>CP136056.1:540783861-550783861 GCA_032464435.1 Aegilops umbellulata
TGCTAAGTGTTTGCTTATATAGAAAAGGCTTTGGTCCCGGTTCGTGGCACAAACCGGGACTAATGCCCCCCTTTAGTCCCGATTGGTGCCACCAACCGGGACCAAAGGCCTCTTTTCAGCAGCCCAAAGGGCGGGAAGCGGCGACCTTTGGTCCCTGTTGGTGGCACCAACTGGGACTAAAGGGGGGCATTAGTCCCGGTTTGTGCCACGAACCGGGAACAAAGCACCCCTTTAGTCCCGGTTGGTGCCACCAACCGGGACCAAAGGCGTTGTGCTACCCCGTGCCCAAATATTTAGTCCCACCTCGCTAGTTGAGAGGGAGCCGCACCTGTTTATAAGGTGCGGTGCGCCTTCCCTCTCGAGCTCCTCTCTAAAGCAGGCTTTCGGGCCTAACCGTGCAATCTGTGCCTGTGGGCCTACTGGGCCTCCCGCGGGCCTGAATCCTGGCCCATGGTAGGGTTTCTAGTCGTATTCAGGCCGTGGATGCCCAGTAGGTGGCACTTTTTTGTTTTTTATTGTTTCTACTTACAACAAAATACTTATTGTTGCTATATTTAATTTTTTTTTCCAGTTTTTTGTTTTGTTTTCTGCATTATTTATTTTCTTTTGTTTCTTGCTTTATTTTTAAATTCTTTAGCTTTTAGTAATAGAAAAATTATAAACTTTTTGTTAGTGCCATTAGTTTTCAAATTTGAAAACACTTATTTAGTTTTTTGTTTTCTTTGTTGCTTTATTTATTTTATTTTGTTTTTGCTTTATTTTTTTAATTTTTTGCTTTTAGGTCAGCAAAATTATAAACTTTTTGTTAGTGCCATTAGTTTTCAAATTTGAATAGTTAAAATTTGAATTCTTTGAAATTTGTGTGAATCACAAGTTTGTGATTAACTTTACTAAAAAAATGAACATAGATGCACCTATAGAGAAAATTCGACCTAAATTCATAGTTTTCAAATGAACTCTGAAAAAGTTGGCATACCATACTCGTCTGGTACAAATTTGGCATGGTATTATCATAATAGTTGTGGGAGAAAGTCTTCACTTTTTCTTCGCTTGTGTCATTTGTTTATTGCGCCGTAACCATGGATAATCTTCATCGTTTATCAGGATGCTTGGGTCAGCCTTGACATTGAAGGGAGGAATTTCATGAAACCTTTCATAATCTTCAGACATGTCTGTCTTGCCCTCCACTCCCAGGATGTCCCTTTTTCCTGAAAGAACTATGTGGCGCTTTGGCTCATCGTATGATCTATTCGTTTCCTTATCTTTTCTTTTTCTCGGTCTGGTAGACATGTCCTTCACATAGATAACCTGTGCCACATCATTGGCTAGGACAAACGGTTCGTCAGTGTACCCAAGATTTTTCAGATCAACAGTTGTCATTCCATACTGTGGGTCTACATGTATCCCGCCTCCTGACAGATTAACCCATTTGCACTTAAACAAAGGGACCTTAAAATCTTGTCCATAGTCAAGTTCCCATATGTCCACTATGTAACCATAATATGTGTCCTTTCCCTTCTCGGTTGTTGCATCAAAGCGGACACCGCTGTTTTGGTTGGTGCTCTTTTGATCTTACTCAATCGTGTAAAATGTATTCTCATTTATCTCGTATCCTTTGTAAATCAATACAGTCAAAGATGGTCCCCTGGACAACAAGTACAACTCATCACAAACAGTGTTGTCACCTCTGAGACGTGCTTCCAACCAACTGCTGAAAGTCCTAATGTGTTCACATGTAATCCAGTCGTCGCACTGCTCCGGGTGTTTGGAGCGCAGACTGTTCTTGTGTTCATCGACATACGGGGTCACCAAGGTAGAGTTCTGTAGAACTTTGTAGTGTGCTTGAGACCAAGAATGCCCGTCCCTGCATATTATTGAGTCCGCTCCTAGCGTGCCTTTTCCAGTCAGTCTCCCCTCATACCGCGATTTAGGGAGACCTATCTTCTTAAGGCCAGGAATGAAGTCAACACAAAACCCGATGATATCCTCTGTTTGATGGCCCATGGAGATGCTTCCTTCTGGCCTAGCGCGGTTACGGACATATTTCTTTAGGACTCCCATGAACCTCTCAAAGGGGAACATATTGTGTAGAAATACGGGCACCAGAATGACAATCTCGTCGACTAGATGAACTAGGACATGCGTCATGATATTGAAGAAGGATGGTGGGAACACCAGCTCGAAACTGACAAGACATTGCGCCACATCACTCCTTAGCCTTGGTACGATTTATGGATCGATCACCTTCTAAGAGATTGCATTGAGGAATGCACATAGCTTCAAAATGGCTAATCGGGTGTTTTCCGGTAGAAGCCCCCTCAATGCAACCGGAAGCAGTTGCGTCATAATCACGTGGCAGTCATGAGACTTTAGGTTCTGGAACTTTTTCTCTGGGATATTTATTATTCCCTTTATATTCGACGAGAAGCCAGTCGGGACCTTCATACTGAGCAGGCATTCAAAGAAGATTTCTTTCTCTTCTTTCGTAAGAGCGTAGCTGGCAGGACCTTCATACTGCTTCGGAGGCATGCCGTCTTTTTCGTGCAAACGTTGCAGGTCCTCCCGTGCCTCAGGTGTATCTTTTGTCTTTCCATACACGCCCAAGAAGCCTAGCAGGTTCACGCAAAGGTTCTTCGTCACGTGCATCACGTCGATTGAAGAGCGAACCTCTAGGTCTTTCCAGTAGGGTAGGTCCCAAAATATAGATTTCTTCTTCCACATGGGTGTGTGTCCCTCAGCGTCATTCGGAACAGCTAGTGCGCCGGGACCCTTTCCAAAGATTACGTATAAATCATTGACCATAGCAAGTACGTGATCACCGGTACGCATGGCGGGCTTCTTCCGGTGATCTGCCTTGCCTTTGAAATGCTTGCCTTTCTTTCGACATTGATGGTTGGTCGGAAGCAATCGACGATGGCCCAGGTACACATTCTTCCTGCATTTGTCCAGGTATATACTTTCAGTGTTATCTAAGCAGTATGTGCATGCGTGGTATCCTTAGTTTGTCTGTCCTGAAAGGTTACTGAGAGCGAGCCAATCGTTGATGGTCACAAACAGCAACGCCTTTAGGTTAAATTCCTCTTGTCTGTGCTCATCCCATGTACGTACACCGTTTCCATTCCACAGCTGTAAAAGTTCTTCAACTAATGGCCTTAGGTACACATCAATGTCGTTGCCGGGTTGCTTAGGGCCTTGGATGAGAACTGGCATCATAACGAACTTCCGCTCATGCACATCCAAGGAGGAAGGTTATACATACATAGAGTCACAGGCCAGGTGCTGTGTTTGCTGCTCTGCTCCCCGAAAGGATTAATGCCATCCACGCTTAAAGCAAACCATACGTTCCTTGGGTCCTTTGCAAACTCATCCCAGTACTTTCTCACGATTTTTCTCCACTGCGACCCGTCAGTGGGTGCTCTCAACTTCCCATCTTTCTTACGGTCCTCACTGTGCCATCGCATCGACTTGGCATGCTTTCCGTTTCTGAACAGACATTTCAACCGTGGTATTATAGGAGCATACCACATCACCTTCGCAGGAACCCTCTTCCTGCGGGGCTCGCCGTGAACATCACCAGGGTCATCTCGTCTGATCTTATACCGCAATGCACTGCATACCGGGCATGCGTTCAGATCCTTGTATGCACCGCGGTATAGGATGCAGTTATTAGGGCATGCATGTATCTTCTCCACCTCCAATCCTAGAGGGCATACGACCTTCTTTGTTGCGTATGTACTGTCAGGCAATTCGTTATCCTTTGGAAGCTTCTTCAATATTTTCAGTAGCTTCTCAAATCCTTTGTCAGGCACAGCATTCTTTGCCTTCCACTGCAGCAATTCCAGTACGGTACCGAGCTTTGTGTTGCCATCTTCGCAATTGGGGTACAACCCTTTTTTGTGATCCTCTAACATGCGATCGAACTTTAGCTTCTCCTTTTGACTTTCGCATTGCGTCCTTGCATCGACAATGACCCGGCGGAGATCATCATCATCGGGCACATCGTCTGGTTCCTCTTGATCTTCAGCAGCTTCACCCGTTGCAGCATCATTGGGCACATCGTCTGGTTCCTCTTGATCTTCACCAGCTCCCCCCGTTGCAGCATCACGGTATTCAGGGGGCACGTAGTTGTCATCGTACTCTTCTTCTTCATCGTCTTCCATCATAACCCCTATTTCTCCGTGCCTCGTCCAAACATTATAGTGTGGCATGAAACCCTTGTAAAGCAGGTGGGTGTGAAGGATATTCCGGTCAGAGTAAGACTTCGTATTCCCACAATCAGGGCATGGCCAACACATAAAACCATTCTGCTTGTTTGCCTCAGCCGCATCGAGAAACTCATGCATGCCCTTAATGTACTCGGAGGTTTGTCTGTCACCGTACATCCATTGCCGGTTCATCTGCATGCATTATATATAATTAAGTGTCCAAATTAATAGAAGTTCATCATCACATTAAAACCAAAGTACATACATAGTTCTCATCTAACAACATATAGCTCTCCAGAGCATCTAATTAATTAAACCATACATTGATACTATGTAAAACATTTAAATGCGAAAACAAAGGCGATCATAATCGCAACAAAGGTAACAATTGATCCAACGGCATAATGATACCAAGCCTTGGTGTGAATGGCATATTTTCTAATCTTTCTAATCTTCAAGCGCATTGCATCCATCTTGATCTTGTGATCATCGACGACATCCGCAACATGCAACTCCAATATCATCTTCTCCTCCTCAATTTTTTTATTTTTTCCTTCAAGAAATTGTTTTCTTCTTCAACTAAATTTAACCTCTCGACAATAGGGTCGGTTGGAATTTCCGGTTCACATACATCCTAGATAAATAAAATCTATGTCACGTTGGTCCGCATAATTTTCATAAACAATAAATGAACCAATAGTTATAAAGATTAATATATATACCACATCCGAATCATAGACAGGACGAGGGCCGACGGGGGCGGATACCAAAACCATCGCACTATATCAGATGCAATAATAAAAGTAAGAAAAATGATACAAGTATCTATCTAAACATACAAGTAAGAATATTTTTCCTTTCAGAAAGAAGATAAGAACAAGAGGCTCACCACGGTGGCGTCGGTGATGAGATCGGCGCGGGTGATCGACGGCGGTGAAGACGGGGGTGGGGCGTGACGGACCGCTAAATCAAGACAAATCTCGAGGAAAATGGAGTTTTGAGGTCAAGCTTCGAGAGGAGAAAGCTTAACTAGTGTGGCTCGGGCATTTCATCGAACACCTCATGTGCATAGGAGGTGAGCTAGAGCACCACAAACCCCTCCCCTCGCCGGCCTAGAAAAACAGAGCACTGGAGTGCTCTGCTCGCGGGCGAGGGGTATATATAGGCAGCACTATTGGTCCCAGTTCGTGGCATGAACCGGGACTAAAGGGGAGCCTTTGGTCCCGGTTCAGGCCACAAACCGGGACCAATGGTGGTGGGCCAGGAGCCAGGCCCATTGGTCCCCGGTTCGTCCCACCAACCGGGACCAAAAGGTCCAGACGAACTGGGACCAATGGCCCACGTGGCCCGGCCGGCCCCCTGGGCTCACGAACCGGGTCCAATGCCCCCGTTGGTCCCGATTCTAGATTGAACCGGGACTAATGGGCTGACCCGGCCTGGACCGTTGCCCCCTTTTCTACTAGTGACATACTTCCGATCCTACACATCCCTCGGGCTTGGCGTCGGCGTGGGCGTGGGCGCGGGAGTTGGCGTCGACGTCGTCGGCAGCTGGTTCAGGATGAGGCCGCGCTCCACCATGTACCACGCCTTGAGCTTCTCGTCGTTGCTCTGGAGCATGTCCGCCCCGCCCATCAGAAAAGCCAGGTCGATGTTCCTCTTCTTCACGGTGACGTTGGTCCGCAGCAGGTCGAGCTTGATGGTGTTGTTCGTCAGCAACGACGACCACCGTGCCGTGGTTTTCTCTTCACACAGGACGACCCGGGCCTGTGCGTCGGCTAGGCAATGCTCGATGGACTCCTGCACTCGCGCGGTAGCCGCGTCGGCATGTTTCCACTTCTTGGCTCCTTTGTTGCCGTCCGGCCGCCCCTCTGACGCGCCCGGAGTCGGCGCGTCCGGCTTGTATGTCTCCTTGGCCTTGTCGAGGGTGCGCCGGACTTCCGCCCACTTCTCGCACTTGTCAATGCGCTTGTAAACGTGGAGGTACTTGTACTCGGCGTCGCGGTTGTCACGTTGATATAGGGCGAACATGCGCAGCAACTGCGCGGAGGAACAAATAGTTGGCGGGCGTAGACGACGAAGAGAGGCGGGAGAACGGCGTGGCATACCTGATCCTCAATGCTGGCGCCGCTCTCCGGGCGAGCCGCGACCTCCTCGACGACCCCATGCCATTTGTTGCACGCCCCCTGGATACGCCCCCAATGGTTCGCCATCGCCTTGGAGCCGCGCTGCATGTAGACGCCTTTGAAGTAGGGGTCGACGAGCTTCCGCTCGTCGAACTCGGTCTTGATGCGGTCCCAGTACGTCTCGAAGCTCTGGTTCGTGCCGGTGGTCGGGTCGAGGCAGACGACTTTCCATGCTTCGGCGAGGCATTCCTCCTCCTTGGACGCCCACTTGATGCGCGGCTCACCTGGCCTGGCCACCCGCTTCTTCTTATTGCGCCCCTTCGTCGGAACACGCGTCGGCTCCTCCTCCTCCTCCTCCTCCTCCTCCTCGTCCTCCTCCGGCTCCTGCGCCTCCTGCTCGTCCTCGCCGTCCATGCCGTCACTGAGATCCACCGTCTCGTCCTGGGTGACGAGCCCGGGAGACGCGGCGGCAGCGGCCGAGCCTGCCGCAATGATGTCGTCCATGTCGGCTTCGGTCTCGTCGGTGTCGCCGAGGTGCGAGAAGGACAGCGGGCCACGGCGGAAAGGGGGCGCCGGTGAGGACGCATAGGCGGGCGGCAAGTAATTGTATGGAGGGTACTGCACGCCGGCGAAGGCGGGCGAGGGTGTGCGCTGGGCCGGGTGTCCATGGGGAAGGTCACGTTTGGGTTGAACCCACCGTGCGCGTCCCCGTCGGCGTAGCCCGGCGAGGGCGATCCCCATGGCTGCGGAGAACCGACGCCTTGTTGTCCCCAGGGCACGTACTGGGCGTGGCTGCCGGGTGGATTCATCATCCCCGCCTGGTCCGCCGATGAAGCAGCCGCAGCGGCGTGCGCCGCGTTGTCGCGGGCCATCTTGGCGATGGCCCTGTTCCGCCGGTCGGTGGTGACAGCCTCCCGTCGCTGAACTTCCGCCCTCCACTCGGCATTTGGCATGCCCGGTGGCTTGGAAGGCGGCGCCCTCGGCTTCCTCTGCTTCGGCTGGGCGACGGTGCCGGTCGCGGTTGCTGCCGCGCGTGGGACGACGTACTTCTTCGGTGGCATGGCGGCCGAGTGGAAGGCGAGCGGGAGGGAGTTTGGCGGGGAGGAAGGAAGAGAATGGCGGGAGGAAGGCGAGCGGGAGGGAAGTGGGGGAAAGCGGCAAGAAACGGCAGGAAGAGGCGCTCGACTCGCCGATAGGGCGGACCCACGCGCCCTTTTTGCTTGTGCCGGCTCCCCAGGCGCCCCGGGGCGCCGGGTTCGACCTGGGTCCGCCGGCACCAGTTTTGGCCCGAGCCGGCGAAAAACGGGCTTCTGGGGCGCGACTGGGCCGTTTTTTCGGCGCCGGCGCGGCAAAAACGCCTAGGGAGGGTCTGTTGGGGGCGCGGCTGGAGATGCTCTTAATTAGACCCGTTGCATTGGAATGCAACAATGGATGGATGCGCTGCTGAAGCGGTTGGACTGCTCGGCCTATGGCCGCAGCCATCACATTGACAATCGTGAGCTTGTGGTGGCGGAGGCAAGCAATTTGAGCGGCTAGCCGAGTAACTTCAGCATCCTCCTCTTAAAGACTGGCTTCTCGGCCGCCAGTTGTACCGCTGGCGGTGCATGGGAAAAGGACGGAAGACCTAGTTGAACGGGGTCTTCGAGCAACAGGTCAGCAATATAGAACCATTAGGTCGCCCACGTCTAGACGTCCTCCTTTGGGGTACCAGGGAGGTAACCTGCCTGGGCAATCCGACGCACCTTGTCTCCTCCCACTTCAAATATAGAGCCGTCGAGGGAACAAGGTGCTAGGCAAAAAAAAAAAATCACCATAATCCGAATTAAGCCTCGCAACCAAAAAAGGCTTCACAAAGGGCAACAAAACCCGCTATATGAAAAATCTTAAATGTGTATAGAAAAATGTTGATCATGTATTAAAAAAATGTTAATCTTTTATTTGAAAACTCTTAATCAAGCATTTAAAAATTGTATAGAAAAATGTTGACCATGTATTAAAAAAATATTACTCTTGTATTTGAAAAATGTTTATTAGACATTTGTAAAATGTTGAAATATGTACAGAAAAACTGTTGACCATGTATTAAAAAATGATAAATTTGTATTGAAAAAATGTTATTAGAAAAATGTTTTTGACATATATAAAAACTGTAGGGTGAAAACAAAAAATACAAAAAGTAAAGAAAAAATAAAAGCAGAAGAAAAAAGAAAACCAAACAAAAAACAAAGAAACAGAAAAAATAAAACAAAAAAAATGATGAAAAACGAGAAAGGAAGAAACAAAACCTAAGAAAAAAAGAAAAGGAAAAAACCTATGCAAACCGAGAAAGAAAATAAAAAAATGAAAGAATAATGACGAAAAAGAAAAGAAAAAATAAAAATAAAATGAAATGAAAACCGGTGAAGAAAACCTAAAAAACGGAGAAGAAAACAGTGAAAACCCGACTCATTCCGACTTAAAGTAGTCCCGCCCTTCTAGTAAATCTCCAACCTGAGCCTAGCGCAGTGGCTTGCAGTGTTCCTATCAACGTGGAGACTGGTTCAATTCCTCACCGCCCCGGGGGATCCCGCCAGAGTCGTCGCTCCGCCGGTAATCCTCGTGCTTCCTTTTTCTACTGTCCCATAGTCTGCTGGTTGCTTCGTTTCTCAGCAATTTTTTTAATACCCATGCATCACTTCCGATAACTGTAGTCCATACCTTCTTTGGCACATTCCTGAACAAACATATAAACAGCTAAGCGCATGTTCTTCAGCACAGCACAGGGGAGAAGGTGAATTTAGACCAACTTGTTGATCCTTTGTTTGGGCCGCTCCAGCATGTAGAGGAAGGAAATATTTTGCGTCTCTGCTACAAAACATATCGCCGTCTGTTGTTCTTGCTGCAGCTCTGAATGGCGGCCGCACTGAAACCAGACCTCCAGCGGTTGGAAATCGACGGGAAACACCGTTTCCCGTCAGGGGATGATCAACTTCGAAATTAATTAAACTTTATCAAAGCTGTTGCAGTTGTAACAAGAAATTGAGTCAAACCAAAGCCAAAGATACTTGAAAAATTATACATGCTCCATGTGTATGAGTTATAAAATGAGTTTCAAGTGGATCGTACAATAATATCCAGCGGGGCAAGTGAGAGAACTCAGCTGGTTATTCTTACAAGAAAATAGCATATGGGTACTTCAGACTATCCGTTCATATTACAAGGCGCGTTACATAATAGCAGTGGAAGGTTGTCCCAGCTCGTAGCAAGTGATGGAGCCCTGAATCCGTGTTGCCATGGAGGGGTCTCTTCCTGCTGGGATCATCCTGTTGATGCCAAGCTTCATCTCAACTGTAGTCCGCAGCTTGCTGACTACCTTGTCGGTGAACTGAAAGTAAGCCTTCCTCGCGACCGCGCTGCATATGAAGGTTGTGAAAACAGTAGAGATTCCGAATGCAAACCCGAGCAGGGTAAACAGACAAGTCAGTGTGTCGAATCTGAGTAGAAGTTTAAGATGCTGGTATTTGTTACTCTCGGGTACACAAATTCTGTCAAGTGGAAACCCGCAGAGATTTTTGTTTCCCAAGAACGAATCAGATCTGAAAGTTGAGAATACAGGTCCCGACGGTATCTCTCCTGAGAGATCATTGTAGGAAAAATCCATGATGGACAAAAAAGCTAGTGACATCAAGCTGTGAGGAACTGGACCTAATAGACCATTCCATGAAAGATCGAGTGACTCCATTATGGTCATATTCCCCAGTTCACTAGGAATACTTCCTTCAATATGGTTCCTTGATAGATTGAGAAAACGTATTCCAGATAGAAATCCTATTCCACTTGGAATCTCACCAGTTAATAGGTTTCCTGAGAGATCAATGCCAGTAAGACCGCACGATATTTCCTCAAAATGAAGTCTTTGACCTTTCAACGTTGCCTCCACGGAATCCAAGTACATGGAAAAGTAAGCATCCCCAACACCATAAACCTTGAACTGAAGGACAGGCAATTTGTTTTGATTGGCCAAACACAAAGCTTCTTGATTGACCAAGTAAAAAGCTGTTAAATTTCCCAGGAAACGTGGTATGGGGCCAGAGAGTTTGTTGTTAGAAAGATCCAAGTACTGCAGAGCAGGAAGTTGGGACAATTCTTCAGGTATTTCACCAGAAAACTGGTTAAACCCTAAACTCACAAGTATTAAAGATTTCAGACTGTCACCTATCCATCTTGGTATGTTTCCTGACAAATTATTTTCTGCGAGATCAAGGAGCACCAATGTTTGACATGACTGTAATGAGGTGGGCAATATTCCAGATAAGTTGTTTTTGCTGAGATGCAGTGACATAAGGGAACTTAGATAACCTATGGTGGATGGTATTTCTCCCCACAAGTTATTGCTTGAAAAGTCTATGACATACAGTTTCGATTCCTGGTGCCAACAATTGGGAAGCTCTCCGGAGAGATTGTTTTTCGATAGGTCAATCAGTTCCATTGATGTCATTTTGCAAAATTCTGATGGAATTACTCCACTAATGACATTTTCTGACAGTGATAGATAATGCAATTCTTTGTCTTGAAAGCTCTGTGGCAATGATCCTGATAAGTTGTTGGCGGATAGATCCAACACCCAAACACTAAACAGCAAATCTGGAATGTTTCCCTCAAGTTTATTACTCCTCATGTTCAGAGTTGTCAGCATATTCGATTGCTCCAAGGTTGCAGGCAACTTGCCAGTTATATTGTTTGTTGAGACATCTAAGCTAGTCATTGAGGAAGAGAAGTTCCAGATCCAGTCAGGTAACGGACCCCTGATGCCTGTGTTGCCTAGATCAATCATCTCGATTCTAGTTTGTGACTGCAGCCAAGATGGAAACTCTGGTCCTACAAGGCAATGGTGCAGTCCAAGATTTATGAGCTGAAAAGGTGGCACCCAGCTTTGTTTGACTACAATCCTGAACCAATTTGATGCTAAATCTAAATTATCCAATCTTGATAAATTGGCAAAGTGGAGTTCCGATAGTGTGCCTCTAAATTTATTGAAGGAAATATCCAAGTTTATCAAGCTTGATAGGCTACCAATACTGTGTGGCACAACTCCAGACAGTGAGTTCCGACTGAGGTCAAGAACTATTAAACCTGACATGCCCTCAAGCCAACCAGATAGGTTTCCGGTTAAGTTGTTACCAGCAAGTTCAAGGACCCGCAACCGCTTCATACAGGGAAACATGCTCTTGGCTGCTTCTGCAATATCTCCTGACAAGATGTTCCCAGACAAACTGATTCGAACCAAGTTGCACAATCTACTAGCTGATGTTGGCATTGCTCCAGTCAACTTGTTGTCCCCTAGTCCTATGAACGTAAGTGAATTCAGTTTGCCAAGGTCATCAGGAATCATGCCTGAAAGCCCACAGCTAGTCATGTCCAACTCTGAGAGGGCAGATAGCTCGCCAATCCAATTCGGCAAAGAAGAATTTAGATCGTTATTCTTCAGATTAAGTAGCTTAAGGGAAGTGAAGTTGACCTGAGAAAGAGAAGTGAGGTCGGTGGCAGGAAGACTAGCATCATTCAAGCGTAGAACTTGGAGTGATGGGAGCATGTTCACTGCTTGCAGCCAATCCACGGAAGCAGCAAGATACAACCAACTGAGGTCGAGATACCTCATGGATGCCAGCTTGGAAACCCAATGGAAGTTATCCACAGTGATTCCAGGACCTCCAAATGAACCCAGATCAAGATAGACGAGTCTGGACAAATTACCAAGTTGAGGAGGAGCCGTTCCGCCAAAACTAGCATGAGACAGATCAAGGTACCTCAACATCTTGAAGGAGCCTATGAATTCCGGGATGGGCACGGCTCCAAAGTCACCATGGCTAAGGTTGAGGTGGACCAACCTAGTCAAACCGACCAAAGATGGACTGATCTCGCCTTTGAGGGAGTAACCACCAAGGTCCAGCTTGATGACATGGCCGGTCTTCTTGCTGCAGCTCACACCGCCCCAGCTGCAGCAGTTTTCTCCTTGCCATGAGCGTAACCTCCCACCAGGATCAGTGATGCTGGCATTGAAGGCAGCTAGAGCATCCCTCTCCACGGGGATGCATGCAGCTGTGCCCCTGGTGTTGTTGGTGATCACAAGGCACCAAAGAGCTAGCGCCGTGAGCAATCCAAGCATCGTATGACCTCCCATGACTCTGGATAAAACTGTCAAGCTAAATTAAGCTAGCGAGGGAATGCAGAAGCTAGGTACTTATGTCAAGCATGGTATGAACTCCCACTGTATTGCAGATCAAGACTTGACTCCTTTTGCTAGTCAGGTCTCCCTGCGTGTCCTTATCTCAAGTCTAGGAGACAAGTCGAGTCTCCTGTACTAATTGCAGTTTGGACAGACGAGATCAAGACATTTCTTCTCTCCTAGTCTGGTCTCCTCCCATGGCTGTGGACCAAACTGTGGAAATGCAGAAGTTAGGTACATATCTCAAGCCTTTCCCTCTCAATGTATTGATGCAGTTTGGACTTTGGAGTGACCAGCCAGTTTCGCCCGGTCCTACTAGTGTGATACATCTGTTTGGATTCAAAGAACAAGAACGGGTGAGACTGATGGTGCTGAGGGGATTCCACACTACTGAAAATTGGGGAACAATGTAGGCACAGCTGGGATAATAACAAATTATGAGTAGTAAACTAGCTGGGAGTGTGCAGCTTGGTTCGATCCAATCCCCTCTCTTCATCCTAATTTGGTTATATAATGTCAGTGTGGCTGTGTGTGTACATGATATTAATATGCAGTACTAGTACAGTACTAAGCAATCTGCAATCAGCAACGCTGCGGTAGTGGTATGAAGTTCAGGGTGTGAGGGGGAGGGGGATTCAGACCTCCTGGAGCTCGCGCTTCTCGGTCCTCGGACTCGTTGGCGTCTCTCTGCAGCTTCTAGGCGGTCCGCTCCGCGCCGCATCCGCCTACCTCTCCCTCCGACGGCGCCTCCGACCCGCCCCCACCACCGGCGAACCTGGCCGCGCACGGCCACGGCCGCAGGGAGATGCGGCAGCCGTGGTGGGGCCTCGGAGCCGAGCCGCAGAGGTGCAGTCGCGGCCGTCAGACGGAGATACGGGGCCGCGGCGGCGCCGCCGAGCAGGAGACCGGCGGCCATCGCCGGAGGAGATGGAGGCAAAAAAAGGATCACTGGTGGGACCGGACGCTGGGGATATTTCCCGAAGGAAGAGAAAGAAAGCATGGGTGCTGTCCATAATTCAATTTGAAGACTGGACTCATCTACATGAATGAACAGTAAAATTAAATTAATTGAAAATTCGGAAAAATCTGAAACTATTTATGGGCAAATGACATTCAAGGAGTCGCGCCAAAAAAAGAGAGGCAAAATCGGCTATAAACAGTGCATTTTTTCAAACTTTCTCACATGTCTGAAATTTGTCTTTTTTCTACTAGCTCCTCGAATATGTCCAAACTCCACCAAATTTTACATGGACGTCACGCATTCGTCCATCTTGCACCAAAAATAATATTAAGAATTTCTTTGATTTTTTCTTTTGTTTTGAAAAGATTTTACTATTCAAACCCGGGAGCATCTGCACCTGGGCGCACAAACACCTCATCCGGCAATCATTTTTTTTTGCGAGAAAATTTTCAATTTATTCATCAACTATCAAGGTAGTACAAAGAAAACTAGAAGTCAAATTTACATCCAGGTTTGTCGATCACCTAGCGACGACGACAAGCACTGGAACGAGCGGAAGACGCGCCGCCGTCATCGTCCCTTCCTTGTCGGAACCGGGCAAACATTATTGTAGTAGACAGTCCAGCAATTCAAAGGTTTAACAATGGCTCCAACTTGTAACAACTCGTCCCTCGATCTCCACCATTTGTCACGTAGAAAAGGTGTTTTTACCCACGCAATTAGTTGGCCACTTTGATCCTAGCTGAGTCAAACATTTTTCATTGCCGTTACACATTAGGAAATATTTCTACCCGAGGGACGTTTCTTTTGTGTGAAACATAGACTTCGTTTCCTGTCTTACAACAATAAAATATTATGCTCTCAAGTAAATAGTACTTCCTCCGTTCCATAATGTAAGACGTTTTTTCATACTACATTATGGGACGGAGGGAGTACATTGCAAAAATGTGATAGTTTAACCTGGCTTTTTCCTAAAAAAAAAAGAAGTGAACCAATTATGATCAACATTCATGGTCCCTTGCAATGGAAACCATAGACTGGTTGTTCCATTAGAAAATTGAAGATATATGTGCACAAAAATATAAGTATGTACTTATCTGTGTCTTTGTGCCCAAGGCACTATATATGTCGTCAAGGCCTCTTTAGAACATGAAAATTCACAGGAATCAACTATCTGGATGCCATTAAAAATAAAAAAGGCATGTCTTTCTGTATCGTGCTCCTAAACGGCAACTTTGTTGCCATCACAGACAAATACCCATTCTCGCCTCTTGTACATAATAACAAAACTCTCGGTGATCTTGAACAATTACATAAGTTGGTTGCCTCAAAATTGCAAAAATCTCAAAACAGGATCTTAGTGCACTACAGATGAGAGTGGTATTATCTGCTGTCTTTGTGGGGAGCAGTCTGATGACATGTATTCCATCGATAGGAGCGAGTGGATGTACAAGGATGTTGTCTATTATGATCGTTCAAAGGCAGAAGGTGGCAGCGGGGGCAGCTCCTAGAGTAAAGAGCTCGCACCCATAGTCCATGCAAGATGTATGCCGGGAATCTCAAACGATGGCATGGAGGTGGATTAGTATGGTTGTCATGTCATATAGCAGCAGAAACAGCAGCAGCAGCTCAGATGATGACATTGAGGTGGATTGTCAATGAAGTCTGGTGCCCAGCAGAGCCTCGAATGATGGCATGGAGGCACATTCCGTGAGGTCGGTGCACAACGACGATCGATAATATACTGCATGTGGGGTGATGACAGCTTCGGCAACGTTTTGGTCCCTTGATCTCCACCATTTGTCATGTAGAAAGGTGTTCTTACAGAAATAAAATAAACATACCGAGCCAATTAGTCGGCATTTTGATCCCAGCGAGTCAACATTTGGGGGGGTGGGGTCAGATGACATAAGTTTGATCTTTCTGTTGTTCATAGGAGGCCATGTATGCTAGTGAAAAGAGTGTATTATTATTGTCCCTTAACCAGGCGAGCGAAACAGGTGACGCCAGCGTCGTCGTCGAGTTACGGCTATTTTTGACAAACTTTTCCTCAGCTTTTGAGATGTAGTGGCGGTTTTTGTACTTAAAACCAAACTGACAATAGAAATTCATCATGGATGGATGCATATTTGAACCACCAGTGTTATCAGCTCTTGCTTGCTTGTCTGTTATTGTATCTGCCATTGTTATTCAGCCATGTGCCATTCTGTTATTTCTGTTATTTGCACAGTTGAATGTACACAGGATTCTGTGTCTGGAGATGTTCTCTTTTGCAAGGCATTTTCCCCCTTATATTTTGTTTGAAGGCAGCTGTGCTTGGCATTCCCCCCCTCATATTTTGTTTGAAGGCAGCTGTGCTTGGAGTGGATGCAGCTATGCAATGTATTTCCCTTTCTGGACATGTATCACTCTGTTATTGCCCATAGCTGAATGCCCCTTTGATTCAAAGGATTCCTAAAGGAATTTTGGAGGATTGCAACCCATACGATTTTTTCCCTATGTGTAGCTTGTTTGATTTGTAGGATTATTACAATCCATAGGAATTTTTTCATAGGGTTCATCTGTACTAATTTTCAAAGGAAAATTTCCATCCACTCCAACCTCGTGCGAAAAATCCTACGTATTGAAGATGCCATGCCACTTCATTTATGTATTTTCTCTATTCCCATATTTTACAAATCCTGTGAATCAAAGAGACACTGAATGTTTGTATGTATGCAATGTTATGTGTAATAAATGGCAACTATGTTTGCAAGGCATGTTTTCTTCTTGTTTGGTAGATTTTTTTTTTGACGGGAAAACCTCACTGAATGTTTGCCAACAAAGTTACATCATCTATAACATGGGGTAAACAGGTGGATGAACGGTATGTCACCGAGAGATACAACATTCTAAAATATGCAGAACAGAATCATCACACAAGGAATCACGTCCTTGGGCCGCTTCGTACTACTCGCTCCGTTCCTAAATATAATGTGTTTTAGAGATTCCAACATGGACTACATACAGAGCAAAATGAGTGAATTTGCACTTTAAAATATGTCTATATACATCCATACGTAGCACATATTGAAATCTCTATAAGGGTCTATATTTAGAAACGGAGGAAGTACATACATCTGCACTAAAAAATAAAAATGCGTGGGCAAAATACATAAGCAGAAGAGTATTTTTTTTCTTATAGATTTTGTTTGAGTTGTGCCAACCATGATATAACAGTGCATGGGAAAATAACACTACTGGAAATGACTAGCATCTAAAGTTCACTAGTGTCTTGTTACACATATCCGAAGAACTCTAACGCTGGCTGTGCATCCAGTCTATTAAAGCCAACCAAACAAAGAGAGTAAACCCAGTACATGCAAAATATCGTGCAATTCTTTGATGAAATACAACAAACATACTGCATCAAGGAATCTCGACAGAAATGAACCAAGCACAGATCACACGAGGTGCTGCGTGGTCCTGACAGACACGATCTGCCCGTCCCTCATTGTGTCCCTCATCGCTTGGGACTTCGACAACAACCGTGTCATGACAGACACACATGCACGTGCGCCACAACAAAGATTCAAGTCAGAACTAGACTCCAGCCAAATAAATGCTTTTGCTTTAGGTCATGATCTTGCCAGAACTAGGCATACCGCCGTTGGGCATCAGGTTGGTGCCGAGGGTGACGCCAACCCGGGTGAGATACGCCCTGGGCAGCAGGTTGGAGCGACCCCGGATCCAGGGCTCGGCATTGAGAATATCTGCACACACGACGCCGCAGTCATTGAGTGCCCAAGGAAAACATTGATCGTGTGGCAAGGTGAGATGATGAACAAGCTTAAGGCGACATATATTTATACTAATCTATTTTACTTTTAAAAATCATTATATCATGAGATATTAGCTAAATATTATTTGATGATATAAGTGTTATCATACAACCGCCACCCCGAATTAATCGACTTAGAGTTATCTAGGTACCGAGTACAAGTTTAATTAATACTCTTCTATTAGATCTAACAACAATAACCAAAACTAATATAAAACTCAAAGTGTATTGTTATAAAGTTCAAATGTCCATCATTAAAAATATGAAGTGTATAAGTAGAACCACATTTGCAATGGGAATAACATTTATCTTTTTCTCAAAAGTTGTTAGAGAGATTTCTGTTAACTAGATCACATCTAGTATGTTCATACACGTTGGTTCCTATTTGTAGTATCTTTGAATACTGTGGTAGAGGTGTTACGATGCACACTTGCAATAAATACCAAATAAAAGAGGTTTCTAGAGTAGGATTGTCTAGTTTAGTTGTAATCGATTTTTTTCTAGAGTGTAGGTATGAACAAGTGGTTTGCCCTTGATTTATGTTCTCGCACTCTGTAATTGGCACCGCTCATTGTTTTCGTCTACTTGGGTTGCCCTCATTCTAGTCCTTGAGAGTTTATGTTTACAAGCGTGCGTGATTGCATCGTTCATGATCGCATCACTTTTCAAGCCTAAGTGATCATCTTTACCTAGAATGTAAATGAGTATTACCAGCAAAAGGGTCCATGCATTGCAACGGGTAATAAAATCGTGGTCTTCAAATCAAGTTCCAAATATTTGCAGTCCATGTATATACCATATCTGAATATTTGTGCACCAACCGACGCTCATGCGAACGTAAGACACGTGCATTCGAACATGCTAACAATGGATCGATGTTGGACATGATCCTTAATGCGTGTATTTTTTTTTGAGTAAATGCTCTGATGCATGTATGGGAAGGAAAATAAAAGGTCAGTCTCACAATGGATGGAAAACTAAAAGACCCTATGATATACGAATAATTTGGTGGAAAGCTCGTTTTTTTCACTTCACAGGTGGCTGGATGAGTAATTTACTTCAACTTTAGGAGTAGTTTCATTGACAAACAATAAATTCAGAAAAAAATAACGAAGAGGGTTTTTCACTTACGGGTGGCTGGGTGGGTAATTTACTTCAACTTTAGAACTAGTTCCAATGATAGGCGAAAAATAAGAGAAAAAATTAACGAAGAGTTTTTTCACCTAGGATGGCATGGTGGGTAATTTACTTTAACTTTATGAATAGTTTAGAGTAGGTGGATGGACCCACACAATTATTAGGTAATAGATTTTTTTAAAGGAATTAGATAATAGATAGATGTGAGGGTCTTGTTCTACTAGTATTTTCTCAGATGCATTTTTTTAGACAACCGAGATGCATTAGGTAATACTCTCACCGTTTCAAAATAGATGACTTAATTTTGTATTAACTTTAGAATAAAATTAGTATAAAATTGGGTCATCTATTTTGGAACGAAGGGAGTAGATAGATGTGAGGGTCTTATTCTACTAGTATTTTCTAGATGCAAACGGGGCCTCAAGTTCCCCTCGTATTTAGGCTTCATTGCAAACCTGGTCAGCCCATACGCGGGAGCAACCAACCAAGCCAATCAACAGGGGACCAGGAGCAACTAACTGAGGACCAGGAGCGGCCGCCGTGTGTCGCGCTCTGGGCGCTACCTTCGAATCTTATCTTGTTAAATTTTCGCATGTGCTTTTTGGCTTTTTAGATGGTTTTTTCCAGAAAATATTTCACCTTTTGGTTTTCCACCGATCTTTCTTAGCTTGTGGACAAAATAAATTAAAAAGATAAATTTTTGCATGAAAAAAATATGTTTTTTCCTTCGGCGAGAGGCAGGGATTTGCTTTAGTGAGAGGAACGAAAAAACATGTTTTCTTTCTTTTTCCTTGGTGAGAGGCATGGCCGTGCCTCTCGGAGGCAAAAAAACATATTTTTTTCCGCAAGAGGCACGGATTTGCTTCCGTGAGAGGACACGGCCGTGTCTCATGGAAACGAAAAAAAACACGTTTTCATTTCTCTTCATCCCATGAGAGGCGCGGTTTTGCTACCGCGGGAGGTACGGTCGTGCGTCTCGAAAAAGGAAAAAACGTGTTGCCTCTCAGTAACAAAAAAAATAATCATTTTTTCTTCTGCGAGAGGCTTCGTCCGTTATTTTTTGGGAAAAGAAAAGGTTCGTCAAAACATATCAACATGAAATCTAGTTTTAAAGATCTCGACGCGAATAATCCAACGGTGAAAACGCTTCAAGATTTGGACGCATGGTTAAAAAGATTAAACGTTTTGAATAAATGGATCTACGAAAGAAGGAAAAACTCCTAGATTGCGACAATTGCGTCACTTATTGCAATTTGGGACGACGAAGCGACCTTTGAAAGAAGTACTCATCAATTAATGACTTTGCATGGGACCACCTATTTGGTGCATCGCCCACCGTGAAAACACGGGGCGTGACCCCCGCTCCCCTATGCCTTTTTGGCTGATCCTTGTGCGTGCTGGACACGACCTGCCTTTTCATTTCTTTTCCTTGGCTTTTTGCCTTTTCTTTTTAATTGTATTTTTTATTTAAATTAATATGTTATTAAAAAATCATTTTTTAATGTTCAAGAAATCATAACATGTTTGTGAATTCAAAAATGTGTATGATTTTGAAAAATGTTCGCGTATTCAAAAAAGGACATGAATTTGAAAATAATTTTGTGAATTCAAATAATGTTCATAAATTTCTAAAATATGTTAACAAAAGGCAAAAAATGTTCATTAATTTCAAAATTGTTCCCAAACAGTTTTAAAAAATATCATCGGTTCAAAAAATGTTCGCTGACTAAAAAACTGTTCATCCATTTAAAAAATATGTTCATCCAAAATAAAAAAATGTTCATGGATTTCTAAAATTGTTCCCAAATTTTAAAACATGTTCGCGATTCAAAAATTATCTACAAGTTTCAAATATATTCACAATCTGAAAAAATGTTCACGAATTTGTAAAAAAGTTCACGAATTCAAAAAATGTTCGTGGTTTTTTGAAATGTTTGTGAATTTTAAAAAATGTTCATGAATTCGGAAAAACTGTATGATTTTCAAAAACTGTTCACAAATTTAGAAAATCTCAGTGTCCTGTATGATTTTCCCACTTCTTCGTTCGTGTAACCTTTTGTCACTTGCAGTAGTTCCCGACCGGCGCGTTTCTTGCACTGCCTTTTTAAGAGCGCGGACATGGTTGTCATCCGGCGGAGGCGGTGGTGGTCGCTTCAGGGCATCCAAAGTGCGCTTCAATTTCACCAGATCTATCTTCTCCTCCGGAGGTGGTTGTTTCTTTGCAAAAAAGTCCTTCACATAGGCTTTACATATCTTTGTGTTTTCCTCCTCGGTCATCTCGTATGGTAACTTCTCTAGAGGCTTGAGAGATGGACCGAATCTGTATTGCCTCCCGCCTCTGGCTGTACTGCTAGACGCTGGAGCAGCCGGAGTGTTGGCGACTGTCTTCCTTTGGTGCTTACGAGGCGGAGAAGGAGGCGGAGTGCTACGACGCGCCGGAGTAGCCGGAGCGGCGGCGATTCTCTTTTGCCGTTGTTGACGAGGCGGAGAAGGAGGCGGGCTGCTCGGACGCGCCGGAGCAGGCGGAGAAGAAGGCGGAGTGCCGCCACGCGCCGAAGAAGGAGGCGGAGTGCCCTGATCACTCACCGGGGGAGGAGGAGGAGGAGGCGGAGTGCCCTAACTCGCCGGAGGAGAACGAGGAGGAGGCGGAGGCGTCCAGTTCGGAAGCTTGATGTGCTCCTTTCGCCATAGACATGTAGTCTTCAGAGCAAGGCCCAGCTGAGTCTCCCGATCACCGGTAGGGTGGTCAAGCTCGAGGTCCTCAAATCCCTCCGTTATTTCATCGACCATCACAACATCATAGCCTCGTGGAATCGGAAGGCGGTGAAAAGTTGCGCCCGGTTCAGGAGGTGCAACACAGCCGACAGCCGCCTTGACTTTGAGGCGCTGCCATTGCGTCATAAGGTGGCAATCTTGAGCCTCCGTGATAGCATCCATGGGGTAGCTAGGAGCCATGAAGTCAGGATGCTGAAGGAGCTCGGTGGAAGCCATGCTGCTTCTCTGCTGAGATGGCGGGGTAGCTTCTGGGGTAGCTCCGGCAGGTCGCTGGCTCTGAACTGCTTGTTCTTCTAGCGCTCGTACCCTTGCATTCAGCTTCTGCAGTTCGTTCTGCTCCACTTTCCTCCTCCTCTCCCGGGTTTTGTAACCGCCTGCGCCGGGAAACCCAACCTTCCATGCAACGGGGCCTGCCGTGCCTCGTGTTCGTCCTGGGTGCTCAGGATTGCCGAGGGCCATTGTGAGCTCATCGTTCTCTCTGTCGGGAACGAACGTCCCTCGCTGCGCTGCGGCGATATACTCCTGAAGCTTCTTGACGGGTATTTCTTGTTGCTCCTTCGTCCAACGGCACTTCCATGTTTCAGGGTCCAAGGTTCCCCCAACCCCGAAGAACCAAGTCCTTGAACGGTCTGGCCAGTTCAATGTCACTGGTTAGATCCCTTTATCAAGCAGGTCCTGCTTAGCCTTGTCCCACAATGGTCGTGCTTTGAGGTAGCCACCTGACCCCATGCGATGGTGATGCTCCTTCTTTGCAACATTTAACTTGTTTGTCGCTGACATCTTCTTACTCTTCTCCGATGTCTTGTGAGCCACAAATGCGGACCAGTGATCTATTATCTTCTGAAATCGGCCGGTGAATTCTGGAGTCTTATCATTACTGACAAACGTTGATTTCAACTCATTCTTCCACCTTCTGAATAGATCTGCCATCTTCTTAAGAGCATGAGCCTTGACCAATGGCTCTATAATTGGCTTATCCGGATCCTCCTCTAGCGGTAGGGTGAAATTTGCCTTCAGCGCGGTCCAAAGATCATCTTTCTGTCTATTGTTGACATAAGACACTTTAGGGTCTTCGCTCTTAGGCTTATTCCATTGGTGGATGCTGATCGGGATCATGTCCCTAACAAGAACCCCGCACTGAGCAGAAAATGCTTCCTTGGTCCGGATGGGTTCAATCGGTTGGCCATCGGCCTTGATTGCTGTGATCATGAACCTTTCGTCCTGGTGCAACCTTTTCTTCGGGACTCATCCCATTACCGAAGTTTGGCTCGATCCGGAGGGCTAGAAAAGAAGAAAGAAGAGAGTTAATATGTGTACATACCAAAATAATTAATGCGTCAATTAGCTAGTCAGCACAGGCTAAATTAATATATATACCTCGCCGGACTTTGCAACAAGTCCTTCCTCTATTCCGTCACCGGAGCCGTCATCACAGTCTCCTTCTTCCACCGGCATTCCGTCACCGGAACCATCATGATCATGTCCTTACACCTCCATTGTTCGATCACCGGAGCCTGCTTCACCCTCTCCTTCTAGACCATCGGTTTCATTGAGAAGCGACAAGACTACATCAGATCCTCCGCGGATGATGTCCCCCAACAACTCTTCTTCCTCTAAGTCCCTTTGATGATCCATAGTTTCTGCAAATATTACAATATAGCAATTAATATACAAACATGAGAGATGAATATATTGGTGGAAAACATAGACCTAGTTAGCTCGACGCTTCTACGGTTTGGGGTGGCCTCGACGATGCTTCTAGGGTTTGGGGTGGCCTCGGCAACGCTTCTAGGGTTTGGGGTGGCCTCGACAATGCTTCTAGGGTTTGGGCCGGACCCCTCGACGACCCTCGACCCTCGAACACTAGGCGAGGGTCGACCCCTCGGCGTTCCTTGACCCTCGACGAACCTCGCCCCTCAAACCCTCGGCGACCCTCGACCCCTCGGTGACCCTCGCCCGTGATACGTCTCCGTCGTATCTATAATTTTTGATTGTTCAATGCCAATATTATTCAACTTCCATATACTTTTTGGCAACTTTTTATACTTTTTTTGGGACTAACATATTGATCCAGTGCCCAGTGCCAGTTCCTGTCTATTGCATGTTTTTGGTTTCCCAGAATATTCATATCAAACAGAGTCCAAACGGGATAAAAACGGACGGAGCTTATCTTTGAAATATTTGGAAAATTCTGGAAGAAAAATCCAAACGAGACGGTGCCCGAGGTGTCCACGAGGCAAGGGGGCGCGCCTGCCCCCCTTGGGCGCGCCCCTACCCTCGTGAGCCACCCGTAAGGCGGTTGAAGCTCTTCTTTTGCCGCAAGAAAGCTAATTTTCGGAAAAAATCATGGCGAAGGTTTCAGGCCAATCGGAGTTACGGATCTCCATATATACACGAAACGGTGAAACAGAGCCAGAGAAGAACGCAGAAACAGAGAGAGACAGAGAGACAGATCCAATCTCGGAGGGGCTCTCGCCCCTCCCACGCCATGGATACCATGGAGCAGAGGGGAAACCCTTCTCCTGTGACGCCCCCGATTTAATCGTACACTAATCATGCACGCAAACGTGTACGATCAAGATCAGGGACTCACGGGAAGATATCACAACACAACTCTAAAACATAAATAAGTCATACAAGCATCATAATAGAAGCCAGGGGCCTCGAGGGCTCGAATACAAGTGCTCGATCATAGACGAGTCAGCGGAAGCAACAATATCTGAGTACAGACATAAGTTAAACAAGTTTGCCTTAAGAAGGCTAGCACAAACTGGGATACAGATCGAAAGAGGCGCAGGCCTCCTGCCTGGGATCCTCCTAAACTACTCTTGGTCGTCGTCAGCGGGCTGCACGTAGTAGTAGGCACCTCCAGTGCAGTAGGAGTCGTTGTCAACGGTGGCGTCTGGATCCTGGGGTCCATCATCTGGTCGCAGCAATCGGGTAGAAGGGAAAGGGGAAAAGAGGGAGAAAAGCAACCGTGAGTACTCATCCAAAGTACTCGCAAGCAAGGAGCTATACTACATATGCATGGATATATGTGTAAAGGGCCATATCAGTGGGCTGAACTGCAGAATGCCGGAATAAGGGGGGATAGCTAATCCCGTCGAAGACTACGCTTCTGGCAGCCTCCGTCTTGCAGCATGTAGGAGAGAGTAGACTGAAGTCCTCCAGGTAGCAGCATATAGCATAATCCTACCCGGCGATCCCCTCCTCGTTGCCCTGTTAGAGAGCGATCACCGGGGTGTATCTGGCACTTGGAAGGGTGTGTTTTATTAAGTATCCGGTTCTAGTTGTCATAAGGTCAAAGTACAACTCCGGGTCGTCCTTTTACCGAGGGACACGGCTATTCGAATAGATTAACTTCCCTCAAGGGGTGCACCACATAACCCAACACGCTTGATCCCATTTGGCCGGACACACTTTCCTGGGTCATGCCCGGCCTCGGAAAATCAACACATCGCAGCCCTACCTAGGCACAACAGAGAGGTCAGCACGCCGGTCTAAACCTAAGCGCACAGGGGTCTGGGCCCATCGCCCTAAGCACACCTGCATGTTGCGAACGCGGCCGGAAGCAGAACTAGCCCCCTTAATACAAGAGCAGGCTTACGTTCCAATCCGGCGCGCGCCGCTCAGTCGCTGACGTCACGAAGGCTTCGGCTGATACCACGACGCCGAGTGCCCATATCTTTCCCGCGTAGTTGGTTAGTGCGTATAGGCCAGTAGCCAGACTCAGATCAAATACCCAGATCTCGTTAAGCGTGTTAAGTATCCGCGAACGCCGAACAGGGCCAGGCCACCTCTCTCCTAGGTGGACTCAACCTGCCCTGTCGCTCCGCCTCAAAGTAACAGTCGGGGGCCGTCGGGAACCCAGGCCCACCTCTACCGGGATGGAGCCACCTGCCCCTTCAGCCCCATCTCCGAACAGTATCACAGGTAATGTAACAGTGTAAAGTATATAGTATGCCCGTGATCACCTCCCGAAGTGATCACGGCCCAGTAGTATAGCATGGCAGACGAACAAGAGTGTAGGGCCACTGATGGAACACTAGCATCCTATACTAAGCAGTAGGATAACAGGTAAAGGTAACAACAGTAGTAGCAAGGACAGGCTGTGCAACAGTATAGGATTAACTCAAAGCACTAACATGCTACACTACTCTAATGCAAGCAGTATAGAGAAGAATAGGCGATATCTGGTGATCAAGGGGGGGGGCTTGCCTGGTTGCTCTGGCAAGAGAGAGGGGTCGTCAACTCCGTAGTCGTACTGGGTAGCAGCGGCGTCGGTCTCGGGGTCTAGCGAGAGAAGAGGGGGAAGAAACAATAAATATTTAAGCAAACAGATGCATAGCGATGCATGACATGACAAGTATCGGCGTTAGAGGTGCCCTAACGCGGTATGAGGTGATACCGGTGAAGGGGGGAAACATCGGGGAAAGTAATCCCGGTGTTTCGCGTTTTCGGGCAGAGGAGCCGGAGGGGAAAAGTTGCAAGTTCAATAGGTTAGGGGGGTGTGGCAGACGAACGGGTTACGTTTCCGGAATCGTCTCGTCGATCTGAGCAACTTTCATGTACAAAGTTTTTCCATCCGAGCTACGGTTTATTTTATATTAATTTTAAAAGATTTAAATTAATTTTAACATTTATTTAATTAATTTAATACAACATTATCCAGAACAGTGCATGCTGTCGTCATCATGACGTCAGCAGTCAACAGGGGGTTGATTGGGTCAAACTGACATGTGGGCCATGTCTGTCATTGACACAGTTAACTAAACAGGAGTAGTCAATTTAATTAAAGTGATTAGATTAATTAATTAGGCTTGATTAGATTAACTATCAGGATTAATTAAGTTAATTAACTATTTAAGTAAATAATTAATTGTTATTTTAATTATTATTATATTTTTTATATATAAATTCCTTTTTTTTATTTTTCGTTCTGAGGGGGGTAGGGCCTGCTAGTCAGTGGCACACAGGTCCACCGCACGGCGGTTGCTAGCGGGCGCTAGGGCGCCGGGTGCGGAAGCACCCGAGCGGGCACTCGCCTAGGCCAGCCGCGGGGCGGGACTGGCGGTGCACGATGGGGCGGCGGCGACGCAGGGAGGCAAGGGTCGTGCGCTCGCTGGGCCGGGCAAGGACGGCGACGTGCGGGCACGAAGGAGGCGGGGTCGGGGTGAGCGCGGCCGAGGCGCGGGCCCGACGCGTCGAGCGCGTACGCGGCGCAGGCCGAAGGCCGCAGGGGGCAGAGGGGCTTCGGGTGTCGGAGCACGACAACGGGCAGGCGAGGTGGTGTGGTTCTGGTGACCGAACGCGGCCACGGCGGGCACGCGTGCAATCGATGGCGGGGTGAGGCCAGCACAGGGAGGAGGCCGCGGCCCCGGGGCGGTAGAGGGCGCGGGACGACGGGCATGGCCGGTCGGTGCCGCCCGTGTCCAGGGCGCGGCCCGCCCGCGGCGAGTGCGGGGCCGGAGCGCGCGGGGTGCGGCGATGGTCGCGGGGTGAGGGTGTGCGAGGAGAGGGGGCGGGAGCTCACAGAGGAGGAGTAGGGTCAGGGCAGCGGGGCGCGGGGAGGAGGTCGGGGACGACCAGGCGACGGGGAGGCAGTCCGTCGGGGAAGGTTCGGCGAGGTGGCCTCCGGCGAGGTCCTTGAGCGGCGGTTGTGTCGTACGGCGACGGCGTCGATGAAGGGGCCGTCGTGCTCACTGCCCCTTCCCGATCCAGATCAGGTCGGGGAAGAGGAGCGAGGGAGGGAGGCGAGCCGGAGACGGGCGGCGGCGGCTCCAGATCGAGCCGGAGGGGAGGCGAGAGGGAGTGGGGGGGATCGATCTCGATCTAGGGGAATCGGGGGAGGGAGTGGAGCGCGTGGGGGGGGGGGGCGAGTGGGGGAGCGAGTGGGTTAGGGTTTCCCCCTCGTGGGGATAAGGCAGGGGCGGGTCGGCCGGCTGGGCCAGGTGGGCCGGCCTGGCCGGTGAGCTGGGCCGTCTGGCCCAGTTGGCCAAGGCCCCCCCTTTTTTGTCTTTTGCTTTTGTATTTTCTGTTTTCTTTTATTTCTTTTTCTTTTCTTTTTCTTTTAATTTCTCATCTGTATTAGTTTTATAAATTATAAAAGCAGTCACTAATTTAGTGTTAATAATTATACTACTGTCCTATTAACTTAGGGGCAACCAAATAAACAGTTTATTAATTTATAAAATGCAAAAGACATTTATTTCCTTGTTTTACCTACTGTTTTAATTACTTTAGAGCCTCTATACTCTTTATCACAGCTTGGTTTCTCCACCACAATTCCCTATGCAATATTTGGTTCACTCCGAACATTTCAGTTTTAATATTTGAAAAGTTTTATTGTTTGCCTTTAATTAAATTTTGAATTCGAATCGATTTTGAACTAACGCGAGATTAGCAACACTAATCGAGGTGACGTGGCATTATTAGCAGAGGTTACTGTAGCTTGATTATCCGGGCGTCACAATTCTCCTCCACTACAAGAAATCTCGTCCCGAGATTTAAGAGGAAAGTAAATGGGGAAGGTTCGGGTTACGAAATTCTAACAGATCTTCTCGGCCTTGGTTGCTCTCCTCGAAGAGGTCGATCCATTACATTGATGTCTTCATTTCGCTGTTTCAGGGCATCATGATGAAGTTGTCGTCCTTTCTTCGGGAACTCCATCGTACTTACGAATAGATCAGGGGCAGCTTTACAACAATTGAATGTTATAAGGTAAAATCATCTTGGGGGGGGGTATCCCAAGAATGATCATAAGAGCATCTCTCGAGTTGAACAAATGAAACACATCGAGAGCAAAGTAAGAAGGTACCATAAGAAGTTTGAAGCGGATAGACAATCGTCGTTGCCTGAAGCGATGTGTGAAAGGGGTTCAAGGCAACAAGAATAGGTTTTGTGATTAATACCAGAATTGATGATCACACGGAAGGTGGCTCGTGAACTACATACGAGGCCAAGCGTGAGGAATAACTTTCAGAAATAGGGTTGTACAGGAGAGTCAGGTTTCGATCCTGCGGAACTGTGGTTTATGGGCCCACCATGTGGGTTAAAGTAGGGAGGACGGTGACATCTTGCACGGTCACGATAGCAAGGCATGTTAGAGGGTAGCAGGTTAGTTATGTCGACAACAACATCGATACCAAGGGCGAGGGACGAAGAGAACCATTTTCCTGCTCGTTGAACGAGGCGGACCAATAGGCAAAGTTCTCGTCCATCGGTGGTCACCGGAATGTCATCAACAATAGTAACAGGGTCTTACTGACAGAGGTGTACATCGAGGTGTTTACATAAGCAGTGAGTTATTACTGCTTAGATCATATAGATCACAAGAAAGGTTAAACAAAAACAATGGAGAGGAAAAAGGTGATCATCCGATTAAATAGTACAATGGAAAGGGAAATGTGTTTAAACACATTATTCAGGGGTATATCCTTCACAAGGGCAAACAGAGCATGATATCCATGATAGGATATAACATAGAAATCCATTTACGTAACGGGAGAGGAAGTTCATGACATTACCCAATCAACGATGTTTGGGGTAATTAATAAAGAAATTTTAGCCTCGTGCTTCAAATGTTCTTATTGAAAATCGGAGTACCACATACATGCTTCGAGATAGCGTTGACATGGTCTTTAAGCAAAGGTCAGACTTTGGAAACACAAAGGATTCATCGGGAACAACTTATAGGATAAGTCTTACAATTTCCTCATGGAAGAATGGATAACCTTGATGAAGGGGAATCTATAACAATAGGTCATCCGGCCAGGTGTGTTGAGCATGCCATCATCTTACCGGGTCATAAAAGACCAGTGTTATAACTCTTGGAAAAATGTTCCAACCATCATATCTGACCGAGATTCAGATCTGATCGGTGTTAGGATACCTTAGACTCAGGATGCCTGAGAAGAAAAGGCGCAACACAAATTGTCAAGATGACATTGTAAGATTCTCGGGAATTGAACTATGGAAGCAAGTTCTGAATCATGAGTTCATTATTAAATTAAGGATAGAATGAGGAGGTGGCTGATGAACTCAGCGACAATTCGCCGAGATTTCCAAAAGATGGATTTCCACAATTATGTGAACAAGGAAATATCATTTGTCAGATCAAATGGTATAATGATGTATGCTCGAGGGAAACATACTCAACTGAACAATGATAGAAGGGTGCACCCAGGAACCTGGACTAGGTAGCACGATCAATGTTCGAATGATGATTCAATAAGCAATAGACTTATAATGAAACTGTAGACCAATAACTTCAAAGCAATAGGGTTGCTAGAAGTTTAGAATTTACATATCACAGACCATTTGTCGGTGTTCCGGTTAGAATCAACACGGAGACCAAGAAATGAACGCAAATGGCGAGAGATATTACTATATCAAGAATTCTCAAGAGGTGGTAAAATTACCACGACATTCTTGACATAAAAGGTGGTAATATTCCAAGGTAAAGAAGGACCAAATGCTAGATAGCAAGGAAATCAAAGTATAACACAAAACATGAACAAGTTTGTGTTTGAGGGAAGGCAATAAAGTGGCCGATGATAACACAAATCATCGGGGGCAAGGATGGTATTTCTCATCATGAATTCAGTTGATATCCTTGAAGAGCTCAGAATGCTGATGATTAAAATTAGCACGATAATGCTGTATCCGTTCAGGCTAGGACAGACATAGAGTATTAAACTAGTAAGCGATGAAGATCTCTAATCCTCGTTGAATCGCAGTGCAGACTCGATTCCATTATCGGTGTCCTTGAGTGTTTCATAACTCAAAGCCCGTGAAAAATTGGAGTCCGTGAGAATGTAATACCTGATGAAGAACTCATAAGAGGTTATGCAGTTCCATGATAATCTCGAGATACCAGGGGGGTAATGCTCGACGACAGATCAAAGTAGAGATTGGACTAGGGTATTGCTCTGCAGAAGACAAATGCTTAAACTTGCATGAGAAATGTTATTTAAAGGAGAACATGGTCGGAACCACGATTGCATAAGGCCAGATCCCAGAGATAAGATGAACTTATACCAAGGGAATAATTAATTTAAGAAAAGCTTTAATGATAAGATCTACATCGTTTCCATGGGCATGAACACAAAGTTCAAGGTCGACTCCCACTTCTCCAATGCATAACCTTTCATTAACTTCTCATTTCTTTTCGAAATGGCATTAGTTGTTGAAAGTTTTACCTGGTGCAATACCAGATAAGTAGGACCTGTGAAATATTTTGAGTTTGCACAGATTAGGGAAGGTATTGGTTCAACCCATCGGGGCTTCTTAGGAACATATACCACAAGCTTCAAGAGTAAATATCACTAGCTCGAAAGCAGAGCATGGTTGGCAAAAGGAGATGATACAATTTACAAAGGCATTATGTATCGGAGAAAGAACTCACAAGGTGATTAATTATGGACACTGTCGGATAATAATCCAACAGTGGATATGGCGATCCACAATGGAGCTGATGTGAGTATCGATACCCAATCAGAGGAAGAAAGACTGCAAATGCATTGATTTATAGAACATCTGAATAATTCAACATCTAAATAGCAATGGAATTATGATTTTCAAATCAAGGGATCGGGAGCAAACGCTCTGATCCAGGATGGATAAGTCAAATAGACTTAGGGGTAAGATCGATGGCAATCTGATTGGCCGAGAACCAGCTCATGTTCGAAAGACGTTTGAGCCGGAAGATAATTCATAAGGATCAACTGATGATTGCGTGCATTCGCACACATATAGAATCAACAGACTTAAAATGATAGTGACAAAGGATGCCAATAGGATTACTAGACTTATTGGATTAACCAAAATGTAAGCAAGCAAGAATTTCAAGAGCAATAGGCTCCTGAGGATTTTTGGAAGATCGAAAGGTATTTCGAAGATTGGTGTCATACATGAATCAACTGGGGATGAGTGGATACTCGGTAAGTACGAGAATTTACCCGTAGGGATATTCATGTGGCAAGAACTGCAAGGCACTAGGCACAACATATTCTCAGAACATTAGAGAGAATTTCGGGGTATCTTGTAATAACAAGATCAACTGGGAATGAAGTTATGGACGACAAGTGTATGTAGCTTTCCATAGGGATTTGTCAGTGGTATGGAATTGCAAAAGCAATGGACACAAGGTCTGGAGAGAATATCGGAGATTATCTTTGAAATCTTCTGGTGCAGCTGGCAATCACCTGTAATAAGGGGCTCTCTGGGAGGAAGTAGTTACGAGAACCTAGAGTCAGATTTAGTAAAATCATTTAACCCGAATAGAAGAGAGATCAGAGTCCCAGAGTATAGACGAGGAATAAAAAGATCCTAATACCACCCAATGGCGACGTGGGCCCATGGGCCGCACAGCCATGTTAGTAAAAGTTTTGTAAAGTCTAGACTCGACTTCGGCCAAGGAGTTGGAAAGGGGGATTCCTATAGGCAGTCAGCTCTGATACCAACTTGTGACGCCCCCGATTCAATCATACACTAATCATGCACGCAAATGTGTACGATCAAGATCAGGGACTCACGGGAAGATATCACAACACAACTCTAAAACATAAATAAGTCATACAAGCATCATAATAGAAGCCAGGGGCCTCGAGGGCTCGAATACAAGTGCTCGATCATAGACGAGTCAGCGGAAGCAACAATATCTGAGTACAGACATAAGTTAAACAAGTTTGCCTTAAGAAGGCTAGCACAAACTGGGATACAAATCGAAAGAGGCGCAAGCCTCCTGCCTGGGATCCTCCTAAACTACTCTTGGTCGTCGTCAGCGGGCTGCACATAGTAGTAGGCACCTCCAGTGCAGTAGGAGTCGTTGTCAACGGTGGCGTCTGGATCCTGGGGTCCATCATCTGGTCGCAGCAATCGGGTAGAAGGGAAAGGGGAAAAGAGGGAGAAAAGCAACCGTGAGTACTCATCCAAAGTACTCGCAAGCAAGGAGCTATACCACATATGCATGGATATATGTGTAAAGGGCCATATCAGTGGACTGAACTGCAGAATGCCGGAATAAGGGGGGGGATAGCTAATCCTATCGAAGACTACGCTTCTAGCAGCCTCCGTCTTGCAGCATGTAGGAGAGAGTAGACTGAAGTCCTCCAGGTAGCAGCGCATAGCATAATCCTACCCGGCGATCCCCTCCTCGCACTAGTAGAAAAAGGGTCAAACGTGAAGCACATTAGTGCCGGTTTGTATTTGATCCGGCACTAATGTATACATTAGTGCCGGTTCCAACGGCTAGCCGGGCCTCTCTCATTAGTACCGGTTCTTGGCGAACCTTTAGCACCGGTTCGTGCCGCGAACCGGTACTAATGAGTGTGGTGGCAGGATGTTGTCAGACTGGGGCCCCTCCAGCCCCTTTAGTACCGGTTCGTGGCACGAAACGGTACTAAAGGTCGCCCTACATAAACCCTTCGTCCACCCGAGCTCACTCTGTTCTTCCCCTTTCCCCTCTCCTCTCTGTTCTTCCCCTCTCCTCTCGAGCTCATCACACATTTTGCCCAAAATATGTCAAGATTTGAAGGCCCCCATCCATTCAAATGATCACAAAGGTTAGCAACTTTGTCCTTTCATCTCTCATTGCTAGATTAGCTCTTGCAATGCTTTATATAGTGATTACTTTGTGAGTTTAGTAATTTGGGAGGAAATATATATATGTGCTAGTATTTGATTTATATGCAATTTGAGGTCAAAAATAACACTTAGTTTGCATATGTAGGTGTGGTTTACTTAGTGCCTTCTAAATCTCCGTGCTAACCACCGTCGATCGCCCGCACCGTCCCGTCGCCGGCACCACCTTGTGGTGAGCCTCTTTGTTCATGAAATTTTATATAAAAATTGAAGTTTGTGTGATTTGGATATATAGCTAGTTACTCATATAATTATCTTACCCGTACGTTCTTTGTTATACATATAGTGCCATGGTTTTGATATCCGTCCCCGTCAGCCCTCGTCCTTGTTATGATTCGGATGTGGTATATATATTCTCTTTTAAAACTAGTTCCATTTCGTGTTTATGACAAATTATGCCCATCAAGTTGACATAGGAATTTTTTCTAGGAGGTATGTGAACCGGAAATTCCAACCGACCCTATTGTCGAGAGGTTAAATTTAGTTGAAAGATAAAACGAGAATTTGAAAGAAAAATTGAAAAGAATTGAGGGGGAGAAGATGGAATTGGAGTTGCATGTTGCCGATGTCGTCGATGATCACAAGATCAAGATGGAGAAAATGCACTTGAAGATTAGAAAGATTAGAAAATATGCCATCGATAGTGAGGCTTGGTATCATTATGCTGTTGGATCCATTGTTACCTTAGTTGCGATCTTGATCGCATTTGTTGTTGTATTTAAATGCTTTAGCTAGAGAGTTATTTGTTTGTTGCATTTAAGTGTTGTATGAACTTTATGTATGAACTTGTATTAATTTGGTCTATTCGGTGTTGTGTAATGAAGATGAGCCGGCAATGGATGTACGATGACCGATGCTCTCCCGAGTTCATTAATGGCGTGCAAACTTTTCTGCTTGCGGCTGAGGCAAACAAGCGGGCGGATGGTTTTATGCCTTGTCCATGTGCTGTCTGTAAGAATGGTCAAAATTACTCTAAGTCAAGAACCATTCACTTCCACCTGTTTAAGTCCGGTTTCGTGCCCCACTATAATGTTTGGACCAAGCACGGAGAAAGAGGGGTTATGATGGAAGACAATGAAGAAGAAGAGGACGACGACAGCTATCCTGGCCATGGGTTCCCTGAATACGATGATACAACAATGGGGGAAGAAGCTGAGCCGGTAATGCGGGAAGAAGCTGAGCCGGCAATGCGGGAAGAAGCTGAAGAAGAGGCATCAGATGAGCCCGTTGATGATCTAGGTCGAGCCATTGCCGATGCAAAGAGAAGCTGCGCAAGTGATTTGGAGAAGAAGAAGTTGCAGCGCATGTTAGAGGATCACAAAAAATTGTTGTACCCGAATTGCGTAGGTGACAAGAAAAAGCTGGGCACCACACTGGAATTGCTGCAATGGAAGGCAGAGAATGGTGTATCTGACAAGGGATTTGGAAAGTTGCTGGTAATGATAAAGGATATGCTTCCAAAGGACAACGAATTGCCCGAGAGTACGTACGAAGCAAAGAAGGCTGTCTGCCCTCTAGGGTTAGAGGTGCAGAAGATACATGCATGCCCTAATGATTGCATCCTCTACCGCGGTGAGTACAAGGATTTGAACGCTTGCCCAGTATGTGGTGCATTGCGCTATAAGATCAGCCGCGATGACCCTGGTGATGTCGAGGGCCAGCGCCCCAGGAAGAAGATTCCTGCTGAGGGAGTCCTGGATTAGGGGGGTGTTCGGATAGCCGGACTATACCTTCAGCCGGACTCCAGGACTATGAAGATACAAGATTGAAGACTTCGCCCCGTGTCCTGAAGGATCTTTTCTTGGCGTGGAAGGCAAGCTAGGCGTGCGGATATTCGAGATCTCCTACCATTGTAACCGACGCTATGTAACCCTAACCCTATGCGATGTCTATATAAACCGGAGGGTTGTTGTCCGTAGGACAAGAGAACAATAGAACCATACAACCATCATCATACACAATCATACCTTAGGCTAGCTTCTAGGGTTTAGCCTCCTTGATCTCGTGGTAGATCTACTCTTGTACTACCCATATCATCAATATTAATCTAGCAGGAGTAGAGTTTTACCTCCATCGAGAGGGCCCGAACCTGGGTAAAATAAAGTGTCCCTTGTCTCCTGTTACCATCCGAACTTGACGCACAGTTCGGGACCCCCTACCCGAGATCCGCCGGTTTTGACACCGACATTGGTGCTTTCATTGAGAGTTCCTCGGTGTCATCGCTTTTAGGCCCGATGGCTCCTTTGATCATCAACAACGATGAGGTCCAGGGTGAGACTTTCCTCCCCGGACAGATCTTCGTCTTCGGCGGCTTCGCTCTGCGGGCCAATTCGCTTGGTCGTTTCGAGCAGATCGAAAGCTATGCCCCTGGCCATCAAGTCAGGTTTGGAAGCTTCAACTACACGGCGGATATCCGCGGAGACTTGATCTTCGACGGATTCGAGCCACAGCCAAGCGCGCCGCACTATCTCGAGGGGCATGATATAGCTTTGCCTCCGAACAGTGCCCTGGAGGCCGCACACGCTCCGGCCCCGATCCTTGACTCGGAGCCCGCTACGTTCTCCGAGGATGAATGGTTGGACGTCACCTCAGGGGCTGCGATCTCAAAGGCGATCGAGCCGAACGCCAGCCCCGCACTCCACATGGCTCATGACTCCAAGGTGCCGGACTCTTCTCCGAGCTCCGGGCCTTCCGTGCCCCTGCCGATCGAGTCTGATTGGGCGCCTGTAATGGAGTTCACCGCCGCGGACATCTTTCAGTGCTCACCTTTCGGTGATATTCTGAATTCTCTCAAGTCTCTCTCTTTATCAGGAGAGCCCAGGCCGGACTATGGCCCGCGAGGTTGGGATTCGGACGACGAAGAAATTCAAAGCCCACTCACCACCCACTTAATAGCCACCGCCGACGATTTAACCGACATGCTTGACTTCGGCTCCGAAGACTTCGACGGTATGGACGACGAAGGAGGAGACGAACAAGAACCAGCACCTATAGGGCGCTGGACCGCCACCTCGTCATATGATATATACATGGTGGATGCTCCAAAGGATGGAGATGGCGAGGGAACTGCGGAGGATGGCACCTCGAAAAAGCCGCCAAAACGCCGGCGCCAACGGCGCCGCTCTAAATCCCGCCACAGCAGAAACGGTGATTCCGGCATGGGAGATAATACTACCCCGGACAGCGCCGAAGAACACCAAAACCAGCAAGATTCGGCGCAGGAAGATGAAAAAGCCTGCCCTCACGAGAGAGCGGCAGAGCAGGAGGTTGAGGATGATAATTACATGCCTCCCTCCGAAGACGAGGCAAGCCTCGGCGACGATGAATTCGTCATACCATCAGACCCCGCCGAACAAGAGCGCTTTCAACGCAGGCTTCTAGCCATGGCGAACAGCCTAAAGAAAAAGCAGCAACAACTTAGAGCCGATCAAGATTTGCTAGCTGACAGATGGACTGAAGTCCTTGCGGCCGAAGAGCATGAACTCGAGCGCCCCTCCAAAAATTATCCTAAGCGCATGCCGCTACCCCAATCAGAGGAGGAAGCTCATGACATGGCAGACCGGCCACCTCGCGGCCGCGACAGAGAGGCCTGTCGAACCTCTAAACAAGCCATGGCCCGGCGCCTTTCAAATAAGGCACGGGAAAACGAGCCAGACCTGCGAGACGTACTGGAGGATGAAGCAAGGCAAACAAGATCGACCTACGGATCGCGCGGACGCCTGACGACACGTGATGACCTTCACTCCGGACACAGTAAATCCGGCCGGGCCGAACACAACAGGCACAGCTCTTCCGAACTGCGTCGTGACATAGCCCAGTACAGAGGCGCCGCACACCCACTATGCTTCACAGACGAAGTAATGGATCATAGAATCCCAGAGGGTTTCAAACCCGTCAATATCGAGTCATACGATGGTACGACAGATCCGGCAGTATGGATTGAGGACTATCTCCTTCACATCCACATGGCACGTGGCGATGACTTGCACGCCATCAAATATTTGCCCCTTAAGCTCAAGGTACCAGCCCGGCACTGGCTCAATAGCCTCCCAGCAGACTCAATCGGTTCTTGGGAGGACCTGGAGGCCGCATTCCTCGACAACTTCCAGGGGACCTATGTGCGGCCATCGGACGCCGACGACCTAAGCCACATAATCCAGCATCCAGAAGAATCGGCCAGGCAATTCTGGACACGGTTCCTAACAAAGAAAAATCAGATAGTCGATTGTCCGGATGCAGAGGCCCTAGCAGCCTTCAAACATAACATCCGCGACGAATGGCTTGCCTGGCACCTGGGACAGGAAAAGCCGAAATCGATGGCAGCCCTCACGACACTCATGATCCGCTTTTGCGCGGGCGAAGATAGCTGGACGGCTCGCAGCAACAACTTATCGAAGAAGCACGGTAATTCGGATACTAAGGAAAAAGTGGCCGGTCACGTCGGAATAAGCAAAAGCGCCGCGTTAGCAGCGACAACAATGAGGATACGACAGTAAATGCCGGATTCAGAGGCCATAAATCCGGTCAGCGAAAAAAGCCATTTAAAAAGAATACCCAGGGCCCGTCCAGTTTGGACCGGATACTCGACCGCTTGTGCCAGATTCACGGCACCCCCGAAAGGCCAGCCAATCACACCAACAGGGATTGTTGGGTGTTCAAGCAGGCAGGCAAGTTAAGAGCCGAACACAAGGACAAGGGGCTGAACAGCGACGACGAGGAGGAGCCCAGGCCGCCGAACAACAGTGGACAGAAAGGGTTTCCCCCACAAGTGCGGACGGTGAACATGATATACGCGACCCACATTCCCAAGCGGGAGAGGAAGCGTGCGCTACGGGACGTATACGCGATGGAGCCAGTCGCCCCAAAGTTCAACCCATGGTCCTCTTGCCCGATCACTTTCGATCGAAGGGACCACCCCACTAGCATTCGTCACGGCGGTTTTGCCGCATTGGTTCTTGACCCAATCGTGGACGGATTTCATCTCACAAGAGTCCTCATGGACGGCGGCAGTAGCCTAAACCCGCTTTATTAGGATACAGTGCAGAAAATGGGCATAGATCCATCAAGGATCAAGCCCACAAGGACGACCTTTAAAGGCGTCATCCCAGGTGTAGAGGCCAATTGCACAGGCTCGATAACACTTGATGTGGTCTTCGGATCTCCGGATAACTTCTGAAGCGAAGAGTTAATCTTCGATATAGTGCCGTTCTGCAGTGGCTATCATGCCCTGCTCGGACGTACCGCATTCGCTAAATTCAATGTGGTGCCGCACTACGCATATCTCAAGCTCAAGATGCCAGGCCCTCGAGGAGTAATCACGGTTAGCGGAAACACCGAATGCTCCATCCGTACGGAGGAGCACACGGCGGCTCTTGCGGCGGAAGTACAAAGCAACCTCTTAAGGCAACACTCCAGTCCGGCCGTTAAAAAACTGGACAATGCAAAGCGCGCCCGAAGTAACCTGCAACAAGACCACCTGGCACGATCAGAGCAAGCGTAGCAATACGGCCCCGACCCCAGCCATCGCACCATAACGGAGCCAGTACTTAGAGTACACAATTATGCCCTTATAATTCCATGGGCACAGGGGGAGGGGCACATTACACGGCATGCCTAAGATACAGCGTCAAACGTATTAGGGGCTGCCGAACTTCTTTTACTTTCAGGACTCCATACTCTGGATACCTGTTCGGCAGTGTTGCCACACAGACGATGCAAGACCCAGGAAAGCAGACAAAGCTACGCCGCACTCTGGAATTCTCAGGTGGTCTCTATTTAGAGCGATATATCTGTTTCTAAACTTTGCGGCCTGGGCCTGGTCAGGACATGTTAAATAATCTAATATCTTTTTTGCTTATCGCACTACTTGTATCGTTCGGCTTTGATAAATAGCCTCCTTATAAACAATGCATAGCTTTTTGTCTATCTTTTGCATTATCCTCTTATATATATATATATATATATATATATATATATATATATATATATATATATATATATATATATATATATATGTTTATTAAATAACATGATCGCACCCGTACACCATGGTACGGCAAACCACGCCAGGGGCTTCATTACCCTTCTATCTGGTTGTGAGAAGTCCGTACACTTTCACAAGTGCGGCACCCCGAACTTATAGCACTATATGCATCGACTCCGAGTCATGATTTTGGTCACATGTTGGGTTTGCCTGGCTCCTATGTTTTGGTGCCTTACGTTCCACTATATCGGCTAAGGTAGCACTAGGAGAACCACTGCGATTGTGCCCCAGTTCAGGTGGGTTGAGCACCTCAGTGGAGAAAGATAAAACCGACTGTCATGATAAGGCGTGAGACCAGTCGCTGTTCGAGAGGTTTTCGAGTCCTTAAAGGCTTATGCCGCTTCGAGCGAGGAGCTGGTAATGTCCGGCCAAAGGCGTGGATAGTGCCCCGAATTCGGCCTTCCGAACTAGGGGCTTCGCCGAAATTTAAAATTATAACGTTCTATGGCTAAGTGAGAGTGTTCAAGCATTATAGTCCGATTGCCTGGTTCGCTGTGCTGAGCGCCTCCCTCGAAGGACCCAACTATGGGAACAAGAGCCCTCAGGTTTATCCCGAACACCCCAGCACTAGTGGCATGGGGGCAGAAGCCGACGACTGGCCATCTCTCAATTTTTTGATAAACGGCCGCACAGAAAATAATATTTTAAATTCAATAAGCATTGCTTAGCGCATATGAACAAGTTTTCAGCGCACAGGATACAAACGAGCGAGTTCATTCAAATATTACATCTTCAGTACATTCATCCGCGACAAGGTGGGATCCGGCAAGAACTTCCTTGTAGTAGTTCTCGGGCTTGCGATGCTCCTTCCCCTGCGGCGGCCCGTCCTTCACCAGCTTCTCTCCGTCCAGCTTCCCCCAGTGTACCCTTACATGGGCAAGGGCCCTCCGGGCACCTTCAATGCAGATGGAGCGCTTGATGACCTCAAGCCGTGGACAGGCCTCCACCAGCCGCCGCACAAGCCCGAAATAGCTCCCAGGCAGGGCCTCTCCAGGCCACAGCCGAACTAGTAAGCCCTTCATGGCCTGTTCGGCCGCCTTGTGGAGCTCGGCCAGCTGTTTCAGCTGTTCGCTCAAGGGCACAGGGTGTCCGGCCTCAGAATACTGAGACCAGAACACACTCTCTGTCGAGCTGCCCTCTTCAGCTCGGTAGAACGCGGCAGCGTCGGATGCGCTACGGGGAAGATCGAAGAACGCCCCTGGAGAACTCCGGATTCGGGTAAGTAATAGGTACTTTACTTTTATATTCCTACTTTGCATTGAGAATGCCTTACCCATTGCTATCTTTTTCACATCCTCCAACTCTTGGAGGGCCTTCTGGGCTTCGGCCTTGGCACTCTTGGCGGTCTCAATGGCCGAGGCGAGCTCGGATGCTTGCGTTTTCGCCTCAAGCTCCAAACCCTCATGTTTTTTCATGAGAGCTTGCAGCTCTTGCTGCACCTCGCCGGCTTGGACCCCAAGCCTTTCTCGCTCGGCGCGCTCCTCGGCCGTTTTCTTCTCGGCCTCAGCCAGCGCCTGCTTCAGGGTTGTCACCTCGGTTGTGGCCCCTACAATAAGCAGCTCAATCCTGTTATTTCTTTTTGCAATCAAGCCTCTCTATAGGCACCCTTTTTTTCCCCTTTTAGGGTATTTCTTACCTTCTTTCTCCTCGAGCTGCCGTTTGGCAAGGCCGAGCTCTTGCTCGGACCGCCCGAGGTCCTTTTTAAGGACATCCACCTGCGCAGTCAGTGCGGCCGTGGACAGCAGCGAAGCCTGCATACGCATATTTGACTTTTTTGTTAGACTCCTGCGAAAATTACTAGATCCTCTATCCGGCTTTTCTTTCCGAACACCGAACAGAGCATCAGGGGCTACTGTCTATGCGGTAAATAGTTCGACATATTTTTACTTACCTCGAAGCCTGTTAGAAGGCTAGCGCAAGCTTCATTAAGTCCGCTCTTGGCGGACTGAACCCTTTGGATCACCGTACTCATAACAGTACGGTGCTCCTCATCGATGGCGGCGCCCTTAAGCACCTCCACCAGATTGTCCGGCGCCTCCGGTTGGACGGAAGCCGCCGGCTCAGATGGCTTACTCCTCTTGGAAGGAGTTCGCCCACCGCGGACCGAGATTGTCGAGTCCGGCGCGGTGTCCGGCACAAAGCCGGACTTGGAGCCCTGGGGGGTTTCGTCCCCTTCACTCCTGGGGTCCGGAGGATTGCCTTGTGGCTCCTCCAGGACCACCTCCTCCTGCCTTGGAGCTTGTTGCGACGCCACTTCGGCGTCATCTGCAGTGCGGGGGGAGACAGCAGGTGGAATTGAGTTCACGTCCGACGAATCCAGGGAGCCGCTCGACGAATTGATGAGTTCGGCCCGGGGCGGGCTACATAAAGCATAGGCGATATTAGGAAAAGCCGCACATTAAAAGAATATCATGAGTCACTCTGGTATGCAAACACTTACGATTTCGTCGGGCGCTTGGTTCTGTACGGCAGCTCCTCTCCGCCCTCTTCGGCGTCGAGGGAGTAGTCCGGCGGAGGGGTCTTCCTTTTCCTCGACCCCTCGGCCTCCCCCGTTGGGGCGGCCTTCTTCTTCTTTGCTCCCCTCGCTGGAGGGGGAGAGCTTCCTTGTTCCTCCTCCTCGTTTTCACGAGAGGAGGGCATCGCGGACTCATCAGATGACGAGTCAGACACCACCATGTTGCGTGAACTCTTTCGAGTCCCGGTGGTTTTCTTCTTCTTGGCCTTCGTCTCCGGCACCACATAAGGTGCCGGAGCTAGCAGCTTCTCCAAGAGAGCTGGAGCTTGGTCTCCGGGCAGGGGAGCCGGAGAGTTAATTGGTCCGGATACCTCCTGCCAAGCCTGTCAAAGGTAAAGGGAGTTCAGATCCCGCATAGAGTTAATCTATGTAGAAAAGCTTAACGAACCTGTCAAAGGTATAGATAGCTTACCTCGCCAGCGTTGCGCTGCGAGCTGTATCCGCGATCCTCGGAGGCGGATGTGGGGGACTCGGCGCCTTTGGTCAGCACCTTCCAGACGTCTTCATACGTCGTGCCGAATAGCCTACTGAGGGTTTTGTGCTGCGCCGGGTCGAATTCCCACAAAGTAAAATCCCGCTCTTGGCACAGGAGGATCAGGCGAACGAGCATGACCTGGACTATATTGGCAATCCGGATTGGCGTGTCCACCAGGGACTGGATGCATGTTTGCAAACCAGTCACTTCCTCCTCGTTGCCCCACGACAGGCCTGTCTCTTTCCAGGACATGAGCCACGTGGGGGGTCCGGATCTGAACTCAGGGGCCGCGACCCATTTCGGATCGCGGGGCTCGGTGATGTAAAACCACCCAGCCTGGCACCCCTTCAGGGACTCCACAAGGGAGCCATCGAACCAGAGGATGTTGGCTATCTTGCCAACCATAGCGCCTCCGCACTCCGCCTGGGTGCCGGACACCACCTTGGGCTTGACGTTGAAGGTCTTGAGCCAGAGGCCGAAGTGGGGGCGGACGCGGAGAAATGCCTCACACACGATGATAAACGCCGAGATGTTGAGAACAAAGTTCGGGGCCAGATCGTGGAAATCCAAGCCGTAGTAGAACATGAGCCCCCGGACAAATGGGTGAAGTGGAAAGCCCAGTCCGCGGAGGAAGTGGGGAAGAAACACTACCCTCTCATGGGGCCTGGGGGTAGGAAGAAGCTGCCCCTTATCAGGAAGCCGATGCGGGATATCCTTGGATAAGTATCCGGCTTTCCTTAGCTTTTTGATTTGAGCCTCCATCACGGAGGAAACCATCCACTTGCCTCCCGCTCCAGACATTGTTGGAGGAGGTTGAGGAAGGAAGAGCGGACTTGGGTGCTGGAGCTTGAGTGCGCGAGAGATGGATGGGCAAAGGAGGAAGAAGGCGTAGGTAGAAAAGGCGGATTCTTATCCCCTTATGTAGGCGGATGCGGTTATGCGTCCCCACCTACCTAATAAAACTCACTTGCCTTTCGAGCGCCGTGGTAAATGGCGCGGTTGGGTTACCCACGTCCGTATTAATGAGAATTCCGCTAAAGGGGGGCACATGATCTCTGCTTCGCCAAGACGTGCCAAGGAAACCGCCTCGCTAAACGAGCTGAGGTGGAACAATGAAAACAATTTATGTAGAAGGCTTGGCCGCAATGTTATGACGCACTGCAGGATACGTCAGCAGATTTGATTTGTGTTAATATTATTCTCTGTATGGCAATATGTGGAAACTTGTTTTGCAGAGCCGGACACTATACTTGGTGTTTACAATCTTTTTGAAGAACTTGGAGGAGGAACCCGCCTTGCAATGCCGAAGACAATTTGCGCGCCGGACTCGTCATCATTGAAGCCTGGTTCAGGGGCTACTGAGGGAGTCCTGGATTAGGGGGTGTTCGGATAGCCGGACTATACCTTCAACCGGACACCAGGACTAGGAAGATACAAGATTGAAGACTTCGTCCCGTGTCCGGAAGGATCCTTTCTTGGCGTGGAAGGCAAGCTAGGCGTGCGGATATTCGAGATCTCCTACCATTGTAACCGACTCTATGTAACCCTAACCCTATCTGGTGTCTATATAAACCGGAGGGTTGTAGTCCGTAGGACAAGAGAACAACAGAACCATACAACCATCATCATACACAATCATACCGTAGGCTAGCTTCTAGGGTTTAGCCTCCTTGATCTCGTGGTAGATCTACTCTTGTACTACCCATATCATCAATATTAATCTAGCAGGAGTAGGGTTTTACCTCCATCGAGAGGGCCCGAACCTGGGTAAAATAAAGTGTCCCTTGTCTCCTGTTACCATCCGACCTTGACGCACAGTTCGGGACCCCCTACCCGAGATCCGCCGGTTTTGACACCGACACCTGCCAAGGTGATGTGGTATGCTCCTATAATACCACGGTTGAAACGTTTGTTCCAAAACAAAGAGCATGCCAAGGCGATGCGATGGCACAGAGAAGACCGTAAGAAAGACGGAAAGTTGAGAGTACCCGCTCACGGGTCGCAGTCGAGAAAAATTGAATGAAAGTACAGGAAGGAGTTTGCAGATGACGCAAGGAGCGTATGGTTTGGTCTAAGCGCAGATGGCATTAATCCTTTTCGGGAGCAGAGCAGCAACCATAGCACCTGGCCTGTGACTCTATGTTTTTATAACCTTCCTCCTTGGTTGTGCGTGAAGCGGAAGTTCATTATGATGCCAGTGCTCATCCAAGGCTCTAAGCAACCCGGCAACGACATTGATGTTTACCTAAGGCCATTAGTTGAAGAACTCTTACAACTGTCGAATGGAACAGGTGTACGTGCGTGGGATGAGCACATGGGGGAAGAATTTGACCTAAAGGCGTTGCTGTTCGTGACCATCAATGATTGGCCTGCTCTCAGTAACCTTTCAGGACACAAACAAGGGATACCGCGCATGCACACACTGTTTGGACGATACCGACATCATATATTTGGCTAATAAGAATGTGTACCTGGGACATCGTCGATTTCTTCCGAGCAGGCATCCCGTAAGAAAGAAAGGCAAGCATTTCAAAGGTGAGGCGGATCACCGGACAAAGCCTCGCCACCGTACTGGTGCTGATGTACATGATATGTTCAAGGATTTGAAGGTGGTCTTTGGAAAGGGTCCTGGTGGACAACCTGTTCCGAATGATGCTGACGGACGCACACCCATGTGGAAGAAGAAATCTATATTTTGGGACCTGCCCTATTGGAAAGACCTCGAGGTCCGCTCCGCAATCGACGTGATGCATGTGACGAAGAATCTTTGTGTGACCCTGCTTGGCTTCTTGGGCGTGTATGGGAAGACAAAATATAAACCCGAGGCACGGGAGGACCAGCAACGTATGCACGGAAAATACGACATACATCAGGGTCATGCAAGCTATGCTCTTACCAAAGAAGAGAAGGAAATCTTCTTTGAATGCCTGCTCAGTATTAAGGTACCGTCTGGCTTCTCGTCGAATATAAAGGGAATAATAAACATGGCAGAGAAAAAGTTCCAGAACCTAAAGTCTCATGACTGCCACGTGATTATGACGCAACTGCTTCCGGTTGCATTGAGGGGGCTTCTACCGGAAAACGTTCGATTAGCCATTGTGAAGCTATGTGCATTTCTCAATGCAATCTCTCAGAAGGTAATCGATCCAGAAATCATACCAAGGTTACAGAATGATTTGGTGCAATGTCCTGTCAGTTTCGAGTTGGTGTTCCCACCATCCTTCTTCAACATCATGACGCACGTCCTAGTTCACCTATGCGAAGAGATTAACGTTTTGGGTCTTGTATTTCTACACAATATGTTCCCCTTTGAGAGGTTCATGGGAGTCTTAAAGAAATATGTTCATAACCGTGCTAGGCCAGAAGGAAGCATCTCCAAGGGCCGTCAAAATGAGGAGGTCATTGAGTTTTGTATTGACTTTATTCCTGACCTTAAGCCGATTGGTGTTCCTGAATCGCGGCATAAGGGCAGACTGGATGGAAAAGGCATGCTAGGAGGGGAACAATTAATATGTATGGACGGACATTCTCTCACTGAAGCACACTACACAGTTCTACAGAATTCCGCCTTGGTGGCTCTGTATATGGATGAACACAAGAATTTGCTACGCTCCAAACGCCCGGAGCGGTCTGATGACTGGATTACACGTGAACAAACCAGGAGTTTCGCCAGCTGGTTGCAAGCACGTGCCATGCATGACACCTCTATTGAAGATGACTTGTACTTGCTGTCCCAGTTACCATCTTCGAATATAATGACTTTCAAAGGGTACGAGATAAATAGTAATACATTTTACACGGTCGCCCAAGATAAGAAGAGCACCAACCAAAACAGTGGTGTCCGCTTTGATGCAGAAACCAAGACGGGAAAGGAAACATATTATGGTTATATACAGGACATATGGGAACTTGACTATCGACGTGGTTTGAAGGTCCCTTTGTTTCGGTGCAAATGGGTCAATATGACACGAGGCGGGGTAATGGAAGACCCGCAGTACGGAATGACAACAGTGGATCTCAACAATCTTGCGTATGCAGACGAACCATTCGTCCTAGCCAATGATGTGGCACAGGTTTTCTATGTGAAGGACATGTCTACCAAGCCAAGAAAAAGAAAAGATACGGAAGCGAATGCATCGTACGATGAGCCAAAGCGGCACATAGTTCTTTCTGGGAAGAGAAACATCGTGGGAGTGGATGACAAGACAGACAAGTAAGAAGATTATGAAAAGTTTGATGAAATTGCTCCATTCACAATGAATATTGACCCGAGCATCCCGTTAAATGATGAAGATTTTCCATGGCTACGACGCAAAGGGACACACGCGAAGAAAAAGTTTCACACCCAAAGATCTGGGATGTGATCGGCTTAACTATATATCGTCACTTTCTTCTGTGTTTCACACCCAGGAGGGATCTCTGTAATAGTTAGGGTAGCTAGTTATGTGTTTTGGCATTTGAAACGCGAAGAAAATTTATGTGCAAGCAAATTCTTTCATGCATTTACTGATTTTTTCAGCTAAATGACCCTGAAATTGAAAAGTATTTCAAATGAACTCGGAAAAGGTTGAAAGTTGGCATGGTATCATAATTTCACCCACATAGCATGTGCAAAAAAGTAGAGAGGGTTACCGCAAAAACTGGATGCACTTCGTGTACAAAATGGACAATCTGTTTCGAAGTATTAGGGTTTCGGACGAAAACTCATCCGTTACAAAGGCATTTCATTTTTGAAATAACCTAAGCATTACCAAATTGAATATAATGATAAAACACACTAATATTAAACATAAGAAAAAAGAATCACTGAAAAATCGATTTTCAAAGTTAAGTTATTCACGAAAATAAATAAAGCAAAAAAATAAGAAAAAAAAGCCCACCTACTGGGCTACAGCGGCCTGCATACGACTAGAAACCCAAATTCAAGTTGGGCCAGGATGCAGGCCCGCTAGCCCAGTAGGCCCAACAGGGCATCACAGAAGAGGTAGGCCCAGAAGGCCTGCTTAAGAGAGGATCTCGAGATAGCAGCGATGGCGGGGCTTATAAGCAGGTGCGAGTGCCCCTCGGCTAGCGAGGTGGGACTAAACTTGTTGCACCGCACCTGCGCCAGCGCACACCCTTTAGTACCGGTTCGTGGCACCAACCGATACTAAAGGGGGGGCCTTTAGTACCGGTTGGAGCCACCAACCGGTACTAAAGGGGGTCGCTTCCCGCCGCTTGCGCTAGCCAAAATAGACCTTTAGTACCGGTTGGTGGCTCCAACCGGTACTAAAGGTCCATCCTATATATACAACACTTGGAAAAATTTCAGTTTCCCTCTATTTCTTCCCTCTGTTTCCTCCCTCCGTCATGCCTGCCCCGATCGACGTCGTCCCCGTCGATGCCGCCGCCCCCGCCCCTCGTCGCCGACCCAGGCCGTGCGCGCCCCTCGTCGCCGCCCCGGTCGTCCCCGTCCCCGTCGTCCCCGCCGTCCCCGTCGCCGCGCCCCGGCCGCCCCGTCGTCGCCGCCCCGCCCCGTCGTCGCCGCCCCGCCCCGTCGCTGTCCCGTCCCTTCGCCCCGTCGTCGCCGCCACGTCCCGTCGCCGCCCCGTCGTCGCCTCGCCGGTGAGCTCGCCCCGGCCGCCATGTCCAGTTCCACACACACACACACTACACACACACACTACACACACACACACACACTACACACACACACAAGTGATTTAAATATGTAGTTATAGAAATATTTATAAAAATTTAGCAATTTTTCTGTTTTGTAGTTATATAAATATTAGAATTGTTATAGAAATGTTAGTTATATAATCAGGAAATTTTAGAATTAGTTTTAGTTATAGAAATAGTTATAAAAAAGTTAGAATTGTTAGAAATTTTTCTGTTTTTTAGTTATAGAAATAGTTGTAAAAAAGTTAGAATTGTTAGAAATTTTTCTGTTTTTTAGTTATAGAAATAGTTATAAAAAAGTTAGAAAATTTTCTTTTTTTTAGTTATAGAAATATTAGAAATGTTATAGAAATGTTAGGTATATATAGCATTGTTAGAAATGTTATAGAAATGTTAGAAATTTTAGTTATCAAAATCCAATCATTAAAAAAATGTTACTTTTTGCGGGCATATAGCTACTATTTGTTGTCGACGATGCCCGGCCCGCATCCTTGCCGTCGACACGTCCGCGAGGACGTCCAGCTGACCCATGTCCGGGACTGGGCTCCGCCGGGCTGGCACTAGGAGGTGCTGCCTGGAGGGGCGCGCCGCTTGATGAGGAACCCGGCCCCGGGTCCCGTCGTCGACCCTGATCTCGTTTGGTGGCGTTCGCGTGGGCCAGTTTCGGTGCGGAGGGAGCCGGCCCTGCCGGAGGTGGTACGTCGTCGTGTCAGGGAGGAGGACGAGCACGTCCATCGCTACATGGTTGCGTTAGAGGGCGGCAGGTTCTCCAATACCTGGCAGTTTCTTCAGGGATCTCACTTCAGCTATGATCCTGTGAGGGTTCCTTCTCTTTGGGTGTCCACCGCCTGCTCCGCAGGAACCGCGAGTGTCCTAGATTCTTCTATAGTATTCGATCTTTATTAGCTACCTAGCCAGTGATGTATTCGAGATTATATATTCGAGACGATGTATGCGAGATTATATATTATTCGAGATGATGTATTCGAGATTATATCTGTTATTCGAGACGATGTGTATTCGAGATTATATCTATTATTCGAGACGATGTATTCGAGATTATATCTATTATTCGAGATTATACTAAATTGTTTTATATTTCTTTTGGCATAGTTAAATAAAAGCTATGGCGGACAATACCGACAGAGAGAGAGAGAGAACAGACCATGTTCGATTTGATATGCGGGCCAGATGATGATCAGAATGAAGAAGATTTTGACGGCTCCGAATTTCTAAACAACACCGGAGAGGGTGATATGATATTCGATCGCGATGACCGAATTGATGAAGTCATGAACTACGATTATGACGATGACGAAGAACATGTTGATCCTGAAACAACAAACACCGGCGAGGTATATATATTTATATAAGCAGGAATCTGGTGATCATCACATGTTTTAATAAATGAGTTGAAGATATATTAACGAATCGATCTTTCTTCTTTCAGCCTTCCGGATCGAGCAAATCTTCAGGCAAAAGGACGAAATGAGGCCCGAACAAAAAGTTGAAGGAGGGCGTAAAGTACAATATCGAGGCATTCAAACCTAATGGCGAACCATTAGCGCCTAAGAAGATTGCGGACAAGTTCGTTCGTCAGTGCGGAGTTCTTGTGAAGGACCAACTCCCGATCTCCCTTCAAGAATGGAGAAAGCCACGTCCAGATGTTACTTCTGTCGACGAGAATCAAAAACAACTGCTTTGGGATACTCTCATGGAACATTTCACCCTACCAGATCATTTCATAGAAGCAGATGTGCAGAAAGTCAAGGACGATGCTTTTACGAAGATGGCGGATGCATTCAAGAACTACAAGAGAACGACGTGGGAGAAGTACGTCAAGGATGGAAGGAAGACTCCAGTATTCGAGGGGATACTAGAGAATCAAAGTGCTCATTGGGACGATTTCGTGAAATTCAAGGATTCAGAATTAGCTAAGGAACGGTCGAGAATAAACAAGCAGAATGCCCAAAAAAAGGATAAGTTCCATAAGCTGGGGCCAGGTGGCTACGTGGTGGCAATGCCTAAGTGGGATAAGTCTGAGAAAGAGATGGAGGATGCATGTGTCACTCCGGTTACTAAGAGCTGCCCCACAGGTGCAGGACTTGGTTCTATGCGCATGGGGGGGAGTTGGACCCGAAGACAGGCAATGTTTGGACGAAGGCATGTCTGAACGGAGCCGACGATGCGATGCTTGTTGCAATAGAAGAGGATCGATCGGGGGTGTTCCAGCCCAACAGAGAGAACGACGAGCTTACGCGTGCCCTGGGAAATCCTGAACACCCGGGAAGAACACGAGGCAAGGGCGTTATTCCGTGGTATGATGGGTTTTCGGACTGGAACTCCGACTACAGAACCCGTGCGAGAAAGAAGATTGTGGAGGAGAAGAAGAGGAAGATGGAGGAGGAGCAGAGGAAGCGGGACTATGAACGCCTTCAAGGCCTTGAAGCAAGTCAAGCGGAATTGGCAGTTAAATTCCAGCGGCAGCAGGAGCAGATCGACTCACTTAGCCAGCAATGGGGGTCTCAGTAGCTGCAGCAGCTAGCGAATGATCCAGCATTGGATAGCACCGCCCCATCCATGCCGAGAAGCAGCGTGGGTTCCGCCCCGGGCGACGCATTGCTGGATAGATACCCCGTGGATGACATCACGGAGAACACTAACTGCGAGCTACACTTCAAGATGAAGAACATATCCATGAAGGTGGCGGACGCCGTTGCTTTTCCAAATTCCTCCGAGGCAACCTTCCATTGCAACCCGATTCCATCGGCCTATGCTCGTGTCTTGGTTGATGAGGTGGTGGACCCATATTCGGAGCTCCAGCTTGACATTCCTGGAGGTGACGACGAGCACACATTGGGAGAGGCCATACATCATGTCATCCTATGGAGAAAGGATTGCATCATCTTTCGAAGGCCACCGACACCGCGTCACCCGACTCCTCGTCGAAGTCCGCCACCGATTCAGCAGACTCCCGCTCCTTCAAGTCCACCAACGCGTGAGGCCACTCCTCCTCCTCCAAGTCCGGCAAAGTGTCAGGCCACTCCTCCTCCAAGTCCGACACAGCGTCAGACGTCCACTCCTCCTCCAAGTCCAGCAAAGTGTCAGGCCACTCCTCCTCCAAGTCCGGCACAGCTTCAGGCCACTCCTCCTCGTCCAACTCAGCCCCGTCAGCCGTCTCCGCCGCCTCAGCAATCGCAGAAGAGACACCCCGCACATATGGTGCGTAGCGGTACCAGTCGAGGTCATAGTACAGGAAGTACATGCGGAGGCAAGCGATATAAATATGGTCCAAACCTCGATACTCCTCTTCCTGAGAGGGCTTACGACAGGACCAAGGAGCAAACCAATGCCATAGTGCGGGCAGAAGTCGACGCCCATTTTGGACCGAAACCGCCACCGCCGCCAAGGGAGAAAGTGCCTGTGGAAGTTATTGACCACTTCATTCGTATGGCTGAACCACCAGCTCCTAAGCCTGTTGACTCAGACTATGAGCGCCACATCAGGAAGAAAAAATCGACAACGTCTATAGAAGGAGGCGAGCTCGAGCTCGAGCAAACAACAAGCAGCTGTCAAAAAATGCGGGAGAACCGTTGCCCAGCTGGGAGAACAGTGGGCGCAACCGATCCCCCCGCTTGTTGTGCCGCCAACAACACGTGACAGTACGCGCGGCCAATATTATTGTGGGCAAACAGTTTACGTTCCCCAGGTGGGCGATGTGGTAATAACCCAACAGCATATAACGCAGGCTGAAGAACTCAAGATCACTGTTGGACAACTCCTCGAGATCGTGGACATGCCTGTGCTTACAGAGGAGGAAATAAAACGGAAATATGTCCGGGGCCAACCTTTGGTCAAGCCAGAAGATGTCAAGAAGCTCCCAACGAGAATGTATGAATTGCATCAATGGTACATGGACATTACCAAGAGATCCAATCGACAGTCCCTCATGGTGCAAGTCAACAAGGATCATTTCTACCATGCGAAACCTGGGACCGTTGAGTATTCTGAACTGTTTTAGTTATACAATCAAGACGCACTCGACAAATCTATCGTCAGTTGCTATTGTCTGTAAGTGATTTCTTTCTGTAATTTGAGTCTGAAGCTAGCTGTATTGATCCTTTTGATCAATCATTACCTGTAATTATCCTCACTATATTCTTTTCTGTGGTACTATGCAGGATGAAGATGTATGAAATGAAAAAAGGTGGACGCTATGGCATTGGGTTCATTGACCCAAACACCGTTAATGAATTCACATGGAATATAAGCGACTATTATAAAAAGCAGGTAGAGGACAACATGTTCGAGTTCTTGAAGCACCTCAAATACAATGAAGATATACTAATTCCTTACAACTTCAAGTGAGTCACACTTTCTTGTACTACAAATTCTCTGTTTTTGCCTACTAGCTAGCTAGCTACATGTTTTTGCTTACATATATATGCCCGCTTAATTAAGACATGCAAACGTGTGTGCATGCGGATTTCACTAGATCTTGTGTATCATTAAAGTTGACGAAGGAACAGTTGAAATACTGGACTCACTACTCTCAGAAAATAAAGACTATAATGTCTTGTTTGGGATAATCAACAGGTAATTTCAATCATTATTAACTATATATCTCGGCCTATTTAGTTCGTCATTTCATGATATGAACTATTTAATAACCCCTTTATTCATTTTCTTTGTCGGCGGGCAGGGCTTGGGCAAGGTTCATCAGCGTCACGGAAGGCGAATGGAAACGACAGCTGAGATGGCTTCGACCCAGGGTAAGTAATTAAGTAGTGTGGTAGCTAGCTGCCATCTTTTTAATATTATCATGCTTGATTAATTATTATCTGATCAAATTAAATTCCATTCTCGTAAAGGCCATAAAGCAGGCGCAGGGGACTGATCTGTCTGCATACTGCGTTTGCGAGAACATTCGCATGATGGCGTCCGAAAGGAGTAGATCTCAAAGACAGGAATGGGTACGCTTGTCAGAACACTAATCACAATTTGTGCACCATTATCGATATCTAGTCACACAACTAATACACATGCATATTGATCTCCTTCTTAACAGTTCACAGAGGTGCGGGACAAGCTCCTAGATACGGAGCGCGTAGAAGCACTTCAAGAGGAAATAGCGGGATTTTTTGCTCGACCAAGTAATAAATCCGAAGGGAGAATACTATTACCCGCTACCGCCCCCATCGACCAAGTCATGAACCACTTCCAATTTGTCATCGTGCTCCGAAGGCACCAATTAGGCTAATGCAAACTGGCTCCAAAGGCAACATGCATATGTACGAGAAATTGTATATAGCTATATACATGCATGTGTGTATGTGTGAATTAATATGGTGTGGTTTGTGTGAGACATTGATGATATATATATATATATATATATATATATATATATATATATATATATATATATATATATATATATATATATATAGGGTCGCGCTATTCGTCACCCTGGGTGAGGAATAGTTATTCTTCACCCCCTCTCTATTTTGACATCAATGCACCGTATTTTTACGTTTCGTAAATTTTGTCTTATTTCATACATAAAAAGAAAATGTAAGAAAATGTATACTTGCCGTAAAAAATATTTTATGTTACGTAAAATTACGAATGTAAAACCATAGGGTAAAACATATATAAACTGTGATTTTTCTGGTTTTATAACGTATATTTTTGTTTTTATATACCAAATTTTACATATTGAATCAATATGCATGTAACTATTTATATTCTAAACGTAATTTATTTAGAAAGCGATCGTAAGATTACCTAGGGTGAAGAATAAGTTATTCTTCACCCGAGGTAATCTTACGATCACTTTATAATTAAATTACATTTGGAATTCAAATAGTTACAATTCTATTGATTCACTACGTAAATTTTGGTATAAGAAAATAAAAATATAGGTCATAAGACAAGGAAATTTGGAATTTATGTATATTTTACACTATGTTTTTACGTTTGTAATTCTACATAACATAAAATATTTTTTACGGTGATTATATATTTTCTTACGGTCTCTTTTTACGTCAGAAATAAAACAAAACTTACGGAACGTAAAATTACAGTGCACAGGTGGTAAAATAGAAGGGGGGGGGGGTGAAGAATAACTATTCCTCACCCAGGGTGACGAATAGTCAATCCCTATATATATATATATATATATATATATATATATATATATATATATATATATATACATATATATATATATATATGATTGGTTCTACTAGCTACCATACATATGCATAACGTGTACGATGTGTAGTATCGTAAAATACCAGCAAACGAAAAAGAATTAAAATGGAAAACACAAAATTAAATGAAAAAGAAATCATAAAACCAAAAACACCCCAAACATTTTAGTACCGGTTGATGTTACCAACCGCTACTAAAGGGCTCCCGGTCCCCGGAGCTGGCTCATGCCACGTGGTTGCCCTTTAGCACCGGTTCGTGCTGGACCGGTGCTAAAGGGGGGGGGGGGGGCTTTAGTGCCCAAACTTTAGTGCCGGTTATGGAACCGGCACTAAAGGGCCTTACGAACCGGTGCTATTGCCCGGTTCTGCACTAGTGTCGATGCCCTGTTAGAGAGCGATCACTGGGGTGTATCTCGCACTTGGAAGGGTGTGTTTTATTAAGTATCCGGTTCTAGTTGTCATAAGGTCAAAGTACAACTCCGGGTCGTCCTTTTACCGAGGGACACGACTATTCGAATAGATTAACTTCCCTCAATGGGTGCACCACATAACCCAACACGCTTGATCCCATTTGGCCGGACACACTTTCCTGGGTCATGCCCGGCCTCGGAAGATCAACACGTCGCAGCCCTACCTAGGCACAACAGAGAGGTCAGTACGCCGGTCTAAACCTAAGCGCACAGGGGTCTAGGCCCATCGCCCTTAGCACACCTGCACGTTGCGAACGCGGCCGGAAGCAGAACTAGCCCCCTTAATACAAGAGCAGGCTTACGTTCCAATCCGGCGCGCCGCTCAGTCGCTGACGTCACGAAGGCTTCGGCTGATACCACGGCACCGAGTGCCCATATCTTTCCCGCGTAGTTGGTTAGTGCGTATAGGCCAGTAGCCAGACTCAGATCAAATACCCAGATCTCGTTAAGCGTGTTAAGTATCCGCGAACGCCGAACAGGGCCAGGCCACCTCTCTCCTAGGTGGACTCAACCTGCCCTGTCGCTCCGCCTCAAAGTAACAGTCGGGGGCTGTCAGGAACCCAGGCCCACCTCTACCGGGATGGAGCCACCTGCCCCTGCAGCCCCCATCTTCGAACAGTATCACAGGTAATGTAACAGTGTAAAGTATATAGTATGCCCGTGATCACCTCCCGAAGTGATCACGGCCCAGTAGTATAGCATGGCAGACGAACAAGAGTGTAGGGCCACTGATGGAACACTAGCATCCTATACTAAGCAGTAGGATAACAGGTAAAGGTAACAACAGTAGTAGCGAGGACAGGCTGTGCAGCAGTATAGGATTAACTGAAAGCAGTAACATGCTACACTACTCTAATGCAAGCAGTATAGAGAAGAATAGGCGATATCTGGTGATCAAGGGGGGGGGCTTGCCTGGTTGTTCTGGCAAGAGAGAGGGGTCGTCAACTCCGTAGTCGTACTGGGTAGCAGCGGCGTCGGTCTCGGGGTCTAGCGAGAGAAGAGGGGGAAGAAACAATAAATATTTAAGCAAACAGATGCATAGCGATGCATGACATGACAAGTATCGGCGTTAGAGGTGCCCTAACGCGGTATGAGGTGATACCGGTGAAGGGGGGAAACATCCGGGAAAGTAATCCCTGTGTTTCGCGTTTTCGGGTAGAGGAGCCGGAGGGGAAAAGTTGCAAGTTCGATTGGTTAGGGGGGTGTGGCGGACGGACGGGTTACGTTTCCAAAATTGTCTCGTCGATCTAAGCAACTTTCATGTACAAATTTTTTCCATCCGAGCTACGGTTTATTTTATATTAATTTTAAAAGATTTAAATTAATTTTAGCATTTATTTAATTAATTTAATACAACATTATCCAGAACACTGCATGCTGACGTCATCATAACGTCAGCATGACGTCAGCAGTCAACAGTGGGTTGATTGGGTCAAACTGACATGTGGGCCACGTCTGTCATTGACACAGTTAACTAAACTGGATTAGTCAATTTAATTAAAGTGATTAGGTTAATTAATTAGGCTTGATTAGATTAACTAACAGGATTAATTAAGTTAATTAACTATTTAAGTAAATAATTAATTGTTATTTTAATTATTATTATATTTTTTATATATAAATTCCTTTTTTTATTTTTCGTTCTGAGGGGGGTAGGGCCTGCTAGTCAGTGGCACCCACGGCCACCGCACGGCGGTTGCTAGCGGGCGCTAGGCCGCCGGGTGCGGACGCACCCGAGTGGGCACTCGCCCAGGCCAGCTGCGGGGCGGGACTGGCGGTGCACGGTGGGGCGGCGGCGACGCAGGGAGGCAAGGGCCGTGCGCTCGCTGGGCCGGGCAAGGACGGCGACGTGCGGGCACGAAGGAGGCGGGGTCGCGGTGAGCGCGGCCGAGGCGCGGGCCCGGCGCGTCGAGCACGTACGCGGCGCAGGCCGAAGGCCGCAGGGGGCAGAGGGGCTTTGGGTGTCGGAGCACGGCAACGGGCAGGCGAGGCGGTGTGGTTCTGGTGACCGAACGCGGCCACGGCGGGCACGCGCGCAATCGATGGCGGGGTGAGGCCAGCACAGGGAGGAGGCCGCGGCCCCGGGGCGGTAGAGGGCGCGGGACGACGGGCACGGCCGGTCGGTGCCGCCCGTATCCAGGGCGCGGCCCGCCCGCGGCGAGTGCGGGGCCGGAGCGCGCCGGGCGCGGCGATGGTCGCGGGGTGAGGGTGTGCGAGGAGAGGGGGCGGGAGCTCATAGAGGAGGAGTAGGGTCAGGGCAGCGGGGCACGGGGAGGAGGTCGGGGACGGCCAGGCGACGGGGAGGCAGTCCGTCGGGGAAGGTTCGGCGAGGTGGCCTCCGGCGAGGTCCTCGAGCGGCGGTTGTCTCGTACGGCGACGGCGTCGATGAAGGGGGCGTCATGCTCACTGCCCCTTCCCGATCCAGATCAGGTCAGGGAAGAGGAGCGAGGGAGGGAGGCGAGCCGGAGACGGGCGGCAGTGGCTCCAGATCGAGCGGGAGGGGAGGCGAGAGGGAGTGGGGGGATCGATCTCGATCTAAGGCAATCGGGGGAGGGAGTGGAGCGCGTGGGGGGGGGGCGAGTGGGGGAGCGAGTGGGTTAGGGTTTCCCCCTCGTGGGGATAAGGCAGGGGCGGGTCGGCCGACTGGGCCTGGGGGGCCGGCGTTGCCGGTGAGCTGGGCCGTCTGGCCCAGTTGGCCAAGGGCCCCCTTTTTTTGTCTTTTGCTTTTGTATTTTCTGTTTCCTTTTTATTTCTTTTTCTTTTCTGTTTTCTTTTAATTTCTCATTTGTATTAGTTTTATAAATTATAAAAGCAGTCACTATTTTAGTGTTAATAATTATAATACTGTCCTATTAACTTAGGGGCAACTAAATAAACAATTTATTAATTTATAAAATGCAAAAGACATTTATTTCCTTGTTTTACCTACTGTTTTAATTACTTTAGAGCCTCTATACTCTTTATGACAACTTGGTTTCTCCACCACAATTACCTATGCAATATTTGGTTCACTCCAAACATTTTAGTTTTAATATTTGAAAAGTTTTATTGTTTGCCTTTAATTAAATCTTGAATTTGAATCGATTTTGAACTAACGCGAGATTAGCAACACTAATCGAGGTGACGTGGCATTATTAGCAGAGGTTACTGTAGCTTGATTATCCGGGCGTCACATCTCCCATCTAGGGAGTTGGTCAAGGAAGAAGAAGAAGAAGGAGGGGGGCTCTCTCCCCCTCGCTTCCGGTGGCGCCGGAGTGCCACCGGGGGCCATCATCTTCACCGCGATCTACACCAAGACCTCCGCCATCTTCACCAACATCTCCATCACCTTCCCCCCTCTATCTATAGCGGTCCACTCTCCCGCAACCCGCTGTACCCTCTACTTGAACATGGTGCTTTATGCTTCATATTATTATCCAATGATGTGTTGCCATCCAATGATGTCTGAGTAGATTTTAATTGTCCTATCGGTGGTTGACGAATTGCTATGATTGATTTAATTTGCTTGTGGTTATGTTGCTGTTCTTTGGTGCCCATCATATGAGTGCGCACGTGGATCACACCATAGGGTTAGTTGTATGTTGATAGGACTATGTATTGGAGGGCAAGAGTGACAGAAGCTTCAACCTAGCATAGAAATTGATGCATACGGGATTGAAGGGGGACCAATATATCTTAATGCTATGGTTGGGTTTTACCTTAATGAACGTTAGTAGTTGCGGATGCTTGCTAATAGTTCCAATCATAAGTGCATAGAATTCCATGTAAGGGATGACATGCTAGCAGTGGCTCTCCCACATAAAACTTGCTATCGGTCTAGTAAAGTAGTCAATTGCTTAAGGGACAATTTCGCAACTCCTACCACCACTTTTCCACACTCGCTATATTTACCTTAGTTGCTTCTTTACCTTAACAAACCCTAGCTTTTATTTTCTTGCACTTTATATTCTTGCAAACCTATCCAAAAACACCTACAAAGTACTTCTAGTTTTATACTTGTTCTAGGTAAAGCGAACGTCAAGCGTGCGTAGAGTTGTATCGGTGGTCGATAGAACTTTAGGGAATATTTGTTCTACCTTTAGCTCCGCGTTGGGTTCGACACTCTTACTTATCGAAAACTGTTGCGATCCCCTATACTTGTGGGTTATCAAGACCTTTTTCTGGCGCCGTTGCCGGGGAGTTATAGCGCGGGGTGAATATTCTCGTGTGTGCTTGTTTGCTTCATCACTAAGTAATTTTTATTTGCTGTTCTTAGTTGTTCTTTATCTTTAGTTATGGATATGGAACACGAAATACCAAAAAAATTAGGTGTACTTTCTGCTCATGGAGATGGGGAACCTCCTAAAACCCTCGATGCTGGTTATGTGAAAGATATTATGTACTACTTTAATAATCCTGAGAAAAACCCATTTAATTATGTAATGGGAGTAACGTTGGATCAACGTGAATACTTTAGGGATTATCGCTTGACACAAAAAGGGAAACTACTATGGGATCAAATTCATATATTGAAGTGGTATGCTTGGCAACTATGCGTGAGTTATGATTATACTTGTTGCTTTAGGATGAAGGCTCCACACCTTCCCTTTTCATGCAAATTCAATGATAATAAAACCTTAGCTTCTTATGCTAATGGTATATATGATTACTATGATGTGGAACAAATAGAAGAATTTGTTGCTTTTATGGGTGCTTATGAAATCGAATCTATGTGTAAAGAGTTTGAAGATTTTGATGATGTTGTTTATAGATCTGAAAATTTAGCTATCCTCAAATATTGCTATGAGAATTATGAATACAATTCCGATATTAATGCACTTATTGAGAAAGTCTCCGCTGTCCAAGAAGAGACTAATATTTTGCAGGAATCTATGGAAGAAGAAGTTGATGAAACTATGAGCTCATTGGATGAAAAAGATGAGGAGGAGAGCGAAGAACAAAAGGAGGAAGAGCAGATTGATCACCCGTGCCCACCTTCTAATGAGAGTAACTATTCAACTCATACATTGTTTAATTTCTCTTCATGCTTACTGAAGGATGAATGCTATGATAATTGCTATGATCCCGTTGATTCTTTTGAAACATCCCTTTTTGATGATGCTTGCTATGCTTGTGGCCAAGATGCCAATATGAATTATGCTTATGGAGATGAACTTGCTATAGTTCCTTATGTTAAACATGAAATTGTTGCTATTGCACCCACACATGATAGTCCTATTATCTTTTTGAATTCTCCCGAATATACTATATCGGAGAAGTTTGTCCTTATTAAGGATTATATTGATGGGTTGCCTTTTACCGTTACACATGATGATTTTAATAGATATAATATACATGTGCTTGCTGCTCCTACTTGCAATTATTATGAGAGCGGAACTATATCTCCACCTCTCTATGTTTCCAACACGATAAAATTGCAAGAAACTGTTTATACTATGCATTGGCCTTTACTATGTGTGCATGAATTGTTCTTTTATGACATGCCGATGCATAGGAAGAGAGTTAGACTTCGTCATTACTTGATATATGTTGCTTTGTGCTCATTACTAAATGTTAAATCATTGTTAATTAAAATTGGCTTTGATATACCTTAGGATCCGGGTGGATTCACTACTTGAGCACTCTTGAGCACTATATGCCTAGCTTAATGGCTTTAAAGAAAGTGCTGCCAGGGAGACAACCCGGAAGTTTTAGAGAGTCATTTATTTCTGTTGAGTGCTTTCATATAGTTTAAAAACAACAAAAATAAAGAGGGGAACCCAAAACTTTTTCAAAAAGAAAAGCGAAAGTGAGAAAGACAAGCATTGTTGAAGTGGGAGCTAGCCTTGAACTTTGTTCATGCTCACGGAAACTTTGTGAATATTGATTACAGAAACTTTTCAACAAAAATAATTATCCCCTTGTACAATTCCATTGTATTATAAAAATAATGTGCCAAGGTTTGCCTTTAGGATGTTTACAATGCTTGTTGGTTTGTGCGGTGCAGGACAGAAACTTTGGCTGTAGTGTGCGAATTTTAATGTTTTACTGGAGCGTCAAATGATTCTCATTCTTTTTGCACTGTATTTATGTACAAATTGTTTATTTTTCCTAATTGGGGCAGAATTTTTAAAGTATCATAAGTATGGTGAATGTTCAGATTATTACAGACTGCTCTGTTTTACACAGATTCTGTTTTTGATGCATAGTTTGCTTGTTTTGATGAAACTATTGATTTATATCAGTGGATTAAGCCATCAAAAAGTTATATTATAGTAGACACAATGCAAAAAAAAATATGAATTGGTTTGCAACAGTACTTAGAGTAGTGATTTGCTTTATTATACTAACGGATCTTACCGAGTTTTCTGTTGAAGTTTTGTGTGGATGAAGTGTTCGATGATCGAGAAGGTCTCGATGTGAGAAGAAGGAAGAGAGGAAAGAGCTCAAGCCTGGGGATGCCCGAGGTACCCCAAGTAAATATTCAAGGAGACTCAAGCATCTAAGCTTGGGGATGCCCCGGAAGGCATCCCCTCTTTCTTCAACAAGTATCGGTATGTTTTTGGATTCGTTTCATTCATGCGATATGTGCAATCTTGGAGCGTCTTTTGCATTTAGTTTTCACTTTTCTTTTATGCACCATGCTGGTATGAGATAGTCCTTGGTTGATTTATAGAATGCTCTTTGCACTTCACTTATATCTTTTGAGTATGGCTTTATAGAATGCTTCATGTGCTTCACTTATATCATTTGAAGTTTGAATTGCCTGTTTCTCTTTACATAGACAACCGCCATTTGTAGAATGCTCTTTTGCTTCACTTATACTTGTTAGAGCATGGGCATATCTTCTGTAGAAAGAATTAAACTCTCTTGCTTCACTCATATCTATTTAGAGAGATGACAGGAACTGGTCATTCACATGGTTAGTCATAAAACCCTACATAAAACTTGTAGATCACTGAATATGATATGTTTGATTCCTTGCAATAGTTTTGCGATATAAAGGTGGTGATATTAGAGTCGTGCTAGTTGAGTAATTGTGAAATTGAGAAATACTTGTGATGAGGTTTGCAAGTCCCATAGCATGCACGTATGGTGAACCGTTATGTAACGAAGTCGGAGCATGAGGTGTTTATTGATTGTCTTCCTTATGAGTGGCGGTCGGGGACGAGCGATGGTCTTTTCCTACCAATCTATCCCCCTAGGAGCATGCGCGTAGTACTTTGTTTTGATGACTAATAGATTTTTGCAATAAGTATGTGAGTTCTTTGTGACTAATGTTGAGTCCATGGATTATACGCACTCTCACCCTTCCATCATTGCTAGCCTCTTCGGTACTGTGCATTGCCCTTTCTCACCTCGATAGTTGGTGCAAACTTCGCCGGTGCATCGAAACCCCGTGATACAATAGGCTCTATCACACATAAACCTCCTTATATCTTCCTCAAAATAGCCACCATACCTACCTATCATGGCATTTCCGTAGCCATTCCGAGATATATTGTGTTGGGGATGTTGCTATCTGGGGTAAACCGGCCTGCAGGGCCCGGGTTACCGCCGTCAACAGACCCGAGATGTTAAAGCCCAAGAAGTAGAAAGGCCCAAGGCCTATAACCGGTTTAAGGGTTTATGGTGTAAACCGGCCTGGGGCCAACTTGTATCGTAAGATAGGAATAGAGAGACCGACCCGGGCACGTTTATAAGCCAGAGGTCGAGACTTTGCAGACCGGGGGGCGTCACCCGTGTATATAAGGGGACGACCCGACGGCGGTTTGGGGACAGAGAAGAAGAACTCAAGGTTTAGGCGAAGCTTATCGCTCCCTAAGCCCTCGAAACCCATCAATCCCATCACAACTAGACGTAGGCTTTTACCTTCATCGAAGGGGCCGAACTAGTATAAAAACCGTGTCCTTGTGTCCACTTTAACCCCTTCAAGCTAACCCGTTGCGATGGCTCCACGACTAAGTCCTCTTACTAGGACATCTGCCGTGACAAATCCACGACATATTGCCATGCAACTTCCATCATCATCATATACATGACTTGAGCATTTATTGTCATATTGCTTTGCATGATCGTAAGATAGCTAGCATGATGTTTTCATGGCTTGTCCGTTTTTTGATGTCATTGCTACGCTAGATCATTGCACATCCCGGTACACCGCCGGAGGCATTCATATAGAGTCATATCTTTGTTCTAGATATCGAGTTGTAATATTGAGTTGTAAGTAAATAAAAGTGTGATGATCATCATTATTAGAGCTTTGCCCCAGTGAAGAAAGGATGATGGAGACTATGATTCCCCCATAAGTCGGGATGAGACTCCGGACATTACAAAAAAAATAAAAGAGGCCAAAGAAGCCCAAATAAAAAAAGAGGCCAAAGAAGCCAACCAAAAAAATAAAAATAAAAAATGGGAGAAAAAGAGAGAAGGGGCAATGTTACTATCCTTTTACCACACTTGTGCTTCAAAGTAGCAGCATGTTCTTCATATAGAGAGTCTCTTGAGTTGTCACTTTCATATACTAGTGGGAATTTTCATTATAGAATTTGGCTTGTATATTCCAACGATGGGCTTCCTCAAATGCCCTAGGTCTTCATGAGCAAGCAAGTTGGATGCACACCCACTTAGTTTCATTTTGAGCTTTCATACACTTATAGCTCTAGTGCATCCGTTGCATGGCAATCCCTACTCCTCACATTGACATCAATTGATGGGCATCTCCATAGCCCGTTGATTAGCCGCGTCGATGTGAGACTTTCTCCTTTTTTGTCTTCTCCATATAACCTCCATCATCATATTCTATTCCACCTATAGTGCTATGTCCATGGCTCACGCTCATGTATTGTGTGAAAGTTGAAAAGGTTTGAGAACGTCAAAAGTATGAAACAATTGCTTCGCTTGTCATCGGGGTTGTGCATGATGTGAATATTTTGTGTGGTGAAGATGGAGCATAGCCAGACTATATGATTTTGTAGGGATGAGCTTTCTTTGACTATGTTATTTCAGTAAGACATAATTGCTTGGTTGGTATGCTTGAAGTATTATTCTTTTTATGTCAAAGGATAGACTATTGCTTTGAATCACTCGTGTCTTAATATTCATGCCATGATTAGACATATGATGAAGATTATGCTAGGTAGCATTCCACATCAAAAATTATCTTTTTATCATTTACCTACTTGAGGACGAGCAGGAATTAAGCTTGGGGATGCTGATACGTCTCCGTCGTATCTATAATTTTTGATTGTACCATGCCAATATTATTCAACTTCCATATACTTTTTGGCAACTTTTTATACTTTTTTTGGACTAACATATTAATCAAGTGCCCAGTGCCAGTTCCTGTCTATTGCATGTTTTTGGTTTCGCAGAATATCCATATCAAACGGAGTCCAAACGGGATAAAAACAGACGGAGCTTATTTTTGGAATATTTGGAAAATTCCGGAAGAAAAATCCACGCGAGACGGTGCCCGAGGTGGCCACGAGGCAGGGGGGGCGCGCCTGCCCCCCTTGGGCGCGCCCTACCCTCGTGAGCCACCCGTAAGGCGGTTGACGCTCTTCTTTTGCTTCGAGAAAGCTAATTTTTGGAAAAAAATCACGGCGAAGGTTTCAGGCCAATCGGAGTTACGGATCTCCATATATACACGAAACGGTGAAACAGAGCCAGAGGAGAACGCAGAAACAGAGAGAGACAGAGAGACAGATCCAATCTCGGAGGGGCTCTCGCCCCTCCCACACCATGGAGACCATGGACCATAGGGGAAACCCTTCTCCCATCTAGGGAGAAGGTCAAGGAAGAAGAAGAAGGAGGGGGGCTCTCTCCCCCTCGCTTCCGGTGGCGCCGGAGTGCCACCGGGGGCCATCATCATCACCGCTATCTACACCAACACCTCCGCCATCTTCACCAACATCTCCATAACCTTCCCCCCTCTATCTACAGTGTTCCACTCTATCGCAACCCGCTATACCCTCTACTTGAACATGGTCCTTTATGCTTCATATTATTATCCAATGATGTGTTGCCATCCAATGATGTCTGAGTAGATTTTCATTGTCCTATCGGTGGTTGATGAATTGCTATGATTGATTTAATTTGCTTGTGGTTATGTTGCTGTCCTTTGGTATCCATCATATGAGCGCACGCGTGGATCACACCATAGGGTTAGTTGTATGTTGATAGGACTATGTATTGGAGGGCAAGAGTGACAGAAGCTTCAACCTAGCATAGAAATTGATGCATATGGGATTGAAGGGGTGTAACGCCCTCGATGCGGCTATATCTCCCACGTGTCGAGGCACGACTTAGAGGCATAACCGCATTGAAAGCAATGTCGCAAGTGAGGTAATCTTCACACAATCCATGTAATAAATAAGGGGAAAGAGATACATAGTTGGCTTACAGTCGCCACTTCACACAATACATAAATAAACATCCATCATATAGATTACACTCAAGGTCCGACTACGGAACCAAAATGAAAGAAGACTACCCCAAATGCTACATAGATCCCCGGATCACCCCAACTGGGCTCCACTACTGATCATCTGGAAAAGAAACATAGTAACGACCACGTTCCTCGTCGAACTCCCAAGTGAGCTCGGACGCGTCGTCTGCACTGGCATCGTTGGTACCTGCAACTGTATTGGTAGAATCTGTGAGTCACGGGGACTCAGCAATCTCACACCCGCGAGATCAAGACTATTTAAGCTTATAGGAAGGAAAGGATTGTGAGGTAGAGCTGCAGCAAGCGACTAGCACATATGGTGGCTACAACGCAAAAGAGAGCGAGAAGAGAAGGCAAAGCACGGTCGTGAAACTAGAAGTGATCCTAGAACAACCTACGTCAAACATAACTCCAACACCGTGTTCACTTCCCGGACCCCGCCGAGAAGAGACCATCACGGTTACACACGCGGTTGATGCGTTTTAGTTAAGGTCAATTCGGGTTTTCTACAACTGGACATCAACAAATTCCCATCTGCCTCATAACCGCGGGCACGGCTTTCGAAAGATAATACCCTGCAGGGGTGTCCCAACTTAGCCCATTATAAGCTCTCACGGTCAACGAAGGATATTCCTTCTACCGGGAAGACCCGATCAATCTCGGAATCCCGGACTACAAGACATTTCGGCAGCAATAAAACAAGTCCAGCAAAGCCGCCCGATTGTGCCGACAAATCCTGATAGGAGCTGCACATATCTCGGTCTCAGGGCACATCCGGATTGTCCAAACTTCCGGTAGGCCAGTCCAGAGTTGCCCCTGGCGACCACCGGCAGGTGACGGTTCGGACCAACACTCGAAGGAGCACTGGCCCGGGGGGGTTAAAATAAAGATGACCCTTGAGTCTGCAGAACCCAAGGGAAAAAGGCTTAGGTGGCAAATGGTAAAACCAATGTTGGGCCTTGCTGGAAAAGTCTTATTCAAAGCGAACTGTCAAGGGGGTCCAATAAATCTCCCAACCGTGTAAGGAACGCAAAATCCGGGAACATAATACCGGTATGACGGAAACTAGGGTGGCAAGAGTGGAACACAACACCAGGCATAAGGCCGAGCCTTCCACCCTTTACCAAGTATATAGATGCATTAATTAAATAAGAGGTATTGTGATATCCCAACAAGTAAAACATGTTCCAACAAGGAACAACAAGTCCATGTTCCAACAAGGAACAAACTTCAACTTCACCTGCAACTAGCAACGTATAAGAGGGGCTGAGCAAAGCGGTAACATAGCCAATCAACGGTTTGCTAGGACATGGATGGTTAGGGGCTGACATGGCAATATAGGAGGCATGATATAGCAAGTGGTAGGTATCGCAGCATAGGCATAGCAAAAGAGCGAGCATGTAGCAAGCAAAGATAGAAGTGATTTCGAGGGTATGGTCATCTTGCCTGCAAGGTTCTCAGAGTTGTCGAAAGCTTGGTCCTCGAAAGCGTTCTCAACAGGTTCCTCGTTCACGTACTCGTCTCCCGGCTCTACCCAAGACAAGAGAACAAGCAAAGGAACAAATATCAACCACGATGCAATGCGCAAGCAACATGATGCAAAACATGGCATGATATGCGAGATGTGATATGCAATGCATATGCATGCTCCGGAAGGACAAATATGAACAAGGCATAATCTTGGCAAACCAAGTATGCCACTGGATAGGTGAGGTGATTTCGGTTGAAATCGATATAAAGATCACCGGAATCGGATGCACAGTTTGCAAATGACAAGCAAAACAAGAATGACAAGAATCTGCCATTAACAGCATGATGCTACATAGCAAGCAACAAGAAATTAAGCTACTGCACTCAAAAATATCAACAAAGCATATGACAGTAGTCTACTCAAGATGCTTGACAAAAGATGAACACTGAGCTACGGCTAAATCACACCACAACAGGTTAAAACAAGCATGGCAAAAGTGCAAAAGATAACAGGTTCACAGACTTAGTGAAAGTCACAACATAGCAGAAATTAACATGAGGATGGCATGTTCAGAGCAACGAAACAACATGCTACAGGATCAGAACATAGCAAAGTAAGGCATGGCATGAATCTACTCAAAGAACTTGACAAAAGTCCCTTACAGACCATGAGCCAAAAAGGATCAGAAAATATGATCACACTCATGTCAATTAAGCAAGTTTCGTTACAGGTTTCAGACTTGGCAGAAAACTGGACATGTCAAAAACAGATAATGAGTAGGCATGTTTGTGAGCTCTATGCACTCACTACAGAATATTGCATGATAAACTAAGGATACATACATCAAGAAGACATGGCATAGGAACTATACATGGCAAGAATAACATCATATCATGCAAGGATCAACTGCACCAAGCTTGGCAAAATCGAATAACATGTAAACAATCTGCCAGCAACATTTTGTAGCAAAAGTAGAGCTCGATTGACTCAAGCTATGGCACTCCATAAATACCAAAAAAGGCATGGATGGATAGAGCAAATCCATATGTTCAAAACACTCTTACTGATCATGCTCAAAATATGCATAGATCTCTCGGAAACAACATGAACACATGGCAAAAAAATAACAGCAGGCAGGGACTTCTACTAAGTCTCTGAAAACAGCAACATCAAGTGCCCTAGTTTGCATGCTTGTGCTAGTCACCACATAGACCACAAAAGTACATGGCATAATTCTATGGAAATGTAACATGGCATATTACAAAACTCATGTAGGACTCAACTTCATAGGAAGTACACATCAAACGTGGCGAAAATGACAAAAGTGCATGTTCAGATAAGATTCAGAAACTAACATCACATAACCCTCTTCTAACAGCATTTCGGGCATCAAAGTTACCTCAAATTAAAATAATGCAATGGAATGAAATGATGTACTCTTCGAGGCGAATAATTCGACATATTATACGCACGAAACGGAGCTACGGATGCAAAGTTATTGCATGATGAACAAGTGATGATTTATGCAAAAACTTGGGGACTTAGAATATTTGAGAGGGGGAAAAATCAACCCAGGTGTGGATCTGGATCTGGAGGGCGCGGGAACCGAGAACTCCGGCGAGGTGGTGCGGCTCCGGCGAGGTGGTGCGGCTCCGGCGAGGTGGAGAGGGAAGGCGAGGCCGGCCGGGCGGCGCGGCGCGGCGAGGTGGCGCGGGCGCGGGCGGCGGAGCACCGGCGCGGGCGGCGCGGGCGACGCCGGTCGGCGGAGCTTGGCCGGCGTCGGGCGGCGAGGCGGCGAGGTGGCGGAGCTCGGGGGCCAGGCGCGCGCGGCCCGGGGCGGCGGGGAGCCGGGCGGAGGAGCTACGGGCTCGGGGGCCCGCGATGGGCCTCGGCGGGCCGGTGGCGATGTGGGCGCCGGGGTGCCACGTGGCGGCCCCTGGTTCGCCGGGCGGGCGGCGGCGGACGTGTCCGGCCCGAATCGGACGCGTCCGGCGGCGCGGAGGGTTTTTTTGCTAGGGTTTGATCCGGGATTGGAAAAGCGGGGGCCTTTTTATAGGTGGAAGGAGCTAGGAGGCTCCAAATGGAGAGCAGTTTTCGGCCACGCGATCGTGATCGAACGGCGGTGGACATGGGAGTGACTTAGATGGGTTATTGGGCTTTTTTGAAGGGGTGTTGGGCTGCAACACACACGAGGCCTTCACGGTTACCCGGCTAACCGTTGGAGTACCAAACGACCTCCGATTGACCCGAAACTTGACAGGCGGTGTCGTGGGTTTGTCACGGCAGATGTCCTAGTGAGAGGACTTAGTCGTGGAGCCATCGCAACAGGTTAGTTTGAAGGGGTTAAAAGTGGACACAAGGACACGGTTTTTATACTAGTTCGTCCCCTTCGATGAAGGTAAAGCCTACGTCTAGTTGTGATGGGATTGATGGGTTTCGAGAGCTTAGGGAGCAATAAGCTTCGCCTAAACCTCGAGTTCTTCTTCTCTGTCCCCAAACCGCCGTCGGGTCGTCCCCTTATATACACGGGTGACGCCCGTCCGTCTGCAAAGTCCCAACCTCCGGCTTATAAACGTGCCCGGGTCGGTCTCTCTATTCCTAACTTACAATACAAGTTTACCCCAGGCCGGTTTACACCATAAACCTTTAAACCGATTACAGGCCTTGGGCCCTTCTATTTCTCCTTGGGCTTTAACATCTCGGGTCTATTTAACGGAGGTAACCCGGGCCCTGCAGGCCGGTTCACCCCAGATAGCAACATCCCCAACATTAGGCCCCAGATTGATTTGAACAGGTTCATGTCAATCCTTAATAAGAATTTCTGTTTTCAAATGTCTTCCAGTGACTTGTTAAACCGTCGTTTCTTCGTCTCCTCTGGCTGTGGTAAACCGATATGACGTCAGCGCAAGTTATCGTCCCCTTTTGCTAACCCGCAAGAATCAGGGCGGCGGCTGGGCTTCCGAAATCTCCGGCCCCTGGATTCGCGCGCCTGACACGCGCGCCGCGCCTTATAAATAGGACTTGAAGGCCATGTTCCTTTCCTCCCTTTCGTCCCTTTCTTCGTCTTCCTCGCGACCCAGACCTCAGAGCTCCACCGCCGCCGTCCGCTGCTGCATCAACTCCGGCCTGCTGCATCAACTCCGGCCTGCTGCATCAACCTGATCGGACCAGAGTACCGCGGCGACTTTCCACATCTGTTTGGATCCCGGTAAAGCCTCTGTTCTTCCGCTTTTAGATCTGTTCTAGGGTTCCTCATCCTGTTACTGTTTCTTGTTCATCCCTGTAGCAGCTTTGCGAACAGATGATGATATTTGTACCGTGATTTGTAGTCCCTCTTTAGCAGTCGCCATAAATCTGTACTCATCTCCTTAGACCTCACTCTTTTTCCTGCTTGTCGAACTTATGTTGTTCTGCTGTGAGCCAAACTTTATATTTTTATTTCTTTTTCGCCCTAGCTGTAGATCCATTGCTTTGAAAGAATCCGTACGGGATCTGTTTCTGCTTTCATACTCACAACCGTTAGATCTGGTCGGTTTAACTCTTAGCAAAGCAAACAAACCGATCCACACATCCATTAGTCCCCTTGATGAACCGCTGGTTGATATCATTGTTGGTAACCTGACCCGATATAAGAGCATCTTCGGTTTACAATCACACTTGTTCTCAAACCGTAATACCTTTATCTTGTAGATTTCCTCATGGCAAAACAGGTGTACGAATGCAACTGGGTTCCCTCTTGCATCACTGAGACCCAGCTAAACAACTTAGTTCTGACTGGTGCTTTGAGTAGCAAAAATACTATCCATTGGAGGGTTCCAGGAGACGAATGTCCTCCTACCCCGCAGGAGGGAGAAGTGGTGGTGTTCGCGGATCACCTGGCCCGGGGTTTCAATCCGCCCGGTTCAAAATTTTATCGGGACGTCCTGGCTAATTTTAGGTTGCGCCCACAAGACGTTGGTCCAAACTCAGTCACGAATATCTGCCATTTTCAAGTGCTTTGCGAGGCGTATTTCCAAGAGGAAGCTACTGTAGAACTGTTCCGGGACTTTTTCCATTTGAACCGACGTACTGAATTTACCGACGGCCCTAATATGGAACTGGGCGGTATGGCGATCCAGAAGAGGAAAGAGGTGACTTATCCTCACGCCAAGTTGCATAGTCATCCACAAGAATGGAATTGCACTTGGTTCTATTGCAAGGATACTTCCCCTGCTGAAGAAAATCCACTGCCCGGTTTCCGTCCAGAGAGACTTAGCAATACACACCCCTTCCCCCCACGGCTAACTGCCAAAGAGAGGAGTAAGTATGCCCCTCAGCTGTCCAAGCTCAGAGCCTTCATGGCTAATGGTTTAACGGGGGTAGATCTTGCCCGTTGCTGGATTTCATGGAGCATCCTGCCCCTTAGCATCTGTTCCGGTTTAATGTGCCAATACACGGGTCGGCTTGATGATCCTTTGAGGCACTGCAACATTCAGCTGACGGAGGACGAAGTCGCTGAAGCTGTGAAAAAGATGCTGAATGAACCGGAACATATTTGCGCCCGAACCGGCCTGCTTCCATTTTGCGCCACGAACAAACCACCTGCTGTAAGTAACTCCTCTCGGTTTGTTATAGAATTTTTGATCTCCTTATATATATTGTTAACCTTCTGTCCTTTCCGAGACAGGGAGATGATCCGTTTTGGAGCAAGAAGTTTCAGGAGCCAACCGAAAAGATAATCAGACCCAAGACAAGGGTGAAGAAGCCCGCTACAAAGAAAACAAACACTGCTTCCTCTACCCCTGATTTAGAGGAGGAGGATGTGGGTAAACCGGACCTTGGGGTAGACCTCGATTCAGTTGGCTTATTTTTTATACGTCTTATTGATGATGATATTTGTCAGGACGACGCTGAAGCGAGCAATGCTGAAGGCCCAGAGGTAACTATTCTTTCTTCTGATGCCGTTCCTTTGCCTTTGAAAAAACCTCGCCAAGCAAACCGGAAAATTAAATTTTCTCACCCTCTTGCTTACTTGGACCCCAAATTTCTTGTGAAGACCCAGCAACATGAAGCTCGACGCACCACCCGGCATAGCGGCCAGGTAGTCACCTCCGCCGGTTTACCGAACAGCCCGGTTCGGAAACGCCGCTCAGAGGTCTCCGATTTATGCGCTAGCTTTCCTCCTAAAGCAGGTTTAACTCGTCAGCCTCTAAATCCATCTGACTCCGATTACCAGGTCACTTCCCATTCATCTTCCGGTGAATCCTCAGCCACTCAACTGCCACCGTTGAAGACAGTTATTGGGTAAGTTGGTCTGATCACAACATATCTCCGTATGGGTCTTCTTAATCCATCTTATACCGTTTTTTCAATCTTTGGGCTTTTTTCAGGGCTAAACCTAGACCGAGCAAGAAGGCTCGTCTGGATAACCCGGCTGAAGGGACTGCCGCTCCTGAACCGGAGAAAACTCCTGGTGCTGACGCTCTGGGTCGTGAAGATACTCAGACTTATCTATCTCCGCAAGATGACACCTGTGCTGACGAAAGGACTATCGAACCTGCCAGCCGTACTGATCCGCCTGCCAGTCCTGTTCGGGTTGAGGAATCCATCCCCCCTTCTGGAACTGTTGATAAACCGACAGGGCCACTGCAGAGCAGCGATTCCAAGGATGATGATGTTCTGATTACCGGCATTGGCCGCTCTGAACCGGGGAACACTGCTACTTTGGCCAAGCATACTGCCAAGGACGAAATCTCGGCCATAAAGGGCAAATGGGACCTTGACTCCTCTACGTACGCCGCTTTAAACGCCCCGGATCTTTATTCCGGGTACCTGAACCGACTGTACACCAGTCGGGATTATGAAGCTGGCATGATCAAGATGATGAAGGAGAAACTTGAGGTAACTCCCTTGTGCTTCATTCCATTGCAACTTAGCTTATCAATATTTCCAAAAACGAGACGGTAAACCGGATCAGGCTGCCTTGTTAATTAAGGTCCGGTTTAGAAAACCCAAGGCTTCAACATAGGTCATAACCAGAAAACATCATCCGATAACCATTAGCCCCCAAGTGCCAAGTTTAAATACTTGTATTAATCTTGGGACTTTTTATAATGGAAAACTTGCGTTAAAATCAAGTATGCATTAGCCCCCAAGTATCGAGCACATAACCTGCTTGTGTGGTTGATACTTCCAAACCGTGCAATATTTTCTGAACACTGTTGACGACCTGCTGCAGGGGGACCTGAAGATCAAAGCGAACCAAGTCTCGGACCTTCAGGAAATCTTAAAAACCCAACAGGCTGAAACTGAAAAAGCGAAGGATGAATTGGCCAACGCCTTAACCGTTATGGAACAGCTGAAAGAAAGCCACAAAAAAGAACAAGCTGACTGGGCTACTGAGGGAGCTCTTCTGACGAAGAGGGCTGAAAATGCCGAGGCTGCTCTTAAACCGGTGGTCGATGAATTATCCACCGTGAAGCGACAAATACACTCCATGACCTCTGCCGTTTTTGGTAAACTTTTCGACGCCCTTCTTCCAATTTGTACCTTGTACCCTATGTCCGGTTTGTAATCCATCTTGAAACACTGCAGGCTCACGTATTGGACACTTGGGTTCTGATGTGCGGATGAAACTCAAAGCTGCTTATACTCTGATTGAACAGCTGTACACCGGAGCACAAAGAGCTATCACCACTGCATCGCATAACAACCCTGCGCCGTCTCTGATTCAAGACACGTTAAAGAGGCTGTCCATGCTTCCAGCCCGGATTGAAGAGTTGAAAAGATCAGCTGCTCGAACTGGAGCCATTACTGCCTTGATCCGGGCCAAAGCGTGGGTACCAGATTTCGATCCTGTCGAAGCGGCCCAAGGATACCCCAGCTTGAAGGAAGACGGTTCAGACTTTGGTGAAGACGATTTGAGGGCAATAAACCGGGCGGTGCGCCCCCTAGCTTGTCAATTGGCTGAGGAAGCAGATCTGTCACGTTACCAAGCCCAATACGACAACCAGAACAAACGAGTAGCTGCCCCGGTCCCTGAAGCGGGAAATCTTATTCCTCCAATCCGTAAGCATACTTACGCCCCTGACATTGAACCGTCTTTGCTGATTCACGAAGAAGCCGTCTTTCAAGCGCTAATGGGAATCGACTGGACCACTGCTGATTTCCAGCCAATGGGTAACCAAGATAGAGCTGAAGCGGCGCAAGATGATCCCCAGCCTTCGAACCGAGGCGGCGAACAGGCGTAATCAACGCTCCGGTTCACCTTACCTGGTGACGTTTTTATCCGTCAACGAACAATATATTCAGGCACTGCGTTGCCTTGTAATAAGATAGCTTAATACCTCTGCATTTGAATGTGCCTTCGCGCACGGGCACTGATACTCTTTCCAATGACGTTTTCCAACTTTGTTTCCTGTCTTTACTGAGTACACAAGATCTTTCGACCCTATGAACCGTGCTGCGCTTTTTGCCAAAGCGGGCAACTTGCCTCTGGGTTAAAAAACAGACCGGGCTATGTCAGCTGAATCGGTTTAAAAATACTTGACGTTCCGAAGAACAAAAGAACACCACAATAAAGGCAGAAAACAAAAACCAAACATGAAAAGGCAACGCGATAGTAAAACGCATGCAAATAGTGGTTACTATGAACCGTTCAGAAGGCGTGACCATTGTCAAGACAAAACCGGGCCCCCAAGAGGTGTAGCTACGGTTTAAGTCGACTAGGTTCCCAACTGAATCGTGGCAAATATGCCGGTCAAATGGCATTGCATTGGTTCGTCAACCAAGCCCCCAAGCGACTCAATGGCTAAAAAGCCGACCAGAAGGCATTACCATCATCAAGACATGACCGAGTTCCCATAAGGCGTAATCTACGGTTCAAGTCGATTAGGTCCCCAACTGATTCAGTGGCAGATATGCCAGCCAGAAGGCATTACCGTCATCAAGACATGACCAAGCCCCCCCGGAGGTGTAGCTACGGTTCAGGCCGACTAGGTCCCCAACTGACTTTATAGGGATAGCTATGTTCTCTTTGGTTCGAATACGACCTATGTTTGAAAAGCTGTGTTCTCTTTGGTTCGAATACGACCTATGTTTGAACAGGAAGCCCCATGTTTGAATAGCTATGTTCTCTTTGGTTCGAATACGACCTATGTTTGAACAGGAAGCCCCGTGTTTGAATAGCTATGTTCTCTTTGGTTCGAATACGACCTACGTTTGAACAGGAAGCCTCATGTTTGAATAGCTATGTTCTCTTTGGTTCGAATACGACCTATGTTTGAACAGGAAGCCTCATGTTTGAATAGCTATGTTCTCTTTGGTTCGAATACGACCTATGTTTGAACAGGAAGCCTCATGCTTGAACCGGGATATTGAACCGGATATTAAGAGCTGCACAGCCTTGTAGGAGACATCTTCCCTTGAACCGGCTTTTAAACCGGAATCTATATCTTGAATTTTGTGAAGCGACCCCCAGGGGCAAACACACATGATGTGAAGAACAGCAGAGACCCCGCTTTACTCGAGGCTCCGTTTTATTGTATTAATCATAATATATACATGGTCATGATATGTACATAAGTAGAGCCCAGGGCTCATGTATAATAAGGCCGAAGATGAGCTATGTTCCACGGCCTGCTGGTCTCCTCCTCTGCTGTGCGTGAATCCTTGCGCTCTCGAATATCAATCAGGTAATATGACCCATTATTCAGATTCTTGCTAACCACAAAAGGTCCTTCCCAAGGTGGGGATAACTTATGCTGATCAGACTGATCCTGGATGAGCCGAAGCACCAAATCCCCCTCCTGAAAGGTTCTGGTCCTAACCCGACGGCTGTGGTAACGGCGAAGATCTTGCTGGTAAATCGCTGAACGGGCAGCTGCCAAGTCACGCTCCTCATCCAACAAGTCAAGAGCATTCTGCCGTGCCTGCTCATTGTCCGCTTCAACATATGCTGCCACGCGAGGCGAGTCATGTCGTATATCGCTTGGGAGAACCGCCTCTGCTCCATAGACCATAAAAAACGGCGTAAACCCCGTGGATCTGTTAGGCGTGGTGTTGATGCTCCATAACACAGACGGTAGCTCCTCCACCCAACAACCCGGCGTCCTTTGCAAAGGGACCAGAAGTCGGGGTTTGATACCTCTCAAGATCTCTTGGTTCGCTCGTTCCGCCTGACCATTAGACTGTGGGTGCGCTACCGAAGAAACATCAAGCCGTATATGCTCCCGTGCACAGAACTCTTTCATGGCCCCCTTGGATAGATTGGTACCACTATCTGTGATGATGCTGTGTGGAAAGCCAAACCGGAAGATCACCTTCTTTATAAACTGAACCGCCGTGGCAGCATCACACTTACTGACAGGTTCTGCCTCCACCCACTTGGTAAATTTGTCAACCGCCACCAGTAGGTGGGTCTTCTTATCTTTGGAACGCTTAAAAGGCCCAACCATATCAAGCCCCCAAGTCGCAAACGGCCAAGTGATTGGAATCATCCTCAATTCTTGAGCCGGTATGTGTGCTCGTCTGGAAAATTTCTGGCACCCATCACATAACCTGACCAGGTCTTCTGCATCAGCATGAGCAGTTAACCAGTAGAAACCGTGGCGGAACGCTTTAGCCACCAATGATTTTGAACCGGCGTGGTGGCCGCAATCCCCTTCATGTATTTCTCGCAATATCTCGCACCCCTCCTTAGGGGATACGCACCGTTGCAGCGCTCCTGACACGCTGCGATGATGTAACTCTCCTTTGAAAATGGTCATAGACTTGGACCGTCGTACTATCTGTCGAGCCAAGCTTTCATCTTCTGGCAACTCACCCCGGTTCATATATGCCAGATAAGGGAGCGTCCAATCCGGGGTGATGTGAAGAGCCGCCACTAATTGAGCCTCCGGATCAGGAACAGCCAACTCCAGCTCCCCGGGCAGCTGTACCGATGGGTGATACAATACGTCCAAGAAAACATTGGGTGGGACCGGTTTACGCTGAGAGCCCAAGCGGCTTAAAGCGTCCGCCGCCTCATTCTTTCTGCGGTCCACATGGTCCACTTGATAGCCTTTGAAATGCCCGGCCACCATATCCACTTCACGTCGGTACGCAGCCATGAGCGGGTCCTTAGAATCCCAGGTGCCAGATACCTGCTGAGCCACCAGATCCGAATCACCAAAGCACCTAACTCTGCTCAGATTCATCTCTTTAGCCATCCGAAGACCATGAAGCAAAGCTTCATACTCAGCCGCATTATTTGTACAGGGGAACATTAAACGGAGGACATAACAAAACTTATCTCCTCGTGGGGAAGTTAAAACGACTCCAGCCCCCGAGCCTTCCAATTGTCTTGACCCGTCAAAATGAACGGTCCAATAGGTGTTATCTGGCTTATCCTCAGGCGCATGTAATTCTGTCCAATCGTTTATGAAATCGACCAGTGCTTGTGACTTTATGGCCGTCCGGGGCACGTATCTTAAATCGTGCGGCCCTAGCTCGATAGCCCACTTGGCAATCCGACCGGTCGCCTCCCGGTTATGTATAATGTCACCCAAAGGAGCAGAACTGACCACCGTGATGGGGTGTCCTTGAAAATACTGCCTCAGCTTCCGGCTTGCCATAAAAACACCGTATACCAGCTTCTGCCAATGCGGATACCTTTGTTTGGACTCGATAAGTACTTCACTGATATAGTAAACCGGTCGCTGAACCGGACGTTCCTTTCCAGCCTCCTTTCGTTCTACCACCATCGCCACACTGACTGCTCTGGCATTCGCTGCAACATATAACAAGAGTGGCTCTTTATCTACAGGGGCTGCCAAAACTGGCGGATTGACTAGCTGCCGCTTCAAGTCCTCAAACGCTTTATCCGCCTCCGCACTCCAGACAAATTGATCCGTCTTCTTGAGCATTTGATATAAGGGAATCGCCCTTTCACCGAGGCGACTGATGAACCGGCTTAACGCTGCAATCCGCCCGGCCATGCGCTGAACATCATTGATGCATTTTGGTTTGGCCAGGGAGGTGATGGCTGTGATCTTTTCCGGATTAGCCTCAATTCCTCTATGGGACACTAAAAATCCCAACAACTTGCCTGCAGGTACACCAAAAACACATTTAGCCGGGTTGAGCATCATTTGGTACACTCACAAGTTATCGAAAGTCTCCCTCAAATCGTCAACCAGGGTTTCCTTCTTTCGTGACTTGACCACAATATCATCCACATAAGCATGCACATTACGACCAATCTGCTTGTGGAGGCAATTTTGCACACATCGTTGATAAGTAGCCTGCGCACTCTTAAGCCCGAAGGGCATAGACACATAGCAGAAGGCTCCAAAGGGAGTAATGAACGCTGTCTTCTCCTGGTCCTTAACTGCCATCTTGATCTGATGATAACCCGAATAGGCATCCAAAAAACTTAAACGCTCGCAACCTGCCGTAGCATCAATGATCTGATCAATCCGGGGGAGAGCAAAAGGATCCGCTGGGCAAGCTTTATTCAAGTCTGTGTAGTCCACACACATGCGCCAGGTGCCGTTTTTCTTAAGAACTAGCACCGGATTAGCAAGCCATTCGGGATGAAAAACCTCAATGATAAACCCAGCTGCCAGGAGCCTGGCCACTTCCTCACCAATCGCTTTACGTCTTTCTTCGTTAAACCGCCGTAAGAACTGCTTTACCGGCTTATACTTAGGATCTACATCAAGGGTGTGCTCAGCGAGTTGCCTCGGTACACCAGGCATGTCAGACGGCTTCCATGCAAAGATGTCCCGATTCTCACGGATGAACTCGATGAGCGCGCTTTCCTATTTTGGATCCAGGTTTGCGCTGATACTGAACTGCTTGGACGGATCGCCAGGTACGAAGTCAACAAGCTTAGTTTCGGCAGCCGATTTGAACTTCAAGGCCGGATCGTGGTCCGTGGTTGGCTTCTTTAACGAAGTCATGTCCTCCGGGTCAACACTGTCTTTGTACTGCTTTAGCTCCTCCGTAGCACAAACCGATTCTGCATAAGTCGCATCTCCTTCCTCGCATTCCAAAGCGATTCGACGGCTTCCATGAACCGTTATAGTACCCTTGTAACCCGGCATCTTAAGTTGCAGATACACGTAGCAGGGCCGTGCCATAAATTTTGCATAAGCTGGTCGTCCGAACAAAGCGTGGTACGGACTTTGGATTTTAACCACTTCGAACGTCAGCGTCTCTGATCTAGAATCGTGACTATCGCCAAAGACCACTTCAAGGGCTATCTTACCAACCGGATATGCAGACTTGCCAGGCACCACCCTGTGGAACACCGTATTGGTCGGTTTGAGATCCTTATCTACCAGTCCCATACGACGGAAGGTCTCGTAATACAAGATGTTAATGCTGCTCCCTCCGTCCATGAGCACCTTGGTGAGCTTATAACCTCCCACCTGAGGCGCCACCACCAACGCTAACTGACCCGGATTATAAACCCTGGGAGGGTGATCCTCTCGGCTCCATATGATAGGCTGTTCTGACCAGCGCAGATAGTGAGGTGTGGCTGGTTCAATAGCACTGACTGCTCGCCTCTGAAGCTTTCTATCCCGTTTATCCAAGCTTGTGGTAAAGACGTGATACTGTCCACCACTCAACTGTTTCGGGTTGTTCTGATAACCTGTTTGCTGCTGTCCGTAACCACTCTGATTACTTTGATTATTTTGGCTGACCTGTCCGCCCGGATTACCCTGGAACCCCGGACCGGGATTTCCGCCACCGTATCCTGATCCGGAACCTGAACCGCCGCCGGAGCTGTGATCATATTGGAAAGTGTTTGAGGTTTTGAATTCCTTCATGATATAACAATCCTTCCAAAGATGGGCTGCTGGTTCCTCCTTTGTTCCGTGCTTCGGACAGGGCTGGTTTAAGAAAAAGTTCAAACGCTCCGGATTAGGCCCGGGATGTGCGCGGAAGCTTGGCTGTTTCCCCTTACGCCGCTGGCCTTTATCCTGTGCACTTGTGCTGGCCACCAAGTCCATGCTCCCGTCCGGTTTACATTTCCCTCCGCCTCCTGCCGGCCGATGTTGCTGGCCTTTGGTGTTGCTATTCTTCTTTCCCTTCCCTGCTTTGTCATCACCAGAGTCAGGATCCTTGGTACTGTCAGAATCCGCATACTTCACTAAAGCGGTCATGAGCGTTCCTATATCTGTGCAATCACGCTTCATCCAGCCCAGCTTTAGCTTCAAAGGGCCAAACCGACAGTTGCTTTCCAACAGCACCACGGCGGTGTCTGCGTTGATGCGATCTGATGAGTGCAAAACTTCTGATACCCGCCGTACCCAATGGGTAGTTGATTCCCCTTCTTGCTGAACGCAGGCTGCTAGGTCAACTATCGACATTGGCTGTTTGCACGTGTCCTTGAAATTCTTGATAAACCGGGCGCGCAGTTGGGCCCATGAACTAATTGAATTAGGCGGTAGGCTCTTTAGCCAGGTCCGGGCCGTTCCTTCTAACATCATAGTAAAATACTTGGCACACGCCGTGTCATCCACATCCAGCATCTCCATAGCCATTTCATAGCTTTCCACCCATGTCTCCGGAGGCTGATCCGCCGTGTAGTTTGGTACCTTGCGGGGGCCTTTGAAGTCTTTGGGCAGTCGTACGTTGCGCAAAGCGGGAACAAGGCACGGTACTCCCAAAGAACTGGAAACCACCCCCGGTTCGACCGTGGCTGCTGGGAAAATAGGTGTAAGCTGACGAGCCTGATGCTGCGCTGCTAATCCGGCCTCCCGTGCACGGGTGCGATCCACATTCTCGTGAGCATTGTCGACGCCCGCCGGATTGTTGCCGCGGAGCGCTTCACGCCTGGCGTTACTTGAAACGGCCGGCTCCTCCACGCGCCTACTATAGCTCCCGCTGGGGCGAGGGGTGGAGTGAATCCGATCACGGCTTTGCGAATATGCTTCTTGCTGGGCCAACGCAGTCCTAAGGAGCTCCTTGACCCGGCGTGTCTCTTCATCCTGCGGTGAATCTCCTTCGATCGGAATGGCTTCCAATCGAGCTGCCGCCGCGACGAGGTTATCCATCGGGTTGGAATAATGACCTGACGGCGTTGGCATGGCTGGTGGTGTACCGGTGTTGTGACGAGGCAGGTCTATCATCCGGTGCTGAACCGGGGCGCCGGCTGTCGCCTCCGCACGGTTTACCCCTGGGGTGTTGAAGAGATTTCGAGCGTCAAGGGCGGCGGGCAACCGAGATCGGGATTTTCTCTTCAGGACTTCCTGAGACGCCCTCTGGTCCATCATGAGCCTGTAAGCCTGTGCATCCAAAGCGGCGCGCTCTGCCGTCATCCTGATCTCTTCAGCTGCCAGCTCTGCTTTAGCTTGAGCGATCTGCTCTCTCACTTTGGCAATCTCAGCATTATGAACCTCCTGATCTACCGGGTTGGCTTCCGCCATGAGCGCTGCCAGTGCGTCAAACAGGTCTGACAAAACTCGGGCTGGTGAACCGGTAGGGCCTCCCGCCCGCGCAGCCGTTGCTGCTGCTGATCCGGAGATCGCTGCTGCTGCAGTTGATGACCGTGGCGCCGCCTGTGTTCCAGCCATGAAGATCCCAACCCGATAGGGCAGATCAGAGGGGTCTGGAATACTGTTGCCATCGGAGCCGCCCCCAAACCGATCATCTTGTAGCTGGTAAAGAGATTCGGTCTCCCCGGTTGACGTTTCATCGCCGGAGTAGATGGCGGTTTCATCACCAGATTCGGATCCTTCCTCGTAGCTTCCCCCGTGGATGACTCCCACGAAGGCGTGCTTCCCGGTCGGTTTAGCCAGGGTTGATCTCGTGCACTGAGCTGTCTCGACGAGGTCGGCGCAGACGCCTAACTCGGGGCCCGGTTCTCCGATCTTGCCGATGAAAACATGGATGCCGCCAAAGGGGACCCGGTACCCGTACTCGATCGAGCCGGCGTCGGGGCCCCAGCCTGTGCTGTCGATGTAGAGTTTTCCGCGGCGGCTCTTGGTCATCCGTCCCACAGCGTAACCCTCGAGTCCTTCAAAGCGGCCCTCCAAAAACTTGAAACCATCTCGCGATAGCCCCACGGTGGGCGCCAACTGTCGTGGGTTTGTCACGGCAGATGTCCTAGTGAGAGGACTTAGTCGTGGAGCCATCGCAACGGGTTAGTTTGAAGGGGTTAAAAGTGGACACAAGGACACGGTTTTTATACTAGTTCGGCCCCTTCGATGAAGGTAAAGCCTACGTCTAGTTGTGATGGGATTGATGGGTTTCGAGAGCTTAGGGAGCAATAAGCTTCGCCTAAACCTCGAGTTCTTCTTCTCTGTCCCCAAACCGCCGTCGGGTCGTCCCCTTATATACACGGGTGACGCCCGTCCGTCTGCAAAGTCCCAACCTCCGGCTTATAAACGTGCCCGGGTCGGTCTCTCTATTCCTAACTTACAATACAAGTTTACCCCAGGCCGGTTTACACCATAAACCTTTAAACCGATTACAGGCCTTGGGCCCTTCTATTTCTCCTTGGGCTTTAACATCTCGGGTCTATTTAACGGAGGTAACCCGGGCCCTGCAGGCCGGTTCACCCCAGATAGCAACATCCCCAACAGGCGGTCTACTGGTGCTATACCAGGGTCGCTTGGCAAACCTCGGTCCATTCCGAGAAAGTTTAATACCCGCTCACGAAGAAAAGCAAAAGGGGACGCCGGGGAACATAGGAGCGCCGGATTGGAAAACGGACAACGGAAAAAATGCTCGGATTCATGAGACGAACACGTATGCGAATGCGATGTACATGATGACATGATATGAAATGCATGATATGACCAAAATGCAAAACGAAGGGAAACCCAACCACGAAGGAAATATCATAACACATAGCCGAAAATGGCAAGAGTTGGATTACAAATATGGCAAGTTACATCCGGGGCGTTACAACACTCCACCACTACGAGAGGATCTCGTCCCGAGATGTAGGACTGAAAGAACTCCGGATACTCGAAACGTAGGTGATCCTCACGCTCCCAGGTGGCTTCTCGGTCTGAATGGTGTGACCATTTCACTTTCAGGAATTTGATTGACTTGTTGCGAGTCTTGCGCTCAGTTGTCTCAAGAATAGCAACGGGATGCTCAAGATAGGACAAATCTTCTTGAAGATCAATCTCTTCGAAGTTGATTGTGCGCTCAGGCGTCTTGAAGCACTTACGAAGCTGTGACACGTGGAAGACATCGTGCACATTTGCAAAATTGGAGGGAAGCTCTAGTTGATAGGCGAGATCGCCTCGCTTACCGATGATCTTGAAAGGACCGACGTATCTTGGAGCAAGTTTCCCTTTGATACCGAAGCGACGAGTTCCTTTCATTGGAGAGACGCGGAGGTAGACATGGTCTCCGATCTCGAAAGCCAAATCCCGGTGTTTTCTATCGTAATAGCTCTTCTGGCGCGACTGCGCGGCTTTGAGGTTCTCACGAATCACCTTGCACATAGCCTCAGCCTCTGAGATCAAATCATTGCCGAGCAATTGGCGTTCACCGGTTTCAGACCATTTGAGAGGAGTACGACACTTTCTGCCATAGAGAATCTCGAATGGGGCTTTGCCCGAGCTGGCTTGAAAACTGTTGTTGTAAGAGAATTCAGCTTAAGGAAGGCAATCCTCCCACTTCATGCCGAAAGAGATAACACAAGCTCTGAGCATATCTTCAAGAATTTGGTTGACACGCTCGACTTGTCCACTAGTTTGAGGGTGGAAAGCTGTGCTGAAGCGAATATTGGTGCCCATGGCCTTCTGAAAAGAATCCCAAAACTTGGAGGTAAAGATGCTGCCACGGTCTGAAGAGATCAATTGCGGAATGCCGTGCAAGGAGACAATTCTGGAGGTGTAAATCTCTGCCAGCTGCGCTGCTGTGATAGACTCTTTGATAGGAAGAAAATGAGCCACTTTGGTGAGCTTGTCGATGACGACGAAGATAGCATCATTTCCACACTTGGACTTGGGAAAACCAGTCACGAAGTCCATTTCGATATGATCGAACTTCCATTCTGGAATAGCAAGAGGTTGGAGAAGACCAGCTGGTCGTTGGTGTTCTGCTTTCACCCTTCTGCAGACATCACACTCATTCACGAATTGAGCAATTTCGCGCTTCATTCGAGTCCACCAATACGACTGCTTGAGGTCATGGTACATCTTCGTACTTCCAGGATGAATTGACAGAAGAGAGTTGCGCGCTTTGTTCATAATGACTTCACGAAGATCACCCTTTGGAACCACGATCCGGTCCTCGAAGAAAAGAGTATCTCTGTCATCAACTCGATAGCACTTGTATTTGGAAATGCCCTTGTCAATACCACGTTTCACCTTCTTCACCATGGTATCCAACAGTTGTGCCTCACGAATTTGATCTTCCAAAGTAGGAGAGACGATGAGGTTGGCAAGAAAACCTTGAGGGACAACTTGGAGATTCAACTTGCGGAAAGCTTCACAGAGATCCGGTTGAAAGGGCTTGAGGATTAAGCTATTGCAGTAAGCCTTCCTGCTCAAAGCGTCTGCAATCACATTAGCCTTGCCTGGAGTATACTCAATACTCGGATTATACTCTTGAATCATTTTGACCCATCGAGTTTGCCTGAGGTTGAGGTGAGGCTGAGTGAAGATGTACTTGAGACTCTTGTGATCGGTGAATATGTCCACATTCCTTCCCAAGAGGAGATGTCTCCATGTTATCAGTGTGTGGACAACTGCCGCCAACTCAAGATCGTGAGTGGGGTAGTTCTTTTCATTGGGCTTCAACTGACGAGAGGTATAGGCCACAACCTTCTTCTCTTGCATTAAGACGACACCGAGGCCTTGAAGAGAAGCATCACAGAATACTTCATAAGGCTTGGATTCGTCAGGAGGAGTCAGGTGACGAGTTTCTCTTTGATAGTGTTGAAAGCAACGTCACACTCAGGAGACCAGACATACTTCACATGCTTCTGGAGGAGGTTGGAAAGAGGCTTTGCAATCTTTGAGAAATTATCAACGAATCTTCGGCAATAGCTTGCAAGTCCAAGAAAACTGCGAAGCTGCTTGACATTCTAAGGGGGTTCCCAATTCAAAACTGCAGACACCCTCTCGGGATTAATAGCAATGCCCTTGGCCGAGATGATATGACCAAGATAAAGAACTTCATCAAGCCAGAATTCACATTTGGAGAACTTCGCATATAATTGATACTCTCTGAGCTTGTCGAGCACCAATCGCAAATGTTTGGCATGATCCTTCTTATTCTTGGAGAAGACCAAAATATCATCGAGATAGACCAAGACAAATTCGTTGATGTAGGGGTTGAAGATGAAATTCATCAAGCGAGTGAATGCTGGAGGAGCATTGACAAGGCCGAAAGACATGACAGTATATTCATAAGAACCAAAGCTTGTTCTGAATGCTGTCTTGGGAATATCTTCTTCAAGAATGCGAATCTGATGATAACCCACATGAAGGTCAAGCTTGGAGAACACTTTAGCACCTTTAAGCTGCTCGAATAGCTCATTGATGTTGGGAAGTGGGTACTTGTTCTTGATAGTCTTCTTGTTCAATGGACGGTAATCGACGCAAAGTCGGTCCGTGCCATCCTTCTTCTTGACAAAGAGAACACCACAACCCCAAGGAGAAGAACTCGGTCTGATCAGACCCAGACGCTCTTGTTCATCGAGTTGTTTCTTCAATTCCTTCAACTCATCTGGTCCAAGCTTGTAAGGACGCTTGCAGACGGGTTCCGTGCCAGGCTCAAGATTAATAACGAATTCAACTGGCCGGCGGGGAGGCATACCCGGAAGCTATTCTGGAAAGACATCTTGGTACTCACAAACGACTGGAATCTGAGAGATAGCATCCAATTCACCATTCTCATTGAGAGAAAACAACCGAATGGTATCATCACGAGAGGCATAGATGATCACATCGTTAGAAGAGTGAGTCAATTTGATTTCCCTGGCAGCACAATCAAGCTGAGCCTTGTGCTTAGAAAGCCAGTCCATCCCGAGAATAAGATCAATATCAGAGTCACCAAGAAAAATTGGTTTAGACAAGAATCTGTAATCGCCCATCTTGATGGAAACATCCAGAACCATATAACTTGCGTTCATGCATTTAGCCAGAGAGACAACTGATAACGGTTTAGGCAAACCTTGGATGGACAATTCGTGCTTCGATGCAAAAGGCTTTGAGATGAAAGAATGCGATGCACTAGTATCAAATAAGACTTTTGCAGGAATATCATTAACAGGAAGGTTACCCATGATCACTTCAGAAGAATCCTCTGCTTGAGCTGCATTCATCATGTTCACCTTGGCATACTTGGAATTATGCTTGACCACTGCATTGCTGGAAGATTCACAGGAGGAGGAGGCGGAAGGCGCCTTTGGTTGAAGCACTTGTTCGCATAGTGACCCTTCTGCTGACATTTGTTACAATTCACCTCAGAGAGCGGACGATGGTAAGGAGCACTTGGCCTTGGAGCTTGGTTCTAAGACTTGTTCTGATAGCCAGGGTTGGGTGGGTGGGAAGATCCATGACCACTTGAGTTCTTCTGCTGATAAGGCTGACGGAACGGAGGAGGAGGAGGCAACCAGAACTTCTGTTGCTTAGCTGCCACAAGTGAGGAAGAAGAAGACTGAACTGCGTCTCTGACTCTCTTCTTAGATGCCTCACACTTGAGCTGAGCAGCTTCTTGTTTCAGCGCCATGTTGTAGAATTCATCATACTTTAATGGCTCGAAAACCACGACAGCAAGTTGCAGATCTTCTCTGAGACCACGCCTGAACTGGTAGATCATACTCTTCTCATCAGGGATGTCTTGCCTTGCAAAACGAGAGAGCTTCTGGAACTGAGTGTTGTATTGATAGACAGACATGGTGCCTTGCTTGAGATTGCGGAATTCCTCACGCTTAAGCTCAACAACACTTTCTGGAATGTGGTGCGCTTTGAAGTCACGACGGAATTCATCCCAGGTAATGACACGACCTCCTCTGGAATCTTTGTATTGCTGGAACCATTCAACAGCTTGATCTTTGAGTTGAAAAGAGGCAAACTTGACAAAGTCCTCAGGTCTGACATTGCTGCACTCGAAATGCTTGCTGATGTCCACGAGCCAATCATCTGCGTCTGTGGCCTCGACACAGTAGCTGAAGGTCTTTGGCTGATTAGCAAGGAACTGGTTGAGTGAAGCGAAGTGCGGCTGATTGTTGCCTTGGCCTTGATTCTCTTGATTACCTTGCCCTTGGTTGCGATCTTGCAAGAGCTGAATCAGAATCTGAGCGTTGGCATTTGTGGCAGTCATCAGGGCTTGCCAAGCCTCCGGAGGCGGAGGTGGTGGCGGAGGGTTAGCCTGACTTCCTTCATTGCGTTCCGGATTCTGACGTGTTGGTGGAGCCATCCTGAAGAGGATGACATCCATTAGCATCTTGACAGATATATATTGAAGCTGAATCAAAGGAACGAAATTGCAACATATAGCCTTCACAATAAACATCCGAACGAGAATGAACGAATGAATTCCAAAGTAAAGCATCACACTTCCATAAGCTGAGAAGCCACTTAGAACAAGGTAAGGAATAAAATCAACAAGGTACGGATGTGAACAAATACTTGGTAAGGATTACCCAATCACGAACCAAATATCTGCGGAAGAAATACTAAAGCTACAAGAATTCCCACTTATAAACTCCCGAAAATTTCTGGTTATGCAATCAGGTGTTGGGGATACAGGGGACACAAAATATATCACCCAAACTAACAATACCTAGATCCAGCTGTATCCATCCTTCAACACATAACCAAGAAACCTTCGGAAATCATCTACCTCAACCTTCGAAAAGCATCCGTTATACAAGTCATGGCGATACTCCCGCACTCGCCTCAGTACTGGGCTATCAGGGTTATCTCACCAACAACTGTACAAAAGAGATTTTCGATGTCGGCGTACTAAACTCAGGTATTCCATAACCGCAACGATAAAATTATGACGACAACACCTCGGAGCTCAATTCCTAAATGACTCAAAACATTTTTCTAGACACAACTCGGCCACTAGAAACGATCAATCAGTGGGGGCTCCTAAGGTCGGGGAAGGCTCTGATTACCAACTTGTAACGCCCTCGATGCGGCTATATCTCCCACGTGTCGAGGCACGACTTAGAGGCATAACCGCATTGAAAGCAATGTCGCAAGTGAGGTAATCTTCACACAATCCATGTAATAAATAAGGGGAAAGAGATACATAGTTGGCTTACAGTCGCCACTTCACACAATACATAAATAAACATCCATCATACAAATTACACTCAAGGTCCGACTACGGAACCAAAATGAAAGAAGACTACCCCAAATGCTACATAGATCCCCGGATCACCCCAACTGGGCTCCACTACTGATCATCTGGAAAAGAAACATAGTAACGACCACGTTCCTCGTCGAACTCCCAAGTGAGCTCGGATGCGTCGTCTGCACTGGCATCGTTGGTACCTGCAACTGTATTGGTAGAATCTATGAGTCACGGGGACTCAGCAATCTCACACCCGCGAGATCAAGACTATTTAAGCTTATAGGAAGGAAAGGATTGTGAGGTAGAGCTGCAGCAAGCGACTAGCATATATGGTGGCTACAACGCAAAAGAGAGCGAGAAGAGAAGGCAAAGCACGGTCGTGAAACTAGAAGTGATCAAGAAGTGATCCTAGAACAACCTACGTCAAACATAACTCCAACACCGTGTTCACTTCCCGGACCCCGCCGAGAAGAGACCATCACGGTTACACACGCGGTTGATGCGTTTTAGTTAAGGTCAACTTCGGGTTTTCTACAACCGGACATCAACAAATTTCCATCTGCCTCATAACCGCGGGCACGGCTTTCAAAAGATAATACCCTGCAGGGGTGTCCCAACTTAGCCCATTATAAGCTCTCACGGTCAACGAAGGATATTCCTTCTACCGGGAAGACCCGATCAATCTCGGAATCCAGGACTACAAGACATTTTGGCAGCAATAAAACAAGTCCAGCAAAGCCGCCCGGTTGTGCTGACAAATCCTGATAGGAGCTGCACATATCTCGGTCTCAGGGCACATCCGGATTGTCCAAACTTTCGGTAGGCCAGTCCAGAGTTGCCCCTGGCGACCACCGGCGGCTGACGGTTCGGACCAACACTCGAAGGAGCACTGGCCCGGGGGGGGGGGGGTTAAAATAAAGATGACCCTTGAGTCTGCAGAACCCAAGGGAAAAAGGCTTAGGTGGCAAATGGTAAAACCAATGTTGGGCCTTGCTGGAAAAGTCTTATTCAAAGCAAACTGTCAAGGGGGTCCCATAAATCTCCCAACCGTGTAAGGAACGCAAAATCCGGGAACATAATACCGGTATGACGGAAACTAGGGTGGCAAGAGTGGAACACAACACAAGGCATAAGGCCGAGCCTTCCACCCTTTACCAAGTATATAGATGCATTAATTAAATAAGAGGTATTGTGATATCCCAACAAGTAAAACATGTTCCAACAAGGAACAACAAGTCCATGTTCCAACAAGGAACAAACTTCAACTTCACCTGCAACTAGCAACGCTATAAGAGGGGCTGAGCAAAGCGGTAACATAGCCAATCAACGGTTTGCTAGGACATGGATGGTTAGGGGCTGACATGGCAATATAGGAGGCATCATATAGCAAGTGGTAGGTATCGCAGCATAGGCATAGCAAAAGAGCGAGCATCTAGCAAGCAAAGATAGAAGTGATTTCGAGGGTATGGTCATCTTGCCTGCAAGGTTCTCAGAGTTGTCGAAAGCTTGGTCCTCGAAAGCGTTCTCAACAGGTTCCTCGTTCACGTACTCGTCTCCCGGCTCTACCCAAGACAAGAGAACAAGCAAAGGAACAAATATCAACCACGATGCAATGCGCAAGCAACATGATGCAAAACATGGCATGATATGTGAGATGTGATATGCAATGCATATGCATGCTCCGGAAGGACAAAGATGAACAAGGCATAATCTTGGCAAACCAAGTATGCCACTGTATAGGTGAGGTGATTTCGGTTGAAATCGATATAAAGATCACCGGAATCGGATGCACGGTTTGCAAATGACAAGCAAAACAAGAATGACAAGAATCTGCCATTAACAGCATGATGCTACATAGCAAGCAACAAGAAATTAAGCTACTGCACTCAAAAATATCAACAAAGCATATGACAGTAGTCTACTCAAGATGCTTGACAAAAGACGAACACTGAGCTACGGCTAAATCACACCACGACAGGTTCAAACAAGCATGGCAAAAGTGCAAAAGATAACAGGTTCACAGAACATAGCAAAGTAAGGCATGGCATGAATCTACTCAAAGAACTTGACAAAAGTCCCTTACAGACCATGAGCCAAAAAGGATCAGAAAATATGATCACACTCATGTCAATTAAGCAAGTTTCGTTACAGGTTTCAGACTTGGCAGAAAACTGGACATGTCAAAAACAGATAATGAGTAGGCATGTTTGTGAGCTCTATGCACTCACTACAGAACATTGCATGATAAACTAAGTATACATACATCAAGAAGACATGGCATAGGAACTATACATGGCAAGAATAACATCATATCATGCAAGGATCAACTGCACCAAGCTTGGCAAAATCGAATAACATGTAAACAATCTGCCAGCAACATTTTGTAGCAAAAGTAGAGCTCGATTGACTCAAGCTATGGCACTCCATAAATACCAACAAAGGCATGGATGGATAGAGAAAATCCATATGTTCAAAACACTCTTACTGATCATGCTCAAAATATTCATAGATCTCTCGGAAACAATATGAACACATGGCATAAAAATAACAGCAGGCAGGGACTTACCAAGTCTCTGAAAACAGCAACATCAAGTGCCCTAGTTTGCATGCTTGTGCTAGTCACCACAAATACCACAAATATACATGGAATAATTCTATGGAAAGGTAACATGGCATATTACAAAACTCATGTAGGACTCAACTTCATAGGAAGTACACATCAAACGTGGCAAAAATGACAAAAGTGCATGTTCAGATAAGATTCAGAAACTAACATCACATAGCCCTCTTCTAACAGCATTTCGGGCATCAAAATTACCTCAAATTAAAATAATGCAATGGAATGAAATGATGTACTCTTCGAGGCGAATAATTTGACATATTATACGCACGAAACGGAGCTACGGATGCAAAGTTATTGCATGATGAACAAGTGATGATTTATGCAAAAACTTGGGGACTTGGAATATTTGAGAGGGGGGAAAATCAACCCAGGTGTGGATCTGGATCTGGAGGGCGCGGGAACTGAGAACTACGGCGAGGTGGTGCGGCTCCGACGAGGTGGTGCGGCTCCGTCGAGGTGGAGAGGGAAGGCGAGGCCGGCCAGGCGGCGCGGTGCGGCGAGGTGGCGCGGGCGCGGGCGGCGGAGCACCGGCGCGCGGAGACGGGCGCGGGCGACTCCGGTCGGCGGAGCTTGGCCGGCGTCGGGCGGCGAGGCGGCGAGGTGGCGGAGCTCGGGGGTGAGGCGCGCGTGGCCCGGGGCGGCGGGGAGTCGGGCGGAGGAGCTACGGGCTCGGGGGCCCGCGATGGGCTCGGCAGGCCGACGACGATGTGGGCGCCGGGGTGCCACGTGGCGGCCCCTGGTTCGCCGGGCGGGCGGCGGCGGACGTGTCCGGCCCGAATCGGACGCGTCCGGCGGCGCGGAGGGTTTTTTTGCTAGGGTTTGATCCGGGATTGGAAAAGGGGGGGCCTTTTTATAGGTGGAAGGAGCTAGGAGGCTCCAAATGGAGAGCGGTTTTCGGCCACGCGATCGTGATCGAACGGCGGTGGACATGGGAGTGACTTAGATGGGTTATTGGGCTGTTTTGAAGGGGTGTTGGGCTGCAACACACACGAGGCCTTCACGGTTACCCGGCTAACCGTTGGAGTACCAAACGACCTCCGATTGCCCCAAACTTGACAGGCGGTCTACCGGTGCTATACCAGGGCCACTTGGCAAACCTCGGTCCATTCCGAGAAAGTTTAATACCCGCTCACGAAGAAAAGCAAAAGGGGACGCCGGGGAATATAGGAGCGCCGGATTGGGAAACGGACAACGGGAAAAATGCTCGGATTCATGAGACGAACACGTATGCGAATGCGATGCACATGATGACATGATATGAAATGCATGATATGACCAAAATGCAAAACGAAGGGAAACCCAACCACGAAGGAAATATCATAACACATAGCCGAAAATGGCAAGAGTTGGATTACAAATATGGCAAGTTACATCCGGGGCGTTACAAGGGGGACCAATATATCTTAATGCTATGGTTGGGGTTTACCTTAATGAATGTTAGTAGTTGCGGATGCTTGCTAATAGTTCCAATCAGAAGTGCATAGAATTCCAAGTAAGGGATGACATGCTAGCAGTGGCCTCTCCCACATAAAACTTGCTACCGGTCTAGTAAAGTAGTCAATTGCTTAAGGGACAATTTTGCAACTCCTACCACCACTTTTCTACACTCGCTATATTTATTTTAGTTGCTTCTTTACCTTAACAACCCCTAGCTTTTATTTTCTCGCTCTTTATATTCTTGCAAACCTATCCAAAAACACCTACACTAGTAGAAAAGGGGGCAATGGTCCAGGCCGGGTTGAGCATTAGTCCCGGTTCAGTCTAAAAAAAATAAAAGAAAATGATGGAAATGTCAAAAAAAATAAAATAAAATAAGTTTCCCATGTGATATGTGGTCTAGTTGTTGGGAAAATTTACAAACATGCATTTTCGACTTTTTTGCAAAATCTCTCGAGAATTTGTAAAAATGGGCGTAACTTTTGCATACAAACTCGGATTAAAAAGTTTTATATATGAAAAATCATCTACTCGAAAAGTTACATCCAAATTTAACTGGGGGAACCCTGTTAAACATTTTCAAAATCCTCAAAAACCTAACAGAAAAAAAGTTACGGGGCTTTTAAGATCTGGAGAGGCAAAAAATTCAAAAAATTTCAAACTATGGTCAAACTGTGGTCAAACAATGGTCAAACTAATTATTCTACAATATTAGTGTTACTAAATAATTATTTTAGTTATTTTGAATTTTGGTCAAATCTGGTCAAACTATGGTCAAACAATGGTCAAACAATGGTCAAACTAATTATTCAAGAAATATTAGTGTTACTAAATAATTATTGTTTTTTAAAACAATAGTTTCAAACTCAAACAGTGAAATGTGTCACTTCATGCTGAAGCAAAATTCCTGGGGGTTAATAGGATTGACATCTTATTATTGTTAGAAAAACAACAAGTGCAGACTCGGAATCGAAGGAGAATAGAACCCGAAAGTTAAGCGTGCTCGGGCTAGAGTAGTGAGAGGGATGGGTGACCGGTCGGGAAGTTAGATGATTTGGAATGATGAGGGGTGATTAGAGGATAAATTGAGTAGAGTAGTGATGAGGGGGTGGGGATTAGAGACTAGAGGTTAAAATTTGAAAATAAAAAAAAATCAAAAAAAATCAATTTTTTTTAGAAAATTTTCTTTAGTACCGGTTGGTGTTACCAACCGGGACTAAAGGTGGGCCTCCAGACAGCGGCCACGTGGAGGGCCTTTAGTCCCGGTTCTGGTTTGAACCGGGACTAAAGGGTGAGGGCATTAGTAACGACCCTTTAGTCCCGGTTCAAGAACCGGGACTAAAGGCCCTTACGAACCGGGACTAAAGGCTCGTTTTCTACTAGTGCTACAAAGTACTTCTAGTTTTATACTTGTTCTAGGTAAAGCGAACGTCAAACGTGCGTAGAGTTGTATCGGTGGTCGATAGAACTTTAGGGAATATTTGTTCTACCTTAAGCTCCTCGTTGGGTTCGACACTCTTACTTATCGAAAACTGTTGCGATCCCGTATACTTGTGGGTTATCAGACCGCTCGGCGATCCTCGACACCCACGTCCCCGATAAAAATTAAGAAGAGGAAGAAGAAGAAAAAAAGAGAGGAGAAGAAGACGTCCCCCCTCATGTCATGTCCGACGTCCCCCCTCATGTCATGTCCGACGTCCCCCCTCATGTCATTACCGACGTCCCCCCTCATGTCATGTCCGACGTCCCCCCTCGTGTCGATGTTATCGGGGAGGGGGTAGACGACAACGACGCTCACGCCCTCATCACATGTCCGACATCCCCCCTCATGTCATGTCCGACGTCGCCCCTCAATTTAACAAAAAACCTACCTTGGAAAAAAGACTCAAAATAATCTAACTGAAGCATGAGAAATCAATAGTTTCTATAAAAACAAATCCACCACCGTGCTCTAAAAGATATAAGTGAAGCACTAGAGCAAAACTATATAGCTCAAAAGATATAAGTGAAGCACATAGAGTATTCTATCAAATTCCACTTCATGTATGGCTCTCTCAAAAGGTGCGTACAGCAAGGATGATTGTGGTAAACTAAAAAGCAAAGACTAAAATAATACAAGACGCTCCAAGCAAAACACATAGCAAGCATTTTACGGAAAGCACCATGAATAAACTGTGAACCACCATCAGTCATTAAATATCTAGGGACTCCAAACCTTGGAAAATTAACTTCTTTAAGCATCTTAATAGAGGTGTTATGATCAGCATTACTAGTTGGAATAGCTTCTACCCACTTAGTAACGTAATCAACAGCAACTAAAATATGTGTGTATCCATTAGAGGCAGGAAAAGGTCCCATATAATCAGAGCCCCAAACATCGAATGGTTCAATAACAAGTGAATAATTCATAGGCATTTCTTGACGTCTACTAATATTACCAATTCTTTGACATTCATCACAAGATAAGACAAACTTACGGGCATCCTTGAAGAGAGTAGGCCAATAAAAACCGGATTGCAATACCTTATGTGCAGTTCTATCTCCAGCGTGGTGCCCTCCATAAGCCTCGGAGTGACACTTGCATAGGATTTGTTCCTGTTCATGCTCAGGTACACAACGTCTAATAACACCATCTACTCCTTTATAGAGATGTGGATCATCCCATAAGTAATGTGTGAAATCATAGAAAAACATTTTCTTTTGTTGGTATGTGAAATTAGGTGGTATAAATTTAGCAACAATGTAATTAGCATAATCAGCATACCATGGAGCAGTACGAGAAGCATTTATGACATTTAATTGTTCATCAGGAAAGCTATCATCAATAGGTAGTGGGTCATCAAGAACATTTTCTAACCTAGACAAGTTGTCTGCAACGGGGTTCTCAACTCCCTTTCTATCAATAATATGCAAATCAAATTCTTGTAGCAAGAGAACCCATCTAATAAGTCTAGGTTTAGCATCTTTCTTTTCCATAAGGTATTTAATAGCAGCATGATCGGTGTGAATAGTTACTTTAGAATCAACAATATAAGGTCTGAACTTATCACAAGCAAATACGACTGCTAAGAATTCTTTTTCAGTAGTAGCATAATTTCTCTGGGCATTGTCTAGAGTTTTACTAGCATATTGAATAACATTTAATTTCTTATCAACTCTTTGCCCTAGAACAACACCTACAGCGTAATCACTAGCATCACACATAATTTCAGTAGTTTTTCATCAAGTTTACCAAAATTCAACATTTTCAGAGTTCATTTTGTAGTGATTTTCAATTTCACGGTCATTTTGTGAATGATTGAAAAATAGCAAATATATTTTTTTTCTTTTCTGCTTTATTATTTCTTCTATTTATTTCTGAGTAGTTTTTTCTTTTCTGCTATATTTTTTTCTTCTATTTATTTCAGAGTAGTTTTTTTATATAGTTTTTTTTTCTTTTCAGCTATAGTTTTTTTCTTTACTGCTACTTTTTCTTTTCTGCAAAACTTGATGGTCAAAGTCTGGAGTTATAACCAAAGTTTTAAAAAAAGAAATGCCGACGTGTAGTGTAATAAGTTATTAAAAATAAAAAAGAGGTGCAATGCTTGAAGCAGCGCCGCCGTCCGTCGTCTCGTCGCACCCGGCCGGCCGGCCCGTACACCGGCGCCCCCGCCCCGTACGCCGCCGCCCACGCCCCTCCCCGTACGCCAGCGCCCCCGCTCGTACGTACGGGGCGGCGGCGTACGGGGCCACACACACACACATACCACACACGCATACACACACACATACGTACACACATATATACGTATACACACACATACACACACACACAATTTTTTTTACTTATTTTCTGTTTTTTAGAAAAGTTAATTAGATGATCGAATGTTAGATTAATGTCGAATGTTAGATGAATTAGCTAGCTAGATATAAAAATTGTCGAATTAGAGATTGGAACTAGTTGAATAATTAATATAACTAGTTTATTTTTAGTAAAAATTGTCGAACTAGTTTATTTAGGTATATGAGATTTGAACTAGTTCAATCATTAATATAACTAGTTTATTTTTAGTAAGAAAATTTAGGTATCTGAGATTTGATGATCTAATTAAAATATTATTTGTTAATGAGTTTTTTTTGTTTATTTAATTTTTTATATATTTTGAGTTTATATAAATGTTAGATTAATGTCGAATGTTAGATGAATTAGATAGAAAAGTTAAATATATAGTAACGTCAATTGTTAGAGATGAATATAGTTAGATATATTAATGTCAAATGTTAGATGAATATATATTTGGCTAGATATAGGTGTTTAATGTTTCACCTATATGAACATAGGAAATGTCATCTGACGACGAAAAAGATTTCATTATGTGCGAACACTGTGAAGACCAGCGCGGCCTGTGCGACAGAAATTTCCTTGTTGATGGTAGTCGCTTCAGCATCAAGCTGGATGAGACATTCGAAGTTGATACAGTAAGTCACTTTGTCAATTATTATTTGAATGCAAAACTTATGCTTCATTTGCTTCAACTTATAATTTTAATTTTTCACTATTCTACTAGCGCATCCCCTGCTATGCAAGAATTTTTGTCTTGGATAAGATAGGTTTTAGTGCTATAGATGATATGGAGGTAAAGAGAGTTTACTTGAAGACGGAGCATGTGTATACTTTTAACGTCAAATTATATAATGGAGACATATACACCATTTTGAATGCAAAACTTGGCAAGCACTATGCAAGGCTTATGCATTTGAGCCTGATATGGTTATCACCTTTGATATTCGTCCGGAAGGTAATATAGACATCTGGGTCGATGTGCAAACGCCTCCAGTTCTATCATTTGGTGAGTTTTTCTCAACCATGCCTGCATATGTTTAATTGATACAGTTTATTCAAAAATAGTTGACAACTAATTTGTATTGTCAGCTTATTTCGGTTCAAGCAAACATGTCCGGCGCTTGGTAGACAGGACCTACTACTGCCCCGGAGCTCAACTAAACTGCGAGGAGATAAGTCATTATGTTTCATGGCTTGAGGATCTTAATACTGTCAAGACAATTTTTTTTCCTGAACTTAGAAATGTTAGTACTCAAAACGTGCGACCAATGGTGATCGTATTGAACTACGGTCACATCTATAATCGAAAGATGGTAAGATTTTAAATATTTTTCCTTAATTAGTGCATCTTTTGCATACATTATTTTTGAAGCTAAACTTTCATTGCTTAGTATATTAATTACTATACGATGTTCTTCAACAGGGACTTCCCTTTACTTGGAGCTATACTATCCACCACATGATATGTGTTTTGCTTGGAGCGTCATTTTATTTTGTTAGTATTTGCTTGCTGTTATTTAGAATAATGTTTTGCATTTCTATTTTCAATAAAAATGTCAAGGATAGCCTTTACCATGCTTGTTTTGCAAGTATACATGTTGCTGTTTGAAAACAGAAAGTTTAGCGCTATTGCAAAAATTCCCTAGAAGAGTCAGAATGTGATAAATGTTGAAACCTTATGCATATTAAGCTTTGATAAATTCACTATAGTGGGAATTTTCTTTCATAATTTTTGGAGTTAGGGAAGTAGGATGAAACTTGCATTCTTTACAGACTGTACTGTTTTGACAAATTGCTGTTATGTTTGCATCGTTTGCATATGTTTGCTTGTTTAATGATTCTATTTGAGGATAGGAGTATTAAATATGCAGAGACATTTAGTATGCAATGTTGAATAATAATTTTAGTGATTTGTTACAGTAGAAGATGATAAGGTTTTGCATTGGTTTATACTAACTTATATCACGAGTTCTTGTTGAGTTTGGTGTGGATGAAGCTTTCGAGATTTAGGAAACCGAGATATAAAAGGAAGTAAGGAGATACAAAAGCTCAAGCTTGGGGATGCCCAAGGCACCCCAAGATATTATTTCAAGAAGTCTCAAGTATCTAAGTTGGGGATGCCCCGGTAGGCATCCCACCTTTTCTCTTCAACAACTATCGATTAGTATCGGTTGAACCTAAGTTTTTTCTTCTTCACATGAGTTGTGCTATCCTTGCAATGTAGTTTTATTTTGTTTTGCTTGTTGTTCGAATAAAATACCAAGATCTAAAATTCTTAAAATGGGAGAGTCTTCACATAGTTGCATAATTATTTAACTACTCATTGATCTTCACTTATATCTTTTTAGAGTAGTTTGTCATTTACTCGTGTGCTTCACTTATATCCTATGTGTAAATGGTTGAATGAATTGAATATCATAAATCAGAAATTATATATGTTTCATATGCTTATCCCATGGGGAGTAATGACTTCACATATAAGAAGTAGAGGTGGTAAATTTATTGATGGTTAGCAAACATTGTATTGGTCACTTGAACAATTCATGAAAGAATATTGAAGGAAAAGAGATTTCACATATAAATATACTATCTTAGACATATTTTATGATTGTGAGCACTCAATAAAATATGACATCATAAAAGGTTGATGTTGGACAAGGAAGACAACGTAATGGGTTATGTTTTCTTATATCCGAAATAAAGTATATTGTCATGGATCGCCCAACAAGTTGAGCTTGCCTTTCCCCCTCATGCTAGCCAAATTCCTTGCACCATGTAGAGATACTACTTGTGCTTCCAAACATCCCTTAAACCAGTATTGCCATGAGAGTCCACCATACCTACCTATGGATTGAGTAAGATCCTTCAAGTAAGTTGTCATCGGTGCATGCAATAAAAATTGCTGTCTAAATATGTATGATCTTTTAGTGTGGAGAAAATAAGCTTTATACGATCATTGTGATATGGAAGAAATAAAAGCGACGTACTGCATAATAAAGGTCCCTATCACAAGTGGCAATATAAAGTGACATTCCCTCGCATTAAGATTTCGTGCATCCAACTATAAAAGCACATGGCAACCTCTTCTTCCCTCTGCGAAGGGCCTATCTTTTCTTTTACCTTATGCATGAGTCATGGTGATCTTCACCTTTACTTTTTACATTTTATCCTCTGGCAAGCACCTCGTGTTGGAAAGATTCTGATATATATATATATATATATATATATATATATATATATATATATATATATATATATATATATATATATATATATATATATATATATATATATATATCCAATTGGATGTAAGGCATCATGAGCTATTATTGTTGACATTTACCTACTCGAGGACGAGCAGGAATTAAGCTTGGGGATGCTGATACGTCTCCAACGTATCTATAATTTATGAAGTATTCATGCTATTATATTATCCTTCTAGGATGTTTTATATGCTATTTTATATGGTTTTTGGGACTAACCTATTAACCTAGAGCCCAGTGCCAGTTTCTGTTTTTTCCTTGTTTTTGAGTTTTACAGAAAAGGAATACCAAACGGAGTCCAATTGACGTGCCAAATTTTGATGATTTTTTCTGGACCAAAAGAAGCCCTCGGAGTAAAAGAGTTGGGCTACGAGAGTCTCGGGCTGCCCACGAGGGTGGGGGGCGCGCCCACCCCCCGGGCGTGGGCCCCTACCTCGTGGACAACCCGGAGACCCCCTAACGTGAGACCTACGCCAAAAAATCCTATAAATACTGAGACCTCCAGAAAACAGAATAGATCGGGAGTTCCGCCGCTGCAAGCCTCTGTAGCCACCAAAAACCAATCGGGACCTTGTTCCGGCACCCTGCCGAAGAGAGGATCCCTCACCGGTGGCCATCTTCATCGTCCCGGCGCTCTCCATGATGAGGAGGGAGTAGTTCACCCTCGGGGCTGAGGGTATGTACCAGTAGCTATGTGTTTGATCTCTCTCTCTCGTGTTCTTGAGGTGATACGATCTTGATGTATCGCGAGCTTTGCTATTATAGTTGGATCTTATGATGTTTCTCCCCCTCTACTCTCTTGTAATGGATTGAGTTTCCCCTTTGAAGTTATCTTATCGGATTGAGTCTTTTAATGATTTGAGAACACTTGATGTATGTCTTGCGTGGGATACCCGTGGTGACAATGGGGTATTCTATTGATCCACTTGATGTATGTTTTGGTGATCAACTTGCGGGTTCCGCCCATGAACCTATGCATAGGGGTTGGCACACGTTTTCGTCTTGACTCTCCGGTAGAAACTTTGGGGCACTCTTTGAAGTACTTTGTGTTGGATTAAATAGATGAATCTGAGATTGTGTGATGGATATCGTATAAACATACCCATGGATACTTGAGGTGACATTGGAGTATCTAGGTGACATTAGGGTTTTGGTTGATGTGTGTCTTAACGTGTTATTTTACTACGAACTCTTGGGCTGCTTGTGACACTTATAGGAATAGCACAATGGATTGATCGGAAAGAATAACTTTGAGGTGGTTTCGTACCCTACCATAATCTCTTTGTTTGTTCTCCTCTATTAGTGACTTTGGAGTGACTCTTTGTTGCATGTTGAGGGATAGTTATATTATCCAATTATGTTATTATTGTTGAGAGAACTTGCACTAGTGAAAGTATGAACCCTAGGCCTTGTTTCAACCCATTGCAATACCATTTACGCTAACTTTTATCATTAGTTACCTTGCTGTTTTTATGTTCTCAGATTACAAATACTCATATCTACCATCCATATTGCACTTGTATCACCCTCTCTTCGCCGAACTAGTGCACCTATACAATTTACCATTGTATTGGGTGTGTTAGGGACACGAGAGACTCTTTGTTATTTGGTTGCAGGGTTGCTTGAGAGAGACCATCTTCATCCTACGCCTCCCATGGATTGATAAACCTTAGGTCATCCACTTGAGGGAAATTTGCTACTGTCCTACAAATCTCTGCACTTGGAGGCCCAACAACGTCTACAAGAAGAAGGTTGCCTAGTAGACATCAGTGAGAAGAGGTTTGTCGAGGAAACTGCCTCCACGAGCACCTATGGGGATGGAGCCCCTTTTCGGTTCGGCGGGGGGCGGAGGTCGCACGAAGAGCAGATCGAGGCGAGGCACACGAGCTGTTTACCCAGCTTCGGGCCGCACGGATGCGTAAAACCCTACTGCTGCATCTGTGGTTTGTATTGTGTTCTTGCTCGGGAGTGCAGAGTGCTACAGTACACTCAAGCAGCTAACGAGACCAAGCGTTCTTCTGTTCGTCCTCCTCCCTCTATGTTGCGCACGGGCCTCCTTTTATATGTTCAAGGGGTCACCGACAGGTGGCAACGTAGGCAAGGGCAAAAATGTAAAAGGTGTTGCGGTTGGTACAACTACCTACATAGTGTATCATACCTAACCCTGACGGCAGGGGACAAGGGCATTAAATGCCTATCTACGTCGCCCAAACAGTGCAGAAAAGCGACCGTCAGGGGCGCCACCGCTCGCCACGATGCCGATCTTGTCAGCGCCGCTTGCCACAGTGCACCCCTGGCTGCACAGCCTCCCGCCACGTACGCCTGGAAGGGTCCCAGAGCGACACGTTGGTGGATGCGCTGGAGCGCGGGTACAGAGTGGTTGCTTGCCGCGGCAAGTGCCTTGCCGCGGTCGTTGTCTTGTCGCGTCCGGAAGCTTGTCGCTCGCCGGGCCTTGCCGGGATGCGTGGCGCGTCGCGGCAAGTTCCTTGAGATGCCTTGGTTAGCCTTCCCGGCAAGCTCCTCTTGCCGGGGTCTTGTGCCTTGAGTGGCCTTCCCGGCAAGCTCCTTTTGCCGGGGGCTTGTTTCCTTGACTTGAATACTTTGTTCTTGAACGGCTCCAAAGGAACCACGGAGGTCCTTGGCGGTCACCTGGCAAGCCCTGCCGCGGGGCGCTGCAACTGCCCGTGCACGAGTTCGGGATACTAGGGTACCCCTACTCTAGTACACCGACAGGAGCCCCCGGTCCTGGGCCATACACGGTGCCGAGCGCTGTTGGGCCAGGCCTAAAACAGGGCACGGGCACGCGCGGCCTGGGTCACGCCGTACCTGACTCCGCATCCACCGCGCCTTCCCCGAACGGCACGCGTCGATTGCGGCGTCGTGGGAGAGATCGTGGGTGGTTTCTTTATTCGGAAAGGCGGAACATCCGCCCCCTCCCTCCTTATAAGCAGGGGAAACATGGGCAGAGGCGTGGTTTTCGAGGCGTCCACTCCCCATGATCACGGGGTGGGGAGAGGTCGCCTCATCCGTCGCCTCGGTTCTGCACGCCTGCCACGCGGCTTCAATGCGCTTGGGGTGGCGAACGGTGGAGGCGGGGAACCGGGCCGTCGTGGGTCAAGGCAGCGGGCCGGTCCCAGTTCCCTGCTCCTTCTGTGTCTTGATTAGCTGAGCGGGGCGGCCGAGCCCCCACCCTGTTCCTTTATAAGGAGCGGGGTGGGGGGGGACGGAGGCCCGCATTCTTTCATCTCCTCTTTCCTTCAGCTTCTGCTCCCCTCTCTCTCATTCGCCATGGAGAAAGGGAACCCTGGTCCTTCAACGGTGGCGGCGAGGGTCGCCGCTAGACAACGCGTCCCTCCTTCTCCCGCACCCGTGGTGGCAGAGCCAGCCATAACGGGAAGAGGGAGGGGGCGAGGCCGTGGGCGAGGTTGAGGGCGAGGCCTAGGCGCTCGGGGAAGAGGTGGACGGGGCGGCGCGCCGGCCTCGCCTCCGCCAGCGGTTCCTCTTCCCATGGCGGTCCATATTGGGGACGACCCCTGCGAGTTCTTTGTCAGGCTGTGTCGGCCGCCTCGTCGTCGCCTTCGTCTCCCAACTCCATTTGCGAGCGAGATGGAGTTGGACCCGCCCGAGACACTGAGGTTGCACACGAGGGGATGTGGAATCAGCGGTACGCGAGTCCGCGTTGACTTCCCAGCCCCTAATGTGATGTATCTTGGTCGAGGGTGGAAGACGTTCGCCCGTATCCACCGCCTGACGGAGGGGCTCACCCTCCATTTTAAGCTGATGGAGGGCGGTCTCCTCTCCGTCAAGGTCTTCGGGTGCTTCGGAACTCGGGCAAGGTGTTGCGTGGAGAGCTCCTCTGATAGCAAAGACTCCTCCTCGAGCGAGAGTGACGAGGAGGACAGCAGCGGTGACGAAGGGGGTAGCGGGTGGCAGGATGACGGGTCCGACTAGGTGTCGGGCGTCGCTCCGTGCGGCACCGGCGATCCCATCATCTGTGTCGCCGGCTCCTTGAACTTCTCGGGGTCGTCTCCTTGTGCGGCTGGCGTAGGGAGGCTGCGGAAGAGGAAGAGGGCGGGCGGCAAGGCCGTTAAGTCGGAGTACGTGGGCGTGATGCCCTCGACAGCGTGCTGACGCCCTACCGCCTCGTCTTCGAGCCCTGCTTCCGGCGCCGCCATCACCATCCAGCCTTTGGACGGCCACCGAGATGTTCTCTTGTTGTCTTCTGCTACCCGTAGCTCGCCTAGGCGCCCCTTTTGCCCTTTTCGCTTCCTTGACCTACCTCCTGAAGAGAGGGACAAGAAAGGGATTACGTGCACCTTATCTCTTTTTAATTTGTAAGCCCTCGGGCCTTAGCTGCATTTAAAACTTGTAATCCCATCATTCATGTTTTTCATTCTCTATGAACTGTACCTGAGAGGAATGTTTTTAGTGAAAATGGGATGCTTGCCGGGTCACTTGTCTTGCGGGTGGAACCCACGTCAAGGAGTGAATCCTTGATATCTTTAAGATAGACACTTCTTTTCCCGGCAGCAGGCCCTGCCGTCTTCCCACGTCGCTCGACCTTTCTCACGCTTTTGGCGGAGGCAGGGATGAGGCGGGTTTGGGCTCCTCGTTTTGTCCCTTTGCTGTCGCGACTACGACCAAACCTGGCCCCAGGAACGAGCCCTAGGGCCTAGAGTTATGGGAGCACGGTAGCTTTTAGGAAGAAACGAGGTTTCGCATACCTCAGTCCATAAGAGAATGCATGATAAGGGATGAAAAACTTATCTGAGATTGCAGCCCCCGGCAACTCTGGTTCGCCGTGGGTGAATCTTTGTACTTGCTGCCCCCGGCAACACTGGCTTGACGGGGTCCAGATGCTGGTCCGTCCTTCTTCTCTTTTTTGTCCTCAAGTGGTCTGGTCAGGATATGCGAGCACTGCGAACCAAGGGAAACAAAATAACGGCAAAGGGACGCACACTCGACCTCTAAGCTAGGGGTTAGCCGCCGTTAAGCACTATCGACCCTAACCAAGGACGAGACTCGATCTAGCATGCATGCTATAACTTAGGGCGCCAGCGCTTCACTTCGGCGCTCGATGCGAGTACGAGCGTCTTCTTGTTGTCGTTCGTGAAGAACTTGGCGCTGATCGCGACGAGTTCGCGGATCTGATAAAGCAGTGGAGTCGCTGTCGTGGTGGACCCGGCGAGTCGGCGATCTTGGCCTTCAGGGCGGAGAGTGCACGGTGGTTGCACCTCCATCGGTCTTGTCGCCATCGGCTCGCACCTGGCTGACTTGCCGTGGCTATGATGCAGTCGGCTGCCGTGGAGTGTCGCTGTTGGCGAAGCCGATGAGACTCTGAATAGTGGCCTTCCAGTCGTCGATCTTGTCCGGCGTTGGAGGGAAGTCTAGGAGCAGTTGAGCTCGCGCCAAAGCTTCCGCTGGAGTGGCGGGTAGCGGTGGCGAACGGTGCGAGGAGCGGGATATGCTCGAACTTCTAACTACGTTAGAAGGAGCAATATCCCGTCCAGGAAACCGTGCCTCGCTCGCGCCAGCATGTTGGCGTGCATGCTGGCCTTGAGCATCCCGAGATCCGCTAGCTCGATTTGGGTCCAGCAAGCGTATGGTACCGTGGGTACCATGACGCTGCCAGTCCCGCACCTCCTGAGATGGGCGCGGTGCATCTACGGACGCCCTGTCGTCGTGGGAGCCGGCTACGCCGCCGATGGGCAGTGCAGCCTTGTCCTTGGACCTGGCGGCACCGTGGGCTCCCTCGTCGACGCCCGTTCTTCTGCCGGCGTCTTCTCCACCAGCCGTTTGCTCCGGCGGTGGTGGGTCCGTTGCGGGCGGATCAGCCGCCTCCGAAGCCTTCTTCTTCGGCGGCATGTCGATGAAGATGATGAAGATCTAGCTCGTGTGAACGCCGGATCAGGTTCACACAACCTCGACGCCCCCTACCTGGCGCGCCAAAGATATCGGGGAAACTGCGGCCACGAGCACCTATGGGGACGGAGCCCCCTTTCGGTTCGGCGGGGGGAGGAGGTCGCACGAAGAGCAGATCGAGGCGAGGCACACGAGCAGTTTACCCAGCTTCGGGCCGCACGGATACGTAAAACCCTACTGCTGCATCTTTGGTTTGTATTGTGTTCTTGCTCGGGAGCGCAGAGTGCTACAGTACACTCAAGCAGCTAACGAGACCGAGCGTTCTTCTGTTCGTCCTCCTGCCTCTACGTTGCGCATGGGCCTCCTTTTATATGTTCAAGGGGTCACCGACAGGTGGCAACGTAGGCAAGGGCAAAAATGTAAAAGGTGATGCGGTTGGTACAGCTACCTACACAGTGTATCATACCTAACCCTGACGGCAGGGGACAAGGGCATTAAATGCCTATCTACGTTGCCCAAACAGAGCAGAAAAGCGACCGTCAGGGGCGCCACCGCTCGCCACGATGGCGATCTTGTCAGCGCCGCTTGCCACAGTGCACCCCTGGCTGCACAGCCTCCCGCCACGTATGCCTGGAAGGGTCCGAGAGCGACACGTTGGTGGATGCGCTGGAGCGCGGGTACAGAGTGGTTGCTTGCCGCGGCAAGCGCGTTGCCGCGGTCGTTGTCTTGTCGCGTCCGGAAGCTTGTCGCTCGCCGGGCCTTGCCGGGACGCGTGGCGCGTCGCGGGAAGTTCCTTGAGATGCCTTGGTTAGCCTTCCCGGCAAGCTCCTCTTGCCGGGGTCTTGTGCCTTGAGTGGCCTTCCCGGCAAGCTCCTTTTGCCGGGGGCTTGTTTCCTTGACTTGAATACTTTGTTCTTGAACGGCTCCAAAGGAACCAAGGAGGTCCTTGGCGGTCACCTGGCAAGCCTTGCCGCGGGGCGCTGCAACTGCCCGTGCACGAGTTCGGGATACTAGGGTACCCCTACTCTAGTACACCGACAAGGTTATTTGACATTAGCTCACTAGATGAATGGAGAACCCAAGCCTATGATAATGCCAAGTTGTTTAAAGAAAAAGTTAAAAGATGGCATGACAAAAGAATACAAAAGCGCGAGTTTAATGTAGGTGATTATGTATTTCTATACAACTCTCGTTTGAGATTTTTTGGAGGAAAACTTCTCTATAAATGGGAAGGTCCATACGTTATCGAGGAGGTCTATCGTTCCGGTGCCATAAAAATCAACAACTTCGAAGGTACAAATCCGAAGCTGGTGGACGGTCAAATTAAGGATCAAACATTATATCTTAGGTAATCCCATAAATGTTGAAACCAATGTTATTGAAACCGTAACCCCGGAGGAGTACATAAGAGACACTTTCCAGAACGTTTCATCCTCCGAAGAGGAATAGGTATGTGGTACGGTAAGTAAACCGACACCGAAACAGTTCTAATGGCAATTTTTCTCCGTTTTGGAATATTTAGAAAAATAGAAAAATAAGAAGCAGTCCGGGAAGGACACGAGGGCTCCACAAGGGTGGAGGGCACGGCCTACCCCCCTGAGCGCGCCCCCTACCTCGTGGGCACCTTGTGTGCTCTCCGGACTCCGTTTTCATGCATGATACATATTTTTATCGGTAAAAATTCATTATATAATCTCCCGAAGGTTTTGACTCCTGTATCACGCAATTGTCCTTTGTTCTTGTTTCGAGCTGTTTTCTGTCAGGGTTGTCAAGGCCATGCATTATGTCGTCCCCCTCCCTCCAACCGTGGTGACAACGATGCTTGGATAATGAAGATAGAGCTGAAGAGGGAAGAACCCATGGAGATCCACAAGGATGAAGGGTTCAAGAAGGCCACGAAGGATCAAGCTCCTGAAGACAACCTTCAACTTGATCACAATTTTCTTACCCCAACTGAGATAGAAGCTTTCAAGATCATTGAGTTAGCTCATATAAAAAACAAGTATCTCACACGTGAAAATATTTTGTTGAAGGAGCATATCATTGCACTCAAAGGCATTATCCGCAAGTTGGAGGATCTCTTACGCTCGATGTGCGACTATCCATCATCACCTCCACCTTCTTCACCGGCAAAGGAGATATAATCGCATGGGTATGGGCACTCCCCCTTTGGCAATTGCCAAGCTTGGGGGAGGTTCCCCAGTACCGTATCACCATCGCATCTCTATCTTTACCGTTTTTCTTAGTTCGATCCTATTAGTAGTATCTTGATATAGTAGAATAAAAGTTTTTGGTATGATCTAGTTTTGAGTTTTGCTTTATGATCCCTCTATGTAATCGAGTCAGTGAGCTATATAATAAAGATTAGTGTTGAGTCAAGGGCTTGATTATTTTGCCATGATCTTGAGTGAATAAAAGAAAAGAGAAAAGAATAAAAATAAACAAAGAGATCATATTGATCTTATGGAGAGTAATGACTTCACATAGAAAGAGTATGATGATTAAAAATTGTTGGGAGTTGACAAACATAGCTTTGGTCATTGTTGCAATTAATAGGAAGTAATAAAGAAAGAGAGGTTTCACATATAAATATACTATCTTGGACATCTTTTATGATCGGGAGCACTCATTAAAATATGACATGCTAAAGAGTTGATGTTGGACAAGGAAGACAACGTAATGGGTTATGTTTTCTTATATCTGAGATAAAGTATATTGTAATGGATCATCCAACATTTTGAGCTTGCCTTTCCCCCTCATGCTAGCCAAATTCTTTGCACCAAGTAGAGATACTACTTGTGCTTCCAAATACCCTTAAACGAGTTTTGCCATGAGAGTCCACCATATCTACCTATGGATTGAGTAAGATCCTTCAAGTAAGTTGTCATCGGTGCAAGCAATAAAAATTGCTCTCTAAATATGTATGATTGATTACTGTGGAGGAAATAAGCTTTATACGATCTTGTGATGTGGAAGAAATAAAAGCGACGGACTGCATAATAAACGTTCATATCACAAGTGGCAATATAAAGTGACGTTCTTTCGCATTGAGATTTTGTGCATCCAACCATAAAAGCACATGACAACCTCTGCTTCCCTCTGCGAAGGGCCTATCTTTTATTATTATCTTCTACCTTATATAAGAGCCATGGTGATCTTCACCTTTTCTTTTTACGTTTTATCCTATGGCAAGCACAGTGTGTTGGAAAGATCGCGATAGATATATCTAATTAGATGTAAGTCAGCATGAGCTATTATTGTTGACATTACCCTTGAGATAAAAGGTTGGGAGGCGAAACTATAAGCCCCTATCTTTCTCTGTGTCCAATTAAAACTCAGTAACCACAAGTATTGCGTGAGTGTTAGCAATTATGAAAGACTAAATGATAGTTGAGTATGTGGACTTGCTAAAAAGCTCTGACATAGACTCTTTCTGATGTTATGATATATTGCAATTGCTTCAGTGACTGAGATTATAGTTTGTTAGTTCTCAATAAAGTTTCTGATTCATACTTTGCATTGTGAATAGATTGTTACTTGAGCATAAGAAATCATATGACATTATCCAAATATGTTGCTGTTATAAGATTAATCATGATGCCCTCATGTCTGTATTTTATTTTATCTACACCTCTACCTCTAAACATGTGGACATATTTATCGTTATCGGCTTCCGCTTGAGGACAAGCGTGGTCTAAGCTTGGGGGAGTTGATACATCATTTTGCATCATGCTTTTATATTGATATTTATTGCATTATGGGCTGTTATTACACATTATGTCACAATACTTATGCCTATTCTCTCTTATTTTACAAGGTTTACATAAGGAGGGAGAGTGCCGGCAGCTGGAATTCTGGGCTGGAAATGGAGCAAATATTAGAGACCTATTCTGCACAACTCCAAAGGTCCTGAAACTCCACGAAAGTCATTTTTGGAAATAATAAAAAATACTGGGCGAAAGAAATACCAGAGGGGGCCCACACCCTGGTCATGAGGGTGGGGGCGCGCCCTACCCCCTGGGCGCGCCCCCTGCCTCGTGGCCCCCCTATTGGCCCTCCGGTGCCCATCTTTTGCTATATGAAGTCTTTCGTCTGAAGAAAAATCATAAGCAAGCTTTCGGGACGAGACTCCGCCGCCACGAGGCGGAACCTTGGTGGAACCAATCTACGGCTCTGGCGGAGCTGTTCTGCTGGGGACACTTCCCTCCGGGAGGGGGAAATCATCGCCATCGTCATCACCAATGCTCCTCTCATCGGGAGAGGGCAATCTCCATCAACATCTTCACCAGCACCATCTCATCTCAAACCCTATTTCATCTCTTGTATCCAATTCTTGTCTCCAAGTCTGGGATTGGTACCTGTAGGTTGCTAGTAGTGTTAATTACTCCCTGTAGTTGATGCTAGTTGGTTTATTTGGCGGAAGATCATATGTACAGATCCTTTATGCATATTAATACTCCTCTGATTATGAACAAGAATATGCTTTGTGAGTAGTTACGTTTGTTCCTAAGGACATGGGAGAAGTCTTGTAATTAGTAGTCATGTAAATTTGGTATTCGTTCGATATTTTGATAAGATGTATGTTGTCTCTCCTCTAGTGGTGTTATGTGAACGTCGACTACATGCCACTTCACCATTATTTGGGCCTAGAGGAAGGCATTGGGAAGTAATAAGTAGTTTCTAGTATGACAGAAGCTTAAACCCTAGTTTATGCGTTGCTTCGTAAGGGGCTGATTTGGATCCACATGTTTCATGCTATGGTTAGGTTTACCTTAATACCTCTTTTGTAGTTGCGGATGCTTGCAATAGGGGTTAATCATAAGTGGGAGGCTTGTCCAAGTAAGGACAGCACCCAAGCACCGGTCCACCCACATATCAAATTATCAAAGTACCGAACGCGAATCATATGAACATGATGAAAACTAGCTTGACGATAATTCCCATGTGTCCTCGGGAGCGCTTTTCTCTATATAAGAGTTTTTCCAGGCTTGTCCTTTGCTACAAAAAGGATTGGGCCACCTTGCTGCACTTTATTTACTTTCGTTACTTGTTGCTCGTTACAAATTATCCTATCACAAAACTATCTGTTACCTATAATTTCAGTGCTTGCAGAGAATACCTTGCTGAAAACCGCTTATCATTTCCATCTGCTCCTCGTTGGGTTCGACACTCTTACTTATCGAAAGGACTACGATAGATCCCCTATACTTGTGGGTCATCAGGGACCAGTAACCGTCTTAGACTCAAGACGAAAAGATCCCAATGAGTATGCGGCCATGTCTGAAATGCTCCAGAAGTAAGTTCAATCGATCATTATCGCACCATATCGGCAACTTTGTTCATTTCCTGATATCAAGTAATTATTTTGTTTGTCTCGCAGGGTTTGGAAAGTGTTCACCGCAGAAGCTCCGGGACTACCAGGGGAGCTACGATTTACACACCCGAAAATAAGTACTACTAGTTAGTTCCGCGCATCTCCCATTGATTCTAGCTAGTTTCATCAATACCATTTATAATGCTTGATTATCAGTTTGATTGACCTCTATTTCTCTGAAAGTGGTTGTGGCAGGACTGCGGGAATAATTTTTTTGGATACTACGTTTGTGAGTACATCTACAATGCGACAATCTTTAAGCGGGGCTAATATAAAGAAGATTATGAACTGCGTAAGCAATAATGTTCACAATTTTATTTTATTACCATCATTTGTGTTGAGTTTCATTCATATATATGTATTGACCCCCTTCGTCAAATTAGCTTTGGCAGCTGCGGGATGAACTCCTACCACAAGATCGCATAAACGCAATTCAAGAGGAATTGGCGGGATTCTTTCTTGACCACGTCATATATAAAGATGGAGAATACCTTGTGGATCTTGACATCAAATGTTAGGGATTGTAAGAGAGATCTTATATTGTATATATATAGCTAGTAGCATCGGATAGATATACGAAAACTTGTTGTTTGACCAATCTCTCGGAGAAAGAGAGGTCGATCACTTCTCTTTGTATATGTTCATGAAGATCTAGTGTACTTAATGGTTTCCTTCATTTGCTTACTAGCTAGTGTGACGAGTCCTCTCTATATGTATAGTATGTAGCGTCGACCAAGCACGGACATAAGAGAGGACACTCCTCTCTATTAGCTAGCTAACACAATATATGAAACCCCTAAATTAACCCTACAAAACTGCCAAAACCCCCACCCCCCCCCCCCCTTAAAAAAACAAAACCCCAGCCCCTGAACTGCTGACGCGTGGATGCCTTTTAGTCCCGGTTGGTGCTACCAACCGGGACAAAAGGCCCTCCTACCTGGGCAAGCCGCATCGGCCACGTGGAGCCCCATCTGTCCCGGTTCATATAAGAACCGGGACTAAAGGTACTAGGTTTTAGTACCGACACTTTAGTCCCGGTTCAAGAACCGGGACAAATGGGCCTTTTTCTATTAGTGGGACGTAGTCAGTCACATCCACATCTACTAGTGCCCACACACACCATGCTGTTGAGCAATACAATAGTGAATGACGTCAAGTGTCTGGCATCCCACATAACTGACACTTATCCTCCTCGGCCATGTTCCTACTATGTCTAACATCCTCTGTAGGGATTGAATGTTTGGCAAGCCTCCAAAGAAAATTACGGATCTTCCTCGGTGCTTAACCGACCACAAAGAGGTCCAACTATTCTCTTGTGCTTCATAATCCGAACTTCCTGCATTACCTTCTAGCCAATCTTCTCTCCTCTTTGTGTCAACTAACATGCAATAAGCTGATCTCACTATGAACATACCATTCTTCTCAAAATTCCATGCCTAGAAATCGTCCATCCGCCGAGTGCAAATAGGGATACTCGGGATCATACTCTTGTCCGCCACTACAAAGGCTTGGTCAATGATCTCCCTCCTCCAAGTAGCACTTGTATTATTTATTAGTTCACTTACCGTCGTGGGTGGGTTAGCAGACAAACAAGCAATTGGTCTCATTGTTGTAGTCCGTGGTAACCAGTTATCAACCCAGATTTTTGTTGTTGTTCCATCACCTATTCTCCTTATCAATCCTTGGCACATGACCTCCCTCCCTTCCATGATGGCACGCCACACCTGCGAGGGTCGGCTGCCTAGCTCAGCCGAAAGTATCGTTCCGCTCGGGTAGTATATTGCCTTAAGCATACGCGCACACAAAGAGCTCGGCTGCTGTAGTAACCTCCATGACTGCCGTGCAAGAAGGGCAAGGTTAAACAGTTCAAAATCTCGGAATCCTAGCCCTCCCATAAATTTTGGTTGAGTCATGGTCTTGCATGATACCCATGTCGGTTTCCGCTTTCCTTGTTTACTCACCCATCAAAACTGCCTGATTGGTTTATTTAGGTGCTCGCATAGACCCCTGGGCAATTTAAAGCAAGACATAGAGAAAACCGGGACTGCTTGTGCAACAGATTTAACCAGGACCTCCTTACCCGCCGAAGATAATGTTTTCTCAATCCATCCCTTCACCTTGCTCCACAATCTATCCTTGAGATATTTGAATGCACCAAATTTTGAAGCACCTATGTATGAAGGCATACCAAGATAATTGTCATTTAATGTCTCGTTTGGCACATCTAGGATTCCTTTGATCTCATCGACCACATGGAAAGCAAGTCACTTGCACGGGTGACCGACCGACATCTTAGACGTCTGGCCGATTTAATCGTTTCCCTTTCCCATTGCTAATTGGACTGGGTGGCTTGTTCTCCATGCGTGTGCTAAGCTCACTCATCAGGCAGGCATGCCTCGTAAACAGGCCATGCCTTTAGATTGGAGGCCCTTAAAAACTGGGGGCCCTGTGCAGGTGCACATGCCGCACTCTCATGGGCCAGGGTTGTTGGTAGAACAACTCACATAGTCTCGGTTTGTTAATCTTAAATGCATGTTCTTCATGTTTGAGATAATAAAAGAACATGATTTGGTCATTTGGAACAGATAGGGTAGGTCATATGGTCGTATGGAGTGAATAGTGTAGGCCATATGGTCATTTGATCTAATTCCTTGCACGCAACAACGATTTAAAGTTTGAAACACATAATTATTTTATAAGTACACATTAAGATTAGCTCTTCTGTTTATTTTGCGCAGTCAAGGTTTTCTACATACATCGTACCACGGTTTTCTGCACACATCATTGCTGTTGTGACCCTTTAGTATACTGCACAAAACTCTTTTTTAACTGTCTTTAGAATTTCAACGAAAATGTCACATCGGAGGCTGATGACTACTAGGTATAACCTGCAGCTAGTTGGGCTCCCAAGAGAAGGAGTTTGTAGTATGTAGAAAAATTTCCCAATGTGGAAAACCAAGGTAAATTCGTGGAAGCGATGGTGTTTTGCACATGAATCATTCCAGTAACACAAATATAACTTAGCTTGTTTCCTCAATAGTTCTAAGAGCATCTACAGCTAGACTCAGCAAATTGGGCCCCTCAAACACCGGCAGACGCGCCCGGGCGCGTCCGCGGGCACTGACCGGGCACTCCCTATATCCGCGTCTCCACACCCATGTACCTCATATTCCATCCCCTATTTTTATACTAAACCATGCAACGTTGATAAAACTATGTAGATCATGAGCGGACAAACAAGTGCACAAATCGGTTCATCAAAAGATCATAGTCGGATCATCGAAAGATAGCCAAAGTTCACATAAATACACATAATACGGCGAACAAGGTCGAACTACAACTAAAAACTTGAAATAAAGACGGATCTTTACCACTTCCTCGCCGGCCCTTTTCCCTTCTGGTCGCCTGCACAGCTGTAGGAGTCTGCGGTAGGAGGTCGGTCCACATAGGAGCCGTCAGAGTTGTCGGAGGAGTTGGAATCAGAGATGACGATGAAGCCTTGCAAGCGGCGCACGAAGCGGTCTTGCTGGCGCTTCAGCTTGGCCACCGTCGCCACCTCCCTCCCTACCTCCACTGCCTCCCGCTCGGATTGCTCAATGCCGAGCCGGAGCTCCTTGGCATTGAGCCTCCGGAGCCGTGGGCCTTCGTCTCCGCCTCAGTCAGTGACAGGCAACACACCAACTCAAAGAGACTGTCCTCCCTGTCGGGCACCTAGCCGTGGTGGATGGACTGCGCGGACTTGTTGGAAATATGCCCTAGAGGCAATAATAAAAGGATTATTATATTTCCATGTTCATGATAATCGTCTATTGTTCATGCTATAATTGTATTGTTCGGAGATCATAATACATGTGTGAATACATAGACCACAAGGTGTCCCTAGTAAGCCTCTAGTTGACTAGCTCGTTGATCAATAGATGGTCATGGTTTCCTGACTATTGACATGGGGATGTCATTGATAACGGGATCACATCATTGGGAGAATGATGCGATGGACAAGACCCAAACCTAAGCATAGCACAAAGATCATGTAGTTCGTTTGCTAGAGCTTTTCTGAATGTCAAGTATCATTCCTTAGACCATGAGATTATGCAACTCCCAGATACCGTAGGATGGCTTTGGGTGTATCAAACGTCACAACGTAACTGGGTGACTATAAAGGTGCACTACAGGTATCTCCGAAAGTGTTTGTTGGGTTGGCATGAATCGAGACTGGGATTTGTCACTCCGTATGACAGAGAGGTATCTCTGGGCCCACTCGGTAAGACATCATCATAATGAGCTCAATGTGATCAAGGTGTTGTTCACGGGATGATGTGTTACGGGAACGAGTAAAGAGACTTGCCGGTAACGAGATTGAACAAGGTATCGGTATACCGACGATCGAATCTCGGGCAAGTACCATACCGATAGACAAAGGGAATTGAGTACCGGATTGATTAAGTCCTCGACATCGTGGTTCATCCGATGAGATCATCAAGGAGCATGTGGGAGCCAACATGGGCATCCAGATCCCGCTGTTGGTTATTGATCGGAGATCGTCTCGGCCATGTCTGCATGTCTCCCGCACCCGTAGGGTCTACACACTTAAGGTTCGGTGAAGCTAGGGTTGTGAAGATATTAGTATGCAGCAAACCGAAGGTTGTTCGGAGTCCCGGATGAGATCCCGCACGTCACAAGAGGTTCCGGAATGGTCTGGAGGTAAAGAATTATATATAGGAAGTGTTGTTTCGGCCATCGGGGTGGATTCGGGGGTCATCGGTATTGTACAGGGACCACCAGATGGGTCCCGGGGGTCCACCGGGTGGGTCCACCCATCCCGGAGGGCCCCGTGGGCTGAAGTGGGGAGGAAACCAGCCCATAGTGGGCTGGTGCGCCCCCCATGGGCCTCCCCCCTGCGCCTAGGGTTGGAAACCCTAGGGCAGGGGGCGCCCCACTTGCCTTGGGGGGCAAGCATCCCCCCTTGGCCGCCGCCCCCCTGGAGATGGATCTCCAGGGCCGGCACCCTCCTAGGGGGCCTATATATAGGAGGGGGAGGGAGGGCAGCCGCACCCTGCAGCCTTGGCGCCTCCCTCTCCCCTGTTACACCTCTCCCTCTCTCCGTAGTTGCTTGGCGAAGCCCTGCTGGAACTCTGCTGCATCCACCACCACACCGTCGTGCTGTTGTATCTTCTTCAACCTATCCTCCCCCCTTGCTGGATCAAGAAGGAGGATACGTCATCCCGACCGTACATGTGTTGAACGCGGAGGTGCCGTCCGTTCGGCGCTGGTCATCGGTGATTTGGATCACGACGAGTACGACTCCATCATCCACGTTCTTCTTGAACGCTTCCGTTGCGATCTACAAGTGGTATGTAGATGCTCTCCTATCCCCTCGTTGCTAGAATACTTCATGGATAGATCTTGGTGATGCGTAGGAAAATTTTAATTTCTGCTACGATCCCCAACAGTGGCATCAGAGCTAGGTCTATTGCGTAGTTTCTATGCACGAGTAGAACACAAAGTAGTTGTGGGCGTCGAATTGTCAATTCTTCTTGCCGTTACTAGTCCTATCTTGGTTCAACGGTATTGTGGGATGAAGCGGCCCGGACCAACCTTACACGTACGCTTACGTGAGACCGGTTCCACCGACTAACATGCACTAGTTGCATAAGGTGGCTGGCGGGTGTCTGTCTCTCCCACTTTAGTTGGATCGGATTCGATGAACAGGGTCCTTATGAAGGTAAATAGAGATTGACAATTCACGTTGTGGTTTTAACGTAGGTAAGAAACGTTCATGCTAGCAACCTATAACAGCCACGTAAAAACTTGCAGCAACAATTAGAGGACGTCTAACTTGTTTTTGCAGCAAGTGCTTTGTGATGTGATATGGCCAAAAGTTGTGATGAATCATGTATGTGATGTATGAAATGATCTTGTTATTGTAATAGGAATCACGACTTGCATGTCGATGAGTATGACAACCGGCAGGAGCCATAGGAGTTGTCTTTATTTATTTATGACCTGCGTGTCAACTTAAATCGTCATGTAATTACTTTACTTTATTGCTAAAGCGTTAGCCATAGTAGTAGAAGTAATAGTTGACGTGACAACTTCATGAAGACACGATGATGGAGATCATGGTGTCATGCCGGTGACGACGACGAACATGGCGCCCCGAAGATGGAGATCAAAGGAGCGAAATGGTGTTGGCCATATCATGTCACTATTTGATTGCATGTGATGTTTATCATGTTTTTACATCTTATTTGCTTAGAACGACGGTAGCATAAATAAGATGATCCCTCATTAAAATATCAAAAATGTGTTCTCCCTAACTGTGCACCGTTGCTAAGGTTCGTCGTTCCGAAGCACCACGTGATGATCGGGTGTGATAGGTCCTTACGTTCGCATACAACGGGTGTAAGCCAGATTTACACACGCAATACACTTAGGTTGGATTGACGAGCCTAGCATGTACAGACATGGCCTCGGAACATGGAGGACCGAAAGGTCGAACATGAGTCGTATAGAAGATACGATCAACATGGAGATGTTCACCGATGATAACTAGTCCGTCTCACGTGATGATCGGACACGGCCTAGTTGACTCGGATCATGTATCACTTAGATGACTAGAGGGATGTCAAATCTGAGTGGGAGTTCATTCATTAATTTGATTAGATGAACTTAATTATCATGAACTTAGTCTAAATCTTTACAATATGTCTTGTAGATCAAATGGCCCACGCTAATGTCACCCTTAACTTCAACGCGTTCCTAGAGAAAACCAAGCTGAAAGATGATGGCAGCAACTATTCGGACTGGGTCCGGAACCTGAGGATCATCCTCATAGCAGCCAAGAAAGATTATGTCCTAGAAGCACCGCTAGGTGATGCACCATTCCCAGAAAACCAGGACGTTATGAACGCCCATCAGTCACGCACTGATGATTACTCCCTCGTTCAGTGCGGCATGCTTTACAGCTTAGAACCGGGGCTCCAAAAGCGTTTTGCGAAACACGGAGCATATGAGATGTTCGAAGAGCTGAAATTGATTTTCCAAGCTCATGCCCGGGTCGAGAGATATGATGTCTCCAACAAGTTCTTTAGCTGCAAGATGGAGGAAAATAGCTCTGTCAGTGAACACATACTCAAGATGTCTGGGTTGCACAACCGCTTAACTCAGCTGGAAGTTAATCTCCCGGATGAGGCGGTCATTGACAGAATCCTTCAGTCGCTCCCACCTAGCTACAAGAGCTTCGTGATGAACTACAACATGCAGGGGATGGAAAAGACCATTCCCGAGTTGTATTCAATGCTGAAATCTGCGGAGGTGGAGATCAAAAAGGAACATCAAGTGTTGATGGTGAATAAAACCACTAAGTTCAAGAAAGGCAAGGGTAAGAAGAACTTCAAGAAGGACGGCAAGGAGGTTGCCGCGCCTGGTAAATCAGTTGCCAGGAAGAAGTCAAAGAATGGACCCAAACCTGAAACTGAGTGCTTTTATTGCAAGGGAAATGGTCACTGGAAGCGGAATTGCCCCAAGTACTTAGCAGATAAGAAGGCCGGCAACACTAAAGGTATATGTGATATACATGTAATTGATGTGTACCTTACCAGTGCTCGTAGTAGCTCCTGGGTATTTGATACCGGTGTCGTTGCTCATATTTGTAACTCAAAACAGGAGCTGCGGAATAAACGGAGACTGGCAAAGGACGAGGTGACGATGTGCGTCGGGAATGGTTCCATGGTTGATGTGATCGCCGTCGGCACGCTACCTCTACATTTACCTACGGGATTAGTTTTAAACCTCAATAATTGTTATTTAGTGCCAAGTTTGAGCATGAACATTGTATCTGGATCTCGTTTAATGCGAGATGGCTACTCATTTAAATCCGAGAATAATGGTTGTTCTATTTATATGAGTGATATGTTTTATGGTCATGCTCCGATGGTTAATGGTTTATTCTTAATGAATCTCGTGCGTGATGTTACACATATTCATAGTGTGAATACCAAAAGATGTAAAGTTAATAACGATAGTCCCATATACTTGTGGCACTGCCGCCTTGGTCACATTGGTGTCAAGCGCATGAAGAAGCTCCATGCTGATGGACTTTTGGAGTCTCTCAATTATGAATCATTTGACACATGCGAACCATGCCTCATGGGTAAAGTGACCAAGACTCCATTCTCAGGGACAATGGAGCGAGCAACCAACTTGTTGGAAATCATACATAGAGATGTGTGTGGTCCAATGAGCGTTGAGGCTCGCGGAGGCTATCGTTATGTTCTCACTCTCACTGATGATTTGAGTAGATATGGGTATGTCTACTTAATGAAACACAAGTCTGAGACCTTTGAAAAGTTCAAGGAGTTTCAGAGTGAGGTTGAGAATCAACGTGACAGAAAAATAAAGTTCTTACGATCAGATCGTGGGGGAGAATATTTAAGTCACGAATTTGGCACACACTTAAGAAAATGTGGAATCGTTTCACAACTCACGCCGCCTGGAACACCTCAGCGTAACGGTGTGTCCGAACGTCGTAATCGCACTCTATTGGATATGGTGCGATCTATGATGTCTCTTACCGATCTACCGCTCTCATTTTGGGGCTATGCTTTAGAGACTGCCGCATTCACATTAAATAGGGCTCCGTCAAAATCCGTTGAGACAACAGCATATGAATTATGGTTTGGAAAGAAACCTAAGCTGTCGTTTCTGAAAGTTTGGGGTTGCGATGCTTATGTCAAGAAACTTCAACCTGAAAAGCTCGAACCCAAATCGGAAAAATGCGTCTTCATAGGATATCCCAAAGAAACAGTTGGGTATACCTTCTACCTCAGATCCGAAGGCGAGATCTTTGTTGCCAAGAACGGATCCTTTCTAGAGAAAGAGTTTCTCACGAAAGAAGTAAGTAGGAGGAAAGTAGAGCTTGATGAAGTACTACCTCTTGAAGATCAGAGTAGCACAGCTCAGGAAAATGTTCCTGTGGTGCCTGCACCGATTCAAGAGGAGGTTAATGATGATGATCAAAATACTTCTGATCAAGCTCCTACTGAACTTCGTAGGTCCACGAGGACACGTTCCGCACCAGAGTGGTACGGCAACGCTGTCCTGGAAATCATGTTGTTGGACAACGGTGAACCTTCGAACTATGGAGAAGCGATGGCGGGCCCAGATTCCGACAAATGGCTAGAAGCCATGAAATCCGAGATAGAATCCATGTATGAAAACAAAGTATGGACTTTGACAGACTTGCCCGATGATCGGCGAGCGATAGAAAACAAATGGATCTTTAAGAAGAAGACGGACGCGGATGGTAATGTGACCATCTATAAAGCTCGACTTGTCGCTAAGGGTTATCGGCAAGTTCAAGGGGTTGACTACGATGAGACTTTCTCACCCGTAGCGAAGCTGAAGTCCGTACGAATCATGTTAGCAATTGCCGCATACTATGATTATGAGATATGGCAAATGGACGTCAAAACGGCATTCCTTAACGGCTTTCTTAAGGAAGAATTGTATATGATGCAGCCGGAAGGTTTTGTCGATCCTAAGAATGCTAACAAGGTATGCAAGCTTCAACGCTCTATCTATGGGCTGGTGCAAGCATCTCGGAGTTGGAACATTCGCTTTGATGAGATGATCAAAGCGTTTGGGTTTATGCAAACTTATGGAGAAGCCTGCGTTTACAAGAAAGTGAGTGGGAGCTCCGTAGCATTTCTCATATTATATGTGGATGACATACTATTGATGGGAAATAATATAGAATTCTTGGAAAGCATAAAGGCCTATTTGAACAAGTGTTTTTCAATGAAGGACCTTGGAGAAGCTGCTTATATATTAGGCATCAAGATCTATAGAGATAGATCGAGACGCCTCATCGGTCTTTCACAAAGTACGTACCTTGATAAGATTTTGAAGAAGTTCAAAATGGATCAGTCCAAGAAGGGGTTCTTGCCTGTATTGCAAGGTGTGCAATTGAGCACAGCTCAATGCCCGACCACGGCAAAAGATATAGAAGAGATGAGTGTGATCCCCTATGCCTCAGCCATAGGGTCTATTATGTATGCCATGCTGTGTACCAGACCCGATGTAAACCTTGCCGAAGTTTGGTAGGTAGTTACCAAAGTAATCCCGGCAAGGAACACTGGACAGCGGTCAAAAACATCCTGAAGTACCTGAAAATGACTAAGGATATGTTTCTCGTTTATGGAGGTGCCGAAGAGCTCGTCGTAAAGGGTTACGTCGACGCCAGCTTCGACACAGATCTAGATGACTCCAAGTCACAAACCGGATACGTGTATATTTTGAATGGAGGGGCAGTAAGCTGGTGCAGTTGCAAGCAAAGCGTCGTGGCGGGATCTACATGTGAAGCAGAGTATATGGCAGCCTCGGAGGCAGCACAAGAAGCAGTCTGGGTGAAGGAGCTAATTACCGACCTAGGAGTCATACCCAATGCGTCGGACCCGATGACTCTCTTCTGTGAAAACACTGGAGCAATTGCCCTTGCGAAGGAGCCTAGGTTTCACAGGAAGACCAGGCATATCAAGCATCGCTTCAACTCCATTCGTGAAAGTGTTCAAAATGGAGACGTAGAGATTTCTAAACTACATACGGACCTGAATGTGGCAGATCCATTGACTAAACCTCACCCTAGAGCAAAACATGATCAACACCAAAATTCCATGGGTGTGCGATTCATCACAATGTAACTAGACTATTGTCTCTAGTGCAAGCGGGAGACTGTTGGAAATATGCCCTAGAGGCAATAATAAAAGGATTATTATATTTCCTTGTTCATGATAATCGTCTATTGTTCATGCTATAATTGTATTGTTCGGAGATCATAATACATGTGTGAATACATAGACCATAATGTGTCCCTAGTAAGCCTCTAGTTGACTAGCTCGTTGATCAATAGATAGTCATGGTTTCCTGACTATGGACATGGGGATGTCATTGATAACGGGATCACATCATTAGGAGAATGATGTGATGGACAAGACCCAAACCTAAGCATAGCACAAAGATCGTGTAGTTCGTTTGCTAGAGCTTTTCTGAATGTCAAGTATCATTCCTTAGACCATGAGATTATGCAACTCCCGGATACCGTAGGATTGCTTTGGGTGTATCAAACGTCACAACGTAACTGGGTGACTATAAAGGTGCACTACAGGTATCTCCGAAAGTGTTTGTTGGGTCGGCATGAATCGAGACTGGGATTTGTCACTCCGTATGACGGAGAGGTATCTCTGGGCCCACTCGGTAAGACATCATCATAATGAGCTCAATGTGATCAAGGTGTTGTTCTGTTGGGGAACGTAGTAATTTCAAAAGAAATCCTACGCACACGCAAGATCATGGTGATGCATAGCAACGAGAGGAGAGTATGATCTACGTACCCTTGTAGATCGCAAGCGGAAGCGTTATATCAACGCGGTTGATGTAGTCGTACGTCTTCACGATCCGACCGATCCAAGCACCGTTACTCCGGCACCTCCGAGTTCTTGGCACACGTTCAGCTCCATGACGATCCTCGGGCTCCGATCCAGCAAAGCGTCGAGGAAGAGTTCCGTCAGCACGACGGCGTGGTGACAATCTTGATGTACTACTGACACAGGGCTTCGCCTAAGCACTGCGACAATATGACCGAGGTGGAATTTGGTGGAAGGGGGCACCGCACACGGCTAAGGAACGATCTCAAGGATCAACTTGTGTGTCTATGGGGTGCCCCCCTGCCTCCGTATATAAAGGATCCAGGGGAGTGGCTGGCCGGCCAAGCCCTTGGCGCGCCAGGAGAGTCCTACTCCCTCCGGGAGTAGGATTCCCCCCCAATCCTAGTTGGACTAGGACTCCTCAAGGGGGAGAGGGAGAGAGGGGGCCGGCCACCTCTCCTAGTCCTAATAGGACTAGGGGAAGGGGGGGAGGCGTGCGGCCACCTAGGGCAGCCCCTTTCTCCTTTCCACTAAGGCCCACTATGGCCCATTTGGCTCCCGGGGGGTTCCGGTAACCCTCCCGGTATTCCGGTAAAATCCTGATTTCACCTGGAACACTTCCGATGTCCAAACATAGGCTTCCAATATATCAATCTTTACGTCTCGACCATTTCGAGACTCCTCGTCATGTCCGTGATCACATCCGGGACTCCGAACAACCTTCGGTACATCAAAATGCATAAACTCATAATAACTGTCATCGTAACGTTAAGCGTGCGGACCCTACGGTTCGAGAACAATGTAGACATGACCGAGACACGTCTCCGGTCAATAACCAATAGCGGGACCTGGATGCCCATATTGGCTCCTACATATTCTACGAAGATCTTTATCGGTCAGACCGCATAACAACATACGTTGTTCCCTTTGTCATCGGTATGTTACTTGTCCGAGATTCGATCGTCAGTATCCAATACTTAGTTCAATCTCGTTACCGACAAGTCTCTTTACTCGTTCCGTAATACATCATCCCACAACTAACTCATTAGTTGCAATGCTTGCAAGGCTTTAAGTGATGTGCATTACCGAGAGGGCCCAGAGATACCTCTCCGACGATCGGAGTGACAAATCCTAATCTCGAAATACGCCAACCCAACATCTACCATTGGAGACACCTGTAGTACTCCTTTATAATCACCCAGTTACGTTGTGACGTTTGGTAGTACCCAAAGTGTTCCTCCGGCAAACAGGAGTTGCATAATCTCATAGTCAAAGGAACATGTATAAGTCATGAAGAAAGCAATAGCAACATACTAAACAATTGGGTGCTAAGCTAATGGAATGGGTCATGTCAATCAGATCATTCAACTAATGATGTGACCCCGTTAATCAAATAACAACTCTTTGTTCATGGTTAGGAAATATAACCATCTTTGATTAACGAGCTAGTCAAGTAGAGGCATACTAGTGACACTCTGTTTGTCTATGTATTCACACATGTATTATGTTTCTGGTTAATACAATTCTAGCATGAATAATAAACATTTATCATGATATAAGGAAATAAATAATAACTTTATTATTGCCTCTAGGGAATATTTCCTTCAGTCTCCCACTTGCACTAGAGTCAATAATCTAGTTCACATCGCCATGTGATTTAATAGCAATAGTTCACATCACCATGTGATTAACACCCATAGTTCACATCGATATGTGACCAACACCCAAAGGGTTTACTAGAGTCAATAATCTAGTTCACATCGCTATGTGATTAACACCCAAAGAGTACTAAGTTGTGATCATGTTTTTCTTGTGAGATAATTTTAGTCAACGGGTCTGTCACATACAGATCCGTAAGTATTTTGCGAATTCTATGTCTACAATACTCCGCACAGAGCTACTCTAGCTAATTGCTCCCGCTTTCAATATGTATCTAGATCGAGACTTTAGAGTCATCCAGATCGGTGTCAAAACTTGCATCGACGTAACCCTTTACGACGAACCGTTTGTCACTTCCATAATCGAGAAACATATCCTTATTCCACTAAGGATAATTTTGACCGCTGTCCAGTGATCTACTCCTAGATCACCATTGTTCTTCCTTGCTTAACTCAGTGTAGGTATACAATAGATCTGGTAAACAGCATGGCATACTTTATAGAACCTATGGCCGAGGCATAGGGAATGACTTTCATTCTCTTTCTATCTTCTGTCGTGGTCGGGCTTTGAGTCTTACTCAATTTCACACCTTGTAACACAGGAAAGAACTCTTTCTTTGACTGTTGCATTTTGAACTACTTCAAAATCTTGTCAAGGTATGTACTCATTGAAAAAAAACTTATCAAGCGTCTTGATCTATCTCTATAGATCTTGATACTCAATATGTAAGCAGCTTCACCGAGGTCTTTCTTTGAAAAAACTCCTTTCAAACACTCCTTTATGCTTTGCAGAATAATTCTACATTATTTCTGATCAACAATATGTCATTCACATATACTTATCAGAAATGCTGTAGTGCTCCCACTCACTTTCTTGTAAATACAGGCTTCACAGCAAGTCTGTATAAAACTATATGTTTTGATCAACTTATCAAAGCGTGTATTCCAACTCTGAGATGCTTGCACCAGTCCATAGATGGATCGCTGGAGCTTGCATATTTTGTTAACACCTTCAGGATCGACAAAACCTTCTAGTTGCATCGTATACAACTCTTCTTTAATAAATCCATTAAGGAATGTAGTTTTGTTTATCTATTTGCCGGATTTCATAAAATGCGGCAATTGCTAACATGATTCGGACAGACTTAAGCATAGATACGAGTGAGAAACTCTCATCGTAGTCAACACCTTGAACTTGTCGAAAACCTTTTGCGACAATTCTAGCTTTGTAGATAGTAACACTACTATCAGTGTCCGTCTTCCTCTTCAAGATCCATTTATTTTCTTTGGCTTGCCGATCATCGGGCAAATCCATCAAAGTCCATACTTTGTTCTCATACATGGATCATATCTCAGATTTCATGGCCTCTAACCATTTCGCGGAATCTGGGCTCATCATCGCTTCCTCATAGTTCGCAAGTTCGTCATGGTCTAGTAACATGACTTCCAGAACAGGATTACCGTACCACTCTGGTGCGGATCTCACTCTGATTTACTTACGAGATTCGGTAGTAACTTGATCTTGAAGTTACATGATCATCATCATTAGCTTCCTTACAAATTGGTGTAGTAGTCACAAGAACAGATTTCTGTGATGAACTACTTTCCAATAAGGGAGAAGGTACAATTACCTTATCAAGTTTTCTACTTTCCTCCCACTCACTTCTTTCGAGAGAAACTCCTTTTCTGGAAAGGATCCATTCTCAGCAACGAATATCTTGCCTTCGGATCTGTGATAGAAGGTGTACCCAACAGTCTCCTTTGGGTACCTATGAAGACACATTTCTCCGATTTGGGTTTGAGCTTATCAGGATGAAACTTTTTCACATAAGCATCGTAACCCCAAACTTTAAGAAATGGCAACTTTGGTTTCTTGCCAAAGCACAGTTCATATTGTGTCGTCTCAACGGACTTTAGATGGTGCCCCTTTTAACGTGAATGCAGCTGTCTCTAATGCATGATCCCAAAATGATATTGGTAAATCGGTAAGAAACATCATAGATTGTACTATATCCAATAAAGTACGGTTATGACGTTCGGACACACCATTATGCTGTGGTGTTCCAGGTGGCATGAATTTGTGAAACTATTCCACATTGTTTTAATTGAAGACCAAACTCGTAACTCAAATATTTGTCTCCACGATCGGATCGTAGAAACCTTATTTTCTTGTCACGATGATTTTCCACTTCACTCTAAAATTCTTTGAACTTTTCAAATGTTTTAGACTTATGTTTCATCAAGTAGATATACCCATATCTGCTCAAATCATCTGTGAAGGTCAGAAAATAATGATACTTGTCGCGAGCCTTAATATTCATCGGACCACATACATCAGTATGTATGATTTCCAATAAATCTGTTGCTTGCTTCATTGTTTCGGAGAACGGTGTTTTAGTCATCTTGCCCAAGAGGCATGGTTCGCAAGCATCAAGTTATTCATAATCAAGTGATTCCAAAAGTCCATCAGCATGGAGTTTCTTCATGCGCTTTACACCAATATGACCTAAACGGCAGTGCCACAAATAAGTTGCACTATCATTATTAACTTTGCATCTTTTTGGCTTCAATATTATGAATATGTGTATTACTACGATCGAGATCCAACAAACCAATTTCGTTGGTGTGTATGACCATAGAAGGTTTTATTCATGTAAACAGAACAACAATTGTTCTCTAACTTAAATGAATAACTGTACTGCAATTAACATGATCAAATCATATTCATGCTCAACGCAAACACCAAATAACACTTATTTAGTTTCAACACTAATCCCGAAAATATAGGGAGTGTGTGATGATGATCATATCAATCTTGGAACCACTTCCAACACACATCGTCACCTTGCCCTTTAACTAGTCTTTGTTCATTCTGCAACTCCCGTTTCGAGTTACTAATATTAGCAACTGAACTAGTACCAAATACTGAGGGGTTGCTATGAACACTAGTAAAGTACACATCAATAACATGTATATCAAATATACTTATGTTCACTTTGCCATCCTTCTTATCCGCCAATCACTTGGGGTAGTTCCGCTTCCAGTGACCAGTCCCTTTGCAGTAGAAGCACTTAGTCTCAGGCTTAGGACCAGACTTGGGCTTTTTCACTTGAGCAGCAACTTGCTTGCCGTTCTTCTTGAAGTTCCCCTTCTTTCCTTTTGCCCTTTTCTTGAAACTAGTGATCTTGTCAACCATCAACACTTGATGTTTTTCTTTGATTTCTACCTTCGCCGATTTTAGCATCGCGAAGAGCTTGGGAATATTTTCTGTTATCCCTTGCATATTATAGTTCATCACGAAGTTCTACTAACTTGGTGATGGTGACTAGAGAATTCTGTCAATCACTATTTTATCTGGAAGATTAACTCCCACTTGATTCAAGCGATTGTAGTACTCAGACTATCTGAGCACATGCTCACTAGTTGAGCGATTCTCCTCCATCTTTTAGCTATAGAACTTGTTGGAGACTTCATATCTCTCAACTCGGGTATTTGCTTGAAATATTAACTTCAACTCCTGGAACATCTCGTATGGTCCATGACGTTCAAAACGTCTTTGAAGTCCCGATTCTAAGCCGTTAAGCATGGTGCACTAAACTATTAAGTAGTCATCATATTGAGCTAGCAAAACGTTCATAACGTCTGCATCTGCTCCTGCAAAAGGTCCGTCACCTAGCGGTGCATCAAGGACAAAATTCTTCTGTGCAGCAATGAGGATGAACCTCAGATTACGGATCCAATCCGCATCATTGCTACTAACATTTTTCAACACAATTTTCTCTAGGAACATATCAAAATAAACACAGGGAAGCAACAATGCGAGATATTGATCTACAACATAGATATGCTAATACTACCAGGACTAAGTTCATGATAAATTAAAGTTCAATTAATCATATTACTTAAGAACTCTCACTTAGATAGACATCCCTCTAATCTTCTAAGTGATCACGTGATCCAAATCAACTAAACCATAACCGATCATCACGTGAAATGGAGTAGCTTTCAATGGTGAACATCATTATGTTGATCATATCTACTATATGATTCACGCTCGACCTTTCGGTCTCCGTGTTCCGAGGTCATATCTTATATGCATAGCTCGTCAAGTATAACCTGAGTATTCCGCGTGTGCAACTATTTTGCACCCGTTGTATTTGAACGTAGAACCTATCACACCCGATCATCACGTGGTGTCTCAGCATGAAGAACTTTTGCAACGGTACATACTCAGGGAGAACACTTCTTGATAATTTAGTGAGAGATCATCTTATAATGCTACCGTCAATCAAAGCAAGATAAGATGCATAAAAAGATAAACATCACATGCAATCAATATAAGTGATATGATATGGTCATCATCATCTTGTGCTTGTGATCTCCATCTCCGAAGCACCGTCATGATCACCATCGTCACCGGCGCGACACCTTGATCTCCATCGTAGCATCGTTGTCGTCTCGCCAATCTTATGCTTCCACGACTATCACTACCGCTTAGTAATAAAGTAAAGCATTACATCGCGATTGCATTGCATACAATAAAGCGACAACCATATGGCTCCTGCCAGTTGCCGATAACTCGGTTACAAAACATGATCATCTCATACAATAAAATTTAGCATCATGTCTTGACCATATCACATCACAACATGCCCTGCAAAAACAAGTTAGACGTCCTCTACTTTGTTGTTGCAAGTTTTACGTGGCTGCTACGGGCTTAAGCAAGAACTCATCTTACCTACGCATCAAAACCACAACGATAGTTTGTCAAATAGACTCCGTTTTAACCTTCTCAAGGACCGGGCGTAGTCACACTCGGTTCAACTAAAGTTGGAGAGACAGTCTTCCGCAAGCCATCTATGTGCAAAGCACGTCGAGGGAACCGGTCTCGCGTAAGCGTACACGTAAGGTTGGTCCGGATCGTCTCGTTCAACAATACCGTTGAACCAAAGTATGACATGCTGGTAGGCAGTATGACTTGTATCGTCCACAACTCACTTGTGTTCTACTCGTGCAAATAACATCAAACCATAAAAACCTAGGCTCTGATACCACTGTTGGGGAACGTAGTAATTTCAAAAAAATTCCTACGCACACGCAAGATCATGGTGATGCATAGCAACGAGAGGAGAGTATGATCTACGTACCCTTGTAGATCGCAAGCGGAAGCGCTATATCAACGCGGTTGATGTAGTCGTACGTCTTCACGATCCGACCGATCCAAGCACCGTTACTCCGGCACCTCCGAGTTCTTGGCACACGTTCAGCTCGATGACGATCCTCGGGCTCCGATCCAGCAAAGCGTCGAGGAAGAGTTCCGTCAGCACGACGGCGTGATGACAATCTTGATGTAAATGCAGGGCTTCGCCTAAGCACTGCGACAATATGACCGAGGTGGAATTTGGTGGAAGGGGGCACCGCACACGGCTAAGGAACGATCTCAAGGATCAACTTGTGTGTCTATGGGGTGCCCCCTGCCTCCGTATATAAAGGATCCAGGGGGAGGGGCTGGCCGGCCAAGCCCTTGGCGCGCCAGGAGAGTCCTACTCCCTCCGGGAGTAGGATTCCCCCCCCCCCCAATCCTAGTTGGACTAGGACTCCTCAAGGGGGAGAGGGAGAGAGGGGGCCGGCCACCTCTCCTAGTCCTAATAGGACTAGGGGAAGGGGGGAGGCGCGCGGCCACCTAGGGAAGCCCCTTTCTCCTTTCCACTAAGGCCCACTATGGCCCATTTGGCTCCCGGGGGGTTCCGGTAACCCTCCCGGTATTCCGGTAAAATCCTGATTTCACCTGGAACACTTCCGATGTCCAAACATAGGCTTCCAATATATCAATCTTTACGTCTCGACCATTTCGAGACTCCTCGTCATGTTCGTGATCACATCCGGGACTCCGAAAAACCTTCGGTACATCAAAATGCATAAACTCATAATAACTGTCATCGTAACGTTAAGCGTGCGGACCCTACGGTTCGAGAACAATGTAGACATGACCGAGACACGTCTCCGGTCAATAACCAATAGCGGGACCTGGATGCCCATATTGGCTCCTACATATTCTACGAAGATCTTTATCGGTCAGACCGCATAACAACATACGTTGTTCCCTTTGTCATCAGTATGTTACCTGTCCGAGATTCGATCGTCAGTATCCAATACTTAGTTCAATCTCGTTACCGGCAAGTCTCTTTACTCGTTCCGTAATACATCATCCCGCAACTAACTCATTAGTTGCAATGCTTGCAAGGCTTTAAGTGATGTGCATTACCGAGAGGGCCTAGAGATACCTCTCCGACGATCGGAGTGACAAATCGTAATCTCGAAATACGCCAACCCAACATCTACCATTGGAGACACCTGTAGTACTCCTTTATAATCACCCAGTTACGTTGTGACGTTTGGTAGTACCCAAAGTGTTCCTCCGGCAAACGGGAGTTGCATAATCTCATAGTCAAAGGAACATGTATAAGTCATGAAGAAAGCAATAGCAACATACTAAACGATCGGGTGCTAAGCTAATGGAATGGGTCATGTCAATCAGATCATTCAACTAATGATGTGACCCCGTTAATCAAATAACAACTCTTTGTTCATGGTTAGGAAATATAACCATCTTTGATTAACGAGCTAGTCAAGTAGAGGCATACTAGTGACACTCTGTTTGTCTATGTATTCACACATGTATTATGTTTCTGGTTAATACAATTCTAGCATGAATAATAAACATTTATCATGATATAAGGAAATAAATAATAACTTTATTATTGCCTCTAGGGAATATTTCCTTCATGTTCACGGGATGATGTGTTAGGGGAACGAGTAAAGAGACTTGCCGGTAACGAGATTGAACAAGGTATCGGTATACCGACGATCGAATCTCGGGCAAGTACCGTACCGATAGACAAAGGGAATTGAGTATGGGATTGATTAAGTCCTCGACATCGTGGTTCATCCGATGAGATCATCGAGGAGCATGTGGGAGCGAACATGGGTATCCAGATCCCGCTGTTGGTTATTGACCGGAGATCGTCTCGGCCATGTCTGCATGTCTCCCAAACCCGTAGGGTCTACACACTTAAGGTTCGGTGATGCTAGGGTTGTGAAGATATTAGTATGCAGCAAACCGAAGGTTGTTCGGAGTCCTGGATGAGATCCCGGACGTCACGAGAGGTTCCGGAATGGTCCGGAGGTAAAGAATTATATATAGGAAGTGTCGTTTAGGCCATCGGGGTGGATTCGGGGGTCACCGGTATTGTACCGGGACCACCAGATGGGTCCCGGGGGTCCACCGGGTGGGGCCACCCATCCCGGAGGGCCCCGTGGGCTGAAGTGGGGAGGGAACCAGCACACAGTGGGCTGGTGCGCCCCCCCCATGGGCCTCCCCCTGCGCCTAGGGTTGGAAACCCTAGGGCAGGGGGCGCCCACTTGCCTTGGGGGACAAGCATCCCCCCTTGGCCGCCGCCCCCCCCCCCCTGGAGATGGATCTCCAGGGCCGGCGCCCCCCCTAGGGGGCCTATATAAAGGAGGGGGAGGGAGGGCAGCCGCACCCTGCAGCCTTGGAGCCTCCCTCTCCCCTGTTACACCTCTCCCTCTCTCCGTAGTTGCTTGGCGAAGCCCTGCTGGAACTCTGCTGCATCCACCACCACACCGTCGTGCTGTTGGATCTTCTTCAACCTCTCCTTCCCCCTTGCTGGATCAAGAAGGAGGAGACGTCATCCCGACCGTACGTGTGTTGAACACGGAGCTGCCTTCCGTTCGGCGCTGGTCATCGGTGATTTGGATCACGACGAGTACGACTCCATCATCCACGTTCTTCTTGAACGCTTCCGTTGCGATCTACAAGTGGTATGTAGATGCTCTCCTATCCCCTCGTTGCTAGAATACTCCATGGATAGATCTTGGTGATGCGTAGGAAAATTTTAATTTCTGCTACGATCCCCAACAGGACCCGCCGGACCTGCCCGCCATCTCCCTAGTCCTCTGCCTCTCGTGGCGGGCAGCTTGTGACTCCGACTCCGAAGTCCGCATTCGCGGTGTCGGCTGAGCGGGCACTCAAACCCAGCGCTTCCCGCGCGGAGCAGCGGCCGAAGGTGTAGGAGGCCGTCAGGTGGGAGGAGCAGATCTGGCAGGGCTCGCAGATCCGTGCGCGGGGCGGGAAGGGCCGATGTCGGCATCAGCGCTGGCGCAACGGGTGACAGGGGGCGTCGCACCGGACCCGGAGCTGCCGCCCGTATCGACTCACGAGCACTTGAGCGTGATATAGAGCGCCAGCTCCTCCTCGGAGCTGTCGTCGGTGCTAGACATGTTCGTGCGGCGCTACAGATTTGGCATATTGGGGAAATGGGAGCGTTAGGAAGGGGAGGGGAGGGGAGGGGAGAGGAGCGGAGCGGAGTGATCTAGGGTTTATGGTGGACGGTGGTTTTCTGGGGTCGGGTTGGGCCAGCGGTGGGCCGGGCTAATGTGGCTAGCGCGCCCAGACCGCCTCATATCCGTCCTACATTTGGGACGGATATGAGGGGTGCCGGTCAACCCAGACGTTTGAGGCCCATTTGAGAGCTCTAGTTGTGTCGGTATTTTGTGACCGCACGGCTTGACCGGATGTATGAGACGAATATAGGGCACCCGGTTATAGATGCTCTAATAAGGGCGTCCACCTTGATAGTATTGCTAGTTGCACAAGACGGTTAAATCTAGGTATCAAAGAATAGGAATGATACAGATTAGCTGATATAAAAAAACTAGGCTTTAGAGTAATGTTAGCTATGCAGAAATATATCATACAAATTCATCAGACATATTACAAATTCTTCTTTCCACCAGTGGAGATGTGGACTGTGCCGAGGGGAGGAGCCTGAGGACGAAGCACCACCGCTAATGTTGTCATCTATGTGCTCCTGGCGAAGGGCCAGGCATGGCGGCTTTGTAGCTACAATGGTAGGCGACAAACCGGGTGGAGAGGATGTAGCATCGGGAGTATACCTGGCCATACCTCGGGCCGGGCCGGGTTTCGGCCCAAGCCTAGCCAAGCGCGAGGCAAAAAATCCAGGCCCGGGCCCGGCCCGGCCCGGCCATTAGGCCTGTTTTTTGGGCCCAAGCCCAGCTCGCACGCGTAAAAGCCCGCCGGGCCTCAGGCCACGGGTCAGGCCCATTCAGGAAAACGCGAAAACGACAGGCCCGGGCCTAGCCCGGCCTTCAGTCTCAAAATCTAGGCCCGGGCCCAGCCCGGGAGCAGCGTCTGGTCGGGCCGGGTGTGGCTTTTTCGGGCCTGGCTGCCCATGGCCAGGACTAGTCCGGAGTGACCGATTCGGGAAAGTGTGGAGGAGCGCCTCGATCGTGGAATCCACCACCGAGTAGACCCCCGGCAGCGGCTGAGGGAGTCCTGTATTAGGGGGTGTCCGGGTAGCCGGACTATAACCTTTGGCCGGACTCTTGGACCATGAAGATACAAGATTGAAGACCTCTTCCCGTGTCCGGATGGGACTTTCCTTGGCATGGAAGGCAAGCTTGGCGATGCGGATATGTAGATCTCCTTCCGTTGTAACAGACTCTGTGTAACCCTAGCCCTCTCCGGTGTCTATATAAACCGGAGGGTTTTAGTCCATAGGACGAACAACAATCACACCATAGGCTAGCTTCTAGGATTTAGCCTCTCTGATCTCGTGGTAGATCTACTCTTGTACTACCCATATCATCAATATTAAAAAAGCAGGAGTAGGGTTTTACCTCCATCGAGAGGGCCCGAACCTGGATTAAAACATTGTGTCCCTTGTTTCCTGTTACCATCCGCCTAGATGCACAGTTCGGAACCCCCTACCCGAGATCCGCCGGTTTTGACACCGACATTGGTGCTTTCATTGAGAGTTCCTCTGTGTTGTCACTATTAGGCCCGATGGCTCCACCGATCATCAACAGCAATGTTGTCCAGGGTGAGACTTTCCTCCCCGCACAGATCTTCGTATTCGGCGGATTTGCACTGCGGGCCAACTTGTTTGGCCATCTGGAGCAGATCGAAAGCTACGCCCTTGGCCATCAGGTCAGATTTGGAAGTTTGAACTACACGGCTGATATCCGCAGGGACTTGATCTTCGACGGATTCGAGCCACAGCCGAGCGCGCCGCACTGTCACGATGGGCATGATCTAGCTCTGCCGCCGAACAGTGCCCTGGTGGCCGCACCCATGTCCGCTCCGACCCTTAGCTCGGAGCTGACTGCGCCAATCGAGGAAGGGTGGCTGGACCCCGCCTCAGGGGCTGCAATCTCTATGGCGATCGAGCCGAACACCAGCCTTGTCCTTTGCGAGGCTCGCGACTCCAAGGTGCCGGGCTCCTCGTCGGACTCCGAACCCTCCGCGCCCCTGCCAATCGAATCCGATTGGGCGTCGATCATGGAGTTCACCGCCGTGGACATCTTTCAGCACTCGCCCTTCGGCGACATTCTAAATTCACTAAAGTCTCTCTCTTTATCAGGAGAGTCCTGGCCGGCCTATGGCCAGCAAGGTTGGGATGCGTATGACGAAGAAATTCGATGCCCACCCACCACCCACTTCGTAGCCACTGTCGACGATTTAACCGACATGCTAGACTTCGACTCCGAAGACATCGACGGTATGGACGACGATGTAGGAGACGAACATGAACCAGCGCCTATAGGGCACTGGAAAGCCACCTCATCATATGACATATATATGGTGGACACACCCAAAGAAGGCAATGGCGACGGAACAACGGGGGATGACCCCTCCAAGAAGCAACCCAAGCGCCGGCATCAGCGGCGCTGCTCTAAGTCCCGCCAAAGCAAAAACGGTGATACCGGCACGGGAGATAATAACACCCCGGACAGTGTCGAAGACAACTCCCTCCAGCAAGACTCCGCACAGGAGGATGGAGAGGCCAGCCCCTGAGAGGGCAGCGACAAAGAGGAAGAGGATGATAACTACATGCCTCCCTCCGAAGATGAGGCAAGCCTCGACGACGACGAATTTGTCATGCCTGAGGATCCCGTCGAACAAGAGCACTTTAAGCGCAGGCTTATGGCCACGATGAGTAGCCTTAAGAAAAAACAGCAACAACTTAGAGCTGATCAAGAATTTCTTGCCGACAGATGGATTGAAATCCTTGCGGCCGAGGAATACAAACTCGAACGCCCCTCCAAGAGCTACCCAAAGCGCAGGTTGCTACCCCGATTGGAGGAGGAAGCACTTAAACCTACATCACCAGCGCATGAGATGGCTGATCGGCCACCTCGCGGCCGCGACAGAGAAGCCTCTCGGCCCTCCACTCAAGCCGCAACCCGGCGTCGCTCAAAAAATACCAAGGCAAACGCGCCAGACCTGCGCGATATATTGGACGATAAGGCAAGGCAAACAAGATCGATCTACGGATCGCGTGCGCGCCCCATGACACAAGACGATAACCGTCATGCCGGATACAGTAAGTCCGGCCGGGCTGAACACAACAGACAAAGCTCATTTGAGCTACGTCGCGATATAGCCCAATACAGAGGTGCCGCACACCCACTATGCTTCATAGATGAAGTAATGGATCATCAAATCCCAGAGGGTTTCAAACCCGTAAACATCGAATCATACGATGGCACAACAGACCCTGCGGTATGGATCGAGGACTATCTCCTTCACATCCACATGGCTCGCGGTGATGATCTACACGCCATCAAATACCTCCCACTCAAGCTCAAAGGACTAGCTCGGCATTGGCTTAATAGCTTGCCAGCAGAATCAATTGGTTGTTGGGAGGACCTGGAAGCCGCATTCCTCGCCAATTTCTAGGGCACCTATGTGCGACCACCAGACGCCGATGACCTGATCCACATAATTCAGCAGCCAGATGAATCTGCCAGACAATTCTGGACACGGTTCTTATCCAAGAAAAACAAAATCATCGACTGTCCGGACGCAGAGGCTCTAGCAGCCTTCAAGCATAACATCCGTGATGAGTGGCTAGCCCGGCACCTCGCACTACAGGAATCAGCTACTTTGACATCTGCCACGGCAGACGGTAAAGGCATGGATGGCGGGCGACAAAGGTCTTTGCGTCTGCCGCGGACGGAAAAAGGGGACGGCAAAGTAAGGTTCGGCAAAGAGCTACTTTGCCGTCCGCTTCGGGCGGCTGACGGCAAAGGGGCCTTTGCCATCAGCAGCCGACGGCAAAGAATGCAGACGGCAATAAATGTGTTGTTACTCCGTTAGGTGGTTAACAGCAGGCCTTTGCCGTCCGCCGCTGACGGCAAACTTCGGAAGGCCTTTGCCGTCCGCCGAATGATGTCAGCCGATGTCACTACACGGCAAGCCTTTGCCGTCCGCCACTATAGGCAAAGTGTTTACTCTTTGCCGTCAGCCACTGTAGGCAAACTGACCAAATTGCTCAGCCTCCCAGGAAGCACAGTTGCCTGCCACGTGGCCTCTTTGCCATCCGCTGCTGATGGCAAAGAGCCCTTTGCCGTCGGTGGCAGACGGCAAAGAGCCTGCATATTGTCACTTTTTTCTGTTTTTTTAATCCAACAATTTTCACAGCAAATATGTATGACATATATAGATATATTTAACAGCAAACATATCACATATCCATCACATAATTCCATATACATATTACATAGCAAAGTTTCATCAACATAGCAAGTTCCATCAAGTTCCATCCATACACATTGTTCCATATACATATTAATTACGTAGCAAAGTTTCATCAACATAGCAAGTTCTATCATAGCAAGCTAGATACAATGCAAAGTTTTAGCAAAGAAAAAGCAAGCACTCCATCATAGCAAGCTAGCTTCCATGAAGTGAGTGAAATCTGCAAAATGGTAAATAAGAAAGTTAGAAATAGGTGAATAGAACAAAAAGAAGACTAGAACAAGAAGTATATGTCATTTATGAGCTAACTTAGGTGAAATGGATCATATATGAGCTAACTAAGTTGAAATGGGTTGTTTATGAGCTAAGTTAGTTGAAATGGATCATTTATGAGCTAACTAAGTCGAAATGGGTCTTTATGAGCTAACTAAGGTGAAGGGCATCGTTTTAGAGCTAACTAAGGTGAAATGGATCGTTTTTGAGCTAACTAAGGTGAAATGGATCCTTTTTGAGCTAACTAAGGTGAAATGGGTCGTTTTTAGCTAACTAAGGTGAAATGGATCGTTTTTGAGCTAACTAAGGTGAAATGGATCGTTTTTTAGCTAACTTAGGTGAAATGGATCATTTATGAGCTAACTTAGTTGAAATGGGTCGTTTATGAGCTAACTAAGGTGAAATGGATCGTTTTTTAGCTAACTAAGGTGAAATGGATTGTTTTTAGCTAACTTAGGTGAATTGGATCATTTATGAGCTAAGTTAATTGAAATGGGTCGTTTATGAGCTAACTAAGGTGAAATGCCATGTTTTTTTAGCTAACTAAGGTGAAATGGATCGTTTTTGAGCTAACTTAGGTGAAATGGATCATTTAAGAGCTAATTTAGGTGAAATGGATCATTTTTAGCTAACTTAGGTGAAATGGATCGTTTAGGAGCTACTCTAGGTAAATTGGGTCATTTTAGAGCTAACTTGGATAAACTGGATCATTTATAAGCTAACCTAGGTAAGATGGGTCATTTTGGAGCTAACCTAGGTGAAATGGGTCATTTTGGAGCTAACCTAGGTGAAATGGGTCATTTTAAAGCTAACGTAGGTAAAATGGATCATTTAGGAGCTAATCTACGTAAAATGGGTCATTTTAGAGCTAACTTGGATAAATTGGATCACTTATAAGCTAACTAAGGTAAAATGAGTCATTTTAGAGCTAACTTAGGTAAAATGGATCGTTTATGAGCTAACTAAGTTAATTATGGAATTTTTGACATAAGTAAGCTAAGTACATATCGTTTTAGAGCTAACTTAGGTAAAATGGATGGTTTATGAGGTCAGTAAGCTTATTAAGTCATTTTGGAGGAAAAGAAGCTAACTCTAGGTCTTTATGGTAAGCATATTGGAGGAAATAAAGCTAAGTCTAGGTCTTTATGCGTTTGTTAAGCATAACACTAGATAACCTTACCGTGACCAGGGAGGTGTAGGAGCGGGCTGGCTCGCGCCGGTAGCTGGAGAAGGATCGTGCGATGCGTTTCTGGAGTTAAGCTGCACCAAAGATCATTTCCAATGTCTCATTAGCATTATGACACTCAAATGTTAAGACTAGCAAGTAATGTCCATTCAAATTAAACTCATCGTGCTCCCAGGAGCAATCACTGGCATCGGCGGAGCGGTCTGACCGGACTTCTCGCACATAGACTGCACATTTGGTTTTCACAACAGAGTCATACTAGTTAGTAATGAGACTCAAATGTTAAGACTAGCAAGTAATCTACAGAAGAAACTTACCACAAGGAGCTCGTACATGGCCCTTGCCTACATGTCATTCTTTGCCCTCTCCTCCTCCAAAATCTTTGTCGTCCTCTCCTCCAACTCCCGCTGCCTCTCCGCCGCCTCCGCCAGAAGTTTCTCCGTTCTATCTCTCTCACTCTGTATAGCAGCCTGCAACACCACTCACATGACCATTTGTAATCATCGATGGAAGCTCACACAATGTAATGGAGAAAGATAGCTGAGTACGTATAACTAACCTTGAAGGCGAGTTGGACTGGCCGTTCATGAGGCCTTATCTCAGGAGCGGAGCTCGACTGGCGCGCCTTGATCTCCGGGAGAGTGCTAGGACAACGGATAAGTCCATCTCCCATGGCTATGGAGCCATGGGACCTCCCGCCACCAGATATCATCAGCAGCTCTGTATCAATGGGACCCTGGCTCGGGTTAAAGTCCTCCCCTTTCCTCGCCTTCGCCTGATCTCTATATTGCACGAGCTTGTCGTGGGCGGAGATGTTGGTGAAGTTCTTTGGATCATCGAGGTCAGACGCAGAGAATGCCTTGACTTTCTTGTAAGGGCCACTGTGGGCCATGGCATACAGGTCGTACACCTCTGGCACCTTATCCGCCTTATTGTAGCATGCCTGGAAGAGAGAAACAAAGTAAATTAGTAATTAAAGGGCTAAAGCTAGCATGATGAATGAATTGCATGAATCATGAAGCAAACCACATACCCAGTTCCGCCCGTACTGAAATAAGTTGGAGCTGCCTTGGTGGTGTGGCACACCTTCCATTTGGGCACGTTTGTCCTTGGCCTCTTTGTGGGTGGGCAGCCATTCTTTTGAGCACCACGCACTGACCAACACCTCCCAACAATCCATCCGATCCGCACACCATCTCGGAGGGGCCTAAGTCAGCAAATAGAAACTTGAGCGCTACGGCTATGAATTACTAAATGAAGTAAGTAAGTACAAGGCCTTAAGAATTACCTTCATGTACTACTCCTTACTCAAGAACTTATCGCGGCACTCCTGCTTGGGCTTCTTGATACCACGCCCGACGTAGTAGTCTCGAACAGCCTGCACCCGAACCTCATGCCGTAAGTTCTGAAGTAGGCGCTTGCACTCCTTGTGGATAACATCTGCCGCCTCCTCCTCATATCCCCCCTCACACCTGTAGAATGTCTGCAATCAAATGAGACAATATTGATTAGTACAATTAATAACTAGCTAGTTGAAGATTTTTAATTGTGTAAAGGAGCAATTACCCAGAACTTTCTGATCACCACGTCTGCCCTCGTCTTGCATAATACACCATCGATAATCTCACCCGGCGGGGCCGGGGCAGCCAAGTAGTGCTCCCAAGTCAATCCAACCTCTGGAAGCCGACCTCACCAGGCAACGTGACAAACCCCGGGAAGTTTTGCCGAATTAGAACTCCAAGGACGGAGTTGGGCCGGCGGACACTTTCATGGTGGTCCCAACCCCTGCAGCATGACAAGGCCAACACATCAGTTATTTGAATAAACGTGAATGCAGAAGGTACAAAAAGATTAAATGCACTTACCTCTCCCCATCAGGGAAAATCAACCACCTCTGCTCGTGGGTCGCCGGCATGGACGGGAGCCGTGTAGCACCACGCTGGTAAACGTTGCCCCCTCATCCCCCTCCTCCTCAAAATCAGTCGGCTCCCCGCCATCATCAGCATGGCCACTCGGCTCCCGCCCATCATCAGCATGGCCACTCGGCTCCTCAGGCTGACCCGACCAGTTACCCCATCCAGACGTGTGCTCCTCCGGGGTCTCGTGGGCCCAAATCTCGTGGGCCGAAGGCCCGTCGACCCAAGGCTCGTGGGCCGAAGACCCGTGGACCGGAGTCCGTGCAGCCTCCTCCTCAGACGAGTCCACCCTAGCAGTCACGTGCTCGGGTGAAACAGCTGGGGGTGGCGGCGAGGAAGGCGCCGTAAGAGTCACCCTACCTCCTCTCCCGCGACCACGTGCTCCACCTCCTTTCTTCTTCTTACCTCGTCCCCTGCTGGGCACCGCGGTCAATGAAGAAGGGCCCGGCGGTGTCGCCATACTGTCCAGCAACGCTCGGCGGAGAGGTGCATGTGGAATGGAAGACCTCGCACCATGCGCCGACGAAGAAGGGGCCTCAGCGCGCTCCCGACCAGCGCCCACCATCTTTCAACACCTACCATGACAAAGAATAAACAAAATTAGTACAACATAAAAAAAAGTACCGACATGAATAATAATATGTATATCACTTAAGTGTATCATCATCAAGTACAACATAAAAAAATTGAATACCTGACACTACTAATAATCTCGATCAGTATCATCAATAAATGCATAATCATCATCATCACTATAATTGATGATGGGCTCATAGGGTTCATTGGCATCAACATGTGCAAGGCCACCTTGACGTAATCGGTTAAGCATTGACAGGTCATCCGCAGCAGTAACCACTTCTTGTTCCGGCTCTTCTTGTTCCTCCTCTGGGGTGATGTCCGATTCATTGTCGCTGTCTACTTCAATGTTTTGGGGTGAAGTATAGCGGTTCTTGAAACGCTTTTTGGAAATACGTGTCTCTTGGAAGAATTCTCCTTCATATGTGTCTGGGTTAATGTGAGGTTCATAATCCTCTTCCTTTGGGGGAGAAAGTCTAGCACGTGGCGTCACTTCATAAACGACATCCCAACCTTTCATATTTGGATTAGTTTGACAGGCCCACGGTAGATAGAATACTTGGGTCGCCTGTTGAGCCGTAATATAGACATCAGGAACATCTAAATGGGTGCTTTGGTTGATTTCAACTAGCCCTATATGTTCATGAGTCCTTCTAGTCTCCTTCGGCTGAAACCAATAACATTTGAAGACTACGACATTCGGTGGGTTTTCACCATAGAACAAAAGTTCATAAATTGCTTCAACTCTCCCATAATACTCGGTACCTCCTTCGCCGATAGCAGATACACAACAATTTGTAGACTTTCGGTCGGCCATAGATAGATCTTTGCCATAGGTACGAAAGCGATACCCGTTGATGTCGTACTTGTCAAATGAACGGACCTTATAGTCAAAACCATTAGCGACTTGTCTCAATTCGGCGTCCATAGACTCTAAATTAGCCTACAAGTTTAATATGAAAGTATTGTTGCATTACGCACAAATTAGCGAATCAAATGAAATTGTCTAATAGAAATTACCGTTTGTTTGAACCAAGAGATGAAACCGGGATAGCCGCCTCCTTGCTTTGCGAGAAGCTCATACTCTTCGACGGAATCCTTTTGGATCTCCGCTCCAAACGAGAATATGGCGATGTATCGACTGTATGACATATCCAGGAATAAGAGCAGTTCAAAGGAAATAGAAGTTGCGAAACAATGTACTGAGAACTTAATCGATGTATGGCCGCACCTCTATCAGGTTGTTGAAGATATACAACGAAATGGTTTGCCATTCTTCGTTATCCAAAGATACTGGATGTGAAACACTAGCTGGTGCGAGATTCCCTTTGAACAGGTTGAGGTTGGATCCACCCTTTTTAGGGTCGTCAGCATTGTACCGTGGCTTCGGATTATGCAAATGACCATTTTTGGCTTCGTGGTGTTATGTTACGAAGTTTGCCGCCTCCTCTGTGCTGAATGCCTCAGCCATCGATGCTTCAATTCTACGTTTATTTTTACATTTTTGTCGAAGCGTCTTCTGCATCCTCTCAGTTGGGTAGCACCAACGATTTTGCACGGGCCCCCCAATCTTGCCTCGGTCGGGAGATGCAAAATCAAATGCTGCATTGGATTAAAGAAGCCCGGTGGAAAGATCTTCTCTAACTTGCAGATCAACTCCGGCGCCAACTCTTCCATTTCTTCTAGCACGCCAGGCGATAGTTCTTTCGCACAAAGAACACGGAAGAAATAGCTGAGTTCTGCCAGTACTAGCCATTCATCCTCAGGGATGAAGCCACGCAAGATCACCAGCATTACCCGCTCAATCCATATGTGCCAATCATGACTCTTGAGACCAAATATCTTCAGTTTATCAAGATTCGCTCCCCTCTTTAGATTCGCTGCATACCCATCGGGAACATCAACTACTGTTGCACCCACAAGATAATTTCCCGCATAGCTGGCCTTCCAAGATTGAACCATGCCTTTGGCTTCGTCCAGTTCTGCTTTCCTTTCGGTTCTTTCATGTTTTGTAACGTCCTATCACATAGCGCCTCCAGATCGACTCTAGCCTTAGTATTATCCTTTGACTTCCCATCTATACCGAACAATGTACCAAAAAGTGCCTCGGCGATATTCTTCTCAGTGTGCATCACGTCGATGTTGTGTGGGCAAAGGAGGTCTTTGAAGTAAGGCAGATCCCATAATCATGTTTTGTGAGTCCACGCGTGCTTAGTATTATACCCCTCGAAGTACCCTGGACGCTGTGGATCTGGCTCGAGAGCGTTTAACTAATCCAGGGTCTGTTGGCCTGTCAATGCAGGTGGTGCAGAGTTTTTGAAAACTCTACCCCTGATGAAGTTCTTCTTGTCTTTCCTGAACTTATGGCGAGGATCCAGGAACTGTCTATGCATGTCGAAGCAAGAAAACTTGCGACCGGCCTGAAGCCAACGAAACTCAAGAGCTCCCTTGCATGTGGGGCACGGGAACCTTCCATGCACACACCAGCCAACGAATAGCGCATACGCCGGCAAGTCATGCGTCGAGTACATGTACCAGACACGCATTATGAAGTTCCGTTTGCTATAGGCATCGTATGTCTTGAACCCATTATCCCAGGCTTCTTGCAATTCGTCCTTAAGCGGCTGCATGTACACATTCATATTTTTCCTCGGATAGTTGGGCCCTGGAATTATCAACGTCAGGAAAATGTTCTTTCTTTGCATAATCTGTCCGGGGGGGAGATTGAGTGGAAAGACAAATACGGGCCAACAACTGTATTGGGCTGCCGTCATACCAAACACACTGAACCCATCCGTGCTGATGCCGACTCGAGGATGCCTCGGATCTGCCGCTTTGTCAGCATGTAATTCATCAAACTTTTTCCACGCAACACCATCTGATGTGTGTACCATCATCAGATTCCCATTTGCATCTAGTTCGGTTCTTTTGCCTGTTTTGTGCCATGTCATCTGTATGGCCGTCTCTTCGACCATGAAAAGACGGTGAAGTCTTGGTACGATTGGCATATACCGAAGAACACTAACGGGGATTTTGGTCTGTGTCTTCTCACCCATACCGTTGTCTACCACAATATACCTGGAAGACTTGCAAATGGGACAATAGTTCAAGTCCGCATACTCAAGCCTAAATAAGGCACATCCTTTATCACAGGCATGTATCTTCTCATAGGGCATCTTCAGTGCACGGAGGATTTTGTCCGACTGGTACAGGTTTGCAGGCATTACATGGCCTTTGTGTAGAAAGCGTCCAAATACTGTCATAATTGCGTCATAGCATTCTCTGCCCAAGTTGAACTGAGCCTTCAGAGCCATTACTTGTGAGATGGCATCCAACTGACAAAGCTCAGTGTGCTCGTGGAGCAGACGTTTTGAAGACTCCAACATTTCATTGAAGGCCTTCGCAGATTCCTCCATCTCCTCTTCCGAATCCCGAACATCATCATAGTCTTGCACCATGTTTTCCATCCCAGTACCATGCTCGTCGGTGCGACGACAATCCACCTCAGCTCAGTCACGTTGGGCAGACTCACCATGAAATGTCCACACCGTATAATCGAGCATAAAACCACTCTTCTGCAGGTGTTTGCCCATTTCAACCTCTGTCTTCTTTTCCCAATTGCCGCACCGCAAACAGGGGCACCAGGTTTTCCTCTGGCCATTTGCAAATGCGGCTTGCACAAACCCCTTGGTTTTCGTGAACCATTCAGCGCTCCATTTGTTCTGACCAGTGTGACCGGTATACATCCACGCACGATCACTCATCTTGACTTTCAGAGCTACTGGACACACAGAAATTATATATGTAATTCACCATGTATATATTCATCAGTTGATCTACTTTGTCAATTTTATTACGTCCATGCAACCTACACTCTAATAGGTAATGATAGGTCCTAATCCCACCCGGGTGTGTGTAGATTGGGTTCATTTTCCCATGCTATGCTCCGGATCCGACGCAAAATTTTGGCAGCACCACCCCGCTGTTCTCCTGATACACGTCTCTGCAATAAACAGAGAGGATGTATACCCAGAGAACAACAGGGGAGGCACTGACGAAATTTATGCGTCGGATCTGGAGCAAAGCATATGGGAAACGAACCCAATCTACACATACTCGGGCTGTCCATGGATAGCGTTGGACAATTCGAAAGAATCAAGGTTATAAATATGCAAATGCATGCATATTTATAACTATGACGCTTTCGAACGGGAGACACATATTGGTTACGCATACTGATGATTCAAGACACATATATAGCTAGCTATCAAGTTTCATCAGAATAGATCAAATTATTAATGGAGGAGGAGGACATGTCATTTGTGCTCACCCACGAACGAAGGGGCAAAGCTCGTCAAACGCACGGCGAGGTCGTCGAACACCAAACCTCGCAGCGATGAAACAACTGCACATTTAAAACTACCCGATCAACACAATTATATATGATGTTTTTCATAACAAAATCGAAAAATATATGACCTAACTAATAATTCACAAATATATGACCCCGTCGGCCTCTGGACTGCCAAAGAACACCTTTTCGGGAGGTGTCGGGGGTCGGGGTGTTGTGTCGGTGTCGGGGTGCCGTCTCGGGGTCGGGGTGCTGTTTCGGGGTCTGGGGGTCGGGGTGTCGTGTCGGTGTCGGGGTAGTGCCGTGTCGGGGTTGGGGTGCTGTTTCGAGGTCGGGGTGTGGTGTCGGGGTCGGGGTGTCGGGTCAGGCTCGGGGTCGGGGTGTCGGGTCAGGCTCGGGGTCGGGGTGTCGGGTCAGGCTCGGGGTCGATCGGGGTGTCGGGGTCGGGGTCGGGGTCTCGGGGTCGGGGTGTCGGGTCGGGGTGCCGGGTCGGGGTCGGGGTGCCGTCTCGGTGTCGGGGTCGGGGTGTCGGGTCGGTGTCGGGGTAGTGCCGTGTCGGGGTTGGGGTGCTGTTTCGAGGTCGGGGTGTGGTGTCGGGGTCGGGGTGTCGGGACAGGCTCGGGGTCGGGGTGTCGGGTCAGGCTCGGGGTCAGGGTGTCGGGTCAGGCTCGGGGTCGATCGGGGTGTCGGGGTCGGGGTCGGGGTCTCGGGGTCGGGGTGTCGGGTCGGGGTGCCGGGTCGGGGTCGGGGTGTCGTGTCGGTGTCGGGTCAGGCTCGGGGTCGGGGTGTCGGGGTCGGGGTTGGGGTCGGGTTCTCGGGGTCGGGGTGTCGGGTCTCGGGGTGCCGTGTCGGGGTCGGGGTGCCGTGTCGGGGTCGGGGTGCCGTGTCGGTGTCGAGGTCGGGGTGTCGGGTCAGGCTCGGGGTCGGGGTGTCGGGGTCGGGGTCGGGGTGTCGGGGTCGGGGTCTCGGGGTCGGGGTGTCGTGTCGGGGTGCCGGGTCGGGGTCGGGGTACCGTGTCGGGTCGGGTTTTTTTCTACTTTTTTCCTTTTCTTCTTATTCCTCTTCTTCCTTTTCTTCCTTTTTTTCCTTCTTCTTCTCTTTCTTCTTCTTCTTCCTCCTTTCCTTTTTCCTCTTCTTCTTCTCCTCCTCTCCTCTTTTTTCTTCTTCTTCTTCCTCTTCTTCTTTTTTCTTCTCCTCCTCCTCTTCTTTTTCTTCCTTTCCTTTTTTCCTCTTCTACTTCTCCTCCTCTCCTCTTTTTCTCTTCTTCTTCTTTCCTAAAACTAAACTAAACCTAAACCTAAAACTAAAAAAACAGAAAAAAGGAAAAAACTAAATATAAACCTAACACTAAACCTATAAACCTAAAACTAAATCTAAAACTAAAACTAAAACTAAATCTACACTAAACATAAACATCAAACTAAAAAAAGAAAAAAGGAAAAAAAGGAGGCAGAGCTCACCTGGGGTAGAGGAGGGGGCGGGGCGGCCTGGGGCGGCGGAGGAGGGGGGCGGGGCGGCCTGGGGCGGCGGCGCAGGGCGGGAGTGGCCACGGGGCCGGGCCCGGCCGGGGCGGTGTGGCGTGGGGGGGCCGGGGCGCGGCGGCGCCCAGACGGCAGGGCGGCGGGGGCGGCGGGGGCGACGAGGCGGAGGCCGGTGGGGCGCCGGCTGGCAGTGGCGACGGGGCGGGGGGCGGCGCGCGGGGTGGTGGGGCGACGGGGCGGCGTCAAGTGCTGGGGGCGGCGGCGCGCGTGTGAAGAAGAGAAAGAGAGAGAGAGGGGCGGGTGGGGCGCGGCCGTTAAAGTTAGTGGGGGCCCTCCCTCTTTGTTGTCCGCCCCCTTTGCCGTCCGCTAGCGGACGGCAAAGAGGGAGGGCGTTAGGTTTTTTTAAGCAGCTCGTTAGTGGGGCCCCCTCCCTCTTTGCCGTCCGCTAGCCGACCGCAAAGATTCTTTGTCGTCCGCTAGCGGACGACAAAGAACTGGCTGATGGCAAATTAGGTCTTTGCCATTAGCCAGTTCTTTGTCGTCTGCTTTCTGGTAACTGATGGCAAAGAGCTTCTTTGTCGTCCGCTAGCTGACGGCAAAGAGCTGGCAGATGCCAAAGTACCTGATTGCAGTAGTGTCGGACAGGAAAAGCCAAAATCTATGGCAGCCCTCACGACACTCATGACCCGCTTTTGTGCGGGAGAAGACAGCTGGCTGGCTCGTAGCAACAACATGACCAAGAGCCCTGGTAATTCGGGTACCAAGGACAGCAATGGCAGGTCGCGTCGCAATAAGCACAAGCGCCGCATTAACAGCGACAACGCAGAGGATACGGTAGTCAATGCCGGATTCGGAGGCACTAAACCCGGTCAGCGGAAAAAGCCATTCAAAAGAAACACTCTGGGCCCGTCCAGTTTGGACTGAATACTCGATCGCTCGTGCCAGATACATGGCACCCCCGAAAAGACAGCCAATCACACCAACAAGGATTGTTGGGTGTTCAAGCAGGCCGGTAAGTTAAATACCGAAAATAGAGACAAGGGGCTACATAGCGACGAGGACGAAGAGCCCCGACCACCGAACAATAGTGGACAGAAGGGCTTCCCACCACAAGTGCGGACGGTGAACATGATATATGCAACCCACATCCCCAAGCGGGAGCAGAAGCGTGCACTCAGGGACGTATATGCGTTGGAGCCAGTCGCCCCAAAGTTCAACCCATGGTCCTCCTGCCCGACCACTTTCGATCGAAGGGACCACCCCACTAGCATCCGTCATGGTGGATTCGCTGCATTGGTTCTAGACCCAATCATTGACGGATTTCACCTCACTAGAGTCCTTACGGACGGGGGCAGCAGCCTGAACCTGCTTTATCAGGATACAGTGCGGAAAATGGCAATAGATCCCTCAAGGATTAAACCCACAAAAACGACCTTTAAGGGCGTCATACCAGGTGTAGAGGTCAACTATATAGGCTCAGTCACACTTGAAGTGGTCTTCGAATCCCCGGATAATTTCTGAAGCGAGGAGTTAATCTTCGACATAGTCACGTTCCGTAGTGGCTATCACGCACTGCTCGGATGAACCGCATTTGCAAAATTCAATGCAGTGCCGCACTACGCATACCTCAAGCTCAAGATGCCCGGCCCTCGAGGAGTCATCACGGTCAATGGAAACACCGAACGCTCTCTCCGAACGGAGGAGCATACAGCAGCACTGGCAGCGGAAGTACAGAGCAGCCTCTCAAGGCAATTCTCCAGTCTGGCTCTTAAATGTCCGGACACCGTCGAGCGTGCCCGGAGCAACCTACAACAAGACCGCCTGGCACGTTCCGAGCAAGCGTAGCAATACGGCCCCAACCCCAGCCCTCGCGAAACTGTGAAATCAGTACCACGCGTACATAACTACGCTCTAAAAATTCCATGGGCACAGGGGGAGGGGCACGGCCACGGCATGCCCTAAATGCGGCTCAACCGCACTAGGGGCTCCCGATTTCGTCATCTTTTTCTTACTTTCAGGACTCCATCATCCGGAAGGCATGTCCGGCAGTACAATCGCCGAACACACGATGCAACAACCAAGGAGGCAGGAAGCTACGTCGAATTCCCAGGTGGTCTCTATAACGAGCAACATACCTGTCTTACATATCATCTCGCAGCTTGCCCCTGAAGGGGGACATGTCAAATAGTCCCATCTCTTGCTTACCGCACTATTTGTATCGTTCAGCTTTTACAGCAGCATTTTAAAATAAAGCTTCAACTCATTACTGCATTCTCTATTCATTTCTTTTTAAATATATATGTTCATTTATGACATTTAGCACATGTACACTTTGGTACGGTCAATACACTAGGGGCTCAAGCACCCCATAATACGGCGTGAGAAGTCCGAACACTTTCACAAGTGCGGCCCTCCGAACTTATAGCATTATATGCGTCAGCTCCGAATCATATCTTTGGTCAATAGTTGGGTTTGCCCGGCTCCCATGTTTTGGTACCTTACGTTCCGCTATATCGGCTAAGGTAGCGCTGGGAGAACTACTGTGATTGTGCCCCAGTTGAGCTGGGCCTAAGCACCTCAGTAGAGAAAGCTAAAACTGACTGTCATGATAAGGCGAGAGTTGGTCGCTGCTCGGTAGGTTTCGAGTCCCTAAATACTTATGCCGCTTAGAGCGAGGAGTCGGCTTTGTCCGGCCTAGGCGTGTATAGCACCCCGAACTCGGTCTTCCAAACACTAGGGGCTTCGCCGAAATTTAAAATTATATAATTCTCTGGCTAAGTGAGAGTGATAACGCATTATAGTCCGATTGCCTTGTTCGTTGTGCTGAGCACCTCCCTCGAAGGACCCAAGAATGGGAAAAAGAGTGCTCAGGTTTATCCCGAACACCCCGGCACTCGTGGCATGGGGGCAGAAGCCGACGACTCGCCATCTCTCAAATTTAATAAATGGCCGCATAGAAGGTAATATTTTAAATTAAACAAGTGTTGCATAGCGCACATGAACCAGTTTTCAGCGCACAGGATAAAGCGAACAAGTTTCACTCAAATATTACATCTTTCGAACACTCGTCCGCCATAAGGCGGGCGCCCTTCAGGATGCCCTCATAGTACATCTAGGGGTGGTGATGCTCCTTGACCGGCGGCGTCCCGTCCTTCACAAGCTTCACAGCATCCAACTTGCCCCAGTGCACTTTAGCACGGGCAAGCGCCCTACGGGCACCCTCGATGCAGACGGAGCGCTTGATGACTTCAAGCCTCGGACAGGCGTCCACTAGCCGCCTCACCAGCCGGAAGTAGCTCCCAGGCAGGGCCTCTCCAGGCCACAGCCGAACTATAAAGCCCTTCATGGCCTGTTCGGCCACCTTGTGGAGCTCGACCAGCTGCTTCAACTGGTCGCTCAAAGGCACCGGGTGTTCGGCCTCAGCGTACTGAGGCCAGCACCTTCTCCGTCGAGCTGCCCTCCTCGGCTCGGTAGAAAGCGGCGGCGTCTGACACACTACGGGGCAAATCTGCGAATGCTCCTGGAGAGCTCCGAACTCGGGTAAGTAACAAGTAATTCACTTTCACGTGCTTGCTTTGCATAAAGAATGCCTTACCTGCCGCTATCTTCCTCATCGCCTCAACTTCCTGGAGGGCATTTTGGGCTTCGGCCTTGGCAGATTTGGCGCTTTCAAGCGCCGCCGCGAGCTCGGACTCTCGCGTCTTTGAGTTAAGCTCCAAACTCTCGTGTTTTTTCACGAGAGCCTGGAGCTCTTGCTGCACCTCACCAACCCGCGCCTCATGCTTCTCCCGCTCGATGTGCTCCGTGGCCGCCTTCTTTTGGGCCTTGGACAGCGGTTGCCTAAGGGTCGCCACCTCAGTCGTGGCCCCTATAACACCAACAGCGATCCTATCATTTTTTGCAATTGCATATTTTTATATTATTCTCCACAAGGTATTACTTACCTTCTTTTTCCCCGAGCTCCTTCTTGGCAAGGCCGAGCTCTTGCTCGGACCACTAGAGGCTTTGCTTCAGCGCATCCACCTCCGCAGTCAGTGCGGCAGAGGCTAGCAGCGAAGCCTGCATACGCATATTGACTTAATTCTGTTAGACTCCTGCGAATGTTATTAGATCCTCTATTCGGCTTTTCTTTTCGAACGCCAAACAGAGCATCAGGGGCTACTGTCTATGCGGTAATATTTTTACATATTTTTTACATACCTCAAAGCCTGTCAACAGGCTGGCAGAGGCTTCGGTTAGCCCGCTCTTGGCGGACTGAACCTTCTGAATCACCGCACTCATAATAGTGCGGTGCTCCTCGTCGATGGAGGCGCCGTTAAGCACCTCCAGCAAGTTATCCGGTGCCTCCGGTTGGGCGGAGGTCACCGGCGTCGTAGGCTTGCCCTTCTTAGGGGGCCATCTGTCGGACTCCGGAACCTTTGAAGGTTCCGGTGCGGTGTCCGGCCTGGGGCCGGACTTGGAGCCCTCGGGGGTTTTGTCCCCTTGGCGCCTGGAGTCCGGGAGGTCGCCTTGCGGCGCCTCCAGGACCACCTCCTCCTGGCCCTGGAGCCTCCTGGGACAACACCTCAGCATTATCCGTAGGGTGAGGGGAGGAGGCGGCCGGAAGTGAAGTGCTATTCACATCCAACGAATCCAGGGAACCGCTCGACGACACGTCGAGCCGGTCTTTGGGTGGACTGCATAAATATATTCGGCGTCAGGAAAAGCTATGCAATAACGGAACGCCATGAGTCATTCTGATATCCGAACACTTACGATTTTGCCAGGGGCTTAGCCCTGTGCGGCCACTCCTTCCTTTCTTGGACCCTCCGACCTCCCAAGTTGGGGCGACCTTCCTTTTCTTCTCCCCCCCCCCCGCTGGGGGAGAGTTCTCTCTTTCCTCCTCCTCGTCTTCATGGGAGGAGTCCGCCTTGGAGTCATCGGACGACGAGTCCGATTCCACCGGGCGTCGGGAACTCTTCCGGGTTCCCGTGGACTTCTTCTCCGGCACCACATAGGGGTCCGGAACCAGCAGCTTTGCCAAACGAGTGTCTGCTGGGTCTTCGGGCAAGGGAGCCAGATAGCTGATCTGCCCGGATGTCTCTTGCCAATCCTGTCAAAGGTAAGGGAGTTTATATCCCGCATAGAGTCAAACTATGAAAGATAAATATCCTGTAAGAGGTAAAAACAGCTTACCGCGCTGGCTTGACCCTGCGCGCTGAATCCGCGATCCTCGGTAGCGGATGTGGGAGCCTCGGCGCCCTTGAATAGCACCTTCTAGGCATCTTCGTACATTGTGTCGAAGATCCTGCTCAGAGTTCGGTGCTGGGCCGGATTGAACTCCCACAAGCTAAAAATCCGTTGTTGGCATGGGAGGATCCGGCGGATGAGCATGACCTGGACTACGTTGACTAGTTTGAGCTTCTTGCTCACCAGGCTTTGGACACATGTTTGGAGTCCGGTCAGCTCTCCTTTTTCGCCCCACGGTAGGCCCTTCTCTTTCCAGGAGGTGAGCAGCATGGGGATTCCGGATCGGAACTCGGGGACCGCGACCCATGCAGGGTCGTGCGGCTCGGTGATGTAGAACCATCCCGATTGCCACCCCTTTATGGTCTCCACGAAGGAGCCCTCGAGCCATAGGACATTGGGCATCTTGCCCACCATGGTGCCTCCGCACTCCGCCTAGCGGCCGCCCGCTACCTTTGGCTTCACATTGAAGGTCTTCAGCCATAAGCCGAAGTGGGGCTGGATGCAGAGGAAGGCCTCACACACGACGATGAACGCCGAGATGTTGAGGATGAAGTTCGGGGCCAGATCGTGGAAATCCAGGCCGTAGTAGAACATGAGCCCCCGGACAAATGGGTGGAGAGGGAAACCTAGTCCGCGGAGGAAATGGGTGAGGAAAACCACCCTCTGATGGGGCCTAGGGGTGGGGATGAGCTGCCCCTCTTCTGGGAGCCGGTGCGCGATGTCGTCAGACAAGTATCCGGCCTTCCTCAGCTTTTTGATGTGTTCCTCCGTGACGGAGGAGACCATCCACTTGCCTCCTGCTCCGGACATGGCTGGAGAAGGTTGAGGTGGGGAATGCGGACTTGGGCGCTGGAGCTCGAGTGTGCGAAAATGGATGAGCAAAGGAGGAAGAAGGCGTAGGTGAAAAGGTGGACCCTTATCCCCTTATATGGGCGGACGAAACTGCGTGCCCCCACCAGCCTGGTAAAACTTGCTTATCTCCCAAGCGCCGTAATCAATGGCACGGTTGGGTTACCCACGCCCGTATTGATGAGAATCCCGGAATAAGGGGACATGATCTCTACTTTGACAAGACGTGCCAAGGAAACCTCCTCGCTAAACGCGCTGAGGTGGAGCAGTAAAACGATTCGAATAAAGACTTGGCCGTGGTGTGATGTCACACTACGGAATACGTCAGCAGATTAGATTTGTGTAAATATTATTCTCTCTATGGCAATATGTGGAACTTATTTTGCAGAGTCGGACACTATTCTTGTGTTCAGAATCTTCTACGAAGTATTCGGAGGAGGAACCCGCCTTGCAATGCCGAAGACAATTTGCGTGTCGGACTTATCGTCATTGAAGCCTGGTTCAGGGGCTACTGAGGGAGTCCTGGATTAGGGGGTGTACGGGTAGCCGAACTATAACCTTTGGCCTGACTCTTGAACCTTGAAGATACAAGATTGAAGACCTCTTCCCATGTCCGGATGGGACTTTCCTTGGCGTGGAAGGCAAGCTTGGCGATGCGGATATGTCGATCTCCTTCTGTTGTAACCGACTCTGTGTAACCCTAGCCCTCTCCGTGTCTATATAAACCGGAGGGTTTTAGTCCATAGGACAAACAAGAATCATACCATAGGCTAGCTTCTAGGGTTAGCCTCTCTGATCTCGTGGTAGATCTACTCTTGTACTACCCATATCATCAATATTAATCAAGCAGGAGTAGGGTTTTACCTCCATCGAGAGGGCCCGAATCTGGGTAAAAACATTATGTCCCTTGTCTCCTGTTACCATCCGCCTAGACGCACAGTTCGGGACCCCCTACCTGAGATCCGCCGGTTTTGGCACCAACAGCAGCCTATGGCACTCTCCACCATTGTGCAGTGTCCTTGCGGTAGCAGGACGCGGCTCCATAGTCACTAGTAGAAAAAAGCCCATTTCTCCCAGTTCATAAGGCCCATTTGTCCCGGTTCTGGAACCAGGACTAAAGGGTAGTTACTAAAGCCCAATAACTTTAGTCCCGGTTCACCCACAAACCGGGACAAATGGGGCTCCTTGTGGCCGCTGCGGCTTGCCCAGGTAAGGGGGGCCTTTGGTCCCGGTTGGTAGCACCAACCAGGACCAAAAAGTGTCCACGCATCAACAGTTCAGGGGCTGGGGGTTTGGTTTTTTAAGGGGGAGGGGGGTTTGGGGATTTTGGGGGTTTTGTAGGGTTAATTTAGGGGTTTCATATATTGTGTTAGCTAGCTAATAGAGAGAACTGTCCTCTCTTATCTCCGTGCTTGTTCGACGCTACGTACTATACATATAGAGAGGACTAGACACGCTAGCTAGTACACAAGATCGTCATGAACATATACAAAGAGAAGTGATCGACCTTTCTTTCTCCGAGAGATTGGTCGAACAACAAGTTTTCGTACATCTATCCGACGCTACTAGCTACATATATACAATATAAGATCTCTTACTATCCCTAGCATCTGATGTCAAGTTCCACATGGTATTCTCCGTCTTTATCTATGACGTGGTCAAGAAAGAATCCAGTCAATTCCTCTTGAATTGCTTTTATGCGATCTTGTGGTAGGAGTTCATCCCACAGCTGCCAAAGCTAATTTGAAGAAGGGGGTCAATACATATATATGAATGAAACTCAACACAAATGATGGTAATAAAATAGAATTGTGAATATTATTGCTTACGCACTTCATAATCTTCTTTAGAGTAGCCCCGCTTAGAGGTCATCGCATTGTAGATCTACTCGCAAATGTAGTATCCACAAAAATTATTCCCGCCTTCCTGCCACAACCACTTTACGAGAAATAGAGGTCAATCAAACTGATAATCAAGCATTATAAATGGTATTGATGAAACTAGCTAGAATTAATGGGAGATGCGCGGAACTAGCTAGTAGCACTTACTTTCGGGTGTATAAATCGCAGCTTCCCCGGCAGTCCCGGAGCTTCTGCGGTGAACACTTTCCAAACCCTGCGAGACAAAGAAAATAATTATTACTTGATATCAAGAGATGAACAAATTTGTCGATATGGTGCGATAATGACCGACTGAACTTACTTCTTGAGTATTTCAGTCATGGCCGCATACTCCTTAGGATCTTTTCGTCTTGAGTCTAAGACGGTTACTAGTCCCTGCTTAAGCTTAATCTCTAGGAGAATAAAGTGGAAGCTGCGCACGGATGCATAACTCATCAATTACATTACTATAACCTCGAGTAATAAGGGAAACCGAATATGCACAAGATAGTAACACTCACTTGAAGTTGTAAGGAAAGAGTATTTTATCTTTGCTTTGATTTTGAAGCAACGATTTTAGCAAGTTGGCCTCGGCTTCTTTGGCATCAAGTTTAACCATCCATTCATCTATGAGATTTGTGTTAATGAACCCAATATCATAGATTTGTCTTTTATTGCATTCGACGATCTTCAATCTGCATAATATAGTGAGGATAATTATATATACATGCAATGAAGGAGCTGAGCTATATATAGAGACTTAATTACAGAAGTAGTACTTACAGACAGTAGCAAGTGATGATAATTTTATCGAGGGCCTTTTGATTGAAAACTGGAAGAACTCCTCAAATGGAATAGACAACAGATCAATTCCATCGAGGTCGTGCTCCTCTTTAACTCTCAGCGTCAAAATATCCTTCCCAGACTTGCAGGTGTCCATGTACCACTTATGGAATCTTCGCATCATCGTTGTTAGAGGAGTATGACCATATTGGACGAGAGGCTTTCCGTACCGGTAGTTGTGTTCGTCCACCTCCATTGTATCAAAATGTGCAGAGTCGGGCAGGTAATCACCAGGATTGGTACCGGGCAGCATCCCCGGCAGATTTGTGATGATATTGCTAGACACCTTCAGCGGGGGGCACGATTGGTTCACCTGTTCGCCGAGCTGGGGATTTTTTCCACTTCTTCGTTCTTGTAACCTTTTGTCACTTGAAGTAGTTCCCGACCGGCGCACTTCTTGCGCTGCCTTTTTAAGAGCCCGGACATGGTTGTCATCCGGCGGAGGCAGTGCTGGTCGCTTCAGGGCATCCAAAGTGCGCCTCAATTTCACCGGGTCTATCTTCTCCTCCGGAGGTGGATGTTTCTTAGCTCTTTGCGTTTCAAAGAAGTCCTTCACATAGGCTTGACAGATCTCCGCGTTTTCCTCCACGATCCTTGTCGGGAGTTGGGTGCGACATATGCCAAGGGATGGCTTATCATGGTGGGCGCAAGTAGAACATCTCCGGTGCCTGGAAGCGGGATGAGGCGTAGACATGCACGCCGGCGAATCTTACCCAGCTTCAGGGCTCTCCGAGGAGATAACACCCCTACTGTTGCTCTGCGGGGTCTCCGCATGATCACTATGGCAAAGTGGGTACAAGGTTGCTCCTTGAGCTGTTTCCTGGAGGTAGGAGAGGGCAAGGCTAGCTCTCTCCTTCCAATGTTCTCTTGTCTAGTGCTAATGGAATCGAACCCTTTGCATGGGTGCCCCGGGGGGTTTATCTAGGCCTACCCCCGGGGGTACAATGGTAATCCGTCTGGGCGCGGGTCCCAGCCGCCTGTCTCTCAGGCCGCCGTCTTCCCGGCCGACTACTGGGGCCCGCCGACCGGTGGGCCCGCCGACTGGCCCGGTACGGAGCCGACAGGCCTTGTCCGCCGCGGGCCGGTCTTGCCGGCTGCGGATTACTATAGTTGCGCTTCTAATGACGCTGTCTTGGTCATGGGGTCATGGCAACAGCGCCGCCGCAGACGGGCGATCACTGTTGCCACTCCCCGTCTTGTCTGGTTAATGGCATGCGGGGCCCGTGGGAGGAGCCGGCCGAATCTTGGAGGCCGACTCCCACGGGGTCCGTCTAGTGGCGCTCTCGCCGTCTTCTGTCCCCCCGCTGACCAGCGGGGCCCGCCGTCTCTGGGCCGTACAGGCAGGCCGACGTGGGCACAGGGCTCTTCCACTAGAGCGGATGTCAGGGCTGGCATGGTAACAGTGCCGCGCCGGATGGAGATCTCCACTGGCACGGCGCACTGTAGCTATGCCTGCCCTTGGTAATCGGGGTGGGGGCGGGCCATACTGCGGCCGTTCCCCGTCCCGTCCCTTCTTACGAAAGCAGAGGGTGGTTGGAGTCGCGGGCCGACTCCCCATAGCCGGCTTCTCTGGAAGCCGCCAGTTAGGAGTCGGCTCATCTTGTAGTCGTCCCTGGGACTCGGCCGTGAGTGGGTAGTCGGCAGCGCCGCTGCCGACTCCCAGAGGCGGCCCTCCGTCTTGGGGTTCCTGAGGGGCGTAGCCTGCCCCGATGTCTTGAGAGGTTCTGGGCTTCGGGTTAGCCTACCCGTGGCCCATTACTCCGACAGTAGTCCCCGAAGCTGGTAAGGCACCAAGGGAGACATGTCGAGGAGCCTCAACAGTTTATTCCTTCCGGTGGTTGGATCTGGGCTTCACCCGCCGTCTTCCTTCAAGCCAACTATCGGGAGCCGGACTCGCTGAAGGCCGTCTTGTCTCTTACAGAGTTTGAAAGTCGAAGCGGGATCCAGACGGCGTGCCAAATAAGCTTCCAGGTTGCCACCCGTTGCGGACGCGCCGAGTGGCGCCACGTGGCCGGGCCAATCTGCCCGCCCACGCACGCGACGGGACAGGCCTACAGGCGGGGCCCGCCACTACCGCGCCTCGGCCTTCGAACGGATCTGTTGCGGCCGTGCGGACGGTTGGGATTCCTGCGCAGTAACTGCGCGATGTAACTTCGTGTGATAAATCGTGGGGGTCGTGGGGTCCTGGGCGCAGTTAATCCCACGACGCCCCATCGACTTCTCAGCCTACGAGCCTATAATTAGGCGGAGGGAGCGGGGCGGCGAAGCACGCGCGCTCATTCTCCCTTACTCCCTTCTGCTTCCTCTCGCTTATTCTTTCCTTCACCGCCGCCACGCCGAACCTTATCACGCCCGCGGCGATGAGCTCTTCTTCTGCTGTCGCGCCCGCCGCCCTGAGCTCCGGCGTGTGGGACGGCTCCGAGGTCGACGACAACCACATTGAGTTCCTTCACAAGACGCGTCGCCTTCCCGGCAAGGACCTAGTGCGGGCCCACGCTGCACCGGCGAGGGAGGTATCGCCGGCGCCGGAGGAGGGCGAGCGGATCATATTCCGCTCGCACCTCATGCGCGGCCTAGGGCTGCCGACGAGCGGTTTCTTCCGCTCCTTCTTGGAGTTCCAGAGGCTCCAGCCGCACCACCTCACACCAAACACGGTGGTGCTACTGGCCGCCTTCGCCACCCTGTGCGAAGGCTTCCTCGGCGTTCTCCCCACCATCGAGCTGCCGGGGGAATTCTTCCAGTCCAAGCTCGGCACGCACGTCGCCGGCGTGCCAGCCCAGTGTGGTGCCTTCATCGCGATGCGGAGGTCGGTGGCTGACAACCCGTTTCCCACCATTTCGCTGATCAAATCGGTGAAGATGTGGCAGCGATCTTATTTCTATGTGAAGAACGTCGCCCCGGAAGGCGACTGGGTCAACCTGCCGCCTTATAAAGCCGGCGCACCGGCCGGAAGGCTCCCCAGCTGGTCCCACCGGGCCAAGATGCTGACTCCTGCTGGTGCCGCCGCCGTCGCATGACTCCAAATGCTGATGCAGTCAGAGGGTCTGACTGGGGCCGACTTGCTGGCCGCCTTCGTGGCGCGCCGAGTCCTCCCACTCCAAGGCCGGCCTCATATGATATGTCAGATGAGTGGCCACTGGGACCCAAGTCGGATGTGCTCCAAGGACATGCCCCACGCGGAGGTGGCGGACACGGTGAACTACATCGCGAACTGCGGTCTCTCGGAGGATTGGCAGTTCGGTAAGGAGCCGTACTCACGCGCCAACCCCCCGCCTGTTGTAAGTCGTTTCTCTTCTTATTCTGCTTTCTTTCTTCAGCCGAGTCCGACTTCTAATCTTTTTTAGTACTCGAAACAGAACCCTCTCATTTAGCCTTCGGCCGGCACAGCGGGGCCGGCCCGCCAGTTCGTCCCCAACCGAGCGGAGAGCGACGTCGACGACCCCGACTTGGGGCCGGCGGCGATGGAGGCCGACGCTGAAGGAGGAGGCGGAGGGGAAGGAGGCGGCCTCAGGCCTTCGGTCACTTTTGCCGACTGGCCTGATGACGACTTTGAGGGGGAAGTCGCCCCGCGCCACCAACCAAAGGTCGGCCACCCCGACGCGAGTTCGTCCGCCGCCTTGGATGGTCTAGGCGGCGCGAGGAAGCGCCGGGCCGGGCCGAGTTCTCTTGGCGGCCGGCCGAAGAAGTTCAAGGGGGCGACCGCCGCGACCAAGCGGAAAGAGGCGGCCGCGAGGGCCAACCACTTCCGCAAGGAAGTGAAGAAACCGCCGCTGGTCTCCGCGTAAGTGCCGTCGCCCTTCGTCTTGTTTTCTGTTGGTTGATTTTGTCTAAGTCTTTTTCATGCTTCCCCTGTTCCAGGGCTCCCCTCACCCTTGAGAGGGTCACCGCTGCCTCCATCATGAGGTCGGCAGAGACGTCCGCCACCACTCGGCGGATTGACCCCGCCGCCGATCTCCGGGAGGCGACGGAGCAGAACGCGCAGGAGAAGCGCGACGAGGAAGAAGCCGACCGCCGGGAGAAAGCGGAGGCCGAGAAGGCGGCCACCTCCTCCCAGAAGAAGCTGGATGAGGCAGAGGCCGCCGTTGCGGCAAAGCGGCAGGCTGAGGAAGCCGCGCGCCGCCAGTCGGTGTTGTTCGTCATCCTGCTGAACTCAGCGCAGCCGCCTCCGGGATTCACAGAGCAGACTGGGGACGCCGGCGGCGAGTACCCCATCATGGAGAGGGAAGGCAGCGAGGCCTCCATGACGGACATGGCCGTGACGGCGCCGCCGCCTCCGTCGCCGTCTGGGAGCGTGCGAGGCGAACAGCCGGCGGACACGCTGGTGCCGCCGACTAAAGACGAGGCCGTGGCGAAGCTGCTCCTTCAAGTCGCCTCGCCAACGCGTCGCCGCCTTGAGAAGGCGATTTCAGCGCCACGCCCCTTGGAGACCGGCGCCGCCAGCTCGTCCATCCCAGACGTCGAGGCAACAAGTGCCGCGCCCGTTGGGTGGGCGCGAGGAGGCGGCACATGCCCGCTGAACCAGGCGCTTCTGGACGTCCAGACGAAGCTACGGGCTGAGGGCGACGCCCTCTAGAACTGCAGCAAGGCGCATCTGGCGTCGCGAGTAGCCATCAGGGTATGTTTTCTTCTGACTTTGTTTTACTTGATTTTCTCTGTGAGTGTGCGCCAGCGCACACACTAGGTGTAGTCCCCGAGTTCCGGGCTGGCTGATGAGCAGGCGGCTCGGAACTCCATTGGCGAGTTCTAAGTACTTACTCTTGTTTGAAATATTTATCACAAGATTATCACAACCTCCGGGTCACCACCTTCAACCGCAATGTTGAAGAGCTGGGCAAGCGGACTGCCGACTAGTCGGAGAGCCAGAGTGAGTTCTCTTTCTTCTTCACGGGGGCGCGCTGGCGCACCCGCGGGCTGTAGTCCCCGAGATTCGGGCCGACTGCTGAGCAGTCGGGCCGGATCTTCCCGCCAACCTTCTTTGTTGACGACTTAGTGCCTTCTTCTTCTTTTTTCTTCAGAGGCCAACGCCGTTCTTCAGCAGCAGCTGGGCGAAGCCAACACCGCCTTGCGCGCCAAGGGGGAGGAGTGTGGCAAGCTCGTCGCAGAGCATGACCTACTGGCTACGCAGCTGGCGGAGCAGAGGGGGCTGCTTAAGAAGGCGCAGGAGGAGGCGGAGAAGAAAGAAACCGCACTCCTGGCCGAGTTCGAAGGCGAGCGCTCCTCCTGGACTGACAAGGAGGCAATGCTGACCTCCAGCTTTCATGAGATTGAGGATATCGTCGACGGTGAGTTTCTTTACTCTGTTTCTTTGAGCCGCCGACTGCAGGTCGGGCTGACTCCTGGTTTTTGACTTGCTTCTTTTCTGTCTTTGGCAGACTTCTTCCCTGGCCACACGCAAGCTGCCACTCAAGCCATCGAGGCTGATAGCAAGGCGCGGAGGGAAAATGGCGAGGAGATTGCCGCCAATGCCCCCCGGACCCTTGACGAGGAGCTTCTGAGCATCGAGGCTCGTCTGCGGCCGGCCCATCGGATGCTACGCCGGCTTCAACGTGTCGGCGCCCAGGCGATTGCTGCCTTGTGGCCAGACATGCCGGTTCTGCGCACTCCCAGCCAGACTGCCGACTGGCTGGAGGTCGTAGCTGGCCGTCTTGAAGCTTGGAAGGGATCCTCTGCCCGGGCTGGAGCGCGCCAGGCCTTGGAATTCGTCAAGGCGTGGTATCCGGGGCTGGACCTGGACCGGCTGGCCACGCTCCGGGCAGAGGCCTAGCCGGTGCTGGCAGCCGCGGAAGACGCCCTCGTCAAGCGCGGCGCGGCGATCGCCGAGTACGCCAATACCAGCGTCTTCATTCCTGAGCGGGCTGAAGACGGCGAGGAGGCACCGCCGGAGTGGTTTGGGATGAACCCGGACTACGACGAGGACCCGGCGGAGGTGATCGGCCCCAGCGTCGAGGAGGAAGGCGAGGCGGAGGACGGAGGCGACAGGAGGCAGAGCGGACGACCAGCCTCAGCTCGACCGCGCCTCCAGCAACGAGCCGCGCCCAACCGAGCCGGCTGCCGCTGGAGGTGATCAAGCCGAGACTGCCCAGCCAGCCGCCCGAACGTCTAACACCACCATCTCCTCCGAGCCTCCGAACCCGTCTGCTGCTTCCTAGGCTGCTGCCTTGTCTTTATTTTATCTGTTTTAGTAGTCTTTGAAGAACTTGTTAATTCGCACAATTCCACCCGCGGGGTGTATTTTGAACTTCTGTTCGAAGATTCGGCCAAGGGCCTATGTTATGTAAATATCTATCCGAGTTCTATCATTTCTTGCTCATTGCTCTCTTGGCTTTTTCCTTTGCCGCCTTCCCTTAGTTTCCGTCTTTGCCAGTCGGACAGCCACTCTGCGGACTGCCGCTGGATCAAGTGCTTGGCTACTTTGGGAAGGAAAGTACTTGGCCGTTCTAGAGGTTGAATAGAAGGCGGCGAGCCGACTACTCGGGAGTCGGCTTTGCAAAGAGCGACTGGAAAGCCGGCTTTAAGCTATGTTTATGCTTTGAGTCCTTAGCCATTTTTCATGTGGACGCCCATTCTTCCTTGCTCCTGCCCACCAGACAGTCGCTCTGCGAGATGCGGCTTCTGACAGGAGACGGCTTAGGCACCACACACTACTTGTCCGACTACAGGAAGCATTTCATAGCGCAAGACGGCTAGTCCCCGGGCCGACTAGTCGGACCCGGTGCCAAGCGGCATAAAAAAAGTGGCATACTCGAAGGCATGATTCTTATCATACAGATAACAAAAAGGGCAGTCCCCGAGCTCGCCTTGGGGGGCCCGAAGTCTTAGTACTTTAATACAAAGGGTAGCGTGGTACATACTGCATCAACTTTAAAATCTTCGGAGAAGATTTGCATTCCATGGTCGTTCCATCTCTTTGCCGGAGTCGTCCCTCTTCCATGCTCGGGGCTTCTGAACGTCGATCAGATAGTAGGAGTCGTTGCCCAGTACTTTGCTGATGATGAAGGGGCCTTCCCTAGGCGCCGACAACTTGTGTTGGCCGGCTGTCCGCTGGATCAGTCGGAGCACAAGGTCGCCCTCTTGGAAAGATCTCGGCCTGACCTTCCTGTTGTAGTATCGTTGCAGGATCTGCTGGTAGATGCTGGACCGGCTGAGTGCCAACAGCCATCCCTCTTCCAGCTGATCGACATCGTCTTGACGTGCTTCTTCTGCTTCCTCCTCGGTGTACATGGTGACTCGTGGGGAGTCGAACTCTATGTCCGTTGAGATGATGGCTTCAGCACCATAGACGAGGAAGAAGGGCGTGAAGCCGGTCGACTTGTTTCGAGTTGTGCGCAGACTCCAGAGGATGGCTGGCAACTCGTTAAGCCAACAGCCGGCCGAACGCTCCAGTGGTTCGACCAGTCGAGGCTTGATGCCAGACAGGATGAGGCCATTTGCCCACTCCACCTGGCCGTTTGACTGCGGATGGGCAACGGACGCTAAGTCCAGTCGGATGCCCTGTGTCGCGCAGAAACGGGCGAAGGCGCCTTTGGCAAAATTTGTGCTGTTGTCGGTGATGATGCTGTGCGGTATGCCGTACCGAATCGTGATGTCGGAGATGAAAGTCACGGCAGTCGGGCCATTCAACTTCTTGATGGGCTTTGCTTCTATCTACTCTGTGAACTTGTCCACCGCAACAAGTAGGTGAGTTAAGCCTCCTCGCGCCGTCTTGAATGGTCCCACCATGTCCAGGCCCCAAACTGCAAAGGGCCAGGCGATGGGAATGGTCTTGAGTGCAGAAGCCGGCTGATGCGGCTTGGATCGGAACTTTTGGCACCCCTTGCATTTTTGGAGCAACTCCTTGGCCTCTTCTAGGGCAGTCGACCAAAAGAAACCGTGTCGAAATGCTTTGGCGACGAGTGCTCTTGAGGCCGCATGATGGCCGCACTCGCCTTGATGGATGTCTCTGAGAATTGCTTGGCCTTGCTCTGGCTCGACGCAACGCTGGTAGACACCAGTGACGCTGCGCCTGACCATCTCTCTGTTGACTATGGTGTAGGCTGCCGCTCGGCGTTGTACTTGCCGAGCCAAGATTTCATCAGTTGGCATCTCTTTGCTCACTAGGAACTTGAGGATGAGTTGTGCCCATGAGGGTGCTGCTATTTCTTCGACTTCCAGAACTGCGACTTGGACGAGGGCGGCTGGGCTGGGAGGCGGCGGGCTGGAGTCCGCGGCTACTTGCCGGATTGATGAAGTCCCCGGGCTGACTGATGCAGTCCCCGGGCTGAGCTCTGGAGTCTTCGGTCTGGTCGCCGCAGTCCCCGGGCCGAGTTCTGAACTCCCCGGGCCGGCTTCGACTGCGGCGTTCTTGGAGCCATCTGCAAGAGTTCTTGTGCCGTCTGCTGGGGCTCTTGAGTCGGATCCGACTTCTTCGGGGGGAGCCGGCACAAAGATGGAGTCTGACTCCGGCGAAGGCTTAACAGACGGCTTGAGGAGGCGCTGAAGGGCAACGCCGGATGGTATAGCTTGGCGGGTGGAGCCGATTCTCGCCAGGGTGTCTGATTGGTCGCTGTCATTTCTTGTCACGTGAAGGAACTCGCATCCCTTGAAATATCCACCGAGTTGCTGCACGAGGAAGCGGTAGCTTGCCATGTTTGCATCCTTGGCGTCCCAGTCGCCAGATGACTGCTGGACCACCAAGTCGGAGTCGCCATAGCACAGGATCCGGTGAATACCAAGTTCTTTGGAAAGGCGGAGCCCGTGAATGAGTGTCTCGTATTCGGCGACGTTGTTGGAGGCGGTGAAATGGATCTGCAGTGCGTACTTGAGCTTGTCGCCTTTGGGAGAAGTGAGCACAACGCCGGCTCCTAAGCCGGCGCGCATCCTGGAGCCATCAAAATGCATCCGCCAATGGGTGGAGTCGGGCGCTGGCGGCAGGTACTGGGTCTCGGCCCAGTCGGCCAGCGCTTGCGACTTGATGGGGGTGCGGGGCTGGTAGTAGATTGTGTAGGGTGGCAGCTCTATGGCCCATTTGGCCACTCGGCCAGAGGCATCTCGGCTTCCGATGATCTCGGCTAGTGGGGCTGTGCAAACCACAGTGATTGGATGCTCTTGAAAGTAAGGCTTCAGCTTCTTGGCGGCAAAGTTTACGCCATAGCACATCTTCTGGTAGTGGGGGTAGTTCTGCTTGGAGGTCGACAGCACTTCGCTTAGGTAATATACCGGTCTCTGGACGGGTAGTGCCTTGCCTTCCTCCTTGCATTCAACTATGATGACTGTGTTGACCACCCGGCTAGTGGCAGCAATGTATAGGAGCATGGGCTCTTTAGGAGTCAGAGCTGCCAGCACAGGGGGAGTAGCCAACATCTTCTTCAGCTGGAGAAAAGCTTCGTCCGCCTTGTGGTTCCACTCAAAAAAAGTGGTCTTCTTCATGAGCTGGTACAGGGGGAGAGCTTTCTCGCCCAGCCGACTGATGAATCGGCTGATGGACGCCAAGCAGCCAGTGAACTTTTGCACATCCAGCAGTCGGCTGGGTACCTCCATCCTCTCGATGGCTTTGATCTTCACAGCGTTGCATTCTATGTCGCGTTCAGAGACCAGGAAGCCAAGGAGTTGGTCGGTTGGTACTCCGAAGACGCACTTCTCAGGGTTGAGCTTGATCTGCAATCGGCGTAGTTTCTCAAAGGTCTCCTTGAGGTCTTCCAGCAGTGTTTCGTGCTTTTCCGTCTTCAGCACCACATCATCCACGTAGACATGGGTATTTCTGCCGAGTTGCTTGAGGAGGCACTTCTGCATGCAACGCTGAAAGGTGGCACCGGCATTCCTCAAGCCGAACGTCATGGTCAGGTAGTAGAAGGCTCCAAACGGCATGATGAAGGCGGTCTTCAGCCTGTCTGCCGGGTTCAACTTGATCTGGTGATATCCTGAATATGCATCTAAGAAGCTCAACAGCTCGCATCCAGCTGTCGAGTCTATCACCTGATCAATCCTTGGCAGAGCAAATGGGTCCTTCGGGCATGCTTTGTTGAGGCTTGTGTAGTTGATACACATCCGCCATTGCTTGTTCTTCTTCAGCACCAGGACCGGGTTTGCTAGCCATTCTGGGAAAAACACTTCCATAATGAAGCCGGCTGCAAGGAGTCGGGCTATCTCTTCTCCAACAACTCGTCTCTTCTCTTCTGACAGGCGGCATAAGGGCTGCCTGACGGGCTTCACATCAGATCGGACATGTAACCTGTGCTCGGCGAATTCCGTCGGTACACCTGGCATGTCTTTGGGGGACCATGCGAAGATGTCCCGATTCTCACGGAGGAAATCGACGAGCTCGCCTTCCTATTTGCTGTCAAGGTTTGCACCTATGACAACATACCTCTCTGGGTGCTCCGGGTCCAAGGGTATCTTCTTTGTCTCTTTGGCCGGCTTGAACGAACCTTCAGCTTCCGACTACTTGGGGTTAGGCGACATCTCCGGCCGCTTGTCTGCCATCGCCACAACCCGATCAAGGAGCCGCTTCTCGGCCGTGATCACTAGGGACTCGGCTAGCCGACTGCTTTCAGCCGCACATGCGGACGACTTTCTGTAGTCGCCGGCTATGTCAGAATCCCCTTGGAACTCGGCATCTTCATCTTGAGGTAGGCGTAGTGGGGGACCGCCATGAATTTGGCCAAAGCAGGTCGGCCAAGCAACGTGTGGTACGGGCTCTCAAGGTCCACCACTTCAAACCAGACTGGCTCTCGGCGAAAATGATCCTTGTCTCCGAAGAGGACATCTATCAGAATCTTGCCGATTGGTGAGCAGGAAAGGCCAGGGACAATGTCGTGGAACACAGTCCGACTGTTCTGAAGCTGTCTTTGCTTGATTCCTAACTTCTCCATGGTATCCTTGTACAGGATGTTGATGCTGCTGCCTCCGTCTATCAGCACTCGCGAGAAACGAGCGGCTCTTTTATCTGTGGCAAAGGTGGCATCCAAGACCAGGGCGTAGGAGCCCGGATTCGGCATCACCTTTGGGTGATCAGCTCTGCTCCAATTGATAGGCTTCTCGGACCAGTGCATGAACTCTGGAGCATTTGATGCTACTGCATTCACCTCCTACTGTTGCAGCTGCTTGCTGCGTCGATCGTCAGCCACACTGGTGAACACCACGTAGGCTCCGTGCTCTTCTGGGTACTCATCTTGTATTGCGCCGACTGGCCTGACAGCCGGCTGCTGGGGTGGAGGCGGAGGCGGCTGCCCAGCAGGCGGGGGAGGCAGGAGGCCGTCTCCCTTGGCGATCCAAGTGAGCTAGTGCCACTTCCGGGTGGTGTGGTTTGACGGCTTTGCGCCGTTGTGGAACTTGCAAGGACCATCTAGAGTCTGCTCGTAAGAAAAGGCCGGCAACCAGTTGGACTTGCCGCCTTTCTGTCGCTTGGGCGGAGGCTGCCCCTCCGGCTGCTGGTCTTCGACCGTCGCAACCTGCCGACTGCTGGAAGCTGGCTGTGGGGCCTTGCGCTTGTGGTCGTTCTGCTGTTGTCGCCGACTAGCGTCTCCAGCCGGAGTTCTGGGACCTGAGGGGCCACTTTGCCAGTCGCACTAACTTGAATCTCCGCCTTCATGGAGGAGTCGGCTGTGGCATACTTGTCTGCTATGATCAGCAGCTCGTCAAGGGTTTCTGGCTCGTCGCAGAGGAGCTTGTGCTTGAGGAGGGTGCCTTCTCTGCACCCGGCGGTGAAGTACTCAATAGCCTGCACCTCGTGCACGCCCTCACAGGAGTTCCGAAGCTCGGACCAACGCGTGAGGTAGTCGCAAGTTGATTTGTTGGGGCCATGCACGCACAAGGAGAGCTGGCGAGGCTTGGGAGGTCGCTGGTACGTGCTTGTGAAGTTGCGGACGAAAGCTTCGGTGAAGTCGACCCAGCTGTTGATGCTGCGGGGCTTCAGGCTGTTCAACCATGTCCGGGCCGTGCCCTGGAGCATGAGCGGAACATATTTCACGGCAACGCGCTTGTTGTCGTTCGCTATGTTGACGGCTGTTGAGTAGTCAACCAGCCAGTCTTCCGGCTTCACAGAGCCGGTGTATTTGGGCATATCTCGGGGGAGCGTGAACCCTTTGGGAAAAGGCTCATCTCGGATGCGGGGCCCGAAACAGGGCGGTCCCAACTCGTCTTCTTCTTCCAGCGCCAGGGATCGGTGAAGTCGGTCGATCCGGTGGCGGGCGTCGTTTTCTCCGACTCCCTCTCGGCGGCCAAGGCGGTCGCCGAGAGCCGGATGGTCAACAGGCGGCGGGGAAACTCGCCTTTCCTTGCGAGGAGGAGGAGGCGGACAGTCGTCCCGTCGTTCCACTGCTCTTGGGCGGCCATCTTGGTCGCGCTCGATGGTGATGCGAGTCTGACTGTGGCTGACAGCCGGATCCTTGTCCTTTCTTCCGCGGACACCGCCAGTCGGTGTCCGAGACGTCACGCCTTGATCCCGGCGGGGAGGCAGGTCGTCGTTTTGCCGTTGCGGTGCCTCTGTGCGGCAGCCGGCTTCGTTCTGCGCGGCAGCCGTGTCGAGGAGTCGCTGGACTCGCTCCGTCATCAGGCGGCGCTCCTCACCCTCAAAGTTGTCCAGCTCGTCCGCCGCCGCCTGGGCGGCCCGGATGTTCTCCGCTGGCGTGGCGTACACAGGGCGATTGGCCCCGAACAGGTTGGCGATGTCCACGCCACGCTGTCGGACCGCGCCTAGGCGGCTGGGCCCAGTTGGGGCCGGCGAGCCACCCACTGCGCGATCCATCTCTTGCTGGTAGGCCTCTGACAAGCGTCTCATGCTTGCTAGCTTCTTCGCGCCCTCGACGAGCTGAAGGCGGCGTGCCTCCAGCGTCTCGGCGTCAGCGTCTTCTGGAATGGGCGCAGTTTGGTCTTGTAGCGCCGCGTCGAGCGGGTCATGAGCTCCTCCGCCGGAATGCTCGCCATGATCGATGACGAGCACCTCTGTGACGGTGCTCCCGCCGCTCTCCACGCGAGGGAGCGGTTCATCGTAGACCACCACGTTGGTGGGAAACGCGTCGAGCGACGCAGTGTCGGAGTCGACCAGCATCGGGTCGGTGGAGCCTACGGACTCCAAGTCCACGGCGGGCTCGCCGGCGACGTGGAGTTGATCAAGGAGGCCCGCGAGGAGGCTCTCGGGGCCGCCCGTGTCTGCGTCGGATGCAGACTCGTTGGAGAGGCGAACCTCACCGACAAGTTCGCCGAGGCAGCTGGCTGCGCAGGTGATCTCAGCGCCGTGCAGCGCGTCGGCGCAAACTCCATCTGGCGTGTCGGGCTGGCTGCGCTCGCCAGGGAGGAAGAGGGTTCCCGTCCAGAGCAGGTCTCCAGACGATGGTGTACCAGGCCCCACGGTGGGCGCCAAATGTCAGGGGTTGGGTGCGACATATGCCAAGGGATGGCTTATCATGGTGGGGGCGAGTAGAACATCGCCGGTGCCTGGAAGCGGGATGAGGCGTAGACATGCACGCCCGCGAATCTTACCCAGCTTCAGGGCTCTCCGAGGAGATAACACCCCTACTGCTGCTCTGCGGGGTCTCCGCATGATCACTATGGCAAAGTGGGTACAAGGATGGTCCTTGAGCTGTTTCCTGGAGGTAGGAGCAGGCAAGGCTAGATCTCTCCTTACTATGTTCTCTGGTCTAGTGCTAATGGAATCGAACCCTTTGCATGGGTGCCCCGGGGGGTTTATATAGGCCTACCCCCCGGGGGTACAATGGTAATCCGGCTGGGCGCGGGTCCCAGCCGTCTGTCTCTCAGGCCGTCGTCTTCTCCGCCGACTACTGGGGCCCGCCGACCGGTGGGCCCCGCCGACTGGCCCGGTACGGAGCCGACAGGCCTTGTCCGCCGCGGGCGGGTCTTGCCGGCTGCGGATTACTGTAGCCGTGCTTCTAATGACGCTGTCTTGGTCATGGGGTCATGGCAACAGTGCCGCCGCCTGACGGACGATCACTGTTGCCACTCCCCGTCTTGTCTGGTTAATGGCATGCGGGGCCCGTGGGAGGAGCCGGCCGACTCCCACGGGGTCCGTCTTGTGGCGCTCTCGCCGTCTTCTGTCCCCCCGCTGACCGGTGGGGCCCACCATCTCTGGGCCGTACAGGCAGGCCGACGTGGGCACAGGGCTCCGCCACTGGAGCGGATGTCAGGGCTGGCATGGCAACAGTGCCGCGCCGGACGGAGATCTCCACTGGTACGGCGCACTGTAGCCATGCCTACCCTTGGTAATCGGGGTGGGGGCGGGCCATACTGCGGCCGTTCCCCGTCCCGTCCCTTCTTACGAAGGCAGAGGGTGGTTGGAGTCGCGGGCCGACTCCCCATAGCCGGCTTCTTTGGAAGCCACCAGTTAGGAATCGGCTCATCTTGTAGTCGTCCCTGGGACTCGTCCGTGAGTGGGTAGTCGGCAGCGCCACTGCCGACTCCTAGAGGCGGCCCTCCGTCTTGGGGTTCCTGAGGGGCGTAGCCTGCCCCGATGTCTTGAAAGGTTCTGGGCTTTGGGTTAGCCTACCCGTGGCCCATTACTCCGACAATCCTCTCGTATGGTAACTTCTCTGGAGGCTTGGGAGATGGATCAAATCTGTATTGCCTCCCGCCTCTGGCTGTACTGCTAGACGCCGGAGCGGCCGGAGCGGCGGCGGTTGTTTTCCTTTGTTGCTTATGAGGCGAAGAAGGAGGCGGAGTGCTATGACACGCCGGAGCAGCCGGAGCGGCGTCGACTCTCTTCCGCCCATGCTGATGAGGTGGAGGAGGAGGCGGGCTGCTCGGACACGCCGGCGCAGGCGGAGTGCTGCCACGCGCCGGAGTAGGCGGAGAAGGAGGCGAAGTGCCCTGATCAGTCGCCGGAGGAGGAGGCGGAGCGCCCTGACTCACCGGAGGAGGAGGAGGAGGCGGAGGCGTCCAGTTCGGAAGGTGGATGAGCTCCTTCTGCCATACACATGGAGTCTTCAGAGCAGAACACAGACGAGTCTCCCCTTCACCGGTAGGTGGTCAAGCTCGAGCTCCTCAAGTCCCTGCGTTATTTCATCCACCATCACAGCAGCATATCCTTTTGGAATCGGACGGCAGTGAAAAGTTGCGCCGGGTTCAAGAGGTGCAACTGAGCCAACAGCCGCCTTGACTTTGAAGTTCTGCCATTGTGTCATAAGGCGGCAATCTTGAGACTCCGTGATAGCATCCACGGGGTAGCTAGCAGGAGCCGTGAAGACAGGCTCCTGAAGCAGCTTGGTGGAAGCCACGATGCTTCTCCGCTGAGATGGCGGGGTAGCTTCAGGGGTAGCTTCGTACGGTCGCTTGTTGTGAACTGCATGTCGTTCCTCTAGCGCTTGTACCCTTGCGTGCAGCTTCTGCAGTTGGTTCTGCTCAACTTTCCTCTTCCTCTCCCGGCCTTTGTAACCACTTGCGTCAGGAAACCCAACCTTCCATGAAATGGAGCCTGGCGTGCCTCGTGTTTGTCCAGGGGTGCTCAGGATTCCCGAGGGCCTGTGTGAGCTCGTCGTTCTCTCTATCGGGAACGAACGTCCCTTGCTGCACTGCGGCAATATACTCCTGAAGCTTCGTGACGGGTATTTCAAGTTGTTGGTTCGTCCAAACGCACTTCCCTATTTTAGGGTCCAATGTTCCCCCAACCCCAAAGAACCAAGTCCTTGAACGGTCAGGCCAGTGCAATGTCTCTGGTTCGACCCCTTTATCAAGCAGGTCATTCTCAGCCTTGTCCCACAACGGCCGGGCTTTGAGGTAGCCACCTGACCCCGTGCGATGGTGAAGCTCCTTCTTTGCAGCATTTTTCTTGTTTGTCGTTGACATCTTCTTACTCTTCTCCGATGTCTTGTGGGCCACAAATGCGTCCCAGTGATCTCTTATCTTCTCAAATCAGTCGGTGAATTCTGGAGTCTTGTCTTTGTCGACAAACGTTGACTTCAAATCATTCTTCCACCTCCTGAATAGATCTGCCATCTTCTTAAGAGGATGAGCCTTGACCAATGGCTCTATAACTGGCTTCTCCGGATCCTCCTTTGGCGGTACACTACTAGGTATAGCAGTAGCATTCGTCAAAACTCGGCGCTAGCGCTACTTAGTAGTAGCGCTTGTTGCAAAACCACGCTACAACCATTATTTTAGCAGTAGCGCGTCTTCACGAAAAAGCGCTACTACTAAAATTCCCTCACTAATGCCGGTAGGCTAGGAATGGTAGTAGCGGTTCACCCAGAAGCACGCTACTGCTAAAAACTTTGTAGCAGCGCGTTTATGCTGTAGAGCGCAACTGCTATGAAAAAGAAAATAAATAGAAAAATAAGTAGAAAAGTAAATGAAAATGAAAGAAATAGAAAAAGGAGAAATGAAAAAAAGAAATGTAAAGAAAACAATAGAAAAAGAAAAATAAAACAGAAAGGAATAGCTGTAGCACGTTTCTTTGGAACACGCTATAGCTATCTTAGCTATAGCTCGTTTCGGCAAAACGCGCTACTGCTAGTTTGACTCAAATCCCGGCAGCCCGGGCTCAAAATTTCGCTAAGTCCTTTCCCCCCACTCCACTCCCGCCCCTGTCCCCCAACTGCTCCATCGTCGTCGTCACCCTGTCGCCTTCGACCACACCGCCACCGCCCGAGGCCGCCTTCGACCACACCGCCGCCGCCCGCCGCCTTCGACCACACCGCCGCCGCCCGAGGCTGCCCTCGACCTCACAGCCGCCGCCCGAGGCCATCGTCGACCTCACCATCACCTCCCTTGAGCTCACCGCTGCCGCCCTCGACCTCACCGCCGCCGCCCGAGCCAGAGCCTGCCCTCGCCGCCGACCGTAAGGCCCTGCCTCTCCTGTCCCCTACCCTCCTCTCTATCTCTGCTAGGGCAATTCATATATATATATTGATACTGTGTTGATGTTCATATGAACCCTAGATTTTTTTAGGGCAATAGGCATTTTATAGCATTTAGGAAAAATGATTAGCAAATGTTTTAGGAAATTAGCTAGGGCAATTTTTATGAAAATGCCTAAACAGTAATTCCATTTAGCTTTAAACTAATAGAGGGTATATAAATAATAGTAGCATTTAGATTTAAATTAACAGAGGCTATAAACAAAAAAACTTAGCTATAAAAAAATATTTGGACTACGGACCTGAATTTGTTCCAAATTTCATTCAAATGAAATTTGAATTATTTGGACTGACCTGAATATTTTTGAAGAAATTGGGTGTAGGTACTAAGGTCTTGCTGTGGAAATTTTGGTGGGGTCAGAAGGGTTAGAGAAAATGGAGTTCCAAGACTTTTAGCTTTAGACAAAAAAATGTATTTAGCTATAAATAAAAACAGTAGCTATGGCACTTAGCTATAAACAAAAAACAGAATTGTTTTTCTTTTCAAAAACTTGATCAAACTAATTGTTGCTATGTAAACAAAAAACAAGACTGTTTTTATATGATATATGTCATTGATGTTCATTTGCATATTCCATTATTGTTGATTCTATCTTTTCATTGAAGTGGCCATGTTATATGCAAATTCCTCAATAGTGTTTGCTCATGTTATATCTTTTCATTGAAGTTGTTCGATTGTGCCCAAGTGGCTTCGTTGTTTCCAGGGAATGATGCTGAGTGGCCTATGTTTTGCTGGAATGTTGATTCATTTCTGTTCCGGCAAATTTCAGGTTCTCGATTTGTCCACTTTTTAGCAAAGGTCATGCCGAAATTTTCCGTGAATTTCGGCATGACTTGTGCTACAAACTAGGACATATCGAGTGCCCGGAATTTGCCGCACCAGGAAGGAGTCAACATTCCTGCAAAACAATAGGCCTTTTTAATGTCATTATTCACTTTATTAGGTCTAGAATTAATTGACTAGATTTAATCATAGGAAACATGGCTAGCAACGATGAAGGACAGGGTTCTGGTGATTTCGACGACGTCTACCGGGTGGCAGACGAATTTTTTAGCCTTGCCGACGATCAACCGATGTTGTTGCTGGGCCCACCGGTGGCATCGGGGACTGAGACCGACACGCAGACCGGTGCTGAGATTGAGACCGGCGCTGAGACTCAGACCGACATCGAGACTGGCGCTGAGCTGAGACCAGCGCTGCCTCAGGGAGCGAAGCCGGTGTAGAACCGAAAGCAAAGAGGCAACGGCTTCCTAACAAGCTCAGGCCATAAGACCGACTTCTGCTGCATCCAGCAACCGAATTCTCTTAATGATGGATTCTATGTCCTACACCACATGCTGGAGTACAGACAGGATCACCAGAACCTTCACATGTCACCTAGATCTGGCGATGCCCATATTCTGCAATGGGAAAAGGACATAGGAGATATCGAGGATCATCGACTTCGAGTTGAGTTCTATAACGTCCAGCACAAACTTGCCCAAATCATCATGAAGGAGGTCGTCGGAAAAACAGGGATGTTCTACGGAGAAGGACAAATGTCACGGGAAGACGTCCGAACATGGATAGCCTATCAACGTCTCAACATGAAGCCTTTCACTAAGCTCGAGGACTATCTCCCTGACTTGGATGGATGGAACGACATGTTGGAGTGATTGTCGATATATGACAATGTGTCCGTTTAGTCCATACTTTCTGTATGACAAAACTTTGAGTTATGCACGGTGAAACTTTATTTGTGATGTAATTAAACCGTCCTCCTCCTTGACTAGCAAAAATCACTCTAGTTAGGGCATTTTGGGGTATGATGAACTTTGTTATTTATGCTTATGATATGTTGTTTCTATTTTTACCAAGTTTGTCTCTTTCTGTTGCTCAACTATATATGTTGCATATCATCGACTCATGTGACGATGCAGGTGCATAGATCATAGATGGCAAAGAAGTGCTATGCCAGGAGTATATATACGACAAGTGGCTGGAGTGTCAGGCCCAGGTGTACCGGTTTCCAGTTTCCGAGCGACAGGCAGTAGTTAGTTTAGGGTTCACGCTAATGCGAGAGAGGGATACGAACTCATGTACTCAAAGTGATAGCTCTTCTCGCGTATATCATTGTTTAGATGGATGACGATGTATTTGCAAGTAATCAAGACTTGTATCGCTATTTTCGAGATGATGACGAGAGACCACTTTGTGTGGGAGGATGATTATGATGATGGCATGATTTGATGAGACTAATTATATGTATATGCTATGATTACATTTGTATGTGTATGATATGCTAAAGATTATTGTATAAAGCCTATTCAAATACAAAACAAATAAAAAAAACAAATATGCAGGGAAAAAAACTAATAAAACTAGTAGTAGCGAGGGGGGAAATTTAGCAGTAGCGCCGCCTAGCCAGTAGCGCTTCCCAGTAAACAGCGCTGCAGATAATATCAGCAGCGCCCTTTTCTAAAGAGCGCTACAGCTATTCATCTATAGCAGTAGCGTGGGACAACATGCACTACTGATATACGTTAGCTGTAGCGCCTTATTAGTAGCGACGGTCCCCGCGCTACTTAGAGGTCCAAAACCCGCGCTGTTGCTAGGCTTTTCCCTAGTAGTGGTAGGGTGAAATTTGCCTTTAGCGCGGTCCAAAGATCATATTTCTGCCTATCGTTGACATAAGTCACTTGAGGCTCTTCGTTCTTAGGCTTATACCATTGGTGGATGCTGATCAGGATCATGTCCCTAACAAGAACCCCGCACTGAGTAGAAAATGCTTCCTTGGTCCGGATGGGTTCAATCGGTTGGCCATCGCGCGCGATTCTGTGATCGTGAACCTTTCATCCTGGAGAAACTTTTTCTTCGGGCCTCGTCTCGTTACCGAAGTTTGGCTCGATCTGGGGGCTAGAAAAGAAGAAAGAAGAGAGTTAATATGTGTACATACCAAAACAATTAATGCATCAATTTTCTAGTTAGCACAGGGTTAATTAATATATATACCTGGCCGGACTCCGTCGGTCACCGGAGCCGTCATCATGGTCTCCTTCTTCCACCGGCATTCGGTCACCGAAGCCATCATAATCATGTCCTTCCTCCTCCATTGTTTGATCACCGTATCCTGCTTCACCCTCTCCTTCCAGACCATCGATGTTGTTGAGATACGACAATACATCACCTCCGCCGAGGATTATATCCCCCAACACATGTTCTGCTTCCAAGTCTCGGTGCTCCACAGTTTTTGCAAATATTACAACATGGCAATTAATATACAAACATGACAGATGGATATATTAGTGGCGAACGTAGACCTAGCTATCTAATCACAACAAGGAATCATATTAGTGGCCTCGATGCTTCTAGGGTTTGGGGTGGCCTCGGCAACCCTTCTAGGGTTTGGGGTGGCCTCGACGAAAACACTCTTTTAACTTGGTAAATTTAGGTGGCCTCGGCAACGCTTCTAGGGTTTGGGCCGGACCGCCTCTCTCATGGTTGTCCGGTGTCTGGACCGACAAGGGATTTAACAAAATCGTACCATTCTGGATGTCTAGAAAATGGTCCATATTTTTCCTGATCTCATCTACCCTTCTATATGTCACGTTGTCTAGTGTCAAAGAATTCAAGAAAACCATGACCTCATCATTAGTCGGAAATGACATGCGCATAATGGTATGAAGCTCTTCAAAGTTGTTTTGGAATGGAGTTACCGATAGAATAATTCGCTTTTTGGTACAAAGTTCAGCAAGAGCCTTCCGAATATCGCTATTTGGAAGGCCTTTGCTAAAATTCGTACCAATAGGCAAATTATTCTATCAGGAACTCCGTTCCAAAACAACTTTGAAGATCTTCGTAGCATCATACGCCTGTTACTTCCAGTTAATGATGAAGCCATGGATTTCTTCAATACTTTGACATACAAGGTGACATATAAAAGAATGTGTATATATATATATATATATGAGATCAGAAAAAATAGATCAACTTGTGCACATCCATAATGGGGGCATTCTTGATAAATTAGGACCCTCGACCCCTTGACGACCCTCCACCCTCGGCCCCTCGGCGACCCTCGACCCTCTACACTAGTTCACGACCCTCGACCGCTCGGCGATCCACGACCCTCTACCCTAGTTCCCGACCCTCGACCCCCTCATGTCACGTTTGTCTAGTGTCAAAGGATTCAACAAAACCATGCCTTCATCATTAGGCGAAAGTAACAGGCGCATGATGGTACGAAGCTCTCCAAAGTTGTTTTGGAATGGAGTCCCAGATAGGATAATTCGCTTTTTGGTACAAAGTTTAGCAAGACCCTTTCAAATATCACTATTTTGAAAGCCTTTGCTGAAATTTGTACCAAAAAGTGAATTATCCTATCCGAGACTCGGTTTCAGAACAACATTGGAGAACTTCGTACCATCATGCCCTGGTTATTTCTGGCTAATGATGAAGCCATGGATTTCTTCAATACTTTGACACAAGGCAACCTCTCGACCCCTCGGTGTTCCTCGACGCTCGACCTCTCGACGACCCTCGACCCTCGAACCCTCGGCGACCCTCGACCCTCTACCCTAGTTCTTGACCCTCGACCCCTCGGCGATCCTCGACACCCTCGTTCCCGATAAAAATCTATTTCCTCTTCTTCTCCTATGTTCCTTCTTCTTCTCCTCTTTTTTTCTTCTTCTTTCTCTTCTTATTTTTTTCACCTCTTCTTCCTCTCCTCTTCTTCTCCTTCTTTCTCTTCTTATTTTTTCTCCTCTTCTTCTGTTTTTTCTACCCTTTTTCCTCTCCTTCTTTTTCGTCCCTTCTTCCTTCTTCCTAGATAAAACTTTTCTAAAAATGTAAATTTTGCCGCTCATGTCGAAGTTATCAGGGAGGGGGTATATCGACCCCCCCTCATGTCGAAGTTATCGGGGATGGGGTATATCGACCCCACCCCCTCCCCGATATGAACAAAAAAATTAATCTAATAAATCTAATAAAAACATGCTCTGAACATACATACAGCCACATACATACATATGAACAAACATTTAATCTAATAAAAAAATAATGAAACATAGGCCGGGGCGGCGCGGCAGGTCACAACGGGGGCGGCTGGCGATGGCGACGGCGACGGCGATGACGACGGTCACGGCGAGGGCGGCGAGGGCGCCGACGCGCGGGGGCGGGCCGCGAACAGGGGCTCGGGCGCGAGGCAGGGGCCGGCGTGGTTGGGGGCAGGGCGGCGCGACGACGGGCGTGGGCGATGGCTACGCGGGGAAGGGCGCGGGCGATGGCGACGGCGACGAGGAGCAAGGCGTTGGCGTCGGGGTAGAGGGCGGCAGGGGCGTCAGGGAGAATGAGAAACTGCTGAAAATTTCCAAAGATTTGGCTTATATAGCTAGCCCTTTAGTCCCGGTTGGTGGCACCAACCAGGACCAATGCCCCCCTTTAGTCCCGGTTGGTGCCACCAACCGGGACCAAAGGCCTTGGTCCCGGTTGGTGGCCCCAACCAGGACTAAAGGGGTGCCACCAACCGGGACGTAAGGCACCCTTTCGTCCTGGTTGGTGCTACCAACCGTGACCAAAGGCCTTGTCCTGCCCGCGCCCAAATGTTTAGTCCCACCTCCCTAGTTGAGAGGAGCTCGGAGTGGTTTATAAGCCCCACTGCGGCTGCCCTCTCGAGCTCCTCTCAAATGCAGGCTTACTGGGCCTAATCACATACTATGCTGCCTGTGGGCCTACTGGGCCTTCTGCGGGCCCAAATCCTGGCCCATGGTTGGGTTTCTAGTCGTATTCACACTGTGGTGGCCCAGTAGGTGCCATTTTTTTATTTTCCCAGTTTTTTTGTTTTCTTTTTTGCTTTATTTATTTTATTTCTTTCTACTTATTTATTTTATTAAAGTTTATTTTATTTTATTTTGTTTCTACTTATTTATTAAAGTTTATTTTGTTTCTACTTTTTTATTTTATTTTGTTTCTACTTATTTATTTTATTTTCTTTTTTTTTTTGCTTATTTATTTATTTTATGAAAATTATTTTTGCTTATAATGTTTTGAACAGAAAATACTTTGATAATTTTAGTTGCATAAATTTTATATAATTTTAGTTTCAATAATACTAGAGGTTTATAAAAGCTTTTTAGTTGATTCCTTTTGCTATTAGAGTTTCATTAAAGTTTTCTAGTTCATTCCTTTTTCTATTAGAGTTTCATTAAAGTTTCCTAGTTCATTCTTTTAGTTTATTATTTTTTCTATTAGAGTTTCATAAAAGTTTTCCATATCATTCTTTTTTAATTAGTTCATTATTTGAGCTAAATGACCTTGAAATTGAAAAGCACTTCAGATGAACTCTGAAGAGGTTGAAAATTGGCATGGTATCATCGTTTCGCCCACATAGCATGTGCTAAAAAGTTGAGAGGGCTACGGCAAAAACTAGATGCACTTCATGTACAAAATGGACAATCTCTTTTGAAGTATCAGGGTTTCGGACGAAAACTCATCTGTTACAAAGGGATTACATTTTTTTAACTTATTTGAACTCTAGACTTTTTGTGTGTTCAAAATGAACCATTCAAAGCCACATCATCAATTTACAACCCTTTCTGACTTCATTTGTTATTTTTCATGCATTTACTAATTTTTTGAGCTATATGACCCTGAAATTGAATAGCACTTCAGATGATCTCTGAAGAGGTTCAAAATTGGCATGGTATCATCATTTCACCCACATACCATGTTCTACAAAGTTGAGAGGGTTACGGCAAAAACTGGATGCACTTCGTGTATAAAATGGACAATCTCTTTCGAAGTATCAGGGTTTCAGACGAAAACTCATCTGTTACAAAGGGATTTCATTTTTTTTGAACTTATTTGAACTCCAGACTTTTTGTGTGTTCAAAATGAACCATTCAAAGCCACATCATCAATTTTCAACCCTTTCCGACTTCATCTGTTATTTTTCATGCATTTACTAAATTTTTTGAGCTAAATAACCCTGAAATTGAAAAGCACTTCAAATGAACTCTGAAGAGATTGAAAATTGGCATGGTATCATCATTTCACCCACATAGCATGTGCTAAAAAATTGAGAGGGTTACGACAAAAACTGGATGCACTTCGTGTACAAAATGGACAATCTCTTTCGAAGTATCAGGGTTTCATATGGAAACTCTTCCGTTACAACAGGCATTTCATTTCTTCACATGTAACTGCAGTGATATTCTAGATCAAAGACATCATCATAATAGTTGTGGAGAGAAAGTCTTCACTTTTTCTTCGCTTGTGTCCTTTGCTTATTGCATCGAAACCATGGATATTCTTCATCGCTTAATAGGGTGCTTGGGTCAGCCTTGACTTTGAAGGGAGGAATTTCATGAAACTTTTCATAATCTTCAGACATGTCTGTCTTGCCCTCCAATCCCACGATGTCTCTTTTTCCTGAAAGAACTATGTGGCGCTTTGGCTCATCGTATGATGTATTCGCTTCCTTATCTTTTCTTTTTCTCGGTTTGGTAGACATGTCCTTCACATAGAAAACCTGCGCCACATCATTGGCTAGGACGAACGGTTCATCTATGTACCCAAGATTGTTTAGATCCACTGTTGCCATTCTGTACTGTGGGTCTACCTATACCCCGCCTCCTGATAGATTGACCCATTTGCACATAAACAAAGAGACCTTAAAATAATGTCCGTAGTCAAGTTCTCATATGTCCACTATGTAACCATAATATGTGTCCTTTCCCCTCTTGGTTGTTGCATCAAAACGGACACCGTTGTTTTGGTTGGTGCTCTTTTGATCTTAGGCGATTGTGTAAAATGTATTACCATTTATCTCGTATCCTTTGTAAGTCAATACAGTCGAAGATGGTCCCCTGGACAACGAGTACATCTCATCAGAAATAGTGTTGTCACCTCTCAGACGTGCTGCCAACAAACTGCCGAAAGTCCTGATGTGTTCACATGTAATCCAGTCCTCACACTGCTCCGGGTGTTTGGAGCGCAGACTGGTCTTGTGTTTGTCGACATACGGGGTCACCAAGGTAGAGTTCCGTAGAACTGTGTAGTGTGCTTGAGACCAATAATGCCCGTCCCTGCGCGATTGAGGGAGACCAATCTTCTTAAGGCCAGGAATGAAGTCAACACAAAACCCAATGCCATCCTCTATTTGATGGCCCATGGAGATGCTTCATTCTGGCCTAGCGCGGTTATGGACATATTTCTTTAGGACTCCCATGAACCTCTCAAAGGGGAACATATTGTGTAGAAATACGGGGCCCAGAACGACAATCTCGTCGACTAAATGAACTAGGACCTGTGTCATGATATTGAAGAAGGATGGTGGGAACACCAGCTAGAAACTGACAAGACATTGCGCCACATCACTCCTTAGCCTTGGTATGATTTCTGGATCGATCACCTTATGACAGATTGCATTGAGGAATGCACATAGCTTCACAATGGCTAATCGAACGTTTTCCAGTAGAAGCCCCCTCAATGCAACCGAAAGCAGTTACGTCATAATCACATGGCAATCATGATACTTTAAGTTCTGGAACTTTTTCTCTAGCATATTTATTATTCCCTTTATATTCGATGAGAAGCCAGACATGACCTTCATACTGAGCAGACATTCAAAGAAGATTTCCTTCTCTTCTTTGGTAAGAGTGTAGCTGGCAGGACCTTCATACTTCTTTGGAGGCACGCTGTCTTATTCGTGCAAATGTTGCAGGTCCTCCCGTGCCTCCGGTAGTGTATCTTTTGTCCTCCCATAGACGCCCAAGAAGCCTAGTAGGTTCACGCAAAGGTTCTTCGTCACGTGCATCACGTTGATTGAAGAGTGGACCCTAGGTCTTTCCAGTAGGGTAGGTCCCAAAATATAGATTTTTTTTCTTCCACATGGGTGCGCGTCCCTCAGCGTCATTCGGAACAGATAGTCCACGAGGACCCTTTCCAATGATAACGTGTTAATCATTGACCATAGCAAGTACGTGATCACCGGTACGCATGGCAGGCTTCTTCTGGTGATCTGCCTCGCCATTGAAATGCTTGCCTTTCTTTTAACATTGATGGTTGGTCGGAAGAAATCGATGATGCCCCAGGTACACATTCTTCCTGCATTTGTCCAGGTATATACTTTTGTAAGTGCATCTAGTGCCCCTTAGTGATTTTGGTGTATTGAAGACTTATAGGTTAAGAATCTAATGTGTTTATGAGTGTACACAGGTCTATAAGTCTATGAGGAGTTTGATATTTACAGAGAAAGTCGACCCCTAAAAATGAAGTTCTTCAACTAAAGACTTCGATATACCGAAGACTTTCTGAAGACTTTGAAAGTGAAGAAATTGGTGTGACCTTGAAGACTTGGTATTCATTCGAGGAACATGAAGCGTGAAGACTTTTGTTTTCATACTTTCATTTTCTCTTTCTTGAGTCATAGGAAACACCGTACTGTTAAAGGGGGTCGAGGAAATACTAAGGAAAATTTTCCATTTGATGCTCAACTCAAATCCTACACCTACCAATCCCTTCGAGTGAAGCCATTAGAAATCTCATACAGTTCAGTCAATTTCTTCAGTGACAGAGACGCAGTTCTTCTGGTCACTGAGGACTTTGCTCTGACTGAGGAGTTAGGAATTCGCCAGTGCGAATTGCCTACACGGTGAGGAACATGATTGTCGGTGTACAAAAAGGGGGGCACGCTTTTTGTACCCCTATAACTGTGCACGGGCAGTCTGAGCCACGGGCGCCGCCACGCTGAGCACGGCAAGGGAGTTAAGCCAAGGTAAGGATGAAGCTAAGGAGAAGCAGAACAACACCAAGACCAAGACCACAAAGAGCGAAGGGGACGAAGCAGGCCCCCGGCAAGATCCTTGCCGGAGGGCGATTTTTGCAAACCCGGCAAGACCCTTACCGAGGCAGCTCACCCCACACCTACGGAGCGGGTCACCCTTGAGTCCACTGCCCCCATGGGGCGAGGATTCGGGAGGCATCCCCGTGGTGGAATGCAGATCTTTGTGAAGACATTCAAGATCAGATGCACACTTTAGAAGACGATGGTCGTTGGCGGGATCCCAGCCAAGGACCACAAGGCCCCGGCAAGAGCCTTGCCGGGGATGACAGCTGGCACCACGGCAAGACCCTTGCCGGGACCCCAGCAAGACCCTTGCCGGGGCCGTGGCAAGGCCCTTGCCACGAACACCCGTGGGGCCACCACCAGGCCCGCGCCAATCGCGCCTCCGCCACCGCTCGCATGCAGCTGCCAACCCAACCAGCTGGGCAGGCACCTGCGTGGCGGCATGCAAATCCTCATGGAGACCCACCGCTGCGCCACTTCAGCTGCCTGTCCGCCTACATGGCGTCGTGAGCACTGCTGGCTAGGGCGCGTGTCAACGCGAGAGGGAGCGGCGACGGACAAGACGGGGCTCCCCCTCGCCCCCGATAAAGCATGGACACCTAAGCAAGGCGCATTAAAGGCACCTTGTCATGTAATGCGAGGGATAACCTCGCGTCACTGTACCCTTTCCACCTCCTGTGTGCCATTGTGGCAACCCCTTTCTCTATAAAAGGAGGCCCCAGGCAACCAGGAGGAGGATTCGGCTTTTTGGACCTCTCGACGCCCCATAGCTAGCTCGAGAACACAGATATACAATCCACCAAAGCAGGAGTAGGGTTTTGCGCATCCCTGCGGCCCGAACCTGGGTAAAGGAACCGCGTGCTATCTGTTTGATCCGCTCTTTTCACAACCCCGCGCCCGCAACCGCAGTAGGGATTCTTGTGATCCCATAGGTGTCATTTCCACCGACATCTTTGGCGCGCCAGGTCGGGGGCGCAGCTGTGAGAATCGGCTTTAGAAGTTAGTTCGACGCTTCTTCATCGTCATGGCGCCCAAGAAGAAGACGACGGTGGCGGTTGGCCCGTCGGAAGCCGGGCATCCCGTCTCAATGCGGGCGAGCAGCGGACCGGTCGCAGAAAGGACCCGGGGCGCTGTTCGCGAACACCAACACCGTCCCAGCAGCCGGAGTTTGGGAGGCGGCGATGTTCATATGCCTGGTAACGGGCCGCACGCCGCCAAATCCAAAGATGGAGCCGGGCCCTCCGCAGGTGGCGCGGGGCCTTCTACGGTCGCTGCTGCCCCGCCCGCTGATGGTGCGAGGGCCTCCAAGACTCCCACTCCGGCACCGACGGTGTGCTCCTCTCAAGCGGCGCGCGACGAGCGGTGTGATCACCCAGAAGACCCCGGGCGTCGCCGCGGGAAAAGCCCTGAGCGCCACTCCCGGGATGTAGAAGACCAGCCCGCTCACCGAGGCGCTGGTGAAGATGGCGTGCGACCGCGCGGTCGTGATAGAGCTCCTTCTGACATGGTCAAAAGTCGAAGCGCGTCGCGATCCGTGCAGGTTTCGCTGCCACCAACGCCAGCAAAAGCCCTGGCGCGCGCGCAGTTGCTCCTCGACTTTCCTCCTACTACGGGGAAACTCGACGAATGGAGAGCCACCATCCGAAGTCTTGTTGCGGTGGCCAACAAAGACGAACCAAGTCCGGCGGGGCCCCCGGGTCGATGCTCCGACGGAGTCCCGTGTGCCAGTGGCAGGAAAGCTGGCGGCGCCGCGACCACGGTGCACTCGCCTCCTCCTTGCCCGGTGCCGCAGACGCCTGCCCGTCGCGACGTTACGGGCGACGAAATCTCCATAGCGTCGTCCGACCCACGGACCCACTGTGACCAGCGCCAGGTCCTTCGAGAGGGAACATGAAGACGCTCGAACCACTATCGAGCGCCGGCGCGGAGCGCGCCACCAGTCAGACAGGCGAGCGGGGCCTGCTGTGAACCACCCGGCACCGGAGAGCCCTGGAGGCCTGCCTTACGAGGTGGGTTGTCCGGCTTTTACCCGTGAGCTGCGGCAGTTCCAGTGGCCCACTCACCGCACCTTCAAACCTGACGTGGGCGAGAAGTACGGCGGCAAGGCCCACCCGTCCGAGTTCCTTAGCATCTACACCACCGCGATGCAGGCTGCCGGAGCCCGCGACGATAAGGTGCTTGCGAATTACTTCCCGTTGGCTCTTAAACCCAACGCCATGTCATGGTTGATGCACTTGCCGGTAGACTCCATTTCCTCCTGGTCGGATTTGTGCCATGAGTTCGTGGGCGCCTTCACTGGCGGTCACTAAGCTCATGGCCAAGCGAGCGATCAGCACGTCATTCCCCAGAAGGGAGGCGAGAGTCTCCACAATTATATTCAGAGGTTCGGCCGGATACAGTACAACATCCCTGATGTTCATCCTGCCGCCGTCATTAGCACGTTCCATCAGATCGTGCGTAACCGCAAGATGCGCGAAGAGCTGGTGATGAACAAGGTGAAAGATGTGGCAGAGCTCTATGTTCTTGCCGACAGATGTGGCCGAGCTGAGGAAGGGAGGAAGTACCCCGGCGAAGATGCCGACGTGGAAACCGACTCCTCGAACGAGGATACTGCCGCCCCGGCGAAGAAAGGCCGGCGCCGCAACCAGAAGCGAAAGGAAAAGCAGTGCTTGCCGTCGAGGGATCTGATGACACCGGCTCCACCAAGAAAACCAAGGCAGACGACCCCGGCAAGGAGATTGCCGGATGTGTCGCTTGCCGGGCCTTGGCGGCTGCCGAGAAGTCAGGGAACTCCGACAAGCGATACTGCAAGATCCATCGCACCAAAGGCCACGCTCTCCAAGACTACCGAGAGGTTGAGCTCCTCGCTGAGAAGCAGAGGGCTGAATACGAGAGGCGGGACAAGGAGAAGGGCCAAGACAGTGCTGAGGGGTCCCGCAAGAAGCGTGACAGCCAGGCGGGCCGTCGCGGCAAGGATAAGCAGCAGGAGAGGCCCGCCCGGGGCCGTGCAAGAAGCCAGAAGACGACGATCACGAAGAGGACGACGAGTCCGGCGACCAAGAGTTTCAGAAAGCTACGGAGGCCATGTGCGTCGACGGCGGCGCCTCGCTGCATACTTCTCACCGCCAGCTTAAACAGTGGGCGTGAGAGATTACGGCGGAGAGCCGTCGTTTGATGCCCAGAAGCCGTTGAAGTGGTCCAGCACACCTATCATTTTTTACACCGAGGATCACCCCGATCGCACTACTGCGGTCGGGTGCTTGCCGTTGTTGGTTTCACCAACAATACGCAACCTCAAGGTGACGAAGATGCTAGTCGATGGTGGGGCCGGTCTGAACTTGATCTCGCCTGCCGTGATCGAGAAACTGCAGATTCTTGATGGAGACCTCGAAGAGACGGGCACGTTTCAGGGGGTCAACCCGGGAAGAAGACAACCCAAGGAAAAGGTCACGCTGCCCGTGACCTTCGGAAGTGACCTGAACTACAGGATGGAGAGGATCGTGTTCGATGTTGCCAAGATCCCCTTGCCCTACAATGGGATCATTGGCCGCCCAGCGCTGGCCAAGTTCATGGCGGCGTCACACTATGCCTACAACACCCTGAAGATGCCAGGCCCTGTGACGATCATCACCATCCCCTCCGATAAGAAAGATGCGCTAATCAGCTATACTAGCAAGCAGTTGCAGCAGCTGCCGCCACTAGGGCACTTGCTCCTGCCGCTGGGAAGAAGAAGAAGAGGCCCGGTGAGACCTCGGACACCTACTCCGGCAGGCGCTCCTCTTCGGAGTGTAGCGCCACCGTCGAGGACGTGCCAGAGAGCTCCACCGGCAGGAACAAGAAGCCCAGGGCCATTCCGCCGGGAACCAAGAAGGTTTCTGTCAATCAGGACGGCACGGGAGGAGCTTTCACCATAAGCTCCACCCTCGACGACAAATAGGAAGACGCTCTCGTCACCTTCCTGCGGGCGAATGTCGATGTGTTTGCCTGGCAAGCTTCCGACATCCCCGGCGTTCCCAGGGAGGTGATTGAGAACCACCTTGCTGTCTGTCCTCATGCACGGCCCGTCAAGCAGAAGGTCAGAAAGAAAGCTTTGGAACGACAAGAGTTTATCACAGAAGAGATCCGGAAACTGGAGGCAGCGGGTCTGGTAAGAGGGGTGCTCCATCCGACGTGGTTGGCCAATCCGGTCGTAGTGCGCAAGGCGAATGGGAAGTGGAGGCTGTGTATTGATTACACAGATATCAATAAGGCTTGTCCTAAAGACCCCTTCCCGTTGCCGTGCATTGACCAGATTGTTGACTCCACGGCTGGGTGTGATCTATTGTCATTCCTCGATGCGTACTCCGGCTACCACCAGATTTTCATGACGAGAGAACACGAACAGAAAACAGCATTCATCACCCCATGTGGTACGTATTGTTTCATACGGATGCCTTTCGGGTTGAAGAGTGCTGGTTCGACGTTTGCAAGGGCGGTCCGGATTGGTTTTGAACCCCAGCTCCATAGAAATATGGAGGCTTATATGGATGACATAGTGGTCAAAACCAAAAACAGGGCAACCCTCATCACAGACTTGCGAGAAACATTTGCAAACCTGCGCAAGATCAACCTCAAGCTAAACCCTGAGAAGTGCGTCTTTGGCGTCCCGTCCGGCAAGCTTCTCGGGTTCTTTGTATCACAGCATGGGATAGAGGCTAATCCGGACAATATCAAAGCTATAGAGCAGATTGAAGCACCCAAGCGAATCAAGGATGTGCGTCGGCTTGCTGGTTGTGTCGCCGCCATGGCCAGGTTCATTTCCAAGTCTGCCGAGCGCGCCCTCCCCTTTTTCAAAATCTTGAAAAAGGCGGGCCCGGTGGAGTGGACGCCAGAAGCCAAAGCAGCACTGCAAGATTTGAAAAGGTACCTCTCCTCCGCGCCAACACTAGTTCCTCCTAGGCCCCAGGAGCCGTTGCTGCTATACTTAGCGGCAACGAACCAGGTGGTCAGCGCCGCACTAGTGGCACAGAGACAGGTTGACGACGAGGCAATGGCAGCGACAAAGCCTGACACCACTAATGCAGAGACGACACGGCCGGTCGAAGTGTTGCCGAGGAAGAAAATGATGCGGCACCCGGTCTACTTTGTTAGTTCCCTCCTGCAGGGGGCTAGATCAAGGTACTTCGGCGTGCAGAAACTGCTCTTCGGCCTTCTTATGGCCTCGAGGAAGCTGCGTCATTACTTCCAGGCGCACGAGATCACTGTCGTCACTCGCCTGCCTCTGCAACGGATATTGCACAATCCGGATGCAACGGGAAGGATTGTGGAATGGGCACTGGAGCTGTCCAGCTTTGGCCTCAAGTTTGAAAGCACTTCGACGATTCAGAGCCGAGTCCTGGCGGAATTCATTGCAGAATGGACCGCGAGGCCTGACGAAGGAGCCCAAGAGACTGCTCTCCCCGGCAAGGAGGCAAGTTGCGATTGGATCATGTACTTTGATGGAGCTTTCTCCTTACAAGGCGTCGGGGCTGGCGTTCTGCTAGTCGCGCCCACCGGAGAGCACCTCAAGTACGTGGTCCAAATGCACTTCCCCAGGGAGGTGTCGACCAACAACACAGCAGAGTACGAGGGGCTGCTTGCTGGTCTCAGGATCGCGGCGGACCTCGGAATCAAGAAACTCATCGTCAGGGATGACTCGCAGCTTGTCGTCAAGCAAGTCAACAAGGATTACCAGAGCCCGTTGATTAAGGCCTACGTTGATGAAGTGAGAAAGCTGGAAGAGCGCTTCGACGGGATACAGGCTTAACACGTTCCTCGAGCGGAGAACAACATCGCCGATTACCTGTCAAAGCGCGCTGCCCTCAAGCTACCTGTGGAACCAGGTACCTTTGTGCTTCAGCTAACTCAGCCATCCGTTGATCTATCAACAGAGCAGAACAAGAGGAGGAAATCAGGGCCCGGCAAGTACTTTCCTGCCGAGCTCCCCGGAGCCGCCGGCAAGGATGTTGCCGGGAACACTGAGCCCACCACGAGACGGCTGGCTCCGGCGGAGCGTCAAGCTCTTGCCGTCGAGACAACCGCTCCTCTGGCGGAAGAAATGCCTTTAGTCCTCGCCGTCGAGCCCCAGGCTCCTGCGTGGGCGCAGCATATCGTCTGATTCCTCCAAACGGGAGAACTTCCTGAGGAGAAGGAAGAAGCGGAAAAAGTAGCCCGTCGCTCTGCCATGTACCAGTTCATCGATGACGTCCTGTACAGGAAGAGGCCGAACGGTGTGAAATTGAAGTGTATCCCTCGAGAGGACGGACTGGAGCTGTTGGCGGAGATACACGGAGGCATATGTGGATCCCACATCGAGTCAAGGGCCCTTGCTGCCAAGGCGTTTCGGCAAGGCTTCTTCTGGCCCACCGCCCTCCAGGATGCAACGACACTAGTCACCAAGTTTGAAGCATGTCAGTCCCATTCAAAGAAGCTTCATCAGCCAGCTCAAGCCCTTCAAACCATTCCTCTCTCCTGGCCCTTCTCGGTCTGGGGGCTTAACATACTGGGCCCTTTCCCCCGCGCTGTCGGGGGCTTTGAGTACTTGTACGTTGCGATCGACAAGTTCACAAAGTGGCCGGAGGTGCAGGCAGTGAGGAAGGTCACAGCTCAGTCAGTCGTCAAGTTCTTCAAGGGACTAGTGTGCCGTTTTGGCGTGCCCAACAGGGTCATCACCGACAACGGCACACAGTTCGCAAGCCGCACCTTCATGCAATATGTCCAAGACCTCGGCAGCAAAGTCTGTTTCGCTTCCGTTGATCACCCGCGGAGCAATGGTCAAGCTGAGAGGGAAAATGCTGAAGTACTGCGAGGACTACGAACCAAGACCTTTGACAAGCTGCACAAGAGCGGAAGGCGCTAGATTGATGAGTTGCCGGCGGTTCTTTGGTTGATCAGGACGACGCAAATCGAGCCACCGACCAGACACCCTTTACCCTGGTATACGGGGCAGAAGCAGTTCTCCCCACTGAACTCATATACGGGTCACCTCGAGTGCTCGCTTATGATGAGCTTGAGCAAGAGCAACTGCGGCAAGATGACGCAATGCTCCTTGAGGAAGATCGTCTTCGGGCGGCTGTGGGAGCAGCACGCTACCAGCAAGCCTTGCGCCGCTACCATAGCCGCAAGGTCCATGCCCGAAGCCTTGAGGAAGGCGACCTTCTTCTTCGGCGCGTTCAATCGGCCAAGAATTCCAACAAGTTGACGCCGAAGTGGGAAGGCCCTTATCGGTTAATACGAGTCACCAGGCCCGGCGCAGTCTGCCTGGAGACCGAAGATGCCGTTCCGGTGAGTAACTCCTCGAACATTGAGCGTCTTCGCAAGTTTTACCCATAAGGCGCGGCTTGCCGGGCCCCCCGGCAAGCCACCTTTTGTACAAGCATTGCCGATGATGCATGTAACCCTTTGTACAAAGCCAGGCGCAGACCCTGAGCATAAATAAATGAAGCGCTAGTGCCCTAAGTTATAGCATGCATGCTAGGTCAAGTCTCGTCCTTGGTTAGGGTTGATAGTGCTTTGCGATGACTAACCCCTAGCTTAGAGGTCGAGTGTGCGTCTCTTTGTCGTTCTTTTGTCTTTGTTGGTTCGCATGACCCCTAGAAATCCTTGCCGGATCGCTTGAGGACGAAAAGGGGAAGAGGGACAAATCAGCATCTAGACCCCGGCAAGCCGGTACTGCCGGGGGCTCCAAGAGCAGAGATTCACCCACAGCAAACCAGAGTTGCCAAGGGTTAGGGCTTCAGATAAGTTCTTCGTCCCTTATCATGCATTCTTCTATGGACTGGGGTATGTGAAACCTCGTTTCTTCCTAAAAGCTACCGTGCTACCCTAATTCTAGGCCCTGGGGCCCGTCCCTGGGGCCAGGTTTGGTCGTAGTCGCGACAGCGAAAGGATGAAACGAGGAGCCTGAACCCACCTCATCCCTGCCTCCGCCGAAAGCATGAGAAAGGTCGAGTGACGTGGGAAGACGGCAAGGAAATGTTTATCTTAAAGATATCAAGGGTTTACTCCTTGACGTGGGTACCACCCGCAAACAAATAACCCGGCAAGCATCCCTTTTTCATTAAAAACATTCCACTCAGGTACAGTTCATAGGGAATGAAAAACATGAATGATGGGATTACATGTTTTAAATTCAGCTAAGGCCCGAAGGCTTACAAACTAAAAAGAGATAAGGTGCCCGTAACCCCTTTCTTGTCCCCCTCCTCAGGAGGCAGGTCAAGGAGGCGAAAAGGGCAAAAGGGGCGCCTAGACAAGCTACGGGTGGCAGAAGACACCAAGAGAACACCTCGGTGGTCGTCCGGAGGCTGGATGGTGATGGCAGCGCCGGAGCCAGAGCTCGAAGCCGAGGCGGCAGGACGTCAGCACGCGTCGAAGGCGTCGGTGCCCGCGTACTCCGAGTTGACGGCCTTGCCGATCGCCCTCTTCCTCTTCAGCGGCCTCCCAACGCCAGCCGTCCAAGGAGACGACCCCGAGGAGTTCAGGGAGCCGGCGACACAGATGATGGGGTCGCCGATGCCGCACGAGGCGGCACCCGACACCTAGTCGGGCCCGTCATCCTGCCGCCTGCTACCCTCGTCGTCGCTGCCGCTGTCCTCCTCGTCACTCCTGCTCGAGGAGGAGTCTTCGCTATCAGAAGAGCTCTCAACGCAGCACCTTGCGCGGGTCCCGAAGCATCCGAAGACCTTGACGGAGAGGAGGCCGCCCTCCATCAGCTTGAAAAGGAGAGTGAGCCCCTCCGTCAAGCGGTGGATACGGGCGAACGACTTCCACCCCCGTCGAAGATACATCACGTGAGGAGCTGGGAAGTCAACGCGAACCCGCGTGCCGCAGATCCCAGAGCCCCTCATGTGCAGCCGCAGCAACTCCGGCGGATCCAGCTCCATCTCCCGCGCAAATGGAGTCGGGAGACGAAGGCGACGGCGAGGAGGCCGGTGCAGCCTGACGAAGAACTCGCAAGGGTCGTCCCCAACGCGGCCCTCCATGGGGGGAGGAATTGCTGGCGGGGGCGAGGCCGGCACGCCGTCTCGTCCTCCTCTTCCCCGAGCACCTCGGCCTCGCCCTCTCCCCCTTCCCCTCACGGCTGGCTCCGCCACCGCAGGTGCAGGAGCAGGAGGGATGCATTGTCGAGCGGCGACCCTCGTCGCCACCGTCGAAGGACCAGGATTCCCTTTCTCCATGATGGATGGGAGGGGGAGCATAAGCTAAAGGAAGGAGGAGATGAAAGAATGCGGGACGCCATCCCCCCTCCCGCTCTTTATAAAGGAACGGGGTGGGGGCTTGGCCGCCCCGCTCAACCAATCAAGACGCGGAAGGCGCAGGGAACTGGGACCGACCCGCCGCCCCAGCCCGCGGTGGCTCGGTTTCCCGCCTCCATTGGTCGCCACCCCAAGCGCATGAAAGCCACGTGGCGGGCGTGCAGGACCGAGGCGACAGGTAAGGCGTCCTCTCCCCACCCCATGATCATGGGGAGTGGGCGCCTTGAAGACGCGCCTCGGCCCCGTTCAGTAAATGGGCCGCGCCTCCACGCCTCCCTCCGTTTATGGGGAAGGCGCGAACCGCCGCTTTTACTGCGACGTGACGCATGCACGCAGAGCTCAGCCCCGCGCATGCCACCCACGTCACACACGCCTCCCCACGCCGCGCCACGCGCGGGAAGCATGGGAGGCGCAGTGCCCGAAAAACTTACCGCGGTAAAAACCTCCCCGCTTGCCCGCGCACCGTTTTTGGGCCTAGCCCAACAACGCGTTGCGCTTATGTGTGGCCCAGGCCCAGGGGCTCCTGTCGGTGTACAAAAGGGGGGCACGCTTTTTGTACCCCTATAAATGTGCAAGGGCAGTCTGAGCCACGGGCGCCGCCACGCTGAGCACGGCAAGGGAGGTAAGCCAAGGTAAGGCCGAAGCTAAGGAGAAACGGAACGACGCCAAGACCAAGACCACAAAGAGCGAAGGGGACGAAGCAGCCCCCCCCCCCCCCGGCAAGATCCTTGCCGAAGGGCGATTTTTGCAAACCCGGCAAGACCCTTACCGAGGCAGCTCACCCCACACCTACGGAGCGGGTCACCCTTGAGTCCACTGCCCCCATGGGGCAAGGATTCGGGAGGCATCCCCGTGGTGGAATGCAGATGTTTGTGAAGACATTTAAAATCAGATGCACACTTTAGAAGACGATGGTCCATGGCGGGATCCCAGCCAAGGAGGACCACAAGGCCCCCGGCAAGAGCCTTGCCGGGGATGACAGCAGGCGCCACGGCAAGACCCTTGCCGGGGCCGCGGCAAGGCACTTGCCACGAAGACCCGTGGGGCCACCACCAGGCCCGCGCCAGTCGCGCATCCGCCACCGCTCGCATGCAGCTGCCAACCCAACCAGCTGGGAGGCACCTACGTGGCGGCATGCAAATCCTCGTGGAGACCCACCGCTGCGCCACTTCAGCTGCCTGCCCGCCTACATGGCGTCGTGAGCACTGCTGGCCAGGGCGCGTGTCGACGCGAGAGGGAGCGGCGACGGACAAGACGGGGCTCCCCCTCGCCCCCGATAAAGCAAGGACACCTAAGCAAGGCGCATTAAAGGCACCTTGTCATGTAATGCGAGGGATAACCTCGCGTCACTGTACCGTTTCCACCTCCTGTGTGCCACTGTGGCAACCCCTTTCTCTATAAAAGGAGGCCCCAGGCGACCAGGAGGAGGATTCGGCTTTTTGGAGGTCTCGACGCCCCATAGCTAGCTCGAGAACACAGATATACAATCCACCATAGCAGGAGTAGGGTTTTACGCATCCCTGCGGCCCGAACCTGGGTAAAGGAACCGTGTGCTATCTGTTTGATCTGCTCTTTTCACAACCCCGCGCCCCGCAACCGCAGTAGGGATTCTTGTGATCCCATAGGTGTCGTTTCCACCGACAATGATAGCCCTGAGGAATTTGTACCTCAAATTTCTGACCGTTGCTGTGTTGTGCGCCAGCTGTCCCAAAATATCTTATCCACCTAACGGTCATATCATTGAAGGGCATTTATGTCTTATCATGTCGGGCTGCTCCCTAGGCTATAAATAGCCACTCCCTACAACCACTAGCTGGTTGGCTGCTCCGCAAGAACTTGACACTTGTCATTTGAGAGCAACCCATCCTCCAAGGACTTTGAGCGAAAATCATCAAGTGAGGAAAATCCAAAACCCAAACCCAAAACACCTACAAACCCAAAGTGATTGAGCATCACTGAAGAGATTGATCCTGCGTGGATCCGACGCTTGTTACCTTTGAAGATTGTGCTTCTTCCAGACGGTTAGGCGTCATGGTCTAGAGCATCCAAGAGGAATTGTGGATCGCCGAGTGACCGAGTTTGTGAAGGTTCGGAAGTCACCTAAAGACTTACCACGAGTGATTGGGCGAGAACTGTGTGTCCTTAGCTCAAGGAGAATACGGTGAGGACTGTGTGTCCGGGACTGGGTGTCCTCGAGTTTAAATACTCAGCCGCTCCAACCAGTTGTACAACTCAGACAGCAGTTGGAACTGGTCTACCAAATCTTTGTCTTCACCAAGCCAACTGGTTCTATTTCCTCAACATTTTCATTTCCTCATTACTGTGTTGTGTGTTTGTTCATATCTGTGTTTGAAGACTTTGACTGAAGACTTTCTCAATTTCCTCAGTTCAATTTCTTCAGTCTGTTTGTCTTCATCTTGTGCTATCCTGTGTTTACACTTTCTGTACTCTGTGTTTGTCTTCATTTCATCATGATGACCATGCATGTATTCTGCTATGTTTACTTCTGAGTACTTATTCCGCTGCTAGTAGTTCTTCGCTAAGGAATTTCCTCACTAGCAAATTCCTCAGTGAAAATTTCATAAAAATCGCCTATTCACCCCCCCTCTAGTCGATATAACACACTTTCAATTGGTATCAGAGCAAGGTACTCCCTTGTTCTGTGTTATTTTGGTTTAACCGCCTGGAGTTTTAGTTATGTCGACCGCAGATATGAAGAAAGTGACATGCCCCATCTTTGACGGTCACGAGTATCCCAAATGGAAGGCCATGATGAAGAAGCGTCTCATGGCGATGAACAGCGAGCTGTGGACCGTCACTGAGATTGGTCTGACCGATCTGTGCAAGATGGCGGAAGCTGATGACATTCGCAAGTACACCCATCTCAACGTCACAGCGAAGGCCGTCATCTGCTCCAGTCTGTCTCGAAATCAGTTCAGGAACGTCATGCATCTCGATCAGGCGAAGCTTATCTGGGACCGTATCTCTGATGTCTATGAAGGTCATTGAACCTGTCATGATCCTTGGTTTGAGGACTTCAAGGAATCTCTCAAGTCAATGACATTTGAACCAGAATCATCATCTTCCTCACCATGTCTTATGGCAGATGGTGAAAAGGTAACTGAATGCTATCTGTCTGAATCTAGTGATGATGAATCTGGTGATGAATTTGGACCCAGTTATGTCAAACTTGCTTCCCTTGCTGCTAAACAACAAAGAGCTTTGGAAAAAGCTCATGAAATGCTTAGTAAGAGCGATGATATGTTGGGTGAAGAAATGGATCAGTCAAAAGCTTTGGCTGAAAGTCTTCAGAGACTTCATTCTAAGTATGACTCCCTTCAAGATCATCTTAACTCTCTTTTATCTGATCATGAGAAGCTAAGAGTGAGTTATGAAGATCTTCAGAAGGAGCGCGATTCATTGCTTGCTCAACAAATCAACGCTGCTCAGGAAGAATTTATTCCTCCATGTTTGAAATGCATTGAACGAGAATCTGCTAATTCCTCACCTGAATGTTCAAATGCTTCTAATGTTACAAATTTTTCACCTGTCTCTACTATCACTAATTACTCATCTGAGGACATTGCTAGTATCACTAACGATGCAGGGCTGAAGGAATTGTACATGACAGGCATGTACAAAAGCCTCAAAGGGCATCAGACTCTTTGTGATGTGCTTAAAAAGCAGATCCTCAACAGGAACCCTAGGAAAGAGGGTATTGCCTTTGAGAGGAAACTCAATGCTGATGGTACATATTGGAAGCCTGAGCAGTACCCCAAAACCTCATGGGTTGCTGCAAAGGGACCTCCAGTTGATCCATCTAATTTATCTGGTTATACATGTGAATCTTCTCATTCTTCTGATGAGTCATTTGACTCCAACTATAAACTGTTCAAAAATCAGAATGGTGAAGTATTTGCTAGATATGTTGGCACTAACTGCAGGAATTGTTCCCCTATGAAGAAAATCTAGGTTCCCAAAAGGTGCCTTGAAAGTCTTCAGGTGAATGTCCTCATGACACCACCTGTGAAGAATAGGAACCCCAGGTCAAATTCTTCATATGGACCTAGTTCTTCATATGGATCCAAGTCCTCATATGGACCAAATTCCTCACGTGGATCCAATTCCTCACATGGATCAAAGTCCTCATATGGACATCATTGTGCTAACAACTCTGTTTCGCAGGGAAGAGCCAAGGGCTATGAATATGAGCTTTATTCTTCTAATCATTATGTTCATAAGTCCTCAAAGAATTTATCTGCTTATTCATATGCTTACCCTAACCACTCTTATGTGAAACGAAATGGTCTGGCCGCTATGCCACCATTCTCATATGGAGCTCGCAGAGTGATGAACTCTTTGCCACCCCTTCAGATGTGGGTGGTGAAGAAAAGGAACTAATCTCTTATGCAGGGTCAGGTCTCCAAACGTACTGTAACGTCTCAAGAATTTGCTGGGGACCTGACAAGTTGCCTGAAAGGACGCAGGCTAACCATGATGAAATGAACTTTCATTTCACACGTCCTCCCTCTGCTTTATCTGTCTTACTGCTTGATGAAATTGATCTGATGAATTGTGATATCATATTCTTCACTGCTGAAGTATATGAGTTCGTAAGTTGCACTAAATCATTTGCAGGATGATCAACCCAAAGCCACTGAGTGGGTCCTTGATAGTGGACGTACAAATCACATGACTGGTGACAGGTCTGTTGATGGATGCTCCCGTATCGTCATCACATCTGAAGCATATCATCTTCGCTGATAAAAGCAAAAGCCAGGTATTGGGTCTAGGTAAAGTTGCTATCACAAAGGATCGACACATGGACAAAGTCATGCTTGTTGAGTCCTTAGGATACAACCTTATGTCTGTCTCAATGCTTTGTGATCTTGATATGGTTGTTGTCTTTGGCAAGTATCGTTGTGTTGTGATTATGGAAGCTGACAATTCCAAAGTCTTCGAAGGCTTTAGGAGAGGAGACTTGTATATTGTTGATTTCTCTACAGATTCACAACCAGCCGTGTGCCTACTTGCAAAAGCTTCAGAAGGATGGCTATGGCATCGACGACTTGGTCATGCAGGCATGAGGAATTTGCACACGCTTGCGAAGAAGAAGCATGTTATTGGCATTGAGAATGTCAAATTCCTCAAGGATCACTTATGCGGTGCCTGTGAAGCTGGAAAGATGACCAAGGCCAAGCATCCAGCAAAAACCATCATGACCACTACTCGACCATTCGAATTGCTTCACATGGATCTCTTTGGTCCTAATCACTACTTCTCTGTTTCAAATGAAGCGTCTCAATATGGCTTTGTTATTGTTGATGATTACTCTCGTTACACATGGGTACACCTTGTCTCTTACAAACATGAAGTGCAGGAAGTCTTCAAACGATTTTCCTCGAGGGCTTCAACCAACTTTGCTGTGAAGATCAAGCACATCAGAAGTGACAATGGCACTGAGTTCAATAATTCTGGTCTCGATGACTATCTTGATGAACTTGGTATTACTCATGAGTTATCTGCTCCTTATACTCCTCAACAGAATGGCGTCGTGGAGCGCAAGAACAGGACTCTTGCTGAGATGGCTCGCACTATGCTTGACGAATACAAAACCCCTCGTCGTTTCTGGGTTGATGCAATTGATACTGCGTGCCATATCATCAACAGAGTATATCTTCACAAATTCTTCAAGAAGACTGCTTATGAACTCCTCACTGACAAGAAATCCAATGTGAGTTATTTTAAAGTCTTTGGTGCTAAATGCTGGATTGGAGATCCTCATCACAACTCTAAATTTGCACCGAAAGCACATGAAGGTTTTATGCTTGGTTACGGAAAGGACTCGCACACCTACAGAGTCTTCAACAATGTTCTTCACAAGATTGTTGAAACTGTAGATGTGCGGTTCGATGAGACTAATGGCTCGCAAAGAGAGCGCCTACCTTCTGTGTTAGATCAACCAGCACCAGAGGATACTATCAAGCACAAGGCTACTGAAGATGTCATTCCTACTGAAGAATTTGCTGAAGAATTCATTCCAGAACGTGAAGAACGTCGAGCTGATGCACCTGAGGAAAATGCTGAGGAAATTGATGCTGAAGAAAATGCTGATCAAATTCCTCAACGCCAACCAGCTCATCCTCGCGTTGCAAAAGAAGTGCAAGTGGAGAAGATCATCGATGACATTAGAGCACCAGGTCCTATCACACGCTCAAAAGCTTCACATCTATCTAACTTTTTGTGGGCATTTTGCTTTTGTCTCTATCACAGAGCCCACTAAGGTAGATGAAGCATTTCTGGAGCCTGAGTGGATTCAGGCCATGCAAGAAGAATTACATCAGTTCAAGCTCAACAACGTCTGGGAACTGGTCAATCGTCCCGATCCTCGCAAGCATAACATCATTGGCACAAAGTGGATCTACCGCAACAAGCAAGATGAAAATGGTGTTGTGGTGAGGAATAAGGCACGACTAGTAGCTCAAGGCTACACACTGGTTGAAGAAGTTGATTTCGATGAAACCTTTGCACCTGTTGCTAGACTTGAGGCTATTCGCATATTGCTTGCTTATGCTAACCATCATGATATCATCTTATATCAAATGGATGTGAAAAGTGCATTCCTCAATGGTAAGCTTGAGGAAGAAGTATATGTTGCTCAACCCCCAGGTTTTGAAGTTTCAAAACATCCTGACAAAGTCTTCAGACTTAACAAGGCCCTCTATGGCCTCAAGCAGGCCCCACGGGCATGGTATGATACGTTGAAGGAATTCTTCATGAAAAAAGGCTTCACACCCGGTTCACTCGATCCCACTCTCTTTACTAAATCTTATGATGGTGAACTGTTTGTGTGCCAAATATATGTTGATGATATCATCTTTGGCTGTACTGACCAACGTTATAGTGATGAATTTGCCTATATGATGAGTGAAGAATATCAAATGTCTATGATGGGAGAGTTGAAATTCTTCTTAGGTCTTCAAATTCGTCAACAGCGCAATGGCATATTTATATCTCAGGAGAAATACCTCAAGGATGTCCTGAAGAAATTAGGCATGCAAGATTGCAAAGGCATCAAAATTCCTATGCCCACAAATGGTCATCTATGCACTGATGAAAATGGTATTGACTTCGATCATAAGGTATACTGCTCCATGATTGGCTCTTTATTGTACGTATGTGCATCTAGGCCAGATATAATGCTTAGTGTTTGCATGTGTGCCCGATTTCAAGCTGCACCGAAGGAATCACACCATAAGGTTGTGAAGCATATTCTTTGATATCTAGCTCACACACCAACACTAGGATTATGGTATCCCAAGGGCTCGGATTTTGATCTCATTGGATATTCTGACTCTGACTATGCTGGTGACCGTGTGGACCGCAAGTCAACATCTGGTACATGTCATTTCCTCGGACGATCTTTGGTCTGTTGGTCCTCGAAGAAATAGAACTGTGTATCACTGTCTACTGCTGAAGCTGAGTACATTGCGGTTGGTTCTTGCTGTGCTCAACTGCTATGGATGAAGCAAACGCTCAAGGACTATGGCATCAACGTGAAGAATGTGCCTCTCCTCTGTGACAATGAGAGTGCCATCAAGATTGCTCACAACCCAGTTCAGCACTCGAAGACAAAGCACATTCAGATTCGTCATCATTTTCTCCGTGATCATGTGTTGAAGGGCGACATTTCTATTGAGCATGTGAAGACTGAAGAACAGTTAGCCGATATCTTCACTAAGCCCTTGGATGAGAAGAGATTTAGCAAGTTGCGGTGTGAGCTAAATATCTTAGAGTCTTCGAATGTACTTTGAAAAGGCACTCATCCTAACACTTATGCAAAATTGATGACTTAGATGTGCAACACATGAAGAAACGTTTTTCTTCAATCAATGAAGAATAACACTCTAAGTGTGAAGAAATTAATGAAGAATTTGATTCTCAGAACCCTACGACAATTGTACGCGGTATCTGAAATCATCATTCTTATACGGTGGCTCACGCCACCACAAAAGTTGAAAATCTTCAATTTGAGTTTTTCCTCAGTTTTGAAATTCCTCAGTTGTTCAAATTCTTCAACTTGCAAAATCTTCACTTATGTCGTCGTTTTTCTTCATTGGCTATATATATGTGTGTGAGTTTATGTCCTCTACAGCATTCACTTATAGCTATTTCTTCAAGTTGGTTTCTCTGCTAAGTGAATGTGATCGGACCCTTCCCTCTCTATGTTATACTCAATCCAATCTGCTCACAAATTCTTCATGTGCGTTCTATTTGAAACTCGTTCAAAATCTTCACTGTGTCCTTGTCAGCTGAAGAAATTGCGAACGGAACGTTAAAACTAATCTTATCCAAATTTTCGGTTTTGCCGCTCAAACCGTTCCGCATCCCACGATGCATTATTCAATTCACCCACGATCTCCACTACACAGTACGTGGGTGACACATGTCGTGAGAAGGAGAATGGTCAGGGGCACGTTCGTCCCAAAATCTTCGGGGGAACAGTTTTTCACTGCCTCTATAAATACCCCTCGCCCCTTCCTCACTTCTTTTACTCCGCTCGATCTCTCTCTCCCGCTCGAGCTTCGCAAACCCTAGCGCCGCCGCTACTCTATCGTCGCCGGTGAGGAAGAGCTTCACTGCCTTGACCTCGTCGCCGTCGTACTTGCGCCGACCGCGGAAATCTTCACCTCCGCCGCCACCGTAGACGTCTTCCTCCGCTGAGTTAGGGCGTGGAAGATCCACATCGACGAACTTCACTGTTTCACCTCTCTGTTCGTCGTGTTCTTCATTCAGGGTAATTAAAAGTTACTTTTACTGCCCTCTTTGATTCAAAAGTTTTCTACAAAATCTACAAAGGTGTTTTATTTCTCAAATACTCACACACAAAACACCTCACATGTCATCTGTTCTTGATTCATTTCCCTAAGCATCATTTTCTTCAAGATTACTCAATTGTGTGGATCTTCGATCTATACAACTCTGGAACCTAAGATATAGCGCGCTTAGTGAAATTCTTCAAGATGCATCTGGTCAAATTCCTCAAACTTGTTCTTTTTGAAAACCCTGTGAGAACGCATATGACTTCTCCAAATTCCTCGCAGCTATACTCTGTTCACAGGTACACATGTCCGCTGCTGAATCACTAGGTTCTCATCAACTTAACTCATTTGCAGCGTTCCTTGAAGAAAAGTTGCACACTTCTTCAGAGAATTCGATTGTTCATATTCTTCAACTGAAGAAAATGGATGACGGTAAAAGGCCACAGAAAGGAGGAAAGAAGCCTGAGGTCATGACTGCATTTGAAATCCCTGAGGACATCTATGTTGGGTACTGCACACCTCCTGAGGAAGACAAAAATCAGCGCAAGGTGCGCATTCAGAAGATTGAACGGAGATGGGCACGCGAATGGAGGGAATATAAATATGTAACCCCAAAGTATATGAAGAAATTCGCTCTCAACCCTCCATGCCCAAGAGCCACATTGGCACCTGGCCAAGTGGTTGATCCCACTAGCGTCAAACGCGGTGAGGACTTTCCTGAAGAATGGGCCAAGCGCCAAGCCAAGTTGGCCAAGCAAGCCAAAGAAGCAGTGAGGAAATTCAATGAAGATTCTGCTGCTGCTGCTGCCACTGAGGCCTCTGTCAAGCCGAGGAAATCAATGGCAAAGAAGCCCGCTCGAAAGCCAAGTGCTTCACCCTCAGCTGCGCCCTCACGGCCAGAAACTTCAAAATCTTCAAGGCAAATTCCTCAAGCTGCCCCTGCTCCTCCGAAATCCTCAGCACCTCTTCCACAATCCTCAGCTGTTCCGACAAAGTCCTCAGCACCTGTGCATCTGGCCTCGTGCCAACGGACTACAGGCATCTCCATTGCCTCTGGTGTCTCAGCAAGTTCCTCAGCTGCACCAAGTTCCTCGGCTGGACCCTCTCTGCTGAAGAAAAAGGCTACTGCTGGACGAGGCCCTCGCCCAAGCCCTAAGAAGAAGCAGGTTGTCTTTCATGTGCCGTCTGAAGAAGATGAGGCTGATGAAGAAGAACTTGCAGAAATCATCAGGGACAGACAAGAAAGGGCCGCTAGAGCCAAAGGCACACCTGTGCCACTGCTGCTGGATCCAAGGGCGATCCTCGATTATATTGATCTCTGGCATAAGGATCCAAACACACCTATGCCTGACTTCAAGTTGTCACCTGGCCAAAGTCACATGCTGACTCATTTCATCCAAAAGGAGAAATGGAAATATGATAGGGCCAGAGAGATCAAGAAATCACAGTACAGAAAAGAGAAACTGTTGAAGAAAAATGTTGTCAAGATGACAACTGAAGAACTTGTCAAGATGCAGGCTGACATCAAAGCCCTCAGCGACAAATTTGACTCATACTATGCTGATTGGAAGGGAACCAAAGTCAGGTTTGTGAAACTGACTGAAAATTTCACCAATGTTGCAGCCCCATCGCAACAAGAAGTTCCTCAAGCTGAAGCTTCTGCTCAGCCAACTGAAGAACATGCCAGCACCGCTGATGATTTTCAGGCTGCTGAAGAAAATGCTAGTTCCAGGGCTGATGACTCCATTCCAGCCGCTGAAGAAATTGCCAGGGCATCCACTAGTGGTGCGCCTGAAGAAACTGAAGAAGTCAGGGCAGCTGCATCAGTTGCGCCTGAGGAAATTCAACAAGATTCCTCAGCCCCACCTGCGCCTACACCAACTCCTATCCTTCCATCTGCATCAGATGTGAAGAAGACCAAGGCTGCAGAGCGAGCTGCAGTGAAGAAAAGGAAAGCATCAAATGCTTCAGAATCTTCAGCTCCAAAGAAGATGAAGCCTATGACCAGCTCGTTTGAAAATCCCATTGATGTTGTTCCAATTTCAACCATGCCATCAAAGGACCTTGTTCCTTTTGGTGAAGATTATGATATCCCAAGCGGATCTGATGAAGAAACTCAATCTGCTGCTTCGTCAGAGAAGATTGATGAGGAAATTGAAGTGGACACAATCCCTTCAACCCCAGTGGTATCATCACCAATGCCTCAGTTCACTGCTGAAGAGGCTGGTGTTGAAGAATTGGAAGATGAAGATGTGGACATTGGAAGCACAACTCCAGTGATGAATGACGACTTTTGGGAAAGTCGGCATCTCAATTCTCCACTCTTCAGCCCACTGCAGCAAATCCCTCACTCACCGGCACCAACAGTTCAATTGGGCTTTGAAGAAACTCATCCCACCTCATCTGTCCGTGAAGAAATTCCACCCACTAGTGCTGAAGAAACTGCTACTGCTGAAAATGTGACTGCACCTGAGGAGGAATCAAAAATTCCTCAGCCTGAAGAACCTGAGCTCGCGATTCCTGAGGTAGTGATGTAACTCACTGACACTCCTTTGCCAAAGCCAAAGGATCTGTTCTCAAGGAAGCAAAAGTTCAAGGCTGAAGACTTCTTTGGTGAGCATGTATTCTTCACAGAGTACAACCCCTATGACTCTGCTCGCATAAGGAAGAGGCATTTCTGGACTGCCAGTCAAGCCAACTTCTATTCCTTTGTGCTATTCAACAAAGACAAAGTCTTCGACCATGCACACATTCCTCATGTAGACATGGAGTCTTTGTCGTGCTTCACGCCAGTCCTCAGTGTTCTCTATGACGCTGGGCTGCTCAATTTCTGCACTGACATCTGTGATTGGAATGAAGAACTCATTCTTCAGTTCTACGCAACTCTGCACATCACCGGCACCTCTGAAGATGTGAATTCATGGGTTCTGGACTGGATGACAGAGAACACTCATTACAAGGCACCAGCGTCTGAATTGCTTCGTGTCCTTCCTCTAAGTCCTCCCCTTGAAGATGCACGTTGTGTTTACAACGAACCTGAACTCTCAAATCACTATATGCAAGTATTGATGAAGCCTTTAAAGCCAGGGCAGGCCCCTCGAACCAAATCCCCCGTCAAGGAATTATTGTATGTGCCTCGGACTGTCTATCGCATTTTGTCGAAGATAATGAGTCCTATCAAAGGCCACGACTCTCATGATGAAGAAGTCGTGGGTATCATGAAGAATATGCTTTTCAACATCATTCATGGCGTTCCCGTCAACTTCCATGATTTCTTCATGAGGACTCTGGCAAATATTGCTATGTCACGATTTGAGCTGAAGCCTTATGCGCCATGGATTATGAGATTCATCGGGACAAGGTCTTCACTCAATTACAAAGCTGATACTCTGAACCACTGCAGCTACTTGCCTCCTATTGAAGTCCTCAAAAGAACATTTTCCTCAGCTGAAGAAAAGGGTAAAGCAACTGCTGTGATAGATGAAGGCATTCGTCCATTGGATGGTCAATTTCGCAAGGCTGCATCCTATTCCACCAATGATGAGTCTGCCACACATGACTCTGCCGCCAACAATGCCAAGCCAAATCCTCAAGCCACAGCACCCAGGGTGATGACTGATCGTGAGTTACTCCTCAGTCTTCATCAAAAGGTTGATCGCAATCACAAATGGGTCAAGCGTCAGTTTGGTTCAATTCTTCACAACATGACTTCAACACATAATGCAGTGAAGAAAAAGCACTACTACCTTCATCAAACCCTCAAGCACACCTGGGCTATTCTGTCTCAAGTTTACAGCACCGAAGATCTGAAAAAAATGGGTCTCAAAGAAGAGTTTGCCTGGTCTGCACCTCCTCCGAAGAAATTTAAGAAGGTCCAGGTTCCTTCTTTGGTGGCCAGTTCCTATTCTTCATCGCGTGCCACTGATGAACATGAAGACTTGGACGACACTGCGGCAGGCCCTACTTCAACTACCGACCCTAACAACGCTGGTGCTCCTTCATCAACTTGATTATCTTCAGGGGCGTTAGTCCTCAATTTTGATCCTTTTGGTCACTCAATGACAAAGTGGGAGAAATCTGAGTTAGTCTTCAAGCGGGTCTATTATAAGGGCGTTTTTTTGCTAAGTTACAACTCTCGTTCTTCCAAAACTTTTATTGGATCGAGTTGTAAACTTAAATCCAATGGTGGCCTGATACTTCTGCTACGTTATTCTGCATGCTTATTCCTCGTTAATGTTATTGCACGCATGCTGAATTACATCAGTCACCATATTTCATCATGCATTTCAAATTCTTCATATTATCTATCAAGTGCGTGTATGAATTACAAGATATAGGGGGAGATCTCCATGATTCATCTCTTCTAGTATGCATTGCTTCAAAAGCAAATTCCTCACTATGCACAACTTCAGGGGGGAGTTCTTCTATATCTTGCAATCCAATTCCTCAATATCAGTATTTACACTTCATATGTTTATCCCCGTTGAAAACTTAACCTATATTGTCATCAATCACCAAAAAGGGGGAGATTGTAAGTGCATCTAGTGCCCCTTAGTGATTTTGGTGTATTGAAGACTTATAGGTTAAGAATCTAGTGTGTTTATGAGTGTACACAGGTCTATAAGTCTATGAGGAGTTTGATATTTACAGAGAAAGTCGACCCCTAAAAATGAAGTTCTTCAACTGAAGACTTTGATATACCGAAGACTTTCTGAAGACTCTGAAAGTGAAGAAATTGGTGTGACCTTGAAGACTTGGTATTCATTCGAGGAACATGAAGCGTGAAGACTTTTGTTTTCATAGTTTCATTTTCTCTTTCTTGAGTCATAGGAAACACCGTACTATTAAAGGGGGGCGAGGAAATACTAAGGAAAATTTTCCATTTGATGCTCAACTCAAATCCTACACCTACCAATCCCTTCGAGTGAAGCCATTGGAAATCTCATACAGTTCAGTCAATTTCTTCAGTGACAGAGACGCAGTTCTTCTGGTCACTGAGGACTTTGCTCTGACTGAGGAGTTAGGAATTCGCCAGTGCGAATTGCCTACACAGTGAGGAACATGATAGCCCTGAGGAATTTGTACCTCAAATTTCCGACCGTTGCTGTGTTGTGCGCCAGCTGTCCCAAAATATCTTATCCACCTAACGGTCATATCATTGAAGGGCATTTATGTCTTATCATGTCGGGCTGCTCCCTAGGCTATAAATAGCCGCCCCCTACAACCACTAGCTGGTTGGCTGCTCCGCAAGAACTTGACACTTGTCATTTGAGAGCAACCCATCCTCCGAGGACTTTGAGCGAAAATCATCAAGTGAGGAAAATCCAAAACCCAAACCCAAAACACCTACAAACCCAAAGTAATTGAGCATCACTGAAGAGATTGATCCTGCGTGGATCCGACGCTTGTTACCTTTGAAGATTGTGCTTCTTCCAGACGGTTAGGTGTCATGGTCTATAGCATCCAAGAGGAATTGTGGATCGCCGAGTGAAGGTTCGGAAGTCACCTGAAGACTTACCACGAGTGATTGGGCGAGGACTGTGTGTCCTTAGCTCAAGGAGAATACGGTGAGGACTGTGTGTCCGGGACTGGTGTCCTCGAGTTTAAATACTCAGCCGCTCCAACCAGATGTACAACTGAGACAGCAGTTGGAACTGGTCTACCAAATCATTGTCTTCACCAAGCCAACTGGTTCTATTTCCTCAACACTTTCATTTCCTCATTACTGTGTTGTGTGTTTGTTCATATCTGTGTTTGAAGACTTTGACTGAAGACTTTCTCAATTTCCTCAGTTCAATTTCTTCAGTCTGTTTGTCTTCATCTTGTGCTATCCTGTGTTTACACTTTCTGTACTCTGTGTTTGTCTTCATTTCATCATGATGACCATGCATGTATTCTGCTATGTTTACTTCTGAGTACTTATTCCGCTGCTATTAGTTCTTCGCTAAGGAATTTCCTCACTAGCAAATTCCTCAGTGAAGAATTTCATAAAAATCGCCTATTCACCCCCCCTCTAGTCGATATAACGCACTTTCAACTTTCGGTGTCACCTAAACAGGGCATGCATGCGTCGTATCCCTTGTTTGTCTATCCTGAAAGGTTACTGAGAGCAGGCCAATCGTTGATGGTTACAAACAGCAACGCATGCAGGTTAAATTCCTCCTGTTTGTGCTCATGCCACACACGTACACCGTTTCCATTCCACAGCTGTAAACGTTCTTCAACTAATAGCCTTAGGTACACATCAATGTCGTTGCCGGGTTGCTTAGGGCCTTGGATGAGAACTGGCATCATAATGTCTTCTGCACCTTGATACATCTCCAACGTATCTATAATATTTTATTGTTCCATGCTATTATATTATCTGTTTTGGATGTTTAATGGGCTTTATTATACACTTTTATATTATTTTTGGGACTAACCTATTAACCGAAGGCCCAGTGGAAATTGTTGTTTTTTGCCTATTTCAGTGTTCCGCAGAAAAGGAATATCAAACAGAATGCAAACAGAATGAAACCTTCGCGGGGATCGTTTTTGCAACAAATGCAATCAAGGAGACTTGGAGTGGACGTCGAGGAAGTAACGAGGCGGCCACGAGGCAGGGAGGCACGCCCACGGGGGTAGGCCCGCCCCCACCCTCGTGGGCCCCTCGTAGCTCCACCGACCTACTGCCTTCGCCTATATATACTCTGATACCCTGAAAACATCCAGGGGAGGCACGAAACACTTTTTACACCGCCGCAACCTTATGTACCTGTGCCTTTTCCGGCGCTCCGCCGGAGGGGGAATCAATCACGGAGGGCTTCTACATCAATACCATAGCCTCTCCGATGATGTGTGAGTAGTTTACCACAGACCTTTGGGTCCATAGTTATTAGCTAGATGGCTTCTTCTCTCTCTTTGGATCTCAATACAAAGTTCTCCTCGATCTTCTTGGAGATCTATTCGATGTAATACTTTTCGCGGTGTGTTTGTCGAGATCCGATGAATTGTGGGTTTATGATCAAGATTATCTATGAACAATATTTGATTCTTCTTTGAATTCTTATATGCATGATTTGATATCTTTGCAAGTCTCTTCGAATTATCAGTTTGGTTTGCCCTACTAGATTTATCTTTCTTGCAATGGGAGAAGTGATTAGATTTGGGTTCAATCTCACGGTGTCCTTTCCCAGTTACAGTAGGGGCAGCAAGGCACGTATTGTATTGTTGCCATCGAGGATAAAAAGATGGGGTTTATATCATATTGCTTGAGTTTATCCCTCTACATCATGTCATCTTGCCTAATGCGTTACTCTGTTCTTATGAACTTAATACTCTAGATGCATGCTGGATAGCGGTCGATGTGTGGAGTAATAGTAGTAGATGCAGAATCATTTCGGTCTACTTGAGACAGACGTGATGCCTATATATATGATCATGCCTAGATATTATCATAACTATGCGCTTTTCTATCAATTGCTCGACAGTAATTTGTTCACCCACCGTAGAGTATATTATCTTGAGAGAAGCCACTAGTGAAACCTATGGCCCCCGGGTCTATTTTTCATTATATTAATCTCCCGCCAACGTGCTATTTCTGTCGCCGTTTATTTTGCAATCTTTACTTTTCAATCTATACAATAAAAATACCAAAAATATTTATCTTACTATCTTTATCAGATCTCACTTTTGCAAGTGGCCGTGAAGGGATTGACAACCCCTTTATCGTGTTGGTTGCAAGGTTCTTGATTGTTTGTGCAGGTACTAGGTGACTTGCGTGTTATCTCCTAGTGGATTGATGCATTGGTTCTCAAAAACTGAGGGAAATACTTACGCTACTTTGTTGCATCACCCTTTACTCTTCAAGGGAAAACCAAGGCATGCTCAAGAGGTAGCACACCTCCAATCCTAGAGGGCATACGACCTTCTTTGCTGCATACGTATTGTCGGGCAATTCGTTATCCTTTGGAAGCTTCTTCTTCAATATTTTTAGTAGCTTCTCAAATCCTTTGTCAGGCACAGCATTCTCTGCCTTTCACTGCAGCAATTCCAGTACGGTATCGAGCTTTGTGTTGCCGTCTTCGCAATTGGGGTACAACCCTTTTTTGTGATCCTCGAACATGTGATCGAACTTCAGCTTCTTCTTTTGACTTTCACACTGTCTCCTTGCATCAACAATGACCCGGCGGAGATCAGCATCGGGCACATCGTCTGGTTCCTCTTGATCTTCAGCAGCTTCCCCCGTTGTAGCATCACCGTATTCAGGGGGCACATAGTTGTCATTGTCCTCTTCTTCTTCGCTTTCTTCCATCATAACCCCTATTTCTCCGTGCTTGGTCCAAACATTATAGTGTGGCATGAAACCCTTATAAAGCAGGTGGGTGTGAAGGATTTTCCGGTCAGAGTAATACTTTGTATTCCCACATATAGGGCATGGACATCACATAAAACCATTCTGCTTGTTTGCCTCAGCCACTTCGAGAAAATTATGCACGCCCTTAATGTACTCGGAGGTGTGTCTGTCACTGTACATCCATTGTCGGTTCATCTGCGTGCATTATATATAATTAAGTGTATCAAAAACAATTACAGAACATCATGAATAGATAAGTGACCAAATTAATAGAAGTTCATCATCACATTAAAACCAAAGTACATACATAGTTCTCATTGAACAACATATAGCTCTCCATAGCATATAATTAAACCATACATTGAAACTATGTAAAACATTTCAATGCAACAACAAATGTGATCATAATCGCAACCAAGGTAACAATTGATCCAATGTCATAATGATACAAGCCTTGGTATGAAAGGCATATTTTCTAATCTTTCTAATCTTCAAACGCATTGCATCCATCTTGATCTTGTCATCATCGACGACATCCGCAACATGCAACTCCAATATCATCTTCTCCTCCTTTTATTTTTTCCTTCAAGTAATTGTTTTCTTCTTCAACTAAATTTAACCTCTCGACAATAGGGTCGGTTGGAATTTCCGGTTCACATACCTCCTAGATAAATAAACTCTATGTCACGTTGGTCGGCATAATTGTCATAAACAATAAATGAACCAAATAGTTATAAAAGATAATATATATACCACATCCGAATCATAGACAGGACGAGGGTCGACGGGGGCGGATACCAAAACCATCGCACTATATAATAACAAGCAATAATAAAAGTAAGAAAATTAGACAAGTATCTATCTAATCATACAAGAAAGAATTAAAGAAGATAAGAACAAGAGGCTCACCACGGTGGTGCCGGCGATGAGATCGGCGTGGGCGATCGACGGTGGTGAAGACGGTGACGGGACTTGACGGACTGCTAAACCTAGACAAATCTCGAGAAAAATGGAGCTTGGAGGTCGAGCTTCGAGAGGAGAAAGCTTAACTAGTGTGGCTCGGGCATTTCATTGGACACCTCATGTGCATAGGAGAGGTGAGCTAGAGCACCAGAAAGCTCTCCCCTCGCCGGCCAGAAAAAACAGAGCAGTGTGGAGTGCTCTGCTCGCCGGTGAGGGCGTATATATAGCCACATCATTGGTCCGGTTTGTGGCTAGAACCGGGACTAAAGGCCCCCCTTCTGTCCCGGTTCCAGCCACGAACCGGGATCAATGGATGTGGGCCAGGAGCGAGGCCCATTGGTCCCGGTTCGTGTCTGGAACCGGGACCAAAGGGTCCAGACGAACCAGGACCAATGCCCCACGAGACCCGGGCGGCCCCCTGGGCGCACGAACCGGGACGTATGCCCTCATGGGTCCCGGTTCATGACTGAACCAGGACTAATGGGCTGGCCAGGCCCGAACCAAAGCCCTGTTTTCTACTAGTGAGTGTTTGTAGCCTTTTTCGCGGCGGTTGTTCCACCATGGTTGCCAGGTTTGGGGTGTTCCTAGAGTGTGCCGGATCTAAAAAAAACTTGGCAACTATAGGTTTTTTGGCCCAAAATTTTCAAATGATTTTTTAATTCATTTTTTAAGTCTACACATATATTTTAGTTTAACCCATTGCGTACATGAAGTATTTTGTGTTAAAGTGGTCGATCAGCACGCCTAATTATTAAACCCATTAACAGTCGCGCAAGGAGCGGATGCTCGGCCTATCCACGTCATCTGGCAATTGGGTCCTGGGCTGGCCCACCTAGCTGACCGGGCTGGTTGAAGAAAATATCTCCCTCAGATGCACCTCCCCTGGCGAACGCAACCATCCTCTTCTCCTTGCTCGCACGCGATCTCCTCGTCTCCCTCAATCTCGCCCCTTCTCCGTCGTTCCGCGCCGCCACATCCCACTCCCCTGCGTACCAACAGCCCTCCCCCGATCTCTCAGCAGTGGAGGCCATGCAGCCGATTGAAGGGTTATTTGGCGAGGTCGTTGTTGGAGGCGACGGCAACGACGGTGGCCTCACGGGTAAGCTAGCCTCGTTGACAAACTGGATCTCATCTCCTTCCTTCCACAGGGAAACGGCGACCACAGTCGGTGTGTCGGGCAGCGGGCGGACGAAGAGGATCGCTTCGGGGTCGGTGAGGCCGTTCGTGACGCACCTGCGAGCGGCGGAGAAACAGTTGGCCATCCGGCTGCAGCTGGACCGGCGTGTCGCGTGGTTCAGGAAGGGCACCCTCGAAAGGTTTGTTCATATGGCTTGTGCGGCGGTGCTCGGGTCGGTTGATTCTGATGCTGGAAAATGTTTTTACTTACTACTGCATTCAACTGTTAATTTTGCCCATGTTTGATTTACAGATGACATGGATATCTCACTTGATTACGACTTCAAAGCTTTAACCATCTTGGACAGGTTGGTTCATTCACTTTCTTCATTTGGTTCATGTATATGTACAAGGCGAGTGTTAGTTTTCTTTAATTCAGCCCTACAACTTAGAGATAATTATGCATGCGAGGAGGTCTGCTCTAGAAAAATAGATAGAGCTCTTCAGTGGCATATATATTGGCTGATACTACTCAAGAAGTTGGTTCATTTGTCCATGAAGGTTAACGCACTTTATGAGAACACGCTCATGTATCAAGCAGATCGTTTAACATCTTATGTAGTATAGCATTTGCTTAAAATTGGCAATTCTTTCTGCAGGGTGCTGGAGGTGCTACCTCGGGTGGAGCTGGTACGGGTATGTCCTAATGTCTTCTGTCTATTCATACCTCATACAGTTTATTAACACTCTTCTGTCATGGGAGATTGAGTCCATCTTAACTGGAGTTAGTCAATGGGCTACTGAAAATCCACTAGCAAGAAGTTAATTGACTGTTCTTTTGTTGAATTGCCAACTAAATTATTGGCTTGCGTGAAGAATTTAGGGACCTTTGATTAGTGCTAGATGCATTGATGCCACTATATCTATGTTATTCATCACGTATTAACATGAGCATTGATGCCATTATTACAGTGACGTATAACAGTATGTGATGCTTCTAGACATAAGTTATGTAAACTCTTCTTGTGCTTCTCAGCTGAAGCCTCAACAACAGCTGCGGATATTACAAAGTAAGCCCATCTCTCATTTCAATTGTGGCTCGTTTACCTCTCTTTAGCAGGATAAAATTGATTTGATTCACGATTAGTTTGTACTTTGTTGAGTAGATCATTATAGACATGAAACAGGTTAACTGTAGTTTTTGCTAAGTCTTGCACGCTTTGTGGTTTATACTCCATATAATTATTGTGTAATTGTTATTCCGACCATGTTAGCTGCTTTCTATGACCTCTAGCGAAAATTCCGAATGCATATGCTTATAGCATGTGGTTGATAACAACCGTATGAAGTTTCTTTACCCTGGATGGTTAATTTGATATTTATTCTGATTATGTCTCAGGAACTTTTGTGGATATTTTTCTGTCTTTCTTATTTTTGAGCTTCATGTGAAACAAAATGACCATCCTTTTATTCGTCTATGGTACTTAAATAAGGATCAATGTTGTTAATTTAATGAAATGTTATTGATTGGAAGACTGTGGCTACCATTTTTTCTTACACATGTGTTTATTTATACACAAGACCAGGTCCTTTTTGTTAGATAAGAAGACATCTTACTTGAATGCATATTTTTTTGCCTGTAGGCTGTGCTATGATATCAAGTAATTTACATTTTCACCCTTTAATGCAAGCTGAAATATCTTAACCATCCATAATTTATGCCCTGGCTATTTTTGTGCAGGAAGGACCTTCTTAGGGCAAGTGATGTACATCTAGGTGCTCTTAAACAAGACCTTTTTACGTCTTGTGCCCGACCGTCATCCACAGGGTACAACCATGACTGTGTCTCTGAGTATCTCCATTTTGTGGATCGCTTTGGTGCCAACCGGCTGAGATATGATAAATTAAGAACCATAGCACCATTTTCTTTACTTTATTATTCGGATTATATGCAGGAGTTTTGGTTTGGATTATATGCCTTAAAGTTACTCTTAGTTTGTCGGCTTTGTTGATCCTAATTTACGATGTTCACTGCACTGGTTTTGATCCTCCATCCTTGCCTTTGGATTTGGCTCGGATCACGCATGAGAGTGGAAACAGGTAACTGACCCTTGTGTGTAAGTTTCAACTATGTCAGTCACTGTCTTTCCATTTGGTATGTTTAGCAGTTTGTCAGTATCTTAGCTGGTTCTCATGGTAACCAATTAGCCGAGTTCTTTCTCTCTCGAGTTAAATGACAATCCGCTTTTGATGCCCAGGTTCATGCTAAGATACATAAGGTTGGATTTGATGTTGAGTTCTCGTGGTAATCAATTAGCCGATAGCCGAGTTCTTTTTCTTTCAAGTTAAATGACAATCCGCTTCTGATGCCCAGGTTCATGCTAAGATACATAAGGATGGATTTGGTGTTGAAACCGACATGGCTAATAAGAAAATTCAGAAGAAGGTAATGCTACCATGCATTTTTATTTATCCTTGTATGTATGAAATACACACTCCATTCTATGCATATTTCTCCACTGCCTTTCTTTCATTTTTGTCAGTTATCTTGGACTCTATCTCATTAGAATCTTGCTTCCTTTTTGTAATGACTACATATTCTGCTTAGCTACCTATCTATGCATATTTCTCACCTGTTTTTCTTTCATTGGATCTTAATCTATACAAGGTAATGATTTTCAGTATCTCAATGCCCTTTGGAGGAGCTCATTACATTTGCTTCTGGTTCCATGTTGTTGTTTCTATACATTATGTTTAGTTAATTGTTTTCTATTCTTCTCATCAGTGCCACTACCGGAAACTGATAATCAAATATACCTCCCTTGCAAAGACAGAAATACCATTTAATTGTTCGAAGTTGGAGAATATTGTAACCATTTGCTGGCAGATTGATCAAAGAGCTGACATCATGATTATTTGCTTATTTCAATTATCAAACATTTTGAGGTATATCAATCATGGTAAGTTTCTTAGCCTCTTCACATTGCACAAGTAATATATTTTGCTTTCCTAGGAATATGATTAATCCATGACTTAGGATAAACACTGATATGTTGAGATCCCTACTTTTACTGATATCCTACTTGTATTGATGTCACTTTCAAGTGATAATTTTTCAAGGTTTAAGATGAACGGTACATTATGCATTGCATATGAACCAGAATATTGCTGCAACTTTAGTTGATAATTGACAACAAAATACATCTATAGTAATTTGTCATATTTTGGAGTAAGCATGAAATGCATTTGCATGACCTGACATTCACCATTCTGCTCCTATTTTTTAAATAGTGAGAAATGAAAAGGTGGTTTAGAATTCTGATGGATATTCGCCCCCCTGCTTGTTTACATGTGGCCATGTTTGCTGCTTATACCTCCATACCTATGTGTATTAATCAGACCATTGTTCTTTTTTTGTTTGTACACAACTGGAGTGTGTCATTTGCATTCATTGCACATCAGTGCAGTCCAAATATTGTATGCAATCAAGGTGCATATGGGTGTATATTTTTCTTTTTCTCATATATGGAAATAATACTTCATGTAATTGACATATGTTTCAGAAAAATGGAATATACTAACTATTATGTGGTGGTGTCGGGCAGTGGGCAGATGGAGAAGATCACGCCGCGGTTGATGTAGTTGTTCGTGACTTACGATCACACAGCGAAGGAGCAAGCAGATTCTCAGCTAGCGTGGTTACAACTGGAGGAACACCCTGTGCGGTTGAGCAGGGACACACTGGAGAGGTTTGTTGAAACTACTCTGTAGTGTCCGAATTTGTGGTGGTGTCGAACACATTGAATTTTGATAGGTGTTTAATTGGTTTGTTTGTGCTTGAAGGTTCGTGTACTTTGTGAGAACATTGGACGTGCTGGAGATGGCGATTCTTAGCTAAAATGTTTTGCCTAGATGGGGCTAACGAACGGCAGACCTAACTTCAGGCCTTCAAATGTTTTTGTGTCACATATAGTTCTCCATGTTAGCTTTATTTTCTTTGGATTTGAATTGTCTAACTGAATTATGCTCTATGTGGGACTCTAATCACATGTACTATGTCCCATAGTGAATCTTATTCTCTATTGTTTGTTTACTCATGGTATTGGTGCCCAAGGGCCTTGATATTTGTTCATCATTTGAACAATCTCATGTACACAAGTTACAGACAATGCAGCCCAATGCACGAAGCAAACATAGTAGCATAGAGGACTGCGTCAGGAGGAGTGCAAAGACATGTTAAACGAGTAATGAACTATGCTGCTGCGTAAAATGAATGCACAGGACGATCAGAGACACTCAAATAAGAAAAGTGCGCACATGACTGCCTCAAGAGGTGCGCCTGGGGCGCACCCCAGCCACTAGTTATCTATAGAAGGTTGAGAGTTTGACGTGAATAAGCTTTGAATACGCAAAAATACTTTATTTTACTAGACGGGGAATAGAACCTGTGCCGTGATCATGTCAGGTCAAGCTCCCTGCCGCAAAGGCAAGTGGTTAACGTATACTGTACATACGACGCCTATGGCCTATCTGACATTTGTGCTTTATTTTTACTTGCGGGTGTATCTAACATTTGTGCATTTGTTTAAATTCAAAATTTTCGGTTGTTAACCAATTTCCCTGGGGCCACCGAAATTTCCAGTAAGCAGCGAGGTACCGGAAATTCAGACGGAGAAAAAAAAAGCAGTGTAGATGGCCGACCAGTAGCGACGTGCGGAGAGCCAAGGAAAAAAGGAACTTTTTTTTTGCTGGGAGGAAAAGAGGAACTTGCAGCGGCAGCATGCGGCCAACGCAATCCGTGGATGGTGTGGACGGTGGACGTGATTACGTGATTTATTTCCACTAGGAATAGGCCGTGATCAATCCGTGGATGGATGTCTCAACCAATAGGGTTCAAGTACATAGACTATGTGTTTCTTTGTCAGCTAATAGGCTCCGAGTACACGAATCATGTGTTTCTTTATAAAAAAATTTATAAAAAAATATGTTTTAGGCACTATGTGTAAAAATATTGTATAGAAAAAGAAATTTTCACGATGCTTAATAGAAAATGTTTGCGTGCGGCGCGCTGGCCGAACTTTGCGCCGGACGCGTCCTCGCACGCACGCTACAACTACTCAAGTCGCGACACGTGTGGCAGTGTGGGACCCACATACGTTATCTCTTCCCCACATCTCGCACAGGTGTCGCCGAAGGCCTCGAGGTGAAACTCGCCGGCGTCGGCCTCCATCCCACGTGCTAGGTTCTCAAAGGCCACAACCACGGCCGTGAGTGGCTGCACCATCCCCTGCAGCGCGTCCACCACAGCAACAGGATTGACCGGCGAGTTGTGTCCATGGTGACCCGAGCACCACGAAGCCAACCCCCGAGCTAGCACCCCCCCCCCCCCCCCTCGATTCACTCTCTAAGCTGCATCTCCATGATGACCGGAGCTACAACAAGCATGGCCAGCGACACGCAACACTGTTTTTGCTACAACCGACTATCATAAAGCTGCGACCAGCTCGAGGTAGAGCCGCAACCAGCAACTCCTTTTGCTACGGCCGGCACATTTTTTTTGCTGGATCCAGAAAAGTGAGTATTCTGACCGGCGTTCAGTGGAGGTGCAACCAGCATCACAAAATGCTACATCAGGCTTTTTTGTTGCTGCAACCAGAGAGCGGATTGGCTATGACCGACGTGTGGAGGAGCTACAAATGGCAGTTTCAAATGCTACAACCGGCGTCCTAAAAGGCTAAATCCAGTATCTTAAAAAGCTTCAACACAAGACAGGGAAGTTGGGGGCGGCCATGGTGCAACCGCAAAAAGCTGCAACCGACAGATGAAAATGCTATATCCAGCACCTGAAAAAAGTAGGATTTAAGATAGAACAGGGGCTTCAACCGACATGCGTCAGAGCCGCAACCCCTACTGAAAAATGCTACGACCGGCAACTAAGAAAGCTACAACCAGTTTTGAAAAAAGCTTCAACTGGATACGGGATAGATGGAGGTCGGCCACCGTGCAACCGCAAAAAGCTGCAATCGGCGTCGAGAAAAGCTACAACCCGCTTCTAAAAAAGATTCAAACAGAGAACGACTAGCTAACCATGGCGAGCGGCGACGACGGAGCTGCGTTTCGGTGTTGTGACGATGAGCGGCTACCTGGGGATGAGGACGGCGACGCCACGGTAACTATGAGGTTGCAAATGAGTTTTTTCGTGTTGGAACTGGCGAGGATTCGTGCTAGAAGCTCCATGGAGGGATTTCTTTCGAACGGTGTGGAGGAGGTTGTGCGAGGGCGGCGACAGGCAATGACGAGGGGTGGCCACCGACGACGAGGGCGGCGGCCGGTGCCGACGTGGAAGGCCGGCGAGCTATGACCGGGGGGTGGGTTGCGGCGTGCTGTCACGAGCGCTCCTTTTTTTCTCCTGAGAGATGTGCGAGAGGAGGATGAAGAAGGAACATGAGATCGTGCGGTTACGCATGCGTGGATCGTGCAACTAGCAATCGACTGGCCCAAATTTTGCCAGCGCGCCGGCGCCTAGCACTCGTCATGTTTAATACAGAAGAATGACGGAAATAAGAAGAACAACGAATGCCCTCGAAGAAAATAAGGAAAAAGAAACAATTTCACAGTGACTCTACTACGACAAACCTCGCTCACTTGATGAGGTTGCAATTATGCAATAACGCACGTATAGTAGCACCACCAGGACTGGGTCTAACCTAGAAGCAAGAAGAAAGAAGAGGAGACACCCATCTAGCCAGGGCTTCGCTCTCCCCTTCACACTTCTTGGTGGGAGTCGAAAATCAACATTTCAGAATGCGCATCAACACTTCAAGGATTAGTGTCCCCAAACCAATGCTACACTATCGCCCGGGCCTACGAGGGTCTATTGTTAGTGGAGGTTTCTGGCATTACCACACGATGATATGATAAGTGATATCTTGCACGGTGCGGGAGATGGTCATGTTGTATCCTGGGTTTTCATGAAGGCGCAACTACCGTCATGGATCATGTCACACTAAGGGTAGTCCGGGCCATGAGGTTGGGCTCTTGCAGATGCTCTTGCGCAGTATGGGTCGAAGATGGAGCTTATACCCCAAGCCGTATGGTCGGGTCTTGCCCCTACCTTTGTCCGGTCTTTTGTTGCTAGTGACGTCGCTAGACATGTTGATTAATGGAATGAAATGTTCCAAGCTCAAAAAAAAAAAGGGTAGTCCGGGCCATGAGGCATGGTTTGACAGAATCTTCAGAGTATTATATAGGGAAAAGGAATTAGCATGATGCTTAAAATAATGAAGGGAATAAGAAGAACAAAGATTGGCCTCGTAAAAAAGAAGGAAAAAGAACAATTTCACGGTGGACTATACTAAGACAAACCTCACCCACTCGATGAAGTTGCAATTATGCAATAACAAACGTATAGTGGTAGCATGAGGACCGGGTCCAACCTAGAAGCAAGAAGAAAGAATAGAAGACACCCCGTTAGCCAAGGCTCCGCCCTCCCCTTCACACTTCACGGGAGTCGTAAATCAACGTTTCATCATGCGCATCATCCCTTCAAGGATCAGTGTGCCTCCCCAAACCAGAGCTACACTATTGCCCGGGCCTACAAGGGTCTATTGTTGGTGGAGGTTTCTGGCACTACCACACGATGATATGATAAGCGACATCTTGCGTGATGCCGTAGATGGTCATGTCGTATCGTGCGTTTTCACGATAGCGTAGATACTATCACGGATCATGTCATGCTAAGGGTAGTCCCGACCATGAGGGTACTGCCAAGATTATGTCCTACGCAGATTTTGAGAGGGAATATGACATGCTTCCTGTGAGACAAACCTCACGGGTACAAATTATGGAGAAAAGTGAGTTGAGAAGTATTATTCATAATCTTTCGTATATGTTTAGCCCATATACCACAAAAAGAGAGTATCATATACCAGGAGGCCATGATTCAGCCTCATGATGTAGGTCATTATCATTTTAATTCTTAGAAATGCAAAAGAAGCCCAAAAATCCTGAGACATTCATATGGTGTCATGATATGGTCTCCAAAAGTTGTGTTACAAATTTAAGAATGTTTCATAAAAGTTATCATGTAGAGTACTTATTACAAGCCAGACCATTTTCGAGTAAGAAACTAGGTTTTAAGAGGGAACTGATCCAGCTTGTATGCGATCCAACTCGGTGGCATGAACCTACTACATGCGAACGCGATGGAAACAAGGGTGACCCTATGGATGGTGGCCGATAAACCACCCACGCACTACACCCATCACCGGATAGTCCTTTGTGATATTGTAAGTTACAAGTCTAGAATTACTGGAAAACTACAAACAAAAATAGTGAAAATAAGCTCGTTAGGAGCCCATCCAAAATCGTTACCCTTTGAACATCCCAGTTAATGAATAAAACTCAGTAGAGCTTTTCTTATGAGAAAAAACTTTTCACTTCCCATGTAAAAAAAAAACCTCTAGTCTTCAATGTGGTGCTTGCAGTTAACTCTCTGAGCACCCGCTGACGCCATCGCTGGTCCACCTCGTCTCCGTTGGCCTTAGGACCATGGGGGCACGGTGGATCCCGACCCTTGCCGGTGGGAGGGCTTTGTTTTCGGATGTTTCTTCGTGTTTTGTTAGGGTTTTATCCTGCTTAGGAAGACGAGATGACGGCGCCTCTCTGAAAAAGGAATAAGGTTCTCCCTGCCTAGCTCCGTCCAGGTGGTGCGTCTAGTATCGTCGGCGGGCGTGTGGAGGTGCGTTTCCGGCGGATTTGTCCTTGGTGAATTTGCTTGAATTTGGTTGTAGTACGTCTACATTCATGTGTCTCCAGGTTGTATCCTTCCGATCAACACTACTCTTCAACGTGTGCTGGTCCTATCGGGCCTTAGCACGGCGACTTCCTGATTGTCTATGAAAACAAGTCATGCCCGGCTCCAGCGAGGGAGGGACGATGACGGTGACGCGCCTTCGGCTCGTCTCGGTGCTTATAGTCATCGCTACCTGATTTATGAATCTGAATATAATTTTTATTATTTCTGATATTCATTTTACTGCCATGATTTAAAATGAATAGATTGAATGCTTTCAACAAAAGAAGACATTTTTTGAGAGAAAAACAAAAGAAAACATTGTGTGGCTGTGGAGACGGACAGAGCCTCTGTCCAATCTCTTTCCCTTCATCATCGAATCATCAAAAAAAAAAGATAGCCTCCGTCCTTCCTTTTTGAACCAACAACGTACGGAGCCGCGTAGACCCCAATTTTCCAAGAAGGAACCGCGAAACATTCCCACGCCCTGCATCTGCCTGACCAGTGGGCCCAGCTGGTCGGTGTCAGCTGGCTCCGTTGGCATTGCTCCTCCCCAGTCACCAGTCCCCACTCCCCACTCGCCTCCACACCCGCGAAAACCCTACCGCCGGGCGAGATGAAGGGCGGCGACATCGAGGCGGGCGGTGACGCCGAGGCGGGCACCGCCGCACCGAAGGGGGCGCCGTACCCCGGGACGACGGAGAGCCCCGAGCTGCGCTGGGCGCTCATCCGGAAGATCTACGTCGTCCTCTGCCTGCAGCTTCTCCTCACCGCCGCCGTCGCGGCCGTCGTCGTCAAGGTCCGCGCCATCCCGCACTTCTTCGTCTCCTCCTACGCCGGCCTCGGGCTCTACATCTTCATCCTCATCTTCCCTTTCATCGGTGAGAATTCAAGCTACCACCATCTTTTCTGTTACGAATTTGTGATCCAATTGCAGTTTGCAGGGAGGGTTTTCTCTTTTTGGTAAAAGAAACAGAGCATGTATGTACAGGGGCCGTACAAAGTTAAGTTGCAACATACAACAAGTGCATTTTGAGTGCCACAAAACAAATACTATGATGCGCAATTATCGGAAGTCTCGCACCCGATCTGGGAGATCTGAATTAGATTCTCGTTTTGCACTGTGAACTGCTAGCCACTGAGCTATCTTTCCTGAATTTGCGCCTGCAAGCATAAAGACTTGGAGTGATTCCCCTGAAAATAGAAGGTCCTTCTGTGTATTCCAAATGGCCAAGAGGCAAGCAGTGCGAAATTCGGACGAATTTATACGCGATACTGCTAGTTGTATGCGTGCGATTTCATTATGGCTTTCCCTTTGCATTCTTTGTGCAGAGCTATGGATTACAACCCCTGATTTTTTCAGGAACGTCCCATGCACTCTTAATTTTGCTTTACTACTGTAGAATGGGATGTGGTTGCTGTGTGAATTGCAGCTGGGAGTATAATCTGTTACTGATGAAACGCTTGTCAATTTTTTGTACGCAGTGATGTTCCCGTTGCACTTCTACCGCCAGAAGCACCCAGTCAACCTGCTGCTGCTTGGCGTCTTCACAGTGGCCATCAGCTTCTCTGTCGGCTTGACATGTGCCTTCACTAGCGGTAATTGTCTTCCCACCACGTATTCTTTCTGCTCCTGCTGCCAGCTCCTAGCTTGTTCTTCAGTCACTCTGCTCTGCTGCTTATGTAAATCAGCATCCTTTAATGCCCCTCTCATTGTGTTAATTCATTACATATACATGGCTAGTAGATATTTTTGTACTATTAGCTAGCTTGTTAGTCACCATGTGCGGCAATTGGTAGTTTCCTACTGATATCGTGAAGCATTTTGTTTGCGTGTGGACTGGGTTCAGAAATACATATGCTTGTCTGAGTTAGAAGCATTTGTAGTACTGCCAGCTAGCAGGATTACCTTTTTACCTTGTTTTGCAAATTTCAGCTGTTACTTTTTGAATTCAGAAATTGGCAAACAGTAACCTTTGCTTTTCATAGAACATTAGTTGGATCTTGTATATTTGTTTACTGTTTCTTCCAGCCACTATTTGTTGTAAGGTACACAGTGTTGTGATAGTATCAATTTGATCTAAAGGGCCGATTTGTCCAATAGTATGCGAGCTGGCCTGCCCAAGTTGACATGGTTTTGGCAAGGACGTGGTTTAGGTTGCAGGACTAGCTTAAACTTGTATCAAAATAGGAAGGATTTTCAGTTGATATATCATTACTAGTGTTGTGACAAGACAATAGATGCTTCATGCATGTGCTGGTTAATACATAATCTTTCGATTTAGACAAAGTTATATTGACAGGCACTCTGTAATCTGTCCTCCATTTGTGTTTGCGTCAGCATTCACCACTGCATTTTGGGGTTGTACCAATTCCAAGGTTCTTTCTATCTTGTACTACATCACAGGAGGTTGCTGATAGTTTGCTTCTTCAATGCATCACTGCCATTTACTTCAGATTTTAGCATGCACGTGCTTTATTGTCTAGTCAAATTTACATGATAGTTTCTTTGGTAAAGAGATGTATGCGATGATAAGAAAGCAATTAGTTCATTTAGTAGTCCTGCTCTTATATATATACATATTTGTTCACTGTTAGTATGATGTTTGTGTGTTTTCTACTTTGTCGGTATGATGGGTTTTCTTTGATAAAGAACCACCGCTAAAATAGTCCACTATGTGCGCAGGCAAGGTCATTTTGGAGGCTGGGATTCTTACAATCGTGGTTGTCTTGAGCCTCACTGCTTACACCTTCTGGGCTGCAAGGAGGGGCAAGGACTTTAGCTTCCTTGCTCCTTTCCTATTTGCTTCTCTGATGATTTTGCTCGTCTTTGGGTTCATTCAGGTCAGATGCCGTCCGTTCCCTTCTATCAGTCTTCTCTATTCTACAATGCAAATACTGATCTTCACTTCTGTTTGCAGACCTTCTTCCCGCTGGGCAAGCTCTCTCACATGATCTATGGCGCGCTGGCGGCACTCATCTTCAGTGGCTACATTGTCTATGACACGGGCAGCATCATCAAGCGTTACAAGTATGACGAGTATGTCTGGGCTGCCGTCACGCTCTACCTTGACATCATCAATCTGTTCCTGGGCCTGCTGACTCTGTTTAGGGCGTGTGACAACTAGGCACGTCTTCCTGCCCCTGCTCTCTCGTGCTTCAAATCCCGTCGACGAATTTGGTATCCTGATGAGTCCTTGACATGGAGAATTGTATAGTCTGGTCTGTCTCGCTGGCACGGTGAAAATGTTGCTTACTTTAGTTCAGTTGATCCCTAGTAGAGAGAAAACATAAGAAAACCGTGCGTTGGTTCTATTCTATGGATGATGGATGTGATGTTGTATTTAGGGGGTCTTTGACATGCTGGATTGGTGGTGCTGCGTTTCTGATATCATTTGTGTAGCCGTGTGGCTTCTGGAAGAGGGCAATATTGCTTCCTGGTCTGCCTAGTGGGTGGCGTTTGTCCTGTACTATTATGAAGTAAATAGCCCAGATTCTAAGCTACTCCCTCCGTATATGTCCTTTTGGTCTTTTTGGAGATTTAAATACGGATTAAATACGGATGTATATAGACATATTTAGAATGTAGATTCACTCATCTTGCTCCGTATGTAGTCCGTATTAGAATCTCCAAAAAGACTTATATTTAGGAAAGGAGGGATTAAAACTAAAGGGACGCACATTTTCATGTATACCACTTAGAGCAACTCTAGCAGAGTCGTCATGTGTGGTCGCTGTGATATGACATAGAGATTGTGGAGGCGAAATGTGTGGTCGCCGTCATAAGGCGAAATGTGTGGTCGCCGTCATATGACATATGGAGATTGTGAGGGTGAAGCGCAGACTCGGATTCGCTAAGAAGACAATCTTCATATTTTTTGCACACGTGTGTCCTACCCGTTATTGAGTATAATGGTCTTTTCAAAAAAGTCAAAATCAAAACATATTTGATTCACACTTCAGTTCAAACAAAAGAGAAGCATTGTTCATTGTAGACCTCTTACATCGAATTGTGCATACAAAATACATCGTGGTAGATCCACCATTTACAAAGCAAAGCACAACAAAACAGTTGACATTTCTGGTGAGACTTTTTCACCTCCCAGTACATCATAAGAAGACGCCATGCAAACTTTCACTCTTTTGGATCATAGTTAGGTTGGATTCATTTTTCTAATGAAAAATGCAAATGGTGCCTAAAGACAGGAAAATTAAATATATGTATTGATTAAGTTTCCCAAACTTTCTCTAGTAGTTTGATTAAATCATGACAACAAATGTAGACTATATTGGATTGCTATTCTTACAAGCTGCTTCAAAAGGTACTACTTGAAGAGTGCACGAAGAGAAATCAAGACATGAGAACTGCCAATGTGAGATTATAATTGTCACCATCACGGATAAAATATAGGATCTCCCATCGCTCATGTGACATGTACATAGAATGATTGCTCATTACAGCCCTCTTACAACGAATTGTGCATAACACACACATCATGGTAGACCTACCATTTTCAAAGCAAAGCACAACAACACGGTTGCCACTTCTTGAGAGACCTTTTCACATTCCTAATTTACCCATAATAAGACCTCATGCGAAATTTCACTTTTTTGGACCATATGTTGGGTTTTTAAAATTTATGTTATGAAAAAACTGCAAATGGTGCCTAAATACAACAAGTTTTTTTTAGGAAGATTTCAATATCCATTTGGGGTTGCTTCTTGTGCAGACTGCACATGCTGGGGTGGATGTGCCCTCTTTTTGGCACAATACAACAAGTTGATTTTGTACGTCATATACACATATAAAATTTGTATAACAACGTAAAAAATGCATTTCAATAATGTTTCTGAAAGTATAGATGAAGATTTGCGGAAGTTCTTGCATATTTTATGAAATCCCACCAATTTCTAAAAGTTCATCATTATCGCTCCCTCAATAGTTCCAACCACTCCAAATTCTTTGTTCCATTATAATTTTCATTCCCTCCAACATTTTTTAATGTTGTGCTCAACCCCCCCCTCCCGTGTCCCTAAATACCTTCTTTCTGTTTCACAACATTTATCCACAACCTCAATTGCAGCGCTCCTGCCTCCCTCTCTTCTCCCCTAGATCCGGCACCATCCTGAAGGCGTATGGTTCCATCTCCGGCAAACTCTGAAGCGGGAACGTCCGCAAACCTTCTCCGCTGCCGTAATACCTAACCATAACGACTAGGTGTTCTCCCCCTCCCGCCCCACCAAACGCCCTCTAATATTTGGATGTGCGTATAAATTTATACATGTTGTTCATTTGTCCTCTTGATGTAATTTCACCTATGGTTACTTGTGCAAGAATTCCAACTTTGGATTTGTATTATGGCATGAACTGCAAGTCATTCTATCTAGGGTTATAGTTATGTTTCCATGTTCTTATTAAAATTACTGTACTAGTGATTTATTATGTTTTGAGGAATGTATGATTATTTCTTATTTGCGTAGCATGTTCTAGTTTATCCAATCTAGAAGTATGTCTCATTCTACCAGAGAGAGTACAAGATTATTTATTGACACTTTGTATTTATGGATTCTTTGATAACTTATACATATGTATTCACGTCAATGATGAATGTGCATATTAGCAAGTCGTCATTGATATTCAGATGCTGCCACCAAATCAGCACATGTATATGAGCGGGTAATGTTAGAGACCATGAAAGAGAAGACTGCTCGAATATCCGAATGTATGAAGAAACATTGTGTTGGTAATGTTGGTCTACTAGATTTTGCCTCTGTAGCACATTCTTTTGTGTATGGTGGTGCAGAATAGTATGTTGAGATAGATAAAGATTCAAAGGAGGCATTTGATGTCTATGAGATCAAAATAGCCAAATAGGTCTCTTGGAAACTCTTCTCTCGTTAGATCCAGATTTATTGTGTATTATATTACCAGCCTTGCTAAATCATTGTTTGAAACTTTATCTCATCAAGTGCATTCCACCAAGTAGTGGATGGTTCTACAATGGCATGACACAAGAAGCGTACCAAAGTCGATGTACCTTCCTCATTGATTCAACAAAGAAGTACAGTAAACCCAACTATCTACACGATACAACTTTGCTTGCTGATTGCAAATGCATCTCTACTATGTAATTCTACCATAACACATTTATTTATACATGCACTGCTTATGTTGTAACATCCATGGTGCATGATTTCTGAAAATAAATCTTAATATTGACTTAAAGGATGAATTTTGCCGCACAAATGCGCATTGGTATTTTTACAGGAAAGTGCTCAGCAATGTAAATATAACACCAGGAACATATTTTGGAACGGCAATCCCTTACTGAGCCTACTCAACCAATCTCCCATTAGCCGCTCTTTATAGTCAAGCGATTGTAAACTCCTTATTTAGGCTAGCTACTTTGCGGATTAACAAGATTATTGCATTGGAGTTGTGACAATTCTCTAGCAAGTAATGAATTTGAGGTCAAAGCCAATGAGTACGCCGGATGTTGCATTTTCGCAGTGAGGGAAGGTTGGCTTGACAGGCTTCATTCTGGATGTTGTATCCTCTTCTAATGGTCTTTGTGTGTGCTTTATTATCCCGTTGTGAGAATGGCAGGACTATGGATCCACACGCCCCTCTAGTTAGTACTTTTCGGTAGTCACTAGTAGAAAACCGGCCTTTTGTCCCGGTTCATAAGGGCCTTTAGTCCTGGTTCCTGAACCGGGACTAAAGGGTCGTTACTAATACCCTCACCCTTTAGTCCCGGTTCAAACCAGAACCGGGACAGATGGGCCTCCACGTGGCCGCTGCCGGCAGCCCAGGCAGGGGGGCCTTTGGTCCCGGTTTATGACATAAACCGGGACCAAAAGGGTTCCACGCGTCAGCAGGAGGTTTTTCTTTTTTCTTTTTTTAAAAAAAAGTGGCTGTTTTAGGGGTTTAGGGGGTTATTTTTAGGTTGTTATTAGCTAGCTAATAGAGAGAAGTGTCCTCTCTTATATGTAGTCCTTGGTTTACCTACGCTACTGCTATGTTCATTTCACCCGCAGATATATATATATTATAACTCATGCATGCTCGCATCATACATCATCATATATAATAACAAGTCCTACTAATTAATCAAGCATCATCATACAACTTCTACTCGTTATTAATAATAAGTCATACGATCATCATCCTTATAGTCATCGAACCCAACCCTACATAATTATTCTTAGCACATGATCATCAGTATCAGGTAGGATCGGACCTAAACACACTTAAGGTAAAATAGCATAAAATAATATAGACCCTGACTCTCCATTATGAAGAATGGAGATCATCCTGTCTCCAATTCTTGCGCCTCGCTTCCTTTTGCTTCCAAGAAGCTCCTTACGACTGTCCATACATTTTTTCCATCCTTTGATTGTCATGTCTCCACTTGTTTTAGAAATCCGCTATGGACAGTTGAGATTCGTAGGATGACCTGGATATATGTTCAAAACACGAAGGCTGTCGCCATTCTGATACATCAAATGAGGCACACAATCCTCTGGGATAAGTTGTTGAAAAACATAGTAATAACTTCGTAGTTAGCAATGATGTACTAGTTTTAGAAGTATGCAAAAAGATGCACGGATGTCGTAATAGTAAAAAAACTTACCAGGGTATCTCCATGGTAGTTACCGTAGTTCAACACGTGCACTAGTGGCACGTATTGACCATAATGTTGAGGAGTTCGATTGTAGATATTGTAATTCTCAATATCATTACAAAATCCAACCAGATGAGTTTTCTCCTTGTAAGTTAACTCAGAGCCATCGGTGTAGTAAGTTCTATCTACCATCTTCTGCACATTCTTTGATACTTCAAAATAAGCTGTCATCTATTTTCAAATGAACAATATAAGTTCTATTAATAATTAACTATGTTTGAGAAACTCACATGGCGGTAGAACTGGAGGAGTATCAACAAGGACCCAAATGTTCATATTGTCTTGCTCGATTTCAGGATCACCAAGATCCATGGTGACAAGCATACCCTCATCAAAACCATACAATTTGCAAAATGCTTCCCAATTTTTGCAACCAAAATGGGTTACGCTCTCAGCATTATACAACTTTACTTCAAAATCCACATCATGATGGGTCCTTAGGTGAATTTTCTTCGTTTCAAAATTTTCATGGTCTTCAAAATCCATCCTCTCCAAGACATAGCGTCTTGCATGGCATGGGATCAACTATACTCGAATTGTAAAAGATGAAAATTACACGTTGAAATAGTTGAAGTCATGCTTAATTATGAAAAAAAATACTTGTCGTCGTTGCGTACCGTTTCAACTTCGAAGGTCTCCTCGAGCTTAATGCTGAAGCGCCGACCATCGTCCAGGTGAGGCCTGTCGCACTCACCTCGATCGTCGTGGCACCAGTCGCACTCCCCCGGGAGACTTTCGTCGTCCGATGATGACATTTCCTATACGTTCATAATTCAAAGACTAAATTAGATCATTATTATTCAACTAATCATATGCATATGCCTTGCATAGTGCTCTCCAATTTGAGCATTCAATAAGAAAAATCAAATCGCAAAATAAAGTAGTATTCAAATTAAGATGCCTTCAATTATAAGAAAAACAACATCATCTCCATGTGTCCGTACATCGAATACTATATATCATACATATCGCCAGTACAGCTAGAACCGTAGCGCCCGATGGGTATCGACGCGGGCGGTGGACACCCAAAGGGAAGGAACCATCACATGATCATAGCTCCAGTGAGATCCTTGAAGAACCTGCCAGGTATTCTCGAACCTGCCCTCCAACGCAACCATGTACCGACGGACGTGCTGGTCCTCCTCGCTGACACGGTGACGTACCACCTCCGCGGTGTCCGGAAGCCTCGGCACCGTCACTGGCCCACGCGACCGCCACCAAACAAGGATCGGGTCAACGACGGGCTGGCTCCTCACCAAGCTACGCCCCCCGAAAGGTAGCGCCTCCCAGTACCACCCCGGCGGAGCCCAGTCCCCGACATGGCCCATCTGGTCAAGCAGGTGTCGTCCGCCCCCGACTCGACGACGAGGATGCGGGATAGGCATCGTCCACGTCGATGCGGGAATAATTACTTTAACTAAAAAAATAAACTAGTTCTATTAATGTTCTTGCTAAAAATAAACTACTTCTATAGTAAAATAAACCAGTTTTATTAAATCAACTAGTTCAACTACTAAGCACTTATTATAAATAGAATAATGTAGTACTTACTAAAAATAAACAAGTTTACCTAGTTCTAACTAATTCCATTAAACACTTTCTAAGTAGTATACTAATTACTAAAAGCTAATTATCGGGGAGGGGGGGTATGTCGACAACGACATACCCGATAACAAAAAATAAGAAGAGGAAGAAGAAGAAAAAAAGAGGAGAAGAAGAAAGGAAAAGGAGAAGAAAAAAAAAAGAAAAAAAGGAGAAGAAGAAGGAATAATAGAGGAGAATAAGAAGAATTCTTCTTCTTCTCCTCTATTCCTTCTTCTTCTCTTCTTTTTTTTTCTTCTTTTTCATCTTCTTATTTATTTCTCCTGTTATTTCTCTCCTCTTCTTCTTCTCCCTTCTTCCTCTTCTTATTTTCCTTTTTTCTCTCCTTCTTTTTCTTCTAAATATGAACATATACATAAATGACTTTGATCATACATAATGTTCAGATTCCTACACAATATGAAAAAAATTACAACAAAAAAAATAATAAAAATTCTATGAAAAAATTGACATATTATTTGCATATATATGAACACACAAACTTTTGCATATGCAACAACAATATCACCAAAAAAATGTAGGAACAGAAAAAATTCTAACTTTTGCATCTAAACTATACATCTAAATTAAGTACAACTAAATTAACTATACATCTAAATTAACTATACATCCTAACTATACAACTAAATTAACTATATATTCTAATTAAATTAGGAAATTACGCAAGCCGGGCCGACGATCGACGAGGAGGGGCACGTCGTCGGCGGCGAGGAGGCAGGGGGGCACGGGGCGGCGACGGCGACGGCGCAGTCAGGGGCGACGGCAGGGGCGGCGGACGGCGACGGTGAGGGCACGACGTCGGCGGCGAGGAGGCAGGGGGGCACGGGGCGGCGACGGCGACGGCGCGGTCGGGGGCGACGGCAGGGGCGGCGGACGGCGATGGTGAGGGCACGACGTCGGCGGCGAGGAGGCAGGGGGCACGGGGTGGCGACGACGAGGCACGGGCGACGGCGTCGGGGTGGCGCGGGGCGGCGACGGCGTCGGGGCGGCGCAGGACGGCGTCAGAGGGGCGCGGGACGGCGCGCGGCGACGACGGCGACGGTGAGGCGCAGCCTGGCGGCGTCGTCGATCGGGCGGGGAAGAACGAACTGAATGAAAATTTCACAAGTGCTACTTATATAGACGAAGCATTGGTCCCGGTTCGTAGCACCAACCGGGACCAATGCCTCCCTTTAGTCCCTGTTGGTGCCACCAACCGGGACCAAAGGCCACTTTTCGGCAGCCCAAAGGGCGGGAAGCGGAGGCCTTTGGTCCCGGTTGGTGGCACCAACCGGGACTAAAGGGAGGCATTGGTCCCGGTTGGTGTCACGAACCGGGACCAAAGATATGCATTGGTCCCGGTTCGTGGCACCAACCGGGACCAATGTCCTACACCTGCCAAAGCCGCGGTGCGGTGGGATGTTTAGTCCCACCTCGCTAGCTGAGGAGCGGCCACACCTATTTATAAGCGCTGCCTCGCCATCTCCATCAAACTCCTTAGAACTGCAGGCCTATGGGCCTAATCTCACACTGCAGGCCTATGTTTGTGATTAAAATTTGTGTGAATAGTTATAGTTTTTTAGTGATTTCTTTTTTCTTTTAGGTCACAAAAATTATAAACTTTCTGTTAGTGCCATTAGCTTTAAAATTTGAATAGTTTAAATTTGAATTTTTTAAAATTTGTGTGAATCACTAGTTTATGAATCACTAGTTTACTAAATTTCTGTGAAAACACTTTGTAGAATAGTTAAAATTGATTTTTAAGTCAATCTTTTTCCTGCTATTTAATAGTAGGTGGCACTTTTTTTGTTTTTTTTGTTTTTTTTGTTTTGTAGTGATTTCTTTTTTATTTTAGGTCACAAAAATTATAAACTTTCTATTAGTGCCATTAGTTTTAAAATTTGAATAGTTTAATTTGAATTTTTTAAAATTTGTGTGAATCACTAGTTTATGAATAACTTTACTATAAACTTTCTGTTAGTGCCATTATACTCAATTTGGTAATTTTAGTTAGTCATAACAAATATTATAGGCATTTTTTTCTTTTTTGCTATTTATTATTTCATTTCTACTTAGAACTAAATACTAATAGTTTTTTAGTGATTTCTTTTTTCTTTTAGGTCAAAAAAATAAAAACTTCTCTGTTAGTGAACATAGATGCACTTATAGAGAAAATTAAACATAAATTCATAATCAATTTCTATTTATGAATTTATGTCCAATTTTCCTCTATAGGTGCATCTATTTTCACTTTGAGGGGAGCTCAACAATGCAGAGAGGGACGGGCTTATAAACAGGTGTCGGCGCCCTTCGGTTGGCGAGGTGGGACTAAACTGTGGGTGCAGCGAGGGCCGACCCTTTAGTCCCGGTTCGTGGCACGAACCGGGACTAAAGGGGAGCCTTTGGTCCCGGCTCATGCCACGAACCGGGACCAATGATGGTGGGCCAGGAGCCAGGACCATTGGTCCCGGTTCGTCCCACCAACCGGGACCAAAAGGTCTAGACGAACCGGGACCAATGGCCCACGTGGCCCGGCCGGCCCCCTGGGCTCACGAACCGGGACCAATGCCCCCATTAGTCCCGGTTCTAGACTGAACCGGGACTAATGGGCTGCCCCGGCCTGGACCATAGCCCCTTTTTCTACTAGTGAGTGCAAGACTTCTTCATTGGCAAATAAACGAATTAATGAACTAATTTCCTAATATGAAGTGAACTTAACTAGCATTGATCAAGTCCATGAGATCAGAAGGAGTTCTTCACGTGACGAAGTCCACAACTTAGCTTAATTCAATAGAAAAGAAAGTATCCAATCGACTTTAGGAGCACCATATGTTTCTATTTGAAACGTTAAAGGAGGCTCGCTACAAGGGTCATACTAGTTCAGGATTTGTAGGGAAGTAATACAAATGACTGTAATATGACAACCCCCCAGGGAGCTAGCCTTTGTGTTAAGATTAAAAAGAAGAGTCCTCTTTTCAACGACTCGGTGATTCCATTGCTCTATCTGGCCGCAAGATTCGATCGCGTACAACACGGGCACGAGATGGGTTGGGGACTTAGAAATGAGACATGCTCCAAGAATTGACCCCTGAACTACTATACCTTTGTCCGCCTTTTCTTATAGAATCCATTCCCCCTCTTTTATATATTTCAAATGCTTTTAGGGCTAGTGGAATGAGGCTGGAACCCATCAATATCGCTAAACCGGGAGAGTTGCTTGTGTTGGGCTCAAAGTTTCGCTCTGCCAAGGCAAGATATAATATAATATGCATCCAGCTTTAGCTGAATATAGTGAGTGTTCAGCGAAGTATGCTAGCCATTGGCCTTATGTTTAGGATATTCCTTTCTGTCTTTGTAATGTTTGCTTATAAGAGAATGTTGCTCTTTAGAAATTGTGTATAGTGGCCTTCGTCGATGGGACAAACGCTCCAGTGTATGCGTTACAAGGCAACTAGCATTTTGTCATGGAAGTTCGTGAAAAAATGTTCTTGTTTTTGGTTGGAAAAACCAAAGATGACGTCAAGATCAGTCTCCTTTCTCTTTTCGGGAGCAGAGCTGAAAAAGATGGGAACTTCCAATGAATCTTCGTTCATTGGAATGTCGATTCCTCACAGTCGCTCTTTGTGATGCCACGGAACCATGTCAATTAGGATCTCAAGACGCGGCAACACCTATGATGCAAGGAATCATTGGCTTACATCATAATATCTTTTTCTTCCTCATTTTTATTTTCGTTTTCGTATCGTGGATGTTGGCTCACGCTTTATGTCATTTTAACGACCAAACTAATCCAATCCCACAAAGGATTGTTCATGGAACTATATCGAAATTATTCGGAACATATTTTCAAGTGCCATTCTTTTGTTCATTGATATACCATCCTTTGCTCAATTATACTCAATGGACGGGGTATTAGTAGATCCAGCTATTAGACATCAATGGTATCGAAGTGCGCCTCTTAACGAGAGTCATTTATGTGCAACAAAATGTACCAGTGGTTTGCGAAGCATCTGGCTTACCAGTCATCTCCCATTCCCGTTGCCGAGAGACTAAAAGAACTATAGCATGCCAGAAACGGGGAGTTGAGGTGGTTAGACCTATAACCTGAAATGCTCCTGGCATAGGAGCCTATGGTTCCATACTTGTTATCGCTGGAGCTACACATACCTCTTCTCGGTGTGGTGGAGCGATATACAAAAAGTAGATGCTAAGCCTGCAATGTCCAATAATGGGGCTTCAGTAGTGAATCTATCGGGACCACAATAGTGGCATACAACTTTGGACCTAAGGGTTGGTCCCGTTACCTTTTGGAATGGGGGATCCCCGTTGGCAACACCCATGGTATAGTAGTTGCAGAACTACTGGGCCAAGAGAGGACAACCTGTTGTTCCTGCTCCTCCTTCGCTTCGGGGACGGAGGTCCTACGGTAGGTAAGAGAACACACAAGCACTTGACCGAAGGGGACCAGCGCTTCTACTCCTTCATCGAGGAGCCGTTCTTGCGAGAAGCAAGGGATGTCGTTAACGATTGGAGGTCAAAGAAAGAGAATTGACCTCTGAATACAGTGATCCTATGATCCAAATAGACTCAGTCCTTTTTTAGATAAGGGTGACTCAAGAAATTGGGGGTGGGACATGCTGGCATAATGCAGGTTGGAACGTGGGAATTCGAGGTCTCATGAACAAGTTTTTTTTCGTGGACAAACATACTTTCTGGTCTTTTTTATGGATCCTTTTAGATCTACGGGCCACTACTTCCTTCGTTGGCCATCAAATTTTGGGCGCACTTAGTATTACAAGGAATATGTCAAAATTTGGCAATTTTCTGGGGCCATTTGCTATATTTGTAAGACATTAAGTGCATTTCTATGCATTTAATGAATATCATGAAACTTTGAATTGCCTATGCATGAAATGATGGTCGAAACTGGATTAAAATATATTATTGATGGTCCTTCATATATGTTTAGCCCAAAAAGCACAAAATAAAGGAAGTCCCATACAATAGTTGCCAAGACCCGACCACCGAAAATGTAGGTTATTGCGATATGAATTCCCATATTCAAACAAAGTCAAAATCCTGAGACTTGGCATGGTGTGATTATATGACCTCTAGAGGCTGTGATAAAATTTAAGAATGTTTCACAAAAGTTATCATGTGGACTGCTTACAGACTAGGCCATCCTCGAAGAACAAACTAGGTTTCGAGAGGGCACGGATCAGGTTCGTATTAGGAGCGATGGTTGTTTCTCCATTGGCCTTCAATTTTTTCTCGCACTAAACATACACCATTACATGTAACATGTCAAAAGGTGTCATTGCCGAGGGTCGTTTGCTATACTTAAGCCATTAAGTGCATTTCTAGAAATTTATGAGATATAATTCAATTTTTAACTACATATACACGAAATTATGGACAAAAGTGGGTTGAAAATATTATATGTGGTTTTTAGTATATGTGTTGCCCATATACAAAAAAAAAAGATGTCTCATACACCATTTGGCCAAGACCCCGGCATAGCCATGTAGGTTATTCTAATTTTAATTCTCAAAAATTCAAACAACGCCCAAATTTCCAGAGACTTCGCATGGTCTTTGATATGATCCCTAAAGGATGTGGTAAAAAATTGAGAATTTTTCGCAGAAGTTGTTATGTAGACTGCTTACACACCAAACCAGCTGCAAGGAAGGAACTAGGTTTGTATGTGAAACGATTGCTGCTTACTCGGTTGTCTTGAAACTCATTCCACTCTCAACCAACACCATTACATGTGATATGTCAACATTTGACATTTTTTCGAGTATGATCTATATGTAAACTTCATCACGACCATGTACCTCCAATAAATACCTCGAAACTTAATGTCCTAAAAATAACTAATTAACCATAGGAAGTGTCAAACTTTTAGACATATACAACCGCATAATGTTGAAATCTGACACCCTATATGTCCGCGGGCCCGTCCGCGGTCCGACGTTTATCACCCCTCATTTGTCCGTGCTGCAACCACACCCCTCATATGTAAACCCCTTTTTTCATATGAATCCATGCAACCTAAAATTCATCAAACGTTCATCATCATATATTAGATAAAACAAGCTCCATTCGAATGAAAACTACCTTACTTCTACTCATCGTCGAAGATGTATATGACCCCTGGCCGGTCGAACCAGCCTCGTGGTCATTTGTGGCGGGACGTAACTTCGTCTTATTTTCCTCGTCATCCTTGTTGAGTTCCACGAAGAGTTGTTCCCACCTCATGTCGGCGAGGTGGATATGATGAAGGTTCTTCGCCACCTCCTGCTACTCAGATTCGATTGAGTCCAAGAGGGCGGCTTGCTTCGTCATGAACTACGTTGCTGCCTCCGCGGCTTAGGCGTGTAGGAACTCCGCCTCGTCCATGCCAAAGCCGTCGGCCTCAACCTCCATGTCCAACACCTCCTCCATGTCATCCATGCTTGCCTCCTCCTCCTCCTCCTCCTCCACCTTCCCTAGGGCATCCTTCTACTACGCCACAATTTAAGCGGACGATCTTCGGCAACACACATATCGGCGGCGATCTTCGCCCAACGCTTGGGCGTGAGCATTTTTTTTAATTTGCCATGATCACATGAAAATTGATATTAATGGCATGTCTCCCCTCTTTTTCCATGGCAATTTTAGTTTTTCTGAAATCTTATATTGAAATGAATATATACTATAATGGCAAAATTTTGTGTAACATTCCATGGCAAAACTCTTTTTCTTCAAAACGGCATGGTAAAGTCTTTTTTTATAGATCATGGCAAATTTCTTTCTTTGTAACATGTCAAAAAATTACTACCTTCGCTGGATAATCTTGTGCATATATATATTCACTAGTAGAAAACAGGCCTATTGTCCCGGTTCGTAAGGGCCTTTAGTCCCGGTTCCTGAACCGGGAGTAAAGGGTCGTTACTAATACCCTCACCCTTTAGTCCCGGTTCAAACCAGAACCGGGACTGATGGGCCTCCACGTGGCCTGTGCGCCGAGACCAGGCAGGAGGGCCTTTGGTCCCGGTTGGTCTACGGCTGGGGTTTTTGGTTTTTTTTGAAAGGGGGGAGGGGGGTTTGGGGATTTTGGGGGGTTAATTTAGGTATTTCATATATTGTGTTAGCTAGATAGCTAATTAATAGAGAGAAGTGTCCTCTCTTATGTCCGTGCTTGGTCGACGTTACGTACTAAACATACGTATAGAGAAGACTAGGCATATGCTAGCTAGTAAGCAAACGAAGGAAACAGAAGATCGTCATGAACATATATGCATACAGAGAGAAGTGATATCGACCACATCTCCTTCTCCGAGAGATTGGTCGAACAACAAGTTCTCGTATATCTATCGTCCGACACTACCGGCTACATATATACAATAATTATCTTTTACAAATATAATCTCTTAAATTACGGACGCCTGGTCCACATAGTATTCTCCGTCTTCAGCGATCACGTGGTCAAGAAAGAATGCCGCCAATTCCTCTTGAATTGCTCGCATGCGATCTGGTCCTAGGAGTTCATTCCGCTGCCGAAACATCTAATTTGAAGAAGGGGGTCAATACACACACACACACACACACACACAACACACACACACACACACACACACACACACACACACACACATATATATATATATATATATGAATGAATGAAACTCAACACAAATGATGGTAATAAACAAAAATTGTGAATATTATTTCTTACGCACTTCATATTGTTTCTCAGAGTACCCGCCCCGCTCACAGGTCGTGTGGCGGATGGACTCGCAGACGTAGTATCCACAGAAATCGATATCTACTAACAACCTAAATAAAAAATTAATACATATATGAAAAAACATATATAAACAAAAAAATGCTATGAACATTATATTCATACATACATATATAGTCACATCCATTCATCATATAGCTATAAACAAAAAAATTAATACATATATGAAAAAACATATGAACACAGAGCCTCGACGGCGGCGGCTCACAACGGGGGCGGCCGGCGAGGGCGACGGTGGCGGCGGCGAGGGCGTCGGCGACGACCACGGCGGGCCGGGGCAGGGGCGTGGCCGGCGACAACGGCGACAGTGGGAGGCGGGTCGTGGGGCAGGGGCGCGACCGGGCGCGACGGCGACGACGACGACGGGCGCGGTCGACAACGACGGCGACGGCGTTGGCGGGGGCGGGCGGCGGGCGGCGTCGGGGCAGCGCCTGGCGGCAACGGGGCAGGGGCGACGACGGGGGCGCGCGGGCGGCGTCTGGGCGGCGTCGGGGCAACTGGCGATGTGTTCGTCAAATTTTCACAAGTCCTGTATATATAACAAGAGCATTGGTCCCGGTTCGTGGCACAAACCGGGACTAATGCCCCCCTTTAGTCCCGGTTGGAGCCACGAACCGGGACCAAAGGCCTCTTTTCAGCAGCCCAAAGGGCGGGAAGCGGCGGCCTTTGGTCCTGGTTGGTGGCACCAACCGGGACCAAAGGTGGCATTGGTCCCGGTTGGTTCTACGAACCGGGACCAATGCCACCTTTGGTCCCGGTTCGTCCCACCAACCGGGACCAAAGGCGTGTGCTGCCCCGAACCCAAATGTTTAGTCCCACCTCGCTAGTTGAGAGGGAGGCGCACCTGTTTATAAGGTGCGGTGCGCCATCCCTCTCGAGCTCCTCTCTAAAGCAGGCTTTCGGGCCTAACACTGCAATCTGTGCCTGTGGGCCTACTGGGCCTCCCTCGGGCCTGAATCCTGGCCCATGGTAGGGTTTCTAGTCGTATTCAGGCCGTGGGGCCCAGTAGGTGGCATTTTTTTTGTTTTTTTTGTTTCTACTTAGAACTAAATACTTATAGTTTTGTAGTGATTTTTTTTATTTTAGGTCACAAAAATTATAAACTTTCTGTTAGTACCATTAGTTTTAAAATTTGAATAGTTTAACTTTGAATTTTTTAAAATTTGTGTGAATCACTAGTTTATGAATAACTTTACTATAAAAAATTCCTGCTATTTAATTTAAACTTTTTTAGCTTTTAAACTTTTTTAGTTTTAGAAAAATTATAAACTTTTAAACTTTCTTGCTTTATAGTTTTAGAAAAATTTTAAACTTTCTGTTAGTGCCATTAGTTTTCAAATTTGAAAACACTTTTTTAGTTTTTTTGTTTTCTTTGTTGCTTTATTTTGTTTTTGCTATGTTTTTTTAATTATTTTTGCTTTTAGGTCAGCAAAATTATGAACTTTCTGCTAGTGCCATTAGTTTTCAAATTTGAATAGTTAAAATTTGAATTCTTTGAAATTTGTGTGAATCACAAGTTTGTGATTAACTTTAATAAAAAAATTAACATAGATGCACCTACTCGTCTGTTTTCAAATGAATTCTAAAATACTTGGCATAACATACTCGTCTGTTACAAATTTGGCATGGTATCATCGTAATAGTTGCGGGAGAAATTACTCACTCTGATCCCCGAAAGGATTAATGCCATCCGCGCTTAAAGCAAACCATACGTTCCTTGGGTCCTTTGCAAACTCATCCCAGTACTTTCTCATGATTTTTCTCCAATGCGACCCGTCAGCGGGTGCTCTCAACTTCCCGTCTTTCTTACGGTCCTCACTGTGCCATCGCATCGACTTGGCATGCTCTCCGTTTCTGAACAGACGTTTCAACCGTGGTATTATAGGAGCATACCACATCACCTTCGCAGGAACCCTCTTCCTGCGGGGATTGCCGTGAACATCACCAGGGTCATCTCGTCTGATCTTATACCGCAATGCACCGCATACCGGGCATGCGTTCAGATCCTTGTATGCACCGCGGTATAGGATGCAGTCATTAGGGCATGCATGTATCTTCTCCACCTCCAATCCTAGAGGGCATACGACCTTCTTTGCTGCGTATGTACTGTCGGGCAATTCGTTATCCTTTGGAAGCTTCTTCTTCAATATTTTCAGTAGCTTCTCAAATCCTTTGTCAGGCACAACATTCTCTGCCTTCCACTGCAGCAATTCCAGTACGGTACCGAGCTTTGTGTTGCCATCTTCGCAATTGGGGTACAACCCTTTTTTGTGATCCTCTAACATGCGATCGAACTTCAGCTTCTCCTTTTGACTTTCGCATTGCGTCCTTGCATCGACAATGACACGGCGGAGATCACCATCATCGTGCACATCGTCTGGTTCCTCTGGATCTTCAGCACCTTCACCCATTGCAGCATCATTGGGCACATCGTCTGGTTCCTCTTGATCTTCACCAGCTCCCCCCGTTGCAGCATCACGGTATTCAGGGGGCACGTAGTTGTCATCGTACTCTTCTTCTTCGTCGTCTTCCATCATAACCCCTATTTCTCCGTGCCTCGTCCAAACATTATAGTGTGGCATGAAACCCTTGTAGAACAGGTGGGTGTGAAGGATTTTCCGGTCAGAGTAAGACTTCGTATTCCCACAATCAGGGCATGGACAACACATAAAACCATTCTGCTTGTTTGCCTAAGCCGCATCGAGAAACTCATGCACGCCCTTAATGTACTCGGAGGTGTGTCTGTCACCGTACATCCATTGCCGGTTCATCTGCGTGCATTATATATAATTAAGTGTCCAAATTAATAGAAGTTCATCATCACATGCATTAAAAGCAAAGTACATACATAGTTCTCATCTAACAACATATAGCTCTCCAGAGCATCTAATTAATTAAACCATACATTAATTAAAACAAAGGCGATCATAATCGCAACCAAGGTAACAATTGATCCAACGGCATAATGATACCAAGCCTCGGTATGAATGGCATATTTTCTAATCTTTCTAATCTTCAAGCGCATTGCATCCATCTTGATCTTGTGATCATCGACGACATCCGCAACATGCAACTCCAATATCATCTTCTCCTCCTCAATTTTTTTTATTTTTTCCTTCAAGAAATTGTTTTCTTCTTCAACTAAATTTAACCTCTCGACAATAGGGTCGGTTGGAATTTCCGGTTCACATACATCCTAGATAAATAAAATCTATGTCAGTTGGTCCGCATAATTATCATAAACAATAAATGAACCAATAGTTATAAAGATTAATATATATACCACATCCGAATCATAGACAGGACGAGGGCCGACGGGGGCGGATACCAAAACCATCGCACTATATAAGATGCAATAATAAAAGTAAGAAAATGATACAAGTATCTATCTAAACATACAAGTAAGAATATTTTTCCTTTCAGAAAGAAGATAAGAGCAAGAGGCTCACCATGGTGGTGTCGGTGATGAGATCGGCGTGGGTGATCGACGGCGGTGAAGACAGGGGTGGGGCGTGACGGACCGCTAAATCTAGACAAATCTCAAGGAAAATGGAGCTTTGAGGTCAAGCTTCGAGAGGAGAAAGCTTAACTAGTGTGGCTCGGGCATTTCATCGAACACCTCATGTGCATAGGAGGTGAGCTAGAGCACCTAAAGCTCCTCCTCTCGCCGGCCCAGAAAAACAGAGCACTGAGTGCTCTGCTCCGGCGCGAGGGGTATATATAGGCTGCACCACTGGTCCCGGTTCGTGGCATGAACCGGGACTAAATGGGCACCTTTGGTCCCGGTTCATGCCACCAACCGGGACCAATGGTGGTGGGCCAGGAGCGAGGCCAATTGGTCCCGGTTCGTCCCACCAACCGGGACCAAAAGGTCCAGACTTACCGGGACCAATGGCCCACGTGGCCTGGCCGGCCCCCTGGGCTCACGAACCGGGTCCAATGCCCCCATTGGTCCCGGTTCTAGATTGAACCGGGACTAATGGGCTAACCCACCCTGGACCATTGCCCCCTTTTCTACTAGTGATTTTTAAAAGTCCAACCTCACAAACTTTGACCAAGTTTGTCGAGAAAAACATTTACATGTAGAATGCCAAACATATTTCATCAGATTCATCATAAGATATAGTTTCATATTTTATATTTTTTATATTGTAGATATAAATGGTTTTTTTCTATAAACTTGGTCAAAGTTTACAAACATTGACATTTCAAAAAAATTGTACGCACTACATTATATAACGGGGGGAGTAATTTTTATGTGACCATGGAAATTTAAGTCAATGAATCATGGCAGGTTTTTATTTATTTTTGCAATAAAAAAAGAAAAAAATCCATCCGATCCGAATTTGACGCACCCTATATACAACATTGTGTAGAGTTTGTATAGTGGTCGCGTCAATTAATTCAGATAGGATGGAATACTTTTTTTGGGACCATGGCAATTTAATTTCATGGATCATGGCTATGTTTCACTACATGAATGAGGTGGAAAAGTTTATTTCACATGCATTTCAATTTTCTTATAGAAAAGCATAAAATTGTAATTAAAACAATATGGAAAAATTTAATTTGCATCTGCCATGGCAATTTTTGTTCATATTTTGTGTTTGTACTGGTTATTCTATTCTTTCATGTCAATTTTTGCCATGGCAATTTCAGACACCTACATTTTTGCCATGGCCATTTCAGACACCAAATTTTTTGCCATGGCAATTCTGGGATATTGCAATGAGCATTATAAGAGATTGTTAGAGTATTTCCCATGTTTTTAAAGAAATCAAAAATGTTGTGAAACTTCCCATTGTAAAAAGAATAACATAATGACAAATTGTAAAATAATTTGTTCTACTCGATTTTTTAAAATTCCATGTTATAAAAAATCATGGCATTTTAAAAGTGAATGGGTGTAATATAGTCATGTGGCCAAAAATCTATTTCCTGTTATTCTATTTATGCCTTGGCATTTTTATGACTTACCACATGGCAAATTTCCCCTTGTACGTCATGGCAGTTTTGTAGGATTTTTTGTTCAACTATTCAAAATTAGGTCAAAACACAAGTTTTGAAGGCTTAATAGAGGTGTCTTCCAGTTTGAAGGTTTGTTAGTACTCAACAGGAATCCTGGACTTTTTTTCTTGTTGTGGCATAAGGATGAAGTTGCGGTGAGGGAAGGACCATTTAAAAGGCCAAGGCTTGTAGGGGTGATGAGCAGATCGAGCGTTAGTTTGTTACTTATTGTGGTTAGTCTATGTACCTGGATTTAATTAATTTTGGCCCAATCCTGAGATCAAATCACATTTGGAAAATTAAAGTGCCGCTAAGAATCAAGATTTTCATGTGGTTTGTCCATAAGGAAGTGATTCTTTTACCAAGGACAATCTACTGAGGAGACGGTGGGTCGGCAGTTCTCGATGTTGTTTCTGCGACCATGATGAAATAATAGAACATCTCTTCATTGGCTGCCCACTAGCCAAGATACTCTAGCGCACGATTCATATAGCCTTTAACATTAGCCCTCCAACTAGCATAGCCACGTTGCTTGAGACTTGGCTAGCGGGTGTGGAGCCTATTACTGCGGGACGTATTCGGATTGGAATATGCGCTTTACTCTGGGCTATATGGAACTACGGAAATGATATGATCTTTAATGGAAAAACTTCCCTATTTTTTTGCAGCTCTTCTCCAGAGCTACTGCATGGATCCGTACGTGGTCGTTACTCACTCATACAGACTGCATGGAGCTTTTGGGTTACTGGGTGAAACCGGTGGAAGACGGTAACACGGGATACCTTCAACCGGTTTGGATGGCTGTCCACTAATAGGATAGGTGTTTAGTCACTGGGTCCTATGATCTGCCGATTGTGGCTTGATGGTTTTTTTTTTCAGTTTTTCGTTTGGTTTGCTTGCTCCTTTTTTCGAGCTGTACTGGATTGCAGACGTGGCTACACTTTATTTCGTGTTAATAAAATGGCCACATGCATCATTATGATGCAGACGCCGGGGGTCTTTCTCCTTTTCCATAAAAACTAACCCCTAATTCCCTAAAAAGAACCTAGTTTTTTGTTGCACATATATACTTCCTTAATTAAAAAATATTGGATGGTCTATTTTTTTTCTGAATCAGGAGTATGTAGACACGTTTGAGTGAGTTTGTTCACTAAGTTCAGTTTATTTATATATAGTCCATATGAAAATATCCAAAACATCTTATTTGTGAACGAAGAGAGTAAAAAGGAACCCAAAAAATCAAGAAGAAGCACATTATGTCCCCACAGTCATAGACGTCGACTGTGCTCACGTGCGTGACCGCGCAACGACTCAAACGCGTCAACCGGGTTGCCCCAACGAACGTCCCTCTCCACCAATCCAAAATACCAAACCACTCGAGAAAGAAAGCACCATGCAAGATCGAGATAGCCTCTGTCCTTCAACCAACGTATGGAGCCCCCCTTTTCCTAGAAGGAACCGCGAAGCAATCCCACCGTCCGGCATCTGCCTGGCTAGTGTGCTCCGTCTCATCTCATCTCATCTGACTATAAGTTGAGGACTAGAGTGTTCTAGGCGCATCGTCGTCGCCGTCCCCAGTTCCCGATCATTTTGCACCTCCTCCTCTCTCGCGTTGCACCGCACTCGCGAAAACCCTAACTCCGGAGGCATCGTCATCAGTCATCACATCGCCGGGCGAGATGTGCGGGTGCCAGAAGGGCGGCGACATCGAGGCGGGGACCTCTGGTGGCACTGCTGGCACCGCGGCGCCGGCGCTGTACCCGGGGATGGCAGATAGCCCGGAGCTGCGCTGGGCACTCATCCGGAAGATCTACGTCATCCTCTCCCTGCAGCTTCTCCTCACCGCCGTCATCGCGGCCGTCGTCGTCAAGGTCCCCGCCATCCCCCGTTTCTTCGTCTCCTCCTACGCCGGCCTCGGGCTCTACATCTTTATCCTCATCATCCCCTTGATCGGTGAGAATTCAAGCTACCACCATATTTTCTTGTCGCTGCAGTTTCGATCCGTCCGATTGTAGGGTTTCCGTCTCGAATATATTCCATTCTTGTTACTGTTGCATATACAAGAAGAGGATGTTGTGGCTGTTAATTTTTGAGTGCTTTGGTGAGAGGACAGAGGACGAACTAGCTTTTACTTTGCGTGCTCTGCTCTGAATTACCTTTGGATGCCGTCGCGTCGCCCCAAAGCTATGGATGTACTCTTAATTGCAACCCCTGATTTTTGCAGTGAATTGCAGGGACGTGGTTGCTTTGTGAATTGCAGCAGCTGGTATAAATTGTTACTAAAATGCTTGCTAATTTTCTTATGCAGTGCTCTGCCCGTTGTACTTCTACAGCCAGACGCACCCAGTCAACCTGCTTCTGCTCGGCCTCTTCACAGTGGCCATCAGCTTCTTTGTGGGCGTCACTTGTGCCTTTACTAGCGGTATAATGATTGTCTTCCCACCATGCATGTATTCATTTCCTGCTTGGTCTTTCTTGAGTCACTCTGCTACATGCTTATGTAAACCAGCACTCTCTAATGCCCCTCTCGTTGTGTTAATTCATTACTTATGCATAACTAATACATATTTTCCTACCATTACCTTGTTAATCACTATGTACGGCATTTGGATAGTTGCTACCAATTTGCTATATATGGCCATGCATATGTTAGGAAGACAGTGCGAGGCAGCCATGTGACTAGTTGTTGCATTTTCCCAGACTCCTGTTGAGGGCCAAGCTGTAGCTGTTGGTCAAATTTTATGATAGAAGTATTTGTAGTATTGCCAGCTAGTAGGATTACTTTTTCAGAAGACCTTGCTTTGCTATTTTCATCTGATACTTTTTTGGATCTTGCATATTTATTTACAGTTTATTCCAGCCACTGTTTGTTGTAAGACGCATAGTGTTGTGATAGTATCAATTTGATCTGAAGGGATGTTTGGTCCAATAATATGAAAAAAATAGTTGGCATGGTTTGGCAAGGACGTGGTTTAGGTTGAACAACTAGCATTGAAATAAAAGGGATTTTCAACTTATATATCAGTCCTTCAAAGGTTACTGTAAAGATACTCCATGCATGTGCTGGTAAAATCTTATTGGATTAAAGTGATTGAAAATACATAATCTTTCGATTTAGACAAAGTTATGTTGTCAAGCACTCTGTGATCTGTCATCCATATTCATACCACTGCATTTTGGGATTTTACCAATTCTGAGGTTCGTTTTAGCTTGTACCACATGGCAGGAGATTGCTGATAATTTGCTTCTTATATGCGTCACTGCCATTTACTTCAGATTTTAGCATGCACGTGCTAGCTTTATTTTTTGGTTAGATTTACATGAAAGTTTCTTTGGTAAAGAGGTGTATGATATGGTAGGAAAGCAATTAGTTCATTTATTAGGCCTGCTCTTATATGATATATGTGCACAGGCAAGGTCATTTTGGAAGCCGCGATTCTTACCACGGTGATTGTCTTCAGCCTGACTGCTTACACTTTCTGGGCTGTAAAGAGGGGCAAGGACTTCAGCTTTCTTGGTCCTTTCCTATTTGCTTCTCTCATCATGCTGCTCGTCTTTGGGTTCATTCAGGTTAGATGCAGTTTCTCTAGTTAGGTGTGTCGTCCATTTATCTATCAGTCTTCTCTATTATTCTACAATAAGTACTGATCAAGTGATCATGGCTTCTGTAAATATGCAGATCCTCTTCCCGCTGGGCAAGCTCTCTCACATGATCTATGGCGCGCTGGCGGCACCCATCTTCAGTGGCTACATTGTCTATGACACGGACAACATCATCAAGCGTTACACCTATGACGAGTATGTCTGGGCTGCCGCCTCGGTCTTCCTTGACATCATCAATCTGTTCATGGCACTGCTGAACCTGTTTAGCGCGGGTGACAGCTAAAGCACACCCCCCTGCCCCTGACTGTTCACGAGTCCTTGACTAAAGAACTGTATAGGCGCTTGTTAGTTTAGTTGAGTTGATCCCTAGCTAAGAGAGGAAACATAGGAAAACTGATGTGCGTTGGTTATATGGATGGTGGATGTGATGCGGGGTTTAGGGGGTCTTTCATATGCTGGATTGGTGGTGTGATACTGAGTTAGTGAGTTTACGATATCATATCTTACTATATGACTGATATCATTTCTTACTATATGACTGATATCATTTGTGTGGCCACATGACTTCTGGACGAGGACAGTATTGCTTCCCAGCACCTATGAACTGGTCTCTTGTCCCGCGGTAACACGTTTGAATCGGGACTATTCAATGGGTAATGATTTGGTAGTGTACGTACCACATCACGCACCCGCGCATCATTGCGACAGTGGACGACAAGCTCGAACGAGGACGCGAGGCAGCAACCTACCAACCTACAGATGGGTGAAGAAAAGAGGTAAATGGATATGGCTAGGGTTTGGGGTCCGTCAATAGGCTTTTACTAAACGAGAGAGCTCCTCAGGCGGCTTGAGTGGGGGTGCACGGGTTCCCAATGTGTACAAACTGTCAGTCCGACATGGCGGACGCGTCCGAGCGGCCCCAAATTTGCTGCACATATGGGCCGGGTTTGGGGGCGATGGACAACATGGACAAATGGGTTGCGTATGGGGGCTCTACAATACCACACGGGCCTACGAGGGTCTATTATTGGAGGAAGATTTTTGACATTACCACACGATGATATGATGAGTGACATATTGAGCGATGCAGGAGATGGTCATGTCTTATCGAGGGTATGCACGACTAGACAGATACCGACATGGATCATGTCACGCTAAGGCTAGTCCCGGTCTTGAGGGTACCGCCAAGATTATGTCTTAGACAGATTTTTAGAGGGAAATGGTCATGTTTCCCTTGTGACAAACCTTGCGGGTACAAATTATGGCCAAAAGTGGGTTGAAAAATATTATTGGTGGTCTTGACTATATGTTTAGTCCATATACCACAAAAGAAAACCATTCCCATAGACCATGGGGCCACGACTGGCCAACGACGTGTAGGTTATTATCATTTTAATTCTCAAAAATTCGAACGAAGCCCAAAAGTCCCAAGGCTTGACAGCGTGTCATGATATGCGCCCTAGAGTTAGTGGTAAATTTAGTGAATATTTTGAAAAAAAAACTGTCAGATAGACTACTTACAAACCAGATCATCTGCAAGCAAGAAACTAGTTTTCAAGAGATAATGGCTCCGGTTTGCATGTGAAGTGACTACTGCTTCCTTCATTGGCCAGCAAATTGCGTGTAGACTCAACACATACCATTGCATGAAACATGACAACATTTCGCATTTTTCTAAGGCTGTTTGCTATATTTAAGACATTAAGCGCATTTCTATGTATTTAATAAATATCATTAAAATTTGAACTACATGTGCATGAAATTATGGCCGAAAGTGAATTGAAATTTGAGAATGTTTCGCAAAAATTGTCACGTGGACTGCTTACAAACCAGGCCATCTTCGAGAAGAAACTAGGTTTCGAGAGGGCACGGATCAGGTTGCATCGAAAGCAATAGCTGACTCTCCGCTGTCCTTCAAAATTTCCCCACACTGAACACACACGACTACATGTAACATTTCAAAGTTGGCATTTTCCGAGAGACATTTTCTATATTTAAAACATTAAGTGCATTTCTAGGAATTTACTCAATGCAATTCAAGTTTGAACTGCAGATACATGAAATTATGGACAAAAGTGGCTTGAAGAAAAATTTTGTCGTCTTTAGTATATGTTTTCCCATAGAACACAAAATAAAAGTTTTCCCATACACTAGTGGGCCAAGACCCAGCCACGGGCATGTATGCTATTCCCAATATATTTCTCAAAAATTCAAAAGAAGCCCAAAATTCCAGAGATGGTCTCATGATAAGGTCACTAGAGGACGTGGTAAAAAAATGAGAATGTTTTGCAAAATTTGTCATGTGAACTACTTACAAATTGGACAGCTCTGAGGAATGAGCAAGGTTTTGAGAAGAAACGAACCAGGATTGCATGTGAAGCAATAGATGCTTACCCGGTTGTGCTGAAACTCATTCCACTCTGAACAAAAACTACTATGTGAGATATGTCAAATTTCACATTTTTCGGGTCTATGATCTAATTTAAACCATTACGCACATTTACCTCCAACAAATACCTAGAAACTTAATGTACTAAAAATAACAAATTAACCATAGAAAGGGTCAAACTTTTAGAGCATCTACAACCGCGTAATGTTCAAATATGACCCCTATATATCTGCGGGCGTATTCGCGGACCAGAGTCGATCGGCTCTCATTTGTCCGATGCTGCAACCACACCCCTCATGTGCAAACCCCTATTTACATACGAATCCATACAACCTAAGATTCATCATAGCACTACTAGGGAAACCCCTAGTAGTGGCGCTGGTTTTATTGCTATCAGTAGCGCGGGTAGCCACGCTACTACTACGGCGCTATAGCTAACTGGTAGTTGTAGCACGGTCTAACCCAGTGCTACTACTAGTAACCGTATCGGTAGCGCTCTTCAGTCACGCGCTACTACTATGTAGCTATAGCGCTTTTCCTGTCCCCGCGCTGCTGCTGTATCTTTCAACATTTTTTTTCTGCTTTCTATATTGTAGAACAGTACTCGTTTCAATAAACTGCAATTTCACAAATACTAGGTACTCATATAACAATATCATTAACCACAATATCGGATACTCATATATAGTTATACAATAGTCATACTATATCATTAAACATTATAGGTACTCATATATAGTCAACATGCATAGATAGATCTCATATGGCGAACTAATAATAGTTGATAAGCAGTCTACTAGGTAGTCATACAGTAGCATATATATGGTTCAGCAGCCACACACCTATATAGTTCTAGATGACATCGATGATGATCATCATCCTAAAGCCTTGCGGTGGGTGTTCCTGATAGTAACTTGGATGGCCTGTCCAACATGAAGATTCTTGCCAACGAGGAGGCTCTTCCACCCAACCGAGCTTAAGTGTGTGTGACCGTCCGTGTTTGCGCCGTACGCACAGGTGATGACGGAGCCCTTTGCGGTAACGCGTATTCCAGCAGAGCCTCTTCATTAGGCTCGATACCACAACTCAAAGATATGCTCTTTGGCAATTTTTGATAAGAAAAACATATCAATTATTAAGTAGCCTCGCACATACTCTTGCAAATATATTTCTATTAAGTATAGATTTCTACACTATCAAAAGACACAGTACTACATTTCTACTAAGCATGAATTCTACTCATAAGTATGGATTCTACACTAAGCATAGCTACACTAAAGCATATCATCGATCGGATTCTACAGTAAGCATATATATCATTGGACTCTAGCTACACACTAAAGCATATCATCGATCAGACAGTAAGCATGTCATTGGACTCTACACTAAGTAAGCATGTTATCAGACTCTACACTGAAGCATATCATCGGCTAGCTTCCACACAACATATCATTGGACTCTACACTAAGCATATCATCGGATTAACTAAGCATATCATCGGATAACGTGCATTTGTAAGTATAACAATAAAGCATATCATCAAATTACTACAGTAAGTATAACATACCATGACATGCCGATCAATCGTGGTACTTGTCAGGCGGGTCACGAATGGCACCCCGACAAAGTCAGCACGAGGCGGAATTATGTCCCATAGGTTGCGCACCTCCTCCTCGCTTAGCCTCATTCTTTGAGGAAAGATGGCTTCGTCAAGTGGGTCCTCATCATCTTCATCATCTTCCTCCGTGTTGACATAAATGACGATCAGTTTGGGTCTTTCTGCTCTGAAGGAGAAGCTGATCAACTCACCACCAGTGATACCCATGTGGGCGATGAAACAGACCCATCCATCTCCTCCCATCTGCGACATATTTCGTCCTTTCTCAACCTTCATAATGTAGGGGCCCCCAGGAACCTCAAAGGTCACCGTGTCTCCAGTCAGCTTGTTGAATTCCAAGCTCACATTGCATGGGACGATATGTGTAAAAAAGCAAAATGATATATACACAATGCATTAATTCCAATAACACTAAAAACAAAATAGTTGGTACAAGTTTCATATAATTTGTTACCGCCGCAAGAAGAAAACTCGGCTGGAAGTAGATGCTGAACAACGTGCCAGTTGCAAGGCTGCTGGCGCACGTTCACTTGCACAGTCGACATGGTCGCTACTAGGGAAAAGCCTATACACAGAATCTTAGCAGTAGCGCTCTTTAAAATCAGGCGCTGCTGCTAAGTAGCAGTAGCACATGCCGTGGAAACTCGCTGCTGAAACAAGTTTATCAGCAGCGCGTGCACTCCAAGAAGCGCTACTGCTAAAATTCCCACGAGGCCGCCGCGAGGCCAGTTATAGCAGCAGCGCGTTAAAATAAACAGCGCTACTGCTACGTAATGTAGCAGCAGCGCATTCAGGCAATAATCGCTACTTCTATTCCATTCCATCTCCCCCACTCATTAGCCTCATCCACAGATCACACTCACACACACTCACGGTCTCCTCCTCACCCCCCGCGCCGCTGGTCCTCCCCCGTCGCCCCTCCCCCGATCTGCGCCGCTGTCGCCTCACCCTCCTCGCTGGACTCGGTACCGGCCTCCTCCTCCGTCCTCCCTCCACTCGCCGCTGGCCGCCCCCTCCTCGCTCCGCCTTCATCCTCGATCCGTCCTCCCTCCACTCGCCGCCGGCCGGCCCCTCCTCGTTCCGCCTTCCTCCTCCGTCCTACTATCTTCTCCCTCCTTGAGTCGCCCCTCCTTGTCCCTCCTCCCTGATACATTTTGATTTAATTAGTTGATATGATTCAGTTGATTTAGTAGGCTAGTTGATTTAGTTGATTTAGAACATTTTGATTTAGTTGATTTAGTATGCTAGTGGATTTAGTATGCTAGTTGATTTACTATGCTAGTTGATTTAGTCGATTTAGTTGATATGATTCAGTTGATTTAGTTGATTTAGAACATTTTGATTTAGTTTAATTAGTAGGCTAGTTGATTTAGTAGGTTAGTTGATTTAGAACATTTTGATTTAGTTGATTTAGTATGCTAGTGGATTTAGTATGCTATTTGATTTAGTTGATTTAGTATGCTCGATTTAGTTTTTTTGTCACTTGTTTCCTGTGAAGTGAATCGTTAATCCTTTGCTCATATTGCTTTAGGAAAATGGCGCCACCACCAGCACCACTATGTCGACTGTGCAAGTCAAGGTGCGCCAGCAGCCTTGCAACTGGCAAGCTGTTCGGCATCTACTTCCATCCGAGTTTTCGTCATGCAGCGGTAAGAAATTAGATGAAATGTAACAACTATTTTATTTTTAGTGTTGGCATTACTGCATTGTGTCATTTTGCTTTTCTTACACAGATCGTCCCATGCAATGTGAGGTTGAAATTCAACAAGTTGACAGGAGACACTGTGACATTTGAGGCTCCTGGGGGGCCGTACACTATGGAGGTCGAAAAAGGACGCAATATGTCGCAGATTGGAGGAGATGGATGGGCCCGTTTCCTCGCTCGCATGCGTCTTACTGGTGGTGAGTTGATCAGATTCTCCTTCAGAGCAGAAAGACCCAAGCTGTTTGTCATTTATATCAACCTGGTGGAAGATGATGAAGATGACAAAGATGATAAAGATAATGAGGACCCACTCAATGAAGATGATGAGAACCCACTTCATGAAGCCATTATAGCTTAAAGAATGAGGCTGAGCGAGGAGGAGGTGTGCAACCTATGGGATATAATTCCGCCACGTGATGACTTTGTCGGGGTGCCATTCGTGACCCGCCTGACAAGTACCATGGTCGATCGGCATGAAATGGTATGTTATACGTACTGCATGTAGTAATTTGATGATATATATATGCTTTATTGTTATACTTACAAATACAAATTATCCGATTATATGCTTAGTGAATCCGATGATATGCTTAGTGTAGAGTCCAATGATATGCTTTGTGGAATCTAGTCGATGATATACTTTAGTGTAGAGTCTGATCACATGCTTATTAGTGTAGAATCCAAGGAACTATTAATAATGTAGATAATCCATATATATACTTATTAGTAGAATTCATGATTAATTAGTACAAATGCGTAGTACTGTGTCTTTTGATAGTGTAGAAATCTAGACTTAATAGAAATATATTTGCAAGAGTATGTGTGAGGCTACTTATTAATTGATATGTTTTTCTTATTCAGAGATTGCCAAAGAACCTACTGTGAGTTGTGGTATCGAGCCTGATGAAGAAGGCTCAGTTGGACTACGCCTTACCGCAAGGGGCTCCGTCACCACATGTACTTACCGCATGGGCACAGATGGTCGCACACAATTGAACTCGGTTGGGTGGAAGAGATTTCTCGTTGGCAAGAATCTTCGTGCTGGACAGGCCATCCTAATTACTATCAGGAACACCCACCGCCCAGGCTTGAGGATGATGGTCGTCGTTGATATCATCTAGAACTACATATGTATGTGTGGCTATATCATCTAGAACTACATATGATGATCGTCGTCGATATCATGTAGAACTACATATGATGATCGTCGTCGATATCATCTAGAACTAAATATGATGATTGTCGTCGATGTCACCTTGTACTGATTGAGGATGCATGTTGAGTATATATGAAATTGTTATCTAGTACTCCCTCGGTTCCAAATTACTCGTCGTGGTTTGAGTTCAAATTTGAACTAAAACCACGACGAGTAATTTCGAACTGAGGGAGTACTACCTAGTACCTATAATGCTTTATGAAATTGATATCTAGTAGTACCTAGTATCTGGAAATTGCAGTTTATCGAAGCCGGAATGGGGAAATGGTGAAAGATATAACAGTAGCGCTGGACCGGGGCTACAGCTAAATAATAGCAGCGCGTTCCTGAAAAGCGCTGCTGCTATAGTCAATAGTGGTAGCGCGGGTACAGGCAGCGCCTTATTGGTGTAGCGCGGGCACCCGCGCTGCTGATAGTCCTAAAACCCGCGCTGCTGCTAGCCTTTTCCCTAGTAGTGGGTGGTGGTGGTGGTGGCGCCATTTTCCTAAAACAATATGAGCAAGGATGAACGATCCACTTCACAGGAAAGAAAAACAGTAGCATGTGCTATTTTTGGCTCTTCTTCAGTTATATTTTCATAATGGAACCCGATACACTAGTAGAAAAAGGGTCAAACGTGAAGCACATTAGTGCCGGTTTGTATTTGAGCCGGCACTAATGTATACATTAGTGCCGGTTCCAACGGCTAGCCGGGCCGCTTTCATTAGTACCGGTTCGTGGCGAACCTTTAGTACCGGTTCGTGGCACGAACCGGTACTAATGAGAGTGGTGGCAGGATGTTGTCAGTCTGGGCCCCGTCCAGCACCTTTAGTACCGGTTCTTGGCATGAACCGGTACTAAAGGTCGTCCTACATAAACCCTTCGTCCACCCGAGCTCGCTCTGTTCTTCCCCTTTCCCCTCTCCTCTCTGTTCTTCCCCTCTTCCTCTCGAGCTCATCACACATTTTGCCCAAATTTTATCAAGATTTGAAGGCCCCCATCCATTGAAATGATCACAAAGGTTAGCAACTTTGTCCTTTCATCTCTCATTGCTAGATTTACTCTTGCAATGCTTTATATAGTGATTAATTTGTGAGTTTAGTAATTTGGGAGGAAATATATATATATATATATATATACGTGCTAGTATTTGATTTATATGCAATTTGAGGTCAAAAATAACACTTAGTTTGCATATGTAGGTGTGGTTTACTTAGTGCCTTCTAAATCTCCGTCGTAGCCACCGTCCATCGCCCACACCGTCCCGTCGCCGGCACCACCTTGTGGTGAGCCTCTTTGTTCATGAAATTTTATATAAAAATTGATGTTTGTGTGATTTGGATATATAGCTAGTTACTCGTATAATTATCTTACCCGTACGTTGTTTGTTATACATATAGTGCCATGGTTTTGATATCCGTCCCCGTCGGCCCTCGTCCTTGTTATGATTCGAATGTGGTATATATATCCTCTTTTAAAACTAGTTGCATTTCGTGTTTATGACAAATTATGCCCATCAAGTTGACATAGAAATTTTTTCTAGGAGGTATGTGAACCGGAAATTCCAACCGACCCTATTGTCGAGAGGTTAAATGTAGTTGAAAGAGAAAACGAGTACTTGAAAGAAAAATTGAAAAGAATTGAGGGGGAGAAGATGGAATTGGAGTTGCATGTTGCCGATGTCGTCGATGATCACAAGATCAAGATGGAGAAAATGCGCTTGAAGATTAGAAAGATTAGAAAATATGCCATCGATAGTGAGGCTTGGTATCATTATGCTGTTGGATCCATTGTTACCTTAGTTGCGGTCTTGATCGCATTTGTTGTTGCATTTAAATGCTTTAGCTAGAGAGTTATTTGTTTGTTGCATTTAAGTGTTGTATGAACTTTATGTATGAACTTTATGTATGAACTTGTATTAATTTGGTCTATTCGGTGTTGTGTAATGAAGATGAGCCGGCAATGGATGTACGATGACCGATGCTCTCCCGAGTTCATTAATGGCGTGCAAACTTTTCTGCTTGCGGCTGAGGCAAACAAGCGGGCGGATGGTTTTATGCCTTGTCCATGTGCTGTCTGTAAGAATGCTCAAAATTACTCTAAGTCAAGAACCATTCACTTCCACCTGTTTAAGTCCGGTTTCGTGCCCCACTATAATGTTTGGACCAAGCACGGAGAAAGAGGGGTTATGATGGAAGACAATGAAGAAGAAGAGGACGACGACAGCTATCTTGGCCATGGGTTCCCTGAATACGATGATACAACAATGGGGGAAGAAGCTGAGCCGGTAATGCGGGAAGAAGTTGAGCCGGCAATGTGGGAAGAAGCTGAAGAAGAGGCATCAGATGAGCCCGTGGATGATCTAGGTCGGGCCATTGCCGATGCAAAGAGAAACTGCGCAAGTGATTTGGAGAAGAAGAAGTTGCAGCGCATGTTAGAGGATCACAAAAAATTGTTGTACCCGAATTGCGTAGGTGAAAAGAAAAAGCTGGGCACCACACTGGAATTGCTGCAATGGAAGGTAGAGAATGGTGTATCTGACAAGGGATTTGGAAAGTTGCTGGTAATGATAAAGGATATGCTTCCAAAGAACAACGAATTGCCCGAGAGTACTATGCACGAAGCAAAGAAGGTTGTCTGCCCTCTAGGGTTAGAGGTGCAGAAGATACATGCATGCCCTAATGATTGCATCCTCTACCGCGGTGAGTACGAGGATTTGAACGCTTGCCCGATATGTGGTGCATTGCGCTATAAGATCAGCCGTGATGACCCTGGTGATGTCGAGGGCCAGCGCCCCAGGAAGAAGATTCCTGCCAAGGTGATGTGGTATGCTCCTATAATACCACGGTTGAAACGTTTGTTCCAAAACAAAGAGCATGCCAAGGCGATGCAATGGCACAAAGAAGACCGTAAGAAAGACGGAAAGTTGAGAGTACCCGCTGACGGGTCGCAGTGGAGAAAAATCGTAAGAAAGTACGGGAAGGAGTTTGCAGATGACGCAAGGAGCGTATGGTTTGGTCTAAGCGCAGATGGCATTAATCCTTTTGGGGAGCAGAGCAGCAACCATAGCACCTGGCCTGTGACTCTATGTTTGTATAACCTTCCTCCTTGGTTGTGCATGAAGCGGAAGTTCATTATGATGCCAGTGCTCATCCAAGGCCCTAAGCAACCCGGGAACGACATTGATGTGTACCTAAGGCCATTAGTTGAAGAACTCTTACAACTGTGGAATGGAACAGGTGGACGTGCGTGGGATGAGCACATGGGGGAAGAATTTGACCTAAAGGCGTTGTTGTTCGTGACCATCAATGATTGGCCTGCTCTCAGTAACCTTTCAGGACAGACAAACAAGGGATACCGCGCATGCACGCACTGTTTGGACGATACCGACAGTATATATTTGGCTAATAAGAATGTGTACCTGGGACATCGTCGATTTCTTCGGAGCAGGCATCCCGTAAGAAAGAAAGGCAAGCATTTCAAAGGTGAGGCGGATCACCGGACGAAGCCTGGCCACCGTACTGGTGCTGATGTACATGATATGGTCAAGGATTTGAAGGTGGTCTTTGGAAAGGGTCCTGTGGACAACCTGTTCCGAATGACGCCGACGGACGCGCACCCATGTGGAAGAAGAAATCTATATTTTGGGACCTGCCCTATTGGAAAGACCTCGAGGTCCGCTCCGCAATCGACGTGATGCACGTGACGAAGAATCTTTGTGTGACCCTGCTTGGCTTCTTGGGCGTGTATGGGAAGACAAAGATACACCTGAGGCACGGGAGGACCAGCAACGTATGCACGGAAAAGACGGCATACATCAGGGTCATGCAAGCTACGCTCTTACCAAAGAAGAGAAGGAAATCTTCTTTGAATGCCTGCTCAGCATTTCAAATGAACTCAGAAAAGGTTGAAAGTTGGCATGGTATCATAATTTCACCCACATAGCATGTGCAAAAAAGTAGAGAGGGTTACCGCAAAAACTGGATGCACTTCGTGTACAAAATGGACAATCTGTTTCGAAGTATCAGGGTTTCGGACGAAAACTCATCCGTTACGAAGGCATTTCATTTTTGAAATAACCTAAGCATTACCAAATTGAATATAATGATAAAACACACTAATATTAAACATAAGAAAAAAATCACTGAAAAATCTATTTTCAAAGTTAAGTTATTCACAAAAATAAATAAAGCAAAAAAATAAGAAAAAAAGCCCACCTACTGGGCCACAGCGGCCTGCATACGACTAGAAACCCAAATTCAAGTTGGGCCAGGATGCAGGCCCGCTAGCCCAGTAGGCCCAACAGGGCATCGTAGAAGAGGTAGGCCCAGAAGGCCTGCTTAAGAGAGGAGCTCGAGACAGCAGCGACGGCGGGGCTTATAAGCAGGTGCGAGTGCCCCACGGCTAGCGAGGTGGGACTAAACTTGCCGCACCGCACCTGCGCCAGCGCACACCCTTTAGTACCGGTTCGTGGCACACCCTTTTACGAGGGGGGCCTTTAGTACCGGTTGGAGCCACCAACCAGTACTAAAGGGGGTCGCTTCCCGCCGCTTGGCCTGGCCAAAACAGGCCTTTAGTACCGGTTGGTGACTCCAACCGGTACTAAAGGTGTGTTCTATATAAGAAAACCCTTCAAAAAATTTCAACAGTTTCGTTCTCCCTCTGCTTCTTCTCCTCTGCACACCGTCGCCCGCCGCGCGCCCCCGCCGTCTCCATATCCATCGTCGCCGCCCCCGTCGCCAGCCCCGTCGCCGCACCGTCCCCGTCGTCGCTGCCCCGTCGTCCCGTCCCCGTCGTCCCGCGCGTCGTCACCGCCGCCCCGTCCCGGCCCGTCCCGCGCGCGTCGTCACCGTCCCCGTACGTCGTCGTCGCCGCCCCGGCCCGTACATCCCCTTCCCCGTCGTCGCCGCACCGTCGTCGCCGCGCCCGTCGCCGTCCCCGTCGCCGCCACTCGTCGCCTCTCGCCTCGTCGGCCGGTGAGCGCGCACACACACACACATACATTTTGTTAGAATTGTTAGACATTTTTCTATTTTTTAGAAATATTTAGAAATGTTAGAGTTGTTAGAATATTTTCTGTTTTTTAGTTATAGAAATAGTTATAAAAAAGTTAGAATTGTTAGAAATTTTTCTGTTTTTTAGTGATAGAAATAGTTATAAAAAAGTTAGAATTGTTAGAATTTTTTCTGTTTTTTAGTTATAGAAATAGTTATAAAAAAGTTATCAAAATCCAATCATTAAAAAATGTTACTTTTTGCGGGCATATAGCTAGTATTTGTTGTTGACGATGCCCGGCCCGCATCCTCGCCGTCGAAACGTCCGTGACGACGTCCAGCTGACCCATGTCTGGGACTGGGCTCCGCCGGGCTGGCACTGGGAGGTGCTGCCTGGAGGGGCGCGCCGCTTGATGAGGAACCCGGCCCCGGGTCCCGTCGTCGACCCTGATCTCGTTTGGTGGCGTTCGCGTGGGCCAGTTTCGGTGCGTAGGGAGCCGGCCCCGCCGGAGGTGGTACGCCGTCGTGTCAGGGAGGAGGACGAGCACGTCCATCACTACATGGTTGCGTTAGAGGGCGGCAGGTTCTCCAATACCTGGCAGTTTCTTCAGGGATCTCACTTCGGCTATGATCCTGTGAGGGTTCCTTCTCTTTGGGTGTCCACCGCCCGCGCCGCAGGAACCGCGAGTGTCCTAGATTCTTCTGTTGTATTCGATCTTTAATTAGCTACCTAGCCAGTGATGTACTATTCAATATTATATATTATTCGAGACGATGTATTCACGATTAAATCTATTATTCGAGACGATGTATTTGAGATTATATCTATTATTCGAGACGATGTATTCGAGATTATATCTATTATTCGAGATTATACTAAATTGTTTTATATTTCTTTTGGCATAGTTAAATAAAAGCTATGGCGGACAATACCGACAGAGAGAGAGAACAGACCATGTTCGATATGATACGCGGGCCAGATGATGATCAGAATGAAGAAGATTTTGACGGCTCCGAATTTCTAAACAACATCGGAGAGGGTGATATGATATTTGATCGCGGCGACCGAATTGATGAAGTCATGAACTACGATTATGACGATGACGAAGAACATGTTGATCCTGAAACAACAAACACCGGCGAGGTATATATATTTATATAAGCAGGAATCTGGTGATCATCGCATGTTTTAAATGAGTTGAAGATATATTAACGAATCGATCTTTCTTCTTTCAGCCATCCGGATCGAGCAAATCTTTAAGCAAAAGGACGAAACGAGGCCCGAACAAAAAGTTGAAGGAGGGCGTAAAGTACAATATCGAGGCATTCAGACCTAATGGCGAACCATTAGCGCCTAAGAAGATTGCGGACAAGTTCGTTCGTCAGTGCGGAGTTCTTGTGAAGGACCAACTCCCGATCTCCCTTCAAGAATGGAGAAAGCCAGCAAAGCCACGTCCAGATGTTACTTTTGTCGACGAGAATAAAAAAAACTGCTTTGGGATACTCTCACGGAACATTTCACCCTACCAGATCATTTCACAGAAGCAAATGTGCAGAAAGTCAAGGACGCTGCTCTTAGGAAGATGGCGGTTGCATTCAAGAACCACAAGAGATGTGAATGGGAGAAGTACGTCAAGGGAGGAAGGAAGACTCCAGTATTCGAGGGGATACTAGAGAATCAAAGTGCTCATTGGGACGATTTCGTGAAATTCAAGGATTCAGAATTAGCTAAGGAACGGTCGAGAATAAACAAGAAGAATGCCAAAAAAAGGATAAGTTCCATAAGCTGGGGCCAGGTGGCTACGCGGTGGCAATGCCTAAGTGGGATAAGTCTGAGAAAGAGACGGAGGATGCAGGTGTCACTCCGGTTACTAAGAGCTGGCCCCCCAGGTGCAGGACTTGGTTCTATGCGCATGGGGAGGAGTTGGACCCGAAGACAGGCAATGTTTCGATGAAGGCATGTCTGAACGGAGCCGACGATACGATACTTGTTGCAATAGAAGAGGCTCGATCGGGGGTGTTCCAGCCCAACAGAGAGAACGACGAGCTTACACGTGCCCTGGGAAATCCTGAACACCCGGGAAGAACACGAGGCAAGGGCGCTATTCCGTGGTATGAGGGGTTTTCGGACTGAAACGCCGACTACAGAACCCGTGCGCGAAAGAAGATTGCGGAGGAGAAGAAGAGGAAGATGGAGGAGGAGCATAGGAAGAGGGACTATGAACGCCTTCAAGGCCTAGAAGCAAGTCAAGCGGAATTGGCAGTTAAATTCCAGCGGCAGCAGGAGCAGATCGACTCACTTAGCCAGCAAAGGGGGTCTCAGCAGCTGCAGCAGCTAGCGGATGATCCAGCATTGGATACCACCGCCCCATCCATGCCGAGAAGCAGCGTGGGCTCCGCCCCGTTTGATGCAATGCTGGATAGATACCCCGTGGATGACATCACGGAGAACACTAACTGCGAGCTACACTTCAAAATGAAGAACATATCCATGAAGGTGGCGGATGGCGTTGCTTATACAAATCCCCCCGATGCAACCTTCCATTGCAACCCGATTCCAGCAGGCTATGCTCGTGTCGTGGTTGATGAGGTGGTGGACCAATATTCGGAGCTACAGCTTGACATTCCTGGAGGTGACGAGGAGCACACACTCGGAGATGCCAAACATCATATCATCCTATGGAGAAAGGATTGCATCATCTTTCGAAGGCCACCGACACCGCGCCACCCGACTCCTCGTCGAAGTCCGCCACCGAGTCAGCAGACTCCCGCTCCTCCAAGTCCACCAACGCGTGAGGCCACTCCTCCTCCTCCAAGTCCGGCAAAGTGTCAGGCCACTCCTCCTCCAAGTCCGACACAGCGTCAGACGTCCACTCCTTCTCCAAGTCCGGCAAAGTGTCAGGCCACTCCTCCTCCAAGTCCGGCACAGCTTCAGGCCACTCCTCCTCGTCCAACTCAGCCCCGTCAGCCGTCTCCGCCGCCTCAGCAATCCACGAAGAGACACCCCGCAGCTATGGTGCGTAGCGGTACCAGTCGAGGTCATAGTACAGGAAGTACAGGCGAAGGCAAGCGATATAAATATGGTCCAAACCTCAGTACTCCTCTTCCTTAGAGGGCTTACGACAGGACCAAGGAGCAAACCAATGCCATAGTGCGGGCAGAAGTCGACGCCCATTTTGGACCGAAACCGCCACCGCCGCCAAGGGAGAAAGTGCCTGTGGAAGTTCTTGACCACTTCGTTCGTATGGCTGAACCACCAGCTCCTAAGCCTGTTGACTCAGACTATGAGCGCCACATCAGGAAGTTACATCGACAACGTCTACAGAAGGAGGCGAGCTCGAGCTCGAGCAAACAACAAGCAGCTGTCAAAAAATGCGGGAGAACCATTGCCCAGCTGGGAGAACAGTGGGCGCAACCGATCCCCCCGCTTGTTGTGCCGCCAACAACACGTGACAGTACGCGCGGCCAATATTATTGTGGGCAAACAGTTTACGTTTCCCAGGTGGGCGATCTGGTAATAACCCAGGAGCATATAACACAGGCTGAAGAACTCAAGATCACTGTTGGACAACTCCTCGAGATCGAGGACATGCCTGTGCTTACAGAGGAGGAAATAAAACGGAAATATGTCCGAGACCAACCTTTGGTCAAGCCAGAAGATGTCAAGAAGCTCCCAACGAGAATGTATGAATTGCATCAATGGTACATGGACATTACCAAGAGATCCGATCGACAGTCCCTCATGGTGCAAGTCAACAAGGATCATTACTACCATGATAAACCTGGGACCGTTGAGTATTCTAAACTGTTTCAGTTATACAATCAAGACGCACTCGACAAATCTATCGTCAGTTGCTATTGTCTGTAAGTGATTTCTTTCTGTAATTTAAGTCTCAAGCTAGCTGTATTGATCCTTTTGATCAATCATTACCTGTAATTATCCTCACTATATTCTTTTCTGTGGTATTATGCAGGATGAAGATGTATGAAATGAAAAAAGGTGGACGCTATGGCATTGGGTTCATTGACCCAAACACCGTTAATGAATACACATGGAATATAAGCGACTATTATAAAAAGCAGGTAGAGGACAGCATGTTCGAGTTCTTGAAGCGCCTCAAATACAATGAAGATATACTACTTCCTTACAACTTCAAGTGAGTCACACTTTCTTGTATTACAAATTCTATGTTTTGGCCTACTAGCTAGCTAGCTACATGTTTTTGCTTACATATATATGCCCGCTTAATTAAGACATGCAAACGTGTGTGCATGCAGATTTCACTGGATCTTGTGTATCATTAAAGTTGACGAAGGAACAGTTGAAATACCGGACTCACTACTCTCAGAAAATAAAGACTATAACATCTTGTTTGGGATAGTCAACAGGTAATTTCAATCATTATTAACTATATATCTCGGCCTATTTAGTTCGTCATTTCATGATATGAACTATTTAATAACCCCTTTATTCATTTTCTTTGTCGACGGGCAGGGCTTGGGCAAGGTTCATCAGCATAACGGAAGGCGAATGGAAACGACAGCTGAGATGGCTTCGACCCAGGGTAAGTAATTAAGTAGTGTGGTAGCTAGCTGCCATCTTTTTAATATTATCATGCTTGATTAATTATTATCTGGTCAAATTAAATTCCATTCTCGTAAAGGCCATAAAGCAGGCGCAGGGGACTGATCTGTGTGCATACTGCGTTTGCGAGAACATTCGCATGATGACGTCCGAAAGGAGCAGATCTCAAAGACAGGAATGGGTACGCTTGTCAGAACACTATTCACAATTTGTGCATCATTATCGATATCTAGTCACACAACTAATACACATGCATATTGATCTCCTTCTTAACAGTTCACAGAGGTGCGGGACAAGCTCCTAGATACGGAGCGCGTACAAGCACTTCAAGAGGAAATAGCGGGAATTTTGCTCGACCAGGTCATAAATCCGAAGGGAGAATACTATTACCCGCTACTGCCCCCATCGACCAGGTCATGAACCACTTCCAATTTGTCATCGTGCTCCGAATGCACCAATTAGGCTAATGCAAACTCGCACCAATTAGACATTGATGATCTCTCTCTCTCTCTCTCTCTCTCTCTCTCTCTCTCTATATATATATATATATATATATATATATATATATATATATATATATATATATATATATATATATGATTGGTTCTACTAGCTACCATATATATGCATAACGTGTACAATGTGTAGTATCATAAAATACCAGCAAACGAAAAAGAATTAAAATGAAAAACACAAAATTAAATGAAAAAGAAATCATAAAACCAAAAAAAACCCCAAACATTTTAGTACCGGTTGGTGTTACCAACCGGTACTAAAGGGCTCCCGGCCCCCGGAGCTGACTCGTGCCACGTGGTTGCCCTTTAGCACCGGTTCATGCTGGACCGGTACTAAAGGTGGGGGCCTTTAGTGCCCAAACTTTAGTGCCGGTTATGGAACCGGCACTAAAGGGCCTTACGAACCGGTGCTATTGCCCGGTTCTGCACTAGTGATACCAAATTGGATGGTATGGAAAGAGAAATGGCATACCTTCATCACCAAAAAGTAAACATAAAGTTCTCAGTTAACTTACTAACACCTTCTAGAATAGAACCAACAACTAGCAGGCAAATGCCAAATCAGCCAACAAGACTCAATATTACAGAAGCTAGCTAGCTAGAGAGCACCCCTTCAGAGTTGCTACACTACAATGCAGCAATCTTAATCGGGAAACATAATATTCATGTTTAGTAACTGAAATTAACAACATGTCCATGCTTCCATCCAGCTTTTATATTTACATAAAAACCATCAACACTTGCAAGTTGCAACAGGTCGTACAAGTGACAGAAATATCTAGTCACAAAGGCTACCGAATACATATGATGATTTTGGACAATCTTTGATGTTTATCTTGTGCAGATAAACAAAACAAAATTTCAAAACTTAGTAGATTCTAAAGTGTGAGGACATTACAAATAACAAGAACTGCCATGTATATCACCGATCTCTAGATGAAGAGATTCTTCCGCGAGAAGCAATTTGATGGACAATTATAATCCTAAGATCTAGTAACATATAAGATGATATGAGGTTAGCAACAGATTCCATGAGGATTCTATGTAATACTAACAGTCGGATCTAGAGATGCTAGAATTAACCCAATCCATATGCGAACAATTGCACAGCTGCAGATCCGAGGGCTGGAAATCGGTTATATTCATTATAAAAAATAAAACAGTGGTGCACCAACCACAATATCATCAAAAAACAACTACTGTGAGGAACACAAAAACCACAACAAAAGCAGCAGACACTAGAGCAGGGTAGGGGCGCATGCATCTCGGTAGCCTACAGTACTACACTAGAGCAGCGGGGCTCTCAACAACACCGTCTCTCCCGTCATCGGACTCGGAGTGTCGAGACTCAGGGGCTCTATATAGCCTGAAGCAGCCGGAGTGGGGGTGGGGGCGGAGTTGCGGGGCGGCCGAGATAGTGGGACAGCAGGGGAAGTCGGGAGGCGGCCGGTGAGAGCGCGCGTGCGGAGACGGAGGGGGCGGCGAGAGGAGGAAGGAGCAGCGGAGGGGCGATGAGCATTACCTGCGGCGGCGGTGGCGGTGGCGCGCGATGGCTGGTGGAGGAACCCTAACTGCGGAGGCAGCGGGCGAATAGGAGGACGATCGAAGTGAGATGAGGGTGCGGGGGAGGGGGGCGGCCGGGGTTTTCTTTTGGTGTAGTAGTAGCGCTGCGCACGGGCTGGCGCTACTGCTAAGCTCACTAGCTGTGGTGCCGGTGCACAGCCCACACTACAGCTAAGTGGGCTACCGTTTTGGCCCTATGGCCCATGTAACAGCAGCGCGGCCCGTGCTAACCAACGCTGCTGCTATTTAGGAGCAGTAGTGCGTTTTGTACCAGGCGCTACTGGTACATACCAGTAGCGTGGGGGCCTAAACAGGCGCTACTGGTAAACTTCTATGTATAAGCATTTTCCTAGTAGTGTACATTCATCATGATGCATATATAGATAAAACAAGCTCCATTCAAATAAAAACTACCTTACTTTTACTCGTCTTTAGAGATGTATATGACCCCTTTGCCGGATGGACCGGTCTCGTGGTCATTTGCAGCGGGACATAGCTCCAACTTGTTGTCCTCATCAACCTTGTCGAGTTCCCTGAAGTGTTGTTCCCACCTCATGTCGACGATGTGGATACGTTGGAGGTTCGTCGCCACCTCCCACTTGGATTGGGTCAAGTCAAGGATGACAGCTTGCTTCACCTCGAACTGCGTTGTCGCCTCCGCAGCTTGGGTGTGTTGGAACTCCGCATCCGCCTCTTCCATGCCAAAGTTGTCGGCTCAACCTCCGGGCCCAACGCCTCGTCCACCTCCTACTCCTCCTTTGGCACCTCCTCCTAACATGCCGCTGCATCCTCCTCCTCCCCCTTCCCTGGTACGTCCATCTACCACACCACAATTTAAGCAGTGCGACACTCTTCATGACACGCATATTAGTGGCGATATCTCTTAGCACTAGGGTGTGAGCATTTTGTAGTAATTTGTCTTTTGTCGGACCATGGCAGATGTCGAGGTCGAAGTGGAAGGGGCAGAGGGGGTGGGAGCGCTAGCAGCGCGGATGAGAGGGAGATGAGGAGAATGAGGGCGTCTAGGGTTTACCCTCGTTGTCCGCCTTAAATAGATGGCTTTGGCCCTTCAGACGGTGCACCGGAGCGGCAATCTGAATGTTTCCTCACCAAATCAGCGGTAGATCCCAAAGGACCGATGTGTTTTTCCGCGGGTCCCGCCCACCTGTCCAACATGGTGGATGTGTCCGGGCACGCCCGAGCGTCCTCATATCTGCATCACATACGGGATGGCTAGTTGGACAACCCGGACATTTGGGCTGGGTGTGGGTGGGCAATTGGGTGGCGATTTTGTGATCGACGGTGTCTTGGCTATCCATCCAGACGTTTGTGGGGGGGGGGGGGGGGGGTTGAGAGGTCTGATTGTAGGTGCTCATCATGGAACTTCCAATGATGCAACTTTAATGTAGAAAAATAGGAGCATAAGCCTAAATCTTGAACACTAAAACCCTAACATTATTTTAAAAAACTAGCAAAAAAGTAACGGCGGCGAGCCCGCCAAAATGCCTGCTACTAGACTTGCTACCCATGGGCAAGTCATTCTAAAATTACCATTGGCGTCACACCATGCGTTGTTGCAATGTGCAAGAACCATCCTGCAAATCTCAGGGCGTCTGTGTGCTTCCTCACTCACTGATGTTACGAAGGGTAGGCTCGCAACAACTCCAATGCTGTGAAGGACGGGCTTGCAACTGGGCCTGTATTGCGACGACTTGTTGTGACACGCGAGATCTGGTGTTGCGGTTGGTGCTGCAGGGAGCACCACCGGACTTACATGAGCGTCATCGGTCCTCAAGCGCACTACTACGATGAGACAAAGGCAGAGATGTGAACAGAGGGGAAGGGTTTACTATGGAGGCACGACAACAGGTCTCCTTGCAAGGTAGGAGTCGGAGGTGGGGGGAGGTTTCTTTCTCGGTGGAGACGACAGCCACACACCAAGGATGACTGTTGTCAAGCCAAATGATTTCCCGTAATTTTAGATTGTTGACGGCTGGTGCTTGCCCTCCGACGGGGGGGGGGGGGGGGGGGTTCTTTCTCCACAACGGCCACACACCATTGGACTGTTGTCAAGCCAAATGGTTTCCCATAATTTCAGATAGTTGACGCCTGGTGCCTGCCCAAAAGAAGGCCTCGCAACTCAGCTAGCTTTGTCATGTTGTTTTCCTGTTGCTTGGTTTTTTAATAGGGGTTATCGGTTTGAAAACTCCGCAACTGAATCTCGTTCTGCGTGCACCCTAATCGAGTTTTTTGGAAATAAAGAAGACAAAAAGAATCTGAATTTTTTAACGAAAATGGTCTAGTATACTCACGTGTAAAGTTTTGCGAACAAATGGCTTCCATGTCAATCTGTGCGGAAAATAACAAAACCGGATCTACATAAAAGTTAATATTCAAGATTTTTGAAACTGCAATCTCGTTTTCCCCCAAAAAAACATCAAAGTAATTTCTTCGCATGCAGAAAATATCTTGTGTGGTTGTGGAGGGGGACAGAGCCTCTGCCCAATTTCTTCCCCTTCATCTCAACAAAAAACAAGCCCTAAAAAAATCTCATAAAAAAGAAAAAGATAGCATCTGCCTTTTTTCCCAACAAGAAGGAACCGCGTAACAATTCCACCGTCCTTGATTGTTTTCTGCCTGACCAGTGGGGCCAGCAGGTCGGTGTCATCTGATCTGACTATATACCCGACTCTGTTCGCTTTGCTCCTCCCCACTCCCCACTCCCCAGTCCACACCCGCGAAAACCCTCCGGAGGCATCCTCATCGCCGGGCGAGATGAAGGGCGGCGACGTCGAGGCGGGTGGCACCGGCACCGTGGCGCTGAAGGCCGCGCTGTTGCCCGGGGCGACGGAGAGCACCGAGCTGCGCTGGGCGCTCATCCGGAGTAGTATTGTGATAGTATCATTTGATCTGAAGGCCTATTTGTCCAATAATATGCCAGCCGACCTGCCCAATTTGACATGGCTTTGGCAAGGGCGTGGTTTAGGTTGCTGGACTAGCTTAAACTTTTATCAAAATAAAAAGGATTTTCAGTTGATATATCATACTAGTGTTCTGACAATACAATAGATGTTCAAAGGTTATATTTTAAAGGTACTCCATGCATGTGCTGGTTAAATCTCATTGGATTGAAGTGATTGAAATACATATTTTTTCGACTTATATAAAGTTATGTTGTCAGGCACTCTGTGATCTATCATTCATTTGTGTTTGCCGCAGCGTTCATAACACTGCATTTTGGGTTGTACCAATTCGAAGGTTCGTTCTAGCTTGTACCACATTGCAGGTGGCTGCTGATAGTTTGCTTCTTCAATGCATGACTGCCATTTACTTCAGATTTTAGCATGCATGTGCTTTATTGTTTAGTCAGATTTACTTGATAGTTTCTTTGGTAAAGAGATGTATGCGATGATAAGAAAGCAATTAGTTCATTTTGTAGTCCTGCTCTTATATATATATGATATATATGTGTTTTGTTCTTTGTCGTTGTGATGGTTTTTTTTTTATAAAAAAACCGCTAAAATTGTCCCCTATGTGCGCAGGCAAGGTCCTTTTGCAGGCAAGGTCACTTTGGATTCTTGTAATGGTGGTTGTCTTGAGCCTCACTGCTTACACCTTCTGGGCTGCAAGGAGGGGCAAGGACTTTAGCTTCCTTGGCCCTTTCCTATTTGCTTCTCTCATGATGTTGCTCGTCTTTGGGTTCATTCAGGTCAGACGCCGTCCGTTCCCTTCTATCAGTCTTCTCTATTCTACAATGCAAATACTGATCTTCACTTCTGTTTGCAGACCTTCTTCCCGCTGGGCAAGCTCTCTCACATGATCTATGGCGCGCTTGCAGCACTCATCTTCAGTGGCTACATTGTCTATGACACGGGCAAAATCATCAAGCGTTACACGTATGACGAGTATGTCCGGGCCGCCGCCTTGCTCTACGTTGACATCATCGGTATGTTCGTGGGCCTGCCGCCGCCCCTGTATAGGGCGGATGACAGCTAGGCGCGTCGCCCTGCCCCTGCTCTCTCATGCTTCAAATCCCGTGGACGAATTTCGTATCCTGACGAGTCCCTTGACAAGAATAGTTGTATATGCTGGTCTGTCTCGCTGGCACAGTGAAGATGCTGCTTAGTTTAATTGAGTTGATCCGTATTAGTAGAGAGGAAGCATAAGAAAACTGCTGTGCGTCGGTTCTATTCTATGTATGGTGGATGTGATGTTGTATTTAGGGGATCTTTGACATGCTGGATTGGTGGTGCTGCTGCGTTCACGGTGTTCTGATATCATTTGTGTAGCCGCGTGGCTTGTACGTACTTCTTGCTTCCCAGCACATATGAAGTGATATCCTTGCCCGCTTTGTGGATGGCGTTTGTCCTTGTACTATGAAATACTAAAGGGACGCCATTTTGCATGTATAGCAAGAGAGAGGAGTTTCAGAACCATTGGTAGATTCACCCTTTTCAAAGAAAAAGCACAACCAAACAGTTGTTATTTCTTGTCAGTCTTTTTCACCTCCCAATACACCCGTAATATGAACCCATGTCAAGTTTTAGTTTTCTGGAACCATATTTAGGCTTCATTGTTTTTGTGAAAAATGCAAAAATACAATCGGTGCCTAAATACAAGCAAATTAGATATAAGAATTGTATCTAAAATTTAGACAATGTTAGATTATTATGTCACCATCAATGATATAATACATGATCTAAACCATTGCTTATTGTTTTGCAACCGTCTTACATCAAATCGTTAATAACACACATCATGGTAGATCTATCCTCTTCAAAGCGAAGCACAACCAAATTGTTGCTACTTCTTGAGATACTTATTCAGATTCCTATACACCCATAATAAGACCTCATTCAAATTTCACTTTTTTGAGCCATATTTTGGTGGTTTAATATTTTAAGAAAAATGCAAATGGCGTGTAAATACAAAAAAGTATTGTACACTATATGCCCATACAAATTCGTACAACAACCTAAAACTGCATTTCCAATTTCAAAAAGTTTGTCATTATCGTTACCTCAATAATCCCGACCACTCCCAAGTTCTCATTCCCTCAAATTTTTTGTTCCCTTCAGCAATTTTAAATGTCACGCTCAACTTTCCCCGGCATCCCTAAATACCTCTGATTCACAACATTTCCCACAACCCCAGTCACGCCGCTCCCTCCTTCCTCTCTTCTTCTGCAGATCAGGTGCCAGACTAGAGGAGTATGGTTCCATCTCTGGCATACGACATGGTCGGCAAACATGAAGCTGGAACGTCCGCAAACCTTCTCCGCCTACCCCAAAACCTAATCTTAAATGACCGAGTGCTCTCTTCCTCCTGCCCCACCCACCCCCTCTAAGATTTGACGTGCGTCTAGATTTATACGTGTTGTTCATTTTGTCCTCTTGATGTAATTACATCTATGTTACCTGTGCAAGAACTCCAACTTTGGATTTATATTAGGGTACAAACTGCAGGTCATTCTATCTAGGGTTCTAGTAAAGTTCCCGTGTTCTTAATTAGATTGTCGTACTGATAATGTATTCTATTTTATAGAATTCATGACTATACCTTCATTATGTATCATGTCTAGTGTATCCAATCTGGAAGTATATTACATGATTATTTACTGATATTCGTATTTATGGATTCTTTGAAAAGGATGTGGATGTCGCCAAGAGGTGGGGGGGTGGGGGCGAATAGTCGCTTTAAAATAATTACAGTTTAGGCTTCAATAAATACGGTATAAAATTAGCGTTTAATTTGTTAAGCACAAAACCTAACTATACTAGGCTCAACTATGTGCACAAACAGAGCTAGACCATTTGACTGGTCAACAGAGCTAGACCATTTGACTGGTCAACAGATTTCAATACGATGCTATACGGCGAGTCGGTGACCGTATAATCACCGCTTCGTGTATATAGTGACCGTAATGAGCATATTTCAAAGTTCAGTGACCGTAATGTGCTTTCGCTTCAAATACAATGACCACAAGTGTATTTATCTCCTCTATCAATGATAGACAGAGCGTGTGGGTGCGGTTGTCATTCGATCTAGCACAGACAGCTGCGATTTAGTAGATCACAACGTATCGCTTTCTATTTTTTAGGGGTAGTATCGTTTTCGTTTTCTACTTTCACCTTTTTTAGACAAGTTTTCTATTTTACTGGGCGTACCAGGGGGTGAGCTTAGGGTCAGCTTACCTGGGCTTCTTTCACTTTTTCTTTTTATTTTCTATTTGTTTTCTTTTTCTTTTTTAATCCAGGGTTTGATCCGAATTTTAACTAGCAAAATTTCATAACAGGGCAAATCCATTGAACTCACGAAAATTAGATTTTTTTTTACTATGGCTCATATGGATCATAGGGCAAACATTTCAAACCCTGATGGGACTTTTTAAATACATTTTATCCAAATGGACTTAATATGACTATTAAATATATCTCAAACTTAATTAGGGTTTCTAGAATAGTCAAATTAATTCCAAACAACTTCAAAATGCACCGAAGTCATGATACGCAAGTGTATGCTATGTTGACATCCTAATTTCAAAAAAAAAATGGAATGACATGACCACGTGGAGGAGTCCTTCCCGCTTATGTGGCCATTGTCGCGTCAAAATCCAAGCAGGGTAAGGGGGTGTCTATAAGTATGTTGGCGCGACCACTGCCTCCGCCGCCAAACCTTGCCGAGGACCACGCAAAGGATTCCTTCCCGTTGCCACCGCCACCTCCTCGGTCGAACCGCCGCCTAGCTAGAGGATTGGGGGCCAATCTTTGCCGGCGACCAGTTGCGGAAGGACACAACTGCATCGAAGAAGCAACGGGTGATCCATCAGACCAGGTCTAGTGGGTATGCGACACTTTTCCATAAAATATGCGACTAGAGGTAACGAAGGTTCAATATCATGCTATGTTAAGGAGCGTGGAGTGGGATCCCTCGCCATCGCCGGAGGACTAGAATAGTAGTAAAAGTAGTATTAGTTTGACTAGAATGTTATCAATTCGATTTATCCTATGATTAGTTTAGTATTTAGATGCAATTTATCTGGAATGATTTAAATGGGATGTTATGTGGAGTGTATTTATATGCAATTTATCTTCAATGGTTTACATGAATCGTATTTATATGCAATTTATCTGGAATGCTTTACCTGGAATATATTTATACACAATTTATCTGGAATGCTTTAAATAGAATGTAATGAAAAAATATCCAATGCTTTAACTGGAATGTTATACCTCTTATTTTCACCCAAAAAAGCATTGGAGGTGGTTTAGCTGAGCTAGCCTCCTCCGACGTTACACCCTAACTAAATAACCTGTACCATCCATTTGTCCCGAACACTAGTCTATCCTCCCCACCGCACTTCGGCTTCCAAAATAGATCTACTACACCGCCTCCAACTACCTCCCTCACCGTCGACATCTTTGGTCGATATGGACCACACCGTTGGACACGACCAGGTCAGCGCTTGCAAAGTGCTGCACATACACAACGTGGTGTGGTCGTGCTTCCCACACCGCCCCAACTCTCCCTGACACTCTCGATGTCGGCATCATCGATCCAAATCGGCTACTTCTTCTTCAACCTCGCATTGCGTGATGTCGGCAGGAGCTTGTAGTAAGTTAAAAGGTTTCCTCAATGAGAACTCTAGATATCAATCCATGGAAGTGATGGTATTCTACACATGAATCATTTCAGAAACAGAAATAAAACTTCGCTTGTGTCCTCAATAGTTCTAATAAGGGTATCTACCTTGCTAGTCTTGCTAGTTGCACAAGACCGTTAAACCTATGTACCATAGATTAGGAATCATATTGATTAGCCGATATTAAAAAACTGGGCTATAGATTAATGTTAGTTGTACAAAATACATAGAAGTTAGCTATACCAATTCATCGGACATATTACAAATTCTTCTTTCCACCGGTGGAGAGGTGTTGACTGTGCTTAGGGGAGGAGCTCGGGGACGAAGCGCCCCCGTGATTGTCGTCATTTCCATGATCCTGGCGAAGTGGGCAAGTGGGTGTCTATAAGTGTGTTGGCACCATCACTGCCTCCACCGGCAAGCCTTGTTGAGGACCACGTGAAGGAGTCCTTCCCGTCGCCACCGCCACCTTCTCGGCTGAACCTTGCCGCCTAGCTAGAGGATTGGAGGCCAATGTTTGGTGGCGATCAATTGCGGAAGGACACAACCGCATTGAAGAAGCGATGGGCGACCCAACATACCGGGTCTAGTGGGTATGCGGCACTTTGCCGTAAAATTATGCGACTAGAGGTAACGAAGGTTCCGTATCAGGCTATGTTAAGGAGCGTGGAGTGGGCTCCCTCGCCATCACCGGAGGATTAGAGTAGTACTAAAACTTAGTATTACTTTAACTGGAATGTTATCAATTCAATTTATCCTATGATTAGTTTAGTATTTAGATGCAATTTATTTGGAATGATTTAAATGGGGTGTTATCTGGAGTGTATTTATATGCAATTTATCTTGAATGTTTTACATGAATCGCATTTATATGCATTTTATCTAGAATGGTTTACCTGCAATATATTTATATGCAATTTATCTGGAATGCTTTAAATAGAATGTGTTTTTCTATGAAAAAATTGCAATTTATTTGCAATGCTTTAACTGGGATGTTATTCATCTTATTCACCCAAAAAAACATTGGAGGTGGTTTAGCTTAGCTTAGCTTAGCCTCCTCCGACGTTACACCCTAACTAAATAACCTGCACCGTCCGTTCATCTCGAACACTAGTCCATCATCCTCATCCCACTCTGGCTGCCAAAATAGATCTGCTACACCGCCTCCAACTATCTCCCTCACCTCGACATCTTCGGTCGATATCGACCATGCTGTTGGTCACGACTAGGTCGGCGCTTGCAAAGTGCCACACATACATGATGTGGTGTGGACGTGCTTCCCACATCACCCCAACTCTCACTGTCACTCTCAATGTCCGCATGATCGATCCAAATCGGCTACTTCTTCAACCTCGCATTGCGTGATGTCGGCGGGAGTTTGTAGTAAGTAAAAAGGTTTCCTCGATGAGAACCCACGGTATCAATCCATGGAAGTGATGGTATTCTACACATGAATCATTTCAGAAACAGGAATAAAACTTCGCTTATGTCCTCAACAGTTCTAATAAGGGCGTCCACCTTGCTAGTTGCACAAGACGGTTAAACCTAGGTACCATAAATTAGGAATCATACAGATTAGCCGATCTAAAAAACTGGGCTATAGATAAATGTTAGTTTTTTTTTGCAGGGTAGATAAATGTTAGTTGTACAACATATCATAGAAACTAGCCATACAAATTCATCGGACATATTACAAATTCTTCTTTCCACTAGTGGAGAGATGTTGACTGTGTCTAGGGGAGGAGCTCGAGATGAAGCACCACCACGACTGTCGTCATCTCCATGATCCTTGCGAAGGGTCAGGCTTGGCGGCTGGCAGCTACAGTGGTAGGCAACAGACCGGATGGAGAGGATGCAACGTCCGACGCAACCGGTTCAGTGAAGGGTGGAGGAGTGCCTCGATCGCGGACTCCACCATGGAGTAGTCCCCCACTAGTGGCCTGTGACGATCTCCACTATGGTCAGTGTCCTTGTGACAGCTGGACGCGGCTCCGCACCGTCTGGAGGTCGGGGGCGGGGTGCGCATACCCTTTTCTATAACTTTGGAGTTCTGTTTTGTTAATGTCCATATATATTTTGTTTAACCCATTGCGTACACGAAGTATTTTCTATTCAAGTAGTCGATCAGCACGCCTAGTATTAGAAGGTTGAGGTTTTTTAGGGGGAAAAAGGTTGAGAGTTTGACTTGGTACTTCCGCACCACAACTTTCATTTTTAATAAGCTTTGGATAACGCAAAAATACTTTATTTTATTTTACAAAATGGGGAATAGAACCAGTGACGTGACCATGTTAGGTCAAGCTCGCTACCGTGGTTGACATAACGTAGTACATACGACGCCTATGGCCTATCTGACATTGTGCTGTTGTAAATAAATTCAAAAAAATTGGGTGGTAACAAATTTTCCTTAGGCCACCGAAAATTCCGGCAACCTGAAATTCGGACCAAGAACAAAAGGCATAGTGTTGACGACCGGCCAGCAGCGCGTGAGGGATAAGAGGAATCTTTTTTCTTTCGGGGGGAAAAGAGGAACTTGCAGCGGCAGCGTGCGGCCAGTGCCTCCAGGAGGAGATACATATTTTTGTTTTGTGTGGACGGTGGGCGTGATTTATTTCCACTAGCACTAAAGTAGTAGGTCATGTCCATGTCACAAAAAAAAAACCAATACGCCATTGTCCATCTCAAACAAAAAAAGCAATAGCCTATACCATGTCATCAATCCGTGGTGGATGTCTCCACCAATAGGCTTCAAGTACATGGATTATGTGTTTCTTTGCAACCAATAGGCTTCAAGTACATGGATTATGTGTTTCTTTGCCAACCAATAGGCTTTAAGTACATGGATCGTGCGTTTCTTTATAAAATGAGTGTGTTTTATGTATTATGCGTAAAAATATTACATAAGGAAAAGGAATTAGCATGATATTTAAAAGGATGAATAGAATAAGAAGAACAAAGATTGCCCCTGGAGAAAATAAGGAAAAAGAACAATTTCACGATGGACTCTACTACGACAAACCTCGCCCACTCAATCAAGTTGCAGTTATGCAATAACACACGTATACTAGCGGCACCAGGACCCGGTCCTACCAAGAACTAAGAAGAAAAAAGAGAAGACACCCAAGGGCTCCGCCCTCCCTTCACATTTCTTGAAAGTCGAAAATCATTGTTTCGGCGTGTGTGTCAACCCTTCAAGGGTAAGTGTGCCTCCCAAAACCAGCGCTACACTATCACCAGGGCCTATGAGGGTCTACTGTTGGAGGTAGGTTTCTAGCATTACCACGTGATGATATGATAAGTGGCATCTTGCGCGATAGGGAGATGGTCATATTGTATCAAGAGTTTGCACAGCGCCGCAGATACCGTTATGGATCATGTCACGCTAACGGTAGTCCCGGCCATGAGGGTACCGTGAAGATTATGTCCTACGCAGATTTCGAGAGGGAAAATGTCATGTTTCTCTTGAGACAAACCTTGCGGGTACCAATTATGGACAAAAGTGGGTTAAAAATATTATTGATGAACTTTAGTATATGTTTAGCCCATATACCACAAAAAGAGAGTCTCATACACCATGGGTCCAAGATTCAACCATCAAAATTTAGGTTATTGACATTTTAAATCTCGGAAATTCAAATGAAGCACAGAAATCCCAAGACTTGACATGGTATCATGATATGGCCCCCAGAGGGCTTTGGTACAAATTTGACAATATTTTACAAAAGTGTCATGTAGACTACTTACAAATCAGATCATCTCTGAGCAAGAAACTAGGTTCCAAGAGGAATCAGATCCGACTTCTATGTAAAGCGACCGCTGGTTCATTCACTGGTCTTCAAATTTTGCGCACACTCAACATGTACTATTACATGAAACATGTCAAAATTGATATTTTTTGGTCCCGTTCGGTATATTTAAACCATTAAGTGCATTTATTTTATGTAATGGATATCACTAAAATTTCGACTGCATGTACACGCAGTTATGACCGAAAGTAAATAAACATATACTATGATGGTATTTTGTATGTGTTTAGCCCAAATACCATAAATTAAAAGCAGTCTCATACACTAGTGGTCTGAGGTTTGGTTACCAGCATGTAGGTTGTTGCCAGTTCAATTTTCAGGAATTCAAACGAAACCAAAAATTCCAAGAATTGGCATGGTGTCATTATATGGCCCTCAGAGGCCATCTTCAAAAAGTTTGAGAATGCTTCGCAAAATTTTTCATGTAGATTGCTTACAAACTAGACCATCTTTGAGGAAGGAACTAGATTTTGAGAGGGCATGGGTAAGGTTTACATTGGAAGCGACCGCTGCTTCCTTTGGTGTACTTCAAACTTTTCTTGCACTAAACACGCACCATTGCATGTAACTTGTCAAAAGTTGGCATGTTTACAGGGTCATTTTGTTATATTTAAGCCATTAAGTGCCTCTCTAGAATTTACTGGATATAATTCAATTTTGAATTACAGGTACATGAAATTATAGACCAAAGTGGGTTTGGAAATATTATTTGTGGTGTTTACTGAGATGTAGATTATTGCCATTCTAATTATTAGAAATTTAATGAAGCACAAAAATCTGGAGACTTGGCATGGAGTCCTGATATGGTCCCTAGAGGATGTGGTAAAAAAATGAGAATATTTTGCGAAAGTTTTCATGTAGGCTGCTTACAACCCACACCATCTCCGATGAAGAAACTATTTTTCTAGAAGGAACAAACAGGTTTGTATGTGAAGCGATAACTGCTTCCATGATTGTCCTTGAAACTTATACCAATCTCAACAAACACTATTATGCGCGGCATGTAAAAATTATGTTTTCTGTGTCCCTTATCTATATTTAATCTATTACACTTCACAAAGCAATGACCAAATAGAAGGAAGAACCCAGGGGACTAATGGGTTTTTGCACATGCCCCACCCATTAGTCCAACGTGGCGGACGCGTTCGGGCACGCCTGAGCGTTCCCATATCCACCCCACATATGGGATGGATATGAGGCATGTCAGACAACCCATACGTTTGGGTTGGGTGTGTGTGTTGGGGGGGGGGGGGGGGTTGAGTGGCGATTTTATGGCCTGGCTGTCCTGGCTATCCGCCCAGATGTTTAGGGGGATCTTGAGGAGTTCGGTTGTAGAAGCTCTTATATGGACATTCCAATGATGTAAATTTAATGTAGAAAAACTGAAGCATAAGCCTAAAGCTAAAACACTAAAACCCAAACATTCTAAAAAACTGGCAAAAACATTAGTTCCAGGCTAGCCAAAATGCACGCCACTGGTACTTTCCATAAGTCATCTCAAAATTACCATGGGAGACCACAAAAGTCTCGACCGCCACTAATACTTCAGTTACTAGTGGCGGGCTGCAATCTGTGTCGACCATTGGTATTTTTATCCAGAAAGGCCATGGGCCAAAATATGAGTGTCGGGCACATTTGTGGACTCAAAGTCATGTCCTCCACTGGTACTTAAGTTACAACAGGCGGGGCATCAATCCATGCAAGTGATTACTTCCTTTGGTGAATTGGAAATGGGGCAGAAAGGATTCTCTCCTTTCTTTCCCTAAAGGTGACCCTGAGTTATCGAACCCACGGGAGGATGATGCCCATTAAGCTAGGATCTCAAGCAAGCTTTTGTTAAAGAAATAATTCTATATTTTGACCAGATAGAAATCAAACAACTGCTGACAGCCACTTATAATAAAAAAGCAGGCATGCGTATGAGGTCTTAATGCTTACAACCATATATTTGTGTTCAGATTAGACATGTTCTTAATTTGTGCTCTAGACGTCACCCATCAAGATGTGCTTGTTACATATCTAAGTGGGGGATGTGTCCAAATTACGTCTTGACCGGCACGCGCCCTGCATCAAGAGTTAGTTGTCCAACCGAAGGCCCTATCAGTCACGCGGGGTTGTCTTAATAATTAAGATTGTTATAATAGGACAAAAACATTGGGCGTTTATGACTACACGTATTGTGCCCCTAGAGATAGGATCCGTGTTACTGCACAAAATCATTCTGTCACTGGTATTCACAATAACACTTAATGGTCTCCCTGCCCTTAGCCTCTCCGTGGCTCGTACTACATGATCATGGGTACCTGCAGGGATGAAGAACGCGAACGAGACAAGAGACAACTATGGAACCATTTTATTTCACATATACGAGATGTTAATTCAAAGCCCTTCCATTGATCCCCATAAAAAATACGTAGGCTTGCAAGGCTTTTGCCTCAACCCATACCTTACCGAACTACTCACACCTGGAGATCAGATCACACGAAGAACACATCACGAGGATTGATAGATTGATAATATGTCTTACAATAGATTTTGTATGTGATACACGATTACAGATATGACTAGATTGTTGAGAGCTATGGTGGAGGTGAAGTTGATGGCTATGGAGATGGGAAAGGGTGGCAGCTAGGGTTGACGAAGATGGCTATGGTGATGACGAAGATTACTTGTTTCAGTGGCTCTCTATTATCCATTTGGCGAAGGCACATTTATAAAGGTTGTTCATGTGGATGAGGAGCATAGGTTTCCATGCAATACGACCACCATATTTTATGCTGTTTCTTTTGGTGCCCGCCACCTTGTTCCCTTCTATCTCTATTTTACTATTTTCTAAGTTTTCGCTTGATTTCATCCATAAATAGCCCCTTTCCTCTTGAAACGAAATAAAAGAAGGATTTCTGGAATCATATGCATTCAATAGACATCAGTGGCAATACCGGAGCCTATATCTCTGTTTTAATGAAATATATCAGTTTAAATGCAGGGTAGAGCAGTGTAAAAAATAACACGCATCAACTCCCCAAAGCTTAAACTTGATTGTCCTCGAGCAACATAGAGAGAAATCTGAATAATAAGGAACTCAATTTTTTAAACCGAAATAACAAGAAAGTTTTGGTTCACTTACGATCAGTGCGCCTAGAGATAGCCCTCCACTTATTAACCTAAAAACTTAGTATAGCTAGAGCGGTGGCATGGTTATTATGCAAGTGTTGGTGAAGCAAAGATGATCAATCGAAAGTTCTTGCTCAAGTAGATAAGATAACTTGGTAGCACTCAATTCTATTTCTCTTGTTAACACTTGCTTGCCGGGAATGCACACAAGATTTTTTTTATTCTTTAACATCAAGAAACATAAATTAGGGAGTGAAAGGTATGTAAAGATAATCATGATTCTAGAGTAACTCTTTCACACACCCATGAATGTCTCATCCTCAAGACTCTCAAGCACTTTGTTCCAATCATTGTTTGCTGAAACTTTGGTTGTTACATGAAAGGGATTATGTCGAGTAAATGATCATGCATAAGGTTTTGTAGCGGCTTAATTTCTGGGAACTATGGACCCTTATATTTGTCTCTTGCGAGCTCTTGTAACCAGTCCCCTTTATTTACCACATACACACACATTCAAGAAAAATCTGAATAATATTCGACGTAGTGTTGCCACTACGTACGGAACAAACTCATAGCCGAAATACGAGTCCAAACTCTGGTGTATCATTCATTGGCCAGCGGAGTTCTTAGCAAAACATCAAGAAAGGTGACAAAGCCATAGTTACACACGTACACATGCATATATTAGCAAGGCCATAGCACCAGTGAGAAGCTGAAGCACCTTATAATAAATACAACAAGAATTTTCGGCATAATCTCGTTCACTCTTCAACTAAGTTCCTCTATTAAAATTAACAGTATGGGGTTGAGTATCTCTAACATCATCTTCTCTACAAATTTTCTCAACACCCAAGTCTTTGAAGAATTTCTCTTGTGTATGGTTATACTTGATTGGGATCACTTCTAAAAACAGTGCCACGACAAGTCTTGGTTATCTAGATTAAATAGAACAAAGGCCACAAAATTACTTTAGCTACTATACAAGACCTTTGTTTTATTTATCAAGAATTTACTCCCACTAGCGCTCATCACACATACTACTACATCATCTATTCTAAGAAATTGCAGTGCAAAAGACGGGAGTAGTAGGACATACCTTTCACGATCATGAATTGCCACATCCCTAGTTCTGGTATGACCCAGGCTAGCCCTTCATGTGTGCATCATGTTCAAATTCCAATTAAATTTGAAATGAGGATTTGTGAAACCCTCAGAACTTATTTCTGGAAATGGCCCAGATAAAAAGTGCTCCAAAAGGGTCCAAGAAAATGTTCATATTGCTCTATGAAAATATTGGACAGAGATAAAAATCCAACCAATATTTTTAGGATCTCATAAATATTTATTTTGGGCATTTGGAATTAATGCAATAATTATTTGTTTTGGATATATATTGTTATATATAATATTGTCCAAAAATTATGCCAGTAATTGAGGAGCTCTGGAATAATACCAATAGACCCTACAAAAATTGGCATAAGAAAATAAATTGATTTAGTATTTTTACTAAATCAGAAACAAATGACAGAAATAGAAAAGAAAACAGAAAAGGGGAGAGAGACTTACCTGGGCCACTTAGCAGATCGGCCCAGTAGCTCGGCCCAGCTGACTGGCCCCTGCCAGTCGTCGTCTCCACCGCGCCAGGAGGACGCCGAGCGTGTGGTCGCCGCGCGTGGGCACGCGCCCTGGCCACCTAATCCCTCCAAGCCTGCCTGGCTCCTCCTCGACGCCCCGGAGACGCCACGCACCCCCTGGACCCCTCGTTCACTCTCCCCCTCGCCTCCCTCTCTCGTTCCTCCCCATGGCCGAGCGCCACCATCGCCGCCGTTCGCCGTAGTCGTCGCCAGAGCCCTCCCCTCGCCCCTCCGTAGAGTCCATGAGCTCCGTAACTCCTCCGTCTACCTCTCCGTCGAGCCACGCACCTCCGGACGCCCCGCATCGCCGTCACCGCCGTCTGCTTCATCGTCGGCCGCCGGAGATCGCCGTCGCCGCCCTGCACGCTCCGGGCCTCCCCCGAGCTCACTGACGCCTCCACCGGAACCGCTGTGAGCCCCGCCGTCGAACCCCCCTCTCTCCTACCCTTCTGCGCCTCTAGCCCCTCCTGCCGCTCAAGCCCGACTCCGGCCGCCGCCGCGACTCTGATACGGCGAGCTCCGGCACCCCCACGGTCTCCCGCGTGTCCCATTGGATGCGCGCGAGCCTGGGCTCCTCGCAGATGGTCTCCGCGGCCCTTTTGGTCACCGGAGACGCGGTCCCGAGCCCCTCCGCCGCATTCAGCCTCGCCGGCGGCTAAACGCGGGTGGGGTTTGACCCTTTGACCTCGCCGGCCCGTCAGGTGGGCCCCATGGGTCAGGTGATTAGCTTAAGGCTAATCACCATTTAACTAAACCTGACACTGACAGTGGGCCCCAGCGCCACTAACCCTATAATTAGGATAAACTAACCCCCTGCTTAACCTGTTACATTGACGTGTGGAGCCCACACGCCAGGTTTGACCCTGGTCAGCTCCGTTGACCCGCTGACATCATGCTGTCATCAGCATGATGCAGTTATTCTTTTTCTGGAATTAGTTTAGAACAGGAAATTCCAGAAAATATTCTAAACTTCAAAAATTCATATAAATTCAACCGTAGGTCAGATTGAAATAAGTTATATATGAAAAATCATCAGAAAAATGCAATCTATCCATCTGTACCAGTTTCATGCATGACAAACCAAGTTATACCTGATGTATAAGTGAAACACTAAAATGGCTTATATAGAGAGCTTAACTTGAAGATGCATTTGAACCTTTGGTTCAAATGGACCTCTTCCAATTAGAATGCTAGTTGCATTAGCTCATATAACATCACATCTTCATGCCATCTTCATGCATCATACTGTTGCATATGATTGTGTATTGATTGCCGACACCGTTCCTTCTCGATAGGTCTTTGCTTCGGAGACCGATCCAGAGTACCTGTCAGAGGAGCAGTGCCCCCCTGTTGATCTACCAGGCAAGCAAACCCCCTTGTTCATTCCGATATGATCCCACTCTCTCGCTCCTGCTCTCTTTTATTGCATTAGGACAACCGCGAATCAACTGCTACTTTATGCTGCGGTAATTGAACCCATTCCTCTGCATGACCTGTCCTTGCCACAGTAAATAGTTGAAAACCACTAGCATGTGTAGGAGTTGATTGAGCCATGTTGTGTTCCTACCATGCCATGCCTGCTATTGCTCAGAGTTGTGTCAGGTCTGATTCATTGGGAATGAATTGGAGTGTTACGATATGTTCTGGTGCTGAGAGTTAAGTGTGTGAACACGATTTGGTAAAGGTAGCGGTGAGAGGCCATGTAGGAGTACATGGTGGGTTTTCTCACTGGAACCGTCCTTAAGCACTGAGTTATGTGTATGTTGTCCAACGACTAGCTACTATCCCGCATTGGAATGCTTAAGTGCCCCTCTCGACTTATTAACCAATTTGATCTCTGTCCAGGAGTCGCAAATAGTTTCTGGTGTTTGTAGGTAGTGTTAGTAGTCTACCGAGTGGCACCCGGCCAGGTGGGCTTGGGACAGACTAGGCACAAGTGGCATGGTGTACCAAGCGTAGATCCATCCGGCGAGGTGGGCTTGGGAACCCTGCACACATCATTTGGGGCCGTGAGCGACACCCCGGCCGGATCTCCTTGCGGATGGAACCCGAATAGGCGATAAACCTGGACTAGAGTCTTGTGTGGTTAGTTAGGTCGTGGCCGACTCCCTCGCCAGGCTTCCGCTTGAAGGTTGCCGAGATACATGACGTGTACATGGCGGTAAGTGGCGAGAGCGTGTGTGAAGAAGTACACCCCTGCAGGGTTATCATGATCTATTCGAATAGCCGTGTCCTCGGTTATGGACTTCTTGGATGCTTACGTGGTACATAGACAACTTGAAGTGGATACTCTAAAATGCTCAAGATAAGTGTGACTGCTATGGATGGCCTTCTCGTAGGAGGACGGGAATGAATCCATAGTAGTGTATTGATGTGGTGATTAGTGGACAAGTGTGCGCCACCTCAAAAGAGTTACCAGCAGTCGTAGTATAGGATAGCCACTGAGTTAAAGCTGGCTTGCTGCAACTAAACCCCACATTACCTCCTTGATACAAATGCATGTATGATAGGATCTGATGTAAGTCTTGCTAAGTACCTTTGTACTCATGTTGCTTTATTTATGTTTTGCAGCGGAGACTTCGGTCTTACTAGTTTACGTGGACTTCGACAAGTAGCTTGTACCTCAGCTACGATCTTGATTGGATGTTGTAGATAGTCAGGCTCTTCAGCCTTTTTCATTTGTAGTTGTCTGTACTCAGACATGTAATGCTTCCGCTTGTTGCTTGTATTCTCTGAATGATGGGTCATGAGACCCCTGTTCGTATTTAATGCTATGTGGCTCTTTTGGGCCTTTATCTATATGAGTTTGCGTTATGTTGTGGTGCCATGTTGTACATCACATACTTGCATGTTATGCGTACGTGTAACGTGTATTGCTATGTGTGGGATCCGACAATCTAGTTGTTTATCCTTGGCAGCCTATCATATGGGGAAATGTAGTATAGTGCTTTCTGAGCGATAGTAGTCCGCTACAGCCCGGTTCACCGGAGTCCTGCTAGCCCAGCACTACTGCTCGGAACACTTGACTGGCCGGCATGTGTTTCACTTCGTTCCTGTGTCTGTCCCTTCGGGGAAATGTCACGCGGTGACATCCGGAGTCCTGCCTAGCCTGCTACCGCCCGGGTTACCGGAGTCCTGTTAGCCCAGTGCTACAGCCCGGATTCACACATTGATGACCGACATGCTCGATGTGATTCATGTATGCCTGTCCTCATGGGTTAGTGCCGCTTTGGATTCACGACTAGCCATGTCGGCCCGGGTTCTTTGTCATATGGATGCTAGCGATACTATCATATACGTGAGCCAAAAGGCGCAAACGGTCCCGGGCCAGGTAAGGTGGCACCCGTGGGAATACCGTGCGTGAGGCCGCAAAGTGATATGATGTGTTACATGCTAGATCGGTGTGACTTAGGATCGGGGTCCCGACAACTTTGGTACCAGAGCCTGACTGCCTGTAGGATTTCCAAGCCAACCAGGTCGAAGTTGTGTCTAGAAATTCTTTAGTTATGTAAGGGAATTGATTGTGGAAGGGAACGTAAGGCTCATTTTACTCCTTATATCTCATGCCCTTCTGATCTGAGTCATCCTATCTTTCCTACGGGGTTAAGGAACTAGGCTTCCTATTCTGTCTATCAGGATCACGTGTTACTACTCCGTAGTCTCTTAGGATTGGTTGATCAGAGTCATATCCCAGTTTTCAAGTACTTCCGGTGTAGTCTGTTTAGTAACATCTCAAAACCTTGAGTAATGATGTTGAGTATGGTGCTACCTCGTCTTTTGCAGAATGTCTCATTTTGAGCATTTTACTGCCGTTATGCTGCCGGAATTGTCCTAGGAGTTTGAGAGATACTAAATTTCCTTGTGCTACATGTTGCATTCTATAGTTGTTGTTGACCTCGTCCTTGGTTCCGCTTCTCAGGATGTCGTCAGTTAACCGAAGTTTTGTTGCTCGTTGCCTGAACCACGGAGATGGTGGGGATGAGGATCCTCCCGACCAGTCATCATTGGCAGAGTTCATGTTAGAGATGGAGAAGAACAAGCGAGAGTCTAACCGCTTGTTAGCACGTATTGAGGAGAACACCTCCCATCAGCACAAAGAGTCAGCGCCATCTATGACTTCATTCGTCTAAAACCACCTATATTCCATCATTCCATTGAACCACTCGATGCAGATGACTGGCTCCGTAGTATCACACACAAGGTGCGTTCTGCGAAGGTAGCTGAAAGTGACAAGGTCACTTATGCTGCATATCACCTGGAAGGTCCTGCTAGTCTCTGGTGGCAGAACTATGAGGCTATGCTTCCAGTTGGTCAGATTCCTACCTGGAGAGATTTCACTGAGGCTTTTCGCGAGCATCACCTTCCTGAAGCCCTCATCGATCGCAAGAGAGAAGAGTTCTGTAGTTTCACCCAGGGTAAGATGGCTGTTGATGCTTATAGTAGAGAGTTTGAGAACCTCGCCCGCTATGCTACAGAAGAAGTGTCCACGGACGCCAAGAAGCAGGCTAGGTTCCGGAAGGGTCTCAACCCCAAGTTGCGTCGAGATCTCCACTTGCACCATTGCAATACGTTCCAGGCTCTTGTGAACAAGGCCATTAATGCGGAGACAGCTCAACTCACTTACGAGGAGTCTCGTAAGCACAACCGTGATTTGGGTTCTTCCTCCGGTTCTAGTTCTCAGAAGCGCCGGATTTGGATTCCGAACTCTGCTCTTCCACCCGGCTACACACCAAAGCCATCTTATGTGGCACCTCACCCAGTTCAGCCGTATGCTCCAACCAGGCCTATTGATGGACCGCCTGCCAATGCGGGTCCATGTCCTACCTCCAAGATTTGTTACAAGTGCGGAGAGCCAGGCCACATTGCCCGTATTTGCACTCAGACCAGCGTTGCTCCATCCCAGCCCGAGAAGTCTGTTGGACGTGGTAGTAAGCCATCACACAAGATGATCAGTGCCAAGTCAGCTCCCACTGAACATGGACGTGTGCATCACGTCTCAGCTAAAGACGCTCATGATGATCCAGATGTCGTTCTTGGTACACTCCTTGTAAACTGTCATCCAACATCGGTTCTATTCGATACTGGAGCGTCTCATTCCTTCATTTCTGAAAGTTATGCCCGCTTGCACGACATGTCATTTTGTGATATGCCCTCCCCACTACTTATTCAAACTCCTGGATCCAAATGGCAAACCTCTAGGATAAGTTATGGCAATGAAATACATGTTGACAGACTTGTATTCCTAGCTTCCTTGATATCCCTTAAGTCTTCAGATATCAACATCATCTTGGGTATGGACTGGATGAAAGCTCATTATGCCAAGATTGATTGTTACACCAGGTCTGTTCAGCTCACACACCCCTCTGGCAAGATAGTCATTGTCTCCACCAGAATTGCGAAGCGTCAGCTTTATTCTCTTAATGACAGCCCTCTTCCAGACCTTGAGGATATCCCAATAGTCCGTGACTTTCCGGATGTCTTTCCAGAAGAACTGCCAGGTGTTCCACCTGACAGAGATGTAGAATTTGTCATAGATCTTCTCCCAGGAACCGCCCCAATTTCTAGGAGACCTTACAAGATGGCACCCTTAGAACTAGCCGAGCTTAAGAAACAACTCGATGAGTCCTTGCAAAAGGGTTTCATCCGTCCTAGTTCTTCTCCTTGGGCTTGCCCCGTCCTCTTCGTCAAGAAGAAGGATGGTACGGACCGGATGGTTGTAGATTATCGTCCCGTTAATTTGGTCACGATAAAGAACAAGTATCCGCTCCCCAGGATCAACGACCTGTATGATCAGCTCGCTGGATCCTCAGTCTTTTCCAAGATGGATTTGAGGTTAGGCTACCACCAAATCAAGATTAGAAACGGGGACATTCCTAAAAAGGCTTTTGTCACTCGTTATGGCCAGTACGAGTACACCGTCATGTCCTTTGGTCTAACCAATGCTCCAGCTACCTTCTCCCGCTTGATGAACTCAATCTTCATGGAGTACTTAGATAAGTTCGTCGTGGTTTACCTCGATGACATTCTTATTTACTCGAAGAACGAGGAAGAGCATGCCGAACATCTTAGACTTGTGTTAGAGAAACTCAGAGAGCACCGCCTTTATGCCAAGTTCTCCAAGTGCGAATTTTGGTTGCCAGAAGTGACCTACCTAGGCCACGTGATCTCTGGTAAGGGCATTGCTGTCAACCCCGAGAGAGTTCAGGACGTTCTTGATTGGACTCCACCTGAAACCGTTAAGCAAGTTAGGAGTTTCCTTGGTCTAGCCAGTTATTGTCGCCGCTTCGTTGAAAACTTCTCCAAAGTGGCCAAACCTCTCACGGAACTTCTCAAGAAAGATAAAAAGTTTGAGTGGTCCCCATAGTGTGAGTACAGTGTTCAGTAACTGAAAAGACGCCTGACTTCTGCTCCCATACTTGTGCCACCGGATTTCACTAAGGACTTTGTTATCTATTGTGATGCCTCATGACAGGGACTAGGTTGCATTCTTATGCAGGACCGTCATGTGATTGCCTATGCATCTCGACAGTTGCATCACATGAGGAGAATTATCCTACACATGATCTAGAGATTGCAGCTGTAGTCTATGCACTTAAGACATGGCGACATTACCTTCTTGGTAAACGTTGCGAGATTTACACCGATCACCAGAGTCTCAAGTATATCTTTACCCAACCATATTTGAACCTTAGGCAACGACGTTGGTTGGAGTTGATCTCAGATTACGACTTAGGGATTACCTACACCCCAGGCAAGGGAAATGTCATGGCTGATGCGCTAAGTCGTAAGTCCTATTGCAACAATCTTATGTTGCAACAGGGCCAACCACTTCTCCATGAGGAATTCTGTAAGCTTAACCTTCACATTGCTCCTCACGGACTCCTTTCTACCTTGGTGGCGAAACCTACCCTTGAGGATCAGATCATCTCTGACCAGAAGTTTGATAGGGGTGTTATCCGCATTAAGAGAAACATTAAGAAGGGAGTTGGTGGAAGTTTCTCTATAGATGATCGAGGTGTTGTTTTGTTTGAGAATCGCTTGGTAGTTCCCAAGAACCAACATCTGCGACAACTGATCCTTAAGGAGGCTCATGAATCTCCTCTCACGATTCATCCTGGTAGTACTAAGATGTATCAGGACCTACGCCAGAGGTTCTGGTGGACTAGGATGAAGAGAGAAATCGCTCAGTTCATTGCTAACTGTGATGTTTTTCGTCGCGTTAAGGCAGAGCATCAAAGGCCTGCTGGCACCCTTCAGCCTTTAGCTATTCCTGAGTGGAAATGGGATAAAGTTGGTATGGATTTCATCACCGGCTTTCCCAGAACCAAGAAAGGGAATAATGCTATCTTCGTAGTCATTGATCGTCTTTCCAAAGTGGCTCACTTCCTACCTATTCGAGAGAACATCACCGCTAGTCAGCTCGCTGACTTATATATTTCTCGAATAGTTTCACTTCATGGCATTCCACTAGAGATCAATTCAGACCGTGGTAGTATTTTCACTTCTCATTTCTGGGAGAGTTTCCAAACTGCCATGGGCACCCATCTTTCCTTCAGTACCGCTTTCCACCCTCAATCAAGTGGTCAGGTGGAACGGGTCAACCAAATCCTCGAAGACATGCTTAGAGCTTGTGTTATCTCATTCGGTATGGATTGGGAGAAGTGCCTTCCTTTCGCCGAGTTTGCTTATAACAATAGCTACCAATCCAGTCTCAAGAAAGCTCCTTTTGAGATTCTGTATGGACGAAGATGTCGAACACCTTTGAACTGGTCAGAAACCGGTGAAAGACAATTCTTTGGACCGGATATGATCCAGGAGGCAGAAGAGCAAGTTCGCATCATTCGTGAGAATTTGAAAACAGCCCAATCTCGTCAGAAGAGCCAGTATGACCGTCGTCATAAGGAAGTGGCTTATGAAGTTGGCGACAAAGCTTACCTTCGGGTTACCCCTTTGAAGGGTACCCATCGTTTCAGTATCAAGGGCAAGTTGGCTCCTCGTTACATTGGTCCTTTTCGCATTCTCGCTAAACGAGGAGAGGTTGCCTACCAGTTGGAACTACCCCCACATCTTTCTCGAGTACATGATGTCTTCCACGTCTCTCAACTCAGGCGTTGCTTCTCGGATCCCATCCGCGGAGTGGACCATGAAACGCTTGATCTCCAAGATAACCTCACATATCGAGAGTACCCTGTTCGCATTCTTGATCAAGCAGAGCGTGCCACTCGACGTCAGAACATCAAGTTTCTCAAAGTTCAGTGGTCTCATCATTCTGAAAGAGAAGCTACTTGGGAGCGAGAAGATCGTCTTCGACTGGAGTAGCCCACCTTCTTCCCGTTGACCCCTGAATCTCGGGACGAGATTCTTTCAAGTGGGGGCGAGTTGTCACATCCCTAGTTCTGGTATGACCCAGGCTAGCCCTTCATGTGTGCATCATGTTCAAATTCCAATTAAATTTGAAATGAGGATTTGTGAAACCCTCAGAACTTATTTCTGGAAATGACCCAGATAAAAAGTGCTCCAAAAGGGTCCAAGAAAATGTTCATGTTGCTCTATGAAAATATTGGACAGATATAAAAATCCAACCAATATTTTTAGGAGCTCATAAATATTTATTTTGGGCATTTGGAATTAATGCAATAATTATTTGCTTTGGATATATATTGTTATATATATAATATTGTCCAAAAATTATGCCAGTAATTGAGGAGCTCTGGAATAATACCAATAGACCCTACAAAAATTGGCATAAGAAAATAAATTGATTTAGTATTTTTACTAAATTAGAAACAAATGTCAGAAATAGAAAAGAAAACAGAAAAGGGGAGAGAGACTTACCTGGGCCACTTACCAGATCGGCCCAGTAGCTCGGCCCAGCTGACTGGCGCCTGCCAGTCGTCGTCTCCACCGCTCCAGGAGGACGCCGAGCGTGTGGTCGCCGCGCGTGGGCACGCGCCCTGGCCACCTCCTCCCTCCCAGCCTGCCTGGCTCCTCCTCGACGCCCCGGAGACGCCACGCACCCCCTGGACCCCTCGTTCACTCTCCCCCTCGCCTCCCTCTCTCGTTCCTCCCCATGGCCGAGCGCCACCATCACCGCCGTTCGCCGTAGTTGTCGCCAGAGCCCTCCCCTCGCCCCTCCGTAGAGTCCACGAGCTCCGTCACTCCTCCGTCTACCTCTCCGTCGAGCCACGCACCTCTGGACACCCCGCATCACTGTCACCGCCGTCTGCTTCATCGCCGGCCGCCGGAGATCGCCGTCGCCACCCTGCACGCTCCGGGCCTCCCCCGAGCTCGCTGACGCCTCCACCGGAACCGCTGTGAGCCCCGCCGTCGAACCCCCCCTCTCTCCTGCCCTTCTGCGCCTCTAGCCCCTCCTGCCGCTCATGCCCGACTCCGGCCGCCGCCGCGAGCTCTGTTCCGGTGAGCTCCGGCACCCCCACGGTCTCCCGCGTGTCCCATTGGATGCGCGCGAGCCTGGGCTCCTCGCAGATGGTCTCCGCGGCCCTTTTGGTCACCGGAGACGCGGTCCCGAGCCCCTCCGCCGTGTTCGGCCTCGCCGGCGGCTAAACGCCGATGGGGTTTGACCCTTTGACCTCGCCGGCCCGTCAGGTGGGCCCCATGGGTCAGGTGATTAGCTTAAGGCTAATCACCATTTAACTAAACCTGACACTGACAGTGGGCCTCAGCGCCACTAACCCTATAATTAGGATAAACTAACCCCCTGCTTAACCTGTTACACTGACGTGTGGAGCCCACACGCCAGGTTTGACCCTGGTCAGCGCCGTTGACCCGCTGACATCATGCTGTGATCAGCATGACGCGGTTATTCTTTTGCTGGAATTAGTTTAGAACAGGAAATTCCAGAAAATACTCAAAACTTCAAAAATTCATATAAATTCAACCGTAACTCAGATTGAAATAAGTTATATATGAATAATCATCAGAAAAATGCAATCTATCCATCTGTACCAGTTTCATGCATGACAAACCAAGTTATACCTGCTGTATAAGTGAAACACTAAAATGGCTTATATAAAGAGCTTAACTTGAAGATGCATTTGAACCTTTGGTTCAAATGGACCTCTTCCAATTAGAATGCTAGTTGCATTAGCTCATATAACATCACATCTTCATGCCATCTTCATGCATCATACTGTTGCATATGATTGTGTATTGATTGCCGACACCGTTCCTTCTCGATAGGTCTTTGCTCCGGAGACCGATCCAGAGTACCTGTCAGAGGAGCAGTGCCCCCCTGTTGATCTACCAGGCAAGCAAACCCCCTTGTTCATTCCGATATGATCCCACTCTCTCGCTCCTGCTCTCTTTTATTGCATTAGGACAACCGCGAATCAACTGCTACTTTATGTTGCGGTAGTTGAACCCATTCCTCTGCATGACCTGTCATTGCCACAGTAAATAGTTGAAACCCACTAGCATGTGTAGGAGTTGATTGAGCCATGTTGTGTTCCTACCATGCCATGCCTGCTATTGCTTAGAGTTGTGTCAGGTCTGATTCATTGGGAATGAATTGGAGTGTTATGATATGTTCTGGTGTTGAGAGTTAAGTGTGTGAACACGATTTGGTAAAGGTAGCAGTGAGAGGCCATGTAGGAGTACATGGTGGGTTGTCTTACTGGAACCGTCCTTAAGCACTGAGTTCTGTGTATGTTGTCCAATGACTAGCTACTACCACGCATTGGAATGCTTAAGTGCCCCTCTCGACTTATTAACCAATTTGATCTTTGTCCAGGAGTCGCAAATAGTTTCTGGTGTTTGTAGGTAGTGTTAGTAGTCTACCGAGTGGCACCCGGCCAGGTGGGCTTGGGACAGACTAGGCACAAGTGGCACGGTGTACCAAGCGTAGATCCATCCGGCGAGGTGGGCTTGGGAACCCTGCACACATCGTTTGGGGCCGTGAGCGACACCCCGGCCGGATCTCCTTGCGGATGGAACCCGAATAGGCGATAAACCTGGACTAGAGTCTTGTGTGGTTAGTTAGGTCGTGGCCGACTCCCTCGCCAGGCTTCCGCTTGAAGGTTGCCGAGATACATGACGTGTACATGGCGGTAAGTGGCGAGAGCGTGTGTGAAGAAGTACACCCCTGCAGGGTTATCATGATCTATTCGAATAGCCGTGTCCTCGGTTATGGACTTCTTGGATGCTTACGTGGTACATAGACAACTTGAAGTGGATACTCTAAAATGCTCAAGATAAGTGTGAGTGCTATGGATGGCCTTCTCTTAGGAAGACGGGAATGAATCCATAGTAGTGTATTGATGTGGTGATTAGTGGACAAGTGTGCGCCACCTCAAAAGAGCTACCAGCAGTCGTAGTACAGGATAGCCACTGAGTCAAAGCTGGCTTGCTGCAACTAAACCCCACATTACCTCCTTGATACAAATGCATGTATGATAGGATCTGATGTAAGTCTTGCTGAGTACCTTTGTACTCATGTTGCTTTATTTATGTTTTGCAGCGGAGACTTCAGTCTTACTAGTTTACGTGGACTTCGACAAGTAGCTTGTACCTCAGCTACGATCTTGATTGGATGTTGTAGATAGTCAGGCTCTTCAGCCTTTTTCATTTGTAGTTGTCTGTACTCAGACATGTAATGCTTCCGCTTGTTACTTGTATGCTCTGAATGATGGGTCATGAGACCCCTGTTTGTATTTAATGCTATGTGGCTCTTTTGGGCATTTATCTATATGAGTTTGCATTATGTTGTGATGCCATGTTGTACATCACATACTTGCGTGTTATGCGTACGTGTAACGTCTATTGCTATGTGTGGGATCCGACAATCTAGTTGTTTATCCTTGGCAGCCTATCATATGGGGAAATGTAGTCTAGTGCTTTCACCGGAGTCCTGCTACAGCCCGGTTCACCGGAGTCCTGCTAGCCCAGCACTACTGCTCGGAACACTTGACTGGCCAGTATGTGTTTCACTTCGTTCCTGTGTCTGTCCCTTCGGGGAAATGTCACGCAGTGACATCCGGAGTCCTGCCTAGCCTGCTACAGCCCGGGTTACCGGAGTCCTGTTAGCCCGGTGCTACAGCCCGGATTCACACGTTGATGACCGACATGCTCGATGTGATTCATGTATGCCTGTCCTCATGGGTTAGTGCCGCTTTGGATTCACGACTAGCCATGTCGGCCCGGGTTCTTTGTCATGTGGATGCTAGCGACACTATCATATACGTGAGCCAAAAGGCGCAAACGGTCCCGGGCCAGGTAAGGTGGCACCCGTGGGAATACCGTGCGTGAGGCCGCAAAGTGATATGATGTGTTACATGCTAGATCGTTGTGACTTAGGATCGGGGTCCCGATATGAATGTACACACTTCTCTTAAGCTTTCATTCCTTGTTGTACGACATAGATCAACTCCTCTGAAATATAAATAAGAATGCAAACGAATTCCAAGGTAAAAAATAAAGAGCAAAGCAAAACTCATTCTATTTTTTAGTTTCTGAAAACTAACTTGCAAACGAAAAATCACAATAGAAAAAAGAAAAAGTGAAAGCAAATAAAAGTAAAGTGTTGGAACAAACCAACACGAATGTTTAAAGCTCAACAAGATGAAGTACAGCCTCATTGCAACTTATAAATAATACCACCACATTTTGATGTAGACGTGGTAGTAACCTCCCCCAAGCTTAAAATTTTGCGTGGTTGTGGAGACGGACAGAGCCTCTGTCCAATCTCTTTCCCTTCATCTCATCAAAAAAGAAACCCTCAAAAAAATCTCATCAAAAAAGAAAAAGATAGCACTGCTTTTTTTTTTCCAACAAGAAGAAAGAAGAAACCGCGTAACATTTCCACCGTCCATGATTCTTCTCTGCCTGACCAGTGGGCCCAGCAGGTCAGGCAGATCGGTGTCATCTGATCTGACTATATACTGCCTCTGTTCGCTTTGCTCCGTCCTCCCCACTCCCCACTCGCCTCCCCACCCGCGAAAACCCTCATCGCCGGGCGAGATGAAGGGCGGCGGCGACGTCGAGAAGGGCGGCGACATCGAGGGGGGTACAGCGGCACCGAAGGGGGCGCCGTGCGCCGGGACGGCGGAGAGCCCCGAGCTGCGCTGGGCGCTCATCCGGAAGATCTACGTCGTCCTCTGCCTGCAGCTTCTCCTCACCGCCGCCGTCGCGGTCGTCTTCGTCAGGGTCCACAGCATCCCGCGTTTCTTCGTCTCCTCCTACGCCGGCCTCGGGCTGTACGTCTTCGTCCTCGTCTTCCCCTTCATCGGTGAGGCCTCGAACCATTTCTCCTCCATCATTTCTGTTACGAATTTCTGATCCAATTGCAGGGAGGGTTTTCTCTTTTTGGTAAAAGCAACAGAGTATGTATGTCAAGGCCTACAAGGGCTGTACAAAATTAAGTTACAACATACAACAAGTGCATTTTAAATGCCAGAAACCAAATATGTTGCACAACTATCGGAATCCACGGGCCCAATTTGGTAGATCTGAAGAAGATTTTCGTTTTGTTCTGTGAACTGGCCACTGGAGCTCTTTCTTGATTTTACGCCTGCAAGCATAAAGACTTGGAGTGAATCCCCTGAAAATAAAAGGTCGTTGCTTCCGGGCATTCCGACGAATTTGTATGCGTGCCATTTCATCATGTCCTTCCCGCAAACAATAAAAGATTTAGTTATGTCTGATTTTGAGGGCCTTGGTCAGAGAACAGGACTAACTTTCCCTTTGCTTTCTTTGCATTCTCGTCCCTGCAAAGCTATGGATTACAACTCCTGTTTTTTGCAGGAACGTCCCATGCACTCTTGATTTTGCTTTACTACTGTAGAATGGGACGTGGTTGCTTTGTGAATTGCAGCTGGGAGTATAATCTGTTACTAAAATGCTTGCTAATTTTTGGTAAGCATTGCTGTGCCCGTTGCTAAAATGCTTGTTAATTTTTTACGCAGTGCTGTGCCCGCTCTCCATCTACCGCCAGAAGCACCCGGTCAACCTGCTGCTGCTTGGCGTCTTCACAGTGGCCATCAGCCTCTCTGTGGGCTTGACATGTGCCTTTACCAGTGGTGCTGTGCCCGCTCTCATTGTGTGAATTCATTACATATAGATATTTTCGTACTATTAGCTTCCTACTGTTATCATGTGGCAATTGTGCTAGTCACCATGTGCGGCAATTGATAGTTTCATACTGTTATTGTGAAGCATTTTGTTTGCGTGTGGACTGGATTCAGAAATACACGCGCTGCCAATTTGCCATACCCATGCAAATGGTAGACACGGCCAGGCAGCCCATGTGGCTGTAGTTGATGCATTTTCCTAGTCTGTGTTGAGGGCAAATTGTAGTTGTTGGTCACCATTTATGATTGATATGCTTGTCTGAGTTAGAATCATTTGTAGTATTGCCAGCTAGCAGGATCACCTTTTTAGAAGACCTTGCTCTGCTATTTTCAGCTGTTACTTTTTAGAAAACCTTCCCTTTTCATAGAACATTAGTTGGATCTTGCATATTTGTTTACTGTTTCTTCCGGCAACTATTTGTTGTAAGATACAAAGTGTTGTGATAGTATCAATTTGATCCGAAGGGCCGATTTGTCCAATAATATGCAAGCCGACCTGCCCAAGTTGACATGGTTTTGGCAAGGACGTGATTTAGGTTGCAGGACTTTTATCAAGATAGAAAGGATTTTCAGTTGAAATATCATACTAGTGTTGTGATAAGACAATAGATGCTTCATGCATGTGCTGGTTAAATCTCATTGGATTAAAGTGATTGAAAATACATAATCTTTCGATTTAGACATAGTTATATTAACAGGCACTCTGATCTGTCATCCATTTGTGTTTGCGTTAGCATTCACCACTGCATTTTGGGGTTGTACCAATTCCAAGGTTCTTTCTATCTTGTACCACATTGCAGGGGGTTGCTGATAGTTTGTTTCTTCACTGCATCACTGCCATTTAGTTCAGATTTTAGCATGCATGTGCTTTATTGTTTAGTCAAATTTACATGATAGTTCATTTAGAGATGTATGCGATGATAAGAAAGCAATTAGTTCATTTAGTAGCCGTCCTTCTATATATATATGTGTGTGTTTTGTACTTTGTCGGGGTATGATGGGCTTTCTTTGATAAAGAACCACTGCTAAAATAGTCCGCTATGTGCGCAGGCAAGGTCATTTTGCAGGCGGGGATTCTTACAATTGTGGTTGTCTTGAGCCTCACTGCTTACACCTTCTGGGCTGCAAGGAGGGGCAAGGACTTTAGCTTCCTTGGTCCTTTCCTATTTGCTTCTCTGATGATTTTGCTCGTCTTTGCCTTCATTCAGGTTAGATGCCATCCGTTCCCTTCTCTAGTTAGGTGTGTCGCCCATTTACCTATCAGTCTTCTCTATTCTACAATGCAAATACTGATCATGACTTCTGTTTGCAGATCTTCTTCCCGCTGGGCAAGCTCTCTCACATGATCTATGGTGCGCTGGCGGCACTCATCTTCAGTGGCTACATTGTCTACGACACGGGCAGCATCATCAAGCGTTACAAGTATGACGAGTATGTCTGGGCTGCCGTCACGCTCTACCTTGACATCATCAATCTGTTCCTGGGCCTGCTGACTCTGTTTAGGGCGTGTGACAACTAGGCACGTCTCCCTGCCCCTGCTCTCTCGTGCTTCAAATCCCGTCGACGAATTTGGTATCCTGATGAGTCCTTGACATGAAGAATTGTATAGTCTGGTCTATCTCGCTGGCACGGTGAAAATGTTGCTTACTTCAGTTGAGTTGATCCCTAGTAGAGAGAAAACATAAGAAAACCGTGCGTCGGTTCTATCGTATTGATGGTGGATGTGATGTTGTATTTAGACGTGCTGGATTGGTCGATTGGTGGTGCTGGGTTTATTTAGCTGGGTCTTTGACATGCTGGGGATTGGTGGTGCTGGGTTTCTCATATCATTTATGTAGCTGCATGGCTTTTGGACGAGGGCGATATTGTTTCCTAGCACATATGAATTGGTCTCTTGGCCCGTTTTGTGGATGGTGTTTCTCGTGGACTATATATGAAATAAATAAACAATCAGACCTATTCTACGCCCAAAGTACACCCTTTATCATGTAAACCACCTAGTAAGGGATTGTTTGGAGTCCCTCCGCTCCCAGACTCCGCTCCGCGGAGCCGGCGGAGTTGTAGGCTAAAATACTGGAGCTGCAAATTAGGTGCTCCGCAACTCCTCTAATTCCACGGATCTGGTGGATGTTCGAACAAGGCCTAAATCAGTCTTCATATCTGTGGTCTCCGACATACTATGACATATAGAGGTTGCGAAGACAAAAGGCCAACTCACATTACATGTGTGTTCCACCTGCCATTGACTACAACGGTTCTTTTTCATCAAAAAACTAATTCAGAACATATTTGATTCAGACTTCAGTTCGAACACGAACAAAAGGATTGTTCATTGCAGACCTTTTGTATCGAATTGTGCATAAAAACACATCGTGGTAGATCCATCCTTTTGAAAGCAAAGCGCAACCAAACAGTTGCCATTTCTTATCTGACTTTTCACCTCCCAATACACCCATAATACCATCCCATGACAAATTTGACTCTTTCGGAACAAATTTAGGTTTGATTCATTTTTTATGAAAAATGTAAAAGTGCAATTGGTGCCTAAATACAAGAAATTAGATATAAGAATTGATTAGAAAATTTAAAAGCTTCTCTAGTACTAGGTTGCTTCAATCGTGGAACAAATATAGACAATGTTGGATTGCCATTCTTGGAAGCTGCTTCAAAAGGTCCTAGTTATGAGCTGTTTGAAGAGTACACCAAGAGAAATCAAGACACTATGAGATTATTATTGTTACCATCAAGGATATAATACATGATACACGAGTGCAGAAAAACCTACCTAGTTGTGACGTGTCAAAAAGCATCTTGTTGGCGTGTCGACCCGACACCCCTAATATGGCGCCACTGATAAAAATTGTTGGTGGCGTGTCGATCTCCATGCCACCACTAACATATATACTGGTGGCATGGGTTCGGCACGCCATAACTGAATTTTCACAGCACACCACCAATATAGATTCCAGGCGGAAAAAAAGTTGATGTTCCCTTCCATCAACAACACTTAACGACAATTTACGTAACAACATAACTGAACTAAGCATAGTAGATTAACAACTTAGAATAGATTCAACAAGTTAGATAGGTAATCAACTGAGCACATAGCAGTTTTGCAACTAAATACAAAATATAAGTTCTCGATCAACGTCAACTCAACATAAAACCGTCAGCTGGTCCATCTCCTTCTTCAGCTGATCCCTCTCATCGATCAGTTGAGCCATCCGTCAATTAGGTGATTTCGTTTGCACGGACGCGTGGCCTTCGGCAAGGTGACCCGTTATCACCCTTTTTGTTTCTCTTCGTCGCTGATGGATTATATGCTATTTTGAAGCATGGTGTTGACTCCAATGCTATTACCCCATTAAAAATTTGTCGACGAACACCTGGTATATCCCATCTATTGTTTCCTGATGACACCTTGCTGTTTTTTGAGACCACTTACGCACAATCTAGGAGGATTAAGGCAGTCTTGGATGCATATGAACTAGCTACAGGTCAGAGCCTTAATTATGATAAATGTTCCATCCTCTTTGGGAATGCATGCCCAAGCGCAAACCAGGAGCAAGTGCGTGCATCTCTACATGTTACAACGTCCTGTTTTGAGGAGAAATATCTCGGTTTGCCAACTCCTGAAGGTCGTATGTTGAAGGGAAAGTTTCAAAACCTTCAAGCCAGTTTGACTAAGCGATTAATTCAGTGGGTTGATGGACACTTAGCACAGCCTGGAAGGGAGGTGCTTATCAAATCAGTTGCACAAGCAATACCCACGTACATCATGGGTGTTTTTAAACTACCCTTTTCTGTGTGTGATGATTTAACTCGAATGGTCAGGAATTTTTATTGGGGCTCCAAGAAAGGGCATAGTAAAGTTCTTTGGAAGGCATGTGAAAATTTGTTGCTTCCGAAGTGTAAAGGTGGCCTAGGATTCCGAGATTTTCGCTTGTTTAATCAAGCGCTCCTCGCCAGGCAGGCTTGGAGACTTATCACTAAACCAGATAGCTTGTGCGCTCAGGTTCTGAAAGCTCGTTACTATCCAGAAGGCAAGATTGAAGACACGGTCTTCTCGGGTAATGCCTCGTCGTCATGGACTGCGATCAGCCATGGTCTTGATCTATTGAAAAAAGGTCTTGTGTGGAGAGTTGGGAATGGAAGAAGTATTCGGGTATGGAGGGACAATTGGGTGCCTCGGCCTTTTTCCTATAAGCCTATCACGCCACAAGGACGTTGTAGAATCAGGTTTGTTTCGGAGCTGCTGAATGACAATGGGTCGTGGAACTTGCAGCTCCTGGAATCATATTTTTTGCCGTGTGATGTCTCTGAAATCCTGAAAATAAGGGCCTCCCCAAGATTGCTAGATGATACGTTGGCATGGGGGCCGGGGAAACTAGGACTTTTTTCAGTTAGAAGTTCTTACCATTTGGCGTCCGAGGAGGCTACACGTGACAACGCTACTTCGTCGAGCTTTGCACCAGATGGATACAGACCATGTTGGAAGTCCATATGGTCAAGCGATGTGCCTCCTACTGTTAAAACTTTTGCTTGGCGACTTTCCACCAACTCGCTTCCTACCTGGCAAAGTAAGCACAAGCGGGGACTTGAGACGACGGATATTTGTCCAGTTTGTGGCTTGGGCACGGAAGATAATTTTCACCCATTTTGTTTATGCCCGAGGGCCATGGAGTTGTGGCGTGCCATGTCCGAAGTTTGGTCTTTGCCCCTGATCAAGGAAGTACGTCATACTGGGAATGATTGGCTTCTTCAGGTTTTGGAACCTTTATCTGGGTTGGAACGGAGCATGCTCCTTATGACGGTGTGGAGGAGTTGGTATATTCGTAATGAGATCGTGCATGACAAGAAACCGCCACCTCTGGAGGTCTCTAAACGTTTCCTTTGTAGCTATTTGGAGTCCCTGATTGCCTTAAAGCAGGAGCCTTTTGCTGATCCATGCAAGGGGAAAACAGTTTTGCACTTGGATGTGTCTACCTGGCCGCGTAAAATACCAAACGCTGAGTTTCTTCGCTGGAATCCTCCTCCAGCAGGTTGGCTAAAGCTGAACTCAGATGGCTCTTCTGCGGCAGATGCATCGGCTGCATCTGGTATGGTTTTGCGTGATGATGCAGGCTCAATTATATTCTCTGCATGCAGAGTTCTCTACTACTGCAGGGACTCTCCAGAAGCTGAATTGGGTGCATGTATGGAGGGCCTTTCACAGGCTTTGATGAGAAGCAATCTTCCGGTGATGGTGGCATTGGATCCACTACGAGCTGTTAAAATGATTCAGTCTGGCAACAGTGACAGATCGGTTTATTCCTCTTTGGTTAAGGAGATAAAGCTACTCCTAAACCTTCGTAGAACTAGTATTACTCATATTAGGCGCTCTCAAAATAGGGTTAGCAATTGTTTAGCTATTTTTGCTCGTACGGAAGGTAGAACAATGACTTGGTTAGGTTCTGGACCTCCAGCTGCGATTGAGCTGAACAATGTTGATTGTAATCCTCCTGTGATTGAGTAATACAAGTGTTTTACCCGGAAAAAAAATTTAGGTGATTTCTCCATCCTGCAGCTCATCCCTCGCCGCCTTCAGCTTTGTGATGATAATTTTTGAGAGGCCAGAAGCAACTTGTTGAGCCTGTACACGTCATTTTTTTTTTCTTCAGCTTGCACAATCCCCCCCCCCCCCCGGGTCTGAATCCTATGTAGCCCAAAGAATGTAAAGATGAAATGTTTGGAATCAAATTATCATAAAAAGGATTTAGTTGTACACCTATGAAAATAAACATATAAAACGAGAACAAGATTATAAAAAGGGAAATGATGGCCATCATAACCTACAAAGAATGAGGTACATTATATATAATGAGTGAGACTTAACCTGCAAAAATTGGCCTAACAATCTACCATGGATTACTTCCAATCTATCATCTTCAACAATGTTCTCATGGCATCATAAGACTACTATTTATAAAGAAGAAATTGGCATCATTACTCCATGGCATTACATGGTTGTTTGAGTTCAAAAGCTGTACAGTTGTATTTGTGTCTTTTTTTTCTTATTGGCTCAACATTACAACTAAACTAAAATCAAACCAAGCACTAATCAGTACAAATTGACAAACCAAATGGAGAACTTGCTCGGTTGTTGCTTATCTCTAGCTATATATTCTCATGCCATCAAATTAAAAGACTACTATTATGAAACTTACTCGATTGCTGCTCATGTCGGTGTTGACGGCCCTCATATTAACGTCGTCGTTGCCATTGCCGAAGCTGCCACACTACAAGAAATATGTCAACTTGTGACCACCACTATTGGTCACTGAAAGGTCACAAATTTCCATTTACGACCTTTTTGTGACCAAAAACAGAAGGTCAAAAGCTGGCGGTCGTAAACTGGCTATAGCGACCTTTAACAAAAGGTCGTTGATCCTATGACCTTCTGTTTTGGTCGCCAGCTCTCTCCCCAGGCCATGTCGGATCCGACGTGGCAAAATTGCAACGAATTGGAAAGGTCGTTGGTTAAAATCAGTCCGGTCCAATTGGGGGTTTTACATGGGCCGAGCCCATTAATTCAGCCCATTTTATGTTTTTTTTCAGTCAATTTTTGCTAGCTACATGGGCCTAGCCCAACATGGCATTTTTTGTTTTCTAAGCCTTTTCCATTTTCTGGGCCTCAGCCTTTTTGCGGTCCATTTTCTATTTTTGAGACTTTTTTTGTTCCATCTTTGTCCAGCATTGTTTGGGCCAAAGCCTCTTTCAACCCATCAATATTTTCAGCCCGCTAATTCATAGGACTGGACAACAAAGAAATAGATGACTTTTTTTTATTTTGCTATCAAAGCAATATTTGTTTCGCCGTACAATCATATATCTATACATCAAATAATACACCAAATTCTCAGCCAGATCAACAATACATCCAAATTCCCAGAAAATACAGCATTACAACAAACACATAAAGCAAGTCGTTGACTTGGACTTCCAGCTTCTTAAAAAAAATCAGCACATAACTCTCCTGTAGATGAGAAGAAAAGCCACATGTTCAGTCTCAATATGGGTAATATATGCTAAAAATAAATCCAAGAACCGTGCAAGAGCCCTAGGTTTTACTATCATTTGGACACCCAGATTGGCGATCCTTCCTTACGTAATGTGTGCAAGTCCAAATAAATTAATAAACAATCCATTTTATAGAGCAAATGATATGCCCCCCATTTATCTAAAACTGTGGTGTATGCTAGTGACAGAACAAGGGGTAAGACTGTTATGATATGCCAGATTGCCAGCAACAGTGCTTACATGCATCTTCATATTTCAAAAGGTAACATGCATCACATCAAAAAATTGTAAGCATTGAACCTACATCATATCTATAGTAACATCACCAAGCAGGTTGCATGTGTATGCTAGAAATCAAGAATCAAAAGGACTTCAGCTTGTTTCGAATATCTTGCCTTTGTTGCTCCCAGTTCAGTAAAGAAATAGTTGAGCAGTGAGCGCTTCGCCTCATGGACTTAGCAATGCACAATAGATTTCAGAATGGAGCATAAATAGAATACCTGGAAAAGAACAATAAAGAGCTATACAGTTAAGTAAGCATCCTTGGCTGTACAAATAAGTGGAGAGAACAATAAAAAGCTACAGAGTCTAGAATTTCTGTTAAGAAACAGTAACTTGATGTAAAGTCGCTTGAAAATAGAAAACACCTTACAAGCTTGTGAAGCTTACCATGATTTCAAAAGCATGGGTTATCTAATCTTTTATGCCATCCTCCCAAAATTTGGCTAGATGATTCTACAACCGTAGTTGTACCCAGCTGCTCAAAATATAAACATATAGATGAGCGCTTCTCACATGTCACCAGAGGTAAATAGCAATACACATAAATGAATGAGCAGGGGCATATTCTACAGCAAGATGAACCAACAGAGATATATCTTGTAGCCTACAACAATCAAGTTAGAAATCACATCCACTTTCTAATTAACCAGCACCTAAATATATACATGCACTACTTCAGGAAATTTGTGACTAGGAGATGTATTAATAGAAGATTACGAGCTAATGTACTTGTACTTGATCTAGTTGAATAAATGCAAATTAAGTTCCTGGTACAGCCAGCTCCAACTTATCCTACTAGCTATTGACAGAAAAACACACACATAGAGAAGGGGGGAGATCCAGCGACAATATGACTACAACAGGCGACCCCGAGGGAAGATCAGTCACTCGACGCGGCGTCAGCTTCGGGCACCTTCTTCTTTGCCCCTGAAGAAGCATCCGCCAGCAGGCTTGGCGTGCCTACAATCTGCATCATCATGCATGCACAAGTGTGTCAGTTTCAACATAGTAGGCTAGCTTTATAAGGAAGAAAGGAACACTCCATCCATCCATCTGATGCAAATATTTGCACTAAAACTATGATGAACCTGCACGCAGAATTATATCTCTAGGAGAGAGGGCCCCGCTTGTGCAACAACAATACCAACTAACAAGAGCTACTTAATCATGTATAACTGAAAACACAAGCATGTAAGCTGATGTGAAGTTCGCATATACTAGGAAATTATATATGTACACTTGTTCAGTGCATACATATGTACTGTAAGGCTTCCCTAAAGTGACATTAATGAGGACCAAACATATACAGGCCCTTGGAAATAGAAGTTACATTCAGTTCACCATTGCATTAAAACCTACATGCTGTAGTGAAAAATAACAAGAAAAGGTTTTCTAGTTATTAACAGGGCAAAAACTGATAAGTAGGAAGCTAGTCACATCAAGAAAAAACTTAAGTAGCACAGTTTTCAATTTTAAGAAGCATAAATGCAAGCCAGTCCTAGATACTATTCTTGGATGTTATCAGGACTCAAGCACTGGGATGGCATAGCTAAACAAAGTGCCGTAATGACTTCAAAACAAATATTCCCCAAAGACTAGATGCAAGCATTCCGTCGAACAGAAGACTGAAGCAAGAAAGTGACCAATCAAGCAGAAATGCATCATTATTCTGAATCCCATATCATCAGTTTGCACAAGTTGCAGCACCATGCAGCAATTTCCACTCCAATCCAGGAAGAGCACTACTACTTGCAGATAACCAGAGTTCAACAAAGATACACGTAACATCAGTTTGCCAAACATGGCAGTGTTCGGTTCAGAAAGATACAGTATAAATGGCCAAACATAGATGCGTTCAGTTTCAGAAGAATCTGAAAGCCAGATCTCATCTGGAAGCCAAACTTGCATTGTTACAAACACATGGCAGAGATTAGTACAAGCACTTACTAATCAGGTCGGACTGAAGAAATCACTAGCAGCGGAAATGCATCATTCTAAATCTTCTCAGTTTGCAAAACAAGATTCAGCAAGCAATCAACCATTATCAACAAGCAGTAGCACTACTTCTTGCAGACGCAACAAGCAGTAGCATTAGTAAGATCATGTAGTACCACAACTGCAACATTTTCTAGATAGATAATCAGTTTGCAAAAGCAACGCGTTCAGTTCTTACATCCAACCAGCCAACAAAACATTGGCAATCACTCAGCACACGCACTACGGCTACCACTACTTTCAGATAGAGACAAGCAGAGTCAACAACGACCATATATGCAAATCAACCAGAATTTTACCTGCCCCTGGTGGCGCCGGAGATGGATGCTTCTGCTGCTGGCCTTCACCGCCCCTGACGCTGCTGCTCATGGACGGAAACCGTATCGCGTCAGGGAGGAGGATGGAAGGGAATGCAGTGGAAGAAGAAATCGAAAAGGAGAGGAGAGGAGAGGGGGCTGACCGTCGGGGTTCTCCATGGCGTCGGTGTCGGGGCAGCCTTCCCGTCCATGCCATGGCGGCCCAGAGCGCGAGCGACGGCGACGTGCTAGATGGATCTGGTAGCGAGAGAAGACAAGGTGAGGAAGAGAGGATCTGATTGGGATAGGAGACGAGGTGAGGAAGAGAGGGGACCAACCTTAGTCGCCGGAGACACGCCGACGATGCGGTGGACCAAACCCTATCCACGGGAGACGGTCGCGCGTGGCCGCTGGAGCACGCGAGCACCGGATCTGGGCGGAGCGCGAGGCCGCCGCCGCCCCTCCCCCGCCGCGGGGCCGGGTGCGGGTCACCTCCCACGAAAGGAGACAGAGCAGAGTCGGCGCGGACATGGATGGGACTCGGACGCACTCGCGGTTGGTGGTGGCGACCATGTCCACGACGGCTAGTGAAGGGGTGGGTGGCGGCGAGGGGAGGGGTCTGAGGTGGGAAGGGGAGAGGTGGGTGGCGGCGGCGAGGATCTGAGGTGGGGAGGGAGGGATGGGTGGCGGCGAGGGGAGGGATCTGGATCAGGAGCGACGATTCTGGCCGGAGGCGAGGAAGGAGTGGAGGGGGAAGGGGAGGGTGCAGACGAGGGAAGAGGTCGGCGGCGGAAGGAAGGGGAGGACGGCGAACGGCGGGAGCAGGTGGTCGTCCACGAAGGTGGCGGTGGCGGTCCAATGGAGGGAAAGGGGAGAGGGGTTAGGGTTTGGGCTGCGGGGAGAGGAGTGGTGTGCGGGGGAGAGGAGGAGAGGGGGGAGGAGTGGTGTGCCCGCGAGGGGGAGGAGTGGGTGAGTGGTGGCATTTTGCCAATGACAGGTGGGCCCGCGAGGAATTAGGCCCACATGTCAGTGTCCTCAACGACATGTGGTGTAGGTGAGTGGAGCTGCTTTCGGGGGGTGTGGGTGGGGCGTGGGTGAGGGGTGTGGGCCGTTGGATCTGGCAGGATCCGACGGTCTCTAATGCTTGATCCGCGTGACATGCCCATTGACCAATCACAATGAAGTGCAGGCTTTCATGATGTTATGACCATCTAAAATGGTCGTAATCAATTTTCCATTTATCGAGTGCCCAAAATGAGTTTTTTTGTGAAGGACCTATAATATATTTTTGCAAAATTGGACCTAATCAATTTTATAAAATACTAGGACATATTTAATGCACAATTGACCAAATGGTTAGGTTTCAAAAGTTTTTATCCAACTCTAGTGAAAAAGACAAATTTTCGCCGATTCAGCTGGAAGCGGGTCAAATTTGAACTGCAGTTGCCTCATAGTTTGCTCTTTATTTTTTCCAAAAATCATTTCTAGGTACATAAGTACCTATTTAATCAGAGAAACACCAAAAAAAATCCAAGATTCAACCACTAGCTAGGAACGGTCATTCGCGCCGTTTTGACCGCATTTTGGAACGGGCATAAAAAATTCAAAAAAAAAATCAAAAAATTGGGAAACCTTCGCATTGTGTCATCATATGTGGCCAAGTTCCTAGGAAAAATAACAAACTTGTAATACGGCAATTATTTGAAAAAAAGTGTTCTCAGAAACGAGCTATCATGTGTGGAGATCAATGGCTTTCAAGCCAAATGATCAATCTTATGGCCACATTCATGGCATAGTTTGTTCAAATGATCTCATATTGTGCACAAGGGTGCATATTGGAATGGCAAACAATGTTGCCTAAGGAAGTTCTCATTTTCGTTGGACGAAAAAACCATTTTCCATTTTTCCAGTGCCCGAAAGGAGGTTTTTTTGTGAAGGAACTACCAAATAATTGTTGCAAAATTGGACCAAATCATTTTTATAAAATACTAGGCCATATTTAATGCACAATTGACAAAATGGTTGGGTGTAAAATTTTTTGATCCACCTCTCGTGAAAAAGACAAATTTCCGCCGATTCAGTTGGAAGCGGGTCAAATTTGAATTGCAGCTGCCTTGTAGTTTGCTATTTATTTTTTCCAAAAATCATTTCTAGGTACATAAGTATCTATTTAATCAGAGAAACACCAAAAAAATTCCAAGATTCAACCACTAGCTAGGAACGGTCATTCGCGCCGTTTTGACCGCATTTTGGAACGGGCATAAAAAATTCAAAAAAAAATCAAAAAATTGGGAAACCTTCGCATTGTGTCATCATATGTGGCCAAGTTCCTAGGAAAAATAATAAACTTGTAATACGGCAATTATTTGAAAAAAAGTGTTCTCAGAAACGAGCTATCATGTGTGGAGATCAATGGCTTTCAAGCCAAATGATCAATCTTATGGCCACATTCATGGCATAGTTTGTTCAAATGATCTCATATTGTGCACAAGGGTGCATATTGGAATGGCAAACAATGTTGCCTAAGGAAGTTCTCATTTTCGTTGGACGAAAAAACCATTTTCCATTTTTCCAGTGCCCGAAAGGAGGTTTTTTTGTGAAGGAACTACCAAATAATTGTTGCAAAATTGGACCAAATCATTTTTATAAAATACTAGGCCATATTTAATGCACAATAGTTTGCTATTTATTTTTTCCAAAAATCATTTCTAGGTACATAAGTATCTATTTAATCAGAGAAACACCAAAAAAATTCCAAGATTCAACAACTAGCTAGGAACGGTCATTCCCGCCGTTTTGACCGAATTTTGGAACGGGCATAAAAAATTCAAAAAAAAATCAAAAAATTGGGAAACCTTCGCATTGTGTCATCATATGTGGCCAAGTTCCTAGGAAAAATAACAAACTTGTAATACGGCAATTATTTTAAAAAAAGTGTTCTCAGAAACGAGCTATCATGTGTGGAGATCAATGGCTTTCAAGCCAAATGATCAATCTTATGGCCACATTCATGGCATAGTTTGTTCAAATGATCTCATATTGTGCACAAGGGTGCATATTGGAATGGCAAAAAATGTTGCCTAAGGAAGTTCTCATTTTCGTTGGACGAAAAAACCATTTTCCATTTTTCCAGTGCCCGAAAGGAGGTTTTTTTGTGAAGGAACTACCAAATAATTGTTGCAAAATTGGACCAAATCATTTTTATAAAATAATAGGCCATATTTAATGCACAATTGACAAAATGGTTGGGTGTAAAAATTTTTGATCCACCTCTCGTGAAAAAGACAAATTTCCGCCGATTCAGTTGGAAGCGGGTCAAATTTGAATTGCAGCTGCCTTGTAGTTTGCTATTTATTTTTTCCAAAAATCATTTCTAGGTACATAAGTATCTATTTAATCAGAGAAACACCAAAAAATTCCAAGATTCAACCACTTGCTAGGAACGGTCATTCCCGCCGTTTTGACCGCATTTTGGAACGGGCATAAAAAATTCAAAAAAAAAATCAAAAAATTGGGAAACCTTCGCATTGTGTCATCATATGTGGCCAAGTTCCTAGGAAAAATAACAAACTTGTAATACGGCAATTATTTTAAAAAAGTGTTCTCAGAAACGAGCTATCATGTGTGGAGATCAATGGCTTTCAAGCCAAATGATCAATCTTATGGCCACATTCATGGCATAGTTTGTTCAAATGATCTCATATTGTGCACAAGGGTGCATATTGGAATGGCAAAAAATGTTGCCTAAGGAAGTTCTCATTTTCGTTGGACGAAAAAACCATTTTCCATTTTTCCAGTGCCCGAAAGGAGGTTTTTTTGTGAAGGAACTACCAAATAATTGTTGCAAAATTGGACCAAATCATTTTTATAAAATACTAGGCCATATTTAATGCACAATTGACAAAATGGTTGGGTGTAAAAATTTTTGATCCACCTCTCGTGAAAAAGACAAATTTCCGCCGATTCAGTTGGAAGCGGGTCAAATTTGAATTGCAGCTGCCTTGTAGTTTGCTATTTATTTTTTCCAAAAATCATTTCTAGGTACATAAGTATCTATTTAATCAGAGAAACACCAAAAAATTCCAAGATTCAACCACTAGCTAGGAACGGTCATTCCCGCCGTTTTGACCGCATTTTGGAACGGGCATAAAAAATTCAAAAAAAAATCAAAAAATTGGGAAACCTTCGCATTGTGTCATCATATGTGGCCAAGTTCCTAGGAAAAATAACAAACTTGTAATACGGCAATTATTTGAAAAAAAGTGTTCTCAGAAACGAGCTATCATGTGTGGAGATCAATGGCTTTCAAGCCAAATGATCAATCTTATGGCCACATTCATGGCATAGTTTGTTCAAATGATCTCATATTGTGCACAAGGGTGCATATTGGAATGGAAAACAATGTTGCCTAAGGAAGTTCTCATTTTCGTTGGACGAAAAAACCATTTTCCATTTTTCCATTGCCCGAAAGGAGGTTTTTTTGTGAAGGAACTACCAAATAATTGTTGCAAAATTGGACCAAATCATTTTTATAAAATACTAGGCCATATTTAATGCACAATTGACAAAATGGTTGGGTGTAAAATTTTTTGATCCACCTCTCGTGAAAAAGACAAATTTCCGCCGATTCAGTTGGAAGCGGGTCAAATTTGAATTGCAGCTGCCTTGTAGTTTGCTATTTATTTTTTCCAAAAATCATTTCTAGGTACATAAGTATCTATTTAATCAGAGAAACACCAAAAAAATTCCAAGATTCAACCACTAGCTAGGAACGGTCATTCCCGCCGTTTTGACCGAATTTTGGAACGGGCATAAAAAATTCAAAAAAAAATCAAAAAATTGGGAAACCTTCGCATTGTGTCATCATATGTGGCCAAGTTCCTAGGAAAAATAACAAACTTGTAATACGGCAATTATTTTAAAAAAAGTGTTCTCAGAAACGAGCTATCATGTGTGGAGATCAATGGCTTTCAAGCCAAATGATCAATCTTATGGCCACATTCATGGCATAGTTTGTTCAAATGATCTCATATTGTGCACAAGGGTGCATATTGGAATGGCAAACAATGTTGCCTAAGGAAGTTCTCATTTTCGTTGGACGAAAAAACCATTTTCCATTTTTCCAGTGCCCGAAAGGAGGTTTTTTTGTGAAGGAACTACCAAATAATTGTTGCAAAATTGGACCAAATCATTTTTATAAAATACTAGGCCATATTTAATGCACAATTGACAAAATGGTTGGGTGTAAAATTTTTGATCCACCTCTCGTGAAAAAGACAAATTTCCGCCGATTCAGTTGGAAGCGGGTCAAATTTGAATTGCAGCTGCCTTGTAGTTTGCTATTTATTTTTTCCAAAAATCATTTCTAGGTACATAAGTATCTATTTAATCAGAGAAACACCAAAAAAATTCCAAGATTCAACAACTAGCTAGGAACGGTCATTCCCGCCGTTTTGACCGAATTTTGGAACGGGCATAAAAAATTCAAAAAAAAATCAAAAAATTGGGAAACCTTCGCATTGTGTCATCATATGTGGCCAAGTTCCTAGGAAAAATAACAGACTTGTAATACGGCAATTATTTTAAAAAAAGTGTTCTCAGAAACGAGCTATCATGTGTGGAGATCAATGGCTTTCAAGCCAAATGATCAATCTTATGGCCACATTCATGGCATAGTTTGTTCAAATGATCTCATATTGTGCACAAGGGTGCATAATGGAATGGCAAAAAATGTTGCCTAAGGAAGTTCTCATTTTCGTTGGACGAAAAAACCATTTTCCATTTTTCCAGTGCCCGAAAGGAGGTTTTTTTGTGAAGGAACTACCAAATAATTGTTGCAAAATTGGACCAAATCATTTTTATAAAATAATAGGCCATATTTAATGCACAATTGACAAAATGGTTGGGTGTAAAAAATTTTGATCCACCTCTCGTGAAAAAGACAAATTTCCGCCGATTCAGTTGGAAGCGGGTCAAATTTGAATTGCAGCTGCCTTGTAGTTTGCTATTTATTTTTTCCAAAAATCATTTCTAGGTACATAAGTATCTATTTAATCAGAGAAACACCAAAAAATTCCAAGATTCAACCACTAGCTAGGAACGGTCATTCCCGTCGTTTTGACCGCATTTTGGAACGGGCATAAAAAATTCAAAAAAAAATCAAAAAATTGGGAAACCTTCGCATTGTGTCATCATATGTGGCCAAGTTCCTAGGAAAAATAACAAACTTGTAATACGGAAATTATTTTAAAAAAGTGTTCTCAGAAACGAGCTATCATGTGTGGAGATCAATGGCTTTCAAGCCAAATGATCAATCTTATGGCCACATTCATGGCATAGTTTGTTCAAATGATCTCATATTGTGCACAAGGGTGCATATTGGAATGGCAAACAATGTTGCCTAAGGAAGTTCTCATTTTCGTTGGACGAAAAAACCATTTTCCATTTTTCCAGTGCCCGAAAGGAGGTTTTTTTGTGAAGGAACTACCAAATAATTGTTGCAAAATTGGACCAAATCATTTTTATAAAATAATAGGCCATATTTAATGCACAATTGACAAAATGGTTGGGTGTAAAAAATTTTGATCCACCTCTCGTGAAAAAGACAAATTTCCGCCGATTCAGTTGGAAGCGGGTCAAATTTGAATTGCAGCTGCCTTGTAGTTTGCTATTTATTTTTTCCAAAAATCATTTCTAGGTACATAAGTATCTATTTAATCAGAGAAACACCAAAAAATTCCAAGATTCAACCACTAGCTAGGAACGGTCATTCCCGCCGTTTTGACCGCATTTTGGAACGGGCATAAAAAATTCAAAAAAAAATCAAAAAATTGGGAAACCTTCGCATTGTGTCATCATATGTGGCCAAGTTCCTAGGAAAAATAACAAACTTGTAATACGGCAATTATTTTAAAAAAGTGTTCTCAGAAACGAGCTATCATGTGTGGAGATCAATGGCTTTCAAGCCAAATGATCAATCTTATGGCCACATTCATGGCATAGTTTGTTCAAATGATCTCATATTGTGAACAAGGGTGCATATTGGAATGGCAAACAATGTTGCCTAAGGAAGTTCTCATTTTAGTTGGACGAAAAAACCATTTTCCATTTTTCCAGTGCCCGAAAGGAGGTTTTTTTGTGAAGGAACTACCAAATAATTGTTGCAAAATTGGACCAAATCATTTTTATAAAATACTAGGCCATATTTAATGCACAATTGACAAAATGGTTGGGTGTAAAATTTTTTGATCCACCTCTCGTGAAAAAGACAAATTTCCGCCGATTCAGTTGGAAGCGGGTCAAATTTGAATTGCAGCTGCCTTGTAGTTTGCTATTTATTTTTTCCAAAAATCATTTCTAGGTACATAAGTATCTATTTAATCAGAGAAACACCAAAAAAATCCCAAGATTCAACCACTAGCTAGGAACGGTCATTCCCGCCGTTTTGACCGAATTTTGGAACGGGCATAAAAAATTCAAAAAAAAATCAAAAAATTGGGAAACCTTCGCATTGTGTCATCATATGTGGCCAAGTTCCTAGGAAAAATAACAAACTTGTAATACGGCAATTATTTGAAAAAAAGTGTTCTCAGAAACGAGCTATCATGTGTGGAGATCAATGGCTTTCAAGCCAAATGATCAATCTTATGGCCACATTCATGGCATAGTTTGTTCAAATGATCTCATATTGTGCACAAGGGTGCATATTGGAATGGCAAACAATGTTGCCTAAGGAAGTTCTCATTTTCGTTGGACGAAAAAACCATTTTCCATTTTTCCAGTGCCCGAAAGGAGGTTTTTTTGTGAAGGAACTACCAAATAATTGTTGCAAAATTGGACCAAATCATTTTTATAAAATACTAGGCCATATTTAATGCACAATTGACAAAATGGTTGGGTGTAAAATTTTTGATCCACCTCTCGTGAAAAAGACAAATTTCCGCCGATTCAGTTGGAAGCGGGTCAAATTTGAATTGCAGCTGCCTTGTAGTTTGCTATTTATTTTTTCCAAAAATCATTTCTAGGTACATAAGTATCTATTTAATCAGAGAAACACCAAAAAAATTCCAAGATTCAACCACTAGCTAGGAACGGTCATTCCCGCCGTTTTGACCGAATTTTGGAACGGGCATAAAAAATTCAAAAAAAAATCAAAAAATTGGGAAACCTTCGCATTGTGTCATCATATGTGGCCAAGTTCCTAGGAAAAATAACAAACTTGTAATACGGCAATTATTTTAAAAAAAGTGTTCTCAGAAACGAGCTATCATGTGTGGAGATCAATGGCTTTCAAGCCAAATGATCAATCTTATGGCCACATTCATGGCATAGTTTGTTCAAATGATCTCATATTGTGCACAAGGGTGCATATTGGAATGGCAAACAATGTTGCCTAAGGAAGTTCTCATTTTCGTTGGACGAAAAAACCATTTTCCATTTTTCCAGTGCCCGAAAGGAGGTTTTTTTGTGAAGGAACTACCAAATAATTGTTGCAAAATTGGACCAAATCATTTTTATAAAATACTAGGCCATATTTAATGCACAATTGACAAAATGGTTGGGTGTAAAATTTTTGATCCACCTCTCGTGAAAAAGACAAATTTCCGCCGATTCAGTTGGAAGCGGGTCAAATTTGAATTGCAGCTGCCTTGTAGTTTGCTATTTATTTTTTCCAAAAATCATTTCTAGGTACATAAGTATCTATTTAATCAGAGAAACACCAAAAAAATTCCAAGATTCAACAACTAGCTAGGAACGGTCATTCCCGCCGTTTTGACCGAATTTTGGAACGGGCATAAAAAATTCAAAAAAAATCAAAAAATTGGGAAACCTTCGCATTGTGTCATCATATGTGGCCAAGTTCCTAGGAAAAATAACAAACTTGTAATACGGCAATTATTTTAAAAAAAGTGTTCTCAGAAACGAGCTATCATGTGTGGAGATCAATGGCTTTCAAGCCAAATGATGAATCTTATGGCCACATTCATGGCATAGTTTGTTCAAATGATCTCATATTGTGCAAAATGGTGCATATTGGAATGGCAAAAAAATTTGCCTAAGGAAGTTCTCATTTTCGTTGGACGAAAAAACCATTTTCCATTTTTCCAGTGCCCGAAAGGAGGTTTTTTGTGAAGGAACTACCAAATAATTGTTGCAAAATTGGACCAAATCATTTTTATAAAATACTAGGCCATATTTAATGCACAATTGACAAAATGGTTGGGTGTAAAAATTTTTGATCCACCTCTCGTGAAAAAGACAAATTTCCGCCGATTCAGTTGGAAGCGGGTCAAATTTGAATTGCATCTGCCTTGTAGTTTGCTATTTATTTTTTCCAAAAATCATTTCTAGGTACATAAGTATCTATTTAATCAGAGAAACACCAAAAAAATTCCAAGATTCAACCACTAGCTAGGAACAGTCATTCCCGCCGTTTTGACCGCATTTTGGAACGGGCATAAAAAATTCAAAAAAAAATCAAAAAATTGGGAAACCTTCGCATTGTGTCATCATATGTGGCCAAGTTCCTAGGAAAAATAACAAACTTGTAATACGGCAATTATTTTAAAAAAGTGTTCTCAGAAACGAGCTATCATGTGTGGAGATCAATGGCTTTCAAGCCAAATGATCAATCTTATGGCCACATTCATGGCATAGTTTGTTCAAATGATCTCATATTGTGCACAAGGGTGCATATTGGAATGGCAAATTTTTTTGCCTAAGGAAGTTCTCATTTTCGTTGGACGAAAAAACCATTTTCCATTTTTCCAGTGCCCGAAAGGAGGTTTTTTTGTGAAGGAACTACCAAATAATTGTTGCAAAATTGGACCAAATCATTTTTATAAAATACTAGGCCATATTTAATGCACAATTGACAAAATGGTTGGGTGTAAAAATTTTTGATCCACCTCTCGTGAAAAAGACAAATTTCCGCCGATTCAGTTGGAAGCGGGTCAAATTTGAATTGCATCTGCCTTGTAGTTTGCTATTTATTTTTTCCAAAAATCATTTCTAGGTACATAAGTATCTATTTAATCAGAGAAACACCAAAAAAATTCCAAGATTCAACCACTAGCTAGGAACAGTCATTCCCGCCGTTTTGACCGCATTTTGGAACGGGCATAAAAAATTCAAAAAAAAATCAAAAAATTGGGAAACCTTCGCATTGTGTCATCATATGTGGCCAAGTTCCTAGGAAAAATAACAAACTTGTAATACGGCAATTATTTTAAAAAAGTGTTCTCAGAAACGAGCTATCATGTGTGGAGATCAATGGCTTTCAAGCCAAATGATCAATCTTATGGCCACATTCATGGCATAGTTTGTTCAAATGATCTCATATTGTGCACAAGGGTGCATATTGGAATGGCAAATTTTTTTGCCTAAGGAAGTTCTCATTTTCGTTGGACGAAAAAACCATTTTCCATTTTTCCAGTGCCCGAAAGGAGGTTTTTTTGTGAAGGAACTACCAAATAATTGTTGCAAAATTGGACCAAATCATTTTTATAAAATACTAGGCCATATTTAATGCACAATTGACAAAATGGTTGGGTGTAAAAATTTTTGATCCACCTCTCGTGAAAAAGACAAATTTCCGCCGATTCAGTTGGAAGCGGGTCAAATTTGAACTGCAGCTTCCTTGTAGTTTGCTATTTATTTTTTCCAAAAATCATTTCTAGGTACATAAGTATCTATTTAATCAGAGAAACACCAAAAAAATTCCAAGATTCAACCACTAGCTAGGAACGGTCATTCCCGCCGTTTTGACCGCATTTTGGAACGGGCATAAAATATTCAAAAAAAATCAAAAAATTGGGAAACCTTCGCATTGTGTCATCATATGTGGCCAAGTTCCTAGGAAAAATAACAAACTTGTAATACGGCAATTATTTTAAAAAAGTGTTCTCAGAAACGAGCTATCATGTGTGGAGATCAATGGCTTTCAAGCCAAATGATCAATCTTATGGCCACATTCATGGCATAGTTTGTTCAAATGATCTCATATTGTGCACAAGGGTGCATATTGGAATGGCAAACAATGTTGCCTAAGGAAGTTCTCATTTTCGTTGGACGAAAAAACCATTTTCCATTTTTCGAGTGCCCGAAAGGAGGTTTTTTTTGTGAAGGAACTACCAATTAATTGTTGCAAAATTGGACCAAATCATTTTTATAAAATACTAGGCCATATTTAATGCACAATTGACAAAATGGTTGGGTGTAAAATTTTTTGATCCACCTCTCGTGAAAAAGACAAATTTCCGCCGATTCAGTTGGAAGCGGGTCAAATTTGAACTGCAGCTGCCTTGTAGTTTGCTCTTTATTTTTTCAAAAAATCATTTCTAGGTACATAAGTATCTATTTCATCATAGAAACACCAAAAAAATTCCAAGATTCAACCACTAGCTAGGAACGGTCATTCCCGCCGTTTTGACCGCATTTTGGAACGGGCATAAAAAATTCAAAAAAAATCAAATAATTGGGAAACCTTCGCATTGTGTCATTATATGTGGCCAAGTTACCAGGAAAAATAACAAACTTGCAATACGGCAGTTATTTTGAAAAAGTGTTCTCAGAAATGAGCTATCATCTCTGAAGATCCATGGCTTTCAAGCCAAATGACTAATCTTATGGCCACATTCGTGGCATAGTTTGTTTAAATGATCTCATATTGTGCACAAGGGTGCATAATGGAATGTCAAACAATGTTGCCTAAGGAAGTTTTCATTTTCTTTGGACGAAATAACCATTTTTCATTTTCCGAGTGCCCAAAAGAAGGTTTTTTTGTGAAGGAACTACCAAATAATTATTGCAAAATTGTACCAAATCAATTTTCTAAAATAATAGGACATATTTAATGCACAATTGACAAAATGGTTGGGTGCAAAAAGTTTTGATCCACCTCTTGTGAAAAAGACAAATCCCCGCCGATTCAGTTGGAAGCGGGTCAAATTTGAACTGCAGCTACCTCATAGTTTGCTATTTATTTTTTCCAAAAATCATTTCTAGTTACATAAGTACCTATTTAATCATAAACACATGGTTTGGTGGCGATACGTCGAGGTTTGGGCGGTGGCCGAGGGCCCCAACTCTAGAGCGCGTAAGCTCGCATGCCCGCCGCGTGGTCACCGCGTGACTGTGGTGTTGCCATGTGTTCTGGGTGGCCTAGACATGTCTAGTGGGTTGGACACTCCCCATGTAGGTGCTAGGAAGAAAATTACAACATAAGATTCTCACGAGGAGACCGATCGGTGCTCAAACATGAATTAGCAGCCAAGTGTTTGATTAGCGGTATAGGAAATGTACATGGCTAATGGGCGTGAGTTTTGGCTGAGGATGATCCGTTACTAAGAAGACCGTCTTCACAAATTTTCAGCTAAAAAGGAGGATCCTAGATGGTACTTGCTTTGCAAACCACCACACTGGACATAAATACGAATGTTGAAGCTCGACTCAAAATAATGAATGGATTGAGCTGGCATTTGGTGGAGGATGGTTATTTGGGCATAGGAAAGCACTGTAGAAAATGGATACTATTTGGACATGCCAAAGTGGTACTTCCTTCACAAACTGTTACTCTGAACAGAATAGGAAAATGAATATTTTTGAATTATTTTTGAACTAAGCAAGGAAGGCTTTTACATATTTGACGAAGATATGACCCAAAGAATTTATGAGAATTTTTTGGGAATTTTGGGAATGACATAAATATAGGTTGCTTCACAACCTAGGGCAAAAACTGCCACATGGACATGCCACATAGGCAAAACTGATGAGGTGGCGCCTAGTCATAGCAACCCACCACAATTTACAAGGCCATGACCATCTATATTGGTCGTTAACAACTAGAAATAAGGCAGCGGACTAGCGCTGTTTGCTTTATGACCTTTTCGTGTGAGGATTTGGAGCCCCCCGAACAGCTTTTGACCAATTGGTCTGAAATGGTCATAAATTTATGACCAATTCTTCGAGGGTCACTGACAGAAGGTCATAAGTTGACATATTTCTTGTAGTGTCAATTGGCACAGACGAACTCATGGTGGCGGCGGTCACGGCGGAGGCGCCGACGTTCATGCGCAAAGGGGAGGGTGACGAAGAAGAGGGGCGGAGATGGAGGCGGCTGCAATGGTGAGGAGGGATGGGGCATAGCGAGGCGATATCAGCGGAGGGTATCGACGGTGTGGCGACGCGATAGATTTTGGGAAGGGTTAGAGACTACATGTGTGTGAGAGAGAAATTGAGAGAGGGGATAGCGAGGGGCCGCGTCGACGGTCTTCGCCCATAAACTGGTGGTCTGGGCGATAGGGCCAACGCTACCAGTAGTTTTTTATTTAGCTTATTAATTTGTATTTTATATATGTTTCATTTAGCTAATATATTTTTTTATTTAGCTTATTTTTTAATTTAGGTTACTTTCGAAATTATATTTCATTTAATTTATGTTTCATTAGATTATTTTTAGTTTAGATGAATTTACAGATTGTATTTTATTTCAATTTCTAATTTGTATTATATTTACCTTATTTTTCATTTATGTTTCATTTAGCTTATTTTTAAAATTATATTTCATTTAATTATGATTTAGTTAGGTTCTAAATTATTTTTTATTTCGTCTATATATATATACAATAGAGATGTTGTCATATGCTTACTGGTGGCATGTCCAAATAGTACACGCCAGCACTAACATGGGTTCGGTCAGGATACTTCGTCCCGCTCACTTGTGGTGTGTACAAACTAATCCACGCTACCAGTAACCTCTTATAGGTGGTGTACCAAATATACTCAGGCCACCAATATTTTGAAAAAATTGCGGTGGTAAGGATTGAAAATGGCCCATCACTAATTAGGATTGTGTATAACCATTTCTACACTAGTGATCTAAACCATTGCTCATGTGGCAGAAATGATTGTTCATTACAACCCTCTAACAAAGAATTGTGCATAACACACACACATCGTGGTAGATCTACCCTTTTCAAAGAAAAGCACAACCAAACTGTTGCTACTTCTCGAGAGACTTTTTCAGATTCCTAATACACCCATAATAAGACCTCTTCATACCCTCGAGAGAATTATCCATGTATTTTGCTTTAGATTTGGTCCCCTCTTGGAGGAGTATGATTCTATGTCCGGCGCACGACATTGTTGGCAAACTTCTAAGTGGGAATGTTCGCATACCTTCTCCGGCTAGCCTAAAACCTAATCATAATCCTGACCCCCGTGTAGATCAAATCTACAAGCCCTTTTAATTGCATTTTGTATCAATGTTAACTAAAGTGAAACCCAAGGAGTACGAAGCATGACTTTGGTCAGACAACCAGCATACTCAGAAGCATAAAAGGACTGTGGAAAGGAAGACCTTGTAAAAAAATTATCATTAAGCCGTCAATATCAAAAAAAATTGCAAATTCAAGGGAAGCAAAAAGAGCATTGAGTAAAAGCCAATCTAATACTAGCACACAAAATATGTTTGATGCTTGCACATCACTATGTGCTCTTGATCGTACATGCATCTACTCATAGAAAGTTCATGAGGCCACTGTTGTGGAACATAGTACAAAATATAAAAATTTACCGCACTAACATGCACGCCCAGGAACACTATGAAGATGCATATAGTTAAAGAAATCTTTACCAACACAAACACATCAGAAAATTTGATGTTGCTGAAGATGCGCAAATTCCTACAACTAGGTTAAACCTCCTAGCCGCGAGACTTTCTCATGTCTAGGATCAAACGTATGACCCCTCTATGATATCCACGTTTACGTGTCAGCGATTTAACAGCTCTTCACCATCCAGGACAAAGTGCAGTCTAGCAGCGTGGAGAAGAAATATCACACCGAGAGAGGGAGAGTGCAACCAAAAATTGGTGTGTTTGGAGGGAAGCATCTCCCCTCTATTTATAGGTGGTCAAGTGGTAGCACAACCTTGGACGAGGGGCTGCCCTCCTAGGGCTAGCATACCAAGTAGGGACATTCTCCCAGAGGATCCCCTCCCAATCCTAGCCTCCCATTCTTTCTTTCCCATGGAGGGGTGGGGCTCACCAACTTGGCCCATTTGGCCCAAGGGCTGCACCCCTTGGGCCAGCCAAGGGGCAGCCCACTTGGGCCACTTGGAACCTTCTCGGACTTTCTAGGTACGTCCATGTCCTGATTTTTCTAGAATGCTTCCGTCACCTCCCGAAACACTTACCTTGAATACGGAACATTTCTGGTGCCTTTCTCATTTACTCCTAGTACCCTCTAGTATTCTATCAAATCGTTGACTATTAAGTGTGTGGCCATGCATGTTTGGTAATATATGGACATGGCCTGGAACAACTTTTGGCCAATAAGGGGTCTAGATACCCATATTGATTCCCACATACACATAAATATATTTATCGGGTGAACTTTTTCTTTGCGTAGAAAATTCCTTTTGCTTTGCGATACTTAACAAAAACCCGATGAGAGATTTTTATCACTATGCTTGTGAAGCAATTACTTGATCACAATTCCGAGTTATCTCCGCTACAAGCTTTTTTCTGTTTTCTCATTTCCTTATTCCAGTATCTCTGAGATGATATCACGCCGCATCTGTCCAGACATGATGGATATCGTAAGATTGAGAGGGCACGAAGAGTATCTCCTCATCGTCGTAGGAGAAAATCTTAGTCTTGAACTATCGAGTCCCTTGGCATACTTTTTTGATGTGCCCGACAGTTACCATTATGATCACCCATTCACAAGTAGAGTTTAGCAACCTCAAAGTAACTGTCCAGTATGAAGGAACACAACACTCTCATTGTCTAAGGAAGTGAGTATATGTTAACTTTTCACATGATAAAACCGGTAACAACATGAAGATGGGATATGGTGTATATCATTAGCTGGGTCTGTCCAACACAATTGTTCTGCCAACAATGTGTTCTTATTGTTGTCGGCATCCTTGTTACTTAACAATGCCCTATGATCTGAAAAATAATACCATCATGCAACACATTAGCTAGTATTAAATCTCATATTCAAGAAATAAATTATACTATATTATTACCTTTAGGGCATATTTCCACCACAAAATGCCCACCACTGGTACTTCCTATGCATGGGTGAGTGTGCGAAATTACTGGTGCCGGGCACAATCAATGCCCGCCACTGGTACTTGAGTTGCCAATGGCGGACAGAAATACGTGCCCGCCACTGGTATTTTAGGCTAGAATAATCCCGGGGCCCAAAATTATTTGTGCCGGATAGAATATTAAAGGCGTGTGTTTATGCTCACCACTGGTAATGTTGGCCCACATCTAATCTGGGTTGATTTTACTATTGGCATTCATGACTTTGCGTCTGCCACTGGTAAGTGGCTACATTACTAATGGTAGGCGCAAATGCATTCCCGTCACTGATAAGGATCCACCTATAAGCAGTTTTCTAGTAACGTGGGATAGTAGCACATACGTGACCTCAAGATAGGAATGACTCAGGTCACCTCTAAAGCCACTGGATGCATAGGAGGAGAGAGCCGACAATCCCATTGTCCCCTTCTTTGTAAGCCATGCGGGCTCTTCCCGAGTGGCTATTCCGGTGGCGGCGTATGCGGGGATACAGGAGGAACACGGGTTGGGGCTAGGGTAGAGCCATCTGTGAAGAAAAAAACATGGTGCTCAGAGAAGGAGTGTGCTTTCCTATAAATTCCACCCTTGTGGTATAGCCACAAATCTGGAGGAAGGAACTAGCTAGCCTTGTTATGTTATTTATGTTTGCTGAAGATTGAACCGTGAGATAGAATTTGAAAATTATGCAATTTTATTCGCCACGATATGTATTGGCTACTTGGTGGTAGCTCTTCACAATTGATTTTCTCGTTAGACTATGGTAAATAATTTTATGTTGTACTCAGAATGTACCTTTTTTTACATCGGTATTAGAGATTTTGTTGAAGCTGAACATGAGGTGACGAGGCGGGCAACCTAGTAACCCTACCAACTACTTGTCATCTACCCATCTCGCTGCCACCAAGGCGTGTCACCGTGTAAATCCCACGTGGAGGCGACGAAGGTTGGGGGTATGGATTGGGGGGCTTGTTGTGATGGCGGTGGAGGTTTGTTGTGGGACAGTGAAGGAGATGTGTGGTCGAGTAGAGTTCTTCGTTAGGCGGTGCGCGACGCCCGCATTGGAGAAGGCGGAGGGATCTATTAGGAAGATCATCAGTTGTCCGGCCCGGTTGGATCATCGGATAAGAGGGCATCAGTGATCAGTTCTATACGATAGCGAGCTTGATACAAGACCCGGGCATGTCCTGGCATGGGTGAATTTTTTCCAGGTTTTCTTGGGAAGTCTTTGTATTTGGTTTTCCAGGCACGACAAAGCAGCGACATTGCCCCAGGGAATAATATTCTCCCCATATATCCCCATTTCATTGATGCGCTTTTCACTAGCGGGGGGGGGGGGGGGGGGGGGGGGGGAGGGGGGAGGAGGGGGGTTGTCGAGTTGTGTCACCGACGTGTCTTCTGGGATCCACTCGGGTTAGGTTTCGGGTGGATCCGTTTGGATTTGATCGTCTTTTGTGGTATTTAGAGTTTCTACAGACCCTTATTGACGAGTTTTTCCTCCGGGGCGGCGTTTTGCTTCGCAGGTCACAGGCGTTGGCGTCTCCTGGTTTGCATCGATGACCTCCCACCCATTGCATCTACAAACTCTTGGGTTCAAAAAACTTTGCTCTTGCTAGGCAGAGGCCAGAGGCGGCATTGATGTAGGCTCATGACACACCATTGGTGAATGCAGGAGGAAGAAGAGTTGGGCGCCCCCAAGATTTTGAGTGTTTCCTTTTTTATAAAGGTGTTTTTGTAGGGCCGTTTGATACTTAATATGGCCTTAGGCCTTTTCGCAGAAAAAGGAGGTTTTGCTTAATCTTCACAAATTTGCACATGTTTTTTCTTTCATTTTACAGTTTTTAGCATAACTTTATTTCACAGTTGACACCCGCTCCATGAAGCTGCTTGGGTCAGCATGCGGCACACGCCGAACGTGCATGAGGGTACACAACCTCCTAGGCCTTGGTCGCGGCTTGAATAGGCTGCTCTGACCTGTAGGCCTATCCTAGCTGGTCTCTTCCCTTTTGCACTGTGTTAAATCCTATTTCGCACTTATAATTTCAAACAAAGTTCATGTGGTAAGGAGTGCTCATACAAAAGTGCTATGTCTCATATTAAGCGAGACAGATGGATCTCTCGCGTCGAGCGCTACAGGAACATGCCGAGCCATTGACGCAAACCTAAAAGAAGAAATAAGGTGGAGATAGCGCTGCTAGCCACCTACTCCACGCCGGGCTCGTGATCAACTAGTAGGGCGTGACCTAGTTGAACTGGAAGAGTCGGGTTTTCACAAGTCTTCCGGGTTTTGAAAAGTGTCGCGTGATCAACTAGTAGTGCGCGAATAACTAGAGGAAAAGATCCTTTTTTTTGTTTTCTCTGTTTTTCTTTTTCATTTTTTGTTTCTTTTGGTTTTCTTATTTCTTCTTCGGTTTTCTATTTTCCCATGTTATTCTTCTTTTTCTTTTGCTCTCTCTTTGTTTCTTTCATTCATGATTTTTTTTTTCATTCTCATTTTTCTTATTTTTTCTTTGGCCTTTTGTTTTCTTTAATAGTTTTCAATTTATTTTGTTTTCCTTTGTTTTTATTGGTTTTCACAGTTTTGAATTCTTTTTTGCATTTGTTGCTTTTATTGTTCGTATTCTTCTATTGTTCCTTTTTTGATCTTCATTGTTTTTTCTTTTTCTTTTTTTCTTTTGGTTTTTACTCTACATTTTTCGCATACGTTATAACACTTTTCAAATACACGTTGAACACTCTTGAATACATGGTCAACATTTTTAACATTTTTTAAATTCTTGATTGACATTTAAATTCAAGAATAACAATTTCTGATTACCCGGTCAATATTTTTCCTATACATATTTTTTAAACATTTCCAAATGCTTGATTAACATTTTTTGAAACAAGATTCACATTTTCAAATACTTGTTCACATTTCTACAAATGCTTGATTGACTTTTTTATAAACATGATCAAAATTTTCAATCATCTTTTAATACATGGTCAACATTTTTTCTACACGGTTTTAACATTTTTCATATACTTGTTCAACACTTTTTAAAATGATTAATTAATATTTTCATATACATGATCAGAAAAAATTATCATTTTTCAAAAACATTTAAAACGTGGTCAACATTTTATCTATACATATGTTTAACATTTTTTAAATGCTTGATTAAAATTTTCAAACACTTGTTGAATTTTTTTTCAAATTCTTGATTATCATTTTAAAAATAGATGATAAAAAATTTCATCATTTCTGTAATACATAATCAACAATTTTCTATACCCGTTCAGCATTTTCCTAGTTCTTGATTAACATATTTCAAATACTTGTTCAACATTTTTTTAATACATGGTCAACAATCTTTTGATACTTCAATATTTTCCGAATGCTTAATTAACATTTTTTAAATATTTGTGAATTTTTTTTGAAATACTTGTTGAGCATTTTTTTTCAATTATTTTTTATTGAGTGTTTTTTGTATTATATATATTTAGAATATTTTATAGTATAAATCAAAGTACAAAATCAAGCAAAAAAACAAAACATAAAAGTAAAGAAAAAGAGAAAAAAAGGCTCTGGCCTCCCGCGCGCATGAGCTGGCCCATATCGCTCGTCCCTTCAGCGTCGGATGCTGGAGTCATTGAAGGCGAGATATAGGGGCACGTGTGCTCAACCCTTGCTATGTTTCGAGAGTGGGCCGGCCCATATCGCGTGTTCTCATGCACCGTTGTTGCAAATGGATATGAAAAAACCAAATCTGTGATTTTTTTTATCGTTTTCCTACGGTTTTCTACTGGGTTATTGTCTGTTCTTTTCTTTCCCATTTTTGTTTTTCAATATTTGCGAAATTTTTCCATATCCGTCAATATTTTGTTCAAATTCACAACTGCATTTTCACCTGATGTATATTTATTAATGTTTTAATATTTTATACATTTCAAAATTCAGGAACATATTTTGAATTTGTTATTTGTTCAATTCGTAAAAAAATTTGAATATTTTTAACAATTCGCTGATATTTTTCGAAATCCATAATAGTTTGTTTTTTTACCATTTTTAAAAAATTCACAGAGTTTGTTTCTTCTAAAACAACAGCCCAGTAGCAGCAGAAAAAGGGTGAAACAAAAGCAGCGTGCAGCGAGCTGACCGGTGAGCAAACGACGCGAACTGACAAGACTTAGGCCGCGGCCTATGCACACACCGTGTGCGCGATACCCGCAAGTTAGTGCTTAAAGAGTTGTAGAGGAGCTCCGGCACTGTGCTGCCACTCGGTTTCGGGTTTCCTCTTCGGTTTGTGCCGGAACTGAAAGGTAACACTAGTCATAGTTATAGATCATCTTCTTTATCTACAAAATTTTAAAATAGAATTATTTCCCCATCATTTTGGGCCATTGGTAGTTCTATTTCGATGTCTACACATTAGCTTTCATTTTTTTAGTCCTTTTGCATGTAAATGTACGGTTTAAAAGTCCTAAGAGCATCTACTGCCCGGCGCCCCAAATCCATCTCATACGCCCGGGCGGGCCGCCCGGTCACTGAACGATGACGAATTTTTTTACCCAGATGGGTGCCTCAAACGCCCGGATTGACCGGCACCTCTCATAGCCAGCCCAAATATTGTGAGGATATGAGGGGACCCAGGCGCGCCCGCCACTTTGGACCTGACAACCCGACCCCACCGCAAATTACACTAAAACCACCAAGTCGACCTACCGGATCCATTTGCTTTTTCCTCTCTTCTTCCTCCTCCTCGACGTCTGTCTCGCCGCTCTGCCGTCGCGCGCGCCCCGCAACCGTTCCTAGTCCCATCAAGTTTGCCTGTGCCATGGTGCAGGTGTTTGGAGCAGAGTATCTGAAGAACCAAATGCGCAGGACACAGAAAAATTGTTGGCTATTGGAGAAGCTAGAGGGTTTTTAGGAATGCTCGGATCAATTGATTGCATGCATTGGCAATACAAGAACTGCCCCAAAGATTTGCGAGGAATGTATCAAGGTCACACCAAAGAGGCCACCATTATACTTGAAGCGGTGGCATCACATGACTTATGGATTTGGCATGCCTTCTTTGGAATTCCGAGGTCTCACAATGACATCATGCTTCAACAATCTCCCGTGTTCAGGAGGCTTTGCAATGGAGAATCGCCACCATGCAACTACACTATCAACGGCCGTGAGTACAACATGAGGTACTATCTGGCTGGTGGCATCTATCCTCAGTTGGCGGCGTTTGTGAAGACCATATTTGAACCACAGGGCAACAAACAAAGCCTCTTTGCAACAATGCAGGAAGCAGCTAGGAAAGATGTGGCGAGGGCATTCATAGTGCTTCAAGATCGTTGGGGAACAGTTCGCGGAGCTGCAATGATGTGGGAAGCAGAAACTTTGTAGCAACTCATGACATGTTGTGTTATTTCGCACAATATGATTGTCGACGATGAGGGTGATGGTGTAGCCAAAACCAATAATTTTGAAGCACCTGGAGAACAAGTTAAAATCCCGGAAGATAAAGATGTAGCTCAGCTTATGAACTTTCTGCAGATGCATCAGAATCTTCGATATCATCATGTGTACTCAATGATCTTGTCGAGCATATGTGGACCCACAAGGGACACCAAAGAGCTAATGCTTGAGTTGTGCACTTAAAATAAATTTTATGTAACAAGACCTATGCATTTTAGGTACCAACATTTGCTACTTACGCGCGACATTGGAGTGTATGTGCATGAATTTCAATGGATTTAGAGTCCGGATTTGAGATATGTGAATGCAGGGTAGAAGATATGAGGGGCCGGCAGGAGCTGTCCACAGACGCGCCTGCGGACATGTAGGAGTCCGGATTTGTCAAATCCATGCTCTAAAATAAAGAGTGACTGACTAGCTAGAGTTGTGGAAACAATAGTTATTTTCAAGTCACGAAAGATATGTTCAAATCTTTGCCGTCTTTCGAGTCATTTGTTAAAATTCAACTATCCTAGCTTAAAATTGCAAGCCCAAATAAATGAGGGTACACAGCCAGTCTACTAGCACTTGCATCTCTTTAAAAAAAATTGAGACAATTCGCAAAGCTTTTAAATGATGCAAGCTCTTATTATTTGGTTGTAGCTTAGCATAGGAGGCCGAATAACGCTCCTTCGCGCACCAAACAAAATATTAGTTAAATAATAGGGCATCACCTCCCTTCAGAAAAATCTATTTTTTTGGCAAATTCAATTTTGTTGTGAATTCAAGAAAACATTCAAAGAATTTAAATGACCTAGAAAATATTAAAAAATCATGAATGTGAAAATTGTTCACAAATTTAAATGATGACCATGAAATCTAACAATATTCATGATTGGAAACCAAGAAGAAAACCTATGGAGCAAATAAAAGAAAGGAACAAAACTGAGAAATAAAATTATCACAAAAAAAAAACTGATCACAAAAAATGGAAAGCAGAAAAGAAAGAAAGTAAAAAAGCATAAAATTGCTGAAAAATAGAAAACCAGATGAAACAACGTAGAAGATTCAAGGTAAAAATCGACTGGAGTCCGTACCACCTCATAAGCGTAGTGGGCGTTTTGTACCTTTTTATGAGGGGAATTTGTAGCGTTTAGTTACCGGTCATCGCAACCAGCAACAACAAAAAAGTAGGCTAGGGTCTCTCAGATGAAACCACTGAATTCACTGTAAATTATCAAATTGAAAAGTAAAGTGTGGGTTCTAAGATCCATTTTTTCATGAACCACTGACTTCACTGTAAATTAATTCCGTCTGGGATAACGCCCGTGCCACAACGTACGCAGACAAGTGACAAGTAATGTAGCTACTGGGTGGAAGCAACAAAGTGCGCACTGTCCAGGGCCACTATCAGCCCCTGAGACGGGCCAGGTCAGCGGTCATCGCGGCATGGAAATTCCAAGAGCCGGACAAGCTCTGGATGTGGAGCGCGGCCTGTACCGGCACCGGCACGTCGACGACCCGGACGCAACGCGTGTACGATGGATATGGCCGGACTGGATGGTGACACTCGTTCAACCGGTTTCCACAGGCTAATACACATACAGTACATGCTATGGCAATTCGTGGAAAATGGAAACCGATAAGAAACTGCAAATGGTGGACTGTACCGGGAGCGAAACGTGTATTATTGCGCCAAACTTCCCGGTAGTGCTGAGATTTTTTCGGGTATATAAGGGACGAGTGTGCTTGGTACATTCATGCAAATAAGGTGATAGTACCGCACAAGACACCTCAAGAGACACAGAGATAGGCGAGGAGGATGGCGCAGCAAGGTGTTGCTTCCATACATGCCGTGGCCCTGGTCCTTGTTGCCTTTGCAGCATTTCCCGCAGGTAATATGCTTACTTATACGTGTGTACGCATGTATACCAACATATTTTCTTGGAATCGTTCACTGCTCAACAGGCAGCTATAGCTCACGCATGTATATCAACATATATATATATATGCTAATAATTAAACATTTATGGAGCAACATATATATGTATTTGGGCGGTGATTACATGCTGTGCCTCAAACTTATTAGACTACCCACAATGGAAGTAACATAGATGGTAACATCACACTTATCTAGACGAAATAGATGATGTGGCATGTAATTAATGAAGAAAGAGAGGCATGTGGTAACATAGCTAGTTACTGTAACATCACACATATCAAGATAAGATATGTCTATACCCTAATAAATGAAGTGTTGTATGTTATCACATATATCTTACTCCCCACTATAGAGGTAGTAACATAGACTAGTAACATGCCCATGTTACTAGTCTATGTTACTACCCATTGTGGCTAGTCTTAGCTCTTGCCGTACTTTTTTTCCAGTGCACTCCATTGGCGTCTGCAACGGCGTGATCGGCAACAACCTGCCAGCACCGAGCGACGTCGTGAAGCTCTACCAATCCAATCGCATCGACACCATGCGGATCTATGCGCCGGAGAGCAACGTCCTCAAGGCGCTCAGCGGCACGGGCATCGGTCTCCTCATGGACGTCGGCAACGGCGCGCTAACCAGCCTCGCCAACGACCCCTCCGCCGCGCCCGCCTGGGTCAAGGCCAACGTGCAGCCCTTCCCTGGCGTCTCCTTCCGGTACATCGCCGTCGGCAACGAGGTCACGGACAGCGCCGGCCAGAAGACCATCCTCCCGGCCATGAAGAACATACAAACGGCGCTCGTGGCGGCCGGCCTCAGCGGCAGCATTAAGGTGTCGACTTCGGTGCGGTTCGACGTGGTCAAGGACACCTCCCCGCCCTCCAACGGTGTGTTCGCGGACACATCATTCATGGGGCCGATCCTGGACTTCCTGGCGAGCACCGGCGCTCCGCTGCTGGTCAACGTGTACCCCTACTTCGCCTACAAGGGCGACCAGCAGAACATCAAGCTCGACTTCGCCACCTTCGTGCCCGGCAGCACCACCGTGACCGACAACGGGCTGACATACACGAACCTGTTCGACGCCATGGTCGACTCCATCTACGCCGCGCTGGAGAAAGCCGGCAAGCCCGGGGTTAAGGTGGTCATATCCGAGAGCGGGTGGCCGTCGGCCGGTGGGGTCGGGGCGACGGCGCAGAACGCGCGGGCTTACAACCAGGGATTGATCAACCACGTCCGCGGGGGCACGCCTAAGAAGCCCAGCTTGCTGGAGACGTACATTTTCGCCATGTTCAACGAGAACCAGAAGACAGGGGATCCGACGGAGAACAACTTTGGGCTGTTCAATCCGGATAAGTCGCCGGCCTACTCCGTTACTTTCTGAGTCCGACAAACGCCAGCTGGAAATTTCCTATATTCGAATAAGCTGCCTGTTAAATGCAAAATTCATGCATTTCAGTCAACCACTCGTCTGTCTGTGTTATGTTCTAATTTTTCTTATACCTCCAATAAAACAAGTCACAGAAAAGGAAAAAACCGAGTAAATTCCACTTTTTAGATGTCATATTTTTGCCCTCAATAAGGTGGTGTGTCAAATTTTGCCCCATCTATTCATTTGCTCTGGTACAATGTGACACTACGGGCCTACTAGAGTGACACGTCGGACCCATCTTTCTGGGAGAGACTAGTTCAAAATATCACATTAGGTGATGAGATCAATTAAAAAAAAACATGTTCAAACATTCCCAAAAAGAAATTGCAGACACATATCAATATTTGATGTAAAATCTCAAAAAGTTTCAGCTCCGAATCCGACCACTAACAGAAACATAAAAGACAAAATCCGATATGAACAGTGTCAAAATACTATTCACCCAAAGATGCCACCATTTACATTCGAATTTGTGTTTTTAAAATCTGTAACGGTACATCGATTTTTGAGCTGATTTTTTTCGAAGTTGTAGACATACCCCTCAAGTATGTTGTCAAATAATTTCATTTATTTTTGGAATGCCTAAATATGAAATTTTGTGTTTCATCTCATTAATCCACCTAACGTGAGATACTATACTAGTCTCCCTGCCCAAACACGAGGGGAGAAAGTGCACATTCCTCTAACTTGTCCAACAAGTCGATCACAATGGATCAAATTCTGAACTAGCATTAAGGGCTCAAGTCTAAGTTACGTTGTGTACGCGCTTAAGCTTGCGGCCCAGCAACCCGATAGTGCCCAGCAAAGGGAGAGGTAGAAACACTAACTAATTTTTAACTACCCCTGCTGAGAAAGCGTCTGAACGTAATAACATCCCAGTTGTTAAGCCTAAAAACCCTCAACTTAGGGATGTTGGTAGAGGCAGGGAGGAAAAGCGGAAATGTGATCTGGGGTTGTACGTGTGACAGATTAACGAAATCCTTATCAAGCTTACCTAAAGTTGCATTGCATTGCATTGATTGGTAGCCCAGTTGAAGAGACGATTTAGGCATCTCTTGAAGATCCATGGAGTTAATGGCAACATCAAAGGCAGCTGCTTCCAACAAATTGAAATTCGATGAGGATTTATTGGATGGATTTAAAGTTAGGTTTCCGCCAAGATCGTCTAGGGTAGAACAATAGAGGTATATAAAAGAGTTCGTTGAGGAAATATTTTTTATCAATGTGAGCGCTAGTGCCGTAGATGTGCGTGATAGCAAAAGTGACGTCTGAGATAGTAGATTCAAACTAGCAAGATATAGAGACCACAAACAAACATTAGTACACTTAAAATCACTGCCATCCCAAGTAATCATGGATCCTCCTAAGACACCAATAGACAAAAGGAAATATAAACTTTTGACACTAGGAGGCAGGAAAGAGGAAGCTTTAAACGTTAAGACATGTTGAAGCTTAGTCTCTTGAAGACAAATAATAGAAGCTCTTGAAGGAAGCGTGGATGGCCAAGACCGTGCATGTTCCAAGAAATATCCTTGAGATCTATATTCATGAACATGACACCTATACAGAAATTGATTGAATTTGTAATTTGGGCAAGTCAATTTGTGAGAGAAGGAAAGGTTGGAGGAGGAAGAAGAAAGAAGGACGACGGTTGGAGCTTAATCTAATGGCCCAAAAAAGTCGACTTACCCAAAATAAATTTTCAGGTACTTGCATATAGCCTGTTCCACACAAAGCATCGCAAGAGGCTAGATAGGCGGATATAAAGCTGGAAGGCGCATTAGCAAGTTGCAACCGAGAAGCAGCGTGGAAACTCAAGGGAATACAGTGACGAGGGGACCAGTGACGAGGAACTAAGTGGAGATAAATGAAACAAATGATGCTGGCGGGGCAGGAACATGTCCTGCATGGATGGGCCCAAGATGTAGCAACATCGAACACCAGGAGATGATGCCTCGATTGCCTCCTCACATACATCACAAGCCACATCAAGTTGGAGAACATCTCTACAAGGGACCTATGAAGCTACCCTGCCATTGTCGACAAGCTCAAGGAGCTCTACCACCGCAGCGCGAAGTCACGCTTGGACTTCAGCTTCCCTTCCATATTGATATTATTGCACATAGAAGCCTTCCCAAGCATGGTGAGGTACACTGGGGCCTCGCGCACCTACATATGCAGGCTACGGCGAGAAGAGGTGGAAGGTGGCACAGTGTCATGGATGACATCAATCGGCGAAAACGTCACGTGGTGCAAGAGTAGTATCAGCGGGGGAAGCAATGACGGGGATGATTTGCAACCCCGGAGTACCAGCAAAATAGGTTGTGGGAGAATCCAGACGTGTTGGAGTAGAAGTGACGGCGATCTTAGCTCCATTGATCAAACCCATCGTAGGCTCCTCGTCTTTGGAGATGATCAGAGCCCTTCCACGCTTCTTGCGGTAGAGCACGTCCATGTCCACCATAGAATTGTATTGCTGACCACCAGTGGCTTGAAGCCATGTTGAAAGGAAGGTGGTAAAATACCTTCTCACCATAGATCCAGTGACGTAGACGTTGAAGAAGCCCTTGAAGAGGTAGATGGTCATGGACTTGGGGCGATCCAACAGTGGTTGGAAGCAGACGATGGGCTTTTGAATAGCTATCATAGTGATACCGCCAGGGAGCTGCACCACCTTGTCATAGAGAAGAGCACGCGTCGATGGAAGAGGAGGTGCAGAGAGGTTGTCGTCCATGCCGGACGAGAAGCCTCCTAAGACATCGAAGTCAAAGTCTTGACCCCTAGTGTCTTCACCATTGTCATCCCCAAGAAAACGAGCAAACCCTTTGCCGACCGGGGGGGAGTGGACAGCCAGCAGCGTAGCCATGGAACGAAGGGTGATATAGCCATGGATGGGGATGGAGTAAGGAACATCATTAAGGCTCCTTGATTTGATCGTGAGACAAGAACATAAGAGAAATCGACATTGGTACTATAGATCAGATCAACGGGAATGGGATGGAGGAAGGGAAAAATGAACTAGAGGATGTTGGTGGAGAACCAGAATTATGCACAGCTTCCGTGCTTCTCGTCCGCTCGTCAACAAAAGAGGTGGTGTTCCTTCTGGAGGAGTCCTCCCTATCCAAACAACAAAAACATCAAACCTCATTTAATCTTTCTCGTCTTCAACCTATAATCTCTTCCTTGCTCTGTTTTGACCCATATGACTTTGTTAGAGGATGCTCCATTGCACAAAACTATTTCTACATGGCTAAGATTGTTAAATCTTGCCATCATCGCAAATGTCTTGCTCTAAAATTGACTTCCGCAAAGCTTTTGATTCTATTTATTGTGAGGCTCTAACTCAAGTGTTGGGCAAAAGGTTCCCCTCCAAGATGGTTGGATTGGATCTCATGCTTTAACACCTGTAGACAGTCAGTTGTTCTTCTTAACTTGAAGTTTGGGTCGTGGATTCAATGCCATAGGGGGGCTGCATCAAGGAGACCCTCTCTCCCCCATCAATAAAATAAAATAAATTTAAATAGTAAAGTTTTAAAAGGAAGAATCAATTAGTAGCATTGATATTATCCTTTAAGAAGAAACAAAATAAAAGACTTGCACAACACTTTGCACTTTAGTACGCAAAGATTAATCATTCAAGAAAAAAGTCCATTTTACTACCCTGAATAAAGTCGGTGGTTTACTTTACCCCCTGATCTATTTTTCGGCTTCTTTTACCCCCCAAACAAACCCAAACCGAACAAAACACCCCCCTGACTGGTTTTTCTCCACCCTCTGCTGATGTGGCACTAGTCAACGGCGGTTTTGACCTGGGTGGGGCCCCTTGTCAGATCTCTCTCTCTCTCTCTCTCTCTCTCTCTCTCTCTAGGTCAGAACCGCCGCCGCCAAAGGAGCTCGCCCCGAGCCCGAGCCACCCGTGCCCCACCTCCCTCACCACGTCGCCCAGGAGCGGCCGCCCTCTCCCCGCCATCGCGCCGGCGTCCTGCTAGAGGAGCCTCGTCCCGCGCCGCCGCAGATTGCCCCGCCGCCGCGCCGGCGTCCTGCCAGAGGAGCCTCGTCCCGCGCCGCCGCAGAATGCCCCGCCCCCGCGCCGCCGTTGCCTCGCCGACCCCGCCGGCCATGCCATCCCGCCGCAGCCCGCGCCCGCCCCGAGTACCCACCGCCGGTGGTTGCCACCACCGCCTCCACCCCGTGCGCCACCATCTCCTGCCAACCCCGCCTGGCCCTGCTCCGCCCACCGGCGCGCCACCGCCTCCTGTCGACCCCGCCGGCCACGACATCCCGCCGCCGCGCGAGCCCGCCCCAAGTACCCACTGCCGGTGGTTGCCACCACCGCCTCCTGCCGACCCCGCCTCACCCTACTCTGCTCGTCGGCGGGTGTACCTGGAGAGAGAGAGAGAGAGAGAGAGAGAGAGAGAGAGAGAGAGAGAGAGAGAGAGAGAAAGAGAGAGGTGAGAGAAACCTGACAAGAGGGGCCCACCAAGGTCAAAACCGCCGTTGACTAGTGCGACATCAGCAGAGGGTGGAGAAAAACCAGCCAGGGGGTGTTTTGCCCGGTTTGGGTTTGTTTGGGGGGTAAAAGAAGCCAAAAAATATATCAAGGGGTAAAGTGAACCACCCACTTTATTCAGGGTAGTAAAATGGAATTTTTTCATCATTCAATAGTGTAATTTTGCACATATTGTATAGCATTTGTATGTATATACTTACACTCACCCAACATTTCAAAAATAACCTAAAAAACTAAAAACTAACTAACGATATTAAAAATAAAATAAAAGCGAAAACAGATAAAAATAGAAAAATAGAAAAGAAAAAAACAAAGGGAGAAATGGGTAGGCTGGGTCACTCCTAGTAGTGGACTTCAGCCCGTTAAGGAATCGACTAACCTAAATATATGGTTAGTCAATTTAGCACAGCCCAAACACCTTGCAGAACAAACCAAAAAAAATAGCAACATGAATCGCAAAGCAAGATCAACGGCACACTAAACTGACTGACCAAATTAAAAATTCAAGCGACTTACATGTAGCTAAACTGAAATAATAAAATCACAGGAAGGAAGAGTGGATGACTTCCGCAAAGCATTTGGTTCTATTAATTGGGAGGCTCTATCTCAAGTGTTGGGCAAAAGGTTACCTCCAAGAGGGTTGGATTGGATCTCATGCCTTAACACCTCTAGACAGTCATTTGTTCTTCTTAATTTGAAGTCTGGGTCGTGGATACAATGCCATAGAGGGCTACGCCAGGGAGACCCTCTCCCTCTTTCTTGTTTATCATTGTCGCAGACGTGCTGCAGCATCTTCTCAATAAGGCTTGCGACAAGGGACTCCTGGAGCACCCAATTGTCGATCACCTACCTTTGTGTGATCCAATATGCAGACGACACACCGATTATCTGTAAAGCCAACTCTTTTGCTGCATAAATTTTTTTCTCGACTCTTGAGGTGTTCTGTATGTTGACGGGCCTCCACATCAATTTTGACAAGAGTACCTTTGTTCCCATTCATGTCGGTAACGGTATTTGCTGACGCTCGGCCAATCTTCCCTGTTGCTCCATTTCTTCCTTCCCAAGTACTGTTGCCTACAAATCGATCGAGTAGCTCGCTGACTATGATCGGGTGTGAAAGGAGGACGAGAAGTTGTGACACGCACGGGCGGTGGCACGTGGATTTTGGGACGCACGATTGCATTGAGTAGCTAACAGGTGAAACCACTGGATTGAAATTAAACATGTCCTTATAACGCCCGTGCCACATCCGGAGCCGGATCCTCTAACTTAGAGAAGGGAAGTCACGACGGTACAGTGCTCGTCTAATGTAAAATGAAGAAGGAATGTTAGGGACTATTAGCAGGTTATTTACTTTTAGTAATTACTGTAGATATAAAAAATGCAAAACTAATTTTGTCTCACTATCAACTTGTTTGTATGTAATTACTATGAATGTGCATACTAGATCTGTAATTTGAAAATTAATTTAAGTTATTTTAGCCTCTTGTATGAGTTAATAGAAGGAAAGTTAGGGTGTTAGTAACTTCTCTAACATCCTTGTGTGTGTTAGAGGATCCAATTCCGTCACATTCTACACACATACAAGAGACAAGTAGCTTCGCTAGTGGCGGGAAGCAACAAAGCGCGCACTGTCGAAGCCACCATCAGCCCCGCCGTGAGACGGGCTGGTCAGCGGTCAGCACGCCGTGGAAATTCCACGAGCCAGACAAGCTAGCCATGGCACGGCTCTCTCTGTATATACATATTGCCAAGCTCTGCAAGCGACCGGCACCGGCACGCCGATGACCCGATCACGAGTCAATCACCGAGACGCGCGTATGTATGATCGATATGGCTGGCAAGCAACCCCGGACCCGATGGTGACATCCATTCAAGTGTTCAACCGGTTTTCCACGGTCCAGCGAACAAGTTGCTCATGCACTTGCGCCGGCGGCCGGTGTCATGCAAGCAGCACTACGTACTACAGTGGGTGCTCTGCTAGTGGTGGAAAATGGAAACGGATAAGAAATAAAGAAACCCTCGTGGTGGACTCGATCGACCCTGGACGAACGTCCGAACGTGTATTGCGCCAAACTGCAGGATACTAGTGCTGAGAATTTGCATATAAAGAGACGAGTAGTGTGCCTGGTATACATACACTGCATTGCGTTGCATGCAAATCCAAAATCGTACAGAACAATCGACATCGATGGCGAAGCAAGCTGTTGCTTCCATGCTTGCTGTGGCACTGGTCCTTGTTTCCTTGGCAGCATTTCCTGCAGGTATCATATATAAGTATCTAGTATGATTAAAATGCATCTGCATCAACAAATTTATTTATAATTGTACATGCAAAATTATTTAATGCACGATATTTCTTTTGCATAAAAGAGTGCAGTGCTCACCGGGCAGCTAACCCCGATGGACATGCAAAAGGTTTATTAACTCATCCTGATAATTAAACGTGTTACGTGTATTCCAGGAACTAATTTTGTGGTTGGTCTTATTCGATCGAGAACTCACATTATTCTCTACCTTGAGACGCTTCGAAACTGATTTTTTTTTCTTGGACTGTTCGATGTAACAGGGGTGCACTCCATCGGCGTCTGCAATGGCGTGATCGGCAACAACCTGCCGGCGCCCAGCGACGTGGTCAAGCTCTACAAATCCAAGGGCATCAATGCCATGCGGATCTACGCGCCGGAGAGCAACGTCCTCAAGGCGCTCAGCGGCACGGGCATCGGCCTGCTGATAGACGTGGGCAACGGCGCGCTCCCTGGCCTGGTCAACGACCCCTCCGCCGCTGCCGCCTGGGTCAAGGCCAACGTCCAGCCCTACCCGGGCGTCTCATTCCGCTACATCGCCGTCGGCAACGAGGTCATGGACAGCAACGGCCAGAAGACCATCCTCCCGGCCATGAAGAACCTACAAGGGGCGCTCGCCGCGGCCGGCCTCGGCGGCCGCGTCAAGGTGTCCACGTCGGTGCGGTTCGACGTGGTCACCGACACCTTCCCGCCGTCCAACGGCGTGTTCGCGGACCTTGACTACATGGGCCCCATCCTCGACTTCCTGGCGAGCACGGGCGCGCCACTGCTTGTCAACGTGTACCCCTACTTCGCCTACAAGGGCGACCCGCAGAACATCAAGCTCAACTACGCCACCTTCGCGCCGGGCACCACCGTTAACGACGACGGCAACGGCCTGACCTACACGAACCTCTTCGACGCCATGGTCGACTCCATCTACGCCGCGCTGGAGGACGCCGAGACGCCCGGGGTGAAGGTCGTCGTGTCCGAGAGCGGGTGGCCGTCGGACGGCGGGTTCGGGGCGACGGCTCAGAACGCGAGGGCGTACAACCAGGGGTTGATCAACCATGTCGGTGGGGGCACGCCCAAGAGGTCCGGGCCGTTGGAGACGTATATGTTCGCCATGTTCAATGAGAACCAGAAGAAAGGGGATCCGACAGAGAACCACTTTGGGTTGTTCAATCCCGACAAGTCGGCCGCCTACTCCATTCGCTTCTGATGAGTGCGACAAACCCTGAATATTTTGTGTTCCAATAAGCTGCCTTGTAAATGTACTAAAATGCATGCATTGCAGCCAACCACTCGTTGTGTGTGTGTGTTATGTTCTAACTTTTCTTAATCTCCAATGAAACAAGTCAAAAAAGGAATGAACAGATTAATAAATTCCACTTTCTACATGCCATATTTTACCTTCAAATGTCTACTATTAAAAGAGAATCTAATATTGTCGTGATGGTTCGACGTCACCCCTGTCCCTCACACATCCCGGCAAAATCCCCACGTTGCCAACCAGGACAACACAAGTCCTCCACCTCTCTCCCGCGCCCGGCTCTCTCCATCTCCAAACCCCTCTTTCTCACGATCCCGAACCACCCCGGCCCCTTCCCCACTTCTGTTCCTGACCCGGTCTCTCCATCTCCAACCTCTGAACCACCCCGACGTACCTTCTCCCATGAGGCCGCGACCATCCTGGCTGCCCCTTTGTGGCGCGGCCACTCTGGTGTATCCACCGCAGCCTCCCCTGCTCGAGTTGCATGATGTTGCCGCCACACGTGCCCTAGCATGTGTCGCGCTGTTAACCTCCGCTATGGCGCCACCCTGCACCTATAGCCCACGCGAGGTGCTACGCTTGGATGCCTGATGGCGACCACAACAATGGCCCACACCCCCGACAAGCTCAAGCTCGACGCTTCCTCCTCTTCTTGATCAACTCTGCCAGTGCCACTGCGTCATCGATGTCCTCCGCGGCTACACCACCATGTCCCTGATGATTCCAAACACTGCCGATGTCAAGAACTCATGATCTATGCCCATACATCGTGTCCGTCGTGGCCCGGGATGCTCACATGGGACCCTTGAACCCGCAGTGGCTATGAAAAAAGGCGAGCTCCGTCTTGGTCCAGTTCATTGACCATCAACCCCAATTCTCTTCTCTCGTGCAAATTAATAACCACAATGTCTTGGATCTTGTTCTAATTGTTCTACGAGTGGTCACCAGCAGTTTCGCCATGGTCCGCCACCATGAACAGGTGTGAGCTCATTTGCTCCGTGACCAGCTGCGACCTCGTCCTCCACCGCGAGCAACCAGGAGAACTTGTAAGTATCCCTCTAGGGCTATTGCATTTCGTGATAAGTAAGTGTCGAATCCCACAGGGAGCGAATAGGTATACACTACCAACCCCGCAACTACATTGTCTGCATAGCGCGTTCGCACCCAAAACGTAGCTTGGAAAAAGGTTACACTGAACTACAAGTTCGAACGTAGAAATAAACTAAGTTAGAACACAAAGTAAAGAAGGATTTTTTTGTAAATGTAGGATTGAATAGAGAGAACGGCGGTGTCTAGGCTTCAGTCTCACTAGTACTAGAGGGGCATCTTAGTGGCAATAGAATACTAGTACAAATATACATGCAGGTGATAACAAGATCACAAGAAAGGACGCCTCCCAACATTACGTGCAACACGAGTAAATACTAGATCATACCACAAAGACTAATTTTGCATACAAGATCATACATAAACCGAGAACCAGATCGTATATAAGCCGTGGGGTTTAGTCTTTAGAGGCATGATTACCATCCTTAGGGTTTAGAACACAATCATACAATCTCGAGGTAGATCATCTTGTACCTTGTACTTCATCACATCAATACAATCAAAACAAGACGTAGGGTTTTACCACTTTGAGAGGGCTCGAACCTGGGTAAACATCATCTCCCTTCGTGCCTTGTTACCATTGTTCCAAGATCTACAGCTCGGAAATCTCTACCTGATATCTGCCGGTTTTAGCACCGACAGCGGGTAAGCGCTCCTCACGGAGAAGACACCTCTCGCACCGCGAGCCCATGCCAACACGTCGTCTTGCAGGCACCGGCACAGGTAATGGCCTGCCAAGTGGAAGAGGCATTACATGCAAACACGATATCTTATAGACAACCGTTAGGGTAGTATTTTTCCATTAGGACCTTAGCATAAAGGTTGTTCTGGTTGATCGACAAGCGCCATGCCTCCCTTGCAAGGAGAGTTTAATTGAATAATCAAAGGTCCTGGGGACCTATACCTCACTTCGCCTTAGGTTGGATCAGACTATGAATTTATTGCTATTTATTGTGTTATTAAAATAAGAGATTGGTTGCTATTTATTTGTTTACAGACTATGTATATACTGCTATTTATCGGGTTACCAAAGATGTCTGACCGGCAACAAATCTTACCATAAGAAATCGTTTGTATTGTGAATTTAGTGTTATACAGAAGATTGATCTGGTTTACTGGGTTACCAAATATTGGTTTTATAAAAGCCGGAACGGGGTGAAAACCAAGAAAAAATTGGCGGGAGGTGGGAGGACGAACGAAGAGATGGTGGGGACAAAAACTGATGTAAGAAACCTTACGTTTTTGAAGTAGTAGAGGTAAGACATTTCTTTCATATGTGAGCTGATTGTCCAACACATTTGGATGCAATGTAATTGCCTTCTGCGATGAATGATAAAGTTTATGCCTCTTCAGATGAACATGCGATACTTCTGGCATCTGAATTGCAATGGAACTTTATGGTATTTTTTTACTAGACTACTGGTGGTTGTATGTAAAATGCCACTTCTCAAATGATAGAATTCTTGGTTATATATTGCAGGCCGGTTGTGCTGTGCCAGAAGGTGGAGGCGGTTCTACATGCGAAATCCCTTGTGGCAGTGAGAAATTGGAGTTGGTTTCCTCCGCTATGCGAAGTATTAGCAACGTAGACTTCCAGATGAAACAATGAACCACCGTTGGCCCTTGTATCAAAGCTTCCTCCAAAATCTGATTTCGTACTAGTGGACCATTTCAAGGAAAAAAAATGAAGATCCAACCGTCCGTTTCAAATGCAGCGGCTCAGGGAGACGACAGACACAAACAGTTCTTCAGTCGCCTTAGAGATAGATGATCCCATATTTGTGTAACAGTAGAAATTACAAATATAAATTTATGGCGCACACAGTGGGCGGGACAGCTAGCATGCGTCCGCATCGATCGAGCCCTTAGAGCATCTCCAACAAGCGCCCAAAAAAAGCCCCGCGCACTAAAATTTTGTTTTTTTGGCGCCGCACAGCTCCAGCAGATGCTGTAGCGCTAAAAGTTTTTGGGCGCGCGCTGAAAAACACTATCGCGCGCAGCATATTTTGGGCTTCGGATTGCACGCTTCACAATTTGCACTGTGTGCTTTTTGTGCGCGCGTTTTTGGTCGTCTGCAAAAGCGATGTTTGTCCCGGCGCACTAAAAGTGCTAAAGTAGCGCACTATAATTTTTATTGGGCGCAAAATTTTTATGCGGCTGTTGGAAATGCTCTTACATATGACACTAGCTGCCTCCTCCAGATCCCAGTGGGCGAGAGAGAGAATACGAAGCTAGCACACGACGAGGGCACACACCGGACGTCACAGGCGACGTCTCAGCTAGTAGTATATAGCCTGACACAGTAAATCCAGGCTTGCATGCGTATGGACGTGCATGCCTTCCATGGATGAGCGGAAGGCATCAATCATCAAACTGAACGTCGGAGCTGTACACGGCTTCGGGCTTCCAGTCGGCGGGGATGACCTGGTCGGCGACGAGCGACCTGCCGGACCCGTTGATAACCCGCAACGAGAAGGGCCCCCGCAGCGGGCGGCGCGTGTCCATGCGCCAGATAGAGCCCCATGACTCCCTCATCGGCCTCCAGGCTCCCGTCGCCTCGCCGCCGTCCATGAGGTCCACCTGCGCCACGTCGCCGTCGCCGTTGCCATACTCCACCAGGATTGCCAGGTAGTTCGGGTTCGACCCCTTCTCCACGTGGAACGTCACCGATAACCCTGGGTACTGGCACGGCACCCTCTTGAACTGCATGTCGATGATGCCGGCATGGCGGAGCTCTTCGTTGCGGCCGTCCTTGGCCATGGCGCCGAAGGCAGTGCCGCTGAGGTCAAAGTGGTAGCGGGCGACAGGGTAGTAGTTCATGTCCGTGATGATCACCGTCTCGGGGACGCCGGAGCACGCCGGGTGAGCCTTGCCACACGCACCTTATCTGCACGAGACGCAACGCATGCATCAGGCTGACAAGCACTTTACTCTCCTGTCTGTCAGTGTGAAGCAACTAAGTGGAATGCCGGCTGACCTGGTAGCAGGAGCCGCACCCCTTGCCGTCCTTGAAGATCGGCTCGTTGCCGCACGACGTCATGGCGTTGAACGGCGGCAGGTTCACGTTCTTGAACCCGCACGCTCCACCGTTGTCCAACGGCCCGGCGCCATCCGGAGCGCCGTACCAGGTGGCCCGGGCGTCCAGCCAGCCGCCGGCATCGACGTTGGTGCTGCCGGAGCCGGGGCTGGGGGTAGCGGGGACAGGTGTAGGTGTAACGGGGCGAGGGGTGGGGGTAGCGGGGACAGGTGCAGGGGTGTAAGGGGTGGGGGCAGGGCAGAATGTAGCAGGCAGAAACCAGGGGCAGCCGCAGCAGCCATCGGCGGCGAGCAGGCAGAGGAGAGCGACGGCGGCGTAGGAGGAGGCCGCTGCCATCTATCGCTTGTTGGTATTGATTCACCTCCTTCGATGGTGAATGGCTTAATGCGGTTCAATCTATATATAGGGCGGCAATTCAAGTGCCTCTTGTTCGTGCACTACTCGACATGAAAAGGAACGAGAAGCCGTACGTGATCGGGATGGGGTTCACATGTCGACGAAGGGGGTCACCCACACTCTTGCCCGTGGCCGGCTTAAGCTAGCTACGTGTGCATCAGAAGACGACCATGACATGTTAAGAAAATCAGACACAGGAGTACCCGTGAAATGGTATGAGCACGGGTGTCCGTCCACTGACATAATAACGACACATCGAAAGGTTAAATATTAAGGTCTGTCTAAGACACATCTAGATGTGACATGGTTATGTCACATCTAAGGTGATGTCCACTATGTTTGTGGTCTATTTTTTCTTCCTAGTTTTTTTGTTTCTTGTTGTTGCATTACATATTTGTGGGAGCTTAGATGTGACATGCTTAAAAAACATCTAGATGTGACTTAGACAAACTGTAAATATTATAGGAGACTAAAGTTTGTTGGAACGTCGATCGATCTGCACAATCTTCCTATTACAACAACCAACCACACACTTCTCTCCACGTCATAATCTGCCTCAGTGTACTTGTGCAATCAGTAGAACGGTAGTTACAGATCATGATTAGCTAAAGATCACATGGCAGAATAAGTTTTTCCTTTCTATAGAGCGGTTTTTCATAAAGAATGTGGAAAAATTTCGACAAAAACCTATATTGCTTTACTTAAACAGCAGCAGACAATGTCATGCTGGATACTGCGGTTTACGAAAGCAGGCACAGCCTGTTTAGGGTACTGGATAATTCCCCTCGTGCAATGCTTTAAGAATAGTTTGCAATATATTAGAATGAGATTTTGACTATATGAACATAAATATTTGGGTTAATAAATGATTAGTGTGTACTTCTAAAAAAATTTATTGATCATGATACAATAAATATACGTTGCTGCTAAATCTCAGTCGACTAACACTTCGACTAAGACTTGCTTCAAGATTTGCGCCGGGAGTGGGTTTATCTCGTTCGGGCCTGTTAAGGCACACGTCCAGCCCGGTTCTTCTTATTTTTCTGTCTCTTGTGGTTGTTTGGGCTCTTTTTTGTTCACGAAGCAGGGGGTTTGCACTATGGGATATGTTCTATGAGAGAGAGAGAGAGAGAGAGAGAGAGAGAGAGTAAACACCGACCGGGTCCTGTGCATGGTTCAGATCATGAGGGACCCAAGCCCAAGACAGACGGTGCAGATAAGGGGGTGTACAGACACCCCGAGAGCTAAAAGTCCAGTCCCCTACTAGCTTAATAGCAAATGAGGAGGAATCTAGCAACTTGCAAGGTGTGAAGGTCTCTAGAAATGCCCCATATGTCTCACACCTTCTATTTGCAGACGACCCCCTTATTCTAATGAAAGCAAACAACTACAATGCTAACCGCCTTTGACGGGCTCTGAATTACCACTGCATAGTAGGTGAGTGTGGCCAAGTCCAGTTAAAAAATTCAGCCCATGCACATCGGTGGAGACCAGAGTGGAGGTCTATTCTATCTATTTGTATTTTGTGTAAAGCTATAATCGATGAATCCCTTGGTCTACCACCTATTGTTGGGGTGGATAGATCAGATTGTCTCCAGAACCTTATTGACAACATGTGTAAGACTCATTAGTTGACGGAGAAATTATATCTTCTAGTGGAAAACAACTTTTGCTAAAAGCATTCAAGCAATACTTACTAATGACATTCTTTAGGACACCTAGAGAGATATGCAAAGAGCTAATCTTTGTAGTGTCCCGATTCTGGGGAGATGATGACCAACATAAACATATATATGCACTAGTTTTTGTATGGTAGAAGATGTGCGTTCCCAAGGAACAAGGTGGCATGTTATTTAAAGACTTGAGTTTTTAACCCTGCAATGGTTTTGAAGGAATGTTGATGGCTACTATCTGAACCTGAATCTTTATGGGAAGAAGTATTGCAATGGTTTCCCCTTGCCGTTGCTATAGGATTTAAATGTCACAGAAGTGGATGCTATATATAGGATATATTTGTTTCTTGATAGCTGAAACCTTTACTAGTTCTACTTGTTAAAGCGCAAGAAGCTTAATATTTATGGATGTTTTAGAACAGGTACAGACAGAGTGTAGTGGTTGCATGTTCATATTGTCTGCATGTGATTTGATCTGCATTATCTATCCAGTCCCCTAATAATTGAATAATTTGTTGTCGTTGGAACGGTGCTCATGTTATACCAGTAGATGCATGCCTGTGGATTAGCTGGTACTTGGTATGTAGCAAGAATATATTTATCATCATTTTATTGTTACCTTATTATCACTTGGTGATTAATGAATCTTGCTCCTATGCGCACCTAGGGAGTAACTTGACTTGACTTGATGGCGAACAAAGACGCTGTTGGAGGAGAGACTTGGCCATTAATTAAGCAAGATTAAGAATCTTGGCGTCGCTGTACTAGCGTGCAATTAGGCCTTGGTCGCTCGCCGTGGTCTGGTCCAGTGTTGTGCGGCCGAGCTGGGTCAACGACCACGTCATGTAGCTCGACTAATTCCACCTTGACTTCCCCTAGGGTAAGCAGCAGCACCCTCATGGTCGTTTCAAGTTTCAGAGGTTTTTTTTTCTATGTGTGGTCTGATAACACCTTCCCTTGTCCATTGAGGATCCTCAACAAGCAAGAACAAGGGCATTGCCGATCCAAAGCTCGTGCCAGGGGAAGGGATTCCTGTCACTGCCTTCTATATGGGTGGTGAGCGCATGCTCTGCTCGTCCCAGTTCATCATTCATCATTTTAGTGGCCCTCACTCTGCATTCTTTGTGCTTCAAGTAAGGAAACAATATGTATGCATCTAAACAACTACTACCTTCGTAACTTAATGTAAGACGTTTTTTTACGCTATAACAGTGTCAAAAACATCTTATATTTTGATAGCGAGGAGTATATTCCAAGTTGTGGCTGCTCTGCCTTTGCAGAGTTTGTACACACTTCCATTATCTTCTAGACATTTTCAGTTCCAAGATTTTGCTTGCTCTGCTCTGCTCTAAGCCGGGCTTGTACTTGTACTTGAACCAGCTCATTGTTATTACCCGAAAATGATGATACTGTATAGAGTTTTTTGGGTCCTGGTCAAAGCTTCGCTTCTAGTGGAATTGCTCCCTTTATTTTACATGTTTGATTGACACTGTATAGGACAATCATGTTGTACTAGTGATTTAATATCCAACATTAGTTTGATAAGATGATTATTTTTCTATTTGGAGCAGCAGGTGCCCTCCAGCTCCATGGACTACATCGACGACCGGGACATGCGCCCAAGCTGGCGAGGACATCGTCGAGTCCGACCACAACCTCGACTATGAGATCGTCCACCACGACTCCCTACAGAAGGTTGATCCCTCTTGACTGTGATATTCTTTCCAAGTTACCGCTGCTCTGTACTAGCTCAACAAGGTTGTTAATGACCACTGACGACTAACGAGCAATATAGTTTATGCTGCTCTCCTCTATCCTAGTTTCTGTTCTTGTCGCGAAACCAAACTAAGGTGGCCTGATGAGGTCCAGTATGAGGCATTGGTTCTAATTCATATCATATTTGGTCCTTCTGGTATGATGTGTGTTGTGTGGTTGATGCTCACATACAGGTAAAGTTGTTTCAGTTTGAAAATGATATAGCCCACTGCTATTACTACCTAGAATCGCTACTGGTTTGACATTCATTGTATGCCTAGTACTCTCATTCTTGGTGAAATTAATTGAATGCACAAAATGTGTCGCTACTACCACTAGTAGACTGCCTTATATACTTGCTGTCGTTGTACATGATATGATTCCTCTTGATGTCTAGCGCTACTAGTAGCATTAGTAGACGACTTTAATCATAATTTTCATGTTTGTCTCCACAACCCTCAAACAGACGTGATTCTGCTCGCAGCACTCACCCATTCCTTCTATTTAAAACCAGTTAATTCTGCCTGTCTACTCTCGGACTAATCAACCATTGGAAGGGAATTATGTACTAGGACTAGGTCTCAACACTTGAATTCTTAGCGCTGGCTTCAAGTTATGGACTATCAATCATACTAAGATTTTTACTGCATGCCCAAAGACAAAGAATATAAGGGCTGTTTGGATGAAGCCCAGGCCAGCCCCGCCAAAGCTGGGCACGCCAATTATTTGGCGAGGGAATCGGCCGCCCAAGCTTCGCCCTCAGGATGGCGTAGAATTTGAACTACAGAGCCAAAAAATTGGCGTGGATGAAAAGATTGGGCCACCAACCAAACGCAAGCCAGGGCTCTCAGTCAACGCCAAAATTTTGGAAAGGCAACTCTCGGCCACAATCCAAACGGCCCCTAGTGTCTCTTGTCATATTCTTGCCATGATATATCTAGAAGCCCTTCCGTGCCATGTTCTCGCTCGCATATGATGAACTCATCATCATTCACTTGCTAGATTATCACTGTTTTTTAGGGCAAATTCTCTGCTGTTTTACGAATGGATATTTCTCATGTGCATTGCTTCCCTCGAGCAGATTGACTCGCACTGCACATCATGGCAAGGGCAAGGAGGCGGAGTTCCGGCTGCCGAGGTGTCAGGCCTGGGCCAAGGGGAACGGCGGCTTCATGCTTCTCTTCTCTGATTCTGGCATAGGTAATCAACTGCTTCACCCCCCTCCCCCTTCTCTCTCCATCTAGCGGTCACTAGTAGAAAACCGGCCTATTGTCCCGGTTCGTAAGGGCCTTTAGTCCCGGTTCCTGAACCGGGACTAAAGGGTGGTTACTAATACCCTCACCCTTTAGTCCCGGTTCAAACCAGAACCGGGACAGATGGGCCTCCACGTGGCCTGTGCGCCGAGCCCAGGCAGGAGGGCCTTTGGTCCCGGTTGGTGGTTGGTAGCACCAACCGGGACCAATAGGCATCCATGCGTCAGCATTTCTGTGGCTGGGGTTTTTGATTTTTTTTGAAAGGGGGGAGGGGGTTTAGGGATTTTGGGGGTTAATTTAGGTATTTCATATATTGTGTTAGGTAGATAGCTAATTAATAGAGAGAATTGTCCTCTCTTATGTCCGTGCTTGGTCTACGTTACGTACTAAACATACGTATAGAGAAGACTAGGCATATGCTAGCTAGTAAGCAAACGAAGGAAACAGAAGATCGTCATGAACATATATGCATACAGAGAGAAGTGATATCGACCACATCTCCTTCTCCGAGAGATTTGTCGAACAACAAGTTCTCGTATATCTATCGTCCGACACTACCGGCTACATATATACAATAATTATCTTTTACAAATATAATCTCTTAAATTACGGACACATGGTCCACATAGTATTCTCCGTCTTCAGCGATCACGTGGTCAAGAAAGAATGCCGCCAATTCCTCTTGAATTGCTAGCATGCGATCTGGTCCTAGGAGTTCATTCCGCTGCCGAAACATCTAATTTAAAGAAGGGGGTCAACACACACACACACACACACACACACACACACACACACACACACACGCACACACACACACACACACACACACACACACACACACACACACATATATATATATATATATATATATATGAATGAATGAAACTCAACACAAATGATGGTAATAAACAAAAATTGTGAATATTATTTGTTACGCACTTCATATTGTTTCTCAGAGTACCCGCCCCGCTCACAGGTCGTGTGGCGGATGGACTCGCAGACGTAGTATCCACAAAAATCATTCCCTTGTTCCTGCCACAACCACTTTACAAGAAATAGAGGTCAATTAAACAGATAAGCAAGAATGCCAAATGGTATTGATGAAACTAGCGCTTCAATCAATAGCTAGGAGACGCGCGGAACATGGTATTATAGTACTTACTTTCGGGTATCTAAATTCCAGCTCCTTCGGGAGTCCCGGGGAATTTGTGCTGAATTTTCTCCAAACACTGCCAGACAAAAGAAAACAATTACTTGATATCAGGAAATGAACAAATTTGCTGATATGGTGGATAATGATCGATTTAACTTACTTCTTGAGGATTTCAGTCATGTCCGCATACTCCTGGGGATCTTTTCGTCTCGAGTCCAAGACAGTTACTACTCCCTTCTCAAGCCTAATCTCCAGGAGAATATAGTGGAAACTGCGCACGCATGCATAACTCATCAATTACATTACTATAACCCGGGCTAATATATAAGGGAAACCGAATATGCACAAGACAACACTCACTTGAAGTTGTAAGGAAAGAGTATTATATTTTTGTGTTCATTTATTTTGAATGATCGTAGCAAGCTGGCCTCGGTTTCTGCGGCATGATCTTTAACCTGAACTGCATCTATGAGATTTGTGTTAATGAACCCAATATTACCGATTTGTCTTTTCTTCAATTCGGCGATCTTCAATCTGCATAATATAGTGAGGATAATTATAAATACATGCAATGAAAGAGCTGAACTATGTAGAGAGACTTAATGACAGAAGTAGTAGTACTTACAGACAATAGCAGGTGACCGTTGCTTTATCGAGGGCCAATTGATTGAAAAACTGATAGAACTCCTCAAATGGAACATGCAACAGTTCAATTCCAACGAGGTCATGCTCCGGTTTAACTCTCATATACAAAGTATTCCTCCCCCCAGACTCTCTGCAGGTTTTCATGTACCAATCATGCAATCTTCGCATCATCGTTGTTAGAGATCTTTCATCTTTGACGAGAGGCTTCCCGTACTCGTATCTGTGTATCTGCACGTCCAGGAAACCATAATCTACATCGTCGGGCAGATAATCGTCAAGATTGGTATAACCGGGCGCCATCCTCGGATCGACGCTAGGCACCTTGAGCGGGGGGCACGATTGCTTTGCTTGTTCGCCGAGCTGGGCAATTTGTTTCCCAGCTACTCGTCGTTCTTTCAGCCTTTGATCACTGACTGTACTTCCCGACCGCGACGCTTCGACCCATGTCTTTGCAATAATGCGCTCATAGTTGCCTTTCGGCGGAGACTTGGGTGGTTTTGCCAGGGCAGCCAGAGTGCGCTTCACTTTCACCGAATCTACCTTCTCCTTCGGAGGTGGATGTCTTTGTGCTTTCAACCCTTGAAACCAGTCATCCTTCTCGGTTCGCGCGATCCTCGCGTTCTCCTCCGGGCTCATCTCGTATGGTAACTTCTCTGGAGATTTCAGAGAAGGACCGAATTTGTTTTTTCTCCCGCCTCTGGCTGTACTGCTAGACGCCGGCAGAGCAGACAGAGCGGCAGTCTTCTTTACTGCTTGCTTTTTGCGAGGCGGAGGAGAAGGACTACGACGCGCCAGAGCAGCTGCCGGAGCGGCGGCGGGTCTCTTCTGCCCTTGCTGAGGAGGTGGAGAAAGAGTAGGCTGGCTGCTCGGGCGCGCCGGCGCAGGCGGAGAAGGAGGCGGAGTGCCGCCACGCGCCGGAGAAGGAGCCGGCCGAGGGCCCTGATCGTCACTCGCCGGAGGAGGAGGCGGTGGAGGAGGTGGAGTCCCCTGACTCGCCGGAGGAGGAGGAGGCAGCGGAGGCGTCCAGTTTGGAAGGTTGATGAGCTCCTTCCGCCATAGGCATGGAGTCTTTAGAGCAGAACCCAGCCGAGTCTCCCCTTCTCCGGTAGGGTGGTGAAGCGGGAGGTCCTCAAATCCCTCCGTTATTTCATCCACCATCACCTTAGCATATCCTTCCGGAATCGGCCGGCAGTGAAAAGTTGCACCAGGTTCATTAGGATAAACAGAGCCAACAGCCGCCTTGACCTTCATATTCATCCACTGCGTCATAAGGTGGCAATTTTGAGCCTCCGTGATAGCATCCACGGGATAGCTGGCAGGAGCCGTCAAGACAAGCTCTGGCTGAAGCAGCTCGGTGGAAGCCACGCTGCTTCTCCGCTGAGATGGCGGGGTAGCTTCAGGGGAAGCTTCGGCAGTTCGTTTCTCCCGGTCTGCTTCTCGTTCCTCTATCCCGAGTACCCTTTCTTTAAGCGCCTGCAGTTCGGACTGCTGCACTTTCTTCCTCCTCTCCTGGCTTTTGTAACCGCCTGCGTCCGGAAACCCAGCCTTCCACGGAATGGAGCCTGGCGTGCCTCGTGTCCGTCTAGGGTGCTCAGGATTCCCGAGGGCCTTTGTGAGCTCGTCTTTCTCTCTGTCTGGAAGGAACGTCCCTTCCTGCGCTACAGCGATATAGTACCGAAGCTTTTTCAAGGGTATGTCAGCTTGCTCATCCGTCCAAATGCACTTCCCTGTTACAGGGTCCAAGGTTCCGCCAGCCCTGAAGAACCAAGTCCGGCAACGTTCTGGCCAGCTCATTGTCTCTGGTTCAATCCCTTTTTCAACCAGATCATTCTCAGCCTTGGCCCACTTAGGCCGGGCTACCAGGTAGCCACCTGACCCCGTGCGATGGTGAAGCTTCTTCTTCGCAGCATTTTTCTTGTTTGTCTCCGACATCTTCTTACTCTTTTCCGATGTCTTGTGGGCCACAAATGCAGGCCAGTCATCTCTGATCTTCTCATATATGCCCTTGAATTCCGGTGTCTCTTTTTTCTCGACAAACCTATTCAGGTCTTTCTTCCACCTCCTGAATAGGTCTGCCATCCTCTTAAGAGCAAAAGACTTGATTAATTGCTCTTTAACTCGCTTCTCTGGATCATCCTCTGGCGGTAGGGTGAAATTTGACTTCAGCTCAGTCCAAAGATCATTTTTCTGCAAATCATTGACATAAGACACCTCAGGGTCTTCGTTCTTAGGCTTATCCCATTGCTGGATGCTGATCGGGATCTTGTCCCTAACCAGAACCCTGCACTGAGCAACAAATGCCTTCTTTATTCGGATGGGTTCAATAGGTTGGCCGTCGGGCGCGATTTCTATGATCTCAAACCTTTCATCCGAGCTCAACTTTCTCTTCGGGCCTCGTCTCTTTACCTCAGTTGTGCTCGATCCGGAGGGCTAGAAAAAAGGACAAAGACTTAATTAATATGTGTACATACCAAAACAATGAATGCATCAATTAGCTAGTCAGCACAGGCTTAACTAATATATATACCTGGCCGGACTCGGCGCGGTCGCCGGACTCGTTTCGGTCACCGGACCCGTCGTCACGTTCTTCTTCTTGCACCGGCATTAGGTCACCAGAGCCAGCTTCTTCACCCTCTCCTTCCAGAGTACCATCGGTGTCATTGAGATACAACGAGACGGCATCACTTCCTTCTGCGATTATGTCCCTCAACAACGCTTCTCTTGCTTCGTCTCGGGCGATAGTGTCCATAGTTTCTACAAATATTTACAACATGGCAATTATTATTCAAACATGACAAATGGATATATTAGTGGCAAACGTAGAACCCTCGGCGATCCTCGACCCCTGGAACCCTCGACGACCCTGGAACCCTCGACCCCTAGACGACCCTGCTGGAACCCTCGACCCTAGAACCCTCGAACCCTCGACCCTGAAACCCTCGACCCTTGACCCCTTAACGACCCTCGACCCTCTACCCTAGTTCCCGACCCTCGACCCCTCGGCGATCCTCGACACCCTCGTTCCCGATAAAAATTAAGAAGAAGAAGAAGAAGAAGAAGAAGAAGAAGAAGAAGAAGAAGAAGAAGAAGAAGAAGAAGAAGAAGAAGAAGAAGAAGAAGAAGAAGAAGAAGAAGAAGAAGAAGAAGAAGAGGAGAAGAAAGGAATAGCTAGCGGAGAAGATCGAAGAAAAAAATAAGAAAAAAAAGAGGAGAAGAAGAAAGGAATATTGGAGAAGAAGAGAAAATAGAATATTCTACTTTCTCTTCCTCTCCACTATTGCTTTCTTCTTCTCCTCTTCTTTTTCTTCTTTTTTCTTCTTCTTATTTATTTCTCCTCTTCTTTTCCTCTCCTGTTCTTCTTTCTTTCCTCTTCTTATTTTCTTCTTTCTTATCCTTCTTTTTCTAAAATTGTAACTTTTGCATATATAAAACTTTTCTAAAATTGTAACTTTCTATATATAAAACATTTTTAACATATATATTTTTAACATCACATACACATATACATCACATATGAAAAAAAATAAACTAATAAAAATAAAAAAAAACATATTGCAACATATGAACAGAAACATATAGCCATATAAATACACATACATTATATATGGCGGCAGCGGTGGTGCCTGCAGGGCAGGGCAGGGCGGCTGGGTGGCGCGCGGTGCCAGCGCAGGGCAGGGGGCGGCGCACGGCAGCCGCACAGGGCAGGGGCGGCGGCGCGGCGGCCGTGCAGGAGAGGGGCGCAGGGGCGCGGGACGGGAGGGGGCTGTGCTCACAGGGGGCGGCGGCGACGGCGAAGGCGATCAGCCTGACGGCGTCGGTGGCGGCAGCGACGGCGAAGGCGAGCAGCCTGACGGCGTGGGGCGGTGACGGCGACGAGGAGGAGCAGGGGCGTCGGGCGGCGACGACGACGAGGAGGAGCAGGGGGCGTCGGGGGAGAAGTGCGTGATTTGGTCGAAAACTGCTAAGTGTTTGCTTATATAGAAAAGGCTTTAGTCCCAGTTGGTGGCTTAAAACGGGACTAATGCCACCCTTTAGTCCCGGTTTGTGCCACCAAACGGGACCAAAGGCCTTTTTCAGCAGCCCAAAGGGCGGGAAGCGGCGGCCTTTGGTCCCGGGTGGTGGCACCAACCGGGACTAAAGGGGGCGCATTGGTCCCGGTTGGTGGGACGAACCGGGACCAATGCACCCCTTTGGTCCCGGTTCGTCCCACCAACCGGGACCAATGGCCTTGTGCTGGAACTGGCGCGGTGCGGTGGGATGTTTAGTCCCACCTCGCTAGCCGAGAGGCTTCAGCAGTGGTTTATAAGCGCTGCTGCGCCGACCACTTCGAGCTCCTCTCAAATGCAGGCTTACGGGCCTAAAGTCACTTTATCAGCCTGTGGGCCTACTGGGCCTCCTGCGGGCCTGAATCCTGGCCCATGGTAGGGTTTCTAGTCGTATTCAGACCGTGTGGGCCCAGTAGGTGGCACTTTTTTGTTTTTTGTTTTCTTTGTTGCTTTATTTATTTTATTTTGTTTCTACTTACAACAAAATACTTATTGTTGCTATTTTTATTTTTTTCCAGTTTTTTTGTTTTGCTTTCTGCATTATTTATTTTCTTTTGTTTTTTGCTTTATTTTTTAATTCATTTTGCTTTTAGTTTTAGAAAAATTATAAGCTTTCTGTTAGTGCCATTAGTTTTCAAATTTGAAAACACTTTTTTTCTTTGTTGCTTTATTTATTTTATTTTGTTTCTACTTACAACAAAATACTTATTGTTGCTATTTTTACTTTTTCTAGTTTTTTAGTTTTGTTTTCTGCATTATTTATTTTCTTTTGTTTTTTTACTTTATTTTTTAATTCTTTTTGCTTTTAGTTCTAGAAAAATTATAAGCTTTCTGTTAGTGCCATTAGTTTTCAAATTTGAAAACACTTTTTTTCTTTGTTGCTTTATTTTTTTTATTTTTTTTCTACTTACAATAAAATACTTATTTTTGCTATTTTTATTTTTTTCCAGTTTTTTGTTTTGTTTTCTGCATTATTTATTTTCTTTTGTTTTTTTGCTATATTTTTTAATTCTTTTTGCTTTTAGGTCAGCAATATTATAACTTTCTGTTAGTGCCATTAGTTTTCAAATTTGAATAGTTAAAATTTGAATTCTTTGAAATTTGTGTGAATCACAAGTTTGTGATTAACTTTAATAAAAAAAATTAACATAGATGCACCTACTCGTCTGTTTTCAAATGAACTCTAAAATACTTGGCATAACATACTCGTCTGTTACAAATTTGCCATGGTATCATCATAATAGTTGCGGGAGAAAGTCTTCACTTTTTCTTCGCTTATGTCATTTGCTTATTGCGCCGTAACCATGGATAATCTTCATCGTTTATCATGATGCTTGAGTCAGCCTTGACATTGAAGGGAGGAATTTCATGAAACCTTTCATAATCTTCAGACATGTCTGTCTTGCCCTCCACTCCCAGGATGTCCCTTTTTCCTGAAAGAACTATGTGGCGCTCTGGCTCATCGTATGATGTATTCGTTTCCTTATCTTTTCTTTTTCTCGATCTGGTAGACATGTCCTTCACACAGATAACCTGTGCCACATCATTGGCTAGGACGAACGGTTCATCAGTGTACCCAAGATTTTTCAGATCGACTGTTGTCATTCCGTACTGTGGGTCTACATGTACCCCGCCTCCTGACAGATTGAACCATTTGCACTTAAACAAAGGGACCTTAAAATCTTGTCCGTAGTCAAGTTCCCATATGTCCACTATGTAACCATAATATGTGTCCTTTCCCTTATCGGTTGTTGCATCAAAGCGTACACCGCTGTTTTGGTTGGTGCTCTTCTGATCTTGGTCAATCATGTAAAATGTATTCTCATTTATCTCGTATCCTTTCCAAATCAATACAGTCAAAGATGGTCCCCTGGACAACAAGTACAACTCATCACAAACAGTGTTGTCACCTCTGATACGTGCTTCCAACCAACTGCTGAAAGTCCTGATGTGTTCACATGTAATCCAGTCGTCGCACTGCTCCGGGTGTTTGGAGCGCAGACTGTTCTTGTGTTCATCGACATACGGGGTCACCAAGGTAGAGTTCTGTAGAACTGTGTAGTGTGCTTGAGACCAAGAATGCCCGTCCCTGCATATTATTGAGTCCGCTCCTAGCGTGCCTTTTCCAGTCAGTCTCCCCTCATACCGCGATTTAGGGAGACCTATCTTCTTAAGGCCAGGAATGAAGTCAACACAAAACCTGATGACATCCTCTGTTTGATGGCCCATGGAGATGCTTCCTTCTGGCCTTGCGCGATTACAAACATATTTCTTTAGGACTCCCATGAACCTTTCAAAGGAGAACATATTGTGTAAAAATACGGGCCCCAGAATGACAATCTCGTTGACTAGATGAACTAGGACATGCGCCATGATATTGAAGAAGGATGGTGGGAACACCAGCTCGAAACTGACAAGACATTGCGCCACATCACTCCTTAGCCTTGGTATGATTTCTGGATCGATCACCTTCTGAGAGATTGCATTGAGGAATGCACATAGCTTCACAATTGCTAATCGGACGTTTTTCGGTAGAAGCCCCCTCAATGCAACCGGAAGCAGTTGCGTCATAATCACGTGGCAGTCATGAGACTTTAGGTTCTGAAACTTTTTCTCTGGGATATTTATCATTCCCTTTATATTCGACGAGAAGCCAGTCGGGACCTTCATACTGAGCAGGCATTCAAAAAAGATTTATTTCTCTTCTTTCGTAAGAGCGTAGCTGGCAGGACCTTCATACTGCTTCGGAGGCATGCCGTCTTTTTCGTGCAAACGTTGCAGGTCCTCCCGTGCCTCGGGTGTATCTTTTGTCTTTCCATACACGCCCAAGAAGCCTAGCAGGTTCACGCAAAGGTTCTTCGTCACGTGCATCACGTCGATTGAAGAGCGAACCTCTAGGTCTTTCGAGTAGGGTAGGTCCCAAAATATAGATTTCTTCTTCCACATGGGTGCGTGTCCCTCAGCGTCACTCGGAACAGCTAGTGCGCCGGGACCCTTTCCAAAGATTACGTGTAAATCATTGACCATAGCAAGTACGTGATCACCGGTACGCATGGCGGGCTTCCTCCGGTGATCTGCCTCGCCTTTAAAATGCTTGCCTTTCTTTCGACATTGATGGTTGGTCGGAAGAAATCGACGATGGCCCAGGTACACATTCTTCCTGCATTTGTCCAGGTATATACTTTCAGTGTCATCTAAACAGTGTGTGTATGCGTGGTATCCTTTGTTTGTCTGTCCTGAAAGGTTACTGAGAGCGGGACAATCGTTGATGGTCACGAACACCAACGCCTTTAGGTTAAATTCCTCTTTACTGTGCTCATCCCACGTACGTACACCATTTCCATTCCACAGCCGTAAAAGTTCTTCAACTAATGGCCTTAGGTACACATCAATGTCGTTGCTGGGTTGCTTCCGCTTCATGCACATCCAAGGAGGAAGGTTATACATACATAGAGTGACCGGCCATGTGCTGTGATTGCTTCTCTGCTCCCCGAAAGGATTAATGCCATCCGCTCTTAAAGCAAACCATACGTTCCTTGGGTCCTTTGCAAACTCATTCCAGTACTTTCTCACGATTTTTCTCCACTGCGACCCGTCAGCGGGTGCTCTCAACTTCCCGTCTTTCTTACGGTCCTCACTGTGCCATCGCATCGACTTGGCATGCTCTCCGTTTCTGAACAAACGTTTCAACCGTGGTATTATAGGAGCATACCACATCACCTTCGCAGAAACCCTCTTCCTGCGGGGTTCGTCGTGAACATCACTAGGGTCATCTCGTCTGATCTTATACCGCAATGTACCGCATACCGGGCATGCGTTCAGATCCTTGTATGCACCGCGGTATAGGATGCAGTCATTAGGGCATGCATGTATCTTCTCGACCTCCAATCCTAGAGGGCATACGACCTTCTTTGCTGCGTATGTACTATCGGGCAATTCGTTATCCTTTGGAAGCTTCTTCTTCAATATTTTCAGTAGTTTCTCAAATCCTTTGTTAGGCACAGCATTCTCTGCCTTCCACTGCAGCAATTCCAGTACGGTACCGAGCTTTGTGTTGCCATCTTCGCAATTGGGGTACAACCCTTTTTTGTGATCCTCTAACATGCGATCGAACTTCAGCTTCTCCTTTTGACTTTCGCATTGCGTCCTTGCATCGACAATTACCCGGCGGAGATCATCATCATCGGGCACATCGTCTGGTTCCTCTTCATCTTCAGCAGCTTCACCCGTTGCAGCATCATTGGGCACATCGTCTGGTTCCTCTTGATCTTCACCAGCTCCCCCCGTTGCAGCATCACGGTATTCAGGGGGAACGTAGTTGTCATCGTACTCTTCTTCTTCGTCGTCTTCCATCATAACCCCTATTTCTCCGTGCCTCGTCCAAACATTATAGTGTGGCATGAAACCCTTGTAAAGCAGGTGGGTGTGAAGGATTTTCCGGTTAGAGTAAGACATCGTATTCCCACATTTAGTGCATGGACAACACATAAAACCATTCTGCTTGTTTGCCTCAGCCGCATCGAGAAACTCATGCACGCCTTTAATGTACTCGGAGGTGTGTCTGTCATCGTACATCCATTGCCGGTTCATCTGCATACATTATATATAATTAAGTGTCCAAATTAATAGACGTTCATCATCACATTAAAACCAAAGTACATACATAGTGCTCATCTAACAACATATAGCTCTCCAGAGCATCTAATTAATTAAACCATACATTAATTAAAACAAAGGCGATCATAATCGCAACCAAGGTAACAATTGATCCAACGACATAATGATACCAAGCCTCGGTATGAATGGCATATTTTCTAATCTTTATAATCTTCAAGCGCATTGCATCCATCTTGATCTTGTGATCATCGACGACATCCGCAACATGCAACTCCAATATCATCTTCTCCTCCTCAATTTTTTTATTTTTTCCTTCAAGAAATTGTTTTCTTCTTCAACTAAATTTAACCTCTTGACAATAGGGTCGGTTGGAATTTCCGGTTCACATACATCCTAGATAAATAAAATCTATGTCACGTTGGTCCGCATAATTATCATAAACAATAAATGAACCAATAGTTATACAGATTAATATATATACCACATCCGAATCATAGACAGGACGAGGGCCGACGGGGGCGGATACCAAAACCATCGCACTATATAAGATGCAATAATAAAAGTAAGAAAATGATACAAGTATCTATCTAAACATACAAGTAAGAATATTTTTCCTTTCAGAAAGAAGATAAGAGCAAGAGGCTCACCACGGTGGTGTCGGTGATGAGATCGGTGCGGGTGATCTACGGCGGTGAAGACAGGGGTGGGGCGTGACGGACCGCTAAATCTAGACAAATCTCGAGGAAAATGGAGCTTTGAGGTCGAGCTTCGAGAGGAGAAAGCTTAACTAGTGTGGCTCGGGCATTTCATCGAACACCTCATGTGCAAGGGAGGTGAGCTAGAGCACCACAAGCCCCTCCTCTCGCCGGCCCAGAAAAACAGAGCACTCAGTGCTCTGCTCCGGCGCGAGGGGTATATATAGGCGGCACCATTGGTCCCGGTTCGTGGCATGAACCGGGACTAAATGGGAGCCTTTGGTCCCGGTTCATGCCACGAACCGGGGCATGAACCGGGACCAATGGTGGTGGGCCAGGAGCCAGGCACATTGGTCACGGTTCGTCCCACCAACCGGGACCAAAGGGTCCATACGAACCGGGACCAATGGCCCACGTGGCCCGGCTGGCCCCCTGAGCTCACGAACCGGGTCCAATGCCCCCATTGGTCCCGGTTCTAGATTGAACCGGGACTAATGGGCTGACCCTGCCTGGACCGTTGCCCCATTTTCTACTAGTGCGTGCCCGTTTGACTGTTTAGGCTGGTTGCAGTTATGAAAAATTGTTCCACAAAAGTTGGAGCTGCCACAAGGAGGAGGATATATGTATGTATTGGTGGCAGTAGGGCTAGTAAATTAGTTGTCGTTGGAATGGTGCTCCCGACCTCCTGTTATAGCAGTAGATGCATGCCTGTTGATTAGTTGGTACTTGGTCTGTAGCAGGAGTCAATTTATCATCATTCTATTGTTACCTTATTATTATCACTTGGTGATTAACTAATATTGCTCCTATGTGCACCCAGGACCTGACCTGACTTGATGGCGAATGAGCACGCTGCTGGAGGAGAGACTTGGTCATTAATTAGGCAAGATTAAGAAACTTGGCGTCGCCGTACTAGCCTCGTGATGTGCACTTAGGGCAGGTCAACAACGATGATGCCTCTGATCGGTAGTAGGATAGCATAGGGTAAGCCCCTCCCATCTGCTCTCCATCTTTCTCATTACCATTACCACTCCGTGTATGTATATATGAATAAGTCCAGTTTTTTGTGTTGAATTTATTTTGTTAGTTAGTTAGTTACCAAACAGAGAGACAAGATGAGGTCCAGTTTGCTTAGTTTTGCTGCTAACCACATGTATGGATCTGTATGTATGGATGCAACCATCTTGTTGCTGTTTGTTATTGTTTGGATCTCGCAAGAAGTCCAGACCTACCACACCGCAACCAATTCAGTGTGTAATAGGAGATCTGCAACAATCAAGCATTTGAACGGGATTATATATGTATTAGGGTTAGGTCTCAACACTTAAAACTCTTGGCGCTTGTTTAAGTTATTAACTATCAAACATACCGAAATTTCTTAGTGCATGCCAACAGACAAAGAATATTCCCCTGTCATATTCTTGCCATGATACATCCAGAAGCACTTCCATGCCTCGCTCGCATAAGACGAATTCTTCATGTCCTTGTTAGATTCTCACTGTTTCTCTAGGGCAAAGATTCCCCTGTTTTTGGAATGGATATTTATCATGTGCTTTGCTTCTCTCGAGCAGATTCACTCGTGCTGCACATCACGATAAGGGCAAGGAGGCGGAGTTCCGGCTGCCGTGGCGCCAAGGGGAATGTCGGCTTTAGGCTACTCTCAGTCCCGAGGCTTCTCTTCTCTGGTTCTAGCATAGGTAATCCACTTCTTCCTCATTCTCTCTCTCTCTCTCTCTCTCTCTCTCTCTCTCTCTCTCTCTCTCTCTCTCTCTCTCTCTCTCTCTATCTCTCTCTCTCTCTCTCTCTCTCTCTCAATGCCCATGGCCATCCAGCCGTCCCTGGTTTAGTGTTTTAGGCTGGTCGCGGTGATGAAAAAATTGTTCCAATAAAGTTGGAGCTGGCGCAAGGAGGATATATGTAAGGTATCGGTGGCAGTAGGGCTAGTCAATTAGTAATTCCTTGGTCATCCAGTGGCACCAACCATAATATATGTTTTTTTCTCAACCCAACAAATTTCTTGTCTGGTTTGTTTAACACATGTATAGTGATGGTAGTGCAGCCCGTAGCTTTGCCAAACCTGTCATGTGCTCTCCCTCTTATGCTCTGCTCTGGATGTCACCATGTTAATTAGGTGTGTGATAACTGAAACTTTCTTCCTTCAGAAGGAGTGGATGACTACTAGGATTTGCTCGATGTCCATTTTTGTTATGACCGGCATATTAGGGGCTTAGCCTAGTGGGTTGTGGCCCAAGTTATTTTATTGTTATTAGGGGCTTAGCCCAATTATCTTATCGTTATTATGGTCGTTTACTTATGAGTCAAGTAAACCTCTCTATATAAGGAAAGGAGATGTATCAATCTAATCAAGTAAGAAGCAATAATATTTGCTTGGCTTTCTTAGGGAGCCGGGAGACCTAACCCTAGCCGCCTTCTCCCCTGCGCCATCTCCCTCTCAGCCGCCGCCTCCTCGCGTATGACGGCGCCCAGCAGGCTGCGGCCGCGAGATCGTCCACGACCAGCTCCCTCCTTCCCCTACAACCTCCGCCCTAGAACCGGCAGAACCCTAGCTCTTAACACCTTGGTATCAGGTAGCTCGTTTTCGACCATGTCTGCACCACCACCAATCCCGCCGCTGCCCACCACCACAGCACCGCTGCCGATCCTCTCCACGGCACCGCTGGCCCTCCCCACATCGCCGCCGGGCTCCACCGCCGGCGCCTCCACCGGCCAGTCGGTGCCCCCCTCCATGGGTCCGCCGCCACCACCCTCCACAGCGCCGCTGGTCTACTCCCCGGCGGAGATGACCGGCGTCCATAATGATCTCGTCACAGCCGTCCAGGGGATCTGCCTCTACTTGGCTGGACCCTACGGGCTGCTGACGGCCGCGTCACCAACCATCGCAACCGGGCCGATGCTGATGTTGTGGCAGCCGACGCACCCGGCGGCCTCCGCCGTGCTCACCGGGCTGCTGCAGCCACCGCCACCACGGCCCTGCCAGCCCTGGCAGCCGCCGCACCCAGGGGCCACCACGGCGCTGGTTGGGCTACTGCAGCCCCTGCTGCAGCTGCAGCTAGCCCCCGCCACTGCCCCGCTCTGGCCTCAATGGCTGGCCGCGGCCATCGCGGCGCCCGCCGCCTCCGCTGTTTCCATACAACAGCAGGCGTCGCTGTAGGCGCCTCCGCTGCCCAGCACCGGGCTGAATACAACCGCGCCGGCGGGCGTGCCGATTCAGCATGTGCGGTTCCCGCCCTCGCCGTCCCAGCTTCCGGCCTGGTTGGCCGGGACGTCACCGCCACCAGTCTACACCATGGCCGCGGACCAGCCGGCGCCCTCCCTGCCATACGGCGGGCCCTCTGGCTTCGCGGGGTTCCACGCTGGCTGCGCCGGGCCACAACTTCCTAGCGGACCACCTGTGCACATCAGATCGACGCCATCCTCTTCGCTGCTCCGTACCGCCGAGCCGTACGCTCATGGGGGTCATGCTCAAACACCGCCGCGCTTCGCCAAGCTTGACTTCACCACCTACGACGGCGCCGAGGACCCCCTCAACTGGCTCAACCAGTATGAGCAATTCTTCCGGGGGCAACGCACGCTCGCGTCGGAACGCACCTGCCTCGCCTCATATCACCTTCGGGGCGCCGCACAGACGTGGTACTACGCCCTCGAGCAAGACGAGGGTGGCATTCCCCCATGGGAGCAATTTCGCGAGCTATGCCTCCTTCGCTTCGGGCCGCCGATACGCGGGAGCCGGCTGGCGGAACTCGGCCGCCTTCCCTTCAACTCCACGGTTCAGGACTTCGCCGACCATTTCCAGGCCCTGGCATGACACGCGTCGGGCGTGACGGCGCAGCAGCGAGCCGACCTCTTCATCGGTGGACTTCCGGATCACATCCGCGTGGACGTGGAGCTTCGGGGACCCCAGGATCTCTAGACGGCCATGTACTACACCGGCGCATTCGAGCGCTGCGCGGTGGCCATCCAGCAGGCATCACCGTCCCGGGCCGCTACCCTTGCCGGATGTTCCCACGCAGGGTCGGCCTATTCAGGCTTCTGCAGCACACCTCGCCGCGACCGCGGCGCACCCTTTCCGCCGGCTCACCTTGGCCGAGCTACTCGAGCGTCGCCGGCAAGGGTTGTGCTTCAATTGTGACGAGCCCTACACGCCCGGCCACGTCTGCCCACGGCTCTTCTACCTGGAGGTTGCAGACTACATTCAGGAGGACGCCGTCGCCACCGACCTGGCCGCCCCAGCCACTACAAAAAAAATACACTTCCGTGATGATATGTGTTTGTCATAGTAGGTCGCGTTTTTTTTCATGCATGTACATCCATGAAAAATTTATGACAGAATCAAGATAGTCATACCTGTGCTGTCGTAGAAGTGTTCCATGACATTACCAAAATTATCATCACGGGAGTTTCCACTTCCATGACGATAGATCGTGCATCACAGAAGTGCTTTCGTCAAGGGTGACCTACATGTGGCATCCACCATAACGGAACACTGTTAAGCTATCGGGTCGGGTTTTGGATCCGATAACCGGTTAACAGTCACGACCAATGGGGATTTTCCACGTGAAAGCCTGTTAACGGCTTGTTCGCATATAGCCCATTTACAGCCCGCTAACCCAAGGCCCATTACACCCTATTCGAATTAGGCCCAGTAGCGTCATTTGGGGCATCCAATATGATTCCAGCCCATTTTCACTTCTGGCGCATGTATGGCCCATGACGTCTTTCGGCCCATATGAGGCCCTATGTAACTCTTGGCCTATTAACGGCTGTCGGTGTCAAAACAGGCGGATCTCGGGTAGGGGGTCCCGAACTGTGTGTCAAGGTCGGATGGTAACAGGAGACAAGGGACACTTTATTTTACCCAGGTTTGGGCCCTCTTGATGGAGGTAAAACCCTACTCCTGCTAGATTAATATTGATGATATGGGTAGTACAATAGTAGATCTACCGCGAGATCAAGGAGGCTAAACCCTAGAAGCTAGCCTATGGGTATGATGATGGTATTGTGGTTGTGATGGTTGTCCTACGGACTACAACCCTCTGGTTTATATAGACACCGGATAGGGTTAGGGTTACACAGAGTCGGTTACATTGGTAGGAGATCTTGAATATCCGCACGCCTAGCTTGCCTTCCACGCCAAGGAAAGAACCTTCCGGACACGGGACGAAGTCTTCAATCTTGTATCTTCATAGTCCTGGAGTCCGGCTGAAGGTATAGTTCGGCTATCCGAACACCCCCTAATCCAGGACTCCCTCAGTAGCCCCTGAACCAGGCTTCAATGACGACGAGTCCGGTGCGCAAATTGTCTTCGGCATTGCAAGGCGGGTTCCTCCTCCAAATTCTTCAAGAAGATAATAAACACTAAAAAATAGTGTCCGGCTCTGCAAAACAAGTTTCCACGTATTGCCATATAGAGAATAATGCGAACACAAATCAAATCTGTTGACGTATTCCGCAGTGCGTCATAACACTGCGACCAAGCCTTCTGTATGGATTATTTTTTGTTGTTCCACCGCGGTACGTTCAACGAGGCAGTTTCCTTGGCACGTCTTGTCGAAGCAGAGATCGTGTGCCCCTTTTAACGGGATTCTCATTAATACGGACGTGGGTAACCCAACCGCGCCATTTACCACGGCGTTTGAGCGGCAAGCGAGTTTTATTAGGTAGGTGGGGACGCATAACGGCATCAACCCATATAAGGGGATAAAGATCCACCTCTTCCACCTATGCCTTCTTCCTCCTTTGCCCATCCATCTCCTGCGCACTCAAGCTCCAACGCCCAAATCCGCTCTTTCTTCCTCAACCTGCTCCAGCGATGTCCGGAGCGGGAGGCAAGTGGATGGCTTCCTCCGTTACGGAGGGTCAAATTAAAAAGCTTAGGAAGGCCGGATATCTGTCCAAGGACATCCCGCACTGGCTTCCTGCGGAGGGGCAGCTTCTTCCCACCCCAAGGCCCCATGAGAGGGTAGTTTTTCTCCCCCATTTCCTCCGCGGACTGGGTTTTCCACTTCATCATTTTGTCCGGGGGCTCACGTTCTACTACGGCCTGGACTTCCATGATCTGGCCCCGAACTTTATCCTCAATATTTCGGCGTTTATCGTCGTGTGTGAGGCCTTTCTCCGCATCCGCCCCCACTTCGGCCTCTGGCTCCAGACCTTCAACGTCAAGCCCAAGGTGGTGTCCGGCACCCAGGTAGAGTGCGGAGGTGCTATGGCCGGCAAGATGGCCAACGCCCTCTGGTTCGATGGCTCCTTTGTGGAGACTTTAAAGGGGTGGCAGGCAGGGTGGTTTTACATCACCGAGCCACGTGACTCGAAATGGGTCGCGTCCCCTGAGTTCCGATCCGGACCCCCCACGCGGCTCATGTCCTGGAAAGAGACGGGCCTGTCGTGGGGTAACGAAGAAGAAGTGACCGGATTGCAAACTTGCATCCGGGCCCTGATGAACAAGCCCATCCGGCATGTCAATATCATCCAGGTCATGCTCGTCCACCGGATCCTCCCGTGCCAAGAACGGGATTTCACTTTGTGGGAATTTGACCCGGCGCAGCACCAAACCCTCAATAGGCTCTTCGACACGACATATGAAGACGTCTGGAAGGTGCTAACCAAAGGCGCCGAGTGCCCCACATCCGCTTCCGAGGATCGCGGATACAGCTCGCAGCGCAACGCTGGCAAGGTAAGCTATTTATACCTTTCACAGGTTCGTTAAGCTTTTCTACATAGATTAACTCTATGTGGGATATAAAAACTCCCTTTGCCTTTGACAGGAGTGGCTGAAGATAGCCGGACCAATCAACTGTCCGGCCCCTCTACCCAAAGACCCAGCCCCAGCTCTCTTAGAGAAGCTGCTGGCTCCGGCGCCTTATGTGGTGCCGGAGAAGAAGGCCAAGAAGAAGAAGACCACCGGGACTCGAAAGAGTGCCCGCAATGTGGTGGTGTCGAGCTCGTCATCTGGCGAGTCTGCGACGCCCTCCTCTCGTGAAAACGAGGAGGAGGAACAAGGAAGCTCTCCCCCTCCAGCGAGGGGAGCGAAAAAGAAGAAGGCCGCCCCAACGGGGGAGGCCGAGGGGTCGAGGAAAAGGAAGACCCCTCCGCCGGACTACTCCCCCAACGCCGAAGAGGGCGGAGAGGAGTGGCCGGACAGAACCAAGCGTCCGGCGATATCGTAAGTATTTACATACCAGAATGACTCATAGTATCTTCAAGTGCGCAGCTTACCCTAATGTCGAATGTTATTTGCGCAGCCCGCCCCGAGCCGCACTCGATGATTCGTCGAGCGACTCCCTGGATTCGTCGGACATGGACTCTGTCCCGCCCGCGGTCTCCCCCAGCAGGGCGGGCGGCGCCAAAGCGGCGTCCCGCCGAACAGGGCAGGAGGAGGTGGTCCTGGAGGAGCCGCAAGGCAATCCTCAGGACCCCAGGAGTAAAGGGGATGAAACCCCCCAGGGCTCCAAGTCCGGCTTTGTGCCGGACACCGCGCCGGACTCAACCGTCCTAGCTCGCGGTGGGCGAACTCCTTCCAAGAGGACTAAGCCGTCTGAGCCGGCGACCTCTGTCCAGCCAGAGGCGCCGGATAGTCTGTTGGAGGCGCTTGAAGGCGCCACCATCGACGAGGAGCACCGTACTGTTATGAGTACGGTGGTCCAAAGGGTTCAGTCCGCCAAGAGCGGACTGAATGAAGCTTGCGCTAGCCTTCTAACAGGCTTCCAGGTAAGCAAAAAATATGCTAAATTCATTACCGCATAGATAGTAGCCCCTGATGCTCTGTTCGGTGTTCGGAAAGAAAAGCCGAATAGAGGATCTAATAATTTTCGTAGGAGTCTAACAATAAAAAGTCGAATATGCGTATGCAGGCTTCCCTGCTGTCCACCGCCGCACTGACTGCGCAGGTGGAAGTCCTGAAAAAGGACCTCGAGCGGTCCGAGCAAGAGCTCGGCCTTGCCAAAAGGCAGCTCGTGGAAAAGGAAGGTAAGAAATATCCTCAATAATAAAATGTGCCTATAGAGAGGCTTGATTGCAAAAAATAACAGGATTGCACTGCCTATTGTTGGGGCCGCAACGGAGGTGGCATCCCTGAGGCAGGCGCTTTCTGAGGCCGAAAATAAAATGGCCGAGGAGCGCGCCGAGCGAGAGAGGCTTGGGGTCCAATGCGGTGAGGTGCAGCAGGAGCTGCAAGCTCTCATGAAAAAACATGAGGGTTTGGAGCTTGAGGCGAAAGCGCAAGCGACCAAACTTGCCTCTGCCCTTGAGACCGCCAAGAGTTCCAAGGCCGAAGCCCAGAAGGCCCTCCAAGAGTTGGAGGATGTGAAAAAGATAGCAGCGGGTAAGGCATTCTTAATGCAAAGTAGGAATATAAAGGTGAAATACCTATTACTTACCCGAATCCGGAGTTCTCCAGGGGCATTCTTCGATCTTCCCCGCAGCGCATCCGACGCCGCTGCATTCTACCGAGCTGAAGAGGACAGCTCGACGGAGAGTGTGTTCTGGTCTCAGTATTCTGAGGCCGGACACCCTGTGCCCTTGAGCGATCAGCTGAAGCAGCTGGCCGAGCTCCGCAAGGCGGCCGAACAGGCCATGAAGGGCTTACTAGTTCGGCTGTGGCCTGGAGAGGCCCTGCCTGGGAGCTACTTCGGGCTGGTGCGGCGGCTAGTGGAGGCCTGTCCACGGCTTGAGGTCATTGAAGGAAATATGCCCTAGAGGCAATAATAAAGTTATTATTTATTTCCTTATATCATGATAAGTGTTTATTATTCATGCTAGAATTGTATTAACTGGAAACATAATACATGTGTGAATACATAGACAAACAGAATGTCACTAGTATGCCTCTACTTGACTAGCTCATTAATCAAAGATGGTTATGTTTCCTAGCCATGAACAAAGAGTTGTTATTTGATTAACGAGATCACATCATTAGTTGAATGATCTGATTGACATGACCCATTCCATTAGCATAGCACCCGATCGTTTAGTATGTTGCTATTGCTTTTATCCATGACTTATACATGCTCCTTTAACTATGAGAATATGCAACTCCCATTTACCGTAGGGACACTTTGTGTGCTACCAAACGTCACAACGTAACTGGGTGATTATAAAGGTGCTCTACAAGTGTCTCCGAAGGTACATGTTGAGTTGGCATATTTCGAGATTAGGATTTGTCACTCCGATTGTCGGAGAGGTATCTCAGGGCCTTCTCGGTAATGCACATCACATAAAGCCTTGCAAGCATTGCAACCAATGAGTTAGTTGCGAGATGATGTATTATGGAACGAGAAAAGAGACTTGCCGGTAACGAGATTGAACTAGGTATTGGATACCGACGATCGAATCTCGGGCAAGTAACATACCGATGACAAAGGGAACAACGTATGTTGTTATGCGGTCTGACCGATAAAGATCTTCGTAGAATATGTAGGAGCCAATATGGGCATCCAGGTCCCGCTATTGGTCATGGACCGGAGACGTGTCTCGGTCATGTCTACATTGTTCTCGAACCGTAGGGTCCGCACGCTTAACGTTACGATGACAGTTATTATGAGTTTATGCATTTTGATGTACTGAAGGAGTTTGGAGTCCCGGATGTGATCACGGACGTGACGAGGAGTCTCGAAATGGTCGAGACATAAAGAATTATATATTGGAAGCCTATGTTTGGACATCGGATGCATTCCAGGTGAAATCAGGATTTTACCGGAATACCGGGAGGGTTACCGGAACCCCCCGGGAGCATAATGGGCCAACATGGGCCTTGGAGGAGAGATGAGAGGGCTGCCCTCATGGGCTGTGCGCCTCCCCCCTTCCCCTAGTCCTATTAGGACTAGGAGAGGTGGGCGCCCCCCTCTCTCTCTCTCTCCCCCTTGGAGAATCCTAGTCCAACTAGGATTGGGGGGGGGGGGGAATCCTACTCCCAGAGGGAGTAGGACTCTCCTGGCGCGCCAAGCCTGGCCGGCCAGCCCCTCCCCCTTGGCTCCTTTATATACGGGGGCAGGGGGCACCCCAAAGACACACAAGTTGATCTACGGATCGTTCCTTAGCCGTGTGCGGTGCCCCCTTCCACCAAATTCCACCTCGATCATATCGTTGCAGTGCTTAGGCGAAGCCCTGCGCCGGTAACACATCAAGATCGTCACCACGCCGTCGTGCTGACGGAACTCTTCCTCGATGCTTTGCTGGATCGGAGCCCGGGGATCGTCATCGAGCTGAACGTGTGCCAAGAACTCGGAGGTGCCGGAGTAACGGTGCTGTGATCGGTTGGATCGCGAGGAGAACGTACGACTACTTCCTCTACGTTGTGTCAACGCTTCCGCTTCGGTCTACGAGGGTACGTAGACAAACACTCTCCCCTCTCGTTGCTATGCATCACCATGATCTTGCGTGTGCGTAGGAAATTTTTTGAAATTACTACGTTCCCCAACAGTGGTATCAGAGCCAGGTTTTATGGTTTGATGTTATTTGCACGAGTAGAACACAAGTAAGTTGTGGACGATACAAGTCATACTGCCTACCAGCATGTCATACTTTGGTTCAGCGGTATTGTTGGACGAGACGATCCGGACCAACCTTACGCGTACGCTTACGCGAGACCGGTTCCCTCGACGTGCTTTGCACATAGATGGCTTGCGGAAGACTGTCTCTCCAACTTTAGTTGAACCGAGTGTGGCTACGCCCGGTCCTTGAGAAGGTTAAAACGGAGTCTATTTGACAAACTATCGTTGTGGTTTTGATGCGTAGGTAAGATGAGTTCTTGCTTAAAGCCCGTAGCAGCCACGTAAAAACTTGCAACAACAAAGTAGAGGACGTCTAACTTGTTTTTGCAGGGCATGTTGTGATGTGATATGGTCAAGACGTGATGCTAAATTTTATTGTATGAGATGATCATGTTTTGTAACCGAGTTATCGGCAACTGGCAGGAGCCATATGGTTGTCGCTTTATTGTATGCAATGCAATCGCGATGTAATGCTTTACTTTATTACTAAGCGGTAGTGATAGTCGTGGAAGCATAAGATTGGCGAGACGACAACGATGCTACGATGAAGATCAAGGTGTCGCGCCGGTGACGATGGTGATCATGACGGTGCTTCGAAGATGGAGATCACAAGCACAAGATGATGATGGCCATATCATATCACTTATATTGATTGCATGTGATGTTTATCCTTTTATGCATCTTATCTTGCTTTGATTGACGGTAGCATTATAAGATGATCTCTCACTAAATTATCAAGAAGTGTTCTCCCTGAGTATGCACCGTTGCGAAAGTTCTTCGTGCTGAGACACCACGTGATGATCGGGTGTGATAGGCTCTACGTTCAAATACAACGGGTGCAAAACAGTTGCACACGCGGAATACTCAGGTTTAACTTGACGAGCCTAGCATATACAGATATGGCCTCGGAACACAGAGACCGAAAGGTCGAGCGTGAATCATATAGTAGATATGATCAACATAAATGATGTTCACCATTGAAACTACTCCATCTCACGTGATGATCGGACATGGTTTAGTTGATTTGGATCACGTGATCACTTAGAGGATTAGAGGGATATCTATCTAAGTGGGAGTTCTTAAGTAATATGATTAATTGAACTTTAATTTATCATGAACTTAGTCCTGGTAGTATTAGCATATCTATGTTGTAGATCAGTAGCTCGCATTGTTGCTTCCCTGTGTTTATTTTGATATGTTCCTAGAGAAAATTGTGTTGAAAAATGTTAGTAGCAATGATGCGGATTGGATCCGTAATCTGAGGTTTATCCTCATTGCTGCACAGAAGAATTTTGTCCTTGATGCACCGCTAGGTGACGGACCTTTTGCAGGAGCAGATGCAGACGTTATGAACGTTTTGCTAGCTCAATATGATGACTACTTAATAGTTTAGTGCACCATGCTTAACGGCTTAGAATCGGGACTTCAAAGACGTTTTGAACGTCATGGAAGCATATGAGATGTTCCAGGAGTTGAAGTTAATATTTCAAGCAAATACCCGAGTTGAGAGATATGAAGTCTCCAACAAGTTCTATAGCTAAAAGATGGAGGAGAATCGCTCAACTAGTGAGCATGTGCTCAAATTGTCTGAGTACTACAATCGCTTGAATCAAGTGGGAGTTAATCTTCCAGATAAGATAGTGATTGACAGAATTCTCTAGTCACCATCACCAAGTTAGTAGAACTTCGTGATGAACTATAATATGCAAGGGATGACAAAAGTAATTCCCAAGCTCTTCGCGATGCTAAAATCGGCGAAGGTAGAAATCAAAGAAAAACATCAAATGTTGATGGTTGACAAGATCACTAGTTTCAAGAAAAGGGCAAAAGGAAAGAAGGGGAACTTCAAGAAGAACGGCAAGCAAGTTGCTGCTCAAGTGAAAAAGCCCAAGTCTGGTCCTAAGCCTGAGACTAAGTGCTTCTACTGCAAAGGGACTGGTCACTGGAAGCGGAACTACCCCAAGTTATTGGCAGATAAGAAGGATGGCAAAGTGAACATAAGTATATTTGATATACATGTTATTGATGTGTACTTTACTAGTGTTCATAGCAACTCCTCAGTATTTGGTACTAGTTCAAGTTGCTAAGATTAGTAACTCGAAACGGGAGTTGCAGAATGAACAAAGACTAGTTAAAGGGCAAGGTGATGATGTGTGTTGGAAGTGGTTCCAAGATTGATCACACACTTCCTATACTTTCGGGATTAGTGTTGAAACTAAATAAGTGTTATTTGGTGTTTGCGTTGAGCATGAATATGATCTGATCATGTTTATTGCAAAACGGTTATTCATGTAAATTAGAGAATAATTGTTGTTCCGTTTACATGAATAAAACCTTCTATGGTCATACACACCAACGAAAATGGTTTGTTGGATCTCGATCGTAGTGATACACATATTCATAATATTGAAGCCAAAAGATGCAAAGTTAATAATGATGGTGCAACTTATTTGTGCCACTGCCGTTTGGGTCATATTGGTGTAAAGCGCATGAAGAAACTCCATGCTGATGGGATTTTTGGAATCACTTGATTATGAATCGCTTGATGCTTGCGAACCATGCCTCATAGGCAAGATGACTAAAATGCCGTTCTCTGGAACAATGGAGCAAGCAACTGACTTATTGGAAATAATACATACTAATGTATACAGTCCGATGAGTGTTGAGGCTCGTGGCAAATATCATTATTATCTGAACTTCACAGATGATTTGAGCAGATATAAGTATATCTACTTAAATGAAACACAAGTCTGAAACATTTGAAACGTTCAAAGAATTTCAGAGTGAAGTGAAGAATCATCGTAACAAGAAAAATTAAGTTTCTACGATCTGATTGCAGAGACAAATATTTGAGTTACGAGTTTGGCCTTCAATCAAAACAACGTGGAAATTGTTTCACAAACTAATGCCACCTGGAACACCATAGCATAATGGTGTGTCAGAACGTCATAAACGCACTTTATTAGATATAGTGTGATACATGATGTCTCTTACTGATTTACCACTATCGTTTTTGGGATTATGCATTAGAGACAGCTGCATTCACATTAAATAGGGCACCATCTAAATCCGTTGAGACGACACCGTGGTTTAGCAATAAACCTAAGCTGTCGTTTCTTAAAGTTTGGGGCTGCGATGCTTATGTGAAAAAGCTTCAACCTGATAAGCTCGAACCCAAATCGGAGAAATGTGTCTTCATAGGATATCCAAAGGAAACTGTTGGATACACCTTCTATCACAGATCCGAAGGCAAGACTTTTTGTTGCTAAGTTCGGAAACTTACTAGAGAAAGAGTTTCTTTCGAAAGAAGTGAGTGGGAGGAAAGTAGAACTTGATAAGGTGATTGTACCTTCTCCCTTATTGGAAAGTAGTTCATCACAGAAATCTGTTCCTGTGACTACTACACCAATTAGTGAGGAAGCTAATGATGATGATCATGTAACTTCAGATCAAGTTACTACCAAATTTCGTAAGTAAACTAGAGTGAGATCCGCACCAGAGTGGTACGGTAATCCTGTTCTGGAAGTCATGTTACTAGACCACGACGAACTTGCGAACTATGAAGAAGCGATGGTGAGCCCAGATTCCGCAAAGTGGCTTGAGGCCATGAAATCTGAGATGGGATCCATGTATGAGAACAAAGTGTGGACTTTGGTTGACTTGCCCGATGATCGGCAAGCAATTGAGAATAAATGGATTTTCAAGAGGAAGACGGACGCTGATAGTAGTGTTACTATCTACAAAGCTAGAATTGTCGCAAAAGGTTTTCGACAAGTTCAAAGTGTTGACTACGATGAGAGTTTCTCACTCGTATCTATGCTTAAGTCTGTTCGAATCATGTTAGCAATTGCCGCATTTTATGAAATCTGGCAAATGGAAAAACAAAACTGCATTCCTTAATGGATTTATTAAAGAAGAGTTGCATATGATGCAACCAGAAGGTTTTGTCAATCCTAAAGGTGTTAACAAAATATGCAAGCTCCAGCGATCCATCTATGGACTGGTACAAGCATCTCGGAGTTGGAATATACGCTTTGATAAGTTGATCAAAGCATATAGTTTTATACAGACTTGCGGTGAAGCCTGTATTTACAAGAAAGTGAGTGGGAGCACTACAGCATTTCTGATAAGTATATGTAAATGACATATTATTGATCGGAAATAATGTAGAATTATTCTGTAAAGCATAAAGGAGTATTTGAAAGGAGTTTTTCGAAGAAGGACCTCGGTGAAGCTGCTTACATATTGAGCATCAAGATCTATAGAGATAGATCAAGACGCTTGATAAGTTTTTCAAATAAGTACATACCTTGAATTTTTTTGAAGTAGTTCAAAATGGAACAGTCAAAGAAAGAGTTCTTGCCTGTATTACAAGGTGTGAAATTGAGTGAGACTCAAAGCCCGACCACGGCAGAAGATAGAAAGAGAATGAAAGTCATTTCCTATGCCTCAGCCATAGATTCTATAAAGTATGCCATGCTATGTACCAGATCTGTTGTATACCCTACACTGTGTTAAGCAAGGGAGTACAATAGTGATCTAGGAAGTAGATCACTGGACATCGGTCAAAATTATCCTTAGTAAAATAAGGATATGTTTCTCGATTATGGATGTGACAAAAAGGGTTCGTCGTAAAAGGTTACGTCGATGCAAGTTTTGACACTAATCTAGATGACTCTAAGTCTAAATCTAGATACATATTGAAAGTGGGAGCAATTAGCTAAAGTAGCTCCGTGCAGAGCATTGTAGACATAGAAAATTGCAAAATACATAACGGATCTGAATGTGGCAGACCCGTTGACTAAACTTCTCTCACAAGCAAAACATGATCACACCATAGTACTCTTTGGGTGTTAATCACATAGCGATGTGAACTAGATTACTGAATCTAGTAAACCCTTTGGGTGTTGGTCACATATCGATGTGAACTATGGGTATTAATCACATGGTGATGTGAACTATTGCTGATAAATCACATGGCGATGTGAACTAGATTATTGACTCTAGTGCAAGTGGGAGACTGAAGGAAATATGCCCTAGAGGCAATAATAAAGTTATTATTTATTTCCTTATATCATGATAAGTGTTTATTATTCATGCTAGAATTGTATTAACTGGAAACATAATACATGTGTGAATACATAGACAAACAGAGTGTCACTAGTATGCCTCTACTTGACTAGCTCATTAATCAAAGATGGTTATGTTTCCTAGCCATGAACAAAGAGTTGTTATTTGATTAACGAGATCACATCATTAGTTGAATGATCTGATTGACATGACCCATTCCATTAGCATAGCACCCGATCGTTTAGTATGTTGCTATTGCTTTTATCCATGACTTATACATGCTCCTTTAACTATGAGAATATGCAACTCCCATTTACCGTAGGGACACTTTGTGTGCTACCAAACGTCACAACGTAACTGGGTGATTATAAAGGTGCTCTACAAGTGTCTCCGAAGGTACATGTTGAGTTGGCATATTTCGAGATTAGGATTTGTCACTCCGATTGTCGGAGAGGTATCTCAGGGCCTTCTCGGTAATGCACATCACATAAAGCCTTGCAAGCATTGCAACCAATGAGTTAGTTGCGAGATGATGTATTATGGAACGAGAAAAGAGACTTGCCGGTAACGAGATTGAACTAGGTATTGGATACCGACGATCGAATCTCGGGCAAGTAACATACCGATGACAAAGGGAACAACGTATGTTGTTATGCGGTCTGACCGATAAAGATCTTCGTAGAATATGTAGGAGCCAATATGGGCATCCAGGTCCCGCTATTGGTTATTGACCGGAGACGTGTCTCGGTCATGTCTACATTGTTCTCGAACCGTAGGGTCCGCACGCTTAACGTTACGATGACAGTTATTATGAGTTTATGCATTTTGATGTACCGAAGGAGTTCGGAGTCCCGGATGTGATCACGGACGTGACGAGGAGTCTCGAAATGGTCGAGACATAAAGAATTATATATTGGAAGCCTATGTTTGGACATCGGATGCATTCCAGGTGAAATCAGGATTTTACCGGAATACCGGGAGGGTTACCGGAACCCCCCGGGAGCATAATGGGCCAACATGGGCCTTGGAGGAGAGATGAGAGGGCTGCCCTCATGGGCTGTGCGCCTCCCCCCTTCCCCTAGTCCTATTAGGACTAGGAGAGGTGGGCGCCCCCCTCTCTCTCTCTCTCCCCCTTGGAGAATCCTAGTCCAACTACGATTGGGGGGGGGGGGGGGGAATCCTACTCCCAGAGGGAGTAGGACTCTCCTGGCGCGCCAAGCCTGGCCGGCCAGCCCCTCCCCCTTGGCTCCTTTATATACGGGGGCAGGGGGCACCCCAAAGACACACAAGTTGATCTACGGATCGTTCCTTAGCCGTGTGCGGTGCCCCCTTCCACCAAATTCCACCTCGATCATATCGTTGCAGTGCTTAGGCGAAGCCCTGCGCCGGTAACACATCAAGATCGTCACCACGCCGTCGTGCTGACGGAACTCTTCCTCGACGCTTTGCTGGATCGGAGCCCGGGGATCGTCATCGAGCTGAACGTGTGCCAAGAACTCGGAGGTGCCGGAGTAACGGTGCTGTGATCGGTTGGATCGCGAGGAGAACGTACGACTACTTCCTCTACGTTGTGTCAACGCTTCCGCTTCGGTCTACGAGGGTACGTAGACAAACACTCTCCCCTCTCGTTGCTATGCATCACCATGATCTTGCGTGTGCGTAGGAATTTTTTTGAAATTACTACGTTCCCCAACAGTCATCAAGCGCTCCGTCTGCATAGAAGGTGCCCGGAGGGCCCTTGCCCGTGTAAGGGTACACTGGGGCAAGCTGGATAGAGAGAAGCTGGTGAAGGACGGGCCGCCGCAGGGGAAGGAGCATCGCAAGCCCGAGAACTACTACAAGGAAGTTCTTGCTGGAGCTCGCCTTGTCGCAGATGAGTGTGCCAAAGATGTAATATTTCAATGAACTCGCTCGTTTGTATCCTGTGCGCTGAAAACTTGTTCATATGCGCTTAAGCAATGCTTTCTGAATTTAAAATATTATTTTCTGTGCGGCCGTTTATCAATAACTGAGAGATGGCGAGTCGTCGGCTTCTGCCCCCATGCAACTAGTGCTGGGGTGTTCGGGATAAACCTGAGGGCTCTTGTTCCCATAGTTGGGTCCTTCGAGGGAGGCGGTCAGCACAGCGAACCAGGCCATCGGACTATAATGCTTGAACACTCTCACTTAGCCATAGAACTTTATAATCTTAAATTTCAGCGAAGCCCCTAGTTCGGAAGGCCGAATTCGGGGCACTATCCACGCCTTTAGCCGAACTTAACCAGCTCTCCGCTCGAAGCGGCATAAGCCTTTAGGGACTCGAAAAACCTCTCGAACAGCGACCGGTCTCGCGCCTTATCATGACAGTCTGTTTTAGCTTTCTCCACTGAGGTGCTCACCCACCTGATCTGGGGCACAATCGCAGTGGTTCTCCTAGTGCTACCTTAGCCGATAGAGCGGAACGTAAGGTACCAAAACATAGGAGCCGGGCAAACCCAACATATGACCAAAATCATGACTCGGAGCCGATGCATATAGTGCTATAAGTTCGGGGTGCCGCACTTGTGAAAGTGTACGGACTTCTCACACCAGATAAAAGGGTAATAAAGCCCCTGGCGTGGTTTGCGGTACCATTGTGTACGGGTGCAATCATGTTATGGAAGAAACATATATATATTAAAAGATTATAATGCAAAAAATAGACAAAAGCTTATGCATTGTTTATAAGAAGGCTGTTTATTCAAGCCGAACGATACAAGTAGTGTGATAAACAAGAAATATTTTAGATTATTTGACATGTCCTGTCCAGGCGCAGGCCGTGGAATCTAGAAATAGATATATTGCTCGAAATAGAGACCACCTGAGAGTTCCATAATGCGGCGTTGTTTTGTCTGCTTTCCTTGATCTTGCATCGTCTGTGCGGCAGCGAAGCCGAACAGTTCATTCAGAGTATGGAGTCCTGAAAGAAAAGAAGCATCCGGCAGCCCCTAGTACGTTTGACGCCGTATTGTTGGCATGCCGTTTGATGTGCCCCTTCCCCTATGCCCATGGAATTTTAAGGGCGTAATTGTGTACTCGAGGTACTAGTTCCGCTATGTAGCGATGGCTGGGGTTGGGACCGTATTGCTATGCTTGCTCCGAACGCGCCAGTCGGTCTTGCTGCGGGTTATTCCGGGCGCGCTTTGCATTGTCCGGTTTTTTAGCGGCCGGACTGGAGAGTTGCCTTAACAGGATGCTTTGTACCTCTGCTGCGAGGGTCGCCATGTGCTCCTCCGTACGGATGGAGCGTTCGGTGTTTCCGCTGACCGTGATTACACCTCGAGGGCCTGGCATCTTGAGCTTGAGATATGCGTAGTGCGGAACCGCATTGAATTTAGCGAATGCGGTTCGTCCAAGCAGAGCATGATAGCCACTGCGGAACGGAACTATGTCGAAGATTAACTCTTCGCTTCGGAAGTTGTCCGGAGATCCGAAGACCACATCAAGTGTTATGGAGCCTACGCAATTGGCCTCTACACCTGGGATGATGCCTTTAAAGGTCGTCCTTGTGGGCTTGATCCTTGATGGATCTATGCCCATTTTCCACACTGTATCCTGGTAAAGCAGGTTCAGGCTACTGCCGCCATCCATGAGGGCTCTTGTAAGGTGAAATCCGTCAACGATTGGGTCAAGAACCAATGCGGCGAAACTACCGTGACGGATGCTAGTGGGGTTGTCCCTTCGATCGAAGGTGATCGGGCAAGAGGACTATGGGTTGAACTTTGGGGCGACTCCCGCTTGGGAATGTGAGTCGCATATATCATGTTCACCATCCGCACTTGTGGGGGAAACCCCTTCTGTCCTTTGTTGTTCGGCGGCCTGGGCTCCTCCCCGTCATCGCTGTCTAGCCCCTTGTCTTTGTGTTCGGCTCTTAACTTGCCTGCCTGCTTGAACACCCAACAATCCTTGTTGGTGTGATTGGCTGGCCTTTCGGGGGTGCCGTGAATCTGGCACGAGCGGTCGAGTATTCGGTCCAAACTGGACGGGCCCTGGGTATTCTTTTTGAATGGCTTTTTCCGCTGACCGGATTTATGGCCTCTGAATCCGGCGTTTACTGCCGTATCTTCATTGCTGTCGCTGCTGACGCGGCGTTTCTGTTTATTCCGTCGTGACCTGCCACCTTTGTCCTTGGTATCTGAATTACCTTGCTTCTTTGATAAGTTGTTGCTGCGAGCTAGCCAGCTATCTTCGCCCACGCAAAAGAGGGTCATGAGTGTCGTGAGGGATGCCATGGATTTCGGCTTTTCCTGTCCTAGGTGCCGGGCAAGCCACTCGTCACGGATGTTATGCTTGAAGGCTGCTAGGGCCTCTGCATTCGGACAATCGACTATCTGATTTTTCTTTGTTAGGAACCGTGTCCAGAATTGCCTGGCCGATTCTTTTGGCTGCTGGATTATGTGGCTTAGGTCATCGGCGTCCGGTGGCCGTACGTAGGTCCCCTGGAAATTGTCGAGGAATGCGGCCTCCAGGTCCTCCCAAGAGCCGATCAAATCTGCGGGGAGGCTGTTAAGCCAGTGCCGGGCTGGTCCCTTAAGCTTAAGGGGTAAATATTTGATGGCGTGCAAATCATCGCCACGTGCCATGTGGATGTGGAGGAGATAGTCCTCAATCCATACTGCCGGATCTGTTGTACCATCGTACGACTCGATGTTGACGGGTTTGAAACCCTCTAGGATTCTATGTTCCATCACTTCATCTGTGAAGCATAGTGGCTGTGTGGCGCCCCTGTACTGGGCTATGTCACGACGCAGTTCGGAGGAGCTGTGCCTGTTGTGTTCGGCCCGGCCGGATTTATTGTGTCCGGAGTGAAAACTATCACGTGCCGTCGGGCGTCCGCGCGATCCGTAGATCGATCTTGTTTGCCTTGCTTTGTCCTCCAGGACGTCTTGCAGGTCTGGTTCGTGTTCCCGTGCCTTGGTGAAGCGGCTGCAGGGCATGGCTTGTTTGGATGTTCGACAGGCTTCTCTGTCGCGGCCGCGAGGTGGCCGATCTGCCATGTCTTGAGCTTCATCCTCTGATTGGGGTAGCGGCCTGCACTTAGGATAGTTTTTGGAGGGGCGTCCGAGTTCGTGCTCTTCGGCCGCAAGGACTTCAGTCCATCTGTCAGCTAGCAAATCTTGATCAGCTCTAAGCTGTTGCTGCTTTTTCTTTAGGCTGTTCGCCGTGGCTAAAAGCCTGCGTTGAAAGTGCTCTTGTTCAGCGGGGTCTGATGGTACGACGAATTCATCGTCACCGAGGCTTGCCTCGTCTTCGGAGGGAGGCATGTAGTTATCGTCCTCGACCTCTCGCTCTGCCGCTCTCTCATGAGGGCGGTCTTCTCCATCTTCCTGTGCCGAATCCTGCTGGTTTTGGTGTTATTCGGCGCTGTCCGGGGTAGTGTTATCTCCCGTGCCGGAATCACCGTTTCTGCTGTGGCGGGATTTGGAGCGGCGCCGCTGACGTCGGCGTTTTGGAGGCTTTTTCGAAGTGCCATCCTCCGCTGTTCCATCGCCATCTCCATCTTTTGGAGCATCCACCATGTATATGTCGTATGACGAGGTGGCGGTCCAGTGCCCTACAGGTGTTGGTTCTTGGTCGTCTCCTCCTTCGTCGTCCATACCGTCGAAGTCTTCGGAGCCGAAGTTGAGCATGTCGGATATATCGTCGACGGTGGCTATTAAGTGGGCGGTGGGTGGGCTTTGAATTTCTTCGTCGTCCGAATCCCAACCTCGCAGGCCATAGTTCGGCCTGGGCTCTCCTGACAAAGAGAGAAACTTGAGAGAATTCAGAATATCACCGAAAGGTGAATACTGAAAGATGTCCGCGGCGGTGAACTCCATTACAGGCGCCCAATCTGATTCGATCGGCGGGGGCGCGGACGACCCGAAGTTCGGAGAAGAGTTCGGCTCCTTGGAGTCACGGGCCATGCGGAGCGCGGGGCTTGCGTTCGGCTCAATGGCTTTTAAGATCGCAGCCCCCGAGGTGACGTCCAACCGTTCATCTTCAAAGAACGCAGCGGGCTCCGAATCGAGGATCGGGGCCGGAGCGTATGCGGCCTCCAGGACACTGTTCGGAGGCAGAGCTATATCATGCCCCTCGAGATAGTGCGGCACGCTTGGCTGTGGCTCGAATCCGTCGAAGATCAAGTCTCCGCGGATATCTGCCGTGTAGTTTAGGCTTCCAAACCTGACTTGATGGCCAGGGGCGTAGCTCTCGATCTGCTCCAGATGGCCAAGCGAGTTGGCCCGCAGAGCGAAGCCGCCGAAGACGAAGATCTGTCCGGGGAGAAAAGTCTCACCCTGGACCTCATCGTTGTTGATGATCAAAGGAGCCATCGGGCCTAAAGGCGACGACACAGAGGAACTCTCAATGAAAGCACCAATGTCGGTGTCAAAACCGGCGGATCTCGGGTAGGGGGTCCCGAACTGTGCGTCAACGTCGGATGGTAACAGGAGACAAGGGACACTTTATTTTACCCAGGTTCGGGCCCTCTCGATGGAGGTAGAACCCTACTCCTGCTAGATTAATATTGATGATATGGGTAGTACAAGAGTAGATCTACCGCGAGATCAAGGAGGCTAAACCCTAGAAGCTAGCCTATGGGTATGATGATGGTATTGTGGTTGTGATGGTTGTCCTACGGACTACAACCCTCCGGTTTATATAGACACCGGATAGGGTTAGGGTTACACAGAGTCGGTTACATTGGTAGGAGATCTTGAATATCCGCACGCCTAGCTTGCCTTCCACGCCAAAGAAAGAACCTTCCGGACACGGGACGAAGTCTTCAATCTTGTATCTTCATAGTCCTGGAGTCCGGCTGAAGGTATAGTTCGGCTATCCGAACACCCCCTAATCCAGGACTCCCTCAACGGCCCATGGTGAAACTGGCCCGTAATGAACAGTGCATCACTTTACACCCATTAACGGCCCGTGGTGAAACTGGCCCGTAATGAATAGTGTATCACTTTATGCCCATTAACGGCTCGTTATTCCGTTGGGCCGTTTCCAGCCCATGTTATCTTTCGGCCTTCTCAGAGCCCATTTATTCTTGGGTTCATTTCCAGCATTCGTTTACTTACGGCTTGTTACTGTCATTTTCTACTTGTGGGCCAAATTCAGCCCATGGTTACAGTCGGCCCGTTTGTGGTCCGTTAATACGTTGGGCCGTTTTCATAGCGTCATCAAATACGGCCTATTAACGATGGCCCGTTATGGTCGGCCCATGAATGGACGATTCCAACTCTAGCCTGTTTACGGCCATAATGCGGTTTGTTTGGCCCATGTTTGGCCAATCGATCATACGACACGTATAAGGCCCATTGATGATACGGCCCGCAGAAGGCCCATTGTTTCTACGGCCCGTAGAAGGCCCATTGTTTCTATGGCCCATAGAAGGCCCACTGTTTCTACGGCCAGTAGGAGGCCTAGTGTCACTACAGTAAATATTAGCCCATGGTTATTGTGGCCTAGTTTTAAAAAATAGGTTATTGCAGCCACTAGCTAACCGCGGAAAAAGAACTGCAATGACTACAAAGAAACAAATAAACATGACAACCAGGAAATAAATAAGCAAGCAACTAACGCTAGGCTATCACGGACATTACACATATTACATCCACTGGGCATCAAAGTTCGCCACCAGTGAAAATATAGGGAACACAACAGCATATAAACGCCGAAGCAAACTCTCAAAGACTATGGCATCCATCTGAAACAAGTACCACTCTACCGCGACAACGAAAGTGCCATCAAGATTGCCAACAACCCAGTTCAGCACTCGAAGACAAAGCACATTGAAATTCGTCATCACTTTCTCAGAGATCATGTCATGAAGGAAGATACTGATATCAGACATATCTACACTGCAGAGCAACTGGCAGATATCTTCACTAAGCCCTTGGATGAGAAAAGGTTTTGCAAGTTACGGTGTGAGCTAAATATCTTGGAATCCTCAAATGTCCTGTGATCAGGCACACATCCTCACACTTATGCATGTAGATGACTTAGATGTGCAACACACGGAGTAAAGTATATCTTCAGTCAATGAAGACATACATTCTTAGTGTGAATACACTAATGCGGAATTTGACTTCAGAGAGCCACGGTAATTGTGCTCCTTGTCTGGGTCTAATACTTCCTATACGGTGGGTAACTCCACCACCATGTTTTTCTGTTTGAAGTTTTTTTTCTCTCTCTCATGGCGTTACTTTTACTATGTCTTCACATTTGGTTTTTGTCTTCGATTATCTTCACAATGTTGACTTGGTTGCATTTGGATATATATAAGTATTCTGTCCTCTACAGCATTCACTTATAGCTATGTCTTCTCTGTTGAATCTTTTGAACTAAGTGAATGTGATCGACCCTAATCTCTCTATGCTTACTACCTCAAACTCTATCTATCCAAATCATATGCATTCTGTTGAAACTGTCGAATGTCTTCTCTGAGTCCTTGTCAGCAGAAGATACAGAGACAAAAATTAAGTCTGTTTTAAATGCTCTATCCTTATTGCCTGAAATCCGGAGAAACCGGAACGACCATCCGACAGTTCAGGCGGGCGTGGGAACATGGGACAACTCCAAGTATGTTGCATGCTTGCCATGTGTTCCTCAGATGTGAATCGTCAGGGGCACCTACGTAATTGCGCTGTGCCGCATCCTTCCTTATAAATACATGTTCCCTTACCGTCAAGAAAACATTCTTCCACCTCTCCACCTCGTCAAAACCCTAGCGCCACCGCTAGCTCTCGACGACACCGGCGACGAAGCGCTTAGCTGCTGCGACCTCTCCGACGCCGTCCTCACGCTGGCCACGGACATCTCCTCTTCGCCACCGCCGTAGGTGTCCTCCGTCGCCAAGTTAGGGCACGGTGGATTGAACTGCTCGGTCTCCAACTCTTCCCATCTAGCAGTTCATCATGTGGTAATAAAATCTCACTTTTTACCGTCACTTTGATCCTATAGATTCATCCTTTTTACCAAAAGTGGTTTCTGTGACTTCAAACTTGGATCTGTCTAGTTCTACATTTCATACAGTGCCAAGCATCTTCACTTATGCATCTGAACTAATTATATTCCTCACTTGTACCTATTCCTGGATTCGTACAAATCTGGAACCAACTTCAAACACATAAGTGAATGTCTTCGCATCATGAGGTTAATGTTTTCAAACTGATTTATCTTCAAAATCTTATGAGAATGCATATGACCTCTCCCCTTCCCTCGCATCTCTAATGCTATCACAGGTACATGTCCGTGGGAGAACCACTTGGTTCTCATAATCTGCATTCGTTTGCAGAATTCTTACAACATCACATTAACTCTCCCGAAGCCAGTTCCTGTCTGACCAGCAAGCAGAAACCTTTGAAGCCTTTGACAGAGTTGAAGCCTTTCAGTCTAAACTTCATGGCAACAGAGAAATTAGCAAGGAAGGGTGGCAGACAGCGCCGTGGGGGAACATCAAGAGATTTGCCTGATGACCTCTCAAAGCTGTACAAGACAGATCCAGAAGAGGATTACAATCAGCGCAAGACACGAATCCAATGGATTCGAAGATATTGGGCCAAACAATGGTTTAAATACAAGTTCTTGACCCAGGAGTATGCTGAGAAGAATCCCATCAAGAGTCCTTGGGGTGATATTCTCTTCCGAAGTCTTCCACCCAAGAACAGAGCTGAAGCTATTGCCTAGGGTTTCTATCCCTGTATGGTCCGTTGACCACAGCCTGACAATGCCGACCCATCATCACTGTTCTTGTCTCGTGACGATAATCTCTTCAAGCGCAACTTACAGCATGCAAAGACTCGACCAAGGAAAATAAGAAGTCATTGGGGTTAGACTTTAACACTGGTCCTTCTGCTCCCCGGGCCGACGGCACACACGATGCTGAACCCAATATCATCGGACCCTTCTACAACCTTGATGGCCTCATCACTCACATTTCCGTTCAAGGTGCCAAAGTGGATCATTCTGATGATGATGCCGACACTGATGAAGCCCCAGCTCCTACTCCAAAGCCGCAGAAGCAAAAGAAGGCTAAAGCTTCAAAGTCAGCTACTGCTCCAAAAGCTTCACGTGCGAAGCCTCTCGCCACTTCTCCACCTGCACCAAGTGTGCAGTCTGAAGATCTCTCTCGTGTCTTCAAGACCGAGACAAAGAAAAATAAGAAACCCATGCACTCCTCCAGTCTTGCTCTGACTCCTGCTGCCGTTTTACGAAACGAAAATGAAGCTATTGATCTGTCAAGTGATGACGATCTTACCAATGACGCTCTTGAGATGTTGATTAAGAGCAAGCAGCATGCGGAAATCTTCAATGATCTTCCCCTCTTCGATGTTGTGATTCTGAACAAGTTCATTGATGACTGGTTTGAAAATCCAGAACTCAGTTTTGACGATCTACAACTTCCAATTGGCCTCGGCGTCTCCTTCCAAGGCGCCATTACTTCTGAGTTAGCTCTTGCTCAGAAAATTGTTGAGCTGAAGCACAAGACAGATTTTGAAAAAGCCCAGTTCAAGAAGCATATGGCCAAGCTCAGTGTGAAGGATGTGTAGAACTTCAAGATCATGCTACATGAGCTCAAGGAAGCCTTTCACACGAAACATGATGAAGCCCAAGTATCTCGTGAGTGCATGAAGCTTTCAGCTGCCAAATGTGTGCAAGCTTACAATGAAGCTGAAAAGCGCAGGGCTCTTGGGCGTCCTGGCATTGACCCCAGGATGGCTGCCAAGAAGAAGAAGCCATCTACTGACCAATCTGAACCTTCAAGGCGGGAAGAGCCTCGCATTGTCTTCCCAAGCAGCATGTCCGGCTCGAAGCCAAAGGTCAGGTCAACCGCTTCAGAACTGAAGAAGACGAGGGCTGTCGAGGCTGAAGCCAGAAAAAGGAAAAATCCTGAAGCATCTAATGACGCACCCTCCAAGAAGAAGCGCAAAACCAAGAAAGATCGGGCTGCTCCCACAGAGCCCCTTGTTGTCGAGCCAATCTCGGTTGCTTGTCCTGACTCTTGTCACCAAGAACGACGCATGATAGTTCATGAGCCTGCTTCCACAGAGGTTCCTGAAGCTGAAGATATTCCAGCCGTTGACCCCACCGCAGCTGAAGACATTGGTCACCATGACAATGTTGAAGATGATGTAGTTCTTCCTCACATTGAGCGCCCAACGGTATCATCGCCTGTTCTAACGAACAGTGAGCTTATCAGCATTGGTCGTCCTCTGACGCCAATTGCTCAGGATGCATCATGGGCTGGTCACCCACAACAACAAGACACCCCTAGTACTCCCCAACAACAAGTCACCCCACCAGAACAAGATGACGATGACTTTGTGGCCCAGCCAACCCCATCTCCACAGGCGTCGCCGGCGTTACGCAGGCTTCGCAAAGGACCAAGGCCCCAAGTCACTCTTCCGAGCGTTCCAGAAGGAGAAGTGCACCACCGATCTGTTGCACGTCAGGTGTTCCCAGAAGCCACTCCAACTGTGAATGTCTCCGAGTCTGAAGCTAATGTTGCTGAAGACAATCCGGCTGCATCAGCCGAAGAAAAACAAGCAGAAGAGCGTGTCGCTACTCCCCCCATCACTGAAGAAGTTGTTCCAGAAGTGAACCTGTCTGTACCCAACCCTCCAACTCCTCAAGTGGAGGCTGGGAATCCTAAGGCTGCCACCACTAACACCAATGAAGCCAACGACGTGGTCATGGCTGAAGAAAATGTGGAGCCTGCATTGAACATCATGCCAGAAACCAATGAAGCCAATGATGCACCTGCAACAGAGGTGCAGCATGATGCCTCTGCTAATGCCACTGCTCCTGTTCCACCACCAAGGCCGCATACTATCGAGCAAGCATACAACTATAGGCAGCTATCACTGTCAAATGGCCTCTTCTGATTCCTCCGCCTGCTGTTGGTCTTCAATTTGACTACCACGTCGAGCACATGCCTCAGGTTCAGAAGCCACTACGAAGACTGCCTAAGTTTCCAGGTACTGCATCTGCACCAGGATCATTCAATGTCAATGGTTGCAAAGCGCACAACACCTTCTTTGATAGCGCCAAGAACCCCTACTCTAAGGCAAGGATATCATCTGATCGGTTCTGGAGCTATCAGCAGCGCAGTTATTACTCATGCATTTTATACAAGAAAGGTCGCATTTTCCCACATATGCGTCTTGACACTGAAGCCATAACTGGTCTGACCTGTTTGGAAGAAGCGCTGGATTGCTTCAGAGAGTCTGGCTTATTGCAGTTCGTCACTGACAAGGAGCACTGGAATGAAGAATTGCTGCTCCAATTCTATGTGACTCTTCATATTCGTGGCTACAACAGGGATCCGAAGACTTGGGTCCTTGAGTGGATGACAGGCAATGTCCATCATGAAGCCAAAGCCTTTGATATCATTGAGCTTACTGGCCTGCCCAGTCCAGGTGATCTTTATGAACCCGGTTGTCAGCTTCACAGTGCTGCTTTGGAGAGCATTTTTCACAAGCCTGAGCCCAACATGAGCCAGATGCTTAGCATGATGAAGCCTTTGCCTCCAGATGCAAAATATCCTAAGGAGTTATGTGTTGAAGACCTTGAGTATCTGCCACATACCATCTATCACATTATAAGGAGAACCCTCTGGCCAATCAAAGGACATTCTCCACATGCAAAGCTTGAAGGTGCAATGAAGACTTTGGTCTTCCATATTCTTCACGGCAAAAGCTTCACTGCACAAGACTTCTTTATTCGCCAACTTGCTGCATCAGGCTCTGATCTTTTTGGTTTAAAGTTTTACGCTCCATGGATCATGCGTCTGATCAAACTACACTCAGCTGTCAACTATCAGCCCTCTGCTCGCAATTATCTGATTTTTCTGCCTGAGGTTGATATGCCAGTTGAAGCCATCTATCCAGAGCCTGCCAAGGAGCCCCTTTGTCTTCAAAATGCTGATAATCAAAGCTTCTCACAAAACATTGAAGGTGTCTATTGGGGATATTACTACTGGGCGTAAACCGGCCTACCTGGGCCGGGTTAACTTCATCAGTAGTTCAAAGGGGTTGAAGCCCAAAGAAGCAGATAAGAGCCCAAGGCCTGTAGTCGGTTTAAGACTTGTAGCCGTAAACCGGCTTAATACGTAAACTTGTATTGTAAGTTAGGAATAAGGAGAGACCAACCCGGATACGAGTAAGAACCAGTGATTGGGACTCTGTGAACCGACGGGCGTCAGCCGTGTATATAAGGGGATGACCCGGCGGCGGTTCAAGGACAGACAACAACAAACTCGAGACTTAGGCGAAGCTTGTTTGCTCCCTAGTCATCGAAATCCCATCAATTCCATCACAACTAGACGTAGGCTTTTACCTTCATCGAAGGGGCCGAACTAGTATAAAAACTCTCTGCGTCCCTGTGTCCGCGTTAACCCCTTCAAGCTAACCCGTGGCGATGGCTCCACGACTAAGTCCTTTCACTAGGACATCTGTCGTGACAAAACCACGACAGAGTCCAAGCAGTCACTCGTGTTTATCCCCTGGCTGGTACTACACGTGCACCTCACCGTGCCGTCACTGAAGCCACTGAAAGCACCATTGCACAACGGCCTCAGAAGCGATCTCGTGTTCTCAATGACCAAGAGCTTCTTGTTGCCCTTCATCAGAAACAGGATAAGCATCATGACTGGCTGAAGCGCCAAATGAAAAGCCTCTTGGTGGACATAAACTGGATTCACAACCTTGCCACCAAGAATGCCTTTGTCGCCCATGAAACTTGTCGGCGTACATGGAAACGGCTGACGCTTATGTGTTCTGAAGATGATCTTCAAGACGATGGCTTCTCTGAACGTTTTAAGTTTGAAACAACACCTCCAAGAAAGACTGTGCTGCAGCGCACTCCGTCTCTTGAAGACTCTGCGTTCTCCTCTTCTGGTGCAACAGTGAATGCCCGTGTCATCGATGATGAAGACGATGCTACTTCACCACCTTCAGCACGAATCGACACTGCACCACGTTCGTCTGCACCGCCGAACCTCAACACCGACCCCGCATCTTCATCTACTCCTCATGGGAACGAGTAGAAGCTCTATGTCTTCAAACCATTTTGGTCCTTACTGACAAAAGGGGGAGAAGCATATGGGTTGATAGTCTTCAAGCGGGTCCATATGGGCGGTTGCTTTATATTTTTCCTCGTGTTTACAACTCTCGCTTTTTGATACATTTGGTTCTTTGAGTTGTAACACTTAAACTCTATGGTCGTCTGCTACTTACTTTGCTATTCTATTATGCGATGATAAATTCCGCATGTGCGATGATAACTTCCGCACTTAGGTTATTTTGCAGACGCCCATTTTTCATTATGCATGTCATTATCTTCTTTATATCAAATCATGTATGATGAATTGTCGTCATAAGTTGAAGAGGATCTCCACAAGTACAACCTGCCATGTGCATTTGCATTCCAAAAGCAAATTACTTATATGCACATCTTCAGGGGGAGCCTTTGCCACTTATGAAGACAATACCTTATCCTTACAATTTCACATACTTTATCCCCATTGAAAACTTCAACCAGTTTGTCATCAATCACCAAAAAGTGGGAGATTGTAAGTGCATCTAGTGCCACCCCTAGTTGGTTTTGGAGTATTGGTGACAAACCTGGTTGAGGGACTAATGTGTTTGTGAGAATTGCAGGATAACACAGGTAGTAGTCCCTCATTGATTCGGTTTACCTACCGGACATGACCCCAAAAATGTATGAAGACATTGACGACAATGGTGGTATATGAAGATATTCAGATTGAAGACTATGACATGAGAAAACATTGAGTGAAGACTATGGAGCGCGAAGACTTAGTCGTTTTGTTGTTTCCTTTTCTTCTTTGTTGAGTAATAGGAACCACCGTACTGTTAAGTGGGGTCCAAGTGAACAAAGTCAGAGTGACTGAATTGATGCTCAACCAAAATCCTATGTCTTCGAGCGAAGACAATGAGAGCAAATCTTATCCAGAGCTGGATGAGTCAGCTTTGCTTGTAGCCCAAGTAAAGTTGTCGTGTGTGTTTGAAATCTGACCGTTGGAACACGTGTCAGTTCCTTAGTGACCCAGGGTCATTTCGGACAAATCAGGTCGGGTTGCCTAGTGGCTATAAATAGCCCACCCCCTACACAATAAATTGGTGGCTGCTCAGAGTTAGTGCACGGCTTTTGTCGTTTTGAGAGCAACCCACCTCGAAGCTTTTGAGAGAGAGAAATCCTTGCGAGGACAAAGCCCAAACACCCAGAGCCAAAGAGTGTTAGGCATCACTGAAGTCTTTCTGTATGCATGACCTGAAGACTTATTACACTTGAGGACTGTGAATCCTCTAGCCGGTTAGGCGTCGCGTTCTGAGCATCCAAGAGTCATTGTGGATCGCCGGTGAACGAAGTCTGCGAAGGTTTGGAAGTCTACCTTGAAGACTTACCAGAGTAATTGGGCGAGGACTGGGTGTCCTTAGCTCAAGGGGAATAAGGTGAAGACATGATCTTCTGAGTTGAATCTCAGCCTCCTTAACCAGACGTACAGTTGTCACAGCAACTGGAACTGGTCCAACAAATCCTATGTTCTCATCAAGTGACTGGTTCTATCCTCTCCCTCTCATTACTTACAGTTTGTCTACGTGAAGTCATTGCCTGATTGTCGTACCTGTTTGACTTCATTGCTTGACTACTATTGTTGTTTGGCTTCATACTATCTTCCATCCTGATCTTTACTACCTAGCTGCTATTAGTCTTCGTGATTTCACTTCACTGTATACTTGACTATGGCTTGCTTAGTGTAGTCTACCTTCCACTGCATATCAATAGGTTCATTTCTAATTTTTTTCTTCGAAACTTCCATGTTTTGAAGACTTCCATAAAAATTGCCTATTCACCCCCCTCTAGTCGATAACTAGCACTTTCACGAACCACACCGCACTAGAACCAGTTAACCCTCGTACACCTCTCCGTCTGCGACTCTACTCCCGCGTCTTCCCATCTCCGGCTCGTTGCTGTCTAGGGCCTCGCCGTCGTCCACCACCTTGGATGCGCTCGGCGCGGCGTGGTCAGCATGGTCAACGAATGACACCATCGGAAGTGGACTATGCGTGGAGAGGCTGATAGCTGGGTCCACGGCCGCACACGAGGAAATGCCTCCTTATTACGAGCAAAATAATGATTCCTCCACCTGACATCTGGGACCCACCGGAAGGGCCTCTGTATTTCACGAAAATAACGTGCCCCCCGCAGACATGTCGGACCCACCAGCTATCTTCGCACGCAAGGAAGTTCCTCCTTATTACGCACAAAAAAATGAATATTCCCCCTGCTAGCTGGAACCCAGCATAGTGGGAGGCTGACTTGTGGGCCTACCAAGTTGACGGGGACAGAGGGCTTTGTCAACTTAGTCAATATGAACGATCCTAGATCCTGTTACCGTATGATATTTATCCAACGGCTGTAGTGCTTCTTCAATCTCTGGTCTTCTTGCTCCAGCCGCCCAAACCAGCGCCGGTCGTGCCGCATGCTCCTGCCTCCCGTGGCCGGCTGTGATGCCGCGGAGGCCTCACCGCCCCCTACTACTCCCACCGCTGGCCAGACCATCCCTCTACTCACCCACACCCCCCATTATTCTGCGGCGACAACAGCCTCAGAACGCAGCCGAACCAGTGAACCCTCGTACTCCTCTTCGCGTGGGCATCCACAGCTACGTCTTCCCCGGCTCCGAGTCGTCCCCTTCCTAGTCCTCGCCGTCGTCCACTGTCGTGGTGCTCTCTACGCATCATGGTCAACGTGGTCAAGGAATGACTTCAATCAGACGTGGACTATACGTGGAGAGGCTGACAGCTGGGTCCATGGCCGCAGCAAGGAAGTGCCTCCTTATTATGCGCAAAATAATGATTCCTCCACCTGAAAGCGGGGACCCACCAGACGGGCTATCGTATTTCACGAAAAAAACGTTTTCCCCTAACTGTTGGGACCCACCAGCTACATCTTCGCACGCAAGGAAGTGCGTCCGGGCAAAAAAATGATTCGCCCCCTGACTGCTGGGACCCACCAGCTACATCTTCGCACGCAAGGAAGTGTGTCCGAGCAAAAAAACGATTCGCCCCCCTGACTGCTGGGACCCACCAGCTACATCTTCGCACGCAAGGAAGTGCCTGACAGTCAGGACCCACCTGGTCGAAGCGTACGTAGCGCTGTCATTCTGGTCGCGAACGTGTATGTACATATATACTGGTGGATGTAGAGGCGCACACGTGTCGTAGTAGAGGCGCGTACGTGTCATAGTAGAGGCGCGCACATAGCATGTACACGTACATATAGCGGCCAGGGTGCAAGAAAGAAAATACAGCCACGTATGTGTACATAAGGGCGGGGTCTCGAACGCCTACTCGCGCATACGTACGGTCAGGGCTCGTGTACATGGCTGGGTCGGAACGGAGAAACAACGTCTTCGTCGTGTTTATGGGGAGGCAATGGAATGCGTCGTGTTCATGGGGAGGCAACGGAATGCGTCATGTTCATGGGGAGGCAACGGAATGCGTCGTGTTCATCGGGAGGCAACGGAAGGCTGGTCGGAACGGAATGCGTGGTCGTGTTCATCGGAAGGGCTTGGACGGAATAGGCGATGGAAACGAGGCCTGGCGTACCGCACAACGGAGGAAACGGACCTCCTACGTTCGGAACGGGGTCCTGTTGATCGGGAGGGGTGTGGCGTACCGCAAAACAGAGGAAGCAGACCTCCTACGATCGAAACGGGGGTCCTGTTGATCACGAGGGGTGTGGCGTACCGCAAAACGTACGAAACAGACCTCCTACGGTCGAAACGGGGGTCCTATTGATCGGGATGGGTGTGGCGTACCGGAAAACGGACGAAACGGACCTCCTACGGTCGAAACGGGGTTCCTGTTCATCGGGAGGGGTGTGGTGTACCGCAAAACGGGACTCCACGGGATACTGTTCATCTCCACCGTCGACCTCCTCCAGCCTCCACGGGCTCCTGTTCATCCAGCCTCCACCGTGCGCTACTCCACCGGCTACTGTTCAATCACCCCTCCACCATCTACTCTTCATCCAGCCCTCCACACCACGGGGTCCTGTTCAACCACCCCTCCACCGTCTACTGTTCATTCAGCCCTCCACCACACCACGGGGTCCTGTTCATCCAGTGGCAACGCCACCGCTCATTGTTCATCCAACCCCCCCCCCCCACACACACACACAACGCTCACTGTTCATCCCAGAGGCAGCATCGATCGGCTTCAGTTAGCAGCAGTAGCGAAGGAATCGCTCGATCGGGTTCAGTTAACAGCCATCGATCGATCGCTCGGGTTCAGTAACGCGTAGCCTACAGTGCAATCGCTCGGGTTCAGTTAGAGCCCAACGCCTCGCTCAGGTTCTGTTAGAGCCAACGCCTCGCACACACGCGCGTACGTGTACGAGAGAAACGCGCATCGCTCGGCCCCCGACCTCCCACCGTAACCGGGAACTCCCTGAAATTTTCCTCCCCCTCGCTTCTACCACGGTTTTTTCCGTCATGGACGGCCCAAAGAATGTCATGCAGCTGCGTCTCCGGCCCGCCCAGGACGAAAAGCCCATTTTCTGTCATGATTTTTTGTCATAGAAGTAGGAGCCCACCACATCTTATCGTTATAGAAGAGTCATATGTATGACATAAATTTTTTTCGTTCGGCCCAAAATGTCATGGATGTGTCTTTTTTTGTATTGAGTTGTCGCGAAGGTGTTTGGCACTGGTTTATCACCTCAAGGAGTTCAGCAAGCGCTTCCCCACGTTACAGCTCGAGGACAAGCTGTTTGTGCAGGCGGGGAGAAGTGTTATGACCGGCATATTAGGGGCTTAGCCCAGTGGGTTGTGACCCAAGTTATCTTATTGTTATTAGGGGCTTAGCCCAATTATCTTATCGTTATTTGGGTCGTTTGCTTAGGAGTCGAGTAAACCTCTCTATATAAGGAGCGGATATGTATCAATCTAATCAAATAAGAAGCACTAATATTTGCTCGGCTTCCTTAGGGAGCCGGGAGACCTAACCCGAGCCGCCGCGTCCCCTGCGCCATATCCCTCTCAGCCGCTGCCTCCTCGTGTACGACGGCGCCCAGCCGCCGGCGGTCGCGAGATCGTCCATGACCAGCTCCCTCCTTCCCCTAAAACCTCCGCCCTAGAACCGGCAGAACCCTAGCTCTTAACAATTTTCTTCTATGAATGAACATGCAACAACATTTTCTGGTTCCCATGTTTGTTTGTGTATGACGAATACTTAATTCTCTCTCTCTCTCTCTCTCTCTCTCTCTCTCTCTCTCTGTCTGTCTCTCTCTCTCTCTCTCTCTCTCTCTCTCTCTCTCTCTCTCTCTCTCTCTCTCTCGTGATGATGTATATATGTGCCTTTTATATGTAGTTGCATATCTTGGTGTTCTTGTCTTTAGCAGATTTTGATGATGCAATGCCTGAGATGGGAAAACAATTCATGTTTCTTATCCATCTATGTCCATGTAACATGGCTGTTAATTGTAGTTTGATTCTTCTAGCGAGCTCTTCTCAGTGCATAGAAATGCTCCTGCGTGGAAGATATTTCGAATAATGCAACATTCAGCTCCTGTTTTTACATTGGAGATGTCCCTGAATCTCTCTGGAATTTAACTTTGTAGTAGAGCCAAATGTAGGTTCATTTGCTGCTGGTTGTGTATAATGATACGATTTTTCTTGATGATGTGGTGCTACTATTACTAGTAGATGGCCTTATGTACTTGATGTTGTTGTACACGGTGATATGATTCTGCTTGATGTTCTAGGGCTACTAGTAGAATTAGTAGACGACCTCATTCATCATATTCATGTTTGTCCCCGCAACACTCACACAAACATGATTCTGCTCGTAGCATTCACCCATGCCTTTTATTTAAAACCAATTAACTTTGGCTGTCCGATTGTGTTCATTTTGCTTGCCATGTTGTTTTGCCACTGAAACAAAACTGAGATTGGTTTCTGTTTAACTTCTGTAGGTCTTCACTCGGTCAAGGTTGCACCCAAGGATGACCACTTTCTCCATCTCTCTCGGGTTTCACTTGTGTAGGCCTTCAAGTTCGTTGTTTTGATTTCCTTGTTGTCAAATTCATCCTGAAGTCAAGCAACCTTATCTTCTCCATAGTTTCTGTACATGGCTAAACACAAGGTAAGACTTTCCCTCTCATGGTGATGGTGCCTGTTTATGGCCATGGTATAGGTTAGCATGCGCCCTTTTATCAGAATCAGTGCATGGCAATGAAATGATTCATTGACGATGACTCATTTCAGATCTGTACCTCTGGTTTGTTTGGCCCATACTTGTTGCTGTGTCTGAAAGATGGAATCAGAGTGCTTTTCCTCTTAACTTTTATAAACGATGAATACCATTGAGATCATGTCCTTATTGGCATCATCAGAAATTATTATGTTGCTGCGATTTCCTTCGTCCTGTCCTGTCCATCGTGTAAACTCAGATTTATGAGTAACTATTTCAATTTAATTCAATGATGCATGTGTTCCATGGATAACTACTAGTGGCACTACTTAAAATCAAATTTTGGATTATGCATTAATGATTTCTCCTTCCCGCTGCCAGTCCCACTCCTGAATCCATCTCCATGGCACAGGGGAGGCACTGCTGGAGCTCAAGGTGGCCTTTGAAACCATGGTTGGGCAGATGGAGGCCCGCTGACCCCAACACCTGTGGCCGCCTCTCCCTCGAGCTGGCGTATGGAGGAGGTCCAACACATGACCCACGTCTCCCTCTCCTCCCAAAGAAGAGGACTGTCAACAAGGGTATGAATCCCTCCTCCCCTTGTCTTCTAGTTATGTTAATCTCGGCATATGATGCGTGCATGCAGTTGTGTGCAGTTTGCTCTCATCTGGTTGTGTGAATGGTGCCATGGAGAAGCTCCTGCCGCTTCACGTGCATGCCGGGAGAGGAGCGCGATGATGCGCATGGCTTCTCTGACCTGGCTAGTGCCGACGCCATGGAAGGTCATTTCCCCCTCCCCTCTCTCTGTTCGATCGGTTCAAGTCCTGCAAGTCTTGTATCATGTCTCAGATGCTCAAAATTGGATGATTGGTCTTCCTGCTACAAAGAGATCTAATTGTTTTTACACTTCTGCACTATATGTGAGTGTAGTTTTGTTTACTATCTATCTATGTGCCAAAGCTCTCTGAACATGTACATGTAATTCCTAAAAGTGATTAGGTCTTACTACAAATTTTCTCAAAATAGTGCCTCGTGCTAACCTGCCTGAATGATGCATATCTTCCTTATATTCAGAAGAGGAATGTCTTACTGTTTGGCTGCACTGAATCTGTTACAAGTGACATACAAGTTTGTTGCACTCTTTTTAACTTTTAGTGTTAGTCAAATTAGATATTGCACCTCACTGTAAGATATACGTGTGTCAGATGCTCCAAATTTGATTCTGTGATCTCATCTTCCTGCTACATGGTTGTGTACTGTCTACATGTTGGAGCTCTCTCAATTAACAAAACCTGTTGATACCCCACAAACTTTTATATGATATTGTGGTTTTTCTTTTAATAAAACCACATGGATCATGGTTAGATTAATGATACTAGTTGTCTACCCAAGAAGGGAATTCCAGCATTGAATTGTGTATTTGAAGAAACTTGAGCAAGTATTTCCAAATCTTGCTTGACCAAGTGATGACGCCTATCTATGGTGCAACAGTACCACTAGCAGGCACTATAATCCAGGTTTTCATCCTGTTCTCTCATGTGCCCACGGTCATCCAGCCTTGCTGTGGTGAATCTTATGCTGGCTGTCCAGCCATAGCGAGTTGTAGGTTTTGGGATGACGTGATTTCATGTGCTGTGCTGCTCACTTTTGTGCTTCTCATGAATTTAGTGCATTTAGCCTCGAAGTTAGCTTTGATTTGATCTGCTAGTTTATGGCTGTTCGATTCTTAGGGTTCTTGTTAGTGTGTAACTTCTGTAAAATTATGTCATGTTCCTGTGCTGTAGTCCCTGTATGAAGGTTTAACTCTAGCAATTCTTCATGTTGTGTTGGTTTCGACATCAGCGTTGAACATGCTTACGTGTATGGCTTCATCTCCCTTCTAGTCTAACACTTTTTTGGTGGCTTAAAAGATGCTTATTTGTGCTGGCTGGCTGGATTATTTACAAATGCCACTGATTGGATAGCAAAGCGCTTAGTTGGACTCAAAATGTGAAAATCAAGCCCTCCAGATATTCAAATATTGCCTTCCTCAACTATGGAGCATAACCATATGGTTTCGTATGTCTTTCTTATCTTGTTGCCTTGTTGGGTGAATTGGCAATGCACCGGTTTTCTAGTTTCTAATTATATATACTTCAAGTTCTTGTGATTAAGACTATATTTGCATATGTTAATATCGATTTTGTTAGGTGCTCACTGGTGTATCTTCATTAGTTGATAATGTTTTTAAGAGATTAGATAATCGGCATTAAATATATTCAATTAAATGGTCCCATACCAAGTTAAATTACTGTTGTTATAGTTGTTCTATTTCTAGTGTTTTGTTTCATTATATTCTTTTTTCTTTCAGAAAATGCATGTAGCTGATTCTATGAGGTTGCCTAACCTTCTGCAACATTGGCTTCCGTGGCCCTGGCAGTTGTGGCTGCCTCTCTCTCAGTTTAGGTGAGTCTTCGCTCTCTATCTCTGTGTGTGTGTGAGAGAGAGATGGTCGCGTCATCTTGTCATTGTGATAATCTTTCCTGTGGATGAAATATGCCACAATAATTGTGCTTTGCAAGATTAACATATTCACAATATCCTTTGCTGTTGAGGACACCATAGTTACTAAGTTCATAAAAGCCACTATACATTTTTTCCTGGTTATTCACTGTAATTGGCATATCTACCTTATTTGTGAGTATGTGATCACTAGTTTGTGTTGCAGTCCCTGTATGAAGGTTTATCTCTCGCAGTTACTTCATGTTGTGTTGGTTCCAACATCGGCATTGAACATGCTGATGTGTATCTATTTACCCCCCTTCTCGCACTTATTTGGTGGCTTGAAAGATGTTTGTTCGTCCCTATGTGCTGGCTGGCTGGATTATTTCCAAATTCCACTGATTTTGGATAGCAAAGGGCTTAGTTGGATTTGGAATATGAAAATCAAACCCTCCAGCTATTGAAATATTGCCTTCCTCAACTATGGAGCATAACTATATGATTTGGTCTGTCTTTCATGTCTTGCTAATTTGATGGACGAAATGGGAATGCACTGGCTTTTCTTTTTTTGCCATTATATATATATATATATATATATATATATATATATATATATATATATATATATATATATATATATATATATATATATATATGCTTCAACTTCATGTCATTAAGACTATATTTGTACTTTCAAACCTAATTTTCGTAGGTGGGCATTGGTGCATCTTTACACTACTAGGGAAAAGCCTATACACAGAATCTTAACAGTAGCGCTGTACAAAATCAAGCGCTACTGCTACTTAGTAGCAGCGCGCTTAAATAAACCGCGCTACTGCTATGACTTTAGCAGTAGCACGTACTAGCGAAAAGCGCTGCTGCTATGTTCGAACTGGGCGCACATGGCTAGCCCAACATAGCAGTAGCGCGTATACAGGCCAGCGCTACTGCTAATAACCTTAGGTGTAGCGCGCTTAACTGTAAGGTGCTGCTGCTAACGGAAATAAAATAAAGTGAAAAACATGTAAAAACAGAATGGAATAGCAGTAGCGCGTTTTATCGGAACGCGCTATAGCTATCTTAGCTATAGCGCGTTTCGAAAAACGCGCTGCTGCTAGTTTGACTCAAATTGCAGCCCGGGCTCAAAATTTCGCTAAGTCCTTTCCCCCTCTCTCTATTCCCGGCCCCCCTGTCCCCCAACTTCTCCATCGCCGCCGTCGCCCTGCCGCCTTCGACTACATCGCCACCGCCCGAGGCCGCCTTCGACCACACCGCCGCCCGCCACCTTCGAACACACCGCCGACGCCAGAGGCCGCCCTCGACCTCACAGCCGCCGCCACCCTCGACCTCACCGCCGCCGCCCGAGCCAGAGCCTGCCCTTGCCGCCGATCGTAAGGCTCTGCCTCTACTGTCCCCTACCCTCCTCTCTCTCTCTGCTAGGGCAATTTCATATACATGTTGATACTGTGTTGATGTTCATATGAACCCTAGGTGTTCATATGAACCCTAGATTTTTTTAGGGCAGTAGGCATTTTATAGCATTTAGGAAAAATGATTAGCAATTTTTTAGGACCTGAATTTGTTCCAAATTTCATTCAAATGAAATTTGAATTATTTGGACTATGGACCTGAATATTTTTAGCTAAATACTTTTAGCTTTAGACAAAAAACATAAGTATTTAGCTATAAATAAGAAACAGTAGCTATGGCATTTAGCTATAAACAAAAAACAGAATTGTTTTTTCTTTTTAAAAAACTTGGTCAAACTATATATGACTTGTGCTGGAATGATGCTTAGTGGCCTATGTTTTGCCGGAATGTTGATTCATTTCTGTTCCGGCAAATTTCAGGTTCTCGATTTGTCCACCTTTTAGCAAAGGTCATGCCGAAATTTTCCGTGAATTTCGGCATGACTTGTGCTACAAACTAGGACATATCGAGTGCCCGGGATTTGCCGCACCAGGAAGGAGTCAACATTCCTGCAAAACAATAGGCCTTTTTTATGTCATTATTCATTTTATTAGGTCTAGAATTAATTGACTAGATTTTATCATAGGAAACATGGCTAGCAACGATGAAGGGCAGGGTTCTGGTGATTGCTACGACGCCTACCGGGCGGCAGACGAATTTTTTAGCCTTACCGACGATCAACCGATGTTATTGTTGGGCCCACCGGTGGCATTGGGGACTGAGACCGACACGCAGACCGGTGCTGAGACTGAGACCGACGCTCAGACTCAGACCGGTATCGAGACCGACGTCGAGACTGAGACCGGCGCTGCCTCAGGGAGCGGAGCCGGTGTAGAACCGAAATCAAAGAGGCAACGGGTTCCTAACAAACTCAAGACTACTAGAGTGATGGTCACGGAGGTGGACGACGGCAAATTTGAGCCAACGGCGCCCAAGGAAACGCGTCGATGCTACGACAATCAAATAGGCTGCATTGTACGGACAACCGCCACCATCAATGATGAGAAACTACAGAAGATAGAAAATATGAGGAGCTCCCTCCTAAAGAAGTTTCACCAGATATTCTTGTTCCCGGGCCGGAATGAGAAGGATTATAAAGATCCAGATGAGGACCCGGCAATGAAGAAGATAAACAAACACGCCATGACCAAGTTTAGCGACGCGTTGGCCGCCTGGAAAAATTGAGTGAAAGCAAGGGTCATCGATAAGAAGGAACCCTACTCCGAGATTGTAAAGGATAATCCGACAATCACGGAAGAGCAGCTTCAAATATTCAAGGAGGCTTGCGAGGCCGAAGATGCCAAAAAAAAGTCTAAGTACATGAAGGGGCTTCGAGAGAGGAACTTTGGGAACCACCACCTCAGAAGCCGTGGTTACGGCGGAAAGAGGTCCAAATGGGCCAAGGAGGACGCGGAAGCCGCGAGTGTGGGCATCCCAGACCCCTTGGCGAAGTTCACCGTCCTGCAGGAGCATGACGTCCTTAGGGCCCGGCACCGTTGGGACCCAGTGAACAAGGTTTACGAGACAACACCGGTCATTAAGGAGTTCATGAGACTGCTAGTAATTTTAGTTTCTGATCAATTCGACTGCACACGTTAGTCATATTTGTAAACGATCATTGTGCCTTTTGCAGAGAGAGAGCAGCACAGGATTGCGGCCGAAAGCGACTCGCCGTCCGAGGCATTGGCGAGGCCCAAGTGGGACACTCCATTCAACCGGGCGTTGAACATATTGAAACGACAACCGCTGGATACTCGACCGTCGTATGGATTCGTGCACGGTGTCGGAGACGGCGCCACGTGGAAGAAGTACTATCGTGAGACCACGGAGGAGAGAAAGGAAATACGGAGGTTAAATGAAGAAAACATCGACAAGAGGGTTGAGATTGCGGTTGAGAAAAGATCAACTGAGACAGTCGCAACATCGGTAGCTGCCGCAAAACAGGTGGCTGTAGATATTTCTACTACCTTGGTTCCGGCCGTTTTCAATTGGAGCAGGCAAAATCCAGAAAAAGATGCAGCGGACTTTCCCCTTGCTGACTTCATGGCGGGGAGCAGCTCGACTAGCGTTGCACCAGCACCTGCAGCTGCACCTGCTCCCGCACCGGCTCCCGCACCGGACGTGCTAGGCGGTGCTTCGTCTTTGGAGCTCGACGCCCTCACGGTATCTGTCACACCGGCCCCCTTCAATATAAATGTATAATCTCCCTTTTTCGTTGCCTTTCGGATGTCTCACGTCGCAGACTTTTCTTTGCAGGCCGACGAAACCCCATGCACCATATTGTACACCATCGGCGACCAAAAGGTGGACGTGGGGAAGGCGACGATAATGGAGCCGAAGGAACCATTGTTCCACAACCGGCCAATCCCCCCGAACGTCTTCAAGGTTTTCGTGGCCAGTGTCAAACCGGGCCACGAGAATTTGCCTCCTCCAGTACTACTGGGGGATGACGACGAGACACCGCGGCGGCTTGGTGATTGTTGCAATGCTGGGTGGGTCATGTTGTGGCCAAAGAGTCTGCTTCGTCTGGAGGTAGCCGGGAGCACACCCACGAGCACGCAGCCTCAACAAGGTATGAACATCAACACCCCACCTACCTAATTACCGTCGGGTGTCGGGTTGGGTGATAGCGGTCGGGGTAAATTAGAGGCTCCATTAGTCGCTGATGTCGTCGCCATGGATGAGGATGAGGACGACGATGGCGCTGCTGAACAGTATGTCTATACTGGCGCCTCCTCAGGGTTTGAGCGTCATGAGTCGGTGCCTGAATTGCCGTCTCAACATATTATGGACGACCTTCCAGTAGCAAAGAAGTTTAGGAAGAGAGCGAGGAAAGGCAAACAAGTTGTTTCTATGATCCAGCCGCCTCAGCAGCCTCGGCTTCAGGACCGTATAGATATCCCCGGTGCGGATAAATGGCATATCCCCGGTCAACCAATCCTACCTGCAACAGCTCTACGGGCCAGATTCGGCGATCTAAAGAGACTTCATGACGATGTGCTGCGGGTAGAGAAAGACCTCATCGCCTGGAAAGATCCAGGATACCCACTCTACGTGGTTAACGTTCCGCGGCAAATGTCGTACATCGACAGCTTCCCCGCGGATAAGTTCTTCCTCCGATTCGATTATATATTCGACATGTTTCACGTGAAGAAGCTGGATTTTACGTTTGTCCGCCTTTATGCCTTGCACATGAACTACATCATCGGGGTTGAGCAGATATCTCATATCTGTGTCGCTGACCCGTACTACATGCACGAGGGCTTCTTGGGAGTCTGCGCAAATCATCGTGAATACGCGAGGGATTACATCGTCAGTTTCATGCTCACCAATAAGGACAAGGGGGTGATTCTCGTGCCTTATCATCCCGTGTAAGTCATCCGCGCTGCTATCCTTCCTTCGATTTCAATTTCAATCATTCATTTGCACGGTGGAGGCTAATTAATTTGAGGACTTATTTTGCGCAGCGGCGGGCGCACCGTCCTCATCATCCTCTACCCCCAATTCTCCCACGCTCTTTACTTGGACACGTCGAAGAACATTCACAAAAAGGATTACACCCACATCAAGGATGTTCTCGACAATGCTATGTATCACTACCAATCGCTGGGTGGAGAGGTCAGGGACAGGAAGATGAGGGGCGACAGGGTCGCCTTCGGCCATAAGACCAACTTCTGCTGCATCCAACAACCGGACGATTCTCTTAATGATGGATTCTATGTCCTACACCACATGCTGGAGTACAGACGGGATCACCAGAACCTTCGCATGGCACCTTCTTCCGGCGATGCCCATATTCTGCAATGGGCAAAGGACATAGGAGATATCGAGGATCATCGACTTCGAGCTGAGTTCTATAACATCCAGCGCGAACTTGCCCAAATCATCATGAAGGAGGTCGTCGGAAAAATAGGGATGTTCTACGGAGGACAAATGTCGCGGGAAGACGTCCGTACATGGATAGCATCTCAGCATCTCGACCTGAAGCCTTTCACTAGGCTCGGGGACTATCTCCCTGACTTGGATGGATGGAACGACATGTTGGAGTGATTGTCGATATATGACAATGTGTCCGTTTAGTCCATACTTCCTATATGACAAAAAATTGAGTTATGCACGGTGAAACTTTATTTGTGATGTAATTAAACCATCCTCCTCCTCGACTAGCGAAAATCACTCTAGTTAGGGCATTTTGGGGTACGATGAACTTTGTTATTTATGCTTATGATATGTTGTTTCTATTTTTGCCAAGTCTGTCTCTTTCTATTGCTCAACTATATATGTTGCATATCATCGACTCATGTGACGATGCAGGTGCATAGATCATAGATGGCGAAGAAGTGCTACGCCAGGAGTATATATACGACAAGTGGCCGGAGTGTCAGGCCCAGGTGTACCGGTTTCCGGTTTCCGAGCGACAGGCCGTAGTTAGTTTAGGTTCACGCTAATGCGAGAGAGGGATACGAACTCATGTACTCAAAGTGATAGCTCTTCTCGCGTATATCATTGTTTAGATGGATGACGATGTATTTTCAAGTGATCGAGACTTGTATCGCTATTTTCGAGATGATGACGAGAGACCACTTTGTGTTGGATGATGATTATGATGAGACTATTTGTATGTATATGCTATGATTACATCTGTGGTCTCGCAGGCATTTGTATGTGTATCATGATGACATTTGTATGTGCTAAAGATTCTTCTATAAAGCATGTTCAAATACAAAACAAATATGCTGAAAAAAAAACAAAAAACTACTAAAATTACTTGTAGCGAGTGGAGAAAAGTTAGCAGCAGCGCGGTAGTAGCACTAGCGCGCACGGGAGAAGCGCGCTATAGCTATTAGCAGTAGCGACCTTCCACTAAGCGCGCTGCTGCTCCACTTGTGTAGCAGTAGCGCTGGTGAGCACGCGCTACTGCTACGTGTTAGCTGTAGCGCCTTATTAGTAGCGCTGGTCCGCGCGCTACTGATACACCAAAAACCCGCGCTGCTGCTAGCCTTTTCCCTAGTAGTGTTATTAGCTAATGTTTTTAAGAGATTAGATAGTCGACTCTAGATAGATTTGATTAAATGGTCCTTAGCTCATTTTGTTTCATCAACTTATTTTTTCCAGAAAATGTCTATAGCTCATTTTGTGAGGTCGTCTAACCTTCTGCAACATTGCCCCCCCCCCCCCTCTCCAAAGAAGAGAACTTCCAACAAGTGTATGAATCCCTCCTCCCTTTGTCTTCTGGTTTTTTTCATCTCGGCCTCTCATGGGTGTGTGTGGTTGTGTGCAGTTTTGCTCTCATATGGTTGTGTGACACTACACCACAACACTTAATTGGGGATAATTAACTGCCGGGAGAAGTATGTGAATAAGGGCAAAAGATCTGCCGGGAAGCTTGTTACTGCCGGTAGAAGTACTTTAGGGCAGGAAAACTGCCGGTAGAACTTGATGAACAAGGGCACATAAACTGTCGGGAATCATGTCCACATTAAAGGGCGCATAATCTGCCGGGACAACCAAATCATGGCCCACTTACTGCCGGGGACTATCTTTTGGTGCGAGACCAAAATTACATTGGGCCAAAGCGCACGTCGCGAGAGAAGGCCCACGAGAGGCGAAATTTTGGCACCGAACGATGCATAGGCCTGGCCCCAATCTCCCAGACTCTCTTCTAAATCGCCCCCCAAATCGAGTCTGTACCCTCGCCGCCGCCACCAAATGCGATGTGCCCTAGCCGCCGCCCCCAACCACCGCCCCTGGCCGCCGCCCCCCAACCACAGCCCCTGGCCGCCGCCCCGCAAGCACCGCCGACTACCCTCCACTCCAGCCACTTCCGACGTCGCCCCCAGCACCCCACCTAGCTCCGTTGAGAACAAACTGACATGGATCTAAGCCGACGCCGGCCGGCCCCGTCGCCGAGCCACTCCACCGCCGACCACCATCCTTCGCCGAACGATCCAGCGCCACCACCCTACTCTGCGAGCTTCCTTGCCGGAGCAGCAATTGTCACCGGAGCATCGAGCGGGGCCACCTCCTCTACGTGACTACGTCCTCTCCCCCAAGCAGCGGACCGTCCGTCCCCTCCTGCGAGCAACTCTACCTCCTCAACATCCTCTCCCATGGTACAACTAGCTCCTCTACTTCCTTGCTTTAACCGAGAGCATTTGATAGGCTGGATTTCTTTGCTAATTTTTGTTCATATTCAGTGTCTAGCAATTTTAGTCATGAGATGCAGTGTATGACCTGAAGCTTTGATTGGCCGAAAGCATGTGCAATGTAATATTTGACTTCAATTAATCTATCTGCCTTAGTAACAATTTGCTCTTGTTTACATAATACCAGTACTTATTAGAGTGGCTGTATCTACTACTGTATTCCAACTTTTATTTAATTAGGTGACTCTAGCTTAGCTCTTATTAATTTCACAAGGTGGTATTTAGTAATTTCTCTGGGTTCGGTGTCACCTATTGTAGGGCTCCTTAATTAAATCCTCTCCCTAGGCAGCGCCGGCTCCTGTACTTTCTTGCCCCAACTGAGCATTTGTCAGGTGAGATGCATTTGTCAGTGTGTGATCATTCTCAGCTAGTTAATAGAACTCTACTTCCTTTCATTACTTTGGCAGCTTTAGCGAAACTAGTCAAGAATGGACAAGAGATGGACAGATAAAGGTAGACACACACAAACATATATTGATGGGGTAAAGCAATTAATAAAGTTTGCTTTTACCCATTCAGCAAAAATGCGACCTCAAGCAAGCTGAGGAGGTAATGTAAATGTTTCTCTTGGTTATTGCTATGCTATACTCTCTCTGTTCACAGATATAAGATGTTCTGGGTATTTCAATATGGACCACATACGGGCTAAAATGAGTGAACAAACACACTAAAATGTGTCTATATACACCCGATTCACAAAAAAAGTTAAAACATCTTATATTTGTGAATGGAGGGAGTACTGTTTATATGTTGTTTTGCATTTAATCATTATCCAGAGAACTTCGAAAGGAACTGAAAGCCTCCTAATCGATATCCTGAGAATTTTTTCTTAGCTTCTTTGTTCTTTGCATTTTCACTTTCACCCGTAATTTAATCACACTGGTACTGTATATGTGCTAAACTTTAAAATTGTCAGTTTTTAGTCGTAAACAGAGGTGATATAGTTATTTTCACTTTTCTCAGTTACTTTAATATATGCTTTTGTAGTACTAATTGATCCATTTCTTTCCAGAACTATATCATGTACTCCCTCCGTTCGGAATTACTTGTCTCAGAAATGGATGTATCTACACTAAAATACGTCTAGATACATCCATTTCTGCGACAAGTAATTCCGAACGGAGGGAGTACAATATAGCTAGTCCTTGTTGTAATTTCACGTATATTAAATTGCACCTTGTTGTACAATTTTTTTTGCTATACAATTGTGTGGTTTCTTCAATTCTGTTATGTGCATTTTTTGTTTTATTTGTGGTTGAGTCTTTCATGTCAGATCGAAAACTTCACTGATAAAATTACTCCAATATGTTATAACGGGTTACAAAGCATGGACAGGGCAGTAATTTCCGATCTGCTATCCTGATATGGCGGGATACGCGTGTCCCCCAGTATCCCCAGATTTTTGATTAAAAAGAAAGAAAAGAATGTGGGGATATGGCGGGTATGTGACACGGTTGGGATACGGCCTGGCCCAAAAAATAGCCTTGGCCCAAAACGAATCTCTATATTTTGCATGAGTCGCACACACCTCTCCAGACAAAAACAAGGTCCTCCCAGGTCGCATCCTCTCCTCGATCAAAGCTGCCACCTCCTGGATTGAAGCCACCACCGCCGGCGACCGCTACCTCAGCACCAACAGGCAGCAGCCTCTCCTCCCGATGGCAGGTAACCCTCCCCAATCACCAAACCCAGCAGCCTCTGCTCGACTTCTTCATCTCTTTTATTCTGATTCCTTCCACTAAGCTGTTGGATGGTGTGCTTGCTGCTCTTTGAATTCTTTGTAGTAATCATGCTGCTCTTTGAATTCTTGTAGTAATCATGCTGCTCTTTCAATGCTTGTGCTGCTGGCCTGCTGCTGCTGTTGGCCTGCTGTTGCCTACTGCTACCCATGTCATGTTTGCTAGTTGCTAGTTGAATGCTTGTGCTGCTGTTGAACATGAATGATGATTGATGAATTCTTGCTCCTTGCACTGCTTGCTGTTAGGTAGCATGTCATGGGGGACGAGGATTAATCAAACTTGATAAAAGAGACACCAAATGGGCCAGTATTCTCTATTCTGATATCTTTCTCATTTATTTTCTGTTTTAACTATGTATTACATGGCTTTTTAGCTTTTGGGTGCACTCGAGCGTACAGTTTTGTGAAGCAAGTAACAATGGTACAGATTCTTGTTTTGCCATATTTGCCCATGGAAGATTTTTGTAAGTAAGCGCAAATAATTTCTGCTTGATCTAATTATGTCTGTAATAATCATTGCTTATTTTGATGATTAAGTGTTGCATATTTAGAAGAGTTTTATGCTAACGAGTTAAACTGCAGCACGACAACATCTATCTTATGTTGATTTGAAATATGAAATGGTAGCACCATTTTTGAGTTTCTAATTTGTTGCAGGTTTCTCAAAGATACACAAGTTGATGGAGGTTTAGAGGATCTACAAGTTGCTGGAGGTTTGGAGGATCTACAAGTTGCTGGAGTGATAATATATTATGTAAGATGCCTTTTTCTCTTGAACCTTGAGACATTGAGTTTTAAGTTGCATTTTGGTGGTTGTTTCAGCACACAAGCCATTGTATGCTCATCTTGGTTGTGTGGCATGATTTCTTTACCTTGTACTTTTCTTGCACACAAGCCATTGTACTTTTCTTCGAGGCACAATGTCCGTTCATGCATGTGTAACAAACGTATATTTTTGGTATGTTTATGTTGTTGAATGGGGCCTTGTGAAATTTGATTGAACTGTATGTATAAGTTGTGTGATCTGTCATGACTGTTTGAACACAATGATTGGATAGTAAATTAGGGATATCCCGCCCAGAACAATTGAGATTGCTTGTGAAAAAGCAAGTCATGGCATATTACCTGCTGGGAAAACTTGCTTGTGCAGGCAGTGAAACTGCTAGTAATCTGCAGTTCCTATGCTAGGATGAATCTATCGGGAGAAAATAAACTACCGGTAGGTGCAACGGGCGGGGCAGAAAAACTGCCGGGGATTGTTTATCTGCCGGGACAAGTAATCCCCAGCAGCCGTTGTAGTGGCAGTTCTATCTGCCGGGAGAATATCCGTCCCGGCAGTTTATCTGCCCTCTCAAGTGAGTTTTCCCGGCAGATTATATGTCGTTACATTGGTGTTGTGGTGTAGTGTGAATGGGGCCATGGAGAAGCTGCTGCCGCTTTGAGGGCATGCTGGGAGAGGAGGTTGACGATGCGCGTGGCTTCTCCGACCCGGCTAGTGCCGACGCCATGGAAGGTCCCCTCTCCTCTTCTCTGTTCGGTTGGTTCAGTTTCTTCAAGTCTTGTATCATGTCTCAGATGCTCCAAATTGGATTGCTAGTCTTCTTGCTACAAGGAGATCTAATTATTTTTGCACTTGTGCACTATATGTGAGTGCTGATTTGTTTACTATCTATCTGTGTGTCCAATAGGCACTTTGAACCTATACATGTCATTCCTGAAAGCGATTAAGTCTCTCTACGGATTTAGTCAACACATCGCCTCGTGCTAACCTGCCTAAATGATGGATATCTTCCTTATATTCAACATCAGAATGCCTAACTATTTGGGTGTTATAGGCGATGGACAAGTTTATTGGACTCTTTTTCCATCCAGTGTTAGTTGAATTAGATATTGCACCTCATTGTAAGAAGTACATGTGTCAGATGCTCGAAATCCGATTTTGTGATCTCATCTTCCTGCCACATATGGTCTGTATTTTCTACATGTTGAAGCTCTCTCAATTAACAGAACTTGTTGATACCACCCAAACTATTATATGATACTGCGATTATTCTTTTTATAAAACCACATGAATCATTGATAGATTATAGATACTAGTTGTATACCCAACAAGGGAAGCATTCTAGTATTGAATTGTGTATTTGAAGAAACTAGAGCAAGTATTTCCATTTCTTTCATATCTTGTTTTCTTGCTGGATGAAACAGGAGTACACTAGTTTTCTAGTTTTTACCATTATATATGCTTCAGGTTCTTGTGACCAAGACTATATTTGCCCTCGTGAGTATCAGTTTTGTTAGATGGGCATTGGTGTATCTTTATTAGCTAATTCTTTTAAGAGATAAGATAGTCAGCATTAAATAGATTTAATTAAATGGTCCCATAACAGGGTAAATTAGTGTTGTTATGGTTGTTCGATTCCTAGTGTTTTGTTTCATCTTCTTTTCAGAAAATGTATGTAGCTGATTCTGAGAGATCGCCTAACCTTCTGCAACACTGGCTTCCGCAACCGTGGCAGTGGTGGTCGCTTCTCCCTCGAGCTGGCGTACGCAGGAGGTGCAGCATAGGGCCCCCATCACCCTCTCCTCCAAGAGTACTGTCAACAAGGGTATGAATCACTCCCCCCTTGTCTTCTGTTTTTGTTCATCTTGGCATCTGATGTGTGCATGCGGTTATGTGCAGTTTGCTCTCATCTGGTTGTGTGAATGGGGCCATGGAGAAGCTGTTGACGGATCAAGTGCATCACGGAGAGGAGGCCGACAGTGCACGTGGCTGCTCCGACCTTGCCAGTGCCGACGCTATGGAAGGTCCCCTCCCCCTTTCCTCTATGGTTGGTTTAGTTCCTGCAAGTCTTGAGCCATGTCTCAAACGCTCCAATTTTTTTCTGTTAATGCTACGCAGTCCCAATTGAAGAGAACCATTAAAACTCTCTCAAGTTTTAAATTGTGGATTAGTTGCACATACATCACTTAAATATATGATTTATTTTCAACTTTGAAGTTCTCAAAGTAGTCACCGTGTAGATTAAAAAGGACGAGGCTGAACGTTCATGTGACCCCTCATAGCAAAACTATAGGTTAATGCCATACATCGGTGCTCTTTTACTTATTTGTCACATGTACAGTTTGTTATAGCTAGATAGTCTATAATGCTATTGTCTGTTGTATCATCAGTGATAATTGTGCCCAATATGAGAAAAACTTGATATCAAAATGTGTGTAGGTAACATAAGGGCTATGAAGATCTATATAGAGATAATTGTGCCCAATATGAGAAAAACTTGATATCAATCTTATTATTTCTTTTTGCAGTCCCGTTTTCTTTATTCACATTCCCATTTTCAGAAAATGTATCTGATACTTTCAGGTCATCGCACCTTCTACAATCTTAGCTTCTACGATGGCGGTAGTGGTGTCCGCCTCTTCCCCGGTTCAGGTGAGCCCGCACCCCTCTCTCTCACTCTCTGATATGGTCTGGGCATCAAGCTGTTGATTCTGTGTTTGGATCTGTGGTGCTGCTCTTGTGGCCACCACAATCTCATTATTGTCGATGAAATATGATGCATTTTGGAAAAACCTGTGGCAACTATGTGAAGGAAATATGCACTAGAGGCAATAATAAAGTTATTATTTATTTCCTTATATCATGATAAATGTTTATTATTCAAGCTAGAATTGTATTAACTGGAAACATAATACATGTGTGAATACATATACAAACAGAGTGTCACTAGTATGCCTCTACTTGAATAGCTCGTTAATCAAAGATGGTTATGTTTCCTGACCATGAACAAAGAGTTGTTATTTGATTAACGGGATCACATCATTAGTTGAATGATTTGATTGACATGAACCATTCCATTAGCTTAGCACCCGATCATTTAGTATGTTGCTATTGCTTTCTTCATGACTTATACATGTTCCTATGACTATGAGATTATGCAACTCCCGTTTACTGGAGGAACACTTTGTGTGCTACCAAACGTCACAACGTAACTGGGTGATTATAAAGGAGCTCTACAGGTGTCTCCAAAGGTACATGATGGGTTGGCGTATTTCTAGATTAGGATTTGTCACTCCGATTGTCGGAGAGGTATCTCTGGGACCTCTCGGTAATGCACATCACTTAAGCCTTCCAAGCATTGCAACTAATGATTTAGTTGCGGGATGATGTATTACGGAACGAGTAAAGAGACTTGCCGGTAACGAGATTGAACTAGGTATTGGATACCGACGATCGAATCTTGGGCAAGTAACATACCGATGACAAAGGGAACAACGTATGTTGTTATGCGGTCTGACCGATAAAGATCTTCGTAGAATATGTAGGAACCAATATGGGCATCCAGGTCCCGCTATTGGTTATTGACCGGAGACGTGTCTCGGTCATGTCTACATTGTTCTCGAACCGTAGGGTCCGCACGCTTAACGTTACGATGACAGTTTCATTATGAGTTTATGTATTTTGATGTACCGAAGGTTATTCGGAGTCCCGGATGTGATCATGGACATTATGAGGAATCTCGAAATGGTCGATACATAAAGATCGATATATTGGAAGCCTATATTTGGACATCGGAATCGTTACGGGTGAAATCGGTATTTTACCGGAGTACCGGGGGGTTATTGGGCCTACATGGGCTTTGAGGGAGAAGAGAAAAGGAGGCAGGAGGTGGCCGCGCGCCCCTCCCCTTCCTAGTCCGAATAGGACAAGGGAAGGGGGGCGGCGCCCCCCCCCCTTTCCTTTCCCTCTTCCTCCTCTTTCCCCCCTTCTCCTTCTCCAACTAGGAAAGAAGGGAGTCCTACTCCCGGTAGGAGTAGGACTCCCCCCTGGCGCGCCCCTCCTTGGACGGCCGCCCCCTCCCCTTGGCTCCTTTATATACGGGGGCAAGGGGCACCCTAGAACGCACAAGTTGATCTTCGTGATCGTTCCTTAGCCGTGTGCGGTGCCCCCCTCCATGATATTACACCTCGGTCATATTGTAGCGGTGCTTAGGCGAAGCCCTGCGACAGTTGAACATCAAGATCGTCACCACGCCGTCATGCTGACAAAACTCCTCCCCGAAGCTTTGCTGGATCGGAGCCCGAGGTGCGTCATCGAGTTGTACGTGTGTCAAGAACTCGGAGGTGCCGGAGTAACGGTGCTTGGATCGGTTGGACCGGGAAGACGTAAGACTACTTCCTCTACGTTGCGTCAATGCTTCCGCTTCGGTCTACGAGGGTACGTAGACAACACTCTCCCCTCTCGTTGCTATGCATCACCATGATCTTGTGTGTGCGTACGAATTTTTTTGAAATTACTACGTTCCCCAACAGTGGCATCCGAGCCTAGGTTTTATGGTTTGATGTTATATGCACGAGTAGAACACAAGTGAGTTGTGGGCGATATAAGTCATACTGCTTACCAGCATGTCATACTTTGGTTCGGCGGTATTGTTGGATGAAGCGGCCCGGACCGACATTACGCGTACGCTTACGCGAGACTGGTTCTACCGCCGTGCTTTGCACACAGGTGGCTGGCGGGTGTCAGTTTCTCCAACTTTAGTTGAACCGAGTGTGGCTACTCCCGGTCCTTGCGAAGGTTAAAACAACACTAACTTGACAAACTATCGTTGTGGTTTTGATGCGTAGGTAAGATTGGTTCTTGCTTAGCCCGTAGCAGCCATGTAAAATTTGCAACAACAAAGTAGAGGACGTCTAACTTGTTTTTGCAGGGCATGTTGTGATGTGATATGGTCAAGACATGATGCTAAATTTTATTGTATGAGATGATCATGTTTTGTAACCGAGTTATCGGCAACTGGCAGGAGCCATATGGTTGTCGCTCTATTGTATGCAATGCAATCGCCCTGTAATGCTTTACTTTATCACTAAGCGGTAGCGATAGTCGTAGAAGCATAAGATTGGCGAGACGACAACGATGCTACAATAGAGATCAAGGTGTCGCGCCGGTGACGATGGTGATCATGACGGTGCTTCGAAGATGGAGATCACAAGCACAAGATGATGACGGCCATATCATATCACTTATATTGATTGCATGTGATGTTTATCTTTTATGCATCTTATCTTGCTTTGATTGACCGTAGCATTTTAAGATGATCTCTCACTAATTATCAAGAAGTGTTCTCCCTGAGTATGCACCGTGGCGAAAGTTCTTCGTGCTGAGACACCACGTGATGATCGGGTGTGATAGGCTCTACGTTCAAATACAACGGGTGCAAAACAGTTGCACACGCGGAATACTCAGGTTATACTTGACGAGCCAAGCATATACAGATATGGCCTCGGAACACGGAGACCGAAAGGTCGAGCATGAATTATATAGTAGATATGATCAACATAGTGATGTTCACCATTGAAACTACTCCATCTCACGTGATCACTTAGAAGATTAGAGGGATGTCTATCTAAGTGGGAGTTCTTAAGTAATATGATTAATTGAACTTAAATTTTTCATGAACTTAGTCCCTGATAGTATCTTGCTTGTTTATGTTTGATTGTAGATAGATGGCCCGTGATGTTGTTCCGTTGAATTTTAATGCGTTCCTTGAGAAAGCAAAGTTGAAAGATGATGGTAGCAATTACACGGACTGGGTCCGTAACTTGAGGATTATCCTCATTGCTGCACAGAAGAGTTACGTCTTGGAAGCACCGCTGGGTGCCAGGCCTGCTGCTGATGCAACTGACGACGTTAAGAACGTTTGGCAGAGCAAAGCTGATGAGTACTCGATAGTTCAATGTGCCATGCTTTACGGCTTAGAACCGGGACTTCAACGACGTTTTGAACGTCATGGGGCATATGAGATGTTCCAGGAGTTGAAGTTAATATTCCAGCAGAATGACCGGATTGAGAGATATGAAGTCTCCAATAAATTCTATAGCTGCAAGATGGAGGAGAATAGTTCTGTCAGTGAGCATATACTCAAGATGTCTGAGTATTGTAATCACTTGATTCAACTGGGAGTTAATCTTCCGGATGATAGCGTCATTGACAGGAATTCTCCAATCACTTCCACCAAGCTACAAAAGCTTCGTGATGAACTATAATATGCAAGGGATGGATAAGACAATTCCCGAGCTCTTCGCAATGCTAAAGGCTGCGGAGGTAGAAATCAAGAAGGAGCATCAAGTGTTGATGGTCAATAAGACCACTAGTTTCAAGAAAAAGGGCAAAGGGAAGAAGAAGGGGAACTTCAAGAAGAACAACAAGCAAGGTGCTGCTTAAGAGAAGAAACCCAAGTCTGGACCTAAGCCTGAAACTAAGTGCTTCTACTGCAAGCAGACTGGTCACTTGAAGCGGAATTGCCCCAAGTATTTGGCGGATAAGAAGGATGGCAAGGTGAACAAAGGTATATGTGATATACATGTTATTGATGTGTACCTTACTAATGCTCGCAGTAGCACCTGGGTATTTGATACTGGTTCTGTTGCTAATATTTGCAACTCAAAACAGGGACTACGGATTAAGCGAACATTGGTTAAGGACGAGGTGACGATGCGCGTGGGAAATGGTTCCAAAGTCGATGTGATCGCAGTCGGCACGCTACCTCTACATCTACCTTCGGGATTAGTTTTAGACCTAAATAATTGTTATTTGGTGCCAACGTTAAGCATGAACATTATATCTGGATCTTGTTTGATGCGAGACGGTTACTCATTTAAATCAGAGAATAATGGTTGTTCAATTTATATGAGTAATATATTTTATGGTCATGCACCCTTGAAGAATGGTCTATTCTTATTGAATCTCGATAGTAGTGATACACATATTCATAATATTGAAGCCAAAAGATGCAGAGTTGATAATGATAGTGCAACTTATTTGTGGCACTGCCGTTTAGGTCATATCGGTGTAAAGCGCATGAAGAAACTCCATACTGATGGACTTTTGGAACCACTTGATTATGAATCACTTGGTACTTGCGAACCGTGCCTCATGGGCAAGATGACTAAAACACCGTTCTCCGGTACTATGGAGAGAGCAACAGATTTGTTGGAAATCATACATACAGATGTATGTGGTCCAATGAATGTTGAGGCTCGTGGCGGATATCATTATTTTCTCACCTTCAGAGATGATTTAAGCAGATATGGGTATATCTACTTAATGAAACACAAGTCTGAAACATTTGAAAAGTTCAAAGAATTTCAGAGTGAAGTGGAAAATCATCGTAACAAGAAAATAAAGTTTCTACGATCTGATCGTGGAGGAGAATATTTGAGTTACGAGTTTGGTGTACATTTGAAACAATGCGGAATTGTTTCGCAGCTCACGCCACCCGGAACACCACAACGTAATGGTGTGTCCGAACGTCGTAATCGTACTTTACTTGATATGGTCCGATCTATGATGTCTCTTACAGATTTACCGCTATCGTTTTGGGGTTATGCTTTAGAGACGGCCGCATTCACGTTAAATAGGGCATTATCGAAATCCGTTGAGACGACGCCTTATGAACTATGGTTTGGCAAGAAACCAAGGTTGTCGTTTCTAAAATTTTGGGGCTGCGATGCTTATGTGAAAAAGCTTCTACCTGATAAGCTCAAACCCAAATCGGAGAAATGTGTCTTCATAGGATATCCAAAGGAAACTATTGGATACACCTTCTATCACAAATCCGAAGGCAAGACTTTTGTTGCTAAATTCGGAAACTTTCTAGAGAAGGAGTTTCTCTCGAAAGAAGTGAGTGGGAGGAAAGTAGAACTTGATGAGGTAACCGTACCTGCTCCCTTATTGGAAAGTAGTTCATCACAGAAACCAGTTTCTGTGACACCTACACCAATTAGTGAGGAAGTTGATGATGATGATCATGAAATTTCAGATCAAGTTACTATTGAACCTCGTAGATCAACCAGAGTAAGATCCGCACCAGAGTGGTACGGAAATCCTGTTATGGAAGTCATGCTACTGGATCATGATGAACCTACAAACTATGAAGAAGCGATGGTGAGCCCAGATTCCGCAAAATGGCTTGAAGCCATGAAATCTGAGATGGGATCCATGTATGAGAACAAAGTGTGGACTTTGGTTGACTTGCCCGATGATCGGCAAGCAATTGAGAATAAATGGATCTTCAAGAAGAAGACTGACGCTGACGGTAATGTTACTGTCTACAAAGCTCGACTTGTCGCAAAAGGTTTTCGACAAGTTCAAGGGATTGACTACGATGAGACCTTCTCACCTGTAGCGATGCTTAAGTCTGTCCGAATCATGTTAGCAATTGCCGCATTTTATGATTATGAAATTTGGCAGATGGATGTCAAAACGCATTCCTGAATGGATTTCTGGAAGAAGAGTTGTATATGATGCAACCAGAAGGTTTTATCGATCCAAAGGGAGCTAACAAAGTGTGCAAGCTCCAGCGATCCATTTATGGACTGGTGCAAGCCTCTTGGAGTTGGAATAAACGCTTTGATAGTGTGATCAAAGCATTTGGGTTTGTACAGACTTTTGGAGAAGCCTGTATTTACAAGAAAGTGACTGGGAGCTCTGTAGCATTTCTGATATTATATGTGGATGACATATTACTAATCGGAAATTATATAGATTTTTTGGATAGCATAAAGGGATACTTGAATAAGAGTTTTTCAATGAAAGACCTCGGTGAAGCTGCTTACATATTGGGCATTAAGATCTATAGAGATAGATCAAGATGCTTAATTGGACTTTCACAAAGCACATACCTTGACAAAGTTTTGAAGAAGTTCAAAATGGATCAAGCAAAGAAAGGGTTCTTGCCTGTGTTACAAGGTGTGAAGTTGAGTAAGACTCAATGCCCGACCACTGCAGAAGATAGAGAGAAAATGAAAGATGTTCCCTATGCTTCAGCCATAGGCTCTATCATGTATGCAATGCTGTGTACCAGACCTGATGTGTGCCTTGCTATAAGTCTAGCAGGGAGGTACCAAAGTAATCCAGGAGTGGATCACTGGACAGCGGTCAAGAACATCCTGAAGTACCTGAAAAGGACTAAGGATATGTTTCTCGTATATGGAGGTGACAAAGAGCTCATCGTAAACGGTTACGTTGATGCAAGCTTTGACACTGATCCGGGCGATTCTAAATCGCAAACCGGATACGTGTTTACATTAAACGGTGGAGCTGTCAGTTGTTGCAGTTCAAAACAAAGCGTCGTGGCGGGATCTACATGTGAAGCGAAGTACATAGCTGCTTCGGAAGCAGCGAACAAAGGAGTCTGGATGAAGGAGTTCATATCCGATCTAGGTGTCATACCTAGTGCATCGGGTCCAATGAAAATCTGTTGTGACAATACTGGTGCAATTGCCTTGGCAAAGGAATCCAGATTTCACAAGAGAACCAAGCACATCAAGAGACACTTTAATTCCATCCGGGATCTAGTCCAGGTGGGAGACATAGAGATTTGCAAGATACATACGGATCTGAATGTAGCAGACCCGTTGACTAAGCCTCTTCCACGAGCAAAACATGATCAGCACCAAGGCTCCATGGGTGTTAGAATCATTACTGTGTAATCTAGATTATTGACTCTAGTGCAAGTGGGAGACTGAAGGAAATATGCCCTAGAGGCAATAATAAAGTTATTATTTATTTCCTTATATCATGATAAATGTTTATTATTCATGCTAGAATTGTATTAACTGGAAACATAATACATGTGTGAATACATAGACAAACAGAGTGTCACTAGTAGGCCTCTACTTGACTAGCTCGTTAATCAAAGATGGTTATGTTTCCTGACCATGAACAAAGAGTTGTTATTTGATTAACGGGATCACATCATTAGTTGAATGATTTGATTGACATGACCCATTCCATTAGCTTAGCACCCGATCGTTTAGTATGTTGCTATTGCTTTCTTCATGACTTATACATGTTCCTATGACTATGAGATTATGCAACTCCCGTTTACCGGAGGAACACTTTGTGTGCTACCAAACGTCACAACGTAACTGGGTGATTATAAAGGAGCTCTACAGGTGTCTCCAAAGGTACATGTTGGGTTGGCGTATTTCGAGATTAGGATTTGTCACTCCGATTGTCGGAGAGGTATCTCTGGGCCCTCTCGGTAAAACACATCACTTAAGCCTTGCAAGCATTGCAACTAATGATTTAGTTGCGGGATGATGTATTAAGGAACGAGTAAAGAGACTTGCCGGTAACGAGATTGAACTAGGTATTGGATACCGACGATCGAATATCGGGCAAGTAACATACCGATGACAAAGGGAACAACGTATGTTGTTATGCGGTCTGACTGATAAAGATCTTCATAGAATATGTAGGAACCAATATGGGCATCCAGGTCCCGCTATTGGTTATTGACCGGAGACGTGTCTCGGTCATGTCTACATTGTTCTCGAACTGTAGGGTCCGCACGCTTAACGTTACGATGACAGTTTCATTATGAGTTTATGTATTTTGATGTACCGAAGGTTGTTCGGAGTCCCGGATGTGATCATGGACATGACGAGGAGTCTCAAAATGGTCGAGACATAAAGATCGATATATTGGAAACCTATATTTGGACATCGGAATCGTTCCGGGTGAAATCGGCATTTTACCGGAGTACGGGGGGGTTATTGGGCCTACATGGGCCTTGAGGGAGAAGAGAAAAGGAGGCAGGAGGTGGCTGCGCGCCCCTCCCCTTTCTAGTCCGAATAGGACAAGGGAAGGGGGGCGGCGCCCACCCCCCCTTTCCTTTCCCTCTGCCTCCTCTTTCCCCCCTTCTCCTTCTCCAACTAGGAAAGAAGGGAGCCCTACTCCCGGTGGGAGTAGGACACCCCCCTGGCGCGCCTCTCCCTGGCCGGCCGCCCCCTCCCCTTGGCTCCTTTATATACGGGGGCAAGGGGACACTGAGGGAGTCCTGGATTAGGGGGTGTTCGGATAGCCGGACTATACCTTCAGCCGGACTCCAGGACCGTGAAGATACAAGATTGAAGACTTCGTCCTGTGTCCAGAAGGATCTTTCCTTGGCGTGGAAGGCAAGCTAGGCGTGCGGATATTCAAGATCTCCTACCATTGTAAGCGAATCTGTGTAACCCTAACCCCATCCGGTGTCTATATAAACCGGAGGGTTGTAGTCCGTAGGACAACCATCATCATACACAATCATACCATAGGCTAGCTTCTAGGGTTTAGCCTACTTGATCTCGTGGTAGATCTACTCTTGTACTACCCATATCATCAATATTAATCTAGCAGGAGTAGGGTTTTACCTCCATCGAGAGGGCCCGAACCTGGGTAAAATAAAGTGTCCCTTGTCTCCTGTTACCATCCGACCTTGACGCACAGTTCGGGACCCCCTACCCGAGATCCGCCGGTTTTGACACCGACATTGTTGCTTTCATTGAGAGTTCCTCTGTGCCGTCGCGATCAGGAAGGATGCCTCTTCCTGTCTTTAAAGACGGCGCCATTACAAAAGGAGCCTTGGCTGACGGCCAAACTCTCCGGCTAGGTGGTTTTCTCGCAATCGCCTGTTCGGCTGTTGCGCCGACGGTGACCTCCCGGGTCATCGAAAGCAACCTGCACGTTGGCTCAGAACTCGCCGAGCAATTGGATCCGATGGAGCTCTCTTCTGTAAACGAGCTCCTGGATCGCATCGCCGCACTGGGTGTCGCTACGAATTACGACCAGGTTGGGCTTAAACCCGATCTAAGAGAAATTAACTCTCCCCAAGTCACCCACCACGTTGCTGTGGTGGAGACACAATGCGGCGACCCTTCATCTATCTTAAGGACTAGCTACGTCCGAATTCCCGAACCCTCCATGCCGGATATCTGCGGAGGGGAGGATACAATCCAAGACCTGAGCCTAAAATCAGGCAAATCGGATAACATCCAAGACTCTGGATCTCAGAATTCGGAAGTTCTTCGTCCTCCGAACAGCAAACTAGGCGAGGTCTCAGATTCAACGACACCCGCCCGCCCGATCTTAAGCGATCTTTCCCAAATCAGGCAAATGCCCGAAGAAACAGTACATCATTACTGGGCCAGATTCCTCCTGGTTATGAACAGGATAAAGGACTGCCGCGAGGGAGACGCAATTTCATTCTTTTGCAGTAACTGCACGGACAAGGGAATACTCAACGCCGTAAGTCGTCGTAATATTACACGCTTTGCTGACTTGGCGTCCATAGTACAAAAGTACTGTGCGATGGAAAGTGCTTGGAAAACCGAAATAAAATTTTGGGATAATCCGGCCTTGAAAAGCAATCCCGTCCGAATTAAGAGGGCGCACCACAGTAAGCACCCGGACTAAATACCAAAAAATCAAAACCCTTTAGAGGGCATGGAACCGTACTGGAAAAGTGGCTAGATGGACCCTGCAAGATTCACAGTGCAGAGGACGCCACCCCAACTCACAGCCTCAGGGCATGTTGGATACTCCGGCAGGTGACCAAAATTTGCGTGGACCTCCTAATTCCAGAGGTCGAAGGAAACCAGCCCGAGAATTTCAGTTCCGTTCTCACAGTCTTTGAGACTTTCGCATCAAATAACATGCGAAAAAGAACACTCCGCAGCCTCACTGAAGTCTATCAAGTAGCGACAATAAACCCATGGAGTAATACTGCTATCACCTTCAACGCGAGTGACGAACCTAAATTTCGAACAGCCCGAGCACCAGCCGCATTGGTCCTCAGTCCCATAGTGGACGGATGTCGCCTCGCAAAGGTACTCATGGACGGAGGCAGCGGATTGAACCTCATTTACGAGGAAACCCTTCAAATGATGGAAATAGACTGGAACCGCATTGAGCGAAGCAGCACAACCTTTAGAGGAATAATCCCCAGTCAGGAAGCGCGCTGCACCAGAAAGATCACACTAGATGTGGTATTCGGCACACCGGATAATTACAGGTCCGAACAGATCACGTTCCAGTTGGCCCCGTTCAAAAGCGGATATCACGCTATACTAGGACGGGAGGCTTTCACAGTTTTCCAAGCTATACCCCATTACGGGTACATGAAGCTTAAGATGCATGGGCCAAACGAAATTATCACTCTTGCTAGTGATCCGGACATAGCACTCCGCGCCGAGAACAAGACAGCCGCATTGGCCCTCGAGGCACTATCCGAAACCTTAGTGGCCGAAGAACTGACTGCGCTGCGATCCACGGTCAGTAGGGATGATGTGATACTCGATAAGAGATCCAAATCCACATCCTTCAAACCAGCAGACGAAATAGTCAAATTCCAGGTCCACCCAACGGACCCCAATAAAACAGCCTCCATCGGGGCAAGACTGAACCCTGATGTAGGCGCCGCACTGCGAGAGTTCCTACGAGAGAACTGGGACATTTTCGCTTGGCACCCTTCAGACATGCCAGGAATCCCACGCAGGTTGGCCGAACACAGCCTAAATACCCAGAAAGGATTCAAACCTATCAAACAAGCCCTTCGGCGTTTCTCCGAACCAAAGAGACAGGCTATGGGAGAGGAGCTAGCCAAGTTATTGGAGGCCGGATTCATTAGAGACATAAAACACCCGGACTGGGTAGCAAACCTGGTGATGGTACCAAAGAAGGACAAATCCTGGCGTCTGTGTATCGATTTCAAAGACCTTAATAAGGCTTGCCCAAAGGATCCTTTCCCCTCCCTCGAATAGATCAAATCATCGATGCCACTGCAGGACACGATTCGCTGTGCTTCCTCGACGCATACTCCGGTTACCATCAAATCAAGATGGCAGAATCAGACCAAGCCGCAACAGCATTCATCACACCATACGGCCCATTCTGGTTCAACACAATGCCCTTTGGGCTAAAAAACGCCGGCGCAACATATCAGCGCATGATTCAAACATGCCTGGCAAACCAAATCGGCAAAACAGTGGAGGCATATGTAGATGATGTGGTCGTTAAATCAAGACATGTCGAATCTCTAGTAGACGACTTGAGGCTTACATTCGACAACCTCCGAAAAATACGACATTAAGCTCAATCCAGAAAAATGCGTTTTGGCGATCCAGCCGGAAAGCACCTGGGCTTCATTGTATCCGGTAGAGGAATTGAAGCAAATCCAGCTAAAATCCGAGCTTTGTCACAATTGGATGTCCCAAAAGACCTCAAACAAATACAGAAACTCACCGGATGTGTGGCGGCTTTAAGCCGCTTTATCTCCCGCCTGGGAGAAAAGGCATTGCCCCTTTACCGCCTCCTTAGGCGCACCGAACACTTTGAGTGGACAGACGCTGCCACGGCCGGACTCGAGGAAATAAAGGCCATCTTGGCAACAAACCCAGTCCTGGCCGCGCCGAACACTGGCGAACCCATGCTATTGTACATTGCGGCAACTCATCAAGTTGTTAGCGCAGTACTCGTCGTCGAGCGGGCAACGGACGGACACAAACTCCCCCTTCAAAGGCCGGTTTACTATGTGTCCACTTTCCTCACACCATGCAAATCACGGTAACCGCATTACCAAAAGATTGCATACGCGGTGTTTATGGCATCCCGGAAGCTACGACACTACTTTCAAGAGTGTTCTATAACAGTAGCCTCGGAAGTACCACTCAACGATATTATCAACAACCGCGATGCAACGGGCCAGATAGCAAAATGGGCCATAGAGCTCCTCCCGTTCGACATAACCTACAAACCACGGCGAGCCATTAAATCGCAAGTCCTAGCCGACTTCGTCGCCGAATGGACGGAGGCCGAACTCCCTAAAGAGTACGGCACATATTCAAACTGGATCATGCATTTCGACGGCTCCAAAATGTTGGCCGGACTGGGGGCTGGCGTCGTTTTGATGTCCCCTACAGGAGACACAGTCCAATATGTACTCCAAATTATGTACACGGACTCCAACAATGCAGCCGAATACGAGGCCCTTCTACATGGTCTCCGGATGGCAGTATCCATGGGCATTCAACGCCTGGAAGTACGCGGGGACTCAAACCTCGCGATATCCCAAATAAATGGCTACTTCGACGCCAAAGACCCAAAAATGGCAACTTATCGCAATGCTGTCCTAAAAATGTCAGTTCGGTTCGAGGGACTGGAGTTTCACCATATAGCCCGAGAAAATAATCAGGCAGCGGATGTCCTGGCACGCATCGGAGCAAAACAAGATGCAGTCCCCCCCCCAACATCTTCTTAGAAAGATTATTCAAGCCATCTGTAGCATGTGAGGGGGAACCCTCGGATAACAGTCTGGACACAACCGCACAACCCGACGCCGAACAATCCGACATAATCGGAGGCCCTGCCACCGAAATCACACCTTCAGCCCACGTAATAATGGCGGTCATCGCCCCGTGGACAGAACCATTCCTAGCCTACCTTACTAGGCAGGAACTCCCAGAGGACCAAAACGAGGCAGCTGCATAGTGCGACGATCTAAAGCCTATAAAGTCCACGAGGGAGAGCTCTATAAGAAAAGCACTACAGGAGTCCTTCAAAGATGTATCTCCGAAGAGGAAGGGCGGAGTTTGTTGGCTGAAATTCATGCCGGACTCGGTGGCCACCACGCCGCAGCTCGGTCCCTTGTAAGCAAGGCTTTCCGTACGGTCTTTTATTGGCTGACGGCCCGAGCAGACGCTCATGACTTAGTCAAACGATGCATCGGTTGCCAGCTCTTTGCAAACCAAACCCATATGCCGCCCAACGCCCTCCGAACTATCCCCATCACATGGCCTTTTGCGGTCTGGGGGCTTGACATGGTGGGACCCCTTAAAGGTGGAACCCACAAGAAAAAATACTTATTGGTCATGGTGGATAAATTCACCAAATGAATAGAAGCCAAGCCTGTTAAGACAGCCAAATCCGGACCTGTGACAGACTTCATATCCGGGGTCGTACACCGTTACGGCATCCCTCACAGCATCATCACCGATAACGGCACAAACTTCACATCCGACGAAGTAAAGCTGTGGTGCAAAAACATGGGCATTAAGCTCGACTATGCTTCTTTCTATCACCCACAAACTAACGGTCAGGTCGAACGTGCAAATGGTCTCATCATGAGTGACATTAAACCCAGACTAGTGCGGTCCCTCAAGGAATCTAATACGCACTGGGTGGAGGAGCTCGACTCCGTACTCTGGGGGCTGCGAACCACGCCGAGTCGTACCACCGGATTCACACCATTCTTTATGGTGTACGGCGCAGAGGCAGTTCTGCCCTGCGACATAATTCATGACTCACCTCGAGTGCGCATGTACGAAGAAAGAGAAGCCGAGCTTGATCGGCAGGACAACCTGGACACCTTAGAGGAGGAGCGCGACGTGGCTAAAGCCCGTTCCGCATTTTATCAACAGCAGGCTCAAAGATATCAAAGCAGAGAAGTACGGGCCAAAAATTACAACGTTGGCGAACTAGTTCTACGCCTGCTGGATAAGAAAAAGGACAAACTCAAGCCCAAATGGGAAGGTCCCTTCATAATTGACCATGTCCTGATTGGTGGAGCGTACCGGCTACGAGATGCGTCGGATAACCGACTCGAGCCGAACCCATGGAACGCCGCACGTCTCCGAAGATTCTATGCCTAGTGCCGGACTCTGGGTTTGTCTCCTTCCTCTGTCCATTTATATATATATATATATTTTTCTGTTTTTATTTGTCTCCTCCCACTCTTTCCTTTTATAGCCCTTAAAGGCTCATCATGTGACGCGGTACCCGCGCTCCTTAAACCTGGGGGCTTCTTTAACAGAAGCTTATTTATATGGGTTTCACGCCCAACGCATGCGTCAGACTTCCGCATGCACCTTTTCTTCACCATTATATGCATCGATATGACTTAAGTTTTGGCCAAGCTGGGTTGCCTGGCTCCTGTGCTTACCCCTACGTTCCCGATTGTTCGGCTAGGCGGTAAAGGGAGCACCTCTGCGATTGCTACTGCCGGATAAGCCGGATGTTTACCTCAGACTGGGTGAAGCCGAAAGCTAGCGTTCTTAAGGGAATATTCGATCGGTGAACTAAAGATGACCTTTTTTACTTATACATGCCCCCAGATGTTTTCCTGCATTTGCAGTTCGGACGTGCACTTCAGGGCACGCCACCCCAGCGAAAGGAACCCTTAACGGAACTATTCTCTCTGGAAGATGTTTCTTACTAACCATGTAATATAACATAACTAGTTGGGCACTTGTCTGATAAAGCACTAATGACCCCTACGCCTGGTCTCCATGCATACCTCGGTTCTTATATAACCGTTATGGTATTCGGACGCACTCCGGACCGTCAGGTCCCAAGGTCGAAGCGAAAAGGTCGGCAACGACAAACGATCTACAATCCGGCTAGAAGGCATTACACATGTCAATTATAAATTACATAGTCATCCTGACTGATTGTATACCTCCTCTATACCATCTAACAGGCTGTCTAATTTGCAGTCTTGCTGGGAATACTTTGCGGCCAATTCTACCTGGCCATACATAGGCTCACAGGGATCTCCTTCCCGTCAGGCCCCACCGGTCCGACCTCGGCCATGTGATTGGGGTCAGACTTCGTAAACCGGGTCTTCACCATGGCCCAGGCCTCCCTAGAGCCCTGCCGGCAGGCTGATATCTTCCACAACCGGAAGCGCCGCCGAGCTCCCTTCAACTTCTCCGCAAGTTCTCCAAGGCCCTCAGGTATGGAGTGGGCAGGCCACAAGGCTTGGGCAATACCTCGCATCGCCTGCCGAACTCGTTCGTGCAGTTGCGAGAGTTCGGGAAGAAGATCGCTCGTTGAACCGGGCATCTCCTCTGCAGGACGACTTGTCAGCATACCTACAGACATAACCATGTTAGTCGTCTTCCTCGCCGAACTCCTTTTTCAAGAGTTCGCTTAAGCACTTACTAAAAATGCCGCGTCGAAGTCGCTGATTCTCCTTATTGGAGTCAGACAGCTGGCCACGAACATCTTTTAGTTCAACATCCAGCCTGGTGTTGGCATCCTGGAGATCATTCTTCTCCCGCCTCACCTTTGTTAGCACGCTTTCACCAGCCTTTAACCGGCGTGGAAGCTGTTGCCTGTCCGGATTGAGTCCGGCGCCATCTGCAATACCATTTGTCAGATCGGCACTTAAATCCACACAATACTAAATATTCTGGTGTATTGTTTACCTATAGGGGTCTCTTTAGACCCCCTGCTGCCGTTAGTGCGGCCTCTAGTTGGGCCTTGCACCTTTCCAGCTCCTGGGACAGCACGGTGTTCTTCTCGGAAAGAAACTGCATGTTATATGATTCTCGAATCAGTTATTTCCACTGCTTCAAGTCTCGGGGGCTACTGGCATATCTATATTTACCAAAATTTTCTTACCCGTATGTCTTTTACATACTGCTCCGTGGCTCTGGCTAAACCATTTTGAGCGGCACGGAGGTACGCGTCTCCCGAATTGAAGGCATCTAAAGCCTCCTGGGACAAACAAGCGTCGCGATGGACTGTCCTGCGACGCCTGTGGTTCATGGCACTCTCCACATCGGAATGGGTGACAGACAGCCTGTCCGCATCCTCTGATGGAGGAGCGTCCGGTGCGTGCCTTGTGCGGGCCTCCGCTTCCGGGCCGGGCGTTGGAGTCTGGATGGTGGAGGCGCGATTGGCAACCTCTCCGGATATAGTCCGGCGAGGTCTCTTCGTCCTGAAGATAGCACGAATGTTAATATACCCTGAAGGAGTAAAACACCAGGGAAAAAGAGAGGGTACGCCATACCTTTGCTCTGGCACCTCAGTCTGGACTACATTCCTTTTTGCCCCACGGGGCCCTGCGGCCCCCCGCCGGCTAGCTGCAGCAGGGTCGGCTTCCCGCCTCAGGAATCTCCCCTACAAGGCACGGTTGCTGTCAGAACAACCAAACCCGTGAAAACGGAACCCCTCTTAAGGGGGTAAAGCTCCGGTATTTGTCACCTGGGAGGCCGGGATTAACCCTGGGTAATCAGCTATAATAGCTACCAAGGTATCGTCCTTGCTTAGCTGATAAAACACTCCGTCGATAAACTCCACCGCTAAGTCTGGATCCACTTCGGAGTCCGGATCGAGGGACCGTTCTGGTTCCTCTGGCTGTGGAGGACGGTTGTTTATGTTTTTTACCTCCTGACGCAGGTCCTGCGTTGAAGTCGTTAGACTGCCTATTTAATCATGGGAATGTAAAATGAGCAGGGAAGCACGACTGTCCGCTTACCCAATTCGGAGGACTATACAGGGAAAATCCGCCCTGCGGGTCGACGCGGAGGAATTCCTCTTCTTCTCCCTTGTACAAAGAGGATAAGATCTTCATTAGAGCGGCAGGCGAGTCCGGCCCTTTACGGCCGTGATGGGTGGCGTCATCTTCCCCGTTGAAATCCCACATGGGGTGGCTTCTGTATTGGAGCGGCTGCACCCCCCGCATAATGCATATGGCCATGACTTTAATCATGCTTAGTCCGGAATGAGCCAGTAGCTTAATCCGGCCCATTAAGTAAAGGACGTCTCTATCATTCTCTCTCTGAGAGCTCCGAGGGCGCCAGCTCAGGCGTTTCTTCAGGGGAGCATTGTTGAACTCAGGGAGACCGGCCCGGATAGGGTCCAGCAGGGGGACGTCGTCTATGTAAAACCATTCTGAAGGCCAGTCCTCGGACGCCTTCTTCGGGGTTCCGGACGGGTATCCGGTCCCGGCGATGCGCCATACTTCGGCTCCGCCCACTTGATATATGGACCCCTCTTGGGAACGGGGCACCAAGCAGAATATCTTCTTCCACAGCGCGAAATGAGCCTCGACGCCTAAAAATAGCTCGCAAAGAGCAACGAAGCCCGCGATGTGTAACACGGAGCCAGGCGTAAGGTGGTGCAGCTGGAGGCCATAGAACTCCAGAAGCCCGCGGAGAAAGGGATGAATTGGAAATCCCAGTCCGCTTATTAGATAAGGGACCAGGCACACCCGCTCCCCTTTAGAGGGACTAGGTGAGTTCTCCGCTTGTTTTCCGCCTTGATAAGTGGCGAGTCCGGCTCGGACCGAGACCATATAGGCTTGAGGGAGAAATCCCTTGGCTTGGAGCGACACTAATTCGCTATGCGGGATGGAACAACTCTCCCAGTCACCAGGGATAGGACTGGAAGGGCGAGAGGAGGAGCTACGGCGGCTGGCCATGTTGGAATGGATCTTTGCTGGAGACGCTCTGATGATTTCTCGCAGAAGGGGAAGGTGTGGTTTGGATCTGAATCCTCATCCTGTTAGATAGGCGGCTCGTTTATACGGCTAGGGGCTTGGATGTAAAACTGCCCCGGCTTTTCGCATTCGTTTGACACGTGGAAGGCGGCCATTATTGGGCGTGAAAGCCAAGGAGCGCTGCATTATAAAAATCGGACGTTATACCCGCAAGTACACAAAGTTTGAAGGAGAACCCACCTTGCAATGCCCAAGACAATCTGCATGCCGGACTCATCGTCATTGAACCCTGGTTCGGGGGCTACTGAGGGAGTCCTGGATTAGGGGGTGTTCGGATAGCCGGACTATACCTTCAGCCGGACTCCAGGACCGTGAAGATACAAGATTGAAGACTTCGTCCCGTGTCCGGAAGGATCTTTCCTTGGCGTGGAAGGCAAGCTAGGCGTGCGGATATTCAAGATCTCCTACCATTGTAACCGACTCTGTGCAACCCTAACCCTATCCGGTGTCTATATAAACCGGAGGGTTGTAGTCCGTAGGACAACCATCATCATACACAATCATACCATAGGCTAGCTTCTAGGGTTTAGCCTCCTTGATCTCGTGGTAGATCTACTCTTGTACTACCCATATCATCAATATTAATCTAGCAGGAGTAGGGTTTTATCTCCATCGAGAGGGCCCGAACCTGGGTAAAATAAAGTGTCCCTTGTCTCCTGTTACCATCCGACCTTGACGCACAGTTCGGGACCCCCTACCCGAGATCCGCCGGTTTTGACACCGACAGGCACCCTAGAACGCACAAGTTGATCTTCGCGATCGTTCCTTAGCCGTGTGCGGTGCCCCCCTCCACGATATTACACCTCGGTCATATTGTAGCGGTGCTTAGGCGAAGCCCTGCGACAGTTGAACATCAAGATCGTCACCACGCCGTCGTGCTGACAAAACTCCTCCCCGAAGCTTTGCTGGATCGGAGCCCGCGGTGCGTCGTCGAGCTGTACGTGTGTCAAGAACTCGGAGGTGCCGGAGTAACGGTGCTTGGATCGGTTGGACCGGGAAGACGTACGACTACTTCCTCTACGTTGCGCCAACGCTTCCGCTTCGGTCTACGAGGGTACGTAGACAACACTCTCCCCTCTCGTTGCTATGCATCACCATGATCTTGTGTGTGCGTAGGAATTTTTTTTTGAAATTACTACGTTCCCCAACACTATGTCATGCTGCCTATACATGTTTATCACTAGTAGAAAAAGGGTCAAACATGAAGCACATTAGTGCCGGTTCCAACGGCTAGCCGGGCCGCTCTCATTAGTACCGGTTTGTGGCGAACCTTTAGCACCGGTTCGTGCCACGAACCGGTACTAATGAGTGTGGTGGCAGGATGTTGTCAGACTGGGGCCCCTCCAGCCCCTTTAGTACCGGTTCATGGCACGAACCGGTACTAAAGGTCGCCCTACATAAACCCTTCGTCCACCCGAGCTCGCTTTGTTCTTCCCCTTTCCCCTCTCCCCTCTGTTCTTCCCCTCTCCTCTCGAGCTCATCACACATTTTGCCCAAAATTTGTCAAGATTTGAAGACCCCATCCATTCAAATGATCACAAAGGTTAGCAACTTTGTGCTTTCACCTCTCATTGCTAGATTAGCTCTTGCAATGCTTTATATAGTGATTAATTTGTGACTTTAGTAATTTGGGAGGAAATATATATATATATATACATATATATATATATATATATATATATATATATATATATATATATGTGCTAGTATTTGATTTATATGCAATTTGTGGTAAAAAATAACACTTAGTTTGCATATGTAGGTGTGGTTTACTTAGTGCCTTCTAAATCTCCGTCGTAACCACTGTCGATCGCCCGCACCGTCCTGTCGCCGGCACCACCTTGTGGTGAGCCTCTTTGTTCATGAAATTTTATATAAAAATTGATGTTTGTGTGATTTGGATATATAGCTAGTTACTCGTATAATTATCTTACCCGTACGTTGTTTGTTATACATATAGTGCCATGGTTTTGATATCCGTCCCCGTCGGCCCTCGTCCTTGTTATGATTCGGATGTGGTATATATATTCTCTTTTAAAACTAGTTGCATTTCGTGTTTATGACAAATTATGCCCATCAAGTTGACATAGAGATTTTTTCTAGGAGGTATGTGAACCGGAAATTCCAACCGACCCTATTGTCGGGAGGTTAAATTTAGTTGAAAGAGAAAACAAGTACTTGAAAGAAAAACTGAAAAGAATTGAGGGGGAGAAGATGGAATTGGAGTTGCATGTTGCCGATGTCGTCGATGATCACAAGATCAAGATGGAGAAAATGCGCTTGAAGATTAGAAAGATTAGAAAATATGCCATCGATAGTGAGGCTTGGTATCATTATGCTGTTGGATCCATTGTTACCTTAGTTGCGATCTTGATCGCATTTCTTGTTGCATTTAAATGCTTTAGCTAGAGAGTTATTTGTTTGTTGCATTTAAGTGTTGTATGAACTTTATGTATGAACCTGTATTAATTTGGTCTATTCGGTGTTGTGTAATGAAGATGAGCCGGCAATGGATGTACGATGACCGATGCTCTCCCGAGTTCATTAATGGCGTGCAAACTTTTCTGCTTGCGGCTGAGGCAAACAAGCGGGCGGATGGTTTTTTGCCTTGTGCATGTGCTGTCTGTAAGAATGGTCAAAATTACTCTAAGTCAAGAACCATTCACTTCCACCTGTTTAAGTCCGGTTTCGTGCCCCACTATAATGTTTGGACCAAGCACGAAGAAAGAGGGGTTATGATGGAAGACAATGAAGAAGAAGAGGACGACGACAGCTATCCTGGCCATGGGTTCCCTGAATACGATGATACAACAATGGGGGAAGAAGCTGAGCCGGTAATCCGGGAAGAAGCTGAGCCGACAATGCGGGAAGAAGCTGAAGAAGAGGCAACAGATGAGCCCGTAGATGATCTAGGTCGGGCCATTGCCGATGCAAAGAGAAACTGCGCAAGTGATTTGGAGAAGAAGAAGTTGCAACGCATGTTAGAGGATCACAAAAAATTGTTGTACCCGAATTGCGTAGGTGACAAGAAAAAGCTGGGCACCACACTGGAATTGCTGCAATGGAAGGCAGTGAATGGTGTATCTGACAAGGGATTTGGAAAGTTGCTGGTAATGATAAAGGATATGCTTCCAAAGGACAACGAATTGCCCGAGAGTACGTACGAAGCAAAGAAGGCTGTCTGCCCTCTAGGGTTAGAGGTGCAGAAGATACATGCATGCCCTAATGATTGCATCCTCTACCGCGGTGAGTACGAGGATTTGAACGCTTGCCCGGTATGTGGTGCATTGCGCTATAAGATCAGCCGCGATGACCCTGGTGATGACGAGGGCGAGCGCCCCAGGAAGAAGATTCCTGCCAAGGTGATGTGGTATGCTCCTATAATACCACGGTTGAAACGTTTGTTCCAAAACAAAGAGCATGCCAAGGCGATGCGATGGCACAAAGAAGACCGTAAGAAAGACGGAAAGTTGAGAGTACCCGCTGACGGGTCGCAGTGGAGAAAAATCGTAAGAAAGTACGAGAAGGAGTTTGCAGATGACCCAAGGAGCGTATGGTTTGGTCTAAGCGCAGATGGCATTAATCCTTTTGGGGAGCAGAGCAGCAACCATAGCACCTGGCCTGTGACTCTATGTTTGTATAACCTTCCTCCTTGGTTGTGCATGAAGCGGAAGTTCATTATGATGTCAGTGCTCATCTAAGGCCCTAAGCAACCCGGCAACGACATTGATGTGTACCTAAGGCCATTAGTTGAAGAACTCTTACAATTGTGGAATGGAACCGGTGTACGTGCGTGGGATGAGCACATGGGGGAAGAATTTGACCTAAAGGCGTTGCTGTTCGTGACCATCAATGATTGGCCTGCTCTCTGTAACCTTTCAGGACAGACAAACAAGGGATACCGCGCATGCACGCACTGTTTGGACGATACCGACAGCATATATTTGGCTAATAAGAATGTGTACCTGGGACATCGTCGATTTCTTCTGAGCAGGCATCCCGTAAGAAAGAAAGGCAAGCATTTCAAAGGTGAGGCGGATCACCGGACAAAGCCTCGCCACCGTACTGGTGCTGATGTACATGATATGGTCAAGGATTTGAAGGTGGTCTTTGGAAAGGGTCCTGGTGGACAACCTGTTCCGAATGACGCTGACGGACGCGCACCCATGTGGAAGAAGAAATCTATATTTTGGGACCTGCCCTATTGGAAAGACCACGAGGTCCGCTCCGCAATCGACGTGATGCACGTGACGAAGAATCTTTGTGTGACCCTGCTTGGCTTCTTGGGCGTGTATGGGAAGACAAAAGATACACCTGAGGCACGGGAGGACCAGCAACGTATGCACGGAAAAGACGGCATACATCAGGGTCATGCAAGCTACGCTCTTACCAAAGAAGAGAAGGAAATCTTCTTTGAATGCCTGCTCAGTATTAAGGTACCATCTGGCTTCTCTTCGAATATAAAGGGAATAATAAACATGGCAGAGAAAAAGTTCCAGAACCTAAAGTCTCATGACTGCCACGTGATTATGACGCAACTGCTTCCGGTTGCATTGAGGGGGCTTCTACCCAAAAACGTTCGATTAGCCATTATGAATCTATGTGCATTTCTCAATGCAATCTCTCAGAAGGTAATCGATCCAGAAATCGTACCAAGGTTACAGAATGATTTGGTGCAATGTCTTGTCAGTTTTGAGTTGGTGTTCCCACCATCCTTCTTCAACATCATGACGCACGTCCTGGTTCACCTATGCGAAGAGATTAACGTTTTGGGTCCTGTATTTCTACACAATATGTTCCCCTTTGAGAGGTTCATGGGAGTCTTAAAGAAATATGTTCATAACCGTGCTAGGCCAGAAGGAAGCATCTCCAAGGGCCGTCAAAATGAGGAGGTCATTGAGTTTTGTATTGACTTTATTCCAGACCTTAAGCCGATTGGTGTTCCTGAATCGCGGCATAAGGGCAGACTGGATGGAAAAGGCACGCTAGGAGGGGAAAAAATAATATGTATGGACGGACATTCTCTCACTGAAGCACACCACACAGTTCTACAGAATTCCACCTTGGTGGATCCGTATATGGATGAACACAAGAATTTGCTACGCTCCAAACACCCGGAGCGGTCTGATGACTGGATTACACGTGAACAAACAAGGAGTTTCGCCAGCTGGTTGCAAGCACGTGCCATGCATGACACCTCTATTGAAGATGACCTGTACTTGTTGTCCCAGTTACCATCTTCAAATATAATGACTTTCAAAGGGTACGAGATAAATGGTAATACATTTTACACGGTCGCCCAAGATAAGAAGAGCACCAACCAAAACAGTGGTGTCCGCTTTGATGCAGAAACCAAGACGGGAAAGGAAACATATTATGGTTATATACAGGACTTATGGGAACTTGACTATCGACGTGGTTTGAAGGTCCCTTTGTTTCGGTGCAAATGAGTCAATATGACACGAGGCGGGGTAACGGAAGACCCGCAATATGGAATGACAACAGTGGATCTCAACAATCTTGCGTATGCAGACGAACCATTCGTCCTAGCCAATGATGTGGCACATGTTTTCTATGTGAAGGACATGTCTACCAAGCCAAGAAAAAGAAAAGATAAGGAAGCGAATGCATCGTACGATGAGCCAAAGCGGCACATAGTTCTTTCTGGGAAGAGAAACATCGTGGGAGTGGATGACAAGACAGACAAGTCACAAGATTATGAAAAGTTTGATGAAATTGCTCCATTCACAGTGAATATTGACCCGAGCATCCCGTTATATGATGAAGATTTTTCATGGCTACGACGCAAAGGGACACATGCGAAGAAAAAGTTTCAGACCCAAAGATCTGGGATGTGATCGGCTTTACTATATATCATCACTTTCTTCTGTGTTTCACACCCACGAGGTATCTCTGTAATAGTTAGGGTAGCTAGTTATGTGTTTTGGCATTTGAAACGCGAAGAAATTTTTTGTGCAAGCAAATTCTTTCATGCATTTACTGATTTTTTCAGCTAAATGACCATGAAATTGAAAAGCATTTCAAATGAACTCAGAAAAGGTTGAAAGTTGGCATGGTATCATAATTTCACCCACATAGCATGTGCAAAAAAGTAGAGAGGGTTACCGCAAAAACTGGATGCACTTCGTGTACAAAATGGACAATCTGTTTCGAAGTATCAGGGTTTCGGACGAAAACTCATCCGTTACAAAGGCATTTCATTTTTTAAATAACCTAAGCATTACCAAATTGAATATAATGATAAAACACACTAATATTAAACATAAGAAAAAAGAATCACTGAAAAATCTATTTTCAAAGTTAAGTTATTCACAAAAATAAATAAAGCAAAAAAAAAAGAAAAAAAGCCCACCTACTGGGCCACAGCGGCCTGCATACGACTAGAAACCCAAATTCAAGTTGGGCCAGGATGCAGGCCCGCTAGCCCAGTAGGCCCAACAGGGCATCACAGAAGAGGTAGGCCCAGAAGGCCTGCTTAAGAGAGGAGCTCGAGACAGCAGCGACGGCGGGGCTTATAAGCAGGTGCGAGTGCCCCTCGGCTAGCGAGGTGGGACTAAACTTTTGCGCCCCTCGCCTGGCAGCGCACTCCCCTTTAGTACCGGTTCGTGGCACCAACCGGTACTAAAGGGGGTCGCTTCCCGCCGCTTGGGCTAGCCAAAACAGACCTTTAGTACCGGTTGGTGGCTCCAACCAGTACTAAAGGTCCATCCTATATATACAACACTTGGAAAAATTTCAGTTTCCCTCTGTTTCTTCCCTCTGTTTCCTCCCTCCGTCGTGCCTGCCCCGATCGTCCCCGTCGACGCCGCCGCCCCCGCCCCTCGTCGCCGACCCCGGCCGTGCGCGCCCCTCGTCGCCGCCCCGGCCGTCCCCGTCCCCGTCGCCGCGCCCCGGCCACCCCGTCGTACGTCGCCGCCCCGCCCCGTCGTCGCCGCCCCGCCCCGTCGCCCCGTCGTCGCCGCCCCGTCCCTTCGCCCCGTCGTCGCCGCCACGTCTCGTGCCGCCCCGTCGTCGCCTCGCCGGTGAGCTCGCCCCGGCCGCCATGTCATTCCACACACACACACACACACTACACACACACACACACTACACACACACACACACACTACACACACACACACACTAAAAAGTTAGCAATTTTTCTGTTTTGAAGTTATATAAATATTAGAATTGTTATAGAAATGTTAGTTATATAATCAGGAAATTTTCGAATTAGTTTTAGTTATAGAAATAGTTATAAAAAAGTTAGAATTGTTAGAAAATTTTCTGTTTTTTAGTTATAGAAATAGTTATAAAAAAGTTAGAAATTTTTCTTTTTTTTTAGTTATAGAAATGTTATAGAAATGTTAGTTATATATAGCATTGTTAGAAATGTTATATAAATGTTAGAAATTTTAGTTATCAAAATCCAATCATTAAAAAAATGTTACTTTTTGCGGGCATATAGCTACTATTTGTTGTTGACGATGCCCGGCCCGCCGGAGGTGGTACGTCGTCGTGTCAGGGAGGAGGACGAGCACGTCCATCGCTACATGGTTGCGTTAGAGGGCGGCAGGTTCTCCAATACCTGGCAGTTTCTTCAGGGATCTCACTTCAACTATGATCATGTGAGGGTTCCTTCTCTTTGGGTGTCCACCGCCCGCGCCGCAGGAACCGCGAGTGTCCTAGATTCTTCTATAGTATTCGATCTTTATTAGCTACCTAGCCAGTGATCTATTCGAGATTATATATTCGAGACGATGTATTCGAGATTATATATTATTCGAGATGATGTATTCGAGATTATATCTGTTATTCGAGACGATGTATTCGAGATTATATCTATTATTCGAGACGATGTATTCGAGATTATATCTATTATTCGGGATTATACTGAATTGTTTTGTATTTCTTTTGGCATAGTTAAATAAAAGCTATGGCGGACAATACCGACAGAGAGAAAGAACAGACCATGTTCGATATGATACGCGGGCCACATGATGATCAGAGTGAAGAAGATTTTGACGGCTCCGAATTTCTAAACAACACCGGAGAGGGTGATATGATATTCGATCGCGATGACCGAATTGATGAAGTCATGAACTACGATTATTACGATGACGAAGAACATGTTGATCCTGAAACAACAAACACCGGCGAGGTATATATATTTATATAAGCAGGAATCTGGTGATCATCACATGTTTTAATAAATGAGTTGAAGATATATTAACGAATCGATCTTTCTTCTTTCAGCCATCGGGATCGAGCAAATCTTCAGGCAAAAGGACGAAACGAGGCCCGAACAAAAAGTTGAAGGAGGGCGTAAAGTACAATATCGAGGCATTCAGACCTAATGGAGAACCATTAGCTCCTAAGAAGATTGCGGACAAGTTCGTTCGTCAGTGCGGAGTTCTTGTGAAGGACCAACTCCCGATCTCCCTTCAAGAATGGAGAAAGCCAGCAAAGCCATGTCCAGATGTTACTTTTGTCGACGAGAATCAAAAACAACTGCTTTGGGATACTCTCATGGAACATTTCACCCTACCAGATCATTTCACAGAAGCAGATGTGCAGAAAGTCAAGGACGCTGCTTTGAGGAAGATGGCGGTTGCATTCAAGAACTACAAGAGAACGACGTGGGAGAAGTACGTAAAGGATGGAAGGAAGACTCCAGTATTCGAGGGGATACTAGAGAATCAAAGTGCTCATTGGGACGATTTCGTGAAATTCAAGGATTCAGAATTAGCTAAGGAACGGTCGAGAATAAACAAGCAGAATGCCCAAAAAAAGGATAAGTTCCATAAGCTGGGGCCAGGTGGCTACGCGGTGGCAATGCCTAAGTGGGATAAATCTGAGAAAGAGATGGAGGATGCAGGTGTCACTCTGGTTACTAAGAGCTGGCCCCCCAGGTGCAGGACTTGGTTCTATGCGCATGGGGGGGAGTTGGACCCGAAGACAGGCAATGTTTCGACGAAGGCATGTCTGAACGGAGCCGACGATGACATACTTGTTGCAATAGAAGAGGCTCGATCGGGGGTGTTCCAGCCGAACAGAGAGAACGACGAGCTTACACGTGCCCTGAAAAATCCTGAACACCCGGGAAGAACACGAGGGAAGGGCGCTATACCGTGGTATGAAGGGTTTTCGGAATGGAATGCCGACTACAGAACCCGTGCGAGAAGGAAGATTGCGGAGGAGAAGAAGAGGAAGATGGAGGAGGAGCAGAGGAAGCGGGACTATGAACGCCTTCAAGGCCTTGAAGCAAGTCAAGCGGAATTGGCAGTTAAATTCCAGCGGCAGCAGGAGCAGATCGACTCACTTAGCCAGCAAAGGGGGTATCAGCAGCTGCTGCAGCTAGCGGATGATCCAGCATTGGATAGCACCGCCCCATCCATGCCGAGAAGCAGCGTGGGTTCCGCCCCGGGCGACGCATTGCTGGATAGATACCCCGTGGATGACATCACGGAGCACACTAACTGCGATCTACACTTCAATATGAAGAACATATCCATGAAGGTGGCGGACGCCGTTGCTTTTCCAAATTCCCCCGAGGCAACCTTCCATTGCAACCCGATTCCAGCGGGCTATGCTCATGTCTTGGTTGATGAGGTGGTGGACCCATATTCGAAGCTACAGCTTGACATTCCTGGAGGTGACGACTAGCACACATTGGTAGAGGCCATACATCATGTCATCCTATGGAGAAAGGATTGCATCATCTTTCAAAAGGCCACCGACACCGCGTCACCCAACTCCTCGTCGAAGTCCGCCACAGATTCAGCAGACTCCCGCTCCTTCAAGTCCACCAACTTGTGAGGCCACTCCTCCTCCTCCAAGTCCGGCAAAGTGTCAGGCCACTCCTCCTACAAGTCCGACACAGCGTCAGACGTCCACTCCTCCTCCAAGTCCGGCAAAGTGTCAGGCCACTCCTCCTCCAAGTCCGGAACAGCTTCAGGCCACTCCTCCTCGTCCAACTCAGCCCCGTCAGCCGTCTTCGCCGCCTCAGCAATCGCAGAAGAGACACCCCGCACATATGGTGCGTAGCGGTACCAGTCGAGGTCATAGTACAGGAAGTACAGGCGGAGGCAAGCGACATAAATATGGTCCAAACCTCGATACTCCTCTTCCTGAGAGGGCTTACGACAGGACCAAGGAGCAAACCAATGCCATAGTGCGGGCAGAAGTCGACGCCCATTTTGGACCGAAACCGCCACCGCCGCCAAGGGAGAAAGTTCCTGTGGAAGTTATTGACCACTTCATTCGTATGGCTAAACCACCAGCTCCTAAGCCTGTTGACTCAGACTATGAGCGCCACATCAGGAAGTTAAATCGACAACGTCTACAGAAGGAGGCGAGCTCGAGCTCGAGCAAACTACAAGCAGCTATCAAAAAATGCGGGAGAACCGTTGCCCAGCTTGGAGAATAGTGGGCGCAACCGATCCCCCCGCTTGTTGTGCCGCTAACAACACGTGACAGTACGCGCGGCCAATATTATTGTGTGCAAACAGTTTACGTTCCCCAGGTGGGCGATGTGGTAATAACACATCAGCATATAACGCAGGCTGAAGAACTCAAGATCACTGTTGGACAACTCCTCGAGATCGAGGACATGCCTGTGCTTACAGAGGAGGAAATAAAACGGAAATATGTCCGGGGCCAACCTTTGGTCAAGCCAGAAGATGTCAAGAAGCTCCCAACGAGAATGTATGAATTGCATCAATGGTACATGGACATGACCAAGAGATCCAGTCGACAGTCCCTCATGGTGCAAGTCAACAAGGATCATTTCTACCATGAGAAACCTGGGACCGTTGAGTATTCTGAACTGTTTCAGTTATACAATCAAGACGCACTTGACAAATCTATCGTCAGTTGCTATTGTCTGTAAGTGATTTCTTTCTGTAATTTAAGTCTAGCTGTATTGATCCTTTTGATCAATCATTACCTGTAATTATCCTCACTATATTCTTTTCTGTGGTACTATGCAGGATGAAGATGTATGAAATGAAAAAAGGTGGACGCTATGGCATTGGGTTCATTGACCCAAACACCGTTAATGAATTCACATGGAATATAAGCGACTATTATAAAAAGCAGGTAGAGGACAGCATGTTCGAGTTCTTGAAGGACCTCAAATACAATGAAGATATACTACTTCCTTACAACTTCAAGTGAGTCACACTGGTACTACAAATTCTCTGTTTTTTTTGCCTACTAGCTAGCTAGCTACATGTTTTTGCTTACATATATATGACCGCTTAATTAAGACATGCAAACGTGTGTGCATGCAGATTTCTCTGGATCTTGTGTATCATTAAAGTTGACGAAGGAACAGTTGAAATACTGGACTCACTACTCTCAGAAAATAAAGACTATAACATCTTGTTTGGGATAGTCAACAGGTAATTTCAATCATTATTAACTATATATCTCGGCCTATTTAGTTCGTCATTTCATGATATGAACTATTTAATAACCCCTTTATTCATTTTCTTTGTCGGCGGGCAGGGCTTGGGCAAGGTTCATCAGCGTCACGGAAGGCGAATGGAAAGGACAGCTGAGATGGCTTCGACCCAGGGTAAGTAATTAAGTAGTGTGGTAGCTAGCTGCCATCTTTTTAATATTATCATGCTTGATTAATTATTATCTGATCAAATTAAATCCCAGTCTCGTAAAGGCCATAAAGCAGGCGCAGGGGACTGATCTGTGTGCATACTGCGTTTGCGAGAACATTCGCATGATGGCGTCCGAAAGGAGCAGATCTCAAAGACAGGAATGAGTACGCTTGTCAGAACACTATTCACAATTTGTGCACCATTATCGATATCTAGTCACACAACTAATACACATGCATATTGATCTCCTTCTTAACAGTTCACAGAGGTGCGGGACAAGCTCCTAGATACGGAGCGCGTAGAAGCACTTCAAGAGGAAATAGTGGGATTTTTGCTCGACCAGGTCATAAATCCGAAGGGAGAATACTATTACCGCTACCGCCCCCATCGACCAAGTCATGAACCACTTCCAATTTGCCATCGTGCTCAGAAGGCACCAATTAGGTTAACGCAAACTGGCTCCGAAGGCAACATGCATATGTACGAGAAATTGTATATAGCTATATACATGCATGTGTGTATGTGTGAATTAATATGGTGGTTTGTGTGAGACATTGATGATCATATATATATATATATATATATATATATATATATATATATATATATATATATATATATATATATATATATATATTGGTTCTACTAGCTACCATATATATGCATAACGTGCACAATGTGTAGTATCGTAAAATACCAGCAAACAAAAAAGAATTAAAATGGAAAACACAAAATTAAATGAAAAAGAAATCATAAAACCAACCCCCCCCCCCAAACATTTTAGTACCGGTTGGTGTTACCAACCGGTACTAAAGGGCTCCCGGCCCCCGGAGCTGGCTCGTGCCACGTGGTTGCCCTTTAGCACCGGTTCGTGCTGGACCGGTGCTAAAGGGGGGGGGGGGGGCTTTAGTGCCCAAACTTTAGTGCCGGTTATGGAACCGGCACTAAAGGGCCTTACGAACCGGTGCTATTGCCCGGTTCTGCACTAGTGTATGTAGGATTATGTTCTGCCTACATGAGCATGCTTGAGTTATGACATACATATATCATTTTGTTGGCAGCTAGATGTGGTTAGTTAAGATAACTGTTAATGATATTGATTGCATGATGCCTCTACTCTGTTTAAGATCATTGTGTTGGTAGTAGTAGACATAAGTCCATGTATGAGCACATATTGCAGTTGCTAGTATTCTAGCTCAGTTTCATGAGAAATCTTTGGTGCAACTTGTGAATTTTTTTCCAAAGCAACACTAGGTAAAACAACATGTGGACAATTTTAGAGGACATCATGTGAATTATGGCCTGCTGCATGCTATTTCTTTCTTTAATATATGCATGTAAAAGACAACCCTATCCCACAATGGGATTCTTCCAGCTTTTAAATTTGATGAGTCCTCCTCTCGATTTTAGGCCTATCCCTCCTTATACATAAATAAAGGATGCTGTTGCAGCCTCCAGTAATTTTGGTCGCCTTCGTCCGTCTCAGCGATTTTGACCACAATGAACTTTCCATGGTAATGCCATTACACACACAATACATCGACTTGGCTCGCGACGCGAGGGCAATGGTTTGGCCGCAAATGTGGCTGTGGTGTCCGCTTCTTATGTAGTTCTGGTGAGTCCTTGGTCTCATCCCTCTCTCCCCGTGCCATGTGATGGTCGGGCCATCGAGCCATGGCTGATTTTAGTGTTGGCCAACAATCCAGTGTTTAGGGTTTGATTCTGTGTTAATGTTGTCTGTGGTGGCTGTGTTTTGGCAATTACAATCTTGTGATTGCAATGTTCTTGCCATTGAAATTGAGCCTTGTGTTGATTAGGCCCTTGTGCCACCATTTATGCTACCTGTTGGGGGCTTTTTACTTCTTTAGTACTTTGGCATGCTGGTGTAGAACTTGATATGAAAGGAACAAATCTGGTTATCACATGTACTCTAGGGTTTTGTAATGGTCCATGTCTAAGTTGGCCATGGTTTTTACTAGCCAATGTCTATGAAATAGAATAAATAAAATGCTGATATGGTATGCTCTGATGGTCTCTGTTGGATTGTATAAAAGAGAGATGGTCTGTGTTGATTTGTGTTGAACTATTTAGTTAGCCTTGTCATGTATACTGTGTGTAATCATCGAGCATAAAAGGGTAAGTATATGCTTATATGTTAGCGGTGCTATGGTGCAATTACATATGTTCGGAAGCACTACACATAATTGCTCATTGTGTGGTTGTTGCTGAATTGCTAGATCATATGTCTGGTTACGTGTTATTCTGTTCTTAGCTTGGTTGTGCTTGTACTTTGTTGGGTGGGTATTGCCTGTTGGAGGCTAGGGTGGTATAAACTGTTGAAGCTCATGTCGATTACTCCTTGTCTATATATGTGTTGTCCCCAACTGTGGACTTTGAATTCTTGAGCTAGTGAGATTGATATGCTAGCTAAAGATGATGATGCCTTTCTTGTTCCTAGATTTGACTGTTTAATTTCCATGCAAATAAAACTAAGCATATCTCCCCCATCTTGGTGCTGCTGGTGGTGCCAAGGATAGGGCTAAGCATCGATGTGAAACAAGTAGTTGAATTAAACATGTGTAGGCTTGAACAAGTATCCAGGCTTGGAAGGCTGAAAATAACACTTGTAGTACTCTTGCAGGTGCTTGGCATTTCAAAAAAGTCATTCATGTGGGAGTTTCATCAATGGTGAAGGGCATTTGCCGCCTAATCTATTGGACTTGGATCTGTCAAACTGCTGTAATATAAGCATCTAAGTATAGTCGGCATCGCACGAGCATTCTCCAGTTGTTTTACATTCTTCTTTTTGGCAGGTTACGCTCCATCTTCCAAATGCCGGAAAAATTACGGACCCTGATATTGATGTTAATGGTCGGCTGGTGGATCGAAATACATTGGGTTATAATTTATTGTGCTCCTGTAAGACACTTATCTTTGTTCCACTGTGTCAAGACTAAAGAATCGGCTGAGGGTGCGGTCAAGGTGAACTTCGATGAATGTTGTGCAGCTGACAGGGGTGGTGTTGGTGTTGGGGTTTCGTGATTAGAAACCATGATGGGGAAGTTCTGGGATTGGCAGCAGATCGAAGCGAATCTGCAGAGCTTGGGGTGGATTGCCTGCTCGCAAGGTTATTCCCGGCTCAAATTTGAAACTGGTGCCCAAGTTCTGGTGCATGCAATCATGCTGAGGGTGTCCTTTTCCTAGAGATCACAGAGAAGTTGAGTAGTTTTTCTATTTTGTTTTGCAGCCTTTGGTCTTGTAACCAACGTTTTAGCTGTGGCTGTGCTTTTCCTAGAGATAAAAGACTTTGTGCGAGAAAACTTGAGTAGTTTTCTATTTTGTTGTGTCATAGAAGTCTTGTAGCCAATGATTTTGCTGTCTGTTGGTTAATGCAAAGCTATTTTATTTCCCAGTTTCAAAAGAACTAGACTAAAGAATTTGCTAAAGATTTATGTTACTTGCAATCGCAATATACCACTGTTGTTTTCTCATTAGCTGCCATCACCATGCTCTATCTGTTTGTAACTGGATCATTGACTGTTGAAATCAGTGAATATCTTGACGCATTTCGTCAAACTTTAATACTAGTATTTCCATCTCGTCATGATTCATTTAGCTCGTGTCAATCAAATATTAAATGACAAAAGGTCCCTTTTTCCTGTTTTCAAACTGGACCGAAAACTAAACAGTCACACTAAAAAATAACAAAATTTGAACTCCAAATAACCACATCCACCATACTACATGCACATTGTGTAGATTGTCCTTGCCGCCGCCTGCGCTGGAGGAGTTTCTGTCCACAAATGAGGCCATCGACCATTGTAGAGGGGAAGAGTTGGATGTTTTGTCGGTACACATTAATGGCATGGACTCGGAAGATTGCTTTACGACATTGTTCATCCTACCGTAGCTCTAGTTATATTAGCAGGGTATGTTGCGATTGATTTGATTTGATTTTCATGTGTTGAACTTGGTTAATTTGAGGCCAATGTGCACCCATGTGATCCGTTGTTCCCAACATCATATATACAACGGCTTGATGCTATGCCATCGGCCAACATTCTGATTAATTTTCTTTCTTTCTGTTATATATATGTAAAAGGACTATACAAGTATATAGTATGCTTTTAGTGCATGGTTATCCATTTTTCGGAGCAGAACGTAGAGGGTCTGTTGTGATTAACAGTAGTAGCAGCAGCAAGGAATCTTCTATTATATCATTAAAACATAAGTAAAAGAAGCCATGACGTTCATCCACATATATTAAAATATCTCGACCATTAACAATTTAGTATGAACGGATGAGATTTAAAGATATAGCGTTACACACAAATATTATGTTTAGGCATATATATTGTGTTGCACGTAGAAATTCGCTCACGTACACATGTCATCTATGATGGAAAAATGCCATCACAATCACTTATATGACAAAGCCCCAGCACGTGATGTTCAAAAAAAAACCACCAGCACGTGTATGTTTTGTACATGAAAAGCTAAAACGATGAGTTAAAAAGTCCATCGATGCAAAAAAGAAAGAAAAAAGAGTCCATGTCTAACACGGCAATGCACCTGTTGGAAAAAAGGGTAGAGTCCATACCTAATACGGCTATGTACCTGTCACGTGTTCTATGTTTTTATTTTTGGAAAAGTACGGCTGCGATTTCCTGGAAGGAAGTACGTACAGTATAAATCTCCCATGTTTTAGCGTATGCTATGAGTTCCAGCGATGCAAAAAAAATCCACACGTCACAAGTGATTGGTCTCCAGCAAGAATACGCATGGCATATGGCTGATCGATTTCCGGCTAGACTATTCACGTGTGCAAGCTGAGAACGACACGGATACATATCCATTGCCCCATATGGCCTCTATACAAGGCTCAACTAAAATAGACATGAGCACACTGCCCATGCGTACACGTCTGGACACCTGGCCAATCACGAGCAGAACAATATAGTCAATGACGACGTCAAACATCCGTCAGGCACTAGAGGAACATATCCATTGATGCTGATAATGCCCACACGCCCGTTGAAGGCATGTCAACAACGCCATCATCTTACTATACATACTCTGTGTCTCTTTAGATACTTCCACCCCAACATGTTTGATAAATCAAACTTCGTAGGTACACTGTAAATTAATCAATTATCACCATGGCTTCCCCCGCCAGAAAACAACTCTGGCTTATAACAAGTTGAGTGAGGTGAGTGACTAAATGCACCGGTAGAAAAAGGGGCTTCCATACGCCGCCATTAGTCCCCAACAGAACCGAACCGCGACCAAAGGGCTCTTTAGTCGCGGTTCGGGAGAAGGCCCGCGACCAACTACCTGGGCCCCCGCGTTCGGTCGACAGCTGGCCGACGGGAGGGTCTTTAGTCCCGGTTGGCCAGGCCAACCGGGACTAAAGGTCCCCGAAGGCCTTTAGTCCCGGTTGGCCAGGCCAACCGGGACTAAAGGCCCATCCAGCTGGCGGACGGGAGGGCTTTAGTCCCGGTTGGCCTGGCCAACCGCGACTAAAGGCCCATCCCTATATATACTCAGCTCACTCCACTTCACTCAGCTCATCACACTTCACAATTTTCAGAAGGTGGTGGTGGGGTGGTGATGGTTTGCTTTTGGTTTCTCCTATGCACACAAGGTGTTTGATGAAATGCCCGAGAGCCTGAAACAAGCCACACTTGAGCTTTCTCATTTATTTTTCCTCCGCGATCGCGGTTAGCAACTCAAACCTTTCATGTGTCATTGATAAAATACGCATGTGTGTAGTTCATTGTTTAATTAGTATTATTTCTAGCTACTTAGTTTAACAAATGCATGATGGTTAATTATATACTTTATATAATAATAATGCAGATGAATTGGCAATGGATGTACGGTTCCCGACTCTCCGGCGAGTTCACTACGGGTTTGAAAGATTTCCTCGTAGTGGCAAATGCGAACAGGCAGCAAGGTTTTATTATCTGTCCATGTGCTGTCTGTAAGAATGATAAGGGTTACTCCTCGCCAAGAAGAGTTCACATGGACCTGCTTATGCATGGTTTCATGCCAAGCTATTATTGTTGGACCAAGCATGGAAAAAGAGGGGTCAGAATGGAAGACGATGAAGAAGGGGATGATATCGATGACAACTATCGTGATCATTTCGGTGATACTTTCATGGAGGATGATGCTGAAGGTGGGGAAGGGTTAGGTGAAGGTGAAGAAGAGGCACATGATGAGCCCGCTGATGATCTTGGTCGGACCATTGCTGATGCACGGAGACGCTGCGAAACTGATAAGGAGAGGGAGAATTTGGATCGCATGTTAGAGGATCACAAAAAGTCGTTGTATCCAGGATGCGATAATAGTCTGAAAAAGCTGGGCTGTACACTGGATTTGCTAAAATGGAAGGCACAGGAAGGTGTAGGTGACTCATCATTTGAAAATTTGCTGAAAATGTTGAAGAATATGTTGCCGAAGAATAACGAGTTGCCCGCCAGTACGTACGAAGCAAAGAAGGTTGTCTGCCCTCTAGGTTTAGAGGTTTAGAAGATACATGCATGCATTAATGACTGCATCCTCTACCGCGGTGAATACGAGAATTTGAATGAATGCCCTGTATGCACTGCATTGCGTTATAAGATCAGAGGCGATGACCCTGGTGACGATGTTGAGGGCGAGAAACCCAGGAAGAGGGTTCCCGCCAAGGTGATGTGGTATGCTCCTATAATACCACGGTTGAAACGTCTGTTCATGAACAAAAAGAATGCCAAGTTGTTGCGATGGCACAAAGAGGACCGTAAGTCCGACGGGCAGTCGAGACACACCGCTGATGGAACGCAATGGAGAAAGATCGACAGAGTTTTCAAAGATTTTGCAGCTGACGCAAGGAACTTAAGATTTGGTCTAAATACTGATGGCATTAATCCTTTTGGCGAGCAGAGCTCCAGCCATAGCACCTGGCCCGTGACTCTATGCATCTACAACCTTCCTCCTTGGTTGTGCATGAAGCGGAAGTTCATTATGATGCCAATTCTCATCCAAGGCCCTAAGCAACCCGGTAACGACATCGATGTGTACCTAAGGCCATTAGTTGAAGAACTTTTACAGTTGTGGGCGAAACCTGGTGTACGTGTCTGGGATGAGCACAAAGGAGAGGAATTTGATCTACGAGCGTTGCTTTTTGTAACCATCAACGATTGGCCTGCTCTCAGTAACCTTTCAGGACAGACAAATAAGGGATACAATGCATGCACGCACTGCTTACATGAGACTGAAAGTGTACGTTTGGTTAATTGTAAGAAGAACGTGTACCTGGGTCATCGTCGATTTCTTCCCCGAAATCATAACGTAAGAAAGAAAGGCAAGCATTTCAACGGGAAGGCAGATCACCGGCCGAAGCCTGCGGAACGTACTGGTGCTGAGATATTTGATATGGTCAAGGATTTGAAAGTCATCTTTGGAAAGGGTCCTGGCGGACAATCAGTTCCGCGGGGAGTTGACGGGCAGGCACCCATGTGGAAGAAGAAATCTATATTTTGGGAGCTAGAATATTGGAAAGTCCTAGAGGTCCGCTCTGCAATCGACGTGATGCATGTTACGAAGAATGTTTGCGTGAACCTGCTAAGCTTCTTGGGCGTGTATGGGAAGACAAATGATACAAAGGAAGCACGGCAGGACCAGCAACTTTTGAAAGACCCAGATGACCGGCATCCGGAATGGTTTCAAGGTCGTGCCAGCTACGCTCTTACCAAAGAAGAGAAGGTCATTTTTTTTGAATGCCTGAGCAGTATGAAGGTCCCGTCTGGCTTCTCGTCGAATATAAAGGGAATAATAAACATGCCGGAGAAAAAGTTCCAAAACCTGAAGTCTCACGACTGCCACGTGATTATGACGCAATTGCTTCCGATTGCTTTGAGGGGGCTCCTACCGGAAAATGTTCGAGTAGCCATTGTGAAGCTATGTGCATTCCTCAATGCAATCTCTCAGAAGGTAATCAATCCAGAAGATCTACCACGGTTACAGAACGATGTGGTCCAATGCCTTGTCAGTTTCGAGTTGGTGTTCCCACCATCCTTCTTCGATATTATGACGCACCTCCTGGTCCACCTAGTCGAAGAGATTTCCATTCTCGGTCCTGTATTTCTACACAATATGTTCCCCTTTGAGAGGTTCATGGGAGTATTAAAGAAATATGTTCGTAACCGTGCTAGGCCAGAAGGAAGCATCGTCAAGGGCTATGGAAATGAGGAGGTAATTGAGTTCTGTATTGACTATGTTCCTGACCTTAAACCGATTGGTATTCCTCAATCGCGGCACGAGGGGAGACTAAGTGGAAAAGGCAAGATCGGAAGGGATACCACGATATGTATGGACGGTCATTCTATGACTGAAGCACACCACACAGTCCTGCAAAATTCCAGCTTGGTGGCTCCGTACTTCGAGCAATACAAGAATATTTTACGCTCGGACAACCCGGGGAAGCCTGAATCCTGGATTAGAAAGGCCCACATGGAGACTTTCGGCAGTTGGTTGCGAAAACATTTCATGAATGACAATGATGTTGGAGATCAGCTGTACATGTTGGCCAAGAAACCATCTTCGACTATAACGACTTTTCACGGGTACGAGATAAATGGGAATACATTTTACACCATCGCCCAAGATAAAAAGAGCACCAACCAAAACAGTGGTGTCCGCTTTGATGCAGTAACCGAGAATGGGCAAAAGGTCACATATTATGGTTACATAGAGGAGATATGGGAACTTGACTATGGACCCTCCTTTAAGGTCCCTTTGTTCCGGTGCAAATGGTTCAAGCTAACAGGAGGTGGGGTAAAGGTGGACGAGCAATACGGAATGACAATGGTGGATTTCAACAATCTTGGTTACCTTGACGAACCATTCGTCCTTGCCAAAGATGTCGCTCAGGTTTTTTATTTGAAGGACATGAGTAGCAAACCGAGGAAACGGAAAGATAAGAAAACGATCAGTACATCATGCGATGATCCAAAGCGCCACATTGTTCTTTCAGGGAAAAGAAACATCGTGGGAGTGGAGGACAAGACAGACATGTCAGAAGATTATAATATGTTTGGTGAAATTCCGCCCTTCAAAGTGAACACTGACCCAAGCATTAAGTTAAATGATGAGGATGCTCCATGGATACGGCACAATCGTAAGCAAGCAGGGACGTCCAAGGGAAGAATTGATGTGTAATAATGTATAATTGTACCAAACTTTGTATTTGGTCGATGAACTGAATGATGTATCAAACCTTTTGTCAAACCTTCAAGGGATTTTAAGATTTTTTTGATATATAATTGTATTTTTAAGATTTTAAAATGAATTAGTTTTATTTTTCTAATTTTTTTGATATATAATTGTATTTTTAAGATTTTAAAATGAATTAGTTTTATTTTTCTGATTTTTTTGATATATAATTGTATTTTTAAGATTTTAAAATGAATTTGTTTTATTTTTCTGATTTTTTTGATATATAATTGTATTTTTAAGATTTTAAAATGAATTAGTTTTATTTTTCTGATTTTTTTGATATATAATTGTATTTTTAAGATTTTAAATGAATTAGTTTTATTTTTCTGATTTTTTTGATATATAATTGTATTTCTAAGATTTTAAAATGAATTAGTTTTATTTTTCTGATTTTTTTGATATATAATTGTATTTTTAAGATTTTAAAATGAATTAGTTTTATTTTTCTGATTTTTTTGATATATAATTGTACTTTTAAGATTTTAAAATGAATTCGTTTTATTTTTCTGATTTTTTTGATATATAATTGTATTTCTAAGATTTTAAAATGAATTAGTTTTATTTTTCTGATTTTTTTGATATATAATTGTATTTTTAAGATTTTAAAATGAATTAGTTTTATTTTTCTGATTTTTTGATATATAATTGTACTTTTAAGATTTTAAAACTAAAAATATGCCACCACGGACCTTTAGTCCCGGTTGGGGAGCCGGACCGGGACTAAAGGGCACCCTTTAGTCCCGGTCCGCCTCCCCAACCGGGACTAAAGGGTCGGTCTGCGCGGGAACGAAAACACCTTTAGTCCCGGTTGGGGAGGCGCACCGGGACTAAAGGGTACCTTTAGTCCCGGTCCGCCTCCCCAACCGGGACTAAAGGTCCTACTACATATATAGCACTTAGCAGTTCGCCTCCCATTCTCCTCATTCTCTCTCTCGATCGACGCCGAAGCGCCGCCCGACGCCGACGCCCCGCCTCGCCGTCGCCGCGCCGTCCCCGCGCCGTCCCCGCGTCCCTGCGCCGCCGTGAGCTCCTCCTCCTCCCTTCCCCCTCTGTCGTCGGCGCCGTCGTCGCCCCGCCTCGCCGTCGCCTCGCCGTCGCCGCCCCGACGCCGACGCCCCGCCTCGCCGTCGCCGTCGCTGCATGCCCTGTTCGCTGCCGCTGCCTCTGCCGGCCCCCTGCATCCCCACCTCGCCGTCGCCGTGCGCGGACCCGCCGTCATCCTCGTTGCGCAGCGCGGTCATCCTCGTTCTTGGCCGCCTCTGCCTCTGCCGAACGCCTGCAGCTTCTCGTCGCCGGCGGCAGACCCGCCGTCTTGCTGCCTCTTGGCCTGGGGCGCTGCTGCAGCGGCGCCGACGAAGGCCCGCCGCCGGAATTAAAGAAGAAGACACAGAAGAAAAAGAAAAAGAAGAAGAAAAAGAAAGAAAAAGAAAAATAAAGCAAAGAAATAAAGCAAATTGAAGAAGAAAATAAAGCAAATAAAGAAATAAAGAAAATAAAGAAAAATAAAGCAAAGAAAAAGAAAAAGAAGCAAAGAAAAAGAAATAAAGAAATAAAGCAAATAAAGCAAATAAAGAAATAAAGAAGAAGAAAGGAAGAAGAAAGGAAGAAGAAGAAAGAAAGAAAAATGAAAAAGGAAAGAAGAAGAAAGAAAGAATAGAAAGGAATAAGAAGAAAAGGAAGAAGAAGAAAGAAAGAAAAAAGAAAAAGGAAGAAGAAAGAAAGAAGAAGAAAGAAAGAAGAAGAAAGAAAGAAAAAAGAAAAAGGAAGAAGAAGAAAGAGGAAGAAGAAAGGAAAGAAGAAGAAAGGAAAGAAGAAAGAAAGAAGAAGAAAGGAAGAAGAAGAAAGAAAGAAGAAGAAAGGAAAAAGGAAGAAGAAGAAAGGAAGAAGAAGAAAGAGGAAGAAGAAAGGAAGAAGAAGAAAAAAAGATTTTTTACTTAAAAAATCTTATTTTTTAATTCCTCCTCCTCTATGTCCCCTTAATCTTATTTTTTAATTCCTTTACACTTAAAGAATTTTTACTACATGCAGGAGTGACATATGGCGGACGACAGAACCGAGCCGCTTAGGGATCCGGAGGCTGAACGTTATTTAATGGGCATCATCAACAACGAGATTCCTTATGTGCCGGGCTCAGAAGATGAGCAACAAGAGGATGATGTAGTCTCTTCTTATCTGAACCTTGCCGGTGACGATGATCAAGAAGGTGAAGGAACGGACATTGTCGACGGAGGTCAACCGTCAACAACCGACGATCTCCAATTGCAAGTAGCAACAACCACCTCCGGCGAGGTATTTATATACATTGAGAGCCTCTCGTGATACAAACTTATTGAAATGTGAATACATATGTATTAACGCGCGCGACTCTCTTTCTTTTTTTAGCCCTCCGGATCCGGATCGAGTACGACAAAGCATCGTGGCAAATCCAAGGCGATGAGAACAGGAGAAACATATGCCATTGAGTCTGTCAGTGAAACCGGCAAGCCCCTACAGCACACCTCAAAGTTTGTCAACCAATGCGGAGTCGTTGTTAGAGACAACGTCTCGATCACCGTCCAGGAATAGAATGAGCCAAAGAAGGCACGTCTTGGTTTCAGTTTTGTCGACAAGAGAACGAAAAAGGATTGCTGGAGAAAGCTTATGGAACATTTCATTCTACCTCCGGAATACAACAAAGTCGATGAATTCGGTAACGAGGTTCCGGGTGGACGTCAGAGGAGGAGGCTAGTTAAAGAGTTCGCTCTTCAGAAGATGGCCGATGCATTCCGGAACTTCAAGAAAAATTTAACCCGTGACTATGTCAACAAGGGCAAGACTCCGGATTTCAATGGACAACATGAGAAACTGAAAGATGATTGGCCAGAATTTGTGAGGCAAAAGCAATCGGACCACTTCAAGGAAATATCGAAAAAAAATAAGGATAATGCGGGTAAGAAAAAGTACCATCATGTTATGGGGCCAGGAGGATACCGCATTGCGGACCCTAGGTGGCAGAAGATGGAGGAGGACCTGAGGGTGCGAGGAATCCCTCTAGGTACAGAGGGATGGGACCCAAGGGCCAAAAGCTGGTGGTACGGGCATGGGGGGTCGCTAGACCCGGAGACAGGGGAGTGTGTTCACCGGCATCGACACTTTGCTCCGACCCAAGCCCTTATTGACACAATGACCCAAGCTCAAGCGGGCTTGATCAAGTTCAACAGAGAGAAAGACGCACTGACTTTAGCCCTCGGGAATGATGAACACGGAGGACGTGTACGAGGCAAAGGCAAAGTTCCGTGGAAAGTAGGGTTTTCCCAGGACAATGACCCGTACGGTTACAGAAGCCGTAAGAGAAAGACGGACCGGGATGCAGATCTTATGACGAAGTTTGCATCGGAACTCCATGAGTTGAAGCAGACCGTGCATGTACTAATGAAAGAAAAATCGGCTGCAGGGCCGCATGAAGATCATGAAGCGGATCGCGAAAGCGAGCAGCGGAGAAGCAGCGTGGCTTCCACGGATGCCCCGCCTTGTGCTAGTGCACCGATGATCGAGATTCGTGCACCGGAGCCTCACTACCCCGTGGATGATGTAAAGGAGATGAAAGACTGTGATCTGCATTATCCCGTGGGGAACATTTCCATGAAGGTAGCTAGCGGCAGTGCTTTACCCTGTACACCTGGAGCACTCCACCACAACAACCCCATTGCATATGGCTATGCTCGTGTCACGGTGGAAGACATAGTCCAAGGGTTTGAGGACCTCGAGATTGACAAACCTACACCCGAAGGGGAGAGAAGACTTGGAGATGTCAAGCGCCAGTACATTCTATGGAAAAAGAAGTACATAGTGTTTCCAGGCGAGGCGCCAAGGCCAGCAAGTCCACCCCCCTCCGATGGTGGTGGTGGTGGTGGTGGCGGTGGTGGCGGTGGTGGTGGTCGTGGTGGTTCACCTACACCTCCTTCACGCCATTCGACGCCGTCCCCCGATCCACAACATCCGGCGGGTACGACGCCCCCCAATCCTCCTCTGGCGGGTACGACACCCCCCAATCCACCTCCGGCGGGTAAGCAGACGCCCCCCAATCCACCTCCGGCGAAGAAGCAGAAGCAGGCGGACAGCAAGGAAACCCGCTCCTGGACTATTAACCCGGACCCTTATGTACCTAAGACCACAAGGGTACCGGAGCCATCACTGAAGCCTCTCCTCCCAAGGCCTGGGGAACTTAGTGAAGCTGACCTCACATTGGCCGCGGCTGCTGATTATGAGAAATGGAAGGCGGATATGAAGGCCAAAAAACAGCCTGAGCCCAAGCAAGTATTAACTGAGAAGCAAAAGAAGTGGGCTAAGGATTTTTTGACGACACCGTCCCAAGCCGAGCTGAATATGCCTGACGACTATGGACATGAACTTCGTAAGCAAGCAAAAATGTTGAAGGAGGAAGAAAGTCGTAAAAAAAGCGGGAAACAAGTTGACCAGCTCGGGATGCAGAAGAAACAATCGATCCCCCCGCTCATAGTGAAAGCCGGTCCGGAAGAGGACCCCGAGATCATAGCAGCTGCGGCAGCACTTGGATTGACTGTAGCGGGTGCCATGCAACAAGCGTCCGAGATGGGTTTGACTCTTCGTGCCTGCTTAGACCTTGAGGATGCGCCTGTAGGTGAGATAGCATTCCAATATGTGCGGAAGGGGCCTCTCGTCGAGCCTGAGCAGGAAAATAGTCTACCACAACAAATGCGAAATCTGCTACGTTGGTACAAACAATTCATATCATGGGCCGACAAAGAATATGTTTATGCGGATGTTACAGAACAGCATCACACCAAACGGTACTCTGTAGAAATTCATATGAGTGAATTGTTCCAGCTGTTCAATCTGCGCGCCCTCGACAAATCTATGCTGAGTTGCTACGTTCTGTAAGTGATTTATTTCTACCTCATCTCGTTCTTCATTATTGCCTGCACTATATATATATATATATATATATATATATATATATATATATATATATATATATATATATATATATATATATATATATATATGTCCTAACTATATTGTTTGGTACGCTATTATGCAGAATGAAGATTTGGGAATGCAAAATAAGAAACATCCATGATGTTGGGTTCATTGACCCACATATCGTTAATGGACATGTGTTAAAACATCACCCCAACGACGTGGAGAAAGACCTGTACAACTTTCTTACAAAGCATCAACTCAAAAGTCATATTCTATTTCCTTACCATTTTGGGTGAGTGTTTTATCTCTTGTGCCCATTCTCTTTTGTTTACTCCATGCATGGTATGTCTAATCGATGAGTTATGCATGACTGTGCATGTAACGTGTCCGCAGGTTCCACTGGATTCTGCTAAATATTGAACTTCACACCTCCACAGTTCTAATCAGCGACTCTAAGGATTCGGATCCAAAGCATTGGGCCGACATGAGAAAAATGCTGAAAAAGTAATTATTTTCAATCATTTGAGCTCTATATCGATCGGTCTCTTTCGTTCATTTCCTAATATCAACTAACTAATATAACTCCCTTATTCATTTGATTTTCTTTGCCCTGTAGGGTTTGGAGACGGTTTTCAGAAGAAATTGTCGGTGAATTCAAACATGAGCTAGATTTCAGAAAGTTAGTTAATGTGGATCAGCAGCCACCGGCGACCGATCTATGTGGATACTATGTTTGTGAGAACATCCGGAGAGAAACCACTGAGCGGAAGGAATCAGCTAGCGTGCGGAACGCGAGGGATAACTTGCGGAGGAGGCTTAGTCCAGAAGCTCGCTTCCGACCAATTCAAGAAGAATTAGCAGGATTTTTAATGAGGGAAGTCATCGATCCTAAAGGACAACACTATACCGAGGACGTAGAAATTTATATGCATACCCGAGATTGAAACTTGTTCGAAGTTGTATATGGTCATCCATCGTAATTGTGTATGGAAACTTGTTTAAAGTTGTATATATATATTATATATTCCTCTTGAATTCTTCTTGTTTGAAATTTCATATGCATGTATATATATAGTAGCGTAGAATATGTGTACTGAAACTTCATCAAAAATAAAATAAAACACAAAATAAAATATAAAACAAATAAAACAATACAAATTAAAAAGAAACCAGGTTTAGGGGGGCTAAAACCCTAAACCTGCGGAGGAGGCTTTTAGTCCCGGCTGGCCACGAGAGCCGGGACTAAAGGTCCTCGGCCCCGGCGGACCACGGGCGCCCACGTGGCGGGCCTTTAGTCCCGGTCAGCCACAAGAACCGGGACTAAAGCCTTTTGTCGCGGTCCGGAAGAGCCGCGGCTAAAGAGGGGGGGGGGGGGCTTTAGTCGCGACCCTTTAGTCCCGGTTGCACAGCCGGGGCTAAAGGCTGTTGCGAACCGGGACTAGAGGGCGTTTTTCTACCAGTGATGGTTAATGTGAAAGTTACGGAGAAGAGATACCGCAAAAAAAGGTTATTGAGAAGAGAAAAATTAAGGGTTTAATTATGATATACAAGGTTATGAAAAGAAAAAATATATGGACCATGCAATTGAAAAATAAATGTTCCAATGGAAAAAAATTAAAGGAAAATCTAATACAAACAGAGATGTAAGGTCAAAAAAGTATAGGAGTCTACCTGTGCAAATAATAATGTATGTTAAAGTGATATTCCTATTCTTGGTACTCCATCCTGCAAAACAGTGTTATTGAGAAGAGAAAAATAAGCGTTTAATGTGCACAGTGGTCTAAAATCCACACGTCACAAGTGATTGGTCTCCAGCAAGAATACGCATGGCATATGGCTGATCGATTTCCGGCTAGACTATTCACGTGTGCAAGCTGAAAACCATACAGATACATATCCATTGCCCCATATGGCCTCTATACAAGGCTCAACTAAAATAGACATGAGCACACTGCCCATGCGTACACGTCTGGACACCTGGCCGATCACGAGCAGAACAATATAGTCAGTGACGACGTCAAACATCCGTCAGGCACTAGAGGAACATATCCATTGATGCTGATAATGCCGACACGCCCGTTGAAGGCATGTCAACAACGCCATCATCTTACTACACATACTCTGTGTCTCTTTAGATACTTCCACCCCAACATGTTTGATAAATCAAACTTCGTAGGTACACTGTAAGTAATCAATTATCACCATGGCTACCCCCGCCAGAAAACAACTCTGGCTTATAACAAGTTGAGTGAGGTGACTAAATGGTTAATGTGAAAGTTACGGAGAAGAGATACCGCAAAAAAAGGTTATTGAGAAGAGAAAAATTAAGAGTTTAATTATGTTATATGCACATAGTCTATTCTATACAAGGTTATGAAAAGAAAAATATATGGACCATGCAATTGAAAAATAAATGTTCCAATGGAAAAAAATTAAAGGAAAATCTAATACAAGCAAAGATGTAAGGTCAAAAAAATATAGGAGTCTACCTGTGCAAATAATAATGTATGTTAAAGTGATATTCCTATTCTTGGTACTCCATCATGCAAAACAGTGTTATTGAGAAGAGAAAAATAAGCGTTTAATGTGCACAGTGGCCTATTCTATATAACGAGGTCATAAATAATATGGAACATATAATAGAAAAATAAATGATCCCATAGATTTTTTTTAAAGTAAAATCTAATACCAAAAGAAATGTAAGGCAAAAAATATATGAAGGGTCTAGCTGTATAAAAAATATTGGATGTTCAAGAGATATTCCTGTTCTCGACACTCCATGTCACTTAGGGTTATTTGGCGTAGGTAGGAGATAGATCTAAGACAAAGTGATCCTCCTTTAAAACACTTTATATTTCCCTTAGATCGAGCATAATACAAGTAATCAATCAAAGCATAGAGAGCCATCTTATTATCTTTTTATAAAGGAAAGCAACAGCGGACTAAGTATGCTCATCTCAAAATAAGTATGCAATTAAGAAATCCATCATTGATAAGTAGCAAAGGGAGGCAATACAAATGAATAGGCCGCCGCGCATGTTCTAGTCCTCTGGCCAGACCCGTCCCAGCCTTCGCCGCCCTGCCCATGCATGTGGCCGCCGCGCGTAGAACTCGTCTCCATCTAACCTTCTTTCAGGAACTAAATCTCGGGATGGTCTATGAGTTTTCTTGTGATGCAGATGCTTCTACGGGACACACACATAGGCAGAGGTCCAACTCACAGGTGCTTGTTAGTTAGTTAGTTAGTTTGTTGTACAAGATCTAGAAAAGGCAATCCAAGCTAAGGTTAGCGGAAAAAATACATGTTTTGTTTTTAAAGTTGTAACATGAAGTGAATTTTCCAGTCGAGCCAAAAGTCCATGACACTGACACCTACACCCAATACATTGCCGCCTGCTTGTAATTAAGAAGATTGCAGAGTCATACCACACCTGTAATTTAGTGTCCAAAGTTCAATTCTGGTTGTCAATCATCTTGATCTAACTAATTCCTCGTTACTAAAAGAAAAAAAAAAGCAAAACACATGATATTGACCTGGAAGTGGAGCAGAGAATAGTTACAGATGAGATGCAACCCTTAGGTCTGAATATACACCATAATAAATACCTGGTAGCAGCAACCTCACTCCCAGGAAGAATACACTTGTTTTCAGGCTTGATCTAGCTACTTTCTGCGTGCTAAATGTTACTACAAACTGTCCAGTTGTGCTAGAATCATTTCTCATGAGAATCTGATGTTTTTTGCATAGGAAATGTTACTATAGACTGTCCGGTTCTATTAGAATAGGACATGCATTTGCGTGCTTTATTTATATGAAGGAAATGTATGTGTGGTGTATCAGCCATGATATAGATAGAAAATAATGGAAGCTCTTCTCATATATGTACTTGTTAGTTCCATGATGTAGTTTGTTTCTGAATCTTTCTTTCTAAGTACAAATAATTATTCGGACTATATATCTTTGCTCATATTTAAAGCCGTTATATTTGAGTGTCTTCCTTGCTCGTCATGTATGTGTGCAGACTACATATTCTAATTCAAATGGGTGAGAGCAGACTAAGAAATTTAGACGCATATTGTGTTGTTCGATCACCCGACATTAATTATTATGTGAACGACCTTGAGCGTGCCAAAAATGTCATTACAACAGTTGTGTAACGAGGTTCTGGCACAAGGGCTCGAACAGACAATATAAAATATGCTAGTTGTGCCAAAAATAATAATGCATGCGTGCGGTGTTTCTCTTCCATGTGAAATACTACAGACTGGAAGACATGCATGGTCCCGGAGCAATTTCTAGTGCCGGTGCGCATCCCCCCCCCCCCCACCCCCACATTGTAAGCGTTATGCTGCCAAAATTTCTGGTGAAATATCTCTCGACTTGTCAAAATTTTGGCCTTGTTTGTGAGGTTATGGAAACATTAGGGTGTTGGCTGCAAAAAAGTTGGGGACTTGGCTGCGAGATTATGTTATTTGTGGGGTTGGAAAAGAAAAAATATTTGACTTTTCCCCTTGGATTGAACAGTCAACCGACATCTCATGCATACTTTGCATGACGAAGCAGCGGCATTGCCCATGGGAATAATATTCTCTTGATATATCCCCATTCCATTGGTGCGTTTTTCACTAGTGGGAGGGGGGGGGGTCGAGTTGTGTCGCCAGCGTGTCTTCTGAGATCCACTCAGATTAGGTTTCGGGTGGATCCATTTGGATTCGATCGGGTTTTTGTGGGATTTAGAGTTTCTACAGGCCCTTATTGACGGGGTTTTTTTTTCTCCGGGGCGGCGTTTTGCTTCGCAGGTCAAGGCACTGGCGTCTCCTGGTCTGCATCGATGACCTCCCACCCGTTGCATCTACAAACTCTTGGGTTCAAAAAAGTTTGCTCTGGCTACGCAGAGGCCAGAGGAGGCATTGAAGTAGGCTCACGATACACCATTGGTGAATGCAGGAGGAAGAAAGACTTGGGCGCCCCCAATATTTTGAATGTTTCCTATTTTTTGTAAAGGTGTCTTTGTAGGGATGTTTGATACTTAATAAGTCCTAGGACTTTTTTTAGTCCCAACTTATTAGTCACAAGTCCCTAAAAAGTCCCTACCTGTTTGGTTCCTGGGACTTATAAGTCCCTATAAGACCATATTACAACTATAAGTCCCTATAAGTCTCTCCTTGAGAGTCTTATTTCATAAGTCTCAAATACGCACTTTAAATCCCTATAAGTCCTTCCTGTTTGGTTTAGATGGGACTTATAGGGACTTTTTTAAGTCCCTAAGCCAATTAGTCCCTGAAAATAAACACCCTCTTAATATGGCCTTAGGCCTTTCCGTAGAAAAAGGAGGTTTTGCTTAATCTTCACATATTTGTACATGTTTTTTTCTTTCATTTTATAGTTTTTAGCATAACTTTATTTCACAGTTGACACCCGCCCCATGAAGCTGCTAGGGTCAGCATGCGGCACAAGCTGAACATGCATGAGGTTACACAACCTCCCAGGCCTTGGTCGCGGTTTGAATAGGCTGCTCTGACCTGTAGGCATATCCTAGCTGGTCTCTTCCCTTTTGCATTGTGGTAAATCCAATTTCACACTTATAATTTCAAACAAAGTTCATGTGGTAAGCAGTGCTCATATGCAAGCGCTATGTCTCATATTAAGCGAGACAGATGGATCTCTCGCGTCGAGCGCTACAGGAACAGGCTGACCCATTGACTCAAACCTAAAAGAAGAGATAAAGTGGAGATAACGCTGCTAGCCACCTACTCCACGTCGGGCTCGGGATCAACTAGTAGGGTGCGACCTAGTTGAACTAGAAGAGTCGGGTTTTTCACTAGTTTTCCGGGTTTTGAAAAGTGTCGTGTGATCAACTAGTAGTGCGCGAATAACTAGAGGAAAATATCCCTTTTTTTGTTTTCTCTCTTTTTCTTATTCTTTTTTTTGTTTCTTTTGGTTCTCTTATTCTTCTTCGGTTCTCTATTTTCCCATCTTATTCTTTGCTTTTTCTTCTTTTTTCTTTTTCTCTCTCTTTGTTCCTTTCATTCATGATTTTACTCTTTTTTTCTTATTTTTTCTTTGGTTTTTTGTTTTCTTTCTTGGTTTTCAATTTATTTTTTTCCTTTGTTTTATTTGGTTTTCACAGTTTTGAATTCTTTTTGCATTTGTTTATTTTCTTTTATTTTTTGTATTCTTCTATTGTTCCTTTATTTATCTTCATTGTTTTTTTGTTTTTCTTTCTTTCTTTTGGTTTTTACTCTACATTTTTCGTATACATTAAAACATTTTTCTAATACACGTTTAACAGTTTACAAATACAAGTTCAATATTTTTAACATTTTGCAAATTCTTGATTCACATTTTTTTAATCCGAGAATAACAATTTCTGAATACCCGGTCAATATTTTTCCTATAAATATTTTTTGAACATTTTCAAATGCTTGATTAACATCTTTTGAAACAAGATTCACATTTTCAAATACTTGTTCAACATTTTAACAAATTCTTGACTAACTTTTTTATAAACATGATCAAAATTTTCAATCATCTTTTAATACATGGTCAAGAGCTCTTTAGTCCTGCCAGGAAATGGTTTGATGGAAATTCGTCGGAGCCTTTCATTGTTTACTTGCTTGATGCAGCAGATTCGTACCTGCTGTGTTTGTGCTTGCTTAGTTTAGCTATTGTATTTGTGATTTGTTATTTTGGGGTGAGATGTGGTCTGTGTCTAACTGTGTCTAACTGTTGTGTAGAGATGCATGTGCTTGGAGCCTTGCTGTATATCTTTGTATCGCCTTCTTTGCAAGCTACCCATTTTGTTTACCTTTCGTATAGAAAAGGTTTTCAGGTTTTATAGCAAAGCTGAAGCCTATTGTGTTCATATGTTTCACTGAGGAAAACTTCAAATCTTAGTTTGTACAGAAAATTCTTTGTGTCACATGCTCAACATACTTTGAACTATATACCTGGTTCAGTTTTAGAGAAAAATGCTCCTGGTTGTTTAACACACTTACTGAACTAATCAGCCTACCAACTAACTATCATCAATATCCACCAAACGGTTGTGGAAATAACTTTTGTTGATAATCCTTTGTTTTAAACAAGTACTAATATTTTGGTAGGACAAGAAGTTTCAAATTCTTATACTGGTTTATGTTGTTTTTTTAGGTTATGAGAAGATATGCTGCTGGAGAGATGCTCTTAGCAAACTTGAAGGGCTGCAACCAAATCCAATCGACAACATGGCAGTGGTCTCTGCTAGTGATCATCTTTTTAGCGATTCCTTTTCTGTTTGGCCTTCTCGTAGGTTTGCACATAAGCGGAAGTTGGTAGTGTGTATTAGTTGTCGTTGGAGCTGTGATGGCAGTATATCTTTTTTGTTGCTTGGCTGTCATTTGTATAGATGGCAATCTTTTAGTCGTTGCTGCTTATGTATAGATAATTTGATGAAGATGTAACTGTAACAAATGATATATGATTGTACGGCGAAACAAATATTGCTTTGATAGCAAAATTAAAAAAACTCGAACTATTTCTCTGTAGTCTAGTCCTATGAATTAGTGGGCTGAAAATCTTGATGGGCTGGAAGAGGCCTTGACCCAAACAATGTTGGACAAAGATGAAACGAAAAAAAGTCTTGAAAATAAAAAATGGACCGCAAAAGCCTGAGGCCCAGAAAATGGAAGAAGATTTGAAAATAAAAAAGGCTGAATTGCAGGGGTTGGCCCATGTAGCTGACCAATTGTTGGGCTTGGCCCATGTAAAACACCGAAATGGACCGGGCTGAATCTTAACAACGACCTTTTCAATTGGTCGCAATTTTGCCACGTCAGATTGCCATGTTGGATCCGACGTGGCCTGGGTAGACAGCTAGCGACCAAAACAGAAGGTCGTTGAACCAATGACCTTTTGATAAGGTCGTTGCCTTCCAAGTCGTTAATTTCAGTTTACGACCGCCCGCTTTTGACCATCTGTTTTTGTCAAAAAAAAATGTCGCAAATGAAAAACAATGACCTTTCAGTGACCAACAATGATGGTCGCAAGTTGACATATTTCTTGTAGTGCGTGTGGTATGTAAACGCACCCATGTAACTCTAAATTAATACAGTGAGAATTCAGTTGTCCAACTCTCACAACACCCACAACTGCTCTAACTATCGCACAATAGGGTATACAAACAGGCTGATTCTGATTCTTGGGAAACCAAAGGCACAGCTGATTCTCGGGAATCCAACCCCCAAAATGATTCTCAGGAATCAATGGGTGCCAGACCAGCGGTCCCTCTCGATTATTAGAAAAAATAATAGAAGGTTGTTTTATGCGTGAGCATGACATAACTCGCAGTGCTCGGCTGGCTGCGTTGATCTATGCAGATGAGGCGTTCTGCTCTGTGCAGGGGCGACATGCTCCGTGGGTCCGGGCGGGCTTGGGGTAGCGGAGGCTGTTGCGTCCCTGGGCGCCGCGTGCTTCCCTCCATGCCAGACGTGGCACACGGCGGCCTTCTCTGCGGGCTGCTCTGCGGCGGGCCTGGCCATGGTAGTGGCTGGCTGGAGTGTGGGGTCGTGATGTGCGCCTCCTCTGCTCAGATCTGGTTGGGTGGTGGCCTTGCTCGAATGGCACTCGCGTCGGCTGGTGGTTTTGTTGCTGATGGCTGAGAGGAGCGGCGGGTGGGGCGAGCTTGTGCGGGAGGACGGTAGTGGTGGTGGTGGAGTTGTACTCCGGCAGGCGGCGCTCGGTGGCGGGGGGATCCACCCTCTCCTAGGATTGACCTAGGACTCGTGCTGGGGCGGATCAGTTTTGGGCCCGGAGTGGGTCGGGGCTTTTGCTCCGAGTAGGTGCGGTTGGGCTCGATCTGAGAGATGCTCGCGAACGGCTAGGTCTTTCACAGGCACGGTGTTCGGTGGGGGCGTTGCCCGGGGTCCCCCGGGTGGCGATGGAGCGGCACGACTGTTGGTGTGGCGGCGGTGTGAACCGTGTCGCTGGCGTCCTCGACGAGCAGCGCGGACCTGGTTCCTGGTGCTAGACGACGTCTGGTGGCGCGGCAAGTACGGGGGTTGACTTGGTCCGCATTGGTTGCCTTCGTGTTGTGCTCTTCTTGCTTGTCGTTGTCCGTGACGCCGGTCCAAGTTGGGCGGATCGACGCAGATGACCTTGGACGTGGCGGTGCTTAAGCATTCTCGACGGTGGTCATCAGTGGTCACTGGATTGTGTCCTCCCCTGTCCATGGGGATCGGCTGGGGATGCAGGTGTGGGTACTTCCTACTGTGGAGGCGCCGACCCACACCCAGTGACTATTGTCGGGCAATGAATGAAAGAAGATCCCTTTCACTCTACCTACAGTGGTTGGTTGCCGTGACGTGGATGGTTGCCGGGGGCTAGGGGCATGGATGCCAGGGCGGCGGTCCCGGATAGAGGGCTTCACGGTTGGCTTTCTGGCAGGCTCCATGGTTGCGGTGGTGGCTTCACCTCTTGGTTATGAGGACAACAAGGAGTGTAGTGGCGGGAGGCTCTGGTCTGCTCTTGTAGTGCCAAAATCTGGTGTGGATGGCCTAGCCCTCGGTGCGGTGGTGATCGGGGCTCCTCATGGTAGTGCAGGCGTGTATCCTAGCGAAAGCTTTGCGCTATCTGATGCCAGCGCCGGCGACGCCTGTGAGTGCCACTTGCTTCTTGAGGACGTCGCCATGGATCTCATCTTTGTGCGACGCTTCGTGTTGTTACCCCCTTGGGGGCGTTGTCGTGGAGTTCAGGTGTCGTCAGTCAGACCTCGGCTAGGTGTTAGGCTTATTCTAGGCTTTATGATGTATCTTTTGATCTGCTTTGTAAGAGGGCCTCCTCATCACATTGTATCATTCGATCGTGTAACAGTGATATGTTGCTTTTTATAAAAAGCGAGACGAAAGCCTATTTGGAGCATGACATAACTCGCCATGCAAACCACCTCTGTACTGATTATTAGATTATGTATACTATAAAGTAACTTTCACTACATATCATTCACCATAGAATATACCACATGACAAATGTGGTAAGCACCCATACTTGATAAAAAAAACATTCCTCATACAATATGACTAGGCACGATGACTCCGCACGCAGGACGTACTCTCCATACAATAAAGCCATGATCTACACGCAAGAGTTACAACTCAACATATAACCTTGTTTGTCATGGTGCTCATGAATTTGAAGGGAAACTCTGTGGGAAAACTACGCGGGTTCACCCCAAAAAAGAACAAAACCAAAGTTTCATGTGGAATTTAGGCCTCTAACCATTGGTCCGCTGCACTGCTGGCCTCAATACTAATCGATCCATGCCGAGAACAAGCTCCGCACCCTCTCAGAGGAACGCACGACCCATAGTTTGAGGTAATCTCTGGCAACCTGCTTCAACTGCACTTTCTTTATTTGTTGATCCTGCTTCTTCTGACGAAGCATGTTATGAATATCTCGTCTTGTGGATTTAAGGGCTATGCATGGCCCAGCGAGCCTTGTGTTCTCCACATATAGGTGTGCACTGCCATGGTTAGATGTCCAACATACCTGGTAATTTGTAACTTCAGTGTTATGATAGAGATAATCTATCGCCTTCGGGAGAAGCATCTCATCGAGTTGGTCCGGGTGAACATTTACATGGGTGAGGTGTTGCTTCTCTCCATCGATCGCCTCTATCGCGGAGCCCTCGCTTGTGGACTCAGGATTCTCCAGTGAGTGATGAGGCATGAATAAAATCCCCAGCTTCAAAGGTGGGAAGTTCTCCACAGAAGTAGATGTGTCCGCATTGCCACTTGTTGTGGTTGATCTCATCATAAGATTATTGTACTCTGATACTGAGATTTGACGTTGCAAATACACTTGACTGACTGGCTCTGGAAACATGGTCGAAAGTCTCAATTTGTTTCCGCTACCGCCGCCACCACAAAAAGGCACATCGTGATGCAACTTGTATTCTTGACAGCATAATGGATCTGGGCGGAACCATCTAGTCAAAGTTGTCTGGATGTGGTCCCAATGTTCTAGGTGTGAATTCACAATTACTTTCGGTTGCGGCACACAGAAGAAATCTTGCGTGGGGAGCTGTGTGATCTCGTTGATGACAATTTCGGCAGTAGACTTGAAGTGAGGCGTCACCAGTCGCAAGCACTTGATTGTAGTTCCGATTATGTCTGTACTCTCTGAAACACGCAACATGAACCCGAGGCGGAAATTGTTCTTGGGCGCCTTGCAATCTTGATATACGAAGGTTACCATGGCCTCTAGCCCTCTGTCCTCGAAGCTCATTGAGCGTATACCGAATATATGCAACTGGCCTCCTGGGTCCAACACATGATACAACAACGATTTCCCTGCAAAGATATGCCCAATGAGAGGGTCAAAGAATAGGTGTTGTCGTGGTGTCCCAAGCTGCACATATCTCATAAATTCACCAGCACCATCCGCGAGCATCTCGAATCTTCGAACGGTGGCGCTGCCCACAGAGCAATCATCATTGTTGCGGCCAACACGAGAGGAAATGAGTGCCTTGGTCGCATGAGCGAAACGTCTAGGAAATGAGGATTTCCTTACGACCTGCTCCGCCTCGTCTTCTTCACGAGAACGTTGTCTACATCTGCGTGCTGCGTCGTTGCAGCCCTGGGCAGCGTATTTCAGCTTCTTTCGCCAATCGAGCAGTGACGTGTCAGTGATCTGCCACTTGTTGGACGTCTGGAGCGCGGCCTCCATTTTGATGCGCGCCATCTCCAGCCTTTCTAGGCCACCACATCTTGTTGCTTCTAAATCTGGTTTCTCCTCGGTTTTGCTGGCGGCTGCAATACTAGAAAAGATCCAGCTTACTCCTTCCCCGACAATGGCAGACTTGACCATCTCATCCATGGATTCTGATGTGTGAGTAGCGATGAATTAGTAAGAGAGACCACGCTCTACTAAAGAAATGGACTAGCCTTGATGCTCACCGCTCACTTATGTTGCTTTTATCACTACAGGTTGCTTGGTTGGTTGCCGGGAATCAAGTGAGTGACTGAGATATCGAAGCTTGCAGCTGATTTTCTCATGAAACAGAGACAGAAACTTGTCTCAATCCATCGATTAATAAAGGGGGAGTTGGTTTGGCCAGTGTCATAGCAGAATGGAAATTTAATGAAGGAGACAACGATAAACTTGGCCAGCCATATGTTGGAGGAAATTTGCTGTCTACAGACTCTACAGCCTGGAGAAACAAAAACAACTAGCCACGCGGAGGATTTAAATATTGACAGAGTCCACATTTCAAATCTTAGAGAACAAGGGGACAGGGAACATAGAACCGGCCGGTGCTTGACTTACTATGTGGCACACCTCATGTATGACAGACATGAGAGTATGGGACACCGCATGCATGACATCCCAGTGAACACAAAAGTGATTATGTGCCAATGAGGTGGCAACTTTATTTTCTAACTGTCCGGCTCGGATGTTCAAATAAACCAAGGTCCATCTTGCCGCTAACTCTACCGTTAAGCCAGGTTAAACATTATTAGGGCCGTCACGTACAACAGCTTTTTCGTTGGAACTTTGGAAGTTAGCTACTTCTCTCTTTTCTGGCGATGGAAGTCCACTTAGGATGCTTCACAAGACAAAGAATAAGTATTTTGGGGGTGTTAACAATGCACTCGGTTGCACCGCTAAAAAGGTGTAATCTCTTCTCTTCTCTTTCTTTCCTTTTCCTATCAGAAATGAACTTACCGTTCCCTGTTCCGCTCTTAGTTTCGTCCACCCTCTCTCCCGTCCCACCGGTTCTCTAAGAAAACCAGACGCTCCACCCCAATCGGCCCGTTTTGCACCGCAAACCAATCTCTGAAAAAACCATGGGATCCCAGTTTTAGACCATATGCCGGCTCAGTATTTCGGAGGTGCTCCTAGGGGTAGGGTGTGCGTGTTTGCGTTCATAGGAGTGAGTGTATGCGCGTGTATATGAGCGCTTGCGTCTATACTATGTTCGAAAAAAAAAAGAACACACTACCCCAGTCTGCTATATCACCGTGCAAGATCACGGTGTTTTATTCCAAATGAGCATTTTTCTCGCGGGGCACCGAAATACTTGGTTGCCACAGTAACGTAAAATTTTGAACAAAATTTAAAATCAAATTTTGAATTCAAATATTTTTACATAAGTATTGAACCATAGTTTATCGCAAATCGCTGGCTAGCCCATTGGAACGATCCATGATGTGAAACAAATGCAGAAACCACTGCACCAAGACTTGTTAGCTTGCTGACCGAGATATAGAAGGTTACTTGACTCCCTACTGAGCTTTTGAATTCATTTTTTTAATCAATTTTTTAGACTCGGTACATGTATTTCTCGTGGCTAACCGAGAAATGTGGTTATCGGGCAGTAACCGAATTTACCATGTGGTAATCGATCCTAGCGCTGCAAGTCGCCTTTGCTTCAACAGTACATGATCCCGTGGCGTGCCAACTTAATCACCTCCTTATAGGATCCTCCCGCACCATCCGCTGAAGGGAGGGCTGTCCCATCAGTAGAGCATGCACCGCTGGCGTCGGGTCAAAGGAGTAACTCGCTTAACCGCCTCCCAATGCGCCTCACCGGTGGCGTTGGCTCAAATGAGAATACCGACTCCACGCCACAACAATTGCCTGTAATCATGAGTGAAGTGCATTGCCTGGACGTCGTTGTCGCCATTCTACTCCTCAGGCGTATGCCGTGGACTAGACAACATCGCGCCGCTGTATTTTTAAGAGAATAGTTATAACTTAGGATGCGTTACGGATGAACTTTGTTCTATTGGCCTCCTGCCGGTACGAGGGGCTGTTATGGGTAGAGCTGGCACTGTGCAGTAAGGTGGCCTTTGTTTGCGCTATAGATAGTGATTCCTGGATTCTAGCCTAGTCAAAATCGGATTCACAAACAAACAGTCAGATTCCGGCATCAGTTGTCTAGAATCCGATTCTTCAAATTGCACTGGACATGCTCGAAAGCTGGAATCAGCGATTTTGCTGATTCCCAAGCTGCCACTTACCCCTTTCAAATATGGGTCAACTTCTCCCCATTATTACAATGGAAATGCCACCGCAAGCCCAGCCCAACCTCTCCCTCGACAGGGGTCCAGTCCTTCCCTCGCGCACAGCCACCTAGCGAACAGAAGCAGAAGAAACGGAGAGGGGATGGATCTCTAGGGTTCGCCCGCCACCACCGTCGCCCATCGCTGGCAAGGCTCGTGGATCCGTTCCCCTCTGCCCCAGGCCATACACCGGCCACTGCGGATCCGTCGTGCCGCCATCCACTCCAATTCCTCATGCCCGACTCCACCGGCCCTGCCCCATCTCCTACCAGTCAAGAGAAGGTAATTGTTCATCAGTCCCCATAAAACCTTCAGATTTAGCACTGAATTGCTTGATGTTCTCGTTTATGTTATTATGTATGAACTGCTAATCTATTGGCTGCATTAGCATTGAATTTTCCAGATTTAGTAATAGGCCTTGATTGGAGCAGTAGCATTGGTCTTTTTTAGTGTTGCAAGTTATTAACACAATTGGCTGAATATATGTAAATTGCCCTTATGAATGTCCTATGTTATACATGTCAAAAGCTAATTGGAGTCCAGCAATGACTACCATTTTTTTGCAATCTCGTTGCTATTGAGAAAGAAAAGGGGAATAGGCCTCTCAAATTTTTGAACCTTGCTGGATACAAGAACGTAGAAGTTGGCTTTTTTGAGTAGACCGGAAAAAAATTACAGTAGGCTGCAGTTCAAAAACAAATGGGGCAGTTTGAGGACCTTGTATAGGGATTGGCTGATCCTAAAGAACACATCTACTGGACTTGGTTGGAACGAAGAAAAAACGAACACCGTGATCGCTGATGACGAATGGTGGAATAAGGGCGGTTAAGTAAGTCATGTTCATAAGATCAAGTTGTGTTGTGGCTAATATTGCACTTGAAATTTTTGTTGACAAGTGCCAAATGAATTACTTATGCAGGAAAATAAGGACATCTTGCAGTTTCGTAAATGTGGTCCTGATAATCTGAACCAAATGAGCATCATGTTTGTGAAAATCAATGTTACAGGAGAAACTTCTATGATGCCAGGTTGTGAGCATGAAGTTCTTGATCTTGAAGAAGATGAAACCGAGGAGGAAGAATTGCAGACTACCAAAGCCAAGAAGGCAAAGAAGGGGCCATGGAAGATAGATGGAAGTTCTACTAAAAAGAATCATGTTCAAAGGGACTTTAAGCGCATGGTTGACCACTTGATTAGTAAAGATGTCGCGAGGAACTCACATAAGAATAGTGTTGCTACTGAAATTGAAAAGATAATGGAAGAAGTTGTGGCATGTGAAGCCGATGAAGCAAGTGATGAGTACTTCATAGAAACCAAGTTATTTGCGAAGTTTGAAAATCGTTGTTTCTTTAACAACATGAAGACTAGTGACGGTAAGAAGAATTGGCTTAGGAGGATGTATGAAGAGCAAAATAGGCATTAGAATTACACTTTGGACGTGTGATCATGAATATGTTATTCCATTTCTTTATGTACGTTATGTCGCTTGAGACCTGTTGAACTATATTTTGTTTCTTGATATGTCACTTGAGACCTGATGAACAATATTTCCCTTCATGTTATGTCACTTTAGACTTGATGAACAATATTTCCTTTCATGTTATGTCACTTGGTACTTGTTGAACAATATTTAGACGAACAATATTTCTATTTATGTTATCGCCTGTGTTGATCCTGACATGCATGTGTTCATAATATTTCTGTGTTTATCTAGATGAGCACAAGTGACAGCCATAGTGAAGAGTCCAAAACTGATTCCGATGCTATGCCAACCTCAAGGAGGCAAAGGAGAAAAAAATGCATGATGGCTGCACTTGTTGGTATCATGTACAGTGAGAAGTATCTCATGAAAAAGAAGAGAAGAGTTCCGATAATGACCGGACAACAGTGGGTTACCGAGAACTTGAGTACTCCAAAAGATTTCCATAACATGTTCAGGATATACAAGCCTTGTTTTGATAGGTTGCATCGTACAGTGGTACACACATATGGCTTGAAAGGAACAAGAAACATGAGTTCAGAAGAAGCATTGGGTATGTTTCTCTGGACGGTTGGAGGCCCCCAATCCGTAAGCCAAGTGGAGAATCGTTTCAAGAGATCAACTGAAGTTATACATCACAAGTACAATGAAGTATTGAAATCCTTGAATGACATGGTTGTAGACATCATTCGACCAAGTGATCTGGAGTTCAGAGTTGTACATGATAGGCTTCGAGATGCGAGATTTGCACCTCATTTTGATGGTTGCATAGGTGCAATTGATGGATCGCATATTCCTGTAATTGTTCCAAATGATGAGATCGTCAACCATGTTGGTCGACATGGATACCCAACACAGAATATCATGGTCGTGTGTGACTTTGGCATGAGATTCACTTCTATTGTCACGGGATGGCTAGGGTCAGCACATAACACAAGGATATTCAGAGATACTTTGGTGAAGTATGCAGATAGGTTTTCACATCCACATATAGGTATCCACATCTAGTTCTTGTGCGTACCTAGTAGGGTTGAATCGGTAGAAGTATAGATCGAGCGGCTGGTTGTGTACGTGCGATCTCGTGTGATTGATCCGGCCAGAAGTACTAGTTCGTACGTGCTACTAGTACACTTCGAGCAAAGGATCGATTGCTAGCTTGAGGCTAGCTTTGCACTTGCGGTGCATCTCGACTCAGCAGGCCCGGACACCGAGTACTTTCGGCAATGGCAATACAACCGATGACGAACGACGATGCAAATAAAGCTCACTGACAAACTCGACGAAGTCCTTTACGTCGAGACACACCGCACCGTAGCAAACTCGCCACCAAACTGGCACCCTTGATCCCTTGTCAACGTACGTACTAGTGCTAGTTGGCATATGTGCATATTTGGTGGCGTGTTTGCTACGATGCGGTGTGTCTCGACATAAAGCACTTCGTTGAGTTTGCCAGCGAGCTTCATTCATCATCGTCGTTCGTCGTCGGTCGTCACCGCCGCCCAAAAGTACCAGGCATCGGGTCTGGGCTAACAATTGGTATTAGAGCAAGTTTGATCTTCTAGTAATGGGAGGTCGTGTCAGATGACGAGAAGTCCAAGCAACTGGCGGAGTACTCCGGTGCGGCTAAAGTAATTTCTGCTCCAGCGAGATCAGAGTATCCACGATTCGACCGTGGGAACTTCATAGTGTGGGTAACCATGATGGAGTGGGCGCTCGAGGCCAATGAGCTCTGGGAAGCCATCGACCCCGGCGGTGACGAGTATCTGAAGGGTGGTGCCTTGTATCGGAAGGATCGCCAGGCTATGACGACCATCTGCTCGGTGATGCCGGTGGACGTGCAGCAGCATCTAATCTCGGAGACATCAGTGAAGGAGGTGTGTGACACGCTCAAGACATTGCATCTAGGGCACTCGCATGTGCTCGAGGCGAACTTGCAAACTTAGTAGAAGAGTTAGGAGAATCTGAGGATGGTAGAAGATGAGACGGTGGACGCCTTCGCCGCAAGGGTTGCAATGATGGTAAACGGGATTCGTGGTCTCGGAGAGAAGTTGGAGGAAATCTCCATGGTCAGGCGTTTCCTACGTGCCAGTCCATCACGCTACACACCGATAGTGTCAGAGATCGAGCAATGTGTTGATCTCAAGACTCTCACTTTGGATGATCTTGTTGGTCGCTTCAAGGCGCATGACGACCGGATGAAGTTGAGATACGGCGACGCTAAACAGGATGAGTACCTGATGCTTACGTGCCCTCAGAGGCAGGCGATGGTTTCCAAGGAGAACAATTTTGACAAGGCGTATGGTAGAGATGGAAAGTACCGTCCTGCAAAGGAAACCGACGAATAGTCGGAGAAGCCAAAGAAGAAAAAGTTCGACAAGAGGAAGATCCGCTACCACAACTGTAATCTGCTCGGCACTTCAAGACGGAGCACAAGAATGCCCCGAAGAAGAAGGCGCTCATGGGCGAGGAAGATGATGATAGTGACATGATGTTGATGTGCGAACTCGTGGACGAGAAAGATCCAGTTTTTCAAGCGCCGGCTAAAGAAATTGTCACGCTCCATGAAGAAAAAGGTTAGCTCTGAAGATTATGGTTTGGAAACTCGTGTCGATGTTACAGACACGAGAGGCGATTCTGAAACTTACATCGATGCTACAGACGTAAGCAGGGATGGTCCATACATATTCGGGGCCCTGGGGCGAGACGGCAAAATGGGGCCCTTATGGACAATTTTTTTTACAATATATTGTATTTCAAAAGCAATTCAGTACATAGCATAGACTGATGGTCCAGAGAACTACAACATAATAGTATGGAAACAGTAAAGTTCTACAAAAGATCGCTCTTCTAAGTGGCACAAAAAGACCATCATCTCGCTCTTCTAAGTATGAAAACCTTGTCAAAATTGATAGCAACTTGAATCGTTTGTGTTTTTTTTTTACTTTCATTTCTCACTGATAAACAATTTCTAGAACACATGTCACCAGACAATTGCAAAAGAAAACTGTCATTACATGGAACAAAAGCACCTGGATATGGGCATATGGCTTGATGTCGAATTGTCGATGTAGCTTTCAAGATCTGCAGCTGCAACAGTCATTCCCCGTCCCCCTTGTCAACCTGGATCCAATGAAGCTTTGAAGAATAGACAAAGAGAAGAGTAGGAACTAGGAAGAGAAAAATTGCAGATGTCAGATGAAGCAATCAGAGACGGAGAGGCGGGCTGTTTAACAGCGAATGAAAAGACTAATTGATTAGGCGAATGAGGGAGACGTACCATCTCTGATGTGGTGATGCCTCAAACGTCTACTGACGGGGAACGTAGAGGATGCAATGAGAGATGATTAGGGAAGGGAATAGCACCATCGGTTTTCATTAATGGATGCACGGGAGTGGCACCTCAAATTTGGAAGTGCATGGGAGCGCCGGCGCTGTTCTTTGGGAATTGGGATTGAAGAATTTTGGGGAGGAGCCGAGGAGGCTGGAGGACATCGATGGATTTATTTATTTTCTGAGGCAAAGCAGATCGATGGAGCAGCAGCGTAACGAACTAGGGATCGATTCTTTCGATCCGTGAGTGCTAGCTACGTGGTGGGCTTGGGCCTTCTTTTTTTTTCCTCTTATTTTTCTGGACCTATACGTATACTGTACTCTGGACCAGGGCCCTTACCTCCCAGGGGCCCAGGGCGGTCGCCCCGTTGCCCCGGCCTATGGGCCGGCCCTAAGTGCTATTTTTGCTGGAACGAAGACAGCTCTCATTGTGTGCACTCAGCCGTGGAGAAGCAGCCTTATTACAGACATGATAGGTGATTCGAAAACTCGTGTCGAAGCTACTGATGCGAGACATAATTCTGAAATTTGTGTTGATGCGTACGTGGCGCCTCAAGACCACAAATCAAAATATGCTAATGCAAAAGTGGGTACGTGCGCAGCAGCCATGCAACTCTGCCCAGTAACAGGCGAACGTGGTGTCCCACCGAGTAGGCCGAAAGCACTGGCCGCAGAAACTCGACTAGGAGGTCTTGCACGGAGTAGCGGTGCCTCGCAAACAGCAGAGAGTAGCCGCAACACATTAGATTGTGCTCGGCTTGGAAGCACGAGTGCGCAAGGCTCACGCAGGGGCGCGCCTGATGGTCAAGGTGGCAGTGGGCTTGGCCCATTGGCTGTAGGCGTTGGCTGCCTAGGCAGCAACAGCCTGAGCAGGCCATGAGGCCCACCAAAGAATACGCTTCCATGCTCACGTGATGAGGATTCATCAGAAACACATTCGGGTGCATGCTTGCACGCAAGGGAAGATGCCATGTTAGCACCTGCATCACCTCCAAAAGCACTGGAGGAAAGGATACAACCACCCAGGTCCGTACATCCGCAACCGGTGTTACCACAATATTCGAAGCAAGCTCTTCGAACGATTGACTCGACAAAGATGAAAATGACTGGACGACGGTGTCTAGCAATCACCAAAGAACCGGTGAAATTTGTGGGCACAAATACGAAGGAGTATTGGCATTAGGCCATGGAAGAGGAGTTGGGGTCGATCAACGACAACAATGCATGGGAGCTCGTCGATCTTCCCAACAATCATGAAACCGTAGAGCCCAGGTGGGAATTTAAGATCAAGAATGATGTCGAAGGGTGTGTGAAGCACAAAGAAAGGCTAGTAGACAAAGAGTACGTGCAAGAGGAAAGTGTGAACTTCGAAGATGTGTTCGTTCCCGTTGCAAGGGTGGAATCGGTGAGATTACTCATAGATCTTGCGGCTCAGGAATTATGGAGCATACACCGCATGGATGTAAGATCCGCGTATTTGAACAGAGATGTGTATGTGAACCAGCCACTGGAATCCATCAAAGAGGGAGAAGAACACAAGGTACTGAAGCTACACAAAGTTTTGTACGGGCTACCGCAAGACCCTGGGGCGCGGAACATCAAACTTGATCAGATGTTACTTTCTCCTGGATGTGAGAAAGCCCCACTAGAGCATGCAATGTGCAAGAGAGGTGAAAAAAGGATCATCTACTAGTTGGCATCTACGTTAACGACCTATTGATTACTGGAGTAGATAAAGACGTGGTTGCAAAATTCAAGCTACAAATGAAGGAGTTTTTCAAGATGGATGATCTAGGTCTTGTGAGTTACTACCTTGGGATCATGGTACAACAAATGGCAGAGGGGATCACAGTATGCTGGGAAGCATACGTACGGAAGGTACTTGAAAGTTGTGGCATGAAATATTGCAATCCAATTGACATTGCGATGGAACCCCGTCTTGAGCTGAGCAAGAAGGAGGTGACGAAACTATTCGGCTTCAATGGTAGTGACAAGAAAGAAATTGTTGATGACCGTAAGAGTACTTTGGGCGTGGAATATTTCCTTGTTGGAAGCAAAGTAAGCTCCCTATCACGCAAGCAGAAAGTGGTGACATCGATTTCAAGTGAAGTAGAGTGTCAAGGTTTGTGGCTAGGAAAGCTACATGGTGAGCTCATGAATTGAGGTCCAGAACCGGTGGTGCTCAACGTTGACAGTGAGTCTACGATTTTTCTACCGAGGATCCAGTGCGGCGTGAAAGGAGCAAGAACATTGATATGATGTATCACTACATAAATGACTATGTGGAAGAAGGGAAGACGGAGGTCAACTACAATTGCACCAATGGTCAGCTGGCGGACATCTAGACCAAGGCTTTGAATCGAGAGAAGTTCTTGCAGATGCGAAGAAGGATCGGCGTCGGAGCTGTGACATGACAACATTGTGTTTAGGGGGGTGTGTGTACGTGTGTGTGTACGTGTTCAACTAGTGCACCAATTAGTATCCTTGTAGGATTAGTATTCATGGCTGATTCGGTCAGGAACTAAGGAGCCGTTCAGCAATCCACCAGCTTCCTGAAATCTCAGGATCTGCGGAGCACCTGTTTTCTCTGGCTATTACAACTAGCACTAGTACAGCTTGCTTCGTCGTTTTTGTCGATCCGTCGTTATCGCCATCTGTTTCTTTTCAATTTTCTCTTTCATTTCTTTTGGATGTGTTTGTGCTGCTTCCGCTCAGCTCCTGTCGTTGGTTGTATCGGATGATTGCTTTGTAATACAAAGCGAGGGGAACCCTTGTTCGTAATAGATCAGGGGTTCTAGCTTGTACGTACATATCCGAGGCAAGCTTTCCGTGTGATACGGTGCAGCTCGACGTAAAGTATCTCCTCAGGTCGAGCCGACTTGGGGCAGGAACCAAGAGAGCCACGTTGCTTCGCTTTGTCGCCGGTCGTCGAAAAGTACTCGACGGCGTGGACTGGGTACCACACGTCAACGGAAAGATAGATTGCTAGCTTGAGTCTAGCTTTACACTGAGGGTGGATCTATCACAAGCCAGCGTTGCTTCGTCGTCTGTAATCGGTCGTCGTCTGTCACCGAAAAGTACTCGGCGGTGTGGAGTGGGCCAACAGGCGATCTGTTTGATAACAACCTCGTTCGTAGACTTGTTTATAGACCATAGATCATGATATGTGAACAAGCACACTTATCAAGATTTTGCTGTGCAACTACGATATGTGTGTGAGGGCCTAACATTCTATGAAGAGATCAGTGAGTCCTCCTGACCTGATCCCCTGCTGCATCTAGGTCTAGCTCATCGATGGACTGGAGATGGCGTGCGTTGCATGGCTCGAGGGCGACTCGCGATTCCGATGCAATTTCGTTCCAGATCTCGTGGGATTAGAGCTGGAATTCCGGCCAGGGACCCTTTTCCGACGAGCGCAACGGCTGGTCCTCCTTAACTCCGACGACCGGTCGGTGGACGCGCGGGGATAGCGTGATGATGAAGGCTTCAAGGCGGGTCAAGTGATCCAATTGCCGTCTTATCTGGCCAGGGTTGCACCCATAGCGCGTGGGGAGAGATTGGAGAGCGGACAGGGCGACGACAGAGACGCTGGGGATCGAACCGCGACATCCTCGCCGGAGCAGAGGAGGTGGCCCGCCCTATACTTCTCGCGGCTGCCGGGGACGGGTCTGCTGGGGTACAAGAGAGGCCACATCGTCGAGCAGGTGCGCATGGTGCTATTGTTGGACGAAGACGATCGGGTCGTCAATAGTCACAGGTCTCGCTCTGGTGAGTTGATCACATTACACTCCGTGGTCGATTTCCCGTGCCATGTCGTGCACATTGGGTACACGCTGGTGCAAAGCGCAGTGGTGCACAAGGGGGGGGGGGGGGGGATTCGAGGCAAATGGCCACCATGAATTGCGGGGGGAAGGTGGATAGTAAATCCCCTCACCCCTTTGTTGGGCCGGTGCACTCTGAGTCCAAATTCCCCACCCACCTCACTCTGGACTCGCCAGATCTGTCGGAGAAGAGGGAGGAGAAGCTGAGAGATGGCCGACTGGAGGATGAAGTTGGAGCAGGCCATGGCCGAGCTGGCCAATGGAGACGAGGAGAGGATGGAGAAGGCAAAGGAGATTGTCTGCTGGTTCCCATCTTAGAAGGAGATGCGTCGAGCGGCGAAGGCGGTTTTCAGAAACCTGACGGTGGAGGAGGACGAACGGCTTACCCCGAATGGCTTCACCACGTCGTCGGGTGGTCCGGTGAGTTCGTTGGCCGCACTGGTGTGGGCGATGGAGGAGACGGAGGGAGAATATCTGAAGCAGAAGGATAAGTGGTGGGCGTTCCGCTCTCGCCGCTGCTATCCGGCAGACCCGGAGGAGTTTGTGGTGGGCGGAATCATAGCGATCCCCGCGCCAGGAACTTCCTGGGTTCCGATCCAGATCGAATCCAGCAGGAGGCATAGCAGGAAACAGAGGCACTAGAGATGGTGGCGGCCGGACGAGGGACTGGAGATGCCAAAGCGCAAGGGGAAAAAGCAAAGTCAGGGCTTGTGCCACGCAGGTCGTCGCGCATTCTCTGCCGGTCGGCGCGCATCCACGACCTCCTTAACTCCGCGACGGCGGAATAAGCTTCTCCCCTACTGGCAATCGTTTCTGGTTGCTGGCTGGGGAGGAGCCTGATGAGGATTCAGGGTACCCATCAGATGGTTCAGGTATGATGATCCCCAACCCTGACAAATATTTACATACTGATATCGATGAAATTCAGAAATCTCTTGATGCTAGCAAGGATAAAAAATTGCGGAAAAAGTGGAATAACAATATGAAAATGGGAAAAATGTTGATATTTCTAAAAGAAATTTGTCTCATGTTAATACTCTTTCAAAATAAGGTCGACCGACCTGTGAGAATTGATACGTCTCCAACGTATCTATAATTTTTTATTGTTCCATGCTATTATATTATCTGTTTTGGATGTTTATGGGCTTTATTAAACACTTTTATATTATTTCTGGAACTAACCTATTGACCCAGAGCCCAGTGTCAGTTTCTGTTTTTTCCCTTGTTTCGGTGTTTCGAAGAAAAGGAAGACTCCAGAATTCAAGAGAACACTGGAGAAGCAAAGAGAGCACTGGCCCGCTTTCGTGAAATTCAAGGAATCAGAATTATCTAAGGAACGATCGAGTAAAAACAAGGCCAATGCCGCAAAAAAGACGCAGTTCCATAGGCTGGGTCCAGGTGGCTACGCGGTGGCAATGCCTAAGTGGGATAAGTCTGAGCAAGAGATGAAGGATGCAGGGGTCACTCCGGTTACTAGGAGCTGCCCCCCCCCCGGTGCAGAAGTTGGTTCTATGCGCAGGGGGGGGGCGTTGGACCCGAAGACAGGCCTGGTTTCATAGAATGCAAGTCTAAAAGGAGCATCTCAAAAGTTACTTGACGCAATAGAAGATGTTAAAAAGGGGGTGTTCACGCCCAACAGAAAGAACGACGAGCTTACGCGCGCCCTGGGAAATCCTGAACACCCGGGAAGAACATGAGGCAAGGGCGTTATTCCCTGGTATGAGGGCTTTTCGGAATGGAACGATGACTACAGGACCCGTGCAAGAAAGAAGATGGAGGAGGAGGAGAAGAAGAGGAAGCTGGAGGAGGAGCAAAGGAAGCAGGACGCGGAACGCCTTCAAGGCCTAGAAGCAAGGCATGCGGACTTGGCACTCAAATTCCAGCAGCAACAGCAGCAGATCGACTCACTTAGCCAGGAAAGGGGGTCTCAGCAGCAGCAACAGCAAGCGGATGATCATCCAGCATTGGATAGCACCATCCCATCCATGCCGAGAAGTAGCGTTGGTTCCGCCCCGGGCGACGCACTGCTCGATACATACCTTGTGGATGACATCATAGAGAACACTAACTGTGAGCTACACTTCAAAATGAAGAACATATCCATGAAGGTGGCGGACGCAGTTGCTTTTACAATTACCCTCAAGGCAACCTTCCATTGCGTCCCGATTCCAGCGGGCTATGCTCGTGTCTTGGTTGATGAGGTGGTGGACCCATATTCGGGGCTACAGCTTGACATTCCTGGAGGTGACGACGAGCACACACTGGAAGAGGCCATACATCGTATCATCCTATGGAGAAAGGATTGCATCATCTTCCGAAGTCCACCGACACTGCGTCTGCCGACTCCTCCTCGAAGTCTGCCACCGAGTCAGCAGAGTCCCGCCCCTCCAAGTCCACAAACGCGTGAGCAGACTCCTGCTTCAAGTGTGGCACAGCCTCAGGCCACTCCTCCCGTTTCAAGTCCTGTCAGGCCACACCTCCTGCTTCAAGTCCGGCACAGCGTCAGGCCACTCCTCCTGCTCCAACTCAGCCACGTCAGCCGTCTCCGCCGCCTCAGCAATCGCAGAAGAGACACGTCGCAGCTATGGTGCGTAGCGGTACGAGTCGAGGTAGGACAGGAAGTACAGGCGGAGACAAGCGATATAAATATGGTCCAAGCAGCCTCGCTCCTCTTCCTCAAAGGCCTTACGACATGACCGAGGAGCAAAACAATGCCATAGTGCAGGCAGAAGTGGACGCCCATTTTGGACCGAAACCGGCAACGCCGCCGAGGGAGAAAGTGCCTGAGGAAAAGATTGACCACTTCATTCGTATGGCTAGACCACCAGCTCCCAAGTCTATTGACTCAGACTATGAGTGCCAAATTAGGAAGGCACGTCGAGCACGACTACAAAAAGAAGCGAGCTCGAGCTCGAGCCAACAAGCAGCTGTCAAAAAATGCGGGAAAACCGTTCCCCAGCTGGGAGAACAGGTGGCGCAATCGATCCCCCCGCTTGTTGTGCCAACAACACGTGAGAGTACGCGCGCCCAATATTATTGTGGGCAAACAGTTTACGTTCCCGAGGTGGGCAATGTGGTAATAACCGAGGAGCATATAACACAGGCTGAAATTCTCAAGATCACTGTTGGACAACTCCTCGATATCGAGCCCATGTCTCCGCTTAGAGAGGAGGAAATAAAACGGAAATATGTCCGGGGCCAACCTTTGGTCGGGCCAGACGAGGTCAAGAACCTCCCAACGAGAATGTATGAATTGAATCAATGGTACATGAACATTACCAAGATTACCAATCGAGAGTCCCTCATAGTGAAAGTCGAGGAAGATCATTACTTCCATAAGAAAGCTCTGTCCGTTGAGTATTTAGAACTAATTCAGTTATTCAATCAAGATTCACTCGACAAATCTCTCGTCAGTTGCTATTGTCTGTAAGTGATTTCTTTCTGTAATTTAAGTCTCAAGCTAACTCTAGTGCTCATTGATTGATCATTAATTACCTGTAATTATATATCCTCACTATATATTCTTTTCTGTGGTATTATGCAGGATGGAGATGTATGAAATGAAAAAAAGTGGACGCTATGGCATTGGGTTCATTGACCCAAATACCATTAATTAATTCACATGGAAATTGGATTACTGTAAACAAGATGTAGAGAAAAGCATGCTAGAGTTCTTGAAGCGCCTCAATAGCAATGTAGATATACTACTTCCTTACAACTTCGAGTGAGTCACACTCTCTTGTACTACAAAATCTGTTTTTGCTTACTAGCTAGATGTTAATTAATAAGTGTATAGGGTTTAGGGTTATAGTTGATTAGTGTCATGCACATGCCCGCTTAATTTATACATGCAAACGTATGCGCATGCAGGTACCACTGGATTTTGTTAGACATTAAAGTTGACGAAGGAAAAGTTAAAGTACTGGACTCACTACTTAAAAAAGATAGTGACTACAATATCGTGAAGGGGATAGTCGACAGGTAATTTCAATCATTATTAACTATATCTCGGCCTATTTAGTTCGTCATTTCCTGATATGAACTATTTTTAATAACCCCTTTATTAATTTTCTTTGCCGGCGAGCAGGGCTTGGGCAAAGTACATCAAGGTGACTCCAGGAAAATGACGAAAAAAGCTATTTTGGTATCGACCCAGGTAAGTAATTAAGTAGTACTAGCTAGCTAGCTACCATCTCTTTAATTATTGTTTCAATATCATTAATTAATTAACATGCTTGATTAATTATTATCTGATTAAAATCTATTCTCGTAAAGGCCCTGAAGCAGGCGCCGGGGACTGAAATGTGTGCATACTACGTTTGCGAGAACATTCGCATGATGACGTCCGAAAGAAGCACATCTGATAGATAGCAATGGGTACGTTTGCCAGAACACTATTCACAATCTTACATGATTATCAATATCTAGTCACACAACTAATACACATGCATATTGATCTTCTTCTTAACAGTTCCATGACGTGTAGGAGCAGCTCCTATCAGAGGAGTGCATACGAGCAATTCAAGAGGAAATAGTGGGATTTTTGCTCGACCAGGTCATAGATCCCAAAGGAGAATACTATTACCCGCAACCGCCCCCATGAACCACTTGTCATCGTACTCCGAAAGCACCAAGGCAACATGTAGGAGAAATTGTATGTATGCATGTGTATGTGTGAATAATTAATATGATCGGTTCTACGAGAAAATCTATTTATATATATATGCATAACGTGTACAATATATAGTATTGTAAAATACCGTCAAACAAAAAAGAATTAAATGAAAAACACAAAATTAATGAAAAAATTAAAATTAAAACCAACCCCCCCCCCCAACAAATATTTAGTACCGGTTGGTGCTATCAACGGTACTAATGGTCTACCAGCACCAGGGACTGGCTCGTGCCACGTGGTGTCACTTTAGCGCCGGTTCGTGATGAACCGGTACTAAAGGGGGGGTGGGGGTTTAGTCCCCATTCTTTAGTGCCAGTTGCAGAACCGGCACTAAAGGCCCTTAAGAACCGGCGCTAAAGCCCGGTTCTGCACTAGTGATATCTTTACGAACATGCTAGATTATAAGATTCAACACTTAGGATGTTGCAACTAAAAAACAAACAAAAGAGGAATGTACTTGGTAGGCATATGACAGAAATACAATATTTGTCTGTAATACAGTAGAAATTCCAAACATAAGTTTATAGATGCGGGAAATGGATGGGAGAGATTAGCATATATACAAACCGCCTCCTCCAGATCCCGCAAACAAATTAATAGTTGCGTGAGAGATAGGTGCTGCCACACTTGCGTAAATGAAAAATAGAAATTTATAGCGCACAAACCAGCTGCCTCCTCTAGATCCCACAAACCAAAGTTGTCACGTATGTATGTGGGATGAGAAAGAGAATACGAAGCATGCTTTCCATGGGGACACACACCGGACGTCACAATCTACGTCTCGGCACAATAAATCCATGCATGCATGCATGGACGTGCATGCTTTCCATGGGGATGAGCGGAAGTGATGAATCAATCATCGAACTGGACGGCGGAGCTGTACACGGCGTCGGGCTTCCAGTCGGCGGGGATGACCTGGTCGGCAACGAGCGACCTGCCGGACCCGTTGGTCACCCGCAGCGAGAAGGGTCCCCGTAGCGGGCGGTGTGTGTCCAGGCGCCAGATGGAGCCCCACGACTCCCTCATCGGCGTCCAAGCCCCCGTCGGCTCGCCGCTGTCCATGAGATCCACCTGTGAGACGTCACCGTCGCCGTTCCCGTACTCCACCAGGATCGCCAGGTAGTTCGGGTTCGACCCCTTCTCCACGTGGAACGTCACGGACAGCCCCGGGTACTGGCACGGCACCCTCTTGAACTGCATGTCGATGATGCCGGCGTGGCGGAGCTCGTCGTTGCGGCCGTCCTTGGCCATGGCGCCGAAGGCGGTGCCGCTGAGGTCGAAGTGGTAGCGGGCGACGGGGTAGTAGTTCATGTCCGTGATGATCACCGTCTCGGGGACGCCGGAGCACGCCGGGTGAGCCTTGCCCACGCACCTTATCTGCATGCAACAATCCAAGATCAATGCATCAGTTTGGAGCTGGACAAACGAAACGGCAAGCACGTACTGTCACTGTCGATCAACTAAACTGCAATGCCGGCTTACCTGGTAGCAGGAGCCGCACCCCTTGCCGTCCTTGAAGATCGGCTCGTTGCCGCACGACGTCATGGCGTTGAACGGCGGCAGGTTCACGTTCTTGAACCCGCACGCGCCACCATTGTCGTCCGGCCCGGCGCCATCAGGAGCGCCGTACCAGGTGGCCGTGGCGTCTAGCCAGCCGCCAGAGGAGCCGTTGGTGCTGCCGGAGCCGGAGCCTAGGCTGGGGGTAGCGGGCGCAGGTGGAGGTGTAACGGCGACGGGGCTGGGGGTAGCGGGCACAGGTGGAGGTGTAACGGGGACGGGGCTGGGGGTAGCGGGGGCAGGTGTAGGTGTAGGTGTGGGGGGCCTGGCGGCAGGTGCGGGGCCAGGGCAGCCGCAGCAGCCATCGGCGGCGAGCAGGCAGAGGAGAGCGACCGCGACGGCGTAGGAGGAGGAGGAGGTCGCTGCCATGGCTCGCTTGCTTTGCTAGCCTGCTGGTTACTGATCGAAGGCCCTACTCTGGTGGTTGATGTCGTTGGGGAGCTTGCGAATTTATAGGCCAGCGGCTTAGTAGCCTTCTGCTTTGTAGATCAAACGGAAGAAGGAATGGAGATTGGAGATGATCGACTGGTGGAGAAGCGGACGAGGAGCCGTGATTGGCAACCTAGCTTTGGGCCCTACCGGTTCACATGTGCATGGAGGGAGCCACTCAACCGGCTGCTTACACCCTTGCCCGTGCTCACGAGATGCATTTCCATCGGCTTTTAAAAATCATCTTCCGTCCCATCAACAATCATACATATATAGTACTACTCTACATTACAGGTACTTCCTCCACGTATGCAGCCAGTATAGAAACATGTTGGCGTTTTGTTACGTGTGCCTCAGCAGACGATCAGGACATGCATGTTAATTAAGGAAATCAGATGATGGTTACAGGAGCACCCGTGAAACGGTATGTACACGAGTTTGGATCCACTTGACGTAACAACGAAACATCATCTAAAGGAGAAGACTACAAACTGTTGGAACATTGTACAATCTGTCCATTACAAATTTGCAACCACACACTTCTCTCCACATCATGGTCTGCCTCAGGGCAGTGTGCAATCAATACAAGGTGGTTGCAAATCATTGATTAGCTAAAGATCACACGGCACAACAAATTTTTCATTTTCAGACCGTTTTTCCGCAAAGAAAGTGAAGAATGTTCAACAGAAAGAACAGAAGCAGACGAGTGATGCTGGACTGGATACATGAGTTTACCTAAAAAGGCTTTCGCCCCGCTTTATAAATAAAGCAAACCGCCACAAGACATACAACCACAACAGGTCCACACACACACACACCACCCAAGTACCACAACAAAGTATTAAGGTTCTGCTGAGGGCACAGCTCAACAAGCCCAGAAGAAAGAGAAAAAACAAAGCCTGCCCAGCGCAGGTGAACTAGTCAGGCTCCGGCGGAGGCGGCGGGGGCGGGGGCGACAGGCGGACGGCCATCGAGCGGAGATCAGCGATGAAGGCTGAGATGGCGTCCCGATCCAGGGGGCGGCTAAGCAGCCGCCAAAGCTGCAGGAAACCCAAGAATTTGTAGAGAGCATCAGTAGCGCGACGAAGAGGAGTACGCTGGATCAGAAGCTTATTGCGAACGGTCCAAAGCGTCCAGGCAAGGACCCCAACCTCCAGCCACCTAATGTGGCGAGAGGACGAAGGGGATAATTGGAGTTCAGCAAATAAGTTCGGGAAATTTGTGTGGCACCAACTCCCACCGACAATCTCGCGAAAGCAGCTCCAGAGGAACCGGGCGGAGATGCAGGCGAAGAAGATGTGGTTGGAGTCCTCGGGAACAGCACAGAGGGGGCAGATAGCAGTGCCCGGGCCATTACGCTTGCGGACCTCCACACTAGACGGGACCCGTCCACGGATCCACTGCCACATGAAGATGCGAATCTTCAGGGGGACGCGGACGGACCACACCATCGATAGGGGGAAGGGAGCGGAGGAGGAGGCAATGGCCAAGTATAGCGATTTGGTAGAGAACTGGCCCGACGGCTCCAGGTGCCAGCGCACAAGGTCCTGATCCCCATCCACCAACGGCTCATGCAGAGCAACGCAGTCAAGCAACTCACGCCAGGCGGCGGATTCCATCGGCCCAAAGGGCCGACGGAAAGCAAGGCGCCCTAAGTCAAGAAGGGCCCTATCAACAGAGATCATAGGGTCAACAGAGATAGAGAGGAGGGTGGGGAAGCGGGCAGCAAAGGGAGAGTCGCCGGCCCAGCGATCAAACCAGAAGAGCGTCGAGAGGCCGGACCCCACCGAGATAGAGGTACCAATGCGGAGCACCGGTAGAAGCTGGACGAGGGACTGCCAGAACTGAGATCCTCCCGATTTCTGGCACAAGGCAAGGGGTTGACCACGCAGGTACTTATTCCGGATAATGTCCAGCCAGAGGCCACCATGACCCTGCGTGATACGCCACAGCCACCGGGATAGAAGGGCAATATTCATCCGTTTAGAGCACATGATGCCCAATCCACCCTGCTCCCTGGGCTTGCAGATGTCAGGCCAGCTGACCATGTGATACTTCTGCTTGCCATGCTCGCCAGCCCAGTAGAATCGGGACTGGATTTTGGCGATGTCCTTATGGAGAGATTCATGGAGGCTGTAGAAACTCATAAGAAACAAGAGGAGGCTGGAGAGGGATGAGTTGATAAGGATAGTCCCAGCCGCCTTGGAAAGCCACCTGCCCTGCCAGGGCTCGCATCTGGACTGGCAATGGCCACAGACTCAGAGGGGGAATATCCCATCACCATAACATCGCTCTTGTCGAAGTTGATCTTGAGGCCCGACATCTGTTGGAAGCAAAGAAGGAGGAACTTGAGGTTGGTGATGTCCATCTCCGAGCCTTCGACCATGATGATCGTGTCGTCAGCATACTGGAGGATGGAGATTCCCGAGCCCCCAGAGAGGTGGGGGGTAATCCCTCGGATGTGGCCCGCGACTTTTGCCTTATCGAGAATGGAGGCCAAAGCGTCCACGACCATATTGAAGAGGAACGGGGAGAAGGGGTCGCCTTGGCGTACCCCACATAGGGTAGGGAAGAAGGGACCAATCTCGCCGTTGATGTTGACCGCCGTGCGACCGCAAGAGACCATTTGCATGACTCTCGTGATCCACCGGTCGTCAAAGCCCTTCCGAAGAAGGACTTCCCTAAGGAAGGGCCAGCTAACCGTATCATAGGCTTTGTGAAAATCGATCTTCAGAAAGACCGCCTTCAGGCGCTTGACCCGGACCTCATGAAGAACGTCATGAAGCACCAGGACACCATCCGGGATGTACCAACCCTTAATGAAGGCTGATTGGTTATGGTGGGTAATCCGATCTGCAAGCAGGGTCACCTTATCGGCGTACCCCTTGGCCAGGATCCGGAAGATCACGTTAATGACCGTAATCGGGCGGAACTGGCGGATGTCAGTCGCCCCAAGGACCTTGGGGATGAGGGAGATGATCCCGAAGTTGAGGCGGCCTAGGTCAATAGATCCCATGAAGAATTCATCAAATATGGCCGTGACCTCTGGTTTAATCATGTTCCAGAAGGTCTGGAAGAAAATGACCGGAAGACCGTCCGGGCCTGGAGCAGAGGAGGAGTTCATACCCGTCATGGCCTCCCAAACCTCCTGCTCAGAGAAGGGAGCCGTTAGGGACGCGTTCTCTGCGTCAGAGACTAGTTGGGCGCCGGCCCAACAATCAGGGGTGAGAGAGATGCCGCTCCGAGGAGCGGGAGAGAAGAGGGAACGATAGAAACCATCGACATGGGAGCGGATGTCCCGGGGTCCTGGAGGAGGGTTACCCAATCCCATAGGCAGGGAATGGTGTTGCGTCTACGGCGCCCGTTGGCAATCGCCTGGAAGTAAGCTGTATTCGCGTCACCCTTCAGGACCCAACGCTGAGCGCCCCGAAGGCGCCAACAGGCTTCCTCATCGGTGTAAATCAAGGAGAGCTGGTCTTCGAGGTCATAACGGGAAAGCCACTCGTCCGGGGAGAGACCCATCGTGTCAGCCCGAAAGTCGAGAGCCTGGATCGCGGTGAGCAACGCCTTCTTACGCTCCCTGGCGTCACGGCCCAGGTTGGCCCCCCAGCCCTTCATAAATTGCCGGCCACGCTTCGCACAGAAGTGCCATGTGGCAATAGCAGAAGGGGGGCGAGGGTGGGGGTGGGCTCGAGCCTCGATCCACCGAGCACAGACGACGTCGGTAAAACCTGCCTGGGAAAGCCAGAAGGTCTCAAAACAGAACCGAGGGGGGATCGGCGGACGCTCGTCTGCGGAGGAGAGGAGCAAGGGGACATGGTCCGAACCAATCCATGTGATGGCGTGGAGAGAGGCTAGGGGGCACCGGAGGTCCCATTCCGGGGAAACTAGGACCCTGTCCAAGATGGACAGGGTCGGGGAGGCTTGTCGGTTGGTCCAAGTAAATCGGGCCCCAACCCGATCAATCTTCCGGAGGGCGAGGTCGTCAATGAAGTCGTTAAACATGTCCATCCGGGCAAAGCAAACATTGCCGTTGTTCTTGTCCTCCGCTACGCGCAGCAGGTTGAAGTCGCCCCCGACCACCACTGGGAGGGAGGCGGCCGAGATTTTCCGGTGGAGCTCTTCCAAGAAGGAGGCCGACCTACTATGATCGGCCGGTCCATAGACAATGATGATCTCCCACTTGAAGTTGAGCGACCTCTCAAAAAGCTTCATGCTGACGAAGAATTCACCCCTATCCATGCTGCCCACCTCAAAGGTGGCATCCTTTACACCTAAAAGGATGCCACCCGAGTGGCCCGCGCTCCCACTAGAAGGGAGCCAGTGCCACGCAAAAAGGTGAGAGCTCAGCCGGTCAAGCTCAGGGAGCGCAAAATCGCGACGCATGGTCTCTTGCACAGCCACGATGTCGATGTGCTCATCTCGCATGCATTCCACTAACTGGCGGCGGCGGCCATCATGGCCGAAGCCGCGAATGTTCCAGAAGAGGGCCCGCATTAAGGAGCCATTGGGGGGCTGCTTGACCCCAGAACACAGGAAGCGCTAAGCGCACGAAGGGCCGCCGTGCGGGAGCGGGTGCGTCCCCGAATCTCCAGCACGGCCACCGAGGGAGGAGGGGCCGTCGGTTGCAGCAGAGGCGGAGAGGAAGGTCCCCCAGACGTAGAGGCGGCTGGGGGAACGAGGAGGGCCGCCCGGGCCTCCGCAAGTTTCCCATCGAGAACCTCACGGGCTCTGATGGCCGCGATCTGGGCGAGAGGGGGGCCAACTTCCCCTCGGAAGATGATCGCGGAGTCGGAGGCCACTTTGGCGAGGTGACCCAGCGGAACAGACTCAAGCGCAGAGAAAGAACAAGACGAAGCAGAGGGGGGAATGGAGGGCGTACCTAGCTCCAAGTTACCGGCGGCAGCGCGGAGCTCCGCCCACTCGGGGATGGGCAGCGTCGGGCTGCCCTCAGGGTGGGCAGCATCCAGCCGAGCACTACGGCGGGAGGCCACCACCGGGGAGGAGGTCGACCGACCGCGACGGGAGTAGGCGGCAGACCGGGGAGGGGGGGCTGGGCCGCCAGAGGCGTGATGATCTGGGCCGCCCCTGCCACAGGAGACGAGGGAGGGGAGGGCCGCAGTCCCGGCCCAGCACAGCCGAGGAAGATCTGGGCCGGGGGTGATGGTGCGGCCGGGGGAGGAGGAGGCGCACGGGGGGCCGGAGAGCAGGCCTCCGAGGCAGCCCGTGGAGATGACGGGGCCGGAGGAGCGTCAGGCTGTGGGGAGGAGACGGCGACGGGGGGAGGCAAAGCCAGAGTGGGGGAGATAACCACAGGAGGCGTCCCCCCCAACCGCGGGCGCCGCCGAAGAGTCAGAGAGCAGGCCGCAGAGCAGGCCCACCGGGGCCAGCACAGGTGGCGGGGACGAGGTGGGGGAGCGCGGGGAGGAGGCCGGGCAGACCACCAGGCCCACACTGGAGATGTCGCTCCCCTCGGATGGCGACGCGTCAGAGATCGGCGGGCCATCCATCGGGGGGCGAGAGGCGTCCTGGCGGCCCTTGCCCCCCGCTGTCGGAGGGGGGCGAGGGGGAGGGGGAGCGGGAGTCCTCGGACGCCCCCTCCTCATCCGAGCGGTGAGAACGAGAGCGGTGGCGGCCGTGGTAGTCTCCGCCGGCCCCCGGGTTGTCACCAGGGGGGCCGACGTCGAGGAAGCGGGGACGCCCAACGTGGTTGGGAGGCTCAGGGGCAATCCTGAGGTCGAAGCCCTGGTCGTTGAAGAAGACCCGGACCGAAGTGCGCAGCTTGGAGGAGTCGAGGCACTTGACCTTGACCCGCACCTCCTCCTCCTTGCGCAATGAGAGCTCGTCGACCACCACCACCTTGCCCAAGAGGCGAGACATCTGGCGGATGACAAGCTCGGACGGCGCAATATCGGGGAGACCGGAGATGAGGATCCAGGCGGTGTCGAGGACAGCCACGGCCTGGGCGTCGAGCACTGGCTCGGATATCTCGACAACCAGCTGGTTGAGTGCGAGAGTGATCCGGCCACTACGTTTCGCGTAGCCGAAGCTGACGGAGTCGGGGAAGACGACGGAGAAGACGTGACCGGCGGTGGGGGTGACCACCCAGTCCCACTGGTGGCGGTAGAGGTGGTTGAGCTCAGCCTCGATCATCTCTGGGGACGCCACCCCATCAACGACCGTGACAATCGCCTGAAGGGAGGGCGACGGCGGAGGGGCGTCCGGGACCTCGAGGTGGAAGAAACCCAACCCCTCGATCCCATGCCCATACATCATGAGCTCCGAAACCACCGGTCTATCCGGGCACAGAATGGCGGGGTGGCCGGGATCCTTGAAGAGGTAGCAGCACTGGGGGTTGACGCAAGCAACCTGAGAATGCCCCCTCACCCCACAGTTGAAGCATGGGGGGCGAGGGAGACCGGAGACGGGGCCCGGAACGGAGAAGGCTCCCGGACCCGCGAGGGGTGGCACGGCCGGAGTGAGGCGGACACCCCAGCGCTTCTTCTTCTTGGCAGGCCCAGGAAGGCCGCGGGTGGTGCCACCACCATGAGCCGGAGCCGGGGCCGCAACCCCAGTGGAGGCCGCGTGCGGAGGGCCCTAGCGGCGAGTGTCCGGGGTGGGGAGGATTCCGTCCCGCGGGCGAGGCGAGCCGACCCGGGCCGGACGGGAGGGGGACGGGGAGCGTCCCCGACGATGGAACGACGACGGGGAGCTCCAGCGGGCGCGCCAGTCACCTGACGACGCACGCGGCGACCGGGACTGCGTCCGCTCATCGCGGCGGGAGGGGGAGCGGCGGCCTTCCCGAAGCTCCCGGAGCTCGCGCTGGAGCTCCTCCTCACGACGAAGGGAGTCGGGGGAGGGGCGGGACGAGTCGCGAAGGGGGTCCCCCGCCTTCCGCTTCGCCCGGGGAGCCGGGTCATTCCACTCCCGCGTCATGGCCAACCGCGGCGCGGCGGGAGCCGGGAGGGACTGGGCGAGGGGAGCGGGCGGGGAAAGGGGAGCCGACCGTCCGGATGAGGGAGGGGGAGCGGCAGGGGGCGCCGGAGGGGCGAGGCGAGGGGTGGAGGTGAGCAGGGGAGCTGGACGGGGAAGGGGAGTGGAGGAGGCGGCGCACTGGGACCGGGGCAGGGGGAAACCACGGGGGGGGGGGGGGGGGGGCAGATCGAGCCGATGCCCCCTCCACTGGGCCTAGGGCACGGGGTGGGCCCACCCAGGTTGGGCCGGCCTGCGAGGGGAGGGAGGGGTCGACCCGCGGTGCGCCGCGCAGGGGCCACCGTGCGCGATGGGCCGGGGCCCAGCAGCCCAGATAGCCCCGCCGGGTGGCCTGTGCCACGGGGGAGAGCGGGGGTCGTGGGAAAAACCCTACCGGATACGGCCAGCGGCTCCGCCCCCGGCACCGGACCGACGAGGGCAGCGGGAGGCGGCCGGGCGACCCGGGCCGTCTGCACATGGAACCCGGACGAGCCGAAGTGCGCTATGAACGGCCGGTACGGCGCCGGGCGTGGCGACGGAACCGGGAGGAGGGGAGGAAGGGAGAGGGACATCGGGAGGGGGGGGGGAGGAGGGGCCGGCGGCCGGGCCCCCACCGTCGGCCGGTGCTAGGAGGAGCGGGCGGGGCCCCGATCGGCGCGCCCGGCCACGCCCCAGGCCAGCACGCGGCGGCGGCGGAAGGCCCTACCGGCCAAGGCCATACCTTGGAGGGGCGGCACCCGAGCCGGGCTCCGGGGAGCCGAGGGAGCCGATGGCTGCGCCCGCCTGCTGGCAGCAGAGCCCCTCACATGGGGGGCTGAGCTAGGCAGCTGGCGGGGCAGGTCAGGCCGGCGGGAGGAGCGGGTAGTGGAGGGGGCCGGGGAAGAGGGGGGAAGGGGGAACGACGCGTCTTCCGCGCAGTCCGCCCATCGGAAGGGAGCCGCGGGGGCGACCGGCATGGAGGGCGGCGGCGGGGCCGCGCCCGGAGAGGCCGGCGGGGAAGGGGCGGGGAGGGGCGCCGGCGGCGCGGAGGCAGAGGCGACGGAGGTGCCCGCGAAGGCGCCAGAGGAGTCGCCAGACGCCATCCTTAATCCCATCTAGTTCTTTTCGTAAGGTGCTCAGCTCTCTACATGAGTTTACAAAAGCCCGCACCAGGAACACTCCGGCTGAGCAATTGTAGCCTTTTTAGTAGATAAGTGACCGGCCAAATTTGAATTGCCAAAACGTTATATATTTTGAAATAGAGGAAGTAGTGCGCAAAGTGTTTGTTACCGGTTCGGGTATGTATCGATGGTTCTCTCACCCATAGCATGCTACCAGCTCAGAAGGTGTACATTTGTATTCCTTTCTTTTCTTTATTTAAGTCATCGTATTTCATCAGACCGGACCCACCATGCACATGCAAAGGGCGCATGCATGATCCTTCTCTCTTTTTACTGTTTTTTTGCGGGAGGGGGGGGGTCTCTCTTTTTACTGCTTATGGTGACAGGCATGTCTCTGACATTGTCTCTCCTCTATCCATCTCTAAATCCATCACATTTAATCGCCTTTTCACTATTTAGATTGTTCATATCTTAAAAACAAAAATTTCGTTTTCGAAACTTTGTATATATTTGAACTCCTAGAGCCAAGACCTTTAGAACAAGATCAATCTTGAATACATTCAAACAAGTTTAAATTTCAATGTTTGAAATAAGTGAAATCAGCTTTCATAAAATAGTGAAATATGATCTTTGAATTGGGTGATACCAATTTTTTAAAATGAGTGAAATATGTGTCTCATACACATGACATATTTTTGGATGTAAAATACGTGAAACTTGTTATTTCAAAATTTTGAAACTAGTCATGTAAAACATGTGAAACTAATTATTTCATACTTTTTTAAAAAATGAATGAAATACGTTTTACGAAATAAGTGAAATTGTTTCTTGAGTCAAATATGTTTTTTGAAATATTTGAAATCAAATTTTTGCTTTGAGTGAAATCAGTTCTCCTCACTGATTCAAATCGATTTTGAACTGAAATATGAAAATGAGTGATATCTATTTTCTCAACTTAGTGAAATTATTTTTCTGAAATGAGTGACATCAATTTTTCCAGATGAGTGAAATCATTTTTTAGCATAGTGCAATGAGTTTTTTGAAATGAGTGAAATCAGTTTTACGAAATTAGTGTAGCTAGTTCTCTGAAAAGAATTAAATATGTGTTTTCAAATATGTGAAATCGGTGTTTAAATTGAGTTAAATTTGTTGTTTGACACGACCGTAATATGTTTTCTGAAATGAGTGAAATTATTTTTGTAAAAGAGTGAAGTATGTGATCCGGAGTAAGTGAGATCTGTGTTTCAAAATGAGTGAATTTAGTTTCCTGAAATGCATGAAATCACCTTTTTGAAATGAGCGAAACCAGTTCTTTGAAATGACTTAAATATGTGTTTTGATACGAGTGAAACCATTGTTTTAAAATGAATAAAATTAATTTTCGAAATGAGTTAAATCTATTTTAGAATGAGTTAAATCTGTATTTTCAAAGGACTCAATTTTTTCTTAATTATGAAATCAGGTTTCTAAACAAAGTGAAACGAGTTTTTGAAATTAGTTAAATCCGTTTTTTTAAATGCCAAAGCAAATGAAACTGTAAAATTCAAACTACGCTAGAATGTATTAAATATTGCCCCGCAAAAAATATATTAAATATTGGTATTGTTTTAAATATCTTGTCTTTAGGAAATAAGACATTTATTTAAAAGATATCAATCATTTAATAGCTAATAAGAAATTAAATGTTAGTACTATAGGTTGAGTGGTTGATGTTTACTACACAACATATTCTTGTAGACTCGTATTGGGCCTTCAAGCACAGAGTTTTGTAGGACAGTAACAATTTACCCTCAAATGAATGACCTGAGATTTATCAATCCATGGGATACGTATGATGAAAATGGTCTCTGTTAAACAACCCTGTAACCAAATACAAGAAATTTCTTGCGTCCTCAACACATCAAATACAATGAGAAATTATACAGGTGCACTAGTTCGGCGAAGAGATGGTGATACAAGTATATTATGGATAGTAGATATAGATTATTGTAATATAAAAATAAAAAAACAGTAAGATAACAAGTAACAAAAGTGAGCACAAATGATATTGTAATGCTTGAAAACAAGGCCTAGTTTGCCATTGGAGCAAAAACAAGCTGCAACCGACAACGCTCGAGGCTGTAAACGGTGAAATGATTTGCTGGAACCAGGGAGACACCGGTGTTGCAAAGCAGGTCATCCAGCCACCCGATGCTGGAACCCGCGGCAGGAATTGCTGCTACATGCGTAGCAGACCACACGGGTACATAAGTTGCAACCGCCGCACGATTTTGCTGAAACTGTACACCACATAAGTTACATCCACGTTCGTCAGAGCTACAACTAATCACACGATACCAGCAATTGGCGGCGCCGTCGTCGACAAATACTACAACCATACACCGCAGAAGCTACATCCATGTTTACCAGAGCTGCAACAGTTTTGCCGATGTTACAACCGTGTATGCCGGTTCTGCAACTGACTCGTCGCCCGCGAGGATACAAGTAGGAGCACGCAGGAGTTGCAACCGACCACCCTGAATTTGGCCAATGACCTTGCTGCAGCCGGCGGCGAGCACGGCGTTGGGGGATGACAACGAGCGGGGCTGCAACTGGTAGCGGGGGTGAATGCCTCATCCATGCCCGATTGGACTTCTGTCTGCCCTATTACATCCATGGCAAATGGAGAGCTACTCATACGTTGCAACAGAGAGATGCGGGCGTTCGTGGGGGATTTTCCCGTGTGCGTTGATCAAACAGGTTGGGAAGAGATGGTTAAGATCCAAGGGTGTGGGCTGCTCTAATCTAACAGCCGTGCGGCGACCGGCCGAGTTTTAGGCCGGTCGACCGCGCCTATTAGTGGCCCCAAGGACACGGGCCTGCCTTGTTTCTTTTCGATTGCCACTTTTTCTGACAACAAGATTGCTACAATTATTTTTTCCAAACAAGATTGCTACTCCCTCTGTCCCATAATATAAGAATGTTTTCTATATTAATGTCAAAAACGTTTTTATATTACGAAAAGGAGGGAGTACTTATTATCTCTAAAAAAGATCGCTACTGTCCCTAATTCCGCTATTCCATCTGACCAGTCGCTCCAATTGCGAAAACCACCAGTGCCCACACACGGGATCACTACCAGAACAGGGACCTGTGCCGACGGCCAAATATGTGCCGACGGCCCCCGTCGGCCCAATCTGGGATATGCCGACAGCCAAGTCCAGGCCGTCGGCGTAAAAAAGCCGTCGGGCTATCCCGAGCTATGCCGACGGCCCCCGTCGGCCCATAGGAGCCGTCGGCGTATCCCAAGCTACGCCTACAGCAGCCGTCGGCATACATGTGCCGTCGGCATAGCTGCGGGCCCGGCGATCCGGCTCGTACCGTGCGGCTAATGGTGTCCGATCTATGCCGACGGCCGAGACGGCAGGCCGTCGGCATATATGCGTTTACCACCTCACCGATCCGAGGCGCACCGACCACCGTCTATGCCGACGGCGGCCGTCGGCATAGATGCCACATCATCGATCCGCGGCGCGCCGGCCATCTGCCCTAGCCGCAGCTATGCCGATGGCTTTGCCGTCGGCATAGTTTCTTTTCTTTTTTTTCTTTTTTTTTTCATAGCTATATTTTATGTTTTCTTAAATATTATTATTTGACTAACTTACATATAGTACGTGTTAATAAGCATACATACATTATTTTTTGGTTCTGTACAGAGCGGTGTGACCCCCCTCACGAACGGTGCCGCCGCCAGCCGACACCTGGAATGGGGAACAGCCGCATCGGGTCAATACGAAGGGGACTTTGCTCCCGAGTGTTTATATATATATCGGATGACCTACCACAACCGGGTGGTGTTGTGGCATGTCCGAAAAGGCGGCACGCGTCTCCGGTGCGTAGCCCCCCTCACGGACGGCGCCGCCGCCGGCACCTAGAGGGGGAAAACTGCCGCGTCGGGTCTACAGGAAGTGGATTTAGCTGTGGCCGGTTGTTGCTCCAAAGTGTTCCTATGGGCTGACCTAACACAACCGGGTGGGGAGGTCCGCTGGTCGAAGCCCGTCCGTGCAAAGTCAAAGGGCTAGATCCCGTGGTCAAACGCTACAGGGTTAGGCGGGACGGGGGCCCTGGGGGGTAGCAATGCCACCGGAGCGTCGCACCGGGCCCTCATACATGCGGGGTGGTGTGGTGGCATGTCCGAAGAGGCGGCACGCGTCTCCGGGGTGTGCCCCCACTCAGGGACGGCGCCGCCGCCGGCACCTGGAGGGGGGAAACGGATGCGCCGGGTCTACACGGAGGGGATCTTGCTGTGGGTCTGGCCCGGTTGTTGCTCCAAAGTGTTCCTATGGGCTGACCTAACACAACCGGGTGGGGAGGTCTGCTGGTCGAAGCCCGTCCGTGCAAAGTCAAAGGGCTAGATCCCGTGGTCAAACGCTACAGGGTTAGGCGGGACGGGGGCCCTGGGGGGGTAGCAATGCCACCGAAGCGTCGCACCGGGCCCTCATACATACGGGGTGGTGTGGTGGCATGTCCGAAGAGGCGGCACGCGTCTCCGGGGCGTGCCCCCCCTCACGGACGGCGCCGCCGCCGGCACCTGGAGGGGGGAAACGGACGCGCCGGGTCTACACGGAGGGGATCTTGCTGTGGGTCTGGCCCGGTTGTTGCTCCAAAGTGTTCCTATGGGCTGATCTAACACAACCGGGTGGGGAGGTCCGCTGGTCGAAGCCCGTCCGTGCAAAGTCAAAGGGCTAGATCCCGTGGTCAAACGCTACAGGGTTAGGCGGGATGGGGTCCCTGGGGGGTAGCAATGCCACCGGAGCGTCGCACCGGGCCCTCATACATGCGGGGTGGTGTGGTGGCATGTCCGAAGAGGCGGCACGCGTCTCCGGGGCGTGCCCCCCCTCACGGACGGCGCCGCCGCCGGCACCTGGAGGGGGGAAACGGACGCGCCGGGTCTACACGGAGGGGATCCTGCTATGGGTCTGGCCCGGTTGTTGCTCCAAAGTGTTCCTATGGGCTGACCTAACACAACCGGGTGGGGAGGTCCGCTGGTCGAAGCCCGTCCGTGCAAAGTCAAAGGGCTAGATCCCGTGGTCAAACGCTACAGGGTTAGGCGGGACGGGGGCCCTAGGGGGGTAGCAATGCCACCGGAGCGTCGCACCGGGCCCTCATACATGCGGGGTGGTGTGGTGGCATGTCCGAAGAGGCGGCACGCATCGCCGGGGCGTGCCCCCCTCACGGACGGCGATGACACGGTAGTAGACGTTCTGCGGCCATAGCGGATTGCCCTTCGCGCGTCTACGGCTGTGGCCGGCGGCCTCCGGGGCCTCCGAGGATTTAGATGTGGGTCCGCCGCCACCGCCGCCCCCACCCCAACCCCCACCGTCGACGACCCCCCTCCCCCTTCACTCAGCTGACCTACTAAGCTCCACATCGAGCAGGCGAGTCGGCGGCCATGCGCTCCCAGACCCGCGACCAGGCCACGGCCTCGGTGGACGATGCTGCTCGAGATCGGCGCCTCCCCTCCCCTCTGTGTCTTTCAGGGAGAGGAGAGGGCCAAGCGGTTAAAAAACATTAAAAATCCATGTGAAATAATAATACATAAAAAAGGAAATATATAACTATAAAAACATTAAAAAATCTATATGAAATAAAAAACATAAAGAAGGAAAAATATGAACTACTAAAAACATTTAAAAATGGAAAATATGAACTACTAAAAATATTTAAAAAATGAAAAATATAACTATGCCGACGGCAAAGCCGTCGGCATAGCTGCGGCCATAGGGGACTTGTCACGCGGATCGGTGACGTGGCAACTATGCCGACGACAGCCGTCGGCATAGTTTGCCTTATCCCCTCGCGTCGCCCCTCATCCACTCAATCTCTCCCAGCTCCCCGCGACCATCGCCGTCTCCACCCGCCGCCGCCCACTCCACCCCTGCATCCCCCATCGCCGTCTCCACCCGCCGTCGCCCCTGCCTCCCCCATCGCCGTCTCCACCCGCCGTCGCCCCTGCCATCCCCGCCGCCGTCTCCACCCGCCGCCGCCCACTCCACCCCTGCCTCCCCCGTCGCCGTCTCCACCCGCCGTCGCCCCGGCCTCCCCCGACCGCGCTGCGCCGCCCCGGCCTCCCCCGACCCCAACACCGCCCCGGCCTCCCCCCGACCGCGCGCCAGCCGCGGCTCCTGCCGGCCCGCACACCCGGCCCTCCCATCCCCGGCCGCCCCTGCCCTCCCGGCCCGTCCCCGGCCGCCCTGCCTCGGCCCTCCACCGCCGCCCCCTGCTCGCCGCTGCCCCGGCCGCCCCTATCTCACTGTCCCATGCCGCCCCTGCCTCACCGTCCGCGGCCGCCCCGGTGAGCTTTTTTTTTCATTTTTTTGCATTTTTTACTGCTTGTTATGTGATAGATGCATGTTGTATGGATGAATGGATGGATTAATGTATATTGGTTAGTTATAGCTTTGGTCAACTTAGTGATGTTGTCAAATGTTTTCAAATTTGAAGAACGAAATTGGTATATTTGAGATGTTGTCAAATAGCTATAGTTTCATTTTGTGATGTTGACAAAATTGGTATCTGATGAGTAGTTATTTTATCATGATGATCTTGCTAAAAAAATTGAAGAACAAAATATGACACTTGATGAAAATTGGTATTGATTAGTAGTTATTTTATCATGATGATCTAAAACCTTGACTAGATGTCATTAGCAATATGATTTTTTTCATAGTTTGAAGTGTCAATGCTTTATCTGATGTGGTGCCATCAAATTTTTTGACTCGGTAAAATTTACAGGCTTTGTGGTATTCATCTCCCTAGAGCCTTCGTCGTCTGGGTTTGGTCCGTGATCCTGCCGCTGCTCGACTACTTCCTCTACAGCGGAGGGTGAGCTACGAATCCACCTTCACCTCCTAGCCTCTTTTAACTAGATTAAATTTTCAAATCAAGTCGCGTAACCTAGGTCTCCCGTCCGAAAGGGTTGCATCGATAAATATGCATTCAATTGCATATTTATCACCGCACCTCTTTTGGATTGTCCAGCGCTTTCCACGGACAGCCCGATGATGTGTAGATTGGGTACGTTGTTCATGCTCTACCCCGTTCCGAGACAGGATTTCGGCGGCGCCTCCCTGTTGTTCTCCGGATGCACATTCTCTCGGCATTTTGCCGAGACGTGTATTTGGAGAACAGCGGGGAGGTGCTGCCGAAATTTTGTCTCGGAATGGGGTAGAGCATGGACAACGTACTCAATCTACACATTCTCGGGTGGGATTAGGACCCATCTTTACCTATTAGAGATGTAGGTGGATTAAATGTCATTTCTCGTCAACCTTGTAAAAAATAAAATATTGATGTGAGTAATTTAAATGAATCCTTAATTTTGTTGTGTGGCTTCCAATAAAGCAGAGATGGCAGATAATCAGTGGATGTATAGTGGGTTTAACCGTCGGAATCAAGTAACAGCAGAGTGGGTCGAGAAAACTGATGTGTTTTTGAAAGAGATATTCCGTAGTCCAATGAGGATGGTGCCAGAATGCCCGTGTGCCAGATGTAAGATGCGTATCCGCAGAGATAAGAGTGAGATGACTAGGCACCTTCGCACGCATGGATTTGTGCCCAACTTTAATATGCCGATAAACTTTGCCAGCGGGACCGTGGTAGAGAGGATGTGATACGACAACGCGTCGCTGGTTATGAGGACGATGGGGTTAGAGACATGCTAGATGATGTCTTTGCTGCACAGCCGACACCTCCATCACATTCAGCGAATGAACCGGAGGAGCCGGAGGAAACCGCAAAGGCCTTCCTGGAAATCTTGGCCTCGTCAAAGAAACCTCTCTATGAGGGTGCCAAGCTGTCTGTGCTGGATGCCATCTCGCAACTGATGGCAGTCAAGGCCGAGTACGGCTGTAGCCGAGGTTGCTTCGAAACATTTCTGGGAGTATGGGCTAACAACCTGCCTGAGGGCCATGAACTGCCGAAAACCATGTACGGTACGAAGAAAATCATGAAGGCGCTCTCGATGGACTATGAGAAAATACATGTTTGTCCAAAGAATTGCCTTTTGTTTAGGCATGAGTATGCGGATGACAAGTACTGTAGGAAGTGCGGTTCCTCTCGGTATATTGAGGTGGTCGATAAGCATGGTCACAAGCAGCAGCTAAAAATCCCTGTGAAGGTTCTTCGGTATCTTGATTTTATAAAAAGACTGCAGCGCCTTTTCATCACCGAGGAGTCTGCCAAAATGATGAAGTGGCACAAGGAAGGGAAAAGGTATAATCCAAAAAAAATTGTACATCCATCAGGAGGTGAAGCATGGAAGTCATTCGATATAGAGTACCCGGAGGAAGCAGCCGAGGCTGGGAATGTCAGAATTGCTATAACGGGTGATGGGTTCAATCCATATGGTATGTCGTCTAATGCATACAGCTGTTGGCCCGTATTTGTTATTCCGCTGAATCTCCCTCCCGACGCCATAATGCAACGGAAGACCATGTTCCTGTCGCTTATAATTCCGGGGCCTGAATATCCGGGGAAGAATTTGGGTGTGTTTATGCAGCCGTTGGTGGATGATTTGCACCATTCTTGGTACTTCCCGAGGTTGACATACGACCGACATCTGCAGAAAAATTTCTTGATGAAAGTTTGGCTACAATATTGCATGCATGACTTTCCCGGTTATGCCTTGTTCTGCGGATGGTGTACAAGTGGAAAGATGCCTTGCCCAGTGTGCATGCAGGCCTTGATTTTCATTTGGCTGAAGAAGGGTGGCAAGTATGTTGCATTTGACTTGCATCGACAGTTCCTCCCTCCAGACCATCCTGATAGGGAAGACAAGAAGAACTTCACAAAAGGAAAAGTTGTCCATGAAGTAAACGAGATTCCAACGTTTTCTGGTGCGGATGTGCTTGCTCAGCTGAAAGCTCTTAAGCCTACCGGTGAGGGGAAAGGCAAAGGCAAAGGCAAAGGCAAAGGCAAAGCCACAGGCGAAGACGAGGGCGAGGGCAAAGGAAAAGGGAAAGGGAAAAAATTTGAAGGTTATGGTGAGACGCACAACTGGACTCACATTACCCCCTTCACGCAGCTTCCCTATTTTAAGGACCTCAAACTTCCATACAACATAGACGTGATGCACACCGAAAAGAATGTCGCAGAGTCCCTTTTTCAAACGATCCTCAACATTCCTGATAAGACAAAGGATAATGTTAATGCTAGAGTTGATCAACAGAATATTTGTGATAGACCACGTCTACACATGCAGCCTCCCACAGGCAGTCGAAAATCTTGGTTCAAGCCAGATGCTGACTTCGTACTTAAAAAGGATCATAAGATGGAGACATTACAATAGTATGCTTAATGTGCTCTTCTGGTATTAATTTTTTTCATTTATGCTTGTTTAATTGATATCCTTACTAATTGTTTATTCTCTTCTCAATGCAGGTTTGCTAATCATGGGCAAGTCCAGCGGCGCTAGTTTCCTCAGTAAATTTAAAGGACTTACTCGGAGTGGACGAGCCCACAAGGTTACCTCCTGTCTACGCGAGGATGACAGCTCACAGGGAGGTGGAGGGGTCGGGGGAGGAGACCCTAGAGGAGGAGGCGGTGGGGGGAGAGCCCCTAGAGGAGGAGGAGGTGGGGGGAGAGGCAACCGGGGCAAAAAACTCCGGGCCGTGTCCGAAATAGGAGGGTCTTCTTCGATGCCCTCCTATACACAGGCACCTTCTGAGTCTGAGGAGGAGGAGTATGTTCCTGATGGCGAGGAGGAGGAGGCCGAGGAGGAGGGTGAGGAGGAGGAGGAGGAGGCCGAGGAGGAGAGTGAGGAGGAGGAGGCCGAGGAGGAGGGGGAGGAGGGTGGAGGGGAGGTTGATCCCGCGTTGTGGGGTGACTTGCCACCAGGTGCTCCGCAGGGGTGGCTGCGTGGTAATGCCGGACTACCTACACCACCTTCTATCGAGGAGCACAAGTGGCTCATTGAACCTGCGGGGATAGAGTAAGTGCCTCTCAATCATATTTTCACGAGATGACAACATTTTCTTATTGTACACATGGCAATCATTTGATTCTTTTGCAGAAACTGGATCCTTCACGGAAAGGGTCGTAAACCGAACGGCCTTATCACTGTCCTGTTGAAGGAGTTTTGGCATGGCCTATTCTGCCCGCGGCCAGACAGGGACCCGCATCAGCGGGTTTTGGCCTCGAGCTGGGCCCACTACGAGGCTTGCAGCAACACGGAGTACGGGACGGCCGCTAAGGCCGTGATCACCAAATTTTGGGTAAGTTCTCTTCTGAATCACTTGTGTTCAGTTTCGTTCATAGTTTATAATTGAATCACTCAACTCATGCCTTGTTTGCTTCTGGTTTATGCATGATTGCAGCAACTCTATAGAGTTCTTGACGAGCACAAGGCCAGAGCCGACGTGGTCTTGCTTGCGGCTGCGAAGAAGAAAGCTCGTCAGTTGCAGTACGAGGTGCGCTGGGTTGCCGTCTCGCAGTACTACCACTACTACCTGCACCAAAAGATGACCAAAACTCAAGCGCAGAAGCAACGACTTACCTTGAACAGGGAGCAGTTCCTCAAGGTAACTATTACTTCATTGTTTCAAGCAGTCAACTATATGTTTCTTGCTCACATGTCATGTGCTTCCAAAATTTGCATAGGTTGTTCCTCGTTGGTGCTATGGAAGGCATGACGGATGGGCGAGTTTGGTGGATAGGTGGATCGGCACCGATGCAGAGTTTGCTGCCAAGAGCATCAAGGGCCGGGCTAACCATGGAGAGGACGGGACACACGTCCAAGGAAACAGGAACCACTGGGGCTTCAAGGCCATCAAGGTATATCTATGTGCATAATGCGTTTTTGTTCTTCTTTACCGTCATGTTCTTATGTATGGCTGACTTCTATTTGACGTTGTAGGAGGACAAGTTGAAGAGGCCGCTCTCAGACATGGAGTCGTGGAAGCTGGCCCGCGAGCGGAGTCATCGCAAGGACGGCGAGAGCCAGTACTACGGCAAGACCGAGGAGCACCTGGGGTCTTACATTCATAACTATCAGGAGTTGCATCCGGATGTTCCTGTTGCTGAGGTCGCCCAGTCTCAGATCGACGACATGGCGGTGGTGGCCATCCAGGGGAAGAAGAATGGCCGGTATCCGTGTTTCGACGGCTTGATCACTCCTTCGATCTCGTACACACAACTTCGGCATACCAACCCGAGCCTGTTAGAGAGTACGGGGCGTTCACACACTCCCTTAGCCCGCCAGCATGTTGTAAGTACTTCCTCTTTATCTTTTTCTATCTAGCATTCTCAGTTTATTTTCAGCATTGCTCACTTAGAAACAACCTAAATTATGTAGGCATATAAGGAGTTTGTCGAGCATAGGAATCTCGAGGTGCGGGAGTACTTGAAACGAGTGAAGGCAAACGATGATTACAACCGTCAGATGATGACGGTTAGTTTTGCCCTCTTAAAACCAAGCTAAATTTTTGCACTTTCATTCCTTCTGATCTTCTAATTTGCTTGTTTAACTAACATTCAGGCTATGTTGGCGTCTTGGACTAACCGCACGGATCCACCACAAATGGGACCCCCACCACCACCTGCGGGAGAACCCCCACACGTGCCCACGTTCGATGAATGGGTGGCACTAGGCAGTGATGGTCCGGTTAGTACAATTGCCTAACCACTAGCAAACTAGTTCTCGTTCATGAAACACTATCATATCATATTTACCGTTAGAATCTTTTCTGAAACATGTAGGGGACCGGTGGCTCGACTCCTGCTTCGTCGACCCCAGTCACTCCGATCTGGCAGAGTGGTGGTGGTCGCGATGGCGGTTTTGGCGGAGGTGGTGGTGGTTTTGGCGGAGGAGGTGCTGGTTTTGGCGGAGGTGGTGGTGGTTATGGCTGAGGTGGTCTTGCTTGATGATTCCGTGCATGTGGCTATCGTGCCATGCCTTTCATATTCGTACTTTTATCATGTTTCATGCCTTGCACTACTTTCATGTTCATGAACTTCCGTCGGTGATGAACTTGAGTATGTTTAGATGATGATGTTGAACTTGAGTATGTTTAGATGATGATGGTGAACTTGAGTATGTTTAGATGATGATGGTGAACTTGAGTATGTTTAGATGATGAATTGTCATATTTCTGCATAATTTCATATTGTTCTGTTTTGAAATGCTGTCAAATGAATTGGAAAAGAGAAAACAGGGAAAATAAAAAAAAATAAAAAAAACTATGCCTACAGCAAAGCCGTAGGCATAGATGGATCTATGCCTACGGCTATGCCGTAGGCATAGCTGCCACGTGGCAAGCCCTGGTAACTCCTGGGCGTATCTATGCCGACGGCTAGGCATAGTTTTCTATGCCGACGGCAAAGCCGTAGGCATAGATCCATCTATGCCGACGGCTTTGCCGTAGGCATATCCTTGCCACCAGGAGCACCACGGGCTGCCACGTGGCAGAGGTATGCCGACGGCAAAGCCGTCGGCATAGCTCTGGTATGTGGCATTGCCTGACTCGTCACCGCTTTTGACGGCGCCGCCCGTTGCCGTCAGATGGAAAACAGTGCCGACGGCTAAACTATGCCGACAGCTGACGTCAGGCCGTCGGCATAGGCCCCTATGCCGACGGCAAAACTATGCCGACGGTCTGACAAGGATACGCTGACGACATCTACGCCGACGGGACTATGCCGACGGCAGCCGTCGGCATAGATCTATGCCGACGGCAATGGGGCCTATGCCGACGGCCCGTGGCCGTAGGCATAGCCCGCGAGTCCGGTAGTGGATGTCGATGAACTTTGATCGCGGGACTCCGGTCTCCAAGTGCCGGACCCACACCATGGCTGAGCGCCTCCAGCTAGGTCCTACAATAGTTCACCCCACATGTCGTCATGGCCAAGCGCAGATCGAGAGATGTGAATCCAAGGTGTATTAAATTACTGTTCAAATTCAGCCATTTTAGCTCAAAAAAAATAAAAAATTCAGCCATTTGTGAGGCATACATGCTCGTTATTGTACTCACAAATTATATCACTTACGTCAAAAACAATTAATCTTCTTCAAGTTCATGCCGGGCTGAAATGAAGAGCGCTGAAGGCATACGTGGTAGTGCATCTACTACATGTGGACCCATCCGGAAAACACTTGGCTGCACTCGGTGATGGCTTGTGACGTGGAGCCCTCCACCGATGAGAGAGATCGAATTTATCTCTCCCCGCTTCACCGACTATAGAGGGGCCGTCTTCGTTGGGCACGCTACCTCCAGCCACTTCGGGTTTGGCGCAGCGGATCATTGAGACACCGATACATCATGTGGAACCTGCTCCCCCGCTGCCATCTACTCTTGTAATGCAGCATCGTGGCGACGGCTCTGCCCTGGCGCCACCCCCGCTGGATGGGTTTACGTCATCGGAGGACACTGCAGACGACTCCCTATCATCTCCGACGTCCGGCACTCGGTCTCCTTCCCGTCGGTGTGTGATCTTTTCCCCGGTGGTTCGGGCGGACCAAGAGTCGGCGATGGCGGCGCTGCGAGCTTTGTCCTCCGCGCCTTCTTCGCCAGGAGGAGCGTTGGCGGCTGAGGCGATCGCCGAGGTGGAGGGCGAGGTGCAGCCGTCGCAGTCTCCTTCATCACCTGACCCGTCTACACCGCCTATCGGAGTCGGTGAGACGGGCTCCGTGGCCGATGTTACTCCTTGGCCACTGAGGCGTAGCGGGCGTCATCATGTCGGGACTGAAGGATCAGCAGCCACCGACGAGGATACTATGGTGAAGGCTATGCGTAGGACTGTTGCACGCAACCTCGACTTTGAAGGTACTCCCTCTCGCAAATCTTTTATGTCTTTTGACAATTCCAAAGTATCTTCAAATATCAATAGACTTGGGGTGTCACTAGGATGTAATGCGAACGAGATAGATTTTTTGGTCAAGTCTCTAAAACAAGTGGAGTTCGACCGGCTTGCGGTTGCTCCCAAGTCTTCGAGCTTTGTCGACCCTCTCGTGTCAGATGAGGAGGATGAGGACGCTGATGCCAATCATGAAGGCAAGCTTCTCTCTCATTGAACATATAAAGAATGAGCCAGTGCGCCCAACTAGCGGCACCAGCCACGTCTCCTTTTATTCGCCATAACAGTTCAACCCACGATTGGCCAGCCCTCTCTCTACAGTAAAAATATCTCCTCTGTCTCCCTCATCCCACCTCCCTCTCGGCCGCCTCTTCTCCTCCACCTCCGCCTCCACCACCTCCTCCCGTGCCTCCACACAGGCCCTTGGTCGCCAACCAACCATCGCTCGCCTCTTCCTCTCCTCTTCCTTGATCGCCTCTTCCTCTCCACCTCCTTATTCTCAGAACGGGTGCAGGTCGTCGCCATGGAAGAGCAGGGCGGCAGGGTGGGTGGAGGAGTAAGGGAGGCTGTGAGCTTGGCCGGACGGAGAGCTGGTGGCCGGCGGCAAGGAGCGGAGGACATGGCGGGGCGCGCGGCGGTGCGGAGAGGCAGAAGTCGCCGTCTCTGCTGGTCGACGATGGAGAAACGGCCGCAGCCGAGGAGGACAGCCATGGAGGGGAGGGCGCGGCCTCGATCCGGATGAGGGGAGCAGCAGCTGCGCCCCTCTTCTTCACGCGCGGTGGCCGGGGGCCTCGGCTAGGAGCTTCGCCCTCTTATTCGCGCGCGGTGCAGCGGTGACCTGAGGACGAGTTCGAGGCATAGTGGTGGTTCCAGCACACGTCGCAGGGGGAGGCGGAGGTGCTTCCTTGCATCGTCTGTTCCCCCCCCCACACATCTCCTCTGCCACGGGTGCGGAGGCGAGCTTCCCGGCGATGGTGGCGGCGCTGGATTCAATCTGCAGGAGAGAGAGGGAGGTGCGTCTTCAAATGGGAGAGGGTCTCCGCCGGCGTCGGCCTGCACCGGCGACCTCACCTTCCAGGGCGGCTTGACTACAGTCTACAGGTGACCACGTCTTGTTCTCTATTGATTTTCCTCTTGTCTGGTCGAATTCCGCACTCAAAACAATGGCAGTTTTCTTCATTGGCTAATCTGATTTGGGGCTGAGTTTTCCCCTAGATTCCTTCTTCTTACACCTCCTTTACGACTTGCTGTTCATGGCTTGCTATGGTTGCTAGGTGTATAGACATACATGCACATATATATCTAATTGGATTGTTAGCTGGGCATTTTCTCTAATGTACGTCTCTGAAATTACTAATATGTGAACTTCCTAAACATGATATTTGCAGATAGGAGAACAAATAAATAGGACCAAGAAAATTAGTTGCTCGTATATTCATGTGTCGCGGAGAGAAGTACCCGATTGGAGGAATTTGGTATGCCGAGTAATCTGCAGGTACATAATTTATCATCATAGAAAATAGAATCTGAGTATTGTTTGGAGGATAACAACTCCTCAAATTGGCTCATTTATTAATTTAGACCGTACGCGGAGGCCGACGAATGGGGAAGGCGGAGAGGAGTGGCGGATCCGCCTCCTCGGCATGGCTCTCGTTCCTTCGGCTGTTGCTTACGGTTGAGGTTTGATGTCGCCCTCGTTTTGCTTGTTGCATGGCCCTGTCAACTTTGCTTTAGCTTACGTCGTGCTGTTCTGTTTTCCTCTTTTACTTCTCCTTCCCTTGCTGGTGCAAGATCGTCCAGTACGTTGTTCATCCTTCGGCTCGCTGCTTGGGCTGATGGTTCGTGCGACATCCGTGCTGCTAACCAACAAGGTTAGATATGCTCTAATTGGCCTGGTTGGTTAGTTCTTGGTAGATAGTCCATGAATTCGGGCGTTTGTACAGCCAGCTTGCTGTCTATATGTTTTGGTGTTTGCCTGCTATACCTGTCGTGCTGTTTGTGGGTTTTTTCGTCGGATCTCGTTAGGAAAAAGTGGGTTCTTGTTTACTTATGCTTGTCCTGGTGGTTTGCTTCCTGGTTGATTGAGTGCTCATATGTCGTTGGTTGATATCCATGTTTGTAGTGTGCCCAGTTTTTGTACCTTCTTGATAATTCCCAATACAATGCAGTACCTGCTCAGGTTAGTACTTTGAGAAAAATATATGCAGCAAGTAATAGTTGTTCCTTGCTAATAAAGGACAAGTAACTACACAGATAATTAATCTATGGATTATAAAATCCAGTAGATTGTTTATATATGCACCAGGTAATGGTTGTTGCTTGCTAATAAAGGAAGGATATCTTGATTTTTTTCTATGGGTTGCAAAATGCAATACACCATCTGCTTATTGTTTTTATACATGCTCGCCTGATTATTTTTGTTCCTTCACAGTGAAGAACTGAAATAGCTGAAGAGAACATCAGGAGGCGATGCTAGAAGCTTGCTTGTGTGCTAGCTGTTGTTGCGATTCGAAGGAATTTGCAAGTTCTCACTGAATGGAAAAAAGACGCACTATGATGAGAGATGACTAAATGTACAGTTTTGAATCCCATTGTCATCAGTAGTTTAAATACCTTTGCCATCAGTAGTTTAAATAGCAACCAGAGTTTCTTTTCCTGAGCCAGTGATTAATGGGTGCTAAAGCTGCTCTGCATATTAGTAAAAACATGATGTATTTTAACTAGAAAGTATAGTTTGTTTACTGGACCAGTGACCGATCAATGTTGAATTAGCTCCAAATATTTTGTGGAAGTTCGCTGAATCACTTGTCTGAATGTTTCTGCAGATTCATACGACTTTGAATGTTGTTCTGTAACCGATGACTCAAAGTGATTATACACTGAAACCCTTTTGGAAAATGAAACAGAAACCTTACTTGAGAGCAGGCAGAGGCGTGGAGCCAATGGTATGCTCTTGGATCAATATTCTACAAGTTAAAGAACATTCATATGTTCTAGCATCTATAGATTTACATTTGCCTTTTAACAGTCTAATTACTACATGTAAAAACTGCATCCATTTTGGTATGTGATACTGCAAGTGTAAATTAAGAAAGTAGCCTTTACGGTCTAGCTTCAATATCTGTAAATCATGGTTACGTACATACTACATAAAAAAATGGAGCATCCTTATGCTACCAAATTATTTGCTTGATCTGGCTTATTGGTTTCTGAATACTTTTACAGGTGATGTTGTTGCCTGCTCTTCTAAACTGCCGCTTGTTCATCGTTTGCTGTTGTGCCTATCAAGGTTTGTGCTTCCTCTTTGAGCTATATTTTATTTTGGTTATTGTTTTTGTATGCAGTTTTCTTCTTCTCTGTGGCAACGTATTTGGATCATGTTTCTCTCTGAAGCATATTGGTGTTCTGGCTTTATCTTTTTACTAGCAGGAAGGTAACTAATCGAAGCAGTTGGCAAGACAAGCATTCGATGGAGCTCAAAGCGTTGATCTTGAAGGAAGGTAACTACTCAAAGGTATGCACCTATTCATGTTGGAGCAGTTAAGTTTGCAAGGATTTGCTGCTGGAGGGCGTGGTATGTTCTCTCAAGAAGTTCTTTGTGATCCGGTGACATATTTTGGCCTATTTTGGGGAACTGGACATGATTTATATTGCGAAGTTCAATGTATGGATGACAACTTCCTCTCATATCTGTTCTGTATATTTTATATACATGGCTTTTTTGTTCTATCATGTGCGTTCCTGATGCAGACTTTTGTAGGGAAATTCACCATGGAAATTTAAATAATGGTTCCCTGCCCATCCATTTACTTTCTTGCATTTATTCTTCATGCTATAGGCCACACTTTTCCTATTTTGTTAAGGAAGTGAACTCATTCCTAAACTTCCACCGTATATACATTAACACAGGGATACTGTACCAACCCAGCAATACTCTGATCCTTCATTATTTTCTGAAAAAACTATGAATTTCTCTGTGTCAGTGTAGTACTATATCCCACAGATTCTTCTTTGTAACATGTTCATCTATTTGGCTGCATGCCTTCAAGTTGTAGTATATTGAGCACCCTGAGATAATCATCGAGAAGTTTGGTGGAATTTTAAATGATTTATTAGGCGACCTTTTATGATTGACCATTGTATGAGAGCATGTTTTAGTACTACTTGAAAAAGTTAGAATGTATATATTTTCAACTACAACCAATTTTTTTCAAAAGGCAAAAGAATTTCTGCATGATCACATATGATGATCATCTCCATGAAAAATGCTTTGGACAGTACAAAAATGCTTTAAACTGGACAAGAATGTAAAGGAACCATGGGACACTGTTGTATGTCACTGCTGAACAGAATCAGGATGAAACCATGAAGATTTTGTTGGATCACCATTCAGATGTAAGTCCCATTACATGTCTCTTTATTATTATCTTAAATGACATTCCTTTACAGTTTTCTCACTGTTATATTTGATAATCTTTGATTGTCTGCTTTCTCCATTTTCCAGTTAGTTGAATCTCGACAGTAAATTAGTTAGTATTTTGTTTTATCTCTGAAATCTCGAGAAATACACACAGTTGTTAACATTTGAAATTAGATTGACGTTCGCCTTTTACTCATTTAGTTTTTTTGCAGAATTTTGTCATGTCTGTTAAGAGACGCAGAAAAGTTAGCTGTTCTGCAGCAAGCAGAGAGTCATGGGCTCTTTCTGTGAGTCACCTGCTTCTCATGTACAAATATTTCACCATCTAAGTTTGAAAAGAATAGCATTTAGCACCTTCAGTAGATAGACCTCCACTAAATTAGCATTTCCATTGAAGTTATCTGTCTCCACCTTTCTTATCTTTTATTATGTCAGATGTTTCATGATCAAAATTTGTACGTGCAAAACAGCTGATATTCTGACACACCTCAGAAAGAAGTTGTATTGGTCCTTGCTGTTATTACAAATCCCTCAGAAAGAACTGCTATACTAAATAAACTGTCTGCTCTACTGTTTTTATTTTTATTCTTGCTTCCATTCATGTATTTTATAGTATCTTGAGGAGCTACAATAGTAATATTACAAATGAATATGTAGTAGTACTTGCATTCTTGCATAGTAAGTTGGGCAGGCTATACTATATGGTGAACTCTCGTGCCAGTGGTACTTAGATATATTGTTGCAGCATACGGTGCTACAGTTAGACCCCTCACTGTTATTGTGTGCAGAATCTAGCTTGAGTTCCCCTCATCCCATTTGCTTGCTCATTTCGACGCATCTATAAAAAAATTGTGCATCGAATATATAAATGATTTTCTAAGACTCCAAAGCCTTGTTGTTATTTTTTGTAACTTCTGATCTTGAACTTTGATCGACAGATAATTATGACTCTTCGACATCGGAAAATATTTCAGTTTATTTTGGTGTGGATGTTATTGTGGCATCAATACGGCTTCATTCCACTTGAACTGGCGCGGCACAGGTCAATAACTACTTCCTTTGATTTCTTCATCATGAATGCCTATATGCATTTATTAAAAACCTTTATCGTTCGTATTGAGTGAATAAGAACTGCAGTAGTTTCTCAATGTCGACCTCACTTGAATTTTTTTTATTTCGAGAAGGTCAAGAACTTTGAAATGAGGTGTAGAGTATATTTGCAAACATGTAGTAATTTTTATAAAGTATTCCTAATTTACATAACTTTTGTTCAAGTCCTATCTAGATCACAATCGTAATCTTGCATTTTGTTTTTGACATAATATATATATATAAGGTCTTGGATAAGCTGAAGACCTGTAGGCTTAGGAACTTCTTGAAATAGTTGGTCAATGCCAAGGTATAGGATTGGCTTATCCGCTTCTATTTGTATGCATTTTTGTTTATCCTTAAAATATTTCCTGCATGTCTCATATGTACACACATGTGAGCTTGTTTTTGTTATGGAGTTGAGTTAGTGAAATGATTGGTGATGTTTAGTAGGTAGTCACTCAGAGCCACTCTATATTGTTGAATGTGAGATTTCTCCAGTGATGTATTAAACTTCATACGATCAGATTTCAGTGTTTTAGTCCGGTGACTGTTAGACAGAGACATGAAGTCTGGCACGACATTCAGTCAAGTACTTTTCTTCATTTTATGAAATCCTCAATAATTCCTACCTTTCTTGGAAGTGCAGGTACATACTATTAATTAACTCCATATTCAGTGTTTCAGGACAAGTGGCATGAGCTGTCACGTCTGTATGAGTAGAGTTCAGATGAAATAGGTTGCATGTTTGGATAGCAATATCTAAGTAGATTATCTGTTTGATCTCCAAATGTGCTTGAAAATAATCAAGTCAAGGAAGAGGCTTGGTTTTATTTGAGCAAAGAGGTTGTACAGATACTATCTAATTGGTATTGATGCTTTTCGCCTGAAAAGATGGAAACGAAGCTGTTTTTATTGTGTTATTTTCCTGTTTGATACTTTCATACGTCTTCATGGCATGTACTACCTCTGTACCAAAATAAATGACGTTTTTGCAGTTTAATTTAGACTGCCAAAATGCTAATTTTTTTCGTACGGAAGGAGTGGTAGCATTTTTTTTTGTGAGAAACAAGTCGAGATTTTCATCATTACTGCTCCCGGTAATTTTGAAACCCTAAAAAGTGTTGTATTTCCTTGGCGACCTTAATTTTGGCTCTGTCATTGGTCATATTATAAGAAAGAAGGATTGTGTGCATTGAAATGTTATGCAAAATACATTGATACTGAAAGAAAGCTTTACCACGAGCCTATTCACATTTTCTTTATATAAAGGGGTCTAAGTTTGTATCACACGTGCTTGCTCAAACGTAAAGTTACTGAAGATGCAAATATTTGCTTGCTCAAACATAAAGTTACTGAAAAAGCAAGTATTTTCAATGAGAACATGGTTTCAAATGGGTCTTGGCGCCAAATGGTACAGAGGTAGTACATGCCATGAGCAAGCTATATCAACAGGATAAAGAGAACCTTACAACAATAGTGTTTATTTGGTCACCAACAGGATAAGGTTCGGTGGATGTGGCAGGCCAGAAGAACTAATAACCGTATATATGCGATTGATATAGCTTGTCATGAGATAATGAAACAATAGTGTTTATTTGGTCACCAGCAAGATGATGATGTGAAGAATGACTATTTGCGTCTTGCAGAGTTTCTACCATTAAATAGTTTCCCATAACAGAATATTTTCTAATATTGGTAGCTAAAAATGAGATACTTATGATTGTTGATGCCTTTCCTTTTTGTAGTAACATCCATGTGTCCAGCATATGTAGAATATTAGAATTTTCTTGGCTGTTTATTGTAGTTCTTTCTCAGGGTTTGGAAAATTCTTTAGCTATATTCCTTGTCTCAAGCGAACATGAGCAACATCTTCTTTATGCCGCGTGCCACCAAGTTTCTCTATTTTAGATGGTTGTGTCTTTCCGCTTCTAAAAAGGAATATGTATTTTATTAATCTGACTATCATTTTTGGTAGGTACATACTGAAGGATGTTCTGAGGCTAGCACCTGCTTTAGAAGTTTTGCCATTCACAACAATACCTCATAATTTTGATTTGATGTCCAGAATGTCAATTGAAGAATGAGCCTAAGAACTGCGTTGTAGTTTGTAATATATCCTTATATATGGTGCTTGTGGCGTTTTTTTTTTCAATTATAAGTTTACATTTATGGGTATTACAAAGTCCCCCTTTCTTTTTCCACAAGGGGCAGTAGCTTTGCCATTCGATTCGAAGGACAAAGAATTGATCACAACGGGGTAGCATTCAGGATATATACACAAGAGTATAGAACCAAATTATATGATGTAATTGACCACTATTTCTATTAACTTCTCTTGTACACAATGTTCACGAGTTCATGTATTAAGTACATTTTATTGTGTCACTTGTGTTTACTCTTTTTTAATACAAGTTTACAGCTACTCGGAGTTCCTAATTGCAGACTCAACTATCTTGACCTACCGACGATCTAATTTGTGGCATTATTACCTTAAGAAAATATTTGCATTGAATTTTCTTTATATATATAGGGGTATAAGTTCTTACCAAATGTACTTAAATATACGGTTATTGAAAAAATGCTAATATTTTCCACACGAACATGGTTTTAAACAGGTCTTTGCGCCATTTGGCGCAACTGGTCATCTAGTATGGTTAAAGACACGACTGAAATAGACCTTGATGATACTGTACGCGACACTACGCCTTTTGAGCTTGTCGCGTCAGTGCGCAAGAATAAGTCTAACTCAGCAAAGAAAAGAGGGCGCTCTTCTAAGAAACTAAATGTCTCTAAACATAAAGTTGGTTCATCATGAGAGGCATGTTCTGGAATAGCAGAGGTCTTGATGACTTGGCTAAACACAAACACATTGCCGATTGTGTAAAGGATCATTCATTGGACTTTGTGGCTATCACTGAGTCGGGTAAACGTGATTTTCCAACACGTGATTTGGACCACTTTTCATGTGGTTTTGATTACGAATGGCACGTCTTACCGCTGACCTGGAGGTCCGAGGGAATATTGCTAGGTATTAACTCTACATACTTACAACTATTGTCCACGACAAAGGGGGAGTATCATATTAAATTCCACCTTCGAAATAAGTTCGACAACTTCATCTGGAGTCTGGTGGCTGTATATGGTGCCGCTCAAGAGGAGTTTAAGTCTGCATTTCTAAAAGAGCTGGTTAATACCTGTCGAAACTATCCTCATCCCATGTTAATCGGGGGGGGGGGGGGATTTTAATATCCTTCGATATCAACAGGAAAAAAACAACGATCAGTTTGACACTAGGTGGCCTTTCCTCTTTAATGCTGTTATTGACAGCCTCGATCTGAGGGAGATCACGATGTCTGGTCGTCAGTATACCTGGGCCACCAACCGTTCAGTGCCGACCTTTGAAAAACTGGACCGGGTGCTAGTTACCACTGACTAGGAATACAAATATCCCATAGCATCAGTTCAGTTCAGTGCCATCCCATATCGGATCACACTCCGTTGCTAACCGATTTTGGACAACCAATCCCGAGTTCTAATCACCACCAGTTTAAATTTGAACTGGGATGGCTCACTAGAGAGGGATTTTAGGAGCTAGTTAAGAAAGTGTGGGCACGCCAGCCCCGTGGTAACACACCCATCCAAAGATGGAATAATCGAATCCGCGCCTTGCGTCAATTCCTTCGAGGATGGGCCAAGCATACTGCTGGCATTTACAAAAAACAAAAAACTGCGTTTGTCTACCCTAATTGATTCACTTGACAAAATAGCGGAGGTGAGGCCTCTGTCTGCTATTGAGATCGAGCAAAAAAGCAATCTTAACGAGCAGATTGCCTGCCTACTACGTGAGGAGGAGATTAAATGGTACCAACGTAGCAAGGCGGATTCGTTAGTGCAAGGTGATGATAATACAAAATACTTTCAGATGCTAGCCAATTGCAGACATAGAAAGAAGTGTATATTCGCCCTTGACCAGGAGGAAGGCCGAATAGAGGGGGACGTACCACTTAGAAATTTTATCACTAAGTTTTACAAAGACCTTCTTGGGCCTTCAGCCAAGACTAACTTTCAGCTAGACGAATCCGTTACTCATGACATTACTCAAGTTACGGAAGCGGAAATGAATTCCTAACCTCTCCATTTTCTAAGGAGGAAATTCGAACCGCTGTGTTTCAGATGGAACACAACAAGGCGCCGGGACCGGATGGCTTTCGCGCAGAGTTCTATCAATGCTTTTGGGACGTCATTAAGGCAGACTTGGTTCAGTTGTTTAACCAACTGCATTCCAAGGACCTTGATATTTCTCGTTTAAACTTTGGGGAAATTATCCTACTGCCTAAGATTAAGGAGGCTAGTCGTATTCAACAATATCGACCGATTTGCCTTCTCAATGTAAGTTTTAAATTTTTTACGAAGGTAGCGATTAATCGGTTGAACGGTGTAGCTGACCATGTCGTAAAACCCACTCCAACAACATTTATGCAAGGTCGCAACATTTTAGATGGAGTGGTCGTCCTGCACGAAATTGTACATGAACAGCACCGGAAAAAAATGAACGGTGCCATTCTTAAAATTGATTTTGAGAAAGCCTACGACAAAGTTAAGTGGCCTTTCCTGTTGCAAACCTTGTGTATGAAAGGGTTTTCACAAAAATGGTGCCACTGGTTAGAGAGCTTTGTCTATGGCGGTAGTGTGGCCATAAAAGTTAATGAAGACGTTGGCAACTATTTTCAGATAAGGAAGGGGCTTCGTCAAGGCGACCCCGCATATCCTATTCTGTTTAACACTGTGGCCGACATGCTAGCTACCCTAGTGGAGCAGGCCAAGCCGGACGGTCAAATTAGCGGGGTCATTCCACACTTGGTAGAAGATGGTCTATCCATTCTACAATATGCGGATAACATGATTCTATTTATGGATCATGATCTAGATAAAGCAAGAAATCTCAAGCTGCCCTTATGTGCCTCTGAGGAACTTTCTAGTCTCAAAATTAATTTTCATAAGAGTGAACTTTTTTTGCTTTGGAGATGCTGCAGAATCTGCACCCAAGTATGCCGAGGTTTTTGGATGCCAGCTCGAGCAATTTCCGCTTAGGTATCTGGGTATCCCCATACACTATCGGCGTTTAACTATCGTTGAGTGGAAGCATGTGGAAGAGAGACTTGAGAAACGATTGGCCAGTTGGAAGGCCAAACTCTTGTCTTGTGGGGGCGACTGATCTTGATCAATTCTGTCTTAAGCAACATGGTTTTATACATGTTGTCATTCTTCCACCTGCCGAAAGGGGTTCTATGATACGTCCATTTTGCATCATGCTTTTATATCGATATTTATTGCATTATGGGCTGTTATTACATGTTATGTCACAATACTTATGCCTATTATCTCTTATTTTACAAGGTTTACATAAGGAGGGAGAATGCCGACAGCTGGAATTCTGGGCTGGAAAAGGAGCAAATACTAGAGACATATTCTGCGCAACTCCAAAAGTCCCAAAACTCCACGAAAGTTATTTTTGGAAATAATAAAAAATTTTGAGCGGAAGAAGTACGCCAGAGGGGGACCCACCTGGCCACGAGGGTGGGGGGCGCGCCCTACCCCCCAGGGCGTGCCCCCTGCCTCGTGGGCCCCCTGTTGGCTCTCCGGTGGCCATCTTCTGCTATATGAAGTCCTTCTTCAAGGGAAATGTCATAAGCAACCTTTCGGGACGAGACTCCGCCGCCACGAGGTGGAACCTTGGCGGAACCAATCCAGGGCTCCGGCAGAGCTGTTCTGCCAGGGACACTTCCCTCCGGGAGGGGGAAATCATCGCCATCGTCATCACCAACGCTCCTATCATCGGGAGAGGGCAATCTCCATCAACATCTTCACCAGCACCATCTCCTCTCGAAACCCTAGTTCATCTCTTGTATCCAATTCTTGTCTCAAAGTCCGGGATTGGTACTAGTAGGTTGCTAGTAGTGTCGATTACTCCTTGTAGTTGATGCTAGTTGGTTTATTTGGTGGAAGATCATATGTTCAGATCCTTTATGCATATTAATACCCCTCTGATTATGAACATGAATATGCTTTGTGAGTAGTTACGTTTGTTCCTGAGGACATGGGAGAAGTCCTGCTATTAGTAGTCATGTGAATTTGGTATTCGTTCGATGTTTTGATGAGATGTATGTTGTCTAGCCTCTAGTGGTGTTATGTGAACGTCGACTACACAACACTTCACCATTATTTGGGCCTAGAGGAAGGCATTGGGAAGTAATAAGTAGATGATGGGTTGCTAGAGTGACAGAAGCTTAAACCCTAGTTTATGCGTTGCTTCGTAAGGGGCTAATTTGGATCCATATGTTTCATGCTACGGTTAGGTTTACCTTAATACTTTTGTTGTAGTTGCGGATGCTTGCAATAGAGGTTAATCATAAGTGGGATGCTTGTTCAAGTAAGAACAACACCCAATCACTGGTTCACCCACATATCAAATTATCAAAGTACCAAACGTGAATCATATGAACATGATGAAAACTAGCTTGACGATAATTCCCATGTGTCCTCGGGAGTGTTTTTCTCTATATAAGAGTTTGTCCAGGCTTGTCCTTTGCTACAAAAAGGATTGGGACACCTTTCTGCACTTTATTTAGTTTTGTTACTTGTTGCTCGTTACAAATTATCCTATCACAAAACTATCTGTTACCACTTATTTCAGTATTTGCAGAGAATACCTTGCTGAAAACCGATTATCATTTCCTTCTGCTCCTCGTTGGGATCGACACTCTTACTTATCGAAAGGACTACGATAGATCCCTTATACTTGTGGGTCATCAAGACTCTTTTCTGGCGCCATTGCCGGGTAGTGAAGTGACTTTGGTAGGGGGAATTTGGTAAGGAAAAATTTATATAGTGTGCTGAAATTTACTGTCACTTGTTACTATGGAAAGTAATCCTCTGAGGGGCTTGTTCGGGGTATCTTCACCCCGACCAGTAGAGCAAAGAGCTGCTCCTCAACCTACTGAACCTACTGAAAATGAAAATGTTCCTTTTGAAGTTCCTTCGGGTATGTTAGAAAAACTGCTAGATAATCCTTTTGTAGGAGATGGAACAAAGCATCCTGATGAGCACCTAATCTATGTGGATGAAGTTTGTGGATTATTTAAGCTTGCAGGTATACCCGACGATGTTGTTAAGAAGAAGGTCTTCCCTTCATCTTTGGAGGGAGATGCATCGACATGGTATATGTTATGTGATGATACGGGTCATGGAACTACAAACGATTTAAATTGGAATTTCATCGAAAGTTTTATCCTATGCATCTTGTTCATCGTGATCGCAATTATATATATAATTTTTGGCCTCGTGAAGGAGAAAGCATCGCTCAAGCTTGGGGAGGCTTAAATCAATGTTATATTCATGCCCCAATCATGAGCTCCCAAGAGAAATAATCCTTCAAAGTTTTTATGCTCGGCTTTCTGAAAACAACCGCACCATGCTCAATACTTCTTGTGCTTGCTATTTTACGATGAAGACTATTGAATTAAAATGGAATTTATTGGATAGAATTAAACGCAACTCTGAAAATTGGGATCTCGACAGAGGTAAGGAGTCAGGTATGACACCTAAGTTTGATTGTGTTAAATCTTTTATGGATACCTATGTTTTCCGTAAATTTAGCACTAAATATGGACTTGACTCTGAGATAGTAACTTCTTTCTGTGAATCTTTTGCTACTTATGTTGATCTTCCCAAGGAGAAGTGGTTTAAATATCATCCTCCCATAGAAGTAAAAGTAGCTCACTACTAGAAAAAAGGGCTACTAATGGCGCACCTAATTTGGCCTTTAATGGCGCATTAGTGGTGCGTCATTAGTAGCACGCCATTAGTAATACTTACTAATGGCGCACCACTGGTGCGCCATTAGTATAGGACATGGTGCGCCATTAGTATGCCTCCCAGGGCCATGTATAGCCAGGTGCTTTGGTATACTAATGGCGCACCGCAGGGTGATGCGCCATTAGTAACCTCGGCATACTAATGGCGCACTGCTTAAGGATGCGCCATTAGTATCCTCTGGAATACTAATGGCGCACTGTTATATGATGCGCCATTAGTATGAATAATAGGTTTTTTTTCTGTTTTTTTCACAGGTTACAAAATGTATAATTGGACAAAATATAGACAGCACACATCAACAACAGATTCATCGAATACAATAGAAGATTAGTCTCTGAATACATTTCATCATATTAGTCTCCAAATACAATTCATCACATTAGTCTCCGAATTGAAAAGACCGAACAAAGATAGAACATTATATTACAAGTCTCGAGACCGCGAGTAGCGAGTTTGTCTTCACATTACAAGTCGATATCGATCATCTAAACTACCATCACATAGAAGAGAGCTGCGGTCATCACGATGAGCATCATCACGATGAAACTCGTCTTCATCCGGTTCCTCCAACGCTCCCTCCCCTCTCGTGCTAGATAGCGGGCGTATCTAGATTCGGCCTCGGCCCTAGTGGTGTACCCTTTGTAACTGTTTCCGCTGAATCGATGAACCTGTCTCCGACACTCCTCCCAGTCGTCGTAGACTCCGGGAACCTTACCCTTGTACACGACATACGACGGCATCTCTATGCACTAGCGAGACGAAACGTTAGTACCAATTCACAGACAATACATAAGCAATATATAAGTATGCAACAGAACGATCGGAAGAGAAAAGCAAGACATTAATAGCATCAATTACATCTAAGTTGAACGACTCTCGAAACCAAAGAGACATACTACAAGTTCATTAAAGTTTAATTACAACATGAGCCAATCGATGTTTCAGAACTAGACACATCATCACTGCTTTCGACACGACTCAAGGGACCGGAGCGTGGATGAAGCCGCCATCTATCGTGGGAGTCATGAAATTACGGGCGTTGTCAGCCTGCATTTGTAGCATTCCGTGTATCTCACTGTTGGACGGTTGATTTCTGAGGTAGAACTGCCCCGAGGTACGAAGGACATCTTGATGGATGATTTCCGCAAACTCCTACTGGATGCGAAAGAATTCTTGTCTGATGTCCGCGTCCTGGATTGCCCACACGCTCGCGGCCCAATCTTTGAGTTTACTCGGTAGCAGAAGTTGATGATGGTCCCGTACGATCGCCCGCATGTGATGGATGGCGTAGTAGGCACCCTTCTGACCGCCAGGCGGCTGCTTGACGCAGCAGAACGTCGTATTGTGGGAGAACACGTGCTTGCCGTACTTACGAATAGGCCTGTTGAAGGTGCCTCCAGATTGGGCGTAGCCGGGGAGAACATCATCAAGAACCTTCTTGACATTTGTGTAGTCTACGTTCGACTGACGGTCCAGGTCGAAATACGTGGCCATGGAATATTTGGGGCTTAGGAGGATGAGCGTGCAATGTGTGTCACTGCAGAAAACACGGAATGTTAAAAGAAAAACGATCGAAATCTAAGAATTCGTATGTTACGGGGCGGTTGAGGGGAGGACTTACTCGGGAAAGTAAGGCACGAGGAAGTTATCCTTATCTGGGTTTGCCAGAATGACGCCTTCGAGGTAAGAACTCGCGACTTGCCGGTCCCCAGCGCTGTCCAAGATATTGGCACGCATGTAGAAGGGGTCGACTATCACGATGTCCGGGGTCTTGTCGCGAATGATCCGCATCTCCAGACTCAGCAAAAATAACCGAACGAAGGTGTAGTGCAGTGGATGAAGGTTCAACATAGCGTGGATGTCATCAAACCGCAGGACGATCGTACCCCCGATGTAGTTATCCACAAAGCCCTTGCCCTCTGGCACCTTGGCCACGAAAACCAGGTATGCCACATCCTTCTCTCTGAGACGCCGCTTCTCCAAAGAAAGAACACTGTCATGTAGGCTCCGCATAGCACCGGCTGCAACATCGAGCATATTTCTCGGTAGCATCGGCCTACCCGCCACATGCACCCTCCTCATTAAATCCTCAGGTGAAGGTGGCCCGTCCTGAGCACGGATCGTACTCGGTGCCGGCTGGCCCGCACCCTTGTTAGTCTTTCTTTTGCGTGCCTTCTTCTTCTCCTGTAATGGGACCGAGTTCTGCTCACAGACCGCCTTCTTGAGTGTGTTGGGGCTGAGAATATTTCGCACCTCGCCTATCTGAGGCTCGGTGAAGTCGGCAGCTGGAGGCGTCTCCTGAGAGCTGAACGGCAGACGATGCCTGTTGCAACTTGGCTTCTCCGCGGTACCAGCTAGATCGCGCACGTCTTTTGTTGGGTTGGGTTCTTGAGAAGGAGGCCCCACGAAGTCGCCATCTTACCCATGATGGGCAAAGTACCGATCGACGTTGGCAAATGTATCGTCGTTGTCGTCGTTCTGATCCTGTGCCATATGCATGTTTGGATCCAGTGGCATATGGATGTCCGGCACCGTTGCGGCAGTCTTGCCATGGGGCCGACTTGGCGCCGGCACGACTGGCGGTGTTTTCTTTGGGGTGGTGTCCCCCGCCCCCAAACGAATCTGGCTCTTCGGCCAAAGCAGGGGCCAGCTCAGGCAGGCACTGAGGGTCATCACGTCATCATCGTCGGCCCCGACGGGTCGAATCGGAGGTAACAACTCGTCGCAGCCTGGCAGCACCCGAACCAGTTGAACCCTAAATACGTTGGGTGGCATCTGGGTACCGTGGAACAAGGGGTTGCCCGGTTGAACGATTTTGCCCTTGGCGACATCGACCAACTCATTGTTCACGAAGTGCAGGAGAGTGCACGGAACGTCGGCGGCGCCCTGCGAAAACATGCAGGGCGTCAGGGATGCCCAGTCAAAGGCAAGGAGATGAAGTCCTCGGCCGAGAGAGGCTTAATTAGTTACCGTGATGATGGCGTCGAGCTCGGCTGGTGTCGAGGCACCGCCAACGGCGGGCGTGCAGTTGACGGAGGGGCCGCTTGCTGCAGAGGTGCCGGCCGGTGTACACCCGGGTGCATTAAGCTCCCGTGCCGGCGTCGGAGACACCAATGGCCCCGCCATCGCGTTCTGCGAGTTGCTGGCCATGAAGCTAGGAATCGGGGGCGGCCCCTGTTGGCCGCCCGCAATCCACGCACTCAACCCCTGGATCAAGGTAGGCACAATGGCGGTGATCGTCGCTCCGAGTTGTTGTTGCACTTGCTCTTGGACAATCTCCGGAATCCGCGCCACCTGTGCCTTGAGTTCTTGAACCTCGCGCGCCTGGCTTTCCGAGCTGGTCTTTTTCTCCTTTCGCCCACCAGTGTTATAGTATGACCCCCATTTTGTCGACAAGCCTTTGCCGGCCACACGACCAGCTGACGTCGGCTTACTGAGCTTATCCTTGTTCTTCATTACATTCAACGCCCTATTTAGAGTGGTGTCCCAAGGGTTGCTCTTTGTCGACCCTGCGCTACTGCTTTCTGTCGCCTGCGGAAGGAATGTGAACCATTTAGAAATTTGGCTTCATTAATTAGAATGCAACCATATGGAGCTAATTACGCGGGGGTGTATTCCTTACCAGAACAAGCTCAAGCGCCCTGGTCTTCGGATCCGTGGTAAGCTCCTTTGTTTTCGGGTCCTTCTTGTACCGGGCCCTGACATAGTTCCTGGTCTGCTTGTCACCGTATTTATCGAAGAGGGGCGGTAGGCCTTGCTCGGCACGGTCCGCCTCCTCCTTGTCCCATATAGGCTCCGCCACTCTATAACCGCCGGGACCGAGTGTGTGTTCCCCTAAGTTCAGCTCCCGCATTTCTTTCCCCCACTGGCTTGATTGGGAGTGTGCGGTGCTCGAGCAATTGATCTTGAAGTCGTTGTAGTCATCTTCGGTGATCGAAGGATTTTTCTCCTTGATCTTCTCATAACTCTCACCTTTCTCGATCATTCTCTTCACATTGCTTTTCCATGTAGACAGGGCCTTGCTCATCTTCGTGAGGGCAGCATTGTTCACTTTATTCCCTTTGAGGCTTGTGTTTGCAAATTCAGCGGGGAACTTGTATCGTTCGTGCAGCTTCGTGAAGAGGAGGTTGCGCAAATTCCCTTGGTCAGGATGCCTCAGGTTCTCGGTGTTGATCGAGACGGTGCTCCAGAGAATGCACCCGAGCTGAAGCGAGTACCCCTTGACTATTCGTTCGGGCGCCGTTGGATTCCTGTCGGAGTCCACTTCAGTAACTTCCTCCTTGAGGGTGTGGAGCACGGTCGGGCGCTGGTCCTTCCGTTGCCTCTTCTGGCTGCCATCTGTGCGTGCGCCGCCATCGTCAGTGGTGGCATCCTCGGCGGCACCATCAGTGGTGGCATCAGTGGGGTCATCCTCGGTGGCACCATCAGTGGTCTCAGGATCGGTGGGGAAGGCGGTGTCCTCATACAAGTGAGGTTGTTCCTCCATCTCCTGGGACAGCTCCCAGAATGCCTTGCCGCCCGAACCCCCGGCCTCATCGTTGTGGGCCATGTTCCTCTCTAAATAGAAACAAAGTTTGGTCAAAAAGTTGGTTATTGTCAAGGAACAAGATCATGGTCTCATCATTTAGGGTTTGTCGACACCGAAGCATCCTAAAATCTAAGCTTTTATCATTGAGGGTTTTTCGACGCCGAGGCACCCTAAAAGCCATGCATTAGTCACAAGTACGCCGGGGCACTTGATCCTGCTTAATTAACTACTAAGATACCCCGGCCCATGCATTAGTCACAAGTACCCCATATGTCCTATTTTTAGCAAAGTCATGCTAAAATTCACGGAAAATTTCAGCATGACCTTTGCTGAAAATAGGACATATGGAGTACCCGAATTTGCCGGAACGGAAGTTAATCGACATTCCGGCAAACTCAAGGGCCTCTCGGGGTACCTGCAAAATCATTATCCCAGGTGGACATGGATGCAATGTCACATGTCACATGGATCCCACACCCACAGGAGCTGGTGAAGCTTCATGTGTATTTCACGAAAACCAGCCAGACTAAAGAGCTTTATGTAGAAAACAAATCACTCCACCAGCTCACACAGGATCCATCAGAGACATTCACAACTTTATGGAGTGCAGCAAAATAAGTACAGAATTCTTTTGTTAATTCACAACTTTGTACACATACTCTGCATAGACAAAGTGCCTTCTTTTCATATATAATAACATGCATGGTGACGAGGAAACACTGAACCCTACATCAGGAAATAAGTTGGATTAGTATCAGCAGGTCAAATGATCTCTATCATCTTTCTAAAATATCATAAACACTCATGATATCATAAACTGGGTTACAGATGGCAGTTAGTACCATTAGCTTACGAGCCAGCAGGTAACAATCTCGGTTTCAGTTTGAAATTGGCCCTTTAAAAGATATAAACAACAGATGATATCATAAACACTCAGGACAGTGTGTCTATCATCTTTCTAAAACATATCTACAGCAGTCGTTGTTGTAAAATAAAATAAAATCAGGACATTGCATCTTAAGCATTACTACTGCATTTTAGTAGGCAGTACACTAAGCATATACTAATACTACCTCACTAATACCACCTCAGCCCTTGCATCTTATCAGCAAGTGTCTTGGTGAAGCACTCAAATCAAACATAACAATTGCAAGGTAGCTAGGCAGGCCATGGAAAACTGAGAGATATTTTTTCTTGGTGGTTGCTACGATTTCCATCCTTCCCAGTCCTCCTTCACATATTGCTTTGTTAGGGAAAACATTTCACATTATTGCTCATGCAGGATCGTTATCATACCTAATGATCTCTTGCAGTTGTTGTACAATTATGCTGGTTAAGTATTTTCTCAACATGTCTCTGTTTATCAGTCTAACTCTCATAACCTCCAATATAGTTTGTCTGATCCAAAGTACATGTTGGGTGGTGTTGTGGTTTGTGTGCAGTCTGATTTCTTCCATGTTGGTAATTATAGATGAAACCGGGTGAAAAACATGCCACAATGGCTCATCATCACTACTGTAGGAAGGTTCATTTGCTGGGCACGGGAAATAACACTGAAATTAAGCAGGGCATTACATCACAGTGCACGATACTACTCAACTAATTTCTCCTGCCTCGCGCAAGAGATGGGAACCTCATCAGAAAGAAGGCGCCTTTGCCTATCTGTGATTTGCATGAGCCTATCTGTACAGTAGGAAACTTAATTTGCTGGACAAGGAAAAAAACTCTGAAATTAAGCAGAGCAGAGCATCACAATGCACTATGCTACTACAGCTATTTCTCCTGCCCGGCATCACATCATCACAAGGCACGCAAGAGATGAAAAAGTTATCACAACGTCTTCGCCTATCTATGATCTGGACCATCTATACAACATTATCTTGGCCCGATCTGAACATATGAACGCCCAATTTTGTGCAATCCATGGGCCCAATCGACTTCAAACAATTCAACCCGGGAAGATTGCGCGGTCCGTCACCCACGGGCACGAATCAACCAAGCGAAACGTAGAGAAATGGTAATTCGTCAAGTACCATGAGACGTCACTGCTGCTGCTGGCGACGGGGCGGCGCTGGTGTCGGGGCGGCGTCGAGGGCGGCGGGGCGACGGTGGTGTCGGGGCGGCGCTGGCGACGATGGTGTGGACGGGGCGGCGCTGGTGTCGGGGCGGCGTCGAGGGCGGCGAGGCGACGGTGGTGTCAAGGGGCGGCACTGGCGACAGTGGTGTGGACGGGGCGGCGCTGGTGCCGGGGCGGCGTCGAGGGCGGCGGGGCGACGGTGGTGTCGGGGCGGCGCTCGCGACGGTGGTGTGGACGGGGCGGCGCTGGTGTCGGGGCGGCGTCGAGGGCGGCGGGGCGGCGGCGTCGGGAGAGGAGAGGGGAAGGGGATCGCGGGCGAGGGCGAGGGAGAGAGAGGGGATCGATACAAAGTAGGGGCGGCACAATACTAATGGCGCACCACCCCTCGGTGCGCCATAAGTACATACATGCTAATGGCGCACCTCACCCTGGTGCGCCATTAGTATTTTTGGCGCCGCTTTCGTTCCGCGCAGAAAGACCCTTTAGTCGCGGTCCGCCTCCCCAACCGGGACTAAAGGGTCTGTGCTAGAACTGGCGCTTTCTTTCTTCTGTTTTTCCTTTTTCCTTCTGTTTTTTCTTCTGTTTTTTTCTTCCTTTTTCCTTCTTTCTTCTTCTTCCTTTTTCCTTTTAAAATCAGAAAAATAAAACTAATTCATTTTAAAATCTTAAAAATACAATTATATATCAAAAAAATCAGAAAAATAAAACTAATTCATTTTAAAATCCCTTGAAGGTTTGACAAAAGGTTTGATACATCATTCAGTTCATCGGCCAAATACAAAGTTTGGTACAATAAATTATTACACATCAATTCTTCTCTTGTGTCCCTGCTTGCTTATGATTGTGCCGTATCCATGGAGCATCCTCATCATTATACTTATTTGTGTTTAAATATGTTCAAACTTGTTTAAATCATAACAGTAATTTTTTTATAAGACAGTAGTAATTTTTTAAAAAAATCATCAAACAGTAATGCCGATGGAGTAGGGGAGGGGTGCGGGGGTCGGTGTCGTATCCATGGCACCAGCAGTAAATGCGCCATTAGTAATCCAGGTTACTAATGGCGCACCTCTATCTGATGCGGCATTAGTAGTTTTGCGAAAAAAAAGAAAAAAAAATCATACTAATGGCGCACTCTCCAACGGTGCGCCATTAGTAGTTTGAACTAGTAATGGCGCACGGTGGGACAGTGCGCCATTAGTAGTTTTCCAACAAAAGGAATAAAAAATATAATTAAAAAACAGCATTAGTGGCGCACTCTGGTACTAGTGCGCCATTACTAGTTACAACTAGTAATGGTGCACCATGCCAGGATGCGCCATTAATGTGTTTGGACAGACGCGCTAGTTCAAAAAAAAAATTAGGATACTAATGGCGCACCCTAGGCAAGGTGCGCCATTAGTACTTTTAACACTAATGGCGCACCAGATTGTGGTGCGCCATTAGTATATACTAATGGCGCACTACCTATCTGGTGCGCCATTAGTGTCAATCCCACCTATAGCCCTTTTTCTAGTAGTGGCTGCACCTACTAAAGTTGAAGAAAAGACTATTACTTATAATGATCCTATTGTTCCTCCTTCTTATGTTGAAAAACCACCTTTCCCTGTTAGAATAAAGAATCATGCTAAAGCTTCAACTGTGGTTCGTAAAAGCAATATTAGAACTTATACACCTGCTGAGCAAGTTAAAGTTGAACCTAATATTGCTATTGTTAAAGATCTCTTGGCTGATAATATTGATGGGCATGTTATTTATTTCTGCGGTGAAACTGCCAGAATTGCTAAACCTTGTGCTAAAGATAAACATAGACCAGTGGTAGGCGTGCCTGTTATTTCTGTTAAAATAGGAGATCATTGTTATCATGGCTTATGTGATATGGGTGCTAGTGTTAGTGCAATACCATATGACCTATACAAAGAAACTGTGCATGATATTGCACCTACAGATATAGAAGATATTGATGTCACAATTAAACTTGCTAATAGAGATACTATTTCACCAATGGTAATTGTTAGAGATGTTGAAGTCTTGTGTGGGAAAAACTAAATATCCTGCTGATTTTCTTGTTCTTGGTTCCCCACAAGATAGCTTTTGTCCCATTATATTTGGTAGACCCTTCTTGAACACCGTTAATCACTACATGAAATCTATTAATACGTGACGGTTGTAATGCGTCATAGACTAGGTGAAAGCTGTCATGGGTGTCCATCCTTGACGGATATAAAATACGTCATGTATATCGCGTCATAATTTGACATCATGTCATCCATGACGGCTGTTGACCGTCATGGATCTGCTGCAAGCCCGCCCAAGGCCCAAATCATCATGACGGAACAAACCGTCATGGACTAATGCCACGTAGGATTTTCAATTGGCTGACTCAAATGACGTGGCAGCTTACATGGACACTATTTTTGTCACAAAAACCGTCATGGATTTAGGCACAATTTGAATTTAGTACGGCCCATGGCCTATTTCCTTTAATCCAATTTTCACCAAGAACATTTTTAAGGCGTTACACAAATCATAATGCCAATTTTGGCAAGACAATGTCTTTATGATATCATCCACAAGTATGTACAACATAGCAAATTACAAAATACATCATGAAATCATAATTTACAACATAGATTGACAAAATATATCACTCAATAAATTTAGAAAACAGTACAATATAGTTCACACAAACAAAACATTTGTACTATTGAAGTTGTTATTCAGGTTCTTGTCGTCGTCCCTCCTGATGGGAATTAGTCGTGTGAATTGTGATGGACAGCACCAAGTAGCCTGATACGCAAAAATACCTAGCATATTTACAAGACCATTTCTTATTTGTAGATATGAATAGACAGTGCAAATAGGAGAAATGTGAAAACTGAGGTATGTGCTGTCCAAAATTCTTAAATATTGCACTGCTTCAAACAAGAATAATCAGCTAGGTAATTAAGAAAACCAAGTTATGGGTAAACAAATTAAATTTTAAGAACTTCTGCATATCATCGATGCGAGAAACAGAAAAACACTTGGCTGTCAAAGGGGGACAATACATACTGCAATGCACAAGATTCATTCAATTATCATATGTCTAGTGATCCTTCTTGATGGTAAGTTATGAAGATAAAAGAAGGGATAATTATGCGTTGAGAAAACAAACAGTGCCATACTGTCTAGTAGTACATTATTTTTCTAGCCTAATAAGCAGGTAGAATCAACTTGTCAATATTAGGCAGAATGGCACCTTTGGGTACCACTGATTTGCATTAATTAGGTTAGCCAGCCCTAGAACCTACCCTGTTAGAGCAGTATGCTATTAGATATACCATGAACAATATCCACATCTTGTTACACTTGATAGTTGAACTTAGAACAAAAAATATATATAGTGAAAATAAAACCAAAAGGCTATGAAGCCGACAGTAATGGACTAATCTAAGAATGTTGACATTTTGGCCCTAGGATACATTTCTATTAAGATCATCAACAATTATAAAGCATTAGCGGAAGAATTGGTTTGACATAAACAATATAAATAAATTAATAAGTGGCGATGCAGAATTACCACCAGCAATGAGGTGATACGTTTCTTAACAGCCAGGGCAACATCATAAGCGTTGCTTAGATGCAGCGAGGGGCACATCAATCTCAGCACCAAAATCCAAAGATTTGCATTCCCATCCTAAATGTCCAATCTCAGGCTCCATAAATTAGGATGTTGAGAAACTGCATACAAAATTTTGGGTGTCCATGAGATAGACCTAGGCAGTATATCCGACAAAACTTAGGATATTGTCAAAACAACTTTTGACAGAGAATTAGGATTGACACATACATGAAATTCATTGGATCCCAAAGTGCAATGACAACGCCAATATTATTATTTGCTGCAAACCAAGATTAAATAAGAACACCAAAATTTTCAAAGCTGCAGATTGTTACACTTTTAATTATTTCTACGTGCCTCTAAATCTCCCAAGTTACAGATTGCTACACTATTTCCTTAGTTCATTTTAGAGCCTCAATCACATCAAATGAAGCATCTTATTGAGAGACAAATCTTGCGCCCCTCCCTTTCACTCAGGTATTCAGTGGTAAAACTGTGTGCCTCTCCCTCTGCCTCTCAGCTTTTGTAGATGCAAGAAAGTTAATTCTAAAGCTTGTCGTGGTATGTTCAATCGCAGAAGTTTCACACAGCACCATATACCAACATATTTGTGAAAATGTGTCTTCAATGTCACTCACACACACGAACAAACATCCAACAAAAATTCAGATAGGAACATGTACGAACATATGCAGGAATTTTTTTTCAAGAATACCAATCCATCCTTGCATGGTTAGAACTAACAAGTACTACCTCCATCTGAAAATATAAGATGTTGTTATAGGCTAGTTTTTGAGATGGAGGATGTATGTCTCAACTAAACAGAACCTTAAGTATACACCAAAGACATCAAATGTTTGGAAGGGCTGTAGATTTGCGCTCCGGTGAAAGAGAATTTTTTTACTCAATGTAAGCATTGATATTTGATCCTAATAGCACACTGATATACTCAATTTATGTCTCAACAAAGATGAGTACATCTAACTTAGAACAGTTCTTCTACAAATAAAAATGCACGCTCATATACTATACCAAACAACCACTTATCGGTAAAGAACAGGCACACCGTTAATTATTTGCAACTATGCTAGGGAGTAAAGTGGTATATAATATAAAAATATAGAGATATGCCAGACTAATAACAATAGAAAGGACAAAAACACTAATATGATTTATTCATCACATACATGGCCTAATGTTTTTGTTAGGAACTAAGCGTGTACCACCATATAGCTTGTCTAACTAGTAGTTGCATAACTAACTAGCAGATCACACAATACTACACTGCTAGTGCTCGCATGAGAAGAAAAAGGAAATAGCCAGCAGTGCTAGTCTACCTTGACTGTAACTTGCGAGTAACATGAAACAAAGAGCCCACGTTTTCTGCATCAGGTTCAGTCCAAGAAAATTGGAGAGCCCCTGGAGAAGTATGCTAGAGAAGAGCACCAGTCACTTGGAAAGAAAAGAAAAACAGAACGAGAGGGTCGACCTTCTTGTTCTGTGGGGATTTCATTATGGTTGGCTCGGGTTGAGTTCGTCCAGCTCGCTGGGCTTGAGCGTGGGGTCCCAGTCGTCGTCGTCCATGGAACTGGAGAGGCGGAGAGCTCCTACTGATCTGAATCAAAGCAAAAAACTTCGATTGGGGATGGGAAAGAGAAGGAAGGAATCAAGGAGAGAGGATACAAGGGGGAAGACGGGACCTTGTGTGGGGCGTCATCGTCGCCGACGAGGTCGAGCTCGGCCCTCCCACATGTCATAGTCGTTGTCCTCTCCTGGTCCGGCACTTGCTGCTCTGAATCTCTGGATGGCGATCCAGCTGCGTGGCCTTGGAGACGGAGGAGGGAGGCCCCTGCCGCAGATCCATGGCCCTGGTCTCTGGTTGTGAGCAGTAGAGGCGCGCCGCCGCGGCCGTTGCCATGGATCTGGGGTTGTCGTCGTCGCTTGGAGGCGGGGAGGTGGAGACGGAGGACAGCGCCGAGAGGTGAGGCGTGGCGGCGGGGAGGTGGAGAATGAGATTGGGGACGGTAGTGTGTTAGGGTTAGATTTTATACGGGGAAAGGTTTAGGGATTTGGGTGGGCTTTAGTGGGCTTGCGGGGCTATATTAGGCTATTCATGACGGTTTCCGAATCTGTCATGACAAATCTGTCATGAATTAACAGGTTTTTTGTAGTGAATGCTAAGATAGACTGCGAAATGAATGTTGTTACTATTGGTTTGGGTGATATGTCTCATGAGTTTAATTTCTCTAAATTTAGTAGACAACACCGTGAAGAAGAATTGCCTAGTAAGGATGAAATTATTGGTCTTGCTTCTATTGCCATACCTCCTAGTGATCCTTTAGAATAATATTTGCTAGACCATGAAAATGATAAGTTTATCAATGAAAGAAGGGAAATAGATGAAGTATTCTGTAAACAGGATCCTATTCTGAAACACAATTTGCCTGTTGAAATCCTAGGGGATCCTCCTCCACCCAAGGGTGATCCCGTGTTTGAGCTTAAACCGTTGCCCGATACTCTTAAATATGCTTATCTTGATGAAAAGAAGATATACCCTGTTATTTTTAGTGCTAACCTTTCAGAGCATGAAGAAGAGAGATTATTGAAAACTCTGAAGAAGCACCGTGCTGCCATTGGATATACTCTTGATGATCTTAAGGGCATTAGTCCCACTCTATGCCAACATAAAATAAATTTGGAAGAAGATGCCAAACCAGTTGTTGATCATCAACGAAGGCTGAATCCTAAGATGAAAGAAGTGGTAAGAAAAGAAATACTAAAGCTTCTAGAGGCAGGTATAATTTATCCCGTTGCTGATTGTCAGTGGGTAAGTCCTGTCCATTGTGTCCCTAAGAAGGGAGGTATTACTGTCTTTCCTAATGATAAAGATGAATTGATTCCGCAAAGAATTATTACAGGTTATAGGATGGTTATTTATTTCCGCAAACTAAATAAAGCTACTAAGGAAGATCATTAACCCATACCTTTTATCGATCAAATGCTAGAAAGATTGTGCAAACATACACATTTTCCTTTCTAGATGGTTATTCTGGTTTGTCTCAAATACCTGTGTCAGCCAATGATCAATCAAAGACTACTTTTACTTGCCCTTTTGGTACTTTTGTTTATAGATGTATGCCTTTTGGTTTATGTAATGCAACTGCTACCTTTCAAAGATGCATGATGGCTATATTCTCCGACTTTTGAGAAAAGATTTGTGAGGTTTTCATGGCCGATTTCTCCGTCTATGGATCCTGTTTTGGTGATTGCTTGAGCGACCTTGATCGAGTTTTGTAGAGATGTGAAGAAACTAATCTTGTCTTGAATTGGGAAAAGTGCCACTTTATGGTTAATGAAGGTATTGTCTTGGGGCATAAGGTTTCTGAAAGAGGTATTGAAGTTGATAAAGCCAAGGTTGACGCTATTGAAAAGATGCCATGTCCTAAGGACATCAAAGGTATAAGAAGTTTCCTTGGTCACGCCGGTTTTTATAGGAGGTTTATTAAGGACTTCTCAAAAATTTCTCGGCCTCTGACTAACTTATTACAAAAAGATATACCATTTGTCTTTGATGATGATTGCGTAGAAGCATTTGAAATACTTAAGAAATCATTGATCTCTGCACCTATTGTCCAGCCAACTGATTGGAATTTACCCTTTGAAATTATGTGTGATGCTAGTGATTATGCTGTAGGTGCCGTTCTAGGGCAAAGAGTTGATAAGAAATTAAATGCTATTCAATATTCTAGTAAACTCTAGACAATGCTCAGAGAAATTATGCTACTACTGAAAAAGAATTCTTAGTAGTTGTATTTGCTTGTGATAAGTTCAGACCTTATATTGTTGGTTCTAAAGTAACTATTCACACTGATCATGCTGCTATTAAATATCTTATGGAAAAGAAAGATGCTAAACCTAGACTTATTAGATGGGTTCTCTTGCCACAAGAATTTGATTTGCATATTGTTGATAGAAAGGGAGCTGAGAACCCCGTTGCAGACAACTTGTCTAGGTTAGAAAGTGTTCTTGATGACCCACTACCTATTGATGATAGCTTTCCTGATGAACAACTGAATGTCATAAATGCTTCTCGTACTGCTCCATGGTATGCTGATTATGCTAATTAAATTGTTGCTAAATTTATACCACCTAGTTTCACATACCAGCAAAAGAAAAAGTTTTTCTATGACTTGAGACATTACTTCTGGGATGACCCACATCTTTATAAAGAAGGAGTAGATGGTGTTATTAGACGTTGTGTACCTGAGCATGAACAAGAACAGATTCTACGCAAGTGTCACTCCGAGGCTTATGGAGGACACCACGCTGGAGATAGAACTGCACATAAGGTATTACAATCCGATTTTTATTGGCCTACTCTCTTCAAGGATGCCCGTAAGTTTGTCCTGTCTTGTGATGAATGTCAAAGAATTGGTAATATTAGTAGACGTCAAGAGATGCCTATGAATTATTCACTTGTTACTAAACCATTTGATGTATGGGGCTTTGATTATATGGGACCTTTTCCTGCCTCTAATGGATATACACATATTTTAGTTGTTGCTGATTACGTTACGAAGTGGGTAGAAGCTATTCCAACTAGTAGTGCTGATCATAACACTTCTATTAAAATGCTTAAAGAAGATATTTTTCCGAGGTTTGGAGTCCCTAGATATTTAATGACTGATGGTGCTTCACATTTTATTCATGGTGCTTTCCGAAAAATGCTTGCTAAGTATGAAGTTAATCATAGAATTGCATCTCCTTATCACCCACAGTCTAGTGGTCAAGTACAATTGAGTAATAGAGAGCTCAAATTAATTTTGCAAAAGACTGTCAACAGGTCTAGAAAGAATTGATCCAAGAAACTTGATGATGCATTATGGGCCTATAGAACTGCATATAAAAATCCTATGGGTATGTCTCCGTATAAAATGGTTTATGGAAAGGCATGTCACTTACCTCTCGAACTAGAACATAAGGCATATTGCGCTATTAAAGAGATCAACTATGATTTCAAACTTGCCGATGAGAAAAGGTTATTTGACATTAGCTTACTTGATGAATGGAGAACCCAAGCTTATGAAAAGGCCAAATTGTTTAAAGAAAAAGTTAAAAGATGGCATGACAAAAGGATACAAAGGCGTGAGTTTAATATAGGTGATTATGTATTGCTATACAACTCTCGTTTAAGATTTTTTGTAGGAAAACTTCTCTCTAAATGGGAAGGTCCTTATGTTATCGAGGAGGTCTATCATTCCGGTGCCATAAAAATCAACAACTTCGAAGGTACAAATCCGAAGGTGGTGAACGGTCAAAGAATCAAATATTATATCTCAGGTAATCCTATAAATGTTGAAACTAATGTTATTGAAACCGTAACCCCGGAGGAATACATAAGAGACACTTTCCAGAATGTTTCGGATTCCGAAAAGGAATAGGTATGTGGTACGGTAAGTAAACCGACTCCAAAACAGTTTTTAAGGCAATATTTCTCTGTTTTGGAATATTTAGAAAAATAGAAAAATAAGAAGCAGTCCGGGAAGGACACGAGACCCCCATGAGGGTGGAGGGCGCCCCCTACCCTACTGGGCACGCCCCCTACCTCGTGGGCACCTCGTGTGCTCTCCGGACTCCGTTTTCTTGCACGATATGAATTTTGGTCGGTAAAAATTCATTATATATTCTCCTGAAAGTTTTGACTCCTGTATCACGCAATTATCCTCTGTTCTTGTTTCGAGCTGCTTTTCTGTCAGGGTTATCAAGGCCAGGCATCATGTTGTCCCCCTCCTCCAACAATGATGACAACGATGCTTGGCTAATGAAGATAGAGCTGAAGAGGGAAGAACCCATGGAGGTCAACAAGGATGAAGGGATCAAGAAGGCCACGGAGGACCAAGCTCCGGCAGCAGAAGACATCCTTCAACTTGATCACAATCTTCTTACCCCAACTGAGATTGAAGCTTTCAAGATGATTGAGTTAGCTCGTATACAAAACAAGTATCTCACACGTGAAAATATTTTGTTGAAGGAGCATATCGTTGCACTCAAGGGCATTATCCGCAAGCTGTAGGACCTCTTACGGTCTATGTGCGACTATCCATCATCATGTGACGCCCGGATAATTAGGCTACAATAATTCCACGCTAACGATGCCACGTCACCTCGGTTACTGTTATTAATCTCGCGATGGTTCAAAAACGATTCGAATTCAAATTTAAAATCAAGTCAAACAATTAAAGTTTTCAAAAGTCAAAACTAAAATGTTCTTAATGTGACAAATAAATCATGGATATTATTGGTGGAGTAACTACACTTTTATAAAATGTTTTAATACTCTAAAATGATTAAAACAGTAGATGAAGCGATTAAATAAGTGCCCTTGATATTTTATAAAATGATAAACTATTTATTTTGATGTAGAACTTTTTAGGGTTGTGGGTTATTTTGAAATACTATTTTTTTAAAAAGAGCTATTTTCATACTTTACTAAAACTAAAGATAAAGTGTAACTAAAATAAAATAGAAAAGAAATAAAAACAGAAAACAAACAAATACAAAAACAGACAAACATAGAAGATTCCCCCTCCCCTAGGCCGTTCGGCCCAACCGGACCACCAGGCCGGCCCAACCCCTCCCCCTCCATAACCCCACCAGTGGGAAACCCCTAGCTCGACCGACACCCCACTTCCCCACGATCCCCTCCCTCTCCCTCTAGCGCCGTCACAGGAGAGGGCGCGCGATCCCCCTCCCACTCTCTCTCGCCCTCTCCCCCCATCTTCTCCACCGCACCCAAGGCACTCGTCGCCGTGCCATTGTCGCCGTGGTGGACACCGTCGACCCCGCGCCGCGCTACCGCGTCCTGGAGCCTCCCCCTCGTCGTCTTCGTCGAACCAAAGGAGGAGATCAAGTCGGGGAGCATCACATCGACACCACGCCCTCCTTTCTTCTTCGGCCCCGAGCCGGATCTCGCCGACGATTACCACCGCTCCGCCGCACCCAGCGCCTCCCCGAGCAACTCCCCGTCATCGATGTGAGCAGCGCCGCGTTTCCCCCTCCATCCTCCCCCTCGATTTTTTGTTGCTGCTGCTAGCTCCGCCATTGCCGCAGCTCGCTGCCGCCTGGCTCGTCGCCGGCGCGTCTCAGATGACCTAATGGTCACGAGACCATGCTCGTCGTCCTTACCGCACCACGTAGGCCCCGCCTAGCCACTTTGTGCGCCCGAAAGCGAGCTGTAGCCGCGCGCTCGTGCTCACCCGAGCGCAACCGCCACCCTTCGTCGCTGCTCCGGCCAACCTCGGCCTCCCCTAGCTGCGCTCGACACTCCCTGCCCCGGCGGCCTTGTCCCGCCCTGCGGGCGAGTGCTCGCTCGGGTGCGCCCGCACCCGCTAGCGCCGGCGCCCGCTAAGGCCCCCTGACCCAATGACATGTGGGGCCTAGCACCTGGAACGTTTATTTAAAAAAAAGATTAAAAGAAAATAATAAAAATATTAATTAATTAATTGATTAATTAAATTAATTAACTTAACTAATCCTGATGAGATTAACCTAATTACTAATTGAACTAATTAATCTGTTTTAGTTAATCTCAGACAATGACGAACGGGACCCACACGTCAGTTGACCAGTCAACGCCTCTGTTGACTGCTGACATCATGCTGACGTCAGCTTGCACTATTCTGGTTAATGTTGTATTAAGTTAATTAAATAAATGCTAAACTTAATTTAAATCTTTTAAAATTAATATTAAATAAACCATAGCTCAGATGGAAATACTTTGTACATGAAAGTTGCTTAGAACGACGAGACGAACCCGGATACGCAGCCCGTTCGTCCACCATGCATCCCTAACATATCAAACCCGCAACTTTCCTCCTCCGGCTCCTCTGCCCGAAAACGCGAACCACCGGGGATACTTTCCCGGATGTTTCCCCCCCTTCGCCGGTATCACCTATCCCTATGTTAGGTCACCTCTAGAACCGATACTTGTCATGTCATGCATCGCTATGCACCTGCTTGCTTAAATATTTATTGTTTCTTCCCCCTCTTCTCTCGCAAGACACCGAGACCGACGCCGCTGCTACCCAGCATGACTACGGTGTTGACGACCCCTCTCTCTTGCCAGAGCAACCAGGCAAGCCCCCCTTGATCACCAGATATCGCCTATTCTTCTCTGTACTGCTTGCATTAGAGTAGTGTAGCATGTTACTGCTTTCAGTTAATCCTATACTGCTGCATAGCTTGTCCTTGCTACTACTGTTGTTACCCTTACCTGCTATCCTACTGCTTAGTTTAGGATGCTAGTGTTCCATCAGTGGCCCTACACTCTTGTTCATCTGCCATGCTATACTACTGGGCCGTGATCACTTCGGGAGGTGATCACGGGCATATACTATATACTTTACATTGTTACATTACCTGTGATACTGTTCGGAGATGGGGGCTGAAGGGGCAGGTGGCTCCATCCCGGTAGAGGTGAACACGCTTAACGAGATCTAGGTATTTGATCTGAGTCTGGCCATTTGGTCTATACACACTAACCATCTACGCGGGAGTAGTTATGGGTATCCCGGCGTCGTGGTATCAGCCAAGCCTTCGCGACGTCAGTGACTGAGTGCCGCACGCCGGATTGGACTGGAACGCCAACTAGGCTAGGTTTGCTTCCGGCCGCGTACGCAACATGCAGGTGTGCTAAGGGCGATGGGCCCAGACCCCTGTGCACTTAGGTTTAGACCAACGTGCTGACCTCTCTGTTGTCCCTAGGTGGGGCTGCGACATGTTGATCTTCCGAGGCCGGGCATGACCCAAGAAAGTGTGTCCGGCCAAATGGGATCAAGCGTGTTGGGTTATGTGGTGCACCCCTGCAGGGAAGTTAATCTATTCGAATTGCCGTGTCCCTCGGTAAAAGGACAACCCGGAGTTGTACCTTGACCTTATGACAACTAGAACCGGATACTTAATAAAACACACCCTTCCAAGTGCCAGATACAACCCGGTGATCGCTCTCTAACAGGGCATCGAGGAGGGGATCGCCGGGCAGGATTATGATATAAGATGCTACTTGGAGGACTTCAGTCTACTCTCTTCTACATGAAGCAAGGCGGAGTCTGCCAGAAGCGTAGTCTTCGACAGGATTAGCTATCCCCCTCTTATTCCGGCATTCTGCAGTTCAGTCCACTAATATGGCCCTTTACACATATATCCTTGCATATGTAGTGTAGCTCCTTGCTTGCGAGTACTTTGGATGAGTACTCACGGTTGCCTTGTTTCCCCTTTTCCCCATCTCTCTACCCGATTGCTGCAACCAGACGATGGAGCCCAGGATCCAGACGCCACCGTCGACGACGACTCCTTCTACACTGGAGGTGCCTACTACTACGTGCAGCCCGCTGACGACGACCAAGAGTAGTTTAGGAGGATCCCAGGCAGGAGGCCTGCGCCTCTTTCGATCTGTATCCCAGTTTGTGCTAGCCTTCTTAAGGCAAACTTGTTTAACTTATGTCTGTACTCAGATATTGTTGCTTCCGCTGACTCGTCTATGATCGAGCACTTGTATTCGAGCCCTCGAGGCCCCTGGCTTGTATTATGATGCTTGTATGACTTATTTTATTTGTGGAGTTGTGTTGTGATATCTTCCCGTGAGTCCCTGATCTTGATCGTACACATTTGCGTGCATGATTAGTGTACGATTGAATCGGGGGCGTCACAAGTTGGTATCAGAGCCGACTGCCTGTAGGAATCCCCCTTTCTTACTCCTTGGCCAAAGTCGAGTCTAGGCATTGCAAAACGTTTACTAACTTGGCTCTGTGTCTTACGGGCACACGTCGCCATCGGGTGGTAGTAGGATCTTTTACTACTTGATCTATACTCTGGGACTCTGACATCTCTTCTATTCGGGTTAAATGATTTTGCTAAAATCTAACTCTAGGTTCTCGTTACCACTTCCTGCTGGAGAGCCCTTTAATACGGATGATCGACTGCTTCAACGGAAGATTCTGACAATACTCTCGGATGTTCCCTCGATACTTTGTGCCATCCCTCTTGCAATTCCCCTTCCACCGTAAACCCTTAAGGATAACTACTTACAGTTGTTATTCTTACATTCATCCCCAGTTGGACTTGTTATTACAAGATACCCCGAAACACTCGTCGTTGTTTTGATAATCCTTTGAGCTTACCGCCTTGCAGTTCTTGACACATGAATATCCCTACGGATAATTTCTCACACTTACCGAGTATCCACTCATCCCCAGTTGATTCATGTATGTCGTCAATCTTCGAAATACCATTCGATCTTCCAAAAATCCTCAGGAGCCTATTGCTCTTGAAATTCTTGCTTGCTTACATTTTGGTTAATCCCATAAGTCTAGTAATCTTATTGGCATCCTTTGTCACTATCATTTAAGTCCGTTGATTCTATATGTGTGCGAATGCACGCAATCATCAGTTGATCCTTATAAAATATCTTTCCGCTCAGACGTATTTCGAACTTGAGTTGGTTCTCGGCCAATCAGATTGCCATCGATGGTACCCCTAAGTCTATTCAACTTATCCATCCTTGATCAGAGCGTTTCTCCTGATCCCTTGATTTAAAAATCATAATTCCTTTGCTATTTAAACGTTGAATTATTCAGATGTCCTATAAACCGATGCATTTGCATTCTTTCTTCCTCTGATTGGGTATCGATACTCACATCAGCTCCATTGTGGATCGCCATATCCACTGTCGGATTATTGTCCGACAGTGTCCTTCATAATTAATCACCTTGTGAGTTGTTTCTCCGATACATAATGCCTTTGGTAAATTGTATCCTCTCCTTTTGCCAACCATGCTCTGCTTTTGAGCTGGTGATATCTACTCTTGAAGATTGTGGTATATGTTTCCACGATACCCTAACGGGTTGATCCGATGTCTTCCTTTATATGTGTGAACTCGGAAGTTTTCACGAGTCATACTCATCTGGTATTTCACCAGGTAAAACTTTCAACACTAATGCCTTTATCCAAGCGAAAAGTGAATGGAAGGTTATACATTGAAGAAGTGGGAGTCGACCTTGAACCTTGCGTTCATGCCCAAGGACACGATGTATAACTTATCATGGAAGTTGCTCGTAAAAATAATTACCCCTTGTTATAAGTTCATCTTGTATCCGTGGTTCGATCCTTTATGATCGTGGATTCGGACCATGTTCTCCTTTAAATACCATTTCTGGTGCAAGTTTAAGCACTTGTCTTCTGCAGAGCAATACCCCAGTCCAACCTCTACTTTGGTCCATCATCGAGTATTACCCCCTCTGGTATCTCGAGATTATCACGGAACTGCATAACTTCTTATGAGTTATTCTTCAAGTATTATTTCTCACTGATTCCTAAATTTCCCCCGGGTTTTGAGTTGTTAGACGCTCAAGGACACCGACAGTGAATCGAGTCTGTACTCCGATTCAATAACTATAAGTATTTTTTATTGCTTATGAGTTTAATAATCCTTCAAGTCGTTCCTAGCCCGGTTGGCTATATCATTATCGTGCTAAATTTTAACTGTGCTACATGGTCCTTCTTCCCGGAACACAATTCTCGACGCTGAGCTAAGCTTACGTTGATTTCCTCGTCTTATCATTCCACCTTAGACAACAAGCTTGGTTTCGAGTTTGTGTCGTACCCATGGTTCCAATAACCTCTTGCTTCATCATTCCTTTAACTTGATGTCATCACCGATTGATTACATCTTCATGAAATCTCTCGACGAATGTGTCATGATCATCATCAGCATTCAGAGCTCTTCCAGGGTATCCATTGAATTCATGATGAGAATTACCATCCTTGCCCCTCGATGATTTGTGTTGTCATCGACTACTTCCTTGCCTTCTTTCCAACACAAACTTGTTCGTGTTGTGGCTGTACGTTGAGTTCCTGGCTATTCAGCTTGTCTTATGTCCTACCTTGAAGTATTACCATCTTATATATCAAGAATGTTGTGAGAATTTCACCACTTCTCAAGAATTCTTGGTATGGTGATACTTCTCACCATCACCATTCTTTCTTGGTACCCGTGTTGTTTCTAACCGAAATATCGACAATTGAACTATGATGTGTGAATTCAAAACTTCTAGCAACCCTATTGCTTCGAAGTGAATGGTCGAGTTTAATTCTAATTCTTTTGTTCATCAAGTCACCATTCTAACATTGATCGTGCAACCCAGCCCATATTTCGGGTGCACCTTTCAACCCATGTTTAATTGTGTATGTTTTCCTCCAGCATACATCATTAAGTCATTTGATCTGGCTAATGTTATCTCCTTGTTCACATAATTGTGGAAATCCATCCTTTTTGGAAATGTCAATGAATTATCGCTAAGTCAATCGGCCACCTCCTCACCTCTCCTTGGTTTAATGATGAACTTTTGTGTTGATACTCACTCCCATAGTTCATTTCCCGAGAATCTTACAATGTCATCTCGACAGTTTGTGTTGCACCTTTCTTCTCAAGCATTCTGAGTCTGAGTTATCCTGACACCATCAGATATGATGATTGGAACATATTCCTAAGAGTTATTAACAATGGTCTTTATGTGACCCGGTAAGGTGTTGTCATGCCCAGCACACTTAGCTGGAGGACCTATTGTTATAGTTTACTTCTAGCAAGGTTATCTATTCTTCCACGAGGAAATGGTAAGACTTATTCTATAAGTTCTTCCTGATGAATCCTTTGCGTATCCAAAGTCCGACCTTTGCTTGAAGACCATGTTAATGCTATCTCGAAACATGTCTATGGTACTCCGATTTTCAACAAGAAAATTTAAAGCCCAATGCTAAATGTTTTCCTGCTCAATTATCCAAACACAGCTATATGGGTAATGTCGTGAAATTTCTCTCCCCTTGCCTAAAAGGGTTTTCTACTTTATATCCTATCAAGGATATCTTGCTCTGCTTGTCCTTGGGAAGGATATACCCTTGAAATATGTGTTTAAACACATTTTCCCTTCCATTGTTTGGTTTAATCTGATAGACATAATTTCCTTTCCATTGTTTTGTTTAACCTTTCTGTGATGTATATGACCTAAGCAGAAATATCTCCCATCTTATGTAAACACCGTGGTGTACAACTTGGTCAGTAAGACCCTGTACTACTGTTGATGACATTCTGGTAACCACCGATGGATGAGAACTTTGCCTACTGGTCCGCCTCGTTCAACGAGTAGGAAAATGGTTCTCTTCGTCCCTCGCCCTTGGTACCTATGTTGTTGTCAACATGACCGACAGACTATCCTCTGACATGCCTTGCTTACACGATCGTGCAAGATATCACCGACCTTCCTACTTTTAACCACATGGTGGGCCCATAACCCACAGATCCACAGGATCGAAACCTGACTCTCCTGAACAACCCTGTTTCTAATGGTTATCCCTCGCGCTTGGCTTCGAATTTAATTCATGGGCCACCTTCCTAGTGCTCTATTCTGATATCAGACGCAATACTTACTCTCGCTGCTCTGAACCCCTTTCTCACTCTGGTTCAGACTTCGAGCAACTAGCTATCCGCTTGGAACCTCTTATTTTACCTTCGTACCTTACTCTTGATGTATGCTATATATTCAACTCGAGAGATAATCTTATGCTCCTTCATGGGTTAACCCCCAGATTGATTCCCTCGTAAGCATTCTGTCGTAGCCGAGCTGCCCCTTACCTATTCGTAAGTACGATGGAGTTCCCGAAGAAAGGATGCCGACTTCATCATGATGACCTGAAGAAGAGAAATGAAGACATCAACCTAATGGACCGACCGCTTCGAGAAGAGTAACCAAGATCGAGAACGCTCGTTCTAATTTCGTAACCAAATCGCTTCCCCGTCACTTTCCCTCCTAAATCTCGGGACAAGATTTCTTGTAGTGGAGGAGAATTGTGACGCCCGGATAATTAGGCTACAGTAATTCCACGCTAATGATGCCATGTCACCTCGGTTACTGTTATTAATCTCGCGATGGTTCAAAAATGATTCGAATTCAAATTTAAAATCAAGTCAAACAATTAAAGTTTTCAAAAGTCAAAACTAAAATGTTCTTAATGTGACAAATAAATCATGGATATTATTGGTGGAGTAACTACACTTTTATAAAATGTTTTAATACTCTAAAATGATTAAAACAGTAGTTGAAGCGATTAAATAAGTGCCCTTGATATTTTATAAAATGATAAACTATTTATTTTGATGTAGAACTTTTTAGGGTAGTGGGTTATTTTGAAATACTATTTAAAAAAAGAGATATTGTCATACTTTACTAAAACTAAAGATAAAGTGTAACTAAAATAAAATAGAAAAGAAATAAAAACAGAAAACAAACAAATACAAAAACAGACAAACATAGAAGATTCCCCCTCCCCTAGGCCGTTCGGCCCAACCGGACCACCAGGCCGGCCCAACCCCTCCCCCTCCATAAACCCACCAGGGGGAAACCCTAGCCCGACCGACACCCCACTTCCCCACGATCCCCTCCCTCTCCCTCTAGCGCCATCACAGGAGAGGGCGCGCGATCCCCCCCCACTCTCTCTCGCCCTCTCCACCCCATCTTCTCCACCGCACCCGAGGCACTCGTCGCCGTGCCATCGTCGCCGTGGTGGACACCGTCGACCCCGCGCCGCGCTATCGCGTCCTGGAGCCTCCCCCTCGTCGTCTTCGTCGAACCAAAGGAGGAGATCAAGTCGGGGAGCATCACATCGACACCACGCCCTCCTTTCTTCTTCGGCCCTGAGCCGGATCTCGCCGACGATTACCAACGCTCCGCCGCACCCAGCGCCTCCCCGAGCAACTCCCCGTCATCGATGTGAGCAGCGTCGCGTTTCCCCCTCCATCCTCCCCCTCGATTTTTTGTTGCTGCTGCTAGCTCCGCCATTGCCGCAGCTCGCTGCCGCCTGGCTCGTCGCCGGCGCGTCTCAGCTGTAGCCGCGCGCTCGTGCTCACCCGAGCGCAACCGCCACCCTTCGTCGCTGCTCCGGCCAACCTCGGCCTCCCCTAGCTGCGCTCGACACTCCCTGCCCCGGCGGCCTTGTCCCGCCCTGCGGGCGAGTGCTCGCTCGGGTGCGCCCGCACCCGCTAGCGCCGGCGCCCGCTAAGGCCCCCTGACCCAATGACATGTGGGGCCTAGCCCCTGGAACGTTTATTTAAAAAAATATTAAAAGAAAATAATAAAAATATTAATTACTTAATTGGTTAATTAAATTAATTAACTTAACTAATCCTGATTAGATTAACCTAATTACTAATTAAACTAATTAATCTGTTTTAGTTAATCTCAGACAATGACGAACGGGACCCACACGTCAGTTGACCAGTCAACACCTCTGTTGACTGCTGACGTCATGCTGACGTCAGCATGCACTGTTCTGGATAATGTTGTATTAAGTTAATTAAATAAATGCTAAACTTAATTTAAATCTTTTAAAATTAATATTAAATAAACCATAGCTCGGATGGAAATACTTTGTACATGAAAGTTGCTCAAAACAACGAGACGAACCCGGATACGCAGCCCGTTCGTCCGCCACGCACCCCTAACATATCAAACCTGCAACTTTCCTCCTCCGGCTCCTCTGCTCGAAAATGCGAAACGCCGGGGATACTTTCCCGGATGTTTCCCCCCTTCGCCGGTATCACCTATCCCTGCGTTAGGTCACCTCTAGCACCGATACTTGTCGTGTCATGCATCGCTATGCACCTGCTTTCTTAAATATTTATTGTTTCTTCCCCCTCTTCTCTCACTAGACACCGAGACCGACGCCGCTGCTACCCAGTACGACTACGGAGTTGACGACCCCTCTCTCTTGCCAGAGCAACCAGGCAAGCCCCCCCTTGATCACCAGATATCGCCTATTCTTATCTATACTGCTTGCATTAGAGTACTGTAGCATGTTACTACTTTCAGTTAATCCTATACTGCTGCATAGCCTGTCCTTGCTACTACTATTGTTACCCTTACCTGCTATCCTACTGCTTAGTATAGGATGCTAGTGTTCCATCAGTGGCCCTACACTCTTGTCCGTCTGCCATGCTATACTACTGGGTCGTGGTCACTTCGGGAGGTGATCACGGGCATATACTATATACTTTACACTGTTACATTACCTGTGATACTATTCGGAGATGGGGGCTGAAGGGGCAGGTGGCTCCATCCCTGTAGAGGTGGGCCTGGGTTCCCGACGGCCCCGACTGTTACTTTGAGGCGGAGCGACAGGGCAGGTTGAGACCACCTAGGAGAGAGGTGGCCTGGCCCTGGTCGGCGTTCGCGGTTACTTAACATGCTTAACGAGATCTGGGTATTTGATCTGAGTCTGGCCATTTGGTCTATACGCACTAACCATCTACGCGGGAGTAGTTATGGGTATCCCGGCGTCGTGGTATCAGCCGAAGGCTTCGTGACGTTAGCGACTGAGTGGCGCGCGCCGGATTGGACTGGAACGCCTGCTAGGCTAGGTCTGCTTTCGGCCGCGTATGCAACGTGCAGGTGTGCTAAGGCGATGGGCCCAGACCCCTGTGCACTTAGGTTTAGACCGGCGTGCTGACCTCTCTATTGTGCCTAGGTGGGGCTGCGACGTGTTGATCTTCCGAGGCCGGGCATGACCCAGGAAAGTGTGTCCGCCCAAATGGGATCAAGCGTGTTGGGTTATGTGGTGCACCCCTGCAGGGAAGTTAATCTATTCGAATAGCCGTGTCCCTCGGTAAAAGGGCGACCCGGAGTTGTACCTTGACCTTATGACAACTAGAACCGGATACTTAATAAAACACACCCTTCCAAGTGCCAGATACAACCCGGTGATCGCTCTCTAACAGGGCATCGAGGAGGGGATCGCCGGGTAGGATTATGCTATACGATGCTACTTGGGGGACTTCAGTCTACTCTCTTCTACATGTTGCAAGGCAGAGTCTGCCAGAAGCGTAGTCTTCGACAGGATTAGCTATCCCCCTCTTATTCCGGCATTCTGCAGTTCAGTCCACTAATATGGCCCTTTACACATATATCCATGCACATGTAGTGTAGCTCCTTGCTTGCGAGTACTTTGGATGAGTACTCACGGTTGCCTTGTTTACCCTTTTCCCCATCTCTCTACCCGATTGCTGCAACCAGACGATGGATCCAAGGATCCAGACGCCACCGTCGACGATGACTCCTTCTACACTGGAGGTGCCTACTACTACGTGCAGCCCGCTGACGACGACCAAGAGTAGTTTAGGAGGATCCCAGGCAGGAGGCCAGTGCCTCTTTCGATCTGTATCCCAGTTTGTGCTAGCCTTCTTAAGGCAAACTTGTTTAACTTATGTCTGTACTCAGATATTGTTGCTTCCGCTGACTCGTCTATGCTCGAGCACTTGTATTCGAGCCCTCGAGGCCCCTGGCTTGTATTATGATGCTTGTATGACTTAATTTATTTGTAGAGTTGTGTTGTGATATCTTCCCGTGAGTCCCTGATCTTGATCGTACACATTTGCGTGCACGATTAGTGTACGATTGAATCGGGGGCGTCACACATCACCTCCACCTTCTTCACTAGCAAAGGAGACATAATCACATGGGTATGGGAACTCCCCTTGGCAACTTCCAAGCTTGGGGGAGGTGCCCCGGTATCGTATCACCATCACACTCCTATGTTTACCGTTTTTCTTAGTTCGATCCTATTAGTTGTATCTTGATCTAGTAGAATAAACTTTATGGCATGATCTAGTTTTGAGTTTTGCTTTATGATCTCTCTATGTAATCGAGTCTGTGAGCTATATAATAAAGATTGGTGTTGAGTCAAGGGCTTGATTATTTTGCCATGATCTTGAGTGAATAAAAGAAAAAAGAAAAAGAATAAAAAGAAATAAAGAGATCATATTGATCTTATTGAGAGTAATGACTTCACATAGAAAGAGTATGATGATTAAAAATTGTTGGGAGTTGGCAAACATAGCTTTGGTCATCGTTGCAATTAATAGGAAGTAATAAAGAAAGGGAGATTTCACATATAGATATACTATCTTGACATCTTTTATGATTGGGAGCACTCATTAAAATATGACATGCTAAAGAGTTGACGTTGGACAAGGAAGACAACGTAATGGGTTATGTTTTCTTATATCTGAGATAAATTATATTGTCATGGATCATCCAACATGTTGAGCTTGCCTTTCCCCCTCATGCTAGCCAAATTCTTAGCACCAAGTAGAGATACTACTTGTGCTTCCAAAAACCCTTAAACCAGTTTTGCCATGAGAGTCCACCATATCTACCTATGGATTGAGTAAGATCCTTCAAGTAAGTTGTCATCGGTGCAAGCAATAAAAATTGCTCTCTAAATATGTATGATTTATTGGTGTGGAGGAAATAAGCTTTATACTATCTTGTGATGTGGAAGAAATAAAAACGACGGACTGCATAATAAAGGTTCATATCACAAGGGGCAATATAAAGTGACGTTCTTTCGCATTAAGATTTTGTGCATCCAACCATAAAAGCGCATGGCAACCTCTGATTCCCTCTGCGAAGGGCGTACCTGTTACTATTATATCCTTATCCCTTTATACAAGCGGGTGCGGTTAGGCATCCCCACCTACCTAATAAAACTCACTTGCCTCCCGAGCGCCGTGGTAAATGGCGCAGTTGGGTTACCCACGTCCGTATTGATGAGAATCCCGTTAAAAGGGGCACACGATCTCTGCTTTGACAAGACGTGCCAAGGAAACCGCCTCGCTAAACATGCTGAGGTGGAACAATGAAAACAATTTATATAAAGAGCTTGGCCGCAGTGTTATGACGCACTGCGGAATACATCAGCAGATTTGATTTGTGTTAATATTGTTCTCTATATGGAAATATGTGGAAACTTATTTTGCAGAGCAGGACACTATTTTTGGTGTTTGTAATCTTCTTGAAGAACTTGGAGGAGGAACCCGCCTTGCAATGCCGAAGACAATCTGCGCGCCGGACTCGTCGTCATTGAAGCCTGGTCCAGGGGCTACTGAGGGAGTCCTGGAGTAGGGGGTGTTCGGATAGCCGGACTATACCTTCAGCCGGACTCCAGGACTATGAAGATACAAGATTGAAGACTTCGTCCCGTGTCCGGAAGGATCTTTTCTTGGCGTGGAAGGCAAGCTAGGCGTGCGGATATTCGAGATCTCCTACCATTGTAACCAACTCTATGTAACCCTAACCGTATCCGGTGTCTATATAAACCGGAGGGTTGTAGTCCGTAGGACGAATAACCATCATCATACACAATCATACCATAGGATAGCTTCTAGGGTTTAGCCTCCTTGATCTCGTGGTAGATCTACTCTTGTACTACCCATATCATCAATATTAATCTAGCAGGAGTAGGGTTTTACCTCCGTCGAGAGGGCCCGAACCTGGGTAAAATAAAGTGTCCCTTGTCTCCTGTTACCATCCGACCTTGACGCACAGTTCGGGACCCCCTACCCGAGATCCGCCGGTTTTGACACCGACAGCAATATAAAGTGACGTTCTTTCGCATTAAGATTTTGTGCATCCAATCATAAAAGCGCATGGCAACCTCAGCTTCCCTCTGCGAAGGGCCTATCTGTTACTATTATCTTCTACCTTATGCAAGAGTCATGGTGATCTTCACCTTTCCTTTTTACATTTTATCCTTTGGCAAGCACAGTGTGTTGGAAAGATCCTGATATATATATATATATATATATATATATATATATATATATATATATATATATATATATATATATATATATATATATATATATATATAGGTTTGGGAGGCGAAACAATAAGCCCCTATCTTTCTCTGTGTCCGATTAAAACTCCGTAACCACAAGTATCGCGTGAGTGTTAGCAATTATGAAAGACTAAATTATAGTTGAGTATGTGGACTTGCTATAACGCACTGACATACACTCTTTCTGCTGTTATGATAAATTGCAATTGCTTCAATGACTGAGACTATAGTTTGTTAGTTCTCAATAAAGTTTTTGATTCATACTTTTGCATTGTGAATAGATTATTACTTGAGCATAAGAAATCATATGACAATATCCATATATGTTGTTGTTATGAGAATAATCATGATGCCCTCATGTCCGTATTTTATTTTATCGACACCTCTACCTCTAAACATGTGGACATATTTATCGTTATCGGCTTCCGCTTGAGGACAAGCGAGGTCTAAGATTGGGGGAGTTGATACGTCCATTTTGCATCATGCTTTTATATCGATATTTATTGCATTATGGGTTGTTATTACACGTCATGTCACAATACTTATGCCTATTCTCTGTTATTTTACAAGGTTTACATAAGGAGGGAGAATGCCGGCAGCTGGAATTCTGGGCTGGAAAAGGAGCAAATATTAGAGACCTATTCTGCGCAACTCCAAAAGTCCTGAAACTCCACGAAAGTTATTTTCGGAAATAATAAAAAATATTGTGTGGACGAAGTACGCCAGAGGGGGACCCACCTGTCCACGAGGGTGTGGGCGCGCCATACCCCCCAGGGCGCGCCCCCCTGCCTCATGGGCCCCCTGTTGGCTCTCCGGTGGCCATCTTCTACTATATGAAGTCTTTCGTCATGGGAAAAATCATAAGCTACCTTTCGGGACGAGACTCTGCGCCACGAGGCGGAACCTTGGCGGAACCAATCTAGGGCTCTGGCAGAGCTGTTCTGCCGGGGACACTTTCCTCCGGGAGGGGGAAATCATCGCCATCGTCATCACCAACGCTCCTCTCATCGGGAGAGGGCAATCTCCATCAACATCTTCACCAGCACCATCCCCACTGAAAACCCTAGTTCATCTCTTGTATCCAATTCTTGTCTCCAAGTCCGAGATTGGTACTAGTAGGTTGCTAGTAGTGTTGATTACTCCTTGTAGTTGATGCTAGTTGGTTTATTTGGTGGAAGATCATATGTTCAGATCCTTTATGCATATTAATAGCCCTCTGATTATGAACATGAATATGCTTTGTGAGTAGTTACGTTTGTTCCTGAGGACATGGGAGAACTCTTGCTATTAGTAGTCATGTGAATTTGGTATTCGTTTGATATTTTGATGAGATGTATGTTGTCTAGCCTCTAGTGGTGTTATGTGAACGTCGACTACATAACACTTCACCATTATTTGGGCCTAGAGGAAGGCATTGGGAAGTAACAAGTAGATGATGGAGTGCTAGAGTAACAGCAGCTTAAACCCTAGTTTATGCGTTGCTTCGTAAGGGGCCGATTTGGATCCATATGTTTCATGCTATGGTTAGGTGTACCTTAATACTTTTGTTGTAGTTGCGGATGCTTGCAATAGAGGCTAATTATAAGTGGGATGTTTATTCAAGTAAGAACAGCACCCAAGCACTGGTTCACTAGTAGAAAAGGGGGCTATGGTCCAGGCCGGGGCAGCCCATTAGTGCCGGTTCAGTCTAGAACCGGGACCAATGGGGGCATTGGACCCGGTTCGTGAGCCCAGGGGGCCGGCCGGGCCACGTGGGCCATTGGTCCCGGTTCGTCTGGACCTTTTGGTCCCGGTTGGTGGGACGAACCGGGTCCAAAGGGCCTGGCTCCTGGCCCACCACCATTGGTCCCGGTTCGTGGCATGAGCCGGGACCAAAGGCTCCCCCTTAGTCCCGGTTCGTGCCACGAACCGGGACTAAAGGGTCGGCCCTCGCTGCACCCACAGTTTAGTCCCACCTCGCCAACCGAAGGGCGCCGACACCTGTTTATAAGCCCGTCCCTGTCTGCATTGTTGAGCTCCTCTCAAAGTGAAAATAGATGCACCTATAGAGGAAAATTGGACATAAATTCATAAATAGAAATTGATTATGAATTTATGTTTAATTTTCTCTATAAGTGCATCTATGTTCACTAACAGAGAAGTTTTTATTTTTTTTGACCTAAAAGAAAAAAGAAATCACTAAAAAACTATTAGTATTTAGTATAAATAGAAATGACTAAAAATGAAAAAGGAAAAAAATGTCTATATGCACTAAGTAGTGATTCACACTAAGTAGTAGAAATGAAAAAATAAATAGCAAAAAAGAAAAAAATGCCTATAATATTTGTTATGACTAACTAAAATTACCAAATTGAGTATAATGGCACTAACAGAAAGTTTATAGTAAAGTTATTCATAAACTAGTGATTCACACAAATTTTAAAAAATTGAAATTTAAACTATTCAAATTTTAAAACTAATGGCACTAACAGAAAGTTTATAATTTTTGTGACCTAAAATAAAAAAGAAATCACTAAAAAATATAAGCATTTAGTTCTAAGTAGAAATGAAAAAATAATGGCACTAGTAAAGTTAATCACAAACTTGAGATTCACACAAATTTCAAAGAATTCAAATTTTAACTATTCTAATTTGAAAATTAATGGCACTAGTAAAGTTAATCACAAACTTGAGATTCACACAAATTTCAAAGAATTCAAATTTTAACTATTCTAATTTGAAAACTAATGGCACTAACAGAAAGTTTATAATTTTTGGTATCTCTGTGCAGAAAGATTGTACATAGTAAATATAATACACAAAGTGTTTTCACATAAATTTAGTAAACTAGTGATTCATAAACTAGTGATTCACACAAATTTTAAAAAATTCAAATTTAAACTATTCAAATTTTAAAGCTAATGGCACTAACAGAAAGTTTATAATTTTTGTGACCTAAAAGAAAAAAGAAATCACTAAAAAAAGTATAAGTATTTAGTTCTAAGTAGAAATGAAAAAATAAATAGCCAAAAAATGCCACCTACTGGGCCACCATGGCCTGAGTACGACTAGAAACCCAACTATGGGCCAGGATTCAGGCCCGCAGCAGGCCCAATAGGCCCACAGGCATTGCATTGACAGATTAGGCCCGAAAGCCTGCAGTTGAGAGGAGCTCGAGAGGGTGGGCGCAACAGTGCTTATAAAGCACTCCCGAGCCCTCTCAACTAGCGAGGTGGGACTAAACTTTTGGGCGCGGGGAAGTAGAAGGCCTTTGGTCCCGGTTGGTAGGACGAACCGGGACCAAAGGGTGGCATTGGTCCCGGTTCGTGGCATAAACCGGGACCAATTCCCCCCTTTAGTCCCGGTTGGTGACACCAACCGGGACCAAAGGCCACCGCCTTTGGTCCCGGTTGGTGTCACCAACCGGGACTAAAAGGTGGCATTGGTCCCGGTTTCTGTCACGAACCGGGACCAATGCGCTGACTATATAAGCAGCACTCGTGAAATTTTGGTTCAGTTCGTTCTTCCCTGCCCTCCTGACGCCGCCAGGCTGCCCGCCGTATCCGCCTCGTCGTCGCCGTCGTCACCCCGCGCCGCCCCGTCGTTGCCGTCGTCGCCCCGCGCCGCCCCGATCGACGCTGTCGCCACCCACCGCCCCGCGACGCCGCCCCGACCCGCCCCGCCCCTGCCCGTCGCCGAGCCGCCCCGCCCCGTCCCGCGCCGCACCTCGCCGTTGCCGTCGCCGTCGCCGTCCCCGACACCGTCGCCGTGAGCAATTTAGATGTGTTAGATGTGTAGTAATTTAGATGTGTAGTTCATAGATTTTTTTGTTAGATGTGTAGTAATTTAGATGTGTAGTTCATAGATTTTTCTGTTAGATTTTTTTTCATATTGTGTAATTAATTTGTTCATATTGTGTTAGATTTATTTATGATTTTTTCTGTTGTAATTTAGATTTATTAATGATTTTTTGTGTTAGTATTTTCTTTGTCAATTTATTGTGTATGTATAGGAAAATTGTGAATGATATATGTCATTTATGAATATGTTCATATTTAGAATAGAGGAAAAAGGAAAAAAAATAAGAAGAGAAAGTGTTTAATATAATTAGTTAGAAAAATAATATAACTATAGTTAAACTAGTTTATTTTTAGTAAGTCGTACTATTTTATTTTATTTATAGTAAGTGCTTCGTAGTTGAACTAGCTAGTTGATTTAATAAAACTGGTTTATTTTACTATAGAAGTAGTTTATTTTTAGCAAGAAAATTAATAGAACTAGTTTATTTTTTTAGTTAAAGCAATTATTCCCGCATCGACGTGGACGATGCCTATCCCGCATCCTCGTCGTCGAGTCGGGGGCGGACGACACCTGCTTGACCAAATGGGCCATGTCCGGGACTGGGCTCCGCCGGGGTGGTACTGGGAGGCGCTACCTTCCGGGGGGCGTAGCTTGGTGAGGAGCCAGCCCGTCGTTGACCCGATCCTTGTTTGGTGGCGGTCGCGTGGGCCAGTGACGGTGCAGAGACTTCCGGACACCGCGGAGGTGGTACGTCACCGTGTCAGCGAGGAGGACCAGCACGTCCGTCGGTACATGGTTGCGTTGGAGGGCAGGTTCGAGAATACCTGGCAGGTTCTTCAGGGATCTCACTGGAGCTATGATCCTGTGATGGTTCCTTCCCTTTGGGTGTCCACCGCCCGCGCCAATGCCCGTCGGGCGCTACTGTTCTAGCTGTACTAGCGATATGTATGATATATAGTATTCAACGTTTATTAGTGATAATATTTGATGTACGGACAAATGGAGATGATGTAGTTTTTCTTATAATTGAAGGCATCCTAATTTGAATACTACTTAATTTTGCGATTTGATTTTTCTTATTGAATGCTCAAATTGGAGAGCACTATGCAAGGCATATGCATATGATTAGTTGAATAATAATGATCTAATTTAGTATTTGAATTATGAACGTACAGGAAATGTCATCATCGGACGACGAAAGTTTCCCGGGGGAGTGCGACTGGTGCCACGACGATCGAGGTGAGTGCGACAGGCCTCACCTGGACGATGGTCGGCGCTTCAGCATTAAGCTCGAGGAGACCTTCGAAGTTGAAACGGTACGCAACGACGACAAGTGTTTTTTTTCATAATTAAGCATGACTTCAACTATTTCAACGTGTAATTTTCATCTTTTACAATTCGAGTATAGTTGATCCCATGCCATGCAAGACGCTATGTCTTGGAGAGGATGGATTTTGAAGACCATGAAAATTTTGAAACGAAGAAAATTCACCTAAGGACCCATCATGATGTGGATTTTGAAGCAAAGTTGTATAATGCTGAGAGCGTAACCCATTTTGGTTGCAAAAATTGGGAAGCATTTTGCAAATTGTATGGTTTTGATGAGGGTATGCTTGTCACCATGGATCTTGGTGATCCTGAAATCGAGCAAGACAATATGGACATTTGGGTCCTTGTTGATACTCCTCCAGTTCTACCGCTATGTGAGTTTCCCAAACATAGTTAATTATTAATAGAACTTATATTGTTCATTTTAAAATAGTTGACAGCTTATTTCCATTGACAGCTTATTTTGGAGTATCGAAGAATGTGCAGAAGATGGTAGATAGAACTTACTACACCGATGGCTCTGCGTTAACTTACAAGGAGAAAACTCATCTAGTTGGATTTTGTAATGATATTGAGAATTACAATATCTACAATCGAACTCCTCAACATTATGGTCAATACGTGCCACTAGTGCACGTGTTGAACTACGATAACTACCATGGAGATACCCTGGTAAGTTTTTTTTTACTATTACGACATCCGTGCATCTTTTTGCATACTTCTAAAACTAGTACATCATTGCTAACTACAAAGTTATTACTATGTTTTTCAACAACTTATCCCAGAGGATTGTGTGCCTCATTTGATGTATCAGAATGGCGGCAGCCTTCAAGTTTTGAACATATATCCAGGTAATCCTACGAATCTCAATTGTCCATACCAGATTTCTAAAAGAAGTGGAGACATGACAGTCAAAGGATGGAAAAAATGTATGGACAGTCGTAAGGAGCTTCTTGGAAGCAAAAGGAAGCGAGGCGCAAGAATTGGAGACAGGATGATCTCCATTCTTCATAATGGAGAGTCAGGGTCTATATTGTTTTATGCTATTTTACCTTAAGTGTGTTTAGGTCCGATCCTACCTTATACTTGATGATCATGTGCTAAGAACAATTATGTAGGGTTGGGTTCGATGACTATGAGGATGATGATCGTATGACTTATTATTAATAACAAATAGAAGTTGTATGATGATGCTTGATTAATTAGTAGGACTTGTTATTATATATGATGATGTATGATGCGAGCATGCATGAGTTATTATATATATATCTGCGGGTGAAATGAATATAGCAGTAGCGTAGGTACGTAAACCAAGGACTACATATAAGAGAGGACACTTCTCTCTATTAGCTAGCTAATAACAACCTAAAAATAACCCCCTAAACCCCTAAAACAGCCACTTTTTTTAAAAGAAAAAAAGAAAAACCTCCTGCTGACGCGTGGAACCCTTTCGGTCCCGGTTTATGTCATAAACCGGGACCAAAGGTGCCCCTGCCTGGGCTGCCGGCTGCGGCCATGTGGAGGCCCATCTGTCCCGGTTCTGGTTTGAACCGGGACTAAAGGGTGAGGGTATTAGTAACGACCCTTTAGTCCCGGTTCGGGAACCGGGACTAAAGGCCCTTACGAACCGGTACAAAAGGCCGTTTTTCTACTAGTGGTTCACCCACATATCAAATTATCAAAGTACCGAACGCGAATCATATGAACGTGGTGAAAACTAGCTTGACGATAATTCCCATGTGTCCTCGGGAGCGCTTTTCTCTATATAAGAGTTTGTCCAGGCTTGTCCTTTACTACAAAAAGGATTGGGCCACCTTGGTGCACTTTACTTACTTTTGTTACTTGTTGCTCGTTACAAATTATCCTATCAGAAAACTATCTGTTACCACTTATTTCAGTACTTGCAGAGAATACCTTGCTGAAAACTGCTTATCATTTCCTTCTGCTCCTCGTTGGGTTCGACACTCTTACTTACCGAAAGGACTATGATAGATCCCTTATACTTGTGGGTCATCAAGACTCTTTTCTGGCGCAGTTGCCGGGGAGTGAAGCGCCTTTGGTAGGTGGAATTTGGTAAGGAAAAATTTATATAGTGTGCTGAAATTTACTGTCACTGGTTACTATGGAAAGTAATCCTTTGAGGGGCTTGTTCGGGGTATCTTCACCCCGACCAGTAAAGCAAAGAGTTGCTCCTCAACCTACTCACTACAAGGATACCCTGCATAAAGCAACACATATTCTACAATGTTTTAACTCTATGTTGCAAAATTCACCATACATACGCATATAAGCATTGCACAATATGCGTTGTTCTATTGCACCCCGTGACCCCCTATTGTAGTACAAGTAAAGCCCAGTGCACTACCCAACTACCCAGCCTTGTTTTTGTAATAGCCCGACCCAAATTGGCTTTCATGAATAACCTAGGTCATTTTGTCCCCAGCCTCACCTATTTGCTCCCACGCTGGCGGCCGCCGCCCCACGCGGCTGTGACCAACCTGCATCCCGGCACGCTGCCCCTCTTCACTCCCCTGTAGTCCTCCATCCAGGCGGCCGCCAGCACCACTCCCCTGAAACACTACATCCCGGTGCGCCGCCCCTCGTCACCACTCCCCTATGGTCCTCTCCTCCGTCCCGGCGCGCCGCCAGCACCACTCCCCTGCGACTCTGCATCCCGGCGCACCGCCCCTCGTCACCCCTCCCCTGCGACCATTGGTGAATCCAAGGTACGGCCATGAATCTGCTCAAGCCTGCCCACCAAGTTTGGGAATTTATTCTTTTTATCACAAGCCCTTGAACGGCATGAACAAATGTTTGATCCCGAGGTACGCAGAGAAGGTGGCGGCCAAAGAGTATGATTTGTGTATCCGGTGTTCCTGCATGATGGTCTTGACTCTTGAGAGCTGAGAAGATCCGTTTGGGCTTAAGAAAATTCTGCAGTTGTTTCTGCACCTGAGTTCATGGTCACGGTCTCATGGAGGTAAGTTTCTGTATGTTTGTTTGGCAGGTGAGCCAAGAAGCTACTTAAGCTTATGATTTGTGCCTTTTGTTCTTCATCCACTAGGTATATGACTTAAAACCAGAGACTCATGCATGACTGTCAAGGTATTCAGTGTCCACATATTGCTTAGTTGTAGTATCTCTATGCTCTCTGCTACTACAAACTGAGGAGCAGCTTGACAGCTTTACGTAGCTCGGTCGACTAGGCCGCTGCGACGCTGTGGGAGAAGGACATCGGTGTAGAGCATGGAAAAGCTGAGTACTTGTTGGATCTGAGGACTTGTGATCCACAGTTCTCCGCATTATCATCCATCAGCATCTGGTGACATTAGCACTCAGCTGCATAAGGCTTTCTCCCCACTACAGTTGGAGTTCAAGAGCGAAAGGAAGGTAATCTGGCGATCAATCACTGTTGCTTGTCACAAAACTCTGAATAATATTATTGAGTACATCTACCACGAGCTATGCTTGCCATTTAAAAAGATGTTTATGTGAGCTGCATGTCATATCATTTTTTATGCAAGCAGATCTTGCGATTTACTTATGATTTATGAACAGAAATTGTTCACTGTGTAACCCCTAAATACAGTAGAAGGGAAACAAATCTTATAAAACTACGCTGAGACAAGTAGTACTTATTTGGTCAAGTAGCATGTTAGATAAAATTCCACACCTATTACAACTTATCTGACTTCTATATTTTTTAAAGATAACTGAACTAGTTTGTGTTCCAGGAATACGAAACCATGGGTGTTTTCCATTTATTCACTTGGATTTTGGAATTTGATTGATGTCGCCTTCTCCTATTATTAACTACATATACCTACACGGTTCTGTTTGCTACTTTGCCAAATTCTAGATGCTTCTTTTGTGGTTCGTGCTTCCTCTTTATACTATGCTTGCCTACATCCGTAGTCTCACTCATGTGCTTTTTCTTTACAAGGAAGAATACACACCATGGGGAAAAGACAAGTATATTTGTAGCCTATGGCCATTTTATATATACTTCCATGTTTCTGATTCATCAGGAGGTCATGTACTGATGGATTGCAAAAAGAAAAAGAAAAATAATGTCAATTGTTTCTATATCACTTTAATAGGCACGGTTCATCTGTACTGTCCTTCAATTATTAGACCACATTCAATATTATTTTATGGATGCCTGCAACTTCCAATTAAATATATCACCATATATCTATCTGATTTGTATTTGTAGTCTACAAACAAGACATCCTAATTATTTGTTCGAAGATACTACAGTCTTGTTTTCTCTGCCGTGTCTTCTCCTTTTCTTAATAGTGTCACTGCCTTTGATTCATCTTCTCAGATGTGCTAGTTAGAGTTTGATCTCGATATATATATACTAGCTATTTTATTAGGAGTTGGTGGTAAATATGAACTAATGGTTGATCCACCCTGCTGTCCTCGCTGCACTGCATGCAAAATCATTGGGTCGGTACTGGGAGTACCTCATTTATGATGGATCTTATGCTTCAAAGCTTCTTTTTATTGTCTAATATGTTTTACTGTACTAATTTGGTAAACATACTGCTTCAGTATCTTCCAGTAGGTGCATCAGAATTATGCATTTCATCATACCATACTGCTACTCAAATAAAAATGTCTATCTTTGTGTTCTACACTGAAGGTATCATATGAAGTTTAAATATTTTAAGCGTATCACCAAAACTACTTTGTTTGTAGTGAAAGGCTTCATAAAATTTCATAGACGTTGCACACCATGAGACTAACATATAGTAGAGGAAAAGATGCAACCACGACATGTCTTGGCCTCTCAACCTTTTCTGTTATATGTCACGTTTCTATTAATTATTTTGCTTGACATGATTCTGCCAATGGTAACTTTGATTTTCTCTAACAGGAAGGAACATAAGTATTTTAATGAGCCTAAAAAACCATAACAGAGACGTAGCTCTTGCTACAGTTGTAAGTTGTGATCCTAAATTTGAACTTGATGGTGCTGAAGTTACTAACGAATTCTGGGTAGTGCATGTCAATATGACACTTGTGAAAACTGAAGATTGGGTACAGAGTCGCAAAAACTGCAACTCTTGGTAATGCAGATTTGTTTTTGCATGTCAACCTTTGTAAGTGACTAATATCCTGTCTCTATCAGTACTTGTGACATGCATTGTGTGTTAATAGTTCATTTTATTTTTTTGTTTGTAGATTCAAAAGATAAATGGATGATTCTATGGGTCTGTGTGGCAAGTATACTACAATGATGATGATGATGATGATGTTCCTGTTCATGATGATGAAGACGGATGGTTTCAATTTTAATTAAGTTGTAGGGATGATGTTCCTGTTGGACGATGTTTGTCGATTGTGTTTTAGTTAAGTTGTAGGGACATTGATGGATGCTTTCGATTTAAGTTTCGTTGTCAAGAAAATATTTAGATTATATATCCATTTGGATGATTTTCCTTGTGTAATATCCACTATTGTAATCCAACAATTTTGTCTAATATATGATTCTTCCTCCCGTGAGTATATTCTCTTGTTTTTCTTTGCTGGAAATTCATAGTTATCACCATTATGTGAAGCACTTATTTAATTGCTGGCAATATGTATAAAAATTAATATTATTCACATTATATATGAACCAATACTTGAAGCGTTGCAAATCCTCTGTTGCGAAGCCCCGGGATTTTGCTTCCTATATAATAATCACCAACGCATAGAAGTGTTGCACAAGTCTGTTTTATGCGTTGAATTCTTGCAACGGTCCCTTTTACCAACGATAATATAAGCGTTGCATTACGCGTTAGCAACGCCGGATAAGGCAACGCATCCTAAACCGTTGGTAAAGACACTAACAACGCATATATGGACTTCTAGATACGGAAAAATGCGTTGCTATACGGGGTTCCTGTTGTAGTGACTGCTACTCAAAATGAAAATGTTCCCTTTGAAGTTCCTTCGGGTATGTTAGAAAAAGTGCTAGATAATCCTTTTGCAGGAGATGGAACAAAGCATCCTGATGAGCACCTAATCTATGTGGATGAAGTTTGTGGATTATTTAAGCTTGCAGGTACACCCGAAGATGTTGTTAAGAAGAAGGTCTTCCCTTTATCTTTGGAGGGACATGCATCGACATGGTATAGGTTACGTGATGATACGGGGTCATGGAACTACAAACGATTGAAATTGGAATTTCACCAGAAATTTTATCCTATGCATCTTGTTCATCGTGATCGCAATTATATATATAATTTTTGGCCTCGCGAAGGAGAAAGCATCGCTCAAGCTTGGGGGAGGCTTAAATCAATGTTATATTCATGACCCAATCATGAGCTCCCAAGAGAAATAATCCTTCAAAGTTTTTATGCTCGGCTTTCTGAAAATAATCGCACCATGCTCGATACTTCTTGTGTTGGCTCTTTTACGATGAAGACTATTGAATTCAAATGGAATTTGTTGGATAAAATTAAACGCAACTCTGAAGATTGGGATCTCGACGAAGGTAAGGAGTCAGGTATGACACCTAAGTTTGATTGTGTTAAGTCTTCTATGGATACCGATGTTTTCCGTAAATTTAGCACTAAATATGGACTTGACTCTGAGATAGTAGCTTCTTTCTGTGAATCTTTTGCTACTTATGTTGATCTCCCCAAGGAGAAGTGGCTTAAATATCATTCTCCCATAGAAGTAAAAGTAGCTGCACCTACTACAGTTGAAGAAAAGACTATTACTTATAATGATCCTATTGTTCCTACTTCTTATGTTGAAAAACCACCTTTCCCTATTAGAATAAAGGATCATGCTAAAGCTTCAACTGTGCTTCGTAAAAGCAATATTAGAACTTATACACCTTCTAAGCAAGTTAAAGTTGAACCTAATATTGCTATTGTTAAAGATCTCTTGGCTGATAATATTGATGGGCATGTTATTTATTTCTGCGGTGAAACTGCCAGAATTGCTAAACCTTGTGCTGAAGATAAACATAGACCTATGGTAGGCGTGCCTGTTATTTCTGTTAAAATAGGAGATCATTGTTATCATGGCTTACGTGATATGGGTGCTACTGTTAGTGCAATACCTTATGACCTATACAAAGAAATTATGCATGATATTGCACCTGCTAAGATAGAAGATATTGATGTCACAATTAAACTTGCCAATAGAGATACTATTTCACCAATGGGAATTTTTAGAGATGTTGAAGTCTTGTGCGGGAAAAACTAAATATCCTGCTGATTTTGTTGTTCTTGGTTCTCCACAAGAAAGCTTTTGTCCCATTATATTTGGTAGACCCTTCTTGAACACCGTTAATGCTAAGATAGACTGCGAAAAGAATGTTGTTACTATTGGTTTGGGTGATATGTCTCATGAGTTTAATTTCTATAAATTTAGTAGACAACACCGTGAAGAAGAATTGCCTAGTAAGGATGAAATTATTGGTCTTGCTTCTATTGTCGTACCTCCTAGTGATCCTTTAGAACAATATTGCTAAACCATGAAAAGGATATGTTTATGAATGAAAGAAGGGAAATAGGTGAAGTATTCTTTAAACAGGAACCTATTCTAAAACACAATTTACCTGTTGAAATCCGAGGGGATCCTCCTCCACCCAAGGGTGATCCCGTGTTTGAGCTTAAACAGTTGCCCGATACTCTTAAATATGCTTATCTTGATGAAAAGAAGATATACCCTGTTATTATTAGTGCTAACCTTTCAGAGCATGAAGAAGAGAGATTATTGAAGACTCTGAAGAAGCACCGTGCTTCCATTGGATATACTCTTGATGATCTTAAGGGCATTAGTCCCACTGTAGGTCAACATAAAATAAATTTGGAATAAGATGCCAAACCAGTTGTTGATCATCAACGAAGGCTGAATCCTAAGAGGAAAGAAGTGGTAAGAAAAGAAATACTAAAGCTTCTAGTAGCAGGTATAATTTATCCCGTTGCTGATAGTCAGTGGGTATGTCCTGTCCATTGTGTCCCTAAGAAGGGAGGTATTACTGTCGTTCCTAATGTTAAAGATGAATTGATTCCTCAAAGAATTATTACAGGTTATAGGATGGTAATTGATTTCCGCAAACTAAATAAAGCTACTAAGAAAGATCATTAACCCATACCTTCTATCGATCAAATGCTAGAAAGATTATGCAAACATACACATTTTTGCTTTCTAGATGGTTATTCTGGTTTCTCTCAAATACCTGTGTCAGCCAATGATCAATCAAAGACTACTTTTACTCGCCCTTTTGGTACTTTTGCTTATAGGTGTATGCATTTTGGTTTATGTAATGCACCTGCTACCTTTCAAAGATGCATGATGGCTATATTCTCTGACTTTTGTGAAAAGATTTGTGAGGTTTTCATGGACGATTTCTCCGTCTGTGGATCCTCTTTTGATGATTGCTTGAGCAACCTTGATCGAGTTTTGTAGAGAGGTGAAGAAACTAATCTTGTCTTGAATTGGGAAAAGTGCCACTTTATGGTTAATGAAGGTATTGTCTTGGGGCATAAAGTTTCTGAAAGAGGTATTGAATTTGATAAAGCCAAGGTTGACACTATTGAAAAGATGCCATGTCCTAAGGACATCCATGGTATAAGAAGTTTCCTTGGTCACGCTGGTTTTTATAGGAGGTTCGTTAAGGACTTCTCAAAACTTGCTACAAGAATTTGATTTGCATATTGTTGATAGAAAGGGAGCTGAGAACCCCGTTGTAGACAACTTGTCTAGGTTAGAGAATGTTCTTGATGACCCACTACCTATTGATGATAGCTTTCCTCATGAACAATTGAATGTCATAAATGCTTCTCATACTGCTCCATGGTATGCTGATTATGCTAATTATATTGTTGCTAAATTTATACCACCTAGTTTCACATACCAGCAAAAGAAAAAGTCTTTCTATGACTTGAGACATTACTTATGGGATGACCCACATCTTTATAAAGAAGGAGTAGATGGTGTTATTAGACGTTGTGTACCTGAGCATGAACAGGAACAGATTCTACGCAAGTGTCACTCCGAGGCTTATGGAGGACACCACCCTGGAGATAGAACTGCACATAAGGTATTGCAATCCAGTTTTTACTGGCCTACTCTCTTCAAGGATGCCCGTAAGTTTGTCCTGTCTTGTGATGAATGTCAAAGAATTGGTAATATTAGTAGACGTCAAGAGATGCCTATGAATTATTCACTTGTTATTGAACCATTTGATGTATGGGGCTTTGATTATATGGGACCTTTTCCTGCCTCTAATGGATATACACATATTTTAGTTGTTGCTGATTACGTTACTAAGTGGTAGAAGCTATTCCAACTAGTAGTGGTGATCATAACACTTCTATTAAAATGCTTAATAAAGTTATTTTTCCGAGGTTTGGAGTCCTTAGATATTTAATGACTGATGGTGGTTCACATTTTATTCATGGTGCTTTCCGAAAAATGCTTGCTAAGTATGACGTTAATCATATAATTGCATAAGAGACACTTTCCAGAACGTTTCGGATTCCGAAAAGGAATAGGTATGTGGTACGGTAAGTAAACCGACTCCAAAAACAGTTTTAAGGCAATATTTCTCCGTTTTGGAGTGTTTAGAAAAATAGAAAAATAAGAAGCAGTCCGGGAAGGACACGAGGCCCCCACGAGGGTGGAGGGTGCGCCCTACCCTACTGGCGCGCCCCCTACCTCGTGGGCACCTCGTGTGCTCTCCGGACTCCGTTTTCTTGCATGATACGTACTTTGATCGGTAAAAATTCATTATATATTCTCCCGAAAGTTTTCACTCCTGTATCACGCAATTATCCTCTGTTCTTGTTTCGAGCTGCTTTTCTGTCAGGGTTATCAAGGCCAGGCATCATGTCGTCCCCCTCCTCCAACAATGATGACAGCGATGCTTGGCTAATGAAGATAGAGCTGAAGAGAGAAGAACCCATGGAGGTCAACAAGGATGAAGGGATCAAGAAGGTCACAGAGGACCAAGCTCCGGTAGCAGAAGACATCCTTCAACTTGATCACAATCTTCTTACCACAACTGAGATTTAAGCTTTCAAGATGATTGAGTTAGCTCGTATACAAAACAAGTATCTCACACGTGAAAATATTTTGTTGAAGGAGCATATCGTTGCACTCAAGGGCATTATCCGCAAGCTGTAGGACCTCTTAATTACGCTCTATGTGCGACTATCCATCATCACCTCCACCTTCTTCGCCAGCAAAGGAGACATAATCACATGGGTATGGGAACTCCCCTTGGCAACTGCCAAGCTTGGGGGAGGTGCCCCGGTATAGTGTGACCATCACACTCCTATCTTTACCGTTTTTCTTAGTTCGATCCTATTAGTTGTATCTTGATCTAGTAGAATAAACTTTATGGCATGATCTAGTTTTGAGTTTTGCTTTATGATCTCTCTATGTAATCGAGTCCGTGAGCTATATAATAAAGATTGGTGTTGAGTCAAGGGCTTGATTATTTTGCCATGATCTTGAGCGAATAAAAGAGAAGAGAAAAAGAATAAAAAGAAATAAAGAGATCATATTGATCTTATTGAGAGTAATGACTTCACATAGAAAGAGTATGATGATTAAAAATTGTTGGGAGTTGGCAAACATAGCTTTCGTCATCGTTGCAACTAATAGGAAGTAATAAAGAAAGAGAGGTTTCGCATATATATATACTATCTTGACATCTTTTATGATTGGGAGCACTCATTAAAATATGACATGCTAAAGAGTTGACGTTGGACAAGGAAGAGAACGTAATGGGTTATGTTTTCTTATATCTAAGATAAAGTATATTGTCATGGATCATCCAACATGTTGAGCTTGCCTTTCCCCCTCATGCTAGCCAAATTCTTAGCACCAAGTAGAGATACTACTTGTGCTTCCAAAAACCCTTAAACCAGTTTTGCCATGAGAGTCCACCATATCTGCCTATGTATTGAGTAAGATCCTTCAAGTAAGTTGTCATCGGTGCAAGCAATAAAAATTGCTCTCTAAATATGTATGATTTATTGGTGTGGAGGAAATAAGCTTTATACGATCTTGTGATGTGGAAGAAATAAAAGCGACAGACTGCATGATAAAGGTTCATATCACAAGGGGCAATTGAGGGAGTCCTGGATTAGGGGGTGTTCAGATAGCCGGACTATACCTTCAGCCGGACTCCAGGACTATGAAGATACAAGATTGAAGACTTCGTCCCGTGTCCGGAAGGATCTTTTCTTGGCGTGGAAGGCAAGCTAGGCGTGCGGATATTCGAGATCTCCTACCATTGTAACCGACTCTGTGTAACCCTAACCCTATCCGGTGTCTATATAAACCGGAGGGTTGCAGTCCGTAGGACGAATAACCATCATCATACACAATCATACCATAGGCCAGCTTCTAGGGTTTAGCCTCCTTGATCTCGTGGTAGATCTACTCTTGTACTACCCATATCAGGAGTAGGATTTTACCTCCATCGAGAGGGCCCGAACCTGGGTAAAATAAAGTGTCCCTTGTCTCCTGTTACCATCCGACCTTGACGCACAGTTCGGGACCCCCTACCCGAGATCCGCCGGTTTTGACACCGACATTGGTGCTTTCATTGAGAGTTCCTCTGTGTCGTCGCTTTTAGGCCCCATGGCTCCTTTGATCATCAACAACAATGAGGTCCAGGGTGAGACTTTCCTCCCCGGACAAATCTTCGTCTTCAGCGGCTTCGCTCTGCGAGCCAATTCGCTTGGTCGTCTGGAGCAGATCAAAAGCTACGCCCCTGGCCATCAAGTCAGGTTTGAAAGCTTAAACTACACGACAGATATCCGCGGAGACTTGATCTTCGACGGGTTTGAGCCACAACCAAGTGCGCCGCACTACCTCGAGGGGCATGATATAGCTCTGCCTCCGAATAGTGCCCTGGAGGCCGCACACGCACCGGCCCAGATCCTCGACTCGGAGCCCGCTGCGTTCTTTGAGGATGAACGGTTGGATGTCACCTCGGGGGCTGCGATCTTGAAGGCGATCGAGCCGAATGCCAGCCCCGTACTCGGCACGGCCCATGACTCCAAGGAGTCGGATTCTTCTCCGAACTCCGGGCCTCCCATGCCAGTGCCGATCGAATCCGATTGGGCGCCTATAATGGAGTTAACCGCCGCGGACATCTTTCAGCACTCACCTTTCGGTGATATCCTGAATTTTCTCAAGTCTCTCTCTCTATCAGGAGAGCCCAGGCCGGACTATGGTCTGCGAGGTTGGGATTCGGACGACGAAGAAATTCAAAGCCCACCCACCACCCACTTAATAGCCACTGTCGATGATTTAACCGACATACTAGACTTCGGCTCCGAAGACTTCGACGGTATGGACGACAAAGGAGGAGACGAACAAGAACCAGCACCTGTAGGGCGCTGGACCGCCACCTCGTCATATGACATATATATGGTGGACGCTCCAAAGGATGGAGATGGCGATGGAACAGCGGAGGATGACACCTCGAAAAAACAGCCAAAACACCGGCGTCAACGGCGCCGCTCTAAATCCTGCCACAGCAGAAACGGTGATTCCGGCACGGGAGATAATACTACCCCGGATAGCGCCGAAGAACACCAAATCCAGCAAGATTCGGCGCAGGAATATGGAGAAGCCAGCCCTCATGAGAGAGCGGCAGAGCGAGAGGTTGAGGATGATAACTACATGCCTCCCTCCGAAGACGAGGCAAGCCTCGACGACAACGAATTCGTCATACCATCAGACCCCGCCGAACAAGAGCGTTTTAAACGCAGGCTTCGAGCGATGGCGAATAGCCTAAAGAAAAAGCAGCAACAGCTTAGAGCTGATAAAGATTTGCTAGCTGACAGATGGACTGAAGTCCTTGCGGCCGAAGAGTATGAACTCGAGCACCCCTCCAAAAATTATCCTAAGCATAGGCCGCTACCCCAATCAGAAGGGGAAACACCTACATTACCAATGCATGACATGGCAGACCAGCCACCTCGCGGCCGCGACAGAGAGGCCTGTCAAACCTCTAAACAAGCCACGCCCCGGTGCCGCTCAACTAAGGCACGGGAAAATGAGCCAGACCCGCGAGACGTACTGGAGGATAAAGCAAGGCAAACAAGATCGATCTATGGATCGCGCGGACGCCCGACGACACGTGATGATCTTCACTCCGGACACAACAAATCCGGCCGGGCCGAACACAACAGGCATAGCTCTTCCGAGCTGCGTCGTGACATAGCCCAGTACAGGCGCGCCGCACACACACTATGCTTCACAGATGAAGTAATGGATCATAAAATCCCAGAGGGTTTCAAACCCGTCAACATCGAGTCGTACGATGGTACGACAGATCCGGCAGTATGGATTGAGGATTATCTCCTTCACATCCACATGGCACGTGGCGACGATCTACAGGCCATCAAATATCTCCCCCTTAAGCTCAAAGGACCAGCCCCGCACTGGCTTAACAGCCTACCAGCGGACTCAATCGGTTCTTGGGAAGACCTGGAAGCCGCATTCCTCGACAACTTCCAGGGGACCTATGTGCGGCCACCGGACGCCGATGACCTAAGCCACATAATTCAGCAGCCCGAAGAATCGGCCAGGCAATTCTGGACACGGTTCCTAACAAAGAAAAATCAGATACTCGATTGTCCGGACGCAGAGGACCTAGCAGCCTTCAAACATAACATCCGCGACGAGTGGCTTGCCCGGCACCTGGGACAGGAAAAGCCGAAATCTATGGCAGCCCTCACGACACTCATGACCCGCTTTTGCGCGGGTGAAGATAGCTTCCTAGCTCACAGCAACAACTTATCGAAGAACCTTGGTAATTCGGATACCAAGGACAAAAGTGGCAGGACACGTCGAAATAAGCAAAAGCGCCACGTTAGCAGCGACGGCAATGAGGATACGACAGTAAATGCCGAATTCCGAGGCTATAAATCCGGTCAGCGGAAAAAGCCATTTAAAAAGAATACCCAGGGCCCGTCCAGTTTGGACCGGATACTCGACCGCTCGTGCCAGATTCATGGCACCCCCGAAAGGCCAGCCAATCACACCAACAGGGATTGTTGGGTGTTCAAGCAGGCAGGCAAGTTAAGAGCCGAACACAAAGACAAGGGGCTGCATAGCGACAACGAGGAGCAGCCCAGGCCGCCGAACAACAATGGACAGAAGGGGTTTCCCCCACAAGTGCGGACGGTGAACATGATATACACGACCCACATTCCCAAGAGGGAGCGGAAGCGTGCGCTACGGGACGTATACGCGATGGTCCTCCTGCCCGATCACTTTTGATCGAAGGGACCACCCCACTAGCATCCGTCACGGCGGTTTTCCGCATTGGTTCTTGACCCAATCATTGATGGATTTCATCTCACAAGAGTCCTCATGGACGGCGGCAGTAGCCTGAACCTTCTTTATCAGGATACAGTGCAGAAAATTGGCATAGATCCGTCAAGGATCAAGCCCACAAGGACGACCTTTAAAGGCGTCATACCAGGTGCAGAGGCCAATTGCACAGGCTCGGTAACACTTGATGTGGTCTTCGGATCTCCGGATAACTTCCGAAGCGAAGAGTTAATCTTCGATATAGTCCCGTTCCGCAGTGGCTATAACGCCCTGCTCGGACGAACCGCATTCGCTAAATTCAATGCGGTGCCGCACTACGCATATCTCAAGCTCAAGATGCCAGGCCCTCGAGGAGTAATTACGGTCAACGGAAACACAGAACGCTCCATCCGTATGGAGGAGCACACGACGGCCCTCGCAGCGGAGTACAAAGCAGCCTTTCAAGGAAACTATCCAGTCCGGCCGTTAAAAAGCCGGACAATGCAAAGCGCGCCCGGAGTAACCTGCAACAAGACCGCCTGGCACGTTCGGAGCAAGCGTAGAAATACGGCCCCAACCCGAGCCATCGCAACATAGCAGAGCTAGTACCTCGAGTACACAGTTACGGCCTCAAAATTCCATGGGCACAGGGGGAGGGGCACATTAACGGCATGCTTACAATACGGCGTCAAACGTACTAGGGGCTGCCGGATTCTTTTTTTTACTTTCAGGACTCCACACTCTGGATAACCTGTTCGGCTTTGCTGCCGCACAGACGATGCAAGACCCAGGAAAGCAAACAAAGCTACGCCGCATTACGGAACTCTCAGGTGGTCTCTATTTCGAGCGACATATCTGTTTCTAAATTCCGCGGCCTGCGCCTGGTCAGGACATGTTAAATAGTCTAATATCTTTTTTGCTTATCGCACTACTTGTATCGTTCGGCTTTTCGCCTATTTTTTCCGTTGTCCTCTTTTAATATATATGTTCATTAAAAAAAACATGATCGCAACCGTACACCATGGTACGGCAAAACACGCCAGGGGCTTCATTACCCTTCTATCTGGTGTGAGAAGTCCGTACACTTTCACAAGTGCGGCACCCCGAACTTATAGCACTATATGCATCGGCTCCGAATCATGATTTTGGTCACATGTTGGGTTTGCCCGGCTCCTATGTTTTGGTGCCTTACGTTCCGCTATATCGGCTAAGGTAGCACTAGGAGAACGACTGCGAGTGTGCCCCCGTTCAGGTGGGTTAAGCACCTCAGTGGAGAAAGCTAAAACAGACTGTCATGATAAGGCGTGAGACCGGTCGCTGTTCGAGAGGTTTTTCGAGTCCTTAAAGACTTATGCCGCTTCGAGTGAGGAGCTGGCTATGTCCGGCCAAAGGCGTGGATAGCGCCACGAATTCGGCCTTCCGAACTAGGGGCTTCGCCGAAATTTAAAATTATAACGTTCTATGGCTAAGTGAGAGTGTTCAAGCATTATAGTCTGATTGCCTGGTTCGTTGTGCTGAGCGCCTCCCTCGAAGGACCCAACTATGGGAAAAAGAGCCCTCAGGTTTATCCCGAACACCCCAGCACTAGTGGCATGGGGCAGAAGCCGACGACTGGCCATCTCTCAATTTTTGATAAACGGCCGCACAGAAAATATTTTAAATTCAATAAGCATTGCTTAGCGCATATGAACAAGTTTTCAGCGCACAGGATACAAAAGAGCGAGTTCATTCAAATACTACATCTTTAGTACATTCATCCGCGACAAGGCGGGCTCCGGCAAGAACTTCCTTGTAGTAGTTCTCGGGCTTGCGATGCTCCTTCCCCGACGGTGGCCCGTGCTTCACCAGCTTCTCTCCGTCCAGCTTACCCCAGTGTACCCTTACACGGGCAAGGGCCCTCCGGGCACCCTCAATGCAGGCGGAGCGCTTGATGACCTCAAGCCGTGGACAGGCCTCCACCAGCCGCCGCACTAGCCCGAAATAGCTCTCAGGTAGGGCCTCTCCAGGCCACAGCCGAACTAGTAAGCCCTTCATGCCTTGTTCGGCCGCCTTGTGGATCTCGACCAGCTGTTTCAGCTGATCGCTCAAAGGCACAGGGTCTCCGGCCTCAGAATACTGAGAACAGAACACACTCTCCGTCGAGCTGCTCTCTTCAGCTCGGTAGAACGCGGCGGTGACGGATACGCTGCGGGGAAGATCGGCGAACGCCCCTGGAGAACTCCGGATTCGGGTAAGTGACAGGTAGTTTACTTTTATATTCCTACTTTGCATTAAGAATGCCTTACCCGTTGCTATCTTTTTCACCTCCTCCAACTCTTGGAGGGCCTTTTGGGCTTCGGCCTTGGCACTCTTGGCGGTCTCAAGGGCCGATGCGAGCTCGGATGCTTGCGCTTTTGACTCAAGCTCCAAACTCTCATGTTTTTTCATGAGAGCTTGCAGCTCTTGCTGCACCTCGCCAACCTGAACCCCAAGCCTTTCTCGCTCGGCGTGCTCCTCGGCCGTTTTCTTTCCGGCCTCATCCAGCGCCTGCTTCAGGGTTGCCACCTCGGTTGTGGCCCCTACAATAAGCAGTACAATCCTGTTATTTATTTCTGGAATCAAGCCTCTCTATAGGCACTTTTTTTCTTTTTAGGGTATTTCTTACCTTCTTTCTCCTCGAGCTGCCGTTTGGCAAGGCCGAGCTCTTGCTCGGTCCGCCCGAGGTCCTTTTTAAGGACAACCACCTGCGCAGTCAGTGCGGCGGTGGACAGCAGCGAAGCCTGCATACGCATATTTGACCTTTTGTTGTTAGACTCCTGCGAAAATTACTAGATCCTCTATTCGGCTTTTCTTTCCGAACACCGAACAGAGCATCAGGGGCTACTGTCTATGCGGTAAATAATTTGACATATTTTTCCTTACCTCGAAGCCTGTTAGAAGGCTAGCGCAAGCTTCAGTCAGTCCGCTCTTGGCGGACTGAACCCTTTTGATCACCGTACTCATAACAGTACGGTGCTCCTCGTCGATGGCGACGCCCTCAAGCACCTCCAGCAGATTGTCCGACGCCTCTGGTTGGACAGAGGTCGCCGGCTTAGACGGCTTACTCCTCTCGGAAGGAGTTCGCCCACCGCGGACCAGGACTGTCGAGTCCGGCGCGGTGTCCGGCACAAAGCCGGACTTGGAGCCCTGGGGGGTTTCATCCCCTTTACTCCTGGGGTCTGGAGGATTGCCTTGTGGCTCCTCCAGGACTATTTCCTCCTGCCCTGGAGCTTGGCGGGACGCCACTTCGGCGTCGTCCGCCCTGCAGGGGGAGACAGCGGGCGGAACAGAGTTCACGTCCGACGAATCCAGGGAGCCGCTCGACGAATCGTCGAGTTCGGCCCGGGGCGGGCAGCATAAATTACGAGCGATATTAGGGAAAGCCGCGCATTAAAAGAATATCATGAGTCACTCTGGTATATAAATACTTACGATTTCGCCTGACGCTTGGTTCTGTACGGCCGCTCCTCTCCGCCCTTTTCGGTGTCGTGGGAGTAGTCCGGCGCAGGGGTCTTCCTTTTCCTCGACCCCTCGGCCTCCCCCGTTGGGGTGGCCTTCTTCTTTTCTCCCCTCGCTGGGGGGGAGAGCTTTCTTGTTCCTCCTCCTCGTTTTCACGAGAGGAGAGCGTCGCGGACTCGTCAGATGACGAGTCCGACACCACCATGTTGCGGGAACTTTTTCGAGTCCCGGTGGTTTTCTTCTTCTTGACCTTCTTCTCCGGCACCACATAAGGTGCCGGAGCCATCAGCTTCACCAAGAGAGCTGGGGCTGGGTCTTCGGGCATGGGATCCGGACAGTTAATTGGTCCGGATATAGCCAGCCAAGCCTATCAAAGGCAAAGGGAGTTTAGATCCCGCATAGAGTTAATCTATGAAGAAGAGCTTAACAAACCTGTCAAAGGTATAGATAGCTCACCTCGCTGGCATGATGCTGCGAGCTGTATCCGCAGTCCTCGGAAGCGGATGTGGGGGACTCGGCGCCTTTGGTCAGCACCTTCCAGACGTCTTCATACGTCGTGTCAAAGAGCCTACTGAGGGTTTGGTGCTGCGCCGAGTCAAATTCCCACAAAGTAAAATCCCGTTGTTGGCACCTGAGGATCCGGCGAACGAGCATGACCTGGATCACATTGATCAGCCGGATTGGCTTGTTCACCAGGGACTGGATGCACGTTTGCAACCCAGTCACTTCTTCCTCGTTGCCCCACTTCATGCCCGTCTCTTTCCAGGACATGAGCCGCGTGGGGGGTCCGGATCTGAACTCGGGGGCTGCGACCCATTTCGGATCTCGTGGCTCGGTGATGTAAAACCACCCGGCCTGCCACCCCTTTAGGTACTCCACATAGGAGCCATCGAACCAGAGGACGTTGGTCATCTTGCCGGCCATAGCGCCTCCGCACTCCGTTTGGGTGCCGGACACCACCTTGGGCTTGACGTTGAAGGTCTTGAGCCAGAGGCTGAAGTGGGGGCGGACGCGGAGAAAGGCCTCACACACGACGATAAACGCCGAGATGTTGAGTACAAAGTTTGGGGCCAGGTCGTGGAAATTCAGGCCGTAGTAGAACATGAGCCCCCGGACAAATGGGTGAAGTGGAAAGCCCAGTCCGCGGAGGAAGTGGGGAAGAAAAACTACCCTCTCATGGGGCCCCGGGGTAGGAAGAAGCTGCCCCTTCTCAGGAAGCCGATGCGGGATGTCCTTGGACAAGTATCCGGCTTTCCTTAGCTTTTTTACTTGGGCCTGCATAACGGAGGAGGCCATCCACTTGCCTCCCACTCCGGACATTGTTGGAGAAGGTTGAGGAAGGAAGAGCGGACTTGGGCGCTGGAGCTTGAGTGCGCGAGAGATGGATTGGCAAAGGAGGAAGAAGGCGTAGGTTAAAAAGGTGAATCCTTATCCCTTTATACAAGCGAGTGCGGTTAGGCATCCCCACCTACCTAATAAAACTCACTTGCCTCCCGAGCGCCGTGGTAAATGGCGCAGTTGGGTTACCCACGTCCGTATTGATGAGAATCCCGTTAAAAGGGGCACACGATCTCTGCTTTGACAAGACGTGCCAAGGAAACCGCCTCGCTAAACATGCTGAGGTGGAACAATGAAAACAATTTATATAAAGAGCTTGGCCGCAGTGTTATGACGCACTGTGGAATACGTCAGCAGATTTGATTTGTGTTAATATTATTCTCTATATGGAAATATGTGGAAACTTATTTTGCAGAGCAGGACACTATTTTTGGTGTTTGTAATCTTCTTGAAGAACTTGGAGGAGGAACCCGCCTTGCAATGCCGAAGACAATCTGCGCGCCGGACTCGTCGTCATTGAAGCCTGGTCCAGGGGCTACTGAGGGAGTCCTGGATTAGGCGGTGTTCGGATAGCCGGACTATACCTTCAGCCGGACTCCAGGACTATGAAGATACAAGATTGAAGACTTCGTCCCGTGTCCGGAAGGATCTTTTCTTGGCGTGGAAGGCAAGCTAGGCGTGCGGATATTCGAGATCTCCTACCATTGTAACCGACTCTGTGTAACCCTAACCCTATCCGGTGTCTATATAAACCGGAGGGTTGTAGTCCGTAGGACGAATAACCATCATCATACACAATCATACCATAGGATAGCTTCTAGGGTTTAGCCTCCTTGATCTCGTGGTAGATCTACTCTTGTACTACCCATATCATCAATATTAATCTAGCAGGAGTAGGGTTTTACCTCCGTCGAGAGGGCCCGAACCTGGGTAAAATAAAGTGTCCCTTGTCTCCTGTTACCATCCGGCCTTGACGCACAGTTCGGGACCCCCTACCCGAGATCCGCCGGTTTTGACACCGACAGCAATATAAAGTGACGTTCTTTCGCATTAAGATTTTGTGCATCCAATCATAAAAGCGCATGGCAACCTCAGCTTCCCTCTGCGAAGGGCCTATCTGTTACTATTATCTTCTACCTTATGCAAGAGTCATGGTGATCTTCACCTTTCCTTTTTACATTTTATCCTTTGGCAAGCACAGTGTGTTGGAAAGATCCTGATATATAATTGGATATAGAGGAGCATGAGCTATTATTTTTGACATTACCCTTGAGGTAAAAGGTTGGGAGGCGAAACAATAAGCGCCTATCTTTCTCTGTGTCCGATTAAAACTCCGTAACCACAAGTATCGCGTGAGTGTTAGCAATTATGAAAGACTAAATGATAGTTGAGTATGTGGACTTGCTATAAAGCTCTGACATAGACTCTTTCTGATGTTATGATAAATTGGAATTGCTTCAATGAGTGAGACTATAGTTTGTTAGTTCTCAATAAAGTTTCTGATTCATACTTTTGCATTGTGAATAGATTATTACTTGAGCATAAGAAATCATATGACAATATCCATATATGTTGCTGTTATGAGAATAATCATGATGCCCTCATGTCCGTATTTTATCGACACCTCTACCTCTAAACATGTGGACATATTTATCGTTATCGGCTTCCGTTTAAGGACAAGCGAGGTCTAAGCTTGGGGGAGTTGATACGTCCATTTTGCATCATGCTTTTATATCGATATTTATTGCATTATGGCTGTTATTACACATTATATCACAATACTTATGCCTATTCTCTATTATTTTGTAAGGTTTACATAAGGAGGGAGAATGGCGGCAGTTGGAATTCTGGGCTGGAAAAGGAGCAAATATTAGAGACCTATTATGCGCAACTCCAAAAGTCCTGAAACTCCACGAAAGTTATTTTTGGAAATAATAAAAAATATTGAGCGGAAGAAGTACGCCAGAGGGGGACCCACCTGACCACGAGGGTGGGGGCGCGCCCTACCCCCCAGGGTGCGCCCCCTGCCTCATGGGCCCCCTGTTCGCTCTCCGGTGGCCATGTTCTACTATATAAAGTCTTTCGTCAAGGGAAAAATCATAAGCAACTTTTCGGGATGAGACTCCGCCGCCACTAGGCGGAACCTTGGCGGAACCAATCTAGGGCTCCGGCAGAGCTGTTCTGCCGGGGACACTTCCCTCCGGGAGGGGGAAATCATCGCCATAGTCTTCATCAACGCTCCTCTCATCGGGAGAGGGCAATCTCCATCAACATCTTCACAGCACCATCTCCTCTGAAAACCTTAGTTCATCTCTTGTATCTAATTCTTGTCTCCAAGTCCGAGATTGGTACTAGTAGGTTGCTGGTAGTGTTGATTACTCCTTGTAGTTGATGCTAGTTGGTTTATTTGGTGGAAGATCATATTATCAGATCCTTTATGCATATTAATAGCCCTCTGATTATGAACATATATATGCTTTGTGAGTAGTTACGTTTGTTCCTGAGGACATGGGAGAAGTCTTGCTATTAGTAGTCATGTGAATTTGGTATTCGTTCGATACTTTGATGAGATGTATGTTGTCTAGCCTCTAGTGGTGTTATGTGAACGTCGACTACATAACACTTCACCATTATTTGAGCCTAGAGGAAGGCATTGGGAAGAAATAAGTAGATGATTGAGTGCTAGAGTGACAGAAGCTTAAACCCTAGTTTATGTGTTGCTTCGTAAGGGGCCGATTTGGATCCATATGTTTCATGCTATGGTTAGGTGCACCTTAATACTTTTGTTGTAGTTGCGTTGCTATTGTTAAAGATCTCTTGGCTGATAATATTGATGGGCATGTTATTTATTTCTGTGGTGAAACTGCCAGAATTGCTAAACCTTGTGCTGAAGATAAACATAGACCTATGGTAGGCGTGCTTGTTATTTCTGGTAAAATAGGTGATCATTGTTATCATGGCTTATGTGATATGGGTGCTAGTGTTAGTGCAATACCTTATGACCTATACAAAGAAATTATGCATGATATTGCACCTGCTGAGGTAGAAGATATTGATGTCACAATTAAACTTGCCAATAGAGATACTATTTCACCAATGGGAATTGTTAGAGATGTTGAAGTCTTGTGCAGGAAAAACTAAATATCCTGCTGATTTTCTTGTTCTTGGTTCCCCACAAGATAGGTTTTGTCCCATTATATTTGGTAGACCCTTCTTGAACATCGTTAATGCTAAGATAGACTGCGAAAAGAATGTTGTTACTATTGGTTTGGGTGATATGTCTCATGTGTTTAATTTCTCTAAATTTAGTAGACAACACCGTGGAGAAGAATTGCCTAGTAAGGATGAAATTATTGGTCTTGCTTCTATTGTCGTACCTCCTAGTGATCCTTTAGAACAATATTTGCTAGACCATGAAAAGGATATGTTTATGAATGAAAGAAGGGAAATAGATGAAGTATTCTTTAAACAGGAACCTATTCTGAAACACAATTTGCCTGTTGAAATCCTAGGGGATCCTCCTCCACCCAAGGGTGATCCCGTGTTTGAGCTTAAACCGTTGCCCGATACTCTTAAATATGCTTATCTTGATGAAAAGAAGATATACACTGTTATTATTAGTGCTAAACTTTCAGAGCATGAAGAAGAGAGATTATTGAAAACTCTGAAGAAGCACCGTGCTGCCATTGGATATACTCTTGATGATCTTAAGGGCATCAGTCCCACTCTATGTCAACATAAAATAAATTTGGAAGAAGATGCCAAACCAGTTGTTGATCATCAACGAAGGCTGAATCCTAAGATGAAAGAAGTTGTAAGAAAAGAAATACTAAACTTCTGGAGGCAGGTATAATTTATCCCGTTGCAGATAGTCAGTGGTTAAGTCATGTCCATTGTGTCCCTAAGAAGGGAGGTATTACTGTCATTCCTAATGATAAAGATGAATTGATTGCGCAAAGAATTATTACAGGTTATAGGAAGGTAATTGATTTCCGCAAACTAAATAAAGCTACTAAGAAAGATCATTACCCCTTAGCTTTTATCGATCAAATGCTAGAAAGATTATGCAAGCATACACATTTTTGCTTTCTAGATGGTTATTCTGGTTTCTCTCAAATACCTGTGTCAGCCAGTGATCAATCAAAGACTACTTTTACTTGCCTTTTGGTTCTTTTGCTTATAGACGTATGCCTTTTGGTTTATGTAATGCACCTGCTACCTTTCAAATATTTGTGAGGTTTTCATGGACGATTTCTCTGTCTATGGATCCTCTTTTGATGATTGTCGGTGTCAAAACCTGCGGATCTCGGGTAGGGGGTCCCGAACTGTGTGTCTAGGTGGATGGTAACAGGAGACAGGGGACACAATGTTTTTACGCAGGTTCGGGCCCTCTCGATGGAGGTGAAACCCTACTCCTGCTTGATTGACGCATCGAAAGATGGCAGTCGTCGGCTTCAGCCCCCACACATATAACGCGGGGGTGTTCGCAGAAGACACATGTTCACACTTGATCCAATATCTTGGTCCATTAAGGAGGTAATAGCGCAGCGAACTAGGCAGTCGGACTATAATGCTTTAACACTTTCACTTAGCCATAGGAGTTTGACAGAGGGGCTACTATATAGCCCCTGGTGGCTCTGCGCTCATTCGGACTCGGGGCGCTTACTTGCCTGGCCGGGAAATGGCCCTTCGTTAAGGCGGAGGAATCCCGAAGATTCTGCTAGGTCATCGAGTGCTTGACCAATCTCACGCTATATCATGACAGTCGGTTTTCAGCTTTCTCTACTCAGGTGCTCGTCCGTATGAACCAGGGCACAATCGCAGTAGTTCTCCTGGTGGCGCCTTAGCCGATAGAGCGGAACGTAAGGCAGCAAAACACAGGAGCCGGGCAAACCCAACATTTTACCAAAGACAAGATTCGGAGTTGATGCATATAAGGCCAAACTCGCGACGCCGAACACTCCCTAAGGTATTCGGTCTTTATTATGTAAACCGGGCTAAGCAGTGCCCTTTGTAATAAGCCCCTGGTGTCCAGGTACGTGCAATAATCTGACATGGCCACATGCCAATACGTCAGCATCCATCTCAGTTGTACTGAGAATCCGGGGGAAGTGTATCAACAGGAGACAGTAAAAAAGGTTTATGCAGGGTCTTAATCTAAAGAGAATCCTTGGAACGGGTCCCTGCTGCACGTCTGCGCCTGTGTCTCCGTTGTGCCGTATCCTGGACGGGTGTAGCATGATGGTCATCTGTAAAAGAGAGGAACTTAGCTGAAAAGTTGTCGTGCAAAAGGTAGGTTATACTGAATAAACCAAGTACAGTTCAAGATGGGTAAAATTGAGCCTATTTGTCACTTGTTTACACGCGTTGAGCCCCTTCTTTTGTTATAGGGGTATAGCCATCAAACCTGTATCAATTATATAGTTATGCCCGACTTGTCTAACCGTGTCCGTGGTCATAACGACCTATCAGATGCTCTAGTTGGTGAGGCCGTTTAGTGTGCGGCTGCCAAAGTAGCCGCACGGTCTTCCGCGCGCAATGAGCACTCAATATTTCCATTTTATGTAATGATGCCACGTGGACCGGGCATCTTAAGCATGAGAGAAGCGTAATGCGGTATTGCGTTAAAGCGAGCGAAAGCTTCGCGTCCGAGCAGTGCTTGATAGCCACTTTGAAACGGAGCGATGTGGAAGGTTAACTTTTCACTGCGGGAGTTATCGGGAAAGCCGAATATAACTTCTAGTAGCAGGGAGCCCATACAACGGGCTTCTGGGCCTGGGGTTACTCCTTTAAATGTAGTATTGTTGTGGCTGATTTTTGTTGGGTCTATCCCCATTTTGCGGACTGTATCCTGATATATCAGGTTTAAACTACCGCCGCCATCCATCAGGACTCGTGTGAAGTGGTGTCCATCAATTATCGGGTCTAACACCAAGGCAGCCCATCCTGCATGGCGGATACTTGTAGAGTAATCTCGATGGTCGAAGGTGATCGGTTGGGACGACCAGTGGTGGACTCCGCGGTGATAGGCCGTGGGGCACGTGTCTCTATGAGTGCCGCATTGTTTTTCTTTATCACTTGTAACAGGTTTACTGTTTTAACTTCTGGTGGGAACTTCTTCTGTTCCCCAGTGCTTTTCTTGCGAGGCTCGTCCTCGTCTTTGCTTGGTGTATCCTACCCCTTGTGTTCGGCGTTGAGCTTGTCGGACTGCTTGAAGACCCAACATTCTCTATGGGTATGATTTGCTGGTTTGTTGGGGGTGCTGTGGATCTGTCATAGCTTGTCCAGGATCTTGTTTAGGCTGGACAGTTCGTCTCTGTTGCCTTTAGAGGGCGGCTTTTGCTGACCTGGCCGAGAGCTTCTGAATCCGGCGTTTACCGCCGTGCTCTTCGGGCTGTCTCCCTTATTCCGACGCTTGTTTTTGCTGCGTCGTGGCTTCCCGTTTCCGTCCCTGACTATCGGATATACTTGGGTCGTTGGTGCTACATCGGGCTAACCAGATGTCCTCGCCCACGCAAAAGCGGGTCATGAGGCCTGTTAATGCTGCCATTGTTCTTGGCTTTTCTTGGCCGAGGTGGCTGGCAAGCCATTCGTCTCGGACGCTGTGCTTGAAAGCAGCTAAGGCTTCGGCGTCCGGACAGTCGACTATTTGGTTCTTTTTAGTAAGAAACTTGTTCCAAAGCTTTCGGGCTGACTCTCCGGGCTGTTGAGTTATATGACTTAAATCGTCTGCGTCAGGTGGTAGGACATAGGTCCCTTGAAAATTTGCCCGAAAAGCATCCTCGAGCTCTTCCCAACTTCCAATGATGTTTTCGAGGAGGCTTTTAAGCTAGTGACGAGCTGGCCCTTTGAGCTTGAGGGATTCTGAGTGTATCTTCTGCAGCCTTGAGCTTTCGCTTCTGATTTTTCAGGCTTCACGCGGTGGCTACAAGCCTTTGATGGAGATTCTTATGCTCCAGGAGCTTGTCCGGTGTGATGTCATCCGGACTCTTATCTTTGCCGGAGACGGGTTGTTCGGTTGGATTTTTCGTGTTGCCAATGTTGGACGGTTGTTCAATGTCATCTTCGTCGTCCGCTGGCTCACCCTACTCTATCGCTGGGTCTATATGAGCGTTGTTTCTGCCGAGGCGGTATTTGAAGCGGCGTTTACACTGCCGCTTTGACTGCTTCTCGAGGGAACTATCCTTCGCGGCGTCCTTCCATTCCTCGTCGTTGTTTTCTTTGGGTGTGTCCACCATGTATACATCATGGGATGAGGTGGCTGCCTAGTGCCCTGTGGGCAGTGGTTCTTGTTCGTCTCCTGCATCGTCGTCCATACCGTCGATGTCTTCGGAGTGGAAGTCGAGCATGTCGGTCAAATCGTCGACATTGGCTACTAAGTGGGTGGTGGGTGGGTGGCGAATTTCTTCGTCATCCGCATCCCAATCTTGCCGGACATAGTTCGGCCAGGATTCTCTTGACAAGGAGAGAGACCTTAATGAGTTCAGTATGTCGCCGAAGGGCCAGTGCTGAAAGATATCCGCAGAGGTGAACTCCATGATCGGCGTCCAGTCGGATTCGATAGACACGGGCGCAAGCGGTTCGGAGTTCGTGGCCGGAGAAGAATCCGGCAGTTTGGCGTCACGGCCCTCATGAAGGGTAAGGTCAGTACTCGGCTCGATCGCCGCTAAGAACGCGGCCTCCATGGCGGGGTCTATCCACCCGACCATAGATGGCGCCATAGGCTCTTGGTTGAGGGCCGGAGCGGTTACTGGTGCGGTCTCCTGAACACTGTCCGATGGTAGAGCTAAATCATGCTCATCGTGACCGTGCGGCGCACCCGACAGGGGCTAGAATCCGTCGAAGATCATGTCTCCGCGGATGTCGACCGTGTAGTCTAAGCTTCCAAACCTGACCTGGTGGCCAGGGGCGTAACTCTCGATCTGCTCTAGATGGCCAAGCGAGTTGGCCCACATTGCGAAGCCGCCGAATACAAAGATTTGTCCGTGGAGAAAAGTCTCACCTCGGACTGCATCGCTATCGATGATCGAAGGAGCCATCAAGCCTAACGATGACGACACAGAGGAACTCTCAATGAAAGCACCAATGTCGGTGTCAAAACCGGCGGATCTCGGGTAGGGGTCCCGAACTGTGCGTTTAGGCGGATGGTAACAGGAGACAGGGGACACGATGTTTTTACCCAGGTTCGGGCCCTCTCGATGGAGGTAAAACCCTACTCCTGCTTGATTGCTCTTGATGATATGAGTATTACAAGAGTTGATCTACCACGAGATCAGAGAGGCTAAACCCTAGAAGCTAGCCTATGTTATGATTGTTGTTCTTGGTCCTACGGACTAAACCCTTTGGTTTATATAGACACCAGAGGGGGATAGGGTTACACAGAGTCGGTTACAAGGAAGGATATCTACATATCCGTATTGCCAAGCTTGCCTTCCACGCCAAGGAGAGTCCCATCCGGACATGGGACGAAGTCTTCAATCTTGTATCTTCATAGTCCAATAGTCCGGCCAAAGGATATAGTCCGGCTGTCCGGATACCCCCCAATCCAGGACTCCCTCAGTAGCCCCTGAACCAGGCTTCAATGACGATGAGTCCGGCGCGCAGATTTGTCGTCTGCATTGCAAGGCGGGTTCCTCCTCCGAATACTTCATAAAATATTTCGAACATGAGGATCGTGTCCCGCTCTGCAAAACAAGTTGCACATACAACCTTAGAGAGAATAATATTTCCACAAATCTAATCTGCTGACGTACCCCGTAGTGTGACATCAAACCACAGCCAGGTCTTTATTCGAATCGTTTTTTATAACCAAACTCAGCATGTTCCGCGAGGCAGTTTCCTCGGCACCTCTTGTCGAAGCAGAGATCGCGTTCCCTTTATTACGAGATTCTCATCAACACGGACGTGGGTAGCCCAATTGTGACTATTGGTATGACCCCTCGATTGAAGGTATGTCAGGACCCCGATCCTAAGTCACACCGATCTAGCATGTAACACATCATATCACTTTGCGGCCTCACGCACGGTATTCCCACGGGTGCCACCTTACCTGGCCCGGGACCGTTTGCGCCTTTTGGCTCACGTATATGATAGTGTCGCTAGCATCCATATGACAAAGAACCAGGGCCGACATGGCTAGTCGTGAACCCAAGGCGGCACTAACCCATGAGGACAGGCATACATGAATCACATCGAGCATGTCGGTCAACAACGTATATATCCGGGCTGTAGCACTGGGCTAACAGGACTCCGGTAACACCGCGTGACATTTCCCCGAAGGGACAGACACAGGAACGACGTGAAACACATGCCGGCCAGTCAAGTGTTCTGAGCAGTAGTGCTGGGCTAGCAGGACTCCGGTGAACCGGGCTGTAGCGGACTACTATCGCTCAGAAGCACTAGACTACATTTCCCCATATGATAGGCTGCCAAGGATAAACAACTAGATAGTCGGATCCCACACATACCAAGCATTTCAATCATACACACAATATGCTCGATATGTGTAAATACAACATGGCATCACAACAAGACTCTACGACTCAAGTATTTATTCATTAGGCTCCGAGGAGCGAGATATTACAAACATGGGTCTCATGACCCAACAATCAGAGCATACAAATCAAAGCACATGCGGAAGCTTAACATGTCTGAGTACAGACATCTACAAATGAAAAAGGCTGAGAAGCCTGACTATCTACCAGATCCTGCCGAGGGCACAAGATCGTAGCTGAGGTATCAAGCTAAACGTCGAAGTCCAAGCGGTACTACTAGCGAGACTGACGTCTCTCTGCAAAATATAAAATAGGCAAACGTGAGTACAATTGTACTCAGCAAGACTTACATCAGAACTAACTACATATGCATCAGTATCAATAAAGGGGGTGGTGGAGTTTGACTGCAGCAAGCCAGCTTTGACTCAGTGGCTAACCTGAACTACGACTGCAAGTAACTCTTTTGTGGTGGCGCACACGAGTCCACATATTCACCATATCAATACACCACTATGGATCCACTTCCGTCTCCCTACGAGAAGGCCATCCATAGCACTCACGCTTATCTTGCGTATTTTAGAGTATCCACTTTCACTTGTCTATGAACTGTTATAGGCAACCCAGAAGTCCATTACCGCGGACACGGCTATTCGAATAGATGATGTTAACCCTGCAGGGGTGTACTTCTTCACACATGTTTCCACCACTTAGCGTCTGCACACGACATGTGCTCGGCAGACTTCAAGCGAAAGCCGACGTGGGTGTAGACCACGACCTACCTAAACACTCAAGTCTCTAGTCCAGGTTTATCGCCTATTCGGGTTCCATCCGCAGGGAGTCCGGCCGAGGTTTCCACTAACGGCCCCGAACGATGTGTACAGGGTCCGAGACACCAAACGGGCGCCCGGCTGCCCGGCCACGTGCCTACCGCAACATAGCCCACCCCTACGGTCAGTGCTGCGTGCGGCCCCCAGCATACTACAAACACCAGAAACTACTTGCAACTCCTGGACAGAGGACAAGGGTGATTAAGAAGTCGAGCGGGGTCATATTTCAGGGCCCAATGCATGGTAGTAGCTGTTTCATGGATCACAAACACAGAACTCAGTTCCTGAGGACGGCTTCAATGAGACAACCCACCATGTACTCCTACATGGCCTCTCACCAATACCTTTACCAAATCGTATTCACACACTTAGCTCACACACAGTAGGACATGTTCATCACCACTCCAATTCATTCCCGATGAATCAGACCCGACTCAACTCTAAGCAGTAGCAGGCATGACAAACAAGCATGAATGAGTAGGCACAACATGGGCTCAAACAACTCCTACTCATGCTAGTGGGTTTCATCTATTTACTGTGGAATGACAGGTCATGCAAAGGATAAAGGGGTTCAGCTACCGCAGCAAGTAACACATGAATCGTTGTTGTCCTAATGCAGTAAAAGAGAGCAGGAGCGAGAGGGTGGGATTGTATCGGGATGAACAAGGGGGTTTTGCTTGCCTGGCACTTCTGAAGATAACATAGCTCTTCATCGGTGTCATCGAACTCATCGTCGAAACATCGTCTAGTGAGAGGGGACGGTTACCGGCAGACAGAGAAGGAAACACAATCAATGCGATGCACAATATGATGCATGCTCATAACATGGCAATATGAGTGTGTTGGCCTAATGCAACTACAACCAGATGGATTTGGGTCATATTGAACTAAAGGTTGGACCCCAAATTCAAATTATGAATTTAATTAGTGCCTTATCATGTTTTGCACTAAACAGCAAGGTTAAGTTCTTTAAACATGCATGGAACCAGTGCATATGGATAGATTGAATTTTTCTGATCATTTTTCATATATAAATTATTTCATTCTGAGCTACGGTTGAATTTCTATGAATTTTAGAAGTTTAGGGCATTTTTTGGAATTTCCTGAATTAAATTAAATCCAGGAAATAGCTTATTGCGTCAGCATGACAGCAGCATGACCTCAGCAGGTCAACCGGGGCTGCTCCAGGTCAAACCTGACGTGCGGGGTCCACCCGTCAGAGACACAGGGGCTAAACCCGGTCAAACCCAATGCTGACTGGGTTTGAACCTGCAGTAGGGCCCGCTGTCAGTGGCTATTAGGGTTGCTTAAGTGGCGGGGTTAGCGTCTAATGACGGCCACGTCAACACTCGCCGGAGCACGGCCGGCGACGACCAAACCGCGCGGCGGTGCTTCGCCGGAATGCGCTACAGGCGGCGGAAAGGCGCGCGGGGACTACCAATCGGCAGCCCGCGCTCGACCGCATCCACCTGGGCATAGGGGAGGTCGCGGGGACGGCGGAGCTCGCCGGAGCAGGGCTCGCAGCGGCGGCCGGAGTTCGGTTGATGCGGGTTAGGCACTGCAGGGCGCTAGGGGGGCTGCGGTTAGGCGCGTTGGACTCGTGGGGGTGCGGTGAGCTCAGTGGTAAGCTTGGACGCGTGCTTGCACGGCCGTAGCCACGACGGCGACATGGCCGGCGGCGAGGAGCGCTCGGGCTCGAAGGGGGCGGTGGCTACGCGGCGTAATCGAGCACGGTAAGTAGAGGGATAGATAGAGGAGCTCACGGCGGATCCAGAGAGCTGGTCGGCGAGGCCGGGGACGGCCTGAAGCTCGCGAATCCCTGAAGAGTTCGCCGGCGGCCAGAGGTTGAAGAAGAGTTCGAAGGTGATGCTGCAGGGCTTCCGGCGGGGCGTTGCTTGGTGGGGAGGGGAAGGGGGTCGAGGCGGAGCCTCTGAGCTCAGCGGCAGGGCGAGGGGTGGCCGGTGGCTGCGGCTATGGCGAGCGGCGACGACGGTGCGTTCGGTGAGGAGAGCAGAGGAGGGAGAGGGGCGCGAGGGAGAGTGGGAGAGGTCCAGGGGAAGGTCGGGGCAATGCTCGTGGCGCTCGGGGCCGATTCCAGCAGCGGCAAGCAAGCAGGAGGTGGCCGGACGCGTGCTCGCGCGCGCCGGCCACGCGCTCGTCCTCCTGGCAAGGGGAAGACGACAGGGAGGAGCCCCTGGTGGGCTGGGCCGGTGGCTGGGCCGGCCACTTGGGCTGCCAGGTAAGTCCAGGTAAACCTTTCTCTCCCTCTGTTTTAGTTTCTGTTTTTATTAATGTTTTCTAATTATTCTGCATTTGTTTTGACTTAGTTAAAATGCTAAGACATTACCAAAAATCATGAAACTAATCATGGCTACTGTTTATAATATATCCAACAGTAAACATTTTAATTTATGATTATTTGAGCATTTTAAATATTTTATAGTGTTTAAATGCCCAAATGCAAATATAATAAGATTTAATTCAGTGACCAAATATGTCATGGAAAAATGTGCATCACCTCTGGTTACTGTTTCCAGTATTTTTCCAAAAATGATGAACATTTTTCAAAGCCACTTTGGGTTCACTAAAATATTTTGGTTGAATCTATTGATTTCTTTTAAGCTAGGGTTTGAAACAATCCCCATTTCAAGTTTCTGAGAAATTTTAAACATGATGCAGGGATGCAAACAAAGGTGGGCAAGGCCTAAACTGGGGCTGTGACAGCTCACCCCCACTAAACAAGAATCTCGTCCCGAGATTCAAGTCGTGAGGTTAGAAGAAAGGAGGTCACAACTATCACGGTCTTCACGATCCAACTGTCCTTCTCAGAGATGTTGATTAATTGCTTCAAACTGATTTTGACATACATGCTCTTGAGATCTTCATCCAACACGATGGTGACAGAAAGAAACCCTATAGGAAACGATCTCCTCGAAGATTGAGCATTCAGGATTAACTCGTGGAATGAGATGTCGGAACATCTCGAGTTGAGGCACAAAACGCATCGTGAGGGGCGGAAGAATAACAACGGGGTTTGATTTGATGGGCAAAAATTCCACACTTAGAAAGATGGTGGAGGGTGTCACGGTAGCGAGGAAAATTGCCATGATTCCATAACGGGGCACCTCAGGGAAGGTGACTCGAAGAACTATCCCCTTAAGTGGCAAAAAGAATTACTTTTGATCCATAGATCATTAAAACTCTCTATACCAGCCTAAGGCAATTACAACGATCGTTTGAAGGAGTTTGAAAAGGTGACATACTTGTACTAGAACGAAAGATGTGGACTACCTTGTTGAAGACAATGCAACAGATGATTTTTGCTTATCACCGGAAATGGATGGGACCCATGACAAGTTCACTTTTGAATATGATCCTGGACAACAACTATTGAGGTGCAAGCTGGGAACAAAATGCAAATGCTGGGAATGATTCTGGTAACTGGGAGATAGCTCAACAGTCGAGAGCAATTCCACTGTTGGAATGGTTATAGCATAATCGAGGAATACTAATAGCACAAGGATCCCTAAGGAACAACTTCTAAAATAAGCCGCACGAGATCCTCATGGAGAAGATGGTCAACTAGTTCAATCAAGATACTACCATGATAGCTCTTCCGGCTAGGTGTGTCGGCCAGACATCAACCTTGTCGGGACCTACGTAATAGATCTTGGAAAAGTTCCAACCATCATATCTGCCTGAGATTCAGATCTGGCTGGTAACAGGATTTTTCAAACAACATGTCCAGAAAAGAAAAGGTTGCAACACAAGTCGACGAGATAACGTTGCGAGACTCTCGGGAGATGAACTACGATAGCGAGCTCCAAAACATGAGCTGGTTCTGCTACACCCCTATGAACACACTGTCCTAGACAAGTATGACCACATGGTAGTCTTACAATGAAACACTACCGAGTTCAGGTTGGGAACCATCAATGAGGATAACGAAGTCCTAGTATAAGTCATGATTCTTAAGAAGGAACTTCTTCACCTTGAACAAATCAATCAGTGGCTTGATGTGCTAGAAACACATATGGAGTGGAGGTAATTAATCTACCAAACCATAGAATACTTCGCACGTATGCATGACTGATTTGGGATGATTCCAAGGAATACAAAACAAACCTTTCTCAAACTCACGGCGGCAACTTGCACCAAGTGCACATGAATTCGAGCAAGTCACTTCTTCCATCCAAGCATAAGCTTCATGAGCGGAACATGAAGACATTGCTTATAAAGTTTCCAACACTAGTATAATGTTCAACATGAATCCTGGGGGAGACAAAATGCTGCTAATGGGCTCAACAACAACTCATCGGTATTTCCATATCACTAGACTTCCACCATCATGTGAACGATGTGATAGTATTGGTCAGACCAAAAGATATAACGGTGTATGCCCGAGGGATCAACCACGGGTAAGACAACATTACGAACATCGTTGGTTCTGATTTGACTTGACAATAGCCCATACTCAAGTCAAAGTTTTGACAAGGCAATAGATCCAATAACTGATCACGAGGACCAATTGGAGAAAATATCATCTTTCTTCAACACACACACACACACACACACACAAAGATATCCCTTAACATGAGCTAAGTCGGATAGGCTTTTATCTTCCAACTCTCCAAGTTGTTATTTAGCTCAACCAACTAGCTCAGGGGTATCCAACACAGATTCTTGGAGAAGGGGTGGTTTACAAGAAAACCAACGTGATCACGAGCTCAACATCGCGGTCAGGTAACAACCTGGTAATACTTCCGAGAAGATATTCGGAAAATCACGAACCACCGGTATGTTACTAAGCTCGAGAACAATCTTGCTTTTCAGAGCAAGATGATATGATCAAAAGAGTAAGGAATTGAATAATCCTAACTCATTGATCGAAGAGTGCACCGGTAATAAGGACTAGGTAGCACGGTTAGTCTTAGAATGATGATTGAATAACCAACACGCTAAAATGAAATTATTGTCCATTAACTACCAAGCAACTGGGTTGCTAGGAGTATTGATTTCACACATCATGATTCACTTGTCGGCATTCCGGTTATGACAACACGGGACCGAGGAAAGAAAAATGATGGCAAGAAGTATCACTGCGTCAAAAATTCATGAGAGATGGTGCAATTCTCATGACTCTCTTGACATAAAGATGGTAACACTCCAAGGTAGAGCAGAGCAGAAGCTGGATTGGCATTTCGATCTGCGGGATACAATTACTTTGACCCAATCCTAGAAATGGATGAGGCACTGGAGTTTGTTTCTCCTAGTTATTCTGGAATAGAATGGCTTGACGGACCACAAGAATAATAGGTATCGATGAACGAATGCACACATACTCTTGACTATCAATAAATAGACGAGGGTCAGAAGACAACTAAGAAGGGACAACTCAAAGGAACATATGTTTTTCTGAGTTGTGGATGCATGGATTAGTATGCCGAACCTAGTTCAACATATTTCTTCCAGATAATCCATGCAGAAAGGTAGAACTGGCAGAATCACAATTATGAATGGAGAACTCCTCAAGAGTACTCTGATTGTGAGCTTTTGGTTCAAAAGAACTCCTGCCAAGGATGGTTCATGGTATTTGGAAGAAAGAATTACCACGGACCTCGATGACTATCGCAAAGGTTACTAATGTCCTAAAGGAACTAGCAAGCACTATCGACATGAGGTAAGTAGGGTGGATCTCGGGTTCAAGAACCCAGGAATAGAATACCTACTATTAAATGGCATCACGGGATGCTTTCGAGAATGATGGCCAGATTCATCACACTGGGAACACAAGACGTGGACAGATTACTAGATGGTTTCATAAGACACCTAGGTCATAATAGTAGCTCCATCATATATGTCAAGGCAATAAATTACCTCAACGCACCGGTTAGTGTACTTATTCTGACCAAAAGGACATCGGGAACGGAGAGAAAGGATTTGCAAATGCATCAGATAGTTTAGAAACCTGGGATGACTCGGACATCATAACGGCTGTAAATGCTCAAAAATATTTGAGACATCCTGCAAAAATGGTGGCATGGCCACTCAACATCACAATATCAAGGTTCTGATGCCAGCTATGAACATATGGAGGTAGTAGGAACCGAACTGAGGCTTGAACTCAACAATCCTAGGCAACTATGGTTTAGTAACACGTCATCCTGGGAGATAGATGAGAAGGCCTAGTTCTTAAACCCCGTAGAAGAGAAGAGGATGACTCAGATCAGAAGGCCATGAGGTATAAGGAGTAAAAAGAGCCTTACGTTCCCTTCCACAATCAATTCCCTTATATAACTAAAGCATTTCTAGACACAACTTCGACCAGTTTGGCTTGGTAATCCTACAGGCAGTCAGGCTCTGATACCAACGCTGTCAGGACCCCGATCCTAAGTCACACCGATCTAGCATGTAACACATCATATCACTTTGCGGCCTCACGCACGGTATTCCCACGGGTGCCACCTTACCTGGCCCGGGACCGTTTGCGCCTTTTGGCTCACGTATATGATAGTGTCGCTAGCATCCATATGACAAAGAACCCGGGCCGACATGGCTAGTCGTGAACCCAAGGCGGCACTAACCCATGAGGACAGGCATACATGAATCACATCGAGCATGTCGGTCAACAACGTATATATCCGGGCTGTAGCACTGGGCTAACAGGACTCCGGTAACACCGCGTGACATTTCCCCGAAGGGACAGACACAGGAACGACGTGAAACACATGCCGGCCAGTCAAGTGTTCTGAGCAGTAGTGCTGGGCTAGCAGGACTCCGGTGAACCGGGCTGTAGCGGACTACTATCGCTCAGAAGCACTAGACTACATTTCCCCATATGATAGGCTGCCAAGGATAAACAACTAGATAGTCGGATCCCACACATACCAAGCATTTCAATCATACACACAATATGCTCGATATGTGTAAATACAACATGGCATCACAACAAGACTCTACGACTCAAGTATTTATTCATTAGGCTCCGAGGAGCGAGATATTACAAACATGGGTCTCATGACCCAACAATCAGAGCATACAAATCAAAGCACATGCGGAAGCTTAACATGTCTGAGTACAGACATCTACAAATGAAAAAGGCTGAGAAGCCTGACTATCTACCAGATCCTGCCGAGGGCACAAGATCGTAGCTGAGGTATCAAGCTAAACGTCGAAGTCCAAGCGGTACTACTAGCGAGACTGACGTCTCTCTGCAAAATATAAAATAGGCAAACGTGAGTACAATTGTACTCAGCAAGACTTACATCAGAACTAACTACATATGCATCAGTATCAATAAAGGGGGTGGTGGAGTTTGACTGCAGCAAGCCAGCTTTGACTCAGTGGCTAACCTGAACTACGACTGCAAGTAACTCTTTTGTGGTGGCGCACACGAGTCCACATATTCACCATATCAATACACCACTATGGATCCACTTCCGTCTCCCTATGAGAAGGCCATCCATAGCACTCACGCTTATCTTGCGTATTTTAGAGTATCCACTTTCACTTGTCTATGAACTGTTATAGGCAACCCAGAAGTCCATTACCGCGGACACGGCTATTCGAATAGATGATGTTAACCCTGCAGGGGTGTACTTCTTCACACATGTTTCCACCACTTAGCGTCTGCACACGACATGTGCTCGGCAGACTTCAAGCGAAAGCCGACGTGGGTGTAGACCACGACCTACCTAAACACTCAAGTCTCTAGTCCAGGTTTATCGCCTATTCGGGTTCCATCCGCAGGGAGTCCGGCCGAGGTTTCCACTAACGGCCCCGAACGATGTGTACAGGGTCCGAGACACCAAACGGGCGCCCGGCTGCCCGGCCACGTGCCTACCGCAACATAGCCCACCCCTACGGTCAGCGCTGCGTGCGGCCCCCAGCATACTACAAACACCAGAAACTACTTGCAACTCCTGGACAGAGGACAAGGGTGATTAAGAAGTCGAGCGGGGTCATATTTCAGGGCCCAATGCATGGTAGTAGCTGTTTCATGGATCACAAACACAGAACTCAGTTCCTGAGGACGGCTTCAATGAGACAACCCACCATGTACTCCTACATGGCCTCTCACCAATACCTTTACCAAATCGTATTCACACACTTAGCTCACACACAGTAGGACATGTTCATCACCACTCCAATTCATTCCCGATGAATCAGACCCGACTCAACTCTAAGCAGTAGCAGGCATGACAAACAAGCATGAATGAGTAGGCACAACATGGGCTCAAACAACTCCTACTCATGCTAGTGGGTTTCATCTATTTACTGTGGAATGACAGGTCATGCAAAGGATAAAGGGGTTCAGCTACCGCAGCAAGTAACACATGAATCGTTGTTGTCCTAATGCAGTAAAAGAGAGCAGGAGCGAGAGGGTGGGATTGTATCGGGATGAACAAGGGGGTTTTGCTTGCCTGGCACTTCTGAAGATAACATAGCTCTTCATCGGTGTCATCGAACTCATCGTCGAAACATCGTCTAGTGAGAGGGGACGGTTACCGGCAGACAGAGAAGGAAACACAATCAATGCGATGCACAATATGATGCATGCTCATAACATGGCAATATGAGTGTGTTGGCCTAATGCAACTACAACCAGATGGATTTGGGTCATATTGAACTAAAGGTTGGACCCCAAATTCAAATTATGAATTTAATTAGTGCCTTATCATGTTTTGCACTAAACAGCAAGGTTAAGTTCTTTAAACATGCATGGAACCAGTGCATATGGATAGATTGAATTTTTCTGATCATTTTTCATATATAAATTATTTCATTCTGAGCTACGGTTGAATTTCTATGAATTTTAGAAGTTTAGGGCATTTTTTGGAATTTCCTGAATTAAATTAAATCCAGGAAATAGCTTATTGCGTCAGCATGACAGCAGCATGACCTCAGCAGGTCAACCGGGGCTGCTCCAGGTCAAACCTGACGTGCGGGGTCCACCCGTCAGAGACACAGGGGCTAAACCCGGTCAAACCCAATGCTGACTGGGTTTGAACCTGCAGTAGGGCCCGCTGTCAGTGGCTATTAGGGTTGCTTAAGTGGCGGGGTTAGCGTCTAATGACGGCCACGTCAACACTCGCCGGAGCACGGCCGGCGACGACCAAACCGCGCGGCGGTGCTTCGCCGGAATGCGCTACAGGCGGCGGAAAGGCGCGCGGGGACTACCAATCGGCAGCCCGCGCTCGACCGCATCCACCTGGGCATAGGGGAGGTCGCGGGGACGGCGGAGCTCGCCGGAGCAGGGCTCGCAGCGGCGGCCGGAGTTCGGTTGATGCGGGTTAGGCACTGCAGGGCGCTAGGGGGGCTGCGGTTAGGCGCGTTGGACTCGTGGGGGTGCGGTGAGCTCAGTGGTAAGCTTGGACGCGTGCTTGCACGGCCGTAGCCACGACGGCGACATGGCCGGCGGCGAGGAGCGCTCGGGCTCGAAGGGGGCGGTGGCTACGCGGCGTAATCGAGCACGGTAAGTAGAGGGATAGATAGAGGAGCTCACGGCGGATCCAGAGAGCTGGTCGGCGAGGCCGGGGACGGCCTGAAGCTCGCGAATCCCTGAAGAGTTCGCCGGCGGCCAGAGGTTGAAGAAGAGTTCGAAGGTGATGCTGCAGGGCTTCCGGCGGGGCGTTGCTTGGTGGGGAGGGGAAGGGGGTCGAGGCGGAGCCTCTGAGCTCAGCGGCAGGGCGAGGGGTGGCCGGTGGCTGCGGCTATGGCGAGCGGCGACGACGGTGCGTTCGGTGAGGAGAGCAGAGGAGGGAGAGGGGCGCGAGGGAGAGTGGGAGAGGTCCAGGGGAAGGTCGGGGCAATGCTCGTGGCGCTCGGGGCCGATTCCAGCAGCGGCAAGCAAGCAGGAGGTGGCCGGACGCGTGCTCGCGCGCGCCGGCCACGCGCTCGTCCTCCTGGCAAGGGGAAGACGACAGGGAGGAGCCCCTGGTGGGCTGGGCCGGTGGCTGGGCCGGCCACTTGGGCTGCCAGGTAAGTCCAGGTAAACCTTTCTCTCCCTCTGTTTTAGTTTCTGTTTTTATTAATGTTTTCTAATTATTCTGCATTTGTTTTGACTTAGTTAAAATGCTAAGACATTACCAAAAATCATGAAACTAATCATGGCTACTGTTTATAATATATCCAACAGTAAACATTTTAATTTATGATTATTTGAGCATTTTAAATATTTTATAGTGTTTAAATGCCCAAATGCAAATATAATAAGATTTAATTCAGTGACCAAATATGTCATGGAAAAATGTGCATCACCTCTGGTTACTGTTTCCAGTATTTTTCCAAAAATGATGAACATTTTTCAAAGCCACTTTGGGTTCACTAAAATATTTTGGTTGAATCTATTGATTTCTTTTAAGCTAGGGTTTGAAACAATCCCCATTTCAAGTTTCTGAGAAATTTTAAACATGATGCAGGGATGCAAACAAAGGTGGGCAAGGCCTAAACTGGGGCTGTGACAGCTCACCCCCACTAAACAAGAATCTCGTCCCGAGATTCAAGTCGTGAGGTTAGAAGAAAGGAGGTCACAACTATCACGGTCTTCACGATCCAACTGTCCTTCTCAGAGATGTTGATTAATTGCTTCAAACTGATTTTGACATACATGCTCTTGAGATCTTCATCCAACACGATGGTGACAGAAAGAAACCCTATAGGAAACGATCTCCTCGAAGATCGAGCATTCAGGATTAACTCGTGGAATGAGATGTCGGAACATCTCGAGTTGAGGCACAAAACGCATCGTGAGGGGCGGAAGAATAACAACGGGGTTTGATTTGATGGGCAAAAATTCCACACTTAGAAAGATGGTGGAGGGTGTCACGGTAGCGAGGAAAATTGCCATGATTCCATAACGGGGCACCTCAGGGAAGGTGACTCGAAGAACTATCCCCTTAAGTGGCAAAAAGAATTACTTTTGATCCATAGATCATTAAAACTCTCTATACCAGCCTAAGGCAATTACAACGATCGTTTGAAGGAGTTTGAAAAGGTGACATACTTGTACTAGAACGAAAGATGTGGACTACCTTGTTGAAGACAATGCAACAGATGATTTTTGCTTATCACCGGAAATGGATGGGACCCATGACAAGTTCACTTTTGAATATGATCCTGGACAACAACTATTGAGGTGCAAGCTGGGAACAAAATGCAAATGCTGGGAATGATTCTGGTAACTGGGAGATAGCTCAACAGTCGAGAGCAATTCCACTGTTGGAATGGTTATAGCATAATCGAGGAATACTAATAGCACAAGGATCCCTAAGGAACAACTTCTAAAATAAGCCGCACGAGATCCTCATGGAGAAGATGGTCAACTAGTTCAATCAAGATACTACCATGATAGCTCTTCCGGCTAGGTGTGTCGGCCAGACATCAACCTTGTCGGGACCTACGTAATAGATCTTGGAAAAGTTCCAACCATCATATCTGCCTGAGATTCAGATCTGGCTGGTAACAGGATTTTTCAAACAACATGTCCAGAAAAGAAAAGGTTGCAACACAAGTCGACGAGATAACGTTGCGAGACTCTCGGGAGATGAACTACGATAGCGAGCTCCAAAACATGAGCTGGTTCTGCTACACCCCTATGAACACACTGTCCTAGACAAGTATGACCACATGGTAGTCTTACAATGAAACACTACCGAGTTCAGGTTGGGAACCATCAATGAGGATAACGAAGTCCTAGTATAAGTCATGATTCTTAAGAAGGAACTTCTTCACCTTGAACAAATCAATCAGTGGCTTGATGTGCTAGAAACACATATGGAGTGGAGGTAATTAATCTACCAAACCATAGAATACTTCGCACGTATGCATGACTGATTTGGGATGATTCCAAGGAATACAAAACAAACCTTTCTCAAACTCACGGCGGCAACTTGCACCAAGTGCACATGAATTCGAGCAAGTCACTTCTTCCATCCAAGCATAAGCTTCATGAGCGGAACATGAAGACATTGCTTATAAAGTTTCCAACACTAGTATAATGTTCAACATGAATCCTGGGGGAGACAAAATGCTGCTAATGGGCTCAACAACAACTCATCGGTATTTCCATATCACTAGACTTCCACCATCATGTGAACGATGTGATAGTATTGGTCAGACCAAAAGATATAACGGTGTATGCCCGAGGGATCAACCACGGGTAAGACAACATTACGAACATCGTTGGTTCTGATTTGACTTGACAATAGCCCATACTCAAGTCAAAGTTTTGACAAGGCAATAGATCCAATAACTGATCACGAGGACCAATTGGAGAAAATATCATCTTTCTTCAACACACACACACACACACACACAAAGATATCCCTTAACATGAGCTAAGTCGGATAGGCTTTTATCTTCCAACTCTCCAAGTTGTTATTTAGCTCAACCAACTAGCTCAGGGGTATCCAACACAGATTCTTGGAGAAGGGGTGGTTTACAAGAAAACCAACGTGATCACGAGCTCAACATCGCGGTCAGGTAACAACCTGGTAATACTTCCGAGAAGATATTCGGAAAATCACGAACCACCGGTATGTTACTAAGCTCGAGAACAATCTTGCTTTTCAGGGCAAGATGATATGATCAAAAGAGTAAGGAATTGAATAATCCTAACTCATTGATCGAAGAGTGCACCGGTAATAAGGACTAGGTAGCACGGTTAGTCTTAGAATGATGATTGAATAACCAACACGCTAAAATGAAATTATTGTCCATTAACTACCAAGCAACTGGGTTGCTAGGAGTATTGATTTCACACATCATGATTCACTTGTCGGCATTCCGGTTATGACAACACGGGACCGAGGAAAGAAAAATGATGGCAAGAAGTATCACTGCGTCAAAAATTCATGAGAGATGGTGCAATTCTCATGACTCTCTTGACATAAAGATGGTAACACTCCAAGGTAGAGCAGAGCAGAAGCTGGATTGGCATTTCGATCTGCGGGATACAATTACTTTGACCCAATCCTAGAAATGGATGAGGCACTGGAGTTTGTTTCTCCTAGTTATTCCGGAATAGAATGGCTTGACGGACCACAAGAATAATAGGTATCGATGAACGAATGCACACATACTCTTGACTATCAATAAATAGACGAGGGTCAGAAGACAACTAAGAAGGGACAACTCAAAGGAACATATGTTTTTCTGAGTTGTGGATGCATGGATTAGTATGCCGAACCTAGTTCAACATATTTCTTCCAGATAATCCATGCAGAAAGGTAGAACTGGCAGAATCACAATTATGAATGGAGAACTCCTCAAGAGTACTCTGATTGTGAGCTTTTGGTTCAAAAGAACTCCTGCCAAGGATGGTTCATGGTATTTGGAAGAAAGAATTACCACGGACCTCGATGACTATCGCAAAGGTTACTAATGTCCTAAAGGAACTAGCAAGCACTATCGACATGAGGTAAGTAGGGTGGATCTCGGGTTCAAGAACCCAGGAATAGAATACCTACTATTAAATGGCATCACGGGATGCTTTCGAGAATGATGGCCAGATTCATCACACTGGGAACACAAGACGTGGACAGATTACTAGATGGTTTCATAAGACACCTAGGTCATAATAGTAGCTCCATCATATATGTCAAGGCAATAAATTACCTCAACGCACCGGTTAGTGTACTTATTCTGACCAAAAGGACATCGGGAACGGAGAGAAAGGATTTGCAAATGCATCAGATAGTTTAGAAACCTGGGATGACTCGGACATCATAACGGCTGTAAATGCTCAAAAATATTTGAGACATCCTGCAAAAATGGTGGCATGGCCACTCAACATCACAATATCAAGGTTCTGATGCCAGCTATGAACATATGGAGGTAGTAGGAACCGAACTGAGGCTTGAACTCAACAATCCTAGGCAACTATGGTTTAGTAACACGTCATCCTGGGAGATAGATGAGAAGGCCTAGTTCTTAAACCCCGTAGAAGAGAAGAGGATGACTCAGATCAGAAGGCCATGAGGTATAAGGAGTAAAAAGAGCCTTACGTTCCCTTCCACAATCAATTCCCTTATATAACTAAAGCATTTCTAGACACAACTTCGACCAGTTTGGCTTGGTAATCCTACAGGCAGTCAGGCTCTGATACCAACGCTGTCAGGACCCCGATCCTAAGTCACACCGATCTAGCATGTAACACATCATATCACTTTGCGGCCTCACGCACGGTATTCCCACGGGTGCCACCTTACCTGGCCCGGGACCGTTTGCGCCTTTTGGCTCACGTATATGATAGTGTCGCTAGCATCCATATGACAAAGAACCCGGGCCGACATGGCTAGTCGTGAACCCAAGGCGGCACTAACCCATGAGGACAGGCATACATGAATCACATCGAGCATGTCGGTCAACAACGTATATATCCGGGCTGTAGCACTGGGCTAACAGGACTCCGGTAACACCGCGTGACATTTCCCCGAAGGGACAGACACAGGAACGACGTGAAACACATGCCGGCCAGTCAAGTGTTCTGAGCAGTAGTGCTGGGCTAGCAGGACTCCGGTGAACCGGGCTGTAGCGGACTACTATCGCTCAGAAGCACTAGACTACATTTCCCCATATGATAGGCTGCCAAGGATAAACAACTAGATAGTCGGATCCCACACATACCAAGCATTTCAATCATACACACAATATGCTCGATATGTGTAAATACAACATGGCATCACAACAAGACTCTACGACTCAAGTATTTATTCATTAGGCTCCGAGGAGCGAGATATTACAAACATGGGTCTCATGACCCAACAATCAGAGCATACAAATCAAAGCACATGCGGAAGCTTAACATGTCTGAGTACAGACATCTACAAATGAAAAAGGCTGAGAAGCCTGACTATCTACCAGATCCTGCCGAGGGCACAAGATCGTAGCTGAGGTATCAAGCTAAACGTCGAAGTCCAAGCGGTACTACTAGCGAGACTGACGTCTCTCTGCAAAATATAAAATAGGCAAACGTGAGTACAATTGTACTCAGCAAGACTTACATCAGAACTAACTACATATGCATCAGTATCAATAAAGGGGGTGGTGGAGTTTGACTGCAGCAAGCCAGCTTTGACTCAGTGGCTAACCTGAACTACGACTGCAAGTAACTCTTTTGTGGTGGCGCACACGAGTCCACATATTCACCATATCAATACACCACTATGGATCCACTTCCGTCTCCCTACGAGAAGGCCATCCATAGCACTCACGCTTATCTTGCGTATTTTAGAGTATCCACTTTCACTTGTCTATGAACTGTTATAGGCAACCCAGAAGTCCATTACCGCGGACACGGCTATTCGAATAGATGATGTTAACCCTGCAGGGGTGTACTTCTTCACACATGTTTCCACCACTTAGCGTCTGCACACGACATGTGCTCGGCAGACTTCAAGCGAAAGCCGACGTGGGTGTAGACCACGACCTACCTAAACACTCAAGTCTCTAGTCCAGGTTTATCGCCTATTCGGGTTCCATCCGCAGGGAGTCCGGCCGAGGTTTCCACTAACGGCCCCGAACGATGTGTACAGGGTCCGAGACACCAAACGGGCGCCCGGCTGCCCGGCCACGTGCCTACCGCAACATAGCCCACCCCTACGGTCAGCGCTGCGTGCGGCCCCCAGCATACTACAAACACCAGAAACTACTTGCAACTCCTGGACAGAGGACAAGGGTGATTAAGAAGTCGAGCGGGGTCATATTTCAGGGCCCAATGCATGGTAGTAGCTGTTTCATGGATCACAAACACAGAACTCAGTTCCTGAGGACGGCTTCAATGAGACAACCCACCATGTACTCCTACATGGCCTCTCACCAATACCTTTACCAAATCGTATTCACACACTTAGCTCACACACAGTAGGACATGTTCATCACCACTCCAATTCATTCCCGATGAATCAGACCCGACTCAACTCTAAGCAGTAGCAGGCATGACAAACAAGCATGAATGAGTAGGCACAACATGGGCTCAAACAACTCCTACTCATGCTAGTGGGTTTCATCTATTTACTGTGGAATGACAGGTCATGCAAAGGATAAAGGGGTTCAGCTACCGCAGCAAGTAACACATGAATCGTTGTTGTCCTAATGCAGTAAAAGAGAGCAGGAGCGAGAGGGTGGGATTGTATCGGGATGAACAAGGGGGTTTTGCTTGCCTGGCACTTCTGAAGATAACATAGCTCTTCATCGGTGTCATCGAACTCATCGTCGAAACATCGTCTAGTGAGAGGGGACGGTTACCGGCAGACAGAGAAGGAAACACAATCAATGCGATGCACAATATGATGCATGCTCATAACATGGCAATATGAGTGTGTTGGCCTAATGCAACTACAACCAGATGGATTTGGGTCATATTGAACTAAAGGTTGGACCCCAAATTCAAATTATGAATTTAATTAGTGCCTTATCATGTTTTGCACTAAACAGCAAGGTTAAGTTCTTTAAACATGCATGGAACCAGTGCATATGGATAGATTGAATTTTTCTGATCATTTTTCATATATAAATTATTTCATTCTGAGCTACGGTTGAATTTCTATGAATTTTAGAAGTTTAGGGCATTTTTTGGAATTTCCTGAATTAAATTAAATCCAGGAAATAGCTTATTGCGTCAGCATGACAGCAGCATGACCTCAGCAGGTCAACCGGGGCTGCTCCAGGTCAAACCTGACGTGCGGGGTCCACCCGTCAGAGACACAGGGGCTAAACCCGGTCAAACCCAATGCTGACTGGGTTTGAACCTGCAGTAGGGCCCGCTGTCAGTGGCTATTAGGGTTGCTTAAGTGGCGGGGTTAGCGTCTAATGACGGCCACGTCAACACTCGCCGGAGCACGGCCGGCGACGACCAAACCGCGCGGCGGTGCTTCGCCGGAATGCGCTACAGGCGGCGGAAAGGCGCGCGGGGACTACCAATCGGCAGCCCGCGCTCGACCGCATCCACCTGGGCATAGGGGAGGTCGCGGGGACGGCGGAGCTCGCCGGAGCAGGGCTCGCAGCGGCGGCCGGAGTTCGGTTGATGCGGGTTAGGCACTGCAGGGCGCTAGGGGGGCTGCGGTTAGGCGCGTTGGACTCGTGGGGGTGCGGTGAGCTCAGTGGTAAGCTTGGACGCGTGCTTGCACGGCCGTAGCCACGACGGCGACATGGCCGGCGGCGAGGAGCGCTCGGGCTCGAAGGGGGCGGTGGCTACGCGGCGTAATCGAGCACGGTAAGTAGAGGGATAGATAGAGGAGCTCACGGCGGATCCAGAGAGCTGGTCGGCGAGGCCGGGGACGGCCTGAAGCTCGCGAATCCCTGAAGAGTTCGCCGGCGGCCAGAGGTTGAAGAAGAGTTCGAAGGTGATGCTGCAGGGCTTCCGGCGGGGCGTTGCTTGGTGGGGAGGGGAAGGGGGTCGAGGCGGAGCCTCTGAGCTCAGCGGCAGGGCGAGGGGTGGCCGGTGGCTGCGGCTATGGCGAGCGGCGACGACGGTGCGTTCGGTGAGGAGAGCAGAGGAGGGAGAGGGGCGCGAGGGAGAGTGGGAGAGGTCCAGGGGAAGGTCGGGGCAATGCTCGTGGCGCTCGGGGCCGATTCCAGCAGCGGCAAGCAAGCAGGAGGTGGCCGGACGCGTGCTCGCGCGCGCCGGCCACGCGCTCGTCCTCCTGGCAAGGGGAAGACGACAGGGAGGAGCCCCTGGTGGGCTGGGCCGGTGGCTGGGCCGGCCACTTGGGCTGCCAGGTAAGTCCAGGTAAACCTTTCTCTCCCTCTGTTTTAGTTTCTGTTTTTATTAATGTTTTCTAATTATTCTGCATTTGTTTTGACTTAGTTAAAATGCTAAGACATTACCAAAAATCATGAAACTAATCATGGCTACTGTTTATAATATATCCAACAGTAAACATTTTAATTTATGATTATTTGAGCATTTTAAATATTTTATAGTGTTTAAATGCCCAAATGCAAATATAATAAGATTTAATTCAGTGACCAAATATGTCATGGAAAAATGTGCATCACCTCTGGTTACTGTTTCCAGTATTTTTCCAAAAATGATGAACATTTTTCAAAGCCACTTTGGGTTCACTAAAATATTTTGGTTGAATCTATTGATTTCTTTTAAGCTAGGGTTTGAAACAATCCCCATTTCAAGTTTCTGAGAAATTTTAAACATGATGCAGGGATGCAAACAAAGGTGGGCAAGGCCTAAACTGGGGCTGTGACAGCTCACCCCCACTAAACAAGAATCTCGTCCCGAGATTCAAGTCGTGAGGTTAGAAGAAAGGAGGTCACAACTATCACGGTCTTCACGATCCAACTGTCCTTCTCAGAGATGTTGATTAATTGCTTCAAACTGATTTTGACATACATGCTCTTGAGATCTTCATCCAACACGATGGTGACAGAAAGAAACCCTATAGGAAACGATCTCCTCGAAGATCGAGCATTCAGGATTAACTCGTGGAATGAGATGTCGGAACATCTCGAGTTGAGGCACAAAACGCATCGTGAGGGGCGGAAGAATAACAACGGGGTTTGATTTGATGGGCAAAAATTCCACACTTAGAAAGATGGTGGAGGGTGTCACGGTAGCGAGGAAAATTGCCATGATTCCATAACGGGGCACCTCAGGGAAGGTGACTCGAAGAACTATCCCCTTAAGTGGCAAAAAGAATTACTTTTGATCCATAGATCATTAAAACTCTCTATACCAGCCTAAGGCAATTACAACGATCGTTTGAAGGAGTTTGAAAAGGTGACATACTTGTACTAGAACGAAAGATGTGGACTACCTTGTTGAAGACAATGCAACAGATGATTTTTGCTTATCACCGGAAATGGATGGGACCCATGACAAGTTCACTTTTGAATATGATCCTGGACAACAACTATTGAGGTGCAAGCTGGGAACAAAATGCAAATGCTGGGAATGATTCTGGTAACTGGGAGATAGCTCAACAGTCGAGAGCAATTCCACTGTTGGAATGGTTATAGCATAATCGAGGAATACTAATAGCACAAGGATCCCTAAGGAACAACTTCTAAAATAAGCCGCACGAGATCCTCATGGAGAAGATGGTCAACTAGTTCAATCAAGATACTACCATGATAGCTCTTCCGGCTAGGTGTGTCGGCCAGACATCAACCTTGTCGGGACCTACGTAATAGATCTTGGAAAAGTTCCAACCATCATATCTGCCTGAGATTCAGATCTGGCTGGTAACAGGATTTTTCAAACAACATGTCCAGAAAAGAAAAGGTTGCAACACAAGTCGACGAGATAACGTTGCGAGACTCTCGGGAGATGAACTACGATAGCGAGCTCCAAAACATGAGCTGGTTCTGCTACACCCCTATGAACACACTGTCCTAGACAAGTATGACCACATGGTAGTCTTACAATGAAACACTACCGAGTTCAGGTTGGGAACCATCAATGAGGATAACGAAGTCCTAGTATAAGTCATGATTCTTAAGAAGGAACTTCTTCACCTTGAACAAATCAATCAGTGGCTTGATGTGCTAGAAACACATATGGAGTGGAGGTAATTAATCTACCAAACCATAGAATACTTCGCACGTATGCATGACTGATTTGGGATGATTCCAAGGAATACAAAACAAACCTTTCTCAAACTCACGGCGGCAACTTGCACCAAGTGCACATGAATTCGAGCAAGTCACTTCTTCCATCCAAGCATAAGCTTCATGAGCGGAACATGAAGACATTGCTTATAAAGTTTCCAACACTAGTATAATGTTCAACATGAATCCTGGGGGAGACAAAATGCTGCTAATGGGCTCAACAACAACTCATCGGTATTTCCATATCACTAGACTTCCACCATCATGTGAACGATGTGATAGTATTGGTCAGACCAAAAGATATAACGGTGTATGCCCGAGGGATCAACCACGGGTAAGACAACATTACGAACATCGTTGGTTCTGATTTGACTTGACAATAGCCCATACTCAAGTCAAAGTTTTGACAAGGCAATAGATCCAATAACTGATCACGAGGACCAATTGGAGAAAATATCATCTTTCTTCAACACACACACACACACACACACACAAAGATATCCCTTAACATGAGCTAAGTCGGATAGGCTTTTATCTTCCAACTCTCCAAGTTGTTATTTAGCTCAACCAACTAGCTCAGGGGTATCCAACACAGATTCTTGGAGAAGGGGTGGTTTACAAGAAAACCAACGTGATCACGAGCTCAACATCGCGGTCAGGTAACAACCTGGTAATACTTCCGAGAAGATATTCGGAAAATCACGAACCACCGGTATGTTACTAAGCTCGAGAACAATCTTGCTTTTCAGGGCAAGATGATATGATCAAAAGAGTAAGGAATTGAATAATCCTAACTCATTGATCGAAGAGTGCACCGGTAATAAGGACTAGGTAGCACGGTTAGTCTTAGAATGATGATTGAATAACCAACACGCTAAAATGAAATTATTGTCCATTAACTACCAAGCAACTGGGTTGCTAGGAGTATTGATTTCACACATCATGATTCACTTGTCGGCATTCCGGTTATGACAACACGGGACCGAGGAAAGAAAAATGATGGCAAGAAGTATCACTGCGTCAAAAATTCATGAGAGATGGTGCAATTCTCATGACTCTCTTGACATAAAGATGGTAACACTCCAAGGTAGAGCAGAGCAGAAGCTGGATTGGCATTTCGATCTGCGGGATACAATTACTTTGACCCAATCCTAGAAATGGATGAGGCACTGGAGTTTGTTTCTCCTAGTTATTCCGGAATAGAATGGCTTGACGGACCACAAGAATAATAGGTATCGATGAACGAATGCACACATACTCTTGACTATCAATAAATAGACGAGGGTCAGAAGACAACTAAGAAGGGACAACTCAAAGGAACATATGTTTTTCTGAGTTGTGGATGCATGGATTAGTATGCCGAACCTAGTTCAACATATTTCTTCCAGATAATCCATGCAGAAAGGTAGAACTGGCAGAATCACAATTATGAATGGAGAACTCCTCAAGAGTACTCTGATTGTGAGCTTTTGGTTCAAAAGAACTCCTGCCAAGGATGGTTCATGGTATTTGGAAGAAAGAATTACCACGGACCTCGATGACTATCGCAAAGGTTACTAATGTCCTAAAGGAACTAGCAAGCACTATCGACATGAGGTAAGTAGGGTGGATCTCGGGTTCAAGAACCCAGGAATAGAATACCTACTATTAAATGGCATCACGGGATGCTTTCGAGAATGATGGCCAGATTCATCACACTGGGAACACAAGACGTGGACAGATTACTAGATGGTTTCATAAGACACCTAGGTCATAATAGTAGCTCCATCATATATGTCAAGGCAATAAATTACCTCAACGCACCGGTTAGTGTACTTATTCTGACCAAAAGGACATCGGGAACGGAGAGAAAGGATTTGCAAATGCATCAGATAGTTTAGAAACCTGGGATGACTCGGACATCATAACGGCTGTAAATGCTCAAAAATATTTGAGACATCCTGCAAAAATGGTGGCATGGCCACTCAACATCACAATATCAAGGTTCTGATGCCAGCTATGAACATATGGAGGTAGTAGGAACCGAACTGAGACTTGAACTCAACAATCCTAGGCAACTATGGTTTAGTAACACGTCATCCTGGGAGATAGATGAGAAGGCCTAGTTCTTAAACCCCGTAGAAGAGAAGAGGATGACTCAGATCAGAAGGCCATGAGGTATAAGGAGTAAAAAGAGCCTTACGTTCCCTTCCACAATCAATTCCCTTATATAACTAAAGCATTTCTAGACACAACTTCGACCAGTTTGGCTTGGTAATCCTACAGGCAGTCAGGCTCTGATACCAACGCTGTCAGGACCCCGATCCTAAGTCACACCGATCTAGCATGTAACACATCATATCACTTTGCGGCCTCACGCACGGTATTCCCACGGGTGCCACCTTACCTGGCCCGGGACCGTTTGCGCCTTTTGGCTCACGTATATGATAGTGTCGCTAGCATCCATATGACAAAGAACCCGGGCCGACATGGCTAGTCGTGAACCCAAGGCGGCACTAACCCATGAGGACAGGCATACATGAATCACATCGAGCATGTCGGTCAACAACGTATATATCCGGGCTGTAGCACTGGGCTAACAGGACTCCGGTAACACCGCGTGACATTTCCCCGAAGGGACAGACACAGGAACGACGTGAAACACATGCCGGCCAGTCAAGTGTTCTGAGCAGTAGTGCTGGGCTAGCAGGACTCCGGTGAACCGGGCTGTAGCGGACTACTATCGCTCAGAAGCACTAGACTACATTTCCCCATATGATAGGCTGCCAAGGATAAACAACTAGATAGTCGGATCCCACACATACCAAGCATTTCAATCATACACACAATATGCTCGATATGTGTAAATACAACATGGCATCACAACAAGACTCTACGACTCAAGTATTTATTCATTAGGCTCCGAGGAGCGAGATATTACAAACATGGGTCTCATGACCCAACAATCAGAGCATACAAATCAAAGCACATGCGGAAGCTTAACATGTCTGAGTACAGACATCTACAAATGAAAAAGGCTGAGAAGCCTGACTATCTACCAGATCCTGCCGAGGGCACAAGATCGTAGCTGAGGTATCAAGCTAAACGTCGAAGTCCAAGCGGTACTACTAGCGAGACTGACGTCTCTCTGCAAAATATAAAATAGGCAAACGTGAGTACAATTGTACTCAGCAAGACTTACATCAGAACTAACTACATATGCATCAGTATCAATAAAGGGGGTGGTGGAGTTTGACTGCAGCAAGCCAGCTTTGACTCAGTGGCTAACCTGAACTACGACTGCAAGTAACTCTTTTGTGGTGGCGCACACGAGTCCACATATTCACCATATCAATACACCACTATGGATCCACTTCCGTCTCCCTACGAGAAGGCCATCCATAGCACTCACGCTTATCTTGCGTATTTTAGAGTATCCACTTTCACTTGTCTATGAACTGTTATAGGCAACCCAGAAGTCCATTACCGCGGACACGGCTATTCGAATAGATGATGTTAACCCTGCAGGGGTGTACTTCTTCACACATGTTTCCACCACTTAGCGTCTGCACACGACATGTGCTCGGCAGACTTCAAGCGAAAGCCGACGTGGGTGTAGACCACGACCTACCTAAACACTCAAGTCTCTAGTCCAGGTTTATCGCCTATTCGGGTTCCATCCGCAGGGAGTCCGGCCGAGGTTTCCACTAACGGCCCCGAACGATGTGTACAGGGTCCGAGACACCAAACGGGCGCCCGGCTGCCCGGCCACGTGCCTACCGCAACATAGCCCACCCCTACGGTCAGCGCTGCGTGCGGCCCCCAGCATACTACAAACACCAGAAACTACTTGCAACTCCTGGACAGAGGACAAGGGTGATTAAGAAGTCGAGCGGGGTCATATTTCAGGGCCCAATGCATGGTAGTAGCTGTTTCATGGATCACAAACACAGAACTCAGTTCCTGAGGACGGCTTCAATGAGACAACCCACCATGTACTCCTACATGGCCTCTCACCAATACCTTTACCAAATCGTATTCACACACTTAGCTCACACACAGTAGGACATGTTCATCACCACTCCAATTCATTCCCGATGAATCAGACCCGACTCAACTCTAAGCAGTAGCAGGCATGACAAACAAGCATGAATGAGTAGGCACAACATGGGCTCAAACAACTCCTACTCATGCTAGTGGGTTTCATCTATTTACTGTGGAATGACAGGTCATGCAAAGGATAAAGGGGTTCAGCTACCGCAGCAAGTAACACATGAATCGTTGTTGTCCTAATGCAGTAAAAGAGAGCAGGAGCGAGAGGGTGGGATTGTATCGGGATGAACAAGGGGGTTTTGCTTGCCTGGCACTTCTGAAGATAACATAGCTCTTCATCGGTGTCATCGAACTCATCGTCGAAACATCGTCTAGTGAGAGGGGACGGTTACCGGCAGACAGAGAAGGAAACACAATCAATGCGATGCACAATATGATGCATGCTCATAACATGGCAATATGAGTGTGTTGGCCTAATGCAACTACAACCAGATGGATTTGGGTCATATTGAACTAAAGGTTGGACCCCAAATTCAAATTATGAATTTAATTAGTGCCTTATCATGTTTTGCACTAAACAGCAAGGTTAAGTTCTTTAAACATGCATGGAACCAGTGCATATGGATAGATTGAATTTTTCTGATCATTTTTCATATATAAATTATTTCATTCTGAGCTACGGTTGAATTTCTATGAATTTTAGAAGTTTAGGGCATTTTTTGGAATTTCCTGAATTAAATTAAATCCAGGAAATAGCTTATTGCGTCAGCATGACAGCAGCATGACCTCAGCAGGTCAACCGGGGCTGCTCCAGGTCAAACCTGACGTGCGGGGTCCACCCGTCAGAGACACAGGGGCTAAACCCGGTCAAACCCAATGCTGACTGGGTTTGAACCTGCAGTAGGGCCCGCTGTCAGTGGCTATTAGGGTTGCTTAAGTGGCGGGGTTAGCGTCTAATGACGGCCACGTCAACACTCGCCGGAGCACGGCCGGCGACGACCAAACCGCGCGGCGGTGCTTCGCCGGAATGCGCTACAGGCGGCGGAAAGGCGCGCGGGGACTACCAATCGGCAGCCCGCGCTCGACCGCATCCACCTGGGCATAGGGGAGGTCGCGGGGACGGCGGAGCTCGCCGGAGCAGGGCTCGCAGCGGCGGCCGGAGTTCGGTTGATGCGGGTTAGGCACTGCAGGGCGCTAGGGGGGCTGCGGTTAGGCGCGTTGGACTCGTGGGGGTGCGGTGAGCTCAGTGGTAAGCTTGGACGCGTGCTTGCACGGCCGTAGCCACGACGGCGACATGGCCGGCGGCGAGGAGCGCTCGGGCTCGAAGGGGGCGGTGGCTAAGCGGCGTAATCGAGCACGGTAAGTAGAGGGATAGATAGAGGAGCTCACGGCGGATCCAGAGAGCTGGTCGGCGAGGCCGGGGACGGCCTGAAGCTCGCGAATCCCTGAAGAGTTCGCCGGCGGCCAGAGGTTGAAGAAGAGTTCGAAGGTGATGCTGCAGGGCTTCCGGCGGGGCGTTGCTTGGTGGGGAGGGGAAGGGGGTCGAGGCGGAGCCTCTGAGCTCAGCGGCAGGGCGAGGGGTGGCCGGTGGCTGCGGCTATGGCGAGCGGCGACGACGGTGCGTTCGGTGAGGAGAGCAGAGGAGGGAGAGGGGCGCGAGGGAGAGTGGGAGAGGTCCAGGGGAAGGTCGGGGCGATGCTCGTGGCGCTCGGGGCCGATTCCAGCAGCGGCAAGCAAGCAGGAGGTGGCCGGACGCGTGCTCGCGCGCGCCGGCCACGCGCTCGTCCTCCTGGCAAGGGGAAGACGACAGGGAGGAGCCCCTGGTGGGCTGGGCCGGCCACTTGGGCTGCCAGGTAAGTCCAGGTAAACCTTTCTCTCCCTCTGTTTTAGTTTCTGTTTTTATTAATGTTTTCTAATTCTTCTGAATTTGTTTTGACTTAGTTAAAATGCTAAGACATTACCAAAAATCATGAAACTAATCATGGCTACTGTTTTTAATATATCCAACAGTAAACATTTTAGTTTATGATTATTTGAGCATTTTAAATATTTTATAGTGTTTAAATGCCCAAATGCAAATATAATAAGATTTAATTCAGTGACCAAATATGTCATGGAAAAATGTGCATCACCTCTGGTTACTGTTTCCAGTATTTTTCCAAAAATGATGAACATTTTTCAAAGCCACTTTGGGTTCACTAAAATATTTTGGTTGAATCTATTGATTTCCTTTTATGCTAGGGTTTGAAACAATCCCCATTTCAAGTTTCTGAGAAATTTTAAACATGATGCAGGGATGCAAACAAAGGTGGGCAAGGCCTAAACTGGGGCTGTGACAAGGTAAGTCCCAAATGGTCACGAGGAGGGCTCTTGGTATTCAACCTCTTTATAAAGAGACCGGCCAAGGCCTATTCTTTTTCCTCTCGATCTTAATTGAATCCGCCTCCCGCCTCGAGTTCCAACACCCAAAGCTCAGGTTCAGGCGCTTCGGACCTCCGATTATGTCCGGATCCAACCTTCAAGGTCGGTGGATGCCTTCCTCTGTCACAGAGGAAGACGTAATAAAGCTACGGGAGGCCAGATACTTGACCGGCGAGATCCCGCATAGTCTGCCTGCTCAAGGGCAGGCTATTCCCACTCCCAAGCCTGGTAAGAGCGTCATGTTCGTATCTCACTTCCTCCGAGGGCTAGGCTTCGCGCCAAATCCCTTCGTGAGGGGGCTTATGTTCTATTATGGGCTGGACTTCCACAATTTAGCTCCGGAGTCTATCCTCCACATCTCATCGTTCATCGTCGTGTGCGAAGCTTTCCTCCGTATTACCCCTCACTTCGGACTGTGGCTCAAGACCTTCAAAGTAGTGCCAAAGATGATCGAGGGGTGGCACGCAGAGTGCGGAGGCACCGTAATAAGCAAAAACGCCGACGCCCCATGGCCCGAGGGCTCTTTTCAGGAGGCGTCTAGCTTATGGCAACAAGAGTGGTTTTATATCACAGCTCCCAGGGGCACCAAGTGGGTGGCTCCCCCTGTCTTTCGCTCGGGTCCCCCGCCACGACTAACGTCCTGGGTCAACAAGGGGCTGGACTGGGGGCCAGTAAAGGATGTTCCCACATTGCAGAGCCGCATCCGAGATCTCCTTGAGAGAGGTGTTAGTCTGGTCATGGTGGTGCAGGTCATGTTAATTCGCTGAGTCCTGCCCTGCAAACGTCGTCCCCTCCCCCTGTGGGAGTTCAATCCGGAGGGACCGCGAGCTCTTCAACACTTCCTTAGCATGACGCCCGAGGAGATGTACAAATTGTTCTTCGGACCATAAATAATGTGTCCGGACACCACTCACGATGCAGGTCTGAGCTGCAACCGCCTAGATACCCAAGTAAGTAGCCCCGCATCCGAACACACTGTCCGTTTATTTATCACAACGTTGCCCTAAAAAAAGTTGCTCTTTGACCAGGATTGGATAGCGAAGGCAAAGTTGATCAGGTGTCCGCCCCCCCCCCCCTCCCTGAGACCTCACGAGACCCCGTGTTAACCAGGATGCTGGAGATCGCGCCTTATCAAGCGCCTTTAGGAGAAGATAATGGAGGGAACAAGGAGGCAACCGCCTCCGCGAAGGAGGTTAGCCGGAGGGGAGGAATTGAAACTTCCTCTCCCCAGGGAAAGAACAGGACCGCCGCTGAGGATCCGGAGACAATGGTCTCCAAATGGGGGAAGAAATCTTCGCCAGAGGGTCCTGTACCTGAGGATACCCCGGCCGCACTATGCCCTCAATGAAGGAAATATGCCCTAGAGGCAATAATAAAGTTATTATTTATTTCCTTATATATCATGATAAATGTTTATTATTCATGCTAGAAGTGTATTAACCGGAAACATAATACATGTGTGGATACATAGACAAACAGAGTGTCACTAGTACGCCTCTACTTGACTAGCTTGTTAATCAAAGATGGTTAAGTTTCCTAACCATAGACAAAGGAGTTGTCATTTGATTAACAAGGTAACATCATTAGTTGAATGATCTGATTGACATGACCCATTCCATTAGCTTAGCACCCGATCGTTTAGTATGTTGCTATTGCTTTCTCCATGACTTATACATGTTCCTTTGACTATGAGATTATGCAACTCCCGTTTACCGTAGGAACACTTTGTGTGCTACCAAACGTCACAACGTAACTGGGTGATTATAAAGGAGCTCTACAGGTGTCTCCGAAAGTATTTGTTGGGTTGGCGTATTTCGAGATTAGGATTTGTCACTCCGAATGTCGGAGAGGTATCTCAGGGCCTTCTCGGTAATGCACATCACATAAGCATTGCAAGCATTGCAACCAATAAGATAGTTGCAAGATGATGTATTATGGAACGAGTAAAGAGACTTGCCGGTAACGAGATTGAACTAGGTATTGGATACCGACGATCGAATCTCGGGAAAGTAACATACCGATGACAAAGGGAACAACGTATATTGTTATGCGGTCTGACCGATAAAGATCTTCGTAGAATGTGTAGGAGCCAATATGGGCATCCAGGTCCCGCTATTGGTTATTGACCAGAGATTTGTCTCAGTCATGTCTACACTGTTCTTGAACCGTAGGGTCCGCACGCTTAAGGTTACGATGACAGTTATTATGAGTTTATGCATTTTGATGTACCGAAGTTAGTTCGGAGTCCCGGATAAGATCACGGACATGACGAGGAGTCTCGAATGGTTGAGACGTAAAGATTGATATATTGGACGACTATATTCGGACATCGGAATGGTTCCGAGTGGTTTCGGATAAAACCGGAGTGCCGGAGGGGTTACCGGAACCCCCCGGGGAAGTAATGGGCCTTATTGGGCCCAAGGGGAGAGAGAGGGCAGCAGCCAGGAGGTGGCGCGCGCCCCCCCTCATGGGAGTCCGAATTGGACAAGGAGGGGGGGCGCGGCCCCCCTTTCCCTCTCCCTATCCCTCTCTTTCCTTCCCCCCCTCTCTTCCTAGTTGGACTAGGAAATGGGAGTCCTACTCCCACGAGGAGGAGGACTCCCCCCTCCCTTTGGCGCGCCCCAATAGGGCCGGCCGGCCTCCCCCTTGCTCCTTTATATACGAGGGCAGGGGGGCACCCCAAGACACACAAGTTGATCTTCGTGATCGTTCCTCAGCCATGTGCGGTGCCCGCCTCCACCATATTCCACCTCAGTCATATTGTCGCGGTGCTTAGGCGAAGCCCTGCGTCGGTAGTTCATCAAGATCGTCACCACGTCGTCGTTCGAAACTCGTCCCCGAGAGCTTTGCTGGATCGGAGCCCGGAGAACGTCATCGAGCTGTATGTGTGTCAAGAACTCGGAGGCGCCGGAGTAACGGTGCTTGGATCGTCGGATCGGGAGGACGTACGACTACTTCCTCTACATTGTGTCAACGCTTCCGCTTTGGTCTACGAGGGTACGTAGACAACACTCTCCCCTCTCGTTGCTATGCATCACCATGATCTTGCGTGTGCGTAGGAAATTTTTTGAAATTACTACGTTCCCCAACAGTGGCATCCGAGCCTAGGTTTTTTATGGTTTGATGTTATGCACGAGTAGAACACAAGTGAGTTGTGGACGATATAAGTCATACTGCCTACCAGCATGTCATACTTTGGTTCGGCGGTATTGTTGGATGAAGCGGCCCGGACCGACATTACGTGTACGCTTATGCGAGACTGGTTCTACCGCCGTGCTTTGCACACAGGTGGCTGGCGGGTGTCAGTTTCTCCAACTTTAGTTGAACCGAGTATGGCTACGCCCGGTCCTTGAGAAGGTTAAAACGGAGTCTATTTGACAAACTATCGTTGTGGTTTTGATGCGTAGGTGAGATTGGTTCTTGCTTAGGCCCGTAGCAGCCACGTAAAATTTGTAACAAACAAAGTAGAGGACGTCTAACTTCTTTTTGCAGGGCATGTTGTGATGTGATATGGTCAAGACATGATGCTAAATTTTATTGTATGAGATGATCATGTTTTGTAACCGAGTTATCGGCAACCGGCAGGAGCCGTATGGTTGTCGCTTTATTGTATGCAATGCAATCGCCCTGTAATGCTTTACTTTATCACTAAGCGGTAGCAATAGTCGTTGAAGCATAAGATTGGCGAGACGACAACGATGCTACGATGGAGATCAAGGTGTCGCGCCGGTGACGATGGTGATCATGATGGTGCTGCGGAGATGGAGATCACAAGCACAAGATGATGATGGCCATATCATATCACTTATATTGATTGCATGTGATGTTTATCTTTTTATGCATCTTATCTTGCTTTGATTGACGGTAGCATTATAAGATGATCTCTCACTAAATTATCATAGTAATAGTGTTCTCCCTGAGTATGCACCGTTGCGAAAGTTCTTCGTGCTGAGACACCACGTGATGATCGGGTGTGATAGGCTCAACGTTCAAATACAACGAGTGCAAAACAGTTGCACACGCGGAATACTCAGGTTTAACTTGACGAGCCTAGCATATAACAGATATGGCCTCGGAACACGGAGACCGAAAGGTCGAGCGTGAATCATATAGTAGATATGATCAACACAGTGATGTTCACCATTGAAACTACTCCATCTCACGTGATGATCGGACATGGTTTAGTTGATTTGGATCACGTGATCCTTTAGAGGATTAGAGAGATGTCTATCTAAGTGGGAGTTCTTAAGTAATATGATTAATTGAACTTAAATTTATCATGAACTTAGTCCTTGATAGTATCTTGCTTGTTTATGTTGATTGTAGATAGATGGCTCGTGCTGTTGTTCCATTGAATTTTAATGCGTTCCTTGAGAAAGCAAAGTTGAAAGATGATGGTAGCAATTACACGGACTGGGTCCGTAACTTGAGGATTATCCTCATTGCTGCACAGAAGAGTTACGTCATGGAAGCACCGCTGGGTGCCAGGCCTGCTGCTGGAGCAACGCCAGATGTTATGAACGTCTGGCAGAGCAGAGCTGATGACTACTCGATAGTTCAGTGTGCCATGCTCTACGGCTTAGAACCGGGACTTCAACGACGTTTTGAACATCATGGAGCATATGAGATGTACCAGGAGTTGAAGTTAATATTCCAACAGAATGCCCGGATTGAGAGATATGAAGTCTCCAATAAGTTCTATAGCTACAAGATGGAGGAGAATGGTTCTGTCAGTGAGCATATACTCAGAATGTCTGGGTATTATAATCACTTGAATCAACTGGGAGTCAATCTTCCGGATGATTGTGTCATTGACGGAATTCTTCAATCACTGCCACCAAGCTACAAAGGCTTCGTGATGAACTATAATATGCAAGGGATAGATAAGACAATGCCCGAGCTCTTCGCAATGCTAAAGGCTGCGGAGGTAGAAATCAAGAAGGAGCATCAAGTGTTGATGGTCAATAAGACCACTAATTTCAAGAAAAAGGGCAAAGGGAAGAAGAAGGGGAACTTCAAGAAGAACAGCAAACAAGTTGCTGCTCAAGAGAAGAAACCCAAGTCTGGACCTAAGCCTGAAACTGAGTGCTTCTACTGCAAGCAGACTGGTCACTGGAAGCGGAACTGCCCCAAGTATTTGGCGGATAAGAAGGATGGCAAGGTGAACAAAGGTATATGTGATATACATGTTATTGATGTGTACCTTACTAATGCTCACAGTAGCACCTGGGTATTTGATACTGGTTCTGTTGCTAATATTTGCAACTCGAAACAGGGACTACGGATTAAGCGAAGATTGGTTAAGGACGAGGTGACGATGCGCGTGGGAAACGGTTCCAAAGTCGATGTGATCGCAGTCGGCACGTTGCCTCTACATCTACCTTCGGGATTAGTATTAGACCTGAATAATTGTTATTTGGTGCCAGCGTTGAGCATGAACATTATATCTGGATCTTGTTTGATGCGAGACGGTTATTCATTTAAATCAGAGAATAATGGTTGTTCGATTTATATGAGTAATATCTTTTATGGTCATGCACCCTTGAAGAGTGGTCTATTTTTTATGAATCTCGATAGTAGTGATACACATATTCATAGTGTTGAAGACAAAAGATGCAGAGTTGATAATGATAGTGCAACTTATTTATGGCACTGCCGTTTAGGTCATATCGGTGTAAAACGCATGAAGAAAATCCATACTGATGGACTTTTGGATCCACTTGATTATGAATCACTTGGCACTTGCGAATCGTGCCTCATGGGCAAGATGACCAAAACACCGTTCTCCGGTACTATGGAGAGAGCAACAGATTTATTGGAGATCATACATACAGATGTATGTGGTCCGATGAATGTTGAGGCTCGTGGCGGATATCGTTATTTTCTCACCTTCACAGATGATTTAAGCAGATATGGTTATGTCTACTTAATGAAACACAAGTCTGAAACATTTGAAAAGTTCAAAGAATTTCAGATTGAAGTTGAAAATCATCGTAACAAGAAAATAAAGTTTCTACGATCTGGTCGTGGAGGAGAATATTTGAGTTACGAGTTTGGTCTACATTTGAAACAATGCGGAATAGTTTCGCAACTCACGCCACCCGGAACACCACAACGCAATGGTGTGTCCGAACGTCGTAATCGTACTTTACTAGATATGGTGCGATCTATGATGTCTCTTACAGATTTACCGCTATCGTTTTGGGGTTATGCTTTAGAGACGGACGCATTCACGTTAAATAGGACACCGTCGAAATCCGTTGAGACGACGCCTTATGAACTATGGTTTAGCAAGAAACCAAAGTTGTCATTTCTTAAAGTTTGGGGCAGCGATGCTTATGTGAAAAGGCTTCAACCTGATAAGCTCGAACCCAAATCGGAAAAATGTGTCTTCATTGGATATCCAAAAGAAACTATTGGATACACCTTCTATCACAGATCCGAAGGCAAGACTTTTGTTGCTAAATTCGGAGCCTTTCTAGAAAAGGAGTTTCTCTCGAAAGAAGTGAGTGGGAGGAAAGTAGAACTTGATGAGGTAACTGTACCTGCTCCCTTATTGGAAAGTAGTACATCACAGAAATATGTTTCTGTAGCACCTTCACCAATTAGTGAGGAAGCTGATGATATTGATCATGAAACTTCAGATAAAGTTATTACAGAACATCGTAGATCAACCAGAGTAAGATCCGCACCAGAGTGGTACGGCAATCCCGTTCTGGAAGTCATGCTACTAGATCATGACGAACCTACGAACTATGAAGAAGCGATGGTGAGCCCAGATTCCGCAAAATGGCTAGAAGCCATGAAATCTGAGATGGGATCCATGTATGACAACAAAGTATGGACTTTGGTTGACTTGCCCTAGGCTCGGCAAGCAATAGAGAATAAGTGGATCTTTAAGAAGAAGACTGACGCTGACGGTAATGTTACTGTCTACAAAGCTCGACTTGTCGCGAAAAGTTTTTGATAAGTTCAAGGGATTGACTACGATGAGACCTTCTCACCTGTAGCGATGCTTAAGTCTGTCCGAATCATGTTAGCAATTGCCGCATTTTATGATTATGAAATTTGGCAAATGGATGTAAAGACTGCATTCCTGAATTGATTTGTGGAAGAAGAGTTGTATATGATGCAACCAGAAGGTTTTATCGATCCAAAGGGAGCTAACAAAGTGTGCAAGCTTCAGCGATCCATTTATGGACTGGTGCAAGCATCTCGGAGTTGGAATAAACGCTTTGACAGTGTGATCAAAGCATTTGGGTTTATACAGACTTTTGGAGAAGCCCGTATTTACAAGAAAGTGAGTGGGAGCTCTGTAGCATTTCTGATATTATATGTAGATGACATATTACTGATTGGAAATGATATAGAATTTCTGGATAGCATAAAGGGATACTTGAATAAGAGTTTTTCAATGAAAGACCTCGGTGAAGCTGCTTACATATTGGGCATTAAGATCTATAGAGATAGATCAAGACACTTAATTGGACTTTCACAAAGCACATACCTTGACAAAGTTTTGAAGAAGTTCAAATGGATCAAGCAAAGAAAGGGTTCTTGCCTTTGTTACAAGGTGTGAAGTTGAGTAAGACTCAGTGCCTGACCACTACAGAAGATAGAGAGAAGATGAAAGATGTTCCCTATGCTTCAGCCATAGGCTCTATCATCTATGCAATGCTGTGTACCAGACCTGATGTGTGCCTTGCTATAAGTTTAGCAGGGAGGTACCAAAGTAATCCAGGAGTGGATCACTGGACAGCGGTCAAGAATATCCTGAAGTACCTGAAAAGCACTAAGGAAATGTTTCTCGTATATGGAGGTGACAAAGAGCTCGTCGTAAACGGTTACGTTGATGCAAGCTTTGACACTGATCCGGACGATTCTAAATCGCAAACCGGATACGTATTTACATTAAACGGTGGAGCTGTCAGTTGGTGCAGTTCTAAACAAAGCGTCGTGGCGGGATCTACATGTGAAGCTGAGTACATAGCTGCTTCAGAAGCAGCAAATGAAGGAGTCTGGATGAAGGAGTTCATATCCGATCTAGGTGTCATACCTAGTGCATCGGGTCCAATGAAAATCTTTTGTGACAATACTGGTGCAATTGCCTTGGCAAAGGAATCCAGATTTCACAAGAGAACCAAGCACATCAAGAGACGCTTCAATTCCATCCGGGATTTGGTCCAGGTGGGAGACATAGAGATTTGCAAGATACATATGGATCTGAATGTAGCAGACCCGTTGACTAAGCCTCTTCCACGAGCAAAACATGATCAGCACCAAGACTCCATGGGTGTTAGAATCATTACTGTGTAATCTAGATTATTGACTCTAGTGCAAGTGGGAGACTGAAGGAAATGTGCCCTAGAGGCAATAATAAAGTTATTATTTATTTCCTTATATATCACGATAAATGTTTATTATTCATGCTAGAATTGTATTAACCGGAAACATAATACATGTGTGGATACATAGACAAACAGAGTGTCACTAGTACGCCTCTACTTGACTAGCTTGTTAATCAAAGATGGTTAAGTTTCCTAACCATAGACAAAGGAGTTGTCATTTGATTAACAAGGTAACATCATTAGTTGAATGATCTGATTGACATGACCCATTCCATTAGCTTAGCACCCGATCGTTTAGTATGTTGTTATTGCTTTCTCCATGACTTATACATGTTCCTTTGACTATGAGATTATGCAACTCCCGTTTACCGTAGGAACACTTTGTTTGCTACCAAACGTCACAACGTAACTGGGTGATTATAAAGGAGCTCTACAGGTGTCTCCTAAAGTATTTGTTGGGTTGGCGTACTTAGAGATTAGGATTTGTTACTCCGAATGTCGGAGAGGTATCTCAGGGCCTTCTCGGTAATGCACATCACATAAGCCTTGCAAGCATTGCAACCAATAAGATAGTTGCAAGATGATGTATTACGGAACGAGTAAAGAGACTTGCCGGTAACGAGATTGAACTAGGTATTGGATACCGACGATCGAATCTCGGGCAAGTAACATACCGATGACAAAGGGAACAACGTATGTTGTTATGCGGTCTGACCGATAAAGATCTTCGTAGAATGTGTAGGAGCCAATATGGGCATCCAGGTCCCGCTATTGGTTATTGACCAGAGATTTGTCTCAGTCATGTCTACACTGTTCTCGAACCGTAGGGTCCGCACGCTTAAGGTTACGATGACAGTTATTATGAGTTTATGCATTTTGATGTACCGAAGTTAGTTCGGAGTCCCGGATAAGATCATGAACATGACGAGGAGTCTCGAATGGTCGAGACGTAAAGATTGATATATTGGACGACTATATTCGGACATCGGAATGGTTCCGAGTGGTTTCAGATAAAACCGGAGTGCCGGAGGGGTTACCGAAACCCCCCGGGGAAGTAATGGGCCTTATTGGGCCCAAGGGGAGAGAGAGGGCAGCAGCCAGGAAGTGGCGCGCGCCCCCCCTCATGGGAGTCCGAATTGGACAAGGAGGGGGGGCGCGGCCCCCCTTTCCCTCTCCCTCTCCCTATCTTTCCTTCCCCCCTCTCTTCCTAGTTGGACTAGGAAAGGGGAGTCCTACTCCCACTAGGAGGAGGACTCCCCCCTCCCTTTGGCGCGCCCCAATAGGGCCGGCCGGCCTCCCCCTTGCTCCTTTATATACGGGGGCAGGGGGGCACCCCAAGACACACAAGTTGATCTTCGTGATCGTTCCTCAGCCGTGTGCGGTGCCCCCCTCCACCATATTCCACCTCAGTCATATTGTCGCGGTGCTTAGGCGAAGCCCTGCGTCGGTAGTTCATCAAGATCGTCACCACGCCGTCGTGCTGACGAAACTCGTCCCCGAGAGCTTTGCTGGATCGGAGCCCGGAGAACGTCATCGAGGTGTACGTGTGTCAAGAACTCGGAGGCACCGGAGTAACGGTGCTTGGATCGGTCGGATCGGGAGGACGTACGACTACTTCCTCTACGTTGTGTCAACGCTTCCGCTTCGGTCTACGAGGGTACGTAGACAACACTCTCCCCTCTTGTTTCTATGCATCACCATGATCTTGCGTGTGCGTAGGAATTTTTTTGAAATTACTACGTTCCCCAACACTCAAGGGGATCAGCCCTCCACCGAGCTGTAAGTAAAAGGGTACTTAATAATGGAAAAACCTTGCTTTACTTCTGAGGAAAATAATCGAAGCATTTATCTTGCAGTTCGGATCTTAGCCCTTCTCAGCAGAGCTCATCTTCGGGGATCTTCTTCCAGAGATGATGGAGAGCGAAACACCTCCCCCTGCCATACCGCCTCATGAGGCCGGTGACCCCGAGGTGTCGTCGCGGAGGGTTCCTCCTGATCCGGCAAGGCCAGAAGGCAGTCATATGGCCACCTGAAGCCCTCGGTATCTGGCTCTTGAAGAGAGCAATCGAAAGAGTCCGGCACCGTCTCGTGTGCGGTCGGAGGTACCGAGGGATCTGCTAGAGCGATCGGCTATCTCAGAAGAGCACCGCACGTTGATGGGTGCGGTGATTGAAAGGATTTCATCCGCCGAAAGCGGGTTGCATGAGGCCTTTATGAGTCTACTGACGGGCTTTGAGGTACGTGAAATGATGTACATTTTTTACAGTACCGAATATTTTTAGATGCGCCCTGTGTAGATAGTAGCCCCTGAGACTCTGGGTGTTGTCGAAGACGACGGCGCGCAGAGGATCATAGTCCCAGGAATAATCTTGTGGCCTTAATATGCAGGTGGCGAAGTGTCCGGTGGCGAGCCGGACTGATGAGTTTGCTGAGTTAAAGCGGCAGCTTGACGTGGCAGATGCCGACATCGTACTTGTCAACAAGCGGCCTGATGAGGCACAAGGTATGTAATTTCTTTAGTGGCACATGATAATAGGAGGATGATGCCAGTATCTATAACATGTTTTGAATGCAGATGGAGCTGCGGTCGTGGAGAACCTTCGGGCAGAACTTGCCCGAGCCAAAGAACAAGCCAAGAAAGCGATGCGGCTGCCCTAAAGGCAATCGAGGAGCTGAAAGTCGAATAGGCTGCTCACTGCCAAAGCAAGGAGGAAGTAGAAAGAATGGTTGTGGAATTGAAGAATGCCGTTGACCGTTACGAGCTTCTTGAAAAGGAAGATCGAGCGAGGAGGACAGACCTGGAAAAGGCCACAGTGGCAGCCAAAGACACCCGCTCTGCAATGAGAGCGATGAAGGAGGAGCTGCGACAAGCCGGAGATGTTACGGCTGGGAAGCCCTTTATGCTGCGGATGAAGTTCAGAGATCCTAAGTACGCCCCTTTGGACCGGCTGTGGAGTTCTGCGGACGCATATCTGGAGTTAGCGGCGAGTGCTGCTGATGCGGCCGAATACTTCCGAGATCAAAACGATCGCGAAGTGAAAAAGCTATTCTGATCACAATTTCACGTTCCAAAGCGTCCGCTTCCATTGATTGATCGGTTAGCAGAATGGGCCGAGCTGAATAGATTGTCTAGACTCGCCATGAGGTCTGTTGTGGATCATCTGTGGCCGGAAACGCCAAAGCCGAACAATTATTTTAGTTTGTTGCAGCAGTTCCTTGGTGCAGTGCCGCATATCAACATGATGAAGAGGTCGGCGTGTGTAGAGGGCGCGTGGATGGCCCTTGCCCGTGTGAAGACATACTGGGCGGAGATGGAGGCCACCGCCATTGCAGCCCAAGAATCGGACGAGAGCCGAGTACCTGGCGAGCACTACTTTCAAGAAGTTCTTGAGGGCGCTCGCCCCATAGAGGCGCAGTGCTCGAAGAATATTATGTTCTAATGACATGTATTCCCATTGAAAAACAATGTTTTACTGAATTATGAAGGCTATTTTATACTTGTGCCTACAAGAATTATAATACCTCCTATGCGGCCGTCTACGTATGTATATATCCTGAAAGATGGCAGTCGTCGGCTTCAGCCCCCACGCATATAATGCGGGGGTGTTCGCAGAAGACGCATGTTCACGCTTGATCCAACATCTTGGTCCATTAAGGAGGTTATAGCGCAGCGAACTAGGCAGCTTTAACACTTTCACTTAGCCAAAGGAGTTTGACAGTGGGGCTACTATATAGCCCCTGGTGGCTCCGCGCTCATTCGGATTCGTGGCGCGTACTTGCCTGGCCGGGAAACGGCCCTTCGTTAAGGCGGAGGGATCCCAAAGATTCTGCTAGGTCATCGAGTGCTTGACCAGTCTCACGCTATATCATGACAGTCAGCTTTCGGCTTTCTCTACTCAGGTGCTCGTCCGGATGAACCAGGGCACAATCGCAGTAGTTCTCCTGGTGGTGCCTTAGCCGATAGAGCGGAACGTAAGGCAGCCAAACACAGGAGCCGGGCAAACCCAACATTTGACCAAAGACATGATTCGGAGCTGATGCATATAAGGCCAAACTAGCGACGCCGAACACTCCCTAAGGTATTCGGTCTTTATTATGTAAACCGGGCTAAGTAGTGCCCTTTGTAATAAGCCCCTGGTGTCCAGGTACGTGCAATAATCTGACGTGGCCACATGCCAATACGTCAGTATCCATCTCAGTTGTACTGAGAATCCGTGGGATGTGTATCAACAAGAGACAGTAAAAAAGGTTTACGCAGGGTCTTAATCTAAAGAGAATCCTTGGAACGGGTCTCTGCTGCACGTCTGCGCCTGTGTCTCCGTTGTGCCGTATCCTGGACGGGTGTAGCATGATGGTCATCTATAAAAGAGAGGAACTTAGCTGAAAAATTGTCGTGCAAAAGGTAGGTTATACTTAATAAACCAAGTACAGTTCAAGTTGGGTAAAACTGAGCCTATTTGTCACTTGTTTCCACGCGTTGAGACCCTTGTATTGTTATAGGGGTATAGCCATCAAACCTGTATCAATTATATAGTTACGCCGGACTCGTCTAACCGTGTACGTGGTCATAACGACCTGTAAGATGCTCTAGCTGGTGAGGCCGTTTAGTGCAGTCTTCCGCGCGCAAGGAGCACCCGATATTTCCATTTTCTGTAATGATGCCACGTGGACCGGGCATCTTAAGCATGAGAGAAGCGTAACGTGGTATTGCGTTAAAGCGAGCGAAAGCTTCGCGTATGAGCAGAGCTTGATAGCCACTTTGAAACGGAGCGATGTGGAAGGTTAAATTTTCGCTGCGGAAGTTACCGGGAAAGCCGAATATAACTTCTAGTAGCTGGGAGCCCATGCAATGGGCTTCTGGGCCTGGCGTTACTCCTTTAAATGTAGTATTGTTGTGGCTGATTTTTGTTGGGTCTATCCCCATTTTGCGGACTGTATCCTGATATATCAGGTTTAAACTACTGTCGTCGTCCCTCAGGACTCGTGTGAAGTGGTGTCCATCAATTATCGGGTCTAGCACCAAGGCAGCCCATCCTGCATGGCGGATACTTGTAGAGTAATCTCGATGGTCGAAGGTGATCAGTTGGGACGACCAGTGGCGGAACTCCGCGGTGATAGGCCCTGGGGCACGTGTCTCTATGAGTGCCGCATTGTTTTTCTTTATCACGTGTAACACGTTTACTATTTTAACTTCTGGTGGGAACTTCTTCTGTTCCCCAGTGCTTTGCTTGTGAGGCTCGTCCTCGTCTTTGCTTGGTGTATCCTGCCCCTTGTGTTCGGCGTTGAGCTTGTCGGACTGCTTGAGGACCCAACATTCTCAATGGGTATGATTTGCTGGTTTGTCGGTGGTGCTGTGGATCTGACATACCTTGTCCAGGATCTTGTTTAGGCTGGACAGTTCATCTCTGTTGCCTTTAGAGGTCGGCTTTTGCTGACCTGGCCGAGAGCTTATGAATCCGGCGTTTACCGCCGTGCTCTTCGGGTTGTCTTCCTTATTCCGACGCTTGTTTTTGCTGCGTCGTGGCTTCCCATTTCCGTCCCTGACTTCGGATATACTTTGGTCGTTGGTGCTACATCGGGCTAACCAGCTGTCCTCGCCCACGTAAAAGCGGGTCATGAGGCTAGTTAATGCTGCCATTGTTCTTGGCTTTTCTTGGCCGAGGTGTCTGGCAAGCCATTCGTCTCGGACGCTGTGCTTGAAAGCTGCTAAGGCTTCGGCGTCCGGGCAGTCAACTATTTGGTTCTTTTTAGTAAGAAACATGTTCCAAAGCTTTCGGGCTAACTCTCCGGGCTGTTGAGTTATATGACTTAAATCGTCTGCATCCGGTTGTCGGACATAGGTCCCTTGAAAATTTGCCCGAAAAGCATCCTCGAGCTCTTCCCAACATCCAATGATGTTTTCGGGGAGGCTTTTAAGCCAGTGCCGAGCTAGCCCTTTGAGCTTGAGTGGTAAGTGCTTGATGGCATGGAGATCGTCTCCTCGAGCCATGTGGATATGGAGGATGTAATCCTCAATCCAGACCCCAGGGACTGTCGTTCCGTCGTATGTCTCTATGTTTACGGGTTTCAATCCCTCTGGAAATTCATGGTCCAGCACCTCATCGGTGAAACATAGGGTGTGTGCGGCACCCCTGTATTTGGGTGTACCGTGGTGTTCGGATTTTTGTTGTGTTGCATTGCGTGCTGGAGGACGCTTTCTTGGCCCGTAGATGGATCTGATTGGGCCGTCCTTTTGATGCGAGTCCTCATGTGGGTCACGTACTGGCTTGTGTGCGGCGTCATTTGCCGCTGTATGTTGGCCACGAGGTCGTCTATCCGACCGGATGGATGTTTTGTTTTTTGATTACGGGGGCTCTAAGGCCTCATTATCGAATTCAGGTAGTAGCTTTCGCTTCGGGTAGCTCTTTGTGTGGGGACTGCCGCCATACTTTTGTGCGGTGCTGAGTACTTTACTCCATATGATTCTGAGTGTATCTTCCGCAGCCTTGAGCTTTCGCTTCTGATTTTTCAGGCTTCACGCGGTGGCGACAAGCCTTTGATAGAGATTCTTCTGCTCCAGGAGGTTGTCTGGTGTGATGTCATCCGGACTGTTGTCTTTGCCGGAGACGGGTTGTTCGGTTTGATTTTTCGTGTTGCCATCATCGGACGGTTGTTCAATGTCGTGTTCGTCGTCCGCTGGCTCACCCTGCTCTATCGCTGGGTCTATATGAGCGTTGTTTCTGCCGAGGCGGGATTTGGAGCGGCGTTTACGCCGCCGCTTTAACTGCTTCTCGAGGGAACTATCCTTCGCGGTGTCCTTCCGTTCCTCGTCGTTGTTTCTTTGGGTGTGTCTACCATGTATACATCATGGGATGAGGTGGCTGTCCAGTGCCCTGTGAGCAGTGGTTCCTGTTCGTCTCCTGCATCGTCGTCCATACCTTCGATGTCTTCGGAGTCGAAGTCGAGCATGTCGGTCAAATCGTCGACAGTGGCTACTAAGTGGGTGGTGGGTGGGTGGCGAATTTCTTCGTCATCCGCATCCCAATCCTGCCGGACATAGTTCGGCCAGGACTCTCTTGACAAGGAGAGAGACCTTAATGAGTTCAGTATGTCGCCGAAGGGCGAGTGCTGAAAGATATCCGCGGAGGTGAACTCCATGATCGGCGCCCAGTCGGATTCGATAGACACGGGCGCAGGCGGTTCGGAGTCCGTGGCCGGAGAAGAATCCGGCAGTTTGGCGTCACGGCTCTCGTGAAGGGTAAGGTCAGTACTCGGCTCGATCGCCGCTGAGAACGCGGCCTCCGTGGCGGGGTCTATCCACCCATCCATAGGTGGCGCAATAGGCTCTGGATTGAGGGCCGGAGCGGTTGCCGGTGCGGTCTCCTGAAAATTGTCCGATGGTAGAGCTAAATCATGCGCATCGTGACCGTGCGGCGCACCCGGCAGGGGCTAGAATCCGTCGAAGATTAAGTCTCCACAGATGTCGGCCGTGTAGTCTAAGCTTCCAAACCTGACCTGGTGGCCAGGGGCGTAACTCTCGATCTGCTCCAGATGGCCAAGCGAGTTGGCCCGCAGTGCGAAGCCGCCGAATACAAAGATCTGTCTGGGGAGAAAAGTCTCACCTCAGACTGCATCGCTATCGATGATCGAAGGAGCCATCAAGCCTAATGATACGACACAGAGGAACTCTCAATTAAAGCACCAATGTCGGTGTCAAAACCGGCGGATCTCGGGTAGGGGGTCCCGAACTGTGCGTCTAGGCGGATGGTAATAGGAGACAGGGGACACGATGTTTTTACCTAGGTTCGGGCCCTCTCGATGGAGGTAAAACCCTACTCCTTCTTGATTGATCTTGATGATATGAGTATTACAAGAGTTGATCTACCACGAGATCAGAGAGGCTAAACCCTAGAAGCTAGCCTATGGTATGATTGTTGTTCTTGGTCCTATGGACTAAACCCTCCGGTTTATATAGACACCGGAGGGGGCTAGGGTTACACAGAGTCGGTTACAAGGAAGGAGATCTACATATCCGTATTGCCAAGCTAGCCTTCCACGCCAAGGAGAGTCCCATCCGGACACGAGACGAAGTCTTCAATCTTGTATCTTCATAGTCCAACAGTCCGGCCAAAGGTTATAGTCCGTCTGTCCGGATACCCCCTAATCCAGGACTCCCTTAATGATTGCTTGAGCAACCTTGATCGAGTTTTGCAGAGATGTGAAGAAACTAATCTTGTCTTGAATTGGGAAAAGTACCACTTTATGGTTAATGAAGTTGATAAAGCCAAGGTTGACGCTATTGAAAAGATGCCATGTCCTAAGGACACCAAAGGTATAAGAAGTTTCCTTGGTCACGCGGTTTTTATAGGAGGTTCATATCAAAAATTTCTCGGCCTCTGACTAATTTATTACAAAAAGATATACCATTTGTCTTTGATGATGATTGCATAGAAGCATTTGAAATACTTAAGAACGCATTGATCTCTGCACCTATTGTTCAGCCACCTGATTGGAATTTACCCTTTGAAATTATGTGTGATGATAGTGATTATGCAGTAGGTGCTATTCTAGGGAAAAGAGTTGATAAGAAATTAAATGCTATTCAATATGCTAGTAAAACTCTAGACAATGCTCAGAGAAATTATGCTACTACTGAAAAAGAATTCTTAGCAGTTGTATTTGCTTGTGATAAGTTCAGACCTTATATTGTTGATTCTAAAGTAACTATTCACACTGATCATGCTGCTATTAAATATCTTATGGAAAAGAAAGATGCTAAACCTAGACTTATTAGATGGGTTCTCTTGCTACAAGAATTTGATTTGCATATTGTTGATAGAAAGGGAGCTGAGAACCCCGTTGCAGACAACTTGTCTAGGTTAGAAAATGTTCTTGATGACCCACAACCTATTGATGATAGCTTTCCTAATGAACAACTAAATGTCATAAATGCTTCTCGTACTGCTCCATGGTATGCTGATTATGCTAATTATATTGTTGCTAAATTTATACCACCTAGTTTCACATACCAGCAAAAGAAAAGGTTTTTCTATGACTTGAGACATTACTTCTGGGATGACCCGCATCTTTATAAAGAAGGAGTAGATGGTGTTATTAGACGTTGTGTACCTGAGCATGAACAGGAACAGATTCTACGCAAGTGTCACTCTAAGGCTTATGGAGGACACCACGCTGGAGATAGAACTACACATAAGGTATTGCAATCCGGTTTTTATTGGCCTACTCTCTTCAAGGATGCCCGTAAGTTTGTCTTGTCTTGTGATGCAAAGAAATGGTAATATTAGTAGACGTCAAGAGATGCCTATGAATTATTCACTTGTTATTGAACCATTTGATGTATGGGGCTTTGATTATATGGGACCTTTTCCTGCCTCTAATGGATATACACATATTTTAGTTGATGTTGATTACGTTACTAAGTGGGTAGAAGCTATTCCAACTAGTAGTGCTGATCATAACACTTCTATTAAAATGCTAAAAGAAGTTATTTTTCCGAGGTTTGGACTCCCTAGATATTTAATGACTGATGGTGGTTCACATTTTATTCATGGTGCTTTCCAAAAAATGCTTGCTAAGTATGATGTTAATCATAGAATTGCATCTCCTTGTCAGCCACAGTCTAGTGGTCAAGTAGAATTGAGTAATAGAGAGCTCAAATTAATTTTGCAAAAGACTGTCAATAGGTCTAGAAAGAATTGGTCCAAGAAACTTGATGATGCATTATGGGCCTATAGAACTGCATATAAAAATCATATGGGTATGTCTCCTATAAAATGGTTTATGGAAAAGCATGTCACTTACCTCTCGAACTAGAACATAAGGCATATTGGGCTATTAAAGAGCTCAACTATGATTTCAAACTTGCCGATGAGAAAAGGTTATTTGACATTAGCTCACTTGATGAATGGAGAACCCAAGCTTATGAAAATGCCAAATTGTTTAAAGAAAAAGTTAAAAGATGGCATGACAAAAGGATACAAAAGCGTGAGTTTAATATAGGTGATTATGTATTGCTATACAACTCTCGTTTAAGATTTTTTGCAGGAAAACTTCTCTCTAAATGGGAAGGTCCTTACGTTATCGAGGATGTCTATCGTTCCGGTGCCATAAAAATCACCAACTTCGAAGGTACAAATCCGAAGGTGGTGAACGGTCAAAGAATCAAACATTATATCTCAGGTAATCCTATAAATGTTGAAACTAATGTTATTGAAACCGTAACCCCGGAGGAATACATAAGAGACACTTTCTAGAACGTTTCAGATTTCGGAAAGGAATAGGTATGTGGTACGTTAAGTAAACCAACTCCAAAACAGTTTTTAAGGCAACATTTCTCCGTTTTGGAATATTTAGAAAAATAGAAAAATAAGAAGCAGTCCGGGAAGGACACGAGGCCCTCACGATGGTGGAGGGCGCGCCCCTACCTCGTGGGCACCTCGTGTGCTCTCCGGACTCCGTTTTCTTGCACGATACGTATTTTGGTCAGTAAAAATTCATTATATATTCTCCCGAAAGTTTTGACTCCTATATCACGCAATTATCCTTTGTTCTTGTTTCGAGCTGCTTTTTTGTCAGGGTTATCAAGGCCAGGTATCATGCCGTCCCCCTCATCCAACAATGATAACAACGATGCTTGGCTAATGAAGATAGATCTGAAGAGGGAAGAACCCATGGAGGTCAACAAGGATGAAGGGATCAAGAAGGCCATGGAGGACCAAGCTCCGGCAGCAGAAGACATCCTTCAACTTGATCACAATCTTCTTACCCCAACTGAGATTGAAGCTTTCAAGATGATTGAGTTAGCTCGTATACAAAACAAGTATCTCACACGTGAAAATATTTAGTTGAAGGAGCATATCATTGCACTCAAGGGCATTATCCGCAAGCTCGAGGACCTCTTACGCTCTATGTGCGACTATCCATCATCACCTCCACCTTCTTCATCAGCAAAGGAGACATAATCACATGGTTATGGGCACTCCCCTTGGCAACTGCCAAGCTTGGGGGAGGTGCCCCGGTATTGTATCACCATCACACTCCTATCTTTACCGTTTTTCTTAGTTCGATCCTATTAGTAGTATCTTGATCTAGTAGAATAAAGTTGATGGCATGATCTAGTTTCGAGTTTTGCTTTATGATATCTCTATGTAATCGAGTCCGTGAGCTATATAATAAAGATTAGTATTGAGTCAAGCACTACTAGAAAAAGGGCTAGTAATGGCGCACCTAATTTGGCCATTAATGGCGCATTAGTGGTGCGCCATTACTAGCACGCCATTAGTAATATTTACTAATGGCGCACCACTGGTGCCCCATTAGTATCTGGTATACTAATGGCGCACCACGCACGGTGCGCCATTAGTATGCCTCTCAGGGGCCATGTATAGCCAGGTGCTTTGGCATACTAATGGCGCACGACAACAGGATGCGCCATTAGTAACCTCGGCATACTAATGGCGCACTGCTTAAAGATGCGCCATTAGTATCCTCTGGCATACTAATGGCGCACTATGATGTGATGCGCCATTAGTATGAATATTAGGTTTTTTTTAATTTTTTAATTTTCTGTTTTTTTGCACAGGTTACAAAATGTATAATTGGACAAAATATAGACAACACACATCAACAACAGATTCATCGAATACAATAGAAGATTAGTCTCTGAATACAATTCATCATATTAGTCTCCGAATACAATTCATCATATTAGTCTCCAAATTCAAAAGACCGAACAAAGATAGAACATTATATTACAAGTCTCGAGACCGCGAGTAGCGAGTTTGTCTTCAGATTACAAGTCGATATCGATCATCTAAACTACCATCACATAGAAGAGAGCTGCGGTCATCACGATGAGCATCATCACGATGAAACTCGTCTTCATCCGGTTCCTCCAACGCTCCCTCCCCTCTCCTGCTAGATAGCGGGCGTATCTAGATTCGGCCTCGTCCCTAGTGGTGTACCCTTTGTAACTGTTACCGCTGAATCGGTGACCTGTCTCTGACACTCCTCCCAGTCGTCGTAGACTCCGGGAACCTTACCCTTGTACACGACATACGACGGCATCGCTATGCACTAGCCAAACAAAACGTTAGTACCAATTCACAGACAATACATAAGCAATATATAAGTATGCAACAGAACGATCGGAAGAGAAAAGCAAGACATTAATAGCATCAATTACATCTAAGTTGAACGACTCTCGAAACCAAAGAGACATACTACAAGTTCATTAAAGTTTAATTACAACATGAGCCAATCGATGTTTCAGAACTAGACACAGCATCACTCCTTTCGACTCGACTCAAGGGACCGGAGCGTGCATGAAGCCGCCGTCTATCATGGGAGTCATGAAATTACGGGCGTTGTCAGCCTGCATTTGTAGCATTGTGTCGATGTCACTGTTGGACGGTTGATTTCTGAGGTTGAACTGCCCCGAGGTACTAAGGACATCTTGATGGATGATTTCCGCAAGCTCCGACTGGATGCGAAAGAATTCTTGTCTGATGTCCGCGTCCTGGATTGCCGACACGCTCGCGGCCCAATCTTTGAGTTTACTCGGTAGCAGAAGTTGATGATGGTCCCGTACAATCGCCCGCATGTGATGGATGGCGTAGTAGGCACCCTTCTGACCGCCAGGCGGCTGCTTGACGCAGCAGAACGTCGTATTGTGGGAGAACACGTGCTTGCCGTACTTACGAATAGGCCTGTTGAAGGTGCCACCAGATTGGGCGTAGCCGGGGAGAACATCATCAAGAACCTTCTTGACATTTATGTAGTCTACGATCGACTGACGGTCCGGGTCGAAATACGTGGCCATGGAATATTTGGGGCTTAGGAGGATGAGCGTGCATTGTGTGTCACTGCAGAAAACACGGAATGTTAAAAGAAAAACAATCGAAATCTAAGAATTCGTATGTTACGGGGCGGTTGAGGGGAGGACTTACTCGGGAAAGTAAGGCACGAGGAAGTTATCCTTATCTGGGTTTGCCAGAATGACGCCTTCGAGGTAAGAACTCGCGACTTGCCGGTCCCCAGCGCTGCCCAAGATCTTGGCACGCATGTAGAAGGGGTCGACTATCACGATGTCCGGGGTCTTGTCGCGAATGATCCGCATCTCCATACTCAGCGAAAATAGCCGAACGAAGGTGTAGTGCAGCGGATGAAGGTTCAACATAGCGTGGATGTCATCAAACTGCAGGACGATCGTACCCCCGATGGAGTTATCCACAAAGCCCTTGCCCTCTGGCACCTTGGCCACGAAAACCGGGTATGCCACATCCTTCTCTCTGAGACGCCGCTTCTCCAAAGAAAGAACATTGTCATGCAGACTCCGCATAGCACCGGCTGCAACATCGAGCATATTTCTCGGTAGCATCGGCCTACCCGCCACATGCACCCTCCTCATTAAATCCTCAGGTGAAGGTGGCCCGTCCTGAGCACGGATCGTACTCGGTGCCGGCTGGCCCGCACCCTTGTTAGTCTTTCTTTTGCGTGCCTTCTTCTTCTCCTGTAATGGGACCGAGTTCTGCTCACAGACCGCCTTCTTGAGTGTGTTGGTGCTGAGAATATTTCGCACCTTGCCTATCTGAGGCTCAGTGAAGTCGGCAGCTGGAGACGTCTCCTGAGAGCTGAACGGCAGACGATGCCTGTTGCAACTTGGCTTCTCCGTGGTACCAGCTAGATCGCGCACGTCTTTTGTTGGGTTGGGTTCTTGAGAAGGAGGCCCCATGAAGTCGCCATCGTACCCATGATCGGCAAAGTACCGATCGCCGTTGCCAAATGTATCGTCGTCGTCGTTGTTCTGATCCTGTGCCATATGCATGTTTGGATCCAGTGGCATAGTGATGTCCGGCACCGTTGCGGCGGTCTTGCCATGGGGCCGACTTGGCGCCGGCACGACTGGCGGTGTTGTCTTTGGGGTTGTGTCCCCCGCCCCCAAACGAATCTGGCTCTTCGGCCAAAGCAGGGGCCAGCTCAGGCAGGCGCTGAGGATCATCACGTCATCATCGTCGGCCCCAACGGGTCGAATCGGAGGTAACAACTCGTCGCAGCCTGGCAGCACCCGAACCAGTTGAACCCTAAACAAGTTGGGTGGCATCTGGGTACCGTGGAACAAGGGGTTGCCCGGTTGAACGATTTTGCCCTTGGCGACATCGACCAACTCATTGTTCACAAAGTGCAGGAGAGTGCACGGAACGTCAGCGGCGCCCTACGAAAACATGTAGGGCGCCAGGGATGCCCAGTCAAAGGCAAGGAGATGAAGTCCTCGGCCGAGAGAGGCTTAATTAGTTACCGTGATGATGGCGTCGAGCTCGGCTAATGTCGAGGCACCGCCAACGGCGGGCGTGCAGTTGACGGAGGGGCCGCTTGCTGCAGAGGTGCCTGCCGGCGTGCACCCGGGTGCATTAAGCTCCCGTGCCGGCGTCGGAGACACCAATGCCGCCTCCGTCGGAGACACCAATGGCCCCGCCATCGCGTTCTGCGAGTTGCTGGCCGTGAAGCTAGGAATCGGGGGCGGCCCCTGTTGGCCGCCCACAATCCACGCACTCAACCCCTGGATCAAGGTAGGCAAAATGGTGGTGATCGTCGCTCCGAGTTGTTGTTGCACTTGCTCTTGGACAATCTCCGGAATCCGCGCCACTTGTGCCTTGAGTTCTTGAACCTCGCGCCCCTAGCTTTCCGAGCTGGTCTTTTTCTCCTTTCGTCCACCAGTGTTATAGTATGACCCCCATTTTGTCGACAAGCCTTTGCCGGCCACACGACCAGCTGACGTCGGCTTACTGAGCTTATCCTTGTTCTTCATTACATTCAACGCCCTATTTAGAGTGGTGTCCCAAGGGTTGCTCTTAGTCGACCCCGCGCTACTGCTTTCTGTCGCCTGCGGAAGGAATGTGAACCATTTAGAAATTTGGCTTCTTTAATTAGAATGCAACCATATGGAGCTAATTACGTGGGGGTGTATTCCTTACCAGAACAAGCTCAAGTGCCCTGGTCTTCGGATCCGTGGTAAGCTCCTTTGTTTTCGGGTCCTTCTTGTACCGGGCCCTGACATAGTTCCTGGTCTGCTTGTCACCGTATTTATCGAAGAGGGACGGTAGGCCTTGCTCGGCACGGTCTGCCTCCTCCTTGTCCCATATAGGCTCCGCCACTCTGTAACCGCCGGGACCGAGTGTGTGTTCCCCTAAGTTTAGCTCCCGCATTTCTTTCCCCCACTTACTTGATTCGGAGTGTGCAGTGCTCGAGCAATTGATCTTGAAGTCGTTGTAGTCATCTTCGGTGATCGAAGGATTTTTCTCCTTGATCTTCTCATAACTCTCACCTTTCTCGATCATTCTCTTCACATTGCTTTTCCAAGTAGACAGGGCCTTGCTCATCTTCGTGAGGGCAGCATTGTTCACTTTATTCCCTTTGAGGCTTGTGTTTTCAAATTCAACGGGGAACTTGTATCGTTCGTGCAGCTTCGTGAAGAGGAGGTTGCACAAATTCCATCGGTCAGGATGCCTCAGGTTCTCGGTGTTGATCGAGACGGTGCTCCGGAGAATGCACCCGAGCTGAAGCGAGTACCCCTTGACTATTCGTTCGGGCGTCGTTGGATTCCCGTCGGAGTCCACTTCAGTAACTTCCTCCTTGAGGGTGCGGAGCAAGGTCGGGCGTCGGTCCTTCCGTTGCCTCTTCTGGCTGCCATCTGTGCGTGCGCCGCCATCATCAGTGGTGGCATCCTCGGCGGCACCATCAGTGGTGGCATCAGTGGGGTCATCCTCGGCGGCACCATCAGTGGTCTCAGGATCGGTGGGGAAGGCAGCGTCCTCATACAAGTGAGGTTGTTCCTCCATCTCCTGGGACAGCTCCCAGAATGCCTTGCCGCCCGAACCCCCGGCCTCATCGTTGTTGGCCATGTTTCTCTCTAAATAGAAACAAAGTTTGGTCAAAAAGTTGGTTATTGTCAAGGAACAAGATCATGGTCTCATCATTTAGGGTTTGTCGACACCGAGGCATCCTAAAATCTAAGCTTTTATCATTGAGGGTTTTTCGACGCCGAGGCACCCTAAAAGCCTAAGCTTTCATCATTTCGGTTTTTATCGACACCGAGGCACCCTAAAAGCCATGCATTAGTCACAAGTACGCCGGGGCACTTGATCCTACTTAATTAACTACTAAGATACCCCGGCCCATGCATTAGTCACAAGTACCCCATATGTCCTATTTTTAGCAAAGTCATGCTAAAATTCACGGAAAATTTCAGCATGACCTTTGCTGAAAATAGGACATATGGAGTACCCGAATTTGCCGGAACGGAAGTTAATCGACATTCTGGCAAACTCAAGGGCCTCTCGGGGTACCTGCAAAATCATTATCCAGTGAAGGAATTGTGCCGCACACTGCTGCCTCACACTGCTGCCAAAATCATTATCGATATGCTGAACTTGCATTTCACTCTGCATAGTTGAACAGTCTAACAACTAGAAATATATCTGCACTGCAGGGCTTGTACACAAACTCTGGTTTGTGCATTACACAAATATAGCTAAACAGTGTTATGTTGAACAGAAGCATGGATTTTGTGCATTACACAAAGTCTGGTTTTGCCAAAGTCTGGTTTCGAAACACTTATGTAGCATGCACTATTCTCTGGCAAGGAATATACTTTAGGGATTGGTATTAATAATGATGACATGTTTCTCTTTTTACAGATTAAAATAAGTCCACCGTTCATATATTAATTAAAGAACAGACAAGATGCCTTGTAATGGATCGGATCAGCCTTCCCTCATAAATCGTATGGCATTATAAGCTAATAAAGCGGATGAGTAGGGATGTCAAGTGAACAGAAAATTCAGTTACTGCTTGAGTGATTTGACACCAAAAATTACTCCCAAAAATTACAATGACTGTATATTGACTGCATATATTCACTGTACAGGACTGAATTCAGTCAAGAAAACCTCTCAATTTTTGTTCACTGCATATATTCACTATTTCAGCTCAAGTTTCATTACAACACAAACACTGTAATTCATCTGATCACAAAAAAATTAATAATCAAAATCAAATTACAATAGGGGTCCCAGGTTTGACCCCATGATACATGCTATCCTGGGATTATTCCTCTTCTGAACAAACCATCATGCATCATTTTCTAACCAAGGCATAGCTCAGGAAAACCACTTGCTTTGACCAGAACTAGCTGATTACCCCAAATCTCATGGTAAAATTAGCAAGGCAGAGCATTTCTCTTACATGACCATAGCAAGAATGACACACTCAACTTCATTGCTTCAACCACATGGACAACAGAGCAAATGTTGGAAGTTGACAATATACTTTAGATTCACACATGCTCCCCTAATTATTTTGTCTATATCTTTAGATTATCTACTTTAGGCACAATCATACACAACTCTGACTAATTCATCACTGTAGGCCAGCATGAAACACACTCCTCCAAAAAAGCCTAAAATTCCACTATTATTGCCTGTAAAAAGGCCTAATATCCACTAGTATTGCCTCTAAAAAAGCCTTAAAAATCCACTATTGTTGACAATCAAAATATGATCTGAACTATAAGGAGTTAACTGAAAAATGAGTGCTTGTTGGCATGAGGGAGTAAACTGATTGTTGGCACAAAAATATTGGTTCTGCAAACATGAAAACAGTCACAAAAATAATGCACTTGGTTTGTGTTGAGTTTTTGCTTTCAGGGATTGGTTTGTGTTGAGTTGTTAACCTAAAGGTTCGGCGGTTTGAATCTCCTTTAGCTAGTTTGAATCTCTGGACTACCCTGTTAGATTGGGACTGAAGATAGGTACCTGCTTATCTTTCTATTCTGTCACCAGCAGTGGCTTTTCCAAGAATAATATACCTGAATGAACATAGGTGAGAGGTTAACTAACTGCCTCAAAGGTATAATCAATGGTTATACATGGAACAAATTTTTTTCTCTCACTTATATCAGCTCCACTAAACCAATCATCTAGTAAAAAGATAATTACAGTAAAAGTCATATAATTACTGTACATAATATGGTCAAATTGTACTTTGAAAATAAACTGTTGAGAATTGGCCATGTCATTCATGTGATGTGATGATGGCAGGAACAATCTTCTAATGTGTGTCTACAGTGGATTAATTCATAAGATAAGCCTAACAATCTTCTAACTGATCTGGTCATGTGGCTGGTCAAATTGTACTTGGAAGAAAAAAACACAAAATTCTCTCTTGCCATCATTAATCTAGTTTAGATTAGGAAGCAACAAATGAGAATAAGTCAGTATCTACTACTAGCAAAGCACAGGGCATCTTTGGTGCTTACAAGTTATAACTTACAAGTAATGTCATGCCAACATAAATAAATTGCGTGATGCTACCTCTTCTCCGGATCGATGTGACTAGTAGGTGGTATATACTATATACAGGATAGATTAACGAGCACCCCAGACACATTAGTTGCAGCTCCATGGAAAATCATTCTATTAGGCAGTTCAACGACGTCATTATCCTCAGCTCGTCAAACAGCTCTATTCATAGTTCTCGGCACATAAACAACAGGCTTATAACTGTGAAACTACATTATGCAATTAGGGGTAGAGTAATAGTAGTACACACACATTATTTGCGGTTCAACAGTGTCATTGTTCCCGGATAAATCAAGTAGTTCTTTTCAGAGTTGCCGGTGCAGAGCATGTCAACCACTTGTCATAGCTGAAGGAGAAAGAGTTCGCAAGGAAATCACTGAAGCAGTAAAAAAATTAAACACCAGGCTTATAATTGTCAGACTACTTTAGGCTACTCATCCGTGTGCAATGCCATGACAAGTGCAAGCAATTTCTACTTCAGACTACATAAGTAACCTCATTGCATCAACCAGTGATCTGATCTCACAATCCCCACCCACGTGGTAGGAATAATTAAAGCACACATCATTCATCATGCATCATGCATGCCAGACCCAGGCTCACTTTCACCAGTCTCATCACTCCTAAAGTTTCACCTAAGCACATCTAGAAAAATAAAGTTTCAGCTAAGTAGAGCAGTACTAGGTGTAACCAATCGTTGTACCATTAGAAATTCACTAAAAATAAAATCTAAGACAACACTTTAACCGGAGGCGCTGTGTTCTGTTCTAACATGGAGGGAGGGAGGGAATGGGGAATGGTAGAGAGAGGGAGGAAGGAGGAAGGAGGAGAGGTACCTGGTCGTCGGAGGGGTCGGGGTCGGGGTCGGCGAAGGGGTCGGGGTCGGGGTCCGAGCTTGTCCGGGTCCTCGCTCGCTGCGGTCGAAGGAGAGCAGGGGCCGGTGGCGGAGGACGGCAGGGGCAGGCGGGGTGGGTGTGTTGGGGCCGCACTCGCCGGCTACTGCAGGGGCCGGAGGAGGCCCTCGCTCGTCAGAGGGAGGAGGAGAGGAGAGGAGCGGGCGGCGCGCGCTTGGCCGATCCCGTTCGGAGGGCGCGGGGGTGCCGGGGGTGGAGTCCCGAGGGGAGAGCGGCGCCGACGTCGGGGCCTCAGGCGGCGGCGGGCGCAGCGGCAAGGCGGCGGGGCGGCATCGAGGCGGCGGGGCAGCGGCGTCGGGAGAGGAGAGGGGAAGGGGATCGAGGGCGAGGGAGATAGAGGGGATAGGTGTGGGCCCGGGAGGAAGTATGGATGGGGCGGCACAATACTAATGGCGCACCACCCCTCGGTGCGCCATAAGTACATCCATACTAATGGCGCACCTCACCCTGGTGCGCCATTAGTATTTTTTTTCTGCTCGAGCCAACAGGTTTATATCCCACCTAACCTGATCCACATTAAGTTCCTCTACTAGCTCGACTGGTCAGCAGCCAGTTCTCACACCAGGAGGTCCTGGGTTCGATTCCCAGGCTCCACAATTTTTTTATGCATTTAAAATGCTGTTTTATACTTACTTGTGTTTAAATATGTTCAAACTTGTTTAAATCATAACAGTAATATTTTTTTTATAAGACAGTAATAAATTTTTAAAAAATATCATCAAAGAGTAATGCCGGTGGAGCGGGGGAGGGTGCGGGGGGTGCGGGGGGTCGCCGGCGGCGGTTGAGTAGGGGAGGGGTGCGGGGGGTCGGCGGCGGCGGTTGAGTAGGGGAATCGAGGGTGCGGGGGGTCGGCGGCGGCGGCCGGTGGACCGGGGGGTGCTCGGCGGTGAGTGGTACCGGATCTGGCGAGGTGGGATAGCGATCGAGATGGAGGGGGATCGAGATTGAGTGTCCATGAAATTTAAAAATATTCATGATAGTTCAAAAAGTGCCCACGAAATACAATCAAGAAATGAAGGCTACGATATAATTAAATACAATCTTCTTGCCCTTCTTTTTCGCAAATGGAGTTCTTCTGTGGAACGGACGTCGTTTAGGTAGGGTGGTCCTGCTTCTTCTTGTGGTGTATGCTGCTACTCCATCATCGTCGTCATGTTCGATCCTCGGGTCGCCGTACTTGTCGAAGTCTTGCTCAGTGGCTACTCCATCCATTCCGATGATCTTCCTTTTGCCTCTCCTCACGACAACACGACTGGGCTTTGGCGGGTCGGTAATGAAGAAGCATTGGTCCACTTGGGAAGCCAGTACACATGGCTCATTTTTCACGGTGACGTTTGCGCCCGCGCTCTTGGATTTGGCTTTGGGTATAACCATGGTGGTGAAATACCGGTCTTCTTTTATGACGTTCTTGGCCCATCTGACACGGAACATCGGGACCTTCTCTCGAGCGTAGCTCAGCTCCCAGATCTCCTCGATCCTTCCGTAGTATCTGTCCTTGTCGTTACCGGTGTAGGATTTCATCGTTACCCCGGAGTTCTGATAACCATCGCTCTTCATGTCCTTGGCCTCGGTGTAGAATGTGTAGCCGTTGATATCGTACGCCTCATAGGTCATCAGGTTGTGCTCGGCGCCCTGTGACAAGGCGAATATGAGTTGTTCTTCCGTGGAAGAATCCTCATGTAAAGGGTACGACAGAAGCTTCTGCTTGAACCAACGCGTGAAACATGAGTTGTGCTCTTTGAGTATATCTCCGTCCGTCCTCTGTTGGCCTCGGTCATTGTACGTCTTCTTAATAAAGGTTTTGTGCTCTACCACCCAAGGATCGACCACGTCTATGTGTTGTAGCGCGACTAGGTTTGCTCTTTCAAAGTCGGCGAGTCGACCCTCGAAGTCGACATGCATCTCGCGGCAACCCTCACGGTGACCCCATCCAGGGAGCCTGCCGAGGTGCCTGTTGACGGGCAGACCAACGGGGTTCTCGATGCCTAGATAATTCGTGCAGTAGGAGATGCACTCTTCGGTCAGAAAGCCCCTGGCTATGCTTCCCTCTGGACGTGACATGTTGCGAACGTATCCTTTGATGACACCATTCATCCTTTCGAACGGCATCATGCTGTGCAGGAACGTCGGACCGAGTTGGATGATATCCTCCACTATATGGACCAGCAGATGCACCATAACGTCGAAGAATGCGGGCGGGAAGTACATCTCAAGCTCGCATAGTATCACCACGATCTCTTCCTGTAGCCTTCTGAGTTGCCTCACGCCAATCGACTTCCGAGAGATGATGTCGAAGAAGTTGCATAGGCCAAATAGCGTTTCACGGACGTGCGCGTCCATGATCCCATGGATTGCAACTGGAAGTATCTGTGTCATCAGCACGTGACAGTCGTGAGACTTCATCCCGCTGAACTTCTGCTCCGCTGGGTCTAGGTATCTGCTTATCTTCCCCGCGTAACCGTAAGGAAGTTTTACTCCTAGGAGGCAGGTGAAAAACTGCTCGATCTCCTCCTGACTTAGAGTGAAGCACGCGGGAGGGTAGTCATTTCCAGTCTTCTTGGCCTTTTTGCCTTTGCGACGACTTTCTGTGTCCTGCTTCGCCTCATCATCATCATCATCATCATCATCATCATCATATATAGCGTGAAGCTCCTACCTGATGCCCATTGATTTCAAGTCTGCCCTTGCTTTCGGCCCATCTTTGGTCCTCTCTGGCATATTGAGCAGGGTACCAAGCAGACTCTCGCACACGTTTTTCGTGATATGCATGACATCAAGGCTGTGAGGCACACGGTGGATCTTCCAGTACGGCAAGTCCCAGAAAACAGACCTTGTTTTCCATACCTTCAGCAGCGGCTCTGGCGCCTTTCGCTTCTTTCCCAGCTCTCGCGCCTTTTGCTTCTTTCCCGGCAGTGCGCAGTCTTTCCAATTTTTCAACAACTTGTCTATTTCCTCGCCGCTCCTCGTACACGGGCGTTTTCGGGGTTCGGTTTCACCATCAAACAGATCCTTGCGTTTCCTCCATGGGTCATCGTCGCGAAGCCACCTCGATGTCCCATGAACACGGTTTTCGAAGACCCGGGATCTCTATCTAGCTGGCGATACGTTGTGTCATCCATGCACCTTACGCATCCAGAAAATCCGTGGACTACCTGCCCCGCGAGATATCCGTAACCGAGATAGTCGTGCACCGTCGTGAGCAGTGCGGCTCTCATAGGGAAATATTCTTTCTCTGCGGCATCCCACATATTGGCTGGCGTTTTCCACAACGTGTCTAGCTCCTCCTTCAGCAGCCCCAGATACAAATTGATGTCGTTCCCTGGTTGTTTCGGCCCTTCAATTAGCATACTCATGTGAATGTACTTCCTCTTCATGCACAAGCAGGGGGGAAGGTTGTACATCCACACAAACACAGGCCAGGTGCTATGTGTGCTTCTCTGGCTGCCAAACGGATTGACTCCATCGGTGCTCGCGCCCAGCACGATGTTCCTTGGATCCTTCCCAAATTCTGGGTATTCAAATTTCAACGCTTGCCACTGGCTCGCATCCTTAGGGTGACTCAGCATCTTGTCTTTTTTATCTATCTCCAGATCATTTGCGTTGTCTTCTCGCTTCTTCTCCTCCCTATCGCGTGCCAACGCAGGAGCTTTGCTACCTTAGGATCCGCGAAATACCGCTGCAGACGAGGAGTGATCGGAAAGTACCACACCACTTTTCGAGGAGCTTTCTTCCTCTTCTTGTATCGAGTGATGCCGCACACCGTAAATATGGTAGACTCCGCGTGCTCATCCCGATAAATGATGCAATTGTTCATGCACACATGGTATTTCACGTGCGGTAAATCCAGAGGACACACGATTTTCTTCGCCTCCTCCAAACTGGTCGGGCACTTGTTCCCCTTTGGAAGACGTTCGTGCCAGAATGACATGTTCTCGTCGAAGCATGCGTCGGTCATTTTGTGTTTTACCTTCATCTCCAGAGCCATGACCGTTACTTTCAGGCGGGTATCCGCGGGCCTGCATCCTTCATACAATGGAGTAACCGCGTCTAACTCAAGTTGATCCACCTTGGCTTTCTCTCGGGCGGCAGCTCTTGCGTTATCCGTCTGCTTGAGAAGCAGCTCTTGAATATAAGGGTCCTGCACCCAGCCCATCGATGGTCCACCGTCGTCTGCTCCGCCGGCATCATCATCTTCATGATCATGCCCGTCGTCTGCTCCGGCATCTTCCTCATCATCATGTCCTGCATCTTCTACATGATGACTGTGTACAGCATCACCGTCGTGATCATCTCCTGGGGATTCTTCGTCTTCTCGCCCGCCCGAGCCGCGGTAGTTGTCTTGCTGCCCTTCCTCATTTCTTGCCCCGGCCCCATGGACGACTTCGTAGTCATCTTCATCACCTTGCCACCGATAGCCATCCATGAAACCACGCAAGAGCAGGTGGTCCCGCACCTGCCCGGAATTCGGGTCCGCAATAAGGCTCTCCAGCTTGCATCTTCGACACGGACACCTTATCTCCGTCTCGTTCTTTTGAAGCATCTCGGCCTTCACGGACCTCAAAAACCTATTCACGATGCCTTCGGTCATCGTGCGGACCATGGTCGCCTGCGGGGTAGAGCAAAACGATATTTTAGAACCAAGAAAAAAATTGGCATGACTTTCCCTAAAAATAGGACCAAAAAGAATGCTTAATGCCAAAATTATCGCCGAAACGGAAATGAATCAACATTCCGACAAAATATTGGCAACTATCGCATTTCAAATACCGGTACACCTCCAAACACAAACACATATGCAACACCACAAACATATGCAACACCACGAACATACATAGATCTAGCTAGGCCATAAAAAGTGCATGTGCACATTGTTGTAGGGAGAACAACATAAATATAGCTTTCCCCCTTACTTACCTATCAAAACAAGGTAATTTAACCACTTAATTTGAATGAATCTATGGTGGAAATGAGGTGAAAAAGAGGAGGCACCCGAGACAAGGAGGAGGTGGAGAGAATGAAGTGGGGAGAAAGTGAGTGTGGGTAGGAGAGGCTGCCCAAAATATCTTGTTGCTGCCCACTTACTAATGGCGCACCAACAATAAATGCGCCATTAGTAATCCAGGTTACTAATGGCGCACCTACATCTGATGCGCCATTAGTAGTTTTGCAAAAAAAACATACTAATAGCGCACTGTTTCATAGTGCGCCATTACTAGTTTGAACTAGTAATGGCGCACGGTGGAAGAGTGCGCCATTAGTAGTTTTGCAACAAAAGGAATAAAAAATATAATTAAAAAAACAACATTAGTGGCGCACTCTGGGACTAGTGCGCCATTACTAGTTACAACTAGTAATGGCGCACTGTGTCTGGATGCGCCATTAGTATGTTTGGACGGGCGCGCTAGTTCAAAAAAAAATTGATACTAATGGCGCATCCTAGGCCTGGTGCGCCATTAGTAGTTTCAACACTAATGGCGTATTAGAAGGTGGTCCGCCATTAGTATATACTAATGGCGCACCTCTTATCTGGTGCGCCATTAGTGTCAATCCCATCTATAGCCCTTTTTCTAGTAGTGAAGGGCTTGATTATTTTGCCATGATCTTGAGTGAATAAAAGAAACAAGAAAAAGAATAAAAAGAAATAAAGAGATCATATTGATCTTATTGAGAGTAATGACTTCACATAGAAAGAGTATGATGATTAAAAATTGTTGGGAGTTGGCAAACATAGCATTGGTCATCGTTGCAATTAATAGGAAGTAATAAAGAAAGAGAGGTTTCACATATAGATATACTATCTTGAGATCTTTTATGATTGGGAGCACTCATTAAAATATGACATGCTATAAAGAGTTGACGTTGGACAAGGAAGACAACGTAATGGATTATGTTTTCTTATATCTGAGATAAAGTATATTGTCATGGATCATCCAACATGTTGAGCTTGCCTTTCCCCCTCATGCTAGCCAAATTCTTAGCACCAAGTAGAGATACTATTTGTGGTTCCAAAAACCTTTAAACCAGTTTTGCCATGAGAGTCCACCATATCTACCTACGGATTGAGTAAGATCCTTTAAGTAAGTTGTCATCGGTGCAAGCAATACAAATTGCTCTCTAAATATGTATGATTTACTGGTGTGGAGGAAATAAACTTTATACGATCTTGTGATGTGGAAGAAATAAAAACGACGGACTACATAATAAAGATTCATATCACAAGGGGCAATATAAATTGACATTCTTTCGCATTAATATTTTGTGCATCCATCCATAAAAGCGCATGGCAACCTCTGCTTCCCTCTCCGAAGGGCCTATTTGTTACTATTATCTTCTACCTTATGCAAGAGTCATGGTGATCTTCACCTTTCCTTTTTACATTCTATCCTTTGGCAAGCACAGTGTGTTGAAAAGATCATGATATAAGGATTTACTATTTGTCACCCTGGGTGAGGAATAGTTATTCTTCACCCCCACTATTTTACCACAATGCACTATAATTTTACGTTTCGTAAGTTTTATCTTATTTCTGACGTAAAAAGAGATCGTAAGAAAATATACAATCGTCGTAAAAAATATTTTATGTTATGTAAAATTATAAACATAAAAGCATAGTGTAAAATATACATGAACTCCAAATTTTCATGTCGTATGACTTATATTTTCTTTTCTTATACCAAATTTTATGTAGTGAATCAATAGGAATTTAACTATTTGAATTCCGAACGTAATTTAATTATGAAGTGACTGTAATTTAACTATTCTCATCACGGGATCAGAATATTAATATTCTGATCACAACCTGAACTTCCCGAGTAACGGGCCTGACCTTCCCCGAGTACTAGGTTGAAGTTCAGCTAAAAGGTGTCCAAATGGGGCTTGCGATATACCGTTGGAAAGCTATGAACACCTGTATCATGACCCAAGTTAATTATTTGGCAAAATGTAAGCGGTTTAAGAGCCGTTTTGAAAATCGTTTTTTCTTCGTTCAAAAAACGTGAATCGTATTTTCGATCGCATTTTTAAACCGATTATCGGAATGAGGCAAATAATATGGCATTGGAAAGCTGCTGCAAAACCGCTCCTTCCACATGTTGAAAGTTTTCTCTAATTCCCTATGGTTAAAGCATAATTTGGAAAATCGAAGAATTTCGCAAACGGAACACCCGAGTTGGTATTTTCGATGTCATTTCTAAACGGCAAATCCAATTGAGGCAAATAATATGGCGTTGGAAAGCTTATGAAAATGCGCTACTTTTTCATGTTAAAAGGTTTTTCTAATTTTGAACAGTTTAAAAGGAAATTAGAAAACGGTACAAGTTCCACCGAGTTCATATTTTCGAATTAATTTTTTAACCGTACATCCAAATGCAGCAAATGATATGGTGTTGGAAAGCTTGAAGAAATGCGAATCTTTTTTGTATATATTGTTTCTCCTAATTCATTACTGTTTTATGTCAGTTTTGAAAATGGCTAAAAACGTATTTTTGCCGTAATTTCTACAAACTTTATCGGAATGGGACAAATAATATACCGCTGAAAAGCTACGGAAAATGCGAAACTTTTGCATGTTGATGGTTTTCTCGGATTCCTAGCCGTTTTTATGTAATTTCAAAAACGGCGAGATCATTCGTTATGCCTTTATTTCGAAACAGTTTCTTCGAAAATGCACCGCATGAAGAACCTGACCTTCTCGGCATGTGTACCTGAACTTCACTCTGTTTTTCACGTATTTTTTTTGCCTACAGCTCTACATCCACTGCTCGTAGCTCTCCATCCACTCAGCGGAATTGAGCAAATAATATACCGGCGGAAAGCTGTTGTAAACACGCAACTCTCCCGTGATGATCATTTTTTCATACTCGCGACTATTTTAAAAGTTTTTTATCTCAAATTCATTCCCTATAATAGTCGAACTTCCTGCTGTTTTCACGGTGAACTTCTGTGACATGTTTTGGTTTGTAATTTTCTCATCCATTCGTCAGTGTTACAGAAATGATATTCCTTTTGTAGAAATCTCTCTCATAATAAATATTTAAACTTTCTCCGACCGAGCACTTGAAATTACACAAATAATATTCTTGCTGTTTTGAAGTAAATTATAAAATGACGAGATCATGATTTCTGCTTTCATCGTGAATGGAAAAGCACTGCGTGAAGTAATTGGACTTCTCGGGCATGTCTGTTTGAACTTCACTCTGTTTTTGACGTGCTGTTTTTTGCACTGCTTGAAGTAGTTGAACTTCTAGGCATGTCCGTTTGAACTTTACTCTGTTTCAATTTATTGTATTTTTCTTATATGAAATACGCACAATGTAGTACGTGAACTTCCGGTTGTTATCACTTTGAACTTCTCTCTGGTTTGAGATAGTTATTTTAAAACACAAAAAAAACAAAAAAAAATTGTATTTTGGACATCTAAATACACGGTAAACATCTCACACAAGAATTTTTTGAACTTTTCCTCGCCGTGCACTTGAACTTCTAGCAACTTTTTTTCCATTTATGGGTTGTTTTTAAAAGTGCAAAAAATGGCGTTGTGTTTTTTTATTTTTTGAACAGGTAAATCCTTGGTTTTAATAAACTCCGAACTTCTCTGTTATTTCAATTTGAACTTCACCTTTTTTATATTTTTGAGTAAAGAATTGTTTTCGATTTTTATACGGAAAAAATCGAACATGGAAATACAAGGTGAACCTCTCTCGCAAGAATTTTTGAACTTCTCCGGACACATCACTTGAACTTCTTTCAACAAACCTTTTAAGCTTTTAATTTTTCTATATTCTACCTGAAATGCATCCCTTGCATTACTTAAACTTCTCGTTGTTTTTACCTTGAACTTCTGTCACGTATTTTTGTCCAACCTCTCTCACAACAATTTTTAAACTTTCTCGGGCCGAGCACTTGAACTTTTAGCAACAAAACATTAGGCTTTGCATTTTCATTCTTTTTTAATACAAATGCACACGTATAGTACGTGAACTTCTGGCAGTTATCAGTCTGAACTTATGAGATCATGTCTTCTGACTTTATCGTAAAACCAGAGTCTCCGAAAATGCACTTCGTGAAGAGGTTGAACTTCTAGAGCAGTTGTTTTTGAACTTCACTATGTTTTTCACGTGTTATTTTTTAACCGTAACTCCCAAACTACTTACCGAAATTGAGCAAATGATATACCAATGGAAAGTTGTTGAAAACATGCAACTTTCCCGTGTTGATCAGTTTTTCATACTCATGATGGTTCAAAAGAATTTTTTGAATACACATAAACGTGTTTTAAAGGGTATACATGAAAATTTTAAACCTTTCATCAAAATGTAGCACATAATATACCGTTGAAGGCTTATGAATAGCAGCAAGTTTTTTATGTAGACATGTGTTACAAATTCGTTGTCGTTTGAGAGCAGTTTTTAAAATGGCAAAACAACGTTGTCTTTTTTTTGCCTTTTTTCAACATGTAAATGAACGACAGACGTCTCAGACATGAATTTTGAACTATGCTACGAGGAGCACGTGAACTTCTTGAAACAAACCTTTTAAGGTTTTAGTTTTCTATTCTTATATTCTTATCCCGAAACGCATTTTGTGTAGTAGTTGAATTTCCCGTTTGTTTTCACCTTGAACTTTTGTCACATATTTTTGTTCAACCTCTCTCACAAGAATTTTTGAACTTTTCTCGGGCCGAGCACTTGTAGCAACAAAAATTTTAGCCTTTGCTTTTTCGTTTTTTTCATACAAATGCACACCATGTAGTACGTGAACTTCTGGACGTTATCAATCTGATTTGCCCTCGGTTCTGCGAAAATACCTTTTTTATTTGAACTTCATTGTGTATTTTTAGAAATGTGAAAATTGGAGGTTTTTTAGAAACATCAAACTTCTTCATTATTTGAAATTGAACTTATTGGTTTTATTCTTTTAGTAACTAGATAAATCCGTTTTTTCAAATAGACATCAAACCGCTCCGCTTTTTCCAATTAAAGTTCTTGGTTTTATTCTCTTGTAACGTCTCTTTTTTTTTCTAAATCGGGGAGAAAATTGAACATCTTCTTTGCGCCCTTGTTTTTGAACTTCACTTACAATTTGTCTATTCTTCAAAATTCTTGGGACATAGTATATGATCTTCTAGATACCCACAATACTCTTGAGTTTTTCCCTCTTAAATCTCTGTTATTTTTTGCACATGGATTTTTTATTGATATTTTCTCATTTTTTGAAGTTTCACGTTTCTCAAAAATGAACTATTGGGTTTTTTTTCTTATCTTTCTGTGTTTCTCTGGTTGAACTTCCCGGCTTTTACTACTATTTTTCTTCTCTGAATTTTGTGTGTTTTCATATGTTCTTTGAACTTCCTAGTCGTAGTATATGTGGGCAAGCGATACGTAACATACATACAAATGAGTACTAGATGGAAGGCTCTTTTTTTGTAACTCACATGACAAGAATGCATGTGAAAAACTGATCCTTTATTTTCATATTGCCAATTGAATATGACATGAAGCAAGCAAGTAGTTTATGCTTTGTACAGAGAACACATTAACGACAATTCAGAGGAAGACACACGCACTAAGTGCCAGAGAAAGAAATACTTTTTCAATACAATTGATGGTTCCTATCCACCACCCACCGCTATATCCTATCCACACACACACACACTCTCTATATATATATATATTCTCATTTCTTTAAGCACGGACAGCAGCAGTGCTAATCTCTAACAGACATGTATCTCTTTTGTCATGTTTAACTGCAGCAACAGCGTACCAATAGCAGCCAGAAAACGGCAGTGGCGTCGGGCAGCCACACGGCACAACAACAACTAGAAATGTCTGACAACAGCAGCTAGCAGCGACATGCATCAACATTGAGCGGCAGGAAGAGAGGAAGCAGAAGCAGCTGGGTCGTACGCAGTAGCAGAAAAGAGAGATGTCTAGCGGCACCCACTGGCATCAGTCTATCTACTCCTGTAGTTGTCAACAAGAATAGATCGATGGAAATTTGGCTAAAGCTTGAAGGTTCAGTTTAAGTACACGTCAAAACTGCAGTTTAGCCAAAACCAAACGGGAGGTGCTAGCTCACTGGACAGCAACATGGGTTGATGTTGTTCTTTTCTGCTAGCAGCTTTTGCCTGCAGCTGATGTGCTTGTTGCTGCTTGTCTGCCGCCAAACCAGTCGCCACATGCCAAAAAATTGGCTGCCGCCCACCAAATCGTCAGCTGCACGGGTGTGCTAGCTTGCCAGTGCACCGGTTCCCCTGTCTTTCTTTGGCCTTCCTTCAAGAAGATGCGGTCTACATCAAGGGTCCATTTGAGGAGGGGATTCACATAGGCAGTGAAGAAACAGAAAATGATCAGTCATGGAGGGTGCGCTGGCAGGAACGGCATGGTGGCAGAAGGGGAATTGCGGCTTTGAACTTACCGGGGTTGCGTCATTGAACGGCCTAGGCACCGCGGTGGTGGAGCCCAACCGGGGATGAGGATGTGCGGTGGCTGTGGAGCCTTGCCGGGGGCAGTGGGGAGGAGACGAAGGGCGGGAGACGCCGCCGTGGGTTGGCGGCGCGTGGCACCTTGCGGGAGGCCTGCATTCCATGGCTGAGGAGACCAGGCGGCGGCATGGTGATGGCTCCGGTTGTGGTGTCCAGCGAGAATGGATCCAGGGAGGAACATGGCTTGTGGTTGGGCACCGTCAATATTGTCGGCGAGTGGATCCGGAGAAGCAAGCGGTGGTGGCGACGCGATCCCGGAAGGTAGGCGGCGGAGGCGGCGCGATCCGGAAAGGTGGGGTGGAGTGGCGGCGACGCGCGGGGAAGGTGGGATGGGGTGGGGCGGCGGCGGCGCATGGGGAAGGTCAGGGTGGGGAGGCGGCGTTGGTTGGTGGTAAGGCCGCCGGCGGCGCGGGCCAGGGAGGGAGGCGGCGGCGGCGTGGGCTAGTGAGGAGGAGAAGCCAGATGGGATCCGGAGAGGTTAGGGGAAGGGGTCGTGGGAAGCGGGTGGGTGGGATTTTTTTTATCGTCGGGTGGGTTTCTCGGGAGTTCAGGAGGATCCCGTCACCCCTATATAGCGCATTGTGATTCAAATAACTATTCTAATCTTGGGATTAGAATAGTGTTGTCTTATATATATCTAATTGGATATAAGGGAGCATGAGCTATTATTGTTGACATTACCCTTTAGGTAAAAGGTTGGGAGGCGAAACAATAAGCCCCTATCTTTTTCTGTGTCCGATTAAAACTCCGTAACCACAAGTATCGCGTGAGTGTTAGCAATTATGTAAGACTAAATGATAGTTGAGTATGTGGACTTGCTATAAAGCTCTGACATAGACTCTTTTTGATGTTATGATAAATTGCAATTGCATCAATGACTGAGACTATAGTTTTTTAGTTCTCAATAAAGTTTCTGATTCATACTTTTGCATTGTGAATAGATTATTACTTGAGCATAAGAAATCATATGACATTATCCATATATGTTGCTGTTATGAGAATAATCATGATGCCCTCATGTCCGTATTTTATTTTATGGACACCTTTACCTGTAAACATGTGGACATATTTATCGTTATCGGCTTCCGCTTAAGGACAAGCGAGGTCTAAGCTTGGGGGAGTTGATACGTCCATTTTGCATCATGCTTTTATATCGATATTTATTGCATTATGGGATGTTATTACACGTTATGTCACAATACTTATGCTTATTCTCTGTTATTTTACAAGGTTTACAAAAGGAGGGAGAATGCCGGCAGTTGGAATTCTGGGCTGGAAAAAGAACAAATATTAGAGACCTATTCTACGCAACTCCAAAAGTCCTAAAACTCCACGAAAGTTATTTTTGGAAATAATAAAAAATATTGAGCGGAAGAAGTACGCCAGAGGGGGACCCACCTGGCCACAAGGATGGGGGGGCACGCCCTACCCCCCAGGGCGCGCCCCCTGCCTCATTGGCCCTCTGTTGGCTCTCCGGTGGCCATCGTCTACTATATGAAGTCTTTCGTCAAGGGAAAAATCATAAGCAACCTTTCGGGACGAGACTCCGCCGCCACGAGGCAGAACCTTGGCGGAACCAATCTAGGGCTCCGGCAGAGCTGTTCTGCCGGGGACACTTCCCTCCGGGAGGGAGAAATCATCGCCATCGTCATCACCAATGCTCCTCTCATCGGGAGAGGGCAATCTCCATCAACATCTTCACTAGCACAATCTCCTCTCAAAACCTAGTTCATCTCTTGTACCCAATTCTTGTCTCCAAGTCCGAGATTGGTACTAGTAGGTTGCTAGTAGTGTTGATTACTCCTTGTAGTTGATGCTAGTTGGTTTATTTGGTGGAAGATCATATGTTCAGATCCTTTATGCATATTAACACCCCTCTGGTTATGAACATGAATATGCTTTGTGAGTAGTTACGTTTGTTCCTGAGGACATGGGAGAAGTCTTGCTATTAGTAGTCATGTGAATTTGGTATTCGTTTGATATTTTGATGAGATGTATGTTGTCTAGCCTCTAGTTGTGTTATGTGAACGTCGACTACATAACACTTCACCATTATTTGGGCCTAGAGGAATGCATTGGGAAGTAATAAGTAGATGATGGGTTGCTAGAGTGACAGAAGTTTAAACCCAAGTTTATGTGCTGCTTCGTAAGGGGCTGATTTGGATCCATATGTTTCATGCTATGGTTAGGTTTACCTTAATATTTTTGTTGTAGTTGCAGATGCTTGCAATAGAGGTTAATCATAAGTGGTATGCTTGTTCAAGTAAGAACAGCACCCAAGCACTGGTTCACCCACATACCAAATTATCAAAGTACCGAACGCGAATCATATGAACGTGATGAAAGCTACCTTGACGATAATTCTCATGTGTCCTCGGGAGCTCTTTTCTCTATATAAGAGTTTTTCAAGGCTTGTCCTTTGCTACAAATAGGATTGGGCCACCTTGCTGCACTTTATTTACTTTTGTTACTTGTTGCTCGTTACAAATTATCCTATCACAAACTATCTGTTACCACTTATTTCAGTACTTGCAGAGAATACCTTGCTGAAAACTGCTTATCATTTCCTTCTGCTCCTCATTGGGTTCGACACTCTTACTTATCGAAAGGACTATGATAGATCCCCTATACTTCTGGGTCATCATTCTACAACGTCTAGATTACCTTACATCTAGATTTTTTTGGCAGTGTGATAACGAAACCAAGAAATATAGACTGGGTAGGTGGAGCATATTATGCAGACCTAAAAGCCAAGGGGGCCTGGGAATCCAAGACCTTGAGATTAAAAATATCGCTCTTCTCAGCAAGTGGGTCTATAAACTGCTCACTGAGAATGGAGTATGGCAAGAAATCATTTGCAACAAGTATGTGGGATCCAATGCCATTTCTCAAATTCATTGGAAACCTGGGGATTCACATTTTTGGAGTGGTGTCATGAAGGCCAAGGAATTCTTCTTCCAATTTGGAACCTTCTTGGTTAGGGACGGTGTTCAGGTTCGTTTCTAGGAAGATACGTGGCTAGGGAACACTCCACTAATGATGCAATATCCGAGCTTGTACCGAATCTTCAGACATAAATTTGTCACGATCAAACAAGTCTTAGGACAGGAAAACCCCGATATTTCTTTCCGTATGGATCTTTTGGGCACTCGTTGTCAGCATGGAATGAATTACTCACTCGCCTACAGGACATTCAACTGTCAGATGAGCCGGTCACTTATCGATGGAACTTGCATCAGAATGGCGAATTTTCGGTCAAATCCATGTATGATGCAATGGTTCATTCTGATGTCCCAGTAGATAACAGGAAATTGTGAAAGCTAAAAATTCCCCTAAGAGTGAAGATTTTCCTCTGGTTTCTTAACAAAGGAGTCATCCTAACTAGAGATAATCTGGCACGATGAAACTGGCATGGTTCCAAACATGTGTCTTTTGCCAACACAACGAGTCTATCAAACACCTATTTTTTAGTGCAAGTTCGCTCGGGCAGTTTGGGCTATGGTCCAAGTAGATTCGAATGTATACCCACCACGTAGTGCACGGAATATGTTCGGCAACTGGTTGCGGGGTATAGATAAACAATTTTCTGCATATATTCTTGTGGGAGCGGCGGCCTTATGTTGGGCAATGTGGCTTACCAGGAATGATGTGGTTTTTAATAATAAATGTGTCTCATCTCCTATGCAGGTTATTCATGTTTGTACACGATGGCTCCGTATTTGGTCTATCCTGCAAAAGCGTGAAGACAGGGACATTTTTATGATGGCGTCTACACGGGATGCCGGTGTGATTTACGGATAGGATCTACCGCTCCTTAGGCTTGACACGGTTTATTGCTTGGCATTGTATCAAATTATTTTATTTTTAGGATAATCTAGACTTTTTGCCTGTGTGCATCTAGCTATGCAGAGGCCAGGCTTTCTTTCGATATAATTGTATCGCCTCCATATATCTATTCAATGAAAAGTCCTTATTGAAAAAAATCTCTATGCTTCTTCGCAGCCCAAGAAGAAGATCCGGCGCCGTCGTCGGCATTCACGAGGTGATGTTGGCAAGCGGCGCTGCTGGCGGCGGTAAGCAGCAGCAGGCGCGTAGCACTGACGGCGGAGAGGCGGTGAGAAATACGGCCCAGATGGATTGCCACTCGGAGTACGGAGTCCGTCGGAGCCGTGGGCGGGGACGGTTGCCGGAGAAGAAGACGCGCGCGCGTGAGGAAGGGAGAGCAGTTCCTGCATGCCCGGCCTGCCGCGACTCTGGCCTGGCCTGAAGCAGAAAGCCCTGAAACCACCTAGCTGCGTGTCGAGCCCAATCAAAGCAAGAAGCACCGAGTAGTAGTAATGGGTCTACGTGGGTGCGGCGCCGTTGATTGCTAGCGCTCGCACAGGTTTATTCACCTCACGTGCTAGCAGCCTAGCACTAAAATTAAGAGGCAACAGCCGACAGGTGCACGCAGGAATAGGTAGCAGCATTGCTAACAGTCTAACACGAGTAGGACCGAATCAGTCAAGTTTAAGAAATTCATTTGCTCGGCTAAAAATCTGCACAAAATCAGCCTAGGCTTAGACTCTTAAGTTTAATCAGCAATCAACTCTTATCCATCATCCACACCTATGCTCTACAAAGCTAAGCTACAATACCAATCACAACCTTTAAAAAATCATAAAGAGTTAAAGAAATTGAAACTTTTTTGTAACAAAGATGACCTAGCGTAATACTCGGGTGAAAAGTTTCACAGAGGAATAACTCTCGTGTTATTCAGCGGAATTTTTTTTGCAAGTCCAAAATAGGGAATAGTAACTTTTATATGGTATCAACTTTTTTTGGTCTAAAATACACGGAAGTCATTCCTTCTTGAAACTTTTCACGCCTGTATTACGCTAAGTCATGTTTGTTACAAGAAAAGGTTTTAGAAATTTTTGACTCCTTTCGATATTTTAAAATCTTTTCATTATACCACTCCTCACTCTCAGAGAGAAAATTGGTTTATGTCTCAAAGGTTGGTACTAATGAATAATTCACTGAAGGAGTTGTAGGAGATTGCTCCAAGTCACCGGAGGACTTACTCTTCATCCATACCAGATACCCTATAAGATTCACATTGATATTGATCGTTTCCCAACCAGGGAAAAAAGATAGATACACACATATCCACATACGACGCTCAAACTCACAATCAACCAATCAACTAATGGGTTATCCAAGTCCACCTAAAATTGCATATCGATAACGCGACTATAGACGGGTGCGGCGGAGCGCGCCATTCCATCTAGTTGGATCAATGAAGAAGCTATTTTACTTTTAGTAAATGGTAGAATTTTAGTGCTGCAGAATTCTTAGTTTGGAATGAGATATTTTATAGGAACTTTTGCGGTACTTTTGCTACACATGTGTTTTCATTAGGCTTGAGTTTAGAGCTCTTACAAATTGTGTTATGTGATTGCATGTATATTCACTCACATCATTGCAAATTCAAGAGCTTTGGACTCTTGTGAAATTAAAAGAAGTCATGGTATTTATATTATGTACTTCTATTTTATTCTTTCTGCATTTTAGAATCCAACATTCCAAAAGTTTATTTTAGAAATCTACTCAGGAATTATGTGTCGAGACATGATCATGTAGTCACATGCTTAATAGGGCCAGAATTTTAATTTCGTCCCGGGCCCCCAAAATCTCAGGACCGGCCCTGGGCGTGATGTCGGCTATACCACTAGTAAACTGTACCTTCAATAGTTGAGCTTTTTAGGGTGATTGGTGAGTTACGACTTGTCATTTCATGAAACTCCACCTCTAGTTTTCCTGACCATCAGATCTGGGAAATCAGTTAAGAATTATTTTTTGGTCAATAGGGTAGAATAGTCCTCCAATCCATTCTGCAGGAGAATTAGCTCGCCCGTCCCCCATGCAGATCATTCTGTTTCTGGTCGCATAGTCGCCGCCACCACCCTTTCCGCCTTCCAGGCAAGCACCAGCGGTCCTCCTCCCTAGTTTCACTCCTGCCACCAGGGTTCTGGCCCAATGCCAGGAACTGCTAACCGTCCCATGCGGCGCGCCGAGCCCACCGAAGTCTCCCCTGCCTCAGCAGCCACTGCAGCGCCACCCTTCCGTCAAGTAACCGGCGAGGTGAGCACTCCGTGGATAGGTACCTTTCCCTCCCCTACCCCTTCCCCCCTGTATTGCTAGTCAGGCCGTCGCCGGCTGTCAGAGGAATTTAACTGCAAATATGTATTGTGAGCAGACGGCGACCTTGCGTAGTGCAGCTAGGAATCCTTAGTCCACAGCAGATTCTAAAATTTGAACTTGGGTTCAAAGTTGCAGCATGATTTAGTTTGCATGGTTCTGCACCTGCAGATTGTAGGGGATTTTTAAACTGTTTGTGTGATTCATGTTCACATTTAGTACTCTGTGGACAAAATTATTTGCTGCATTCAAGATTACTGCTTTTGAAGTTTGTGTATAATATAAAAATTAATGGATGTGCTATGATCTTGTGCAGAAGAGACAGATCAGTCATAATGTGGCCATGTTGAAATTTGTTTCCCTAGACCTACTTCTCTGCCTTGCAATTGGCCAATATATAAGATGCAGGTATGAACACTTGTACTGCTCATATCCTTCTCTACAGTTATTTTGTTGAGTTATGGTCATTCTTTTTGGTATATGGAGTGAGTCAAATATTCTGATTCCGTTTTCTGTATTTTGTTAACAGACTGTAGAGTGAAGGATGGTACTGGTGAGGAAGTAGTCAAGCCTTATACTTAGAATACACTGGATTCTAATATTGGACACTTTTGAGCTTGTTTTAAAGGTAATTTATCGTAAACATGTTCCAACCCCACTGAATGTCTCTTATCATTGATCTAATGGTAAAAAGACAATGTGACCACTTGACTAGAATAATTAGCTTCATTGTACACCATATTATTAATTCACTTCTGAAGATATGTTGCAGCCAAATAGTTTTGTCAGAACATGACCAACCATCAACAGTTATGACCAGTTATATCATTTCAATTGTTGTGTTATGGTTAGTTGCCATGAAAAGCAATGCACATATTTTAAATACTATTGGATGGCACAGTATGTACAATTTTTAGCTAGCATAAATCTGAATCTTGTAAAAGCAGTGCAGTAACAACAACATTGAACTGAACTTCTTTGTTGCAATATCCATCAAATTTAAGCACCAAGACCATCACTTAGTTTAATGTTTTATCCTTAGAATAAGAGAACACAACATAGACTAACCTGAACAAAATAAGCCATGATGAACTTTTGAAACTTTGAATCTTTTTTGTTGAGAGGAATATGTGAGCAGGGAAATTCTTTTACTCCCAGTGCATTGTTAATTTGTATGTGATATGCAGTAATACATGGGCGATGTAAGTGCTGAGTGTATGGCTGAGTACGATGAAATTGTCAGCATGATGTTTGATAGCGAGGACGAGGGTTTTTAGTTCTATAACATGTATGCAGTTGAGAAAGGTTTTAGTGTGAGGAAAGGATATGTTGAGTGGGATGAAGGGAACATGAAGATGATTCTGAGGAAACTTGTCTGCAGTCGTGATGGTTGCCGTGAAGAGGAAGAGAGAAGATAGGAAGAGGAGGCCACGGAATATCACTCATGTGGGGTGTAACGCAAAATTTGTTGCTGCAAGAGTCGCGAAAACATGGCGGTGGTTTGTGAAGGATTTCATCGATGGACACAATCATAATCTGGCCCCACAAGAAAAATCGGCAACGAGCAGAAAGTGGACATTATAGAGATGGAAAGTGTTGGAATTCGGAAACACAAAATTATGGATGTGTTGTGCATGCAGTATGGTGGATATGACAAGGTTGGATGCACGACGATGGACATCTATAACTTATGACATTACTACAAGCACGAAAGAGTCGCTGCTGGTGATGCTCAGATGGTGATCCTTCACATGATGGCACGACAAGAGAGAGAGAGAGAGAGAGAGAGAGAGAGAGAGAGAGAGAGAGAGAGAGAGAGAGAGAGAGAGAGAGAGAGAGAGAGAGAGAGAGAGAGAGAGAGAGAGAGAGAGAGAGAGAGAGACCCGGATTATTTCTTCAAATACCTAGTTGATAAAATATGGGCATCTGAAGGGATTGTTCTGGTCGGATACTCAATCTGGGTTGACTACGAGGCTTTCAGTGATGTTGTTGTTTTTGATAGCACATACAGGCCCAATAAGTATAATCTGTCGTTTGTGCCATTTATCGGTTTGAATCACCACCGCAACACTGTTATCTTTGGACGTGGGACCATTTCTCATGAAACTAACGAGGTGTACGAGTGGATGTTGCGTATATTTTCGGAAGCCATGTCAGAGAAGCATCCGATATATGTAATCACTCATGGGGACCTTGCAATGCAGAGAGCAATCACGGTTGTCTGGCCTAAGTCAAACCATAGGCTGTGCGTATGGCGCATTCAGAAGAACATTGTACGACATCTGCATGATGACGAGGTTAGGGAAGAATTCAGATATTTCATATATGACTCGTCTTCTATTGAAGAGCATGAGAGAAAATGGATAGAGTTCTTAGGAAGGAATGAAGTAACAAGTGAGGAGTACATCAGATGTATCAGATGAGAAAGCTGTGGTGTGCTCCATACTTGGTGGGATGATGTTTCTTAGGATTGAGCAGCAATCAGCGGAGTGAGAGCCTCAAGTGATACATACACATCTTGAGGGTAAGATGTCGTTGTTTGATATGCTAGAGCACTATGAGCGTTGCCTTTCAGGACGACACTTGAACAAGGCGATCCTAGACATCATGGCCTCGCAGTCCTTTCCATTTACAAACGTGGATGCTTCAAGTCTTGAGAAACATGCCGCCTAGGTTTTCACGCCTTGTATGTTACAGTTGGTCAGATGGAGCATAAATGCGGTCAGCAAATGTGTTATCAGCGACATACTAGATGCATGGGAGTTGATTAATACGTTGTGGCTAAGATGGATAGAAGAGAGAAGAAGAGAGAAGTGTGATGCGAGGTGAAGGAAGATTCTCTGTACAGGATCAGTTGTTCTTGCCGTAAGCTGGAATGCTTGGGCATACCATGATCTCACATATTCTACATCTTGGGAATACGTCAAGTAGAACTGCTGCCCAGGTGTTGTGTTCCCATGAGGTGGATGATGAGTGCAAATTCTGCTTACCCCCCGACCAGAAAGAGCGAGATGTATGACTGTTCAGAAAGCCTTGCGAGGTACCGTGAGTTGCGGAATTTGAGTCACACGGCATGTTTCCGGGCATATGTCAATCTAGTGAGAAGTATGAACGTCTGAAGATGTTTCTGAGTGCACAAGATGGCAGCAAGGAATCAAGCCGTGGTTAGGAGGAATGCATTATGTTTGGTCTGGTGCTGCCCCCAGACGGCGGAAATTGATTCTGGAGAGTTGGAAAAGGTTTTGGATCCAGTGCATATGCAAGGCCGAGGCGTCCCGAAGAAAAGGTTGCAGGCAAAGATGAAGAAGCAAAGATCAAAGAGGAAATGTGGCTAGTGTGGGGTGGAAGGTCATGATGGGCGTATATGCAATAAATTCCAAGAGGTGTCAAATATGTCTAATCTTTATTTCCGCATCTGCTTTACTCATTAATATAGTGCACTAATTACTTGTTTATGACAGCTCTGAGAGCAGCCGGGATGAGCACGTCGCACTCTTCCATGAGCAGCAAGCTCGGGTTGACGGTGCCACCTCCGTTGAAGGCCTTGATCTGGGGTTCTCTGCCGAGTGCTCCATCAGCTTGGCTATGTCAATGCCATTGGAGTTCTTGACAGTCCCTGTGACATCGCTGATGGCAAGTGAGGAGTATGAACGTTTGAAGATGGTTGTGAGTGAACAAGATGGCAGCAAGGAATCAAGCCATGGTTAGGAGGAATGCATTAGGTTTGGTCCTGTGCTGCCACAGACCACGGAAATTGATTCTGTAGAGTTGGAAAAGGTTCTGGATCTAGTGCATGTGCAAGGCCGAGGTGTCCCGAAGATAAGAGCTTGCTGATCAATTGGGCGGCCCAAGAGCCAACATTGCCAAATCCCTGAAAAAGGACGGAAGACAATAATGAGAAGAACATTGTCTGAATCTCCACTTTAACTGTTTTTCACAGCACAGAGGTTCTGAATCCATCAACTTGCAAGCCATATTCTAATGAAATTTACCATGTCCTGTATTACCTACCGACTCTAATCACTACCTACCGACTCCAATCAAAAGCACCAAGAAGGGGGAAATATACATCAGTACTCCGAGGTGAACTCCTCCACCTGCCGCTTTGAAGGCCTTGCCGGAGCAGCCGCCGAACCGGCGTTGTATGAGAAGCAGGGATGCCTCGGCGATCAACTGCCTCTTGGATGCCCACCGGTTCACCATCACGCGCGCACTGCATGACGAGGCAGCGGCCTCCTCGACCTTCATGGGGCCACCGGTGGCCTTTCTCCCAGTCTCCTCCGTAACGCCACGGCCGCACAACCAGCGCGGGGTGCTCTTCCTCTTCCTCTGGATGGCTACCGCCGCGTGTGCTCAATCGACCTCTTGACGGCGAGGAACCGCGACCACATCAGACGTCGGTCCTCGAGCCCCTGGGAGCCTCCGCCGCCGTTAGCAGCTCCACCTCCTTGCCCTAGTGGCCATCCTCGCCGACCCCCTCTGCCGCCGCCACCGACGGGGTCATTAGTGGCTCCGCCCTATCCTACCCTGCAGTTTCAAAGATATAGGGGAACGAATTTCTAGGGGAACAGTCGATGAGCGACCCAGATCTGTCAGGCCAGATAGCGAGGGTGCGAACAGGACATGTATCGGCCTTGACTGATGTCGGACGGATCTACCCCTTTACAAAATGACTAGCCCCACCATAATTTTGTAATGGTCCTACGACTAGTAGAAAACCGGCCTTTTGTCCCGGTTCATAAGGGCCTTTAGTCCCGGTTCATGAACCGAGACTAAAGGGTCGTTACTAATACCTCCACCCTTTAGTCCCGATTCAAACCAGAACCGAGACAGATGGGGCTCCATGTGGCCGCTGCCGGCATCCCAGGCAGGGGGGCCTTTGGTCCCTGTTTGTGACATAAACCGGGACCAAGAGGCTTCCACGCGTCAGTAGCTGGCTCGAACTGAGGTTTTTTTTTAAAAAAAGTGGTTGTTTTAGTGGTTTAGGGGGTTATTTTTAGGTTGTTATTAGCTAGCTAATAGAGAGAAGTGTCCTCTCTTATATCTTCATCCTTGGTTTACCAACGCTACTGCTATGTTCATTTCACCCGCAGATATATATATAATAACTCATGCATGCTCGCATCATACATCATCATATATAATAACAAGTCCTACTAATTAATCAAGCATCATCATTCAACTTCTACTCGTTATTAATAATAAGTCATACGATCATCATCCTCATAGTCATCGAACCCAACCCTACATAATTGTTCTTAGCACATGATCATCAGTATCAGGTACGACCAAAACACACTTAAGGTAAAATAGTATAAAACAATATAGACCCTGACTCTCCATTATGAAGAATGGAGATCATCCTGTCTCCAACTCTTGTGCCTCGCTTCCTTTTGCTTCCAAGAAGCTCATTGCGACTGTCCATACATTTTTTCCATTCTTTGATTGTCATGACTCCACTTCTTTTAGAAATTTGGTATGGACAGTTGAGATTCGTAGGATGACCTAGATATATGTTCAAAACACGAAGGCTGCCGCCATTCTGATGCATCAAATGAGGCACACAATCCTCTTGGATTCTCTGTTAAAAAACATAGTAATAACTTCGTAGTTAGCAATGATGTACTAGTTTTAGAAGTATGCATAAAGATGCACGGATGTCGTAATAATAAAAAACCTTACCAGGGTATCTCCATGGTAGTTATCATAGTTCAACACGTGCACTAGTGGCACATATTGACCATAATATTGAGGAGTTCGATTGTAGATATTGTAATTCTCAAGATAATTACAAAATCCAACCAGATGAGTTCTATCTACCATCTTCTGCACATTCTTTGATACTTCAAAATAAGCTGTCAAGGGAAATAAGCTGTCAACTATTTTGAAATGAACAAATAAATTAGTTAATAATTAACTATGTTTGAGAAACTAACATAGCGGTAGAACTGGAGGCGTATCAACAAGGACCCAAATGTCCATATTGTCTTGCTCGATTTCAGGATCACCAAGATCCATGGTGACAAGCATACCCTCATCAAAACCATACAATTTGCAAAATGCTTCCCAATTTTTGCAACCAAAATGGGTTACGCTCTCAGCATTATACAACTTTACTTCAAAATCCACATCATGATGGGTCCTTAGGTGAATTTTCTTCGTTTCAAAATTTTCATGGTCTTCAAAATCCATCCTCTCCAAGACATAGCGTCTTGCATGGCATGGGATAAACTATACTCGAATTGTAAAAGATGAAAATTACACATTGAAATAGTTTAAGTCATGCTTAATTATGGAAAAAAACACTTGTCGTCGTTGCGTACCATTTCAACTTCGAAGGTCTCCTCGAGCTTAATGCTGAAGCGCCGACCATCGTCTAGGTGAGGCCTGTCGCACTGACCTCGAACGTCGTGGCACCAGTCGCACTCCCCCGGGAGACTTCCGTCGTCCGATGATGACATTTCCTATACGTTCATAATTCAAAGACTAAATTAGATCATTATTATTCAACTAATCATATGCATATGCCTTGCATAGTGCTTTCCAATTTGAGCACTCAATAAAAAAAATCAATTGCTAGTTCAACGTCCACGTCGATGCGGGAATAATTGCCTTAACTAAAAAATAAATTAGTTCTATTAATTTTCTTGCTAAAAATAAACTACTTCTATAGTAAAATAAACTAGTTCAACTACTAAGCACCTACTATAAATAGAATAATGTAGTACTTACTAAAAATAAACAAGTTTACATAGTTCTAACTAATTCCATTAAACACTTTCTAAGTAGTACTAATTACTAAAAGTTATCGGGGAGGGGGGGTATATCGACAACAACATACCCGATAACAAAAATAAGAAGAGGAAGAAGAAGAAGAAAAGAGGAGAAAAAGAAAGGAATAGAAGATGAATAAGAAGAAAAAAAGAGGAGAAGAAGAAGGAACAATGGAGGAGAAGAAGAAGAATTGTTCTTCTTCTTCTTCTCCTCTATTACTTCTTCTTCTTCTCTTTTTTTTCTTCTTTTTCATCTTCTTATTTATTTATCCTTTTTTCTCTCCTTCTTTTTCTTCTAAATATGAACATATACGTAAATTGACAAAGATAATTCTATGAACAAAAAAAATCATAAATATTCTATGAACAAAATAAAAATTCTATAAACAAAATTACAACAAAAAATTGATAAAAATTCTATGAAATAATTGACATATTCTTTGCATATATATGAACACACAAAATTTTGCATATGCAACAATAATATCATTAAAATAATGTATGAACAGTAAAAAATTCTAACTTTTGCATCTAAACTATACATCTAAATTAACTACAACAATTCAATTAACTATACATCTAAATTAACTACAACAACTTAATTAACACTACATCCTATATTAGGAAATTACGCAGGGGGGGCACGGGGCGGCGATCGACGATGGTGAGGGGAGCGGCGACGGCGACGGTGATGGCACTACTAGGAAAAGGCCTACTAATGGCGCACTGGTTTTGCCTACTAATGGCACATTACCAGTGCGCCATTAATAGCACGCCACTAGTATATCTTACTAATGGCGCACCACAGGTGCGCCATTAGTATCTGGTATACTAATGGTGCACCCACTAGTGCGCCATTAGTATGTAACAGCATGCGCCATTAGTGTGCCTTCGGGGGGGCATACGTAAGCATGGCTTTGTCATACTAATGGCGCATTCTACGCTGATGCGCCATTAGTATCCTTTGGCACACTAATGGCGCACCTGGTGGTGATGCGCCATTAATATGAATATTTGGTTTATTTATTTTTCTTTTTCTAATTTTTGCGCAGGTTACAAAATATATTATTAGACAGAATATAAAATATATTATTAGACAGAATATAGACAGCAGCACACAGCAACATCAGATTCATCGAATACAATAAAAGATTAGTATCCGAATAAAATTCATCATATTAGTCTCCGAATTCAAAAGAACGAACAAAGATAAAACATTACAAGTCTCAATACCGCGAGTATCGAATTTGTCTTCACATTACAAGTTGATGTCGATCATCTAAACTACCATCACATAGAAGAGAGATGTGGTCATCACGATGAGCATCATCGCGATCAAACTGGTCTTCATCTGGTTCCTCCAACGCTCCCTCCTCTCTCCCGCTAGATAGCGGGCGTATCTAGATTCGGCCTCCGCCCTAGTGGTGTACCCTTTGTAACTGTTACTGCTGAAATGGTGAACCTGTCTTCGGCACTCCTCCCAGTCGTCGTAGACTCCGGGAACCTTACCCTTGTACACGACATACGACGGCATCTCTATGCACAAGCCAAACAACAGACAATACATAAGCAATATGTAAGTATGCAACAAAAGGATCGGAAGAGAAAAGCAAGACATTAATAGCACGATTCATGGTCCTACTAATAAATAGCATTGATTACATCTAAGTTGAACGACTGTCCAAACCAAAGAGACATACGAATTCATTAAAGTATAATTACAACATGAGCCAATCAATGTTTCAGAACTACACATCACTACTTTCGACTCGACTCATCGGACAGGAGCATGGATGAAGCCGCCGTCTGTCGTGATGGTCATGAAATCGCGGTCGTTGTCACCCTGCATTTGTAGCGTTCCATCTATCTCATTGTTGGACGGTTGATATCTGAGGAAGAACTGCCCCGAGGTATGAAGGACATCTTGATGGATGATGTCCGCAAACTCCGACTGGATGCGAAAGAATTCTTGCCTGAGGTCCGCGCCCTGGACTGCCGACAAGCTCGCGGCCCAATCTTTGAGATTATCTGGTAGCAGAAGTTGATGATGGTCCCTTACGATCGCCCGCATGTGATGGAGGGCGTAGTAGGCATCCTTCTGACCGCCAGGCGGCTGCTTGACGCAGCAGAACTTCGTATTGTGTGAGAACATGTGCTTGCCGTACTTACGAACTGGCCTGGTGAAGGTGCCTCCAGATTTGGCGTAGCCGGGGAGAACATCATCAAGAACTTTCTTGACATTTGTGTAGTCTATGTTGGAGTTACGGTTCGGGTCTAAATACGTGGCCATGGAATATTTCAGGAGTGTGCAATGTGTGTCAGTGCACAGAACACGGAATGTTAGAAAAAAAGAACGATCGAGATCTAAGAAATCATATGTTACGGGGTGGTTAAGGGATGACTTACTCGGGAAAGTAAGGCACAAGGAAGTTATCCTTATCTGCGTTTGCCAGAATGACGCCTTCGAGGTGTCAACTCGCAACTTGGCGATCCCCAGCGCTGCTCAAGTGCTTGGCACGCATGTAGAAGGGGTCGACTATCATGATGTACGGGATCTTGTCTCTAATGATCCACATCTGCATGCTCAGCGAAAACAGCCGAACGAAGGTGTAGTGCAGCGGATGAAGGTTAAACATAGCAAAGATGTCATCAAACTGCAGGACGATCGTACCCCCGATGTCGCCATCCACAAAGCCCTTGCCCTCTGGCACCTTGGCCACGAAAACTGGGTATGCCACATCCTTCTCTCTGAGACGCCGCTTCTCCAAAGAAAAAACACTGTCGTGTAGACTCCGCATAGCACCGGTTGCATCATTCAACATATTTGGCGGTAGCATCACCCTACCCGCCACATGCACCCGCCTCGAGATATCCTTAGGTGAAGGTGGCCCGTCCTGAGCACGGATCGAACTCGGTGCCGGCTAGCTCGCACCGATGCCCTTGTTAGTCTTTCGTTTCCGTCCCTTCTTCTTGATCTCCTGTAATGGGACCAAGTTCTACTCACAGACCGCCTTCTTGAGCGTGTTGGGGCTGATAATATTTCGCACCTCAGCTATCTGAGGCTCGGTGAAGGCGGGAGCTGGAGGCGTGTCCTGAGAACTGAACGCCAGACGACGCCTGTTGCAATTGGATTTCTCCACCGTACCAGCTAGATCGCGGTCCTCTTGGTTGGGTTCTTGAGAAAGAGGCCCGCAGAACTCATCAACGTACCCATGTTCGGCAAAGTACTTATCAACTTTGGTAAATGTACCGTCGTCGTTGTCGTCGTCGTTCGGATTCTGTGCCATAGGGTTGTCCGGATCCTGTGCCATAGGGATGTCCAGCAGGTCCGGTAGCGTTGCGGCGTTCTTGCCATGGCTTGGCGCCGGCACGACTGACGCTCTTGTCTGTGGTGTGGTGTCCCCCGCCCCCAAACGAATCTGGCTCTTCGGCCAAAGCAGGGGCCAGTTTACGCAGGTGTTGAGGGTCATCTCATCTTCTTCGTTGGCCCCAGCGGGTCGAATCGGAGGTAACAGCTCGTCGCTGCCTGGCGGCACCCGAACCACTTCAACCCTATACATTGTTGGTGGCATCGGATTACCGTGGAACATGGGGTTGCCCGGTTGAACGATTCTGCCCTTGGCGACATCGACCAACTCGGTGCCCATGAAGTGCAGAAGAGTGCAAGGAATGTTGGCGGTGCCCTGCGAAAACATGTACAGGGCGTCAGGGATGCCCAGTCAAAGGCAAGGAGATGAAGTCATCGGCCGAGAGGCTTAGTTGCCGTGATGCCGTCGAGCTCGGCTAATGTCGAGGCACCGCCAACGGCGGGCGGCAGCTGACGGAGGGGGCGCTTGCTGGCGAGGTGCCGGCCGGCGTACACCTGGGTGCATTAAGCTCCAATGCCCGTGCCGGCGCCGGAGACACGAATACCGCCTCTGCCGGAGACACCAATGGCGCCGCCGTAGACACCAATGGCACCGCCTGCGCGCTGTGCGAGTTGCTGGCCGTGAAGCTGGGAACCGGGGAGGCCCCTGTTGGCCGCCCGCAATCCATGTCGTCAGCCCATGAATCAACGTAGGCACCATGGCGTTGAGCGTCGTTCCAAGTTGTTGTTGCACTTGCTCTTGGACAAGCTCCGGAATTCGCGCCACTTGTGCCTTGAGTTCTTCAACCTCGCGCGTCTGGCTTTCCGAGCTGGTCTTTTTCTCCTTCCGCACACCAGCGGTATAGTACGAACCCCATTTTGTGGACAAGCCTTTGCCGGCCACACGACCAGCTGACGTCGGCTTATTGAGCATATCCTTGTTTTTCATTACGTTCAACGCCCTATTTAAAGGGGTGTCAAAAGGGGAGCTCTTAGACGACCCCACGCTACTGCTTTCAGTGTCCTGCGAAAGGAACGTGAACCATTTAGAAATATTGGGGATTAATTAGAGTGCAACCATATGGAGCTAATTACGCGGGGGTGTATTCCTTACCAGAAGAAGCTCAAGCGCCCTGGTCTTCGGATCCGTGGTAAGCTCCTTTGTTATCGGGTCCTCCTTGTACCGGGCCCTGACATAGTTCCTAGTCTGCTTGTCACCGCTGTATTTCTTGAAGCGGGGCGGTAGGCCTTGCTCGGCACGCTCCGCGTCCTCCTTGTCCCATATAGGCTCCGCCACTCTGTAACCCCCGGGACCGAGTTTGTGTTCCCCTAAGTTCAATTCCCGCATTTCTTTCCCCCACTGACTTGATTCGGAGGTTGCGGGGCTCTTGCACTTGATCTTGAACTCCTTGTAGTCATCTTCGCTCATCAAAGGATATTTCGCCTTGATCTTGTCATAACTATCACCTTTATCAATCATTCTCTTCACCGCGCTTCTCCAAGTAGACAGGGCCATGCTCATCTTCGTGAGGGCGGCATTGTTCACTTTATTCCCTGAGAGGCGTGTGTTTTCAAATTCGGTAGGGAACTTGTATCGTTCGTGCAGCTTCGTGAAGAGTAGGTTGCGCAAATTCCCTCGGTCCTTATGCCTAAGGTTCTCCGTGTTGATCGAGACGGTGCTCCGGAGAATGCACCCGAGCTGAAGCGAGTACCCCTTGACTATATGTTTGGGCTCCGTTGGATTCCCGTCGGAGTCCACTTGAGTGAATTCCTCCTTGAGGGCACGGAGCGCATTCGGGCGCCGGTCCTTCCTTTGCTTCTTCGGTTGGCTGCCATCTGTGTGTGCGCTGCCATCATCAGTGGTGGCATCCTCAGCGGCACCATTAGTGGTGTCATCCCCGACGCCACTAGGGGTTGTGTAATCAGGATCGGTGTCTTCTGCGGCATCCTCATAGCGGTGAGGTTGCTCCTCCATCTCCTGGGACAGCTCCCAGAATGGCTTGCCGCCCGAACCATTGGCCTCATCGTTGTGGGCCATGTTTCGCTCTAAATAGGAAAAAAAGTTTGGTCAAAAAGTTGGTTATTGTCAAGGAACAAGATCATGGTCTCATCATTTAGGGTTTGTCGACATCGAGGCACCCTAAAATCCTAAGCTTTCATCATTTAGGGTTTGTCGACGCCGAGGCACCCTAAAAGCCTAAGCGTACATCATTTAGGTTCTCATCGACACCGAGGCATTCGGGGCAGCCAAGTTAAGTTTTCATCATTTAGGGTTTATCGATGCCGAAGCACCCTAGGTTGGACCTAATCACTTGGCTCTGTTGCCACCTATGGTTTAATACAGCAAGAATAAAGGGGCAGTTGATAGTACTTAATTAAGTACTAAGATACCCCGGCCCATGCATTAGTAGCAAGTACCTCATATGTCCGACTTCTAGCAAAGTCAGGCTAAAATTCACGGAAAATTTCAGCATGACCTTTGCTGAAAATAGGACATATGGAGTACCCGAATTTGCCGGAACGGAAGTTAATCAACATTCCGGCAAACTCAAGGGCCTCTCGGGGTACCTGCAAATTCATTATCCCCGCGCAATGAAGTTCCCAATGGGTCATTTCAGAAGATCACAAGTAGCATCATCACAAGTACAACATCATCACAAGTACAACAGCAGCAGCAGTGAATACAGGCATAACAGCAGCAGCAGCAGCGACAGTGTGAACAAATAAAAACACAAACTACACCTACATATTTGGGTACCTATATGGTATTAACATGCCATTCTCTGTCAACAGAAGTAGCACAAAATCATTCAAGTACCATTGTTTAACTAAAACTTGGTGTGAATAAGATCCTCTGTCAGTACTTCATACCAATAATCAAAACCCCAAAACCTGACCCCAACTAGTTACCATAAGGTCAAATACTGTCCACAAAACCATAACAGAAATAGCACAAAATTATTCAAGTATCATTGTTTAACTAAAAATTGGTGTAAATAAGGTAATAAAAGCAAATTATCCTAGCCAACATGGGTTTTCAGGAAATATTGAGACGCCGCACTTCTGATCGACTCCTAAGGTACATTCTCAACTAGCATAGTTTGTTTACCTTCTATTCCTATGTGGTTCATTACTTGATTTCCTTTCAGCCTCAAAGTTTATGTTTGTCCTGGTCATATTATGCTTTTGGCAACCACTAGAAATGTAAAAGATTTTTTGTGAACTTGGGAAGAAAAGAACCAACTTTCATCAAAGAAATAAAAATAAGATCATGAGCAGAATAGTTGTTAGGGTACTGTCATTTATAGGACCATTTAACATTGGCTAGGCATTTCTTGGCTACAACAATCACTGAGTTTGAAATAGGTAGAATAGAATGTATTTTTCTCACTTGGGAAAGTAATCAGTTACAGCAACTTCAATATTTTGTGTCTCTGAATATTTGCATAAATTCCTACCATCATCCATGAGCAGCACCACATAGCAGTTCACAGAGCAGAACATGAGGCAGTTAGCTACTGACAGAGCTTTTTGGCCAACACTCATAACACTGATCAACATTTCTCTAACTCAGACTACTTTACACTGATCAACTTTTCTAATGGAGGAGAGGAGGAACAACTGAGGTGGCTACTCACATCTACTTCTGGTGGGTGCTGAGGTAGGACTTCTCGCAGTACTCGGAGGCGGAGTAGAGCTGCGGCCGCAGGTTCTTGAGCTCCTGCATCAAGCATGGCCACAGCGCTCAGTTTATCTACCATAGACAGTTTAGCAGAAACAAAAGCAACACACACATGTCTATGAAGTATCTGAATTTTGCAACTTTATTGTGTCTGAAATAGCTTTACTCGATGGTGTACATGCAGATCTCAGTTTCAAACTGGAATAATTTACAAGAAGGTCTAGAGTACTATCAAAATTCAGAATGGTGACTGAATTTAACTGACAAACCGATCAAGAAGCAGCGGCGGCGGCACGACGGGGCGGCGGCGGCGAGCTCCTGCTACTAACCCTAGGACGCCGCCCCGTGGGGGCATGGGGATGAGCGGGGGAGAGAGGGAGGGAGGGACAGAGACTAACCGTCGTCGATGAGCAGCAGCCGCGCGGGGAGGCTCGCGCCGCCGTCGAGGAGCGCGTCCGACGAGGCTAGCCGCCGCCCGTCCGTCCGTCGAGGAGCCCGTCCGTCGAGGAGCGCGGGGAGGCTCGCGCCGCCGTCCGTCCGAGGAGGTCGCAGGCTCGAGGGGGAGGAAGGGGAGAGGGAGGCGGCGGGGGCGCGTGGGCGGCTGCGGCGCAGTGGGTCGGGGCAGCGGCGGCGGCGGCGCGGTGGAGGGAGGGACGAGGGAAGGAGCGGCGCGGCGGATCGAGGGAGAGAGAACTGGCGAGGGGGAGAGGGAAGGGGGATCGGGCGAAGGGGTATCCTATAGCAATGGCGCACCACCTCGTGGTGCGCCATTAGTAGTTTTTTTTCTTATAGCAATGGCGCACCCACCTCTGGTGCGCCATTAGTTTTAGTACAGTTGCGTCACAGGTTATATTGCACCTAACCCAATCCACATCAGAACCTGCCCACTAGCCCGACTGGTCAGCACGCAGCACACACACCAGGAGGTCCTGGGTTCGATTCCCAGGCTTCGCAATTTTTTTTGCATTTTAAATGCTGTTTGATATTTATTTATGTTTAAATATGTTCAAACTTGTTTAACTCATAACAGTAATATTTTTTTAGAAAAACAGTAATAATTTTTTAAAAAATATGTTCAAATTTGTTACTTGAAGATATCATCGGCGGCGGCGGTGGAGCGGGGGAGGGTGCGGGGGGTGCCCGTTGGCGGCGGTGGAGCGGGGGAGGGTGCGGGGGGTGCCCGTTGGCGGCGGTGGAGCGGGGGAGGGTGCGGGGGGTCGGGTGCTCGTCGGCGGCGGTGGAGGGGGATCGAGATCGAGTGTCCTCATGAATTCAAAAAGTTCCCGTGAAATTTAAAAATATTCATGATATCAAAAAGTGCCCATGAAATACAATCGAGAAATGAAGACTACGATTTAAATACAATCGATCTTAGCTAGCTATCTGTTCACAATCTTCTTGCCCTTCTTTTTCGCAAATGGAGTTCTTCTGTGGAACGGACGCCCTTTAGGTAGGGTGGTCCTGCTTCTTCTTGTGGTGTGTGCTGCTACTTCATCGTCGTCGTCATGTTCGATCTTCGGGTCACCGTACATGTCGAAGTCTTGCTCATTGGCTACTCCATCCATTCCGATGATCTTCCTTTTGCCTCTCCTCACGACAACACGACTCGGCTTTGGCGGGTCGGTAATGAAGAAGCATTGGTCCACTTGGGAAGCCAGTACCCATGGCTCATTTCTTGCGGTGACGTTTGCGCCCGCGGTCTTGGATTTGGCTTCGGGTATAACCATGGTGGTGAAATACCGGTCTTCTTTTAGAACGCTCTTGGCCCATCTGACACGGAACATCGAGACCTTCTCTCCAGCGTAGCTCAGCTCCCAGATCTCCTCGATCCTTCCGTAGTATCTGTCCTTGTCGTTGCCGGTGTAGGATTCCATCGTTACCCCAGAGTTCTGATAACCATCGCTCTTCATGTCCTTGTCCTCGGTGTAGAATGTGTAGCCGTTGATATCGTACGCCTCATAGGTCATCAGGTTGTGCTCGGCGCCCTGTGACAAGGCGAATATGAGTTGTTCTTCCGCGGAAGAATCCTCATGTAAAGGGTACGACAGAAGCTTCTGCTTGAACCAACGCGTGAAACATGAGTTGTGCTCTTTGAGTATATCTCCGTACGTCCTCTGTTGGCCTCGGTCATTGTACGTCTTCTCAATAAAGGTTTTGTGCTCTACCACCCAAGGATCGACCACGTCTATGTGTTGTAGCGCGACTAGGCTTTCAAAGTCGGCGAGTCGACCCTTGAAGTCGACATGCATTTCGCGGCGACCCTCACGGTGACCCCATCCAGCGAGCCTGCCGAGGTGCCTGTTGACGGGCAGACCAACGGGGTTCTCGATGCCTAGATAATTCGTGCAGTAGGAGATGCACTCTTCAGTCAGAAAGCCCCTGGCTATACTTCCCTCTAGACGTGGCATGTTGCGAACGTATCCTTTGATGACACCATTCATCCTTTCGAACGGCATCATGCTGTGCAGGAACGTCGGCCCGAGTTGGATGATATCCTCCACAATATGGACCAGCAGATGCACCATAACGTCGAAAAATGCGGGCGGGAAGTACATCTCAAGCTCGCATAGTATCACCACGATCTCTTCCTGTAGCCTTCTGAGTTGCCTCACGCCAATCGACTTCCGAGAGATGACGTCGAAAAAGTTGCATAGGCCAAATAGCATTTCACGGATGTGCGCGTCCATGATTCCACGGATTGCAACTGGAAGTATCTGCGTCATCAGCACGTGACAGTCGTGAGACTTCATCCCGCTGAACTTCTGCTTCGCTGGGTCTAGGTATCTGCCTATCTTCCCAGTGTAACCGTAAGGAAATTTTACTCCTAGGAGGCAGGTGAAAAACTGCTCGATCTCCTCCTGACTTAGAGTGAAGCATGCGGGAGGGTAGTCATTTCCGGTCTTCTTGGCCTTTTTGCCTTTGCGACGACTTTTTGTGTCCTGCTTCGCCTCATCATCATCATCATTAGTGTGAAGCTCCTTCCTGATGCCCATTGATTTCAAGTCTGCCCTGCTTTCGGCCCATCTTTGGTCCTCTCTGGCATGTTGAGCAGGGTACCAAGCAGACTCTCGCACACGTTCTTCGTGATATGCATGACATCAAGGCTGTGAGGCACACGGTGAATCTTCCAGTACGGCAAGTCCCAGAAAACAGACCTCGTTTTCCATACCTTCAGCAGCGGCTCTGGCGCCTTTCGCTTCTTTCCCGGCAGTGGGCAGTCTTTCCAATTTTTCAACAGCTTGTCTATTTCCTCGCCGCTCCTCGTACACGGGCGTTTTCGGGGTTCGGTTTCACCATCGAACAGATCCTTGCATTTCCTCCACGGGTCATCGTCGCGAAGCCACCTTCGATGTCCCATGAACACGGTTTTCGAAGACCCGGGATCTCTATCTAGTTGGCGATACGTTGTCTCATCCATGCACCTTACACATCCAGAAAATCCGTGGACTACCTGCCCCGCGAGATATCCGTAACCGAGATAGTCGTGCACCGTCGTGAGCAGTGGGGCTCTCATAGGGAAATATTCTTTCTCTGCGGCGTCCCACGTATTGGCTGGCATTTTCCACAGCGTGTCTAGCTCCTCCTTCAGCAGCCCCAGATACAGATTGATGTGGTTCCCTGGTTGTTTCGGCCCTTCAATTAGCATACTCACGTGAATGTACTTCCTCTTCATGCACAACCAGGGGGGAAGGTTGTACATCCACACAAACACAGGCCAGGTGCTATGTGTGCTTCTCTAGCTGCCGAACGGATTGACTCCATCGGTGCTCGCACGATGTTCCTTGGATCCTTCCCTAATTCTGGGTATTCGAAGTTCAACGCTTGCCACTGGCTCGCATTCTTAGGGTGACTCAGCATCTTGTCTTTTTTATTTATCTCCGGATCATTTCCATCATCTTCCCGCTTCTTCTCCTCCCTATCCGCGTGCCAACGCAGGAGCTTTGCTACCTTAGGGTCCGCGAAATACCGCTATAGACGAGGAGTGATCGGAAAGTACCACACCGATTTTCGAGGAGCTTTCTTCCTCCTCTTGTATCGAGTGACACCGCACACCGGACATATGGTAGACTCCGCGTGCTCGCCCCGATAAATGATACAATTGTTCATGCACACATGGTATTTCACGTGCGGTAAATCCAGAGGACACACGATTTTCTTCGCCTCCTCAGAACTGGTCGGGCACTTGTTCCCCTTGGGAAGACGTTCGTGCCAGAATGACATGTTCTCGTCGAAGCATGCGTCGGTCATTTTGTGTTTTACCTTCATCTCCAGAGCCATGAGCATTACTTTCAGGCGGGTATCCTCGGGCCTGCATCCTTCATACAATGGAGTAACCGCGTCTATCTCCAATTGATCCAGCTTGGCTATCTCTCGGGCGGCAGCTCTTGCGTTATCCGTCTGCTTGAGAAGCAGCTCTTGAATATGAGGGTCCTGCACCCAGCCTCCATCGTCGTCTGCTCCGGCATCTTCATCTTCATGATCATGCCCTTCGTCTTGATCTTCCTCATCATCATGTACGACATCTTCTACATGATGACTGTGTACAGCATCACCGTAGTGATCATGTCCTGGAGGTTCTTCGTCTTCTCGCTCGCCCTCGCCGCGGTGGTACTTGTCTTGTTGCCCTTCCTCATTTCTTGCCCGGCGCCAGCCATGGACGACTTCATAGTCATCTTCATCACCTTGCCACCGATAGCCGGCCATGAAATCACGCAAGAGCAGGTGGTCCCGCACCTGCCCGGAATCCAGGTCCGCAATAAGGCTCTTCAGCTTGCATCTTCGACACGGACATCTTATCTCCGTCTCGTTCTTTTGAAGCATCTCGGCCTTCGCGGAGCTCAAAAACCTATTCATGATTCCTTCAGTCATCGTGCGGACCATGGTCGCCTGCGGGGTAGAGCAAAACGATATTTTAGAACCAAGAAAAAATTTGGCATGACCTTCCCTAAAAATAGGACCAAAAAGAATGCATAGTGCCAAAATTCTCGCCGAAACGGAAATGAATCAAAACATTCCGGCAAAATATTGGCAACTATCGCATTTCAAATACCGGTACCTTCAAACACAAACATATATGCAACACCACAAACACATGCAACACCACAAACATACAAGATCTAGCTAGGCCACAAAAAGTGCATGTGCACGTTGTTGCAGCGAGCTAGGGAGAAAAAAAAGTAGATCTACATCATGAAGATAGCTTTCCCTTATTTACCTATCAAAAAAAGGTAATTTCACCACTTAATTTTGAAGAATCTATGGTGGAAATGAGGTGAGGAGGAGGAGATGGCCGAAAGCTTGGAGAAGGAGGTGGAGGGAATGAAGTGGGGAAAGTGAGTGGGTAGGTGTGGAGCTGTCCAAAATATCTTGTTGGGGTCCCAGATTACTAATGGCGCACCACCAGCAAATGCGCCATTAGTAACCCTGGTTACTAATGGCGCACCAGCAGGTGGTGCACCACCAGCAGCAAATGCGCCATTAGTAACCCTGGTTACTAATGGCGCACCAGCAGGTGGTGCACCACCAGCAAATGCGCCATTAGTAACCCTGGTTACTAATGGCGCACCAGCAGGTGGTGCGCCATTAGTAGTTTTGCAAACTAGTAATGGCGCACTGTGAGAAGATGCGCTATTAGTAGTTTTGCAAAAAAAAAAGAATAAAAAAATTGCAGTAATGGCGCACTGTCTGCTTGGTGCGCCATTAGTAGTTAGAACTAGTAATGGCGCATTATGGACCTGATGCGCCATTATGGACCGTGCACCCTGTTTCTGGTGCGCCATTAGTGTCTTCCACACTAATGGCGTATCACAAATAGGTGCGCCATTAGTATATAGTAGTGGCGCACTACTTTCCTTGTGCGCCAGTAGTACCAATCCTATCTATAGCCCTTTTCCTAGTAGCGCGGGCGCGGAGACGGCGACGGTGAGGGGGCACGGCGATCCCTAAAATCGTTTGATCGCAGGGGATGGACGGTCCCTAAAATCGCCAATCACTATAACAATGTATCAAAAGTTTCCACATATTTTGGTTATGAAATTGATGATTTTGAAACACATGTGACCTTCCAGACCAAAAGGGAGGGAGTATGAAGCCAGTTCATTTATCACTAGTTTAGTCCAAACGACAGGGCCATGTGGTAAACGAGCTCTGCAACCTCTCCGAGAAACGCACAACCCATAGTTTTTCGAAAGATTCACCCGCCTGCTTCCGCAACCGCACCTGCCAATCCTGCTTTACTTGAGAAAGCCCCTTAGTACTCTTGATGTTCCTTCCTTGCCGTGTAGCTCTGCGTACCTCGGGCCTTTTTTCGGCGATGGCCTTCTCCACGCAGAGATGTGCACTGCCATGGTTAGACCTCCAACATACCTGGTACATCTTAGCCTTGACATTATGATGAAGATACTCTGTTGCCTTGGGAATCAGCATCTTGTCGAGTTGGTCAAGGGGAAGAGTTACATCTGTGAGGTGGTGTGAATTCTCTGTATCGATCACCTCTATCGCAGAACTATCAGACTTGGGGTCCTCCAAGGAGTCATGAGGCAGGAACATAATTCCAAGCTTCAAAGATGGGGAATTCTTCAAAGAAGACGTGTCGTCGTGACCAACAACTACAGTTGATCCCGGCAGGTCACTGTACTCTGATACTGAGATATGACGCCACAAAAACACTCCGCAGGCTGGTTCAGGAAATATGCTAGAAAATCTTAATTTGTTTCCGCTGGCGTTGTCGCTACCGATGTGACAAGAAGGCACAACGCCATGCTCGTATCCTTGACAACATAATGGATCTGGGCGAAACCATCTGACCAAAATTCTATGGATGTCGTTCAAGTGTCCCTTGTGTGCAACACATGACAAATCTTGCGTGGGGAGCTGGATGATCTTTCTGATGACCATATCAGCCGTGGACTTGAAGTTTGGTGTTAGCAGTTGCAAGCACTTGACTGTAGTCCCGATTATGTCTGTACTCTCCGAAAGACGCAGCATGACCACGAGCCCAAAATTGTTTTTGGGCGCCTTGCGGTCTTCGTACATGAAGGATAGAATGGCCTCTGGCCCACCCTCGTCGAAACCAATCGGCCGTATGCTAAAGAAGCTGTAGCGGCCACCTGGATGCAACAATTGATATATCAGCGATTTGCCCCTGAAGATATGCCCAATAAGAGGGTCAAAAAATAGGTGCTGTCGCGGCGTTCCACCAAGCTGTACAAAACTCATGAATTCACTTGCACCATCTGCAAGCTTCTCAAACCTTCGGACGGCAGCGGCGGTGGTGCTGTTCGCAGAGCAATGGTCATTGTCACGGCCGACCAAAGAGGAGATGAACACCTTGGTCGCATGAGCCATCTGTCTAGGAAATGAGGATTGCCTTACCACCTGCTCCGCCTCCTCTTCTTCCCGAAAGAGTTGCCTGCATCTACGCGCTACATCGTCGCAGTCCTGGGCAGCACGCTTCAGCTTCTTCCGCCAATGGAGCAGGGACGTGTTGGTGATTTGCCACTTGTCGGACGTATGGAGCGCGGCCTCCATTTTGATGCGCGCCATCTCCAGCCTCTCTAGGCCACAACCCCCTGCTGATTCTTCAACTGATCTGTCCGGCCTTCTGCTGGTGGGGGCAATACCAGAAATAATCCGGCTAACTGCTTCACCAACAATGACAGACTTGACAATCTCAGCCATTCTTGTGATTTCGGGTAGGACGCAAATTAGTAAGAGAAGAGTACGTTGTGGTTGTGCTGCTCAAGAAGTGGACGAGCCCACTTCCGTTTCTTTTATTGCTCAACTTGCTTTCGTAGTCTGTGGTGAATCAAATTAGCGACTGAAACATCTAGGCTCGCTGGTGGTTTTCTATTGGAAAGGTGGGAAAAGAATTTTGCTTCATTCCGTTGATAAATACAGTTGGCGGAGCAGAACGGGTGCGCCAGAATATACTTGGAGACAGCCCCCTCGGATGTGGTGCATACGATTTTGGAGCCATGCAAATATAGTGGTTTACTATGTGCCAATTGTGTTAGGTCTTCTATAACGCATGGACTCTTATATAGGCGCTTAGAGAAAAAATATATCGCTTTCCGTTTGAAGCATGTTTTAAGAGTCTCTAGTCCAAAAGCTGCTACCGCTCACGTACGGGCGCTAATGAATGAAAAAAAAGAAAAAGAAAAAGGAAAGCTGTACTAGTGTCTGATGACTCAATAGGCGTCGAGGAAAGAGGAAATCCCGAGCTCAATAGGGAATCTGGGAAAATAGGTGAGAATTAAGCGATAATCCACTTCTGAACCCAGGCTCATCTGCACCCGCACCGAGGAAAAAAAATCAAAACAAATACTAGAAACATTCCATTTTTTCTGCATGGTAGATAATTTGATGCGTGAGGTTCGCTTCAATTTTCAAATTCAAATTGAACATCTGATCAGCTCTCAGAAAAAAGACAAATTCGGGGTCTGTAAAAAAGTTTACTGTTTACGCGCTGTACTAATCCGATTTGTCTTTTTTACTGAGAGCTACTCAGATGCTCAAATGATCTGAAAAGTGGAGCGGACCTCACGCAATAAATTTTCTAACATGCATAAAAAATTTGGAATTTTTTTGTGGTTTTTCTCTAACCGGGTGTAGATGAGCCTCGGCACCGAAATGTTGCACTCAGAATTAGGAGGTTTTTTAACATGGTCCCTCTCAATTAGAGAAAAAATGAAAGGCTGTGTTTTATGCCTGAGCGTGACATAACTCTCCATCCAAACCACCTCGGTACTGATTATTTGATTATGTATACTATAAAAGTAAGTTTCACTATATATCATTCAACATAGAGTATACCACATGGCAAACTGTTAAGCACCCAAACTTGATGAAAAAAACATTCACCATAAAATATGACTATGCACACAGGACCCTCCATACAATGAAACCATGGTATACACGCAAGAGGTTCAACTCAACATACAACCTTGTTTGTCATGGTGCTCATCAATTGAAGGGAAAATCTGTGGGAAAAACTACCACAGTGTTCACACCAAAAAAGAACGAAACCAAAGTTTCATGTGAAATTTAGGCCGTTGACCATTGGTCCATTGCACTGCTCAGCTCAATACTAATTGATCCATGCCAAAAACAAGTTCTGCCAACCCCCCACACAAAACGTATAAAAGACAATACGGACCTTTGACACAACATAACCCAAGAAAAAGAACAAAACCAAAGTTTCATGTGAAATTTAGGCCACTGACCATTGGTCCATTGCATTGCTCAGCTCAATACTAATCGATCCGTGCCGAAAATAAGCTCTGCCAACAGCACTCACAAAACATATAAAGGGCAATACGGACCTTTGACACAATATACCCACTCTTTTGTATGCCTGTACGAGGCTTTCTGCGTCTGTTCTCGCGCTCTTGGGCCAGCCTTTTAAGTCATGTCCGTTAATTCTCACGCACCTAGGTTGGCCCATTAAATCCGTCTATCAGTTTTTTGTAGAAAAAAATATTTGGCAAAAAGAATTTCTAGAGGACTCGAACTTGAGATCTCAGACTATTGGCGAAGGGAAAATCACAAGATGTGACTTGTAAAAAATCCCGCGCTCAATAGGGAATCTGGGAAAATAGGTGAGAATTAGATGATATTCCCGTTGTAGTTCCATGTGAGAATTAGGCTATTGGGAAAATCACAAGCTGTGACTTGTAAAAAATCACAAGCTGCCACTCCAACAAGTCACAGCTAGTGATCTTTTATAGCACGAATTATATAAGGACAACGCTACAACGTTCATACCTAAAACAATTGCTTTAAAAGAACGAAAGTTTTCATGAAAAAAATGTGAACAATTTGCGCATGCCGAATAGTTTTGATAAATAGCAAATAATTTATGAGTCTCCAAACTTCATTGAAAAATATGAACAATTTTCGAAATTCCAAAATATTTTTCGAAAATATGAAGAACTTTGGGATTCCGGATATCTTTTAAAAAAAATGTAAACAATTTTATTTAGGCTGAACAGTTTGTCAAAATGCAGTTTATATTTGAAATTTCAACTATTTTAAGAAAAACATGGGGAAAAAATAAAACCATGAATATTTTTTGAAAGCATGAGAACATTTTCAGAAACTCCGACCAAAATTGGGAAAAGCAAACTTTTTCTGAATTTGTTAAGAATTTCTTAAATAGGGGATATTTTTTAGATCCTGTTTTTATTTTTGAATCAGTGAGCAGAAATTCAACATAAGAATATTTTTTACTTCTTTATTTTTTAGAAAAGCCCAAACATTTTTAATTTTCGTGAACATTTTCTGAAATTAAGAAAAAAATGGAAAAGATGAACAGTTTTTTTAATTGGAACAAACAATTATAACATGAACAATTTTTTTATTTTTCCAAGCATTTTTTGGGAAATGTGAGCACTTTTTAAAATGCATATAAGTTTAGAAAATAGGCGCCCGATGGGAGCGATACCGTCATCTAGTTGGGCCAAGGCCTAAGTATTATGTTTCATTTTCTCCTTTCGAATTTATTATTATTTTTGGTCGATTTTTTTAAAACATTGTTACTTTTAAGAAATGTTTTAAATTATGATTTTAAATTCTTTTTCCCGTCATATATTTATTGAATTCTTTCAAATATTATCCTTTCGCTTTTATCCCTTTGTATTTATTAGTTATGTTAAAAAGTTTAAATAACAGTTTAAGGTTCCTGTTTAAATTGTAATTTTAAATATTTTCTTCAACTTGGCATGGGATGCCTACCATGGGCATGCCCACCTTCTGGCAAAAAATTCTAGTAATTTCAAGAATGTCCCGAAAACACCATGTTCATCATAGGGTGTTCAGGTAGGCCAGAAAGCCCCGATTGAGAGCACGTTGTTTCTTGAAAACCATCAAATGGCTCCACTCTTTTCATTGGCTCTGTATGACCAATTCAAGGCAGGATGCTAGGTTATTTTGGTTTTCAATAAATTTTGCATTTTATAGAGTTTTCTCTGTCAAGAAAGGTCGATAAATGGTCGGACGCCCACCTACTTGCAAAAGTTAGCGTCATTTTAAGAGTGTGCAAAACTAGACCATTTTCGGGTAGGCCAGAAGGCTTCGTTTGAGAGCACGTTGTTTCTCCACATCCTTGAATTGGCTCCATTTTTTTCATAGCCGTATATTACAAATTCAAGGCATCATCCCAAGTTGTTTGAGTTTTCAACTAGCTTTGCATTTTTAGAGTTTTCTTAGTGAGAAAAGCCCGATAAATGGTCGGATGTGACACAAGTTGCATAATGTATCAGAATCCGTTCAAACCTGACATGGATGCCTACCATGGCATGCCCACTTGCTCGAAAAAGATGGGGTTATTTCTTGCATGTCTAAAAATAGACCATGTTGAATGGAGGGGTGTTCGGTTAGGCAAGAAGGCTCCGTTTGAGAGCGCGTTTTTTTGGTATCCTTTAGATAAGAATTTTTTTTTCTCATTAGCTTATATGACCAATTAAAGGCACCGAGCCAAGTTGTTTTTGTTTTTTTTGACAAATCTTGCATTTTTCTGATGCTTTCTAGGTGAAAAATGACCGACAAACGGTTGGACGTGACGCAACTTGCATACGGTGTCAGAATTAGTTCAAATTTGACATGGTTGCCTAACATGGGCATACCCACCTGTTGGGAAAATTGGGGGTCATTTCATGCATCCAAAAATAAATCATGGTCACAATTTTTGATTGATTTTGAAAAATGAAGTTCGCAAATTTCCAAAAGTTTATAGAATTTTAAAATAAGTTCATGACTTTGAAAAAAAATCATGGGTTTTGATAAAAAAACCATAATAGTTGAAAAGAGTTCGTGGATTGATAAAATTCATGGATTTGCAAAATGGTTCACGCATTCAGAAAAAAGTTCATGGATTTTTAAAGATGTTCAAAATTTAAGAAAATATTCACGTCTTTCAAAGATTCATGAATTTAACATCATGATTTAATAATGAAGCAAAAAATAAATAAAAAAGAAAAGAGAACGAGACGTAAACACCGAAGAAAATACCGCCTAAAACAAAAGAAAAATCAAACAAGAAAGCCGCTATGTGTTTTTCGGGCGTCTGCTATTTGGTGTGTATGTCGCTCATTAGAGACCTAGCGTGTACCGCAATGCAACCGATTTTCTTTTGGCCAGGACCGTTTCAGACTCCTTCCCCGCCTGTTTTTCCGTTTTCCTTTAGTTTTTGTCATATTTTTCTTGCTTTTACTCTTCCCTTTTTTCTTTTGTGTTCCTTTTTCCTTTTTCCTTTTGCCTTTTTCTTTTATGTTTATTTTATTTTTCTTTCTTTCTTTATTTTTTGTGGACATTTATTCTCAAATCGTGAGGAATTTTTTAGAATCATGAATATTTTTTAAACTCGTGAAAATTTTAGAAAATGTGAAAACATTAAAAATTCACGTACATTTTTTACAATTTAGAAAACATTTTTGGAATTGTGAACATGTTTTAAACCCGTGAATGTTTGTTTTGAATCAGCGAACATTTTTTTTCAAAATTGGGGGAACTATTTTTGTATACATGAACATTTTTATTTGTTTAGTGTGAGATTTTTTTAAATTCAGGAACCTTTTTTGAACCGAGGAACATTTTTGTAATTCATGAACATTTTTAAAAATTTTGAACTTTTTAAAACGCATGAGCAATATTTAAATTTGCAGAAATGTATTCAATTTTATTACATTTTTCGAATACAAGAACATTTTCTGAATATGTGAACATTTTCTTGTAAAATCACAAATATTTTTGATTTCTTGAACATTGTTTTTCAGAAGTACAATTTTTTCAAATTTTGGAATTGTTTGAAATTCCTTTTCATTTAATATAGAAAACAAAAACCAAACCAGATTGGAAAAAGGAAAAGAAAACTAAAAAAGAAACCCAAATTAAAAAAACCGAGTGCGCCCCACATGGGCGAGCCTAAAATGGCGCTCTGGGGAGCGAGCCGTGCGAGGTCCCATTTTTTAGCGTTGATTGGAAAATGAAAAAAGAAGTAAAATAGGCATGATGGGTTAGTTGTCCCAGTTGGTCGATATGATTGCAGTTAATCGGGAGGTCACGTGTTCGAATGAAGTCGCTGTACATTTTCCCCTTTTTAACAAAAAATAAATAGACTAAATGGGAACCAAAAACAAACGAGTAAATGGGCTGGGCCCGGAGCCGTGCTTGATGCGGGCGACGTATTTTCGGAAAAGACGATTGTACCCTTTATTATGCAAAGGTATGGAGAGATCTCCTCTGTTAATGTGTTTAGGGGGTTCTTTGGTAGGGGGTTCACCCACATAGCATGTGCTAAAAAGTTGAGGACGTTACAGGAAAATTGGATGCACTTCGTATACAAACTAGACAATCTCTTTCGAAGTATCCGTATTTTGGACCAAAACTCATCTATTACAAAGGGATTTTATTTTTTTAACTTGTTTTAACTGCAGACCTTTTGTGCATTCAGTATGCACCATTCAAAGGCAAATAGTCAATTCTCAACCCTTTTTCTGACTTCATTTGCTATTTTTGATGCATTTAATAATTTATTTTTAGCTAAATGACCCTAAAATTGAAAAGCACTACAAATCAACTCTGAAAATGTTGAAACTTGGCATGGTATCATAATTTCGCGCACATAGCATGTGCTAAAAAGTTGAGAGGGTTACGGGAGAAACTGAATGCACTTCGTGTATAAACTGGACAATCTCTTTCGAAGTATCAAGGTTTTGGATGAAAACTCATCGATTACAAAAAGGATTTCATTTTTTGACAAGTAACTGCAGTGATATTCTAGATCAGAACCATCTGATATGTTGTCTTCACTAGAGAGAAAGTCTTCACTTCTTCTTCGCGTGTGTCCCTTGCTTATTATGCCGTAACCATGGATAATATTCATCGTTTAATAGGATGCTTGAATCAGCCTTCGCTTTGAAGGGAGGAATTTCATGAAACTTTTCATAATCTTCAGACATGTCTGTCTTGTCCTCCACTCCCACGATGTTTCTTTTCCCTTAAATAACTATGTGGCGCTTTGGCTCATCGTATGATGTATTCGCTTCTTTATCTTTTCTTTTTCTCGGTTTGGTAGACATGTCCTTCACATAGAAAACCTGCGTCACATCATTGGCTAGGAAGAATGGTTCGTCCGTGTACCCAAGATTGTTGAGTTCCACTGTTGTCATTCTGTACTGCGGGTTTACCTGTACCCCGCCTCCAGACAGATTGACCCATTTGCACCGAAACAAAGGGACATTAAAATCATGTCCATAGCCAAGTTCCCGTATGTCCGTTATGTAACCATAATATGTGTCCTTTCCCCTATTGGTTGCTGGATCAAAGCGGACACCACTGTTTTGGTTGGTGCTTTTTTTTATCTTGGGCAATCATGTAAAATGTATTCCCATTTATTTCGTACCCTTCGTAAGTCAATACAGTCGAAGATGGTGTCGTGGCCAACAAGTACAGCTCATCTCCAACAATGTTGTTAGTTGTTACCCATGAGATGTGTTTGCAACCAACTGCCGAAAGTCCTGATGTGTTCACATGTAATCCAGTCGTCAGACTGCTCTGGGTGTTTGTAGCGTAGAATATTTTTGTGTTCATTGACATACGTGGTCCCCTAGGTAGAATTCTGTAGAACTGTGTAGTGTGCTTGAGCACAAGAATGACCATCCATACATATTATTGAATCCGCTCATAGCGTGCCTTTTCCAGTTAGTCTCCCCTCTTACCGCGATTGAGGGACACCAATCGGCTTAAGGTCAGAAATAAAGTCAACACAAAACCCAATGACCTCCTCTTTTTGATGGCCCGTGGAGATGTTTCCTTCTAGCCTAGCATAGTTACGAACATGTTTCTTTAAGACTCCCATGGACCTCTCAAAGGGGAACATATTGTGTAGGAATATAGGACCCAGAATGGCAATCTCGTTGACTAGGTGAACTAGGACGTGTGTGATAATATTGAAGAAGGATGGTGGGAACACCAACTCGAAACTGACAAGACATTGGACCAAATCATTCTGTAAGCTTGGTAGGATTTCTGGATCGATTACCTTCTGAGAAATTGCATTGTGGAATGCACATAGCTTCACAATGGCTAATCGAACATTTTCTGATAAAAGCCCCCTCAATGCAACCGGAAGCAGTTGCGTCATAATCACGTGGCAGTCATGAGACTTTAGGTTCTGGAATTTTGTTCTCTGTCGTATTTATTATTCCCTTTATATTCAACGAGAAGCAAGACGGGACCTTGATATTGAGCAGGCATTCAAAGAAGATTTCCTTCTCTACTTTGGTAAGAGCGTAGCTGGCAGGACCATGATACTGCTTTGGATGCATGTCGTCTTTTTCGTTCACACGTTGCTGGTCCTCCCATGCCTCTGGTGTCTCTTTTGTCTTCCCCTACACGCCCAAGAAGCCTAGCAAGTTCACGCAAACATTCTTCGTCACGTGCATCACATCGATTGCAGAGCGGACCTCTAGGTCTTTCCAATAGAGTAGGCCCCAAAATATAGATTTGTTCTTCCACATGTCTGCCTTTCCCTCAGCGTCATTCGGAACAGGTTGTCCGCCAGGACCCTTTCCAAAGATTACTTGTAAATCCTTGACCATATCAAGTATATTAGCACCAGTACGGAGGACGGGCTTGTTCTGGTGATCCACCTCACCTTTGAAATGCTTGCCTTTCTTTCTTAAGGCATGCTTGATCAGGAGAAATCGACGATGTCCCAGGTACACATTCTTCTTACATTTGTCCAAATATATACTTTCAGTCTCATCTAAACAATGCATGCATGTGTTGTATCCCTTGTTTGTCTATCCTGAAAGGTCACTAAGATTAGGCCAATCATTATGGTTACAAACAGTGACGCTCGTAGGTCAAATTCCTGCTATTTGTGCTCATCCCACACACGTACACCTTTTTTATTCCACAACTATGAAAGTTCTCCAACTAATGACCTTAGGTAAACATTAATGTCGTTGTCGGGTTGCTTAGGGCCTTGGATGAGCACTGGCATCACAATGAACTTCCGCTTCATGCACAACCAAGGAGGAAGGTAATATATACATAGTGTCATGGGCCAAGTGCTATGATTGCTGCTCTGCTCCCCAAATGGATTAATGCCATCTGCACTTAAACCAAACCATACGTTCCTTGTGTCATCTGCAAAGTCCCGCCACTTTCTCTCAATTTTTCTCCACTGCGACCCGTCAGCGGGTACTCTCAACTTCCCATCTTTCTTACGGTCTTGATTGTGCCATCGCAACAAATTGGCATCCTCTTTGTTTTTGAACAGACGTTTCAACCATGGTATTATAGGAGCATACCACATCACCTTGGCAGGAACCCTCTTCCTGGGGTGCTCGCCCTCAACATCACCAGGGTCATCTCGTCTGATCTTATACCGCAATGCACCGCATACTAGGCATGCGTTCAGATTCTCGTACTCACCTAGGTAGTGGATGTAGTCATTAGGGCATGGATGTATCTTCTGCACCTCCAATCCTAGAGGGCAGAGAACGTTCCTTGCTTCGTAAGTACTGTCAGAAAATTCGTTATCCTTTGGAAGCTTCTTCTTCACTATTTTCAGTAGTTTCCCAAATCCCTTGTGAGATACACCATTCTCCGCCTTCAATTGCAGCAATTTCAGTGCGGTATTGAGCTTTGTGTTGCCATCTTCGCAATTTGGATACAACCCTTTTTTGTGATCGTCTAACATGCGATCGAACTTCAACTTCTCCCTTTCACTTTGACATTCTCCCTGTGCATCAACAATGACCCGACGAAAATCATCATCGGGCACATCATTTGGTTCCTCTTGATCTCCAGTTTCCCCCGTTTCAGTATCACCGTATTCAGGGGGATAGTTGTCATCATCCTCTTCTTCCTCGTTGTCTTCCATCATAACCCCTCTTTCTTCGTGCTTGGTCCAAACATTATAGTGTGGCATGAAACCCTTCTCAAGCATGTGGATGTGAAGGGTTTTCAAGGAAGAGTGATCCTTCATACTCCCACAGACAGTACATAAACAATACATAAAACCATTCTGCTTTGTTGCCTTAGCCATATCGAGAAAAACATGCAGGCCTGTAATGTACTTGGAGGTGCGTCAGTCACCGTACATCCATTTCCGGTTCATCTGCGTGCATTACATAATTAAGTATATCAAAAACCATTACAGAACATCATGAATAGAGAAATGACCAAATTAATAAAAGTTCATCATCACATTAAAACCAAACTACATTAGTGGTCAAATGTTATTACTAAAAAAAACATAAATTTCATGCATAGTTCTCATAGAACGACATACAGCTCTCTAGAGCATCTAATTAAAACATACATTGAAACTAACATACAACTATGTACAACATTTAATTAAAACATTTAAATGCAACAACAAATGCGATCAAAATCGCAACTAAGGTAACAATTGATTCAACAGCATAATGATACCAAGCCTCATAATCAATGACATATTTTCTAATCTTTCTAATCTTCAAGTGCATTGCATCCATCTGGATCTTGTGATCATCGACGACATCGCCAACATGCAACTACAATTTCATCTTCTCCTCTTCAATTCTTTTCAAATTTTCTTTCAAATAATTGTTTTTTAACTAAATTTAACCTCTCGACGAGAGGGTCGGTTGGAATTTCTGGTTCACATACCTCCTAGATAAAGAGATCTATGTCACGTTGATCGGCATAATTGTCATAAACACTAAATGAAACAAATAGTTTTAAAAGATAATATACCACATCCGAATTATAGACCGGACAAGAGCCGGCAGGGGCGGACACCGAAACCATGGCACTATATAATAACAAAGAATAATAAAAGTAAGAAAATCATACAAGTAGCTGTCTAAATAATACAAGTAAGATTTTTTTTTCCTTTTAAAAAGAAGATAAGAAAGAGGCTCACCACGATGGTGTCAGCGACGAGATCGGCGCGGGCGATCGACGGCGGTGAGGAGCTGCTGTCGCTAGGACGCGGACACACGCGGGAGAGGTCCTCGATTCAGGTCCTTCCATCGATCTGGTCTGCATCTCTGAGAAAATCCACCTTTGCGCTTGGTTCTTGGGCGTCCGCGCTCTCTACAGCCCTTCATAAATTAAGCTCCAGTTAACATGCACTGTGCACAACTCCGTATTCCTTGTAAGATGCTTTCACTTATTCGCTAATGTACATGCAGTCTCACATCCATTGCTAATTTTGCTTTAGGCAAATTCGGTGGCACACGAAGCAATCTTAAATTGTATTCGGTATTGTTCTTAAGGACAGCCCAAAATGATGTGTACTGTACTGAATTTTTTATGATTGTTCTTAGGGAAAAACACATATTTTTTCTGAAGCTACTAAATTTGGCTTGTACTAACTTTTTGCTGTTTTTCTCACAAAATACAGTTCTCCTTCAAAGTATTTTTTTTTTCATCTACTGAATGTGCTTCTGAAAGAGGATCTCAATAGAGTAACTGTGAGGAGGAGAGAGCAGCCATAGAGAAGTTAAGAACAACACACATGCTTCAGATTAATTCCTATTCCTGAACAAATATGTTTTTTTTTACAATTCACCAACATGCTTTTGATGATTGAATTAGCTAAAAGAAGTATATATTTATTTCAATTTAGGAGTTTTACATACCTCCTAGCCAAGGAAGCCTACCATCACTGGGTTCGGGAAGTCATTGTGCAAGACACATTAAATTGATTTTGATGCAAGTGTATGGCCATTTTTTTTTGTTATTAGCTAGAGGATATTTTCTACCCCAACTTTAACGTCATTAATAACATGTCAATTTAAACAGCTGAGATTTTTTCATCTGAATGTATCATTCTGGAGGCATCTTATAAAATATGTTTCCATGTGAAACTCTTATCTTACTGAGGCATTTTAGAAAACAAGTTTCCATGCCATCCATTAGAAGGTGCTTGCTTACAGAAGAAGAACAATAGCATCGCTAGCATATGGACACCACTTTTTGTAAAAAAAAAAAGACACTCTGAACAACTGTGTAAATATATGCCATATAATTGTATGATTTTGGTATGCAAATAATTTTTCCATATGTATTGCCCATTTCGCATACGATCCGATCGTGCAGAAGGATGATATCACTTTTGGGGACTTGATTTTGTGAATTGATAAGTTATCTTGACCAAATATATTACTTGTACAATGTTGCAATATGTATAGACTTGTCACCACTTTTACTGGATTGATATATCATACTGTATGTACAATGTTTCAATACATATGTACTTGCAGCAACTACTAACTGAATTTTTTTCTTCACCTACAAAACTATATGGAATCTTCCTCTATATTTCCATGTTGATATATGATTTACGTGTCCATACTATTGGGTTGTTCGAGCTAACACTGGAAGGCCTTACAGTGAGTGAATTGCAGAAAACATCGACATTGAAGGCTAGGGTTGCAGAAACCACACTTCTACAGTTTTGTGCCAAAAACCACTAATTATGAGCCTAATTTTTTGCAAAAAAACACTAGTCGTCCGATTTGCTGGTTTTAAGCCTGATTATGACATGTGGGTCCCACTAAACAGGGTGACATGGCACAATATAACAGATCATAAATAGACAAAATAGCATGGACTAAACTGTAAAAGGACGTAAGAGGATAAGTTTGGTGTTGTAATAAAAAACTGAAAAAAGGACACGATCTGGCTCGGACTACCGCTGCCCAGCCAGCGAGCTCGCTCCATCGCCTGGCCATGGACGCCCAAGTTCGCCAGCGAGCCCGCCGTCCGTCGGATGCCCCATCCCGTCTCCCTTACCTCCATTCTCCTCCCCCTCCTCTCTCTCTCTCTCTCTTTTCCCACGAGCAGCTCGCCCCCGCCTGTGTCTCTCACGGCCGACTCCACGGGTCGCCTCCGGAGCTCCGCCCCCAGCCGGCGAGAGACCGCGGCTGCCCACCTTGCCCGCGAGTTCCCCAAGGCCTGCAATTCGATCTAAGGGCCGGCCTCAACCTGCCTTCCCGCATGCCAGGTGCCTCTGAGGGATCCGGCCGGGAATCGAGCCGTTGCCGCTCCTTCAACAAGGGGGTTGCCCGCCACCGAACCCAACCGCCGTCTCGTCCTCGGCAGGCACCGGATCTGGCAGGATCTGCCCCTTTGTGCTCTTCCAGCGCGGGCGGCCTCACGCCGCCTTTCCCTCGGCTCTCAACGGTGGCGGCGCGGAGAGGAGTGGCCACTGGCGTCGACCACCGGACCTGTGGGAGATGAAGTTCACGGAGGACCAGATTGCTTTTTTTGAGGGGTCTATTTGCAAATCACAAATGTATCAGGGTGTAATTGGCTTTTTTTCTTTGCCACGTCACCGTGTCCAGCGGGACCCACCTGTCATAATCATGGTCAAAACGTCCTAGGTCGGCGACTAGTGTTTTTTTTGCAAAAGATTAGTCTCAGAATTAGTGGTTCCTGGCATAAAACTGTAGAAGTGTGGTTTCTGCAACCCTAGCCTTCAATCTCGATGTTTTTTGCAATTCACTCCCTTACAGTGCATGAGGGCCGTCGAATAAAGTTTTTAGGATTGTCCCTACAAATATTATATCCAGACAAGATATTTGCTTGCAGGACCACAAAAGCTGAACCTTCTGGGTAAGTGCATTGAGTTTTCCAACGAGTAGCATCATAATCAACCGGTCGGTGCCCACAAACATCCCAGATTTGCATTCAATTGACATAAGGTTTATTCGTGTTTTTCTATTTTATTTCTCTTCACTGGTTTGCTTGGTTGATTTTCACCTTCATGTTGTTCGTTTCATGAAAAGAATCGGAAGAAGGGAAGGAAAGAGAGAGGAAGCATAATCTTGGGATTATGGGAGATGCTGACAGGTACTTCCCAACTTCCATTCATTTCATCTTGTGTTTGGATATGAATCGGTGGCGTAGTTGCGATGATAGTCATGTTTCTGTCATCAATGAGAAAATGTAAAGAGCTAGAGCTGGATGGAGCATCAAACAATGGAGTTGAGTCATGCATGGAATTGTAAGCCAATCATATAGGCATAGACCCATTTTCAGTTTTTCTATGTATAGTGCAAATTATGTAAGTCATTTGAAATACTAATACAGTAAGAGTTCGTTATTGATGTTTGCTGTTGTGTGAATATGTTCCCATAAAAAAATCTGTTGGAATATATTTGAATGGTGTCATCTTTGAATAAGTGTCAGGGCCGGGTTTTCGGGGTATAATTTCCCAGAAAATGGCCCTTGTGCTCATCAGCCCCAGGATTACTGTTTGCTGATGAGGCACCAACTTGATACAGAATGTCCAAGCAAAGTACATAATATGTAGTACAAGACCATTCTGGCCTATGAGTACAACAATTGGTTTCTAGTGATTGATGGCGGAAGCGGTTTGCGGATCATCAGTGTTTATGGGACTCCATTTCCCACAGGAACAGCTGACCAGGATAACTCCCATCTTCGCGAGGCTGCTATCTCCATTGCGTAGGTTCCGGGGCTGTCATTGCTACGCTCCTCTCCACGCAAGAAATCTGGCCAAACATTAAGAACACATTCATAATATAGCCACTGATAATCATGCCTTAAAATATTCTAAGATCACTTCGTCAGTTATGAAGTAAGGTTCATGATGTACACAAGTAGATCATTTAAATAAATCATGAGTAAACAATCAGGGTGTAAAAATATAAAGCACCGATCGGGTATCTGAAGCGACGCCTCGAAAGGATAAAAATATGAAGCATGCCTCAGTCGGGCGTCTGAGCGACACCACATAAAGGGCTTATATATAAAAAGGAATAACAAGCATGCCACAGTCGGGCGTCTGTGCGACGCCACATAAAGGGCTTATAAGTAAATGAAATAACAAAACATGCCGCAGTAGGGCGTCTGAGCGATGCCACATAAAGGGCTTATATATAAACATAATCACAGTGAATATCCAGGAGGTAGTACCGTTCCAGGGATATTCATTATTTCAAACAATGCAAACGCTTAGTCCACAATGATAATAATCATAACCATCATATATCACAAGTCATAATCAATATGCTGGTTTAGTAGTTTCTCCTCCGAAGACCGACACTTGACCCATCCCAGACTGTAGTCCTTAACCATGGACACGACTATTCAATAGGTTTAATATCTCTGCAGAGAGTGTACTCTTTACCCACGGGTAACGGATTTCTTTAGTTCATCGGAACTAATTCCGTCTACGGTCTTTTAGTCGAAAACACGCCTGACTTGCACACACCAGCTTTTACTCGTGTCTGGAATCACCCACGACACCTGTTAAGCAAAACTCTAAGTGGGGAGGCTACAACCTCGCGTAGCATCGGATCAAATTTCTATCGCGCGCTCTAAGGGGTGCCCCCCTCTCGATCCCAACCGGAAACAACCATGCCCCCGGACCAGGTGGCATGCCTACCGGTTGCAACCGGTATCTTCCACCATAGCCTCTCTGTACGGTGTGTGCTAAGACAAGGGTTGACAACTTACTGAACCGTACCCTACCTATGGCAGGGACAAGTGGCAGCACGAAACAAGTATGGGGGTTACTGGAACAAGACTCGATCTATGGCCGAATCAGGAGGCTTAAGTATGTCCTACATGATTAGCTCAAGAATAATATTTCACATCCATCCCACACAACCACCATTCATCAAACCTCCCCTGCCCCACCGGTCATAACCGTCTCGACGAGGGACAAGCTCGTGTCTACCCAAGACAGAGACTTTCCCGGATCCTTCCCGGTAGGCATGAGAGGCATACGAGGGTGATTGCTATCAAAAGCATATCCATTTCCAACAGCAAGAATTTTCATTTATGCACTCAATGAGTCATATCGTTTTAAAAATAATTAATGCTTCACGTCGAGGTGGTGTTATAACCGTATCAAACAACCCACAAAATATTATGCCAGGGTTTAGAACGCTTGCCTTCAAGGTGTGGAGAGGTGAGGTGCTCTCCAAAAGTTTTGAAAGTTTTCTTCTCTCTCCAAAAATCCTATTTTCAAAAATATGCAAATAACACATGTTTCAAAAACAGTACAAAAAGTTGTCCTAATTATTTTTGAAATAAATCTTAAAATAAACTAGGTGAAATTTGAGAGTGGTAGGAAAAAGAATCAATTCATTTGGACTTATATTTAAAATGTTATGGCCAGGCAAATTTGCAGTCAAATTCTGATTTAAAGTAAAACAGAAAAAAGACAACGTTTCAGATAAGAATACGCTTTCGAAGCAGGGGATACACACTTGGGGGCTTTACGCCTTCACTTATCCAGCGTGGACGGCCGCGTGGGTCACTGACAGTGGGTCCAGCGGGCCCACTGGCCAGGTTTGACTTGTCCTCTCTCCCTCCTCTTCCTCTGCCCGAACGGAGGCGGAACTCCGGTGATCAACGCCGGCGAACGGCGGCTCCCCGTGGGCTCCAGAGGGTCGGGATGGATCCGCAAGACCGGGGCGGTCCTCCCGGTGGTCGTTGGGTCGGCGGGGGTGGAGGGAGTCGCCGGCGGCGAGCTCCGGGGCAGAGGAGGCTTCGGGTGGGTTTTGGGGTTCTGGGCTGCAGTGGTTCCCGATCGCGTATGAGAGGCTGGGCAGCTCCACTAGGTTGAGGGGAGTCGAGTGGTGTCATTGGATGGGCGGGGGAGGGTCTGCTCGCGACGAATTGGACCGAAGCATGGCGGCGGCTGAACCCGTCGGAGGTGAGGAAGACGACCTCCTCCCGTCGTTCTGTGGCTATGGGGGGGGGGTACTTGGAGGATGGTATGAGGTTGCCTGAGGGCTTAGACGAGCTCGGGGGCCTCCTTTTATAGCGCAATGAGGTCGGTTCGCGGCGGCCGTGGATAAGCTCGTCGGCGACCGCCGTTCTGTTGCTGCAGGCGACGTGGCGACGACGAGGGCTTGCGGACAAGGTTGCGGATGAGCTTGAGCTATTCAAGGGAGCAGCTGGCGGGCGCTGCTGGCTCGGGCGGCGCCGTCCACGGCAGAGGCTGCTGTGGCCGGCCGCTTACGGCCACGGCCGACCTGACGGCGGCCCTGTAGGGCGCCAGGGGCGGCTCTGCGGCGAGGGGAAGGGGCGGGGGTGTTGGCTGCGAGCGGGGAAGGGCCAGAACGAGCGCGAGGCGACAGCAGTGCGACGCAGCGGCTCGGTGCTCGCGCGTGCAAAACGTGCGCTCTGGGCGCGCCCAGAGCACGCACGATGCGTGTTCGGTAGAATGCCACGGCATGACAGAGGGCTCCAAACCACCTAAGGTTTAACAGGTCTAGGCTAGGGCCATCTAGGAGTTTAGTGGACAAGCTGGTTAGGTCAGGGGATCAAGATCACAAAGCAAACCAATAATCATGCCAAATCTGCTCATACACTCAAGGTGTTCGACAGAATGCTGAGTGCATCTAGGCAACTCTTGGGGTGGCCAAATCTTCGAGATCATAGTCTCTTTAGATGAAAGAGAGGGTGGTGAGGTTAGTTTGACTAAATTAGAAATTTGTTAGTGCAAGCTTTGCAAAACTTTAGTTTTGGACAGAAAGAAAAGGGCCTGGTTGCATGCACTAAAAATCCTCCAATGGGCCCACTCTTCTGGACTTAAGGGTTTTGCAGCAAGGGCTATAAGCAGGAGAAAGTATATGGTCACTAGAGAAAAAATAATTAGGGTTGCTGTAGAAATCACCAGGTTGGACCAGTATGAAAAAGAGGCTGTTTCACTCAATTTTTTCAAAGAACATAAAAGGGTTTTTGCATAAAGTTGAATAATATACTCATATGAACATCCCATAATTTTGGTGGTGGCTGGAATGAAATATTTAAAGGGGTTGTAGTGCAAAACTGCCATCTTGACCAGTTTTGAAAACTAGGGGTAGAGCTCAAAATATTCAATGAATGAAGTATATGTTGGCATAAAAGTGATTTGAATACATCACGTAACATCTCCAAATTTTGGTTGGAATTTTAGATAAATATATCCAGTGGTTGCAGTGCAATTTGGGTCCTGAAACTTTAAAAAAGATCATTTTAAGGAATAAATCTCAGGGAGAATTAGTTATGCAATTAAACCCACTTTTAAGAGAAATGTTTTTCTTGAGGGGGGAAACAAGTCCAATAATATATTTGGATATTTTCACTCGAGATAAAAACTCCATAAAAATCCAAGGAAGGATGGTACTGAAATCAAGAAAAACCCAGAAAATGAAACGTTTAATTTACTGGCAAGATTTTAATTAATAAAATAAATGTCAAAAATTTTGGGGTGTCACAACACTACCCCCCTTAAGAAAAAATCTCGCCCTCGAGATTTGCTAAAAGCTGTTTTAAGAAAATATAAGCAATAAAATGTGGCTAAAGTGAGAGGGCAATAAGTGATGTAAAACCAGAGTGAGGAACACTGGCACTGCGAGGAAAAATCTACGGTTAGGGGGAAAACGAGAGATCTCTACACTGGATACAGTAAATTTAGAAATAATCCTAAATTTAAAAATACGCTGGTCGTACCCGTGAGCACAGTGTTCTCTCTGGCTGACAGGTGAACCCGGGGCCCACTGTCAGCCTCTTCTTCTTCCTCTGGTTCTCTCTTCTTCCTCTCTCCCACGCGTTTTCCCATGCTTTCTTCACCGGCGACGTTTAGCGCGTAGGGCATCTAGGCCGTACCGCGGTAGTGCACGGCGTGCTAGCTGCCGGTGCAGCGTGCACTCACCTCGCGGGCCAGCGTGCCGTCGGCACTGCTCGCGGATTTGCCTCCGAACACCGGCGATAGGGCGACGAGCGGCGCTGGTGGACTTCACCCACCGTACACCGAGGTCGAGGTATAAAACGGCCGAGGTGCTCCTCTCTTCTTCCTCACACCTGGCCTCCCTTCTCCTTCTCCTTCTTCCTCCTCCATTTCCGTTTACCGAAGCTCGAGACGAGGCTCTAATGGCGGGGGCGGTGCCGGACTGGTACGTGATCCTGGTGTGCGGAGGGCTGGCGGCATTGTTGGGGCTCTCCGTGCTCCTGTGTGCATGATCCTCGATGATCGTTGTGATGCTGCCGCTCGAGTGTTGGCTCTCCGCGGTGGTGGTGATCACGAGGAGTAGGTTTGGTGTTGGGTGCTAACTGTTGTCGGTGTGCGGGAGGTACTTGCACCTGGATGATTTCGCACTAATCTCTCCTCCAGAGACTATGGTGTATTAGGGAGATGATTAGCCAGATGCAACACGGTTACGTGGTGTTGCGGGCGGTGTATGTGTTCGAGTGATTGTGGTTGTGAGTCTGCTGCTGTGGTGTTGCGTGAATAAAAATCCACGTCGCGAGGAGATGTGTGCTGTAGCAACTCAGGGAAAAGAAACTCACTCCAGGATCTTTCGCGAGTGAAAACTAGTTAAATCAAAATTTACAGCAGCAAAAACTACTCACCACAATTGAAACCAAATATTTACCCCACCGCACAAGATTTAGAATAACACGCACGGGTTACAACACTTAGCTAAATGCGAGAATAAAAGAACATAGCAGTGATGTCTAGAATGAAAACGGTAACTGGACGGGGTCCTGAGAAAACGTCTCTGGTATTGGGGCGCACTCTTCTTCTATCGGGGAAAGTGGATTGATCAGTCGATGAACGCGTCCCTCCTGGCCGGGCCTCAGTGGTATGCCGATGGAGATCTGAGGATTTAAATCAGCGAGGCTCTGGAGATAACCCATCACTCGCTGGGTCAGACGCTCTTGGGCGATGACATACTGGACAAGGTTGGCCAGTACTGGGTCTCTCTCAATTCGTCCACCGGGAAAGGATGCTACTTCCCTGGGTGCTGCACGGCTCGGAAAGTAATAATACCCTCGTTCGCTGGCATAGGGTACCGCGAATCGAAGGCGAACAATCGCTTCGTGTGCAGCTGCTTCTATGGCCATCTGTGGAGTCGGCATGGATTTTCCACAAGAAGGAGACTTCCAGTGGGTCTTGGTTTGAGTTTACGGGAGGGATGTGCACTACTGCCCAATATTTCGAGGTGGAAGGGGTGATCCTCGATTTGAGCAGCTCGTACTGGGGTGGCTGGGTAGAACCCATGGTACTGCAGGTAAAGTCCCACAATATTTTAACAAAGCTACCTGGGGTTGCATCTGGGGTTCTCAGATAAGCGCTAGGGCTTGGCATGGCAAGAAGTGGTTGTGAGGGTTGCGCACAAGATGAGGGGTACTTGGTAAGGTCACGAGGTGGCCTTTTATATAGTGACGGGGCTGGGTTATTACCACGGTGAGGGGCACTAGTTTGCTGGTTCTGCTCTCATGGATTCGGGGCAAAGTCACAGATACACACATCTCACAAAAGTGACGCGTTACTGTGGGTGCCGTCGGGTTGGTCTTTGGTAGCTACGCCCGGAATTAAAAATGCGGCCGTACCTCAACACAACTACCTTTTTAAATTGGGGCGCACATGCAGACAACGTTGTGGTGATACAAGATCACACAATTACAGGGTGTGGACAAGCCGAGACTCGGTACTACTCGAGTGACTTAGTCCACCTCGTTCATATCTAAGCGGGCGTGCCTTGTGGACGCCGAGGCTTCTCCATTGGCTTCACCGTCGGGGTTAGCCGGAGGGGGTTGAGGAACTGCAGGGTCGGGGTAGCGATGGTGACCATCACGGGGATTGTTGGCCACAATCCCGCTGGAGTGGGTTCCCAAAAGGCGACGAACCACTTCTGGGGTCATCAAGGTACCTTGGTTGATGGCTGGGGCTGACCTCAAGGTCTCGATCGGTTGTCCGAACAGCACGACTGGGCTGTCGGCGTCGGGCTCAACTTCTCTTCTTGCTGGGGGTCGGCGAACCAGTTCTCCGCGAGCTGCGATCAGATCCAGAGTGATCTGGTCGAACAGTCCCTCTAGTGCACTTACATAGCGCACCAGGTGCAATAATGCAGGGTCAGTCTCGCGGTCTCCGTTGGCGACTTGGGGTGGTCTACCATACCAGTCACGGCTGGGGTAGTAGTAGAAGGAGCGACAGTTAACTCTGGGTGACAAGTGCTGGAGTTGAACTATAGCTTCTCAAGCAGCTAGTTGGATGGCTTGTGGCTCAAAGGAAGTTGTCCTTCCAGTGAACCTGTAGGGGCGTTCTGGTGATAGACCCCTACCGTAGACGTGCACAGTGGCCCGGAACTGATGGCTTTCACCGCTCATGAGCCCTTGGTACACAACATATTCTGGGGGTTCTTCTAACACGAAGGCACGACGGGTGAGGTTTGCTAGCACGGTCACAAAACCTCCAAGGTTGGTTGATGTGGTCTCATTGTGAACAATGGGGCCAGACATTTTAGCTTGGTTTGGGGTAGAGGCTGTGCTATGCTGGGCTGAGGCAAGCGTGCCCTTTTTATAGAAAAAGGGGACGGAGTCTTCCTTCGCACGCTTGCGAAAAGACTATTTAGGGGCCGGTCACTGGCGCGTGATCGACAGGCTAGGTGGGTAGGTTGGGCACCGACTGCCAAAAGGGTGTCGGGCTCACTGTGTGGCTATCTTATACGAGAAGCTTGGCCGGGGTTTGGCTAAGGTCTGGGGGGTTGGTTAACCTAGGTTTTTGACCTGGCTAAGATAAGATCAACCAATGGTCAGCCTGGCTCTGATACCAAGTTTGTCAGGGCCGGGTTTTCGGGGTATAATTTCCCAGAAAAAGGCCCTTGTGCTCATCAGCCCCAGGATTACTATTTGCTGATGAGGCACCAACTTGATACAGAAAGTCCAAGAAAAGTACATAATATGTAGTACAAGACCATTCTGGCCTATGAGTACAACAATTGGTTTCTAGTGGTTGATGGCGGAAGCGGTTTGCGGATCATCAGTGTTTATGGGACTCCATTTCCCACAGGAACAGCTGACCAGGATAACTCCTATCTTCGCGAGGTTGCTATCTCCATTGCATAGGTTCCGGGGCTGTCATTGCAACGCTCCTCTCCACGCAAGAAATCTGGCCAAGACAATAGCCAGGGACAAGCCAGTGAGTACTTTGAATGTACTCGCAAACATAAAGAACACAGGCATAATATAGCCACTGATAATCATGCCTTAAAATATTCTAAGATCACTTCGTCAGTTATGAAGTAAGGTTCATGATGTACACAAGTAGATCATTTAAATAAATCATGAGTAAACAATCAGGGTGTAAAAATATAAAGCACCTATCGGGTGTCTAAAGCGACGCCTTGAAAGGATAAAAATATGAAGCATGCCTCAATCGGGCGTCTGAGCGACACCACAGAAAGGGCTTATATATAAAAAGGAATAACAAGCATGCCACAGTCGGGCGTCTGTGCGACGCCACATAAAGGGCTTATAAGTAAATGAAATAACAAAACATGACGCAGTCGGGCGTCTGAGCGACGCCACATAAAGGGCTTATATATAAACATAATCACAGCGAATATCCAGGAGGTAGTACCGTCTCAGGGATATTCATTATTTCAAACAATGCAAACGGTTAGTCCACAATGATAATAATCATAACCATCATATATCACAAGTCATAATCAATATGCTGGTTTAGTAGTTTCTCCTTCGAAGACCGACACTAAGACCGACACTTGACCCATCCCAGACTGTAGTCCTTAACCATGGACACGGCTATTCGAATAGGTTTAATATCTCTGCAGAGAGTGTACTCTTTACCCACGGGTAACGGATTTCTTTAGTTCATCGGAACTAATTCCGTCTACGGTCTTTTAGTCGAAAACACGCCTGACTTGCACACACCAGCTTTTACTCGTGTCTGGAATCATCCACGACACCTGTTAAGCAAAACTCTAAGTGGGGAGGCTACAACCTTGCGTAGCATCGGATCAAATTTCTATCGCGCGCTCTAAGGGGTGCCCCCCTCTCGGTCCCAACCGGAAACAACCATGCCCCCGGACCAGGTGGCATGCCTATCGGTTGCAACCGGTATCTTCCACCATAGCCTCTCTGTACGGTGTGTGCTAAGACAAGGGTTGACAACTTACTGAACCGTACCCTACCTATGGCAGGGACAAGTGGCAGCACGAAACAAGTATGGGGGTTACTGGAACAAGACTCGATCTATGGCCGACTCAGGAGGCTTAAGTATGTCCTACATGATTAGCTCAAGAATAATATTTCACATCCATCCCACACAACCACCATTCATCAAACCTCCCCTGCCCCACCGGTCATAACCGTCTCCATGAGGGACAAGCTCGTGTCTACCCAAGACAGAGACTTTCCCGGATCCTTCCCGGTAGGCATGAGAGGCATACGAGGGTGATTGCTATCAAAAGCATATCCATTTCCAACAGCAAGAATTTTCATTTATGCACTCAATGAGTCATATCGTTTTAAAAATAATTAATGCTTCACGATCGAGGTGGTGTTATAACCATATCAAACAACCCACAAAATATTATGCCAGGGTTCAGAACGCTTGCCTTCAAGGTGTGGAGAGGTGAGGTGCTCTCCAAAACTTTTGAAAGTTTTCTTCTCTCTCCAAAAATCCTATTTTCAAAAATATGCAAATAACACATGTTTCAAAAACAGTACAAAAAGTTGTCCTAATTATTTTTGAAATAAATCTTGAAATAAACTAGGTGAAATTTGAGAGTGGTAGGAAAAAGAATCAATTCATTTGGACTTATATTTAAAATGTTATGGCCAGGCAAAGTTGCAGTCAAATTCTGATTTAAAATAAAATAGAAAAAAGAAAACGTTTCAGATAAGAACACGCTTTTGAAGCAGGGGATACGCACTTGGGGGCTTTACGCCTTCACTTATCCAGCGTGGACGGCCGCGTGGGTCACTGACAGTGGGTCCAGCGGGCCCACTGGTCAGGTTTGACTGGTCCTCTCTCCCTCCTCTTCCTCTGCCCGAACGGAGGCGGAACTCCGGTGATCAACGCCGGCGAACGGCGGCTCCCCGTGGGCTCCAGAGGGTCGGGATGGATCCGCAAGACCGGGGCGGTCCTCCCGGTGGTCGTTGGGTCGGCGGGGGTGGAGGGAGTCGCCGGCGGCAGAGGAGGCTTCGGGTGGGTTTTGGGGTTCTGGGCTGCAGTGGTTCCCGATCGCGTGTGAGAGGCTCGGCAGCTCCGCTAGGTTGAGGGGAGTCGAGTGGTGTCGTTGGATGGGCGGCGGAGGGTCTGCTCGCGACGAATTGGACCGAAGCATGGCGGCGGCTGACCCCGTCGGAGGTGAGGAAGACGACCTCCTCCCGTCGTTCTGTGGCTATGGGGGCCCCTTTTATAGTGCAATGAGGTTGGTTCGCGGCGGATGGTATGAGGCTTCCTGAGGGCTTAGACGAGCTCGGGGGCCTCCTTTTATAGCGCAATGAGGTCGGTTCGCGGCGGCCGTGGATAAGCTCGTCGGCGACCGCCGTTCTGTTGCTGCAGGCGACGTGGCGACGACGAGGGCTTGCGGACAAGGTTGTGGATGAGCTTGAGCTGTTCAAGGGAGCAGCTGGCAGGCGCTGGTGGCTCGGGCGGCGCCGTCCACGGCAGAGGCTGCTGTGGCCGGCCGCTTGCGGCCACGGCCGACCTGACGACGGCCCTGTAGGGCGCCAGGGGCGGCTCTGCGGTGAGGGGAAGGGGCGGGGGTGTTGGCTGCGAGCGGGGAAGGGCGAGAACAAGCGCGAGGCGACGGCAGTGCGACACGGCGGCTCGGTGCACGCGCGTGCAAAACGTGCGCTCTGGGCGCGCCCAGAGCACGCACGCTGCGTGTTCGGCAGAATGCCACGGCATGACAGAGGGCTCGAAACCACCTAAGGTTTAACAGGTCTAGGCTAGGGCCATCTAGAAGTTTAGTGGACAAGCTGGTTAGGTCAGGGGATCATGATCACAAAGCAAACCAATAATCATGCCAAATCTGCTCATACACTCAAGGTGTTCGACAGAATGCTGAGTGCATCTAGGCAACTCTTGGGATGGCCAAATCTTCCAGATCATAGTCTCTTTAGATGAAAGAGAGGGTGGTGAGGTTAGTTTGACAAAATCAGAAATTTGTTAGTGCAAGCTTTGCAAAACTTCAGTTTTGGATAGAAAGAAAAGGGCCTGGTTGCATGCACTAAAAATCCTCCAATGGGCCCACTCTTCTGGACTTAAGGATTTTGCAGCAAGGGCTATAAGCAGGAGAAAGCATATGGTCACTAGATCAAAAATAATTAGGGTTGCTGTAGAAATCACCAGGTTGGAGCAGTATGAAAAAGAGGTTGTTTCACTCAAATTTTTCAAAGAACATAAAAGGGTTTTTGCATAAAGTTGAATAATATACTCCTATGAATATCCCATAATTTTGGTGGTGGCTGGAATGGAATATTTAAAGGGGTTGTAGTGCAAAACTGCCATCTGGACCAGTTTTGAAAACTAGGGGTAGAGCTCAAAATATTCAATGAATGAAGTATATGTTGGCATAAAAGTTATTTGAACACATCACATAACATCTCCAAATTTTGGTTGGAATTTTAGATAAATATATCAAGTGGTTGCAGTGCAATTTGGGTCCTGAAACTTTAAAAAAGATAATTTTAAGGAATAAATCTCAGGGAGAATTAGTTATGCAATTAAACCCACTTTTAAGAGAAATGTTTTTCTTGAGGGAGAAAACAAGTCCAATAATATATTTGGATATTTTCACTCGGGATAAAAAATTCATAAAAATCCAAGGAAGGATGGTACTGAAATCAAGAAAAACCCAGAAAATGAAAAGTTTAATTTACTGGCAAGATTTGAATTAATAAAATAAATGTCAAAAAATTTGGGGTGTCACAATAAGATCTCTATAGGTCTATAGTAACAGAATTTCTTATTTTCATAAAATCTGGAAATTAAAGAATTTTATGTGTAAAACTGTGTGTGCAAGGAGTAATTCAATGATTTTGCCTAGCTCGGATAAAATTGTGCACAAAGATTATAAGTTGCCTGAGCTTGAAATATGTTTTTGCACTATTGGCGTTCATATGTATGTGGCTTGCATGTGTGAGAATTGGAATTTTGTTTCCTTCAGCAATTTCAAATAAAAGATATATTTTATTTTTATCAGATTTATACCGACATGAAAATTGAATAAGGATCAATCTTATTTAGATACGTGCATTTGCACGTGCACGATTAGTAGCTGTTCTTAGTGCCTTAAATACTCATGACTCACGTTTATGCAAAAAATCTCATAGATAGCCTATCTTATACCAATAGTATATTTAGTAATTATTTACTTACCATGATGCAAATAATCTTTTCAATTGTACTCCATAAAACCATGTCTGCTAATTTCCTGATGACCACATCTATATTCAACTTTTATTTAAAAAATGTTTTTAAGAATTCTCGGGACAGTGCGGAGGGTATCATCTAGTTATATTAAGCGAGAGTTAATTGCAAGAGTATTAATTATTAAACGTCAAACCAGAAGAGTCGTGGAGTCGTATATTGAGCCTGATGCTAACTAAGCCTGGTTCACGAAGAGAAAGCCAAGGGACCATAGTCAACGATGCACTAATTATGCACTGCCAAATACTAGCATAGTAAGACGTAAAATGTGTATGTGGTTATTATACTGCAATCATTCACCATAACTCCATAAGACTACACTAGTAGGCTCAATACAACCACGATTCATGCCAGAGGTACAACTCAACACAAGGTCCTGCTTTCGTTGACACACATAAATTTCAAATAAGTCATGTGGGAATACTACAAGATTCCTGTGATGTTAAGCCACAAATCACTAGTTTTGTCCCTACTGTTTGAGCCATGACGTAAATGTGCTCTGCAACCTCTCTGAGGAACGCACAACCCATAGTTTCAGGAAATCTTTGGCTACCTGCATCCACTGCACTTTCCTCATCTGCTCCTGCCGCATCTGACGAAGTGTCTTACTATTCTTGTTCCTACCTTGTCGTATGGCGGCTCTGTGTGCTCTGGGAATTCTTGTTGTGCTTGTCTTCTCCACACATAGGTGTGCACTGCCATGGTTGGACCTCCATACTATCTGATACGTCGCAGTCTCGGTGTTATGGTGAAGATAATCTATCGCCTTGGGCAGCAATATCTCATCAAGTTGGTCCGGATGAACATTTGCATGTGTGAGATGTTGCTTCTCTCCATCAATCACCTCTATCGCAGAGCCCTCGCCGGTGGACTTGGGGTTCTCCAGAGAATCATGAGGCATGAACAGAATTCCCAGCTTCAGAAGTGGGGTATTCTCCAGAGAAGAAACATCATATCCCGCAGTTGATCCCTGTAGGTTCTTATAATCGAGTAGAGAGATTTGACGCTGCAAAAACACTTCACACACTGGTTCTGGAAATATGCTTGAAAGTCTCACTTTGTTCCCGCAGTTACCGACATGAGAAGGCATGACCTCCTGTTTGTATCCTTGACAACATAATGGATCTGGACGGAACCATCCAGTAAAAGTTTTGTGGATATGGTTCCAGTGTTCCATGTTTGTGCTCTCAGCCTCTGGTGGTAAACTGGAAAAATCTTGGGTAGGGAGTTGGATGATATCTTTGATCACAGCGTCGGCCGTGGACTTGAAGTGAGGTGTCACCAGTCGCAAGCACTTGACTGTAGTTCCGATAATGTCTGTACTCTCTGAAAGACGCAGCATGAACCCAAGGCGAAAACTGTTCTTGGGCACCTTGAAATCTTCATGTATGAAGGATAGCATGGCCTCCAGTCCACGCTCCTCGAAGGCCATAGGACGTATGCCGAAGTATTGATACTGGCCTCCCGGATGCATCACCATATACCGCAGCGTTTTGCCTGTGAAGATATGCCTGATGAGAGGGTCGAAGAACAGGGGCTGTCGAGGTGTTCCACCGAGCTGCACACATTGAATGAACTCTGTAGCACCATCAGCAAACCTCTCGAATCTTCGAACGGCGGCGGCGATGCTGCCTGAGTAATGATCACCTTCGCAGCCAATGAAAGAGGAGACAAATGACTTGGTCGCATGAGCGATCCGTGTAGCAAACGAAGATTTTCTTAGCACCTGATCTGCCTCATCTTCTTCCAGAGAGAGCTCCCAGCATCTGCGAGCTGCGTCGTTGCAATCCTGAGCAGCACACTTCAGCTTCTTACGCCAATGAAGTAGTGACACATCGGTGATCTGCCACTTGTCAGACATCTCGAGTGCAGCCTCCATTTTGATGTGTGCCATCTCTAGCCTCTCTAGGCCACTTCCTCCGGTGGCTTCATCTGATTTATCATCGTCTTTCCTGTTGGTTATGCCAGAAAAAATCTGGGTAACTGTCTCCCCAATGATGGCAGACCTGATGATCTCGGCCATTGATTAAAAGAGATCGCCCCGGTGCTGCTCACGAAATGGTGCAATATTAGATTTTGTACCCCACTATATGATCCATTGTGGCAACTAGAAAAAAAAGGAGAGTAGCTAATTTCTAAAGGGAGCTACCCTGCCGACACTGCTATAAAGAAAAGGCTTTGGTGTCGCTTAGGGTGCTGAGGCGGAGGCTCTGGTTCTTGAGTATGCATGGATGAATGAACACAGAGAAGGACGATTGGATATGGTGAGTCATGAAATTGATCTTATTAAGGCTATGTTCTGTTAAATCTCTCTTGGAGAGGATTGGAGAGGTTTGGAGGGGATTTAGGTGAATTTTGACTTATAGGGGATTTAATCCTGCCCAATCCACTCCAATCCTCTTCAAGTGCTTCCACGTCAAAAAAGAGAGATGGTACTTGACTTTAATGAAGGTTTAACAAGTCTTACTCATCTCGAATACCACAGCACACTAGAATAGAAAGCCTTTAACGGGCCAAAAGCTCTCCTGATGAACACATTTCTCAAATTATCTTATAGCATTCCAGTGATAATCATCTATTAAGCTGATTATCGACAGAGATTTCCTAATTCTCGCTTAAGGTATTTTTTTTAGCATGAACTCCTTATTTTCAGTGTTCTTGTACGCAAAACAGAACATGTTTTTGCTTACTAGTTGTTTTAAACATACACGAGCAAAACATGAATTCTGTCTACGTACTAAATCTTAAAACAAGGAGGTTTATGCACCTATAGTTTTGTACATACTAGGACTGCAGAATGCAGACTTACAACAGAACCATTTTCTAAGAGCTTCATAAGTCTTCTTTTTGAAAAAAGAGAGCTCCATAAATCTGTACTCACTAGTACGATGCTATGCAAAATCTGTATTTTTCATCTCCAGGGCGCAAAATCTGAGAGTAAAACTTGGACATAATAGTGGTGAAACGAAAATATGTGTCGATGAATATTGAACGGATACCTGATGATGCTTCAATGGTGATCTTGCTGCTCGCTGTGACGATGGATGGAATTCTGGCTCTACTTTTTCTTGCACATATCTTCTTGTGTCCTGCCGTTGCGGTACCTAGTTTTGTTGTTTTTTCTGAATGTTCGTCTACTGCTGTTGCTCTCCCCTGGCTCTCGTTTCTGTCGCTCCTATTACTACTGCTTGCTTTCCTCGGGTGTGGTAAGTCAGGCGAGGTGCTGAGATATTTAAGGTAGCTGGTGTTTGGCTTCCTTGACCAGGATGTCCTTCCATGACAAACTTGGACAGTGGCATTTTTTGTTTGAATTTACTTGGACTTTGACTCGTTTTTTCAATTTACTTGGACTTTGACTTTTTTGTTTGAATTGACTCGGACATTGACCTTTTTTGTTTGAGTTTACTTGGACTCTGACTGTTTTGTTTGAATTTACTTGGACTGACTTTTTTTTGTTTGAATTTACTTGGATATATAGTGAACTTGGAGCTCGTCCTTTCGGTGTACCGGCGACCTTGACCGCTGTCATTTCCTGTGGGTGTGGTGCGGTTGCGTTCCCTCTTTCTTTCTTTTTCTGTTTCTGCTAGTTTTTTTCCTTTATTTCTCTTTCTTCCCCAGGTTCCTGGTGGATTTTTGCATTTCGTTTTTTTTCTACCGATATGATATGCTTGACAATCTTTGTCTGTATTGGAGTGGTTCGGTGTCTGAAAGGTTTTTTTTTATGTTGTTCATCGCCGGCAAGAGATATGGTATCATAGCCTGGCTGTAGTTTGGGTCAAAATCTAGAGGTAGATGGCCCTGATTATAATCTTCTCTTTGTGACGGATCGTTTCTGTACCTCTGTGGATTCAGTTATCCCATTTTCAGTCGTGCCGACATTTATTGTTGTATCTAGTATGGAAATATTTAATTTAATTTAATTTAAAAGCAGCCCCACTGTCAAAAAGGTGGGCGGAACCGACCTCAGTGGGTGGGGCCACAAGTCATGATTTACTAGTAGTAGTATAAATTCACATGTAGGTTGGGGACGTGTGATTCGGAGGCTTCAAGTCAAGTCGCGGAACCTAGTCCAGATTCTCTCTCAATCAAAAGAGCAAAAGAAATCTAGTGGGTCGGGATTGGATTGTGAACCTAGCGCTTTCATGTACAATAGTACAGTGCTTTTACAGCCAGGGTTAAAATATTGAGATCCGAAGCCGTTTCTCTCCGTAAGCGTGAGTGTGGAACGTTCAAAGTCGTTTCTCTCCTTTCACACGGAAGCTAGGATAACTCTCATTTCAATAATGTACCGATCACTGTCATTAATATTATTGTCCATGAACTGGTCAGCAAAATTTCTTACGGACAGAGAATGTATATATAAAACTAATTAAACCAAGGACTAGTCCTGGTAGGTCTTACTTATTTCTCCCAATCGGGAACACCGAACTCCTTGAGCGCACGAGGGAGGTGCGTGCTTGCTGGGTTCCACCAGTCTAGTTCCTTCTAACTATTTAATTTAGAGGTAATATCACCAGAGGTCATAGAACTTGCGCTAGATGTATAATAATGTATTGATTGTTATGTTATGCTTCAAATCTATCTATCTATCTATCTATCTATCTATCTATCTATCTATCTATCTATCTATCTATCTATCTATCTATCTATCTATTATATACATAAAACAGAAGTCAAACAAGCCATCACGTTCGTCCACATAGATTAAATTATCTTGACCGTCAATATTAGAAATTAACGGTTAAGATATAAAAAATATAGCGTTACATACAAAAATATTATCGTGTACAAACACTGTCACATCTCACGTACCAAAAGTTCACCATAAGGAAGTATCCTAGACAAACAACGAAGAGTCATGTTTGGAGAAAAAAAACGTAAAATATTGTCACGTACGAACAGGTCCACCATTGACACATGTAATTTGAGTCCAACACATGAGCACGTGCAAGATCATGCCACGTACATATTATGAATAAAAGGTAACATGCGGTCTGCTCTTTCCAGGGAAAAGAATAGGCATAAACAAGGTCTAAGCCCCATAAATCATACGGGAAGGTGCTTCCATGAAAGGAAAACATGCACCCATAAACCCGCAAGCCTACAAAGAAATATTATAAACAAGGTCTAAGCCCGCTCTCTTCCCTAAATAAATAGTCTAACCCCCTCACGTAGCATAACATGCCTGAGCCGGCATTGGCTAGGTACGTCGGGAGTGCTTATATGCAACGGAGTCCTCGGTGCCAAGAAGAGGAGCCAGGCTAGGATGACAACGAATTTACACGTGATATGGCTAATTGAGAAGGCGGTCGAGGGATCATGGTCGCAACCATGAAGCTCCATGCATGGCACGACCAGCCGGCCACGTCGTCGATGACGGCAGCATAGTCGCCGTACAGATTGTGTCCGTGCACATAACGAGAAGATGCACCTGCAAAATCCGAGAGTTCAACCTGGCGCTTCCTTGGCCTATGTGATAGCGGACGGGACAGTGAGAAGAATGAGAAGCTACTTGGCTGACCTACTTACTACTTAGTACTGAGTGCTGGTGCCATTGGTTGCGGCAATGGCCTCGACGGATCACAGCAACGACACATACACTCAATTCCCAATCGCTAGTGCCATTGGTTGCGGTAGTGGACTCGATGGATCACAGCAACGAGACATACACTGGATCACACTGATGGGACTATGGGAGCATATACGTATGGAACAGGCGAGCCACACATTCTATTCATATGAGTGTATTATCTGCACGCGCATCCAAGGAACCTCAAGGTCAATCACCAAATCATGTACTTGATTGCTTCGCATGTTCATACACAAGGTCGTATTATCTTAGGAAACTTAGCACGTATAATCTACAACAACCTGTTTAAAGTTGAATACATATAAGACGGCATGGGCTTAGCAACGCCAATCAAAGACAAACAACAACGGCTAACACATTAAAACCAGACGACGGTACTATCACCATCGGAACATTAGATACATATCAAGAGGATATTAAACGGCCTTGCCAAAGTGAAAGACCATGGTCAAGGCCAATCAAACCTATAGCGAGGTCACCTTCGTTAAACTCTATGCAGTAACAATCCTGAAAATTGTGTTTTATCAAATCATACTTATCAGTGGATATTTAAAGCAATAACTATGATAAAAGTAGGGTTGACATGAATATGTATCAGAAACTATGGCTGCATGCTAGCAATTGGAGTAGCATTCATTTTTTTTAAATCCGAGTAGTATTGCATGTGCACATGTCAATAGTGATTTCAGAATAATACTAGCTTTGTGCTTTAATTCTTCCTTTGTTTCATCCATAGTTTGAATTAAAAAGCATGCCTCCAGTAACCCGCTATGAAGCTAGCTTACATATGTGTAAAAATATGATATTAACAATCTTTTATGTATTTAACAATTACTCCAAAGTAATCTAAATATTAGTTTGACATTATCATTTTCTGTCGAGGAAACCTTACAACATATCTTGCAGGGCAAACATAGGCTTACTGAATTGCACGGGCCATGCTTGACGTACTAATATCATTAGACTATAGTTGATGAGATGATGAACTCCCTCTTATCATTGACATGGGAAACCCACTCAACCTCATACTAATTTACATCCAAGGCATTAACTTGGGTTTGAAAAACCGGGAGAAGGATTGAAAAACTAATTGTCAAGCCAAGGGTGGTCTACTGTGTTGAATAAATAAAAGTAATTAAGTTGGCAATGGGGTAAATATGGCGACTAATCGATGATGCTTTCTGATGATATGTCATTCTAGGAGGGTTGTCGAAGTTGGATTGCAGAGAGAGAAAGAGAGAGAGATTCCTTCTATACCAAGGATCAAGGAAACAACGATACACATTGGAGTTGGCACAATAATAAAATTAAAAATAATAAAGTTAGGCCTACTAAATCATGCAGTTGGGGCTACATAAACGCCAATAAGAACATAAGTAAAGCTAATATACTACCAAACTACAACTAAAATTCTAGCACAAATTTTTATACAAATAAAGGTCAAACTGACTACACAGTAGTACAACTATAAATTTGTGAACCTAAGAGTAGAATTTCCATGAAAAACAACACACATAAAATTAGCTAATTTAGGGAGACAAAAAGGCATCTTCAATGTATGCACATAAATACAAGCATTCTATGAGAATATGATTTACTTCAAGATGCACTTTTTCACGTATACATATTTAAATTCAGTGGTACTATATAATTTATTATGAGTAAACTCTTACAAGTCCTTACACACCTTATAAATGAACTAAATTAACTCAATAAATAATTTAATAACACAGGATACTATACAATGTTTACTTTAAAGCGCAAAAATATTTAAGTAACAGAATATAGCTTCTAACATACTCCCTCCGTCCGGAAATACTTGTCTTAAAAATGGTTGAAAATGGATGTATCTATAACTAAAATAAGTCTAGATACAACCATTCCTAAGACAAGTATTTCCGGACAGAGGGAGTATTTAATTCTAAAATCCAAAAATCTAGCCGCGCATTCAACCCCGCTAGTTCAAGTATAAAGAGAAAGGCTAACTTCTTACCAGCGAGCGGAGCGAGGCCCGTCGTCGGTAGGCTTGAGCCAGTACGGATCAGTACCGACCTAGGTCACCTGTTTATATATACCTCTTCTAAGCCGCTGCACGGGATGAGTTGATCAGTTGTAAATACCCGGCGTTTGTAACCTCCACCAATATAGTGAAGTTTGGTTGGCGCCAGTAGTTTTATCCCCTTCATGTTCAAGGGGTTTTCCATGTTAAATCTCCTGTCTCCTGCTAGTTTTAGTTCTTCGTCGCCCGTTGTATCTCTAACACCGACAACTGTCATCAATAGTATTGTCCATGAACTAGTCAGCAAAATATCAACGCTTTCCTACACACAGAGAATGTATAATCGATTGTGTTAAGCCAGTTCTTCACCGAGTTGATTTGCATGTCATATCTCTAACACCGACAACTGTCATCAATAGTATTGTCCAAGAACTACTCAGTAAAATATCGACATTCCTACAGACACAAAATATCGACGTTCCTATAGACAGATAATGTATAATTGATTGTGTTAAGCCAGTGAGCTCGGCTAGGCGACAATCGCCTGAAAACTAAAAAAAGGGTCAGTCGATTCTCCTCCTCCTATCTCAACCGTTCGATCAAAGATCCAACGGTCAACGCTTCGTCTTCAACCTTTGATGCACCTCCCGTTCATCTTCTTCCTTCGAACCATTGAGCTACCGTTGTCCTAACCGCCTACTGTCGCCGCCCGCGGCTGTCGGTGTGGAACGACACCTATGGAATCACAAGAATCCATACTACGGTTGTGGGGCGCGGGGTTGCGAGAAGAGCAGGATTAGTAACCAGCACGAGGATCGTTTACCCAGGTTCAGGACGCGAGGATGCGTAAAACCCTAGTCCTGTTTTGGTGGGTGTATTTCAGAGAGTTCTTGAGCTCTCGAAGTAGCTGTGGTGAGTGTGTGGTTCGAAAGAGCCGAATCCTTCTCCAGTATGCCATGGGCCTCCTTTTATAGTCGAAAGGGGTTGCCACAGTGGCACACAGGAGGTGAAAAGATGCACAGTGCTATGAGCTTATCGCTCGTATTACAGGACAAGACGCATACAATGCGTAGATTAGGTGTCCCCTTGCTTTATCGGGGACGGGGACGAGGCCCGTCCCGTCCGTCGCCGCTCCGCCTTACTTCGACACGCGCCCTGGCTAGCGACGCATGCGGCGCCACGGAGGCAGGCAGGCAACCGAGGTGGCGCGGTGGTGGAGCCTCCATGAAGATCTGCATGCCGCCACGCAGGCGCTTGATGAGTTGGCCTGGGAGCTGCATGTTGCCACGCAGGTGCCCGCCCAGTTGGTTGGGCTGGCAGCTGCATGTGAACGGTGGAGACTTAGTTGGTGCGGGCCTGGTAGTGTCCCTGCTGGCGTCCTCGGTGAGGGCCTTGCCGGGTGGCCCGGCAAGGATCTTGTCATGGCGCGCTGTCGTCCCCGTCAAGGACCTTGCCGGGGGTTTGGTGGCTTTCCTCGGCAAGGATCCTGCCGAGGCTCATCGTCTTCTAATCCTCATCTGAGCTTGAGTGTTCCTTGTCTTCACAAAGATCTGCATGCCACCATGGATGTGCCTCCCGATCCTTGGCCCAATGTGATGTTGGAGACCGTGGGCTCAAGGGTGGCTCGCTCTGTTGGTGTGGGGCGAGCTGCCCCGACAAGGGTCTTGCCGGGGCTGCTGATACGTCTCCAATGTATCTATAATTTTTGATTGTTGCATGCTATATTATCTACTGTTTTGGACAATATTGGGCTTTATTATCCACTTTTATATTATTTTTGGGATTAACCTATTAACCGGAGACTCATCCCAGAATTGCTGTTTTCTGCCTATTTCAGAGTTTCGAAGAAACGGAATATCAAACGGAGTCCAAACGGAATGAAACCTTCGGGAACGTGATTTTCTCACCGCATATGACCCAGGAGACTTGGACCCTACGTCAAGAAAGAAATGAGGTGGGCACGAGGTAGGGGGCGCGCCCTCCACCCTCGTGGGCCCCACCTTGCTCCACCGACGTACTTCTTCCTCCTATATATACCTACGTACCCCAAACGATCAGATACGGAGCCAAAAACATAATTCCACCGCCGCAACCTTCTGTACCCACGAGATCCCATCTTGGGGTCTGTTCCGGAGCTCCGCCGGAGGGGGCACCCATCACGGAGGGCTTCTACATCATCACCATAGCCCCTCCGATGAAGTGTGAGTAGTTTACCTCAAACCTTCGGGTCCATAGTTAGTAGCTAGATGGCTCCTTCTCTCTTTTTGGATCTCAATACAATGTTCTCCCCCTCTCTTGTGGAGATCTATTCGATGTAATCTTCTTTTAGCGGTGTGTTTGTTGAGACCGATGAATTGTGGTTTTATGATCAAGATTATCTATGAACAATATTTGAATATTCTCTGAATTATTTTATGTATGATTGGTTATATTTGCAAGTCTCTTCGAATTATCAGTTTGGTTTGGCCTACTAGATTGGCTTTTCTTGCAATGGGAGAAGTGCTTAGCTCTGGGTTCAATCTTGCGGTGTCCTTTCCCAGTGACAGTAGGGGCAGCAAGGCACGTATTGTATTGTTGCCATCGAGGATAACAAGATGGGGTTTTTATCATATTGCATGAATTTATCCCTCAACATCATGTCATCTTGTTTAAGGCGTTACTCTGTTTTCTTGAACTTAATACTCTAGATGCATGCTGGATAGTAGTCGATGAGTGGAGTAATAGTAGTAGATGCAAGCAGGAGTCGGTCTACTTGTCTCGGACGTGATGCCTATATACATGATCATACCTAGATATTCTCATAACTATGCTCAATTCTGTCAATTGCTCAACAGTAATTCGTTCACCCACCGTAAGATACTTATGCTCTTGAGAGAAGCCACTAGTGAAATCTATGGCCCCCGGGTCTATCTTCATCATATTAATCTTCCATCATTTTAATATTTCTTTGCTTTTTACTCTGCCTTCTATTTTACTTTGCATCTTTATAACAAAAATACCAAAAATATTATCTATCATCTCTATCAGATCTCACTCTCGTAAGTGACCGTGAAGGGATTGACAACCCCGATTCTAGTTGGTTGTGAGGAGCTATTTGCTTTGTGTAGGTATGAGGGACTCGCGCGTAGCCTCCTACTGGATTGATACCTTGGTTCTCAAAAACTGAGGGAAATACTTACGCTACTTTACTGCATCATCCTTTCCTCTTCAAGGAAATCCCTTATCTCTCGCATTACATTATTTGCCATTTGCCTCTCGTTTCCCTCAACCCCACTTCACCCTTGTCGTTTTATTCGCCCTCTCTTTTCCGTTTGCCTTTTTTTTCCGCTTGCCTTTTTGTTTGCTCGTGTGTTGGATTGCTTGTTGGTCTCAATGGATCTACCTAGATTTGGTGATCTTCACCTTAAAAGGTTAGAAGAGATCGAAAGCAACGTCAGTAGTTTTATGGTTTTGCAATTCGAGCATAGTAGTTTCTTCAGAAATGAGCTTAAGGAACAAAAAAGTTTTATGAGTTATATGAATAAAGAGCTCGATGACATGTCTAAAGAATTTGATGGTATAAGATCCCAAATTACTCGTCTTGAGAAGTTGACTGCTGAAATTTTGGATAAGCAGGCTACCTTAGTCAATAAGATGGCTGCTAAACCGAATCCCTATGAAAATCAAGATGAAGATCTAAAAGTTATTGATGTGTCCCCTATTAAATCTTTGTTTTGCAATATGAATCTTGATAATGATGGGACTGAATATGATCCACCTTTACCTAGAAGGCGTTCCAAAAATTCGGAGTTTTTAGATACTGATGATGAAATTGGTAAAAGTGAGATTGAAGAGATTAAAACCTTAGATGTTGCTAAACCCACTATTTTGGATTTCAAGGAATTTAATTATGAAAGTTGCTCTTTAATTGGTTGTATTTCCTTGTTGCAATCCGTGCTAAATTCTCCTCATGCTTATAGTCAAAATAAAGCCTTTACCAACATATCGTTGATGCCTTGATGCAATCTTATGAAAAAAAACTTGAGTTGGAAGTTTCTATCCCTAGAAAACTTTATGATGAGTGGGAACCAACTATTAAAATTAAGATTAAGGATCATGAATTTTATGCTTTATGTGATTTGGGTGCTAGTGTTTCCACTATTCCCAAAACTTTGTGTGATTTGCTTACTAGCATGGCTAGAAGTGTTAGATCGGAGGGCACACGATGGTTTTACCTATGTTCGGGCCTCCGGTGATGAGTAATGCCCTACATCCTTCTTGTTGTTGTCATTCATGGTGGGTATACCTCATGCGAGGGATTACAAGGGATTGTGTGGAGTTCTATCAAGAGTTGAGTTCTAATGAGAGCCCTCTAGCCTCCCCTTATATACACGGTGGAGACTAGGGTTTTACAAGGAGAGATGTGTTCTACGTGACCAAGATGATCCAGGGACGTATATCCCTTCCGTCGGGCTCCGTCCAGTCGTCGGGTACTTGGTGGGCCTTCTAGACCCTTAGGCAAGCCTGCTGCTGGTCCTAAATTTATCTCAGGACCCGATTCGATTTTTGGTTGTCCGGCTGTAACGTATACACTGGCAAACCCTATTCAGCGCCTGCTATAGGCGTTTCCGCACCCGATTCGATTTTTGGTTGTCCGGCTGTAACGTATACACTGGCAAACCCTATTCAGGGTCTGCTATAGGCGTTTCCGCAAACGGGCGCATACACATCCTCCGCGCTGGGCCGGCCCATCTACCTTTTTCTTTCTCTGTATTTCAAAATGCAAAAAAGCTCGCCTGCGTGACTCGAACAGGCGACGTCCTGGTTTGCACTGATTTGCAGTACTATGCACTAACCACTACCCCAACAAACCTCACGTGATAAGTTATCTCTTTTCTTCTTTCCACTTTTTCTTTTCTTTTCTTTTTCTTTTTCCTTTTTTCCTTTTTCCTTTTTCTTTTTTCTTCTTCCTTGTTCGACACAATTTTCTAAAAAATCATGATCTTTTTTAAAATGGATGAACTTTTTCTCAAATTTGATGAAATTTTTTAGAAAACTATGATTTTTTTATTTAATGAACTTTTGTTCTGCGTGTGAAAAAATAGATGAACATTTCTTTCAGATTCGGTGAACTTCTTTCAAGTTTGATGAATTTTTTTCAAATTCGATGAACTTTTATTTAACTTTGATGATTTTTTTCACATTCGATGAACTTTTTTCACATCCGATGAACTTCTTTTTAAATTCAATGAACTTTTCTTCAAATTCGATGGTCTATTTTTTAAATTGATTAACATTTTTCAAAAGCGTTGAACTTTTTTCATTTTTCCATGAACTTTTCTCAAAATCGATGAATGATTTTTGAGTTCGTGAACTTTTCTTCAAAACTGGTGAATGTTTTCAAATTCATGATTTTTTCAAAATAATTCAAAAATCAAAGTGATATAACATACAGTATTCTGCGAATAAATAGCGCCGCCATGCTATTCTTATATACTTGTCGCTGGTATCTGTCACGAATGTGCGATAGCTCTAGTGGTTATTTCAACTTCGATAAGAACGCAACGAGTTCGAGACCAGGGAAAGGCACCTTTTGCGTTTTTTGCCGTTATACATTCACTGCCGTCCGCCTTCATGGGCCGTCCCAACAAGGTGCGGCCGCATGCGCCAGGGAGCTGTTCGGGCGCTTAAAGCGCCGAACAGGAAGTGGCGCCGAACAGGAAGTCTCGTATACACTTGTACTTTATCGGGCTTCAACAAAATCAAGGTATCAATTTGTATTAATTTTCCGGGTGTAATCATCGCTTGGCTGCTGGGTCGTAAATCACTTATATTTTCAGTTGTGAGCAGTACCTCCTCAAGCCAGCCAGCTGCGGGAGGATGACAGTACGGAATAAGGTCGAGGTGGTGTCTCATTGCTAGAGGTAGGCAGTGTGCCCTGTGTTGGTCGAGGTACGAAGCAATTCTCCTGACAGTGGTACAAGGTGTGGTGGCAGGCGGCGGCATGCATGGACTGGGAGAAAATTGGGGCAGGGTGGGCCCATGGTGGTGAAAAGGATGACAGAGACGAAGATGGCGCTGGCGCCTCGCCCTACACAGTCCATGTTGATGGTGTCTTGCGTCCGTCCCCTACTCTCTTTGGCTCCGGTGGCCCGAGCAGGCGAGCACTGCATGCTCCCCTAGGTCGATGATGCGGATACCGAGCAACAAATGATGGATGGAGTGCTGTATCGGATACCGACGTGTGACTGTGGTAATTTGGAAAGTAAATGGAATTATTACAACCAAAAAATTACTACCCAAGCATCTAATCAAGGGTCACCCAGTTTTTTTGCGGACGGGTTTTTTGTACTGATGTATTCTTTTTGTTTTGTGAGAAAACTTCTGATATATTCTTTTTCAATTATGGTAGTACAATGAACACTAGAAATAATGAAAATTATATTCAAATTCGTAGACCACCTAGCGACGACTACTTGCATTGAAGCAAGCTGAAACCGTGCCGCTGTCAATGTACCTCCCTCGCCGGAGCCAGGCAAAATTTGTTGTAGTAGACAGTGAGAAAGTCGTCGTGCAAAGGCCCCATAGGACCAACGCAACAGAACAACAACCGCCGTTGATGAAGAGTAGCGTAGATCAAAATTATTCAATCTGAAGACACTCGAACGTAGACGGATGACCAGATTCGAACAAATCCACCAAAGACAGATCAGCCCGAGACACATCTCCACAAGCCCACAAATGATGCTAGACGCACCACCGAAATGGGGACTAGGTGAGGAGAACCTTATTCCATCTTTAGTGAGTCACCACCGTCTCGCCTTCCCGAGGAGGACACAAACAGTAACAAAACTCGAAGAAAGATGTAAAAACAGATCCCTCCCACTGGCAAGGGTCGGGATCCACTCCCCTCCCATGGCCCTAAGGCCACCAGAGGCAAGGCGGACGGGCGGCGACGCCGGCGGGAGGCAGAGAAACCCTTGTATAGGTATATGTAGGAAATATGCCCTAGAGGCAATAATAAAGTTGTTTTTTGTATTTCCTTATATCATGATAAATGTTTATCATTCATGCTAGAATTGTATTAACCAGAAACTTAGTACATGTGTGAATACATAGACAAAACAAAATGTCCCTAGTATGCCTCTACTTGACTAGCTCGTTAATCAAAGATGGTTAAGTTTCCTGACCATAGACATGTGTTGTCATTTGATGAATGGGATCACATCATTAGGAGAATGATGTGATGGACAAGACCCATCCGTTAGCTTAGCATTGTGATCGTTGAGTTTTATGGCTATTGCTTTCTTCATGACTTATACATGTTCTCTGACTATGAGATTATGCAACTCCCGAATACCTGAGGAACACCTTGCGTGCTATCAAACGTCACAACGTAACTGGGTGATTATAAAGATGCTCTATAGATGTCTCCGAAGGTGTTTATTGGGTTGTCATAGATCGAGATTAGGATTTGTCACTCCGTGTATCGGAGAGGTATCTCTAGGCCCTCTCGGTAATGCACATCATTATAAGCCTTGCAAGCAATGTGACTAATGAGTTAGTCACGGGATGATGCATTACGGAACGAGTAAAGAGACTTTCTAGTATCGAGATTGAACTAGGTATGATGATACCGACGATCGAATCTCGGGCAAGTAGCATACCGATGACAAAGGGAACAAAGTATGTTGTTATGCGGTTTGACCGATAAAGATCTTCATAGAATATGTAGGAGCCAATATGAGCATCGAGGGTCCGCTATTGGTTATTGACCGGATATGTGTCTCGGTCATGTCTACATAGTTCTCGAACCCATAGGGTCCGCAAGCTTAATGTTCGATGACGATTTGTATTATGAGTTATGTGATTTGATGACCAAAGTTTGTTCAGAGTCCCGGATGAGATCAAGGACATGTCGAGGAGTCTTGAAATGGTCGAGAGGTAAAGATTAATATATTGGAAGGTTATATTCGGACACCGGAATGGTTTGGGTCGTATCGGATGAGTTTCGGAGTACCGGAGGGGTTACCGGAACCCCCTGGGGAAAGATATGGGCCATATGGCACTATTGCAGGATGCTGCTAACACGACACTACAATCAGAGACCCTTTGACGAAACTGTGTGCGATCCATTAATCGCAAACGATGATGTAAAAAACCGTCAAAAAAGCTGCAAAACGTTTGCGATGAATGATACATCAAACACGGTTTAGATTTTAATTGCGTGTGCGATGAGGGGCATACGGTTGATCAGTATGAACTGTTTGCGATGAGACAGAACAACAGAAACGGGCGGCCAGATCAAGGTGTGTGCGATATATGGCATACAGTTCACTCTGATGAACCGTTTGCAATGAGTGAGCTGAACACAAATGATTCGGCGTAACAAGATGTGTGTGATACCCGGCAAACAGGTCGGTAATCAGAATTGTGTGCGATCATTATAGGCAGCCTGTTGGGGATATAATTATTTGTGTAAACCGCCCAGGAGGGGCCAGGTTACGCAAATACGGTTCACCATATGAAGCCCAATATCAAGCTTGAAGATGGCGGTTCAATAAAGGGCCTAAAGCCTACAGGCGACTTAAGGCCCATAGTAGTAAACCGCCATAATGGCATAACTTGTGTTGTAAGGCAAGATTAACTAGTCACCGAGCCGGACACTGTTTATAAGCCTGCCGGGACTCTGTAGGCCGCAGGGCATCAACCCGTGTATACAAGGGGACGACCCGCCGGCGGGTTAGGGCAAGGAACACCAAATCGAGAGCCGGGCATAGCAGATTTGCTCCCTGGTGATCGAAACCCCAGCAATTCCAAAACAACTAGACGTAGGCCTTACCTTCATCGTAAGGGGCTGAACTAGTATAAAACTCCGGTGTCCTTTGTCCCACTTTAACCCCTTTAAGCTTCCTAGTTGCGATGGCTCCACGACTAAGTCCTTTCACGAGGACATCTGCTGTGACAATTCCACGACAGTTGGCGCCCACCATGGGGCCAGCGCATGGTGGATTTGAGGTCTTGAAGGGCAACTTCGAAGGGCTCAAGGGATATGCGGTGGGCCGGATGACCAAGAGTCGTCGCGGCAAGCTTTACATCGACGACGCCGGCTGGGGTCCCGACACCGGCTCAATTGAGTACGTGTACCGGGTCCGCTTCGGTGGAATCCACGTCTTCATCGGCCGGATTGGCGAGCCGGGCCATGAGCCAGACATCTGCACCGACATCGTCGAGACGGCTCAGCGCGCGAGATCCGCCCGGGCTCAGCTCGCCGTGAAGCATGCCTTCGTCGGTTGCATCCATGGAGGAGAACTTTCTGAAGGATCCGCGGGCGGCTCATGAGACGGCCGTCTATTCTGACGGTGAGTCATCCACTGGTTAGACGGATTCATTGTACCAATTGCATTTGGTGGGCTTGGGGGCTGTTCCGATGGCAGTAGTATTCTGGACCCCTTTGAGCCGCAAAGCAGAGTAGGGATCTTCATGGCTGGCACTCAACCCGGCCAAAACTCTACGGCTGCGACAGCAATAACGTCCGGCCAGGAGCGGCCGGGGCAGGAGGCCCTGTGCGCTCGCCGGCTCAGGTGCTGATTGATCTCATGGATAAATTGACGGCTCTGAGAACCACCGCCGTTATTCCAGCAAGTCAAGATGAGCACGATGCGGAGGTGGCACAGGTACGAGAGGAGATAGCACGAGCCAAGGAGGCCTTGGTGGCTGAGGACACCAGATTGGCAGCAGAGCGGGCGGATTTGGATGCACGGGCTCAACAGCTCCAGTCAGAGGCTTTCCAACTTATGATGAGCCTGAACGCATCTAACAAAGTGATGAAGAGGAGACACCAGAAGGCTCAATCCCGTTTACCTCCGGTTTATGATCCTCGGAATCTTTTCTCCACGCCCGGAGTCGGCCCCAGTAACCCACCAGAGGCAAATCAATTTGTAACATCCGGAGCAGGGGCACCGGTTCAGCCTCGGGTAATGGCACCTCCTCACGTGAATACGACGCCGCCTCGCTACGTGCCAACACCACCGGGTCACTTATCTAACCCCATGGAGAACCTGATTGCTGCATCGGCACATTTGGCGGCTCTCCCGGTGGATGGCGACTCTCCAACAGCAGTGGAGACGCAAAGGATCAGAGAACTCGTCAAGACGGCTCTGGCCCAGCAGGAGGCTTATTCCTATAGTCGGGACATGATTCATTCGACTCCTCGCCCAAGCCGGAGCCCGAGTTACAACAAACATATGGATTCGGAGGCCTTGTCAAGCAACGCCCAGCGCCGTCACCAGCCCGATGGATATAATATGGTGCAGGAGAGGATATGTCAAGAGGACGAGCGGGCGGCTCAGCAGGCGGCTCATCAAACCTTCCCGGATAATCCGACGACTTCTGTCGAGGCAGGAGTGGCCACCAGAACCGACGGTGTTCCTTGTTTGGTGTCGGCTTTGCGTAATGTGCGTCTGGCCAAGGACTTCAAGGGACCCCGAAAGGTGCCAAATTATACGGCCGATTTACAGCCCGGGGCGTGGATCGAAAGCTATGAGATGGCCATGGAGCTGTTGGAGGTCAGTGATGCGGCGATGTCTAAGTACTTCACCATGATGTTGGATGGAACGGCCCGCACTTGGTTAAAGGGGCTGCCGCCTAATTCCATTGGCTCATGGGCAGAGTTAAAAGCCCGGTTCATTCATAACTTCAAAGATACCTGCAAGCACTCCATGTCAATTATGGACTTGACTAATTGTAAGCAAGAGGAAGGTGAGTCTACCACTCATTAGGTGTGCCGGGTCAAGGAGATAATACATTCGTCTGACAAGATGGATGTCGACTCTGCAGTCTTAATGTTGGAGAAAAATTGCCGGTTTGAACCGCTGAGACAGAAGCTGGGGCGCCTCAAGCATGATTGTAATGATATGGGTCAACTGATGGCGGCTCTAGTCAAATATGCCGATTCTGATAGTACCAAGGATCAAGCATCTGATGAAGAAAAGACAGGGAAGGGAAAGAAGAACGGTAATGGAAAGGGTCAGCAGCATAACCTGGCGAATCAAGGAGGCAATAAGCGTAAGCCCGACGGTAACCCGGAGTTTGTGGCCAATACCAATTCACAAGGTAACAATCAACGACGCAAGGGGAGGCCGCCCCCTCAGTCTGGCGGGTCAGGTCCGTCTCTCGAGCAATTGCTTAACGAACCCTGTCCGAGACACGACACTCAGGAAAGGCCGGCCACTCACCTATGGAAGGATTGCGCGATCATGAAAGCCTTCAAAAATTCCAACACGTTTGATGGCAATCATGGGTCTGGCGGCGGTTCAGGTGGTGGCGGTTTTCATGGCCCGGGTGGCGGTTTAAATTCCGGCTTTCAGGGAAATCAAGGTGGCTATAATCAGCAGTCTGGCTAGGGAGGTCAGCAGCAGTAGCAGTCGGGTTATCAGAGCAATCCAAAGCAGCTGAATAGTGGACAGTACCATGTGTTCACCACTAGCTTATGCAAGCGAGACCAGAAGATTCATAAAAGGGCTGTGAATGCTTTTGAGCCAGCAGTTCCTCGTTATTTAAGGTGGTCGGAGCAGCCAATTATATGGAGTAGGGAAGATCACCCTCCCCGGGTTGACAATTCGGGTCAGTTAGCCTTGGTGGTAGCACCTCAAGTTGGTGGATATAAATTCACTAAGGTACTCATGGATGGAGGTAGCAGCATCAACATCCTCTATTATGAGACCTTTCGACGTATGCGGTTGACTGACAAAAATTTAAAGACATCCAACACTGTTTTCCATGGAGTGGTGCCTGGTAAGTCGGCATAACCAGTTGGCAAGATTGAGCTGCAGGTAGCCTTTGGAGATGAATATGATTCTAGCGCTGAGAAATTAACCTTTGAGCTGGTCAAGATCAAGAGCCCGTATCATGCTTTGTTTGGACGGCCGGCTTACGCCAAGTTCATGGCGCGGCCGTGTTATGTTTATTTGCAGCAGAGGAACTGAAGTTTTATAAGGATAACGTTGACCCGGCGGACATGACACCTCTGAAGAAGCCAACCACAGAGCATGACCCGGTGTTGAAATTTAAGTCGGCTGATGAAACCAAGCTTGTTGATTTTACTCCAGGCGACTCATCTAAGCAATTCAGTATCAGTGCTAATCTAGGTCCTAAATAGGAAAGCGCGTTCATCGAGTTCATCCGTGAGAACCGGGACATCTTTGCATGGAAACCTTCTGACATGCCGGGTATACTGAGGGAACTCGCTGAGCACACTCTCAATATTGATCCAAAGTTTAAGCCGGTCAGACAATTTCTTCGGCGGTTCAACGAAGAGAGACGGAAAGCTATCGGGGAGGAGGTGGCCCGACTCTTAGCGGCTGGTTTTATCGTTGAAGTTTTTTCACCCAGAGTGGTTGGCTAACCCGGTGCTTGTACTTAAAAAGAACGGCACCTGGCGGATGTGTGTGGATTACACAGACTTAAATAAGGCTTGTCCGGCTGATCCTTTTGCTCTTCCCCGTATTGATCAAATCATTGATGCTACGGCGGGTCGTGAGCGTTTGAGCTTCTTGGACGCTTACTCTGGTTATCATCAGATCAAAATGGCAGTTAAGGACCAGGAGAAGACGGCCTTCATCACTCCGTTTGGAGCCTTCTTTTATGTATCTATGCCATTTGGGCTCAAGAGTGCCCAGGCGACTTATCAGCGGTGCGTACAGAACTGTCTCCACAATCAGATTGGGTTCAATGTTCACGCTTATGTGGATGATATAGTGGTTAAGTCCAGAGAGAAGGAAACCTTCGAAAATCTCCGGGTTTACAAGATGATGCTTAACCCGGCCAAATGTGTGTTTGGCGTACCAGCAGGCAAGCTTTTGGGTTATCTGGTCTCTAAAAGAGGAATTGAAGCTAATCCGGAGAAGATCAAGGCAATTACCTCTTTGGCTAAGCCGGCGTGCATCAATGATGTTCAGCGACTGGCGGGTCGTATCGCTGCTTTAAGCCGGTTAGGTGAGAAGGACATACCGCTATATCAGATGATGAAGAAAACAGACAATTTCGTCTGGAATGATGCTGCTAATGCTGCCTTTGAAGACTTAAAGAGACAGTTATCTGAGCCACCGGTCCTTGCGGCCCCCATTGATAAAGAGCCGCCGTTGTTATACGTGGCTGCTAACTCACGTGCTGTCAGTGTTGCAATTGTGGTGGAGCACAAGGAGGCTAGCAAGGAGCATCTGGTTCAACGGCCGGTTTATTACATCAGTGAGGTGCTTATTGAGTCTAAGCAAAGATATTCACATTGGCAGAAACTTGTTTATGGGGTGTTCATGGCGAGCCGGAAACTTAAGCAATACTTTCAGGGTCACCCCATCACTGTGGTAAGTTCTGCTCCTTTGGGAGACATCATCCAGAACAGAGAGGCTACAGGATGAGTCGCCAAGTGGGCCATTGAGCTTGGGCCTCATGGTTTGAAGTATGTGCCACGCACTGCTATTAAATCTCAAGCACCGGTGGACTTCATCAATGATTGGACAGAGATGCAGACACTTGAGGAAAAACCGGATAACACATATTGGACTATTCATTTTGATGGATCCAAGCAGTTGGAAGGCTCAGGGGCTGGAGTTGTTTTAGCTTCCCCTCGAGGTGACAAATTTTGTTATGTTCTCCGGTTGATGTTTCCTTGTACTAACAATGCAGCTGAGTATGAGGCTTTGCTCCATGGTCTTCGGATGGCTAAGGAGATGAACTTAAGCCGGCTAAGGTGTTTGGGCGACTGAGATCTGGTGGCTCAACAGGTGTCAGGCAAGTGGGACTCCAAGGATCCCCTCATGGCAGCTTATCGCCGTGAAGTTGATGCCGTAGTTGGGCACTTCAAGGGTTATCAAGTGGAGCACATTGATCGAAGGAAGAATGAGGCGGCTGATGCTTTAAGACGGCTCGGATCTCAGCGTAAGCCAATACCGCCTAACACCTTTTTGGATGTTTTGCATAACCCTTCTGTCAAGTTGCCCACAGAGGAAGACTTAGCTGTTCCAGACCCAGAAGCGCAGCTGGTGGCGGCTCTTCACGTCATCCCGGATTGGACAGTGCCATATTTGGCTTACAAGACCCGGGGAGAGTTGCCTGAGGATGAGACCTTGGCTAGACACATCATCCGACGGTCTAAATCCATGACAATTGTTCATGGTGAATTACATCATTGTAGTGTCACTTGGGTGTTTCAATGTTGTGTGTCACCTGCAGAAGGTCGGGAAATACTTCATGAGATCCATGAAGGTGATTGTGGTCATCATGTCGGTTCAAAATCTCTTGTGGCCAATGCTTTCCGTCATGGTTTTTATTGGCTGACGGCTCATGCTGATGCGGAAGATCTGGTCAGTAAATGTGACGGTTGTCAAAAATTCTCACGACGAGCTCATGTGCCGGCTCAAGAATTGAGGATGATTCCAATTACTTGGCCGTTTGCAGTCTAGGGGCTTGATATGGTCGGGCCTTTCAAATGGTCCAAGGATAAAAAGACACACCTCCTGGTGGCGGTTGATAAATTTACAAAGTGGGTTGAGGCAGAGCCGGTCAGTAAGTGTGATGCAGCCACAGCGGTTCAATTCATGAAAAAGGTGATCTTTCGTTTTGGTTTTCCACACAGCATCATAACTGACAATGGTACTAAACTCTCCAAAGGTGCTATGGAAGAGTTTTGTCAACAAGAACATATCCGGCTTGATGTTTAGGCGGTAGCTCATCCTCAATCCAATGGTCAAGCTGAAAGAACCAATTAGGAGATCTTGAAAGGTATAAAACCCCGGCTCATGGTCCTTTTACAGCGGGCGCCGGGTTGTTGGGTGGAGGAATTACCCTCTGTGATTTGGAGCATCAACACTACATCTAACAGATCTACGGGTTATACACCTTTCTTCATGGTTTATGGAGCAGAGGCGGTCCTGCCAAGTGACATCCGTCATGACTCGCCCCGAGTGGCGGCTTACGTTGAGGCTAATAATGAACAAGCTCGTCAAGATGCACTTGATTTGTTGGGTGAGAAGCGAGATTTGGCAATAGCCCGCTCGATGATTTACCAACAGGACCTGTGCCATTATCACAGCCGCCGGGTTAGATCCAGAACCTTTCAGGAAGGTAACTTAGTGCTCCGGCTCATCCAGGATCAATCTGATATGCACAAACTGTCCCCCCCTTGGGAAGGACCCTTTGTGGTCAGCAAGAACCTGAACAACGGGTCATATTACCTCATCGATGTTCGAGAGCACAAAGACTCACGTAAGTCGGAAGAGGAGACCCGCCGGCCGTGGAATATCGCTCATCTTCGGCCTTACTACACTTGAGCCACCAGCTCTCAGGATGTACATATTTTGACGATGTATATATTATGAAAAGCAATAAAGAAGGACCTTTGTCCTTTTCATCCTCAAAAGTTTATATGTCTTCCTTATTATGTTGTTGAAACAACCAACAGGGAGCAGATCATATTTGAATCCGGCTTTCCTTTTGGTACGGCTTATGATCATATCTGAATCTAGCCATGATCACTTGGGGGCTTCCTGTTCAAACATAGGTCGTATTCGAACCAAAGAGAACATAGCTGTCAATACCCTCTTGATCGGCATACTCACTAGGGGGCTTCTTGATCGTATCCGAATCATAGCTCAACCCCTTTTGAGTCTGACGTGGATCGTATTCGAATCAGCGTCATTAAACAACTTTCAAGGTCACTTGGGGGCTTCCTGTTCAAACATAGGTCGTATGAACCAAAGCCACTGGGGGCTATATGATCGTATCCGAATCTTAGCTTAACCCCTTTGGAACGGTTTACTGATCATATTCGAAACAGAAGCCTTTGAATTTTGTCTATTTCTCATAATACTTTGCAATCACAATTATTTGACTATTTTGAGATCATGTTTGAAAGCGTTTATGGGGTGGGTTTTTAATCCACCGGCTTAAACTTGACCAACACAGCTGTTAGCACATAACAAACATTATATGTGCCAGGTTTTTTAGGATTGAGTTCTCACCCCCATTTGTTTGGGTCACATAAACTGGCAGTGTAATCAAAGGATCCCAGGTATGTTGTTACGATTATGTCTTAAGGATATAATTGAGAACCGGCCTTTTTACGATTTTTTGATTCGTACTCCGAGTTATCTGTAAGATATATGACCCTCCATGCGGTAAGCCGCCAAGGGATTTTTTGTTTTGTTCTGTATATAGGGCAAGTAAAGCAGCTCTTTAAGCATAAGGAAAGTAGAAGATCAACATAAAACGGAGGAACATAAAGATGGCGGCTTAAATAGTGTTGAGCGCCACACACGTGCGCGATGGCATGACAAATTGAAGTGTTTTTGCTATCCTATTATATGACTCCCCGAGTCTAGATAATGAAGCATTGTTTTTAGCAAGACATGAATATAAGTCGCCCGACGGATCACTCGTTTTGTTGGCTTGAAGCTTCCGGGTCATCCCTTTCCGCTCCTCCGTCTGTTGCCCTGTCCTGGAAGGTTGATGATGACCAGTCAATGCCACTCAAAGCTTCAAATTCAGCTTCATCATCAATTAACCCAGTCGGATCGACTTCAGGGGCGAAGGTATGCTTACGAATTGGAGGGATCAGGCTGACTGCTTCGTAATGTGGCGTCGGGATTCTTTGATTCTGGTTGTCATAACCCGGCTGATACTTGGTAAGGTCCTTGTCATTACCAATCAGAGTGGCCACAGGGCGTATTTCTCTCACGCAAGTGGTGAAGTTCTTCTGGTCAAAGGGGGTGACGTCCTCCTTTAGGCTTGGGTACCCAAGGGCAATATCGGCCGGGTCCAGCTCTGGCAGCCACGCCTTAGCCTGACTTAATGCGGCTATGGCTCTGGCTCTTGCAGACACCCGCCTTAACTCTTGGACCCGTTGAGGCAGCACGGCAAGCCGCCTTAGTACATTCCCCAGGAGAGTGGGAACCTCATTCGACAAAGCCACAACGGCCAAAGCACGTTGTGACCCGGTGTAGAGTTGTTCCACCAGTGTATAAACCGCCTTCAACTTTATCACCATGCTCTGGTTCAGATTGGAGCTCCTGGGGCCTGCATTAACACAATCAGGTGAATCGGCGACAATTGAGAGACTTGTTGAGACAGGTTTGAAATATCTAACACTTGCAGAGTAACTTACCAAAGATTGCTGAGACTATCTGAGAGATATGGTGTTTTAAGCCGGATAACTCGGCAGTAGTTTCTGCAAGAGATGCCTCTGCTTTCTCTTCCCGGTTGATCAAGGAGACCTTTTCATCAGCCCACGCCTTCTTATCTGCTTCAAAGCTCTTTTTCAATTTCTCTTGTTCAGACACACTGAACTCAAATTTGGAGTTGGCCTTTTGGGTTTCAGCCTCCTAAGCTTCCAGGCGGTTCTTCAAGTCAGAAATCGCCGACTCAAATTGACTCATGGCGGCCTGTATCAATGTTGGGTTACAGTCATAATCATCATAATGCAACATTAAGTCCCAAGCACTTTGCAAGCAAAGATACTTGGCACTTGGGGGCTAATGTATGCTGAGCAGCTCTGTTTACTACGGCGGTTCATGGAATTAAGTCCCAAGCACTTTGCAAGCAAAGGTACTTGGCACTTGAGGGCTAATGCATATTGCAGTTCAAGTCTTTGATTAAAACATGGTAATGATCCGTTCATAATATACTGTTCTATGCCGGCCTTTGGGTGCTACAGGATAAGCTGGGCTTTCTGGTCTATATTACTAAACTGGTATTAAGTCTACCGCATATTTTATCATAAACAATAGACTTGGGGGCTGGTGTAATAAGAATACACATAGAATACGCAGCAAGAATTGTACCTCAGATTTTTGGTGTATCTGTTTCACCATGTCAGCTTCCAGGTCACGGCTGCTGTGCACTTGACTTATATAACCAGAGACAATTACTCCAATACTCAGATGAGTATAATCGGTGACATCCAGCTTGGCTTTACAGCATTCCAGAAGTTCCTCCTTGGCAGAGCACTTGGCCAGCACAGTGGGTCTTCCCGGTTCAACAAAGGCAGTCTTAATAATCTCGACGTCCGGGTCATCCGCCTTGGCTGGGCTAGGGATCTCCGGGTTCTCAGAGCCGTCAAGGGCTTGTTCGGCAGGCGGATCAGAAGTAAGCACTGGAATGTCATGGGATAGTTCAGGCGGCGGCTCATGTGCAGAGGTGTCAGGAGCAGCCGTTCCGAGCTCCGATTCAGTCATGACCGGTTCTTCGGCCGGCTTATTTTTCTTCGCCCTCTTGCTGGGCTTCACTTGTATGTTGTGTACAGATCAGAAGGGTTAATATAAAAACATGAGTAAGGTAAGCTTAAGATAAATAGGTTATCATTACCCTAGTGCAGTTTTGAAAGCCGGCATATTGGACTGCATGGATTCGCCGGAGGAAGGTGAAGTTTCCTGATAGTTTGTGTCAGATGAATTGAGAGGTTGACGAATTAAACCCGCCAAAGGAAAAAAAAGAACGTAAATCGGAGATGACCTCAGTCCGGCGCTTCCTTGTTATATCAGGTAAGCCGGAGGAGAGCTCCGCATCTTTGCTGGTCCGGGTCTGCCTCCGGCTCTCATGAATCTGTCGCTTCAAAAAAAATTGAGGATCTTGGTAAGCTAAAGGATGTGAAAATCTTACTTTCCGGGTTACTCTTCGGACTTTCTGTCTCGGCAAAGGTTCGGAGTCGGAGGAAATTATAGTTACCTCGTGAATTGCTACATGACTCGCTCCGGTATAATCCTGATGATAATCAGTGTCAATAAGATGTTTAAAAATGGAGTCTAAAGAGTCAAGAGCTACCTCTGACTCGGAGGTATCCTCCAAATGAAACATATGTGAGGCGCTAGGCTTGCTCCCCTTCTTCCGGGCAGCGGCTTTCCTGGAGGCTTTCTTGCTCTTCCTGGCTTTCTTTGCAGCCTCATGATCATACTTGACCTTTCAAAAGTCGTCATTAGCCTTTACATTACAACAAAGGTTTTGAGTACAGGTAAAATCTTATATCTTATCTTATATATATTTACTAATTGGAGGCATCATACGAAGCTCCATGTGAATCCACATCATTAAAAATATCTTAATCATTCTTGGTCGTTCGATCTATGTAATTGATCTATCTTAACCCTCCGATTTTCGTTACCCCAGTCAAGAAAAAAGATACAATATGAACGTACACCTGACCCAACCTGCACATAATTTGCATCAGAAAAAAAAATTTCCTTAGAAGAGACCATGTCTCACAAGAAACAGGAAGACCGCGAATCAACCTGTGGTTGAGTTGGTTAGGTGGACAGTGGTATTCCCTACCCACCAGGGTTCAAATCCTGGTGCTCGCATTATTCCTGGATTTATTTCAGGATTTCCGGCGATGCGCTTTCAGTGGGAGGAGACGTTCCCGTCGACGACAAGGCGCCTACGGTGACTTCGTAAATCTCAAGATGATATGCCGGCTCAGTCTCTCGAAGGTGCTCATAGGGGTAGGGTGTGCGTGTGTGCGTTCATAGGAATGAGTGTATGCGCGTGTATATGAGCGCTTGTGTCTGTACTGATGCTCAAAAAAAAAACAGGAAGACCAACACGTTTCCTAAAAAATACCATCACCACGTTCCTCTCTTTCCCTCAAAAAAAAAAAACACAGGTTCCTCTCCTTTCACGTACAGATTCAATCTGGTGCGCCCCTGCCAAACCTGTTTTCACAACCAGAATACATGGTACCTCCTCCTATTTTCTTCCTCGAATACAACAACAATCCAAGTCTCATCCAAGAAAACCAGTGGCAGTTGACGCAGTCAATGCTGCAGATGGGTGTGCAATGTGGGAGCTACACAGAGTCGTCCGTGGCCCGCTTCGACGAGAGCAGTTCGGCCGTGTTGCGTATGCTCGAAGCTGGGCGGGCCGCAAGCATTACAAAATCTTGCACACGAACCTGGTGCTGATCTCCTTGCACGCAGCGGCGACGGTGACAACGCTCCAAGCCTCCTACTCTGAAACAATTAGCTTCCTTTACTGCCTTGGTTGAGGTGAGGGTCTTAGCTACTTTCAATTTTAGTTTTGGACGTGAGAAGGGAAGCACCAATAGCGAGCACCAATGGGATCGAATAGGGTACCAGGGGTGCGGAGCAGGCAAGCAGCGGCTTCCCACGTCTGCCCCTTCAATATTCATCAGGTGCACTGCTTCCATATGCTAGCCATGCTTGCACGATCTACCCAACCTGGCATGCCTTATCCTGGGAATGGAAGGTCTTGATGGAGGCATGTCGCAAGCATGTGCTAGCATAGGAAAGAAGCTAAAGTCAGGAGGAAAAAAGAAGAGCAATGCACTAAAAAATACAGGATTATCTAATGATTTATTTCAATTGGATGAAAAATATGAAGACTGATCATCCATTCTCTCAGGTCGTTCATGATGAAGAGCAGCATGCATGTGTCAAAGAGTGTCGAGTCCGAGGAGTCGATTACAAATATCAAAATATATAGTATAATCATACAGAGCAGCGGCTCGAAAATGCTACAAAAGACTCACTTCTCATTAGTTGCGTGGAATTGACTACCACATGCAAGCCAGGCTGCATAAATAGGGCAGCCCATGGGTATGACAGCCTTCAGAATAGTTGAGGAACGGACAAGCAGTAGCTGGAGTAAATATATTGCATGACAAGGCATGTAGGACTACAAGAATTACGAAATAATGTGTTGCTAATCATGTTGACGGATGGATGGTAAGAAGCAATGAATAACTTGATTCTGTTAATGAATAAACAACAGTATAATTTAAAGGTCACTTGGATTTTTTATTATCAATCCACGACCATCATTGAGGAAATACATGACCTCCCTGCCCATAAGAGAAGGAAATTATATATCATTGGCATGATTTTTGCTCTTTCCTCGGCCCATAAAAGGTAGCAGTTCAGGTTTATGTCGGCTAACATGGTTGTGTTAGATCCTAGATTCACATGGGAATTAGATTTAAGTATTATGACCAAGTTATGAAATTTAAATATTTTTGAAACTAAACAGAACTTACAGAACTATTGATGTATTCGACTACACGTACACTGTTGTTGTCCTCCTGTTTGGTGTGCACAAACATGTGAATCGCACCAAGCATGTTTGGCTAAGCCCTTCCAGGTTGAAGCTGCGTCTCAATGTCACTCTTCCAGTTGTTGTGTTGAGAAAGGCGCCATATAGCCACGACAGATAAAGAGTACTCCCATGGTTAATTGTATAGCAGCAGAATATCTTCTAATTAATTCAACATCTGTAGAAAAAAGTTGCACAATTAATTTCAAGCAATTACTTCTAACGAGTGGCCATGGATTTTACTTAATTTTGTTTCCTATAAAATTTGAATACACAATTGCATTTTGAGAGCCATTGCAAATGTCTACGATACTTTATCTAAAACTCTTTGACAAGCTGTTGTTTTATTTGCATGAATAATGTGATAACAAGATAGATAAAGCAATAAATTTTCCAGTTGTGGTATTTGCATGAAGAATGTGATAAGATGAGATTTTATCAAATCAACTTATTTTTTCGGAGCACTTTGACAAAATAAATGAGGAGCTTGGCTTACATGGAGATTTAAAATTCATGAAAAATACATTGTATACTAATTTAATATAAGAAAAGAAAACATAGGCTAGACCGTGCAGATGCACGGGTTGTCGGCTAGTAACTTCTAACCGGAGAGAACCCATGCAATGGGCATCGGGGCCTGGCATTACTCCTTGAAAGGAAGTGTTGCTATGGCGAATTCTTGTTATTAAAATTGAAGGTGAAATGCTCAAGTTAACGGCTTACCGCTGGAGCTGGGTTAGTCTTGCAGAAAGGACTTAAGCCCACTTTCCCGCAGTCTGCCAGGCTCTCATTCAGAAGAGATTTGGTCGTATCATCAACAACATCCTCAGGTAAGTTGTCAGGACTATGCCGTAGAGGATCATTCTTTTGGCCTGTGTAATCGCACATCAAACTAGGGCGGCGGCTCAAAGGAATAACCCGCCAGGCAACCCAGACTCGGACCAGATCAATGCCGTTTAGGCCGTTCCCCACAAGAGCCTTGACCTTACTCATAGTAGGGGCAAGTGTTAGGCGTTCAGCCGGAGACAGTTTGTCTGGCAGGGGGTGAGTTGACTCCAGGCGCAGGGCGCGAAAGCTGGGCAGAGGGTTCTCATCAGCCGGCAAAGTATCTTGACAGTAGAACCATGTCTGGTTCCAATCTTTAGGATGACTCGGCGGTTCAGCATATGGGAAGAGACAGTCCCTCCGTCGCAGGATTGAAATTCCACCAAGGTCCAAGCTGGGTCCATTGGCGCGTTCATTTTGATGGTTCAAATAAAATAACTCCCTAAAGAGCAGCAAGCTGGGTTCCTCTCCAAGGAACACCTCACAGAAAACTTGAAAATTGCAGATGTTTGACATGGAGTTAGGTCCGTTGTCTTGAGGTCGTAGGTCAAAAAAGTGCAAGACAACTCTGAAGAACTTTGAGCCGGGTGGAGAAAAGCCCCGGTTCATGTGATCAATGAAGACAATAACTTCTCCTTCCTTGGGTTCAGGTTTCTCCTCTGCTGGGTCAGGAGCACGATAGGACATGACCTTCTTCTTCGGCAGATAACCCGTCTTTACATACTCCTTAAAGGTGTTGTCCGTGACGATGGATTTAACCCAGTTGCATGTGACGGGTGCTTTGGGAGCCTTGGGCGGCATTATGAAGTTGGAAGCCTATGACAAAGCAAAGTTTCCGGTTTAAATTTAAGCCGGCGAAAAATTTTCAATTCATATTTAAGATGGCGGCTTATGAAGGGGCCTAATGGCATATGGCTAATTATGTTAGATTGTTTAAGCCGCCATGGATAAGCCGGCGGTAAGAGTCGCCATGGCTAGGTGGATCTAACAGATACAGTTTTTCCTTAAGTATTACACAAACAAGTTTCACAGATTGCAGTTGTTATTTTAGATCAAACGATCGTTTAGAAAAGAAAATATTCTAGACCTAAAAAGCTAGTACAGATGAGTTTGAAAGTTTAAGGAGGCCTCTGAACTAGAAGAAGGAATCTACTGGCATCCGAAATGGATGCGAAAGAGTTACCGCACGAGCTACATGTTCTTTTTGGATCAGGAAAAGCTACGGTGGAGGAACCATGAAGAAACGGTGAATAACCATGACGAACACGGAATAACTCGAAAGCTCTAAATGCAGATATGAAGCACGGGAAGATGAAAACTTACCGCCATAGATCTACTGCGGAGGATCACCGCTGTTCTCTGTTCGATTCAGGTTGATGCAGTGGCCAAGGTTGACGAAGACGAGGTGCTCTGCTGCGGCGGCGGCGGCGGAGCTCGAGCGGCAGCGGGGTCACGAGAGGAAGAAGAAGACAAAAGGGGGAGAATGGAAAAATACCTAGGTGTCGTGCTTATTTATAAGGAAGGACTGATGGAGAGGGCGCGAGAAACGAGGAGGCCAGACGTGGTTATCCAGCTACTTTGACGCCTCGATTTCCGGAATGGTCATTAAGATAAGGATCCGTTGAGATATGACAGAATACAATATGAATTTAATGGAAGATGACGTCATGGCGGGTTATCGTGAATCCAGAAGATGACATTACGGCGGGTCATAACCTTTGCACAGACAGAAGACAGAGGACTTTTTCTTAAGGTATTGAAGATTGACATGAGCCGGTTCAAATCAATCTGGGGCCTAATGTTGGGGATATAACTATTTGTGTAAACCGCCTAGGAGGGGTCGGGTTAAGCAAAGACGATTCACCATATGAAGCCCAATATCAAGCTTCAAGATGGCTGTTCAATAAAGGGCCTAAAGCCTACAGGTGACTTAAGGCCCATAGTAGTAAACCGCCATAATGCCATAACTTGTGTTGTAAGGCACGATTAACTAGTCACCGAGCGGGACACTCTTTATGAGCCTGCCGGGACTCTGTTGGCCGCAGGGCGTCAACCCGTGTATATAAGGGGACGACCCGCCGGTGGGTTAGGGCAAGGAACACCAAATCGAGAGCCGGGCATAGCAGATTTTCTCCCTGGTGATCGAAACCCCAGCAATTCCAGCACAACTAGACGTAGGCCTTACCTTCATCGTAAGGGGCCGAACTAGTATAAAACTCCCGTGTCCATTGTCCCACTTTAACCCCTTTAAGCTTCCTAGTTGCGATGGCTCCATGACTAAGTCCTTTCACGAGGACATCTGCCGTGACAATTCCACGACACAGCCCATACGGTCTTTTTTGTGAATTGTTTGCTCGTCATGGCACACAGTTCAACAAACCAACTTGTTGGCGATAATGTAGAAGATCTCTGTCGAATACATATTACTAACCGTCTATGATGAGATTGATAGGATAAACAGAGATATATACAGTCTGCTTAATTTAATCCTTCTTCTTCTTGTTGTTCTTGTTGGATGGCCCCGTGACATCGTCTTAGCGAGGATGCTTCTTGCTGCTGACCGTTGGATTTTCATCGCCGCCGCCGTCTTCATCGTCGTTGCTATCGTCGTCGTCCTCCTCCTCGTTCGACCATTCCTCCTCCTCATCATCGTCGTCCTTTTCTTCGTCCTCCGACGGCTCCTCGTCCGTCTGGTTGTCGTCTGATGACTCCGGAGGCGGCGTCTGTCGGTGTCAAAACTGGCGGATCTCGGGTAGGGGGTCCCGAACTGTGCGTCTAGGCGGATGGTAACAGGAGACAAGGGACACAATGTTTTTACCCAGGTTCGGGCCCTCTCGATGGAGGTAAAACCCTACTCCTACTTGATTAATATTGATGATATGGGTAGTACAAGAGTAGATCTACCACGAGATCAGAGAGGCTAAACCCTAGAAGCTAGCCTATGGTATGATTGTTGTTCATCCTACGGACTAAAACCCTCCGGTTTATATAGACACCGGAGGGGCTAGGGTTACACAGAGTCGGTTACAATGGGAGGAGATCTACATATCCGTATTGCCAAGCTTGCCTTCCACGCCAAGGAAAGTCCCATCCGGACACGGGACAAAGTCTTCAATCTTGTATCTTCATAGTCCAAGAGTCCGGCCAAAGGTTATAGTCCGGCTATCCAAACACCCCCTAATCCAGGACTCCCTTAGTAGCCCCCGAACCAGGCTTCAATGACGACGAGTCTGGCGCGCAGATTGTCTTCGGGATTGCAAGGCGGGTTCTCCAAAATTCCGTGTACCTATTGAATAGTGTCTGGCTTCTTGTCAATATTGCGCTTCTTGGCTTCCACGCCCAATAATGGCCTTCTTCCATGTGTCAAATGAATGCGAAAAGCCAGGGTGTTTTTGCATTTACCCCCCTAGCTGCGTAAATGAGCTGCCTATTAAAGAGACGAGGATTTAGATCCGAATCACACCATCTCCCCTCCGCGAGTATTCATCGGAGCGCTTTCGACAGAGATCCATTCCATCATGGTTGGTCGTTGCAGCTCCTCCTCTCGCCTTCCCAGCCCTCAACCTCGAGATTGGGATAGATGTTCCATCCCGCACAGCGAGCTAGTGACGCTCGAAACCAAGGGTTTTCTCCCCCAGCCTACATGGTCCCGGTTCGAGTCGGGCTTGCCACCTATAATGGCGGAAAGCAAGCCGAGAGCCTCCCTAATCCCTCCAAAGGAGAGCGGGTATGCCTTGTCCCTTATTTGATAAGAGGGCTCGGATTCCCAATTCATCCGTTTCTCCGGGGGCTTCTGGAGTTCTACGGCCTCCAGTTGCACAACCTTACGCCTGCCTCCATATTGCATATCGCGGGCTTCGTAGCCCATTGCGAGCTGTTTTTGGGCTGCGAGGTTCATTTCACGCTATGGAAGAAGCTGTTCTACCTTGTGTCTTGTTCTCAAAAGGGGTCAGTATATCAAGTGGGCGGAGCCGAAGTGTGGCGCATCGCCGGGACCGGATATCTATCCGGAACCCCTAAGAAGGCGTCCGAAGACTGGCCCTCAGAATGGTTTTATATAGAAGACGCCCCCCTGCCGGATCCTATTCGGATTGGCCTCCCTGAGTTCGATAATGCTCCCTTGAAGAAGCGCCTAAGCTCGCATCCACGGAGCCCTCAGAAGGAAAATGACAAGGACGTCCTTTACCTGATGAGCCGGATAAGGTTGCTAGCTCATTCCGGACTGACCATGATCGAGGTCATGGCCATATGCATTATGCGAGGGGTGCAGCCGCTTCAATATAGAGGCCACCCCATGTGGGATTTCAACGGGGAGGATGATGCCACCCGCTGCGGCCGTAAGGGGCCGGAATCGGTTGCCGCTCTATCGAAGATCTTGTCCGCTTTGTACAAGGGAGAAGAGGGGGAATTTCTCCGCGTCAATCCATTGGGCGGATTTTCTATCTACAACCCTCCAAGCTAGGTAAGCGGACACTTCTTTTTTGCCCATCCATTCCATATTCCCATAGTTAAGTATCCTATATTGCGATTTCGACGCAGGAACAACGTCAGGCCGTAAAATAGATAAACAGCCCTCCTCCACAACCCGAGGATTCAGAACGGTCCCTCGACCCAGCCTCCCAAGAGGATCCGGACATATCTGTGGAGCTGATCGATGGGGTATTTTACCAATTGAGCATTGACAATGTCTTGGTGGATATTACAGCCGATTACCCTGGGCTACTCCCAACCTCACAGGTAACTGAGACCGAAGTCCCAGCAATTTGAAAAGGGAATCCGTTTTTGTGTTTTTTTACTACCGTATACAAACGGTGTTTTGCAGGGGAGGCCCTCAAGGCAGGAGGCCGAGCCTGCAGCGACTAGCCAACAAGGGGCTGCGAGGCCCAGCAGGCTGAAAAGAAGTGCGGTCCGGATTGAGACACCAGCGCAACGGTATGGGGCGCCATCTTATTCCAAGGTATCATTCTCAGAGGCATACTAACGCCCATGCTCCCTTTAGGAAAAAGAGCGCTCGTCGGACTATATCCGGAGAGGTAGCCAATCGCGCGCCTACTAGCCAGGCTCCGAAGCCGGGTCTGGAAGCGGAGGCGAACATGAGGCGTGCCCCGGACGCTCCTCCGACAGAGGATGCGGACAGGCTGTCTACCACCAATTCTGAGGTGGAGAGTGCCATGAACCACAGGCGTCGCCGGACAATTCTTCGCGACGCTTGTTTCTCCCAGGAGGCGTTGGAGGCCTTCAACTCGGGAGATGCGTACCTCCGTGCTGCTCAAAATGGTCTAACCAGAGCCACAGAGCAGTATGTAAAGGACATACGGGTGAGAAAATTTGGTGACTATGTATACCAGTAGCCCCTGAGACTTGAAACAGTTAAAATAACTGATTTAAGGATCAATTGTTATGTAGGATCTTACAGAAAAGAATACCCAACTATCCCAGGAGCTAGAAGAGTGCAAAACCTAGCTTGAGGCAGCACTAGCCGCAGCAGGGGAGCCCAAAGAGACCCCCTTTGGTAATATATCCTTCAAATGATAAGTATCCTGTGCGGCGTGTATGCAGATCTGACAATAAAATTGCAGGTGGCGCCAGACATAATCCGGATAAGCAACAACTCCTACGCCAGCTAAAGGCCGGTGAGAGCGTGCTTACGAGGGTGAGGCAGGAGAAGAATGATCTCCTAGATGCCAACACCAAGCTGGGCGTGGAACGAAAGGATGTTCGTGCCCAACTGTCGGACTCCGTTAAGGAGAATCGGCAACTTCGACGCGGCATATTTAGTAAGTGCTTGAACGAACTTTGAAAAAGAGTTCGGCGAGGAAGTTGGCTGACAGAGTTATGTCTGTAGGTATGCTAACAGGTCGTCCTGCAGAGGAAATGCCCAGTTCTACGGGTGACCTTCTTCCCGAGCTCTCACAACTACACGAACGAGTTCGACAGGTGATGCAAGGCGTCGCCCAAGCCTTGTGGCCATCCGTCTCCATGCCCGAAGGCCTTGGAGAGCTTGCCGAGAAGCTGAAGGGACCGCGGCGGCGCTTCCGATTATGGAAGATATCGGCCTGTCGTCAAGGCGCCAGGGAAGCCTGGGCCATGGTGAAGACGCGGTACACGAAGGCTGACCCAAACCACATGGCCGAGGTTGGACCTGTGGGGCCCGATGGGAAGGAGATCCCTGTTAGCTTAGTATACGGCCAAGTAGAATTGGCCGCAAAGTATTCCCAACAGGACTGTAGACTAGACAGCCTATTGCAAAGTATTGGCCGCAAAGTATTCCCAACGAGTTCGACAGGTGACCGCGGATGGTATTGAAGAGGAATTCAACTAGTCAAATTGACTATGTAATTTAAAGTAACATGTATAATGCCTTCTAGCCGGATTGTAGATCGTTTGTCGTGGCAGACCTTTTCGCTTCAACCTCGAGACCTGACGGTCCGGAGTGTATCCGAATACCCTCTCGGTTATGTAAGAACCGGGGCATGCATGGAGACCAGGCGTAGGGGTCATTAGTGCTTTAACAGACAAGTGCCCAACTAGTTATGTTATATTACATGGTTAGTAAGAAACATCTTCCAGGGAGAATAGTTTCGTTAGGGGTTCCTTTTGCTGGGAGGCATGCCCTAAAGTGCATGTCCGGACTGCGAAAAGAGACGCAGAAAAAACATCTGGGGCGCATAAGTAAAAAGTGTGAAATCATCTTTAGTTCACCGACCACATATTCCCTTAAGAACGCTATCTTTCGGCTTCACCCAGTCTGAGGTACACATCCGGCTGACCCGGCAGTAACAATCGCAGAGGTGCTCCCCTTATGCCCTAGCCGAATTAACGGGAACGTAGGGCATAAATACAAGAGACGGGCAACCCAGCTTGGCCAAAACTTAAGTCATATCGATGCATATAATGGTGAATAAAGGGTACATGCGGAAGTATAACACATGTGTTGGGCATGAAGCTCGTATGAATAAGCTTCTGTAAAAGAAGCCCCCAGGTATAATGAGCGCGGATAGCGCGTCAGTTATGTGCGAACAACGCAAAAATGGGCCCTTAAAGGCTGTGAAAGAAAAAGAGGGGGAGAAGGAGAGAAATGTAAGAAAGATATAAAAAATGCACAGAGGAAGAAGACAAACACAGAGTCCGGCGCTAGGCGTAAAATCTTCGGAGTCCGGCTGCGTTCCATTGGTTCGGCTCGAGTCGGTTATCCGATGCATCCCGCAGACGGTACGCTCCACCGGTCAGGACTTGGTCAATAATGAAGGGACCTTCCCACTTGGGCTTGAGTTTGTCCTTTTTCTTATCCGGCAGGCGTAGAACTAACTCGCCAACATTGTAAGTTTTGGCCCGTACTTCTCTGCTTTGGTATCTTCGAGCCTGCTGTTGATAGAACGCGGAATGGGCTTTAGCCACGTCACGCTCCTCCTCCAAGGCGTCCAAACTATCCCGCCGATCGAGCTCGGCTTCTCTTTCTTCGTATATGCGCACTCGAGGTGAGTCATGTATTATGTCGCAGGGCAGAATTGCCTCTGCGCCGTATACCATGAAGAATGGTGTCTATCCGGTAGTGCAGTTCGGCGTGGTCCGCAGCCCCCAGAGTACGGAGTCGAGCTCCTCTACCCTGTGCGTGTTAGATTCCTTGAGGGACCGCACTAATCTGGGTTTGATGCTGCTCATAATTAGACCATTTGCTCGCTCGACTGACCATTAGTTTGTGGGTGATAGACTGAAGCATAGTCGAGCTTGATGCCCATGTTTTTGCACCAGAGTTTTACTTCGTCGGCCGTAAAGTTCGTGCCATTATCAGTGATGATACTGTGGGGGACGCCGTAACGTTGTACGACCCCGGATATGAAGTCTATTACCGGTCCAGATTGGGCCGTCTTAACAGGCTTGGCCTCTATCCATTTGGTGAACTTATCCACCATGACCAGTAAGTATTTTTGCTTGTGGGTTCCTCCTTTAAGGGGTCCAACCATGTCAAGCCCCCAGACCGCGAAGGGGTAGGTGATGGGGATAGTTTGGAGGGCGGTGGGTGGAATATGGGTTTGGTTAGCAAAAAGCTGGCAACCAACGCAATGTTGGACTAAGTCCTGAGTGTCTGCCCGGGCCGTCGGCCAATAGAATCCTGTACGGAAGGCCTTACTTACAAGGGCCCGAGCTGCAGCGTGGTGACCGCCGAGTCCGGCATAAATTTCAGCCAGGAGATTCCGCACTTCCTCTTTGGAGATACACCTTTGAAGGACTCCGGTGGTGCTTTTCTTATAAAGCACTCCCTCATGGACTTTATAGGCTTTAGATCGCCGCATTATGCAGCGTGCCTCGTTTTGGTCCTCAGGAGGTTCCTGTCTAGTTAGGTAGGCTAGGAATGGTTCTGTCCACGGGGCGATGACTGCCATTATTACGTGGGCTGAAGATGTTATCTCGTTAGCAGAGCCTCCAATTATGTCAGAGTGTTCGGTGTCGAGCAGTGCGGTTGGGTCCGGTATGTTATTTCCGCGTTCCCCTTCCCATACTACGGATGGCTTGAACAGCCTTTCCAAAAAGATGTTGGGAGGGACAACATCGCGTTTTGCGCCGATGCGTGCCAGGACATCTGGCGCCTGATTGTTTTCCCGGGCTATATGGTGAAATTCGAGCCCCTCAAACTGAGCTGACATTTTTAGGACGGCGTTGCGATAAGATGCCATTTTCGGATCCTTGGCATCAAAGTCTCCATTTATTTGGGATATCGCGAGGTTCGAATCCCCGCGCACCTCTATGCGTTGAATGCCCATGGATACTGCCATCCGGAGACCATGTAGAAGGGCCTCATATTCGGCTGCGTTGTTGGAGTCTGTATACATTATCTGGAGTACGTATTGAACGATATCTCCAGTTGGGGACGTCAAAACGACGCCAGCCCCCAGACCAGCCAACATTTCGGAGCCGTCGAAGTGCATGGTCCAGTTGGAATATGTGTCGTACTCTTTAGGGAGTTCGGCTTCCGTCCATTCGGCGACGAAGTCGGCCAAAACTTGCGACTTAATAGCTCGCCGTGGCTTGTAAGTTATGTCGAACTGGAGGAGCTCAATGGCCCATTTGGCAATCCGGCCCGTCGCGTCGCGGTTGTTTATAATATCGTTAAGTGGCACTTCCGAGGCTGCCATTATCGAACACTCTTGAAACTAGTGTCGCAGCTTCCGGGATGCCATGAATACCGCGTACGCTATATTTTGATAATGCGGGTACCGTGGCTTGCATGGAGTAAGGACCGTGGACACATAGTAAACCGGCTTTTGAAGGGGGAATTTGTGTCCGTCCGTTTCTTGTTCGACGACGAGTACTGCGCTTACAACTTGATGAGTTGCCGCAATATATAATAGCATTGGTTCGCCGATGTTTGGCGCGGCCAGGACTGGGTTTGTTGCCAATATGGCTTTTATTTCGTCAAGTCCGGCCGTGGCGGCATCCGTCCACTCGAAGTGTTCGGTGCGCCGGAGGAGGCGATAAAGGGGTAATGCCTTTTCTACCAAGCGGGAGATAAAGCGGCTTAGAGCCTGTGACACCCCAAAAAATCTTGACCTTGTTTTATTAATTAAAATCTTGCCAGGAAATTAAATTTTTCTTTTCTGGGTTCTCTTTGATTTCAGTACCATCCTTTCTTGGATTTTTAGGGTGTTTTACCCCAAATGAAAGCTTCCAAATATATTATTGGACTTGTTTTCTCCCTCAAGAAAAACTATTCTTTTATCAGTGGAATTACCTAATTAATTTTTCATAATCTTTGTTCCTTGGAAAATTGGTTTCCCATGGTTTTATGGCCATATTTGAACTACAACCATTTGATAAATTCATTCAAAATTCCAACCAAAATTGGGAGAGGTCATGTGATGTTTTTAAATCACTTTTATGCAAAAATATCTTTCATTCATTGGATATTATGAGCTCTACACCTAGTTTTCAAATCTGGTCCAGTGGGCAATTTTGCACTACAACCCTTTTAAAAATTTCTTTCTAGCTTCCACCAAAATTATGGGAGGTTAGTAGTAACATATGATTCAATTTTATGCAAAAACCCAGTGATGTTCTTTGAAAATTTGAGTAAAGCAACCTCACTTTCATTCTGGTCCAACTTGACGGTTTGTACAGCAACCATGTTTTTGCTTGCTCTTTTGCCCTTGATTCTTTCTCCTGCTTATAGAACATCCTACAAAGCCCCTAAGTCCAGGAGCATGCACCCATTGGAATGTTTTTGGTTCATGAAATGATGCCATTTACCTTCTGTCTAGAACTGTAGTTTCGCAAAACTTGCACTAACAAGTTTGTGCTTTTTACAAACTAACCTCACCACCCTCCTACTCATCCAAGGAGACACTGATCTGGAGAATTTGGTCACCCCAAGAGTTGCCTAGATGCCATTGGCATTTTGTCAAACACCCGGTGGGCATAAACAGTTTTGGCATGATTGTAAGTTTGTTTGGTGAACTTTCCCCTCTGTCCAAACCAGGTTGTCTAGCAGCCGTCTAACTGTCTTTAACCTAGGTCTGTTGATTGGGACTCTCTAGCATTTTTGGCCATCTTGGCATTTCGTCGAATAGTCGCCGTGCACGCCCGGAGCGCGAGCAGAGCGCGCATTTTGCACGTGCTCGCGTCCGAGCCAGCACGCCCCTAGATAAGTTCCCCCGAGCTCATCCTGATCCCCTCCCTCTCGCCGCGTCATGCCAAAGGCCCCGACCGCCCCCTCGCTCCCTGTAGTGTCGCCGCAGCAGGCCTCTTGGCGGCTCGCTCGCGGCCGCATCCGCTCCTGCCATGGACGGTACCGCCCCGACCACCACAGCGCGCCAGCTCGCCTCCCTGGACAGTGGAGCGTTCGTCGGTAGCCCCCGAAGCTAGCTAGCCACCGCCACGTCGCCCTGCAGCACAGTAGGGCGGTTCGCCAGCGAGCTTATCCCCGGCCGCTGCGAACCGACATGGACGTGCTATAAAAGGAGGACCCCGAGCTCCTCCGAGTACTCAGGCAGCCTCACACCATCACCCTCGTGTCCCCTTTTCCACCAATCGATGAGAGGAGGCCGTCTTCAACCTCTCCAGTCAGCTTGGCCGCCGCCTTGTCCCGGTCCGTTCCGACGCACCAAGACCTCCCTTGCCCTCCCAAGAGCCACCGTCCGACTCCACTTGAACCCGCGGAACTGCCTAGCCTCCCAGACGCAGCTAGGAACCACCATGGCCAGAATCCCCAAATCCACCAAAGCCTCCCCTCCGCCGCAGAGCTCGCCGCCGGTGATTCCCTCCACCCCCGGCGACCCTACGACCAACAGGAGGACCGCCTAGGAGTGGCGGATCCATCCCTACACTCGTATGCCCGCGAAGAACCGCCGTTCGCCGGCGACGATCACCGAATGTCCCGCCTTTGCTCGGGCAGAGAAGAGGAGGGAGTGGGGACTAGTCAAACCTGACTAGTGGGCCCCCTGGACCCGCTATCAGTGACTCCCCGCACGGTCCACACTGGATGAGTGGAGGCGTAAAAGCTCAAGTACGTCTCCTATGCCCGAAAGCGTAATCCCGTTTGAATCGTTTTCTTTTTCTAATTTAATTAAAAACAGAATTTGACCAAAACTTTGATTGGCTATAACTTTTTAAATATAAGTCCAATGAATTGATTCTTTTTCCTACCACCCTAAAATTTCACCTAGTTTATTTTAAGATTTATTTCAAAAATAATTAGGACAACTTTTTGTACTATTTTTGAAATATGTGTTATTTGCATATTTTTGAAAATAGGATTTTGGAGAGAGAAGAAAACTTTCAAAAGTATTGGAGTGCACCTCACCTCTCCACACCTTGAAGGCAAGCATTCTGAACCCTGGCATAATATTGCCGTGTGTGGTTTGACTTGGTTGCAACGCCACCGTGTCTCGAAGTTTCCAATATTTATTAGGGTGATATGATCCTACTGGTGAGTGCATGTTAAGGATACCGTTCTTTTGAACATGGATATGTTGAGATAGTGGTCACCCTCATATAGCCTTCATACCTACCGGAAGGGAACCGGGAAAGCCTCTGTCTTGGGTAGACACGATGCTTGTCTCCATTTCCTCGTCGAGACATGAAATATATTTGTGGTGATTCTGTCCATTGGATTGAAATATATTTGTTATGCTAATCATGCAGGGAATATCTAAGCCTCCTGAGTCGACCATAGATCGAGTCTTGTTTCGGTAACCCCCAAACTTGTTTCGTACTACCACTTGTCCCTTCTGTAGGCAGGGTACGGTTCAGTAAGTTGTCAGCCCCTCTCCTAGCACACACCGTACAGAGAGACCATGGTGGAAGATACCGGTTGCATCCGGTAGGCATGCCACCTGGTCCGGGGGCATGGGTGTTTCGGTTGTAGCCGAAGGGGTAGCTCCCCTAGTTTGCGCGCGGTATAAATTTTGTGATCCCATGCTAGTCGAGGTTGTAGCCTGCCCACTTAGAGTTTTGCTTAACAGGTGTCAGGGGTGATTCAAGACACCGGTAAGTTAGGCTGGTGTGTGCGGTTAGGTGTGTTTTCGAACGAAAGACCGTGGACGGAATTAGTTCCGATGAACTAAAGAAATCCGTTACTAGTGGTTAAAGAGTACACCCTCTGCAGAGAGTAAACCTATTTGAATAGCCGTGTCCATGGTTAAGGACTACAGTCTGGGATGGGTCAAGTGTTGGTCTTAGTGTCGGTCTTTGGAGGAGAAACTATTGAACCAGAATATTGATTATGACTTGTGATATATGATGGTTATGATTATTATCATTGTGGACTAACCATTTGCATTGTTTGAAATAATGAATATCCCTGGGACGGTACTACCTCCTGGATATTCACCGTGATTATGTGTATATATAAGCCCTTTATGTGGTGTCGCACAGACGCCCGACTGTGGCATGCTTGTTATTCCAATTACTTATAACCCCTTTATGTGGTGTCGCACAGACGCCCGACTGTGGCATGCATGTTATTTCGATTACTTATAAGCCCTTTATGTGGTGTCGCACAGACGCCCGACTGTGGCATGTCCGTTATTTCATTTACTTATAAGCCCTTTAAGTGGTGTCGCACAGACGCCCGGCTATGGCATGCATGTTATTCCTTTTATATATAAGCCCTTCTGTGGTGTCGCTCAAACGCCCGACTGAGGCATGCTTCATATTTTTATCCTTTCGAGGCGTCGCTTCAGACACCCGATCGGTGCTCTATATTTCTACACCCTGATTGTTTTACTCATGATTTATTTAAATGATCTACTTGCGTGCATCATGAACCTATTTTCATAACTGACGAAGTGATCATAGAATATTTTAAAGCATGCTTATCAATGGGTATATTATACCTGTGTTCTAAATGTTTGCGAGTTCATTCAAAGTACTCACTGGCTTGTCCCTGGCTATTGTCTTGGCCAGATATCTTGCATGGAGAGGAGCGTTGTGATGACAGCCCCGGAACCTACGCAATGGAGTTAGAAGCCTCGCGAAGATAGGAGTTATCCTGGTCAGTTGTTCCTGTGGGAAATGGAGTCCCATAGACGCTGGTGACCCGCAAACCGCTTCCTCCTTCAGCCACTAGAAAACCAATTGTTGTACTCATAGGCCAGAATGGTATTGTACTACATATTATGTACTTTGCTTGGAATTTCTGTATCAAGTTGGTGCCTCATCAGCTAACCGTAATCCTGGGGCTGATGAGCACAAGGGCCATTTTCTAGGAAATTATATCTCGAAAATCCGGTCCTGACAAACTTGGTATCAGAGCCAAGCTGACCATTGGCTAATCCTATCTTAGCTAGGTCAATAAACCTAGGTAAACCAACCCACCAGACCCTAACCAAACCCCGGCCAAGCTTCCCGTGCAAGATAGCCACACAGTGAGCCGACACCCTTTTGGTAGTCGGTGCCCAACCTACCCACCTAGCCTGTCGATCACGCGCCAGTGACCGGCCCCTTAATAGTCTTTTCGCAAGCGTGCGAAGGAAGACTCCATCCCCTTTTCTATAAAAAGGGCACGCTAACCCCAACCCAGCACAGCACAGCCTCTACCCCAAACCAAGCTATAATGCCTGGCCCCATTGTTCAAAATGAGACCACAGCGACCAACCTGAGAGTTTTTGTGGCCGTGCTAGTAAATCTCACCCGCCGTGCCTTTGCATTAGAAGAGCCCCCAGAATATGTTGTGTACCAAGGGTCCATGAGCGGTGAGAGCCGTCAATTCTGGGCCACTGTGCACATCTATGGTAGGGGTCTATCACCAGAGCGCCCCTACAGATTCACCGGAAGGACAACTTCCTTTGAGCCACAAGCCATCCAACTAGCTGCTCGAGAAGCTATAGTTCAACTCCGGCACTTGTCGCCCAGAGTTAACTGTCGCTCCTTCTACTACTACCCCAGCCGTGACGGGTATGGTAGACCACCCCAAGTCGCCAACGGGGACCCCGAGACAGACCCTGCATTATTGCATATGGTGCGCTATGTAAGTGCACTAGAGGGTCTGTTCGATCAAATCACACTTGATCTGATCGCAGCTCGTGGAGAACTGATTCGCCGAGCCTCGGCAAGAAGAGAAGCTGAACCCGACGCCGACAACCCAGTCGTGCTGTTCGGACAACCGATCGAGACCTTGAGGTCAGCCCCAGCCATCAACCAAGGTGCTTTGATGACCCCAGAAGTGCTTCGTCACCTTTTGGGAACACACTCCAACGGGATTGTGGCCAACAACCCCCGCGATGGTCATCATCGCAATCCCGACCCTGCAGTTCCCCAACCCCCTCCAACTAACCCCGACGGTGAAGCCAATGGAGAAGCCTCGCCATCCACAAGGCACGCCCGCCTAGATATGAACGAGGTAGACTAAGTCACTCGAGTAGTACCGAGTCTTAGTACGGCCACGCCCCGTAATGGTGTAATCTTGTATCGCCATATTTAAATGTTGTTCGCTTGTGCGCCCCTACTTTAAACTGTAGCCAGGCATAAATGCATTGGTGTACGGTCGCATTACTTAATTCCGGGCGCAGCTACCAAAAACCACCCCAAGGACACCCAAAGTAACACGTCACATTTGTGAGATGTGTGTATCTGTGACTTTGACCCCGACCCCCATGAGAACAGAACCGACAAAACCAGCTGCCCCTCACCGCGGAAAATGACCCAGCGAGGATGCTATATAAAAGGCCACCTCGCGACCTTGCCAAGTACCTCTCACCTTGTGCACCGCTCTCACAACCATTTCTTGCCATGCCGAGCCCTAGCATTTATCTGAGAACCCTAGATGCAACCCCAGGTAGCTTTGTTAAAATATTGTGGGACTTTACCTGCAGCACCATGGGTTCTACCCAGCCACCCCAGTACGAGCTGCTCAAATCGAGGATCACCCCTTCCACCTCGAAATATTGGGCAGTAGTGCACATCCCTCCCGTAAACTCAAACCAAGACCCAACTGACGTCTCCTTCCTAGGAAAATCTATGCCGACTCCGCAGATGGCCATAGAAGCTGCTGCACAAGAAGCACTTGTCCGCCTTCGATTCGCGGTACCTTATGCCAGCGAACGAGGGTATTACTACTTTCCGAGCCGTGCTGCACCCGGAGGAGTAACATCTTTTCCTGGTGGACGAATTAAGAGAGACCCAGTATTGGCCAACCTTGTCCAGTATGTCATCGCTCAAGAGCGTTTGACCCAGCGAGTAATGGGTTATCTCCAGAGCCTCGCTGATTTAAACCCTCAGATCGCCATCGACAGACCACTGAGGCCCGACCAGGAGAGGCGTCTTCATCGACTGGTCAATCCACTTTCCCCGATAGAAGAAGAGTGTGTCCCAGTACCAGAGACGTTCTCTCAGGACCCCGTCCAGTTACCATTTACGTTGTAGGCATCACGGCTATGTTTATTATTGCAACATGCATTTGTGTGTTGTAACTTATGAGTGGTACCCTGAGTTGTGCGACGTGTCAAATCTTGTTTGTAGTTGCAATTATTATGAGTAGTTTGTTTTGCTGCTGTTAATTTTGATTAACAAATTATTTTTTCACTCACGAAAATCCCAGAGTGAGGTTTCTATTCCCGGAGCTACTGCAACGTATATCTCCTCGCGACACAGACTTTATTCTCACAACACCACGGCAACAGAATCGCAACCACTCGAACACTTGCACCATTTGCAGACCATGTAACCGTGTTGCATCTAAGTGATCACCTCCCTAACACACACCACAACCTCTGAAACAGAGATTAGTGGATAATCATCCGAGTATAAGTTACCTCCGGCACACCGACAACAGTTAACACCCGACACCACACCTAATCCCCGTGATCACCACCACCGCGGAGAGCTAACACTCGAGCGGCAGCATCACGACGATCATCGAGGATCATCGCGCACAGGAGCACTGAGATACCCAGCAACGCCGCCAGCCCCCCGCACATCAGGATCACGAACCAATCCGGCATCGCCTCCGCCATTAGAGCCTCGTCTCGAGCTTCTGAAGACGGAAATGGAGGAAGAAGGAGGAGAAGCGAGGACAGGTGTGAGGAAGAAGAGAGGGGCACCTCGGCCGTTTTATAGCTCGATCTCGGTGTACGGTGGGCGAAGTCCACCAGCGCCGCTCGTCGCCTGATCCCCGGTGTTCGGAGGCGAATCCGCGAGCAGTGCCGACAGCACGCTGGCCCGCGAGGTGAGTGCACGCTGCACCGGCAGCTAGCACGCCGCGCACTACCGCGGTACGGCCTAGATGCCCTACGCGCAAAACGTCGCCGGTAGAGAAGGCGCGGGAAAGCGCGCGGGAGAGAGGAAGAAGAGAGAACCGGAGGAAGAAGAAGAGACTGACATTGGACCCCGGGTCCACCTGTCAGCCAGAGGGAGCACTGTGCTCTCGGGTACGACCAGCGTATTTTAAATTTAGATTTTATTCTAAATTTACTGTATCCAGCATAGGAATCTCTCGTTTTTCCTCTAACCGTAGATTTTTCCACGCAGCGCCAGTGATCCACACTGTGGTTTTACACCACTTATTGCCCTCTCACTGTAGCCACATTTTTACTGCATATATTATTCTTAAAAAAACAGCTTTTAGCAAATCTCAAGGACGAGATTTTTGTTAAGGGGGGTAGTGTTGTGACACCCCAAAAAATCTTGACCTTGTTGTATTAATTAAAATCTTGCCAGGAAATTAAAATTTTCTTTTCTCGGTTCTCTTTGATTTCAGTACCATCCTTTCTTGGATTTTTAGGGAGTTTTAACCCAAATGAAAGCTTCCAAATATATTATTGGACTTTTTTTCTCCCTCAAGAAAAACTTTTCTTTTATTAGTGGAATTAATTACCTAATTAATTTTTCATAATCTTTGTTCCTTGGAAAATTGGTTTCCCATGGTTTTATGGCCATATTTGAACTACAACCATTTGATAAATTCATTCAAATTTCCAACCAAAATTTGGAGAGGTCATGTGATGTTTTTAAATCACTTTTATGCAAAAATATCTTTAATTCATTGGATATTATGAGATCTACACCAAGTTTTCAAATTTGGTCCAGTGGGCAATTTTGCACTACAACCCTTTTAAAAATTTCTTTCTAGCTTCCACCAAAATTATGGGAGGTTAGTAGTAACATATGATTCAATTTTATGCAAAATCCCAGTGATGTTCTTTGAAAATTTGAGTAAAGCAACCTCACTTTCATTCTGGTCCAACTTGATGGTTTGTACAGCAACCATGTTTTTGCTTGCTCTTTTACCCTTGATTCTTTCTCCTTCTTATAGAACATCCTACAAAGCCCCTAAGTCCAGGAGCATGCACCCATTGGAATGTTTTTGGTTCATGAAATGATGCCATTTACCTTCTGTCCAAAACTGTAGTTTTGCGAAACTTGCACTAACAAGTTTGTGCTTTTTAGAAACTAACCACACCACCCTCCTACTCATCCAAGTAGACACTGATCTGGAGAATTTGGCCACCCCAAGAGTTTCCTAGATGCCATTGGCATTTTGTGAAACACCCGGTGGGCATAAACAGTTTTGGCATGATTGTAAGTTTGTGTGGTGAACTTTCCCCTCTGTCCAAACCAGGTTGTCTAGCAGCCGTCTAACTGTCTTTAACCTATGTCTGTTGATTGGCATCGACTCTCTAGCATTTTTGGCCATCTTGGCATTTCGTCGAACAGTCGCCGTGCACGCCCGGAGCGCGAGCAGAGCGCGCGTTTTGCACATGCTCGCGTCCGAGCCAGCACGCCCCAGGATAAGTTCCCCCGAGCTCATCCTGATCTCCTCCCTCTCGCCGCGTCACGCCAAAGGCCCCGACCGCCCCCTCGCTCCCTGCAGCGTCGCCGCAGCAGGCCTCTTGGCGGCACGCCCGCGGCTGCATCCGCTCCTGCCATGGACGGCACCGCCCCGACCACCACAGCGCGCCAGCTCGCCTCCCTGGACAGTGGAGCGTTCGTCGGTAGCCCCCGAAGCTAGCCAGCCACCGCCACGTCGCCCTGCAACATAGTAGGGCGGTTCGCCGGCGAGCTTATCCCCGGCCGCCCCGAACCAACATGGACGTGCTATAAAAGGAGGACCCCGAGCTCCTCCGAGTACTCAGGCAGCCTCACACCATCACCCTCGTGTCCCCTTTGCCACCAATCGAAGAGAGGAGGCCGTCTTCACCCTCTCCGGTCAGCTTGGCCGCCGCCTTGTCCTAGTCCGTTCCGACGCACCAAGACCTCCCCTGCCCTCCCAAGCGCCACCGTCCGACTCCACTTGAACCCGCGGAACTGCCTAGCCTCCCAGACGCAGCTAGGAACCACCATGGCCAGAATCCCCAAATCTACCGAAGCCTCCCCTCCGCCGCGGAGCTCGCCGCTGGCGATTCCCTCCACCCCCGGCGACCCTACGACCACCAGGAGGACTGCCTAGGAGTGGCGGATCCATCCCTGCACTCGTATGCCTGCGAAGAACCGCCGTTCACCGGCGACGATCGCCGGATGTCCCGCCTCTGCTCGGGCAGAGAAGAGGAGGGAGTGGGGACTAGTCAAACCTGACTAGTGGGCCCCCTGGACCCACTGTTAGTGACTCCCCGCGCGGTCCACGCTGGATGAGTGGAGGCGTAAAAGCTCAAGTACGTCTCCTCTGCCCGAAAGCGTAAACCCGTTTGAATCGTTTTATTTTTCTAATTTTATTAAAAACAGAATTTGACCAAACCTTTGAATAGCTATAAATTTTTAAATATAAGTCCAAGTGAATTGATTCTTTTTCCTACCACCCTCAAATTTCAAAAATAATTAGGACAACTTGTTGTACTGTTTTTGAAATATGTGTTATTTGCATATTGTTGAAAATAGGATTTTGGAGAGAGAAGAAAACTTTCAAAAGTATTGGAGTGCACCTCACCTCTCCACACCTTGAAGGCAAGCATTCTGAACCCTGGCATAATATTGCCGTGTGTGGTTTGACTTGGTTGCAACGCCACCGCGTCTCGAAGTTTCCAATATTTATTAGCGTGATATGATCCTACTCGTGAGTGCATGTTAAGGATACCGTGCTTTTGAACATGGATATGTTGAGATAGTGGTCACCCTCATATAGCCTTCATACCTGCCGGAAGGGAACCGGGAAAGCCTCTGTCTTGGGTAGACACGATGCTTGTCTCCAGTTCCTCGTCGAGACAGTTGTGTCTGGTATGGCATGATGAGGTATGCTGAGTGGTGATTCTTTCCATTGGATTGAAATATATTTGTTATGCTAATCATGCAGGGAATACCTAAGCCTCCTGAGTCGACCATAGATCGAGTCTTGTTCCGGTAACCCCCAAACTTGTTTCGTACTACCACTTGTCCCTGCCGTAGGCAGGGTACGGTTCAGTAAGTTGTCAACCCCTCTCCTAGCACACACCGTACAGAGAGACCATGGTGGAAGATACCGGCTGCATCTGGTAGGCATGCCACCTGGTCCGGGGGCATGGGTGTTTCGGTTGTAGCCGAAGGGGTAGCTCCCCTACTTTGCGCGTGGTATAAATTTTGTGATCCCATGCTAGTCGAGGTTGTAACCTCCCCACTTAGAGTTTTGCTTAACAGGTGTTAGGCGTGATACCAGACACCGGTAAGTTAGGTTGGTGTGTGCGATTAGGTGTGTTTTCGAACGAAAGACCGTGGACGGTATTAGTTCGATGAACTAAAGAAATCCGTTACTAGTGGGTAAAGAGTACAACCTCTACAGAGATTAAACCTATTCGAATAGTCGTGTCCATGGTTAAGGACTACAGTCTGGGATGGGTCAAGTGTCAGTCTTAGTGTCGGTCTTTAGAGGAGAAACTACTGAACCAGAATATTGATTATGACTTGTGATATATGATGGTTATGATTATTATCATTGTGGACTAACCATTTGCATTATTTCAAATAATGAATATCCCTGGGACGGTACTACCTCCTGGATATTCACCGTGATTATGTGTATATATAAGCCCTTTATGTGGTGTCGCACAGACGCCCGACTGTGGCATGCTTGTTATTCCAATTACTTATAACCCCTTTATGTGGTGTCGCACAGACGGCCGACTGTGGCATGCTTGTTATTTCGATTACTTATAAGCCCTTTATGTGGTGTCGCACAGACGCCCGACTATGGCATGTCCGTTATTTCATTTACCTATAAGCCCTTTATGTGGTGTCGGACAGACGCCCGACTGTGGCATGCTTGTTATTCCTTTTATATATAAGCCCTTCTGTGGTGTCGCTCAGACGCCCGACTGAGGCATGCTTCATATTTTTATCCTTTTGAGGCGTCATTTCAGACACCCGATCGGTGCTCTATATTTCTACACCCTGATTGTTTGACTCATGATTTATTAAAATGATCTACTTGCGTGCATCATGAACCTATTTTCATAACTGACGAAGTGATCATAGAATATTTTAAAGCATGATTATCAGTGGCTATATTATACCTGTGTTCTAAATGTTTGCGAGTTCATTCAAAGTACTCACTGGCTTGTCCCTGGCTATTGTCTTGGCCAGATATCTTGCGTGGAGAGGAGCGTTGTGATGACAGCCCCGGAACCTACGCAATGGAGTTAGAAGCCTCGCGAAGATAGGAGTTATCCTGGTCAGTTGTTCCTGTGGGAAATGGAGTCCCATAGATGCTGGTGACCCGCAAACCGCTTCCGCCTTCAGCCACTAGAAAACCAATTGTTGTACTCATAGGCCAGAATGGTCTTGTACTACATATTATGTACTTTGCTTGGAATTTCTGTATCAAGTTGGTGCCTCATTAGCTAACAGTAATCCTGGGGCTGATGAGCACAAGGGCCATTTTCTGGGAAATTATATCCCGAAAATCCGGTCCTCACAGAGCCGCTACGCATCCGGTCAATTTTTGTATTTGTTAGAGGTCCTTTGGGATATCCAATTGTGACAGAGCTCAAATCTTGGCTGGATTTGCTTCAATTCCTCTAGGGGATACAATGAAGCCGAAGAGCTTTCCGGCCGGTACGCCGAAAACGCATTTATCCGGGTTGAGCTTGATGTCGTATGTTCGGAGGTTATAGAATGTGAGCCTCATGTCGTCTACTAGAGATTCAAGTGGTCATCCACGTATGCCTCCACTGTTTTGCTGATCTGGTTTGCCAGACATGTCTGAATCATGCGCTGATATGTTGCGCCGGCGTTTTTGAGCCCGAAGGGCATTGTGTTGAAGCAGAATGGGTCGTATGGTGTGATGAATGTCTGGGGCTCTCCGGAGTATGCGTCGAGGAAACACAATGAGTCATGTCCTGCGGTAGCGTCGATAATTTGATCGATGCGGGGGAGGGGGAAGGGATCCTTTGGGCAAGCCTTGTTGAGGTCCTTAAAATCGACGCACAAGCGCCAGGATTTGTCCTTCTTTGGTACCATCACCAGGTTTGCTAGCCAGTCCGGATGTTTTCTGTCTCTGATGAATCCGGCCTCCAATAGCTTGGCTAGTTCCTCCCCCATGGCTTGTCTCTTAGGTTCGGACAAACGCCGAAGAGCCTGCTTGACTGGCTTGAATCCTTTTAGGATATTTAGGCTGTGCTCAGCCAGCCTGCGTGGGATTCCTGGCATGTCTGAAGGGTGCCAGGCAAAAATGTCCCAGTTTTCGCGTAGGAACTCTCGTAGTGCGGCGTCTACATCAGGGTTTAATTATGCCCTGATGGAAGCTGTTTTTGTAGGGCCCGTTGGATGGACTTGGAATTTGAATATTTCGTCCGCTAGTTTAAAGGAGGTGGACTTGGATCTTTTGTCGAGTATCACGTCGTCCCTGTTCATCGTGGATCGTAGCGCAGTTAGTTCCTCAGCCGCTAGGGCTTCGGATAGTGCCTCGAGGGCTAGTGCGGCTGTCTTATTTTCGGCGCGGAGTGCTGTGTCCGGATCACTAGCAAGACTGATGATTCCGTTGGGCCCAGGCATTTTGAGCTTCATGTACCCGTAATGGGGTATGGCTTGGAAGATTGTAAACGCCTCCCGCCCTAATAGAGCATGGTATCCGCTACTGAACGGGGCCACTTGGAACGTGACCTCTTCGGACCTATAATTGTCCAGCATGCCGAACACCACATCTAGTGTGATTTTTCCTGTACAGCGCGCTTCCCGACTGGGGATTATTCCTCTAAAGGTTGTGCTGCTTTGCTCAATGCGGTTCCAGTCTATTTCCATTTTTTAAGGGTTTCCTCATAAATGAGGTTCAATCCGCTGCCACCGTCCATGAGTATCTTGGTGAGTCGAAAGTCGTCCACTATTGGACTGAGGACCAATGCGGCTGGTGCTCGGGCTGTTCGGAATTTAGGTTCGTCACTGGCATTGAAAGTAATGGTCGTGTCACTCCATGGGTTTATTGTTGCCACATGGTAGACTTCGGCAAGGTTGCGGAGTGTTCGTTTTTGCATATTATTTGACGCGAAAGTCTCGTAGACTGTTAATACTGTACTGGTATCCAAGGGCTGGTACTTTGTGGCTTCTGGGTTTAGAAGATCTTCGCCACTTTTGGCCACCTGCCGGAGTATCCAACATGCTCTAAGGCTATGAGTTGGTGTGGCGCCCCCTGCACTATGAATTTTACAGGGTCCATTGAGCCATCCTTCCAGTACGGTTCCATGCCCTGTAGAGGGTTTTTTCTTTTTGGTGTTTAACCCGGGTGTCTGGCGATAAAGCACCCTTTTGTTTCGGACTGAGTTTGTATTCAGGGCCGGATTGTCCCAAAATTCTATTTCGGTTTTCCAGGCGCTTTCCGTCGCACAATACTTTCATACTATGGACGCTAAGTCAGCGAAGCGTGTAATTTCACGGCGACTTATGGCGTTGAGGATTCCCATGTCTGTGCAATTATTGCAGAAGAATAAAATTGCGTCTTCCTCGCGACAGTCCCTTGTCCTGTTCATGACCAGGAGGAATCTGGCCCAGTAATGGTGTACTGTTTCATCGGGCTCTTGCCTAATTTGGGATAGATCGCTTATGTTTGGGTGGGTGGGTGGAATTGAATCCGAAGCCTCACCCAATCTGAGACTCAAGGGCCATGGAGTTTCCGAACTCGGAAGCTCGGATTCTTGGATGTTGTCCAATGAATTTAGCCCGCTGCCTGACTTTAGGTTCAGGGTTTGAGTGACGTCCTCCCCTCCGCGAGTATCCGTCTTGGAGGGATCGGGAATCCGGACATAGCTAGTCCTTAAGATAGATGAAGGGTCGCCGCATTGTTCCTCCACCACTGCAACGTGATGGGTGACCTGGGGAGAGTTGATCTCTCTCATATCGGTTTTAGGCCCAATCTGACCATAGTCTGTAGCGACTCCCAGGGCGGCGATGCGATCCAAGAGCTCGTTTAGGGAGGAGAGCTCCATTGGATCTAACTGCTCGGCGAATTCCGAGTTGATGTGAAGATTGCTTTTGATGACCCGAGAAGTCATCGTCGGCGCAGCAGCCGAACAGGAGGTCATAAGAAAACCACCTAGCCGGAGAGTTTAGCCGATAGCCAAAGCTCCCTTGGCAAGGGTGCCGTATTTAAAGACGGGATGAGGCATCCTTCCTGATGGCAATGGCACAGAGGAACTCTCAATGAAAGCACCAATGTCGGTGTCAAAACCGGCGGATCTCGGGTAGGGGTTCCCGAACTGTGCGTCTAGGCGGATGTTAATAGGAGACAAGGGACACAATGTTTTTACCCAGGTTCGGGCCCTCTCGATGGAGGTAAAACCCTACTCCTGCTTGATTAATATTGATGATATGGGTAGTACAAGAGTAGATCTACCACGAGATCAGAGAGGCTAAACCCTAGAAGCTAGCCTATGGTATGATTGTTGTTCGTCCTACGGACAAGAGTAGATCTACCACGAGATCAGATGGGCTAGGGTTACACAGAGTCGGTTACAATGGGAGGAGATCTACATATCCATATTGCCAAGCTTGCCTTCCACGCCAAGGAAAGTCCCATCCGGACACGGGACGAAGTCTTCAATCTTGTATCTTCATAGTCCAAGAGTCCGGCCAAAGGTTATAGTCCGGCTATCCGGACACCCCCTACTCCAGGACTCCCTCAGCGTCCCTTCCATGAACCGGATATAATCGAGGTCTGGGCTCGACGCCGGATTCATGGAAGATGAGCGGGATGATTCCGATGTTGACCTATCATCGGGCGCTAGACTGCTGGCCGAACTATCGTCTTGGCTGTCGCTCGACATGGCTAAAGAGTGTGTGTGCCAGTGTGTAGCGCGGCCTGCCGGGGACGATGAAGATGGTGGACACTTAAGCGGGGTATGCAGAGAATAGGAACTGCCAATTGAAGCGGGGATTAAAGCGGGGGTTGACGTATTATCTAACCGCTGATATAACCAACTGCAATTATTTGTACCAAGTCGCTCCAAATTCCCTAGGTTGCGCATGACTCCTATTGGCTATTTGGCTGGTTTCCTTTTTCAAGAAAAAAAACAAGGAACGAGTTTTGGGATTATGCACCGATACCGGTACGAACGGAGTAGGACAGTTGGCAAGCAATACATTGAGCTCTTCTTATTGATAAAGCCAGCAATAATCAAACTAGAAAGGAAAAAGAAAAAAGACAGAAAAATATCTGCATGAATCTTCACGTAACATCAATGGCATAGGACCTAGATGTGCATTACTTAGATCACATCTAGATGTCCTTTAGCAATACTGTCAAACAAAACCCCTAATCATCATTGCAAACAGCGAATAGAACATGGCTAATGCGACAACCACAACTACACATGCTAGTTCCTTCTTGTCTCTTGCTTTCATCTGTTGCCTGTGATTGATTCTTTCTTGATTCATCGTACTGATTGTACATTCCAGATCAGCCAGTTTCTTCTTCAGCTTTACGTTACTTCTGCAAGCTTGGTGATAACTTTCCGAGCCCTGCCATGCCATTCTTCATCCAGCCAGTAAACAAAGGCACAAGCCTCATATCCCTGCCAATGTTAAATAGTATTCTGGATGAGCGGTGGCATTAACTAAAGTAAAATGATGAACTTAATTAGCACTAACCTCTAAGGGGCAACTGAGAAACAGCCTGCCAATGTCGAATCCCTCCGTGCATACATGTCGAGCGGGAGTGTGCCCGTGCATACAACTCAGCTTTTGGTACTTCTCGGTGGCGCAAAAATCAAAGTCGAACTCGTGTTGCGGGAGTCTGGAGTCAAGCTCCGGATCCGACGGCAGATCGCTTTCTTGGGAGGGGGGGTCATTCAAGACAGATTCAGCAAGGAGCTATACTTTGGAGATGCTAAAAAAGATTAGGATAGATTGGAACCTGATAGGACGATTCGGATCTGTAGTACACATGCCTTCTGATGACCTTAGGCAAGTGCTCAGCGACGACCGCCGTCATGGCGGCGATACGAGCAGAAGCAGGCGCACCGAAACCATCAGCACCACTCATCCGCATTCCCCCAATGTCAGCGCCACGCAAAGTAATTTGGAGGCTACGTAGGGATTTGGGGGAAAATGGGGAAACTGTGGAGATAAGCTAACGGTCGGGAACTACTAATGGAGCTATATATATGCTATATACGGCACACTGTTTGTACATGTCGTTTGTGTTAGGTATTACAACGTCACACACAATTTCCACACCAAACCGTGTGAGAAGACAACGTAGGTTAGACACGGTTGTGTTACATAACCATTTGTGATGTACTACCCTGTCCATATAATTGAGTTATGGTGAGATACCGTGTAAACAGTCGCTCCATGGATATCCGTAAAAAAAAGCCGCTCTGCATATAGAGATGGCGGTGGCCTAGGCAACGGCTACCAGAGAAGAGGTCAATCCTCGGTCTGTGACGGGAGATAGGAGGAGCTCAACCATCGAGGTCGACGGTGGTGTGATTCGAGCACATCCATCACGGTCGATGGCGGGATAGTGGAGGTCGAACCTCAGGCGGGAGCCGAACTAAACTTTGCTCCTCGACCCTTCTGTCTCGGCGTGCCACCGCATCGCTCTTGTCTGTCTGCTGGGTGGAGGTCGCCACACGGCTAATTAATTAAGGTATTCTTTTTGTGAGTGGCTTAATTAAGGTATTAAATTCCTAAGTGTAGTGTTATACTAGTACTCTACGTGTAAATTGACTGGCCATTAATTTTTGTCATTGCACGCCTGGATAACAACATGGAACACCCTCAGTAATTATTAAAATAAAACCTTGTTTCAATCCGTGTATTAATGTTGTTGTTTTGTTTTTAATTACCATTGAAGTGTTGGATAAATGAAGTGTTGCATGTTACCACACATATGTTACTCCCCACTATAGAGGTAGTAACATAGACTAGTAGCATGTCCATGTTACTTCCCATTGTGGCCAGTCTATTTTACCAATTTCCTTTCTTTCTTCATTTATTGCTTGCCACATCATCTATTTTATCTAGATACGTGTGATGTTACTACCTATGTTACACCCACTATGGGTAGTCTAAGCAGGCTATAAGGAATAGAATAATATATATGTGCTTATTAGTTGGAGGAAAGAGAAGAGAAGCGGGCTCTTGGTTAGTAGAGCCAGCTGCAACACGAGACCCAAGACACTTTGTGAGGATGTAAGGTGGGCCAACTATTGATAAACTAGTACATATATAAAACTTATTATTGTACATGCCCGCTAAGAGGTTGGCTGTATATGACATGACAACTTCTTATAGTCGACCCTTAACTGTATTATTAACCATGCTCTTAGCGAGGTAGCTAGTATATCATAGACGACTAGCTAGTATCAGACTAGCCAAAGTGGGAGTAACTTCAGCAGTAACATCAACACCAACTCAGCAAACTTGCTTATGTGGCAATAAGTTAATGAGGTGAGAGATAGTTTCAGTAACTTAGCTAGTTACTGTAACATCACATGTCCCAATGCAATATGCGTCTATAACGTAATAAATGAAGCTTTGCATGACACTGTACTTATGTTACTACCCACTATGAAGGTAGTAACATATATAGTCTAGTGATATGTGTATGTTACTAGTGTACTCTCCATTGTGGCTAGTCTCATACTCCCTCCTTTCCGGTTTAGTCTGGTTGTAATGGTATTATCATAAGCGGTACCATGCATACCAACTAGACTTTCTAGATGATGTGGCACACAATTAAATAAGGAAAAAGAGGATATGGTATCATATCATGATACCGTGTCATATTAAATGTTGTACTACTACTTTGTGTGATGCATGACAATTAGTAAGGCAACCTAAGATGCTAACTTATGTTACTATGCATTACGGAAGTAGTATCCTACACTATCATATGCATGATACTAGTATATATGATACTCCCCATTACAACCAGCCTTATAGAGCTCAATTTAAAAATCTCACCAACCAAGGTAGATTGTAGTGGTGGAATACTTTTTGTAGTTTGCAAAGACACCCAATTAATGCTTTTGTTTTCCTCAAAAAATCATGTTTTCCAATGTATTAATTGCAATACATGCATGCATATATAAAGTACATGCATTAGTCAACTTTCTCTTAATACTTGCATGCAATGATTTAATGCACCTTGGAATCTGGACATATGATGGAGAACAACCAAACTGAGCCTTATAAAATAGAAAAACTAAAATTTTGAGATAAGCCTATAAACCGGAAAGGAGGGAGTACATATGGATGATACTAGTATATGATCGGCAATAACTCCATAATGCGCGCATGCATAGTATCATAAGTTAGTATCTTAGGTTCCTTATTAATTGTCATGCATGACACAAAGTAGTACAACATTTAATATGATACGGTACCATGATATGATACCACACCCTCTCTTTCATCATTTAATTGTGTGCCACATCATCCAAAAAGTCTAGTTGGCATGCATCATACTGCTTGATACTGCCATCTTACGACCAGTCTTATTAGGGTGGCCATAGTGGGGGATCATAGCCGGTATCATCCACTCGGGAATAGAAAATATGATGATATGGCAAAGAAGGAGTAACATAGGTAGATACCGTAACATATATATACATAATAAATGCTATACTACTTTGTGTCATGCACGGCCATAAATACGGTCATCTATGATATATACTCCCTCCGTAAACTAATATAAGAGCGTTTAGATTACTAAAAAGTAATCTAAACGCTCTTATATTAATTTACAGAGGGAGCTAGACTACTCTATGATACTATATATGCACTATGAAGGTACGTACATAGTATCATACACTAGTATCATATGCATGATACTATATATATATAGTATATGATACTCCACACTATATAAGGCTAGCCATAGTGGTGGTATCATAGCCGACGATGTCATGCACTCGGAAATAGCAAGTATGTTGATGTGGCAAAGAATTAAATATATATAAAGAGGGTTAGAGTAACATGTAGGTAGATATCGTATCATGTTAAATGTGATGCTAATTTGTGTCATGCATGGCAATAAATATGATCTATATATGATACTATATTCTATGTATTATACTATATGCTATAATTAATTAAAGGTAGTATCATACACTCTCCACTATGCTCGTAATTTCTTACCGTGGAAAAAATTAGAGGTGAAACGATGAAATCATGTTTTCATTGGAACAAAAATATGATGTTAGGTAATGTAAATGTTTTCAGAGAGCACACGGTTCACTCACGAAAGCCGTGTGTCTAGTAAACCGTTGCCGATGCAACCCCACCCCTCTGCCACACGCGCGATCTGAGTCGTGGTTTCTGATTGGCCAGAACCCAAACCCCACGGATCGTAAGTCTGCACCGTTGGATTCTCCTTGATCGAACGGCGATGCTCACCCCTTTCGACAACACATGTACATGTCTTCAAATAGCCCCTCTCAAAAAAAAATGTTTTTAAATTGCTCACGGTTCACACACAAAAGCCGAGTGCCTACCAAACCGTGGCCTATGCCCCCCTTGCTGCGCGCGCAATCTAAGTCGTGTGTTTTGATTGGCCAGAACCCAAACCCCGCGGATCGTACGTCTGCACCGTTGCATGCTCCCAGATCGAACAACGATCCTCATCCCTTTCGACAGGAAATGCAGTCCGGCTGGGAATTGATTTATATGCCAACGTGCATGGTAAATGCAAAAAATGTCTTACATATAGCACACGAGACCTGAAATGCGCCATCAAATTAAACCCATGGTAAAATTGTGATTGGTTTACATGGGAAAAATTTAGAGGCAAAACGATGAACTGACGTCTTCGTTTCAAAATTAGTACGTCTTCATTTCAAATGAAATTATTATGTTTGTGCACACGAGCGCTTAGAGGCAACCGTTTGAATAGGCCGTCCGCGCGCGCGGTGACTGAGGATATTTTTCACCCTTTTCACCTAGGCCGCCAGCACCCTCCCCCCATCATCCACCCACGTTTCACTCAACTAGTCCACCCAATCTCCGTCGTCAGCTCCCCCCTCCCCCAAATCCACAGCAGAACCCTCTTCGGCGCCGCCGTGCTCACCCCGGCCGTGTGCCCGCTCTTCGGTGTCAAGCCTACCTCCACTGCCGTTCCCAACACGCGGCGGCCTGCGCCTCGCCGTCTTTGTTTGCTCGCCAGCCACCTCGACCATATCGATGCAGTAACCCTCGCCTCTCCTGTGGTCCGGCTGGGTTTGCATTAAGAAGCCTATTAGTTACTGCTCTCCATCGCGATGAGGCATATTTCCTCGCAATCCCTCTTCAAATTTTCATTCCGCATGTTCCCAAATTGGCTATAAAATAATGAAGAGCATATATATGTTCATTATCTACCTTCCTTACTACATATAAGTTGTATTTGTTCCAATAAGTTACTGCCTATTTACATATCGCGGGCGCCCGAGTCACACAAACTTAACAAATTAGCCATACATTTTCTAAATTATTGCATGGCATGTTTAGAAAGCTTGATACCAAGTTGTTAGTTTTATGCTTATCCTCCTTTCCTGAGTTTAGCATGTGTTCTCTGTAGATGCCGAGTAGCAGCGACATCATTCATTCAGGCCATGTATCTTCATCTGATTCGGACAACCCTAGGTCTTCAGCAGATTGTGAGGGATCAAGTACTCTTGAATGGGATAGAGCTGCAGCAATTACCCTTCCAGTCAGGACACGGATGAACGCTCCAAGGAAGCCCACACACCAGCATAAACGTGTATATGAAGTAACCGAGATTGATTTAAAGTCTTGGGCTCCAACTAAACCAGATAAAGCATGCATGAGGTTCAGGAGTGTGTGTGGATTTTTTGGTAGTGCAAGGCTCAACATTAATCTACCGAGGTTTCGGAAGGCTCACACATAAACACGACAAAGGATAGTCCGGGAGATCATGGATCATTTCAACGTTCCAGAGCAGTGGAGAATGCAGGTGGAACACGCTGCACTGAAGAAGGCTAGGGATGCTTGGAGAAACTGGAAGCACGTGTTTTACAAGAAGTACTGGAGTGAAGGCAGGGACCCAATCTCCGCATACCCTCAAATTACAAAGGCAGACTGGGCAGAATTCAAAAGGGTCAGGGCAACTAAAGAGTTTGCTGAGAAGAGTTTCAAGCAATCGAAGCTTCAGAAGAAGAACATACACCCCCACCGTATGGGTGTGGCAGGATACTACGGCATGAAACTGATATGGGAACAGGAGGACAAAGAAGCAGTAGCAGTGGATGGGAATCTGGCCTTTAGTGAAATCAGGGGCGAACGCACCAGAGACTACTTGCGGGCACGTGCAAAGAGGCATGATGACAGAACCTATTACTTTGAAAACGCACATGACGCCAAACTGTGTGAAGTGATGTTAGTGGCTTCCAAGATCCTTGGAAGGTTCTACAGGAACTCAGGGCCATGTGACATTCTGTCCATTCCTCTGGACACAAAAGAGCCCCGTGGCCGTGCAAGGGGTATAGGTGTTAATGTCCCGCACAAGAGGGCTTTCACACTGAGCAAAGAAGAGAGGCTCAGCATGAAAAAAACGAGGAGTGAAATGAGGCAGAATGCATTGTATGAAAGGTTGAAGAAGGAGATTTATTCGACTGTTCGAAAGGATGTTGAGGAGTCAATGATGATGCAGAAGACTCTAACACTGACACATAGCTAGCAAATGGGAGGTGAGGCAGGCATGGAGGATGCTGCTTATTGCGCGACAACACTGCACAAGAGTAGTTGTGCTACAGCTGACCCCAGCGACACTGAGTCTGTAGCTGCTCGTGATGATGCTATATCTGATCTATTTGGAATGAAAGACAGACTGAAGGGTGTGCTTACATATTATGAAGGTACATTAAAATGTGCAACAGCCTGGGTTTGCCCACCCTTCTTGGAAGATGGCCTCTTCTTGGACAATGTGCCATTGAAGCCGGGCTGTGTGAAGTGCTACGTGACTGAAGTAAAGCCTGGATTCAATGAATTTGCCCTGAAGAATGTCCTAGGAGACTTCAATGAGCAAAGGACCTTAGAAGAAACACTGTTACATCACATCAAGTGGCCATGAAAGGAAATAGAGTTCATCGATGAGATTCCTGATGCCCCGCCAAGAGCAACCACTGTCGCCCCTCAACCGGTGACACTCTCCTTGCCACAGCAGCTCTCATGGGCTGATGCATCAACCTGTGATCAGCCGGCCCGACTTTCTGGCGTACATGCATGCCATGTCATCCTCCGCCCCAACGAAGCCTGTGGCAAGGCCTACAACCACTGATGACGCACCACTTGTTCAGATGCCGACCGCTGAAGAAGCGGGGCCGGGTAGACCCAGCTGCAGCACATGCTCAGCAGACCAATCTGGTGGAACAGACTGCTAAGCAGTCTGATGCTTCGCAACCGCCTGCTAAGCAGTCTGTAGGTCCAGAACCGACTGCTCATCAGTTCATCGGTCCGCAGGTGCGTGATCAGCATACCAATGCGTCAGCACTTCCTGCTCAGCAAACCAACGCGTTGGCACAGCCTCCTCAGCACACCGACAAGTTGGCACCACCTGCACAGAAACCCGACATAGCTTGAACGCATGGTTAGCAGTCCGATGCCTCTCCTCCTACAACCCAGCGGCCCGTCACTACAGCACCGCCAGCTCAGCGGTCCGGCATAGATAAACCGTCTGCTAAGCAGTTTGTCTGAGCTTCACCGTCTGCTCGGCAGACTACCTTGCAGGCAACCAGACGTTCTACCAGAAATGCTTCAAGTACCAAGAAGGAAGTGGCCAAAAAGGCTCCACCCCTAAGGAAGCGTGGCAGGAAAGTGAAGAGGAAAGAGAACGGTTGCCTCTTACTTAAAGCACTCATCTCCCATAACCAAATTAACAGCAACTTGTTCGAATCGGGGAGTAATATTATTCCTGATGCCATGGATGATGAAGAAGTATGTTTGTTGCTTGCTAAAAGTAAAGTGGACGTACTTCAAGCATGCTATTACGTCCATGGCCAGCCATTTCTTGTTGGTGAATAATTTGATGAATGCAGCTCCAGTTGCCGCGAGTTACATGAAAATTGCATGGATCTAATGTCAGCAGGTCATCATGGTTTGCTAGTCACTACAACTAAGATCATTTCCGACACGATGCTGGTTCCATCGATGTGAGTTTCGAGGACTTACATCTCTTCTTCAACATGCTCGATGCCACTCTTGTTAGATGCCTGATTTTGTAAAACTCTGATCAACTTCTCCATACAAGGCTGTAAATGATAAACAGTTAACTACATTTTATCCCTCTCAGGGGATTGAACACGCATAGAAGAAAAAGGGAGAGTGTGTATTTCATAGATCTTGCATTAGCAAATGGCACAACATTAGATGGTAAGGACCGACGGGACTGTGCCGTTAACACGGTCGTCTGTATCTTCGAAAACACGTCCCATGCAGAATCATTTCTCTGGCCATATCATGAACGGTAAGTCAAGTAAACAACCACGCATACACTGATTGTCTTTCAGATTTCGACATCATTCGTAACTTCATGGATTTCTTAATATGTAGCCATCACTGGATATTGGTATTCATTGTTCCAAACAAGAACACAGTTTACTACATCGATTCTCTCAGAGAGTCAACAAACGCTCAGGATCTACCGCATCTTCCGCAATTCATTGATAGGTATTGAATTCTATGATGTTGAAATTAATTTCCATTCATGTCTAGTTCAATAATTGATGTTGTCAAAATTCATCATCATTTGCAGTTTGCTCGCATTGTGGAAAACTAAACCAGGGAACCTATTCAAGAGGGAACTACCACTGCAGCACGAGATCGTTTCTCTGGTAACACACCGAAATCCGTGATTTTCGGAAAAATTATCCAACAGTCTGCAAATACATTTCCTTGCGCTAGTCAAATGTTCAAGCTTCTAAATAAACCTCTTTCTATTTTGTCATAATACATCTAACACCGGTTAGCTTGTTCCTAACAGGACAAATACATGACTAATTATGTACAAAAAATTTCAGTGTCCTCATCAAGAAGCAGGGACCAACCTTTGTGGATACTATGTTTGCAGACACATGATCTCCATCTGCAAATCTGCTGATAGTTGTGACAATCCTCGCGAATTAGTACCAGTAAGTCTATCTAAATTAATATCTTCTACTCCACTCATATGGCACATTCCGATCTTAAAAATACTGCAGCTAATCTTAAAACTGAGGACCCCTGAACCGCTCCCGGCTGGTGAATTGCTGATGGTTCGGAGATTTATCAGCGACTTCTTCCTGGATCACTACATCAATCCCACTGGTGATAATGAAGATTTCAGCATGCCTTCTCCTGAAACATTGAGTAAGAGTTAGCCGCTAAACATATAACACATGGATCCATTGTTTTCCATTTGATGAGGTCTTCGTATTTCGTACACTATGATTAATTATGCATTGCATATATGTGTGGACAAATCATTCGAATTTAGCTACCATATGTTCAATTGCAATTGTTGCAAAATTTGATGAATATTCTTCTTGTGGACACTATTTGTTCAATTGAATATTGTGGCGAATTTTCTTTTTGCGTACCGATTCAAAATGGGATATTTTTCTTTATTTTTTTAATTGAATATTGTGGCGAATTTGCTTTTTGTGAGCCGATTCAAAATGGGATATTTTTGTTTCAACCTGGCAATTGCTCCGCACACAGTTCAACAAAATGAGTTTGTGCGATCCACATCGGAAAGCATACGTAAATCATAGCGGAACCGTCGTTGATACACAGCAGATCGCAAACGATTTGCAGCGCTACTACGTGTCCGTAGGGTCTCCGGAACCATTTGTGTTATCGCGATATCGCACACGAGAACTGGGAGTAAACCGTGCCCAATGCAAAATACAATCTCAGTCCTAATTTTTCAGGAAACGTGTGGGATCTCAAACAAAAAGCACACATCACCCTTGCGGCAACCATCGGTGATACCCAATAAATCACAAACGGTCTGCAGCACTTGTATGTGTGCGAAGGGGATCCTGAACCATTTCTGATAGAACATTATCGCAGACAGTAATTGTTGGCAAACGTGTGCGATGGAGTCTAGCATGGCAGACGGGTTAAGCAGAAAACTCATGTGCGATGGGGCACAAATCGCACACAGTTCATATGTTGGCCCATGTGCCTTACATATTGTTTCCCAAACGGATTGTTACGACAGACCGTATAGTTTCAGTGCATCATTAGAAACACTTAATCACCGATACCACACATGCGAAAGAATTTAGTGTGTGCTGCATCGCACACGATTACATTTTGGAAGGCCTCTGGATCACTGCTCCATATCACCGACGGTTTCTGGGTCGTGTGGGAAGGACACTCTATCACACACACTCACTTGGCGACTGTCCCAAATGCCGTCACGAAAAGGGGTTAAAAACGTTTGTATAGCATCGACATGAACCTGTGTGGGCCATAGGAGGGAGGCTAACCAGCCCACAAGGGGATGGTGCGCCCCCCACAAGGGAGGAGGCCGAATTGGACTTGGGAAGGGGGCGCCCACCCCCTTTACTTCTCCTACTCCCTCTCCTTCCCCCCTTTCCCCATCCACAAGAAGGAAAAAGGGGATGGGCCGAATCCTACTAGGACTGGAGTCCTAGTAGGACTCCCCTCTCCCTGTCGCGCCCCTTGTTGGCCGGCCTCCTCCTCCCCTCCTTTATATACGGTGGCAGGGGGCTCCCCAACGGTACAACAGACATCTCTTAGCCGTGTGCGTGCCCCCTCCATAGTTTACCACCTCCGACATATCGTCGTAGTGCTTAGGCAAAGCCCCGCGCCGGTAGCTTCATCATCACTGTCGTCACGCCGTGGTGCTGACAGAAGTCTCCCTTGTCCTCAACTGGATCAAGAGCTTGAGGGACGTCATCATGCTGAACGTGTGCAGAAAACGGAGGTGTCGTACGTTCGGTATTTGGATCGGTTGGATCGTGAAGACGTTTGACTACATCAACCGCGTTACTAAACGCTTCCGCTTTCGGTCTACGAGAGTACGTGGACACACTCTCCCGTCTCATTGCTATGCATCTCCTAAATGGATCATGCGTGATCGTAGAAAAATTATTGAAATATTGTGTTCCCAACAGTATATTCAACTGAAATTCATCAATCCAATTGGGGCCTTAGGGTTCACTTTACAACTCTCAACTGTACTTTGGCTCAAGTTTCACAACCATTCATAATACAACTTTGAGATGGATTGAGGATGAGTCGTGGCTTGATTGTTGGGGTTGGCACTGGCTATCGAACCCACCAAAGATCCATCCCCTGGATGGATGTAGGTGTCTCATCCGAGGTATTTTCTCCTTACAGGTTTCTCACGTGTCTACGGGCCATAGGGATAATGACGTATCTATTGTTCATGGATTCCTCCGCCAACGTGACTTCGAGCCCTTCTTCTCCTCTCCCCATTGTACCATCGATCCCCATCTTTCCCCCGAATCCCTCGCCGGAGCATGGATTCCTCCGCCGACGTGATTTCCCATGGTAATGAGGCGGGTTTTCCACGACCCGTCCAACCTCATCGCACCATGTTCGACATCAGTGAGCAATGGAGTACTAAGGAGGCGGTCACCGGCGACCACCCTAAGAGGACAAGGAGGAGCACGCGGGTGTCGCGCACTGCACGCCTCCGTCGCTCCCCATGCCACAGACTAGCGCAGGAGCGAAGGGTTGAAGGGGACGCCGGCCGTTTCAGGACCCAAGCAGGATCTCACAAGAATTTGAGAGAGAAAGGGACAAACAGGATGAATTTGCAGAGAACGGGGAGAGAAACAGACAACAAGGGAGAGATCAACAAGGGAGAGATATATTCAGATGTTTCTATTCTTCGGAGTTGCTTTGTTCGTTACAAAGTGATGGTATATAAACCCAAGCAAGCCAAACCTTACACACAGTACAGTTACACCGACTGCCAGTCAGACATTCTTGTCGTCCACCTGCCCAGTGGACCCAGGGTCCACCTGCGGTTGCCCGGCGATGTCATTAAGGATGGAGCCATGACATTCTCCCCGCCCCCGCCAGACTATGAGCCTCTGATACATCTCCGTCGTATCTACTTTTCCTAACGCTTTTTCTCTTGTTTTGGACTTTAATTTGCATGATTTGAATAAAATTAGCTCGGACTGATGTTGTTTTCACCAGAACTATCATGGTGTTGTTTTTGTGCAGAAAAAAAAATTCTTGGAATGGAACAAAACTTTCTGGAGAATTATTTCAGAATAAAATAAAGATACTGGGGCCAAGAACCAACGGGGGGGGGGGGGGCCTTGGGTGACGGTAACGACCGTGATCCCAATGCGTACGACCGTGATCCCAATGCGTAATGCTACTTCATATTGAACTTGGGTGATCGTAGGTGCGATTTTTTTTGTTTTCTACTACGTTTGCCAACAGGAAGAATAATCGCTTGGAGACGACGAAGACCTCCACCGAGAACCACCGAGGACGGGTGATACGGACCATGATGGGGCAGGGTCTCGAAGGTAGTGCCTCCCACAAGCGTACGACCACGAATAGGCGCCATTGTCCGATCCAAGATCAAGTTTTCACCCAGAGCCACACGCAAGGAGTGGGAGAACCACCCCAGCCCCTTCGTGAAGTATATGACGTCAACGGACGCCGCCGGCAGCGACCAGTACAAGAACTGCGCAAGTGATGAATTCCAGCGCTCACACCCTCTGACATACCCTGATCCGCCCACCACCCACAACCAAGCCACCTGCGAAGAGATAGCTGCCCACTCGCACCTGAGACGCAAGTTCCTCCCCTGAACGCCATGCCTCCCAGTGCCAGCACCGCCGCCCATCATCCAGACACACCCAAGACCATCCAAAAAGATATGCTTCAACCAAAGGGAAACCCCAGACTGACGAACTGAAGTATACGTCCGGCCTTGAACATCGCCGGTGTTGCAATAGCCTGCATGTGGCCGAGGAAGGAAAAGGTGGCAGAGCGGACGCATCCAGACCGGCACACCCCCATGCTGGTGACAGGACCCAAGCACGTCGGTGCCGCCCATCCTTCCAGCCAACCTCCCCTCCCCGGGGACACCCCTATGCCGCCTCGCCTTGACGGCCTATGAAGAACCACGCAAGGCCACCACTGTAGACTCAACCACCGGCCAGGAGGACCCCCAAGGACCGCTACCAACCATTAAGGAAACCCACCCGGGAGCCCATCCGCGCTGCACTCGCGGTCTAGTTAGCAAAGCGGCTGCAAATCAACTAGCCCGCCCACCTGCCCCCACTAGCCACGTCGATGGCAGATGAGGACACACGTAACTCATGTAGCCCCGGCCCCACTCCGCCTAAGCTCTGGTCGTGCACCGCTAGACCCCACCACGCACCACCGTGCTTCAGCCCCTTCATGGTGCCGCCAACAGCCCGTGTCTCCGCCACCGGCTGCTCCCACCGTGCCCCAGAAAAAAAACACCGAGCCGCCACCCAGCCCGGAGACTCGAGACTGTCGGCCCGAGCGCTAGAAGGAGGAACAACCCGCCACCGCCAGCGCTGGCCGGGCTTTGCGCGCTAGCATGTCGTGGCTATGTCGAGGGGAGGGAGGCGCGAGGGGGGTCACTAAGCAATGCTAGGGTTTCCCCTGGCGCTCATGGGAGCGTCGCGGGTGGTAAAGGCTGCTTGAAGGAGTTCAATTTCTGAAGGCTCTGTACTCGAAATCTTCTATAGCGTGCTTTCTCATCGGATGCAACGTGCTTCTCCCTCTAGTGTGCTAGCCGGCCGTGCGCTTCAGCCGTCGTTTCCTCTTTTATCATCACCAGTTTTGCAGAGATCTATCAATGTCAACTAAAACCCTGGCTCAAAGAAACATGACGATGGCAACACGATTCTCATCAAAACCCGGTTGACAGTACTTGCCGCTTAGGATCGGAATCATTTTCCCTTTCCTGTCATTCAGTCATCCCCATGGAGGGTCGAGATACAATCCCACATATTCAAGGAATCAAATCCAATATGAGATGGATGCATTAGAGAGTTGTACACCTGGAGCAAAATTTCATGGGGTCCTACCATCTATGGCGATCCCCTAAAGCGATGCCCGTGTTAACCTCATTAACAAAAAATCGGCTACGAAGCATTTTTTTCCCACGGACTGAAGATGAAGAACACCAGGATTTCCCCAAGCAGATCTCATAGCAACCAAAGTAATTTGAATATTGATGACTAAATGGGTAATTATTGTACCTATTAATGACAGCTTCACCGACATTGACTTAGACTTTTCACCGCCATCAGTCATCTCCACAACTTCTATTTCGTCACCCAAATATTGAGGTGGTCTATCATGGACATAACCTCCTCAGCCTTCTTTTCTAGTAGATACGCGAACTTACATTTGTACGTGCTCGATCTAGAGTGCTAGCTAGTTCTATTCGCCATTCAGAAGGGGACATCTGACATCCTGGATGAATAGGAGTGATAGTATACTCATAGAAAAAAGGTGCCCATTCTTTTTCAGAAGCACATCTCCAAAGAAGCTCCATTTCAATGTAATTGTCCTAGGGTAATTTGAGGAGAAGTTCTACCCTGGTGCGCATGAGTGCGGACAAAGTGTGTAGGAAAGACTATGTTGGTTTTTGATAACAGTCTAGATCCTGGCTGGCGTAACGGCGGGGCACCGGTGAACGACGTTATGGCGTTACAAAAGAGCAACAAGTACGAGTGTGGATCTCGAGTCAAAGACGAAGACCTCGAAACCGGCTTGGAGAAGGCAACTGCGAGCTGAATCCAACAAGGAATCAACCACCAAAACAAGTCCCAATCCAAGGGGTAGGTAAGAGCCTACCTGACATAAAGGGAAAGGGATGCACACCGGAGGCAGAACGCCTAGCAACGGTGGATTGGGTGACGTATGGAGCGTGAGGGAGAGGCTTGGCAGGCTCCACGAGGTGCATACTCGCATTCTTTAGTTCCTTCTTGTTTTTTATGTGTTGTCATTTGGCTTTTTGTGTTCTTCCGGTTTTTCTGATTTTTTTTCGGTTTTCATTCAACGGGGCATGATGTCGGCTATACCACTAGTAAATTGTACCATCAAAAGATTCCACATATTTTGGTTGTCAAAATGATGATTTTAAAATACATGTGACTTTCTATACCAAAAAGGAGGGAGTATGAAGCCAGTTCACTTATCACTAGTTTTGTCCAACCCGATCATGCCATGTGTTAAACGAGCTCTGCAACCTCTCCGAGGAACGCACAACCCAAAATTTTTGGAAACATTCAAACATCTGCTTTTTTAACCGTGCCTGCTGATGTTGCTTCACTTGAGAAAGCCCCTTAGTACTCTTATTAATGTTCCTTCCTTGTCGTGTGGATCTGCGCACCTCGAGCAGTTTTTCGGTGATGGCCTTCTCCACGCATAGATGTGCACTGCCATGGTTAGACCTCCAACATACCTGGTACGTCCTAGCCTTGGCATTATGATGAAGATACTCTGTTGCCTTGGGAATCACCATCTCATCGAGTTGGTCCAAGTGAACAGTTACGTGTGTGAGGTAGTGTGAATTATCTCTATCAATCACCTCTATCGCAAAACCATCAGACTTGGGGTCCTCCAAGGAGTCATGAGGCAAGAACAGAATTCCAAGCTTCAAAGGTGGCGAATTCTCCAAAGAAGACGTGTCGTCATGACCAACAACTGCAGTTACTCCCGGCAGGTCATTGTACTCCGATACTGAGATATGCCGCCGCAAAAACACTACACAGGCTGGTTCTGGAAATATGCGCGAAAATCTTATTTCTTTTCCACTGTTGTGACAAGAAGGCACAAGGTCGTGCTCATATCCTTGACAACATAATGGATCTGGGCGAAACCATCTGACCAAAGTTCTGTGGATGTTGTTCCAGTGTTCGTCCTTGTGTACAACACACGAGAAATCTTGCGTGGGAAATTGGATGATCTCTCTGATGACAATATCAGCCGTCGACTTGAAGTTTGGTGTCAGCAGTCGCAAGCACTTGACTGTAGTTCCCACTATGTCTGTACTCTCCGAAAGACGCAACATGACCACAAGCCCAAAATTGTTTTGGGGCAACTTGCGGTCTTCGTACAAGAAGGATAGAATGGCCTCTACCCCACGCTCCTCGAAACCAACCGGCCGTATGCTAAAGAAGCTATACCGGCCGGCTGGATGCAACATTTGATATATCAGTGATTTTCCCCTAAGACATGCCCAATAAGAGGGTCAAAGAATAGGTGCTGTCGCGGCGTTGCACCGAGCTGTACGAAACTCACGAATTCACTTGCACCGTCTGCAAGCTTCTCAAATCTTCGGACGGCAGCGGCGGTGGTACTGCTCGCAGAGTAATGGTCATTGTCACGGCCGACCAAAGAGGAGATGAACACCTTGGTCGCATGAGCTATCTGTCTAGGAAACGAGGATTGCCTTACCACCTGCTCCGCCTCCTCTTCTTCCCGAAAGAGTTGCCTGCATCTGCGCGCTACGTGGTCGCAGTGCTGGGCAGCACGCTTCAGCTTCTTCCGCCAATGGAGCAGCGGCACGTCGGTGATTTGCCACTTGTCAGACATATGGAGCGCGGCCTCCATTTTGATGCGCGCCATCTCCAGCCTCTCTAGGCCACCATCCTCTGCTGCTTCTTCAACTGATCTGTCAGGCCTTTTGCTGGTGGGGGCAATACCAGAAATAATCCGGCTAACTGCTTCCCCAACAATGGCAGACTTGACCATCTCGGCCATTGCTGTGCTTTTGAGTACGACGCAAATTAGCGAGAAAGACTACGTTGTGGTTGTGCTACTCAAGAAATGGACTAGCTAGCCTTGTTTCCCTAGCCACCCCTCACTGCCGTTCCTTTTATTGCTCAACATGCTTCCGTAGTCTGTGGTGAATTACAAATGATCGACTGAAACATCTATGCTCGCTGGTGGTTTTCTATTGGAAAGGTGAGAAAAGAATTTTGTTTCATTCCGTTGATAAGGACAATTGGCGGAGCAGAACGGGCGGACCATAATATACTTGGAGACAGCCTCCTCGAAGGTGGTGCATACGATTTTGGAGCCATCCAAATATAGTGGATTACTATGTGCCAACTGTGTTAGGTCTTCTTTAACGCAACGACTCTTATATAGGTGTTTAGAGAAAGAAGCATGTGTTAAGAGTCCAGTCCAAACGCTGCTACCGCTTATGTACGGGCGCTAATGAATGAACGAACGAAAAAAAAGGGAAGCTGCACTAGTGTCTAATGACTCACGTGGCCTTTGTTTGGGCTGCAGCTACTGATTGCTAGATTCTAGGCCTTTCAAGATCAGAAGCTCAGAACAAACACATCACATTTCTATATAGCTTCCCGAAATCGATTATGAAAAACTACGAGCGAAGCGAAGCTGGAAGCACTGATTTTGGTGACTAGCGATTCTGCAGCTTCTGGTAAAAGAAAGCGATTCATTTTGTACCATTACCCTTTTTTTCAATCAAAGTTACAACAGTCCTTGTTGGATTTAGTCCCACATCGATTGTGGGGGAGACATAACACGACTTATAAAGGCGGGGGGGGGGGGGGGCAAGGGCCTCTAAGTCGAAGTTGCTCCCCGGTTTGGCCTGGTGACGCAGGTGGATCGGAAATGCTGGTGTTAGCGGACCCAAGATTGCGTAACAATTGGTATCAGAGCCCAAGTGCCCGGAATAAATCTTGATGGACTCACGGGTGTTCAATCATGGTTGGTGGGCTGGAAACGCTGGTGTCAATTGACCGATGATGACCGATATGTGAGGGAGGGATTGTTGGCTTTAGTCCCACATCGGTTGTGGGGGAGACACAATGGTTGGTGGGGAGATTGTTGAGTTTAGTCCCAAGACACAATAGTTGGTGTGTTGGAAACACTGGTATTAGCGGGCCCATGGATGACCGATGTGTGAGGGAGAGATTGTTGGATTTAGTCCCACATTGATTGTGCGAGAGACATAATAGGGGAAGAGGGCCCAGGGCCTCTCATAACTTGGTGTTGCTCTCCAGTAGGGCTTGGTGACGTAGGTGGGTTGAAAACTCTGGTGTTAGCGGACCCGAGATTGCGTAACAACCCTCTGCCGAGCAAACCGTCGACGTCCCAAGTCCCAGTTCCAACCTGTGATCTCTCGTCTCTTCCGAGATACCAATCCAGCGGCCGCAACCAGAGGAGGATGCCGGCCGAAGTAAACATGTTGTAGAGCATAGGCTTCAGGACACCCCCTTATCTAGCCACTCAGTTTTGCATCACGATTCATGCAAGTACTTTTATCTTTTTTCGTTTCTTCCATATAGAACAATATATGAACTTCAAACTTGGCAGCTCAACTGAACATTCTTACTAAAATGTGAGAAAAAACTTTTGGAATTTTTCGTGCATCATAAGTACTAAAAAGTACATTCTTTAATAAAAAATCTCATTTCGTATATTTATGTTGGATCAAAAAATCTGAATTTTTTTCCCACATTCTAGTTAGAATGTTTTGGTGTCTTGGAAAGTTTGAAGTTCATATGTTGTTTTGCTTTGAAGAAACAAAAAGAAATTTTTTTGGATGTAGTTAGTTAGTTGTCTAGCACGGGTTTTAAATCAATGTTGAAGGATAAAAATAAGGGATGTCGAGAAACCTGAGCTCTAAAAATCCGGGTCCCCGCCGGCCTCCCGTAGGGCCTCGTCGGCCATCTCGTCGTGGGAACGTCCTCATAGATCTGGTCGACGTCGTGTGTAGCGGCGCTGTGGCGAGCATCGGGTGAAACCGCTGTCGTGCCTGTGTCCGCGGGCGCCATTGCCTGCGAGGCTGCGAGAGGAGAGCGGGCGTAGGGGCCATGTGTGAGGGCACCGAGGCACCGAGGCTGCCGGGAGGAGGCCGCGCGTGGAGCAGGTGCTGCTAGGTTCATGCATGTGCGATCTAGTGAACCTTTGGGGCCATGTGCGATGCATAGTGAGTTCTCGATCGATACCTTCCTGGGAAATGGGAACACAGTTCTATCCCCACATGAATTAGACAATCTTTTGAATGAACAGGCAAACTTATATATTCTAAATAACAACTTAGAAATCTTGTTCGTGTAAGCAAACAATACCGCATGCGGAACAAAAAAAATAGAGGCTTACTAGTATATTTAATAACAGCAGTGACTACAATGAGAGATCAATCCAAGCAGTGCAATAGGGACTATTGCCGACTTGAGGTAAAGATCAGAACAAGAGAAACAAAAGGGAAGTGCTCACCACTGAGAAAATCCTCAGAGATTGGCACCCCCAACTTTACCATACCTTTAGAAACAAGGGTGACGAACCTTGAGCTCGACAATTCCGTGCCTCCAATGGTTGAGCTTCATCAGCTGCAATCACAAGTCACATGCAGAAAGCTAATTAATGGTGCAGTGCTGCTGAAACTTCGGTCTTCAAAAGTGTGAATGGAAAAAAAAATCAGCTTTTAGTGCAACAACATCAATGTCCACATCAATCTTACAGTAAAACCAGAAGATGTTCAGTATTTTGGTACACAATTGCAGACCGTCATTTCCTGACATATTCTTTTGCACAATCATAATCTAAAACATGCCTGCACGAACTCGGTACGGGACAGCGGCATCCGTGGCTTAGGGCAATGCGTCCGCACCTGTAACTGCTATGAGCAGTATTATCTAGAGGATTAGAGCGCTCTTGCATGGCGATGGATGGGACGGTATCCCGACGACTGGCGTCGGTGTGGAAGGTGTCTATCGACAGAGAGTATGGGATAATACGCAACGGCTGCTCCGGCAAACTTCATAAATCACCTTGCCGCGTCCATATTGTTGAGTATATGTGTTACGTACATATTATGTATTGGGCCCGCCTTATAGTTCCTTGTATAATTGAAGTATGTGCCCTATTTTTGTACATCATATATACGTGTCTATGTACGAGAGCAATACATCATGCAATTCACATACTTTACATGGTATCAGTTTTTAGGTTTTAATCCTCGCCTACGCTGCCGCCGCACGCCTCCTCCGCGCCGCCGCCGCCACCCGTGCGTCTTCTCCCGCACAGGCCGCCGCCCCTCCCTCTCCCTGCCGTGCCGCACACTTTCCCAGCCGCGTGCCCGCGTCGCCAGCCATCGCCAGCCAGCTTCGCCCGATCCCGCCCGTTCCCGCATGCTGCGTCGACCAACCGCGCGCTTCCCCGGCCGCCAACCCGCTCGCTAGCCGCCGCCCACCTGCTTCATCTGATTCCGCCCGTTCCCGCTGGCCGCCACCAACTCACGATCATACGCGCGCCTAGCCACCACCAACTCCCGATCGCTCGCCAGCCCTCATTGCTCGCTCGCCAACGCGCCGCTAGCCCCGATCTCCTGCTACTCCGAGCCCCTGCCACATCACTGCGCCACATCGCTGCATCGTCGCCTTGCTGGTAACTGCCTCGCCCCAAGCCGCCACACTCGAGCCGCCGAGCCGTCCCACTCTAGCCATGTCATTCGTCATCTCCTCCGCGTCCACCAACTCCAACCCGTTCGCCGACGCCAACCCTCCCGACGTCCACGAAATCTGCAACCTCAACATCTTCGAGCGGGTGCCGGTTCGTCTCTCGCAGGCGGACTCCTCCTAATACACGTGGAAGACGTATTTTTCCCTCGTGTTCCGGGAGTATCACCTCATCGACCACGTGGACGGCATCGTCGGCTCCAGCCTCGTCCCCGAGTTCCATGACTGGCCCACCATCAACACCACCATCATCCGTTGGTTATTCCTCACCATCTCGCTGGACCTCTTCCAGACGGTCGTGGCGGACGGTGATGATTCCTGCGCCGTGTTGACCAAGCTGAACGGGCTCTTCACCGACAACCAGCTCCAGCATCGCGTTTTTTTGCAGCAAGAGTTTTTCGGTGTCACCGGGACAAACACCTGCGTCGATGACTATTGTCGCCGCCTGAATACTCTCGCTGACAAGCTCCGTGATATTGGCGCGAAGATCGATGATGACCTCCTCCTCAGCTCTCACCGCCGGGCACGAGGACTTCGGCAATGCCGGGGTGAACCTCAGCCTCATCCCCAACCCGTCCTTCGCCAAGTTCGTTGCGTACCTCCACTTGGAGGAGCGGCGGATGAAGTAGGTGAAGGCACAGGCCATCCACACCGCCGTTGCCGCCGGCACCAACCGCGGCAGGCCCTCGACGGCTCCAGCCGCCTCGGCCGCACCCCCGCCACCGCACCACCCGCCGTCGTTCCCGGCGCCGCCGTCGTACCCGGTGCCCCAGCAGTCGGGGCTGCTTCCGCTGCCCTATGGTCCGCCCGCCCCTCCCGCCGAATGGCGCCATGGGGGCCGCCACGGCGGTCAGCAGCAACAGCCGCAGGGCACCGGCCAGCCCCGTTAGCAGCAGTTCCAGGTGCCCCCTCCGTGGGCCGCCGGCTACAACCCGTGGACAGGTGTTATCCATGCCTACACCATGCCAGTTCCACGGGCTCCTGCACCGACCCTTCCCGTGCCGTGCCCGCCGGCGCATCAGGCGTACTACGCGGCTCCGCAGCCGTACGGAGGATACCCACCGCCGCAGCTGAGCGGCGCCTACGGTCTCCCTGTGGCCCCGCCGCCGCCCTCGCCGGCCCTGCCACCGGCGCCTTGGGATCCGGCGCTCCTCGCCGCGCTGCACACCGCGCCTACGCCGAAAAACCACTGGTGTACATGGACACCGGGGCTATGGCTCACATGTTTGATCATCTTGGTAATCTTGCCTCCTCCACTCCCGTCACCACCGACCGCCACATCATTGTCGGCGACGGTTCCACACTCCCTATTACAGTTGCCGGGCACACTTATTTTCCTTCTAATTCCATGCCTATTACTTTGTCTAACATAATTGTGTCACCTCATCTTATTAAGAACCTTGTTTCCGTTCGTTGTTTAACTCGTGAAAATCCTGTTACTATTGAATTTAACGAGCTTGGTTTTTGTGTCAAGGACGCTCGAACCAGGATGGTACTTCACCGATGTGACAGGCTCAAAGAGCTCTATCCGATGCATTTTCGTCCACCTCCACCACCACACCGGTTGCTCTCTCGGCCGGTGTCGATCTCTGGCACACTCGTCTGGGTCATCCCAACCCCGTCACACTTCGTCATATTCTTAGGAGTTTCAGTTTTAGTTGTAATAAGATAGAGGATCACAACTGTCATGCCTGTCGTGTCGGCAGACATGTTCGCCTCCCGTTTAATGACTCCACCACCATAGCTTCTTTTTCTTTTCAGTTGATTCATAGCGATGTGTGGACCTCTCTGGTTCCTAGTAACTCAGGCTATTTATATTGTCTGGTTATCCTTGATGATTATTCTCACTATGTGTGGACGTTTCCTTTAGGACGAAAGTCGGATGCACTCTCCACATTGACGGTTTTCTACTCCTATGTCAGCATGCAGTTTGGACGTCCCATCCTTGCTCTTCAGACTGACAATGGAAAAGAGTTCGACAACATTGCTTTCCGCACCTTTCTGTCGCACCACGGCACAATTTTTCGTCTCACATGCCCATATACTTCGCAGCAGAACGGTCGAGCCGAACGCGTCCTTCGCACTCTGAACGACTGCGTCTGCACACTCCTGTTCCATGCTAATGTGCCTCCTCGCTTCTGGCCGGACGCACTCACTACTGCTTCACTTCTCCTTAACCTTCGCCCCTGCCGTCCACGGTGGAACTATGCACCTCACCATCTTCTCTTCGGTACGCCCCCATCTTATGATGGCTTGCGTATTTTCGGGTGCCTTTGGTATCCTAGCACTGCCAACTCCGCTCCTAACAAACTCGCACCTCGTTCTGTCGCTTGCATCTTCATCGGCTACCCCTCTAACTCCAAGGGATATCGGTGCTATGATCCCATCTCCCACCGTGTCACTAGTGCAAAACTGGGCAATAGCACCGGTTCGTAAGGTCCTTTAGTGCCGGTTCGGTAACCGGCACTAAAGTGTGGGCACTAAAGCCCCCCCCCCCCCCATTTAGTACCGGTTCAGCATGAACCGGTGCTAAAGGGCAACCACGTGGCACGAGCCAACTCCGGGGGCAGGGAGCCCTTTAGTACCGGTTGGTGACACCAACCGGTATTAAAAGGTTGAGGGTTTTGGGTTTATGATTTATTTTTCATTTAATTTTGTGTTTTCCATTTAATTCTTTTTCGTTTGCTGGTATTTTACGATACTACATATTATACACGTTATGCATATACATAAACACTATTCTGATCACGGGATCTGATCACAACCTGACCTGCCCCGCTAGTAGTACGTTGAATTCCCCTGTGAACTAGGTTGAACTTCTGCCAACATTGCCGAAATGGGGCTTGCGATATACCGTTGGAAAGCTATGGACACCAGTATCATGACCCAAGTTAAATTTTATATAAAATGTAAGCGGTTTAAGAGCAGTTTGGAAAACCGTTTTCTCTTTGCACAAAAAACGTGAATCGTATTTTCGATCGCATTTCTAAACCGTTTATCCGAATGAGGCTTATAATATGGCGTTGGAAAGCTGCTGCAAAACCGCTCCTTCCGCATATTGAAAGTTTTCTCTAATTTCCTATGGTTAAAGAGTAATTCCAAAAAACGTAAAATTTCGTAAACCGAACAGCTGAGTTCGTTTTTTCGATGTAATTTCTAAACGGCTAATCCAATGGAGGCATATGATATGGCGTTGGAAATCTTATGAAAATGCTCTACTTTTTCATCTTGAAAGTTTTTTTCTAATTTTGAATGGTTTAAGAGTAATTTAGAAAATGGTCCAAGTCCTACCGAGTTCGTAGTTTTGAGCTAATTTTTTAACTGTGTGTCCGAATGCAGCAAATGATATGGCGTTGAAAAGCTTGAGCTAATGCAAAACTTTTTTGTATGTATTGTTTCTCCCAATTCTTTACGGTTTTAAGTCAGTTTCGAAAATGGCGAAAAACGTATTTTCGCCATAATGTCTACAAACTTTATCGGAATTGGGCAAATATTATACCGTTGAAAAGCTACGGAAAATGCGAAACGTTTTTCTGTTGATGGTTTTTTCTGATTCCTAGCCGTTTTCAAGTAATGCCGAAAACGGCGGGATCATTCGTTCTGCCTCTATCGCGAAACAGATTCTTCGAAAATGCACCGCGTGAAGAACCTGAACTTCTCGGTGCGTGTACCTGAACTTCACTCTGTTTTTTCACGTGCTTTTCTTGCTCGTAGCTCTCCATCCACTCACCGTAACACTCACCGAAATTGAGCAAGTGATATACCAGTGGAAAGCTGCTGTGAACACGCAAATTTCCCATGTTGATCGTTTTTTCATATTCGCAACGATTATAAAGTTTTTCATCTGAAATTCATACACTATAGTAGTTGAACTTCCTGCTGTTTTCAGTTGAACTTATGTGACGTATTTTCATTTGTAATTTTTTCATCCATTCGTCAGTGTTACACAAATGATATTCTTTTTCTACAAATCTCTCTCACAATAAATTTTTTAACTTTCTCCGACGAAAGACTTGAACTTATGACAACAAACATTTATCCTTTGCTTTTTATACTTTTTTTAATACAAGATGCACACCGTGTAGTACATAAACTTCTGGCAGTTATCAATCTGAACTTCTCTCGGTTACGTGAAAATATTTAAGATTTTTAATCTAATTTTATTAATCCTTTTTTATGAATTTTGAAGCGCTCTATTTTTAATAGTTGAACTTCTTGTTATTTTATTTTTTAACTTCTTGTTTCCATTATTTAATAACGAGGAAAATATGAGTTTCTATAATCATCGAACTTCTCCATCTTTTTAATATGGACTTCCTGGTTTTATTTCTTAATCTTTTTTTATGAATTTTGAAGCGCTCTATTTTTAATAGTTGAACTTCTTGTTATTTTATTTTTGAACTTCTTGTTTCCATTATTTAATGAGGAAAATATGAGTTTTCTATAATCATCGAACTTCTCCATCTTTTTAATATGGATGTCCTGCTTTTATTTTCTTAATCTTTTTTATGAAATTTTGAAGCGCTCTATTTTTTAAAGTTGAGCTTCTTCTTATTTTATTTTTGAACTTCTTGTTTCAATTCTTTAATAACGAGGAAAATCTGAGTTTTCTATAATCATTGAACTTCTCCATATTTTTAATATAGACTTCCTGGTTTTATTTCTTAAATCTTTTTTATGAAATTTTGAAGCGTTCTATTATTAAAATTTGAACTTCTTGTTATTTAATTTTTGAACTTCTTATTTCCACTCTTTACTAACGAGGAAAATCTGCGTTTTCTATAATCATCGAACTTCTCCATCTTTTTAATTTGGACTTCCTGGTTTTATTGTTTTTTCTTGTTTTTCGCTCATACATAAAATTTATTGGATTATATGCAGAACACAATTTTATGAGAAAATTTGGGGGATGGGAAGAATGGAATCAGAGTGTGCACTTCAGAAAGAGCTTGCACTCTATATGAACTTGTGTTCTTGTTTCTATCCGAACTTCTGAATTTTTTCCTTTTGAACTTGTGTTGGTGTTCCTGACCAAACCTTGTAGTATTTTCATTATATTGTTTTCCTTTTTTCTTGACGGGGTTATCTTTTACTTTCCCATAAACATGAAAAGCCACAATAGCAGATCGAGAAGCTAAGATTAGGTTTTGTTCAGTGAAAGCGACTAGTGAGGACAGGGCTCAGAGGGTGAGTATGATAGCAAAACCAATGTACACTCCAGCAGAATTTTTCAACAACAACGTTCAGAGGGGAGAGTGATAGGGAAGACCTCAACACTCCCTGTGTTTCATTGAACATAATAAATTCACAAAAATACAGGCGGAGATATATTGGTCTCAGAGCTAGTATAAAGTAACTAACAAGACCACTGAATCGCTACAAATATTATGTCTGAAGAGTCTAAAATTCAGTATTTAGAAACAGCCATCGTAGAAGGGATGGAATCTACTGCTAACTCATGTTCATTCATAATTTCAGTCACAAAAAGTCACATTTTTTTTGTGGGAACACAAACAGTCACCTTGGAACCAGTCAGAAAGCAACAACAACATTTCGTTTTGAGGTATCGCTCTGCCTGTGCTAACCATTCATAGCCTGATGCGTCACTACTACTATCCTAAAGAACTTTGCTGTAGTTGCTGCCTAAAAGATCCTGCGACTAGCGGTGGCCATCGAAAACTAAAACTACGACTAGGAAGGTGCTTTGCTTCATCTGAATTTCCGTATAAAGCAATCATCTTGGACCCCAATCAAAAGCGACAACATTATTCAGAAACTTAATTCAGTACTCAGAAGCTGCCAGCATGGAATGGAACCTTATGCTAACTTGTGTTCACTCTGAATTCTACCGAAACACAATCACCAACGTTCAGAGGCACGACGCTATGATCCAACAGCGAGTCGACGAAGAAACTAAATACATGTGCCCTGTATGCTTCAGGGGGACACCAAATGTACTTTGGCCCACTATGTACCTGTCCTTTCATGAATCATTCAGACCGCTGGCCCATGGGGCTGTGGCCGCCCGGTTGCAGTCGATCTGGAGGAGATGGTCGGCCGCTGCCATTCTCGTTGCTGCATCGAGGAGGAAGAGGAGTAGGATAGCGCCAGGTGAGTTTTCTGAACGACGCCAGACAGTGTAGTTGAACGGCCGGCTGGTGCTCGAGGTAGAAAACCGGCCGCCTGGTCCCTGGTCCCAGGCAACAGTGGGGAGGCGGCGACTCGTGCTGGCTGGGGGTGCATCTCGCGCTGCGCATGCTGCTGGAGAGGATGGTTGGGGCGGCGACGTATGCTGTTGGATGAGGAAGGTGGGGACATCGGCGCGTTCGCCGGGGTGGGAGGTGGGGACGGCGGCGCGCTCGCCGGGGTGGGAGGTCGGGACGGCGGCACATCTGCCGGGGAGGGAGGCGGGGGCTGACGCCGCTTGCTGCCGGGGGAGGAAGGTGGGGCGGCGGAGCTTCTGCCTGGGAGGGAGGTGGGGTGTAGGAGGTTCTGCCGGCGGAGAGAGGTGGGGGCGGTGGTGCTTGCTGCCGGAGCAGGGAGGTAGCGGCGGCCTCGGGTGGGAGGCGGAGTGGCGCTGACTGGGGAGGTTCGAGGAAGGCGTGGGGATAAGGTCGGGATGTGATAGGGGGCCGGTGAGGTTGGTCTGATATTTGTTTTCTCGGATCCAGAAACGTCCCATCCAGCCTTATATAGACACTGTGATCCAAATAACTATTATATATATATATATATATATATATATATATATATATATATATATATATATATATATATATATCATCCAACGAATGTCTCACAACTACCATTAATTCACACATATATACACACATGTATATATATACAATTAGCAAGCTATATACAATTTCTCCTAATTGGTGCCTTCGGAGCCAGTTGCATTAGCCTAATTGGTGCCTTTGGAGCACGATGACAATTGGAGGTGGTTCATGGGGGCGGTAGCGGGTAATAGTATTCTCCTTTGGGATCTCTGACCTGGTCGAGCAAAAATCCCGCTATTTCCTCTTGAATTGCTTCTATGCGCTCCTCTGCTAGGAGCTGCTCCCGCACCTCTCTGAACTGTTAAGAAGGAGATCAATATGCATGTGTATTAGTTGTGTGACTAGATATCGATAATGTTGTAAAAATTGCGAATAGTGTTCGGACAAACGTACCCAGTCCTGTCTTTGAGATCTACTCCTTTCGGATGCCATCAGGCGAATGTTCTCGCAAACGTAGTATGCACACAGATTATTCCCCGACGCGCCTGCTTCAGGGCCTTTATGAGAATGAAATTTGATCAGATAATAATTAATCAAGCATGATAATTAAAGAGATGGCAGCTAGCTAGCTAGTACTACTTAATTACTTACCTTGGGTCGATACCATTTCAGCTTTCGTTTCCATTGGCCTCGAGTGACGCTGATGAACTTTGCCCAAGCCCTGCCCGCCGACAAAGAAAATGAGTAAAGGGGTTATTAAATAGTTCATATCAGGAAATGGCGAACTAAATAGGCCGAGATATATAGGTAATAATAATTGAAATTACATGTTGACTATCCCAAACAACATGGTCTGGTCACTTTCTTTTTTAAGTAGTGAGTCCAGTACTTGAACTGTTCCTTCATCAACTTTAATGATTAACAAGATCCAGTCAAATCTGTATGCACACACGTTTGCATGTCTTAATTGAGCGGGCATATGTAAGCAAAAACATGTAGCTAGCTAGTAGGCAAAAACAGAATTTGTAGTACAAGACAGTGTGACTCACTCGAAGTTGTAAGGAAGTAGTATATCTTCATTGGTATTGAGGCGCTTGAAGAACTCTAGCATGCTTTCCTCTACACTTTTTTCATAATATGCATCTAATTTCCATGTGTATTCATTAATGGTATTTGGGTCAATGAACCCAATGCCATAGCGTCCACCTTTTTCATTTCATACATCTTCATCCTTCATAATACCACAGAAAAGAATATAGTGAGGATAATTACATGTAATGATTAATCAAAATGATCACTACAGCTAGCTTGAGACTTAAATTACAGAAAGAAATCACTTACAGAAAATAGCAACTGACGATAGATTTGTCGAGTGCGTCTTGATTGTATAACTGAAATAATTCAGAATACTCAATGGACACAACTTTCTCATGGAAGTAATGATCCTTCTTGACATTCACCATGAGGGACTCTCGATTGGAAATCTTGGTAATGTTCATGTACCATTGATGCAATTCATACATTCTTGTTGGGAGCTTCATGACCTGGTCTGGCTCGACCAAAGATTGGCCCCGGACATATTTCTGTTTTATTTCCTCCTCTCTAAGCGGAGACATGGACTCGATCTCGAGGAGTTGTCCAACAGTGATCTGGAGGATTTCAGCCTGCCTTATATGCTCCTCGGTTATTACCACATCGCGTAGCTCGGGAACGTAAACGGTTTGCCCACAATAATATTGGGCGCGCCTACTCTCATGTGTTGTTGACACAACAAGCGGGGGGATTGATTGCGCCGCCTGTTCTCCCAGCTGGGGAACGGTTTCACCGCATTTTTTGCCAGCTGATTTGCTCGAGCTCGAGCTCACCTCTTTCTGTAGACGTGCTCGATTTAACTTCCTGAGGTGGCGCTCATAGTCTGTGTCAACAGTCTTGGGAGCTGGTGGTCTAGCAATATGAATGAAGTGGTCAATATTTTCCTCAGGCACTTTCTCCCTTGGCGGCGGTTGCGGTTTCGGTGCAAAATGGGCTTCCACCTTGGCCTTCGATATGGCTGCGTTTTCCTCCTCGGACTTGTCATAAGGCCTCTGCAGAAGAGGCGCGAGGCTGCTTGGACCATATTGAAATCGCTTGCCTCCGCCTATACCTCGCGTAATACCTCGACTTGTACCGCTACGCACCATAGCTGCGGCAGCTCTCTTCCGTGATTGCTGAGGCGGCGGAGACGGCTGACGTGGCTGAGTTGGACGAGGAGGGGTGGCCTAAAGCTGTGCCGGACTTGGAGGAGGAGTGGCCTGAAGTTGTGCCGGACTTGGAGGAGGAGTGGTCTGACGCTGTGTCGGACTTGGAGGAGGAGTGGCCTGACGCTTTGCCGGACTTGGAGGAGGAGGAGTGGCCTGACACGTTGGTGGACTTGGAGGAGCGGGAGTCTGCTGACTCGGTGGCGGACTTCGACGAGGAGTCGGCTGACGCAGTGTCGGTGGCCTTCGAAAGATGATGCAATCCTTTCTCCATAGGATGATACGATGTTTGGCCTCTCCCAGTGTGTGCTCCTCGTGACCTCCAGGAATGTCAAGCTCTAGCCCCGAATATTGGTCCACCACCTCATCAACCAAGACACGAGCATAGCCCGCTGGAATCGTGTTGCAATGGAAGGTTGCATCGGGGGGATTTGTAAAAGAAATGGCGTCCGCCACCTTCGTGGATATGTTCTTCACTTTGAAGTGTAGCTCGCAGTTAGTGTTCTCCATGATGTCATCCACGGGGTATCTATCCAGCATTGCGTCGCCCGGGGCGGAACCCACGCTGCTTCTCGGCATGGATGGGACGATGCTATCCATGCTGGATCATCCGCTAGCTGCTGCAGCTGCTGAGATCCCCTTTGCTGGCTAAGTGAGTCGATCTGCTCCTGCTGCTGCTGGAATTTGACTGCCAAGTTCGCGCGCGCTGATTCTAGGCCTTGAAGGCGTTCATAGTCCAGCTTCCTCTGCTCCTCCTCCATCTTCCTCTTCTTCTCCACCGCAATCTTCTTTCTTGCACGGGTTCTGTAGTCGGCGTTCCAGTCCGAAAACCGCTCATACCACGGAATAGCGCCCTTGCCTCGTGTTCTTCCCGGGTGTTCAGGATTTCCCAGGGCACGCGTAAGCTCGTCGTTCTCTTTGTTGGGCTGGAACACCCCCGATCGAGCCTCTTCTATTGCAACAAGTAGCTTATCTTCGGCTCCATTCAGACATGCCTTCTTTGAAACTTTGCCTGTCTTCGGGTCCAACTCCCCCAAATGCGCATAGAACCAAGTCCTGCACCTGGGGGGCCAGCTCAATGTTTCCGGAGTGGCACTTGCATCCTCCATCTCTTTCTCAGACTTAGCCCACTTAGGCATTGCCACCCCGTAGCCACCTGGCCCCAGCTTATGGAACTTATCCTTTTTTTCGGCATTGGCCTTGTTTTTTCTCGACCATTCCTTAGATAATTCTGAATCCTTAAATTTCACGAAATCGTCCCAATGAGCACTTTGCTTCTCTAGTGTTCCCTCTAATACTGGAGTCTTCCTTCCTCCCTTGACGTATTTGTCCCATACACGATTCTTGTGGTTGTTGAATGCAACCGCCATCTTCCTAAGAGCAGCGTCTTGACTTTCTCCACATCTGCATCTGTGAAATGATCTGGTAGGGTGAAATGTTCCATGAGAGTTTCCCAAAGCAGAACTTTTTGTCTGTCGTCGACAAAAGTAAGATCTGGACGTGGCTTTGCTGGCTCTCTCCATTCTTGAAGGGAGATCGGGAGTTGGTCCTTCACAAGAACTCTGCACTGACGAATGAACTTGTCCGCAATCTTCTTAGGCGCTAATGATTCACCATTAGGTTTGATGGCCTTGATATTGTACTTTACACCCTCCTTCAACTTTTTGTTCGGGCCTCGTTTCTTGCTGCCTGAAGATTTGCTCGATCCGGATGGCTGAAAGAAGAAAGATCGATTCGTTAATATATCTTCAAGTCATTTAAAACATGTGATGATCACCAGATGCCTGCTTATATAAATATACCTCGCCGGTCTTTGTTGTTTCAAGATCAACATTTTCTTCGTCATCATCATAATCATAGTTCATGACTTCATCAATTCGGTCGTCGCGATCGAATATCATATCACCCTCCCCGGTGTTGTTTAGATATTCGGAGCCGTCATAATCTTCTTCATTCTGATCATCATCTGGCCCGCGAGGATGGCGTATGATATCGAACAGGGTCTCTTCTCCCTCTCTGCCGGTATTGTCCGCCATATCTTTTATTTAACTAATCCAAAAGAGATATAAAACAATTTAGTATTCAAATTACAATGCATGGATGCAATCAATTAATAAGGAAAAACTGAATCAATCATAGTACATAACAAGCATCATCGAATATAATCTCGAATACATCGTCTCGAATAACAGATATAATCTCGAATACATCGTCTCGAATAATATATATAATCTCAAATAAATCATCTCGAATATTATATATCGAATACATCACTAGCTAGCTAGCTAGCTAATAAAGGTCGAATACTAAAGAGTAATCTAGGCCAATCGCGGTTCCTGAGGCGCGGGCGGTGGACAACCAAAGTGAAGGAACCATCACTGGATCATAGCTCGGGTGATCTCCCCAAAGAACCTGCCAGGTATTGGAGAACCTCACGTCCATAGCAGCCATGTAGCGATGGATGTGCTCGTCCTCCTCCCTGACACGGCGACGTACCACCTCCGGCGGGGCCGGCTCCCTCCGCACCGAAAGTGGCCCACACGAACGTCACCAAAGGAGATCAGGGTCGACGACGGGACCCGGGGCCGGGTTCCTCACCAAGCGTCGCGCCCCTGAAGGTAGCACCTCCCAGTGCCAGCCCGGCGGAGCCCAGTCCCGGACATGGGTCCTCTGAAGCAGGACGTCGTCGCGAACGGGTCGACAGTGAGGATGCGGGCCGGGCATCGTCGACAACAAATACTATATGCCGCAAAAGTAAAGTAACATTTTTTAAATGATGGATTGTGATTTCATATACGCAAATTCTAAATTTTATAACTAAAAATATATGAAACTAAAAAAACATCGATCATCGTCTAACAATTTGAAATTAATCTAATTCATCTCGCTAAAACTAACATTTCGAAAATTTCTAACATTTCTATATAACTAACATTTCTATAACATTTGTATAAAAAACAAAAAAAACCTTTGACATTATATATATTATAACTAACATTTCTATATACTATTTGACATTAATCTAATCTAATTGATTAATTCATCTAAAACTTTGTATGAAAAATAGAAAAACATAAAAAACTAAAAACTAAAAACAGAAAAATTGTGTGTGTGTGCGCGTTTAGTGTGTGTGTGTGTGTGTAGTGTGTGTGTGTGTGCGTGTAGTGTGTGTGTGTGCGCGCGCGCGCGCGCGTGTGTGTGCAGTAGCTACGGCCGGCGCCGGCGGCGCGGTGGCTTTGATCGATTGGAGGGAGGAGAGGCGCCGCGGGAGGGGCTCACAGCGCGCGCGGGCGAGGTCGAGGCGACGGCGACGGCGAGGCGGCGGCAACGGCGAGGCAAGGGGATGGCGACGGACCGGTGTGGCGACGGGGACGGGCCGGCGACGGGGGCGGCACGGAGTCGACGGGGACGACGCGACGAGGACGGGGGCGTCGCAGAGTCGACGGGGACGGCGCGATAGGGGCGGCGACGGCGCGGGACGGGGCGGCGGCAGAGAGAAGTGGGAGATGAGAAACTGAAATTTTTCGAAGTGTTTCTTATATAGGGGACACCTTTAGTACCTGTTGGAGCCTCCACCCCGTACTAAAGGCCTGTTTTGGCCAGGCCAAGCGGCGGGAAGAGCACACCTTTAGTACCGGGTGGTGGCTGAAACCGGTACTAAAGACCCACCCTTTAGTACCGGTTCCAGCCACCAACCGGTACTAAAGGTGGTGCGCTGGCGCAGGTGCGGTTCGTCAAGTTTAGTTCCACCTCGCTAGCCGAGGGGCGCCCACATTGGTTTATAAGCCCTAGTGTGGTAGCTCTCTCGAGCTCCTCTCTTAAGCAGGCCTTCCGGGCCTACGTCTGCTGCTATGCCCTGATGGGCCTATTGGGCTAGCGGGCCTGCATCCTGGCCTAATTAGAATTTGAGTTTCTAGTCGTATGCAGGCCGCTGTGGCCCAGTAGGTGGGCTTTTTTTCATTTAGTTTTTTCTTTTTCTGCTTTATTTATTTTGTTTTATTTATTTTTAGTTGTTTTTTGTAGTATTTAGAGTTTCTTTGTGAATATTTTTGCTTTAGGTACAAAAAATTAGAAAGTTTCTGTTAGTGCCGGTAGTTTTCAAATTTGAATAGTTTAAATTTTGAATTATTTGAAATTTGTGTGAATCACTAGTTTGTGAATAACTTAACTTTGAAAATACATTTTTCAGTGATTCTTTTTTATTATGTTTAATATTATTGTGTTTTATCATTATATTCAATTTGGTAATGCTTAGGTTATTTAAAATATGAAATGCCTTTGCAACAGAAGAGTTTTCGTCCGAAACCCTGATAGTTCGAAAGAGATTGTCCATTTTGTACACGAAGTGCATCCAGTTTTTGCCGTAACCCTCTCTACTTTTTTGCACATGCTATGTGGGTGAAATTATTATACCATGCCAACTTTCAACCTTTTCGGAGTTCATTTGAAGTATTTTTCAATTTAGCTGAAAAAATCAGTAAATGCATGAAAGAATTTTTTTGCACATAAAGTTTCTTCGTGTTTCAAATGCCAAAACACATAACTACCCTAACTATTATAGAGATTCCCTCCTGGGTGTGAAACACAGAAGAAAGTGATGATATATACTGAAGCCGATCACATCCCAGATCTTTGGGTGTGAAACTTTTTCTTCGCGTGTGTCCCTTTGCGCCGTAACCATGGAAAATCTTCATCATTTAACGGGATGCTCGGGTCAATATTCACTGTGAATGGAGCAATTTCATCAAACTTTTCAGAATCTCCTGACATGTCTGTCTTGTCATCCACTCCCACGATGTTTCTCTTCCCAGAAATAACTATGTGCCGCTTTGGCTCATCGTATGATGCATTTGCTTCCTTATCTTTTCTTTTTCTCGGCTTGGTAGACATTTCCTTCACATAGAAAACCTGTGCCACATCATTGGCTAGGACGAATGGTTCGTCTGCATACGCAAGATTGTTGATCCACTGTTGTCATTCCGTACTGCGGGTCTTCCATTACCCCGCCTCGTGTCATATTGACCCATTTGCACCGAAACAAAGGGACCTTCAAACCACGTCTATAGTCAAGTTCCCATATTCTTTTATATAACCATAATATGTTTCCTTTCCCGTCTTGGTTTTTGCATCAAAGCGGACACCAGTGTTTTGGTTGGTGCTCTTCTTATCTTGGGCGATCGTGTAAAATGTATTACCATTTATCTTGTACCCTTTGAAAGTCATTATATTCGAAGATGGTAACTGGGACAGCAAGTACAGGTCATCTTCAATAGAGGCGTCATGCATGGTACGTGTCTGCAACCAGCTGGCGAAACTCCTGGTTTGTTCACGTGTAATCCAGTTATCAGACCGCTCCGGGTGTTTGGAGCGTAGCAAATTCTTGTGTCCGTCCATATACGGAGCCACCAAGGCGGAATTCTGTAGAACTGTGTAGTGTGCTTCAGTGAGAGAATGTCCGTCCATACATATTATTTGATCCCCTCCTAGCGTGCCTTTTCCATCCAGTCTGCTCTTATGCCGCGATTCAGGAACACCAATCGGCTTAAGGTCAGGAATAAAGTCAATACAAAACTCAACGACCTCCTCATTTTCATGGCCCTTGGAGATGCTTCCTTCTGGCCTAGCACAGTTATGAACATATTTCTTTAAGACTCCCATGAATCTCTCAAAGGGGAACATATTGTGTAGAAATACAGGACCCAAAATGTTAATCTCTTCGCATAGGTGAACTAGGACGTGCGTCATGATGTTGAAGAAGGATGGTGGGAACAACAACTCGAAACTGACAAGACATTGCACCAAATCATTCTCTAACCTTGGTATGATTTCTGAATCGATTACCTTCTGAGAGATTGCATTGAGGAATGCACATAGCTTCACAATGGCTAATCGAACGTTTTCCGGTAGAAGCCCCCTCAATGCAACCGGAAGCAGTTGCGTCATAATCACGTGGCAGTCATGAGACTTTAGGTTCTGGAACTTTTTCTCTGCCATGTTTATTATTCCCTTTATATTCGACGAGAAGCCAGACTGTACCTTAATACTGAGCAGGCACTCAAAGAAGATTTCCTTCTCTTCTTTGGTAAGAGTGTAGCTTGCATGACCCTGATGTATGCCGTCTTTTCCGTGCATACGTTGCTGGTCCTCCCGTGCCTCAGGTGTATCTTTTGTCTTCCCATACACACCCAAGAAGCCAAGAAGGGTCACACAAAGATTCTTCGTCACGTGCATCACGTCGATTGCGGAGCGGACCTCTAGGTCTTTCCAATGGGGCAGGTCCCAAAATATAGATTTCTTCTTCCACATGGGTGTGCGTCCATCAGCGTCATTTGGAACAGGTTGTCCACCAGGACCCTTTCCAAAGACCACCTTCAAATCCTTGACCATATCATGTACATTAGCACCAGTACGGTGGCGAGGCTTCGTCCGGTGATCCGCCTCACCTTTGAAATGCTTGCCTTTCTTTCTTACGGGATGCCTGCTCGGAAGAAATCGACGATGTCCCAGGTACACATTCTTCTTACAATTAGCCAAATATATACTGTCGGTGTCGTCCAAACAGTGTGTGCATGCGCGGTATCCCTTGTTTGTCTGTCCTGAAAGGTTACTGAGAGCAGGCCAATCATTGATGGTCACGAACAGCAACGCCTTTAGGTCAAATTCTTCCCGCATGTGCTCATCCCACGCACGTACACCTGTTCCATTCCACAGCTGTAAGAGTTCTTCAATTAATGGCCTTAGGTACACGTCAATGTTGTTGCCGGGTTGCTTAGGGCCTTGGATGAGCACTGTCATCATAATGAACTTCCGCTTCATGCACAACCAAGGAGGAAGGTTATACAAACATAGAGTCACAGGCCAGGTGCTATGGTTGCTGCTCTGCTCCCCAAAAGGAATAATGACATCTGAGCTTAGACCAAACCGTACGTTCCTTGCGTTATCTGCAAACTCCTTCCCGTACTTTCTTTCGATTTTTCTCCACTGCGACCCGTCAGCGGGAACCCTCAACTTTCCGTCTTTCTTACGGCCTTCTCTGTGCCATCGCATCGCCTTGGCATGCTCTTTGTTTTGGAACAAACGTTTCAACCGTGGTATTGTAGGAGCATACCACATCACCTTGCACTACAAGAAATATGTCAACTTGTGACCTTCTGTCAGTGACCCTGGAAGAATTGGTCATAGATCTATGACCATTTCAGACCAATTGGTCAAAAGCTGTTCGGGGGGGTCCAAACCCTAAACCATTGCGACCATTTTGGTCAGAAAGGTCGTAATTTCCTTACACGAAATGGTCATAAAGCAAACAGCGATAGTCCGCTGCCTTATTTCTAGTTGTTAACGACCAATATAGATGGTCATAGCCTTGTAAATTGTGGTGGGTTGCTATGACTAGGTGCCACCTCATCAGTTTTGCCTATGTGTCATGTCCATGTGGCAGTTTTCGCCCTAGGTTGTGAAGCAACCTATATTTCTGTCGTTCCCAAAATTCCCAAAAAAATCTAATAAATTCTTTGGGTCATATCTTCGTCAAATATGTAAAAACCTTCCTTGCCTAGTTCAAAAATAATTCAAAAATATTCATTTTCCTATTCTGTTCAGAGTAACAGTTTGTGAAGGAAGTACCACATTGGCATGTCCAAATAGTATCCATTTTCTACAGTGGTTTCCTATGCCCAAATAACCATCCTCCACCAAATGCCAGCTCAATCCATTCATTATTTTGAGCCGAGCTTCAACATTCGTATTTATGTCCAGTGTGGTGGTTTGCAAAGCAAGTACCACCTAGGCTCCTCCTTTTGAGCTCAAAATTTGTGAAGACGGTCTTCTTAGTAACTGATCATCCTCAGCCAAAACTCACGCCCATTAGCCATGTACATTTCCCGTACCGCTAATCAAACACATGGCTACTTATTCATGTGTACGATCGGAAGTATGTCTAGAGGGGGGGGGGTGGTGATTAGACTACTTGACCAAATAAAAACTACGCTTTTCCCAATTTTAGTTCTTGGCAGATTTTAGCAATTTTAGGACAAGTCAAGCAATCATTACACAATTCAAGCAAGCATGCAAAGAGTATATAGGCAGCGGAAAGTAAAGCATGCAACTTGCAAGAATGTAAAGGGAAGGGTTTGGAAAATTCAAACGCTAATGGAGACACGGATGTTTTTCCCGTGGTTTGGTTAGGTGGTGCTATCCTACATCCACGTTAGTGGAGACTTCAACCCACGAAGGGTAACGGTTGCGCGAGTCCACGGAGGGCTCCACCCACGAAGGGTCCACGAAGAAGCAACCTTGTCTATCCCACCATGGCCATCGCCCACGAAGGACTTGCCTCACTAGCGGTAGATCTTCACGAAGTAGGCGATCTCCTTGCCCTTACAAACTCCTTGGTTCAACTCCACAATCTTGACGGAGGCTCCCAAGTGACACCTAGCCAATCTAGGAGACACCACTCTCCAAGAAGTAACAAATGGTGTGTTGATGATGAACTCCTTGCTCTTGTGCTTCAAATGATAGTCTCCCCAACACTCAACTCTCTCTCATAGGATTTGGATTTGGTGGAAAGAAGATTTGAGTGGAAAGCAACTTGGGGAAGGCTAGAGATCAAGATTCATATGGTAGGAATGGAATATCTTGGTCTCAACACATGAGTAGGTGGTTCTCTCTCAGAACATATGAATTGGAAGTGTAGGTGTGTTCTGATGGCTCTCTCCACGAATGAAGAGGAGGTGGAGGGGTATATATAGTCTCCACTTACAATCCAACCGTTACACACAATCTACCAATCTCGGTGGGACCGAATCTATAAACTCGATCGGACCAAAATGGTAAACCTAGTGACCGTTAGAGATTTTCGGTGGGACTGACATGCATCTCGGTAGGACCGAAATGGTTAGGGTTTGGGCATAACGTAATCTCGGTGAGACCGATTACACAAACTCGATGAGACCGATTTGGTAATTAGCTAACCAGAGAGTTGGTCAGGCAAACTCGGTGGGACCGATTTTCTCTTTCGGTGAGACCGAAAAGTTACAAATGGGAAACAAAGAGTTTGCATTGCAATCCCGGTGGGACCGATCCGCTCTTTCGGTGAGACCGAAAAGTTACGAAAAGGAAACAGAGAGGTTGCAATCCCATCTCGGTGAGACCGAGATCCCTACCGGTAGAACCGATTTTCTAGGGTTTGGCAGTGGTTTATGACATATGATAAACTCGATGGCGCCGGATAGAAAGAATCGGTATGACCGAGTTTGGCTTGGGGTTTAGGTCATTTGTGGATATGGGAAAGTAGATGAGGATTTGGAGCATATCATTAAGCACATAAGGCAAAGAGCTCATTAAGCAACACCTCATCCCTCCTTGATAGTATTGGCTTTTCCTATAGACTCAATGTGATCTTGGATCACTAAAATGTAAAATGAAGAGTCTTGAGCTTTTGAGCTTGAGCCAATCCTTTGTCCTTAGTATTTTGAGGGTTCCACTTTCACCATCCATGCCATGCCAATCATTGAGCTTTCCTGAAATAATTGTCTTGGAATTGCATTAGCTCAATGAGCTATATGTTGTTATAAATTACCAAAACCACCTAGGGATAGTTGCACTTTCAATCTCCCCCTTTTTGGTAATTGATGACAACATATAGATAAAAGCTTCGACAAATGATAATAAGAATGAATTACATCGTCGCTTTGAGAAGTATGTGATAAGTAAGAGCTCCCCCTAAATTTGTGCATATTTAAAATTTGCTTTGGACTGCAAATGCACAAGAAATTAGAATCATGGGTTACTCTTCCATGTCACATACATCTTGGTGGAGCGCTCAAAATAATAAATAATGAATTACATGCACTCATCACCAAGGCAAAAGTGAATGATCAAACATAAGATATATAAGATAATATCAAGCATGCATAAGTGTAGCTTATGATCAAACACATGATCATCAATGTCTCACAAGCATATCAAAGTATCTCAACCAAAAGCAAACAATTGTATCAAAAACCACCAAATAAAACAAGAGAGAAAAGCAACACTCTCTCTCTCGAAACCTATGATCTATACATCTTCTCCCCCTTTGGCAACAAGTTACCAAAAAGTTCCTAGAAAATGCATAGTGCTATATCGACACTCAGGCTTGATCTTCAGGTGGTGGTGGAGTCTGGATCACTCCAAGGATGAAGGCTTCAGTTGATGCTGATGGAGTTGGAGCTGAGGTGGATGCTGGAGCAGGATGGGTTGATGCTGCGGCTGGAGCTGAGGCGGTTGCTCTTGTGTCAGGAACTGGCACTGCACTGGACCTCTGAGCTCGTGGAACTCTAGCAAATGCATCTGTAGTTGTCTTCCCTCTCCTCTCATGCATGTCATCCTGGAGCAGCTCTACTGATGTCTGTATCTCTGTCACCTTGATGTCCAAGTCATAGAACTTCTGTTCTACGATTCTCTCTAGGCTTGCCTGGTTCTGAGTCAGGTTGGCCAAACCTTTCTCAATCCGCAGGGTGGATGCAATCAGGTAACTGAGTTGCTCTTGCTTTGTCTTCAAGAAGTATTCTGATGCCTCCTCTTGAGTTGGCATCCTAGCAGCTTTCTCCTTTCTTGCCTTCTCCTTTTGTGCTTGGGCATGGGCTGAAGATGGTTCATCCATGTTCATAACAACTTCATTGTTTCCTCAAGCACAGCCTTCCTAGGCTTTGAGGTTGGAACTCTTCTAGCAGGTGCTTTCTTGTGCATTCCTGGTTTGGTGGCTGCAGCTGAGCCATACTCTTTCTTCAGCACAACTCTCTTGGAGGTTGCCTCCTCCTCTGCCACATAGTCTTCATCTTCAGAATCTGAAGTTCTTTTCCTTCTTTGTCTGGTGGCAGCCTTTGGCAGATTGCTTGGAGTGCTCCTGCTGCCATCATCTGAAGAACTTGAGGGACTAGTGCCCTCACTCATATGCACAGGCTGTTCTGACTGATTTTGGCTGTCACTCTGGTCTGACATGATTGACTAGCTGACTGCTGACTGCTGACCTTGTGAATAGTTTATAAATGAGATAGAATGGATGAGCATCACAAAATGCAGAGATTTTTGCAAAAGAATGATTCAAAAACTTAGTTTTAGTTTCCCACAGAAAGCATTTCGGATCTACCGATTCCTAAACTCGGTGATACCGAAGCAGTATTTGGAACCTAAACTAGTGATCTCGGTCACACCGAGTCACAGTTCGGTGGCACCGAGACTGCTAGGGTTTCACAAAGTTCAAAAATCGGTCACACCGATTAGTTACACTCGGTCAGACCGAGTTTCACTTGTGCTATGGCATAGGCCAAATCGGTGGGACCGAGTTTTTCAACTCGGTGGGTCCGAGATGGTTTCGGCGGAAACCTAACCCTAAAATTTTCGAATCAAACCTAATCTATGAGTTCTTTGACTGGATAGGAGTTTAACAATCATGGCAAGAATCATGATAATCACAATGTGCTAGGAATCAGATTGAGGAATAGCACAAAGATCGAGTCCGTACCCTAGTTCGGCGGAGACTCGCTACGGCGGCAATGGCGGAGGTGATTTCCATTGACGGCGACGGAGACCAGCGACTAGAGGCTGCTGGCGGCGAGAAGACGATCCGGAGACCACGTCGGCAGAGCGAGCTATGGCGCGGGCGAAGAGGTTCGGAAAAATTTCCAAATTTTTGCCCGTGACTATATATAGCCCGACCCTGTCGGTGTGACCGAGTGGAACGACTCGGTGGCACCGAGATGCAAAACTGTATACAGTTATTCCAACTCGGTGTGACCGAATAGTTCAAGTCAGTTGCACCGAGATTGAAAACATAGATCATCTTGATGATCTCGGTAGGACCGAAAGTGGGGTATCGGTCAGACCGAGAATCACAAAGAGGTTTTGGAAGTTTAAGTCTATGACGAATCGGGGACTCCGAGTGCTCCTCACACAGAGTGGTTTGAATTTGACTTGATCAATTTTGTGATGTAGCATGAATAGAGTTTGAGATGAGAAAAGCATAGATAGCTAGAGGAGGTTCTTAGGCATTCTTGTCCATCCACTTGGCAAAAGAAAAGATAAAGCCAATCAATCAAAACAACAAGTGGATGTCCTCGAATGAGTGAAATATGCATCCAGCATGCTCACACAATAAAATGGCAAGAGAAATATGTGACAAAGTATGCACAACCAATTCTAGCATCTATCAAGCAATTGGCGATGACTAGGTCATCTATATATGAGTATATTGACTTAGGAGTCAAATGAGAACATTTGATCATAGGTCATACTCATCGTTTAAGCTCAAGTGGGGTTACCACTTTTACATAAAGCATTGTTGTGTTCACATCATTAGAGTTGCTTTAGCTCAAGTCTTAGAGTAAAGCTCCCCCTAAATGTGATATCCCCCCTTAAGAGGGATGAACTAACCTTGGGTTTTGTCGATGATGAATTCATGTAGATGTTGAAGATGTGGATGCTCAATATTGATGTAGATCACTTGGAGCTATCCTTTTGAGTGAATTGCACTTTCAATACCTACATGGGTTAGTCCCACAAGGAACAAGCAAGTATATCCATAGACATAGAGTGATGCACATACAAGAAGATGTCTATGAAAGCTTTTAGATTACCTTGTCCCTTGACTTACCAACAAGAGGGTTTGTGACTCCTTGAACTAGTGCAAGATGTGGAAGTTGATTGCACTTGTTCTTGCCAAAATGATAAGAGTGAAGTATGTTGGCGGAGTCACCCTCAAGAACTCTCTAGTTCTTCTTCTTTTGGATCCACACCATCTTGATGGGAATCCTTGGAGTTGTAGTCGTACTTGATGAAGTGGAACTTGAAGTAGTCTTGGGAATCCACTTGACTAAGGTCTTAGGAGCTTCTTCAAATGCATCTATTTCCTCTTGAAGCTTGTCCTTGCCTTTTTGCTTGTAGTCTTGTGGCAGAAGATCATCTTGAGTTTGTGTCCCCTTGAAAGAAGTTGGATCATACTTCTCTTGTTGAGGAACAAACTTTGTCTTGGGGTATTGATCTTCTTCCCACTCAACTCCATTGGCATTGAACTTTCGTTCAAAACCAACACCTTGATTTTTCCGGTGCCTTCCTTGCTTGCGTACAATCTCCTCGAATTGCTTACTTCCGGCAAGTCTTTTGTACACTCCTTTCTCTATGATTTCCTTCAATATGCTATTTTCTTGCTCAAGTGTAACTTGGCTAAGAGAATCATTAGTGGAATCAAGAGAACTACTAGAAGCAACAATATTGGATTTAACATGTTCATTGTTACTACTAGAGGAAGAATCTTTCTTGTTTTTGTTATTAGACTTGACTTGAGGCATGTAAGTGGATAAGAGTAAACGTTTGGCAATGTAAGAAGAACTTTTCTTGCGGAGATCATCATTGATTGCCTTTAAAAGCTCATGCTCTTGCTCAAGATTGAGCTTTTCAAAGCGTAACTTCTCATGAGCCCTTAAAAGTTCTTGATGATCTTCGAAGATAGTTTCATGAGCTAACTTAAGAGTGTTTAGTTCTTTAGTTAGAGCCTCACTCTGACTCAACCAGAGATCCAGTATGCCATGCAGCAGGTGTGTCTTCATATGCATGCCCCTCGAGACGTTCACTGGGCTGCCGTCAAGCGGATTATCCGCTATGTCTGTGGCACTATGGGTCTTAGCGTCACGCTTCACGCCTCCGCTGAAACCGCCCTCACCGCCTACTCTGATGCAAGCTAGGCGGGCTGCCCTAACACACTCGTCGCTCCACCTCGGGCTATTGTGTCTACCTTGGACCCTCACTTATCTCGTGGTCATCCAAGCGGCAGCCTACGGTCTCTCGTTCCAGTGCTGAGGCTAAGTATCGTGCGATGGCCAACGCCGTCGCCGAGTGTTCGTGGCTTCGCCAGCTGTTTCAGGAGCTCTCTTGCCCTGTTGACCTTGCCACGGAGGTCTACTGCGACAACGTCTCGGCGGTCTACCTCTCCGCTAACCCGGTGCATCATCGACGGACCAAGCATATTGAGTTGGATATCCATTTTGTTCGGGAACAGGTGGCCCTTGGCCATATTCTTGTTTTATACGTACCTACTTCCCAACAATTTGCAGATATCATGACCAAGGGCTTGCCTACGGCGTCATTTGAGGAGTTCCGGTACAGTCTTTGCGTCAGTCGCGGTGCCGCTTCAACTGCGTGGGGGTGCTGAGTATATGTGTTATGTGCATATTGTGTATTGGGCCTGCCTCCTAGTTCCTTGTATAGTTGAGCTCTGTGGTCCATCTTTGTACATCATATATCTATTACCTAGTATTAAAGGGAGGAAGATTTCATGGTTCTCCATACGTCATCATTTTATATCCGTTCGTTCTATGTTAACTATAAAAATTAACGGCTGAGATTTAACCTGATTTAGGCCATCTCAACAAAAGAAAAAAAACTCACAAAAAGGCCAAGACGCACTTGTGCCCGATCCATGAGAGGCAACGCCCTCGCGCGGTCAGCACAGCTGCGTGACGCGGGAAGTCGCTGGCGACCTTCTTCTACCTCCTGCGCCTCCCTTCTCCTAGCTCCCGTGCCTTCACCATGGCCGGCAACCATGGCTACAACTGCCGCGGCCACCTCTCTTCCACCTCGCTGCTGCGATCGTCACTTGCCTCCTGCCGCCCTCCCAAGCCAGGGGCAACCTTCTCCTCTCTGCTGCACAACCCCAGCGCCTTGGCTGTCCTCCCTTGGGTGCTGCCATGGCCAAGTAAAAGCTCGAGCTCACTTCCCCCTTTGTCTCCCTCACTGCAATGGCAGTGGCACGCCATTTCCAGCACCTCCTCACACACCGCTGTCGTGCGTCGTCGCCACAGCCACCAGTGCCTTCTTCACGACGCCTCCTTCTGCGCCTCCCTTCTGCCAGGTTGCAGGCCACCTCGATCAGTCGATGTGCGAGATGACAAGGCTGTTAGAATTAACCACGAGTCCTCGTCCGGCTAGGACAGGAACAAGTCACGTATAGGACTAGGACTAGAAGTAGTAAACCGACTAGGTTAGCTTTGTTAGTTCTAACTACTGTATATACTTATGTATCCCCTGTAATTGTTAACTCAGATCAAAGCAATATACGATAACCAGGAACGACACGTTCCTGTCGCTATCAAATCATTGTGCCTCGTGTTCACGTGTGTTTGAGCTAGCAAACCGGCGACTCGTACGTGTACACGTATGTGCGTTGTGGCCCGTGGAGATATCGATTCAGCTGCATGCGGATCAATAGCTAGCAAGCTTTGTACGTGTGTCTTCTCGGCGAAACCAGACGTCCGGCTAGCACAGCTAGCGGTTGCTGCGTACGTACGTGCACCGGCGGAAAGTACTCGTCCGGAGCGACGTCCGACGCGGGCCTGTGGACAACAATTGGTATCAGAGCTTTGGTATTGACGTGATTTTCGGAAAGCAATCGAAGGATCATGTCGACCACGGGCAAGGAGATCATGATGGCGGCAGCGGGAGCACCAATGCCGGTGATGGGGGTGTTGCAATTCCCCCGTCTGGATCGAGAGGACTACGCACTGTGGGCGATGAACATGGAGGTCGCGATGGAGGGAGCTGAGTTCTGGGAAGCCGTGGACCCCGGCGGTGCCGAGTACGCGAAGGGCGCGGCGAAGTACCGGATTGATCGTCAGGCGTTAACGGCGATCTACTCCGCAATGCCGAAGGATGTGCTGCAACACCTCGTCGGAAAGAACTCGGCGAAGGAGGCATGGGAGACCATCAAGATCCTGCACCAAGGTCATGACCGTGTCAAGGAAGCACACCTTCAGTCCCTGATGAGAAGCTACGAGTGCCTGAAGATGGATGAAAGTGAGACGGTTGATCAGTTTGCCGCCCGTCTCAAGACCCTCGTCAATGGCATTCGCAGCTATGGTTCAACCCTAGAAGAAGTTGCGATCGTCAGACGATTTTTGCGCGCCGCGCCGGCACGCTATATCCAGATCGTCACGTCGATCGAACAATGTCTCGACCTGAAAACTCTCACGGTTGAGGATCTCGTCGGGAGGTTCAAGGCCCATGACGAGAGAATTCGTCTCAGTTTCGGCGACGCGGAGGCGAGTGAGCACCTGATGCTGACAAAGGCGCAATGGATCGCACTGTTGAAAGAAAAGCAAGGCGGATCCACGAGCAGTGGCAAGAAGAAGGGGAAGGGGAAGCAGCGCTCGGCGAGAACAAACTCCACCGACTCGGACGATGAGGATGCGCCTGCACCACCGAGAAGGAAGTTTGACATCAGGAAAGTAAGGTGTCATAAGTGTGGCCTCCTCGGTCACTTCAAGGCTAACTGCGAGGAAGCACCGAAGCAGCGGGCGCTCATGGTTGAGGAAGGAGACGATGGGGATATGATGCTGATGTGCGAACTAGTGGATGAGGAGGATCCAGATGACCATGATCAGCTGGACACATGCTCGGTTAGTGCATCCGCGGCAGTATACCCGGGCGAAGTCGTGGCGCCAGAAGACCATGTTGTAAGGCGTGACGGTGTGGTCATGCCAGTAAACCAAGGCGAAGACTTGGTGCCAGAAGACCAGCACATGGGGCGTGATGATATGGTCGCACTCGAAAACGATGAAGACGTGGCGCCAGAAGTCCACAACACGATGCGTGATGATGTGGTCACGCTAGAAGTAGGCGAAGTTGTGGTGCCAGAAGTCCACGACACAGTGCATGACGGTGTAATCGAAGAAGGCAAAGACGTGGCGTCAGATGACCATGATACGCGGCAAGCTGCACTCAGGCCAGACCAGCATGACGCATACACAGTATCAACTGGTGCAACGAACAGCAGGAACGTCACATGCGGCGGGCGCGTGACAGGAGTGCCAAGAGACCAAGACATGCGTGGTGATCCGCCAGCTTCGGCCAGTCCGTGTGCAAAGGAAGTTGTACGCGCCGCACGAAGCAACTCGTGCGCTAGCTCATACAAGCAGGCGGCCAACACGGGGCCAGACATATATGTAGGCAGCAGCAGCGACGGAGCTTCTGCATGGCCTCGTACTGCTCCGCATGAGCCAGAAGGAACGGGCCACTACAAGCTGCATGCAACAGCCCCATCAAGGAACCAACGTGATGGCCTAGTGGATGGACTACAAGGTGGGCAACGTCTAGGAAAAAGAGACGTGCCTCGAACAAGCAGCCCATCTAGTGTTGCAGATTCTCTGAAGAGCAGTTTGGGTGTGGCTAAAATGCCAGAACAGGGAAGTTTGGCAACTTCAGAAGAAGTGACGTCTTCGATAGCATTGAAGACAAAAGAATGGACAATCTCTTCAGAGGAAGCGCTTCGAATAAAGTCGGTGAAGATGAAGAGTAAAGGGCAACGATGTTTGCACATCGAGGAATCGGAAAATTTTGAAGACGCAAAGACGGAAGAGTGTTGGCGTTGTGCTATGGACGAAGAGTTGTGGTCGATCCGAGACAACGATACATGGGAGCTCGCGGATCTTCCCAACAGACATAATGCCATAGCGCTCAGGTGGGTGTACAAAGTCAAGAAGGATGCCAAAGGAAACTTGGTGAAGTATAAAACAAGGCTCGTGGCTAAACCAAACGTGCAAGAGCAACGTGTGGACTTCGAAGAAGTGTTCGCTCCAGTTGCAAAGATGGACTCGGTGAGGCTACTAATAGCTCTTGCGGCTCAAGAATCTTGAAGGCTGCATCACATGGATGTGAACTTCCCGTTTTTGACTGGAGAGTTAGAAGAAGAAGTATATGTGAAGCAACCACCAGGGTACATCAAAGAAGGAGAGGAACACAAGGTATTGAAGCTACACAAGGTGTTGTACGGGCTACGACAAGCTCCTCGGGCATGGGACATCAAGCTTGACCGTACATTGATTTTTCTTGGATTTGAGAAAGCGCCACTAGAGCATGCTATGTACAAGCGAGGTGAAGGCAAGGATCGTCTCTTAGTGGGTATCTATGTGGATGATCTGTTGATAACTGGAGCACACGAAGAGGTGATTGCAATCTTCAAGCTACAAATGAAGGAGCTACTCATGATGACTGATGTAGGGCTCTTGAGTTACTATCTTGGGATCGAGGTACAGCAAAAGCCGGAGGGGATCACAATATGCCGGGAGGCATATGCAAAGAAGGTACTTGAAAGTTGTGGCATGAAAGGTTGCAATCCAAGTCATGTTCCGATGAAGCCTCGTCTTATGCTAAGTAAGAAAAGTGAAGCACCCGCGGTTGATGCAATGGAGTATAAAAGTGTGGTCCAAAAGTTGAGGTATCTCACGAATACAAGACCGGACTTGGCCTATTCCGTCGGCATAGTGAGTCGCTTCATGAAAGCACCCACGGTGGAGCATTGGGTAGCTGTGGAACATATACTCAGGTACATCAAAGGGACAACAAACTTCGGTTGTGTCTATTTGAGAGAGAAGAAGGAGATAGTGGAGCTACTTGGCTATAGTGATAGTGACATGGCAGGAGATATGGACGACTGTAAAAGTACATCGGGCGTGGCATATTTCTTGCGAGGAAGCATAGTGAGTTGGCTATCACAAAAGCAGAAGATGGTCACATTATCATCTCGTGAAGCAGAGTATATTGCAGCTGCAACCGCGGTGTGTCAAGGCATTTATCTACGAAGACTACTCGGTGACCTCACAGGTAAGGAACGAGTGGTGCTCAACGTTGACGACAAGTCTACAATCTCTCTGTGGAAGAATCCAGTGTGTCATCATGGTAGATGGAAACACATCGATACGAGGTATCAATACCTACGGGAGTGCGTGGAAGAAAGCAAGATTGACGTCAACTACATTTGCACCGATGATCAGCTTGCAGATATCCTAACCAGATCTTTGGGACGACAGAAGTTCGTGAAGATGCGGCGAAGGACCGGTGTTCAAGCTGTGAAGTGAGGACATCGTGCTTAGGGGGGTGATTGTTGGAATTAACCACGAGTCCTTGTCCGGCTAGGACAGGAACAAGTCACGTATAGGACTAGGACTAGAAGTAGTAAACCGACTAGGTTAGCTTTGCTAGTTCTAACTACTATATATACTTATGTATCCCCTGTAATTGTTAACTTAGATCAAAGCAATATACGATAACACGTTCCTGTTGCTATCAAATCATTGTGCCTCGTGTTCACGTGTGTTTGAGCTAGCAAACCGGCGACTCGTACGTGTACACGTACGTGCGTTGTGGCCGGTGGAGAAATCGATTCAGCTGCTTGCGGATCAATAGCTAGCAAGCTTTGTACATGTGTCTTCTCGGCGAAACCAGACGTCCGGCTAGCACAGCTAGCGGTTGCTGCGTACGTACGTGCACCGGCGGAAAGTACTCGTTCGGAGCGACGTCCGACACGGGCCTGTGGACAACAAAGGCCCTACCTCCGCCTACGTCTGGAATAAACCACAACTCGATGTGATGAGGACCGTGTGTGTCTAGGTCTAGGGCGAGTTCGGCCGCTGGTGCGTGGCCGCGTCCGTGTCCGTGGCCGTGGCCGTGGCCGTGGAGGATGTGCACAGAGTGTGTGCGTGCGCGTCTGTGTTGCGGTGGTCCGTGAGGTTGAGCTCACGTACGAGTCCACCACGTAGGTTTATAGCTCCAGTCAATGGCTGTTGGAGACGGCAGTGGGATTGATCGTTACAATCGGTTGTAGCTGGCGCACTGAGCGCGTACGAGCGCGTGGTGCGCGCGAGGACGGGGCAAGCGGATCGCCATTGTCATGGTGTGAGTGCACCTGGGCATAAAAATCCCTCCCCTATACTGCTCGTATGTATGTGGTTTGGGCCACAGAGTTTGTGCTGAATGGAGGCTGTTTGAGCAACCGGGCGTTCGTTGCCGGAAATACACCGTCCGTGCGTGAGAGAGAGAGAGAGAGCAAATCTAGGTTAGATGGGTTCTTTTGGTTCGGTAGATGGGTTCTCAGTTAATATGCCCACCCCTTCATGAGAGGACTTTGTCGCGGTACATGTCCACAAACTTTATAACTGATCCTGCGGTGTTCCAATCTCTTGGTTATCCTCAGATAATTCCTACCCTTTGAAAGCTATTGACGAACCCCGGAGGTCGAAGAGTAAACAAAGATAAACGTGGTCATCCATCTGCTCAACAAAATTTGCTGTCTACAGCCTGGAGAAACAAAAACAACCAGCCACGTGGAGGATTTAAATATTGACAGACTCCACACTCCAAATTCTAGAGAACAACGGACAGGGAACATACAGAGCCGGCCGGTGCTGGACCTAATTACACTATTTGGCACACCTCATGTATTGTACTCTTTCCGTTTCTAAATACTCTCTCCGTCCGAAAATATTTGTCATCAAAATAGACAAAAAAGGATGTATCTAGAATTAAAATACATCTAGATACATCCCCTTTTATTCATTTTGATGACAAGTATTTTCGGACGGAGGAAGTATTTGTCTAACAAGTGACTACATACGGAGCAAAATGAGTGAATCTACACTCTAAAATATGTCTATATACACCTGTATGTGATAATCCATTTGAAATCTCTAAAAGACAAATATTTAGGAACGGAGGGATTATGACTGACATGAGACATGAGAGCATGGGACACTGCATGCATGACATCCGAGTGAATAGAAAACTGATTATGTGCCAATGAGTTTGCAACCTTATTTTTTAACAGAAAACATTACCAAGGTTCATCATGCCACTAACTCTATCCTTACTCCTCGTGAAAAACATTATTTGTGCCGTCACGTACAACAGCTTTTTCATTGGAACTTGGAAGTTAGCCACTTCTCTCTTTTTTGGCAATGAAATCCACTTAGGAAGCTTCACAAGACGAAGAGTGAGTAGCATCGACTATAAGCATGTTTGGGGTGTCACCAATGCACTTGGTAGCACTGCTAAACAGCTGTAATCTCTTCTCTTTTCTCCTTTTCCTTTTCCCATCTAAAATGAACTTAGTTTCGTCCATCCTCTCTCCCGCCCCACCCGATCTAGCTCTAAGAAAACCAGACACTCCACCCCAACCAGCTGGTTTTGCACCGCAAAACCAGTCCCTGAAAAAACCATGGACGCCCACTGCACAATCGCACAACGCACAGCCCCCTGTGATCCCACCCCGCAGTCTGCCCAATCACCCTGCAAGATCAAGGTTTTGGAATCCCATCGAGCATTTTTTTTCCTGTGGGGCATCGAAACACTTGGTTACGCGGTAAGAAAAAAACTAACAAAATTTCGAACGAAATTTCAAAGCAAAATTTGAATTCAAATATTTTTCATTTAGATATGCATAAGTATTTTACCACATTTTATCGCAAACCACCAGCTAGCCTGTTGGAACGATCCCTAGTGGAGAGGTCGCAAGTAACCAAATTTACCGGCTAGAATCAAAACCCTGTGCAAGATCCTACCTCCACAAGTCGCCTCCCATGCTGTCGTGCATTATCCTCCCACCGCGTGCCGCCTTAATCGCCTCCCTTCAGCGCTGCCTTATTGGATCCTCTAGCACCATCCTTTCATGGGAGGACCGCCACATCAGTGAAGCATCCGTCACTATCGTCGGCTCAAAGGAAGAAGCGCTTCGCCACCTCCCAACAATCACTAGAATAGCGAGACCCCGCCACACCACCTCCCAGGAATCAAGAGTGAAGTGCATTGCCTGGACGTCACCGACATTCTACTCATGCGGACTATATGGACTGGACGAAATCCCGCCACCGCACCCACTTCTATTGACCACACATGCAGTGGTGGAGCTATGGGCCCATTGTTGGGCGGGCCAGACACAAAAACTACACTTAACTCTTGGTTTTCAGACCCAGTTTTTCTGTCTTCCTTCCCTATTTTCTCCTGGGCTGGGCGGGCCAAGGCCCAGTTTGGCCCTTACGTAGCTCCGCCCCTGCACACATGTCACACATGGATTGCATTGCCTGAGAAAAAAAAAAAGATCTCCCGACCATTATTTTGTCGTGTACTTGGAGACCATTAATTGGATGCTTGTTCACATGAAGTCACATGAAGAAGGCCACACACATCACGAAATGAAGAAGACCACACTGGCTGGGAGCACGGGTGGAGACGGTCTGGTCCGGTCCCTGACCGAGCTGTTAGTGGGACAAACCGCCAATGAATTGTGCCAAACCTGACTAGCCAGCCGAACGGTTTGGTTTTTGTTGACCGGACCAAAGGATATGGCTCGGGCTGGACCGAGAGGACCGAGTGTGGTCACCGGCAAGCAGCGCCTTGTCGAGCTACGCGGCGCGCAGATGTGAGGAGAGCACACATGTGGTTACTAGATAGGTTGGGTCGCAGTCACGCGGTAGATGGTGTGATGGGCTGGACATGGTGGCATCGGCCTAGGCGCGTCAAGGCTCAGGGTGATGGAAGACAGGATCGGGAGGAGGTGGTCAACGAAAGAGAGAAGCTAGCTTACCTTCTTGTGCCGCTTGGTGAGAGGAGCCAGGAGGTGGTCGACGACATGCAGTTGCATCGGGACTTGCTCCGTCCCCGCATCCGCCATGCTTCATTGTTCACGGCGACACTTTGGAGATGGGTGGAGAGCTGGAGGTAGGGATCCAATGCCCTAGCGAGACGGGTGGTGGCTGGGGCTCCTCCTCTTCCCATTGCGAGCCATCTTTAATGACCTTGCTAGAGAAATGTGAGACCATCATGGGCATCAGTGGTCATGCTATAATCATTCATGTGCATCAAGAAAGAAAGACAAACATGAGCATCAGTCAAAGAGATGAAAGGTGGGCACTTGGTACTTGTCCTTCACACGGAGAAGTCAACCCTTTATGCTCTGTGATCTCATGCCTAGCATGCACGAATCATATCGAGCAAACACCTTGTTGAGGGTGTCATACCAATCAGTAAATTGAGTTAATCAGTCCCAAAATGAGTGAAAGAAAATTAGCATCACACAGAGACAATACGAACATGGTGGTTGCTGCAACTTACAAGGATATAGGTGAACAAAGAAAGCTAAACGGCTGTTGGGAAGCCACTGAGCAACAAATGTTTCCGGAAAACGATGAAGTAATCTCATACAGATGTCTACTCCCTCTGTTTCAATTTACAAGTCCTGCGCGTATATCTAGGTTGCCAATTTTATCACTCTAATATAAACTATATATATAACACAAAAATTATAATGTTTGAAAATAAAACATCCGAAGTTTATATTGGTATACTTTTTGCAATATATGACTTGTATTAGGTTGGTCGAATTGACAATCTAAAGATACATGCACACCCTGTAAACTGAGGAGACAGATATTGTTTTGTTAGCCAAATGGATCCTGCTCCAACAAACCGAGCACTACAGAGAAGCCCTCGGCTATATCAATCAAACATCGGGTAAAGAAAATGTAAAAATAGGCATCTACTAAACATCCCAGCTTAACTTATAATTAGCACCACCTATGTTGCCAGTTCCCCCTGATTACCATGCAGGGCTGTGCTTCCCAATTGGAATTGCACTTCTTATGGGCAAAGCCTATGCCGACAACATAAACACTCGCAAACAGACCATTTTTATAATGTTCTGCCTCTCCCGCGTGGATTGCTACAATGAACCAATGAAATAACAATATGGAAAAGGTGTGACAGCTCCCGGGTGCCCGTACACCATTATGGATAGTGCATTCACTACTAGGAAAAATCTTATACACAGAATCTTACCAATAGCGAGGGACAAAAACAAGCGCCGCTACTACTTACCAGTAGCGCGTCATCCAAACGCGCTGCAACTAAGTTCATAGCAGTAGCGCGTCTCAAGGAAGAAGCGCTACAACTACAATTCCCCTACAGTTCTGGGCAGGCTACCAATAGTAGTAACGGGCTTAGAGGAAGCACGCTACTGATAAAGTTGTTGTAGTAGCGTGTTTCACAGCAAAAGCGCTACTGCTAATGAAGGAAAAATAAAATGAGAAACATATGGAAAAGTAAAGGAAAATAAAAGAAATAGAAAAGGGAAAGAAAAAAAAGAAAATGTGAAGGAAAACAAATGAAAAAAAATAAAGGAGAAAGGCGTAGCAACAGCGTGCTTTCCGGACGTGCGCTATAGCTAACTTAGCAGTAGCACGTTTTTCTAGCAAGCGCTATAGCTAAGTTAGATATAGCTAATGTAGCAGTAGCGCATTTCCTGGAACGCGCTACTGCTACATCTGACTTAACCGTGCGGTTCTTCCTTCCCCACGGCCACTTCCCCAAATCGAACTACTTCGTTGTCGCCTCCGTCATCGCCCAGCATCGCCGTCGGTCGCCGCGCGCTCTCCCGTCACCCTCCGCACGCCCCCGACGCCACCACTGACCCCGACGTTGACGCCGTCCTCGACCCCGACCTCGACGCTGCCCCCGACCTCAACGCCGCCCTCCGCCGCGCGCCCGAGCCCCGTCCCCACCTCGATGCCGCCTTCCCCTCCCTCGCCGCCGGCACCCGAGGTGAGCACGCCTCCTCCTCCCCCTCCCCTACCTCTGCCTAGCTAAAGTTCCTAGGGTTCATCAAATTTTAAAGTGCATCATATTAGTTAGTGTTCAACAAATTAGATGCTAATTAGGGCAGTAGTTCCTAGGTAGGTTCATCTAATAAGTTAGTAAGAACTAGGGCAGTAGTGTTTAATGGAATTAGTAAGAAAATTAATAGTACTAGTTGAACTAGTTTATTTTTTGTAAGAACTAGTTGAATTAATAGAACTAGTGTTATTTTAGTAAGAAAATTAATATAACTAGTTGAACTAGATTATTTTTAGTAAGAACTAGTTTATTTTTATTTATAGTAAGTTTAGTTTTAGTAAGAACTAGTTGAATTAATAGAACTAATTGACCATGTCACATTTGTTGTGATTTTTTTAGTTAAAGCAATTATTCCTGGATCGGCGTCGACGATGCCTATCTCACATCCTCGTCGTCGATTCGGCGGAGGACACCTGCTTGATCAGATGGGCCATGTCCGGGACTGGGCTCCGTCGGGCTGGTACTGGGAGGTGCTACCTACCGGGGGCGCAGCTTGGTGAGGAGCCAGTCCGTCGTTGACCCGAACCTTCTTTGATGGCGGTCGCGTGGGCCAGTGACGGTGCAGAGGCTTGAGGACCCCCGCGGAGGTGGTACGTCACCGTGTTAGCGAGGAGGACGCGAACGTCCATCGCTACATGGTTGCGTTGGAGCGCAAGTTCTCCAATACCTGGCAGGTTCTTCAGAGATCTCACTGGAGCTCTGATCCTGTGATGGTTCCTTCTCTTTGGGTCACCGCCCGCGCCGATACCCATTGTTCGCTAGGGTTTTAGTTGTATTACTGATGTTATATGTATGATACTATTCAAGATGTATTAGTGATAATATTCGACGATGTGCGGACACAAGAGATGATTTACTTTTGCTTATTGAATGCATGCTAATTTGAATATTTATTTATTTTACGATTTGGTTTTGCTTATTGAATGCTCAAATTGGAGAAGTACTCCTATTTTGAATGCTCAAATTGGACCCCACTATGCAAGGCGTATGCATTTGATTAGTTGATAGCTTATAGGGTTTTTTGTTTTTGCAGAAATCTAGGAGCCCCTCTATCATCCCCGCCGTCGTCCCCGTCACCGACCCCCTCCAACCTCGAGGTGAGACCAGCCAAATCTCCATGTCAATATGAGTCCTATAAGATATTTTGAAATGTTTTTGCTCATATTTTCAACCACTGAAATGCAATGACCATCAAGTTTTTGAATGCTCATATGATGTAGATAAAAACATATTCATCTTGTGTTTCTCAAATAGGATATGTGCTTGCCGAAGTGGCCGGTCATGTTTGCAGGTTACACCTCCGAGTGGCCTATCTTTTGCCGGAGTGTTGATTAATTTCCGTTCTGGCAAATTTCAGGCGCTGGATATGTCCTTTTTTAGCAAAATTTGTGCCGGATTTTTTCGTGATTTTTGGAATGACTTGTGCTAGAATATATAGGAAATATCGAGTGGCCTGGATTTTCTAAAAAGATAATTAAACGTTATTTCGGGTTGACTTTAAGTCTGTCGAGGCTCCACCATATATGAGAGGATGAAGAATCCTGATTGTTGTCATGGGGGTCGTTTCTCCTTCTTCTCCTTATGCTAGACGACCTTTGTTATGCACTAGGGGAAGGAGGAGTAACGACCATCACCGACGGTCGCAAATGTCAGAGAGAAATCAGTGAGGGAGAGTCTCCACCATATATGAGACGACGAAGAATCCAGACTGTTGTCATGGGGGTCGCTTCTCCTTCGTTCCCGTGTGCTAGACATTTTGGTGTAATGCACTCGGGGATGAAGGGGGGAGCGACCATCACCGGCGATCAAATATATACACCACGTGAGCTGAGAGTTTTCAAGAAAAGACTCGGCAGACCGATAGTCAATCCGTGATGAATAATAATAATCTAATTTAGTTTTTGTAGTACATATATTTAATTGTACAAGTTTAATCTTTGAATTATGAACAGAGGAAATGTCATCATTGGACGACGGAAGTCACCCGGGGGAGTGCGACTGGTGCAACGATGACCGAGGTCTGTGCGACATGCCTAACCTGGACGAAGATTGGCGATTCAGCATTAATAAGCTTCTGGACACCTTCGATGTTGAAACGGTACGCAACGACGACAAGTGTTTTTTTTATAATTAAGCACGACTTCAACTATTTCAACGTGTAATTTTCATCTTTTACAATTCGACTGGCTTAACCCATGTCATGCAAGATGCTATGTCTTGCAGAGGATAGGTTTTGAAGACCATGAAAGTTTCGAAACAAAGAAAATTCACCTAAGGACCCATCATGGTATGGATTTTGAAGTAAATTTGTACAATTCTGAGAGTGTAACCCATTTTGATTGCACAAATTGGGAAGCACTTTGCAAGATATATGATTTTTATGCGGGTATGCTTGTGAGCATGGATCTTGGTGATCCTCACATCGACCAAGACATTATGGACATGTGGGTCCTTGTTGACACGCTTCCTATTCTACTGCTATGTGAGTTTCTCAAACATAGTTATTAACTAATTTATATTGTTTATTTCAAAATAGTTGACAGCTTATTTCCATTGACAGCTTATTTTCATTCTTCAAACAATGTGCGGAAGATGGTAGACAGAACCTACTACACCGATGGCTCAGAATTAACCTATCAGGAGAAAAAATATCTGATCGCATTTTGTACTGATCTTGAGAATTACAATATCTATTATCAAACTCCTCCACATTATGGTCAATACGTGTCACTAATGCACGCGTTGAACTATGGTAACATCCATGGAAATGCCATGATAAGATTTTTTACTATTATGACATCCGTGCATCTTTTGCATAAATTCTTCTAAAACTGAACTACATTGCTAACATAAGTCATTACTATGTTTTTCAAACGAAAATCCGGAAGGATTGTGTGCCTCATCTGATGTATCAGAATAGTCGCCTTGATGCTTTGAACATACGGCCAGGTCATCCTACGAATCTCACCTGTCCATATTAGATTTCTAAAATCAGTGAAGACATGAAAATCAAAGAATGGAAAAAATGTATGGACAATCGTAAGGAGGTACTTGGAAGAAACATTGTGCGAAAGGCAAGAATTGGGGATAGGATAATCTCCATTCTCCATAATGGAGACTCAGGGCCTATCTTGTTTTATGCTATTTTACCTAAGAGAAGGTAGTAGGTCCTAAATATAATATGTTATTATGTGGTACAATGTGCTAGAGTTGATGATGATAAGGAGTTGTGATTATGACTAGTGACCAACTTACTATATGATGTCTCATTGATGAAAATGATGATCATGAGTATGTGTTATATGTTAATGATGTATTATGATGATAACAGTAGTAGAAAAATGGTCTTTTGTGAAGCACAATAGTGCCGGTTTGAATTTCAGCCGGCACTAATGTGTAGACTAGTGCCGGTTCGTGGCGCCGGTCAATAGCACCGGTTCGTGGAGAACCTTTAGTAGCGGCTCGTGCGACGAACCGGCACTAAAGAGGTTGTGTCAGACCGCGGTCAGGCTATGGCCCCACCATCACCATTTAGTGCCGGTTCGTACCATGAACCGGTACTAATGAGGTTATGGGAGGCTGTTTTTAGTCCCACCTCGCTCCCCTAATAAGCCTTTTACCACCTTAAATATGTTATTTCTCAAACTATCATAAGCACTTGGTCTTCATTGAACTCTATGTGTAGAATTTGTGGCCTCAATATGAGTCTTCATCGGTTTAAAAATCGTTGATGACTCATATTGACAATTCAGATTATACACACAAATGACCTGAAAATTTGTGGCCTCTATGCATTCAATGATTTGTTTTGAGAACTAAATGACCTGAAAATTGAAAAGCAATACAAATGATCTCTGAAAAAGTTGAAACTTGGCATGGTATCATCATTTCACCCACATAGATTGTTCAAAAAAGTAGAGAGGGTTACGACAAAAACTGGATGCACTTCGTTCACAAACTGGACAATCTCTTTCGAAATATTCAGGTTTCTAACGAAATTAAACTCATCTGTTACAAAGGCATTTCATTTTTTTTCAACTTATTACAACTCCAGACTTTTTGTGCATTCAGTATGCACCATTCAAAGCGACGCCATCAACTTTCAACCATTTCTACCTTCATTTGCCATAACTATTTTAAGCGCACCATCTTTAGTACTGGTTGGTGGCTCCAACCGGTACTAAAGGTGACCAGTACTACAGTTGCTTAGGAAGCTGTTTTTTAGCCCCACCTCGCAAAGAGAGATGGACTAGGAGCGGTTTATAAGTCCTGAGTGCAGAGACGATGAAGAAGAGGCTCAATGCTCACGTTGCTTAGCTTCAAGCCTTCAGGAATATGGTAGATTGCACGGAGCTATGCGCAGTGCAGTTTACACTATTCCGAAAGGCTTGAAGCAAATTAACGAGCATTGCACCTCTTTTTTATTTTTAATAACTTATTACAACTCCGGACTTCTTCTGTTATGGCAAAAACTAATTGCACGTCGGCATTTTTTATTATTTTGGTTATAACTCCAGACTTTGACCATCAAGTTTTGCAGAAAAAAATAGCAGAAAAGAAAAAATAGCAGAAAACAAAAAAAACTATAGCTGAAAAGAAAAAAACTATATAAAAAACTACTCAGAAATAAATAGAACAAAATAAATATAGTAGAAAAGAAAAAACTGCTCAGAAATAAATAGAAGAAAAAATAAAGCAGAAAAGAAAAAAATTATATTTGTTATTTTTCAATCGTTTACAAATGACCGTGAAATTGAAAATCACTACAAAATGAAATCTAAAAATGTTGAATTTTGGCAAACTAGATGAAAAACTACTCATAAATAAATAGAAGAAAATAAATATAACAAAAAAGAAAAAACTATACAAAAAACTACGCAGAAAGAAATAGAAGAAAAATAGCAGAAAAGAAAAAAACTACAAAAAAAATTGGGGCGCTGCCCTGTGGGCCTGCTAGGCCACGGGCGTGCAATAACAGGCCTTAAAGGCCCAGCAGACTCACAGGACAGCGCGCAGAATTTAGGCCCACAAGGCTGCTATATAGAAGAGTTCGAAGTGGTAGCCGCTGCTGGGTTTATAAACCAGTGCGGCTGCCCTTCACCCGGCGAGGTGGGACTAAACTTTGGGGTGACAGCGCCAGGCCTTTAGTACCGGTTGGTGGCTCCAACCGGTACTAAAGACTACCCTTTAGTACCGGTTGGATCCACCAACCAGTACTAAAGGTCTGCTCTTCCCGCCTCTTTGCCTGGCCAAAGTTGGCCTTTATTACCGGTTGGTGACTCCAACCGGTACTAAAGGCATCTTCTATATATACAACACTTGCTAAAATTCAGTTAGATCTTCACTTCTTTCGTCTCAACCTCTCGCGCGCGCCCGTCGCCCGTCGTCGCCGCCGCCGTCCGTCGTCGTCGTCGTCGCCGCCGCCGCCGTCCGTCGTCGTCGTCGTCGTCCCCGCCGCCGCCCGTCGTCGTCGCCGTCTCGCGCCGCCGCCCCGAACGCCGCGCGCCGCCGTCCGTCGTCGTTCGCGGTACGTCTCTCGCGCTCTCCCCGCCGCCATCGACCGTCGTCGTCGCACACGTACGCCGCCGCCCCGTACGCCCCCGCCCGTACGTACGTCGGCGCCCCCGCTCGTACGTACGGTGCGGCGGCGTACGGGGGCACACACATATATACGTACACGTACATGCACACATACACACACACACACATATATATACGTACACACACATTTTTTTTACTTATTTTCTGTTTTTTACAAAAGTTAATTAGATGATCGAATGTTAGATGAATTAGCTATAGATAGAAAATTGTCGAATTAGAGATTTGAACTAGTTGAATAATTAATATAACTAGTTTATTTTTAGTAACAAAATTGTCGAACTAGTTTATTTAGGTATATGAGATTTGAACTAGTTCAATAATTAATATAACTAGTTTATTTTTAGTAAGAAAATTTAGGTATCTGAGATTTGATGATCTAAGTAAAATATTATTTGTTAATGCATTTTTCTGTTTATTTATTTTTTATATATAATTTGAGTTTATATAAATGTTAGATTAATGTCGAATGTTAGATGAATTAGATAGAAAAGTAATGTCAATTGTTAGAGATGAATATAGTTAGATATATTAATGTCAAATGTTAGATAAATATATATTTGGCTAGATATATATAGGTGTTTAATGTTTCACCTATATGAACATAGGAAATGTCATCTGACGACGAAAAAGATTTCATTACGTGCGAACATTGTGAAGACCAGCGCGGCCTGTGCGACAAAAATTTCCTTGTTGATGGTAGGCGCTTCAGCATCAAGCTGGATGAGACATTAGAAGTTGATACAGTAAGTCACTTTGTCAATTATTATTTGAATGCAAAACTTATGCTTCATTTGCTTCAACTTATAATTTTAAATTTTCACTATTCTACTAGCGCATCCCTTGCCATACAAGAATTTTTGTCTTGGATAAGATAGGTTTTAGTGCTATAGATGATATGGAGATAAAGAGAGTTACTTGAAGACGGAGCATGGGTATACTTTCAACGTCAAATTATATAATGGAGATACATACACCCATTTTGAATGCAAAACTTGGCAAGCACTATGCAAGGCTTATGCATTTGAGCCTGATATGGTTATCACCTTTGATATTCGTCCGGAAGATGATATTGAAGGTAATATAGAAATCTGGGTTGATGTGCAAACGCCTCCAGTTCTACCATTATGTGAGTTTTTCTCAACCATGCATGCATATGTTTATGTCTTTGATACAGTTTATTCAAAAATAGTTGACAACTAATTTGTATTGTCAGCTTATTTCGGTTCAAGCAAACATGTCCGGTGCTTGGTAGACAGGACCTACTACTGCCCCGGGGCTCAATTAAACTGCGAGGAGATAAGTCATTATGTTTCATGGCTTGAGGATCTTAATACTGTCAAGACAAAAAAATTCCTGAACTTAGAAATGTTAGTACTCAAAACGTGCGATCAATGGTGATCGTATTGAACTACGGTCACATCTATAATAAAGATGGTAAGATTTTAACTATTTGTCCTTAATTAGTGCATCTTTTGCATACATTATTTTTGAAGCTAAACTTTCATTGCTAATTAATATATTAATTACTATACGATGTTCTTCAACACGGACTTCTGATGATAGTTGTGCCTCAGTGGATCGAGACTAAAGGTGACATGTCAATGGTTAGCTTACGTCCAAGATATCCTACATTGCATATGAGTGTATTCAGGATTTCTGAAAGCGAAGAATGCTTAATAGTGAAAGATTGGAGTAAAATTGTTAACGATCGCAGAGAAGTATTAGGGGGCAGCAAGGAGAAGCGCAACCCAAGATTAGGAGACAGATTCATCTGCATGCTCCAGTATGATGAATCAGGAGAGCTATACATGTTCTATGCTATTCTACCTGAGAGGGAGCAGTAGGAGTAGCTAGTTTTCATGCTCTTAATTAGTACTTTTCTCATGTCCGTGTCCTGAACTTCGATGTTGGTGATGATTATGTTGAACTCGATGATATCTTTGCTTCTGTTAATTACAAATTGAATGTTTCCTCTTTAAGCTAGCCAGTGTTGGTGATGATTAGATAGCTAGCTAGCGACTATGATGATTAAATAGTGGTAATTAATTAGACGACTACGATGATTTTTAGCTAGCTAGAGTTCATTTATTTATTAATATGCGATGATGATGATGACTACTACAACTCATTATAACGTAAAACAATCTTAAATTAAATTGATAACACAAATTTAAATGAAAAAGAAAAAACAAAACAAAAACCAACAAACATTTAGTACCGGTTGGTGTGCCCAACCGGTACTAAAGGGCTCCCGGCCCCCGGAGCTGGCTTGTGCCACGTGGTTGCCCTTTAGCACCGGTTCGTGCTGAACCGGTACTAAAGGGGGGGACCGGTACTAAAGGGCCTTACGAACCGATGTTATTGCCCGGTTCTGCACTAGTGTAAGTTGTTAATGATAAGATGATGATGATATTTATTACTATCATTGGGTGAAAGAACCGTGGACTAGTTTCAAAAATTCACCCGCGCTACTGGTAGGCCTAAAACCCGCGCTACTGCTAAGCTTTTCCCTAGTAGTGATTCAAAAATAAATGAAAACAAAATCCAAAAAATCTGAAACTTTAGGGGGATCAAGAAGATCAAACTTTGATGTTCTTGCAAAGTTTCAGCCACAAATAACATTCGAGGAGCCCTCACCAAAAAATAACTGTTTGATCATCTTTGAACCCCCAAAGTTTCCGATTTTTTTAATTTTGTTTCATTTTTGTAATTTATTGTCAAAGAGGGTGTAGGAGCACCCAGGTGTGTTGAAAGTCATGTCTCAATAAATATAACACCCATGTGCCACTGGGAGAGACAGAGACGCACATTTGGCTACTCCATGTGCGATGGGGGTTGTGATGAAGGAATTATCCATGATCCATGTACATGTAAATCATACTCCCTTTTTTCCCGGGCGAAATCATACTCCCTTCGTTCCTAAATATAAGTCGTTGGGGGTGTAAACTGAACTCCCCAGCGACTAATATATCGGAAGAGAGGTGCAGACAAAGTTAGCTGATCTGGAGGAAAGTGGCGACCTCGATTGGGAGTCTCGTAGGCACATGGAGAGCTGGACAACAACACAAGCTTGGCGGCGACCTGCACAGCGAGGGGAGATAAGTGGCGGCTGGCCGATGACCTCATCTGGCCTCTCAGCAGCATAGCCATCACCCTCCTTGTGTGGTGTGGCAGCGAGCTAGCGACGTGTGCTCCTTCTGCGAGATGGCAAGGAAGGCGAAGAAAGGGTCAGGCTGTTAGGGACGCAACGGTTGTCGCATTCTGCATTGGACAGTCGGAGAGGAGAGAGGAGACGATCTCACGCACGGGAGGCGCAGAAGTACACCTTTTTTTTAAAGCAACATGGCTTTATTACTCAACGTGCGGGCAAATCACCCAACACACAGGCGCCCACTTGGGCTGGTACATCCGTATCCCACTGCATACAGTGGGCTGGTTCACATAAACGATCAAGACTAGCAAGTTCATGAGCGACAGAGTTCGCGCTACGACGCAGAGATGTTAAGATGAGAAAACCAAAGGTTTAACTGGTATTTCATGTCTTCAATCACCGCTGTGTAGGGCGAACACTGGTAGAAAAAGAGGCTTCCATACGCCCCCATTAGTCCCCAAAACAATCGAACCGCGACCAAAGGGGTCTTTAGTCGCGGTTCGGGAGAAGACCCGCGACCAACTATCTGGGCCCAGCGCGCTCGGTCGACAGCTGGCGGACGGGAGGGGCTTTAGTCCCGGTTGGCCTGGCCAACCGGGACTAAAGGTCCCCGAAGGCCTTTAGTCACGGTTGGCCAGGCCAACCGGGACTAAAGGCCCATCCAGCCGGCGGACGGGAGGGGCTTTAGTCCCGGTTGGCCTGGCCAACCGCGACTAAAGGCCCATCCAGACTCAGCTCACTTCACTTCACTCAGCTCACTTCACAATTTTCAGAAGGTGGTGGTGGGTTTGCTTTTGGTTTCTCCTATGCACACAAGGTGTTTGATGAAATGCCCGAGAGCCTGAAACAAACATGATATGAAGTGTCCGAGCCACACTTGAGCTTTCTCATTTATTTTTCCTCCGCGATCGCGGTTAGCAACTTGAACCTTTCATGTGTCATTGATAAAATACGCATGCGTGTAGTTCATTGTTTAATTTGTATTATTTCTAGCTAGTTAGTTTAACAAATGCATGATGGTTAATTATATACTTTATATAATAATAATGCAGATGAATCGGCAATGGATGTACGGTCCCCGACTCTCCGGCGAGTTCACTATGGGTTTGAAAGATTTCCTCGTAGTGGCAAATGCAAACAAGCAGCAAGGTTTTATTATCTGTCCATGTGCTGTCTGTAAGAATCAGAAGGGTTACTCCTCCTCAAGAGACGTTCACATGCACCTGCTTCGGCATGGTTTCATGCCAAGCTATAATTGTTGGACCAAGCATGGAGAACGAGGGGTTAGAATGGAAGAAGATGAAGAAGGGGATGATATCGATGACAACTATCATGATCATTTCGGTGATACTTTCATGGAGGATGATGCTGAAGGTGGGGAAGGGTTAGGTGAAGGTGAAGAAGAGGCACATGATGAGCCCGCTGATGATCTTGGTCGGACCATTGCTGATGCACGGAGACGCTGCGAAACTGACAAGGAGAGGGAGAATTTGGATCGCATGTTAGAGGATCACAAAAAGTCGTTGTATCCAGGATGCGATAATAGTCTGAAAAAGCTGGGCTGCACACTGGATTTGCTAAAATGGAAGGCACAGGAAGGTGTAGGTGACTCATCATTTGAAAATTTGCTGAAAATGTTGAAGAATATGTTCTCGAAGAATAACGAGTTGCCCGCCAGTACGTACGAAGCAAAGAAGGTTGTCTGCCCTCTAGGTTTAGAGGTTCTGAAGATACATGCATGCATTAATGACTGCATCCTCTACCGCGGTGAATACGAGAATTTGAATGAATGCCCTGTATGCACTGCATTGCGTTATAAGATCAGAGGCGATGACCCTGGTGACGATGTTGAGGGCGAGAAACCCAGGAAGAGGGTTCCCGCCAAGGTGATGTGGTATGCTCCTATAATACCACGGTTGAAACGTCTGTTCATGAACAAAAAGCATGCCAAGTCGTTGCGATGGCACAAAAAGGACCGTAAGTCCGACGGGGAGTTGAGACACACCGCTGATGGAACGCAATGGAGAAAGATCGACAGAGTTTTCAAAGATTTTGCAGCTGACGCAAGGAACATAAGATTTGGTCTAAATACTGATGGCATTAATCCTTTTGGTGAGCAGAGCTCCAGCCATAGCACCTGGCCCGTGACTCTATGCATCTACAACTTTCCTCCTTGGTTGTGCATGAAGCGGAAGTTCATATGATGCCAATTCTCATCCAAGGCCCTAAGCAACCCGGCAACGACATCGATGTGTACCTAAGGCCATTAGTTGAAGAACTTTTACAGTTGTGGGCCAGACCTGGTGTACGTGTCTGGGATGAGCACAAAGGAGAGGAATTTGACCTACGAGCGTTGCTTTTTGTAACCATCAACGATTGGCCTACTCTCAGTAACCTTTCGGGACAGACAAATAAGGGATACAATGCATGCACGCACTGCTTACATGAGACTGAAAGTGTACGTTTGGTTAATTGTAAGAAGAACGTGTACCTGGGTCATCGTCGATTTCTTCCCCGAAATCATAACGTAAGAAAGAAAGGCAAGCATTTCAATGGGAAGGCAGATCACCGGCCGAAGCCTGCGGAACGTACTGGTGCTGAGATATTTGATATGGTCAAGGATTTGAAAGTCATCTTTGGAAAGGGTCCTGGCGGACAATCAGTTCCGCGGGGAGTTGACGGGCACGCACCCATGTGGAAGAAGAAATCTATATTTTGGGAGCTAGAATATTGGAAAGTCCTAGATGTCCGCTCTGCAATCGACGTGATGCATGTTACGAAGAATATTTGCGTGAACCTGCTAAGCTTCTTGGGCGTGTATGGGAAGACAAATGATACAAAGGAAGCACGGCAGGACCAGCAACTTTTGAAAGACCCAGATGACCGGCATCCGGAATGGTTTCAAGGTCGTGCCAGCTACGCTCTTACCAAAGAAGAGAAGGTCATTTTTTTGAATGCCTGAGCAGTATGAAGGTCCCGTCTGGCTTCTCGTCGAATATAAAGGGAATAATAAACATGTCGGAGAAAAAGTTCCAAAACCTGAAGTCTCACGACTGCCACGTGATTATGACGCAATTGCTTCCGATTGCTTTGAGGGGGCTCCTACCGGAAAATGTTCGAGTAGCCATTGTGAAGCTATGTGCATTCCTCAATGCAATCTCTCAGAAGGTAATCAATCCAGAAGATCTACCACGGTTACAGAACGATGTGGTCCAATGCCTTGTCAGTTTCGAGTTGGTGTTCCCACCATCCTTCTTCGATATTATGACGCACCTCCTGGTCCACCTAGTCGAAGAGATTTCCATTCTCGGTCCTGTATTTCTACACAATATGTTCCCCTTTGAGAGGTTCATGGGAGTATTAAAGAAATATGTTCGTAACCGTGCTAGGCCAGAAGGAAGCATCGTCAAGGGATATGGAAATGAGGAGGTAATTGAGTTCTGTATTGACTATGTTCCTGACCTTAAGCCGATTGGTATTCCTCAATCGCGGCACGAGGGGAGACTAAGTGGAAAAGGCAAGATCGGAAGGGAATCCACGATATGTATGGACGGTCATTCTATGACTGAAGCACACCACACAGTTCTGCAAAATTCCAGCTTGGTGGCTCCGTACTTCGAGCAACACAAGAATATTTTACGCTCGGACAACCCGGGGAAGCCTGAATCCTGGATTAGAAAGGCCCACATGGAGACTTTCGGCTGTTGGTTGCGAAAACATTTAATGAATGACAATGATGTTGGAGATCAGCTGTACATGTTGGCCAAGAAACCATCTTCGACTATAACGACTTTCCAAGGGTACGAGATAAATGGGAATACAATTTACACCATCGCCCAAGATAAAAAGAGCACCAACCAAAACAGTGGTGTCCGCTTTGATGCAGCAACCGAGAATGGGCAAAAGGTCACATATTATGGTTACATAGAGGAGATATGGGAACTTGACTATGGACCCTCCTTTAAGGTCCCTTTGTTCCGGTGCAAATGGTTCAACCTAACAGGAGGTGGGGTAAAGGTGGACGAGCAATACGGAATGACAATGGTGGATTTCAACAATCTTGGTTACCTTGACGAACCATTCGTCCTTGCCAAAGATGTCGCTCAGGTTTTTTATTTGAAGGACATGAGTAGCAAACCGAGGAAACGGAAAGATAAGAAAACGATCAGTACATCATGCGATGATCCAAAGCGCCACATTGTTCTTTCAGGGAAAAGAAACATCGTGGGAGTGGAGGACAAGACAGACATGTCAGAAGATTATAATATGTTTGGTGAAATTCCGCCCTTCAAAGTGAACACTGACCCAAGCATTAAGTTAAATGATGAGGATGCTCCATGGATACGGCACAATCGTAAGCAAGCACGGACACAAGGGAAGAATTGATGTGTAATAATTTATTGTACCAAACTTTGTATTTGGTCGATGAACTGAATGATGTATCAAACCTTTTGTCAAACCTTCAAGGGATTTTAAAATGAATTAGTTTTATTTTTCTGATTTTTTTGATATATAATTGTATTTTTAAGATTTTAAAATAAATTAGTTTTATTTTTCTGATTTTAAAAGGAAAAAGGAAGAAGAAGAAAGAAGGGAAAAGGAAGAAAAAACAGAAGAAAAAAACAGAAGAAAAAAGGAAAAACAGAAGAAAAAAACAAACAGAAGAAAAACATAAGAAAAAAACAGAAGAAAAAAACAAACAGAAGAAAAAAACAGAAGAAAAAAGGAAAAAGGAAACATCCCACCGCACCGCACCAGTTCTAGCACAGACTCTTTAGTCCCGGTTGGGGAGGCGGACCGCGACTAAAGGGTACCCTTTAGTCGCGGTTGTTGTCCCCAACCGCGACTAAAGGGTCTTTCTGCGCGGGAACGAAAGCGGCGCCAAAACCCTTTAGTCCCGATTGGGGAGGCAGAACGCGGCTAAAGGGTACCTTTAGTCGCGGTCCGCCTCCCCAACCGCGACTAAAGGTGCGTCTATAAATACTGCACTTAGCAGTTTTGCCACTTCCCATTCTCCTCTCTCTCGACGCCGAAGCGCTGCCCCGACGCCGATCGACGCCGACGCCGACGCCGAAGCCCTGCCCCGACGCCGACGCCGAAGCCCTGCCCCGACGCAGACGCCGAAGCCCTGCCCCGACGCCGAAGCCCTGCGCGCCGCCGCCCCCGTCCCCAGTGAGCGCCGCCTCCGCCCGTGCCTGCCCTTGCCCGCCGCCCGTGCCCTGCGCCCTTGCCCGCCGCCCGCCGCCCGCCGCCCGCTGGCCCTGCCTGCCGTCCTCCGCGCGCCGGCAGAAGAAACAAGAAGAAAAAGGAAGAAGAAGAAGAAAGAAAAAGGAAAAAGGAAGAAGAAGAAAGAAGGAAGAAGAAAACAAAAGAAAAACAGATGAAAAACAAGAAAAAGGAAGAAAAAAAGGAAAAAGGAAGAAAAAAAGAAAAAGAAAGAAAACAACAGAAGAAAAACAAAGGAAGAAGAAAAAAAGAAAGAAGAAAAAAAGGAAAACACAAGAAAAACAAATAGAAGAAAAAAACAAAAGAAAACAAAAAAACAGAAGAAAAACAAAGGAAGAAGAAAAAAACAAAAGAAAACAAAAAAAACAGAAGAAAAAAACAAAAAAAAGGAGGAAGAAGAAAAGAAAGAAGAAAAAAAGGAAGAAGAAAAAAAGAAAGAAGAAAGAAAGAAGAAAGAAAAAGGAAGAAGAAAAAACAAGAAAGAAAAAGGAAGAAGAAAAAGAAAGGAAGAAGAAAAACAAAGGAAGAAGAAAAAAAGAAAGAAGAAAAAGGAAGAAGAAAAAAAGAAAGAAGAAAAAAAGAAGGAAGAAAAAGGAAGAAGAAAAAACAAGAAAGAAAAAGGAAGAAGAAAAAAAATGAAAACCAAAAGAAAGAAGAAAGAAAAAGGAAGAAGAAAAAAAGAAGAAGAAAGGAAGAAGAAAGGAAGAAGAAGAAAGAAAGAAAAAAGAAAAAGGAAGAAGAAGAAAGAAAGAAGAAAGGAAGAAGAAGAAAGGAAGAAGAAGAAAGAAAGAAGAAGAAAGGAAGAAGAAGAAAGAAAGAAGAAGAAAGGAAAAAGGAAGAAGAAGAAAGGAAGAAGAAGAAAGAGGAAGAAGAAAGGAAGAAGAAGAAAAAAAAAATTTTACTTAAAGAATCTTATTTTTTAATTCCTCCTCCTCTATGTCCCCTTAATCTTATTTTTTAATTCCTTTATACTTAAAGAATTTTTACTACATGCAGGAGTGACATATGGCGGACGATAGAACCGAGCCGCTTAGGGATCCGGAGGCTGAACATTATTTAATGGGCATCATCAACAACGAGATTCCTTATGTGCCGGGCTCAGAATATGAGCAACAAGAGGATGTAGTCTCTTCTTATCTGAACCTTGACGATGGAACAGAGATTGTCAATGATCAAGAAGGTGAAGGAACGGACATTGTCGACGGAGGTCAACCGTCAACAACCGACGATCTCGAATTGCAAGTAGCAACCACCTCCGGCGAGGTATATATATACATTGAGAGCCTCTCGTGATACAAACTTACTGAAATGTGAATACATATGTATTAACACGCGCGACTCTCTTTCTTTTTTTAGCCCTCCGGATCGAGTACGACAAAGCGTGGCAAATCCAAGGCGATGAAAACAGGAGAAACATATGCCATTGAGTTTGTCAGTGAAACCGGCAAGCCCCTACAGCACACCTCAAAGTTTATCAACCAATGCGGAGTCGTTGTTAGAGACAACGTCCCGATCACCGTCCAGGAATGGAAGGAGCCAAAGAAGGCACGTCTTGGTTTCAGTTTTGTCGACAAGAGAACAAAAAAGGATTGCTGGAGAAAGCTTATGGAACATTTCATTCTACCTCCGGAATACAACAAAGTCGATGAATTCGGTAACGAGGTTCCGGGTGGACGTCAGAGGAGGAGGCTAGTTAAAGAGTTCGCTCTTCAGAAGATGGGCGAAGCATTCCGGAACTTCAAGAAAAATTTAACCCGTGACTATGCCAACAAGGGCAAGACTCCGGATTTCAATGGACAACATGAGAAACTGAAAGATGATTGGCCAGAATTTGTGAGGCAAAAGCAATCGGACCATTTCAAGGAAATATCAAAAAAATAAGGATAATGCAAGTAAGAAAAAGTACCATCATATTATGGGGCCAGGAGGATACCGCCTTTCGGAGCCTAGGTGGCAGAAGATGGAGGAGGACCTGAGGGTACGAGGAATCCCTCTAGGTACAGAGGGATGGGACCCAAGGGCCAAAAGCTGGTGGTACGGGCATGGGGGATCGCTAGACCCGGAGACAGGGGTGTGTGTTCACCGGCAGAGACAGTTTGCTCCGACCCAAGCCCTTATTGACGCAATGACCCAAGCTCAAGAGGGCTTGATCAAGTTCAACAGAGAGAAAGACGCACTGACAACAGCCCTCGGGAATGATGAACACGGAGGACGTGTACGAGGCAAAGGCAAAGTTCCGTGGAAAGTAGGGTTTTCCCAGGACAATGACCCGTACTGTTACAGAAGCCGTAAGAGAAAGACGGACCGAGATGCAGATCTTATGACGAAGTTTGATCGGAACTCCATGAGTTGAAGCAGACCGTGCATGAACTAGTGAAAGAAAAATCGGCTGCAGGGCCGCATGAAGATCATGAAGCGGATCACGGAAGCCAGCAGCGGAGAAGCAGCGTGGCTTCCACGGATGCCCCGCCTGGTGCTAGTGCACCGATGATCGAGATTCGTGCACCGGAGCCTCACTACCCCGTGGATGATGTAAAGGAGATGAAAGAATGTGATCTGCATTATCCCGTGGGGAACGTTTCCACGAAGGTAGCTAGCGGCAGTGCTTTACCCTGTACACCTGGAGCACTCCACCACAACAACCCCATTGCATATGGCTATGCTCGTGTCATGGTGGAAGACATAGTCCAAGGGTTTGAGGACCTGGAGATTGACAAACCTACACCCGAAGGGGAGAGAAGACTTGGAGATGTCAAGCGCCAGTTCATTCTATGGAAAAAGAAGTACATAGTGTTTCCAGGCGAGGCGCCAAGGCTAGCAAGTCCACCCCCCCTCCGATGGTGGTGGTGGTGGTGGCGGTGGTGGCGGTGGTGGTGGTCGTGGTGGTTCACCTACACCTCCTTCACGCCATTCGACGCCGTCCCCCGATCCACAACCTCCGGCGGGTACGACGCCCCCCAATCCTCCTCCTGCGGGTACGACGCCCCCCAATCCACCTCCGGCGAAGAAGCAGAAGCAGGCGGACAGCAAGGAAACCCGCTCCTGGACTATTAACCCGGACCCTTATGTACCTAAGACCACAAGGGTACCGGAGCCATCACTGAAGCCTCTCCTCCCAAGGCCTGGGGAACTTAGTGAAGCTGAAACCAAATTGGCCGCGTCTGCTGATTATGAGAAATGGAAGGCGGATATGAAGGCGAAAAAAGAGCCTGAGCCCAAGCAAGTATTCACTGAGAAGCAAAAGAAGTGGGCTAAGGATTTTTTGACGACACCGTCCCAAGCCGAGCTGAATATGCCTGACGACTATGGACATGAACTTCGTAGGCAAGCAAAAATATTGAAGGAGGAGAAAGAAGAAAGTAAAAAAAGCGGGAAACAAGTTGACCAGCTCGGGATGCAGAAGAAACAATCAATCCCCCCGCTCATAGTGAAAGCCGGTCCGGAAGAGGACCCCGAGATCATAGCAGCTGCGGCAGCACTTGGATTGACTGTGAAACAAGCGTCCGAGATGAAACAAGCGTCCGAGATGGGTTTGACTCTTCGTGCCTTCTTAGGCCTTGAGGATGCGCCAGTATGTGAGATAGCATTACAATATGTGCGGAATGGGCCTCTCGTCGAGCCTGCGCAGGAAAAGAGTCTACCACCACAAATGCGAAATCTGCTACGTTGGTACAAGCAATTCATAACATGGGCCGACAAAGAATATGTTTATGCGGATGTTACAGATGAGCATCACACCAAACGGTACTCTGTAGAAGTTCATATGAGTGAATTGTTCCAGCTGTTCAATCTGCGCGACCTCGACAAATCTATGCTGAGTTGCTACGTTCTGTAAGTGATTTATTTCTACCTCATCCCGTTCTTCATTGCCTGCACTATATATATATATTGTCCTAACTATATTGTTGCGTACGCTATTATGCAGATTGAAGATTTGGGAATGGAAAATAAGAAACATCCATGATGTTGGGTTCATTGACCCACATATCGTTAATGGACATGTGTTACAACATCACCCCAAAGACGTGGAGAAAGACCTGTACAAGTTTCTTAGAAAGCATCAACTCAAAAGTCATATTCTATTTCCTTAGCATTTTGGGTGAGTGTTTCTCTCTTGTGCCCATTCTCTTTTGTTTACTCCATGCATGGTATGTCTAATCAATGAGTTATGCATGACTGTGCATGTAACGTGTCCGCAGGTTCCACTGGATTCTGCTAAATATTGAACTTCACACCTCCAGAGTTCTAATCATGGACTCTATGGATTCGGATCCAAAGCGTTGGGCCGACATGAGAAAAATGCTGCAAAAGTAATTATTTTTAATCATTTGAGCTCTATATCGATCGGTCTCTTTCGTTCATTTCCTAATATCAAGTAACTAATAACTCCCTTATTCATTTAATTTTCTTTGCCCTATAGGGTTTGGAGACGGTTCTCAGAAGAAATTGTCGGTGAATTCAAACATGAGCTAGATTTCAGAAGGTTAGTTAATGTGGATAAGCAGCCACCGGGGACCAATCTATGTGGATACTATGTTTGTGAGAACATCCGGAGACACACCACTAAGCGGAAGGCATCAGATAGCGTGCGAAACGCGACGGATAACTTGCGGAGGAGGCTTAGTCTAGAAGCTCGCTTCCGACCAATTCAAGAAGAATTAGCAGGATTTTTCATGAGGGAAGTCATCAATCCTAAAGAAGAACACTATACCGAGGACGAAGAAATTTATATGCATACCCGAGATTGAAACTTGTTCGAAGTTGTATATGGTCATCCATCCTAATTGTGTATGGAAACTTGTTCGAAGTTGTATATGCTCACCCGAGATTGAATATATATTATATATTCCTCTTGAATTCTTCTTGTTTGAAATTTCATATGCATGTATATAGTAGCGTAGAATATGTGTACTGAAACTTCATCAAAAATAAAATAAAACACAAAATAAAATATAAAACAAATAAAACACTACAAATTAAAAAGAAATCAGGTTTAGGGGGGCTGAAACCCTAAACCTGTGGAGGAGGCCTTTAGTCCCGGTTGGCCACGAGAACCGGGACTAAAGGTCCTCCGCCCCGACGGACCACGGGCGCCCACGTGGACAGGCCTTTAGTCCCGGTCAGCCACAAGAACCGGGACTAAAGCCTTTAGTCACGGTCCGTAAGAGGCGCGACTAAAGGGGGGGTCTTTAGTCGCGCATATTTAGTCCCGGTTGCACAGCCGGGACTAAAGGCTATTGCGAACCGGGACTAAAGGGATTTTTTCTACCAGTGGAAGAATCCACCCTACGCAGGTCCAGCGCCTCCTCCAGTAGTTGCGAGTCAGTCTCAAACTCCACACGAACCATACCAAGCTCTGCTGCCAAGTTGATCGCATGTGACATAGCTACAGCTTCAGCAGCGAAAGCATCACATATGTTGTCAGTCCGTCCCGCCCGAGCACAGATCAAGTTTCCATGTTTTGTTCTTGCCGCAACTCCACAGCCTGCATGGTTCTGCCCGGGCAAAAAAGAACCATCGACATTAATCTTGTATTCCATGTCACTTGGCGGTCGCCACCTCTCCGGGTTGTTCTTGACAGGGGGATTTAGAAAGATGTGCACATACTCAATCACATTGCTTCTTGTTCGCCTCGGTACTTCCGTTGGCGCTAGAGGCATCTCACCCTCTCTAAGCTTATTCCTGTTTGACCACCAAAGCCACAAGAAAGTGAGAACGTGGAGCCTCTTTTTCTCATCAAGACCCCAAACATAATCTATCATCGCATGCACGGACGTGATTACTTCTAGCTCCATGCGCTCTTTCTCCAAGCCTAAGTCCCTCCACACTTTCTTTACTGTCTTGCATTTGATGAAGAGATGTGCCCCGTCCTCGTCAGCCCTTCTGCAGAAAAGACATTTTGTATCCGCAATACGGATCCCTTTGCGTGCTACATTAGTGCGGAGAGCTAGGGAGTCGCGCTTCAGCCTCCACGCGAACATCCGAATGTTTTTTGGGCACGGTAATTTCCACAGGCGCTTCCACGAGTCATCCTTAACCGAGTTCAGATTACTAGGATTTGCCTCGCTGCCACCCACACCGGCATTCTGCATATGAAGCTCAAGCTGACGCTGAAGCTTGTAAGCGCTTTTAACGGAGTGGGTGCCTTTGGAATCATAATGACATGCAATGAAATCCCGAACTCCCTCCCGTAGCGGAATTTGGAGAATATGTTTGATGTCATCCGCCCAGAAGGTGTCTCTCACCAATTGCTCGTCACACTGACCAGATAACGGATCGATGAGATCAGATACACGCTGTAGGAGGTTCTGTCCCTTGGGTGTCAGGACACGCCGTGACCAGGGCCGTGGAATCCAGGGATCGGACCAAATATTCACTTGGGTGCCATCTCCAATTCTCCAAATGTACCCCTCCCTGAAAAGATGAAGACCATGTAGGAGGCTGCGCCATGAATAGGAGATGTCGTCCCTAGGAGCCGCTTCAAGAATATGTCCGTTGGGGAAATAACGCGCTTTCAGCGTTTGGGCACAGAGGGATTCAGGATGCTGAATCAGTCGCCAAATCTGTCTGGATAGAAGAGCCAAGTTGAAGTCATGCATGTCACGGAACCCTAAACCCCCTTGTGCTTTGGGCTTGATGAGAGTTTTCCATCCGATCCAATGGGTACAATGGGATTTATCTTGTTGGCTCCACCAATAGTCTCCTACCAATGAACTTAGTTCATCACAGAAGGACTTTGTTAGGTAAAAGCAAGATATTGCAAATGTAGGGATGGCCTGAGCGATTGTTGTGACCAAAGTTTCCTTGCCCGCCTTCGCTATGAGCCTTTCCTTCCATCCATGAACTCTCCCAGCCATTGCGCCTTTGACAAAAGCAAAGGCCTTCCTCCTAGATTTGCCCACAGAAACAGGCAGCCCCAAGTACTTTTCGTTCCAAGTCTCGCTCTGGATTTGTAGAGCGTCCTTGACACTCGTTTTTACCGTATCACTTGTATTGGGACTAAACATGACTGCAGACTTCTCCAGATTGATACATTGCCCCGAGCACTCCTCATAGAGGTCCAGAATCCTACGCAACTCTTGTGCATCTGTTTGTTGCGCTTTCAGCAGGAGGACAGAATCATCGGCGAAGAGTAGGTGCGACACCACCGGTGCCTGAGGACAAATCCTAACACCAGTGATTGCACCGGTCTCCTCCGCATCGTGTAACAGTGCTGACAAACCCTCCGCACAAATGACAAAAAGATACGGCGAGGCAGGGTCCCCTTGCCTGAGTCCTCGGGAGGGCGAGAACTGCTCGGATAAAACGCCTTTAACCTTGATCTGGTACCGAACCGAGCTAACACAGTGCATGACTAAGTCGATCCAACGAGTACCGAAGCCCAGCTTTGTCAGCATCGCTCTCAGGAATCCCCACTCAACCCTGTCGTAAGCTTTGCTCATGTCCGCTTTCACCGCTGCGATGCCCTCCTTGCCTCTCTTCTTGTTCAGTAGGTAGTGTGACACCTCATAAGCCACTAACACATTGTCGGTAGTCATACGGCCAGGAACAAAAGCACTTTGATTCAGAGAAATGATGTCAGGAAGCACAATTTTGAGTCGGTTGGCGATAACCTTCGAGACTAATTTGTAGACCACGTTGCAAAGGCTTATCTGGCGAAGATCCTTGATCCTATGGGGATTCTTGACCTTCGGAATGAGAACCACGACCGTGTCATTCCACCCGGTCGGCATAGCTCCACCGTTTAGCACCGCAAGAACCTCATCCACCACTTTGTCCCCCATAAAATGCCAATGTTTCTTATAAACGATCGAGGGCATCCCATCAGGGCCCGGGGCCTTCAAATCACCAATGTGGTCTAACGCCGCCTTAACTTCCTCCCTGGTGACATCCGCTTCTAGAATTGCTCGCATTGCAGGAGTCACACGGGGTTTAACCTTGTCAATGAGTTCCGGCAGGCGATTAGCCCCCGTAGAAGTAAACAGGTCCTGAAAAAAGAGTAAACATAATTAGTTAACTCCTCCCCTTCCTTCACCTCCGATCCATCCTCCCTTCTCAGCTTCTTAATCCGGTTGGCTTTCTTCTTTGCAGATGCAACGGCCATGAAATATTTTGTGCTTTTATTGCCATCCCGGAGCCATGTAACATGGGAATGTTGCTTCGTTTTTTTAGCGTAGCAGCCTGGGCCAGTATTTGAGAATGCCTGGGCCGGCGTTATCTCTGTGGGCCCACGCCGCGACGGTAGTAGTGTCGAGATCTTCCTCTCTTCTCGTCAACTGTTACCATCAATCCTGTGAGCTCCTATCTGCCACTCTCTGTGGCAGAATGTCGACCGCACGCACAGGCGGGTCTCTCACTGGGCCAGCCCATGTGGCTAGCGATTAGTACAACGCAAACTGTAGTGGTCGAAAAAGTATTGCGCTCTAGATTGTACGAACACGAGACTGGATGATTCCGAAGAAGTAATGCTAGCCAGTCGACCTACAGAACTAGCTGGTTTATATTGCAGCGCAAAGTATTAAGAATCAAACCAAGTGCAGATCCGAATGTTTTTTTGAAAAATTGAATGCAAAAAAATATTCTGAGAAAAAGAATGAATGTTGCATGAAACCACAAACACTTTTAGAAATTGTAAATAAAATTTGAAAAAAATCAAACATTTCATAAAATACAATAATTTTTGGAAAAGGGAACATTTTTATAACTGCCCTAAAAATTGAAAACGCAAACCTTTTAAAAAAATGGTACATTTTTTAAATTCCAAAACAATTTCTGGATACACGGACATTTTTAAAAATGGGAACATTTTTAAACCACTTAACAAAATTTGAAGTCATGAACAATTTTTAAAATTTGCAAACATTTTTGTGAACTTTCGACCAAAATTTGAAACACGAACATTTTTTAAAGTTTCAAATGGAAACAGTTTCTGAAACTCTTGACCAAAATTGAAAACACGAACATATTTTTTGAAATTTCTGAACAAAATTCGGAACAGGAACATTATTTAAACTCCTGAACAAAATTTGAAAACGATTTTATTTCGACATTGAACATTTTTAAAAAATAAAGAACATTTTTGTATTTTTTTTACCTAAATAACTGGATTGTTTTTTGAACTTCTGAACATTTTTGAATTTTTGCAGAATTTTAGACATTTTGAAGAAATAAAAAGAAACACAAGAGAGAAGAAAAAGGAATTAAAAAGAAATAGAAAAAATGAAATAAAGAGACAGAAAAATAAAAATTAAATAGAAAGATGAAAAATAAAAAAATAAAAAAGTAACTAAGAAAAACCAGTGAAAACCGGTTCAAGAATAGAAGGTTCCCATAGCCGAACACTCTAGCGCGTGAGTTATCTCGTAGTTGGGCCGGCCACCTCTCGGTCGCTAGGTCGCTCGCCTTTGTGCGAAGCAGCGACGACTTGACGCGACGAATCCCCCGAATCCCTCGCCGGAGCACGGCTTCCTCCCTCCGCCGACGTGACTTCCCGCGGTAATGAGGCGGGTTTCCCCACCTCCCGTCTAACCTCATCGCGCCACCTTCAACGTCAGCGAGCAATGGAGCAGTGAGGAGGCTGCCACCGGCGACCACCGTGAGAGGACAAGGAGGAGGAGCCCGTTGGGGTCACGCACCGCACGCCTCTGTCGCTCCCCACGCCGGAGACTCGCGCAGCAGCGAAGATCTGAAGGGGATGCGCCCCGGAGCGGAAGGGGACACCCCGGCTGGCTCTGCTACATCATTTTTTCAAAAACAAAAGAAAGAGAAGAAGATATATTCCACTTAGACTTGGATCCTAGCAATATCTCTAGAAACCACATTGCCAACATCAGCCCAAATGGTGAAAGGCACAGCCACCTTCACGCCGAACTGGGCAAGCAAATGCGCAGCACTATTGCAGATTCTACGACAGAAAGCAAAGTCTGAAGCATCAAAAGAAACATAGCATAAGCCGGTAATCTGATTCAAAATTGATCCTGTGTGCCTCCCCCTCAATTGCCTTGAGACAAGCTGAAGCTTCAGCCTGAAGATGGTTTTGGACATGATCAACTTTACCCACCGCTGCAGCAATGGAAGAGCCTGCTTTGTCCCCGACAATGAAGCCCCAGGCGCCGGAGCCCGTCTCCTGAAGGAAAGCTGCATCAAAATTAATTTTAGTGAACTTCTGTGCAGCCGGCTTCCACTCAGGAACAGTATGCCTGGCCAGGTAGGTGGCTGGGCAGAGAGGGGGTGTCGCGCGGGGGGCGCTATGCCTCACAGGAATAGGATGGTTTTCTTCCTATAAAAAGGCGGAGGAAGATATAGAAGAAAATTTCCTCCTTCAAAATCTTTTTTTTCTGTTTTTGTTTCCCTAGTGTGATCCTTTTGTGAACTAATTTGAGCTCCTCAAAGTATTGAGCACCATTGCAATTTGGATTGCATCAATGGAAGAAGCCCCATCTTTTGTCAGGTTTAGTTTGTTGGCCTACTCCATTGGAATAGGGGGTATAATATATTTGTATGGTTTATATACTAATATTGATAAGATGTAGGTACAGAGATAAGTGTTGTGGATGATTGATTTAGTGCTATGTCTGGCAGGATTAGTTTGTGCAAATTCCTTGTTTATGGGCATATTTATCTAGAGTAGGCCCATGATATTTGTATAGGCATATTACTCAATTCAATTGTTATATGCTATCAAATAGCAGTCAAACATGTAACTAGTTCTCCATTTGGGACTGGGTCTGCTTGCCAATTGCTAGAAATAATCACTATCCACCGCAGATTCATGTTGGATGCGAATCACAAGCTAAGTCGAGCCGAAAGCATGCTCTTATCATAGAAAATTGTCTTATGGTGGTTCTATTTCTCATCTCATCTAATGATAGGAAATGCTTTGCATCTTCTGCATACCTGTGTTTTTTCTGCCGTGTGTTTTTTGTTGGAGTTTCAGTCATTGCATATTGAAATCCTTGAACCTTTCTATTGCCCTGAGAATTAGCTTGCTTGGATAATAACTTAGTCTGCTGAAAACCCACAATGCAATGATTTTGAAATCCAACAGTCAGAATAGCTTGTTGATATCAACACTAGGACTGTCAAAGATGAGATGAGCTGTTATGATGTCTTGAAGAATCTTACAAGCAACCGTTATCAGATATTCTCGTTCGTGTTGGTCTGTATAAACTGCTATGGTATGTTAGTTTATTGTGCAATGTGCTCTAAATTTGCGGCCAGATTAGATAGGATAACTATCCTGTGTGATTTTGGTTACTTTTGTATGAACCTTTTACTTGTTTAGTTTGGGCCACTGGGTTTATGGTTGGCAATGTTTCATTATATAGCAACCAATAACTAGCAGCCCCTGTTATACGCGTTCATCGAGCATGTACAGTCTAACATCATTCTGATCATTTAGCATTTGATATTCTAAATCGATATGTTGGATGGCTTGCAGGTAGCCCTCTCTGCTGCCTCTTGAGCCCCATGGACATTCTTCATGAAGGTAATCACAGCAACATCTTATATACACGAAGTTTAAGTTCAGTTCACGGTAGTTGTGTGTGGTTAGTAAGTTATCCAACTCCAAAATTTTAATCTAGCCATTAATCTTCATATAGAGAGTTGGTATGGAAGTGGAACTTAGACACATAGTCTGATAAGGGGCGTCTGTATCATCTTTTAATTCAGTCGATGAACTGCAGAACGTAGCATACAATTTGTAGAAACTAGAGGTTCAACTTCTCAGTGTAAAGACCAGGAAGAAGTTTACGTAAACTAAATTAAAACTTCATTCACGGTTTTATAAAGAAGTTAAAGGTGTTTCCACCTTCTCATGTCATGATCCACTAAAATACTTTAAACTTAGTTATGTTACTCTCATGGTCAGTTTCATTTCAAGTTTTAATAGATACATATACTCCTGCTGTTTGCATTGTCAGGTTTTATAAATTTAATTTCACTTTTCTATCTCCATTAGTACTTCACTAGCTTGTATGGCCACATAGCTGAGATTGTTACCCATTCAGTTGCTCCCATTTGGTTCTAATTGTTTGTCAGTTGTTCTACTAGCTGATACATGCATCTATGGGGATATTATTCTGTACCTGTTCAAATGATATGCAGGTTTGAGCTTTTGTCATGCCTAAACCATTTCAACCATATAAGATCCAGAAAAAAAATCGTCAATCCTTTTTTGTTTTCTTATCCCTTGAGATGTATCACTTTACGCACACACTATTGTTTACTGAAAATCTCCCCTGAGATAAATCCTGATCTCACACTTGAACATTTTAGCGTTTTGAATAATTATCCATGTTATTATCAACCTGCTGCTGAGATTAGAATTGATCAATGCCCAAACAAAACTGTGTCACAAACGTTTGTATCAATTAGTCACCACCTTGTTTGATTTTTTTTTTTAGCTGAGGATTCACTTGGATATCTTGACAGAGCAAAATAGCATGTCGAAATAGCAGGAAGAATGTTGATTGGTCCACGGATACAGCCAGACCAACACTAACTGGGCTAACCAACAGCTAGGCCCGTGTGCACAAATTAGTTATCATTTTCAATACGTAAGGTGCATCCTTGGTGTTTTGAACTTGAAATTAGAGGTTAATTTTCTTGTTTTTTTGGTTTTGTACTGAACACCCTTTTTTTTCGTTTCTCAAGGCTTTTGTTAGGGACAGTGGCTTTCTCAGGGTACATCACTCACTGCTCGAAGGTGCTTCGCTATCTGGCATGATCTGGCTATCGCCAAAACCAAGCTCAAGTAGCTGAGGTCCTTGTTCTATAACTTCTCCTATGGGTGCCCCATTGCGTGTGACCATGAAGAGCTTCAAAGGTTCTACGAAAAAATTATTGCGGTGCTCCTTGCTGTTGATAAGCTTGAGGTGATTTCTGTCATGACCTATGACCTACTATTTGTCATTGCCATTGCACGATTTTGAGTTTGAACTTCAACTTCAGTTTGTTATATTATATGTTGTTGGTCGTAGTGTATCATCAGGTTGGTTTAGCACACAAGTAGATGGCGAAGATGATCTATGTAGGTTTACACAGAAAGAACATTCTACTAGTAGTCTACTGTTACATATAACAATCCTTTTTCTTGTATGTCCATCTTAAGACAAATTGTTGTAACATTCTAGTCTGCCATGATACGTATATTCTGATTATTCTGTTTTTCACTATGATGATTTAGATATCTTGTTGGACACAATGCATTGAATAGATCTCCTATCCTCAAAACTACAAAGTACTATTTTCCTTTAATTTCTTTTATCGAGGCAAAATCGCAATAGAACGGTCTGCACTCCTACCTTTTGTGCATATCTCTGATAAATGGCGATATCTAATTTTTTTCATTCTGATTATATATACTTGAATTACTGCCTGTTACTTTCAAGTGGTGCTCTGATCAGTAGCTCACTAGTACTTAGGAATTAGGAACAGAGGTAATAGTTCTTAATTTGATTATGCAAGTTGTAAGTCCAATTTGGCTGCGCACTTATCTACTAAACAGGCCACAATTCCTCAGCTTGAGTGTGTGCCAGCTTTTGTAGCATGACTTGTCTGCTTCTGTTCTTTTTGTTGAACATTCTCCAATTTCTTCGTGTTTTTTTTTAGAAAAGGGGACGTACCCCAGCCTCTGCATCGGAAAGATGCATACGGCTCATATTATTAAAAGGATGGTCCAGTAACACAGTCTCGAAAGGTCGAAGTACAAACAAAACAAAAGCTCAAAAGGGAAAAGACCCAAAGCCACAACCGGCTGGCAAAACAATAGGATCACTACATGCCTATCCTATTACATGACCGCCATCCAAACCGGTTGAAAATATCCCGAGCTACCATCTCCCATCGGGTAGACGCAGTAACCAAACGCTCCCTGGCCACCGTCGAAGTGAGTAGCGACCACATACGGATGAACGCCGTGGCCCTGAAGATAACCTGCAAAAAGTGAATGGTTGATGATCTGTTAAAGACTAAGTCATTTCTGCAGTTCCATATTGCCCACAATAATGCACACACGCCAACCCGAATGTGTCTTGCAGTGTCATAATCCACCCCATCAAGCCATGTCCCAAATAACATGCTGATTGAGGTGGGCTGCTTAATATTATACGCAATATGAATCGATCGCCACAGAATCTTAGCCAACGGGCAATCGAGAAAGAGGTGTTTGATATTTTCGTTATGATCGCAAAAGCTACATCTAGACGAGCCCACCCAATTTCGTTTTGCAAGGTTATCCTTAGCCAAAATGACTTGTTTATGCACAAACCACATAAACACTTTGATACGTAAGGGTACCTTAATTTTCCAAACATGTACCGAGGTAGGGATGACGCTAGAGTTAATGACATCCAGATACATTGATTTGACCGAGAACACACCGTTCTTAGTAAGCTTCCAATGCAACTGATCTGGCTGCTGAGACAGCCGGACTTCCATTAATCATCTAACGAGATGGAGCCATGCCTCCCAACGATTTCCAACAAGCGTCCGTCTAAAACTGATATTGAGGGGAACGGATTGTAAAACATTAGCAACATAGGCTTCTCTTCGTCGGACAATGTTGTACAAAGAAGGATATTGAAGTGCAAGTGGGGTCTCCCCAAGCCACGTATCCTCCCAAAACCTCGTGGTGGCACCATTCCGAACAATAAATTTAGTCTTGTTGAAAAAGAGTTGTTTAACTCTCATCAAACCCTTCCAAAAGGGCGAATCGGAAGGCCTCATGTTCACCTGAGCCAATGTCTTAGCATAGAGATACTTATTGCGCAAAATCTGAGCCCAAGTGGCCTCCGTCTCAGATGACAGCTTAAATAGCCACTTGCTAAGGAGACATATGTTCTTGACTTCCAGATTTTCAATGCCTAAGCCTCCTTGGTCCTTAGGCCTACAGATAATATCCCACTTAGCAAGCCTATACTTTCGTTTAAGCTCATCACTTTGCCAAAAGAATCGAGATCTATAAAAATCTAACCTTTTCCTGACGCCGACCGGAATCAAGAAAAAGGATAAGAGAAACATAGGCATACTAGTAAGGACCGAATTAATCAGAATCAATCATCCTCCGTATGACATGAGCTTTCCTTTCCAACAGCTCAGTTTCTTTTCAAAACGATCCTCAATGCATTTCCACTCAATATTAGTCAGCTTACGATGATGAATGGGTATACCTAAGTACGTAAACGGTAGTGAACCCAATTCACATCCGAACAATTGTTGATAGGACTCCCTGTCATCATTGGCTCTTCCAAAATAGAACAATTCGCTCTTGTGGAAGTTGATTTTGAGCCCAGACAATTGTTCAAATAAGCATAGCAGCAGCTTCATGTTTCTAGCTTTCGCTAAGTCGTGCTCCATGAAGATGATAGTATCATCAGCATACTGAAGAATGGAAATCCCGCCGTCAACTAGATGTCGAACCAGGCCACCTACCTGCCCTGCATCCTTTGCCAGCCTATTAAAATAGTCAGCATATCAGCCACTATGTTAAACAGGATCGGTGACATAGGGTCTCCTTGCCGTAGCCCCTTGTGTGTTTGGAAATAGTGACCCACGTCATCGTTCACCTTAATCCCGACACTCCCTTTTTGCGTAAAGGAATCAATCTGGTTTCTCCATGCCGGATCAAAACCTTTCATACGCAAGGCTTGTTGAAGGAAAGGCCATTTGACTTCATCGTATGCTTTTTCAAAATCCACTTTAAAAACTACACCATCAAGTTTTTTGGAATGGATTTCATGGAGCGTTTCATACAAGACAACAACCCCTTCCAGGATGTTTCTATCAGGCATGAAAGCAGTCTGGGACGGCTGAACTACTGAGTGTGCAATCTGCGTAAGTCTATTTGTCCCGACCTTAGTGAAGATTTTGAAACTCACATTAAGCAGACATATAGGCCTGAACTGCTCAATGCGAACAGCCTCTGTCTTCTTAGGAAGAAGAGTTATCGTCCCAAAATTCAATTTAAACAATTGAAGCTGCCCCTAAAAAAACTCGTGAAACATGGGCATCAAATCTCCCTTGATAAAATGCCAGCACTTCTTGTAGAACTCCGCCGGAAACCCATCCGGTCCTGGAGCCTTATTATTCTCCATTTGAGCAATAGCCTCAAACACCTCTTTCTCCGAGAAAGGCGCAGTCAGTATCTCGTTCTCGGCAGTCTCAAGTTGAGGCACATCCTCAACCCTAGACTCATCCAACGACACAAAGGTCTCTACCGGAGGACCAAACAACTGCTTATAATAATTGGTAATGTAGACTTTCAGATTGTCCTGACCAACTATTGTCCCTTCATCTTGTTCTAGTTGGAAATTCTCTTTTTACGATGCTTCCCATTAGCAATCATGTGAAAGAATTGAGTGTTATCCTCGCCTTCTACGATTTTGCGAACCTTAGCTCGCAATGCCCACTTTAATTCCTCCTCACGAAGAAGCTTTTTAAGCTGCAGCTCCGCATCTATCTTTGTCTCCAGCTCATGAGAATCCTAGATAGAGGTTTCTGCTTTAGCTTCAAGGTTTTGAATAAGTAGAAGAAGTCTCTCCTTCTCCACCTTATAAATCCCATGCGTGTGCTTAGCCCAACCACGAAGGAACCTTCGGAGATGATGAATCTTGCATTGCCATCGCTCGATAGGAGTCCTACCTCCCGAGTCCTTCGCCCACTCTCTAGCTAGCAACTCAAGGAACCCTTCTCTTTCAAACCAGGCAAGTTCAAACGAGAAAATGTTCTTGTTGCCCACATAATTATGAACTCCAGAGTCGACTAATAATGGTGTATGGTCCGAGACACCTCGAGTCAGAGCCTGCACCGTTACCAAGGGAAACTTCTGTTCCCACTCAACACTAGCTAGCACACGGTCAAGTTTCTCAAAGGTCGGAACCGGTAACGAATTAGCCCAAGTGAATTTCCTACCCAACAGCTCAATCTCTCTAAGATCCAAGCTTTCGATAATAGTGTTAAACATAAACGGCCATCGGCCGTCAAAATTGTCATTATTCTTATCCTCTTGTCTACGGATAATGTTGAAATCCCCTCCCACTAAGAGAGGTAGCTGCTCGTTACCACAGAAGCGTACCAGATCCGCCAAAAAATCTGGCTTGAGTTCTGGCTGCGCAGCTCCGTAAACTGCCATCAAGGCCCAATCAAACCCATCTGCCTTAGTCCTGACTCGAAACTTGACAGAAAACTCTCCCATAATTACGCTCCGAACCTCCAACGTATCGCACTTAACCCCGAGTAAAACCCCACCGGATCTCCCTCGAGGGGGGAGGCAATGCCAATCAAAATCAACCCCCCCCCCCCCGACAAAGTGGCAAGAAATTGAGAAGTGAAATTGCTTCGTCCAGTCTCTGACAAAGCAATAAAATCTAAATGATGTTCAAGAGAAGCATCCGCTAGAAACCTCCTTCTAGCCAAGTCTCTAAGACCTCTGCTATTCCAGAAAATGCCTCTCATAAGTCATCATGAAATTTTTTGGCAGTACGGATCCTAGCACTCCTACGCGTTGCGGAGGCTGGATAAACCTTTCGTTTCCATGTCCGCTTAGGCTTAATGTCACCATCAGCCTGATGACCGCACTCATTCTCAGCTTGTAGCACTAAAGGCTCATCTACATGAAGGGACGTCTCAGGATTGGTATCTTCCTCTGTCTCTATTAAAGCAGGGTCAAGATCAGCACACATGCCATCGAGAACCCTAACCCCAAGCGCATCAATCTCCGAGTCATTCATCGGTTTAACGGCAACAATGTGACGAATCATATCTACTGCACGATCAGCTTCCAAATCAAGAATGTCGTTAACCGACTTAGCAATTTCAGAATCATTATTACCAAGTGAAATTCCTAATTGATTTGCATTATGAATAATTTCATTATCAGTAAAATGCAAAATGGAATTGGACTTAATAACGGACATACCAGTGGAGGTCTCGACGTCATGCAACTTGGCAGCCCTCAAAGCACACCTCAGTTGTATGTCATCAACGTCCGGCTGCTCCTGCAGCCTGCCGCTGATCCGCCTCCCCTGGGAGACAGGATCCGGGATACCACCAAAGGAGATGACCTCCTCGCGAGAAGCTCTGCTAGGGGAAAGGCCTCCTGCCCGTCCCCTAACAGCGGCGCCCCGGGTCGCAGTCACTGGAGCAGGAGAACAACGTGGCGGAGTCTCCTGTAGCCTGTCCACGGGCGACCCACCAGCAGCAAGGTCCGGGGCAGGCCACGCGCAGCGCCCCGGGGGGGAAGCTGGAACCCTGGCCACGCCCAGTCCTCCCGCCACAACGGGGACGGCGAGCCAGCGGCCTCCTGTCCAGTCGCACCCACGCCCGCGCGTGGTGACGAGGAGAAGGGCGCCGCCCCAGCCAAAGGGGCGGGTCTGGCCGGTGCAGCGGCAGCCGGCCCGTGGTCGCCCCCAGCGGCCGACCCTCCGAAGAGCTCTCCCCCCGCCTCTGAAGAAGCCATAGAGGGAGCGAGAGGTGCGCATGCCTCCTGCCTGGTAGTTCCATCCGAGGCCGACCGAGCCTCCGAAGGGGCTAGAACCTCCGCACAGGCCTTGGGCACCATCGAAACAGGCGCCATAAGAGCGCGGGAGGGCCTGACCTCACTCCCGCCCAAAGCCGCCGAGCCGTCCATGGAAGTCGTCACCTCCGACCTAGGCAACGGCGATGAAGGTGGAGTATCTTGGACCTCCTATCCATTAGTTCCTCCCGGTCCATCGACAAACAAAACAGAGTCAACCCCCGTAATCGCTGGTGGCAAATGTTCAGACGGGTCATCCATGTCCACACGATCACTCCAGAGACGAGGAGGCGCCGAGAAAGCTCCTACGGAACCAAGTTGCAACATGTTTGACGGTACCGAAACCGGCGATTTCCCCTGAGCAGACTCTCCTGCCTTAGACGAATCCACAAGCCTGGAATCCCTGTCACCATCATTCTGTGCGTCATCACCATGGTTCCCAGAGGCACCTCCCCCCTCAGTAGTATCCATATGATGCACCTCCTCAAAATCCTGAAACAAGTTAGGGTCCTCATACTCAACATTCAACATGTAAGCAAGACCCTTGTGACACCATCTGACCACATCCGGCAAGAACTCGATGTTAGCCACGCTAACCAGCAAGCGCGCCACACCATGAGCACGAGTGAAGGGCATATCTACCTGCTCTGTCTTACCGAGCAAGGATCCCAAGCTCCATGTGACAAAGAAATCATCCAAGGGCTCAGACGGTGCCCCCAGAAAACGAACCCATATCTGAGTCAGTGGCGTGCCCTGCGGCTCCTGCTTTTTCCACTCATAAAACTGCAACACAAAGCTAGTTCCTGGAACTCTGCTCATCCCAAATTTGAGAATTCTCTTCTGATCCTCCTTAGATGGAAATTCCACTTTATATGACTGATCTGATAGTTTCAACAAGGACCATTTAAAATTCCCCGGAGCCAACTCCCGCAACTGCTGAATAATCTGGGCTTCGACCTTAACCACCCCGGGGAAGGATGTCTCAATGACGGGGGCCACCGGAGCCACGCTAGGTGACTCAAAGAACATCAAGTCAGAACAACAGAGCCCATATATATTAAGAGTCGGCTTGGGGCCCAGAAAAAGCGGACACTCAGCCGCCACATGCTTAGGCTTTCGACATATATCACATAACTCAGCAGAGCAATCAACCATGAAGTGACCCGTCTCACCGCACCGAAAGCAGATTAATTTTTTCTTCTTAGCCGCCCACTTGGACAGCTTGTCACCTCCGGCCTTCTCCGAACCTTTATCAGAATCAGCTTCATCAGGTTGCACGGTCATCGGTACAGTCACATTGGCGAATGCCCGAACCGTCTCCATCGCTGCCTGAGGGAGACCCGCCTCATCGGTGGACATCTCGGTGGCATCCGAACCCGCGGCATCGGGCAAGTTGCGTGGAGGGCGACGGTACCCACCACGGCCACCGCGGTAGCGGCCCCGGAAACGGCTCGGGCCAACCGCTCCCTCAACAAAATTCCCCGGCGGTCCTTGAAATCCACGGCCGGCACCGTGATCCGTCCAAGCATAGCCCCTCCCACCACTGGTGGACGACGAATCCCGATGAAGACCTTGACCGTAAGCGTCGTACCCATCATCTCCCCACTGGCCACGGGGAGGATTGCGGCTGTCCCCCGCGAAAGCACCCGACCCGCGGCCCTGAGCACCATTAGCCGCAGCACCCCTCCCGGCCGCCATCTGACGAGGCAAAGGGCGCTGCCCCTGAGGGATAGCGGCCCCCGGCGGCGGCGGCGCTGCAGCCCTGGCAGGGGGAGCCGCGACCTGCGCGGGCGCCGCAGCCACAACTGCCGCTGGCAGCGCAACATTGGGAGCGCCCGACGCGGCCCTCGCAGGCGGCTTCGCCGGCGGCGGACCCTTGGCCAGGGGCGGGGCCTTGGGCGGCGGGGCCTTGGGGGGCATGACGGACTCGCCGGCAACAGGGCGTAGACCACAAGTATGCAACAGCCGCCTCACACGGCGACTCGCAGCAGAAGGAAAGCCAACTCGACCCCGGCGGCGAACCCTAGCGATGACACCGAATCGGCAGGGAGAGGGCGAACGTGCATGGGGTGATACGCAAACCGATGCGATCTCATGCAGTAGAGCCCCCTCAGCCCGATCGACTGTGGCCGGTTTTGCCTGGGCCTGACACCCCGCTAATCCCGGCCCACCGTCGCACAAACCTTCCTGGCCCAACGGCCGAAACGCAACCGGACCGTCCCCTCGGCCCAATGTTTCAAGCCCATCAGCGCGCAGGAAAGAATTCAAACGAAAGATCCTCTGATCCCGGATCTCGGTCGCTCGGTCGATCGCCGGCGCCGGCGCTTGCGCCGCCGACGGTCTCCGTTTCTTCTTCCTCTTCACTACCTTCCACGACCCCTCAGTAATGAAATCTAACAAAATTGGTTTTGGAGGACTAACGTTTGGAATTGGCCCCTTCCAAGGCCGGATCGCCGCAGCCGCTGTCCGTCGATGAACTATGCGCCGAACGATTTCGATCCTATCCTCTGACCGCAAGCCTTGCCGCGCCGGATCATCAACGGGCACAACGCCATCCACAATCGCAGCCACCTCCTCTTCAGAATACCCAGGATCAAACGCCTCGCAGATAACAGACGACGGCGTCGAGGAGTACGCCTCCGGCGAGACTCCGGCGCCCTCCGCATCGTCGTCGTCCTCCGCATCCGACTCCGCAAGAGCCCAGAACCTTCCCCCGACGTGTCCCGCGCCAGAGACGGTCGCAGCGGGCGCCGCCCGAGTCGCCGTAGCTGTCGCCCGCGCCCTCATGTCGACCTGATCTCTTTTTTTTCGGCCTACAGCTACGAAGAGCTACAGTCCAATCCTGGATTCACACTGATGTGGGCTTAAAAATGGGAAAGATTTTCACTTCCCGGCCTCTGCACCAACTAGGGATGCATACGGCCATTTTAGTATGAGTACCAAGATAAACATGGTCCTCAGAATTTTTTAAATGAGTATCAAGATATTTCTTGATGTGTGGTTACACCACACACCAAGCTTGATCCTCAATAAATGAGGAAAAACCCATGTGCATCATCTGTCAATTCTAGGAATTGAATTCGGGTTGTTAGGCTGCACAACCGCATACCCAACCACTGAGCCAAGGCTCTCTTTACAAATGAAAAATACTCTGAAAATGAAAAACATGCTGTGCCGCATGCATGATTCTAGTACTAGTGGGCTTTTCCTTGTCTCCTCTACTATTTCCATGCTACTCATTCTTGCTCTTGTGAAGCTTCCTAAGTGTCCAACTTACAACTAGATTAACATTTATGAAGAATTTGTTGTACGTGAAGGCACAAGTGATGTTTTTCATGAGGCTTAACGAAAGAGTTCAGCTGGCAGCGTGATGGCGATGGCGATGCATGGAGTACATCGAAGTTGTATTGAACATTTGAACCTTATAAAAATATTAAAGTTGCGGCGAACTCAGGTCATGCATGCGGTGTCCCAGATACTTGATTATTTCAAAACAAGTCAAGCACCAACCGGCTCCTTGTTATCCACGATTAGGAAAGTGTGAGCAGGCCGGCTTAGATATGTCAGTCGCTAACTTGATTCACCACAGCCAACGAAAGAAAATTCTAGTAATAGAACTATTAAAGCAACAAGAGTGAGATAGCCAGCTTGGAGAGCAACAAGGCTAGTCCATTTCTTGAGTAGCTAGCGCTGCTCGTCTCTTTTATGTACTGATTAGCAGGCTACTCCCGGATCACAATCCATGGCTGAGATGGTCAAGTCTGTCGTTGTTGGGGAGGCAGTTAGCCGGATTATTTCTGGTATTGCCCCCACCAGCAAAAACGAGGGCAAATCAGATGAAGAAGCAGGAGGAGGAGGTGGCCTAGACAGGCTAGAGATGGCGCGCATCAAAATGGAGGCCGCCCTTCAGGCGTCCGACAGGTGGCAGATTACCGACATGTCGCTGCTCCATTGGCGGAAGAAGCTCAAGCGCGCCGCTCAGGACTGCGAGAACGAAGCGCGCCGATGCAGGCAACTTTCTTGGGAAGAACATGAGGCAGAGCAGGTGGTAAGGAAATCCTCATTTCCCATACGTGTCGCTCATGCAACCAAGGCATTCATCTCCTCTCGTGCTGGCTGCAACAATGATCATTCCTCTGCGGGCAGTGCCACTGCTGTGGCCATCCGAAAATTTGAGTGGTACGCAGAAGGCGCTGGTGAATTTATCAAATACGTGCAACTCGGCGGGACACCACGTCAGCACCTATTCTTCGACCCTCTCATTGGGCATATCTTCGCAGGCAAAAGACTGGTGTATGAGTTGTTGCATCCAGGAGGACAATATCAGTTCTTCGGTGTAAGACCGATGAGTTTCGAGGAGAGAGGGCTGGAGGCCATGGTATCCTTTGTGTATGAAGATTGCAAGATGCCAAATAGTAGTTTTTGCTTCGGGTTCATGATGCGCCTTTCGAAGAGTACGGACATAATTGGAACTACGGTCAGTTGCTTGCGACTGGTGAACCCTCACTTCAAGTCCATGGCCGACGCCATCATCAAAGAGATCACCCAGCTACCCACACAAGATTTCTCTTGGGTGCCAACAGAAGTTAAGAACACCCACACAGAGTACTGGAACAGCATCCACCGAACTTTGACAGGATTGTTCCGCCCAGACCCACTATGTTGTCAGGGATACGATCATGACAACGTGCCTTTATGTTGTAGTGGCGGCGATGCCAAGGGCAACAATGGAAACAAATTTATGCTTTCGAGCGAGTTTCCAGAACCAGTATGCCAAATGTTTTTGCAACGTCACATCTCACTTTCCGAGTATAATAACCTGCTGCTGCCAGGACCAACCATAATCTCAGGTTATGAGGACACTGCTCCAGAGAATTTCCCGCCTTTGAAGCTAGGAATCTTATTCATACCTCATGATTCTCTAGAGGAAGGCCCCAAGTCTGCTGGCGAAGGCTCTGCCATAGAGGCGATAGATGGAGAGAAGCAAGGCCTTACACATGCGAATGTTCACCCACACCAACTTGCTGACATCTTGCTGCCCAAGGCGATAACTCATCTTTATACTAACACTCAGGCTACCACTTACCAGATATGTTGGACGTCAAACCATGGCAGTGCACACCTGTGCGTGGAGAAGACAAGAACACTCAAACGATGCGGTGGCATCAGATCAACACGGCGAGGTAGGAAACTTAAGGGCACGAGTACTAGGGTGCGTTGTCATATGCAGCAGATTCAAGAAATAAGGGAAGTGCAGTGGAAAAGGCTAGCCGGAGATTTCCTCAAATTATGGACGGTGCGTTCCTCGGAGAGGTTGCGGAGCTTGTTTTCGGCATGGATTGAGCAGTACTGAGGCAAGCAGCGCACTGGAAGTTAGTGGCCTAATTTTACATGTTGCTTGTTGAAATCTACCCTAGACCGGTGATGTAGTTGAGTCAGATTTGTGCCTTTTGTTTCCCCTGTACTGAGATGTCTCGTTTAATGGCTTCTGTAGAAGTTATCCAGGTCACTGGCTTCTGTAGCGTTTGACTGCAGTTAGTCCAGTTTGTTGCAGGTTTACTTTGGATGTAACGAACTCCTAATGGTTTCTATTAATGAAAATTGGAGGAGACCCTTTAAACTCAAAACAAAGAAGACAAGGGAAAAGCTTCGCCGAGAAGGTTGCCATCCAAATCGGTATTCATCCATAAACAACATGTATGTCTTTCTATCTCCACCTTGTTCCAAAATTGTGTGCACCATCTCCAAGGAGTATCTCCCCAAATATATTCTGGCCCACCCATTCTGTTCCGCCCGAAGCAAACAAACTCCTCTTAACTAATGGAACGAGGCAAATCATGTGTGTCCTTTTCAACAAAAAAGGGACAGCTAAAGGATTTAGAGATTTCAGTCGCGCATTTTTTTTTTTTGGTAGCCCGGGTCTAGGTGTTTCAGTCGCTCACTTGATTCACCGTAGCCAACGGAAGCAAGGATCCAAGGAGTAATTATAAAAGCAATAGAAATGGGGGCCAGAGCAGAGCAACAAGCTAGGCTAGCCCATTTCTTGAGCAGAGAAGCCCAGGGCCGGCTCTCACGAATTAGCTGGCAGCCATTGTTGGGGAAGCTGCTAGCCGGATCTTTCCTGGTCATGCCGCCAGCAGCAAAGTCAAGGGTAAATGGGATCCGAGCGGCCTAGACATCGCCTCCTGGTGTGGTGCGACAGCGACCTGCTGACAGCAAAGTCAAGGGTAAATGGGATCCAAGGAGTAATTATAAAAGCAATAGAAATGGGGGCCAGAGGAGAGCAACAAGCTAAGAAATGGACTAGCCTAGCTTGTTGCTCTCCTCTGGCCCCCATTTCTATTGCTTTTATAATTAGTCCTTGGCTCCTTGCTTCCTTTGGCCGTGGTGAATCAAGTGAACGACTGAAATCACTTATTTCTTGGGCTATCAAAAAAATACGTGTGACTGAAATCTCTAATCTGCTAGTTAAGAGGAGTTGGTCTGCTTCTGGCGGAACAGAATGGGTGCGGAAGAATATATTTGGGTACATACTCCTTGGAGATGGTGCACACAATTTGGAACCAGGTGGAGATAGAAAGACATACATGGCGTCTATGGATGAATACCGGGTTCGGATGGCAGCGCTCTCGTCAGCGGAAACTGATTCCAAGGTTTCATCGCCACTACTGCAAATTTCTGGCGACAGGTGTGCCCCTTTCCCCCCTCCATTGTTTTCTTTGGCGTGTCCCCCAATCATGGTGACATTCTTTCTTAGCTGTAGCTAATACCCGTAGTACCCAATGGCCAATGCCTCTTCACGCTGCTTTCCGTATGTATTCAAGCTTGTTGGCTTTAGTCTTCTATTTTAGTTGGTTCGCTCCCAAATGGTTTGGGGAGCACGTGCCACTACATGGTTCAACCTGACCTTGGTTTAGCAACACTTGCACATGTTCATCCACCACAAATTTCCTTAATCTTTCTCACCTTTGACATGTCTTTTTCTGCGTTTCAACTGGACACCTACTTTTATGTAAGGTTCATCTCCTCATCCTTCAGCTTATATATCCCTTTCTTTTTATAATTTCATTCTCATCACTTTGTGGGAATTTATAGTTGTCCCATCAAGAAACTTCTTTTGCTCCAATTCTGCTTTCACCTGAATAAAAGCATGTTCATTTTGGGCCTTTGGGGCTAATTTCGGTTGTTCCTTCACCACTTTCTGAAGTTCATCATTCACTTTAACGAGCTCGACCTATAGCTTCCTTTCTCTCTAGTAATCTTGAAATTTCTTTCAGCATTCACAAGATTACCCTTAACTCTACCTCATTTCTCCTCTTCATACATTTTCAAAAGCTTTGACAATGCTTTCCTTTAGTGATTCTGCCAACTGCAAATCAACCCATTGCACAAAATTCACAGGTAATTCCTTCCCGCATAATTATAAAACAACATATATAGATATTGTTCAGGATCTAACACATCACGTCATATGTAAAAAAACAGGTTAAATTGAGTTGAAATTAAGAAAAAAAATCCCCAAAACAACCCTAACCCTATATATTGAGAACAAAGCACTCACATCCCTACCCAACGAATCACCGCCGAACCCTTCAGAAGAATCGGACCCATCTCCCCATGACACAATGGCGGCGACACAGTTGTGATAGTCAGTCCACTGTTGCGTCAACGCAAGGGAGTGGGGAAAAGAATAGAGAGAATTGGGGAACACAGGAGAGAGACTGACTGTTTCGGCTGCTTTAACCACCCAAGCAATTAACCTAATGGCCTAACCTGCGAGTCGTCTATATGTGCCATGTCAGCCTGACTAGTGGGTGCCAACGGTGAGAAATGTTTAGGATGAGCAAATCAGTAGATCAGTGTTCGTTGTTACAACCCTACCCCAATATTGGTAGATTCCTTGGTTTTAGTCCCCCATGGTGGTTATGTGATAACCTAGCCCAAAAAATGTTTTTTGTATGTATTTACTCTCTTGAAAGATTTCACTGACTACTTGAGCTCGCCCTGGAAGGGGCTGCTCCAATTTTGCAGTGGGAGAACCTAAACGGAGAGTGCCCTCCCTAGTGAGCATGCGGGAGAGGCGCGTGCTGGCTAGGCTCGGAGTTTCCTTGCAGTTCATTCTATTTTTTATATTTTTGTTTTCCTCATTTTTCTTCTCAATTTTCTGGCTTTTCTTTTGGTTTTCTGTTCATCGAGCGTGATTCCACCTAGACCAGTTGTTACCACTAGTAAATTTTGTGATAAAACGCCTTCCTGTATTTAGTTGTCAAATTGATGATCTAGTTAGGAATACGAATTTTCATCAAAAAGGACCATCTGCCCAGTGTAATTGTCAAAAAAGACTACCTACAAAATGAAAGTGTCAAAAATGACCACTTGTACCATGGTGGCACGTGCGCCAGCCGACACGTGACACCTGCCGCCATGAATCTGGCTGCAGCACCTCCGCCACCGGCTCATGCGGCAGCATCAGCTACACAGGATTTCAGCCGATGGCGCACGGGAAAACGGAACGGAGTGGCGACGTGGCACCTGCCGCCACCCATCCTGGCGGCAGCCTGTGCTGCTTTTCCGCGCGAAACGCGATGCCACGAGACAGATTCTAGTGATATCTAAATGTGCTACTGTACAAGATTACAAATCGTCCTTAATGGTAGTACTTCCTTTTAAAAATAAGTAATCATAGTCTAGCCTTAGCCTGTGTGCAACGGACGGCCTTTGACATCTTTTAGTTATGGAGTAGCGGCGTGTCACGACGACCTTATCAGACACAGCGCATGGCAGAAAAGTAGCACAGGCCGCCGCCAGGATGCATGGCGGCAGGTGCCACGGTGCCAATCCATTCCGTTTTCACGTGTGCCATCCGCCGAAATCCTGTGCAACAGGGGCTGCCGCCTGAGCCGGTGGCGGCAGGTTCTGCCGCCAGACAACATGGTGGCAGGTGCCACGTATCGTCTGGCGCATCTGCCGCCATGGCACAGGTGGTCCTTTTTGACATTTTCGTCTATAGGTAGTCTTTTTTGACAATTTCACTGGGCAGGTGGCCCTTTTTGACGAAAATCCCTAGGAATACATGTGATCCTCTATACGAAAAAGGAGGATGTATGAAATTATACCACTTATCACTACTTATGTCCTACCGATTGAGCCACGTAGTAAACGAGCTATGCAACCTCTCGGAGGATCGCACAACCCATAGTTTTAGGAATGAACGAGCTACCTGATTCAGCATTTGTATCCGCTGATCCTGCTGCGCTAGAGGAAGCCCCTTGCCACTCTTAATGTTCCTACCTTGTCGTGTGGCTCTGCGTGCTCCGAGCTTTCTTTCCGCACTTGTCTTCTCCACGCATATGTGAGCACTGCCATGGTTAGACCTCCAGCATACCTGGTACGACATAGCCTCAGCATTAAGATGAAGATAGTCTATCGCCTTAGGCATCATCATCTCATCGAGTTGGTCCAGATGAACATTTACATGTGTGAGGTGGTTTCGATTCTTTGTATCGATCACTTCTATTGTAGAACCAACAGACTTAGGGTCCTCCAAAGAAGCATGAGGCATGAGTAGTATTACAAGCTTCAATGATTGGGAATTCTCCAAAGATGAATTGTCGTCATGACCAGCAAATACGGTTGATCCTGGCAGGTTTTTATACTCGGATAGTGAGGTGTGACACTGGAAAAACACTTGGCAGACTGGTTCAGGAAATATGCTCGAAAACTTCAATTTATTTCCGCTTCCATTACTGTTGTCGCTGCCACTATGGCAAGAAGGCACAACGTCGTGCTCGAATCCTTGACAACATAATGGATCTGGACGGAACCATTCAGTCAAAGTTCTGCGGACATGAACCCAGTGTTTCTCGTGTGCAACATAGGAGAAATCTTGCGTAGGGAGATGGGTGATCTCCTTGATAACAACGTCGGTCATAGAGTTGAAGTGAGGTGTCATAACTCGCAAGCACTTGACAACGGTTCCGATTATGTCTGTACTCTCAGACAGACGCAGCATGCCCCCTAGGCAAAAACTGTTCTTGGGCACCTTACAATCTTCGTACATGAAGGATAGAAAGGCCTCCAGCCCACGCTCCTGGAAATTGATTGGCCCTATGCGGAAGTATTGGTACTGACCTCCAGGACGCAACAGCTGATACGCAATCATTTTGCCCGTGAAGAGATGCCCAATGAGAGGGTCAAAGAACAGGTTCTGACGTGGTGTCCCGCCGATCTGCACATACCTGATAAATTCATCAGCACCGTCCGCAAGCCTCTCGAATCTTCGAACAACAGCGGCGGTGGCACTCCCCGCAGAGCGATGATCATTGTCGCGGCCAAGAAAAGAGGAGATGAACACCTTGGTCGCATGAGCCATCCGTCTAGGAAATGAGGATTTCCTTACAACCTGGTCCTCCTCGCCTTCTTCCCGAGAAAGTTGTCTGCATCTGCGCGCTACGTCGTCGCAGTCCTGGGCAGTGCGCTTGAGCTTCTTTTGCCAACGGAGGAGCGACGTGTCGGTGATCTGCCATTTGTTGGACGTTTGGAGTGCGGCCTCCATTTTGATGCGCGCCATCTCGAGCCTCTCTAGGCCACCACCTCCTGAAGCTTCTTCATCTGCTTTGTCCTCGTCTTTGCTGGTGGGGGCAATACCAGAAATAATCCGGCTAACTGCTTCCCCAACAATGACTGACTTTACCATCTCAGCCATGGATTGTGATTTGTGGGTAGCAGGCTAACCAGTAAGAGATACCCACTCAAGAAATGGATCGGCCTTGTTGCGTTCCACTCCAAGTTGGCAAGTTCTATTGCTTCTTATTGTTAATTCTCCTTGCTTCCTTGGCGTAGTGATCCAAGTGAGCGGCTGAAATATCGAAGCCTGTGCTTCCAAAACAAGTGAGCGGCTGAAACATCTAAGCTTGATGGTGTCCTTTTGGGTAAGTGGTGACAAAAGATTTGTCTCACTCCATTAGCTAAGAGAGAGTTGGTCTGCTGCTGCCTGCCGGCGGAGCAAAATTGGTGAGACAAACTATATTTGGAGATGATTTCCTTGGAGGTGGTCAGAGCGGATATGGCGTTTAGCACTCCATTGTCTTTTGAAGGAGTACTATGCTTGCATGAGACTATGAGAGGTACCGGCAGTACCTCCTCACCTCATCACAATAGTACTTGTCGCCTCAGCTAATATTTATCTTGAATATCGTTCGAAGCACGCCACCTTATCTTGAAAGTACGTACTGAGCATTCGTTTCTAGAGGGTGCCACAAGCTCACAGTTTACATCTTGGCAGGACTGGACCCTAGAGCAGAAGGTGACAACATTTACATACACAATGTATTGATAGCCTAATCTAAAACACTTACTTCTCTACTTCTACTCCCTTTGTTCCTAAATATAAGTCTTTGTAGAGATTTCAATATATACAGTCTACATACGGATGTATATAGACATATTTTAAAGCATAGATTCACTTATTTTGTTCCGTATGTAGTCCATATTGGAATCTCTAGAAATACTTATATTTAGGAATGGAGGGAGTATTAAAGACTCGGTTGATGACGATGATGTGCCTGTCTTTCGTCATTTCTGGCCATCAGATCTGCATCTAACGATTGTGAGATAAGTTTTGGCCTTTTTGCAACAAGACCCCGCTTCACTACGCCAATTTGCAGAAAACCCCTTAGTACTAACCAGCCACATCCCTCCCTCGGCTCATCAAAAGAGCTGCGAGGAATACATTTTGAATGAAACCGAATATATTTTTAGTTATTTATATGTACACACCAAAACTAGAGTCGTCTTCTTTCAGTTTTGTGAACATGTATTATTCTACTTTCGATCCATTGCAACACACGAGCACATTGCTAGTAATTCTAAAACACTATGAAAAGTTCGTCATGATTCCGACACATACCTCCAAATAAGCACAAGCTTATAGACAATTTGCCTTTTTATAGAGAGAAGTTTATACTACAACATAAACTTGTCTTAGGGTTCACTTTACAACCCTAAACTGTAATTTGGTTCAAGTTTCACAACCGTTTATAATACAACTTTGAGATAAATTAATCTAATTTCAATTAATCTTCTGCGTTCGCCCTCCCACCTGTGATCCTCTGTTCCGTATCCTCACCTAGGTGCTTGGCACATGATTTGAAATACCTCGGTGAAAAGTAAAGGAACTATGTATGGAATTTATTTATTTTTGGAAAGAAAGACGAATGAGGAAGGGAGACTAGAAAGCTTGAGTGGGGGAGAAGTGGGAACCAAAGAGAGCATGGAGGAAGCTAAAAACTAAGATCAGGGAAGGATATGGAATAGAAGACAGAATCAGGAGAAAGAGAAAGCGGCATGACGCCTGTCGCGGGCAAATCGCCCAAGTCGCCGCTCAAGTTACTGTAGGAGGAGATAGTTTTGGTACTATCAGTTCACTGATCTTTTTTTTTTTGAGCGAAGCTATCAGTTCACTGCTGCTACTATTGTCTTGGACAAAAGCTTGAGCCCTTGCAAAAAGAAAAAGAAAAATAATTGGAATGACAAAAGGCAGTGGGGTCCACTTGCTGACTGTCTCACTTTAGTTGGCGATGCTGCCGAATCATGGGCCGACGAATCAGCCCATGCTAAATTGCATAGCCTTTTTTCTTGTTGACGGATGATTAAATTTAGCAGAAAAAAACAGCGACACCACCTCAAAAAAAAAGGGGGGGAGGGGGGGGGGGGGACAGCGATAAAAATCAATTTGGAGATGCAAGGAATTGAACCCCGTGCCACTATTCTACATTGATTAGCAGTCTACCAATGGAGGTACATCCCCTTTCACATGCATTGCATCAATTCAAGCCAACAATATTAATTAACTGACTGCAATCAAGAAAAATATTGGTTGTAAATATATATCCCAAGAAAGACGTGAGTTTGTTTTCATGCAGGCTTGAAAACTATATATGCACCATGTCATTGAGCAGGCTGTACTTAAACTAGTTTCTTCCTGTATAACAAACAAAACAGTCAGCCGAGACATGACGACACATGAGTAGTTCAGCCAGCGAAGGGCACAAACTAATTCAATTTGTGTCCTCGCTACTATCGATCACACAAGATCATTTTAATTGTCAACTGATCACACAAGATCAGGTTGGGTACAAAGCTCCCAGAAATAAAAGTTCGGTACAAAGCTCCCATAAAAAAAGATTGGGTACAAAGCAAACGATGACATCGCTTAAATTAACGCTGGAGCTGCTTCTCCTATCTATCCAATTATCCATCCTTAGCATCCAACTCCCAGCCGAGTTGCCGATGCAATCAGCAGTCCATGCAGCGTCACCTAGCGTTCTTTCTTGCTAGCTAATTTTTGCAGGAAAAGGAAAAGCAATAAATAAAAACCCAATGGAGATGCGAGGTATCGATCCCCGTGCCTCTATCCAACATAGATTAGCGCTCTACTAATTGAGCTACATCCCCGTTAATATGCATTGCATTAATTTTTTGTTTTATATTTATTAATTAATTACATGCAATCGGGAAAAATATTTCTATCTAGTCCAGCAATTTTGTTGCTTTAATTCAGTGATTAGTTAAACAAAAATGATATTCTTACATAAAACTCCTACTCTGCTAGGTTTTGGCCTTTTATCCTTCTTACTACCTCCATTCCCTTATACAAGGCCATTATGAAAAATACATTTTGCATCTATACAAGTCCACTAACAGTAATCGAGGCAAAATTTAATATTGTTTTCTCGCACTAGCAACTTATTTAATACTTGCATGCATGTAGTCATAATGACATTGTGCTACTTTCTTCTCATTTCTTACTTGCATGCATGCGGGCATATTAATAATCCCGGTTAACGAGAAGAAAAGTTGACTTGCAAAGTAGTCATTAAATTTTACCTTGGTACATGTAATTTGAGTTTGTGGCCTTGTATAAGGGAATGGATGGAGTACCATTCTTACCCATGTTCCTTTCAGGCTTGCTATATCTGGTATGTATGTGTTGATACAATTGAGTTCCCCGAGAGTTTTGGAGATTGTTGGATAGAAATAGCGAGGGACTAATGTGTTTACTAGTACACACTGAGAGATTAGTGGTGGTGCAGAAATCATTCCATATCCTCAGTAGAGTTACTAGCATGGCTAGAAGTTTTAGCTCGGAGGGCACACTCTGGTTTTACCCAGGTTCGGGCCTCCGCTGATGAGTAATGCCCTACATCCTTCTTGCTGTTGTCATTCATGGTGGGTATACCTCGTGCGAGGGATTACAAGGGATTGTGTGTGGAGTCATAGCGAGAGTTGAGTTCTAATGAGAGCCCTCTAGCCTCCCCTTATATACACGATGAAGACTATGGTTTTACTCCCTCTGTAAACAAATATAAGAGTGTTTAGATAAGTAAGGTAGTGATCTAAACACTTTTATATTATTTTTACGAAGGGAGTACAAAGGAGACATCTGATCTGCGTGACCAAGATGATCCAGGGACGTATGTCCCTTCTGTCGGGCTCCTTCCAGTCGTTGGTACTTGGTGGGCCTTCTAGACCCTTAGGCAAGCCTGCTGCTGATCTCAGGCCTCGATTTGATTTTTGGATTTATTGTCCGGCTATAAGCGTATACACTTGTATTTATTTTTCGGGTGTAACCATTGCTTGGCTGCTGGGTCATAAGTTACTAATATTTCCAGTTGTGAGCAGTACCTACGCAAGCCATCCAGCCGCGGGAGGGTGACAGTATGGAATAAGGTCGAGGTCACTGGCGGCCAGGTTCGATCGCTACCACAGAATAGGCTGCCTCGCCGCTGTTAATACGTGATGGGCCGACGGTCCGACGCAGCGAGCAGCAAGATGGGCCAACAGCCGGCCAGGTTCGAGGCTTCGAGCGTCCACGCGAGGCAGCCAGCAGGTTCGAGCGTCCACGTGAGCGAGCAGAGACGCAACACACTCGACCATTATGTTCTCTCCCCACGACGCCAACCCTAATCCCTAAGCTTGTGCCAGCGGCGGCGACGGCTGGCCAGGTCTCCAGGTGTGGGGCGGGGCAGGCAACTGCGAGGCGGCCAGCGGCAGGGCAGGCAACGGCGGCGGCAGTCGAGGGGGCTAGAGGGCGGCGGCACCGCGACAACAAGCGGCGTCTCCAGCCGGGGCCTAGCCGCCTAGCAGCAGCAACAGCAGCCCGGCTGTCCGGCCGTCTGGCCACTTCTGACTCCGGCCGGCGCAGTCACGGCCAGGTTGCCCGAAGATGGAAAGGAAGAGGAAGGCAGTAGGAAATCCAAAGGAAAGGGGAGGAGGTGATTTCTCAATTTTCCTGAAATTTTTTCGCAAATTTTAACAGTAGCTTGAAGCCTCAAATTCAATAAGATTTTTAGAAGGAGGGTAGGGCACTGCCATTGCCTGGGTCTTCTAGACGTCATTAAATGCTTCATTATCGGTATGTTTTAGGTTGTTTTTCTATCGAAACATGTCTACAATTGCATTGTATTTGGTTATTCGTTTGTAGTGTACAATTTCGTTCCATTGATTCGCATAAAGAAAAATCTTAGTGAGACTTCGCCCCATCTTAATTTTTTTTCGTGGTCCGCCTCTGGGCAAGGTGGCGTCTCATTACTAGAGGTAAGCAGTGTAGCCTGTGTTGGTCGAGGTATGAAGCAGTTCTCATGGCAGTGGTACAGGGTGTGGTGGCGTCATCTGTTGGAGGCGACAGCATGTGTGGACTGGGAGGAAACCGGGGCAGGGTGGGCTCATGGTGGTGAAAAGGATGACGGAGCCGAAAATGGCGCTGGCGCCTCGCCCCACAGAGTCCAAGTCGATGGTGCCTTGCGTCCGTCCCCTACTCTCTTTGGCTCCGGTGGCCCGAGCAGGCGAGCACTGCATGCTCCCCTAGCTCTATGATGCGGATACCGAGCAACAAACGATGGATCGAGTGCTGTATCGGGTACCGGCGTGTGACTGTGCTAATTTGGAAAGTAAGTGTAATTATTACAACCAAAAAATTACTACCCAGCCATCTAATCAAGGGTCACCCAGTTTTTTTGCGGGCGGGTTTTTTGTACTGACGTATTCTTTTTGTTTTTCAAGAAAATTTCTGATCTATTAATCTTCAATAATGGTTTACAATGAAGACTAGAAATAATAAAAATTATTTTAAATTCGTAAACCATCTAGCGACGACTACATGCATATTGGAGCGAGTTGAAGTCGTGCCGCTGTCAACGTCCCTCCCTCGCCGGAGTCAGGCAAAATTTGTTGTAGTAGACAATGAGACAGTTGTCGTGCAAAGGCCCCATAGGACCAACGCAACAGAACAACAACCGTCGTCGATGAAGAGTAGCGTAGATCAAAATGATTCAATATGAAGACACTCGAACGTAGACGAATGACGACTAGATCCGAACAAATCCATGAAAGACAGATCCGCCCGAGACACATCTCCACAAGCCCACCGACGCTAGACGTGCCACCAAAATGGAGGCTAGCTTGGGAGAACCTTATTCCATCTTCAGGGAGCCGCCACCGTCTCGCCTTCCTGAGTAGGACACAAATCCTAACAAAACTCGAAGAAAAATGTAAAAACAGAGCCCTCCCACTGGCAAGGGCCGGGATCCACCCACCCCCATGGCCCTAAGGCCACCGGAGACGAGGCGGATGGGCGGCGACGCCGGCGGGAGGCAGAGAAACCCTTGTACAGGTGTATTCGACTGAAATTCGTCAATCCAATTGGGGCCTTAGGGTTCACTTTACTACTCTCAACTGTACTTTGGCTCAAGTTTCATAACCAGTCGTAATACAACTTTGAGATGGATTGAGGATGAGTCGTGGCTCGATGGTTGGGGTTGGCAGTGGCCATCGAACCCACCAAAGATCGATGGTACTAAGATCAGGGAAGGATATGGAATAGAAGACATAATCAGGAGAAAAAAAAGCGGCATGACCCAAAGTCGCTGCTGAAGTTACTGTAGCAAGGGAAAGTTTTGGTACTATCAGTTCACTGCTCTCTTCTTCTTCTTTTTTGAGCGAAGCTATCAGTCCACTGCTGCTACTATTGTCTTGTACAGAACCTTGAGGCCTGGCAAAATGAAAAAGGAAAAAACTGGAATGACAAAAGGCCGCAGGCTCCACTTGCTGGAAGTCTCACTTTAGTTGGCGATGCTCGGTCTGCCCTGCGGGTGCTGCCTAATCATGGGCCGACGAATCAGCCCATGCTCAATCGCATAGCCTTTTTTTCTTGTTTGACGGATGATTAAATTTAGCATGGAAAAACAGCGACACCACCTGAAAAAAAAGGGGAAAACAGTGATAAAATTCAATTTGGAGATGCGAGGAATCGAACCCCGTGCCTCTATTCCGCATTGATTAGCGCTCTACCAATTGAGCTACATCCCCTTTCACATGTACTACATTAATTCAAGCAAGTAATATTAATTAACTGACTGCAATCAAGCAAAATATTAGTTGTAAATATATATCCCAAAATAAGCGTAAGTTTGTTTTGCATGCAGGCTGGAAAGCTATATATGCACCATGCCGTTGAGCAGGCTGTACTTAAACTAGTTCCTTCTTCCTATAACAAACAAAACAGTCAGCCGAGACATAAGTCAATTTGTGTGCTCGCTACTATCAATAACACAAGATCATTAATTGTCTACTGATCACACAAGATCAGGTTGGGTACAAAGCTCCCATAAAAAAAAGATTGGGTACAAAGCAAACGATGACATCGCTTAAATTAACGTTGGAGCTTCTCCTATCTATCCAATTATCCATCCTTGAGCATCCAACTTCCAGCCCAGTTGACAGGGGCGGAGCCAGGGGGGACGAGCAGGGGCCGCCCCCCCCCCCCCCCCCCCAACGATCAACAATTTTAGTAGAAAGGGCGAGTAATTACCAACGAGATTAGATCAATATACATACTCGGCCCCCTCTATACTCAGATCCTGGCTCCGCCACTGCCAGTTGACGATGCAATCAGCAGTCCATGCAGCGTCACGTAGCGTTCTTTCTTGCCGGCTAATTTTTGCAGGAAAAGGAAAAGCGATAAATAAAAAACCCAATGTAGATGCGAGGTATCGATCCCCATGCCTCTATCCAACATAGATTAGCACTCTACCAATTGAGCTACATCCCAATTAATATGCATTGCATTTATTTGTGATTTTAATGTTTATTAATTAATTTACTTGCGATCATGAAAAATATTTCTATCTAGGTTCAGCAAATTTGTTGGTTTAATTCAGTGATTAATTAAAAAAATGATATTCTTATGTAGAACTCCTACTCTGCTAGGTTTTGGCCTTTTATCCTTCTTACCCTTCTTACCCATGTTCCTTTTAGGCTTGCTAAATCTGGTTTGTATGTGTTGGCACAATTGAGTTCCCCGAGAGTTGTGGAGATTGTTGGATAGAAATAGTGAGGGACTAATGTGTTTGCTAGTACACACAGAAAGATTAGTGACGATGCAGAAATCCTTCAGTACCCTCGGTCGAGTTACTAGCATGGCTAGACGTATTAGATCCGAGAGCACACGGTGGTTTTACCTATGTTCGGGCCTCCTGTGATGAGTAATGCCCTACATCCTTCTTGGTGTTATCATTCATGGTGGGTATCACAGGTTTTTATTATGGAATATATTAATCGAGGGTCACACAGTTTTTTGCGGACAGTTGTTTTTTTGCGGACGGGTTTTTTGCATAAGTGTATTTTTTTGGCAAAAAAAACTACTGATCTATTTATCATTAATTATGGTAGCACAATGAATACTAAAAATAATAAAAATTACATCCATATCTGTAGACCAACTAGCGACGACTACAAGCACTAAAGCGAGCCGAAGGCACGCCGCTATCATCGCCCCTCCCTTGCCGGAGCCGGGCAAAATTTGTTGTAGTAGCAGTCGGGAAGTCGTCGTGCTAAGACCCCATAGGACCAACTCATAAGAAAAAACAACTGTCGTCGATGAAGAGGAGCGTAGATCAAACTGATGTAATCCGAAGACACTCGAACGTAGACGAATGACAACCAGATCCGTGCAAATCCACCAAAGATAGATCCGTTCGAGACTTATCTCTACATGCCCACCGATGATGCTAGATGCACCACCGGAATGTGGGCTAGGTAGGAAGAACCTTATTTCATCTTCAGGGAGACGCCACTGTCCCGCCAAAGGCTGGTATCCACTCCTCTCCCTAAGGCCACCGGAGGTGAGGCGGACAGGCGGCGACGCTGGCATGAGGCAGAGAAACCCTTGTACAGGTGTATTCGAGTGGAATACATCAATCCAACTGCGGCCTTAGGATTCACTTTACAACTCTCAACTGTAGCTTGGCTTAAGTGTCACAACTATTCATAATACAACTTTGAGATGGATTAAGGACGAGTCGTGGCTCGATGGTTGGGGTTGGCAGTGGTCATCGAACCCACCAATAATCGTTTTCTTGGATGGATGTGGGTGTCTCATCCGTGTTATTTTCTCCTTCAGGTATCTCACGGGTCTACAGGCCATAGGGATAATGACGCATCTATTGTTCATCTAGTCGAATGGCTTCGGAAATTTCTCTAGGCGTGTGGTGTGTGTTGTGCACATGTACTAGTCTATGACATGTATCCATGTAACATGTACTAGTCTATGACGTGTATCGCAGTCAGAATTATGCAAGTGTTTGGCCAGAAGTATCTGAGATCTCCCAATGCCAAAGACGCCACAAAGCTATTGAAGATGAACAAAGCTCGCGGCTTCCCATGCATGCTTGGCTCAATAGATTGCATGCATTGAAGTTGGAAGAATTGTCCTAAGGCATGACATGGCCAATTTCATGGCCAAAAAAAGAGTTCCACTATAATCCTTGAAGCGGTGGCCGATCAAGAGACTTGGATTTGGCATGCTTTTCTTGGAATGCCCGGATCTTTGAATGACATCAACATTGTTAATAGGTCACCACTGATGAATAAGATTACAAATGGTGAACTGCCACCGGTGCAGCTTGTAGCAAATGGCCGTACATACAACATACAACTATGGCTACTATCTTGCCGATGACATCTACCCAAAGTGGAAAACATTTGTGAAGCCGTGGAAAAAACCGGAAGGTAAGAAGTCACAATGCTCAGGCGGCGGCTAGAAAAGATGTGGAGAGAGCTGTTAAGATTTTGCAAGCCCAATTTGCTATTGTGAGAGGACCGGCTAGATTTTCGGATCAAAAGATGCTTTGGTACATCATGCATATTTCTGTGATCATGCACAACATGATCATCAAGAATAAGCGTGGCCAAGATGTAGACTACTCTCACTATGAGCTCTTGGGACATCTCGTCCGAGTGCGGCGGAGGGCTGCCAGGGTGGTCCGTTTTGTTGCCTCCTATCATGCCATTCGACGTGCCGAAACGCATGATGATCTTCAGAAGGATCTCATGGAGGAGTGGTGGGCATGGAATGACCGACAAATAGCATCATGATTTGTGTGTTTGATGTTGTATTGTTGAACTATTTGTTGCATTGAAAGATAAACTATTTGTTTGAGTTGTAATAACGAAATTGATGTATTTATTGTTAATTTATTTTGTTTGTGTTTGATCTTCTTGGTTGTGTTTGAAATGTATATGTTGTTTGTGCGAGAGCGTGCGCAGTATTTTTGCAGCGCCTGTTGGACCTTTCTTTTGCGCCTGCTGGACTTTACTCACGTGCGCTAAAGTTTACAGTAGCCGCTGGAGCCAGCGCTCTGCGCCGAGCAAAAACAGACGATCGACGTGCTACAAACATTTTTTTAACGTGCCGCGCGTTGGGCGGCTGTTGGAGATGCGAATCCCTCACCAAGTAGGTCTGCTTACGTGCCTAGAAGCTCGCTCGTACAATCATCAATGATTGTAACATTAGCGATTTGATTAATAAATTCTGTTTATTCTAGAGAAAAAAACTGTGGTGGCAGAAGGGAAGAGCTTTTTCTCTTATCCCAGTATGCAGGAAGAGCACGGAACAGACAGCAATCGCGTTCCTCCAGCGGCCGGAATAGGCCAGCCCATGTAGATACAGAAATAGTGTTATTTCCTCTTTTGTTTACAGGTTTCATAAGTTTACTTTTGCTCTCTTCCTTTTTTTATTCTCCATTTCTTTGTTTTATTCCATTTTCAATTGATGAACCTTTTTAAAACACATGCTATTTTTCCAATTCGTGAACTTCTTAAAATTCATGAGCTTTTTTGAAACCATGTGTATTTTTAAATTCATGAACATTTCTTAAAATTCATGAACACTTTTAACAGTCTAGAATATTTTAAGATTTTTTCAATATATATTTTAAATTCTTCTACACTTTTTTATTATGGGATATTTTAGAAAATTAGTGAAATTGGTTAGATTTGGAACAATTTTCAAAGTTCAAAAACAATTTTTGCATTTTTATTTTTTGAATGATGCAGTCGCCTGTTTTTAGGAAAGAAAACAAAAACCGTTGAGCTCAACCCAAATAGCCACCTCTATGACAATCTCTACTACAACAAGTTGTGCCCGGCTCCGGTGATGGAGGGGCGATGACGGCGGCGCGCCTTCGGCTCGCTTCGGTGCTTGTAGTCGTTGCTAGGTGGTCTACGGATCTAGATGTAATTTTTTTTCTTCTAGTGTTCGTTGTACTGCCATGATTGAAGATGAATAGATTGGAAGTTCTTCCGTAAAAAAAAAAATAAATCATAATTTTCAATAAAATTTACGGATTTGAAAAAAGTATTCAAAAAAATTATAGTGATTATGGATTTAAAAAATTATGAATTTGGTTTGTCTCAGGAATTTAGTTTTTCTGAAATTTAAAAACATTGTGGATTTTAAAAATTAAGAATTCTAGTTTTTTTATGAAATTTATAAAACACAAAAAATTAAATGTTCATGAAATTTTGAAATAAAAATAATGATAAAAAATATGATAAAAAATATGATAAAAAATGAAAATGATGAAACGAAAAACTGTAAAAGGAAATAACAAAGGATGAAAAAGGCGAAATAACTGTCCAGAAGATTCTAGTAGCTTTTCAAAACCAGTTTCTACGGGGAGGTTGTTTTGGGTCAACACGTTTAGTTCACTTGCTCACTCTAGGGGTGCGCTACAGTGGCGGAGCTAGCGGAGAACCAAAGGGGGGGGGGGCAAAGAGAAAATAAGCACGTTTGGAGGGGCCAAATGACATCAATTAATTAATTTAAGGCTATTAATTTTTTTCCTTCAGAAAATATGCTGCAGCTGGGGGGGCCACGGCCCCCTCAGCATTGCATGTAGCTCCGCCACTGGTGCGCTATGCACATGTTTGGTTGTTAACCGAACTTTTACCGCACGTTGTGGCATGCCATAAAAAGTGTGATGAATAAATTAGGTCACAAGTGTAATAAGATTTGACAAAAGTATAAGTATATGACAGATGGGACATGCTGCTAAGGAAGTGTGGTATGCCACTACTGTGACAGTACGTGAAACAGACAATAGTTTGGCAATGTGTTACCATGAATTAGATGACCTTATGTATGGAAACATACAATACTTTGGTAATATTTCGACGGATATATTTGGAGCTTATTCAAACAAAGGCTACTAGTCAGGAAGTTAGGTGTCTCGAGCAGCTAGCTTTCAGGCACAGGCAAACTGCAAGCATGCTTGTCGCACAAGTGTGTTGGACCATTAGATAACCGCATTACATGTTGAATAACAAAAGAATCAAAACTATGAGCTAGCTCTCCTACCTCAAAAAAAAAAAAAAAAACAGGTGCTTCAACGATAAAGCTTCCATGAAATCGTTTTCTATCACCACTTTCTTGAACCCCAAAGACTTACGAAGATAAAGCTTCCACAAACGGAAAGTACTCCGACGATCAGGGGATCAGGGGAGATATGGTTAGAGTGGAGGGAATCTTTGTTCATTCACGCATTGATGTTTGAGCCGTCCTGAACTCTCTGTATGAGACCCGCCTGCAACGCCTCGCGCCTAGCAACAATAGCCCTCCAAGTTGCCAAGGGTGACTGGGTACACATGCTTGCATAAAATCACAATGTGGAAAGTATCTTTCTTTCATAATTCTGGCACATAAGGTGTTCAGATTTGTCATGAAACGCCAACCATGTTTCCCCAACAGGGCCAAGTTATACAAATGCAAATCTCTTTCGCCTTTGCACTTGTGATGCCAGTTTTTCCCAAGAAACCAAATGAAAGGATCTCTCTTATCAATGAATATTTTGCCATGCAAGCGCTTAGGCTTTTACAAACCTTTTAAGTCAGCAAAAAACAGCTCTGAAAGCACCATTTTGGACAAGCCACAACTTTGGACCAGTATTACGTCCGTGCCTACATACAAACCCGGTGTACACGTACGTCCGGGTCATGAGACTAAAATGGAAACATGGACAACTCATTTAGTTGGATGGTTAAAGGAACAATGGTATCCCCATCCACAAATGTTCAAGTCGTAGACGTGACGCTGGTGCTCGTATTTTCTGAATTTATTCTAGACCATCTCATGATGTGCATTTAGTGGAAGGAGACATAACCGTCGACTATGGAGACGTCTGTGTTGACTTCATCAATCACAAGATGATGTGCCGCCTCAGTCTCTCGGATGTGCTCATACGGGTAGGAAGTGCGTGCGTGCATTTATAGGTATGAACTAGCAAATATGCCTGTGAGTTGCAATGGAAGACAAAAAAATTATGCGCTAACCAAACACGTCTGACTCAATACACTGATATCCGAGCATACTCTATTTTAACACAGTGGCTCACCATGTTGCCACTTACTTTTTTTCTCATCCTCGCCGATGATGGTCGCAGAGTCCACGTGAGCATAATGCATTCAACGTGGTAAATCCCAAGCCTATGAGCTTTCCAGTGCATGACACACTTGTCATTATGTTGCCCATGCGTTGCAACGAGAGACAAAAAAAATATGCGCTAACCAAATAAGTATGACTCAATGCCCTGATATATGAGCGTACTCTATTTTAACACAGTGGCTCACCATGTTGGCACTTACTTTTTTTTCTCACCCTCGCAGATAATGGTCGTGATGTCCACGTGATCACAATACATTCGACGTGGTAAATCCCAAGGCTATGAGATTGCCAATGCATACCACACTTGTCATTTTGTTGTGCAAGGGAATGTTTAAAACTTTTACAACAAATCTCATCGACCACGAACTACTGCCAACGCCAAGACATATAAATACTTTTGAAAAGCTAATCAAATCCTAGACATAAAAGACTTTTGAATTGGTGAACAATTTTTCGAATCGACAAACATTTTTTTTCAAATTTTGGATTTTCTCAAAAAAATAACGAACATTAGTTCTGTTTACGTACATTTTTTAAATGCATGACTATTTTCGAATTCATTAACATTTTTTGACTCAACAATTTTTTTTGAATCGATGGACTTTTTTTTACATTGGGGACAAATTTTGAAAAATAATTTATTTTTAGGTTTGTGAACATTTCTAAAATTTCATTGATATTTTTTCAGATTCCTGAATATGTTGTGAATATACAATCATTTTTCCAAAATCATGAACATTATTTTATTTGCCGGCCATTTTCTCCAAATCATGATTTTTTTTATAATTTGCAAATAGTTTTGCAAAACCACCAACAATTTTTGAATCTGCGAAAATGTTATGATTTTGTAACCATCATTTGAATTTACGTATATTTTATGATTTCTTGAATGTTTTTTTAAAATTCGAACTGTAAAAATTTGAAAATCCTGAATTAACTTAAAGAAGAAAGAAAATAGAATGAGAAAAGAAAAGACAACAAAACAGAATGAACAAAAACAGAGGACTGAAGCACTGCACATGGGCCGGCCCATAAACGCATACATGGGGCAGGACATGCGTGAGAAAAGCGAGTTAAAAAGTGTGGAAGCTCGGAATTGAACGAGATATGCGTCAACCACTCTGCTGCTTGTGGATCGGTGGCTTAGATCGGTCTTACCTCTATAAAACAACGAAGTAGGACGGTAACTTTTGATCCAAAAAATCAATTCGTTTTTTCAATAATGGGCGATATAGTGGGTAATTTATAGCAACTTCGGGGGTTTTTTTTTCGACTGACCACCAGAATCAATAGGCACTTCATTATTATTAGGTAAAAATACAGATATATGTGCAGGGCCGTACCTCAGAAATACGGGCCCTGTGCGGATTCAAAATTTACACCCATATGTACAAAGCCAATAACATTTTTTTATTAAGGTATAATCCTAATACATTCGTGAAATAAAGGTACTCTAGTACGGTTGTATAATTTTGTTAGAGAGTTAGTCTACGCAGGCCGTAGGGTGATCCACGGAACGTATTTATTTTAGAGAAGGTGCGGGAGACGGCAGATGGGCCTGGAGTGGTTCCGTGGTTGACTTGGAGTCTACCAGCCAGCCGGTTACCATTTTTTATTGGTTCATTAGTCTTTAATTCCTGAATTAGTGCTAGCTAATAGCTGTATTTAGAAAAAATGGGGCCCCATGATTTTTGGGGCGCGACTGGTGCAGGGTCTCAAAGGCAGCTGGTTGCGTTGGAGGTTGGACAGTTGGAAGTTTGGAACTCATGTACGCACGGTCGCGCCACACACCTGGGCACCTGGCTACCTAATAGAGTGGAACCAGATTTGAAGTCAGGAACGAGAATTGACCAACCACGAACTTGCAACTCGCCAAACTTTTCTGAATCCTGCATGTATATATAGGCCGCGTCTGCATGGTACACTTGCATGCAAAAGGAGTTGAGTACGTGCTCCAACTGTTTCGTAGCTACCTGAGGAGAAGAGAGTCAGTCAGCTGCTCGAAGATGGCACGGCAAAATGCAGCCTCGGCGCTCGCCGTGGCGTTGGTCGTCGGAGTCTTCGCACCCATCCTTACCGGTAAGCTACCAACCTGCACGTCTCCGTTGATCACCAGTGTCAGACTAGGAGTCTATGACTGATTATTCGCAATGTTATCGTGTGCAGAGGTGCAATCCATCGGCGTGTGCAACGGGATGCTCGGCGACAACCTGCCGTCGCGGGCCGACGTGGTGCAGTTCTACCAGTCCCAGGGCATCGGCGCCATGCGCATCTACGCGCCGGACCCCGAGACGCTCCGGGCCCTCGACGGCACCGGCATCGACCTCATGATGGACGTGGGCAATGGCGACCTCCTCTCCCTCGCCTCCGACCCTGCAGCCGCGGCCGGCTGGGTTCGGGACAACGTGCTCGCCTTCCCGGGCGTCCGCGTCAAGTACATCGCGGCCGGCAACGAGGTGGACGGCGACGACACGCAGAACATCCTCCCGGCCATGAAGAACCTCAACGACGCGCTCGCCGCGGCCGGCCGAGGCGACGTCAAGGTGTCCACCGCGGTCAAGATGAGCGTGCTCGAGTCCTCATCGCCGCCCTCGGACGGCGCGTTCAAGGACGCGTACATGACGGACGTGGTCCAGCTGCTCAAGGCCACCGGCGCGCCGCTCCTCGCCAACGTGTACCCATATTTCGCCATAAAGGGCGACCCCAACATCGACCTCAGCTACGCGCTCTTCCAGCAGAGCACCACGACGGTGAGCGACAACGGCCTCACCTACATCAACCTCTTCGACGCCATGGTCGACGCGGTGTACACTGCGATGGAGAAGGTGGGCGCAGCTGGCGTGCCCATCGTGGTCTCCGAGAGCGGGTGGCCGTCGGCAGGCGGCGTTGAGGCGAGCGTCGGAAATGCGCAGGCGTACAACCAGAATCTGATCAACCACGTCGGCAATGGAACGCCAAAGAGGCCCGGGCCGCTGGAGACGTACATCTTCGCCATGTTCAACGAGAACCAAAAGGACGGGGACGAGACGGAGAAGAACTTTGGGCTGTTCAACGGCCCCGACAAGTCGCCGGTGTACCCTCTAAGTTTCAACAATTAATTAAAGATTGAATGCATATTCATGCTTGCATACGTATCTACTACAAGGATCTCAATAAGCTGCAAAATAATTCATGCGAACACTTATTAACTAGGTAAGATCGGTGATATGAATAAGAGCCATTATATGTTGCATCATGGATCGTTTCCCCTTGTTAACTTGGGATGTACAGCGTTTGATTTCATGTACAAATTTGATTGATATGCCACTAAAATTGTGTTGATGGAATAGCCAAATCATACCACGTCCTACCTTTTTTTTAGACAACATACCACGTCCTACCTAGTTTTACACGGCGCCCCGTGGCCGGCCAACACAAGTCAAACAGCCCATTATCAACAAAAGTCACATACGCAAGTCCATATAGACCGCCTTGCTCAACAAGTATATCGGTCTATATATATACGGCATATGTAACTTCGGAACCTCCTGGATTTAACGAAAAAAAAGTGTTCAAAAAAAATAGGAGGTGCGCCCGTAGGGAGTCGAACAAACGTCCTGCTGGTTGAGAGATATCGGTGTGCTACAACTTGGCCAAACCCTGCTTTTGCATTTTTGATATAGGTTAGCTGATACACTAGTCATCAACCCATGCAGTTGCATGGGCTAGCAATTTGAGTCCAAAAAATTTGATGATTAATCAGGGGCGGATCCATACTTGGTCGTGGGTGTACAGTTGTACACCCAAATCTTTTGGCTAGACATTTTTTTATATGATGTATACTTTAATACATTCAGTGCCCAAATGACCTTTCTCGCTAATGCCATTTTTGGCAAAAAAAAATGACGTAGCAAGCATGATTTAAACATCAGACAACACCTACGAATGTCATCAGCACCAGATAATTAGCATTTTTCTTGCCCATGTCTTCAAATGCATTGTATACCAATTGTATGATTATGTAGTATAGTACATAATCTTTATTTCTTTTGCCATTTCTATAAGGTATTGTCATTTGCATGGGGAATTTTTTTTGGTACACGAACATTTTAGATACCAGATTAATTGATTTTTTTAAATCCACACACAATTTTTTTGAACACCCAAGTATGAAATCCTGGATCCGCCACTGTGATTAATATACTTTGGAAAAGGAAAAAACATCAAATAGCATTCATAATTTCTAACTATAACTGTACTTTTCGGAATCACGGTCACATTGTTTAGGCTTTGAATCAATGCACAACCATAATTAGTGGCAATGTATAAATTTGAAGTATGTTCCGTACAAAATGGGAAACTAATGCCTAATTCATGGTATTAATTTGAAAAAAAATCAAAAACAATCTTACTTGGAAAAATTATTGGCAAAAATGATATATTGAAAAATAGAAAGATACAAATTGATTAACATTTTGGTAAAATGGCACATCTTTGGAACTGTAAATTTTGTCTCAGTTACCTTTATCAATCGGAGGGAACTGGGATTGGTTTTTGTAGAGCGGTAATAAAAAAATATAGTTATGCCCTTTCAAAATAGTTTAAGCCGTAGCTTTTATCCTTGGGCATGAAGTATCATAAATGGTTGCAAGTATATCTTTTTCCTAAAATCTAAAAAGTGCGTGCGCACTATTTAGCGCTCGCGAGCGGCCGTACGCTGGCCCCATGATTCCCGCCCGAACCAACGTACGCACTGTCTGCACAGATTTGTCGCTATCCACCCATGTCTTCATCCCCACCTCAGCTTGCTGCCACGCCATGGAGGTGGTCGCCGCCCTCAACGCCCGCGCCCTCTACTCCCCTCCCACCTCCCTCCTCTCCTCTACCTCCCCTTGCCTCCACCTCGCCGCCCAGTGCTCACCTCCTCCCGCGCCGTTGCCCCCACCATCCCCAAGTAGCACTTCCTGCCCCCCCCCCCACTTGGACCCCATTGGTGGCCGCGGCGCCAGGGATGGCATCGCGATGGTATGAGGAGCTACGCTTGGATCTGCTCCCTAACCGAATCTGCACCATTGCTCATCCAACCGAGTAATTTGATTGTCGTATTCTTGCTTCGGAGGTTATCTCGTTCCTGAGGGGAATGGCGTTTGAGCGGCCGCCGCGGGATTTGGTATTGTTCCTTTACAAGGACAGGATCATGTACCTGGCTGTCACTAGGCTCCTCATTGGAGCGACCAATTTTGCGCCTGGATCTGATCCTCACTCACCTTTATTTCTCTAATCTACGATCTTACATGTTGCAGTGCCTTTTTCTTAAGTAAACTGTCAAATATTACTAGTCTAGTTGCACATATAGTAGTCTCGGTTGAATATAATCATCAGGAAGTTGCACAATACGGTGATATTAAATTGGCTAGATGATGTTTTCGCTTAAGTTAATTTATTTTAGCTAGTCATATTTTTTGTTGGCATCCACAGTAGTTGTAATGGCACACATGGTATCTCACGCTCATATTAGTATAGCTAGACGCGCGACCAACTAATACTGTAAACTGGAAGAATGTCGTACACGCACGACCATGAAGTTGCACATTCTCATCGGTATAGTCGCACACGCGCGGCACTTGAAATAAGTTTTTTCTTTAGTCAGCTAACACTGTAACGCTTGTATGTTCTGTAAAATATCAATCTTGAATTTTCTGAAGAGCATAGAAAGAGTTGCACATTGACTGACATGCAGTTGGTCGGGGCTGTTCTCGAAGTTGCACATCCTACTGGTAGGGATTTGCTTTGCTAGTCACTTTTTTTTTGGCATCTGCAGTATTGTAGTTGCGCATATAGTATTCTTACTTGGATATGACCATGAAAACTTGTACAACATTGCTGTAAACTGGAAGCATGTCGTCCTACAAGCAGGCCTCATCTCCCACCTTTTTTTGCAACTAGGCAGGTTCCCTTATCCAAGTTGTTTTGAATGGTTGGTGAAGGAGAGGTGCCTCGCATTGAAGCATAGGTTCATATTTTCTTTTTCTTTTATCCTATGACTATTTATTATGCTCTTCTCTTTTACCCTCTTAGCAAATCAATCTTTTTTGTTCATTGTAGGGTTCTCCAAATAGTGCCTCTCGGCGGAACTCAAAACAGGCTGCTAAGTGGCAACCATGTGGCGCTGATATGACGGGGATGGAGAGGATGATGACGTGTCCCAGAGAGTATCTAAATGAGCTGGCATCCTCAGGCTTTTCTAGTTGCACAAGAGTACCTGATTAGTTGGCATCCTCAGCTTTTCTAGTTGCACAATACCATCCAACTAGTTGACATCCTCAGTCTTTTTGTAGCTGCATTGACACCCTCAACATTTTCTTTTAGAAGCCTGAAACCTGAATGTGCAATTTTTTGATTGGTCATGAAAGTGTTGAATATTTCTTTTACCAAGAGTATCTAATTAATTGGCATCCTCAAGATTTATAGTTGCACAAGAGTATTGAATTAGTTGACATCCACAACATTTCTACTTGCACAAACAGTATCCAACTAATTGACATCCTCAGCCTTTCTAGTTGCGCAAGAATAACTATTTTTTAGCCTAATCTTCAAATTTTTTAGGGTTGCCCAAGAGTATTTAATAACTTGGCACTCTCAGCCTTTCTAGTTTCACATGAGTATTTAATTAGTTGGTATACTGAGCATTTTCAAGTTACACAATAGCATCTAACTATAGTTGACATCCTCATCCTTTCTAGTTTCACAAGAGTAACGATTTTAGTTGGCATCTGCATTTTGTAGTTGCACAACTAACATAATATCAAGTTGGCATCGTCAACCTTTTTTATCCAGTTTTTTTTAAGAAGAACAAATATTTTGTATGCAGTGTTAAACTAATCACCTTTGGCTCCTTTTATTCTGCAAAACCGCAGGTGATCACGTCGGAATGTGATCACCTTGGCACCTTTTTTGGTGACAAGAAAAATAATTTCATCTTCTTTTCTGTTTCACTTTTAGTAACATCCTATAGAACATATTCCCCCTATTGCAATTTGTGTGAGACAAGCCTATTTGTACGCTTGCTTTTAATACTGTTTTTGTGTCTTTTCTAGTCTGGTTTCTTTGCTGCATACATTTACAGCAAAAGTTAGGCTTTGGATACAAGTTTAGTTGCACAATTATATGTTTATATTTGCAGACAGCAAACCCAGTGTTTCTTAGTTTCATCTAGTCTGTGTGTTGGTTGCACACATTTTTTGCAGGAAAAGATGGACTGAATGTAGTGTCTCTGCAAATAGAAGCCCATATTTGTGCCAAATAAACATGGACCCAAAACCATCTTTTCCTGCAATGTGTGCAACCAACAACCAAAAGATTAGAATAGTTTGTCTCCAGTCTGGGCTGTTTTGTTGCACATTTGCATAAAATGATTGGCTTGGACCCATGCTTAGTTGCACAAATATGTCCTTGTTGCAGAAACAGTACACCCAGACCATCTTTCAAGTCTGGGATGTTTTTTTTGCACACATGTTGCAGGATAGTTGGTTATTGACCAATGGCTTAGTTGCACAAATATGTGCTTCTTTTTGCACAAACAGTACACCCAGTCCATCTTTCTAGTCTGGGCTGTTTGTTGCACATATTTTGCAGGAAAGTTGTCCTTGGATTAATGCTTAGTGTGCACATATAATCACTCCTTTATAGTTTTGGCTATTGGTTGCACGCATTGCAGGAAAAGTTGGCTTGGATCCATGATTTAGTTGCACAAATATGGGCTTCTATTTGCACAGACACTGCATCCACTCTATGTTTCTAGTCTGGGCTATTTGTTGCACATTTTTTTTGCAAAACTACTCCCTTGTGTCTATTTGCACACATCCAGGCAGAAGTTGGTTTTGCTATTGGGTCTACTTGCATAGAGTGGTGTTTAATTACACAGACATCAGATTACTATTGCTACTCCCTCCAATTATGGAGAAGATCGGCGGTAGATCCAGAGGCAAAGGGGAAGGGAAAGTGAAAGAAGGGAGGATCTGGAGCCAGAAGGGAACTTCCTTGCTTGATGCTGCCTGGTACGCCTCTCTCCTCCTTCTTGTTACCACTTCAGTTCTTGCCAAAAAAAAGCACCTTGTTTGGTTTGCCATAGCAGCTCTATAGGTTTTTGGATGCAGGATGGGACCCCCTTTCTTTTTACGGAGAAGGAGACACCGTGGAGGAGGAAGTGTGGGCGAGGGAGATGTGGGAGGCTTCTGGAGGGTAGTGGGGTCACATGATAGCGACCGGGCATGATGTTTCTATTTCGTGGTTTTTGCGTGTCGGAAGGACGCTTTCCTTTTTGGAAACTGGGGGACAGAAGTTTTCCTTTTCTGGCCGGCCGCACGCGAGTGCGAGCGAGCCAACGGCTGCCAGCCAGACACGAGAGGTGAAAAATGCACATCCACGAGGTAGGGGGAAATTGCACATCAAATATTAGTAGTAGGCCGAGCCGCACATGGAGTTGCAGATCGTCTACTAGGTAGGTGGACGAGACATCAGATGAAGTTGCTCATTACGTGAAGTTGGTTCATGTAGCACTAAAATTGCACCACGCAATATTATAGTTGATCGGGGTAGCACAAAAGTTGGTTTAGGAAATAGTTGCATCTCATAGTATAAAAGTTTCACCGTCTAGTACAACCAGTTGGAAATGAAAAAAGTTCATCAAAACATATATAAATGGGATCTAGTTTTAAATATCTCATCGCAAGGGTTCCAATGATGAAAACGGATTTTAATTTCGACATGTAATTCGAAAGTTATAGCTATTTGATTTTTTGGAATGCAATTAATTGCCTTTTTTGCTTTATTACTGGCATCGCAGAGCACATGAAAAAGAACTTGGGCTAGCGTGAAGGCGAGTGCGTTGGATGATGCTTTTCGGTTTTGGTCTCCCAGGGATCAAGCAGACTTTCCTAATCAGGAGATGGGACATAAATTTTTCTAATACAGCCGGTGGCCGAGGATCGCTAGCGAGCGCACGGCTGCTCGCTAGACGCGTCCTATCTTCTTTAGTTAATATAGAAATTCTTATATGTTAGTAAATGATGAGAAGTGTTGATTATTTATTGATGGAGAATTATATGGTTACAAAACTTCAAAATTATGTGAATTTTAGTCTTCAAGACGTGCAAATGAATGTAGTGCATCTCCTTGCTAAATTATACCTAAAATTACTCACTGTCATTTACTCTCTTTCTTATGCTCCAACTTGGTCGAATTTAAATCTTAAAAAGGAAAAAAAAGTAGTGCATCTCCTTGCTAAATTAACTATAACAACTTCAAAAAAGTATATTATTTATTATTTGCTTTGTATTATATAAGTTTTTCTATGACAATCTTTAAAAAGGCGAACAAAGTAGTACAGCTGGCACGTTTAAAAAAAGTAGTACATCAGGCCAATCCGATCGATCCGTGGAGAAGTGTTGGTATGGAGATCTTTTTCTATACTAGTTAGCATGCACGTGCAACGCACGTAATTTTAAAAAAGATAATACATGTTCATCCTAGTTGATAGATAAACATTAAAATAAAAAAATATATATAGTGATGCACTGCTTATAAATATTACACATTCAATAGCTGATAATAATGTACTAATAATGAACTAACATTTTTCATTTAGCAGAAGAATATTGAATTTATTTGTTGTATTAAAGGGAGGATATTTTCTTTTTTTTAACACGGGAGTATATATCCTTTGCGGAGAGGAGTAACTAACCTATGCAAACTTCTGATGCAAAAAGTATATATTAAAAATTTCCAACAACTGAAAAAGCTGGACAGTGATAATAAAAAAATGTATTGTTATTGTTGCAAGCATATGACTCATCGTGAAATAAAGCAATAGGAACATCGTGCGTTCGATTTTCCCAAAGAACAGAAATATGAATGTTTCAATAAAACTATATTTTCTAAATTTACATATAGATGTTCTGTTTGTTTATAAAATATCCATTAAAAATGGAAAAATAATTAGGCTATGTTGTTGTCTTTGATTCATCTAGTTTTCCATGGAAACAAAGCACTCAAGAGGATCAAAAAGGCCAAAGCTGTCATCTTCTTTTTTCTGCCGAGCGACACAACCTGCACCTGATCAGGCCCTGGGACCTGGGTATCTCTTGGTTGCTTTTAGGAAAAATATTCCAAACTTTTATGCTCGGCTTCAACTTCTGAAGGATCCTGACAAAAAAAAAAGAGAGGAGTTACGTCGCTAACATGACCATTCTAAGGAATCTGTGTCAAATATTAGTATTAGAGGTGAGATTAGGTTTTCCCCTAAAACATGAGATTATGATTGATGGGTCAAATAATGTCAAACTTTTGGGAGAAATCAAGGAGAGAAGATGTCACATCAAGTTTGTAGTGATGTAGTGCCTGTCACCACGAAATCTTCTGCAACAGAATATCTAACAATGAAATCTTCTGCATCAGAATATCTAACAAAGGATCAGTGCACAACAGCTCGCATCAAAAGTTCAGGGCACAACCCACTATTCAGTACACAGCACGCGGACACAACACAGACGCCGCCGTCTTCAACCTCCGGCCAGACACGCTCTCCTTCGTCTGCAGCCGCGTTTTCCTCAAGCAACAGTCGCATTGCCTCCTCATGCCCCGTTCGGCGTCGTCCGCGCTTGCCCTCCTCAAGCTCCGGTCCGCATGGCCCGTACTCATCCTCCGCAACGGCCGGCCGGCACGGGCCCTTTGCTGGAAGGAGGAGGAGAGAGGGCACGAGCAGAGAAGGGGACTCACTGGCCTCTCGCTCAGGCCACGACGCGCCCCTCTGGCCGCCGGCCACGCGCGCCCATGCTAAGCCAACTCCCTTACCTCGCATCCAGCATCTACCCGACGAGCCTCTCTTCACCTGGTCAAACACCCCGCTCGCCGCCCCGAGGTTGCGGCTGACACCCCATATCTCCCGCACGACGAGCAACTGGCCACATGTGGCCGTGGCAACGACCTCTAACGCGTCGCCCATGCCGCCGAAATCCAGCGGCGCCGAAAGGAGCGCGTTGGTGGCGGTCTGCTTGAGCGGCCGCTCGGTCTCGTCCCGATTGCGCCCGACGGTGACCCGGCCCTCCGCGTGACGATTGCGGCGATGTCGGCCAGTCGCACGCACACGCCGCCCCGCTCCAGTGCGGACTCCGCCTCCAGCCGCAGCTCCTTCGCCTCTGGGATCTTCAGGGGTAATTACTAATTAGCCGGGTGTGGTGTCGAGGCATGTTCACAGAAGGAAATCGTTGACGTGATTTCAGGAACTCCTTGGATCGGGGGGCGAAAATCGTTGACGTGATTTCAGGAAAATCGTTGGATTGGGGGCGGCTGGTGGAGTACGGTCAGTCATTGAAAATTACTAAGTGCACACCGTAAAACTGTTAGATGAATGATGGCCGTTAGATTCAGATTTGTGGGACTAATTGTACGGTGGTGAATGGGTCCTTCGGTGTTCTGGGTGTAATTACGGGGTACACTTAAGAAAGTTTTTGTTGGATTGTTTAATAGTAGTGGAGATTGGTTTTTTACTTGGTGGCTTGCCGTGGTGTGTCTAGGACACATTTTCTTTTTCTTTTGACTTGCGCATGGACACGTTTCTCGAGCGTGAACTCATAGGACTGTTATGTGTAATTCTAGATTTCTTTTAATCCTGGTCGTTCTTATGCTGCAACTTGGTCGACATTAAATCTTAAAAAGGAAAAAAATAGTACATCTCCTTGCTAAATTAACTAGAACAACTTAAAAAAAAGTATAATATTTATTATTTGCTTTGTATTATATATGTTTTTTCTATGACAATCTTTAAAATTTATGCGGCTGTTTAATTAGCTACTCCCTCCCTTTCTAAATATAAGTCTTTTAGAGATTTCACTATAGATTACATACGGATCCGAAAAGTTTGGAGGGAAAGAAACGGGACAAAACCCCCAGAAGAGCATGTGGCTGAGGTTGCCACCTCTAGGGAGTAACACAAAAGCCATGCTTGTCTCAGTCGACTTTACATATTTGTTCATAATATAGATGTAATTAAAAAACATTACAGTGTTGTTTTTTGCGAGAAACAACATCACAGTATTCGTATTGTTATAGTTAGTTTGCCTATGTGTGCAGAACAAATATAATATTTCTGAGAGGACTTTTCCATTTATCGACGATTCTCAGGGTCGACAGCATTTATCCGTCAACTTTGAATTAGCAAAAAATACTTGTTTATGAGGGAAAAAATAGAATCAAACGCTGTACATCACAAGTTTACAAAATGCTTGAGAGAAAACGCTTCATATGATATTGCACGAATTATTCTGCAGCTTATTGAGATCGATCGAAGCAGCAGCTATAAATGTATTGTAATACATGAATATAGTCCGGCTGTCTTAGCTAATTGTTGAACTTTATAGGGTACACCGGCGTCTTGTCGGGGCCGTTGAACAGCCCAAAGTTCTTCTCTGTCACGGCCCCTCCCTTTTGGTTCTCGTTGAACATGGCGAAGATGTACGTCTCCAGCGGCACCGGCTTCTTGGGCGTGCCTTTGCCGACGTGGTCGATCAGCCCCTGGTTGTACGCCTGCGCGTTAGCGACGGTTGCCAGGTCGTCGCCGGCCGATGGCCAGCCGCTCTCCGAGACTATGATGGGCACCTCCGGCGCACCCGCCTTCTCCAAGGCCGAGTAAATCGCGTCGACCATGGCGTCGAAGAGGTTCGTGTAGGTGAGACCGCTGTCGCTCACCGTGCTGGGGCTCTGCTGGAAGAGCGCGAAGCCGAGGTTGATGTCCGGGGTCTCCCTTTTGGCGAAGTAGGGGTACACGTTGGCGAGGAGCGGGGCTCCGGTGGCCTTGAGCATCTTGGCCACCTCCGTCATGTACGCGTCCTTGAACGCGCCCTCGGAGGGCGGCGAGGAGGAGCCGAGCACGCTCATCTTCACCGCCGTGGACACCTTGATGTCAGTGCGGCTGGCCGCAGCGAGCGCGGCGTTGAGGTTCTTGATGGCCGAGACGATGCTGTCCGTGTCGCTGCCCTCCACCTCGTTGCCGGCCGCAATGTACTTGATGCGGACGCCCGGGAAGGCAAGCACGTTGTCCCGGACCCAGCCGGCCGCGGCGGCAGGGTCGGAGGCGATGGCCGCGAAGCCGCCGCCCACGTCCATGATGAGTTCGATCTCGGTGCCGTCCAGGGCCAGGAGCGTCTCGGGTTCCGGCTCGTAGATGCGCATGGCGCCGATTCCCAGGGACTTGTAGAGCCGCACCACCTCGGCCCGCGATGGCAGGTTGTCGCCGACCTTGCCGTTGCACACGCCGATGGATTGCACCTGGTCTGCCCGCGCAATCGCCAGGGACAACACTAGTGAGTTCGTAGTTTGACACACAGCGATATGCAAACAATTGGTCTGTCACCTCACCGCCGGTGATGATGAACATCACGGAGACATGCATGCATGCAGGTTGGTTGGTGGCTTATATTAATTACCGACAGTGATGGACGCCAAGACTCCGACGACCAACGCCATGGCCAGCGTACGTTGCCGCGCCATCTTCAGAAGCTCCATCGATCCACCAGCTTGCTATGCGAGGAAGAAACAGTCGATGCACGCACGTACCCGGCTCCTAGCTAGGCCTCCTTTTGCATGCAACTCTACCGAGAATAATCCACCGCCTATATATAGGACTCGATGGATGGATGGATGGATTCCAAGAGCTAGCGCGCGCCCTATTTATATATAGCTGCCGAGTCTGAAATAGTTTGGTTCATCTCCATATATAGCTGCTCAGCAGCCAGGTGTGTGGTGTGATCGTCATTGCCATCCTATGTCTTTTTAGGGGAGTGCCATCCTATGCTAGAGTAGAAAACCTAAATCATCTTTTTTATCGCATAGATATTATTTGTACATAAACCAAAAATATATTTTAATGGAAAAATATTTTACTCCCTGGCCCACTAGGGTTATAGTGCACGGTGCGCCAAACAAGTTGCACTTGTTTTCAATCTTTATTTATTGGGTGTGGCTAGATCTCACTCGATTGAGATTTAATTAAGTATCAGTCAAGTGAGACAATATGCAAGAGAGAAAAAGTAAAATCTAAAAAGAAAATTTTGCACGGATTTTAATGTAAGATCTTACGGATATAGGATCAAGTCTCAGTCCACCGAGACTTAGCAAGACTGCTATTTATTACGTATTGCATAAGACCATAGGGTGGCACAAAAAACCATAACCATGTGTGCGAGTTTGAGTGGATCAAACGGACAAAAAAAATCAATGATGCAGAATTTAAAATAAGCGAGGTCAAAGATATAGCATGGATGTAAAAAAACACACGCTTCAGAACATGTACAGATTTGTACATGTATGATGACATGCTATTTGTGCCTGGGGTGACCAATTTGTTCAACATGATACGATATCAAAACACGCATTGCATATAGTAATTGTTGGATTCAACTTATAAAGTAAAACTGTTCTAGACCTGCCAAATTGCATACTACTCCATCAACACTTAAGATTCTTCATTTCAGTTATCCAGACGGATCGCGAACACAAAAGTTGCGTGCTTGGTATTTCTAAATTGGACATACTTAATTATCGCAGAAAAACTTAGAGATGTTTATATGGTGTTTAATTTGTATTTTTAAATCAATTCTTTTTTGATAGGATTTTCCTAAAAGAAATTGAACAGGCTTTTTAAAAATCTTTCTATTGTAATATACCTAACATGTTTATTTTTGGGTCTGTTGGACAACTACTAAGAGATTCTTATTTCTCTTTTCTCAGTCGACTTTACATATTTGTTCATATATATAGATGTAAGCAACATTCACAGTATTTGTTCTGCCTATGTGTGCAAAAACAAATAGAATATTTCCGAGAGCTCATAGAATATGGACTTTTCCATGGATCGTCGACATAAATTATCAGTCAACTCAGAATTAGCAAAATTATTTGTTTCTAAGGAAAATAAAAAGAATCAAACGCTGTACTTCACAAGTTTACTATGCTTCTTTAGTGGAGAGAAAACAAACCCTAATTCCAAAACACAATTTATGGCTCTTATTCATATGACATTATCTAGTAAAATACTTGTACGTCCTTGCACGAATTATTCCGCAGCTTATTGAGATCGACCGTAGTAAGAGCTATGTATGTACTGATGTATGCATGAAAATATAGTCCGGCCGTCTTAACTAATTGGTGAACCTTATAGGGTACACCGGCGTCTTGTCGGGGCCGTTGAACAGCCCGAAGTTCCTCTCTGTCTCGAGCCCTCCCTTTTGGTTCTCGTTGAACATGGCGAAGATGTACGTCTCCAGGGGCCCGGCCCTCTTGGGCGTGCCTTTGCCGACGTGGTCGATCAGGTTCTGGTTGTACGCCTGCGCGTTAGTGGGGGTTGCCAGGTCGTCGCCGGCCGACGGCCACCCGCTCTCCGAGACCACGATGGGCACGTCCGACGCACCCGCCTGCTCCATGGCCGTGTACATCGCGTCGACCATGGCATCGAAGAGGTTGGTGTAGGTGAGGCCGTTGCCGTTGTCGTTCACCGGGTTGGTGCTCGGCTGGAAGAGCGCGAAGCTGAGGTCGATGGTCGGGGTGTCCCTTTTGGCGATGTAGGGGTACACGTTGGCGAGCAGCGGCGCGCCGGTGTCCTTGAGCAGCTGGGCCACCTCCTTCATATACGCGTCTTTGAACACGCCGCTGGAGGGAGGCGAGGAGGACGCGAGCACGCTCATCTTGACCGCTGTGGACACCTTCACGTCAGGGCGGCTGGCCTTGGAGAGCGCGGCGTTGAGGTTCGTCATGGCCGGGACGATGTTCTGCGTGTCGTCGCCTTCCACTTCGTTGCCGGCGGCGATATACTTGATGCTGACGCGCGGGTAGGCCACCACGTTTTCTTGGACCCAGGACGCCGCCAGGCCGGCGTCGGAGGCGAGGGCGGAAAGGTTGCCGTTGCCGACGTCCATGATGAGGTCGATGCCGGTGTCGCCGAGGGCCTGCAGCGTCTCGGGGTCCGGGGCGTAGATGCGCATGTCGCTGATGCCCTTGGTCCTGTAGAACTGCACCACGTCGGCCCGCGATGGCAGGGACTGGCTGTCGCCTATCATCCCGTTGCACACGCCGATGGATTCCACCTCTGCACGCACGTCGTGGACAGTGCAAATAGAATTAGTCATGGTCACGGACACATGCGTGCTTGCAGGTTGGTGGCTTACCGATAGGGATGGACGCCAAGACTCCGATGACCAACGCCACGGCGAGCGCGAGCGCGGAGGCAGAGCACGTACGCTGCCGCGCCATCTTCGGAAGCTCGATCAGCTTGCTATGCTAGGAAACAGTTGATGCACGCACGAACTCGGCTACTGTGTTGGTACTAGTGTAGTAGCTAGGCCTCCTATTGCATGCAAAGGGTACCAAGCAGACACAACCAATATATAGGAGTAGGACTGTAGGACTGGGTTCCAAGAGCGGCTTGTTTGGCGGGTTGGAAATAGTTTGGCGAGAATTTCCGGTTCGTAGTTATTAGTCCACTCCCGATCGTGCTCTGGTTTCCATGTTTGTTCCAATCTATAGCTGGCCAGAAGCCCGGTGTGTGGTGTGATCGTACGTAGGAGTACATGACTTCCAACTGTCCAACGCAATGCATGCATGTCGATGGTCCGGCCATTTTTGTCTGCCTAATCACCGTGCGCGCGCGTACGAGACCCGGCACCAGTCGCGCCCCGAGAAACTCGTGGCCTTCGTTGTTTTCCACATCATAGATCCGTTCGTCACGCTGTGTGGTCAACTGGCCGGAAGTGTACGACGGGCATGGAATGGATGCATCGGTCCAAACTCCAAACATGTGGCTTGTCCGTGCAGTGGAATTACGTACGCGAAAGGCCAGAGAGTGGAAGAAAAGTCGTGCTGCCAAGTACCTTGCCCTGTTGTTTTCCGTTTTAGCCCCGTGACCCAGACCAACGTGTACGCCGGGTATTGTATTCTAAATATAATAAACCCGGCCAGGTTTAGTTTACCAGGATTTTTTGACTTTCTTTTACCATCATAAATTGGACCAATGTGTGGTTTTTTTGCGAATAATACGGAAATTTTATTCCAAAGTCACAGGGTTACAGTAGAGAGGCAATAAGTCCTCACAACATGGAGGACATATGTTCATCCATACCGCAATACAAGACTCGGTATGGCTATAATTTGCTATACAATCTGCTACCCTATTTTGAGTCCTACTAATTTTTTGTGGAACAAACTCTCTCTCATCCATACAAAATTTAATCTCTGCTACTAGATGACCATAGGCCGATCGGGACATACTATCACCAGAAAGTATCGAAAGTGCATTAAAGGAATCCGATTGCACCTTAACTGATAGATCAGTATGTTGTAAAGCAAGGGCCATCCCTTGCATTATTGCATGTATCTCCGCCTCGAGCGCTTCATTGCAATTAAATATAACACGGTAAGTAGCAAAGATAATAGAGCCATCATCACGACGTAAGATCATACCAGCACCTGCCTTGCCATCATGAGCAGAGAAAGATCCATCAACAGACAGCGCAACCCAATTTGCTGGAGGTGGTGGCCAAGGAACAGGAGCCGCGGCCTGCTGAATACTAATAGGAATAACCTCCTCCTGTGCCAACATCTTCCCTTTTAAAATTTCTTCCATGCTATAATTCCTGGCTAGATCCAAGGACTTATAATAGCTATCCAGAAATTCCATAGTAACATCAACCGGTGGCACTTCCTTGCCATGCACAACATCCTTGTGAAGTTGCCAAATTCTCCATATAAGTAGAATGATCATATCACGTACCTTATTATCACATGCAGCAAGCACATGCAATAGCCACTCTTTACCATTATCTTGTAACACATCATCATTTGGCAATGGCCATAACTCTCACATCCTCTGCCACACAAGTCGTGCTTAAGGGCATGCAACTAGGGCATGGTAAGAACCTTCCCTCTCCCGGCCGCACACCCTGCAACAATCAGTAGTACCAATATGTCGGTATAACCTGTTTTGATCAGTGGCAAGAGCACCTGACGCAGCCTTCCAAGCTGTAATACGCATTCTAAGAGAAACTTTAGCCCGCCAAACATAATTCCATATGGATCGATCTCCCTCTGGACACATACTTGAAGCCCCTCCTGCAAATGAATCGCCATGTTCTCTAGTAGCGAGTTTGTAGGCGCTCTTAATAGTAAATTGTCCAGACTTTTCCGGAAACCAGGCAATAAAATCTTCCCGGTCTCTCGGAGTTGTACGTATTCTCAGAATTTGCTGCACATCTACATCCCAAAAATGAAGTTGGAGACGCTCCATGTTCCATCCACCATGGTTGAACAGAAAGTCTGAAACATGATTAAAGCGACAATTCCTTTTCGGAGTAATCGGTCTAAGATCATTACCTCTTGGGATCCAAGGATCACACCATGTACGCACCATAGATCCGTTACCGATTCTCCAAATAAAACCCTTTTTCACTAGTTGAAGGCCATATTCAATACCTTTCCAAACAGCCGAAGATATACCTGAAAATACCGTATCCAGAAGATTCCCATTCGGATCATATTTCGCCCGAAGCAGGCGAGCACACAAACTATCCAGAGTTTCAATTAATCGCCAAGCTTGTTTAGCTAACAGGACTTGATTAAAAGCGCGCATATCTCTGAACCCCATACCACCCTTAGACTTTGGAAGATGCATTTTATCCCAATTGAGCCAAGACATTTTCCTCTTTCCTTTTTCAATTCCCCACCAGTACTGCCTCATCAAACGTGTCAGATCATCACAGACGGAAAAAGGCAATTTGAAAATGCTCATAACATAAGTAGGAATCGCTTGCGCAACAGAGTTAATGAAAATCTCCTTATTACCTGAAGACATAAATTGCTCACTCCAGTCGACTAGTCTCTTACTAAGACTTGCTTGAGTTGTTTCAAATCTACCTTTATGCATCCTTCCTTCCGGCACAGGAAGCCCCAAGTATTTTGACTCGAAAACCTCTTTCGCGATATCCAGAATACCTTTAATCCCAGTTGTCACCGACTCTGAGCAGTTTTCAGAAAATAGGATGGAACACTTCGAAGGGTTAATAAGTTGACCTGTAGCTGCTGCATAAGTGCTCAACAAACCTTTGACAATTATAGCTTGCTGCTCAGAGGCTCGGAAAAACAATAAAGAATCATCTGCAAATAATAGATGAGATATCACAGGTGCACGTCTACATATCTTCACCCCTTCCAAACTCTCCTTCGTAATTGCTTTATTGACAAGAGCAGACAGAGCATCAGCCACAAAGAGAAACAAAAATGGAGACAATGGATCACCTTGACGAAGCCCTCGTGATTGTGAGAAAGAATTCAAGAACTTCCCATTGAATTTCACAGAATATCTCACTGAGCGCACACATGACATCATCCAAGAAACCCACTTATGCGAGAAACCCCACTTGAGTAGAGCCTTCTCTAGAAACTCCCAATCCACTCGGTCATACACCTTAGAAAAATCAAGCTTATAAGCATAATATGCCGCTGAAGTATTCTTCAAAGATTGGATATAATCGATGCACTCGAACGCAATGATAGAATTATCTATAATCAACCGCCGTGGAATAAAAGCACTTTGATTTTCCGAGATTAAATCTGTCAATACGGGACGGAGACGGTTAACCAAACATTTGGAAACAATTTTGTAAATCACATTACATAGGCTGATAGGCCTAAAATCCTTTAAGTCCTTTGGATGCGGAACCTTCGGAATTAGGACAATCGCCGTGTCATTAACACAGTCAGGCATCATCCCTGTATGAAAAAAGTCCAAAACCGCAGCAATAATTTCACCATTTAAGACAGCCCAGTTACGTTGAAAAAAATGTGCCGGTAAACCATCAATACATGGCGCCTTAAGTGGACCAATCTGGAATAACGCATCCGATATTTCTTTCTCTGAAAATGGTGCACACAAGTTTTCATTCATCAACTCTGTCACCTTTGGTTGAATGCATTCCAACACTTCTGCAGGTGCAAGAGTTGGGTCTTTTGTAAACACCTCCTGAGAATATGACGTGGCCATTCTTTCCATATCAGACGGAACATCACACCAGGTGCCATCAATATTACGCAGCCACTGGATAAAGTTACGGCATGCTCTCTGAAGGAAATATGCCCTAGAGGCAATAATAAAGTTATTATTTATTTTCTAATTTCATGATAAATGTTTATTATTCATGCTAGAATTGTATTAACCGGAAACATAATACTTGTGTGAATACATAGACAAACTAAACGTCACTAGTATGCCTCTACTTGACTAGCTCGTTGATCGAAGATGGTTATGTTTCCTAACCATAGACATGTGTTGTCATTTGATTAACGGGATCACATCATTAAGAGAATGATGTGATTGACATGACCCATTCCATTAGCTTAGCACCCGATCGTTTAGTATGTTGCTATTGCTTTCTTCATGACTTATACATGTTCTTATGACTATGAGATTATGCAACTCCCGTTTGCCGGAGGAACACTTTGTGTGCTACCAAACGTCACAACGTAACTGGGTGATTATAAAGGTGCTCTATAGGTGTCTCCAAAGGTACATGTTGGGTTGGCGTATTTCGAGATTAGGATTTGTCACTCCGATTATCGAAGAGGTATCTCTGGGCCCTCTCGGTAATGCACATCACTTAAGCCTTGCAAGCAATGCCACTAATGAGTTATTTGCGAGATGATGTATTACGGAACGAGTAAAGAGACTTCCTGGTAACGAGTTTGAACTAGGTATTGAGATACCGACGATCGAATCTCGAACAAGTAACATACCGATGATAAAGGGAACAACGTATGTTGTTATGCGGTCTGACCGATAAAGATCTTCGTAGAATATGTGGGAGCCAATATGAGCATCCAGGTTTCACAATTGGTTATTGACCGGAGACGTGTCTCGGTCATGTCTACATTGTTCTTGAACCCGTAGGGTCCGCACGCTTAAGGTTTCGATGACAGTTATATTATGAGTTTATGAGTTTTGATGTACCGAAGGAGTTCGGAGTCCCGGATGAGATCGGGGACATGACGAGGAGTCTCGAAATGGTCGAGACGTAAAGGTCTATATATTGGACGACTATATTCGAACATCGGAAAGGTTCCGAGTGATTCGGGTATTTTTCGGAGTACCGGGGAGTTACGGGAATACGGGGGAAGAAGTATATGGGCCTTATTGGGCTTTATGGGAGAGGGAGAGGCAGGCCGCGCCCCCCCCCATTGACTAGTCCGAATTGGACTAGGGGAGGGGCGGCGCCCCCTCCTTCCTTCTCTTCCCCCTTCCCTTTCCTTGTCTCCTACTCCTACTACTTGGAAGGACTCCTAGTTGTACTAGGAAAGGGGGAATACTACTCCCGGTGGGAGTAGGACTCCCCTAGGGCGCGCCATAGAGAGGGCCGGCCCTCCCCTACTCCACTCCTTTATATACGGGGGCAGGGGCACCCCATAGACACACAAGTTGATCTTCGTGAGCGTTCTCTTAGCCGTGTGTGGTGCCCCCCCTCCACCATAATCCTCGATAATATTGTAGCGGTGCTTAGGCGAAGCCCTGTGACGGTAGAACATCAAGATCGTCACCACGCCGTCGTGCTGACAGAACTCTTCCCCGACACTTTGCTGGATCGGAGTCCGGGGATCGTCATCGAGTTGACGTGTGCTAGAACTCGGAGGTGCCGTAGTTTCGGTGCTTGATCGGTCGGGTCGCGAAGACGTACGACTACATCAACCGCGTTGTCATAACGCTTCCGCTTTCGGTCTACGAGGGTACGTGGACAACACTCTCCCCTCTCGTTGCTATGCATCACCATGATCTTGCGTGTGCGTAGGAAAATTTTGAAATTACTACGTTCCCCAACAGTGGCATTCGAGCCTGGTTTTATGTGTTGATGTTATATGCACGAGTAGAACACAAGTGAGTTGTGGGCGATATAAGTCATACTGCTTACTAGCATGTCATACTTTGGTTCGGCAGTATTGTTGGATGAAGCGTCCCGGACCGACATTACGCGTACGCTTACGCGAGACTGGTTCTACCGACGTGCTTTGCACACAGGTGGCTGGCGGGTGTCAGTTTCTCCAACTTTAGTTGAACCGAGTGTGGCTACGCCCGGTCCTTGCGAAGGTTAAAACAGCATCAACTTGACAAACTATCGTTGTGGCTTTGATGCGTAGGTAAGATTGGTTCTTGCTTAAGCCCGCAGCAGCCACGTAAAACTTGCAACAAATAAAGTAGAAGACGTCTAACTTGTTTTTGCAGGGCATGTTGTGATGTGATATGGTCAAGACATGATGCTAAATTTTATTGTATGAGATGATCATGTTTTGTAACCGAGTTATTCGGCAACTGGCAGGAGCCATATGGTTGTCGCTTTATTGTATGCAATGCAATCGCCCTGTAATGCTTTACTTTATCACTAAGCGGTAGCGATAGTCGTAGAAGCATAAGATTGGCAAGACGACAACGATGCTACGATGGAGATCAAGGTGTCGCGCCGGTGACGCTGGTGATCATAACGATGCTTAGGAGATGGAGATCACAAGCACAAGATGATGATGGCCATATCATATCACTTATATTGATTGCATGTGATGTTTATCTTTTATGCATCTTATCTTGCTTTGTTTGACGGTAGCATTATAAGATGATCTCTCACTAAATTTCAAGATAAAAGTGTTCTCCCTGAGTATGTACCGTTGCCAAAGTTCGTCGTGCCCAGACACCACGTGATGATCGGGTGTGATAAGCTCTACGTCCATCTACAACGGGTGCAAGACAGTTTTGCACACGCAGAATACTCAGGTTAAACTTGACGAGCCTAGCATATGCAGATATGGCCTTGGAACACTGAGACCGAAAGGTCGAGCGTGAATCATATAGTAGATATGATCAACATAGTGATGTTCACCATTGAAAACTACTCCATTTCACGTGATGATCGGTTATGGTTTAGTTGATTTGGATAACGTGATCATTTAGAAGATTAGAGGGATGTCTTTCTAAGTGGGAGTTCTTAAGTAATATGATTAATTGAACTTAAATTTATCATGAACTTAGTCCTGGTAGTATTTTGTAAATTATGTTGTAGATCAATAGCTCGCGTTGTTGCTTCCCTGTGTTTATTTTGATATGTTCCTAGAGAAAATTGTGTTGAAAGATGTTAGTAGCAATGTTGCGGATTGGATCCGTGATCTGAGGTTTATCCTCATTGCTGCACAGAAGAATTATGTCCTTGATGCACCGCTAGGTGACAGACCTATTGCAGGAGCAGATGCAGACGTTATGAACGTTTGGCCAGCTCAATATGATGACTACTTGATAGTTTAGTCCACCATGCTTAACGGCTTAGAATCGGGACTTCAAAGACGTTTTGAACGTCATGGACCATATGAGATGTTCCAGGAGTTGAAGTTAATATTTCAAGCAAATACCCGAGTTGAGAGATATGAAGTCTCCAACAAGTTCTATAGCTAAAAGATGGAGGAGAATCGCTCAACTAGTGAGCATGTGCTCAGATTGTCTGGGTACTATAATCGCTTGAATCAAGTGGGAGTTAATCTTCCAGATAAGATAGTGATTGACAGAATTCTCTAGTCACCATCACCAAGTTAGTAGAACTTCGTGATGAACTATAGTATGCAAGGGATGACGAAAATGACTCCCGAGCTTTTCATGATGATGAAATCGATGAAGGTAAAATCAAGAAAGAGCATCAAGTGTTGATGGTCGACAAGATCACTACTTTCAAGAAGAGGGCAAAGGGAAAAGGGGAACTTCAAGAAGAACAGCAAGCAAGTTGCTGCTCAAGTGAAGAAGCCCAAGTCTGGTCCTAAGCCTGAGACTAAGTGCTTCTACTGCAAAGGGACTGGTTACTGGAAGCGGAACTACCCCAAGTGATTAGCGGATAAGAAGGATGGCAAAGTGAATATAAGTATATTTGATATGCATGTTATTGATGTGTACTTTACTAGTGTTTATAGCAACACCTCAGTATTTGATACTAGTTCAATTGCTAAGATTAGTAACTCGACATGGGAGTTGCAGAATAAATAGAGACTAGTTAAGGGTGAAGTGACGATGTGTGTTGGAAGTGGTCCCAAGATTGATATGATCATCATCGCACACTCCCTATACTTTCAGGATTAGTGTTGAACCTAAATAAGTGTTATTTGGTGTTTGCGTTGAGCATGAATATGATTTGATCATGTTTATTGTAATACGGTTATTCATTTAAGTAAGAGAATAAATTGTTGTTCTGTTTACATGAATAAAACCTTATATGGTTACACACCCAATGAAAATGGTTCATTGGATCTCGATGGTAGTGATACACATATTCATAATATTGAAACCAAAAGATGCAAAGTTAATAATGATAGTGCAACTTATTTGTGGCACTGCCATTTAGGTCATATTGGTGTAAAGCGCATGAAGAAACTCCATGTTGATGGGACTTTGGAATCACTTGATTATGAATCACTTGGTGCTTGCGAACCATGCCTTATGGGCAAGATGACTAAAGACTCCGTTCTCCGGAACAATGGAGCGAGCAACTGACATATTGGACATAATACATACTAATGTATGCGATCCGATGAGTGTTGAAGCTTGCGGCGGGTATCGTTATTTTCTGACCTTCACATATGATTTGAGCAGATATGGGCATATCTACTTGATGAAACATAAGTCTGAAACATTTGAAAAGTTCAAAGAATTTCAGAGTGAAGTGGAAAATCATCATAACAAGAAAAATAAGGTTTCTATGATCTGATCGCAGAGACAAATATTTGAGTTACGAGTTTGGTCTTCAATTAAAACTATGTGGAATAGTTTCACAAATTCATGCCACCTGAAACACCACAACATAATGGTGTGTTCGAACATCATAACCGTACTTTATTGGATATAGTGCAATCTATGATGTTTCTTACAGATTTACCAACATCGTTTTGGGGTTATGCATTAAAGACAGCTGCATTCACGTTTAAAAGGGCACCATCTAAGTCCGTTGAGACGACACAATCTGAACTGTGGTTTGGCAAGAAACCAAAGTTGTCGTTTCTTAAAGTTTGGGATTGTGATGCTTATATGAAAAAGTTTCATCCTGATAAGCTCAAACCCAAATCGGAGAAATATGTCTTCATAGGATACCCAAAGGAGACTGTTGGGTACACCTTCTATCACAGATCCGAAGGCAAGACATTCGTTGCTAAGAATGAATCCTTTCTAGAGAAGGAGTTTCTCTCGAAAGAAGTGAGTGGGAGGAAAGTAGAACTTGATAAGGTAATTGTACCTTCTCCCTTATTGGAAAGTAGTTCATCACAGAAATCTGTTTCTGTGACTACTACACCAATTAGTGAGGAAGCTAATGATGATGATCATGTAACTTCAAATCAAGTTACTACCGAATCTTGTAGGTTAACCAGAGTGAGATCCGCACCAGAGTGGTACGGTAATCTTGTTCTGGAGGTCATGCTACTTGACCATGACGAACCTACGAACTATGAGGAAGCGATGATGAGCCCAGATTCCGCAATATGGCTTGAGGCCATGAAATCTGAGATAGGATCCATATATGAGAACAAAGTATGGACTTTGGTTGACTTGCCCGATGTTCGGCAAGCCATTGAGATTAAATGGATCTTCGAGAGGAAGACAGACGCTAATAGTAGTGTTACTATCTACAAAGCTAGAATTGTCGCAAAAGGTTTTTGACAAGTTCAAGGTGTTGACTACGATGAGAGTTTCTCACTCGTATCTATGCTCAAGTCTGTCCGAATCATGTTAGCAATTGCCGCATTTTATGAAATCTGGCAAATGGATAAACAAAACTGCATTCCTTAATGGATTTATTAAAGAAGAGTTGTATATGATGCAACCAGAAGGTTTTGTCAATCCTAAAGGTGTTAACAAAATGTGCAAGCTCCAGCGATCCATCTATGGACTGGTGCAAGCATCTCAGAGTTGGAATATACGATTTGATGAGTTGATCAAAGCATATAGTTTTATACAGACTTGCGATGAAGCCTGTATTTACAAGAAAGTGAGTGGGAGCACTACAATATTTCTGATAAGTATATGTGAATGACATATTGTTGATCGAAAATAATGTAGAATTATTCTGCAAAGCATAAAGGAGTGTTTGAAAGGAGTTTTTTTTTCAAAGAAAGACCTCGGTGAAGCTGCTTACATATTGAGCATCAAGATCTATAGAGATAGATCAAGACGCTTGATAAGCTTTTTCAATAAGTACATACCTTTACAAGATTTTGAAGTAGTTCAAAATGGAACAGTCAAAGAAAGAGTTCTTGCCTGTGTTACAAGGTGTGAAATTGAGTAAGACTCAAAGCCCGACCACGACAGAAGATAGAAAGAGAATGAAAGTCATTCCCTATGCCTCAGCCATAGATTCTATAAAGTATGCCATGCTGTGTACCAGATCTATTGTATACCCTACACTGTGTTAAGCGAGGGAGTACAATAGTGATCTAGGAAGTAGATCACTGGACAGCGGTCAAAATTATCCTTAGTGAAATAAGGATATGTTTATCGATTATGGACGTAACAAAAAGGTTCATCGTAAAGGGTTACGTCGATACAAATTTTTGACACCGATCTGGATGACTCTAAGTACCGATCTAGATACATATTGAAAGTGGGAGCAATTAGCTAGAGTAGCTCCGTGCAGAGCATTGTTGACATAGATATTTTCAAAATACTTACGGATCTGAATATAACAGACCCGTTGACTAAAATTATCTCACAAGCAAAACATGATCACACCTTAGTACTCTTTGGGTGTTAATCACATAGCGATGTGAACTAGATTACTAACTCTAGTAAACCCTTTGGGTGTTGGTCACATATCGATGTGAACTATGGGTGTTAACCACATAAAGATGTAAACTATTGATGTTAGATCACATGGCGATGTGAACTAGATTATTGACTCTAGTGCAAGTGGGAGACTGAAGGAAATATGCCCTAGAGGCAATAATAAAGTTATTGTTTATTTCCTTATTTCATGATAAATGTTTATTATTCATGCTAGAATTGTATTAACCGGAAACATAATACTTGTGTGAATACATAGACAAACTAAACGTCACTAGTATGCCTCTACTTGACTAGCTCGTTGATCGAAGATGGTTATGTTTCCTAACCATAGACATGAGTTGTCATTTGATTAATGGGATCACATCATTAGGAGAATGATGTGATTGACATGACCCATTCCATTAGCTTAGCACTCGATCGTTTAGTATGTTGCTATTGCTTTCTTCATGACTTATACATGTTCCTATGAGTATGAGATTATGCAACTCCCGTTTGCCGGAGGAACACTTTGTGTGCTACCAAACGTCACAACGTAACTGGGTGATTATAAAGGTGCTCTACAGGTGTCTCCAAAGGTACATGTTGGGTTGGCGTATTTCAAGATTAGGATTTGTCACTCCGATTGTCGAAGAGGTATCTCTAGGCCCTCTCGGTAATGCACATCACTTAAGCCTTGCAAGCAATGCAACTAATGAGTTAGTTGCGAGATGATGTATTATGAAACGAGTAAAGAGACTTGCCGGTAACGAGTTTGAACTAGGTATTGAGATACCGACGATCGAACCTCGGACAAGTAACATACCGATGACAAAGGGAACAACGTATGTTGTTATGCGGTCTGACCGGTAAAGATCTTCATAGAATATGTGGGAGCCAATATGAGCATCCAGGTTCCGCTATTGGTTATTGACCGGAGACGTGTCTCGGTCATGTCTACATTGTTCTCGAACCCGCAGGGTTCGCACGCTTAAGGTTTCGATGACAGTTATATTATGAGTTTATGAGTTTTGATGTACCGAAGGAGTTCGGAGTCCCGGATGAGATCGGGGACATGACGAGGAGTCTTGAAATGGTCGAGACGTAAAGATCGATATATTGGACGACTATATTCGGACATCGGAAAGATTCCGAGTGATTCGGGTATTTTTGGAGTACTGGGGAGTTACGGGAATACGGGGGAAGAAGTATATGGGCCTTATTGGGCTTTAGGGGAGAGGGAGGGCCGGATGCGCGCCCCCCCATTGACTAGTCCGAATTGGACTAGGGGGAGGGGCGATGCCCCCCTCCTTCCTTCCCTTGCCGAAAAAGGGTTTCCCCCCACTTTGTATACAAAGCAACCAACCGAATCATACAAGGATAGGTGTTGGGGCGGAAGCAGCACAATCACGCCCAAAAGAAACAACAGAGAAAGAGCAAAAGAAACAAATGCCCACAACGGCGGATCAACAAAAACGAAGAAGCCTCGCGATCGCTGGGCCCACCGGGCTCATCCACTAGGCTCCAAGACTCCGAAGCGTCGGCACCAATCAACACCTCCAAGAAGGATCGCGACGATGACGACGCTGCTGCCAAGGGTTTCCCCCGGTACACGACGAGGCGAGAGGAAGGGTAGCCCCCGACGCCCTCCCGGAAGGTCAGGCGGCACCCACAGGCGCCACCGCGCCGGAGTCGGCCACGCCGACAGGGGTTTCTCCCGATCCCAACCCACACCTCGGGCGCTCCGGATCCCGCCACCAAACCAACCACCACCCTGCGCCAACGCGGTCATGAGGCCTCCACACCGTCTCACCACGGCACCACGAAGTAAGGACAGCACGGCGAAAAATCAGAGCCGGGACTAGGGCATTAGCACCATCGGCACGCGGGAGGGCCCCACCTCCACTGTCAGCGACAGTAGCCGTCCGGACGCAATAGCAGAAGCACACCAGGCCCGTAGGCCCACAGGCCCGGCCGAGCCCTCGTGGGCCCGTAAAGCTCCCGCCTTCGCGCTGCTGCCGGCACGCCATCAGCGCCGACGCCCCAAGTCCGAGCCGCTCCACCTCCTCACCGCGTCGCAGACAACGAGACCATGTTGGGGGTCGGCCCGTTAGGGCCCAGATGGGGCCCGTCGGGCCCAGATCTGGGCCGGGGGCGCGTCGACGGCCACCCAACACCACCACGCCGCCCCGCCGCCAAGGAGCGGCGCCGTCACCACGCCTGTCGCTGGCCGCCACCGCAGGGCCGCCGGACCGCAGCCAAGCCAGGCTGCACCGCCGCCGCCTCCCTGCCCCGGGAAGGGAGCACGCGCGCGCGGGGACTGGAAGGCCCGCCGCCGCCGGCACCACCCGGGCCAGCGCCGGGGGCGCCCGCCGACGGCGGCGGGGGAGATGGGGAAGGAGGGGACCTACGGGCGAGGGGCGCGAGATCCGCCCCGGCCACCTCCCGGGGAGGCGGCGCGAGGCGGCCTAGACGGAGGAGGGCGAGGGCGGACGGGGGGCGGAGGCGGGGGGCGGGACCGACGGCCGGCGGCGGCGGGAGGGACGGCGGCGGCGGGAGGGTAGCGGGGGAAACCCTAGCGTCCGCCTAGTTGCGGGAGAGGCTGCCGCAAGAATCGATCCCTTCTCATCGCTTCTCCTTCCTTCTCTTCCCTCTTCCCCTTCCTTGTCTCCTACTCCTACTACTTGGAAGGACTCCTAGTTGTACTAGGAAAGGGGGAATCCTACTCCCGGTGGGAGTAGGACTCCCCTAGGGCGCGCCATAGAGAGGGCCGGCCCTCCCCTCCTCCACTCCTTTATATACGGGGGCAGGGGCACCCCATAGACACACAAATTGATCTTCGTGATCGTTCTCTTAGCCGTGTGCGGTGCCCCCCTCCACCATAATCCTCGATAATATTGTAGGGTGCTTAGGCGAAGCCCTGCGACGGTAGAACATCAAGATCGTGACCACGCCGACGTGCTGACGGAACTCTTCCCCGACACTTTGCTGGATCGGAGTCCAGGGATCGTCATCGAGCTGAACGTGTGCTAGAACTCGGAGGTGCCGTAGTTTCGGTGCTTGATCGGTCGGGTCGCGAAGACGTACGACTACATCAACCGCGTTGTCATGACGCTTCCGCTTTCGGTCTACGAGGGTACGTGGACAACACTCTCCCCTCTCGTTGCTATGCATCACCATGATCTTGCGTGTGCGTAGGAAAATTTTGAAATTACTACGTTTCCCAACACTCTCCACATCGCACGCCGGTGCAAGTATTTCTTGTTTCGTTCTCCTTCTTTCAGCCACATAATCCGTGATCGCTGAAGCCACATCATTTCGTCCCTGTACAACAGTTCATTTAGAGCATTCATCTTTTGTCTTATAATATGCCTATCCACATTACCTTGCTGCAAATTCTCTAATTCAGACGGCAACTTATCAATCTCACGATTAACATGAACAAAATTATGCTTGCTCCATGACCGCAAACTCAACATCATATGTTTCAAAGAAGCAACTACTAAACCCAGGTTACCCTGGGGCCGTGATTTCGCCCAAGACTGTGCAACTATGTGGGGAAGAGCCGGATCCCTCTCCCACATGATCTCATACCGAGGATTCGATGGACGTTGTGGAGCATCCACCCGCACCAATTGGATCACCAACGGACAATTATATTTTTGGATATTTTTCAGACTACATGTTTTAAAAAGTATATCTCTACCAAGATATTTAAATAATCACACATGCAGACTATATATATATATATATATATATATATATATATATATATATATATATATATATATATATATATATATATACCTACTAATAAAGCAAGGTGATATTTTTGGTTTCGTCCCGCGATTAATTTTTTTTCCGTTAGTTTGGTTCACGTAATTGCAGTCCGTCCATCACGTACGAGGTGGTACTAAACGCTGATCGATCTAAATTTTGCGTCCGTTGCCGCGTGCTTGGGCCTCAGCCTGTTTGTACAGATACAGACCTGGGCCAAAAATATTTATGTGGGCCTTTAAAAGCTGGGCCCTATCACGTACGAGGTGGTACTAAACGCTGATCGATCTAAATTTTGCGTCCGTTGCCGCGTGCTTGGGCCTCAGCCTGTTTGTACAGATACAGACCTGGGCCAAAAATATTTATGTGGGCCTTTAAAAGCTGGGCCAAAAGTATTTATGTGGGCCTTTAGAAGCTGGCCTGAGGTGGGATCGAGCTTAGGACCTTGCGCATCCGTTCACGTATGTCTCCAGCCTCCCCTCAAAAAAAAAAACGTATGTCTCCAGCCAATAAGCAATATTTTCTTTTACTCATCTCCAACTCCAATACAGATAGGATTTCACACAAAACCGGCTGCTATAAGATGTAAGGCTCGACCAGAAATCCACATAAATTGTATTGAAAGTTCGCCTCAAGTCCACCCAATGTCTCCTCCGCTGACTTCGCCGGAAAGCAAGACGTCGTCCAACAGAATCTTTTCACCTTCGCCGGTAGTCTGCCCACTGTCGCCTCCGCCGACTTCGCCGAAAAAGAAGACGATGCCCGACAAAATATGTCCAAGTTGTCTCAGGCTACTTCGCCAGAAGACTGTCCAATGTCGCCTTATCAGACTTCGACTGAAAACAAGCTGGCTTCCAACAGTGCTCCATAGTTCGCCGGAAATTCGTCGGCCGATCCTACGCTTGAGGTATGTGCACAAAGAGTTGAAATCATGGTTTTTGTTTTCCACGCCTCGCCACCACCGGCGAGCGTAGCCGTCACCACTCCACCGCGCCGCCTGCTAGAGCTGTTGTTCCGAGCCTCCCTTTGCTCTGCTGCTCGCTCCTACAACTCTATGGCTCGTCTTCGCCTCCGCCGCAAGCCCAAGTTCCTGTTCGCCGGCGTCACAGCAGCCACACAGTGCTATGCCTGTCCTGAATACGAGGGCTTATCAGTCAGAGATTCATGCATGCATATGATTTTTGTTATTGTAATTGCAGCCCATGCCAAGCAACATATCCTCTAGGACAAAGATTGTTTCAAAAAAAAAAAAGGACAAAGATTAAAGGTCCTGAATGACAGTGCTATGCATTAGAGATACATGCATGTATATTGTACATTGGTAGGCAGAATATGCAGTACCTGACAGTAATGTTGATAGGTTGGTCAGACTCAGCTTGATTATGCATTAGTGCTATGCATGTATATTATGGCTCGTGTTCGCCTCGTTCCTGTTCGCCGGTGTCCCAGCAGCCACATTGTGCTATGCCTGACCTGAACACGGGGGTCTACCAATTAGAGATTCATGCATGTATATAATTTTTGTTATTATAATTCCAGCCCATGGTCCTGAATTACAGTGTTGTGCATTAGAGATACATGCAAGTCTATTGTACATTGGTAGACAGAATATGCAATACCTGACAGTGATGTAGATAGTTTGATCAGACTCAGCTTGCTGGTAACAAGCTCCCAACAATTTTGATGAATAATAACCTTAAGTTTCCTACATCCAGATGTTCCTGTGTACTGTTCCGTTGAAATGATGTACTTGCTGGGTTTATAAGAGCTTAATGCAAGTTATTTTCCTGCATTTGGATTTCCCTGTGTACTGTTTTGTTGGAATACTGTACATATTCAGTTTAAGAGCTTCATACTGCTGTGGCCTGGAAAAGAATTTAATATGACAGCACCATTTCTGGAAAAATGATTCTGTAAGTAATCAGTAAGCTCACTAAGTAATGATGTGAGTGTGATCTCAAATCTCTTGGGAGCTTTGATGATTGGTTATACAATAAAGAAGCAGTTGAGTTTTCTGGCAACAAAGAAGAAGCAATTGTGGTCGGAAGCACACAACTATGAAGCACTATGTAATCTAAGTGCTATCATCCGAACCTCAGATTAGTTACTCTTCTTTTGAGTGTTTAAATGCTGTGAGCAAACCATTTTTTTTACACTGCTCCCAGTCGTACTACTCTACTACTCATCTGCAGCTTGCAGCTAAGTGATTACTGGACGCTCATGATAAACATCGAGCATGTTCTAACTTCTAATTGCATCATGTATTGGCTCTGCATTGGGATGATCGACACAGGACGTGGGAGAAACTCTTTTGAACTAACCCATGTTATCTTTTATCAAGGCGATGGACCTGAGATTCAGTTAGCTCTTGCTGAATGGACTGGGCTGAGGACTGTTCCCAATGTGTTCATCAACGGGAAACACATTGGTGGTTGTGAGTTGTGACGGTGAGCTGATTTGCTTACTAAAACTTTGTTAAACTTATGATTGGAATTGTGGTTCTATGAGCAAGTAGCAAATTCCATTGTGCAAGCTTGCTTTCTTGCAATTGGGATACTTTCTGACAGTTACTTACATGTCATTGAAGAAGATGCTCAACACACATTTGGAGCAGAGAGCCTGCAGATTTGTAGCAAAGACAGTTGAACCATTATCGAGTGAGGTGAGATTACCACTAAATCTACCAACTGCGACCAAATCGGTTCTAAAACGCTAAACCGGATCGAAGATGTAATTAATTAATCGAAGTGAATTCTACTCGCATGCCACAAGAGAGCAGCTGAGCGGAAAGAAGGACTAACCAGTCAAAAATTGTAGCCGAGGCCGCAGTGCGCGCCTAATCCGGGCACCAGCCGGCCCGCCACAGGCGCATACGCGGGAGCACCGCATCACCCGAAGGGCAGTGGCTTGCCGGTCTCGGGACTTGCTGGCACCGAGGCGTGTCACGGAAGCAAGGAGGGGCGGAGGGTAGCCATGCACTGGGGAGAATGGAGAGGCCAATGGTGGCTGTCGGGAAGCTCGTCGGGACGACAGCAAGGTGGCAGCGCTGGTGTGTGAAGCGGCGGCCGGCGCACACGCAAGGTCGGCCCAGGAGGACGCGCTCTGTAGAGATCTGGGAGGAGAGGAGGTCGGCGGGAGGAAAGCGAGCGGCGTTGTGGTGCTCTCGCCGCTGAGCGATGGCAGGAGGACAGCGAGCTGACGCAGAGGAGAGCGAGTCGGCCGCGTGCAGCAGGCTCCTAGGCGGATCGGGGAGATAGAGCGAGGCGATAGTGAGCAGAAGAGTGTCGGAGCTGTTCTACATAGAGAATGAGGACAGAGCAATGGAAGAGACTGGCGTTTTTTTTCTCTCCGAGAAGAGGCTGGCGTTGCGGGTGTGCCGGCTACTTAGTGGCCTTAAGGAAAGATGGGCCGGGGCTGCCTCTTGAGTGTGTTTGTCTTTTTTTTTTCTATTTTATGGTTACTCAAACAAAAACAAATTTGTTTTCAGCAAATTGAATTTTTTTAGCCTGGATTTTACAGAGCTTCAAATATTTCGAAGTTTTACAAACTTTGTAGAAAACTGAGTTGGAATTAATACATAATATTAAATCTTATTATTCTCATCTCTTTTTTTGAGAAATATTCACATCTTTTTCTGAGAGTGTGCATGTTATGTATACCAAGTCCTTATTTTTCTTCCAAGACCAAAAAGTGCAAACAAATTACAAATGAAATTGTTACTCATACAAAAATGAATTAATTATAAAAACTAAAATTTTCAAATAATATTTCCGAAAATTACAAAAAAAATAGTGTTATTCTGAACGATTAAAAAAAATTGAACGACCATTCCATGCACCACTACTTTGTCATCGGATGAAAGTGCGGAGCTGAAATACATCCTTACGTACAATCTTAGGGGGGCTTTTATTGAAAAGTGATACTAAGGATACTTGACGTTAGTCAAAATTCAAAATACGAAGTGTTGCGGAATACTAAATTTATCGCCCATTGCAACGCACGGGCATGTGTAATATAAAAACTGGGTGAGGAATAGTTATTCTTCACCCCCCTCTATTTTACCACCTATGCACTGTAATTTTACGTGCTGTAAGTTTTGTCTTATTTCTGACGTAAAAAGAGACCGTAAGAAAATATATAATCGCCGTAAAAAATATTTTATGTTATGTAAAATGACAAACGTAAAAACATAGTGTAAAATATACATAAACTCCAAATTTTCTTGTCTTATGACCTATATTTTTATTATCTTATACCAAAATTTACGTAGTGAATCAATAGGAATGTAACTATTTAAATTCCAAATGTAATTTAATTATGAAGTGATCGTAAGATTACCTCGGGTGAAGAATAACTTATTCTGCACCCTAGGTGATGAATAACATCACTATATATATATAGACACACACACACACACACACACACACACACACACACACACACACACAAACATTTCATGAAATTATCAGAAATTTATCTCTGAAACCATGTGACCGTACGCTTTCTTAGTTTCTAAAGTGTAGGGGGTTGTGGGTCAATACTTGTAATATGAAATTCATTGAAAAGAAATAAACTACTGTCATTTTGAGTGTGTGCACAATTTCCGGCGAGACATTACAACATCATGACCACACTATTATAAGTATTTAGAAAAATTAGTTATCATAATTAAGTTATGAAAAGAATATTAAATTTCATTACTACTTGTTAAAAATGAGTTATAAATAAGTATAAAATTTTAATATAAATAATCAAGTTGAAAATATCGTGCAGATTCCTTCACTGCAAGATAATGAAAACTTACTGACGCACATGATTCTGTATACAGATTATTTAACTAGTTCTTTTTATTGTTAACAAGTGTTTAAATTTTATTTCTGTTGATTTGTAATTTAGTGGTCATCTACATTGATCATGTTAACTTTGTAATGTTCGACGGGGCATTCATTAAATCTGATGACTATTCGTTTTTTTGTTAGTTTTATCAATGGGTGTTAAGAATTTGTTGGATGTAAGCAACAGTGATGATAATTGATTCATGAAAGACATATATTTTATTTTGATCTTTGTCTCTAGGTGCCAGTGGGTTTCTTATAAATATTATGCCATAGTTCCATTAATATATATAAAATTATGTCTGTTTAAACCTCTCATGTCGTAATCACGCCAATGGGGTATTTTTTGGAAATAAATCAGTATAAAAAAACTCTCCTTGGTCTGGAAATGAAAATATTAAACATAATATGAAACTGATACGAGGTTAAGAGAGTTAGAGCAGGAATGGTTGATGGCTAAGATTTATCCCACACATGTATAGAGGATCTAGATGGTGGTCCTCCCAAATCTAAAGAACCTTCGGGGAATGTATTTTGTTTTGGCTTCGATGTCCAAGAGCTTTACCACCATAATGTTGCATATTTGAGACACGTGTATACCCCCATTATCCTTTCGCCCCTGCAATGGAAAATTCCCCAAAGTCCACTTCTCCTGGTGATAGTGAATTCAAAAATCTTAGTCCCATTGTTGTCACATGTCGACGGGTGAGGAGAGGGCAGAGGTGGAGGAAGCCGACCATAATAGGATACTTGGGTAGAGGTGTAGAGCTGAAGCAGAAATACCAAAACTTGGACTCATGGGTAAAATTAGGCAAAGCCTTAAAAGAAAGGGTAAATGCATTACAAAATTTGGACTCATTAGCAAGTGGGTCCTCTTCGGTGACGTTAAGTTATTTAATTTTAATGCTGATTGGTATGATGAGTATGGTGGTAATTGGCTAGAGTACAGTGATGCAAAGGACAATGCACATTGCTTGTGTTGCTATTTATTCAGGGACAACATCAAGGGTGACAAACATGTGCATGATCCAGTGGCATTATATGGCTATCACAACTGGAAGAAGTCAGTAAGATTTGTGACTCATGTAGGTGATCGCAACTGTTTCCACAATAGAGTAGTCAAAAACTGTGAAGATCTACTAAACATAGATAAATCAATCCCGGCAACCTTACATAAGCCAACTGAAATTGAGGAAATTGAGGATCGTATTTGGGTGAATGCTGCAATTGATGTTTGTCGATACTTGTCGGATGAAGGACAACCATTTCGTGGCCATGATGAATCAGAAGTGCTATTAGTCAGAAATGGTTGTACTAATATCATGATGGTGTATACTATTAGTCAGAATGAAGTTGTAGCCATGGCATTAAAAAATGTCCCACATAATAATCAATTGTTGTCTCCAAAAATTCAGGAAAATATGACTGAATGCTTTAGAAAAGAAATCTTGTCATGTATTTTGCATGAAATTGGCGTGATGTGTTCATTTTATTGGTTGATTAGTGTCACGATATTTCGGACAAAGAACATATGGCGTTGGTTCTATGATACTTTGGTAGTGGACAGTAATATGAGAGGTTTGTTAGTGTTGATTTTATAATTGCAAAGTTTGGTTTAGTTTGAAACAGGTGAGAGGACAATGTTCTGATGGAGCAAATAATATGGCAGATGAAAGATAAGCACCAACAACGACTGAAACTGAGTTATGGGTAGGTCGACTTAACTAACTCCCAGTCAAGTGATATACTATATCAGAAGAAAAATAATGTACGAATCTTCATGCAAGATCAAATGAATATACCATCGACTGAGACATAATGAAGTCTCGGTAGACTAAGATTTAGCAAAACATATTTTTTTTTGCGAAAAAATTCTCATCTATTCATCTTCAATCATGGCAGTATAACGAACACCAGAAATAACAAAAAAAAATCCGCATCCGTATACCACCTAGCGACGACTACAAACACTGAAGCGAGCCGAAGGTGTGCCGCCGTCATTGCCCCTCCTTCAACAGAGCTAGGCAAAACTTGTAGACTATCGGGAACAAGGGCTACGTGGGGAGAATCTTATTCCAACATTAGGGAGTTGTCGCCATCTCGTCTTCCTAAGTAGGACACATACCCAAATAAAACTTCAAAGATCATTAAAAAACAAATCCCTCCTGCCGGCATGGGCCAGGATCAACCGTGCCACGAGGCGGACCGGCAGCTGTAGGTTTTTCACTTCATATTAGCAAAACTGTTCTTGGTGGTCTACCACGACCGATTTCAATAAGCTATAAATTAAATTAAGTAAGCATGTCTTCTTTTGTGGCAAAATTGTACTCCAGGCTCCTAAAGGCTACGAGGATGTATAATAGCTGAGCATCACAATGTGTATTGAAACGCTAAATTTGTGCATAGTGTTCACAATATGCTGGTAAAAGTTGGATCTTACACACTCCTTATAATAAGGCAACGTGACTACATGGCTACATGCCAGTAGCAGCAGGGAGATAGAAGGCTGCGTCTGATGCACCTTGGTCAACTCCATGGATTCGACAGAGAGCATGAATACGCCCATCATGGTCCACAGAAACAGGGCGTCACCCTCCTCCGCGACCCCGATGATCTTCACCCGCGGCATACAGCTGAAACGAGGGTCTGTCTTGGGCGACGGGGCAGTCATCAGACCAGGGAGAATCTTTCTCAGGTCAACTGTCTTGCGCAGCATCCAAGTCTCACAGTCCAGCTCCAGTGCCCACAGCTTCAGCTCGTACCCCATAACTGCGGCTAGGCCGAGCGCGCCGCCGTCGACCTTGAGGAGACGCACGTTGCCGCGTGTTGGCCGCTGCAACGTGGCCAAGCTCCGTTCGTCCGTGTCAAAGGCAAGGATGCCACGGTCGGTGAGCGGCTGGTACAAGATGTTGCCGACTATGATGCAAGGCTCCGAACGGACTTGCCATGCCAGCGGCAGCTCCGCCGGCGTGCTCCACTGATTAATGAGCGAGGAGAAGACACTGGCGATCATGCAGTTCGTCTGCGAGTTCTTGGACACAACGGCCACGCGGAAGGGACTGGCATGGCACCCCATGCCTTGGCCTTGGCTCTCCTCGGCCGTGGCGCAGTCGCAGAGCAGCGCGGCACGGACCTGGTTGTTGTCGTCGGGCGCCTCTTCCATGCCAAGTGCTTTCGCTCGAACGAGATGGCGCTCGCCGGTCATAGGGTGCCAGACTAGGAACCGATGATCCCACCAGTCGCTAAGGAGGACGCGGCCATGGCGGCAGTCCACGATCTGCCAGTCAGTCTTCCGATCACCGAATCCAAGGGCGAAGCTTGCTGGGTTGCCGGCGTGCACGAACCTGTGCGGGAGTTCGTCTGAGTTGTGGAAGAAGCCTAGCGTGGCCGGAGGCCCGCGGTGGTTGCGGTGTAGCTCGCAGAGGAAATCAGGGTCGTTCACGACGCCGCGCCATGTCTTGCACACGACGGAGGCACGCGCCAGCACTTGCGGAAGAGGCGGGAGGCGGTTGAGGATCCCAGGTGGAGCTCGTCCGGCAGGCTGCCCATGGCGGCGTCGGCCAAGTGCACTTCGCACGAGCGTGAGATCCGTGATGAGGTCTTCCGTTTGCGCCCTGCCGTGTTGCCTTCGAAGATGATTTTTCGTTTTATAAAGAGGAAACTGTAGTACCGCCTGTTATATTTCGACACGATCTCTTGTCCTATAAATTCCATCCCAAGTTCACCGCGTTACAAGTTTTCTCAAAATTATAGGTATGTTCAAGTTTTCTACGTACTACTCGTAACTTCTCAAGGAATTCAGACATATACCCCCAGCAAAAAAAAAAAAAACATCCAGACATATACACACCAAATTTATTTATTTTTGGAAATATAGGTTTTGAAGTTGAGAGGAAATTTGTTTTCTACGTACTTGTAACATCTCAAGAAATCCAGATGTGTAAACCAACATGTGGTTCGATGATTAGGAGCGTAATGATATCCCTAGCCCATCAAAGTCCAAATCTTAGATCTCTCGAAGGTGTTCATGGGGTAGGGTATGCTTGTGTGTGTTCATAAGGATGACTATATGTGAGCGACTTTGATTGTACTGTGTTAAAAAAAGGAATCCATATGCATACACATGAATTTTTACCTTTGAGAAAATATGTTTTTTTTACTTGAGGGGAATTCGGAAAATATTTTTGTTCTCGCATACTAGATACTCCCTCCGTCCCAAAATAAGTGACTCAACTTTATACTAACTTTGTACTAAAGTTACTACAAAGTTGAGTCACTTATTTTGGGACAATGGAGCACCAGGGATTAACCAGTTAGAATTTTTTTAAGACAAAAATTTATACTCCCTCCGTTCCATTATATGAGAGTGTTTTTTGACACTACACTAATGTAAAAAAACTCTCTTATATTATGGGAGGAGGGAGTAGGTATGTTTAAGTTGTGTACGTACTCCAGACGTATGCACACCATTTTTTTTTTTTTGAGGAATTATGTTTTTTAGTTGAGCCGAAACATTTTTGGTGCCACATATGTACCTGGGATTAACCAGTTAGAATTTTTTTAAGACAAACTAAATATCGCTAAGCCATTTAATGGTTGTCAGCGGATACTATCGGGTAAATACTGATCTGTAATCAGTTTAATGGTTTGATAAATTATTTAAAATTTTGATTTAGCCATTTAATCCTCATGACATCGAAATGAGGATTACTAATTATTGCATGCATACATGGCTCGATACTTATCGGCATTTTTCTATGACTATGAGGGGACTCACCCTACTAAAAAAGTGTTTCTGTCATAATCATATTCATGGTTATATCGTAAATTCCCCCGCCAAAAAAATGGTTATATCGTAAATTTAATTATATTTGTATATGTAATATGGCAAGTTAAGCACCCAATGTTTTTCTACAGTACATGGTAGTGTAATCTGTCACGACCTTTATATTCAGAACCATCACTCACTAGTAGAAAAATGGTCAAACGTGAAGCACATTAGTGCCGGTTTGTATTTGAGCCGGCACTAATGTATACATTAGTGCCGGTTCCAACGGCTAGCCGGGCCGCTTTTATTAGTACCGTTTCGTGCCACGAACCGGTACTAATGAGAGTGGTGGCAGAATGTTGTCAGACTGGGGCCCCTCCAGCCCCTTTAGTACCGATTCTTGGCACGAACCGGTACTAAAGGTCGTCCTACATAAACCCTTCGTCCACCCGAGCTCGCTCTGTTCTTCCCCTTTCTCCTCTCCTCTCTGTTCTTCCCCTCTTCCTCTCGAGCTCATCACACATTTTGCCCAAAATTTGTCAAGATTTGAAGGCCCCCCCATCCATTGAAATGATCACAAAGGTTAGCAACTTTGTCCTTTCATCTCTCATTGCTAGATTAGCTCTTGCAATGCTTTATATAGTGATTAATTTGTGAGTTCAGTAATTTGGAAGGAAATATATATATGTGCTAGTATTTGATTTATATGCAATTTGAGGTCAAAAATAACACTTAGTTTGCATATGTAGGTGTGGTTTACTTAGTGCCTTCTAAATCTCCGTCGTAACCACCGTCGATCGCCCGCACCGTCCCGTCGGCTGCACCACCTTGTGGTGAGCCTCTTTGTTCATGAAATTTTATATAAAAATTGATGTTTGTGTGATTTGGATATATAGTTACTCGTATAATTATCTTACCCGTACGTTGTTTGTTATACATATAGTGTCATGGTTTTGATATCCGTCCCCGTCGGCCCTCGTCCTTGTTATGATTCGGATGTGGTATATATATTCTCTTTTAAAACTAGTTGCATTTCGTGTTTATGACAAATTATGCCCATCAAGTTGACATAGAAATTTTTTCTAGGAGGTATGTGAACCAGAAATTCCAACCGACCCTATTGTTGAGAGGTTAAATTTGGTTGAAAGAGAAAACGAGTACTTGAAAGAAAAATTGAAAAGAATTGAGGGGAAGAAGATGGAATTGGAGTTGCATGTTGCCGATGTCGTCGATGATCACAAGATCAAGATGGAGAAAATGCGCTTGAAGATTAGAAAGATTAGAAAATATGCCATCGATAGTGAGGCTTGGTATCATTATGTTGTTGGATCCATTGTTACCTTAGTTGCGATCTTGATCGCATTTGTTGTTGCATTTAAATGCTTTAGCTAGAGAGTTATTTGTTTGTTGCATTTAAGTGTTGTATGAACTTTATGTATGAACTTGTATTAATTTGGTCTATTCGGTGTTGTGTAATGAAGATGAGCCGGCAATGGATGTACGATGACCGATGCTCTCCCCAGTTCGTTGAGGGCGTGCACACTTTTCTGCTTGCGGCTGAGGCAAACAAGCGGGCGGATGGTTTTATGCCTTGTCCATGTGTTGGCTGTAAGTATGGTCACAATTACTCTAGGTCAAGAACGATCCACATGTTTAAGTCTGGTTTCATGCCCCACTATAATGTTTGGACCAAGCACGGAGAAAGAGGGGTTATGATGGAAGACAATGAAGAAGAAGAGGACGACGACAGCTATCTTGGCCATTATTCAAGAAATCGGTAACTGGTAGCTGCTCGGTCAGCTTGGGAGTAGTGATTAATTGGCGAATCGGCCTATTAACTGGATTAATCGGTCGACCATTAATCAGTAGATTAAATAGGAATTGCCAACATATATCTAGTTTTTTTATGTATTATACCATACTATCATGCTCTCAACTACGTAATGTACCAAAATATGCTACTATTTGGTCGATCCCTAGCTATTGAGGAGCGAGAGGGGGATGGGAGGGATTACAGGAAAAAAATTAGGTTGTGTTTTCCCAGAAGTTAATGGGTCAGCAGCGATTAATCGGCCTAACAACCGATTAATCGGTCTAACTGGCCAATTAATCAGCTTGGAAAGTTAACACGATGAATAGGTGTTATTCGATTCGGTCACCCTATGAGTACCGATTAACTGGTCCATTAACTGATTAATCGGACGAATTCTTGAACAGTGATCCTGGCCATGGGTTCCCTGAATACGATGATAAATCACTGGAGGAAGAAGCTGAGCCGGTAATGCGGGAAGAAGCTGAGCCGGCAATGCAGGAAGAAGCTGAAGAAGAGGCATCAGATGAGCCCGTTGATGATCTAGGTCGGGCCATTGCCGATGCAAAGAGAAACTGCGCAAGTGATTTGGAGAAGAAGAAGTTATAGCGCATGTTAGAGGATCACAAAAAATTGTTGTACCTGAATTGCGTAGGTGACAAGAAAAAGCTGAGCACCACACTGGAATTGCTGCAATGGAAGGCAGAGAATGGTGTATCTGACAAGGGATTTGGAAAGTTGCTGGTAATAATAAAGGATATGCTTCCAAAGGACAACGAATTGCCCGAGAGTACGTACGAAGCAAAGAAGACTGTCTGCCCTCTAGGGTTAGAGGTGCAGAAGATACATGCATGCCCTAATGGTTGTATCCTCTACCGCGGTGTGTACGAGGATTTGAACGCTTGCCCGGTATGTGGTGCATTGCGCTATAAGATCAGCCGCGATGACCCTGGTGATATCGAGGGCGAGCGCCCCAGGAAGAAGATTCCTGCCAAGGTGATGTGGTATGCTCCTATAATACCACGGTTGAAACGTTTGTTCCAAAACAAAGAGCATGCCAAGGCGATGCGATGGCACAGAGAAGACCGTAAGAAAGACGGAAAGTTGAGAGTACCCGCTGACGGGTCGCAGTGGAGAAAAATCGAAAGAAAGTACGGGAAGGAGTTTGCAGATGACGCAAGGAGCGTATGGTTTGGTCTAAGCACAGATGGCATTAATCCTTTTGGGGAGTAGAGCAGCAACCATAGCACCTGGCCTGTGACTCTATGTTTGTATAACCTTCCTCCTTGGTTGTGCATGAAGCGGAAGTTCATTATGATGCCAGTGCTCATCCAAGGCCCTAAGCAACCCAGCAACGACATTGATGTGTACCTAAGGCCATTAGTTGAAGAACTCTTACAACTGTGGAATGGAACAGGTGTACGTGCGTGGGATGAGCACATGGGGGAAGAATTTGACCTAAAGGCGTTGCTGTTCGTGACCATCAATGATTGGCCTGCTCTCAGTAACCTTTCAGGACAGACAAACAAGGGATACCGCGCATGCACGCACTGTTTGGACGATACCGACAATATATATTTGGCTAATTGTAAGAAGAATGTGTACCTGGGACACCGTCGATTTCTTCCGAGCAGGCATCCCGTAAGAAAGAAAGGCAAGCATTTCAAAGGTGAGGCGGATCACCGGACGAAGCCTCACCACCGTACTGGTGCTGATGTACATGATATGGTCAAAGATTTGAAGGTGGTCTTTGGAAAGGGTCCTGGTGGACAACCTGTTCCGAATGACCCTGACGGACGCGCACCCATGTGGAAGAAGAAATCTATATTTTGGGACCTGCCCTATTGGAAAGACCTAGAGGTCCGCTCCGCAATCGACGTGATGAAGAATCTTTGTGTGACCCTGCTTGGCTTCTTGGGCGTGTATGGGAAGACAAAAGATACACCTGAGACACGGGAGGACCAGCAACGTATGCACGGAAAAGACGGCATACATCAGGGTCATGCAAGCTACGCTCTTACCAAAGAAGAGAAGGAAATCTTCTTTGAATGCCTGCTCAGTATTAAGGTACCGTCTGGCTTCTCATCGAATATAAAGGGAATAATAAACATGGCAGAGAAAAAGTTCCAGAACCTAAAGTCTCATGACTGCCATGTGATTATGACGCAACTGCTTCCGGTTGCATTGAGGGGGCTTCTACCGGAAAACGTTCGATTAGCCATTGTGAAGCTATGTGCATTTCTCAATGCAATCTCTCAGAAGGTAATCGATCCAGAAATCATACCAAGGTTACAGAATGATTTGGTGCAATGTCTTGTCAGTTTCGAGTTGGTGTTCCCACCATCCTTCTTCAACATCATGACGCACGTCCTAGTTCACCTATGCGAAGAGATTAACGTTTTGGGTCCTGTATTTCTACACAATATGTTCCCCTTCGAGAGGTTCATGGGAGTCTTAAAGAAATATGTTCATAACCGTGCTAGGCCAGAAGGAAGCATCTCCAAGGGCCGTCAAAATGAGGAGGTCATTGAGTTTTGTATTGACTTTATTCCTGACCTTAAGCCGATTGGTGTTCCTGAATCGCGGTATAAGGGCAGACTGGATGGAAAAGGCACGATAGGAGGGGAACAAATAATATGTATGGACGGACATTCTCTCACTGAAGCACACTACACAGTTCTACAGAATTCCGCCTTGGTGGCTCCATATATGGATGAACACAAGAATTTGCTACGCTCCAAACACCCGGAGCGGTCTGATGACTGGATTACACGTGAACAAACCAGAAGTTTCGCCAGCTGTTGCAGACACGTACCATGCATGACACCTCTATTGAAGATGACCTGTACTTGTTGTCCCAGTTACCATCTTCGAATATAATGACTTTCAAAGGGTACGAGATAAATGGTAATACATTTTACACGATCGCCCAAGATAAGAAGAGCACCAACCAAAACAGTGGTGTCCGCTTTGATGCAGAAACCAAGACGGGAAAGGAAACATATTATGGTTATATACAGGACATATGGGAACTTGACTATCGACGTGGTTTGAAGGTCCCTTTGTTTCGGTGCAAATGGGTCAATATGACACGAGGCGGGGTAATGGAAGACCCGCAGTACGAAATGACAATAGTGGATCTCAACAATCTTGAGTATGCAGACGAACCATTCGTCCTAGCCAATGATGTGGCACAGGTTTTTTATGTGAAGGACATGTCTACCAAGCCAAGAAAAAGAAAAGATAAGGAAGCGAATGCATCGTACGATGAGCCAAAGCGGCACATAGTTCTTTCTGGGAAGAGAAACATCGTGGGAGTGGATGACAAGACAGACAAGTCAGAAGATTATGAAAAGTTTGATGAAATTGCTCCATTCACAGTGAATATTGACCCGAGCATCCCGTTAAATGATGAACATTTTCCATGGTTACGGCGCAAAGGGACACACGCGAAGAAAAAGTTTCACACCCAAAGATCTAGGATGTGATCGGCTTCACTATCATCACTTTCTTCTGTGTTTCACACCCAGAAGGGAATCTCTGTAATAGTTAGGGCAGTTAATTATGTGTTTTGGCATTTGAAACGCGAAGAAATTTTATGTGCAAACAAATTCTTTCATGCCTTTACTGATTTTTAAAGTTAAGTTATTCACAAACTAGTGATTCACACTAATTTCAAATAATTCAAAATTTAAACTATTCAAATTTGAAAACTACGGGCACTAACAGAAAGTTTGTAATTTTTTGTACCTAAAGCAAAAATATTCACAAAGAAACTCTAAATACACAAAAAACAACTCAAAAATAAATAAAGCAAAAAATAAATAAATAAAGCCTGCCTACTAGGACAAAGCGGCCTGCATACGACTAGAAACCCAACCTGTTGTTGGGCCAGGATGCAGGCCCGCAAAGGACCAGTAGGCCCACAGGGCAGCACAGAACATGTAGGCCCAATAGGCCTGCTTTAGAAAGGAGCTCGAGAGAGCTACCGCACGGGGGTTTATAAACCAGTGCGGTCGCCCCTCGGCTAGCGAGGTGGGACTAAACTTGCGCACCGCACCTGCGCCAGCGCACCCGGTACTAATGGGGGGGCCTTTAGTACCGGTTGGAGCCACCAACCGGTACTAAAGGGGGCGCGCTTCCCGCCGCTTGGCCTGGCCAAAACAGGCCTTTAGTACCGGTTGGTGGCTCCAACCGGTACTAAAGGTGGGTTCTATATAAGAAAACACTTCAAAATTTCATCAGTTTCTCATCTCTCCCTCTGCTTCTTCTCCTCTGCACACCGTCGCCCGCCGCCCCCGCCGTCTCCATATCCCTCGTCGCCGCCCCCGTCGCCGCCCCGTCCCCGTCGTCGTCGCCCCGTCGTCCCGTCCCCGTCGTCCCCGTCGTCACCGCCGCCCCATCCCGGCCCGTCCCGCGTCGTCCCCGTCCCCGTCGTCGTCGCCGCCCCGGCCCGTACGTCCCCGTCCCCGTCGTCGCCGCCCCGTCGTCGTCATCCCCGTCGTCGCCGCGCCCGTCGCCGTCCCCGTCGCCGCGCGCCCCCCGTCGCCTCTCGCCTCGCCGGCCGGTGAGCGCACACACACACACATACATTTTTTGTTTTTTAGTTATACAAATAGTTAGAAAATTTTTTGTTTTTTAGAAATTGTTAGAATTTTTTCTGTATTTTAGAAATAGTTAGAAATGTTAGAATTGTTAGAATTGTTAGAAATTTTTCTGTTTTTTAGTTATAGAAATAGTTATAAAAAAGTTAGAATTGTTAGAAATTTTTCTGTTTTTTAGTTATAAAAAAAGTTAGAATTTTTTTTTAGTTTTAGAAATGTTATAGAAATGTTAGTTATATATAGCATTGTTAGAAATGTTATAGAAATGTTAGTTATATAGTAATGTTAGAAATTTTAGTTATCAAAATACAATCATTAAAAAATGTTACTTTTTGCGGGCATATAGCTAGTATTTGTTCTCGACGATGCCCGGCCCGCATCCTCGCCGTCGACCCGTCCGCGACGACGTCCGGCTGACCCATGACCGGGACTGGGCTCCGCCGGGTTGGCACTGGGAGGTGCTGCCTGGAGGGGCGCGCCGCTTGATGAGGAACCCGGCCCCGGGTCCCGTTGTCGACCCTGATCTCGTTTGGTGGCGTTCGCGTGGGCCAGTTTCGGTGCGGAGGGAGCCGGCCCCGCCGGAGATGGTACGTCGTCGTGTCAGGGAGGAGGACGAGCACGTCCATCGCTACATGGTTGCATTAGAGGGCGGCAGGTTCTCCAATACCTGGCAGTTTCTTCAGGGATCTCACTTCAGCTATGATCCTGTGAGGGTTCCTTCTCTTTGGGTGTCCACCGCCCGCGCCGCAGGAACCGCGAGTGTCCTAGATTCTTCTGTAGTATTTGATCTTTAATTAGCTACCTAGCCAGTGATGTACTATTCAATATTATATATTATTCGAGATGTACTATTCAATATTATATATTATTCGAGACGATGTATTCGAGATTATATCTATTATTCGAGACGATGTATTCGAGATTATATCTATTATTAGAGACGATGTATTCGAGATTATATCTATTATTCCAGACGATGTATTCGAGATTATATCTATAATTCGAGACGACGTATTTGAGATTATATCTATTATTCGAGACATTGTAATTTGAATACTAAATTGTTTTATATTTCTTTTGGCATAGTTAAATAAAAGCTATGGCGGACAATACAGACAGAGAGAGAGAACAGACCATGTTCGATATGATATGCGGGTCAGATGATGATCAGAATGAAGAAGATTATGACGGCTCTGAATTTCTAAACAACACCGGAGAGGGTGATATGATATTCGATCGCGACGACCGAATTGATGAAGTCATGAACTACGATTATGACGATGACGAAGAACATGTTGATCCTGAAACAACAAAGACCGGCGAGGTATATATATTTATATAAGCAGGCATTTGGTGATCATCACATGTTTTAAATGAGTTGAAGATATATTAACGAATCGATCTTTCTTCTTTCAGCCATCCGGATCGAGCAAATCTTCAGGCAACAGGACGAAACGAGGCCCGAACAAAAAGTTGAAGGAGGGCATAAAGTATAATATCGAGGCAATCAGACCTAATGGCGAACCATTAGCGCCTATGAAGATTGCGGACAAGTTCGTTCGTCAGTGCGGAGTTCTTGTGAAGGACCAACTCCCGATCTCACTTCAAGAATGGAGAGAGCCAGCAAAGCCACGTCCAGATCTTACTTTTGTCGACGACAGACAAAAAAGTCTGCTTTGGGATACTCTCATGGAACATTTCACCCTACCAGATCATTTCACAGAAGCAGATGTGCAGAAAGTCAAGGACACTGCTCTTAGGAAGATGGCGGTTGCATTCAAGAACCACAAGAATCATGAATGGGACAAGTACGTCAAGCGAGGAAGGAAGACTCTAGTATTCAAGGGGACACTAGAGAATCAAAGTGCTCATTGGGACGATTTCGTGAAATTTAAGGATTCAGAATTAGCTAAGGAACGATCGAGAATAAACAAGAAGAATGCCGAAAAAAAGGATAAGTTCCATAAGGTGGGGCCAGGTGGCTACGCGGTGGCAATGCCTAAGTGGGATAAGTCTGAGAAAGAGATGGAGGATGCAGGTGTCACTCCGGTTACTAAGAGCTGGCCCCCAGGTGCAGGAGTTGGTTCTATGCGCATGGGGGGAAGTTGGACCCGAAGACATGCAAAGTTTCGACGAAGGCATGTCTGAACGGAGCCGACGATAACATACTTGTTGCAATAGAAGAGGCTCGAACGGGGGTGTTCCAGCCCAACAGAGAGAACGACGAGCTTACGCGTGCCCTGGGAAATCCTGAACACCCGGGAAGAACACGAGGCAAGGGCGCTATTCCGTGGTATGAGGGGTTTTCGGACTGGAACGCCGACTACAGAACCCGTGCGAGAAGGAAGATTGAGGAGAAGAAGCAAAGGAAGATGGAGGAGGAGAAGAGGAAGCTGGACGTTATTTTGTTTAGCGCAAAAATAGCATGTTATAGCATGATTAGCGCCGTAGCGAGCAAAATAGCTAAAACATAACGTGACCCTTCCAAATACGCTATAGCCACGCTGAAATATCGAAATAGCACTATTTTTTTCATTGGCATAGACTATAGCTCCTTCGACAATAGTAAATGTAAACCTTGAGTCTATTCCTTCAACCTATGCAGAAGGTTAAGACCATCAATGTAACACAATAGCATCAGAACACTAGAAGTTACAATTCATGTTAGAGGTCTGCCTAGACTCTGAAACTGATGAAGGAAAAAAGCAATGATTTTCCACACTCAGAACAACTAGCCTAGAAGATTTAGCCTTGCAAAACACGAAATGAGAATGGATATCCTACAAGTACAGTCAGTACACGAAGATTATCCCTATGACTGACAGTGCATCAGTTCTACAAGTTGTGCTGCACAGTAACATCTCATCGTCAACTTGGTAGTGTCTGACCTTGCAACAAATCAAACTAAACTTGTCATTTTTCCTCTGCGGATGTTCACTTGTTCAGACTTGACAAGTATCTAACTAGCTGTGGTATGAGAACTAGCATGGTGACGCATTTTGTTGCTCTTACTGATGCTTTTATAGTTATGCGAGCTCTAATGGCCGCTAGTTACTACTTATCTTTGAATGGGTTTGCTGCAGAACATTAAGATGTCCCCCAGACTCTGAAACTGATGAAGGAAAAAAGGCAATGACTTTCCACACTCAGAACAACCAACCTAGAAGATTTTGCCTTGCAAAACACGAAATGAGAATGGAAAGGGAATGATGCCAGCACCAAAACATAACATCATTCACCTGATAAAATGTTTTTAAATGTCTTTGCAACTCCAACCAACAGAAGTCACCAAGGTTTTTGAGTCGCGACTTGGCGAGTCGCTGCGAGCCCTGCGGCTCGGCGTATAGTCGACGAAAGTCGCTGTATAGTCGCCATAAGTCGATGTGTAGTCGCGAGTCTCCCTGTTTTTTGGAAAAAGACTTGGCGATTAGTCGGCGACTATACAGCGACTCAAAAACCATGGTAGTCACTGAAAAAAAAAGGGTTGTATAAACAGAATAAATTGTCCCTATGACTAACTGTGCATCAGTCCTAGATGCAGAGTAACATCTCGTCATCAAATTGACAGTGTTTCACCTTGCAACAAAACAAATCAAACTAAATGAATCGTTTTTTTCCTCTGCAGATGTTCACTTGTTCAGACTTGATAAGACAGAAACTAGCCGTGGTATGAGAAGTAGCACGGTGAGGCAACACTGGACATCATGTCTCACTCAGTATTTCTGCAATGTACTAGTATTGCAAATCACAGCACCACAGAGATGACAATGGCGGAGGCAGAGTTAGACGCACCAATGGCATGCCACCTATGGTCGCTGTCGTCGTCGTGGAGGTTAACGCCATGGCTGCGGAGGATGGCCCGGACCTTGGTGCGTTGAGGATTCTCCTCGACCTTGTGCTCCAAGTATTCAGAGGCAGAAGTGGTCGATGCATTTGCTCCTGCCCAGATTACATATATCAGTGCACGGATTTCGGAATCGAACACAAATCAGATCTATGTGCAAGAGAGGAGTGAGAGGGAGAGGGGGCTTGCCTGAAGGAGGAGGAGGAGGCTTTGCTGCCGAAAAGGAGCAGAACGGGGTCACGCACAACCTGGGCCGCCGGGAGCTCGCGCGACGAGAGCCATCGTCGCCGGTGAAGGCGAGCAGGGGCGAGGGAAGGAAGGAGCGACGAAAGAGGGGTCGCGAGTGAGGAAGCCAGCCTCCGTCGCGGCCGTCGCGGGGAGGGAGGCGACCTCCGTTGACGACGGCGCTGGCGGAATATCTGGGACGGAGCGACACGGCCGCCGCTGAACTGGTCGGTCGCTCGATCTCCCTCTCATCTTCTCTTCTCCTCTGATGAAGGGAGGGGAGGGGAGGGGAGGCGAGGGAAGTGGGTGGCGGAGGCCGGCGGCGAGGTCTAGGGAGCGGCGGCGGCGATGTGGTGGACGCGGGGGAGAGGAACGAATGAGTCGGGTGGGTGGGGATCGAGTTGGTTTCGCTGGGAAGGCATAATAATGTCTCCTCGCTCGCTCGCTCGCTCATTGGTCAGTCTGGACGTGCCACGGATCGATCTCGCTCTTCACACCATCTCAACCGTTTATCTATATGCGATGGTATCGTATTTTTTTATTGATAGTACTACCAAAAGAGCCCGTGCGTTGCAACGGGGGAGAAAACATAACACACGCTCTTAACTCAACAACCATCACTCAAGATCACAATAGGTCCATCTTCTTTATTTTTGCGAGGCATCATATTTGTGTTGTCGCTTATCCTCCTTCTCACCCTCGCCGGTGATGGCCTCGGTGTTCACAAAAAACAACAAAAAATGTGTGTTGAATATGGTTAATCCTAAGGCGTCTCTCTCTCTCCCTCTCTCTCCTCCCTCTCCCCTCTCTCTCTCTCGCTTTCTCTCACTCTCGCGATGAGAAATCTGTTGTTTTCCCCTGCGACATTTTTCAGAGGTATGCATGTGTAGTTATCGATGTTTTCTTTTCCGTATATGGTTATAGTGGGGTGTTTATTTGCAATCCGAATCGCCGCCGGTATGAAAAAAAAACGAATCTTGCGCTATAAATTATAAGTTTGCTTCCATAACAATATTTTAAATTATTTAACAGGTAAAGTTAACATCATATTTAGATTACACACAATTTTCTAATAAAATTTCATATGTAATATGTTAAAATCGAAGTTACGATTTAAAAGATACAGATAATTTAGAAAAACATTTGGTTTGACTCAAATATATTTCAAATTAATATTTAAAAATACTTAACAGGTAAAAATAATATCATATTCATATTCTACATATTTTTCGAATCAAATTTCATATATAACATGTTCAAATCGGAGTTACGGTTTAAAAGATATGGATGATTTTAAAAAGCATTTGTTTGACTTAAATATGATCCGGGGATGAATTACCTAAAACATCAGGGGGTTTTCGAAAAATGTAAAATAACGGTTCGGGTGTGACTTAAATCCGGACGGCGGGTTGATTTCAAGAAAAGACAGGGAATTTTGCGTAAAATATAAAAATAACGATTCGTTCTAACTTAAAACAGGACTGCGGGTTGAATTCTCTGAAATAGAGAACTTTTTCTGAAAAATGCCATGACGGACGAAAAAGACCCAATTTACTTTATTATTAGGTAAAGAATTAGGTAAAGATTGGGCAGGCGGAGCGGTTTGAGGAGAGAAACAAATCGAATTGGGTGGGCAAGAAGCCTCGTTTTAATAGGGTAGACCACTTCTCATCAATCAGCCGGCCTCTTCTCATACTGGATGTCTCTTCTTCTTCTTGTTTAAAAACGCATATGCAAGTTCGATCGATGCAACATCGAACGAACCATTGAGCTTGCATGTAGAGCCTTCACTTGCTGGTGCATGCCGTCTGATAACTCAAATATTCCATGAACAACGCATCTTTTAATGACCTTTTCTTTCCTGCCTGTAAGAGGACTAGAAGTACCCTGCCGCCACCAGTCATGTTTTGCCAGTGCTGCAACCTCGACGGTGGCACACCCTGGGCGATTTGATATCCACGGAGCGGTAGCGTGGCTCAAAATGGTATTGTTAGGCCGAGGTGACCAACATGCGGCGTCCCCTGCTTTGTCATGCAACCTCTCCATGGTCCAATAGATGAGCATGCTCAACCTACAGGCACCTCTTCTGCACAACCTAAGTAGATCCAGTATGCTTATAGCTCACTTCATAACAGAAAAGGATTGATCAACCTTTAAACATCCTCGAATTCTTGATTAGGTGAAATATTCCAAGAACCGCAACTACTTTCATGTTATCGTGGACTATACGAATTCTGAACCTTCTCGCTCTTTGGACTCCATATAGCACCATGGAACTAGGAAATGTCGAATCTTCAGTGCCATGTATGTCTCAAGGGCTTTCTACACCACGCGGCTCTCACGCCAAACTCATCTACCAAATATCCTATCGTCTCAAACTAATCCAAGCCCAAATAAAGCTCCTTCTTAACTGTGCACGACGGTGGCCTGCTCGGCCAGTGCACACCAATGCAAGGACTCCCCGGCCAGTGCATGTGAGCTCTGTTGGTTCAGAACCTCCCCGGCCGGCCATCGAGCCTCCTTCTATCTCCCTTTCTCGATCGTTATATATGGTCGACCTTCAGTCAAGCACTCTACGTGCGTTCCAGCTCCAACACTTAACATGAGTAGTCGGGGCAGCGTACCTGTCCCTTTCCGCTCCCAAAGTTCTCTAACGACCATGCATACTTGGTGCAACCTTCACTTGATGCTCACCTCCAACACCAGTCGCGCCAAGAGTCAGGATCGATGTGTGTCACCATGCATGCGTGCAAAACATACGTAGGTGCATGTAGCTTGTTCAACATAGTCATAGACAATTAGACATCATTCACGGACGTACTCCTACCTATCTGGGATCTCCATGCATGTATGTCTCTTAGCTCTAAGGTCCACTCTTCATACCATCTAGAAAACGGGATTGCTAACGAAGTCTCAGTCGATGAGATCTTACAAGGGGATCCACGCAATTTTTTTTCCTTTTTATATGTTGTGTCACTTTGACTGAGGCTTGATTAAGCCTCGGTCGGCTGACACCCTCTAAAAAATTGTTTCTTCCAAACAAATATATGGTTTCCCTTTATTTTCAAATCATATAATCCGAGTCTCGTCACGCTGCAGAGTGTGCCATCTCCTCGTCGAGGAGAGGTGCCCATGCATGCCCTATGCTGCTATGGTCTGAGATGGACGTCGTTGCTATGGTCCAGGATGGCACCGTGAAGGGTTCGTAGTCAGCCTTAATAGTGTAGGTGCAGGGCTTGGCCATGGACGGTGCGGCACAGACGCACGACTGAGGAGAATGGCTGGGATGATGTCGAGAGGTGGGTAGGGAGGAGCGGGGTCGGCAAAGAGTTGTGTACGATGTTTTATTGGTATGACACCTGCGCTGGTGACGTGGCCTGGGAGTCAAGATCCTTGTAGATCAGCAATAGAGGAGGCGGTGTGCAAGGGGCCTCGAGGAAAGGAGGGGAAGTGTCTGTTGGGTGAGTCGGAGACGCGACGGGTGCTACACTGAGTAGACGCGGTCACTCAATCCCTAATGACAGTAGTACTATGTACTCCCTCCGTTTCTAAATATATAAGTCTTTCTAGAAATTTCGCTATGAACTACATACGGAGCATTATGAGTAAATCTACACTCTAAAATGCATCTACATACACTCTACAAAGACTTATATTTAGAAACGGAGGAAGTAGCATGCATGCAAAGGACACCGATCGAATAAAAAAATGTCGTACACTAGGGGCCGGTTGACCGGCCCAAATTAGATGATGAGTGGTGAAATAATTTTGGTAGTTTGCAAAAGTACTCAATTAGTGCGCTCGTTTTTCTCAAAATAAATTTTTGTTTACCAATGCATCAGTTGAAATGCATGCATGCGGGACCAATAAATAACTAAGAACTTTTACATGCATTGTTGATTTTTCTTTCAGTCGTCACGGGATATCGGCATCCTAAAGGTTAGTGTGTTGTCAGTCGTGTGGCCGCCATCGCCAACTGCCACTCCATCGCCAGTCTCTCCACGTATGCTCGAGTTGTGGACGCCATCACAAGTTTTGCCCTAGAGGGCACACCCACGGACGTGTGGACCTGTTGTTGAATGAGAGTTTAGGCGTGTCGGGGACAGCATGAACATGGATGATGAGCCCAAGCCTAGAGCAGCCGCTATCTCCTCTATTGTCGGCGTGTCAACGGACATACATAGATCAAATACACTGATATGTTCCAGAACAACATCATCTATATCAGATCAAGAGTGCATGGTGTCACGCAAGAGCTGCGTCCCAAAAAAGTCCAAACCCTTCTTCCTCGTCAAGACCTTCAACCCAAGGGATCTCGTGGGCAAGGTATGCATCACGAGCAGTCTGAACTATACGTTTGACTGCACCTCCATGAGTTCCCGTAAAAATAAAGGGAGATATGATCCATGCTCCTCCTATATAAACAAAACTAAAAAGATAAATCAAAGGCGAAACACTGGGAAGCAAACAGTGCAAGCAGGCCATGCAAGAATCTGAATGCAAATCATAATCAGGCAATGTCAACTGCAGCTGTCACGCCTTCACCAAGAATATAAACAGAAAAGAGCTCCCTAACCATCATCAACCCATCGAGATCCCCATTTTTCCGGTCACCACAAACTCACAGATACTACTCCTTGACATAATAAAAGGCCAAATGGCATGCATCCCCACTGACCGATTAGTATCACACACCAACACCTCCTCGCCTCCAGATGAGCATAAAGAACCAAAGAGTTTTTGTTTTGCTCATCACAAAGGGCAGCACTGGTTCCGTTGACCTTCGCCACCCTCGGGTTGGCCGGCTGCTTGGCCACCAAGTTGGCAGGGTTGCTCATCACTGCATCAAACATATTGTACTCCAGATTGAAGACTTTAGAAAGAAGAAACATGCTGCACTCATGGCTACTGCTAATATCGAGGGAAAAGTTAGATGGTTTCGAACAAAGCTATCCCTTTATATCAATACACACAAGCACTCCTATCTATCAACAATTATATGATAAATTGCTATCTTCACAGGAGGTACATGTGGATAATTTCTGCTCCCACAGCAAATCATCATTTTCTTCAAAAGTAAATGTGAAATGTGTATGCAACAGAAGGTAAAATACGTCGACAATGATAAGAACCCAAGAGGAAAACAGAGTCCTTAAACATGATGAGAAAAGGACATACCAGAGTAAATGGCTAGGAACCGATGATCCCACCGGTCGCTAAGGAAGACGCGGCCATGGCGGCAGTCCACGATCTGCCAGTCAGTCCTCCGATCACCGAATCCAAGGGCGAAGCTTGCTGGGTTGCCGGCGTGCACGAACCTGTGCGGGAGTTCGTCTGAGTTGTGGAAGAAGCCTAGCGTGGCCGGAGGCCCGCGGTGCTTGCGGTGCAGCTCGCGGAGGAAATCAGGGTCGTTCACGACGCCGCGCCATGTCTTGCACACGACGGAGGCACGCGCCAGCACTTGCGGAAGCGGCGGGAGGCAGTTGAGGATCTCCAGGTGGAGCTCGTCCGTTGAACTGGAGGTACGATTTGTGATCTTCTGTTACGTTTTCTATTTGGGAACCGCTAAATCTCAGTCGACTGAGATTTAGTGAAGTCTCAGTCAACATGTTGTCCGTTGGATTGTTTGTCTGCTTGAAGATTAGTGCGCTGCTGGTTTTTGCTTAAAACTGGCCCGCGTAGGGAGGTACAGAGAGATGGGCTGCTGTTTGTCTTTGCTGTTGTTTTTTCATGTCGGGCTTGGGTTTGCTTGCATGATGGGCTAGCGAGGGGTTGGAGCCTTTTCCGTTGTCAGTTGGCTCTTTTCCGTTTTTTGTTGCACTGCCATTTTTTGGTTGTTTTTCCTTTTTCATTTACTCTTTTGTACAGTATATGTATATGTCTGATTTTCTTTCTTTTCTTCCTGTATTTTTTTGTCTTTTTAGATATTTTTTTTGTTTTTGATATTCTTTTTTATGTAACGTGAGTTGTGGAATGTTCATATTGCAACCTGCAATTGCACGTGGTGCAACTCGTCCGCAATTGCAAGGGGTACTACGCTACTGCAATTGGGATCGGGCAGGGATGTTTGGCCAGTTGCATGTCCACCAGTAGAGTTGCAATTGCACGTGTCACAACGCGCCTGCAACTGCAAGTGTACAACGCGACTACAACTAGAGGGCGAGGGATGTCGCCCAGCTACATGTTCATTAGTAGAGGTGCAACTGCATGTGTCGCAAGTCGCCTGCAATTGCAACGGGTATAACGCAATTTCAACAGGAGGGGACAAATGTTATCCAGTTGCATATTTACCACTAGAGTTGCAACTTGACGTGTCGCATCATGCCTACATCTGAAAGGGTTACAACACGACTGCAATTGGAGAGGGGGGAGTTACATGCTCACCACTAGAGTTGCAACTGCACATGTCGCAACCCACCTACAACTGCAAGGGTACACATGACTGCAACTAAAGGGGAGGGATGTTGGTCAGTTGCATGTCCATCACTAGAGTTGCAACTGCACGTGTTACTATCCGCGTGCAACTGCAAGGGATACACTGTGACTGGAACTGAAGGAGAGGGATGTTGGCCAGTCGCATGTCCACCACTAGAGTTACAACTACACATGTCATATCATAACGCCAACTCCAAGGAGTGCGACACGTTTGCAAGTAATGCGGTTCAATTTTTTTATTTATCATTTTTGTTTTTATTTAAAATACAAATTAAATTTAAAATTGTAAGAAAAAATAATATCAAAACCTGGAAAAATGATGGGAAATTGGACTGGAAGTTTTTTTCCTAAGAAAAAATGAACCGGGAGGGAAGGTATAGAATTTGCTTTGCTAAAGGAATAAAGAAAGAGAAACTGGCCGATTCCTAGCCCATGAGCGGCCGCACTTGAGGCTTAGCAAAAAAGAAAGGAACTACCGATTCCTAGCCCAAGACAAGTCAAGAGCCAGCAGCGAATGATACACCGCCTCAGCCCAGATACACATGCATGACGTCGGCCGACTTAGACTTTGCGAAGTCTAAGTCGACTGAGACCTAGGCAAACCCTTTCTATTTTACGTATCTGCTGTTACGATTTTACGCTTTTTTTTCGGGGGTTACGATTTTACCCTTGAACTGGAGGGTTCTTCGCGTTGTCGGCTTTCTGCTGTTTTTAACCGCAGACAAACTATAGAAAATCAGTTTGACTAATTCACATCTAGATGTTTTTTAAGGATGTCACATCTAAGCTCCCACAAATACATAATGCAGCAACAAGAACATAAAAAAGAGCATAGACATCAACGGAAACTTAAAATGCCACAGGAACGAAGTAGTACTTGCCATCTTCTAAGCTTAACTCTGATAACAAGACTGCCAATAGATGAGCCGAACCTGAGATTATTTCTAGCAGGCACCTGCACTAAATCCTACCTAAATACGGAGTAGAATACAAACTGTTTGTATTGTGGGGGGCTTTCCGAACATAACACATCCGTATCCAGCTCAGGATAATAGAACATGGCTGTGTGTGCTCCCGTTCTCCATCCGTATCCAGGACTCGGCAGAGAACGGCTTCTCGGCGATCTCAACTATCCTTGCCCCTCTTAGCCAGTCACCGTATCCTCCGTGACCCGTGTGCCGCGCGAAGCACAGCCAGAGTTTCTCATACGGGCAGCACCAGTCGAGCCCGTGGTTGTGCCCCACGAAGATCGCCTACGTACACATCAAAAGGTAACCACATTACAGTGACGATCCGGCTTGCAGTTCATCAGAGTTTTAGACAAAGTAGTAGTAGTAGTAGTAGTATACCTTAACTGAAGACCTGTTGGCAAGAGCATCCATCATGCCCCATTCGGCCTCTTGTGGCGCCACATCCTCCTCGTTGAGAGAACCAACGCAGGGCTTGCAGATCTCAGTCTTGGCCTTTGGAGCAACCTCGACGTACGCTGTGCTTGGTATGTGCCAGAAGATGATCTCAGGTATCCTGCATTCACAGCTCCAAAAGATCATCCAAATTGTGTGACACCAACATGCCAATGTCACTATGTCAGTTCAGTTGTCGAGTAAGAATTGTTGCAAGTCAATATCTGACCTCCTATCCGGATTGAGGAACTGAGACTGGCTTTGGAACCACCGGACCTGTGCAGAGGATATGACTTCCGGGTAGGATCCACCGCCGGAGTCGAGGAAGTACATGAGCAGAGCAGGGTCTGGTTGCTTCTCATGCGAGAGCACAGGCAGCACGTAGTTGGAGATGCCGGGCCAGAGCTCCTGGGGGCCGACCGACGAGCGCGATAACCCGTCGGCACCGTCGCGGTTGAGCTCGGCCGTCATCAATTCGATGCGCGGCGTCCCTCTGAAGCTGCACCCTGAACCATTCAGAGCACACACACTACTTACGGACTGGGTGAACACAGAATTCATAGGCGTTTGGACTGTTCGGTTACCTGAGGTTGGCATGGACGCCGCAGCTGGGCAATGCACCGGTGGGATGCCGGCGGGCGAGAACCACTCCGGCGGCCACTCGAAGGGCATGTCGTCGTGGTTGCCGAACACGGAGGACCATGGGATGCCCCTGCGTCGGGAAGCAGAAATCGCCCTGTCCCAGTAGAGGGTCGCGTTGGGGATCGGCACGTTGTTGGCTGTCACGAGGTCGCCGAGGTACACCACGAAGTCTGCCAATAATACAAGAGTAATTTGGAAGGTGAAAATTCAGAGAATTCAGCGAAGCTCACTCATGGGACGGGTCAACTGATTACGTACCTGGCTTCTCGGCGTCGAGCACGGTGGCCATGACATGGTCCGAGGCGGCGTCCTGCGCGGGGCCCCAGTCCGTCCAGGCGTTCTCGCCGTAATGCAGGTCCGCGAACAGCGCCACCTTGAACCGGCCGTCCGGCGCGAACCGCAGCGGCGCCGGTGGCCGGAGCCCCGCGGCGCCAAGAGCCAGGGCGGCGGCGATGAAGCCCACTGCAGCCACGAGGCGGGACTGCCACCACCGCATCTGGTCTGATGCGTTCTCGGTGGTGGTTGAGCTTTAAACGAGGCCGTGGCAGAAGACCACGATCCAGTGTCTGGAAAAGGCTTCAAGATTATTGGTGTGCCATCACTGCTGCTCGATGGGTCACGGTCACAGTCGGCAGAGAAGGCCATTCGTGGCACCTCGTGAAGTTCGTACGTTACATTATTCCCAAAATCTAAAAAGTGACCGCGCACTAATTGACGAGAACGAGCGGCCGAACTTCCTAGCCATGCATGAGTTGTTTTTTGTCTACTACTTCCTCCGTTCCTAAATATAAGTCTTTTTAGACATTTCAAATGGACTACAACATACGGATGTATGTAGACATATTTTAAGTGTAGATTCACTCATTTTGCTCCGAATATAGTCACTTGTTGGAATCTCTAAAAAGACTTATATTTGGGAACGGAGGGAGTAGTACATGTTGTTATCAGCATTTAATGTGTTCACACTAGTTAGTCTGATTTGAAATAAAACAACTTCATGTATAATTATTTTGATTTTCCGAATTTTTAAAAAGTCATATCTTTCAAACCGTGCGTCGGAATTCAGATTCGTCTTCACTGTTGAATTCTTTGCGACGAGATCTTTGAAACTAGACCCCGCATGAGTATGTTTCGACGAAATTTTTTTGATGCCAACTTTCGCGCCATATTGTGCAACTTCAGTACTGTTTTGTGCAACTTTAATACTGCATGGTGCAATTTTTTTCAAACCCAGTTTTTTGGAGCTGCATCCACAGTAGTTGTAGTTGCACATATAGTAGTCCTAGTTGGCACATGCACGGCCACAGAGTTGTACAATCTGGTCCGCATAGTCGCATATGAATTGTCATAGCTTGTAATTTAGTCTAATTGCACACACATTGATGTTTAGTTGGCATGTAACATAGTCTAGTTGCACACACATTGATCTTTAATTGGCAGGACACTAGTTGCACACACATATGCTCAGTTGGCTTGTAATTTAGTCTAGTTGCATACGTATTGATGTTTAGTTGACAGGACACTAGTTGCATACACATATGTGCAATTGACGTGGCAATGTAGTTCAGTTGCACACAAATTGATATTTAGTTGGCAGGACTAGTTACACACATATATACTCAGTTGGCGTGGCAATATAGTCTGGTTGCACACGCATTGATGTTTAGTTGGCACGACTATTGGCACACATATATACTCAGTTGGCGCGGCAATGTAGTCTAGTTGCACACACATTGATATTTAGTTGGCAGAAGGACTATTGGCACGCGCATATGCTTAATTGGCGCGGCATGTACTCTAGTTGCACACATATTGATATTTAGTTGGCAGAAACACTAGTTCGTTGAAACATCTCCATATGGTATCTACTTTTGAAGAACACGTCGCGAGGGTTCTAACGGTGAAAACTGATCTTAATTCCGAAGTGCGATCTAAAAGTTATGACTTTTTAAAAATTTGAAAACCCAAAATAGATATGTTCATATCTGTTCACATGTTTGCTTTTGTAGTATTTTTTTAGTACGTGGTACTTTTTCTAATTAGAGTTGTTTTATCAATTAGAAGGGACAAATTATTACCTTTTATGGATTAGGGACTAAAATTGTCTGTTTTAGACCGGCCGCTCGGGACGACTAGTGAGCAGCCGGCCGCTCGCTAGATCCGTCCTAGATTATTATCAAGAGAAAAAAAATAACAAAAATATAGTACAGAAAGCCAGAGCGTAGGTATATATCATGTCGTTACTTAAGCCAACCGACGGCAACGTTCAGGTTGGTTTATCAGAAAGGCAGAGGCATCAAGAATATCCTCTAGGCACCAAGAATATGCTAGGCTGATGGCGATTCGATCGAGCGAGATAAAATTTCTGCCACGTATGTTTCAGAATACACCGTCGTTCGTTCGGTTGTGCACTATCTGCTGAGAAACATTGGATTTAAAACACACACGCATGCACGCACGCAAAGGAAATAATCACTTTAAACTACGTTTCAGCAAAACAACAACATCAGGCAATTATCATGAAAAAAAATTCACTACTGGAATCGAGTTATACACCGAGTGTCACGGACACTCGGCAAAGGGCCCAAACCTGCTGGTAAACCCTTTACCGAGTGTTGTACAGCAAAGGCCACCCGGCGTACACCTCTTCGGCAAAGAGGAATTTACCGAGAGCCAAACAGTACCACCTGGCAATATAAAGTGACTCTCACGTCGGCTGGTTCCGTCATCTCTTTGCCGAGAGTGGCTCTCCGCAAAGATGCCACAGCCAACCGCCAGCAAATGCTACTTTGAGTGGCTCTCGGCAAAGATCCGTTCCCGGACAACTTTTTACTGCTTTCCCCCGGATCCCTACTGCAAAAATATATATACAACACACAAACATGCATTTCAAGTTTCAATGTCTAACAACAAACTCACATAACCATTACATAAAATAGTTCACACGAACTTCTTTTGAGATCACAAGGTAGCTCTGTAGTACAAATGCCTACTTACCAAACGATAAAGTGGTCAATGCATTTCTACATTTGACCACAAGATAAAAGCAACACCACAATTATCACAAACTGAAAAGAATTATCAAGTTCTTCCATCCACTAAACCTGATAAGCTGTTTCTGGCTAGCACATCCAGTCAACCCATTCACTGAACCCACTAATTAAGATTTTCTCTTGTGCTTAAGCACATACATTGTAATGATACTCTGCCTTTTCTCTGCTATAGACCGAGTCGTGGGAGCTGTCTTCATAGTAAATCACTTGTTCATTGCATTCAGACCATGAACCGTAGACGCCTGGACATCTAGCTCTGTACACCGCATACCCCTTCATCTACAAAGATAGAGAAAAAAGGTAGAGAAATAATGCAAGGTTAAAAATAGCACATCATACATAATCCACGTAAGCGTTCATCACTCATACAATCAAAAGCATCGCAAGTGGCAATCTAAGAAGTCCATATCAGCACCTACATGACTATATCACTAAATTAACGCCAAACTATCTAGGTGGACTACTTAGAGGTGTACTCCATGAAACCGGTGATCGTGGAGTTAGAGCACGTCGGGGCACCCCCCACGGTGGAGGACCAAGCGTCGTCGAGAATGTACGTCGGTGGACTCAATAGCATCGAGTCGTCACACTCCTTACATGGTGGGGTCTTCTTCTCCTTGGCTGGGGATTCTTCTTGGCCAGATCCTCAAAATACTTTATTAGGATCAGGTGCGGGTGCTTCTCCATGAGCGCCGCCAAGCGGTCCTCGGCGAGCTTCTCCTTGACTGCGGAGTCGACCCTATTGGAAGATGTGTCGTCGGAGGAAGCCATAGCCATGAAATCGATCGGTGCTAACACCTTTCATCACACAATAAAAAATAGCATAAGAATCAAACATCAAAGATTACTTCTAAGCAAATTAATCATGATGGACACTATTTCATGGATATTTCGACTTTTGTGATGGTCGAGCTGGGCGAGTCCATCGTGCGTGAAAAATGTATATAACAGGACAAACTCGCACAGATCGACCGCCATCGAAAAAAGACGATTTTCTTTCTCCAAGAACAACTCTCATCTCTCTCACGTATATATGGTGGAACTCTCTCTGGTGGTGGTATATATGGTGGTCACTATCTCACGGATATGTCGACTTTCGGTGATGGTCAATCTGGGCGAGTCCATCGTGCGTGAAAACTGTATATCACAAGAAGAACTCGCCCAAATTGACAGCCATCGGCAAAAGACGATTTTCTTTCTCCAAGAACAACTCTCTTCTCTATCACGTATATATGGTGGAACTCTCTCTGGTTGTGGTATATATGGTGGACACTATCTGACAAGTATTTTGACTTTCGGTGATGGTCAAGCTGGGTGATGGTCAAGCTGGGTGATGGTTAAGCTGGGTGACTTTCGGTGCGTGAAAAATGTATATCACAAGAAGAACTCTCCCAGATTGACCGCCATCGTCGAAAGTTGATTTTCTTCCTCCATATAGCATCCATACGAACAACAAGAACTATTTGATGCATCAACAATTAATTATCTATACAAAAAATTAAGAATTATCTACATCCATACTTCTTTGCATGCATCTATGCATTCATGCATACATACATACATCCATCTATATATTGATACATAACAAAAACTACAAAAAATTTACTACAAAGAGTAGTTTATGCTGCATCAATCCATGCATTAATACATACATATATACATTCATACATCCATGCATCCATCAATCCTTTCATCCATATAAAAATCCATAAATCCATCAATCCTTGCATCCATATAAAATTCATGCATCAATACATACACTCATGCGTAAATACATGATCGGGGAGGGGGATGAAGCTCACCTAGAGGGGGAGGTGGTGCAGGCAGGGTTGTGGGGTCACCGGCGGGATTGGGAAGGGGGGCACCGGTGGGGAGGGGGCCACCAGTGGGGAGGGCGCCGGTGCGGAGGGCGCCAGCCGGGGTGGGGGGGCGCAGGTGGCGTGTGGGGTGGGGGCGCCAGTGAGAAACAAAGAGAAGTGAGAGAGAGAAGAGACCGCGCAAGGGGTTAAGTGTTAGCCGACCTTTACCGAGCGTCTGTCGGTGCGGCTCTCGGTAAAGGTACGAGACCTAGATCTAGGTTTTACACCTTTTCTTAGAGAAACGCTCGGCAAAGGATAAAGTACACTCAAAAATGGCAAACATACCTAGAGCGACACTCGGAAATGACACTCCTCCCTCATCCACTCGAAGGTGTAGGTATGCCAAAAGGACATCACAAATGATTCCCCATGCCACTACCCGGCATGATTTCATGTGCCACCTTGCTGATCTGCAATTCCCGGTGATGAAACCCTAGAAGAGCAATAAATTTCTCAAATATTGCGCGCGTCCCCGAAAAATGTGAGGCCGTGGCATGTGCCATGCGGTTGCCCCTCTTAGACCACGAGAAGTTTCGAGGCCAACGGAGCAACATGACCAGCACGTCCTGCACAAACCGGACACGTTCCCCCTTGATACGTAGATACAAGCTCGGAGACGGTACGGTTACAAGCGGCCACAGGGGAGGCTTACTCAAAACGCGTACAAACTTTTACCTCACCCTACAGAGGCCCTGTGATGAGACCGTGCCAGATCCCGAGCAATCCTATCCTCGTACGATTTTCCGAGGATTTCAACGGTTACATCAGGAGTGAGACCGAGGTTCTTTTGGTAACCCGGTGGCAGGGCATGCCCCTCCCTCGTCTGTGCAAGGCGTAGGCATGCCGCAAGGACATCACAAATGTTTCCCCATGACGCTACCTGACATGATTTCATGTGCCACCTTGCTGATCTGCAATTCCCGGCGATGAAACCCTAGCAGAACAATAAATTTCTCGAATATTGCGCGCGTCCCCAAAAAATGCGAGGATGTGGCACGTGCCATGCGGTTGCCCCCTCTTAGAGCACGAGAAGTTTCGAGGCCAACGGAGCAACAGGACCGGTACTTCCTACACAAACCGGACACGTTCCCTCTCGATACCCAGATGCTAGCTCGGAGACAGTGCGGTTTACAAGCGGCCTCAGGGGAGGCTTACTCAAAACGCACCCAAACTTTTACCGCACCCTACAAAGGCCATGTGATGAGACCATGTCAGATCCCGAGCAATCCTACCATTGTACATTTTTTTTAGGATTTCAACGGTTGCATCAGGAATGACACAACTACTAGGGAAAAGCCTATACACGTAATCTTACCAGCAGCGCGCTTTAAAATAAAGCGCTGCTGCTACGTAGCAGTAGCGCATGGAAACAAAACTCGCTGCTGAAATAAATATAGCAGTAGCGCGCCCGCTCTAAGACGCGCTACTGCTATAATTCCCACGACGCCGCCGCGAGGCTAGTTCTAGCAGCAGCGTGTTAGCCCAAAGAGCGCTACTGCTACGGATCATAGCAGCAGCGCATTTCACCAATAAGCGCTACAGCTAAGTTTACTACAAAAATTTAGTCTCACCTCGCTCCGTGAAGAGAGTTTCTACCACATTAAATATGTTACTTCTCAAACTTTGACAAGCACTTGGTCTTCATTGAACTCTATGTGTAGAATTTGTGGCCGCTATATGAGTCTTCACTGGTTCCTAAACCGGTGAGGACTCATATTGACAAATCAGATTGTACACAAAAAGATCGTTGATGATCAATGTATTTTTTATGTCTATTTTTACATGCTGACACATAGCAGTAGCGCGTTCGTTGTGAAAGGCGCTACTGCTAGGTAGTTTAGCAGTATCGCCCTTATCTATAGCTCGCTACTACTAAGCCATTCCATCTCCCACCCCCACTCTCCTCTCTATCCGATCCACTCACACTCACACACTCACTGGATCTCCCGCTCAACCCCCCGCGCCGGTCCTCCCCCGCCGACCCTCCTCCCTCTGCATCGCCGTCACCTCCTCCTCCTCGCTGGACTCGGTACCGGCCTCCTCCTCCATCCTCCCTCCACTCGCCGCTGGTCGGCCCCTCCTCGCTCCGCCTTCCTCCTCCGTCCTCCCTCCACTCGCCTCCGGCCGGCCCCTCCTCGCTCCGCCTTCCTCCTCTGTCCTACTCTCTTCTCCCTCCTCGAGTCGCCCCTCCTTCTCCCTCCTCCCTGCTACATTTTGATTTAGTAGGCTAGTTCATATGCAACATTTTGATTTAGTTGATATGATTTAGTTGATTTAGTAGGCTAGTTGATTTAGTTGATTTAGAACATTTTGATTTAGTTGATTTAGTAGGCTAGTTGATTGAGTTGATTTAGAACATTTTGATTTAGTTGATTTAGTATGCTAGTGGATTTAGTAGGCTAGTTGATTTAGTTGACTTAGTATGCACCATTTTATTGTTATTTTTCTGTACATGGATAGGTAGATGCTTTTGTTTTTTTGTAATAAGTTATTTTTTTGGCAAAATGTAGGTGCCAATTTAGTTAAATTTGCCACTTGTTTTTTAATCAGTTATCTTAGGCAATAGGGGCCAAATTAGATGAAATGTCTTGGTAGGTGGTACCCTGATATTTGTGAAAAGTTTTTTTGGCAATAGGCGCCACCGAAATGTTTTGGTAGGTGGTACCTTGTCATCTAATATGTTACTAGATCTTAGGATTATAATTGTCCATCAAATTGCTTCTCGCGGAAGAACCAAAAATATGACATGCTACTGTTTTTCTTTCCTATGAAGTGGATCGTTAATCCTTTGCTCATATTGCTTTAGGAAAATGGCTCCACCACCACCGCCACTATGTTGACTGTGCAAGTCAAAGTGCACGAGCAGCCTTGCAACTGGCAAGCTGTTCGACATCTACTTCCAGGCGAGTTTTCATCATGCGGCGGTAAGAAATTAGATGAAATGTAACAACTATTTTATTTTTAGTGTTGGCATTACTGCATTGTGTCATTTTGCTTTTTTTACACAGATCGTCCCATGCAATGTGGGGTTGAAATTCAACAAGCTGACAGGAGACACTATGACATTTGAGGCTCCTGGGGGCCCATACACTATGGAGGTCGAGAAAGGACGGAATATGTCGCAGATTGGAGGAGATGGATGGGCCCGTTTCCTTGCCCACATGCGTCTTACTGGTGGTGAGTTGATCAGCTTCTCCTTCAGAGCAGAAAGACCCAAGCTGGCTGTCATTTATCTCAACCTGGTGGAAGATGATGAAGATGATGAAGATAATGAGGACCCACTCCATGAAGATGATGAGAACCCACTTCATTAATCCATCGTAGCTCAAAGAATGAGGCTGAGTGAGGAGGAGGTGTGCAACCTATGGGACATAATTCCGCCACATGATGACTTTGTCGGGGTGCCATTTGTGACCCGCCTGACAAGTATCATGGTCGATCAGCATGAAATGGTATGTTATACTAACTGTAGTAATTTGATGATATATATATATATATATACTTTATTGTTATACTTACAAATGAAAATTATCCGATGATATGCTTAGTGAGGGAGTCCTGGATTAGGGGGTGTCCGGATGGCCGGACTATACCTTCAGCCGGACTCCAGGACTATGAAGATACAAGATTAAAGACTTCGTCCCGTGTCCGGAAGGGACTTTCCTTGGCGTGGAAGGCAAGCTTGGCGATGTGGATATTCAAGATCTCCTACCATTGTAACCGACTTTGTGTAACCCTAACCCTATCCGGTGTCTATATAAACCGGAGGGTTCTAGTCCATAGGACAACTCCATCATACAACATTCATACCATAGGGTAGCTTCTAGGGTTTAGCCTCCTTGATCTCGTGGTAGATCTACTCTTGTACTACCCATATCATCAATATTAATGAAGCAGGAGTAGGGTTTTACCTCCATCGAGAGGGCCCGAACCCAGGTAAACTTCGTGTCCCTTGTCTCCTGTTACCATCCGGCCTTGACGCACAGTTCGGGACCCCCTACCCGAGATCCGCCGGTTTTGACACCGACATTGGTGCTTTCATTGAGAGTTCCACTGTGCCGTCGCAATCAGGAAGGATGCCTCCTCCCGTCTTTAAAGACGGCGCCGGCACTAAGGGAGCCTTGGCTGTCGGCCAGACTCTCCAGCTAGGTGGTTTCCTCATGACCGCCTGTTCGGCCGTTGCGCCGACGGTGACCTCTCGGGTCATCAAAAGCAACCTTCACGTCAGCTCGGAACTTGTTGAGCAACTGGATCCGATGGATCTCTCTTCCTTAAACGAGCTCTTGGATCGAATCGCCGCCCTGGGGGTCGCCACGGATTACGACCAGGTTGGGTTTAGACCCGATCTAAGAGAAATCAACTCTCCCCAGGCCACCCACCACGTCGCCGTGGTAGAGGCGCAGTGCGGCGACCCTTCATCTATTCTAAGGACTAGTTACGTCCGAATTCCCGACCCCTCCAAGCCGGATACCCGCAGAGGGGAGGATGTGACTCAAGACCTGAGCTTAGAATCAAGTAACGGGCCAGACTCATTGGACGACATCCAAGAATCCGAACCTCAGAGTTCGGAAGTTCTTCGGCCTCTGAATCTTAGATCGGGCGAGGCTTCAGATTCAACACCACCCGCCCACCCAAACATAAGCGATCTTTCCCAAATCAGGCAAAAGCCCGAGGAAACAGTACATCATTACTGGGCTAGATTCCTCCTGGTTATGAACAGTAATATCAATCTTCTACAGTAATTGCACGGATGAGGGAATCCTTAACGCCATAAGTCGTCGCGATATTACACGCTTTATTGACTTGGCATCCATAGTACAAAAGTACTGTGCGATGGAAAGTGCCTGGAAAACCGAAACAAAATTTTGGGACAATCCAGGCTTGAATAGCAATCCCGTCCGAACTAAGGGGGTGCATCACCGTAAGTCACCCAGGTTAAACACCAAAAAATCAAAACCCTTTACAGGGCATGGAACCGTACTGGATAGATGGCTTGATGGACCCTGTAAAATTCATAGTGCAGAGGACGCCACACCAACTCACAGCCTTAGGGCATGTTGGATAATCCGGCAGATGGCCAAAATTGGCGAGGACCTCTTAACTTTTGAGGCCACGGAAAACCACCCCGGGGACACCAGTACCATTCTCACAGTCTTCGAGACCTTCACATCAAATAATATGCGAAAAAGAACACTCCGCAGCCTTGCCGAAGTCTACCAAGTAGCAACAATAAACTCATGGAGCCACACGGCTATTACCTTCAACGCAAGTGATGAACCTAAATTCCGAACAGCCCGAGCACCAGCCGCATTGGTCCTCAGTCCAATAGTGGACGGCTTTCACCTCACAAAGGTACTCATGGATGGAGGCAGCGGATTGAACCTCATCTATGAGGAAACCCTTCAAAAAATGGGATTAGACTGGAGCCGCGTTGAGCGAAGCAGCACAACCTTTAGAGGCATAATCCCCAGTCGGGAAGCACGCTGCACAGGAAAAATCACACTAGATGTGGTGTTCGGCACGCTGGATAATTACAGATCTGAAGAGGTCACATTCCAAGTGGCCCCGTTCAGCAGTGGATATCACGCCCTACTAGGGCGGGAAGCATTCACAATCTTCCAAGCAATACCCCATTACGGTACATGAAGCTCCAGATGCCCGGGCCAAACGGAATTATCACTCTCGCTAGTGATCCGGACATAGCACTCCGCGCCGAAAACAAGACAACCGCATTAGCCCTGGAGGCACTATCCGAAGCCTTAGCAGCTGAGGAACTGACTGCACTGCGCTCCACAGTTAACAGGGATGATGTGATACTCGACAAGAGATCCAAGTCCACATCCTTTAAGCCAGCAGACGAAATAGTCAAATTCCAGGTCCATTCCACGGACCCCAATAAAACAGCTTCCATTGGGGCACGATTAAACCCTGATATGGACGCCACACTGCGAGAATTTCTACGTGAGAATTGGCACATCTTCGCCTGGCACCCTTCAGACATGCCAGGAATCCCACGCAGGCTGGCCGAACACAACTTAAATATCCTAAAAGGATTCAAACCTGTCAAACAAGCCCTTCGGCGTTTTTCCGAACCCAAGAGACAGGCTATGGGAGAGGAGCTGGCCAAGCTATTGGAGGCCGGATTCATTAGAGACATAAAACATCCGGACTGGCTAGCAAACCTAGTGATGGTACCAAAGAAGGACAAATCCTGGCGCCTGTGTGTCGATTTTAAAGACCTCAACAAGGCTTGCCCAAAGGATCCCTTCCCCCTCCCCCGTATCGATCAAATTATCGATGCCACCGCAGGACACAATTCGTTGTGTTTCCTCGACGCATACTCCGGTTACCATCAAATCAAGATGGCAGAATCAGACCATGCTGCAACATCACTCATCACACCATACGGCCCATTCTGCTTCAACACAATGCCCTTCGGGCTGAAAAACGCCGGCGCAACATATCAGCGCATGATTCAGACATGTCTGGCAAACCAGATCGACAAGACAGTGGAGGCGTACGTGGATGACGTGGTTGTAAAAACAAGACATGTCGAATCTCTAGTAGAAGACTTGAGGTTAACATTTGACAAGCTCCGAAAATACGACATCAAGCTCAACCCAGAAAAAATGCGTTTTCGGCGTTCCCGCCGGAAAGCTTTTGGGCTTCATTGTATCCGGTAGAGGAATTGAAGCGAATCCGGCCAAGATTCGAGCTTTGTCGCAACTGTATATCCCAAAGGACCTCAAACAAATACAGAAATTAACCGGATGCGTGGCGGCTTTAAGCCGCTTTGTCTCTCGCTTGGGAGAAAAGGCACTGCCCCTTTATCGCCTCCATCGGTGCACCGAACACTTCGAGTGGACGGACGCCGCCGCGGCCGGACTCGATGAAATAAAGGCCATATTGGCAACAAACCCAATCCTGGCCGCGCCGAACACCGATGAACCAATGTTATTATACATTGCAGCAACACATCAAGTTGTCAGCGCAGTGCTCGTTGTCGAGCGGGAAACGGACGGACACAAACTCCCCCTTCAAAGGCCGGTCTATTACGTGTCCACTATCCTCACTCCATGCAAATCACGGTACCCACACTATCAAAAGATTGCATACGCGGTATTCATGGCATCCCGGAAGCTACGACACTACTTTCAAGAGTGTTCCATAACAGTAGCCTCGAAAGTACCACTTAACGATATTATCAACAACCGCGATGCAACGGGCCGGATCGCAAAATGGGCCATCGAGCTCCTCCCGTTCGATATAACCTATAAGCCACGGCGAGCTATTAAATCGCAAGTTTTGGCCGACTTCGTCGCAGAATGGACGGAGGCCGAGCTCCCTAAAGAGTACGACACATATTCAAACTGGATCATGCATTTCGACGGCTCCAAAATGTTGGCCGGACTAGGGGCTGGCGTCGTCTTGACGTCCCCCACAGGAGACACAGTTCAATATGTGCTCCAGATCATGTATACGGACTCCAACAATGCAACCGAATATGAGGCCCTCCTACATGGTCTCCGGATGGCAGTATCCATGGGCATTCAACGCCTAGAGGTACGCGGGGACTCGAACCTCACGATATCCCAAATAAACGGAGACTTCGACGCCAAGGATCCAAAAATGGCAGCCTACCGCAACGCCGTCCTATAAATGTCAACCCGGTTCGAAGGGCTGGAGTTTCATCATATAGCCCGAGAAAACAATCAGACACCGGATGTCCTGGCGCGCCTTTGTGCAAAACGCGATGCAGTACCCCCCAACATATTTTTAGAAAGACTGTTCAAGCCATCCGTAGCATGGGAGGGGGAACCCGCAGATAACAACCCGGACCTAACCGCACCACTCGACGCCGGACAAACTAACATAATTGGAGGCTCTGCCACCGAAATTACACCCTCAGCCCACGTAATAATGGCGGTCATCGCCCCGTGGACAGAACCATTCCTAGCCTACCTTACTAGGCAGGAACTCCCAGAGGACCAAAACGAGGCACGCTGCATAGTACGGCGATCTAAAGCCTATAAAGTCCACGAGGGAGAGCTTTATAAGAAAAGCACTACCGGAGTCCTTCAAAGGTGCATCTCCGAAGAGGAAGGGCAGAACCTGCTGGCTGAAATTCATGCCGGACTCGGTGGCCACCACGCTGCAGCTCAGGCCCTTGTAAGCAAGGCTTTCCGTACAGGCTTTTACTGGCCAACGGCCCGAGCAGATGCTCAGGACCTGGTCCAACGATGCGTAGGTTGCCAACTTTTTGCAAACCAAAGCCATATGCCACCCACCGCCCTCCAAACTATCCCCATCACTTGGCCTTTCGCGGGTTTGACATGGTTGGACCCCTTAAAGGCAGAACCAACAAGAAAAAATACTTACTGGTCATGGTGGACAAGTTCACCAAATGGATAGAAGCCAAGCCTATTAAGACGACCAAATCTGGACCTGTGATAGACTTCATATCCGGGGTCGTACACCGTTACGGCGTCCCCCACTCCATCATCACTGATAACGGTACAAACTTCACCGCCGACGAGGTAAAACTCTGGTGCAAAAACATGGTTCGGTCAGGTCGAACGTGCAAATGGTCTTATTATGAGCGGCATTAAAGCCAGACTAGTGCGGTCCCTCAAGGAATCTAATACGCACTGGGTAGAGGAGCTCGACTCCGTACTCTGGGGGCTGCGGACCACGCCGAATCGCACCACCGGATACACACCATTCTTTATGGTGTACGACGCAGAGGCAGTTTTGCCCTGCGACATAATTCATGACTCACCTAGAGTGCGCATGTACGAAGAAAGAGAAGCTGAGCTAGATCGGCAGGACAACTTGGACGCCTTGGAGGAGGAGCGCGATGTGGCAAAATCCCGTTCCGCATTTTACCAACAGCAGGCTCGAAGATATCAAAGCAGAGAAGTACGGGCCAAAAATTACAATGTTGGCGAGTTAGTTCTACGTCTGCCGGATAAGAAAAAGGACAAACTCAAGCCCAAGTGGGAAGGTCCATTCATAATCGACCAAGTCCTGACTGGTGGAGCGTACCGCCTGCGAGATGCGTCGGATAACCGACTCGAGCCGAACCCATGGAACGCCGCCCGTCTCCGAAGATTCTATGCCTAGCGCCGGACTCTGTGTTTGTCTCCTTCCTCTGTCCAGTTTTTACATTTTTTGTCTTAAATTTCTCTCCTTCCCCTCTTTTATCTTATAGCCCTTAAAGGCTCATCACGTGACGCGCTACCCGCGCTCATTTAACCTGGGGGCTTCTCTAACAGAAGCTTATTGATATGGGTTTCATGCCCAACACATGCGTCAAACTTCCGCATGTACCTTTTCTTCACCATTATATGCATCGATATGACTTAAGTTTTGGCCAAGCTGGGTTGCCTGGCTCCTGTGCTTACCCCTACGTTCCCGATTGTTCGGCTAGGCGGTAAAGGGAGCACCTCTGCGATTGTTACTGCCAGATCAGCCGGATCTGTACCTCAGACTGGGTGAAGACGAAAGCTAGCGTTCTTAAGGGAATATTCGGTCGGTGAACTAAAAGATGACCCTTTTACTTATTCATATACATGCCCCCAGATGATTTTTCTGCATTTGCAGTCCGGACATGCACTTTAGGGCATGCCTCCCAGAGAAAGGAACCCCTAACGGAACTATTCTCTCTAGAAGATGTTTCTTACTAACCATGTAATATAACATAACTAGTTGGGCACTTGTCTGATAAAGCACTGATGACCCCTATGTTGGGGAACGTTGCAGAAAACAAAAAATTTCCTACGGTTTCACCAAGATCCATCTATGAGTTCATCTAGCAACGAGTCATGGGAGAGAGAGATTGCATCTACATACCACTTTGTAGATCGCGAGCGGAAGCGTTCAACGAACGGGGATGAAGTAGTCGTACACACCGTGATCCAAATCACCGGAGATCCTAGCACCGAAAGCACGGCACCTCCGCGTTCAACACACGTACGGTCAGCGTAACGTCTCCTTCTTCTTGATCCAGCAAGGCAAAGGAGAGGTTGAGGAAGAAGACTCCAGCAGCAGCACGACGACATGGTGATGGTGGAGCCGCAGTACTCCGACAGGGCTTCGCCGAGCTCTACGGAGGAGGAGGATGTGTTGGAGAGGGAGAGGGAGGCACCAGGGCAAAAAGGTGTTCAGCCCCCCTCCCCTCCCCCCTTTATATAACCCCTTGGGGGGGGCGCCGGCCCTAGGAGATGGAATCTCCTAGGGGGGGCGGCGGCCAGGGAGGGGACTTGCCCCCCAAGCAAGGGGGTGCCCCCTTTAGGGTTTCTCCCCCAACCCTAGGCGCATGGGCCCTTGGGGGGGGGTGGCGCACCAGCCCACTATGGGCTGGTTCCCTCCCTCATACAGCCCATGGGGCCCTCCGGGATAGGTGGCCCCACCCGGTGGACCCCCCGGACCCTCCGGTGGTCCCGGTACAATACCGATAACCCCAAAACTTGTCCCGATGTCCGTATGATGACTTTCCATATATAAATCTTTACCTCCGGACCATTCCGAAACTCCTCGTGACGTCCGGGATCTCATCCGGGACTCCGAACAACATTCAGGTTACTGCATATACATATCTTCACAACCCTAGCGTTACCGAACCTTAAGTGTGTAGACCCTACGGGTTCGGGAGTCATGCAGACATGACCGAGACGGCTCTCGGGCAATAACCAACAGCAGGATCTGGATACCCATGTTGGCTCCCACATGCTCCACGATGATCTCATCGGATGAACCACGATGTCAAGGATTCAATTAATCCCATATACGATTCCCTTTGTCAATCGGTATTTTACTTGCCCGAGATTCGATCGTCGGTATCCCAATACCTCGTTCAATCTCGTTACCGGCAAGTCACTTTTCTCGTACCGTAATGCATGATCCCGTGATCAAACACTTTGATCACATTGAGCTCATTATGATGATGCATTACCGAGAGGGCCCGGTGATACCTCTCCGTCAAGCGGAGTGACAAATCCCAGTCTCGATCCATGTCAACCCAACAGACACTTTCAGAGATACCCGTAGTATACCTTTATAGTCACCCAGTTACGTTGTGATGTTTGGCACACCCAAAGCACTCCTACGGTATCCGGGAGTTACACGATCTCATGGTCTAAGGAAAGGATACTTGACATTGGAAAACTCTAGCAAACGAACTATGCGATCTTATGCTATGTTTAGGATTGGGTCTTGTCCATCACATCATTCTCCTAATGATGTGATCTCGTTATCAATGACATCCAATGTCCATAGTCAGGAAACCATGACTATCTGTCGATCAACGAGCTAGTCAACTAGAGGCTCACTAGGGACATATTGTTGTCTGTTATTCACACATGTATTACGATTTCCGGATAACACAATTATAGCATGAATAAAGACAATTATCATGAATAAGGAAATATAATAATAATGCTTTTATTATTGCCTCTAGGGCATATTTCCAACAGTCTCCCACTTGCACTAGAGTCAATAATCTAGTTACATTGTGACGAATCGAACACCCATAGAGTTCTGGTGCTGATCATGTTTTGCCTTAGGGAGAGGTTTAGTCAACGGATCTGCGACATTCATATCCGTGTGCACTTTACAAATTTCTATGTCTCCATCTTGAACATTTTCACGAATGGAGTTGAAGCGACGCTTGATGTGCCTGGTCTTCTTGTGAAACCTGGGCTCCTTTGCAAGTGCAATAGCTCCAGTGTTGTCACAGAAGAGCTTGATTGGCCCCGACGCATTGGGTATGACTTCGAGGTCGGTGATGAACTCCTTCACCCAAATTGCTTCATGTGCCGCCTCCGAGGCTGCCATGTACTCCGCTTCACATGTAGATCCCGCCACGACGCTTTGCTTGCAACTGCACCAGCTTACTGCCCCACCATTCAAAATATACACGTATCCGGTTTGTGACTTAGAGTCATCCAGATCTGTGTCGAAGCTAGCGTCGACGTAACCTTTTACGACGAGCTCTTCATCACCTCCATAAACGAGAAACATTTCCTTGGTCCTTTTCAGGTACTTCAGGATATTCTTGACCGCTGTCCAGTGTTCCTTGCTGGGATTGCTTTGGTACCTTCCTACCAAACTTACGGCAAGGTTTACATCAGGTCTGGTACACAGCATGGCATACATAATAGAACCTATGGCTGAGGCATAGGGGATGACACTCATCTCTTCTATATCTTCTGCCGTGGTCGGACATTGAGCTGAGCTCAATTTCACACCTTGTAACACAGGTAAGAACCCTTTCTTAGATTGATCCATATTGAACTTCTTCAATATTTTATCAAGGTATGTGCTTTGTGAAAGACCTATGAGGCGTCTCGATCTATCTCTATAGATCTTGATGCCTAATATATAAGCAGCTTCTCCAAGGTCCTTCATTGAAAAACTCTTATTCAAGTAGGCCTTAATGCTGTCCAAGAGTTCTATATCATTTCCCATCAAAAGTATGTCGTCTACATATAATATGAGAAATGCTACAGAGCTCCCACTCACTTTCTTGTAAACACAGGCTTCTCCATAAGTCTGTGTAAACCCAAACGCTTTGATCATCTCATCAAAGCGAATGTTCCAACTCCGAGATGCTTGCAACAGCCCATAAATCGAGCGTTGGAGCTTGCACACCTTGTCAGCATTCTTAGGATCGACAAAACCTTCCGGCTGCATCATATACAATTCTTCCTTAAGGAAACCATTAAGGAATGCCGTTTTGACGTCCATTTGCCATATTTCATAATCGTAGAATGCGGCAATTGCTAACATGATTCAGACGGACTTCAGCTTCGCTACCGGTGAGAAAGTCTCATCGTAGTCAACCCCTTGAACTTGTCGATAACCCTTAGCGACAAGCCGAGCTTCATAGATGGTCACATTACCATCCGCGTCTGTCTTCTTCTTAAAGATCCATTTATTTTCTATCGCTCGCCGTTCAACGGGCAAGTCAGTCAAAGTCCATACTTCGTTTTCATACATGGATCCTATCTCGGATTTCATGGCTTCCAGCCATTTGTCGGAATCCGGGCCCGCCATTGCTTCCTCATAGTTCGAAGGTTCACCGTTGTCTAACAACATGATTTCCAAGACAGGGTTGCCGTACCACTCTGGTGCGGAACGTGTCCTTGTGGACCTTCGAATTTCAGTAGGAGCTTGATTAGAAGTATCTTGATCATCATCATTAATTTCCTCTCTAGTCGGTGCAGGCACCTCAGAAACATTTTCCTGAGCTTCGCTATTTTCCGGTTCAAGAGGTAACACTTCATCAAGTTCTACTTTCCTCCCACTTACTTCTTTCGAGAGAAACTCTTTCTCTAGAAAGGATCCATTCTTGGCAACAAAGATCTTGCCTTCGGATCTGAGGTAGAAGGTATACCCAACAGTTTCTTTAGGGTATCCTATGAAGACGCATTTATCCGACTTGGGTTCGAGCTTTTCAGGTTGAAGTTTCTTGACATAAGCATCGCATCCCCAAACTTTCAGAAACGACAGCTTAGGTTTCTTCCCAAACCATAATTCATACGGTGTCGTCTCAACGGATTTCGATGGAGCCCTATTTAAAGTGAATGCGGCAGTCTCTAAAGCATAGCCCCAAAAAGATAGCGGTAAGTCGGTAAGAGACATCATAGATCGCACCATATCTAATAGAGTGCGATTACGACGTTCGGACACACCATTACGCTGAGGTGTTCCAGGCGGCGTGAGTTGTGAAACTATTCCACATTTTCTTAAGTGTGTGCCAAATTCGTGACTCAAGTATTCTCCTCCACGATCTGATCATAGAAACTTGATCCTTTTATCACGTTGATTTTCAACCTCACTCTGAAATTCTTTGAACTTTTCAAAGGTCTCAGACTTGTGTTTCATTAAGTAGACATACCCATATCTACTCAAGTCATCAGTGAGGGTGAGAACACAACGATAGCCACCGCGAGCCTCAACACTCATTGGACCGCACACATCGGTATGTATGATTTACAATAAGTTGGTTGCTCGCTCCATTGTTCCTGAGAACGGAGTCTTGGTCATTTTATCCATGAGGCATGGTTCGCACGTGTCAAATGATTCATAATCAAGAGACTCCAAAAGTCCATCTGCATGGAGCTTCTTCATGCGTTTGACACCTATGTGACCAAGGCGGCAGTGCCACAAATATGTGGAACTATTGTTATCAACTTTAACTCTTTTGGTATTCACACTATGAATATGTGTATCATCACGTACGAGATTCATCAAGAATAAACCATTAACCATCGGAGCATGACCATAAAACATATCTCTCATATAAATAGAACAACCATTATTCTCGGATTTAAATGAGTAGCCATCTCGAATTAAACGAGATCCAGACACAATGTTCATGCTTAAACTTGGCACTAAATAACAATTATTGAGGTTTAAAACTAATCCCGTAGGTAAATGTAGAGGCAGCGTGCCGACGGCGATCACATCGACCTTGGAACCATTCCCGACGCGCATCGTCACCTCGTCCTTTGCCAGTCTCCGTTTATTCCGCAGCTCCTGCTTTGAGTTACAAATGTGAGCAACTGCACCGGTATCAAATACCCAAGAGCTACTACGAGTGCTGGTAAGGTACACATCAATTACATGTATATCACATATACCTTTGGTTTTGCCGTCCTTCTTGTCCGCTAAGTATTTGGGGCAGTTCCGCTTCCAGTGACCACTTCCCTTGCAATAAAAACACTCAGTCTCGGGCTTGGGTCCATTCTTTGGCTTCTTCCCGGCAACTTGCTTACCGGGCGCGGCAACTTCCTTGCCGTCCTTCTTGAGGTTCTTTTTACCCTTGCCCTTCTTGAACTTAGTGGTTTTATTCACCATCAACACTTGATGCTCCTACTTGATTTCTACCTCTGCTTATTTCAGCATAGCATATACCTCAGGAATGGTCTTTACCATCCCCTGCATATTGTAGTTCATCACAAAGCTCTTGTAGCTAGGTGGAAGCGACTGGAGGATTCTGTCAATGACCACTTCATCCGGGAGATTAACTTCCAGTTGAGTCAAGCGGTTGTGCAACCCAGACATTTTGAGTATGTGCTCACTGACAGAGCTATTTTCCTCCATCTTACAGCTAAAGAATTTGTTGGAGACTTCATATCTCTCAACCCGGGCATGAGCTTGGAAAACCATTTTCAGCTCTTCGAACATCTCATATGCTCCATGTCTCTCAAAACGCTTTTGGAGCCCCGGCTCTAAGCTGTAAAGCATGCCGCACTGAACGAGGGAGTAATCATCGCAGCGTGACTGCCAAGCGTTCATAACGTCTTGTTCTGCAGGGAGAATAGGTGCGTCACCCAGCGGTGCTCGTAGGACATAATCTTTCTTGGCAGCTATGAGGATGATCCTCAGGTTCCGGACCCAGTCCGTATAGTTGCTACCATCGTCTTTCAGCTTGGTTTTCTCTAGGAACGCGTTGAAGTTGAGGACTACGTTGGCCATTTGATCTACAAGACATATTGTAAAATTTTTAGACTAAGTTCATGATAATAAAGTTCATTTAATCAAATTATTTAATGAACTCCCACTTAGATAGACATCCCTCTTCTAGTCATCTAAGTATTACATGATCCGAGTCAACTAGGCCGTGTCCGATCATCACGTGAGACGGACTAGTCAACATCGGTGAACATCTTCATGTTGATCGTATCTTCTATACGACTCATGCTCGACCTTTCGGTCTTCTGTGTTCCGAGGCCATGTCTGCACATGCTAGGCTCGTCAAGTCAACCTAAGTGTTTTGCGTGTGTAAATCTGTCTTACACCCGTTGTATGTGAACGTTAGAATCTATCACACCCGATCATCACGTGGTGCTTCGAAACAACGAACTGTCGCAACGGTGCACAGTTAGGGGGAACACTTTCTTGAAATTATTATGAGGGATCATCTTATTTACTACCGTCATTCTAAGTAAACAAGATGCAAAACATGATAAACATCACATGCAATCAAATGATAAACGTGACATGATATGGCCAATATCACATAGCTCCTTTGATCTCCATCTTGGGGCTCCATGAGCATCTTGTCACCGGCTTGACACCATGATCTCCATCATCATGATCTCCATCATCGTGTCTCCATGAAGTTGCTCGCCAACTATTACTTCTACTACTATGGCTAACGCGTTTAGCAATAAAGTAAAGTAATTTACATGGCGTTTCTCAATGACACGCAGGTCATACAAAAAATAAAGACAACTCCTATGGCTCCTGCCGGTTGTCATACTCATCGACATGCAAGTCGTGATTCCTATTACAATAGCATGAACATCTCATACATCACATATAGATCATTCATCATTCATCACAACTTTGGCCATATCATATCACAAAGCACTTGCTGCAAAAACAAGTTAGACGTCCTCTAATTGTTGTTGCAAGTTTTACGTGGCTGAATTAGGGTTCTAGCAAGAACGTTTTCTTACCTACGTAAAAGCCACAACGTGATTTGTCAACTTCTATTTACCCTTCATAAGGACCCTTTTCATCGAATCCGCTCCAACTAAAGTGGGAGAGACAGACACCCGCCAGCCACCTTATGCAACTAGTGCATGTTAGTCGGTGGAACCGGTCTCACGTAAGCGTACGTGTAAGGTTGGTCCGGGCCGCTTCATCCCACAATACCGCTGAAGCAAGATAAGACTAGTAGTGGCAAGAAAAGTTGACAAATCTACGCCCACAACAAATTGTGTTCTACTTGCGCAAAAAGAACTACGCATAGACCTAGCTCATGATGCCACTGTTGAGGAACGTTGCAGAAAACAAAAATTTTCCTATGGTTTCACCAAGATCCATCTATGAGTTCATCTAGCAACGAGTCATGGGAGAGAGAGATTGCATCTACATACCACTTTGTAGATCGCGAGCGGAAGCGTTCAACGAACGGGGATGAAGTAGTCGTACACATCGTGATCCAAATCACCGGAGATCCTAGCACCGAAAGCACGGCACCTCCGCGTTCAACACACGTACGGTCAGCGTAACGTCTCCTTCTTCTTGATCCAGCAAGGCAAAGGAGAGGTTGAGGAAGAAGACTCCAGCAGCAGCACGACGGCGTGGTGATGGTGGAGCCGCAGTACTCCGACAGGGCTTCGCCGAGCTCTACGGAGGAGGAGGATGTGTTGGAGAGGGAGAGGGAGGCGCCAGGGCAAAAAGGTGTTCAGCCCCCTCCCCTCCCCCCTTTATATAACCCCTTGGGGGGGGCGCCGGCCCTAGGAGATGGAATCTCCTAGGGGGGCGGCGGCCAGGGAGGGGACTTGCCCCCCAAGCAAGGGGGGCGCCCCCTTTAGGGTTTCCCCCCAACCCTAGGCGCATGGGCCCTTGGGGGGGGGGTGGCGCACCAGCCCACTATGGGCTGGTTCCCTCCCTCATACAGCCCATGGGGCCCTCCGGGATAGGTGGCCCCACCCGGTGGACCCCCCGGGACCCTCCGGTGGTCCCGGTACAATACCGATAACCCCGAAACTTGTCCCGATGTCCGTATGATGACTTTCCATATATAAATCTTTACCTCCGGACCATTCCGAAACTCCTCGTGACATCCGGGATCTCATCCGGGACTCCGAACAACATTCGGGTTACTGCATATACATATCTTCACAACCCTAGCGTTACCGAACCTTAAGTGTGTAGACCCTACGGGTTCGGGAGACATGCAGACATGACCGAGACGGCTCTCGGGCAATAACCAACAGCAGGATCTGGATACCCATGTTGGCTCCCACATGCTCCACGATGATCTCATCGGATGAACCACGATGTCAAGGATTCAATTAATCCCGTATACGATTCCCTTTGTCAATCGGTATTTTACTTGCCCGAGATTCGATCGTCGGTATCCCAATACCTCGTTCAATCTCGTTACCGGCAAGTCACTTTTCTCGTACCGTAATGCATGATCCCGTGATCAAACACTTTGATCACATTGAGCTCATTATGATGATGCATTACCGAGAGGGCCCGGTGATACCTCTCCGTCAAGCGGAGTGACAAATCCCAGTCTCGATCCATGTCAACCCAACAGACACTTTCAGAGATACCCGTAGTATACCTTTATAGTCACCCAGTTACGTTGTGACGTTTGGCACACCCAAAGCACTCCTACGGTATCCGGGAGTTACACGATCTCATGGTCTAAGGAAAGGATACTTGACATTGGAAAACTCTAGCAAACGAACTATGCGATCTTATGCTATGTTTAGGATTGGGTCTTGTCCATCACATCATTCTCCTAATGATGTGATCTCATTATCAATGACATCCAATGTCCATAGTCAGGAAACCATGACTATCTGTCGATCAACGAGCTAGTCAACTAGAGGCTCACTAGGGACATATTGTTGTCTATTATTCACACATTTATTACGATTTCCGGATAACACAATTATAGCACGAATAAAGACAATTATCATGAATAAGGAAATATAATAATAATGCTTTTATTATTGCCTCTAGGGCATATTTCCAACACCCTACGCCTGGTCTCCACGCATACCCCGATTCTTACATAACCGGTAGGGTATTCGGACACACTCCGGACCGTCAGGTCCCGAGGTAGAAGCGAAAAGGTCGGCAATGACAAACGATGTACAATCCGGCTAGATGGCATTACACATGTCAATTACGCAGTCACTCTGACTGATTGTATTCCTCTTCTATACCATCTAACAGGCTGTCTAATTTACAGTCCTGCTGGGAATACTTTGCGGCCAACTCTACTTGGCCGTACACTAGGCTTACAGGGATCTCCTTCCCGTCAGGCCCCACAGGTCCGACCTCAGCCATGTGGTTTGGGTCAGACTTCGTAAACCGGGTCTTCACCATGGCCCAGGCCTCCCTAGCGCCTTGTCGGCAGGCCGATATCTTCCACAACCGGAAGCGCCGCCGAGCTCCCTTTAGCTTCTCCGCAAGCTCTCCAAGGCCCTCGGGCACGGAGTGGGAAGGCCATAAGGCTTGGGCAACGCCCCGCATCGCCCGCCGAACTCGCTCGTGCAGTTGCAAGAGCTCGGGAAGAAGGTCACCCGTTGAACCGGGCATCTCCTCGGCAGGACGACCCGTGAGCATACCTACAGACATTACTCTGTTAGTTGACTTCCTCGCCGAACTCTTTTTTCAAAGTTCGCTTAAGCACTTACTAAATATGCCGCGTCGAAGCCGCTGATTCTCCTTAGTGGAGTACGACAGCTGGCCACGAACATCTTTCAGTTCAACGTCCACCTTGGTGTTGGCATCCTGAAGATCATTCTTCTCCTGCCTCACCTTTGTCAGCACACTCTCACTGGCCTTTAGCCGGCGTAAGAGTTGTTGCCTCTCCGGATCTATTCCGGCACCGTCTTCAATGCGATTTATCAAATCCGCACCCATGCCGCAAAATACTAATATTTTGAAGTATATATTACCAGAAGGGGTTTCTTTCGGCTCCCCTGCCGCGGCTAGTGCGGCCTCCAGTTGGGCTTTGCACTCTTTCAGCTCCTGGGGCAGTACGGTATTCTTCTCTATAAGAACCTGCATAAACAAATGATCCTTAAATCAGTTACTCTAACTGTTTCAAGTCTCGGATCCTGCATAAACAAATTTTCTTACCCGTATGTCTTTCACATACTGCGTCGTGGCTCTGGCTAAACCATTTTGAGCGACACGGAGATACGCATCTCCCGAATTAAAGGCATCTAAAGCCTCTTGGGAGAAACAAGCGTCGCGTAGAACTGTCCGGCGACGCCTGTGGTTCATGGCACTCTCCACCTTAGAATTTGTGGCAGACAGCCTATCCGCATCCTCTGTGGGAGGAGCGTCCGGTGCGCGCCTTGTGCTCGCCTCCGCCTCCTGGCCAGACGTTGGAGCCTGGCTGGTAGAGGCGCGATTGGCAACCTCTCCGGATATAGTCCGGTGAGATTTCTTCGCCCTGAAGATAGCACGAACGTTAATATGCCCTGAAAGAATAACACCAGGGAAGCAGAGGGTGCGCTATACCTTTGCGCCGACATCTCAGTCCGGACCACATTCCTTTTTGCCCCACGGGGCCCTGTGGCCCCTCGTTGGCTAGCCGCCGCAGGTTCGGCCTCCCGCCTCGGAAATCTCCCCTGCAAAACACGGTTGTCGTCAGAACAATCGGAGTACGTGAGAATGGAACCTCTCTCAAGGGAATGAGACTCTGGTTTCTATCACCTGGGAGGCCGGGATTAACCCTGGGTAATTAGCCATAATGGCTACCAAGGTATCGTCCTTGCTTAGTTGATGGAACACCCCGTCGTTAAGCTCCACCGAGATATCCGGATCCTCTTCGGAGTCCGGATCGAGGGACCGTTCTGGGTCCTCGGGTTGTGGAGGACGGCTGTTTATATCCTTTACCTCCTGTCGTAGTTCCTGCATTGAAGTCGTTAGACTACATATCTAATCATGGGAGTATAAACGAACGGGTGAGCACAATTGTTCACTTACCCAACTAGGAGGGTCGTACATAGTAAATCCGCCCCACGGGTTGACGTGGAGGAATTCCTCCTTTTCCCCCTTGTACAAACAGGACAGGATCTTTACTAGAGCGGCAGCTGAGGCTGGCCCCTTACGACCGTAACGGGTGGCGTCATCCTCCCCGCTAAAATCCCACATGGGGTGACCTCTATATTGAAGCGGTTGCACCCCCCGCATAATGCATTCGGCCATGACTCCAATCATGGTTAGTCCGGAATGAGCCAATAGCCTTATCCGGCCCATCAAGTAAAGGGCGTCTCTGTCGTTTCATCTCTAAGAGCTCCGCGGACGCCAGCTCAAGCGTTTCTTTAATGGAGCACTGTTGAACTCGGGGAGACCGACCCGGATAGAGTCCGGCAGCGGGACATCATCTATATAAAACCATTCTGAAGGCCAGTCCTCGGACGCCTTCTTTGGGGTTCCGGATAAGTATCCGGTCCCTGCGATGCGCCATACTTTGGCTCCGCCCACTTGATATATGGACCCCTCTTGAGAACGGGGCACTAGGCGGAATATCCTCTTCCACAGCGCGAAATGAGCCTCAACACCCAAAAATAGCTCGCAAAGGGCGACGAAGCCCACGAAGATTATCCCTATGACTGACAGTGCATCAGTTCTACAAGTTGTGCTGCACAGTAACATCTCATCGTCAACTTGGTAGTGTCTGACCTTGCAACAAATCAAACTAAACTTGTCATTTTTCCTCTGCGGATGTTCACTTGTTCAGACTTGACAAGTATCTAACTAGCTGTGGTATGAGAACTAGCATGGTGACGCATTTTGTTGCTCTTACTGATGCTTTTATAGTTATGCGAGCTCTAATGGCCGCTAGTTACTACTTATCTTTGAATGGGTTTGCTGCAGAACATTAAGATGTCCCCCAGACTCTGAAACTGATGAAGGAAAAAAGGCAATGACTTTCCACACTCAGAACAACCAACCTAGAAGATTTTGCCTTGCAAAACACGAAATGAGAATGGAAAGGGAATGATGCCAGCACCAAAACATAACATCATTCACCTGATAAAATGTTTTTAAATGTCTTTGCAACTCCAACCAACAGAAGTCACCAAGGTTTTTGAGTCGCGACTTGGCGAGTCGCTGCGAGCCCTGCGGCTCGGCGTATAGTCGACGAAAGTCGCTGTATAGTCGCCATAAGTCGATGTGTAGTCGCGAGTCTCCCTGTTTTTTGGAAAAAGACTTGGCGATTAGTCGGCGACTATACAGCGACTCAAAAACCATGGTAGTCACTGAAAAAAAAAGGGTTGTATAAACAGAATAAATTGTCCCTATGACTAACTGTGCATCAGTCCTAGATGCAGAGTAACATCTCGTCATCAAATTGACAGTGTTTCACCTTGCAACAAAACAAATCAAACTAAATGAATCGTTTTTTTCCTCTGCAGATGTTCACTTGTTCAGACTTGATAAGACAGAAACTAGCCGTGGTATGAGAAGTAGCACGGTGAGGCAACACTGGACATCATGTCTCACTCAGTATTTCTGCAATGTACTAGTATTGCAAATCACAGCACCACAGAGATGACAATGGCGGAGGCAGAGTTAGACGCACCAATGGCATGCCACCTATGGTCGCTGTCGTCGTCGTGGAGGTTAACGCCATGGCTGCGGAGGATGGCCCGGACCTTGGTGCGTTGAGGATTCTCCTCGACCTTGTGCTCCAAGTATTCAGAGGCAGAAGTGGTCGATGCATTTGCTCCTGCCCAGATTACATATATCAGTGCACGGATTTCGGAATCGAACACAAATCAGATCTATGTGCAAGAGAGGAGTGAGAGGGAGAGGGGGCTTGCCTGAAGGAGGAGGAGGAGGCTTTGCTGCCGAAAAGGAGCAGAACGGGGTCACGCACAACCTGGGCCGCCGGGAGCTCGCGCGACGAGAGCCATCGTCGCCGGTGAAGGCGAGCAGGGGCGAGGGAAGGAAGGAGCGACGAAAGAGGGGTCGCGAGTGAGGAAGCCAGCCTCCGTCGCGGCCGTCGCGGGGAGGGAGGCGACCTCCGTTGACGACGGCGCTGGCGGAATATCTGGGACGGAGCGACACGGCCGCCGCTGAACTGGTCGGTCGCTCGATCTCCCTCTCATCTTCTCTTCTCCTCTGATGAAGGGAGGGGAGGGGAGGGGAGGCGAGGGAAGTGGGTGGCGGAGGCCGGCGGCGAGGTCTAGGGAGCGGCGGCGGCGATGTGGTGGACGCGGGGGAGAGGAACGAATGAGTCGGGTGGGTGGGGATCGAGTTGGTTTCGCTGGGAAGGCATAATAATGTCTCCTCGCTCGCTCGCTCGCTCATTGGTCAGTCTGGACGTGCCACGGATCGATCTCGCTCTTCACACCATCTCAACCGTTTATCTATATGCGATGGTATCGTATTTTTTTATTGATAGTACTACCAAAAGAGCCCGTGCGTTGCAACGGGGGAGAAAACATAACACACGCTCTTAACTCAACAACCATCACTCAAGATCACAATAGGTCCATCTTCTTTATTTTTGCGAGGCATCATATTTGTGTTGTCGCTTATCCTCCTTCTCACCCTCGCCGGTGATGGCCTCGGTGTTCACAAAAAACAACAAAAAATGTGTGTTGAATATGGTTAATCCTAAGGCGTCTCTCTCTCCCTCTCTCTCCTCCCTCTCCCCTCTCTCTCTCTCGCTTTCTCTCACTCTCGCGATGAGAAATCTGTTGTTTTCCCCTGCGACATTTTTCAGAGGTATGCATGTGTAGTTATCGATGTTTTCTTTTCCGTATATGGTTATAGTGGGGTGTTTATTTGCAATCCGAATCGCCGCCGGTATGAAAAAAAAACGAATCTTGCGCTATAAATTATAAGTTTGCTTCCATAACAATATTTTAAATTATTTAACAGGTAAAGTTAACATCATATTTAGATTACACACAATTTTCTAATAAAATTTCATATGTAATATGTTAAAATCGAAGTTACGATTTAAAAGATACAGATAATTTAGAAAAACATTTGGTTTGACTCAAATATATTTCAAATTAATATTTAAAAATACTTAACAGGTAAAAATAATATCATATTCATATTCTACATATTTTTCGAATCAAATTTCATATATAACATGTTCAAATCGGAGTTACGGTTTAAAAGATATGGATGATTTTAAAAAGCATTTGTTTGACTTAAATATGATCCGGGGATGAATTACCTAAAACATCAGGGGGTTTTCGAAAAATGTAAAATAACGGTTCGGGTGTGACTTAAATCCGGACGGCGGGTTGATTTCAAGAAAAGACAGGGACTTTTGCGTAAAATATAAAAATAACGATTCGTTCTAACTTAAAACAGGACTGCGGGTTGAATTCTCTGAAATAGAGAGACTTTTTCTGAAAAATGCCATGACGGACGAAAAAGACCCAATTTACTTTATTATTAGGTAAAGAATTAGGTAAAGATTGGGCAGGCGGAGCGGTTTGAGGAGAGAAACAAATCGAATTGGGTGGGCAAGAAGCCTCGTTTTAATAGGGTAGACCACTTCTCATCAATCAGCCGGCCTCTTCTCATACTGGATGTCTCTTCTTCTTCTTGTTTAAAAACGCATATGCAAGTTCGATCGATGCAACATCGAACGAACCATTGAGCTTGCATGTAGAGCCTTCACTTGCTGGTGCATGCCGTCTGATAACTCAAATATTCCATGAACAACGCATCCTTTAATGACCTTTTCTTTCCTGCCTGTAAGAGGACTAGAAGTACCCTGCCGCCACCAGTCATGTTTTGCCAGTGCTGCAACCTCGACGGTGGCACACCCTGGGCGATTTGATATCCACGGAGCGGTAGCGTGGCTCAAAATGGTATTGTTAGGCCGAGGTGACCAACATGCGGCGTCCCCTGCTTTGTCATGCAACCTCTCCATGGTCCAATAGATGAGCATGCTCAACCTACAGGCACCTCTTCTGCACAACCTAAGTAGATCCAGTATGCTTATAGCTCACTTCATAACAGAAAAGGATTGATCAACCTTTAAACATCCTCGAATTCTTGATTAGGTGAAATATTCCAAGAACCGCAACTACTTTCATGTTATCGTGGACTATACGAATTCTGAACCTTCTCGCTCTTTGGACTCCATATAGCACCATGGAACTAGGAAATGTCGAATCTTCAGTGCCATGTATGTCTCAAGGGCTTTCTACACCACGCGGCTCTCACGCCAAACTCATCTACCAAATATCCTATCGTCTCAAACTAATCCAAGCCCAAATAAAGCTCCTTCTTAACTGTGCACGACGGTGGCCTGCTCGGCCAGTGCACACCAATGCAAGGACTCCCCGGCCAGTGCATGTGAGCTCTGTTGGTTCAGAACCTCCCCGGCCGGCCATCGAGCCTCCTTCTATCTCCCTTTCTCGATCGTTATATATGGTCGACCTTCAGTCAAGCACTCTACGTGCGTTCCAGCTCCAACACTTAACATGAGTAGTCGGGGCAGCGTACCTGTCCCTTTCCGCTCCCAAAGTTCTCTAACGACCATGCATACTTGGTGCAACCTTCACTTGATGCTCACCTCCAACACCAGTCGCGCCAAGAGTCAGGATCGATGTGTGTCACCATGCATGCGTGCAAAACATACGTAGGTGCATGTAGCTTGTTCAACATAGTCATAGACAATTAGACATCATTCACGGACGTACTCCTACCTATCTGGGATCTCCATGCATGTATGTCTCTTAGCTCTAAGGTCCACTCTTCATACCATCTAGAAAACGGGATTGCTAACGAAGTCTCAGTCGATGAGATCTTACAAGGGGATCCACGCAATTTTTTTTCCTTTTTATATGTTGTGTCACTTTGACTGAGGCTTGATTAAGCCTCGGTCGGCTGACACCCTCTAAAAAATTGTTTCTTCCAAACAAATATATGGTTTCCCTTTATTTTCAAATCATATAATCCGAGTCTCGTCACGCTGCAGAGTGTGCCATCTCCTCGTCGAGGAGAGGTGCCCATGCATGCCCTATGCTGCTATGGTCTGAGATGGACGTCGTTGCTATGGTCCAGGATGGCACCGTGAAGGGTTCGTAGTCAGCCTTAATAGTGTAGGTGCAGGGCTTGGCCATGGACGGTGCGGCACAGACGCACGACTGAGGAGAATGGCTGGGATGATGTCGAGAGGTGGGTAGGGAGGAGCGGGGTCGGCAAAGAGTTGTGTACGATGTTTTATTGGTATGACACCTGCGCTGGTGACGTGGCCTGGGAGTCAAGATCCTTGTAGATCAGCAATAGAGGAGGCGGTGTGCAAGGGGCCTCGAGGAAAGGAGGGGAAGTGTCTGTTGGGTGAGTCGGAGACGCGACGGGTGCTACACTGAGTAGACGCGGTCACTCAATCCCTAATGACAGTAGTACTATGTACTCCCTCCGTTTCTAAATATATAAGTCTTTCTAGAAATTTCGCTATGAACTACATACGGAGCATTATGAGTAAATCTACACTCTAAAATGCATCTACATACACTCTACAAAGACTTATATTTAGAAACGGAGGAAGTAGCATGCATGCAAAGGACACCGATCGAATAAAAAAATGTCGTACACTAGGGGCCGGTTGACCGGCCCAAATTAGATGATGAGTGGTGAAATAATTTTGGTAGTTTGCAAAAGTACTCAATTAGTGCGCTCGTTTTTCTCAAAATAAATTTTTGTTTACCAATGCATCAGTTGAAATGCATGCATGCGGGACCAATAAATAACTAAGAACTTTTACATGCATTGTTGATTTTTCTTTCAGTCGTCACGGGATATCGGCATCCTAAAGGTTAGTGTGTTGTCAGTCGTGTGGCCGCCATCGCCAACTGCCACTCCATCGCCAGTCTCTCCACGTATGCTCGAGTTGTGGACGCCATCACAAGTTTTGCCCTAGAGGGCACACCCACGGACGTGTGGACCTGTTGTTGAATGAGAGTTTAGGCGTGTCGGGGACAGCATGAACATGGATGATGAGCCCAAGCCTAGAGCAGCCGCTATCTCCTCTATTGTCGGCGTGTCAACGGACATACATAGATCAAATACACTGATATGTTCCAGAACAACATCATCTATATCAGATCAAGAGTGCATGGTGTCACGCAAGAGCTGCGTCCCAAAAAAGTCCAAACCCTTCTTCCTCGTCAAGACCTTCAACCCAAGGGATCTCGTGGGCAAGGTATGCATCACGAGCAGTCTGAACTATACGTTTGACTGCACCTCCATGAGTTCCCGTAAAAATAAAGGGAGATATGATCCATGCTCCTCCTATATAAACAAAACTAAAAAGATAAATCAAAGGCGAAACACTGGGAAGCAAACAGTGCAAGCAGGCCATGCAAGAATCTGAATGCAAATCATAATCAGGCAATGTCAACTGCAGCTGTCACGCCTTCACCAAGAATATAAACAGAAAAGAGCTCCCTAACCATCATCAACCCATCGAGATCCCCATTTTTCCGGTCACCACAAACTCACAGATACTACTCCTTGACATAATAAAAGGCCAAATGGCATGCATCCCCACTGACCGATTAGTATCACACACCAACACCTCCTCGCCTCCAGATGAGCATAAAGAACCAAAGAGTTTTTGTTTTGCTCATCACAAAGGGCAGCACTGGTTCCGTTGACCTTCGCCACCCTCGGGTTGGCCGGCTGCTTGGCCACCAAGTTGGCAGGGTTGCTCATCACTGCATCAAACATATTGTACTCCAGATTGAAGACTTTAGAAAGAAGAAACATGCTGCACTCATGGCTACTGCTAATATCGAGGGAAAAGTTAGATGGTTTCGAACAAAGCTATCCCTTTATATCAATACACACAAGCACTCCTATCTATCAACAATTATATGATAAATTGCTATCTTCACAGGAGGTACATGTGGATAATTTCTGCTCCCACAGCAAATCATCATTTTCTTCAAAAGTAAATGTGAAATGTGTATGCAACAGAAGGTAAAATACGTCGACAATGATAAGAACCCAAGAGGAAAACAGAGTCCTTAAACATGATGAGAAAAGGACATACCAGAGTAAATGGCTAGGAACCGATGATCCCACCGGTCGCTAAGGAAGACGCGGCCATGGCGGCAGTCCACGATCTGCCAGTCAGTCCTCCGATCACCGAATCCAAGGGCGAAGCTTGCTGGGTTGCCGGCGTGCACGAACCTGTGCGGGAGTTCGTCTGAGTTGTGGAAGAAGCCTAGCGTGGCCGGAGGCCCGCGGTGCTTGCGGTGCAGCTCGCGGAGGAAATCAGGGTCGTTCACGACGCCGCGCCATGTCTTGCACACGACGGAGGCACGCGCCAGCACTTGCGGAAGCGGCGGGAGGCAGTTGAGGATCTCCAGGTGGAGCTCGTCCGTTGAACTGGAGGTACGATTTGTGATCTTCTGTTACGTTTTCTATTTGGGAACCGCTAAATCTCAGTCGACTGAGATTTAGTGAAGTCTCAGTCAACATGTTGTCCGTTGGATTGTTTGTCTGCTTGAAGATTAGTGCGCTGCTGGTTTTTGCTTAAAACTGGCCCGCGTAGGGAGGTACAGAGAGATGGGCTGCTGTTTGTCTTTGCTGTTGTTTTTTCATGTCGGGCTTGGGTTTGCTTGCATGATGGGCTAGCGAGGGGTTGGAGCCTTTTCCGTTGTCAGTTGGCTCTTTTCCGTTTTTTGTTGCACTGCCATTTTTTGGTTGTTTTTCCTTTTTCATTTACTCTTTTGTACAGTATATGTATATGTCTGATTTTCTTTCTTTTCTTCCTGTATTTTTTTGTCTTTTTAGATATTTTTTTTGTTTTTGATATTCTTTTTTATGTAACGTGAGTTGTGGAATGTTCATATTGCAACCTGCAATTGCACGTGGTGCAACTCGTCCGCAATTGCAAGGGGTACTACGCTACTGCAATTGGGATCGGGCAGGGATGTTTGGCCAGTTGCATGTCCACCAGTAGAGTTGCAATTGCACGTGTCACAACGCGCCTGCAACTGCAAGTGTACAACGCGACTACAACTAGAGGGCGAGGGATGTCGCCCAGCTACATGTTCATTAGTAGAGGTGCAACTGCATGTGTCGCAAGTCGCCTGCAATTGCAACGGGTATAACGCAATTTCAACAGGAGGGGACAAATGTTATCCAGTTGCATATTTACCACTAGAGTTGCAACTTGACGTGTCGCATCATGCCTACATCTGAAAGGGTTACAACACGACTGCAATTGGAGAGGGGGGAGTTACATGCTCACCACTAGAGTTGCAACTGCACATGTCGCAACCCACCTACAACTGCAAGGGTACACATGACTGCAACTAAAGGGGAGGGATGTTGGTCAGTTGCATGTCCATCACTAGAGTTGCAACTGCACGTGTTACTATCCGCGTGCAACTGCAAGGGATACACTGTGACTGGAACTGAAGGAGAGGGATGTTGGCCAGTCGCATGTCCACCACTAGAGTTACAACTACACATGTCATATCATAACGCCAACTCCAAGGAGTGCGACACGTTTGCAAGTAATGCGGTTCAATTTTTTTATTTATCATTTTTGTTTTTATTTAAAATACAAATTAAATTTAAAATTGTAAGAAAAAATAATATCAAAACCTGGAAAAATGATGGGAAATTGGACTGGAAGTTTTTTTCCTAAGAAAAAATGAACCGGGAGGGAAGGTATAGAATTTGCTTTGCTAAAGGAATAAAGAAAGAGAAACTGGCCGATTCCTAGCCCATGAGCGGCCGCACTTGAGGCTTAGCAAAAAAGAAAGGAACTACCGATTCCTAGCCCAAGACAAGTCAAGAGCCAGCAGCGAATGATACACCGCCTCAGCCCAGATACACATGCATGACGTCGGCCGACTTAGACTTTGCGAAGTCTAAGTCGACTGAGACCTAGGCAAACCCTTTCTATTTTACGTATCTGCTGTTACGATTTTACGCTTTTTTTTCGGGGGTTACGATTTTACCCTTGAACTGGAGGGTTCTTCGCGTTGTCGGCTTTCTGCTGTTTTTAACCGCAGACAAACTATAGAAAATCAGTTTGACTAATTCACATCTAGATGTTTTTTAAGGATGTCACATCTAAGCTCCCACAAATACATAATGCAGCAACAAGAACATAAAAAAGAGCATAGACATCAACGGAAACTTAAAATGCCACAGGAACGAAGTAGTACTTGCCATCTTCTAAGCTTAACTCTGATAACAAGACTGCCAATAGATGAGCCGAACCTGAGATTATTTCTAGCAGGCACCTGCACTAAATCCTACCTAAATACGGAGTAGAATACAAACTGTTTGTATTGTGGGGGGCTTTCCGAACATAACACATCCGTATCCAGCTCAGGATAATAGAACATGGCTGTGTGTGCTCCCGTTCTCCATCCGTATCCAGGACTCGGCAGAGAACGGCTTCTCGGCGATCTCAACTATCCTTGCCCCTCTTAGCCAGTCACCGTATCCTCCGTGACCCGTGTGCCGCGCGAAGCACAGCCAGAGTTTCTCATACGGGCAGCACCAGTCGAGCCCGTGGTTGTGCCCCACGAAGATCGCCTACGTACACATCAAAAGGTAACCACATTACAGTGACGATCCGGCTTGCAGTTCATCAGAGTTTTAGACAAAGTAGTAGTAGTAGTAGTAGTATACCTTAACTGAAGACCTGTTGGCAAGAGCATCCATCATGCCCCATTCGGCCTCTTGTGGCGCCACATCCTCCTCGTTGAGAGAACCAACGCAGGGCTTGCAGATCTCAGTCTTGGCCTTTGGAGCAACCTCGACGTACGCTGTGCTTGGTATGTGCCAGAAGATGATCTCAGGTATCCTGCATTCACAGCTCCAAAAGATCATCCAAATTGTGTGACACCAACATGCCAATGTCACTATGTCAGTTCAGTTGTCGAGTAAGAATTGTTGCAAGTCAATATCTGACCTCCTATCCGGATTGAGGAACTGAGACTGGCTTTGGAACCACCGGACCTGTGCAGAGGATATGACTTCCGGGTAGGATCCACCGCCGGAGTCGAGGAAGTACATGAGCAGAGCAGGGTCTGGTTGCTTCTCATGCGAGAGCACAGGCAGCACGTAGTTGGAGATGCCGGGCCAGAGCTCCTGGGGGCCGACCGACGAGCGCGATAACCCGTCGGCACCGTCGCGGTTGAGCTCGGCCGTCATCAATTCGATGCGCGGCGTCCCTCTGAAGCTGCACCCTGAACCATTCAGAGCACACACACTACTTACGGACTGGGTGAACACAGAATTCATAGGCGTTTGGACTGTTCGGTTACCTGAGGTTGGCATGGACGCCGCAGCTGGGCAATGCACCGGTGGGATGCCGGCGGGCGAGAACCACTCCGGCGGCCACTCGAAGGGCATGTCGTCGTGGTTGCCGAACACGGAGGACCATGGGATGCCCCTGCGTCGGGAAGCAGAAATCGCCCTGTCCCAGTAGAGGGTCGCGTTGGGGATCGGCACGTTGTTGGCTGTCACGAGGTCGCCGAGGTACACCACGAAGTCTGCCAATAATACAAGAGTAATTTGGAAGGTGAAAATTCAGAGAATTCAGCGAAGCTCACTCATGGGACGGGTCAACTGATTACGTACCTGGCTTCTCGGCGTCGAGCACGGTGGCCATGACATGGTCCGAGGCGGCGTCCTGCGCGGGGCCCCAGTCCGTCCAGGCGTTCTCGCCGTAATGCAGGTCCGCGAACAGCGCCACCTTGAACCGGCCGTCCGGCGCGAACCGCAGCGGCGCCGGTGGCCGGAGCCCCGCGGCGCCAAGAGCCAGGGCGGCGGCGATGAAGCCCACTGCAGCCACGAGGCGGGACTGCCACCACCGCATCTGGTCTGATGCGTTCTCGGTGGTGGTTGAGCTTTAAACGAGGCCGTGGCAGAAGACCACGATCCAGTGTCTGGAAAAGGCTTCAAGATTATTGGTGTGCCATCACTGCTGCTCGATGGGTCACGGTCACAGTCGGCAGAGAAGGCCATTCGTGGCACCTCGTGAAGTTCGTACGTTACATTATTCCCAAAATCTAAAAAGTGACCGCGCACTAATTGACGAGAACGAGCGGCCGAACTTCCTAGCCATGCATGAGTTGTTTTTTGTCTACTACTTCCTCCGTTCCTAAATATAAGTCTTTTTAGACATTTCAAATGGACTACAACATACGGATGTATGTAGACATATTTTAAGTGTAGATTCACTCATTTTGCTCCGAATATAGTCACTTGTTGGAATCTCTAAAAAGACTTATATTTGGGAACGGAGGGAGTAGTACATGTTGTTATCAGCATTTAATGTGTTCACACTAGTTAGTCTGATTTGAAATAAAACAACTTCATGTATAATTATTTTGATTTTCCGAATTTTTAAAAAGTCATATCTTTCAAACCGTGCGTCGGAATTCAGATTCGTCTTCACTGTTGAATTCTTTGCGACGAGATCTTTGAAACTAGACCCCGCATGAGTATGTTTCGACGAAATTTTTTTGATGCCAACTTTCGCGCCATATTGTGCAACTTCAGTACTGTTTTGTGCAACTTTAATACTGCATGGTGCAATTTTTTTCAAACCCAGTTTTTTGGAGCTGCATCCACAGTAGTTGTAGTTGCACATATAGTAGTCCTAGTTGGCACATGCACGGCCACAGAGTTGTACAATCTGGTCCGCATAGTCGCATATGAATTGTCATAGCTTGTAATTTAGTCTAATTGCACACACATTGATGTTTAGTTGGCATGTAACATAGTCTAGTTGCACACACATTGATCTTTAATTGGCAGGACACTAGTTGCACACACATATGCTCAGTTGGCTTGTAATTTAGTCTAGTTGCATACGTATTGATGTTGAGTTGACAGGACACTAGTTGCATACACATATGTGCAATTGACGTGGCAATGTAGTTCAGTTGCACACAAATTGATATTTAGTTGGCAGGACTAGTTACACACATATATACTCAGTTGGCGTGGCAATATAGTCTGGTTGCACACGCATTGATGTTTAGTTGGCACGACTATTGGCACACATATATACTCAGTTGGCGCGGCAATGTAGTCTAGTTGCACACACATTGATATTTAGTTGGCAGAAGGACTATTGGCACGCGCATATGCTTAATTGGCGCGGCATGTACTCTAGTTGCACACATATTGATATTTAGTTGGCAGAAACACTAGTTCGTTGAAACATCTCCATATGGTATCTACTTTTGAAGAACACGTCGCGAGGGTTCTAACGGTGAAAACTGATCTTAATTCCGAAGTGCGATCTAAAAGTTATGACTTTTTAAAAATTTGAAAACCCAAAATAGATATGTTCATATCTGTTCACATGTTTGCTTTTGTAGTATTTTTTTAGTACGTGGTACTTTTTCTAATTAGAGTTGTTTTATCAATTAGAAGGGACAAATTATTACCTTTTATGGATTAGGGACTAAAATTGTCTGTTTTAGACCGGCCGCTCGGGACGACTAGTGAGCAGCCGGCCGCTCGCTAGATCCGTCCTAGATTATTATCAAGAGAAAAAAAATAACAAAAATATAGTACAGAAAGCCAGAGCGTAGGTATATATCATGTCGTTACTTAAGCCAACCGACGGCAACGTTCAGGTTGGTTTATCAGAAAGGCAGAGGCATCAAGAATATCCTCTAGGCACCAAGAATATGCTAGGCTGATGGCGATTCGATCGAGCGAGATAAAATTTCTGCCACGTATGTTTCAGAATACACCGTCGTTCGTTCGGTTGTGCACTATCTGCTGAGAAACATTGGATTTAAAACACACACGCATGCACGCACGCAAAGGAAATAATCACTTTAAACTACGTTTCAGCAAAACAACAACATCAGGCAATTATCATGAAAAAAAATTCACTACTGGAATCGAGTTATACACCGAGTGTCACGGACACTCGGCAAAGGGCCCAAACCTGCTGGTAAACCCTTTACCGAGTGTTGTACAGCAAAGGCCACCCGGCGTACACCTCTTCGGCAAAGAGGAATTTACCGAGAGCCAAACAGTACCACCTGGCAATATAAAGTGACTCTCACGTCGGCTGGTTCCGTCATCTCTTTGCCGAGAGTGGCTCTCCGCAAAGATGCCACAGCCAACCGCCAGCAAATGCTACTTTGAGTGGCTCTCGGCAAAGATCCGTTCCCGGACAACTTTTTACTGCTTTCCCCCGGATCCCTACTGCAAAAATATATATACAACACACAAACATGCATTTCAAGTTTCAATGTCTAACAACAAACTCACATAACCATTACATAAAATAGTTCACACGAACTTCTTTTGAGATCACAAGGTAGCTCTGTAGTACAAATGCCTACTTACCAAACGATAAAGTGGTCAATGCATTTCTACATTTGACCACAAGATAAAAGCAACACCACAATTATCACAAACTGAAAAGAATTATCAAGTTCTTCCATCCACTAAACCTGATAAGCTGTTTCTGGCTAGCACATCCAGTCAACCCATTCACTGAACCCACTAATTAAGATTTTCTCTTGTGCTTAAGCACATACATTGTAATGATACTCTGCCTTTTCTCTGCTATAGACCGAGTCGTGGGAGCTGTCTTCATAGTAAATCACTTGTTCATTGCATTCAGACCATGAACCGTAGACGCCTGGACATCTAGCTCTGTACACCGCATACCCCTTCATCTACAAAGATAGAGAAAAAAGGTAGAGAAATAATGCAAGGTTAAAAATAGCACATCATACATAATCCACGTAAGCGTTCATCACTCATACAATCAAAAGCATCGCAAGTGGCAATCTAAGAAGTCCATATCAGCACCTACATGACTATATCACTAAATTAACGCCAAACTATCTAGGTGGACTACTTAGAGGTGTACTCCATGAAACCGGTGATCGTGGAGTTAGAGCACGTCGGGGCACCCCCCACGGTGGAGGACCAAGCGTCGTCGAGAATGTACGTCGGTGGACTCAATAGCATCGAGTCGTCACACTCCTTACATGGTGGGGTCTTCTTCTCCTTGGCTGGGGATTCTTCTTGGCCAGATCCTCAAAATACTTTATTAGGATCAGGTGCGGGTGCTTCTCCATGAGCGCCGCCAAGCGGTCCTCGGCGAGCTTCTCCTTGACTGCGGAGTCGACCCTATTGGAAGATGTGTCGTCGGAGGAAGCCATAGCCATGAAATCGATCGGTGCTAACACCTTTCATCACACAATAAAAAATAGCATAAGAATCAAACATCAAAGATTACTTCTAAGCAAATTAATCATGATGGACACTATTTCATGGATATTTCGACTTTTGTGATGGTCGAGCTGGGCGAGTCCATCGTGCGTGAAAAATGTATATAACAGGACAAACTCGCACAGATCGACCGCCATCGAAAAAAGACGATTTTCTTTCTCCAAGAACAACTCTCATCTCTCTCACGTATATATGGTGGAACTCTCTCTGGTGGTGGTATATATGGTGGTCACTATCTCACGGATATGTCGACTTTCGGTGATGGTCAATCTGGGCGAGTCCATCGTGCGTGAAAACTGTATATCACAAGAAGAACTCGCCCAAATTGACAGCCATCGGCAAAAGACGATTTTCTTTCTCCAAGAACAACTCTCTTCTCTATCACGTATATATGGTGGAACTCTCTCTGGTTGTGGTATATATGGTGGACACTATCTGACAAGTATTTTGACTTTCGGTGATGGTCAAGCTGGGTGATGGTCAAGCTGGGTGATGGTTAAGCTGGGTGACTTTCGGTGCGTGAAAAATGTATATCACAAGAAGAACTCTCCCAGATTGACCGCCATCGTCGAAAGTTGATTTTCTTCCTCCATATAGCATCCATACGAACAACAAGAACTATTTGATGCATCAACAATTAATTATCTATACAAAAAATTAAGAATTATCTACATCCATACTTCTTTGCATGCATCTATGCATTCATGCATACATACATACATCCATCTATATATTGATACATAACAAAAACTACAAAAAATTTACTACAAAGAGTAGTTTATGCTGCATCAATCCATGCATTAATACATACATATATACATTCATACATCCATGCATCCATCAATCCTTTCATCCATATAAAAATCCATAAATCCATCAATCCTTGCATCCATATAAAATTCATGCATCAATACATACACTCATGCGTAAATACATGATCGGGGAGGGGGATGAAGCTCACCTAGAGGGGGAGGTGGTGCAGGCAGGGTTGTGGGGTCACCGGCGGGATTGGGAAGGGGGGCACCGGTGGGGAGGGGGCCACCAGTGGGGAGGGCGCCGGTGCGGAGGGCGCCAGCCGGGGTGGGGGGGCGCAGGTGGCGTGTGGGGTGGGGGCGCCAGTGAGAAACAAAGAGAAGTGAGAGAGAGAAGAGACCGCGCAAGGGGTTAAGTGTTAGCCGACCTTTACCGAGCGTCTGTCGGTGCGGCTCTCGGTAAAGGTACGAGACCTAGATCTAGGTTTTACACCTTTTCTTAGAGAAACGCTCGGCAAAGGATAAAGTACACTCAAAAATGGCAAACATACCTAGAGCGACACTCGGAAATGACACTCCTCCCTCATCCACTCGAAGGTGTAGGTATGCCAAAAGGACATCACAAATGATTCCCCATGCCACTACCCGGCATGATTTCATGTGCCACCTTGCTGATCTGCAATTCCCGGTGATGAAACCCTAGAAGAGCAATAAATTTCTCAAATATTGCGCGCGTCCCCGAAAAATGTGAGGCCGTGGCATGTGCCATGCGGTTGCCCCTCTTAGACCACGAGAAGTTTCGAGGCCAACGGAGCAACATGACCAGCACGTCCTGCACAAACCGGACACGTTCCCCCTTGATACGTAGATACAAGCTCGGAGACGGTACGGTTACAAGCGGCCACAGGGGAGGCTTACTCAAAACGCGTACAAACTTTTACCTCACCCTACAGAGGCCCTGTGATGAGACCGTGCCAGATCCCGAGCAATCCTATCCTCGTACGATTTTCCGAGGATTTCAACGGTTACATCAGGAGTGAGACCGAGGTTCTTTTGGTAACCCGGTGGCAGGGCATGCCCCTCCCTCGTCTGTGCAAGGCGTAGGCATGCCGCAAGGACATCACAAATGTTTCCCCATGACGCTACCTGACATGATTTCATGTGCCACCTTGCTGATCTGCAATTCCCGGCGATGAAACCCTAGCAGAACAATAAATTTCTCGAATATTGCGCGCGTCCCCAAAAAATGCGAGGATGTGGCACGTGCCATGCGGTTGCCCCCTCTTAGAGCACGAGAAGTTTCGAGGCCAACGGAGCAACAGGACCGGTACTTCCTACACAAACCGGACACGTTCCCTCTCGATACCCAGATGCTAGCTCGGAGACAGTGCGGTTTACAAGCGGCCTCAGGGGAGGCTTACTCAAAACGCACCCAAACTTTTACCGCACCCTACAAAGGCCATGTGATGAGACCATGTCAGATCCCGAGCAATCCTACCATTGTACATTTTTTTAGGATTTCAACGGTTGCATCAGGAATGACACAACTACTAGGGAAAAGCCTATACACGTAATCTTACCAGCAGCGCGCTTTAAAATAAAGCGCTGCTGCTACGTAGCAGTAGCGCATGGAAACAAAACTCGCTGCTGAAATAAATATAGCAGTAGCGCGCCCGCTCTAAGACGCGCTACTGCTATAATTCCCACGACGCCGCCGCGAGGCTAGTTCTAGCAGCAGCGTGTTAGCCCAAAGAGCGCTACTGCTACGGATCATAGCAGCAGCGCATTTCACCAATAAGCGCTACAGCTAAGTTTACTACAAAAATTTAGTCTCACCTCGCTCCGTGAAGAGAGTTTCTACCACATTAAATATGTTACTTCTCAAACTTTGACAAGCACTTGGTCTTCATTGAACTCTATGTGTAGAATTTGTGGCCGCTATATGAGTCTTCACTGGTTCCTAAACCGGTGAGGACTCATATTGACAAATCAGATTGTACACAAAAAGATCGTTGATGATCAATGTATTTTTTATGTCTATTTTTACATGCTGACACATAGCAGTAGCGCGTTCGTTGTGAAAGGCGCTACTGCTAGGTAGTTTAGCAGTATCGCCCTTATCTATAGCTCGCTACTACTAAGCCATTCCATCTCCCACCCCCACTCTCCTCTCTATCCGATCCACTCACACTCACACACTCACTGGATCTCCCGCTCAACCCCCCGCGCCGGTCCTCCCCCGCCGACCCTCCTCCCTCTGCATCGCCGTCACCTCCTCCTCCTCGCTGGACTCGGTACCGGCCTCCTCCTCCATCCTCCCTCCACTCGCCGCTGGTCGGCCCCTCCTCGCTCCGCCTTCCTCCTCCGTCCTCCCTCCACTCGCCTCCGGCCGGCCCCTCCTCGCTCCGCCTTCCTCCTCTGTCCTACTCTCTTCTCCCTCCTCGAGTCGCCCCTCCTTCTCCCTCCTCCCTGCTACATTTTGATTTAGTAGGCTAGTTCATATGCAACATTTTGATTTAGTTGATATGATTTAGTTGATTTAGTAGGCTAGTTGATTTAGTTGATTTAGAACATTTTGATTTAGTTGATTTAGTAGGCTAGTTGATTGAGTTGATTTAGAACATTTTGATTTAGTTGATTTAGTATGCTAGTGGATTTAGTAGGCTAGTTGATTTAGTTGACTTAGTATGCACCATTTTATTGTTATTTTTCTGTACATGGATAGGTAGATGCTTTTGTTTTTTTGTAATAAGTTATTTTTTTGGCAAAATGTAGGTGCCAATTTAGTTAAATTTGCCACTTGTTTTTTAATCAGTTATCTTAGGCAATAGGGGCCAAATTAGATGAAATGTCTTGGTAGGTGGTACCCTGATATTTGTGAAAAGTTTTTTTGGCAATAGGCGCCACCGAAATGTTTTGGTAGGTGGTACCTTGTCATCTAATATGTTACTAGATCTTAGGATTATAATTGTCCATCAAATTGCTTCTCGCGGAAGAACCAAAAATATGACATGCTACTGTTTTTCTTTCCTATGAAGTGGATCGTTAATCCTTTGCTCATATTGCTTTAGGAAAATGGCTCCACCACCACCGCCACTATGTTGACTGTGCAAGTCAAAGTGCACGAGCAGCCTTGCAACTGGCAAGCTGTTCGACATCTACTTCCAGGCGAGTTTTCATCATGCGGCGGTAAGAAATTAGATGAAATGTAACAACTATTTTATTTTTAGTGTTGGCATTACTGCATTGTGTCATTTTGCTTTTTTTACACAGATCGTCCCATGCAATGTGGGGTTGAAATTCAACAAGCTGACAGGAGACACTATGACATTTGAGGCTCCTGGGGGCCCATACACTATGGAGGTCGAGAAAGGACGGAATATGTCGCAGATTGGAGGAGATGGATGGGCCCGTTTCCTTGCCCACATGCGTCTTACTGGTGGTGAGTTGATCAGCTTCTCCTTCAGAGCAGAAAGACCCAAGCTGGCTGTCATTTATCTCAACCTGGTGGAAGATGATGAAGATGATGAAGATAATGAGGACCCACTCCATGAAGATGATGAGAACCCACTTCATTAATCCATCGTAGCTCAAAGAATGAGGCTGAGTGAGGAGGAGGTGTGCAACCTATGGGACATAATTCCGCCACATGATGACTTTGTCGGGGTGCCATTTGTGACCCGCCTGACAAGTATCATGGTCGATCAGCATGAAATGGTATGTTATACTAACTGTAGTAATTTGATGATATATATATATATATATACTTTATTGTTATACTTACAAATGAAAATTATCCGATGATATGCTTAGTGAGGGAGTCCTGGATTAGGGGGTGTCCGGATGGCCGGACTATACCTTCAGCCGGACTCCAGGACTATGAAGATACAAGATTAAAGACTTCGTCCCGTGTCCGGAAGGGACTTTCCTTGGCGTGGAAGGCAAGCTTGGCGATGTGGATATTCAAGATCTCCTACCATTGTAACCGACTTTGTGTAACCCTAACCCTATCCGGTGTCTATATAAACCGGAGGGTTCTAGTCCATAGGACAACTCCATCATACAACATTCATACCATAGGGTAGCTTCTAGGGTTTAGCCTCCTTGATCTCGTGGTAGATCTACTCTTGTACTACCCATATCATCAATATTAATGAAGCAGGAGTAGGGTTTTACCTCCATCGAGAGGGCCCGAACCCAGGTAAACTTCGTGTCCCTTGTCTCCTGTTACCATCCGGCCTTGACGCACAGTTCGGGACCCCCTACCCGAGATCCGCCGGTTTTGACACCGACATTGGTGCTTTCATTGAGAGTTCCACTGTGCCGTCGCAATCAGGAAGGATGCCTCCTCCCGTCTTTAAAGACGGCGCCGGCACTAAGGGAGCCTTGGCTGTCGGCCAGACTCTCCAGCTAGGTGGTTTCCTCATGACCGCCTGTTCGGCCGTTGCGCCGACGGTGACCTCTCGGGTCATCAAAAGCAACCTTCACGTCAGCTCGGAACTTGTTGAGCAACTGGATCCGATGGATCTCTCTTCCTTAAACGAGCTCTTGGATCGAATCGCCGCCCTGGGGGTCGCCACGGATTACGACCAGGTTGGGTTTAGACCCGATCTAAGAGAAATCAACTCTCCCCAGGCCACCCACCACGTCGCCGTGGTAGAGGCGCAGTGCGGCGATCCTTCATCTATTCTAAGGACTAGTTACGTCCGAATTCCCGACCCCTCCAAGCCGGATACCCGCAGAGGGGAGGATGTGACTCAAGACCTGAGCTTAGAATCAAGTAACGGGCCAGACTCATTGGACGACATCCAAGAATCCGAACCTCAGAGTTCGGAAGTTCTTCGGCCTCTGAATCTTAGATCGGGCGAGGCTTCAGATTCAACACCACCCGCCCACCCAAACATAAGCGATCTTTCCCAAATCAGGCAAAAGCCCGAGGAAACAGTACATCATTACTGGGCTAGATTCCTCCTGGTTATGAACAGTAATATCAATCTTCTACAGTAATTGCACGGATGAGGGAATCCTTAACGCCATAAGTCGTCGCGATATTACACGCTTTATTGACTTGGCATCCATAGTACAAAAGTACTGTGCGATGGAAAGTGCCTGGAAAACCGAAACAAAATTTTGGGACAATCCAGGCTTGAATAGCAATCCCGTCCGAACTAAGGGGGTGCATCACCGTAAGTCACCCAGGTTAAACACCAAAAAATCAAAACCCTTTACAGGGCATGGAACCGTACTGGATAGATGGCTTGATGGACCCTGTAAAATTCATAGTGCAGAGGACGCCACACCAACTCACAGCCTTAGGGCATGTTGGATAATCCGGCAGATGGCCAAAATTGGCGAGGACCTCTTAACTTTTGAGGCCACGGAAAACCACCCCGGGGACACCAGTACCATTCTCACAGTCTTCGAGACCTTCACATCAAATAATATGCGAAAAAGAACACTCCGCAGCCTTGCCGAAGTCTACCAAGTAGCAACAATAAACTCATGGAGCCACACGGCTATTACCTTCAACGCAAGTGATGAACCTAAATTCCGAACAGCCCGAGCACCAGCCGCATTGGTCCTCAGTCCAATAGTGGACGGCTTTCACCTCACAAAGGTACTCATGGATGGAGGCAGCGGATTGAACCTCATCTATGAGGAAACCCTTCAAAAAATGGGATTAGACTGGAGCCGCGTTGAGCGAAGCAGCACAACCTTTAGAGGCATAATCCCCAGTCGGGAAGCACGCTGCACAGGAAAAATCACACTAGATGTGGTGTTCGGCACGCTGGATAATTACAGATCTGAAGAGGTCACATTCCAAGTGGCCCCGTTCAGCAGTGGATATCACGCCCTACTAGGGCGGGAAGCATTCACAATCTTCCAAGCAATACCCCATTACGGTACATGAAGCTCCAGATGCCCGGGCCAAACGGAATTATCACTCTCGCTAGTGATCCGGACATAGCACTCCGCGCCGAAAACAAGACAACCGCATTAGCCCTGGAGGCACTATCCGAAGCCTTAGCAGCTGAGGAACTGACTGCACTGCGCTCCACAGTTAACAGGGATGATGTGATACTCGACAAGAGATCCAAGTCCACATCCTTTAAGCCAGCAGACGAAATAGTCAAATTCCAGGTCCATTCCACGGACCCCAATAAAACAGCTTCCATTGGGGCACGATTAAACCCTGATATGGACGCCACACTGCGAGAATTTCTACGTGAGAATTGGCACATCTTCGCCTGGCACCCTTCAGACATGCCAGGAATCCCACGCAGGCTGGCCGAACACAACTTAAATATCCTAAAAGGATTCAAACCTGTCAAACAAGCCCTTCGGCGTTTTTCCGAACCCAAGAGACAGGCTATGGGAGAGGAGCTGGCCAAGCTATTGGAGGCCGGATTCATTAGAGACATAAAACATCCGGACTGGCTAGCAAACCTAGTGATGGTACCAAAGAAGGACAAATCCTGGCGCCTGTGTGTCGATTTTAAAGACCTCAACAAGGCTTGCCCAAAGGATCCCTTCCCCCTCCCCCGTATCGATCAAATTATCGATGCCACCGCAGGACACAATTCGTTGTGTTTCCTCGACGCATACTCCGGTTACCATCAAATCAAGATGGCAGAATCAGACCATGCTGCAACATCACTCATCACACCATACGGCCCATTCTGCTTCAACACAATGCCCTTCGGGCTGAAAAACGCCGGCGCAACATATCAGCGCATGATTCAGACATGTCTGGCAAACCAGATCGACAAGACAGTGGAGGCGTACGTGGATGACGTGGTTGTAAAAACAAGACATGTCGAATCTCTAGTAGAAGACTTGAGGTTAACATTTGACAAGCTCCGAAAATACGACATCAAGCTCAACCCAGAAAAAATGCGTTTTCGGCGTTCCCGCCGGAAAGCTTTTGGGCTTCATTGTATCCGGTAGAGGAATTGAAGCGAATCCGGCCAAGATTCGAGCTTTGTCGCAACTGTATATCCCAAAGGACCTCAAACAAATACAGAAATTAACCGGATGCGTGGCGGCTTTAAGCCGCTTTGTCTCTCGCTTGGGAGAAAAGGCACTGCCCCTTTATCGCCTCCATCGGTGCACCGAACACTTCGAGTGGACGGACGCCGCCGCGGCCGGACTCGATGAAATAAAGGCCATATTGGCAACAAACCCAATCCTGGCCGCGCCGAACACCGATGAACCAATGTTATTATACATTGCAGCAACACATCAAGTTGTCAGCGCAGTGCTCGTTGTCGAGCGGGAAACGGACGGACACAAACTCCCCCTTCAAAGGCCGGTCTATTACGTGTCCACTATCCTCACTCCATGCAAATCACGGTACCCACACTATCAAAAGATTGCATACGCGGTATTCATGGCATCCCGGAAGCTACGACACTACTTTCAAGAGTGTTCCATAACAGTAGCCTCGAAAGTACCACTTAACGATATTATCAACAACCGCGATGCAACGGGCCGGATCGCAAAATGGGCCATCGAGCTCCTCCCGTTCGATATAACCTATAAGCCACGGCGAGCTATTAAATCGCAAGTTTTGGCCGACTTCGTCGCAGAATGGACGGAGGCCGAGCTCCCTAAAGAGTACGACACATATTCAAACTGGATCATGCATTTCGACGGCTCCAAAATGTTGGCCGGACTAGGGGCTGGCGTCGTCTTGACGTCCCCCACAGGAGACACAGTTCAATATGTGCTCCAGATCATGTATACGGACTCCAACAATGCAACCGAATATGAGGCCCTCCTACATGGTCTCCGGATGGCAGTATCCATGGGCATTCAACGCCTAGAGGTACGCGGGGACTCGAACCTCACGATATCCCAAATAAACGGAGACTTCGACGCCAAGGATCCAAAAATGGCAGCCTACCGCAACGCCGTCCTATAAATGTCAACCCGGTTCGAAGGGCTGGAGTTTCATCATATAGCCCGAGAAAACAATCAGACACCGGATGTCCTGGCGCGCCTTTGTGCAAAACGCGATGCAGTACCCCCCAACATATTTTTAGAAAGACTGTTCAAGCCATCCGTAGCATGGGAGGGGGAACCCGCAGATAACAACCCGGACCTAACCGCACCACTCGACGCCGGACAAACTAACATAATTGGAGGCTCTGCCACCGAAATTACACCCTCAGCCCACGTAATAATGGCGGTCATCGCCCCGTGGACAGAACCATTCCTAGCCTACCTTACTAGGCAGGAACTCCCAGAGGACCAAAACGAGGCACGCTGCATAGTACGGCGATCTAAAGCCTATAAAGTCCACGAGGGAGAGCTTTATAAGAAAAGCACTACCGGAGTCCTTCAAAGGTGCATCTCCGAAGAGGAAGGGCAGAACCTGCTGGCTGAAATTCATGCCGGACTCGGTGGCCACCACGCTGCAGCTCAGGCCCTTGTAAGCAAGGCTTTCCGTACAGGCTTTTACTGGCCAACGGCCCGAGCAGATGCTCAGGACCTGGTCCAACGATGCGTAGGTTGCCAACTTTTTGCAAACCAAAGCCATATGCCACCCACCGCCCTCCAAACTATCCCCATCACTTGGCCTTTCGCGGGTTTGACATGGTTGGACCCCTTAAAGGCAGAACCAACAAGAAAAAATACTTACTGGTCATGGTGGACAAGTTCACCAAATGGATAGAAGCCAAGCCTATTAAGACGACCAAATCTGGACCTGTGATAGACTTCATATCCGGGGTCGTACACCGTTACGGCGTCCCCCACTCCATCATCACTGATAACGGTACAAACTTCACCGCCGACGAGGTAAAACTCTGGTGCAAAAACATGGTTCGGTCAGGTCGAACGTGCAAATGGTCTTATTATGAGCGGCATTAAAGCCAGACTAGTGCGGTCCCTCAAGGAATCTAATACGCACTGGGTAGAGGAGCTCGACTCCGTACTCTGGGGGCTGCGGACCACGCCGAATCGCACCACCGGATACACACCATTCTTTATGGTGTACGACGCAGAGGCAGTTTTGCCCTGCGACATAATTCATGACTCACCTAGAGTGCGCATGTACGAAGAAAGAGAAGCTGAGCTAGATCGGCAGGACAACTTGGACGCCTTGGAGGAGGAGCGCGATGTGGCAAAATCCCGTTCCGCATTTTACCAACAGCAGGCTCGAAGATATCAAAGCAGAGAAGTACGGGCCAAAAATTACAATGTTGGCGAGTTAGTTCTACGTCTGCCGGATAAGAAAAAGGACAAACTCAAGCCCAAGTGGGAAGGTCCATTCATAATCGACCAAGTCCTGACTGGTGGAGCGTACCGCCTGCGAGATGCGTCGGATAACCGACTCGAGCCGAACCCATGGAACGCCGCCCGTCTCCGAAGATTCTATGCCTAGCGCCGGACTCTGTGTTTGTCTCCTTCCTCTGTCCAGTTTTTACATTTTTTGTCTTAAATTTCTCTCCTTCCCCTCTTTTATCTTATAGCCCTTAAAGGCTCATCACGTGACGCGCTACCCGCGCTCATTTAACCTGGGGGCTTCTCTAACAGAAGCTTATTGATATGGGTTTCATGCCCAACACATGCGTCAAACTTCCGCATGTACCTTTTCTTCACCATTATATGCATCGATATGACTTAAGTTTTGGCCAAGCTGGGTTGCCTGGCTCCTGTGCTTACCCCTACGTTCCCGATTGTTCGGCTAGGCGGTAAAGGGAGCACCTCTGCGATTGTTACTGCCAGATCAGCCGGATCTGTACCTCAGACTGGGTGAAGACGAAAGCTAGCGTTCTTAAGGGAATATTCGGTCGGTGAACTAAAAGATGACCCTTTTACTTATTCATATACATGCCCCCAGATGATTTTTCTGCATTTGCAGTCCGGACATGCACTTTAGGGCATGCCTCCCAGAGAAAGGAACCCCTAACGGAACTATTCTCTCTAGAAGATGTTTCTTACTAACCATGTAATATAACATAACTAGTTGGGCACTTGTCTGATAAATCACTGATGACCCCTATGTTGGGGAACGTTGCAGAAAACAAAAAATTTCCTACGGTTTCACCAAGATCCATCTATGAGTTCATCTAGCAACGAGTCATGGGAGAGAGAGATTGCATCTACATACCACTTTGTAGATCGCGAGCGGAAGCGTTCAACGAACGGGGATGAAGTAGTCGTACACACCGTGATCCAAATCACCGGAGATCCTAGCACCGAAAGCACGGCACCTCCGCGTTCAACACACGTACGGTCAGCGTAACGTCTCCTTCTTCTTGATCCAGCAAGGCAAAGGAGAGGTTGAGGAAGAAGACTCCAGCAGCAGCACGACGACATGGTGATGGTGGAGCCGCAGTACTCCGACAGGGCTTCGCCGAGCTCTACGGAGGAGGAGGATGTGTTGGAGAGGGAGAGGGAGGCACCAGGGCAAAAAGGTGTTCAGCCCCCCTCCCCTCCCCCCTTTATATAACCCCTTGGGGGGGGCGCCGGCCCTAGGAGATGGAATCTCCTAGGGGGGGCGGCGGCCAGGGAGGGGACTTGCCCCCCAAGCAAGGGGGTGCCCCCTTTAGGGTTTCTCCCCCAACCCTAGGCGCATGGGCCCTTGGGGGGGGGTGGCGCACCAGCCCACTATGGGCTGGTTCCCTCCCTCATACAGCCCATGGGGCCCTCCGGGATAGGTGGCCCCACCCGGTGGACCCCCCGGACCCTCCGGTGGTCCCGGTACAATACCGATAACCCCAAAACTTGTCCCGATGTCCGTATGATGACTTTCCATATATAAATCTTTACCTCCGGACCATTCCGAAACTCCTCGTGACGTCCGGGATCTCATCCGGGACTCCGAACAACATTCAGGTTACTGCATATACATATCTTCACAACCCTAGCGTTACCGAACCTTAAGTGTGTAGACCCTACGGGTTCGGGAGTCATGCAGACATGACCGAGACGGCTCTCGGGCAATAACCAACAGCAGGATCTGGATACCCATGTTGGCTCCCACATGCTCCACGATGATCTCATCGGATGAACCACGATGTCAAGGATTCAATTAATCCCATATACGATTCCCTTTGTCAATCGGTATTTTACTTGCCCGAGATTCGATCGTCGGTATCCCAATACCTCGTTCAATCTCGTTACCGGCAAGTCACTTTTCTCGTACCGTAATGCATGATCCCGTGATCAAACACTTTGATCACATTGAGCTCATTATGATGATGCATTACCGAGAGGGCCCGGTGATACCTCTCCGTCAAGCGGAGTGACAAATCCCAGTCTCGATCCATGTCAACCCAACAGACACTTTCAGAGATACCCGTAGTATACCTTTATAGTCACCCAGTTACGTTGTGATGTTTGGCACACCCAAAGCACTCCTACGGTATCCGGGAGTTACACGATCTCATGGTCTAAGGAAAGGATACTTGACATTGGAAAACTCTAGCAAACGAACTATGCGATCTTATGCTATGTTTAGGATTGGGTCTTGTCCATCACATCATTCTCCTAATGATGTGATCTCGTTATCAATGACATCCAATGTCCATAGTCAGGAAACCATGACTATCTGTCGATCAACGAGCTAGTCAACTAGAGGCTCACTAGGGACATATTGTTGTCTGTTATTCACACATGTATTACGATTTCCGGATAACACAATTATAGCATGAATAAAGACAATTATCATGAATAAGGAAATATAATAATAATGCTTTTATTATTGCCTCTAGGGCATATTTCCAACAGTCTCCCACTTGCACTAGAGTCAATAATCTAGTTACATTGTGACGAATCGAACACCCATAGAGTTCTGGTGCTGATCATGTTTTGCCTTAGGGAGAGGTTTAGTCAACGGATCTGCGACATTCATATCCGTGTGCACTTTACAAATTTCTATGTCTCCATCTTGAACATTTTCACGAATGGAGTTGAAGCGACGCTTGATGTGCCTGGTCTTCTTGTGAAACCTGGGCTCCTTTGCAAGTGCAATAGCTCCAGTGTTGTCACAGAAGAGCTTGATTGGCCCCGACGCATTGGGTATGACTTCGAGGTCGGTGATGAACTCCTTCACCCAAATTGCTTCATGTGCCGCCTCCGAGGCTGCCATGTACTCCGCTTCACATGTAGATCCCGCCACGACGCTTTGCTTGCAACTGCACCAGCTTACTGCCCCACCATTCAAAATATACACGTATCCGGTTTGTGACTTAGAGTCATCCAGATCTGTGTCGAAGCTAGCGTCGACGTAACCTTTTACGACGAGCTCTTCATCACCTCCATAAACGAGAAACATTTCCTTGGTCCTTTTCAGGTACTTCAGGATATTCTTGACCGCTGTCCAGTGTTCCTTGCTGGGATTGCTTTGGTACCTTCCTACCAAACTTACGGCAAGGTTTACATCAGGTCTGGTACACAGCATGGCATACATAATAGAACCTATGGCTGAGGCATAGGGGATGACACTCATCTCTTCTATATCTTCTGCCGTGGTCGGACATTGAGCTGAGCTCAATTTCACACCTTGTAACACAGGTAAGAACCCTTTCTTAGATTGATCCATATTGAACTTCTTCAATATTTTATCAAGGTATGTGCTTTGTGAAAGACCTATGAGGCGTCTCGATCTATCTCTATAGATCTTGATGCCTAATATATAAGCAGCTTCTCCAAGGTCCTTCATTGAAAAACTCTTATTCAAGTAGGCCTTAATGCTGTCCAAGAGTTCTATATCATTTCCCATCAAAAGTATGTCGTCTACATATAATATGAGAAATGCTACAGAGCTCCCACTCACTTTCTTGTAAACACAGGCTTCTCCATAAGTCTGTGTAAACCCAAACGCTTTGATCATCTCATCAAAGCGAATGTTCCAACTCCGAGATGCTTGCAACAGCCCATAAATCGAGCGTTGGAGCTTGCACACCTTGTCAGCATTCTTAGGATCGACAAAACCTTCCGGCTGCATCATATACAATTCTTCCTTAAGGAAACCATTAAGGAATGCCGTTTTGACGTCCATTTGCCATATTTCATAATCGTAGAATGCGGCAATTGCTAACATGATTCAGACGGACTTCAGCTTCGCTACCGGTGAGAAAGTCTCATCGTAGTCAACCCCTTGAACTTGTCGATAACCCTTAGCGACAAGCCGAGCTTCATAGATGGTCACATTACCATCCGCGTCTGTCTTCTTCTTAAAGATCCATTTATTTTCTATCGCTCGCCGTTCAACGGGCAAGTCAGTCAAAGTCCATACTTCGTTTTCATACATGGATCCTATCTCGGATTTCATGGCTTCCAGCCATTTGTCGGAATCCGGGCCCGCCATTGCTTCCTCATAGTTCGAAGGTTCACCGTTGTCTAACAACATGATTTCCAAGACAGGGTTGCCGTACCACTCTGGTGCGGAACGTGTCCTTGTGGACCTTCGAATTTCAGTAGGAGCTTGATTAGAAGTATCTTGATCATCATCATTAATTTCCTCTCTAGTCGGTGCAGGCACCTCAGAAACATTTTCCTGAGCTTCGCTATTTTCCGGTTCAAGAGGTAACACTTCATCAAGTTCTACTTTCCTCCCACTTACTTCTTTCGAGAGAAACTCTTTCTCTAGAAAGGATCCATTCTTGGCAACAAAGATCTTGCCTTCGGATCTGAGGTAGAAGGTATACCCAACAGTTTCTTTAGGGTATCCTATGAAGACGCATTTATCCGACTTGGGTTCGAGCTTTTCAGGTTGAAGTTTCTTGACATAAGCATCGCATCCCCAAACTTTCAGAAACGACAGCTTAGGTTTCTTCCCAAACCATAATTCATACGGTGTCGTCTCAACGGATTTCGATGGAGCCCTATTTAAAGTGAATGCGGCAGTCTCTAAAGCATAGCCCCAAAAAGATAGCGGTAAGTCGGTAAGAGACATCATAGATCGCACCATATCTAATAGAGTGCGATTACGACGTTCGGACACACCATTACGCTGAGGTGTTCCAGGCGGCGTGAGTTGTGAAACTATTCCACATTTTCTTAAGTGTGTGCCAAATTCGTGACTCAAGTATTCTCCTCCACGATCTGATCATAGAAACTTGATCCTTTTATCACGTTGATTTTCAACCTCACTCTGAAATTCTTTGAACTTTTCAAAGGTCTCAGACTTGTGTTTCATTAAGTAGACATACCCATATCTACTCAAGTCATCAGTGAGGGTGAGAACACAACGATAGCCACCGCGAGCCTCAACACTCATTGGACCGCACACATCGGTATGTATGATTTACAATAAGTTGGTTGCTCGCTCCATTGTTCCTGAGAACGGAGTCTTGGTCATTTTATCCATGAGGCATGGTTCGCACGTGTCAAATGATTCATAATCAAGAGACTCCAAAAGTCCATCTGCATGGAGCTTCTTCATGCGTTTGACACCTATGTGACCAAGGCGGCAGTGCCACAAATATGTGGAACTATTGTTATCAACTTTAACTCTTTTGGTATTCACACTATGAATATGTGTATCATCACGTACGAGATTCATCAAGAATAAACCATTAACCATCGGAGCATGACCATAAAACATATCTCTCATATAAATAGAACAACCATTATTCTCGGATTTAAATGAGTAGCCATCTCGAATTAAACGAGATCCAGACACAATGTTCATGCTTAAACTTGGCACTAAATAACAATTATTGAGGTTTAAAACTAATCCCGTAGGTAAATGTAGAGGCAGCGTGCCGACGGCGATCACATCGACCTTGGAACCATTCCCGACGCGCATCGTCACCTCGTCGTTTGCCAGTCTCCGTTTATTCCGCAGCTCCTGCTTTGAGTTACAAATGTGAGCAACTGCACCGGTATCAAATACCCAAGAGCTACTACGAGTGCTGGTAAGGTACACATCAATTACATGTATATCACATATACCTTTGGTTTTGCCGTCCTTCTTGTCCGCTAAGTATTTGGGGCAGTTCCGCTTCCAGTGACCACTTCCCTTGCAATAAAAACACTCAGTCTCGGGCTTGGGTCCATTCTTTGGCTTCTTCCCGGCAACTTGCTTACCGGGCGCGGCAACTTCCTTGCCGTCCTTCTTGAGGTTCTTTTTACCCTTGCCCTTCTTGAACTTAGTGGTTTTATTCACCATCAACACTTGATGCTCCTACTTGATTTCTACCTCTGCTTATTTCAGCATAGCATATACCTCAGGAATGGTCTTTACCATCCCCTGCATATTGTAGTTCATCACAAAGCTCTTGTAGCTAGGTGGAAGCGACTGGAGGATTCTGTCAATGACCACTTCATCCGGGAGATTAACTTCCAGTTGAGTCAAGCGGTTGTGCAACCCAGACATTTTGAGTATGTGCTCACTGACAGAGCTATTTTCCTCCATCTTACAGCTAAAGAATTTGTTGGAGACTTCATATCTCTCAACCCGGGCATGAGCTTGGAAAACCATTTTCAGCTCTTCGAACATCTCATATGCTCCATGTCTCTCAAAACGCTTTTGGAGCCCCGGCTCTAAGCTGTAAAGCATGCCGCACTGAACGAGGGAGTAATCATCGCAGCGTGACTGCCAAGCGTTCATAACGTCTTGTTCTGCAGGGAGAATAGGTGCGTCACCCAGCGGTGCTCGTAGGACATAATCTTTCTTGGCAGCTATGAGGATGATCCTCAGGTTCCGGACCCAGTCCGTATAGTTGCTACCATCGTCTTTCAGCTTGGTTTTCTCTAGGAACGCGTTGAAGTTGAGGACTACGTTGGCCATTTGATCTACAAGACATATTGTAAAATTTTTAGACTAAGTTCATGATAATAAAGTTCATTTAATCAAATTATTTAATGAACTCCCACTTAGATAGACATCCCTCTTCTAGTCATCTAAGTATTACATGATCCGAGTCAACTAGGCCGTGTCCGATCATCACGTGAGACGGACTAGTCAACATCGGTGAACATCTTCATGTTGATCGTATCTTCTATACGACTCATGCTCGACCTTTCGGTCTTCTGTGTTCCGAGGCCATGTCTGCACATGCTAGGCTCGTCAAGTCAACCTAAGTGTTTTGCGTGTGTAAATCTGTCTTACACCCGTTGTATGTGAACGTTAGAATCTATCACACCCGATCATCACGTGGTGCTTCGAAACAACGAACTGTCGCAACGGTGCACAGTTAGGGGGAACACTTTCTTGAAATTATTATGAGGGATCATCTTATTTACTACCGTCATTCTAAGTAAACAAGATGCAAAACATGATAAACATCACATGCAATCAAATGATAAACGTGACATGATATGGCCAATATCACATAGCTCCTTTGATCTCCATCTTGGGGCTCCATGAGCATCTTGTCACCGGCTTGACACCATGATCTCCATCATCATGATCTCCATCATCGTGTCTCCATGAAGTTGCTCGCCAACTATTACTTCTACTACTATGGCTAACGCGTTTAGCAATAAAGTAAAGTAATTTACATGGCGTTTCTCAATGACACGCAGGTCATACAAAAAATAAAGACAACTCCTATGGCTCCTGCCGGTTGTCATACTCATCGACATGCAAGTCGTGATTCCTATTACAATAGCATGAACATCTCATACATCACATATAGATCATTCATCATTCATCACAACTTTGGCCATATCATATCACAAAGCACTTGCTGCAAAAACAAGTTAGACGTCCTCTAATTGTTGTTGCAAGTTTTACGTGGCTGAATTAGGGTTCTAGCAAGAACGTTTTCTTACCTACGTAAAAGCCACAACGTGATTTGTCAACTTCTATTTACCCTTCATAAGGACCCTTTTCATCGAATCCGCTCCAACTAAAGTGGGAGAGACAGACACCCGCCAGCCACCTTATGCAACTAGTGCATGTTAGTCGGTGGAACCGGTCTCACGTAAGCGTACGTGTAAGGTTGGTCCGGGCCGCTTCATCCCACAATACCGCTGAAGCAAGATAAGACTAGTAGTGGCAAGAAAAGTTGACAAATCTACGCCCACAACAAATTGTGTTCTACTTGCGCAAAAAGAACTACGCATAGACCTAGCTCATGATGCCACTGTTGAGGAACGTTGCAGAAAACAAAAATTTTCCTATGGTTTCACCAAGATCCATCTATGAGTTCATCTAGCAACGAGTCATGGGAGAGAGAGATTGCATCTACATACCACTTTGTAGATCGCGAGCGGAAGCGTTCAACGAACGGGGATGAAGTAGTCGTACACATCGTGATCCAAATCACCGGAGATCCTAGCACCGAAAGCACGGCACCTCCGCGTTCAACACACGTACGGTCAGCGTAACGTCTCCTTCTTCTTGATCCAGCAAGGCAAAGGAGAGGTTGAGGAAGAAGACTCCAGCAGCAGCACGACGGCGTGGTGATGGTGGAGCCGCAGTACTCCGACAGGGCTTCGCCGAGCTCTACGGAGGAGGAGGATGTGTTGGAGAGGGAGAGGGAGGCGCCAGGGCAAAAAGGTGTTCAGCCCCCTCCCCTCCCCCCTTTATATAACCCCTTGGGGGGGGCGCCGGCCCTAGGAGATGGAATCTCCTAGGGGGGCGGCGGCCAGGGAGGGGACTTGCCCCCCAAGCAAGGGGGGCGCCCCCTTTAGGGTTTCCCCCCAACCCTAGGCGCATGGGCCCTTGGGGGGGGGGTGGCGCACCAGCCCACTATGGGCTGGTTCCCTCCCTCATACAGCCCATGGGGCCCTCCGGGATAGGTGGCCCCACCCGGTGGACCCCCCGGGACCCTCCGGTGGTCCCGGTACAATACCGATAACCCCGAAACTTGTCCCGATGTCCGTATGATGACTTTCCATATATAAATCTTTACCTCCGGACCATTCCGAAACTCCTCGTGACATCCGGGATCTCATCCGGGACTCCGAACAACATTCGGGTTACTGCATATACATATCTTCACAACCCTAGCGTTACCGAACCTTAAGTGTGTAGACCCTACGGGTTCGGGAGACATGCAGACATGACCGAGACGGCTCTCGGGCAATAACCAACAGCAGGATCTGGATACCCATGTTGGCTCCCACATGCTCCACGATGATCTCATCGGATGAACCACGATGTCAAGGATTCAATTAATCCCGTATACGATTCCCTTTGTCAATCGGTATTTTACTTGCCCGAGATTCGATCGTCGGTATCCCAATACCTCGTTCAATCTCGTTACCGGCAAGTCACTTTTCTCGTACCGTAATGCATGATCCCGTGATCAAACACTTTGATCACATTGAGCTCATTATGATGATGCATTACCGAGAGGGCCCGGTGATACCTCTCCGTCAAGCGGAGTGACAAATCCCAGTCTCGATCCATGTCAACCCAACAGACACTTTCAGAGATACCCGTAGTATACCTTTATAGTCACCCAGTTACGTTGTGACGTTTGGCACACCCAAAGCACTCCTACGGTATCCGGGAGTTACACGATCTCATGGTCTAAGGAAAGGATACTTGACATTGGAAAACTCTAGCAAACGAACTATGCGATCTTATGCTATGTTTAGGATTGGGTCTTGTCCATCACATCATTCTCCTAATGATGTGATCTCATTATCAATGACATCCAATGTCCATAGTCAGGAAACCATGACTATCTGTCGATCAACGAGCTAGTCAACTAGAGGCTCACTAGGGACATATTGTTGTCTATTATTCACACATTTATTACGATTTCCGGATAACACAATTATAGCACGAATAAAGACAATTATCATGAATAAGGAAATATAATAATAATGCTTTTATTATTGCCTCTAGGGCATATTTCCAACACCCTACGCCTGGTCTCCACGCATACCCCGATTCTTACATAACCGGTAGGGTATTCGGACACACTCCGGACCGTCAGGTCCCGAGGTAGAAGCGAAAAGGTCGGCAATGACAAACGATGTACAATCCGGCTAGATGGCATTACACATGTCAATTACGCAGTCACTCTGACTGATTGTATTCCTCTTCTATACCATCTAACAGGCTGTCTAATTTACAGTCCTGCTGGGAATACTTTGCGGCCAACTCTACTTGGCCGTACACTAGGCTTACAGGGATCTCCTTCCCGTCAGGCCCCACAGGTCCGACCTCAGCCATGTGGTTTGGGTCAGACTTCGTAAACCGGGTCTTCACCATGGCCCAGGCCTCCCTAGCGCCTTGTCGGCAGGCCGATATCTTCCACAACCGGAAGCGCCGCCGAGCTCCCTTTAGCTTCTCCGCAAGCTCTCCAAGGCCCTCGGGCACGGAGTGGGAAGGCCATAAGGCTTGGGCAACGCCCCGCATCGCCCGCCGAACTCGCTCGTGCAGTTGCAAGAGCTCGGGAAGAAGGTCACCCGTTGAACCGGGCATCTCCTCGGCAGGACGACCCGTGAGCATACCTATAGACATTACTCTGTTAGTCGACTTCCTCGCCGAACTCTTTTTTCAAAGTTCGCTTAAGCACTTACTAAATATGCCGCGTCGAAGCCGCTGATTCTCCTTAGTGGAGTACGACAGCTGGCCACGAACATCTTTCAGTTCAACGTCCACCTTGGTGTTGGCATCCTGAAGATCATTCTTCTCCTGCCTCACCTTTGTCAGCACACTCTCACTGGCCTTTAGCCGGCGTAAGAGTTGTTGCCTCTCCGGATCTATTCCGGCACCGTCTTCAATGCGATTTATCAAATCCGCACCCATGCCGCAAAATACTAATATTTTGAAGTATATATTACCAGAAGGGGTTTCTTTCGGCTCCCCTGCCGCGGCTAGTGCGGCCTCCAGTTGGGCTTTGCACTCTTTCAGCTCCTGGGGCAGTACGGTATTCTTCTCTATAAGAACCTGCATAAACAAATGATCCTTAAATCAGTTACTCTAACTGTTTCAAGTCTCGGATCCTGCATAAACAAATTTTCTTACCCGTATGTCTTTCACATACTGCGTCGTGGCTCTGGCTAAACCATTTTGAGCGACACGGAGATACGCATCTCCCGAATTAAAGGCATCTAAAGCCTCTTGGGAGAAACAAGCGTCGCGTAGAACTGTCCGGCGACGCCTGTGGTTCATGGCACTCTCCACCTTAGAATTTGTGGCAGACAGCCTATCCGCATCCTCTGTGGGAGGAGCGTCCGGTGCGCGCCTTGTGCTCGCCTCCGCCTCCTGGCCAGACGTTGGAGCCTGGCTGGTAGAGGCGCGATTGGCAACCTCTCCGGATATAGTCCGGTGAGATTTCTTCGCCCTGAAGATAGCACGAACGTTAATATGCCCTGAAAGAATAACACCAGGGAAGCAGAGGGTGCGCTATACCTTTGCGCCGACATCTCAGTCCGGACCACATTCCTTTTTGCCCCACGGGGCCCTGTGGCCCCTCGTTGGCTAGCCGCCGCAGGTTCGGCCTCCCGCCTCGGAAATCTCCCCTGCAAAACACGGTTGTCGTCAGAACAATCGGAGTACGTGAGAATGGAACCTCTCTCAAGGGAATGAGACTCTGGTTTCTATCACCTGGGAGGCCGGGATTAACCCTGGGTAATTAGCCATAATGGCTACCAAGGTATCGTCCTTGCTTAGTTGATGGAACACCCCGTCGTTAAGCTCCACCGAGATATCCGGATCCTCTTCGGAGTCCGGATCGAGGGACCGTTCTGGGTCCTCGGGTTGTGGAGGACGGCTGTTTATATCCTTTACCTCCTGTCGTAGTTCCTGCATTGAAGTCGTTAGACTACATATCTAATCATGGGAGTATAAACGAACGGGTGAGCACAATTGTTCACTTACCCAACTAGGAGGGTCGTACATAGTAAATCCGCCCCACGGGTTGACGTGGAGGAATTCCTCCTTTTCCCCCTTGTACAAACAGGACAGGATCTTTACTAGAGCGGCAGCTGAGGCTGGCCCCTTACGACCGTAACGGGTGGCGTCATCCTCCCCGCTAAAATCCCACATGGGGTGACCTCTATATTGAAGCGGTTGCACCCCCCGCATAATGCATTCGGCCATGACTCCAATCATGGTTAGTCCGGAATGAGCCAATAGCCTTATCCGGCCCATCAAGTAAAGGGCGTCTCTGTCGTTTCATCTCTAAGAGCTCCGCGGACGCCAGCTCAAGCGTTTCTTTAATGGAGCACTGTTGAACTCGGGGAGACCGACCCGGATAGAGTCCGGCAGCGGGACATCATCTATATAAAACCATTCTGAAGGCCAGTCCTCGGACGCCTTCTTTGGGGTTCCGGATAAGTATCCGGTCCCTGCGATGCGCCATACTTTGGCTCCGCCCACTTGATATATGGACCCCTCTTGAGAACGGGGCACTAGGCGGAATATCCTCTTCCACAGCGCGAAATGAGCCTCAACACCCAAAAATAGCTCGCAAAGGGCGACGAAGCCCACGAAGATTATCCCTATGACTGACAGTGCATCAGTTCTACAAGTTGTGCTGCACAGTAACATCTCATCGTCAACTTGGTAGTGTCTGACCTTGCAACAAATCAAACTAAACTTGTCATTTTTCCTCTGCGGATGTTCACTTGTTCAGACTTGACAAGTATCTAACTAGCTGTGGTATGAGAACTAGCATGGTGACGCATTTTGTTGCTCTTACTGATGCTTTTATAGTTATGCGAGCTCTAATGGCCGCTAGTTACTACTTATCTTTGAATGGGTTTGCTGCAGAACATTAAGATGTCCCCCAGACTCTGAAACTGATGAAGGAAAAAAGGCAATGACTTTCCACACTCAGAACAACCAACCTAGAAGATTTTGCCTTGCAAAACACGAAATGAGAATGGAAAGGGAATGATGCCAGCACCAAAACATAACATCATTCACCTGATAAAATGTTTTTAAATGTCTTTGCAACTCCAACCAACAGAAGTCACCAAGGTTTTTGAGTCGCGACTTGGCGAGTCGCTGCGAGCCCTGCGGCTCGGCGTATAGTCGACGAAAGTCGCTGTATAGTCGCCATAAGTCGATGTGTAGTCGCGAGTCTCCCTGTTTTTTGGAAAAAGACTTGGCGATTAGTCGGCGACTATACAGCGACTCAAAAACCATGGTAGTCACTGAAAAAAAAAGGGTTGTATAAACAGAATAAATTGTCCCTATGACTAACTGTGCATCAGTCCTAGATGCAGAGTAACATCTCGTCATCAAATTGACAGTGTTTCACCTTGCAACAAAACAAATCAAACTAAATGAATCGTTTTTTTCCTCTGCAGATGTTCACTTGTTCAGACTTGATAAGACAGAAACTAGCCGTGGTATGAGAAGTAGCACGGTGAGGCAACACTGGACATCATGTCTCACTCAGTATTTCTGCAATGTACTAGTATTGCAAATCACAGCACCACAGAGATGACAATGGCGGAGGCAGAGTTAGACGCACCAATGGCATGCCACCTATGGTCGCTGTCGTCGTCGTGGAGGTTAACGCCATGGCTGCGGAGGATGGCCCGGACCTTGGTGCGTTGAGGATTCTCCTCGACCTTGTGCTCCAAGTATTCAGAGGCAGAAGTGGTCGATGCATTTGCTCCTGCCCAGATTACATATATCAGTGCACGGATTTCGGAATCGAACACAAATCAGATCTATGTGCAAGAGAGGAGTGAGAGGGAGAGGGGGCTTGCCTGAAGGAGGAGGAGGAGGCTTTGCTGCCGAAAAGGAGCAGAACGGGGTCACGCACAACCTGGGCCGCCGGGAGCTCGCGCGACGAGAGCCATCGTCGCCGGTGAAGGCGAGCAGGGGCGAGGGAAGGAAGGAGCGACGAAAGAGGGGTCGCGAGTGAGGAAGCCAGCCTCCGTCGCGGCCGTCGCGGGGAGGGAGGCGACCTCCGTTGACGACGGCGCTGGCGGAATATCTGGGACGGAGCGACACGGCCGCCGCTGAACTGGTCGGTCGCTCGATCTCCCTCTCATCTTCTCTTCTCCTCTGATGAAGGGAGGGGAGGGGAGGGGAGGCGAGGGAAGTGGGTGGCGGAGGCCGGCGGCGAGGTCTAGGGAGCGGCGGCGGCGATGTGGTGGACGCGGGGGAGAGGAACGAATGAGTCGGGTGGGTGGGGATCGAGTTGGTTTCGCTGGGAAGGCATAATAATGTCTCCTCGCTCGCTCGCTCGCTCATTGGTCAGTCTGGACGTGCCACGGATCGATCTCGCTCTTCACACCATCTCAACCGTTTATCTATATGCGATGGTATCGTATTTTTTTATTGATAGTACTACCAAAAGAGCCCGTGCGTTGCAACGGGGGAGAAAACATAACACACGCTCTTAACTCAACAACCATCACTCAAGATCACAATAGGTCCATCTTCTTTATTTTTGCGAGGCATCATATTTGTGTTGTCGCTTATCCTCCTTCTCACCCTCGCCGGTGATGGCCTCGGTGTTCACAAAAAACAACAAAAAATGTGTGTTGAATATGGTTAATCCTAAGGCGTCTCTCTCTCTCCCTCTCTCTCCTCCCTCTCCCCTCTCTCTCTCTCGCTTTCTCTCACTCTCGCGATGAGAAATCTGTTGTTTTCCCCTGCGACATTTTTCAGAGGTATGCATGTGTAGTTATCGATGTTTTCTTTTCCGTATATGGTTATAGTGGGGTGTTTATTTGCAATCCGAATCGCCGCCGGTATGAAAAAAAAACGAATCTTGCGCTATAAATTATAAGTTTGCTTCCATAACAATATTTTAAATTATTTAACAGGTAAAGTTAACATCATATTTAGATTACACACAATTTTCTAATAAAATTTCATATGTAATATGTTAAAATCGAAGTTACGATTTAAAAGATACAGATAATTTAGAAAAACATTTGGTTTGACTCAAATATATTTCAAATTAATATTTAAAAATACTTAACAGGTAAAAATAATATCATATTCATATTCTACATATTTTTCGAATCAAATTTCATATATAACATGTTCAAATCGGAGTTACGGTTTAAAAGATATGGATGATTTTAAAAAGCATTTGTTTGACTTAAATATGATCCGGGGATGAATTACCTAAAACATCAGGGGGTTTTCGAAAAATGTAAAATAACGGTTCGGGTGTGACTTAAATCCGGACGGCGGGTTGATTTCAAGAAAAGACAGGGACTTTTGCGTAAAATATAAAAATAACGATTCGTTCTAACTTAAAACAGGACTGCGGGTTGAATTCTCTGAAATAGAGAGACTTTTTCTGAAAAATGCCATGACGGACGAAAAAGACCCAATTTACTTTATTATTAGGTAAAGAATTAGGTAAAGATTGGGCAGGCGGAGCGGTTTGAGGAGAGAAACAAATCGAATTGGGTGGGCAAGAAGCCTCGTTTTAATAGGGTAGACCACTTCTCATCAATCAGCCGGCCTCTTCTCATACTGGATGTCTCTTCTTCTTCTTGTTTAAAAACGCATATGCAAGTTCGATCGATGCAACATCGAACGAACCATTGAGCTTGCATGTAGAGCCTTCACTTGCTGGTGCATGCCGTCTGATAACTCAAATATTCCATGAACAACGCATCCTTTAATGACCTTTTCTTTCCTGCCTGTAAGAGGACTAGAAGTACCCTGCCGCCACCAGTCATGTTTTGCCAGTGCTGCAACCTCGACGGTGGCACACCCTGGGCGATTTGATATCCACGGAGCGGTAGCGTGGCTCAAAATGGTATTGTTAGGCCGAGGTGACCAACATGCGGCGTCCCCTGCTTTGTCATGCAACCTCTCCATGGTCCAATAGATGAGCATGCTCAACCTACAGGCACCTCTTCTGCACAACCTAAGTAGATCCAGTATGCTTATAGCTCACTTCATAACAGAAAAGGATTGATCAACCTTTAAACATCCTCGAATTCTTGATTAGGTGAAATATTCCAAGAACCGCAACTACTTTCATGTTATCGTGGACTATACGAATTCTGAACCTTCTCGCTCTTTGGACTCCATATAGCACCATGGAACTAGGAAATGTCGAATCTTCAGTGCCATGTATGTCTCAAGGGCTTTCTACACCACGCGGCTCTCACGCCAAACTCATCTACCAAATATCCTATCGTCTCAAACTAATCCAAGCCCAAATAAAGCTCCTTCTTAACTGTGCACGACGGTGGCCTGCTCGGCCAGTGCACACCAATGCAAGGACTCCCCGGCCAGTGCATGTGAGCTCTGTTGGTTCAGAACCTCCCCGGCCGGCCATCGAGCCTCCTTCTATCTCCCTTTCTCGATCGTTATATATGGTCGACCTTCAGTCAAGCACTCTACGTGCGTTCCAGCTCCAACACTTAACATGAGTAGTCGGGGCAGCGTACCTGTCCCTTTCCGCTCCCAAAGTTCTCTAACGACCATGCATACTTGGTGCAACCTTCACTTGATGCTCACCTCCAACACCAGTCGCGCCAAGAGTCAGGATCGATGTGTGTCACCATGCATGCGTGCAAAACATACGTAGGTGCATGTAGCTTGTTCAACATAGTCATAGACAATTAGACATCATTCACGGACGTACTCCTACCTATCTGGGATCTCCATGCATGTATGTCTCTTAGCTCTAAGGTCCACTCTTCATACCATCTAGAAAACGGGATTGCTAACGAAGTCTCAGTCGATGAGATCTTACAAGGGGATCCACGCAATTTTTTTTCCTTTTTATATGTTGTGTCACTTTGACTGAGGCTTGATTAAGCCTCGGTCGGCTGACACCCTCTAAAAAATTGTTTCTTCCAAACAAATATATGGTTTCCCTTTATTTTCAAATCATATAATCCGAGTCTCGTCACGCTGCAGAGTGTGCCATCTCCTCGTCGAGGAGAGGTGCCCATGCATGCCCTATGCTGCTATGGTCTGAGATGGACGTCGTTGCTATGGTCCAGGATGGCACCGTGAAGGGTTCGTAGTCAGCCTTAATAGTGTAGGTGCAGGGCTTGGCCATGGACGGTGCGGCACAGACGCACGACTGAGGAGAATGGCTGGGATGATGTCGAGAGGTGGGTAGGGAGGAGCGGGGTCGGCAAAGAGTTGTGTACGATGTTTTATTGGTATGACACCTGCGCTGGTGACGTGGCCTGGGAGTCAAGATCCTTGTAGATCAGCAATAGAGGAGGCGGTGTGCAAGGGGCCTCGAGGAAAGGAGGGGAAGTGTCTGTTGGGTGAGTCGGAGACGCGACGGGTGCTACACTGAGTAGACGCGGTCACTCAATCCCTAATGACAGTAGTACTATGTACTCCCTCCGTTTCTAAATATATAAGTCTTTCTAAAAATTTCGCTATGAACTACATACGGAGCATTATGAGTAAATCTACACTCTAAAATGCATCTACATACACTCTACAAAGACTTATATTTAGAAACGGAGGAAGTAGCATGCATGCAAAGGACACCGATCGAATAAAAAAATGTCGTACACTAGGGGCCGGTTGACCGGCCCAAATTAGATGATGAGTGGTGAAATAATTTTGGTAGTTTGCAAAAGTACTCAATTAGTGCGCTCGTTTTTCTCAAAATAAATTTTTGTTTACCAATGCATCAGTTGAAATGCATGCATGCGGGACCAATAAATAACTAAGAACTTTTACATGCATTGTTGATTTTTCTTTCAGTCGTCACGGGATATCGGCATCCTAAAGGTTAGTGTGTTGTCAGTCGTGTGGCCGCCATCGCCAACTGCCACTCCATCGCCAGTCTCTCCACGTATGCTCGAGTTGTGGACGCCATCACAAGTTTTGCCCTAGAGGGCACACCCACGGACGTGTGGACCTGTTGTTGAATGAGAGTTTAGGCGTGTCGGGGACAGCATGAACATGGATGATGAGCCCAAGCCTAGAGCAGCCGCTATCTCCTCTATTGTCGGCGTGTCAACGGACATACATAGATCAAATACACTGATATGTTCCAGAACAACATCATCTATATCAGATCAAGAGTGCATGGTGTCACGCAAGAGCTGCGTCCCAAAAAAGTCCAAACCCTTCTTCCTCGTCAAGACCTTCAACCCAAGGGATCTCGTGGGCAAGGTATGCATCACGAGCAGTCTGAACTATACGTTTGACTGCACCTCCATGAGTTCCCGTAAAAATAAAGGGAGATATGATCCATGCTCCTCCTATATAAACAAAACTAAAAAGATAAATCAAAGGCGAAACACTGGGAAGCAAACAGTGCAAGCAGGCCATGCAAGAATCTGAATGCAAATCATAATCAGGCAATGTCAACTGCAGCTGTCACGCCTTCACCAAGAATATAAACAGAAAAGAGCTCCCTAACCATCATCAACCCATCGAGATCCCCATTTTTCCGGTCACCACAAACTCACAGATACTACTCCTTGACATAATAAAAGGCCAAATGGCATGCATCCCCACTGACCGATTAGTATCACACACCAACACCTCCTCGCCTCCAGATGAGCATAAAGAACCAAAGAGTTTTTGTTTTGCTCATCACAAAGGGCAGCACTGGTTCCGTTGACCTTCGCCACCCTCGGGTTGGCCGGCTGCTTGGCCACCAAGTTGGCAGGGTTGCTCATCACTGCATCAAACATATTGTACTACAGATTGAAGACTTTAGAAAGAAGAAACATGCTGCACTCATGGCTACTGCTAATATCGAGGGAAAAGTTAGATGGTTTCGAACAAAGCTATCCCTTTATATCAATACACACAAGCACTCCTATCTATCAACAATTATATGATAAATTGCTATCTTCACAGGAGGTACATGTGGATAATTTCTGCTCCCACAGCAAATCATCATTTTCTTCAAAAGTAAATGTGAAATGTGTATGCAACAGAAGGTAAAATACGTCGACAATGATAAGAACCCAAGAGGAAAACAGAGTCCTTAAACATGATGAGAAAAGGACATACCAGAGTAAATGGCTAGGAACCGATGATCCCACCGGTCGCTAAGGAAGACGCGGCCATGGCGGCAGTCCACGATCTGCCAGTCAGTCCTCCGATCACCGAATCCAAGGGCGAAGCTTGCTGGGTTGCCGGCGTGCACGAACCTGTGCGGGAGTTCGTCTGAGTTGTGGAAGAAGCCTAGCGTGGCCGGAGGCCCGCGGTGCTTGCGGTGCAGCTCGCGGAGGAAATCAGGGTCGTTCACGACGCCGCGCCATGTCTTGCACACGACGGAGGCACGCGCCAGCACTTGCGGAAGCGGCGGGAGGCAGTTGAGGATCTCCAGGTGGAGCTCGTCCGTTGAACTGGAGGTACGATTTGTGATCTTCTGTTACGTTTTCTATTTGGGAACCGCTAAATCTCAGTCGACTGAGATTTAGTGAAGTCTCAGTCAACATGTTGTCCGTTGGATTGTTTGTCTGCTTGAAGATTAGTGCGCTGCTGGTTTTTGCTTAAAACTGGCCCGCGTAGGGAGGTACAGAGAGATGGGCTGCTGTTTGTCTTTGCTGTTGTTTTTTCATGTCGGGCTTGGGTTTGCTTGCATGATGGGCTAGCGAGGGGTTGGAGCCTTTTCCGTTGTCAGTTGGCTCTTTTCCGTTTTTTGTTGCACTGCCATTTTTTGGTTGTTTTTCCTTTTTCATTTACTCTTTTGTACAGTATATGTATATGTCTGATTTTCTTTCTTTTCTTCCTGTATTTTTTTGTCTTTTTAGATATTTTTTTTGTTTTTGATATTCTTTTTTATGTAACGTGAGTTGTGGAATGTTCATATTGCAACCTGCAATTGCACGTGGTGCAACTCGTCCGCAATTGCAAGGGGTACTACGCTACTGCAATTGGGATCGGGCAGGGATGTTTGGCCAGTTGCATGTCCACCAGTAGAGTTGCAATTGCACGTGTCACAACGCGCCTGCAACTGCAAGTGTACAACGCGACTACAACTAGAGGGCGAGGGATGTCGCCCAGCTACATGTTCATTAGTAGAGGTGCAACTGCATGTGTCGCAAGTCGCCTGCAATTGCAACGGGTATAACGCAATTTCAACAGGAGGGGACAAATGTTATCCAGTTGCATATTTACCACTAGAGTTGCAACTTGACGTGTCGCATCATGCCTACATCTGAAAGGGTTACAACACGACTGCAATTGGAGAGGGGGGAGTTACATGCTCACCACTAGAGTTGCAACTGCACATGTCGCAACCCACCTACAACTGCAAGGGTACACATGACTGCAACTAAAGGGGAGGGATGTTGGTCAGTTGCATGTCCATCACTAGAGTTGCAACTGCACGTGTTACTATCCGCGTGCAACTGCAAGGGATACACTGTGACTGGAACTGAAGGAGAGGGATGTTGGCCAGTCGCATGTCCACCACTAGAGTTACAACTACACATGTCATATCATAACGCCAACTCCAAGGAGTGCGACACGTTTGCAAGTAATGCGGTTCAATTTTTTTATTTATCATTTTTGTTTTTATTTAAAATACAAATTAAATTTAAAATTGTAAGAAAAAATAATATCAAAACCTGGAAAAATGATGGGAAATTGGACTGGAAGTTTTTTTCCTAAGAAAAAATGAACCGGGAGGGAAGGTATAGAATTTGCTTTGCTAAAGGAATAAAGAAAGAGAAACTGGCCGATTCCTAGCCCATGAGCGGCCGCACTTGAGGCTTAGCAAAAAAGAAAGGAACTACCGATTCCTAGCCCAAGACAAGTCAAGAGCCAGCAGCGAATGATACACCGCCTCAGCCCAGATACACATGCATGACGTCGGCCGACTTAGACTTTGCGAAGTCTAAGTCGACTGAGACCTAGGCAAACCCTTTCTATTTTACGTATCTGCTGTTACGATTTTACGCTTTTTTTTCGGGGGTTACGATTTTACCCTTGAACTGGAGGGTTCTTCGCGTTGTCGGCTTTCTGCTGTTTTTAACCGCAGACAAACTATAGAAAATCAGTTTGACTAATTCACATCTAGATGTTTTTTAAGGATGTCACATCTAAGCTCCCACAAATACATAATGCAGCAACAAGAACATAAAAAAGAGCATAGACATCAACGGAAACTTAAAATGCCACAGGAACGAAGTAGTACTTGCCATCTTCTAAGCTTAACTCTGATAACAAGACTGCCAATAGATGAGCCGAACCTGAGATTATTTCTAGCAGGCACCTGCACTAAATCCTACCTAAATACGGAGTAGAATACAAACTGTTTGTATTGTGGGGGGCTTTCCGAACATAACACATCCGTATCCAGCTCAGGATAATAGAACATGGCTGTGTGTGCTCCCGTTCTCCATCCGTATCCAGGACTCGGCAGAGAACGGCTTCTCGGCGATCTCAACTATCCTTGCCCCTCTTAGCCAGTCACCGTATCCTCCGTGACCCGTGTGCCGCGCGAAGCACAGCCAGAGTTTCTCATACGGGCAGCACCAGTCGAGCCCGTGGTTGTGCCCCACGAAGATCGCCTACGTACACATCAAAAGGTAACCACATTACAGTGACGATCCGGCTTGCAGTTCATCAGAGTTTTAGACAAAGTAGTAGTAGTAGTAGTAGTATACCTTAACTGAAGACCTGTTGGCAAGAGCATCCATCATGCCCCATTCGGCCTCTTGTGGCGCCACATCCTCCTCGTTGAGAGAACCAACGCAGGGCTTGCAGATCTCAGTCTTGGCCTTTGGAGCAACCTCGACGTACGCTGTGCTTGGTATGTGCCAGAAGATGATCTCAGGTATCCTGCATTCACAGCTCCAAAAGATCATCCAAATTGTGTGACACCAACATGCCAATGTCACTATGTCAGTTCAGTTGTCGAGTAAGAATTGTTGCAAGTCAATATCTGACCTCCTATCCGGATTGAGGAACTGAGACTGGCTTTGGAACCACCGGACCTGTGCAGAGGATATGACTTCCGGGTAGGATCCACCGCCGGAGTCGAGGAAGTACATGAGCAGAGCAGGGTCTGGTTGCTTCTCATGCGAGAGCACAGGCAGCACGTAGTTGGAGATGCCGGGCCAGAGCTCCTGGGGGCCGACCGACGAGCGCGATAACCCGTCGGCACCGTCGCGGTTGAGCTCGGCCGTCATCAATTCGATGCGCGGCGTCCCTCTGAAGCTGCACCCTGAACCATTCAGAGCACACACACTACTTACGGACTGGGTGAACACAGAATTCATAGGCGTTTGGACTGTTCGGTTACCTGAGGTTGGCATGGACGCCGCAGCTGGGCAATGCACCGGTGGGATGCCGGCGGGCGAGAACCACTCCGGCGGCCACTCGAAGGGCATGTCGTCGTGGTTGCCGAACACGGAGGACCATGGGATGCCCCTGCGTCGGGAAGCAGAAATCGCCCTGTCCCAGTAGAGGGTCGCGTTGGGGATCGGCACGTTGTTGGCTGTCACGAGGTCGCCGAGGTACACCACGAAGTCTGCCAATAATACAAGAGTAATTTGGAAGGTGAAAATTCAGAGAATTCAGCGAAGCTCACTCATGGGACGGGTCAACTGATTACGTACCTGGCTTCTCGGCGTCGAGCACGGTGGCCATGACATGGTCCGAGGCGGCGTCCTGCGCGGGGCCCCAGTCCGTCCAGGCGTTCTCGCCGTAATGCAGGTCCGCGAACAGCGCCACCTTGAACCGGCCGTCCGGCGCGAACCGCAGCGGCGCCGGTGGCCGGAGCCCCGCGGCGCCAAGAGCCAGGGCGGCGGCGATGAAGCCCACTGCAGCCACGAGGCGGGACTGCCACCACCGCATCTGGTCTGATGCGTTCTCGGTGGTGGTTGAGCTTTAAACGAGGCCGTGGCAGAAGACCACGATCCAGTGTCTGGAAAAGGCTTCAAGATTATTGGTGTGCCATCACTGCTGCTCGATGGGTCACGGTCACAGTCGGCAGAGAAGGCCATTCGTGGCACCTCGTGAAGTTCGTACGTTACATTATTCCCAAAATCTAAAAAGTGACCGCGCACTAATTGACGAGAACGAGCGGCCGAACTTCCTAGCCATGCATGAGTTGTTTTTTGTCTACTACTTCCTCCGTTCCTAAATATAAGTCTTTTTAGACATTTCAAATGGACTACAACATACGGATGTATGTAGACATATTTTAAGTGTAGATTCACTCATTTTGCTCCGAATATAGTCACTTGTTGGAATCTCTAAAAAGACTTATATTTGGGAACGGAGGGAGTAGTACATGTTGTTATCAGCATTTAATGTGTTCACACTAGTTAGTCTGATTTGAAATAAAACAACTTCATGTATAATTATTTTGATTTTCCGAATTTTTAAAAAGTCATATCTTTCAAACCGTGCGTCGGAATTCAGATTCGTCTTCACTGTTGAATTCTTTGCGACGAGATCTTTGAAACTAGACCCCGCATGAGTATGTTTCGACGAAATTTTTTTGATGCCAACTTTCGCGCCATATTGTGCAACTTCAGTACTGTTTTGTGCAACTTTAATACTGCATGGTGCAATTTTTTTCAAACCCAGTTTTTTGGAGCTGCATCCACAGTAGTTGTAGTTGCACATATAGTAGTCCTAGTTGGCACATGCACGGCCACAGAGTTGTACAATCTGGTCCGCATAGTCGCATATGAATTGTCATAGCTTGTAATTTAGTCTAATTGCACACACATTGATGTTTAGTTGGCATGTAACATAGTCTAGTTGCACACACATTGATCTTTAATTGGCAGGACACTAGTTGCACACACATATGCTCAGTTGGCTTGTAATTTAGTCTAGTTGCATACGTATTGATGTTTAGTTGACAGGACACTAGTTGCATACACATATGTGCAATTGACGTGGCAATGTAGTTCAGTTGCACACAAATTGATATTTAGTTGGCAGGACTAGTTACACACATATATACTCAGTTGGCGTGGCAATATAGTCTGGTTGCACACGCATTGATGTTTAGTTGGCACGACTATTGGCACACATATATACTCAGTTGGCGCGGCAATGTAGTCTAGTTGCACACACATTGATATTTAGTTGGCAGAAGGACTATTGGCACGCGCATATGCTTAATTGGCGCGGCATGTACTCTAGTTGCACACATATTGATATTTAGTTGGCAGAAACACTAGTTCGTTGAAACATCTCCATATGGTATCTACTTTTGAAGAACACGTCGCGAGGGTTCTAACGGTGAAAACTGATCTTAATTCCGAAGTGCGATCTAAAAGTTATGACTTTTTAAAAATTTGAAAACCCAAAATAGATATGTTCATATCTGTTCACATGTTTGCTTTTGTAGTATTTTTTTAGTACGTGGTACTTTTTCTAATTAGAGTTGTTTTATCAATTAGAAGGGACAAATTATTACCTTTTATGGATTAGGGACTAAAATTGTCTGTTTTAGACCGGCCGCTCGGGACGACTAGTGAGCAGCCGGCCGCTCGCTAGATCCGTCCTAGATTATTATCAAGAGAAAAAAAATAACAAAAATATAGTACAGAAAGCCAGAGCGTAGGTATATATCATGTCGTTACTTAAGCCAACCGACGGCAACGTTCAGGTTGGTTTATCAGAAAGGCAGAGGCATCAAGAATATCCTCTAGGCACCAAGAATATGCTAGGCTGATGGCGATTCGATCGAGCGAGATAAAATTTCTGCCACGTATGTTTCAGAATACACCGTCGTTCGTTCGGTTGTGCACTATCTGCTGAGAAACATTGGATTTAAAACACACACGCATGCACGCACGCAAAGGAAATAATCACTTTAAACTACGTTTCAGCAAAACAACAACATCAGGCAATTATCATGAAAAAAAATTCACTACTGGAATCGAGTTATACACCGAGTGTCACGGACACTCGGCAAAGGGCCCAAACCTGCTGGTAAACCCTTTACCGAGTGTTGTACAGCAAAGGCCACCCGGCGTACACCTCTTCGGCAAAGAGGAATTTACCGAGAGCCAAACAGTACCACCTGGCAATATAAAGTGACTCTCACGTCGGCTGGTTCCGTCATCTCTTTGCCGAGAGTGGCTCTCCGCAAAGATGCCACAGCCAACCGCCAGCAAATGCTACTTTGAGTGGCTCTCGGCAAAGATCCGTTCCCGGACAACTTTTTACTGCTTTCCCCCGGATCCCTACTGCAAAAATATATATACAACACACAAACATGCATTTCAAGTTTCAATGTCTAACAACAAACTCACATAACCATTACATAAAATAGTTCACACGAACTTCTTTTGAGATCACAAGGTAGCTCTGTAGTACAAATGCCTACTTACCAAACGATAAAGTGGTCAATGCATTTCTACATTTGACCACAAGATAAAAGCAACACCACAATTATCACAAACTGAAAAGAATTATCAAGTTCTTCCATCCACTAAACCTGATAAGCTGTTTCTGGCTAGCACATCCAGTCAACCCATTCACTGAACCCACTAATTAAGATTTTCTCTTGTGCTTAAGCACATACATTGTAATGATACTCTGCCTTTTCTCTGCTATAGACCGAGTCGTGGGAGCTGTCTTCATAGTAAATCACTTGTTCATTGCATTCAGACCATGAACCGTAGACGCCTGGACATCTAGCTCTGTACACCGCATACCCCTTCATCTACAAAGATAGAGAAAAAAGGTAGAGAAATAATGCAAGGTTAAAAATAGCACATCATACATAATCCACGTAAGCGTTCATCACTCATACAATCAAAAGCATCGCAAGTGGCAATCTAAGAAGTCCATATCAGCACCTACATGACTATATCACTAAATTAACGCCAAACTATCTAGGTGGACTACTTAGAGGTGTACTCCATGAAACCGGTGATCGTGGAGTTAGAGCACGTCGGGGCACCCCCCACGGTGGAGGACCAAGCGTCGTCGAGAATGTACGTCGGTGGACTCAATAGCATCGAGTCGTCACACTCCTTACATGGTGGGGTCTTCTTCTCCTTGGCTGGGGATTCTTCTTGGCCAGATCCTCAAAATACTTTATTAGGATCAGGTGCGGGTGCTTCTCCATGAGCGCCGCCAAGCGGTCCTCGGCGAGCTTCTCCTTGACTGCGGAGTCGACCCTATTGGAAGATGTGTCGTCGGAGGAAGCCATAGCCATGAAATCGATCGGTGCTAACACCTTTCATCACACAATAAAAAATAGCATAAGAATCAAACATCAAAGATTACTTCTAAGCAAATTAATCATGATGGACACTATTTCATGGATATTTCGACTTTTGTGATGGTCGAGCTGGGCGAGTCCATCGTGCGTGAAAAATGTATATAACAGGACAAACTCGCACAGATCGACCGCCATCGAAAAAAGACGATTTTCTTTCTCCAAGAACAACTCTCATCTCTCTCACGTATATATGGTGGAACTCTCTCTGGTGGTGGTATATATGGTGGTCACTATCTCACGGATATGTCGACTTTCGGTGATGGTCAATCTGGGCGAGTCCATCGTGCGTGAAAACTGTATATCACAAGAAGAACTCGCCCAAATTGACAGCCATCGGCAAAAGACGATTTTCTTTCTCCAAGAACAACTCTCTTCTCTATCACGTATATATGGTGGAACTCTCTCTGGTTGTGGTATATATGGTGGACACTATCTGACAAGTATTTTGACTTTCGGTGATGGTCAAGCTGGGTGATGGTCAAGCTGGGTGATGGTTAAGCTGGGTGACTTTCGGTGCGTGAAAAATGTATATCACAAGAAGAACTCTCCCAGATTGACCGCCATCGTCGAAAGTTGATTTTCTTCCTCCATATAGCATCCATACGAACAACAAGAACTATTTGATGCATCAACAATTAATTATCTATACAAAAAATTAAGAATTATCTACATCCATACTTCTTTGCATGCATCTATGCATTCATGCATACATACATACATCCATCTATATATTGATACATAACAAAAACTACAAAAAATTTACTACAAAGAGTAGTTTATGCTGCATCAATCCATGCATTAATACATACATATATACATTCATACATCCATGCATCCATCAATCCTTTCATCCATATAAAAATCCATAAATCCATCAATCCTTGCATCCATATAAAATTCATGCATCAATACATACACTCATGCGTAAATACATGATCGGGGAGGGGGATGAAGCTCACCTAGAGGGGGAGGTGGTGCAGGCAGGGTTGTGGGGTCACCGGCGGGATTGGGAAGGGGGGCACCGGTGGGGAGGGGGCCACCAGTGGGGAGGGCGCCGGTGCGGAGGGCGCCAGCCGGGGTGGGGGGGCGCAGGTGGCGTGTGGGGTGGGGGCGCCAGTGAGAAACAAAGAGAAGTGAGAGAGAGAAGAGACCGCGCAAGGGGTTAAGTGTTAGCCGACCTTTACCGAGCGTCTGTCGGTGCGGCTCTCGGTAAAGGTACGAGACCTAGATCTAGGTTTTACACCTTTTCTTAGAGAAACGCTCGGCAAAGGATAAAGTACACTCAAAAATGGCAAACATACCTAGAGCGACACTCGGAAATGACACTCCTCCCTCATCCACTCGAAGGTGTAGGTATGCCAAAAGGACATCACAAATGATTCCCCATGCCACTACCCGGCATGATTTCATGTGCCACCTTGCTGATCTGCAATTCCCGGTGATGAAACCCTAGAAGAGCAATAAATTTCTCAAATATTGCGCGCGTCCCCGAAAAATGTGAGGCCGTGGCATGTGCCATGCGGTTGCCCCTCTTAGACCACGAGAAGTTTCGAGGCCAACGGAGCAACATGACCAGCACGTCCTGCACAAACCGGACACGTTCCCCCTTGATACGTAGATACAAGCTCGGAGACGGTACGGTTACAAGCGGCCACAGGGGAGGCTTACTCAAAACGCGTACAAACTTTTACCTCACCCTACAGAGGCCCTGTGATGAGACCGTGCCAGATCCCGAGCAATCCTATCCTCGTACGATTTTCCGAGGATTTCAACGGTTACATCAGGAGTGAGACCGAGGTTCTTTTGGTAACCCGGTGGCAGGGCATGCCCCTCCCTCGTCTGTGCAAGGCGTAGGCATGCCGCAAGGACATCACAAATGTTTCCCCATGACGCTACCTGACATGATTTCATGTGCCACCTTGCTGATCTGCAATTCCCGGCGATGAAACCCTAGCAGAACAATAAATTTCTCGAATATTGCGCGCGTCCCCAAAAAATGCGAGGATGTGGCACGTGCCATGCGGTTGCCCCCTCTTAGAGCACGAGAAGTTTCGAGGCCAACGGAGCAACAGGACCGGTACTTCCTACACAAACCGGACACGTTCCCTCTCGATACCCAGATGCTAGCTCGGAGACAGTGCGGTTTACAAGCGGCCTCAGGGGAGGCTTACTCAAAACGCACCCAAACTTTTACCGCACCCTACAAAGGCCATGTGATGAGACCATGTCAGATCCCGAGCAATCCTACCATTGTACATTTTTTTTAGGATTTCAACGGTTGCATCAGGAATGACACAACTACTAGGGAAAAGCCTATACACGTAATCTTACCAGCAGCGCGCTTTAAAATAAAGCGCTGCTGCTACGTAGCAGTAGCGCATGGAAACAAAACTCGCTGCTGAAATAAATATAGCAGTAGCGCGCCCGCTCTAAGACGCGCTACTGCTATAATTCCCACGACACCGCCGCGAGGCTAGTTCTAGCAGCAGCGTGTTAGCCCAAAGAGCGCTACTGCTACGGATCATAGCAGCAGCGCATTTCACCAATAAGCGCTACAGCTAAGTTTACTACAAAAATTTAGTCTCACCTCGCTCCGTGAAGAGAGTTTCTACCACATTAAATATGTTACTTCTCAAACTTTGACAAGCACTTGGTCTTCATTGAACTCTATGTGTAGAATTTGTGGCCGCTATATGAGTCTTCACTGGTTCCTAAACCGGTGAGGACTCATATTGACAAATCAGATTGTACACAAAAAGATCGTTGATGATCAATGTATTTTTTATGTCTATTTTTACATGCTGACACATAGCAGTAGCGCGTTCGTTGTGAAAGGCGCTACTGCTAGGTAGTTTAGCAGTATCGCCCTTATCTATAGCTCGCTACTACTAAGCCATTCCATCTCCCACCCCCACTCTCCTCTCTATCCGATCCACTCACACTCACACACTCACTGGATCTCCCGCTCAACCCCCCGCGCCGGTCCTCCCCCGCCGACCCTCCTCCCTCTGCATCGTCGTCACCTCCTCCTCCTCGCTGGACTCGGTACCGGCCTCCTCCTCCATCCTCCCTCCACTCGCCGCTGGTCGGCCCCTCCTCGCTCCGCCTTCCTCCTCCGTCCTCCCTCCACTCGCCTCCGGCCGGCCCCTCCTCGCTCCGCCTTCCTCCTCTGTCCTACTCTCTTCTCCCTCCTCGAGTCGCCCCTCCTTCTCCCTCCTCCCTGCTACATTTTGATTTAGTAGGCTAGTTCATATGCAACATTTTGATTTAGTTGATATGATTTAGTTGATTTAGTAGGCTAGTTGATTTAGTTGATTTAGAACATTTTGATTTAGTTGATTTAGTAGGCTAGTTGATTGAGTTGATTTAGAACATTTTGATTTAGTTGATTTAGTATGCTAGTGGATTTAGTAGGCTAGTTGATTTAGTTGACTTAGTATGCACCATTTTATTGTTATTTTTCTGTACATGGATAGGTAGATGCTTTTGTTTTTTTGTAATAAGTTATTTTTTTGGCAAAATGTAGGTGCCAATTTAGTTAAATTTGCCACTTGTTTTTTAATCAGTTATCTTAGGCAATAGGGGCCAAATTAGATGAAATGTCTTGGTAGGTGGTACCCTGATATTTGTGAAAAGTTTTTTTGGCAATAGGCGCCACCGAAATGTTTTGGTAGGTGGTACCTTGTCATCTAATATGTTACTAGATCTTAGGATTATAATTGTCCATCAAATTGCTTCTCGCGGAAGAACCAAAAATATGACATGCTACTGTTTTTCTTTCCTATGAAGTGGATCGTTAATCCTTTGCTCATATTGCTTTAGGAAAATGGCTCCACCACCACCGCCACTATGTTGACTGTGCAAGTCAAAGTGCGCGAGCAGCCTTGCAACTGGCAAGCTGTTCGACATCTACTTCCAGGCGAGTTTTCATCATGCGGCGGTAAGAAATTAGATGAAATGTAACAACTATTTTATTTTTAGTGTTGGCATTACTGCATTGTGTCATTTTGCTTTTTTTACACAGATCGTCCCATGCAATGTGGGGTTGAAATTCAACAAGCTGACAGGAGACACTATGACATTTGAGGCTCCTGGGGGCCCATACACTATGGAGGTCGAGAAAGGACGGAATATGTCGCAGATTGGAGGAGATGGATGGGCCCGTTTCCTTGCCCACATGCGTCTTACTGGTGGTGAGTTGATCAGCTTCTCCTTCAGAGCAGAAAGACCCAAGCTGGCTGTCATTTATCTCAACCTGGTGGAAGATGATGAAGATGATGAAGATAATGAGGACCCACTCCATGAAGATGATGAGAACCCACTTCATTAATCCATCGTAGCTCAAAGAATGAGGCTGAGTGAGGAGGAGGTGTGCAACCTATGGGACATAATTCCGCCACATGATGACTTTGTCGGGGTGCCATTTGTGACCCGCCTGACAAGTATCATGGTCGATCAGCATGAAATGGTATGTTATACTAACTGTAGTAATTTGATGATATATATATATATATACTTTATTGTTATACTTACAAATGAAAATTATCCGATGATATGCTTAGTGAGGGAGTCCTGGATTAGGGGGTGTCCGGATGGCCGGACTATACCTTCAGCCGGACTCCAGGACTATGAAGATACAAGATTAAAGACTTCGTCCCGTGTCCGGAAGGGACTTTCCTTGGCGTGGAAGGCAAGCTTGGCGATGTGGATATTCAAGATCTCCTACCATTGTAACCGACTTTGTGTAACCCTAACCCTATCCGGTGTCTATATAAACCGGAGGGTTCTAGTCCATAGGACAACTCCATCATACAACATTCATACCATAGGGTAGCTTCTAGGGTTTAGCCTCCTTGATCTCGTGGTAGATCTACTCTTGTACTACCCATATCATCAATATTAATGAAGCAGGAGTAGGGTTTTACCTCCATCGAGAGGGCCCGAACCCAGGTAAACTTCGTGTCCCTTGTCTCCTGTTACCATCCGGCCTTGACGCACAGTTCGGGACCCCCTACCCGAGATCCGCCGGTTTTGACACCGACATTGGTGCTTTCATTGAGAGTTCCACTGTGCCGTCGCAATCAGGAAGGATGCCTCCTCCCGTCTTTAAAGACGGCGCCGGCACTAAGGGAGCCTTGGCTGTCGGCCAGACTCTCCAGCTAGGTGGTTTCCTCATGACCGCCTGTTCGGCCGTTGCGCCGACGGTGACCTCTCGGGTCATCAAAAGCAACCTTCACGTCAGCTCGGAACTTGTTGAGCAACTGGATCCGATGGATCTCTCTTCCTTAAACGAGCTCTTGGATCGAATCGCCGCCCTGGGGGTCGCCACGGATTACGACCAGGTTGGGTTTAGACCCGATCTAAGAGAAATCAACTCTCCCCAGGCCACCCACCACGTCGCCGTGGTAGAGGCGCAGTGCGGCGACCCTTCATCTATTCTAAGGACTAGTTACGTCCGAATTCCCGACCCCTCCAAGCCGGATACCCGCAGAGGGGAGGATGTGACTCAAGACCTGAGCTTAGAATCAAGTAACGGGCCAGACTCATTGGACGACATCCAAGAATCCGAACCTCAGAGTTCGGAAGTTCTTCGGCCTCTGAATCTTAGATCGGGCGAGGCTTCAGATTCAACACCACCCGCCCACCCAAACATAAGCGATCTTTCCCAAATCAGGCAAAAGCCCGAGGAAACAGTACATCATTACTGGGCTAGATTCCTCCTGGTTATGAACAGTAATATCAATCTTCTACAGTAATTGCACGGATGAGGGAATCCTTAACGCCATAAGTCGTCGCGATATTACACGCTTTATTGACTTGGCATCCATAGTACAAAAGTACTGTGCGATGGAAAGTGCCTGGAAAACCGAAACAAAATTTTGGGACAATCCAGGCTTGAATAGCAATCCCGTCCGAACTAAGGGGGTGCATCACCGTAAGTCACCCAGGTTAAACACCAAAAAATCAAAACCCTTTACAGGGCATGGAACCGTACTGGATAGATGGCTTGATGGACCCTGTAAAATTCATAGTGCAGAGGACGCCACACCAACTCACAGCCTTAGGGCATGTTGGATAATCCGGCAGATGGCCAAAATTGGCGAGGACCTCTTAACTTTTGAGGCCACGGAAAACCACCCCGGGGACACCAGTACCATTCTCACAGTCTTCGAGACCTTCACATCAAATAATATGCGAAAAAGAACACTCCGCAGCCTTGCCGAAGTCTACCAAGTAGCAACAATAAACTCATGGAGCCACACGGCTATTACCTTCAACGCAAGTGATGAACCTAAATTCCGAACAGCCCGAGCACCAGCCGCATTGGTCCTCAGTCCAATAGTGGACGGCTTTCACCTCACAAAGGTACTCATGGATGGAGGCAGCGGATTGAACCTCATCTATGAGGAAACCCTTCAAAAAATGGGATTAGACTGGAGCCGCGTTGAGCGAAGCAGCACAACCTTTAGAGGCATAATCCCCAGTCGGGAAGCGCGCTGCACAGGAAAAATCACACTAGATGTGGTGTTCGGCACGCTGGATAATTACAGATCTGAAGAGGTCACATTCCAAGTGGCCCCGTTCAGCAGTGGATATCACGCCCTACTAGGGCGGGAAGCATTCACAATCTTCCAAGCAATACCCCATTACGGTACATGAAGCTCCAGATGCCCGGGCCAAACGGAATTATCACTCTCGCTAGTGATCCGGACATAGCACTCCGCGCCGAAAACAAGACAACCGCATTAGCCCTGGAGGCACTATCCGAAGCCTTAGCAGCTGAGGAACTGACTGCACTGCGCTCCACAGTTAACAGGGATGATGTGATACTCGACAAGAGATCCAAGTCCACATCCTTTAAGCCAGCAGACGAAATAGTCAAATTCCAGGTCCATTCCACGGACCCCAATAAAACAGCTTCCATTGGGGCACGATTAAACCCTGATATGGACGCCACACTGCGAGAATTTCTACGTGAGAATTGGCACATCTTCGCCTGGCACCCTTCAGACATGCCAGGAATCCCACGCAGGCTGGCCGAACACAACTTAAATATCCTAAAAGGATTCAAACCTGTCAAACAAGCCCTTCGGCGTTTTTCCGAACCCAAGAGACAGGCTATGGGAGAGGAGCTGGCCAAGCTATTGGAGGCCGGATTCATTAGAGACATAAAACATCCGGACTGGCTAGCAAACCTAGTGATGGTACCAAAGAAGGACAAATCCTGGCGCCTGTGTGTCGATTTTAAAGACCTCAACAAGGCTTGCCCAAAGGATCCCTTCCCCCTCCCCCGTATCGATCAAATTATCGATGCCACCGCAGGACACAATTCGTTGTGTTTCCTCGACGCATACTCCGGTTACCATCAAATCAAGATGGCAGAATCAGACCATGCTGCAACATCACTCATCACACCATACGGCCCATTCTGCTTCAACACAATGCCCTTCGGGCTGAAAAACGCCGGCGCAACATATCAGCGCATGATTCAGACATGTCTGGCAAACCAGATCGGCAAGACAGTGGAGGCGTACGTGGATGACGTGGTTGTAAAAACAAGACATGTCGAATCTCTAGTAGAAGACTTGAGGCTAACATTTGACAAGCTCCGAAAATACGACATCAAGCTCAACCCAGAAAAAATGCGTTTTCGGCGTTCCCGCCGGAAAGCTTTTGGGCTTCATTGTATCCGGTAGAGGAATTGAAGCGAATCCGGCCAAGATTCGAGCTTTGTCGCAACTGTATATCCCAAAGGACCTCAAACAAATACAGAAATTAACCGGATGCGTGGCGGCTTTAAGCCGCTTTGTCTCTCGCTTGGGAGAAAAGGCACTGCCCCTTTATCGCCTCCATCGGTGCACCGAACACTTCGAGTGGACGGACGCCGCCGCGGCCGGACTCGATGAAATAAAGGCCATATTGGCAACAAACCCAATCCTGGCCGCGCCGAACACCGATGAACCAATGTTATTATACATTGCAGCAACACATCAAGTTGTCAGCGCAGTGCTCGTTGTCGAGCGGGAAACGGACGGACACAAACTCCCCCTTCAAAGGCCGGTCTATTACGTGTCCACTATCCTCACTCCATGCAAATCACGGTACCCACACTATCAAAAGATTGCATACGCGGTATTCATGGCATCCCGGAAGCTACGACACTACTTTCAAGAGTGTTCCATAACAGTAGCCTCGAAAGTACCACTTAACGATATTATCAACAACCGCGATGCAACGGGCCGGATCGCAAAATGGGCCATCGAGCTCCTCCCGTTCGATATAACCTATAAGCCACGGCGAGCTATTAAATCGCAAGTTTTGGCCGACTTCGTCGCAGAATGGACGGAGGCCGAGCTCCCTAAAGAGTACGACACATATTCAAACTGGATCATGCATTTCGACGGCTCCAAAATGTTGGCCGGACTAGGGGCTGGCGTCGTCTTGACGTCCCCCACAGGAGACACAGTTCAATATGTGCTCCAGATCATGTATACGGACTCCAACAATGCAACCGAATATGAGGCCCTCCTACATGGTCTCCGGATGGCAGTATCCATGGGCATTCAACGCCTAGAGGTACGCGGGGACTCGAACCTCACGAGATCCCAAATAAACGGAGACTTCGACGCCAAGGATCCAAAAATGGCAGCCTACCGCAACGCCGTCCTATAAATGTCAACCCGGTTCGAAGGGCTGGAGTTTCATCATATAGCCCGAGAAAACAATCAGACACCGGATGTCCTGGCGCGCCTTTGTGCAAAACGCGATGCAGTACCCCCCAACATATTTTTAGAAAGACTGTTCAAGCCATCCGTAGCATGGGAGGGGGAACCCGCAGATAACAACCCGGACCTAACCGCACCACTCGACGCCGGACAAACTAACATAATTGGAGGCTCTGCCACCGAAATTACACCCTCAGCCCACGTAATAATGGCGGTCATCGCCCCGTGGACAGAACCATTCCTAGCCTACCTTACTAGGCAGGAACTCCCAGAGGACCAAAACGAGGCACGCTGCATAGTACGGCGATCTAAAGCCTATAAAGTCCACGAGGGAGAGCTTTATAAGAAAAGCACTACCGGAGTCCTTCAAAGGTGCATCTCCGAAGAGGAAGGGCAGAACCTGCTGGCTGAAATTCATGCCGGACTCGGTGGCCACCACGCTGCAGCTCAGGCCCTTGTAAGCAAGGCTTTCCGTACAGGCTTTTACTGGCCAACGGCCCGAGCAGATGCTCAGGACCTGGTCCAACGATGCGTAGGTTGCCAACTTTTTGCAAACCAAAGCCATATGCCACCCACCGCCCTCCAAACTATCCCCATCACTTGGCCTTTCGCGGGTTTGACATGGTTGGACCCCTTAAAGGCAGAACCAACAAGAAAAAATACTTACTGGTCATGGTGGACAAGTTCACCAAATGGATAGAAGCCAAGCCTATTAAGACGACCAAATCTGGACCTGTGATAGACTTCATATCCGGGGTCGTACACCGTTACGGCGTCCCCCACTCCATCATCACTGATAACGGTACAAACTTCACCGCCGACGAGGTAAAACTCTGGTGCAAAAACATGGTTCGGTCAGGTCGAACGTGCAAATGGTCTTATTATGAGCGGCATTAAAGCCAGACTAGTGCGGTCCCTCAAGGAATCTAATACGCACTGGGTAGAGGAGCTCGACTCCGTACTCTGGGGGCTGCGGACCACGCCGAATCGCACCACCGGATACACACCATTCTTTATGGTGTACGACGCAGAGGCAGTTTTGCCCTGCGACATAATTCATGACTCACCTAGAGTGCGCATGTACGAAGAAAGAGAAGCTGAGCTAGATCGGCAGGACAACTTGGACGCCTTGGAGGAGGAGCGCGATGTGGCAAAATCCCGTTCCGCATTTTACCAACAGCAGGCTCGAAGATATCAAAGCAGAGAAGTACGGGCCAAAAATTACAATGTTGGCGAGTTAGTTCTACGTCTGCCGGATAAGAAAAAGGACAAACTCAAGCCCAAGTGGGAAGGTCCATTCATAATCGACCAAGTCCTGACTGGTGGAGCGTACCGCCTGCGAGATGCGTCGGATAACCGACTCGAGCCGAACCCATGGAACGCCGCCCGTCTCTGAAGATTCTATGCCTAGCGCCGGACTCTGTGTTTGTCTCCTTCCTCTGTCCAGTTTTTACATTTTTTGTCTTAAATTTCTCTCCTTCCCCTCTTTTATCTTATAGCCCTTAAAGGCTCATCACGTGACGCGCTACCCGCGCTCATTTAACCTGGGGGCTTCTCTAACAGAAGCTTATTGATATGGGTTTCATGCCCAACACATGCGTCAAACTTCCGCATGTACCTTTTCTTCACCATTATATGCATCGATATGACTTAAGTTTTGGCCAAGCTGGGTTGCCTGGCTCCTGTGCTTACCCCTACGTTCCCGATTGTTCGGCTAGGCGGTAAAGGGAGCACCTCTGCGATTGTTACTGCCAGATCAGCCGGATCTGTACCTCAGACTGGGTGAAGACGAAAGCTAGCGTTCTTAAGGGAATATTCGGTCGGTGAACTAAAAGATGACCCTTTTACTTATTCATATACATGCCCCCAGATGATTTTTCTGCATTTGCAGTCCGGACATGCACTTTAGGGCATGCCTCCCAGAGAAAGGAACCCCTAACGGAACTATTCTCTCTAGAAGATGTTTCTTACTAACCATGTAATATAACATAACTAGTTGGGCACTTGTCTGATAAAGCACTGATGACCCCTATGTTGGGGAACGTTGCAGAAAACAAAAAATTTCCTACGGTTTCACCAAGATCCATCTATGAGTTCATCTAGCAACGAGTCATGGGAGAGAGAGATTGCATCTACATACCACTTTGTAGATCGCGAGCGGAAGCGTTCAACGAACGGGGATGAAGTAGTCGTACACACCGTGATCCAAATCACCGGAGATCCTAGCACCGAAAGCACGGCACCTCCGCGTTCAACACACGTACGGTCAGCGTAACGTCTCCTTCTTCTTGATCCAGCAAGGCAAAGGAGAGGTTGAGGAAGAAGACTCCAGCAGCAGCACGACGACATGGTGATGGTGGAGCCGCAGTACTCCGACAGGGCTTCGCCGAGCTCTACGGAGGAGGAGGATGTGTTGGAGAGGGAGAGGGAGGCACCAGGGCAAAAAGGTGTTCAGCCCCCCTCCCCTCCCCCCTTTATATAACCCCTTGGGGGGGGGCGCCGGCCCTAGGAGATGGAATCTCCTAGGGGGGGCGGCGGCCAGGGAGGGGACTTGCCCCCCAAGCAAGGGGGCGCCCCCTTTAGGGTTTCTCCCCCAACCCTAGGCGCATGGGCCCTTGGGGGGGGTGGCGCACCAGCCCACTATGGGCTGGTTCCCTCCCTCATACAGCCCATGGGGCCCTCCGGGATAGGTGGCCCCACCCGGTGGACCCCCCGGACCCTCCGGTGGTCCCGGTACAATACCGATAACCCCAAAACTTGTCCCGATGTCCGTATGATGACTTTCCATATATAAATCTTTACCTCCGGACCATTCCGAAACTCCTCGTGACGTCCGGGATCTCATCCGGGACTCCGAACAACATTCAGGTTACTGCATATACATATCTTCACAACCCTAGCGTTACCGAACCTTAAGTGTGTAGACCCTACGGGTTCGGGAGTCATGCAGACATGACCGAGACGGCTCTCGGGCAATAACCAACAGCAGGATCTGGATACCCATGTTGGCTCCCACATGCTCCACGATGATCTCATCGGATGAACCACGATGTCAAGGATTCAATTAATCCCGTATACGATTCCCTTTGTCAATCGGTATTTTACTTGCCCGAGATTCGATCGTCGATATCCCAATACCTCGTTCAATCTCGTTACCGGCAAGTCACTTTTCTCGTACCGTAATGCATGATCCCGTGATCAAACACTTTGATCACATTGAGCTCATTATGATGATGCATTACCGAGAGGGCCCGGTGATACCTCTCCGTCAAGCGGAGTGACAAATCCCAGTCTCGATCCATGTCAACCCAACAGACACTTTCAGAGATACCCGTAGTATACCTTTATAGTCACCCAGTTACGTTGTGATGTTTGGCACACCCAAAGCACTCCTACGGTATCCGGGAGTTACACGATCTCATGGTCTAAGGAAAGGATACTTGACATTGGAAAACTCTAGCAAACGAACTATGCGATCTTATGCTATGTTTAGGATTGGGTCTTGTCCATCACATCATTCTCCTAATGATGTGATCTCGTTATCAATGACATCCAATGTCCATAGTCAGGAAACCATGACTATCTGTCGATCAACGAGCTAGTCAACTAGAGGCTCACTAGGGACATATTGTTGTCTGTTATTCACACATGTATTACGATTTCCGGATAACACAATTATAGCATGAATAAAGACAATTATCATGAATAAGGAAATATAATAATAATGCTTTTATTATTGCCTCTAGGGCATATTTCCAACAGTCTCCCACTTGCACTAGAGTCAATAATCTAGTTACATTGTGACGAATCGAACACCCATAGAGTTCTGGTGCTGATCATGTTTTGCCTTAGGGAGAGGTTTAGTCAACGGATCTGCGACATTCAGATCTGTGTGCACTTTACAAATTTCTATGTCTCCATCTTGAACATTTTCACGAATGGAGTTGAAGCGACGCTTGATGTGCCTGGTCTTCTTGTGAAACCTGGGCTCCTTTGCAAGTGCAATAGCTCCAGTGTTGTCACAGAAGAGCTTGATTGGCCCAGACGCATTGGGTATGACTTCGAGGTCGGTGATGAACTCCTTCACCCAAATTGCTTCATGTGCCGCCTCCGAGGCTGCCATGTACTCCGCTTCACATGTAGATCCCGCCACGACGCTTTGCTTGCAACTGCACCAGCTTACTGCCCCACCATTCAAAATATACACGTATCCGGTTTGTGACTTAGAGTCATCCAGATCTGTGTCGAAGCTAGCGTCGACGTAACCTTTTACGACGAGCTCTTCATCACCTCCATAAACGAGAAACATTTCCTTGGTCCTTTTCAGGTACTTCAGGATATTCTTGACCGCTGTCCAGTGTTCCTTGCTGGGATTGCTTTGGTACCTTCCTACCAAACTTACGGCAAGGTTTACATCAGGTCTGGTACACAGCATGGCATACATAATAGAACCTATGGCTGAGGCATAGGGGATGACACTCATCTCTTCTATATCTTCTGCCGTGGTCGGACATTGAGCTGAGCTCAATTTCACACCTTGTAACACAGGTAAGAACCCTTTCTTAGATTGATCCATATTGAACTTCTTCAATATTTTATCAAGGTATGTGCTTTGTGAAAGACCTATGAGGCGTCTCGATCTATCTCTATAGATCTTGATGCCTAATATATAAGCAGCTTCTCCAAGGTCCTTCATTGAAAAACTCTTATTCAAGTAGGCCTTAATGCTGTCCAAGAGTTCTATATCATTTCCCATCAAAAGTATGTCGTCTACATATAATATGAGAAATGCTACAGAGCTCCCACTCACTTTCTTGTAAACACAGGCTTCTCCATAAGTCTGTGTAAACCCAAACGCTTTGATCATCTCATCAAAGCGAATGTTCCAACTCCGAGATGCTTGCAACAGCCCATAAATCGAGCGTTGGAGCTTGCACACCTTGTCAGCATTCTTAGGATCGACAAAACCTTCCGGCTGCATCATATACAATTCTTCCTTAAGGAAACCATTAAGGAATGCCGTTTTGACGTCCATTTGCCATATTTCATAATCGTAGAATGCGGCAATTGCTAACATGATTCAGACGGACTTCAGCTTCGCTACCGGTGAGAAAGTCTCATCGTAGTCAACCCCTTGAACTTGTCGATAACCCTTAGCGACAAGCCGAGCTTCATAGATGGTCACATTACCATCCGCGTCTGTCTTCTTCTTAAAAATCCATTTATTTTCTATCGCTCGCCGTTCAACGGGCAAGTCAGTCAAAGTCCATACTTCGTTTTCATACATGGATCCTATCTCGGATTTCATGGCTTCCAGCCATTTGTCGGAATCCGGGCCCGCCATTGCTTCCTCATAGTTCGAAGGTTCACCGTTGTCTAACAACATGATTTCCAAGACAGGGTTGCCGTACCACTCTGGTGCGGAACGTGTCCTTGTGGACCTTCGAATTTCAGTAGGAGCTTGATTAGAAGTATCTTGATCATCATCATTAATTTCCTCTCTAGTCGGTGCAGGCACCTCAGAAACATTTTCCTGAGCTTCGCTATTTTCCGGTTCAAGAGGTAACACTTCATCAAGTTCTACTTTCCTCCCACTTACTTCTTTCGAGAGAAACTCTTTCTCTAGAAAGGATCCATTCTTGGCAACAAAGATCTTGCCTTCGGATCTGAGGTAGAAGGTATACCCAACAGTTTCTTTAGGGTATCCTATGAAGACGCATTTATCCGACTTGGGTTCGAGCTTTTCAGGTTGAAGTTTCTTGACATAAGCATCGCATCCCCAAACTTTCAGAAACGACAGCTTAGGTTTCTTCCCAAACCATAATTCATACGGTGTCGTCTCAACGGATTTCGATGGAGCCCTATTTAAAGTGAATGCGGCAGTCTCTAAAGCATAGCCCCAAAAAGATAGCGGTAAGTCGGTAAGAGACATCATAGATCGCACCATATCTAATAGAGTGCGATTACGACGTTCGGACACACCATTACGCTGAGGTGTTCCAGGCGGCGTGAGTTGTGAAACTATTCCACATTTTCTTAAGTGTGTGCCAAATTCGTGACTCAAGTATTCTCCTCCACGATCTGATCATAGAAACTTGATCCTTTTATCACGTTGATTTTCAACCTCACTCTGAAATTCTTTGAACTTTTCAAAGGTCTCAGACTTGTGTTTCATTAAGTAGACATACCCATATCTACTCAAGTCATCAGTGAGGGTGAGAACACAACGATAGCCACCGCGAGCCTCAACACTCATTGGACCGCACACATCGGTATGTATGATTTCCAATAAGTTGGTTGCTCGCTCCATTGTTCCTGAGAACGGAGTCTTGGTCATTTTATCCATGAGGCATGGTTCGCACGTGTCAAATGATTCATAATCAAGAGACTCCAAAAGTCCATCTGCATGGAGCTTCTTCATGCGTTTGACACCTATGTGACCAAGGCGGCAGTGCCACAAATATGTGGAACTATTGTTATCAACTTTAACTCTTTTGGTATTCACACTATGAATATGTGTATCATCACGTACGAGATTCATCAAGAATAAACCATTAACCATCGGAGCATGACCATAAAACATATCTCTCATATAAATAGAACAACCATTATTCTCGGATTTAAATGAGTAGCCATCTCGAATTAAACGAGATCCAGACACAATGTTCATGCTTAAACTTGGCACTAAATAACAATTATTGAGGTTTAAAACTAATCCCGTAGGTAAATGTAGAGGCAGCGTGCCGACGGCGATCACATCGACCTTGGAACCATTCCCGACGCGCATCGTCACCTCGTCCTTTGCCAGTCTCCGTTTATTCCGCAGCTCCTGCTTTGAGTTACAAATGTGAGCAACTGCACCGGTATCAAATACCCAAGAGCTACTACGAGTGCTGGTAAGGTACACATCAATTACATGTATATCACATATACCTTTGGTTTTGCCGTCCTTCTTGTCCGCTAAGTATTTGGGGCAGTTCCGCTTCCAGTGACCACTTCCCTTGCAATAAAAACACTCAGTCTCGGGCTTGGGTCCATTCTTTGGCTTCTTCCCGGCAACTTGCTTACCGGGCGCGGCAACTTCCTTGCCGTCCTTCTTGAGGTTCTTTTTACCCTTGCCCTTCTTGAACTTAGTGGTTTTATTCACCATCAACACTTGATGCTCCTACTTGATTTCTACCTCTGCTTATTTCAGCATAGCATATACCTCAGGAATGGTCTTTACCATCCCCTGCATATTGTAGTTCATCACAAAGCTCTTGTAGCTAGGTGGAAGCGACTGGAGGATTCTGTCAATGACCACTTCATCCGGGAGATTAACTTCCAGTTGAGTCAAGCGGTTGTGCAACCCAGACATTTTGAGTATGTGCTCACTGACAGAGCTATTTTCCTCCATCTTACAGCTAAAGAATTTGTTGGAGACTTCATATCTCTCAACCCGGGCATGAGCTTGGAAAACCATTTTCAGCTCTTCGAACATCTCATATGCTCCATGTCTCTCAAAACGCTTTTGGAGCCCCGGCTCTAAGCTGTAAAGCATGCCGCACTGAACGAGGGAGTAATCATCGCAGCGTGACTGCCAAGCGTTCATAACGTCTTGTTCTGCAGGGAGAATAGGTGCGTCACCCAGCGGTGCTCGTAGGACATAATCTTTCTTGGCAGCTATGAGGATGATCCTCAGGTTCCGGACCCAGTCCGTATAGTTGCTACCATCGTCTTTCAGCTTGGTTTTCTCTAGGAACGCGTTGAAGTTGAGGACTACGTTGGCCATTTGATCTACAAGACATATTGTAAAAATTTTAGACTAAGTTCATGATAATAAAGTTCATTTAATCAAATTATTTAATGAACTCCCACTTAGATAGACATCCCTCTTCTAGTCATCTAAGTATTACATGATCCGAGTCAACTAGGCCGTGTCCGATCATCACGTGAGACGGACTAGTCAACATCGGTGAACATCTTCATGTTGATCGTATCTTCTATACGACTCATGCTCGACCTTTCGGTCTTCTGTGTTCCGAGGCCATGTCTGCACATGCTAGGCTCGTCAAGTCAACCTAAGTGTTTTGCGTGTGTAAATCTGTCTTACACCCGTTGTATGTGAACGTTAGAATCTATCACACCCGATCATCACGTGGTGCTTCGAAACAACGAACTGTCGCAACGGTGCACAGTTAGGGGGAACACTTTCTTGAAATTATTATGAGGGATCATCTTATTTACTACCGTCATTCTAAGTAAACAAGATGCAAAACATGATAAACATCACATGCAATCAAATGATAAACGTGACATGATATGGCCAATATCACATAGCTCCTTTGATCTCCATCTTGGGGCTCCATGATCATCTTGTCACCGGCTTGACACCATGATCTCCATCATCATGATCTCCATCATCGTGTCTCCATGAAGTTGCTCGCCAACTATTACTTCTACTACTATGGCTAACGCGTTTAGCAATAAAGTAAAGTAATTTACATGGCGTTTCTCAATGACACGCAGGTCATACAAAAAATAAAGACAACTCCTATGGCTCCTGCCGGTTGTCATACTCATCGACATGCAAGTCGTGATTCCTATTACAATAGCATGAACATCTCATACATCACATATAGATCATTCATCATTCATCACAACTTTGGCCATATCATATCACAAAGCACTTGCTGCAAAAACAAGTTAGACGTCCTCTAATTGTTGTTGCAAGTTTTACGTGGCTGAATTAGGGTTCTAGCAAGAACGTTTTCTTACCTACGTAAAAGCCACAACGTGATTTGTCAACTTCTATTTACCCTTCATAAGGACCCTTTTCATCGAATCCGCTCCAACTAAAGTGGGAGAGACAGACACCCGCCAGCCACCTTATGCAACTAGTGCATGTTAGTCGGTGGAACCGGTCTCACGTAAGCCTACGTGTAAGGTTGGTCCGGGCCGCTTCATCCCACAATACCGCTGAAGCAAGATAAGACTAGTAGTGGCAAGAAAAGTTGACAAATCTACGCCCACAACAAATTGTGTTCTACTTGCGCAAAAAGAACTACGCATAGACCTAGCTCATGATGCCACTGTTGAGGAACGTTGCAGAAAACAAAAATTTTCCTATGGTTTCACCAAGATCCATCTATGAGTTCATCTAGCAACGAGTCATGGGAGAGAGAGATTGCATCTACATACCACTTTGTAGATCGCGAGCGGAAGCGTTCAACGAACGGGGATGAAGTAGTCGTACACACCGTGATCCAAATCACCGGAGATCCTAGCACCGAAAGCACGGCACCTCCGCGTTCAACACACGTACGGTCAGCGTAACGTCTCCTTCTTCTTGATCCAGCAAGGCAAAGGAGAGGTTGAGGAAGAAGACTCCAGCAGCAGCACGACGGCGTGGTGATGGTGGAGCCGCAGTACTCCGACAGGGCTTCGCCGAGCTCTACGGAGGAGGAGGATGTGTTGGAGAGGGAGAGGGAGGCGCCAGGGCAAAAAGGTGTTCAGCCCCCTCCCCTCCCCCCTTTATATAACCCCTTGGGGGGGGGGCGCCGGCCCTAGGAGATGGAATCTCCTAGGGGGGCGGCGGCCAGGGAGGGGACTTGCCCCCCAAGCAAGGGGGGCGCCCCCTTTAGGGTTTCCCCCCAACCCTAGGCGCATGGGCCCTTGGGGGGGGGTGGCGCACCAGCCCACTATGAGCTGGTTCCCTCCCTCATACAGCCCATGGGGCCCTCCGGGATAGGTGGCCCCACCCGGTGGACCCCCCGGGACCCTCCGGTGGTCCCGGTACAATACCGATAACCCCGAAACTTGTCCCGATGTCCGTATGATGACTTTCCATATATAAATCTTTACCTCCGGACCATTCCGAAACTCCTCGTGACATCCGGGATCTCATCCGGGACTCCGAACAACATTCGGGTTACTGCATATACATATCTTCACAACCCTAGCGTTACCGAACCTTAAGTGTGTAGACCCTACGGGTTCGGGAGACATGCAGACATGACCGAGACGGCTCTCGGGCAATAACCAACAGCAGGATCTGGATACCCATGTTGGCTCCCACATGCTCCACGATGATCTCATCGGATGAACCACGATGTCAAGGATTCAATTAATCCCGTATACGATTCCCTTTGTCAATCGGTATTTTACTTGCCCGAGATTCGATCGTCGGTATCCCAATACCTCGTTCAATCTCGTTACCGGCAAGTCACTTTTCTCGTACCGTAATGCATGATCCCGTGATCAAACACTTTGATCACATTGAGCTCATTATGATGATGCATTACCGAGAGGGCCCGGTGATACCTCTCCGTCAAGCGGAGTGACAAATCCCAGTCTCGATCCATGTCAACCCAACAGACACTTTCAGAGATACCCGTAGTATACCTTTATAGTCACCCAGTTACGTTGTGACGTTTGGCACACCCAAAGCACTCCTACGGTATCCGGGAGTTACACGATCTCATGGTCTAAGGAAAGGATACTTGACATTGGAAAACTCTAGCAAACGAACTATGCGATCTTATGCTATGTTTAGGATTGGGTCTTGTCCATCACATCATTCTCCTAATGATGTGATCTCATTATCAATGACATCCAATGTCCATAGTCAGGAAACCATGACTATCTGTCGATCAACGAGCTAGTCAACTAGAGGCTCACTAGGGACATATTGTTGTCTATTATTCACACATTTATTACGATTTCCGGATAACACAATTATAGCACGAATAAAGACAATTATCATGAATAAGGAAATATAATAATAATGCTTTTATTATTGCCTCTAGGGCATATTTCCAACACCCTACGCCTGGTCTCCACGCATACCCCGATTCTTACATAACCGGTAGGGTATTCGGACACACTCCGGACCGTCAGGTCCCGAGGTAGAAGCGAAAAGGTCGGCAATGACAAACGATCTACAATCCGGCTAGATGGCATTACACATGTCAATTACGCAGTCACTCTGACTGATTGTATTCCTCTTCTATACCATCTAACAGGCTGTCTAATTTACAGTCCTGCTGGGAATACTTTGCGGCCAACTCTACTTGGCCGTACACTAGGCTTACAGGGATCTCCTTCCCGTCAGGCCCCACAGGTCCGACCTCAGCCATGTGGTTTGGGTCAGACTTCGTAAACCGGGTCTTCACCATGGCCCAGGCCTCCCTAGCGCCTTGTCGGCAGGCCGATATCTTCCACAACCGGAAGCGCCGCCGAGCTCCCTTTAGCTTCTCCGCAAGCTCTCCAAGGCCCTCGGGCACGGAGTGGGAAGGCCATAAGGCTTGGGCAACACCCCGCATCGCCCGCCGAACTCGCTCGTGCAGTTGCAAGAGCTCGGGAAGAAGGTCACCCGTTGAACCGGGCATCTCCTCGGCAGGACGACCCGTGAGCATACCTACAGACATTACTCTGTTAGTCGACTTCCTCGCCGAACTCTTTTTTCAAAGTTCGCTTAAGCACTTACTAAATATGCCGCGTCGAAGCCGCTGATTCTCCTTAGTGGAGTACGACAGCTGGCCACGAACATCTTTCAGTTCAACGTCCACCTTGGTGTTGGCATCCTGAAGATCATTCTTCTCCTGCCTCACCTTTGTCAGCACACTCTCACTGGCCTTTAGCCGGCGTAAGAGTTGTTGCCTCTCCGGATCTATTCCGGCACCGTCTTCAATGCGATTTATCAGATCCGCACCCATGCCGCAAAATACTAATATTTTGAAGTATATATTACCAGAAGGGGTTTCTTTCGGCTCCCCTGCCGCGGCTAGTGCGGCCTCCAGTTGGGCTTTGCACTCTTTCAGCTCCTGGGGCAGTACGGTATTCTTCTCTATAAGAACCTGCATAAACAAATGATCCTTAAATCAGTTACTCTAACTGTTTCAAGTCTCGGATCCTGCATAAACAAATTTTCTTACCCGTATGTCTTTCACATACTGCGTCGTGGCTCTGGCTAAACCATTTTGAGCGACACGGAGATACGCATCTCCCGAATTAAAGGCATCTAAAGCCTCTTGGGAGAAACAAGCGTCGCGTAGAACTGTCCGGCGACGCCTGTGGTTCATGGCACTCTCCACCTTAGAATTTGTGGCAGACAGCCTATCCGCATCCTCTGTGGGAGGAGCGTCCGGTGCGCGCCTTGTGCTCGCCTCCGCCTCCTGGCCAGACGTTGGAGCCTGGCTGGTAGAGGCGCGATTGGCAACCTCTCCGGATATAGTCCGGTGAGATTTCTTCGCCCTGAAGATAGCACGAACGTTAATATGCCCTGAAAGAATAACACCAGGGAAGCAGAGGGTGCGCTATACCTTTGCGCCGACATCTCAGTCCGGACCACATTCCTTTTTGCCCCACGGGGCCCTGTGGCCCCTCGTTGGCTAGCCGCCGCAGGTTCGGCCTCCCGTCTCGGAAATCTCCCCTGCAAAACACGGTTGTCGTCAGAACAATCGGAGTACGTGAGAATGGAACCTCTCTCAAGGGAATGAGACTCTGGTTTCTATCACCTGGGAGGCCGGGATTAACCCTGGGTAATTAGCCATAATGGCTACCAAGGTATCGTCCTTGCTTAGTTGATGGAACACCCCGTCGTTAAGCTCCACCGAGATATCCGGATCCTCTTCGGAGTCCGGATCGAGGGACCGTTCTGGGTCCTCGGGTTGTGGAGGACGGCTGTTTATATCCTTTACCTCCTGTCGTAGTTCCTGCATTGAAGTCGTTAGACTACATATCTAATCATGGGAGTATAAACGAACGGGTGAGCACAATTGTTCACTTACCCAACTAGGAGGGTCGTACATAGTAAATCCGCCCCACGGGTTGACGTGGAGGAATTCCTCCTTTTCCCCCTTGTACAAACAGGACAGGATCTTTACTAGAGCGGCAGCTGAGGCTGGCCCCTTACGACCGTAACGGGTGGCGTCATCCTCCCCGCTAAAATCCCACATGGGGTGACCTCTATATTGAAGCGGTTGCACCCCCCGCATAATGCATTCGGCCATGACTCCAATCATGGTTAGTCCGGAATGAGCCAATAGCCTTATCCGGCCCATCAAGTAAAGGGCGTCTCTGTCGTTTCATCTCTAAGAGCTCCGCGGACGCCAGCTCAAGCGTTTCTTTAATGGAGCACTGTTGAACTCGGGGAGACCGACCCGGATAGAGTCCGGCAGCGGGACATCATCTATATAAAACCATTCTGAAGGCCAGTCCTCGGACGCCTTCTTTGGGGTTCCGGATAAGTATCCGGTCCCTGCGATGCGCCATACTTTGGCTCCGCCCACTTGATATATGGACCCCTCTTGAGAACGGGGCACTAGGCAGAATATCCTCTTCCACAGCGCGAAATGAGCCTCAACACCCAAAAATAGCTCGCAAAGGGCGACGAAGCCCACGAAGATTATCCCTATGACTGACAGTGCATCAGGTCTACAAGTTGTGCTGCACAGTAACATCTCATCGTCAACTTGGTAGTGTCTGACCTTGCAACAAATCAAACTAAACTTGTCATTTTTCCTCTGCGGATGTTCACTTGTTCAGACTTGACAAGTATCTAACTAGCTGTGGTATGAGAACTAGCATGGTGACGCATTTTGTTGCTCTTACTGATGCTTTTATAGTTATGCGAGCTCTAATGGCCGCTAGTTACTACTTATCTTTGAATGGGTTTGCTGCAGAACATTAAGATGTCCCCCAGACTCTGAAACTGATGAAGGAAAAAAGGCAATGACTTTCCACACTCAGAACAACCAACCTAGAAGATTTTGCCTTGCAAAACACGAAATGAGAATGGAAAGGGAATGATGCCAGCACCAAAACATAACATCATTCACCTGATAAAATGTTTTTAAATGTCTTTGCAACTCCAACCAACAGAAGTCACCAAGGTTTTTGAGTCGCGACTTGGCGAGTCGCTGCGAGCCCTGCGGCTCGGCGTATAGTCGACGAAAGTCGCTGTATAGTCGCCATAAGTCGATGTGTAGTCGCGAGTCTCCCTGTTTTTTGGAAAAAGACTTGGCGATTAGTCGGCGACTATACAGCGACTCAAAAACCATGGTAGTCACTGAAAAAAAAAGGGTTGTATAAACAGAATAAATTGTCCCTATGACTAACTGTGCATCAGTCCTAGATGCAGAGTAACATCTCGTCATCAAATTGACAGTGTTTCACCTTGCAACAAAACAAATCAAACTAAATGAATCGTTTTTTTCCTCTGCAGATGTTCACTTGTTCAGACTTGATAAGACAGAAACTAGCCGTGGTATGAGAAGTAGCACGGTGAGGCAACACTGGACATCATGTCTCACTCAGTATTTCTGCAATGTACTAGTATTGCAAATCACAGCACCACAGAGATGACAATGGCGGAGGCAGAGTTAGACGCACCAATGGCATGCCACCTATGGTCGCTGTCGTCGTCGTGGAGGTTAACGCCATGGCTGCGGAGGATGGCCCGGACCTTGGTGCGTTGAGGATTCTCCTCGACCTTGTGCTCCAAGTATTCAGAGGCAGAAGTGGTCGATGCATTTGCTCCTGCCCAGATTACATATATCAGTGCACGGATTTCGGAATCGAACACAAATCAGATCTATGTGCAAGAGAGGAGTGAGAGGGAGAGGGGGCTTGCCTGAAGGAGGAGGAGGAGGCTTTGCTGCCGAAAAGGAGCAGAACGGGGTCACGCACAACCTGGGCCGCCGGGAGCTCGCGCGACGAGAGCCATCGTCGCCGGTGAAGGCGAGCAGGGGCGAGGGAAGGAAGGAGCGACGAAAGAGGGGTCGCGAGTGAGGAAGCCAGCCTCCGTCGCGGCCGTCGCGGGGAGGGAGGCGACCTCCGTTGACGACGGCGCTGGCGGAATATCTGGGACGGAGCGACACGGCCGCCGCTGAACTGGTCGGTCGCTCGATCTCCCTCTCATCTTCTCTTCTCCTCTGATGAAGGGAGGGGAGGGGAGGGGAGGCGAGGGAAGTGGGTGGCGGAGGCCGGCGGCGAGGTCTAGGGAGCGGCGGCGGCGATGTGGTGGACGCGGGGGAGAGGAACGAATGAGTCGGGTGGGTGGGGATCGAGTTGGTTTCGCTGGGAAGGCATAATAATGTCTCCTCGCTCGCTCGCTCGCTCATTGGTCAGTCTGGACGTGCCACGGATCGATCTCGCTCTTCACACCATCTCAACCGTTTATCTATATGCGATGGTATCGTATTTTTTTATTGATAGTACTACCAAAAGAGCCCGTGCGTTGCAACGGGGGAGAAAACATAACACACGCTCTTAACTCAACAACCATCACTCAAGATCACAATAGGTCCATCTTCTTTATTTTTGCGAGGCATCATATTTGTGTTGTCGCTTATCCTCCTTCTCACCCTCGCCGGTGATGGCCTCGGTGTTCACAAAAAACAACAAAAAATGTGTGTTGAATATGGTTAATCCTAAGGCGTCTCTCTCTCTCCCTCTCTCTCCTCCCTCTCCCCTCTCTCTCTCTCGCTTTCTCTCACTCTCGCGATGAGAAATCTGTTGTTTTCCCCTGCGACATTTTTCAGAGGTATGCATGTGTAGTTATCGATGTTTTCTTTTCCGTATATGGTTATAGTGGGGTGTTTATTTGCAATCCGAATCGCCGCCGGTATGAAAAAAAAACGAATCTTGCGCTATAAATTATAAGTTTGCTTCCATAACAATATTTTAAATTATTTAACAGGTAAAGTTAACATCATATTTAGATTACACACAATTTTCTAATAAAATTTCATATGTAATATGTTAAAATCGAAGTTACGATTTAAAAGATACAGATAATTTAGAAAAACATTTGGTTTGACTCAAATATATTTCAAATTAATATTTAAAAATACTTAACAGGTAAAAATAATATCATATTCATATTCTACATATTTTTCGAATCAAATTTCATATATAACATGTTCAAATCGGAGTTACGGTTTAAAAGATATGGATGATTTTAAAAAGCATTTGTTTGACTTAAATATGATCCGGGGATGAATTACCTAAAACATCAGGGGGTTTTCGAAAAATGTAAAATAACGGTTCGGGTGTGACTTAAATCCGGACGGCGGGTTGATTTCAAGAAAAGACAGGGACTTTTGCGTAAAATATAAAAATAACGATTCGTTCTAACTTAAAACAGGACTGCGGGTTGAATTCTCTGAAATAGAGAGACTTTTTCTGAAAAATGCCATGACGGACGAAAAAGACCCAATTTACTTTATTATTAGGTAAAGAATTAGGTAAAGATTGGGCAGGCGGAGCGGTTTGAGGAGAGAAACAAATCGAATTGGGTGGGCAAGAAGCCTCGTTTTAATAGGGTAGACCACTTCTCATCAATCAGCCGGCCTCTTCTCATACTGGATGTCTCTTCTTCTTCTTGTTTAAAAACGCATATGCAAGTTCGATCGATGCAACATCGAACGAACCATTGAGCTTGCATGTAGAGCCTTCACTTGCTGGTGCATGCCGTCTGATAACTCAAATATTCCATGAACAACGCATCCTTTAATGACCTTTTCTTTCCTGCCTGTAAGAGGACTAGAAGTACCCTGCCGCCACCAGTCATGTTTTGCCAGTGCTGCAACCTCGACGGTGGCACACCCTGGGCGATTTGATATCCACGGAGCGGTAGCGTGGCTCAAAATGGTATTGTTAGGCCGAGGTGACCAACATGCGGCGTCCCCTGCTTTGTCATGCAACCTCTCCATGGTCCAATAGATGAGCATGCTCAACCTACAGGCACCTCTTCTGCACAACCTAAGTAGATCCAGTATGCTTATAGCTCACTTCATAACAGAAAAGGATTGATCAACCTTTAAACATCCTCGAATTCTTGATTAGGTGAAATATTCCAAGAACCGCAACTACTTTCATGTTATCGTGGACTATACGAATTCTGAACCTTCTCGCTCTTTGGACTCCATATAGCACCATGGAACTAGGAAATGTCGAATCTTCAGTGCCATGTATGTCTCAAGGGCTTTCTACACCACGCGGCTCTCACGCCAAACTCATCTACCAAATATCCTATCGTCTCAAACTAATCCAAGCCCAAATAAAGCTCCTTCTTAACTGTGCACGACGGTGGCCTGCTCGGCCAGTGCACACCAATGCAAGGACTCCCCGGCCAGTGCATGTGAGCTCTGTTGGTTCAGAACCTCCCCGGCCGGCCATCGAGCCTCCTTCTATCTCCCTTTCTCGATCGTTATATATGGTCGACCTTCAGTCAAGCACTCTACGTGCGTTCCAGCTCCAACACTTAACATGAGTAGTCGGGGCAGCGTACCTGTCCCTTTCCGCTCCCAAAGTTCTCTAACGACCATGCATACTTGGTGCAACCTTCACTTGATGCTCACCTCCAACACCAGTCGCGCCAAGAGTCAGGATCGATGTGTGTCACCATGCATGCGTGCAAAACATACGTAGGTGCATGTAGCTTGTTCAACATAGTCATAGACAATTAGACATCATTCACGGACGTACTCCTACCTATCTGGGATCTCCATGCATGTATGTCTCTTAGCTCTAAGGTCCACTCTTCATACCATCTAGAAAACGGGATTGCTAACGAAGTCTCAGTCGATGAGATCTTACAAGGGGATCCACGCAATTTTTTTTCCTTTTTATATGTTGTGTCACTTTGACTGAGGCTTGATTAAGCCTCGGTCGGCTGACACCCTCTAAAAAATTGTTTCTTCCAAACAAATATATGGTTTCCCTTTATTTTCAAATCATATAATCCGAGTCTCGTCACGCTGCAGAGTGTGCCATCTCCTCGTCGAGGAGAGGTGCCCATGCATGCCCTATGCTGCTATGGTCTGAGATGGACGTCGTTGCTATGGTCCAGGATGGCACCGTGAAGGGTTCGTAGTCAGCCTTAATAGTGTAGGTGCAGGGCTTGGCCATGGACGGTGCGGCACAGACGCACGACTGAGGAGAATGGCTGGGATGATGTCGAGAGGTGGGTAGGGAGGAGCGGGGTCGGCAAAGAGTTGTGTACGATGTTTTATTGGTATGACACCTGCGCTGGTGACGTGGCCTGGGAGTCAAGATCCTTGTAGATCAGCAATAGAGGAGGCGGTGTGCAAGGGGCCTCGAGGAAAGGAGGGGAAGTGTCTGTTGGGTGAGTCGGAGACGCGACGGGTGCTACACTGAGTAGACGCGGTCACTCAATCCCTAATGACAGTAGTACTATGTACTCCCTCCGTTTCTAAATATATAAGTCTTTCTAGAAATTTCGCTATGAACTACATACGGAGCATTATGAGTAAATCTACACTCTAAAATGCATCTACATACACTCTACAAAGACTTATATTTAGAAACGGAGGAAGTAGCATGCATGCAAAGGACACCGATCGAATAAAAAAATGTCGTACACTAGGGGCCGGTTGACCGGCCCAAATTAGATGATGAGTGGTGAAATAATTTTGGTAGTTTGCAAAAGTACTCAATTAGTGCGCTCGTTTTTCTCAAAATAAATTTTTGTTTACCAATGCATCAGTTGAAATGCATGCATGCGGGACCAATAAATAACTAAGAACTTTTACATGCATTGTTGATTTTTCTTTCAGTCGTCACGGGATATCGGCATCCTAAAGGTTAGTGTGTTGTCAGTCGTGTGGCCGCCATCGCCAACTGCCACTCCATCGCCAGTCTCTCCACGTATGCTCGAGTTGTGGACGCCATCACAAGTTTTGCCCTAGAGGGCACACCCACGGACGTGTGGACCTGTTGTTGAATGAGAGTTTAGGCGTGTCGGGGACAGCATGAACATGGATGATGAGCCCAAGCCTAGAGCAGCCGCTATCTCCTCTATTGTCGGCGTGTCAACGGACATACATAGATCAAATACACTGATATGTTCCAGAACAACATCATCTATATCAGATCAAGAGTGCATGGTGTCACGCAAGAGCTGCGTCCCAAAAAAGTCCAAACCCTTCTTCCTCGTCAAGACCTTCAACCCAAGGGATCTCGTGGGCAAGGTATGCATCACGAGCAGTCTGAACTATACGTTTGACTGCACCTCCATGAGTTCCCGTAAAAATAAAGGGAGATATGATCCATGCTCCTCCTATATAAACAAAACTAAAAAGATAAATCAAAGGCGAAACACTGGGAAGCAAACAGTGCAAGCAGGCCATGCAAGAATCTGAATGCAAATCATAATCAGGCAATGTCAACTGCAGCTGTCACGCCTTCACCAAGAATATAAACAGAAAAGAGCTCCCTAACCATCATCAACCCATCGAGATCCCCATTTTTCCGGTCACCACAAACTCACAGATACTACTCCTTGACATAATAAAAGGCCAAATGGCATGCATCCCCACTGACCGATTAGTATCACACACCAACACCTCCTCGCCTCCAGATGAGCATAAAGAACCAAAGAGTTTTTGTTTTGCTCATCACAAAGGGCAGCACTGGTTCCGTTGACCTTCGCCACCCTCGGGTTGGCCGGCTGCTTGGCCACCAAGTTGGCAGGGTTGCTCATCACTGCATCAAACATATTGTACTCCAGATTGAAGACTTTAGAAAGAAGAAACATGCTGCACTCATGGCTACTGCTAATATCGAGGGAAAAGTTAGATGGTTTCGAACAAAGCTATCCCTTTATATCAATACACACAAGCACTCCTATCTATCAACAATTATATGATAAATTGCTATCTTCACAGGAGGTACATGTGGATAATTTCTGCTCCCACAGCAAATCATCATTTTCTTCAAAAGTAAATGTGAAATGTGTATGCAACAGAAGGTAAAATACGTCGACAATGATAAGAACCCAAGAGGAAAACAGAGTCCTTAAACATGATGAGAAAAGGACATACCAGAGTAAATGGCTAGGAACCGATGATCCCACCGGTCGCTAAGGAAGACGCGGCCATGGCGGCAGTCCACGATCTGCCAGTCAGTCCTCCGATCACCGAATCCAAGGGCGAAGCTTGCTGGGTTGCCGGCGTGCACGAACCTGTGCGGGAGTTCGTCTGAGTTGTGGAAGAAGCCTAGCGTGGCCGGAGGCCCGCGGTGCTTGCGGTGCAGCTCGCGGAGGAAATCAGGGTCGTTCACGACGCCGCGCCATGTCTTGCACACGACGGAGGCACGCGCCAGCACTTGCGGAAGCGGCGGGAGGCAGTTGAGGATCTCCAGGTGGAGCTCGTCCGTTGAACTGGAGGTACGATTTGTGATCTTCTGTTACGTTTTCTATTTGGGAACCGCTAAATCTCAGTCGACTGAGATTTAGTGAAGTCTCAGTCAACATGTTGTCCGTTGGATTGTTTGTCTGCTTGAAGATTAGTGCGCTGCTGGTTTTTGCTTAAAACTGGCCCGCGTAGGGAGGTACAGAGAGATGGGCTGCTGTTTGTCTTTGCTGTTGTTTTTTCATGTCGGGCTTGGGTTTGCTTGCATGATGGGCTAGCGAGGGGTTGGAGCCTTTTCCGTTGTCAGTTGGCTCTTTTCCGTTTTTTGTTGCACTGCCATTTTTTGGTTGTTTTTCCTTTTTCATTTACTCTTTTGTACAGTATATGTATATGTCTGATTTTCTTTCTTTTCTTCCTGTATTTTTTTGTCTTTTTAGATATTTTTTTTGTTTTTGATATTCTTTTTTATGTAACGTGAGTTGTGGAATGTTCATATTGCAACCTGCAATTGCACGTGGTGCAACTCGTCCGCAATTGCAAGGGGTACTACGCTACTGCAATTGGGATCGGGCAGGGATGTTTGGCCAGTTGCATGTCCACCAGTAGAGTTGCAATTGCACGTGTCACAACGCGCCTGCAACTGCAAGTGTACAACGCGACTACAACTAGAGGGCGAGGGATGTCGCCCAGCTACATGTTCATTAGTAGAGGTGCAACTGCATGTGTCGCAAGTCGCCTGCAATTGCAACGGGTATAACGCAATTTCAACAGGAGGGGACAAATGTTATCCAGTTGCATATTTACCACTAGAGTTGCAACTTGACGTGTCGCATCATGCCTACATCTGAAAGGGTTACAACACGACTGCAATTGGAGAGGGGGGAGTTACATGCTCACCACTAGAGTTGCAACTGCACATGTCGCAACCCACCTACAACTGCAAGGGTACACATGACTGCAACTAAAGGGGAGGGATGTTGGTCAGTTGCATGTCCATCACTAGAGTTGCAACTGCACGTGTTACTATCCGCGTGCAACTGCAAGGGATACACTGTGACTGGAACTGAAGGAGAGGGATGTTGGCCAGTCGCATGTCCACCACTAGAGTTACAACTACACATGTCATATCATAACGCCAACTCCAAGGAGTGCGACACGTTTGCAAGTAATGCGGTTCAATTTTTTTATTTATCATTTTTGTTTTTATTTAAAATACAAATTAAATTTAAAATTGTAAGAAAAAATAATATCAAAACCTGGAAAAATGATGGGAAATTGGACTGGAAGTTTTTTTCCTAAGAAAAAATGAACCGGGAGGGAAGGTATAGAATTTGCTTTGCTAAAGGAATAAAGAAAGAGAAACTGGCCGATTCCTAGCCCATGAGCGGCCGCACTTGAGGCTTAGCAAAAAAGAAAGGAACTACCGATTCCTAGCCCAAGACAAGTCAAGAGCCAGCAGCGAATGATACACCGCCTCAGCCCAGATACACATGCATGACGTCGGCCGACTTAGACTTTGCGAAGTCTAAGTCGACTGAGACCTAGGCAAACCTTTCTATTTTACGTATCTGCTGTTACGATTTTACGCTTTTTTTTCGGGGGTTACGATTTTACCCTTGAACTGGAGGGTTCTTCGCGTTGTCGGCTTTCTGCTGTTTTTAACCGCAGACAAACTATAGAAAATCAGTTTGACTAATTCACATCTAGATGTTTTTTAAGGATGTCACATCTAAGCTCCCACAAATACATAATGCAGCAACAAGAACATAAAAAAGAGCATAGACATCAACGGAAACTTAAAATGCCACAGGAACGAAGTAGTACTTGCCATCTTCTAAGCTTAACTCTGATAACAAGACTGCCAATAGATGAGCCGAACCTGAGATTATTTCTAGCAGGCACCTGCACTAAATCCTACCTAAATACGGAGTAGAATACAAACTGTTTGTATTGTGGGGGGCTTTCCGAACATAACACATCCGTATCCAGCTCAGGATAATAGAACATGGCTGTGTGTGCTCCCGTTCTCCATCCGTATCCAGGACTCGGCAGAGAACGGCTTCTCGGCGATCTCAACTATCCTTGCCCCTCTTAGCCAGTCACCGTATCCTCCGTGACCCGTGTGCCGCGCGAAGCACAGCCAGAGTTTCTCATACGGGCAGCACCAGTCGAGCCCGTGGTTGTGCCCCACGAAGATCGCCTACGTACACATCAAAAGGTAACCACATTACAGTGACGATCCGGCTTGCAGTTCATCAGAGTTTTAGACAAAGTAGTAGTAGTAGTAGTAGTATACCTTAACTGAAGACCTGTTGGCAAGAGCATCCATCATGCCCCATTCGGCCTCTTGTGGCGCCACATCCTCCTCGTTGAGAGAACCAACGCAGGGCTTGCAGATCTCAGTCTTGGCCTTTGGAGCAACCTCGACGTACGCTGTGCTTGGTATGTGCCAGAAGATGATCTCAGGTATCCTGCATTCACAGCTCCAAAAGATCATCCAAATTGTGTGACACCAACATGCCAATGTCACTATGTCAGTTCAGTTGTCGAGTAAGAATTGTTGCAAGTCAATATCTGACCTCCTATCCGGATTGAGGAACTGAGACTGGCTTTGGAACCACCGGACCTGTGCAGAGGATATGACTTCCGGGTAGGATCCACCGCCGGAGTCGAGGAAGTACATGAGCAGAGCAGGGTCTGGTTGCTTCTCATGCGAGAGCACAGGCAGCACGTAGTTGGAGATGCCGGGCCAGAGCTCCTGGGGGCCGACCGACGAGCGCGATAACCCGTCGGCACCGTCGCGGTTGAGCTCGGCCGTCATCAATTCGATGCGCGGCGTCCCTCTGAAGCTGCACCCTGAACCATTCAGAGCACACACACTACTTACGGACTGGGTGAACACAGAATTCATAGGCGTTTGGACTGTTCGGTTACCTGAGGTTGGCATGGACGCCGCAGCTGGGCAATGCACCGGTGGGATGCCGGCGGGCGAGAACCACTCCGGCGGCCACTCGAAGGGCATGTCGTCGTGGTTGCCGAACACGGAGGACCATGGGATGCCCCTGCGTCGGGAAGCAGAAATCGCCCTGTCCCAGTAGAGGGTCGCGTTGGGGATCGGCACGTTGTTGGCTGTCACGAGGTCGCCGAGGTACACCACGAAGTCTGCCAATAATACAAGAGTAATTTGGAAGGTGAAAATTCAGAGAATTCAGCGAAGCTCACTCATGGGACGGGTCAACTGATTACGTACCTGGCTTCTCGGCGTCGAGCACGGTGGCCATGACATGGTCCGAGGCGGCGTCCTGCGCGGGGCCCCAGTCCGTCCAGGCGTTCTCGCCGTAATGCAGGTCCGCGAACAGCGCCACCTTGAACCGGCCGTCCGGCGCGAACCGCAGCGGCGCCGGTGGCCGGAGCCCCGCGGCGCCAAGAGCCAGGGCGGCGGCGATGAAGCCCACTGCAGCCACGAGGCGGGACTGCCACCACCGCATCTGGTCTGATGCGTTCTCGGTGGTGGTTGAGCTTTAAACGAGGCCGTGGCAGAAGACCACGATCCAGTGTCTGGAAAAGGCTTCAAGATTATTGGTGTGCCATCACTGCTGCTCGATGGGTCACGGTCACAGTCGGCAGAGAAGGCCATTCGTGGCACCTCGTGAAGTTCGTACGTTACATTATTCCCAAAATCTAAAAAGTGACCGCGCACTAATTGACGAGAACGAGCGGCCGAACTTCCTAGCCATGCATGAGTTGTTTTTTGTCTACTACTTCCTCCGTTCCTAAATATAAGTCTTTTTAGACATTTCAAATGGACTACAACATACGGATGTATGTAGACATATTTTAAGTGTAGATTCACTCATTTTGCTCCGAATATAGTCACTTGTTGGAATCTCTAAAAAGACTTATATTTGGGAACGGAGGGAGTAGTACATGTTGTTATCAGCATTTAATGTGTTCACACTAGTTAGTCTGATTTGAAATAAAACAACTTCATGTATAATTATTTTGATTTTCCGAATTTTTAAAAAGTCATATCTTTCAAACCGTGCGTCGGAATTCAGATTCGTCTTCACTGTTGAATTCTTTGCGACGAGATCTTTGAAACTAGACCCCGCATGAGTATGTTTCGACGAAATTTTTTTGATGCCAACTTTCGCGCCATATTGTGCAACTTCAGTACTGTTTTGTGCAACTTTAATACTGCATGGTGCAATTTTTTTCAAACCCAGTTTTTTGGAGCTGCATCCACAGTAGTTGTAGTTGCACATATAGTAGTCCTAGTTGGCACATGCACGGCCACAGAGTTGTACAATCTGGTCCGCATAGTCGCATATGAATTGTCATAGCTTGTAATTTAGTCTAATTGCACACACATTGATGTTTAGTTGGCATGTAACATAGTCTAGTTGCACACACATTGATCTTTAATTGGCAGGACACTAGTTGCACACACATATGCTCAGTTGGCTTGTAATTTAGTCTAGTTGCATACGTATTGATGTTTAGTTGACAGGACACTAGTTGCATACACATATGTGCAATTGACGTGGCAATGTAGTTCAGTTGCACACAAATTGATATTTAGTTGGCAGGACTAGTTACACACATATATACTCAGTTGACGTGGCAATATAGTCTGGTTGCACACGCATTGATGTTTAGTTGGCACGACTATTGGCACACATATATACTCAGTTGGCGCGGCAATGTAGTCTAGTTGCACACACATTGATATTTAGTTGGCAGAAGGACTATTGGCACGCGCATATGCTTAATTGGCGCGGCATGTACTCTAGTTGCACACATATTGATATTTAGTTGGCAGAAACACTAGTTCGTTGAAACATCTCCATATGGTATCTACTTTTGAAGAACACGTCGCGAGGGTTCTAACGGTGAAAACTGATCTTAATTCCGAAGTGCGATCTAAAAGTTATGACTTTTTAAAAATTTGAAAACCCAAAATAGATATGTTCATATCTGTTCACATGTTTGCTTTTGTAGTATTTTTTTAGTACGTAGTACTTTTTCTAATTAGAGTTGTTTTATCAATTGGAAGGGACAAATTATTACCTTTTATGGATTAGGGACTAAAATTGTCTGTTTTAGACCGGCCGCTCGGGACGACTAGTGAGCAGCCGGCCGCTCGCTAGATTCGTCCTAGATTATTATCAAGAGAAAAAAAATAACAAAAATATAGTACAGAAAGCCAGAGCGTAGGTATATATCATGTCGTTACTTAAGCCAACCGACGGCAACGTTCAGGTTGGTTTATCAGAAAGGCAGAGGCATCAAGAATATCCTCTAGGCACCAAGAATATGCTAGGCTGATGGCGATTCGATCGAGCGAGATAAAATTTCTGCCACGTATGTTTCAGAATACACCGTCGTTCGTTCGGTTGTGCACTATCTGCTGAGAAACATTGGATTTAAAACACACACGCATGCACGCACGCAAAGGAAATAATCACTTTAAACTACGTTTCAGCAAAACAACAACATCAGGCAATTATCATGAAAAAAAATTCACTACTGGAATCGAGTTATACACCGAGTGTCACGGACACTCGGCAAAGGGCCCAAACCTGCTGGTAAACCCTTTACCGAGTGTTGTACAGCAAAGGCCACCCGGCGTACACCTCTTCGGCAAAGAGGAATTTACCGAGAGCCAAACAGTACCACCTGGCAATATAAAGTGACTCTCACGTCGGCTGGTTCCGTCATCTCTTTGCCGAGAGTGGCTCTCCGCAAAGATGCCACAGCCAACCGCCAGCACATGCTACTTTGAGTGGCTCTCGGCAAAGATCCGTTCCCGGACAACTTTTTACTGCTTTCCCCCGGATCCCTACTGCAAAAATATATATACAACACACAAACATGCATTTCAAGTTTCAATGTCTAACAACAAACTCACATAACCATTACATAAAATAGTTCACACGAACTTCTTTTGAGATCACAAGGTAGCTCTGTAGTACAAATGCCTACTTACCAAACGATAAAGTGGTCAATGCATTTCTACATTTGACCACAAGATAAAAGCAACACCACAATTATCACAAACTGAAAAGAATTATCAAGTTCTTCCATCCACTAAACCTGATAAGCTGTTTCTGGCTAGCACATCCAGTCAACCCATTCACTGAACCCACTAATTAAGATTTTCTCTTGTGCTTAAGCACATACATTGTAATGATACTCTGCCTTTTCTCTGCTATAGACCGAGTCGTGGGAGCTGTCTTCATAGTAAATCACTTGTTCATTGCATTCAGACCATGAACCGTAGACGCCTGGACATCTAGCTCTGTACACCGCATACCCCTTCATCTACAAAGATAGAGAAAAAAGGTAGAGAAATAATGCAAGGTTAAAAATAGCACATCATACATAATCCACGTAAGCGTTCATCACTCATACAATCAAAAGCATCGCAAGTGGCAATCTAAGAAGTCCATATTAGCACCTACATGACTATATCACTAAATTAACGCCAAACTATCTAGGTGGACTACTTAGAGGTGTACTCCATGAAACCGGTGATCGTGGAGTTAGAGCACGTCGGGGCACCCCCCACGGTGGAGGACCAAGCGTCGTCGAGAATGTACGTCGGTGGACTCAATAGCATCGAGTCGTCACACTCCTTACATGGTGGGGTCTTCTTCTCCTTGGCTGGGGATTCTTCTTGGCCAGATCCTCAAAATACTTTATTAGGATCAGGTGCGGGTGCTTCTCCATGAGCGCCGCCAAGCGGTCCTCGGCGAGCTTCTCCTTGACTGCGGAGTCGACCCTATTGGAAGATGTGTCGTCGGAGGAAGCCATAGCCATGAAATCAATCGGTGCTAACACCTTTCATCACACAATAAAAAATAGCATAAGAATCAAACATCAAAGATTACTTCTAAGCAAATTAATCATGATGGACACTATTTCATGGATATTTCGACTTTTGTGATGGTCGAGCTGGGCGAGTCCATCGTGCGTGAAAAATGTATATAACAGGACAAACTCGCACAGATCGACCGCCATCGAAAAAAGACGATTTTCTTTCTCCAAGAACAACTCTCATCTCTCTCACGTATATATGGTGGAACTCTCTCTGGTGGTGGTATATATGGTGGTCACTATCTCACGGATATGTCGACTTTCGGTGATGGTCAATCTGGGCGAGTCCATCGTGCGTGAAAACTGTATATCACAAGAAGAACTCGCCCAAATTGACAGCCATCGGCAAAAGACGATTTTCTTTCTCCAAGAACAACTCTCTTCTCTATCACGTATATATGGTGGAACTCTCTCTGGTTGTGGTATATATGGTGGACACTATCTGACAAGTATTTTGACTTTCGGTGATGGTCAAGCTGGGTGATGGTCAAGCTGGGTGATGGTTAAGCTGGGTGACTTTCGGTGCGTGAAAAATGTATATCACAAGAAGAACTCTCCCAGATTGACCGCCATCGTCGAAAGTTGATTTTCTTCCTCCATATAGCATCCATACGAACAACAAGAACTATTTGATGCATCAACAATTAATTATCTATACAAAAAATTAAGAATTATCTACATCCATACTTCTTTGCATGCATCTATGCATTCATGCATACATACATACATCCATCTATATATTGATACATAACAAAAACTACAAAAAATTTACTACAAAGAGTAGTTTATGCTGCATCAATCCATGCATTAATACATACATATATACATTCATACATCCATGCATCCATCAATCCTTTCATCCATATAAAAATCCATAAATCCATCAATCCTTGCATCCATATAAAATTCATGCATCAATACATACACTCATGCGTAAATACATGATCGGGGAGGGGGATGAAGCTCACCTAGAGGGGGAGGTGGTGCAGGCAGGGTTGTGGGGTCACCGGCGGGATTGGGAAGGGGGGCACCGGTGGGGAGGGGGCCACCAGTGGGGAGGGCGCCGGTGCGGAGGGCGCCAGCCGGGGTGGGGGGGCGCAGGTGGCGTGTGGGGTGGGGGCGCCAGTGAGAAACAAAGAGAAGTGAGAGAGAGAAGAGACCGCGCAAGGGGTTAAGTGTTAGCCGACCTTTACCGAGCGTCTGTCGGTGCGGCTCTCGGTAAAGGTACGAGACCTAGATCTAGGTTTTACACCTTTTCTTAGAGAAACGCTCGGCAAAGGATAAAGTACACTCAAAAATGGCAAACATACCTAGAGCGACACTCGGAAATGACACTCCTCCCTCATCCACTCGAAGGTGTAGGTATGCCAAAAGGACATCACAAATGATTCCCCATGCCACTACCCGGCATGATTTCATGTGCCACCTTGCTGATCTGCAATTCCCGGTGATGAAACCCTAGAAGAGCAATAAATTTCTCAAATATTGCGCGCGTCCCCGAAAAATGTGAGGCCGTGGCATGTGCCATGCGGTTGCCCCTCTTAGACCACGAGAAGTTTCGAGGCCAACGGAGCAACATGACCAGCACGTCCTGCACAAACCGGACACGTTCCCCCTTGATACGTAGATACAAGCTCGGAGACGGTACGGTTACAAGCGGCCACAGGGGAGGCTTACTCAAAACGCGTACAAACTTTTACCTCACCCTACAGAGGCCCTGTGATGAGACCGTGCCAGATCCCGAGCAATCCTATCCTCGTACGATTTTCCGAGGATTTCAACGGTTACATCAGGAGTGAGACCGAGGTTCTTTTGGTAACCCGGTGGCAGGGCATGCCCCTCCCTCGTCTGTGCAAGGCGTAGGCATGCCGCAAGGACATCACAAATGTTTCCCCATGACGCTACCTGACATGATTTCATGTGCCACCTTGCTGATCTGCAATTCCCGGCGATGAAACCCTAGCAGAACAATAAATTTCTCGAATATTGCGCGCGTCCCCAAAAAATGCGAGGATGTGGCACGTGCCATGCGGTTGCCCCCTCTTAGAGCACGAGAAGTTTCGAGGCCAACGGAGCAACAGGACCGGTACTTCCTACACAAACCGGACACGTTCCCTCTCGATACCCAGATGCTAGCTCGGAGACAGTGCGGTTTACAAGCGGCCTCAGGGGAGGCTTACTCAAAACGCACCCAAACTTTTACCGCACCCTACAAAGGCCATGTGATGAGACCATGTCAGATCCCGAGCAATCCTACCATTGTACATTTTTTTTAGGATTTCAACGGTTGCATCAGGAATGACACAACTACTAGGGAAAAGCCTATACACGTAATCTTACCAGCAGCGCGCTTTAAAATAAAGCGCTGCTGCTACGTAGCAGTAGCGCATGGAAACAAAACTCGCTGCTGAAATAAATATAGCAGTAGCGCGCCCGCTCTAAGACGCGCTACTGCTATAATTCCCACGACGCCGCCGCGAGGCTAGTTCTAGCAGCAGCGTGTTAGCCCAAAGAGCGCTACTGCTACGGATCATAGCAGCAGCGCATTTCACCAATAAGCGCTACAGCTAAGTTTACTACAAAAATTTAGTCTCACCTCGCTCCGTGAAGAGAGTTTCTACCACATTAAATATGTTACTTCTCAAACTTTGACAAGCACTTGGTCTTCATTGAACTCTATGTGTAGAATTTGTGGCCGCTATATGAGTCTTCACTGGTTCCTAAACCGGTGAGGACTCATATTGACAAATCAGATTGTACACAAAAAGATCGTTGATGATCAATGTATTTTTTATGTCTATTTTTACATGCTGACACATAGCAGTAGCGCGTTCGTTGTGAAAGGCGCTACTGCTAGGTAGTTTAGCAGTATCGCCCTTATCTATAGCTCGCTACTACTAAGCCATTCCATCTCCCACCCCCGCGCCGGTCCTCCCCCGCCGACCCTCCTCCCTCTGCATCGCCGTCACCTCCTCCTCCTCGCTGGACTCGGTACCGGCCTCCTCCTCCATCCTCCCTCCACTCGCCGCTGGTCGGCCCCTCCTCGCTCCGCCTTCCTCCTCCGTCCTCCCTCCACTCGCCTCCGGCCGGCCCCTCCTCGCTCCGCCTTCCTCCTCTGTCCTACTCTCTTCTCCCTCCTCGAGTCGCCCCTCCTTCTCCCTCCTCCCTGCTACATTTTGATTTAGTAGGCTAGTTCATATGCAACATTTTGATTTAGTTGATATGATTTAGTTGATTTAGTAGGCTAGTTGATTTAGTTGATTTAGAACATTTTGATTTAGTTGATTTAGTAGGCTAGTTGATTGAGTTGATTTAGAACATTTTGATTTAGTTGATTTAGTATGCTAGTGGATTTAGTAGGCTAGTTGATTTAGTTGACTTAGTATGCACCATTTTATTGTTATTTTTCTGTACATGGATAGGTAGATGCTTTTGTTTTTTTGTAATAAGTTATTTTTTTGGCAAAATGTAGGTGCCAATTTAGTTAAATTTGCCACTTGTTTTTTAATCAGTTATCTTAGGCAATAGGGGCCAAATTAGATGAAATGTCTTGGTAGGTGGTACCCTGATATTTGTGAAAAGTTTTTTTGGCAATAGGCGCCACCGAAATGTTTTGGTAGGTGGTACCTTGTCATCTAATATGTTACTAGATCTTAGGATTATAATTGTCCATCAAATTGCTTCTCGCGGAAGAACCAAAAATATGACATGCTACTGTTTTTCTTTCCTATGAAGTGGATCGTTAATCCTTTGCTCATATTGCTTTAGGAAAATGGCTCCACCACCACCGCCACTATGTTGACTGTGCAAGTCAAAGTGCGCGAGCAGCCTTGCAACTGGCAAGCTGTTCGACATCTACTTCCAGGCGAGTTTTCATCATGCGGCGGTAAGAAATTAGATGAAATGTAACAACTATTTTATTTTTAGTGTTGGCATTACTGCATTGTGTCATTTTGCTTTTTTTACACAGATCATCCCATGCAATGTGGGGTTGAAATTCAACAAGCTGACAGGAGACACTATGACATTTGAGGCTCCTGGGGGCCCATACACTATGGAGGTCGAGAAAGGACGGAATATGTCGCAGATTGGAGGAGATGGATGGGCCCGTTTCCTTGCCCACATGCGTCTTACTGGTGGTGAGTTGATCAGCTTCTCCTTCAGAGCAGAAAGACCCAAGCTGGCTGTCATTTATCTCAACCTGGTGGAAGATGATGAAGATGATGAAGATAATGAGGACCCACTCCATGAAGATGATGAGAACCCACTTCATTAATCCATCGTAGCTCAAAGAATGAGGCTAAGTGAGGAGGAGGTGTGCAACCTATGGGACATAATTCCGCCACATGATGACTTTGTCGGGGTGCCATTTGTGACCCGCCTGACAAGTATCATGGTCGATCAGCATGAAATGGTATGTTATACTAACTGTAGTAATTTGATGATATATATATATATATATACTTTATTGTTATACTTACAAATGAAAATTATCCGATGATATGCTTAGTGAGGGAGTCCTGGATTAGGGGGTGTCCGGATGGCCGGACTATACCTTCAGCCGGACTCCAGGACTATGAAGATACAAGATTAAAGACTTCGTCCCGTGTCCGGAAGGGACTTTCCTTGGCATGGAAGGCAAGCTTGGCGATGTGGATATTCAAGATCTCCTACCATTGTAACCGACTTTGTGTAACCCTAACCCTATCCGGTGTCTATATAAACCGGAGGGTTCTAGTCCATAGGACAACTCCATCATACAACATTCATACCATAGGGTAGCTTCTAGGGTTTAGCCTCCTTGATCTCGTGGTAGATCTACTCTTGTACTACCCATATCATCAATATTAATGAAGCAGGAGTAGGGTTTTACCTCCATCGAGAGGGCCCGAACCCAGGTAAACTTCGTGTCCCTTGTCTCCTGTTACCATCCGGCCTTGACGCACAGTTCGGGACCCCCTACCCGAGATCCGCCGGTTTTGACACCGACATTGGTGCTTTCATTGAGAGTTCCACTGTGCCGTCGCAATCAGGAAGGATGCCTCCTCCCGTCTTTAAAGACGGCGCCGGCACTAAGGGAGCCTTGGCTGTCGGCCAGACTCTCCAGCTAGGTGGTTTCCTCATGACCGCCTGTTCGGCCGTTGCGCCGACGGTGACCTCTCGGGTCATCAAAAGCAACCTTCACGTCAGCTCGGAACTTGTTGAGCAACTGGATCCGATGGATCTCTCTTCCTTAAACGAGCTCTTGGATCGAATCGCCGCCCTGGGGGTCGCCACGGATTACGACCAGGTTGGGTTTAGACCCGATCTAAGAGAAATCAACTCTCCCCAGGCCACCCACCACGTCGCCGTGGTAGAGGCGCAGTGCGGCGACCCTTCATCTATTCTAAGGACTAGTTACGTCCGAATTCCCGACCCCTCCAAGCCGGATACCCGCAGAGGGGAGGATGTGACTCAAGACCTGAGCTTAGAATCAAGTAACGGGCCAGACTCATTGGACGACATCCAAGAATCCGAACCTCAGAGTTCGGAAGTTCTTCGGCCTCTGAATCTTAGATCGGGCGAGGCTTCAGATTCAACACCACCCGCCCACCCAAACATAAGCGATCTTTCCCAAATCAGGCAAAAGCCCGAGGAAACAGTACATCATTACTGGGCTAGATTCCTCCTGGTTATGAACAGTAATATCAATCTTCTACAGTAATTGCACGGATGAGGGAATCCTTAACGCCATAAGTCGTCGCGATATTACACGCTTTATTGACTTGGCATCCATAGTACAAAAGTACTGTGCGATGGAAAGTGCCTGGAAAACCGAAACAAAATTTTGGGACAATCCAGGCTTGAATAGCAATCCCGTCCGAACTAAGGGGGTGCATCACCGTAAGTCACCCAGGTTAAACACCAAAAAATCAAAACCCTTTACAGGGCATGGAACCGTACTGGATAGATGGCTTGATGGACCCTGTAAAATTCATAGTGCAGAGGACGCCACACCAACTCACAGCCTTAGGGCATGTTGGATAATCCGGCAGATGGCCAAAATTGGCGAGGACCTCTTAACTTTTGAGGCCACGGAAAACCACCCCGGGGACACCAGTACCATTCTCACAGTCTTCGAGACCTTCACATCAAATAATATGCGAAAAAGAACACTCCGCAGCCTTGCCGAAGTCTACCAAGTAGCAACAATAAACTCATGGAGCCACACGGCTATTACCTTCAACGCAAGTGATGAACCTAAATTCCGAACAGCCCGAGCACCAGCCGCATTGGTCCTCAGTCCAATAGTGGACGGCTTTCACCTCACAAAGGTACTCATGGATGGAGGCAGCGGATTGAACCTCATCTATGAGGAAACCCTTCAAAAAATGGGATTAGACTGGAGCCGCGTTGATCGAAGCAGCACAACCTTTAGAGGCATAATCCCCAGTCGGGAAGCGCGCTGCACAGGAAAAATCACACTAGATGTGGTGTTCGGCACGCTGGATAATTACAGATCTGAAGAGGTCACATTCCAAGTGGCCCCGTTCAGCAGTGGATATCACGCCCTACTAGGGCGGGAAGCATTCACAATCTTCCAAGCAATACCCCATTACGGTACATGAAGCTCCAGATGCCCGGGCCAAACGGAATTATCACTCTCGCTAGTGATCCGGACATAGCACTCCGCGCCGAAAACAAGACAACCGCATTAGCCCTGGAGGCACTATCCGAAGCCTTAGCAGCTGAGGAACTGACTGCACTGCGCTCCACAGTTAACAGGGATGATGTGATACTCGACAAGAGATCCAAGTCCACATCCTTTAAGCCAGCAGACGAAATAGTCAAATTCCAGGTCCATTCCACGGACCCCAATAAAACAGCTTCCATTGGGGCACGATTAAACCCTGATATGGACGCCACACTGCGAGAATTTCTACGTGAGAATTGGCACATCTTCGCCTGGCACCCTTCAGACATGCCAGGAATCCCACGCAGGCTGGCCGAACACAACTTAAATATCCTAAAAGGATTCAAACCTGTCAAACAAGCCCTTCGGCGTTTTTCCGAACCCAAGAGACAGGCTATGGGAGAGGAGCTGGCCAAGCTATTGGAGGCCGGATTCATTAGAGACATAAAACATCCGGACTGGCTAGCAAACCTAGTGATGGTACCAAAGAAGGACAAATCCTGGCGCCTGTGTGTCGATTTTAAAGACCTCAACAAGGCTTGCCCAAAGGATCCCTTCCCCCTCCCCCGTATCGATCAAATTATCGATGCCACCGCAGGACACAATTCGTTGTGTTTCCTCGACGCATACTCCGGTTACCATCAAATCAAGATGGCAGAATCAGACCATGCTGCAACATCACTCATCACACCATACGGCCCATTCTGCTTCAACACAATGCCCTTCGGGCTGAAAAACGCCGGCGCAACATATCAGCGCATGATTCAGACATGTCTGGCAAACCAGATCGGCAAGACAGTGGAGGCGTACGTGGATGACGTGGTTGTAAAAACAAGACATGTCGAATCTCTAGTAGAAGACTTGAGGCTAACATTTGACAAGCTCCGAAAATACGACATCAAGCTCAACCCAGAAAAAATGCGTTTTCGGCGTTCCCGCCGGAAAGCTTTTGGGCTTCATTGTATCCGGTAGAGGAATTGAAGCGAATCCGGCCAAGATTCGAGCTTTGTCGCAACTGTATATCCCAAAGGACCTCAAACAAATACAGAAATTAACCGGATGCGTGGCGGCTTTAAGCCGCTTTGTCTCTCGCTTGGGAGAAAAGGCACTGCCCCTTTATCGCCTCCATCGGTGCACCGAACACTTCGAGTGGACGGACGCCGCCGCGGCCGGACTCGATGAAATAAAGGCCATATTGGCAACAAACCCAATCCTGGCCGCGCCGAACACCGATGAACCAATGTTATTATACATTGCAGCAACACATCAAGTTGTCAGCGCAGTGCTCGTTGTCGAGCGGGAAACGGACGGACACAAACTCCCCCTTCAAAGGCCGGTCTATTACGTGTCCACTATCCTCACTCCATGCAAATCACGGTACCCACACTATCAAAAGATTGCATACGCGGTATTCATGGCATCCCGGAAGCTACGACACTACTTTCAAGAGTGTTCCATAACAGTAGCCTCGAAAGTACCACTTAACGATATTATCAACAACCGCGATGCAACGGGCCGGATCGCAAAATGGGCCATCGAGCTCCTCCCGTTCGATATAACCTATAAGCCACGGCGAGCTATTAAATCGCAAGTTTTGGCCGACTTCGTCGCAGAATGGACGGAGGCCGAGCTCCCTAAAGAGTACGACACATATTCAAACTGGATCATGCATTTCGACGGCTCCAAAATGTTGGCCGGACTAGGGGCTGGCGTCGTCTTGACGTCCCCCACAGGAGACACAGTTCAATATGTGCTCCAGATCATGTATACGGACTCCAACAATGCAACCGAATATGAGGCCCTCCTACATGGTCTCCGGATGGCAGTATCCATGGGCATTCAACGCCTAGAGGTACGCGGGGACTCGAACCTCACGATATCCCAAATAAACGGAGACTTCGACGCCAAGGATCCAAAAATGGCAGCCTACCGCAACGCCGTCCTATAAATGTCAACCCGGTTCGAAGGGCTGGAGTTTCATCATATAGCCCGAGAAAACAATCAGACACCGGATGTCCTGGCGCGCCTTTGTGCAAAACGCGATGCAGTACCCCCCAACATATTTTTAGAAAGACTGTTCAAGCCATCCGTAGCATGGGAGGGGGAACCCGCAGATAACAACCCGGACCTAACCGCACCACTCGACGCCGGACAAACTAACATAATTGGAGGCTCTGCCACCGAAATTACACCCTCAGCCCACGTAATAATGGCGGTCATCGCCCCGTGGACAGAACCATTCCTAGCCTACCTTACTAGGCAGGAACTCCCAGAGGACCAAAACGAGGCACGCTGCATAGTACGGCGATCTAAAGCCTATAAAGTCCACGAGGGAGAGCTTTATAAGAAAAGCACTACCGGAGTCCTTCAAAGGTGCATCTCCGAAGAGGAAGGGCAGAACCTGCTGGCTGAAATTCATGCCGGACTCGGTGGCCACCACGCTGCAGCTCAGGCCCTTGTAAGCAAGGCTTTCCGTACAGGCTTTTACTGGCCAACGGCCCGAGCAGATGCTCAGGACCTGGTCCAACGATGCGTAGGTTGCCAACTTTTTGCAAACCAAAGCCATATGCCACCCACCGCCCTCCAAACTATCCCCATCACTTGGCCTTTCGCGGGTTTGACATGGTTGGACCCCTTAAAGGCAGAACCAACAAGAAAAAATACTTACTGGTCATGGTGGACAAGTTCACCAAATGGATAGAAGCCAAGCCTATTAAGACGACCAAATCTGGACCTGTGATAGACTTCATATCCGGGGTCGTACACCGTTACGGCGTCCCCCACTCCATCATCACTGATAACGGTACAAACTTCACCGCCGACGAGGTAAAACTCTGGTGCAAAAACATGGTTCGGTCAGGTCGAACGTGCAAATGGTCTTATTATGAGCGGCATTAAAGCCAGACTAGTGCGGTCCCTCAAGGAATCTAATACGCACTGGGTAGAGGAGCTCGACTCCGTACTCTGGGGGCTGCGGACCACGCCGAATCGCACCACCGGATACACACCATTCTTTATGGTGTACGACGCAGAGGCAGTTTTGCCCTGCGACATAATTCATGACTCACCTAGAGTGCGCATGTACGAAGAAAGAGAAGCTGAGCTAGATCGGCAGGACAACTTGGACGCCTTGGAGGAGGAGCGCGATGTGGCAAAATCCCGTTCCGCATTTTACCAACAGCAGGCTCGAAGATATCAAAGCAGAGAAGTACGGGCCAAAAATTACAATGTTGGCGAGTTAGTTCTACGTCTGCCGGATAAGAAAAAGGACAAACTCAAGCCCAAGTGGGAAGGTCCATTCATAATCGACCAAGTCCTGACTGGTGGAGCGTACCGCCTGCGAGATGCGTCGGATAACCGACTCGAGCCGAACCCATGGAACGCCGCCCGTCTCCGAAGATTCTATGCCTAGCGCCGGACTCTGTGTTTGTCTCCTTCCTCTGTCCAGTTTTTACATTTTTTGTCTTAAATTTCTCTCCTTCCCCTCTTTTATCTTATAGCCCTTAAAGGCTCATCACGTGACGCGCTACCCGCGCTCATTTAACCTGGGGGCTTCTCTAACAGAAGCTTATTGATATGGGTTTCATGCCCAACACATGCGTCAAACTTCCGCATGTACCTTTTCTTCACCATTATATGCATCGATATGACTTAAGTTTTGGCCAAGCTGGGTTGCCTGGCTCCTGTGCTTACCCCTACGTTCCCGATTGTTCGGCTAGGCGGTAAAGGGAGCACCTCTGCGATTGTTACTGCCAGATCAGCCGGATCTGTACCTCAGACTGGGTGAAGACGAAAGCTAGCGTTCTTAAGGGAATATTCGGTCGGTGAACTAAAAGATGACCCTTTTACTTATTCATATACATGCCCCCAGATGATTTTTCTGCATTTGCAGTCCGGACATGCACTTTAGGGCATGCCTCCCAGAGAAAGGAACCCCTAACGGAACTATTCTCTCTAGAAGATGTTTCTTACTAACCATGTAATATAACATAACTAGTTGGGCACTTGTCTGATAAAGCACTGATGACCCCTATGTTGGGGAACGTTGCAGAAAACAAAAAATTTCCTACGGTTTCACCAAGATCCATCTATGAGTTCATCTAGCAACGAGTCATGGGAGAGAGAGATTGCATCTACATACCACTTTGTAGATCGCGAGCGGAAGCGTTCAACGAACGGGGATGAAGTAGTCGTACACACCGTGATCCAAATCACCGGAGATCCTAGCACCGAAAGCACGGCACCTCCGCGTTCAACACACGTACGGTCAGCGTAACGTCTCCTTCTTCTTGATCCAGCAAGGCAAAGGAGAGGTTGAGGAAGAAGACTCCAGCAGCAGCACGACGACATGGTGATGGTGGAGCCGCAGTACTCCGACAGGGCTTCGCCGAGCTCTACGGAGGAGGAGGATGTGTTGGAGAGGGAGAGGGAGGCACCAGGGCAAAAAGGTGTTCAGCCCCCCTCCCCTCCCCCCTTTATATAACCCCTTGGGGGGGGCGCCGGCCCTAGGAGATGGAATCTCCTAGGGGGGGCGGCGGCCAGGGAGGGGACTTGCCCCCCAAGCAAGGGGGCGCCCCCTTTAGGGTTTCTCCCCCAACCCTAGGCGCATGGGCCCTTGGGGGGGGGGGGTGGCGCACCAGCCCACTATGGGCTGGTTCCCTCCCTCATACAGCCCATGGGGCCCTCCGGGATAGGTGGCCCCACCCGGTGGACCCCCCGGACCCTCCGGTGGTCCCGGTACAATACCGATAACCCCAAAACTTGTCCCGATGTCCGTATGATGACTTTCCATATATAAATCTTTACCTCCGGACCATTCCGAAACTCCTCGTGACGTCCGGGATCTCATCCGGGACTCCGAACAACATTCAGGTTACTGCATATACATATCTTCACAACCCTAGCGTTACCGAACCTTAAGTGTGTAGACCCTACGGGTTCGGGAGTCATGCAGACATGACCGAGACGGCTCTCGGGCAATAACCAACAGTAGGATCTGGATACCCATGTTGGCTCCCACATGCTCCACGATGATCTCATCGGATGAACCACGATGTCAAGGATTCAATTAATCCCGTATACGATTCCCTTTGTCAATCGGTATTTTACTTGCCCGAGATTCGATCGTCGGTATCCCAATACCTCGTTCAATCTCGTTACCGGCAAGTCACTTTTCTCGTACCGTAATGCATGATCCCGTGATCAAACACTTTGATCACATTGAGCTCATTATGATGATGCATTACCGAGAGGGCCCGGTGATACCTCTCCGTCAAGCGGAGTGACAAATCCCAGTCTCGATCCATGTCAACCCAACAGACACTTTCAGAGATACCCGTAGTATACCTTTATAGTCACCCAGTTACGTTGTGATGTTTGGCACACCCAAAGCACTCCTACGGTATCCGGGAGTTACACGATCTCATGGTCTAAGGAAAGGATACTTGACATTGGAAAACTCTAGCAAACGAACTATGCGATCTTATGCTATGTTTAGGATTGGGTCTTGTCCATCACATCATTCTCCTAATGATGTGATCTCGTTATCAATGACATCCAATGTCCATAGTCAGGAAACCATGACTATCTGTCGATCAACGAGCTAGTCAACTAGAGGCTCACTAGGGACATATTGTTGTCTGTTATTCACACATGTATTACGATTTCCGGATAACACAATTATAGCATGAATAAAGACAATTATCATGAATAAGGAAATATAATAATAATGCTTTTATTATTGCCTCTAGGGCATATTTCCAACAGTCTCCCACTTGCACTAGAGTCAATAATCTAGTTACATTGTGACGAATCGAACACCCATAGAGTTCTGGTGCTGATCATGTTTTGCCTTAGGGAGAGGTTTAGTCAACGGATCTGCGACATTCAGATCCGTGTGCACTTTACAAATTTCTATGTCTCCATCTTGAACATTTTCACGAATGGAGTTGAAGCGACGCTTGATGTGCCTGGTCTTCTTGTGAAACCTGGGCTCCTTTGCAAGTGCAATAGCTCCAGTGTTGTCACAGAAGAGCTTGATTGGCCCCGACGCATTGGGTATGACTTCGAGGTCGGTGATGAACTCCTTCACCCAAATTGCTTCATGTGCCGCCTCCGAGGCTGCCATGTACTCCGCTTCACATGTAGATCCCGCCACGACGCTTTGCTTGCAACTGCACCAGCTTACTGCCCCACCATTCAAAATATACACGTATCCGGTTTGTGACTTAGAGTCATCCAGATCTGTGTCGAAGCTAGCGTCGACGTAACCTTTTACGACGAGCTCTTCATCACCTCCATAAACGAGAAACATTTCCTTGGTCCTTTTCAGGTACTTCAGGATATTCTTGACCGCTGTCCAGTGTTCCTTGCTGGGATTGCTTTGGTACCTTCCTACCAAACTTACGGCAAGGTTTACATCAGGTCTGGTACACAGCATGGCATACATAATAGAACCTATGGCTGAGGCATAGGGGATGACACTCATCTCTTCTATATCTTCTGCCGTGGTCGGACATTGAGCTGAGCTCAATTTCACACCTTGTAACACAGGTAAGAACCCTTTCTTAGATTGATCCATATTGAACTTCTTCAATATTTTATCAAGGTATGTGCTTTGTGAAAGACCTATGAGGCGTCTCGATCTATCTCTATAGATCTTGATGCCTAATATATAAGCAGCTTCTCCAAGGTCCTTCATTGAAAAACTCTTATTCAAGTAGGCCTTAATGCTGTCCAAGAGTTCTATATCATTTCCCATCAAAAGTATGTCGTCTACATATAATATGAGAAATGCTACAGAGCTCCCACTCACTTTCTTGTAAACACAGGCTTCTCCATAAGTCTGTGTAAACCCAAACGCTTTGATCATCTCATCAAAGCGAATGTTCCAACTCCGAGATGCTTGCAACAGCCCATAAATCGAGCGTTGGAGCTTGCACACCTTGTCAGCATTCTTAGGATCGACAAAACCTTCCGGCTGCATCATATACAATTCTTCCTTAAGGAAACCATTAAGGAATGCCGTTTTGACGTCCATTTGCCATATTTCATAATCGTAGAATGCGGCAATTGCTAACATGATTCAGACGGACTTCAGCTTCGCTACCGGTGAGAAAGTCTCATCGTAGTCAACCCCTTGAACTTGTCGATAACCCTTAGCGACAAGCCGAGCTTCATAGATGGTCACATTACAATCCGCGTCTGTCTTCTTCTTAAAGATCCATTTATTTTCTATCGCTCGCCGTTCAACGGGCAAGTCAGTCAAAGTCCATACTTCGTTTTCATACATGGATCCTATCTCGGATTTCATGGCTTCCAGCCATTTGTCGGAATCCGGGCCCGCCATTGCTTCCTCATAGTTTGAAGGTTCACCGTTGTCTAACAACATGATTTCCAAGACAGGGTTGCCGTACCACTCTGGTGCGGAACGTGTCCTTGTGGACCTTCGAATTTCAGTAGGAGCTTGATTAGAAGTATCTTGATCATCATCATTAATTTCCTCTCTAGTCGGTGCAGGCACCTCAGAAACATTTTCCTGAGCTTCGCTATTTTCCGGTTCAAGAGGTAACACTTCATCAAGTTCTACTTTCCTCCCACTTACTTCTTTCGAGAGAAACTCTTTCTCTAGAAAGGATCCATTCTTGGCAACAAAGATCTTGCCTTCGGATCTGAGGTAGAAGGTATACCCAACAGTTTCTTTAGGGTATCCTATGAAGACGCATTTATCCGACTTGGGTTCGAGCTTTTCAGGTTGAAGTTTCTTGACATAAGCATCGCATCCCCAAACTTTCAGAAACGACAGCTTAGGTTTCTTCCCAAACCATAATTCATACGGTGTCGTCTCAACGGATTTCGATGGAGCCCTATTTAAAGTGAATGCGGCAGTCTCTAAAGCATAGCCCCAAAAAGATAGCGGTAAGTCGGTAAGAGACATCATAGATCGCACCATATCTAATAGAGTGCGATTACGACGTTCGGACACACCATTACGCTGAGGTGTTCCAGGCGGCGTGAGTTGTGAAACTATTCCACATTTTCTTAAGTGTGTGCCAAATTCGTGACTCAAGTATTCTCCTCCACGATCTGATCATAGAAACTTGATCCTTTTATCACGTTGATTTTCAACCTCACTCTGAAATTCTTTGAACTTTTCAAAGGTCTCAGACTTGTGTTTCATTAAGTAGACATACCCATATCTACTCAAGTCATCAGTGAGGGTGAGAACACAACGATAGCCACCGCGAGCCTCAACACTCATTGGACCGCACACATCGGTATGTATGATTTCCAATAAGTTGGTTGCTCGCTCCATTGTTCCTGAGAACGGAGTCTTGGTCATTTTATCCATGAGGCATGGTTCGCACGTGTCAAATGATTCATAATCAAGAGACTCCAAAAGTCCATCTGCATGGAGCTTCTTCATGCGTTTGACACCTATGTGACCAAGGCGGCAGTGCCACAAATATGTGGAACTATTGTTATCAACTTTAACTCTTTTGGTATTCACACTATGAATATGTGTATCATCACGTACGAGATTCATCAAGAATAAACCATTAACCATCGGAGCATGACCATAAAACATATCTCTCATATAAATAGAACAACCATTATTCTCGGATTTAAATGAGTAGCCATCTCGAATTAAACGAGATCCAGACACAATGTTCATGCTTAAACTTGGCACTAAATAACAATTATTGAGGTTTAAAACTAATCCCGTAGGTAAATGTAGAGGCAGCGTGCCGACGGCGATCACATCGACCTTGGAACCATTCCCAACGCGCATCGTCACCTCGTCCTTTGCCAGTCTCCGTTTATTCCGCAGCTCCTGCTTTGAGTTACAAATGTGAGCAACTGCACCGGTATCAAATACCCAAGAGCTACTACGAGTGTTGGTAAGGTATACATCAATTACATGTATATCACATATACCTTTGGTTTTGCCGTCCTTCTTGTCCGCTAAGTATTTGGGGCAGTTCCGCTTCCAGTGACCACTTCCCTTGCAATAAAAACACTCAGTCTCGGGCTTGGGTCCATTCTTTGGCTTCTTCCCGGCAACTTGCTTACCGGGCGCGGCAACTTCCTTGCCGTCCTTCTTGAGGTTCTTTTTACCCTTGCCCTTCTTGAACTTAGTGGTTTTATTCACCATCAACACTTGATGCTCCTACTTGATTTCTACCTCTGCTTATTTCAGCATAGCATATACCTCAGGAATGGTCTTTACCATCCCCTGCATATTGTAGTTCATCACAAAGCTCTTGTAGCTAGGTGGAAGCGACTGGAGGATTCTGTCAATGACCACTTCATCCGGGAGATTAACTTCCAGTTGAGTCAAGCGGTTGTGCAACCCAGACATTTTGAGTATGTGCTCACTGACAGAGCTATTTTCCTCCATCTTACAGCTAAAGAATTTGTTGGAGACTTCATATCTCTCAACCCGGGCATGAGCTTGGAAAACCATTTTCAGCTCTTCGAACATCTCATATGCTCCATGTCTCTCAAAACGCTTTTGGAGCCCCGGCTCTAAGCTGTAAAGCATGCCGCACTGAACGAGGGAGTAATCATCGCAGCGTGACTGCCAAGCGTTCATAACGTCTTGTTCTGCAGGGAGAATAGGTGCGTCACCCAGCGGTGCTCGTAGGACATAATCTTTCTTGGCAGCTATGAGGATGATCCTCAGGTTCCGGACCCAGTCCGTATAGTTGCTACCATCGTCTTTCAGCTTGGTTTTCTCTAGGAACGCGTTGAAGTTGAGGACTACGTTGGCCATTTGATCTACAAGACATATTGTAAAATTTTTAGACTAAGTTCATGATAATAAAGTTCATTTAATCAAATTATTTAATGAACTCCCACTTAGATAGACATCCCTCTTCTAGTCATCTAAGTATTACATGATCCGAGTCAACTAGGCCGTGTCCGATCATCACGTGAGACGGACTAGTCAACATCGGTGAACATCTTCATGTTGATCGTATCTTCTATACGACTCATGCTCGACCTTTCGGTCTTCTGTGTTCCGAGGCCATGTCTGCACATGCTAGGCTCGTCAAGTCAACCTAAGTGTTTTGCGTGTGTAAATCTGTCTTACACCCGTTGTATGTGAACGTTAGAATCTATCACACCCGATCATCACGTGGTGCTTCGAAACAACGAACTGTCGCAACGGTGCACAGTTAGGGGGAACACTTTCTTGAAATTATTATGAGGGATCATCTTATTTACTACCGTCATTCTAAGTAAACAAGATGCAAAACATGATAAACATCACATGCAATCAAATGATAAACGTGACATGATATGGCCAATATCACATAACTCCTTTGATCTCCATCTTGGGGCTCCATGATCATCTTGTCACCGGCTTGACACCATGATCTCCATCATCATGATCTCCATCATCGTGTCTCCATGAAGTTGCTCGCCAACTATTACTTCTACTACTATGGCTAACGCGTTTAGCAATAAAGTAAAGTAATTTACATGGCGTTTCTCAATGACACGCAGGTCATACAAAAAATAAAGACAACTCCTATGGCTCCTGCCGGTTGTCATACTCATCGACATGCAAGTCGTGATTCCTATTACAATAGCATGAACATCTCATACATCACATATAGATCATTCATCATTCATCACAACTTTGGCCATATCATATCACAAAGCACTTGCTGCAAAAACAAGTTAGACGTCCTCTAATTGTTGTTGCAAGTTTTACGTGGCTGAATTAGGGTTCTAGCAAGAACGTTTTCTTACCTACGTAAAAGCCACAACGTGATTTGTCAACTTCTATTTACCCTTCATAAGGACCCTTTTCATCGAATCCGCTCCAACTAAAGTGGGAGAGACAGACACCCTCCAGCCACCTTATGCAACTAGTGCATGTTAGTCGGTGGAACCGGTCTCACGTAAGCGTACGTGTAAGGTTGGTCCGGGCCGCTTCATCCCACAATACCGCTGAAGCAAGATAAGACTAGTAGTGGCAAGAAAAGTTGACAAATCTACGCCCACAACAAATTGTGTTCTACTTGCGCAAAAAGAACTACGCATAGACCTAGCTCATGATGCCACTGTTGAGGAACGTTGCAGAAAACAAAAATTTTCCTATGGTTTCACCAAGATCCATCTATGAGTTCATCTAGCAACGAGTCATGGGAGAGAGAGATTGCATCTACATACCACTTTGTAGATCGCGAGCGGAAGCGTTCAACGAACGGGGATGAAGTAGTCGTACACACCGTGATCCAAATCACCGGAGATCCTAGCACCGAAAGCACGGCACCTCCGCGTTCAACACACGTACGGTCAGCGTAACGTCTCCTTCTTCTTGATCCAGCAAGGCAAAGGAGAGGTTGAGGAAGAAGACTCCAGCAGCAGCACGACGGCGTGGTGATGGTGGAGCCGCAGTACTCCGACAGGGCTTCGCCGAGCTCTACGGAGGAGGAGGATGTGTTGGAGAGGGAGAGGGAGGCGCCAGGGCAAAAAGGTGTTCAGCCCCCTCCCCTCCCCCCTTTATATAACCCCTTGGGGGGGGGGGCGCCGGCCCTAGGAGATGGAATCTCCTAGGGGGGCGGCGGCCAGGGAGGGGACTTGCCCCCCAAGCAAGGGGGGCGCCCCCTTTAGGGTTTCCCCCCAACCCTAGGCGCATGGGCCCTTGGGGGGGGGTGGCGCACCAGCCCACTATGGGCTGGTTCCCTCCCTCATACAGCCCATGGGGCCCTCCGGGATAGGTGGCCCCACCCGGTGGACCCCCCGGGACCCTCCGGTGGTCCCGGTACAATACCGATAACCCCGAAACTTGTCCCGATGTCCGTATGATGACTTTCCATATATAAATCTTTACCTCCGGACCATTCCGAAACTCCTCGTGACATCCGGGATCTCATCCGGGACTCCGAACAACATTCGGGTTACTGCATATACATATCTTCACAACCCTAGCGTTACCGAACCTTAAGTGTGTAGACCCTACGGGTTCGGGAGACATGCAGACATGACCGAGACGGCTCTCGGGCAATAACCAACAGCAGGATCTGGATACCCATGTTGGCTCCCACATGCTCCACGATGATCTCATCGGATGAACCACGATGTCAAGGATTCAATTAATCCCGTATACGATTCCCTTTGTCAATCGGTATTTTACTTGCCCGAGATTCGATCGTCGGTATCCCAATACCTCGTTCAATCTCGTTACCGGCAAGTCACTTTTCTCGTACCGTAATGCATGATCCCGTGATCAAACACTTTGATCACATTGAGCTCATTATGATGATGCATTACCGAGAGGGCCCGGTGATACCTCTCCGTCAAGCGGAGTGACAAATCCCAGTCTCGATCCATGTCAACCCAACAGACACTTTCAGAGATACCCGTAGTATACCTTTATAGTCACCCAGTTACGTTGTGACGTTTGGCACACCCAAAGCACTCCTACGGTATCCGGGAGTTACACGATCTCATGGTCTAAGGAAAGGATACTTGACATTGGAAAACTCTAGCAAACGAACTATGCGATCTTATGCTATGTTTAGGATTGGGTCTTGTCCATCACATCATTCTCCTAATGATGTGATCTCATTATCAATGACATCCAATGTCCATAGTCAGGAAACCATGACTATCTGTCGATCAACGAGCTAGTCAACTAGAGGCTCACTAGGGACATATTGTTGTCTATTATTCACACATTTATTACGATTTCCGGATAACACAATTATAGCACGAATAAAGACAATTATCATGAATAAGGAAATATAATAATAATGCTTTTATTATTGCCTCTAGGGCATATTTCCAACACCCTACGCCTGGTCTCCACGCATACCCCGATTCTTACATAACCGGTAGGGTATTCGGACACACTCCGGACCGTCAGGTCCCGAGGTAGAAGCGAAAAGGTCGGCAATGACAAACGATCTACAATCCGGCTAGATGGCATTACACATGTCAATTACGCAGTCACTCTGACTGATTGTATTCCTCTTCTATACCATCTAACAGGCTGTCTAATTTACAGTCCTGCTGGGAATACTTTGCGGCCAACTCTACTTGGCCGTACACTAGGCTTACAGGGATCTCCTTCCCGTCAGGCCCCACAGGTCCGACCTCAGCCATGTGGTTTGGGTCAGACTTCGTAAACCGGGTCTTCACCATGGCCCAGGCCTCCCTAGCGCCTTGTCGGCAGGCCGATATCTTCCACAACCGGAAGCGCCGCCGAGCTCCCTTTAGCTTCTCCGCAAGCTCTCCAAGGCCCTCGGGCACGGAGTGGGAAGGCCATAAGGCTTGGGCAACGCCCCGCATCGCCCGTCGAACTCGCTCGTGCAGTTGCAAGAGCTCGGGAAGAAGGTCACCCGTTGAACCGGGCATCTCCTCGGCAGGACGACCCGTGAGCATACCTACAGACATTACTCTGTTAGTCGACTTCCTCGCCGAACTCTTTTTTCAAAGTTCGCTTAAGCACTTACTAAATATGCCGCGTCGAAGCCGCTGATTCTCCTTAGTGGAGTACGACAGCTGGCCACGAACATCTTTCAGTTCAACGTCCACCTTGGTGTTGGCATCCTGAAGATCATTCTTCTCCTGCCTCACCTTTGTCAGCACACTCTCACTGGCCTTTAGCCGGCGTAAGAGTTGTTGCCTCTCCGGATCTATTCCGGCACCGTCTTCAATGCGATTTATCAGATCCGCACCCATGCCGCAAAATACTAATATTTTGAAGTATATATTACCAGAAGGGGTTTCTTTCGGCTCCCCTGCCGCGGCTAGTGCGGCCTCCAGTTGGGCTTTGCACTCTTTCAGCTCCTGGGGCAGTACGGTATTCTTCTCTATAAGAACCTGCATAAACAAATGATCCTTAAATCAGTTACTCTAACTGTTTCAAGTCTCGGATCCTGCATAAACAAATTTTCTTACCCGTATGTCTTTCACATACTGCGTCGTGGCTCTGGCTAAACCATTTTGAGCGACACGGAGATACGCATCTCCCGAATTAAAGGCATCTAAAGCCTCTTGGGAGAAACAAGCGTCGCGTAGAACTGTCCGGCGACGCCTGTGGTTCATGGCACTCTCCACCTTAGAATTTGTGGCAGACAGCCTATCCGCATCCTCTGTGGGAGGAGCGTCCGGTGCGCGCCTTGTGCTCGCCTCCGCCTCCTGGCCAGACGTTGGAGCCTGGCTGGTAGAGGCGCGATTGGCAACCTCTCCGGATATAGTCCGGTGAGATTTCTTCGCCCTGAAGATAGCACGAACGTTAATATGCCCTGAAAGAATAACACCAGGGAAGCAGAGGGTGCGCTATACCTTTGCGCCGACATCTCAGTCCGGACCACATTCCTTTTTGCCCCACGGGGCCCTGTGGCCCCTCGTTGGCTAGCCGCCGCAGGTTCGGCCTCCCGCCTCGGAAATCTCCCCTGCAAAACACGGTTGTCGTCAGAACAATCGGAGTACGTGAGAATGGAACCTCTCTCAAGGGAATGAGACTCTGGTTTCTATCACCTGGGAGGCCGGGATTAACCCTGGGTAATTAGCCATAATGGCTACCAAGGTATCGTCCTTGCTTAGTTGATGGAACACCCCGTCGTTAAGCTCCACCGAGATATCCGGATCCTCTTCGGAGTCCGGATCGAGGGACCGTTCTGGGTCCTCGGGTTGTGGAGGACGGCTGTTTATATCCTTTACCTCCTGTCGTAGTTCCTGCATTGAAGTCGTTAGACTACATATCTAATCATGGGAGTATAAACGAACGGGTGAGCACAATTGTTCACTTACCCAACTAGGAGGGTCGTACATAGTAAATCCGCCCCACGGGTTGACGTGGAGGAATTCCTCCTTTTCCCCCTTGTACAAACAGGACAGGATCTTTACTAGAGCGGCAGCTGAGGCTGGCCCCTTACGACCGTAACGGGTGGCGTCATCCTCCCCGCTAAAATCCCACATGGGGTGACCTCTATATTGAAGCGGTTGCACCCCCCGCATAATGCATTCGGCCATGACTCCAATCATGGTTAGTCCGGAATGAGCCAATAGCCTTATCCGGCCCATCAAGTAAAGGGCGTCTCTGTCGTTTCATCTCTAAGAGCTCCGCGGACGCCAGCTCAAGCGTTTCTTTAATGGAGCACTGTTGAACTCGGGGAGACCGACCCGGATAGAGTCCGGCAGCGGGACATCATCTATATAAAACCATTCTGAAGGCCAGTCCTCGGACGCCTTCTTTGGGGTTCCGGATAAGTATCCGGTCCCTGCGATGCGCCATACTTTGGCTCCGCCCACTTGATATATGGACCCCTCTTGAGAACGGGGCACTAGGCAGAATATCCTCTTCCACAGCGCGAAATGAGCCTCAACACCCAAAAATAGCTCGCAAAGGGCGACGAAGCCCGCGATATGCAATATGGAGGCAGGCGTGAGATTGTGCAGCTGGAGGCCGTAGAACTCCAGAAGCCCGCGGAGAAATGGATGAATTGGAAATCCCAGTCCCCTTATTAGATAAGGGACAAGGCACACCCGATGAATTGATTCCGAGGTCCGCCGCGATCCTAAGACCAGCAAGCAGCCCTTCGTACTCAGCCGTATTGTTTGTTGACACCTCCCTGGGGAAGTGCATCTGGACCACGTACTTGAGGTGCTCTCCGGTGGGCGCGACAAGCAGTACGCCAGCCCCGGCGCTCTGTAAGGAGAAAGCTCCATCAAAGTACATGATCCAGTCGCAGCTTGCCTCCTTGCTGGGGAGAGTAGTCTCTTGGGCTTCTTCGTCAGGCGTCGCGGTCCATTCTGCAACGAACTCCGCCAGGACTCGGCTTTGAATCGTCGAGGTACTCTCAAACTTGAGGCCAAAGCTGGACAGCTCCAGTGCCCACTCTACGATTCTTCCTGTTTCATCTGGATTGTGCAATATCCGTTGCAGAGGGAGGCGAGTGACGACGGTGATTTCGTGCGCCTGGAAGTAGTGATGCAGCTTCCTCGAGGCCATAAGAAGGTCGAAGAGCAGTTTCTGCACACAGGAGTACCTTGATCTAGCGCCCTGCAGGAGGGAACTAACAAAGTAGATCGGGTGCTGCATCATTTTCTTCCTCGGCGGCATTCCAACTGGCTGTGTCGTCTCTGCATCGATGGCATCGGGCTCTGTCGCTGCTCTTCAAATCTTGCAATGCTGCTTCGGCTTCTGGCGTCCACTCCATCAGGCCTGCCTCTTTCAAAATCTTGAAAAAGGGAAGGGCGCACTCGGCCGACTTGGAAATGAACCTGCTCATGGCGGCAACGCAACCAGCAAGCCGACGCACATCCTTGACTCGCTTGGGTGCTTCAATCTGCTCTATAGCTTTGATCTTGTCCGGATTGGCCTCTATCCCGCGCTGTGACACAAAGAACCCGAAAAGCTTGCCGGACGGGACACCAAAGACGCACTTCTCAGGGTTCAGCTTGAGATTGATCTTGCGTAGATTTGCAAATGTTTCTTGTAAATCCGGTATGAGGGTTGCCCTATTCTTGGTTTTGACCACTATATCATCCATATAAGCTTCCATATTTCTATGGAGCTGGGGTTCAAAACCAATCTGGACTGCCCTTGCAAACATTGAGCCAGCACTCTTCGACCCGAAAGGCATCCGTAGAAAACAATACGTACCACATGGGGTGATGAATGCTGTCTTCTCTTTGTCTTCTCTCGTCATGAAGATCTGGTGGTAGCCGGAGTACGCATCAAGGAATGACAACAGATCACACCCAGCCGTGGAGTCAACAATCTGGTCGATGCGCGACAACGGGAAAGGGTCTTTGAGACAAGCCTTATTGATATCTGTGTAATCAATACACATCCTCCACTTCCCATTCGCCTTGCGCACTACCACTGGATTGGCCAACCACATTGGATGGAGCACTCCTCTCACCAAACCCGCCGCTTCCAGTTTCCGGATCTCTTCTATGATGAACTCTTGCCGTTCCAAAGCTTGCTTTCTGACCTTCTGCTTGACGGGCCGCGCATGAGGACATACAGCAAGGTGGTGCTCAATCACCTCCCTGGGAACGCCGGGGATGTCGGATGCTTGCCACGCAAACACATCGACATTCGCCCGCAGCAAGGTGACGAGCGCGTCTTCCTATTTGTCGTCAAGGGCGGAACTTATGGTGAAAGCCCCTCCTGTGTCGTCTTCGTTGATGGATACCTTCTTGGTCGCCGACGGCATGGCCCTGGTCTTCTTGTTCTTGCCGGTGGAGCTCTCTGGTACATCCTCGACGGGAGCACTACACTCCAAAGAGGTGCGCTTACCGGAGTGGGTGCCCGAGGTCCCACCGGCCTTCTTCTTCTTCCCTCCCGGGGCTCCAATGGCAGGAGCAAGTGCCTTAACAGCGTCAGCTGCTGCAACTGCTTGTTGGTAGAGTTGGTCAGTGCAAATCAGCGCATCTTTCTTGTCGGATGGGACGGTGATGATCGTCACAGGGCCCGGCATCTTCAGGGTGTTGTAGGCGTAGTGTGACGCCGCCATGAACTTGGCCAGCGCTGGGCGGCCAAGGATCCCGTTGTAAGGCAAGGGGATCTTGGCAACATCGAACACGATCCTTTCTGTCCTGTAGTTCAGATCACTCCCAAAAGTCACGGGTAGCGTGACCTTCCCCTTGGGTTGACTTCTTCCCGGGTTGACACTCTGAAACGTGCCCGTCTCTTTGAGGTCTCCGTTAGGAATCTGCAGCTTCTCGATCACGGCAGGCGAGATCAAGTTCAGACCGGCCCCGCCATCGACTAGCATCTTTGTCACCTTGAGGTTGCGTATTGTTGGTGAAGCCAACAATGGCAAGCACCTGACCGCAGTAGTGCGATCAGGGTGATCCTCAGTGTAAAAAATGATAGGTGTGCTGGACCACTTCAGCGGCTTTTGGGCACCGAACGACGGCTCTGCTGCCGTAATCTCACGTGCCCACTGTTTAAGCTGGCGGTGAGAAGTATGCAGCGAGGCGCCGCCGTTGACGCACATGGCCTCTGTAGCTTTCTGAAATTCTTGGTCACTAGACTCGTCGTCCTCTTCATGATCATCGTCTTCCAGTTTCTTGTCGCGGCCCCGGGCGGGCCTCTCCTGTTGTCTATTCTTGCCGCGACGGCCCGCCTGGCCGTCACACTTCTTGCCGGACCCCTCGGCGCCGTTTTGGCCCTTCTCCTTATCCCGCCTCACATATTCAGCCTTTTGCTTCTCAGCAAGTAGCTCAACCTGTCGGCAGTTCTGGAGATCATGGCCTTTGGTGTGATGGATCTTGCAGTATTGCTTGTCGGAGTTCCCTGGCTTCTTGGCAGCCGCCAAGGCCCGGCAGGCGACACATCCGGCAATTTCCTTGCCGGGGTCATCTGCCTTGGTTTTCTTGGCGGAGCCGGCGTCATCAGACCCCTCGACGGCAAGCACAACTTTACCCTTGCGTTTCCTGTTGCGGCGCCGGCCTTTCTTCGCTGGGGCGGCAGTATCATCATCTGAAGAGTCGGTTTCCACGCCGGCATCTTCGCCGGGGTACTTCCTTCCCTCTTCAGCCCGGGCACATCTGTCCGCAAGAACGTAGAGTTCTGCCACATCCTTTACCTTGTTCATTGCCAGCTCTTCGCGCATCTTGCGGTTACGCATGTTATGATGGAACGCGCTGATGATGGCGGCAGGGTGAACATCAGGGATATTGTACTGTACCCGGCTGAACCTCTGTATATACTTGCGCAGACTCTCGCCTCCCTTCTAGAGGATGACGTGCAGGTCGCTTGCTTGGCCATGGGCTTGGTGACCTCCAGTAAAGGCGCCAACAAACTCATGGCACAAATCCGACCAGGAGGAAATAGAGTCTACCGACAAGTGCATCAACCATGACATGGCGTTGGGTATAAGAGCTAATGGAAAGTAATTCGCAAACACCTTATCGTCGCGGGCTCCGGCAGCTTGCATCACGATGGTGTAGATGCCGAGGAACTCTGACGGGTGGGTCTTGCCATTGTACTTCTCGCCAACGTCAGATTTGAAGGTGCAGTGAGTGGGCCACTAGAACTACCGCAGCTCACGGGTAAAAGCCGGACAACCTACCTCGTAAGGTAGGCTTCCAGGGCTCTCCGGCGCCGGGTGGTTCGCAGCAGGCCCTGCTCGCCTGTCTGACTGGTGGCGCGACTCACGCCGGCACTCGATAGTGGTTCGAGCGTCTTCATGGACTCGTTCCTGAAGAACTTGGCCCTGGTCATAGAGGGTCCGTGGGTCGGATGACGCTATGGAGATGTCGTCGCCTGTGACGTCGCGACGAGTCGGCGTCCGCGGTACCGGACGAGGAGGAGGCGAATGCACCGTGGTCGTGGCGCCGCCGGCCCTTCCGCCACTGGTGCGTGGGACTCCATCGGAGCTGAGGGAGTCCTGGATTAGGGGGTGTTCGGATAGCCGGACTATACCTTCGGCCGGACTCCTGGACTATGAAGATACAAGATTGAAGACTTCGTCTCGTGTCCGGAAGGGACTTTCCTTGGCGTGGAAGGCAAGCTTGGCGATACGGATATGTAGATCTCCTACCATTGTAACCGACTCTGCATAACCCTAGCCCTCTCCGCTGTCTATATAAACCGGAGGGTTTTAGTCCGTAGGACACAACAACAAGAACAACAATCATACCATAGGCTAGCTTCTAGGGTTTAGCCTCCTTGATCTCGTGGTAGATCTACTCTTGTACTACCCATATCATCAATATTAATCAAGCAGGAGTAGGGTTTTACCTCCATCAAGTGGGCCCGAACCTGGGTAAAAACATCTTGTCCCTTGTCTCCTGTTACCATCCGCCTAGACGCACAGTTTGGGACCCCCTACCCGAGATCCGCCGGTTTTGACACCGACATTGGTGCTTTCATTGAGAGTTCCTCTGTGTCGTCACTTTTAGGCCCGATGGCTCCTCCGATCATCAGCAGCGATGCGGTCTAGGGTGAGACTTTTCTCCTCGGACAGATCTTCGTATTCGGCGGCTTTGCACTGCGGGCCAATTCGCTTGGCCATCTAGAGCAGATTGAAAGCTACATCCCTGGCCATCAGGTTAGATTCGGAAGTCTAAACTATACGGCTAACATCCGCGGGGACTTGATCTTCGAAGGATTCGAGCCACAGCCGAGCGCGCCGCACTGTCATGAAGGGCATGATTTAGCTCTGCCGCCGAACAGTGTCCTGGAGGCCGTGCCCGCATCAGCTCCGACCCTTAGTTCGGAGCCAATTGCGCCGATCGAGGACGGGTGGTTGGACGCCGCCTCGGAGGCTGAAATCTCTACGGCGATCGAGCGGAACACCAGCTTTGTCCCTTGCGAAGCCCGTGACTTCAAGGTGCCGGACTCCTCTCCGGACTCCGAGCCCCCTGCGCCCGTGCCGATCGAATTCGATTGGGCGCCGATTATGGAGCTCACCGCCGCAGACATCTTTCAGCACTCGCCCTTCAGCGATATTCTGAATTCACTAAAGTCACTCTCTTAGTCAGGAGAGCCCTGGCCGGACTACGGTCAGCAAGGTTGGGATGCGGATGATGTAGAAATTCAAAGCCCACCCACCACCCACTTTGTAGCCACTGTCAATGATTTAACCGACATGCTCGACTACGACTCCGAAGACATCGACGGTATGGACGCCGATGCAGGAGACGATCAGGAACCAGCGCCTATAGGGCACTGGAAAGCCACCTCGTCATATGACATATACATGGTGGACACCCCAAAAGAAGGCGATGGCAATGGAACAGCGGAGGATGATGTCGTGGTTCTAAGTCTGACAGTAGAATGGGGGGGGGGGTAGGAATGGAGAGGCAAGATCCTAGCTCTGGAGTAGTTGTGCACGCAAGGAGTTAACGAGTTCAGGCCCTTCTCGGAGGAAGTAACAGCCCTACGTCTCGGAGCCCGGAGGCGGTCGACTGGATTATATGCGTGAGTGTTACAAAGATGCGAACCCCTGTCCTAGTGGAGGGGGGTGGCTTATATAGAGTTCGCCAGGACCCCAGCCAGCCCACGTTACAAGGGGTTTAATGTACATAAAGAGAGGGGGTTACTGGTAACGCCTGTAATAAAGGACCATGAAGGTCATAAAAGCTATTTATGAGGTGACCGTTTGTAAGCAGCGCCTTTAGATCTTCTTACGGTTGAGTGGTGTCTTCATGGTCGACTGCTTGCACTTCTGGTCGAGTACGCTTGTGTCCGTCGACTGGGCTGACCGGGTCGACTGACCTGTCGATACTTCTCAAAACGTCTTTCATTGTAGGGGTCGTGTCCTTGGTTGGGTACCTCAGGTACGATAAGTTACCCTACCCTAGGTACGCATCCTCGTCATTAGCCCCCGAATGGGTCAAGGGTTAAGTGAGAATGGGGTCGAGCCTGCGCTTCCGACTCAACCTCCATGCTTCAGTTGCATCTGTCTTCGGATAAATGGAAGTCGCGGTGGGGCCTCATTCTTCGGTTTGCCTTGATCCATTCAGATGCTCGTCGAGTGGTTACGGATTACCGTCGAGTGCGTTTACGTGACGAGTCCCTTGGGAGACTTAAGGAAATGGATCTTTTGCTTGACTACCCGCCCTGTCGATCGCGGATTTTGCGGGATTTGAAAATTGAGAAGCGCACCGGACGGAGGGCACCGCGCGAATCGGCTGGATAAGGCAAGGGCGCCTCGATCTCTGCGCCACCTTTTTCGCCACGTACTGCGCGCGCGCCTGTTGCGGGATCTGACTGGGAGGGGCAGGCCCACTGATCAGCCACTCGGGTGTGGCCTGATATAAAGCAATGACTCTGACCTTTTACTGTGCGCCCTCGTTCTCCTTCCTCCTTCCTCCGTAAGCCTCCGCTTCGCTCTCCGCCGCAACCTCAACACCGCTGCTCGGCCAAGACTTCGTTCGAGGTGATGGGGACGGATAAGACGGCGGCGGCGGAACGGGCGAAGAAGGCCGCGGCGAAGGGCAAGGGGAAGAAGTCTGGGCGAGGCGGGTCGTCCTCGCGGGCCGCTCTGCCGCCCGGCTGGCTGCAAGGGGATTGGATGCCCTCCATCCTTACTCAGGCAGATATCGACGACATGGTGGAGGGAGGGCTCATTCCCCACAAGGCCGCTCGCCTTCCTGGGAAGGAGACGGAGCCAAGACCTCGCGATGGTGAGCGCGTCCTGATAGCCACCCATGTCGACCGGGGGTTCTCTCTGCCCCCGAGTCCTTTCTTTAGGGCCTTCCTGAACTTCTTCGGAGCGCAGCTCCACCATTTTACGCCCAATTCCATAGTCTATCTCGCGGCTTTTGTGTCTCTGTGTGAGTGTTTCTTAGGTTGTCGACCCCACTGGGGCCTCTTCAAGCATATCTTCACCTGCCGATCCCAGTCGGTTAAAAAGCTTAACCCGGACGGGGAGAGGACGCAGGTGATCCAGATGTGCGGGGGCCTCGGGATCCAGACGAGGGGTAAGAGTTGTTTTCCTCCCATGACACTTCCCGATTCTGTGCGCGGGTGGCAGTCGACTTGGTTCTACTGCAAGGACCAGCCGACTCCTGGACACTCGACCGGCCTACCTCCTTTCACCTTGGACCGAGTGCAGAAACCCGCTTCTTTGAAAGTGGTTCCGGAGGAGAAGGCTCAGGTGAAGGTACTAGTCAGTCGAGTGGTTGAGTTGGTTCGTGAAGGCGTGACCGGCATGGACTTGCTCGAAGTCTTTCACCAGCGACGAATCCAACCTCTCCAGGCTCGGGATCACCCGATGTGGTTGTACTCCGGGCCCGACGACTCCACGCGGATCCACCCGGAGGGGGTCGAGGCTTCTGTGCTGGAGAGCTGGCTGACCAGCATAACCGGAAATAAGGACAACCCCAGGGGCTCCAGGAGGATTGCTCCGCTCGACGGGATGATGCAGACAGACAAGGTACATTTTGCTTCTTCCGACTGAAATTTTCACTCCGTCTAGTAACTGGCTCGCGAAAAGTCGACTGATCCTCGTTCTGTCTGTTGTTTCGCAGGAGATCAACGAGATGTACTCGATGCCGAATGGGAACCAGGAGCACGTATCTGAAGGAGGAGGGAGTGGAGGCGAAGGGAGCGAGAATGAAGTTGAACCCGAGGGCGAAGTCGAGGAGTGGGAATCTGACGATGACGTAGAGGGGGAGGTCGGCGATGACTCGAGTGACGAAGATGAAGAGGTGGAGGACGACCCTCCTCGACGCGAGAGACGCTCCAAGAACGCTCAGGATCCCGCCGTGGAGCGCGGTCAGTCGAGTGCTCCGGCGGGCCAGTCATCCAAGCGCCCTCGGACCGCGTCGCCGCCCCCATCTGAGAAAGCGCCCAAGCAGCCTAGAGCCATCCCGACTAAGCCACCCAAGGCTTTGCCCAAGATCAGGGTCGCCATCCCGGTCATCTCCGGGTAAGTGATGGTCTTCACCTTTCTTGAGTCGACTAGAACGGATTCTTAGTCGATTCATTTTCAAATTATTTGCTTGGAATCGTGCAGCGCCGCTACTTCCGAAACTTCCATCCAGAATGCTGATGAGACGATGGAGGACGCCGTCACTTCCAACTTAGGTATGATCCTTGAAATGATCCGACTGTTTAACTGCTTGGTCGATTGGATATTTATTTCTGAACTTTTGTAGCTCCAACCAACATCATTGACCTTCCGGATGATGAGGAGGAGGCGGAAGCGCCGCTCAGGCCTTTTGGGAGAAGAGGCCGGAGGGCTCCGGTCGACAAGGTTCCTCAGACTGCGTCGACTGCCGAGGCGGTGGTCCAAGGGGGTGACAATACCGTCCGGACTACTGTGACTTTTGCTGAGCCACTGACGACTGCCCGGCCTTCGTCGTCAACTGCCCCTCCACCGGTCGACCCGCCCTCGTTCTTCGCCGCCTACCAGACCCCGGAGGATCAAGTGAGTGCTGCCAAGGAGGCTATACGTCAGGCGGGGCTCGTGATGGAGCAGACCAAAGCGGCTCGGGATGCCAGTCAAGCGACCTATGACATCAGCTCGGCGTTGCAGCAGAACGTCCAGGTTAGTTGATCTTCACTTGCGTTGTACACCCACTGGGTGCCGTTGGTCCGAAATTTCTCATTGGTGGGGGCACGCTGAGTGCACCCACTGGGTGTAGTCCTCGAGGCCACGGTCGACTGCTGGCAGTCGACTGTGGTCTTTGTACTGTCTTTCTGTAGTTGTACCTCGTCGGATGACACTGTATCCGGTCGACTGCTGGCAGTCGCCCCCTTTTTTTTTTTTTTTTTTTTTTTGAAAACCAGTGGGGGCACGCTGAGTGCACCCACTGGGTGTAGTCCCCGAGGCTACTGCCGAATGTTTTGATTTGGCTGTAGTCTTAGAAGTGTTGTGCTCTTTCTTTCAGTCACTCGGGAGTAACTTATCTTTGATACCCTTTGTCGATTGACTCTTTGCAGAAGTCTTGTGAGCTTGTTGCTCAGCTCGCCGATCTGAAGAATAAGCAAATCCAGCTCAATCTTGATTTACAGTTTGCTCAGGAAAACGTGCAGAAGGCGAAGGATGAGGCAAAAGGTATGGCTGGTGAGGACTCGACGGCTGTCTCTGTCCTCCTGTCTGTTCTCAACTCTGTGCTTATTGTTGTTTTCGCAGACGAACTGGAAAAGGCCCTGAAGAAGAAAGATCTTGACCTTGCGGAGGCACAAAAGGCGGCTGCGGAGAAGCTGAAGCTTGCTGAAGAGAAACTTGCTTCGGTCGACCAACTGGAGAGCGAGAACGCTAGGCTGAAGTCTGCTCTTGACTCGGCCAACAAGGAAGCGAGTCGACTGAAGACTGACAAGAGTACTCTGAACGACAAGCTCGGCCAGCTGGCGGGGAAGCACAAGGACTTGGGGGATTATCTTGGGGGTCTTGCCAAGAAGCTATACCTCATGCTTGAAGGTAACCCTCTTTGCGCGATTAATCTCGTTGTTGTCGACTCTCCATTTGGCTACAGTTTTGACCTGTCGAAACTTCTTTCAGAATTCTGCCGAAACTTTGAGGAAGAGACCAGTCGAGTGGAGACCCGCTTGGACCCTATCAACTCTCCCGTGAAGGACGAAGTGGCCATGAATGTCTTCCGGTTGGAATCCCGTGTCGCTAGTGCGGTGGACTACCTGGCTCGACTGAAAGCTGCAGTGTCACGGATCGACTCCGCACTCTGGCCCAAGGAGACGCTTCAGAACGACCTTGAATCCCTGATCAGTCGACTAGGTGAGGTTCCAGGTCGAGTGCAAGAATGGAAGAAGTCTTCTGCTAGGTGCGGCGCTGACGTGGCTTTGTCCCTGGTTCGCGTCCACTGCAAGGAGGCGCGCGAGGAGAAGCTGGCCGCTCTCCAGGTTGCCAATACCAGGAAGCATAACTTTCAGGACTTCATGGAGACCTTCATTGCTGCTGCCACTCGGATCTCTGATGGGATCGACTTGGACGAGTTTGTTGCGCCATCCAGTCCTCCGCCGGAGGAGTAAAAAACTGATGTTCTTTGCCTTAAATTTGCCTCGGAATGCCGAGTGGTTTATGTAACCGATAAACTCCGTCGAGCTTATAGCTCGAGTACTTTATTTGCGATCTAGGATTTTTTGGTTTTGTCCGGACTTGGCTCGACGTTGAATGCCTTCGTGACTTGATCCGCCGATCTACTATTCGTTGTTCCCTCAGAGGCTGCCTGGTTTGCACGATGCTTATCGCCGCGATGGTGTCTTGTCAACCTGGCGTGGGCGAGTATCGGGCTATAGCTAAGTCCCCGAGTGGGAGGTCTGCTCTTCACTCGGTAAGAGTCCAATTACTTTAGTCGAGTGCTTGGACTGCAGCTAAGCCCCCCGAGTGGGAGGTTCGCTCTCCACTCGGTAGAATTTCGATTCCTTAGGCGAGTACTTGGACTGCAGCTAAGCCTCCGAGTGGGAGGTTTGCTCTCACTCGGTAGGATTTCAATTACTTAGGCGAGTACTTGGACTGCAGCTAAGCCCCCGAGTGGGAGGTTTGCTCCCACTCGGTAGGATTTCAATTACTTAGGCGAGTACTTGGACTGCAGCTAAGCCCCCGAGTGGGAGGCTGGCTCTCCACTCGGTAGGATTTTAATTACTTAGGCGAGTACTTGGACTGCAGCTAAGCCTCCGAGTGGGAGGTTTGCTCTCACTCGGTAGGATTTCAATTACTTAGGCGAGTACTTGGACTGCAGCTAAGCCTCCGAGTGGGAGGTTTGCTCTCACTCGGTAGGATTTCAATTACTTAGGCGAGTACTTGGACTGCAGCTAAGCCCCCGAGTGGGAGGTTTGCTCCCACTCGGTAGGATTTCAATTACTTAGGCGAGTACTTGGACTGCAGCTAAGCCCCCGAGTGGGAGGCTGGCTCTCCACTCGGTAGGATTTTAATTACTTAGGCGAGTACTTGGACTGCAGCTAAGCCCCCGAGTGGGAGGCTGGCTCTCCACTCGGTAGGATTTCAATTACTTAGGCGAGTACTTGGACTGCAGCTAAGCCCCCGAGTGGGAGGCTGGCTCTCCACTCGGTAGGATTTTAATTACTTAGGCGAGTACTTGGACTGCAGCTAAGCCCCCGAGTGGGAGGTTTGCTCCCACTCGGTAGGATTTCAATTACTTAGGCGAGTACTTGGACTGCAGCTAAGCCCCCGAGTGGGAGGTTTGCTCTCACTCGGTAGGATTTCAATTACTTAGGCGAGTACTTGGACTGCAGCTAAGCCCCCGAGTGGGAGGTTTGCTCCCACTCGGTAGGATTTCAATTACTTAGGCGAGTACTTGGACTGCAGCTAAGCCCCCGAGTGGGAGGTTTGCTCTCACTCGGTAGGATTTCAATTACTTAGGCGAGTACTTGGACTGCAGCTAAGCCCCCGAGTGGGAGGTTTGCTCTCACTCGGTAGGATTTTTTAAACTTAGGCGAAACGGATTCGCAGCTAAGCCCCCGAGTGGGAGGTTTGCTCTCACTCGGTAGGATTTTTTAAACTTATGCGAAGCGGATTCGCAACTAAGTCACCCACTGGGGGAAATTTAGACAGACAGAAAAAAGAAATAGCAGTCTTTTTCTTGAAACAAAGGAATTACAGAGGTACTTTTATTACATCTCAGTCGAGTGAGTTTTTAAGTGTAAAAAGGACGGAGCAGGTCCGCATTCCATGCTCGGGGCTCGTCGATCCGTCGATTGATGTTGTAAAGGTGATACGCTCCGTTGTGCAAGACTTTGGTGATGATGAAAGGGCCTTCCCAGGTCGGGGCAAGTTTGTGAGGTTTTTGCTGATCCACGCGGAGGACCAAGTCTCCTTCCTGAAAGGCTCGACCCTTCACATTTCTGGCGTAAAACCGACGCAACTCTTGCTGGTAGATGGTCGAGCGGATTAGAGCCATCTCTCTTTCCTCCTCTAAGAGGTCGACTGCATCTTGCCGGGCCTGTTCTGCTTCTGCTTCGGAATATAACTCGACTCGAGGCGCGTTGTGGAGCAGGTCGCTTGGCAAAACCGCCTCGGCTCCATAGACCAGAAAGAATGGCGTTCTTCCAGTCGACCGGTTAGGGGTGGTCCTCAACCCCCATAGAACTGACGGAAGTTCGTCGACCCAGGCGCCTGCTGCGTGTTTGAGATCACGCATTAGTCGGGGTTTTAGTCCTTTGAGGATGAGGCCATTCGCGCGTTCGGCCTGTCCATTCGTCTGAGGGTGAGCAACTGAAGCGTAGTCGACTCGAGTGCCCTGAGAGGTGCAGAAGGCTTTGAATCTGTCATTATCAAAGTTTGATCCGTTATCTGTGATGATGCTGTGCGGAACTCCATATCTGAATATCAATCCTCTGATAAAACTGATGGCAGTGCTTGCGTCGAGGTCTTTTATGGGTTTTGCTTCTATCCATTTCGTGAACTTGTCGACTGCAACCAACAAGTGGGTGAAGCCACTCCTACCGGTTCTCAGTGGTCCGACCATATCTAGACCCCAGACAGCGAAAGGCCAGACGAGTGGAATGGTCTTCAAGGCGGAGGCGGGCTTGTGAGACATGTTGGAATAAAACTGGCACCCCTCGCACTTGTCGACTATATCCTTCGCCATTTCATTCGCCTTTGGCCTGTAAAAACCCGCTCGGTATGCTTTAGCCACGATGGTCCGAGAGGACGCGTGATGGCCGCAGGTCCCCGAGTGGATGTCTTCGAGAATTATCTGTCCTTCTTCAGGCGTGACGCACTTCTGACCGACCCCAGTCGCGCTTTCTCTGTATAACTGCCCTTTGATTACCGTAAAGGCTTTGGATCGACGGACGATCTGCCGAGCCTCTTCTTCATCTTCTGGGAGCTCTTTTCTTATGATATACGCAATGTACGGCACTGTCCAATCGGGAGTGGTGGCCGTAACTTCCATAATCAGATCGACCACAGCTGGTATCTCTACCTCAGTCGAGTCAGAGGCGCTTTTTGGTTGTGGAGGCTCTTCTGTGAAAGGATCTTCTTGCACTGATGGTGTGTGAATGTGCTCCAAACACACATCCTTAGGGATGGCCTCTCTTTTGGACCCTATCTTCGCCAAATCATCTGCAGCTTGATTTTTCAGTCGGGGTATATGATGGAGCTCCAACCCCTCGAACCGTTTCTCCAGCTTTCTCACCGCGCTGCAATATCCCGTCATGGATGGGCTTCTAACGTCCCACTCCTTCATCACTTGATTAACAACCAGATCTGAGTCGCCGTAGACCATGAGGCGACGGACGCCGAGTGAAATGGCCATACGTAATCCATATAGAAGCGCTTCGTACTCTGCCTCATTGTTGGAGGAATCAAAGTGAATCTGGAGGACATACTTGAGCTTGTCTCCTCGGGGGGAAACCAGTACAACCCCCGCACCGGATCCGTTCAGCATCTTAGAGCCATCGAAAAACATAGTCCAGTGCTCCGAGTGAACTTGAGTCGGAAGCTCCTGCTCGGTCCACTCAGCGAGGAAATCAGCTATTGCCTGGGACTTAATAGCTTTCTTTGCTTCGAACTTGATATCAAGAGGAAGAAGTTCAATTGCCCATTTCGCCACTCGACCGGTCGCATCTCTGTTATGAAGAATCTCTGATAATGGAGCGTCGCTGACGACTGTGATAGAGTGATCGGAGAAATAATGAGCAACCTTCTTCGTGGTCATGTAAATCCCGTAAACGAGCTTCTGATAGTGGGGATATCTTTGCTTCGACGGGGTCAGAACTTCAGAGAGATAATACACTGGGCGTTGAACTTTGAAGGTCTTTCCTTCCTCTTCCCGCTCGACCGTAAGAACGGTACTAACGACTTGTCCCGTGGCTGCTATGTAAAGCAACAATGGCTCTTTGTTGATAGGAGCAGCAAGCACCGGCTGGGTGGAGAGCAGAGCTTTTAGCTCTGCGAATGCTGCATCTGCTTCTGGAGTCCATTCGAACGTGTCTGACTTCTTCATCAGTCGGTAAAGAGGCAACGCCTTTTCACCGAGCCTGGAGATGAATCGACTTAGGGCGGCCAAGCATCCAGTAAGTTTCTGGACGTCGTGCACACGCACGGGGCGTTTCATCCGGAGTATGGTGCCAACTTTTTCAGGGTTAGCGTCGATTCCTCGTTCGGAAACAAGAAAACCGAGTAACTTTCCTCCAGGGACTCCAAATGTGCACTTCGACGGATTGAGCTTGATATCATAACTCCTGAGATTGGCAAAAGTTTCAGCTAGGTCAGTCAGCAGGTCGGAACCTTTTCGTGACTTGACCACTATGTCATCCATGTACGCTTCTACATTCCGACTGATTAGGCACTTCTGAATCATTCTCATGAATGTAGCTCCGGCGTTCTTGAGACCGAAAGGCATGGTAACATAGCAGAAACACCCAAACGGGGTGATGAAGGCTGTTTTTATTTCATCGGGTCCATACAGACGGATCTGATGGTATCCAGAGTAAGCATCTAAAAAGGATAACCTCTCGCATCCTGCAGTCGAGTCGACTATTTGATCGATGCGAGGAAGAGGAAAATGATCTTTTGGGCAGGCCCGATTGATATGCTTAAAATCGATGCACATGCGCAACGACCTGTCTTTCTTAGGGACCATCACAACATTAGCGAGCCACTCGGAGTGGAAGATCTCGCGAATGAATTCCGCTGCTAGGAGTCGGGCCACTTCTTCGCCAATGGCCTTTCTCTTCTGAACGGAGGACCGTCGGAGATGTTCCTTGACTGGTTTGGCCTTTGGGTCGACTCGGAGGCGGTGCTCGGCCAGTCCCCTGGGCACGCCTGGCATGTCAGCAGGCTTCCATGCAAAGATGTCCCAGTTCTCACGGAGGAACTGGACGAGCGCTTCTTCCTATTTAGGGTCGAGTGTAGTGGAGATGTTGGTTGGAGCCGCATTTGGATCGGTCGGGTGGATGTGGACTTTCTTGGTCTCACCAGTCGACTGAAATGCTGATTCCGTGGCGGGCTTCTTGGCTCGTAACAACTCACTCGGATCCGCAGTATTCTGGTACTCTTGTATCTCTATCTTGGCCATCTGAGCATCAGCAATTTTGGCGCCTTTCTGGAAGCACTCCTCTGCCTTCTTCCGATTGCCGACGATCGTGATTACACCTTTGGGGCCAGGCATCTTCAGCTTGAGGTATACGTAGCATGGTCGAGCCATGAAACGAGCATAGGCTGGCCTCCCAAGAATGGCGTGGTACGCACTCTGAAAATCCACGACCTCAAAGGTTAATTTTTCTTTCCGGAAATTCTTCGAGTCACCAAAGACGACGTCGAGAGCGATTTGGCCGAGGGACTCAGCTTTCTTCCCAGGGATGACTCCGTGGAAGCTCATGTTGCTGGGGCTGATCCGAGACATCGGAATGCCCATCCCCTTCAACGTCTCTGCATACAACAAGTTTAGCCCACTGCCGCCGTCCATCAGAACCTTGGTCAGTCGAGTGCCTTCAACAATTGGGTCGACCACCAACGCTTGCCTCCCTGGGGTGGCAATATGAGTCGGATGATCGGACTGGTCGAAGGTGATGGCGGTTTGGGACCACTTCAGGTAATGGGGTGTCACCGGAGCGACCATGTTTACTTCGCGATTGATGACCTTCAGTCGACTCCTACTTTCGACATCAGCGAAAATCATCAGAGTGGAATTGATTTGAGGGTATTCTTCGCCGCTGTCTTCTCTGTCTTCAACTTTGTCCGACTCTTTCCCTTTGTCCTTGGCTTGCTTCCCTTGGAACTGTTGCATCAGGAGTCGACATTGCCGAGTGGTATGCTTAGGGTAAATGAGATTTCCCTCTTCATCTTTCTTCGTGTGAATGTGGCATGGTAAATCCATCACATCGTTCCCGTCCTGGTCTTTCACTTTCTTGGGGTTCCAAGGGCCCTTGGGTTTCCCCTTAAACTTCCCTGGGGTCACAGCTAAGGCCTCCCCGGGGGCGACTGGCTCGGCTTTGCGCTTCTGCTTCCGACTGGAGTGTCCTCCGCCGGTCTCATTAGCGGCTGCCTTATACTTGCCACTCCGGAGTCTATCTTCTTCTTCTCCGTTCGCGTACTTGGTGGCGATTTCCATCATTCGACTCATGGTCATATCTCCGGTTCGACCAAACTTCAAAGTTAACTCCCTGTTTCTGACACCTTCCTTGAAGGCGCAAACTGCTTGATGATCGGATACATTCTCGACCGTGTGATTCAGAGTGATCCATCTCTGGATATAATCCCTCAGGGTTTCACTCGACTTCTGAACACATGACTGCAATTCTGTCAACCCCGCCGGTCGCTTGCAAGTTCCTTCGAACGTCCTGACAAACACCTGGGCTAGATCTTCCCAAGTATAAATACTGCTGGGAGCCAACTGATTCAACCACGCTCTGGCTGATCCTTCCAACATGAGGGGCAAATGCTTCATGGCCACCTCGTCATTGCCGCCTCCGATCTGAACAGCCACTCGGTAATCCTCGAGCCATGTGTCCGGCTTGGACTCTCCGGTGAACTTGCTGACTCCAGCCGCCAACCTGAAGTTGGGAGGAATCACTGCAGCTCTGATTGCTCTGCTGAAACACTCGGGACCTGAGACGCGAACTCTGCTGCTGGACGGGGCGCCTCCGTCACGGTCTTCTCGGTGAGCTCTATTTCGGTCGACCAGGCCTTGGACGATGATGGATCTCGCATCAAAGCCTGGTTCCCTGGGGTCGACGGGGACCTTTCGCCCAGTACTGAACTGGCGTCTGTCTTCTTGCCGTCGAGGAATGTACGACCCGGCTCTTGGGGGAGGAGAAGGCACTCGACGTTGATCGTTGCGATCGAATCGGTGCTCATATCGCTCGTGCCCTTGGTACGGATTTTCGTGCCGGCCTCTGTGTCCTTCACGCCTCGAGGGCGACCTCGGGCTATGAGCCGACTGAAAGGAATTCGCAGTGACGGATCGACTGTGAATCCTGTTGCGCGACTGTGACACGGCTGAATTCTGGTCACCCGCTGCACGAAGCAAATCTCTGATCTGCAACAGACCTCTCCCTGCCTCTGACTGTGAAGGTTGGATCGACTCCGCTATGCGAGCCGCAGCTGCCAAATTCTGAATCGGGGTACGGTATACCTGGGTCGGCGGCTGGGAGACGCGACGACGGCTGGACTCGGGAGCGGGTGGTCGTGCGCGCTCGTCGAGTGCTCTCTGGAGATTCTCCAATCGAGCACGTTCAGCCAAATTGGCCAAGCGCGCCTCCTCCAGGGCTCGCGCCTCAGGGGTTTCTCCAACGATAGGAGTGTGAAGGGCGTCCACGTTCCGGCGATGGAGTTCCTCCCTCTGCACTGAGGTAAGGGGCTCGGGCCTGTACTCTTCGTGGCCCCGCGCCGGAATCCCCCCTGCGGCAACCTCTTCGGTTTGGGGGAATCCGGGGGGGCTACGTGGTCCATCAACCATTAGTATTTCCGCCGCTGGGTCACTGCTGTCGCACTCGGACGCAGTCTCTACGGAGCCAGTCGACAGGTCGAACAGGCCGTAGAGTGACTCGTCGGGCTCGATTGCCGCGACTTGGGGGATGGCCGACTGGCGGACCAGTGCGTGCTTCACCCACCGCTGGAGTCTCGACCGACCGGTGCGCTTGCGCCGGTGGGAAACTGATGACGATGATGATGATGATGACGGCGCAACGAATGCCGACCCGTACTCGGTCGACGGTTGCCGCAGGAGGACGCCGCGGACGCATGCGCGAAAATGCGTGGCTCCGCGGGCGGGAAGCGCGTCCACGTCGAGTGGAGCCTCCTGCAGCCAAGCAGAGTCGTCGACGATGAAGGAGAGAGCGCCGAGACGGATCTCGCAGCTCTCGACCATGACTCCGCTCGAAAACATGATGTGGGTTGAAAGAATCCCAACTCCTCCAACAAATCGCTAGAACACCTGCCCCACGGTGGGCGCCAACTGTCGTGGTTCTAAGTCTGACAGTAGAATGGGGGGGGGGTAGGAATGGAGAGGCAAGATCCTAGCTCTGGAGTAGTTGTGCACGCAAGGAGTTAACGAGTTCAGGCCCTTCTCGGAGGAAGTAACAGCCCTACGTCTCGGAGCCCGGAGGCGGTCGACTGGATTATATGCGTGAGTGTTACAAAGATGCGAACCCCTGTCCTAGTGGAGGGGGGTGGCTTATATAGAGTTCGCCAGGACCCCAGCCAACCCACGTTACAAGGGGTTTAATGTACATAAAGAGAGGGGGTTACTGGTAACGCCTGTAATAAAGGACCATGAAGGTCATAAAAGCTATTTATGAGGTGACCGTTTGTAAGCAGCGCCTTTAGATCTTCTTACGGTCGAGTGGTGTCTTCATGGTCGACTGCTTGCGCTTCTGGTCGAGTACGCTTGTGTCCGTCGACTGGGCTGACCGGGTCGACTGACCTGTCGATACTTCTCAAAACGTCTTTCATTGTAGGGGTCGTGTCCTTGGTTGGGTACCTCAGGTACGATAAGTTACCCTACCCTAGGTATGCATCCTCGTCAGATGACCCCTCCAAGAAACAGCCTAAGCGCCGGCGTCAGCGGCGCCGCTCTAAATCCTGCCAAAGACAAAACGGTGATTCCGGCACGGGAGATAATAACACTCCGGACAGTGCCGAAGAAAACCCCCTCCAGCAAAACTCAGCACAGGAGGATGGAGAAGCCAACCCTCATGAGAGAGCGGCAGACAGAGAGGTCGAGGACGATAATTACATGCCTCCCTCCGAAGACGAGGCAAGCCTCGACGACGACGAATTTGTCGTGCCTGAGGATCCCGTCGAACAAGAGCGCTTCAAACGCAGGCTTATAGCCACGGCGAGCAGCCTCAAGAAAAAACAGCTGCAGCTCAGAGCTGATCAAGACTTGCTAGCCGACAAATGGACGAAAGTCCCTGTGGCCGAAGAGTATGAGCTCGAACGCCCCTCCAAAAGCTACCCAAAGCGCAGGTTGCTACCCCGGTTAGAGGATGAAGCACCCACATCACCAGTGCATGATGGCCGACTGGCCACCTCGTGGCTGCGATAGAGAGGCCTCTCGGCCCTCCACCCAAGCCGCACCCCAGCGCCGCTTTAAAAATACCAAGGCACGGGGAAATGCGCCATACCTGCGAGATATATTGGAGGACAACGCAAAGCAAACAAGGTCGATCTAGGGATCACGTGGGCGCCCCACGGCACGAGACGGTAATCGTCATGCCGAATACAGTAAATCCATCCAGGCCGAACACAGTAGACAAAGCTCGTTTGAGATACGTCGTGATATAGCTCAATACAGAGGTGCCGCACACCCACTATGCTTCACAGATGAAGTAATGGATCATCAAATCCCCGAGGGTTTCAAACCCGTGAGCATCGAATCATACGATGGCACAACAGATCCTGCGGTATGGATCGAGGACTATCTCCTTCATATCCACATGGCCCGCGGTGATGACCTACACGCCATCAAATACCTCCCACACAATCTTAAAGGACCAGCTCGGCATTGGCTTAACAGCTTGCCAGCAGAATCAATTGGTTATTGGGAGGACCTGGAAGCCGCATTCCTCGACAATTTCCAGGGCACTTATGTGCGACCACCAGACGCCGATGACCTAAGCCAGATAATTCAGCAGCCAGAGGAATCGGCCAGGCAATTCTGGACACGGTTCCTAACCAAGAATATTCAAATCGTCGACTGTCCAGACGCAAAGGCCCTAGCGGCCTTCAAGCATAATATACGCGACGAGTGGCTTGCCCGGCACCTTGGACAGGAAAAGCCGAAATCTATGGCAGCCCTCACGACACTCATGACCCGCTTTTGCGCGGGAGAAGACAGCTGGCTGGCTCGTAGCAATAACATAACCAAGAGTCCTGGTAATTCGGATACAAAGGACAACAGTGCCAGGTCGCGTCGCAACAAGCACAAGCGCCGCATTAACAGCGACAATGCTGAGGACACGGCAGTTAATGCCGGATTCAGTGGCTCTAAACCCGGTCAGCGGAAAAAGCCAGTCAAGAGAAATAGTCCAGGCCCGTCCAGTTTGGACTGAATACTCGACCGCTCGTGCCAGATACATGGCACCCCCGAAAAGCCAGCCAATCACACCAACAGGGATTGTTGGGTGTTCAAGAAGGCCGACAAATTAAATGCCAAAAACAGAGACCGGGGGCTACATAGCGGCGACGAGGAGGAGCCCCGGCCGCCGAAGAGTAGTAGACAGAAGGGATTCCCCCCACAAGTGCGGACGGTGAACATGATATACGCAACCCACATCCCCAAGAGGGAGCGGAAGCGTGCGTTAAGGGACGTATACGCGATGGAGCCAGTCGCCCCGAAGTTCAACCCATGGTCCTCCTGCCCGATCACTTTTGATCGAAGGGACCACCCCACTAGCATCCGTCACGGCGGATTCGCCGCATTGGTTCTAGACCCAATTGTTGACGGATTTCACCTCACTAGAGTCCTTATGGACGGCGGCAGCAGCCTGAACCTGCTTTATCAGGACACAGTGCGGAAAATGGGCATCGATCCTTCGAGGATTAAACCCACTAAAACGACCTTTAAAGGCGTCGTACCAGGTGTAGAAGCCAACTGTACAGGCTCAGTTACACTTGAAGTGGTCTTCGGATCTCCGGATAATTTCCGAAGCGAGGAGTTAATCTTCGACATAGTCCCGTTCCGCAGTGGCTATCACGCACTGCTCGGGCGAACCACATTTGCCAAGTCCAATGCGGTACCACATTACGCATACCTCAAGCTCAAGATGTCAGGCCCTCGAGGAGTCATTACGGTCAATGGAAACATCGAACACTCTCTCCGTACGGAGGAGCATACGGCGGCTCTCGCAGCGGAAGTACAAAGCAACCTCTCAAGACAATTCTCCAGTCCGGCCATTAAACGTCCGGACACCGTCAAGCGTGCTCGGAGTAACCTACAGCAAGACGGCCTGGCACGTTCCGAGCAGGCGTAGCATTGCGGCCCCCACCCCAGCCCTCTCGAAATTGCGAAACCAGTGCTGCGCATACATAACTACGCTCTAGAAATACCATGGGCACAGGGGGAGGGGCACCATCACTGCACGCCCAAAACACGGTTTAAACCGCACTAGGGGCTGCGGATTTCTTACTTTTATCTTACATTCACGACTCCATTCTTCAGAAGGCCTTACCGACAGTACAATTTCTGCACAAACGATGCAAGAACCAGGGAAGCAAAAAGCCACGCCACACTATGGAACTCTCAGGTGGCCTCTATAACAAGTAGTATACCTGTTTTGCATATCATTCCGCAGCCCGCCCCTGGAAAGGACATGTTAAATAGTCCCACCTTTTGCTTATCGCACTATTTGTATCGTTCTGCTTTGATCCCAGCTTTTTTCAAATAAACAATGCATAGCTTTTGTCTATTATTATATTACTCTTTTTAAGAACATATGTTCATTAATGACATGTTGCACCCGTACACTTTGGTACGGCCAATATGCCAGGGGCTTAAGTACCCCACAACACGGTGTGAGAAGTCCGAACACTTTCACAAGTGCAGCACCCCGAACTTATAGCATTATATGCATCGGCTTCGAATCATGTCTTGGGTCAATAGTTGGGTTTGCCCGGCTCCTATGTTTTGGTACCTTACGTTCCGTTGTATCGGCTAAGGTAGCACTAGGAGAACTACTGCGATTGTGCCCCAGTTGAGCTGGGCTAAGCACCTCAGTAGAGAAAGCTAAAACTGACCGTCATGATGAGGCGAGAGCTGGTCGCTGTTCGAGAGGTTTTCGGGTCCCTAAAGACTTATGCCGCTTAGAGCGAGGAGTCTGCTTTGTCCGGCCTTGGCGTGGATAGCGCCCCGAACTCGGTCTTCGGAACACTAGGGGCTTCGCCGAAATTTAAAATTATAGAATTCTATGGCTAAGTGAGAGTGTTCAAGCATTATAGTCCGATTGCCTTGTTCGTTGTGTTGAGCGCCTCCCTCGAAGGACCCAAGAATGGGAAAAAGAGCGCTCAAGTTTATCCCGAACACCCCAACACTCGTGGCATGGGGGCAGAAGTCGACGACTCGCCATCTCTGAAATTTGATAAATGGCCGCACAAAAGGTAATATTTTAAATTGAAAAAGCATTGCTTAGTGCACATGAACAAGTTTTCAGCGCACAGGACAAAACGAGCGAGTTTACTCAAAAATTACATCCCTGGAACATTCATCCGCCATAAGGCGGGCACCCTTCAGAACACCCTCATAGTACATCTCGGGGTGGCGATGCTCCTTGCCCGGCTGCGGCCCATCCTTCACAAGCTTCTCCGCATCCAGCTAGCCCCAGTGCACCTTAGCACGGGCAAGCGCCCTACGGGCACCTTCGATGCAGACGGAGCGCTTGATGACTTCGAGCCTTGGACAGGCCTCCACCAGCCGCCTCACCAGCCCGAAGTAGCTCCCAGGCAGAGCCTTTCCAGGCCACAACTGAACTATGTGGCCCTTCATGGCCTATTCGGCCACCTTGTGGAGCTCGACCAGTTGCTTCAGCTGGTCGCTCAAGGGCACAGGGAGTCCGGCCTGAGCATACTGAGACCAGAACACCTTCTCTGTCGAGCGGCCCTCCTCGGCTCGGTAGAATGCGGCGGCATCAAACACACTGCGGGGCAAATCTGTGAATGCTCCTGGAGACCTCCGGATTCGGGTAAGTAACAAGTAGTTCACTTTCACATGCTTGCTTTGCACAAAGAAAACCTTACCCGCCGCTATCTTTTTCATCGCCTCAACCTCCTGGAGGGCCTTCTGGGCTTCGGCCTTGGCAGACTTGGCATTCTCAATGGCCGCCGCGAGCTCGGACTCTCGTGTCTTTGAGTCAAGCTCCAAACTCTCATGTTTTTTCATGAGAGCCTGGAGATCTTGCCGCACCTCGCCAACCTGCGCCTCATACTTGTCTCGCTCGGTGCGCTCCGTGGCCACCCTCTTCTCGGCCTCAGACAACGCTTGCTTAAGGGTCGCCACCTCCGTTGTGGCCCCTGCAATAGCCACGTTAATCCTGTCACTTTTTGCAATTGCACCTTTTATATATTTAAATGAGGTATTTCTTACCTTCCTTATCCTCGAGCTGCTTCTTGGCAAGCCCGAGCTCCTGCTCGGACTGCTCGAGGTTTTGCTTCAGCGTGTCCACCTCCGCAGTCAGTGCGGCGAACACCAGCAGCGAAGCCTGCATACGCATATTGACTTACTTTTGTTAGACTCCTGCGAATGTTATTACATCCTCTATTCGCCTTTTTTCTTTCTGAATGCCAAACAGAGCATCAGGGGATACTATCTATGCGGTAATATTTTTACATATCCTTTACTTACCTCAAAGCCTGTTACAAGGCTGGCACATGCTTCAGTCAGTCTACTCTTGGCGGACTGAACCTTCTGGATCACCGTACTCATCACAGTACAGTGCTCCTCATCGATGGAGGCGCCGTTAAGCACCTCCAGCAGATTGTCCGGCGCCTCCGATTGGACGGGGGCCACCGGCTCAGTAGGCTTGCTCCTCTTGGAAGGAGGTCACCTGCCGGACTCCGGAACCTTTAAAGGTTCCGGAGCGGTGTCCGGCCTAGGGCCGGACTTGGAGCCCTTAGGGGTTCTATCCCCTTGGCGCCTGGAGTCCGGGAGGTCGCCCTGCAGCGCCTCCAGGACCACCTCCTCCTGGCTTGGAGCCTCCTGGGACAACACTTCGACATCGTCTGTAGGGAGGGGAGAGGAAGCGGGTGGAAGTGAATTCACATCCGACGAATCCAGGGAGCCGCTCGACGACTCGTCGAGCCTGGCCTCGGGCGGACTGCATAGTCATGTCCGACGTAAGGAAAAGCTGTGCAATGAAGAAATACTATGAATCACTCTGGTATCCGGATACTTACGATTTCTCCAGGGGCTTGGCTCTGAGCGGCCACTCCTTTTCGCCGTCGTCGGCGTTGGTGGAGCAGTCCGGAGGAAGGGTTTCCCCCCTCTTGGACCCTTTGGCCTCCCCAGCTGGGGCGGCCTTCCTTTTCTTTCCTCCCCCCGCTGGAGGGGGAGAGGCTTATTCTTCCTCCTCCTCGTCTTCATGGGAGGAGTGCGTCTTGGAATCGTCGAACGATGAATCCAACACCACCACACGACGGACACTTTTTCGAGTCCCCGTGGCCTTCTTCTCCGGGACCACGTAGGGTGCCGGAACCAGCAGCCTCGTCAAACGGGCGTCCGCTGGGTCTTCGGGCAAAGGAGCCGGACACCTGATCTGTCCGGACGTCTCCTGCCAATCCTGTCAAAGGTAAGGGAGTTTAGATCCCGCATAGAGTCAAACTATGGAAGACAAAGAACCTGTAAAAGGTAAAAGCAGCTTACCGCACCGGCTTGACGCTGCGCGCTGAATCCGCGATCCTCGGAAGCGGATGCGGAAGCCTCGGCGCCCTTGAACAACACCTTCCAGGCGTCTTCGTACATAGTGTCGAAGAGCCTGCTTAGTGTTCAGTGCTGTGCCGGATTGAACTCCCACAAGCTGAAAGCCCATTGTTGGCACAGGAGGATCCGACGGATGAGCATGACCTGGACTACGTTGACGAGTTTGAGCTTCTTATTCACCAGGTTTGGACGCATGTCTGGAGTCCGGTCAGCTCTCCTTTCTTGCCCCGCGATAGGCCCGTCTCCTTCCAGGAGGTGAGCCACGTAGGGGCTCCGGATCGGAACTCGGGGGCTGCGACCCATTCAGGGTCACGCAGCTCGGTGATGTAGAACCATCCCGATTGCCACCCCTTAAAGTTCTCCACGAAAGAGCCCTCGAGCCATAGGACGTTGGGCATCTTGCCCACCATGGCCCCTCCGCACTCCGCCTGGCAGCCGCGCACTACCTTCGGCTTGACGTTAAAGGTCTTCAGCCATAAACCGAAGTGGGGCGGGATGCGGAGGAAGGCCTCGCACATGACGATGAACGCCGAGATGTTGAGGATAAAATTTGGGGCCAGATCGTGGAAACCTAGGCCGTAGTAGAACATGAGACCCCGGATAAATGGGTGGAGGGGAAAACCTAGTCCGCGGAGGAAATGGGTGAGGAACACCACCCTCTCATGGGGCCTTGGAGTGGGGATGAGCTGCCCCTCTTCGGGAAGCCGGTGCGCGATGTCGTCAGACAAGTATCCGGCCTTCCTCAGGTTTTTGATGTGTCCCTCCGAGACGGAGGTGACCATCCACTTGCCTCCCGCTCCGGACATCCATCAAGAAGGTTGAGGTGGGGAGTGCGGACTTGTGCGCTAGAGCTCGAGTGCACAGAAATGGATAGGCAAAGGAGGAAGAAGGCGAAGGTGAAAAGGTGGATCCTTATCCCCTTATATGGGCGGACGAAAACTACACGTCCCCACCTGCCTGGTAAAACTCGCTTATCTCCCAAGTGCCGTAATCAATGGCCGATTGGGTTACCAACGTCCGTATTGATGAGAATCCCGGAATAAGGGTACACGCTCTCTGCTTCAACAAGACGTGCCAAGGAAACCGCCTCGCTAGACGCGCTGAGGTGGGACAATAAAACGATTCGAATAAAGGCTTGGCCGTGGTGTGATGACACGCTACGGAATGCGTCAGCAGATTAGATTTGTGTAAATATTATTCTCTCTATGGCAATATGTGGAAACATATTTTGCAGAGCCGTACACTATCCTTGTGTTCAAAATCTTCTATGAAGTACTTGGAGGAGGAACCCGCCTTGCAATGCCGAAGACAATATGTGCGCCGGACTCGTCGTCATTGAAGCCTGGTTCAGGGGCTACTGAGGGAGTCCTGGATTAGGGGGTGTTCGGATAGACGGACTATACCTTCGGCCGGACTCCTCGACTATGAAGATACAAGATTGAAGACTTCGTCCCGTGTCCGAAAGGGACTTTCCTTGGCGTGGAAGGCAAGCTTGGCGATACGGATATGTAAATCTCCTACCATTGTAACCGACTCTGCATAACCCTAGCCCTCTCCGGTGTCTATATAAACCGGAGGGTTTTAGTCCGTAGGACACAACAACAGGAACAACAATCATACCATAGGCTAGCTTCTAGGGTTTAGCCTCCTTGATCTCATGGTAGATCTACTCTTGTACTACCCATATCATCAATATTAATCAAACAGGAGTAGGGTTTTACCTCCATCGAGAGGCCCTGAACCTGGGTAAAAACATCGTGTCCCTTGTCTCCTCTTACCATCCGCCTAGACGCACAGTTCGGGACCCCCTACCCGAGATCCGCCGGTTTTGACACCGACAGGAGCGTCGACCTGGGGGCTCCACCGGACTTGGTTCATCTTTGTTGGCCACCGCAACAAGGCTTCAGATAGTGGCTCGCCATTCATCGAGTTTCCCCGTAGCGGGAGGAAAGTCGAGGAGCAACTGCGCGCGCGCCAGGGCCTCTGCTGGCGTCGGCGATAGCGAAACCTGCATGGATCGCGACGCGCTCCGAATTCTGACCATGTCAGAAGGAGCTCTGTCACGATCCGGCGGTCGCATGCCGTTTTCACCAGCGCTTCGGCGAGCGGGCAGGTCTTCTACGTCCCGGGAGTAGCGCTCGGGGCCCTTCCCGCGGCGACGCCCGGGATCTTCGGCCTGATGACACTGTTCTTCGCGCGTTGTCTGGGAGGAGCGCGCAGTTGGCGCCGGCGTGGGGGTCTTGGAGGCCCTGACGTCGCCTTTGGGTGGTGCGGAGGAGACCTTGGAGGGCCCCGCGCCACCTGCGGAGGGCCTGGCTCCGACTTTGGATTTGGCGGTGTGTGACCCGTTACCAGGCGCACGAACATCGCCGCCTCCCAAACTCCGGCTACTAGGACGGTGCTGGTGTTCGCGAGCGGCGCCCCGGGTCCTTTCTGCGATCGGTCCGCTGCTCGCCCGCGTCGGGACGGGTCGTCCGGCTCCCGACTGGCAGACCGCCACCGTCGTCTTCTTCTTGGGCGCCATGACGACGAAGAAGCACTGAACTAACTGCTAGAGCCGATTCTCACAACTGCGCCCCCTACCTGGCGCGCCAAAGATGTCGGTGAGAACGACACCTATGGGATCACGAGAATCCCTACTACGGTTAGCGGGGCGCGGGGTTGAAAGAAGAGCGGATCAAATAGATAGCACATGATTCGTTTATCCAGGTTCAGGCCACAAGGATGCGTAAAACCCTACTCCTGCTTTGGTGGATGTATATCTGTGTTCTTCAACAAGCTATAGGGCGTGAAGAGCTCCAAAAAGACGAATCCCCCTCCACGTCGCCTCGGGCCTCCTTTTATAGGAAAAAGAGGTTGCGACCGTGGCACACATGAGGTGGAAATGGTACACTGACGCGAGGTTATCCTTCACATTACATGACAAGGTGCATTTATTGCGTCTGCTTAGGTGTCCTTGCTTTATCGGGGGACGGGGGCGAAGCCCGTCCCATCCGTCGCAGCTCCTCCTCGCGTCGACACGCGCCCTGGCCAATGATGCTCATGGTGCCATGTAGGCAGGCAGGCAGCTGAGGTGGCGTAGTGGTGGTGTCTTCACGAAGATCTGCATGCCGCCACGCAGGTGCCTGCCTAATTGGTTGGGTCGGCAGCTGTGTGCGAACGGCGGTGGAGGCTTGGTTGGCATGGGCCTGATGGTGGCCTGTAGACGTCCTCGGCAAGGGCCTTGCAGGGGCCCCGACAATGGTCTTGTCGCGGCGCCTGCCATCGTCCCCGGCAAAGCGCTTGCCGGGGGTCTCGTGGTCTTCCTTGGCTGGTATCTTGCCAAGGGTCGTCGTCTTCTTAGTGCATATCTGATCTTGAGTGTTTCTTCACAAATATCTGCATGCCACCACGGAGACAACTCCCGAATCCTTGCCCCATGGGGGCAGTGGACTCAAGGGTGATTTGCTCCATGGGCGTGGGGCGAGTTGCCGCGACAAGGGTCTTGCCGGGGCTGCTAAAGCCGGTCCCGGCAAGAATCTTGCCGGGGGAGCCCGCCTCGTCCCTTGGCTCTTCGTGGTCTTGGTCTTGGCGTTGCTTCAGTTACCTTGAGCTTCGGTCTTACCCTGGGTCACCTCCCTTGCCTTGCTTGGTGTGGTCATGGGCGCGGCTCTTACTGCCCGTGCATAGTTATAGGGGTACAAAAAGTGTACCCCTCTTTTTGTACACCGACAGCTCCGTCACCACCTGTACTTACCGCATGGACATAGACGGTCAAACACACTTAAACTCGGTTGGGTGGAAGAGATTCCTCGTTGGCAAGAATTTTTGTGTTGGACAGGCCATCCTAATTACTATCAGGAACACCCACCGCCCAGGCTTGAGGATGATGATCATCGTCGATATCATCTAGAACTACATATGTGTGTGTGGCTATATCATCTAGAACTACATATGATGATCGTCGTCGATATCATGTAGAACTACATATGATGATCGTCGTCGATATCATCTAGAACTACATATGAAGATCGTCGTCGATATCACCTACTACTGCTTGAGGATGCATGCTGAGTATATATGAAATTGTTATCTAGTACTCCCTCGGTTCCAAATTACTCGTCGTTGTTTCAGTTCAAATTTTATCTGGAAATTGCAGTTTATTGAAGCTGAGATGGGGTAGGAAGCCAGGGGGAAATGATGAAAGATATAGCAGTAGCGCAGGACTAGGAAATCGCTACAGCTAATTAATAGTAGCGCATTCCGAAAAAGCGATGCTGATATAGTCAATAGTAGTAGCACGGGTACATACGGCGCTACTACTAACAGTTAGCTGCAGCGCCTTATTGGTAGCGCGGCTGCCCGCGCTGCTGATAGCCTCTGTCGGTGTCAAAACCGGTGGATCTCGGGTAGGGGGTCCCAAACTGTGCGTCTAGGCGGATGGTAACAGGAGACAAGGGACACGAAGTTTTACCCAGGTTCGGTCCCTCTCGATGGAGGTAAAACCCTACGTCATGCTTGATTAATATTGATGATATGGGTAGTACAAGAGTAGATCTACCACGAGATCAAGGAGGCTAAACCCTAGAAGCTAGCCTATGGTGTGATTGTTGTATGTTGTCTGTTTGTTGTCCTACGGACTAAAACCCTCCGGTTTATATAGACACCGGAGGGTTAGGGTTACACAAAGTCGGTTACAATGGTAGGAGATCTAAATATCGGCATCGCCAAGCTTGCCTTCCACGCCAAGGAAAGTCCCTTCCGGACACGGGACGAAGTCTTCAATCTTGTATCTTCATAGTCCAGGAGTACGACTGATGGTATAGTCCGGCTATCCGGACACCCCCTAATCCAGGACTCCTCAGTAGCCCCTGAACCAGGCTTCAATGACGACTAGTCCGGCGCGCAGATTGTCTTCGGCATTGCAAGGCGGGTTCCTCCTCCAAGTACTTAATAAAAGATTGTAAACACTAAGGATAGTGTCCGGCTCTGCAAAATAAGTTTTCACATATTGCCATAGAGAGAATAATATTAACACAAATCTAATCTGCTGACGTATTCTGTAGCGTGACATCACACTATGGCCAAGCCTCTATCCGAATCGTTTTCACTTCCCTACCTCAGCGCATTTTGCGAGGCAGTTTCCTTGGCACGTCTTGTCAAAGCAGAGATCGTGTCTCCTTTATTTACGGGATTCTCATCAATACGGACGTGGGTAACCCAACCGTGCCATTTATCACGGCGCTTGGGAGGCAAGCGAGTTTTACCTGGCCGGTGGGGACGCATAGTCGCATCCGCCCATATAAGGGGATAAGGATCCACCTTTTTACCTATGCCTTCTTCCTCCTTTGCTCATCCATCTTCCGCGCACTCAAGCTCCAACGCCCAAGTCCGCACTTCCCACCTCAACCTTCTCCAGCCATGTCCGGTGCGGGAGGCAAGTGGATGGTCTCCTCCATCACGGAGGGCCATATCAAAAAGCTGAGGAAGGCCGGATACTTGTCTAACGACATCACGTACCGGCTTCCCGAAGAGGGGCAGCTCCTCCCCACCCCAAGGCCCCATGAGAGGGTAGTATTCCTTCCCCATTTCCTCCGCGGACTGGGCTTTCCTCTCCACCCATTCGTCCGGGGGCTCATGTTCTACTATGGCCTAGATTTCCACGATCTGGCCCCGAACTTCGTCCTCAACATCTCGGCGTTTATCGTCGTGTGTGAGGCTTTCCTCTGCGTCCGCCCCCATTTCGGCCTGTGGCTTAAGACTTTCAATGTCAATCCCAAGGTGGTGCGCGGCTACCAGGCGGAGTTCGGACGCGCCATGGCGGGCAAGATAACCAACGTCCTATGGCTCGAGGGCTCCTTTGTGGAGACCCTGAAGGGGTGGCAATCGGGGTGGTTTTACATCACCGAGCCACGCGATCCCAGATGGGTCGCAGCCCCTGAGTTCCGCTCCGGACCCCCTACGCGGCTCACGTCTTGGAAAGAGACGGGCCTGTCGTGGGGCAATAAAGGAGAGGTAAACGGACTGCAAAAATGCATCCAAACCTTGGTGAACAAGCAACTTAAGCTTGTTAACGTAGTCCAGGTTATGCTCGTCCGCCAGATCCTCCCGTGTCAGCAACGGGGCTTCAATTTGTGGGAGTTCGACCCGACGCATCACCCAACCCTGAGCAGGCTGTTCGACACGACATACGAAGACGCCTGGAAGGTGCTATTCAAAGGCGCCGAGGCTCCCTCATATGCTTCCGAGGACCGCGGATGCAGCACGCAGCTTCCCGCTTGTGCGGTAAGCTATTTTTACCTTTTACAGGATGTTGGTTTTCCATAGTTTGACTCTATGCGGGATCTAAACTCCCTATCCTTTGACAGGATTGGCTGGCGAAGTTTGGACAGATCGACTGTCCGGCCCCTTTGCCCGAAGACCCAGCCGACGCTCGCTTAGCGAAGCTGCTGGCTCCGGCACCTTACGTGGTGCCGGAGAAGAAGGCCAAGAAGAGGGCCACGGGGACTCGAAAGAGTTCCCGGCGCCAGGAGGTGTCGGATTCTTTATCTGACGAATCCGAGACACGCTCCTCCCGTGAAAACGAGGAGGAGGAAGAAGAAACCTCTCCCCCTCCAGCGGGGGAGGAAAGAAGAGGAAGGCCGCCCCAACAGGGGAGGCCGAAGGGTCCAAGAAGGGGAAGACCCTCCCTCCGGACAACTCCACTGACGCCGATGAGGGCGAAGAGGAGTGGCCGCACAGGGCCAGGCGCCCGGTGGCATCGTAAGTATTCAGACACTAGAGTAACTCATAGCATTCCTTTGTTGCACAGCTTTTCCTTATGTCGAATAAATCATGCAGCCCGCCCAAGGCCGGGCTCGACGAGTTGTTGAGCAGCTCCCTGGATTCGTCGGATGTGAATTCACTTCCGACGGCTACCTCCCCCCGCCCTACGGACGACGCCGAAGTGTTGTCCCAACAGGTTCCAAGCCAAGAGGAGGTGGTCCTGGAGGCGCCACAAGGCGACTTCTCGGACTCCAGGAGCAGAGGGGACAAGACCCCCCAGCGCTCCAAGTCCGGCTTTGTGCCGGACACCGTGCCGGAATCCTCAACGGTTCCGGACTGCGGAAGGCGACCTCCTTCTAAGAGGAGCAAGCCTACTAAGCCGGCGGCCTCCATCCAACCGGAGGTGCCGGACAATCTGTTGTAGGTGCTTAAGGGCGCCTCAATCGACGAGGAGCACCGTACTATCATGAGTACGGTGATCCAAAAGGTTCAGTCCGCCAAGAGCGGACTGACTGAAGCTTGTGCCATCCTTCTAACAGGCTTTGAGGTAAGCAAAAAATATGTAAAAATATTACTGCATAGACAGTAGCTCCTGATGCTCTGTTTGGCGTTCGGAAGGAAAAGCCGGATAGAGGATCTAATAAATTTCGCAGGAGTCTAACAAAAAATGAGTCAATATGCGTATGTAGGCTTCGCTGCTTGCGACCGCCGCACTGACTTTGGAGGTAGGCACCCTGAAGCAGGGTCTCGAGCGGTCCGAGCAAGAGCTCGGCCTTGCCAAGCGGCAGCTCGAGGAGAAATAAGGTAAGAGATACCTTATAGAAAATATATGAAAAAGATGCAATTGCAAAAATGACAGGATTGTGCTGCTTATTGCAGGGGCCACAACTGAGGTGGCTACCCTCAAGCAGGCGCTGTCAGAGGCCGAGAAGAGAGTGGCCTCGGAGCGCATCGAGCGAGAGAAATTTGAGGCGCAGGTCGGCGAGGCGCGGCGAGAGCTTCAGGCTCTCGTGAAAAAACATGAGAGTTTGGAGCTTGACTCGAAGACGCAAGCGTCCGAGCTCGCGGCGGCCATCGAAGCTGCCAAGTCTGCCAAGGCCGAATCCCAGAAGGCCCTCCAGGAGTTGGATGCGGTGAAAAAGATAGCGGCGTGTAAGACATTCTTTATGCAAAGCAGACATATAAAAGTAAGCTACTTGTTACTTACCCGAATCCGGAGCTCTCCAGGGGCATTCGCGGATCTTCCCCGTAGCGTGTCTGATGCCGCCGCATTCTACCAAGCCGAGGAGGGCAGCTCGACGGAAAGGTGTTCTGGTCCCAGTATGTTGAGGCCGGACACCCTGTGCCCTTGAGCGACCAGCTGAAGCAGCTGGTCGAGCTCCACAAGGCGGCCGAAAAGGCCATGAAGGGCTTCATAGTTCGGCTGTGGCCTGGAGAGGCCCTGCCTGGGAGCTACTTCGGACTGGTGCGGCGGCTGGTGGAGGCCTGTCCAAGGCTAGAGGTCATCAAGCGCTCCATCTGCATCGAAGGTGCCCGGAGGGCCCTTGCCCGCGCTAAGGTGCACTGGGGCAAGGTGGACGGTGAGAAGCTTGTGAAGGACGGGCCACCGCCGGGGAAAGAGCATCGCAAACCCGAGAACTATTATAAGGATGTTCTGAAGGGTGCCCGCCTTATGGCGGATGAATGTACCAAGGATGTAATTTTTGAATGAACTCGCTCGTGTTGTCCTGTGCGCTGAAAACTTGTTCATATGCGCTAAAATATTACTTTCTGTGCGGCCGTTTATCAAAAATTGAGCTATGGCTAGTCGTCGGCTTCTACCCCCATGCCACTAGTGCTGGGGTGTTCGGGATAAACCTGAGCGCTCTTTTTCCCATGTTTGGGTCCTTCGAGGGAGGCGCTCAGCACAATGCACAAGACAATCGAACTATAATGCTTGAACACTCTCACTTAGCCATACAACTCTATAATTTTAAATTTCGGCGAAGCCCCTAGTATTCGGAAGACCGAGTTCGGGGCGTTATCCACGCCTTGGCCGGACAAAGCCGGCTCCTCGCTCTAAGCGGCATAAGTCTTTAAGGACTCGAAAAACCTCTCGAACGACGACCGGTCTCTCGCTTCATCATGACAGTCAGTTTTAGCTTTCTCTACTAAGGTGCTCAGCCCAGCTCAACTGGGGCACAATGACAGTAGTTCTCCTAGTGCTACCTTAACCGATATAGCGGAACGTAAGGCACCAAAACATAGGAGCCGGGCAAACTCAACTATTGACCCAAGACATGATTCGGAGCCGATGCATATAATGCTATAAGTTCGGGGTGCCGCACTTGTGAAAGTGTTCGGACTTCTCACACCATATTGGGGGCTACGGAAGCCCCTGGCGTATTTGTCGTACCACAGTGTACGGGTTCAACATGTCATTAATGAACTTATATTTGGAAAAAGGTAATGCAAAAAATAGATAAAGACTATGCATTGGTTAAAAAGGCTGCAATCAAAGCAGAACGATACAAATAGCGCGATAAGCAAAAAGTTGGACTATTTAACATGTCCGGTCCAGGGGCGGGCCGCAGAATTTATATGCAAAACAGGTATACTGCTCGTTATAGAGACCACCTGGGAGTCCATAATGCGGCATGGCTTTGAAGGAAATATGCCCTAGAGGCAATAATAAAGTTATTATTTATTTCCTTATTTCATGATAAATGTTTATTATTCATGCTAGAATTGTATTAACCGGAAACATAATACATGTGTGAATACATAGACAAACAGAGTGTCACTAGTATGCCTCTACTTGACTAGCTCATTAATCAAAGATGGTTATGTTTCCTAACCATAGACAAAGAGTTGTTATTTGATTAATGGGATCACATCATTAGATGAATGATCTGATTGACTTGACCCATTCCGTTAGCTTAGCACTTGATCGTTTAGTTTGTTGCTATTGCTTTCTTCATGACTTATACATGTTCCTATGACTATGAGATTATGCAACTCCCGTTTACCGGAGGAACACTTTGTGTGCTACCAAACGTCACAACGTAACTGGGTGATTATAAAGGTGCTCTACAGGTGTCTCCGAAGGTACTTGTTGGGTTGGCGTACTTCGAGATTAGGATTTGTCACTCCGAATGTAGGAGAGGTATCTCTGGGCCCTCTCGGTAATGCACATCACTTAAGCCTTGCAAGCATTGCAACTAATGAGTTAGTTGCGGGATGATGTATTACGGAACGAGTAAAGAGACTTGCCGGTAGCGAGATTGAACTAGGTATTGGATACCGACGATCGAATCTCGGGCAAGTAACATACCGATGACAAAGGGAACAACGTATGTTGTTATGCAGTCTCACCGATAAAGATCTTCGTAGAATATGTAGGAATCAATATGAGCATCCAGGTTCCGCTATTGGTTATTGACCGGAGACGTGTCTCGGTCATGTCTACATTGTTCTCGAACCGTAGGGTCCGCACGCTTAACGTTTCGATGACAGTTTCATTATGAGTTTATGTATTTTGATGTACCAAAGGTTGTTCGAAGTCCCGGATGTGATCACGCACATGACGAGGAGTCTCGAAATGGTCGAGACATAAAGATCGATATATGGGACGACTATATTCGGACATCGGAAAGGTTCTGAGTGGTTCGGGTATTTTTCTGATTACCAGGGAGTTACGGGAATACGGGGGAAAAGTATTGGACCTTATTGGGTCATACGGGAAAGAGAGAGGGGTTGCCTAGGGCAGGCCGCGTGCCCCCCAAGGCCTAGTCCGAATTGGACTAGGGGGAGGGGCTGCTCCCCTCCTTCCTTCCCTTCTCCTTTCCCCTTCCTAGTCTCCTACTCCTACTACATGGAAGGACTCCTAGTTGGACTAGGAAAGGGGGAATCCTACTCCCGGTGGGAGTAGGACTCCCTAGGGCGCGCCATAGAGAGGGCCGGCCCTCCCCTCCTCCACTCCTTTATATACGGGGGCAGGGGCACCCCATAGACAAACAAGTTGATCTTCGTGATTGTACCTTAGCCGTGTGCGGTGCCCCCTCCACGATATTACACCTCGATCATATTGTAGCGGTGCTTAGGAGAAGCCCTGCGACGGTTGAACATCAAGATCGTCACCACACCGTCATGCTGACGGAACTCCTCCCCGAAGCTTTGCTCGATTGGAGCCCGGGGAGCGTCATCGAGCTGAACGTGTGCCAAGAACTCGGAGGTGCCGGAGTAACGGTGCTTGGATCGGTTGGACGGGGAAGACGTACGACTACTTCCTCTACGTTGTGTCAACTCTTCCGCTTCGGTCTACGAGGGTACGTAGACAACACTCTCCCCTCTCGTTGCTATGCATCACCATGATCTTGTGTGTGCGTAGGATTTTTTTGAAATTACTACGTTCCCCAACAGTGGCATCCGAGACAGGTTTTTATGGTTTGATGTTATTTGCACGAGTAGAACACAATTGAATTGTGGGTGATATAAGTCATACTGCTTACCAGCATGTCATACTTTGGTTCGGCGGTATTGTTGGATGAAGTGGCCCGGACCGACATTACGCGTACGCTTACGCGAGACTGCTTTTATCGCTGTGCTATGCACACAGGTGACTAGCGGGTGTCAGTTTCTCCAACTTTAGTTGAACCGAGTGTGGCTACGCCCGGTCCTTGCGAAGGTTAAAACAACACCAACTGGACAAACTATCGTTGTGGTTTTGATGCGTAGGTAAGAACAGTTCTTGCTAAGCCCGTAGCAGCCACGTAAAACTTGCAACAGCAAAGTAGAGGAGGTCTAACTTGTTTTTGCAGGGCATGTTGTGATGTGATATGGTCAAGACGTGATGATATATAAGTTGTTGTATGAGATGATCATGTTTTGTTGAAGTTATTGGCAACTGGCAAAAGCCTTATGGTTGTCTCTCTATTGCATAAGATACAAGCACCAAATAATTTCTTTACTTTATCGCTATGCGATAGCAATAGTTGCAAGAGCAATTGTTGGCAAGACGACCATGTGACGACACATTGATATAGATCAAGATGATGGAGATCATGGTGTCATGCCGGTGACGATGGAGATCATGAAGATGCTTTGGAGATGGAGATCAAAGGCACAAGATGATGATGGCCATATCATGACACATATTATGATTGCATGTGATGTTTATCTTTTATACATCTTATTTTGCTTAGTTCGACGGTAGCTTCATAAGATGATCTCTCACTAAATTATCAAGGTATAAGTGTTGTCCCTGAGTATGCATCGTTGCGAAAGTTCTTCGTGCTGAGACACCACGTGATGATCGGGTGTGATAGGCTCTACGTTCAAATACAACGGGTGCAAAACAGTTGCACACGCGGAATACTCAGGTTAAACTTGACGAGCCTAGCATATAACATATATGGCCTCGGAACACGGAGACCGAAAGGTCGAGCGTGAATCATATAGTAGATATGATCAACATAGTGATGTTCACCGATAAAACTACTCCATCTCACGTGATGATCGGACATGGTTTAGTTGATTTGGATCACGTGATCACTTAGAGGATTAGAGGGATGTCTATCTAAGTGGGAGTTCTTAAGTAATATGATTAATTGAACTTTAATTTATCATGAACTTAGTCCTGGTAGTATTAGCATATCTATGTTGTAGATCAATAGCTCGCGTTGTTGCTTTCATATGTTTATTTTGATATGTTCCTAGAGAAAACTAAGTTGAAAGATGTTAGTAGCAATGATGCGGATTGGATCCGTGATCTGAGGTTTATCCTCATTGCTGCACAGAAGAATTATGTCCTTAATGCACCGCTAGGTGACAGACCTATTGCAGGAGCAGATACAGACGTTATGAACGTTTGGCTAGCTCAATATGATGACTACTTGATAGTTTAGTGCACCATGCTTAAACGGCTTCGGATCGGGACCTCAAAAACATTTTGAACGTCATGGACCATATGAGATGTTCCAGGAGTTGAAGTTAATATTTCAAGCAAATACCCGAGTTGAGAGATATGAAGTATCCAACAAGTTCTATAGCTAAAAGATGGAGGAGAATCGCTCAACTAGTGAGCATGTGCTCAGATTGTCTGGGCACTACAATCGCTTGAATCAAGTGGGAGTTAATCTTCCAGATAAAATAGTGATTGACAGAATTATCTAGCCACCATCACCAAGTTAGTAGAACTTCGTGATGAACTATAATATGCAAGGGATAACGGAAATGATTCCCAAGCTCTTCGTGATGCTAAAATCGATGAAGGTAGAAATCAAGAAAAACATCAAGTGTTGATGGTAGACAAGACCACTAGTTTCAAGAAAAGGGAAAAGGTCCTAAGCCTGAGACTAAGTGCTTCTACTGCAAAGGGATTGGTCACTGGAAGCGGAACTACCCCAAGTATTTGGTGGATAAGAAAGGATGGCAAAGTAAACAAAGGTATATTTGATATACATGTTATTGATGTGTACTTTACTAGTGTTCATAGAAACCCCTCAGTATTTGGTACTAGTTCAGTTGCTAAGGTTAGTAACTCGAAACGGGAGTTGCAGAATGAACAGAGACTAGTTAAGGGTGAAGTGACGATGAGAGTTGGAAGTGGTTTCAAGATTGATATGATCATCATCGCACACTCCCTATACTTTCGGGATTAGTGTGGAACCTAAATAAGTGTTATTTGGTGTTGAGCATGAATATTATTTGATCATGTTTATTGCAATACGATTATTCATTTAAGTAAGAGAATAAATTGTTGTTCTGTTTACATGAATAAAACCTTATATGGTTACACACCCAATGAAAATGGTTCGTTGGATCTCGATCATAGTGATACACATATTCATAATATTGAAACCAAAAGATGCAAAGTTAATAATGATAGTGCAACTTATTTGTGGCACTGCCATTTAGGTCATATTGGTGTAAAGCGCATGAAGAAACTCCATGCTGATGGGATTTTGGAATCACTTGATTATGAATTACTTGATACTTGCGTACCATGCCTTATGGGCAAGATGACTAAAACTCCGTTCTCCGGAACAATGGAGCGAGAACTGACTTGTTGGAAATAATACATACTGATGTATGCGATCCGATGAGTGTTAAGGCTCGCGGCGGGTATCATTATTTTTTGACCTTCACAGATGATTTGAGCAGATATGGGTATATCTACTTGATGAAACACTAGTCTGAAACATTTGAAAAGTTCAAAGAATTTCAGAGTGAAGTAGAGAATCATCATAACAAAAATAAAAGTTTCTACGATATGATCGCAGAGGTAAAATATTTGAGTTACGAGTTTGGCCTTCAATTAAAACAATGTGGAATAGTTTCACAAACTCATGCCACCTGGAACACCACAGCATAATGGTGTGTCCGAACGTCATAACCGTACTTTATTGGATATAGTGCAATCTATGATGTTTCTTACCGATTTACCACTATCGTTTTGGGGTTACGCATTAGAGACAGATGCATTCACGTTAAATAGGGCACCATCTAAATCCGTTGAGACGACACTATATGAACTGTGGTTTAGCAAGAAACCAAAGTTGTCGTTTCTTAATGTTTGGGGTTGTGATGCTTATGTGAAAAAGTTTCATCCTGATAAGCTCAAACCCAAATCGGAGAAATGTGTCTTCATAGGATACCCAAAGGAGACAGTTGGGTACACCTTCTATCACAGATCCGAAGGCAAGACATTCGTTGCTGAGAATGGATACTTTCTAGAGAAGGAGTTTCTCTCGAAAGAAGTGAGTGGTAGGAAAGTAGAACTTGATAAGGTAATTGTACCTTCTCCCTTATTGGAAAGTAGTTCATCACAGAAATCTGTTCCTGTGACTACTACACCAATTAGTGAGGAAGCTAATGATGATGATCATGTAACTTCAGATCAAGTTACTACCGAATCTCGTAGGTAAACCAAAGTGAGATCCGCACCAGAGTGGTACGGTAATCCTGTTCTGGAAGTCATGTTACTAGACCATGACGAACTTGCGAACTATGAGGAAGCGATGATGAGCCCAGATTCCGCGAAATGGTTTGAGGCCATGAAATCTGAGATATGATCCATGTATGAGAACAAAGTATGGACTTTGATGGGTTTGTCCGATGATCGGCAAGCCATAGAAAATGAATGGATCTTCAATAGGAAGACGGACACTGATAGTAGTGTTACTATCTACAAAGCTAGAATTGTCGCAAAAGGTTTTCGACAAGTTCAAGGTGTTGACTACGATGAGAGTTTCTCACTCGTATCTATGCTTAAGTCTGTCCGAATCATGTTAGCAATTGCCGCATTTTATGAAATCTGGCAAATGGATAAACAAAACTTCATTCCTCAATGGATTTATTAAAGAAGAGTTGTATACGATGCAACTAGAAGGTTTTTTCGATCCTAAAGGTGTTAACAAAATATGCAAGCTCCAGCGATCCATCTATGGACTGGTGCAAGCATCTCGGAGTTGGAATATACGCTTTGATAAGATGATCAAAGCATATAGTTTTATACAGACTTACGGTGAAGCCTGTATTTACAAGAAAGTGAGTGGGAGCACTACATCATTTCTGATAAGTATATGTAAATGACATATTGTTGATCGGAAATAATGTAGAATTATTCTGCAAAGCATAAGGGAGTATTTGAAAGGAGTTTTTCGAAGAAGGACCTCGGTGAAACTGCTTACATATTGAGCATCAAGATCTATAGAGATAGATCAAAACGCTTGATAAGTTTTTTCAATGAGTACATACCTTGACAAGATTTTGAAGTAGTTCAAAATGGAACAGTCAAAGAAAGAGTTCTTGCCTGTGTTACAAGGTGTGAAATTGAGTAAGACTCAAAGACCGACCACGACAGATGATAGAAAGAGAATGAAAGTCATTCCCTATGCCTCAGCCATAGATTCTATAAAGTATGCCATGCTGTGTACCAGATCTATTGTATACCCTACACTATGTTAAGCAAGGGAGTACAACAGTGATCTAAGAGTAGATCACTGGACATCAGTCAAAATTATCCTTAGTGGAATAAGCTAATATCTCTCGATTATGGAGGTGACACAAGGTTCGTCGTATAGAGTTACGTCGATGCAAGTTTTGACACCGATCTGGATGACTCTAAGTCTCGATCCAGATACATATTGAAAAGTGGGAGCAATTAGCTAGAGTAGCTCCTTGCAGAGCATTGTTGACATAGAAATTCGCAAAATACTTACGGATCTGAAATGTGACAGACCCGTTGACTAAAATTATCTCACAAGCAAAACATGATCACACCTTAGTACTCTTTGGGTGTTAATCACATAGCGATGTGAACTAGATTACTGACTCTAGTAAACCCTTTGGGTGTTGATCACATATCGATGTCAACTATGGGTGTTAATCACATGGTGATGTGAAACTATTGCTGTTAAATCACATGGCGATGTGAACTAGATTATTGACTCTAGTGCAAGTGGGAGACTGAAGGAAATATGCCTTAGAGGCAATAATAAAGTTATTATTTATTTCCTTATTTCATGATAAATGTTTATTATTCATGCTAGAATTGTATTAACCGGAAACATAATACATGTGTGAATACATAGACAAACAGAGTGTCACTAGTATGCCTCTACTTGACTAGCTCATTAATCAAAGATGGTTATGTTTCCTAACCATAGACAAAGAGTTGTTATTTGATTAATGGGATCACATCATTAGATGAATGATCTGATTGACTTGACCCATTCCGTTAGCTTAGCACTTGATCGTTTAGTTTGTTGCTATTGCTTTCTTCATGACTTATACATGTTCCTATGACTATGAGATTATGCAACTCCCGTTTACCGGAGGAACACTTTGTGTGCTACCAAACGTCACAACATAACTGGGTGATTATAAAGGTGCTCTACAGGTGTCTCCGAAGATACTTGTTGGGTTGGCGTATTTCGATATTAGGATTTGTCACTCCGAATGTCGGAGAGGTATCTCTGGGCCCTCTCGGTAATGCACATAACTTAAGCCTTGCAAGCATTGCAACTAATGAGTTAGTTGCAGGATGATGTATTACGGAACGAGTAAAGAGACTTGCCGGTAACGAGATTGAACTAGGTATAGGATACCGACGATCGAATCTTGGGCAAGTAACATACCGATGACAAAGGGAACAACGTATGTTGTTATGCGGTCTGACCGATAAAGATCTTCCTAGAATATGTAGGAACCAATATGAGCATCCAGGTTCCGATATTGGTTATTGACCGGAGACGTGTCTCGTTCATGTCTACATTGTTCTCGAACCGTAGGGTCCGCACGCTTAACGTTACGATGACATTTTGATTATGAGTTTATGTATTTTGATGTACCGAAGGTTTTTTGGAGTCCCGGGTGTGATCACGGACATGACGAGGAGTCTCGAAATGGTCGAGACGTAAAGATCGATATATTGGACGACTATATTCGGACATCGGAAAGGTTCTGAGTGGTTCGGGTATTTTTCGGAGTACTGGGAGTTACAGGAATACGGGGGAAAAGTATTGGACCTTATTTGGCCATACAGGAAAGAGAGAGGGGCTGCCTAGGGCAGGCCGCGCGCCCCCCAAGGCCTAGTCCTAATTGGACTAGGGGGAGGGGCTGCGCCCCCTCCTTCCTTCCCTTCTCCTTTCCCCTTCCTTGTTTCCTACTCCTACTACATGGAAGGACTCCTAGTTGGACTAGGAAAGGGGGGATCCTACTCCCAGTGGGAGTAGGACTCCCTAGGGCGCGCCATAGAGAGGGCCGGCCCTCCCTCCTCCACTCCTTTATATACGGGGGCATGGGGCACCCCATAGACACACAAGTTCATCTTCGTGATCGTTCCTTAGCCGTGTGCGGTGCCCCCCTACACGATATTACACCTCAATCATATTGTAGCGATGCTTAGGCGAAGCCCTGCGACGGTTGAACATCAAGATCGTCACCACGCCGTCGTGCTGACGGAACTCCTCCCCGAAGCTTTACTAGATTGGAGCCCGGGGAGCGTCATCGAGCTGAACGTGTGCCAAGAACTCGGAGGTGCCGGAGTAACGGTGCTTGGATCGGTTGGACGGGGAAGACGTACGACTACTTCCTCTATGTTGTGTCAACGCTTCCGCTTCGGTCTACGAGGGTACGTAGACAACACTCTCCTCTCTCGTTGCTATGCATCACCATGATCTTGTGTGTGCGTAGGATTTTTTTTTGAAATTACTACGTTCCCCAACAGGCTTGTCTGCTTCCCTGGTTCTTGCATCATTTGTGCGGCGGTTGAATTGCCGAACAGGTCATCCGAAGTGTGGATTCCTGAAAGTAAAAGAAGATAAAGAAAGAATTCGGCAGCCCCTAGTACGGTTTAAGCCGTGTTTTGGGCGTGCCGTGATGGTGCCCCTTCCCCTGCGCCCATGGTATTTTGAGAGCGTAGTTGAGTACGCGAAGCACTAGTTTTGCTATTTCTCGAGGGCTGGGGTTGGGGCCGCATTGCTACGCCTACTCAGATCATGCCAGGCGGTCTTGTTGTAGGTTACTCCGGGCGCGCTTGACAGTGTCTGGCCTTTTATCGGCCGGACTGGGGAACTGCCTAGAAAGGCTGCTTTGTACTTCCGCTGCGAGGGCTGCCGTGTGCTACTCCGTTCGGAGGGAGCGTTCGGTGTTTCCATTGACCGTGATTACTCCTCGAGCGCCTGGCATCTTGAGCTTGAGGTATGCGTAGTGCGGTACGCCCGAGCAGTGCGTGATAGCCATTACGGAACGAGACTATGTCGAAGATTAACTCTTCGCTTCGGAAATTATCCGGAGATCCGAAGACCACTTCAAGTGTGACTGAGCCTGTGTAGTTGGCCTCTACACCTGGTATGACGTCTTTAACGGTCGTTTTGGTGGGCTTAATCCTCGAGGGATCTATGCCCATTTTCCGCACTGTGTCCTGGTAAAGCAGGTTCAGGCTGCTGCCGCCGTCCATAAGGTCTCTTGTGAGATGAAATCTGTCAATAATTGGGTCTAGAACCAATGCGGAAAACCCGCCATGACGGATGCTAGTGGGGTGGTCCCTTCGATCAAAAGTGATCGGGCAGGAGGACCATGGGTTGAACTTTGGGGCGACTGGCTCTATCGCGTATACGTCCCATAACGCACGCTTCTGTTCCCTCTTGGGGATGTGGGTTGGGTATATCATGTTCACCATCTGCACATGTGGGGGCAAAACCTTTTGTCCACTGCTGTTCGGCGGCCTGGGCTCCTCCTCGTCGTCGCTACGTAGCCCCTTATCCTATTTTCGGCATTTAACTTGCCTGCCTGCTTGAACACCCAACAATCCCTGTTGGTGTGATTGGCTGGCTTTTCGTGGGTGCCATGTATCTGGCATAAGCGGTCGAGTATTCGGTCCAAACTGGACGAGCCCTGAGGATTTCTTTTGAATGGCTTTTTCTGCTGACCGGATTTTTAACCTCTGAATCTGGCATTGACTGCCGCATCCTCGTTGCTGTCACTGTTAACGCGCCACTTTTGTCCTTGGTATCCGAATTGCCAAGGTTCTTGGTTAAGTTGTTGCTGCGAGCTAGCCAGCTGTCTTCTCCCGCGCAGAAGCGGGTCATGAGTGTCGTGAGGGCTGCCATAGATTTTGGCTTTTCCTGTCCAAGGTGCCGGGCAAGCCACTTGTCGCGAATATTATGTTTGAAGGCTGCTAGGGCCTCTGCGTCCGGACATTCGAGTATTTGGTTTTTCTTTGTTCGGAATCGTGTCCAGAATTGCCTGGCCAATTCTTCTGGCTGCTGAATTATGTGGCTTAGGTCATTGGCGTCTGGTGGTCGCACATAGGTACCCTGGAAATTGTCGAGGAATGCAGCTTCCAGGTCCTCCCAAGAACCGATTGAATCTGCTGGCAAGCTGTTAAGCCAATGCCGGGCCGGTCCCTTAAGTTTGAGCGGGAGGTATTTGATGGTGTGTAGATCATCGCCGCGGGCCATGTGGATATGAAGGAGATAATGCAAGATCCATACCGCAGGATCTGTTGTGCCATCATATGATTCGATGTTCACGGGTTTGAAACCCTCAAGAATTTTATGATCCATTACTTCATCTGTGAAGCATAGTGGGTGTGCGGCGCCTCTGTATTGGGCTATATCACAACGCAACTTGAAAGAGCTTTGTCCGGAGTGACGATCCCCGTCACGTGCCGTGGGGCACCCACATGATCCGTAGATCGATCTTGTTTGTCTTGCCTTGTCCTCCAGTATCTCTCGCAGGTCTGGTGCATTTTCCCGTGCCTTAGTATGTTTTCAGCGGCGCCGGGGCACGGCTGAGTGGAGGGCCGAGAGGCCTCTTTGTCACGGCCACGAGGTGGCCGGTCGGCCATGTCATGCGCTGGTGATGTAGGTTTAGGTGCTTCCTGCTCTAATCGGGGTAGCAGTCTGCGCTTTGGGTAACTCTTGGAGGGGCGTTCGAGTTCATACTCTTCGGCCGCAAGGACTTCAGTCCATCTGTCGGCTAGCATTTCTTGATCAGCTCTAAGATGTTGCTGCTTTTTCTTGAGGCTGCTTGCCGTGGCCATAAGCGTGCATTTAAAATGTTCTTGTTCGGCTGGATCCTCTAGCACGACGAAATCGTTGTCGTCGAGGCTTGCCTTGTCTTCGGAGGGAGGCATATGATTATCATCCTCAACCTCTCTGTGTGCCGCTCTCTCATGAGGGCTGGCTTCTCCATCCTCCTGTGCTAAATCTTGCTGGAGGGGGTGTTCTTCGGCGCTATCCGGAGTATTATTATCTCCCGTACCAGAATCACCGTTTTTGCTTTGGCGGGATTTAGAGCTGCGCCGCTGACGCCGACGCTTGGGTTGTTTCTTGGAGGTGTCATCCCCCGCTGTTCCATCGCCATCTCCATCTTTTGGAGTGTCCACCATATATATGTCGTATGACGAGGTGGCCTTCCAGTGCCCTATAGGTGATGGTTCTTGGTCGTCTCCTGCATCGTCGTCCATACCATCGATGTCTTCGGAGTCGAAGTCGAGCATGTAGGTTAAGTCATCGACAGTGGCTACGAAGTGGGTGGTGGGTGGGCTTTGAATTTCTTCATCGTCCGTATCCCAACCTTGCTGACCATAGTCCGGCCAGGGCTCTCCTGATAAAGAGAGAGACTTTAGTGCCTTTAGGATATCGCCGAAGGGCGAGTACTGGAAGATGTCCGCAGCGGTGAACTCCATGATCGGCGCCCAATCGGATTCGATCGGCAGGCGCGCGGAGGGCTTGGAGTCCGGAGAGGAATCCGGCCGCTCGGAGTCACGGGCCTTGCATAGTACGGGGCTGGTGTTCGGCTCAATCGCCTTTGAGATCGCAGCCCCCGAGGCGGCGTCCAACCGCTCATCCTCGATCGGCGCAGCCGGCTCCGAATTAAGGGTCGGAGCCGAAGCGTGTGAGGCCTCCAGGGCACTGTTCGGCGGCAGAGCTAGATCATGCCCATCGTGACAGTGCGGCACGCTTGGCTGTGGCTTGAATCCGTCGAAGATCAAGTCCCCGCGGATGTCAGCCGTGTAGTTTAAACTTCCAAATCTGACCTGATGGCCAGGGGCATAGCTTTCGATCTGCTCCAGATGGCCAAGCGAGTTGGCCTGCAGTACGAAGCCGCCGAAGACGAAGATCTGTCCGGGGAGAAAAGTCTCACCCTGGACTGCATCGTCGTTGATGATCGAAGGAGCCATCGGGCCTAAAAGCGACGACACAGAGGAACTCTCAATGAAAGCACCAATGTCGGTGTCAAAACCGGCAGATCTCGGGTAGGGGGTCCCGAACTATGCGTCTAGGCAGATGGTAACAGGAGATAAGGGACACGAAGTTTTACCCAGGTTCGGGCCCTCTCGATGGAGGTAAAACCCTACGTCCTGCTTGATTAATATTGATGATATGGGTAGTACAAGAGTAGTTCTACCACGAGATCAAGGAGGCTAAACCCTAGAAGCTAGCCTATGGTATGATTGTTGTATGTTGTCTGTTTGTTGTCCTACGAACTAAAACCCTCCAGTTTATATAGACACCAGAGAGGGTTAGAGTTACACAAAGTCGGTTACAATGGTAGGAGATCTAAATATCCGCATCACCAAGCTTGCCTTCCACGCCAAGGAAAGTCCCTTCCGGACACGGGACGAAGTCTTCAATCTTGTATCTTCATAGTCCAGGAGTCCGGCTGATGGTATAGTCCGGCTATCCGGACACCCCCTAATCCACGACTCCCTCAGCCTCGAAACCCGCGCTACTACTAGGGTTTTCCCTACACTAGTAGAAAAGGGCCTATTGTCCCGGTTCGTAAGGCCCTTCTGTCTCGGTTTTTGAACCACGAGTTTTAGAGCGAGTGATTCTCCCGGTTTGAATATCATTGTAGATTTGCTCGACGGGATGATCTTTGGCAATTCTTGCTCGAATTCGTGAAAGCTTTTGCTTGGGTCTTCATTGAACATCTTCTTCATATTGTTCTTCTTCTTGGTCTTCTCCATTGTTGACGTTGTCGTTCTCTTGTTGTGGTGGAGAAGGAGGTTGTTGATGTTCGTCTTGATGTATTTCCTCGTTTTCTTCATCTTGGTGTGTCCCTCTTGTGGATGCTTACGTGTCAATTCTTGGTTCACCTTGCCGTGAAGTCGAAGCTTCCACTTGGACGGACGAGGTATTCTCCTTCACCTCCGTTGGACGAATTTTGCCAATAGACAAGTCTTGGATTGCTTCTGAAGGGTCTTTATCTCCTACATCAATTGGCAATTGCTCCACTTGCGAGCCGTTAGATTCATCAAACTTCACATCTACCGTTTCTTCAACCTTTCGGGTGAAATTGTTGTAGACACGGTAAGTGTGAGAGTTTGAGCCATAACCAAGTAGGAAACCTTCATGAGATTTAGGAGCAAACTTTGAACGACGATGCTTATCAAGAATGTAGCACTTTGAGCCGAATACTCGAAAGTATCCAACTTGGGGTTTGTTACCGGTGAGGAGCTCGTATGCCGTCTTGCCGAGTAGCTTGTGAAGATACAAGCGATTTGTTGCATGACAAGCCGTCTCAACCGCTTCTGCCCAAAAGTGCTTCGGCGTCTTGTACTCATCAAGCATCGTTCTTGCCATTTCGATGAGCGTCCGGTTCTTTCTCTCAACAACTCATTTCGTTGAGGCGTGTACGTAGCCGAGAACTCGTGTGAAATCCCTTCTTCGTCAAGAAAGGTGTCCACATTTGCGTTCTTGAACTCCGTTCCGTTGTCACTCCGAACCTTCTTGATCTTCACGTCAAACTGATTTTGGGCCTTCCTAGCGTAGTTTTTGAAGATCTTTTGGACCTGCGATTTATCATCAAGAAAGAACACCCACGTAAATCTTGAAAAATCATCAACTATAACTAGACCAAAAGAATTTCCACTGAGACTCTTGTAGGCATTGGGACCAAAAAGATCCATATGAAGTAGCTCGAGTGGCCTCCTTGTGGTCATGATGTTCTTCACGAGATGCCTTCCTCCAACCTGTTTACCTGCTTGACAAGCACTACAAAGTCTATCCTTATCAAATATGACATCGTTAACTCCAAGGATATGATTTACTTTAATAAGCTTGTTAAGGTTTCTCATGCCAACGTGACCTAGTCGTCTATGCCACAACCATCCTTTTGAGGATTTAGCAATAAAGCAAGTTTTAGGTTGTGCCTTTTTAGAGAAATCGACAATGTAAAGGTCACCTCTACGTATACCGGTAAAAACCATTTTATGATTGTCTCAATGAAACACTTGGCAATCTACCTCAGTAAATAGGACATTCAAACCGAAATCAGCAAGTCTAGATACTGAAAGTAAGTGGTAGCCAAGAGATTCAACGAGCATGACATTTTGAATGGAGCTATCGTGTGAGATGGCCACCTTACCAAGGCCAACCACCTTACCCTTTGAATTATCACCAAAGGTGACATATTTTCGAGGGCCGTCATTTTCAGCAAGCTCACGAAACATCTCTTCATCTCCGGTCATATGATCAGTACATCCACTGTCGAGAACCCATTCCTTTCCTCCTGACGCATATCCTCGAAGATTAGACATAAGACCAAAGTGTCTCATTGCATCATCAAGATCGAAGTCACTATCATCATTCTCCTCGTAGTATCCATGTTCAACATGATCTTGTGATTCATTATTTCCTAGAGAGAGTGATTCATTAGATAAATGATCATCAATGATTCCAACATTTCCTTTAGCATGCATGAGATTAGTAAGCTTAAATAGACAATCACCAAAACTAGGATCACTAGAGTTCATTTTACTCAAGGCAATAGATTTATGGAGAATTTCATCTAGATTTTTCAAGGAATAATCGGGAAATCGTTCCTCAAGAAATTTCCATATAGTATAGGCACAATTAAGTGTAGGTAAACTAGCAATCAAGTTTTTGGGCAATCCTCTAATGATGAGCTCAACGGTTCTAAGATTGCGAATCATGTCAATATCTTCATCTAGGGTGGGATGCATAGGATCAACATGAGGTGCACAAGGACTAGCAATATACTTGTTCAAATGATATTGATTGAAAATCACAAGCATCTCATTTTTCCACTCAAGAAAATACTCTCCATCAAGAATAGGCACTCTATGTCTAAGACTCCCTAAAGTAGACACATCCATCTTCCTCCAATGGTGATTAAACCAAGGCAATGGAGACCAAAGCTGTGATACCACTTGTAGGATCTAGAAGTAGGTGTGTCTAGAGGGGGGGGGGGTGATTAGACACTCGGTGCTAAAGTTGCAATTTTTAACCTTTTTCGGTTTGAGTGGAGTTTTAGGCACAATTTCAACATACACAATACATATCAAGCAAGCATCCAAAGAGTATATGAGCAGCGGAATGTAAAGCATGCAACTTGCAAGAATGTAAAGGGAAGGGTTTGGTGAATTCAAACGCAATTGGAGACAAGGATGTTTTTCCCGTGGTTCGGATAGGTGGTGCTATCCTACATCCACGTTGATGGAGACTTCAACCCACGAAGGGTAACGGTTGCGCGAGTCCACGGAGGGCTCCACCCACGAAGGGTCCACGAAGAAGCAACCTTGTCTATCCCACCATGGCCATCGCCCACGAAGGACTTGCCTCACTAGCGGTAGATCTTCACGAAGTAGGCGATCTCCTTGCCCTTACAAACTCCTTGGTTCAACTCCACAATCTTGTCGGAGGCTCCCAAGTGACACCTAGCCAATCTAGGAGACACCACTCTCCAAGAAGTAACAAATGGTGTGTTGATGATGAACTCCTTGCTCTTGTGCTTCAAATGATAGTCTCCCCAACACTCAACTCTCTCTCATAGGATTTGGATTTGGTAGAAAGAAGATTTGAGTGGAAAGCAACTTGGGGAATGCTAGAGATCAAGATTCATATGGTAGGAATGGAATATCTTGGCCTCAACACAAGGGTAGGTAGTTCTCTCTCAGAACATATGAGTTGGAAGTGTAGATGTGTTCTGATGGCTCTCTCCATGAATGAAGAGGAGGTGGAGGGGTATATATAGCCTCCACACAAAATCCAACTGTTACACACAATTTACCAATCTCGGTGGGACCGAATAAACAAACTCGGTCGGACCGAAATAGTAAACCTAGTGACCGTTAGAGATTTTCGGTGGGACTGACATGCAACTCGGTAGGACCGATATGGTTAGGGTTAGGGCAGAACGTAATCTTGGTGAGACCAATTACACAAACTCGGTGAGACCGATTTTGGTAATAGGCTAACCAGAGAGTTGGTCAGGCAAACTCGGTGGGACCGATTACTAAACTCGGTTAGACCGATTTTGGTAATGAGTTAACCAGAGAGTTTGCATTGTAATCTCGGTAGTACCGATTGCCTAAACTTGGTGAGACCGATTTTGACAATGGACTTACACAGTGAGATTGCAATCCCATCTCGGTGAGACCAAGATCCCTATCGGTTGAACCGATTTGCTAGGGTTTGGCAGTGGCTTATGACATGTGAAACTCGGTGGCGCCGGATAGAAAGAATCGGTAGGTCCGAGTTTGACTTTGGGTTTAGGTCATATGTGGAAGTGGGAAAGTAGCTGAGGAGTTTGCAGCATATCATTATGCACATGAAGCAAAAGGCTCATTAAGCAACACCTCATCCCTCCTTGATAGTATTGGCTTTTCCTATGGACTCAATGTGATCTTGGATCACTAAAAATGTAAAATGAAGAGTCTTGAGCTTGAAGCTTTAGCCAATCCTTTGTCCTTAGCATTTTGAAGGAGTTCCCACAACCTTTAGTCCATGCCACTCCATTGTTGAACTTATCTGAAACATGCTAGATAGAAACGTTAGTCCAACAAGAGATATGTTGACATTAATTACCAAAACCACCTGGGGAGTACTTGTGCTTTCAGCTTGAGACCAAGAGTATCAGTCCCTGCATATTATTGAGTCCCCTCCAAGCGTGCCTTTTCCAGTCAGTCTCCCCTCATACCGCGATTTAGGGAGACCTATCTTCTTAAGGCCGGGAATGAAGGCAACACAAAACCCAATGACATCCTCTGTTTGATGGCCCATGAAGATGCTTCCTTCTGGCCTAGCGCGGTTACGGACATATTTCTTTAGGACTCCCATGAACCTCTCAAAGGGGTAAATATTGTGTAGAAATACGGGGCCCAGAATGACAATCTCGTCAACTAGATGAACTAGGACGTGCGTCATGATATTGAAGAAGGATGGTGGGAACACTAGCTCAAAACTGACAAGACATTACACCACATCACTCCTTAGCCTTTGTATGATTTATGGATCGAACACATCCTGAGAGATTGCATTGAGGAATGCAGATAACTTCACAATGGCTAATCGGACGTTTTCCGGTAGAAGCCCCCTTAATGCAACCGGAAGCAGTTGCGTCATAATCACATGGCAGTCATGAGACTTTAGGTTCTGGAACTTTTTCTCTGGAATATTTATTATTCCCTTTATATTCGACGAGAAGCCAGTCGGGACCTTCATACTAAGTAGGCATTCAAAGAAGATTTCCTTCTCTTATTTGGTAAGAGCGTAGCTGGCAGGACCTTCATACTGCTTTGGAGGCATGCCGTATTTTTCGTGCAAATGTTACAGGTCCTCCAGTGCCTCAGACGTATCTTTTGTCTTCCCATACACACCGAAGAAGCCTAGCAGGTTCACGCAAAGGTTCTTCGTCACGTGCATCACGTCGATCGAAGAGCGGACCTCTAGGTCTTTCTAGTAGGGTAGGTCCCAAAATATAGATTTCTTCTTCCACATGGGTGTGCGTCCCTCAGCGTCATTCGGAAAGCTAGTCCGCCGGGACCCTTTCCAAAGATTACGTGTAAATCATTGACCACAGCAAGTATGTGATCACTGGTACGCATGGCGGGCTTCTTCCGGTGATCTGCCTCGCCTTTGAAATGCTTGCCTTTCTTTCAACATTGATGGTTGGTCGAAAGAAATCGACGATGGCCCAGGTACACATTCTTCTTGCATTTGTCCAGGTATACACTTTTGGTATCACCTAAACAGTGTGTGCATGCGTGGTATCCCTTGTTTGTCTGTCCTGAAAGGTTACTGAGAGCGGGCCAATCGTTGATGTTTACAAACAGCAACGCGTGCCGGTTAAATTCCTCCTATTTGTGCTCATCCCACGTACGTACACCGTTTCCATTCCACAGTTGTAAAAGTTCTTCAACTAATGGCCTTAGGTACACATCAATGTCGTTGCCGGGTTGCTTAGGGCCTTGGATGAGAACTGGCATCATAATAAACTTCCGCTTCATGCACATCCAAGGAGGAAGGTTATACATACATAGAGTCACGGGCCAGGTGCTGTGATTGCTGCTCTGCTCCCCGAAAGGATTAATGCCATCTGCGCTTAAACCAAACCATACATTCCTTCGGTCACGTGCAAACTCAGCCCAGTACTCTCTCTCGATTTTTCTCCACTGCGACCCGTCAGCGGGTGCTCTCAACATTCCTTCTTTCTTACGGTCCTCACTATGCCATCGCTTCAACTTGGCAAGCTCTTTGTTTCTGAACAGTCGTTTCAACCGTGGTATTATAGGAGCATACCACATCACCTTCGCAGGAACCCTCTTCCTGTGGGGTTCGCCATCAACATCACCAGGGTCATCTCGTCTGATCTTATACCGCAATGCACCGCATACTGGGCATGCGTTCAAATCCTCGTACGCACCACGATAGAGGATGCAGTTATTAGGGCATGCATGTATCTTCTGCACCTCCAATCGTAGAGGGCGTACGACCTTCTTTGCTGCGTACGTATTGTCGGGCAATTCGTTATCCTTTGGAAGCTTCTTCTTCAATATTTTCAGTAGCTTCTCAAATCCTTTGTCAGGCACATCACTCTCTGCCTTCCACTGCAGCAATTCCAGTACGGTACCGAGCTTTGTGTTGCCATCTTCGCAATTGGGGCACAACCCTTTTTTGTGATCCTCTAACATGCGATCGAACTTCAGCCTCTCCTTTTGACTTTCGCATTGCATCCTTGCACCGACGATGACCTGGCGGAGATCATCATCATTGGGCACATCGTCTGGTTCCTCTTGATCTTCAGCAGCTTCCCCCGTTGCAGCATCATTGGGCACATCGTCTGGTTCCTCTTGATCTTCAGCAACTCCCCCCGTTGCAGCATCACCGTATTCAGGGGGCACATAGTTGTCATCGTCCTCTTCTTCTTCGCCGTCTTCCATCATAACCCCTATTTCTCCGTGCCTCGTCCAAACATTATAGTGTGGCATGAAACCCTTGTAAAGCAGGCGGGTGTGAAGGATTTTCCGGTCAGAGTAAGACTTCGTATTCCCACATTTAGGGCATGGACAACACATAAAACCATTCTTCTTGTTTGCCTCAGCCACTTCGAGAAAATTATGCACGCCCTTGATGTACTCGGAGGTGTCTCTGTCACCGTACATCCGTTGCCGGTTCATCTGCATGCATTATATATAATTATGTGTGTCAAAACTAAGAAAATCACACAAGTATCTATCTAAAGTAAGAAAATCAGAAAGAAGATAAGAACAAGAGGCTCACCACGGTGGTGCCGGCGAGGAGATCGGCACGGGCGATCGGCGGCGGTGAAAACTGGGATGGGGTGTGACGGACCGCTAAACCTAGACAAATCTCGGGAAAAATGTAGCTCCGAGGTCGAGCTTCGAGAGGAGAAAGCTTAAATAGTGTGGCTCTGTCATTTCATCGAACACCTCATGTGCATAGGTATATACAGGCAACTTATTTATCCCAGTTCATGGCAGGAACCGGAACTAAATCCCCCCCCTTCGTGGGCCAGAGATGTGGGCCAGGAGCGCGGCCCATTGGTCCCGGTTCGTGCCTAGAGCTAGGACAAATGGATCCAAACGAACCGGGACCAATGCCCACGAGGCCCCGGCCGGCCCCCTGGGCTCACAAACCTGGACTAATGCCCCCCATGGGTTTCGGTTCGTGAAGAACCGGGACTAATGGGCTGGCTAGGCCCGAACCAAAGCCCTATTTTCTACTAGTGCTAGTAGTGCACCGAGGTACTTTTGGTAACCCGGTGGCAGGGCATGACCCTCCCTCGTCTGTGCAAGGCGTAGGCATGCCACAAGGACATCACAAATGATTCCCCACGCTGCTACCCGTCATGATTTCATGTGCCACCTTGCTGATCTGCAATTCCCGGCGATGAAACCCTAGCAGAGCAATAAACGTGCGTTGTCGATGTCAAAACCGGCGGATCTCGTGTAGGGGGTCCCGAACTGTGCGTCTAGGGTCGATGGTAACAGGAGACGGGGGACACGATGTTTACCCAGTTTCGAGCCCTCTTGATGGAGGTAATACCCTACTTCCTGCTTGATTGATCTTGATGAATATGTGAATTACAGGAGTTGATCTACCACGAGATCGTAATGGCTAAACCCTAGATGTGTAGCCTGTATGATTGTGATTGCCTCTATAGACTAAACCTTGCGATTTATATAGACACCGGAGGGGCCTAGGGTTGTACAGAGTCGGTTTACAAAGGAAGGAGTCTACATATCAGAATGCCAAGCTTGCCATCCACACAAAGGAGAGTCCCATCTGGACACGGGAAGAAGTCTTCTGTCTTGTATCTTCATAGCCCATCAGTCCGGCCCATGTTACATAGCCCGGACGCCCGAGGACCCCTTAATACAGGACTCCCTCACGGGTCCCCGAGAAATGCGGAGGGGGGCCACGTGTGGCCCACGAGGCAGGGGACGCTGAGGGAGTCCTGGATTAGGGGGTCCTTGGACAGCCGGACCATATACTTTAGCCGGACTATTGGACTATGAAGATACAAGATTGAAGACTTCATCCCGTGTCCGGATGGGACTCTCCTTGGCGTGGAAGGCAATCTTGGCAATACGAATATGTAGATCTCCTCCCTTGTAACCGACTATGTGTAACCCTAGCCCCCTCCGGTGTCTATATAAACCGGAGGGTTTAGTCCCTAGGACAACAACAATCATACCATAGGCTGGCTTCTAGGGTTTAGCCTCTACGATCTCGTGGTAGATCAACTCTTGTAATACTCATATCATCAAGATCAATCAAGCAGGAAGTAGGGTATTACCTCCATCGAGAGGGCCCGAACCTGGGTAAACATCGTGTCCCCCGCCTCCTGTTACAATCCACCTTAGATGCACAGTTCGGGAACCCCTACCCGAGATCCGCATGTTTTGACACCGACATTGGTGCTTTCATTGAGAGTTCTACTGTGCCGTCATCGTAAGGCTTGATGACTCCTTCGATCATCGGCAACGATGCGATCCAGGGTGAGGTTTTCCTCCCTGGAGAGATCTTCGTATTCGGCGGCTTCGTACTGCGGGCCAACTCGCTTGGCCATCTGGAGCAGATCGAGAGCTACGCCCCTGGCCATCAGGTCAGGTTTGGAAACTTGAACTATACTGCCGACATCCGCGGAGACTTGATCTTCGACGAATTCGAGCCCATGTCTGGTGCGCCGCACAGTCACGACGAGCATGACTTAGCTCTGCCATCGGTTAGTGTTTGAGAAATCACACCTGCAACTACTCCGGCCCTCAATCTGAAACAAATTGCGCCGCCTGAGGACGGGTGGATGGACCCCGCCATGAAGGTCGCGCACTCAGCGGCGATAGAGCCGAATGCTGATGTCACTTCCTATGAGACCCGTGTTGCCGGACACTTGGATTCGTCCCCGGCCACGGGCTCCGAGCCTACTGCGTCCATGCATATCAAATCCGATTGGGCACCGATCACGGAGTTTACCTCCGCGGATATCTTTCAGCACTCGCCCTTTGGCGACATGCTAAACTCGTTAAGGTCTCTCTCCCTGTCAGGAGACCCTTGGCCGAACTATGTCCGGCTAGAATGGGATGTGGACGACGAAGAAATTCTCTCCCCACCCACCACCCACTTAGTAGCCACTATCGACGATTTAACCGACATGCTGGACTTTGGCTCCGAAGACATCGACGGTATGGACGACGATGCAGGAGACGAACAAGAACCACTGCCCTCAGGGCGCTGGACTGCCACCTCATCATATGACATATACATGGTGGACACCCCCAAAGAAGGCGATGGCGAGAAGACAACGGAGGATAATCCCCCCAAAAAGCAATCCAAGCACCGACTTCAGCGGCGCCGCTCTAAGTCCCGCCATAGCAAGAGCAGCGATACCGACACAAGAGACAATAACGCTCCGGATAGTGCCGAAGACGACGACAATCCCCTCCAGCCAGACCTCGAGCGGGAGGATTGAGGGAGTCCTAGATTAGGGGGTGTTCGGGTAGCCGGACTATACCTTCGCCGGACTCCAGGACTATGAAGATACAAGATTGAAGACTTCGTCCCGTGTCCGGATGGGACTTTCCTTGGTGTGGAGGGCAAGCTTGGCGATGCGGATATTCAAGATCTCCTACCATTGTAACCAACTCTGTGTAACCCTAACCCTATCCGGTGTCTATATAAACCGGAGGGTTGTAGTCCGTAGGACAATCATCTTCATACACAATCATACCATAAGCTATCTTCTCGGGTTTAGCCTCCTTGATCTCGTGGTAGATCTACTCTTGTACTACCCATATCATCAATATTAATCAAGCAGGAGTAGGGTATGACCTCCATCGAGAGGGCCCGAACCTGGGTAAAAACATCGTGTCCCTTGTCTCTTGTTACCATCCGGCCTTGTCGCACAGATCGGGACCCCCTACTCGAGATCCGCTGGTTTTGACACCGACATTGGTGCTTTCATTGAGAGTTCCTCTGTGTCGTCGCCTTTTAGGCCCGATAGCTCCTTTGATCATCAACAACGATGAGGTCCAGGGTGAGACTTTTCTCCCCGAACAAATCTTCGTCTTCGGCGGCTTCGCTCTGCGGGCCAAGTCGCTTGGTCACCTGGAGCAGATCGAAAGCTACGCCCCTGGCCGTCAAGTCAGGTTTGGAAGCTTAAACTACACGGCTGATATCCGCGGAGACTTGTTCTTCGACGGGTTCGAGCCACAGCTAAGCGCGCCGCACTATCTCGAGGGGCATGATCTAGCTCTGCCTCCGAACGGTGTCCTGGAGGCCGCACACGCACCGGTTCCGACCCCTAACTCGGAGCCTATTGCGCCAATTGAGGATGAGCGGTTGGACGTCACCTCGGGGGCTGCGATCTCAAAGGTGATCGAGCCGAACGCCAGCCCCGCACTCCGCGTGACCCGTGACTCCGAGGGTCCGGACTCTTCTCCGGACTCCGAAACCCCCGCGCCCCTGCCAATCGAATCTGATTGGGCGCCGATAATGGAGTTCACCGCCGCGGACATCTTTCAGCACTCGCCCTTTGGCGACATCCTGAATTCTCTCAAGTCTCTCTCTCTATCAGGAGAGCCCTGGCCGGAGTACGGTCAACAAGGATGGGATACGGACAATATAGAAATGCAAAGCCCACCCACCACCCACTTTGTAGCCACTGTCGACGATTTAACCGACATGCTTGACTTCGGCTCCGAAGACTTCGACGGTATGGGCGACGAGGTAGGAGACGAACGAGAACCCGCACCTGTAGGGTGCAGGAAGGCCACCTCGTCATATGACATATATATGGTGGATACTCCAAAAGATGGAGATGGCGATGGAACAGCGGGGGATGACACCTCCAAGAAACCGCCAAAACGCCGACATCAGCGGCGCCGCTCTAAATCCCGCCAAAGCAAAAACGGTGATTCCGGCACGGGAGACAATACTACCCCGGAAGCGCCGAAGAACACCCACCCTAGCAAGATTCGGCGCAGGAAGATGGAGAAGCCAACCCTCATGAGAGAGCGGCAGACCGAGAGGTTGAGGATGATAACTATATGCCTCCCTCTGAAGATGAGGCAAGCCTCGATGACGACGAATTCGTCGTACCATCAGACCCCGCCGAACAAGAGCGTTTCAAGCGCAGACTTTTAGCCACGGCAAAGAGCCTTAAGAAAAAGCAGCAACAGCTTAGAGCTGATCAAGATTTGCTAGCTGATAGATGGACTGAAGTCCTTGCGGCCGAAGAGTATGAACTCGAACGCCCCTCCAAGAGTTACCCAAAGCGCAGGCCGCTACCCCGATCAGAGGAGGAAGCGCCTACATCACCAGCGCACGACATGGCAGACCGTCCACCTCGCAGCCGCGACAGAGAGGCGTCTCGGCCCTCCAACCAAGCCATGCCCCGACGCCGCTCACTAAGGCATGGGAAAATGCACCAGACCTGCGAGACGTACTGGAGGATAAGGCAAGACAAACAAGATAGATCTACGGATCGCGCAGGTGCCCGACGACACATGACGATGATCTTCACTCCGGATACAACAAATCAGGCCAGGCCGAACACAACAGACACAGCTCTTCCGAGCTGCGTCGTGACATAGCCTAGTATAGGGGCGCCGCACACCCACTATGCTTCACAGATGAAGTAATGGATCATAAAATCCCAGAGGGTTTCAAACCCGTGAACATCGAATCATACGGTGGCACCGCAGATCCGGCGGTATGGATCGAGGATTATCTCCTTCACATCCACATGGCACGTGGCGATGATCTACACGCCATCAAATACCTCCCGCTCAAACTCAAAGGACCGGCCCGGCACTAGCTTAACAGCTTGCCAGCGGACTCAATCGGTTCTTGGGAGGACCTGCAGGCTGCATTCCTCGACAACTTCCAGGGCACCTACGTGCGACCACCGGACGCCGACGACTTAAGCCACATAATTCAGCAGCCAGAAGAATCGTCCAGGCAATTCTGGACACGGTTCCTAACAAAGAAAAACCAGATAGTCGACTGTCTGGACGCAGAGGCCCTAGCAGCCTTCAAGCATAACATCCACGACGAGTGGCTTGCCCGGCACCTGGGACAGGAAAAGCTGAAATCTATGGCAGCCCTCACGACACTCATGACCCGCTTTTGCGTGGGAGAAGATAGCTGGCTAGCTCGCAGCAACAACTTATCAAAGAACCCTGGTAATTCGGATACCAAGGACAAAAGTGGCAGGACACGTCGAAATAAGCAAAAGCGCCGCGTAAGCCGCGACAACAATGAAGATACGACAGTTAATGCCGGATTCAGAGGCTATAAATCCGGTCAGCGGAAAAAGTCATTCAAAAAGAATACTCAGGGCCCGTCCAGTTTGGACCGAATACTCGACCGCTTGTGCCAGATCCATGGCACCCCGGAAAGACCAGCCAATCACACCAACAGGGATTGTTGGGTGTTCAAGCAGGCAGGCAAGTTAAGAGCCGAAAACAAAGACAAGGGGTTGCATAGCGATGACGAGGAGGAGCCCAGGCCGACGAACAACAATGGACAGAAGGGGTTTCCCCCACAAGTGCGGACGGTGAACATGATATACGCAACCCACATTCCCAAGAGGGAGAGGAAGCGTGCGCTGCGGGACGTATACGCGATGGAGCCAGTCGCCCCAAAGTTCAACCCATGGTCCTCCTGCCTGATCACTTTTGATCGAAGGGACCACCCCACTAGCATCCGTAATGGCGGCTTTGCCGCATTGGTTCTCGACCCAATCATCGACGGATTTCATCTCACAAGAGTCCTAATGGACGGTGGCAATAGCCTGAACCTGCTTTACCAGGATACAATGCGGAAAATGGGCATAGATCCCTCAAGGATTAAGCCCACAAAGACGACCTTTAAAGGCGTTATACCAGGTGTAGAGGCCAATTCCACAGGCTCAGTAACACTTGACGTGGTCTTCGGATCTCCGGATAATTTCCGAAGCGAAGAGTTAATCTTCGATATAGTCCCGTTCCGCAGTGGCTATCACGCCCTGCTCGGACGAACCGCATTCGTAAAATTCAATGCGGTGCCGCACTACGCATACCTCAAGCTCAAGATGCCAGGCCCTCGAGGAGTAATCACGGTCAACAGAAACACCGAACGCTCCCTCCGTACGGAGGAGCACATGGCGGCTCTCGCAGTAGAAGTACAAAGCAGCCTTCTTAGGCAATTCTCCAGTCCGGCCGTTAAAAAGCCAGACACTGCCAAGCGCGCCCGGAGCAACCTACAACAAGACCGCCCGACACGTTCTGAGCAGGCGTAGCAATGCGGCCCCAACCCCAGCCCTCGCGATATAGCAAAACCAGTGCCTCGTGTACATAACTACGCCCTTGAAATACCATGGGCACAGGGGAAGGGGCACAATAACGACATGCCTAAAATACGGCTTAAAACGTACTAGGGGCTGCCGGATTCTTTTTTCTTACTTTCAGGACTCCACATTTCGGACGACCTGTTCGGCAATTCGACTGCCGCACAAACGATGCAAGATCCAGGGAAGCAGACAAAGCCATGCCGCATTATGGAACTCCCAGGTGGTCTCTGTTACGAGCGGTATACCTGTTTCAAATACAATTCCGCGTCCTGCCCCTGGTCAGGACATGTTAAATAGTCCAGTATATTTTTGCTTATCGCACTACTTGTATCGTTCGGCTTTGATAAATAGCCTCTCTATAAACAATGCATAGCTTTTTGTCTATTTTTTGCATTATCCTATTTTCATATATATGTTTTAACATAATTGCACTCGTACACCATGGTATGGCCAACACGCCAGGGGCTTAAGTACCCCTTAATATGGTGTGAGAAGTCCGTGCACTTTCACAAGTGCGGCACCCCGAACTTATAGCACTATATGCATCGGCTCCGAATCATGATTTGGGTCAATAGTTGGGTTTGCCCGGCTCCTATGTTTTGGTGCCTTACGTTCCGCTATATCGGCTAAGGTAGCACTAGGAGAACCACTGCGATTGTGCCCCGGTTCAGCTGGGTTAAGCACCTCAGTGGAGAAAGCTAAAACTGACTGTCATGATGGGGCGAGAGACCGGTCGCTGTTCGAGAGGTTTTTTGAGTCCCTAAAGACTTATGCCGCTTCGAGCGAGGAGCTGGCTTTGTGCGGCCAAAGGCGTGGATAGCGCCCCGAACTCGGTCTTCCGAACTAGGGCCTTCGCCGAAATTTAAAATTATAAAGTTCTATGGCTAAGTGAGAGTGTTAAAGCATTATAGTCCGGTTGCGTGGTTCATTGTATTGAGCGCCTCCCTCGAAGGACCCAACTATGGGAAAAAGAGCGCTCAGGTTTATCCCGAACACCCCAGCACTAGTGGCATGGGGGCATAAGCCGATGACTGGCCATCTCTCAATTTTTTGATAAACGGCCGCACAGAAAATAATATTTTAAATTCAGTAAGCATTGCTTAGCGCGTATGAACAAGTTTTCAGCGCATAGGATAAACATGAGCGAGTTCATTCAAAAATTACATCCTTCGTACATTCATCCGCCACAAGGCGGGCACCTGCAAGAACATCCTTGTAGTAGTTCTCGGGCTTGCGATCCTCCTTCCCCAATGGCGGCCCGTCCTTCACAAGCTTCTCTCCATCCAGCTTACCCCAGTGCACCTTTGCACGGGCAAGGGCCCGACGGGCACCTTCGATGCAGACAGAGCGCTTGATGACCTTGAGCCTTGGACAGGCTTCCACCAGCCTCCGCACCAGCCCGAAATAGCTCCCAGGCAGGGCCTCTCCGGGCTACAGCCGAACTATGAAGCCCTTCATGACCTGTTCGGCCACCTTGTGGACCTCGACCAGCTGTTTCAGCTGGTCGCACAGGGGTACAGGGTGTCCGGCCTCAGAATACTGAGACCAGATCACACTCTCCGTCGAGCTGCCCTCTTCATCTTGGTAGAATGCGGCGGCGTCGGATACGCTGCGGAGAAGATCTGCGAATGCCCCTGGAGAGCTCCGGATTCGGGTAAGTGACAAGTAGTTTACTTTTATATTTCTGCTTTGCATTAAGAATGCCTTACCCGCTGCTATCTTTTTCATCTCCTCCAACTCTTGGAGGGCCTTTTGGGCTTCGGCCTTGGCACCCTTGGCGGTCTCAAGGGCCGACGCGAGCTCGGATGCTTGCGCCTTTGACTCAAGCTCCAAGCTCTCATGTTTTTTCATGAGAGCCTGCAGCTCTTGCTGCACCTCGCCGACCTGAGCCCCAATTCTCTCTCGCTCGGTGCGCTCCTCGTCCGTTTTCTTTTTGGCCTCAGATAGCGCCTGCTTGAGGGTCGCCACCTCAGTTGTGGCCCCTATAATAAGCAGTACGATCCTGTTATTTTTTGCAATCACGCCTCTCTATAGGCACCTTTTTCTGTAGGGTATTTCTTACCTTCCTTTTCCTCGAGCTGTCGTTTGGCAAGGTCGAGCTCTTGCTCGGTCCGCCCGAGGTCCTGTTTCAGGACATCCACCTGCGCAGTTAGTGCGGCGGTGGATAGCAGCGAAGCCTGCATACGCATATTGACTCTTTATTGTTAGACTCCTACGAAAATTAATAGATCCTCTATTCGGCTTTTCTTTCCGAACGCCAAACAAAGCATCAGGGGCTACTATCTATGTGGTAATATTTTGACATATTTTTACTTACCTCGAAGCCTGTCAGAAGGCTAGCGCAAGCTTCAGTCAGTCTGCTATTGGCAGACTGAACCCTCTGGATCACCGTACTCATGATAGTACGGTGCCCCTTGTTGATGGAGGCGCCGTCAAGCACCTCCAGCAAATGGTCCAGCGACTCCGGTTGGACGGAAGTCGCTGGCTTAGAAGGCTTGCTCCTTTTGGAAGGAGTTCGCCTACCGCGGCTCGGAACTGTTGAAGATTCCGGCACGGTGTCCGGCTCAAAGCCGGACTTGGAGCCCTGGGGGGTCTTGTCCCCTTCACTCCTGGAGTCCAGGAGGTTGCCTTGCGGCTCCTCCGGGACCACCTCCTCCTGCCCCGGAGATTGTCGCGACGCCACTTCGGCGTCATTCGCAGTGCGGGGGGAGACAGCGGGCGGAACGGAGTTCACGTCCGATGAGTCCAGGGAGCCGCCCGACGATTCGTTGTATTCGGCCTGGGCGGGCTGCATAATTACATTCGACATTAAGGAAAGCTGTGCAACAAAGGAACATCATGAGTTACTCTGATATCCGAACTTACGATTTCGCCGGAGGCTTGGCCCTGTTCGGCCACTCCTCTTCGCTCTCTTCGGCGTCATGGGAGTAGTCTGGCGGAGGGGTCTTCCTTTTCCTAGACCCCTCGGCCTCCCCTGCTGGGGCGGCCTTCTTCTTCTCTCCTCCCTCCGCTGGGGGGGATAGCTTTCTTCTTCCTCCTCCTCGTTTTCACGAGAGGAGGGAGTCTCGGACTCGTCAGATGACGAGTCGGACACCACCATGTTACGGGCACTCTTTCGAGTCCCCGTGGTCTTCTTCTTCTTGACCTTCTTCTCCGGCACCACATAAGGTGCCGGAACCAGCAGCTTCACTAGGAGCGCAGGGGCTGGGTCCTCGGGCAAGGGAGCCGGACAGTTAATTGGTCCGGATATCGCCTGCCAAGCCTGTCAAAGGTAAGGGAGTTTAGATCCCGCACAGAGTCAAAACTGTGAAAGGAAAAAAAGAGCTTAGTATCCTGTAAAAGGTGAAGATAGCTTGCCTCGCTAGCATGACGCTGCGAGCTGTATCCGCGGTCCTCGGAGGCGGATGCGGGAGCCTCGACGCCCTTGAAAAGCACCTTCCAAGCATCTTCGTACGTCGTGTTGAAGAGCATGTTAAGGGTTTGGTGCTGCGCCGGGTCGAATTCCCACAAATTGAAGCCCCGTTGTTGGCACGGGAGGATCCGGCGGATGAGCATAACCTGGACTATATTAACAAGCCGGATTGGCTTGTTCACCAGGGACTGGATGCAAGTTTGCAATCCGGTCACCTCTTCTTCGTTGCCCCACGACAGGCCCGTCTCTTTCCAGGACATTAGCCGCGTGGGGGGTCCGGATCGGAACTCGGGGGCTGCGACCCATTTCGGATCGCGTGGCTCGGTAATGTAAAACCACCCTGCTTGCCACCCATTTAGGGTCTCCACAAAGGAGCCCTCGAACCATAGGACGTTGGCCATCTTGCCCGCCATGGCGCCTCCGCACTCTGCTTGGCTGCCGCGCACCACCTTGGGCTTGACGTTGAAAGTATTAAGCCAGAGGTCGAAATGGGGGCGGACACAGAGGAAGGCCTCGCACACGACGAGAAACATCGAGATGTTGAGGATGAAGTTTGGGGCCAGATCATGGAAATCCAGGCCGTAGTAGAACATGAGTCCCCGGACGAATGGGTGGAGTGGAAAACCCAGTCCGCGGAGGAAGTGGGGAAGGAAAACTACCCTCTCATGGGGCCTTGGGGTGGGGAGAAGCTGCCCCTTCTCGGGAAGCCGGTGCGGGATGTCCTTGGACAGGTACCCGGCCTTCCTCAGCTTTTTCACTTGAACCTCCGTAACGGATGAGACCATCCACTTGCCTCCCGCTCCGGACATTGCTGGAGAAGGTTGAGGTGGGAAGAGCGGGCTTGGGCGCTGGAGCTCGAGTGCGCAAGAGATGGATTGGCAAAGGAGGAAGAAGGCGTAGGTAAAAAGGTGGATCCTTATCCCCTTATATGGGCGGATGCGGTTATGCGTCCCCACCTGCCTAATAAAACTCGCTTGCCTCCCAAGCGCCGTGGTAAACGGCGCGGTTGGGTTACCCACGTCCGTATTGATGAGAATCCCGTAAAAAGGGCACACGATCTTTGCTTTGACAAGACGTGCCAAGGAAACCGCCTCGCTAAACGTGCTGAGGTGGAAAAGTAAAAACGATTATGTAAAGAACTTGGCCGTAGTGCGATGACGCACTGCGGAATACGTCAGCAGATTTGATTTGTGTTAATATTATTCTCTATATGGCACTATGTGGAAACTTATTTTGCAGAGCCGGACACTATTCTTGGTGTTTACAATCTTCTATGAAGGACCTGGAGGAGGAACCCGCCTTGCAATGCCGAAAACAATCTGCGCGCTGGACTCGTCGTCATTGAAGCCTGGTTCAGGGGCTACTGAGGGAGTCCTGGATTAGGGGGTGTTCGGGTAGCCGGACTATACGTTCGCCGGACTCCAGGACTATGAAGATACAAGATTGAAGACTTCGTTCTGTGTCCGGATGTGACTTTCCTTTGCGTGGAGGGCAAGCTTGGCGATGCGGATATTCAAGATCTCCTACCATTGTAACCGACTCAGTGTAACCCTAACCCTATCCGGTGTCTATATAAACCGGAGGGTTGTAGTCCATAGGAATATCATCTTCATACACAATCATACCATAGGCTAGCTTCTAGGGTTTAGCCTCCTTGATCTCGTGGTAGATTTACTCTTGTACTACCCATATCATCCATATTAGTTAAGCAGGAGTAGGGTATTACCTCCATCGAGAGGTCCCGAACCTGGGTAAAAACATCGTGTCCCTTGTCTCCTGTTACCATCCGGCCTTGACGCATAGATCGGGAACCCCTACCCGAGATCCGCCGGTTTTGACACCGACAAGGACTAACAAGCTAGCGCTCCGGAACAGGCAGCAGACGGAGAATCAGAGGATGACAATTACATGCCTCTCTCCGAAGACGAGGTGAGCCTCGGGGATGAAGAATTTATCGTGCATGAGGATTCCATCAAGCAGGAGCGCTTCAAGCGCCGGCTTATCGCCACAGCAAACAGCCTGAAGAAAAAGCAACAACAACTTCGACCTGATCAAGATCTGCTAGCGGATAGATGGACTGAAGTCCTGACGGCCGAAGAATACGAACTCGAACGCCCAACCAAGAGTTACCCAAAGCGCAAGTTGCTACCCCAACTCGAAGAGGAAGCACTAAAACCTACATTACCAGCGTATGATGCGGCGGATCGGCCACTGTCGTGGGAACGATTCCGACAATAATAGAGGGGTAGGATAAAGGAGCATGATCTATCGAGATGCATACGGGTGACATGGTGGTTTTAGCGAGTTCGGGCCTCTCACGGTGGAGATAACAACCCTACGTCTCGTGCTCCGGAGAGGCTTTATTTTATCTTAGTATGTATCCGGGGATTACAATGAGAGGAGAACGGATCCCCATAGTCCTGAGACTAATGGTGTGTGTGTGTGTGAGAGAGAGAGAGAGAGGTGGAAGCCAGAGCCCCCCTAGTCTAGTGGTGGGGGTGGCTTATATAGAGTGCGCCACCCCCTCACCCCTTATGTTACACGGCGGAGCATCAATGCCATAATGCCTGCCCACTACAAAACCGTCATGCTAACTATTGGTCTTTGCATATCCGAGTGAGTTACACGGCCGAGTGGAATGAGCTCGTCGAGTGAAGTGCCGTGCTCCGAGTGGTTGTTTCCGTCCGAGTGACTTTCAAGTTGCGGTACATCCGGACGGCGATCTGGCCCAGGGGCCCAGTACAAAGTATACGGTGTCCATGGGTAGGGCCTTTAGGTCAGGCCTGTTATCCTACCCCCAATACATGTACTCGTCATTAGCCCCCGAATTGGTCGAGGTTGAGCTGGTCAAGTCGAGGTGAATTCCCAGATGAGTCGAGTGCTACGGAGGCACTTATGAACTCCCTCTGGTCACCAGACGATCTTATCTCCACATGTAGCCTTGACGGATTCTAGATTGCATGGTGTCCGAGTGAAATGAGCTCAAACAGGTCCGCGGATGAGCGTTAAACTCACCTTATAGCAAATTTTTTTGGAGTGATTTGGAGCTGGTCCTACATCGAGTATCTGATTACTCGGAATTTCTTCACGCCTGGAACATGTCTTTTTTGTTGTTTGGACGTCACTCAGACCGGGCGGACCGTTCCGAGTGGATACCATTCCAGTGGGGGCACACTGAGTGCACCCACTGGGTGTAGTCCCCGAGACTGCCGTCGACTGCGGGCAGTCGGCGGGAGTCTTACAGCCTGTCCTTTTTGTTGTTGTTCATAACTCGTACTGGTTAGGCCGTACCAAGTGGAGATTACTCCAGTGGGGGCATGCTGAGTGCACCCACTGGGTGTAGTCCCCGAGACCGCAGTCGACTTCGGGCAGTCGGCGGGGGTCTGAGAGAAATAAAATCTTCTTAGCTGGCACTGATCGAACTTGTTCTTCTCTGACTCGGAGGTCGAGTAATTCTGGAGCTGGTTTTGCATCGAGCAAAATGTTTCTTTCTGAGTTCTCTTCCAGTGGGGGCACGCTGAGTGCACCCACTGGGTGTAGTCCCCGAGCCTCTACCGGACTAGATGAGCCTGGCAGAGGGTTTAAGTCACCTGGAAAACCTCCACGCAGTCGACACGGTAAATATCTTTTTAGTCTGAAATTGAGTCAATCGAATGCATCTTCACGCGCTTGACATCGTAAGTAAGCTCAGCCTGGAGCTGAGTCGGTCGGACTGATCTTCGTGCATTCGGCATGGAATAAATTCAGATTGGAACTCGGTCAAGCAGCTGAATCTTCGTGCTCTCAGCACGGTGAATGAATTCGGCTTTGAACTGATGACTGTAGATAAAAGTTGGACACTCCAGGGAGTAATCGTTCCAGTAGTACTTCTTATATTGACCGTTAGATTTTGCGTGAAAGGGGTATTTGTCCGAGTGGACGTGTTTCCCAACTGGTCGGGGTATGTTGACTACAAGGAAAAACTTGGTGGCACTCGTATGTCTCCCGAAGGAGATAGACTAGTGGTCTAACATGGACGTGCCATGAAACCCGAGTGGCGAGGCTAGTGTGTGGGCTGACTCTCCAGAGAGATGCCACTCATTATCCCGGGGGAACACGAACACATGCCATCTCTGAGTCCATGTTTGTGAAACTGACGCCTTGGAGCCTAGGATAAGGGCCAAGTGTATCCGTAGAGGAGCGCCGTTTTCACCCTTTTGCAGTCCTGAAGATGACTTCAAGAAATGATTTGGGTAATCGTCCGAGTGGACAGTACTACCCTTATAGATTTTCAGAGGAACGAGCATGTATGGTCAGAAAGATATTCCTGATGTGATCAATGGGTTGATCGAAAAGGCGTAACACCTGAGGGCGGTATGGCCAACGGCTATGCGTAGCCCCTGAGTGATGCTCAAAAAAGAGGTAAGCTTGCTACAAAGTGTGATATGAGGTTTGATCATATGAGTAACTTAGTCGTTCCCGTGCTAGGGGTGTAGAGGTAAAGACATGTCCAACTGATGGTGACGCACGAGGCGGACGGGGGGCGACGATGTGTACAACCGAGTGACGACGCGTGGGGCAGCCGAGTGGTGAAGATGTGCACAACTGGGTGACAACGCATGGGGCGGGCGAGTGGTGAGGACGTGCACAACCGAGTGGCGACTCGCGGAGCGGTCGAGTGGTGAAGACGTGCCCAAACCGAGTGGCGGCGGACGAGGCGGCCGAGTCATGATGTGCGAGGTGATCGAATGATGAAGACGTGCACAACTGAGTGGCAACGCGCGGGGCGGCCGAGTGAGGATGCGCGAGGTGGCCGAGTGACGACGTGCGGCGTGGACAAGTGATGACGCGCGGGGCGGCCGAGTGGTGAAGGCGTGCACAACCGAGTGGCGCGGTGCGGAATGACCGAGAGATGGCGCGGGGTGGCTAAGGCGAAGGCGTGTGCCACCGAAAGTTGAAAATGGTCCTCGGAGGAGTTAGTCGGATGCTTTCGAAGCTGATGTGTAGTGTGGTTGCCATGCAACAAGACTAGCGTGACAGCTGAGTCTGAGTAGGAATGAAGATGGCGCGCAGAACGTCTGGGTGATTATAAAAATTATCAAAGTGGCGGATCGAATGCACTTGTTGAAGTGAAGGATCTGATTGGTGATGAAGTACTCGACCACTCAGGAGAGTGTCTTTCCAAATGAGATGCAGCCCCCGAGTGCGGCGTAGCCCCCGAGCGTACTATAGGCTTCGACAACGGACATGTCGGAATACGAGAAATATAGTTTTGAATGGATGATTTGCAATTCATCGAGCCGGACTCAGGTAAAGATGAGGAGAAGCTTCCGAGTGATGCTTGAAAGAGGTAAACTCGCAAAAGAGTGAAGTGTGAAGTTTAATTATAAAAGAGATTTATCTGTCTCATGCCCAACGGGACGACGAGGTCTATGTCATTGATACGATGAAGAGGATTCCACAGGGGGGTTGGCCGGGTGTGTTTGAAGTCAACAGAGCGACAAGGTCGGTGTTGTGGTGCGCTAGGACCGATACGGTGACCGAGTCCAAGCAGCGATGAAGTTGGCGCATAGGGCCGTCGAGTGATCGCGTAAATTGTGTAAAAAATGGTACAAGCCAATGAAATAATTTCTCGAGGAAATTTGGTGTGTGCTGAAATGATTTGTGTGAATAACACTTATAGACACCCGCTGGGAGTGCAAGGGGCTTGCTGGTTAACCAGCAAGAGTCTGAAAGAGCGAAGGATCCATTCGAACTTGTCGAAGCAATGGATCCGACTGAACTCATTGGAATACTGTCTCAAATAAAACGAAAGCATAGTGTTTCGACTGAGTTGAGCCCTGGAGGACCGATGCAAACTCGAAATGAAGAACGACACATGGTGTTCGTGAATGATGTATGCGAAAAAATGGAAGTTGGACTCGGGAGACACATAACCAGTACTTAACAAGTATGTGAAAATAAACAACCGAGCATAGAGGTACACTCGGTGGCATGGCCTCCGAGTGAACGTGATGTGTAAATTATGGGATACTCGAGAAAGCGGAAATAACAGAATATAGTGCATGTAGAATGACTTAGCTGTTTGAAGGCGCGCGAGTGGCCAAGTGGTGAAGATGAGTTCAACAGATGGCGATGTGCAGGGTGGCCGGTTGATGTAGATGTGTCTCAACGAGTGGCGACGCGCGTGGCGGTCGAGTTGAATGTCTGCTCAGTATGAAGGTCCCGACTGACTTCTCGTCGAATATAAAGGGAATAATAAATATGCCAGAGAAAAAGTTCCAGAACCTAAAGTCTCATGACTGCCACGTGATTATGACGCAACTGCTTCCGGTTGCATTGAGGGGGCTTCTACCGGAAAACGTCCGATTAGCCATTGTGAAGCTATGTGCATTCCTCAATGCAATCTCTCAGAAGGTGATCGATCCAGAAATCATACCAAAGCTAAGGAGTGATGTGGCGCAATGTCTTGTCAGTTTCGAGCTGGTGTTCCCACCATCCTTCTTCAATATCATGACGCACGTCCTAGTTCATCTAGTCGACAAGATTGTCATTCTGGGGCCCGTATTTCTACACAATATGTTCCCCTTTGAGAGGTTCATGGGAGTCCTAAAGAAATATGTCCGTAACCGCGCTAGGCCAGAAGGAAGCATCTCCATGGGCCATCAAACAGAGGATGTCATCGGGTTTTGTGTTGATTTCATTCCTGGCATTAAGAAGATAGGTCTCCCTAAATCGTGGTATGAGGGGAGACTGACTGGAAAAGGCACGCTAGGAGAGGACTCAATAATATGTAGGGATGGGCATTCTTGGTCTAAAGCACACTACACAGTTTTACAGAACTCTACCTTGGTGACCTCATATGTCGATGAACACAAGAACAGTCTGCGCTCCAAACACCCGGAGCAGTGCAACGACTGGACTACATGTGAACACATCAGGACTTTCAGCAGTTGGTTGGAAACACGTCTCGGAGGTGACAACACTGTTTGTGATGAGCTGTACTTGTTGTCCAGGGGACCATCTTTGACTGTATTGATTTACAAAGGATACGAGATAAATGGGAATACATTTTACACGATTGAACAAGATCAACAGAGCACCAACCAAAACAGCGGTGTCTGCTTTGATGCAACAACCGAGAGGGGAAAGGACACATATTATGGTTACATAGTGGACATATGGGAACTTGACTACGGACATGATTTTAAGGTCCCTTTGTTTAAGTGCAAATGGGTCAATCTGTCAGGAGGCGGGGTACAGGTAGACCCATAGTACAGAATGACAACAGTGGATCTAAAAAATCTTGGGTACACCAACGAACCGTTTGTCCTAGGCAATGATGTGGCACAGGTTATCTATGTGAAGGACATGTCTACCAGACCGAGAAAAAGAAAAGATAAGGAAGCGAATACATCATACGATGAGCCAAAGCGCCACATAGTTCTTTCAGGAAAAAGGGACATCGTGGGAGTGGAGGGCAAGACAGACATGTCTGAAGATTATGAAAAGTTTCATGAAATTCCTCCCTTCAAAGTCAAGGATGACCCAAGCATATTGATAAACGATGAAGATTATCCATGGTTACGGCGCAATAAGCAAATGACACAAGCGAAGAAAAAGTGAAGACTTTCTCCCACAACTATTATGATGATACCATGCCAACTTTGTAACAGACGAGTATGATACCATTCTCCATTTTGTACATGCACATGCTATGCCAACTTTTTCAGAGTTCATTTCAAATGCTTTAATGTCTTATGGTTTGGCCCTCGTAATACCATTAATCCCGGTTCGCTCCTTGTCAATAATGTTCTCACCACGAACACTCTCAAGAGGGCAGCCACGTGGGCCATTGGTCCCGGTTCGTCTGGACCTTTTGGTCACGGTTCCACGCACAAACCGGGACCAATGCGCCTCGCCCCTGGCCCATGACCATTAGTCCCGGTTTGTGCCACAAACCGGGACTAAAGGGTTGGTCCTCGTTGCGCTCAGAGTTTAGTCCCACCTCGCCAACCGAAGGGCGCTCACACCGGTTTATAAGCCCGTCCCTCTCTGCCTTGTTGAGCTCCTCTCAAAGTGAAAATAGATGCCCATATACAGGGAATTTGACCTAAATTCATAGTGAATTTCTCTAAAATTCATGAAATTGATTGTGAATTTAGGTTGAATTTTCTCTATAGGCGCATCTATGTTCATTTTTTTTAGTAAAGTTAATCACAAACTTGTGATTCACACATATTTAAAAGAATTCAAATTTTAACTATTCTAGTTTGAAAACTAATGGCACTAACAGAAAGTTTATAATATTTCTAAAACTAAAAGCAAAAAGAATTAAAAAATAAAGCAAAAAACAAAAGAAAATAAATAATGCAGAAAACAAAACAAAAAAATGGAAAAAAATAAAATAGCAACAATAAGTATTTTGTTGTAAGTAGAAACAAAATAAAATAAATAAAGCAACAAAGAAAACAAAAAAAACAAAAAAAGTGTTTTCAAATTTGAAAACTAATGGCATTAACAAAAAGTTTATATTTTTCTAAAACTAAAAGCATAAAGAATTAAAAAAAGCAAAAACAAAATAAAATAAAATAAATAAAGCAACAAAAAACAAAAAAACAAAAAAGTGCCACCTACTGGGCCCCCACGGCGTGAATACGACTAGAAACAAAGCCATGGGCCAGGATTCAGGCCCGCAGGAGGCCCATTAGGCCCACAGGCATAGCAGTGACAATTAGGCCCGTAAGCCTGCAATGGAGAGAAGCTCGAGAGGGGTGCGGCAGTGGGGCTTATAAACCACTGCACACCCCTCTCAACTAGCGAGGTGCGACTAAACTTTCGACGAGGGCGCAACAGCACAAGGCCTTTGGTCCCGGTTAGTGGTACCAACCGGGACCAAAGGCCGCCGCTTCCCGCCCTTTGGGCTGTTGAAAATTGGCATTTGGTCCCAGTTGGTGGCACCAACCGGGACTAATGCCCATCTTTAGTCCCGGTTGCTGCCACGAACCGGGACTAAAGGCTCTGCTATATAAGTTCACACTTAGGAAATTTTCACTCTCATCTCGCAGTTGCCGCCCTCGACGACGTCGACGCCGCCAGGCTGCCCCGACGCCAGGCTGCCCCGACGCCGCCCGTCCCGGACCGCCCCCGTCGTCGCCGTCGCCCGCGCCCCTGCCCCGACGCGCGCCGCCCCGGCCCGCCCCCGTCGCCGTCGCCCGCGCCCCTGCCCCGACGCGCGCCGCCCCGGCCCGCCCCCGTCGCCGTCGCCCGCGCCCCTGCCCCGACGCGCGCCGCCCCGGCCCGCCCCCGTCGCCGTCGCCCGCGCCGGCCCTTCCCCGACGCGCACCGCCCCGGCCCGCCCTCGCCGTCGCCCGCGCCCCCTACCCCGAGCGCGCGCCCACTGCCCCGTCGCCATCCTCGCCGCCAACCCCGCGGTCCTCCTGGTCCGGTCGGCGCCCTCCCTAGCTAGCATTTTTTTTCATATATGCTTTTTTTTCATATATATGCTTGTTTTTTATATACATGTATATATGTTCTCTGTGTATATATATGTTCATGTATATATGCAAAAGATAGTTTTTTCAGAAAAATCAGGATTTTTTTTCTGTTCATAGTTTTTTTTGTGATATTAATTATTGTAAATATGCAAATGTTTGTATATTCATATGAACAATGAATTAGGCAATACTACTTCATGTATTTTTAAGAAGGAAGAAGAAGAAAAAGAATGAGAGGAAAAAGGAAATAAGAAGAGGAAGAAAGGAGAAGAAGAGAGAAGAGGAAGAATAGGAGAAATAAATAAGAAGAAGAAAAAAGAAGAAAAAGAAGAGGAGAAGAAGAAAGGAATAGAGTTTGTATATTCTATTTTCTCTTCTTCTCCTCTATTCCTTTCTTCTTCTCCAGTTTTTTTCTTTTTTTTTCTGCGATCTTCTCCTCTAGCTATTCCTTTCTTCTTATCCTCTTTTTATTTCTTCTTCATTTTCTTATGTTTTATCGGGTCTGTCGTCGTCGATATACCCCTCCCGATAACTTCAACACGAGGGGGGGTCGATATACCCCGGCCCTCCCCGATAATATTATTTTCCCATGTACGTGTATGTCGTGTCGATATAAACTCCCGATGACTTCAACACGTGGGGGGGGGGGTCGATATACCCGCTCTCCCTGAAAACATTATTTTCCCGTGTATGTATCTCATCGTTGTCGATATTACCCCCTCCCGGTAACTTCAACACGAGGGGGGGTCGATATACCCCCTCCCGATAACTTCAACACGTGGGGGGGGTCGATATACCCCCTCCCTGATAATATTATTTTCCCATGTATGTATGTCGTCGTTGTCGATATAAACCCCTCCCGATAACTTCAACACATGGGGGGGGGGGTCGATATACCCGCTCCCCGATAACATTATTTTCCCGTGTATGTATCTCATCGTTGTCGATATTACCCCCTCCCGGATAACTTCGACAGTGAAATCTCTCGTGGAGTACACCCAAACTAATATATCCACGTGCTGTCATGTTTGTGTAATAATTGCCATGTTGTAATATATATTTGCAGAAACAATGGAGCACGGACGAGAAGAGGAAGCAGAAGAGAGGCTGCGGGACATAATCTTAGACGGAGGTGATGTCATGTCGTGTTATCTTAACGACAATGATGGTCTGGAAGAACAGCAGGGTGAAGAAGCAGGTCTGGAAGAACATCAGGGTGAAGAAGCAGGTCCGAAAGAACAGGGTGACGGCTCCGGTGACCGAACAGAGTCCGACCAGGTAAATATATTAGTTAAGCCTGTGTTGAGACTAGCTAATTGATGCATTCATTTTTTTGGTATGTACACATATTAATTAACTCTCGTCTTTCTTCTTTTTTCTAGCCCTCCAGATCGAGCACAACTTCGGTAAAGAGACGAGGCCCGAAGAAAAAGTTGCGCGAGGATGAAAGGTTTGAGATCACAGCAATTGCGAGCAACGGCCTACTGATTGAACCCATCCGGACAAAGGATGCTTTTACTGCTCAGTGCGGGGTTCTTGTTAGGGACAAGATCCCGATCAGCATCCACCAATGGTTTAAGCCAGCTAAAGAAGACCCTGAGGTGTCTTATGTCAATGATATGCAGAAAGATGATCTTTGGAATGAGCTGAAGGCAAATCTCACCCTACCGCCAGAGGAGGATTCGGAGAAGCCGATTATAGAGCTATTAATTAAGTCTGCTGCTCTTAAGAAGATGGCAGAGCTATTCAGGAGGTGGAAGAATGAGCTGAAAAGGTTTGTCGACAAAGAAGAGACACCACAATTCATCGGCAAATATGAGAAGATCAGAGATCAATGGCCCGCATTTGTGGCCCACAAGACATCGGATAAGAGTAAGAAGATGTCGGAGACAAACAAGAATAATGATGCAAAGAAGAAGCTTCACCATCGCACGGGGTCAGGTGGCTACCTCAAAGGCCGGCCTAAGTGGGCAAAGGTTGAGACTGGTCTGCTTGATAAAGGGATCGAACCAGAGACAATGAACTGGCCAGACCGTTGCCGGACTTGGTTCTTCGGGGCTGGCGGATCCTTGGACCCTGTAACAGGGAAGTGCGTTTGGACGGATGAGCAACTTGACATACCCTTCAAGAACCTTCGATAGCATATCGATGCAGTGCAGAAAGGGACGTTCCTTCCAGACAAAGAGAACGACGAGCTCACAAAGGCCCTCAGAAATCCTGAGCAACCTGGACGGACACGAGGCAGGCCAGGCTCCATTCCCTGGAAGGCTGGGTTTCCTGACGTAGGCAGTTACAAATGCCAGGAGAGGAGGAAGAAAGTGCAGCAGACCAAACTGCAGGCGCTTAAAGCAAGGGTACAAGGGATAGAGGAACGAGAAGCAAATCGCAGCAAACGAACTGCCGAAGCTTCCCCCGAAGCTACCCCGCCATCTCAGCGGAGAAGCAGCGTGGCTTCCACCGAGCTGCTTCAGCCGGAGCATGTCTTGACGGCTCCTGCCAGCTATCCTGTGGATGCTATCATGGAGTCTCATAATTGCCACCTTATGACGCAATGGATTAATATGAAGGTCAAGGCGGCTGTTGGCTCTGTTTTTCCTATTGAACCCGGCGCAACTTTTCACTGCCGGCCGATTCCAGAAGGATATGCTAAGGTGATGGTGGATGAAATAACGGAGGGATTTGAGGACCTTCAGCTTGACCACCCTACTGGAGAAGGGGAGACTCGGCTGGGTTCTTCTCTGAAGACTCCATGCCTATGGCGGAAGGAGCTCATCAACCTTCCGAACTGGACGCCTCCGCCTCCTCCTCCTCCTTCGGTGAGTCAGGGCACTCCGCCTCCTCCACCGCCTCCTCCTCCGATGAGTGACGATCAGGGCACTCGGTCGGCTCCTTCTCCGGCGCATGGCGGCACTCCGCCTCCTTCTCCGCCTGCGCAGGTGCGCCCGAGCAGCCAACCTTCTCCTTCTCCGCCTCGTCAGCAAGGGCGGAATAGACCCGCCACCGCTCCGGCAGCTGCTCCGGCGCGTCGTAGTCCTTCTCCTCCGCCTCGTAAGCAAGTAAAGAAGACAGCCGCTCCGTCTACTCGGCCGGCGTCTAGCAGTAAGCCAGAGGCGGGAGGACATACAGATTCGGTCCTTCTCTGAAGACTCCAGAGAAGTTACCATACGAGAGGACCCCGGAGGAGAACGCGAAGATCGCGCGAACCAAAGTGGATGACTGTTTTCAAGGGTTGAAAGCAAAGAGACATCCACCTCCGGAGGAGAAGGTAGATCGGGTGAATGTGAAGCGCACTCTGGCTGCCCTGGAAAAACCACCCAAGCCTCCGCCGAAAGGCAACTATGAGCGCATTATTGGAAAGACATGGGCTGAAGCGGAGCGGTCGGGAAGTACAGTCAGTGATCAAAGGATGAAAGAATGACGAGCAGCTGGGAAACAAATTGCCTGGCTCGGCGAACAAGGGAATCAATCGTGCCCCCCGCTCAAGGTGCCTAGCGACATCGTCGATTCGAGGATGGTGCCCGATTATAGCAATCTTGGAGATTACCTGCCCGACGATGTACATTATGATTTCATGGACGTGCAGATACACAGATACGAGTACGGGAAGCCTCTCGTCAAAGATGAAAGATATCTATCAACGATGATGCGAAGATTGCATTATTGGTACTTGAAAATCTACAGAGAGTCTGGGGGGAGGAGTACTTTGTATGTGAGAGTTAAAAAGGAGCATGACCTCGTTGGAATTGATCTGTTGCCTATTCCATTTGAGGAGTTCTATCAGTTTTTCAATCAATTGGCCCTCGATAAAGCAACGGTCACCTGCTACTGTCTGCAAGTACTACTACTTCTGTCATTAAGTGTCTCTATATAGCTCAGCTCTTTCATTGCATGCATTTATAATTATCCTCACTATATTATGCAGATTGAAGATCGTCGAATTGAAGAAAAGACAAGTCGGTGATACTGGGTTCATTAACACATATCTCATAGATGCAACTGAGGTTAAATTTCATGCCGCAGATACCGAGGCCAACTTTCTACGATCATTCAAAATAAATGAAAACAAAGATATAATACTCTTTCCTTACAACTTCAAGTGAGTGTCACTGTCTTGTGCATATTCAGTTTCCCTTATATATTAGTCCAGGTTATAGTAATGTAATTGATGAGTTATGCATGCGTGCGCAGGTACCACTATATTCTCCTTGAGATTAGGCTTGAGCAGGGAGTAGTAACTGTCTTGGACTCTAAACGAAAAGATCCCCAGGAGTATGCGGACATGATTTAAATCCTCGAGAAGTAAGTTAAATCGATCATTATCCACCATATCAGCAACTTTGTTCATTTCCTGATATCAAGTAATTGTTTTATTTTGTCTGGCAGGGTTTGGAGAAAATTCACCATAAAAGCTCCGGGACTGCCGAAGAAGCTGCAATTTAGATACCCGAAAGTAAGTACTATAGTAGCATGTTCCGCGCGTCTCTTAGCTATTGATTCAAGCGCTAGTTTCATCAATACCATTTGGCAGTTTGCTTATCTGTTTGATTGACCTGTATTTCTTGTAAAGTGGTTGTGGCAGGAACAAGGGAATGATTTCTGTGGATACTACGTTTGCGAGTCCATCTGCCACACGACCTGTGAGCGGGGCTACTCTGACGAACAATATGAAGTGCGTAAATAACAATATTCTCAATTTTATTTTATTACCATCATTTCTGTTGAGTTTCATTCATTCATATATATATATATATATATATATATATATATATATATATGTATGTATGTATGTATGTATGTATGTATGTATGTATTGACCCCCTTCTTCAAATTAGATGTTCCAGATGCGGGATGAACTCCTAGCACCAGATCGCAAGCGAGCAATTCAAGAGGAATTGACGGCATTCTTTCTTGACCACGTGATCGCTTAAGATGGAGAATATTATGTGGACCATGCGTCCGTAGTTTAGGAGATTATATTTGTAAGAGATAATTATTGTATATATGTAGCCGGTAGTGTCAGATAGATATACGAGAACTTGTTGTTCGACCAATCTCTCGGAGAAGGAGAGGTGGTCGATATGACTTCTCTGTGTATGCATATATGTTCATGACGATCTTCTGTTTCCTTCGTTTGCTTACTAGCTAGCTAGCGTGTCTAGTCCTCTCTATATGTATGTATAGTATGTAGCGTCGACCAAGCACGGACATAAGAGAGGACACTTCTCTCTATTAATTAGCTATCTAACACAATATATGAAATACCTAAATTAACCCCCCAAAACCCCCAACCCCCCCCCCCCCTTTAAAAGAAACAAAAACCCCAGCCACATAAATGTTGACCCATGGATGCCTATTGGTCCCGGTTGGTGCCACCAACCGGGACCAAAGGCCCTCCCGCCTGGGCTCAGCGCGCAGGCCACGTGGAGGCCCATCTGTCCTGGTTTTGGTTTGAACCAGGACTAAAGGGTCAGGGCATTAGTACCGACCCTTTAGTCCCGGTTCTGGAACCGGGACAGAAGGCCCTTATGAACCGGGACAATAGGCCCGTTTTCTACTAGCGCTTCCTTTTCCTATCCCCCCGGCTTGGGGGGAGAACTTTCTTCTTCTTCCTCCTCATTTTCACGGGAGGAGTGCGCCTTGGTTTTTTCGAACGATGAGTCCGATATAACCTTGCGCCGGAGACCCTTCCGGGTCCCTGTGGCCTTCTTCTTGGCCTTCTTCGTAGGCACCTCATAAGGCGCCGGAACCAGCATCTCCGTTAGGAGAGCATCTGCTGGATCTTCGGGCAGGGGGGCTGGACAATAGATCTGCTCCACTGTCGGTACCCAGTCATGTTAAAAGGCGTGGAGGCTTAGATCCCTCGCGTGGTTAAACTGGATGAACATCTTATGAGATATAAAAGACTTACTGGATTGGCAAGGCGCTTTGCACTGAGTCCGCGATCCTTGGTAAGTGGAGGAGGTACCATGGCGCCCTTGAACAACACCTTCCAGACGTCCTTGTGCGTCGTGTCGAAGAGCTCTCGCAGCATCTGGTGCTCGGCCGGGTCGAGCTCCCACAAATTGAATGCCCGTCTTTGACACGGGAGGATCCGGTAGAAGAGCGTGACTTGGACCACGTTGACGAGCTTGATTTTCTTGCTCATCATATTATTGACGTAGGTCTGGAGTCCGTTCAGCTCTACCGAGGAAACCTAGGATAGGCCCTTCTCTTTCTAGGAGGTGAGCCGCATGGGGATTCCGGATCGAAATTCAGGGGCCGCCACCCAGTTGGTGTCGCGCGGCTTGGTGATATAGAACCACCCTGATTGCCACCCCTTTATGGTCTCCAAATAGGAGACTTCAAGCCAGGTGACGTTGGGCATTTTTCCCACCATGGCGCCTCCGCACTCCGCTTCCTGGCCGACCACCACCTTTGGTTTAACATTGAAGGTCTTTAGTCTTAGGCCGAACTGGGGTTTGATGCAGAGAAGGCCTCGCACACGACGATAAACGCCGAGATGTTGAGGATGAAATTGGGGGCCAGATCGTGAAAGACCAGCCCGTAGTAGAACATGAGCCTGCGGACAAACAGGTGGAGAGGAAATCCCAGTCCACGGACGAAGTGGGTAAGAAATACCACCCTCTCATGGGGTTCTGTAGTATGGATGATCTGCCCCGCATCTGGCAGCCGGTGTGCGATATCCGCGGCCAGATATCCGGCTCCCCGTAGCTTTGTGATGTCCTCCTCCGTAACGGAGGAGACCATCCACTTGCCCCCCGCTCCGGACATGCTTGGAGTGGTTTGAGGAGAAAAACGCGAACTTGGGTGCTCGAGCTCAAGTGCGCAAGAATGGATGAGCAGGGAGGAAGAAGGCGTGGGTGAAAAAGATGCGTCCTTGTCCCTTTATAAGGGCGGAATAAACTATGCGCCTCTCCACCTGCCTGGTAAAACTCGCTTATTCCCCAAGCGCCGTGACTGATGGCGCGGTTGGGTTACCCACAGTCGTATTGATGAGAATCCCGTGATAAGGGGGACACGATCTCTACTTCGACAAGACGTGCCAAGAAAACCGCCTCACAATATGTGTAGTGGCTGGTTGAGAAAAACATTTTGAATAATGACCAGGTCGTGGTGTGATGTCACGTTATGAAAAGTTGTCAGCATATTAGATTTGTGGAAATATTATTCTCTCTATGGTGGTATGTGGAATTTGTTTTGCAGAGGCGGACACTATCCTTGTTTTCAAAATCTTCTATGGAGTATTCGGAGGAGGAACCCGCCTTGCAATGTCGAAGACAATCTGCGCGCCGGACTTATTGTCATTGAAGCCCGGTTCAGGGGCTACTGAGGGAGTCTTGGATTAGGGGGTCCTCAGACAGCCGGACTATATACTTTAGCCAGACTGTTGGACTATGAAGATACAAGATTGAAGACTTCGTCCCGTGTCCGGATGGGACTCTCCTTGGTGTGGAAGGCAAGCTTGGCAATACGGATATGTAGATCTCCTCCCTTGTAACTGACTCTGTGTAACCTAGCCCCCTCCGGTGTCTATATAAACCGGAGGGTTTAGTCCATAGGACAACAACAATCATATCATAGGTTAGCTTCTAGGGTTTAGCCTCTACGACCTCGTGGTAGATCAACTCTGTAATAATCATATCATCAAGATCAATCAAGCAGGAAGTAGGGTATTACCTCCATCGAGAGGGCCCGAACCTGGGTAAACATCGTGTCCCCCCCTCTTGTTACCATCCGCCTTAGACGCACAGTTCGGGACCCCCTACTCGAGATCCCCCAGTTTTGACACCGACAGGCGCGCCCTAGGGGGGTGGGCGCGCCCTGGACCCTCGTGGCCAAATGGTGGGTCCCCCTGGTGTGTTCTCAGTGCTAGATATTCTTAAATATTCCACAAAAAATCATATTTCAATTTCAGGGCATTTGGAGAACTTTTATTTTTGGGGTATTTTTTATAGCAAGGATAATTCAGAAAATAGACAGAAAATACTAATTTTGCTTTATTTAATCTAAAGAACAGAAAGTAAAAGGAGGGTACCGAGAGTTGTGCTTTCTAACTTCATCCATCTCATGCTAATCAAAAGGAATCCACTAAAAACGTTGATCAAGTCTTGTTAACAAACTCATTCCGAATCGCATGAAGCCGGAGAATTTTCGAATAGCACTAGGTTACCTCAACAGTGATATGCACGTCCCCAATAATAAGAATATCATATTTCTTCTTGACAGTAGGAAAAGGAAATTCGAAACCTCCAATAGTAATCATTGGAATTTTTCCAATAGAATTGATATTGTGGACTTGAGGTTGTTTCCTCGGAAAGTGTACCATATGCTCATTACCATTAACATGAAAAGTGACATTGCCTTTGTTGCAATCAATAACAGCCCATGCAGTATTCAAAAAGGGTCTACCAATAATAATAGACATACTATCGCCCTCGGGAATATCAAGAATAACAAAGTCCGTTAAAATAGTAACGTTTGCAACCACAACAGGAAGATCCTCACAAATACCAACAGGTATAGCAGTTGATTTATCAGCCATTTGGAAAGATATTTCAGTACATGTCAACTTATTCAAATCGAGTCTACGATATAAACAGAGAGGCATAACACTAACATCGGCTCCAAGATCACATGAAGCAGTTTTAACATAGTTTCTTTTAATGGAGCATGGTATAGTTGGTACTCCTGGATCTCCAAGCTTCTTAGGTATTCCACCCTTAAAAGTATAATTAGCAAGCATGGTGAACATTTCACCTTCCGGTATCTTTCTTTTATTTGTAACAATATCTTTCATATATGTAGCATAAGGATTCATTTTAAGCATATCAGTCAAACACATACGCTAAAAGATAGGTCTAATCATTTCAACCAAGCGCTCAAAATCCTCATCATCTTTTTCTTGGATGGTTTAGGAGGGAAATGCATGGGTTTCTGAACCCATGGTTCTCTTTCTTTACCGTGCTTCCTAGCAACGAAGTCTCTCTTATCATAACGTTGATTCTTTGATTGTGGGTTATCAAGATCAACAGCAGGTTCAATCTCTACATCATTGTCATTGCTAGGTTGAGCATCAACATGAACATCATCATTAACATTATCACTAGGTTCATGTTCATTACCAGATTGTGTTTCAGCATCAGAAATAGAAATATCATTGGGATTCTCAGGTGGGTCAATAACAGGTTCACTAGAAGCATGCAAAGTCCTATCATTTTTCTTTTTCTTCCTCTTAGAAGGACTAGGTGTATAAACATTAGTTCTCTAAGAATCTTGCTCAATTCTCTTAGGGTGGGCCTCAGGATACAAAGGTTCCTGAGTAATTTTACCCCATCTAGTCATAACTCTAACAACATTATCATTTTTCCTATTATTTAATTCATGCAGCAAATCATTTTGAGCTTTAAGCACTTGTTCTACTTGAGTGGTAACCATAGAAGCATGTTTACTAATAAGTTTAAGTTCACCTTTAACTCTAGACATATAATCACTCAAGTGTTCAATCATATAAGCATTGCGTTTCAATTGTCTACCAACATAAGCATTGAAGTTTTCGTGTTTAACAATAAATTATCACACTCATCTAAGCATTGACTGGCAGACTTATTACGAGGAATATCACCTTCATCAAATCTATAGAGAGAATTTACCTTTACTACCTGTGTCGTGTTATCAAGACCATGTATTTCTTCAATAGGTGGTAAATTCTTGACATCTTCAGCTTTAATACCCTTTTCTTTCATAGATTTCTTTGCCTCTTGCATATCTTCAGGACTGAGAAATAGAATACCCCTTTTCTTTGGAGTTGGCTTAGGAGTTGGTTCAGGAAGTGTCCAATTATTTTCATTACTCAACATATTATTCAATAGTAATTCTTCTTGATCAATAGTTCTTCCCCTGAATACACAACCAGCACAACTATCCAGGTGGTCTCTGGAGGCATCGATTAGTCCATTATAAAAGATATCAAGTATTTTGTTTTTCTGGAGAGGATGATCAGGCAAAGCATTAAGTAATTGGAGAAGCCTCCCCCAAGCTTGTGGGAGACTCTCTTCTTCAATTTGCTCAAAATTATATATTTCCCTTAAGGCAGCTTGTTTCTTATGGACGGGGAAATATTTATCAGAGAAGTAATAAATTATATCTTGGGGACTACGCACACAACCACGAGTAAGAGAATTAAATCATATTTTAGCATCACCCTTTAATGAGAACAAAAATAACTTAAGGATGTAGCAGTAATGAATTTTTTCCTCATGAGTGAATAGGGTGGCTATATCATTCAATTTAGTAAGATCTGCCATAACAGTTTCAGATTCATAGCCATGAAAAGGATCAGATTCAACCAAAGTAATTAACTCAGGATCGACAGAGAAATCATAATCCTTATCATTAATACAGATAGGTGAAGTAGCAGAAGCAGGGTCATATTTCATTGTAGCATTCAAAGACTTTTCTTTCAGGTTAGCTAACAGTTTCTTAAGATCATATCTATCATTGCAAGCAAGAAAATCTCTAGCAGTTTCTTCATCCATAACATAACCCTCAGGTACATCAGGCAATTAATATCTAGGGGGAAAATATTCATCATCACCTTCATCAATATAAACAGTTTCAATAATTTCATTCTCTCTAGCCCTAGCAAGTTGTTCATCAAGAAATTCACCTAATGGCATGGTAATATCAAGCATAGAAGTAGTTTCATCATAAGCATCATGCATAGCAGAAGTGGCATCATCAATAACATGCGACATATCAATAGCAGGAGTAGCTGTCGCAAGTTTACTCATAACGGAAGGTGAATCAAGTGCAGAACTAGATGGTAGATTTTTACCTCCCCTCATAGTTGAGGGATAAATCTTGGTTTTTTCGTCTTTCAAGTTCCTCATTGTGATCAACAGATATAAATCCCAAATGACTCTAGGAATAGAGCTATGCTCCCTGGCAACGACGCCAGAAAATAGTCTTGATAACCCACAAGTATAGGGGATCACAACAGTTTTCGAGGGTAGAGTATTCAACCCAAATTTTATTGATTCGACACAAGGGGAGGCAAAGAATATTCTCAAGTATTAGCAGCTGAGTTGTCAATTCAACCACACCTGAAAGACTTAATATCTGCAGCAAAGTATTTAGTAGTAAAGTAGTATGGAAGTAACGGTAACGGTGGAAAAAGTAATAGTAGCAGTTTTGTAGTAATTGTAACAGTGGCAACGGAAAAGTAACTAAGCAAAGATCAATATGTGAAAAGCTTGTAGGCATTGGCAGTGATGGATAATTATGTCGGGTGCGATTCCTCGTGCAACAGTTATAATATAGGGTGACACAGAACTAGCTCCAGTTCATCAATGTAATGTAGGCATGTATTCTGAATATAGTCATACGTGCTTATGGAAAAGAACTTGCATGACATCTTTTGTCCTACCCTCCCGTGGCAGCAGGGTCCTATTGGAAACTAAGGGATATTAAGGCCTCCTTTTAATAGAGTACCAGACCAAAGCATTAACACTTAGTGAATACATGAACTCCTCAAACTACGGTCATCGCCGGGAGTGGTCCTGATTATTTTCACTTCGGGGTTACCGGATCATAACACATAGTAGGTCACTAATGACTTGCAAGATAGGATCAAGAACTCACATATATTCATGAAAACATAATAGGTTCAAATCTGAACTCATGGCAATCGGGCCCTAGTGACAAGCATTAAGCATAGCAAAGTCATAGCAACATCAATCTCAGAACATAATGGATACTAGGGATCAAACCCTAACAAAACTAACTCGATTACATGATAAATCTCATCCAACTCATCACCGTCCAACAAGCCTACGATGGAATTACTCACGCACGGCGGTGAGCATCATGAAATTGGTGATGGAGGAAGGTTGATGATGACGACGGTGACGGATTCCCCTCTCCGGAGCCCCGAACGGACTCCAGATCAGCCCTCCTAAGAGAGATTAGAGCTTGGTGGCGGCTCCGTATCCTAAAACGCAATGAATCCTTCTCTCTGATTTTTTTCTCCCCGAACATGAATATATAGAGTTGGAGTTGACGTCGGTGGAGCCTCAGGGGGCCCACGAGGCAGGGGGTGCGCCCTCCACCCTCGTGGATAGGGTGTGGGCGCCCTGGTGTTGATTCTTTCACCAATATTTTTTATTAATTCCAAAAATATTGTTCGTGAAGTTTCAAGTCATTCCGAGAACTTTTATTTCTGCACAAAAATAACACCATGACAATTCTGCTGAAAATAGAGTCAGTCCGGGTTAGTTCCATTCAAATCATGCAAGTTAGAGTCCAAAACAAGGGCAAAAGTTTTTGGAAAAGTAGGTACGATGGAGATGTTTCAAGGTGCTATCCCGAAGGACCCTCCCAGGCCAGGGAGATGTTTAGGAGGCTGTCAGGGCGGCGCCAGAGGGTGATACCTCGGCTGACGGACACATGGGGGAGCTAATCCCCCTGGAGACTGGTGATGGGGGCCATATCCAATTCACCCCCCAGCCGAATACCATTCCGGAGTCCCATACGGCTCCGGAATCAGGTAAGCAACCTCCTTCGAAAGGAGGAGGTGCGCCTATTCCGCCGGCGACCTTTGTCCATCCAGAGGCACCGGATAATCTACTGGAAGCGCTGCAAGGCGCTTCCATTGTTGAGGAATACCGTATCCTTATGGGTACGGTGGTTGAGAGGGTTCAGTCCGCTAAAAGCGGACTGACCGAAGCCTGCACCAGCCTTCTAACAGGCTTTGAGGTATTTGACGCAATTATGTAAAAAGAATTTCATAGTATACACAGTAGCCCCTGAGACTCTGTCCGGTGTTCGGAAAGAAAAGTCGGATAGAGCATCAAATTTTTTTCGCAGGAGACTAACCAGACATGTCTATGTTAATAAGCAGGCTTCGTTGCTGGCTGCGACCTCCCATTCTGCCGAAGTATCCGGACTGAAGTAGAGTCTGGTGCGGGTCGAGGAAGAGCTCGGCCGTGTGAAGAAATAGCTGGAGGATAAGCAAGGTATGAAATGACATTTTGTAGATCCAGAAAGGATGAATTATTTGTGTTGACCATAGTGCCATGATATTTCGTAGATGCGGCAACCGAGGTGGAGACCCTCAAGAAGGCGCTGGCCGAGGCCTAGAAGAGAGCGGCAAAGGAACAAGCCACCCACGAAAAACACGAGGCCAGGGTTGGTGAGGTCCAGCAGGAGCTCCAGGACGCCGTGAAGAAATGTGAGTCCTTGGAGCGCAATATTGCTGATCAAGATTCTGAACTTGCCAAGGCCCGCCAAAGCGCATAAGATGCTCGGGTTGAAGCCCAGGGCACCCTCCAGGAAATCCAGGAGGCCAGGAAAATCGCGGCGGGTAAGGCCTTTATTATGCAGAGCAAGTATGTGAAGAAAAGGTACCTCTTACTGACCCGGATTTGGAGTTCTCCAGGAGCGTTTGCGGATCTGACACGTAATGTTGCTGACACTGCGGAATTCTTCCGAGCCAAAGAGGGGAGCTCAACGGAGAAGTTGTTCTGGTCTCAATACCTTACGCCAGAGCATCTGGTGCCCTTTAGCGATCAGCTGAAACAGCTGACCGAGCTGCATAGGGTGGCCGAACTGGCCATGAAGGATTTGATAATCCGTTTATGGCCTGCCAAAGCCATACCAGGAAGCTACTTTGGACTCGTGAAGCGGCTGGTCAATGCCTGCCCTCGGCTTGATGCCATCAAGCGGTAGGTCTGCATCGAAGGTGCGCGGATGGCCTTCGCCCATGTCAAGGTGCAGTGAGCGAAGATGGATGCGTCAAGCTCGCGACCGAGGGACCGCCCGCGAGCAAGGAGCACCGCACGCCCGAGCAGTATTTTCATGATGTCCTGAAGGGATCCCGCATTGTAGAGGGCCAGTGTTCAAAAGACATTATCTTTGAATGAAATCGTTCATGTTATCTCTTCATGTATTATGAAACAAAGCTGATATGTAATGCAATGCTTGTTTATTATTTAAAATTTTACCTCATGTGCGGCTGTTTTATTAAATCTGAGAGTTCACCAGTCGTCGGCTTCAGCCCCCATGTAGGTAGTACGGGGGTGTTCAGGTTGAAACCTAAACACTCTTGATCCAAAAGTTTGGTCCTTGAAAGAGGTGTTTAGCGCAGCGAACCAGGCAATCGGACTATGTGGCTTTATCACCGTCACTTAGCCATAGGAGTTTGACAATAGAAATGTAGGCGCAACCCCTAGTTAGTATCTGTTAATCCGGACTATGGTGATGTAGACAGCTGATCGGTTGGAGGCCGATCCGTCGCATAATGCAGAAGAAACCGCAAAAGATTTTTAACCTCCGAATAGCTGACCAGCTCTCGCCGCATCATGACAGTCAGTTTTTGGCTTTCTCTACTGAGGTGTTTGCTCGGATAAACCAGAAACACAATCACAGTAGTTCTCCCTTTACTACCCTAGCCGATAGGATGGAATGTAAGGTAGCAAGCATAGGAGCCGGGCAACCCAACTATTGACCAAAGACACGATTCGGAGCCGATGCATATAATGCTAAATTCGGGGTGTCGAACTGTACTGTAAAAGAGTTCGAACTTTGTTGCCATAGTATGGAGCGCAATGAAGCCCCTGGCCAATTTAAAGCGTACCAAAGTGTACAGGTGCAATCGATAATAACAGCGAAATGAAATGAAGTAGTCATCTCGTGCCACATAAGTTGGGCCGCAAACTGTTTCAATTATAATTTGGTTAATACATCAAAGCGTATTTGTACAAATAGTGTGATAAGCAGCAGGGCTATTTAACATGCCAAGACCAAGGGGGAGCCGCGTGCGGGTCCTGAAAATAGGTAGAATGATTGTCAAGAAGAACATCTAAAGATTTCCCCACACATCTATGTTGCTTGCCTCCTTGGTATATCCATCCTTCGAAAGGACTGATGATCAGGCCGTCAGGAGGGGCCTGTAAAAAAGAAGCCTGAAAAGGGGTGTCGGTGTAAAAACCGGCGGATCTCGGGTAGGGGGTCCTGAACTATGCGTCTAGGCCGGATGGTAACAGGAGACAAGGGACACGAAGTTTACCCAGGTTCGGGCCCTCTCGATGGAGGTAAAACCCTACTCCTGCTTGATTAATATTGATGATATGGGTAGTACAAGAGTAGATCTACCACGAGATCAAGGAGGCTAAACCCTAGAAGCTAGCCTATGGTATGATTGTTGTATGATGAAGTTGTCCTACGGACTAGAACCCTCCGGTTTATATAGACACCGGATAGGGTTAGGGTTACACAAAGTCAGTTACAATGGTAGGAGATCTTGAATATCCGCATCGCCAAGCTTGCCTTCCATGCCAAGGAAAGTCCCATCCGGACACGGGACGAAGTCTTCAATCTTGTATCTTCATAGTCCAGGAGTCCGGCTGAAGGTATTGTCCGGCTATCCGAACACCCTCTAACCCAGGACTCCCTCAGTAGCCCCTGAACCAGGCTTCAATGACAACGAGTCCGGCTCGCAGATTGTCTTCGGCATTACAAGGCGGGTTCCTCCTCCAAGTTCTTCATAAAAGATTTGTAAACACCAAGAATAGTGTCCGGCTCTGCAAAATTAGTTTCCACATATCGCCATAGAGAGAATAATATTAACACAAATCAAATCTGCTGACGCATTCTGCAATGTGTTATCACACTACCGCCAAGTCTTGTACTCGAATCGTTTTCGCTTCTCCACCTCAGCACGTTCTGCGAGGCGGTTTCCTTGACACGTCTTGTCGAAGCAGAGATCGTGTCCCCCATTTACGGGATTCTCATCAATACGAACGTGGGTAACCCAACCGCGCCATTTATCACGGCGCTTGGGAGGCAAGCGAGTTATACTAGGCTGGTGGGGACGCATAACTGCATCTGCCCATATAAGGGGATAAGGATCCACCTTTTTTACCTACGCCTTCTTCCTCCTTTGCCTATCCATCTTCTGCGCACCCGAGCTCCAACGGCTAAGCCCGCACTTCCCACCTCAACCTTCTCCAGCAATGTCTGGAGCGGGAGGCAAGTGGATGATCTCCTCCGTCACGGAGGGCCATGTCAAAAAGTTGAGGAAGGCCGGATACTTGTCCAAAGAAATCGCGCACCGGCTTCCCGGGGAGGGGCAGCTTCTCCCCACCCGAAGGCCCCACGAGAGGGTAGTTTTCCTTCCCCACTTCCTCCGCGGACTGGGTTTTCCACACCACCCATTCGTCCGGGGGCTCATGTTCTACTACGGCCTGGATTTCCACGATCTGGCCCCGAACTTCGTCCTCAACATCACGGCGTTTATCATCGTGTGCGAGGCTTTCCTCCGCAACCGCCCCCATTTCGGTCTCTGGCTCAAGACCTTCAATGTCAAGCCCAAGGTGGTGCGCGGCAGCCAGGCGGAGTGCGGCGGCGCCATGGCGGGCAAGATGGCCAACGTCCTATGGCTCGAGGGCTCCTTTGTGGAGACCCTAAAGGGGTGGCAATCCGGGTGGTTTTACATCACCGAGCCACGCGATCCGAAATGGATCGCAACCCCTAAGTTCCGATCCAGACCCCCCACGCGGCTTATGTCCTGGAAAGAGACGGGCCTGTCGTGGGGTGACAAAAAAGAGGTGACCGGACTACAAACATGCATCCAATCCCTGGTGAACAAGACGATCAAGCTTGTCAATGTGGTCCAGGTTATGCTCGTCCGCCGGATCCTCCCGTGTCAACAACGGGACTTTAATCTGTGGGAGTTCGACCCTGCGCAGCACCAAACCCTCAAAAGGCTCTTCGACACGACGTATGAAGACGTCTAGAAGGTGCTAACCAAGGGTGCCGAGGCTCCTGCATCCGCTTCCGAGGACCGCGGATACAGCTCGCAGCGTAACGCTAGCGAGGTAAGCCATTCTCACCTTTTACAGGATGTTAAGTTTTTTCATAGTTTGACTCTATGCGGGATCCAAACTCCCTCACCTTTGACAGGCATGGCAGGCGAAGTCCGGACCGATTAACTGTCCGGCTCCCTTGCCCGAAGACCCAGCCCCTGCTCTCCTAGCGAAGCTGCTGGCTCCGGCGCCTTATGTGGTGCCGGAGAAGAAGACCAAGAAGAAGAAGGCCACAGGGACTCGAAAGAGTGCCCGTAACGTGGTGGTGTCGGACTCGTCATCCGACGAGTCCGAAACACTCTCCTCCCATGAGAACGAGGAGGAGGAAGAAGAAACCTCTCCCCCTCCAGCGGGGAGAGGAATGAAAAGGAGGGCCGCCCCAACGGGGGAGGCCGAAGGGTCCAAGATGAGGAAGACCCCTCCGCCGGACTACTCCCCCAATGCCAATGAGGACGACGAGGAGTGGCCAGACAGGGCCAAGCGTCCGGCGAAATCGTAAGTATTCGGATACCAGAGTAACTCATGATATTCCTTTGTCGCGCAGCTTTCCCTAATGTCGAACATAATTATGCAGCCCGCCCCGGTCCAGACTCGACGAGTCGTCGAGCGGCTCCCTGGATTCGTCGGACGTGAACTCAGTTCCGCCCGCTGTCCCCCCCCCCCCCTGACTGCGGACGACGCCGAAGTGGCGTCGCGACAAGTTCCGGGGCAGGAGGAGGTGATCCTGGAGGAGACGCAAGGCGACCTCCCGGACTTTAGGAGTAAAGGGGACAAAACTCCCCAGGGCTCCAAGTCCGGCTTTGAGCCGGACACCGTGCCGAAATCTTCAACGGTTCCGAACCGCGGCAGGCGAACTCCTGTTAAGAGGAGCAAGCCTAATGAGCCGGCGTCCTCCGTCCAACCGGAGGTGCCGGGGAATCTACTGGAGGTGCTTAAGGGCTCCTCCATCGACGAGGAGCACCGTACTATCATGAGTACGGTGATACAGAAGGTTCAGTCCGCCAAGAGCGGATTGACCGAAGCTTGCGCTAGCCTTGTAACAGGCTTCGAGGTAAGTAAAAATATGTAAAAATATTACCGCATAGACAGTAGCCCCTGATGCTCTGTTTGGCGTTCGGAAAGAAAAGCCGAATAGAGGATCTATTAAATTTCGCAGGAGTCTAACAAAAAAGAGTCAATATGCGTATGCAGGCTTCGCTGCTAGCCACCGCCGCACTGACTGCGGAGGTGGGTGCCCTGAAACAGGGCCTCGAGCGGACCGAGCAAGAGCTCGGCCTTGCCAAGCGGCAGCTCGAGGAGAAAGAAGGTAAGAGATACCTTACAGAGAAAGTGCCTATAAAAAGACGCGATTGCAAAAAATAACAGGATTGTACTGCTTATTGTAGGGGCCAAGACTGAGGTGGCGACCCTGAAGCAAGCGTTGTTCGAGGCCGAGAAGAGAGCGGCCACGGAGCGCACCGAGCGAGAGAAATTTGAGGCGCAGGTCGGCGAGGCGCAACAAGAGCTTCAGGCTCTCATGAAAAAACATGAGAGCTTGGAGCTTGACTCTAAAACGCGAGCTTCCGAGGACGCCGCGGCCGTCAAGACTGCCGAGTCTGCGAGGGCCGAAGCCCAGAAGGCCCTCCAAGAATTGGAGGAGATGAAAAAAATAGCGGCGGGTAAGGCATCTATCTATTATATACTTAAAACAAGAGTCAAACAAGCCATGACCTTAGTCCACACAGATTAAATTATCTTGACCATTAATTTTAGAGATGCACGGTTTAGATTTAAAGATTTAAACGTTACATACAAATATCATGTACATGCATTATTTTGGACCTACAGAATCTATCACGTATATGCATCTATGATGGAAAAGTGCAGCCACAATCACGTTTAGGAAAGGGACAGCTCCAAGCCTACAATGCAATCACGTTTTAGTACGTGCAAATAAAGGAATAGAAAAAAAACACAATACGATACAAAGGCTTGGAAGTGTCAATTAGGATTACACATCTACGTAACGTGATCTACTCTCACGCGGCGGCTACATGGCATGGCGCAACGGCGAGGTGCGGTAATCGCCTGCCTCATCTCTCTCCCCCGGTCTTTCTCAGCGTGTCCCTTCTCTCGCCTGATTCTCTCCATTGAGCTTTTGCTGCTCTCTCTCTCTCTCTCTCTGTTGTATGTCGTTGCTCTCTTTCTTTGCAGGTAGCATGGCGGCGACTGCGTCAACGGCGATGTGCGGGACTCTACGACGGATGTCGCGTTCAGTGCCTCCTATTCTCTCTCAACCTCTCTCGCATGTTTCTATCTTCTCTCACATGGTTTCTCTCTCTCTCTCTCTTTGTTGTACTGTTGCTGCTGATCTCTCTCTCTCTCTCGCTCTACAGGTAAGGCACGGCCTGATCAATCTCTCTTTGTATTGTAGCCAATGACTGAACAAACAAGCCAACGTCAACAAAAGCATTGGCTATGCTCCTCCTCCTAATCATATTAGTAAGCTTCATGGTTTTGCTGAATTAGGCACTCAACGAGGGATGTCTCTCTTCTCTCGCCTGACTCTCTCCATTGCTCTGCTACTGTTACTTCTCTCTTCGTTGTATGTCGTTGCTCTCTCCCTATGTGTGTGTGCAGGTAGCATGGTGGCGGCTGCGTCGCATCAGCGAGGGATGTCACGTAGACAATGCCTCCTATTATCTCTCTCATGTGTTACATTCTCTCTCCCCCATGTGTGTATCTTATCTCACATGGCCTCTCTCTCTCTATCTCTTCATTGTGCTGCTGCTGCTCTCCCCCTCTCTACATGTAGGACGACATAATCAATCTCTCTTGGTATAGGTACCGATGACAGAACAAACAAGCCAGCACCCATAAAGGAGGTAGTCCTCCTAATCGGATTAGTGAGCTTGGTGATTTTCCTGAATTATTTGGACACATGAAGCATTTCGTTAATATTTTCTATGTTATCCCTTGGGCTCGATTACAGATATAGTGCGATTCACTTTGTATTAGCAGTGATATTGGCGACAAAATGCAGAAGCTTTAATTTATGCCTTTTTTTATATCATGCGCTTATAGTATGTATGTTGTGTGCGCGCGTGGATTCTGCTATTTTTGGAAATGAAAAAAAAAACAGTCTAAAAACTAGGCGATGGACTTCATCTGTGATTTTGTGATTTGCATCAAGACAGCCACCAAGATTGAGCAGCAAAGCGCACAGGGTACCGCTTTTTCGTGGACAATGAAGCACGATGAAATGGCGAGTGTGGCGAGCATGCATGAAGATTGAAAGACAGATCACAAACCACTGAAGGTAGGTCATAGATGCTTTATTTTTCTTAGAGTTAATTAATAAATGTACGTCGCACATAATTAATTTTGTAATATTTTTTAATCTTGGAGGCAATTAATGAAGTACTGCATCAATATGTTTTTCTCGACACATGCATGCATCCACATCTATAGTCTGTAGGTGCGCGTGTGCATGATTCATGAGCTTATTACCTGAACATATTATTTCAATTTGGCCAAAACAGTGTCATCCATCTAGCCGCAACCCATCTGTGTTCTATCGTTTATTGGACCTAATATAGCCCAGAAGACTTTATATTGATTATAATTAATAAAGAGTAAATTACAATATTTTAGTATGTAACAGTTAAGCAAAATCAGAAAAATTGTGATTCTAGGGAGCTACTCAGTACTCAAAACGAATGCACATATTTGTCCGTGCTAGCATTTCCTTAATTTTGTTTTTTAGCGAGCTTTTATCATTGTCAACATTTCCCTTATACAGTTATATACAGATTATTCTTCCAGTATGGTTTTTAAACATTATGCCTGCATGAATTTAATTTGTAAGCAGGTCCGTTTTGGCAGTTTGAATTATGGTCCGAGAATTAGTTACATAAGACGAATGTTAACTGAAGTCATGAACTAAATTTTATAAATGATTAGGTTGTGCATATTTTTACCAAAGAATTGCACGACTGTGCAGTTTTAGAATGAGTGTAATATATATCAACATAACTATTGTTTTGGTAGTATGAGATTTAAGAAATGTATGTTTCCTCTTCCCTGCAGCTTTAGTTTCTATATTTTAAAGCTTAGATATGAAAATAATGAGCACACATTTTTTGTGGAAAACAGTGAACTCTAAAGTTAAGTTGGAATTAAGGTAATATCAGCATGTAGTTTGGGTTCTAGCCAGATTTTGCATGTCCTATAATTTTCTTACAACTCGAAACTTATGCTGCTATTAAGGTTTACGTGAAAAAAATGAGTAATGAGTTTTTACCATTGGTAGTGTTTATTGGCAAGAAAAATAGTGGTTGGATAAACTTTGCACTACTAATGGGCTCCTTTTAGATTCCTTTCTGGCTTGCTTTTACGATAAGCTATTGTAAATAATTTTCCATGTTTTCCCCTTCTTCTGACCATAGAACTTGAACTTGGATGTGTGTAGACATATATATTTTAGTTGGACGGAAGGCAGGTGTCTATCTCCTTGCACATATATACCTCTTATATCTACATGTTTTCTTCTCAAGTATTAGGATTTTTGGAGTTGGTGTTTTATTAGATAAATGACTGTCCCAATGAACCACTTAATCGAGACAAGTATTGCTTCATTATTTTGTTTTATATTGAACAAAGAAAAGACAACTTGCATTCTTATATATGATAGATATTCTATCACCACAACATCATTGCTCCCAATTCTATGGCTTTTTGTATCGCTCACATTTTCTCAAAGCCATCATGGAAGGATGTGACAACATATAAATACGTAACCTACAATTGCATAGTTCAGAAGTTTAAACCCGGTAAAAGGGATTGAATCTGTATTGTCTTTATTCAGAATTATGTGAGCACAGTGTTATTGAATCTGTATTGTATTTATTGAAAGTTGCATTGCAGCAAACAACAACCTGAAGCGTGTTGATGTCGTACACAAGGTTTCACAAAACAAATTCGGTACTGTGTCCATGGAAATACATATTATAATTTATATGTGTCCCTTTTGTTTACTTGAACATACTAACTACAAAAATTCATTATTATATGACAAGAATGATAATCAGTGTATTGTATAGATCTGTAAACTTTTAAATACTTCTACCAACATTACGGTGCAACGTTCTCTATTCTGTTGTAAAACTAAAAGTATCATTCTCTTCTAGGATGTTTGTTCCAAATTCTTCATGCTTACGCTATGTCAATGATAATTGTTCCCTGACATTACTTGAAAGGCAGGTAATTATACTAGATTATTTTTCAGTTCAATATTTTTAAAACAATTATCATTCAGTCATTGTATATGGGAATATGTTCTATTACATCTAAATGATTTTCCCCAATGCAGGTAAGAAGTTCTGGGAGAGGAGAAACTTTAGGATCAAAAGTGATTTTCTATAATTTTTATGGTAGTGTCAGTTTTGTTTCCCTCTCACTCGCTCACTCTCTCTCCTCCCCCTCTCTCTCTATCTATCGATCCACCTATCTCCCTGTTTGAATGGAAACAAGCAACTAGCATGTCAATATACGCATGCATGCTTGATTCTCAAAGGCATGAGCAGCCAAGATGGGCACTCTAAGATTAGATCACGTATAAAATGGTTTATAAGTTTTAACATAACTTAGGAATGAACTAAATTATTGCAACCATAATCTAAAAGATGATGATTGTTTATGATGTTTATTTGCAAAATGCAATAAATATATTTAAAATGATGAAATATAGCTTTTAAATTCGAATTCCAATAAAAAAAATTCTAGCCGCGCAAATGCGCGGGTAACCCCGCTAGTTCTTTATGCAAAGCAGAAATATAAAAGTAAACTACTTGTTACTTACCCGAATCCGGAGCTCTCCAGGGGGATTCACAGATCTTCCCCGCAGCGTATCCGATGCCGCCGCATTCTACCGACCCGAAGAGGGCAGCTCGACGGAAAAGGTGTTCTGGTCTCAGTATGCTGAGGCCGGACACCCTGTGCCCTTGAGCGACCAGCTGAAGCAGCTGGTCGAGCTCCACAAGCCGGCCGAACAGGCCATGAAGGGCTTCATACTTTGGGTGTGGCCTGGAGAGGCCCTGCCTGGTAGCTACTTCGGGCTGGTGCGGCGGCTGGTGGAGGCCTGTCCAAGCCTCGAGGTCATCAAGCGTTATGTCTACATCGAAGGTGCCCGTAGGGCCCTTGCCCGTGCAAAGGTGCACTGGGGTAAGCTGGACGGTGAGAATCTTGTGAGGGACGGGCCGCCGCCGGGGAAGGAGCATCGCAAGCCCGAGAACAATTACAGGGATGTTCTTGCGGGTGCCCGCCTTGTGGCGAATGAATGTACCAAGGATGTAAGTTTGGAATGAACTCGCTCGTGTTTATCCTATGCGCTGAAAACTTGTTCATATGTGCTAAGAAATGCTTACTGAATTTAAAATATTATTTTCTGTGCGGCCGTTTATCAAAAAATTGAGAGATGGCCAGTCGTCGGCTTCCGCCCCCATGCCACTAGTGCTGGGGTGTTCGGGATAAACCTGAGCGCTCTTTTTCCCATGTTTGGGTCTTTCGAGGGAGGCGCTCAGCACAACGAACCAGGCAATCGGACTATAATGCTTGAACACTCTCACTTAGCCATAGAACTTTATAATTTTAAATTTCGGCGACGCCCCTAGTTCGGAAGACCGAGTTCGGGGCGCTATCCACGCCTTGGCCGGACAAAGCCGGCTCCTCGCTCGAGGCGGCGTAAGTCTTTAGGGACTCGAAAAACCTCTCGAACAGCGACCGGTCTCTCACCTCATCATGACAGTCAGTTTTAGCTTTCTCCACTGAGGTGCTCAGCCCAGCTCAACTGGGGCACAATCGCAGTGGTTCTCCTAGTGCTACCTTAGCCGATATAGCGGAACGTAAGGCACCAAAACATAGGAGCCGGGCAAACCCAACTATTGACCCAAATCATGATTCGGAGCCGATGCATATAGTGTTATAAGCTCGGGGTGCCGCACTTATGAAGTGTTCGGACGTCTTACACCACATTAAGGGGTACTGAAGCCCCTGGTGTATTTGTCGTACCACAGTGTACGGGTGCTACATGTTGTTAATGAACATATAGAAAAAGGATAATGCAAAAAATAGACAAAAGGCGATGCATTGTTTATAAAGAGGCTGCTATCAAAGCAGAACGATACAAATAGTGCGATAAGCAAAAGATATTCGACTATTTAACATGTCCTGGCCAGGGGCAGGCCGCGGAATTGTATTCAAAACAGGTATACTGCTCGTAACAGAGACCACCTGGGAGTTCCATAGTGCGGCATGGCTTGTCTGCTTCCCTGGATCTTGCATCGTTCGTGCGGCAGTTGAATTGCCGAACAGGTCGTCCGAAGTATGGAGTCCTGAAAGTAAGAAAAAAAGAATTCGGCAGCCCCTGGAACGTTTTAGGCCGTATTTGGGCTTGCCATTATTGTGCCCCTTCCCCTGCGCCCATGGTATTTCAAGAGCGTAGTTATGTACGCGAAGCACTGGCTTCGCTATGTCGCGAGGGCTGGGGTTGGGGCCGCATTGCTACGCCTGCTCAGAATATGCCAGGCGGTCTTGTTGTAGGTTACTTCGGGCGCGCTTGGCAGTGTCTGGCTTTTTAACGGCCGGACTGGAGAATTGCCTAAAAAGGCTGCTTTGTACTTCTGCTGCGAGGGCCGCCGTGTGTTCCTCCGTTCGGAGGGAGCGCTCGGTGTTTCCGTTGACCGTGATTACTCCTCGAGGGCCTGGCATCTTGAGCTTCAGATATGCGTACTGCGGCACCGCATTGAACTTTGCAAATGCGGTTCGCCCCAGCAGGGCGTGATAGCCACTACGAAACGGGACTATATCGAAGATTAACTCTTCGGTTCGGAAATTGTCCGGAGATCCGAAGACCACTTCAAGTGTTACTGAGCCTGTGCAGCTGGCCTCTAACCTGGTATAACGCCTTTAAAGGTCGTTTTTGTGGGCTTGATCCTCGAGGGATCGATGCCCATTTTCCGCACTGTATCCTGATAAAGCAGGTTCAGGGTGCTGCCGCCATCCATGAGGACTCTTGTGAGATGAAATCCCTCGATAATTGGGTCAAGAACCAATGCGGCAAACACGCCATGACGGATGCTAGTGGGATGGTCCCTTCGATCAAAGGTGATCGGGCAGGAGGACCATGGGTTGAACTTTGGAGCGACTGGCTCCAGCGCGTATACGTCTCCTAGCGCACGCTTCCGCTCCCTCTTGGGAATGTGGGTTGCGTATATCATGTTCACCGTCCGCACTTGTGGGGGAAAACCCTTCTGTCCACTGCTATTCGGCGGCCTGGGCTCCTCCTCGTCATCGTTGTGCAGCCCCTTGTCTCTGTTTTCGGCTCTTAACTTGCCTGCTTGTTTGAACACCCAACAATCCCTGTTGGTGTGATTTGCTGGCCTTTCGGGGGTGCCATGTATCTGGCACAAGCGGTCGAGTATTCGGTCCAAACTGGACGGGCCTTGAGTATTCTTTTTGAATGGCTTTTTCTGCTGACTGGATTTATAGCCTCTGAATCCGGCATTTACTGCCGTATCCTCGTTGTTGTCGCTGTTAACACGGCGCTTTTGCTTGTTCCGGCGTGTCCTGCCACTTTTGTCCTTGGTATCCAAATTACCAGGGTTCTTTGCTAAGTTGTTACTGCGAGCTAGCCAGCTGTCTTCTCCCGTGCAAAAGCGGGTCATGAGTGTCGTGAGGGCTGCCATAGATTTTGGCTTTTCCTGTCCCAGGTGCCGGGCAAGCCACTCGTCGCGGATATTATGCTTGAAGGCTGCTAGGGCCTCAGCGTCCGGACAGTCGACTATCTGGTTTTTCTTTGTTAGGAACCGTGTCCAGAATTGCCTGGCCGATTCCTATGGCTGCTGAATAATGTGGCTTAAGTCATCGGCATCCGGTGGTCGCACATAAGTGCCCTAGAAGTTGTCGAGGAATGCGGCTTCCAGGTCCTCCCAAGAACCAATTGAGTCTGCTGGCAAGCTGTTGAGCCAATGCCGGGCCGGTCCCTTGAGTTTGAGTGGGAGGTATTTGATGGCGTGTAGATCATCACCACGGGCCATGTGGATATGAAGGAGATAATCCTCGATCCAAACCGCGGGATCTGTTGTGCCAGCGTATGATTCGATGTTTACGGGTTTGAAGCCCTCAGGGATTTTATGATCCATTACTTCATCTGTGAAGCATAGTGAGTGTGCGGCGCCTCTATATTGGGCTATATCAGGGCGCAGCTCAGAGGAACTTTGTCCATTGTGTTCGGACCGGCCGGTTTTACCGTATCCGGAGTGACGATCACCGTCACATGCCGTGGGGCGCCCGCGCGATCCGTAGATCGATCTTGTTTGCCTTGCCTTGTCCTCCAGTATATCTCGCAGGTCTGGCGCGTTTTCCCGCGCCTTAGCATGTTTTCAGCGGCGTCGGGGCATGGCTTGAGTGGAGGGCCTAGAGCCCTCTCTATCGCGGCCACGAGGTGGCCGGTCGGCCATGTCATGCGCTGGTGATGTAGGTGCTTCCTCCACTAATCGGGGTAGCAGCCTGCGCTTTGGGTAACGCTTGGAGGGGCGTTCGAGTTCATACTCTTCGACCGCAAGGACTTCAGTCCATCTGTCAGCTAGCAAATCTTGATTAGCTCTAAGCTGTTGTTGCTTTTTCTTGAGGCTGCTTGCCGTGGCTAAAAGCTTGCGCTTGAAACGCTCTTGTTCGGCGTGGTCTGATGGTACGGTGAATTCGTCATCGTCGAGGCTTGCCTCGTCTTCGGAGGGAGGCATTTTGTCGTCCTCAACCTCTCGGTCTGCCGCCCTCTCATGAGGGCTGGCTTCTCCATCTTCCCGTGCCGAATTTTGCTGGAGGGGGTGTTCTTCAGCGCTATCCGGAGTAGTATTATCTCCGGTGCCGGAATCACCGTTTTGGCTTTGGCGGGATTTAGAGCGGCGCCGCTGACATCGGCGTTTGGGATGTTTCTTAGAGGTATCCTCTCCCGCTTCTCCATCGCCATCTCCATCTTTTGGAGCGTCCACCATATATATGTCATACGACGAGGTGGCCTTCCAGCGCCCTCCAGGTGCTGGTTCCTGTTCATCTCCAGCATCGTCGTCCATGCCGTCGATGTCTTCGGAGTCAAAGTCGAGCATGTCAGTTAATTCGTCGACAGTGGCTACGAAGTGGGTGGTGGGTGGGCTTTGAATTACTTCGTCGTCTGTAACCCATCCTTGCTGACCATAGTCCGGCCAGGGCTCTCCCGATAAAGAGAGATACTTTAGTGAGTTCAGGATGTCGCCGAAGGGCGAGTGCTGAAAGATGTCCGCGGCAGTGAACTCCATGATCGGCGCCCAATAGGATTCGATTGGCAGGGGCGCGGAGGGTTCGGAGTCCGGAGGGGAACCCGGATCCTCGGAGTCACGGGTCATGCAGAGTGCGGGGCTGGTATCTGGCTCGATCACTTTTGAGATCGCAGCCCCTGAGGTGGCGTCCAACCGCTCACCCTCGATCGGCACCGCAGGTTCCGAATTAAGGGTCAAAACCGACGCGCGTGCGGGCTCCAGGGCACTGTTCGGCGGCAGAGCTAGATCATGCCCATCGAGACAGTGCGACGCGCTTGGCTGTGGCTTGAATTCGTCGAAGATCAAGTCCCCGCGGATGTCAGCCGTGTAGTTCAAACTTCCAAACCTGACCTGATGGCCAGGGGCGTAGCTTTCGATCTGCTCTAGGCGGCCAAACGAATTGGCCCGCAGTGCGAAGCCGCGAAGACGAAGATCTGTCCGGGGAGAAAAGTCTCACCCTGGACCGCAGCGTCGTTGATGATCAAAGGAGCCATCGGGCCTAAAAGTGACGACACAGAGAAACTCTCAATGAAAGCACCAATGTCGGTGTCAAAACCGGCGGATCTCGGGTAGGGGGTCCCGAACTGTGCGTCTAGGCCGGATGGTAACATGAGACAAGGGACACGAAGTTTACCCAGGTTCGGGCCCTCTCGATGGAGGTAAAATCCTACTCCTGCTTGATTTCTATTTATGATATGGGTAGTAAAAGAGTATATCTACCATGAGATCAAGGAGGCTAAACCCTAGAAGCTAGCCTATGGTATGATTGTTGTATGATGAAGTTGTCCTACGGACTAGAACCCTCCGGTTTGTATAGACACCGGATAGGGTTAGGGTTACACAAAGTCGGTTACAATGGTAGGAGATATTGAATATCCGCATCTCCAAGCTTGCCTTCCACGCCAAGGAAAGTCCCATCCAGACACGGGATGAAGTCTTCAATCTTGTATCTTCATAGTCCAGGAGTCCGGCTGAAGGTATTGTCCGGCTATCCGAACACCCCCTAATCCAGGACTCCCTCAAGGGGAAAAAAGAAAAGGGAAAGCATGTGTGCCCAGGTTAGGTTAAGCCGTATTATGGGCCACCATCTAGTTATGCATCCCTCTCTGCCCATGGTATTTTGAGTGTGTAGTTATGTACGCGCAGTACGTACGCTGCCCTTTGGTCGGGAATAAGATGGGGGCCGAATTGCTAGTCTAACTCCTGACGAGCTGGATTGTCATACTGCGAAGTAGTCCGGACTCGTTTGATGGTGTTCGGGAGCTTGGCCGCTGAATTAAAAGTCTGCTTGATAAGGCCGCTCTATACTTCCGCCACCAGGGCCGCGGTGTGTTCCTCAGTACGGAGGGAGCGCTCCGTGTTTCCATTGACTGTTATGACACCGCGTGGTCCGGGCATCTTGAGATAAGCATAGTGTGGCACCACATTGAATATAGCAAATGCAGTTCATCTGAGCAGTGCGTGATAGCCACTGCGGAAGGGGGTGATGTCAAAGATCAAGTTTTCGCTTCGGAAGTTGTCGGGGGATCCAATGACGACTTCCAATGTGATTGAACCCGTCCAGCGGGCCTCTACACCTGGTATGACTCCTTTAAAGTTAATTTTTGTAGCTTGATCCTTGATGGATCGAAGCCCATTTTGTGTACTGTATCCTGATAGAGCAGGTTGATGCTGCTGCCGCCGTCCATGAGGACTCGCGTGAGGTGGAATCCTTCAATGATTTGGTCAAGGAACAGTGTGGCTGAACTGCCATGATGGGTACTGGTTGGATGGTCCTTGCGATCAAAGGTGATCGGGCAGGACGACCATGGGTTGAATTTTGGGGTGACTGGCTCTATCGCATAGACGTCCCTGAGCGCACGTTTGCGCTCCCTCTTGGGGATATGGGTAGCGTATATTCATGTCTACTACGCAACCTTCTTCTTGTAGACGTTGTTGGGCCTCCAAGTGCAGAGGTTTGTAGGACAGTAGCAAATTTCCCTCAAGTGGATGACCTAAGGTTTATCAATCCGTGGGTGGTGTAGGATGAAGATGGTCTCTCTCAAACAACCCTGCAACCAAATAACAAAGAGTCTCTTGTGTCCCCAACACACCCAATACAATGGTAAATTGTATAGGTGCACTAGTTCGGCGAAGAGATGGTGATACAAGTGCAATATGGATGGTAGATATAGGTTTTTGTAATCTGAATTTATAAAAACAACAAGATAACTAATAATAAAAGTGAGCGAAAATGGTCTTGCAATGTGTTGAAACAAGGCCTTGGGTTCATACTTTCACTAGTGCAAGTTCTCTCAACAATAATAACATAATTGGATCATATAACTATCCCTCAACATGCAACAAAGAGTCACTCCAAAGTCACTAATAGCGGAGAACAAATGAAGAGATTATTGTAGGGTACGAAACCACCTCAAAGTTACTCTTTCGGATCGATCTATTCAAGAGTTCGTACTAGAATAACACCTTAAGACACATATCAACCAAAACCCTAATGTCGCCTAGATACTCCAATGTCACCTCAAGTATCTGTGGGTATGATTATACAATATGCATCACACAATCTCGGATTCATCTATTCAAACCAACACAAAGTACTTCAAAGAGTGCCCCAAAGTTTCTACCGGAGAGTCAAGACGAGAACGTGTGCCAACCCCTATGCATAAGTTCACAATGTTACGGAACCCGCAAGTTGATCACCAAAACATACATCAAGTAGATCACGTGATATCCCATTTTCACCACAGATAAGCACATGCAAGACATACATCAAGTGTTCTGAAATCCTTAAAGAATCAATCCGATAAGATAACTTCAAAGGGAAAAATCAATCCATTACAAGAGAGTAGAGGGGGAGAAACATCATAGGATCCAACTATAATAGAAAAGCTTGTGATACATCAAGATCGTGTCGAATCAAGAACACGAGAGAGAGAGAGAGATCAAACACATAGCTACTGGTACATACCCTCATCCCCGAGGGTGAACTACTCCCTCCTCATCATGGAGATCGCCGAGATGATGAGGATGGCCACCGGTGAGGGATTCCCCCTTCGGTAGGGTGCCCGAACAGGGTCTCGATCGGTTTTTGGTGGCTACAGTGGCTTGCGGCGGCGGAACTCCCAATCTATTGTGTTCCCCGATGTTTTTAGGGTATATGGACATATATAGGCGAAAGAAGTCGGTCAGAGAAGCCACGAGGGTGGGGGCGCGCCTAGGGGGTAGGGTGCGCCTCCCTGCCTCGTGGCTTCCTCGAAGCTTCCCTGACGTCTACTCCAAGTCTCCTAGATTGCTTCCTTCCAAAAATAACTCTCCCAAAGGTCTTATTCCGTTTGGACTCCGTTTGATATTCCTTTTCTTCGAAACACGGAAATAGGCAATAAAACAGCAATTTGGGCTGGGGCTCTGGTTAATAGGTTAGTCCGAAAAATAATATAAAAGTGTTTAGTAAAGCCCATAAACATCCAAAACAGATAATATAATAGCATGAATACTTGATAAATTATATATACATTGGAGACGTATCAGCATCCCCAAGCTTAATTCCTGCTCGTCCTCGAGTAGGTAAATGATAAAAGAGATAATTTATGAAGTGTGAATGCTAGCAGGTGCACAAGTTTGATCAATGGTAATTTCAATCACCTTTTCTAGCATTATCATATGTCATAACAATAGCTCATCTCATAAAACTTCTCATGATCAAATAACAAGCTATTCACATGTTAAAGCATAGACCATAAACTTTCTTGAAAACTAACAAACTATGTTCTCAGTCATCAAACAATTGCAATTCATATTATTTTTAGGAAGGGTCTATGTAAGAGCTTTGATTTAGCAAATCCCACATACTCAACTATCATATAGTCTTCCATGATTGCTACCACTCAAAGCATATTTTTAGAACAAATAGTATTCATCGAACAGAGAGAAAGATAGGGGCTTAATGTTTCGCCTCCCAACCTTTTACCTCAAGGGTAATGTCAACAATAATAATTCATGCTCAAATATATTTGAATGTCCATATATGCTTAGATCTTTCTCCACCACATTCTGCTTGCCAACTAAAGAGTAGGTTGGAATGAGAAGGAATACTACTGACTCTTGCATAAAAGTAAAAGATAGGCCCTTCGCAAAGGGAAGCAGGGATTTGAAGAGGTGCCAGAGCTCGAAGCTAAAACAGAGATGAAAATAATTTTGAGAGGTATGCTTTCATTGTCAACATAACGACTAAGAGTTCCCAATATCTTCCATACTAGATACATTATAGGCAGTTCCCAAACAGAAAGGTAAATATTTTACTCCCCCTCCACCAACAATGTTCCCATACTAGATACACTCCACGGCTTGTCCGAAACAACGGGTGTCGTCCAACTATCAACAATCCTGGGGGAATTTTTTTAAATTATTTGCGATTTTGTTTTTGATCTTTTGGTCATGGGACTGGCCATCCCAGTTACCAGCCATTTTCTCATGAATGATGAGTGGAGTCCACTCATCGTGAGAATAACCCACCTAGCATGGAAGATACTGACAGCCCCTAGTCGCTACATGAGCGATTCGAGCATACAAAACAGATTATTATTTGAAGGTTTAGAGTTTGACACAAGCAAATTTATTTGGAACGGCAGGTAAATACCGCATATAGGTAGATATGGTGGACACTCATGGAAGAAACTTGGTTCAAGGAATTGGGATGCATAAGCAGTATTCCCGCTTAGTGCAGGTATTTTGGCTAGCAAAGGATTCTAAATAGCAAGCACCACATGTTAGAGGATCCATAACAATATAACTTCTATACAAATATACCCAAGCATAACTCATTATGTTGTCCTCCTTGTCCAACTTCAACTAATTTGCTCAGGTTTGAAAATAATTAATGGGGCTCACAATCATAGAAGATGTCCAAGATAGTATATTTATATGTGAAATCTCTCTTCCTTCAATATTCTTTCATGAATTGTTTAAGTGACCAATACAATGTTTGCTAACCTTCAAAAAAATTACCACCTCTACTTCTTATATGTGAAGGTATTACTCCCCATGGAAAAGGCATATGAAACATATATAATTTCAGATTTATGACATTCAAATCATTCAACCATTTACTCATAGGATATAAGTGAAGCACATGAGTAAATGACAAACTACTCCAAGAAGATATAAGTGAAGACCAATTAGTAGTTAAATAATTATGTAGCTATGTGAAGACTCTCTATCATTTAAGAATTTCAGATCTTGGGATATTAATCAAACAGCAAGCAAAACAAAATAAAGCGACATTTCACGGATAGCACTCATCATGTGAAGAAGCAAAAACTTAGGCTCAATCGATAATAACCGATAATTGTTGAAGAAGAAAGGTGGGATGCCTACCTGGGCATCCCCAAGCTTAGATGCTTGAGACGTCTTGAAATATTACTTTGGGGCGCCTTGGACATCCCCAAGCTTGAACTTTTGCATCTCCCTAATTCCTCTCATATCACGGTTTCCTAAATCTCGAAAGCTTCATCCATACCAAACTCAATAAGAACTCGTGAGATAAGTTAGTATAAACCAATGCAAAAACCTTATCATTTTCTACTGTAACAAATCACTAAAATTATTATTCAACATTTCATACTTAATGCCTCTGCATATTCAATACTCCTATCCTCAAATAGAATCATTAAACAAGCAAACATATGCAAACAATGCAAACATAACAGCAATCTGCCTAAACAAGACAGACTGTAAAGAATGCAGCAAGATCCATACTTCCCTAGCTCCAAAAATTATGAAAGAAAATTCACACTGTTGTAAATTTATCAGAGCTTATTATTCAAAGAGTTTCAACATTTAATCATATTATGAATTTTCTAGGGAATTTTTGCAACAGCGGTAAACTTTCTGTTTTGAAACAGCAACATGTATACTTGCAAAATAAGCATGGTAAAGGCTATCCTTGACATTTTTATTGAAAATAAAGATGCAAAACGTTATTATAAATAACATCAAGCAAATAATTGTTGGGTAACGTAGTAATTTCAAAAAAATTCCTACGCACACGCAAGATCATGGTGATGCAAAGCAACAAGAGGGGAGAGTATTGTCTACGTACCCTCGTAGACCGAAGCGGAAGCGTTGACACAACGTAGAGGAAGTAGTCGTACGTCCTCCTCGCGATCCGACCGATCCCAGCGCCGTTACTCCGGCGCCTCCGAGTTCTTGACACACGTACAGCACGATGACGTTCTCCGGGCTCTGATCCAGCAAAGCTCTCGGGGAAGAGTTTCGTCAGCACGACGGCGTGGTGACGATCTTGATGTACTACCGACGTAGAGCTTCGCCTAAGCACCGCAACGATATGACCGAGGTGGAATATGGTGGAAGGGGGCACCGCACACGGCTAAGGAATGATCTCAAGGATCAACTTGTGTGTCTTGGGGTGCCCCCCTGCCCCCGTATATAAAGGAGCAAGGGGGAGGGCTGGCCGGCCCTAGAGGCGCGCCAAGGGAGGGGGAGTCCTCCTCCTAGTGGGAGTAGGACTCCCCTTTCCTAGTCCAACTAGGAGGGGGAAGGGGGGAAGGAAGGAGAGGGAGAAGGAGAGGGAAAGGGGGGCCGCGCCCCCCCTCCTTGTCCAATTCGGACTCCTCATGGGGGGGGGGCACCTCCTGGCGCAGCCCTCTTTCTCCCCTCGTAGCCCAATAGGCCCATTACTTCCCCGGGGGGTTCCGGTAACCCCTCCGGCACTCTGGTAATATCCGAAACCACTCGGAACCATTCCGATGTCCGAACATAGCCGTCCAATATATCAATCATTACGTCTCGACCATTCCGAGACTCCTCGTCATGTCCGTGATCACATCCGGGACTCCGAACTCCTTCGGTACATCAAAATGCATAAACTCATTGTAACTTTCATTGTAACCTTAAGCGTGCGGACCCTACGGTTCGAGAACAATGTAGACATGACCGAGACACGTCTCCGGTCAATAACCAATAGCGGGACCTGGATGCCCATATTGGTTCCTACATATTCTACGAAGATCTTTATCGGTCAGACCGCATAACAACATACGTCGTTCCCTTTGTCCATGGGTATGTTACTTGCCCGAGATTCGATCGCCAGTATCCAATACCTAGTTCAATCTCGCTACCGGCAAGTCTCTTTACTCGTTCCGTAATACATCATCCCGCAACTAACTCATTAGTTGCATTGCTTGCAAGGCTTTATGTGATGTGCATTACCGAGAAGGCCCTGAGATACCTCTCCGACATTTGGAGTGAAAAATCCTAATCTCGAAATACGCCAACCCAACAAATACTTTCGGAGGCACCTGTAGAGCACGGTTATAATCACCCAATTACGTTGTGACGTTTGGTAGCACACAAAGTGTTCCTACGGTAAACGGGAGTTGCATAATCTCATAGTCATAGGAACATGTATAAGTCATGGAGAAAGCAATAGCAACATACTAAACGATCGGATGCTAAGCTAATGGAATGGGTCATGTCAATCAGATCATTCAACTAATGATGTGACCTTGTTAATCAAATGACAACTCCTTTGTCTATGGTTAGGAAACTTAACCATCTTTGATTAACAAGCTAGTCAAGTAGAGGCATACTAGTGACACTCTGTTTGTCTATGTATCCACACAAGTATTATGTTTCCGGTTAATACAATTCTAGCATGAATAATAAACATTTATCATGATATGTAAGGAAATAAATAATAACTTTATTATTGCCTCTAGGGCATATTTCCTTCAGTCTCCCACTTGCACTAGAGTCAATAATCTAGATTACACAGTAATGATTCTAACACCCATGGAGTCTTGGTGCTGATCATGTTTTGCCCGTGGAAGAGGCTTAGTCAACGGGTCTGCTACATTCAGATCCGTATGTATCTTGCAAATCTCTATGTCTCCCACCTGGACCAAGTCCCGGATGGAATTGAAGCGTCTCTTGATGTGCTTTGTTCTCTTGTGAAATCTGGATTCCTTCGCCAAGGCAATTGCTCCAGTATTGTCACAAAAGATTTTCATTGGACTCGATGCACTAGGTATGACACCTAGATCGGATATGAACTCCTTCATCCAGACTCCTTCATTTGCTGCTTCCGAAGCAGCTATGTACTCCGCTTCACATGTAGATCCCGCCACGACGCTTTGTTTAGAACTGCACCAACTGACAGCTCCACCGTTTAATGTAAATACGTATCCGGCTTGCGATTTCGAATCGTCCGGATTAGTGTCAAAGCTTGCATCAACGTAACCCTTTACGATGAGTTCTTTGTCACCTCCATACACGAGAAACATTTCCTTAGTCCTTTTCAGGTACTTCAGGATATTCTTGACCGCTGTCAAGTGATCCACTCCTGGATTACTTTGGTACCTCCCTGCTAAACTTATAGCAAGGCACACATCAGGTCTGGTACACAGCATTGCATACATGATAGAGCCTATGGCTGAAGCATAGGGAACATCTTTCATCTTCTCTCTATCTTCTGCATTGGTCGGGCATTGAGTCTTACTCAACTTCACACCTTGCAATACAGGCAAGAACCCTTTCTTCGCTTGATCCATTTTGAACTTCTTCAAAATCTTGTCAAGGTATGTGCTTTGTGAAAGTCCAATTAAGCGTCTTGATCTATCTCTATAGATCTTAATGCCCAATATGTAAGCAGCTTCACCGAGGTCTTTCATTGAAAAACTCTTATTCAAGTATCCTTTTATGCTATCCAGAAGTTCTATATCATTTCCAATCAGTAATATGTCATCTACATATAATATCAGAAATGCTACAGAGCTCCCACTCACTTTCTTGTAAATACAGGCTTCTCCAAAAGTCTGTACAAACCCAAATGCTTTGATCACACTATCAAAGCGTTTATTCCAACTCCGAGATGCTTGCACCAGTCCATAAATGGATCGCTGGAGCTTGCATACTTTGTTAGCTCCCTTTGGATTGATAAAACCTTCTGGTTGCATCATATACAACTCTTCTTCCAGAAACCCATTCAGGAATGCAGTCTTTACATCCATTTGCCAAATTTCATAATCATAAAATGCGGCAATTGCTAACATGATTCGGACAGACTTAAGCATCGCTACGGGTGAGAAGGTCTCATCGTAGTCAATCCCTTGAACTTGTCGAAACCCCTTTGCTACAAGTCGAGCTTTGTAGATAGTAACATTACCGTCGGCGTCAGTCTTCTTCTTATAGATCCACTTGTTCTCTATTGCTTGCCGACCCTCGGGCAAGTCAACCAAAGTCCACACTTTGTTTTCATACATGGATCCCATCTCAGATTTCATGGCTTCCAGCCATTTTGCGGAATCTGGGCTCACCATCGCTTCTTCATAGTTCGTAGGTTCGTCATGATCTAGTAGCATGATTTCCAGAATAGGATTGTCGTACCACTCTGGTGCGGATCTCACTCTGGTTGATCTACGAGGTTCTGTAGTAACTTGATCTGAAGTTTCATGATCATGATCATTAACTTCTTCTCTGATTGGTGTAGACGTCACAGAAACCGGTTCCTGTGATGAACTACTTTCCAATAAGGAAGCAGGTACAGTTACCTCATCAAGTTCTACTTTCCTCCCACTCACTTCTTTCGAGAGAAACTCCTTCTCGAGAAAGGATCCATTTTTAGCAACAAATGTCTTGCCTTCGGATCTGTGATAGAAGGTGTACCCAACTGTTTTCTTTGGGTATCCTATGAAGACACATTTCTCCGATTTGGGTTCTAGCTTATCAGGTTGAAGCTTTTTCACATAAGCATCACAGCCCCAAACTTTAAGAAACGACAACTTCGGTTTCTTGCTAAACCACAGTTCATAAGGTGTCGTCTCAACGGATTTTGACGGTGTCCTATTCAACGTGAATGCAGCCGTCTCTAGAGCATAACCCCAAAATGATAGCGGTAAATTTGTAAGAGACATCATAGATCGCACCATATCTAGTAAAGTGCGATTATGACGTTCGGACACACCATTGCGCTGTGGTGTTCTGGGTGACGTGAGTTGCGAAACTATTCCGCATTGTTTGAAATGTAGACCAAACTCGTAACTCAAATATTCTCCTCCACGATCAGATCGTAGAAACTTTATTTTCTTGTTACGATGATTTTCAACTTCACTCTGAAATTCTTTGAACTTTTCAAATGTTTCAGACTTGTGTTTCATTAAGTAGATATACCCATATCTGCTTAAATCATCTATGAAGGTGAGAAAATAACAATATCCGCCACGAGCCTCGACATTCATCGGACCACATACATCTGTATGTATGATTTCCAACAAATCTGTTGCTCTCTCCATAGTACCGGAGAACGGTGTTTTAGTCATCTTGCCCATGAGGCACGGTTCGCAAGTGCCAAGTGATTCATAATCAAGTGACTCCAAAAGTCCATCAGTATGGAGTTTCTTCATGCGCTTTATACCGATATGACCTAAACGGCAGTGCCACAAATAAGTTGCACTATCATTATCAACTCTGCATCTTTTGGCTTCAATATTATGAATATGTGTATCACTACTATCGAGATTCATCAAAAATAGACCACTCTTCAAGGGTGCATGACCATAAAAGATATTACTCATATAAGTAGAACAACCATTATTCTCTGATTTAAATGAATAACCGTCTCGCATCAAACAAGATCCAGATATAATGTTCATGCTCAACGCTGGCACCAAATAACAATTATTTAGGTCTAATACTAATCCTGAAGGTAGATGTAGAGGTAGCGTGCCGACCGCGATCACATCGACTTTGGAACCGTTTCCCACGCGCATCGTCACCTCGTCCTTTGCCAGTGTTCGCTTAATACGTAGCCCCTGTTTCGAGTTGCAAATATTAGCAACAGAACCAGTATCAAATACCCAGGTGCTACTGCGAGCTCTAGTAAGGTACACATCAATAACATGTATATCACATATACCTTTGTTCACCTTGCCATCCTTCTTGTCCGCCAGATACTTGGGGCAGTTCCTCTTCCAGTGACCAGTCTGCTTGCAGTAGAAGCACTCAGTTTCAGGCTTAGGTCCAGACTTGGGTTTCTTCTCTTGAGCAGCAACTTGTTTGCTGTTCTTCTTGAAGTTCCCCTTCTTCTTCCCTTTGCCCTTCTTCTTGAAACTAGTGGTCTTATTGACCATCAACACTTGATGCTCCTTCTTGATTTCTACCTCCGCAGCCTTTAGCATTGCGAAGAGCTCGGGCATAGTCTTATCTATCCCTTGCATATTATAGTTCATCACAAAGCCTTTGTAGCTTGGTGGCAGTGATTGAAGAATTCTGTCAATGACACAATCATCCGGAAGATTAACTCCCAGTTGACTCAAGTGATTGTAATACCCAGACATTCTGAGTATGTGCTCACTGACAGACCCATTCTCTTCCATCTTGCAGCTATAGAACTTATTGGAGACCTCATATCTCTCAATCCGGGCATTCTGTTGGAATATCAACTTCAACTCCTGGAACATCTCATATGCTCCATGGTTCTCAAACCGTCGTTGAAGTCCCGGTTCTAAGCCGTAAAGCATGGCACACTGAACTATCGAGTAGTCATCAGCTTTGCTCTGCCAGACGTTCATAACATCTGGTGTTGCTCCAGCAGCAGGCCTGGCACCTAGCAGTGCATCCAGGACGTAACCCTTCTGTACAGCAATGAGGATAATCCTCAAGTTACGGACCCAGTCCGTGTAATTGCTACCATCATCTTTCAACTTTGCTTTCTCAAGGAACGCATTAATATTCAACGGAACAACAACACGAGCCATCTATCTACAATCAACATAAACAAGCAAGATACTATCAGGGACTAAGTTCATGATAAATTTAAGTTCAATTAATCATATTACTTAAGAACTCCCACTTAGATAGACATCCCTCTAATCTTCTAAGTGATCACGTGATCCAAATCAAACTAAACCGTAACCGATCATCACGTGAAATGGATTAGTTCTCAATGGTGAACATCATCATGTTGATCATATCTACTATATGATTCACGCTCGACCTTTCGGTCTCCGTGTTCCAAGGCCATATCTGCATATGCTAGGCTCGTCAAGTATAACCCGAGTATTCCGCGTGTGCAAGACTGGCTTGCACCCGTTGTAGATGGACGTAGAGCTTATCACACCCGATCATCACGTGGTGTCTGGGCACGATGAACTTTGGCAACGGTGCATACTCGGGGAGAATACTTATTGATAATTTAGTGAGAGATCATCTTATAATGCTACCGTCAATCAAAGCAAGATAAGATGCATAAAAGATAAACATCACATGCAAATCAATATAAGTGATATGATATGGTCATCATCATCTTGTGCTTCGTGATCTCCATCTCTGCAGCACCATCATGATCACCATCGTCACCGGCGCGACACCTTGATCTCCGTCGTAGCATCGTTGTCGTCTCGCCAATCTTATGCTTCTACGACTATCGCTACCGCTTAGTGATAAAGTAAAGCATTACAGGGCGATTGCATTGCATACAATAAAGCGACAACCATACGGCTCCCGCCGGTTGCCGATAACTCGGTTACAAAACATGATCATCTCATATAATAAAATATAGCATCATGTCTTGACCATATCACATCACAACATGCCCTACAAAAACAAGTTAGACGTCCTCTACTTTGTTTGTTGCAAATTTTACGTGGCTGCTACGGGCTGAAGCAAGAACCAATCTCACCTACGCATCAAAACCACAACAATACTTCATCAAATAGACTCTGTTTTAACCTTCTCAAGGACCGGGCTAGCCATACTCGGTTCAACTAAAGTTGGAGAAACTGACACCCGCCAGCCACCTGTGTGCTAAGCACGGCGGTAGAACCAGTCTCGCGTAAGCGTACGCGTAATGTCGGTCCGGGCCGCTTCATCCAACAATACCGCCGAACCAAAGTATGACATGCTGGTAGGCAGTATGACTTGTATCGCCCAGAACTCACTTGTGTTCTACTCGTGCATAACATCAAACCATAAAAACCTAGGCTCTGATGCCACTGTTGGGTAACGTAGTAATTTCAAAAAATTTCCTACGCACACGCAAGATCATGGTGATGCAAAGCAACAAGAGGGGAGAGTATTGTCTACGTACCCTCGTAGACCGAAGCGGAAGCGTTGACACAACATAGAGGAAGTAGTCGTACGTCCTCCTCGTGATCCGACCGATCCCAGCGCCGTTACTCCGGCGCCTCCGAGTTCTTGACACACGTACAGCACGATGACGTTCTCCGGGCTCCGATCCAGCAAAGCTCTCGGGGAAGAGTTTTGTCAGCACGACGGCGTGGTGACGATCTTGATGTACTACTGACGCAGAGCTTCGCCTAAGCACCGCAACGATATGACCGAGGTGGAATTTGGTGGAGGGGGGCACCGCACACGGCTAAGGAACGATCTCAAGGATCAACTTGTGTGTCTTGGGGTGCCCCCCTGCCCCCGTATATAAAGGAGCAAGGGGGGAGGGCCGGCCGGCCCTAGAGGCGCGCCAAGGGAGGGGGAGTCCTCCTCCTAGTGGGAGTAGGACTCCCCTTTCCTAGTCCAACTAGGAGGGGGAAGGGGGGAAGGAAGGAGAGGGAGAAGGAGAGGGAAAGGGGGCCGCGCCCCCCCTCCTTGTCCAATTCGGACTCCTCTTGGGGGGGGGGGGCCACCTCCTGGCGCAGCTCTCTCTCTCCCCACGTGGCCCAATAGGCCCATTACTTCCCCGGGGGGTTCCGGTAACCCCTCCGGCACTCCGGTAATATCCGAAACCACTCGGAACCATTCCGATGTCCGAACATAGCCGTCCAAAATATCAATCTTTACGTCTCGACCATTCCGAGACTCCTCGTCATGTCCGTGATCACATCCGGGACTCCGAACTCCTTTGGTACATCAAAATGCATAAACTCATAATAACTGTGATCGTAACCTTAAGCGTGCGGACCCTACGGTTCGAGAACAATGTAGACATGACCGAGACACGTCTCCGGTCAATAACCAATAGCGGGACCTGGATGCCCATATTGGTTCCTACATATTCTATGAAGATCTTTATCGGTCAGACTGCATAACAACATATGTCGTTCCCTTTGTCCATCGGTGTGTTACTTGCCCGAGATTCGATCGTCGGTATCCAATACCTAGTTCAATATCGTTACCGGCAAGTCTCTTTACTCGTTTTGTAATACATCATCCCGCAACTAACTCATTAGTTGCATTGCTTGCAAGGCTTTATGTGATGTGCATTACCGAGAAGGCCCTGAGATACCTCTCCGACATTCGGAGTGACAAATCCTAATCTCGAAATACGCCAACCCAACAAATACTTTCGGAGGCACCTGTAGAGCACCTTTATAATCACCCAGTTATGTTGTGACGTTTGGTAGCACACAAAGTGTTCCTACGGTAAACGGGAGTTGCATAATCTCATAGTCATAGGAACTTGTATAAGTCATGGAGAAAGCAATAGCTACATACTAAACGATCGGATGCTAAGCTAATGGAATGGGTCATGTCAATCAGATCATTCAACTAATGATGTGACCTTGTTAATCAAATGACAACTCCTTTGTCTATGGTTAGGAAACTTAACCATCTTTGATTAACAAGCTAGTCAAGTAGAGGCATACTAGTGACACTCTGTTTGTCTATGTATCCACACATGTATTATGTTTCCGGTTAATACAATTCTAGCATGAATAACAAACATTTATCATGATATGTAAGGAAATAAATAATAACTTTATTATTGCCTCTAGGGCATATTTCCTTCAATACTAATAAAATAAAATGACGCTCCAAGCAAAACGCATATCATGTGGTGAATAAAAATATAGCTCTAAGTAAAGTTACCGATGGACGAAGACGAAAGATGGGATGCCATCCGGGGCATCCCCAAGCTTAGGCTCTTGGTTGTCCTTGAATATTACCTTGGGGTGCCTTGGGAATCCCAAGATTAGGCTCTTGCCACTCCTTATTCCATAGTCCATCAAATCTTTACCCAAAACTTGAAAACTTCACAACACAAAACTCAACAGAAAACTCGTAAGCTCCGTTAGTATATGAAAATAAATACCACTTAGGTACATACTGTTGTGACTCATTCTAAGTTCATATTGGTGTAATATCTACTGTATTCCAAGTTATCTATGGTCCATACCCTCCGACACTACTCATAGATTCATCAAAATAAGCAAACAACACATAGAAAACAGAATCTGTCAAAAACAGAACAGTCTGTAGTAATCTATATCAAACGCAAACTTCTGGAACTCATAAAAATCTGCCAAAATAGGAGGGCCTATATAATTTTATTATTGATCTACTGAGATTGGAATCAGTATTTTATCACTTTCTGGTGAGTTTTAACAATTGTTTTCGTGAGCAGAAAGTTTCTGTCTTTTTCAGCAAGTTCAAATAATTATCATCCAAGAAGATCCTATAGGTCTTACTTGGCAGTGCCAATAATTCAAACATAAAACCACATCTAAACAGAGGCTAGATGCTTTATTTATTACTAAACAGGAACAAAAAGCAAGGAACAAAAATAAAATTGGGTTGCCTCCCAGCAAGCGCTAACGTTTAACGCCCCTAGCTAGGCATGATGATTTCAATGACGCTCACATAAAAGATAAGAATTGAAACATAAAAAGAGCATCATGAAGAATATGACTAGCACATTTAAGTCTAACCCACTACCTATGCATAGGGATTTTGTGAGAAAATAACTTATGGGAACAATAATCAACTAGCATAGGAAGGCAAAACAAGCACAACTTCAAAAATTTAGGCACATAGAGAGGAAACTTGATATTATTGCAATATGTAGAAGCATATGATCATCTCTCATAATAATTTTCAGTAGCATCATGAATGAATTCAACCATATAACAAGCAGATAAAGCATTCTTTTCATGATATACAAGCATAGAATTTCTATTACTCTCCACATAAGCAAATTTCTTCTCATGAATAGAAGTGGGAGCAAACTCAACAAAATAACTATCATGTGAAGCATAATCCAATTTAAAATTAAAATCATGAGGACAATTTTCATGGTAATCTTTATCCTTTATAGCACTAGTAAGTGTGCACATGCAATGCACGTCTCGACTAATATTATATTCGCGTTACTCTACTTGGGTGACATGTGAAAAACCTACCTGCACCGCAAGACCACCCCCTCCTCCCTCGCTTCATCGCCGTCGGAGGGGGCGCCGACAAAGCCTACTTGTGCCCCAGGAAAGGTGGAGGCAATGCATCCTTTTCCGCACGCTGTTATTTTGGCACATGTCTCAGGCGATCGGTGGAGCGTGGCGGTCCGATGGTGTGTGGCGCGTGCTGCTCATAGGGAGGCGTCCCTCTCAGCAACAGTGCCACCCCTAGACGATGATGGGTGGCGGTGGTGGTCGCGCGGCTCCATGTGGCAGGGTCATGGAAGCACCTATGTTGTGTGGGGGGGCACAGTCCCAAGAAGGCCTAGCCCCAGTGGTGCCCGTCAGGACGCCCATTGGCGGATGTCTGCTTCTTCTCGCATAGGTTGGATCCGCGTCTGGAAGTGATGGTTTGGCAGAGGTAGGCATGCGGTGGTCAGACTCCGGTCTCCACTCCGGTCGACGATGATGCTTGATTGTTTCACCTTTTGTTTTTTAAATAAATGGTAGTGAAAATAATACAGGTCCACTTTTGCCCACCTTGGCCACCGACAAAAATAAGAATTCCCATAGAAAAGATATTCTAATACTAATAAGGATATCACAAATTGACCTATCATTTGAATGAATCATCATATGCATAGAGCACTGGCACCTAATTATCTCAGTTTTATATATGTTTAATCAATTCTTATAAAGCATAGGCATCTTCAGTCTCGATGTAGTTGAGAAGGTGAACAAAAAAATGACTTCATTCAATTTATTTATTTTTTGCGAAAAGGCCTAGGATTATTGAGTATTAAGTAGCACACATCCTTACAAACCCAAGTAGTAAAAACAGGAATGCTTGTAAGGAAGTAGAAGAAAGAACCGTGAAAATGTTCGGCCTTGTTTGGAGAGGAGCGATACTCTCGATGGTATTCCTAGCAAGGTATGGCATATCCCAACGATGGTTCTTCTGCTCTGCAGAGAACCGGCTCATGCACCCACTAAGCCGTCGCGCTCGCTTCGTCCTTATTTCTCTGACGATGAAATTGAACATGTCGTCGCCGCCGCGCTCGCTTCGTCCACAGAAAATGATTCGATGCACGTGAAAAGGTCGTCAGGTCTCATGTTGCATGTCCCTATAGAAAACTAAAGAAAAACCAAACCTCCTGCACGCTCCATCCATGCAGTAAATGCATGTGTGTGCGCGCAGGAGACATCCATGAAGAGAAGAGGTTATACAGTCAATGCATCGAAGTTGTGTGCATCCTCCTATTTATGTCTGATGTACTCGCCGCCGGCAGCGCCGTAGGAATGGGCATGTGTGGGCGGCAGCTGCACGCTGACGTAGGTGGACAGGGACCCAGAGCCCATGGACAACGTCAGCGAGTGCAGGAGCGCACCATGGTTGCTGTGACTGGCCGGCACGATGGCTCCTTCGTCCTCCTCGCCGTTGCCGGTGTCCATGTCGTAGACGTCTCCTGCAGGCGCCATCCATGGCCTCCTGCTGCCGTGCGCTCGCGACAGTCGCGGTGGCCTCCTGCCGTCGTGCGCGCTCTCCATGGCCTCCTGCCGCCGATCATCGTCGCCACTTGCCGGTCCTCTTGGTCTGGAGCGCCGTCTGTCTAGTCATGGAAAACAAGACTGCCAGGCTGGTCAGACCGGCACGGGCCGTCTCCACCCTGATTTGGTAGCGTGTTGAATCGAAGGCCGCAGCAACTCTGGTGTCCCAGACAACGGCGACAGAGGTGGTGTGTGTAGCGTGTCCTTTACAGAGGCAATGGTGGATAGTGCGAGGGATTAGAGAAGATATGTTTTCAGCCGAGGAATAACAGGAAGGGACGACGACGTAGATGTTGGGGAACGTAGTAATTTCAAAATTTTCCTACGCACATGCAAGATCATGGTGATGCATAGCAACGAGAGGGGAGAGTGTTGTCTACATACCCTCGTAGACCAAAGTGGAAGCGTTGACGCAACGTAGAGGAAGTAGTCGTACGTCTTCCCGATCCGACCGATCCAAGCACCGTTACTCCGGCACCTCCGAGTTCTTGGCACACGTTCAGCTCGATGACGCACCCCTAGCTCCGATCCAGCAAAGCTTCGGGGAGGAGTTCCGTCAACACGACGGTGTGGTGACAATCTTGATGTTCTACCAGCGCAGGGCTTCGCCTAAGCACTGCAACGATATATTCGAGGTGGAATATGGTGGAGGGGGGCACCACACACGGCTAAGGAACGATCACGAAGATCAACTTGTGTGTTCATGGGGTGCCCCCTGCCCCCGTATATAAAGGAGCAAGGGAGGGAGGAGGCCGGCCCTAGGTTTGGGCGCGCTAGGGGAGTCCTACTCCCACCGGGACTAGGATTCCACCTTTCCTAGTCCAACTAGGTCAAGGGGGGAAAGAGGGGAAGAGGGGAAGGAAGGGAGAGAGGGGCCGCACCCCAAACCCCTTGTCCAATTCGGACTGGGCTTGGGAGGGGCGCGCGCCACCTCCTGGTCCTTCCCACTAAGGCCCATCAAGGCCCATTGCTTCTTCCTCGTATTCCCGTAACTCCTCGGTACCTCCGAAAATACCCGAACCACTCAGAACCCTTCCGATGTCCGAATATAGTTGTCCAATATATCGATCTTTACGTCTCGACCATTTCGAGACTCCTCGTCATGTCCCCGATCTCATCCGGGACTCCGAACTCCTTCGGTACATCAAAACTCATAAACTCATTATATAACTGTCATCGAAACCTTAAGCGTGCGGACCCTACGGTTCGAGAACAATGTAGACATGACCGAGACACGTCTCCGGTCAATAACCAATAGCGGGACCTGGATGCCCATATTGGCTCCTACATATTCTACGAAGATCTTTATCGGTCAGACCACATAACAACATACGTTGTTCCCTTTGTCTATCGGTATGTTACTTGCCCGAGATTCGATCGTCGGTATCCAATACCTAGTTCAATCTCGTTACCGGCAAGTCTCTTTACTCGTTCCGTAATACATCATCCCGCAACTAACTCATTAGTTGCAATGCTTGCAAGGCTTAAGTGATGTGCATTACCGAGAGGGCCCAGAGATACCTCTCCCACAATTGGAGTGACAAATCGTAATCTCGAAATACGCCAACCCAACATCTACCTTTGGTGACACCTGTAGTACTCCTTTATAATCACCCAGTTACGTTGTGACGTTTGGTAGCACCCAAATCGTTCCTCCGGCAACCGGGAGTTGCATAATCTCATAGTCAAAGGAACATGTATAAGTCATGGATAAAAGCAACATCAACATACTAAACGATCGGGAGCTAAGCTAATGGAATGGGTCATGTCAATCAGATCATTCAACTAATGATGTGACCTTGTTAATCAAATCACAACTCCTTTGTCCATGGTTAGGAAACTTAACCATCTTTGATTAACATGCTAGTCAAGTAGAGGCATACTAGTGACACTCTGTTTGTCTATGTATCCACACATGTATTATGTTTCCAGTTAATAGAATTCTAGCATGAATAATAAACATTTATCATGATATGTAAGGAAATAAATAATAACTTTATTATTGCCTCTAGGGCATATTTCCTTCAGTCTCCCACTTGCACTAGAGTCAATAATCTAGGTCACATCACCATGTGATTAACTCACATCACCATGTGATTAACTCGATAGTTCACATCATCATGTGATTAACACCCATAGTTCACATCGCCATGTGACCAACGCCCAAAGGGTTTGCTAGATTCAGTAATCTAGTTCACATCGCTATGTGATTAACACCCAAAGAGTACTACGGTGTGATCATGTTTTGCTTGTGAGAGAAGTTTAGTCAACGGGTCTGCCAAATTCAGATCCGTTATGTATTTTGCAATTTTCTATGTCTACAATGCTCTGCACGGAGCTACTCTAGCTAATTGCTCCCACTTTCAATATGTATCTAGATCGAAACTTAGAGTCATCCAGATCGGTGTCAAAACTTGCATCGACGTAACCCTTTACGACGAACCTTTTGTCACTTCCATAATCGAGAAACATATCCTTATTCCACTAAGGATAATTTTGACCGCTGTCCAGTGATCTACTCCTAGATCACTATTGTACTCCCTTGCCAAACTCAGTGTAGGGTATACAATAGATCTGGTACACAGCATGGCATACTTTATAGAACCTATGGCCAAGGCATAGGGAATGACTTTCATTCTCTTTCTATCTTCTGCCGTGGTCGAGTTTTGAGTCTTTACTCAACTTCATACCTTGTAACACAGGAAAGAACTCTTTCTTTGACTGTTCCATTTTGAACTACTTCAAAATCTTGTCAAGGTATGCACTCATTGAAAACTTATCAAGTGTCTTCATCTATCTCTATAGATCTTGATGCTCAATATGTAAGCAGCTTTACCGAGGTCCTTCTTCGAAAAACTTCTTTCAAACACTCCTTTATGCTTTGCAGAATAATTCTACATTATTTCAGATCAACAATATGTCATTTACATATACTTATCCGAAATGCTGTAGTGCTCCCACTCACTTTCTTGTAAATACAGGCTTCACCGCAAGTCTGTATAAAACTATATGCTTTGATCAACTCATCAAAGCGTATATTCCAACTCCGAGATGCTTGCACCAGTCCATAGATGGATCGCTGGAGCTTGCACATTTTGTTAGGACCTTTAGGATTGACAAAACCTTCTGGTTGCATCATATACAACTCTTCTTTAATAAATCCATTAAGGAATGCAGTTTTGTTTTATCCGTTTGCCAGATTTCATAAAATGCGGCAATTGCTAACATGATTCGGACAGACTTAAGCATGGATACGAGTGAGAAACTCTCATCGTAGTCAACACCTAGAACTTGTCGAAAACCTTTTGCGACAATTCTAGCTTTGTAGATAGTAACACTACTATCAGCTTCTGTCTTCCTCTTGAAGATCCATTTATTTTCTATGGCTTGCCGATCATCGGGCAAATCCATCAAAGTCCATACTTTGTTCTCATACATGGATCCCATCTCAGATTTCATGGCTTTAAGCCATTTTGCGGAATCTGGGCTCACCATCGCTTCTTCATAGTTCGTAGGTTCATCATGATCTAGTAGCATGACATCCAGAACAGGATTGCCGTACCACTCTTGTCGTGGATTTGTCACGGCAGATGTCCTTAGTGTCAGGACTTAGTCGCGAGGCCAACGGATCTATGTGGTAGCTTGAGAGGGGTTGAGTGGGACGAGAGACGCAGGGCGGATCAACACGCAAGACAAGGATTTAGACAGCTTCGGGCCCCGGGAAACATCATCCGGTAATAACCCTACATGCTGTTTGAGGCTAGGTCTCATTATCATCCCGAGGAAGACGCCGTAAACCGGCTCTTGTGTCTAGCCCTAGAGATTATTGATTGCTTGTAGCTTGTAGCTTCTAACTTGTAACCCTCTCCCTCTTTGGGGAGCCCTGCCCCTCCTTATATATGTTGAAGGGGCGGTTTACATGTGGAGTCCTATTGGGATTAGGACTAGTCTATCTCTAATACAAACCGGATACAAGTCCTGGTCTTAACTCTTTGTAAGATAAATATTCCTTTCCTCTTAAACCGGCCTACCATAGTTGAACCGGCCTTCTAGGCCTTGGGTCTTGTCATCCGTCTAATCCGCCCGTCGGTTTACCAGTGAGTCATAACGACCAAGCGGATTGCTTGTAAACCGCCAAGGTCAGGGCGGGTCTTCAGATAAACCGCCAAGTCCGGCCGGGTTAACTTCCGTCCGGTTTACACCGCGGGGTATATCCCCGACATTAGCCCCCAAGTTTAGCTTGGATTCATCCATGGTAAACTTATGCTGCAAAATAAACATAAGAACAAATTTGACAGGTTGCGCTCCGGGTTAAGAATTCTTGTAAACCGGCACCTGACATCCTTAAGTCCTTGTCATTCCTCCTTCTAGAAAATCCAGGTTAATAACCAGCTTCATACTCAAATTGCTGACATTGGTTTCTCATAAAAAAATATTGTAAAGAATAATCCACTTTGAGTTGGCTTCCAAAGCGCCGGTTTAAGAAATATTGGTCTTGTAATACTCATCTGATATTCAGTCGGTTTGAAAATGTAGACTCGTCGGTTTATCATTGTCAAGATTGCCGGTTTATAAGAACTGAATTCCAGGTCATGATTATTTGCAATGCCGGTTCATGATTGTTGTAGACACCGGGTCATAATGATTGGCTCAAAACAGAAAATTGGAAGATATTTCTCCCTTATCTCCATATTACCTGTAGCCCCCAAGTGTCAGGTTGTCATGCTTGCAGCAACCTGGGACTTGTAATTGACTGATGCCCATAAAACTTCAACCAATGTAGCCCCCAAGGGCCGGCTCATTATGTAATAATCAGCAGGGACTTTGTAAATATAATCTTGTAAACTTTGAACAGCAATGTGTAGCCCCCATGGGCCGGCTCAGTACAATAATATTGAGCTGGGACTTTGATATATATACTTTAATGAAAATAACATCATATGATGTAACCCCCATCATGAGGCTTGAATTCACGTCCACAAGGTTAAGAGCCTTGTGCTTTACCAACTGAGCAGTGAACCCTTCAATATAATGGATAAAAAGCTTTGTACCTTGAATAGTTGACAGGAGCAATTGGTAGCCCCCAAGGGCCAGCTCCTTACGATGTGATGAGTTGGGTCTTTAATAAGATGAGCAAAAATGACTTTGCATTAGCCCCCAAGTGTCATGGTGCATGCTTGCAGCGACATGAGACTTGCATATTTGAATCTCAACTTTGAACAATGTAGCCCCCAAGTGCCGGGTAGTAAGCCTGCAGCAACTCGGGACTATTCCTTCAATTGTAGAATAAATCATATCCATTGATAATATGATAGCCATTGCGCTAAAGCGACTTTGAAAACCTTAATTATAATACTGGTTATTGATAACCATAATAAAAATCCAGCCATGATGGCTATTCAAGATAATATAATCTGGTATGAAAAATCTGATTCATCCAATATCATAATGAAAATTCAGCCAAGTTTGGCTATTTGAATAATATAATCCAATAACTTATAAGCACATGATTCCAATGGCGCAATCCAAATATACACTGGCGACTTATAGTCCAAAGCCAGACCGGTTTAATAAACACCGGAGAATTTCTCATCATAGACTCGTGATTTAGCATCTTAAAGCCAGGCCGGTTTAACAAACACCGGATAATTTATAATCGTGCTTTATTCAACCTGTTTCTGCATACAACAAATTTAAAGTGTCATGTGATATAGTCGGTTTACCAACTTTTTGTAGTAAGAGTGATAACCCCAATCTTGAATAATGATAACTCCTTCCATATTGCGCCGATTTATGATAAAACCGTACCGGGTTGTGATAAACACCGGATTAACCATATATATACTGGTGACTTGTAGTCAAACCAGACCGGGCTGATAATCTCCGGATTATAATTTGATCATGCAATCACAACTTGTAGTTGAAAGCCGAGCCGGGTTGATAAACACCGGTTTACTCCATAATAGGATGGTAACAGAAAATCAAACCGGGCAGATAATCTCCGGTCTAAAAATGGACCGTGTTCCGCCAATTTAGCTGTTTGAACTGGCACAAAATACTGTCGGTTTAAAAAACGCAAATAAAATAGCAACTTCTCAAGAAAGGCTATTAAAGCAAAAGCAATGGCAACAATTTTTTGCAAAAGAAGAGCTCTACTGAGCTTGGTCAGATGGAATCACCGCGGTCAGACGCAACCAAGCCCCCCGAAGGCGTAGCAATGGTGCCAGTCAGCCAGGACCCCAAAATGACGCGTGGCGTTACGCCGGCCAAGTGGCATTGCATTGGTTCGGATTCGACCAAGCCCCCAAATGACTCAGTGGCCTAGGGCCGATCAAGTGGCATTGCATTGGTTCGGACACGACCAAGCCCCCAAATGACTTATTGGCTATTTAAAAGCCGATCAGAAGGCATTACCATCATCAAGACATGACCGAGCTCCCATAAGGTGTAACTACGGTTCAAGTCGATTAGGTCCCCAACTGACTTAGTGGCAAATGTGCCAGCCAGAAGGCATTACCGTCGTCAAGACATGACCAAGCTCCCAGGAGGTGTAGCTACGGTTCAAGTCGACTAGGTCCCCAACTGACTTTGTAAGGATAGCTATGTTCTCTTTGGTTCGAATACGACCTATGTTTGAACAGGAAGCCCCATGTTTGAACCGCGCATCATGGCAGCAGGTCCTCTTCAGTAATTTTTAACCTTTTTGCAAGAGATAAATTCTTCTTGAACCGGGATCTTGAACCGGATATTAAGAGCTTCAAAGCTTTGTGGGAGACATCTTTCCCTTGAACCGGATTTTAAACCGGAATCTTCATTTTCAGCCGGAAATTTTCTGACGGCCTTTAAACTTGAACTTGCGAGAAGTTAATTCCTTTTTGAACCGGACATTGTTAAACCGGATCTGAGCACTTCAGAACTTTGTGGGAGAATAGATTTCTCTTGAACCGGATTGTAAACCGGATATTTGAGAGCTTCAGTGATACTGACTTCCCTTCAGCCAGGTTTCAAAACGGAATCCTTTCTGATGATCCGAAACTTCTTCATTGAGTCGGGATTTTGTAACTGTCATATACTTTCTAAGCCGGAAATTTTCTGACGGCCTTTAAATTTTCATCAACATAACAGTAGCCTCCGGGATCGGGTTATCTTTCCCTCCATCGTCCTCGGGTTCTTAAACCGGCTGAAACTGGCAAGACTTGCTGCGTCATATCATCATAGCCCCCAAGTCTCAAGGTGACTCGAGGAGTTGGCTTGAGATTCTCCATATTTGACCGTGATATAAACCGGTATAACTTGTATATCATTGGTGTTGATAACACGATGTGAATACACAGAAGGTTGAGGTGAATGCGGCGGGTTGTAAATGATCCCGTATGAACCGTGTCAGCAACTCGGCCAATGGTTCCTTCCAACTGGTGATTTCAAGTTAACCAAACTGTAGCGGCGGCGACTTGTGCGCCTGCCCATTGATCCACCGAGTACAGACGGCGGTTGATGATAATTTGCCTCCGATTTGAAAGAAAACCGGGCTACCCAAGCTGTGACTTGTTCATACTCAATAAATGGCTCATGCAGACAGGTGCGGCCCGGTATGTTGATGTAGACCGGACTGCGGGGGATGGCAGCTTGTGCACGCGCTATTGGGTAATTCGCATGGTCCTGACGAGTTGACGCGGACTGGATCGCGATATAAACCGGCACGGGTTGTCCAATAGGTCAGCGATATCATAATTCCTTTTTGCAATAGACAATTTGTCCGGATGGATTTCACTTGATATATCATGCCAGGGGTTATCCACCGTAGAGTTGATGATCACCATGTCGGCCTCAGGAGTTGTAAACCGGCGCAGACGGAGAGTCGGTCGCGTGTTGATATAAACCGGACCACCGGCGGTTTACGCGCGTCCGTTAAGCAGTGTGGAACGGTCAAAAGCCAATATATAATGACGCCGGTGCACGCTCCATATGCATGGTGTAACACCAATGTTGTGGCGAATAATTGTCCTGCATATAAAAATATGCAAAACCAACGTAATTGTTATTTTTACAAAAACAATATATGTCAAAAAATAGATTTAGATGGATATCACCTGATTCGTTTGGGCCGGAAATAACCCACCATGAAGTTGATGATAACTGTATGAAGCTGAAATCAATCACGGGTGAACCGGCCGCAGTGTGGTAAACCGGTGCGGACGGGTGAGTCGGTCGTGATGTTTGTAAGCCGGCACAGACGGAGCGAGTTGGCCATACGAGAAACGGATGAATCGACCGCGGTGTGGTAAACCGGTGCGGATAAGCAAGTTACCCTCCGTGTTGTAAGCCGGCGCGGACGCACGAACCGACGGCGAGGGCGGACGGGCGAGTCGTCCGTGGCGTGTTGATGTAAACCGGACCGCGATACGCGTGTCCGTGAAGCTGCACGACACAGCCAAACGTGCCTCCGCGGTATATCCCACCCCTTTTTCTTTTAATAGCCGTCCTGGTATCTTTATATCTCAGGTGATCATACTGGATAAGCACATTTAGCTCCGCGGATAACTCAGCATCGGAACATGGATTGTGTATATGGCTATGCGCTTGGTCTGGTGACCTGTGCCCAGCTTCTGGGTTTTACTGCCATAGTAGTTGAGCTTTCCTTGCTTCTGCCAGCAGATTTGAGACGTCGGCAGCCCATCATAGATACAACCATCTCTGAAGCCCTTGACATTTACTGAAGATCCAAACTGTTGTAAAGCTCATTTACTACTTTTTTCCTGTATCTCATATTTGTTACTCCAGCAAAAGCAACCCTTGAGCCAGCAGCTCTTGATAGAAACAGGCCAAGGGATGAGGGTGGCGACTCGTGGCAGCCCGCGCCAGTAGCGACTCGAGGCAGGAGCGGTGACTCGGTGCTGCAGCGACGCCCGGCAAAAGTGGGTAAACGAAGGGCGCCTCCGGGATGAAGGCAGTGCACTGGCGGCTTTAAAGCCGGGCCCAGCAGAGGAGGAACAAACAGATGGCAGTAGCTGACTGCAGTGGTGAACCGGGGCATGAGGAGCAGCAATACTGAATCACGGCGGCGACTAAGGCCGGACTGGCTCGAGCGATTCAACCATGCAGCTATGGGGGCGCTTGCGGGCAGGGCCTCGGCAGCTCAGGGCGGCAACAGTGACCCAGCACCATCAAGAACGGGGCGAGACGGCTGGCGGGTCGGCCGGTCCGGGCGTCGCAACGGTGATGGTGAATCGGCAGAGGCTAAAGCCCCCCGTCCGCGGAGACTGAACCCATGACTTAAACATGCTCCCAGGTCGTAGGGGTTTCTGGATCCACGTGTCAGTACTAACTTTTCCTTCCCTTGAATCTTGAATTGGCTTGTTTGTGTGTTTTTCAACCCCGTTTTGTCTGTCGAGTTACGTCCTTCCAAAACTGTTCCATGCTAGTACTAGTAATGGTTCTTGGCAGTGAAATAAAAGTTGGACTTTGCTTCACGCGGACAGTTGAATTGGTCTTCTCAGACAAGACCTAACAGCTCAATGAATTGGATGTGTGTTGGAACCAAGAAAAATACTTGTCAGGCCGAGCCGACTCCTTCAGTTAGCGGCAGTAGAGAGTCTTGTCGGTCTTGACGATCTTTAAGGCGGCGGCCGTGCGGTTTGCAAGACGTAACATGGATGGAAACAGGTGGATGATAGCGATAGCAGCCTAGAGTCTGTGGCGGAAGCTGACTCCCTGGGGCAACTCAGAACAGATGCGGCGACCCACGGTTCCAACACGGATTCGAGGGTGAAGACGAAGTTAACCACAGGCGGAAGTTACGTGCTGCAGCATCAAGTTTTTTGGCGGCGCGTGATGGGCATCCAGTCGGTCTCATCAACTTGGCAACTTTGCGGCGGCGTATCCGACGCAACTCTTCTTTTCTCCGGCACATCGCGAACTTCTTGATCCCTGAAAGAATAAAAATCCCTCCAAAAACTCAACACCACCGTGCGCAGGCCCCACGGTGGGCGCCAACTGTCGTGGATTTGTCATGGCAGATGTCCTTAGTGTCAGGACTTAGTCGCGAGGCCAACGCATCTATGTGGTAGCTTGAGAGGGGTTGAGTGGGACGAGAGACGCAGGGCGGATCAACACGCAAGACAAGGATTTAGACAGCTTCGGGCCCCGGGAAACATCATCCGGTAATAACCCTACATGCTGTTTGAGGCTAGGTCTCATTATCATCCCGAGGAAGACGCCGTAAACCGGCTCTTGTGTCTAGCCCTAGAGATTATTGATTGCTTGTAGCTTGTAGCTTCTAACTTGTAACCCTCTCCCTCTTTGGGGAGCCCTGCCCCTCCTTATATATGTTGAAGGGGCGGTTTACATGTGGAGTCCTATTGGGATTAGGACTAGTCTATCTCTAATACAAACCGGATACAAGTCCTGGTCTTAACTCTTTGTAAGATAAATATTCCTTTCCTCTTAAACCGGCCCACCATAGTTGAACCGGCCTTCTAGGCCTTGGGTCTTGTCATCCGTCTAATCCGCACGTCGGTTTACCAGTGAGTCATAACGACCAAGCGGATTGCTTGTAAACCGCCAAGGTCAGGGCGGATCTTCAGATAAACCGCCAAGTCCGGCCGGGTTAACTTCCGGCCGGTTTACACCGCGGGGTATATCCCCGACATCTCTGGTGCGGATCTTACTCTGGTTGATCTACGAGGTTCTGTAGTAACTTGTTCTGTAGTTCTATGATCATCATCATCAACCTCCTCACTAGTTGGTTTTGACGTCACAGAAACTGGTTCCTGTGATGTACTGGTTTCCAACAAGGGAATAGGTACAGTTACCTCATCAAGTTCTACTTTCCTCCCACTCACTTCTTTCGAGAGAAACTCCTTCTCTAGAAAGGATCCATTGTTAGCAACGAATGTCTTGCCTTCGGATCTGTGATAGAAGGTGTACCCAACTGTCTCCTTTGGGTATCCTATGAAGACATATTTCTCCGATTTGGGTTTGAGCTTATCAGGGTGAAACTTTTTTCACATAAGCATCACAACCCCAAACTTTAAGAAACGACAACTTTGGTTTCTTGCTAAACCACAGTTCATATAGTGTCGTCTCAACGGATTTAGATGGTGCCCTATTTAATGTGAATGCAGCTGTCTCTAATGCATAACCCCAAAACGATAGTGGTAAATCGGTAAGAAACATCATAGATTGCACTATATCAATAAAGTACGGTTATGACGTTTGGACACACCATTATGCTGTGGTGTTCCAGGTGGCGTGAGTAGTGAAACTATTTCACATTGTTTAACTGAAGGCCAAACTCGTAACTCAAATGTTTTACCTCTGCGATCATATCGTAGTAACTTTTATTTTCTTGTTACGATGATTCTCTACTTCACTCTAAAATTCTTTGAACTTTTCAAACGTTTCAGACTTATGTTTCATCAAGTAGATATACCCATATCTGCTCAAATCATCTGTGAAGGTTAGAAAATAATGGTACTTGTCGCGAGCCTTAATATTCATCGGACCACATACATCAGTATGTATGATTTCCAACAAATCTGTTGCTTGCTCCATTGTTCCGGAGAACGACGTTTTAGTCATCTTGCCCAAGAGGCATGGTTCGCAAGCATCAAGTGATTCATAATCAAGTGAGTCCAAAATCCCATCAGCATGGAGTTTCTTCATGCGCTTTACACCAATATGACCTAAACGGCAGTGCCACAAATAGGTTGCACTATCATTATTAACTTCGCATCTTTTGGTTTCAATATTATGAATATGTGTATCACTATGATCGAGATCCAATGAACTATTTTCATTGGGTGTGTATGTCCATAAAAGGTTCTATTCATGTAAACAGAACAACAATTGTTCTCTAACTTAAATGAATAATCGTATTGCAATAAACATGATCAAATCATATTTATGCTCAATGCAAACACCAAATAACACTTATTTAGGTTCATCACTAATCCCGAAAGTATAGGGAGTGTGCGATGATGATCATATCAATCTTGGAACTACTTCCAACTTTCATCGTCACTTCACCCTTAACTAGTCTTTGTTCATTCTGCAACTCCCGTTTCGAGTTACTACTCTTAGCAACTGAACCAGTATCAAATACCGAGGGGTTGCTATGAACACTAGTAAAATACATATCAATAATCTGTATATCAAATATACCTTTGTTCACTTCGCCATCCTTCTTATCCGCCAAATACTTGGGGCAGTTCCGCTTCCAGTGACCAGTCCCTTTGCAGTAAACGCACTCAGTCTTAGGCTTAGGTCCAGACTTGGGCTTCTTCACTTGAGCAGCAACTTGCTTGCCGTTCTTCTTGAAGTTCCCCTTCTTCCCTTTGCCCTTTACTTGAAACTAGTGATCTTGTCAACCATCAACGCTTGATGCTCTTTCTTGATTTCTACCTCCATCGATTTCATCATTATGAAAAAGTTCGGGAGTCGTTTTCGTCATCCCTTGCATACTATAGTTCATCACGAAGTTCTACTAACTTGGTGATGGTGACTAGAGAATTCTGTCAATCACTATCTTATCTGGAAGATTAACTCCCACTTGATTCAAGCGATTGTAGTACCCAGACAATCTGAGCACATGCTCACTAGTTGAGCGATTCTCCTCCATCTTTTAGCTATAGAACTTGTTGGAGACTTCATATCCCTCAACTCGGGTAGTTGCTTGAAATATTAACTTCAACTACTGGAACATCTCATATGGTCCATGACGTTCAAAACGTCTTTGAAGTCCCGATTCTAAGCCGTTAAGCATGGTGCACTAAACTATCAAGTAGTCATCATATTGAGCTAACCAAACGTTCATAACGTCTGCATCTGCTCCTGTAATAGGTCTGTCACCTAGCGGTGCATTAAGGACATAATTCTTCTGTGCAGCAATGAGGATAAACCTCAGATCACGGATCCAATCCGCATCATTGCTACTAATATTTTTCAACACAATTTTCTTTAGGAACATATCAAAATAAACATAGGGAAGCAACAACGCGAGCTATTGATCTACAACATAGATATGCTAATACTACTAGGACTAAGTTCATGATAAATTAAAGTTCAATTAATCATATTACTTAAGAACTCCCACTTATATAGACATCCCTCTAATCCTCTAAGTGATCACGTGATCCAAATCAAACTAAACCATAACCGATCATCACGTGAAATGGATTAGTTTTCAATGGTGAACATCATCATGTTGATCATATCTACTATATGATTAACGCTCGACCTTTCGGTCTCCGTGTTCCGAGGTCATATCTTATATGCATAGCTCGTCAAGTATAACCTGAGAATTCCGCGTGTGCAACTGTTTTGCACCCATTGTATTTGAACGTAGAGCCTATCACACCCGATCATCACGTGGTGTCTTAGCACGAAGAACTTTCGCAACGGTGCATACTCAGGGAGAACACTTCTTGATAATTAGTGAGAGATCATCTTATAATGCTACCATCAATCAAAGCAAGATAAGATGCATAAAAGATAAACATCACATGCAATCAATATAAGTGATATGATATGGCCATCATCATCTTGTGCTTGTGATCTCCATCTCCGCAGCACTGTCATGATCACCATCGTCACCGGCGCGACACCTTGATCTCCATCGTAGCATCGTTGTCGTCTCGCCAATCTTATGCTTCTACGACTATCGCTACCGCTTAGTGATAAAGTAAAGCATTACAGGGCGATTGCATTGCATACAATAAAGCGACAACCATACGGCTCCTGCCGGTTGCCGATAGCTCGGTTACAAAACATGATCATCTCATACAATAAAATTTAGCATCATGTCTTGAACATATCACATCACAACATGCCCTGCAAAAACAAGTTAGACGTCCTCTACTTTGTTTGTTGCAAATTTTACGTGGCTGCTACGGGCTGAAGCAAGAACCAATCTCACCTACGCATCAAAACCACAACGATACTTCGTCAAATAGACTCCGTTTTAACCTTCTCAAGGACCGGGCGTAGCCATACTCGGTTCAACTAAAGTTGGTGAGACAGTCTCCCGCAAGCCATATGTGTGCAAAGCACGTCGAGGGAACCAGTCTCGCGTAAGCGTATGTGTAAGGTTGGTCCGGGTCGTCTCATCCAACAATACCGTTGACCCAAAGTATGACATGCTGGTAGGCAGTATGACTTGTATCATCCACAACTCACTTGTGTTCTACTCGTGCAAATAACATCAAACCATAAAAACCTAGGCTTGGATGCCACTGTTGGGGAACGTAGTAATTTCAAAATTTTCCTACGCACACGCAAGATCATGGTGATGCATAGCAACGAGAGGGGAGAGTGTTGTCTACGTACCCTCGTAGACCGACGCGGAAGCGTTGACGCAATGTAGAGGAAGTAGTCGTACGTCTTCTCGATCCGACCGATCCAAGCACCGTTACTCCGGCACCTCCGAGTTCTTGGCACACGTTCAGCTCGATGACGCACCTCTAGCTCCGATCCAGCAAAGCTTCGGGGAGGAGTTCCGTCAGCACGACGGCGTGGTGACAATCTTGATGTTCTACCGGCGCAGGGCTTCGCCTAAGCACTGCAACGATATATTCGAGGTGGAATATGGTAGAGGGGGGCACCACACACGACTAAGGAACGATCACGAAGATCAACTTGTGTGTTCATGGGGTGCCCCCTGCCCTCGTATATAAAGGAGCAAGGGAGGGAGGAGGCCGGCCTTAGGTTTGGGCGCGCCAGGGGAGTCCTACTCCCACCGGGAGTAGGATTCCACCTTTCCTAGTCCAACTAGGTCAAGGGGGGAAAGAGGGGAAGAGGGGAAGGAAGGGAGAGAGGGGCCGCGCCCCAAACCCCTTGTCCAATTCGGACTGGGCTTGGGAGGGGCGCGCGCCACCTCCTGGTCCTTCCCACTAAGGCCCATCAAGGCCCATTGCTTCTTCCTCGTATTCCCGTAACTCCCCGGTACCTCCGAAAATACCCGAACCACTCAGAACCCTTCCGATGTCCGAATATAGTCGTCCAATATATCGATCTTTACGTCTCGACCATTTAGAGACTCCTCGTCATGTCCCCGATCTCATCCGGGACTCCGAACTCCTTCGGTACATTAAAACTCATAAACTCATTATATAACTGTCATCGAAACCTTAAGCGTGCGGACCCTACGGTTCGAGAACAATGTAGACATGACCGAGACACGTCTCCGGTCAATAACCAATAGCAGGACCTGGATGACCATATTGGCTCCTACATATTCTACGAAGATCTTTATCGGTCAGACCGCATAACAACATACGTTGGTCCCTTTGTCTATCGGTATGTTACTGCCCGAGATTCGATCGTCGGTATCCAATACCTAGTTCAATCTCGTTACCGGCAAGTCTCTTTACTCGTTCCGTAATACATCATCCCGCAACTAACTCATTAGTTGCAATGCTTGCAAGGCTTAAGTGATGTGCATTACCGAGAGGGCCCAGAGATACTTCTCCCACAATTGGAGTGACAAATCCTAATCTCGAAATACGCCAACCCAACATCTACCTTTGGTGACACCTGTAGTACTCCTTTATAATCACCCAGTTACGTTGTGACGTTTGGTAGCACCCAAATCGTTCCTCCGGCAAACGGGAGTTGCATAATCTCATAGTCAAAGGAACATGTATAAGTCATGGATAAAAGCAACAGCAACATACTAAACGATCGGGAGCTAAGCTAATGGAATGGGTCATGTCAATCAGATCATTCAACTAATGATGTGACCTTGTTAATCAAATGACAATTCCTTTGTCCATGGTTAGGAAACTTAACCATCTTTGATTAACAAGCTAGTCAAGTAGAGGCATACTAGTGACACTCTGTTTGTCTATGTATCCACACATGTATTATGTTTCCAGTTAATACAATTCTAGCATGAATAATAAACATTTATCATGATATGTAAGGAAATAAATAATAACTTTATTATTGCCTCTAGGGCATATTTCCTTCAGTAGATAGGGAGGGCACATGGAGGAGGGATGAAGGGGCATGTTTCGACGCCGATAGCATCAGACGCGGGGTGGGAAGAGATCAATTAGGTTGAGTGGCTTCCTCTTTTAGCTGATACTAATAATTAGATGCTCCGGCAACAAAAAAGGATACTAATAATTAGATGACAATTATATATGGTATAGGAGTAATAATTATCGAAGATTTGGTGGGATGGTTGAGCGGAAGTCTGCCTTCAGTAATTTCTAATTGCACCCTTTCATATCTCATCAGATTAATCTGATCTGTTAGATCTAATTAATTTAGATGATCAAACGGTGATAATTAATCAGTGTAGACTTAACGGGGTTTCTTTAACAAAAGAAAATGTTTGCTTGTTTAATTTTTTTTAGGAAAGTTTGCTTGTTTAATAGTAGTAGAGATAGGTACGTGTACAACAGAGCTAGGGGTTGGAGCAAGGAGGTCGACGGCGCCGTAAGGAGGGCTGCCTGAGAAATTCGGACCGAGAGGGTTGAGAAAGGACCGGACGACCCAAGGTGGAGGTCTCCAGTTGGAGCGAGATCACAGTAATTATTGCGTAATTATTAGATCATGGTAATTATTGCTAATTGATTTATGATTAAAATAGGACCAGGTTGGTAAGTTTTGCGTAATTATGATGGCGTAGATCATGGTAATTATTGATAATTGATTTTGGTAAATGTTATTGGTAATTGATTTTGTTTAATGATGTGATACAACGTTGAGGCAATCCGGTCCATTGAGAGATGACGGATGTATGGCTGAGATGTAATATTTCTGCCACAACTCGATTGTTTAATAGTAGTAGTAGATACGCGTCATCACAATAATCATCATAATAGGAGGCATGCTTTCATCATAATAAATTTGCTCTTCAAAACTTGGGGGACTAAACATATCATCTTCATCAAACATAGCATCCCCAAGCTTGCGGCTTTGCATATCATTAGCATCATGGGTATTCAAATAATTCATACTATCAACATTGCAATCATGCTCATTATCCAAGGATTTAGTGCCATACATTTTAATACATTCTTCTTCTACCACATTGGCACAATTATCGGAATCCTTATTTTCACAAAAGACATTAAAAAGATGAAGCACATGAGGCAACCTTAATTCCATTCCTTTTGTAGTTTTGTTTTATAGACTAAACTAGCACTACTAGGGAAAAGCCTAGCAGCAGCGTGGGTTTTAGGCCTATCAATAACGCGGGACAATGCGCTACTGATATGGCGCTACAACTAACGTGTAGCAGTAGTGCCTGTCGTCCCACGCTACTGCTATACATGGATAGCAGTAGCGCGCTTTGGTGAAGAGCGCTGCTGATATTATCTGCAGCGCTTTTTACAGGGAAGCGCTACTGGTAAGGCGGCGCTACTGATAACTTTGTTCCCCTCACCACTACTAGTTTTATTAGTTTTTTTCTGCATATTTGTTTTGTATTTGAATAGGCTTTATACAATAATCTTTAGCATATCATACACATACAAATGTAATCATAGCATATACATACAACTAGTCTCATCAAATCATGTCATCATCCTAATCATCATCCAACACAAAGTGGTCTCTCGTCATCATCTCAAAAATAGCGATACAAGTCTTGATTACTTGCAACTACATCGTCATCCATCTAAACAATGATATACGCGAGAAGAGCTATCACTTTGAGTGAGAGCGGAACTATGCAGTACATGAGTTCGTATCCCTCTCTCGCATTAGCGTGAACCTAAACTAACTACTGCCTGTCGCTCGGAAATAGGAAACCGGTACACCTGGGCCTGATACTCCGGCCACTCGTCATATATATACTCCTGGCGTAGCACTTCTTCACCATCGATGATCTATGCACCTGCATCGTCACATGAGTCGATGATATGCAACATATATAATTGAGCAACAGAAAGAGACAGACTTGGCAAAAATAGAAGCAACATATCATAAGCATAAATAACAAAGTTGATCATACCCAAAATGCCCTAACTAGAGTGATCGTCGCTAGTCGAGGAGGACGGTTTAATTACATAACAAATAATGTTTCGTCGTGCATAACTCGAAGTTTCTTCCTATAGAAGGTATGGACTAAACGGACACACTGTCATATATCGACAATCACTCCAACATGTCGTGACATCCATCCAAGTCAGGGTGATAGTCCCCGAGCCTAGTGAAAGGCTTCAGGTCAAGACGCTGAGAGGCTACCCATGTTCGGACGTCTTCCCACGACATTTGTCCTTCTTCGTAGAACATCCCTGTTTTTCCAACGACCTCCTTCATGATGATTAGGGCAAGTTCGTGTTGGATGTGATAGAACTTAGCTCGAAGTCGATGATCCTCGATATCTCCTACGTTCTTTGCCCATTGCAGAATATGGGCATCGCCGGATGTAGCTGACATGCGAAGGTTCTGGTGATCCCGTCTGTACTCCAGCATGTGGTGTAGGACATAGAATCCATCATTAAGAGAATCACTCGGTTGCTGGATGCAGCAGAAGTCGGTCTTATGGCCGAAGGCGAGCCTGTCGCCCCTTCTCTTCTTGTCCTTGACCTCTCCACCCCGTGCTTCATAGTAAAACATAGTACTATCGAGAACATCCTTGATGTGGGTGTAATCCTTTTTGTTAATGTTCTTCGACGAGTCCAAGTAAAGAGCGTGGGAGTATCAGGGGTAGAGGATGATGAGGACGGCGCGCCCGCTGCTGCGCAAAATAAGTACACCTCAAATTAATTAGCCTCCACCGTGCAAATGAATGATTGAAATCGAAAGAAGGATATCCGCGCGGATGACTTACAGGGGATGATACGGCATGAGAATCGCCTCCTTGTCCTTATTAGCGAGCATGAAATTGACGATGTATTCCCTCGCGTATTCACGGTGCTTTGCGCAGACTCCCAAGAAGCCCTCGTGCATGAAGTACGGGTTAGCAACACAGATATGAGGTATCTGCTCAACCCCGGTGATGTAGTTCATGTGCAAGGCACAAAGGCGGAAAAACATAAAATCTAGCTTCTTCACGTGAAACATGTTGAATATGTAATCGAATCGAAGGAAGAACTTATCCGCGGGGAAGAAGTCAACGTACGACAATTGCCGCGGAACGTTCACCACGTAGAGTGGGTATCCTGGATCTTTCGAGGCGATGAGGCCTTTCTCTATCCGTAGCACATCGTCATGAAGTCTCCTTAGATCGCCGAATCTGGCCCCTAGTGCTGTTGCAGGTAGGATTGGTTGACCGGGGATATGCCATTTATCTACACCGGGGATATCTATACGGTCTTGAACCCGAGGCTGCTGAGGCGGCTGGATCATAGAATCAGCTTTCTTGCCTTTCCTCGGTCTCTTCTTAGGCCTCTTTGCCGGAAGGTCGTCTCTAATACGTTGAGCGTCCGAAGGTGGCAATTCAGGTACCGACTCATGACGCTCAAACCCTGAGTAGGTGCCAGTATAGACATACTGTTGAATGCCATCGTCATCCTCATCCTCATCCATGGCGATGTCATCAGCGACTAATAGAGCCTCTTCCTTACCCCGTCCGCTATCACCCAACCCGACATCCAACGCTAATTGGGTAGGTAGGGTGTTGATGTTCATACCTTGCTGAGGCTGCGTGCTCGTGGGTGTGCTCCCAGCCGCCTCCAGACGAAGCAAACTCTTTGGCACAACAGGACCCACCCATTGCAACAATCACCAAGCCGCCGTGGGGTCTCGTCGTCATCCCCCCTAGTACCAGCGGAGGCAAATTCTCGTGGCCCGGTTTGACACTGGCCACGGAAACCTTGAAGACGTTCGGGGGGATCGGCCGGCTGTGGAACAATGGTTCCTTCGGCTTAATTATCGTCGCCTTCCCCACGTCCACCTTCTGGTCGCTGATGGTGTACAATATGGTGCATGGGGTTTCGTCGGCCTGCAAAGAAAAGTCTGCGACGTGAGACATCCAAAAGGCAACGAAAACGGGAGATTATACATTTATTGAAGGGGGCCGGTGTGACAGATACTATGAGGGCGTCGAGCTCAGCCAAAGACGAAGCACCGCCGAGCACGTCCGGTGCGGGAGCCGGTGTGGGACCAGGTGCGGAAGCCGGTGCGGGATCAGGTGCAGCTGCAGGTGCTAGTGCAACGCTAGTCGAGCTGCTCCCCAAGAAGTCAGCAAGGGGAAAGTCTGCTACATTTTTTTTTCTGGATTTTGCCTGGTCCAATTGAAAACGGCCAGAACCTAGGAAGTAGACATATCTACAACCATCTGTTTTGCGGCAGCTACCGCTGTTGCGACTGTCTGAGATGATTTCTTCTCAACAGCAATGTCAACCTTCTTGTCGATGTTTTCTTCGCTTAACCTCCGTCTTTCCTTTCTCTCCTCCGTGGACTCACTGTAGTACTTCTTCCACGTGGCGCTGTCTCCAACACCGTGCACGCATCCATACGACGGTCGAGTATCCACCGGGAGTCGTTTCAATATGTTCAACGCCCGGTTGAATGGAGTGTCCCACTTGGGCCTCGCCAACGCCTCAGACGGCGAGTCGCTTTCGGCCGCAATCCTGTGCTGCTCACTCTAGAAAAGGCACAAGGATCGTTTACAAATATGCATGACTAAAGTGTAGTCGAATTGATCAGAAACTAAAATTACCAGCAGTCTCATGAACTTCGTCGTGAGCGCGTTCGTCTCGAAAATCTTCTTCACTGGGTCCCAATGGTGCCGGGCCCTGAGGACGTCACGCTCCTGCGGGACGATGAACTCCGCCAAGGGGTCTGGGATGCCCAGACCCACGGCTTCCGCATCCTCCTTGGCCCATATGGACCTCTTCCCGCCGTAACCACGGCTTCCGAGGTGGTGGCACCCAATGTTCCTCTGTTGAAGCCCCTTCATGTACTTCGACTTTTTTTGGCATCTTCGGCCTCGCAAGCCGTCTTGAATATTTCAAATTGCTCTGCCATGACTGTCGGATTAGCCTTTACAATCTCGGAGTAGGGTTCCTTTTTTTTCGATCTTTGCCTTCACCGTTGTTTTCCAGGCGGCCAACGCGTCGCTAAACTTGGACATGGCGTGTTTGTTTATCTTCTTCATTGTCAGGTCCTTATCTGGTTCTTTATAACCCTTTTCATTCCGGCCCGGGAACAAGAAATATCTGATGCAGCTTCTTTAGGAGGGACGGCCTCATATTATCTATCTTCTGTAGTTTCTCATTGTTGATGGTGGCGGTTGTCCGTACGATGTAGCCTATTTGATTGTCGTAGCATGCGCGCGCTTCCTCGGGCGCGGTTGGCTCAAAATTGCTGTCGTCCACCGATGTGACCACCAGACTAGTAGTCCTGAGTTTGTTACGAAGTCGTTGCCTCTTTGCTTTTGGTTCTACACCGGCTCCGCTCCCCGAGGCAGCCCCAGCCTCAGTCTCAGCGCCGGTCTCGATGCCGGTCTCAGTCTCAGCACCGGTCTGCGTGTCGGTCTCATTCCCTGATGCGACCGCTGGGCCCAGCAACAACATCGGTTGATCATCGGCAAGGCTCAAAAATTCGTCTGCCGCCAGGTAGATGTCGTCGCAATTACCAGAACCCTGTCCTTCATCGTTGCTAGCCATGTTTCCTATGATTAAATCTAGTCAATTAACTCTAGACCTAATAAAATGAATAGTGACATAAAAAGGGCCTATGTTTTTCAGGAACGTTGACTCCTTCCCGGTGCGGCAAATCCCGGGCACTCGATATGTCCTAGTTTGTAGCACAAGTCATGCCGAAATTCACGGAAAATTTTGGCATGACCTTTGCTAAAAAGTGGACAAATCGAGAACCTGAAATTTGCTAGAACGGAAATGAATCAACATTCCGGCAAAACATAGGCCACTCAGCTTCATTCCCTGGAAACAACAAAAGGCCACTTGGGCACAATCGAAACATTGGCAAACACAATTGAGGAATTTGCACATATCCTGAACACTTAAAATTTGCATGTCCTAGCGTTTGACACTTCAAGAAAATCTACACAAATCTCATGCTCTCTCAAACTCAATTCAAAAACCAAATATAGATTATATTTAGTTAACTACTGAACTAAACTTTACTCTAAACTAAACCCTACTTCCCTAATTAACATCTAGTTAAACAAACTAAATTCAAAAACTAAACTCTACTGAACTAATTAACATCTACATTATCTACTACTTAACATCTATTATTACCCTAACTAAAAAAATGAACATTATCTACTACTGAACATTAACATCTATTAACTAAAAAGGATGGGTGGGGGGCTTACAGAGAATGGACTGACGGTGGCAGGTTGGTGCTCGGCGACGGAGGTAGGGGCGGCGAGGGCGGGCTCAGGATAGGGACGCGGCGGTCCTGGCGGGCTCGGGGGCGGTGAGGTCAAGGGCGGCGGCGGTGAGATCGTGGGAGGCGATGGTGAGGTTGAGGGCGGCCTAAGAGGCGGCGGCGGTGAGGCTGGGCGGCCTCGGGCGGCGGCCGTGAGGATGGGTGCGGCGTCGACGCCGGCAGGAGATGGCAGCGAAGTGGGGCCGACGGCGAAGTGGGGGAGACGGCGGCGAAGTGGGCGAGGGATCGATTTGGGGGAGAAGTGGTGGCCGGGGGAAACCGTTTTTGGTTAAGTCAAAAGTAACGGTAGCGCGTTACAGAAAACTTGGTATAGCTAAGTGAGCTATAGCGCGTTTCAGAGAACACGCTACTGCTATGTATTCATAATTTTTTCCCTTTTTCATTTACTTTCCTTTTTCCTTTTTCCTTTTTCTATTTCTTTCATTTTCATTTACTTTTCTATTTGTTTTTCATTTTATTTTATTTTCGTTAGCAGTAGCCTTCACGCATAAACGCGCTGCTATAAGTATATTAGCGGTAGCGCGGTTTTTGGAAGATCGCTGCTACTATGTGTAGCCCATCGGGTAAGTGATTGGAACTTTAGTAGTATGAGTTTTCGGTGAGACGCGCTACTGATATATGTCCATCTGCAGCGCGCTTATTTTGCACGCGCTACTGCTTTCTAGAAGTAGCGTGTTTTTTTAACAAACGCTACTGCTAAAGTTCTGTGTATAACGTTTTCCCTAGTAGTGTACTGATAAAACAAGAAACTAAAAGATTTGATTGCAAGATCCAAAGATATACCTTCAAGCACTCACCTCCCCGACAACGGCGCCAGAAAAGAGCTTGATGTCTACTATGCAACCTTCTTCTTGTAGACATTGTTGGGCCTCCAAGTGCAGAGGTTTGTAGGACAGTAGCAAATTTCCCTCAAGTGGATGACCTAAGGCTTATCAATCGGTGGGATGTGTAGGATGAAGATGGTCTCTCTCAAACAACCCTGCAACCAAATAACAAAGAGTCTCTTATGTCCCCAACACACTCAATACAATGGTAAATTGTATAGGTGCACTAGTTCGGCGAAAAGATGGTGATATAAGTGCAATATGGATGGTAGATATAGGTTTTTGTAATCTGAAATTATAAAAACAGCAAGATAACTAATAATAAAAGTGAGCGAAAATGGTATTGCAATGTGTTGAAAGGCCTAGGGTTCATACTTTCACTAGTGCAAGTTCTCTTAACAATAATAACATAATTGGATCATATAACTATCCCTCAACATGCAACAAAGAGTCACTCCAAAGTCACTGATAGCGGAGAACAAACGAAGAGATTATTGTAGGGTACGAAACCACCTCAAAGTTATTCTTTCGGATCAATCTATTCAAGAGTTCGTACTAGAATAACACCTTAAGACACATATCAACCAAAACCCTAATGTCACCTAGATACTCCAATGTCACCTCAAGTATCCGTGGGTATGATTATACGATATGCATCACACAATCTCAGGTTCATCTATTCAAACCAACACAAAGTACTTCAAAGAGTGCCCCAAAGTTTCTACTAGAGAGTCAAGACGAAAATGTGTGCCAACTGGTACGTCCATTTTGCATCATGCTTTTATATCGATATTTATTGCATTATCGGCTGTTATTTCACATTATGTCACAATACTTATGGCTATTCTCTCTTATTTTACAAGGTTTACATAAGGAGGGAGAATGCAGGCAGCTTGAATTCCGGCTTGTCCTTTGCTATAAAAAGGATTGGGCCACCTTGCCGCACTTTATTTACTTTTGTTACTTGTTGCTCGTTACAAATTATCCTATCCCAAAACTATCTGTTACCACTTGTTTCAGCACTTGCAGAGAATACCTTGTTGAAAACCGCTTATCATTTCCTTCTACTCCTCGTTGGGTTCAACACTCTTACTTATCAAAAGGACTACGATAGATCCCCTATACTTGTGGGTCATCAAGACTCTTTTCTGGCACCGTTGCCGGGGAGTGAAGCGCCCTTGGTAGGTGGAACTTTGTAAGGAAAAATTTATATAGTGTGCTGAAATTTACTATCACTTGTTACTATGGAAAGTAATCCTCTGAGGGGCTTGTTCGGGGTATCTTCACCCCGACCAGTAGAGCAAAGAGTTGCTCCTCAAGCTACTGAACCTATTGAAAATGAAGTTCCTTTTGAATTTCCTTCGCGTATATGATAGAAAAACTGCTAGCTAATCCTTTTACAGGAGATGAAACAAAGCATCCTGATGAGCACTTAATATATGTGGATGAAGTTTGTGGATTATTTAAGCTTGCAGGTATACCCGATGATGTTGCTAAGAAGAAGTTCTTCCCTTTATCTTTGAAGGGAGACGCATTGACATGGTATAGGCTATGTGATGATACAAGATCATGGAACTATAGAAGATTGAAATTGGAATTTCATCAAAAGTATTACCCTATGCATCTTGTTCATCGTGATCGCAATTATATATATAATTTTTGGCCTAGCGAAGGAGAAAGCATCGCTCAAGCTTGGGGGAGGCTTAAATCAATGTTATATTCATGCCCCAATCATGAGCTCCCAAGAGAAACAATTATTCAAAACTTTTATTCTCGACTTTCTGAAAATAACCGCACCATGCTCGATACTTCTTGTGCTGGCTCTTTTATGATGAAGACTATTGAATTTAAATGGGATTTATTGGATAGAATTAAACGCAACTCCGAAGATTGGGATCTCGACGAAGGTAAGGAGTCAGGTATGACACCTAAGTTTGATTGTGTTAAATCTTTTATGGATACTGATATTTTCCGTAAGTTTAGCACTAAATATGAACTTGACTATGAGATAGTAGCTTCTTTCTGTGAATATTTTGCTACTTATGTTGATCTCCCTAAGGAGAAGTGGTTTAAATATCATCCTCCCATAGAAGTAAAAGTAGCTACACCAATTAAGGTTGAAGAAAAGACTGTCACCTATAATGATCCTATTGTTCCTACTTCTTATGTTGAGAAACCACCTTTCCCTGTTAGAATAAAGGATCATGCTAAAGCTTCAACTGTGGTTCGTAAAAGCAACATTAGAACTTATACACCTCCTGAACAAGTTAAAGTTGAACCTAATGTTGCTATTGTTAAAGATCTCTTGACTGGTAATATTGATGGGCATGTTATTCAGTTCTGTGGTGAAACTGCAAGAATTGCTAAACCTTGTGCTCAAGATAAACATAGACCCGTGGTAGGCGTGCCTGTTATTTCTGTTAAAATAGGAGATCATTGTTATCATGGCTTATGTGATATGGGTGCTAATGCTAGTGTTATACCTTATACTTTGTATAAAGAAATTAAGCATGAAATTGCACCTGCTGAGTTAGAGGATATTGATGTCACAATTAAACTTGCCAATAGAGATACTATTTCAGCAATGGGAATTGTTAGAGATGTTGAAGTCTTGTGTGGGAAAACTAAATATCCTGCTGATTTTCTTGTTCTCAGTTCCCCACAAGATAGCTTTTGTCCCATTATATTTGGTAGGCCCTTCTTGAAAACTGTTAATGCTAGGATAGACTGCGAAAAGAATGTTGTTACTATTGGCTTGGATGATATGATTCATGAGTTTAATTTCTCTAAATTTAGTAAACAACACCATGAAGAAGAATTGCCTAGTAAGGATGAAATTATTGGTCTTGCTTCTATTGCCGTACCTCCTAGTGATCATTTAGAACAATATTTGCTAGACCATGAGAATGATATGTTTATGAATGAAAGAAGGGAAATAGATGGAGTAATCTTTAAACGGGAACCTATTCTGAAACACAATTTGCCTGTTGAAATCCTAGGGGATCCTGCTCCACCTAAGGGTGATCCCGTGTTTGAACTTAAACCGTTGCCTAATAATCTTAAATATGCTTATCTTCATGAAAAGAAGATATATCCTATTATTATCAGTGCTAACCTTTCAGAGCATGAAGAAGAAAGATTATTGAAAACTATAAAGAAGCACCGCGCTGCTATTGGATATACTCTTGATGATCTTACACTACTAGGGAAAAGCCTAGCAGCAGCGCGGGTTTTGGGCCTATTAGTAGCGTGGGGGCCGGCACTACTAATCAGGCGCTACAGCTAACGTATAGCAGTAGCGCGAGTGCCACCCGCGCTACTACTACGTCTGTTAGTAGTAGCGTGGGTAAAAACCCGCGCTACTACTAACCCGTGCTTTGAAAATTTTGATTTTTTTGCCTGAATTTTCAAATTTCAGAATTATTTTAACCTCTAATCTCTAATCACCCTCATCGCTGCTCAATTTAATCTCTAATCACCCCTCATCATTCCAAATCATCTAACTTCCCGGACGGTCAGCCATCCTCTCACTACTCCAGCCTGAGCACGCTTAACTTCCGGGTTCTATTCTCCCTCGATTCCAAGTCTGCACTTGTTGTTTTCCTGACAATAGTAAGATGTCAATCCTATTAACCCTCGGGAGTTTAGCTTGAGCATGAAGTCACACATTTCACTGTTTGAGTTTAAAACTATTGTTCTAAAAAACAATAATTATTTAGTAACACTAATATTTCTTGAATAAGGAGTTTGACCACATTTCGACCAAAGTTTGACCACAGTTTGACCAGATTTGACCAAAATTCCAAAAAACTGAAATAATTATTTAGTAACACTAATACTCTTGAATAATTATTTAGTAACACTAATACTCTTGAATAATTATTTAGTAACACTAATACTTCTTGAATAAGTAGTTTGACCACAGTTTGACCAGATTTGACCAAAATTTAAAAAAAACTGAAATTTGAGCATAACTTTTTTCCTTTTAGAATTTGAGGATTCTAAAAAATTTCAAACAGGCCGTAGGCGGTCCCCATCGTATGCGGATTTCGTGCTGAACATTTTGATATATTATACGTTTTTTTCTGACATCGTATGCAAAAGTTATAGCCGTTTTACATTTTCCCTACACTTTTTGCAAATCATGTCCAAATTTAAGTTTTTAAATTTTCCTAACTAGTAAATGTAGTAACATAACTACATCTCGAAGGATTTTAATTTTTGAAACATTTTGATATATTATACGTTTTTTTATAACATCGTATGCAAAAGTTGTAGCTGTTTTACATTTTCCCTACAATTTTTGCAAAACATGTCCAAATTTAAGTTTTTAAATTTTCCTCACTAGTAGATGTAGTAACATAACTACATCTCGAAGGATTTTAATTTTTGAAGTTTTTATCATTTTCTTTTGCTTTTTACAAAACCGAAAAGGCGATCCACAAGGGGGGGGGTAGAGTTTCAAAATGGGACCTTTAGTAGTAGCGAGGGTTTTTACCCCTCGCTACTACTATGGCATGTCCCGGAGGGGCACGGTTGAGACCTCTTAGTAGTAGAGAGGGGTAAAAACTTAGTAGTAGCGCGGGTTTATAACCCTCGCTGCTACTATGGCATGGCCGAGGGGCACGGTAGAGACCGCTTAGTAGTAGCGAGGGGTAAAAACCAGCGCTACTTCTATCAACTTAGTAGTAGCGAGGGTTAAAAACCCGCGCTACTACTATGGCATGTCCCGCGGGGCACGGTAGAGAACGCTTAGTAGTAGCGAGGGTTAAAACCAGCGCTACTGCTATCAACTTAGTAGTAGTGAGGTTTACAAACCCGCGCTACTAGTAAGTAGCAGTAGCGAGGGATATAAACCCGCGCTGCTAGTAAGCGTCTGTGTATAAGCTTTTCCCTAGTAGTGTTAAGGGCATTAGTCCCACTCTATGTCAACAAAAAATAAATTTGGAAGCAGATGCCAAACCAGTTCGTGATCCTCAACGACGTCTGAATCCTAAGATAAAAGAAGTGGTAAGAAAAGTAATACTAAAGCTTCTAGAGGCAGGTATAATTTATCCCGTTGCTGATAGTCAGTGGGTAAGTCATGTCCATTGTGTCCCTAGGAAAGGAGGTATTACTGTTGTTCCTAATGATAAAGATGAATTGATCCCACAAAGAATTATTACAGGTTATAGGATGGTAATTGATTTTTGCAAAATTAAATAAGGCTACTAAGAAAGATCATTACCCCTTACCTTTTATTGATCAAATGCTAGAAAGATTATGCAAACATACACACTACTGCTTTCTAGATGGTTATTCTGGTTTCTCTCAAATACCTCTGTCGGCTAAAGATCAATCAAAGCCTACTTTACATGCCCTTTTGGTACTTTTGCTTATAGACGCATGCCTTTTGGTTTATGTAATGCACCTGCTACCTTTCAAAGATGCATGATGGCTATATTCTCCGAATTTTGTGAAAATATTTGTGAGGTTTTAATGGACGACTTTTCCGTCTATGGATCATCTTTTGATGATTGCTTGAGCAATCTTGATCGAGTTTTGCAGAAATGTGAAGAAACTAATCTTGTCTTGAATTGGGAAAAGTGCCACTTCATGGTTAATGAAGGTATTGTCTTGGGGCATAAAGTTTCTGAAAGAGGTATTGAAGTTGATAAAGCCAAGGTTGATGCTATTGAAAAGATGCCATGTCCCAAGGACATCAAAGGTATAATAAGTTTCCTTGGTCACGTTGGATTTTATAGGAGGTTCATTAAGGACTTCTCAAAAATTTCTCGGCCTCTGGCCAATTTATTACAAAAAGATATACCATTTGTCTTTGATGATGATTGTGTAGAAGCATTTGAAATACTTAAGAAAGATTAGTCTCTGCACCTATTGTTCAGCCACCTGATTGGAATTTACCCCTTGAAATTATGTGTGATGCTAGTGATTATGCTGTAGGTGCTGTTCTAGGGCAAAGAGTTGATAAGAAATTAAATGTTATCCATTATGCTAGTACGACTCTAGACAATGCTCAAAGAAATTATGTTACTACTGAAAAAGAACTTTTAGTAGTTGTATTTGCTTGTGATAAGTTCAGGCCTTATATTGTTGATTCTAAAGTAACTATTCACACTGATCATGCTGCTATTAAATACCTCATGGAAAAGAAAGATGCTAAACCTAGACTTATTAGATGGGTTCTCCTGCTACAAGAATTTGATTTTGCATATTGTTGATATAAAGGGAGCTGAGAACCCCGTTGCAGACAACCTATCTAGGTTAGAAAATGTTCTCGATGAACCACTACCTATTAATGATAGCTTTCCTGATGAACAATTAAATGTCATAAGTACTTCTCGTAGTACTCCTTGGTATGCTGATTATGCTAATTACATTGTTGCTAAATTCATACCACCTAGCTTCACATACCAACAAAAGAAAAAGTTATTCTATGATTTGAGACATTACTTTTGGGATGACCCACATCTTCATAAAGAAGGAGTAGGTGGTGTTATTAGACGTTGTGTACCTGAGCATGAACAAGAACAGATCCTACGCAAGTGTCACTCTGAAGCTTATGGAGGGCACCATGCTGGAGATAGAACTGCACATAAGGTATTGCAATCCGGTTTTTATTGGCCTACTCTCTTCAAGGATGCCCGTAAGTTTGTCTTGTGTTGTGATGAATGTCAAAGAACCGGTAATATTAGTAGACGTCAAGAAATGCCTATGAATTATTCACTTGTTATTGAACCATTTGATGTTTGGGGCTTTGATTATATGGGACCTTTTCCTGCCTCCAATGGATATACACATATTTTAGTTGTTGTTGATTACGTTACTAAGTGGGTAGAACTATTCCAACTAGTAGTGTTGATCATAACACCTCTATTAAAATGCTTAAAGAAGTTATTTTTCCGAGGTTTGGAGTCCCTAGATATTTAATGACCGATGGTGGTTCACATTTTATTCATGGTGCTTTCCGTAAAATGCTTGCTGAGTATGATGTTAACCATAGAATTGCATCTCCTTATCACCCACAGTCTAGTGGTCAAGTAGAATTGAGTAATAGAGAGCTCAAATTAATTTTTCAAAAGACTATCAATAGATCTAGAAAGAATTGGTCCAAGAAACTTCATGATGCATTATGGGCCTATAGAACTGCACATAAAAATCCTATGGGTATGTCTCCGTATAAAATGGTTTATGGAAAAGCATGTCATTTATCTCTGGAACTAGAACATAAGGCATATTGGGCTATTAAGGAGCTCAACTATGATTTTCAACTTGCCGGTGAGAAGTGGTTATTTGATATTAGCTCACTTGATGAATGGAGAACCCAAGCTTGCCAAGTTGTTTAAAGAAAAAGTTAAAATATCGCATGACAAAAGAATACAAAAGCCTGAGTTTAACGTAGGTGATTATGTATTGCTATACAACTCTCGTTTAAGATTTTTTGCAGGAAAACTTCTCTCTAAATGGGAAGGCCCCTACGTGATCGAGGAGGTCTATCGTTCCGGTGCCATAAAAATCAACAACTTCGAAGGTACAAATCCGAAGGTGGTGAACGGCCAAAGAATTAAACATTATATCTCAAGTAATCCCATAAATGTTGAAACCAATATTATTGAAACCGTAACCCCGGAGGAATACATAAGAGACACTTTCCAGAACGTTTCAGACTCCGAAAAGGAATAGGTATGTGGTACGGTAAGTAAACCGACTTCAAAACAATTTTTAAGGCAATATTTCTCCGTTTTGGAATATTTAAAAAAAATATAAAAATAAGTGGCAATCCGGGAAGGAGACGAGGGCCCCATGAGGGTGGTGGGCGCCCCCCTAGGGCGCGCCCCCCTACCTCGTGAGCACCTCGTGTGCCTTCCGAACTCGGTTTTCTTGCATGATACGTATTATGGTCGGTAAAAAAATCATTATATATTCTCTCGAAGGTTTTGACTCATGTATCACGCAAATATCTTCTGTTTTTGTTTCGAGTTGTTCTTTTGACAGATCTAGATCATCATGACATCCTCAAGTGCCTCCAAGGACAAGTTCATCGAGAAGGTCATCAACCCTTACCTCGCGGAGGTGCTGCGACACCCTCAAACCATTGAGATGCGTGATGGGTTGTTGCACATCCGCGATGCTGAGGGACCAAAGGGAACCGGAAGCGTGGAGGCGAGGCTCGAAGCAATGGAGCAACAAGTTTTCAAGTGCCAGGGGATGGTGGAGCATGGAATCAACGCTAGCCACACAATGCTCGCAGAGTTCACCAACAACTACAAGCCAGATGCCAAGAACACCGAGGAGGCCATCTTCAAGCTACATGAGAAGATCGAGCACCTCCAAGCCCAAATCTATGACCTGCGAAATCAAAACTATGTGTATAAATATAGATTCAAAAGGATGAGTTTGGCTACAGATTTGAGGATTCCGGAGACTCGATCATCCTTCTATGATGGTGAGCCTATGCCATGGAAGGTGGACGACAAGCCTGGATCATCAACAACACCACCACCTTCTTCACCAACAAAGGAGATATAATCACATGGGTATGGGCACTCCCCTTGGCAACTGCCAAGCTTGGGGGAGGTGCCCCGGTATCGTATCACCATCACACTCCTATCTTTACTGTTTTTCTTAGTTCGATCATATTATTAGTATCTTGATATAGTAGAATAAAGTTTATGGCATGATCTAGTTTTGAGTTTTGCCTTATGATCTCTCTATGTAATCGAGTTCGTGAGTTATATAATAAAGATTAGTGTTGAGTCAAGGGCTTGATTTTCTTGCTATGATCAAAAGAGAATAAAAGAAAAGAGAAAAAGAATAAAAAAGAAACAAAAGTTCATATTGATCTTATTGAGAGTAATGACTTCACATAGAAAGAGTATGATGATTAAAAGTTGTTGGGAGTTGGCAGACATAGCTTTGGTCATCGTTGCAATTAATAGGAAGTAATAAGGAAAGAGAGGTTTCACATATAGATATATTATCATTGACATCTTTTGTGATTGGGAGCACTCATCAAAATATGACATGCTAAAGAGTTGATGTTGGACAAGGAAGACAACCTGATGAGTTATGTTTTCTTATATCGGAGATAAAGTATGTTGTCATGGATCCTCTAACATGTTGAACTTGCCTTTCCCCCTCTTGCTAGCCAAATTCTCAGCACAAAGTAGAGATACTACTTGTGCTTCCAAAACCCTTAAACCAGTTTTGCCATGAGAGTCCACCATATCTACCTATGGATTGAGTAAGATCCTTCAAGTAAGTTGTCATCCGTGCAAAGCAATAAAAATTGCTCTAAATATGTATGATTGATTGGTGTGGGAGAAATAAGCTTTATACGATCTTGTGATGTGAAAGTAATAAAAGCGACGGACTGCATAATAAAGGTTCATATCACAAGGGGCAATATAAAGTGACGTTCTTTCGCATTAAGATTTTGTGCATCCAACCATAAAAGCGCATGGCAACCTCTGCTTCCGTTTGCGAAGGGCCTATCTTTTATTATCATCTTCTACCTTATGCAAGAGTCACGGTGATCTTCACCTTTCTTTTTTCATTTTATCCTTTGGCAAGCCCAGCATGTTGGAAACATTCTGACATATGTATCTAATTGGATGTAGGGGAGCATGAGTTATTATTGTTGACATTACCCTTGAGGTAAAAGGTTGAGGTGCGAAACTATAAGCCCCTATCTTTCTCTGTGTCCGATTAAAACTCCATAACCACAAGTATTGCGTGAGTGTTAGCAATTATGAAGACTAGATGATAGTTGAGTATGTGGACTTGCTTTTAAGCTATGACATAGACTCTTTCTGATGTTATGATAAATTGCAATTGCTTCAATGACTGAGGTTATAGTTTGTTGGTTCTCAATAAGGTTTCTGATTCATACTTTTGCATTGTGAATAGATCATCACTTGAACATAAGTAATCATATGACAATATCTATATATGTTGCTGTTATGAGAATAATCATGATGCCTTCATGTCCGTATTTTATTTTTATCGACACCTCTACCTCTAAACATGGGGACATATTTATTGTTATCGGCTTTCGCTTGAGGACAAGCGAGGTCTAATCTTGGGGGAGTTGATACGTCCATTTCGCATCATGCTTTTATATCGATATTTATTGCATTATGGGTTGTTATTTCACATTATGTCACAATACTTATGGCTATTCTCTCTTATTTTACAATGTTTACATAAGGAGGGAGAATGCAGGCAGCTGGAATTCTGGGCTGGAAAAGGAGCAAATAGTATAGACCTATTCTGCACAACTCCAAAAGTCCTGAAACTCCAGGGAATATCTTACAATAAATAATAAAAAATCCTCGCCAAAGATGAAGGCCAGGGGCCCAGACCCTGTCCATGAGGGTGGGGGGTGCCCCCCTAGGGCGCGCCCCCTACCTTGTGGGCCCCCTGGTGGCTCTCCGACGCCCATCTTCTGCAATATGAAGTCTTTCGATGAGAAAAAAAATAAGAAGCAACCTTTAGGGACGAGACTCCACCGCCACGAGGCGGAACCTTGGCGGAACCAATCTAGGGCTCCGGCAGAGCTGTTCTGCCGGGGACACTTCCCTGTGGGAGGGGGAAATCACTGCCATCATCATCACCAACGCTCCTCTCATCGGGAGAGGGCAATCTCCATAAACATCTTCACCAGCACCATCTCATCTCAAAACCCTAGTTCATCTCTTGTATCCAATTCTTGTCTCCAAGTCCGGGATTGATGCTAGTAGGTTGCTAGTAGTGTTGATTACTCCTTGTATTTGATGCTAGTTGGTTTACTTGGTGGAAGATCATATGTTCAGATCCTTTATGCATATTATTACCCCTCTGATTATGAACATGAATATGTTTTGTTCCTGAGGACAAGGGAGAAGCCTTGCTATTAGTAGTCATGTGAATTTGTATTCGTTCGATATTTTGATGAGATGTATGTTCTCTAGCCTCTAGTGGTGTTATGTGAACGTCGACTACATAACACTTCACCATTATTTGGGCCTAGAGGAAGGCATTGGGAAGTAATAAGTAGATGATGGGTTGCTAGAGTGACAGAAGCTTAAACCCTAGTTTATATGTTGCTTCGTAAGGGGCTGATTTGGATCCATATGTTTCATGCTATGGTTAGGTTTACCTTAATACTTTTGTTGTAGTTGCGGATGCTTGCAATAGAGGTTAATCATAAGTGGGATGCATGTTCAAGTAAGAACAGCGCCCAAGCACCGGTCCACCCACATATCAAATTATCAAAGTACCGAACGCGAATCATATGAACGTGATGAAAACTAGCTTGACGATATTCCCATGTGTCCTCGGGAGCGCTTTTCCTTATATAAGAGTTTGTTCCGGCTTGTCCTTTGCTATAAAAAGGATTGGACCACCTTGCTGCACTTTATTTACTTTTGTTACTTGTTGCTCGTTATAAATTATCCTATCACAAAACTATATGTTACCACTTGTTTCAGTACTTGCAGAGAATACCTTGCGGAAAACCGCTTATCATTTCCTTCTGCTCCTCGTTGGGTTTGACACTCTTACTTATCGAAAGGAATACGATAGATCCCCTATACTTGTGGGTCATCACCAACCCCTATGCACAAGTTCACAATGTTACGTAACCCGCAAGTTGATCACAAAAACATACATCAAGTATTCTCAAATCCTTAAAGACTCAATCCGATAAGATAACTTCAAAGGGAAAATTCAATCCATTACAAGAGAGTAGAGGGGGAGAAACATCATAAGATCCAACTATAATAGCAAAGCTCGCGATACATCAAGATCGTGCTGAATTAAGAACATGAGAGAGAGAGAGAGAGATCAAACACATAGCTACTGGTACATACCCTCAGCCCCGAGGGTGAACTACTCCCTCCCCGTCATGGAGATCGACGGGATGATGAAGATGGCCACCGGTGAGGGATTCCCCCTCCGGGAGGGTGCCGAAACATGGTCTTGATTGGTTTTTGGTGGCTACAGAGGCTTGCTGCGGCGGAACTCCCGATCTATTGTGTTCCCCGATGTTTTTAGGGTATATGGACATATATAGGCGAAAAAAGTCGGTTAGGGGAGCCACGAGGGGCCCATGAGGGTGGGGGTGCGCCTCCCTGCCTCGTGGCTTCCTCGAAGCTTCCCTGACATCTATTCCAAGTCTCCGGGATTGCTTCTGTTCCAAAAATAAGTCTCCCGAAGGTTCATTCTGTTTGGACTCCGTTTGATATTCCTTTTCTTCGAAACACTGAAATAGGCAAGAAAACAGCAATTTGGGCTAGGCCTCCGGTTAACAGGTAGTCCCAAAAATAATATAAAAGTGTTTAGTAAAGCCCATAAACATCCAAAACAGATAATATAATAGCATGAATACTTCATAAATTATAGATACGTTGGAGACGCATCATATATCATGTTCACCGTTTTAACCTGGGGGGGGGGACTTCTTCTGTCCCCCTGTGTTCGGTGGACGGGGCTCCTCGTCGTCGTCCTCACTTTGCGACCCCTTCTCCTTGTTCTCGGCATTTAAGTAGCCAGCCTGTTTAAAGACCCAACAACTTCTGTTGGTATGATTGGCTGGTTTATCCGGGGTGCCGTGGATCTGACATGGACGATCGAGTATGCGGTCCAAGCTGGATTAGCCCGAATTGTTCCTTTTGAATAGCTTCTTCCGTTGGTCGGACTTGGAGCCACTGAATCCGGCGTTAACTGTCATGTCATCGGTATTGTCACCATTGTTTCGACGCTTGTGCATGTTCCGTCGGGGCTTGCCGTTGCTATTTCTGGCATCAGAGGTGCCAGGTTCACTTGAGTTATTATTGCTACGGGCTAGCCAGCTATCCTCGCCCGCGCAAAAGCGGGTCATGAGTGTCGTGAGGGCTGCCATGGACTTTGGCTTTTCCTGGCGGAGGTGTCGGGCGAGCCATTCGTTGCGGATGCTACGCTTAAAGGCCGCTAGGGCTTCGACATCCGGACATTCGATGATCTATTTCTTTTTAGTTAGGAACCTAGTCCAGAATTTCCTGGCTAACTCTCCGGGCTGTTGAACTATGTGACTGAGGTCATCGGCGTCCGGAGGCCGGACATATGTACCTTGGAAGTTGTCGCGAAAGGCGTCTTCCAAGTCCTCCCAGCTGCCAATGGAGTTTTCAGGCAGGCTGTTCAACCAGTGCCAAGCTGGTCCCTTGAGTTTTAGCAGGAGGTATTTGATGGCATGAAGATCATCACCGCGGGCCATATGAATATGGAGAAGAAAATCCTGAATCCATACCGCGGGATATGTTGTTCCATCATACGATTCGATATTCACGAGTTTGAACCCTTCTGGGAATTCGTACTCCATTACTTCATCAGTGAATTAGAGGGGGTGTGCGGCGCCTTTATATCGGGCCAGGTCGTGATGTAGCTCGGATGGAGTCCGTCTGCGGTTTCGGCCCAGGCGTGATTATGCTTGTCACATCCGGCTAGATAGTCGTCGCCGCGTGTCGGGGCATGCCCCCGTGATCCGTAGATCGATCTGGTCTGACCTGCTCTACTTTCTAGGTCCTGTCGCAGGTCATATGTATATCCCTGAGCAGTTATATCTCTACCTTTATGGCGAGGTAGTGTGGGCTGCAGTTCGGCTTGAGTTGTCGTTTTGTCCCGGCCACGTGGTGGTCGGTCACCCGCATTACGTGCTGATGGTACGGGCTCAAGGGCCTCGTCGTCAAATTGGGGTAGCAGTTTACGCTTCGGGTAACTTTTGGTTGGGCGCTCGAGGCCATATTCCTCGGCTGCCAGGACATTAGTCCATCTTCCGTTGAGCAGATCTTGATCAGCTTGAAGCTGATGCTGCTTCTTTTTCAGGCTCCTTGCAGTGGCAATTAGTCGGCGCTTAAAGCGCTCCTGCTCGAGGGGTTCCTCAGGTACGATAAAGTCTTCATCACTGAGGCTCACCTTGTCCTTGGAGAGTGGGAGATAATTATTGTCCTCCGAGTCTTCATTTATGGCATGTTCGTTAGGGTTAGCTTGCCCATCTTCTCGATCGTCATGTTTGAAAGTTGGCTCGACGGGGTCTTCTTTGTCTTCGGCATCATCCAGAGTATTGTCGTCCCCTGTGCCGGTATTGCTGTCTTTTCCACGACGTGATTTAAAGCGGCGCTGCTGACGTCGGCGCTTGTGCTGTATCTCAGGAGGTTTATCCTCGGCTGGATCCTCTTTGTCATCGTTGTCACCCTTTTTGGGTGTATCCACCATGTACACATCATACGAAGAGGTGGTCGTCCAGTGTTCGGTAAACGGCGGGTTTTCGGCCTGCTCTTCTCCCGCATCGTCATCCATACCGTCGATGTCTCGGAGCCATAATCGAGCATGCCAGTTAAGTCCTAGACAGTGGCTATGAAGTGGGTGGTGGGTGGGACGTAAAATTCCCTACTCTCAGCCCCTAGTCCGGTCGGGGCAAAGTTTGGACGTTGCTCCTCCGTAATGACAAGCGATCGCATTAAGTCCAGAGCCTCGCTTAACGGCGAGGATTAGCCAGGGAGAAGAGAGTCCGTGGAGTATGGCGGGAGGGAGACTCCTCGGCCGAACTCACACGATGCTGACTCCGAGAGTTTGGAGCCAGTGTCCGGAGAGGAGTCCAGCTTCATGAGGCACTACTTCCTCCGGCTCTCCCGTACTGGGTTTAGTGGCCGTGGATAGTCCGGCGGGCTCAGTATTCCCGTCTTTGGACCTGGCGATGTGCTCCGGATCTAAGGCCAGAGCGGAGGTTGGGGTCGTGAACCCTTGGAATATCAAGTCTCCTCGGATATCAGCGACATAGTCCAGATTTCCAAAACTTATCTGGTGACCTGGGGCGTAGCTGTCAATCTGCTCTAGATGGCCAAGCGAGTTGGCCCGTAGGGCGAAGCCGCCGAATACACAGATCTGGCCGGGGAGAAAGACCTCCCCCAGGACAGCAATGTTGTAGATGACTGATGGAGCCATCAAACCTTTTGGTGACCACACAGCAGAACTCTCAATGGAAGCACCAATGTCGGTGTCAAAACCGGCGGATCTCGGGTAGGGGGTCCCGAACTGTGCATCTAGGTTCCATGGTAGTAGGAGACGGGGCACATGATATTTACCCAGGTTCGGGCCCTCTTGATGGAGGTAATACCCTACTTCCTTCTTGATTGATCTTGATGAATATGGGAATTACAAGAGTTGATCTACCACAAGATCTTAATGGCTAAACCCTAGATGTCTAGCGTGTATGATTGTGATTGCCTCTATGCACTAAACCCTCCGGTTTATATAGACACTGGAGGGGCCTAGGGTTGTACATAGTCGGTTTACAAAGTAAGGAATCTACATATCCGAATGCCAAGCTTGCCATCTACGCAAAGGAGAGTCTCATCTGGACACGGGAAGAAGTATTTTGTCTTGTATCTTCATAGACCATCAGTCCAGCCCATGTTACATAGCCCGGATGCCCGAGGACCCCTTAATCCAGGACTCCCTCACGTGTCCCCGAAAAATGCGAGGCCGTGGCAGGTGCCATGCGGTTGCCCCCTCTTAGAGCACGAGAAGTTTCGAGGCTAATAGAGCAATAGGACCATCACTTCCTGCACAAAATGGACACGTTCCCTCTTGATACCCAGATACTAGCTCGGAGACAGTGCCATTTACAAGTGGCCTCAGGGGAGTCTTACTCGAAACGCGTCCAAACGTTTACCACACCCTACAGAGGCCCATTGATGACACCGTGCCAGATCCCAAGCAATCCTACCATCGACATCACAAATAGTCCATCTCCTTAACAAGAGTGTAAAGAATACCAAAGCTTACTACATCTGGACTATCCCACTATTTATATTTAAACATGTCTTGTTGCTTGTTTGTAGGCGAGGTGGGACTAAACTTTGATGGTGGCCTTATCTTTACCGAGAGCCACTCTCGGGTGACAACCATTAGAAGATTCATAATGACTGTATGGACTCTTAGTAATGTGAGAAGACCGAAGATTACTGCGCGCAGGACTATTGAACTATTTAAACATGTCATTTTGCTAGTCGGCAGGCGACGTGGCACTAAATCTTTGCCGAGAGCCACACTCGACAAAGAGTTGCAACCGTGCCCGTGTTGTTAGTCGCCGCCGAATATGCCACGTGGCAAAACTTTGCCGTGTGTGGCCGGATGGCCCTCGGAAAATAGTGCCTTTGCCGAGTATAGCCTGTTTGTCGAGCAATACTGTCGGCATTGTCATGTGTTTGGCGACCTATTCCCTTTGCCGAGTGCGACTCTCGGCATTCTTTACCATGCCGAGTACCCGTGTGTTTGGCTCTCGATGAAGACGCCAACACCCGGCGTATACGAAAATTCCAGTAGTGATTCTTGCAAAAAAAGAAATCAAATGAAGAATAATCACTAAAATAAGGCCAAGAAACAAAAATAGTATGGATAATCCCCACAAAGGACAGATAGTCGGGCTATGGCAAGCTATGGGAGAACACTGGCGCATACCTGAGGTACGGTCATTCAGGAGGACGTGGTCGGAATGGCTTGCCCAAAGCCTCTGCGATCTCCCAGACCGGGAGCGGCTGGAGATGATGCTGCTGCTATGGCGCTGCTGGCACGTTCGGAACGAACTCACGCACGACAAGAAGCCGGCCCCTGTTGAGGCATCATGCCGCTTCCTGTTGAGCTACGTGGAGTCCATCATCGGGGCGCAGAACCGGCCGGAGGCTAACCCGGTGAAGGGCAAGCAAGCGGTGGAGATGTTGCACACGATGTCGCCTGCTCGAACTCCGACGAGCATCCCGACCCCTGCCAGATGGGCACCTCCCCCGCCGGGTTGGGCCAAAGTCAATGTTGATGGGTCCTTTTGCCCCTCGACGGGATCGGCTGGAGCGGGCATGGTGCTCCGGGATAGTTCGGGCACGATCATCTTCTCATCATGCCGCCAACTTCGGACTTGCGCGGATGCACTGGAGGCGGAGCTGTCCACGTGTATGGGGGGGTTAAACCTGGCACTTCAATGGACCCCTCTACCGGTGGAGATCGAGACGGATTGCTTAGTTGGCATCAATATGCTGAAGGGTAATATTGTTGACCGCTCCTGTTATGCTATGTTGATAGATCAAACCAAGCGCCTCATGCTAGGTGGACGAGAAGTGAGACTAGCTCACATCTCTCGCGATCAAAATAAAGTTAGTCATTTCCTTGCAAACTTTGGTAGAGTAGAAGAGCGCACTGCTGTGTGACTCGGTTCTGGTCTAGGCGATGTGCCTGATCTCTGTAAGCAAGACTTCCATTCTGGGTAATCAATAAAGCTTTACCCTCCGCAAAAAAAAGTAGCATGTGATGCGCTAAACTCCCCATGCTTCGCAAATTCACCAGATGCCGCATTCATTTTATTTTTCTCTTCATCAAAGCTTAACATAATACGCAGCCTTGGACAATAGGACAGTGGCAGATGCGCGGGAAACATTTTAAATACCTTGTATTTGTTTTCAAATTGCACGGGCAACATATTCAGTACCTACTATTTATTTTGAAAATATATTTTCCATGATTCCTTAAATTCAAACATTGTACTCCCTCCGTCCCGAAAAACATGTCGCACCTGTAGTTCATTGGTAATTTTGCAAAAAAGCCCTCGTAGTTTCAAAACCGTCGTAAACAAGTCCCTCCACCCTGTCTTCTTCCTCCGCCGTTGCCCGTGCGTCGCTAGGGGCTGTCGCCGCCAAGCTGCGCGATTTGTCGCCCATCAGGAAGTGCTCCGCCGCCGTCGTGCCTCCGTCGCCACGTACCTTCAACACCGCCGCTGCCGCCAAGTACCTGCTCCGCCACCGCCGCCCTGACCTGCCGCCGCCGCGATCCCCTCCCGCCACGACTAACTGTGGGCGTCGCCGGAATTTCCCACCACAATCCGGTGGAGCAGGAGCTCCCTCTCATCGTCCTCGAGCTACCGCGAGTCCTCCTCGAGCTCCCGCGAGTCCACCTTGAGCTGCCTCCCGTGCGCCACCGCGATCCCTCTCGCCGTGATCCCCTACGGGCATCGCCGGAACCAGCCTCCACAATCCGGTGGATAGGAGCTCGCACGCGTCCTCCTCTATCTCCCGCGAGTCCTCTTCGAGCTCCCACGCGCCGCCATGCTCCTCCTTCTCCTCTGCCCGCGTGCCCGCGCGGCTGTTTCTCCTCTGCTTCTCCCCTGTCGTCGGTGGAGCTGCTGCTGCTGCTGCTCCTCTGCCCGTGACCGTGTTGCTGATCCAACTGACCAGCTTTTGTTGCTCCTCTGCCCGTGTTGATGCTGTTGATCCTCTGCCCGTTTTGTTGCTGCTGCTGCTAATTGCAATCTGAAGAATTGCTACCTGAAAATTCAGAGACAATATCATCAGAGAAGGTATTCCATCAGAGTAAAATTGTTACCTGAAAATTTGTCAAATTAATTTACTGTTAACTGAATCAGTAGCATCACCCAACATCCATCAACACATGATGTTGGGTGAACATCAGGCATGCTATGGTGAGCTAATTCTGTACTGTAGTGGGTTAGAGAGATTCAGTTAAACTATAGGTACAGATCTTTTAACTTAAGACATTCTTCCTAAGATCAGCCTTAAAACTTCAGCAGTGTTAAGACAGAGTCATCTCTCTTTTTTTTGCTTGTTGGTTGGTTGTAGACAGATTGTAGCTTTAGTTTGATTTCAGAAATCAAAATCTAGGAGGAAATCAAGAGGAGCTGGAGACTTTTGGCAGAACATGGACACCCGCACAAGGGCTTGTAACTAGTCAAGCTGTTTTCCATATAGGATGGTCAATCTCCACAAAATTTCGATTTTCTGAGTAACAACATACAGTATATCCCCACTTGCCGATGGAACCCAAATGATGCCGAATTGCTTGCTGACTACGGTGATTATCAATTGCTAAAATCGAATCACAATCTGAAGAGTCAGTCAGGTGTTTGTACTGAAGGAGTAGGCTGAAGATGATTACAGTTTACATACAGCACAGGAAATCACAAGCTTGCACAGGCTGAATAAGGCACCACCTCATGTCAGATTGAATAAGCATCTTATGAGATATACACCGATCTTTTACACATTACTCCCTTCGTCCGAAAATACTTGTCGGAGAAATGAATGTATGTAGACGTATGTTAGCTCTAGATTCATCCATTTTTATCCATTTCTTCGACAAGTATTTCTGGACGGAGGGAGTACTTAATAAAGTATGCTGACAGTCATAATTTTGTTAAATATCTAAACTCGGCCATAATTCAGTTGAACATGCAAGGAAACATTTAACTTGTGATGTCAGTGAAAACATCACCAGACTGTTAAAATTCAGTTAAACGATCTGTACCTTGATGCAGACTAAAGGGAGTAGGTTAACTTATTTGGTCCTATGGCTGGTCAAACTATACCATGCCAAAGTATTTCCTGTAGAGAGAAAAAACAAAAATAAGCAAACATAAATTGATTGGAATGTGTTGTAGTTTCACTAGGAGTAGTTTATATGCAAAGGTAATAAATCATTTTTGATTCTATTGACAGGAGTATATTTTTCTTGACACTTTTCTACCATAGGCATGGTACTATGAGCAAGTAAAATTCAGCAAAACTACTCTAACTAGAGTAAAATTATGTGATCTACTCTAACTAGAGTAAATTTCTAGTTTGGCTGCCATGGCAGCCTTTCTATAAATGGTGCCATGGCAGCCATTTGTAGAAATGGTCCCATGGCACCTATTTCTTGTTTGACTTGCATACTCATTTTGTGTGTGTATATTCTTATTATGGTACCACGGTGTACTCATCTTTTGTCATTGATGGCAGGAACACATAAATATGGATTTGAACTTTATGCCTCAAGAGGAAGAACATGAAACCATTGATTTGAACTTGATGCCTCAAGAGGAGGACGATGAAGGTATTAATTTGAATTGGATCCCTGAACAGGAGGAACCTCAAGTGGCAGAGAATGGAACTATGGGTTTGAACTTGATGCCTCAAGAGGAAGACGATGAAGCTATGAACTGGATGCCTCAAGAAGATGAAGGGAAAGAGGATGAAGCTCAAGAAGAAGAGGATGAAGTTATGAATTGGATACTTCAAGAGAAGAGAAGAGAATTGTCAGATAAGGAGAGGCATGGTGTTTACTTTGCCTTGCTGGTAATCGAGCTCAGAGATGGGTCTGTTCAACCAGACGACAAGCTGCTAGTCTCAAACCTGTTGGACATAAGTGTACGATCTGTTGAAAGAATCTGGGAACTGGATAAAAAGCAAATTGCCGATGGCAAAGAAGTAGATGTCTCAAGGAAGAAGCCAGGAAGATCCAGCCGAAAGAGAAAGGAGCTAGATCTAGAGAGGACCTCAACAATGCCACTGAATAAAAGAAGAACAATTCGATCTCTGGCGCGGTCTCTAGGTGTGGCCCGATCGACCCTACATAAGAGGTTCCAGTTGAATGAGCTCAACCGCATCACACGCACCGTGAAGCCTCACCTCAAGCTAGAGAACAAGCTTGCGAGATTGAAATTTTGTATGTCCATGGTCGATGACAATTCGATCTCAACTTCTCGGGCTATGTTAAAACCAATGACGAATATGGTTCACATCGATGAGAAGTGGTTTGACATGACGAGAGTGAAGAATAGTTACTATGTACTTCTAGGAAAACCCGAACCGAAGCGCACCGTGCCAAACACTCACAGCATTGGGAAGGTGATGTTCCTAACAGCTGTTGCCAAGCCTCGGTATAACAATGAGGGGGAGCTAACATTCGATGGAAAGATTGGCATTTGGGCATTTGTCGAAGAGACTGAGGCGAAGCGGACAAGTCAAAACAGAACAAAGGGAACAAAACTGTTGACATCAGTGAAAGTAACCAGGCCTGTGTGCAGAGATTATCTAATCAGTAAGGTTATCCCGGCAATTCAGGATAAGTGGCCTGACGATGATGAGGGAGCAACAATATTCATCCAACAGGATAACGCAAAGCCTCATGTCCTTCCCAATGATGTAGCTTTTCGAGAAACTGTGGAACAAACTGATCTTGACATCCGATTGCTACAACAGCCCCCAAATAGCCCAGAGTTAAATTGTTTGGACCTCTGCTTCCATAACTCGCTCCAGTCTCTAACCGACTGTAGGTCACCTACAAACATTCAGGAAGTGGTACAGGGTGTGGAAGAGGAATTCGAGAACTACGATCCCAACAAGTTGCACAGAAGCTTTATCACATTAGAAGCAGTTATGTTTGAAGTTATGAAAGACAAAGGAGGAAATCAATATAAGTTGCCCCACTTGCACAAGGATCGCGTTCCGAATGCTGGAATGGAAATAACCGGTGTATATTGCGACAGTCGAGTAATTGTTGATACGAGGGCCGTTATAGAAGAAATGGAAATTGCAGTAGGAAAAGAAAATGAAAGGAAAGAATTAGCTAGAGAAGGGAAAAGAAAGAAAAGTAAAGGGAAGGGAAGAGAAGAAGTGGCCAGAGAAAGGAAAAGAATGTAGTCAAGAGGGGACAAAGAGGCCCTTATGTCATATTGTCAGGTGCTCCTTGTGTATGTCTTGTGTAATCTTGTGTCAAGAGGGGACAAAGAGACCCTTATGTCATGCCCTTGTGTATGCCTTGTCTAATCCTTGTATATCAACTCCTTGTTGGAATTTATTGGAATTTGGGTTATTTGGCTTAATTATTTTAATTAATTTGGGTTGTTTGGATTAATTGAATTATTTGGATTATTTGAATTAATTTGTGTTATTTGGATTCATTTGAATTAATTAGAATTAATTTTGGTTATTTGCATGGTCTATTTGCTTTCAGTGTTGTTCCTTTTACTTCTTGGGTTTCCCTAGCCATCAATCTTTCTGCTCTCTATAATATGGTGAACACCTCCCCTTTTCCTAGCATTTAAAAAGAAAATGATCACCTAGTCTAGTCTAGTTTGTGACAAGTTCAGAGATAAAAACAAGATCTCCTAACAATCTACTCTAGGATAAAAATATCACATATCAAATGGAGTAACTCTGTTTAGAGCTAGCTTTCTTCCTAACAAAGTTACTGCACCTAAATATGGACACGCATTTTTTTTATTTACAGCTACTCCTATTCCTTCTTCTACTCTAGCTGCAGTAAGCAATATCACCAGCCAAACAATATCTGCAACAGATGCTTTCAGCAATCAGAGACTGCTGTCGAATACTCCATCAAATTTAGATTTGAGATTTTGAGCAGGAATTTGAGATTTTGATGTGATGTAACTAATCTTTGCCATTTTAGAAATGCACTAATCTTTGCCATGGAGTACTATAGATATAGATTCAGTAACTGACAGTGTTACTAGATACTGCCATGGAGTATTTCTAAAATGCATAAAGGTTATGTACAGTGAAGTGAAACTACAATTTCATCATGGATTGGTGTTGGTACTGAAATTTGTTGGTAAATCCTTCTGATTTGGCAGGATCTTCTTTTGCTTATGGAGTGAGTTTTTTGCTCGTAAATCTGCTCTTGCTTAAGCAAGTTTTTGACTGAAACGCCTTCAGTAGACACCACAGATCATGGCCTCACCTTTGGAGTACAAAATGCCTATCAGAATAAACAGGAGTACATGCTCTAGAGGTATCTGGTTCTAGGCACCAGTCACAGTACCATCCAGTATTGTTAAGATTACAAAATTGCTCTAGAGGCTCTAGAGGCTCTAACAGATCCACAGAAGTGCCAAATAAGATTATTGGGAAACTAGATGCTCTAGAGGCTGGTTAGTTGCAATCTGGTTAGTTGAATTTGTTTTTGATAAGAATAAACATGGAGGACAAGAAACTTCACTGGAACTAAAACTGAATTTGTGATACACACAACAAACATAACTTTTCTGCAATCCTCTGTGTAATTTGAAAAGAGGCTGATTTGTTAGAGCAGAGTAAACCTTGGAGAGGCCCTTGAGATTGGTCTTGCCATGTGCATCCTCCAGCACCAGGACCTCCTGCTCCTTGGGCTCCAGCAGATCGAAGACATGGGTGTCCTGCACCACCGATGGACGCCGTGAACTGCAGGATATCCTCCATGACGATGGTGACCAGGCCCGGGTGGTCCTACGACCCCTGCGAGAGACAAACAGAGCTGAAAGTAAACACAGCTGAAAGTGGTTTGACAAACAGAGCAGAAATTTGAAATTAGATATGCATCTGATGCCCTGCATATGGTCTCTCTGAAATTGAAATGGCAAGAATGGTGGGAGCGTCTGATACCTTGAAGAGGTGGTCTTTGGCGGCGGCAGCGCCGGGCCCGGATGCGCGGGGCCGACGGCGAGCACCACTCCGGCGAGTTCGACGGTGAGCTCCTCCACCTTTTTGAACACGGTGAGCTCCTCCACCTTGAGCGCGTAGCCGTCCGTGGAGTGGAGAAGGGGCACCCGTGCTTTCTAGTGCTTGAGTCGATGGCGTCCATGGAGGGGGAGAGCTTCGTGGTCGATGATGGACATATGCGGACAGTGGTCTCGAAAAATTGAACCTTGAAGGTTGGTAGCAGAGGGGAACGATGCGGCGGACGGAGGGGAGGGAAACGAGGTGGAGGTATGGGGTGACGGGGAGGGGGCGGCGTGGGACGGTGGGAGGGGGAGCAAGGCGGCAGGGCCGTGGGCGGGGGCGGACGCGACCAAATCGGCCGGCGTCGGAGAAGAGCGAGGAAGGAGAGAGAGGACCGCGGGTTTGGTCGGGAAAACAACGAGGGGTAAATTGTAAAAACGGCGCTGCGACATGTTTTTCAGGACGGAGGGAGTACATACTTAGTATATACTCCCTCCGTCTCAAAATAAGTGTCTCAAGCTTAGTACAACTTTGTATTAGAGTACAAAGTTGAGACACTTATTTTGGGATGGAGGGAGTATTATGTTGCTCCTTCCGTCCAAACTATTTATAACTCGAGTTTGTCCTACCTAATTTTTTTTAAGAAACTACAACACCAAATCAGTATCAGCAGATTCATCATAAAATAATTCCATACTAAATGTAATATTTTTCCTATGAAATTGGTCAAACTTATAGAAATTGGACTTAGGGCAAAGTTAGAACTTCAAATAGCTTGGGAATCATGGAGTAACCACAAAATTATTTATTTGCACGAATGGCTACCAACAATACTCCAAATAATAAATCTATAAATCATGTCAGTGCAAAGATGCACCCACTTTGGCAAGCTAAACACCATCGGGTGGTATGCTACCATAGATTTAGAATGGTAGGCTTCTCAATAATAAGGGGTGATCAAAGACACCAGATAGATTGATGAAAGCAATATTAAGCATTTAAATAATAAATGAATGCAATCACTATACCTTGGCATATCAATAAACATTTGAGAACTATTTTCTATTGGTATTGTATATGTTTGTTTAACATGCTGGAATCAAGAAAAGCGAGCAAGTTAAGCAAAAGCAACCAAAAAGAACAATATAATTGTATAAATAGTAAAAATGCATTGAGTGTATTAACTATTTGGTAGTAGGACTCAACCAATAACTAAACATTAGGAATCTTGTAGCTGATTTCAAGAGTTAGTTTATGAATATCCAAAGTTAGTTTAGAAATCTTGTAACTGGCAACCAATTTATGTATATATAATAGAGTAGAAAACGAAGGGTATACTAGCTATGGTTATATTTGAACTAATGTATGAATAATAAATTATTCTTCACCACGGTGAAAACACATTCTGTAGTATTAGAGATGGGAAAAAGCATTGATATATACATGTACGAAAATGAAAAACTTCCATCCCATGACTGAATATGACAACAACATTAGTTGAACAAAAGAGAAACAATAATTGTAGAGAGCAGCAAAGTAAAATAAATATAAGAATGTCACCTACAAATTGTAGACACTACCCTCATCAATGCTATAATTTGAATCTTCAGACTGTCTAGCTCTGTTCTCGTGGATTATAAAAATATTGCATAAACCATAGAAAATATGACTTTGAAAGTACAACATCTGTATCAAAATGTATGACATTTTTTGGTTTTGCATAGTCATAGAAAACGTCTTACATTTTGTTATGGAGGAGGTACTTGTTTACGAAAGCATAGGTAGGGAAATAGTTTACCACTCCTCAACTAATCGTCATCTTCACCGTTGGCATGGCGATTAGCTATTTCCATCATTCGACTCAAAGAGGAAACATCCAACCGACAAACTTGAGAGTTAGCTCTCTGTATTGTATGCCTTGCTTAAAGCCATAAATTGTCTGTTGCTCGGTGACGTTCTCAACTGAATTATGCAGAGTACTCCTTCTCTGTATGTACTCTCGGAGAATTTCGTTCTTTTCTTTTGAACATAGTGTTATAACTCGACCAAATTTCCTGGCGTTTGTATGTCCCTTTGGAATTTTTTACGAAGACATTGCACAGGTCGGTCCAATTGTAGATGCTGCCGGGAGGCAATTGATCAAGCCATTCCTGAGCAGACCCTTCCAACATCAAAAGTAGATGCTTCATAGGTACATCAACATTCCCTCCTCCGACTTGCACTTCCACTCGATAATCGTCAAGCCAAGTCTCCGGTTTTGACTCCCCACTGAACTTGCTGATCCCAGTAGCCAACCTGAATACCAGCCGACACACATTGGTCCTGAAGAATTGGACCCACTCAGAAAATCTCTGTCATAGTCGTATCTATCTGCCCGACGGCTGTTTACTCGGTTTTGAGCTAAGACTGGTCGAGCATCGTACAAGGGATCTATCCCTACATCACTAGGCCCACCGGGATAAAAAGAACATCAAGTTGGCGTGCAAGACTGTGCCTCCGATCGTCATTGTGTCGATATATGTCATCGTACTGTCGGGGCGAGTACGAAAGGTGCAGCGGAGGACTTACTCGATCACGATACCGACCGTCGGGCTGCCGAGGAGTCACACGGTTGAGAAACCGGTCATCACGCTACAAAGGAGGATCTGGTCATCAGGGGGGGGGGGCATTCCACCTGGAGGAGGAGATGCTCTTGGTCTGAGTTGCCCATGCGGACCACAAGCTGATTGGGTAGAATCAGATCAGACAGATTAGCTGTGAATCCGATTATGAGACTCGGTGACGGCGGAATTCCTGGCCATTCGAGTAGCTGCTGCCAAATTATGCATCGCAATGCGTAGGACCTGGATGTTTTGAGTGTTACTGTTCGGAAACAACTACCTTCTATTCCGACTTTAGCTGGGAATATTGCGAGGTCGCCCTTCGAGAGCATTCCCCCTCTGCTCCAGACGTGTCCTCTCTGCTAGAGTGTCCAAACAAGCAGCTTCCAATGCCACGTCCTCAGGGGTGTTTGTTGCAATCAGGGTTTGCAAAGTTTTGTCGGCTATCTTGTTGAGTTCAGAGATTTTCTCCCTTATTGGAGAAACACCCCCACCATCAACTTTGGCACCGCCACCATCACGAGCATCTTCTGTCTCGTCTTCGGGAATCATATTGTTTAGACTATTATTATCTCGATTGTCTGTTAGCTCATCAAAACCATGTGAACCATTTTCCATAAGAACTTCCTCCACCGGCGAAAGACTCACACAGCTCTCTTGTTCCTCTTCATGAAAGGAAGCAAATAGATTGTGAAACGATTCCTTAGGTTGCGGCATGACAACTTGCTCGGCTGCAACCTGGTAAGAGGTTGCTTGCGGGGTCCATCGCTGAAGCCATGACTTGCCGGAATGCTTGCGATGACATCATCTCGGGAGGCGAAGCAACGCTTGGTACAGGGTGGACGACTAACGAAGGAGAACGCCATAACCACTGGCCTGAAAGTGCGCTGAACCATGCGCGAGTGCTGACTCCACATCCATTGAGGCTTCCTGAAGTTATGCCGAGTCATCGGTGCTGAATCTGAGAGAGCCAAAGCGAACTTCACTGCCCGGAATCAACTCCATGCCGGAAGCCGAAGAAGATGAAAACTCCACCTGCGCCATCGATTGTGAGATGCGCAATGCTACCTCCTGAGCACTGCATTGGTTTTCCCTTGAAGAGGAAAGGGTGATGCAGTAAAGTAGCGTAAGTATTTCCCTCAGTTTTTGAGAACCAAGGTATCAATCCATTAGGAGGCCACGCTCAAGTACCACGCACCTACACAGTCAAATAAGAACCTTTCAACCAACGCAATAAAGGGGTTGTCAATCCCTTCACGACCACTTGCAAAAGTGAGATCTGATAGAGATGATAAGATAATATTTTTGGTATTTTTATGATAAAGACTAAAAGTAAAGAAAGCAAAATAAAGGGCGCCAGAAATAGCTTGTTGACGGGAGATTAGTATGATGGAAAATAGACCAGGGGGCCATAGGTTTCACTAGTGGCTTCTCTCAAGATAACATAAGTATTACCGTGGGTAAACAAATTACTGTCGAGCAATTGATAGAATTGAGCATACTTATGAGAATATCTAGGTATGATCATGTATATAGGCATCACGTTCGTGACAAGTAGACTGACTCCTGCCTGCATCTACTACTATTACTTCACACATCGACCGCTATCCAACATGCATCTAGAGTATTAAGTTCATAAGAACGGAGTAACGCTTTAAGCAAGATGACATGATGTAGAGGGATAAACTCATGCAATATGATATAAAACTCATCTTTTTATCCTCGATGGCAACAATACAATACGTGTCACTTCCCCTACTGTCACTCGGATCGAGCACCGCAAGATTGAACCCAAAGCTAAGCACTTCTCCCATTGCAAGAAAGATCAATCTAGTAGGACAAACCAAACTGATAATTCGAAGAGACTTGCAAAGATAACAAATCATACATAAAAGAATTCAGAGGAGATTCAAATATTGTTCATAGATAATCTTGATCATAAACCCACAATTCATCGGATCTCGACAAACACACCGCAGAAGAAGAGTTACATCAAATAGATCTCCAAGAGAATCGAGGAGAACTTTGTATTGAGATCCAAAGAGAGAGAAGAAGCCATCTAGCTAATAACTATGGACCCAAAGGTCTGTGGTAAACTACTCACACATCATGGAGAGGCAATGGTGTTGATGTAGAAGCCCTCCATGGTCAATGCCCCCTCCGGCGGAATGCCAGAAAAGGCCCCAAGATGGGATCTCACGGGTACAGAAGGTTGCGGCGGTGAAAATAGGGTTTTGGCTCCGTATATGATGTTTCCAGGGTACATGAGTAGATATAGGCGAAGGAGGTCGGTCAGGAGAACTACGAGGGCCCCACGAGGGTGGAGGGCGCGCCCAGGGGGGTAGGTGTGCCCCCTGCCTTGTGGCCTCCTCGTTGATTGCTTGACGTCCACTCCAAGTCCTCTGGATCACGTTTGTTCCGAAAATCACGTTCCCAAAGGTTTCATTCCATTTGATATCCTTTTCCTTCGAAACACTAAAATAGGCAAAAGAACAGCAATTTGGGTTGGGCCTCCGGTTAATAGGTTAGTCCCAAAAATAATATAAAAGTGTATAATAAAGCCCATTAAATATCCAAAATATAATATAATATAGCATGGAACAATAAAAAATTATAGATACCTTGGAGACGTATCACGCAACCCTAGGTGGACGCCAACTATTATGGAAACAACTCCAACAATAGAGAGAGGGGTAAGAACACACTACCACAAGAAAACATGCTATTGGCGGGCGCCAAAAGCACAGCAGTGGCGGGCGAGGCTCATAGGGGCGCCCGCCATTGACCTCTCGCCACTGCTAACATGGCATCAATGGTGGTCGTGCACCCACTACTAGTAGATAAATTGTAGTGGTGAGCATTCTTTACAACCCGCCACAGGGCCTGTTGTCGCCCGCCACTAAAATTTTCATGTGGAGAGAAACACATTTGTTAGCATTGCGCATTGACACACATTACTTCCAAAAGGTTAAATCACATAGTCATATAGTTTTCAACATAACTGAAGCAGACTCAGTCCATTTTGGAAACAAACGACAAGCCCATTAAGTAACACTTCAAATTTGTTCCACTTAACAAACAAACATCAATGTATCACATCCAGCTTAACATAACTAAAAGTTCATCGTCTAATATATTCATGAATTGGAACTTATCTCTAAACATAGTCGACGGTAACAATCATCTGCAAGTCGTTGCGATTGTTGTTCCTTGTGGTGATTATCACTAGTGTGTTGACCCTTAGTCATCTCTTTACCATCATGAACTACCAACCGGCATCTTAGAAGGATATGCTCCCATCTTGTTCCGTCTTGTAGTGAACGGTGGTGACACACCCTGTTGGTCCATGACGTACTCCAGCTTTGTCCACGGCCGCGGTGTCCACTCTGGAAAAAATCTTGATAGGTAATTTCAGAACTTCGCCATGATTATGAGCAAATAGAGAGCACACAATGTTATACATCTCACTATATATTGTTGGCGCGGCAGCGCTGTGGTGTGTGGGTTGGGAGTCCATAGGAGCTTCACATAATTGGAATTGGCGGTCACTGTGTTGTGATGTGGTGTCTGTGAGAGAGAGGAATCAGGGAAGAGAGGTGGCCAGCAGAAAAAATATGGCTTTTCAGCTGAGTGATATATGGATGGAGGGGGCATAGATAAGGTGGAGGCGAGTAAGGGGTGGATAGCGATAACACACATGCGAACATCGTTGCTAGATATGTGTTGGTCTATGTGGGTGTTTGTTGTAGGGAGAAGTTAGGGCGGTGAGCCAAATGTGGCTATAAAGGGCAACCGATTGGGAGGGAGGTGGCCTAATTTCTCCCACCATTTTTCCAGGGACGCACACGACCTCGCGCCATCTCCCTGCTCGTATGAGCTTAGCGCCACGTTATTCTCCCCTACATCGTCTGATCCTGAATGAGAGGAAACGACTCAATGGGCCAATTTTGTATCGTGTGGGCCTGATTAGACCTAATGTAGGCTACCAAACGTGTTCTATGAGACTTGAACTAGAGAATCTCGGATTGGATTCAACCATGACATGATCGGACCCGATATCCTATGCATTGCCAAAGTTTGTCCGTGAGAAGGTGGACGAAAATGGCCTTGTTGTACCTCACTCCCATCTTCAATGGAGTCTCCTCTTCTTTTAGGAGACCAGGCCAATATGATCTTAATGAGGTGCGGGGCTTCGCACTGACATTCATTGGGGTTTCCACTGCGTAGGGGCGGGGGAGGGGGCATTCCTGCCTTTTTGCGCAATAAATCCCTCCGGCCGAACACTAGTGATAGGTGGTCCCGCGGAGCTTTCAGAGAAGGGTAGCATGCTGTCTAAGCACAACAATGAACCGTGGCGAACCCTCAGACGACCCTTCTAGATAAGGGGGGAGATCCTCAATAGTGGTGATCCTTTGACTCTTCTGTTGACCTATATATGTACTGAATGCTCATACCAGAAAGTGAACTCCAAGAAAAGGCATTCTAACCATAATGCATATCTCCGAACAGAGCTACTCAGTCGAGGCAAAACCATAGCGGCGCCGGCGGCTGTGGCCCTGCGGCGGCGAGGGGTTGGCTCCGGCAACATAGAGGCGGGCACTGCCGCCATCGTATGTGGTGCACTTTTCGGTGGCGATTGTGTTGTGGTCCATGAGGCGTCAATTGTGACAGGGGTTGCGCAAAACAAATGTGACATGGGCAGAAGACCCGAAAGTGTCCTTATGCTCCCGAGCTCCGTGAAGACTAAAATAAAAAAATTAACAAAATTTGAAAAATTCTGAATTCTTTTTGTAAGAAACATGGACAAAAGTTTCAAGTGCTTGCAAAAAATCGTCATGGAATCACATTCCTGTAAGGCATAGTAAAAGACAAAATCAATGCTCCAAAATGCTTTTGAAAGTAGCATTTTTAGTGTAGCGATTTTGGTTTTTTGGTCACACCTTCTAGGAACATGATTCCATGACGAATTTTTGTAAGCACTTGAAACTGTTGTCAATGTTTCTCACAAAAAGTTCAGATTTTCTAAATATTTCTTATTTTACTGTTCACTCAAGCTCATTTAAGCCTGGGCTGAGGAACTCTGCGTCCCAGAAGACCACACTACAATGCGTGGAAAATACTTTCTTGGTGCCACAACGACGTGCCGTCGCTGCTCTGTGCCTACTCCTCGATTGGTCACTATCACAGTCGACGTCAGAGTTGGTGCGTGGCACCTCATCTCGTGAGCTTGGTATGGTAGAGTAAGAAAAACGGAACGAAAATCCAAATGACAGCGACTTGTTCTCAGGTTAGTTTATGAGAAGTTGTAGGCTGGCAGATGAGTGGAGGAGATGAAATTCGTGCCGAACACCGCCACGACCATCCTTTAGGATCGATCCTTCTAGCAGTTTCTCCAAAGTAGCGTGTACGCACGCGTACCAGGAGAATTGGCACGTGCACGGAGAATAGTCGCGTCCGCTGCACGCACCTGGCTTTCACCTTCACCCCCGTCATCACCTACATCAAGACCAGACCACAGTGACCGACCGAGTGGGCGTCACGTTCCACGTCACTCGCGTCGGATCCCCTACGTGCCTGCCCGTGCTCGTTGCAGAGACCGTATCACTCACTTGCTGGCTTGCGCGCCCAGCAAAGGATGGTGGTTTTCATTCTTTGGTCCGTACAGGGGCCAATAGCATTGTGTACCCCCGCCCATATAATGTTAGACGTTTTTTTACACGGTTTTTTTCGAAAAACACATCAAATTGTGTATACGTATGTATGCATAAATCCAACGTTAAAAATTCTGCTTTTCTTGGGATGGACATAGACGTATACAAATTAATTTAGTCCGCTGATACTGTAGCACTAGCATTAGCGGTAGTAGCATTACCATTTGGTTTCGGCTTCCTTTGTTCAACTTTGACTACCGTTGACTCACTCCCTACGCGGCGGCTATAATGTGGCATGCACAACCACCGCTCGATCCCATTCATGCATCCATAGCACGACCACCAGAGAGCTGACGCAGGGGCAGGGGCAGGCGCAATGAGCAGCAGCAACAACGGCGGCAACAATGGCACCGCCGGCAGTGGGACGACCACGACACCGCCGAGGCCGCACTGGAGGACGAGGGACCCTACCGCCACCGTTGTCTACGTCGTGCCACCTTCCCAGTTCCGCAGCGTCGTGCAGCAACTCACCGGCGCCGCGTCGTCCAACACGGCATCGTCCGACGCTCAACGTTACATTGTTGCGCCCTGTGTTGTCCACGCCAACGCCGGCCATGCGGCGGCGGGGAGTCGTGCTGAAGGTGGTGGTGGCGAGGAGGCGAATCGTGGCACTGGCAGTAACAGGACGACGGCGACGACGATGAGGCAGATGTTGGAGGAGTGCATGGCCTGGGCCTCGGACGACCATGACGAGAACTAGCTTCATAGCATAAATCGGTTGCACGAGCTGCGCATAATTTTTCTGTTTCCTAACAGACGGTTAACTAGAGTGTGCAATTGTTGTTTCCGACCTCAATCGGCACCAATATCAAACATGATGGACATGCATTCCCTTACCCGATGGAGAAAAAGAAAGAGATATAAATTGGAGAAACTTGGACATGGAGGAATTGATCCCGGGCACCAGTGATCTCGGATGAACAGTAAAATCCGAAAAAATAGTAAAACAATTCAAAAAAATCTGAAATTATTTGTCAAGAAACTTTGATGTTTTTTCTACATGCGTACCAATTTTCGTAATGAAATGACATTTGTGGAGGTCTCGGCAAAAAAAACAAAATCATGCTCCAAAAAAACTGTTTTTGGATACATTTTGAAGCATCGATTTTGTCTTTTTTGCCGAGACCTGCATGAATGTCATTTTGTCATGAAATTTTGCACGCATGTGAAAAAGATATCAGTGTTTCTTGACAAATAATTTCAGATTTTTTTAAACTATTTAAATATTTTTTCGTTTGTACTGTAGTAAAGGGTGCCTGTGAGCTCGAGCTCACAATAGCACTTTCGGAGAAATTTTTCCTTGTGTCCTATCGGACAAGCCTGGCATGGTACGGTGAAAAGTTAATACTATAGAGTATCTCTCCACAGTTGCTTGTACTACATTCATCAGTTTAATAATGTGAACATATTTCTTCATGCAAAGCTCCTACAGTTAAACATTGAATTATTACTCCATCTAATCCAAATCAACCACAATTAATTTGGATCGGAGGGTGTACTACTTTCAAATAAGAATAAAATTAGTCCACAGCTAGCAGCACTAACATATGGCAAAAAGTATGCGATTAGTAAAGGTCAAATTAACTTAAGTGCTGATAAGAAATTATACTTTTCTTTTCAAAGGTATGATGTGCTTATTTAAAAAATTATCATGTGCAGGTTCTGTAGATACTTATAGCACAAGAGCCCATGTGTTGAAACAGGAGGGGGAAAAATACCACAAACTCTTAACCCAATAATCATGACTCAGGACCCCAAAGTCCACGTCCTTTATTTCAACATAGCATCCCATCTCTACTGCCACTTATCCTCCTTCCCACCCTCATCGATGGTGTCCTCAGTGCTCACGCAATTACAATGCGTTAGAATGTTGCCAATCCTAAGACGTCACTCCCTGTCGACATGATGAGCAATCTGCTTTTTATTCTCCTGTGAGGTTTCTCTGAGATGTGCATGGCATAATTATCGATGGTATCTTTCGTCTCCAATCTGGTTTTATCGAGCTGTTCATTTGTAATCCGGAACAACACCGGAACGGCAGAAAGACCGATCATGAATACAGATTAAGGTTGCACCTTAAATTGCATTTGAAAATAGTTAACAGGTAAATAAAATCATATTCAGATTCTACACATTTTTTAATCAAATTTCATAAATAATATTTCAAAATTAGGGTTTCAAAAATATGAATATTTTAAAAAAACATTTGTTTCAGATGGATTACTGGTTGATTAGTCCCAATATTTGAGGGTTTTCTCTTTAATTCCTGTTTTAAAGGTGGATTGTGGATTAATTACCAAAGAAAGAAGGGGCGTTTGGTAAAAGTGCGAAAAAACGATTCATTTCCTGTCACTTATGGGTGGATTGTGGGTTAATTCATTGAAATGTCAGGGGAGTTTTTGCAAAGCATGCTACGGACGGGCAGAAACAGTCCTAATCAAAGATTGGATACATGATTAAGTGGTACAAAGTGACAACTTCTAGTTACTAGTAAGCATGCACGTGCAACGCACGTCTCAAACAAAACAAGTTAACATGGTATAATACTAAAATAATTTAAAAAAATCAGATCGCTACAAAATGTTATCATGTCACTCAAATTGTATTTTCAAAAAGTGTGACATATTTCTGATCCAACACATGTATCATAGTCTATAGTAAAAACATCTATTCTGGATCTAATATTTATTTAGTGAGTTCTTTTACCGATCCATTTAAGTGTGTCTTATGCACAACCATATGAGCGCGTGTGTAACACACGATCCGGAAACATATCTCCACGTAAAATTCAATGTCACATAATAAATGTATTATAATTGTTACAAAAAATATATTTTAAAACCCGCAACTAAGCATGTCTTGAAGGTACATCTTTTGAAGCAATGAAGGTCCATCTATGGATGCGATCAATGATGCTTCGTTCAATGTATGGGATGTTGTTTTGAGCTTCATTCTCTTCGTACTTTAAAATATGCACCAAAAATTGCTTCCTCAGCTGAAAACCATCCTACATATGCATTATACAGCATTGTTATAACAAGTTGCATGCGCAATGTGTATAGAAATAAGCATGGTGTAAATACTCACCTTGGGTATGGGAAAATATAGTTTTCGATCGCACAATGAGTGCATGTAATTAAAAACCAAATAACCGGACAGGGCACTGCATGTATGAAATAAACACATAATGTGTGTTGAATGAATCAATTAATATTGTAATGCGTTTAAAAGATTCATACCAGTGTGAGTTTGTTGGAGCAACAGGAACTAAGGATTCCCATTTAGAGATATCATCCTTGAATGCAGGGTTTGCAACTTCAAGCGCAAGGTTTAGGTTGTCGGCCACAATTTTAAGTACGTTATTCCCCAAAGTAGGTATTGGTAACGGATCAAAAATTGAGACAACCTTTTTATTTTGATCCAACACAAACAATAGAAATAGTCCAAACATACACCAAGGCAATAAAATCTGCAATGATGAAATAGTTTAGAAATACATGTGATATTAATTAAGACCAAATAAAGCACTGTTAGAGATGAAAAATTAAAATCTTACCGCATCACATTGTGAGATATGGTAATCATTACTGTCAGGCCAGCTATGAAACAACCGTCTCAATGTAGCAATTTCCATATTTTCACGATGACTTCGTGCATAGTGGAACATCGACTAAAATAAGAATGAGAAAATATTAGTGCAATGAGAAAAAAGCTGTAATACATGATTATAGTAACTTACACAAAAGTTCAGATCCATATAGTGAGATGGAATGTCTCTGAAAAGTTGGACTTCGTGGCGTGCTAATATCCGCACAGCCATATTAAAGCAATGGATATCCATGTATTCATCATTGTTCAATATGTTTTTTATTTGTCTCAAATTTAAGCTAATTGGGTACGGATCAGAGCTTTTCACCCATTCGCTCCTATAAAATTGAAATTTTGTCATTATATTGACATCAAAGTAATTTATTGGAATACAAAATGAACTAAAAAATATGGCTTACTCTAGTAGAGCGACATCATCAACCATACCGATGAACAAGCAAAGTTCATCTATTAAATCATCATTTGTTGGATTGACAGACGGTGAAAGGATAAATGACTGCGATATGAGCTCGACTTCTCCTGATGTATTTGATGTTTTGAAATTCTCAGGAGGTCTATCCAAAATCATACACTCTGTGGGATCTGTGTTGTTTTCGTCATCTTCAATGTCTCGATTTCTTATATTATCATCATTCAATTCCGAGTCCACTAAAATGACAGCTAGTTTTGTTCTAAAATCTGTCATATGTTTCTATTAAAGTAGTAATAAGAGTTAAATAGTGATATAACATAGAATAAGTATAATGATACACGGTGAAATGTACCTGTGTAGGAATATCAGACAAAATATCTCCTGTGAAGTACTCCATAAAATTTATCATCCACAGACCACAAGATGACCTGCATGATTACAAAACTTAAATATACTCAATAAATTGTTATCATTTTTATAGGGATTCATATTATTTTTTGAAATCATCCAATGATCATGACCTATTAAAACATCAAATGATTATGACTATAAAAATAATGGATTTTTTTTATATTAGAACAATGTGAGGTGAATCGGACACGGCCGATAAAAATAAGACAATTTCTTTTTTTTGGTTCGGACAAGGCCGTGATCAATCACAATCTCTCCCGTCACTGCCTAGTACAGTACTCTACGTAGTAGTAGTATTAAGAAAAAACATCAGATCTCTAAAAAAACGTCAGTCATCCTCTCCACTGCCGCCTCAGGTTCTTTTCTGGATAGTTCCCCACCACTGCCTCACAATCTCCTCTGTTCCCCATTCTCTCCACCATAGCCAGCACTCCTTGGTCAGGCCGCCCCCTCTCCTTCGTCACCACCGCCGGCGCTCCCTGGTCAGGCTGCCCTCCCCTTCGTCACCAGCGTCGCCGCTCTCTCACACCCCGTAGGTCAAAGGTTGAATTTTTATCCGCCGCTGATGGTGCCGCTGGGCGAGGAGGTTTGCGTTCGCCGGTGCTGGATCCGCGTGCGCTGGCGCTGGATCTGCTCCGTATGGCTCCGGCGACCTTACCCCGTGGCTCCGGGACAAGAAGGCTACCCCGACGACATACAGGTCCGCTCGCTTCTCCTCTCCTCTTGGATTTCTTCTTCTTCCCTTCCCTGAGATGAGATGTGCTTTCCTGCCTCACGCACGCAGCAACTGGACTCTATGCACAGAGAGGAGGATGAAGACACCCAGCCATGGATTTTTAGCAGCACTCACTCAAGGACAAAGTGCGCCACCTCCCGCCTCCCCTCTCTATTTGATTCAATTCTACAGCTGTGTATGCGGCTTCCTCACACCTTGTTGCTCTATTGGTGTTTGTGCTGGGCTGCAGGAGACCTCAACATGCCAATGGATGCAGCCAGCCTCCAACTCACCATGCACCTGCACCAACTTGATGTAGGGAGAGGAGGAGTGAGGCTTCTCTCACGGGATGACGCCCAGCCATGGGGCAGCAGCAACCCAAGGTCAAGCCTCCCTCTACCTCTCTCTCGTTTTGATTTCATAGGTCTGGTTCCCTGATTTTTCTGCTGCTCTAGATTCACTTGCATGCTTGACTGAATCTAGTTGCTCTCAGGCCCTAGTGTTCAATGAGATAGGCATTGCACCGTTTACCAATTTAATTTGCTTGCCTGCAGCCACATGGTCCAGAGATAGAATTGAGATATTCAGACTAAGTTTAAGCCACATGGTCCAGAGATAGAATTGAGATATTCAGACTAAGTTTAATGATTTGCTGGTCATAGTTACTGAATTTCGCTTGGTGCTATCACTGTCGACCTCTAGTGCTGAATCAGTTGGACACTGTACTGTTTACCAATTTAATTTGCTTGCTTGCCGCCACATGGTCCAGAGATAGAAATTCAGATATTGAGACTAAAGTTTAATGATTTGCTGGTCATAATTGGTTCAGTGACTAAATCTGTCCCCAAACTGTCAAAATTGTATGATAACCTGCAAATAAAACAAGAGAAAAGTGTTAGATTCAGAGTTAGTTATACAGGGTCAAAATCAAAGGTGCAAAGAAAACACGACCTATTGCACGTACCTCACCCCTCTAAAACATCTCTGTAGACAATGTTTTTGGTGCTTCTCCCAGATATATCAACCTCCATGTTAGGCTTGGCTAAAATCCATGTCGTCTTTCTTGAGACACCCCTTGACAATGCAACATATAGTTGGCCATGTGAGAAAACAGGTTCTGGAAGGTAAATACCGACATTTGGGATGGTTTGACCCTGTGCCTTGTTAATGGTCATCGCAAAACTCAGGCGGATGGGGAACTGTTTTCTCTTAAGCTTGAAGGGAAGTGAGGTGTCCTCCGAGGGCGACATAGGGATCCTAGGTATGAACACCCTCTTTCCAGCATGCTGGCCACCAACAATCTCAGCATCGATTGCATTATCCTGGAAGGCCCTGATCATAAGCCGTGTTCCATTACATAGCCCATTATGAGGGTCGAGGTTTCGTAGCAAAATGACCGGGCAGTTGATTTTTACTTTCAAGACATGCGGGGGCAACCCATTTGGTGTGATCGAGTTCAGGAAGTCAATTGTGTAATTATTCTGGAAGTCATCCTCGATATAGTCAAAGCTATGGTACACCTTTTCTTCGCCCGGAAACCTGGAGATCATCTTGTCATTCAGGTCGTCCACATGCTCGTTGTTGGTCGAGAGAATTGCACGTGTGCTCATGTACTCTCTCGACCTAGCACTGGTGTGCAGGGATGGGAAGACATCTTCGATAAGCTTGTTAATAGGTTCATCATCGGTATAAGCAATCACAATGTCTTCAGGGAGATGCACATAGTCGTCGCCAATTGTTTCTTCCGTCCCATTGCCGATCCGTAGGAGGTATTCTGAGAACCAAGGGTCTGTTTGTGCCCGCATATTGCGTGTGAGGCGTATCTTGCGGATCTTCTGCCACAGATAGGATCTCAAAAGTGTAGCATCAGTGATCTGTGCTCTTGTCCCTCGGGTCACAACGGAGAGGACCTGCCTAAAATCGCCACCAAAGACGACAACTTTTCCACCAAATGGTAAAGAACATTCCATTATATCCTGCAGCGATCTATCAAGTGTCTCAACTGCTTGACGCTTTGTCATAGCAACTTCATCCCAAATTATCAAGGACGCCTGTTTAAGCAACTCTGCCGTACCACTCTGCTTTGTGAAGCTACACATGCTGTTGTCAGTGAGCTTGATTGGAATTTTGAACCTAGAGTGTGCAGTCCGGCCTCCAGGCATTATCGACGCTGCGATACCTGATGTAGCAGTTGCGATCGCTATTAGACCCATCGAACGAACCTTTGCAAGCAACGCCTTGTACAGGTACGTCTTCCCAGTGCCTCCTGGACCATCAACAAAGAATATCTGGCTTTTTTGGTTTGTCACATGATCCATTATGTCATTGAAACCAGCTAGTTGCTCATTGTTCAAACAGCTGAATAGATCTAGATGTTCTTGGTCCACTTTGACCTGTCTCTCCTCTGTTACCTCTGCATTGTCAAAGTAAGAAGAACCATCTGCGTCAACCAGATCCGGAAGTCCATAGAGTTTAATATCCTTTCCCATGGATTGCAGCAGATCCCTGATATCCCTAAGGACCATTTGCTCAAGTGCTGCCTCATTCGATTGAGTACGGCGATAATCTTCAGACATGGATGCTAGATGTTTGTCCCATAACTGACGTATTTGTGTTGCCTCACAGAATACCAATATAGTCGCAAACAACCTTCTAAGAGCAGTAGGCATTTGAAATGTTGCTGCCTCCGTCATGCAATCATCAAGTGTCCTGTCGTGCTCAATGAGGCCTAATTGCTCACACGCCTCTCTGAAGGACCCGCATGCCTTGCCATTTATTGTTTTTAAATCATCAAATGAAGTGGCACCTCGGACATGGTTTAGGAGCACCCACAAGTAGTACCTCTCTCCTTCGGCAGGATGTGCATGCACCAATCTTCCAATCTGTGATCTCTTATTTTTTCTCGGTTGCCACTTCTTATTACTGGCTATCCACCTATAATGTTCTGGGAACTCTCTGTACAGCAATTTCCGTGCCTCTGGATATTTTTGGTTCATCCCAAAGTACTCGGTAAGCATGGATTTGGAAGAAGATGGCCGAGCGACAACATCTTCCAGATTTTCATAAGCCTGAAATGCGACTGTATGCATGTTTGGCAAATGAAGCTGGAGCTGCAACACAGCTGGGCTGACACCAAACATTTTAAAGCCGAAAATCCTGTAGATAGCTTCGGGAGGAGATATGTAGCGTGCATCCCTATATTGTCGAATTTCATCGATGATTCCCCCATCATTGATAATATCCTGCTCGAACGCAAATGATGCCTTATCATGCCCTTTGTAGATGTATTTAAATAAGTACTTCACTGCCTTGATGCTCGAGCATGCTTCGACATTAATGTGACAGTTGTATGTCATCAGCAGAAAAGGGTTGTAAGGGACCACCCATCTATTGTCCAAATCTGCTCCTCTGATCCTAACTCTCACCCCATCATCCCTCCTTCTATAGATGGGATATGAGTCTTTCCCTTGTAATGTACCATCACAGAAATCTCGCGGGTAATGAAACCGACATTGTCCATCTATCATGCAAGGGCAACTTTTCTTGAGCGCGCCACATGGACCATGCAACATGTGTTTGACCACCAAATCATGGAGAACAGGATATTTATTTTTGTCGGGTATCTCTGCCGAAATCACCCGATCATAGTCATCCGGGGTCCTTAACTTACTTTTAGCTTTCATGATTAGAAGTATATGCTCATGAGGGAGGCCTCGTTTCTGAAACTCAGTGACATGTACATAAGCCCCAACTTCTCCAAAATGCTTGCCCTTAATCAGTAAGTCCATCATGGATCGTTGTTTAGCTCTGTATACTCTTGCCACAAGGTCTGGACGGTCTTGTGGCAGCTGTCCAGGCAACAATTCAATAGTTATCTCCTCCCAGTAGGGATTGCATGTCATGGTGACAAAATAATCCGGTTTACCCCATCGTTGAACTATTGCCATTGCATCCAGAAACCTGCGTTGCATGTCACGGTCACCACCAGGAAAGGTACGTGGAAGCACGATTCTCTTGCCAATACGATCACCACGTGACTCGCCAGCAATGATGATGTCAACAAGGCCCTATAATAAATTAATATTTGATGCCAATTAGTATACCATGTTGAAGCAAAGAGTGGCATCTGTAATACAATTTAATAGTATAAACACAAGCACGTTACCTGGTAGAGGTCAGCGCGTATGACCTTTTGATTTGCTGGCTTTGAGTACCAGTCAAGCCTCATTGTCTCAATCTTGATGTACATGTCAACCGCCCACTGTTGAAAAAGGCGCCCCCCAAACAAGATGATGTTAAAAAGCTTTTTCCGGACCTGCAGCTTGAAGGCATAGTACTCCCTCGCGCTAACATATTTCCTTGATTTTGTGGCATTCATCTCATTGTCACCAAAATCCTCATCCGGGTTATCCTCGTAGTCATCTAAAAATTGTTTAACAACATTAAAGTTGGTATAATAGAATCATAAGAATATAAAAATAGGGATAGTGTCCAATACCTGCAGCTAAATCAGTGGCTTGGTCGTCATGCCCTGCGCCATGACCAAGTTCTTCTCTAATTATGTTATCATCTGAAAGATGGATACCAAACAAGGTTAACTTTGACTAATACGTATAAATCAGTAATGAACATAATTTTGGTCTACTACCTGCAGCTAAATCAGTGGCCTGGTCGTCATGTCGTCTGCCATGATCAAGTTGTTCTATAATCATGTTATTGTCTGAAAGATGAAATACTAAATAAGGCTAACTTTGATTAATATGTATAAATCAATAATGAACATTCAGGTATAATAGAACCATAAGAATACAAAAACAGAAATCACGTCCAATACCTGCAGCTAAATCAGTGGCCTGGTCTTCATGTCTTGCGTCATGACCAAGTTGTTTGCTAATCATGCTATCGTCTGCAAGATGGATTCCTGAATAAGTTTAAATTTGATTAAAATGTATAGATCAATTATGAACATTATACCTGAAGGAAGAACATAGGCTGGGTACTCTTGTCGTGCAGAATAATCCAGTGAATCTTGGTTTGTGTCATCGGCGTCCCCAATATATGGCATCAAACGATTCCAACCGATCTCCCCACGTGGGAAGAATAGTGGATATTACAAAGGGTCGTAGCACCCATAGTATGCTCTAATATACAGGGGACGCTCTCCTTTCCTGTACACGATAACACTTCTATCAAACGTTTTTTGGGGGTCGCTCCCTTCAACCCATATTGCTGCTACCTGAGAAGTTGTTGGCGCATTGTACCTTCGTTGGTCAAGCTTGATATCGGTATTTAATGAGATCCTGTATTCATCTAGATTTGAAACGGCACCAAGGCTTTTAAATACTTGAGCATAAGGGTTATGCTCTAGTATTGCCAGAATCTTCCGTATGAGATCTAACCTAAGATTTGGAGACCTCTTAACCCTGTGAAACAAGTTTTCATCTGTATCATAAATATATAGCTGCAAATGTCGAGGGCCATTATCACCAGACTCCAGATCATCAAGAGCGTGGTACAATCCCCCACACGCACGAAATGTATATACGCCGGTTCCTGCTGCGGTGCTGACTCGGCGATCAAGGGTGACTCCCAGACTTGTGAATGAGAAATGGGAGTTGAAATACCGTATATTTTCTCTGAAATATCTAGCATCCTCATCATCTTGACTTGTAAACAACCGTTTCAACTCCTCACAAACATATGGAGTAAATACATCCACTTTCCCCTTTCTGCAGCAAAACGCAGGCCCCTCGTATTGAAATCGCAAAGCTCCACAATGGCGGCAATCAGTAACTTTTCTAAGCACATGATGCTTTTTGGGCAGGTTCATGTAAACTCTGTTGTGAGCATAATTATTGGGAGCTCCATCATCATACTTTTGCTCCACTCGGTAGGATTGAAAATAAACATCTGGAGCAGAATGCATTAATTAAACTTCGCCCAGAAACCATATTAATAATACTATATTGTACTGGCAACTCATGTCAGCAAGAATAAACCTGGTTGGGCGAAGATCCTAGCTTCTTCATCATGGTCCACGTCTCCAGTTTTTTCTCCTAGGTTCCCGTCTCCCAAGCATTCTATTTGTGAATATTGAATAGTAGTGCGTTAGGAGTAGTAAATGATGCTCATTTGATGTTATGCATACTGGGGAGATGAAACTAAGAATGACATTATGCAGACCATCAATGTTTATCGTGTGGACATCGGGCTCCAGTAGTCTGTAAGCATCAGCGTGGTCGTTGGCTGAAAACATTTATTTGGCAAAAAAGAGTAAGCAAAAGAGATGGACCCTTTTTATGCACAGGATGGTGCCACAAGACCGTACCAATTTGATTATCCGGGGTTTGACCTGCATATGGGGACGGCTCCATCCCTGGAGTAATATAAGAAGGATCTGTACCCGAAACAAAAATAGAATGGCAAATTAGAGAAGAAATAAACACCGGATAATTTAGCACCATTAATAAATAAGACAACTAACCCTTTTTTTAGAAGACTTTTCTGGCATATGTAGGTTGTCGATTGTACTGAGTTGGGGTTTTTCATCTAGTGACATAAGTGTGGGTGTCAGTCGTATTGAATTCCGTTTCATCTGGTACGCATCATTTCTGTGCAACCAATCGGACTCATCGTCCACATTGTCTCTGGTCAAATGAACGGAATTTGGTACCGCACCCCCTGCACTTGTTATGTTCTGCAGTTGTGTGACTGCAGATTGTTCGGTAGCCGGCACTTGCGTTACAATGTTACTGCCATCAAGGACGGCAACAATATGCTTATTTTGCTCACGGGTTTGTCGTTGTCGCTTTAATATTTCCTCTCTATTTCGTGCATACCGCTCCCTTTCCATATGATTCTTAATCTCATTACTGCCTGAGTAGATGAAGAATAGATCATTATATATAGAAATATATAGTGTGGAGAATGTGATTCATCTTTATTAATCTCATTACTGCCTGAGTAGATGAAGAATAGATCATATATATATATATATATATATATATATATATATATATATATATATAGCCATATATATAATGAAGAATGAAGTTCATCTTTATTACCTTGTGATACACCCAGCTGTGTTTGTGCCCCACTGATCTCAGCAGAGGCAATTTTCTTCTGTTTGTAGGCCTCACGTCGTCTCTTATTAATCTCATCCTTATTTTGTGCATACCGCTCTCTATCCCTCTGCCTTTTTACTTCTTTAGGGTCTGCACATAATGTCATAATTCAGCAGTTGGGGAACAAAAACTGAAATTGGGTGGTTGTGTAATGCTCATCACCCAAGGATTGGTTGTTGCTTATATCCTGGAACGGGGTGCGCGCCCTGTTGGGACTGGTTGGGGCCATACGAAGTCCTTCAACCCTGTGAATGTCAAGATTGGTATCACACAATTGAAACTGAAGGAATACTATCAACTCGAACCTACTGTTTAACATGAAAGCTTTGTTAATACTCAGTCGCCAATTGAACTCCTTTTGCATTAATAATCATGTAGGTGTATCTCAGAGTGACTTTATGTGTGTTCATATTTGGATCTGAGAATTGAACCTGTTCATATGCAGCTTGATGAGGCATTTAGGTGAGGTGAGTACAATGCTCATTTGACAAGGAATCATGAAACGACGTCAGGTCGACGTGAGGTTTAGGTCAGGTACGGACAACAGGGATTGTTAGCATATGGTCATGCCATAATTCACCAGTTCATACACTTTCCTTGTTAATTTCATTCAACCAGAACAATTGATGGATCACATGAACAGGTTGAGAAAGGAGAACGGCGGAGGCGGTGCCTTGGCGGCAGCGACATGTAAAAGCCTTTCGAATTTCAGATATGACAAGAGCATGCACCTATGTCGGCGAGGAGATCCTCGCCGCGGCCGTGGCAGGGCGTCTGTGCGGCTGCACCTGTCTTGGGGAACAGCACGTCGTCGTGGCCGTCGTCGAGTGACTCGGCGACCTCGTCCTCGCGGCTGTCGTCGGATGCCTCGGCGGCTGCGCAGAGCAGCGACGTCGCGGCCGTCGTCGGGTGCCTTAGCGGCTGCGCAGGGGCATGTAATCTGGACGTCGAGCCTGGATTGATTCCCGCTAATTGAGCTCAATTGTTTCCGTGTTGTTTTCCCTGTATGTCTCTCCGTGTAAGCATGTAATCTGGACGTCGAGCCTGGATTGATTCCCGCTAATTGAGCCCAGTTGTTTCGGTGTTGTTTTCCTTGTATGACTCTCCGTGTGGGTTTACCCGTACACTCGTGCGGGCATGGGTTATTACCTGAATTTTTTTTTTGAGAAAAGGACGTGGGTTTACCTGTACACTCGTGCGGACGTGGGTTGTTTTACGGGCAGAGTTTTCGTCCGCTGTCCTGAAGTTCTCTCATTTAATAGTAGTGTAGACGAATTGTCAATATTTGCACATACATTACTGACATTAATTAGTCGTGCCTCTGTTCATTTGTGGGAAAATGTCCCATCCTCCACTAGCGTCACTTCCTTCTCTCGTGACTGCGGATGGCGGCAGGACTATGCTCCTTGCAAGACGGTTGACTTGGTGGCTCCTTCATGAATGCTCTTTGTTGGCGCATAGTTGTATGGTTGTATGGAGGCCTCGGATGGACACTTTAATAATATTATGCAAAGCATTGGTTCATATAGTTACGGAAGATCCGTTTGTAAGATGTTGCTTGGAAAACCACTTTGACTCGGAGATGAAAACTCTTGTTCCGACTTTCATTCATTGGACTTGGCAGCGACAAATTTGTTTCGTTATCTTGTTAAAGGCATCATGTCTAAGTCGATGTTATGTCCTTTATTGGCTGGTCTTGACCTAGGATGAAAATACTTTGGTTGGTCATTTACAGCCGGGCATGACAACACCAAACACATTTATCCTTTCTTAAAGGTGTTGTTGCAAAAGAAGTTGATTTAGACGTAGGCGTTTTATTTATCACTTGTAATGGTTCTGTCATTATTGTGAATGTCTTATGTTTTGTTTGTTGATAACTTTGGATTTTTTTACCATGCATAAACTTTAATAAAATTTGGTTGTGTGCATCAGAGGAAGCAAGACCAGAAGGTTATCCTTCCTTTTGGAAATATTCACTCGAATCAAATCCTGCATGCAAAATTAAGGAGAGGCTCCTGATATAGAAATTCACATAATACAAAGGCTGCAATGTTCGATCCTAAATAGTTTTAGGTTTATACTTAGAGCATCTCCAACAGCAGACCAAATTTTTTGGTTACCTAAATCTAGTTTTTGGTGAGGTGATTGAAGATTTAGGTAGCCAAGAGTTTTTCTGTTTTTAGAGCAGACCCAAAATAGATACCCATAAATGAAAAAATATGTCAAGTTCAGCTCATATCATGGCAAATTACAACTCAATGTAAAATTATAAATTTTAGCTATCATATTCACTTCATATCACAACTACATCATATTGAATAATATTTTTTCTTGGCAACATTTAGCAGAACATGATGGGTGTGTCGCCCAAACTTCTGGCCAATGGAATTCAAAGCCGATGGCAAGGTGGCCAAACAGCGAGGGATGGTCGCGGGAGGGAGGCTGGAGGCCAAGGGCAGCCGATGCGATGGATAATTCTGGTGGCGGGACCTTGTCTGCATGCCGAGATGTCGGCTCGGGCCGCATATGTGTGTCAGTCATTCTTGGGCTCGCACGCGTCATTCATCTCCTATTTGAGCTTGGCAAGCGTTTGCAGGGCGGTGACGACCATTTGGGCCTGGGCGGTGGTCGTGATGACTGGGAATGAGCAGAATCGGTGGGACAGGCCAGCGGCGTTGCGGCCTTGACGGGGGTCACGGCAGACAGTGCCGAGGGCGCATGTTGGGATAGAGGAATGGGCGGCGACCGAAATTGGCCGGCTCAAAAGTGGGGTTGGTGATGCGGTGGAGGGAATTTTCACGAGGCGGTGGTTATGCTTGGCGCCACCTTTTAGTTTTTTTTATCTTGGGAAGTATGTTATGTAATTAACAAAAATTGTTTTGTCCCCATGCATTTTGAGGTTTACTGTTGGAGTTGTTTTTCGCCCAAAAACCGAAAATTTCTGTTTTTATGTATTTGGATCATTTTTTGGGGTTCCTGTTGCAGATGCTCATACAATTTATATATATCCAATAATGTATTGGCATGGTGGATTCAAATCACTTCTCCAATTTATCTTGTCCAGTAATTTTGTAGAAACCACGTGATTTTGCAAGAAGGGCATAGCACAATTGACACTAACAGTAATGCTACATCTACAGAATGTTTTTTATGGACTAGATTTATGGGATGAAGTTATTGGCTCTTCTATATCGTGCTTGTTTTCCGCAAACAAAGCATCATCGTGACTTCATATACATTGTATAGTTCACAAAATGACAAAACCAATTAATCCTTCTAAGTACAGTTACCAATTAACTTCGTCGTCATCCATTTGTGTTCATTCTTCACATAGTACAACCCAAATATTTTGCGTAACAAATATGCCATCAATAAATTGCTTAATTAAAATATTCCAACCATAAAAGCATGAAAATAAACAATAAAAACAAAATTTGCATAACTCACCCAATTTGTTTTGCACATAACAAAATTGTGTGTTACCGTAAAAGGTTCATAATGACCTTTCACAAGTAAAAACTAATTAATTCCACCAATTATTAGCTATACATAGAAAATATGTGCACAAGAGATTATATCAATAGTTCAACACATATCATTAGTGTAGTTTGTGGTAACAAATTCACACAACAATCAACAATAAGGCCATGCCATTGGTTGATCAAACAGTGACTGTCTTGTGCCCCAGTGGAATTAGGATGCCCCTGGCCAACATCTTAATTATGCATATCAACCACTCCATTGTCAGACAATATTTAGCACATTCAATATACCCAAGTTTAAATAGCACAAAGACAATAGATCTAATTTGCGGGAGTAATTCCACATCACAAACTAGTAACGTGCATCAAACAAATGAATCATGTTAGTGTAGTTAGATTGTTAGTCTCTCTTTGATGAATGACCTACAAAATATTAAGGACACACATGTGCCAATGGATTATTGAACTCGTTATAACATGTGAGACCCATATGATCCAGAAAAAAATGATAAAGTGCATCATGCCAATGATCTGGCGACAAGCTCCTCATAACGTTCTGATCACAAACTACAAATCTCTATGAGAATATTTCTGTGCCTATTCTCTTAGAGATATCTAGAGTAGATATTTATAGACACCGGAGAGAGAAATATATGTACGCACAATATTCCTCATAGAATAACAAATTAATCCATGGAAGCATGCAATTTTCTAGCTTTCTAACTTTCTCACATGTTTGGATTTGAATGTCTTTGTTGGGAGAAATATACCAGAAAAATAATAATATAGCATTCACAGCATGTACGGTTTTCAACGAGAAAGTACAAATATATTGTAAAGAACAATATTATCATAACTATATTGTAAAAAAATAACTATGATGATGATTTCATAAAGATGAGTTATAAATAATTATAAAAGTTTAGTATAAATATTGATCCATGCAGCATCCCATCCGAAAAATTAATAGATATTTCTAATGTAGTATATAATAAGAATTTGTTACCGTAAGAGATTATGAAAAATGTCCCAATAATCATTTCAAAAAATGCTCATCAATTTATGAGTTAACTTTGTGTTGATTTTACATTAACTAACATCACACATTAGATATTTTATAATATTTGTTGGGATCTTAAATATATTAGTAGTTTTTGTATTTATTATTATTTTTAATAATTGATTTTGTAAACTTATTAGTGGCAAGCATTTCAAGTGATACACTAAAATTGTCTTCTAAATATGCAAAAAATAAAACTGTTCATTTTCTCTTGGTCACATTGGATTGTGTGAAAATATTACACTAAACATAAGTATGAAACTAACAATTTTAAAAATCACATATTGTCACTATAATGATGGTGTTTTTAGAAAACATCTTTACTCAATCAAAAAATTAAAATAAGGGAAAAATCATAGGTAATTGGATGCGAGTTTAAAACAAGTAGCATATGAATATGATCCATGGGAAAGATTATGTCCCAGATTTGGATTGAGCAGCTATGAAAATAAGAGGGTACATGTGTCCGATATGATACTACACAACCGGAAAAAAAGCCATGGGGCGAAGGGGTTGTTTGCCTATGACATGTAACCACCTCGAGTCCTCTGTTGCCACCATGATGCACATCCCGATGCAAGAATGTCCACCACCACAGTCCTCTTCTGCATCCGCACACTCACGTGAGGGGGCTGGGGGGGAGGGGAGGCAACGGGATGTATGTGGATGATTAATCATGTGGGTATATGAGTGTACCACAGAGGTGCAGAGCAGAAGAACACACAAGAAAATTTAGGGAAGATGACAATGCGCCAAAATACACTGTCACTAAATACAAGAACTACACTTGATACTCCCTCCGACCCATAATATAAGAGTGTTTTTGGCACTACACTAGTGTCAAAGTTCTCTTATATTATGAGACGGAAGCAGAATGATTTTCCTTTTTTCAACACGGATGCCTCTTATCCTAAGCACAAAGCTATTAACATCGAAACCACATGGTAAGCTCATCCCCATATCCAAACAAGTAATTTAAAGGAAAGAGAGTTTAAATCTCAGTTGAGGAGGGAGATGATCTGCTGGCGCTCTCCCTAATAGTTGAACCTACATGAGAGTGATGAAATAACAATAGTTGTAGTTATCTTAAAATGTAAAAGAGAAAAAAATCTTAAACTAAGATGGAATGTGAGAAATAAATCACCCGAGTTTCTTTGGTTTTAATCATGTAGTTTTGGTCCTAGTTTCTTTTGTTTCCGTCTCTAACATTAGATGGCATGCCAGTGGAAGTGGAAACACAAGGGATAACGGTGTCATGTTTCCTCCGGTGCCACCTCGAAGCAGTTGGTGTTTGAGCCCTCAATGGTTCTTGTAAAGTTTTGGCTTGAAAGGCTTAACATTCTTGTACCATATCAACAAGGTACACCTTTTTCCGGAAACTCATCTCACAAGAACCTCTGGGTTAAGTGTGCTTGACTTTGAGTAATTTTAGATTGGATGACCGACCGTAAAGTTCATTCCGGGTTCGCGCGGGCAAGGACAATGTGTGCAGAAAAGATTAGTGTTGGTCAGATTCTATCAGGAGTAATGACTATAGGTGTGGATGAGATGACATGATGTTACAGATCTATATCTCTTGAAACCTTTGTTTTGGTGGTCCATCACTTCTGATGCTTGGACTTCTATCACTAGTAGAAAAGGGGGCAAATGTTCAGGCCGGGTAAGCCCATTAGTCCCGGTTCAGTCCAGAACCAGGACCAATGGGTGCATTGGACCCGGTTCGTGAGCCCAGGGGGCCGCCCGGGCCACGTGGGCCATTGGTCCCGGTTCATCTGGACCTTTTGGTCCCGGTTGGTGGGGCGAACTGGGACCAATGGGGCTCGCTCCTGGCCCACCACCATTGGTCCCGGTTGATGGCATGAACCGGGACCAAAGGTTGCCCTTTAGTCCCGGTTCATGCCACCAACCGGGACCAATGGTGGTGCCTATATATACCCCCTCGCGCAAGAGCAGAGCACACTGCTCTGTTTTTTTTGGCCGAGGGGGAGAGGGATTGGTGGTGCACTAGCTCACCTCCTATGCACACAAGGTGTTCGATGGAGTGCCCGAGCCACACTACTTAAGCTTTCTCCTCTCCAAGCTCGACCTGCAAGCTTCATTTTCCTCAATATTTGTCTAGGTTTAGCGGTCTGTCACGCCCCGCCCCCGTCTTCACCGTCGTCGATCACCCGCGCCGATCTCATCACCGGCACCACCGTGGTGAGCCTCTTGTTCTTATCTTCTTTCTGAAAGGAAAAATATTCTTACTTGTATGTTTAGATAGATACTTGTATCATTTTCTATTGCATCTTATATAGTGCGATGGTTTTGGTATCCGCCCCCGTCGGCCCTTGTCCTTCTGTGATTCGGATGTGGTATATATTATCTTTATAACTATTGGTTCATTTATTGTTTATGAAAATTATGCCGACCAACGTGACATAGATTTTATTTATCTAGGAGGTATGTGAACCGGAAATTCCAACCGACCCTATTGTTGAGAGGTTAAATTTAGTTGAAGAAGAAAACAATTTCTTGAAGGAAAAAATAAAAAAATTGAGGAGGAGAAGATGATATTTGACTTGCATGTTGCGGATGTCGTCGATGATCACAAGATCAAGATAGATGCAATGCGCTTGAAGAGTAGAAAGATTAGAAAATATGCCATTCATACTGAGGCTTGGTATCATTATGCCCTTGGATCAATTGTTACCTTGGTTGCGATTATGATCGCGTTTGTTTTCGCATTGAAATGTTTTACATAGTTTCAATGTATGGTTTAATTAATTAGATGCTCTGGAGAGCTATATGTTGTTAGATGAGAACTATGTATGTACTTTGGTTTTAATGTGATGATGAACTTCTATTAATTTGGTCACTTAATTATCTATTCATGATGTTCTGTAATGGTTTTTGACACACTTAATTATATATAACGCACGCAGATGAACCGGCAATGGATGTACGGTGACAGACACACCTCCAAGTACATTAAGGGCGTGCATGAATTTCTCGAAGCGGTTGAGGCAAACAAGCAGAATGGTTTTATGTGTTGTCCATGCCCTAATTGTGGGAATACGAAGTCTTACTCTGACCGGAAAATCCTTCACACCCACCTGCTTTACAAGGGTTTCATGCCACACTCTAATGTTTGGACAAGGCACGGAGAAATAGGGGTTATGATGGAAGACGGCGAAGAAGAAGAGTACGATGACAACTATGTGCCCCCTGAATACGGTGATGCTGCAACGGGGGGAGATGGTGAAGATCAAGTGGAACCAGACGATGTGCCCAATGATGCTACAACGGGTGAAGCTGCTGAAGATCAAGAGGAACCAGGCGATGTGCCCGATGAAGATGATCTCCGCCGGGTCATTGTCGATGCAAGGACGCAATGCGAAAGTCAAAAGGAAAAGCTGAAGTTCGATCGCATGTTAGAGGATCACAAAAAAGGGTTGTACCCCAATTGCGAAGATGGCAACACAAAGCTCAGTACCGTACTGGAATTGGTGCAGTGGAAGGCAGAGAATGCTGTGCCTGACAAAGAATTTGAGAAGCTACTGAAAATATTGAAGAAGAAGCTTCCAAAGGATAACGAATTGCCCGACAGTACATACGCATCAAAGAAGGTCGTATGCCCTCTAGGATTGGAGGTGCAGAAGATACATGCATGCCCTAATGACTACATCCTCTACCGCGGTGCATACAAGGATCTGAACGCATGCCCGGTATGCGGTGCATTGCGGTATAAGATCAGACGAGATGATCTTGGTGGTGTTGACGGCGAGCCCCCCAGGAAGAGGGTTCCTGCAAAGGTGATGTGGTATACTCCTATAATACCACGGTTGAAATGTCTGTTCAGAAACGGAGAGCATGCCAAGTTGATGCGATGGCACAGTGAGGACAGTAAGAAAGACGGGAAGTTGAGAGCACCCGCTGACGGGTCGCAGTGGAGAAAAATCGAGAGAAAGTACTGGGATGAGTTTGTAGAGGACCCAAGGAACATATGGTTTGCTTTAAGCGCGGATGGCATTAATCCTTTCGGGGAGCAGAGCAGCAATCACAGCACCTGGCCCGTGACTCTATGTATGTATAACCTTCCTCCTTGGATGTGGGATGAACACTAAGCAACCCGGCAACGACATTGATGTGTACCTAAGGCCATTAGTTGAAGAACTTTTACAGCTGTGGAATGGAAACAGTGTACGTACGTGGGATGAACACAGACAGGAGGAATTTAACCTAAAGGCATTGCTGTTCGTGACCATCAACGATTGGCCCGCTCTAAGTAACCTTTCAGGACAGACAAACAAGGGATACCACGCATGCACGCACTGTTTGGATGACACCGAAAGTATATACCTGGACAGATGCAGGAAGAATGTGTACGTGGGCCATCGTCGATTTCTCCCGACCAACCATAAATGTCGAAAGAAAGGCAAGCATTTCAAAGGCGAGGCAGATCACCGGAAGAAGCCCGCCATGCGTACCGGTGATCACGTACTTGCTATGGTCAATGATTTACACGTAATCTTTGGAAAGGGTCCCGGCGGACTAGCTTTCCGAATGACGCTGAGGGACGCGCACCCATGTGGAAGAAGAAATCTATATTCTTCGACCTACCCTACTGGAAAGAGCTAGAGGTCCGCTCTTCAATCGACATGATGCACGTGACGAAGAACCTTTGCGTGAACCTGTTAGGCTTCTTGGACGTGTATGGGAAGACAAAAGATACACCTGAGGCACGGGAGGACCTGCAACATTTGCACGAAAAAGACGGCATGCCTCCGAAGCAGTATGAAGGTCCTGCCAGCTACGCTCTTACGAAAGAAGAGAAAGAAATTTTCTTTGAATTCCTGCTCAGTATGAAGGTCCCGACTGGCTTCTCGTCGAATATAAAGGGAATAATAAATATGCGAGAGAAAAAGTTCCAGAACCTAAAGTCTCATGACTGCCACGTGATTATGACGCAACTGCTTCCGGTTGCATTGAGGAGGCTTCTACCAGAAAACGTCCGATTAGCCATTGTGAAGCTATGTGCATTCCTCGATGCAATCTCTCAGAAGGTGATCGATCCAGAAATCATACCAAGGCTAAGGAGTGATGTGGCACAATGTCTTGTCAGTTTCGAGCTGGTGTTCCCACCATCCTTCTTCAATATCATGACGCACGTCCTAGTTCATCTAGTCGACGAGATTGTCATTCTGGGGCCCATATTTCTACACAATATGTTCCCCTTTGAGAGGTTCATGGGAGTCCTAAAGAAATATGTCCGTAACCGCGCTATGCCAGAAGGAAGCATCTCCATGGGCCATCAAACAGAGGATGTCATCGGGTTTTGTGTTGAATTCATTCCTGGCCTTAAGAAGATAGGTCTCCCTAAATCGCGGTATGAGGGGAGACTGACTGGAAAAGGCACGCTAGGAGAGGACTCAATAATATGTAGGGACGGGCATTCTTGGTCTAAAGCACACTACACAGTTTTACAGAACTCTACCTTGGTGACCCCGTATGTCGATGAACACAAGAACAGTCTGCGCTCCAAACACCCGGAGCAGTGCAACGACTGGATTACATGTGAACACATCAGGACTTTCAGCAGTTGGTTGGAAACACATCTTAGAGGTGACAACACTGTTTGCGATGAGTTGTACTTGTTGTCCAGGGGACCATCTTTGATTGTATTGATTTACAAAGGATACGAGATAAATGGGAATACATTTTACACGATTGACCAAGATCAAAAGAGCACCAACCAAAACAGTGGTGTCTGCTTTGATGCAGCAACCGAGAGGGGAAAGGACACATATTATGGTTACATAGTGGACATATGGGAACTTGACTACGGACATGATTTTAAGGTCCCTTTGTTTAAGTGTAAATGGGTCAATCTGTCAGGAGGCGGGGTACAGGTAGACCGACAGTACGGAATGACAACAGTGGATCTGAAAAATCTTGGGTACACTGACGAACCGTTCGTCCTAGCCAATGATGTGGCACAGGTTATCTATGTGAAGGACATGTCTACCAGACCAAGAAAAAGAAAAGATAAGGAAGCGAATACATCATACGATGAGCCAAAGCGCCACATAGTTCTTTTAGGAAAAAGGGACATCGTGGGAGTGTAGGGCAAGACAGACATGTTTGAAGCTTATGAAAAGTTTCATGAAATTCCTCCCTTCAAAGTCAAGGTTGACCCAAGCATCCTGATAAACGATGAAGATTATCCATGGTTACGGCGCAATAAGAAAATGACACAAGTGAATGAAAAGTGAAGACTTTCTCCCGCAACTATTGTTGGGGAACGTAGTAATTTCAAAAAAAATCCTACGCACACGCAAGATCATGGTGATGCATAGCAACGAGAGGGGAGAGTGTTGTCTATGTACCCTCGTAGACCGAAAGCGGAAGCGTTAGCACAACGCGGTTGATGTAGTCGTACATCTTCACGATCCGACCGATCAAGTACCGAACGTACGGCACCTCCGAGTTCAGCACACGTTCAGCCCGATGACGTCCCTCGAACTCCGATCCAGCCGAGTGTTGAGGGAGAGTTTCGTCAGCACGACGACGTGGTGACGATGATGATGTTCTACCAACACAGGGCTTCGCCTAAGCACCGCTACGATATTATCAAGGTGGATTATGGTGGAGGGGGCACCGCACACGGCTAAGAGATCCAAGGGAGCAATTGTTGTGTCTAGAGGTGCCCCCCTGCCCCCGTATATAAAGGAGCAAGGGGGAGGCCGGCCAGCCTTGGGGCGCACCAAGGAGGGGAGGAGTCCTCCTCCTAGTAGGAGTAGGACTCCCCTCTTTCCTAGTTCAACTAGGAAAAGGAAGGGGTAAGGAAGGAGAGGGAAAGGAGAAGGAAAGGGGGGCGCCGCCCACCCTCTCCTTGTCCAATTCGGACCAGACGGGGAGGGGGCGCGCGGCCCACCCTGGCCGCCCCTCTCTCTCTTCACTAAGGCCCATAAGGCCCATTACTTCTCCCGAGGGGGTTCCGGTAACCCTCCGGCACTTCGGTTTTTTCCGAAATCACCCGGAACACTTCCGGTGTACGAATATAGCCGTCCAATATATCGATCTTTATGTCTCGACCATTTCGAGACTCCTTGTCATGTCCGTCATCACATCCGGGACTCCGAACAACCTTCGGTACATCAAAACTTATAAACTCATAATATAAAAGTCATCGAAACCTTAAGCGTGCGGACCCTACGGGTTCAAGAACCATGTAGACATGACCGAGACACGTCTCCGGTCAATAATCAATAGCGGAACCTGGATGCTCATATTGGCTCCTACATTTTCTACGAAGATCTTTATTGGTCAGACCGCATAACAACATACGTTGTTCCCTTTTTCATCGATATGTTACTTGTACGAGATTCGATCGTCGGTATCTCAATACCTAGTTCAATCTCGTTACCGGCAAGTCTCTTTACTCGTTCCATAATACATCATCCCGCAACTAACTCATTAGTTGCAATGCTTGCAAGGCTTAAGTGATGTGCATTACCGAGAGGGCCCAGAGATACCTCTCCGACATTCGGAGTGACAAATCCTAATCTCAAAATACGCCAACCCAACAAGTACCTTCGGAGACACCTGTAGAGCACCTTTATAATCACCCAGTTACGTTGTGACGTTTGGTAGCACACAAAGTGTTCCTCCAGTAAACGGGAGGTGCATAATCTCATAGTCATAGGAACATGTATAAGTCATGAAGAAAGCAATAGCAACATACTAAACGATCGAGTGCTAAGCTAACGGAATGGGTCATGTCAATCACATCATTCTCCTAATGATGTGATCCTGTTAATCAAATGACAACTCATGTCTATGGCTAGGAAACTTAACCATCTTTGATCAACAAGCTAGTCAAGTAGAGGCATACTAGTGACACTCTGTTTGTCTATGTATTCACACATGTATTATGTTTCTGGTTAATACAATTCTAGCATGAATAATAAACATTTATCATGATATAAGGAAATAAATAATAACTTTATTATTGCCTCTAGGGCATATTTCCTTCAGTCTCCCACTTGCACTAGAGTCAATAATCTAGTTCACATCGCCATGTGATCTAACATCAATAGTCCCATCTTTATGTGGTTAACACTCATAGTTCACATCGATATGTGACCAACACCCAAAGGGTTACTAGAGTCAGTAATCTAGTTCACATCGCTATGTGATTAACACCCAAAGAGTACTAAGGTGTGATCATGTTTTGCTTGTGACATAAGTTTAGTCAACGGGTCTATCATAATCAGATCCGTAAGTATTTTGCAAATTTCTATGTCAACAATGCTCTGCACGGAGCTACTCTAGCTAATTGCTCCCACTTTCAATATGTATCCAGATTGAGACTTAGAGTCATCTAGATCAGTGTCAAAATTTGCATCGACGTAACCCTTTACGACGAACCTTTTTGTCACGTCCATAATCAAGAAACATATCCTTATTCCACTAAGGATAATTTTGACCGCTGTCTAGTGATCTACTCCTAGTTCACTATAGTACTCCCTTGCCAAAATCAGTGTAGGGTATACAATAGATCTGGTACACAACATGACATACTTTATAGATCCTATGGCCAAGGCATAGGGAATGACTTTCATTCTATTTCTATCTTCTGCCGTGGTCGGGTTTTGAGTCTTACTCGATTTCACACCTTGTAACACAGGCAAGAGCTCTTTCTTTGACTGTTCCATTTTGAACTACTTCAAAATCTTGTCAAGGTATGTACTCATTGAAAAAACTTATCAAGCGTCTTAATTTATCTCTATAGATCTTGATGCTCAATATGTAAGCAGCTTCACCGAGGTATTTCTTTGAAAAAAAAACTCCTTTCAAACTCCCCTTTATGCTTTGCAGAATAATTCTACATTATTTCCGATCAACAATATGTCATTCACATATACTTATCAGAAATGCTGTAGTGCTCCCACTCACTTTCTTGTAAATACAGGCTTCACCTCAAGTCTGTATAAAACTATATGCTTTGATCAACTCATCAAAGCGTATATTCCAACTCCGAGATGCTTGCACCAGTCCATAGATGGATCGCTGGAACTTGCATATTTTGTTAGCACCATTAGGATTGACAAAACCTTCTGGTTGCATCATATACAACTCTTCTTTAATAAATCCATTAAGGAATGCAGTTTTGTTTATCCATTTGCCAGATTTCATAAAATGCGGCAATTTCTAACATGATTCGGACAGACTTAAGCATAGATACGAGTGAGAAACTCTCATCGTAGTCAACACCTTGAACTTGTCGGAAAACTTTTGCGACAATTCTTGCTTTGTAGATAGTAACACTACTATCAGCATCCGTCTTCCTCTTGAAGATCCATTTATTTTGTATGGCTTGCCGGTCATCGGGCAAGTCAACCAAAGTCCACACTTTGTTCTCATACATGGATCCCATCTCAGATTTCATGGCCTCAAGCCATTTCGCGGAATCTGGGCTCATCATCACTTCCTCATAGTTTGTAGGTTTGTCATGGTCAAGTAACATGACCTTCAGAACAGAATTACCGGACCACTCTGGTGCGGATCTCACTCTGGTTGACCTACAGGTTCCGTAGTAACTTGATCTGAAGTTACATGATCATCATCATTAGCTTCCTCACTAATTGGTGTAGTAGTCACAGGAACAGATTTCTGTGATGAACTACTTTCCATTAAGGGAGCAGGTACAGTTACCTCATCAAGTTATACTTTCCTCCCACTCACTTTTACGAGAGAAACTCCTTCTCAGGAAAGGATCCATTCTCAGCAACGAATATCTTGCCTTTGGATCTGTGATAGAAGGTGTACCCAACATTTTCTTTTTGGGTATCCTATGAAGACGCACTTCTCCGATTTGGGTTTGAGCTTATCAGGATGAAATTTTTTCACATAAGCATCGCAACCCCAAACTTTAAGAAACGACAACTTTGGTTTCTTGCCAAACCATAGTTCATATGGTGTCGTCTCAACAGATTTAGATGGTGCCCTTTTAACGTGAATGCAGCTATCTAACGATAGTGGTAGATCGGTAAGAGACATCATAGATTGTAATATATCCAATAAAGTACGGTTATGACGTTCGGACGCACCATTATACTGTGGTGTTCCAGGTGGCATGAGTTTGTGAAACTATTCCACATTGTTTTAATTGAAGACCAAACTCGTAATTCCAATATTTGTCTCCGTGATCAGATCGTAGAGACTTTATTTTCTTGTCACGATGATTTTCCACTTCACTCTGAAATTCTTTGAACTTTTAAAATGTTTCAAACTTATGATTCATCAAGTAGATATACCCATATCTGCTCAAATCATCTGTGAAGGTCAGAAAATAATGATACCTGTTGCAAGCCTTAATATTCATCGGACCACATACATCAGTATGTATGATTTCCAACAAATCTGTTGCTTGCTTCATTGTTCCGGAGAATGGCGTTTTAGTCATCTTGCCCAAGAGGCATGGTTCGCAAGCATCAAGTGATTCATAATCAAGTGATTCCAAAATCCCATCAGCATGGAGTTTCTTCATGCGCTTTACACCAATATGACTTAAACGGCAGTGCCACAAATAAGTTGCACTATCATTATTAACTTTGCATCTTTTCGCTTCAATATTATGAATATGTGTATCACTACGATCGATATCCAACAAACCATTTTCGTTGGTGTGTATGACCATAGAAGGTTTTATTCATGTAAACAGAACAACAATTGTTCTCTAACTTAAATGAATAGCCGTATTGCAATAATCATGATCAAATCATATTCATGCTCAACGCAAACACCAAATAACACTTATTTAGGTTCAACACTAATCCCGAAAGTATAGGGAGTGTGCGATGATGATCATATCAATCTTGGAACTACTTCCAACACACATCGTCACTTCACCCTTAACTAGTTTCTGTTCATTCTGCAACTCCCGTTTCGAGTTACTACTCAACTGAACCAGTATCAAATACCGAGGGGTTGCTATGAACACTAGTAAAATACACATCAATAATCTGTATATCAAATATACCTTTGTTCACTTTGCCATCCTTCTTATCCGCCAAATACTTGGGGTAGTTCCGCTTCCAATGACCAGTTCCTTTGCAGTAGAAGCACTTAGTCTCAGGCTTAGGTCCAGACTTGGGCTTCTTCACTTGAGCAACAACTTGCTTGCCGTTCTTCTTGAAGTTCCCCATCTTCCCTTTGCCGTTTCTTGAAACTAGTGGTCTCGTCAACCATCAACACTTGATGTTTTTCTTGATTTCTACCTTCGTCGATTTTAGCATCACGAAGAGCTTGGGAATTGTATCCGTTATCCCTTGCATATTATAGTTCATCACGAAGTTCTACTAACTTGGTGATGGTGACTAGAGAATTCTGTCAATCACTATCTTATCTGGAAGATTAACTCCCACTTGATTTCAAGCGATTGTAGTACCCAGACAATCTGAGCACATGCTCACTGCTTGAGCGATTCTCCTCCATCTTTTAGCTCTAGAACTTGTTGGAGACTTCATATCTCTCAACTCGGGTATTTGCTTGAAATATTAACTTCAACTCCTGGAACATCTCATATGGTCCATGACGTTCAAAACGTCTTTGAAGTCCCGATTCTAAGCCGTTAAGCACGGTGCACTAAACTATCAAGTAGCCATCATATTGAGCTAGCCAAACGTTCATAACGTCTGAATTTGCTCCTGCAATAGGTCTGTCACCTAGCGGTGCATCAAGGACATAATTCTTCTGTGCAGCAATGAGGATAATCCTCAGATCACGGATCCAATCCGCATCATTGCTACTAACATCTTTCAACATAGTTTTTCTCTAGAACATATCAAAATAAACATAGGGAAGCAACAACGCGAGCCATTGATCTACAACATAGATATGCTAATACTACCAGGACTAAGTTCATGATAAATTTAAGTTCAATTAATCATATTACTTAAGAACTACCACTTACATAGACATCCCTCTAATCCTCTAAGTGATCACGTGATCCATCTCAACTAAACCATGTCCGATCATCACGTGAGATGGAGTAGTTTCAACCGTGAACATCAATATGTTGATCATATCTACTATATGATTCACGCTCGACCTTTCGGTCTCAGTGTTCTGAGGCCATATCTGTTATATGCTAGGCTCGTCAAGTTTAACCTGAGTATTCCGCGTGTGCAACTGTTTTGCACCCGTTGTATTTGAGCGTAGAGCCTATCACACCCGATCATCACGTGGTGTCTCAGCACGAAGAACTTTCGCAACGGTGCATACTCAAGGAGAACATTATACATTGATAATTTAGTAAGGGATCATCTTATAAAGCTACCATCAATCAAAGCAAAATAAGATGTATAAAAGATAAACATCACATGCAATCAATATATCTGACATGATATGGCCATGACCATCTTGCGCCTTTGATCATCATCTCCAAAGTACCGTCATGATCTCTACCGTCACCGGCATGACACCATGATCTCCATCATCTTGATCTATATCAATGTGTTGTCACATGGTCATCTCGCCAACTATTGCTCTTGCAACTATTGCTATCGCATAGCAATAAAGTAAAGCAATTATTTGGCACTTACATCTTATGCAATAAAGAGACAACCATAAGGCTTCTGCCAGTTGCCGATAACTTCAACAAAACATGATCATCTTATACAGCAACTTATATCTCATCACGTCTTGACAATATCACATCACAACATGCCCTGCAAAAACAAGTTAGACGTCCTCTACTTTGTTGTTGCAAGTTTTACGTGGCTGCGACGGGCTTAGCAAGAACCGTTCTTACCTACGCATCAAAACCACAACGATAGTTGGTCAAGTTGGTGTTGTTTTAACCTTCGCAAGGACCGGGCGTAGCCACACTCGGTTCAAATAAAGTTGGAGAAACTGACACCCGCCAGCCACCTGTGTGCAAAGCACGTCGGTAGAACCAGTCTCGCGTAAGCGTACGCATAATGTCGGTCCGGGCCGCTTCATCCAACAATACCGCCGAACCAATGTATGACATGCTGGTAAGCAGTATGAATTATATCGCCCACAACTCACTTGTGTTCTACTCGTGCATATGACATCTACGCATAAAACCAGGCTCTGATACCACTGTTGGGGAACGTAGTAATTTCAAAAAAATTCCTACGCACACGCAAGATCATGGTGATGCATAGCAACGAGAGGGGAGAGTGTTGTCTACGTACCCTCGTAGACCGAAAGGGGAAGTGTTAGCACAACGCGGTTGATGAAGTTGTACGTCTTCACGATCCGACCGATCAAGTACCGAACGTACGACACCTCCGAGTTCAGCACACGTTCAACCCGATGACGTCCCTCGAACTCCGATCCAGCCGAGTGTTGAGGGAGAGTTTCGTCAGCACGACGGCGTGGTGATGATGATGATGTTCTACCGACGCAGGGCTTCGCCTAAGCACCGCTACGATATTATCAGGGTGGATTCTGGTGGAGGGGGGCACCGCACATGGCTAAGAGATCCAAGGTATCAATTTTTGTGTCTAGAGGTGCCCCCCTACCCCCGTATATAAAGGAGCAAGGAGGAAGTCCGGCCAGCCTTGGGGCGCACCAAGGAGGGGAGGAGTCCTCCTCCTAGTAGGAGTAGGACTCCCCTCTTTCCTAGTTCAACTAGGAAAAGGAAGGGGGAAGGAAGGAGAGGGAAAGGAGAAGGAAAGGGGGGGCGCCCCCTTCCCTAGTCCAATTCGGACCCCCTATAGGGAGGGGGCGCAGCTGCCCCTTGTGGGCTGCCTTTCCTCTTCCCTATGGCCCATGTAGGCCCAATAGTCCCCCCGGGGTTTCCGATAACCCCCGGCACTCTGATAAATACCCGAATCACTCGGAACCTTTCCAATGTCCGAATATAGTCGTCGAATATATCAATCTTTATGTCTCGGCCATTTTGAGACTCCTCGTCATGTCCCCGATCTCATCCGGGACTCCGAACTCCTTCGGTACATCAAAACATATAAACTCATAATGAAACTGTCATCGTAACGTTAAGCGTGCGGACCCTACGGGTTCGAGAACAACGTAGACATGACCGAGACACGTCTCCCGTCAATAACCAATAGCGGAACCTAGATGCTCATATTGGCTCCTACATATTCTACGAAGATCTTTATCGGTCAGACCGCATAACAACATACGTTGTTCCCTTTGTCATCGTTATGTTACTTGCCCGAGATTCGATCGTCGGTATCTCAATACCTAGTTCAATCTCATTACCGGCAAGTCTCTTTACTCGTTCTGTAATACATCCTCTTGCAACTAACTCGTTGCAATGCTTGCGAGGCTTAAGTGATGTGCATTACAATGATCCTGTGGAGAATTGACCGGACGGCTCAAGTCGCCAAACAATGTCATCCTTTTCGTGACTCAGGTTATACCCTCTCAGCTTATCCTGAAGCTCCACTCTCTCGGAATTTTCGGCAATCCCTAAAGGACGCCGAAAACGTGAAGACCACTATCCCTGCCTCCAACACTCTGCCACTTTGGCATTCTGATTTTCGACAATCGCAAATAGAGCCGGAAAACCATCCCGAAGACTTCTATCCTCACACCAAATGTCCAACCAGAAGCACGCTGCCTTTCCATTGCGCACCTTAAACCTATTCCCTAGCCTAAGGAGAGGCTGGACTTTCTTAACATCCCTCGCGAATTGCGACATTTTTGCATTTCTCCTAAATTTCACCCCTCTCCTTCATCCAAGTATTTCCGTATGAATATATCTAACCATAGGCCCCCTTGGCCAGTTAGAATCTTCCACGCCCACTTAGTCATGACACACCAGTTCATTATTTTGGAGTTGATCACCCCAAGCCCACCTCTCTCCTTAGGCTCGCAGATGTTCTCCCAACTAACCATATTGTTCCTCTGTTTCCCATTCTCTTTTGCCCAGAAGAAACGGGATCAAACTTTATTTAGTTTCACATGGATTCCGTCTTGGAGGAGGTAAAAACCCATAACAAACATTGGATGTTTCTTAGGCAGTCGTTGATCAGTACCAAGCGCCCACCAGAGGCTAGAAACTTTCCTTGCCACGGCTCCACTCACGTCGTTGTTTTGTCTACTACCGGTTGTAATTCCCCCATGGTTAAGGCTCTCGCGGATACAGGCATACCCAAATACTTCAACGATATGGATCCTAATTCGCAATTCATCATATGGGCCGCCCGCAATTGCGACTCCAGATCTCCCCTCACTTTTTTCAAAGTTAATTTTTTGACCTGACATCTCCTCAAAACACATCAAGATGAATTTGAGGTTCACTATCTCCCTCTCCGAGTTCTTGATGAATGGTTGTAAAACTAAAAGTAACTTTTTGTATGTGTAACATTGCTCTTCTCGCACCGCATATAGGCCGACCAGGAGCTAACGCTGAGAAAATTCAGATGCAACATAGGGCAGAAACCATGAACCAGACTATGAGTCAGACGAATAAAGTATGTACTCCTTCAGTGGCCGAGCTTGACAAAGCTGGTTAGGGGGGCCAAAACACCAAATCTGAATTTTGTAGAGGGCAAATGGGGGGGTACACTATGATCTGCCAGTGTGCCGCTTCTAGCTCTCCCTCGCCATGGGCGGGGGGAGCATAGTGTAACGCCCTCGATGCGGCTATATCTCCCACGTGTCGAAGCACGACTTAGAGGCATAACCGCATTGAAATCAATGTCGCAAGTGAGGTAATCTTCACACAACCCATGTAATACATAAGGGAAAGAGATACATAGTTGCCTTACAATCGCCACTTCACACAATACATGAGTAAAACAATACATCATACAGATACAATCAAGGTCCGACTACGGAACCAAAATAAAAGAAGACTACCCCAAATGCTACAAAGGTCCCCGATCGACCCCAACTGGGCTCCACTACTGATCGACTAGACGAAACAACATAAAGGATAAGATCTTCATCGAGCTCCTCCTTGAGCCTGGGTGCGTCACCTGCACGGTTTCATCGGCACCTGCAAACTGGTTTTGGAAGTAACTGTGAGTCACGAGGACTCAGCAATCTCACACCCGCGAGATCAAGACTATTTAAGCTTAAAGGTAGGACAGGGTAGTGAGGTGGAGCTGCAGCAAGCGACTAGCATATATGGTGGCTAACATACGCAAAAGAGAGCGAGAAGAGGAGGCAAAAGCACGATCGAACAACTATGATCAAGAAGTGATCCTAGAACAACCTACGTCAAGCATAACTCCAACACCGTGCTCACTTCCCGGACTCTGCCGAGAAGAGACCATCACGGTTACACACGCGGTTGATGTATTTTAATTAAGGTCAACTTCGGGTTTTCTACAACCGGACATTAACAAATTCCCATCTGCCACATAACCGCGGGCACGGCTTTCGAAAGTTCAAACCCTGCAGGGGTGTCCCAACTTAGCCCATGATAAGCTCTCGCGATCAACGAAGGATATTCCTTCTCCCCGGGAAGACCCGATCAGTCACGGAATCCCGGCCACAAGACATTTCGACAATAATAAAACAAGACCAGCAAAACCGCCCGGATGTGCCGACAAATCCTGATAGGAGACGCACGTACCTCGTTCTCAGGGCACACCGGATAAGTCAAGCTACGAGTAAAACCAGACTCCGAGTTTCCTCGAGGTGGCCCCGCAGGCTGCTCGGTTCGGACCAACACTCGAAGGAGCACTCGCCCGGGGGGGCTAAAATAAAGATGACCCTTGGGCTCCGGAAACCCAAGGGAAAAAGGGCATAGGTGAGGCAAATGGTAAAACCAATGTTGGGCCTTGCTGGAGGAGTCTTATTCAAAGCGAACTGTCAAGGGGGTCCCATAAATCACCCGACCGCGTTAGGGACGCAAAATCCGGGAACATAATACCGATATGACGGAAAACTAGGACGGCAAGAGTGGAACAAAACACCAGGCATAAGGACGAGCCTTCCACCCTTTACCAAGTATATAGATGCATTAATTAAATAAGATATATTGTGATATCCCAACCAGTAAACATGTTCCAACAAGGAACAACATCTCCATGTTCCAACAAGGAACAAACTTCATCTTCACCTGCAACTAACAACGCTATAAGAGGGGCTGAGCAAAGCGGTAACATAGCCAAACAACGGTTTGCTAGGAAGGGTAACAAAGGTCATAGGTTCATGGCAATATGGGAGGCATGATAAGCAAGTGGTAGGCATCGTAGCATAGGCATAGCAAAAGAGCGAGCATCTAGCAAGCAAAGATAGAAGTGATTTCGAGGGTATGGTCATCTTGCCTGAAATCCCGCAAGGAAGAAGAACGAGTCCATGAAGAGGACAAACAGACGTAGTTGAACGAATTCTCACAACTCCGGAACGAAACCGAAGCTAACGAGAGGCAACCCGGAAATAAACAAACAACATAGTAAACAATAATCACATGAACATGGCATGATGCACAATCAAGTATGATGCATGTCCGGATTAATGAGGCATGGCATGGCAAAAGAGCACAAGCAATCCTACAAATTAAGTGGAGCTCAATGTGCAACGGTGCATATTGCCGGAACACCACGACAAGTTATTTAGTTCACTCTCGGTTAGGTACTCAACAATATTAAATGTTGATTAACATGGCAAGGGGTGAAGCATAATAAAACTACCTATCTAGGCAAGTTTAAATGAGGCCGGAAACAACGAACAACAATTCCGGAAGAACCTCATGTGCATATTTTAGATTTGGTACTGATCTGTCCTAAAGGATATTTTAATGTTGTTAAACAGGAAAATAAAGTGCACCATGTTAATCTATGCATTTTTCTACCCCATTTACATATAAAGTTTATTAAATTCCGAGTTATGGTTATTTAGTTATGGAATAAATCATTTTACCATGGCATTTAAGCAAATTATGGAAACAACAAATTAACCATACTTGAAGTTGTTATCATGATGCAGATGACATGAGCAAGTTTTATGCAATATTTATGAAAATGTTGATAAAAGCATTTTATGAAGCATTTTTCATCGTGGCGGAAAGGAAGTGTGCCACGGCAACGAATCCGAAAATGGTGCCACGGCAACATATCGGTTCCGGTAGCTCACGGAGATACCGGTGCAAAAAGAAAAGTGACGAGAGCGTGACATGCGATAGAAGGTGGGGTGATCCCGGTTACCGGGTTCCCACGTGTCGCTGGCATGGCAAAAGAAGGGCATCGCAACCGACAATTCGATCACGGTGCAAACACGGACATCTCATACACACATGCATTTGGCGGTCGTCTCGGCTGTTATACCTTCTAAGCGTGCATTTTCAGGGCGAAACGAGTTCAAGCGGTGTAGATGGAAGTAGACGTTCTCGCAACGGTCGTAGTGGAAGTAGTTGTACACGTTCGTTTCGAAGAGGAACTTGACGAATCCCACATCTTCGGGGCGACGGTAGTGGAAGTAATGGAAGTAGTGGTTCACGGACGTCGTGGAAGTAGTCGTTCACGGCGACGGTAGAGGTACTCGCGATCTTGGAGACGGTAGTGGTACATCTCACAGTGGAACTTGGCTCTTGAGGTTCGAATACCGGGTCGGACGTGCAGCCGTTCATAGTCAAACTTGGCGCATCCGGGTCGAGTACTTGGCGAGTCCGCACGTAGAGGTACTTGCAGCGTTCTTGCTGGTCCAAAAGAAGCAAGGCAAGAGGCCGGCAGCAGCGACTTGGCGCCATCACCATGTAGTCGTACCCGAGGTCCTGCACGGGGTCCTAAGGGCATCGGGCACTGCAGTACTTGTCGGTCCACGGTAGCAGATGTGTGCGATTGGGTGGTTAGGTTAACGCGCAGGGGCAGCGTGCGTTCGTTCTCCGCCTGAACAAGGACGACGTGGAGGCAGGAGGGCAACGGCGGCGCCGCGAACTCCGATGATGCAGCACGACGGGGAAGGCGCAGGGACGGCTGGGGTGGACGGATCAGCCTCGGGACGCCGGATCCTGGCTGGTGTCGAAACCCCATGGCGGTAGACGAACTCCTCTGTAGGCAAACAGAGAGGGATGGAGTCGGTGAGAGAGAGAGAGAGGAAGCATAGCAGCAAAAGGAGGGGCAAGGCACGGCGACCTGCAACTACGGCTGGGGCTCCGGGACGACGCGGCGATGGCAGCGGGCGCGGGAGGATGGCCGGACGTGAGGACGAGGCGGAGGAGGGCTGCAGGAGGTGATGCGGGTCGTCCTCCTCTCCCTAGACATGATGAGGCAGGGGAGGTCTTGGCGCGGGGCTCCGACGACGCAGGGTGCCGCGGTGAGACTTGAGCGACGGCGAGGAGCGGCGAGATCGAGAGGCACAGGCGGAGGTCTCCAAGCACTGGCTGTGTGCGTGCGTGTGTGTGGCGGCGGAGTGGGAGGACGAGGGAGCGAGGAGAGGGATCGAGGGGAGATGGGGATCGGGCTCTCTGGCGGCTAGGGTTAGGAGGGGGTCGACGGGGCCTTGGGCCAACTGGGCCGGCCTGAGATCTTGGCTGGGCTGCTCTCCCTCTCTCTTATTTTCTTTAACATAAAAGAATTATAGAGAAGAGAAGAAAAAGAGGGTTAGGGAAAGAAGTTGAACATGGGGATAATTTTTCTGGACTCACAAAAATATGCTCGTTCCAAGAAAAATGGAGTGGCAAGATTGCAGGAATTAAATTCAAAATCATTTGAATTTAATTCAAAAGGTTTGAACAAGGACTAGGATTTAGAAGAGTCCAAAAATGTTGAGAAATTAGGTGGAGCTCCGGAAAATGATGAAAAGATATATGGCACAGTTAGAGACCAATAGTTGAGAAGGGAAAAAGGCATGGGATATTTTGCAAGTGTGTTGTGGTTAATTCCAAATAAATGGAATAATTTTATTATAGCTCCCTAATAATATTGAGAGGCTTTAATATGTTATAAAGAGAAATCACGAGTGAATTCCCTCGATTTAAATGGACCAAAGATCCATGCCATTTATTTAGTTGAGTTGCAAAAGATTTATGAGATGATGGCATGATGACATGATGCAATGCAAAAATAAAAGGGCAGGCACAAATGAAACACACGGCGGAACCCGGAATATATGGAAGTCTTCTGGGGCATCGGTCTTGGGGCGTCACAACACTCCTCCACTACGAGAGGATCTCGTCCCGAGATCTAGAATGGCACCGGAGAGAAACGGAAGAGGAAGAGGTAAAACAAAGTTGCTTCTTCGACAAACGAGTGAAACCAACGAACCTTGAGAGGTTGAAAACTTGAAAGAAAGAATACCACAGGGATGAACGAAGTGAAAACACTCCGTTGGACAAGGAACAAGGAATACAGCGAGAAAGAAGAGCTTAAGTGACAAGATAGACATTGAAACCACTCCGGTTAAAACAAGATAGAGAAGGAATCAGAATGATATAATTCGGGCAGCACTCCTACTGAAAATGGAAGGAATTAGAATCATGAACTTGACAAGATGAGAGGATACTTGATGAGATCAACAACATACTGCCTCGAAAACAATTATAAGAATGACACAAGGGGTAAGAATGATTCCAAACAGCACTCCGGTTGAAAAGAGAGGATAAACTTGATAAGATGGGGAGAACTTGAAAACAGAACACCACACTCCGGTTAATGGATAAGCACGAAGAGAACACAGTCCTCACAATTCGAGATGATGAGTGAAGAGAACAACATCACAATGCCTCCGGAAGAAAGAAAGGCTAGAAAGAAATGAACGGAGGGAAACAAGATTTGAGAGAACACGTTTGCAACAAATGCTAGAACAGAGTTGTTGGAAAACTAACAATGAAACGACTAAGCTTGTAGTGGGCTTATGGAAAAACATCTCGAACTTGAGGCGAAATTATGCCACTAACAGACTCAATAGATTGGATTGGTATCAACAAGGAGACGAGAAACTTATTTCACCGGGAGAACAAACGAAGAACTTGGGTCATTTATAAGCACCATAAATAGCAACAATCCTTAGGGAAAGCTTTAGGTGAAATATAACCCAAGATAACTCCAACGAAGTGATTGGTGGATTTAAAATATCTCATTCTTGACAACATGTGAATCATGGAACATGAATGGAAATTGTCAAGAAGGACATAACACCATCTCAAAAGATAAGGTAGAAAGAATTGCACTTCGGAATGCGAGATGAAGAATGCTTGAGATCCTCCAAGAAGAATCTTGACGAACGCTTCGAGCATGAATTAAATCCTTGATGAACCACCATGAAGAAACTCCATGAAGAAATCCGGTAATAAAGAATGATCAAATGAAATGAAGGATGAAAAGAACAAGGTTAAAGCCTTGCAATGACTAGATGGATCTCCGTGGTGATATAATTGCGAGAGCTTGGGACTCCGAGGAAGACAGGGTGAAACAATTGAAATCAAGAATTTTGATGAACCTCCGGAATAAGGAATTGAACTTAATCGATGAAACAATAATAAGAATTACATTATGCGTATCCTTCACCAATTAAATTGATGACAAGCAATGGATTAGGCATACTACTTCTTCTCGTAGAAAGGATTAAGATAGATATGGCGCAAACTTGGGAAGGTCTTCAACGAACCACCGGTAGGCTTGGAAAGAACAAATGAATTGATATGATAACCAAGAAAGAGAACTCTTGAACGAACCACCGTAAGAATTGGAAATGAAAGTAGCAAAGGCACAATTCACCGTGAAGAACTTGGAAAACGAATGAAGATGCTTGAGAGAATTTAGATACAAGAGAACGAAGAGATCATGAACAGATTAAAGGATATTTGAACGATGCACCGGTAAGATTTGGAGAACGAGAGCTGAAAGCTTGAATGAATAATTCTGAGATGATGGGCTCTGGAGAATCAAACTGAAAAGGCTCCTGAATTGCTCCGGATGGGTGAAAATAATTCTCACAATTGAAAACAATTATGAGAGGATGGCATCAAGCTAGAACCATGAATCTTCAAGAGAATGGACAAGATTTAAGGGAAACTCTTCTTCGGTCTTCAAAATCCGAGAATGACGACGAGAAACACCACCATGAATTGTTGAGGCACTCCGGAATGAAAATTAGAAAGGTTGAACCAACGATGAGAAGAATTTGGAAGATCTTGGAGAAAGACATATGACTGATGAAAATTCATTCTTACGTCAAACTTTGAAAAGAATTTTTAGAAGCTCCGGGAAAATTAGAAGAGTCAGGTAAGATTCTGGAAAAAGACCTGTGGGTTAGGGCCCACTCAAAAGAAACACCGTTGAAGGATTGCTTGAAAAGAGAGATTGCACCGGTTGAATTAAATGGCTTGAATGTGATAACATCCTCAAAAGAACTTGAGTGAATTGGGAATGGAAACTTGAATCTTCTGAGATATCTTCGTCACTCCAAAACAAATGAATAGCTAGAGGTGAATGATAAAGAGGTGCACCGGTACGAGAAAACATTAGAAACGAGGAAAAGATATGATCGGTAAAGCTTGAATTGGAACCACCGGAGAAGAAAAGAAAGACGAATGATGAACTTGAAACTCCTGACCATCTTCATGATAATCACCGGATAAGAACATTGAAGGAAAGAATGAAGAAACTTCCATCAATAAAAATGATACTTGATTAAGAAATCTGAGTCCTTGAAGAAAAAGGGTGGGAGGGCGGGAAAACAAAGACAACTTGGAACGGATGAAGCAAACACCATTGAGAAGAACTGATAATTGATCTTGCGAATGTTGAAGTGATCAGATCCACTTGAAGAGGGACACACCGGTTGGAAAGGATTGAAAAGACAACCTTGATGATCAAGAAGGATTTGGTATTCACATAGAAGTATGAGAACACCGTTTAGGGAAGGTATGGAATCAACACTTGACTTCGAAGCAAGTCGAATACCACAAAACAAAACAAAAACAAAGGATTTGGCTTGCAGAATAAGCCGGAAAGAAACATATGATAGATCCCATATCGTATCATGTGTCTGTTGGAAAGATATCCTATGAGATACTTGAATTCCCACCTATAAACTCCCGAAACTTTCTGGTTATGCAATCTGGTGTTGGGGATACAGGGGACACAAAATATATCACCCAAACTAACAATACCTAGATCTAGTTGTATCCATCCTTCAACACATAACCAAGAAACCTTCGGAAATCGTCTACCTCAACCTTCGAAAAGCATCCGTTATACGAGTTATGGCAATACTCACGCACTCGCCTCAGTACTGGGCTATCAGGGTTATCTCACCAACAACTGTACAAAAGAGATTTTCGATGTCGGCGTACTAAACTCAGGTATTCCAGAACTGCAATGATAAAATTATGACGACAACACCTCGGAGCTCAACTCCCCGGGACACCTCCAATAAACCCCTGCTGACGGGAGGCACCAAGACAATGTTGTCATCATAAAACCATCGAAACAATTCTAAGATACCCGCGTGATCCTAAAAAAAAATTTTAGTGAAATTTGAGAAGAGAAGAGTCAAAACTCTACGTCAGGATGCCTTACCAGAGCGATGAGGAGACTGAGGAGTAAAAAGAATTCCTAAACTCTCCGATATATAATTCCTAAATGACTCAAAACATTTTTCTAGACACAACTCGGCCGCTAAAAACGATCAATCAGTGGGGGCTCCTAAGGTCGGGGAAGGCTCTGATACCAACTTGTAACGCCCTCGATGCGGCTATATCTCCCACGTGTCGAAGCACGACTTAGAGGCATAACCGCATTGAAAGCAATGTCGCAAGTGAGGTAATCTTCACACAACCCATGTAATACATAAGGGAAAGAGATACATAGTTGGCTTACAACCGCCACTTCACACAATACATGAGTAAAACAATACATCATACAGATACAATCAAGGTCCGACTACGGAACCAAAATAAAAGAAGACTACCCCAAATGCTACAAAGGTCCCCGATCGACCCCAACTGGGCTCCACTACTGATCGACTAGACGAAACAACATAAAGGATAAGATCTTCATCGAGCTCCTCCTTGAGCCTGGGTGCGTCACCTGCACGGTTTCATCGGCACCTGCAAACTGGTTTTGGAAGTAACTGTGAGTCACGAGGACTCAGCAATCTCACACCCGCGAGATCAAGACTATTTAAGCTTAAAGGTAGGACAGGGTAGTGAGGTGGAGCTGCAGCAAGCGACTAGCATATATGGTGGCTAACATACGCAAACGAGAGCGAGAAGAGGAGGCAAAAGCATGGTCGAACAACTATGATCAAGAAGTGATCATAGAACAACCTATGTCAAGCATAACTCCAACACCGTGTTCACTTCCCGGACTCCGCCGAGAAGAGACCATCACGGTTACACACGCGGTTGATGTATTTTAATTAAGGTCAACTTCGGGTTTTCTACAACCGAACATTAACAAATTCCCATCTGCCACATAACCGCGGGCACGGCTTTCGAAAGTTCAAACCCTGCAGGGGTGTCCCAACTTAGCCCATGATAAGCTCTCGCGATCAACGAAGGATATTCCTTCTCCCCGGGAAGACCCGATCAGTCACGGAATCCCGGCCACAAGACATTTCGACAATAATAAAACAAGACCAGCAAAACCGCCCGGATGTGCCGACAAATCCTGATAGGAGACGCACGTACCTCGTTCTCAGGGCACACCGGATAAGTCAAGCTACGAGTAAAACCAGACTCCGAGTTTCCTCGAGGTGGCCCCGCAGGCTGCTCGGTTCGGACCAACACTCGAAGGAGCACTGGCCCGGGGGGCTAAAATAAAGATGACCCTTGGGCTCCGGAAACCCAAGGGAAAAAGGCCATAGGTGAGGCAAATGGTAAAACCAATGTTGGGCCTTGCTGGAGGAGTCTTATTCAAAGCGAACTGTCAAGGGGGTCCCATAAATCACCCGACCGCGTTAGGGACGCAAAATCCGGGAACATAATACCGATATGACGGAAAACTAGGACGGCAAGAGTGGAACAAAACACCAGGCATAAGGCCGAGCCTTCCACCCTTTACCAAGTATATAGATGCATTAATTAAATAAGATATATTGTGATATCCCAACCAGTAAACATGTTCCAACAAGGAACAACATCTCCATGTTCCAACAAGGAACAAACTTCATCTTCACCTGCAACTAACAACGCTATAAGAGGGGCTGAGCAAAGCGGTAACATAGCCAAACAACGGTTTGCTAGGAAGGGTAACAAAGGTCATAGGTTCATGGCAATATGGGAGGCATGATAAGCAAGTGGTAGGCATCGTAGCATAGGCATAGCAAAAGAGCGAGCATCTAGCAAGCAAAGATAGAAGTGATTTCGAGGGTATGGTCATCTTGCCTGAAATCCCGCAAGGAAGAAGAACGAGTCCATGAAGAAGACAAACAGACGTAGTTGAACGAATCCTCACAACTCCGGAACGAAACCGAAGCTAACGAGAGGCAACCCGGAAACAAACAAACAACATAGTAAACAATAATCACATGAACATGCAATGATGCACAATCAAGTATGATGCATGTCCGGATTAATGAGGCATGGCATGGCAAAAGAGCACAAGCAATCCTACAAATTAAGTGGAGCTCAATGTGCAACGGTGCATATTGACGAAACACCACGACAAGTTATTTAGTTCACTCTCGGTTAGGTACTCAACAATATTAAATGTTGATTAACATGGCAATGGGTGAAGCATAATAAAACTACCTATCTAGGCAAGTTTAAATGAGGCCGGAAACAACGAACAACAATTCCGGAAGAACCTCATGTGCATATTTTAGATTTGGTACTGATCTGTCCTAAAGCATATTTTAATGTTGTTAAACAGGAAAATAAAGTGCACCATGTTAATCTATGCATTTTTCTACCCCATTTACATATAAAGTTTATTAAATTCCGAGTTACGGTTATTTAGTTATGGAATAAATCATTTTACCATGGCATTTAAGCAAATTATGGAAACAACAAAATAACCATACTTGGAGTTGTTATCATGATGCAGATGACATGAGCAAGTTTTATGCAATATTTATGAAAATGTTGATAAAAGCATTTTATGAAGCATTTGTCATCGTGGCGGAAAGAAAGTGTGCCACGGCAACGAATCCGAAAATGGTGCCACGGCAACATATCGGTTCCGGTAGCTCACGGAGATACCGGTGCAAAAAGAAAAGTGACGAGAGCGTGACATGCGATAGAAGGTGGGGTGATCCCGGTTACCGGGTTCCCACGTGTCGGTGGCATGGCAAAAGAGGGGCATCGCAACCGACAATTCGATCACGGTGCAAACACGGACATCTCATACACACATGCATTTGGCGGTCGTCTCGGCTGTTATACCTTCGAAGCGTGCATTTTCAGGGCGAAACGAGTTCAAGCGGTGTAGATGGAAGTAGACGTTCTCGCAACGGTCGTAGTGGAAGTAGTTGTACACGTCCGTTTCGAAGAGGCACTTGACGAATCCCACATCTTCGGGGCGACGGTAGTGGAAGTAATGGAAGTAGTGGTTCACGGACGTCGTGGAAGTAGTTGTTCACGGCGATGGTAGAGGTACTCGCGATCTTGGAGACGGTAGTGGTACATCTCGTAGTGGAACTTGGCGCTTGAGGTTCGAATACCGGGTCGGACGTGCAGCCGTTCATAGTCAAACTTGGCGCATCCGGGTCGAGTACTTGGCGAGTCCGCACGTAGAGGTACTTGCAGCGTTCTTGCTGGTCCAAAAGAAGCAAGGCAGGAGGCCGGCAGCAGCGACTTGGCGCCATCACCATGTAGTCGTACCCGAGGTCCTGCCCGGGGTCCTAAGGGCATCGGGCACTGCGGTACTTGTCGGTCCACGGTAGCAGATGTGTGCGATTGGGTGGTTAGGTTAACGCGCAGGTGCAGCGTGCGTTCGTTCTCCGCCTGAACAAGGACGACGTGGAGGCAGGAGGGCAACGGCGGCGCCGCGAATTCCGATGATGCAGCACGACGGGGAAGGCGCAGGGACGGCTGGGGTGGACGGATCGGCCTTGGGACGCCGGATCCTGGCTGGTGTCGAAACCCCATGGCGGCAGACGAACTCCTCTGTAGGCAAACAGAGAGGGATGGAGTCAGGTGAGAGAGAGAGAGAGGAAGCATAGCAGCAAAAGGAGGGGCAAGGCACGGCGACCTGCAACTGCGGCTGGGGCTCCGGGACAACGCGTCGATGGCAGTGGGCGCGGGAGGATGGCCGGACGTGAGGACGAGGCGGAGGAGGGCTGCAGGAGGTGATACGGGTCGTCCTCCTCGCCCTAGACATGACGAGGCAGGGGAGGTCTTGGCGCGGGGCTCCGGCGACGCAGGGCGCCGCGGCGAGACTTGAGCGACGGCGAGGAGCGGCGAGATCGAGAGGCACAGGAGGAGGTCTCCAAGCGCTGGCTGTGTGCGTGCGTGTGTGTGGCGGCGGAGTGGGAGGACGAGGGAGCGAGGAGAGGGATCGAGGGGAGATGGGGATAGGGCTCTCTGGCGGCTAGGGTTAGGAGGGGGTCGACGGGGCCTTGGGCCAACTGGGCCGGCCTGAGATCTTGGCTGGGCTGCTCTTCCTCTCTCTTATTTTCTTTAACATAAAAGAATTATAGAGAAGAGAAGAAAAAGAGGGTTAGGGAAAGAAGTTGGACATGGGGATAATTTTTCTGGACTCACAAAAATATGCTTGTTCCAAGAAAAATGGAGTGGCAAGATTGCAGGAATTAAATTCAAAATCATTTGAATTTAATTCAAAAGGTTTGAACAAGGACTAGGATTTAGAAGAGTCCAAAAATGTTGAGAAATTAGGTGGAGCTCCGGAAAATGATGAAAAGATATATGGCACAGTTAGAGACCAATAGTTGAGAAGGGGAAAAGGCATGGGATATTTTGCAAGTGTGTTATGGTTAATTCCAAATAAATGGAATAATTTTATTATAGCTCCCTAATAATATTGAGAGGCTTTAATATGTTATAAAGAGAAATCACGAGTGAATTCCCTCGATTTAAATGGACCAAAGATCCATGCCATTTATTTAGTTGAGTTGCAAAAGATTTATGAGATGATGGCATAATGACATGATGCAATGCAAAAATAAAAGGGCAGGCACAAATGAAACACACGGCGGAACCCGAAATATATAGAAGTCTTCTGGGGCATCGGTCTTGGGGCGTCACACATAGTGCCTTGCCTGATGCACAAGTTGATGCTTTCCCCCACCAAGATCATCACCGTCCAGTTGCTCTCCACGGGAACCCACCCACCCTTGTGCTCGTCGTAGCGAGAGACCTCATACAGATGCTCAATTAGGAACAAGCCTCTCCTGTCGGTCACGAAGTCACCATCAGAAGGTTGTCACGGTCCACGACGACTCGACGAGCACTGCCCACGCACACTCCTGGTCTGGACACGAGATGCGTAGGACAGTGGCAGCCCCATCCGCCACCCAAGCAATAAGCTCATAATCCAAGCTTACCTGGTAGAACCACTCAAAAAAAAAGCGGGCTTTAGCGGCGCTAATAGCACGGTACAGCGTATAGAAAATTGTCTTGCTACATAAATCAGTGTACAATATCTCGCTAATAGCATATTTTAAGGCCTGACGCTATTTTGTATAGCGCGCTATTTTTTTTCCTTATGTAGAACACGCCCTTGTGGAAGAAAACGTCCAGGTACTTCTTCGGCCTCCATGGCGGCGGGCGCAGCATCGTCCATGACTTGTGCCCGGCACGAGGAATGAGAGGCCAAGCCCGCCGTTATAGATCAACATCACTGTGTAGGCCCCCCAGCCGGGATTAAATTACTGAAAGCCACCACATTTATAGCTAGGGTAACAGTTTACCGCCATTTTTGCTGACAATCACAAAGGACCATCAACTCCGCACCAAGTGAGTAACAAAACACAATGACTCGGAAATGAGTTGTGTCTAACGGCAAAACTGATGGATGGGACCCACCTATCGGGCTGATGTGGCGAAAACTAGTCCTAGTCAATATGTTGACCTGTTGAGGTGGCGAGATTTCCATCTGTCAGCCACACGTCTTATTTCTCCTCTTCTCCTTCTTCATCCTGGCATCTTCGTGTCCAGTAGCCGTCACCGGCCGGACACCAGACCCTCTTCTGCTCCTTCTCTTTCCTCCTCCTTCGTTCCTTCCTTTCCCTCCCCTCAATTTCTCGATTGTCTCTCACAGGAGCAGCGTAGCAATGGCCGCACCCGAGATGCACCACCAAGAACCGCCGCTCCCGCGAGAGCTCCCGTCATCGGGAATGGATCCGTGGCATGCGCGTGTCCCAGCGGGAGAAGGCCGGGCCAGGTGTGAGAGTGTCCCAACTGGAGCACCGCGCCCGAAAAACACCACCGAGACTCGCCCAGCTTCCGCCGGAGCTCCCGTCGTAGGGAACGGATCCACCGGGTGCACATGTCCCGGGAGGCACCGAAGTGCACCACCAAGACCCGCCGCTTCTCCCGAAGCTCCCATGGTCGGAAACGGATCGCAGTAGGCAGCGTTCAGGTGCAATGAGTGGTGGATGTAGGAATATAGGCATTGTATCACATGCGATCACGTAGGATGTTTACTTCCATACTTGCCTCCTCTTGATATCTTTCCTTGTACATAGAGATAGAGTCTTGGAGGTCAAGTATTCTTGTGTATATATGTAATTGCCCTATGGATCAATACAATGCGCTGCATATTCCCAATTATTCAATCCTACATGGTATCAGTTTTCTCTTTCCCGTGACCTCTTTCCGCTGCTCACGCCTGAACCACACCCCCACCTGACGCCCTAGCTGCTGCTGTCCTCATCAGCCGCCGTAGCCATGGATCCCTTCGGTGACTTCTTCTCCAACCCCGGCTCCAATCCCTTCGCCTCCAACCCCTCCTCCAGCCACTCCACCCCATCTGGCTCCACCCCCAGTTCCAATCCCTTCGCTGACTCCACTCACCCAGCCGCCCCTAGCGCCACCGCCGTGCAACTCATCAACATCCGCAGCCATGTTCCCGTCACCCTTAGCTTCGATGAGTCCAACTTCTCGATCTGGCAAACTTTTTTCCATATCACCTTCCGCAAGCTCGGTCTCGTCGATCATGTTGATGGGTCGACCAATGCTCTAATGATGTTCGCTGATGTTGAGTGGACCCAGATCGATCAGTGCATCGTCTCGTGGCTCTACACCACCGTCTCTCCTGACATCCTGCACATCATCATCAGGCCCTCCGACACCGCCGCAAACGCATGGACGGTCATCTCTAAGCTCTTCCTCGACAACCGTCTACAGCGCGCCATCTTGGCCAAGCGGGAGTTTCACAGCATCGTTCAGGGTGACCTCTCCGTCACCGCCTTCTGCAGCCGTCTCAAGTGTCTCTCCGACACTCTTCGGGACGTCGGCTCGCCGGTCTCTGACCAAGACATGCTGCTGGCTCTTATCAACGGGCTGAACGACGACTTCGGCCATTGCATTGCGGCGCTCACCGTCAACCCCACCGGCCTCACCTTCGCGCGGGCCCGTGGTGTTCTTCTTCAAGAGGAGCGCCGCCTCTCCCGTGGCGGTCACCACGCCCGACTGACGGCTCTCATCGCCGGTCAGTCCCGCCCGGCCACTGCTGCTCCGACTCCACCACGTCCAGTCGCCCACGGTGCCCCTGCTGCGCCCTCTCCCAATGGCGGCCGCAACCGCGGCAAGAAGAAGAAGCGGGCCGCTCCTCCTGCCGGCCCTAGCGGCACGACGACTCCTCTTCCGGACGGACGCAACACCCCAGCATGGCCTCTCGGGGGCTACCCCCTGTCCGGGATGTTCGCAGCCTGGCCCCCGAACTGGCGTGCGCCCGGTGCCGGCCTGCTCGGGCCTCGACCCGGCGCCTCTTCGCCGCATGCGTATGCGGCCCAGCTAGGGCAGGTGGCCCCGCACTGCTACCCCTCTGGTCCCGTTTACCCTGGCTATGCGCCGGTCCCGCCTCTTCATCAACCTTCGGCTTGGGACCAAACGCAACTACACGCCGCCCTCAACAACCTCTCCATCAATGGTGGCGGCCATCAATGGTGGCTGACTGGTTCCTTGACACCGGTGCTACCTCGCATATGGCGAACCATCCCGGTATCCTTTCTCATTCTCAACCATATTCTACTTCCACCCGTGTCATCATCGGTAATGGGGATTCTCTCCCGATCACCCACACCGGTGACGTTTCTTTTCCCACATCTTCTTTTCCTATTCATCTTCGTAATGTTGTCATTACTCCTAATATCATTAAAAATTTGATTTCCGTTCGTCGCCTTACTCGTGAAAATTCCATTACTGTTGAGTTTGACATGTTTGGTTTTTCTGTCAAGGACCTTCACACACGACGAGTGATTCTGCGATGTGACAGCCCCGATGAACTTTATCCACTTGCATCCGGGCCTCAAGCTCTCCTTGCTGAGACCTCCGATCTTTGGCACCAACGGCTTGGACATCCGGGACACGCTGCTCTCTCCAAAACATTATCGTCTTTTGAGTTTTCCTGTAATAAAGCTATGTCTACAACATGTCATGCTTGTAGGTTGGGCAAGCACGTTAGGTTACCTTTCAAACAGTCAGATTCTCAGGCTAGTTTCCCTTTTGCTCTTATGCATTGCGATGTATGGACATCTCCAATAAAAAGTGTCTCCGGTTTTCTCTATTATCTTGTCATTCTTGATGATTTTTCTCATTATACTTGGACTTTTCCATTACGTCGCAAATCTGAAGTTTTTCCGCTTCTCTCTCATTTTCATGCGTTTGTTGCTACGCAGTTTCAGCGCAATATTCTGAGTTTTCAAACGGATAATGGCAAGGAATTTGATAATAATGCGTCTCGTGATTTCTTTGCTTCTCACGGCATTCACTTTCGGCTTTCTTGTCCATATACCTCTCAACAAAATGGCCGCGCCGAACGCATTCTTCGGACTTTGAATGATGGTGTCCGTACTATGTTATTTCATGCTCATCTTCCTCCTCGATTTTGGGCTGAAGCTCTTAACACTGCCACGTACCTACTCAATCTTCGTCCTTGTCGTCCTCGCCACCATCAAACACCGCATGAGCTTCTCTTTGGTTTTCCTCCTGAGTATCAACACCTTCGTGTTTTCGGTTGTCTGTGTTATCCTAACACCTCTGCCACCGCTCAACATAAGCTTGCACCTCGATCTGTTGCTTGTGTTTTCTTAGGCTACCCTCCTGACCATCGCGGCTATCGATGTTATGATCCCGCCTCCCGTCGCATACTAACATCACGCCATGTCATCTTCGACGAGCGTGTTTTTCCTTTCAGGGAACAGGAGGAATCGTCTACATCGCCGGCAGACCAGGCGCTCCTTCCGATTGAGAGCATGGCGCTCCCGTCCATGGCCGCCGGCCCCCCTGGACCTCGGCCAGCCCCGGCCACTCCAGGCCGGGTCTCACTGGCCGGCCGCCATGATATGGTCGCCCCGTCACCACCTCGGGCGCCGTCGCCGCCTCGGGCGCCGTCTTCGGCGACTCCTCCAGCGCCCTCTACTTCACCTCCTCGGGCGCCGTCTTCGTCGACTCCTCGGGCGCCCTCTACTTCACCTCCTCGGGCGCCCCCAACGTCATCACCGTCCGCTGCCATGTCCGTGGCTCCCTCGCCAGCATCGCCACGTTTGGCTACCACGGCCGCTGGTTCGGTAGCCCCTGCAGCCAATTCGGCTACCACGGCAGCTGTTTCGCCTAGTGTTTCGGCTGCCACGACCGGCGTTTCTTCGCCTACTTCAGCTGCCGCGGCGGCGCCGGTTGTTGATGCGACCGCCTCTGACGACGACCTCAGCGCCTCGACATCCTCATCGGCGCCCGCACCATGTGTTACTCATGGTGCTCCGTGGTTGCGACCCTCTGCCGTGTCTGTGCACACCATGGCCACTCGTGCTCGACAGGGCATCATTCAGCCCTCGCGACGCTACGACGACTATGAGCAGGCCCATGTGGCCTCTGTTGCATTGTCACCGCTGCCTGTGTCGGCTGGCGCAGCTCTTCGAGATCCTTCCTGGGGTGCCGCCATGAAGGAGGAATTCGATGCTCTACAGGCCAACCGCACTTGGACCCTTGTACCTCGCCCTCGTGGTACCAACATCGTCACCGGCAAGTGGGTTTTCCGTCACAAGCTCAAACCCGATGGTTCTCTTGATCGCTACAAGGCCCGTTGGGTTGTCCGTGGATTCACTCAGCGCGCCGGTGTTGACTTTGGAGAGACATTCAGCCCTGTGGTGAAGCCTGCTACCGTCCGCACTGTACTCCATCTTGCCGCCTCTCGTCATTGGCCAGTCCATCAGTTAGGTGTCTCCAATGCTTTTCTTCATGGTGAGCTACAGGAACGAGTTTATTGTGCTCAGCCTACAGGTTTTGTCGACACGGATCACCCGGAGCATGTGTGCTTATTGTCTAAGTCTCTCTATGGACTTAAACAGGCTCCCCGTGCCTGGTATACCCGCATTGGAGATTTTCTTCGCCGGCTTGGTTTCTCCGCGACACTCTCCGACACTACCCTATTTGTCCTTCGTCGCGGTTCGGACATGGCTTACTTGCTCCTATATGTTGATGACATTGTGCTCATGGCTTCCTCACCGATGTTCCTTCAGTCGATCATCACCGCTCTCAGTGCCGAGTTCAAGATGAAGGATCTTGGACCGCTCCATTTTTTTCTTGGTGTAGCCGTCCAGCGCACAGCTTCGGGTTTCTTTCTCTCGCAAGAACGGTATGCCGAGGAGCTTCTTGATCGAGCTTCCATGTCTAATTGCAAGCCTTCTTCGACGCCTGTTGACACGAAATCCAAGGTCTCAGCCACCTCCGGTGCTCCCGTGTCTGATGCCACCTTCTACCGCAGCATTGCTGGTGCCCTTCAGTATCTTACATTGACTCGCCCGGACATTGCCTATGCGGTTCAGCAGGTTTGCTTACACATGCATGCTCCACGAGATACTCATTGGGGAATGGTTAAGCGACTACTTCGCTACATCCGTGGCACCACTTCTCACGGGCTTCAGCTTACTAGAAGTTCCACCATCGACATTGCTGCTTACTCTGACGCTGACTGGGCTGGTTGTCCTGATACACGCCGCTCCACCTCCGGGTTTTGCGTCTATCTTGGTGATTCCCTTGTGTCATGGTCGTCCAAGCGACAACCCACTATTTCTCGTTCCAGTGCCGAGGCCGAATATCGAGCTGTCGCCAATGTTGTTGCTGAATGTTGTTGGCTACGTCAACTCCTTGGAGAACTCCATTGCGTCATTGAGAAGGCCACGGTGGTATTTTGTGATAACATCTCTGCTGTTTATCTCTCAGCTAACCCTGTTCATCATCGCCGCACCAAGCACATCGAGTTGGATATTCATTTTGTCCATGAGAAGGTGGCCTTGGGACAGTTTCGTGTTGTTCATGTCCCGACTGATCATCAACTGGCCGACATCATGACCAAGGGTCTTCCGACTACTTCATTCGAAGCCTTTCGCAAGAGTCTTGGAATTCACTCTAACGACGCTTCGACTGCGGGAGGGTGTAGGAATATAGGCATTGTATCACATGCGATCACGTAGGATGTTTACTTCCATACTTGCCTCCTCTTGATATCTTTCCTTGTACATAGAGATAGAGTCTTGGAGGTCAAGTATTCTTGTGTATATATGTAATTGCCCTATGGATCAATACAATGCGCTGCATATTCCCAATTATTCAATCCTACAGTGGACAAGCACACACGACTTGCTGGTCAAGCACGTACGAGTTGCTTGCAGGTCTGCATGTGGTCAAATGCAATGCAAGGTGTTGCGCGACGAGGAGCTGGGGACCGGAGGAGATCCTGGACGAGGAAGAGCTCAAATGGAGCTTAGCGTGGAAGAACATGATTCTATGGTATAATCCAAGCGTACAACATGAGCAGATTTAAGACATCATAGGCAATACTCTCTCCATCCCCAAAATGATGGCGCCAGAAAAAAAAACATTACACTTATACATTAGAATATGAGAAGAATGAAGACAATCCTACACAATAATAGCAGTACTATAGGCCGAAAATGCCTTACAGTGGACGAGCACTCTGCGGACCATATCCTGCCCGTCCGTTATCCTAAGTGATCAGATCCCTCCCGGTATTTGTGCGCCCTGTCCCCCTAGAGCCCCGTCAAAGCTTGTATCCCGGCGGCTATAGCTAGCTTTATTGACAGAGAATCTAGGTGCTGGAACACACGTGATGAGTATGGCGCCATTTCAATTTACCCTCTGCCACTCCGAACAGTGCGATGTGACGTGACCTTGTGCCCAATTGACGCTCCCCCTCACGAGAGCACACAGAATAATAATCCGCCATTTAAGACCAGTTTGTTAGTCAGTGTAATGTACAAATAGTATGATATTAACAGTCTGTTAAGTCCACTAAACACCTATTCTCATACAGACTGCTTTAGAGTAAATTATTATTGTGACCCTCGTCCAGATATTTTTATAACTCTCAATATTATCAAAAAAAATTGGTCACAAATTATCTTAAACTCTATACCATCACCTTATAATTTCATTAGTTAGACTTATAGGTGTTCTTTGATTTTATCCATAAAACAATACTAGTACTATATTATCTGTTAGCATCATCTGGCCGTCAGGGCCATTTACTTAAACTAGGATTTAAACTGTTCTATATGGCCATTAGAAATCCTGCACAGTTGGCGCTCTGAACAAGAGTTGATCTCACACAGTTAGTTAGATTAATGTATTACTCTCCCGCAAAAAAAGAAATTAATGTTATTACTGTGCCGCTTGTTATATAATTTTTTGTATTACCAAATTTTGTTCTTTTGCCACAAACCATCTTGGAGTCTAGTATGTAAGAAGGTGAAAACGCCTTTTGGTGGACTTTTAAGACAAACAGTTTTTCGACAGCCCAAAAAATCGAAAATATTTTGTACATACAAAATGCACATCTAACGCATTCAACAAAATTTCATAACAATATACATTCATATGTGACGTAAAAAAAACAAATATGTCAATAAAAGTGGGTCAAATTTTTTATTGTTGGACCAATATTTTAACTTTTTTGTACATCTTGCAAGTCATAATATTTTTTTGAACAAAATTTCACAGGTTCATCGTGAATATGTACAAGTTTTCAAAGTTTTTCTTTAACTTGACAAATATGATTTTTGAATCATTCAAAATAAAGGATCAAATGCATCCGTCCACCATACTGTTTTTAGATTTTATCAAACTGTTTTTTATCCGTCACATTAAACTAATCAAGTAGATTTGATTAGTGACCCTAACTAATTTGTTTTAGATCCAGTAGATGCAAGAGATGTGCACTGTGCATGATGAAACATTGGTAGGGTCCCTTTTTGGCACGTCCTGACGTGCAAAAAGTTTCTGCGTTGTGGCCCACACCACCCATGAAGCTAGTACTACTACAACGCCAGGTCAAGTCACCAACTCCTCCTTCCCTGCGAGACATGTGCATGTACAGATCCACACGAGGATACACTTGTGCCAAGCTCGTACGCCTATGACACCTACACTCTATTCCTTGAAAACGAGCACGGGGGACCGGGAAGTGACGTTTGAGCATCTCGATGAATCGTTCTATGGCTAGGATACAGTCCACACGAGCCGGCGTCCACCATTAAGTTGCAGAATATGAGCAAAACGAGCACAACCATCAGACAATGGCACTCCAACAGCATGACGTCTATTGAAGTTGTCTTCCAATATGCGGTGGTAGACCATAGATATCCAGATCAAGTATTCCATGGTGCCAGTACGGCTCAGGCACCGGCCACCTGTCATCCAAGATACTTTTCTAATGTAACTTTGTCATTCAGTAAATACTATGAGCTACCACAAAGATGTGGTATTAAGGAACAGATAGAATACCTTTTATGATTTATCCCACATCCAACACCATGAAGTATGCCCATGGACAACCCTCTGTCCACCAACATATTTTTATCAATGCAAGTTCATAGAAATAAGCATATGCCTACCAAAGCAGTAACAGCTCGTAGAAAATTCACCTTTGTCTTCGCCAATTAATCTCTCCTTTTCGAATTTGAACAATCTTACGCCTTGGCATGAAAGGTGTTTCTTCACTTCCATCATAGTGGTTCATGCCAACAAAAGCCCCATCAAAGTTAATAAGGGGGCCTCCAATTCCAGCCTAGTACAGAAAAAAATGCATACCCTGGTTAATGAACAAGTTGTAGAGCTATACATAGAGCAGTTTGCTAGGTTCATAAGTAGATTGCTTGAAGAGATAACTCAAACTTATGCTGGCCCAAACTATCGAAAGCAGCTACTGTGTAGATAATGACAGCATAAATTTCTCAGTGTACCTTGTTGATTTTACAAGTAGACAACATAAGCTTTTTGACATCAATGGCACAAGGCTTGTCATGAATAACTTTTCCCTTTGAGGCCATTAAAAATCCTTCTTCAGTTTGACGCGCTATAGCTACTACTGGTTTAGATAAATCATCTTCACGGCAAATGTCAACCGGACAAATGCCACGTATACCCTTCTCAAGACTGATGATAGCAATGTTAGTATTTAAATGGTAGAATACCAATGTTCCCTTGGCATGTTGTCCAGGTGGGAGAAAAACATCGATCTGCAATAATAAAGTTAGCTCGAAAAAAATTAACCATCATCTAACTTAAAGAGAAAATGAAAGCGATCGGTAAGCAAGACCAACCGTTAAGTTGTTATCAATCTTGAAATTATCAACATGACTTCTAACCAAACTGGCCGAAGTGAGAATGATAGGGCGCATGCCTTTAGTTCCAGGCCACTTTATAACCAAGCCCGTGCATGCAAAATACCTCACGCTTCCTACACATCATGACTTGAGTCATTAGTTAATTTAGATCAAAATACCATGCGCAGGAAAGTATTGAGCATATATATAACTACAAGAATCACCATTGAATGAAGCAAGTTTGACAACAGTTCGGGATATGTTTCTAACAACATCTCTTGGAAGTAGTGCCCAAACATACTCTGTAGAGCCAGGGTTTGAAACGGGGTAAGGATACGTTTTCCATGCAAGTAATTCACCAAACTCATCCTCAAACTTGTCGAGCAATTCCCCATTGACTGGTTAAACAAATAAGTAAATTAAATGAGCTAAAAAAAAGTGCACAAAGGAGAGGTCAAGCAACATGGAAAGCAACAACTTACATTCAAGCACAAGGGGTGGTGGCATGGGATAGCCAACGGATTCTAACCACTTAACTGTTCTCCAGAACCCTGATGCCATAAGGTGATCAATATTAGTAGTCAGATGATATGTATGGTAAGAAGCACAAAATATTTCTTTCTGCGAGCAATAATTAACATGTATCATTCACACCTGAAGGGATTATGCTTGATACACCTGCAGGCAAGGAATATCCACGGAAGTCCATAGTTTTAGGACTGAAATACAATAGAATATGATAAATAAACACAGATATACTGAAAAATACTATAGAATAAGGATACAATGCTGGAGAAATCAAGCTTAATTATAAGTACTCGATAGAAAACATGAAAGGATTGAGCAGACCCAGATGTCACAATATGAGTTACATTGTCCGTAATTTAGTAAAGACGAACAGTTTCAGCTCTTTTTGGTATAGAAAAAAAAATCCTATCCTCAGCAATCATGCAAAAGAACTAAATTAGCAACATGAGATGTACGCATCCCCGACCAGGTAGAGGTTGCCAGAACCACATTACTATCAATTGACAGTTCAGTGTGTGAAAACACTCAACAATACAATTATGATTGACCAAATATAGGACACAAAATTCAAAATCATGTATAATACTTGTCGTGATTTTACTTCAAATTTGAACGAAGGGAGGGAGTAGCTCATAAAGTAGAAGACAGACTTGACTATCTGAAAATGCTTCAGTCGTTCACGAAGGGCTGTCAGCGGTAGGAAAAAGGAACTTTCCGCAGTATCAATGTGAAGGTTCACCCCAAGAAACATCCCATCATGATCGATGAGTGGCCCTCCAATTGCAGCCTAGAACAAGTCATAGGGATACAAGGGTAAATAGCGAAAGAAACTCCACTATTATAATAATGCAATTTTTTGTACGTTTCAAATCTTCCATCATGCCAAAAAGTAAGAAACATATAAACATCGTACCTCTGTGATTTGTGTCCAGCTTGCATTATCATCACCAGTCAGGAGCCCAGGCATGACCATCAAACGGCCCGATCCGAAGGCACGAGCAGCTGCTATTATCTGACCATCGGAAGGCAGAGATGCCTGACGGTCCAGGTCTACAGGACAAACACCATATGGGGTATCATCAGAGGACGTGACAATAGCAATATCAGCATCATATAGTCCCAAGAACCCATCCATATGCCTATTATCTGGAAGGCACACTTCAATCTGTGGCGATAAAAGCAGTATATCAGCACAGAATGATCACAATTAGCCAGAAGAAACAAAGCAATATGGAATTATAACGATTAGCACTTTAGCAGCACCAACCCTCAATTTATCATCAACATTTCTGTGGTTCTCAAATTCCACAACCAAACGCCTGGAAGTCACAAATCTTGTTGGCTCTAGTCTAGTTGACCCGGGTGGTACAGCTACGCCGGAGCAGGAAAATAACATCTTACCTCCTGCACAAAATCGCGAGTGTGATCAATATAAGCAACGTGCACATACAAATTTGGGAAATACATAAACATAAAGCAGTAGAATCACCATCAAACAAAGCAAGAGAGACAACAATAGCAGACAAATCTGGAGCTATATCCTTGGTAACACTGATTGCTTGAAGTGCTTTATCAGGAGAGCCTGAGTCGCCGAACTCTTTCTCGCGGAAAGGAGTGCTTGAAGTAACTTGATTGGGGTACTCTAAGTTAAAAAGTCGTGCATCCTCAGCAGCCTGGGCAGCCCTTAGCGCTATTATTTCCTTTCGCACTAGTTAAAGAACATGATACACAGCAAACTGTGACCACTCTATTTGAGCTATATTCATGCTTGAACAGGAAAATCAAAAATTGTAACGTGAAATCAGTGACTCACGTTTTACCATCTTTTCTAATTCTTTCTCGTACCTACTAGCCCTTCTTCTTCTGCCATCACTCCCACTTGAAATCAATGACTCACGTTTCTTCCTTCTAGCTGTGGCTCTCTCCTCCCTGCTCAAGCCTCTTGTGCAGTCAATCACTGTCTTCTTTGCAGTCCTGAAGGAGAAATTAAGTACAGGTTACCGCTTAGCAGCGCAACTAAGCGATCATGATATCCCAACATAGGAAGTACATTGCTGTTAGTTCCCCATGTTTATTCATAAAACTGGTATGCATTTTGATGGGAAAAACTGACAGTTTATCGGAGGCGGCCCACAATGTGAAATCAGGAATCGATGTTACTAGCATACAAAAGGTCGGTCGTTTACTGATTTTTTTAGGCCGCCACTTAATCAGCTAGGCCGGCCAATAAAGGCGAACCACTTTAATTCTTTAACTTTTTCAAAAAAATAGCATTTTTTAAATCAATGGAAAACTTCCATGTTAGCGAACATTTTAAAATTTGTGAAGTTTTTCAAATTCATGATTATTCTAATTTCACATGATTTTTTGAATTCGTGACCTTTTTTAATCCAAAAATATTTTTTAAAATCCATGATTTTTAAAAATCCAGATTTTTTTAAAAAAATGAATTATTTTAGACCCATGTTTTTTGCCAAAGGTCAATAGCCGACGATAAACAATAGACCGAGCGGACAAATGAGGGAGTCGGCAGCTCAACGAACAAACGATTGACCACCCAGCCAACTGGCGCGTGTTAGCCAACCCAAGCAAGCGGCGGGTGAATTTGGTGTTTCGACGTTTTTGCGAAAGTTGAGTCAGATCTGACCCTGGTTTGATAAAAATTCAGGATTTGACTTTTTTTTTCCTACAGTCGGGGTTGATGGCAGTAGGCGGCAGGGAACTTATCCATGTCAGCGCAGCTAAACGCTTGCCGCCTCAGCCATTGACCCTACTGTCAAGGCTCCTGATGGTAGGCTGTTATACCCTATCATGATCGACCTCAGCGGTAGGGTTCGAATTGTTATAAAACAAGGGCGGAGGGTATAACAACCTACCTCCGTTGTGTCTAGTGATAGACTCTTCATCCATGTCAGAAATGACCAATGGTCTGCCGTCACGCCTATCATCGGGGGCCTCGGCGGTAGGTAGTAATACCTTACCTCCATCAGCCGCAGGGATAGAAAAATGGTATTTTTTTTCAAACCCGGGTTAGATCTGGCGCAACATTCGCAAAAGGCCGCAAGCGGCCGCGCCGGTGTTGTTTTAATACTATTTCAGAAACTGCACGTAAAAAGCCGCTTACGAGCTCTCGTACAATAGAATATGTAACAAAAGTCGGAGCACATATCACACAGGTATAAATGCTTCTCTCTTCTTTTTAAACACAAAATATGCGCTTTATATACATGCATACACTCATCCCTATAAACACACACGCAGACCCTACTTCTATGAGTACCTCCGAGAGACTGGTTCGGCAATATCATTTTCAGATTGACGAAGTCACCACAGAAGCCTCATTGTCGTGGGAACGTTTCCTTCCACTGAACGCGCGTCATCGGTAATCCTGAAATAAATTCAGGAATAATGCGAGCATCAGGACTTGAACCCTGGTGGACAGGGGATATCACTGTCCTCCTAATCATCCAACCACAGGTTGGTTCGCAATGCTTGTCTAGCTCTACCGAATTTATATATGCAAATTGAGGCATTGTTCTCATCTCACGCTTGCGACCAGCCCTCTGGCGGTCATCGAGCAGCTCCCCTCCACTGGCGACCTCTCAATCGTCATGGTGAGGGGCTGAACTGATCTCACGCGTGCAGACTTGAGTAGTTGTAGGTTTAGGATCATAGTAGCTTAGGTTTTGGTCGTTCGACGTCTTGGCTCCGATGATGGCGACGATGACATTGAATGAATAAGCACTAGACTAGATCCATCCTTAACGTGACGCTCTTCCCTATGGTCGGTGGATCCATGTGCTAATATGTTCAAGCAAGGTTGGTGTGATGGCATCGGCATCCCTATAGTGGATTTAAGTCCTCCCGCTCCGTTGTTGCGACGGCGTTCACTCTAGCATCGGCGTGGAGCACAAGAGGTTGTTCAGGTGTAGATGTCGATAGTGATCAACGTCAACAACAACCTGAAGATGGTGGATTTGTGGTTGAAGGTTGCCCGTTCGGGTTTCGTTCTCCAACATCGTCGCACAGGCGTGCCGGGTATAGAGTCTGACTTCTACTTAACGTGCCACGCATCCTTACCAAAACAGAAGTTTGTCACCATGTCCATCAAAGCCTGCATGGTCTTGATCTTCCCCACGTCTCTGGTGAGGTGCTCATCCGACAGGCCATGCTTGAAAGAAGTGATGCGCTCGGAGTCGTCACAGTCGATGATCTCATTTTTCTACTTCAGGCCATATAACAAGGTTAGCTATAAATTTGTACGTTTTCCCCTTTTTTTTCTATTTCTTCACATGTATTGTATTTTTCCCAGCAGTACGTGTAGAGATAGACTCTTGCATAAAAGCCCACATCCTTTATTTTTTTCATGTATCTCTCCTCCAGTAGGAAAAAAGTGCCACGTAAGCTGGCTACAACCCTGCTATATACTTGCTCTTAGCGTTCCTGTTGCCTGCAACTTGCGTTCCACCACCACCACCCAGCCGATATGACTAATGGGAAACGTTTGGGAACGGCGCACCGGCCGAGCGTTCGGCCGGTCACGCGTTCACGCACGCGCCACGCGGTCAAAGGGGCCCGCACGCATACATCCCTTCTATCCTTCTCCTTTTTTCTCTCTTCTTTACCGCTCATCTCCCTCGCTCCTTCTCTGTTTCCTTCTCAGGCCCTGCCGCCATGGTTTACCATCACTGTCTGCAGGCCTCCCAGGGTGCCGCGACCACGGGAATCAGCCGATCCGGCGGCCCTCGGCCAGATCTGTTTGGATCCGCCTCACCGGAGCTCTGCCTCGCCGGACCCGGCCATGCCGGAGCTGCAACCGACCACGCCGGAGCTGCAACCGTTGAAGCTTTTTTCCATAGCCGCTTGTAGCTCTCATCAACGCTCGTTGCAGCTTTCGCCGTCGCCCCGTAGCTCTCACCAATACTCGTTTTTCGAAAGCTTCATGGTGGAAGCTTTTTTCCATACCGATTGAAGCTTTTTTCCACACCGGATGAAGCTTTTCTGCCATGGCTGAAGCTTTTTCCCATTCAGATCGAAACATTTTTTCACACCGGTTGAATCTTTTCTTGATGCCGCTTGAAGCTTTTTTTCCACACCGGATGAAGCTTTTCTGCCATGGCTGAAGCTTTTCGCCATTCAAATCGAAACATTTTTCACACCGGTTGAACCTTTTCTTGATGCCGCTTGAAGCTTTTTTCCATGCTTGAAGCTTTTCTGCCATGGCTGAAGCTTTTTCCCATTCAGATCGAAACATTTTTTCACACCGGTTGAATCTTTTCTTGATGCCGCTTGAAGCTTTTTCCCATGTTTGAAGCTTTTTCTTCTACGCCGGTTGTAGCTTTTCGCAGGGGTTGTATATTTTGCTGCAACCGTCGATGTTTTTTGCTACTATAGGCGATGTATTTTGCTACATCCATTCAACGTCGTTTTTTACTGGTGGTCATCGACCGCACAATTCGTGCAGCGAGGGTTGACAACGGGCGGCGGCGGTGGTGGTGCTACATCCATGGAGCGTCAATGGCAGGAATCACAACCAATCTACGATGGGGTTGTAATCAGGTTGAGGCGGAGCTGCATGAGGGGGTTGTGAGGCGTCGGGTGCAAGCGGCAGAGGGGTTGTGGACCGTCGAGCGCGAGCAGCGAGCGGCGAGCTGCCGGCGACCGTCGCCCTCGCGGAGCTGCGCAAGGAGGCGGAGGCACGTGGGGCAGAGGGGCGGAGGCGCGCGGGACAGAGGGGCGGAAGCGCACAAATTGGAGGTTGAAGACGACTCAGGGAGGGGGGAGATGCCAGATCTGACGGCTATTTAATCCCAGATCGAATGGTTGGGGCTGGACCGGCGGAAAACTGGGCCGGTGCGCCGGCGCCTAGTACTGCCCATGACTAATTGCGATGTCCTTGGCTTCCGATTGCTTCCATCTCTCCAAAGAAAAACTTACCGGCAACATGCAGTTTCCATGTCAATCCAATCTATTTTCATATAGACCAATCAATCCTTTGACTCATCTTCCTCTACGCCAACAAACCATGACCTTCAAACCTCGCAACCATAGCTCATGACACCTTTTGTTAGAAATCGAGTCGAATAGTCGACATACCAAGGACCAAGCAATCACATGCACGAGGAACGATAACGAGATTTGTTAAGAAGGTTCACCGGTATGTCTACATCATCAGGTATCACTGTGAGTGCTAGCTCATCCCTGTTGACATTGCTACTATATAGCCCGTCGGACGCCCAGGCGCCGACACCTGCTGCGGGCTCCCACTGCATACATGTGCTAGTATGTTACATATGTTACAACATGTGTCTACTCCTAGATTGTATAGGAGGCCTGGATACAAGTGTCATACTTCAACACTACTCCGTATCCTATCTACACGTAGAACAACTCCATGTTCAACTGTAACATATCTTGTACACAATATTTGGCACAATTCCAACATAGTGGGTGAGGCTTGTGGCAGTGAGTGTGTGCAACCACGGCTTTCAGATGACAAAGCATGTGAGGTCGTCGAAGGGGCCGACGCATCGCACGATCTTGTCCATTGTCATCTCATAGGAGATGTTGAGGGCACCAAGGACGAGAAAGTTGATGCGCAACTGCATATTAGGAATTTTGTGATCTAATGTGTGAACCTGGTGGATTTATGTCAGTTGTTAAGGTACATATGAATTTCTAATAAAAGAGCTTTCTCCCATGCGATCCTCAAGAATGTCAATTGATAATGCCATATGGGATATGGATAACAATCTAAAAGTGTAAACATGTCGCTAGTAAAAGATGAATAATCAATTACAAAAATCAATTAACACCCTGAAGGTATCACAGCAATTTATCTACGCCAAGTGCAGACAGATGATATTTTTTCAAGGACACACACGGGGGGTTCATGTCTTTTTATTAACAAAGAGGATAGGCACATCACATAGATTGTGATGGAGATGGACATGATGTTTATATTGCGGATGTTGGTGGGTTTGGTGTTGTCTTGGAGATGGTGATGACGACATCTTTGAATTGCCCCGGTCGTAGGAGATGGATCTGATAGTAAACGCCCTCCACAAAAGAAAGGTAGGGTTTTCTATTCCATCCCAGTGATGTAAAATTGCAGTGGGGGAGGGGAGATCAAGTATTGTTTTTGGGCCAGACGACAAACTATGTAAAAGGACACGTATAGGGGAACCATGTGCGCCCTGGGCCCCCGGCATAGGGAACTCTACTGTGGCATGCAAACATGGTTCCAGAGGCCAACCCTTGACCCAATTTTCTACCTCCAGGGCTCTTTTTCTTCGGAAGCCTTAGTTTCATTTTTATTTGTATATCCTTGGTCCAAGAAAGTGTTTTCCCTTGCAAAAACTTCATTTCCAGTTCTGGAGGCCTCCAGGTACTCCACCCGGTGCAACCTTGCAATAAAGCAGAAAACATAGATAAATAGTACATGGCTAAACATCAAGATGGCAGCGGGAACGAAACCCATCGGGCTTTGTTTGTCCAAACCCATCCCCACGAGAAAATCGCAAACTCATCCCCGTCACTGTCACCATGAGCGGGGCTAATTTTTTTCCCGTCCCCTAAACCCATCGGGTTTTCTAAACCCACGGGAAAATCAGCATATTTAAGCAAACACAGTAACAACAAAAAATAGCATTTCAGCAGCAAAAGGAGAATATTTCTTCCGCAAAAAAGGAGCATATTTCAGTAGCATAACTTGAGCATATTTCAGCACAATACAATAGTACATTGTTCAGCAGCTACAAGGAGCATATTTCAGCAGCATAACTTCAGCAAAAAGAGCAATAACAATAGCTACAAGGAGCATTTTTCAGCAAAATACAATACCCCATTTCAGCAACAAAGATAAGCATATTTCAACAACAAACAGAAGGATATTTTGCCTAGTATCGTCGGGTTTCGGGTTCGGGGACTACCGAAACGGGTGTAAACCCACGAAACATGTTGGCTTGTATAATGTGCCAGCAACAGCCCCGCAGGGATGAAAGACCCCCATCCATGCCCCCTAATAGGGTAAAAACCCATGGGGACGCGGGTTTCGGGGCCCCGTTGCCATCTTATGCTAAACATACATGACACAAGCACATTTTATCTTATGTGATGCAAAATGCATGTACATGGAGGGCATTGAAAATTTCAGAGCCGGCAGTTGGCTCTCGCAGGCAGCTTAATTTCCTTTTAGGCTACAGACACATGTGTGCCCAAAGATGGGTGTAAGGAGAGATAAAATAGGTTATAGCCTAAAAGTTATAGGGAAAAGTAATGGGTGAGGTATATTGTTGGAGCCATGGGGTAGCTAAGCTGTTGGAGCATTGTTTTTGCCCAACTTTGGTTTTTAGGGATAGGTAATAGCTGCTAGGTATGCCAATTTTCTTGAAGAAAAGCACCCAAAGGGCATATTAGATCTGATAATTGTCAAGGCAAATAGCCAGTACAACTGAAAGACAACTAGACATATACCAACCAGTAAAAAATAAAATTACTTCGACGATCATACTACCTTTGTTATTCCCCCTATCGATTGCCGCCTGCTGGAGATCGAGAACCAGACTGAACCAATAGTAAAGGAATGGGATACCTGCAAGAGCCGTCACCTCACGAGGCATTAAAAACCGCAATAGTCACTCACTGCTTGGAGCGAGATCTAGAAGTCGCTAAAAAACATCAGTTGGAGCATCACCCCACGCAGTACATGCTTGCAATCCATCACCACTGGTGCAGAGAATTGGAGAAACTGGACCATACCACGGTATAACGCAGGAGAGTTGTCAAAGTTGTTGCACCAATTCCCACAAGCCTTTCGTCCAACGAATCAAACGCCGTCATCGTAGGGAAAGGTCAGAGAGACCTCATTCCAATGCACCATCCTTGCCTCGTCGACATTGCTAGGGAAACAAGACCTAAGAAAAGGAAAGATGAAATGAACGGGTCCCCACTCCTCTTGCCGCCGGTGAGGCCGTCGAACGGCGGAAAGGAGGGAGTCCGAGGAGGCGGCGTGGAGGAGTCCTTTTGCAGCGGCGGCTAGGTGACTATTGGAGATGTCCGTGTCGACCAACATCCACCTTTGCTACTTTTCAATTTAATTAAATATAATAGATCTCCACCACTTTAATAATATAAATAGATATTGCAAAATAAAAAGATAGATATAGATAGATAGATAGATAGATAGATAGATAGATAGATAGATAGATTGATTGATTGATTGATAGATGGATTGATAGATAGACAGAGAGATTGATAAATAGATAGATTTAATCAGCCCTATCTTTTTAGGCATACAATGTATTAATTGCTACGTATGATATAAAATTGCAATATTTTTTCAGGAAAAAACATGCATTTATCAATATATATATAGACACGCACACATAAGTGTCTATATCTAGATGATGTTGGGAGCTCATTAAGTGGAAATTTTCTTTCCCGCAAGAAACAGTGAAAGTTTTCTTTCCGGCATTAATAGTCGTATACTGTGGATTTGTGCTCATGTACGGGTGTAATGTAACCTAAACCTTGTATGTGGACTTGGGTATTCCTACCCACTCTACCCCTTTAATGCATAGTACGCGTATTCTAGGGGCAAAAAAACAAAGACATTACATGAACTGGTAAAATAGGCACTATATAATTTACAAAAAAGGAATCAGCGTGCATCACGTCCCATGCAGAAGAAAAAGGCAAAATGAAAAGAAAACAAGGGAACGTCAAGCGACGTGGTCTAAGAAGCAGTTTGGATGCCAGCGCTTGTGTTGTTGATCTTGCAGTCTAGCTAGCCTCAGTTGCACCGTGGGGAGAAGCAGAAATCGTTGGCCGAGAATGACTTGGTTATCTTCCCGGCGTGGAGCCTGAGCTCGTTGCCGTTGCGGCGGACGTCCCGAACACGGATAAACGGGATAAAGATCTTCACCTTCACGCCCTCAAGGCCGGTGATCAAGCCGTTCTGGATCTTCCCGGCGATCCGGCTGCTGTACTGGATGTTCTGCCCGGCGATGCGGACTTTGCAGTCGCTAGAGAGGTGTACCTCAAAGGAACCATCTGGCCGGAGCTCGTAGCCCTGCACGCCCACCGGGAGGATGCCAGGTGGGAAGCCATACCGCCGTAGCATTTCGTACGCCGTCGGCATGTTTTTTGTGTTCCGGTCGTCGGCTGCTGGGGCAAGGCTCGCGGTCCGGGTGGTGGTTGTGGCTGTGAGAATGATGGCTGTCATTGCCATGACGAAGGGGAGAGAACGCTTCGCCATTGCCAGTGTTTGGGCTATCAGGTGGACAGCCAACGCTTTGTAGATATATATTTTTGTGGGAACATGCAGAGATGCAGCCTATATACTACTCCCTCCGTCCCATAATATAAGAGCGTTTTTGACACTACATCTTATATCATGGGATGGAGGGAGTAGATTATAGAGAGATAGATCTCAGAAATGCCAAATAGGGCTCCATGGAGCCATTTCTTTCAGAAGTTCAAAATTCAAACTTTTTAGGTTTCAATTTTTTTGAAAACAAATACACACATGCATACGTTGTATACTACTTGTCTGGAAAGTTTCATCGTGAAATACCTTTTTATGTGAGCGACACAAAAAAAGAAAAAATCATTTATTTCTAACACGTGTACTATTTACTATAAAAGTACATGATTTTTTTGTAGAGCGTACATCAAAATGTATTTCGTGATGAAATTTCACACGCATCTAGTATACATCTACAAGTACTTGTCTGTGTTTTTATGAATCTTTGATACTTTAAAAGTTGAATTTTCAGTTTTGAAAATTTCGGGCTCCATGAAACCCAAGAGCAAAAAATCCACTCCCTAATATATATGTTCTTCATTTATAACTGCAGATCTAGGGAACTTGTTTGCCCATTTCACAAATACAAACCGCGCGGTCAAGCCTCTCCCTAATGTCACCCCTCCTCCAAGTGAAGGGGTCCCGAATACATCCCATATCTTCCAAAAATATTCTAGTCTTCCTCGTTGGCGACAAAACCTTCACTTCACGAGTTTTATCACCGCCGCTCTTGAAGACTGCGAGCTGAGCCCGAAGATCACCGAAAGGGAACAAGAAGGACATGGTGGACGGGCGCCATCGTAGGCTAGGTTTACGTTCGGTCGCTTTTTAAATTGAAAAATATCGAAAATATAATGAATGTGCTCCGATTTAGATGAGGTTTGCGTGTAATTCGTCTGGTTTGTTGAATCCGGGTTGAAATGTATGCTGCTATGGTTGGATGGCCGGCTCCCGCATCTATGTCCGCGGACTGACTTCCCCTCCGCATACGGATGCAGTGTCTGGGGCTTCAGCGTTGAGACGTCTTAAGTTACTTCTTTGCACTAAATGGCAAAAAGTCTATTTGTTGTCCGTCGTTTCTTTGCCGTCAGCCAGCTGACGGCAAAGAGCTAGAAGGCAGACAGCAAAGGGCCAGGTGGGCCCCACAGGGCACGACGTGGCTAGGTCAGGTTTTTTGCCGTCCGCCAGCGGACGGCAAAGAGGAGACGTGGGCCAGCCCTAAACGGACGCCCTCTTTGCCGTCTGCTAGCAGACGGCAAAGAAGGCCCACTTAACGGGCCGAGCCGTCTCCCCTCTCTCTCTCTTTCTCTGTCTCCCTCCCGCGCGCCCGCCTCTCTCCTCCCCCGGCGCTCTGTCGCCGCCGCCCGCCAGCCCCGCCCCGGACCCAGCCCCTGCGGCCGTCCAGCCCTCCCCCCCCCCCCCCCCCGCCCCCGCGCCCCGTCGCTCCGTGGCCCCGCCGCGCCCCGTCGCCGGAGAGGCCTGCACCGGGCCGCCCCGGTGCCGGACCCCTCCCCGCGGCCCTGCGCCGCCCCGCCCCGCTGCCGCCCTCCTCCCCGCGGCCCCTGCGCCGCCCCGCCCCACCGGCCGACCTTGCCCCTACACCGGTGATCCCCTGCAGGTTTGTTCTTCCCCCCTTTTTTAGTTTCTTTTAGTTCAGTTTTTGTTTTAGTTTAGTTTTATTTTCAATTTAGTTTTAGTTTTAGTTTTAGTTTTTTTTAGTTTAGTTATTTTAGATTAGTTTTAGTTTTAGTTTAGAAGAGAAGAGGAGTAGAAGGAGGAGGAGGAGGAGGAGGGAGGAAGAAGAGGAGGGAGAAGAAGGAAAGGAAAAAAGTGGGCGCCCGGGGACGAGCGGGTTAGGGGTTCCTCGGTGTCGATGGAACCCCTAAATAGCAAGTATCATCGGTGCGAGATACATGTGGTCGTCGGTGTCGAATACTACATCCATGTCCCACAAGTGACGCCGACGTCCGGCGTCCCAAAGCAATTGTTCTCGGCGTCGATGGCGGTTGAACACCATTGCGAATTTATCTGGCAGCCTCTGCGATGACGATTAAAAGGCAAGTGTTGAAACTTGAAACACCCAAACTGACTCAAGTTGGTTTGGTTGTTTGAAATTTCAAAACTTGGCTTTAATCCTCATCGCAGAGGCTGCCAGACAAATTCCCCAAGGTGTTCGACCATCATCGGCCACCGGAACTATTGTTGCGGGACGCCGGGCGCCGGCTTCACTTGTGGGATGTGGATCTAGTGTTCAACGCCGAGCGCCACATGTATCTTGCACCGATGATACTTGCTATTTAGGGTTCCATCGACGCCAAGGACCCGCTAACCCGCTCATCCTGTTGTAAAATTTTAGTTAGGTCGGCGGAAGAAACCAAATCGCTATGTTATTCATTTTTCGATTTAAATGTGCAGTTATTTCGTCGCTGCGAGGGTCCGTGCAAACCGTGCCATCTAACCAAGTCATGTATGTCTGGTTTTTAACGGGGGGGGGGGGGGGTTCATGCGTGCATATCAGTCACAAGTTATTTAATTGCATTAAATTTTGTGTGTTCATTCCGTGGGTGCTGGGCATACTTCATGCTTGGTGTTGCATTAAGTTTAATGTAAAAGTTTCTCTAGGTTCATACATCAATTTGACATATATTGGTATTTTTGTTAGTTTAAGTTGTTTTTATTAAGCACCTCCTTATGCATTTTTTTAACGAGGTGTTCGAGGCAACGTGCGGGTATCAACTACTAAGGGATTCAAGTCCTAGACTTGACACTGGTGCTAACATTTTTCTGGAATTATTTCAGGCCTTCCGGTGATGTGTGCGTTCAGTGGAAGGAGACGTTCTTGTCGACTACAAAGGCGTCTATGATGATTTTCTCAATCTTAAAATGATGTGCCGGCTTAGTCTCTCGACATATGGGCTGGGTTTGAGGGGTGCCGGACAATGACGATTTTATGTCCGTGCAATGGCAGATTATCCGCGGGGATGTTTAGGGAGGGTTAGAGGCATCTAGTTCATAGTCGAATTAATACTCCCTCTGTTTCAAAATATAGTGCATATGTTGTTTTCTCAAAATCTATGTTTGACCTAGTTTACCGGGGGGAAATGTGGACACCCACATCAAAAATAGATTCACCATGAAGTGTACTTTTATACTTTATTTATTACTCCCTCCGTTCCCAAATAATTGTCTTTCTAGCCATCTCAAATGGAGTATAACATAAGGATGTATGTAGACATGTTTTAGAGTGTAGATTCACTCATTTTGCTCCATATGTAGTCACTTGTTGAAATCTCTAGAAAGACAATTATTTAGGAACGGAGGGAGTATATATTTTAGATGTTGATAGTTTTTTCTACAAACTGGGCCAAACATAGACATACTCGACTTATGGAAAAAAAATACGCACTGGATGGTGATGTAAATGGTGATGCCATAGCCAAGAGGTAGCTTTTGAATTTCAACAGATCAAACAACATCTAACAATAATTCCGGAACCATGCCACCATGGGCATGCTAGCAATCTAAACACATAGGGCGTGTTTGGTTCCCTGGGTAGTTTTAGGCTGCATCGCTTGAAGGATGCTGGGTGAGTGTAGCCTGGTTGGACTGATGCAAGGATGAGCCTAGATGGTGTTTGGTGAACTTTGCATGATATGGTTGTATGAGGTGAACTCCAGATGGCGTAGATGGTGCTTGACGAGACCGGCGACAACGCTTGGACAAAATCGTGGCGGCACTTGACGAGGGCAGTCAAGAACTGCGACACTTGGAGAGGCTAGCGGCAGAGCTTGGACAAGGGCAACGCCGGCGCTTGGAGATGGCGTGACGGCGGCTCCATATGGCGAGATCCGGCCTGCGGTGGCGCGAGGTGCCAGGATCCGGCGTGCGGCCACGCGAGGCGGCAAGATCCGGCGGTGCTGCGTGGTCGAGGGCGGCGGCACCGTTTGGTCGAGGATGGAGGCGGCGAAGCTTGGTCGAGGACGGCGGCGGAGCTTGGTGGAGGACGACGACGGAGCTTGGCGGGGGGGGGGGGTGAACGAGGACGGCGATGAGCGAGGCAGTGAGCCTGCACGCGAGCTATGCAGGAAACTTGCGTTGCATCCACCGGGACAGGCTCAAAAGTCCATGCAGTGCACCAAACAAGCGATTTTTGCATGATGGGTGCGAGCCACATGCAATGCAGTGAACCAAACACCCCCATAATTTTCAACAGTTGATGGACCGAGAAAAGTCAAGAGTACCGACGCGTACACCAGTTCACCACGCGAACGCGAGCACTGCGTGCGCACGACGGGGTGTCGGTTGTCAGCGTGCGCACGACGGGGTGTCGGTTGTCACGTACGGTTATCACCTCACGTCCTCACCTGCGGGGAGCAGCCGCAGCCACGGGAACGGGAGGCACGAACCAAACAGGGTGACCGCCGGCGGCATGCCTGAACACGGCTTTCCTGGACGCGACGCCGCTCCGGAGGTCGTGCACCCCGCTCTCGTACCTGGAGCACTCCTCCACGTCGTCTCCGTCCTCATCCATGGCGTCGAACTCGGGCGCGAACGACTTGAGCACGTAGCAGATGCGGCCGGGCTCCATGCATTGGTACTGCCGGGTCGACACGCGCCTCCCGTGGTTGATCCCCACCAGCAGCGCCACGTCGTCGCCGATGTCCTGCAGCTCGCGCCACCTGTCCTCTCGTTCGTCGACGGCGAACACCTTGAAGCGGCGCGTCCGCAGGGCGTTGCCGTCGGTGAAGATGGCCACCGTGCTCACCACGAGAAGGCCGGCCCCGCCGTCGTCGCGCTCGGCGAGGTACCTGGCGCCTTCGTAGTAGGCCTGCTGCCGGAAAGTCTCGGTGTGGAACTCCACGCACCGCTTGAACTCCCACGTCATGACCGGCCCCGTGACGAGGCGCGGGTTGAGGGTGTGCGCCGCCGGCTCCCAGGCCTCGATGGACCCGTCGCCGCGGGAGATCGTGTAGAAGGCGCCGTCGTGGTGGATGATGTCCTGGTACCGCGTCGACGGCGACGTGCGCAGCGACGTCCAGCACTTGTCGCCGGGCCTTGCGAACGCCAGCCCGGACCCGCCGCTGTGGATCACCATCACGGTGAAGCTCTCCCGCCGGTCTCCTCCCGAGACGGCGAGCGCGGCCTTGTGGAAGAACTCGTCGCGCATGGCCTGGATCGGCACCGTCTCGGGAGGCGACTGCCGGGCCTTCTTGTTAGGGCCCCGGATGTGTGACCGGTACGCGTGATTGTCCACGGAGAAACACACGCCTCCGCCGTCGTCGTCGGCGAGCAAGGGACTGATGAACCCGCAGTCGAACGACGTGACGTCCGGCAGCGGGAGGCGCCTGCCATCGGCGACGGGCTCGAGGAGCGACGCGCCGCACGATCTGTCGACGACGACGAGCCAGCCCCGGGAGCAGCCGATGACGCGGTGGGGCCGCGCGCCAACGGCGTCGCTCCCAAGGTAAACCGTCTTCTTGACCTCGCCGGCGCGGTCGGAGAAGTCGACGGCGGTGGCGCCGGACCGGAGGGACACGAGGTGGAGGGCGTGGCGGTTGAGCCGAGCGCCGGTGGCGCTCGACGCGCGGCGCCACGGCCTGCAGACGGCGGCGAACGCATCACGGTCGCGTTTGACGTCCCCTACGCGCCGTGAGATCTCCTCGAGGAGCTCCGGCAGAAGGCCGGACCAGTCGGAGGCGGCCGCGGGTGCTCTCATGTTTCCTGGAGAAGGAGATCGAGACGAACGCGGCGGCGGTGCTTTTGAAACCGTGGTAGGTTACCTCAACGGATGGAAGAGAATAAATCGGCGCTAATTTGGATCCTTCCCGTCCACGGAATCCTAACGTTAAACTGCTCATTATTAGGATCTGTTGAGGCCCAACTCATGTAGAAAGGAAAGTCCAATGGTTCGGTCCGTGATCAGCCCGTGAGCCCTGCCCAACAGGTATGTGTTCCCTCAAGAAAGTTCCCAAAATAAACAAGTGTATAATAAAGGATGCCTATAGAAACAAGGTCGCGGGCTATGGTGGCTGGAGGTCCATCGGCACCGGCCGTTTGGGTTCTCAGATGGGCGATGGATGCAGGGAGACGAAGACCTTTCTTCTTCCTTGTTGGTATGATTTGCTGCTGTTGTTTTTCTCCTTCCTCTGCGCTGATGCTGGTGGGAGATCTTGCTTTGCCCGGGCGGATGGCCCGGCCGCGGTGCTGGACCGGTCGGATGACTCGAGTTCTCTTTCTTCCGGAAGGGACACTTTTCGCGGTACTCAAAGCCATAGATGGCAACGGCTGTTGCAGGTATGTTGGATTGATGTCCATGCCCTCTCAGCGCTGGTGTCAAGAAAGGAGGAAGCAGCATGGCGGTAGTTGTATCGAGGTCGAAGATGATGACCTGCTTGCGATTGGTTGCAGATTCTTCTGCTGCAGGGGTCTTCTCTCAAGATTCAGGGATGATGACACAGGGCTCCTGAGATCCTCTTGCGTTATGATTGTCTTAGGGTACTTTGGTGGTCATGGTCCTTTGTGTTTGCGTTTCAGTGTGATTGTAAGGGTCGACTACTTTGTACTGATTCATGATATGAATGATAAAAATTCTCAAAAAAAAAAAAGAAACAAGTGTATAAAGCCAATAAGAAACGTTTATAAATTGGAAAAATCTAATAGACAAATACTTGCTCACTGGGCTTAGGGAGAGAACACACGCCTTCGACTCTCTAGAGCTCGATGACGAGGAGGGATGGACATTGCGGTGGAGCAAAGACGAGTGAAGGAGAAGACCAATCAACAGACATTGTGTTGCCAACCTAGTTTTTTTTAATGTATTGGTGCTGGTTGAACTGTGGAAAACCAGAACCAGTTCCCCGCTCGGGTTTTAAGCTTTGTGGACCTCCCACAGATGAACCAAAGGGAACCCCTGCCGGATTTCATGTAAATCGGGCGAAAATGAGAGCCGGTTGAACAAGTAGAAAGCACTTGTGTTTGTATTAAATTGATAAATCGATATGACGATCACCCATCTGGTTTTCCCAAATTAGGAATGCCAGATAATTTGTCACATGGCAGGTAGCACCCCAAGATTAGAGGGATTACTTTATCAAGACACTGTTCCCGCTTAGTCATCTGCAACAGTGGGCATTGGTTGGAAGAAGGAGAGCTCGACCGCTCGATAGCGAGGTGGATTGAAAAGAGAAATATGTGGAAGAAGGGGGGAGTAAAGGAGATGAGGACGAGTTGTGGGGCACGACCCTCGCGCCCCACGGGACAACATAGAGTCATGCTCGAAACAAGAAATGCGAGGAAGAAGGAAAGAGGAGGAGGGCCGCTGGGCAAACATGGCCATATGGGTCGTGCCTCGCAGGCCTGCCTGCAGGCACGAATTTGCGGCATGGCACGGGCCGGGCACGACATGTGAAAAAAAGGGTCGGGCCAGCCTTCGGCCCCCCATGCAACAAGATTGATCTCCGAAGCCGAGCCTTAAGGTCGAGCATGGCACGACCCTTTTTTTTTAATTCCTATTTTTAATAGATTTTTCTGTATTTTTCTTTAAGTTTTACATTTTTTTAGTATTTTTCTTATTTTGTTGTTTTCTCTTTTGATTTTTCTTAATTTTTTACATTTTATGTATTTTCTACACCGAAACCGCCCACAAGGCCGAAATGCAACGCTAGTCGGCCTGCAGCCATAGCGTGCCGAGCTGGCCTATTTATCTGGGAGCTCCTATGCAGCGCTGCAGTCGCCCATTAACGATCCGGCGCCTGCAGCGCTGCTAGCATGGGCCGGCCCACTAGCGTGCTGCCCCAGTCTTTTTTGGTACGGAAATAAAAATATGAAATAAAAAAGGTTTACAGATTTAAATAAAAAGGTTCGTCCATTTAAAAAATTCATATCATTAAAAAAGGTTCATCAATTTTAAAAAAAAATCATCAATTTGAAAAAAGTTCATTCAAACAGAAAAGAAGTTCATCCAATTTAGAAAAAGTTCATTAAATTTACAAAAAGATCATAGAATATTTTAAAAAATTAATGAACTTTAGAAAAAGTTCATTGCACTTAAAAAAGTTCATCCATTTTCAGAAATATGTTCATAAAATTCCAAAAAAGTTCATCAATCTGAAAAAAAACTGTTGAAATTTTTAAAAAATTCATAGAATTTTCAAAAAAGAAATTGTCAACCAGCTCCTAGATGGGCCGGCCCATTGACGGACGCCACAGGCGCCAGTTAAACGAAAATGCACGTTAACTAGCGCCTGTGGCGCCAAATAGGAAATGCATTCTTATCTCGCGGTGACTATATCTCACGTTGAGCCAGATAATATGATATCTCGCTGAATGTTGCTACAGTAACCGGCCAGCCCACTTCGCGGTGCACAGTTAAAGAAGAAAGGCAAAATCACTAATTAAGGAGCACTCATTACAAAGAACACTCCACCTTCACATGCAGCACGCCACTTGTCGCAACCTGGGAGGTTTCCCTTTTTTCGTAGATCCATTTATTCATAACATTTTATCTCTTAAACCGTGCGTCCAAATCTCGAACCGTTTTCACCGTTGGATTCCTCGCGTCGAGATCTTCAAAACTAGATCCCATGTTGATAGGTTTTAACGAACTTTTTTCTCATGAAAAAAACGGACGAAAAAACCAAACCGGGAGGACGGGTTTTTTCCCTTTCCGAAAGAGGCACGCTCGTGCCTCTCACGAAATCACAACCGTGCCTCTCGTGGAAGCAAACCCGTGACTCTCGTGGAAGAAAAAAAACGCGTTTTTTTTCATTTCCGAGAGGCACGACCGTGACTCTCGCAAAAGCACAACCGTGCCTCTCGCGGAAGCAAAACTGTGACTCTCGCGAAAGAAAGATACAGACAACGCTTATTTTTTTCCTTTCCGAGCGGCATGGCCGTGAATTTTGCGAAAGCACAACCGTACCTCTCGCGGAAGCAAAACCGTGACTCTCGCGAAAGAAAAAAAAACAGAAAACACGTTTTGTCCCTTTCGAAGAGGCACGGCCGTTACTCCCGCGAACGCACAACCGTGCCTCTCGCAGAAGCATAACCGTGACTCTCGCGAAAGGAAAAAAAAAACAAAAAACGTGTTTTTTTTCGTTTCCGAAAGGCACGGCCGTGACTCTCGCTAAAAGCATAACCGTGATTCTCGCGAAAGAAAAAAAACGGTTTTCGCGTAAAAAGTTTTTGATCAAAAAGCTAAGGAAAACCGGGGGAAAACCAAAACGTCGAAAAAACCCGGAAAAAAACCGTTTAAAAAGCCGAAAACGCGCGCGGAAAAATAAAAAAAATTCAGAGGAAGCTTTCAGAACACGACACGTGGTGAATGGCTGAGAGCGTGTCAAGTGGCGCTGATCGCTACGAGGCTCCCGAAGGAGTGCTCGAGATATCGATCCCTGGACCTCAACACCACACTATTGGCCGTGCTATGTAAAGGGGCCGCAACCTATTTTAAGGGTCTCATGCCAGTTTTCTTTGTTTTTTTACCTTATCTCCTCTGCTTTTTTTTTCATTTGTTTCTCAATTTTTCTCAATTTATTTTTTCATTGCTTTATTTTGTTTCTTTTTATGGTTTTCTTTGTTTCTTTTTGGGTTTCATTCTATATTTTTGTATATGTGATTTTTTTCTAATACACGTTTAACATTTTTACAATACAAATTTAACATATTTAAATATGTGGTCAACATTGTTTCTATTAATTTTTTTAATAAATTCAAATGTCTGATTAATATTTTTCAAACACTAGTTTAACATTTTTTTAATACATGATCAATGTTTTTTCTATAAATTTTCAACATATTTTGAAATACTTGATTAATAGTTTTCCAATAAAAAGATCAAAAAATTTAGAATACATTGTCAACATTTTTTATACACATTTAACATTTTCCAAACGCTTGATTAACATTTTTCAAAACACCTTTTCCACATTTTTTCAGATACTTGATTAACATTTCTATATACATGATAAAAATTTGATCATTTTTTAATACAAGGCCAGCAGTTTTGATATACATATTTAACACTTCTCAAAAGATTGATTAACAGTTTTTCGAATACTTATTTAACATTTTTCTAAAAGCACCTTTTCGATTATTTAACATACTTATTTAAATTTTAAAATACTTGTTCCATATATAACAAATGTTTCCTACAAGCAGTGGTAGTTACCACCACTTGCGTTTTGTATATTGTATGTAATATCTATCGAAAGCAAGAGTATGTACGTGTAGTATGTAGTATATAACAATGATTAGGTAGTATATATACTAATTTTTAGGTAGTATGTACCATGTTTTGAGTATGCTTTTTTTTACGTACAAATATATACGTATTTCACAAATATAAAAAAAACTATGGGCTCATATATTTTATTTTCATGTAACTTGCTTTGAAATATCTTAGATATATTATATGAACATATTTAAGGAAAATCCATATGTCTTATATACTACCATGTGGTACTATATATACTATTTTATCATTATAAATATATTCGTATACTATATTTAAGATATTTCAAAGCAAGTTACATGAAAAAATTACATATGAGCCCATAGTTTTGTTATATTAATGAAATACATACATATTTGTATGTAAAAAAGAGCATACTCAAAATATGGTATATACTACCTAAAAATTAGTATATATACTACATAATCATTGTTATATACTACATACTACATATACATACTCTCGATTTCGACGGGTACTACATACAACATACAATATGCAAGTGGTGGTAACTACCACTGCTTGTAGTAAACATTTGTCCTATATCTATACCTACTAATAAAGCAAGGTACGTTTCGCCAATTTTTTCATCCGTTCACCGCAGAATTTTTTTTCTATCCGAAGTGGTACTAAAATTTATGCGTTTGTGTGCTCGAAAAATAATTTTCGTACGTGGACCGCGCGTTGTGGCCCAGCGAAGCCGAACTACTTATTTTTCTGCCCACGCAATCAGGAAATTCTATTTTCCGCGCAGGGCGATAAATAGTCAGAGTTTCGCATAGGACAACCAATAATGGGCTGGCCCATTTTTCTTTGTTTCTGCGTTTTATTTCTATTTTTAATCTCCTTTACTTATCTCTTTTTTTCTTCCAAGTTTTTTTTACAATTTATTTTGTAAACAAAAAATTCTCAAAAAACTTTAACAATAAAAAATTGTAAAATGTTGAGGATTCCAAAATTTTGTTGCTATTTCAAAAAATATTCGGAACTTGCAAAAATTTCCCTTTTTTAAAAATATTATTGCTTTCTAAATTTGTTCGAGATTTCTAAAAAAATGGCTTTTAAAAAATGCTGCAATTCGAGAAATATTCTTTTTTAGTGAAACTCTCACAATAAAAAAAATAAAGTTTCTATATAAAAATGCACATTTTCGAAAAACCTTATGAATTTTCGATACATGTTCTCGTTTTAGAAAATGCTCACAAATTCAAATAATATTCATGTCTTGATAAAAAAAGTTGGTGTTTTCAGAAAAAGTTTGTGAATTTTAAACGATTTTCCCTGTCATATTTTGTTCGTGCTTTTCCAAAAGTTTACATAATTTTGAAAATTCTGTTCAGGATTTAAAATTTTGTTCATGTTTTCCTAGGATATTCAGAAACTTCATATCTTAAAATCCCCTCGAATGAAATGATTGAAAGAAAAAGTAGATTGAATAACTCATGGGCCTTCTGTGGCGTATGATAACGTAACAAAACTCTTAAATATCCTCGATCAATGAATGAAAAAATAGTGGATTGATACCTTCACACGCGGCGAAACCGAGAAATTAAATATTCTTTTTTCATGTGCACACAGGATTTTGCTGGCACATATAATTTTCACTGACTTTAAATACATACTATTTTACCTCCCGTTGCAATATTATATATATATATATAAAACTAATATTTTAAAGTATAAATGAAAGTACAAAAACAAAGAAAAAACGAAAATAGAAAACGAGGAAAAAGAGGTTGTGGCCTCCCGCGTGTTTGGTCCGGCAACTCGCTTGCCCTTGACCGAATCGGAAGCCAGACTCGCTGAAGGCGAGATACAGAGGCACCCTCTTTATCTAGCGTGCCAAGGCGATCCCCGTGGCCAGGCCTTCTGTCCGGTATGACCCGTGTCAGCCCTTTTGTTGTGTCAGGTTGGGCAGGCCCATATAGCTAGGTTTTGCCAACGCAGAAATAGGAGGAGTGGCCCTTGTGTGCAATGTGAAGTCTTACGTGATTTAGTACTGTTTCAAAATACTCTCTCTGTTCCAACAAAAATACTTGAAGGCCAGTGATAGGCATCGGTCGACTGGCGGAAATTTCAATCGGTCGCCGCACGTTCGTCAGATGGAACCCCAACACCGTTGATTCCGCTCGATTCCATCTTCTTCCTCGCGGAGGGATCCTACCCACTTGCAAGGTAGTCTGCGCGCCGTCATGGCACCTCTGGCCTCTTCCCGTCAAAGCACAACCCGTTATCGTCCTCGCTATCGCCGTCGAAGCACCGCTCATCGGTAGGTTGTAGCATTGGCAGCTAGGCACGTGGGCCAAGGCATCCTCGCTTCATAGTCAGTTGATGCATGAAACATCTCTGATTGCAATTTTTTGCGTCAGTGGTTGGAGCTCGCCATGCGTCATAGCCTCCAGCATCCCATCACCTCTGAACGCTAGTTCCAGCAAAAAGAGTCACCGCTTCTAGCAAAACTCGCCGCCGGTTGCAGCGAAAACCACCACCATCCAGCAAAAATCATGGCGAGTTTCAGCAAAAGTTGCCGCTGATCGTAGCTAAAAAAACAACTGTTCCAACATTCCCTCTGTCGGCTGCCCGGTTGAAGCAAACCGTCGACGGTGGCGTCGCTGGTTGCAGCTCCGGTCACCACGGTGGTAGCATCTAGGAGCATCGTTGTAGCGAATCGTCGACAATGCGTCGCCGATTGCAGCTCCGATGACAACGGTTGTACATCTGTGAGCATGGTGGTAGCAAAAATGTCGACCACAGCGTCGCCGGTTGCAGCTCTGGTGAGCGCGGGTGTAGCTCTAGTGCACGCGTTTGTAGCAAAAGAAAAATCACTGAGGATGGCCTCGCCGGTTGCAGCTCTGGTGAGCACGAGTGTAGCTCTGGTGCACGCGTTTGTAGGAAAAAAAATCACCGACGACGGTGTCGCCGGTTGCCGCTCCGGTGGGCACGGGTGCAGCTCTGGCGCACCTGGTTGCAGCAAAAAAATTTGTCAATGACGGCGCCACCGATTGCAACTCCTGTGGTCATGGTTGTAGCAAAAATAATTGTCAAGGACTGTGTCGCCTTACTTACTACTGCTCACCTGACATATGTACGAGACGATGCTGGCAAGGGGTTCCCCCAAGCTGGCAGCTATATGGCGCCTTAAGCGCCTATTTTAGTCTTTTTCACAAAACATCGCACACCTCCATCCCATACTTCGATTATAAATGGGCCGGCGCATGGAGCGCACGAGTAGGAAGATTCCCCTCGGGTTTTGGAAAGCTTCCACACTAGTTTTGGGAATCTACTGGAAACTGCTGGACCGCTTCTTTTTTGTTTTTGTTTTTCTTCTAGGCCTTTTTTGTTTTATTCTCTTTTTCCTCTTCCTTTTTAAAATTCGGAATCTTTCGCAAATTCTTTTTTTTCAAAATTTCCATTTTTCCTTTTATATATACCTGAACTTTTTTCAAAGTTGAACCTTTCTTCAGATTTCATGAACTTTATGCAAATCCATGAACCTTTTCTCCAAATACGTGGCCTTTTTCTGAATTCATGAAATTTTATTCGAGTCTCGCAATTTTTATTTTGCATGAATATATTTAATTCACCAATTTTTTCTAAATTTATGAACCTTTTTTAAAATTCTGGGACAATGTTGACTCAAAATTGGTGAACTCTTTTCAAAATATGTGAAATTTTTTCAGGTCCATGATTTTTTTAATCAAAATTAACGAATTTTTCCCTTTTTTGATTTTTTAAACATTGATGGACTTTTTAAAAATCCGTGAATAATTCCCAAAATCATGAACTTTTGTCGAATTCGTGAACTTTTTTTTACTTTACGATTTCAAATCTATGAACTTTTCTGAATTCACAAACTCTTTTGTTATGTTTTTTGTATTTTATGATTATTTTGTGTTTTTCCAAAAGTCTATGGTTGACCAGTCATTTGGCTACCATTGACTGAGCGAAACAAGTGCACGCCTGCAAAGCGATCATGTCGCCGGGTTAATTAAACCAAAGAAATAAAAGAAAAGAAGTATAAAAGGATAAAAAGCAAAACCGAAGAAAAAAAGTAAATACCAAGAAAAAAAAGTAAATACCAGAAGGAAAAAAACAAGAGAACTCGCCTCATACAGTAAAAACCGGACAAAAAAATAAAACCCAAATCAGATTCATCTAGCCCTTGCCTCCTCCTCCTCCAAGAAAGAAAGTTAGGGTTCGTGCCTCTCGCCGGCGCCGGCGCAGGTTTGCCTCGTCTCCGGTGGCCCTAGGGCCATGGAGGCGCGGTGGATCCTGGTAAGGGCCGGCGGGAGGGCTCCGTTTTTAGTCGTTTTTTTCAATCTTGTTAGGGTTTGTGTCCTGCTCAGGAAGGCGAGATGGCGGCGGCTCCCTGAAGATGGAATAAAGGTCTCCCCGCTTAGCTCCCGTTCCGGCGGTGCGTCTAGCATCGTTGGTGGGCGTGTGGAGGTGTGTCTCCGGCAGATCTATCTTTGGTGGATTTGCTCGGATCTCGTCGTTGTTCATCTAACTTCGTGTCTCTTCGGTTTGGATCCTTCCGATCTACGTTATTTTTCACCGGCGGTGGTTGCTGTTCTGGGGTGCTGGTCCTATGGGGCCTTAGCACGACGACTCCCCGACTATCTACTACAACAAGTTGTGCCCGGCTTCGACGATGGAGGAGCGATGACGGCGGCGTGCCTTTGGCTCGCTTCGGTGCTTGTAGTTGTCGCTAGGTGGTCAACGTGATCGTTCCTTAGCCGTGTGCGGTGCCCCCTCCACCATATTCCACTTAGGTCATATTGTCGCGGTGCTTAGGCGAAGCCCTGCGTGGGTAGTACATCAAGATCATCACCACGCCGTCGTACTGACGGAACTCGTCCCCGAAGCTTTGCTGGTTTGGAGCCCGGGGAACGTCATCGAGCTGTACGTGTGCCAAGAACTCGGAGGTGCCGGAGTAACGGTGCTTGGATCGGTCGGATCGTGAAGACGTAGGACTACATCAACCGCGTTGATATAACGCTTCCGCTTTCGGTCTACGAGGGTACGTAGACAACACTCTCCCCTCTCGTTGCTATGCATCACCATGATCTTGCGTGTGCGTAGGAATTTTTTTGAAATTACTAGGTTCCCCAACAGTGGTATCAGAGCCTAGGTTTTTATGGTTTGATGTTATGCACGAGTAGAACACAAGTGAGTTGTGGACGATATAAGTCATACTGCCTACCAGCATGTCATACTTTGGTTCGGCGGTATTGTTGGATGAAGCGGCCCGGACCGACATTACGCGTACGCTTACGCGAGACTGGTTCTACCGCCGTGCTTTGCACACAGGTGGCTGGCGGGTGTCAGTTTCTCCAACTTTAGTTGAACCGAGTATGGCTACGCCCGGTCCTTGAGAAGGTTAAAACGGAGTCTATTTGACAAACTATCGTTGTGGTTTTGATGCGTAGGTGAGATTGGTTCTTGCTTAAGCCCGTAGCAGCCACGTAAAACTTGCAACAAACAAAGTATAGGACGTCTAACTTGTTTTTGCAGGGCATGTTGTGATGTGATATGGTCAAGACATGATGCTAAATTTTATTGTATGAGATGATCATGTTTTGTAACCGAGTTATCGGCAACCGGCAGGAGCCGTATGGTTGTCGCTTTATTGTATGCAATGCAATCGCCCTGTAATGCTTTACTTTATCACTAAGCGGTAGCGATAGTCGTAGAAGCATAAGATTGGCGAGACGACAATGATGCTACGATGGAGATCAAGGTGTCGCGCCGGTGACGATGGTGATCATGACGGTGCTTCGGAGATGGAGATCACAAGCACAAGATGATGATGGCCATATCATATCACTTATATTGATTGCATGTGATGTTTATCTTTTTATGCATCTTATCTTGCTTTGATTGACGGTAGCATTATAAGATGATCTCTCACTAAATTATCATAGTAATAGTGTTCTCCCTGAGTATGCACCGTTGCGAAAGTTCTTCGTGCTGAGACACCACGTGATGATCGGGTGTGATAGGCTCTACGTTCAAATACAACGGGTGCAAAACAGTTGCACACGCGGAATACTCAGGTTTAACTTGACGAGCCTAGCATATAACAGATATGGCCTCGGAACACGGAGACCGAAAGGTCGAGCGTGAATCATATAGTAGATATGATCAACATAGTGATGTTCACCATTGAAACTACTCCATCTCACGTGATGATCGGACATGGTTTAGTTGATTTGGATCACGTGATCACATAGAGGATTAGAGGGAGTGGGAGTTCTTAAGTAATATGATTAATTGAACTTAAATTTATCATGAACTTAGTCCTGGTAGTATTAGCACATCTATGTTGTAGACCTATAGCTCGCGTTGTTGCTTTCATATGTTTATTTTGATATGTTCCTAGAGAAAATTGTGTTGAAAAGATGTTAGTAGCAATGATGCGGATTGGATCCGTGATCTGAGGTTTATCCTCATTGCTGCACAGAAGAATTATGTCCTTGATGCACCGCTAGGTGACAGACCTATTGCAGGAGCAGATGCAGACGTTATGAACGTTTGGCTAGCTCAATATGATGACTACTTGATAGTTTAGTGCACCATGCTTAAACGGCTTAGAATCGGGACTTCAAAGACGTTTTGAACGTCATGGACCATATGAGATGTTCCAGGAGTTGAAGTTAATATTTCAAGCAAATACCCGAGTTGAGAGATATGAAGTCTCCAACAAGTTCTATAGCTAAAAGATGGAGGAGAATCGCTCAATTAGTGAGCATGTGCTCAGATTGTCTGGGTACTACAATCGCTTGAATCAAGTGGGAGTTAATCTTCCAGATAAAATCACTACAAGAAATATGTCAACTTATGACCTTCTGTCAGTGACCCTCGAAGAATTGGTCATAAATTTATGACCATTTCAGACCAATTGGTCAAAAGCTGTTCGGGGGGCTCCAAACCCTAAACCATTGCGACCATTTTGGTCAGAAAGGTCGTAATTTCCTCACACGAAAAGGTCATAAAGAAAACATCGCTAGTCCGCTGCCTTATTTCTAGTTGTTAACGACCAATATAGATGGTCACAGCCTTGTAAATAGTGGTGGGTTGCTATGACTAGGCGCCACCTCATCAGTTTTGCCTATGTGGCATGTCCATGTGGCAGTTTTTGCCCTTGGTTGTGAAACAACCTATATTTCTGTCATTCCCAAAATTCCCAAAAAAATCTCATAAATTCTTTGGGTCATATCTTCGTCAAATATGTAAAAACCTTCCTTGCCTAGTTCAAAAATAATTCAAAAATATTCATTTTCCTATTCTGTTCAAAGTAACAGTTTGTGAAGGAAGTACCACTTTGGCATGTCCAAATTGTACCCATTTTCTACAGTGCTTTCCTATGCCCAAATAACCATCCTCCACCAAATTCCAGCTCAATCCATTCATTATTTTGAGCCGAGCTTCAACATTCATATTTATGTCCAGTGTGGTGGTTTGCAAAGCAAGTACCAGCTAGGATCCTCCTTTTGAGCTGAAAATTTGTGAAGACGGTCTTCTTAGTAACTGATCATCCTCAGCCAAAACTCACGCCCATTAGCCATGTACATTTCCTGTACCGCTAATCAAACACTTGACTGCTAATTCATGTTTGAGCACCGATCGGTCTCCTCGTGAGAATCTTATGTTGTAATTTTCTTCCTAGCACCTACATGGGGAGTGCCCAACCCACTAGACATGTCTAGGCCACCCAGAACACACGGCAACGCCACGGTCACGCGGTGACCATGCGGCGGGCATGCGAGCTTACGTGCTCTAGAGTTGGGGCCCTCGGCCACTATCCAAACCTCGATGTCTCTCCATCAAACCATGTATTTCTGATTAAATAGATACTTATGTACATGGAAATGATTTTTGAAAAAAATAAAGAGCAAACTATGACGCAGCTGCAGTTCAAATTTGACCCGCTTCCAACTGAATCGACGGGAATTTGTCTTTTTCACCAGAGGTGGATCAAAAATTTTGACACCCAACCATTTTGTCAATTATGCATTAAATATGTCCTAGTATTTTATAAAAATGATTTGGTCCAATTTTGCAACCATTATTTTGGAGGTCCTTCACAAAAAAACCTCCTTTTGGGCACTCGAAAAATAGAAAATGGTTTTTTCGTTCAAAGAAAATAAAAACTTCCTTAGGCAACATTGTTTGCCATTCCAATATGCACCCTTGTGCACAATATGAGATCATTTGAACAAACTATGCCATGAATGTGGCCATAAGATTGATCATTTGGCTTGAAAGCCATGAATCTTCAGAGATGATAGCTCGTTTCTGAAAACACTTTTTTATAATAATTACCGTATTACAAGTTTGTTATTTTTCCTGGGAACTTGGCCACATATAATGACACAATGCGAAGGTTTCCCAATTTTTTGATTTTTTTTGAATTTTTTATGCCCGTTTCAAAATGCGGTCAAAACGGCGGGAATGACCGTTCCTAGCTAGTGGTTGAATCTTGGAAAACTTTTGATGTTTCTCTAATTAAATAGATACTTATGTACCTAGAAATGATTTTTGAAAAAAATAAAAAGCAAACTATGAGGCAGCTGCAGTTCAAATTTGACCCGCTTCCAGCTGAATCGGCGGAAATTTGTATTTTTCACGAGAGGTGGATCAAAAACATTTACACCCAACCATTTTGTGAATTGTGCATTAAATATGGCCTAGTATTTTATAAAAATGATTTGGTCCAATTTTGCAACAATTATTTGGTAGTTCCTTCACAAAAAAACCTCCTTTCGGGCACCCGGAAAATGGAAAATGTATTTTCCGTGCAAAGAAAATGAAAACTTCCTTAGGCAACATTGTTTGGAATTCCAAGATGCACCCTTGTGCACAATATGAGATCATTTGAACAAACTATGCCATGAATGTGGCCATAAGAGTGATCATTTGGCTTGAAAGCCATGAATCTTCACGCATGGTAGCTCATTTCTGAGAACACTTTTTAAAAATAATTACCGTATTACAAGTTTATTATTTTTTCTGGTAACTTGGTCTCATATGATGACACAACGCGAAGGTTTTGCATTTTTTTGATTTTTTTTGAATTTGTTATGCCCGTTTCAAAATGCGGTCGAAATGGCGGGCATGACCGTTCATAGCTAGGGGTTGAATATTGCCAAAATTTTGTTGGATCTCTGATTAAATAGATACTTCTTTACCTAGAAATGATTTTTGTAAAAAATCATGAGCAGACTATGAGGCACCTCTAGTTCAAATTTGACCCGCTTCCAGCTAAACCGGCGGAAATTTGTCTTTTTCACGAGAGGTGGATCAAAGCTTTTGACACCCAAACATTTGGTCAATTGTATATTAAATATGGACTAGTATTTTATAAAATTGATTTGGTCCAATTTTGCAACAAATATTTGGTAGGTTCTTCACAAAAAAAATCATTTTTGCCACTCGAAAAATGATTAAAAATAGCTAGAAAGATCAGAAATGCATACAAATTGGTCCTTATCCATAAAATGTGGTCTAACTCTAGTGAAAATTTGTGTGGTGCTCTTTTGCAATTTTTTTGATAGCTACTTCACAAAATCCCTTTGTTTTTAGTACTTGAAAACTATTTTAAGTCACTGATTTTCTGAACCAATCAGAACTCTTCTCACGGATTGATGACATGGCGTCCATCCATCCATCCATCTCTCCATCCCACATCCATCCATCCATCCATCTTTCTACAGAAAAAAAGAAAAAAAGAAAAGATACCCCCCACCCGCAGCCCAAACCCTAGCTCAGATCCATCCCCTCGTCACACCCTTCTCCCTCCCATCTCCTCGCCGCCGCCGCCCCCCTCCCGATCCACTCCTCTCCCCGCCTCATCCCTCCCACAGGTCGCCGCCGACAGCATGCAAAACGCCTCCTCCTTGATCCAACGCGCCGCCGCCTCCTCCCCGATCCCCAATCCCCAATCCTCCCTCCACCATCTGCCCTGCCCTGCCCCCCTTCCTTCCTCCAATACAATAGAGAGATCGCGCCGCCGGCGAGAGAGAGAGAGAGAGAGAGACATGAGGAGCGGCGGCGACGTCAAGTCCTTCTTCCGGCAGCAGAAGGCCCACTCCGGCGCGGCGGCCACCAAGCCCACCGGCGGCGTCTCCAAGAAGGCGCCGCACCACCACCAGAAGCAAGCGGCGGCGCGCCCGACGCCAGGTACTCCGCCGCACGCCCAATCCCAAACTCCGCCGATTCGTACGCCCAGCTCGGATTTGACCGCTCGATCGATCGATCTGGTGTTTGTTTTTTCAATCTGTTGTTGCATCTGCTGCAGACCACGGCGGCGGCGCCGACGCGAGGAGGGAGGAGGCAGAGGACACGGAGAGGAAGGCCAGGGAGTTCGACATGGACATGCGCTACGGGCCCTGCTTCGGCCTCACCCGCGCCCAGCGCTGGCAGCGCGCCGCCGCGCTGGGCCTCGCCCTGCCGCCGTACGCGCTCTGCTCCGACGACCAGCCGTGCCTCTAGGAGGGCCGCGTCTAACTAGGGCATCACCCCAGGGCCCCGCCAGCGCACCCAGCCTGGCCAGTGCCCGTCCAGCACGAAGGTAACCACCCATCTCAGATCTGCTTGCCGCTACTTGGTATAGTTTACTTGGTGATACTAGAGCAACGGCGACATGGGTGATTACGGCGATCTCTGGTAGTTCATGTGATGCGTTGTAGGATTCGCAGTTGCAAATTGATCTTGTTGCTGAAGTAGCGCTGTAGGCTTGTGCTTCTGTCCATAATGATTCCCTCTGTTCGAGGGTGTCCCGGCTGCAGAGGTGGTAAGTGGGGTGCCTCCCTCTGTTTACAGTTCACATAGTACTACTTTTGGTTGCATTCAGATGGTTTATTTGTTCGATTAACTTCAGTATTTCAGGTTTTAAGTGTCCTATGTGTCTGTCTCCAAATGATTTTGTTGCATATACCATGTTCACATAGTTCTATTATCTGAACTTTTTGGAAGAATCATAGAAGAATTTCGAAATCCCTATTATAACAAATACTGAAATATTAGTACTGCTCCTAGATGTTTCTCGAAAATTAATGATATTCGTTTGACTTTTACTGGGCTATACAGCCAAGTATATGCACACTATGGCAATATGCAGCCTTGAGATAAATATAAATATTTTCCAAGGGTGTATTAACATGTGCGCTAACTTCAAATTAAAAGGATGTGGGTGGATCATTTAAAATGCATAACACTTTTCAACTTCAGTGATTAATCTGCACTTATGGTGCCGTTACCTCTTTTGTTATTTCTAATACTTTTCTTGTCTGCAGGACAATGGAAGTCCTTTGTTCGGAGAGGGAAACCAAGTTGAAGTGACGGCCATGGACGCACTCCTGTAGTCCTGTGTTACCTGAATTTGAGATAAGATCCCGCTTGTGTAATGAAACTGTTAATTAATCCCAAAAACAGTTTACTGAAACTTCTGCTACTCTGGTTCAGTTAAGACTTGGGAGTTTGTCTGAACTGTTGTGTTTGATATAAGTAGAAGTAGTTGAATGCTATACAGTGGTCTGAAGCTAATTAGTTGATTTGAAAATTATTGGTTTTGAACTGTCCATGATTTGGTTGAATCCAGTTCTTCAATTTAATCTATATATGCCGTACGAAACTTCAGAACTTGAAAACCCAAATCTGGTTCAGTCATCGTAGTTTAGCTTTACAGATAAGGCACTGATTTCTAATTGATTTAGCTAGCCTATTGTATTAATTGTTGTGAGTAAGATGTGAACAAAATTCAGGATGTATCTCACATCACTACATGAAATACATTGTTTTCAGGTTTTGTACATCAGCTGCATTCTTTAATTATCTAGTTGGTGGATACTATTTTGTGGATGGCCATGCTTGTGTTGTAAGTAGAAGTTAAATGGAAATAATGTTCAGATTTCTTCAGACAAACACTGAATAAAACAGTAGCCAGTAGGTGTGTACAAAACGTGGTCTGAAGCTTGTTGGTAGAAAATCATTACATAAGGCACCACACTAAACCTTGACACAGAAATTATTGGTTTCATACTACTGTCCTTGATACAAATAGTATTAATAATCTTTGACATTTTGTACTACTTCCTCCTGCTAGGATTTCGGTGGACCTCTTTGTTGCGCACGGCTGAGCTGAACGTCCTCGGCGGTGGTGGCGGCGCGTGTGAGATCCTCCTCCATGACAAGACCGCCGCCGGATCAGCTCCTCTCCGCCGGTGGATCCTCGCCTCTCCGACAAGGCCGCCACCGGATCCCCTCCTATCCGACAGCAACGCCTCCGGATCCACTCGTCCTCGACAACGATGGCACCGAGGAGCACCAGGAGCTTCGGATCCGGTAACTTATTATCTCCCTCTCTCCCTCCCGCAGTACCTACTATGTATCATGCTTATTGTTTACTGCATTGAGGCATGTGTGCACCAGAATTTGTAATCAGATTTGTTACCGCTCATGAATATGGCGATGTTCATGACTGATGGATGTGGCTGGGGGTTGAGGTATACAGTGCTATAGAATGCCATCTAGGATATCTGTTAAGCCACTTGGTCAGTTAGTTTCTTTTAGTACATATACCATGAATCCAAGTTTGATGCGTATTGCCATGTCTCTCTATATTTATAAGTTGAATCCAGCACTAACATGTGAACAACACTTGCACTGCCTTATGTATTTACACATAAGGAGTTAAACTACATGTCTGCTATTGCAGGGCAGATTAGATGTATATCATTAGTTTCTTTGTTGATTTACTGATAAGTTACCATCCGATCCGCTGACAACATGTTTGTGTTATTGTGGTGCTGGTTTGACTCACTGTCATCTTACAATTTGTTCTTTCTGTATGCAGCTTGCCAGAAGAAGGCTGTGAAGATCTTCCCCCGCCCTACCTCTGGACCTCTTCGCCCAATCGTGCAATGCCAGACCCGCAAGTACAACATGAAGGCCAGGGCTGGCAGGGGCCTACTACTGCTGCTGGGTAGAGTCCGGCCATGCTACTGCTAGGTATGATTCCCACCTCCTCTGAACCCCCTTGTACTGCAGGCCTTCATGTGCATGTGTGGAGTCCTATTTTTATGTTGAGGAACGCGGGCTGCTCTTACCAGGGCAAACACACGCGCCTTCATGTCTTATTTGCGATATATAAATCATCTGGAACAAATCGTTTTCATGAATTTGGTCGAGTTCCTCGTATACTGTATATTTTGACAGCATATGTCCTCACAAAAGAGAAAGGAAAAAATAATATTGCATAAGTCTCTGCATTTCAGTTCCATACTTTTGAGCTCAGCAAGCTAAACTTGTTTCAAACATTTAGATGGCTCACATCAGATAACCAGTAACTTGAGCATTACATGCATAAGCTGCTGGAGGAATGTCTTCAGCTAACCACAGAGAACTTTGTAGAAAAGATCTCTGTGCACAGAAAACGATTTCCCTGCTTTCATCTGTAAATAAGATTGTCGGGGCCTATCATCGCATTGAAGTTTGATCATGTTACGCATGCTCCATCGCCGTGAATCTGTCGCAAAACTGATGGCCTTTCATGTGTCTCTTTGTCTCATGAATTATAAAGTACAGTATATAGCTGAACACAAAGGAGCAAAATGTGGCCTGATATGAGCTGTCTGAATCCCCTGTAACTCTGAAACCTTTCACTTGTACTCCCCTGTTCTGTGGGTTTTCTGCAGCGTGTGCAGGTGGGGCTTCGAATGTTGCCTGATAGTGTCAAAAAATTGTCTTAGAGCAAGTGATAAGGGCATTGCCCTTCTGATCAGCCTAGCGTCGTATAAACTAGCCCCAGCTTTTGTGCATGCAATTAAACAAAACCAATTCAAATGGTTTCGTATATACTGTACTTTATAATTCATGAGACAAAGATACACATGAAAGGCCATCAGTTTTGCGACAGATTCACGGCGATGGAGCATGCGTAACATGATCAAACTTCAATGCGATGATAGGCCCCGACAATCTTATTTACAGATGAAAGCAGGGAAATTATTTAATGAACTTTGAGCATTACTGTGCACAGCTTCCTTTCTAGAAAAGATCAGTAGTTGTGTAGACTTGTGCAAAGCCTAAATTTTTGTACTAAGGTGGCTAGCGTGGTGTCGCGACATGATCACTGACGGAATTAATTATGATTTTGTTATTTTGCTTTGTTTTTCTGATCCTCACAAGTTAATGCTTCGCTCGTCCGGGTGTGTGATAATGCCATGTGTCTTGTGCAATCAGATTACATTTCTGTTTGTTATGGTAATATAAAAAATATTCGTGCTGTCAAAATTTTCACAGTGCGTGCTTTTCATTTCTTTAGTTTGATTGTTTCCCTTGTATTCAATATGCTTATAGTGGCTGATCCTTCCATTTTTGTTGTGGCATCTTTATTTTCACAGGTGTTGTGTGTTCTGGAAGATGGAAGAGGAAGGAAACCTATTTTTGTTGAACTAAATTTTCTGTATTCTGTTTTGTTGTACGTATCATTTGATAGTTTTGTATAGGAACAAGTGATACTATTTTGTAGGGCTTTATGGCCTGTGATGTAAACATATTTAGTTCTGAAATATGAAATTATTTGCAAAATTTGTCAAAAAGGTGGATCATATGTATGAATATGTGAATGGGCTAAAAAGAGTACTGGACCAACTCCAGGATTGAATTAATATTTGAATGTATAAAAAGGCCGAATGTAAACCAGAAATGGGCTGCACAAAATTGTACATATATTCTTGAAAGGCCAAACGTGCATAAAAATTGATGGGCTGACCAGTTGGGCTTGGCCCATGTAGCAGCCAAAAATTAACAGAAATAAATATACCAAATGAGCCGAATTGTTGGGCTAGGCCCATGTAGAAAACCGAATTGGACCGGGCTGAATCTAGTGCCACATCAACTTGCCACGCTGGATGCCTACGTGGCCTTGGGAGGTTGCTAGTGACCAAAACAGAACAATAAGCTTATTTTGGTCGTAAACGTCTTCGACCATTCCAGAAGAAAGGTCGCTATAGTCAGTTTATGACGGCCAGCTTTTGACCTTCTGTTTTTGGTCACAAAAAGGTCGCAAATGGAAATTTGTGACCTTTCAGTGACCAATAGTGGTGGTCACAAGTTGACATATTTCTTGTAGTGAATAGTGATTAACAGAATTCTCTAGTCACCATCACCAAGTTAGTAGAACTTCGTGATGAACTATAATATGCAAGGGATAACGGAAACAATTCCCAAGCTCTTCGTGATGCTGAAATCGACGAAGGTATAAATCAAGAAAAACATCAAGTGTTGATGGTTAACAAGACCACTAGTTTCAAGAAAAAGGGCAAAGGGAAGAAGGGGAACTTCAAGAAGAACGGCAAGCAAGTTGCTGCTCAAGTGAAGAAGCCCAAGTCTGGACCTAAGCCTGAGACTGAGTGCTTCTACTGCAAAGGGACTGGTCACTAGAAGCAGAACTACCCCAAGTAATTGGTGGATAAGAAGGATGGCAAAGTGAACAAAGGTATATTGGATATACATGTTATTGATGTGTACTTTACTAGTGTTTATAGCAACCCCTAAGTATTTGATACTAGTTCAGTTGCTATGATTAGTAACTTGAAATGGGAGTTGCAGAATAAACAGAGACTAGTTAAGGGTGAAGTGACGATGTGTGTTGGAAGTAGTTCCAAGATTGATAGGATCATCATCGCACACTCCCTATACTTTCGGGATTAGTGTGGAACCTAAATAAGTGTTATTTGGTGTTGAGCATGAATATGATTTGATCATGTTTATTGCAATACGGTTATTCATTTAAGTAAGAGAATAAATTGTTGTTCTATTTACATGAATACAACCTTATATGGTTACACACCCAATGAAAATGATTCATTGGATCTCGACCGTAGTGATACACATATTCATAATGTTGAAGCCAAAAGATGCAAAGTTAATAATGATAGTGCAACTTATTTGTGGCACTGCCGTTTAAGTCATATTGGTGTAAAGCGCATGAAGAAACTCCATGCAGATGGGATTTTGGAATCACTTGATTATGAATCACTTGATGCCTGCGAACCATGTCTCTTGGGCAAGATGACTAAAACGCCGTTCTCCGGAACAATAGAACGAGCAACTGACTTATTGGAAATAATACATACTGATGTATGCAATCCGATGAGTGTTGAGGTTCGCGGCAAGTATCATTATTTTCTGACCTTCACAGATGATTTGAGCAGATATGGGTATATCTACTTGATGAAACATAAGTCTGAAACGTTTGAAAAGTTCAAAGAATTTCAGAGTGAAGTGGAAAATCATCGTGACAAGAAAATAAAGTTTCTACGATCTGATCACAGAGACGAATATTTGAGTTACGAGTTTGGTCTTCAATTAAAACAATGTGGAATAGTTTCACAAAATCATGCCACCTGGAACACCTCAGCATAATGGTGTGTCCGAACGTCATAACCGTACTTTATTGGATATAGTGCAATCTATGATGTTTTTTTACCGATTTACCACTATCGTTTTTGGGGTTATGCATTAGAGACAGCTGCATTCACGTTAAAAAGGGGCACCATCTAAGTCCGTTGAGACGACACAATATAAACTATGGTTTGGCAAGAAACCAAAGTTGTCGTTTCTTAAAGTTTGGGGTTGCGATGCTTATAAGAAAAAGTTTCATCATGATAAGCTCAAACCCAAATCGGAGAAATATGTCTTCATAGGATACCCAAAGGAGACAGTTGGGTACACCTTCTATCACAGATCTGAAGGCAAGACATTCGTTGCTAAGAATGGATCCTTTCCAAAGAAGGAGTTTCTCTCGAAAGAAGTGAGTGGAAGGAAAGTAGAACTTGATAAGGTAACTGTACCTGCTCCCTTATTGGAAAGTAGTTCATCACAGAAATCTGTTCCTGTGACTACTACACCAATTAGTGAGGAAGATAATGATGATGATCATGTAACTTCGGATCAAGTTACTACCAAACCTCGTAGGTCAACCAGAGTGAGATCCGCACCAGAGTGGTACGGTAATCCTATTCTGGAGGTCATGTTACTTGACCATGACGAACCTACGAACTATGAGGAAGCGATGATGAGCCCAGATTCCGTGAAATGGTTTGAGGCCATGAAATCTGAGATATGATCCATGTATGAGAACAAAGTATGGACTTTGATGGATTTGCCTGATGATCGGCAAGCCATAGAAAATAAATGGATCTTCAAGAGGAAGACAGACGCTGATAGTAGTGTTACTATCTACAAAGCTAGAATTGTCACAAAAGGTTTTCGACAAGTTCAAGGTGTTGACTACGATGAGAGTTTCTCACTCGTATCTATACTTAAGTCTGTCCGAATCATGTTAGCAATTGCCGCATTTTATGAAATCTGGCAAATGGATAAACAAAAACTGCATTCCTTAATGGATTTATTAAAGAAGAGTTGTATACGATGCAACTAGAAGGTTTTGTCGATCCTAAAGGTGTTAACAAAATATGCAAGCTCCAGCGATCCATCTATGGACTGGTGCAAGCATCTCGGAGTTGGAATATACGCTTTGATAAGTTGATCAAAGCATATAGTTTTATACAGACTCGCGGTGAAGCCTGTATTTACAAGAAAGTGAGTGGGAGCACTACAACATTTCTGATAAGTGTATGTAAATGACATATTGTTGATCGGAAATAATGTAGAATTATTCTGTAAAGCATAAAGGAGTGTTTGAAAGGAGTTTTTTTTCAAAGAAAGACCTCGGTGAAGCTGCTTACATATTGAGTATCAAGATCTATAGAGATAGATCAAGACGCTTGATAAGTGTTTTCAATAAGTACATACCTTGACAAGATTTTGAAGTAGTTCAAAATGTAACAGTCAAAGAAAGAGTTCTTGCCTGTGTTACAAGGTGTGAAATTGAGTAAGACTCAAAACCCGACCACGGCAAAAGATAGAAAGAGAATGAAAGTCATTCCCTATGCCTTGGCCATAGGTTCTATAAAGTATGCCATGCTGTGTACCAGATCTATTGTATATCCTACACTGTATTTAGCAAGGGAGTACAATAGTGATCTAGGAGTAGATCACTGGACAGCGGTCAAAATTATCCTTAGTGGAATAAGGATATGTTTCTCGATTATGGAGGTGACAAAAAGGTTCGTCGTAAAAGGTTACGTCGATGCAAGTTTTGACACTAATCTAGATGACTCTAAGTCTCAATCTAGATACATATTGAAAGTGGGAGCAATTAGCTAAAGTAGCTCCGTGCAGAGCATTGTAGACATAGAAATTTGCAAAATACATACGGATCTGAATTTTGGCAGACCCGTTGACTAAGTCTCTTCCACGAGCAAAACATGATCAGCACCAAGACTCCATGGGTGTTAGGATCATTACTGTGTAATCTAGATTATTGACTCTAGTGCAAGTGGGAGACTGAAGGAAATATGCCCTAGAGGCAATAATAAAGTTATTATTTATTTACTTATATATCATGATAAATGTTTATTATTCATGCTAGAATTGTATTAACCGGAAACATAATACATGTGTGGATACATAGACAAACAGAGTGTCACTAGTATGCCTCTACTTGACTAGCTTGTTAATCAAAGATGGTTAAGTTTCCTAACCATAGACAAAGGAGTTGTCATTTGATTAACAAGGTCACATCATTAGTTGAATGATCTGATTGACATGACCCATTCCATTAGCTTAGCACCCGATCGTTTAGTATGTTGCTATTGCTTTCTTCATGACTTATACATGTTCCTATGACTATGAGATTATGCAACTCCCGTTTACCGTAGGAACACTTTGTGTGCTACCAAACGTCACAACATAACTGGGTGATTATAAAGGTGCTCTACAGGTGTCTCCGAAAGTATTTGTTGGGTTGGCGTATTTCGAGATTAGGATTTGTCACTCCGAATGTCGGAGAGGTATCTCAGGGCCTTCTCGGTAATGCACATCACATAAGCCTTGCAAGCATTGCAACCAATGAGTTAGTTGTGAGATGATGTATTACGGAACGAGTAAAGAGACTTGCCGGTAACGAGATTGAACTAGGTATTGGATACCGACGATCGAATCTCGGGCAAGTAACATACCGATGACAAAGGGAACAACGTATGTTGTTATGCGGTCTGACCGATAAAGATCTTTGTAGAATATGTAGGAGCCAATATGGGCATCCAGGTCCCGCTGTTGGTTATTGACCGGAGACGAGTCTCGGTCATGTCTACATAGTTCTCGAACCGTAGGGTCCGCACGCTTAAGGTTTCGATGACAGTTATATTATGAGTTTATGAATTTTGATGTACCGAAGTTAGTTCGGAGTCCCGGATGAGATCACGGACATGACGAGGAGTCTCGGAATGGTCGAGACATAAATATTGATATATTGGACGACTATATTCGGACATCGGAATGGTTCCGAGTGGTTTCGGATAATAACGGAGTACCGGGGGGGGGGGGGGGTTACCGGAACCCCCCGGGGGGTTAATGGGCCCATATGGGCCATAGGGGAAAGGAGGAGGGGCGGCCAGGGCAGGCCGCGCGCCCCCTCCTCCCTAGTCCGAATAGGACAAGGAAGGGGGGGGGGCGGCGCCCCCCTTTTTTCCCTCCTCCTCTCTCCTTCCTTCTCCTACAAGGAAAGGGAGAGGAGTCCTACTCCCGGTGGGAGTAGGACTCCTCCTTGGCGCGCCCCTCTAGGCCGGCCGCCCCCTCCCCCTTGCTCCTTTATATACGGGGGCAGGGGGCACCCTAGAACACACAATTGATCAATGTGATCATTCCTTAGCCGTGTGCGGTGCCCCCCTCCACCATATTCCACTTCGGTCATATTGTCGCGGTGCTTAGGCGAACCCCTGCGTCGGTAGTACATCAAGATCATCACCACGCCGTCGTGCTGACGGAACTCGTCCCCGAAGCTTTGCTGGATCGGAGCCCGGGGAACGTCATCGAGCTGTACGTGTGCCAAGAACTCGGAGGTGCCGGAGTAACGGTGCTTGGATCGGTCGGATCGTGAAGACGTACGACTACATCAACCGCGTTGATATAACGCTTCCGCTTTCGGTCTACGAGGGTACGTAGACAACACTCTCCCCTCTCGTTGCTATGCATCACCATGATCTTGCGTGTGCGTAAGAATTTTTTTGAAATTACTACGTTCCCAACAGTCACCGGGAGTCATAGAACTTGCGCTCGATGTTCGGTTCGGTGATAAAACTTTGAAAATATGGATTTGTTGTCTTCTAACTTGTGTTCTCGTGCAAAAATGGTCACTTCGCTCGTATCCAGCTGTATGGCCTGCCATCTGGCAGTGACTAACCCGGATTCTTTTGCAGAAAGCAATTTATTTAATTACGCAGAAAACCATTCAAATGTAATGAAAAATATCTATGGCAGATGGGGTTTGAACCCACGACCAGTTAATAAAACATCCGCCCGTACAACAATCACACCAGTGCTGGTCGATGTTGAATATGCACAACTAAAATTATTTAATTACACACCGAAGCCCCAAAGCAGACCAGGAGTTCTTAACCCGGGCGAATGAATAATTTTGTAGAAAAAAAGGGCGCTGGTTGATTTGTTTCACTCTGTGCATTTTAAAAACGAACCGAAAAACCATACCGGAAATAAACCGAACCGAACCGATTTTATGGTTTTTATGGTTTCTGGTTTCGGTATGGTATGAACTTTTCATACCGATTTGAACTTTGGTTTTTATGGTATATACCGAAAAACCGAAGTAAAAAATAAATTTATATTTCTTGAGATGAACGACCATACAAGTTGTCATTTTTCTTGTATATGAGTCAAATTCACTAATAAGCATGTAAAATTTTTTGTAACATAGTCATTTTTCTCTTTTTAAAATGCTAAGCACGTATATAACCATCAACAGGTGAATTAATGCATGCATATATAATTATATATATAGTCATATACAATTTGTGTAAAATAGTATGTGTTTTGAGTCATAAATTTGCAAATTATTATTACGTCCTTTTCAAATTCGCGTCAACTTTCGTTTTTATGGTATATACCGAAACCATACCGAAATAATTTGGTATATACCGAAACCGAACCGTATTTTAATTTCATACCATATTTACCGAATTATTAATACCGTACAAACCGAAAACCGTATAAACCGAACCATGTAAACCGAATAAACCGAACGCACAGGGTGAGATTTGTTCTCTTGACTCAGTCGTGGAAACACAGGAGCTAACCACTACACCGAGAACAAATTACCATATACCGCTCGAAACAACTTCTTCTAAATTTTGGCCACGACAACTACACGTATTCATTTTTTTTTCTCGGACCTAATTTCTGATAACCGATCAGTTACCAGAAATATCGATGGTCCCTGAAAAAATTGTTTTCGTCCGAAAATTTCGAGTGTAAAAACAAAACTATGTTGAATATTTTGTATGCCTACAATATCAGAACGACTCATTTAGATTAGTGGTAGGGTTCATGGTTCTGTTCCCTGTATGATTTTTTTTTTGCGTTATTCATGGTCATCTAAAAAAGTGGTCTCGTTGTTGTAACAATAAATTGAACTTGGGAGCTTATATAAGAGAGAAGTCGAGCTGACAACTGTAACAGGAAGTACTTATTTGAATTATTATTTGAACTAAATATATTTAGACTTGAAAAGGGATTTGAATTTGAAATTCATTTCAATATTTTGGGCGAAAAAATGAAATTGCCGAGATATTTTGAAACCTGGATTTTTCGGGCCCTTCCACGGAAAAAAGGGATAAAAAAATCTCGCTTATGAAATAGTTTTGTACTTTATGGGTTAAATAATGTACATTTTGAGGTGGTTTTTTAATTTAGTTTTCATTTGAATTCTTTTGGTCAAACTCGAAAAGTAATTTAGAAATAAAACTCCGTCCGATGTAAAACCAATTCTATCTCTTTATAGGCATCCTTTTGTGGTTGATGCAGTGTTTGGCTCATGCATATGTGTACTCGACGTCGGCAGTTCGAATCCCCACGCGTGCCATTCTTATTATCATTTCTCCCACCACCTCGTTCTGACAAGTGGGACCCACATGTGTTATTGAGGAGCTTCTGCTTAATTAAATACGGGGCAAGGGGCTCTTCTGCAAAAAGGAAAAATGCACACACACATGTTAAGTGCTGACAAGTGGGCCTCTACATGGCTGACACGCCACGTGGGCAGGCCATACGGTTGGACGAGCGAAATGACCATATTTGCACGAGAACTCAAGTTAAATGATCAAAATTCCGCATTTTCAAAGTTTTAGTATCAAGCTGGACATCGGACGCAAGTTCTACGACACCCGGTGATATTACCTCTAATTTTTATTTCTGGTGTTTGTTGTACTGCCATGATTGAAGATGAATAGATTGAAAGTTTTTCTGCAAAAAAAAACTTGACAAAGATAAACCAGTGGTGGGCAGGCTCGGTGGTGCCATGCCTAAGGCGAGGAAAGCATACATCTCGCTATAAGCGAGGTATAGCTCCGGCGCTCACTGAGGCGACACATATCCCCGCCCATCCACTAGTGCAGAACCGGGCGATAGCACCGGTTCGTAAGGCCCTTTAGTGCCGGTTTAGGAACCGGCACTAAAGTGTGGGCACTAAAGCCCCCCCCCTTTAGTACCGGTTCAGCACGAACCGGTGCTAAAGGGAAACCACGTGGCACGAGCCAGCTCCGGGGGCCGGGAGCCATTTAGTACCGGTTGGTAACACCAACCGGTACTAAATGTTTGTGGGTTTTTGTTTTATTTTGTATTTTTCAATTAAATTTGTGTTATCAATTTAATTTAGGATTGTTTTACGTTATAATGAGTTGTAGTCGTCATCATCATCATCATCATCATCATCGCATATTAATAAATAAATAAACTCTAGCTAGCTAAAAATCATCATAGTCGTCTAATTACCATTATTTAATCATCATAGTCATTACCGCTAGCTATCTAATCATCACCAACGCTGGCTCGCTTAAAGAGGAAACATTCACTTTGTAACAGAAGCAAAGATATCATCAAGTTCAACATAATCATCACCACATCAAAGTTCAGGACACGGACATGAGACAAGTACTAATTAAGAGCATGAACTAGTATAGCTACTCCTGCTGCTCCCTCTCAGGTAGAATAGCATAGAACATGTATAGCTCTCCTGATTCATCATACTGGAGCATGCAGATGAATCTGTCTCCTAATCTTGGGTTGCGCTTCTCCTTGCTGCCCCTAGTACTTCTCTGCGATCGTTAACAATTTTGCTCCAATCTTTCACTATTAAGCATTCTTCGCTTTCAGAAATCCTGAATGCACTCATGTGCAATGTAGGAAATCTTGGTCCTAAGCTAACCATTGACATGCGACCTTTTGTCTCGAGCCACTGAGGCACAACTGTCATCGGAAGTCCCTGTTGAAGAACATTGTATAGTAATTAATATACTAAGCAGTGAAAGTTTAGCTTCAAAAATAATGTATGCAAAAGATGCACTAATTCATGACAAATATTTAAAATCTTACCATCTTTCGATTATAGATGTGACCGTAGTTCAATACGATCACCATTAGTCGCACGTTTTGAGTACTAGCATTTCTAAGTTCAGGAAATTTTTTTGTCTTGACAGTATTAAGATCCTCAAGCCATGAAACATAATGACTTATCTCCTCGCAGTTTAGTTGAGCCCCGGGGCAGTAGTAGTTCCTGTCTACCAAGCGCCGGACATGTTTGCTTGAACCGAAATAAGCTGACAATACAAATTAGTTGTCAACTATTTTTGAATAAACTGTATCAAAGACATAAACATATGCATGCATGGTTGTGAAAAACTCACCAAATGGTAGAACTGGAGGCGTTTGCACATCGACCCAGATGTCTATATTACCTTCAATATCATCTTCCGGACGAATATCAAAGGTGATAACCATATCAGGCTCAAATGCAAAAGCCTTGCATAGTGCTTGCCAAGTTTTGCATTCAAAATGGGTGTATGTGTCTCCATTATATAATTTGACGTTGAAAGTATACCCATGCTCCGTCTTCAAGTAAACTCTCCAATCGATACTAAATAGTGAACATTTGAAATTATAAGTTGAAGGAAATGAAGCATAAGTTTTGCATTCAAATAATAATTGACAAAGTGACTTACTGTATCAACTTCGAATGTCTCATCCAGCTTGATGCTGAAGCGCCTACCATCAACAAGGAAATTTTTGTCGCACAGGCCGCGCTGGTCTTCACAGTGTTCGCACATAATGAAATCTTTTTCGACGTAAGATGACATTTCCTATGTTCATATAGGTGAAACATTAAACACCTATATCTAGCCAAATATATATTCATCTAACATTTGACATTAATATATCTAACTATATATTCAATTGACATTACTATATATTTAACTTTTCTATCTAATTCATCTAACATTCGACATTAATCTAACATTTATATAAACTCAAAATATATAAAAAATTAAATAAACAGAAAAGCTCATTAACAAATACTCCCTCCGTTCCTTGATATAAGGTGTATAGATTTTTGAGAAAAAACCCAAAATATAAGGTGTATTGCGTTGCACCACTCGTATGGATAATTTTTTTAGGGACTCGATTACATTTCCTTATATTAGGCAAGCTCCTCTATTTTCTCATGCCAATTAGTCAGGTGTAATCTCGCCCAAAACTTGTGAAATTTTTCCTCCACATGCGTTCTTTAATTTTCGCGCCAAAAACTATACACCCTATATTTAGGAACGGAGGGAGTAATATTTTAATCAGATCATCAAATCTCAGATACCTAAATTTTCTTACTAAAAATAAACTAGTTATATTAATTATTGAACTAGTTCAAATCTCATATACCTAAATAAACTAGTTCGACAATTTTCTTACTAAAAATAAACTAGTTATATTAATTATTCAACTAGTTATATTCTCTAGTTCGACAATTTTTCTATCTAGCTAACATTCGACATTAATCTAACATTCGATCATCTAATTAACTTTTCTAAAAAACAGAAAATAAATAAATATAATGTGTGTGTGTATGTGTGTGTATACGTATATGTGTGTACGTATGTGTGTATGTGTGTGTGTATGCGTGTGTGGTATGTGTGTGTGTGTGTGTGGCCCCGTACGCCGCCGCCCCGTACGTACGAGCGGGGGCGCCGGCGTTCGGGGCGGAGGCGGCGGCGTACGGGGCGGGGGCGCCGGCGTTCGGGGCGGCGGCGGGGACGGACGGCGGCACGGGACGACGACGGGACCGCGGCGCAGGACGACGACGGACTGCGGCGCGCGGCGTTCGGGGCGGCGGCGGGGACGACGACGGGCGACGGGCGGCGACGACGGGAGCGGCGCGCGAGAGGTTGACGAAAGAAGTGGGGAGATGTAACTAAAATTTCGTAAGTGCTGTATATATAGGGTGAGCCTTTAGTACCGGTTGGAGCCAGGCCAAGAGGCGGGAAGAGCAGGCCTTTAGTACCTGTTGGTGGCTCCAACCGGTACTAAAGGGTGGTCTTTAGTACCGGTTGGATCCACCAACCGGTACTAAACGCCTTGCGCTGCCACCCCAAAGTTTAGTCCCACCTCGTTGGGCGAAGGGCAGCCGCACTGGTTTATAAACCCAGCCGCGGCTGCCTCTTTGAACTTCTCTATATAGCAGGTTTGTGGGCCTAATTTCTGCGCGCTGCCCTGTGAGTCTGTTGGGCCTTTAGGGCCTGTAATTGCACGCCTGTGGCGTAGCAGGCCCACAGGGCAGCGCCCCAATTTTTTTCTGCTTTATTTTCTTCTATTTATTTCTGCGTAGTTTTTTGTATAGTTTTTCTTTTCTGTTATATTTATTTGTGAGTAGTTTTTCATCTAGTTTGCCAAAATTCAACATTTTCAGAGTTCATTTTGTAGTGATTTTCAATTTCACGGTCATTTTGTGAACGATTGAAAAATAGCAAATATATATTTTTTCTTTTCTGCTTTATTTTTTCTTCTATTTATTTCTTAGTAGTTTTTTCTTTTCTGCTATATTTATTTTCTTCTATTTATTTTGGAGTAATTTTTTTATATAATTTTTTTTCTGCTATTTTTTCTTTTCTGTAAAATTTGATGGTCAAAGTCTGGAGTTATAACCAAAGTTTTAAAAAAAGAAATGCCGACGTGTAGTGTAATAAGTCCGGAGTTGTAATAAGTTATTAAAAATAAAAAAGAGGTGCAATGCTTCGTTAATTTGTTGCAAGCCTTTCGGAATAGTGTAAACTGCACTGCGCGTAGCTCCATGCAATCTACCATATTCCTGAAGGCTTGAAACTAAGCAACGTGAGCATTGAGCCTCTTCTTCATCGTCTCTGCACTCAGGGCTTATAAACCGCTCCTAGTCCCTCTCTCTTGGCGAGGTGGGACTAAAAAACAGCTTACTAAGAAACTGTAGTACTGGTCACCCTTTACTACCGATTGGAGCCACCAACCGGTACTAAAGGTGGTGCTATGCCTGCACAAAATTTAGTGTCATTTAGTTCAAAACAAATCATTGGATGCATGAAAAATAGCAAATGAAGGCAGAAATGGTTGAAAGTTGATGGTGTCGCTTTGAATGGTGCATACTGAACGCACAAAAATTCTGGAGTTGTAATAAGTTTTAAAAAATGAAATGCCTTTATAACAGATGAGTTTAATTTCGTCAGAAACCTGACTACTTCGAAAGAGATTGTTCAGTTTGTAAACGAAGTGCATCCAGTTTTAGCCGTAAGCCTCTCTACTTTCTTGCACATGCTATGTGGGTGAAATGATGATACCGTGCCAAGTTTCAACTTTTTTAGAGTTCATTTGTAGTGCTTTTCAATTTCCATGTCATTTACTTCTCAAAACAAATCATTGAATGCATGAAAAAAAGCAAATGAAGGCAGAAATGGTTGAAAGTTGATGGCGTCTCTTTGAATGATGCATACTGAATGCACAAAAATTCTGGAGTTGTAATAAGTTTAAAAAAATGAAATGCCTTTGTAACAGATGAGTTTAATTTCGTCAGAAACCTAAATACTTCTAAAGAGATTGTCCAGTTTGTAAACGAAGTGCATCCAGTTTTTGCCGTAACCCTCTCTACTTTCTTGCACATGCTATGTGGGTGAAATGATGATACCATGCCAAGTTTCAACTTTTTCAGAGTTCATTTGTAGTGCTTTTCAATTTCCAGGTCATTTAGTTCTCAAAACAAATCATTGAATGCATGAAAAAAAGCAAATGAAGGCAGAAATGGTTGAAAGTTGATGGCGTCACTTTGAATGATGCATACTGAATGCACAAAAATTCTGGAGTTGTAATAAGTTTAAAAAAATGAAATGCCTTTATAACAGATGAGTTTAATTTCGTCAGAAACCTGAATACTTCGAAAGAGATTGTCTAGTTTGTAAACGAAGTGCATCCAGTTTTTTGCCGTAACCCTCTCTACTTTTTTGAACAATCTATGTGGATGAAATGATGATACCATGCCAAGTTTCAACTTTTTCGGAGTTCATTTGTAGTGCTTTTCAATTTCCAGGTCATTTAGTCCTCAAAACAAATCATTGAATGCATGAAAAATAGCAAATGAAGGCAGAAATGGTTGAAAGTTGATGGCGTCGCTTTGAATGGTGCATACTAAACGCAAAAAATATAAGAACATTTACATCATGATCTTATATTTCTTTACAGTCTAAATTGTCAATATGATCTTATAACATAAAAAATACTTTGATCATCAATGATTTTTGTGTGTACAATCTGAATTGTCAATATGAGTCATCAACGATTTATAAACCGATGAAGACTCATATTGCGGCCACAAATTCTACACATAGAGTTCAATGAAGACCAAGTGCTTGTGATAGTTTGAGAAATAACATATTTAAGGTGGTAAAAGGCTTGTTAGGGGAGCGAGGTGGGACTAAAAACAGCCTGCCACAACGTCATTAGTACCGGTTCGTGGTACGAACCGACACTAAATGGTGATGATGGGGCCATAGCCTGACCGCAGGCTGACACAACCTCATTAGTACCGGTTCGTGGTACGAACCGGTACTAAAGGTTCGCCACGAACCGGTACTATTGATTGCCGCCACGAACCGGCACTAATATACACATTAGTGCCGGCTCTAATTCAAACCGGCACTAATGCGCTTCACGTTTGACCCTTTTTCTACTAGTGATCGTCGGTCCACAAGAAAACTGGTATCAACGATGTGAGGCTAGAATCATGAATCTTTGGAAACCGGGTGAGTTTCGAATGGTCCCTTGGCTTCAATAGGCTTAAGCCTACCCTCCAAAATCCTATTTAAGCTAAACATACTACTTGACATGTATATTCTGATGCTTTACATGCAACAATTGCAATCATTTGCTAATTAGACTTAGGAAATTTATATTTTAAACCTATCCTTCAATGTTCTGCTAGATTCGCCACTGCTTGGCATCTTTTGCCTCTCTCCCAAAATAAGTGCCATGGCAGAGGGAGTAGTAATTTGGAACCGGGTTCCTCGGACGTGTCTAGTTTTATACTCCTTCCTAAACTAATACAGAATGTTCTAGAGACTTGTGTCATGTCTTTACACCGCTCTATATTTGCTCATAGAGGTAGCAAATTGCAACGGCTAAGAAGAATAGTCGATATATTAAATTAAATGTTAAATTCAGCCACACAAATATACACACTCAATAAATATATATACCGTATATATACACGCTCATGCATGGCCGCGAACATGGGACGACGCGTGATCTCAATAAGAGCTCACTTGCCGAAGGTGATGGGGTAGACCCTATCGGTGCTCGGGTAGAAGAGCCCCCAGTTCTGCTCCACGCCGGCCTCCTTGAGGTTCTCGTTGAACATGGAGAATACGTACGTCTCCACCTTCCCCGGCCGCCGCGGCGTGCCCTTCCCCACGTGGCCCACCAGGTTCTGGTTGTACGTCCTCGCGTTCTCTACCGACGCCTCCTCGCCGCCCGCCGACGGCCACCCCGTCTCCGACACCACCACGTCCACGCCGCTCACCCCGAGCCGCTCCACCGCCGCATGCACCGCGTCCACACTCGCGTCGAACATGTTCTGGTACCCGTACTCGCCGTCCTGCACCACCGTCCCCGGCGCCGTGAACAGCATGAAGCTCACGTCCATGTCGCCCGCGGCCTTGTACGTGTAGACGAAGTACGGGTACAGGTTCGCGAGGAGCGGCGCGCCGGTGCGCTCCAGGAACTGCAGCACGGGGAGCAGGAACGGCTTGGACTCGTCCGCGAACTCGCCGGCCGACGGCGGCACGTGGACCGCGATGGTGGCCTGCGATATCGCCGTCGTGACCTTCACGGCGTCGCCCAGCCCGGCCGCGGCCAGCGCGCCGTGCACGTTCTCCATGGCCGGGACGAGGTACTGCGTGTCGCTTCCGGCCACCTCGTTGCCCACGGTGATGTACCGGAAGGACACATCCGGGTGGGCCGCGATATTGGCGCGGACCCACGCAGAAGCCGCGGACGCGCTGGAGGCCAGCTCGGGTAGCACGTAGTTGGGCGCGCCGACGATGACGCCGATGCCGGTGCCGGCGAGTGCCGCCAGCGCGTCACTGTCCGGCGCGTAGAGGCGCACCGAGTTGAAGCCGTTGTCCCGGAGCATGCCGACGACGGTGCTCGGGGGTGGCAGGTTGTTGGCGCTCATGCCGTAGCACACGCCCACCGACGCCGCTCCTGCACAAGTAGACCCCATAGTTCTCACGTTACAGATTGTATATGGAAGTACGTGTCAAATTGTAACCACAGCTAGCTGAAGATCAATGCGCACACTCGTGTTTTGATCGATGCTTGGCGTTGCTCTGTTTGTTGATTTATACGGACCCGAACCGTACGTGTGCAGTAGCGTGCAGAGAGAATCAAGGAATAAGCAATCATAATATTGTGTACCGTAACATTGGCATCGCTTAGAAGGATCTGTTAACTTTGATTGTTAGCTATCATTCTGTTGGCGACAATTGAGAAATGGTAGGATACGGACGGTGGATTGTTCACGACGCATGCATGCAGCGTTGCACGCGATAGGAGGAAAGCATCCACAAAATGGCGGGAAGGTCGACACGGTTCGAAATTTCTTGTCGTTGTTTGGAGGCAGGCCGCCATCAACCCACCACTGACATTTTGGATGTACACCTCACCTTCTAGTTCCTAATTTGTGCTGGTTTTTTCATTATCTCGTAGTTTCTTTGATTGGTACACATAGCTAACCTTTTTTATGGAGGGATGTTCTACACATTTCTTGGAGAACATAATGGGTTGACTACTTGACTACTAGTGCTTTACGGCCCACTCACAGCACAATGCACTTCTTTTCTAAGGCCCACTCAGCATGCACTTCTTGACTAATCCAAAAAAAAATGTAGTCGCTACATTAGCAGCCGAATTCTAAAAAATATATATAAAAAGACAACTACATTAGCAGCCAGTGGCAGAGTCTTGACTTTTTTCTTGCAAAGTACAACAAAAATCTTTCACTGACGGCACAAAGAACATCTTTCACTGAAATACTGAATGCACAAAAAAAGTCTCACAAACACAGATTGCATGCAAGTGCATTGGAAATGCCAAAAAAGGATTTTTTTTCTGTTCCAACGTCTGCAACACGGCCGCTACATAGTCCACTTCGTACTCCTGTCCGTCCATCTCAGTCGTACAGAATGCGAAATTCCAAGGAGATATGGACGTATATATGTATACTTATATGCACAAGCACTCAAATATGACATATCCATATGCACACGGATGCATTTATCAGCTAGCGATATATATATTTCGCCAGTCAGGGTGATGGTACGTGTCAGCTAGGCTATCACGCATCACGCAAGTTTGTGTCTAAGCTGATGCAGCTGTACGTACGCTTAATTAAGTTATGGCAGTCACGAATTTGGAAGGGCATTTCTACAATGTGTCTTATAAAAAAGTGTGCATTTTTGTGGCAACCATGATGGTGCAAGACAAACATGGTCGTGGCATGTCCTTCGTGGTCGACTGTTTGGCATGCCTCTAAGTATGAAGTCAGAGCAGTAGTATCGCGGGGCGATGCGTTGGCAACGATGCCTTGGGATGGGCAAGTCGGGCTATGTTTGTGTAAGGTGTGCTTCTTTCTCCTGCGAGACTTGTGACCGTAGTCGGAGTTGTTTGGTCCTCAAAGTGTTTAGCCGATTGTTTGTCATAGCCCGCTAGGTTCTTGCATGTTGCTTGTTGTGTGTGTTCTTGGTAGATCGTCCATGATGAAGTCGAAGGCGCTTGCTCGGAAGAAGTGATGGCGAAGACAGTGTAGGCAAAAGGCAACCTCAACAACGTCCACTGTACAATAAGGTGTGTGGGTCTTGTAAGTAGCCTGGTTGGTCGGAGTGCCCTATCTTATGGGCGTGTCGTAATGGTTTTGTGCCCGTCACTAGAACTCATCACAGTTTTGTGTTCGATGCTCAAATTTGTGCGTGTGGATTGTGTTCGTGAAGAATTAATCAACAACATTCAGGTTTTGTGTCCATGATCCGTCAGCTCTAGCGGGTGGTTGGGAGGCCAGCTTGTGTAGGTGTGGCATGTGTGGACGTGTGGTGCACTTGTGGTGGAGCATGTTCACATTATCATTGTTGTGAAGTTTTTGCCGCAAAATAAAATGAACTATTTCCCCCTCTCCCGGTGAAGGTGTATAATGTGTTGGCTAATCACAGTTGGCTTGTTATAAGTAAAACTGGGAAAACTTGAAAATCTGTTTAAAATTACAATATTTTTGTATTACAAAAGCTTACAAATAATATTGTGGATGAGACCGTTGACTGAAACCACGTCATATTCGGTGATTGCAATATTTTTGTTGATAGCTTACCAAGCTGACCACTTGGTAAAACCACGCCATATTCGATATGAAAAATATCTTAATCCAGTCTTGGTCGACGGGACAAAGGGAGGAAGCACGGGTGGTGGGGGTCCGTTCTCGCAGCTTTTTGGATCATTTGATAGCAACTGGATAATATCGACGAGCAGCTCTCTTCGGCATGGCATGGGTGGAGGTGCGTGCCTTTTGGAATTTTATAACTTTGAAACTTTATTTTCTATTTGTTGAACTTTTCCTACTTGGTATAATTGTAAAATTTGCTTGCATGCATCAAGAGCATAGTTTTAAATAGCCGGCTATAGCTTCGCTATAGCCCGCTATAGCCTTTTCAGCAGGGTGCCGCTAAATGCTCGCCTTCACAAAAAGCCCGCTATAGCCTGCTATAGCCCGCTATAGCTCCGCTATAGCCTATTTGGAGGCCCGCCGCTATTTTCCATAGCCCGCTATTTAAAACATTGATCAAGAGATGCAAATGCGCAGACTTACTTTTCCAGTATATGTTAAAGAAAGACCGGTGCGTGCATGCCCTAGATTGTCGATTTGTGATGAACAATCAATGTGCAAGGGTACAGTGTTGCGTATGCGCAAACAGTGTAATTACTTCTACGGATGGACAGGTTAATACTTAGGCTCTGCCGCACAATTTGTTTTGAGAGAGAGAGAGAGAGAGAGAGAGAGAGAGAGAGAGAGAGAGAGAGAGAGAGAGAGAGAGAGAGATGACTTACTTGTAAGGATGGAGGCGAAGATGACTCCGAGGAGCAACGCCATGTGGAGCGAAAGCATAGAAGAAGCGACTCCAACTATGCCTTGCGCCGTTGCCGTCTTCTCCTCCTACAACGCTGATACGATCGAGGTCTGATTCAAAGCTGCTCTCTCTCTCTCTCTCTCTCTCCTTCCCAAAATCGAGGCTTCAGGCTTAGCTGAAATATATAGCAAGAAACAAGAAGTAGCTGAAGAAATCGTTTCCGCTTGCTGGTTTATATAGATATATGGAGAGGAACAAAGAAAGGCGGTGGATGGTACCATGCTATGGATGTTTGGCCCGGGACCAACCAGCATGGATACGGTCTTCACTGGTCAGAGATTGATTCATCGGTCAGCTGGCGCGTGTCGATCGACGTCTCTATGTGCACGGCCCCGACAACAACCGGCCGATCGATCGACGGTACATTTGCACTCGCGGGCGCGGCCGGCCGGTACACGTCGTCCTTGCAAAGACGAGATTTAAAGCGAGGGTCTTCACTCACCGGTATTGACTTTTCATATATGGTTCGTTCGCGCCTAACATCCGTTGAAAAACTTGAAAAATACCATCATTTTGCATTTGTTCTGAAGCGAGTGACCATATTCCACCGAGTTTCTACGCCCAACCACATGTTGTGTTGCACTCCCTCCAGGGTCCAGGTTACGCCAATGTTGTGTTGCGTTAGTCTATGCATTCGTCCGGACCGAGCGGTCCGGAACCATTTTGCCATCTAAAGTGGTACCCCATCGGTCCGCGGAACGGTCCGGACATCTGTTTTCTCGCAAACCGGAGGCAAACTGGGGACGGGGGGTGGTTTATGAGAGTCCGGACTACCGCCACATAGGACTCCGACACCCTCGGCCCACTCAAATCCCCTCTCTGTCAAACTTTCTTCCACTCCGCTCCTACCCCCTCCCCCTCCCCCCCCTCCTTTTGCATCTGGACCCTCCCCATCCAACGACGTCGTTGTACCTTTCCAACCACTCCCCAAGCATCGTAGGACGTTCACTGCCAGCACCAAAGCGCCTGCCTCCTTCGCCGAAGACCTGCACCGAAGACTGATCCACCGAAGATTTGATCCAAACTGATCCACCGAAGACCTACACCGACCGGATTTCGCGAGATCTGATGGACACACACCACAACACGCCTTCTGACAACGCTAAACTCGCCATCGGGGCGGGGATTGGTCGTGGGAGATATTATTCCTATCAGGGGACATTGCCGCCGCCACATAACCCCAACCAAGACGCTGAACCAAATAAGAATGCGAGTAGGGTCCCTCCCCCTCAGTGAGGGCCACGAGTCCTTTGCACCTTCACGACCCAAAGGTCATGGGAGGCGAGGTTGACCGGTGCTGGCGCCAGCAAGAGGAGGGGAAACCCTAGTTGCCTGGGAGTCACTTCTTGAACATGAGGAGAATGCTGGAAATACTTAGGACTTTAGCCATGACGATGCGACAACTTTACTCCCATGCAACCATAGGATCAATATAAAGTACACCAATTCTCTAGTTTCAGCACTCACTATTGCAGAAACTCGCGTAGTTGCGACCTTATCGGTCACGAGCACCAAAAAGAAGCTCATCCCTTGTACTCAAGAACTACCTCCGTCTGGGTTTATTAGTCCCCATCGTATTTGGGCTCAAAGTTTGACCAAATATTTCACTAGTAAAATGTTAATGCATGCCACAAAAAATTGTATTGTTAGACTCATATTTGAATGTAGTTTTCAAAGAATTTTTTTTTGCAATGTATAACTTATATAGTATTAGTTAAACTCACGGTCAAAATATGATTCAAAATATCAGCGGGACTAGTAAACCAGAACAGAGGTAGTGCCCGTGATGAGTTATGGTGGGCACCTTGTGCTGAGTAAATAGGCAATTTTTTTGATTAAATTAATCCAATAATAAATCATGAGCATGACGTAGACAGGACTAAGGACTAAGCACATACTGATACCTGAACATATTATCGCGTACTAGACGAATAGTAGAAACATCTACGCCAAATCACTCGTATGGATAAAACAATAAACAAGAGCAGGATAAGCGAGTTATACCCTCCGGTCGGCCAGGCAGAGGCCCCGACAGCGGCAGTAGCAACCTTCTTCTCGGTTTTGAGTTTCTCGGCAGCGGCACTATTGGCTTCGTTGGCGGTGGACATGGTGACGATGAAGATGAGGACATGGTGCGTACATAGAGAATGCAACGGACGTGGACGAATGACGACTCGGAGGCCTGCTCTCCCGTCAACTGTGTATAAGTGTGATCTTGGCGAGGAGGAGCGCATGGGAACCACTTCTCTTCTCAAGCTCCAATAACATGTGAAAGAGAATTCCTTATAAGGATGTCCAACTTCTCTTCAATTAGCAATGTGGGACTAAACTTTTCACCACACATGGTACCATATAATCCACATGTGCCCTTGTGAATTTTCTGAAATTGTTAGATGGGCCCTAGGCCCATCGTCATATTTGAACACCTTGCTCGCTACTGGTAAGTTTTTCAAGCCTGCAACTAGTAAGTGATTCTGCGGTAGTGAATGATCATTTGAAGCAAGGGAGGACATCAAGCCAAGTGGACAATATACTTCGTGAACTGTTCGTATAAACCTAGCTGCTTGTTACTCAATATTGCTTCAAGTTTATGTTGTGTGTGTTCATAATAGCCTTGATCTCTCCTATTCTGCTTCCAGGTTCCAACCAACATGCACGCACACACCATCCAATCGTTGACTATCTACCAATCTTTAGCCACTTTCAGTTGCTGGAGAAAAAAAAGGCTACATAGCTTGGCGTTTTATGCTAAAGCCATCTTGTACAACGTACTGCATGCATGCTTTAACCATAACCACCGATGAAGGCACACATCACACATTAGGCGCACCAAATTGCTCGGCACCCGCAGTGTGGCCAAATAGTATGACAAGCTAGAAAGCCTAAGGACTGTCAGTTTCCCCCTTTCTGACTATAAACACTGGCCTTTTGTGAACCAGACATGAGAACAACCAACACTTTGTGCAGCAAAAAAAAAAAAAGGAGACCCATGACATGATTTTCAAATCTTTTCTATTTTGTTGTCTATGTCCAACCGATCTCTAAACCAGTGGCATGATCCGATGAGCAGACATGCAAGTATATACTCCCTGCGCCCCATAATATAAGAGCATTTTTTACACTAGTATAATGTCAAAACAATCTTATATTATTGGACAAAGGGAGTACTATAGACTAAAAATCCTTGCCCTCTGTGTTATGGGCAACCTATGTTACCCATGAAAAGAGGAGGTCGAAAATGAAAGAACGTGAATAAACATACATGTATCCAGAACAATCCAGTTGGTTTGAAGTGTTGGAGAGACTTCACTTTCTTTCATTTTCGGTTCATTATCCTTACCCATATCCATCATTTTGAGTTAACATTCGTGATGTGCCATATCAGTTAATATTATAGATTTCCCAATTTTTGTATTCCAGATATCTCCATCCTACCTTCAACGATGTGGGCTCAAAGAATCACCAGTTGGAGCCTATTGCCGAGCCTGGTTGAATAATTTTGGTTTCTTCTTGGCTAGCTTAGAGCAACTCTAGCAGATGCGCCATATTTTGGATCTTTAAAATCGTTATTGATGTGATCGCTATAAATTGTGATGGCTCTAGAGTCCATGTGCGAACTCAAAGCCACTATAAAGAAAGCCTTCCAAAATTTGTTGCTGGCAGGACTCAACTGTCATGGGCTAATAAGAACTTTCTCTTCCCCATCTCATCAACAACAATTGAAGAAAATTCAAGCTTGCTTTGAACTTGATTTCCACACTGCTTAGTAGCACGATTTCAACTAATGAAATAAAAATACAACTAATTTATTGAATTGTAAATATCTAGTGCAGCCTCTTCCTATATTTGGAAGTGACCTCAGAGACGAGATTCTTCGGGTTCTTCCACTTCCGTAGTCAGGCGGTCTATGAGCACATGTGTGTCTTCGTTGCGGGACTAAGCTACAAAATTGTACCCCTAGGAGTGCGGCTTCCCTTTCTGCCAAGGCGGTAGTTGTCATGAAGGCAAGGTAGCGGTGGGCGGCGGGGAAGCGCTCCATCCCAAGGGTTGATTCAGCCTGGTCGAGCACATCCTCCTTGACCCACTTAGTCCACGACCAGTCCCTCTCCCAGAACTTTCTCTCGCCGCGATCCTCTTCGGTCTGGCAGGGGAAAGATCAGCTAGGAGGGCTCCACTGCCCCAACATGGCAGATGTGGGTGGTTGTGGCGCCGACGACAAAGATGGGTGAGTAGTGGCGCCCTGAGGGGGCGGGCCGGTTTATTACCCACAAAAGGGAATGCTCCGACAGGAAATGGGGTTAGAATTGACGGCCGTGGTTGGGAAATGGGTGCGACACACGTCATTTGTCATCATTGGATATTGGTGCAAAAGTGGTTGTGCTATTGCCAGGAGTCTAAGGTGGCAGACGTATGGATGACAGAATTATTGGCAAGATTGGATATAGGAGTAAGAAAATGACATCAAACTTCACTCCTCCGCGAGCGGTTGGGTTTGGTGCCCGCTCCATATCGGAACCCCTCCAGCCTACATATTTATAGGCTAGCAGGCTCGATTTGAAGCGGCCTGCAAGAAATATGGAGGCCAAGGCCATTATGGTGACTATACAAGACTTAATTTTGGGCTTCAAACAAAAAACAACGGTTAGTATGGTGATCGGCGTACATATGGCTTGACTTTGCTAGAGCTATCAGATGATCTCATTAAGACTGCCAGCTCTTTGCCATTATTTCTTCTCATGTCCCCCTTTTCTGAGTAGGCTCCTTTGCTTACACTAATATCTACAAGCAATATATTTTATTTGGTTGCGAAACTGCATACATTATAGTTGTCCCTGCTAGTAAAGGAGTTCAAAGGGAAAGCTGAACTTTGAAACAAGACGATGAAAATGGTCATAAAATCATACATGTAGTCACGTACAGGTGCCAAATAGTGTTGCACTGCCATAGGTCCTTAATTGTGCCAGATGTCAAACATTTCCCGAGACTTCCGCACATAGGGATCAGGCCGTTGACCAAACACAAAATCATGTTGGCGTTGTGAACCAGACTATTTACCATTCTACGGACTTTGGGTTGTTTGTTCGGTCAATTATTATATGCTAGCGATGGGCTGAACGGGCATTTATTTGTTTCTTTCTTCTTGCAACTGCGTTAATTTTTACAAATGGTGACAATATTTTATACAATGTTCTTGAGTTTTACAAACAATACACAATTTTTTAAAAAAATTGTAAAATATTGCCAAATTTTAATATATTCAAGAATTTTCAAAATGTTCATGAATTTCGAAAGCTATTCACATTTCTTTTAAAAAATAATGAAATTTGAAAAAAGCACGCCAATATGAAATTAATTGCAAATTTAAAAATGTTCATCAATTTAAACAATTTATATAAACTAATTTTCATGAACTAAAAAAATCTCCAACTTTACATTTAAAAATTTCATGAATTTCAAAATATTTGATAATTTGAAAAAATTAATAATTTAAAAGGTGTTCACGAATCAAAATAGAAAATGGAAAATCAATAAGATTTGTTTTAATAAATAGAAAAATACAAATTCATACTAAATTTGCCAGAGAAAAAAAAATGAAGAACAGAAAAGCCCCACTCAACCGGGATATTCATAACACGAGAAGCAGGAAACAACACCGTGTCTCGAGTGGGCTGGCCCATGTAATCACGGGAAATGCATGTTTATGCTGACATACCCAGCCTTACACGCGGAATATGATTTACCCCTCTTCACACGGCTCTCAATTGTATTTAATTTTTTTAAATGAATTAAATTTAATCAACTCATTTCTTTGAGGCATGCAAGCTGTGGCGGGACATTATAGACAAATCTTGGCTGCCCAACCAGCCCACAACGACAAATGTACCGCTTGCCAATTGGCAACATATTTACGAATGAAATTGAATCAGCCCATTACCACACCGTTTTCTAAAGAAAAAAATTCCCAAGCTCCGCCACTACATGCAAGCATTAAATATTACTTACCCAATTTCAAATTAATTAAAGATCTAGATATATTCCAAGTTAAACTTTTGACAAAGTCTACAGAAACATGTGCTAAAATATACACCATCAAATATATACAGTACAGACGTATATTTTAGAAATTGATGTTATTTCGGTATAACTTTTGGTCAGGTTTTTAGGGGTGCCTCGGGCACGATAAAATCCTCGCTACCGAGGCTCTCCTCATCTTCAGAGACTGGACGATAACTATCATCATCCGGGTCATTGGGCATGGCCTGTTTATCAAGGTAATCTTGCCCGTTGTCTTGTTCCTCCTGTTCGGATGCAGCTCCAACAGAGTCGTCATTGTTTTCGGCGTCGCCGGAGTACTATTTTCTCTGGTGCCAGTGTTGCCATCTTTTGAGCGACGAGGCTTAGAACGGCGTTTAGGGCGCCGACGCTTGGACTGTGTCTCAGAAGGTTTATTCGCAACTTGATCCCCTTTTTCATCGTCGCTAGCTTTTATAGGTGTGTCGACCATGTACACATCGTACGAAGAGGTGGCCGTCCAACGTCCAGTAAATGACGGGTCCTGGCCTTGCTCCTTGTCGGCATCGTCGTCCATACCGTTGATGCATTCGGAGCCGTAATCAAGCACGTCGGTTAAGTCATCGACAGTGGCTATGAAGTGGGTGGCGGGTGGGAAGCAAAATCCCCCATCACCAGCCTCTAGCTCAAACTGAACATAGTTCTGTTGTGAGTCCTTCTCCAAGGACAAATACTTTAAAGAGTTCAGCACATCACCCAAAGGTGAGTGCTGAAAAGCGTCTACGGCGTTGAATTCGAAGATCGATAACCGATCTAGCTCGGTGTCCGCAGGCGTACATGGTCCGAAACTTATAGCCGGAGACGAGTCCGAAGTTCCGTTGACACAAATATTGCAGGATGTTGAGTTTGTGTGCGGCTCCAACGCCGCGAACTCTATGGCTTTGAATGGCACGATCTGCTCTGGTCCTAAGGCCGTTGCAGCAACACGAACCATCTCCTGGATGTGATCCGATGACAGATTTAAGTCATGTTCATCGGAGCGAGGGGGAGCGATCGCCGCGATCTCAAATCCATTGAAGATCAAGTCACCACGGATATCCGCGACGTAGTTCAAGTTTCCAAATCTGACCTGATGGACAGGGACATAGCTATCGACCTACTCCAGATGGCCAAGCGAGTTGACCAACACACCAGAAGCGAGTTGGCACGTAGTACGAAGCGAGTTTATGTCTTTCTCAGAAAGACCATGTGACGGTATCACCCTAAAGATGGAATAATATTCTACGCGCCTAGCCCCCGTTTTGGTGATGCATCTACCGTCATCAAAGGGCACATGGTGGTGTGTCTCCGGCAGATCTCATGAGATTCAGTCGGTGGTAGTGTTTGGTTAATCTGCATGGATCCAGTCTTTGTTCATCTTTGTTCGTGTGTCTACACGTTGGATCCTTTCGATCTATACTTCTCTTCATAGGTGGCGGTTGCTATTCTGGTGTGTTGGTCATGTGGGGCCTTAGCACCATGACTTTCTGACTGTAATACAACAATTTTGGCCTGAATCCGGTGAGGGAGGGGCGACGATGGCAGCGCGCCTTCAGCTCGTTCCAGTGCTGACATGACATGATTACTAGATCAAAAGTTTCCTCACAAAAAAAGATACCACATGCGAAATGTGGTAAGCTATCTTCAAGATCGAAAAAAATCCAATTATATCTAAGATGACGCTGAGAGCTAATTAAGTGAAAGTTTCTTTTGTGCCACAATACCATTATGCCTTCTCTGATCAGATAACATATTCACTGTCCAGCACCTCGTTAATTGAAATCTCACAAATTGCAATCATGAACAAAAGGCACTTTTTTATATCATTCATTCTCAACCCATACTACAATGGGAGTACACTAATTGGTAAGATGGCACGGGTTGCAAAACAAGCAGCAACGTGCATCATCAATCCTACGAAGAAAGAAGGAAACATCAAGCGACGTGATCGAAGAGGCAGACTGGGTGGCAACACTTGTGTTGATCTTGCAGTGGAGCCTCAGTTACATTTCGGGCTAGAGGAGAAAACGTCGACAGGGAATGACTTGGATATGATCCCGGCATGCAGCCTAAGCTCATTGCCATCACGGCCGACATCCTGTATGCTGATCCACGCAAAAAATACCTTCACCTTAATGCCTTCGAGGCCGCTGATCGTGTCATTTTTTATGTTCCCGGCAACCCGAGTGCTGTAGTGGATGTCGTACTGGCCGTCAATACGAAGTTTGCATTCATCGGAGAAGTGTACCTCAAAGGAGCCGTCCGGTCGGAGCACGTAGTCATGCACTCCCTCCGGGAGGATCCCCGGTGGGAAGCCATATCGCCCTAGCATTTCGTACGCCGTTGGCTTGTTGGTTGCGGGGGCGGGGGCCTTGGCCAGGGTGGCGGCGGTGGCAGTGAGAAGGATGTTTACTATTGCCACGAGGAGGAGGGTAGTATGCTTCGCCATTGCTAGTGCTCTAGCTCAGGCTGACAACTAAAGCTTTGCAGATATATTTGTGTGTAAGCACAGAAAGATGCATGCTATATATAGAGATAAATCTATAAATATTTGGCGTACAATAAATGTGTATTCAGTACTCACCAAAGTTAATAGGAAATATACTAAAAATATTGTCATATAAATTAGATAAATATAAGATATATATGCTCATTAATTTTACAAATCGTAGTAACAAAATAAACATTTAATTCTCTCCAAAAAAATCTTTAGGTCGAATTAAATATTCTCTTATTTTAGCGGAAATTAATTTTCTACTTCAATAACATTCCTCTTCTCAAAGGCCCCGAGGGCCATCATTATTAATGTTGGCCCACAATACCTTTTGAATCATGCAAGGCGACGTATTCTCTAGGAATCTTGGCATGTGGCCTCTACTGGCAATATACACTACAGGAATCAGCTTATTTGCCTGGCGGACGACAAAGACACCAAAAGCGGACGGTAAAGCTCTTTGCCGTCCGCCACCGACGGCAAACCTGCCCCGCAAAGAGAGCGACGGTAAACATGTTCTTTGCCGTTTGTTTTCTCAAAGTGGACGGCAAAGACTCTTTGTCGTTGGCGGCGTACGACAAAGAACATGGACGGCAAAAACATGCGTTAGTCACGTTAGGTGGCTAACGGCAGCCTTTGCCGGACAGCAAAGCTGCCCAGCCCTGACGTCAGCAGATGCGCCAGCAGGCCCAACTCTTTGCCGTCTGCCACCGACGGCAAATTGACCAAATGGGTCTGCTCCCAGGTTGCACAGGTTGCTGACGCATGGTCTCTTTGCCGTCTACGGCGGACGACAAAGACTCCTTTGCCGTCGGCAGCGGATGGCAAAGTGCCTATATTGTTGATATTGTTTTGTTTCTGTTATATCCCTGCATTTTCAAAAGATATATATGATATATATAGTTTCAACATCAAACTAGCCCATGTATCAAACATCTAGCAGTCCATCAATGCAACAGAACACATAGGGTATTAAAAGATCCAATACATACATAGTTTTGTGGAGTTCATCCATATATATATACATAGTTTCACATTGTTACCAATACAAATGAAACCAAGAACTAAACACTAGCAGTACATCAATGTCGCTTCCATGAAGTGAATCAAACCTGCAAAAATGGGAGTAAGAAAGTTAGAAGAAGAAGAAGAAGAAGAAGACAAAGAAGAAGAAGAAGAAGAAGAAGAAGAAGAAGAAGAAGAAGAAGAAGAAGATACTAGAAGAAGAAGACTAGAAGAATAAGAAGAAGAAGACTAGAAGAAGAAAGAAGAAGAAGAAGAAGAAACAAGAAGAAGACGCTTCTTCCTTTTCTTCTTCTGCTTCTTTTCTCTTCTTTCTTCTTCTCTTCTATCTTTTTATCCCCTTTCTCCTCATTCTCATTCTTCTTCTTTTATTCTTTCCTTTTCTTCTCTCTCTTCTTCTATTTTTCTTTTTCTTCTCTTTCTTGTTTTTCTTCTTGTTATTCCTTATTTGTGTCATTTTAGAGCTAACATACGTAATTATGCCATTTTTTGGCCAACTAAGCTTATTATGTCAATTTAGAGAAAAATAAGGTAAGTATAGATCATTTTTTGTGCCGACGGGGACGGATATCAAGACCATGGCACTATGTATAACAAACAATCATACAAAGTAAGAAAATTATAGAAGTAACTATATAAATCATACAATCATACAAGTAACTATATAAATCAAGTACACCATAGAAAATTGAATACCGAATAATAATCTGGATCGTCGGGTTCAATAAATGTTCCGGGATCAATAAATGCATCATCATCATCACTATCATGAATGAAGTGATCATCGGGTTCAGCGGCATCAACATGTGAAAGGCCACCTTTACGTAATCGGTCAAGCATTGACAAGTCATCCGCAGCAGTAACCTCTTCTTGTTCAGGCTCTTCTTGTTCCAACTCAGGGGTGAAGTCAGGTTCACTGTGGCTGTCTACTTCAATGTTCTGGTGTGAAGTAGAGCGTTTATTGAATCTTTTTTGGGAAGACGTGTTTCTTGGAAGAATTCACCTTCATATGTGTCTGGGTTAATCTGAGGTTCATAATCCTCTTCATTGGGGGGAGGTGGTCTAACACGTGGCGACACTTCATAAACGACATCCCAACCATTTAGATTTGGATCAGTTGGGAGGCCCAGGGTAGATAGAAAACTTGGGTCGCCTGTTCAGCCGTAATATAGACATCAGGAACATCTAAATGCGTGCTTTGTTTGATTTCGACTAGTCCTATATGTTCATGAGTCCTACTAGTCTCCTTCGACTGGAACGAGTAACATATGAAGACTATGACATTCGGTGCATTTTGACCATAGAATAGAAGTTCATAAATTGCTTCGACTCTCCCATAATACTCGATACCTCCAACGCCGATAGCAGAGACACAACAATTTGTAGACTTCCGGTCGGCCATAGATAGCTCTTTGCCGTAGGTACGAAAGCGATACCCGTTGATGTCGTATTTGTCAAATGAACGGACCTAAATCAAAACCATTAGCGACATGTCTCAATTCGGTGTCCATAGACTCTGAATTAGCCTACAAGTTTAATACGAAAGGATTGTTGCATTAGCCGCAAATTAGACAAAGAAATGAGAATGGTCTAATGGAAATTACCGTTTGTTTGAACCAAGAGATGAAACCGGGAAAGCCGGCTCCTTGCTTTGCCAGAAGCTCATACTCTTCGATGGATTCCTTTTGGATCACCGCTCCATCCAAGAATTTGGCGACGTATCGACTGTATCAAAAAATATCCGGGAATAAGAGCAGTTCAAAGGAATTAGGAGTTGCGAAACAATGTACGCGAGAACTTACTCGATGCACGGCCGCACTTCTGTTGGGTTGGTGAAGATATACAACGAAATGGTCTGCCATTCTTCGACATCCAACGATATTGGTTTCGAAGCACCGGCTGGTGTGAGATTCCCTTTGAATAGGCTGAGGTTGGATTTATGGTCGCCAGCATTGTACCGAGGCTTCGGATTATGCAAATGATGATTTTTGGCTTCGTAGTGTGCTGTCACGAAGTTTGCCGCCTCCTCAGTAATGAATGCCTTGGCCATCGATGCTTCAATTCGATGTTTATTTTTACATTTTTCTCGGACCGTCTTCTGCATCCTCAGTTGCGCAGCACCAACGATTTTGCACGGCCCCCCAATCTTGCCTCGGTCGGGAGATGCATAATCAAGTGTTGTAATGGCTTAAAGAAGCCCGGCAGAAAGATCTTCTCTAACTTGCAGATCAACTCCAGCGCCAACTCTTCCATTTCTTTTATCACGACAGACGATAGATCTTTCGCACAAAGAACATGGAAGAAATAGCTTAGCTCTGCCAGTACTAGCCATTCATCCTCAGGGATGAAGCCATGCAATGTCACCGGCATTACCCGCTCAATCCATATGTGCCAATCATGACTCTTAAGACCAAATATTTTCAATTTGTCAAGACTCGCTCCCCTCTTTAGATTCGCTACATAACCATCGGGGAATATCATCTGCATTTTCACCCACAAGATAATTTCCCTCATAGTTGGCCTTCCAAGATTGAACCATGCCTTTGGCTTTGTCCAGTTCTGCTTTCCTTTCGGTTCTTGCATGTTTTGTAACAGTCTATGACATAGCGCCTCCTGAACGACTCTAGCCTTAGTATTATCCTTTGACTTCCCGTCTATGCCGAACAATGTACCAAAAAGTGCCTCGGCGATATTCTTTTCAGTGTGCATCACGTCGATGTTGTGTGGGCAAATGAGGTCTTTGAAGTAAGGCCGATCCCACAAGCATGTCTTGTGAGTCCAGGCGTGTTTCGAATTATAACCCTTGAATACCCTGGACGCTCTGGATCTGGCTCGATAGTGTTTAACTGATCTAGGGTCTCTTGGCCTGTCAACGGAGGTGGTGCAGAGTTTTTGACAACTCTACCTTTCATGGAGTTCTTCTTGTCTTTCCTGAACTTATGGCGAGGATCCAGGAACTGTCTATGCAAGTCGAAGCAAGAAAACTTACGACCCGCCTACAGCCAACGAAACTCAAGAGCTGCCTTGCATGTGGGGCACAGGAACCTTCCATGCACACACCATCCCACGAATATAGCGCATACGCCGGCAAGTCATGCATCGAGTACATGTACCAGACACGCATTATGAAGTTCTGTTTGTTAAAGACGTCGTATGTCTTGAACCCATTATCCCAAGCTTCTTGCAATTCGTCCTTAAGAGGCTGCATGTACACATTCGTATTCTTCCCCAGATAGTTCGGCCTTGGAATTATCAACGTCAGAAAAAATGTTCTTTCTTTGCATAATCTGTCCAGGGGGGGGATTGACTGGAAAGACAAATACGGGCTGTCGGTGTCAAAACCGGCGGATCACGGGTAGGGGGCCCCGAAGACGACGAAGCCCATTCCTCTGTCCATGAGGACAATGACGAGGAAGAGGAGGAGGAGGGGGAGAAAAACCCTCCCCCTGAGGAGAGAAAGAAGAAGAAGGCGGCTTCCTCGCATCTGGAGGCGGAAACACCCAAGAAGGGGAAGGGCGTCCTAGCGGTCAACACTGCATGGGACGTTGACAACAGTCCGGAACGACGCCCCTGCACTATGCCCCAGGCCGCATCGTAAGTGACATGGCTCTCGCACATGCGCACATCCGGCCCTTTCTCTTCATTATCTTGATATAGTTAACTGTACTATTGCAGTCCGGCCCGCGACCTCATCCAGCGATCCTCATCTGGAGGTTCGTTGGCTTCGTCGAAAATGGCGAGCATGTCGCCGCCGCCCGTTTATTCCCTCGGGGCCAGGGACGACACCGAAGTTTTGTCCCGGAGGACCGCTCCGAGCCAGGATGGGACCCAGGACGCTGTCCGGGAGGCGCCACAAGGCGAGACCTCCACTGCCGGACACATGGGGGAGCAAACCCCCATGGAGACTGGCGAAGAGGGCCGTATTCAGTTCGGCCCTTTGCTGAATACGATTCCGGAGACCCATATGGCTCTGGAGTCGGGCGAGCAGCCCCCTTCGAAGGAGGGGGGTGCGCCGATTCCACCGGTGGCCCCTATCCATCCAGGGGCGCCGGATAACCTGATGGAGGCGCTACGTGGCGCCTCCATTGTGGACGAGCACCGTGTCCTTATGGGTGCGATGATCGAGAAGGTTTAGTCCGCCAAGAGTGGACTGAATGAAGCCTGCAGCAACCTGTTGACAGGTTTTGAGGTAAGAAAGAGAAAAATCCCCATGTAGACAGTAGCCCCTAAGACACTGTCCGGTGTTCGGCGAGAAGAACCGGACAGAGGATCAATCTTTTATTGTAGGAGAGTAACATAATATGAATGAATAAGCAAGCTTCGCTGTTGGCCGCGACCTCGCATGCTGCCGAAGTCTCTGAACTGAGGTAGAGGCTGGAGCGGACCGAGAACGAGCTCGGCGAGGTTAAGGTTCGGCTCCAGGAGAAGCAAGGTGAGTGACGACTTGCTGTGTGTTCGAAAAGAACATGCGCTGTATATTGACCGTAGTGTTGTAATATGTGCAGGAGCCGCGACCGAGGTCGAGGCCCTGAAGAAGGACCTAGGCGATGCCGAGGAGAAGGCTGTCCAGCAGCAAGCCGCCCATAAGAAGCTCAAGGCCCAGGTCAAAGAAGTCCAGCAGGAGCTCTAGGATGCGGTGACGAAATGCGAGGCCTTGGAGCATGATGCGTCGGTTCAAGGGACCGAACTCGCCAAGGCTCGTCAGAGCGCGGAATGAGGCCCAGGCCGCCCTCCAGGAGATCCAGGAGGCCAAGAAGATTGCGGCGGATAAGGCATTTAAGATGCAAAGCAAGTATGCGGAGAAGCAGTATCTTTTACTAACCCGGGTTCGGAGTTCCCCAGGGGATTTTGCGGATTTACCATGCAGTATATCAGACGCCGCGGAGTTCTACCGAGCCGAAGGAGGGGGTTCTACGGAGAAGCTATTCTGGTCGCAATATGCGGCGCAAGAGCCTCCTGTGTCTTTCACCAATCAGCTGAAACAGCTGGTGGAGCTGCATAGGGTGGCCGAACTAGCCATGAAGGATTTGATAATCCGGCTATGGCCAGCCGAAGCTATGCCTGGCAGCTACTTCGGGCTCATGAGGCCGATGGTGAAAGCCTGTCCTTAGCTGGACGTCGTCAAGTGCTCGGCCTATATTGAAGGTGCGCGCATGGCCTTCGCTCGTTGCAAGATGTGGTGGGCAAAGATGGACGCCGTCGAGGTGACCAGAGGGCCACCGGAGGGCAAGGAGCACCGCACACCTGAAAGGTATTTTGCGGATGTCCTGGAGGGGTCTCGCCTTGCGGCAGCACAATGTTCGCAGGGCATCATATTTGAATAAGTGTATTCATGTTGCCTTTGCCTTGTGTTATGAAAACAAAGCATGTTTGTAATATATTTTTTGTTATGCTTTAATTGTTTCCTCCTGCGCGGCCGTGTTGTATGTAATCTGAGGGTTGGCCAGTCGTCGGCTTCTGCTCTCGCGTAGGTAGTACGGAGGTGTTCGGGATGGTATCTAAACAATCTTGATCCAATTATATGGTCCTTGAAGGAGTTGTTTAGTGCAACGAACAAGACAATCAGACTATGCGGCTTAAATGCCCTCACTTAGCCATAGGAGTTTTATAATAAGGCATGGGCGTAGCCCCTGGTTCGAACCAGAGTGCTGACAGCATCTGATCAAGAAGTACCGATCTTTCACATAACGCGGAAAAATATCTTCAACGATTTGTAACCCTCGAACAGCTGACCAGCTCTCGCCGCATCATGACAGTCAGTTTTCGGCTTTCTCTACTGAGGCGCTCATCCGGTTTAGACCAGGGCACAATCGCAGCAGTTCTCCCTTTACTACCCTAGTCAATGTAGCGGAACGTAGGGTAGCAAACATAGGAGCCGGGCAACCCAACTATTGACCAAAGACATGATTCGGAGCCGATGCATATAATGCTAAATTCGGGGTGCCGAACTTCTCTATAAGAAGTGTTCGGACCTTGTTGCTGTGTTATGGGGCGATGAGGAGCCCCTGGCAAATATGAACTGTACCAAAGTGTACGGTTGCTAGGAAATAAGTAATTTAAAGGAAAACAGAAGGAGAACCGAGATAGTATCTGGGGTCCTTGAATTTGGACCATGAACCGTTTCCATTATAGTTGGATTAATGCGTCAAAGCACATTGACACAAAATAGTGCAATAAGCAACCGGCTATTTGACATGCCACAACCAAAGGCGAGCTGCGTGTGGGTCCTGAAAACGGATAGACTAATCGCTGAGTTAGCCTCTAGGGCTTCCCATGTACGCCTGTGCTCCGTGTCAATCCGGTGTGTTTATCCTTTGACAGGACCATTAATCAGGCCGTCGAAGGAGGCCCGCATAAGAGAAACCTGAAAAAAAGGAAATAGTAAAGTTATATGTGTGTCCCGGATCGGTCTAGTCGAACTGTAGATCCCGGGTTGGTTTGTACCTTCGTCGATGCCCATGGAATTTTGAGTGCGTAATTATGTACGCGTGGTACGAATGACACTACCTCATCGGGGCTGGGACGGAGGCCGAGTTGCTAATCGAGCTCTTAACGAGCCGTGTTGTCCTGTTGTGGTGTGGTCAGGACCCTCTTGGTTATGTCCAGGGGCTCGGCAGCCGGATTACGGTTCTGCTTGAGAAGGCCATTCTATACCTCTACTGCAAGGGCGGCTGTGTGCTCTTCTGTTCGGAGGGAGCGTTCAGTGTTGCCATTGACTGTTATGACGCCACGTGGACTGGGCATCTTGAGCTTGAGATAAGCATAGTGTGGCACTGCGTTGACCCTAGCAAACGCGGTTCGTCCGAGCAGTGCGTGGTAGCCGCTGCGGAAGGGGACGATATCGAAGATTAACTCTTTGCTTTGGAAGTTGTCCGGAGAACCGAAGACCACCTCCAGCGTGATTGAGCCTGTACAACGGGCCTCTACGCCTGGTATGACTCCTTTAAAGGTAGTCCTTCTTGGTTTGATTTGTGAGGGATTAATGCCAATCTTCCGCACTGTATCCTGATAGAGCAGGTTGAGGTTGCTTCCACCGTCCATCAGGACTCATGTTAGGTGAAATCCATCGATGATTGGGTCGAGGACCAGTGCGGCCGAACCGCCATGGCGGATACTAGTTGGGTGATCTCGACGATCGAAGGTGATCGGGAATGACGACCACGGATTGAATTTTGGGGTGACTGGCTCTACCGCGTAAACGTCCCGGAGTGCTCGCTTGCGCTCCCTTTTGGGGATGTGCGTAGCGTATATCATGTTCACCGTTTTGACTTGAGGGGGAAACTTCTTCTGCCCCCAGTGTTCGGCAGCTAGGGCTCTTCGTCCTCGTCCTTGCTTTGTGATCCCTTTTCTTTGTTCTCGGTATTCAACTTGCCAGCCTGTTTAAAAACCCAACAATCTCTGTTGGTATGATTGGCTTGTTTATCTAGGGTGCCATGTACCTGGCACGGACGATCGAGTATGCGGTTCAGGTTGGATGGCCCCTCACTATTCCTTTTGTAGGGCTTCTTCCGTTGGCCGGACTTGGAGCCGCTGAATCTGGCATTACTGTGGTGTCATCGGTGTTATCACCATTGCTTCTGCATTTGTGCCTATTGCGTCAGAGCTTGCCGGTGTTGTTCTTGGCCTCGGAGGGGCCTCCCTCGCTGGCTGTGTTTTTGCTATGAGCCAGCTAGCTACCCTCACCCGCGCAAAAGCGGGTCATGAGTGCTGTGAGGGCTGCCATGGATTTCGGCTTTTCTTGGCCAAGGTGGCATGCTAGCCATTCGTCACGGATGCTGTGTTTAAAGGCCGCTAGGGCTTCGGCATCCGGATAGTCAATGATCTGGTTCTTTTTGGTTAGGAACCTAGTCCAGAATTTTCTGGCTGATTCTCCAGGTTGTTGAACTATGTGGCTTAAGTTATCGGCATCGGATGGACGGACATATGTACCTTGGAAGTTGGTCAAGGAAGGCTTCTTCCAAGTCTTCCCAGCTGCCGATGGAGTTTTCAGGCAGGCTATTTAGGCAGTGTCGAGCTGGTCCTTTGAGCTTTAGTGGGAGGTATTTGATGGCGTGGAGGTTGTCTTCGCGGGCCATGTGGATGTGGAGAATAAAGTCCTCAATCCATACTGCAGGCTCAGTTGTTCCGTCGTATGATTCAATATTGACGGGCTTGAACCGCTCGGGGAATTCATGATCCAGTACTTCATCTGTGAAACAGAGAGGGTGTGCGGCGCCTCTATATCAGGCCGCGTCACAGCGCACCTCCGATGAAGTCCGTCTGCGGTTGTCGGCCCGGGTGTGACTAGGTTTGTCACGTCGGAATAGGTAGCCGTCATCCCGAGTTGGGAGGCGTCCTCGCGATCCGTAGATTGATCTGGTATGTCCCGCTCTACTGTCCAGATCCTGCCGAAGGTCATATGCATGGTCCCGCATTATTTTGTCCCTATTTTACGTGGCGTTGGGGCGGGCTGTTGTTCGGCCTGAGTTGCCGCTTTATCCCGTCCGCGGGGTTGTCGGTCTGTCGCACTATCCCGGCCACGTGGTGGTCGGTCCTCATTGCGCGAGGGAGGTATGGTATCTGGTGCCTCCTCATCAAACTGAGGTAGCAGTCTGCGCTTTGGGTAACTCTTGGATGGGTGCTTGAGGTCGTATTCTTCGGCTGCAAGGACATCGGTCCATCTGTCGATGAGTAGGTTTTGATCGACTTGGAGCTGCTACTGCTTTTTCTTTAGGCTTCTGGCGGTAGCTATTAGCTGGCGCTTGAAGCGCTCCTGCTCTAGGGGTGCCTCGGGCACGATGAAATCCTCGCTACCGAGGCTCTCCTCATCTTCAGAGACTGGATGATAACTATCATCATCCGGGTCATTGGGCATGGCCTGTTTATCAGGGTTATCTTGCCCGTTGTCTTGTTCCTCCTGTTCAGATGCAGCTCCCACAGGGTCGTCATTGTTCTCGACGTCGCTCGGAGTACTATTTTCTCTGGTGCCAGTGTTGCCATCTTTTGAGCGACGAGGCTTAGAACGGCGTTTAGGGCGCCGACGCTTGGACTGTGTCTCAGAAGGTTTACTCGCAACTGGATCCCCTTTGTCATCGCTAGCTTTTTTAGGTGTGTCGACCATGTACACATCGTACGAAGAGGTGACCGTCCAACGTCCAGTAAATGGCGGGTCCTGGCCTTGCTCCTTGTCGGCATCGTCGTCCATACCGTTGATGCCTTTGGAGCCGTAATGAAGCACGTCGGTTAAGTCATCGAAAGTGGCTATGAAGTGGGTGGCGGGTGGGAAGCAAAATTCCCCATCATCAGCCTCTAGCTTAAACGAACATAGTTCGGCTTTGAGTCCTTCTCCAAGGACAAATACTTTAAAGAATTCAGCACATCACCCAAAGGTGAGTGCTGAAAAATGTCTGCGGCACTGAATTCGAAGATCGATAACCGATCTAGCTCGGTGTCCGCAGGCGTACATGGTCCGGAACCTATAGCCGGAGACGAGTCCGAAGTTCCGTTGACGCAAATATTGCTGGGTGTTCAGTCCATGTGCGGCTCCAACGCAGCGGAGACTCTATGGCTTTGGATGGCACGATCTGCTATGGTTCTAAGGCCGTTGCAGCAACACGAACCATCTCCTGGATGTGATCCGATGACAGATTTAAGTCATGTTCATCGGAGCGAGGGGGAGCGATTGCCGCAGTCTCAAATCCATTGAAGATCAAGTCTCCACGGATATCCGCGACGTAGTTCAAGCTTCCAAATCTGACCTGATGGCCAGGAGCGCAGCTATCGACCTGCTCTAGATGGCCAAGCGAGTTGACCAACACACCAGAAGCGAGTTGACACGCAGTACGAAACAAGTTTGTGTCTTGCTCAGGAAGACCATGTGACGGTATCACCCTAAAGATGGAATAATATTCCCCCCGCCTAGCCCCGGTTTTGGTGATGCATCTAGCGTCATCAAAGGGCACGTGGTGGTGTGTCTCCGGCAGATCTCATAAGATTCAGTCGGTGGTAGTGTTTGGTTAATCTGCATGGATTCAGTCTGTGTTCATCTTCGTTCGTGTGTCCTCACGTTGGATCCTTTCGATCTATACTTCTCTTCATAGGTGTCGGTTGCTATTCTGGTGTATTGGTCATGTGGGGCCTTAGCACCATGACTTTCCGACTGTAATACAACAATTTTGGCCTGACTCCGGTGAGGGAGGGGCGATGACGGCGGCGCGCCTTCGGCTCGTTCCAATGCTGACATGACATGATTACTAGATCAAAAGTTTCCTCAGAAAAAAAGATACCACGTGCGAAATGTGGTAAGCTATCTTCAAGATCGGAAAAAATCCAATTATATCTAAGATGACGCTGAGAGCTAATTAAGTGAAAGTTTCTTTTGTGCCACAATACCATTATGCCTTCTCTGATCAGATAACACATTCACTATCCAACACCTCGTTAATTGAAATCTCACAAATTGCAATCGTGAACAAAAGGCACTTTTTTATATCATTCAGTCTTAGCCCATACTACAATGGGAGTACATTAATTGGTAAGATGGCACGGGTTGCAAAACAAGTAGGAACGTGCATCATCAATCCTACGAAGAAAGAAGGAAACATCAAGCGACGTGATCGAAGAGGCAGACTGGGTGGCGACACTTGTGTCGATCTTGCAGTCAAGCCTCAGTTACATTTCGGGCTAGAGGAGAAAACGTCGACAGGGAATGACTTGGATATGATCCCGGCGTGCAGCCTAAGCTCATTGCCATGGCGGCCGACATCCTGCATGCTGATCCACGCAAAAAATACCTTCACCTTAATGCCTTCCAGGCCGCTGATCGTGTCATTTTTTATGTTCCCGGCAACCCGAGTGCTGTAGTGGATGTCGTACTAGCCGTCAATACGAAGTTTGCATTCATCGGAGAAGTGTACCTCAAAGGAGCCGTCCGGTCGCAGCTCGTAGTCATGCACTCCCTCCGGGAGGATCCCCGGTGGGAAGCCATATCGCCCTAGCATTTCGTACGCCGTTGGCTTGTTGGCTGCGGGGGCGGGGGCCTTGGCCAGGGTGGCGGCGGTGGCAGTGAGAAGGATGTTTACTATTGCCACGAGGAGGAGGGTAGTATGCTTCGCCATTGCTAGTGCTCTAGCTCAGGCTGACAACTAAAGCTTTGCAGATATATTTGTGTGTAAGCACAGAAAGATGCCTGCTATATATAGAGATAAATCTATAAATATTTGGCGTACAATAAATGTGTATTCAGTACTCACCAAAGTTAATACGAAATATACTAAAAATATTGTCATATAAATTAGATAAATATAAGATATATATGCTCATTAATTTTACAAATCGTAGTAACAAAATAAACATTTAATTCTCTCCAAAAAAATCTTTACATTCATTGAGGTGGAATTAAATATTCTCTTATTTTAGCGGAAATTAGTTTTCTACTTCAATAACATTCCTCTTCTCAAAGGCCCCGAGGGCCATCATTATTAATGTTGGCCGACAATACCTTTTGAATCATGCAAGGCGACGTATTCCCTAGGAATCTTGGCATGTGGCCTCTACTGGCATTATACACTACAGGAATCAGCTTATTTGCCTGGCGGACGACAAAGACACCAAAAGCGGACGGTAAAGCTCTTTGCCGTCCGCCACCGACGGCAAACCTGCCCCGCAAAGAGAGGGATGGTAAACATGTTCTTTCACTAGTAGATAAAGGGCCTTTAGTCCCGGTTCATAAGGGCATTTAGTCCCGGTTCTGGAACTGGGACTAAAGGGTCTTTACTAAAGCCTCCCCCTTTAGTCCCGGTTCTTATACGAACCGGGACTAAAGGCCCTCCACGTGGCCGCTGCCTGGAGGTCCACCTTTAGTCCCGGTTGATAACACCAACCGATACTAAAGGAAATTTTATGATTTTTTTTTTGAATTTTTTTTAATTTTTTTTATTTTCAAATTTTTGAATTATTTTAACCTGTAATCTACAGTCACCCCTCATCACTGCTCAATTGAATCTCTAATCTCTAATCGCCCCTCATCATTCCAAATCATCTAACTTTCCGGACGGTCACCCATCCTCTCACTACTCCAGCCTGAGCACGCTTAACTTCCGGGTTCTATTCTCCCTCGTTTCCAAGTCTCCACTTGTTGTTTTCCTAACAATAGTAAGATGTCAATCCTATAAACCCTCAGGAATTTAGTTTGAGCATGAAGTTACACGTTTCACTGTTTGAGTTTGAAACTATTGTTCTAAAAAACAATAATTATTTAGTAACACTAATATTTTTGAATAAGTAGCTTGACCATAGTTTGACCATAGTTTGACCATAGTTTAACCAGATTTGACAAAAATTCAAAAAAACAGAAATAATTATTTAGTAACACTATTATTTCTTAAATAAGTAGTTTGACCATTGTTTGACCACAGTTTGACCAGATTTGACCAAAATTCAAAAAACTGAAATAATTATCTAGTAACACTAGAATAAGTAGTTTGACCATAGTTTGACCAGATTTAACAAAAATTCAAAAAAAAATGAAATTTGAGCATAACTTTTTTTCCTTTTAGAATTTGAGGATTCTACGAATTTGCAAACAGGCCGTAGGCCGTCCCCATCGGATGTGGATTTTCGTGCTGAACATTTTGATATATTATACGTTTTTTCTGACATCGTATGCAAAAGTTACAGCCGTTTTACGTTTTCCCTACACTTTTGCAAAACATGTCCAAATTTAAGTTTTTAAATTTTCCTAACTAGTAGATGTGGTAACATAAGTACATCTCGAAGGATTTCAACTTTTGAAGTTTTTATCATTTTCTTTTGCTTTTTACAAAACTAAAAAGGCGATACACGCGGGGGGGGGGGGGGGGGGCGTAGGATTTGAAAATTGCACCATTAGTATCGGTTCGTGGAACGAACCGGTACTAATGGTCATCGCACCCTTTTGTACCGGTTCGTGGGACCAACCAGGACTAAAGGTCCCATTTGAACCGGGAGTAATGACTTTCCGACGCCCTCGCCGCTCGAACCGGGACTAATGCTCACATTAGTCTTAGTTCGTAACGAAACCGGGATTAATGCCTTTTCTGGCCTGAACCTTTGCCCCCTTTTCTACTAGTGTTTGCCGTCTGTTTCCTCAAAGTGGACGGCAAAGACTCTTTGTCGTCGGCGGCAGACGACAAAGAACATGGATGGCAAAACATGCATTAGTCACGTTAGGTGGCTAACAGCAGCCTTTGCCGGACGGCAAAGCTGCCCAGCCCCGACGTCAGCAGACCCAACTCTTTGCCGTCTACCACCGACGGCAAATTGACCAAATGGGTCTGCTCCCAGGTTGCACAGGTTGCTGACACGTGGTCTCTTTGCCGTCTACGGCGGACAACAAAGACTCCTTTGCCGTCGGCAGCGGACGGCAAAGTACCTATATTGTTGCTATTTTTTCCGTTTTCCGTTATATCCCTGCATTTTCAAAAGATATATATGATATATGTAGTTTCAACATCAAACTAGCCCATGTATCAAACATCTAGCAGTCCATCAATGCAACAAAACACATAGGGTATTAAAAGATCCAATACATACATAGTTTTATGGAGTTCATCCATATATACATACATAGTTTCACATTGTTATCAATACAAATGAAACCAAGAACTAAACACTAGCAGACCATCAATGCCGCTTCCATGAAGTGAACCAAACCTGCAAAAATGGGAGTAAGAAAGTTAGAAGAAGAAGAAGAAGAAGAAGAAGAAGAAGAAGAAGAAGAAGAAGAAGAAGAAGAAGAAGAAGAAGAATACTAGAAGAAGAAGACTAGAAGAATAAGAAGAAGAAGACTAGAAGAAGAAAGAAGAAGAAGAGCCGTCTGGTCGGAGAAGTGTACCTCAAAGGAGACGTCCGGTCGGAGAAGTGTACCTCAAAGGAGCCGCCCGGTCGGAGCTCGTAGTCATGCACTCCCTCCGGGAGGATACCCGGTGGGAAGCCATATCGCCCTAGCATTTCGTACGTCGTCGGCTTGTTGGCTGCGGGGGCGGGGGCCTTGGCCAGGGTGGCGGCGGTGGCAGTGAGAAGGATGTTTACTATTGCCACGAGGAGGAGGGTAGTATGCTTCGCCATTGGTAGTGCTCTAGCTCAGGCTGACAACTAAAGCTTGCAGATATATTTGTGTGTAAGCACAGAAAGATGCAGGCTATATATAGAGATAAATCTATAAATATTTGGCGTACAATAAATGTGTATTCAGTACTCACCAAAGTTAATAGGAAATATACTAAAAATATTGTCATATAAATTTGATAAATATAAGATATATATGCTCATTAACTTTACAAATCGTAGTAACAAAATAAACATTTAATTCCCTCCAAAAAAATCTTTACATTCATTGAGGTGGAATTAAATATTCTCTTATTTTAGCGGAAATTAATTTTCTACTTTAATAACATTCCTCTTCTCAAAGGCCCCGAGGGCCATCACTATTAATCTTGGCCCACACTACCTTTTGAATCATGCAAGGCGACGTATTCCCTAGGAATCTTGGCATGTGGCCTCTACCGGCAATATAAACTACAGGAATCTGCTTATTTGCCGGGCGGACGGCAAAGACACCAAAAGCGGACGGTAAAGCTCTTTGCCGTCTGATACGTCTCCGTCATATCTACTTTTCCAAACCCTTTTGCCCTTGTTTTGGACTCTAACTTGTATGATTTGAATGGAACTAACCCAGACTGACGCTGTTTTCAGCAGAATTGCCATGGTGTTGTTTTATGTGCAGAAAACAAAAGTTCTCGGAATGACCTGAAACTCCACGGAATATCTTAGAATAAATATTAAAAAATCCTCGCCAAAGATGAAGACCAGGGGGCCCACACCCTGTCCACAAGGGTGGGGGCGCGCCCCTCCCCCTGGGCGCGCCCCCCTACCTCGTGGGCCCCTTGGATGCCCTCCGACGCAAACTCCAACTCTATATATTGTCTTTCGGGGAGAAAAAAATCAGAGAAAAAGTTTCATCGCGTTTTACGATACGGAGCCACCGCCAAGCCCTAATCTCTCTCGGGAGGGCTGATCTGGAGTCCGTTCGGGGTTCCGGAGAGGGGGATTCGTCGCCGTCGTCATCATCAACCATCCTCCATCACCAATTCCGGAGAGGGGGATGCTCACCTCCGTGCGTGAGTAATTGCATCGTAGGCTTGCTGGACGGTGATGGGTTGGATGAGATTTATCATGTAATCGAGTTAGTTTTGTTAGGGTTTGATCCCTAGTATCCACTATGTTCTGAGATTGATGTTTCTATGACTTTGCTATGCTTAATGCTTGTCACTAGGGCCCGAGTGCCATGATTTCAGATCTGAACCTATTATGTTTTCATGAAGATATGTGAGTTCTAGATCCTATCTTGCAAGTCTATAGTCACCTACTATGTGTTATGATCCGGCAATCCCGAAGTGACAATAATCGGAACTACTCCCGGTGATGACCATAGTTTGAGTAGTTCATGTATTCACTATGTGTTAATGCTTTGTTCCGGTTCTCTATTAAAAGGAGGCCTTAATATCCCTTAGTTTCCAATAGGACCCCGCTGCCACGGGAGGGTAGGACAAAAGATGTCATGCAAGTTCTTTTCCATAAGCACGTATGACTATTTACGGAATACATGCCTACATTATATTGATGAACTGGAGCTAGTTCTGTGTCACCCTATGTTGTGACTGTTACATGATGAACCACATCCGGCATAATTATCCATCATTGATCCGGTGCCTACGAGTTTTCCATATACTGGTTTACGCTTATTTACTTTTCCGTTTCTACTGTTACAATCACTACAAAAATACCAAAAACATTACTTTTGCTGTCTTTACTTTTGTTACCGTTACCACCACTATCATATTACTGTGCTACTAAACACTTTGCTGCAGATACTAAGTTTCCAGGTGTGGTTGAATTGACAACTCAGCTGCTAATACTTGAGAATATTCTTTGGCTCCCCTTGTGTCGAATCAACAAATTTGGGTTGAATACTCTACCCTCAAAAACTGTTGCGATCCCCTATACTTGTGGGTTATCAAGACCTTTTTCTGGCGCCGTTGCCGGGGAGCATAGCTCTATTCTTTGAGTCACTTGGGATTTATATCTGCTGGACACTATGAAGAACTTGAAAGACGCTAAGACAAAAATTTATCCCTCAACTACGAGGGGAGGTAAGGAACTGCCATCTAGCTCTGCACTTGATTCACCTTCTGTTATGAGTAAGCTAGCGACACCTAAACCTACTACTGCTATGAATTCTGATATGTCGCATGTTATTGATGATGCCACTTTTGCTATGCATGATACTTATGATGAAACTACTTCTATGCTTGATACTACTGTGCCACTTGGTGAATTTCTAGATGAGAAAATTTCTAAGTCTAGAGAAAGAGAAATTAGTGAACCTGAACACGATGATGTTAGTGATGATGAACCTATGCCTGTTATTCCTGAGGGTTATCTTTTTAATAATGAATCTTATGAAGCTATTCTTGCTTGTCCGGATAAACCTGAACGTAAGAGGTTACTAATTAAGTGGAGTAAGGAATCTTTTAGAGGTAGGATGAGACCCGACCCTGCTTTTGCTACTTCACCTATCTATGTTCCTGATCAGGATTATTATGATATTACTGTTGATCCAGATATAATTACTTTGGTTGAATCTGATCCTTTTTATGGCTATGAATCTGAAACTGTTGTGGCACATCTTCGTAAGTTAGATGAAATAGTTGCCCTGTTTACTAATAATCTGAGATCGCGCCACTTTTATATAATCAAAATATTTCCGTTCTCATTAAAGGGTGATGCTAAGAAATGGTTTAATTCTCTTGATCCTGCCTGTGTGCAAAGTCCCCAGGATATGATTTATTACTTCTCTGCTAAATATTTCCCTGCTCATAAGAAACAAGCTGCTTGGAGGGAAATATACAATTTTGTGCAAATTGAAGAAGAGAGTCTCCCACAAGCTTGGGGGAGGCTTCTCAAGTTACTTAATGCTTTGCCTGATCATCCTCTTAAGAAACCTGAAATATTTGATATCTTTTATAATGGACTAACTGATGCTTCCAGAGATTACCTGGATAGTTGTGCTGGTTCTCTTTTCAGGGAAAGAACACTAGATGACGCTGAAATTTTATTGAATAATATGTTGGCAAATGAAAATAATTGGGCACCTCCTGAGCCACCTCCCGAGCCAACTCCTGAGCCAGCTCCTAAGCCAATTCCTGAGCCTATTCCTGAACCAACTCCGAAGAAGAGAGGTGTTCTATTTCTCAGTCCCCAAGATATCCAAGAGGCAAAGAAATCTATGAAAGAAAAAGGTATCAAAGCTGAAGATGTTAAGAATTTACCTCCTATTGAAGAAATACATGGTCTTAATTTACCGCCTGTTGAAGAAGTATATGATCTCAATTACTTATTTATTGAAGAACCTCCCGATATCCCGACACAGGTAGTAAAGGTAAATTCTCTCTATAGATATGATAAAGTTGAAGTCCCTCCTACTAAAATTGCTAGTTAGTGCTTGGATGAGTTTGATGACTTTATGTTTAAGCAAGATGACTTTAATGCTTATTTTGGTAGACAACTAAAGCAGAATACCTTTATGATTAAACGCTTGAGTGATTATATGGATAATATTAGAGGTGAACTTAAACTTGTTAGCAAACATGCTTCTATGGTTACCACTCAAGTAGAACAAGTACTTAAAGCTCAGAAAGAAATGCTTGATGAAATGAATACTAAGAAAAATGATTATGCTGTTAGAGTGGCTACTAGAACTGGTAGAATGACTCAAGACCCTTTGTATCCTGAAGGCCACCCTAAGAGAATCGAGCAAGATTCTCAAAGAAATAATATTGATGCACCTAGTTCTTATAAAAGGAAGAAAAAGAAAAATGATAGAACTGTGCAAACTTCTAGTGAACCTATTGCTGAACCACCTGATAATCCAAATGATATCTCTATGTCTGATGCTGAAACACAATCTGGTAATGAACATGAACCTGGTGAAGATGTTAATGATGATGTTCATGATGATGCTCAACCTAGTAATGATAATGATGTAGAAGTTGAACCTGCTGTTGATCTTGATAACCCACAATCAAAGAATCAACGTTATGATAAAAGAGACTTCGTTGCTAGGAAACATGGTAAAGAAAGAGAACCATGGGTTCAGAAACCCATGCCTTTTCCTCCGAAACCATCCAAGAAAAAGGATGATGAGGATTTTGAGCGCTTTGCTGAAATGATTAGACCTATCTTTTTGCGTATGCGATTGACTGATGTGCTCAAAACACATCCTTATGCTAAGTATATGAAGGATACCATTACTAGTAAAAGAAAGATACCGGAGGCTGAAATTTCCACCATGCTTGCTAATTACACTTTTAAGGGTGGAATACGAAAGAAACTTGGAGATCCAGGAGTACCTACTATACCATGCTCCATTAAAAGAAATTATGTTAAAACTGCTTTATGTGATCTTGGAGCCGGTGTTAGTGTTATGCCTCTCTCTTTATATCGTAGACTTGACTTGAATAAGTTGACACCTACTGAAATATCTTTGCAAATGGCTAATAAATAAACTGCTATACCTGTCGGTATTTGTGAGGATGTGCCTGTTGTGGTTGCAAACGTTACTATTTTAACGGACTTTGTTATTCTTGATATTCCTGAGGATGATAGTATGTCTATTATTCTTGGAAGACCTTTCCTTAATACTGCAGGGGCTGTTATTGATTGCAACAAAGGCAATGTCACTTTTCATGTTAATGGTAGTGAGCATACGGTGAACTTTCCGAGGAAACAACCTCAAGTTTATAGTATCAACTCTATTGGAAAAATTCCATCGATTATATTTGGAGGTTTTGAATTTCCTCTTCCTACTGTCAAAAAGAAATATGATATACTTATTGTTGGGGATGTCCATATCCCCATTGAGGTAACATAGTGTTATTCGAAATTTCTCCGGTTCCATCATTATCGGAATGAGTTTGTTAACAAGACTTGATCATTCTTGTTAGTGGATTCTTTTTGATGAGCATGAGATGGATGAAACTAGAAGCACAACCTTTTGTACTCTCTTTATATTTTCTTATCTTTAGTAGAAATAAAGTAAAATAGTATTTTTCTGTCTGTTTCCTGACTTATCCGTGCAATATAAAAATATCCCGAAAATAAAAGTCCTCAAAATGCCATGCCAATTTAATATAATTTTTTTCGGGAATATTTAAGGATTTTTAGTGCAAAAAATACCGCGGGGGGAGCTGCCACCTGGTCACGAGGGTGGAGGGCGCGCCCTACCCCCTGGGCGCGCCCCCTACCTCGTGGGCCCACGGTGGCCCTCCTCCACTTATTCCTGCACCCATCTTCTTCCTCTATCTCGCACAAACCCGAAAAACCAACTCAAGCTCGTGTTCCAGCAACTTTTGCTGCGATTTTTGATCTCCTTGCTCAAAGCACCTCTCGCAAAACTGCTTGGGGAGATTGTTCCTTGGTATGTGACTCCTCCATTGGCCCAATTAGTTTTTGTTCTAGTGCTTTATTCATTGCAAATTTGTGCTGCATAGGTGATCATGTTCTTGAGTTTGCATGTCAAATTTATATGGTTCCAAGTAGTTCTAATGCTTGATATATGCTCTAGGCACTTGTATGAGTAGTTGCTATCAATCTTATTGAAGTTGGTTCACTTTTGTTTGAAGTTACTAAAAATTTCAGATTGTTTCAGAAATAATGAAGAGACTTTTGAGGGGCTCGTCGAGCCGAAGTTCTAAGGAGAAACAAAAGGAAGAAGAACAGAAGCCCAAATTTAATCTGCCTCATATCGCGGAGGTCCGGCCATGTGAATGGCCTTCCGATGACTGCTTGAGGAGTGCCGGGATTTATGAAGATTTCTATCTATTGATTGAGAATGCCGGCCTCACCAACTTCCTCCACGACCAACGTCATCAGTATCTCTTACTCACAAATACTTTTGTGCAGAACTTCTACTTTTTCCCTAAGAAATCACCTCCAACAGTAGAGTTCCATTTATATGATGTTGCTAGGGAGATGACATTAGCTGCATTTTGCGAGGTTTGCAAAATACCTTTCGAGGGTTCTTTATATGAACCACACCGTAATGAAGTGGAAGCTTATATTGACACTATCACTGTGGGAGAAACCAGGAAGGTTTCTGATGCAAGAATTACTAGCATACATTTCCCTGTTTTACGCTACTTTGCCTTATTTGCTAGTCGTTGCTTGATTGGTCGCGGGAACCGTGTGAACCTTAGTATTCCTGATATTATTATTTTGCTCCATGGTTTATACCGCAATAACTCTGTTAGTATGGGTGGAATTGTTGCTAGACGGTTGAGTATGAACCGTACTAAGCGCCCCATCTTTGGAGGCATTTATGCTTCACGCTTAGCTGAACATTTTGAAATACCTATTAGGCATGAGGAGAAAGAAGAAACAACGCTGCCCCGTGCTTATTTAGATTATAAGAGTATGGTAGCGCATGATTTTCTTGTTAAGAATCGCGAAGGGGCGCTTAAATATAAATTGTACTTTGATAAACATCACCCTGAGACTATTACTTTGCCTGCTCCCTCTTTGTTTAACTTGTCTGTAGGTACTTACATTGTTCCGTGGGCGGCTGTTCAAGCCTATCGGAATCCTGCACCAGCCTCGGAACCGGAGCCTCCACGAATGTCTGTTTATTCTTGGGATCCTGAGGCGGTTGCCAGCCAGTGGCAGTCAGAGTCCTCTTCGTCGTATTCTTCATCGCAGTACGACCCCAGCTTCACCTATGGATATCAGCCAGGTTATCCCTGGCAATAGACCAACTTAGGCCAAAAGCCTAAGCTTGGGGGAGTACGTATTTCCCACCGACATTACATTCACGTTCACACACACTCATTGCTAGATGTGAGTGCTCATACTCTTTCATTGTAATATCCATGTTAGTTTAAATTTATTTTTCTAGCTTTCTTCTTGTTTGTTTGATAAACCTTAAGAAAAAAAAATTAGTTAGTCTACTTTCCATGCTTGTAGTAGAATTAAAAAGAAAACCCAAAAATATTTCCCGTCCTTCTTTTGCTTGTTGGGAGCTTTCCCGTGTAAATAGTTTTTATTCTTCTTTTCCTTTCTTTGGGGGTCGAGAAGACTATATTGAAAATGCTTAGTGGCTCTTATATGCATGATTGTTTATTTAACTTAGAGCCCATATTACTTGTCTTCTCTCTTGAGTTGAATGCTTGCAGATTCCAGCTTAGTCCAATGCACGTGCACTCTTATTATTATATACACCGTTCAGTCGTGCAAGTGAAAGGCAATAATGATGATATATGATGGACTCATTGGGATGAGAAAAGCTGATATGAACTCGATCTCTCTTGTTTTTGTAAATATGATGATTCATCGTTCCTGATTTAGCTATTATGAAGTAAACATATTTGCAATGACATTTAGAGATTATAGTTGCTTGTGCCATGCTTGTTTAGCTATGAGTTATAATGTTTAACCTTGCGTGCCAACATGCTATTAAGATGATTATGATGTGGTATGATAGGATGGTATCCTCCTTTAAATGAATTGAGTGACTCGACTTGGCACATGTTCACGCATGTAGTTGAATCAAATCAACATAGCCTTCATGATATTTATGTTCATGGTGGATTATATCCTACTCATGCTTATATTCGGTGTGAATTAATTTTAATGCATGTTTACGACTGTTGTCGCTCTCTCAGTTGGTCGCTTCCCAGTCTTTTGCTAGCCTTCACCTGTACTAAGCAGGAATACTGTTTGTGCATCCAAACTCCTTAAACCCCAAAGTTGTTCCATATGAGTCCACTATACCTTCCTATATGCGGTACCTACCTGTCGTTCCAAGTAAATTTGTATGTGCCAAACTCCAAACCTTCAAATGAAATTCTGTTTTGTATGCTGGAGCAGCTCATGTGCAACTATGGCTGCCTATATCTTCCATGCTAGGTGGGTTATTCTCAAGAGGAGTGGACTCCGCTCCTCATTCATGAGAAAGGGCCGGTAACCGGGATGCCCAGTCCCATGATCCAAAAAGATCAAAGCAAATCAAAATAATTAAACAAAACTCCCCCTGGGACCCGTTGAATGTTGGAGGCACTAGTTGTTTCGAGCAAGCCATGGATTGATGCTTGTGGAGGAGGGGGAGTATAAACCTTTACCATTCTGTTTGGGAACTGCCTATAATGCATGTAGTATGGAAGATACAGCCATCTCATAGTTGTTGCGTTGACAGTGAAAGTATGCCGCTCAAAATATTATTTATCTCTATTTCAAAAATCGAGCTCTGGCACCTCTACAAATCCCTGCTTCCCTCTGCGAAGGGCCTATCTATTTACTTTTATGTTGAGTCATCACCCTTCTTATTAAAAAGCACCCGCTGGAGAGCACAGTGACGTTTGCATTCATTATGATCAGTTTATATTGGGTATGACTTGACTGGATCTCTTTTACCATGAATTACAATGTTTAGTCAGTCCTTGATCTTTAAAGGTGCTCTGCATTTATGTTTTGCGGTCTCAGAAAGGGCTACCGAGATACCATTTTGTTATATCATGTTATGATTATTTTGAGAAAGTGTTGTCATCCGAGTTTTATTATTATGGCTCGCTAGCTGATTATGCTATTGATATGAGTAATTGTGAGACCTACGTGTTATTGTGAGTATGGTTAGTTCATAATAATTGCTGAAACTTGAATGCTGGCTTTTCATGTTTACAACAACAAGAGCAAACAGAGTTTGTAAAAGTTTTTCTTTTTCTCTTTCAGTTTGTCAACTGAATTGCTTGGGGACAAGCAAGGGTTTAAGCTTGGCGGAGTTGATACGTCTCCGTCGCATCTACTTTTCCAAACACTTTTGCCCTTGTTTTGGACTCTAACTTGTATGATTTGAATGGAACTAACCCGGACTGACGCTGTTTTCAGCAGAATTGCCATGGTGTTGTTTTATGTGCAGAAAACAAAAGTTCTCGGAATGACCTGAAACTCCATGGAATATCTTAGAATAAATAATAAAAAATGCTCGCCAAAGATGAAGACCAGGGGGCCCACACCCTGTCCACGAGGGTGGGGGGCGCGCCCCTCCCCCCTGGGCGCGCCCCCTACCTCGTGGGCCCCCTGGATGCCCTCCGACGCCAACTCCAACTCTATATATTGGCTTTCGGGGAGAAAAAAATCAGATAAAAAGTTTCACCACGTTTTATGATACGGAGCCACCGCCAAGCCCTAATCTCTCTCGGGAGGGCTGATCTGGAGTCCGTTCGGGGCTCCGGAGAGGGGGATTCGTCGCCGTCGTCATCATCAACCATCCTCCATCTCCAATTTCATGATGCTCACCGCCGTGCGTGAGTAATTGCATCATAGGCTTGCTGGATGGTGATGGGTTGGATGAGATTTATCATGTAATCGAGTTAGTTTTGTTAGGGTTTGATCCCTAGTATCCACTATGTTCTGAGATTGATGTTGCTATGACTTTGCTATGCTTAATGCTTGTCACTAGGGCCCGAGTGCCATGATTTCAGATCTGAACCTATTATGTTTTCATGAATATATGTGAGTTCTAGATCCTATCTTGCAAGTCTATAGTCACCTACTATGTGTTATGATTCGGCAACCCGGAAGTGACAATAATCGGGACCACTCCCGGTGATGACCATAGTTTGAGGAGTTCATGTATTCACTATGTGTTAATGCTTTGTTCCGGTTCTCTATTAAAAGGAGGCCTTAATATCCCTTAGTTTCCAATAGGACCCCGCTGCCACGGGAGGGTAGGACAAAAGATGTCATGCAAGTTCTTTTCCATAAGCACGTATGACTATTTACGGAATACATGCCTACATTATATTGATGAACTAGAGCTTGTTCTGTGTTACCCTATGTTATGACTGTTACATGATGAACCACATCCGGCATAATTATCCATCATTGATCCGATGCCTACGAGTTTTCCATATACTGGTTTACACTTATTTACTTTTCCGTTGCTACTGTTACAATCACTACAAAAATACCAAAAACATTACTTTTGCTGTCTTTACTTTTGTTACCGTAACCACCACTATCCTATTACTGTGTTACTAAACACTTTGCTACAAATACTAAGTGTCCAGGTGTGGTTGAATTGACAACTCAGTTGCTAATACTTGAGAATATTCTTTGGCTCCCCTTGTGTCGAATCAACAAATTTGGGTTGAATACTCTACCCTCGAAAACTGTTGCGATCCCCTATACTTGTGGGTTATCAAGACTGTCCGCCACCGATGGCAAACCTGCCCCGCAAAGAGAGCGACGGTAAACATGTTCTTTGCCGTCTGTTTCCTCAAAGTGGACGGCAAAGACTCTTTGTCGTTGGCGGCGGATGGCAAAGAACATGGAAGGCAAAAACATGCGTTAGTCACGTTAGGTGGCTAACGGCAGCCTTTGCCGGATGGCGAAGCTGCCCAGCCCTGACGTCAGCAGATGCGTCAGCAGACCCAACTCTTTGCCGTCTGCCACCGGCGGCAAATTGACCAAATGGGTCTGCTCCTAGGTTGCACAGGTTGCTGACACATGGTCTCTTTACCATCTACGGCGGACGATTAAGACTCCTTTGCCGTCGGCGGCGGATGGCAAAGTGCCTATATTGTTGCTATTTTTTCTGTTTTCTGTTATATCCCTGCATTTTCAAAAGATATATATGATATATATAGTTTCAACATCAAACTAGCCCATGTATCAAACATCTAGCAGTCCATCAATGCAACAGAACACATCGGGTATTAAAAGATCCAATACATACATAGTTTTGTGGAGTTCATCCATATATACATACATAGTTTCACATTGTTACCAATACAAATGAAACCAAGAACTAAACACTAGCAGACCATCAATGCCGCTTCCATGAAATGAATCAAACCTGCAAAAATGGGAGTAGAAAGTTAGAAGAAGAAGAAGAAGAAGAAGAAGAAGAAGAAGAAGAAGAAGAAGAAGAAGAAGAAGAAGAATACTAGAAGAAGAAGACTAGAAGAAGAAGAAGAAGAAGACTAGAAGAAGAAAGAAGAAGAAGAAGAAGAAGAAGAAGAAGAAACAAGAAGAATAAGCTTCTTCTTTTTCTTCTTTCCTCTTCTTTCTTCTTCTCTTCTATCTTTTTATCCCTTTTCTCCTCATTCTCATTCTTCTTCTTTTATTCTTTCTTTTTCTTCTCTTTCTTCTTCTATTCTTTCTTTTTCTTCTCTTTCTTGTTTTTCTTCTTGTTATTCCTTATTTGTGTCATTTTAGAGCTAACATAGGTAATTATGCCATTTTTTGGCCAACTAAGCTTATTATGTCAATTTAGAGAAAAATAAGGTAAGTATAGATCATTTTTTGTGCCGACGGGGACGGATATCAAGACCATGGCACTATGTATAACAAACAATCATACAAAGTAAGAAAATTATATAAGTAACTATATAAGTCATACAATCATACAAGTAACTATATAAATCAAGTACACCATAAAAAATTGAATACCTAATAATAATCTAGATCGTCGGGTTCAATAAATGCTCCGGGATCAATAAATGCATCATCATCATCACTATCATGAATGAAGTGCTCATCGGGTTCAGCGGCATCAACATGTGGAAGGCCACCTTTACGTAATCGGTCAAGCATTGACAAGTCATCCGCAGCAGTAACCTCTTCTTGTTCAGGCTCTTCTTGTTCCAGCTCAGGGGTGAAGTCGGGTTCACTGTCGCTGTCTAATTCAATGTTCTGTGAAGTAGAGCATTTATTGAATCATTTTTTGGAAAGACGTGTGTCGGTGTCAAAACCGGCGGATCTCGGGTAGGGGGTCCCGAACTGTGCGTCTAGGCCGATGGTAATAGGAGACAAGTGACACGATGTTTTTACCCAAGTTCGGCCCTCTCGATGGAGGTACAACCCTACTCTTGCTTGATTAATATTGATGATATGGGTAGTACAAGAGTAGATCTACCACGATATCAGAGAGGCTAAACCCTAGAACACTACTAGGAAAAAGCCTTGCAGCAGCGCAGGTTTTGGGCCTATTAGTAGCGCGGGGGCCGACGCTACTAATAAGGCGCTACAGCTAACGTATAGCAGTAGCGCGGGATCACGGGCAAAGGTTATAGTCCGGCTATCCGGATACCCCCTAATCCAGGACTCCCTCAGGACCCAAGATGGGATCTCACGGGTACAGAAGGTTGTGGCGGTGGAATTAGGTTTTTGGCTTCGTATCTGGTAGTTTGGGGGTACATAGGTATATATAGGAGGAAGAAGTACGTCGGTAGAGCAACATGGGGCCCACGAGGGTGGAGGGCGCGCCCAGGTGGGTAGGCGTGCCCCCTACCTCGTGCCTTCCCGGTTGATGTCTTGATGTAGGGTCCAAGTCCTCTGGATCACGTCCGTTCCAAAAATCATGTTCCCGAAGGTTTCATTTCGTTTGGACTCCGTTTAATATTCTTTTTCTGCAAAACTCTGAAATAGGAAAAAAACAGCAATTCTGGGTTGGGCCTCCGGTTAATAGGTTAGTCCCAAAAATAATATAAAAGTGTATAATAAAGCCCGATGATGTCCAAAAACAGAATATAATATAGCATGGAACAATAAAAAATTATAGATACGTTGCAGACGTATCAAGCATCCCCAAGCTTAATTCCTTCTCGTCCTCGAGTAGGTAAATCATAAAAACAGAATTTTTGATGTGGAATGCTACTTAGCATAATTTCAATGTAATTCTTGTTATTGTGGCACGAATGTTCAGATTTAATATGATTCAAGATAAAAGTTTAATGTTGACGTAAAAACAATAATACTTCAAGCATGCTAACCAAGCAATTATGTCTTATCAAAATAACATAGCCAAAGCAAGTTATCCCTACAAAATCATATAGTCTGGCTATGCTCCATCTTCCCCACACAAAATATTCATATCATGTACAACCCCGGTTTTAGCCAAGCAATTGGTTTAAACCTTTTAACGCACTTCAGCCTTTACAACTCTTACGCAATACATGAGTGCAAGCCATGGATATATCACTATGGTGGAATAAGGTGTAATGGTACGGGTTATGTGGGAAGACAAAAAAGGAGAAAGTCTCACATCAACGAGGCTAATCAACAGGCTATGGAGATGCCCATCAATTGATGTCAATGCAAGGAGTAGGGATAGCCATGCAACGGATGCACTAGAGCTATAAGTGTATGAAAGCTAAAACAAAAGAAACTTAGTAGGTGTGCATCTAACTTGCTTGCTCACGAAGACCTCGGGCATTTGAGGAAGCCCATCATTGGAATATACAAGCCAAGTTCTATAATGAAATTTCCCACTAGTATATGAAAGCGACAAAATGAGAGACTCTCTATCATGAAGATCACGGTGCTACTTTGAAGCACAAGTGTGGTAAAAGGATAGTAACATTGTCCCTTCTCTATTTTTCTCTCTTTTTCATTTTTTTATTTGGGCGTTTTCTCTATTTTATGGCCTCTTTTTTTTAGTCCGGAGTATCATCCCGACTTGGGGCGGAATCATAGTCTCCATCATCCTTTCCTCACTTGGGACAATGCTCTAATAATGCTGATCATCACACTTTTATTTACTTAAAACTCATGAATTACAACTCAATACTTAGAAAAAAATATGACTCTATGGGAATGCCTCCGGCGGTGTACCGGGATATGCAATGAATCAAGAGCGACATGTATGAAAGAATTATGAATGGTGGCTTTGCCACAAATACAATGTCAACTACATGATCATGCAAAGCAATATGACAATGATGGAGCGTGTCATGATAAATGAAACGGTGGAAAGTTGCATGGCAATATATCTTGGAATGGCTATGGAAATGCCATAATAGGTAGGTATGGTGGTTGTTTTGAGGAAGATATAAGGAGGTTTATGTGTGATAGAGCGTATCATATCACGGGGTTTGGATGCACCGGCGAAGTTTGCACCAACTCTCAAGGTGAGAAAGGGCAATGCACGGTACCGAAGAGGCTAGAAAATTGCGGAAAGGTAAGTGTGCATATAATCCATGGACTCACATTAGTCATAAAAACTCATATACTTATTGCAAAAATTTATTAGCCCTCGAAGCAAAGTACTACTACGCATGCTCCTAGGGGAAGGTTGGTAGGAGTTAACCATCGCGTGATCCCGACCGCCACACAAAGGATGACAATCAATAAATACCTCATGCTCCGACTTCGTTACATAACGGTTCACCATACGTGCATGCTACAGGAATCACAAACTCCAACACGAGTATTTTTCAATTCCACAATTACTCAGCTAGCACAACTATGATATTACCACCTTTATATCTCAAAACAATTATCTAGTATCAAATTTCTCATGATATTATAATTAAAGCAAATTGCCATGCTATTTTAAGAATCTCAAAATAATATAAGTGAAGCATGAGAGATCAATAGTTTCTATAAAACAAATCCACCACCGTGCTCTAAAAGATATAAGTGAAGCACTAGAGCAAAACTATATAGCTCAAAAGATATAAGTGAAGCACATAGAGTATTCTAAGAAGTTCCAATTTATGTGTGACTCTCTCAAAAGGTGTGTACAGCAAGGATGATTGTGGTAAACTAAAAAACAAAGACTCAAATAATTCAAGACGCTCCAAGCAAAACACATATCATGTGGTGAATAAAAATATAGCTCCAAGTAAAGTTACCGATGGAAGTAGACGAAAGAGGGGATGCCTTCCGGGGCATCCCCAAGCTTTGGCTTTTAGCTGTCCTTATATTATCTTGGGGTTCCTTGGGCATCCCCAATCTTTGGCTCTTGCCACTCCTTGTTCCATAATCCATCAAATCTTTCACGCAAAACTTGAAAACTTCACAACACAAAACTCAGCAGAAAATCTCGTGAGCTCCGTTAGCGAAAGAAAACAAAACACCACTTCAAGTTACTGTAATGAACTCATTGTTTATTTATATTGGTGTTAAACCTACTGTATTCCAACTTCTCTATGGTTTATAAACGATTTTACTAGCCATAGATACATAAAAAAAACAACACACAAAAACAGAATCTGTCACAAACAGAACAGTCTGTTGTAATCTGTAACTAACGCAAACTTCTGGAACTCCAAAAATTCATCCAAAATAGGAAGACCTTGAAAATTTGTTTATTGATCAGCTGCAATTGGAATCACTATTTTATCACGTTCTCGTGATTATTAACAATTATTTTTGTGAACAGAAAGTTTCTGGAATTTTCAGCAAGATCAAATAACTATCATCCACGAAGATCCTATAGGTTAAACTTGGCACAAACACTAATTAAACATAAAAACAAATATAACCTGAGGCTATATCAAATATTTATTCCTAAACAGAAGCAAAAAAGTAAAAAACTAAAAATAAAATTGGGTTACCTCCCAACAAGCGATGTCGTTTAACGCCCCTAGCTAGGCATAAAAGCAAGGATAGACCTAGGTACTGCCATCTTTGGTTTTAGGGAAGAAAAGAGCAAACTTGCTATCTATAGAATTAATATTTCTATTTTGATAAAGCACATGGCTATTAATGGTAGAAGAAAGATTAAGGATGTTGCGGAAATTTGCATCTAGGCTAACTTTTATCTCTTTAATAGATTCGTTTTGGTAGGAAAGCAAAAGAGATGTAGATCCGGCTTTCTTATTCATGGGGTGCCCAAATATGGTTTTCTTCTTTTCATAAGTGTCTACGGCATCCCCTTCAAGAAAGCCTCCTTCAAATATAGAATCTAAGACATGCTTAAATGAAGAAGGTAGGACAACATAAAAGCTTTTTAAGTACATTTCAATTTGGTATTGGGGTACATAGTTAGCCCGGATCCTTAACATTCTATCCCAAGCATATTTCAAAGATTCATCGAGTAAATAACGAAAAATTCCGGAATCATCTTCATCAAAATTATTAGGACTCTCATTGACAACTCCGGCAGGTTTTTCCATAGCATTATTTATAAGTTTAGATAGAATAGAAGGATTGTCCAGAGCACTAATGCTCGGGAGAGAGCCTCCAATTCTTTTTGGTTCCGACATGGCAAAGGAAAGGCGAGCGGAAAAGAGAGGGTGAATAAAACGGCAAGGGTGAAGTGGGGGAGAGGAAAACGAGAGGCAAATGGAAAATAATGTAATGCGGGAGATAAGGGTTTGTAATGGGTACTTGGTATGTTGACTTTTGCGTAGACTCCCCGGCAACAGCGCCAGAAATCCTTCTTGCTACCTCTTGAGCACTGCGTTGGTTTTCCCTTGAAGAGGAAAGGGTGATGCAGTAAAGCAGTAGGAGGCCACGCACGAGTCCCTCGCACCTACACAAACAAATAAATCCTCGCAACCAACGCAATAAAGGGGTTGTCAATCCCTTCACGGTCACTTACGAGAGTGAGATCTGATAGATAGGATATGATAATATTTTTGGTATTTTTATGATAAAGATGCAAAGTGAAATAAAAGGCAATAAAAATTGCTAAGTGTTGGAAGATTAATATGATGGAAAATTGACCCGAGGGCCATAGGTTTCACTAGTGGCTTCTCTCGAGAGCATAAGTATTACGGTGGGTAAACAAATTACTGTTGAGCAATTGACAGAATTGAGCATAGTTACGAGAATATCTAGGTATGATCATGTATATAGGCATCACGTCCAAGACAAGTAGACCGACTCCTGCCTGCATCTACTACTATTACTCCACAGATCGACCGCTATCCAACATGCATCTAGAGTGTTAAGTTCATAAGAACAGAGTAACGCTTTAAGTAAGATGACATGATGTAGAGGGATAAACTCATGCAATATGATATAAACCCCATCTTGTTATCCTCGATGGCAACAATACAATACGTGCCTTGCTGCCCCTACTGTCACTGGGAAAGGACACCGCAAGATTGAACCCGAAGGTCAGCACTTCTCCCATTGCAAGAAAGATCAATCTAGTAGGCCAAACCAAACTGATAATTCGAAGAGACTTGCAAAGATAACCAATCATACATAATAGACTTCAAAGAAGATTCAAATATTGTTCATAGATAAACTTGATCATAAACCCACAATTCATCGGTCTCAACAAACACACCGCAAAAGAAGATTACATCGAATAGATCTCCACAAGAGAGGGGGAGAACATTGTATTGAGATCCAAAAAGAGAGAATAAGCCATCTAGCTAATAACTGTGGACCCGAAGGTCTGAGGGAAACTACTCACACATCATCGGAGAGGCTATGGTGTTGATGTAGAAGCTCTCCATTATCGATGCCCTCTCCGGCGCACCAAGATGGGATCGCATGGGTACAGAAGGTTGCGGCGGTGGAATTAGGTTTTTGGCTCCGTATCTGGTAGTTTGGGGTACGTAGGTATATATAGGAGGAATAAGTACGTCGGTGGAGCAACGTGGGTCCCACGAGGGTGGAGGGCGCGCCCCTACCTCGTGCCTTCCTAGTTGATGTCTTGACGTAGGGTCCAAGTCCTCTGGATCACGTTCGTTCCGAAAATCACGTTCCCCAAGGTTTCATTCCATTTGGACTCCGTTTGATATTCTTTTTCTGCGAAACTCTGAAATAGGCAAAAAACGGCATTCTGGGTTGGGCCTCCAGTTAATATGTTAGTCCCAAAAATAATATAAAATTGTATAATAAAGCCCGATAATGTGCAAAACAGAATATAATATAGCAGGGAACAATAAAATATTATAGATACATTGGAGACGTATCAGGCAGCACGAAGCAGGACTCCCTGGTCGAACTCGCCTCGGCCATCATTGACACCGACTATGAAAAGATGAAGCAGGATGCCCAGAGAATAAGTCCCGTATCCTGGCACAGGGCGTGGATGCGGCAACTGGTTGAACCTCACCTCAGGTTTGCGGCCAAGAGCGTGTACACTTGTGATACGTCTCCGTCGTATCTACTTTTCCAAACACTTTTGCCCTTGTTTTGGACTATAACTTGCATGATTTGAATGGAACTAACCCGGACTGACGCTATTTTCAGCAGAATTGCCATGGTGTTATCTTTGTGCAGAAACAAAAGTTCTCGGAATGACCCGAAACTTCACGGAGATTAATTTTTTTGGAAATAATAAAAAATATTGGCGAAAGAATCAAGGACAGGGGGCCCACACCCTGTCCACGAGGGTGGCAGGCGCGCCTGCCCCCCATGGTGCGCCCCCTGCCTCGTGGCCCCCCTAGAGCTCCGCCGACCTCAACTCCAACTCTATATATTCGTGTTTGGGGAGAAAAAAAAATCAAAAACAAGGGTTCATCGCATTTTACGATACGGAGCCGCTGCGAAGCCATAAACTCTCTCGGGAGGGCTGATCTGGAGTCCATTCGGGGCTCCGAAGAGGGGAATCCGTCGCCGTCGTCATCATCAACCATCCTCCATCACCAATTTCATGATGCTCACCGCCGTGCGTGAGTAATTCCATCGTAGGCTTGCTGGACGGTGATCGGTTGAATGAGATTTATCATGTAATCGACCTAGTTTTGTTAGGGTTTGATCCCTAGTATCCACTATGTTCTGAGATTGATGTTTCTATGACTTTGCTATGCTTAATGCTTGACACTAGGGCCCGAGTGCCATGATTTCAGATCTGAACCTAATATGTTTTCATGAATATATGTGAGTTTTTGATCCTATCTTGCAAGTCTATAGTCACCTACTATGTGTTATGATCAGGCAACCCCGAAGTGACAATAATCGGGACCACTCCAGTGATGACCGTAGTTTGAGGAGTTCATGTATTCACTATGTGTTAATGCTTTGGTCTGGTACTCTATTAAAAGGAGTCCTTAATATCCCTTAGTTTCCAATAGGACCCCGCTGCCACGGGAGGGTAGGACAAAAGATGTCATGCAAGTTCTTTTCCATAAGCACGTATGACTATATTGGGAATTCATGCCTACATTACATTGATGAATTTGAGCTAGTTCTGTGTCTCCCTATGTTATGAATGTTACATGATGAACCGCATCCGGCATAATTCTCCGTCACCGATCCAATGCCTACTAGCGTTTCACATATTGTTCTTCGCTTATTTACTTTTCCGTTGCTACTGTTACAATCACTGCGAAACCCAAAAATATTACTTTTGCTACCGTTACCGTTACTTCCATACTACTTTGCTACTAGATACTTTGCTGCAGATATTAAGTTATCCATGTGTGGTTGAATTGACAACTCAACTGCTAATACTTGAGAATATTCTTTGGCTCCCCTTGTGTCGAATCAATAAATTTGGGTTGAATACTACCCTCAAAAATTGTTGCGATCCCCTATACTTGTGGGTTATCAAGACTATTTTCTGGCGCCGTTGCCGGGGAGCGTAGATCTATTCTTTGAGTCACCTGGGATTTATGTCTGCTGGTCACTATGAAGAACTTGAAAGATGAGAAAACTAAAATTTATCCCTCAACTACGAGGGGAGGTAAGGAACTGCCATATAGCTCTACACTTGATTCACCTTCTTTTTGAGTAAACTCGCGACACCTAAACCTTCTTCTGCTATTAATTCTGATATGTCGAATGTTATTGATGATGCAACTTCTGCTATGCATGATACTTATGATGAAACAACTTCTCTGCTTGATACTACTGTGCCCATTGGTGAATTTCTTGATGAACAACTTGCTAGGGCTAGAGATAATGAAATTATTGAAACTGATAATATTGATGAAAGTGATGATGAAGATTCTCCCCCTAGATATGAATTGCCTATTGTGCCTGAGGGCTATGTTATGGATGAAGAAACTGCTAGAGACTTTCTTGCTTGCAATGATAGGAATGATCTTAAGAAATTACTAGCTAAGCTGAAACAAAAAACTTTGAATGCTAGAATGAAATATGATCCTGCTAATCCTACTTCACCTATCTTTGTTACTGGTAAGGATTATGAATTCTCCGTCGACCCTGATATAATTACTTTGGTTGAATCTGATCCTTTCTATGGCTATGAATCTGAAACTGTTGTGGCACATCTTACTAAATTAAATGATATAGCCACCCTGTTCACTAATGATGAGAAAACTCGCTACTATTATTACCTTAAGATATTTCCGTTCTCATTAAAGGCTGATGCTAAGATATGGTTTAATTCTCTTGATCCTGGTTGTGTGCGTAATCCCCAGGATATGATTTATTACTTCTCTGCTAAATATTTCCCTGCTCATAAGAAACAAGTTGCTTTAAGGGAAATATATAATTTTGTGCAAATTGAAGAAGAGAGTCTCCCACAATCTTGGGGGAGGCTTCTACAACTACTTAATGCTTTGCCTGACCATCCTCTTAAGAAAAATGAAATACTTGATATATTTTATAATGGACTAACCGATGCTTCCAGAGACCACCTCGATAGTTGTGCTATTGTGTTTTCAGGGAAAGAACTATTGATCAAGCTGAAATTCTATTGAATAATATGTTGACTAATGAAAATAACTGGACACTTCCTGAACTGACTCCTAAGCCAACTCCTAAGAAAAGGGGTATTCTATTTCTCAGTCCTGAAGATATGCAAGAGGCAAAGAAATCTATGAAGGAAAAAGGTATTAAAGCTGAAGATGTTAAGAATTTACCTCCTATTGAAGAAATACATGGTCTTAATTTGCTGCCTGTGGAAGAAATACACAGTATTGATAACCCGACACAGGTAATAAAGGTAAACTCTCTATAGATATGATAAAGCTGAAATCCCTCCTGCTAAGTTTGCTAGCCAATGTCTGGATGAATTTGATAACTGTATGGTTAAGCAAGAAGATTTTAATGCTTATTTTCGTAGAGAATTAAAACGCAATGCTTATATGATTGAACACTTGAGTGATTATATGTCTAGAGTTAAAGGTGAACTTAAACTCATTAGTAAACATGCTTCTATGGTTACCACTCAAGTAGAACAAGTACTTAAAGCTCAGAATGATTTGCTTAATGAATTGACTAGTAAGAATAATGACTTTGTTGTTAGAGTTGCAACTAGAGGAGTTAAATTGACTCAGGAACCTTTGTATCCTGAGGGCCACCCTAAGAGAATTGAGCAGGATTCTCAAAGAAATAATGTTGATGCACCTAGTCCTTCTAAGAGGAAGAAAAAGAAAAATGATAGGACTTTGGATGCTTCTAGTGAACCTGTTGTTGACACACCTGAGAATCCCAATGATATTTCTATCTCTGATGCTGAAACACAATCTGGAAATGAATATGAACCTAGTGATAATGTTAATTATGATGTTCATGTTGATGCTCAACCTAGTAATGACAATGATGTAGAGATTGAACCTGTTGTTGATCTTGATAACCCACAATCAAAGAATCAACGTTATGATAAGAGAGACTTTGTTGCTAGGAAGCACGGTAAAAAAAGGGAACCATGGGTTCAGAAGCCCATGCATTTTCCCTGCTAGTTCTAATATCTACAAGCAATATATTTTATTTGGTTGCGAAACTGCATACATTATAGTTGTCCCTACTAGTAAAGGAGTTCAGAGGGAAAGCTGAACTTTGAAACAAGACGATGAAAATGGTCATAAAATCGTACATGTAGTCACGTACAGGTGCCAAATAGTGTTGCACTGCCATAGGTCCTTAATTGTGCCAGATGTCAAACATTTCCCGAGACTTCCGCACATAGGGATCATGCCGTTGACCAAACACAAAATCATGTTGGCGTTGTGAACCAGACTATTTACCATTCTACTGACTTTGGGTTGTTTGTTCGGTCAATTATTATATGCTAGCGATGGGCTGAACGGGCATTTATTTGTTTCTTTCTTCTTGCTACTGCGTTAATTTTTACAAATGGTGACAATATTTTATACAATGTTCTTGAGTTTTAAAAACAATACACAATTTTTTAAAAAAATTGTAAAATATTGCCAAATTTTAATATATTCAAGAATTTTCAAAATGTTCATGAATTTCGAAAGCTATTCACATTTCTTTTAAAAAATAATGAAATTTGAAAAAAGCATGCCAATATGAAATTAATTGCAAATTTAAAAATGTTCATCAATTTAAACAATTTATAAAAACTAATTTTCATGAACTAAAAAAATCTCCAACTTTACATTTAAAAATTTCATGAATTTCAAAATATTTGATAATTTGAAAAAATTAATAATTTAAAAGGTGTTCACGATTCAAAATAGAAAATGGTAAATCAATAAGATTTGTTTTAATAAACAGAAAAATACAAATTCATACTAAATTTGCCAGAGAAAAAAAAATGAAGAACAGAAAAGCCCCACTCAACCGGGATATTCATAACACGAGAAGCAGGAAACAACACCGTGTCTCGAGTGGGCTGGCCCATGTAATCACGGGAAATGCATGTTTATGTTGACACACCCAGCCTTACACGCGGAATATGATTTACCCCTCTTCACACGGCTCTCAATTGTATTTAATTTTTTTAAATGAATTAAATTTAATCAACTCATTTCTTTGAGGCATGCAAGCTGTGGCGGGACATTATAGACCAATCTTGGTTGCCCAACCAGCCCACAACGACAAATGTACCGCTTGCCAATTGGCAACATATTTACGAATGAAATTGAATCAGCCCATTACCACACCGTTTTCTAAAGAAAAAATTCCCAAGCTCCGCCACTACATGCAAGCATTAAATATTACTTACCCAATTTCAAATTAATTAAAGATCTAGATATATTCCAAGTTAAACTTTTGACAAAGTCTACAGAAACATGTGCTAAAATATACATCATCAAATATATACAGTACAGACGTATATTCTAGAAATTGATGTTATTTCGGTATAATTTTTGGTCAGTTTTTTAGGGGTGCCTCGGGCACGATAAAATCCTCGCTACCGAGGCTCTCCTCATCTTCAGAGACTGGACGATAACTATCATCATCCGGGTCATTGGGCATGGCCTGTTTATCAAGGTTATCTTGCCCGTTGTCTTGTTCCTCCTGTTCGGATGCAGCTCCAACAGAGTCGTCATTGTTTTCGGCGTCGCCCGGCGTACTATTTTCTCTGGTGCCAGTCTTGCCATCTTTTGAGCGACGAGGCTTAGAACGGCGTTTAGGGCGCCGATGCTTGGACTGTGTCTCAGAAGGTTTATTCGCAACTTGATCCCCTTTTTCATCGTCGCTAGCTTTTATAGGTGTGTCGACCATGTACACATCGTACGAAGTGGTGGCCGTCTAACGTCCAGTAAATGACGGGTCCTGGCCTTGCTCCTTGTCGGCATCGTCGTCCATACCGTTGATGCCTTCGGAGCCGTAATCAAGCACATCGGTTAAGTCATCGACAGTGGCTATGAAATGGGTGGCGGGTGGGAAGCAAAATCCCCCATCATCAGCCTCTAGCTCAAACTGAACATAGTTCTGTTGAGTCCTTCTCCAAGGACAAATACTTTAAAGAGTTCAGCACATCACCCAAAGGTGAGTGCTGAAAAACGTCTACGGCGCTGAATTCGAAGATCGATAACCGATCTAGCTCGGTGTCCGCAGGCGTACATGGTCCGAAACTTATAGCCGGAGACGAGTCCGAAGTTCCGTTGACGCAAATATTGCAGGGTGTTGAGTCTGTGTGCGGCTCCAACGTCGCGAACTCTATGGCTTTGAATGGCACGATCTGCTCTGGTTCTAAGGCCGTTGCAGCAACACGAACCATCTCCTGGATGTGATCCGATGACAGATTTAAGTCATGTTCATCGGAGCGAGGGGGAGCGATCGCCGGGATCTCAAATCCATTGAAGATCAAGTCACCACGGATATCCGCGACGTAGTTCAAGCTTCCAAATCTGACCTGATGGACAGGGACATAGCTATCGACCTACTCCAGATGGCCAAGCGAGTTGACCAACACACCACAAGCGAGTTGGCACGCAGTACGAAGCGAGTTTATGTCTTTCTCAGAAAGACCATGTGACGGTATCACCCTAAAGATGGAATAATATTCTCCGCGCCTAGCCCCCGTTTTGGTGATGCATCTACCGTCATCAAAGGGCACGTGGTGGTGTGTCTCAATGCTGACATGACATGATTACTAGATCAAAAGTTTCCTCACAAAAAAAGATACCACATGCGAAATGTGGTAAGCTATCTTCAAGATCGAAAAAAATCCAATTATATCTAAGATGACGCTGAGAGCTAATTAAGTGAAAGTTTCTTTTGTGCCACAATACCATTATGCCTTCTCTGATCAGATAACACATTCACTGTCCAGCACCTCGTTAATTGAAATGTCACAAATTGCAATCATGAACAAAAGGCACTTTTTTATATCATTCATTCTCAACCCATACTACAATGGGAGTACACTAATTGGTAACATGGCACGGGTTGCAAAACAAGCAGCAACGTGCATCATCAATCCTACGAAGAAAGAAGGAAACATCAAGCGACGTGATCGAAGAGGCAGACTGGGTGGCAACACTTGTGTTGATCTTGCAGTCGAGCCTCAGTTACATTTCGGGCTAGAGGAGAAAACGTCGACAGGGAATGACTTGGATATGATCCCGGCGTGCAGCCTAAGCTCATTGCCATCACGGCCGACATCCTGTATGCTGATCCACGCAAAAAATACCTTCACCTTAATGCCTTCGAGGCCGCTGATCGTGTCATTTTTTATGTTCCCGGCAACCCGAATGCTGTAGTGGATGTCGTACTGGCCGTCAATACGAAGTTTGCATTCATCGGAGAAGTGTACCTCAAAGGAGCCATCCGGTCGGAGCACGTAGTCATGCACTCCCTCCGGGAGGATCCCCGGTGGGAAGCCATATCGCCCTAGCATTTCGTACGCCGTTGGCTTGTTGGCTGCGGGGGCGGGGGCCTTTGCCAGGGTGGCGGCGGTGGCAGTGAGAAGGATGTTTACTATTGCCACGAGGAGGAGGGTAGTATGCTTCGCCATTGCTAGTGCTCTAGCTCAGGCTGACAACTAAAGCTTTGCAGATATATTTGTGTGTAAGCACAGAAAGATGCAGGCTATATATAGAGATAAATCTATAAATATTTGGCGTACAATAAATGTGTATTCAGTACTCACCAAAGTTAATAGGAAATATACTAAAAATATTGTCATATAAATTAGATAAATATAAGATATATATGCTCATTAATTTTACAAATCGTAGTAACAAAATAAACATTTAATTCCCTCCCAAAAAAATCTTTACATTCATTGAGGTGGAATTAAATATTCTCTTATTTTAGCGGAAATTAGTTTTCTACTTCAATAACATTCCTCTTCTCAAAGGCCCCGAGGGCCATCATTATTAATGTTGGCCCACAATACCTTTTGAATCATGCAAGGCAACGTATTCCCTAGGAATCTTGGCATGTGGCCTCTACTGGCAATATACACTACAGGAATCAGCTTATTTGCCTGGCGGACGACAAAGACACCAAAAGCGGACGGTAAAGCTCTTTGCCGTCCGCCACCGACGGCAAACCTGCCCCGCAAAGAGAGGGATGGTAAACATGTTCTTTCACTAGTAGATAAAGGGCCTTTAGTCCCGGTTCATAAGGGCCTTTAGTCCCGGTTCTGGAACTGGGACTAAAGGGTCTTTACTAAAGCCTCCCCCTTTAGTCCCGGTTCTTATACGAACCGGGACTAAAGGCCCTCCATGTGGCCGCTGCTTGGAGGTCCACCTTTAGTCCCGGTTGATAACACCAACCGGTACTAAAGGAATTTTTTTGATTTTTTTTGAATTTTTTTTGAATTTTTTTTATTTTCAATTTTTTGAACTATTTTAACCTGTAATCTACAGTCACCCCTCATCACTGCTCAATTGAATCTCTAATCTCTAATCGCCCCTCATCATTCCAAATCATCTAACTTTCCGGACGGTCACCCATCCTCTCACTACTCCAGCCTGAGCACGCTTAACTTCCGGGTTCTATTCTCCCTCGTTTCCAAGTCTCCACTTGTTGTTTTCCTAACAATAGTAAGATGTCAATCCTATAAACCCTCAGGAATTTAGTTTGAGCATGAAGTTACACGTTTCACTGTTTGAGTTTGAAACTATTGTTCTAAAAAACAATAATTATTTAGTAACACTAATATTTTTGAATAAGTAGCTTGACCATAGTTTGACCACAGTTTGACCATAGTTTAACCAGATTTGACAAAAATTCAAAAAAACAGAAATAATTATTTAGTAACACTATTATTTCTTAAATAAGTAGTTTGACCATTGTTTGACCATAGTTTGACCAGATTTGACCAAAATTCAAAAAACTGAAATAATTATCTAGTAACACTAGAATAAGTAGTTTGACCATAGTTTGACCAGATTTAACAAAAATTCAAAAAAAATGAAATTTGAGCATAACTTTTTTTCCTTTTAGAATATGAGGATTCTACGAATTTGCAAACAGGCCGTAGGCCGTCCCCATCGGATGTGGATTTTCGTGCTGAACATTTTGATATATTATACGTTTTTTCTGACATCGTATGCAAAAGTTACAGCCGTTTTACGTTTTCCCTACACTTTTGCAAAACATGTCCAAATTTAAGTTTTTAAATTTTCCTAACTAGTAGATGTGGTAACATAAGTACATCTCGAAGGATTTCAACTTTTGAAGTTTTTATCATTTTCTTTTGCTTTTTACAAAACTAAAAAGGCGATACACGCGGGGGGGGGGGGCGTAGGATTTGAAAATTGCACCATTAGTACCGGTTCGTGGCACGAACCGGTACTAATGGTCATCGCACCCTTTTGTACCGGTTCGTGGGACCAACCAGGACTAAAGGTCCCATCTGTACCGGGAGTTATGACTTTCCGACGCCCTCGCCGCTCGAACCGGGACTAATGCTCACATTAGTCTCAGTTCGTAACGAAACCGGGATTAATGCCTTTTCTGGCCTGAACCATTGCCCCCTTTTCTACTAGTGTTTGCCATCTGTTTCCTCAAAGTGGACGGCAAAGACTCTTTGTCGTCGGCGGCAGACGACAAAGAACATGGATGGCAAAACATGCATTAGTCATGTTAGGTGGCTAACAGCAGCCTTTGCCGGATGGCAAAGCTGCCCAGCCCCGACGTCAGCAGACCCAACTCTTTGCCGTCTACCACCGACGGCAAATTGACCAAATGGGTCTGCTCCCAGGTTGCACAGGTTGCTGACACGTGGTCTCTTTGCCGTCTACGGCGGACAACAAAGACTCCTTTGCCGTCGGCAGCGGACGGCAAAGTACCTATATTGTTGCTATTTTTTCCGTTTTCCGTTATATCCCTGCATTTTCAAAAGATATATATGATATATGTAGTTTCAACATCAAACTAGCCCATGTATCAAACATCTAGCAGTCCATCAATGCAACAGAACACATAGGGTATTAAAAGATCCAATACATACATAGTTTTACGGAGTTCATCCATATATACATACATAGTTTCACATTGTTATCAATACAAATGAAACCAAGAACTAAACACTAGCAGACCATCAATGCCGCTTCCATGAAGTGAACCAAACCTGCAAAAATGGGAGTAAGAAAGTTAGAAGAAGAAGAAGAAGAAGAAGAAGAAGAAGAAGAAGAAGAAGAAGAAGAAGAAGAAGAAGAAGAAGAAGAAGAAGAAGAAGAAGAAGAAGAAGAAGAAGAAGAAGAAGAAGAAGAAGAAGAAGAAGAAGAAGAAGAAGAAGAAGAAGAAGAAGAAGAAGAAGAAGAAGAAGAAGAAGAAGAAGAAGAAGAAGAAGAAGAAGAAGAAGAAGAAGAAGAAGAAGAAGAAGAAGAAGAAGAAGAAGAAGAAGAAGAAGAAGAAGAAGAAGAAGAAGAAGAAGAAGAAGAAGAAGAAGAAGAAGAAGAAGAAGAAGAAGAAGAAGAAGAAGAAGAAGAAGAAGAAGAAGAAGAAGAAGAAGAAGAAGAAGAATACTAGAAGAAGAAGACTAGAAGAATAAGAAGAAGAAGACTAGAAGAAGAAAGAAGAAGAAGAGCCGTCTGGTCGGAGAAGTGTACCTCAAAGGAGACGTCCGGTCGGAGAAGTGTACCTCAAAGGAGCCGCCCGGTCGGAGCTCGTAGTCATGCACTCCCTCCGGGAGGATACCCGGTGGGAAGCCATATCGCCCTAGCATTTCGTACGCCGTCGGCTTGTTGGCTCCGGGGGCGGGGGCCTTGGCCAGGGTGGCGGCGGTGGCAGTGAGAAGGATGTTTACTATTGCCACGAGGAGGAGGGTAGTATGCTTCGCCATTGGTAGTGCTCTAGCTCAGGCTGACAACTAAAGCTTTGCAGATATATTTGTGTGTAAGCACAGAAAGATGCAGGCTATATATAGAGATAAATCTATAAATATTTGGCGTACAATAAATGTGTATTCAGTACTCACCAAAGTTAATAGGAAATATACTAAAAATATTGTCATATAAATTAGATAAATATAAGATATATATGCTCATTAACTTTACAAATCGTAGTAACAAAATAAACATTTAATTCCCTCCAAAAAAATCTTTACATTCATTGAGGTGGAATTAAATATTCTCTTATTTTAGCGGAAATTAATTTTCTACTTTAATAACATTCCTCTTCTCAAAGGCCCCGAGGGTCATCACTATTAATCTTGGCCCACAATACCTTTTGAATCATGCAAGGCGACGTATTCCCTAGGAATCTTGGCATGTGGCCTCTACCGGCAATATAAACTACAGGAATCTGCTTATTTGCCGGGCGGACGGCAAAGACACCAAAAGCGGACGGTAAAGCTCTTTGCCGTCTAATACGTCTCCGTCGTATCTACTTTTCCAAACCCTTTTGCCCTTGTTTTGGACTCTAACTTGTATGATTTGAATGGAACTAACCCAGACTGACGTTGTTTTCAGCAGAATTGCCATGGTGTTGTTTTATGTGCAGAAAACAAAAGTTCTCGGAATGACCTGAAACTCCACGGAATATCTTAGAATAAATATTAAAAAATCCTCGCCAAAGATGAAGACCAGGGGGCCCACACCCTGTCCACGAGGGTGGGGGCGCGCCCCTCCCCCTGGGCGCGCCCCCCTACCTCGTGGGCCCCCTGGATGCCCTCCGACGCAAACTCCAACTCTATATATTGTCTTTCGGGGAGAAAAAAATCAGAGAAAAAGTTTCATCGCGTTTTACGATACGGAGCCACCGCCAAGCCCTAATCTCTCTCGGGAGGGCTGATCTGGAGTCCGTTCGGGGTTCCGGAGAGGGGGATTCGTCGCCGTCGTCATCATCAACCATCCTCCATCACCAATTCCGGAGAGGGGGATGCTCACCTCCGTGCGTGAGTAATTGCATCGTAGGCTTGCTGGACGGTGATGGGTTGGATAAGATTTATCATGTAATCGAGTTAGTTTTGTTAGGGTTTGATCCCTAGTATCCACTATGTTCTGAGATTGATGTTTCTATGACTTTGCTATGCTTAATGCTTGTCACTAGGGCCCGAGTGCCATGATTTCAGATCTGAACCTATTATGTTTTCATGAAGATATGTGAGTTCTAGATCCTATCTTGCAAGTCTATAGTCACCTACTATGTGTTATGATCCAGCAATCCCGAAGTGACAATAATCGGGACTACTCCCGGTGATGACCATAGTTTGAGTAGTTCATGTATTCACTATGTGTTAATGCTTTGTTCCGGTTCTCTATTAAAAGGAGGCCTTAATATCCCTTAGTTTCCAATAGGACCCCGCTGCCACGGGAGGGTAGGACAAAAGATGTCATGCAAGTTCTTTTCCATAAGCACATGTGACTATTTACGGAATACATGCCTACATTATATTGATGAACTGGAGCTAGTTCTGTGTCACCCTATGTTGTGACTGTTACATGATGAACCACATCCGGCATAATTATCCATCATTGATCCGGTGCCTACGAGTTTTCCATATACTGGTTTACGCTTATTTACTTTTCCGTTTCTACTGTTACAATCACTACAAAAATACCAAAAACATTACTTTTGCTGTCTTTACTTTTGTTACCGTTACCACCACTATCATATTACTGTGCTACTAAACACTTTGCTGCAGATACTAAGTTTCCAGGTGTGGTTGAATTGACAACTCAGCTGCTAATACTTGAGAATATTCTTTGGCTCCCCTTGTGTCGAATCAACAAATTTGGCTTGAATACTCTACCCTCAAAAACTGTTGCGATCCCCTATACTTGTGGGTTATCAAGACCTTTTTCTGGCGCCGTTGCCGGGGAGCATAGCTCTATTCTTTGAGTCACTTGGGATTTATATCTGCTGGACACTATGAAGAACTTGAAAGACGCTAAGACAAAAATTTATCCCTCAACTATGAGGGGAGGTAAGGAACTGCCATCTAGCTCTGCACTTGATTCACCTTCTGTTATGAGTAAGCTAGCGACACCTAAACCTACTACTGCTATGAATTCTGATATGTCGCATGTTATTGATGATGCCACTTTTGCTATGCATGATACTTATGATGAAACTACTTGTATGCTTGATACTACTGTGCCACTTGGTGAATTTCTAGATGAGAAAATTTCTAAGTCTAGAGAAAGAGAAATTAGTGAACCTGAACACGATGATGTTAGTGATGATGAACCTATGCCTGTTATTCCTGAGGGTTATCTTTTTAATAATGAATCTTATGAAGCTATTCTTGCTTGTCCGGATAAACCTGAACGTAAGAGGTTACTAATTAAGTGGAGTAAGGAATCTTTTAGAGGTAGGATGAGACCCGACCCTGCTTTTGCTACTTCACCTATCTATGTTCCTGATCAGGATTATTATGATATTACTGTTGATCCAGATATAATTACTTTGGTTGAATCTGATCCTTTTTATGGCTATGAATCTGAAACTGTTGTGGCACATCTTCGTAAGTTAGATGAAATAGTTGCCCTGTTTACTAATAATCTGAGATCGCGCCACTTTTATATAATCAAAATATTTCCGTTCTCATTAAAGGGTGATGCTAAGAAATGGTTTAATTCTCTTGATCCTGCCTGTGTGCAAAGTCCCCAGGATATGATTTATTACTTCTCTGCTAAATATTTCCCTGCTCATAAGAAACAAGCTGCTTGGAGGGAAATATACAATTTTGTGCAAATTGAAGAAGAGAGTCTCCCACAAGCTTGGGGGAGGCTTCTCAAGTTACTTAATGCTTTGCCTGATCATCCTCTTAAGAAACCTGAAATATTTGATATCTTTTATAATGGACTAACTGATGCTTCCAGAGATTACCTGGATAGTTGTGCTGGTTCTCTTTTCAGGGAAAGAACACCGGATGACGCTGAAATTTTATTGAATAATATGATGGCAAATGAAAATAATTGGGCACCTCCTGAGCCACCTCCCGAGCCAACTCCTGAGCCAGCTCCTGAGCCAATTCCTGAGCCTATTCCTAAACCAACTCCGAAGAAGAGAGGTGTTCTATTTCTCAGTCCCCAAGATATCCAAGAGGCAAAGAAATCTATGAAAGAAAAAGGTATTGAAGCTGAAGATGTTAAGAATTTACCTCCTATTGAAGAAATACATGGTCTTAATTTACCACCTGTTGAAGAAGTATATGATCTCAATTACTTATTTATTGAAGAACCTCCCGATATCCCGACACAGGTAGTAAAGGTAAATTCTCTCTATAGATATGATAAAGTTGAAGTCCCTCCTACTAAAATTGCTAGTCAGTGCTTGGATGAGTTTGATGACTTTATGTTTAAGCAAGATGACTTTAATGCTTATTTTGGTAGACAACTAAAGCAGAATACCTTTATGATTAAACGCTTGAGTGATTATATGGATAATATTAGAGGTGAACTTAAACTTGTTAGCAAACATGCTTCTATGGTTACCACTCAAGTAGAACAAGTACTTAAAGCTCAGAAAGAAATGCTTGATGAAATGAATACTAAGAAAAATGATTATGCTGTTAGAGTGGCTACTAGAACTGGTAGAATGACTCAGGACCCTTTGTATCCTGAAGGCCACCCTAAGAGAATCGAGCAAGATTCTCAAAGAAATAATATTGATGCACCTAGTTCTTATAAAAGGAAGAAAAAGAAAAATGATAGAACTGTGCAAACTTCTAGTGAACCTATTGCTGAACCACCTGATAATCCAAATGATATCTCTATGTCTGATGCTGAAACACAATCTGGTAATGAACATGAACCTGGTGAAGATGTTAATGATGATGTTCATGATGATGCTCAACCTAGTAATGATAATGATGTAGAAGTTGAACCTGCTGTTGATCTTGATAACCCACAATCAAAGAATCAACGTTATGATAAAAGAGACTTCGTTGCTAGGAAACATGGTAAAGAAAGAGAACCATGGGTTCAGAAACCCATGCCTTTTCCTCCGAAACCATCCAAGAAAAAGGATGATGAGGATTTTGAGCGCTTTGCTGAAATGATTAGACCTATCTTTTTGCGTATGCGATTGACTGATGTGCTCAAAACACATCCTTATGCTAAGTATATGAAGGATACCATTACTAGTAAAAGAAAGATACCGGAGGCTGAAATTTCCACCATGCTTGCTAATTACACTTTTAAGGGTGGAATACGAAAGAAACTTGGAGATCCAGGAGTACCTACTATACCATGCTCCATTAAAAGAAATTATGTTAAAACTGCTTTATGTGATCTTGGAGCCGGTGTTAGTGTTATGCCTCTCTCTTTATATCGTAGACTTGACTTGAATAAGTTGACACCTACTGAAATATCTTTGCAAATGGCTAATAAATAAACTGCTATACCTGTCGGTATTTGTGAGGATGTGCCTGTTGTGGTTGCAAACGTTACTATTTTAACGGACTTTGTTATTCTTGATATTCCTGAGGATGATAGTATGTCTATTATTCTTGGAAGACCTTTCCTTAATACTGCAGGGGCTGTTATTGATTGCAACAAAGGCAATGTCACTTTTCATGTTAATGGTAGTGAGCATACGGTGAACTTTCCGAGGAAACAACCTCAAGTTTATAGTATCAACTCTATTGGAAAAATTCCATCGATTATATTTGGAGGTTTTGAATTTCCTATTCCTACTGTCAAAAAGAAATATGATATACTTATTGTTGGGGATGTCGATATCCCCGTTGAGGTAACATAGTGTTATTCGAAATTTCTCCGGTTCCATCATTATCGGAATGAGTTTGTTAACAAGACTTGATCATTCTTGTTAGTGGATTCTTTTTGATGAGCATGAGATGGATGAAACTAGAAGCACAACCTTTTGTACTCTCTTTATATTTTCTGTTCTTTAGTAGAAATAAAGTAAAATAGTATTTTTTTGTCTGTTTCCTGACTTATCCGTGCAATATAAAAATATCCCGAAAATAAAAGTCCTCAAAATGCCATGCCAATTTAATATAATTTTTTTCGGGAATATTTAAGGATTTTTAGTGCAAAAAATACCGCGGGGGGGAGCTGCCACCTAGTCACGAGGGTGGAGGGCGCGCCCTACCCCCCTGGGCGCGCCCCCTACCTCGTGGGCCCATGGTGGCCCTCCTCCACTTATTCCTGCACCCATCTTCTTCCTCTGTCTCGCACAAACCCGAAAAACCAACTCAAGCTCGTGTTCCAGCAACTTTTGCTGCGATTTTTGATCTCCTTGCTCAAAGCACCTCTCGCAAAACTGCTTGGGGAGATTGTTCCTTGGTATGTGACTCCTCCATTGGCCCAATTAGTTTTTGTTCTAGTGCTTTATTCATTGCAAATTTGTGCTGCATAGGTGATCATGTTCTTGAGTTTGCATGTCAAATTTATATGGTTCCAAGTAGTTCTAATGCTTGATATATGCTCTAGGCACTTGTATGAGTAGTTGCTATCAATCTTATTGAAGTTGGTTCACTTTTGTTTGAAGTTACTAAAAATTTCAGATTGTTTCAAAAATAATGAAGAGACTTTTGAGGGGCTCGTCGAGCCAAAGTTCTAAGGAGAAACAAAAGGAAGAAGAACAGAAGCCCAAATTTAATCTGCCTCATATCGCGGAGGTCCGGCCGTGTGAATGGCCTTCCGATGACTTCTTGAGGAGTGCCGGGATTTATGAAGATTTCTATCTATTGATTGAGAATGCCGGCCTCACCAACTTCCTCCACGACCAACGTCATCAGTATCTCTTACTCACAAATACTTTTGTGCAGAACTTCTACTTTTTCCCTAAGAAATCACCTCCAACAGTAGAGTTCCATTTATATGATGTTGCTAGGGAGATGACATTAGCTGCATTTTGCGAGGTTTGCAAAATACCTTTCGAGGGTTCTTTAGATGAACCACACCGTAATGAAGTGGAAGCTTATATTGACACTATCACTGTGGGAGAAACCAGGAAGGTTTCTGATGCAAGAATTACTAGCATACATTTCCCTGTTTTACGCTACTTTGCCTTATTTGCTAGTCGTTGCTTGATTGGTCGCGGGAACCGTGCGAACCTTAGTATTCCTGATATTATTATTTTGCTCCATGGTTTATACCGCAATAACTCTGTTAGTATGGGTGGAATTGTTGCTAGACGGTTGAGTATGAACCGTACTAAGCGCCCCATCTTTGGAGGCATTTATGCTTCACGCTTAGCTGAACATTTTGAAATACCTATTAGGCATGAGGAGAAAGAAGAAACAGCGCTGCCCCGTGCTTATTTAGATTATAAGAGTATGGTAGCGCATGATTTTCTTGTTAAGAATCGCGAAGGGGCGCTTAAATATAAATTGTACTTTGATAAACATCACCCTGAGACTATTACTTTGCCTGCTCCCTCTTTGTTTAACTTGTCTGCAGGTACTTACATTGTTCCGTGGGCGGCTGTTCAAGCCTATCGGAATCCTGCACCAGCCTCGGAACCGGAGCCTCCACGAATGTCTGTTTATTCTTGGGATCCTGAGGCGGTTGCCAGCCAGTGGCAGTCAGAGTCCTCTTCGTCGTATTCTTCATCGCAGTATGACCCCAGCTTCACCTATGGATATCAGCCAGGTTATCCCTGGCAATAGACCAACTTAGGCCAAAAGCCTAAGCTTGGGGGAGTACGTATTTCCCACCGACATTACATTCATGTTCACACACACTCATTGCTAGATGTGAGTGCTCATACTCTTTCATTGTAATATCCATGTTAGTTTAAATTTATTTTTCTAGCTTTCTTCTTGTGTGTTTGATAAACCTTAAGAAAAAAAACAAAAAAATTAGTTAGTCTACTTTCCATGCTTGTAGTAGAATTAAAAAGAAAACCCAAAAATATTTCCCGTCCTTCTTTTGCTTGTTGGGAGCTTTCCCGTGTAAATAGATTTTATTCTTCTTTTTCCTTTCTTTGGGGGTCGAGAAGACTATATTGAAAATGCTTAGTGGCTCTTATATGCATGATTGTTTATTTAACTTAGAGCCCATATTACTTGTCTACTCTATTGAGTTGAATGCTTGCAGATTCCAGCTTAGTCCAATGCACGTGCACTCTTATTATTATATACACCGTTCAGTCGTGCAAGTGAAAGGCAATAATGATGATATATGATGGACTCATTGGGATGAGAAAAGCTGGTATGAACTCGATCTCTCTTGTTTTTGTAAATATGATGATTCATCGTTCCTGATTTAGCTATTATGAAGTAAACATATTTGCAATGACATTTAGAGATTATAGTTGCTTGTGCCATGCTTGTTTAGCTATGAGTTATAATGGTTAACCTTGCGTGCCAACATGCTATTAAGATGATTATGATGTGGTATGATAGGATGGTATCCTCCTTTAAATGAATTGAGTGACTCGACTTGGCACATGTTCACGCATGTAGTTGAATCAAATCAACATAGCCTTCATGATATTTATGTTCATGGTGGATTATATCCTACTCATGCTTATATTCGGTGTGAATTAATTTTAATGCATGTTTACGACTGTTGTCGCTCTCTCAGTTGGTCGCTTCCCAGTCTTTTGCTAGCCTTCACCTGTACTAAGCAGGAATACCGTTTGTGCATCCAAACTCCTTAAACCCCAAAGTTGTTCCATATGAGTCCACTATACCTTCCTATATGCGGTATCTACCTGTCGTTCCAAGTAAATTTGTATGTGCCAAACTCCAAACCTTCAAATGAAATTCTGTTTTGTATGCTCGAGCAGCTCATGTGCAACTATGGTTGCCTATATCTTCCATGCTAGGTGGGTTATTCTCAAGAGGAGTGGACTCCGCTCCTCATTCACGAGAAAGGGCCGGTAACCGTGATGCCCAGTCCCATGATCCAAAAAGATCAAAGCAAATCAAAATAATTAAACAAAACTCCCCCTGGGACCCGTTGAATGTTGGAGGCACTCGTTGTTTCGAGCAAGCCATGGATTGATGCTTGTGGAGGAGGGGGAGTATAAACCTTTAGCATTCTGTTTGGGAACTGCCTATAATGCATGTAGTATGGAAGATACAGCCATCTAATAGTTGTTGCGTTGACAGTGAAAGTATGCCGCTCAAAATATTATTTATCTCTATTTCAAAAATCGAGCTCTGGCACCTCTACAAATCCCTGCTTCCCTCTGCGAAGGGCCTATCTATTTACTTTTATGTTGAGTCATCACCCTTCTTATTAAAAAGCACCCGCTGGAGAGCACACTGACGTTTGCATTCATTATGATTAGTTTATATTGGCTATGACTTGACTGGATCTCTTTTACCATGAATTACAATGTTTAGTCAGTCCTTGATCTTTAAAGGTGCTCTGCATTTATGTTTTGCGGTCTCAGAAAGGGCTACTGAGATACCATTTTGTTATATCATGTTATGATTATTTTGAGAAAGTGTTGTCATCCGAGTTTTATTATTATGGCTCGCTAGCTGATTATGCTATTGATATGAGTAATTGTGAGACCTACGTGTTATTGTGAGTATGGTTAGTTCATAATAATTGCTGAAACTTGAATGCTGGCTTTTCATGTTTACAACAACAAGAGCAAACAGAGTTTGTAAAAGTTTTTCTTTTTCTCTTTCAGTTTGTCAACTGAATTGCTTGGGGACAAGCAAGGGTTTAAGCTTGGCGGAGTTGATACGTCTCCGTCGCATCTACTTTTCCAAACACTTTTGCCCTTGTTTTGGACTCTAACTTGTATGATTTGAATGGAACTAACCCGGACTGACGCTGTTTTCAGCAGAATTGCCATGGTGTTGTTTTATGTGCAGAAAACAAAAGTTCTCGGAATGACCTGAAACTCCATGGAATATCTTAGAATAAATAATAAAAAATCCTCGCCAAAGATGAAGACCAGGGGGCCCACACCCTGTCCACGAGGGTGGGGGCGCGCCCCTCCCCCCTGGGCGCGCCCCCTACCTCGTGGGCCCCCTGGATGCCCTCAGACGCCAACTCCAACTCTATATATTGGCTTTCGGGGAGAAAAAATCAGAGAAAAAGTTTCACCACGTTTTACGATACGGAGCCACCGCCAAGCCCTAATCTCTCTCGGGAGGGCTGATCTGGAGTCCGTTCGGGGCTCCGGAGAGGGGGATTCGTCGCCGTCGTCATCATCAACCATCCTCCATCTCCAATTTCATGATGCTCACCGCCGTGCGTGAGTAATTGCATCATAGGCTTGCTGGATGGTGATGGGTTGGATGAGATTTATCATGTAATCGAGTTAGTTTTGTTAGGGTTTGATCCCTAGTATCCACTATGTTCTGAGATTGATGTTGCTATGACTTTGCTATGCTTAATGCTTGTCACTAGGGCCCGAGTGCCATGATTTCAGATCTGAACCTATTATGTTTTCATGAATATATGTGACTTCTAGATCCTATCTTGCAAGTCTATAGTCACCTACTATGTGTTATGATTCGGCAACCCCGAAGTGACAATAATCGGGACCACTCCCGGTGATGACCATAGTTTGAGGAGTTCATGTATTCACTATGTGTTAATGCTTTGTTCCGGTTCTCTATTAAAAGGAGGCCTTAATATCCCTTAGTTTCCAATAGGACCCCGCTGCCACAGGAGGGTAGGACAAAAGATGTCATGCAAGTTCTTTTCCATAAGCACGTATGACTATTTACGGAATACATGCCTACATTATATTGATGAACTGGAGCTTGTTCTGTGTTACCCTATGTTATGACTGTTACATGATGAACCACATCCGGCATAATTATCCATCATTGATCCGGTGCCTACGAGTTTTCCATATACTGGTTTACGCTTATTTACTTTTCCGTTGCTACTGTTACAATCACTACAAAAATACCAAAAACATTACTTTTGTTGTCTTTACTTTTGTTACCGTAACCACCACTATCCTATTACTGTGTTACTAAACACTTTGCTACAAATACTAAGTGTCCAGGTGTGGTTGAATTGACAACTCAGCTGCTAATACTTGAGAATATTCTTTGGCTCCCCTTGTGTCGAATCAACAAATTTGGGTTGAATACTCTACCCTCGAAAACTGTTGCGATCCCCTATACTTGTGGGTTATCAAGACTGTCCGCCACCGATGGCAAACCTGCCCCGCAAAGAGAGCGACGGTAAACATGTTCTTTGCCATCTGTTTCCTCAAAGTGGACGGCAAAGACTCTTTGTCGTTGGCGGCGGATGGCAAAGAACATGGACGGCAAAAACATGCATTAGTCACGTTAGGTGGCTAACGGCAGCCTTTGCCGGATGGCGAAGCTGCCCAGCCCTGACGTCAGCAGATGCGTCAGCAGACCCAACTCTTTGCCGTCTGCCACCGGCAGCAAATTGACCAAATGGGTCTGCTCCCAGGTTGCACAGGTTGCTGACACATGGTCTCTTTACCATCTACGGCGGACGATTAAGACTCCTTTGCCGTCGGCGGCGGATGGCAAAGTGCCTATATTGTTGCTATTTTTTCTGTTTTCTGTTATATCCCTGCATTTTCAAAAGATATATATGATATATATATATAGTTTCAACATCAAACTAGCCCATGTATCAAACATCTAGCAGTCCATCAATGCAACAGAACACATAGGGTATTAAAAGATCTAATACATACATAGTTTTGTGGAGTTCATCCATATATACATACATAGTTTCACATTGTTACCAATACAAATGAAACCAAGAACTAAACACTAGCAGACCATCAATGCCTCTTCCATGAAATGAATCAAACCTGCAAAAATGGGAGTAGAAAGTTAGAAGAAGAAGAAGAAGAAGAAGAAGAAGAAGAAGAAGAAGAAGAAGAAGAAGAAGAAGAAGAAGAAGAAGAAGAAGAAGAAGAAGAATACTAGAAGAAGAAGACTAGAAGAAGAAGAAGAAGAAGAAGAAGACTAGAAGAAGAAAGAAGAAGAAGAAGAAGACTAGAAGAAGAAAGAAGAAGAAGAAGAAGAAGAAGAAGAAGAAGAAGAAGAAGAAGAAGAAGAAGAAACAAGAAGAATAAGCTTCTTCTTTTTCTTCTTTCCTCTTCTTTCTTCTTCTCTTCTATCTTTTTATCCCTTTTCTCCTCATTCTCATTCTTCTTCTTTTATTCTTTCTTTTTCTTCTCTTTCTTCTTCTATTCTTTCTTTTTCTTCTCTTTCTTGTTTTTCTTCTTGTTATTCCTTATTTGTGTCATTTTAGAGCTAACATAGGTAATTATGCCATTTTTTGGCCAAGTAAGCTTATTATGTCAATTTAGAGAAAAATAAGGTAAGTATAGATCATTTTTTGTGCCGACGGGGACGGATATCAAGACCATGGCACTATGTATAACAAACAATCATACAAAGTAAGAAAATTATATAAGTAACTATATAAATCATACAATCATACAAGTAACTATATAAATCAAGTACACCATAAAAAATTGAATACCTAATAATAATCTAGATCGTCGGGTTCAATAAATGCTCCGGGATCAATAAATGCATCATCATCATCACTATCATGAATGAAGTGCTCATCGGGTTCAGCGGCATCAACATGTGGAAGGCCACCTTTAAGTAATCGGTCAAGCATTGACAAGTCATCTGCAGCAGTAACCTCTTCTTGTTCAGGCTCTTCTTGTTCCAGCTCAGGGGTGAAGTCGGGTTCACTGTCGCTGTCTAATTCAATGTTCTGTGAAGTAGAGCATTTATTGAATCATTTTTTGGAAAGACGTGTGTCGGTGTCAAAACCGGCGGATCTCGGGTAGGGGGTCCCGAACTGTGCGTCTAGGCCGATGGTAATAGGAGACAAGTGACACGATGTTTTTACCCAAGTTCGGCCCTCTCGATGGAGGTACAACCCTACTCTTGCTTGATTAATATTGATGATATGGGTAGTACAAGAGTAGATCTACCACGATATCAGAGAGGCTAAACCCTAGAACACTACTAGGAAAAAGCCTAGCAGCAGCGCAGGTTTTGGGCCTATTAGTAGCGCGGGGGCCGACGCTACTAATAAGGCGCTACAGCTAACGTATAGCAGTAGTGCGGGATCACGGGCAAAGGTTATAGTCCGGCTATCCGGATACCCCCTAATCCAGGACTCCCTCAGGACCCAAGATGGGATCTCACGGGTACAGAAGGTTGCGGCGGTGGAATTAGGTTTTTGGCTTCGTATCTGGTAGTTTGGGGGTACATAGGTATATATAGGAGGAAGAAGTACGTCGGTAGAGCAACATGGGGCCCACGAGGGTGGAGGGCGCGCCCAGGTGGGTAGGCGTGCCCCCTACCTCGTGCCTTCTCGGTTGATGTCTTGATGTAGGGTCCAAGTCCTCTGGATCACGTCCGTTCCAAAAATCATGTTCCCGAAGGTTTCATTTCGTTTGGACTCCGTTTAATATTCTTTTTCTGCAAAACTCTGAAATAGGAAAAAAACAGCAATTCTGGGTTGGGCCTCCGGTTAATAGGTTAGTCCCAAAAATAATATAAAAGTGTATAGTAAAGCCCGATGATGTCCAAAAACAGAATATAATATAGCATGGAACAATAAAAAATTATAGATACGTTGCAGACATATCAAGCATCCCCAAGCTTAATTCCTTCTCGTCCTCGAGTAGGTAAATCATAAAAACAGAATTTTTGATGTGGAATGCTACTTAGCATAATTTCAATGTAATTCTTGTTATTGTGGCACGAATGTTCAGATTTAATATGATTCAAGATAAAAGTTTAATGTTGACGTAAAAACAATAATACTTCAAGCATGCTAACCAAGCAATTATGTCTTATCAAAATAACATAGCCAAAGCAAGTTATCCCTACAAAATCATATAGTCTGGCTATGCTCCATCTTCCCCACACAAAATATTCATATCATGTACAACCCCGGTTTTAGCCAAGCAATTGGTTTAAACCTTCTAACGCACTTCAGCCTTTACAACTCTTACGCAATACATGAGTGCAAGCCATGGATATATCACTATGGTGGAATAAGGTGTAATGGTACGGGTTATGTGGGAAGACAAAAAAGGAGAAAGTCTCACATCAACGAGGCTAATCAACAGGCTATGGAGATGCCCATCAATTGATGTCAATGCAAGGAGTAGGGATAGCCATGCAACGGATGCACTAGAGCTATAAGTGTATGAAAGCTAAAACAAAAGAAACTTAGTGGGTGTGCATCTAACTTGCTTGCTCACGAAGACCTCGGGCATTTGAGGAAGCCCATCATTGGAATATACAAGCCAAGTTCTATAATGAAATTTCCCACTAGTATATGAAAGCGACAAAATGAGAGACTCTCTATCATGAAGATCACGGTGCTACTTTGAAGCACAAGTGTGGTAAAAGGATAGTAACATTGTCCCTTCTCTATTTTTCTCTCTTTTTCATTTTTTTATTTGGGCATTTTCTCTTTTTTATGGCCTCTTTTTTTAGTCCGGAGTATCATCCCGACTTGTGGCGGAATCATAGTCTCCATCATCCTTTCCTCACTTGGGACAATGCTCTAATAATGCTGATCATCACACTTTTATTTACTTAAAACTCATGAATTACAACTCAATACTTAGAAAAAAATATGACTCTATGGGAATGCCTCCGGCGGTGTACCGGGATATGCAATGAATCAAGAGCGACATGTATGAAAGAATTATGAATGGTGGTTTTGCCACAAATACAATGTCAACTACATGATCATGCAAAGCAATATGACAATGATGGAGCGTGTCATGATAAATGAAACGGTGGAAAGTTGCATGGCAATATATCTTGGAATGGCTATGGAAATGCCATAATAGGTAGGTATGGTGGTTGTTTTGAGGAACATATAAGGAGGTTTATGTGTGATAGAGCGTATCATATCACGGGGTTTGGATGCACCGGCGAAGTTTGCACCAACTCTCAAGGTGAGAAAGGGCAATGCACGGTACCGAAGAGGCTAGAAAATTGCGGAAAGGTAAGTGTGCATATAATCCATGGACTCACATTAGTCATAAAAACTCATATACTTATTGCAAAAATTTATTAGCCCTCGAAGCAAAGTACTACTACGCATGCTCCTAGGGGAAGGTTGGTAGGAGTTAACCATCGCGTGATCCCGACCGCCACACAAAGGATGACAATCAATAAATACCTCATGCTCCGACTTCGTTACATAACGGTTCACCATACGTGCATGCTACAGGAATCACAAACTCCAACACGGGTATTTTTCAATTCCACAATTACTCAGCTAGCACAACTATGATATTACCACCTTTATATCTCAAAACAATTATCTAGTATCAAATTTCTCATGATATTATAATTAAAGCAAATTGCCATGGTATTTCAAGAATCTCAAAATAATATAAGTGAAGCATGAGAGATCAATAGTTTCTATAAAACAAATCCACCACCGTGCTCTAAAAGATATAAGTGAAGCACTAGAGCAAAACTATATAGCTCAAAAGATATAAGTGAAGCACATAGAGTATTCTAAGAAGTTCCAATTTATGTGTGACTCTCTCAAAAGGTGTGTACAGCAAGGATGATTGTGGTAAACTAAAAAACAAAGACTCAAATAATTCAAGACGCTCCAAGCAAAACACATATCATGTGGTGAATAAAAATATAGCTCCAAGTAAAGTTACCGATGGAAGTAGACGAAAGAGGGGATGCCTTCCGGGGCATCCCCAAGCTTTGGCTTTTAGGTGTCCTTATATTATCTTGGGGTTACTTGGGCATCCCCAATCTTTGGCTCTTGCCACTCCTTGTTCCATAATCCATCAAATCTTTCACGCAAAACTTGAAAACTTCACAACACAAAACTCAGCAAAAAATCTCGTGAGCTCCGTTAGCGAAAGAAAACAAAACACCACTTCAAGTTACTGTAATGAACTCATTCTTTATTTATATTGGTGTTAAACCTACTGTATTCCAACTTCTCTATGGTTTATAAACTATTTTACTAGCCATAGATACATAAAAAAAAAACACACAAAAACAGAATCTGTCACAAACAGAACAGTCTGTAGTAATCTGTAACTAATGCAAACTTCTGGAACTCCAAAAATTCATCCAAAATAGGAAGACCTTGAAAATTTGTTTATTGATCAGCTGCAATTGGAATCACTATTTTATCACGTTCTCGTGATTATTAACAATTATTTTTGTGAACAGAAAGTTTCTAGAATTTTCAGCAAGATCAAATAACTATCATCCACGAAGATCATATAGGTTAAACTTGGCACAAACACTAATTAAACATAAAAACAAATATAACCTGAGGCTATATCAAATATTTATTCCTAAACAGAAGCAAAAAAGCAAAAAACTAAAAATAAAATTGGGTTGCCTCCCAACAAGCGATGTCGTTTAACGCCCCTAGCTAGGCATAAAAGCAAGGATAGACCTAGGTACTGCCATCTTTGGTTTTAGGGAAGAAAAGAGAAAACTTGCTATCTATAGAATTAATCTTTCTATTTTGATAAAGCACATGGCTATTAATGGTAGAAGAAAGATTAAGGATGTTGCGGGAATTTGCATCTAGGCTAACTTTTATCTCTTTAATAGATTCGTTTTGGTAGGAAAGCAAAAGAGATGTAGATCCGGCTTTCTTATTCATGGGGTGCCCAAATATGGTTTTCTTCTTTTCATAAGTGTCTACGGCATCCCCTTCAAGAAAGCCTCCTTCAAATATAGAATCTAAGACATGCTTAAATGAAGAAGGTAGGACAACATAAAAGCTTTTTAAGTACATTTCAATTTGGTATTGGGGTACATAGTTAGCCCGGATCCTTAACATTCTATCCCAAGCATATTTCAAAGATTCATCGAGTAAATAACGAAAAATTCCGGAATCATCTTCATCAAAATTATTAGGACTCTCATTGACAACTCCGGCAGGTTTTTCCATAGCATTATTTATAAGTTTAGATAGAATAGAAGGATTGTCCAGAGCACTAATGCTCGGGAGAGAGCCTCCAATTCTTTTTGGTTCCGACATGGCAAAGGAAAGGCGAGCGGAAAAGAGAGGGTGAATAAAACGGCAAGGGTGAAGTGGGGGAGAGGAAAACGAGAGGCAAATGGAAAATAATGTAATGCGGGAGATAAGGGTTTGTAATGGGTACTTGGTATGTTGACTTTTGCGTAGACTCCCCGGCAACAGCGCCAGAAATCCTTCTTGCTACCTCTTGAGCACTGCGTTGGTTTTCCCTTGAAGAGGAAAGGGTGATGCAGTAAAGCAGCGCAAGTATTTCCCTCCGTTTTTGAGAACCAAGGTATCAATCCAGTAGGAGGCCACGCACGAGTCCCTCGCACCTACACAAACAAATAAATCCTCGCAACCAACGCAATAAAGGGGTTGTCAATCCCTTCACGGTCACTTACGAGAGTGAGATCTGATAGATAGGATAAGATAATATTTTTGGTATTTTTATGATAAAGATGCAAAGTGAAATAAAAGGCAATAAAAATTGCTAAGTGTTGGAAGGTTAATATGATGGAAAATTGACCCGAGGGCCATAGGTTTCACTAGTGGCTTCTCTCGAGAGCATAAGTATTACGGTGGGTAAACAAATTACTGTTGAGCAATTGACAGAATTGAGCATAGTTACGAGAATATCTAGGTATGATCATGTATATAGGCATCACGTCCAAGACAAGTAGACCGACTCCTGCCTGCATCTACTACTATTACTCCACAGATCGACCGCTATCCAACATGCATCTAGAGTGTTAAGTTCATAAGAACAGAGTAACGCTTTAAGTAAGATGACATGATGTAGAGGGATAAACTCATGCAATATGATATAAACCCCATCTTGTTATCCTCGATGGCAACAATACAATACGTGCCTTGCTGCCCCTACTGTCACTGGGAAAGGACACCGCAAGATTGAACCCGAAGGTCAGCACTTCTCCCATTGCAAGAAAGATCAATCTAGTAGGCCAAACCAAACTGATAATTCGAAGAGACTTGCAAAGATAACCAATCATACATAATAGAATTCAAAGAAGATTCAAATATTGTTCATAGATAAACTTGATCATAAACCCACAATTCATCGGTCTCAACAAACACACCGCAAAAGAAGATTACATCGAATAGATCTCCACAAGAGAGGGGGAGAACATTGTATTGAGATCCAAAAAGAGAGAATAAGCCATCTAGCTAATAACAGTGGACCCGAAGGTCTGAGGGAAACTACTCACACATCATCGGAGAGGCTATGGTGTTGATGTAGAAGCTCTCCATGATCGATGCCCTCTCCGGCGCACCAAGATGGGATCGCATGGGTACAGAAGGTTGCGGCGGTGGAATTAGGTTTTTGGCTCCGTATCTGGTAGTTTGGGGTACGTAGGTATATATAGGAGGAATAAGTACGTCGGTGGAGCAACGTGGGTCCCACGAGGGTGGAGGGCGCCCCCCTACCTCGTGCCTTCCTAGTTGATGTCTTGACGTAGGGTCCAAGTCCTCTGGATCACGTTCGTTCCGAAAATCACGTTCCCCAAGGTTTCATTCCATTTGGACTCCGTTTGATATTCTTTTTCTGCGAAACTCTGAAATAGGCAAAAAACGGCATTCTGGGTTGGGCCTCCAGTTAATATGTTAGTCCCAAAAATAATATAAAATTGTATAATAAAGCCCGATAATGTGCAAAACAGAATATAATATAGCAGGGAACAATAAAATATTATAGATACATTGGAGACGTATCAGGCAGCACGAAGCAGGACTCCCCGGTCGAACTCGCCTCGGCCATCATTGACACCGACTATGAAAACATGAAGCAGGATGCCCAGAGAATAAGTCCCGTATCCTGGCACGGGGCGTGGATGCGGCAACTGGTTGAACCTCACCTCAGGTTTGCGGCCAAGAGCATGTACACTTGTGATACGTCTCCGTCGTATCTACTTTTCCAAACACTTTTGCCCTTGTTTTGGACTATAACTTGCATGATTTGAATGGAACTAACCCGGACTGACGCTATTTTCAGCAGAATTGCCATGGTGTTATCTTTGTGCAGAAACAAAAGTTCTCGGAATGACCCGAAACTTCACGGAGATTAATTTTTTTGGAAATAATAAAAATATTGGCGAAAGAATCAAGGACAGGGGGCCCACACCCTGTCCACGAGGGTGGCAGGCGCGCCTGCCCCCCCAGGGTGCGCCCCCTGCCTCGTGGCCCCCCTAGAGCTCCGTCGACATCAACTCCAACTCTATATATTCGTGTTTGGGGAGAAAAAAAATCAAAAACAAGGGTTCATCGCATTTTACGATACGGAGCCGCTGCGAAGCCATAAACTCTCTCGGGAGGGCTGATCTGGAGTCCATTCGGGGTTCCGAAGAGGGGAATCCGTCGCCGTCGTCATCATCAACCATCCTCCACCACCAATTTCATGATGCTCACCACCGTGCGTGAGTAATTCCATCGTAGGCTTGCTGGACGGTGATCGGTTGAATGAGATTTATCATGTAATCGACCTAGTTTTGTTAGGGTTTGATCCCTAGTATCCACTATGTACTGAGATTGATGTTTCTATGACTTTGCTATGCTTAATGCTTGACACTAGGGCCCGAGTGCCATGATTTCAGATCTGAACCTAATATGTTTTCATGAATATATGTGAGTTTTTGATCCTATCTTGCAAGTCTATAGTCACCTACTATGTGTTATGATCAGGCAACCCCGAAGTGACAATAATCGGGACCACTCCAGTGATGACCGTAGTTTGAGGAGTTCATGTATTCACTATGTGTTAATGCTTTGGTCCGGTACTCTATTAAAAGGAGGCCTTAATATCCCTTAGTTTCCAATAGGACCCCGCTGCCACGGGAGGGTAGGACAAAAGATGTCATGCAAGTTATTTTCCATAAGCACGTATGACTATATTCGGAATGCATGCCTACATTACATTGATGAATTTGAGCTAGTTCTGTGTCTCCCTATGTTATGAATGTTACATGATGAACCGCATCCGGCATAATTCTCCGTCACCGATCCAATGCCTACTAGCGTTTCACATATTTTTCTTCGCTTATTTACTTTTCCGTTGCTACTGTTACAATCACTGCGAAACCCAAAAATATTACTTTTGCTACCGTTACCGTTACTTCCAAACTACTTTGCTACTAGATACTTTGCTGCAGATATTAATTTATCCATGTGTGGTTGAATTGACAACTCAACTGCTAATACTTGAGAATATTCTTTGGCTCCCCTTGTGTCGAATCAATAAATTTGGGTTGAATACTACCCTAAAAAATTGTTGCGATCCCCTATACTTGTGGGTTATCAAGACTATTTTCTGGCGCCGTTGCCGGGGAGCGTAGATCTATTCTTTGAGTCACCTGGGATTTATGTCTGCTGGTCACTATGAAGAACTTGAAAGATGAGAAAACTAAAATTTATCCCTCAACTACGAGGGGAGGTAAGGAACTGCCATATAGCTCTGCACTTGATTCACCTTCTTTTTGAGTAAACTCGCGACACCTAAACCTTCTTCTGCTATTAATTCTGATATGTCGAATGTTATTGATGATGCAACTTCTGCTATGCATGATACTTATGATGAAACAACTTCTCTGCTTGATACTACTGTGCCCCTTGGTGAATTTCTTGATGAACAACTTGCTAGGGCTAGAGATAATGAAATTATTGAAACTGATAATATTGATGAAAGTGATGATGAAGATTCTCCCCTAGATATGAATTGCCTATTGTGCCTGAGGGCTATGTTATGGATGAAGAAACTGCTAGAGACTTTCTTGCTTGCAATGATAGGAATGATCTTAAGAAATTACTAGCTAAGCTGAAACAAAAAACTTTGAATGCTAGAATGAAATATGATCCTGCTAATCCTACTTCACCTATCTTTGTTACTGGTAAGGATTATGAATTCTCCGTCGACCCTGATATAATTACTTTGGTTGAATCTGATCCTTTCTATGGCTATGAATCTGAAACTGTTGTGGCACATCTTACTAAATTAAATGATATAGCCACCCTGTTCACTAATGATGAGAAAACTCGCTACTATTATTACCTTAAGATATTTCCGTTCTCATTAAAGGGTGATGCTAAGATATGGTTTAATTCTCTTGATCCTGGTTGTGTGCGTAATCCCCAGGATATGATTTATTACTTCTCTGCTAAATATTTCCCTGCTCATAAGAAACAAGTTGCTTTAAGGGAAATATATAATTTTGTGCAAATTGAAGAAGAGAGTCTCCCACAATATTGGGGGAGGCTTCTACAACTACTTAATGCTTTGCCTGACCATCCTCTTAAGAAAAATGAAATACTTGATATATTTTATAATGGACTAGCCGATGCTTCCAGAGACCACCTCGATAGTTGTGCTATTGTGTTTTCAGGGAAAGAACTATTGATCAAGCTGAAATTCTATTGAATAATATGTTGACTAATGAAAATAACTGGACACTTCCTGAACTGACTCCTAAGCCAACTCCTAAGAAAAGGGGTATTCTATTTCTCAGTCCTGAAGATATGCAAGAGGCAAAGAAATCTATGAAGGAAAAAGGTATTAAAGCTGAAGATGTTAAGAATTTACCTCCTATTGAAGAAATACATGGTCTTAATTTGCTGCCTGTGGAAGAAATACACAGTATTGATAACCCGACACAAGTAGTAAAGGTAAACTCTCTATAGATATGATAAAGCTGAAATCCCTCCTGCTAAGTTTGCTAGCCAATGTCTGGATGAATTTGATAACTTTATGGTTAAGCAAGAAGATTTTAATGCTTATTTTCTTAGAGAATTAAAACGCAATGCTTATATGATTGAACACTTGAGTGATTATATGTCTAGAGTTAAAGGTGAACTTAAACTCATTAGTAAACATGCTTCTATGGTTACCACTCAAGTAGAACAAGTACTTAAAGCTCAGAATGATTTGCTTAATGAATTGACTAGTAAGAATAATGACTTTGTTGTTAGAGTTGCAACTAGAGGAGTTAAATTGACTCAGGAACCTTTGTATCCTGAGGGCCACCCTAAGAGAATTGAGCAGGATTCTCAAAGAAATAATGTTGATGCACCTAGTCCTTCTAAGAGGAAGAAAAAGAAAAATGATAGGACTTTGGATGCTTCTAGTGAACCTGTTGTTGACACACCTGAGAATCCTAATGATATTTCTATCTCTGATGCTGAAACACAATCTGGAAATGAATATGAACCTAGTGATAATGTTAATTATGATGTTCATGTTGATGCTCAACCTAGTAATGACAATGATGTAGAGATTGAACCTGTTGTTGATCTTGATAACCTACAATCAAAGAATCAACGTTATGATAAGAGAGACTTTGTTGCTAGGAAGCACGGTAAAAAAAGGGAACCATGGGTTCAGAAGCCCATGCATTTTCCCTGCTAGTTCTAATATCTACAAGCAATATATTTTATTTGGTTGCGAAACTGCATACATTATAGTTGTCCCTGCTAGTAAAGGAGTTCAAAGGGAAAGCTGAACTTTGAAACAAGACGATGAAAATGGTCATAAAATCGTACATGTAGTCACGTACAGGTGCCAAATAGTGTTGCACTGCCATAGGTCCTTAATTGTGCCAGATGTCAAACATTTCCCGAGACTTCCGCACATAGGGATCAAGCCGTTGACCAAACACAAAATCATGTTGGCGTTGTGAACCAGACTATTTACCATTCTACGGACTTTGGGTTGTTTGTTCGGTCAATTATTATATGCTAGCGATGGGCTGAACGGGCATTTATTTGTTTCTTTCTTCTTGCTACTGCGTTAATTTTTACAAATGATGACAATATTTTATACAATGTTCTGGAGTTTTAAAAACAATACACAATTTTTAAAAAAAATTGTAAAATATTGCCAAATTTTAATATATTCAAGAATTTTCAAAATGTTCATGAATTTCGAAAGCTATTCACATTTCTTTTAAAAAATAATGAAATTTGAAAAAAGCACGCCAATATGAAATTAATTGCAAATTTAAAATGTTCATCAATTTAAACAATTTATAAAAACTAATTTTCATGAACTAAAAAAATCTCCAACTTTACATTTAAAAATTTCATGAATTTCAAAATATTTGATAATTTGAAAAAATTAATAATTTAAAAGGTGTTCACGATTCAAAATAGAAAATGGTAAATCAATAAGATTTGTTTTAATAAACAGAAAAATACAAATTCATACTAAATTTGCCAAAGAAAAAAAATGAAGAACAGAAAAGCCCCACTCAACCGGGATATTCATAACACGAGAAGCAGGAAACAACACCGTGTCTCGAGTGGGCTGGCCCATGTAATCACGGGAAATGCATGTTTATGTTGACACACCCAGCCTTACACGCGGAATATGATTTACCCCTCTTCACACGGCTCTCAATTGTATTTAATTTTTTTAAATGAATTAAATTTAATCAACTCATTTCTTTGAGGCATGCAAGCTGTGGCGGGACATTATAGACCAATCTTGGCTGCCCAACCAGCCCACAACGACAAATGTACCGCTTGCCAATTGGCAACATATTTACGAATGAAATTGAATCAGCCCATTACCACACCGTTTTCTAAAGAAAAAATTCCCAAGCTCCGCCACTACATGCAAGCATTAAATATTACTTACCCAATTTCAAATTAATTAAAGATCTAGATATATTCCAAGTTAAACTTCTGACAAAGTCTACAGAAACATGTGCTAAAATATACATCATCAAATATATACAGTACAGACGTATATTTTAGAAATTGATGTTATTTCGGTATAATTTTTGGTCAGTTTTTTAGGGGTGCCTCGGGCACGATAAAATCCTCGCTACCGAGGCTCTCCTCATCTTCAGAGACTGGACGATAACTATCATCATCCGGGTCATTGGGCATGGCCTGTTTATCAAGGTTATCTTGCCCGTTGTCTTGTTCCTCCTGTTCGGATGCAGCTCCAACAGAGTCGTCATTGTTTTCGGCGTCGCCCGGAGTACTATTTTCTCTGGTGCCAGTGTTGCCATCTTTTGAGCGACGAGGCTTAGAACGGCGTTTAGGGCGCCGATGCTTGGACTGTGTCTCAGAAGGTTTATTCGCAACTTGATCCCCTTTTTCATCGTCGCTAGCTTTTATAGGTGTGTCGACCATGTACACATCGTACGAAGAGGTGGCCGTCTAACGTCCAGTAAATGACGGGTCCTGGCCTTGCTCCTTGTCGGCATCGTCGTCCATACCGTTGATGCCTTCGGAGCCGTAATCAAGCACGTCGGTTAAGTCATCGACAGTGGCTATGAAATGGGTGGCGGGTGGGAAGCAAAATCCCCCATCATCAGCCTCTAGCTCAAACTGAACATAGTTCTGTTGTGAGTCCTTCTCCAAGGACAAATACTTTAAAGAGTTCAGCACATCACCCAAAGGTGAGTGCTGAAAAACGTCTACGGCGCTGAATTCGAAGATCGATAACCGATCTAGCTCGGTGTCCGCAGGCGTACATGGTCCGAAACTTATAGCCGGAGACGAGTCCGAAGTTCCGTTGACGCAAATATTGCAGGGTGTTGAGTCTGTGTGCGGCTCCAACGCCGCGAACTCTATGGCTTTGAATGGCACGATCTGCTCTGGTTCTAAGGCCGTTGCAACAACACGAACTATCTCCTGGATGTGATCCGATGACAGATTTAAGTCATGTTCATCGGAGCGAGGGGGAGCGATCGCCGGGATCTCAAATCCATTGAAGATCAAGTCACCACGGATATCCGCGACGTAGTTCAAGCTTCCAAATCTGACCTGATGGACAGGGACATAGCTATCGACCTACTCCAGATGGCCAAGCGAGTTGACCAACACACCACAAGCGAGTTGGCACGCAGTACGAAGCGAGTTTATGTCTTTCTCAGAAAGACCATGTGACGGTATCACCCTAAAGATGGAATAATATTCTCCGCGCCTAGCCCCCGTTTTGGTGATGCATCTACCGTCATCAAAGGGCACGTGGTGGTGTGTCTCAATGCTGACATGACATGATTACTAGATCAAAAGTTTCCTCACAAAAAAAGATACCACATGCGAAATGTGGTAAGCTATCTTCAAGATCGAAAAAAATCCAATTATATCTAAGATGACGCTGAGAGCTAATTAAGTGAAAGTTTCTTTTGTGCCACAATACCATTATGCCTTCTCTGATCAGATAACACATTCACTGTCCAGCACCTCGTTAATTGAAATGTCACAAATTGCAATCATGAACAAAAGGCACTTTTTTATATCATTCATTCTCAACCCATACTACAATGGGAGTACACTAATTGGTAAGATGGCACGGGTTGCAAAACAAGCAGCAACGTGCATCATCAATCCTACGAAGAAAGAAGGAAACATCAAGCGACGTGATCGAAGAGGCAGACTGGGTGGCAACACTTGTGTTGATCTTGCAGTCGAGCCTCAGTTACATTTCGGGCTAGAGGAGAAAACGTCGACAGGGAATGACTTGGATATGATCCCGGCGTGCAGCCTAAGCTCATTGCCATCACGGCCGACATCCTGTATGCTGATCCACGCAAAAAATACCTTCACCTTAATGCCTTCGAGGCCGCTGATCGTGTCATTTTTTATGTTCCCGGCAACCCGAGTGCTGTAGTGGATGTCGTACTGGCCGTCAATACGAAGTTTGCATTCATCGGAGAAGTGTACCTCAAAGAGGCCGTCCGGTCGGAGCACGTAGTCATGCACTCCCTCCGGGAGGATCCCCGGTGGGAAGCCATATCGCCCTAGCATTTCATACGCCGTTGGCTTGTTGGCTGCGGGGGCGGGGGCCTTTGCCAGGGTGGCGGCGGTGGCAGTGAGAAGGATGTTTACTATTGCCACGAGGAGGAGGGTAGTATGCTTCGCCATTGCTAGTGCTCTAGCTCAGGCTGACAACTAAAGCTTTGCAGATATATTTGTGTGTAAGCACAGAAAGATGCAGGCTATATATAGAGATAAATCTATAAATATTTGGCGTACAATAAATGTGTATTCAGTACTCACCAAAGTTAATAGGAAATATACTAAAAATATTGTCATATAAATTAGATAAATATAAGATATATATGCTCATTAATTTTACAAATCGTAGTAACAAAATAAACATGTAATTCTCTCCAAAAAAATCTTTACATTCATTGAGGTGGAATTAAATATTCTCTTATTTTAGCGGAAATTAATTTTCTACTTCAATAACATTCCTCTTCTCAAAGGCCCCGAGGGCCATCATTATTAATGTTGGCCCACAATACCTTTTGAATCATGCAAGGCGACGTATTCCCTAGGAATCTTGGCATGTGGTCTCTACTGGCAATATACACTACAGGAATCAGCTTATTTGCCTGGCGGACGACAAAGACACCAAAAGCGGACGGTAAAGCTCTTTGCCGTCCGCCACCGACGGCAAACCTGCCCCGCAAAGAGAGCGATGGTAAACATGTTCTTTCACTAATAGATAAAGGGCCTTTAGTCCCGGTTCATAAGGGCCTTTAGTCCCGGTTCTGGAACTGGGACTAAAGGGTCTTTACTAAAGCCTCCCCCGTTAGTCCCGGTTCTTATACGAACCGGGACTAAAGGCCCTCCACGTGGCCGCTGCCTGGAGGTCCACCTTTAGTCCCGGTTGATAACACCAACCGGTACTAAAGGAAATTTTATGATTTTTTTTGAATTTTTTTGAATTTTTTTATTTTCAAATTTTTGAATTATTTTAACCTGTAATCTATAGTCACCCCTCATCACTGCTCAATTGAATCTCTAATCTTTAATCACCCCTCATCATTCCAAATCATCTAACTTTCCGGACGGTCACCCATCCTCTCACTACTCCAGCCTGAGCACGCTTAACTTCCGGGTTCTATTCTCCCTCGTTTCCAAGTCTCCACTTGTTGTTTTCCTAACAATAGTAAGATGTCAATCCTATAAACCCTCAGGAATTTAGCTTGAGCATGAAGTTACACGTTTCACTGTTTGAGTTTGAAACTATGTTCTAAAAAACAATAATTATTTAGTAACACTAATATTTTTGAATAAGTAGCTTGACCATAGTTTGACCATAGTTTGACCACAGTTTGACCATAGTTTAACCAGATTTGACAAAAATTCAAAAAAACAGAAATAATTATTTAGTAACACTATTATTTCTTAAATAAGTAGTTTGACCATTGTTTGACCATAGTTTGACCAGATTTGACCAAAATTCAAAAAACTGAAATAATTATCTAGTAACACTAGAATAAGTAGTTTGACCATAGTTTGACCAGATTTAACAAAAATTCAAAAAAAATGAAATTTGAGCATAACTTTTTTTCCTTTTAGAATTTGAGGATTCTACGAATTTGCAAACAGGCCGTAGGCCGTCCCCATTGGATGTGGATTTTTGTGCTGAACATTTTGATATATTATATGTTTTTTCTGACATCGTATGCAAAAGTTACAACCGTTTTACGTTTTCCCTACACTTTTGCAAAACATGTCCAAATTTAAGTTTTTAAATTTTCCTAACTAGTAGATGTGGTAACATAAGTACATCTCGAAGGATTTCAACTTTTGAAGTTTTTATCATTTTCTTTTGCTTTTTACAAAACTGAAAAGGCGATACAAGGGGGGGGGCGTAGGATTTGAAAATTGCACCATTAGTACCGGTTCGTGGCACGAACCGGTACTAATGGTCATCGCACCCTTTTGTACCGGTTCGTGGGACCAACCAGGACTAAAGGTCCCATTTGAACCGGGAGTAATGACTTTCCGACGCCCTCGCCGCTCGAACCGGGACTAATGCTCACATTAGTCTCAGTTCGTAACGAAACCGGGATTAATGCCTTTTCTGGCCTGAACCTTTGCCCCCTTTTCTACTAGTGTTTGCCGTCTGTTTCCTCAAAGTGGACGGCAAAGACTCTTTGTCGTCGGCGGCGGACGGCAAAGAACATGGATGGCAAAACATGCATTAGTCACGTTCGGTGGCTAACAGCAGCCTTTGCCGGACGGCAAAGCTGCCCAGCCCCGACGTCAGCAGACCCAACTCTTTGCCGTCTACCACCGACGGCAAATTGACCAAATGGGTCTGCTCCCAGGTTGCACAGGTTGCTGACACGTGGTGTCTTTGTCGTCTACGGCGGACAACAAAGACTCCTTTGCCGTCGGCAGCGGACGGCAAAGTACCTATATTGTTGCTATTTTTTCGGTTTTCTGTTATATCCCTGCATTTTCAAAAGATATATATGATATATGTAGTTTCAACATCAAACTAGCCCATGTATCAAACATCTAGCACTCCATCAATGCAACAGAACACATAGGGTATTAAAAGATCCAATACATACATAGTTTTATGGAGTTCATCCATATATACATACATAGTTTCACATTGTTATCAATACAAATGAAATCAAGAACTAAACACTAGCAGACCATCAATGCCGCTTCCATGAAGTTAATCAAACCTGCAAAAATGGGAGTAAGAAAGTTAGAAGAAGAAGAAGAAGAAGAAGAAGAAGAAGAAGAAGAAGAAGAAGAAGAAGAAGAAGAAGAAGAAGAAGAAGAAGAAGAAGAAGAAGAAGAAGAAGAAGAAGAAGACTAGAAGAATAAGAAGAAGAAGACTAGAAGAAGAAAGAAGAAGAAGAGCCGTCCTGTCGGAGAAGTGTACCTCAAAGGAGACGTCCGGTCGGAGAAGTGTACCTCAACGGAGCCGTCCGGTCGGAGCTCGTAGTCATGCACTCCCTCCGGGAGGATACCCGGTGGGAAGCCATATCGCCCTAGCATTTCGTACGCCGTCGGCTTGTTGGCTGCGGGGGCGGGGGCCTTGGCCAGGGTGGCGGCGGTGGCAGTGAGAAGGATGTTTACTATTGCCACGAGGAGGAGGGTAGTATGCTTCGCCATTGCTAGTGCTCTAGCTCAGGCTGACAACTAAAGCTTTGCAGATATATTTGTGTGTAAGCACAGAAAGATGCAGGCTATATATAGAGATAAATCTATAAATATTTGGCGTACAATAAATGTGTATTCAGTACTCACCAAAGTTAATAGGAAATATACTAAACATATTGTCATATAAATTAGATAAATATAAGATATATATGCTCATTAATTTTACAAATCGTAGTAATAAAATAATCATTTAATTCCCTCCAAAAAAATCTTTACATTCATTGAGGTGGAATTAAATATTCTCTTATTTTAGCGGAAATTAATTTTCTACTTTAATAACATTCCTCTTCTCAAAGGCCCCGAGGGCCAACACTATTAATCTTGACCAACAATACCTTTCGAATCATGCAAGGCGACGTATTCCCTAGGAATCTTGGCATGTGGCTTCTACCGGCAATATAAACTACATGAATCTGCTTATTTGCCGGGCGGACGGCAAAGACACCAAAAGCGGACGGTAGAGCTCTTTGCCGTCTGATACGTCTCCTTCGCATCTACGTTTCCAAACACTTTTGCCCTTGTTTTGGACTCTAACTTGTATGATTTGAATGGAACTAACCCAGACTGACGCTGTTTTCAGCAGAATTGCCATGGTGTTGTTTTATGTGCAGAAAACAAAAGTTCTCGGAATGACCTGAAACTCCACGGAATATCTTAGAATAAATAATAAAAAATCCTCGCCAAAGATGAAGACCAGGGGGCCCACACCCTGTCCACGAGGGTGGGGGCGCGCCCCTCCCCCTGGGCGCGCCCCCCTACCTCGTGGGCCCCCTGGATGCCCTCCGACGCAAACTCCAACTCTATATATTGTCTTTCGGGGAGAAAAAAATCAGAGAAAAAGTTTCATCACGTTTTACGATACGGAGCCACCGCCAAGCCCTAATCTCTCTCGGGAGGGCTGATCTGGAGTCCGTTCGGGGCTCCGAAGAGGGGGATTCGTCGCCGTCGTCATAATCAACCATCCTCCATCTCCAATTTCATGATGCTCACCGCCGTGCGTGAGTAATTGCATCATAGGCTTGCTGGATGGTGATGGGTTGGATGAGATTTATCATGTAATCGAGTTAGTTTTGTTAGGGTTTGATCCCTAGTATCCACTATGTTCTGAGATTGATGTTGCTATGACTTTGCTATGCTTAATGCTTCTCACTAGGGCCCGAGTGCCATGATTTCAGATCTGAACCTATTATGTTTTCATGAATATATGTGAGTTCTGGATCCTATCTTGCAAGTCTATAGTCACCTACTATGTGTTATGATCCGGCAACCCCGAAGTGACAATAATCGGGACCACTCCCGGTGATGACCATAGTTTGAGGAGTTCATGTATTCACTATGTGTTAATGCTTTGTTCCGGTTCTCTATTAAAAGGAGGCCTTAATATACCTTAGTTTCCAATAGGACCCCGCTGCCACGGGAGGGTAGGACAAAAGATGTCATGCAAGTTCTTTTCCATAAGCACGTATGACTATTTACGGAATACATGCCTACATTATATTGATGAACTAGAGCTTGTTCTGTGTTACCCTATGTTATGACTGTTACATGATGAACCACATCCGGCATAATTATCCATCATTGATCCGGTGCCTACGTGTTTTCCATATACTGGTTGACGCTTATTTACTTTTCCGTTGCTACTGTTACAATCACTACAAAAATACCAAAAACATTACTTTTGCTGTCTTTACTTTTGTTACCGTAACCACCACTATCATATTACTGTGCTACTAAACACTTTGCTACAGATACTAAGTTTCCAGGTGTGGTTGAATTGACAACTCAGCTGCTAATACTTGAGAATATTCTTTGGCTCCCCTTGTGTCGAATCAACAAATTTGGGTTGAATACTCTACCCTCGAAAACTGTTGCGATCCCCTATACTTGTGGGTTATCAAGACTGTCCGCCACCGATGGCAAACCTGCCCCGCAAAGAGAGCGACGGTAAACATGTTCTTTGCCGTCTGTTTCCTCAAAGTGTACGGCAAAGACTCTTTGTCGTTGGCGGCGGATGGCAAAGAACATGGACGGCAAAAACATGCGTTAGTCACGTTAGGTGGCTAACGGCAGCCTTTGCCAGATGGCGAAGCAGCCCAGCCCTGACGTCAGCAGACCCAACTCTTTGCCGTCTGCCACCGGCGGCAAATTGACCAAATGGGTCTGCTCCCAGGTTGCACAGGTTGCTGACACATGGTCCCTTTACCGTCTACGGCGGACGATTAAGACTCCTTTGCCGTCGGCGGCGGATGGCAAAGTGCCTATATTGTTGCTATTTTTTCTGTTTTCTGTTATATCCCTGCATTTTCAAAAGATATATATGATATATATAGTTTCAACATCAAACTAGCCCATGTATCAAACATCTAGCAGTCCATCAATGCAACAGAACACATAGGGTATTAAAAGATCCAATACATACATAGTTTTGTGGAGTTCATCCATATATACATACATAGTTTCACATTGTTACCAATACAAATGAAACCAAGAACTAAACACTAGCAGACCATCAATGCCGCTTCCATGAAGTGAATCAAACCTGCAAAAATGGAAGTAAGAAAGTTAGAACAAGAAGAAGAAGAAGAAGAAGAAGAAGAAGAAGAAGAAGAAGAAGAAGAAGAAGAAGAAGAAGAAGAAGAAGAAGAAGAATACTAGAAGAAGAAGACTAGAAGAATAAGAAGAAGAAGACTAGAAGAAGAAAGAAGAAGAAGAGCCGTCCGGTCGGAGAAGTGTACCTCAAAGGAGACGTCCGGTCGGAGAAGTGTACCTCAAAGGAGCCGTCCGGTCGGAGCTCGTAGTCATGCACTCCCTCCGGGAGGATACCCGGTGGGAAGCCATATCGCCCTAGCATTTCGTACGCCGTCGGCTTGTTGGCTGCGGGGGCGGGGGCCTTGGCCAGGGTGGCGGCGGTGGCAGTGAGAAGGATGTTTACTATTGCCACGAGGAGGAGGGTAGTATGCTTTGCCATTGCTAGTGCTCTAGCTCAGGCTGACAACTAAAGCTTTGCAGATATATTTGTGTGTAAGCACAGAAAGATGCAGGCTATATATAGAGATAAATCTATAAATATTTGGCGTACAATAAATGTGTATTCAGTACTCACCAAAGTTAATAGGAAATATACTTAAAATATTGTCATATAGATTAGATAAATATAAGATATATATGCTCATTAATTTTACAAATCGTAGTAACAAAATAAACATTTAATTCCCTCAAAAAAAAATCTTTACATTCATTGAGGTGGAATTAAATATTCTCTTATTTTAGCGGAAATTAATTTTCTACTTTAATAACATTCCTCTTCTCAAAGGCCCCAGGGCCATCACTATTAATCTTGGCCCACAATACCTATTGAATCATGCAAGGCGATGTATTCCCTAGGAATCTTGGCATGTGGCTTCTACCGGCAATATAAACTACAGGAATCTGCTTATTTGCCGGGCGGACGGCAAAGACACCAAAAGCGGACGGTAAAGCTCTTTGCCGTCTGATACGTCTCCGTCGCATCTACTTTTCCAAACACTTTTGCCCTTGTTTTGGACTCTAACTTGTATGATTTGAATGGAACTAACCCAGACTGACGCTGTTTTCAGCAGAATTGCCATGGTGTTGTTTTATGTGCAGAAAACAAAAGTTCTCGGAATGACCTGAAACTCCACGGAATATCTTAGAATAAATAATAAAAAATCCTCGCCAAAGATGAAGACCAGGGGGCCCACACCCTGTCCACGAGGGTGGGGGCGCGCCCCTCCCCCTGGGCTCGCCCCCCTACCTCGTGGGCCCCCTGGATGCCCTCCGACGCAAACTCCAACTCTATATATTGTCTTTCGGGGAGAAAAAAATCAGAGAAAAAGTTTCATCGCGTTTTACGATACGGCGAGCCACCGCCAAGCCCTAATCTCTCTCGGGAGGGCTGATCTGGAGTCCGTTCGGGGCTCCGGAGAGGGGGATTCGTCGCCGTCGTCATCATCAACCATCCTCCATCTCCAATTTCATGATGCTCACCGCCGTGCGTGAGTAATTGCATCATAGGCTTGCTGGATGGTGATGGGTTGGATGAGATTTATCATGTAATCGAATTAGTTTTGTTAGGGTTTGATCCCTAGTATCCACTATGTTCTGAGATTGATGTTGCTATGACTTTGCTATGCTTAATGCTTGTCACTAGGGCCCGAGTGCCATGATTTCAGCTCTGAACCTATTATGTTTTCATGAATATATGTGAGTTCTGGATCCTATCTTGCAAGTCTATAGTCACCTACTATGTGTTATGATCCGGCAACCCCGAAGTGACAATAATCTGGGACCACTCCCGGTGATGACCATAGTTTGAGGAGTTCATGTATTCACTATGTGTTAATGCTTTGTTCCGGTTCTCTATTAAAATGAGGCCTTAATATACCTTAGTTTCCAATAGGACCCCGCTGCCACGGGAGGGTAGGACAAAAGATGTCATGCAAGTTCTTTTCCATAAGCACGTATGACTATTTACGGAATACATGCCTACATTATATTATTGATGAACTGGAGCTTGTTCTGTGTTACCCTATGTTATGACTGTTACATGATGAACCACATCCGGCATAATTATCCATCATTGATCCGGTGCCTATGAGTTTTCCATATACTGGTTTACGCTTATTTACTTTTCCGTTTCTACTGTTACAATCACTACAAAAATACCAAAAACATTACTTTTGCTGTCTTTACTTTTGTTACCGTAACCACCACTATAATATTACTGTGCTACTAAACACTTTGCTATAGATACTAAGTTTCCAGGTGTGGTTGAATTGACAACTGAGCTGCTAATACTTGAGAATATTCTTTGGCTCCCCTTGTGTCGAATCAACAAATTTGGGTTGAATACTCTACCCTCAAAACTGTTGCGATCCCCTATACTTGTGGGTTATCAAGACTGTCCGCCACCGATGGCAAACCTGCCCCGCAAAGAGAGCGACGGTAAACATGTTCTTTGCCGTCTGTTTATTCCTCAAAGTGGACGGCAAAGACACTTTGTCGTTGGTGGCGGATGGCAAAGAACATGGACGGCAAAACATGCGTTAGTCACGTTAGGTGGCTAACGCCAGCCTTTGCCGGATGGCGAAGCTGCCCAGCCCTGACGTCAGCAGATGCGTCAGCAGACCCAACTCTTTGCCGTCTGCCACCTGGCGCAAATTGACCAAATGGGTCTGCTCCCAGGTTGCACAGGTTGCTGACACATGGTCTCTTTACCGTCTACGGCGGACGATTAAGACTCCTTTGCCGTCAGCGGCGGATGGCAAAGTGCCTATATTGTTCTATTTTTTCTGTTTTCTGTTATATCCCTGCATTTTCAAAAGATATATATGATATATATAGTTTCAACATCAAACTATCCCATGTATCAAACATCTAGCAGTCCATCAATGCAACAGAACACATAGGGTATTAAAAGATCCAATACATACATAGTTTTGTGGAGTTCATCCATATATACATACATAGTTTCACATTGTTACCAATACAAATGAAACAAGAACTAACACTAGCAGACCATCAATGCCACTTCCATGAAGTGAATCAAACCTGCAAAAATGGAGTAGAAAGTTAGAAGAAGAAGAAGAAGAAGAAGAAGAAGAAGAAGAAGAAGAAGAAGAAGAAGAAGAAGAAGAAGAAGAGAAGAAGAAGAAGAGAGAAGAAGAGAAGAAGAAGAAGAAGAAGAAGAAGAAGAAGAAGAAGAAGAAGAAGAAGAAGAAGAAGAAGAAGAAGAAGAAGAAGAAGAAGAAGAAAAAGAAGAAGAAGAAGAAGAAGAAGAAGAAGAAGAAGAAGAAGAAGAAGAAGAAGAAGAAGAAGAAGAAGAAGAAGAAGAAGAAGAAGAAGAAGAAGAAGAAGAAGAAGAAGAAGAAGAAGAAGAAGAAGAAGAAGAAGAAGAAGAAGAAGAAGAAGAGAAGAAGAAGAAGAAGAAGAAGAAGAAGAAGAAGAAGAAGAAGAAGAAGAAGAAGAAGAAGAAGAAGAAGAAGAAGAAGAAGAAGAAGAAGCAGAAGAAGAAGAAGAAGAAGAAGAAGAAGAAGAAGAAGAAGAAGAAGAAGAAGAAGAAGAAGAAGAAGAAGAAGAAGAAGAAGAAGAAGAAGAGAAGAAGAAGAGAAGAAGAAGAAGAAGAAGAAGAAGAAGAAGAAGAAGAAGAAGAAGAAGAAGAAGAAGAAGAAGAAGAAGAAGAAGAAGAAGAAGAAGAAGAAGAAGAAGAAGAAGAAGAAGAAGAAGAAGAAGAAGAAGAAGAAGAAGAAGAAGAAGAAGAAGAAGAAGAAGAAGAAGAAGAAGAAGAAGAAGAAGAAGAAGAAGAAGAAGAAGAAGAAGAGAAGAAGAAGAAGAAGAAGAAGAAGAAGAAGAAGAAGAAGAAGAGAAGAAGAAGAAAGAAGAGAAGAAGAAGAAGAAGAAGAAGAGAGAAGAAGAAGAAGAGAAGAAGAAGAAGAAGAAGAAGAAGAAGAAGAAAGAAGAAGAAGAAGAAGAAGAAGAAGAAGAAGAAAAGAAGAAGAAGAAGAAGAAGAAGAAGAAGAAGAAGAAGAAAGAAGAAGAAGAAGAAGAAGAAGAAGAAGAAGAAGAGAAGAAGAAGAAGAAGAAGAGAGAAGAAGAAGAAGAAGAAGAAGAAGAAGAAGAAGAAGAAGAAGAAGAAGAAGAAGAAGAAGAAGAAGAAGAAGACTAGAAGAAGAAAGAAGAAGAAGAAGAAGAAGAAGAAGAAACAAGAAGAATTAAGCTTCTTCTTTTTCTTCTTTCCTCTTCTTTCTTCTTCTCTTCTATCTTTTTATCCCTTTTCTCCTCATTCTCATTCTTCTCTTTTATTCTTTCTTTTTCTTCTCTTCTTCTTCTATTCTTTCTTTTTTCTTCTCTTCTTGTTTTTCTTCTTGTTATTCCTTATTTGTGTCATTTTAGAGCTAACATAGGTAATTATGCCATTTTTTTTGGCCAACTAAGCTATTATGTCAATTTAGAGAAAAATAAGGTAAGTATAGATCATTTTTGTGCCGACGGGGACGGATATCAAGACCATGGCACTATGTATAACAAACAATCATACAAAGTAAGAACATTATATAAGTAACTATATAAATCATACAATCATACAAGTAACTATATAAATCAAGTACGCCATAAAAAATTGAATACCTATTAATAATCTAGATCGTCGGGTTCAATAAATGCTCCGGGATCAATAAATGCATCATCATCATCACTATCATGAATGAAGTGCTCATCGGGTTCAGCGGCATCAACATGTGGAAGGCCACCTTTACGTAATCGGTCAAGCATTGACAAGTCATCCGCAGCAGTAACCTCTTCTTGTTCAGGCTCTTCTTGTTCCAGCTCAGGGGTGAAGTCGGGTTCACTGTCGCTGTCTAATTCAATGTTCTGTGAAGTAGAGCATTTATTGAATCATTTTTTGGAAAGACGTGTGTAAGGATGGCAATTTTATCCATGGACATGGATATCCATAAATATCCGACCCGAATGGATAGGGTTTTGGATATGCTTTTGTGTCCATGGCCGGCGCCCAAACCCGACCCGATTATTCGTGGGTAGGGCATGGATATAATCTTGTACCCATGGATATACCGAAACCCGACCCGATAGTATGCCTTATAATGGGAAAAAATCTGCTATCCCTGCCCCATGTTCAGCATGTCCCACGACAATTTTACACTTTTTTTATCTAAAACATGCATAAGAAATTACACAATCCCCATCGTAAATTTTATAAGTTGACAGTCAATCCCCTCCGTAACATACTCCAACACCCCTTCCCTTATTTTTATCTCCTTCTTAAATGACTCGTCATTCTCACCTGTTAGAAAAATACTAAATGATCTTAGGTTGTTACTGGATGTTGATTTACCATAAGTGAAGTCTAGCCTGCCACGAGGTGAAGAATGGAAGAGTTTATGTTAATATTGTGTTAAGTCTTATTTATATGTCTCGAGAGGACCAATGGATATCCAGTGGATATGGATATCCATTGGATTTAGACATGGACACAATTTTTCACCCATGGATTTTTTCATGGGCGGGCAAAGACTGTCTTCATGGATATGGATATGGATTTGATATTGTTCAACCCGATCCAAACCCGACCCATTGCCATCCTTAGACGTGTGTCGGTGTCAAAACCGGCGGATCTCGGGTAGGGGGTCCCGAACTGTGTGTCTAGGCCGATGGTAACAGGAGACAAGTGACACGATGTTTTTACCCAAGTTCGGCCCTCTCGATGGAGGTACAACCCTACTCTTGCTTGATTAATATTGATGATATGGGTAGTACAAGAGTAGATCTACCACGATATCAGAGAGGCTAAACCCTAGAACACTACTAGGAAAAAGCCTAGCAGCAGCGCGGGTTTTGGGCCTATTAGTAGCGCGGGGGCCGGCGCTACTAATAAGGCGCTACAGCTAACGTATAGCAGTAGCACGGGATCACGGGCAAAGGTTATAGTCCGGCTATCCGGATACCCCCTAATCCAGGACTCCCTCAGGCCCCAAGATGGGATCTCACGGGTACAGAAGGTTGCGGCGGTGGAATTAGGTTTTTGGCTTCGTATCTGGTAGTTTGGGGGTACATAGGTATATATAGGAGGAAGAAGTACGTCGGTAGAGCAACATGGGGCCCACGAGGGTGGAGGGCGCGCCCAGGTGGGTAGGCGTGCCCCCTACCTCGTGCCTTCCCGGTTGATGTCTCGACGTAGGGTCCAAGTCCTCTGGATCACGTCCGTTCCGAAAATCATGTTCCCGAAGGTTTCATTTCGTTTGGACTCCGTTTGATATTCTTTTTTTGCAAAACTCTGAAATAGGAAAAAAACAGCAATTCTGGGTTGGGCCTCCGGTTAATAGGTTAGTCCCAAAAATAATATAAAAGTGTATAATAAAGCCCGATGATGTCCAAAAACAGAATATAATATAGCATGGAACAATAAAAAATTATAGATACGTTGCAGACGTATCAAGCATCCCCAAGCTTAATTCCTTCTCGTCCTCGAGTAGGTAAATCATAAAAACAGAATTTTTGATGTGGAATGCTACTTAGCATAATTTCAATGTAATTCTTGTTATTGTGGCACGAATGTTCAGATTTAATATGATTCAAGATAAAAGTTTAATGTTGACGTAAAAACAATAATACTTCAAGCATGCTAACCAAGCAATTATGTCTTATCAAAATAACATAGCCAAAGCAAGTTATCCCTACAAAAACATATAGTCTGGCTATGCTCCATCTTCCCCACACAAAATATTCATATCATGTACAACCCCGGTTTTAGCCAAGCAATTGGTTTAAACCTTTTAACGCACTTCAGCCTTTACAACTCTTATGCAATACATGAGTGCAAGCCATGGATATATCACTATGGTGGAATAAGGTGTAATGGTACGGGTTATGTGGGAAGACAAAAAAGGAGAAAGTCTCACATCAACGAGGCTAATCAACAGGCTATGGAGATGCCCATCAATTGATGTCAATGCAAGGAGTAGGGATAGCCATGCAACGGATGCACTAGAGCTATAAGTGTATGAAAGCTAAAACAAAAGAAACTTAGTGGGTGTGCATCTAACTTGCTTGCTCACGAAGACCTCGGGCATTTGAGGAAGCCCATCATTGGAATATACAAGCCAAGTTCTATAATGAAATTTCCCACTAGTATATGAAAGCGACAAAATGAGAGACTCTCTATCATGAAGATCACGGTGCTACTTTGAAGCACAAGTGTGGTAAAAGGATAGTAACATTGTCCCTTCTCTATTTTTCTCTCTTTTTCATTTTTTTATTTGGGCATTTTCTCTTTTTTATGGCGTCTTTTTTTAGTCCGGAGTATCATCCTGACTTGTGGCGGAATCATAGTCTCCATCATCCTTTCCTCACTTGGGACAATGCTCTAATAATGCTGATCATCACACTTTTATTTACTTAAAACTCATGAATTACAACTCAATACTTAGAAAAAAATATGACTCTATGGGAATGCCTCCGGCGGTGTACCGGGATATGCAATGAATCAAGAGTGACATGTATGAAAGAATTATGAATGGTGGTTTTGCCACAAATACAATGTCAACTACATGATCATGCAAAGCAATATGACAATGATGGAGCGTGTCATGATAAATGAAACGGTGGAAAGTTGCATGGCAATATATCTTGGAATGGCTATGGAAATGCCATAATAGGTAGGTATGGTGGTTGTTTTGAGGAACATATAAGGAGGTTTATGTGTGATAGAGCGTATCATATCACGGGGTTTGGATGCACCGGCGAAGTTTGCACCAACTCTCAAGGTGAGAAAGGGCAATGCACGGTACCGAAGAGGCTAGAAAATTGCGGAAAGGTAAGTGTGCATATAGTCCATGGACTCAAATTAGTCATAAAAACTCATATACTTATTGCAAAAATTTATTAGCCCTCGAAGCAAATTACTACTACGCATGCTCCTAGGGGAAGGTTGGTAGGAGTTAACCATCGCGTGATCCCGACCGCCACACAAAGGATGACAATCAATAAATACCTCATGCTCCGACTTCGTTACATAACGGTTCACCATACGTGCATGCTACGGGAATCACAAACTCCAACACGAGTATTTTTCAATTCCACAATTACTCAGCTAGCACAACTATGATATTACCACCTTTATATCTCAAAACAATTATCTAGTATCAAATTTCTCATGATATTATAATTAAAGCAAATTGCCATGCTATTTTAAGAATCTCAAAATAATATAAGTGAAGCATGAGAGATCAATAGTTTCTATAAAACAAATCCACCACCGGTCTCTAAAAGATATAAGTGAAGCACTAGAGCAAAACTATATAGCTCAAAAGATATAAGTGAAGCACATAGAGTATTCTAAGAAGTTCCAATTTATGTGTGACTCTCTCAAAAGGTGTGTACAGCAAGGATGATTGTGGTAAACTAAAAAACAAAGACTCAAATAATTCAAGATGCTCCAAGCAAAACACATATCATGTGGTGAATAAAAATATAGCTCCAAGTAAAGTTACCGATGGAAGTAGACGAAAGAGGGGATGCCTTCCGGGGCATCCCCAAGCTTTGGCTTTTAGGTGTCCTTATATTATCTTGGGGTTCCTTGGGCATCCCCAATATTTGTCTCTTGCCACTCCTTGTTCCATAATCCATCAAATCTTTCACGCAAAACTTGAAAACTTCACAACACAAAACTCAGCAGAAAATCTCGTGAGCTCCGTTAGCGAAAGAAAACAAAACACCACTTCAAGGTACTGTAATGAACTCATTCTTTATTTATATTGGTGTTAAACCTACTGTATTCCAACTTCTCTATGGTTTATAAACTATTTTACTAGCCATAGATACATAAAAAAACAACACACGAAAAATAGAATCTGTCACAAACAGAACAGTCTGTAGTAATCTGTAACTAACGCAAACTTCTGGAACTCCAAAAATTCATCCAAAATAGGAAGACCTTGAAAATTTGTTTATTGATCAGCTGCAATTGGAATCACTATTTTATCACGTTCTCGTGATTATTAACAATTATTTTCGTGAAAAGAAAGTTTCTGGAATTTTCAGCAAGATCAAATAACTATCATCCAAGAAGATCCTATAGGTTAAACTTGGCACAAACACTAATTAAACATAAAAACAAATCTAACCTGAGGCTATATCAAATATTTTTCCTAAACAAAAGCAAAAAAGCAAAAAAATAAAAATAAAATTGGGTTGCCTCCCAACAAGCGATGTCGTTTAACGCCCCTAGCTAGGCATAAAAGCAAGGATAGATCTAGGTACTGCCATCTTTGGTTTTAGGGAAGAAAAGAGCAAACTTGCTATCTATAGAATTAATCTTTCTATTTTGATAAAGCACATGGCTATTAATGGTAGAAGAAAGATTAAGGATGTTGCGGAAATTTGCATCTAGGCTAACTTTTATCTCTTTAATAGATTCGTTTTGGTAGGAAAGCAAAAGAGGTGTAGATCCGGCTTTCTTATTTATGGGGTGCCCAAATATGGTTTTCATATTTTCATAAGTGTCTACGGCATCCCCTTCAAGAAAGCCTCCTTCAAATATAGAATCTAAGACATGCTTAAATGAAGAAGGTAGGACAACATAAAAGCTTTTTAAGTACATTTCAATTTGGTATTGGGGTACATAGTTAGCCCGGATCCTTAACATTCTATCCCAAGCATATTTCAAAGATTGATCGAGTAAATAACGAAAAATTCCGGAATCATCTTCATCAAAATTATTAGGAATCTCATTGACAACTCCGGCAGGTTTTTCCATAGCATTATTTATAAGTTTAGATAGAATAGAAGGATTGTCCAGAGCACTAATGCTCGGGAGAGAGCCTCCAATTCTTTTTGGTTCCGACATGGCAAAGGAAAGGCGAGCGGAAAAGAGAGGGTGAATAAAACGGCAAGGGTGAAGTGGGGGAGAGGAAAACGAGAGGCAAATGGAAAATAATGTAATGCGGGAGATAAGGGTTTGTAATGGGTACTTGGTATGTTGACTTTTGCGTAGACTCCCCGGCAACGGCGCCAGAAATCCTTCTTGCTACCTCTTGAGCACTGCGTTGGTTTTCCCTTGAAGAGGAAAGGGTGATGCAGTAAAGCAGCGTAAGTATTTCCCTCCGTTTTTGAGAACCAAGGTATCAATCCAGTAGGAGGCCACGCACGAGTCCCTCGCACCTACACAAACAAATAAATCCTCGCAACCAACGCAATAAAGGGGTTGTCAATCCCTTCACGGTCACTTACGAGAGTGAGATCTGATAGATAGGATAAGATAATATTTTTGGTATTTTTATGATAAAGATGCAAAGTGAAATAAAAGGCAATAAAAATTGCTAAGTGTTGGAAGATTAATATGATGGAAAATTGACCCGAGGGCCATAGGTTTCACTAGTGGCTTCTCTCGAGAGCATAAGTATTACGGTGGGTAAACAAATTACTGTTGAGCAATTGACAGAATTGAGCATAGTTACGAGAATATCTAGGTATGATCATGTATATAGGCATCACGTCCAAGACAAGTAGACCGACTCCTGCCTGCATCTACTACTATTACTCCACAGATCGACCGCTATCCAACATGCATCTAGAGTGTTAAGTTCATAAGAACAGAGTAACGCTTTAAGTAAGATGACATGATGTAGAGGGATAAACTCATGCAATATGATATAAACCCCATCTTGTTATCCTCGATGGCAACAATACAATACGTGCCTTGCTGCCCCTACTGTCACTAGGAAAGGACACCGCAAGATTGAACCCGAAGGTCAGCACTTCTCCCATTGCAAGAAAGATGAATCTAGTAGGCCAAACCAAACTGATAATTCGAAGAGACTTGCAAAGATAACCAATCATACATAATAGAATTCAGAGAAGATTCAAATATTGTTCATAGATAAACTTGATCATAAACCCACAATTCATCGGTCTCAACAAACACACCGCAAAAGAAGATTACATCGAATAGATCTCCACAAGAGAGGGGGAGAACATTGTATTGAGATCCAAAAAGAGAGAATAAGCCATCTAGCTAATAACTGTGGACCCGAAGGTCTGAGGGAAACTACTCACACATCATCGGAGAGGCTATGGTGTTGATGTAGAAGCTCTCCATGATCGATGCCCTCTCCGGCGCACCAAGATGGGATCGCATGGGTATAGAAGGTTGCGGCGGTGGAATTAGGTTTTTGGCTCCGTATCTGGTAGTTTGGGGTACGTAGGTATATATAGGAGGAATAAGTACGTCGGTGGAGCAACGTGGGGCCCACGAGGGTGGAGAGCGCGCCCCCCTACCTCGTGCCTTCCTAGTTGATGTCTTGACGTAGGGTCCAAGTCCTCTGGATCACGTTCGTTCCAAAAATCACGTTCCCCAAGGTTTCATTCCATTTGGACTCCGTTTGATATTCTTTTTCTGCGAAACTCTGAAATAGGCAAAAAAACAGCATTCTGGGTTGGGCCTCCAGTTAATATGTTAGTCCCAAAAATAATATAAAATTGTATAATAAAGCCCGATAATGTCCAAAGCAGAATATAATATAGCAGGGAACAATAAAATATTATAGATACATTGGAGACGTATCAGGCAGCACGAAGCATGACTCCCTGGTCGAACTCGCCTTGGCCATCATTGACACCGACTATGAAAAGATGAAGCAGGATGCCTAGAGAATAAGTCATGTATCCTGGCATGGGGCGTGGATGCGGCAACTGGTTGAACCTCACCTCAGGTTTGCGGCCAAGAGCGTGTACACTTGTGATACGTCTCCGTCGTATCTACTTTTCCAAACACTTTTGCCCTTGTTTTGGACTATAACTTGCATGATTTGAATGGAACTTACCCGGACTGACGCTATTTTCAGCAGAATTGCCATGGTGTTATCTTTGTGCAGAAACAAAAGTTCTCGAAATGACCTGAAACTTCACGGAGATTAATTTTTTTTGGAAATAATAAAAAATATTGGCGAAAGAATCAAGGACAGGGGGCCCACACCCTATCCACGAGGGTGGCAGGCGCGCCTGCCCCCCAGGGTGCGCCCCCTGCCTCGTGGCCCCCCTAGAGCTCCGCCGACCTCAACTCCAACTCTATATATTCGTGTTTGGGGAGAAAAAAAATCAAAAACAAGGATTCATCGGATTTTACGATACGGAGCCGCTACGAAGCCAGAAACTCTCTCGGGAGGGCTGATCTGGAGTCCATTCGGGGCTCTGAAGAGGGGAATCCGTCGCCGTCGTCATCATCAACCATCCTCCATCACCAATTTCATGATGCTCACTGCCGTGCGTGAGTAATTCCATCGTAGGCTTGCTGGACGGTGATCGGTTGAATGAGATTTATCATGTAATCGACCTAGTTTTGTTAGGGTTTGATCCCTAGTATCCACTATGTTCTGAGATTGATGTTTCTATGACTTTGCTATGCTTAATGCTTGACACTAGGGCCCGAGTGCCATGATTTCAGATCTGAACCTAATATATTTTCATGAATATATGTGAGTTCTTGATCCTATCTTGCAAGTCTATAGTCACCAACTATGTGTTATGATCAGGCAACCCCGAAGTGATAATAATCGGGACCACTCCAGTGATGACCGTAGTTTGAGGAGTTCATGTATTCACTATGCGTTAATGCTTTGGTCCGGTACTCTTTTAAAAGGAGGCCTTAATATCCCTTAGTTTAAAATAGGACCCCGCTGCCACGGGAGGGTAGGACAAAAGATGCCATGCAAGTTCTTTTCCATAAGCACGTATGACTATACTCGGAATGCATGCCTACATTACATTGATGAATTTGAGCTAGTTCTGTGTCACCCTATGTTATGAATATTACATGATGAACCGCATCCGGCATAATTCTCCGTCACCGATCCAATGCCTACTAGCGTTTCACATATTGTTCTTCGCTTATTTACTTTTCCGTTGCTACTGTTACAATCACTGCGAAACCCAAAAATATTACTTTTGCTACCGTTACCGTTACTTCCATACTACTTTGCTACTAGATACTTTGCTGCAGATATTAAGTTATCCATGTGTGGTTGAATTGACAACTCAACTGCTAATACTTGAGAATATTCTTTGGCTCCCCTTGTGTCGAATCAATAAATTTGGGTTGAATACTACCCTCGAAAATTGTTGCGATCCCCTATACTTGTGGGTTATCAAGACTATTTTCTGGCGCCGTTGCCGGGGAGCGTAGATCTATTCTTTGAGTCACCTGGGATTTATGTCTACTGGTCACTATGAAGAACTTGAAAGATGAAAAAACTAAAATTTATCCCTCAACTATGAGGGGAGGTAAGGAACTGCCATATAGCTCTGCACTTGATTCACCTTCTTTTTGAGTAAACTCGCGACACCTAAACCTTCTTCTGCTATTAATTCTGATATGTCGAATGTTATTGATGATGCCACTTCTGCTATGCATGATACTTATGATGAAACAACTTCTCTTCTTGATACTACTGTGCCCCTTGGTGAATTTCTTGATGAACAACTTGCTAGGGCTAGAGATAATGAAATTATTGAAACTGATAATATTGATGAAAGTGATGATGAAGATTCTCCCCCTAGATATGAATTGCCTATTGTGCCTGAGGGCTATGTTATGGATGAAGAAACTGCTAGAGACTTTCTTGCTTGCAATGATAGGAATGATCTTAAGAAATTACTAGCTAAGCTGAAACAAAAAACTTTGAATGCTAGAATGAAATATGATCCTGCTAATGCTACTTCACCTATCTTTGTTACTGATAAGGATTATGAATTCTCCGTCGACCCTGATATAATTACTTTGGTTGAATCTGATCCTTTCTATGGCTATGAATCTGAAACTGTTGTGGCACATCTTACTAAATTAAATGATATAGCCACCCTGTTCACTAATGATGAGAAAACTCGCTACTATTATTACCTTAAGATATTTCCGTTCTCATTAAAGGGTGATGCTAAGATATGGTTTAATTCTCTTGATCCTGGTTGTGTGCGTAATCCCCAGGATATGATTTATTACTTCTCTACTAAATATTTCCCTGCTCATAAGAAACAAGTTGCTTTAAGGGAAATATATAATTTTGTGCAAATTGAAGAAGAGAGTCTCCCACAATCTTGGGGGAGGCTTCTACAATTACTTAATTCTTTGCCTGATTATCCTCTTAAGCAAAATGAAATACTTGATATATTTTATAATGGACTAACCAATGCTTCCAGAGACCACCTCGATAGTTGTGCTATTGTGTTTTCAGGGAAAGAACTATTGATCAAGATGAAATTCTATTGAATAATATGTTGACTAATGAAAATAATTGGACACTTCCTGAACTGACTCCTAAGCCAACTCCTAAGAAAAGCGGTATTCTATTTCTCAGTCCTGAAGATATGCAAGAGGCAAAGAAATCTATGAAGGAAAAAGGTATTAAAGTTAAAGATGTTAAGAATTTACCTCCTATTGAAGAAATACATGGTCTTAATTTGCTGCCTGTGGAAGAAATACACAGTATTGATAACCCGACACAGGTAGTAAAGGTAAACTCTCTATAGATATGATAAAGCTGAAATCCCTCCTGCTAAGTTTGCTAGCCAATGTCTGGATGAATTTGATAACTTTATGGTTAAGCAAGAAGATTTTAATGCTTATTTTCGTAGAGAATTAAAACGCAATGCTTATATGATTGAACACTTGAGTGATTATATGTCTAGAGTTAAAGGTGAACTTAAACTCATTAGTAAACATGCTTCTATGGTTACCACTCAAGTAGAACAAGTACTTAAAGCTCAGAATGATTTGCTTAGTGAATTGACTAGTAAGAATAATGACTTTGTTGTTAGAGTTGCAACTAGAGGAGTTAAATTGACTCAGGAACCTTTGTATCCTGAGGGCCACCCTAAGAGAATTGAGCAGGATTCTCAAAGAAATAATGTTGATGCACCTAGTCCTTCTAAGAGGAAGAAAAAGAAAAATGATAGGACTTTGGATGCTTCTAGTGAACCTGTTGTTGGCACACCTGAGAATCCCAATGATATTTCTATCTCTGATGCTGAAACACAATCTGGAAATGAATATGAACCTAGTGATAATGTTAATTATGATGTTCATGTTGATGCTCAACCTAGTAATGACAATGATGTAGAGATTGAACCTGTTGTTGATCTTGATAACCCACAATCAAAGAATCAACATTATGATAAGAGAGACTTTGTTGCTAGGAAGCACGGTAAAGAAAGGGAACCATGGGTTCAGAAGCCCATGCATTTTCCTCCTAAACCATCCAAGAAAAAGGATGATGAGGATTTTGAGCGCTTTGATGAAATGATTAGACCTATCTTCTTGCGTATGCATTTTACTGATATGCTTAAAATCAATCCTCATGCCAAGTATATGAAGGATATCGTTACAAATAAGAGAAAGATACAGGAAGCTGAAATGTCCACCATGCTTGCTAATTATACTTTTAAGGGTGGAATACCAAAGAAACTTGGAGATCCAGGAGTACCAACTATACCATGCTCCATTAAAAGAAACTATGTTAGAACTTCTTTATGTGATCTTGGACCCGGTGTTAGTGTTATGCCTCTCTCTTTATATCGTAGACCTGATTTGAATAAGTTGACACCTACTGAAATATCTTTGCAAATGGCTGATAAATCAACTGCTATGGTTGTCGGTATTTGTGAGGATGTGCCTGTTGTGGTTGCAAATTTATAACGAACTTTGTTATTCTTGATATTCCTGAGGACGATAGTATGTCTATTATTCTTGGAAGACCCTTTTTGAATACTGTAGGGGTTGTTATTGATTGCAACAAAGGCAACGTCGCTTTTCATGTTAATGGTAATGAGCATACGGTACACTTTCCGAGGAAACAACCTCAAGTCCACAGTATCAATTCTATTGGAAAAATTCCATCGATTACTATTGGAGGTTTTGAATTTCCTCTTCCTACTGTCAAAAGGAGATATGATATTCTTATTGTTGGGGACATACATATCTTCCTTGAGGTAACATAGTGTTATTCAAAATTTCTCCAGTTCCATGTTATTCGGAATGAGTTTGTTAACAAGACTTGATCAACCTTGTCGGTGGATTCCTTTTGATGAGCATGAGATGGATGAAGTTAGAAGGCACAACCTTCTGTACCCTCCTTTTACTTTCTGTTAATTAGATTAAATAAAGAAAAAATAGTATTTTCGGTCTGTTTTCTGAATTATCCGTGCAATAAAAAATACCCAAAAAATAGAAGTTCTCCAAATGCCCCGAAAATGAAATATGATTTTTTCTGGAATATTTGAGAATATCTGGCACTGAGAACACATCAGGGGGAGCTGGCACCTGGCCACGAGGGTTCAGGGCGCGCCCCCTGCCTCGTGGGCCCATGGTGGCTCCCCTCCACTTATTCCAGCCACCACACACTCCTTCTTTCTCCCAAAAAAATCACCAACCAGCTCAAGCACGAGTTCTTACTCATTTTGCTGCGATTTTTGATCTCCTAGCTCAAAGCTCCACTCACAAAACTGCTTTGGGGGATTGTTCTTCGGTATGTGACTTCTCCAATGGTCCAATTAGTTTTTGTTCTAGTGCTTTATTCATTGCAAATTTTTGCTGCTTAGGTGACCCTGTTCTTGAGCTTGCATGTCAAATTTATGTGGTGAAAAGTAGTTCTAATGCATGATATGGCCTATAGGCACTTGTAGGAGTAGTTGCTATCAATTTTGTTGAGTCTGGTTCACTTTATTTGAAGTTACTAAAATTTTTAGAAATTTTTCAGAGGAAGAAATATGTTTAGGAAAATGTACCAAGGTGGTCCTTCAAGGAAGTAAGGACCAAGGCTCGCAATACGCGATGTGGACGATGAATCACCGAGGGATGCTCAAGTGAGGGCTTGTGAATGGCAATCAGAGGACTTTATGGTTCGAGCAGGAATCAAGGAGGAATTTGACGCATATGTGTGTAACGCTGAACTTGAGAGCTTCGAGGAAGATAAGTGCCGTCAGTACCACTATCTCATTGATTCCTTTGTGAGAAAGTCTGAATTTTCATCATCACGCAATTCTCAAACTATCCTGTTTGATCTTTATGAAAATTCTTATACTATGGACTTAGAGGATTTTAATACTGCTTGCAAACTTCCACAATGGGGTAGCACTAGTGAGCCTAGCAAATATGAGTTTAGAGATTTTCTTGCTACTATAACTGTGGGGGAGTCTAGAGATATAACACAAGCTACCATATGGAGCATTCATTTTCCTGCTATACATTATTTCACTCTCTTCATAGGTTGGTGCATAAATGGAAAGGATGAAACATGTCACATGTGTGTCCCTAACCTGAGTGTTCTCAGGAATGCTGTATTAGGAGATCAACATTATAATTTGGGAGCCATTGTTGCACGTAGGTTGCATAATAATAGAATTAATGGAGATTTCTTTGGTGGAATTTATGCAACCCATCTAGCTAATTTTCTTGATATACCAATACGTGGGTATGATATTGAGTTGCCTCCTGTTTATTTAGATTATGAGGCTATGGTTCGTCATCAGTTTGTTGAGAGGAATGATCAGTTCCTCCAGTACCGACTAATCTTTGAGAGACGACGCACTTATCACGTCGCTCTCCCTGCTCCTACTTTCTTTGTCTTTCAGGCAAAAGAGAGACATGTTATAACCAGGGAGGAGGCTAACGAGTACGAGGGAGGACTGAGACAGCTCGCCTCCAAGCTGCAGCCCATCAGGCAATAGCCGCTGTATCTCAGTACGGCCCCAACTATAACTTTGGATATCCGCCAGGCCAGCCGTGGCCATAGACCAACTTAGGCCAAAAGCCTAAGCTTGGGGTAGTACGTATTTCTCACCGACATTACATTAACATTCACACACTCATGCTACTTGTCGGTGCTCATACTTTTTCACTGTAATATCCATGCTAGTTTATTTTATTTTTCTCGCTTTCTTCTTGTGTGTTTGATAAACCTCAAGAAAAACAAAAAGAAATTAGTTGTAGCTTTTAGCTAGTTTACTTTCCCTGTTTGTAGTAGTATTAATTAAAAAGAAAACCTAAAAAGATTTCCCGTCCTTCTTTTTGCTTGTTGGTTGCTTTCCCGTGTAAATAGTTTTATTTCTTTTCTTTGAGGCTCGATAGGAGAAGACCATAATGAAATTGTTGAAGTGGCTCTTATATGCATTATTGTCGATTTAACCAAGAGCCCATATGGCCTTGTCTTCTCCTGTTTATTTAATGCTTGTAGATTCCATCTTAGTCCAATGCACATGCACTATTATTATTATTCGTATCGTTTGGTCATGCAAGTGAAAGGCAATTATGACGATATATGATGAAATGATTGAGATGAGAGAAGCTAGTATGAACTCGACCTCTCTTGTTTTTGTAAATATGATTAGTTCATCGTTTCCGATTCAGTCTATTATGAATAAACATGTTTGCAATGACAATTAGAGATTACAATTGCTTATGTCATGCTTAATTTGCTAGGAGTTTATAATTATTTACCTTGCGTGCCAACATGCTATTAACATGATTGTGATGTGGTATAGTAGGGTGGTATCCTCCTTTGAATGATTCAAGTGACTTGACTTGGCACATGTTCACACATGTAGTTGAAACAAATCAACATAGCCTTCATGATATTTTTGTTCATGGTGGATTATATCCTACTCATGCTTGCACTCAATGTTCATTAATTTTAATGCATGCTCACGACTGTTGTCGCTTCCCAGTCTTTTTCTAGCCTTCACTTGTACTAAGCGGGAATACTGCTTGTGCATCCAATCCCTTAAACCCCAAAGTATACCATATGAGTCCACCATACCTTTCCTAAATGCGGTATCTACCTGCCGTTCCAAGTAAATTTGTATGTGCCAAACTCTAAACCTTCAAATGAAATTCCATTTTGTATGCTCGAATAGTTCATGTATCAACTAGAGTTGTCTGTATCTTCCATGCTAGGCGGGTTATTCTCAAGAGGAGTGGACTCCGCTCCTCACTCACGAGAAAATGGGTGGTCACCGAGATGCCCAGTCACATGCTTTATGCAAACCAAATCGAAATAATTGCAAACAAAAATCCACCGGGACTCTTGTTAGTTGGAGGCACACGTTGTTTCGAGCAAGCCATGAATTGATGCTTGTTGGTGGAGGTGGAGTATATACTTTACCATTCTGTTTGGGAACCGCCTATAATGTGTGTAGCATGGAAGATATCGCCATCTCTCGGTTGTTATGTTGACAATGAAAGTATGCCGCTCAAAATATTATTTATCTCTGCTTTAAAATCGACCTCTGGCACCTCTACAAATCCCTACTTCCCTCTGCGAAGGGCCTATCTATTTACTTTTATGTTGAGTCACCGCCCTCTTATTAAAAGCACCGGTTGGAGAGCACCGATGTCATTTGCATCCATTACTGCTAATTTATATTGGTTATGACTGGATCTCTTTTACCATGAATTAGAATGTTTAGTCAGTCCTTCATCTTCAAAGGTGCTCTGCATTTTTGTTTTGCGGTCTCAGAAAGGGCTAGCGAGATACCATCTTGTTATATCTTATCATGATTGTTTTGAGAAAGTGTTGTCATCCGAGATTTATTATTATTGCTTGCTAGTTGATTATGCCATCGATATGAGTATAGTGAGACCTAAGTGTTATTGTGAATATGGTTAGTCATAATCTTTGCTGAAAACTTGAATGATGGCTTTACATATTTACAACAACAAGAGCAAACAGAGTTTGTAAAAGTTTTTCTTTATCACTTTCAGTTTATCAACTGAATTGCTTGAGGACAAGCAAAGGTTTAAACTTGGGGGAGTTGATACGTCTCCGTCGTATCTACTTTTCCAAAAACTTTTGCCCTTGTTTTGGACTCTAACTTGCATGATTTTAATGGAACTAACCCGGACTGACGCTGTTTTCAGCAGAATTGCCATGGTGTTATCTTTATGCAGAAACAAAAGTTCTCGGAATGACCTGAAACTTCACGGAGATTATTTTTGGAAATAATAAAAAATATTGGCGAAAGAATCAAGGCTAGGGGGCCCACACCCTGTCCACGAGGGTGGGAGGAGCGCCTGCCCCCCCCCCCCAGGGCGCGCCCCCTGCCTCGTGGGCCCCCTGGAGCTCCACCGACCTCAACTCCAACTCTATATATCCGTGTTCGGGGAGAAAAAAATCAGAAAGAAGGATTCATCACGTTTTATGATACGGAGCCGTCGCCAATCCCTAAACTCTCTCGGGAGGGCTGATCTGCAGTCCGCTCGGGGCTCCGGAGAGGGGAATCCATCGTCGTCGTCATCATCAACCATCCTCCGTCACCAATTTCATGATGCTCACCGTCGTGCATGAGTAATTCCATCGTAGGCTTGCTGGACGGTGATGGGTTGGATGAGATTTATCATGTAATCGAGTTAGTTTTGATAGGGTTTGATCCCTAGTATCCACTATGTTCTGAGATTGATATTGCTATGACTTTGCTATGCTTAATGCTTCACAGTGGGGCCCGAGTGCCATGATTTCAGAGCTGAACCTATTATGTTTTCATGAATATATGTGAGTTCTTGGTCCTATCTTGCAAGTTTATAGTCAAGTACTATGTGTCATGATCCGGCAACCCCGAAGTGACAATAATTGGGACCACTCCCGGTGATGACCGTAGGTTGAGGAGTTCATGTATTCACTATCTGTTAATGCTTTGGTCCGGTACTCTATTAAAAGGTGGCCTTAATATCCCTTAGTTTCCCATAGGACCCCGCTGCCACGGGAGGGTAGGACAAAAGATGTCATGCAAGTTCTTTCCCATAAGAACGTATGACTATATTCGGAATACATGCCTACATTACATTGATGAATTGGAGCTAGTTCTGTGTCACCCTATGTTATGACTGTTACATGATGAACTGCATCCGGCATAATTCTCCATCACCGATCCAATGCCTACGAGCTTTTCAAATATTGTTCTTCGCTTATTTACTTTTCCGTTGCTACTGTTACAATCACTACAAAACCCAAAAATACTACTTTTGCTACCGTTACCGTTACTTCCATACTACTTTGCTACTAAATACTTTGATGCAGATATTAAGTTATCCAGGTGTGGTTGAATTGACAACTCAACTGCTAATACTTGAGAATATTCTTTGGCACCCCTTGTGTCGAATCAATAAACTTGGGTTGAATACTCTACCCTCAAAAACGGTTGCGATCCCCTATACTTGTGGGTTATCAACATGCTACGAGATGCACAGGCGGATCATTGACATGAGGAAGTGCCTCATTACCCAAATCGACGAGCCCGGATCGAGCCACAAGCAGAGCAAGCGTCACAAGAAGTAGATGATGATCAGATGACTGTTTATGCTAGTTAATCATGCATGTAATATATAGTTTACTTTATTGTTGGTGTGTGGAAGTGTCATGTGTGTCGTAGCCACCTATGTAATTATGCATGTAATAGTTTACTTTGGTGTGTGCAAATGCCATGGTTGTAGTAGCCACCTATGTAAGTGGATGTTTAATTTGGTTATGCAAGCATGTCCTTATAAGTGTGTGTATATATATATGTTGTTGTTCTGTATGCAATCCCATCGCACAACACACCCGTCTTATTAGCAGCAACCGTCTGTGTTATTATCGGTCTTCACACACATTTCTGATTACAGACCTGTTTGCCGTGTATCACACACATCTTGTTAAGTTGAACCGTTTCTGTTCTCATTTCTCAACGCAAACAGTTCAGCCAAGTGAACCGCATGCCGTATATCGCACACACCTTGATCTGACTGACCGTTTCTTTTGTGTTAGCTAATCACAAACAGTTCATCCGAGTGAACCGTATGATGTAAATCGCACATGCCTTCATCTGGCTGCCCGTTTCTTTTGTTCCTCCTCATCGCAAACAGTTAATTGAACTGAACCGTATGCCCCTCATCGCACACGCAATTAAAACCTGAACCGTGTTTGATGCATCCATCATCGCAAACATTTTATACATTTCTGACGGTTTTCATACAGCACCGTTTGCGATTATTGCATCGCACACAGTTTTTCGAAGGGTCTCTGATCATAGTGTCGCGTTAGTAGCATCCAGCAGTAGTGCAACCTAGGTAATACTCGGTACATCTCCTTAATATATAACTAAATATATAGACATATAAGAACATAAGGCCATTGGAGTAAATAGCTGGATTAATTATTTGACATGTTTTATTCTCATATTTATTTAAACCAACATCGGATGCCGCCATCATTGATTATTTTTTGCATATGAATTATAAGATAAGAAGTATATCGGTCCTTCTGTTTTCCAAGTAGTAGATGATTTAAATATAGACAATCGAGATACTTATTGCCTACTATGTTAGTAAAATATTAACAAGTTCCAAATTTTGATTTTACTGATGGGGCGGCCCGTTGAATAGTGGATGATGCATGGACTGCAGTGATTCGGCACCCAAGCTCATCTGCACCCGGTCATAAAACAATTAACCAAAAATTCAAACAATTCCATTTTTTTGCATGGTAGATAATTTATTTCCCGAGGTCCTCTCCAATTTGCAGATCATTCGGACATATGAGTAGCTCTCAGCAAAAAACACAAATTGGGTCAGAATAGTGCATGAATAGTAAACTTTTTTACAAACCCCAAATTTGTTTTCTCACCGAGAGCTACTTAGATATCCAAATGATCTGAAAATTGGAGCGAACCTCACGCGCCAAATTATCTATCATGCAAAAAAATTGGAATTTTTTGAAATTTTCTAGTATTTGTTTTGATTTCTTTCTTCAGTGCAGGTGTAGATGATCCTTGGCTAAGGAATGGATATTCAAATATGCATGTTTGTTTTGTATGCCTGCTATGTTAGTGAAATATAGCAAAAAATTTACTCGCATCCAAAGAAATGCAAGCATATGATTGAAATTTACGAATGGGTCAATATTTCTATGTAACTTGCAACACTCTATTTTTTCATGTCAAACTGACCTTAATTCCCAAGTCAATGTACATGACGAAAAGTTACCTTCTTAGCAGTAAAACATTGCCACGTGTCAAGCTGAGAACTAGACCAAATTAAGAAAAATGCACATTAGAATTTTAAATCTTAAAATTGTCATTGTAAAAGCATATGTGACTTTAAACCTGACCATTATTGCATTGCTTAATCTAATTTCTTTAGCCTAGATCCCCTGGAGTCTATTAGTAAATTTTTACCGAACTACACTATAAGCTTTTGGATGCTCACTTTCTTATATTGGCTATTCATCTGTGTAGCTACAAACCTTTTTAGAGGAAATAACTAAATTGCTTATATTGCCCATTCCTTTGCTTAAATGTACTTATCTATTATGATGTTTTATTTTTCATAAGTATATTAATCCCCAAAATATTCATATTAAATAGTGCTAGCCCGTTCAAGTGCAAGGGTTAACAACTAGTTGTCATAATTAAGTTATCAAAAACATATTAACCATGATAATGGTTTGAGAAATCAGTGAGTTATAAATTCGTATAGGAGTTACATAAAAATATTTATTTTGATTTGACTTTCCGCATGGTCCAACTTTGATTGGTCTTGCCCTAACATACCAAATTAATCGAGTTCACAAGATCGATGGAAGTTCAAATCTTTCATGGTAATAGTTTCAAACGTTCATTAGAGAATAGTGCCTGCCTTTGAAAATGCCAAAAGGTAAATTATAGTTGAGCTACTCACTGGTTCTTTCACCAAGGTGAAGATACTAGCCTGCTAGCATTTGAAAGCAAAGGAATATATGAAGCTATTTTTTGGATGTTCAACCTTTGTTTCGGGCCTCATTTAGGACATGTCATTGGGCCTTCATACATGAGATCACACCATGCATATGCATAGGGGTAAAGAATAAGCATGTTGGCTATTTTTTCTAGAATACATATAGGCATGTGTATTTTAAATTGACTAGAGAAAAGAGTATAGATACCCGTCCATGAGATTAAATTACAGGAGCTAGGATACTGAAAACAAGCGTTAGCTAACTACTCCCCACTACTCCACCTATACAATTGAAGGCATAACATACACATGTCACCATGAAATTTGCCCACTAGTGGCCTAGCATTCCCTTCTTCTCGGATGGCATCAATGACCCCAACAGTTGACGGTGAAGTACTGTCAAAGGCAAATGTGTCCAAATAGATTGTTACTTGTTGTAATATATTTCCCTCTTTCTTTTGGCAAATATATGCACATAGCTTCGTTCCCGAGTTTTAAAAAAATCTTGCAGGGATGTTTACCTATAGTTTCCAGGATAAGAAATACCCCTCTGTAAACAAATATAAGACACTTTAGGTCACTAAGTAAATCTCATGTACCATTAAACTGCTAATTAACAACTAAGTCTAAGAATCTTGAAAGTGGGACAAAAAGAGATAGAAATATATGGAATTGGCTCAATAAAAGATAGGTCCAGGTTGGATTGTCATACACATAACGTTGTGTTTCTAATTTAGGAAAAAACTTTCAGCTTTAACCTTTGTTGATAGTTGCTTCAATTTTATTAATCATCAAGCTGATAAATCTCAGCATGTCAGCACTGGACAATGCGGTCATCCTGACCAACACTTATGTTCCGATCGCCTTGTTGTTGATTTTTTTTTCTTAATTTTCATGCGACAAAAACATTATCATAAATTTACTCCCCCAATCGCATGTTTAGTTTCTTGTATGTAATTAATAATGCTAGTGTTGTCATCCTGATACTAATCTAAAACTAATAATTAAAAAAATCAATAGATTCTCTTTTTTCGCGAAAAGGCCGAAGGCCATATTTTAAGTAGCATAGACCCTTACAAAAACACCCTTACAAGAATTTAAAACCACATACAAGTCTTTGAGTGCCGAGGTCTTTTTCCTACCACATTGTAACACCCCGGTGTAATGATGCTACAGTAACCCTTGGGGTTAAGTTAATCTTTTTGCTAAACATGTGCCTGATCATTATTGTCTCATGTTCTTTCAAATTCCAGTTGATATTCAAATTCAAATTCTGTGTGAAATTCAAAATGCTCAGACACGAAAACAAAAATGTTCATCATGTGCCAAATAATCCAAAACTAATATTGGTGGTGAGCCAACATTTTTGCAAAAGGTTTAAGTGGCCTAAGCTACTTAAACGGTGACCTAAGCAATAATTTAAATGCCTTTTTAAATTATAAAAATGGCAAACTATTTCAAAAGCCTCACTATACTTTTTGGCAGTGCCAACTAGTGCAATGTAATTATGTGGCCAAGTCCCACATTTTACAGAATCCTTTGGGAAACTCAAATATTGCAAAGCATTTTTCTGTAAAAAGGAATAGCAAAAAAAGGGCAAAGCAAAAGAGAGAGAAAAATCCCCCTGTCTCCTTTGGGCCACAGCCCACGTCCACCAGCCGGCCCAGGTCCCCGCACCGGACACCCCGCCTCCCTGTTCCTCGATTGCGCACCGCTACAGTCGCGATTGCCATCGGACTCCCTCGCCGGCGACGCCGGGAGGAGGATAAGGCCGCCAGCGCCGCGATGCCTCGGGCCTCCCCCACCTACCTCCATCCACTTGCCCGCTCCCTGCCTCGCTCGCTCGCCTCTCCCTCTCCCCTCGTCCCGATCTGGACCTCCCACGTGCCGTCGTCGCCGCTGTCTACCACCACCGCAGCCACCGCCCATCCCACGCCTCGCCAGCACGTCCACGAGATGCGTCGTCTACCTCTACCTCGACTACGCCTCGCCATCGAGCTTGGGAACGACCGCACGGTCGGGATCGAGCTCGTCCCCGTCTTCTCTGTCGCCGGTGACCCCCGTCGTCTCCGGCCACCTCTGTGCTCCTAATCTGTCGCAGGCTTTTCGTAGCCGCTCGGTGAGCTCCTCCCTCCCTCCATTCTTCTCCTCGCGCCGCGTGTTTCTCCCTAGCTAGCTCGTCGCCGTTGTCGTGAGCTCGCCGCCGCAGATCACCTCACCGTCGTGGCCATCGTGGCCCGAGCTCGCGTCCGAGCTCGTAGCCGAGCTCCTGGGGCTTGTAGGAGCCCAACTATGCTTCCCGCATCGCTTGTCGTGCCCCACATCGCCGTAGCCACCAACGCTCGATTCCTGCGTCCGCCGGCGACGATCTAGCGCTCGGCTCCATCTGTTTTAGCTCGCGCTAAAGCCACATATCGAAGCGGAACGTTGTTCCCGTTCGAACGCGACCAACCGCCGTCGATTTGGTCTCCGGACGATGAAACCCGAGCCCCTCCCGCACGCGCCGCCGCGTTTTTGGTTGCCGGAGTTATCTCCGGCGCCGACGCCGACGTGGCGCACTGGGCCCCGCCTTTGTGTCACTGCCAGTGGGGCCTAGGGACCCTAGTTGACTGGGTTGACCAGTCAACCCTGCTGACTAGGCAACCCGCAGCCACTGACCAGGGGGGCCCTCCCCCATAATTAATAGGAATTATTTAAATTACTTTAGTTAACCTAAATTAGACACTGACAGGTGGGCCCAGTAGTTTTACTAACTAAATTTAGATTAGTTTGAACCCTGTTTAACCCACTATCTATGATAGGTGGGTCCCCCATGTCAATTTGACCAGTCAACCGAACGGTTGGCTGCTGACGTCACTCGTACGCCATGCTGACGTCATTTTCCATTTCTGTTAATTTATTTAATTTCATAAAACTGTTTAAACTTTGAAAATTCATAGTAATTAAACCGTAGCTCGGATGAAAATGTTTTCTATATGAAAGTTGCTCAGAAAAATCCAACGAATCCGAATACGCGGTCCGTTTATCTGTCACATGACCCTAGCATGCTGAACATGGAACTTTCCCCCTCTTTTCCTTTGTCCGGAATCCGCCTAACGCCGGGAATTCATCCTCGGATGTTTCCCCCTTTCGTCTGCAACGTGTAGTACCGCGTTAGAGCACGCCTAGCGCTACGTATTGTCATTTCATGCTTAGTGATACCTATGTTTGCTATGTATTTACTGTTTCTTCCCCCTCTTCTCTCCGGTAGGCCCCGAGGCCGATGATGCCCCGGTGATCGACTACGTCGACACGTCCCCTCCTTGCGAGAGCAACCAGGCAAGCCCCCCCTTTGATCATCCCGATATCGCCCATTCCATTCTCTCATGCTTGCATTAGATTTTGCTATTATTATTGTTTTCTCCTATTCTCATGCGTAGCCTGCTTTTGTATCTGTTGTTGTACCTTATCTGCTTATCCTAAACTGCTTAGTATAGATTGGTTAGTGATCCATCAGTGACCCCCACTTGTCCTTGTTGCCCCTGCTTCATCATCGACGACTCAATCTACGTGATCGAAGACCAGGCCCCGACACCGCACATCACTTCCCCTTAGTTGCTCGACACTACTGGGTTACTATCGAGTACCGAGGGTGAACCTCTTCAGCACTTCTGATGTTAACCCTGTAGTGTAGTCATTCGGTCGTGGTCAACGAGGGTGATTTCCCCCTTAACCACTTCCGATATGACTCTATCGTGCAACCCCTCAAGTGTGAACATCGGGGGTGATTCCTCTTACGTTCACCTTGATGATTACATCTAGTGGAATTCATCAGGGGTGATTCCTCGGGTTTCCCCCTTGATGTTTGGACACACGGATACTTGGACTTTACCACTGTTACTTGGAAAGACGGGTCGACCCTGAGGGGTACCCGCGCGAGCTTAATTGCGAGTGATGTGGAGTCGGGCGGACCTGGAAGGTGCCCGGAAGATAATTATGAGGCGTGGCCGGGCATTCCTAGCCCTTGCAGCAAGTCCTCAAGACGGGGCAATGGGGTCACATCTTTCGTGAGTCTCTGCTTGTTACCGCGCGTTCCTAATCCACTATGATTTGGATATTTGATCCGAGGGGCCTCTGGCCTGATAGCACTAACCATCACGTAGGCATAGTATGGGCGTTCTGCGTCGTATGCATCAGCCCAAGCTTAATAGACGTCAGCGACTGAGCGGCGCGCGCCGGGTTGGACTGCGTAAGCCCCTGCCTTGTTGAAGGAGGTAGCTAGGTGTGCTCACCGGCCGCGTTCGCAACGTGCAGGAGTTCCCGGGGAGATGGCCCATGACCCCTGGGGGCATAGGTTTAGTCTGGCGTGTTGGCCTCTCAATTAAGCCTAGGTCGGGTTCGGCGTATTGTTTGGCCGAGGCCGGGCATGACCCAGGAAAGTGTGTCCGGCCAGAGTTAATCGAGCGTGGTGGGTAAGTTGGTGCACCCCTGCAGGGAAGAAAACATCTATCGATAGCCTGTCCTATGGTAACGGACACTTGGAGTTGTATCCCGATCGATACAGCTAGAACTGGATACTTGTGATGAGACTGGATGGTGATGAGTAATGGATTGTGATGATAACTGGATAGTATGGCTCTGGGATTGCTTTCTCGCAGGGAGTCAAGAAAGGATCTCTGGCCGAGGTTGATAACACTCCTACTACTTTACCTTATGCTACTCTACTCCCTCCGGTTGCTGCAAGATGGTGGTTTCCAAAAGATGCTAGTCTTCGATAGGACAAGGCCTTCTCTCTATTCTGGCATTTCTGCAGCCCAGTCCACATATACAGCCTTCCTTTGTTAATGTTGCATATGTAGTGTAGATCCTTGCTTGCGAGTACTTTGGATGAGTACTCACGGTTGCTTTGCTCCCACTTTTCCCCCTTTCTTCTTCTTTCCGGTTGATGCAACCAGATGTCGGAGCCCAGGATCCAGACGACACCACAGACGACTCCTACTACCCCGAGGGTGCCTACTACTACGTGGAGACCGCCGACGACCAGGAATAGTTAGGAGGCTCCCGGGCAGGAGGCCTTGCCTTTTCGATCGTGTTGCTTTTGTGCTAGCCTTCTTAAGGCATTACTTGTCTAACTTATGTCTGTACTCAGATATTGTGCTTCCACTGACTCTTGTGTTTTCAAGCTTATGTATTCGCGCCCTCGAGGCCCCTGGCTTGTAATATAAAGCTTGTATTATTTTAATTTGTGTCTAGAGTTATGTTGTGATATCTTCCCGTGAGTCCTTGATCTTGATCGTACACATTTGCGTGTATGATTAGTGTACGATTGAATCGAGGACGTCACACGCATTCACTGTCGGCGCGCCATGCATGAGCAAAGCTCATTGCCCCCTCTTGGCCTCCATCTGAGCAGAGCAAACTTGTTGAAACCCAAGAGCATGTAGAAGAAGTTGTTAGGAAGTTGTCAATGTAGATTAGAAGATCCTGATGGCTTTAATGCGCGTAGGAAATCGCCATCCTGGAGAATATAACACAAGAGAGGACATGTATAAGGCCCCAGGTCCATCCAAACTGAGTCAAAGAATAGAAATCTCACAAGCTCTCCGACAAGGCAGAGGTTGGCAACCATCCTCACCCATAACTGGAGCCCAAGAATTAAGATAGCACCGCCGAGGTAAACATGCAAAAGTAAAAGATAGACCCGGAGAACCAGAACTAGAGACACATCATCTTTCATGCGCCTCATGAAGATACGAATAATCATCAATGGAACGAGGCGGGGCGGAGAGAAGATTTACCATGTTCATGGCAATTCCATCGCCACACGACTGTTGATCGAAGCCAAAATCTAATTTTATTTTCTACCCTACCCCCACTGGACTAAACCCCTAGGATCCCTGCACCCTTCCCGTTCCCACAGTGAATGAAGAATGGAGAAGTATCTCACGGTCTCTCCAAGGAAGACGTAGATCGGTTGTCGGCCTAGGTTAAGAAATTGCTAACTAATTCAACAAATGAAAAGATAGGGTTTACATTCTATGAATCATACTTTTTTATTGGAGAAGTAATTGTACCTTGTTCAAGTTAGAAATAGTCATTTCTTAGAAGATGACACTGATAGACATGGAATCAAGATCCCATCTTCTTTCCATCCTTGCACCAATCTCCAGCTCAATATTAGTAGTAGCACTGTCATAGACATAGTTTTTTTCTCCGTTGCTCTAAAAATAGCGGACTGGATCGTGGCAAGATCCATGTATTATGCCTCTTCGGGTAACATATGGCAAATTAAGGGGCGTGACAATGTGACGCCCGCAGCAAGCCCTACCACGGCTCGCCTGTAGGGCAACACGTATTAGGCCGGCCCATTAGTCATGGCTCGCCTGCTGAGGTGATGTTCCTTTTTTTGTTTGTTTTCTGTTCATATTTTTTATTCTCATTATATATTAGAAAAATAATTTTACATATTTTTTTAACATACTAATCTTGCATTTGAAAAATATGAAACATGTATAGAAAACTATTTTGTATATATATGAAAATGTACATGTGAATAAAAAGGTATAGAATATTAAACATGTGTACGCAATTTTTTTTATAAATTGTAAATTAATGTTCATGTAATTCAAAAGAATGTAAGTTACATTTAAAAAATATTCAGAAATTTCAGAAAATGTTTTCAGGAAATTGAAAAACAAAATGTTGGTACAGTGTAATTATTTTTTTCATAGTTCAGAAAATGTTTTTCTGATTAAAAAATGTTCCAATGTGTATTTTTTCAACATTCATTTGAAAAAACCATGTATTTGTAATAATCTATTTGAAAAATGTGAAACATTATAAGAAAAGTGTTATATGTATATGAAAAATGTCAACGAACAATGTTAATCATGTATTTTAAAAAAATTGCAAAAAAATGTTCCAATACGTATGAAAAATGTAGAAGTCGGTTGAAAAAGGAAAAGGAAATCCGATAAGAAAACCAATAAAAACGACAAAGAAACAAAAGAAAAGCAAAACACAAAGAAAAACATTGAAAATCAGGATAGAAACAAAACAAAACAAATAATAACAAATAAAGAAAAAACAAAAACCAATGAGAAAACAAAGAAAGCTAAAGTAAAATGGAAAAAAAAGGAAAATCAAAGAAAGTTGGTTAAAAACGAAGGAAAAAACAAAAGAAAAGGAAAATAAAAAAACTCGAAGTAAAGCGGACCTACAACGACAGCTACAAGCTGAGCGAACCTACGCGCGCAAAAATGGGCTGGACTGCTACCGTCGCAAATTAAGAATCAGTACAGGCGACAAATAGCACTGATACAAATTAAGACGGCGTGTTCCTGTCTGGCAACCATATTGTGTCGTTAGAGTGAAGTGCATCCTAGGTCCTTCAACTATTTCAGAGGTGTCACGTAGGTCCTCGAACTATGAAAAATGTCATCTAGGTCTTCGAAGATTCTTTCAAGTGCAATAAGTGTGTACTTATGTGACACCTCCGAAATAGTTCGAGGACCTATCTGACACATCTGAAATAGTTTGAGGATCTGAATAACACACATATTGCACAATGAGGACCGATATGAAGGTTTTCATAATTCAAGGGCCTACTTTTTTTGAGACATGCTCGAGGACCTACGTGACCCAAGATGGCAGCGGGGATGAAACCCACCGGGATTTTGCTTGCCCAAACCCGTCCCCATGAGAAAACCGCAAGCCTGCCCCCATCCCCGCGCATGGGGACATTTTTTGCCTGTCCCCTAAACCCGCTGGGAACCCGTCCCATGCGAGTAGTTAGTGAAAACAACAACTTTTGATAGAAAAAGTGAGCATATTACAACAATAGCAACAGCAAAAATAAGCATATTAAGCAACATAGTGTATTCCAGCGGCAGCAACATAAGATAAATAGCATCAACAAAGAATAGCATTTTCAGCAGCAAACATATTATATTTCAGCAGGAAAACTTGACCAAATTTCAGCACCATACAATAGTATGTTTCGTCAAAATTTCAGCAATAACAATAGCTAAAATGAGCATATTTTTACACAATACAACAACCCATTTATCAGTAACAAAGATGAGCATATTTCAGCGATAAACATGAGCTTATTTCAGCCATGCATTGTTCAACAAGATGGGCCTCCGCTGGATAAATAGATGGACCTATTCTGAGACGAGTATGTCGGGTTTCGGGTTTGGGTAATACTCAAACGGGTTTGAACTCGTGAAACGTACCGTATTTTATAATATACCCATCAATAGCCCTGCGGGGTTAGAAAGATGTCCGTCGCCGTCCCCTAATAGGGTGAAAACGCACGGGAATGTGGTTTTCGGGGGGCCATTGCCATCTTGATAGGTGACAGCTCTGAAATAGGGCCTAGGATGCAGTTGACTCTAGCTATGTGTACCACGGCCAGGCCCGGGCCGGGTGGCCACATACGGCAAATTAAGACGCCGCGTTCTCGTCGCGATTGCTGCTGGCGGTTACCCATCACACGTACGTACATGCGTGGCCGGGGACGCAACATAAGTCAGAAGAAGCATGGGTGCACAATGGATGTATGCTCGCGAATCCTTTGACCCGACGGATCGGAACGGCTCGCCCCGGAGATCTGGCGATGGAGTCGCCGGCATAGTGGACTCATCGTCGTCGAGGCCGGCGCACGTTACTCGCGAGGTCGCCGTGTGAGCAGATGGATGATGCGTAAGTCGGCATGGCTGGAGGCATATGGATCACAAATTCATAACTGCTTCCATCTCTTTATTCATCATCATATGATTACGTATCATCGCCAGGAAGTTAACGCATGCATGGTTGCATTGCGCTCTTCCATGGATGAATGTACATGTAGTACGTGCCCGTTACACTTGGATGCCGCATTACGTACGTACGTGCAGCTTATTTATTTAGGATGAAGATGTAGGTATAGTAGTATAAGAGATAGTTAGTTAGAACCGGATGTTGTAGGCCGGCGACTTGTCCGGGTTGAAGAGGCCGAAGCTCCTCTCCGTGGCGTCCCCGGTCTTCTGGTTCTCGTTGAACATGGCGAAGATGTACGTCTCCAGCGCCTCCCGCTTCTTGGGCGTGCCCCCGCCGACGTGGTTGATCAGCCCCTGGTTGTACGTCCGCGCGTTGTCCGCCGACGCCGCGAACCCGCCCGCCGACGGCCACCCGCTCTCGGAGATCACCACCTTCACGCCCGGCGCGCCGGCCTTCTCCAGCGCCGCGTACACGGCGTCCACCATCGCGTCGAACAGGCTTGTGTATGTCAGCCCGTTGTTCTGGTCACGCACGCTGGTGCCCGGCTGGAACGTCGCGTAGTTCAGGCTGATGTCCCGCGGGTTGTCGCGGTACGCGAAGTAGGGGTACACGTTGGCTAGCAGCGGCGCGCCGGTGCTCGCCAGGAGCCGGGCTACGTCCGTCATGTACGACTGCGCGAACACGCCGGCGGAGGGCGGGAAGGAGTTGGCCACCGCGTCGAACCGGATCGAGGTGGACACCTTGATGGCGCCGAGGCCCGCGGCGGAGAGGGCCGCGTTGAGGTTCCGCATGGCTGGGACGATGCTCTGCGTGTCGCCGCCCTGGACCTCGTTGCCGGCGGCGATGTACTTGATGTTCACGGCCGGGTAGTAGGGCCGGACGTTGTTCTGGACCCAGGACGCCGCGTTGGAGGTGCTGGCGGCGATGTTGCCGAGCTGGTCGTTGCCGACGTCGAGGATGAGGCCGATGCCGGAGTTGCGGAGCGCGGAGAGGGCCTGCCCGTCGGCGAAGTAGATGCGCATGCCGTTGATGCCCTTGGACCTGTAGAGCTGCACCACGTCGCTCCGGGAGGGGAGGTTGTTGGCGATCACGCCGTAGCACACGCCGATGGATTGCACACCTGCATGGATGCGGATAAGAGTGGCATCCGGCCGTTTAAATGTCGTAGGCGTTGACGTGAATGACTATGCTGGCGTCGCCTTAATTTATTAATTCATATGTTCGATTTTGTATTACTAAATCTCATAGGAATTCTTTAACAACAATTTCTTTCCACTGCATTTCAAAAAGAATTGTACCACTCAAATTTCGTAAAAAAATAACCCCCTCCTTTTTTTAATATATAAAAATAACCCCTCTTTGCTTTCTGTGGAGCAACCAAAAATAAATTGGTACATATTTATGCGAGGCATGGCACTTCAATCCATAGTTTTTTTCTATTTCTACCATCTTTAGCATTCTACAAAGTACAAACAAAAAGACTATAATATTTTCTTCGAAATGGCCGACCAAATTAATTTTGTTTAACATCACAAATTCCATCAACAAGACAGATAAACTATCCAGTGGGCCATTAAAAAAACATGATCGAACTCCATGCATGAATTTGCTTTGCCCCATAATCACACCGACAGTAAGTGCATGCATGCAAAGCATATAGAAAATAAAAGAGCACGAGAGAAATGCCAAGCACGTACTTGTAGGAACAGAAGCGAACGCTCCAATGAAGAGAGCAACGGCAAACATGGAAGCAACATCCTTTCTAGCCATTGCTGCACAAATGGAGTATCTGCTGCTCAATGCTATGCAATGCTACGGTAGAGCGGGTGTGTGCCTATGCAGCTGCACGACGCCCCCCCTTTTATACAGGTCCTCAGCCGCCTGCGTACGTGGTCGTGTTGCGCCCTGCCTACTTTAATCAGCGCAGCTACTTTGACTCCGGCAAAACCGAAGGTGCACGGCATGGCGTATGTACGTATCGTGCATGCCACCGGACGTCACTCTCCGGTGCGGCCTAACCCGTCGTCTCCTTCCGCCTTTCTTCCACGGAAAACTCCGGGGGTTGTGGAAACTCGACCCATTTTTCTTCGATGGTGTTACTCGAGCTAGCTGGCCATGCTCTGTCCAGCTCATTAATATAACATGTTGGTACTGGCATTTTTTCCGGGGGCACAGGGCCGGTCTACAACTGTACTGTGTACTACAGGGTCATATGAACGGTGAACCGTCGGATTTTCGATTACCAGACCGGATTCAAACGTTTGCTTCATTTTGCAGTTCAGCCCACACTCCAATAATTTAATCCGTGCATTTAACATTTTGTACAAACTAAGAAAATGATTCAGGATCCGTGTCGACCATGCTATTAGTCTCGATGACATCTTCAAAACAAAATCAAGACATAACATGTTTTGAATATTTATTTGTTTTTTATTTGTTGAATTTTTTTTTGCAGGGAAAATGAAAGTTTTATTCTATAAGTACGACTGTAATTAGCTAGACGATCTCTTACCCCATTCTGATCCCTAGTGAGTATATGGGGAATAAACTCCCTCTCCACAACTGAGGCTTAATCTCAGCGGCCAGGAGCACCTAAGCGGACCGCAACATGTTATCTTTTTTTTTGACTAACTACTGCAGGGCACAGCCCCGCAGTCTTTTAATAAAATCAAGGCAAGTCCATACAAGTTAACTATACAAAACTAATGCTATAAAGAAAAGAGTTAGAGAGTCCAAACTCACCTAAACCTACCTGTCTATTACATAGCTCAATGGAGCCCCTCCAACCATTTTAAAAGGGAGCAATGCTAGACATACGTAAGCTTACGTTCAGATCTTACGTAAAAGCTGATGTGGAATTTGTTAATTGGGCCAGGATTAGCAGCTGGGGCCCACTCCGGTTAAAATGGGGGGGGGGGGGGGAGAAGGAATTTTATGGAAGGTTAAGTAGGCCTACGTAGCACCTTTCGTAGGTGTAGTATTATTCTTTAAAAGGTGAGGTTTAATATGAGCCTTGACCCTTTGAGATAGCAGAGTTAAGTCATGTACAAATTTACAACGCCAAACACTAAAAATAGCCCAATCCACTCTGAAGGTCCTGCCATTCCTGAGAATCCAAACAGGTTACCTTTCGTTAAGATGGAGACGGCCTCGGAAGAATCTGATTGAACAATTACTGGCAGCTCCTTATGATGCATAGCTAGAGTCATACCTTGCATCAACACATGGATCTCTGCGTCAAGAGCCTCATTACAGGTAAAGAGGTACCGATACGTCGCAAATACTATCAAACCAACCTGAGTTCTCAACACCATACCTGCAGCTGTCGTGCCGTCGCCAAGGAGTCGTCAACAAAGAGGGCAACTCGTCTTGAAGGCGGCACAGGGTGGCCTGGCGGAGTACATACTTTGACAGATGGCTTAGAGTAAGCCTCAGTAAGCCCGATGCATGGTTAGGCATTTTACCTTTGATGATCTCCACAGTGGTGTAGTTAATTTGATTGTTTCAGTAATTTCAAGTAACTATACAAAAAATCAACACTTGCTCCAACTGGCGGAACTTCCTAACCATGCACCAGATCTGTGCGTAAGTTCCAAATGCACCAAGCTAAAATGATGACCATATCATGTACTTGATCATTGCAACTGGCAAGCAGCAAGTAGATGAAGACTCCATTCTTTTCCATTATTGACTAGTAGTTCATTTGGCGGGAGCGGCCAAACTTCTCTTATAGATTCCCAGAGCGCCCGTGCATGGCTGCATGAAACTAGTGCGTGGAAGCTTCCTTCCACTTCCACGCGCACACACGGGAGATGCAAGTCGTTTGGATATATGTTTGTATACCTTGCACTGGTTCGTAGCTAGCCCACCGGCCGTTGCTTTCCATGCCATTACACGCATCTTCAGTGGCACTTGTGCACGCCAAATACAGCTCCAGAGAGAACGCTCACCGTCTGGCTGGCAGCTAGACGCACCACCAGCTGAAGACTTGTCATGCTTTGTCGCAGCCAGCCGATATGCACTTCTTACAAAAAAGAGCCCGTTCTTCTCCGGGAACCAAGCGAGGAAGTCGGGTCAATTCCCAGCGGATGTTTGGATTTATGGAACTTGAATGAAATAGTTATGGAACTTTCTAGAATCAGGAACCTGCTAGGCTCCAGCCGACTCGTCCTTGCATATGATCAACCGGGTCGTCAACTGTTGGATCTAGTTTCCTTTTTTTTGAACAAAGGCTCAAGAAAGAGCCCCGCTTTAAATTAACAAATCCATCAACCGGTTAGGATTACCAGACTGCCACTTACAACAAGAAAACAAAGAGCGAAAATAAAGATACATTGTGCTCAGTAGAACAACTCGAAGGCAGAGAACAATGCCATCGAACGCTGCTACGCCAAAACCAGCTAACCTACTAAGGCTACGGGAGGAAGGCACCACCGTTCATGTTTTGTGTCACTGACTGCCACCAGAGCAAAACAGGGGCAACACATGACCTGACTCTGCCACCGCAAAGGGGCCCTACCCTTTCACACAGGCTCGACGGGGGCCGCACTGGCGGCCTGCGGAGTGGTTCGCCCTAGAACCCAGATCAAAGTTCCCAAGTTGCCAAAGGAGAGGCACCATGAACAAACCCACATGAAACGGGGAGCCGAACACCCCATCACCGTCACCGGTAGCAGCAAGGCAGAGCACCGGACGAGAGTTGTCGAAACGAAGGCGCTGAAAACCCCGGAGAAGGCCAAGAGGATGCAGCACCATGCATCGGTCAAGGATAGGAGTCTCGAAAGCCCATGGCATATCACTGGCACCGAGAACGGAACCCGATCGCCTGGCACCAGCGGTTGAAGCCCTCCACGCCTGGACCCGAGCAGGCTGCCGAAGATGAGATCAGACCAATACAATCCGCCGTTACCACCACCAACTCCACCACCACTTGAGCCCTTCCCTGACGACGCCTTCGGGAAGGGTCATGCCACCAAGGTCCCATCGTCGGCATGAATCGAGGAACTGAGACTTTCACCTGAGCTGCTGGGTGGGGTGGGAGGTACAGGAAGCCCACCGAAGCTTTCAGCAAGGGAAACGGCGCCCAAAGGCGGGGTCTTCAGTGTGGCCGCCGCGCCGGCCAGGGGTTTCCCCCAGATCCGCACCCAACTACCAGATCCGCGCACCTGCCATCCCGGAACGGCTATCGGAGCCACCAGGGACAGGGGGCGGAGCGGATCAGAGCAGATCGAGGTTGAGGACAACGATTCTCCAAGGTACAGCCAACCTACGGGAATCCGCTGCAGCCGTCAATGCCTGACGCCTCCACGCTGCCCGTGCGACCGGGAAGACAGTCCACCCCGCAGGCCGCCGCCCCGGAAGCCGAGGCTCTCCACGTAGGGTGGAGCCCCCGAGGTCCCCGCCGCCACCTTCATGGGTGCCGAGCGGCCGCGCCGACGGCCACCTCTGGCGGCGACGGAGGGAGGGAGGGGGAGGCGGCTAGGTTTGGCCCCCCGAGTCGCCTCGGAGGAGATAACGCGGGGAGGGGGGAGGTTCGACGCAAGTCGTTGATGCTGATCGGATTGGATCTAGTTCCCATGGCCGTTGGATCCTAATTGCAGCACCTCATATCGTTGTCCACCCTCACCTCAAGCCTGGGCAGCCACCTCACACCCACACAATAACACCGCTCGTAGCACCGTGTTTTCTGTACCACAACGCCGTGTCGGTCGTCTTAACATTGCCAACAACCCTGCTCGCAGAAATCGTGTCGACCGTGACATCATCGTCAACAACTCCGCTTGAAGCAGCCGCACGATCCATCACAACATCCTAACATTGTTGACTCTGTCACTCCTAGCTGCCTCACCACATCACTAGCAACGAATGCGCCCTCAGAAGATTGTCAGTTGTGCACTCCTTGCGACAAACGCCAGTTTTGCAGCAGCCCTGTCTTCTCCCTGCAGTAATATATGGATCCGCTTGCAATGGACCTTGTCGCCCCTGCAACTCCGGCGAGCAAAGGCCATTGGTCTTCTTGTAGCACGCCGACACCCTCACCGCAGTGGCTTGCGGCACCAACGGTACTTTGAAGCAATATTGCACCCTTGGAGCACCCGCACTGTCTTCGCAATATTATTTGGAGCATGACGGCCTCGCAACAATGGTTATATCATCACTAGACAGGCTCACAGAAATGGATGCATGTTTGCAATAATGTTGCAACCCTGTCTCAGTAGCGGTGTGGTTCCGCTCGCAACAATGGTCCAAGCATCACCGTCCAGTCTCCCACGGAGACCATCGGCCTCTCTCCTCATGTTTGCTCAGGAGATGCATGTTGCTAATTGGACAACAACCGCTTAGGGGAGGCGCTTCCACGACAGCCCACTACAAGATACAGTGAAGCACTCGCCAACAAGATCTAAAGGTAGCGAAGGAGGGTGGAATGTAGCACCGCCTCGACGGTCTCATAGTAGTGCACCAATGGATTCACAGTGGGCTGGATGATTTTGATGGAAGAGAGAGAGAGAGAGAGGCGCCGGCAGAATTCGGAGAGGAAGGGGAAGGGATGGGGAAGTTAACAACGGAATTTTCCGAGATAAGGTGTCGGGGCACTTGGTTGACAGTGTGTGGGGACGCTTGAATCAAGTGTGATCCAACGACTACATGGACCACTGAATGTTGCACATGGTCAGTGTTTGGGTTTATATATTTTTCCATGTTTTATTCATGTAGGTTTTATATTAGGCTTAATTATCTGTTGTTTAATGGTTTTTATAAAACAATGAACTATGTGTTGTTTAATGGTTTCATGAAAGTCTTGTTTATGTCTTTCCTAATTGGTTTTATATCTTTTTATAATAGGTTTAATGATCAGTGTTGTTTTTCTTATATTATAATAGGTTTTATAAAACAAAGTACGTATTGTTTAATGGTTTCATCATGCCTTCATGAGTTACAATGGAGTATCATAGTGGTTCGAGTTTCACTCGGATGACCCTGAGAAACATGAACAAGGCCTCTGTGAAATTTGTATTAGAAATCTATGACCAGTTTGAAACATCTATGAAAACCATGCAAACATTAACCAACTTTGAGAAATGCTCAAGCATTTACATAATCCATGTGAAATATACATTTTCTTTAAAAAAAAACATACTGAAACCGACAAGTATTTGTTGAACTTGTTTGAAACATCATGTATTTCTAACCAGAGAAAACACTTTGTAAAAAAACATCATTATTTTTGAAAATATGTTTTGCAAACTATGCTCAACAATATGGGTAATTCACTAATTCTTGGAAACTCATATAAAACCACACTTATTTAGGCAAAATAGGGGTATTAAAAGAAAGTATACATGGCTTATCCCTGCGGACAACTGATTTTCCTATTGTCTAGGTGTGGATGCTCAGTACACTAGTACACCTAAAGTGTCTACTGCCATTCTATATGCTCCCATTTTTTCCTCTAGAAAAACAAAATAGCTTTTGTTTTCTGCATACGTTCCATGGAAATACTCGCCTCCCGGCAGTGACTAGTTTGTTTCTTCTGACGTATCTCCACTTCCCGTTGGCTAATTTTTTGCGTGCGCATGCCTACGGTTAGGGGTATATATGCTGCGTATCTTGACCAATACGTACGCACGTGGACTGATATACATCCGGTATGGGGTGCTAACGGGTTGGAACGGTGGCTTGTACCGTAGTGACTTTCCACACATGCCTGTGCCAGATTTGTTCTTTTGTCAGGTCACTAGTAGAATACACCATAGTTTGAGTGGTTGAGACGGTACGTCTACGCGGGTGTCCCCAATTCCCATGTGACTTGGGAACACTACAGTGAGAGATCGACAGCGCCAGGTCAGGGATGGTTCGTACCAGTGGCGAAGCCACGTTAGGGCTGTGGGGTCAGCTGACCCCACAGGTTTTTGTTGTTTCTTTGACCCCCTGCTATTAGTAGCTGCTTTGACCCCACATATTTCAAAGGTTGACCCCACATGCTTGGAATCCTGGCACCGCTGCTGGTTCGTACGTTCATGGGTCTACACAGTATTCTGTACATACGACGAGTGCATCCTGTTCATGGCTTCTAGCCTTCCAGAATGAATTGCACCCATGTACCAGCAAAATTCTTGAGACAAATAGTTTATGACCTGTTTGGAACGTAGAACATACGGAAGAAGTATCATAATTCTTACAACAAGATTTACAAATGAATTTGTCATTTAAAATAGACATCCACTCCGCTTCATAGATAACCGCATATAGCTTTAAGACCATGGAGGCGCAGTGGATCCCGGCCTTTGCCGGTGGAAGGGCTTCTACTTTGTTATTATTATTATTGTTTAGGATTTGTGTCCTGCTCAGGAAGACAGGAAGGCAAGGTGGCTGCGGCGACGCCCTGAAGATGGAATAAGTTTCTCTCTGCATAGCCCCCGTCCTGATGGACACGTGGAGGTGTGTCTTCGACGAATCACACGAGATTCAGTTAGTTTTTGTCCCCAGTGGATCTACTTGGGTCAGGTCGTCGTTCCTCTATGTTCATGTATCTACAGGCTGGACCCTTTTGATCTATGTTTCTCTTCATCGATGATGATTGATGTTCTCGTGCACTGGTTCTCTGAGGCCTAAGCACGATGACTTCCCAACTATCTACTAAAACGATGTTTTATCCGGCTCGGGCAGGGAAGAGACAATGAATGTGGTGCCCCTTCAACTCCTTATAATGCTTGTAGTCGTCGTTGTACATCGACGTCTTGATCGTCACCAGGCCATCGTCGTTGCCTGCATTGGAAGCATGAGGCTTCTCATCGTCGTTGAACGTCGTGGATTCGATAGGTAAAGAGAGCTAGTAGAGCACGCACATCCTAGCAGGTAGCTAGCTTTGCTAGTAGAGCACGCACGCCATGTATTTGTATGTGGGATCCCACTTATACTCATGTAACCCATACAAGTTGCAGTGGGCTGTTAGCTATTGCCCATGGAATCTTGTTGGGACTAAGTGGGATGTGGTGGGACTCCCACGGACAGTCCCACCTGCAGCCTGAACCGTGACCAATAACACAAGGGACGACACCATGCTCGGATTTGAACATCTTCTAGCGGAGATGGATTCGTTGGGGCCTAGCCATCCGATCGAGCACAAAGGGAAGGAGGGCGAGAGCACCTCTCATCCTCTTCCCGTTAGCAGCAACCACACCGCTGAGGAAGCTCCCTGCTTGTGTAGTGACAGCCAGGTCCACCCGTTGACACCGCCTTCCGCCCGGGAAGGCAACGATCTCTACCAAATGCACCCGTCCGCTCAGTTGAGTGATAGAATTCTCTCTGTGTATTCATTCCATCACACTGGTTACAATATATACTAGGAGGAGCCGTTACAACAAGTCCTACAAAGGTGGCACGCAGTGTTGGAGCAAGCCCTGGATCAACACACGCACGCGAGGTGGACACACACAAGAGACGAACTGAAGGAGGAAGAGGAACTGCACGAACGCAGTGAGCGGAGAGATTTTTGCGACGCGCTTAACCTGCGTCTTTTCTGTTTCCTTCCTTTATTCTCAAACGTAACAACCTCGCAGCATGTACTGCCCACGATCCGTTTTACCCGCGCCATCCCACGGACAGAGTCGTGGCCAGTACACCCACGATTACAACAGCAAAGAGAGCTACGACTAAGTCTGAAGAAAAGAGTAGCCTGACACTAACCTGTCTAAACTGAACCTGGCCGTGTACACAGCACGTTTCAGGATTATTCAGAAAACAAACTTACTGAAAATTAAACAGGTGCAACTAGATTAACATGACATTTCACCTCCTTAAGCTTGTTGCACCAGCTTGACACTTTGTAATCCAATCTTCTCCTTTATTTGCTGAAACCGAAACCTTGGAAGAGACTTGGTCAGAATATCAGCATGTTGATCTTCAGTTCTGACATGCTCCATTGCAATTCTCCCTTCTTCGACACAATCTCTCACGAAGTGATATCGAATATCAATATGTTTGCTTCTCTCATGAAACACAAGATTCTTGCATAGAGCAATTGCTGACTGATTGTCCACTCTTAACGCCAACTTGTCCGGCTCTCGACCAAGTATTTCTCCTAGGAGCCGACCCAACCAGATTGCTTGACAAGCAGCTGATGCAGCTGCTACATATTCAGCCTCACAGGAGGATTGAGCGACAATTTTCTGCTTTTGCGATGTCCCGGTTATCGGGCAGCCACCATAGTAAACCAGAACACCTGAAGTACTCTTGCGATCATCAATGTCTCCTGCATGATCACTGTCGCTGTATCCTACCAGCTGAGGCGCATACTCTCTGGACTTGTTGTAGACACATCCAAGGTTTGACTGTTCCTTTTACGTACCTCAAAATGTGTTTCACTGCAACCAAGTGCTCTTTTGTGGGCTTCTCCATAAATCTGCCGACAAAACCCACTGCAAAACTGAGATCTGGACGTGTGTGAAGCAAGTATCTCAAACTCCCCACTAAACTCCTGTATTGAGTGGCATCAATTTCTTCAGCCTGACTGTTCTTGCTGAGTTTCAGCCTGGGTTCCAGAGGGGTTTGGGCTGAATTACAGTTTGACATCCCCATTTTCTCAAGGATCCGAGCAGCATAACCTGATTGGCACAAAACAATTCCTTTTTCTGATTGCTTAACCTCAATACCCAGGTAATAACTTAGTAGACCCAAGTCACTCATGCTGAACTTGGACTTCATCTGCTCCTTGAACTCTTTGATGGCACGGTCACTACCGCCTGTGATAATCAAATCATCAACATAAACACCCACTATCAGTACTGACTCAGCTGCTCTTTTCCTGTACAGACCCGACTCCGAAGGGCATTTTTCAAAGCCAAACTCAGTGAGAGTAGAATCCAACTTAGAATTCCATGCCCTTGGAGCTTGTCGAAGGCCGTAGAGGGCCTTCCAGCCTGTACACCTTGCTGTCACAGCCGGCGATCTCAAACCCCGGCGGTTGGCTCACGTAGACTTCTTCATTCAGATCGCCATTGAGAAACGCTGATTTCTCATCCATATGATGCATTTTCCAACCGGATTGTGCAGCAAGTGCCACTAGTAGTCTGACAGATTCCAAGCGTGCAACAGGAGCAAAAACTTCCTCAAAATTGATCCCTTCGCGCTGTACATACCCTTTAGCTACTAGCCTCGCCTTGTGTTTGACTACAACTCCGTTGGATCCTTCTTTCGCTTATAAACCCACTTCAGACCAATGGGCTTGCATCCCTTTGGCAGATCACAAAGGTGCCATGTACTATTTGCCTCAATGGAGCTCAATTCATCTTGCATAGCTCTCTGCCAACACGACTCTTTCATCGCCTCAAGGTGATTGGCAGGTTCTTCCATACCAAACAAACAGAGGCCTGAGTAGGCTGCCTTTATCTCTGTTGTTTCCTCATAGACATCCTCCAGAAGGCGCTTGCCTTGTGGCCCCTGCGAAGGCTCGGTCTACGGGGTGTTAGGAGAACCAGGAGCATAAGCAGGGGACACCGGAGAGGCTTCTAGGTCCAGCGGGATTGCAGCCCCGTCGTTGGCACGTCTTGTTCTATGACCCTGCCGAGGCGCTGCTATGGTAGGAGTTCTGCTTGGTGAATCTGCTGCCACGGCAACATCTTTTGATACCTCTCCTCCATCACAAACTGTCTGTTCTGGGTAGCTGACAACAAATGAACCTCCATCGCTGCTTCCCACTGATCCCGAGAGGCTCCAATCCCAACACCTATCTTCCTCAAACACTGTATCTCGTGATACAACAAGTTTTTTACTTTCCGGGTCATACATGCGATAAGCCTTGGAGCCAGTTTCATAACCAATGAAGACCATTTGTGAACTTCTGTCAGAGAGTTTTGACACACCGGGCCCAACCCTTTTCACATGAGCAACACAACCAAAAGTGCGAAGATGTTGGACTGACGGCTTTCTCTCATGCCATGCCTCATACGGTGTTTTGCCCTTGACACTCTTTGTCAACGATCTGTTCAGCAAATACACGGCAGTGGTCACTACTTCACCCCAAAACCGAGCTGGCACCCCCATACTTTTCAGCAGACTACGCGCCATGCCCACCACGGTTTGGTTTCTCCTTTCAACCACACCATTCTGTTGTGGAGTGTAGGGTGCAGTGAGGAAATGCTTGACCCCATGATCATTGCAGTGCTTTGCAAATTCATTTGCCGTAAACTCGCCACCCCTGTCTGTCCGTATGGCCTTCAGTTTCAGACTTATCTCATTTTCAGCAGCACTCTGAAATTTCTGAATCGCCTCAAGGGCTTCGTCTTTGCTCCTCAAGAGAACAATCCACATGTACCTTGAGAAATCATCAACTAACAGAAGGAAATACCTTTTCCCGCCTGGGGTTTCTGGTGATATCGGGCCACAAAGATCTCCACGGACCAGCTGCAACTTCTGTGTGGCACGATACGTTGCTTGTGCTGGGAAAGGTAACCGGCGCTGCTTTGCTATCATGCACCCATCACAAATCTGCTCAATATGCTCAATGTGTGGCATACCTTCAACCATACTTTCTGCAGCCAAGGCCCTCAGCGAGTGAAAATTTACATGTCCGAACCTCATATGCCAAAGCCATGCATCCTCCTTTGCGTGCGCGAGCAAACACACTGGTTTTGATGGCTGAATGTTCAGTATATACATCCTGTTCTTGGTGCGATTCACTATTGCGAGTACATTCCTTTTGTCGGTGTACAAAAAGAGGGGTACACTTTTTATACCCCTATGACTGTGCACGGGCAGTCTAAGCCACGGGCGCCACCGCACCGAGCCCGGCAAGGGAGGTAGAACCAAGGTAAGGCCGAAGCCAAAGAGGAGCAGGACGACACCAAGACCAAGACCACAAAGAGCAAAGGGGACGAAGCACCCCCCTCCCCCGGCAAGATCCTTGCCGGGAGGCGGTTTTTGCAAACCCGGCAAGACCCTTGCCATGGCAGCTCGCCCCACACCTACGGAGCGAGTCACCCTTGAGTCCACTACCCCCATGGGGCAAGGATTCGGGAGGCATCCCCGTGGTGGTATGCAGATCTTTGTGAAGACATTCAAGATCAGATGCACACTCTAGAAGATGATGGTCCTTGGCGGGATCCCAGTCAAAGAGAACCACAAGGCCCCCGGCAAGAGCCTTGCCGGGGATGGCAACAGGCGCCGCGGCAAGGCCCTTGCCAAGGACACTCCGGGGGCCACCATCGGACCCGCGCCAGTCGCACCCCCACCACCGTTAGCATGCACCTGCCGACCCAACCAGCTGGGCAGGCATCTGCGTGGCGGCATGCAGATCCTCGTGGAGACCCACCACTGCGCCTCCTCAGCTGCCTGCCCGCCTACATGGCATCGCAGGCACCGCTGGCCAGGGCGCGTGTCGAAACGGGAGATAGCGGCGATGGACGAGACGGGGCTCTCCCCCACCCCGATAAAGCAAGGACACCTAAGCAAGGCGCATTAAATGCGCCTTATCATGTAATGCGAGGGATAACCTCGCATCACTGTACCCTTTCCACCTCATGTGTGCCACTGTGGCAGCCCCTTTCCCTATAAAAGGAGGCCCCAGGCGACCAGGAAGAGGATTCGGCTTTTTGGAGCTCCTCACGCCCCATAGCTAGCTCAAGAACACAAACATATAATCCACCAAAGTAGGAGTAGGGTTTTACGCATCTTCGCGGCCCCAACCTGGGTAAAGGAATCGTGTACTACCTGCTTGATTCACTCTTCTCACGACCCCCGCGCCCCGCAACCACAGAAAGGGATTCTCGTGATCTCATAGGTGTCGTTTCCCACCGACATCTTTGGCACGCCAGGCAGGGGCGGCGCAGTTGTGAGAATCGGCTTTAGCAGTCAGTTCGATGCTCCTTCGTCTTCGCGATCTCTGAAGAAGAAAAGGGGCCAGGAGATCGACACTCGAGCGATCGCAGACAAAAAGCTAAGTTGCACTGAACTCTTGTCTATAATCCCCTCTTTATTTTGAGGTTATTCCCCCCCCCCCCCCCCGGAGATGTTCGCTTTGTATGAAAAGAACCTGCACGCCAGGGGGCTCTACCACGATTGGCAACGCCCTTTCCCTGTTTCGAGTCCGCTCAACAGCTCGAGCGGCTTCGTCGAGAGTGGCAGGGTAGCCTCCCGTAATTGGCAACGTCCTCGATTCTGACTCGAGTCAAGCTCGACAATTCGAGCGACCGCGTTCGGAACGGGGAGGTGGCTCACCCGGTTGCACGCATACCCGGCAGGCCATGGGGATCCGTCCCCAAGACGCCGCTTGGGGCTTTCGCGCCGGCAAGCCTTCCCGATCGGCGTAGGGTACACATACAAAGAGGAATTGAACGGGGGAATAACATGCATGAAATTAAAGAGTACTTCAGAGTTATATTACATCACATCATTGTTGCGGTTCTAACTAAAGATAAAATTTATCTTGGTCAAGGGCCCGCAGCGGTGAAGAAGAACGGGACGCCTAGTCCCGGCGCTGGCCTTCCACCCTCTTGATTTCGCCGATGCAGTCGGTGATGGGCTTGATGCGCTCCTTGAGCACCGCGGGGTCAGCATCCTCCGGCAAGCTCTTCATGGCAGCCGCGAAGTCAAGATCGGGATTCCAGTATGCCAACTTGGTGAGGACCTTGGTCACGACCCTCCGGCAAAGACGTCGGGCCTCCTCGGCCAGCGTAGCCGTCCTGTTGGAGTGGAGATAGGCCAGGGCCCCGAGGACGCCCTCGAAGAACTGGGTGAGCTTGGCGTTGACGGTCCCGCTACGCTCAGGAGCGTACCTCACATTTGGCAACCCCATGGAGGCCAATTGCAAGGTAACCCTGCCGGCGACGACCTCCAGATGGCTGATGCACCTGTTCTCGCCCGCCACATACTCTTGGTGGGAGGCGGCCTCGGCTGCCCGCTGCTGCTTCTCCTCCTCCGGGCTTTTGGTCAAGGCCTCCTCCCGAGCTCTGCTCTCCGGCAACAGCTTCTCGAGATCCTCCAGCTTTAGCTTGAGGTCTCTGATGGAGTCTCGTGCCTCGGAGAGCTCGCCAGTCCTGCTGATGACCGTTCCTGCGCCTCCACCAAGGCACGGTTGAGCATGTCCGCCTTGCCGGACAGCTGGAGGGCCTGCTCCTTCAGCTGGTCCCGCTCTGCCTCCAGCTCCTTCACTTTGCCGGCGTGGGCCAGGGCTTGGGCATCGAGCGCCTCTCTGTGCCTCTGCTCCAGCTCCTGGGTCTGTCGTGCGACAAGGGCCTCAAGCTCCTCGTCCTTGTCGCGGAGCGTAGCGGCAAGCTTCGCCTCGCGCGCGGAGAGGTCCTCCTCCTGGGAGTTCAGGGTGGCTTGATGCTGGTTCCGGATGGCTTCGGCCGCAGCAGCCAAGTTCGCCGCCTTCTCCTGGGCCTTCTCGATGTCGGCCATCTTCAGGGCGAGCTCCACCTCGCGCTGGGCCAACTTCTCCTGGAAGGCCCTCTGCTCCTCGCAAGACTGGTGGAACCAAGCCTGCGTTTCAGCGACGTGCGCCTTGAAGTCCGCCTCCGCGTTGTCCACCGCTGCCGCCCTGGACTCAACTTTGTCCAGGCGGCCGCGGTAGAGCGCTTGGAGCTTCCGGAAGTTGGCCCCCATGGCGCGGAAGAGCTGCTCCTCTGGAGAACCGTCGCCGCCGGCACCCGGCGCATCGACGATCTCGAACCCGGTGGCGGCAAGCACTTCGTCATCAAAAACTTTCCCTTTGGCGGGCGATCGACTTGGCGTCCCTAGGAGGTGGACGAAGAGATCATCACCCACCTTCAGGTACCTGCCGGGGCCCGAGGCTGAGGAGGAGGGGGGCTGGTCATCCGTCACCTCTTCCAAGGCAGGGGCCTTGCCGGTCCCCTCGGCAGGACCACCGTCGGCGCCCTCGGTGGAGGCTTCATCGGCAGCCTTGGCGGCCCCCACGCCGGCACCCTCGGCGGCGTCCTTGGCGGCCTCACCAGCGGCGGCTTCGTCGGCGCTCTTGGCGGCCTCCTCGGCGGCCACCTTGTCGGCCTCGGCCGCGGCCTCTTCAGCAATATCCCTGACAACGGAGTCCACGTCCTCCGTGTCTAGTGGGGGAGGGCCTGGGTGGCGATAGGAGCAATGAAGCCAAGAGAAGCGCAAGAAAAAAGAAGAACAAAGGGCGAAGGGCAGGCGACTCACCAGTGCTGGGCCGTGAAGCAGAGGTCCCCTCTCCGCCGGTCTTTGGCGTCGAGGCAGAGCCACCAGTGCCCAAGTTCCCCTCTTCCTCCATGGGTGTGGGCCCCGCGCCTGGTGCCCTTGCCGGGGACGGCCCCCGCGGCGGCGTAGTCGATGGAGGTGGCCTGTTGGGGGTAGCCCTCTACGGCTCCTGCTGCTGCCGCTCCCCTCCTACAAACCCGGCAAGGTCAGCATCGTGGCATCGGGCGCCTACCCCAAGTCGAGTAAGAAGGAGGTGATGAACTTACGCTGGGGGCTACGCCGGGGGCTGCTGTCCGGGCTGCTCAACACCACCAATGGTGTCGTTGAAGCCCCGGCCGGGGGCTGGCCGCTCGCCAAGGACCTCGCCCTCTTCGCCCTGTGGGCCAGCGTCTCTACGTCCCTACAAAAGCAAAATGGATCAGGACAAGCGGCCCCATTCAGGGAAATGGAAACGACAATAAGGAACGGGGCGCTTACTCATCATCCGTCCCCTCCACCTCCGCCGGCTTCCTTTTCCTCTCCGGGCTGAGGGGCCCGAAGTCATAGGGGAGCACCACGTTGTCATCCGAGTCAACGCCTGCCGGAAGGGGCGGGGACGGCGGCGGGGTCTGTGTGCGCCTAGAAGAGGACGAGGCTTCCGCCTTCTTCTTCCCAGCGGCCGTCGTCGGCTTCCTCGTTGCCGATGCCCTCGTGTGGCGCCCGGACCCTTCCAGGGTCAATTGAGGCCGCGGCCCCCTGCCAGGCCGGACTGGCGGAGCAAGCTCGCCGCAGGACTCGCCCTCTTCCCCTGGTTGGCGTCGAGCCCGCCGCCACGCCCTCCTCTGACGACGACGATTCGTCGGCCGCGTCCTCGACAAGCGGAGCCCCGGTGTCGGCGCCGCTGGCCCCCGTGGTGGCCGCCGCCCACAGGAAGAACTACTCCTCCTCCGTGGCCGCGGCGTCCTCGTCCTCCACGCCCCCGGCGTTGCCGGCCTCCAGGGCGAGTTGTGCCTCCTTCGCCCTGGTGGCGATGTAGTCCACCTCAGCCTGGGTGGTGTCTATGAAGAGCCACCGCTGGGCGTCGGCGTTGACATACACCTCAGCCAAGGTGTCGAAAAACTGTCGCACGTCTGCGGCCGCCGGCTCCCTCCAGCTCGGGACGGGGCCGTGCGCGTTGCAGTCCGGCATCATGGCGATGATCTCGGACCAGCGCGAATTGTTGCACAGCGGGACGACTCCCGCGGGCAACCTGAAGAGCGGCCTCTTGACGGCCTTGCCAGTCTTCACGGCAACCCTCGTGGCCTTGCCGTTCAGCTCAACCTCGCCGTCACTATCCACGTCCAGCTGGAAGAGCCGCTGGCAGAAGTGGGCGTGCCCCATCACCGTGAAGTTGTGGTCAAGGCCAGGGCGGAGCCGCATGATGTCGGCCGGGTTCGTGAAGAGCCAAGCTGGCCTCCCCTTGTTGTGCAACGGAGCAATCCGACGGCGGATGAAATCCGCCCCAATCATCTCCAGGGTGAGCCCCGCCCGGGTCAGCCGGAGGATTCTGGTGGTGACGATGGCGAGCCTCCCGTCGGCGGCATCGACCTCACCCCAATCGTTGCCACGGGCAGGTGGCGTCAGGCGGACCTTGCAAAATTCCGGTGGGTCTTCATCTTCGATTCAGCACCACCGGTCACGACATTCGTCCCACCGCTCCCTCATGGCGCCATCCGGGTACGCCCCCTTGGACCTTGTAATCCAGGCGACACAACCAGCAACGGCACCTCCAGTTTGGATTCGAGGGTAAAAATAATGACGGAAGAGCGCCATGTTGGGCCGCACTCTGACAAAGCCCTCGCAAAGATGCGCGAAGCAGGACATGCACGCCACCGCATTCGGAGTAAAATCCAAAAGGCGGAAGCCAAAGGTGTGCATGATATCGTAGAAGAACTCAGAGAAAGGGGGGCATAACCCACAAGAAAAGTAGTCGACGAAGAAGGGGTACCGGTTTGGAGCAGGGTCGGCACAGGCGGCAGGAATGACGCGCGTCGCCGGGTGCCCCGAGTTCTCTCCCCCCGTCTTCACTCCCCACAAGGGCCTGAAAGAAGCCCGGAGCTCGTGGACGTCGACCGACAAGGGGTAGAAGAAGGCGGACTTCGTCTTGTCCCCCAGCAACGCGCTCTCCGGCGGCTCCACGGTCACGAGGCCCTTAGCCACCCCCTTGCCCTTGGCGGATTTGGGCGCCATGGCGGCCAAGAGAGCTTAGAGGGTTAAGGAAGGGGAGGAGGGCGGGGACGAGACGGCGACGACAGGCGACGGCGAAAAGCTTGCAAGAGAAGAAAGAAAAGGAGCGGCGGCTCTGAGATCGGAAAAGGCACGAAGGAAGAGGGAAAGTGAGCAGCGCGCCCACGGTTATTCCTTCTTATGGGGGAGAACGCGGGCCGCCTCCTTTCACATTAACTGTGATGTGACGCATGCCCGCGGGGAGCGACCCCACGCATGTCGCCCACGTCACGCCCGCCTCCCCACGCCGCGCCACGCGCGGGAAGCATGGGAGGCGCAGCGCGCGAAGAAACTTACCTCGGTAAAAACCGCCCTGCCTGCCCGCGCACCGTTCTTGGGCCTGGCCCAACAACGCGTAGCGCTCATGTGTGGCCCAGGCTCGGGGGCTCCTGTCGGTGTACAAAAAGAGGGGTACACTTTTTATACCCCTATGACTCTGCACAGGCAGTCTGAGCCACGTGCGCCACCGCACCGAGCCCGGCAAGGGAGGTAGAACCAAGGTAAGGCCGAAGCCAAAGAGGAGCAGGACGACGCCAAGACCAAGACCACAAAGAGCAAAGGGGACGAAGCACCCCCCCGGCAAGATCCTTGCCGGGAGGCGGTTTTTGCAAACCCGGCAAGACCCTTGCCGTGGCAGCTCGCCCCACACCTACGGAGCGGGTCACCCTTGAGTCCACTACCCCCATGGGGCAAGGATTCGGGAGGCATCCCCGTGGTGGTATGCAGATCTTTGTGAAGACATTCAAGATCAGATGCACACTCTAGAAGATGATGGTCCTTGGCGGGATCCCAGCCAAAGAGAACCACAAGGCCCCCGGCAAGATCCTTGCCGGGGATGGCAACAGGCGCCGCGGCAAGACCCTTGCCGGGACCCCGACAAGACCCTTGCCGGGGCCGCGGCAAGGCCCTTGCCAAGGACACTCGCGGGGCCACCATCGGACCCGCGCCAGTCGCGCCCCCACCACCGTTCGCATGCAGCTGCCGACCCAACCAGCTGGGCAGGCATCTGCGTGGCGGCATGCAGATCCTCGTGGAGACCCACCGCTGCGCCACCTCAGCTGCCTGCCCGCCTACATGGCATCGCAGGCACCGCTGGCCAGGGCACGTGTCGATGCGGGAGATAGCGGCGACGGACGAGACGGGGCTCTCCCCTGCCCCCGATAAAGCAAGGACACCTAAGCAAGGCGCATTAAATATGCCTTGTCATGTAATGCGAGGGATAACCTCGCATCACTGTACCCTTTCCTCCTCCTGTGTGTCGCTGTGGCAGCCCCTTTCCGTATAAAAGGAGGCCCCAGGCGACCAGGAAGAGGATTCGGCTTTTTGGAGCTCCTCACGCCCCATAGCTAGCTCAAGAACACAAACATATAATCCACCAAAGCAGGAGTAGGATTTTACGCATCTTCGCGGCCCGAACCTGGGTAAAGGAATCGTGTACTGCCTGCTCGATCCGCTCTTCTCACGACCCCCGCGCCCCGCAACCATAGAAAGGGATTCTCGTGATCCCATAGGTGTCGTTTCCCACCGACACCTTTGCTTGTCCCACACTGTCATGACACCATCTTCACTAGCATATTTACATCCATTTTCATCCAACTGACCCAAACTTATGATGTTGTTTTTGAGCTGAGGAATGTAGTACACGTCAGTCAGGACTTGGTGCTCACCCGTGTGACATTCTATCAGAACTGAACCTCGTCCGCAGATCTCCACTACCGAGTCATCGCCAAATCTCACCCTGCCTTTCACTACCTCATCAAGCTCTGCAAATTTCTCACGACAGCCAGTCATATGATTGCTAGCCCCAGTGTCCAAGTACCAGGTGATGTCCTGACTACCACTGAGCTTGGGCAGCACCTTCTCTTCGTTCAGAAACACATGCTCTGTTGGGGTGGGCTCAACTGACATCAGCTCACATGCCTCGAGCATCAACAGTCCAGGGGCTTCATCCTCTTCTGCTTGTGCAAACTTCGCCTGCTGGTGCTTCGGCTCAGGGCAGTCAGACTGAAAATGACCCGTCTCATTACAATTGAAACACCTAACCTTTGTGATGTCAAACTTGCGTTGCTTCTTCTGCTTCCCAGAATCCTTACTCTCACCACGCCCGGCTTGCGCACGGTCACCACGGCCTCCGCGGCCACTGCCGCGACCTCGACCGCCTCCACGGCCACGACCGGCATTACTGCTGCCGGCTCCAGGTGATTCCTTTTTGCCCTTCATCAGCTGTTCGAGGGCCTGTGTCATCAACATGAGCTGATCCTCCTTCCCACCGGTGTGACGGCGCCGACCATGTTGGCTCTCTTCGAACGCGGCAAGGCGCCCGACGGCCTCTGACAGTGTCATGGTGGAGAGATCACCCCACTGCTCGATGGTGTTCACAATGTCCCCAAACCGGCTCGGCACCGCATTGAAGAGGACCTCAATGATCGAATCCTCCGATACTGTCTCGCCCAGCGACCGGATTTCTCCGACGAGTGTCATCAGTTTCTGCGCAAACACACTGACGGACTCTGCATCGTCCATCTCCATGCGGTCGAGCTGCCGCTTTAACTGCTTGATCCGCGCCTTCTTAACACGTTCCTCTCCGACGCGCATGCGCCAGATCGCCTCCCAGGCCTCGTGGGAGGTAGTGCATTCAGCCACCGCCATCATCACCGAGTCGGGAACAGACTGAGAGAGCACGGCAAACGCCTCATCGTCACGGCTCTGGTTAAACTCACCCGTGCCCTCGAGCGCTGGCCACATGCCGAACGGACGCAAAACGATCTTCATCTTCACCGCCCATAGACCATAGTTCGAGTCCGTGAGCATTGGGTACTGGATCGGGATGCCGCCGCCCCTCGGCGACGCGCGCGGCACGATCGCCACCTCCGCGCCCGTGTCTTCATCCCCGGTCCTCTTCGCGGGCGGCGTGTACTTTCCGCCGCCGCTGCTCTTCGGTGAAGTATCGCCCATCACTACTCGCCGCCACCACAACTCCTCCTATCTCCGCCGTCGTGCTCCGCCTCCGTGAACCAACGCTTTGATACCAAATGTTGGAGCAAGCCCTGGATCAACACACGCACGCGAGGTGGACACACACACGAGATGAACTGAAGGAGGAAGAGGAACAACACGAACGCAGTGAGCGGAGAGATTTTGCGACGCGCTTAACCTGCGTCTTTTCTGTTTCCTTCCTTTATTCTCAAACGTAACAACCTCGCAGCATGTACTGCCCACGATCCGTTTTACCCGCGCCATCCCACGGACAGAGTCGTGGCCAGTACACCCACAATTACAACAACAAAGAGAGCTACGACTAAGTCTGAAGAAAAGAGTAGCCTGACACTAACCTGTCTAAACTGAACCTGGCCGTGTACACAACACGTTTCAGGATTATTCAGAAAACAAACTTACTGAAAATTGAACAGGTGCAACTAGATTAACATGACATGCAGGCCAGGACGTGGCTCAGATCCTATATACATGGATTACAAATACATACATTACATCACATGTTAACACCCCCTCTCAGCCGGAACTCCATGTGGATGGACGTTGAGGCTGGCACGAAACTCATGAAAAACTTGTGATGGAAGGCCCTTGGTGAACAAGTCAGCGAACTGAGAGTTGGATGGTACATGCAAGACACGTGCTTCACCGAGAGCCACGCGATCCCGGACAAAATGCAGATCGATCTCAATGTGCTTTGTGCGTTGGTGCTGAATGGGGTTGGAAGCAATGTATGAGGCGCTGACGTTGTCACAATAGACGACGGTGGCATGGGAAGGGGGTCGACGCAGCTCATGCAATAACTGGCGCAACCAACAAGACTCAGCGACACAATTAGCCACTCCACGGTATTCGGCCTCCGCACTAGACCGGGATACTGTGGCCTGACGCTTGGAAGACCAAGACAGCAGGTTGCGGCCAAGGAAGACACAAAATCCAGAGGTGGACTTGCGGGTGTCCGGGCACCCTGCCCAGTCCGCATCCGTGTATGCCAGAAGATCATGAGTGGTGGACTTGTAGAGCTGCAAGCCGTAGTGAGTAGTGCCACGGAGATAGCGAAGGATGCATTTGATGAGCTGCATGTGTATGTCGCGAGGAGCATGCATGAAGAGGCAAACCTGCTGAACCGCATAAGACAAGTCCGGGTGAGTGAGGGTAAGGTATTGAAGAGTCTCGGCGAGACTACGGTAGGTGGTTGGATTGTCTAGTAGGCGGCCATCATGAGCGGATAGCTTGGCGTGGGTGTCGATGGGAGTAGAAACAGGTTTACAGTTGCACATCTTGGCACGATCAAGTATTTCGAGGGCATACTGTTGCTGACATAAGAACAAGCCGAGAGCGTTAGGAGTGACATTGATGCTGAGAAAATGGTGGAGATCACCAAGATCGGACATGGAGAATTCTTGTTTGAGGGAGTAGATGATGTGGTGAAGGGTTTGTGGGTTGCTAGCGGTGAGGATAATGTCATGTACGTACACGAGGAGGTAAGCAATGGAGGCACCGTGGTGGAAAATGAAGAGCGAGGAGTCACTCTTGGAGGCATGAAAACCAAGGGACAACAAGAACGACCGAAAGCGATGAAACCAGGTGCGGGGAGCTTGCTTGAGCCCATAAAGTGACTTACGGAGGAGACACACGTGATCCGGCCGAGCGGAGTCCACGAACCCAGCTGGTTGAGCACAATACACGGTCTCCTTGAGGTCACCATGAAGAAAGGCGTTCTTGACGTCGAGTTGATGTATGGGCCAATTGCTGGAGGTGGCGATGCTGAGCGCGACACGAATAGTAGCCGGTTTGACAACCGGACTGAATATTTCGTCGTAGTCGACGCCCTCCTTTTGCGTGAATCCTCGAACCACCCATCGTACTTTGTAGCGCGCCAAAGAACCATCGGGGTGGAACTTGTGGCGAAATATCCACTTGCCCGTGGCCACATTGACACCTGCAGGCCTGGAAACCAAAGACCAAGTCGAATTGTTGATTAAAGCATCATATTCCTCACGCATTGCATGTTGCCAATTGGGGTCTTTGAGAGCGGAGCGGTATGTGGGTGGAATAGGAGATATGGAAGACGTGGTAGTGGTAAATAAACGTTTGGGCTGGCAGAAGCCAGACTTGGCGCGGGTAAGCATTTTGTGAGAATTATGGGGTGGTTTTATTGGTTTGGCCTGAGCTGGTAGACGTGGCTGAATAGGAGTGGCTGGCGCGGAAGCTGAGGAAGATGGCGTGGGGTCAGGTGGTGGTCTGGTCGACGCGGGATCCGAGGAGGATCCGCTGGCAGAAGTGGCAGGCACGGGATCCGTGGTAACGAACTGGGTGGGTGCGTGATCCAAGGGGGGTGGCGCGGTGGGTGCGGTAGGCGGCGTTCCTGAGGAAGCGCGTGGGGTGGAGTCAGGTGGGGTGCCGGATGCGGTGGAGCCGGGGGAGGGAGTTGGCGAGCGACGCGTGGAGGAGTGGGTCGGGCTGTTGGGCAACTGGCGAGGCGGGGTAGGCGTGCATGGGGGCGTCGCGTCAGGGGATTCTGGCGGGGCCCGGTACGAGGTAGGCGGCGGCCTGGGCACCGGATCACCGGTGTCAGGGAGGAGAAAGCGCGTGGGATGTGATGCGGGCGGGGATGGTGTGGCCGAGGGTGTGTCGGGTGTATATGGAAAAATGGCTTCGTAAAAAATAACGTGACGAGAGACGATGACGCGCCGTGTTGTGAGATCGTAGCAGCGATACCCTTTATGCTCAACGGGATAGCCCAGAAAAACGCATCGAGCCGAGCGGGGGGAAAGTTTGTGGGTGGAAGTGGCGTAAAGGTTTGGGAAACAGAGACAGCCGAACACACGGAGATGATCGTATGTGGGATGAATGCCATGAAGCATGTAGTATGGAGTGCTGTCGTGGATGGCACGGGAGGGACGCCTGTTGAGGAGGTATGTGGCGGTATGAAGGGCTTCGACCCAGAACGGGGGGGGGGGGGTGTTGGAAGGGTTGCTTGTAGAAGAAGTGTGCGCACGATATCGTTCGTGGTACGGAGGAGGCGTTCAGCCTTGCCGTTTTGGGGCGACGTGTGAGGACAAGAGAACCGATAGGTGATGCCATTGAGGGAGAAGAAAGAGCGCAAGGTAGAGTTGATGAACTCGCCGCCGTTGTCGCATTGAAGAGCCTCGATGATTACATTGTATTGGGTACGAACAAAAGTGAAAAAGCAAAGAAGAGTGGAGGAGGTGTCCGACTTGTTGCATAGGGGAAATGACCACAAAAAATTGGAGTAATCATCAAGTACAACTAAGTAGTATTGATAGCCAGAAAAGCTTACAACGGGGATGGTCCACAAATCACAATGAATAAGCTCAAAGGGAGCATATGTTTGGCTACTAGAAGAAGAAAAAGGAAGACGCGGCTGGCGTCCTAATTGGCATGCAGAGCATGGCTGGTGCGCTGGTTTATTACATGAAGGGAGAAAATCCTGGGAAGCTAGACGGGACATGGTGTGAGGGCTTGGGTGGCCGAGCCGACGATGCCACACATCGGCGGTGGAGACGGTGGCGGAGAGAGCAGAGCACCAAGTCTTGTTATTCCCGAAGAACGGATAGAGATCGCCGGAGCTAGCGGATATCATGAGTACCCTCCTGGTTCGAAGATCCTTCACAAGAAAGTCAAACGGATAAAATTCAATTCAGCAAGAGTTATCTTTGGTGAATTGACGGACAGAAATAAGACTTGTGACCACAGTAGGAGAAAAGAGAACATCACGTAGTTGGAAATTGTGTGGAGGAAGAGTGGTAGAACCGGTGGCATGAATGGGTAAATGAGAGCCGTTGCCAACAACAATGCTAGAGAAATGATGCTTTAAAGAAGAATTCGAGAAGGTGAGGTTACCAGGGTTGCCGGTGACGTGGGAGGCTGCGCCGCTGTCGAGGTACCACTCGGATGGAGCAGGGCCGTTGTTGGGGTAGCGGGAAGCGCTGTAGGCGGCCTGGAGCATAGCGAGATGATCCCACGACGGCGGCTGTGGGGGAGTGGGCGCGTGGAAGCCGGAGAGCTGCATCGGGTACGCCTGAGCATGGGATCCAGGCCGCGGACCGAGCACGCCAGCAGAGTTCGGAGGAACCCAGCCAGGCCGCGCGGTGGGCAGAGCCATGCCGTAGGGGGCGAAAAACTCCATGTGGGGATTGTACGCCGCGGGTGGAGGGGTGCCACGACCTCCGTGGTCGCCACGGCCACGCCCGCGACCCCGGCCGCGTCCGCGGCCACCGCGGTCACCGCGATCACCATCCTGGCGGTTGCCAGATCCGCGACCCGGAGGGAAACCAGGCCCGCGCTCGGTGTTGCGGTCGACGCGGTCGCCCTGGCGAGGGTTGGAGGAGCCGCTGGTCCCGGTGACGGCGAGGATGGGGACGGGCTCGTCGGCGACGCGCTGAGCGAGGTTCTCCTCGGCGAGCTTCAGGCGCGAGAAAACCGTCTCGAACGGGGGGAGAGGCACGGTATCCCCCAGGACGACGCGGATGGTGTCGAGCCGTTTGTCGATGCCGTGGAGAAACTGAGTGGTGAGGTCGACCTCGGTGACGGCGTGATCGATATCGGCGAGGCCAGCAGTGAGGAGTTTCATGCGGCGAGCGTATTCGGCAACGGAGAGATCACCTTGCTTGAGATTGCGGTACTGGCGATTCAGCATCATATACCGCGCCGCACGGTTTGCCAGGAAGTAATCGCGGATGCGATGCCACATATCATAGGTGGTGATGGCGCCGACGACGTGGTCGACAAGGTTGTCCGCAAGGGTGGAGTAGATCCACAGAACGAGATGGGCATCGAGCTCGCGGTGGAGAGCAGTGGCGTTGGGGGGGAGAGGTTGTTCGATGAACTGGGCGACGCCTTAGAGGATCAACACGAGGAGGAAGAAGGACTTCCACTTGTGGTAGTTGTGCTCATCAGGATTAAGGAGAAACTTGATGTGGTTTTGAATACTGTCGCGGAAAATGGGGTGCGGGGAGGGTGCGGTGGCGAAGGACAGTGGGGGCGCCGGAGAGGAGAAGAGTGGGGCAAACTGAGATCCGATGGAGGGGGAAGAGCCGCTGTGGGTGGAGGAAGAGGTGCCGAAGACGAAGGTAGAGTGGGTGTTGGCGGCGGCAGTGGTGCCGGCGCTGGTCGACGACGAGGAGAAGATGCCCGGCGAGGTGGCCGGGTTGGTACCCGGGGAGGTGGCCGAGCTGGTGGCCGGGGAGGAGGAGTGCTCGGCCATGAGGTACTGGAGTCTGATACCAAGTTGAGTGATAGAATTCTCTGTGTGTATTCATTCCATCACACTGGTTACAATATATACTAGGAGGAGCCGTTACAACAAGTCCTACAAAGGTGGCACGCAGGCCAGGACATGGCTCAGGTCCTATATACATGGATTACAAATACATACATTACATCACATGTTAACACGCTCCGATCTGGGCCTCCGATGCCGTCAGGCTCGCCTGTACGTATTTCTGTTGGTGCCAAAATGAATTTGTATCGTGGAGAATAGGGGTTGCCATATTCTTACCAAGTTGACGCACTTGTATTTCTATAGGCCCTCAATTCTTGAAAGGGTTAAACCTCTCACGGGTCAAGCAAAAACACTCAAATAGAGGAACCATGCAAAAATATATGCCCTCAACCCTCAGCAACACATAATAACTTGTTCAAATTAACTAGACCATCCAAAGTCACACTAGATAACAAAGCACTGACAGAAATATCAGCAACACATAATAAGTTGTTCCAAACTCCAACTTGACCAACCAAAGTTGCTCTAGATAACAAAACAGTCACAGAACTAATAGGATACTAAGGTAAACTCTGACTGTAGATAAATAAACAAGCTGCTTGCACTCCGACCCGGTTCGAAGATAGGTCACATAGTTTTCCACTCCCAGATTCTAGATAAGAGCCTGGCCATGCATCAAGCCAAGCACTTCTCACGGCGAATGATGTACACCATCATCTTCAGCGGCTCCACGCTCTCCATTAGCTTGAAGAGGCAGAGGTCACCCTCCCACAGGTGGTTGCCACGGGCGAAAGACGCCCATCCTTTGAGGATCGACGTCCGATCCACCCTCCGTCGCAGCTCCGTGTTCCACATCCTGCTCCTTCCCTCCCGCTGAAGCACCAAACTGATCATGTTCTTCTTTCCGTGATGCCCAGCACCGTAATTCTTGTTGAGATACCTTGACGCGTACTTCGTGCCAAATGTCTTCTATATGCATAATCAGGGAGGATGTTAGTAACGCAGATACAGACATAGTAGAGAAATTTGTGCATGCCTATGTAATCCAAGAACATAGTTGCAATTGAGGAACAAATAGGCCACCAAATAATTTTCTTCTTCTTTTGAACTTACTAGGAAGGTGGTGAAATTGTCGTAACGAACATTGGACCTGTTCAGGATCGCGACGTAAACTGGTACTGTCGACTCAATGGCTTCTACTGTCTCCTGCACTTTCTGCTTTTGTGCTGGCGTTACAGAGGCTCTCTCTGGCAGTATGAAGGGGGTCTCAGAAGCTCTCTCAGAATTGTCTCCATCCTCTTCAGATCCCAAAGATGACGTATCTTCACCTGAATACGCTTTCAAATGAATCAGGCTGAAATGATGAACACAATCGTTTATTCATATTCGCAAAAAAGAAAAATGTGACGCATAAATTTTAGCATATGTGATGTCTTATGTGCCGTGTGTGCCATACCATCGGTAGCTGGTTCCTCCTTAACATGGGCTGTTAACGCCATCTTTGCGCATGTCCTTCTGTCAGTAGCCGTGTGTGCCATACCTGCTCTTCCACCAGGGGAACGACGAATGCTCTCTTGCCGAAGCAGACGGACAATAATGGTAAAACATTCTTCCTTAACCTTTGATATTGGCTGAAAGAGGCAGATATCTCCCTCTTGAACACAGTTGTCACGGACAAATTTGCCAAAATAAAGGTTGCGCGGACCTGCATTATTAGGCAAGCCTGATTTCCTGACATAAAATCTGCACTTCCATTCCTTGTTCTTACTAGGCAGCTGGAGTATGATATTTGTAGCTTCACATGGGAAGTACTTGAGCGCATAATCCTTATATATTACCTAATTGAAAAAGGGATAGAATGTGTTGGTGATAATGTTGAGCTGTATTATTTGACAGCCGAAGTACTCAATACTTTATGACTCATAAATGCTAAATTGTTGCCATACACATGGCTTCAACTAATGACGTCACAACAATATTGATTTAGTAATTAGTAATGTATATATATAATGTTGCAAACCAGAACACCGTCTTTCCCAAATAGTATCATAACTAGAAACTGTGAGTAGCGACAGACACTGAGCAGTTCATGAGAAACGCGGACGATAAAGCTAACGTACCAGATTGCCAATGGTTACATTTGTCTTCTTCATCCGTACAACAAGCACCGGGATTTCAGGTCGAATTTTCTCTGAAAGTGCATGTATTTTCACCTTCTCTGCTTCTGTAAGATAGCACCGTGGTGATAAGACATAGTCATCCGAATCCATTTGCAGATCATCTGACTCCACAGAATTGTCTACAGATAGACTGTCTCCAGCTGTCAAAAAGGTTCAACAGTAAGAGAACATGTGCTGGAGGGTAATTGAATAATCTGAGGACACAACTTATAACCTGAGAATTCTTCAGAAGAAGATATTGCAGGCATCTTTGCTGATTTTTTGTAACAGTACGAGCTTTCCTTCTGGGTTCCATCTGAATCTGAACCATCCCCTGCTGACGACTGAGTAGTACCATCATGAGAACTGCTTGAATTATCAACATAGCGACCACTTCGTTTTGGAACATCAGAGGCAGCCTTCGTCCCTGCACAGCATGTTTCTCTGATGAACCGTATCATCCTCTCACAGCATTCGCAATGGTTGCTCATCTTAGATGCGTCCTGTAAAATGAATCGTATACTATGTCAGATGGACTATTCAAATTTATGCTTGCGCAAGCAGTAATACCATAAAACCACTAAAGATTCATAACTATGCCGTAAACTCTTTCAAGGGTAGGGAGAGATTTTCTATATTTACAAGTAACTGAAGCAACAAAATGCTGTGAACACTACACATAACTAATGCTGCCCTGAAAATCTGTTTTCATTATCGTGTAAAAAGAAAGCAAAACAGAAATAATTAAAAGTACAAATACTTCTATTCTATGAAGGTGTGTTAGAAGAAAAGACAATGATCATTTTGCAAGCAAGAGAGCAACTTGGCAGAAGAAGCTCTGCCTTGATCTTTCTGATGCATGCAATATTTTTCTGCCTGGATCTATTGATCACTAGGATGCCTTTGTGATGTTACAAGGGGGGTACGTGCAGATCTAAATAAATCACTGATATCCCTTTAAAAAAAAAAACACTGATGATTAACAACCATAGAACAGTCAGTTCCTGAAATTCCTATCATTGTAAAACATGACTGTTTTATACTACATTCATATCAGTTTCCAATATTTAGCAAAATAAAAAGAAAGCCAAACAACCAAGATAAAAAAGATACAGCTGCTCTATGCAGGTGTGGAAGAAGAAAAGACATAGTAAATTGTAAACAAAGAGAGTAACTTGGCAGAAGAAGCCCTTTCTTGATCTTTCAGATGCATGCAATAATTTTCTGACTAGATCTATTGATCACTAGTTCACTACACTCCATTTGTGATGCTACCAGGGCCCAGGGGGATAAATGCAGATCTTAATCAATCACTGATATATCCCTTTAAAAGGAAAAACAATCACTGATATGGTTAACAAGTATAGAACATTCAGTCTCAGCAATTCCCATCATTGTATAACAAGATTGCTTTCTATATCCTACCAGTTTTGACAATCAGCAGAAACAAAAAGGGAAGCAAAACAACAATAAAAAAAATACTGCTACACCATGCAGGTGCAGAAGAAGAAAAGATATGACTAAATTGCAAAAAGAGAGCAACTTGGAAGAAGAAGGTTGCGGTGGTGCTGAAGGGTGCTGCGCCTGTGCTATAGCAGAATGTACCAAGGGAATGCTAGTTCTGGCTTACTTATGAAGGGGGACGTCCAGGCACTGGAAGGGCACAATTACAGGCCAAAAGTCATTTATGATGGGAGCTGCATGCAGTCTTCTCATATTCCCAGGACATAAATCTGACGAGGATTAATGTCATGGTCAACCTCCTTAATTACCATGATTTGGCAAAAAACTAGTAGAGACTAGGAGTGCACGCAAATCAAAGAGGCAACAGTGCACGCAGACTTCTCATCTCCCCCAAAACATCAGTCTCCCAAAATCAAAGAGGCAACACTGTATGCCGCTATATTAAAGCTCAGAAATAGTTTGGTCATGCGTGGAAAATTTGCAAGCACAGCGACATGTGAGTAGCTATAGTACGTTTATGCATGGAGTAGCTTTGAGCCTTTGACATGTTTCATTAATTGCTGCCGTGCGAACTGAATAAACTAAAATGGATCCACACAGTAGGCACAAAATGGTGCATCCACTGATCAGTAACTAGAAAGCAGCATGGTAGTAAGAACCAATTTCAGAAGTTTACACCATGTTAAGCTATTAAGAATCACTCTGGACAAAGTGCTAACAATAGATGGGAAACTGAAGACATTCTCATGAAGCAATAGGGTAAACCAGGCAAGACATCAACGACAGGCGACAGCTATAATCCAGCGTCCAGCTGATTAATTGAACGTGATATGCTGAAAAGAACATAGATGCTCAAATGACAACAGAGAAATGTATTATAGTAGTGGCAGTACTAGCTGATGCTGTACCAGCCAGTGAGGAATTTCTAATCACATACTCTGGCTAGCTACTGGGTGCCATTGCAGAGTGGCTATAGTACGTTTGGACCTTTGGGGCGAAGAGCTCGAAGCACGAGGGCGGATGCCGCGCACCACTGCCCGTCATGGTCGCACCTCCATCCTTCGCCCTCCCCGCCAGCCGAAGATGTCCTCATGCAGCCAAATCATCACGAGAAGAGATCGCGGGGTCGGGTGTGGAAGCGGGATCCTGGCGGCCGATGCATCCGAGGCGGGCGGGGTCGCCGAAGACTCCCGTGGCCGTGGTGAGCTTGAATACGGCCCGGCGGAGGCACCGAGGCAGGACGCCGGGAGCGTCCCCACGGCCCAACATCTACCCGCCGTCGGTCGCGTGGTCCCCCGAAAAGCGGGATCGAGGACGCGCCTGGCGAAGGGCGGTAGCCCCGACCGACGGGAGCTGATGAGGGTTTGATCGGACACTGGTGGCGTACTGGCGTGGCCGTCGCATAGGAGGAGCGGCAGCGGTCAGAGTGTCGATGTAGGCGGCGGCAGGTGGAAGGCTTGCTGTGGCGGCGAGCAGAGAAGGTCCGGCGAGCGAGGGGGGGAGTAATTGGCCTCAAAGACTAAAAAATAACGGAAAGGGGAGTAAGTGCCGAACGTCAGATTTTGGACGTTTCAGCCCGAACGTGTTGGATACCATTGGTTGTGGGCGCACGAATCTTCACGCACGGAGTGAGAGCCATGTCAGTTTATCTTTTCGTTCGGTAGGACGTGTCGTCGTGCCGAACGGCGCCTGCAGCTTATCCTCTCGCGGTCTCCTCTCCTCACTCACTAGATACCACCGCTCCCCAATCTCAGGCACATCCACAGCGGAGGCCTTCGCCCGCATCTATGGCGAGACACGACGAGCTCCACAGCTCCCGCTACGGCCTCGCACAGAGTAAAGCGGCAGGTCCCGCGGCATGGGCGCGACTCCACCCAGCCGCGCATCGACGGCGACACACGACGAGCTCCGCAGCTCCCACGACGGCCTCGCACAGAGGAGAGCGGCAGGTCCCGTGGCATGGGCGCGACTCCACCCAAGCGCATCGACGGCGACACACGACGAGCTCTGCAGCTCCCGTGACGGCCTTGTTAGAAGGGAGAGAGATGGATTGTCGCGGAATATGATGGATGTATTATTGAGCCTCGAGGCGAGCATATATTGAGTACAAGGCTTGGAGGGCAGACGCCTCTTCTTGAGATAAGGTAGGAGATGGATTACAAATCCTATACTATCAAAACATATGTAACCCAAATATATCTTTAACATCCCCCGCAGTCGTAGCGGTAGCGTTGCGAACAACAGGAGCGACGCGGAGGGTCGGATTGGAGAGAATAGCAGCCGACGGACTGACATCCCCCCGCAGTCCTAGCGGGAGCGTCGTGGACGGTGTCGCGTCGCGGACGCGTTGACTGTAGAGGAAGCCAGCGAGTTGCTCAAGCGGATGATGACCCTTTGTGCCGATGTCGATGTAGCCGAGAGCGTAGGGTGGTGTAGCCGTGGTCGAGGTAGCCGTGCGAAGAAAGCCGTGGTCGATGTCGAGTCGGGGTAGCCAGTGTCGTGGGAGTCGCCATGGAGCCGCGGGCGCAAGGAGGCGCCGAGTTAGTCATGAGCGCAGTGATGTCGAAGAGGTGGTGCGTCGGGGAGAAGACGTTGTTGACGACGTGTCGCGCAGGGGTTGCCAAGCCCAGGGACATATCATAGACGAAGGCACGCACCGGTGTTGCCAGCACCGGGCATGCGTAGACAGACGAAGACGAAGTTGACAAAGCGCGCAACAGGCCTGCCAGGCTCGGGGACACGTCGTGGACGAAGGCACGCAACGGTATTGCCAACACCGGGCATGCATAGACTGGGACCTGCACGAGCTGTACGTCATGTCAAAGAAGTCGGAGAGACCAGCAGAGAAGGACTCGACGACGGTTGCGGCGCCAATCGGCGCGGGGCCAATGTCGCCCACGGTTGTCGGAGTAGATGAAGCGGTCGGGGTAGAGGACGGCGACGCTGGCGACGAGCTGGTGCTGGATGAAGACGAAGGTGTTGGACAGGCGGCAGCGGCGGCGGCTACGTAGATAGCGGCGGCGGCGGCCAAAGAAGAGCGACGGCGACGGCCTGACGGTGGCGGCGGCCAAAGAAGAGCGACGGCGACGGCCAAAGAAGAGCGATGGCGACGGCCTGACGGTGGCGGCGGCGGCTTGGTTAGGAGTGCAGCGGTGGTGATCAAAGTAGGCGAAGAACCCTGACAGCATGACGAAAACCGGCGCGGACGGTGGCGTTCCCATGCCAAGGGAGACGACATGGTGTAGACCACAGGAGGTCGACGTGCGGTGAACGCGGAGTGGACCGCTGGCCGCGGCGCTACAGCCCGAAGGGGCGACGCAGCGACGGCAGGCGGGTCAAGGCGATGGCAGGAAGACCTCGGGGCGGCGGCGGGGACCACGGGCAGCGACGCTGCGGAACGAAGGCGCGATGCAACGGCGGTTCACGAATCGGTGCAACCGCGGGGACGACCTCGGGGCGGTGGCGGGGACCGCGTATCGCCGCACTATGGCCCAAAGGGGCGACGCAGCAGCGACGCACAGTCGATACAGCCGCGAGAAGAACCACGGGGCGGCGGCGCTGTGGCCCGACGGGGCGACGCAGCGGCAGCCCAATGCTCGATCGGTGGAGGGGCGCGCTGAACTCGGGGACTGATACGTATCCAACGTATCTATTTTTTTGATTGTTCCATGTTATTATATTATCTGTTTTGCATGTTCAATGGGCTTTATTGTGACGCCCCCGATTCAATCGTACACTAATCATGCACGCAAATGTGTACGATCAAGATCAGGGACTCACGGGAAGATATCACAACACAACTCTAAAACATAAATAAGTCATACAAGCATCATAATACAAGCCAGGGGCCTCGAGGGCTCGAATACAAGTGCTCGATCATAAACGAGTCAGCGGAAGCAACAATATCTGAGTACAGGCATAAGTTAAACAAGTTTGCCTTAAGAAGGCTAGCACAAACTGGGATACATATCGAAAGAGGCGCAGGCCTCCTGCCCGGGATCCTCCTAACTACTCCTGGTCGTCGTCAGCGGGCTGCACGTAGTAGTAGGCACCTCCGGTGTAGTAGGAGTTGTCGTCAACGGTGGCGTCTGGATCCTGGACTCCATCGTCTGGTCGCAGCAATCGGGTAAAGAAAAGGGGAAAAGGGGGAACAAGGCAACCGTGAGTACTCGCAAGCAAGGAGCTACACTACATATGCATGGGTATATGTGTAAAGGGCCATATCGGTGGACTGAACTGCAGAATGCCAGAATAAGAGGGGGATAGTTAATCCTGTCGAAGACTACGCTTTTGGCAGCCTGCCTCCATCTTGCAGCATGTAGAAGAGAGTAGACTGAAATCCTCCAAGTAGCATCGCATAGCATAATCCTACGCGGTAATCCTCTCCTCGTCGCCCTGTGTGAGAGCGATCACCTGGAAGGGTGTGTTTTATTAAGTATCCGGTTCGAGTTGTCATAAGGTCAAGGTACAACTCCAAGTCGTCCTGTTACCGAAGATCACGGCTATTCAAATAGATTAACTTCCCTGCAGGGGTGCACCACATAACCCAACACGCTTGATCCCATTTGGCCGGACACACTTTCCTGGGTCATGCCCGGCCTCGGAAGATCAACACGTCGCAGCCCCACCTAGGCACAACAGAGAGGTCAGCACGCCGGTCTAAAACTAAGCGCACAGGGGTCTAGGCCCATCGCCCTTAGCACACCTGCACGTTGCGAACGCAGCCGGAAGCAGACCTAGCCTAGCAGGCGTTCCAGTCCAATCCGGCGCGCGTCACTCAGTCGCTGGCGTCACGAAGTGCTTCGGTTGATACCACGATGTCGAGTGCCCATAACTGTTCCCGCGTAGTTGGTTAGTGCGTATAGGCCAGTAGCCAAACTCAGATCAAATACAAAGATCTCGTTAAGCGTGTTAAGTATCCGCGAACGCCGACCAGGGCCAGGCCCACCTCTCTCCTAGGTGGTCTCAACCTGCCCTGTCGCTCCGCCTCAAAGATCCACTCGCGGGTACTCCTACGAGCCGACCCATCTTTGTCACCATAGGTGTCATGTATAAAATATATAGTATATACCCGTGATCACCTCCCGAGTGATCACGGCCCGATAGTATAGCAAGGCAGATGGACAAGAATGTAGGGCCACAGATGGAATACTAGCATCCTATACTAAGCAGGTAGGATTGCAGGTAAAGGTAACAACAGTAGTAGCAAGGACAGGCTATGCATCAAGATAGGATTAACGGAAAGTAGTAACATGCTACACTACTCTAATGCAAGCAGTATAGAGAAGAATAGGCGATGTCTGGTGATCAAGTGGGGGGCTTGCCTGGTTGCTCTGGCAAGAGAGAGGGGTCGTCAACTCCGTAGTCGTACCGGGTAGCAGCGGCGTCGGTCTCGGTGTCTAGCGGAAGAAGAGGGGGAAGAAACAATGAATACAATGCAAACAGATGCATAACGATGCATGACAAAGCAAAGCGTGATGCTAGGCATGCCCTAACGCGGTATAAGGTGATACCGGTGAAGGGGGGGAAACAACCGGGAAAGTATCCCTAGTGTTTCGCGTTTTTGGGCAGAGGAGCCGAAGGGGGAAAGTTGCGAGTTTGATACGTTAGGGGTGTGTGGCGGACGAACGGGCTGCATATCCGGATTCGTCTCGTCGTTCTGAGCAACTTTCTTGTTGAAAATAATTTAATCCGAGTAACGGACTAAAAGATATGATTTTCTAAAGATTTTATTAATTTCTAGAATTTAATTAATTATTTAAATTAATTCGAAATTGTATTTATGACATCAGCATGATGCCATGCTGACGTCAGCAGCCAATAGGGGTTGACTGGTCAACCTGACCAGTGGGTCCCACTGGTCAGTGACACATTTTAATTAAACATTTTAATTAGCCTAATTAGTATTAATTAGGGGTGTGGGCCCCACTGTCATACTCTGTTAGTTAATTAATAGTAGTTAATTAGTCATTAGATTAATTATTCTTAATTAGTTAATTTAATTAGAATTAATTAAGTTATTTATTTATTTATTTATATTACTTTTACTTTTATTTTATTTTTTAATCTTTTTTTTGTTGACAGGGGCGTGGGCCCCTGTGGTCAGCGGCCCACAAGGCCTTAGCGGGCGTGCGGGCGAAACGGGCAGCGGGTGCTGGGGGAGGTCGCCTCCCGCCCAGGTGCGGGGCGAGGCCGTTGCCCGTTCTAGCGGCGGGGGCACGGGCACGGCGCGGCCTGGGGCCAGGCGCATGACGGCGGTCGACGACGGTGACCGGGGCGGCAGGAACGGCGTCGAGGAGGGGTACAGGCGCGGCTGGGGCGTCATGCGTGGGGCTGTCGGGGCTGCAGCGGGGGCGGCGTGGGCGCGTGCGGGGGACGCGGTGGGCGCACGCGAGCGCGGCTGGAGGCGGTGGGCACGCGGCAAGGCAGCGGGGCACGGCGAGGCCAGCGCGGTCGCGGGCGAGGGAGAGAGAGGAGGGGCGCGGGGGCGCGGCCATGGGCGCTTTCAGGGGCGCCGGGGCACGACCGCCGACGTGGTGAGCGCGGGGGTGGGGCTGTGGGTGAGGACGGCGTCGTGGCCTCTGGACAGGGAGAGGAAGAGGGGGGCGCGTGCTCACATCGAGGAGCAGGGACGGGGCAGCGGGAGTCGTGGAGGAGGATGGGGACGTCGTCGGCGTGGAGGAGGACGGGGACGCACGGCGATGGATCCGAGGCGACGCGGGGCTCCGGCGAGGTGTTCCTCCAGGCGACGGTGACGTGGTGGTGGCGATGGGGTCGACCGATCGGGGCGGGTCGTTCCCCTTCCCGATCCAGATCTGGATCGGGGGAAGGAGAGAGCGATGTGGGGGGGGGGGAAGTGGTGTGCGGGGTAGGTTAGGGTTTCGTGTCCAGGGGGTTAAGGGAGTGGGGTGTGGGGCGGTTGGTTCAGCCCGTTCGGGCGGCGGAGGCCAGCTGGGTCACTTGGCCCAAACGGGGGGGGGGTGTTCTGTTGTTTTATTTTTTTGTATTTTCTTTCTTTTATTTATTTTCTTTTCTGTTTTATTTCATTTTAAATCATTCAGGCATTTTATAAAAATGTGTTTTATTTACTATAATTACTAAACAGTATAACTCAGCTAGCTAGGAGCCCCACAGCGCTTCAAGTTTTTAGCCATTGGATCGCATTCACCTACGCGCAGGATTGACTGGGTCGTCGGTTTATGCTAATTAATTCCTGTTCATTTGCTCGTAGCATTATTTTCTGGGCCGCTGCTCCGCTGATTGAGTTACAATTTGTGTCCATAATCAGGCCGTAAGGTCGAAGGCCCACGAGGTGCAGTCGAACACGCAAAGCAGGAGCCTGATTCGTTCTTCTAAAAAAATATTATCCCCGTATAACAGGCCAGGTCGCCAATTCTATCCCTGCTCCCTGTTCCTCGGCGTTGCGCCGCAGCCATCCTCCTTGTGCCTTGGCGGTGCCATCTACTGGCCCTCTACTCTTCCTCCTCCGGTGCCCTACAACGTTATGTGAATCGGTGATGTGCCATATCTTTCTAAATATTTACATTTATGTGAGGCTATGAGTGTCGTGGCGGTGGATGTGTACCTCAAGCCTCAAGAGCTCTCAGATCAATTTGCTGCTGCTGCTGATTCTTGCGGTGTTTTCATTTGCCTCTCAGTAGGGCAATTTGGCTTCCTTATCCATCTCTCAACTATGCTTGGGTACAAATTCATTTTTGTGGTGCTTGGTAGAAAGATTGCACGAGCAAATGGGCATCTCTGAGACTCTGAATCGGGAACAACTCGAAGGATTGCTATATATTCGCGTGCTATCATTTCTTCTTCCATTTCTCCCTTGCTTGCCTTATTTCAATTAGGTTTCCCACCTTTAGTCAGCCTTGCCGTTCACTTATTAAGCAAGTATATCTTCCTGTAAATAGATGTCGTCTTTTAGTGTGTAAACAACCTGACCTTTACCTTTAATTTCCTTATTATCACCTTTGTAGAGAAACATAAGAGCATTTAGATCACGACTTTAGTGATCTAAGAGCTCTTATATTTCTTTACGGAGGAGTATATGTTAGTAATAGTTAATTGAAAATGTAATGAAAACCAGAAGTATGTTAACTACTGAATCTGCTTGAAGAAGCAACGCAAAGTTTGAACAGGCTGGTTGTGGCTTTTCTTTGGAGTCCAACGGTGCTCTACCTCCCACAATGCTATGTCTAAAGTATGCACGACTTATTTACACTCTCAACTTATAATATGGTCGAGAAATACTTCAGTACTGACATATGGATTTGCCGTTGCCAAAAAAAAGATACTAATGATTCTCCCACCCAACAACAAACTTCAATCCAGTTCTTTTTTCGTGGTTTTCTTTCCATCTCACAACTTCCATTTCTTGAGCCGACGTTGCCCGCTGGAGGTATGATTCCAATCTTTGAATCGAATTGGATTTTTTGTCTTAAAGTGAGGGCGATGAGTGGGGAAGGAAGCTGACGATTTTATTAGTGTGTAAGGTGGCCCCGAGAGCTAAACCAAAGCCGGCCGTTTCGAGACCAGGGAGCTTTAACAGTTTCTACTTAAACTATGTGTTCAGCTATGTGTTCAGATTATGCTATTTTATTAGTAGCTTTCGGTCTCGATTCGCCCTTACCTCGGAGGGATCAACTACTTCGCTTAGGCAAAAGATTGAAAAAGTCTGTATCTGTCTACATGTGCCTCCGTCTATGTTACCCCTTCCCCGGAAAGGAGATTATACGTTTAGTAAAAAAACGAGAATAAAAAATCAAAAAGAAAGAAGAGAAAGAACTGGGAGTTGGCGCCTACATAACAGGTAGCTTGCTTACCAAGCCGTCCTGGCAAGCTCCTACAGTTCTCTTATTACTCTTGACTTCACTTATTAATAAGAATACTACTCACTAACAAAATGAAAGACGATCTAGAATCTACCCAAGAAGATAGAGAGTCCCACATACGAGAAAAGGTCACAAATGGAGTTGTACCAAGTAACATTGCAAAGGCATAATGATAGTAGGGTCGGGATTGTTGGAAATATGCCCTAGAGGCAATAATAAAAGCATTATTATTATATTTCCTTATTCATGATAATTGTCTTTATTCGTGCTATAATTGTGTTAACCGGAAATCGTAATACATGTGTGAATAACAGACAACAATATGTCCCTAGTAAGCCTCTAGTTGACTAGCTCGTTGATCGACAGATAGTCATGGTTTCCTGACTATGGACATTGGATGTTATCGATAACGGGATCACATCATTAGGAGAATGATGTGATGGACAAGACCCAATCCTAAACATAGCATAAGATCGCATAGTTCGTTTGCTAGAGTTTTCCAATGTCAAGTATCCTTTCCTTAGACCATGAGATCGTGTAACTCCCGGATACCGTAGGAGTGCTTTGGGTGTGCCAAACGTCACAACGTAACTGGGTGACTATAAAGGTATACTACGGGTATCTCTGAAAGTGTCTGTTGGGTTGACATGGATCGAGACTGGGATTTGTCACTCCGCTTGACGGAGAGGTATCACCGGGCCCTCTCGGTAATGCATCATCACAATGAGCTCAAGGTGATCAAAGTGTTTGATCACGGGATCATGCATTACGGAACGAGAAAAGTGACTTGCCGGTAACGAGATTGAACGAGGTATTGGGATACCAACGATCGAATCTCGGGCAAGTAAAATACCGATTGACAAATGGAATCGTATACGGGATTAATTGAACCCTCGACATCGTGGTTCATCCGATGAGATCATCGTGGAGCATGTGGGAGCCAACATGGGTATCCAGATCCCGCTGTTGGTTATTGCCCGAGAGCCGTCTCGGTCATGTCTGCATGTCTCCCGAACCCGTAGGGTCTACACACTTAAGGTTCGGTGACGCTAGGGTTGTGAAGATATGTATGTGCAGTAACCCGAATGTTGTTCGGAGTCCCGGATGAGATCCCGGACGTCACGAGGAGTTCCGGAATGGTCCGGAGGTAAAGAATTATATATAGGAAGTGCTATTTTTGGCCATCGGGACAAGTTTCGGTGTTATCGGTATTGTACCGGGACCACCGGAGGGGTCCCGGGGTCCACCAGGTGGGGCCACCTGCCTTGGTGGGCCACATGGGCCTTAGTGGGTGCGCCTTGGCCTGCTTGGGCCAAGGGGAACCAGCCCCAAGAGGCCCATGCGCCAAGAGAGAGAAAAAGGGGAGAGTCCTACAAGGGGAAGGCACCTCCGAGGTGCCTTGGGGAGGATGGACTCCTCCCCACCCTTGGCCGCACCCTTCCTTGGAGGAAGGGGCAAGGGCTGCGCCTTCCCCTCTCCCTTGGCCCTATATATAGTGGGGAAAAGGAGGAGCAAACCAACCCTAATGCCCTGGCTCCTCCCTCCTCCCTGCAACACCTCCTCCTCCTCCCGTAGTTGCTTAGCGAAGCCCTGCCGGAGTTCTGCTGCATCCACCACCACATCGTCGTGCTGGATCTTCCTCAACCTCTCCTTCCCCCTTGCTGGATCAAGAAGGAGGAGACGTCTCCCGTCCCGTACGTGTGTTGAACGCGGAGGTGCCGTCCGTTCGGTACTAGATCATCGGTGAATTGGATCACGGCAAGTACGACTACCTCATCCACGTTCACTCGAACGCTTCCGTTGCGATCTACAAGTGGTATGTAGATGCTATCCAATCTGAATACTCGTTGCTAGATGAACTCATAGATGGATCTTGGTGAAACCGTAGGAAAAATTTTAATTTTCTGCAACGTTCTCCAACAGTGGTATCAGAGCTAGGTCTATGCGTAGTTCTTCTTGCGCGAGTAGAACACAATTTGTTGTGGGCGTAGATGTTGTCAATTCTTCTTGCTGTTACTAGTCAATCTTGATTCAGCAGTATTGTGGGATGAAGCGGCCCAGACCAACCTTACACGTACGCTTACGTGAGACCGGTTCCACCGACTAACATGCACTAGTTGCATAAGGTGGCTGGCGGGTGTCTGTCTCTCCTACTTTAGTTGGATCGGATTCGATGAGCAGGGTCCTTATGAAGGGTAAATAGAGATTGACAAATCACGTTGTGGTTTGAACGTAGGTAAGAAAACGTTCTTGCTAGAACCCTAATTCAGCCACGTAAAACTTGCAACAACAATTAGAGGACGTCTAACTTGTTTTTGCAGCAAGTGCTTTGTGATATGATATGGCCAAAGTTTTGATGTATGATGAATGATCTATATGTGATGTATGGGATGTTCATGCTATTGTAATAGGAATCACGACTTGCATGTCGATGAGTATGACAACCGGCAGGAGCCATAGGAGTTGTCTTTATTTTTTGTATGACCTGCGTGTCATTGAGAATCGCCATGTAAGTTACTTTACTTTATTGCTAAACGCGTTAGCCATAGTAGTAGAAGTAATAGTTGGCGAGCAACTTCATGGAGACACGATGATGAAGATCATGATGATGAAGATCATGGTGTCAAGCCGGTGACAAGATGATCATGGAGCCCCAAGATGGAGATCAAAGGAGCAATGTGATATTGGCCATATCATGTCACGTTTATTATTTGATTGCATGTGATGTTTATCATGTTTTGCATCTTGTTTACTTAGAACGACGGTAGTAAATAAGATGATCCCTCATAATAATTTCAAGAAAGTGTTCTCCCTAACTGTGCACCGTTGCTAAGGTTCGTCGTTCCGAAGCACCACGTGATGATCGGGTGTGATAGGTCCTTACGTTCGCATACAACGGGTGTAAGACAGATTTACACACACAAAACACTTAGGTTGACTTGACGAGCCTAGTATGTACAGACATGGCCTCGGAACACAGAAGACCGAAAGGTCGAGCATGAGTCGTATAGAAGATACGATCAACATGAAGATGTTCACCGATGTTGGCTAGTCCGTCTCACGTGATGATCGGACACGGCCTAGTTGACTCGGATCATGTAATACTTAGATGACTAGTAGAGGGATGTCTATCTAAGTGGGAGTTCATTAAATAATTTGATTAAATGAACTTTATTATCATGAACTTAGTCTAAATATTTACAATATGTCTTGTAGATCAAATGGCCAACGTAGTCCTCAACTTCAACGCGTTCCTAGAGAAAACCAAGCTGAAAGACGATGGTAGCAACTATACGGACTGGGTCCGGAACCTAAGGATTATCCTCATAGCTGCCAAGAAAGATTATGTCCTAAGAGCACCGCTGGGTGACGCACCTATTCTCCCTGCAGAACAAGACGTTATGAACGCTTGGCAATCACGCTGTGATGATTACTCCCTCGTTCAGTGCGGCATGCTTTACAGCTTAGAGCCGGGGCTCCAAAGCGTTTTGAGAGACATGGAGCATATGAGATGTTCGAAGAGCTGAAAATGGTTTTCCAAGCTCATGCCCGGGTCGAGAGATATGACGTCTCCGACAAATTCTTTAGCTGTAAGATGGAGGAAAATGGCTCTGTCAGTGAGCACATACTCAAAATGTCTGGGTTGCACAACCGCTTGACTCAACTGGAAGTTAATCTCCCGGATGAAGCGGTCATTGACAGAATCCTCCAGTCGCTTCCACCTAGCTACAAGAGCTTTGTGATGAACTACAATATGCAGGGGATGGTAAAGACCATTCCTGAGGTATATGCTATGCTGAAATCAGCAGAGGTAGAAATCAAGAAGGAGCATCAAGTGTTGATGGTGAATAAAACCACTAAGTTCAAGAAGGGCAAGGGTAAAAAGAACTTCAAGAAGGACGGCAAGGAAGTTGCCGCGCCCGGTAAACAAGTTGCCGGGAAGAAGCCAAAGAATGGACCCAAGCCCGAGACTAAGTGTTTTTATTGCAAGGGAAGTGGTCACTGGAAGCGGAACTGCCCCAAATACTTAGCGGACAAGAAGGCCGGCAAAACCAAAGGTATATGTGATATACATGTAATTGATGTGTACCTTACCAGTACTCGTAGTAGCTCTTGGGTATTTGATACCGGTGCAGTTGCTCACATTTGTAACTCAAAGCAGGAGCTGCGGAATAAACGGAGACTGGCAAAGGACGAGGTGACGATGCGCGTCGGGAATGGTTCCAAGGTCGATGTGATCGCCGTCGGCACGCTGCCTCTACATTTACCTACGGGATTAGTTTTAAACCTCAATAATTGTTATTTAGTGCCAAGTTTGAGCATGAACATTGTATCTGGATCTCGCTTAATTCGAGATGGCTACTCATTTAAATCCGAGAATAATGGTTGTTCTATTTATATGAGAGATATGTTTTATGGTCATGCTCCGATGGTTGATGGTTTATTCTTAATGAATCTCGTACATGATGATACACATATTCATAGTGTGAATACCAAAAGAGTGAAAGTTGATAACAATAGTCCCACATATTTGTGGCACTGCCGCCGCCTTGGTCACATAGGTGTCAAACGCATGAAGAAGCTCCATGCAGATGGACTTTTAGAGTCTCTTGATTATGAATCATTTGACACGTGCGAACCATGCCTCATGGGTAAAATGACCAAGACTCCGTTCTCAGGAACAATGGAACGAGCAACCAACTTATTGGAAATCATACATACTGATGTGTGCGGTCCAATGAGTGTTGAGGCTCGCGGTGGCTATCGTTGTGTTCTCACCCTCACTGATGACTTGAGTAGATATGGGTATATCTACTTAATGAAACACAAATCTGAGACCTTTGAAAAGTTCAAGGAATTTCAGAGTGAGGTTGAAAATCAACGTGAAAGAAAGATCAAGTTTCTACGATCAGATCGTGGAGGAGAATACTTGAGTCACGAATTTGGCACACACTTAAGAAAATGTGGAATAGTTTCACAACTCACGCCGCCTGGAACACCTCAGCGTAATGGTGTGTCCGAACGTCGTAATCGCACTCTATTAGATATGGTGCGATCTATGATGTCTCTTACCGATTTACCGCTATCTTTTTGGGGCTATGCTTTAGAGACTGCCGCATTCACTTTAAATAGGGCTCCGTCGAAATCCGTTGAGACGACACCGTATGAATTATGGTTTGGGAAGAAACCTAAGCTGTCGTTTCTAAAAGTTTGGGGATGCGATGCTTATGTCAAGAAACTTCAACCTGAGAAGCTCGAACCCAATTCGGAAAAATGTGTCTTCATAGGATACCCGAAAGAAACTGTTGGGTATACCTTCTACCTCAGATCCGAAGGCAAGATCTTTGTTGCCAAGAATGGATCCTTTCTAGAGAAAGAGTTTCTCTCGAAAGAAGTAAGTGGGAGGAAAGTAGAACTTGATGAAGTGTTACCTCTTGAACCGGAAAATGGCGAAACTCAAGAAATCGTTCCTGAGGTGCCTGCACCGACTAGAGAGGAAATTAATGATGATGATCAAGATACTTCTAATCAAGCTCCTACTGAAATTCGAAGGTCCACAAGGACACGTTCCGCGCCAGAGTGGTACGGCAACCCTGTCTTGGAAATCATGTTGTTAGACAACGGTGAACCTTCGAACTATGAGGAATCAATGGCGGGCCCGGATTCCGACAAATGGCTGGAAGCCATGAAATCCGAGATAGGATCCATGTATGAAAACGAAGTATGGACTTTGACTGACTTGCCCGTTGAACGGCGAGCCATAGAAAATAAATGGATCTTTAAGAAGAAGACAGACGCAGATGGTAATGTGACCATCTATAAATCTCGGCTTGTCGCTAAGGGTTATCGACAAGTTCAAGGGGTTGACTACGATGAGACTTTCTCACCGGTAGCAAAGCTCAAGTCCGTCCGAATCATGTTAGCAATTGTCGCATACTATGATTATGAGATATGGCAAATGGACGTCAAAACGGCATTCCTTAATGGTTTCCTTAAGGAAGAATTGTATATGATGCAACCGGAAGGTTTTGTCGATCCTAAGAATGCTGACAAGGTATGCAAGCTCCAACGCTCGATTTATGGGCTGGTGCAAGCATCTCGGAGTTGGAACATTCGCTTTGATGAGATGATCAAAGCGTTTGGGTTTACACAGACTTATGGAGAAGCCTGTGTTTACAAGAAAGTGAGTGGGAGCTCTGTAGCATTTCTCATATTATATGTAGATGACATACTTTTGATGGGAAATGATATAGAACTCTTGGACAGCATTAAGGCCTACTTGAATAAAAGTTTTTCAATGAAGGACCTTGGAGAAGCTGCTTATATATTAGGCATCAAGATCTATAGAGATAGATCGAGACGCCTCATAGGTCTTTTGCAAAGCACATACCTTGATAAGATATTGAAGAAATTCAATATGGATCAATCTAAGAAAGGGTTCTTACCTGTGTTACAAGGTGTGAAATTGAGCTCAGCTCAATGTCCGACCACGGCAGAAGATATAGAAGAGATGAGTGTCATCCCCTATGCCTCAGCCATAGGTTCTATTATGTATGCCATGCCACTACTAGAAAAAGGGCTACTAATGGCGCACCTAATTTGGCCATTAATGGCGCATTAGTGGTGCGCCATTAGTAGCACGCCATTAGTAATATTTACTAATGGCGCACCACCGGTGCGCCATTAGTATCTGGTATACTAATGGCGCACCACGAGTGCGCCATTAGTATGGGGCACGGTGCGCCATTAGTATGCCTACCAGCACCATGTATAGCCAGGTGCTTTGGTATACTAATGGCGCACCTCTGGGTGATGCGCCATTAGTAACCTAGGCATACTAATGGCGCACTTGTTGGGGATGCGCCATTAGTAATCTCTGGAATACTAATGGCGCACTTTTGTGTGATGCGCCATTAGTATGAATATTAGGTTTTTTTTTATTTTTTAGTTTTCTGTTTTTTTGCACAGGATACAAAATGTATAATTGGACAAAATATAAACAGCACACATCAACAACAGATTCATCGAATACAATAAAAGATTAGTCTCTGAATACAATTCATCATATTAGTCTCCGAATACAATTCATCATATTAGTCTCCGAATACAATTCATCATATTAGTCTTCGAATTGAAAAGACCGAACAAAGATAGAACATTATATTACAAGTCTCGAGACCGCGAGTAGCGAGTTTGTCTTCACATTACAAGTCGATATCGATCATCTAAACTACCATCACATAGAAGAGAGCTGCGGTCATCACGATGAGCATCATCACGATGGAACTCGTCTTCATCCGGTTCCTCCAACGCTCCCTCCCCTCTCCCGCTAGATAGCGGGCGTATCTAGATTCGGCCTCGGCCCTAGTGGTGTACCCTTTTGTAACTGTTTCCGCTGAATCGGTGAACCTGTCTCCGACACTCCTCCCAGTCGTCGTAGACTCCGGGAACCTTACCCTTGTAGACGACATACGATGGCATCGCTATGCACTAGCCAAACGTTAGTACCAATTCACAAACAATACATAAGCAATATATAAGTATGCAACAGAACGATCGGAAGAGAAAAGCAAGACATTAATAGCATCGATTACATCTAAGTTTAACGACTCTCGAAACCAAAGAGACATACTACAAGTTCATTAAAGTTTAATTACAAGGAGCGACTCTCGACTCAAGGGACCGGAGCGTGGATGAAGCCGCCGTCTATCGTGGGAGTCATGAAATTACGGGCGTTGTCAGCCTGCATTTGTAGCATTCCGTCTATCTCACTGTTGGACGGTTGATTTCTGAGGTAGAACTGCCCCGAGGTACGAAGGACATCTTGATGGATGATTTCCGCAAACTCCGACTGGATGCGAAAGAATTCTTGTCTGATGTCCGCGTTCTGGATTGCCGACACGCTCGCGGCCCAATCTTTGAGTTTACTCGGTAGCAGAAGTTGATGATGGTCCCGTACGATCGCCCGCATGTGATGGATGGCGTAGTAGGCACCCTTCTGACCGCCAGTCGGCTGCTTGACGCAGCAGAACGTCGTATTGTGGGAGAACACGTGCTTGCCGTACTTACGAATAGGCCTGTTGAAGGTGCCTCCAGATTGGGCGTAGCCGGGGAGAACATCATCAAGAACCTTCTTGACATTTGTGTAGTCTACGTTCGACTGACGGTCCGGGTCGAAATACGTGGCCATGGAATATTTGGGGCTTAGGAGGATGAGCGTGCAATGTGTGTCACTGCAGAAAACACGGAATGTTAAAAAAAAACGATCGAAATCTAAGAATTCGTATGTTAGGGGCGGTTGAGGGGAGGACTTACTCGGGAAAGTAAGGCACGAGGAAGTTATCCTTATCTGGGTTTGCCAGAATGATGCCTTCGAGGTAAGAACTCGCGACTTGCCGGTCCCCAGCGCTGCCCAAGATCTTGGCACGCATGTAGAAGGGGTCGACTATCACGATGTCCGGGGTCTTGTCGCGAATGATCCGCATCTCCATACTCAGCGAAAATAGCCGAACGAAGGTGTAGTGCAGCGGATGAAGGTTCAACATAGCGTGGATGTCATCAAACCGCAGGACGATCGTACCCCCGATGGAGTTATCCACAAAGCCCTTGCCCTCTGGCACCTTGGCCACGAAAACCGGGTATGCCACATCCTTCTCTCTGAGACGCCGCTTCTCCAAAGCAAGAACACTGTCATGCAGACTCCGCATAGAACCGGTTGCAACATCGAGCATATTTCTCGGTAGCATCGGCCTACCGGCCACATGCAGCCTCCTCATTAAATCCTCAGGTGAAGGTGGCCCGTCCTGAGCACGGATCGTACTCGTTGCCGGCTGGCCCGCACCCTTGTTTGTCTTTCTTTTGCGTGCCTTCTTCTTCTCCTGTAATGGGACCGAGTTCTGCTCACAGACCGCCTTCTTGAGTGTGTTGGGGCTGAGAATATTTCGCACCTCGCCTATCTGAGGCTCGGTGAAGTCGGCAGCTGGAGGCGTCTCCTGAGAGCTGAACGGCAGACGACGCCTGTTGCAACTTGGCTTCCCCGCGGTACCAGCTACATCGCGCACGTCTTTTGTTGGGTTGGGTTCTTGAGAAGCAGGCCCCATGAAGTCGCCATCGTACCCATGATCGGCAAAGTACCGATCGACGTTGACAAATGTATCGTCGTCGTCGTCGTTCTGATCCTGCCCCATATGCATGTTTGGATCCAGTGGCATAGGGATGTCCGGCACCGTTGCGGCGGTCTTGCCATGGGGCCGACTTGGCGCCGGCACGACTGGCGGTGTTGTCTTTGGGGTGGTGTCCCCCGCCCCCAAACGAATCTGGCTCTTCGGCCAAAGCAGGGGCCAGCCGATCAGGCAGGCGCTGAGGGTCATCACGTCATCATCGTCGGCCCCGACAGGTCGAATCGGAGGTAGCAACTCATCGCAGCCTGGCAGCACCCAAACCAGTTGAACCCTAAACAAGTTGGGTGGCATCTGCGTACCGTGGAACAAGGGGTTGCCCGGTTGAACGATTTTGCCCTTGGCGACATCGACCAACTCATTGTTCACGAAGTGCAGGAGAGTGCACGGAACGTCGGCGGCGCCCTGCGAAAACATGTAGGGCGTCAGGGATGCCCAGTCAAAGGCAAGGAGATGAAGTCCTCGGCCGAGAGAGGCTTAATTAGTTACCGTGATGATGGCGTCGAGCTCGGCTAATGTCGAGGCACCGCCAACGGCGGGCGTGCAGTTGACGGAGGGGCCGCTTGCTGCGGAGGTGCCGGCCGGCGTACACCCGGGTGCATTAAGCTCCCGTGCCGGCGTCGGAGACACCAATGCCGCCTCCGCCGGAGACCCCAATGGCCCCGCCATCGCGTTCTGCGAGTTGCTGGCCGTGAAGCTAGGAATCGGGGGCGGCCCCTGTTGGCCGCCCGCAATCCACGCACTCAACCCCTGCATCAAGGTAGGCACAATGGCGGTGATCGTCGCTCCGAGTTGTTGTTGCACTTGCTCTTGGACAATCTCCGGAATCCGCGCCACCTGTGCCCTGAGTTCTTGAACCTCGCGCGCCTGGCTTTCCGAGCTGGTCTTTTTCTCCTTTCGTCCACCAGTGTTATAGTATGACCCCCATTTTGTCGACAAGCCTTTGCCGGCCACACGACCAGCTGACGTCGGCTTACTGAGCTTATCCTTGTTCTTCATTACATTCAACGCCCTATTTAGAGTGGTGTCCCAAGGGTTGCTCTTAGTCGAACCCGCGCTACTGCTTTCACTCGCCTGCGGAAGGAATGTGAACCATTTAGAAATTTGGCTTCATTAATTAGAATGCAACCATATGGAGCTAATTACGCGGGGGTGTATTCCTTACCAGAACAAGCTCAAGCGCCCTGGTCTTCGGATCCATGGTAAGCTCCTTTCTTTTCGGGTCCTTCTTGTACCGGGCCCTGACATAGTTCCTGGTCTGCTTGTCACCGTATTTATCGAAGAGGGGCGGTAGGCCTTGCTCGGCACGGTCCGCCTCCTCCTTGTCCCATATAGGCTCCGCCACTCTATAACCGCCGGGACCGAGTGTGTGTTCCCCTAAGTTCAGCTCCCGCATTTCTTTCCCCCACTGACTTGATTGGGAGTGTGCGGTGCTCGAGCAATTGATCTTGAAGTCATTGTAGTCATCTTCGGTGATCGAAGGATTTTTCTCCTTGATCTTCTCATAACTCTCACCTTTCTCGATCATTCTCTTCACATTGCTTTTCCAAGTAGACAGGGCCTTGCTCATCTTCGTGAGGGCAGCATTGTTCACTTTATTCCCTTTGAGGCTTGTGTTTTCAAATTCAGCGGGGAACTTGTATCGTTCGTGCAGCTTCGTGAAGAGGAGGTTGCGCAAATTCCCTCGGTCAGGATGCCTCAGGTTCTCGGTGTTGATCGAGACGGTGCTCCGGAGAATGCACCCGAGCTGAAGCGAGTACCCCTTGACTATTCGTTCGGGCGCCGTTGGATTCCCGTCGGAGTCCACTTCAGTAACTTCCTCCTTGAGGGTGCGGAGCACGGTCGGGCGCCGGTCCTTCCGTTGCCTCTTCTGGCTGCCATCTGTGCGTGCGCCGCCATCATCAGTGGTGGCATCCTCGGCGGCACCATCAGTGGTGGCATCAGTGGGGTCATCCTCGGCGGCACCATCAGTGGTCTCAGGATCGGTGGGGAAGGCGGTGTCCTCATACAAGTGAGGTTGTTCCTCCATCTCCTGGGACAGCTCCCAGAATGCCTTGCCGCCCGAACCCCCGGCCTCATCGTTGTGGGCCATGTTTCTCTCTAAATAGAAACAAAGTTTGGTCAAAAAGTTGGTTATTGTCAAGGAACAAGATCATGGTCTCATCATTTAGGGTTTGTCGACACCGAGGCATCCTAAAATCTAAGCTTTTATCATTGAGGGTTTTTTGACGCCGAGGCACCCTAAAAGCCATGCATTAGTCACAAGTACCCCGGGGCACTTGATCCTACTTAATTAACTACTAAGATACCCTGGCCCATGCATTAGTCACAAGTACCCCATATGTCCTATTTTTAGCAAAGTCATGCTAAAATTCACGGAAAATTTCAGCATGACCTTTGCTGAAAATAGGACATATGGAGTACCCGAATTTGCCAGAACGGAAGTTAATCGACATTCCGGCAAACTCAAGGGCCTCTCGGGGTACCTGCAAAATCATTATCCCAGGAGCTCTGCTAACAAATGTGCTCTGCTTCAACACAAATGTGCTCTGCTTCAACACAAATGTGCTCTGCTTCAACACATTGGAAACTGAGTTCTGACTGCTACAAATTCAGTTTTCAGATACCAGCAATCAGGAGCCTACATGGTACCATTTTGTTATCCTAGCACTGAACATTCAAAAGTTCAGGTCAGACAACTATTTTCTCAGAAGGGCACCACATCCTCATATTTCAAACTTGGTTCAATTGGCTGAGCACAAGATGAAGTGATAACAGCCATGGAATTGGGAAAAGTTCCATCTAAGTTTTGAATTAGCTCATGGTTGGGCATTTCACAGCTGACGTAGAAATGCAGGTATGGTTCGAATCAACAGCATACTGACACCAACACGATCGAATTAACAAACTGTAAGATTTAACAAATTCGGATATTGTGGCCAACAAATGCAGTTATTCTGGCCAACAAATGCAGTAGCTCTGCCTTATAAGCAAGGAGGGAAAGTTATGTACAAGAGGTCTCACAAATAAGGTTTCCAATATGTGTACATTCTTTGCTTGATCAACCTAATAAATTGCATTATTGCTAGATATTTTAAAGAAGGACACTACGAAAATCTATATTCTTTTCTACTGCTATATTTGCTTTGTAAAGACCTTTTATTGTACCTTATTTTAAAAAAAATCAATATCTCTGCAGTAGGTACACACTCCTATAAACATATTGACATAGTGAGAGGAAAATCTGGTGGTCAAAATGGAAGAACTTCATATCTAGAACATCTCACTACTCAAGTCAGTTGAAGTACAGCAATATGGTCATACAGTAAATTAACGAAATGGAGAGACATGTAAGGCACATGAAGCATTTAATGAACCGTTTGATCAAGTGTCACTAGCCCATGATTATTCTGTTGTAGACTTTCTAGGTGTACTATTTGAACACACCAGTGTACATGCATACTGCTAGTTTAAATTTTCTGTTTAGTTTGACAATATATTAATTAATTGTAATGTGGCCATACATCCAGAGAATACTTTGTACCAACCAGTTGGCTTGTCATACATACTTATAGTCTATGTTTCAAAGGGATATATGCTATTCAGAATTTCAGATATAATGATTCTAGACTAGCTAATTATAATCACTATCATGATGCACATGCTTTATGTTTTGACAACTCTGCTCACAGGCACCTTTTTCCTTTCTAATAATCATTCTCATATACATGCGATACATGTATATCTCTTGCATTAAATTTCTTTTTGCGAGATATATCTCTTGCATTAATGTGATACTTATATTAGTCTTCCTCTAGACCTGTGTGACTTGTATGTGAATAGCTTTCAGTGAGGATAACAGATAATTCAACTAATTAACTCAAACTCAAGGTGACACCGAACAAATATATAGTTGACTGAAATATAGTGCTATCCGAATTTGATAAAAAAGATAGATCATTTCTGTAACCAGAACACCTGCAGCCTGCTTATACATCCTTGTATACTGCAGGAAGTATAAAGCCCTAAATCAAAACAAATAAATGTACACTGGTGAGCCTGATTACTCTTTGCTCTTATCCTGGTTTAGATCTTGTGGTAATTAAATAAATGTCCGTATATGCAATTGCAGACCAAAACAAAACTACAATTAACAGCCCCTGTTTTATTGCAAGTAAATTTGCTATCTTATACTCCCTCCTCTCTGGATTAGAGATCCTGCGTGTAAATCTAGGTTGTCTATTTTACCAACATAACAATACATATCACAATACTAGAGAGGGAGAAGCTCACCTGAGAGGATCCTCCCTCCCTCGATTCGGGCCGCCGCTGCTGCCTGTCTCCTTCGCGGACGGGATGAGCTGGGGTCGAGCGGACGGCAACGCGGCGAGGAGAAGGCTGGGTGGGACGGGGCGGTGGTGTCGGGGCGGCGGGGCGACGGTGGTGTCGGGGCGGCGTCGAGGGCGGCGGGGCGACGGTGGTGTCGGGGCGGCGGGGCGATGGTGGCGTCGAGGGCGGCGGGGCGACGGTGGTGTCGGGGCGGGGCGACAGTGGCGTCGAGGAGGAGGGGACGGGCACCTTGCCGCCGGAGGAGCAGAACCTGGTCAAAAGAGAAGAAACAGGCCGGTCAGAGAGAGAGAGAGAGAGAGGGGGGGGGGGGGGGAGGGAGGGAGGGAGGGAGAGAGGGACCTGCCGGCGGAGGGAAGGTGGCACGGCGGAGACGGCCCGGCGACCTCAACCCTAGCGGGCGGGGAGAGGCAGCGACACTGATGGGCGGGCCAGCTCTGGGTAGCGGTGAGGCGGCGGCGAGGAGGGGCCGGTGCCGGAGGGTGACGGCGAGGCGGCGGCGTGAGGAAGGGGCGGTGAGGGGGAAGAGACAGGGGGCGGGCGGGGCGACGGCGTTGGGAGAGGAGAGGGGAAGGGGATCGAGGGCGTGCGAGGGCGAGGGAGAGAGAGGGGAAGGGGATCGAGGGGGGGTGCGGGACAAAGGAGGGGCGGCACAATACTAATGGCGCACCACCCCTCGGTGCGCCATAAGTATATACATGCTAATGGCGCACCTCACCCTGGTGCGCCATTAGTATTTTTTTTATTTTCGCTCGAGCCAACAGGTTATCTCACACCTGACCTTATCCACATCAACTCCCCTCTACTAGCTCGACTGGTCAGGTGCCTGTTCTCACACCAAGAGGTCCTGTGTTCGATTCCCAGGCTCCACAAATTTTTTTATGCATTTAAAATGCTGTTTGATAATTATTTGTGTTTAAATATGTTCAAACTTGTTTAAATCATAACATTAATTTTTTTTATAAGACAATAATAATTTTAAAAGGGGGGTCGGTGGCGGCGGTTGAGTAGGGGAGGGGTGCGGGGGGTTGGCGGCGGCGGTTGAGTAGGGGAATCGAGGGTGCGGGGGGTCGGCGACGGCGGCCGGTGGACCGGGGGGGTGCTCGGCGGTGAGTGGGACCGGATCTGGCGAGGTGGGATAGCGATCGAGATGGAGGGGAATCGAGATCGAGTGTCCAGGAAATTTAAAAATATTCATGATAGTTCAAAAAGTGCCCATGAAATACAATCGAGAAATGAAGGCTACGATTTAATTAAATACAATCTTCTTGCCCTTCTTTTTCGCAAATGGAGTTCTTCTGTGGAACGGACGTCCTTTAGGTAGGGTGGTCCTGCTTCTTCTTGTGGTGTATGCTGCTACTTCATCATCGTCGTCATGTTCGATCCTCGGGTCGCCGTACTTGTCGAAGTCTTGCTCATTGGCTACGCCATCCATTCCGATGATCTTCCTTTTGCCTCTCCTCACGACAACACGGCTGGTCTTTGATGGGTCGGTAATGAAGAAGCATTGGTCCACTTGGGAAGCCAGTACCCATGGCTCATTTTTCGCGGTGACGTTTGCGCCCGCGGTCTTGGATTTGGCTTCGGGTATAACCATGGTGGTGAAATACCGGTCTTCTTTTAGGACGCTCTTGGCCCATCTGACACGGAACATCGGGACCTTCTCTCCAGCGTAGCTCAGCTCCCAGATCTCCTCGATCCTTCCGTAGTATCTGTCCTTGTCGTTACCGGTGTAGGATTCCATCGTTACCCCGGAGTTCTGATAACCATCGCTCTTCATGTCCTTGGCCTCAGTGTAGAATGTGTAGCCGTTGATATCGTACGCCTCATAGGTCATCAGGTTGTGCTCGGCGCCCTGTGACAAGGCGAATATGAGTTGTTCTTCCGCGGAAGAATCCTCATGTAAAGGGTACGACAGAAGCTTCTGCTTGAACCAACGCGTGAAACATGAGTTGTGCTCTTTGAGTATATCTCCGTCCGTCCTCTGTTGGCCTCGGTCATTGTACGTCTTCTTAATAAAGGTTTTGTGCTCTACCACCCAAGGATCGACCACGTCTATGTGTTGTAGCGCGACTAGGTTTGCTCTTTCAAAGTCGGCGAGTCGACCCTCGAAGTCGACATGCATTTCGCGGCGACCCTCACGGTGACCCCATCCAGCGAGCCTGCCGAGGTGCCTGTTGACGGGCAGACCAACGGGGTTCTCGATGCCTAGATAATTCGTGCAGTACGAGATGCACTCTTCGGTTAGAAAGCCCCTGGCTATGCTTCCCTCTGGACGTGACATGTTACGAACGTATCCTTTGATGACACCATTCATCCTTTCGAACGGCATCATGCTGTGCAGGAACGTCGGCCCGAGTTGGATGATATCCTCCACTATATGGACCAGCAGATGCACCATAACGTCGAAGAATGCGGGCGGGAAGTACATCTCAAGATCGCATAGTATCACCACGATCTCTTCCTGTAGCCTTCTGAGTTGCCTCACGCCAATCGACTTCCGAGAGATGACGTCGAAGAAGTTGCATAGGCCAAATAGCGTTTCACGGACGTGAGCGTCCATGATCCCACGGATTGCAACTGGAAGTATCTGCGTCATCAGCACATGACAGTCGTGAGACTTCATCCCGCTGAACTTCTGCTTCGCTGGGTCTAGGTATCTGCTTATCTTCCCCGCGTAACCGTAAGGAAGTTTTACTCCTAGGAGGCAGGTGAAAAACTGCTCGATCTCCTCCTGACTTAGAGTGAAGCACGCGGGAGGGTAGTCATTTCCGGTCTTCTTGGCCTTTTTGCCTTTGCGACGACATTATGTGTCCTGCTTCGCCTCATCATCATCATCATCATCATATATAGCGTGAAGCTCCTGCCTGATGCCCATTGATTTCAAGTCTGCCCTTGCTTTCGGCCCATCTTTGGTCCTCTCTGGCATGTTGAGCAGGGTACTAAGCAGACTCTCGCACACGTTCTTCGTGATATGCATGACATCAAGGCTGTGAGGCACACGGTGGATCTTCCAGTACGGCAAGTCCCAGAAAACAGACCTCGTTTTCCATACCTTCAGTAGCGGCTCTGGCGCCTTTCGCTTCTTTCCCGGCTTTGGCGCCTTTTGCTTCTTTCCCGGCAGTGGGCAGTCTTTCCAATTTTTCAACAGCTTGTCTATTTCCTCGCCGCTCCTCGTACACGGGCGTTTTCGGGGTTCGGTTTCACCATCGAACAGATCCTTGCATTTCCTCCACGGGTCATCGTCGCGAAGCCACCTTCGATGTCCCATGAACACGGTTTTCGAAGACCCGGGATCTCTATCTAGCTGGCGATACGTTGTGTCGTCCATGCACCGTACGCATCCAGAAAATCCGTGGACTACCTGCCCCGCGAGATATCCATAACCGAGATAGTCGTGCACCGTCGTGAGCAGTGCGGCTCTCATAGGGAAATATTCTTTCTCTGCGGCGTCCCACGTATTGGCTGGCGTTTTCCACAGCGTGTCTAGCTCCTCCTTCAGCAGCCCCAGATACAGATTGATGTCGTTCCCTGGTTGTTTCGGCCCTTCAATTAGCATACTCATGTGAATGTACTTCCTCTTCATGCACAACCAGGGGGGAAGGTTGTACATCCACACAAACACATGCCAGGTGCTATGTGTGCTTCTCTGGCTGCCAAACGGATTGACTCCATCGGTGCTCGCGCCCAGCACAATGTTCCTTGGATCCTTCCCAAATTCTGGGTATTCAAAATTCAACGCTTGCCACTGGCTCGCATCCTTAGGGTGACTCAGCATCTTGTCTTTTTTATCTATCTCCGGATCATTTGCGTCATCTTCTCGCTTCTTCTCCTCCCTATCCGCGTGCCAACGCAGGAGCTTTGCTACCTTAGGATCCGCGAAATACCGCTGCAGACGAGGAGTGATCGGAAAGTACCACACCACTTTTCGAGGAGCTTTCTTCCTCTTCTTGTATCGAGTGACGCCGCACACCGGACATATGGTAGACTCCGCGTGCTCGCCCCGATAAATGATGCAATTGTTCATGCAGACATGGTATTTCACGTGCGGTAAATCCAGAGGACACACGATTTTCTTCGCCTCCTCCAAACTGGTCGGGCACTTGTTCCCCTTTGGAAGACGTTCGTGCCAGAATGACATGTTCTCGTCGAAGCATGCGTCCGTCATTTTGTGTTTTACCTTCATCTCCAGAGCCATGAGCGTTACTTTCAGGCGGGTATCCTCGGGCCTGCATCCTTCATACAATGGAGTAACCGCGTCTAACTCAAGTTGATCCACCTTGGCTTTCTCTCGGGCGGCAGCTCTTGCGTTATCCGTCTGCTTGAGAAGCAGCTTTTGAATATAAGGGTCCTGCACCCAGCCCATCGATGGTCCACCATCGTCTGCTCCGCCGGCATCATCATCTTCATGATCATGCCCGTCGTCTGCTCCGGCATCTTCCTCATCATCATGACTGTGTACAGCATCACCGTCATGATCATCTCCTGGGGATTCTTCGTCTTCTCGCCCGCCCGAGCCGCGGTGGTTGTCTTGCTGCCCTTCCTCATTTCTTGCCCGGCCCCCATGGACGACTTCGTAGTCATCTTCATCACCTTGCCACCGATATCCATCCATGAAACCACGCAAGAGCAGGTGGTCCCGCACCTGCCCGGAATCCGGGTCCGCAATAAGGCTCTGCAGCTTGCATCTTCGACACGGACATCTTATCTCCGTCTCGTTCTTTTGAAGCATCTCGGCCTTCGCGGACCTCAAAAACCTATTCACGATGCCTTCGGTCATCGTGCGGACCATGGTTGCCTGCGGGGTAGAGCAAAACAATATTTTAGAACCAAGAAAAAATTTGGCATGACTTTCCCTAAAAATAGGACCAAAAAGAATGCTTAATGCCAAAATTATCGCCGAAACGGAAATGAATCAACATTCCGGCAAAATATTGGCAACTATCGCATTTCAAATACCGGTACACCTCCAACCACAAACACATATGCAACACCACTAACATATGCAACACCACGAACATACATAGATCTAGCTAGGCCATAAAAAGTGCATGTGCACATTGTTGTAGGAAGAACAACGTAAATATAGCTTCCCCCTTACTTACCTATCAAAACAAGGTAATTTAACCACTTAATTTGAATGAATCTATGGTGGAAATGAGAAGAAAGAGAGGAGGCACCCGAGACAAGGAGGAGGTGGAGAATGAAGTGGGGGAGAAAGTGAGTGTGGGTAGGAGAGGCTGCCCAAAATATCTTGTTGCTGCCCACTTACTAATGGCGCACCTGACATAAATGCGCCATTAGTAATCCAGGTTACTAATGGCGCACCAGCGCCTGATGCGCCATTAGTAGTTTTGCGAAAAAAGTAAATCATACTAATGGCGCACTCTGCCTCAGTGCGCCATTAGTAGTTTGAACTAGTAATGGCGCACTTTGGGACAGTGCGCCATTAGTAGTTTTCCAACAAAAGGAATAAAAAATATAATTAAAAAAAAGTCATTAGTGGCGCACCCTGTCACTGGTGCGCCATTACTAGTTACAACTAGTAATGGCGCACCGTACCAGGATGCGCCATTAGTATGTTTGGCCAGACGCGCTAGTTCAAAAAAAAAATTAGGACACTAATGGCGCACCCCAGGCCGGGTGCGCCATTAGTAGTTTCAACACTAATGGCGTATCAGAAGGTGGTGCGCCATTAGTATATACTAATGGCGCACCACTTGTCTGGTGCGCCATTAGTGTCAATCCCATCTATAGCCCTTTTTCTAGTAGTGTGCTGTGTACCAGACCTGATGTAAACCTTGCCGTAAGTTTGGTAGGTAGGTACCAAAGTAATCCCGGCAAGGAACACTGGACAGCGGTCAAGAATATCCTGAAGTACCTGAAAAGGACTAAGGAAATGTTTCTCGTTTATGGAGGTGACGAAGAGCTCGTCGTAAAAGGTTACGTCGAAGCTTCGACACAGATCTGGATGACTCTAAGTCACAAACCGGATACGTGTATATTTTGAATGGTGGGGCAGTAAGCTGGTGCAGTTGCAAGCAAAGCGTCGTGGCTGGATCTACATGTGAAGCGGAGTACATGGCAGCCTCGGAGGCAGCACATGAAGCAATTTGGGTGAAGGAGTTCATCACCGACCTCGGAGTCATACCCAATGCGTCGGGGCCAACCAAGCTCTTCTGTGACAACACTGGAGCTATTGCACTTGCAAAGGAGCCCAGGTTTCACAAGAAGACCAGGCACATCAAGCGTCGCTTCAACTCCATTCGTGAAAATGTTCAAGATGGAGACATAGAAATTTGTAAAGTGCACACGGATCTGAATGTCGCAGATCCGTTGACTAAACCTCTCCCTAAGGCAAAACATGATCAGCACCAGAACTCTATGGGTGTTCGATTCATCACAATGTAACTAGATTATTTACTCTAGTGCAAGTGGGAGACTGTTGGAAATATGCCCTAGAGGCAATAATAAAAGCATTATTATTATATTTCCTTATTCATGATAATTGTCTTTATTCGTGCTATAATTGTGTTAACCGGAAATCGTAATACATGTGTGAATAACAGACAACAATATGTCCCTAGTAAGCCTCTAGTTGACTAGCTCGTTGATCGACAGATAGTCATGGTTTCCTGACTATGGACATTGGATGTTATCGATAACGGGATCACATCATTAGGAGAATGATGTGATGGACAAGACCCAATCCTAAACATAGCATAAGATCGCATAGTTCGTTTGCTAGAGTTTTCCAATGTCAAGTATCCTTTCCTTAGACCATGAGATCGTGTAACTCCCGGATACCGTAGGAGTGCTTTGGGTGTGCCAAACGTCACAACGTAACTGGGTGACTATAAAGGTATACTACGGGTATCTCTGAAAGTGTCTGTTGGGTTGACATGGATCGAGACTGGGATTTGTCACTCCGCTTGACGGAGAGGTATCACCGGGCCCTCTCGGTAATGCATCATCACAATGAGCTCAAGGTGATCAAAGTGTTTGATCACGGGATCATGCATTACGGAACGAGAAAAGTGACTTGCCGGTAACGAGATTGAACGAGGTATTGGGATACCGACGATCGAATCTCGGGCAAGTAAAATACCGATTGACAAAGGGAATCGTATACGGGATTAATTGAATCCTCGACATCGTGGTTCATCCGATGAGATCATCGTGGAGCATGTGGGAGCCAACATGGGTATCCAGATCCCGCTGTTGGTTATTGCCCGAGAGCCGTCTCGGTCATGTCTGCATGTCTCCCGAACCCGTAGGGTCTACACACTTAAGGTTCGGTGACGCTAGGGTTGTGAAGATATGTATGTGCAGTAACCCGAATGTTGTTCAGAGTCCCGGATGAGATCCCGGAAGTCACGAGGAGTTCCGGAATGGTCCGGAGGTAAAGAATTATATATAGGAAGTGCTATTTTGGCCATCGGGACAAGTTTCGGTGTTATCGGTATTGTACCGGGACCACCGGAGGGGTCCCGGGGTCCACCAGGTGGGGCCACCTGCCTTGGTGGGCCACATGGGCCTTAGGGGGTGCGCCTTGGCCTGCTTGGGCCAAGGGGAACCAGCCCCAAGAGGCCCATGCGCCAAGAGAGAGAAAAAGGGGAGAGTCCTACAAGGGGAAGGCACCTCCGAGGTGCCTTGGGGAGGATGGACTCCTCCCCACCCTTGGCCGCACCCTTCCTTGGAGGAAGGGGCAAGGGCTGAGCCTTCCCCTCTCCCTTGGCCCTATATATAGTGGGGAAAAGGAGGAGCAAACCAACCCTAATGCCCTGGCTCCTCCCTCCTCCCTGCAACACCTCCTCCTCCTCCCGTAGTTGCTTAGCGAAGCCCTGCCGGAGTTCTGCTGCATCCACCACCACACCGTCGTGCTGGATCTTCCTCAACCTCTCCTTCCCCCTTGCTGGATCAAGAAGGAGGAGACATCTCCCGTCCCGTACGTGTGTTGAACGCGGAGGTGTCGTCCGTTCGGTACTAGATCATCGGTGAATTGGATCACGGCAAGTACGACTACCTCATCCACGTTCACTCGAACGCTTCCGTTGCGATCTACAAAGTTGTATGTAGATGCTATCCAATATGAATACTCGTTGCTAGATGAACTCATAGATGGATCTTGGTGAAACCGTAGGAAAAATTTTAATTTTCTGCAACGTTCCCCAACAGGGATTCCCCGCCCTCCGAACCGGACGTGAGGGTCTCCCCTCATCCGGCTCTCCGCAGGGGAATCTCCACTCACTGCTTCCCCTAATATCCTCCCTTTACCACATCATGGGGGTTTACAGGAGATCCCATAGACTCGCTCGGAAAGGCTGCTATACCAAACATTATTACTTAACTACAAAGAAAGAAAAGACTATAGTAGTCACTAGACTGACTATAGTAGTCCGTCCGGCTGCTCTTGCTTAAATCATTACTCTTCATTCTCCCGTGCTCTAGCAATTGCGCTCCCTAGACCAATACCATTTAGTTAGGTAGGGACAATCAATCCATAGTTACGGGAATAACGGAATGCATGGGGATAAAAAAATAGAAAAATGAAGATTTTCTATGAAATCCTTTCTTTCCATAGATGTATCTGGTCTGAGACGGTACAGTACTCTACGAGAGGAATGCAATGGGATGGATGGTAGAGGGCTGCCTGCGCCCAAAAGCGATGATTCACTTGTCCCCTTGTCTATAGGGACCTTGTGGCATACAACCGCCACGACTCCTGCGTTATAGCCGCCCCTTTCTCTCTTTCTTTTGACTGCCTCGTGGACGGACGAAAGAAGGGAAGTTACAGAAGGGGGCAGTGAAGGCTCGCCAAGTAGACAGCAAGCCCCCACCCCGTCAGTCCTGTGCTGCCGTAGCGTGCCCTACTTCAATAAGGTATTACCTCGCCGATTTTAAAGGGGATGGGATTGGATTCATTCACTTGCATTCCTGCTAGCACTACAAAAAGCTCCGGTCTTAACGCCCCTACGGAAGCTGTGCAGCCTTTCCTCGGGTTCGTAGAGTCGGGTTTCCCGTTTACCCACAACGGAGGAGCCGCCCCCACCTACCAAAGCAGGTAGGTTGCCACGGTTCATAACGCACTCTTCGCACAACAGATCCACTTTGAAGTTGACTTATTCGCTCGGCCAATCGTCGGAATGTGTACGAGATACCATAAGGGCCCAATATCTCAATAGCACCGTTGTGTAAAGCTTCGAACGAGACTGAATCCGAAACGCAGGAACGATCTGACTAGAAAGTCATTCAAAACTTGATCGAAGAACCAGCGTTTATTGAAGAAGCTATAGAGTCGATTACAAAAAGTACTAGTTTGAAAGGCTCGTTGGAATTGATCTGCTACGAGATTTACATTATACGCTAGAGAAGCACCGGAAGTACTAAACAGAATAGGTATTAGTTTTGTAATGGTTGGGGCAGCAAACTCGGATTCGGCAAGAATCTCATTTTTTGGTAGTACGAAGGGGGAATTGGCCCAAAAATTGGATAGGGGTAAAGACGCAGCCGGGTGCCGGCGGCTTATTCAAGTGCCCCCCGGACCGCGCGAAATGGTCGCCTATTACACGACTCACAAACTCTGCCTGGGGTGGGGCTACCTATTATTCGTAGGCGGCACGTACGGCGCACGCAGGGCCTTGGTTTGCTGCGTGGACTGTCTATGCATTTCCTACAGAGTGTAATGGAACCCAGCTCAGCTCCGCCGAGCCAAAAAGAAAAGAACAGAACAGCCGGAGGCGAAGAGTAGATTTTATCTGGTTAAAGCCAGGTGTGCACATTATATTCATTATAGAAGATATAGAAGATACTGCCATGCCAGCTGTTTCTTATTGGTAAGCTTGCTTTTCGTCGAATGTCTCTAAAGAGTGATGGTGAGTCGAGTAGCATGAATTGTCTATCCAAGGGGTCGCTAATGCGTTATTTGTATAGGATCTCAGTTATTATTGTCAGCTAGATCTACATAATATGCTTCACGCGGAGCCCTTACTTGGTTCGATTGGCATTTTTCTTATCATCCATCCACACAGGGAGAAAGGCCAAGGGCCCAGTGGAGTGATAAAATGAACTATCCAAATTAAGCTAATCCCGTGTCCAAGTTCAAACCCCACATAGCCACTCTTCTTGATCCCCCACCATCACTTGAACCGAAGAATCAACCCGTTTCTTTGCCAATGGGTTTCCCATCTTTAACTGCACAGAGCAGCAACCTACTATTGATTGATGATCTTACCTTCCTGAGAGTCGAGGAACAACAGATGAGATAGCCGAAAGGGGGGACCCCGGGTAATAGGTTTCCTTTTCCGGTTTCGGCCTGAGAGAAATCAGGAACTGAACTGAGCACTCCACAAGTATGGATTGGGTTGTTTCATTCTGATACCAACTTTCATGCTGGAAGATAAGGTTGCCATACTGGGAAAGGGGGAAAGGAAATAGGATCCCCTCTCTTCTCTACAGGAATGAACTTCTCCTCGCCGACCACTGGCACTATACTTAGGTTAGGCGCAATAGGTGACTTAGGTTGGGTTGTCTGGATCAATCCTACAACGAATAGCTCTCTTTCCTTTTAATGGAACACTCACTAGATTATGCTAAATAAGGATAACTGCAAAGATAAGCCGGGTCATCCGAAAATCCAGGAAATATTTCCTTGATTTTCTGCATGGCATATTTCCTATCATTTCACAACCTACTTTTTTTCTTAGTTAGATACTATAGCACCTTCCCTTCATGGGGAGATGTTTATATACCATCTAAATTCATTCATTCATTACTTACTTACTTGCTCTTCTTTCCCAGTGATCGGAATAGGGATTTCCATGGATTGTAGGCCCTCGATTGTAATGATGGTATCAATGAAAGATGAAATAACATGATACTATTTAAAGCAATGGTTGATAGAGCGAGGTCTAACCTTGATTGGGTAGACCGAGAAGCAAACCATTAAGCAACTAGACTGCAGCCCCGAGAAAACAAGCAGTTCGGAAAAGCAAGTCAGGAATACGGTGGCGATGCAGCAACGATACGCATTCCCGCAAGGGGTAGTGAAAAGCCATTAGGGGGAAGAGATAGGTTTCTTATTCTAAGCCAAATTACTATACCATAAGGAGATTACCATTATGAGATGACACTTGAGAGGGCACTTTAAAGTGATTGAACCCACTTTCCATGTTAGTTTAAGCAACAATATCGCTAGGGACCAAAGTAGTGAAAACGGCAGCTCCATTTTCCAAAACTTTCTGTCTCATAAGACTGTGAAACCACACAATTTGACATTCCCCTTGGGAAATAGGGAAAAACAGGCCCCGGATTCCGATAACTTATGTCTCGCCTAGTGGAAAAGTACACAATTGACTAAGAAGATTGGAAGGTGGTACGAAAATACTCATCGGGTCTTTCGTTCCAGCAGTCATGATATAGCTTCTAGCTTTGACCGCTCTTAAGGTGCCCGCACTCTTGGATTGAATCGCCGACTTGTGTTTCGGTTTAACCGAAAAGAAGAATCCTATCATTTCACTACTCGACAGAGGCTCCTCGTTCATCCATCGGATAGGACGCCCCATCTATGGACCAAGAGAACGATATATTGACTTTTTTTACATCTGTAACTACATTCTCACATTTCTTTTTTGATCTCATGACTTCTTATGCGATCGGAAAACGAATGAAATCAGAAAGATAGGCGGACGACTTGACCAAAAGGTCGGATGTTTCCGTGAGTAGTAAGCAGCGGATCCCAGGTCGCCAATTCTATCCCTGCTCCCTGTTCCTCGGCGTTGCGCCGCAGCCATCCTCCTTGTGCCTCGGCGGTGCCATCTGCTGGCCCTCTACTCTTCCTCCTCCGGTGCCCTACAACGTTATGTGAATCGGTGATGTGCCATATCTTTCTAAATATTTACATTTATGTGATGCTATGAGTGTCGTGGCGGTGGATGTGTACCTCAAGCCTCAAGAGCGCTCAGATCAATTTGCTGCTGCTGCTGATTCTTGCGGTGTTTTCATTTGCCTCTCAGTAGGGCAATTTGGCTTCCTTATCCATCTCTCAACTATGCTTGGGTACAAATTCATTTTTGTGGTGCTTGGTAGAAAGATTGCACGAGCAAATGGGCATCTCTGAGACTCTGAATCGGGAACAACTCGAAGGATTGCTATATATTCGCGTGCTATCATTTCTTCTTCCATTTCTCCCTTGCTTGCCTTATTTCAATTAGGTTTCCCACCTTTAGTCAGCCTTGCCGTTCACTTATTAAACAAGTATATCTTCTTGTAAATAGATGTCGTCTTTTAGTGTGTAAACAACCTGACCTTTACCTTTAATTTCCTTATTATCACCTTTGTAGAGAAATATAAGAGCATTTAGATCACGACTTTAGTGATCTAAGAGCTCTTATATTTCTTTACGGAGGAGTATATGTTAGTAATAGTTAATTGAAAATGTAATGAAAACCAGAAGTATGTTAACTACTGAATCTGCTTGAAGAAGCGACGCAAAGTTTGAACAGGCTGGTTGTGGCTATTCTTTGGAGTCCAACGGTGCTCTACCTCCCACAATGCTATGTCTAAAGTATGCACGACTTATTTACACTCTCAACTTATAATATGGTCGAGAAATACTTTAGTACTGACATATACCTGCGTACATCCAAACTACCAGATACGGAGCCAAAAACCTAATTCCACCGCCGCAACCTTCTGTACCCGTGAGATCCCATCTTGGGGCCTTTTTCGGAGCTCCGCCGGAGGGGGCATCGATCACGGAGAGCTTCTACATCAACACCATAGCCTCTCCGATGATGTGTGAGTAGTTTACCTAAGACCTTCGGGTCCATAGTTATTAGCTAGATGGCTTCTTCTCTCTTTTTGGATCTCAATACAATGTTCTCCCCCTCTCTTGTGGAGATCTATTCGATGTAATCTTCTTTTGCGGTGTGTTTGTTGAGACCGATGAATTGTGGGTTGATGATCAAGTTTATCTATGAACAATATTTGAATCTTCTCTGAATTCTTTTATGTATGATTGGTCATCTTTGCAAGTCTCTTCGAATTATCAGTTTGGTTTGGCCTACTAGATTTATCTTTCTTGCAATGGAAGAAGTGCTTAGCTTTGGGTTCAATCTTGCGGTGTCCTTTCCCAGTGACAGTAGGGGCAGCAAGGCACGTATTGTATTGTTGCCATCGAGGATAACAAGATGGGGTTTATATCACATTGCATGAGTTTATCCCTCTACATCATGTCATCTTACTTAAAGCGTTACTCTGTTCTTATAAACTTAAAACTCTAGATACATGCTGGATAACGGTCGATGTGTGGAGTAATAGTAGTAGATGTAGGCAGGAGTCGGTCTACTTGTCTCGGACGTGATGCCTATATACATGATCATACCTAGATATTCTAATAACTATGCTCAATTTTGAGGGTATGTAGGTATATATAGGATGAAGAAATAGGTCGGTGGAGCCACGAGGGGCCCACGAGGGTGGAGGGCGCACCCAGGGGGTAGGCGCCCCCTGCCTCGTGGCCTCCTCGGTGATTTCTTGATGTCCACTCCAAGTCCTCTAGATCACGTTTGTTTCAAAAATAACTCTCCCGAAGGTTTCATTCCGTTTGGACTCCGTTTGATATTCCTTTTCTGTGAAACACTGAAATAGGCAAAAGAACATCAATTTGGGCTGGGCCTCCTGTTAATAGGTTAGTCCCAAAAATAATATAAAAGTGTATAAATAAGCCCATTAAACATCCAAAACAGAATATATAATACCATGGAGCAATAAAAAATATAGATACATTGAAGACGTATCACCCTATGGGTTCGAGAACAATGTAGACATGACCGAGACACCTCTCCGTTCAATAACCAATAGCGGAACCTGGATGCTCATATTGGTTCCCATATATTCTACAAAGATCTTTATTGGTAGTACTGTAATGACAACATACGTTATTCCCTTTGTCATCGGTATGTTAGTTGTCCAAGATTCGATCGTCGGTATCTTCATACCTAGTTCAATCTCGTTACTGGCAAGTCTCTTTACTCGTTCCGTAATGCATCATCCTGCAACTAACTCATTAGTCACATTTCTTGCAAGGCTTATTATGATGTGCATTACCGAGAGGGCCCAGAGATACCTCTCCGCTACTCGGAGTGACAAATCCTAATCTCGATCTATGCCAATCCAACAAACACATTCAGAGATACCTGTAGAGCATCTTTATAATCACCCAGTTACATTGTGCAGTTTGATAGCACACAAGGTATTCCTCTGGTATCCGGGAGTTGCATAATCTCATAGTCGAATGAATATGTATTTGACATGAAGAAAGCAATGGCTATAAAACTGAATGATCAACATGCTAAGCTAACGTATGGGCCTTGTCCATCACATCATTCTCCTAATGATGTGATCTTGTTCATCAAATGACAACACATGTCTATAGTTAGGAAACTTAACCATCTTTGATTAATGAGCTAGTCTAGTAGAGGCTTACTAGGGACACGGTGTTTTGTCTATGTATCCACACATGTATCAAGTTTTCGGTTAATACAATTTTAGCATAGATAATAAACATTTGTCATGATATAAGAAAAATATAAAATAACAACTTTATTATTGCCTATATGGCATATTTCCTTCAATTTACTGTTTTTACCATGGCATTTTTTTTGGTACACCATAGCAACTAATCTTATAAATTTTGCCATCTAACCATTAAAAATTTAGTTTATTGATCGTCGCAATTCTAGTTTTTGGACCACAGCAAATTTATTTGAATTCTTGCGATGGCAACTTTTGATTTTCGATCGTGGAATATCAATGTGTTTGCAATTCATATGGGACTACAAAAGCAAAAGTCTATGTAATTTTTTTAGTAGTTGACCATGGCAAATTTAGTAATTAACCATGGCAAACTCTTCATTTTTATTGCCATTGCAATTTTACTTTTTTTTGCCAACCTAATTATTACTTTCTTATTTTCGACCACGGCAAATTAAACCGTTTATTTGCCATGGCAATTTTTATTTACATACATGGCAAATTTACTTTTCGTCACTCATGGCAAATTTACTTCTATGAAGCATGCCAAGTTTTACTTCACATTAACATTACAAATTTAACTACTCCGCCATGGCAAACTATTCATTTTTATTGCCATGGCAATTTTGCTTTTATTATTGCCATACCAATTATTACTTTTTTATATTTGGACCATCCCAAATTAAACCTTTTATTTGCCATGGCAATTTTTATTTAACATTCATGGAAAATGTACTTTTCGGCACTCCTGGCAAATTTACTTCTATGTAGCATGCCAAGTTTTACTTTTTTTACATGGCAAAAAATTACATCCATGGCAAATTTTGCCTTTTGAAACGTTAGCTTTTCTAAGAACATGGCATTTTTACTTCTTACTGCCATGGCCTTTTTACTTTCATTTTTGCCATGCCAATTTTTGCTTATTTTCGACCGTGGATAAATTAATCTTTTTTTTGCCATGGCAAAATTAACCTTTTTATTCCCATAGCAAATTTAATTTTATTGACATGGTAATTTTTATTTAACATACATGACACATGGCAAAATTAACTTTTATTTGCCGTGGCAAAATTGACCTTTTAATTGCCATGGCAAATTTAACTTTATTGGCATGGAATTTTTTATTTAACATACATGGAAAATTTACATACCATCACTCATGGCAAATTTACTTCTGTGGAGCATGGCAAATTTTACTGTTATTTTCCATAGCAGAAAAAAGTACCTTATGTCGACGGCAATTTTTTGCATTTTTTCTGCCGTTCATGTGATTTTTTTCCAATGAACCTTTCTCTTGTGCCATTTGCATGGCGTTTTTTGCTTTATAAAGATGATGGGAATTTTTTGTTTGAAACCATTGGGTATTTTAGTAGTATCTTGTTTTCTATTTTCTACCTATCACGACAAATTTATTTTTGGATGATTCCAATATATTTCAGAGTATGGCAAATTCTGGACTTTATTATCCACTAGCAAAAGGGCCCGTGCGTTGCAACGGGAGAAAAGAATACCACACGCTCTTAATTTACAAAAATGGCTATAATCTGAGTATTTGTAGCTACGACCCAAACAAAGATGGTCTTTGCCTACAAAAGCGCAAGTTGAAGATTCCACATGTTTTCTATTTAAACCTGACTTGCATGTAGATTTAATACGTACAAAGAAATGGGCAAGTGATCTTCAATTTCGTTTCCAATCCTGATCTTGCTGAGATGTTCATCCACAATCCGGATCAGTAGCGATATGAAAGAAAGACGGATAATGCACTGTTGATTAAGATTGCACCCTAGATAGTATTTTGAATGGATAACAGGTAAAATAACATCATATTCAGATTCTATATATTTTTCTAATCAAATTTTATATATAACATGTTAAATTTGAAGTTACAGTTTAGAAGATATAAGTATTTTAAAAAATATTTGATATGTACTGCGGGTTTAATGACAGAAACATCAAGGGTTTTTCTATAAAATAGCATGACGGACTAAGAATACCAATTTCTTTTATTAGTATAAAGGTATTGTACTGCGGGTTTAATGACAGAAACATTAAGGGTTTTTCTATAAAATAGCATGACGGACTAAGAATACCTATTTCTTTTATTAGTAGGTATAGATTGGCAGAAGTGGGCTTATTTTGGTCACAACTTTTTTAGCCCAAACTGGGCTGCAAAAAGGCCTGTGAGGACTGTGTTCGCGCTGGGCGCTTACGGTCCTGAACAGAATCGTTCGATCAATGGACTGCCCTGTTCCGAACGAGTCGTTCGGTCTGGCTCCTCCCCAGACCGAACGTTCGTTCAATATCGACATCCAAAAATAAAAAGGAAAACGTTTAAATTAAGTTGGATGAAAAGTCTCTCCCGTAAGCCGCTCTCCCTGCGAACCACGTGTCGCTGTGGCCCCGCCACCGCTCCGGTCGCTACACCTTATCTTCTCCCACGAAGCATATCCCCCACCCGATTCTTTTCCCTTTCCTTCTCTCGTTCGTCAAGCTGCAGAGGAAAAGAAAGCAGCAGCACAGAAGCGGAGGAGGTGACTCCATCGACCGTTGCCTGATTCATCCACACGCCGCCAGGGCTGCAATAGAGCTCCGCCGTGGCTGCATTGAAGCGCCACCAGAGCTGCATCGTATCGTCCTCGCGCTACATGGCAGCTTCCGTCATCGTCGCCGTCATCATGCTTTTGCTTTGTGTCGCAGCTTTCGCCATGACCGCCACGTGCTGCGTCGCTGCATCAGCCGTCATCACCGGCGCTGCAATGAGTGCTCCTGGGGCTGCAATGGAGAGACGTCAGCGCTCCGCCGCGGCTGCAATGGAGCACCGTCGGGGTGTTGGAGCTTTGTCGCGGTTGCAATGGAGCTTCACCGCGGCTGCAATGGAGCACCATCGGGGATGTTGGAGCTTTGTCGCGGTTGCAATGAAGCTTCGCCGCGGCTGCAAAGGAGCACCGTCGAGGATGTTGGAGCTTCGCAACGGTTGCAATGAAGCTCCACCAGAGCTGCAATGGAGCGTCACTTGGATGCAATGGAGCAACCAGGCGTTGACGGTGCTTCCATAGAGTTGCAGTGTAGCTTCGCCGGGATGTCGTCGGTGCTGCGTTGACGCTTTATTTGCAGTCCTCGGTGCTACCATGGTGCCGGCCCCCAGTGAGTCTCGGCACTGTGATACAGCGCGTCGCTGGCGACTCTTTTTGGAGCGACGATGCAACATCTCCGGCTGCTCTAGGGCTGCGAGGTCGCCGACTGATCTTTTTAGAGCGATCATGGAGCATCTCCGGCTGCTCCAGGGCTGTGAGGTCGTCGGCGGCTCTTTTTGGAGTGATGATGCAGCATCTCCGGCTGCTCCAGGGCTGCAATGTCGTCGGCTGCTCTTTTTGGAGCGATGATGCAGCATCTCCGGCTGCTCCAGGGCTTCGCCGGCGGCTCTTTTTGGAGCGATCATGCAGCATCTCCGGCGGCTCCAGGGCTGCAAGGTCGCCGGCGGGTCTTTTCGGAGTGATGATGTAGCATCTTCGGCTCATCCAGGGCTGCGAGGTTGCCGAATGCTCTTTTTGGAGCAATGATGCAGCATCTCCGGCTGCTCCAGGGCTGCGAGGTCGCCGGGGGCTCCTTTTGGAGCGATGATGCAGCATCTCCGGCTGCTCTAGGGCTGCGAAGTCACTGGCTGCTCTTGTTGGAGCGATGATGCAGCATCTCCGGCTGCTCCAGGGTTGCGAGGTCGTAGGCGGCTCTTTTTGGAGCGATGTTGTAGCATCTTCGGCTGCTGCAGGGCCATGAGGTCGCCGGCTACTCTTTTTGGAGCGATGATGCCGCATCTCCGGCTGCTCCAGGGCTACGAGGTCACCGGAGGCTCTTTTTGGAGCGATGATGCAGCATCCCCGGCTGCTCCAGGGCTGCGAGGTTGCCGGCTGCTCTTTTTGGAGCGATGATGCAACATCTCCGGCTACTCCAGGGCTGCAAGGTCGCCAGTGATACGTCTCCAACGTATCTATACTATTTTATTATTCCATGCTGTTATATTATCAATCTTGGATGTTTTGTAATCATTTTATAGTCATTTTATATCATTTTTTGGTACTAACCTATTGACATGGTGCCAAGTGCCAGTTGTTGTTTTTTTCCATTTTTTTACCTTGCAGAAAATCAATATCAGACGGAATCCAAATGCCCCGAAACTTTACGGAGAATTTTTATGGGCAGAAGGAACACAACGGGCCCTGGTTGCACTTGGGGGGCGTCCCGAGGAGGGGACAACCCACCAGGGTGCTCCAGGCGCGCCCTGGTGGGTTGTGCCCACCTCGGGTGCCCCCGGACCGCCTCTTTGCTCTATAAATACCCTAATATTCCAGAAACCCTAAGAACGTCGATGAAATATTCATCCAGCCGCCACAGATTCCAGAACCACTAGATCCAATCTTGACACCATCTCGGATGGGGTTTACCACCTCCATTGGTGCCTCTCCGATGATGCGTGAGTAGTTCTTTGTAGACCTTCGAGTCCGTAATTAGTAGCTAGATGGCTCTCTCTCTCTCTCTCTCTCGCTGAATTCTCAGTATAATGGTCTCTTGGAGATCCATATGATGTAACTCTTTTTGCGATGTGTTTGTTGGGATCTGATGAACTTTGAGTTTATGATCAGTCATATCTTTTTATATCCATGAAAGTTATTTGAGTTTCTTTGATTTCTTATATGCATGATTCTTATAGGCTCGTATTTCTTCTCCGATATTTGGGTTTTGTTTGGCCAACTTGATCTATTTATCTTGCAATGGGAAGGGGTGCCCGGTAGTGGGTTCGATCTTACGGTGATTGATCCCAATGACAGAAAGGGAACCGACACGTATGTATCGTTGTAACTAAGGATAAAAAGATGGGATCTATATCTACGCAATAGATAAATGGATCTTGTCTACATCATGTCATCGTTCTTATTACATTACTCCATTTTTCCATGAACTTGATACACTAGATGCATGCTAGATGGCGTTCGATGTGTGGAGTAATAGTAGTAGATGTAGGTAGGATTCGGTCTACTAATCTTGGACATGATGCCTATGTAATGATCATTGGTTGTATATCGTCATAATTATTTGAGGTTCTATCAATTGCCCAATAGTAATTTGTTTACACACCGTTTGCTATCTTTCTCGAGAGAAGCCACTAGTGAAACCTACAGCCCCCGGGTCTTCTTTCTCATATCTTTGCTTGCGATCTATTTTTCCTTTGCATTTTTATTCAGATCTATTAAACCAAAAATACAAAAATACTTTGTTGCACTTTATTTTATTTGCGATCTATTATTTCAATCTATTACCAATTTCTGGCATCGTTGCCCGAAAGGGATTGACAACCCCTTTAACACGTTGGTTTGCGAGGTGTTGTTACTTGTGTGCAGGTGATGTTTACGTTGTGTTGCTTGGTTCTCCTACTGATTCGATAACCTTGGTTTCTTCACTGAGGAAAATACCTACCATCGTTGTGCTGCTTCATCCCTTCCTCTTTGGGGAAATACGGACGTAGTCCTAGCAGACAGGAGCTTTTCTAGCGCTATAGTTAGAAAGCAATCAAAAGGAATTTCTAGCGCCGTTGCCGGGGAGGATCTTCAAAATAACTAGGTTCCTAATCACAAATCTCATCTCCTTGCAATTTACATCATTTACCATTTGCCTCTTGTTTTCCTCTCCCCCACTTCACAAAATTTTTCCGTTTTATTCACCTCTCTTTCGTTTGCCGTTTTCTTATCAAATCTATCTTTTCTTGCAATCATGAGTGATTTTGGTATGGCACTAACAGATGATGGCCTAACTCCTAAGATAGGACGTACGGGCAATATGGATGCTAAAACTTTTATCTTGGGGCAAGAGAACATTATGGGACAAGAACGATCCAAGAATTTTTCAATTGTGTGGGAAATTTGAGTCGTAATGATGCTCCTATACTTAAAACAAGATCTTATGTGGATGCTATTTCAGCACTAGTTCTAAAACTTTAAAGTAAATTTATTCGTACCCATCATACTTTGCGAAGATTGTTTTTTGAGCTCCCCGATATAAAGAATTCTAGGGCTAAAAAGTTAGCCACTCTCGTTCTTATGAATGAGTTTGACTACATAATTCGGGAAGCTAGAGAAATCTTTGACTTTTATGGTATGAATCGTGAAAAACCTGTAGTAGATGAAATTATTTACTATAGTGACTATGCACTAAGGCATTTACTTGGGGATAATAAAGATATTTGATGAGAATCTCAAAAAGGAAGTCCCCGTTCTAGATATAATCCAACAAGTTTTTAATAATGTTAATCAACACTACTCTTGGATTGTTGCAAGAAATCAACAGGGGTATGTGATACGTCTCCATCGTATCTACTTTTCAGAACACTTTTGCCCTTGTTTTGGACTCTAACTTGCATTATTTGAATGGAACTAACCCGGACTGACGTTGTTTTCAGCAGAATTGTCATGGTGTTATCTTTGTGCAGAAACAAAAATTCTCGGAATGACCTGAAACTTCACGGAGATTATTTTTGGAAATAATAAAAAATATTGGCGAAAGAATCAAGGCCAGGGGGCCCACACCCTGTCCACGAGGGTGGGAGGCGCGCCTGCCCCCCCCCCCCCCCAGGGCGCGCCCCTGCCTCGTGGGCCCCCTGGTCCTCCACCGACCTCAACTCCAGCTCTATATATTCACATTTGAGGAGAAAAAAATCAGGGAGAAGGATTCATCGCGTTTTACGATACGGAGCCGCCGCCAAGCCCTAATCTCTCTCGGGAGGGCTGATCTGGAGTCCGTTCGGGGCTCCGGAGAGGGGAATCCGTCGCCATCATCATCATCAACCATCCTCCATCACCAATTTCATGATGCTCACCGCCGTGCGTGAGTAATTCCATCATAGGCTTGCTGGACGGTGATGGGTTGGATGAGATTTATCATGTAATCGAGTTAGTTTTGTTAGGGTTTGATCCCTAGTATCCACTATGTTCTGAGATTGATGTTGCTATGACTTTGCTATGCCTAATGCTTGTCACTAGGGCCTGAGTGCCATGATTTTAGATCTGAATCTATTATGTTTTCATGAATATATGTGAGTTCTTGATCCTATCTTGCAAGTCTATAGTCACCTACTATGTGTTATGATCCGGCAACCCCGAAGTGACAATAATCGGGACCACTCCCGGTGATGACCGTAGTTTGAGGAGTTCATGTATTCACTATGTGTTAATGCTTTGGTCTGGTACTCTATTAAAAGGAGACCTTAATATCCCTTGGTTTCCATTAGGACCCCACTGCCACGGGAGGGTAGGACAAAAGATGTCATGCAAGTTCTTTTCCATAAGCACGTATGACTATATTCGGAATACATGCCTACATTACATTGATGAATTGGAGCTAGTTCTGTGTCACCCTATGTTATGATTGTTACATGATGAACCACATCCGGCATAATTCTCCATCACCGATCCAATGCCTATGAGCTTTTCACATATTGTTCTTCGCTTATTTACTTTTTCGTAGCTACTGTTACAATCACTACAAAACCCAAAAATATTACTTTTGCTACCGTTACCGGTACTTCCATATTACTTTGCTACTAAACACTTTGCTGCAGATACTAAGTTATCCAGGTGTGGTTGAATTGACAACTCAACTGCTAATACTTGAGAATATTCTTTGGCTCCCCTTGTGTCGAATCAATAAATTTGGGTTGAATACTCTACCCTCGAAAACTGTTGCGATCCCCTATACTTGCCGGGGAGCATAGCTCTATTCTTTGAGTCACTTGGGATTTATATCTGCTGGTCACTATGAAGAACTTGAAAGACGAGATAACCAAAATTTATCCCTCAACTACGAGGGGAGGTAAGGAGCTGCCATCTAGCTCTGCACTTGATTCACCTTCTGTTTTGAGTAAGCTTGCGACACCTAAACTTGCTTTTGCTATTAATTCTGATATGTCGCATGTTATTGATGATGCCACTTCTGCTATGCATGATACTTATGATCAAACTACTTCTATGCTTGATACTACTGTGCCACTTGGTGAATTTCTTGATGAACAACTTGCTAGGGTTAGAGAGAATGAAATTATTGAAACTGATAATATTGATGAAAGTGATGATGAAGATTCTCCCCCTAGATATGATTTGCCTGTTGTGCCTAAGGGCTATTGTCACAGCCCTAGCATTAGCCTTGCTTGTCTTTGCATCATCATCTTGCATCATGATTAAATTCCATCCAAACTTGAAATGGGGATTGTTCAAACCCTAGCACTAAATTAGTCTATCTAGGCTTGATTAAAATCTTTTTCAATAAACCCAAAATGTCCCTAAGAAAAGTTCATGATTTCTGGTTAAGGTGAAAACCTCTCCCAAAAATGATGGATATATTCCTGGGTCATCTTTGGATTTTTGAATTAACACAAAAGTATTTTAATTTGAGCCGTTTAAATGCTATATATATTTTAAATGGTCCAAATATTCTGAAGTTATTTGTGGAGCCTGAAATAATTCGGTTAACCACCAAAATAATTTTCAGAATTATCTAAAATGATTTAGTTCCTAAACTATATCAGAACAAAGAAAACAGAATGGAAAAGAAAAACAGGAAAAGGAAAAGGCTTACCTGGCCTTACCTTCAGCCCAGCTAGGCAAAGCTGGCCCGGCCCATCTGGCCGTGCCAGTCATCACCTACCTCTGCCAGTAGGCAGAGGAGGGACACCGCGACGCCGTCGAGCTCGCCACGCCACCTCCCTGCCTACCTGCCCTCGCCCGCGCCACCGCAGCGCCTCGAACGCCTCCTCGGTGCCGCCCCGACCTCACCGACCCCTCACTTTCCCCTGCCTCCCTCTCAACCTCTCCCCGCCATGGCTGACGCAGCCGCGTCCACGCCGACGAGCACCGCCGCAGCCACGACCATCCCCTAGCCCAACCACCGTGACCAATAGCTCCACAAGGACGTGCAACATCTCCTCGACGAGTCACGCAAGCCGGGTTCCACCGCAACACCGCCATCGATGCCTTCTTCAACCTCGGGACCGCCGGCCATCTTCAAAAAATTCGTCGGCTCCGGACCGTCCATGACCTCGCCGAGCGTCCCCTCGTCATCGCCGCGAGCCACTGACCTTCTCCCCTAACTCCGCATGCTCGCCCCCACGCCGTAGCGCCGTTCCCCACGAGCACCGAAGCCGCCGTCCGCCATTGCTGCTGCACGCCTAGCCTCCATGCTCCCCTGGCCTCACCATGCTGCTCTTAGTGCTCCCCGTGTCTAGCAGGTGCTGCCCAGCCTCTCCATTTGCTCATTGATGCACCGTAGCGACCCGCTCGTGCACCACCGAACACCACCACCGCCAAAGCTCGTCGCCGGCATGAGTTTCGGTGACCCCGCGACCTCCCACTTGGTCCTCTGGATGCGCGAGAGCAAGGGCTATCCCCTGGTGCCCTCAGCGCGCCAAGCTGACGCCTCTAGTGCAATCCCAACGTGGACGCCGCCGCGATCTGAGGTCGCCGGCGGTTAAACGCCGGTAGCTGACGTGGCGCCATTACCTTAGTCGCTAAACTCGTTTAATTAGTGCCTGTGTCTATGACATGTGGGTCCCCTAGCATAATTAGGTTAGTCTAGTTTTCTGTTAGGATTAGTACTAATACATGAGGACCCCACGTGTCAGCTTTGACTTTGGTCAAGTCAACGTTGACTGGTCCCACCTGTCGTCCACCCAAACCAGCCTGAGACACTGACGTATGGGTCCCACAGGTCAGGTTTGACCTGGCCGACCCAGTTGACCTGCTGACATCACACCTATGTCATGCTGACATAGTAAAGCATTTTCTGGATTTATTCTTATTTAGGAAATTCCAGAAAATAATGCTAACTTCAAAAATTCATAGAAATTAATCTGTAACTCCAAATCAAACAAATTATATATGAAAAATGATCAGAAAAATCCAATCTTTCCATATGTACCGGTTTCATGCATGTTAGAACAAGTTAACTTGCTGTTTAGTGCAAAACATGATAAAGCACTATTTAAGATAACAAATGAGTTTGAACTTTGAATCTTTTGTTCAAAATAGCTCAAACCCATCTGGTTGTAGTTGCATTAGCTCAACACACTCATTTTACCATGTCATGATCATGCATCATATTGTGCATTGCATTGATTGTGTTCTTCCTTGTTTGCCGGTATTTGTCCCCTCTCAGTAGACGATGTTCCCGATGACGTGATCGATGACACTGATGAAGAGCTATATTATCTTCAGAAGTGCCAGGCAAGCAAAACCCCCTTGTTCATTCCGATACAACCCCACTCTCTCGCTCCTGCTCTCTTTTACCGCATTAGGACAACAACTATTCAACTGTTACATGCTGCAGTAGTTGAACCCCTTTCCTCTGCATGACCTGTCATTGCCACAGTAAATAGATGAAACCCACTAGCATGAGTAGGAGTTGTTTGAGCCCTGATATGCCTACTCATTCATGCTTGTTTGTCATGCCTGCTACTGCTTAGAGTTGAGTCAGGTATGATTCATCGGGGATGAATTGGAATGTGGTGAACATGTCCTACTGTTGAGAGCTAAGTGTGTGAACACGATTTGGTAAAGGTAGCGGTGAGAGGCCATGTAGGAGTACATGGTGAGTTGTCTCATTGAAACCGTCCTCAGGAACTGAGTTCTGTGTTTGTGATCCATGAACAGTTACTACCACACATAGGGCTCCGGGCGCTCCAAGCTCTCTCGACTTATTAATCAACTTGATCTCTGTCTAGGAGTTGCAACTAGTTTCTGCTGTTTGTAGGTAGTGTTAGTAGTCTACCAAGTGGCACCCGGTACAGGTGGGCTTGGGACAGACTAGGCACAGTGGCACGGTGTACCAAGTGGCACCCGGTTGGTGGGCTTGGGAACCCTGCTCACATCGTTTGGGGCCGTGAGCGACACCCCGGCTGGATCTCCTTGCGGATGGAACCCGAATAGGCGATAAACCTGGACGAGAGACTTGTGTAGTTACTCAGGTCGTGGCTGACTCCCTCGCCAGGCCTCCGCTTGAAGGTTGTCGAGGTACATGACATGTACATGGTGGTAAGTGGCGAGAGCGGGTGTGAAGAAGTACACCCCTGCAGGGTTATCATTATCTATTCGAATAGCCGGATTTCTCAGATATGGAAACTTGGACCCCTTGCATAGTTCATAGACAAGTGAAAGTGGATACTCTAAAATGTGCAAGATAAGCGTGAGTGCTATGGATGGCCTTCTCGTAGGGAGACGGGAGCGGATCCATAGTGGTGTATTGATATGGTGAATATGTGGACTCGTGTGCGCCACTTCAAAAGAGTTACTAGCAGTCGTAGTTCAGGATAGCCACTGAGTCAAAGCTGGCTTGCTGCAGTCAAACTCCACCACCACCTTTTTGATACCGATGCATATGTAGCTAGTTCTGATGTAAGTCTTGCTGGGTACATTTGTACTCACGTTTGCCTATTTTATGTTTTGCAGAGAGACATCAGTCTCGCTAGTGGTTCCGTGTGGACTTCGACATTTAGCTTGATACCTCAGCTACGATCTTGTGCCCTTGGCAGGATCTGGTAGATAGTCAGGCTTCTCAGCCTTTTTCATTTGTAGATGTCTGTACTTAGACATGTTAAGCTTCCGCATGTGCTTTTACTTGTATGCTCTGAATGTTGGGTCATGAGACCCATGTTTGTAATATCTCGCTCCTCGGAGCCTAATGAATAAATACTTGAGTCGTAGAGTTATGCTGTGATGCCATGTTGTATTTACACATATCAAGCATATTGTGTGTATGATTGAAATGCTTGGTATGTGTGGGATCCGACAACCTAGTTGTTTATCCTTGGTAGCCTCTCTTATGGGGAAATGTAGTCTTGTGCTTCCATGAGCCATAGTAGTCCGCTACAGCCCGGTTCACCGAAGTCCTGCTAGCCCAGCACTACTGCTCCGGAACACTTGATTGGCCGGCATGTGATTCACTTCGTTCCTGTGTCTGTCCCTTCGGGGAAATGTCACGCGGTGACATCCGGAGTCCTGCCTAGCCTGCTACAGCCCGGTTCACTGGAGTCCTGTTAGCCCAGTGCTACAGCCCGGATTCGCACGCTGCTGACCGACATGCTCGATGTTGATTCATGTATGCATGTCCCTGTAAGTTAGTGCCACTTTGGGTTCACGACTAGTCATGTCGGCCCGGGTTCTTTGTCATATGGACACAAGCGACACTATCATATACGCGAGCCAAAAGGCGCAAACGGTCCCGGGCCAGGTAAGGTGGCACCCGTGGGAATACCGTGCGTGAGGCCGCAAAGTGATATGATGTGTGATACGTCTCCAACGTATCTATAATTTTTTATTGCTCCATGCTACTTTATCTACTGTTTTGGACTATATTTGGCTTTATTTTCCACTTTTATATTATTTTTGGGACTAACCTATTAGCCGGAGGCCCAGCCCAGAATTGCTGGTTTTTGCCTATTTCAGTATTTCGAGGGAACAAAATATCAAACGGAGTCCAAATGGAATGAAACCTTCGGGAACGTGATCTTCCCACCGGACGTGATCCAGGAGACTTGGACCCTACTCCAACAAGTTTCCGGGGAGGTCACGAGGGTGGAGGGTGCGCCCCCTGCCTCGTGGGCCCCTCGGAGCTCCACCGACGTGCTCCTTCCTCCTATATATACCTACGTACCCCCATTAGACCAGAGAGGGAGCCAAAAACCTAATTCCACCGCCGCAACTTCCTGTATCCACGAGATCCCATCTTGGGGCATGTTCCGGAGCTCCGCCGGAGAGGGCATCCATCACGGAGGGCTTCTACATCAACACCATTGCCCTTTCGATGAAGTGTGAGTAGTTTACTTCAGACCTTCGGGTCCATAGCTAGTAGCTAGATGTCTTCTTCTCTCTTTTTGGATCTCAATACAATGTTCTCTCCCCTCACTCGTGGAGATCTATTCGATGTAATCTTCTTTTTGTGGTGTGTTTGTTGAGACCGATGAATTGTGGGTTTATGATCCAACTTATCTATGTATAATATTTGAATCTTCTCTGAATTCTTTTATGTATGATTGAGTTATCTTTGCAAGTCTCTTCGAATTATCCTTTTGGTTTGGCCAACTAGATTGGTAGTTCTTGCAATGGGAGAAGTTCTTAGCTTTGGGTTCAATATTGCGGTGTCCTTACTCAGTGAAAGAAAGAGTTGCAAGGCACGTATTGTATTGTTGCCATCGAGGATAACAAGATGGGGTATTTATCATATTGCATGAATTTATTCCTCTACATCATGTCATCTTGCTTAAGGCGTTACTCTGTTTTTAACTTAATACTCTAGATGCATGCTGGATAGCGGTCGATGAGTGGAGTAATAGTAGTAGATGCAGGCAGGAGTCGGTCTACTTGTCACGGACGTGATGCCTATATACATGATCATACCTAGATAACCTCATAACTATGCTCAATTCTATCAATTGCTCAACACTAATTTGTTCACCCACCGTAGAATATATATGCTCTTGAGAGAAGCCACTAGTGAAACCTATGGCCCCCGGGTCTATTCTCATCATATCAATCTCCATTACTTTATTTTACTTGTTTTGCTTTTACTTTTCACTTTGCATCTTTATACCAAAAATACCAAAAATATTATCTCTATCAGAACTCACTCTCGTAAGTGACCGTTAAGGGATTGACAACCCCTAAGCGTTGGTTGTGAGTTGCTATCGTTTTGTGCAGGTACGAGGGACTTGCGCGTGACCTCCTACTGGATTGATACCTTGGTTCTCAAAAACTGAGGGAAATACTTACGCTACTGTGCTGCATCACCCCCTCCTCTTCGGGGAAAACCAACGCTAGCTCGAGACGTAGCAATGTGTTACATGGTAGATCGGTGTGACTTAGGATCGGGGTCCTGACAGCTTTGGTATCAGAGCCTGACTGCCTGTAGGATTACCAAGCCAAACCGGTCGAAGTCGTGTCTAGAAATGCTTTAGTTATATAATGGAATTGATTGTGGATGGGAACGTAAGGCTCTTTTTACTCCTTATCCTCATGACCTTCTGATCTGAGTCATCTTATCTTTTCTACGGGGTTAAGAACTAGGCTTCTCTTCTATCTCTCAGGATGACGTGTTACTAAACTGTAGTTGCCTAGGATTGTTGTGTTCAAGCCTCAGTTCAGTTCCTGCTACTTCCATATGTTCATAGCTGGCCTCAGAACCTTGATATTGTGATGTTGAGTGGTTATGCCACCATTTTGCAGGATGTCTCAAATCATTTTGAGCATTTACAGCCGTTATGCTGTCCGAGTCATCCCAGTTTCTAAATAGTCTGATGCATTTGCAAATCCCTTCTTTCCATTCTCGATGTTCCTTTGGGCCAGATTAACCACACTAATCGTCAAGTTGAGGTACTCCGCTGCCTAGGCATATATGTTGGAGCCATTATTATGACCCTAGGCATCTTAGAGAACCACCCATAATCTAGACATGCTTTATATTCTCAGTGTGATGATTCTGGCCACCATTCTCGAGAGCATCCCGTGATGTTACCGAGTAGTAGGTATTCTACTCCTGGGTTTCTGAACCCGAGATTCACCCTACTTACTTCATGTCGATAGTGTTTCTAGTTCCTTTAGGATATTAGTAACCTTTGTGATAGTCCTCGAGGCCTGTGGTATATCGTTCTTCCAATACCATGAACCACTACGGCAGAAGTTCTTTCAACCAAAAGATCACAACCAGAGTGCACTTGATGAGTTCTCCATTCTGTATTGTGAATCTGCCAGTCCTACCTTTCTGCATGGATTATCTGGAAGAAATATGTTGAACTGGTCTGACATACTAAATATATGCATTCGCAACTCAGAAAACCATATGTTCCTTTGAGTTGTCTCTCTTTAGTTGTATTCTGACCTTTGTCTATCAATTGATAGTCAGGACTAGTTGTGCATCCGTGTTATCGATGCCTATTATTCTTATGGTCCATCAAGCCATTCTAATTCAGAATGACTAGGAGAAACAAACTCTAGAACCTCATCCATATCTAGGATTGGGTCAAAGAAGTTGTATTCCGCAGATCAAATTGCCAATCCAGCCTTTGATCTGTTCTACCCTGGAGTATTACCCTCATTATGTCGAGAATATCAGAGGAATTGCACCAACTCTTATGAATTCTTGATGCAGTGATACTTCTCACCATCATCATTCATTCCTCGGTCCTCGTGTTGTTATAACCGGAATGCCGACAAGTGAATTGTGATGTGTGAAATCAATACTCCGAGCAACTCGTTGCTTGGTAGTAAATGGACAATATTCTCATTCTTAGCGTGTTGGTTATGGAATCATCATTCTAAGATGGGTTGTGCTACCTAGTCCTTATTTCTGGTGCACTCTTCGATCAAGAGTTTGGATTGTGTCAATCCTTGCTTAATTGATCACACCATCTTGCCTCCAAAGAAAGATTGCTCCCGAGCTTAATAACATATCGGTGGTTCGTGATTTTCCGAAGATCTTCTCGGAAGTATTACCTGGTTGTCACCTGACCGCTATGTTGAGTTCGTGATTAAGTTGGTTTTCTTATAAATCACCCCTTCTCCAAGAATCTATGTTGGATATCCCCGAGCTAGTTGGTTGAGCTAGACAACAACTTGGAGAGTTGGAAGATAAAAGCTTGTCTGACTTAGCTCATGTTTACGAATATCTTTTAGTGTGTGTATGTGTGTTGAAGAAAGATAATATCTTCATCGATTGGTCCTTGTGATCAGTTGTTGGGTCTACTGCCTTGTCTAAACTTTGACTTGAGTATGGGCTATCGTCAAGTCAAATGTGAACCAATGATGTTCGTAATGTTGTCTTACTCGTGGCTGATCCCTCGAGCATACACCATTACATCTTTTGGTCTGACCAATGCTATCCCCGTGTCCACATGATGGCGGAAGTCCAGTGATATGGAAATTTCGATCAGTTGCTATTGAGCCCATCAGCAGCATTTTGTCTCCCCCATGATTCATGTTGAACATTACACTAGTATTGGTAACTTTGTAAGCATTGCCCTCATGTTCCGCTCCTGAGGTATACGTTTGGATGAAAGGAGTGACTTCCTCTAATTCACATGCATTTGATGAAAGTTGCCGCCGTGAATTCGAGAAAGCTTGTTCTTGCTTCCTTCGGAACCATCTCAAGTCAGCCATGCATGTGCGAAGTATTCTATGGTTTGATAGACTAATCATCTTCATTCTATACGTATACCTAGCACAACAAGCCACCGATTGATTTGTTCAAGGAGAAGGAGTTCCTTCATAAGAGCTAGTCATGACTTATGTTAGGACTTCGTTATCCTCGATGATGGTTCCCAACCTGAACTCAGTAGTGTTTTACACTACTAGGAAAAGGGCTATAGATGGAATTGACACTAATGGCGCATTAGACATGTGGTGCGCCATTACCATATACTAATGGTGCACCATGTGTTGGTACGCCATTAGTGTCCAAATACTAATGGCGCACCACATCCACGGTGCGCCATTAGTAAAAAAATAAAAATTTATTTTTTTTTAAAACTACTAATGGCGCACCGTGGGAGTGGTGCGCCATTACTAGTTCAACTAGTAATGGCGCACCACATCCACGGTGCGCCATTAGTAAAAAAAATTCATTTTTTTTCAAAACTACTAATGGCGCACCGTGGGAGTGGTGCGCCATTACTAGTTAAACTAGTAATGGCGCACAATGCCACAGTGCGCCATTAGTAACTTGTCCCAAACATTCGCTCGAATGCACCCCCCCCCTGTGGACCGCCTTTTCAGTTTTAAAAAAATAAAAGAAAATGATAGAAATGTCAAAAAAAATAAAAGAAAATAAGATTTCCATGTGATATGTGGTCTAGTTGTTAGCAAAATTTACAAACATGAATTTTCGACTTTTTGCAAAATCTCTCAAGAATTTGTAAAAATGGGCATAACTTTTGCGTACGAACTCGGATGAAAAAGTTTTTTATATGAAAAATCATCTACTCGAAAAGTTACATCCGAATTTTCAAAATCCTCAAAAACCTAACAGAAAAAAGGATACGGGGCTTTTAAGATCACGATAGGCAAAAAAATTCAAAAAAAATCAAAAAAATTCAAAAAAATTCAAACTTACTAATGGCGCACCTACCCATAGTGCGCCATTACTATCTTCCCGCCTTCAAAATTCAAAATAAGTCAAAAAATTAAAAAAAAGTTACTAATGGCGCACCTGCCCATGGTGCGCCATTAGTATCTTCCCGCCTTCAAAATTCAAAATAAATCAAAAAAAATAAAAAAAAGTTACTAATGGCGCACCTGCCCACGGTGCGCCATTAGTATCTTCCCTCCTTCAAAATTCAAAACAAATTAAAAAAAGTTACTAATGGCGCACCTGCCCATGGTGCGCCATTAGTATCTTCCCGCCTTCAAAATTCAAAATAAATCAAAAAACTAAAAAAAGTTACTAATGGCGCACCTGCCCGCGGTGCGCCATTACTATGCCGTATATATGGCTGGGCGTGGTCCTCTCCTCCTTACCTCTTCACTCTTCGCCTCCACTCCACCGCTCCTCCACTCCATCTCCTCCTCTCCTCCACTCCATCTTCCCTTCTCTCCTCCACCATGCTACCCTCCTCCTCTCCGGCGACCTCCTCCTCCCTCCTCTCCTCCCCTCCCCTCCCCTCATGGTTTCTCCTTCCTCCTCTCCGGTGAGCTCCTCCTCCCTCCTCTTCGGTGAGCTCCTCCTCCCTCCCTCCTCTCCGGTGAGCTCCTCCTCCCTCCTCTCCTCCCATCCCCTCATGGTTTCTCCTTCCTCCTCTCCGATGGTCCGGTGAACTCCTCTCCGGCGACCTCCTCCTCCTCCTCTTCGGTGAACTCCTCCTCCTCCTCCTCTCCGGCGAAGTAGGCGAGCGCCTCTCTGATGACCTCCTCCTCCTCTCCGGCGAATTCCTCCTCCTCCTCTCTGGTGAACTTCTCTCCGGCAAACTCCTCTCCGGCTAAATCCTCTCCGGCGAACTCCTCTTCGGCAAAAGAACATGGCAAAAGAACGTACAAGATCCAAATGCAGGAACAAAATTTGAAATAATGTCGTGCCAAAAAATGAGCAAAAAAACGAGCAAAAAATGGGCAAAAAATTCACGATCCAGATCCAAATTCAAAATTCAAAAATAGCAATGGCGCACGGTGGGGGTTAGACGGTGCGCCACTACTATTTTCCCGCCTTCAAAATTCAAAATACTAATGGCGCACCAGTGGCCTATACTAATGGCGCACCAGTGGCCTATACTAATGGCGCACCAGTGGTGCGCCATTAGTATACCAGATACTAATGGCGCACCAGTGGTGCGCCATTAGTAAAAAATACTAATGGCGTGATACTAATGGCGCACCGGTAGTGCGCCATTAGTAGGCAAAATCGGTGCAGCATTAGTAGGCCTTTTCCTAGTAGTGTTATTATAAGACTACTATGTGGTCATGCTTGTCTAGGACAACATGTTCACATGTGTTTAGCAGGACCAGCTCATGTTTTCGAGCTTGCTATCGTAGTTCATTTCCCGAGAATCTCGCAACGTCATCTCGTCGATTTGTGTTGCAAACTTTCACTTTTCTTTATAGATTTGATGATTCTGGAATATCCTGACACCAACCAGATCTGAATCTCAGGCAGATATGATGGTTGGAATGTGTCCCAAGAATTATAATATTGGTCTCTCGGTAAACCGGTAACGTGGATGTCGTGGCCAACCCACCTAGCCGGAAGGCCTATTATTGTAGTATCTTGATTGAGAAATTGGCCACCTCCCCATAAGGATCTCGTAGAATTTATTCCAATAGTTGTTCCTTATGGATTTTTGTGTTTCCGAAGTCCGACCTTTCACTTGATGTTCTAGATACCAAACCATATCAATAAATGGGCTATGCTGGCACATCAAGGAGAACATTAGAAGCGGAGTGCTAAATGTCTCTCGGTCGATCATCCAGATTTTTCCCCTTGGCCTCGTTGGGGTGAAATCTGAGAAGGTGTTATCTTCCTTTGCATCTGCACCCTCCATCACTATTCATCATGGTAGTATGTTATGTTGCCAGGATCCTTGACACGGATGTTGGTAAAAACCTTGATGAATATGGAAATGCTCAAGTTCTTGAGAGCACGCGCAAGAAAAATCATCCCTTGCGTTGTCTTCAACAAGGTAGTCCACATCATGCATCCTAGTCCGAGTATGCCATTTCTTCGAGCTATTTCAAACGATCAATTGTAAATTGCCTTAAGTTGGTATGAAGAGTTTCAATGATCTATGGATCAAAAGTAATTCTTTTTGCCACTTAAGGGAATATTTCTGCGAGTCACCTTCCTTAAGGTGTCTCGTTGTGGTATCATGGCAACCCAACTCCTCGCTACGTTGACACCGTTCACCACCCTCCTAGGTGTGGGAATTCAGCTACTTATTTAAACCTTGTCATATGCTCATTTCCATCATTCTTGATGTGTGTATCGTGTCTCATCTCGATAGATGCCGCTATGTCTCGTTCTGTGAGTTGATCGTCAGTTGCTCGATCTTCGAGAAGATCGATTCTTCGAGAGTTTCTTTTCTTCCCGTCATCGTGTTGGATGGAGTTCTCAGAGCAATACATCGAGACAAAGATGGTGATCGTGTCAATGTTCCTATGAAGTGCAACCTGAATCGTGAAGACCGTGTTAGCTTGTGCCCCTCTGTCTTCTAATCTCACGTCTTGAATCTCGGGACGAGATGACGAGATTCTTGTTTAGTGGGGGTGAGTTGTCACAGCCCTAGCATTAGCCTTGCTTGTCTTTGCATCATCATCTTGCATCATGATTAAATTCCATTTAAACTTGAAATGGGGATTGTTCAAACCCTAGCACTAAATCAGTCCATCTAGGCTTGATTACAATCTTTTTCAATAAACCCAAAATGTCCCTAAGAAAAGTTCATGATTCCTGGTTAAGGTGAAAACCTCTCCCAAAAATGATGGATATATTCCTGGGTCATCTTTGGATTTTTGAATTAACACAAAAGTATTTGAATTGGAGCCGTTTAAATGCTATATATATATTTTTTAAATGGTCCAAATATTCTAAAGTTATTTGTGGAGCCTGAAATAATTCAGTTAACCACCAAAATAATTTTCAGAATTATCTAAAATGATTTAGTTCCTAAACTAAATCAGAACAAAGAAAACATAATAGAAAAGAAAAACAGGAAAAGGAAAAGGCTTACCTGGCCTTACCTGCAGCCCAGCTAGGCAAAGCTAGCCCGGCCCATCTGACCGTGCCAGTCATCATGTACCTCTGCCAGTAGGCAGAGGAGGGACACCAGGACGCCGCCGAGCTCGCCACGCCACCTACCTGCCCGCCCGCCCTCGCTCGTGCCACCGCAGTGCCTCGAAATGCATCGTCGGTGCCGCCCCGACCTCACCGACCACTCACTTTCCTCCTGCCTCCCTCTTGCCCTCTCCCCACCATGGCCTACTCACGGCCGAGTCCCAGGGACGACTACCAGATGAGCCTACTCCTAACTGGAGGCTTCTAGAGAAGCCGACTATGGGGAGTTGGCCCGGGACTCCAACCACCCTCTGCCTTCGCAAGAAGGGACGGGACAGGGAACGGCCGCAGTATGACCCGCTCCCACCCCGATTACTAGGGGCAGGCATGGCTACAGTGCGCCGTACCAATGGAGATCTCCGTCTGGCGCGGCTCTGTTGCCATACCAGCCCTGACACCAGCCCCAGTGGCGGAACCCTGTGCCCACGTCGGCCTGCCTGTACGGCCCAGAGACGGCGGGCCCCGCCGGTCAGTGGGGATACAGAAGACGGCGAGAGCGGCACAGGACGGACCCCGTGGGAGTCGGCCTCCGAGAGTCCGTCGGCCCCTCCCACGGGCCCCGCACGCCATTAACCAGACAAGACGAGAAGTGGCAACAGTGATCGCCCGTCAGGCGGCGGCACTGTTGCCATGACCCCATGACCAAGCCAGCGTCATTAGAAGCACGGCTACAGTAACCCGCAACAGGCAAGACACGCCCGCGGTGGGTAAGGCCTGTCGGCTCCGTACCAGGCCAGTCGGCGGGGCCCACCAGCCGGCGGGCTCCAGTAGTCGGCGGAGAAGACGGCGGCCTGAGAGACAGACGGCTGGGACCCGCGCCCAGCCGGATTACCATTGTACCCCCGGGGGGTAGGCCTATATAAACCCCCCGGGGCACCCATGCAAAGGGTTGGATTCTTTTAGCACTAGACCAGAAAACACAAGGGGGAGAGAGCTAGCCTTGCCTCCTCCTACCTCTAAGAAATAGCTCAAGGAGCAACCTTGTATACACTTCGCCATAGTGATCATGCGGAGACCCCGCAGAGCAGCAGTAGGGGTGTTATCTCCTCGGAGAGCCCTGAAGCTGGGTAAGATTCGCCGGCGTGCATGTCTACGCCTCATCTCGCTTCTAGGCACCGGCGACGTTCTACTCGCCCCCACCATGATAAGCCATCCCTTGGCATATGTCGCACCCAACCCCCGACATTTGGCCTACCAGCGTGAGATGGACCGCGCTGTGGGCGGTTCGCCGGCCCCAACGGGACCTAGCCGCCTAGGCGCGGTCCGGCAACGCGGCGCGGACATCGCCAACATGTTCGGGGCCAATCGCCCCGTATACGCCACGCCCGCAGAGAACATCCGAGCCGCACAGGCGGCGGCAGACGAGTTGGACAACCTCGAAGGCGAAGAGCGCCGCCTGATGACAGAGCGAGTCCAGCGACTCCTCGACGCGGCCGCCGCGCAGAACGCGGCCGGCTGCCGCACTGAGGCGCCGCAACGATAGAACGGCGACCTGCCACCCCGCCGAGATCAAGGCGCGACGTGTCGGACGCCGACTGGCGGCGTCCGCGGAAGGAAAGACAAGGATCCGGCTGCCAGTCGCAGTCGGACTCACGTCACCATCGAGCACGACCATGATGGCCGCCCGAGAGCAGTGGAGCGGCGGGACGACTATCTGCCTCCTCCACCTCGCAGAGAAAGGCGAGTTTCCCCGCCGCCCGTTGAGCATCCGACTCTTGGCGACTGCCTCGGCTGCCGAGAGGGAGTCGGAGAAAACGACGCGCGTCACCGGATTGATCGGCTCCACCGGTCCCTGGCGCTGGAAGAGGAGGACGAGTTGGGCCCGCCGTGTTTCGGCCCCCGCATTCAAGATGAGCCCTTTCCCAAAGGGTTCACTCTTCCCAGAGATACTCCCAAGTACACCAGCTCCGTGAAGCCAGAAGACTTGCTGGTTGACTATGCCACGGCCGTCGACATAGCAAGCGGCAACAAGCGCGTTGCCGTGAAGTACGTTCCACTCATGCTCCAGGGCACGGCCCGGACATGGTTGAACAGCCTGAAGCCCCGCAGCATCAACAGCTGGGTCGACTTCACCGAAGCTTTCGTCTGCAACTTCACAAGCACGTACAAGCGACCTCCCAAGCCTCGCCAGCTTTCCTTGTGCGTGCAGGGTCCCAACGAGTCGACTCGCGACTACCTCACGCATTGGGCCGAGCTCCGAAACTCCTGCGAGGGCGTGCACGAGGTGCAGGCCATCGAGTATTTCACCGCCGGGTGCAGAGAAGGCACCCTCCTCAAGCACAAGCTCCTCTGCGATGAGCCAGAGACCCTGGACGAGCTGCTTATCATAGCAGACAAATACGCCACAGCCGACTCTTCCACGAAGACGGAGATCCAAGTTAGCACGGCTGGCAAAGTAGCCCCTCAGGCTCCCAGAACTCCGGCTGGAGACGCCAGTCGGCGACAACAGCAGAGCGACCACAAGCGCAAGGCCCTGCAGCCGGCTTCCAGTAGCCGGCAGGTGGCAACGGTCGAAGACCAGCAGCCGGAGGGGCAGCCTCCGCCCAAGCGACAGAAAGGCGGCAAGTCAAACTGGTTGCCAGTCTTTTCTTACGAACAGACTCTAGATGGTCCCTGCAAGTTCCACAGCGGCGCGAAGCCGTCAAACTACACCACCCAGAACTGCCACTGGCTCACCAGGATTGCCAAGGGAGACGGTCTAATGCCTCCTCCGCCTGCTGGGCAGCCGCCTCCGCCTCCACCCCAGCAGCCGGCTATCAGGCCAGTCAGTGCAGTACAAGACGAGTACCCAGAAGAGCATGGGGCCTATGTGGTGTTCACCAGTGTGGCAGATGATAAACGCAGCAAGCGGCTGCAGCGGCAAGAGGTGAACGCGGTGGCGTCAGATACTCCAGAGTTCATGCATTGGTCCGAGAGGCCATCGGTTGGAGCAGAGGTGATCACCCAGAGGTGATGCCGAGCCCAGGCTCCTACGCCTTGGTCTTGGAGGCCACCTTTGCCATTGATCGGCGGGCCGCTCGCTTCTCGCGAGTGCTGATAGAAGGAGGTAGTAGCATCAAAATCCTGTACAAGGATACCATGGAGAAGTTAGGAATCAAGCAAAGACAACTTCAGAACAGCCGGACTATGTTCCACGGCATCGTGCCCGGCCTTTCCTGCTCACCACTCGGCAAGATTCTGATAGATGTCCTCTTTGGAGACAAGGATGATTTCCGCCGAGAGCCAGTCTGGTTTGAAGTGGTGGACCTTGAGAGCCCATACCATGCGTTGCTTGGCAGGCCCGCTTTGGCCAAGTTCATGGCAGTCCCCCACTACGCCTACCTCAAGATGAAGATGCCGAGTTCCAAGGGAATTCTGACCATAGCCGGCGACTAGAGAAAGTCGTCCGCTTGCGCGGCTGAGACCAGTCTTCTGGCCGAGTCCCTAGTGATTGCAGCTGAGAAGCGGCTTGTTGATTGGGTTGTGGCGATGGCCGGCAAGCAGCCAGAGATGTCGCCAAACCCCAAGGAGTCAGAAGCTGAGGGCTCGTTCAAGCCGGAAAAGGAGAGAAAGAAGATACCCTTGGACCCAGAGCACCCGGAGAGGTACGCTGTCATAGGTGCAAACCTTGACAGCAAATAGGAAGGCAAGCTCGTCGAGTTCCTCCGTGAGAATCGGGACATCTTCACATGGTCCCCCAAAGACATGCCAGGTGTACCGACGGAATTCGCCGAGCACAAGTTACATGTCCGATCTGATGTAAAGCCCGCCAGGCAGCCCTTGCGCCGCCTGTCAGAAGAGAAAAGAAGAGTCGTTGGAGAAGAGATAGCCCGGCTCCTCGCAGCCGGCTTTATCATGGAAGTATTTTTTTCCAGAATGGCTAGCAAACCCAGTCTTGGTACTGAAGAAGAACAAGCAGTGGCGGATGTGTATTAACTACACAAGCCTCAACAAAGCTTGCCCCAAGGACCCGTTTGCTTTGCCAAGAATCGATCAGGTGATAGACTCCACAGCCGGATGCGAGCTGTTGAGCTTCTTAGATGCCTATTCAGGATATCACCAGATCAAGCTGAACCCGGCGGACAGACTAAAAACCGCCTTCATCACGCCATTTGGAGCCTTCTGCTACGTGACCATGACGTTCGGCTTGAGGAATGCCAGCGCCACCTTTCAGTGTTGCATGCAGAAGTGCCTCCTCAAGCAACTCGGCAGAAATGCCCACGTCTATGTAGATGATGTGGTGGTGAAGACGGAAAAGCGCGGGACTCTGCTGGAAGACCTCAAGGAGACCTTTGAGAACCTGCGCCGATTCCAGATCAAGCTCAACCCTGAAAAGTGCGTCTTCAGAGTACCAGCCGGCCAACTCCTTGGCTTCCTGGTCTCGAACGCGGCATAGAGTGCAACCCTGTGAAGATCAAGGCCATCGAGAGGATGGAGGTACCCAGCCGACTGTTGGATGTGCAAAAGTTCACTGGCTGCCTGGCATCCATCAGCCGGTTCATCAGTGGGCTGGGCGAGAAAGCTCTCCCTTTGTACCAGCTCATGAAGACCAATTTTTTCGAGTGGAACCACAAGGCGGACGAGGCTTTTCTCTAGCTGAAGAAGATGTTGGTTACTCCCCCTGTGTTGGCGGCTCCGACTCCCAAAGAGCCCATGCTCCTGTACATCGCCGCCACCAACCGGGTAGTCAGCACAATCATCGTAGTTGAGCGCAAGGAGGAAGGCAAGGCACTACCTGTCCAGAGACCGGTATATTACCTAAGCGAAGTACTGTCGACCTCCAAGCAGAACTACCCCCACTACCAGAAGATGTGCTACGGCGTGCACTTTGCCGCTAAGAAGTTGAAGCCTTACTTTCAAGAGCATCCAATCACTGTGGTCTGCACAGCCCCACTAGCCGAGATCATCGGAAGCCGAGATGCGTCTGGCCGAGTGGCCAAATGGGCCATAGAGTTGGCCCCCTACACGATCTACTATCAGCCCCGCACCGCCATCAAGTCGTAAGCACTGGCGACTTCCTCGTCGACTGGGCCGAGACCCAGTACCTGCCGCCAGCACCCGACTCCACCCATTGGCGGATGCATTTTGATGGCTCCAAGATGCGCACCGGCTTGGGAGCCGGCGTTGTCCTCACTTCTCCTAAAGGCGACAAGCTCAAGTATGCACTGCAGATCCATTTCGCAGCCTCCAACAACGTCGCTGAATACGAGGCGCTCATTCACGGGCTCCGGCTTGCCAAAGAACTTGGCATTCACCGGATCCGGTGTTATGGCGACTCCGACTTGGTGGTCCAGCAGTCATCTGGCGACTGGGACGCCAAGGATGCAAACATGGCAAGCTACCGCTTCCTCGTGCAGCAACTCAGCGGATATTTCGACGGGTGTGAGTTCCTCCACGTGCCAAGAAACGACAACGACCAAGCAGATACTTTGGCACAAATCGGCTCCACCCGCCAAGCAATACCATCCGGCGTCGCTCTTCAGCGCCTCCTCAAGCCATCTATCAAGCCTTTACCAGAGTCAGATTCCATTTTTGTGCCGACTCCCCCTGAAGAAGTCGGATCCGACTCAAGAGCCCCAGCAGACGGCACAAAAACCCTTGCAGACGACTCCAAGAACGCCGCAGTCGAAGCCGGCCTGGGGACTTCAGAACCCGGCCCGGGGACTGCGGCGACCAGACCAAAGACTCCAGAGCTCGGCCCGGGGACTGCACTACTCGGCCCGGGGACTTCATTGATCCAGCAAGCGGCCGCGGACTCCAGCCCGCCGCCTCCCAGCCCAGCCGCCCTCGTCCAAGTCGCAGTTCTGGCAGTCGAAGAAATAGCAACAACCTCATGGGCGTAGCCCATCCTCAAATTCCTGGTGAGTAAAGAGCTGCCAACTGACGAAACGTTGGCTCGGCAAGTACAACGCCGGGCGGCAGCATACACCATAGTCAACAGAGAGCTGGTCAGGCGCAACATCACTGGCGTCTACCAGCGTTGCGTCGAGCCAGAGCAAGGCCAAGAAATTCTCAGAGACATCCATCAAGGCGAGTGCGGCCACCATACGGCCTCAAGATCACTCGTCGCCAAAGCTTTCCTGCACGGTTTCCTTTGGCCGACTGCCCTAGAAGAGGCCAAGGAATTGGTCCAGAAATGCAAGGGGTGCCAGAAATTCCGTTCCAAGCCGCATCAGCCGGCTTCAGCGCTCAAGACTATCCCAATCGCCTGGCCTTTCGCAGTTTGGGGCCTGGACATGGTGGGACCATTCAAAACGGTGCGAGGCGGCCTAACTCACCTACTTGTCACGGTGGACAAGTTCACCAAGTGGATAGAAGTAAAGCCCATCAAGAAGTTGAATGGTCCGACTGCCGTGACCTTTATCTCCGACATCACGATCCGGTACGGCATACCGCACAGCATCATCACCGACAACGGCACCAACTTTGCCAAAGGCGCCCTGGCCCGTTTCTGCGCGACGCAGGGCATCCGACTGGACTTAGCGTCTGTTGCCCATCCGCAGTCAAACGGCCAGGTGGAGCGGGCGAATGGCCTCATCCTGTCTGGCATCAAGCCCCGGCTAGTCGAACCACTGGAGCGTTCGGCCGGTTGTTGGCTTGACGAGTTGCCAGCCGTCATCTGGAGTCTGCGCACGACTCCAAACAAGTCGACCGGCTTCACGCCCTTCTTCCTCGTCTATGGCGCTGAAGCCGTCATCCCAACGGATATAGAGTTCGACTCCCCGCGAGTCACGATGTACACCGAGGAGGAAGCAGAAGAAGCACGACAAGATGGCGTCGATCTACTGGAAGAGGGCCGGCTGTTGGCACTCAGCCGGTCCAGCATCTACCAGCAGAGCCTATGCTGCTACTACAACAGGAAGGTCAGGCCGAGATCTTTCCAGGAGGGCGACCTTGTGCTCCGACTGATCCAGCGGACAGCCCGCCAGCACAAGTTGTCGGCACCCTAGGAAGGCGCCTTCATCATCAGCAAAGTGCTGGGCAACGACTCCTACTATCTGATCGTCACTCAGAAGCCCCGAGCACACAAGAGGGATGACTCCGGCAAGGAGACAGAACGGCCATGGAATGCAAATCTTTTCCGAAGATTTTACAGTTAATGCAGTATGTACCACGCTACCCTTTTGTACTAAAAGAACCAAGACTTCGGGCCCCCCGAGACGAGCTCGGGGACTGCCCTTTTTGTTATATGTATGATAAGAATTATGCCTTCGAGTATGCTACTCTTTGTTATGCCGCTTGGCACTGGGCTTGACTAATCGGCCCGGGGACTCGCCGCCTTGCACTATGAAATGCTTCCTGCAGTCGGACAAGTAGTGTGTGGTGCCTAAGCCGTCTCCTGTCAGAAGCCACAGCTCGCAGAGCGACTGTTTGGTGGGTAGGAGTAAGGAAGAATGGGCGCCCACACGAAAAATGGCCAAGGATTCAAAGCATAAACATAGCTCAAGTCGGCTTTCCAGCCTTTCTTCGCAAAACCGACTCTTGAGTAGTCGGCTTGCCGCCTTCTATTCAACTTGCTAAAAAGACTCTTAAAATGGCTGAGTACTTGGCTCCCCAAAAGTAGCCAAGCACTTGACCAAGCGGCAGTCCGCAGAGCGGCTGTCCGACTGGCAAAGACGACAACTAAGGGAATGCGGCAAAGGAAAAAGCCAAGAGAGCAATAAGCAAGAAACGATAGAACCCGGATAAATATTTACATAGCATAGGCCCTTGGCCGAATCTTCGAACTGAAGTTCAAAATACACCCCGCGGGTGGAATTGTGCGAATTAACAAGTTCTTCAAACACTATTAAAGCAGATAAGATAAAACAAGGCAGCAGCCTAGGAAGCAGCAGACGGGTTTGGAGGCTCGGAGGAGATGGCGGTGTCAGACGTAGGGGCGGCCGGCTGAGCAGTCTCGGCTTGATCGCCTCCGGCGGCAAACGGCTCGGTTGGGCGCGGCTCGTTGCTGGAGGCACGGTCGAGCTGAGGCTGGTCGCCCGCTCCGTCTTCTAGCGCCTCCGTCTCGTCTCCGACCTCCGCCTCGCCTTCCTCCTCGGCGCTGGAGCCGATCACCTCTGCCGAGTCCTCGTCGTAGTCCGGGTTCATCCCAAACCACTCCGGAGGTGCCTCCTCGCCGTCGTCAGCCCACTCAGGAATGAAGACACTAGTATCGGCGTACTCGGCGATCGCCGCGACGCGCTTGACATGGGCGTCTTCCACGGCTGCCAGCTCCGGCTGGACCTCTGCCCGGAGCATGGCCAGCTGGTCCAGGTCCAGGTCTGGATACCATGCCTTGACGAATTCCAAGGCCTGGCGCGCTCCAGCCTGTGCCGAGGAGCCCTTCCAAGCCTCAAGACGGTCGACTGCGACCTCCAGCCAGTCGGCAGTCCGGCTGGGGGTGCGCAGAATCGACATGTCTGGCCACAAGGCAGCGATCGCCTGGGCGCCGACGCGTTCAAGCCGGCGCAACATCCGGTGGGCCGGCCGCAGGTGAGCCTCGATGCTCAGAAGCTTCTCATCAAGGGTCCGGGGGCATTGGCGGCAACCTCCTCGCCGTTTGCCCTCCGCGCCTCGCGATCGACCTCGATGGCTTGACTAGCAGCTTGCGTGTGGCCCGGGAAGAAGTTTTCCAAGACGAAAAGAGGCAAGTCAAAAAATCCGGAGTCGGCCCGACCTGCAGTCGGCGGCTCAAAGAAAGTAAAGAAAACTCACCATCGACGATATCCTCAATCTCATGAAAGCCGGAGGTCAGCATTGCCTCCTTGTCGGTCCAGGAGGAGCGATCGGTCTCGAACTCGTCCAGGAGCGCAGTCTCTTTCCTTTCCGCCTCCTCCTGCGCCTTCTTGAGCAGCTCCTTCTGCTCCGCCAGCTGCGTAGCCAGCAGGTCGCGCTCTGCGACGAGCTTGCTGCACTCCACCCCCTTGGCACGCAAGGCGGTGTTGGCTTCGCCTAGCTGCTGCTGAAGAACGGCGTTGGCCTCTGAAGAAAGAAGAAAAAAGATGTAAGTCATCAACAAAGAAGGTCGCTGGGAAGATCCGGCCCGACTGCTCAGCAGTCGGCCCGAATCTCGGGGACTACAGCCCGCGGGTGCGCCAGCGGGCCCCCATGAAGAAGAAGGAGAACTTACTCCGACTCTCCGACAGGTCAGCAGTCCGCTTGCCCAACTCTTCAACATTACGGTTGAAGGTGGTGACCCAGAGGTTGTGGTAATCTTGTGATAAATATTTCAAACAAGAGCAAGTGCTTAGAACTCGCCAATGGAGTTCCGACCCGCCTTCTCAGAGCCGGCCCAGAACTCGGGGACTACACCCAGTGGGTGCGCTGGCGCGCCCCCACAGAGAAGAACAAGAAAAACAAAGTCAGAAGAAACATACCCGAACGGCTGCTCGCGACGCCAGATACGCCTTGATGCAGTTTTGGATGGCGTCGCCCTTAGCTCGCAGCTTCGCCTGGACGTCCAGAAGCGCCTGGTTCAGCGGACCTGTGCTGCCTCCTCGCACCCACCCGACGGGCACGGCGCTTGTTGCCTCGACGTCTGGGATGGCCAAGCTGGCGGCGCCGGCCTCCAGGGGGCGTGGCGCCGAAGTCGCCTTTTCAAGACGGCGGCGCGTTGGCGAGGCGACTTGGAGGAGTAACTACGCCACGGCCTCGTCGCTAGTCGGCGGCACCAGAAGGTCCGCCGGCTGTTCGCCTCGCGCGCTCCCAGACGGCGGTGGAGGTGGCGATGGCGGCACGACCGTGTCCGACTCGGAGGCCTCGCCGCTTTCCTTCTCCATGATGGGATGATCGCCGCCGGCTTCCCCGGTCTGCTTCGTGAAATCCTGAGGCGGCCGCGCCGAGTTCAGCGGGATGACGAACAACGCCGACTGGCGGCGCACAGCTTCTTCGGCCTGCTGTCTTGCCGCGACGGCAGCTTCGGCTTCATCCAGCTTCTTCTGGGCGGAGGCGGCCGCCTTCTCGGGCTCCGCCTTCTCTCGGCGGGTGGCTTCGTCCTCGTCGCGCTTCTCCTGCGCGTTCTGCTCCGTCGCCTCCCGGAGGTCGGCGACGGGGTGGATACGCCGAGTGGCGGCAGACGTCTCTGCCGACCCCTTGATGGAGGCGGCGGTAACCCTCCCAAGGGTGAGGGGAGCCCTGGAACAGGGAAAGCATGTAAAAGATTTAGACAAAATCCACCAGAAGAAAAACAAGACGAAGGCGCTTACGCAGAAGTCAGTGGTGGTTTCTTCACTTCCTTGCGGAAGCGTTGGGCCCTCGCGACCGCCTCGTCCCGCTTGGTCGCGGCAGCCGCCCCCTTGAACTTCTTCTCCCGTCCGCCAAGAGAGCTCGGTCCGGCCCGGCGCTTCCTCGCGCCGCCTAGACCACCTAGTGCGGCGGACGAGCTCGCGCCATGGTGGTCGGCTCGTGGTTGGTGGTAGGGGCGACTTCTCCATCGTCATCAATGGGCCAGTCGGCAAAAGTGGCCGAGGGCCTGAGGCCGCCTTCCTCTCCTCCGCCGCCTCCGTCGGCATCGGCCTCCATCGCCGCCGCCCCCAGGTCGGGGTCGTCGACGTCACTCTCCGCTCGGTCGGGGGCGAACTGGCGGGCTGGCCCCGCAGTGCCAGCCGAAGGCTGGACGAGAGGATTCTGATTCGAAGGCTAAAAAAGATCAAGAGTCGGATTCGGCTGCAAAAAGGAAACAGAAGAAGAAGAGACACAACTTACAACCGGCGGGGGGTTGGCGCGCGAGTACGGCTCCATGCCGAACTGCCAATCCTCCGAGTGACCGCAGTTCGCGATGTAATTCACCGTGTCCGCCACCTCCGCGTGGGGCATGTCTTTGGAGCACATCCGACTGGGGTCCCGGTGGCCGCTCATCTGACAGATCAGATGAGGCCGGCCTTGGAGCGGGAGGACTCGGCACGCCACGAAGGCGGCCAGCAAGTCGGCCCCAGTCAGACCCCCCGACTGCATCAGCACTCGGAGTCGCGCGACGGCGGCGGCACCGGCCGGAGTCAGCGTCTTGGCCCGGTGGGACCAGCTGGGGAGCCTTCCCGCTGGCGCGCCAGCTTCGTAATGTGGCAGGTTGACCCAGTCGCCCTCCGGGGTGACGTTCTTCACGTAGAAGTAAGATCGCTGCCACATCTTCACCGACTTAATCAGCGAGATGGTGGGGAACGGGTTGTCGGCCACCGACCTCTGCATTGCGATGTAGGCGCCGCATTGGGCCAGCACGCCGGCGACGTGCGTGCCAAGCTTGGAATGGAAGAATTCCCCCCACAGCTCGATGGTGGGGAGGACGCAGAGGAAGCCTTCGCATAAGGTGGCGAAGGAAGCCAGCAGCACCACCGTATTCGGAGTGAGGTGGTGCGGCTGGAGGCCGTGGAACTCCAAGAACGAGCGGAAGAAGCCGCTCGCTGGCAGCCCTAGGCCGCGCATGAAGTGCAAGCGGAATACGACCCGCTCGTCCTCCTCCGGCGCCGGCGACACCTCCTTCGTCGGCGGGGCGCGAGCCCGCACTAAGTTCGCACCGGGGAGGCGACGCGTCTTGCGGAGGAACTCGATGTGGTTGTTGTCGACATCGGAGCCGTCCCACGCGCCGGAGCGCACGGCGGCGGGCACGGCAGCAGAAGAAGAGCTCATCGCTGCAAGCGCGACATAGTTCGGCGCAGCAGCGGCGGGAGTAAGAAGAAGCAAAGGGGAGCAAGGGAGAGCAGGCGCGCGTGCTTCGCAGCCCGCTCCCCCGGCCTACTTATAGGCCCGTAGGCTTAGAAGCCAAGGGGGCGTCATGGGATTAACTGCGCCCAGGCCCCCACGACCCCCACGATTTACCACACGAAGTTACTGCGCGCAGTTACTGCGAGGGAATCCCAACCGTCCGCACGGCCGCAACGGATCCGTTAAAAGGCCGAGGCACGGTAGTGGCGGGCCCCGCCTGCGGGCCGGTCCCATCGTGCGCGTGGGCGGGCAGACTGGCCCGGCCACGTGGCGCCGCCCGGCGGGTCCGCAACGGGCGGCTGCTAGGAAGCTTATCAGACACGCCGTCTGAATCCCGCAGCGACTTTCAAACTCTTTAAGGAACGAGACGACCTTCGACGAGTCCGGCTCTGGATAGTCGGCCTGGCGGAGACGGCCTGAGCAAAATCGCCTCCCGATAGTCGGCTTGAAGGAAGACGGTGGGCGAGGCCTAGATCCAGCCACCGGAAGGTAGAAACTGCTGAGGCTCCTCGACATGTCTCCCTCGGTGCCTCACCAGCTTCGGGGACTACTGTCGGAGTAATGGGCCACGGGTAGGCTAACCCGAGACCCAGAACCTTTCAAGACATCGGGGCCGGCTTCGCCCCTTAGGAACCTCTGGACAGAGGGCCACCTCTGGGAGTCGGCTGCGGCGCAGCCGACTACCTACTCATGGCCGAGTCCCAGGAACGACTACCAGATGAGCCGACTCCTAACTGGCGGCTTCCAGAGAAGCCGACTATGGGGAGTCGGCCCGCGAGTCCAACCACCCTCTGCCTTCGCAAGAAGGGACGGGACGGGGAACGGCCGCAGTATGGCCCGCTCCCACCCCGATTACCAGGGGCAGGCATGGCTATAGTGCGCCGTACCAATGGAGATCTCCGTCCGGCACGACACTGTTGCCATGCCAGTCCTGACACCAGCCCCAGTGGCGAAACCCTGTGCCCACGTCGGCCCGCCTGTACGGCCCAGAGACGGCGGGCCCCGCCGGTCAGCGGGGGTACAGAAGACGGCGAGAGCGCCACAAGACAGACCCCGTGGGAGTCGACCTCCGAGAGTCGGCCGGCCCCTCCCACGGTCCCCACACGCCATTAACCACACAAGACGGGGAGTGGCAACAATGATCGCCCGTCAGGCGGCGGGCACTGTTGCCATGACCCCATGACCAAGCCAGCGTCATTAGAAGCACGGCTATAGTAATCCGCAGCTGGCAAGACCCGCCCGCGGCGGGTAAGGCCTGTCGGCTCCATACCAGGCCAGTCGGCGGGGCCCACCAGCCGGCAGGCCCCAGTAGTCGGCGGGGCCCACCAGCCGGCAGGCCCCAGTAGTCGGCGGAGAAGATGGCGGCCTAAGAGACAGACGACTGGGACCCGCGCCCAGCCGGATTACCATTGTACCCCTGGGGGGTAGGCCTATATAAACCCCCCGGGGCACCCATGCAAAGGGTTGGATTCTTCTAGCACTAGACCAGAGAACACAAGGGGGAGAGAGCTAGCCTTGCCTCCTCCTACCTCCAAGAAACAGCTCAAGGAGCAACCTTGTATACACTTTGCCATAGTGATCATGCGGAGACCCCGCAGAGCAGCAGTAGGGGTGTTATCTCCTCGGAGAGCCCTGAAGCTGGGTAAGATTCGCCGGCGTGCATGTCTACGCCTCATCTCGCTTCTAGGCACCGGCGACGTTCTACTCGCCCCCACCATGATAAGCCATCCCTTGGCATATGTCGCACCCAACCCCCGACAAGCACCGAAGCCGCCGTCCTCCATTACTGCTGCACGCCTAGCCTCCATGCTCACTTGGCCTCACCGTACTGCTCTTACAGCTCCCCGTGTCTAGCAGGTGCTGCCCAGCCTCTCCATTTGCTCACTGATGCACCGTAGCGGTGCGCCCGTGCACCACCGAACACCACCGCCGCCAGAGCTCGTCGCCGGCATGAGTTCCGGTGACCCCGTGACCTCCCACTTGGTCCTCTGGATGCGCGAGAGCAAGGGCTATCCCCTGGTGCCCTCAGCGCGTCAAGCTGACACCTCTAGCGCAATCCCGACGCGGACGCCGCCGCGATCTGAGGTCGCCGGCGGTTAAACGCCGGTAGCTGACGTGGCGCCATTACCGTAGGCGCAAACTCATTTAATTAGTGCCTGTGTCTATGACATGTTGGTCCCCTAGCATAATTAGGTTAGTCTAATTTTCTGTTAGGATTAGTACTAATACGTGAGGACCCCACGTGTCAGCTTTGACTTTGGTCTAGTGAACGTTGACTGGTCCCACCTGTCATCCACCCAAACCAGCCTGAGACACTGATGTATGGGTCCCACAGGTCAGGTTTGACCTGGCCGACCCAGTTGACCTGCTGACATCACACCTATGTCATGCTGACGCAGTAAAGCATTTTCTGGATTTATTCTTATTTAGGAAATTCCAGAAAATAATGCTAACTTAAAAAATTCATGGAAATTAATCTGTAACTCCAAATCAAACAAATTATATATGAAAAATGATCCGAAAAATCCAATCTTTCAATCTGTACTGGTTTCATGCATGTTAGAACAAGTTAACTTGCTGTTTAGTGCAAAACATGATAAAGCACTATTTAAGATCACAAATGAGTTTGAACTTTGAATCTTTGGTTCAAAATAGCTCAAACCCATCTGGTTGTAGTTGCATTAGCTCAACATACTCATTTTACCATGTCATGATCATGCATCATATTGTGCATTGCATTGATTGTGTTCTTCCTTGTTTGCCGGTATTTGTCCCCTCTCAGTAGACGATGTTCCCCACGACGTGATCGATGACACTGATGAAGAGCTATATTATCTTTAGAAGGGACAGGCAAGCAAAACCCCCTTGTTCATTCCGATACAACCCCACTCTCTCACTCCTGCTCTCTTTTACAGCATTAGGACAACAGCGATTCAACTGTTACATGTTGCGGTAGTTGAACCCCTTTCCTCTGCATGACCTGTCATTGCCACAGTAAATAGATGAAACCCACTAGCATGAGTAGGAGTTGTTTTAGCCCTGATGTGCCTACTCATTCATGTTTGTTTGTCATGCCTTCTACTGCTTAGAGTTGAGTCGGGTCTGATTCATCGGCGATGAATTGGATTGTGGTGAACATGTCCTACTGTTGAGAGCTAAGTGTGTGAACACGATTTGGTAAAGGTAGCGGTGAGAGGCCATGTAGGAGTACATGGTGGGTTGTCTCATTGAAACCGTCCTCAGGAACTGAGTTCTGTGTTTGTGATCCATGAACAGTTACTACCACACATTGGGCTCCGGGCGCTCCAAGCTCTCTCGACTTATTAATCAACTTGATCTCTGTCCAAGGGTTGCAACTAGTTTCTGGTGTTTGTAGGTAGTGTTAGTAGTCTACCAAGTGGCACCCGGTACAGGTGGGCTTGGGACAGACTAGGCACAGTGGCACGGTGTACCAAGTGGCACCCGGTTGGTGGGCTTGGGAACCCTGCTCACATCGTTTGGGGCCGTGAGCGACACCCCGGTAGGATCTCCTTGCGGATGGAACCCGAATAGGCGATAAACCTGGACGAGAGACTTGTGTGGTTAGTCAGGTCGTGGCCGACTCCCACGCCAGGCTTCCGCTTGAAGGTTGCCGAGGTACATGACGTGTACATGGTGGTAAGTGGCAAGAGCGTGTGTGAAGAAGTACACCCCTGTAGGGTTATCGTTATCTATTCGAATAGCCAGATTCCTCAGATATGGAAACTTGGACCCCTTGCATAGTTCATAGACAAGTGAAAGTGGATACTCTAAAATGTGCAAGATAAGCGTGAGTGCTATGGATGGCCTTCTCGTAGGGAGACGGGAGCGGATCCATAGTGGTGTATTGATATGGTGAATATGTGGACTCGTGTGCGCCACTTCAAAAGAGTTACTAGCAGTCGTAGTTCAGGATAGCCACTGAGTCAAAGCTGGCTTGCTGCAGTCAAACTCCACCACCACCTTTTTGATACCGATGCATATGTAGATAGTTCTGATGTAAGTCTTGCTGGGTACATTTGTACTCATGTTTGCCTATTTTATGTTTCGCAGAGAGACATCAGTCTCACTAGTGGTTTCGTGTGGACTTCGACGTTTAGCTTGATACCTCAGCTATGATCTTGTGCCCTTGGCAGGATCTGGTAGATAGTCAGGCTTCTCAGCCTTTTTCATTTGTAGATGTCTGTACTCAGACATGTTAAGCTTCCGCATGTGCTTTTACTTGTATGCTCTGAATGTTGGGTCATGAGACCCATGTTTGTAATATCTCGCTCCTCAGAGCCTAATGAATAAATACTTGAGTCGTAGAGTTATGCTGTGATGCCATGTTGTATTTACACATATCGAGCATATTATGTGTATGATTGAAATGCTTGGTATGTGTGGGATCCGACAACCTAGTTGTTTATCCTTGGTAGCCTCTCTTATGGGGAAATGTAGTCTTGTGCTTCCATGAGCCATAGTAGTCCGCTACAGCCCAGTTCACCAGAGTCCTGCTAGCCCAGCACTACTGCTGCGAAACACTTGACTGGCCAGCATGTGATTCACTTCGTTCCTGTGTCTGTCCCTTCGGGGAAATGTCACACGGTGACATCCGGAGTCCTGCCTAGCCTGCTACAGCCCGGTTCACCGGAGTCCTGTTAGCCTAGTGCTACAGCCCGGATTCGCACGCTGCTGACCGACATGCTTGATGTTGATTCATGTATGCCTGTCCCTGTAAGTTAGTGCCAGTTTGGGTTCACGACTAGTCATGTCGGCCCGGGTTCTTTGTCATATGGACGCTAGAGACACTATCATATACGCGAGCCAAAAGGCGCAAACGGTCCTGGGCCTTGTAAGGTGGCACCCGTGGGAATACCGTGCGTGAGGCCGCAAAGTGATATGATGTGTCACATGGTAGATCGATGTGAGTTAGGATCGGGGTCCTGACAGCTATGTTATGGATGAAGAAACTGCTAGAGACTTTCTTGCTTGCAATGATAGAAGTGATCTTAAGAAATTATTAGCCAAGTTGAAACAAAAATCTCAGAATGCTAGAATGAAATATGATCCTGCTTATGCTACTTCACCTATCTTTGTTACTGATAAGGATTATGAATTCTCTGTTGATCCTGATATAATTACTTTGGTTGAGTCTGATCCTTTCTATGGCTATGAATCTAAAACTGTTGTGGCACATCTTACTAAATTAAATGATATAGCCACCCTGTTCACTAATGATGAGAAAACTCTCTACTATTATATCCTTAAAATATTTACGTTCTCATTAAAGGGTGATGCTAAGATATGGTTCAATTCTCTTGATCCTGGTTGTGTGTGAAGTCCCCAGGATATGATTTATTACTTCTCTGCTAAATATTTCCCTACTCATAACAAACAAGCTGCTTTGAGGGTAATATATATTTTGTGCAAATTGAAGAAGAGAGTCTCCCACAAGCTTGGGGAGGCTTCTCCAATTACTTAATGCTTTGCCTGATCATCCTCTCAAGAAAAATGAAATACTTGATATCTTTTATAATGGACTAACCGATGCTTCCAGAGACCACCTGGATAGTTGTGCTGGTTGTGTTTTCAGGGAAAGAACTGTGGATCAAGCTGAAATTCTATTGAATAATATGTTGACCAATGAAAATAATTGGACACTTCCCGAACCAACTCCTAAGCCAACTCCGAAGAAAAGGGGCGTTCTATTTCTCAGTCCTGAAGATATGCAAGAGGCAAAGAGATCTATGAAAGAAAAAGGAATAAAATCTGAAGATATTAAGAATTTACCACCTATTGAAGAAATACATTGTCTTAATTTACCGCCTGTTGAAGAAATATATGGTCTTAATTCATCACCTATTAAAGAAACACATGGTCTTGATAACCCGACACAGGTAGTAAAGGTAAATTCTCTCTATAGATATGATAAAGCTGAAATCCCGCCTACTAAGTTTGCTAGCCAATGTTTGGATGAGTTTGATAATTTTATGGTTAAGCAAGAAGACTTCAATGCTTATTTTGGTAGGAAATTAAAACATAATGCTTCTATGATTGAACACTTGAGTGATTATATGTCTAGAGTTAAAGGTGAACTTAAAATCATTAGTAAACATGCTTCTATGGTTACCACTCAAGTGGAACAAGTACTTAAAGCTCAGAATGATCTGCTCAATGAATTGAATAGTAAGAATGACAACTTTGTTGTTAAAGTTGCAACTAGAGGGGGTAAAGTGACTCAGGAACCTTTGTATCCTAAGGGCCACCCTAAGAGAATTAAGCAGGATTCTTAGAGAAATAATTTAGATGCACCTAGTCCTTCTAAAAAGAAGAAAAATAAAAATGATAGGACTTTGCATGCTTCTAGTGAACCTGTTATTGACACACCTGAGAATCCCAATGATATTTCTATCTCTGATGCTGAAACACAATCTGGTAATGAGCATGAACCTAGTGAAAATGCTAATGATCATGTTCATGTAGATGCTCAACCTAGCAATGATAATGATGTAGAAATTGAACCCGATGTTGATCTTGATAACCCACAATCAAAGAATCAACATTATGATAAGAGATACTTTGTTGCTAGGAAGCACGGTAAAGAAAGAGAGCCATGGGTTCAGAAACCCATGCCTTTTCCTCCCAAACCATCCAAGAAAAAGGATGATGAGGATTTTGAGCACTTTGCTGAAATGATTAGACCTATCTTCTTGCGTATGTGATTAACTGATATGCTCAAAATGAATCCTTATGCTAAGTATATGAAAGAAATTATTACTAATAAGAGAAAGATACCGGAAGCTGAAATTTCCACCATGCTTGCTAATTATACTTTTAAGGGTGGAATACCTAAGAAACTTGGAGATCTAGGAGTACCCACTATACCATGCTCCATTAAAAGAAACTATGTTAGAACTGCTTTATGTGATCTTGGAGCCGGTGTTAGTGTTATGCCTCTCTCTTTATACCGTAGACTTGATTTGAATAAGTTGACACCTACTGAAATATATTTGCAAATGGCCGATAAATCAACTGCTATACCTATCGGTATTTGTGAGGATGTGCCTGTTGTGGTTGCAAACATTACTATTTTAACGGACTTTGTTATTCTTGATATTCCCGAGGACGATAGTATGTCTATTATTCTCGGAAGACCCTTTTTGAATACTGCAGAGGCTGTTATTGATTGCAACAAAGGCAATGCCAGTTTTCATGTTAATGGAAATGAGCATACGGTACACTTTCCGAGGAAACAACCTCAAGTCTACAGTATCAATTCTAATTGGTAAAATTACATCGATTATTATTGGAGGTTTTGAATTTCCTCTTCCTACTGTCAAAAAGATATATGATATTCTTATTGTTGGGGATCTGCATAACCCCGTCGAGGTAACATAGTGTTATTCGAAATTTCCCCGGTTTCATGTTATTCGAAATGAGTTTGTTAACAAGACCTAATCAACCTTGTTAGTGGATTCCTTTTGATGAGCATGAGATGGATGAAGTTAGAAAGCACAACCTTCTATGCCATCCTTTTACTTTTTGTTATTTAGAATGAATAAAGTAAAAGTAGTATTTTCTGTCAGTTTTCTGAATTATCCGTGCAATAAAAAAATATACCCCAAAAATAAAAGTTCTACAAATGCCCCGAAATTGAAATATGATTTTTTCTGGAATATTTGAGAATATATGGCACTGAGAGCACAACAGGGGGAGCAAGCACCTAGCCACGAGTGTCCAGGGCGCGCCCACCACCCCGGGCACGTCCCCTGCCTTGTGGGCCCATGGTGGCTCCCCTCCACTTATTCCAGCCACCACACACTCCTTCTTCCTCCCTTCTTCCTCCCTGCAGGGGGAGCTAGTTCTGTGTCACCCTATGTTATGACTGTTACATGATGAACCGCATCTGGCATAATTCTCCATCACCGATCCAATACCTACGAGCTTTTCACATATTCTTCTTCGCTTATTTACTTTTCCGTTGCTACTGTTACAATCACTACAAAACTATCACGGTTACTTTTGCCACCGTACCGTTACTTCGATATTACTTTGCTATTAAATACTTTGCTGCAGATACTAAGTTATCCAGGTGTGGTTGAATTGACAACTCAACTCCTAATGCTTGAGAATATTCTTTGGCTCCCCTTGTGTCGAATCAATAAATTTGGGTTGAATACTCTACCCTCGAAAACTATTGCGATCCCCTATACTTGTGGGTTATCAGTATGACGAAAACCAACTTAGGATTGCTCAGGCCTCTATGGATAACATGTTTTATGTTGTTTTTACAAAACCCCATGATGAAAATACCTCTAAGAAAATTAAGAAGAAAGATGACAAAACTTAGATCCTTGCTTTATGCATAGCTAAGGGCGTAAAACTATAGCGCTTGTTGGGAGGCAACCCAATGAATAAAATTTATTTTTGCTTTTTGCTTTCTCTTCTTGAGTGTTGCACAATTATGCTACTTTTATGATTGTTTTTTTTGTGTTTTAATTAGTGTTTGTGTCAAGTACAACCAATACGATCTTCTTGGGTGATAGTTGTTTGATCTTGCTGAAAAAGACAGAAACTTTGCTCTCAGGAAAATAATTCTTGTTTTTTTATAAGAAAGAGCTTTTGCCCAGATTCTTTTTGTAGAATATTAATATACAAATTGCTCAGGTCGTCCTATTTTTTCAGAATTTTTGGAGTTCCAGAAGTTTTCGTTTAAGTCAGATTGCTACAGACTGTTATGTTTTGACGGATTCTGTTTTCTTTGTGTTGTGTGCTTATTTTGATGCCTCTATGGTTTTCTTTGATGAGTTTTTGCCATATAAAAGTTGGAATACAGTAGATATAATACAATAATAAAATAAGAATGTGTTTGATACAGTACTTATAGTAGTGGTTTACTTTCTTACACTAACAGATCTCACAGAGGTTTTGTTGGGTTTTGTATGATTGAAATTTGAAGTTTTCAAGATTTGGGTTATCTTACGATGGATGAAGGAGGGATATAAGAGCCTAATTAATCTTGGGATGCCGGGGGATGCCCCGGCATCCCAAGCTATTATCCAAAAATGAGTAACCAACTAAGCTTGGGGATGCCCCCGAGTGGCATCCCCTCTTTCTTCCAACAACTATCGGTATTTTACTTGAAACTAATATTTTTATTCGTCACATGATATGTGTTTTTCTTGGAGCATCTTGTATGATATGAGTCTTTGCTTGTTTTATTTTGTGTTTTAAGTCATCAATCCTTGCTGTACACACCTATTTGAGAGAGCCAAAATTATATCATGATTTGTTAGATTTGCTCTCTATGCTTCACTTAAATCTTTTATGAGCTAGGACTTGCTTTAGTGATTCACTTAAATCTTTTTGAGAGAATGAAGAAAAAAAATATACTCGTGATCTTCACTTATATTTGTTTGAGCTTATGAAAAGCAACACATGAAAATTAGTCCCAAAGTGATAGATATCCAAGAAGGATAAAGAAAAAGAAAAAAATTGCATGAAGATCATTGGACAAAATAAACTTGATTCTTAGTAATAGTTTTGAGATATGATGATGTGATATGTGAGTTATGTTGGTGAGTAATTATGCTTTAGTAAGAATATTGGTGTTAAGGTTTGTGATTCCCTATGCATGCACGAAAGTCAATAATCATGCAATGAAAATTATATCCTACTTGTGGTGCATTATTCGATGGTAATTATGCTTAATGCTTGCTTATGATATTATTCGTTTCTTGGTTGGTCGATTCCCAATCTTTTGCTAGCCTTCATTTTGCGCTAAGTATGACCTCTACTTGTGCATACAAAATCCTGTAAACCAGTTTTGCCACATGAGTCCACTATATCTACCTATATGTGGTATTCTTTTGCCATTCTAAGCAAATTTGTATGTGCCATCTCTAATTTTCAAAATAAACTTCTCGTTTGTGTGTTTGTTTCGCTCGCGAAGCGGTGAAGGGTGGCTAATATTTTACATGCTAGATGTGTTATTCTCAAGATGAGTGTTTATTCACTTGTCATTGCACGAGAGTAAGACAAAGGTCTTAGGGATGCCCAGTCCTGAAATGCAAAAAAAAATGAATTTACTTTATGTTGTCAAATAATAAATTCCTTGGAAAGTGTTGGTATGGAAGGCAACCATGGATTTGGCTAGCCATGGAAGTGAAAGTATGGCGGAAAAAGGAATAAACTTTATTTTCTGTTTGGGAACCGCCTATGGCATATCTACCATGGAAAGTGTTCAGAACTCTAAGTCGTTTACGTTGGTGGGATGGATACACCTCTCAAAATGTTTTTACCTCTCAATTTTCGCTTTGAGCTCCGGCACCTCTACAAATCCCTACTTCCCTCTGGGAAGGGTCTTTCTTTTACATTATGCAATTTTAATTTTTGAAATTGAGTCTCCATCTTCTCTCATAAAAAGCACCAGCTAGGAGGCAATATGATCGTACTTAAGTATTGGGTGTAGCTAATATTCGAGTGTGTTTCATGAATGGATCAATGTTTGAGCATCATGGGCTAGGGATAACTTATTTTACCGTTGATATTTCGAAAGACATGGTTGCTTGTTGATATGCTTAAGTATCTAAATTATTATGTCAAAACTAGACTATTGTTTGAATTACATAAAAGTCCAAATGTCCATGCCATAAAGAAAAGAATATGATATGACATGATGAACAACACTCCACATCAAAAATTCTATTTTATCACTTACCTACTTTAGGACGAGCAGGAGTTAAGCTTGGGGATGCTGATACGTCGCCAACGTATCTATAATTTTTTATTGTTCCATGCTATTATATTATCAATCTTGGATGTTTGATAACCATTTTATGGTCATTTTATATCATTTTTGGTACTAACCTATTGACATAGTGCCAAGTGCCGGTTACTATTTTTGCTATGTTTTTTACATTGCATAAAATCAATATCAGACGGAGTCCAAATGCCTCGAAACTTTACAGAGAATTTTTATGCGCCAGAAGGAACACAACAGGTCTTGGTTGCACCTGGGGGGAGTACCGAGGAGGGGACAACCCATCAGGGCGCGCCAGGAGGCCCAGGCGCGCCCTGGTGGGTTGTGCCCACCTCGGGTGCCCCCGGACCGCCTCTTTGCTCTATAAATACCCCAATATTCCGGAAACACTAAGAACATCAACAAAATATTCATCCAGCCGCCGCAAAGTCCAGAACCACCAGATCCAACCTAGACACCACCTCGGATGGGGTTCACCACCTCCATTGGTTCCTCTTCGATGATGCGTGAGTAGTTCTTTGTAGACCTTCAAGTCCGTAGTTAGTAGCTAGATGGCTTTCTATCTCTCGCTGAATTCTCAATACAATGGTCTCTTGGAGATTCATATGATGTAACTTTTTTGCGGTGTGTTTGTTGGGATCTGATGAACTTTGAGTTTATGATCAGTCATATCTTTTTATATCCATGAAAGTTATTTGAGTTTCTTTGATCTCTTATATGCATGATCTCTTATAGCCTCGTATTTCTTCTCTGATATTTGGGTTTTGTTTGGCCAACTTGATCTATTTATCTTGCAATAGGAAGAGGTGCTCGGTAGTGGGTTCGATCTTACGGTGCTTGATCCCAGTGACAGAAAGTGAACCGACACGTATATATCGTTGCTACTAAGGATAAAAAGAAGGGATATATATCTACGCAATAGATAAACGGATCTTGTCTGCATCATGTCATCGTTCTTATAGCATTACTCCGTTTTCCATGAACTTATTACACTATATGCATGCTTGATAGCGGTCGATGTGTGGAGTAATAGTAGTAGATGCAGACAGGAGTCGGTCTAGTAATCTTGGACGTGATGCCTATATAATGATCATTGCCTAGATATCGTCAAAATTATTTGAGGTTCTATCAATTGCCCAACAGTAATTTGTTTACCCACCATTTGCTATCTTTCTCGAGAGAAGGCACTAGTGAAACCTACGACCCCGGGTCTTCTTTCTCATATATTTGCTTGCGATCTATTTTTCCTTTGCATTTTTATTCAGATATATTAAACCAAAAATACAAAAAATACTTTGCTGCACTTTATTTTATTTGCGATCTAATATTTCAATCTATTACCAATTTCTGGCATCGTTACCCGAAAGGGATTGAAAACCCATTTAACACATCGGGTTGTGAGGTGTTGTTATTTGTGTGCAGGTGTTGTTTATGTTGTGTTGCTTGGTTCTCCTACTAGTTCAATAACCTTGGTTTCCTCACTGAGGGAAATACCTACCGTCGTTGTGCTGCATCATCCCTTCCTCTTTGGGGAAATACCGACTTAGTCCTAGCAGACAGGATCTTTTCTGGCGCTATAGTCAGAGAGCAATCAGCCGGCGGCTCTTTTTGGAGCGATGATGCAGCATCTCCGGATGCTCCAGGGCTGCGAGGTCGCCGACTGCTCTTTTTGGAGCGATGATGCAGCATCTCTGGATGCTCCAGGGCTGCGAGGTCGTGACGGCTCTTTTTTAAGCGATGATGAGGCATCTCCGGCTGCTCCAGGGCTGCGAGGTCGCCGGCTGCTCTTTTTGGAGCGATGATGCAGCATCTCCGGTTGCTCCAGGGCTGCGAGGTCGCCGGTGGCTCTTTTTGGAGCGATGATGCAGCATCTCCGGCTGCTCCAGGGCTGCGAGGTCGCCGGCACAGGTGCCATCCGTTGCTTTTGTTGCACCATGGCTTTGTGTCCAGAGGAGGCATGGTATGGATTGACGACGGGCTGATGCACCTTCACTGCAGAGGGGGACACGGTGTGGATCGAAGATAGGCTGCTGGGATCGAACATCGCTAGAAAATCACCTAGATTTAGTCCTAAGGCAAATTTAGGTACTGTTGTACGGTATTGGGATCGAACATCGTTACAAATTTAGGCAAATCACCTAGATCACCTAAATTTGCCTCAAGATTTTTGGATTTTGTTTTTGCAAAAAATGTCTAACAGTACACCGAAACTGCATGGACATAAAAGAAATTAGTAACCACCTAGATTTTGCTATCCATAACCTATATTTAGGTTCAACCTACCGTACTACTCCCTCTGTAAAGCAAAATCAAATAAAATGCATCCTCGACAGAACTTCTTTACAGAGGGAGTATCAAAAACAACCGCAGTTTTAGAATTAATCCGAGTCGCATAGCTAATCTACCGAGGACCAAGCAATCACACGAGGCACGACACCAAGATTTGTAACGAGGTTCACCATCTTGGCTACATCCCCAAGGCATGGCTACGGGCTCTCCTCCCCATAACACCGCTATAATACCGCACCCCGGCCATCCGGGCGCCGGCACATGCCGCCAGCTCCCCCACGTGTCTGTGCTATTATGTTGGCATAGGCTACATCGTGTGTCAGCCCCCATTATATATGAGAGGCTTAGGATACTAGTGTCTGTAAGTGCATCTAGTGCCCCTTAGTGATTTTGGTGTATTGAAGACTTATAGGTTAAGTATCTAATGCGTTTATGAGTGTACATAGATCTATAAGTCTATGAAGAGTTTGATATTTACAGAGAAAGTCGTCCCCTAAAAATGAAGTTCTTCGTCTGAAGACTTTGATATACTGAAGACTTTCTGAAGACTTTGAAAGTGAAGAAATTGGTGTGACCTTGAAGACTTTGTATTCATTCGAGGAACATGAAGCGTGAAGACTTTTGTTTTCGTACTTTCATTTTCTCTCTTTCTTGAGTCATAGGAAACACCATACTGTTAAAGGGGGTCGAGGAAATACTAAGGAGAAAATTTCCATGTGATGCTCAACTCAAAGCCTACACCTACCAATCCCTTCGAGTGAAGCCATTGGAAATCTCATACAGTTCAGTCAAATTCTTCAGTGACAGAGACGCAGTTCTTCTGGTCACTGAGGACTTTGCTCTGACTAAGGAGTTAGGAATTCGCCAGTGCGAATTGCCTACACAGTGAGGAACATGATAGCCCTGAGGAATTTGTACCTCAAATTTCTGACCGTTGTTGTGCTGCACGCCAGCTGTCCTAAAATATCTTGTCCACCTAACGGTCATATCATTGAAGGGCATTTATGTCTTATCATGTCGGGCTGCTCCCTAGGCTATAAATAGCCGCCCCCTACAACCACTAGCTGGTTGGCTGCTCCGCGAGAACTTGACACTTGTCATTTGAGAGCAACCCATCCTCCGAGGACTTTGAGCGAAAATCATCAAGTGAGGAAAATCCAAACCCCAAACCCAAAACACCTACAAACCCAAAGTGATTGAGCATCACTGAAGAGATTGATCCTGCATGGATCCGACGCTTGTTACCTTTGAAGACTGTGCTTCTTCCAGACGGTTAGGCGTCAAGGTCTAGAGCATCCAAGAGGAATTGTGGATCGTCGAGTGACCAAGTCTGTGAAGGTTTGGAAGTCACCTGAAGACTTACCACGAGTGATTGGGCGAGGACTGTGTGTTCTTAGCTCAAGGAGAATACGGTGAGGACTGTGTGTCCGGGACTGGGTGTCCTCGAGTTTAAATACTCAGCCGCTCCAACCAGATGTACAACTGAGACAGCAGTTGGAACTGGTCTACCAAATCATTGTCTTCACCAAGCTTACTGGTTCTATTTCCTCAACTCTTTCATTTCCTCAGTAGTGTGTTGTTTGTGTATCATATCTGTGTTTGAAGACTTTGACTGAAGGCTTTCTCAATTTCCTCAGTTCAATTTTTTCAGTCTGTTTGTCTTCAACTTGTGCTATCTTGTGTTTACACTTTCTGTACTCAGTGTTTGTCTTCATTTCATCATGATGACTATGCTAGGATTCTGTTATGTTTTCATCTAAGTACTTATTCTGCTGCTAGTAGTTCTTCGCTAAGGAATTTCCTCACGAGCAAATTCCTTAGTGAAGAATTTCATAAAAATCGCCTATTCACCCCCCCTCTAGTCGATATAACGCACTTTCAATTGGTATCAGAGCGAGGTACTCCCTTGTTCTGTGTGATTGTGGTTTAACCGCCTGGAGTTTTAGTTATGTCGACCGCAGGTATGATCAAGGTCTTTGCTGGGTGTCCTACCTTCGATGGGACAGACTACCCCTATTGGAAGAATAAGATGCGAATGCATCTTGAGGCAATTGATAACGATCTCTGGTACGTTGTGGAAAATGGTGTTCCCTCCGTCACTCCCTCACCGAACGCTACCAATGTGAAGAGATTCAAGCAACTCGACTCCCAAGCGAAGAATATCATATGTGGCCATCTGAGTAAGGGTCAGCATGGTAGAGTAAGTTCTTTGGAGACTGCAAAGCTTATCTGGGACAGGCTATCCAAGGTCAATGAAGGAGTTTCAACTCAGCGTGACTCTCGAGTTGATGTTCTTCGCAATCTCTTCAATCGCTTCAAAAGACTCGACAATGAAAATGTGCAGCAAACCTTCGATCGCCTCACTGAAATCTCAAATGAGCTTCAAGCACTTGGTGCCACTGACATCACCGACCATGAGGTGGTGAAGAAATTGCTGAGATCGCTTGATTCCTCATTTGACACTCTGGCACTGATGATACAAGAGCGTGGTGATTACAAGACACTTGACCCCGCTGATATCCTCGAGAGGCTAAACACTCATGAGTTCCAGCTTGCTGAGAAGAGAGATCTCTACGGTACAAGCTATAGCAGATCACGTGCACTGAAGGCCAAGGTAGTATCTGAGTCCGAAGATGAAGACTCTGGTAGCAGCCTTGGTGATCCTGAAGAACTGAGTCGTGATCTAGCACTGCTTGTGAAGAAATTCCAGAAGTTCTCAAGATGTGGTCGCTTTGGAAAACCCTCAAGGAGCAATGATTCCTCATCCAGTGACTATAAGAAGAGGCTCTGTCACAAGTGCAAGAAACCAGGACATTACATCCAAGACTGTCCTCAGTGGGAAAAGGAATCAAAGAAGAAGAAATACAAGGATTACAGTTCTAATGATGCGAAGAAAAAGAAGAAGACCTCAAAATCTTCATCATCAAAATCCTCAAAGTCTTCCTCTCACAAGAAGAGCAGCTCCAAGAAGGCTCGGGCATTCATTGGCAAGGAAATGGACTCTGAGGCTGAATCTGAAGAAAATGAGGAAGAGGAACAATCTGAAGATTCTGAGTCTGGTGTGGCAAGCCTAGCCCTCGCTACTACATTCGTCAGCAAATCCATCTTCAACACTGAAGAAAGTGAAATCACCAACAAGGCTGATGAAAGCAGTGATGACTGCGCTCCCACCTATTGCTTCATGGCAAAGGGTGCCAAGGTACTCAAATACGCCTCCTCTGAATCTAGCGATGATGAATCTGATGAAAATCTTAAGCCTAGCTACTCTAAACTTGCTAAGATTGCTGTGCAACAACAAAAGGCTTTTGAAAAGGTTCAAAACATGCTAGACAAAAGTGATGATATGTTGGGTGAAGAATTGGATCGCACTAAGGCCTTAACTGAAAATCTTCAAAGACTTCAGACCAGGTTTGACAACCTTCAAAATCATCATAACACTCTCTTATCTGATCATGAGAAGCTTTCTTATGAATATCTTCAAAAGAAGCAAGATCTTGAGAAGCTAAGAGAGAGTTATGAAGATCTTTAGAAGGAGCGCGATTCATTACTTGCTCAACAAATCAGCGCTGCTCAGGAAGAATTTATTCCTCCATGTTTAAAATGCATTGAACGAGAATCTGCTAATTCCTCACCTGAATGTTCAAATGCTTCAAATGTTACAAATTCTTCACCTGCCTCTGCTATCACTAATTCCTCATCTGAGGACATTGCTAGTATTACTGACGATGCAGGACTGAAGGAATTGTACATAACAGGCATGTACAAAAGCCTCAAAGGGCATCAGACTCTTTGTGATGTGCTTAAAAAGCAGATCCTCAACAGGAACCCTAGGAAAGAGGGTATTGCCTTTGAGAGGAAACTCAATGCTGATGGTACATATTGGAAGCCTGAGCAGTACCCCAAAACCCCATGGGTTGCTGCAAAGGGACCTCCAGTTGATCCATCTAATTTATCTGGCTATACATGTGAATCTTCTCATTCTTCTGATGAGTTTTTTGACTCCAACTATAAATTGTTCAAAAATCAGAATGGTGAAGTATTTGCTAGATATGTTGGCACTAACTGCAGGAATGGTTCCCCTGTGAAGAAAATCTGGGTTCCCAAAAGGCGCCTTGAAAGTCTTCAGGTGAATGTCCTCATGACACCACCTGTGAAGAAAAGAAACCTCAGATCAAATTCTTCATATGGACCAAATTCTTCCTATGGATCCAAGTCCTCATACGGACCAAATTCCTCAAGGGGATCAAATTCCTCACATGGATCAAAGTCCTCATATGAACATCATCGTGCTAACAACTCTGTTTCGCAGGGAAGAGCCAAGGGCTATGAATATGAGCATTATTCTTCAAATTATTATGTTCATAAGTCCTCGAAGAATTTCTCTGCTTATGCATATGCTTACCCTAACCCCTCTTATGTGAAACGAAATGGTTTGGCTGCTTTGCCACCATTCTCATATGGAGCTCGCAGAGTGATGAACTCTTTGCCACCCCTTCAGATGTGGGTGGTGAAGAAAAAGAACTAATCCCTTCTGCAGGATCAGGTCTCCAGACGTGAAATAACGTCTGAAGAATTTGCTGGGGACCTGACAAAAGTGCCTGAAAGGACGCAGGCTAACCATGATGAAATGAAACTTCATTTCACACGTCCTCCCTCTGTTTTATCTGTCTACTACTTGATGAAATTGATCTGATGAATTGTGATATCATATTCTTCACTGCTGAAGTATATGAGGTCGTAAGTTGCACTAATTCATCTGCAGGATGATCAACCCAAAGCCACTGAATGGGTACTTGATAGTGGATGTACAAATCACATGACTGGTGACAAGAATCTGTTGATGGATGCTCCCTTATCAGCGTCACACATGAAGCATATCATCTTCGCTGATAAAAGCAAAAGTCAGGTATTGGGTCTTGGTAAGGTTGCTATCACAAAGGATCGACACATGGACAAAGTCATGCTTGTTGAGTCCTTAGGATATAATCTTATGTCTGTCTCAATGCTTTGTGATCTTGATATGGTTGTTGTCTTTGGCAAGTATCGTTGTGTTGTGATTATGGAAGCTGACAATTCCAAAGTCTTCGAAGGCTTTAGGAGAGGAGACTTGTATATTGTTGATTTCTCTGCAGAGTCACAACCAGCCGTGTGCCTACTTGCAAAAGCTTCAGAAGGATGGCTATGGCATCGACGACTTGGTCATGCAGGCATGAGGAATTTGAACACGCTTGCAAAGAAGAAGCATGTCATTGGCATTGAGAATGTCAAATTCCTCAAGGATCACTTGTGTGGTGCCTGTGAAGCTGGAAAGATGACAAAGGCCAAGCATCCAGCGAAGACTATCATGACTACTACTCGTCCATTTGAATTGCTTCACATGGATCTCTTCGGTACTAACCATTATTCCTCTGTTTCGAATGAAGCATCTCAATATGGCTTTGTTATTGTTGATGATTACTCTCGTTACACATGGGTACACCTTGTCTCTTACAAAACTGAAGTGCAGGAAGTCTTCAAACGATTTTCCTCGAGGGCTTCAACCAACTTTGGTGTGAAGGTTAAGCACATCAGAAGTGACAACGGCACTGAGTTCAAGAATTCGGGTCTCGATGACTACCTTGATGAACTTGGTATTACTCATGAGTTATCTGCTCCTTATACTCCTCAACAGAATGGCGTCGTGGAGCGCAAGAACAGGACTCTTGCTGAGATGGCTCGCACTATGCTCGATGAATACAAAACCCCTCGTCGTTTCTGGGTTGATGCAATTGATACTGCGTGCCATATCATCAACAGAGTATATCTTCACAAATTCTTCAAGAAGACTGCATATGAACTCCTCACTGACAAGAAACCCAATGTGAGTTATTTCAAAGTCTTCGGTGCTAAATGCTGGATTCGAGATCCTCATCACAACTCTAAATTTGCACCGAAAGCACATGAAGGTTTTATGCTTGGTTACGTAAAGGACTCGCACACCTACAGAGTCTTCAACAATGTTCTTCACAAGGTTGTTGAAACTGTAGATGTGCGGTTCGATGAAACTAATGGCTCGCAAAAAGAGCACCTACCTTCTGTGTTGGATGAACCTGCACCTGAGGATTCAATATAGCACAAGGCTACTGAAGATGCCATTCCTACTAAAGAATCTGCTGAAGAATTCATTCCAGAACGTGAAGAACGTCGAGCTGATGCACCTAAAGAAAATGCTGAGGAAATTGATGGTGAAGAAAATGTTGATCAAATTCCTCAACGACAACCAGCTCACCCTCGCGTTGCAAAAGAAGTGCAAGTGGAGAAGATCATCGATGACATTAGAGCACCAGGTCCTCTCACATGCTCAAAAGCTTCACATCTATCTAACTTTTGTGGGCACTTTGCTTTTGTCTCTATCACAGAGCCCACTAAGGTAGATGAAGCATTTCTAGAGCCTGAGTGGATTCAGGCCATGCAAGAAGAATTACATCAGTTCAAGCTCAACAACGTATGGGAATTAGTCGATCGTCCCGATCCTCGCAAGCATAACATCATTGGCACAAAGTGGATCTACCGCAACAAGCAAGATGAAAATGGTGTTGTGGTGAGGAATAAGGCACGACTAGTAGCTCAAGGCTACACACAGGTTGAAGGAATTGATTTCGATGAAACTTTTGCACCTGTTGCTAGACTTGAGGCTATTCGCATATTGCTTGCTTATGCTAACCATCATGATATCATCTTACACCAAATGGATGTGAAAAGTGCATTCCTCAATGGTAAGCTTGAGTAAGAAGTATATGTTGCTCAACCACCAGGTTTTGAAGATCCAAAGCATCCTGACAAAGTCTTCAGACTTAACAAGGCCCTCTATGGCCTCAAGCAGGCCCCACGGGCGTGGTATGATACATTGAAGAAATTCTTCATGAAGAAAGGCTTCACACCCGGTTCACTCGATCCCACTCTCTTTACTAAATCATATGATGGTGAACTGTTTGTGTGCCAAATATATGTTGATGATATTATCTTTGGATGTACTGACCAACGTTACAGTGATGAATTTGCCTATATGATGAGAGAAGAATATCAAATGTCTATGATGGGAGAGTTGAAATTCTTCTTAGGTCTTCAAATTCGTCAACAGCGCAATGGCATATTCATATCTCAGGAAAAATACCTCAAGGATGTCCTGAAGAAATTCGGCATGCAAGATTGCAAAGGCATCAAAATTCCTATGCCCACAAATGGTAAACTATGCACTGATGAAAATGGTACTGACTTCGATCATAAGGTATAGCGCTCCATGATTGGTTCTTTATTGTACTTATGTGCATCTAGGCCAGATATAATGCTTAGTGTTTGCATGTGTGCACGATTTCAAGCTGCACCGAAGGAATCACACCATAAGGCTGTGAAGCATATTCTTCGATATCTAGCTCACACACCAACACTAGGATTATGGTATCCCAAGGGCTTGGATTTTGATCTCATTGGATATTCAGACTCTGACTATGCTGGTGACCGTGTGGATCGCAAGTCAACATCTGGTACTTGTCATTTCCTCGGACGATCCTTGGTCTGTTGGTCCTCGAAGAAACAGAACTGCGTATCACTGTCTACTGCTGAAGCTGAGTACATTGCTGCTGGTTCTTGCTGTGCTCAATTGCTATGGATGAAGCAAACGCTCAAGGACTATGGCATCAACGTGAAGAATGTGCCTCTCCTCTGTGACAATGAGAGTGCCATCAAGATTGCTCACAACCTAGTTCAGCACTCGAAGACAAAGCACATTCAGATTCGTCATCATTTTCTTCGTGATCATGTGTTGAAGGGCGACATTTCTATTGAGCATGTGAAGACTGAAGAATAGCTAGCAGATATCTTCACTAAGCCCTTGGATGAGAAGAGATTTTGCAAGTTGCGGTGTGAGCTAAATATCTTAGAATCTTCGAATGTACTTTGAAAAGGCACTCATCCTAACACTTATGCAAAATTGATGACTTAGATGTGCAACACATGAAGAAACGTTTTTCTTCAATCAATGAAGAATAACACTCTAAGTGTGAAGAAATTAATGAAGAATTTGATTCTCAGAACCCTACGACAATTGTACGCGGTGTCTGAAATCATCATTCTTACACGGTGGGTCGCGCCACCACAAAAGTTGAAAATCTTCAATTTGAGTTTTTCCTCAACTTTTGAAATTCTTCAGTTTTTTCAAATCCTTCAAACTTTACAAAGTCTTCACTTGTGCCGTCGTTTTTCTTCATTGGCTATATATATATATATATATATATATATATATATATATATATATATATATATATATATATATATATATATATATATATATATATATATATATATGAGTTTATGTCCTCTACAACATTCACTTATAGCTATTTCTTCAAGTTGGAACTTTTCTGCTAAGTGAATGTGATCGGACCCTTCCCCTCTATGCTATACTCAATCTAATCTATTCACAAATTCTTCATATGCGTTCTATTTGAAACTCGTTCAAATTCTTCACTGTGTCCTTGTCAGCTGAAGAAATTGCGAACGGAAAGTTACAACTAATCTTATCCAAACTTTCGGTTTTGCCGCTCAAACCGTTCCGCATCCCACGATGGATTATTTTATCCACCCACGATCTTACACGATCTCCACCACACAGTACGTGGGTGACACATGTCGCAAGAAGGAGAACGGCCAGGGGCACGTTCGTCCCAAATCTTCGGGCAAACAGTTTTTCACCGCGGCTATAAATACCCCCTTCGCCATCCTCACTTCTTTTACCCCGCTCGATCTCACTCCCTCGCTCGAGCTCTCCAAACCCTAGCGCCGTCGCTACTCCATCGTCGCCGGTGAGGAAGAGCTTCACTGTCTCGACCTCGTCGCCGTCGTACTCGCGCCGACCGCGGAAATCTTCACCTCCGCCGCCGTCGTAGACGTCTTCCTCCGCCAAGTTAGGGCGTGGAAGATCTGCATCGATGAACTTTACTGTTCCATCTCCTAGTTCGTCGTGTTCTTCGCTCAGGGTAATTAAAAGCTAATTTTACTGCCCTCGTTGATTCGAAATTTTTCTACAAAATCTTCAAAGGTGTTTTATTCTTCAAGTCCTCACACACAAAACACCTTACATGTTATCTGTTCTTGATTCATTTTCCTAAGCCTAAATTTCTTCAAAGATTCCTCAATTGTGTGGATCTTCGATCTATACAACTCTGGAACCTAAGATATAAAGCGCTTAGTGAAATTCCTCAAGACGAATCTGGTCAAATTCCTCAAAGTTGTTCTTTATGAAAAACCCTTTGAGAACGCATATGACCTCTTCAAATTCCTCGCAACTATACTCTGTTCATAGGTACACATGTCCGCTGCTGAATATTTAGGTTCTCATCAACTTAACTCGTTTGCAGCGTTCCTTGAAGAAAAGTTGCATACTTCTTCAGAGAATTCAATTGTTCAAATTCCTCATCTGAAGAAAATGGCTGAAGGTAAAAGGCCACAGAAAGGAGGAAAGAAGCCTGAGGTTATGACAGCTTTTGAAATACCTGAGGACATCTATGATGAGTACTGCACGCCTGATGAAGCCAAGTTTGGCAAAGAAGATAAAAATCAGCGCAAGGTGCGAATCCAGAGGATTGAAAGGATATGGGCACGTGAATGGAGGGAATACAGATATGTTACTCCAAAGTACATGAAGAAATTCGTAGTAAACCCTCCATGCCAAAGACCTCCGTTGGCACCTGGCCATGTGGCTGATCCCACCAGCATCAAGCGTGGTGAGGAATTTCCTAAAGAATGGGCCAAGCGCCAAGCTAAACTGGCAAGGCAAGCCAGAGAAGCAGTGAGGAAATTCAATGAAGACTTTGCTGCTGCTACTGCCACTGAGGCCTCGGTCAAGCCAAAGAAAGCGATGCTAAAGAAGCCCGCTCGCAAGCCAAGTGCTTCATCTTCAATGCCCTCACGGCCAAGTTCCTCAGCTGCGCCCTCGCGGCCAGAATCTTCAAAATCTTCAAAGCAAATTCCTCATGCTGCTCCTGCTCCACCAAAGTCCTCAGCTATCCCGACAAAGTCCTCAGCACCTGTGCATCTGGCCTCATGCCAAAGGACGACTGGCATCTCTATTGCCTCTGGTGTCTCAGCTAGTTCTTCAACTGCACCAAATTCCTCAGCAAGACCCTCACTGCTGAAGAAAAAGGCTACTGCTGGACGCGTCACTCGCACAAGTCCTCAGAAGAAGCAGGTAGTCTTCACTGTGCCATCTGATGATGATGAAGCTGATGAGGAAGAACTTACTGAAATCATCAGGGACCGACAAGAACGGGCTGCTAAAGCCAAAGGCACACCTGTGCCCCTGCTATTGGATCCAAAGGCGATCCTAGATTATATTGATCTCTAGCATAAGGATCATGACATATCTATGCCTGATTTCAAGCTGACACCTGGTCAAAGTCACATGTTGACTCACTTCATCCAAGAGGAGAAGTGGAAATATGATAAGGCCAGAGAGATCAAGAAATCACAGTACCGCAAAGAGAAGCTACTGAAGAAAAATGTTCTCACAATGAAGCCTGAGGAACTTGTCAAGATGCAGGCTGAGATCAAAGCCCTCAGCGACAACTTTGACTCGTACTATGCTGATTGGCAAGGAGCCAAGGTCAGATTTGTGAGGCTGACTGATACCTTCACCAAGGGTGCAGCCTCAACGCAACAAATTCCTCAAGCTGAAGCATCTATTCAGCAAACTGCAGAACATGCCAGCACCGCTGATGAAGTACAAACTGCTGAAGAAAATGCTAGTTCCAGGGCTGATGACTCTGCTCCAGCCACTGAAGAAAATTGCCAGGGCATCCACTAGTGGTGCGCCTGAAGAAATTGAAGAAACCAGGGCAACTTGTGCCTGAGGAAAATCAACCAGATTCCTCAGCTCCACCTGCGCCTACGCCAACTCCAATTCTTCCATCTGCATTGGATGTGAGGAAGACAAAGGCTGCAGAACGAGCTACTGTGAAGAAAAGGAAGGCATCAAATGCTTCAGAATCTTCAGCTCCCAAGAATATGAAGCCGATGACAAGCTCGTTTGCAAATCCCATTGATGTCGTTCCTATCTCCTCCGTGCCATCAAAGGACCTTGTTCCTCTTGGTAAAGATTATGAGATCCCTAGTGGATTAGATGAAGAAACTCAATCTGCTGCTTCGTCAGAGCAGATTGATGAAGAAATTGAAGCGGATACAATCCCTTCAACCCCAATGGTCTCATCACCAATGCCTCAGTTTGATGCTGAAGAGGCTGGTGTTGAAGAAATTGATGAAGATGTGGATATTGGAAGCACCACTCCAGTGATGAATGACGACTTTTGGGAAAGTCGACATCCCAATTCCCCACTCTTCACTCCCCTGCAGCAAATTCCTCACTCTCCTTCAACAACAGTACAATTGGGCTCTGAAGAAACTCATCCCACTGCATCTGTGCATGAAGAAATTCCAGCCACTAGTGCTGAAGAAACTGCTGCTGATACAGACAAGGTGACTGCACCTGAGGAAAATCCTGAAATTCCTCAGCCTGAAGAACCTGAGATCGTGATTCCTGAGGTCGTGACGCAAATCACTGACACTCCTCTGCCAAGGCCAAAGGATCCGTTCTCACGAAAACAAAAATTCAAGGCTGAAGACTTCTATGGCGAGCACGTGTTCTTCACTGAATACAACCCATATGACTCTGCTCGCATAAGGAAGAGGCATTTCTGGACTGCCAGCCAAGCAAATTTCTATTCCTCAGTGCTTTACAACAAAGACAAAGTCTTCGACCATGCTCATATTCCTCACGTGGATATGGAGTCTTTGCCGTGCTTCACGCCAGTTCTCAGTGTTCTTCACGACGCTGGGCTGCTCAATTTCTGCACAGATATATGCGATTGGAATGAAGAACTTATTCTTCAATTCTATGCAACGTTGCACATCACCGGCAACTCTCAAGATATCAATTCATTGGTTTTGGACTGGATGACTGACAACACCCACCATAAGGCCCCTGCATCTGAATTGCTTCGGGTCCTTCCTATGAGTCCACCCACTGAAGATGATCGATGTGTGTACAACGAACCTGAGCTTTCAAATCATTATATGCAAGTGTTGATGAAGCCTTTGAAGCCAGGGCAAGCTCCTAGAACCAATTTCCTCGCCAAGGAATTGCTGTATGTGCCAAGGACTGTCTATCGCATTCTGACGAAGACAATGAGTCCCATCAAAGGCCACGACTCGTCTGATGAAGAAGTCGTTGGCATCATGAAGAATCTGCTTTTCAACATCATCCATGGCGTTCCCGTCAACTTCCATGATTTCTTCATGAGGACTCTGGCCAACATTGCTATGTCACCATTTGAGCTGAAGCCTTATGCACCTTGGATAATGAAATTCATCAGGATAAGGTCTTCACTCAACTACAAAGCTGAAACGCTCAACCACTGCAGCTACTTGCCTCCCATTGAAGTCCTCAAACGGACATATTCCTCGGCTGAAGAAAAAGGCAAGGCCACTGCTGTGATAGATGAAGGCATTCGTCCATTGGATGGCCAATTTCGCAAAGCTGCATCTTACTCCACCAATGATGACTCTGCCACACATGACTCTACTGCTAACACTGCCAAGCCAAATCCTCAAGCCACAGCACCCAGGGTGATGACTGACCATGAGTTACTCCTCAGTCTTCATCAAAAGGTTGACCGCAACCACAAATCGATCAAGCGTCAGTTTGGTTCAATTCTTCACAACATGACTTCCACACACAATGCAATGAAGAAAAACCACTACTACCTTCATGAAACCCTCAACCGCACCTGGGCTGTTCTATCTCAAGTGTACAGTGCTGAAGACTTGGAGAAAATGGGTCTCAAAGAAGACTTTGACTGGTTTGCACCTCCTCCAAAGAAATACAAGAAGGTCAAGGTTCCTTCTTTGGTGGCCAGTTCATATTCTTCATCGCGTGCGATTGATGAAAATGAAGACTTGGACGACACTGCAGCTGGCCCTACTTCAACGACCGACCCCAACAACGCTGGCGCTCCTTCATCAACTTGAAAATCTTCAGGGGCGTTAGTCCTCAGATTTTCGATCCTTTTGGTCATTTGAAGACAAAGGGGGAGAAATCTAAGTTAGTCTTCAAGCGGGTCTATAATAAAGGATTATTCGTTCTTTTTAAGTTACAACTCTCGTTCTTCCGCAACTTTTATTGGATCGAGTTGTAAACTTAAGTCCGATGGTGCGCTGATACTTTTGTTGCACTATGCTTTGATACTTTGATGCGCTATTCTGCATGCTTATTCCTCACTAATATTATTGCACGCATGCTGAATTACATCAGGCACCATATTTCATCATGCATTTCAAATTCATCATATTATATATCAAATGCGTGTATGAATTACAAGATATAGGGGGAGATCTCCATGATTCAACTCTTCAAGTGTGTAGTGCTTCAAAAGCAAATTCCTCACTATCCACATCTTCAGGGGGAGTTCTTCTATATCTTGCAATCAAATTCCTCAATATCAGTACTTACACTTCATATATTTATCCCCGTTGAAAACTTAACCTATGTTGTCATAAATCACCAAAAAGGGGGAGATTGTAAGTGCATCTAGTGCCCCTTAGTGATTTTGGTGTATTGAAGACTTATAGGTTAAGTATCTAATGCGTTTATGAGTGTACACAGATCTATAAGTCTATGAGGAGTTCGATATTTACAGAGAAAGTCGACCCCTAAAAATGAAGTTCTTCGACTGAAGACTTTGATATACTGAAGACTTTCTGAAGACTTTGAAAGTGAAGAAATTGGTGTGACCTTGAAGACTTCGTATTCATTCGAGGAACATGAAGCGTGAAGACTTTTGTTTTCGTAGTTTCATTTTCTCTTTCTTGAGTCATAGGAAACACCGTACTGTTAAAGGGGGTCGAGGAAATACTAAGGAGAAAATTTCCATGTGATGCTCAACTCGAAGCCTACACCTACCAATCCCTTCGAGTGAAGCCATTGGAAATCTCATACAGTTCAGTCAAATTCTTCAGTGACAGAGACGCAGTTCTTCTGGTCACTGAGGACTTTGCTCTGACTGAGGAGTTAGGAATTCGCTAGTGCGAATTGCCTACACAGTGAGGAACATGATAGCCCTGAGGAATTTGTACCTCAAATTTCCGACCGTTGCTGTGCTGCGCGCCAGCTGTCCTAAAATATCTTGTCCACCTAACGGTCATATCATTGAAGGGCATTTATGTCTTATCATGTCGGGCTGCTCCCTAGGCTATAAATAGCCGCCCCCTACAACCACTAGCTGGTTGGCTGCTCCGCGAGAACTTGACACTTGTCATTTGAGAGCAACCCATCCTCCGAGGACTTTGAGCGAAAATCATCAAGTGAAGAAAATCCAAACCCCAAACCCAAAACACCTACAAACCCAAAGTGATTGAGCATCACTGAAGAGATTGATCCTGCGTGGATCCGACGCTTGTTACCTTTGAAGACTGTGCTTCTTCTAGACGGTTAGGCGTCAAGGTCTAGAGCATCCAAGAGGAATTGTGGATCGCCGAGTGACCAAGTCTGTGAAGGTTTGGAAGTCACCTGAAGACTTACCACGAGTGATTGGGCGAGGACTGTGTGTTCTTAGCTCAAGGAGAATACGGTGAGGACTGTGTGTCTGGGACTGGGTGTCCTCGAGTTTAAATACTCAGCCGCTCCAACCAGATGTACAGCTGAGACAGCAGTTGGAACAGGTCTACCAAATCGTTGTCTTCACCAAGCTTACTGGTTCTATTTCCTCAACTCTTTCATTTCCTCAGTAGTGTGCTGTTTGTGTATCCTATCTGTGTTTGAAGACTTTGACTGAAGACTTTCTCAATTTCCTCAGTTCAATTTCTTCAGTCTGTTTGTCTTCAACTTGTGCTATCATGTGTTTACGCTTTCTGTACTCAGTGTTTGTCTTCATTTCATCATGATGACTATGGTAGGATTCTGTTATGTTTTCATCTGAGTACTTATTCCGCTGCTAGTAGTTCTTCGCTAAGGAATTTCCTCACGAGCAAATTCCTCAGTGAAGAATTTCATAAAAATCGCCTATTCACCCCCCCTCTAGTTGATATAACGCACTTTCAGTGTCCTATTAGGACACAACTTCTATCCTATCTATGCACAGTCCAAAACCAAGTCCAACTGTAACCTACCTTGTACAATAATTTTCGACACAATTCTAACAAACTCCACCTTGGCGAATATTCTTCATCACCTTGAATTCATCCATGCGTCGAACCTCCATTTACATTGGACTTGAGATACGCCATGAGCACCGCTGGTACTCCCAGACTCCATGTGACTCCACCTGCAACTGTACTCCCTTCTCGTCTTCTTCACAGTTAATACTCGAGCAAAAAATTAAGTTCCTCATTACTCTACTTTGTGCTTCCAACTTTTGGAGTACCCGCTCAACGCCATTACACACCGACCACTGTCTGCGTGAAAGTGAACAACTCATATATTGGAAACTACATATAAGAGTTACATGTACTCAACATCACCGCTCTTTCTTAACCTTCTGTCTGAAACTTGTAGGAATTTCATCGTTGCCCTGTGTCACCCTGAATCAAATTCGTAATTGTCTCACCCTTCTTCCAGATAGTCTCTGGCATGCCCCACAGCCTATAGCACTATGCCTCCTTCTGTAATTGTCATCCGCACTTTGCCATGTGCACCGAACACCGCATAATATATGGCCATATACCCTTTCAGCTTTTGACAATTTCAGACTTTCCGCCACTTTCTCAGATTCTCTATGGTCAACTCCTGTCCATCTTTCGGCACCGATAGACTCAGTCACCAACTTAAATCCGGTACCCGTCAACACTGCTTCAGCACCCCCTGCACAATTTGTCTGACAACATATCTGACCCCCAGTGCCTTGGCCTGTCGCCATGTCCCGTGCTTACCGCACGCCTCGCCGCTATCATCGCGTCAAGCCTCTCCTGTCCTAGTCGAATCTCCCGGGTAGCTAGCCCTCACTGTTGGGGAACGTAGTAATTTCAAAAAAATTCCTACGCACACGCAAGATCATGGTGATGCATAGCAACGAGAGGGGAGAGTGTTGTCTACGTACCCTCGTAGACCGAAAGCGGAAGCGTTATATCAACGCGGTTGATGTAGTCGTACGTCTTCACGATCCGACCAATCCAAGCACCGTTACTCCGGCACCTCCGAGTTCTTGGCACACGTTCAGCTCGATGACGCACCCCTAGCTCCGATCCAGCAAAGCTTCGGGGAGGAGTTCTGTCAGCACGACGGCGTGGTGACAATCTTGATGTTCTACCGGCGCAGGGCTTCGCCTAAGCACTGCAACGATATATTCGAGGTGGAATATGGTGGAGGGGGGCACCGCACACGGCTAAGGAACGATCACGAAGATCAACTTGTGTGTCCATGGGGTGCCCCCTGCCCCCGTATATAAAGGAGCAAGGGAGGGAGGAGGCCGGCCCTAGGTTTGGGCGCGCCAGGGGAGTCCTACTCCCACCGGGAGTAGGATTCCACCTTTCCTAGTCCAACTAGGTCAAGGGGGGAAAGAGGGCAAGAGGGGAAGGAAGGGAGAGAGGGGCCGCGCCCCAAACCCCTTGTCCAATTCGGACTGGGCTTGGGAGGGGCGCGCGCCACCTCCTGGTCCTTCCCACTAAGGCCCATCAAGGCCCATTGCTTCTTCCTCGTATTCCCGTAACTCCCCGGTATCTCCGAAAATACCCGAACCACTCAGAACCCTTCCGATGTCCGAATATAGTCGTCCAATATATCGATCTTTACGTCTCGACCATTTCGAGACTCCTAGTCATGTCCCCGATCTCATCCGGGACTCCAAACTCCTTCGGTACATCAAAACTCATAAACTCATTATATAACTGTCATCGAAACCTTAAGCGTGCGGACCCTACGGTTCGATAACAATGTAGACATGACCGAGACACGTCTCCGGTCAATAACCAATAGCGGGACCTGGATGCCCATATTGTCTCCTACATATTCTACGAAGATCTTTATCGGTCAGATCGCATAACAACATATGTTGTTCCCTTTGTCCATCGGTATGTTACTTGCCCGAGATTCGATCGTCGGTATCCAATACCTAGTTCAATCTCGTTACCGGCAAGTCTCTTTACTCGTTCCGTAATACATCATCCCGCAACTAACTCATTAGTTGCAATGCTTGCAAGGCTTAAGTGATGTGCATTACCGAGAGGGGCCAGAGATATCTCTCCCACAATTGGAGTGACAAATCCTAATCTCGAAATACGCCAACCCAACATCTACCTTTGGTGACACCTGTAGTACTCCTTTATAATCACCCAGTTACGTTGTGACGTTTGGTAGCACCCAAAGTGTTCCTCCGGCAAACGGGAGTTGCATAATCTCATAGTCAAAGGAACATGTATAAGTCATGGATAAAAGCAACAGCAACATACTAAACGATCGGGTGCTATGCTAATGGAATGGGTCATGTCAATCAGATCATTCAACTAATGATGTGACCTTGTTAATCAAATGACAACTCCTTTGTCCATGGTTAGGAAACTTAACCATCTTTGATTAACAAGCTAGTCAAGTAGAGGCATACTAGTGACACTCTGTTTGTCTATGTATCCACACATGTATTATGTTTCCAGTTAATACAATTCTAGCAGGAATAATAAACATTTATCATGATATGTAAGGAAATAAATAATAACTTTATTATTGCCTCTAGGGCATATTTCCTTCAGTCTCCCACTTGCACTAGAGTCAATAATCTAGGTCACATCACCATGTGATTAATTCACATCACCATGTGATTAACTCGATAGTTCACATCATCATGTGATTAACACCCATAGTTCACATCGCCATGTGACCAACACCCAAAGGGTTTGCTAGATTCAGTAATCTAGTTCACATCGCTATGTGATTAACACCCAAAGAGTACTACGGTGTGATCATGTTTCGCTTGTGAGAGAAGTTTAGTCAACGGGTCTGCCACATTCAGATCCGTTATGTATTTTGCAATTTTCTATGTCTACAATGCTCTGCACGGAGCTACTCTAGCTAATTGCTCCCACTTTCAATATGTATCTAGATCGAGACTTAGAGTCATCCAGATCGGTGTCAAAACTTGCATCGACGTAACCCTTTACGACAAACCTTTTGTCACTTCCATAATCGAGAAACATATCCTTATTCCACTAAGGATAATTTTGACCGCTGTCCAGTGATCTACTCCTAGATCACTATTGTACTCCCTTGCCAAACTCAGTGTAGGGTATACAATAGATCTGGTACACAGCATGGCATACTTTATAGAACCTATGGCCAAGGCATAGGGAATGACTTTCATTCTCTTTATATCTTCTGCCGTGGTCGACTTTTGAGTCTTTACTCAACTTCATACCTTGTAACACCGGAAAGAACTCTTTCTTTGACTGTTCCATTTTGAACTACTTCAAAATCTTGTCAAGGTATGCACTCATTGAAAACTTATCAAGCGTCTTGATCTATCTCTATAGATCTTGACGCTCAATATGTAAGCAGCTTTACCGAGGTCCTTCTTCGAAAAACTTCTTTCAAACACTCCTTTATGCTTTGCAGAATAATTCTACATTATTTCCGATCAACAATATGTCATTTACATATACTTATCAGAAATATTGTAGTGCTCCCACTCACTTTCTTGTAAATACAGGCTTCACCGCAAGTCTGTATAAAACTATATGCTTTGATCAACTCATCAAAGCGTATATTCCAACTCCGAGATGCTTGCACCAGTCCATAGATGGATCGCTGGAGCTTGCACAGTTTGTCAGCACCCTTTGGATCGATAAAACCTTCTGGTTGCATCATATACAACTCTTCTTCCAGAAACCCATTCAGGAATGCAGTCTTTACATCCATTTGCCAAATTTCATAATCATAAAATGCGGCAATTGCTAACATGATTCGGACAGACTTAAGCATCGCTACGGGTGAGAAGGTCCCATCGTAGTCAATCCCTTGAACTTGTCGAAACCCCTTTGCGACAAGTCGAGCTTTGTAGACAGTAACGTTACCGTCGGCATCAGTCTTCTTCTTAAAGATCCACTTGTTTTCTATTGCTTGCCGACCCTCGGGCAAGTCAACCAAAGTCCACACTTTGTTTTCATACATGGATCCCATCTCAGATTTCATGGCTTCCAGCCATTTTGCGGAATATGGGCTCACCATCGCTTCTTCATAGTTCGTAGGTTCGTCATGATCTAGTAGCATGATTTCCAGAATAGGATTGCCGTACCACTCTGGCGCGGATCTTACTCTGGCTGATCTACGAGGTTCTGTAGTAACTTGATCTGAAGTTTCATGATCAATATCATTATCTTCCTCACTAATTGGTGTAGGTGCTACAGAAACAGATTTCTGTGATGTACTACTTTCCAATAAGGGAGCAGGTACAGTTACCTCATCAAGTTCTACTTTCCTCCCACTCACTTCTTTCGAGAGAAACTCCTTTTCTAGAAAGACTCCGAATTTAGCAACAAAAGTCTTGCCTTCGGATCTGTGATAGAAGGTGTATCCAACAGTTTCTTTTGGATATCCTATGAAGACACACTTTTCCGATTTGGGTTCGAGCTTATCAGGTTGAAGCTTTTTCACATAAGCATCACAGCCCCAAACTTTAAGAAACGACAACTTTGGTTTCTTGCTAAACCATAGTTCATAAGGTGTCGTCTCAACGGATTTTGACGGTGTCCTATTTAACGTGAATGCGGCCGTCTCTAGAGCATAACCCCAAAATGATAGCGGTAAATCTGTAAGAGACATCATAGATTGCATTATATCCAATAAAGTACGGTTATGACGTTCGGACACACCATTATGCTGTGGTGTTCCAGGTGGCGTGAGTAGTGAAACTATTTCACATTGTTTAACTGAAGGCCAAACTCGTAACTCAAATATTTTACCTCTGCGATCATATCGTAGAAACTTTTATTTTCTTGTTACGATGATTCTCTACTTCACTCTGAAATTCTTTGAACTTTTAAAACGTTTCAGACTTATGTTTCATCAAGTAGATATACCCATATCTGCTCAAATCATCTGTGAAGGTTAGAAAATAATGACACTTGTCGCGAGCCTTAAAATTCATCGGACCACATACATTAGTATGTATGATTTCCAACAAATCTGTTGCTTGCTCCATTGTTCCGGAGAACGGCGTTTTAGTCATCTTGCCCAAGAGGCATGGTTCGCAAGCATCAAGTGATTCATAATCAAGTGATTCCAAAATCCCATCAGCATGGAGTTTCTTCATGCGCTTTACACCAATATGACCTAAACGGCAGTGCCACAAATAGGTTGCACTATCATTATTAACTTCGCATCTTTTGGTTTCAATATTATGAATATGTGTATCACTACGATCGAGATCCAATGAACTATTTTCATTGGGTGTGTATGACCATAAAAGGTTCTATTCATGTAAACAGAACAACAATTGTTCTCTAACTTAAATGAATAATCGTATTGCAATAAACATGATCAAATCATATTTATGCTCAACGCAAATACCAAATAACACTTATTTAGGTTCATCACTAATCCCGAAAGTATAGGGAGTGTACGATGATGATCATATCAATCTTGGAACCACTTCCAACACACATCGTCACTTCACCCTCAACTAGTCTCTGTTTATTCTGCAACTCCCGTTTCGAGTTACTAATCTTAGCAACTGAACTAGTATCAAATACTGAGGGGTTGCTATGAACACTAGTAAAATACACATCAATAATCTGTATATCCAATATACCTTTGTTCACTTTGCCATCCTTCTTATCCGCCAAATACTTGGGGTAGTTCCGCTTCCAGTGATCAGTCCCTTTGCAGTAGAAGCACTTAGTCTCAGGCTTAGGACCAGACTTGGACTTCTTCACTTGAACAGCAACTCACTTGCCGTTCTTCTTGAAGTTCCTCTTCTTCCCTTTGCCTTTTTCTTGAAACTAGTGGTCTCGTCAACCATCAACACTTGATGTTTTTCTTGATTTCTACCTTCGTCGATTTCAGCATCACGAAGAGCTTGGGAATTGTTTTCGTCATCCCTTGCATACTATAGTTCATCACGAAGTTCTACTAACTTGGTGATGGTGACTAGTGAATTCTGTCAATCACTATCTTATCTGGAAGATAAACTCCCACTTGATTCAAGCGATTGTAGTACCCAGACAATCTGAGCACATGCTCACTAGTTGAGCGATTCTCCTCCATCTTTTAGCTATAGAACTTGTTGGAGACTTCATCTCTCTCAACTCGGGTATTTGCTTGAAATATTAACTTCAACTCCTGGAACATCTCATATGGTCCATGACGTTCAAAACGTCTTTGAAGTCCCGATTCTAAGCCGTTAAGCATGGTGCACTAAACTATTAAGTAGTCATCATATTGAGCTAGTCAAACGTTCATAACGTCTGCATCTGCTCCTGCAATAGGTCTGTCACCTAGCGGTGCATCAAGGACATAATTCTTCTGTGCAGCAATGAGGATAAACCTTAGATCACGGATCCAATCCGCATCATTGCTACTAACATCTTTCAACACAATTTTCTCTAGGAACATATCAAAATAAACATAGGGAAGCAACAACGCGAGCTATTGATCTACAACATAGATATGCTAATGATAAATTTAAGTTCAATTAATCATATTACTTAAGAACTCCCACTTAGATAGACATCCCTCTAATCTTCTAAGTGATCACGTGATCCAAATCAAACTAAACCATAACCGATCATCACGTGAAATGGATTAGTTTTTAATGGTGAACATCATCATGTTGATCATATCTACTATATGATTCACGCTCGACCTTTCGGTCTCCGTGTTCCGAGGTCATATCTTATATGCATAGCTCGTCAAGTATAACCTGAGTATTCCGCGTGTGCAACTGTTTTGCACCCGTTGTATTTGAACGTAGAGCCTATCACACCCGATCATCACGTGGTGTCTCAGCACGAAGAACTTTCGCAACGGTGCATACTCAGGGAGAACACTTCTTGATAATTAGTGAGAGATCATCTTATAATGCTACCGTCAATCAAAGCAAGATAAGATGCATAAAAGATAAACATCACATGCAATCAATATAAGTGATATGATATGGCCATCATCATCTTGTGCTTGTGATCTCCATCTCCGCAGCACTGTCATGATCACCATCGTCACCGGCGCGACACCTTGATCTCCATCGTAGCATCGTTGTCGTCTCGCCAAGCTTATGCTTCTACGACTATCGCTACCGCTTAGTGATAAAGTAAAGCATTACAGGGCGATTGCATTGTATACAATAAAGCGACAACCATACGGCTCCTGCCGGTTGCCGATAGCTCGGTTACAAAACATGATCATCTCATACAATAAAATTTAGCATCATGTCATGACCATATCACATCACAACATGCCCTTCAAAAACAAGTTAGACGTCCTCTACTTTGTTTGTTGCAAATTTTACGTGGCTGCTACGGGCTGAAGCAAGAACCAATCTCACCTACGCATCAAAACCACAACGATACTTCGTCAAATAGACTCTGTTTTAACCTTCTCAAGGACCGGGCGTAGCCATACTCGGTTCAACTAAAGTTGGTGAGACAGTCTCCCGCAAGCCATCTGTGTGCAAAGCACGTCGAGGGAACCGGTCTCGCGTAAGCGTACGCGTAAGGTTGGTCCGGGTCGTCTCATCCAACAATACCGCTGACCCAAAGTATGACATGCTGGTAGGCAGTATGACTTGTATCGTCCACAACTCACTTGTGTTCTACTCGTGCAAATAACATCAAACCATAAAAACCTAGGCTCGGATACCACTGTTGGGGAACGTAGTAATTTCAAAAAAATTCCTACGCACACGCAAGATCATGGTGATGCATAGCAACGAGAGGGGAGAGTGTTGTCTACGTACCCTCGTAGACCGAAAGCGGAAGCGTTATATCAACGCGGTTGATGTAGTCGTACGTCTTCACGATCCGACCGATCCAAGCACCGTTACTCCGGCACCTCCGAGTTCTTGGCACACGTTCAGCTCGATGACGCACCCCTAGCTCCGATCCAGCAAAGCTTCGGGGAGGAGTTCTGTCAGCACGACGGCGTGGTGACAATCTTGATGTTCTACCGGCGCAGGGCTTCGCCTAAGCACTGCAACGATATATTCGAGGTGGAATATGGTGGAGGGGGGCACCGCACACGGCTAAGGAACGATCACGAAGATCAACTTGTGTGTCCATGGGGTGCCCCCTGCCCCCGTATATAAAGGAGCAAGGGAGGGAGGAGGCCGGCCCTAGGTTTGGGCGCGCCAGGGGAGTCCTACTCCCACCGGGAGTAGGATTCCACCTTTCCTAGTCTAACTAGGTCAAGGGGGAAAAGAGGGCAAGAGGGGAAGGAAGGGAGAGAGGGGCCGCGCCCCAAACCCCTTGTCCAATTCGGACTGGGCTTGGGAGGGGCGCGCGCCACCTCCTGGTCCTTCCCACTAAGGCCCATCAAGGCCCATTGCTTCTTCCTCGTATTCCCGTAACTCCCCGTTACCTCCGAAAATACCCGAACCACTCAGAACCCTTCCGATGTCCGAATATAGTCGTCCAATATATCGATCTTTACGTCTCGACCATTTCGAGACTCCTCGTCATGTCCCCGATCTCATCCGGGACTCCGAACTCCTTCGGTACATCAAAACTCATAAACTCATTATATAACTGTCATCGAAACCTTAAGCGTGCGGACCCTACGGTTCGATAACAATGTAGACATGACCGAGACACGTCTCCGGTCAATAACCAATAGCGGGACCTGGATGCCCATATTGTCTCCTACATATTCTACGAAGATCTTTATCGGTCAGACCGCATAACAACATATGTTGTTCCCTTTGTCCATCGGTATGTTACTTGCCCGAGATTCGATCGTCGGTATCCAATACCTAGTTCAATCTCGTTACCGGCAAGTCTCTTTACTCGTTCCGTAATACATCATCCCGCAACTAACTCATTAGTTGCAATGCTTGCAAGGCTTAAGTGATGTGCATTACCGAGAGGGCCCAGAGATACCTCTCCCACAATTGGAGTGACAAATCCTAATCTCGAAATACGCCAACCCAACATCTACCTTTGGTGACACCTGTAGTACTCCTTTATAATCACCCAGTTACGTTGTGACGTTTGGTAGCACCCAAAGTGTTCCTCCGGCAAACGGGAGTTGCATAATCTCATAGTCAAAGGAACATGTATAAGTCATGGATAAAAGCAACAGCAACATACTAAACGATCGGGTGCTATGCTAATGGAATGGGTCATGTCAATCAGATCATTCAACTAATGATGTGACCTTGTTAATCAAATGACAACTCCTTTGTCCATGGTTAGGAAACTTAACCATCTTTGATTAACAAGCTAGTCAAGTAGAGGCATACTAGTGACACTCTGTTTGTCTATGTATCCACACATGTATTATGTTTCCAGTTAATACAATTCTAGCAGGAATAATAAACATTTATCATGATATGTAAGGAAATAAATAATAACTTTATTATTGCCTCTAGGGCATATTTCCTTCACTCACTGCCTCAACCCCCACTGCAGAGAATCATCGATCATCACCGACCGATGCCGAGTATCACGTCTTCATCAAACCACTGGTACCCAGTCCGATCCACGTGTCTCTCGCTTTTCCGCTGAAATAGGCTTCGACTCTCCATGCATTATATTTACGCCGTAGCCCCTCCATCAGCTTAGAGTGAAGTCGTCCATCAGACTCCAGCTCCACCTTCAACATGACTGCATGTAGCTGGCCATGCTACCCTCGCGCCCTGTCGACTTCAAGCTCTCATGTATGCACTGCCTTGAATCAACCCTGCGTCATAGTCATGTCGAAGCCGCACAAGCCCTCAAGGCTGCACCACATGTTTCCACGCCCCAGAAGTTGGCCACCATCAGCATCACGCTCCTATGTCGTCGCGCTGAAATCACCGCCGTCTTCTACTTTGACCGACATCCCTGTCGATCCATCAGACTGTCCAGTCCGACCCAGCCGGAAATTATCCGACTGCAACCATGCTCCACCCTGCGTCATATTCAACCTGCATATCTCCGTGCATTGCTTGACGCCATGTGTTTGCATGATGCTGTCACGACGCGCTCCAGACTCCTGCAAGCCTTATACGCACGCCGCCATCCTCGCGACGCACCACAAACCGTCACACTATCATCCCTACACACAACATTTGCACAAAGAAATAAAGTCGAAATCCACACATAAGCCTTCCCGCATGCACTTAACCATGAAGATCAAAAGGTCCATTAGGCTTCCTATCTCTTCCTCCCCATAACTAGCTTCAGCCTGTCCTGTTGCGTAGGTTTTTTTATCCAACAAATCTCACGTGCATGCACAGCACCACACCACACCACACCACACGGCTCCTTTGCCTCTGCCTGGCACAACGCCACCGAGCCAGCTCCTTCAGCCTCACGTACGGCCACGTATCCAATCCAGTATACCTAGCTCCTGGCCAGCTTTGGGCCTTGATCTGTGCCAGCCCAGCCACCGCCTGCCTATCTCGCTGAACGCCAAGTCTCGTCCACGCATCCCTAGTTACGCCGTCGCCGTTGCTGCTGATGCAATCTCGGTCAACATGTCGAACGCCAGCACTGCTACCTGTTGCTGCTTGAGTACGCCGCCTGGCATTGTGAACCGGGCCATTTACCATTCTATCGAGTTTGGGTTGTTTGTTCGGTCAGTTTTATTATATAGTGGCGATGGGCCGAACAGTTTTTTCAGTTGTTTTTCTTCTTGCAACTGTTTTTTAGAACTGGTGACGATATTTTATAAAATGCTCCTGAGTTCTGAAAACAACACATAAAAATGTTCTATTATTTTATAATATTTTTAAATTTTGAAATATTCCAGAAAAGTAAAATATTGGAGGAATTTAAAGATAACATTCATTTCGGAAGGTGATCACATTGTTTTTAAAAAATAAACGAATTTGAAAAGTGATAGCCAAAAATATAAATTATTTGCAAACTTTAAAATTTTCAGGAATTTTAATATTCTTCATTAATTTAAATAAGTTATAAAAACTAAGAAATTTTCACTAAATAAAAACAATTCTACAATTTTAGTTGAGGCATTTTAAAATATTCATGAATTTAAAAATACTTTATAATTTTAGAAAATCAATAATTTAAAATGTGTTCAAATTGAACATAGCAAAAGGAAAGCTGATAAGAAAAAACTTATATAAAAAGAAAATAAAAATTCAAAAGAAAACTGCCAGAGGAAAACAAAGAAGAAGATAAGAAAAGCCAAAATAACCCGGGACATTCGTAACAACAGAAGCAGAAAACAACACAGTGTCTCGAGTGGGTAGGCCCATATAATCACAGGAAATGCGTGTTTAGGTTTGCACACCCAGCCTTACACCCGGAATATGTTTTACCGCTTTTCATAGGGCTTTTAGTTGCATTTAGTTTTTTAAGAGGAAATAAATTTAATCAGCTAGGTGGTCTACGGATCCGGATGTAATTTTTATTTCTGGTGTTTGTTGTACTGACATGACTAAAGATGAATAGATTGACCCCACAAAAAAAGATGAATAGATTGGAAGTTTTCCGAAAAAAAATTAATCAACTCATTTCTTTGAGGTATGCAAGCTGTGGCGGACATTCTAGAACAATCTTGGCTGACCCACCAGCCCATGTGGACAAATGTACCACTTGCCAATTGGCCAACATATTTAGGAATGAAATTGAACCAGCCCATTACCACACCGTTTTCTAAAGAAAAAAAAAGCTCCGCCACTGCATGCAAGCATTAAATATTACTTACCCAATTTCAAATTAATTAAAGATCTAGATACATTCCAAGTTAAAATTTTGACAAAATCTACAGAAACATGTGCTAAAATGTACACCATCAAATATATACAGTACAAACATATATTTTGGAAATAATATAATGAAACTAATTGATGTTGTAGATGTCGATATAATTTTTGGTCAGTTTTGTTTTCAATTAGGACAAATTTATATTTATATTTATTTAAAAATAGAGAGAGTGTGTAGAACATACATTGCTACGTTTATTTTTTCAAGGTAACACACCAACATGTGTTTATCAATATATATATGTAAGTATCTATCAATATCTATATGAAGGTGTGGTGGACCCGGGCCTTTGCCGGCGGGACGGATCTTGCTCCATTTGTAGGTGTTTTTGTGAGTTTGTTTTGGGTTTGTGTGTTAATCAGGAAGACGTTGCGGCGGCGGCTCCCTAAAGATGGATTACGGTTCTCCCCGTCTAGCCCCCGTTTCGGTGATGCGTCTAGCATCATCGAAGGGCATGTGGAGGTGTATCTCCGGCTGATCTCGCGAGATTTAGTTGGTGCTAGTGTTTGGCCGATCTGTTTGGATCCAGTCTTTGTTCATCTTCGTTTATGTGTCTTCAGGTTGGATCCCATCGATATATACTTCTTTTCATCGCGACGGTTGCTATTCTGGTGCGTTGGAACTATGGGGCCTTAGTGAAGGAGATATGCCCTAGAGGCAATAATAAAGTTGTTATTTATATTTCCTTACATCATGATAAATATTTATTATTCATGTTAGAGTTGTATTAACCGGAAACTTAGTACATGTGTGAATACATAGATAAATAGAGTGTCATTAGTATGCCTCTACTTGACTGGCTCGTTAATCAAAGATGGTTAAGTTTCCTAGCCATAGACGTGAGTTGTCATTTGATAAACGGGATCACATTATTAGAGAATGATGTGATTGACTTGACCCATCCATTAGCTTGGCACTATGATCGTTTAGTTTATTGCTATTGCTTTCTTCAAAACTTATACATGTTCCTATGACTATGAGATTATGCAACTCCCGAATACCGGAGGAACACTTAGTGTGCTATCAAACGTCACAACGTAACTGGATGATTATAAAGATGCTCTACAGGTGTCTCCGATGGTGTTTGAGTTGGCATAGACCGAGATTAGGATTTGTCACTCCGTTTGTCGGAGGGGTATCTCTGGTCCCTCTCGGTAATGCACATCACTATAAGCCTTGCAAGCAATGTTACTAATGAGTTAGTTGCGGGATGATGCATTACGGAACGAGTAATGAAACTTGCTGGTAACGAGATTGAACTAGGTATGATGATACCGATGATCGAATCTCGGGCAAGTAACATACCGATGACAAAGGGAACAACGTATGTTGTTATGCAGTTTGATCGATAAAGATCTTCGTAGAATATGTAGGAACCAATATGAGCATCTAGGTTCCGCTATTGGTTATTGACCGGAGATGAGTCTCGGTCATGTCTACATAGTTCTCGAACCCGTAGGGTCCGCATGCTTAACGTTCAATGACGATTTGTATTATGAGTTTATGTGATTTGATGACCGAAGGTTGTTCGGAGTCCCGGATGAGATCACAGATGTGACGAGGAGTCTCGAAATGGTCGAGAGGTAAAGATGCATATATTGGAAGGCTATATTCGGACATCGGAAAGGTTCTGAGTGATTCGGGTATTTTTCGGAGTACCGTGGAGTTACGGGAATTCGCCGGGAGAAGTTATGGGCCTTATTGGGCTTCAGTGGAGAGAGGGGAGAAGGGCCAAGAGGTGGCGCCCCCCCCCTTCCCAAACCGAATTGGACAAGGGGTGGGGGCGCGGCTCCCCTTTCCTTCTCCCTCTCCCTCTCTTTCCTTCTCTCCTACTCCGAATAGGAAAGGGAATCTTACTAGGACTCCCTATGCTTGGCGCGCCCCCTAGGCCGGTCGCCTCCTCCATGCCTCCTTTATATACGGGGGAGGGGAGCACCCCAAAGGCACTCAACATTTGTCTTAGCCGTGTGCGGTGCCCCCCTCCACAGTTACACACCTCGGTCATGTCGTCGTAGTGCTTAGGCGAAGCCCTGCGCCGGTAACTTCATCATCATCGTCACCACGCCACCGTGCTGACGAAACTCTCCCTCGGCCTCAGCTGGATCTAGAGTTCGAGGGACGTCACCGAGCTGAACGTGTGCAGATCGCGGAGGTGTCGTGCGTTCGGTACTTGATCGGTTGGATCGCGAAGACGTTCAACTACATCAACTGCGTTACTTAACGCTTCCGTTTTAGTCTACGAGGGTACGTAGACACACTCTCCCCGCTCGTTGCTATGCATCTTCTAGATAGATCTGCGTGATCGTAGGAATTTTTTTGAAATACCGCGTTCCCCAACCCTTAGCACGATGACTTACTGGCTTTCTAATACAATAAGTTTAGCCTGATTCTAATGAGGGAGGGGCGATGAGGGCGGCGTGTCTTCGGCTCGGTCCAATGCTGACAGGACATGATTAATACATCAAAAGTTTCCTCGCAAAAAAATGATACCACATGGGAAATGTGGTAAGTTATCTTCAAAATCCACTTATATCTAAGATGATGCTGAGAGCTAATCAAGTGAAAGTTTCTTTTTTTGCCACAATACCATTATGCTTTCTCTGATCAGATAACGCCTTCACCGTCTGACATCACGTTAATTGAAATCTCACAAATGAACTTTGAAATCATGAACAAAAGGCACTTCTTTATATCATTCATTCTCAGCCCATATTACAATGGGAGTACATGAATTGGTAAGACGACACGGGATTGCAAATCAAGGAGCAACGTGCATTATGAATCCCTACGAATAAAGAAGGAAACGTCAAGCGTCGTGATTGAAGAGGCAGACTGGGGTGGCGACACTTGTGTCGATCTTGCAGTCGAGCCTCGGTTACACTTAGGGCTAGAGGAGAAAACGTCCACCGGGAATGACTTGGATATCATCCCGGCGTGCAACCTAAGCTCATCGCCATCGCGTCCGACCTCCTTTATGCTGACCCACGCAATAAAGACCTTCACCTTAATGCCTTCGAGGCCGCTGATCATGTCATTTTTTATGTTCCCGATGACCCGAGTACTGTAGTGGATGTCGTACTGGCCGTCGACACGCAATTTGCATTAATCGGAGAAGTGTACCTCAAAGGAGCCATCCGGTCGGAGCTCGTAGTCATGCACTCCCTGCGGGAGGATGCCCGCTAGGAAGCCATATCGACCTAGCATTTCGTAGGCCGTCGGCTTGGCTGTGGGGGCGGGGTCCTTGGCCAGGGTGGCGGCGGTGGCAGTGAGAAGGATGGCTAATATTGCCAAGAGGAGGAGGGTGCTATGCTTCGCCATTGTTGGTGCTCTAGCTCAGGCTCACAAGTAAAGCTTTGCTAATATTACACTATGAACTATATATGGAGCAAAATAAGTGAATCAACACTTTAAAATAAGCTCCGTTTAGATTAGGTTTCACGTTGCATGTAATAATATGAATTTAATGTTTCTTAATTGAAGTATCTGGTTGTGAAAGAGATTATTTGAGGCGTGACCGGTCACTGTCAGCGGACGCGCATGGGCGTGTCCGCGGATGTTTGAGCGGTCAGATTTGCTGTATCTGGCGATGCTCATAGGTTCTGGGATGTTCTGATGACCGTTAGATGTCTGTTTGTGATGCTACCGCAGTTCGCCATGGTTGTTGGTTCAAGAAGAAGCAGGAGGTGGTGCTCAAGCTAGCATGATCATCTTATGTTCGGTCAAGATGCATGAAGTATGCCCGAAACGCGATTCTTTTGTATGCCAGCATGTGTGGTGGCATGAATTCTAAACTATGAATGGCATGGAGATTATTTTGTATATGCTAGCATGAATGCCGTCATGAATTATAGCTTCGGTCGAGCAATCTAAATAACTAGGGTTGGTATGCAAATATGTTTGTTTGTTTGTATGCAAATATGCAGACCAAATAGGTCGAGCAGTTTGGCGCATGGGCCAGAAAAACGTGGGCGAGGGTGGACGTCGTGCCTACAACCGACCAAAATGAAAAAAAAAAACAGACCAATTTCGTGTCCGTTCGCGTTGCCGCATTGGAGTTGGCCTAAACTCTTGGAATGTGTGCTTACCATGCCAAAATGCGAAACAAAGACATAGCTGCATTGAGGCCTTAATTTGTAAACTTCAAAATTCAAACTTTTCAGTTTTAAAAAAATCTGAAAAAAAATACACATATACCTAGACATAATGTGCTAAATGTGTGTAAATTTCCAGGTCAAATGTGTTCAAATGAGAGCTACACAAAAAAGATAAATCTGGGCCTTTATAGCATATATGTACTGTTCATCCTCAAAGTGTCTAGGTATATGTAACAAAAATAAAAATTTCTGAACTCAATTTTTTGTGCAGTTCACAATTTAAACTTTACACATGTGTAATTGAGTTCAGAAATTTTTGAAATAAAAAATTTTGAATTTTAAAATTTTCGAAATTAAGGCATACATGGAGCTTGGTTTCCATAATGCCACTGCTTTCTGGTTACTAAAGGTCGTAGCTAAAATGCACATGACCTGATCAAAATGCACCGTTTTCTTCGTGCTTGCACGCCCATTTTAGTTTATTCAGTTGGCATGCCACCAATGAAAAGTGTCAAAGCTGTGTACGATGAAATAATTTTGAAATTTCTTAGGAGTAATATGGATCAAGGGGTAGACACATCTTCTGAAAGAGTTAGAATAAATGAATAAACGGCGTCCATTGATTGATTCAAAGAGCAGATGTTTAGTCTCCTTTTTGAAAGAAAGAAAAAGGAAACGTGTTTGAAGACACCCTGCAATACGAAAAACCCTTCTACTCCCGAGCCCATTTTGAGCTCAGGATGAACAGTAAATTCTGAAAAAAAATAAAATAAAACAAAAACTATTGTTTTGGGTGCAAACTTTCATAAATGTTCTCGGTGCCTGCAAATTTTCATCCCGAAATAACATTCGTGGTAAAAAAGGACACTCCAAAAATGCTATTTTCGAAAGCATTTTGGAGTGTTCTTTTTTGCCATTCCACGAGTGTTATTTCGGTATGAAAATTTGCAAGCACTAAGAACATGTGTCAATTTTTGCACCAAAAAATGTCAGAATTTTTTTATGTTTTCACTTTTTTTTGTTTTTACTGTTCATTAGGGAGCATATGAGCTCGCGAGGAGATACTCCGTGTCCCCTGCGATATCCTTTCAGTCTGGAGTATACGGCATGAACTCTGTGTCAAAATATAAGATGTTTTTTGGTTTAGATTGGGACTCAAAAACGTCTTTCATTTTGATACATACGGAGTAGAAAATAGACAAGAAATATTCAAATTTCCCATGCGTGAGCAAGCTGTTTTTCGGAAAGCGGCCTACCCCTCGTTGAGTGGTACTCCCTCCTTTTCGGTTTATAGGGCTTATCTCAAAATTTTAGTTTTTCCATTTTATAAGGCTCAATTTGGTTGTTTTCCATCACATGCTCAGATTCCAAGGTGCATTAAATCATTGCATGCAAGTACTAAGAGAAAACTGACCAATGCATGTAATTTATGCATGCATGCATTGCAATTAATGCATTGGTAAACATACTTTTTTGATGAAAACAAGAGCATTAATTGGGTGCTTTTGCAAACTACAAAAAGTATTCCACCACTCACCATCTACCTTGGTTGGTGAGAATTTTGAATTGAGCCTTATAAACCGGAAAGGAGGGAGTACAAGTACTGTTGGGAGTGGAAATTCAGCAGAAATAATATGGGGAAGAAGAAAGAGAATAGGTGCTCAGACGGTCAAACTACTAGCTAGTGTCTAGGGAATATGAGAAGTCTATATATAAATGCAATGCAGGCTTAAATGACAGCCCCCTTCATAACTTTATGTCTGTGTGTGCCCTTCCAGTCCCTCGACGCTCTTTCCTCTCCATAAGTAAGACCACCGGATCAGCGTTCCCTTGCACGTTCTTCTACAGCGCAGCAACCTCCAGCACAGGCTGTGAGATTCTTCTGCCAAGTTGTTCTTCTACTATCCTGTTTGCAGTTTATTCATGTCTTCTCTTCTTCCACACCTGAATGGAGCAGCAGTATTCGTTTTTTAGTTTTACTGTTGTTTAGCTTTCTTTTTATTTCTGCTGCATTTCACAAACCGGTAGGATACACAAAGTAGTCATGTTGTGCTACCATGATAGGAATTTCATAAAACTGAATGTTATCTGGTTGTTAACCATTGTTTTTTCTTTTTTTAAGAGACATCAGTGATTTGATTTAGATCTGCATTTTATCCCCTGGTAACATCGCAAATAATGGAGCCCAGTGATCAACAGATCCAGTATGAAAATTACTGCTCCTATGACAGATCTGCATTTTTTGCAAACTTTCTTTATTTAGTACACGGGCATCTTTTGCAAAATTATTGCTCCTATGATGGATCAGACTGTTCATCTTTGTTCGTTTTATACAGCAGCAAGCAGACGAGGCAGGGTGGCAGCGCTACCACGTACAAGGGCAGAGGAAGACGACCGTGGAGGCGACGCAGGTCACTTCGGCGAGCTGGTAACTCAGTTCTCTAAAGATCCCATGTCTAGCACGTTTTGCACTATCCAATTCATGCTGCAGCCCAAATCAAGCATGGAGGGTACATATGGTGTCAAAATCGAGCTGAGCTCTGATGCATAACATATATATTAGATGCCTGAAACATGAAGTTCGCATATATGTCGTATTTTTCTACAAGCACCAAGTGCATGTACTATGAATCCTATATAAAGATGCCTGAAGCATCAACTTTGCACATATTCAGAGCTCGCATAAACGCAATTGTCAGTTGCATTTGCATCTGTCACATAACTTTGACTTGCAGATCCAGCATACATGCACAGCATACATTGCATAATTGTTAATAACATGCATCGAGCATACTCGGTGTCAACTTGCGAACCACAAATTTGATCATGGAAATTCGACTTCAGCAGGCACTCATCTTTACTTTTCTTCTCAGAACATTTAGTCCAAATACAAAACATTCAGTACTAGCACCCACAGTCACACTTGAAATTCAGTCCCAGCACTGAGCGCACAAGCATGCATCTGCTCATAACCCATGTTTGAGCAACAGAAAGAAAGGCAGAAGGGGGGAAATATCCAAAAATTTCAAATGTCCCATATAGGCAATATGCTTTTCACATGGGACATTTAGAAACTTAAATGCAAAGACAAGAAGGGCATAAGATCAGTGTCAACTGAATTGGGGCATAGGCATATGATCCAAATATCATGGGCATATGAACAAATCCCCTCAAAATATTTAGGGCGTCATACTGACTGTGAACGGAGAGAGCATCATACTGATCTTGAATGATTTTAGGGAATCATTAGTTATGCAATCACATTATATATGGTTCGTTTTACAGAACATATCCAAGATGAGTGATCCATGTGAATGCTGCCGGATCAAGCTTAAGTTTCTAAGGCAGATCAATGGCAACTTCATGCACAGCCTGGTTAGTTATTTCTGTCTTTCCTAATTTCTTAGTTCAGTGGACTGTCTGATGTTTAGAGTTTTTTTGCTGCCTCAAACATTTTTTGCACCATTCCTTCTTGTTACAGGTCATACCAGAGTGGTTTGTGAACCAATTTGGAGGAAAGATATGGGGAACAGTCAGACTAGAAACCTCTGATGGTAACATGTATGATGTTGGAGTCACTGAGAGTATGAACAGAACAATCTTGAAGTCTGGATGGGCAACATTTGTAGACGCCAATCAAATAGAAGAGAACTATTCATTGATGTTTCGATACCTTGGGAACGCACGCTTTGAGGTTACAATATTTGATTCCAATGGTAAAGAGAATACCTGGTGCTGTTCTGGGATGAGAAATGCCTCTGGTGTTCACAAGCCAAGCTCATTTGATGTTGATAATTCTAGTAGCCGTGGTGGTACTACTCAGTCTTCAGCAAGCGAAGGATCAGATTCAGATGCAAGCCAGAAGGAAAGATCTTATTCTTCTGAAGAATCGTCAGGTTAAGATGTTAAATTGTGTACTCAGATTTTTCAGTACCCTCCACCAAACCTTCTCTGACTGTTGAATTGTTTTTTACAGCAGAAGATAATCTATCTATAGACAATCCAGTGGAGTCCCATGATGTTAGGAATTATTATGTCTTATCAGGGCAGTGCGATCTTACAGAAGCACAGGAGTTGAAATTACATGCATTTGTACAGAAGATTGGACCGGAAATCCCTATGCTTGTTGTACTGATGAAGAAGAGTAATGTGAAACGCAATGGTGATCTGGTACGCTAGTTTTACCATACACGTTTTGTATGGACTGCTCTCCTATGTCTGTAGCTACTTACAGTTTCTTGGTATGATACTATATTTAGGAAAGTCAGTGTTCAGGTTCTAACTATCACAAACCTCTGAAGGATATGCTTGGACAAAATGCATATACATTACTAAATCTACATTATTATTTCCTTATCAATTGAATCCATGTATGTTAGAGCAATTTAGCCTTTGTCATAGTCTTAACATCATAATTATTTAATATTCAGCCATAATATAAGACAGCACAACAGTGCCACTAATACTTTATATCTATTTTTCCATTAGGTAATACGTAAGGATTATGCACACAACTACTTGCCATGCAAAGCTACAAATATCATACTCCAGGTGCCTAGGAAGAACAAGGTTTGGGAGTGCAAGTTCCATATCAGGCCATCTGGCTCGACTAATGCTGGTCGGCGCAACCTTTCTTTGGGCGACTTTGTTGGTGACAATCTCATTAGGGAGGGCGATATCTGCCTCTTTGAACCAATGACAAATGCTAAGCAGAAAAGATTCAGAATGACGGTCCACATCCTTGGCAAATTGAGTATTGATCATTCCCCTGGAAGAACAACTGACATTGGCTCTAATCATGGAAGGAGAAGCACCAAGATGGGCGGAGTTAAGACCAAACCATCTATCAATGGTATGTCAACACACCACTAAGATGTTGCCACTTCTAGGATGCATGTGTCAAACTTCAGTTCATGTTATAATATGTTTGATTCATGTGAAAATTTGTACAGGTGAGGAGTACTCTTCACAACATGAAGAGTATGGTGTATCTAACAATTCTGAAGAAGGTTCTGAGCCTCCCTTCATGTTGCCTGACAGATCTTGTCTAACAACAGCACAGGAGAACAAAGTGCTGGAGAAAATTAATGACATTGAGTCAGACTCGGAATTGCCCTTTTATGTTGCTATCATGGGCAAGATCAATGTATGTCGGGGCAGCAGCCATTACAATAACCCTCCCATCCTGGTAAGTTCAGGGACACCATTTTGTGTCACAGCCTGTCAGTTCCTCGAGTCCATCAGCATCATTTGATAAGATAAATAGGAAGAAAAAATCCCCAAGTATTGCATCAGTTCTTCGAAGTATTGCATCTGTGCCATTATAATATTTTCCCCTTGTTATGTATGTAAACAGAACTTTGGGTTTCGGTATGCGGCTAGGTATCTTGGTCAGAAGTTTGCTGTCGGCCATCATGGTGGCAAGTGTAATGCAATCAACTAAGTACTTCAGCGGGAGGGGAAGAGCAGACCATGGCCTACCAAGCTGCGATATACACATGTCATGCGAGCCTCGAGCCAGCAGATGAGGGTTATCAAAGGATGGCCGTCTTTCGCCCGCGACAACCGCCTGCGGAAGGGGGACCTCTGCCTCTTCAAGCTGATGGAGAACGAGGAGCAGTTGACGATGATGGTCTACATCATTCACCGTGAGAAATGTTAGCCTGAAAGCATGTCTTGCATGCTTGCTGCTATGATGATTTTGAACTTTGGGAGTGGAAAACTGTGTGTGGTAGTGTGTCTTATCTGCAAAAGGGGGAGCAGTACATCAAGAAACTTATATGTTCATCATTAGACCATTATATTGTTGGTTTCTTGGTTCTGTGAGGACTTTGTTAATTTGAGAGTAATTTGGATGGCTCAAGTTTAAACAACCTGTGATCTGTTGCCAATTGCTGATGTTTGAAGGCACTGTTTTTTTATGTGGGTTCTCGCCAGCAGCATACAAGATACTGTGCTGGGGTGAAACGGGGAATGGGTGCCATGTAAGAATTGTGGCACACTAGAGTGCCTGTATCTTTAAAGTATGATTCTATTTAGTTTCAACCGATTGAGACGTGATCATGCAGGCAAAAAAGTTTCTTTTCAGCAAGGATGCAGGCATCAATCAGCGATAGCATATCCAGCAGAACCCTGAAACAGTTTTGAGGGGCTTTGGTGAGGGGGCATTGACAAGGCCATGTTGGCGGCTCGTTCTTGAGATGTAGTCTCAGAATTTCAATGTAATTTTTATTATGCTTGAGATGCTTTGTACTTCCGTTGAACAGTTAAAATATATCTTACCCTTTTTGTTAAAAAAACACCTAGCATGCTGGCGCCCCCGGCTCCACCCACCCCTATGTGCTCCACGGCCTCCCCCTCCAGCGCAAGGCGTGTCGACGAGCTCGGCTTGCTAGACTCCAATCCGTCACCCTCCGATTAGTCCTGCCACTGCTCCCCCACCTATCGACAGGTGTTGTGTGGCTCCCCTTAGTCCTTGCCCGAGACCTTGCTTAATTTGAGATCCAATGGAAGAGCAGGCTGCCGCGCATGATCAGAGGGCTAGGAGATTCTTCTTAGCCCTGCAGCCGTAGGCAGCGTCCATGATGCTCTAATCCGTGAGGAGCCCGGTGACGGTACAGCTGCGCCCTCCGCAAATGCGATGTGGAGGACGATCTCATCCATGTCGACCGTGTCGCGTAGAAACAAATCTCAGCAGTCATCGGTGATGGATCCGCCACAGCAGGGGCGGAGACAGGGGGGGCGAGCAGGGGCTAGACCCCCCCAACGATCGGCCCCCCTCAATGTTTCACGCAGCATACTAGTAGTATTATATGCTAATACATCTGCTAATTGGCGGGAGCTAATGGCAACTTAATTAGTAAGTCAGCCCATAATTGACTCTAATCCGTGTAGTACACAAACCAAAGCCCAGCCCACTTTGACCATCGGTTGTGAAAGGCTGGAAGCCTACATGCACGTTTACTCTTTCAGTAATTTGGGAGGACCATCGGTTGTCATCTAGGGTTCGTGCCGCCGCTCGTCGCTTGCTGCTCCCGCCGCCTCGCTTCCAACCGCAAAGCGCTGCCCCAGTTTACCGGCCGCCGGCAGCTAGCAAACCACTCAGATCACTATATGGACGCAGGTTGCTTCGACGGTGTTGGTCACTCTGTTGATTCAGATATGGAGCCTCGTCATTAAGTCAATCAAAAGCATTTGCGCGTGGTCTAGGGTTCGGTTTCAAAGGTACACCAACATACACTCTCCCTATTGCTAGTACTTCTTATGGATTATGACATAGCAGCTAACTATTCTAGCAAATAAGATAACAGATCAATCTACTAATTAGACGTTTCTTTGAACCTTTTAGAAAATATTGCCACTAATTGCCATCATTCTGTACATAATTAAATTTCTTAGTTGCATGGTCGATACATCTTCCAGGCAATATTTTACAAGCTAAGAATTAGATTTTGTACATATAGATAATTGTTACAGAAGGCTATTTACGATGGTTAACAAAAAAGAGGTTTATTTACAACGCTTTGTGGGGTGTGAATTTTTCAGTTTTCGACTCGCCCCCCCTATGTCCAATTTCTGGCTCCGCCCCTGCGCCACAGGACGTGGCACTGCTGCTTACTAGGATCGAAAGGGGAGGGGACGGGGAGAAGAGGTGAGAGAGTGGAGTGCAATGTTGACTTCGGTTTATGGTTCATCCGGAGTGGGAGTATTTGTGAGGGTTGGCTGCGCCAGGGTGGGCCGGTCTGACGTGGTGGACGTGCTTGGACCTGTCCGGCTTTCCCGGATTTGGCAGAGTTTGAGGGTCCGTCAGCCCAGACGTCTGCGGCCGGTTTGGGAAGCCCGATTGGGTCACGTTTTTGTGACTGGACATTGTTGGGTCGTCTACTTGGTAAATTTGAGGAGCCCAACTATAGATGCTCTTAGTATTTTTTTTTTCAGGGAGGCAGGTCTCGTTTGGGAGTTCGGCACAGGCCCTAAATTGTGATGGCCCGGCCCTGCACCGCATGCGGCCGTAAGTTAGTGAAAATTGTCAAATCTGATCCTTCTTCAAAATTTTAACACAAAATGACCCTGATTTCAAAATTTCTCCGAAAATGACTTATTTGCACGAGGCCCCAGCCCGTGGTGCCATGCTTTCTAGCATAGCATGGTGCCCCAGCACCAGACGTCATGCAGATGTGCCTATTTGACGAAAAAGGATCCTCTCTCCCCCGCTTTATATGTAAAGCAACCATCACCATAACATCCGAGCAAATCGATACAAATGCTCCATCACCGTACACAACACATACAGGCAGCAACACACCACCCTAACGACTACCAAGCATCCTAAAGATGCACGAAGAAGAACCGCATGAGCCGACGGAGACCATCACCAAGATGAGCGGTCCACCGAGGAGAGGTGAGACGGACAACACCGGAGCCAGGACTCCAAAGACGATGCCTTCAAGAAGGTCACGACCATTGATAGCCACCACCATCTGATCCTGAAGATCATGTTTTCACCCAGAGCATCATGAAAGAAGTGGGAAACACCGCGACGGAGCTGTAGGGAGGACAAAGACGTCCACGAAAGCCACCGCCGTCGGCCAATACACGGACTCGGCAAGTGATGGACCCCGGTGCTCATACCCCTTGGTCGCATCCCAGCTCCGCCAACGACCCACAGCCATGACGCCATAGCCATAGATGGCCACAAGGGAGCCATCCCGCGCCGTGCACTAGGGTCTCGCCGCCAGGGCCCGACCGGGCAACAGGCGCACACATTGAACCGCTGCCGCGCTGCCCCCCCCCCCTCCCCCGCCAGCGAGCCACGACAAGGGAGGTCATCCGCGACCCACATCACCAGGGGCGGATATGGACACGCCACCGCGAAGCAACAGCTGCCACCACCAACCTCTAGCCTGCACCACCGCCATGCCACCCGTCGCACGGTCGCCACGCCACCGGCGCCGGCCAACTCCAGAGCGCCGCTGCGCTGCGGTGCCTGGCACTGAGCGTCGCATCCTGGTCCGAGACTTTCGGCATGGGTCGCATCCCCCGCATGAGGAAACGAAGGAGCCGCTGGGGGCGACGACTGGGCTTCGCCCGTTCGCGCCCCTGGTGGCGGCGAGGGGAGAAGGCTCGGCGGCGACACTAGTGTCGGCCTCCCGGACGCTCGCGGGAGGAGGGGAAAGCGAGGTGTATCGGGCATTTTGGATCCAATGAAAAATCAGATGTGGCCATTTTATGATATATATTTTTAAAACCAGTCTATTTTGTGCTAAATTTTCGAAAAAGGCCCAAATCTGTCAATTTTCACCGCGAGTTGCTCCTCCCCTGCCCGCCGACGCAAGCATTCCACCTGCCGCACCTACATCAACACTCTGACCGCTTCCCCTCCGGCCGCTCGGATGATCGGCGGCGGGATAGACGCTGGGTGTCGTGCTCTCCGTCCTGGGCCCGACGGCCTCGGATGCATCAGCCGTGGGGGCAGGGATCTCGCTTCTATCCCGACCCCGCGCTAGCTCGTCGTGCCCCCCGTCCCCATCCCAGCGACTCCAAACGGTGATGATTCGGCTGCGCTGGGGCATCGTGGACGGGGACGGTCGGCGGGGAGGGCGAAGGGTGGAAGCAGAGTCATGCGCGGTGGGCATTCGCATCCTCCTCGTATTTTTTTCTTCCCCCTACCGGCATACTGTAGATTGGTTCTGGCTGGAATCCTTGCATAATACGAGAGTGGGATCTTCTGGATTGCAGGCAATGACACCCAGTAGCCGGAGTATGTGACTAGAAATTCTTCACTGGTTCTATTACGGTATTGGCTGGTACTTGTCGCTGCTTTAGTCGATAATTGGAGAATATGGGAGGCAATAATATGCATCTTTTCGAGAAAATAATCAACAGTATTTTTCTCTGATGTGATGTGAACATCCATTTTGATATATGTTCTATATATATCCTATTCTATTCTATTCAGCATATCATGCTCAATTAGTCAGTTGGACTCTGGATTATATAGCTGCTGGTAATGTCTTGGCCGTGGCATAACATGTACACAGTGATTTTCATTAGCTAGCTTAGCAGGGTGTAAACATCCGGAATCGGTTCTTACCATGCTGCTTTCTAGATACTAATGAAGGTAGACACATCTTCTGAAACGAGTTAGAATATAAATGAGTGGACGGCATGCATTGATTGATAGAGAGACCAAAACTTTAATCCCCTTTTCAAAAAAGAAGACACCTGCAATATCCGTTCAATCTGGAGTAGTCTATTGCCTGAAGTTTTCAGGTTCAAGCTCAGATGTAAAAGTAACATTATATATAGTTGAAAACAGACAAGAAATATGCTAGAACTTGTTCACCCGTGAGCATGCTACTTTTTCACTGACTTGTCTGAGATTCTCTCCACTTTTTTTGGTAAAGAGTATCGGGAAGACGAAGAGTGAGAATAGAATCTCTCTGAGTTGTCTGAGATTCTCTGAGTCGTCTTGGTAATATGAGAAGCCGAAATGCAGCGCAGGCTCAAATGACAGCTCTATACTGTTGGCATGTGTGTGCCCTTGCAGTCCATGGACGCTCTCTCCATAAGCAAGACCGGACCAGCATACCCCTCTACCTCCAGCACCACGGTGAGCTTCTTCTGGCAAGTGACTCTCTTTGTTTGCAAGATGTTCATATCCTCTCTTCTTCCACATCTGCATGGAGCAGTAGTATTTATTTTAAATTTCATTGTTGTTTTGCTTTCTTTCTGTTTCTGCTGGTTTTCAGAAGCTGGTGGGTAGGATATAGTACAAAGCAGTCATGTTGTCCTACCATGATATGAGTTTCAGAAACTGAATGTTCTATGATTGTTTACCATCTGTGTTTCTTTTCTGTTCTAAGAGATATCAGCGGTTGATTCATATTAGATCTGCATTTTATCCCCCTAGTAGCATCACAAATGGAGCCTAGTAGTCAATAGATCCAGTCAGAAAATTATTTTCCCCATGATAGATTTGCATTTTTTGCATACTCTCTCATGTAGTACATGGTAACCATCGTTCGACAGCACCAGCTCTGATTGAGCACACTGTTCATATTTGTTCGTCTTGTACAGCCGGGAGCGGACAAGACAGGGTGGGAGCACCACCACGTACGAGGACAGAGGAAGACGACCGTCGAGGCGATGCAGGTAACTCAGTTGTAAAAAATCTCCATGTCTAGCACATTTTGCACTATCCAATTCATGCTGCTGCCCAAATCCAGCATGGAGTCTATATATGCTGTCAAAATCAAGCTCATGCCTGAAACATTTAAGTTTGCATATATTCAGAGTGCACACAAACACAATGGTCAGTTGCATTTGCATATGCGCATAACTTTCACTTGCAGATCCAGCATACATACACAGCATAAATGTTCTTCTCACAACATTTAGTCCAAGTACAAAACGTTCGGTCCTAGCACCCATGGTCACACCTGAAATTCAGTCCCAGCACTGAGCGCACAAGCTTGCATCTGCTCATACCCCAAATTTGAGTAACAGAAGTGGGCTATATTTTCAATGCCCCAAATAACATGGGGCTTATGCTCATCAAATTTCCCAGAAATATTTAGGGCGTCATACTGACCACAAACGGCATGACCTTTACTTTTGGATTTGGGAGAGGGCATCATAACTGATCTTGAATGATTTTAGGGTATCGTTAGTTATGCAAACACATGATATATGATTCGTTTTACAGGACTTATTCAAGATGATTGATCCATGTGAATGCTGCCAGATCAAGCTTAAGTTTCTAAGGCAGATCAATGGCAACTTCATGCACAGCCTGGTTAGCTATTTCTGCCTTTCCTAATTTCCTAATTCAGTGGGCTGTCCAATGTTTTTCGAGTTTTTTTGTTGCCTCAAACATTTTTTGCACCATTCCTTCTTGTTACAGGTCATACCGGAGTGGTTTGTGAACCAATTTGGAGGAAAGATCTGGAGAACAGTAAAACTAGAGTCCCCTAATGGTAACGTGTATGATGTTGGAGTTACCGAGAATATGAACCGAACAATTTTGAAGTCTGGATGGGCATCATTTGTTGATGCCAATAAAATAGAAGAAAATTATTTATTGATGTTTCGTTACCTTGGAAACGCCCGCTTCAAGGTTACAATATTCGATTCCAGTGGTAAGCAGAAAGCGTCGTGCTGTGCTAGGATGGGAACTGCTGCTTCTGATGTTAGGAACCCAAGCACATTTGATGTTGATAATTCTAGTAGTTCTTGTGGTGGTACTACTCAGTCTTCACCAAGCGAAAGATCAGATTCAGATGGAAGCCAAAAGGAAAATTCTTATGGTTATAAAAAATCAGCAAAGAAGGCTGCAATATCAGATTCTTCTGAGGAATTATCAGGTAAGTTGTGTACTGGGATTATTCAGTTACCCCCACCACATGTCCTCTTACTGTTGAAACTTATTTACAGCTGAAGACAGTCTATCTGGAGACAATTTGGTGGAGTCATATGATGTACAGGAGCATTTGAATGACTATGTCTTATCAGGGAAATGTGATCTTACAGTAGCACAGGAGGCAAAAATACAAGCACTTGTAGAGAAAATTCGATCTGAAATCTCGGTGCTTGCTGTACAGATGAAGAAGACCAGCGCAAACTTTGGTAATCTGGTATGGTAGTTTTATCATCCGCATTTCTTATGAACTGCTTACCTTCTGTAGCTACTCACAGTTTCTAGTTATTAATTTATGATCGATACTAATTCGGAAACACACGGTTACTTTCGAAATATTTCGGTATTTTCAAATTGCTTTTTCTAAATACGTTTGAACCTCTTTTAATATACATGGCCCTTCGCATAGCCCAGTGGTAGCCAATTGTCCTAATACGTCTCAGGTTGAGGTTTTGCTACTCATTTTTGCATCGTTTTGTCTTCTTATTCAGCTTTATGCCTGACGTAGAATTTTTTTGCAAAACAAATGCGTCGCTGAGATCTGAACCTGAGTCTACAAAGTGGATATATGGAAATCACCATTGGATGTATCAGTTTTTTGAATAGAATTATTGCTACAACACAAATGTATCCAATTGCTCAAATAAAAATTTATCTAAATTTTATTTCACATTTTATGAAATTTCACAAATTTCGATGGTTTTAAGGTTGGGAGAAATTTTCTTAGTTTCAAAATTCTAGATCTAGGTTCTGGTTCTAACCCCAACAAGCCTATGAAGGATACGTTTTCAATAAGACATATATCTATATTACTAAATCAATATTATTGTTGCCTTATCAGTTGAAGCCATGTGTATGACAGTCATAGAGTATTGTGTACTTCGTCGGTCAGATAAAACAGCTCAACAGTATCACCATCTACTCTATCCCCTTTTCAATTAGATAATACGTAAGGACTACGCACTCAAGTACTTCCCATGTGAAGCTACAAATATCATACTTCAGCTGCCTAGGAAGAACAAGGAATGGGAGTGCAGATTTAATCCAGGTCGGCGCAACCTTTATTTGGGCTACTTTGTCCATGACAACTGTGTTCAAGAGGGAGATATCTGCCTCTTTCAGCCAATAGCAAAGGTTAAGGAAGGAAGATTTACCATAATTGTCCATCTTCTTCACAAAGAGAGCGTTCGTCGTTCCCCTGGTGGAACAGCAGGGATGACACACACAGCTACCGATAGAAGAACAAGCGCAAAGACGTCCTTAACAGCCCGTGTTAAGGAGGAACCAGCTACCGATGGTATGGCACACACTGCACATAAGACATCACATATGCTAAAATTTAGGGGTCACATTTCACATGAAAAAAATATTTTGTTTTCATCAATTCAGCCTGATTCTATTGAAAACCTATTCAGGCGAAGATATGTCATCATTGGGACCTAAAGAGGATGGAGACAATTCTGAGGGAGCTCCTGAAACCCCCTTCGTACTGCCAGACAGAGCCTCTATAACGCCAGCACAGGAGCAGAAAGTGTGGGAGAAAGTAGAAGCCATTGAGTCGACAGTACCAGTTTACGTCGCGATCCTGAACAAGTGCAATGTTGCTCGCAAATCCGGCATGATGATAGTAAGTTCAGTAAATACAAAATATGCCTATCAGTTCCTCAACAATAAATTTGCCTATCTGCATCTGTGTCACTAACATCCTCCCCGCATATGCACATAAACAGAACATGGGAAAGCAGTACGCGTCAAGGTATCTCGAAAAACAGTACTTTACCGGGCATCATGGAAAGAAGAATGTTATCAGTCTGGTGCTTCAACAGGAGGGGAAGAGTAGGACGTGGGACACTGAGCTGCGACGCGGGACTGATCGTATGATGATCTGTAAAGGATGGGTTGCTTTCGCCCGTGGCAACCACCTGCGGGTGGGTGACCTCTGCCTCTTCAAGCTGATGGAGAGCGAGGAGCCGCTGAAGATGATGGTTTACATCATTCGCCGTGAGAAGTGCTTAGATTGAGTCATGGTTGGCCTCTTGCTATTCTGATTATCTCTAAATGATTGGGAGAGGAAGGAACTTGTTTATTTATCTATTGTCAGAGGTTATCTCAATGGGTTATTAGTTCTGTGTGCACCTTGTTATCTAGACTCTAGAATGCCTTTGGGTGGTCAAGTATGAACTACTAGTTATGTGGTTCTGAATTCTGATGAGTTCTGTCAGCACTTCGTTATGTAGAGTAACTTTTGGGGTTAAGTTAATTTGAACAACTTATAATTATGTGTTGCTGTGGTTTGAGGGCATTTGTTTTTGCATGGTTGATGCATTTTCGCTTGAGCTGCGAGAGGGTTAAGGCCTCGTTGGTTCGACCCTTTCAAGAACTGAGGGCCTACAAGCCGCCACCAAAAGGGCAAATTTGACATATGCGTGGAAAGTCACTACGGTACAAGCCACCGTGTTCCAGACCGGACATTGTATCGGTCAAGATACGCAACATATATACCCGTAACCATACGCATACGCACGCAAGAAACTATAGTGAGAAGTGGATATGCGTCTGAAGAAACGACCTAGTCACTGCTGGGACGTGTACAGAAAACAAAAGAAGCTATTTTGTTTTTCTAGAGAAAGAAAATGCGGACATATAGAATACACTAGATACATCAGGTGTACTAGAAACGGAGCATCCATATGGGAAAAAATGGGGACATAGAATCACAGAAAAAATTGCACGCTATAGCACGGCTAATAGCACACTATGGCGTGTAGAAAATTATCTCGCTAAATAAATTAATGTACAATGTCTCACTAATAGCACGCTATAGCGCACTTTAGCATGCTAATAACGTAATTTAAGGGACGGCCTTATTCTATATAGCTCGCCCTTTTTTTCCTTGCATAGAATGCAATAGAAACTGAGCATCCACACCTAGAAAAACAAAAAATCGGTTCTCCAGAGGGATAAGTCTTGTACTCTTTGGAATAACCACCTTCAATTATGTTCAACAAGTGTAGTTTTGTATGAGTGTCACAAGAATGAGTGAATTGTCCATATGGGTGAGCATAATTTGCAAAACAAAATATCATAAAAGAATGTCGTTTAAAAAAATCCCTCAATTTCGTCGCCGCCTCTTTCTCTTTCTGCTCATAAAAATCTAGCTCGTTGCGAGACCATTGGGTCATTGCTGCGAGGCCGTCGGTACGGTGCTACATTCCACTCTCCTTTGCCACCATTAGATTCCGTTGGCGAGTACTTTCCCCTACCTTGCAGGAGACTGCGATGGAGGCGCCTCCCACAAGCGGTTATTGTCCAATTGGCATTATGCATCTCCCCATGCAAACATGAGGAGAGAGGCCATTGGTCGCGCTGCAAGACGGGACAATGATGCTTGGATGGCTGTGGCAAGAGGCACCACACCCCTATTGTGATGGGGCGGCATGGTTACTGTGAGCCGTGCTATGATGGCATTCAATGATGCCGCAAGGGCTGTGGTGCTGCGAACATGCATCAGTTGCTGCGAGCCCGTCTAGTGATGCTCTCCCCGTTGTTGCTAGGCCGCCGAAGTTGCTTCGTATAGTGTTGCGATGAGAAAAACCGGTGCTACAAGGTACAACTGGTGCTGCAAGTCAATGTTTCGAGGGTGCCCGCGTGCTATGAGATGACCGCCAACCATAGCTTGCCGGAACTGCTAGGACGACGAGGTCTACCACGAGATCCACCACATGCTGCTGCAAGGGGACGGTGGGGCTGCTGCAAACAATTGGGGTTTGTTACAAGCAGTGTAGTGTTGGCAATGTTGCAAGGACACACAAGATTGTTGCCGTTGCAACGAGGCTACTCTGAGCTGTACGGTCAGTGATGTTTAGATGTTGTGATGTCCCACACGGCTGCTTCAAGCGGAGTTGTTGGCGATGCTATCACGATTGAAGCAACTACTGCTTGTAGTGTTGTTGGCGATGTTGAGACGGCCGGTGTGGCTACTACGACACAAAAACACGATGCTACAAGGGACATTGTTGTGTTGGTGCATAGGGGATCCAGGGCCTACATAGGAACGAGGTAAAGTAGGACAATGAGACGAGGTGCTGCAATTGGGATCCAATAGGTAGGAACTAGATCTGACAGCTGACGCCCCTGCCGATCCTAGGCAAGGATCATCCGACTGAAGCCTAGCAGGCGCCTGATTCTAGAAAGTTTCATCAAGTTCAGCAAATAAAAAGAATCAATATTCAAACCATGTTCAACATTGATTTTGTTTCGAAGATTTCACCGAGAAGAAGAGGATGGTGGACACGGATCCTGAATCGAACACCAAGTTTTAAAACATATATCATTTTCTTAGTTTGAAAAAAAATATTAAATGCATGGATTAAATGAATGGAGAGGAGACCGAACTACAAAATTAAGTGAATCTTTGTATCTGGGTTGATAATCGAAAATCCAATGATTGATAGACCCGGTAGTAGTACACCTGGTACGTATCCCTATGCCCCCGGAAAATTGCTAGTACTAGCCTACTTTTTTAATGGAATCTTTATTGCAAAATCGAAATAATTACACCGACTATTACAAGAGGCATGATAAAACTAGGAGGATCTCCATCATAAATCAAGACATAATCTGAATCATAAACAAGCTATAGTATGAGCCACCTTATTTGCATCCCTCGTGCGGTGTTGGAAAGAAAATATTCCGTATCCTCTGCGCCATCATGAAGCATTCTGCCTAAATTGCTTCACAATTGGTCCACTAAAGCAAGCACTTTTTCAAGCACCCACGCTTCTATTGTAGCCAGACTTAAAACATTGAAGATTTTCTCAGCTGCTCCTGCTACAGCTTCACCAAGATAATTGCAAATGACTGCCCCAGTTGCACCCCATGGTAGCTTCGTCCATGATATTTCATGTGCATTCACTACTCATCTGTCAAAATGGTTGGAGGTGAATGCCTGGATAGCGAATGCGATCCTAGCTAGCGAAGCTACTTGTTGGCCATTCAAAAGTTCACGCCTTTTCTACTAAATGTACCTGGCGCCCAGTGCGACAATTTCCTTCATGCGATTTGCCCAAGAATCGACGATGATCAGCGGCTGTTACCAAGGATGTCCTCCAAAACGATGGACCCCGACTTGTCAGTAGAAAGCACTTCTTCAATTATATCATGGATTCCGAAAGACCTCCAAACATGTCGGGTTTGCTCATACGTGAAGACTAAATTTCTGATGTTCTCTGCTCTAGCTTTACGTACCGAACATTGTACGTGGAGGCACGGAAATATGTCTAGCTACCAACATTGCATAGGCCGGAATTGTTCCAGGAGGTGCCTTCCAAGTAAAAATATCACTTTGTGGGAACCTACAACTTCCATAGAATTTCCCACACTGGGTTCACTTCGGCCATTCAATGACCACCTTCCCTCACTAGTAGAAAAAGGGTCAAACGTGAAGCACATTAGTGCCAGTTTGTATTTGAGCCGGCACTAATGTGTACATTAGTGCCGGTTCCAACGGCTAGCCGGGCCGCTTTCATTAGTACCAGTTCGTGGCGAACCTTTAGCACCGGTTCGTGCCACGAACCGGTACTAATGAGAGTGGTGGCAGGATGTTGTCAGTCTGGGCCCCCTCCAGCACCTTTAGTACCGGTTCTTGGCACGAACCGGTACTAAAGGTCGTCCTACATAAACCCTTCGTCCACCCGAGCTCGCTCTGTTCTTTCCCTTTCCCCTCTCCTCTCTGTTCTTCCCCTCTTTCTCTCGAGCTCATCACACATTTTGCCCAAATTTTGTCAAGATTTGAAGGCCCCCATCCATTGAAATGATCACAAAGGTTAGCAACTTTGTCCTTTCATCTCTCATTGCTAGATTTACTCTTGCAATGCTTTATATAGTGATTAATTTGTGAGTTTAGTAATTTGGGAGGATATATATATATATATGTGCTAGTATTTGATTTATATGCAATTTGAGGTAAAAAATAACACTTAGTTTGCATATGTAGGTGTGGTTTACTTAGTGCCTTCTAAATCTCCGTCGTAACCACTGTCGATCGCCCGCACCGTCCCATCGCCGGCACCACCTTGTGGTGAGCCTCTTTGTTCATGAAATTTTATATAAAAATTGATGTTTGTGTGATTTGGATATATAGCTAGTTACTCGTATAATTATCTTACCCGTACGTTGTTTGTTATACATATAGTGCCATGGTTTTGATATCCGTCCCCGTCGGCCCTCGTCCTTGTTATGATTCGGATGTGGTATATATATTCTCTTTTAAAACTAGTTGCATTTCGTGTTTATGACAAATTATGCCCATCAAGTTGACATAGAAATTTTTTCTAGGAGGTATGTGAACCGGAAATTCCAACCGACCCTATTGTCGAGAGGTTAAATTTAGTTGAAAGAGAAAACGAGTACTTGAAAGAAAAATTGAAAATAATTGAGGGGGAGAAGATGGAATTGGAGTTGCATGTTGCCGATGTCGTCGATGATCACAAGATCAAGATGGAGAAAATGCGCTTGAAGATTAGAAAGATTAGAAAATATGCCATCGATAGTGAGGCTTGGTATCATTATGTTGTTGGATCCATTGTTACCTTAGTTGCGATCTTGATCGCATTTGTTATTGCATTTAAGTGTTGTATGAACTTTATGTATGAACTTGTATTAATTTGGTCTATTCGGTGTTGTGTAATGAAGATGAGCCGGCAATGGATGTACGATGACCGATGCTCTCCCGAGTTCATTAATGGCGTGCAAACTTTTCTGCTTGCGGCTGAGGCAAACAAGCGGGCGGATGGATTTATGCCTTGTCCATGTGCTGTCTGTAAGAATGATCAAAATTACTCTAAGTCAAGAACCATTCACTTCCACCTGTTTAAGTCCGGTTTCGTGCCCCACTATAATGTTTGGACCAAGCACGGAGAAAGAGGGGTTATGATGGAAGACAATGAAGAAGAAGAGGACGACGACAGCTATCCTGGCCATGGGTTCCCTGAATACGATGTTACAACAATGGGGGAAGAAGCTGAGCCGGTAATGCGGGAAGAAGCTGAGCCGGCAATGCGGGAAGAAGCTGAAGAAGAGGCATCAGATGAGCCCGTTGATGATCTAGGTCGGGCCATTGCCGATGCAAAGAGAACTGCGCAAGTGATTTGGAGAAGAAGAAGTTGCAGCGCATGTTAGAGGATCACAAAAAATTGTTGTACCTGAATTGCGTAGGTGACAAGAAAAAGCTGGGCACCACACTGGAATTGCTGCAATGGAAGGCAGAGAATGATGTATCTGACAAGAGATTTGGAAAGTTGTTGGTAATGATAAAGGATATGCTTCCAAAGGACAACGAATTGCCCGAGAGTACGTACGAAGCAAAGAAGGTTGTTTGCCCTCTAGGGTTAGAGGTGCAGAAGATACATGCATGCCCTAATGATTGCATCCTCTATCGCGGTGAGTACGAGGATTTGAACGCTTGCCCGGTATGTGGTGCATTGCGCTATAAGATCAGCCGTGATGACCCTGGTGATGTCGAGGGCCAGCACCCCAGGAAGAAGATTCCTGCCAAGGTGATGTGGTATGCTCCTATAATACCACGGTTGAAACGTTTGTTCCAAAACAAAGAGTATGCCAAGGCGATGCGATGGCACAAAGAAGACCGTAAGAAAGACGGAAAGTTGAGAGTACCCGCTGACGGGTCGCAGTGGAGAAAAATCGTAAGAAAGTACGGGAAGGAGTTTGCAGATGACGCAAGGAGCGTATGGTTTGGTCTAAGCGCAGATGGCATTAATCCTTTTGGGGAGCAGAGCAGCAACCATAGCACCTGGCCTGTGAATCTATGTTTGTATAACCTTCCTCCTTGGTTGTGCATGAAGCAGAAGTTCATTATGATGCCAGTGCTCATCCAAGGCCCTAAGCAACCCGACAACGACATTGATGTGTACCTAAGGCCATTAGTTGAAGAACTCTTACAACTGTGGAATGGAACAGGTGTACGTGCGTGGGATGAGCACATGGGGGAAGAATTTGACCTAAAGGCGTTGCTGTTCATGATCATCAATGATTGGCCTGCTCTCAGTAACCTTTCAGGACAGACAAACAAGGGATACCGCGCATGCACGCACTGTTTGGACGATACCGACAATATATATTTGGCTAATAAGAATGTGTACCTGGGACATCGTCGATTTCTTCCAAGCAGGCATCCCGTAAGAAAGAAAGGCAATCATTTCAAAGGTGAGGCGGATCACCGGATGAAGCCTGGCCACCGTACTGGTGCTGATGTACATGATATGGTCAAGGATTTGAAGGTGGTCTTTGGAAAGGGTCCTGGTGGACAACCTGTTCCGAATGACGCTGACGGACACGCACCCATGTGGAAGAAGAAATCTATATTTTGGGACCTGCCCTATTGGAAAGACCTCGAGGTCCGCTCCGCAATCGACGTGATGCACGTGACGAAGAATCTTTGTGTGACCCTGCTTGGCTTCTTGGGCGTGTATGGGAAGACAAAAGATACACCTGAGGCACGGGAGGACCAGCAACGTATGCACGGAAAAGATGGCATACATCAGGGTCATGCAAGCTACGCTCTTACCAAAGAAGAGAAGGAAATCTTCTTTGAATGCCTGCTCAGTATTAAGGTACCGTCTGGCTTCTCGTCGAAAATAAAGGGAATAATAAACATGGAAGAGAAAAAGTTCCAGAACCTAAAGTCTCATGACTGCCACGTGATTATGACGCAACTGCTTCCGGTTGCATTGAGGGGGCTTCTACCGGAAAACGTTCGATTAGCCATTGTGAAGTTATGTGCATTTCTCAATGCAATCTCTCAAAAGGTAATCGATCCATAAATCATACCAAGGTTACAGAATGATTTGGTGCAATGTCTTGTCAGTTTCGAGTTGGTGTTCCCACCATCCTTCTTCAACATCATGACGCACGTCCTAGTTCACCTATGCGAAGAGATTAACGTTTTGGGTCCTGTATTTCTACACAATATGTTCCCCTTTGAGAGGTTCATGGGAGTCTTAAAGAAATATGTTCATAACCGTGCTAGGCCAGAAGGAAGCATCTCCAAGGGCCGTCAAAATGAGGAGGTCATTGAGTTTTGTATTGACTTTATTCCTGACCTTAAGCCGATTGGTGTTCCTGAATCGCGGCATAAGGGTAGACTGGATGTAAAAGGCACACTAGGAGGGGAACAAATAATATGTATGGACGGACATTCTCTCACTGAAGCACACTACACAGTTCTACAGAATTCCGCCTTGGTGGCTCCGTACATGGATGAACACAAGAATTTGCTACGCTCCAAACACCCGTAGCGGTCTGATGACTGGATTACACATGAACAAACCAGGAGTTTCGCCAGCTGGTTGCAAGCACGTACCATGCATGACACCTCTATTGAAGATGACCTGTACTTGCTGTCACAATTACCATCTTCGAATATAATGACTTTCAAAGGGTACCAGATAAATGGTAATACATTTTACACGATCGCCCAAGATAAGAAGAGCACCAACCAAAACAGTGGTGTCCGCTTTGATGCAGAAACCAAGACGGGAAAGGAAACATATTATGGTTATATACAGGACATATGGGAACTTGACTATCGACATGGTTTGAAGGTCCCTTTGTTTCGGTGCAAATGGGTCAATATGACACGAGGCAGGGTAACGGAAGACCCGCAGTACGGAATGACAATAGTGGATCTCAACAATCTTGCGTATGCAGACGAACCATTCGTCCTAGCCAGTGATGTGGCACAGGTTTTCTATGTGAAGGACATGTCTACCAAGCCAAGAAAAAGAAAAGATAAGGAAGCGAATGCATCGTACGATGAGCCAAAGCGGTACATAGTTCTTTCTGGGAAGAGAAACATCGTGGGAGTGGATGACAAGACAGACAAGTCAGAAGATTATGAAAAGTTTGATGAAATTGCTCCATTCACAGTGAATATTGACCCGAGCATCCCGTTAAATGATGAAAATTTTCCATGGCTACGACGCAAAGGGACACACGCGAAGAAAAAGTTTCACACCCAAAGATCTGGGATGTGATCGGCTTAACTATCATCACTTTCTTCTGTGTTTCACACCCAGGAGGGATCTCTGTAATAGTTAGGGTAGCTAGTTATGTGTTTTGGCATTTGAAACGCGAAGAAATTTTATGTGCAAGCAAATTCTTTCATGCATTTACTGATTTTTTCCAGCTAAATGACCCTGAAATTGAAAAGCATTTCAAATGAACTCAGAAAAGGTTGAAAGTTGGCATGGTATCATAATTTCACCCACATAGCATGTGCAAAAAAGTAGAGAGGGTTACCGCAAAAACTGGATGCACTTCGTGTACAAAATGGACAATCTGTTTCGAAGTATCAGGGTTTCGGACGAAAACTCATCCGTTACAAAGGCATTTCATTTTTTAAATAACCTAAGCATTACCAAATTGAATATAATGATAAACACACTAATATTAAACATAAGAAAAAAGAATCACTGAAAAATCTATTTTCAAAGTAAGTTATTCACAAAAATAAATAAAGCAAAAAAATAAGAAAAAAAGCCCACCTACTGGGCCACAGCGGCCTGCATACGACTAGAAACCCAAATTCAAGTTGGGCCAGGATGCAGGCCCGCTAGCCCAGTAGGCCCAACAGGGCATCGCAGAAAAGGTAGGCCTAGAAGGCCTGCTTAAGAGAGGAGCTCGAGACAGCAGCGACGGCGGGGCTTATAAGCAGGTGCGAGTGCCCCTCGGCTAGCGAGGTGGGACTAAACTTTTGTGCCCCTCGCCTGACAGCGTACACTCTTTAGTACCGGTTCGTGGCACCAACTGGTACTAAAGGGGGGGGCTTTAGTACCGGTTGGAGCCACCAACCGGTACTAAAGGGGGTCGCTTCCCGCCGCTTGGCCTGGCCAAAACAGGCCTTTAGTACCGGTTGGTGGCTCCAACCGGTACTAAATGTGTGTTCTATATAAGAAAACCCTTCAAAAAAATTCAACAGTTTCGTTCTCCCTCTGCACACCGTCGCCCGTCGCCCGCCGCCCCCGCCGTCTCCATATCCATCGTCGCCGCCCCCGTCGCCAGCCCCATCGCCGCCCCGTCCCCGTCGTCGCCGCCCCGTCGTCCCGCGCGTCGTCACCACCGCCCCGTCCCGGCCAGTCCCGCGCGCGTCGTCACCGTCCCCGTACGTCGTCGTCGCCGCCCCGGCCCGTACATCCCCTTCCCCGTCGTCGTCGCCGCGCCCGTCGCCGTCCCCGTCGCCTCTCGCCTCGCCGGCTGGTGAGCGCACACACACACACATACATTTTGTTAGAATTGTTAGACATTTTTCTGTTTTTTTAGAAATATTTAGAAATGTTAGAATTGTTAGAATAGTTAGAAATGTTAGAATTGTTAGAAATTTTTCTGTTTTTTAGTTATAGAAACAGTTATAAAAAAGTTAGAATTGTTAGAAAATTTTCTGTTTTTTAGTTATAGAAATAGTTATAAAAAAGTTAGAATTGTTAGAAATTTTTCTGTTTTTTAGTTGTAGAAATAGTTATAAAAAAGTTAGAATTGTTAGAATTTTTTTTCTGTTTTTTAGTTATAGAAATAGTTATAAAAAAGTTAGAATTGTTAGAAATTTTTCTGTTTTTTAGTTATAGAAATAGTTATAAAAAAGTTAGAATTGTTAGAAATTTTTCTGTTTTTTAGTTATAGAAATAGTTATAAAAAAATTATCAAAATCCAATCATTAAAAAAATGTTACTTTTTGCGGGCATATAGCTAGTATTTGTTGTCGACGATGCCCGGCCCGCATCCTCGCCGTTGACACGTCCGCGACGACGTCCAGCAGACCCATGTCCGGGACTGGGCTCCGCCGGGCTGGCACTGGGAGGTGCTGCCTGGAGGGGCGCGCCGCTTGATGAGGAACCCGGCCCCGGGTCCCGTCGTCGACCCTGATCTCGTTTGGTGGCGTTCGCGTGGGCCAGTTTCGGTGCGGAGGGAGCCGGCCCCGCCGGAGGTGGTACGTCGTCGTGTCAGGGAGGAGGACGAGCACGTCCATCGCTACACGGTTGCGTTAGAGGGCGGCAGGTTCTCCAATACCTGGCAGTTTCTTCAGGGATCTCACTTTAGCTATGATCCTGTGAGGGTTCCTTCTCTTTGGGTGTCCACCGCCCGCGCCGCAGGAACCGCGAGTGTCCTAGATTCTTCTGTAGTATTCGGTCTTTAATTAGCTACCTAGCCAGTGATGTACTATTCAATATTATATATTATTCGAGACGATGTATTCGAGATTAAATCTATTATTCGAGACGATGTATTCGAGATTATATCTATTATTCAAGACGATGTATTCGAGATTATATCTATTATTCGAGATTATACTAAATTGTTTTATATTTCTTTTGGCATAGTCACTGGTGGAAAAAGGGTCTTTGGTCGCGGTTCGCAACTGCCATTAGTCGCGGTTGCGCAACCGCGACCAAACAGGCGGGACTAAAGGCTCCCCCCTTTAGTCGCGGTTGCTTAAGAACCGCGACTAAAGGCCCGTCCACGTGGGCGCCAGGTGGCCGTCGGGGCGGAGGACCTTTAGTCGCGGTTCTTCTGGCCAACCACGACTAAAGACCGCCGCAGGTTTAGGGTTTTAGCCCCCCCTAAACCTGCCCCCCCCCCTAAACTTGTTTTCTGTTTAATTTGTATTGTTTTATTTCTTTTATGCTTTATTTTAATTTTGAAGGAGTTTCACATATTCTACGCTACTACATACATGCATATGAATGTACAATTTCAAACAAATTTGAAATTAGAACCAAAAGGAATTCAAGAGGAATATACAGTATATATTAAATATCATCGGATGACCATATACAATTTTGAACAAGTTTCCATACATAATTTAATGCATATAAAGTTCTACGTCCTCGTAATGGTGTTCTCCTTTAGGATGGAGGACTTCCCTCCTGAACCATCCAGCTAGTTCCTCTTGAAGTGGTCGGAAGCGAGCTTCTGGACTAAGCATCATCCGGAGGTTATTCCTCTGAGCATTGGTATCACTCGGAACCCGCTCAGAGGTGTATCTCCGGATCATCTCACAGACATAGTATCCACATAGATTGGTCCCCGCTGGCTGAATATCCCCACCATTCTTAGCCTTTGACTTTTTGAATTCTAGCTCTTTTTTGAATTCACCGACCTTTGTATCTACAAACCGTCTCCAAACCCTACGAGGCAAAGAAAATTAAATGAACAAGAGAGTTATTAGTTACTTGATATTAGGAAATGAACGAAATAGGCCGATCGATATAGAGCGCAAATGAATGAAAATAATTACTTCTGCAGCATTCTTCTCATGTCGCCCCAAAGCTTTGGATCCATATTCAGAGAGTCGTGGACGAGACATTCTGAGGTGTCAACTTTAATTACTAGCAGAATCCAGTGGAACCTGCGGACACGATACATGCACAGTACGTCATGCATAACTCATCGATTAGCCGGCCACATACCATGCATGGAGTAAACAAAAGAGAATGTGCTCAAGACAGAAACACTCACCCAAAATGGTAAGGAAATAGAATATCACTTTTGAGTTCCTGCTTTGTAAGAAACTGCCACAGGTCTGCCTCCATGTCGTCGGGGTGATGCCGCAACACATATCCATTAACGATGTGTGGGTCAATGAACCCAACATCATGGATGTTCCTTACTCTGCATTCCTTAATCTTCATTCTGCATGTATAATAGCGGACACAACAATATAGTTAGGACATATATATAGTGCAGGCAATATGAACGAGATGGGGTAGAAATAAATCACTTACAGAACGTAGCAACTGATGATAGATTTGTCGAGCTCGCGCAGATTGAAAAGCTGGAACAATTCACTCAGATGAATTTGTACATAGTAATGTTTGAAGTGATGCTCATATCTAACTTCCGCATAAATATATTCTTTGGCGTTTTTATTTTTTATGTAACCCTTGTACCATTTCAGCAGACCTTTCATTTGTGGAGGTAGATCCTGTTCCTGCGCAGGCTCAACGAGAGGCCCATTCTTCACATATGTAATTACTACCTCCTTCACTGGCGCCTCATCAAAGCCTAACAGTTCACGAAGAGTAATACCTAAGTTGGCCGCTTGTTCTCTGGCACTCGTTACAGTCAATCCAAGTGCTGCCGCAGCTGCTATGATATCGGGGTCATCCGGACCGGCGGCTTTCACTATAAGCGGGGCAATCGATTGTTTACTTTGTTCCCCGAGCTGGGCAACTCGTTTACTTTGTTCCGGATCGGGGTCATCCGCCCGCTCTTTCTTCTCCTTCAACATGAGTGCCTGCCTACGAAGTTCACGTGCATAGTCCTCAGGCAGATTCTTCGCGGCTTGGGACGGTGTGCTCAAAAATGACTTAGCCCACTTCTTTTGCTCATCAGAAAATACTGGCTTGGGCTCGGGCTCTCTTTTCTTCTTGCAGTCCGCCTTCCATTTCTCAAGATCAGCAGCCGCGGCCGCGGCAGTTTCCTCGGCACTACGTTCCCAAGGCCTTGTGGGGAGAGGCTTCAGTGATGGCTCCGGTACCTTTGTGGTCTTAGGTACATAAGGGTCCGGGTTAATAATCCAGGACTGCTTCTGCTTCTTTGCCGGAGGTGGATTGGGGGGCGGCGTCTGATCACCCGTCGGACGAGGACTGGGGGGCGGCGTCTGATCACCCACCAGACGTTGTGGACTGGGAGGCGTCGGCTGACGTGACGGAGGTGTAGGTGAACCGCCACCACCACCACCACCACCACCGCCGCCACCGCCACCACCACCACCGTAGGGGGGTGGACTTGTTGTCCTTGGCGCCTCGCCTGGAAACTTGATAAACTTCTTTTACCATAGAATGAAATGGCGCTTGACATCTCCAAGTCTTTTCTCCCCTTCAGGTGTAGCAATGTCAATCTCCAGGTCCTCAAACCCTTGGACTATGTCCTCCACCGTGACACGAGCATAGCCATCTTGAATGGGGTTGTTGTGGTGGAGTGCTCCAGGTAAACATGGTAAAGCACTGCCGATGGCTACCTTCATGGACATGTTCCCGATAGGATAATACAGATGACATTCTTTCCTCTCCTTTATATCGTCCACGGGGTAGCGAGGAGGCTCCGGTGCAGTAATTTCGACCACCAGAGGCTCCGGTGCAGTAATTTCGATCGTCGGTGCATCTGCACCAGCCGGTGGGGCCTCCGTGGAAGCCACGCTGCTTCTCCGCTGCTGGCTTTCGAGATCCGCTGGATGATCTTCATGCTGCGCCCAAGCTGCATCTCTTTCGGCTACTAGTACACTCACGGTTTTCTTCATCACATCCATTTTCGATGCCAACCGCGCCACAACATCTGCTTCCCGATCCATCTTTCTCTTACGGCTTCTGTAACCGTACGGGTCATCGTTCTGGGGGAACCCTATTTTCCACGGAATGTGCCCCATGCCTCGTACACGTCCTCCGTGTTCAGGATTCCCGAGGGCTTTTGTCAGTGCGTCGTTCTCTCTGTTGAACTTGATCTTCCCCTCTTGAGCATCCCTCATTGCGTCAATAAGGGCTTGGGTGGGTTTAATTATTTTGCCCTGGTAAACACACTCCCCTGTCTCCGGGTTCAGCGTTCCCCCATGCCCGTACCACCAGCTTTTGGCCCTTGGGTCCCATCCCTCCGTACCTGGACGGATTCCTCGCGCCCTCAGCTCGTTCTCCATCTTCTCCAACCTAGGCTGCCAAAGGCGATACCCTCCTGGCCCCATAATATGATTGTACTCCTTCTTAGCCGCATTTTCCTTATTTTTTTCGATATTTGAATGAACTGCTCCGATTTCTTTTGCTTCACAAATTCTGGCCAATCATGTTTCAGTTTCTCATATTGTCCTTTGAAATCCGGAGTCTTGTTCTGCTTGACAAAGTCATGGTTTAGATTTTGCTTGAATTTCCGGAATGCGTCGGCCATCTTATGAAGAGCGAACTGTTTGACTAGCCTCCTCCTCTCCTTGTTTTCCTCAATCTTGTTACCCTCCTCATCGAATTTGTTGTATTCCGGAGGTAGAACGAAATGTTCCATAAGCTTCTTGAAGCAATCTTTTTTTGTTCTCTTATCGACAAAAGTGAAACCAGCAATTCGTGCCTTCTTTGGCTCATTCCACTTCTGGACGGTGATCGAGACGTTGTCTCTAACAACGGCTCCGCATTGGCTGACAAACTTGATGGCGTTCTTGCGGGGCTCCAGCAGCCTGCTGGTTGCACTGTCGACAACCTCGATGGTGCATGTTTCTCCTTGTTTCATCGTCTTGGTTGCGCCACGCTTTGACGACGTACTCGATTGTTTCGACGATCCGGCCGAGGGCTAAAATAAGAAAGAGAGTCGCGCCCGTTAGTACACACATATTTATTCAAATCAGTTAGTTTGTATCACCAGAGGCTCAATGTATATATATACCTCGGCGCCGGAGGTGGTTGCTACTTCCATTTGAAGATCGTCGTTTATCGACGTTTGTTCGGCATCATCTTGCTGACGGCGCCCTTCATCTTCACCGTCAAGGTTCAGATAAGAAGAGACATCATCTTCTTCTTGTCCGGTCGGCACATATAGAATATCGCCGTTTATGATGCCGAACATATGTGCTTCACCGTCCGGATCATAGTTGTCCATAATCGGGTCAGCTCTATCGTCCGCCATTATGTCAGTCCTGAAAACATGTAGTAAAAACAAATTAATTAAGTGAAGAAGGGGGGCGGTGGCGGTGGCGGTGGCGAAAGGGCGGTGGCAAAAGGAGGGGGCGAGGAAGGGGTGGGAGAGGGTGTCGCGGTAGAGCGCGAGACGGGGCGGCAGACGACGGCGTCACGGAGAGGGAGGCGAGGACAACACACATGTATAACCCTCGCCATTTGGTTAATTATCAAATTTTATGGTTTTTTGTTAATTATCAAGTTTTAAGTTACTTTTTTTCTTCTTCCTTTTTCTTTCTTCTTTCTTTTGGTTTTCATTTGGTTTTCATTTGGTTTTCATTTTTTTCTTCTTCCTTTTTCTTTCTTGTTTTTTCTTCTTCCTTTTTTCTTTCTTCTTTCTTTCTTCTTTCTTTTTTTCTTCTTCTTTTTTCTTCTTTCTTTTTTTCTTCTTCCTTTTTCTTCTTTCTTTTTTTCTTCTTCCTTTTTCTTTCTTCTTTCTTTCTTCTTTCTTTTTTTCTTCTTCCTTTTTTCTTCTTCCTTTTTTTTCTTCTTCCTTTTTTTCTTCTTTCTTTTGGTTTTGTTTTGTTTTCATTTTTTTCTTTTTCCTTTTTCTTTCTTCTTTTTTCTTCTTCCTTTTTCTTTCTTCTTTTTTTCTTCTTCCTTTTTCTTTCTTCTTTCTTTCTTCTTTCTTTTTTTCTTCTTCCTTTTTTTCTTCCTCCTTTTATCTTCTTCCTTTCTTCTTTCTTTTTTTCTTCTTCCTTTTTTTCTTCCTCCTTTTATCTTCTTCCTTTTTTTCTTCTTTTTTTTCTTCTTCCTTTTTCTTTCTTCTTGTTTTTTTTCTTGTTTCCTTTTTGGCAGGGGCGGCGGGCAGGGGCGGGCAGCGGGCGGCGCGCGGGCGGCGGCGGCGGCCAGGGGCAGGGGCAGGGCCAGGGGCGGCGGGTGGCAGGCAGGGGGGCGGCGGGCGGCGGGCGGCGGGCAAGGGCAGGGCAGGGCAGGGGCGGCGGCGGCGGCGCGCTAGGGCAGGGCACGGGCGGCGGCGGCGCTCATTCGGGGCGGAGGCGGCGTCGGGGCAGGGCGTCGGCGTCGGGGCAGGGCGTCGGCGTCGGCGTCGATCGGCGTCGGGGCAGGGCTTCGGCGTCGATCGGCGTCGGGGCAGGGGGCTTCGGCGTCTGAGAAGAATGGGAAGTGGCGGAAACTGCTAAGTGCAGTATATATAGGCAGACCTTTAGTCGCGGTCCGCCACACCAACCGCGACTAAAGGGTAGCTTTAGTCGCGGTCCGCCACACCCACCGCGACTAAAGGCTAGCTTTAGTCGCGGTCCGCCACACCAACCGCGACTAAAGGGTTTTGGCGCCGCTTTCGTTCCCGCGCAGGAAGAGCCTTTAGTCGCGGTTGGGGAGGCGGACCGCGACTAAAGCTACCCTTTAGTCGCGGTTGGTGTGGCGGACCGCGACTAAAGGTCTGTGCTGGCACTGGCGCAGTGCGGTGGGATGTTTAGTCCCACCTCGCTAGCCGAGAGGCTTCGACAGTGGTTTATAAGCGCGGCTGCGCTCACCACTTCGAGCTCCTCTCAAATGCAGGCTTACGGGCCTATTCTGTTACTATTAGCCTATGGGCCTACTGGGCCTTCCTGCGGGCCTGAATCCTGGCCCAATAATGGGTTTCTAGTCGTATTCAGGCCGTGGTGGCCCAGTAGGTGGCATATTTTTTACTTTTTGCCTGTTTTTTGTTTTCATTTTTGCTTTATTTATTTTGTTTTGTTTCTACTTACAACAAAAAACTTATTTATTTTATTTTATTTTGTTTCTAATTACTTATTTATTTTACTTTATGATAATTATTTTTTCTATTAAAGTTTCTAATTACTTATTTATTTATGTTATTAAAATCTTAAAAATACAATTATATATCAAAAAAATCAGAAAATAAAACTAATTCATTTTAAATTCTTGTTTTTCTTCTGTTTTTTTCTTCCTTTTTTCTTATATTTTTTTCTTCTGTTTTTTTCTTCCTTTTTCTTGTTTTTCTTCTTTTTTTTCTTCCTTTCTTCCTTTTTCCTTTTTTCTTCTGTTTTTCTTCTGTTTGTTTTTTTCTTATGTTTTTCTTCTGTTTGTTTTTTCTTCTGTTTTTCCTTTTTTCTTCTGTTTGTTTTTTCTTCTGTTTTTCCTTTTTTCTTCTGTTTTTTTCCGTTTTCCTTCTTTCTTCTTCTTCCTTTTTCTTTTTAAAATCAGAAAAATAAAACTAATTCATTTTAAAATCTTAAAAATACAATTATATATCAAAAAAATCAGAAAAATAAAACTAATCCCTTGAAGGTTTGACAAAAGGTTTGATACATCATTCAGTTTATCGACCAAATACAAAGTTTGGTACAATAAATTATTACACATCAATTCTTCCCTTGTGTCCCTTCTTGCTTACGATTGTGCCGTATCCATGGAGCATCCTCATCATTTAACTTAATGCTTGGGTCGGTGTTCACTTTGAAGGGCGGTATTTCAGCAAACATATTATAATCTTCTGACATGTCTGTCTTGTCCTCCACTCCCACGATGTTTCTTTTCCCTGAAAGAACAATGTGGCGCTTTGGATCATCGCATGATGTACTGATCGTTTTCTTATCTTTCCGTTTCCTCGGTTTGCTACTCATGTCCTTCACATAGAAAACCTGAGCGACATCTTTCGCTAGGACGAATGGTTCGTCAAGGTAACCAAGATTGTTGAAATCCACCATTGTCATTCCGTATTGCTGGTCCACCTTTACCCCACCTCCTGTTAGCTTGAACCATTTGCACCGGAACAAAGGGACCTTAAAGGAGGGTCCATAGTCAAGTTTCCATATCTCCTCTATGTAACCATAATATGTGACCTTTTGCCCATTCTCGATTGCTGCATCAAAGCGGACACCACTGTTTTGGTTGGTGCTCTTTTTATCTTGGGCGATCGTGTAAAATGTATTCCCATTTATCTCGTACCCTTGGAAAGTCGTTATAGTCGAAGATGGTGTCTTGGCCAACATGTACAGCTGATCTACAACATCATTGTCATTCATTAAATGTTTTCTCAACCAACTGCCGAAAGTCTCCATGTGGGCCTTCCTAATCCAGGATTCAGGCTTCCCCGGGTTGTCCGAGCGTAAAATATTCTTGTGTTTCTCAAAGTACGGAGCCACCAAGCTGGAATTGGTCAGTACAGTGTGGTGTGCTTCAGTCAGAGAATGGCCGTCCATACATATCGTTGATTTCCTTCCGATCGTGCCTTTTCCACTTAGTCTCCCCTCGTGCCGCGATCGAGGAAGGCCAATCGGCTTAAGGTCAGGAACAAAGTCAACACAAAACTCAATTACCTCCTCATTTCCATAGCCCTTGGCGATGCTTCCTTCTGGCCTAGCACGGTTACGAACATATTTCTTTAATACTCCCATGAACCTCTCGAAGGGGAACATATTGTGTAGAAATACAGGACCGAGAATGAAAATCTCTTCGACTAGGTGAACCAGGAGGTGCGTCATAATATTGAAGAAGGATGGCGGGAACACCAACTCGAAACTGACAAGACATTGGATCACATCGTTTTGTAACCGTGGTAGAACTTCTGGATTGATTACCTTCTGAGAGATTGCATTGAGGAATGCACATAGCTTCACAATGGCTACTCGAACATTTTCCGGCAGGAGCCCCCTCAAAGCAATCGGAAGCAATTGCGTCATAATCACGTGGCAGTCGTGAGACTTCAGGTTTTGGAACTTTTTCTCCGCCATGTTTATTATTACCTTTATGTTGGACGAGAATCCAGACGGGACCTTCATACTGCTCAGGCATTCAAAAAAGATGACCTTCTCTTCTTTGGTCAGAGCGTAGCTGGCACGACCTTGAAACCATTCCGGATGCCGGTCATCAGGGTCTTTCAAACGTTGCTGGTCCTGCCGTGCTTCCTTTGTATCATTTGTCTTCCCATACGCGCCCAAGAAGCTTAGGAGGTTCACGCAAATATTCTTCGTAACGTGCATCACGTCGATTGCAGAGCGGACTTCTAGGACTTTCCAATATTGTAGCTCCCAGAATATAGATTTCTTCTTCCACATGGCCGCGTGCCCGTCAGCTCCCTTCGGAACTGATTGTCCGCCAGGACCCTTTCCAAAGATGACTTTCAAATCCTTGACCATATCAAATACCTCAGCACCAGTGCGTTCTGCAGGCTTCGGCCGGTGATCTGCCTTGCCGTTGTAATGCTTGCCTTTCTTTCTTACTGGATGAATTTTCGGAAGAAATCGACGATGCCCAAGGTACACGTTCTTCTTACAATTTGGCAAATGTACACTTTCAGTCTCATGTAAGCAGTGCGTGCATGCATTGTATCCTTTATTTGACAGTCCCGAAAGGTTACTAAGAGCAGGCCAATCGTTGATGGTTACGAAAAGCAACGCTCGTAGGTCAAATTCTTCTTGTTTGTGCTCATCCCACACACGGACACCAGGTCTGCCCCACAGCTGTAAAAGTTCATCAACTAATGGCCTTAGGTACACATCGATGTCGTTGCCGGGTTGCTTAGGACCTTGGATGAGCACTGGCATCATAATGAACTTCCGCTTCATGCACAACCAAGGAGGAAGGTTGTAGATGCATAGAGTCACGGGCCAGGTGCTATGGCTGGAGCTCTGCTCGCCAAAAGGATTCATGCCATCTGTACTTAGACCAAATTTATGTTCCTTGCGTCAGCTGCAAAATCTTTGAACTCTCTGTCGATCTTTCTCCATTGCGTTCCATCTGTGGTGTGTCTCAACTCCCCGTCCGACTTACGGTCCTCTTTGTGCCATCGCAACAACTTGGCATGCTCTTTGTTCCTGAACAGACGTTTCAACCGTGGTATTATAGGAGCATACCACATCACCTTGGCGGGAACCCTCTTCCTGGGTTTCTCGCCCTCAACATCGTCACCAGGGTCATCGCCTTTGATCTTATAACGCAATGCAGTGCATACCGGGCATTCATTCAAATTCTCGTATTCACCGCGGTAGAGGATGCAGTCGTTGATGCATGCATGTATCTTCAGAACCTCTAAACCTAGAGGGCAGACAACCTTCTTTGCTTCGTACGTACTGGCGGGCAACTCGTTATTCTTTGGAAACATATTCTTCAACATTTTCAGCAAGTTTTCAAATGCCGAGTCAGCTACACCTGCCTGTGCCTTCCATTTCAGCAAATCCAGTGTGCAGCCCAGCTTTTTCAGACCATCATCGCATCCGGGGTACAACGACTTTCTGTGATCCTCTAACATGCGATCCAAATTCTCCCTCTCCTTTTCAGTTTCGCAGCATCTCCGTGCATCAGCAATGGTCCGACCAAGATCATCAACGGTCTCATCACGTGCCTCTTCTTCACCTTCACCTTCCCCTTCACCTTCCCCTTCACCTTCCCCTTCACCTTCAGCATCCTCCATGAAAGTATCACCGAAATCAGCAAGATAGCTTTCATCGATGAAATCATCCCCTTCTTCATCTTCTTCCATTATAACCCCTCTTTCTCCATGCTTGGTCCAACAATTATAGCTTGGCATGAAACCGTGCCGAAGCAGGTGCAGGTGAACTTCTCTTGAGGAAGAGTAACCCTTCTGATTCTTACAGTCAACACATGGACAGATAACAAAACCCTTCTGCTTGTTCGCATTAGCCACTACGAGGAAATCTTTCAAACCCGTAGTGAACTCGCGGGAGAGTCGGTTACCGTACATCCATTGCTGATTCATCTGCATTATTATAATATAAAATATATAATTAACCATCATGCATTTTTTAAACTAACTAGCTATAAACAATAGAAATTAAACAATGAACAACACACATGCATATTTTATCAATGACACACATGCATGAAAGGTTCAAGTTGCTAACCGCGATCGAGGAGGAAAAAAATGAATGAGGAACCTCAAGTGTGGCTCTTGGGGCATTTCATCAAACACCTTGTGTGCATAAGAGGAACCAAAAGCAAACCTACACCCCCTTGTGAAGCTTGTGAAGAGAAGTGGCACCAAATGGCTAAGTGAGTGCGCTGAACTGGTATATATAGGGGAGGAGCTTTAGTCGCGGTTGGCCTGGCCAACCGCGACTAAAGGCCTTTGGGCACCTTTAGTCGCGGTTGGCCTGGCTAACCGCGACTAAAGCCCCTCACGTGCACCAGCTGGCCACCGAGCGCCCTGGGCGCAGGCCTTTGGTCGCGGTTCGTCTGCCGAACCGGGACTAAAGACTTCATTAGTCGCGGTTCCTACAGTTCTGCGACTAATGGGGCTGGACGGAAGCCTCTTTTTCTACCAGTGAGTTAAATAAAAGCTATGGCGGACAATACCGAGAGAGAGAGAGAGAGAACAGACCATGTTCGATATGATACGCGGGCCAGATGATGATCAGAATGAAGAAGATTTTGACGGCTCCGAATTTCTAAGCAACACCGGAGAGGGTGATATGATATTCGATCGCGACGACCGAATTGATGAAGTCATGAACTACGATTATGACGATGACGAAGAACATGTTGATCCTGAAACAACAAACACCGGCGAGGTATATATATTTATATAAACAGGAATCTGGTGGTCATCGCATGTTTTAAATGAGTTGAAGATATATTAACGAATCGATCTTTCTTCTTTCAGCCATCCGGATCGAGCAAATCTTCAGGCAAAAGGACGAAACGAGGCCCGAACAAAAAGTTGAAGGAGGGCGTAAAGTACAATATCGAGGCATTCAGACCTAATGGCGAACCATTAGCGCCTAAGAAGATTGCGGACTAGTTCGTTCGTCAGTGCGGAGTTCTTGTGAAGGACCAACTCCCGATCTCCCTTCAAGAATGGAGAAAGCCAGCAAAGCCACGTCCAGATGTTACTTTTGTCGACGAGAATAAAAAAAACTGCTTTGGGATACTCTCATGGAACATTTCACCCTACCAGATCATTTCACAGAAGCAGATGTGCAGAAAGTCAAGGATGCTGCTTTTAGGAAGATGGCGGTTGCATTCAAGAACCACAAGAGAACGACTCGGGAGAAGTACGTCAAGGGAGGAAGGAAGACTCCAGTATTCGAGGGGATACTAGAGAATCAAAGTGCTCATTGGGACGATTTCGTGAAATTTAAGGATTCAGAATTAGCTAAGGAACGGTCGAGAATTAACAAGCAGAATGCCGGAAAAAAGGATAAGTTCCATAAGCTGGGGCCAGGTGGCTACGCGGTGGCAATGCCTAAGTGGGATAAGTCTAAGAAAGAGATGGAGGATGCAGGTGTCACTCCGGTTACTAAGAGCTGGACCCCCAGGTGCAGGACCTGGTTCTATGCGCATGGGGGGGGAGTTGGACCCGAAGACAGGCAATGTTTCGACGAAGGCATGTCTGAACGGAGCCGACGATGCGATACTTGTTGCAATAGAAGAGGCTCGATCGGAGGTGTTCCAGCCCAACAGAGAGAACGACGAGCTTACGCGTGCCCTGGGAAATCCTGAACACCCGGGAAGAACACGAGGCAAGGGCGCTATTCCGTGGTATGAGGGGTTTTCGGACTGGAACGCCGACTACAGAACCCGTGCGAGAAAGAAGATTGCGGAGGAGAAGAAGAGGAAGATGGAGGAGGAGCAGAGGAAGCGGGACTATGAACGCCTTCAAGGCCTAGAAGCAAGTCAAGCGGAATTGGCAGTTAAATTCCAGCGGCAGCAGGAGCAGATCGACTCACTTAGCCAACAAAGGGGGTCTCAGCAGCTGCAGCAGCTAGCGGATGATCCAGCATTGGATACCACCGCCCCATCCATGTCAAGAAGCAGCGTGGGCTCCGCCCCGTTTGATGCAATGCTGGATAGATACCCCATGGATGACATCACGGAGAACACTAACTACGAGCTACACTTCAAAATGAAGAACATATCCATGAAGGTGGCGGACGGCGTTGCTTATACAAATTCCCCCGATGCAACCTTCCATTGCAACCCGATTCCAGCAGGCTATGCTCGTGTCGTGGTTGATAAGGTGGTGGACCAATATTCGGAGCTACAGCTTGACATTCCTGGAGGTGACGAGAAGCACACACTCGGAGATGCCAAACATCGTATCATCCTATGGAGAAAGGATTGCATCATCTTTCGAAGGCCACCGACACCGCGTCACCCGACTCCTCGTCGAAGTCCGCCACCGAGTCAGCAGACTCCCGCTCCTCCAAGTCCACCAACGCGTGAGGCCACTCCTCCTCCTCCAAGTCCGGCAAAGTGTCAGGCCACTCCTCTTCCAAGTCCGACACAGCGTCATACGTCCACTCCTCCTCCAAGTCCGGCAAAGTGTCAGGCCACTCCTCCTCCAAGTCCGGCACAGCTTCAGGCCACTCCTCCTCGTCCAACTCAGCCCCGTCAGCCGTCTCCACCGCCTCAGCAATCCACGAAGAGACACCCCGCAGCTATGGTGCGTAGCGGTACCAGTCGAGGTCATAGTACAGGAAGTACAGGCGGAGGCAAGCGATATAAATATGGTCCAAACCTCAGTACTCCTCTTCCTCAGAGGGCTTACGAAAGGAGCAAGGAGCAAACCAATGCCATAGTGCGGGCAGAAGTCGACGCCCATTTTGGACCGAAACCGCCACCGCCGCCAAGGGAGAAAGTGCTTGTGGAAGTTTTTGACCACTTCGTTCGTATGGCTGAACCACCAACTCCTAAGCCTGTTGACTCAGACTATGAGCGCCACATCAGGAAGTTACATCGACAACGTCTACAGAAGGAGGCGAGCTCGAGCTCGAGCAAACAACAAGCAGCTGTCAAAAAATGCGGGAGAACCATTGCCCAGCTGGGAGAAAAGTGGGCGCAACCGATCCCCCCGCTTGTTGTGCCGCCAACAACACGTGACAGTACGCGCGACCAATATTATTGTGGGCAAACAGTTTACGTTCCCCAGGTGGGCGATGTGGTAATAATCCAGGAGCATATAACGCAGGCTGAAGAACTCAAGATCACTGTTGGACAACTCCTCGAGATCGAGGACATGCCTGTGCTTACAGAGGAGGAAATAAAACGGAAATATGTCCGGGGCCAACCTTGGGTCAAGCCAGAAGATGTCAAGAAGTTCCCAACGAGAATGTATGAATTGCATCAATGGTACATGGACATTACCAAGAGATCCGATCGACAGTCCCTCATGGTGCAAGTCAACAAGGATCATTACTACCATGATAAACCTGGGACCGTTGAGTATTCTGAACTATTTCGGTTATACAATCAAGACGCACTCGACAAATCTATCGTCAGTTGCTATTGTCTGTAAGTGATTTTTTCTGTAATTTAAGTCTCAAGCTAGTTGTATTGATCCTTTTGATCAATCATTACCTGTAATTATCCTCACTATATTCTTTTCTGTGGTATTATGCAGGATGAAGATGTATGAAATGAAAAAAGGTGGACGCTATGGCATTGGGTTCATTGGCCCAAACACCGTTAATGAATACACATGGAATATAAGCGACTATTATAAAAAGCAGGTAGAGGACAGCATGTTCGAGTTCTTGAAGCGCCTCAAATACAATGAAGATATACTACTTCCTTACAACTTCAAGTGAGTCACACTTTCTTGTACTACAAATTCTCTGTTTTTGCCTACTAGCTAGCTAGCTACATGTTTTTGCTTACATATATATGCCCGCTTAATTAAGACATGCAAACGTGTGTGCATGCAGATTTCACTGGATCTTGTGTATCATTAAAGTTGACAAAGGAACAGTTGAAATACTGGACTCACTACTCTCAGAAAATAAAGACTATAACATCTTGTTTGGGATACTCAACAGGTAATTTCAATCATTATTAACTATATATCTCGGCCTATTTAGTTCGTCATTTCATGATATGAACTATTTAATAACCCCTTTATTCATTTTCTATGTCGACGGGCAGGGCTTGGGAAAGGTTCATAAGCATAACGGAAGGCGAATGGAAACGACAGCTGAGATGACTTCGACCCAGGGTAAGTAATTAAGTAGTGTGGTAGCTAGCTGCCATCTTTTTAATATTATCATGGTTGATTAATTATTATCTTATCAAATTAAATTCCATTCTCGTAAAAGCCATAAAGCAGGCGCGGGGGACTGATCTGTGTGCATACTGCGTTTGCGAGAACATTCGCATGATGACGTCCGAAAGGAGCAGATCTCAAAGACAGGAATGGGTACGCTTGTCAGAACACTATTCACAATTTGTGCACCATTATTGATATCTAGTCACACAACTAATACACATGCATATTGATCTCCTTCTTAACAGTTCACAGAGGTGCAGGACAAGCTCCTAGATACGGAGCGCGTACAAGCACTTCAAGAGGAAATAGCGGGATTTTTGCTGGACCAGGTCATAAATTTGAAGGGAGAATACTATTACCCGCTACCGCCCCCATCGACCAGGTCATGAACCACTTCCAATTTGTCATCGTGCTCCGAAGGCACCAATTAGGCTAATGCAAACTGGCTCCAAAGGCAACATGCATATGTACGAGAAATTGTATATATAGCTATATATGATTGGTTCTACTAGCTACCATATATATGCATAACGTGTACAATGTGTAGTATCGTAAAATACCAGCAAACGAAAAAAAATTAAAATGGAAAACACAAAATTAAATGAAAAAGAAATCATAAAACCAAAAAAAAACCAAACATTTTAGTACCGGTTGGTGTTACCAACCGGTACTAAAGGGCTCCCGGCCCCCGGTACTAAAGGGGGGGCCTTTAGTGCCCAAACTTTAGTGCCGGTTATGGAACCGGCACTAAAGGGCCTTACGAACCGGTGCTATTGCCCGGTTCTGCACTAGTGCCTTCTCGTTCTCACCCAAATTGATGATCTAATTTAGACTAATATGCTAAGCGGACTGAGAAGGTAAATGATCTTGTTTCGTTACATACAATGAAATATTCCAAAACGTTAGCATTCATTGGGATATTCAAAATTCTTTCTCCATCAATAGGTATAAAAATATCCCTGATTAAGTCATCATCCCAAGATCCCATTAAAGGGTCAATTAGCTCATCAACCTCCCATTCTCCAGATATGGCCCCTCTTAAACACTTGCAAGCCAGCAACTATACTTTGCCAGGTGAAAGAAGAGCCCTTCTTTGGTCATACTTTTAGCACATTCCCATTTGGGTAATACATGGCCTGTAAGACACGAACACACAAAGAATCAGCCTTAGTAATAAGATGTCAACTTTGTTTTGGCATTGCTAGATTAGAAGCATGCAGATCTATGAAGCCCATTCCCCCAACTTCTTTGGGACACATAGACTCCACCATGCTGCTCAATGCATATACTTTTGTTCATCAGAATCGCCCACCAACATCAGGCCATTACAACATTTGTCTATTTGCAAAACTTCTTTGGAATTTCAAAAACTGGTATGGACTGAATAACAGACTTAAGTAGTGTTTCCTTTGCCTAATGGAAAAAGGCTTTTCTATCCACCCCTTAATTCACCGAATCATCCTTTCTAACAAGTACATAAAGCTTTGACTTTTATCCAAACCCACAATTAGAACATTGCACTTTGCATCACTAACTAGTTGTCACGAACTCTCATGGTATTGGTCAAGATCTTGTCTCAATGCGGCTTCATTAATCAAATCTGTTTTCATACATATAATAGAATCATCAACAAAAAGTAAATGAGAAATAGATGGTGCATTTTTGCACACCTGAACACCTTCAATGCCAGAAACCTCCTCTTTTTGAGCCATAATAACCCTTCCACACAAATAAGGAGTAAATATGGAGAAAGGGGATCCCCATGTAGGAGCCCCCTCGAAGGCACAAAACTTTCAGTTTCTTGATCATTGTATCACAGGCCTTCATGAGGATAACAAAGTCTGCATTAAAACCTAACCGAAGCATCATCCTTTCCAGAAAGACCCACTCAACACATTCATAAGCCGTATGCATATCCATTTTTACAGCACAATAACCCGTCTTGCCAACCTTTGTATTTTTCAATTTATGCATACACTTATAAGTCAGCAGAATATTCTCAGTTTTCAACCTCCCAGGAACAAAAGCACTTTGGACAGTCGAGATTACCTCATCAAGGATAACTTTGAAATGGAGAGTAATCATTTTTAACATAGCCTTGTACAAAACATTGCATAAATAGACTGGGCTATATTGGAAAATTTTCTAAGGCATGACCACCTTGGGAATAAGTGCTATAACAGTATCATTCCATCCTTCTGGAATTCGCTTTGAATTTTATTTTGCGGGTAAATTTGCTTTGAATTTATTGCCTCTGAAGCTTCACTTGTCGTGTCAGCCATCTGTATCTGGAGCCTTCATATCTCCTATTGAGAACAATGCTTTTTCACATCTTCTGCTGAGAAAGGCTTTTTTTTTAGAGTGAAAGGCTTGTAAAAGCTTCATTCATCTCCATGGTTCCCCAAGGAACGACCATATCAATTAAAGTCGGGTCGGGTTCATCTATTTCCTTAACAAATAATCCAGCAAAGTAATCATTAATAAGGTGATTCAAGACCATCTTTTAGCAGGCTGATCCGGTTCTTCTTCGAGCCGATGCAAAATTCTGAAAGTATTGGGCTTTGTTGTCGACGAACTTGAGCCAATCAATTTTAATCCGTTGTGCCCATTGAATTTCTTCCAATTCTAAGAGTTTTTCAATTTCAGCAGCATGGTCTCTATGTTTGTGAATGTTTCTGGGATGCGTCTAGCAAGCAAACGGCTGCTCGCTAGCGCTCCTGGGCAGCCAGCTCTGTTAGGAATTTTTTTATGTCCCATATCTTAATTAGAAAAGTTTTTGTCCTATGTCCCTTCACATGGTCTGACAAGATGAAAAGGAAAAAAGCAACATGCAGTGCATACACGTTGCGACTACTTTTCTTCCTTCACGCATGCCTATTCCTGAGCAATTAATTGCATTTCATAAAATTCAAAAAGCTATAACTTTTGAACCGTATATCGAAATTAAGATCCGTTTTCACTGTTGGAACCCTCACGACATGCTCTTAGAAACTAGATCCCGCATGGGTATGTTTCGACAAACTTTTGTTGTGTGCAATTTAGTCTTCATTTGGTGCAACTGTTTAGTCGTCGATGTGCAACTAGCTGGTAGGGACATGCAGTTTTCATTGATGGCATCATGTCATATTACTCCCTAACAGTGAAATGTGCAATTTTGTCTGCTGCCCCCGCTAACTACCCTGCCCAACTGCCTGGTGGTCATTGCACATGTGTAGCCCCCACAGCTGCGCATGAGGGACTATCCTATAAGAGTGTGCCAACTTGCACTCCGTGTGTCATCAACTATGCCAGCCAGGGTGTGCAATGACATAGTCGCGCGTGAGCAACTACCCCATTATGCATGTGAAATTCCCGCAGCAGTGTGTGTTCGACTATGCGAACGAGTGTGCAACTCCGCGATCAAGCATGTGCGACTATGCTGACGTGAGTGTTTAAATCTGCGACCGTGCGTGAGCACCTCCCACATTCATATGCGACTATGTGGACGAGATTGTGCAAATCTGTGGCCACATATGTGCGACTATGCCGACGAGAGTGTGCAACTCCATGGCCGTGCATGAGCATCTGCCGTAGCAGTACGTATGCGACTATGGGGACGAGAGTGTGCAACTCCATGGCCGTGCGTGAGCTACTACGCCAACGAGTTTGTGCAACTTCGTGGTCCTGTGTATGCGACTATGCCGCCGCACGTGTGCAACTCCCGCAATCTTGCGTGTACTACTATACCGAGGAGAGTGTGCAACTCCCTCATCGAAAGAGAGTGAGCACCTACGCTGACGAAAGTATGCAACTCTGCGGCCGTACGTGTACGACTATATGAGCAAGATTGTGCAACTCCGCTGTCACACGTGTGTGACTATACCGATGAGAGTGTACAACTCCGCGGTCATATGTGAGCTACTACCCCAGAGAGAGTGCGCAACTCGGTGGTCATGCGTGTGCCACTATGACGCCACATGTGTGCAACTCCCGATGTCGTGCGTGAGCTACTATGCCGACGAGAGTGTGCCCCTCTGCGGCCGCGCGTTTGCGGCTATGCTGATGGGTGTGTGCAACTTTTGTGGTTGTGTGTGTGCGACTATGATGCCACATGTGTGCAACTTCCGATGTCGTGCGTGAGCTACTATGCAGACGAGAGTGTGCCCCTCTGCGGCCGTGCGTTTGCGGCTATGCCGATGGGAGTGTGCAACTCTATGGTTGTGTGTGTGCGACTATGCCAACGGGAGTGTGCATCTTCACGGTCATGAGTGCGCGACTATGCCGACGAGACTGTGCAACTCCGTGCTCATGCGTGTGCTACAGTCTTCCAGTGTGCAGTAGTTGATCGAGCTTACAAGGTCGCCCGTCTAGTTATACTTGAGTAAGCAATGCATGCGCGAGAAATCATCTAACCATCTTTGTATTGTCGTGTTGTGCAACTTTCTAATTATCCTATCCGACTAGAAACTACTATGTGTGCAGTCACTACTACTACAGATGCCAACTAAAAATATGACTGACAAAAATAGATCAGTTTAAGAAAAAAAAACATCATCTAACTAATTTAGTATCATCGTGTTGTGCAACTTTCTAATTATCCTATTCAACTGACAACTACTATGTGTGTGATCATTACTACTACAGATGCCAACTAAAAATATGACTGACAAAAATAAATCAGTTTAAGCAAAAAACATCATCTAACCAACTTAGTATCATTGTGTTGTGCAACTTTGCAAACCATATATACAGCTAAAAACTACTATACGTGCAACTACAACTGTTCAATGATAATTTACTCAAGCAAAAAAGCACTCGTGATAATGAACCAAGATTCAATTCTTGGTTGTGCAGCCGTGCAGACACTAAATCTTTTTATTAGCATTCAGGTGAGCACCATGTCCGTAAGCTCTGAACAGGACGACGTTGCCTGGCCATTTGGCGGCAGTATGTACAAGAGCTGAGCGCCAATAATGCCGGGCACCATGACTCCATGAGCAGCAACGTGTGCACACCAATGGACTTGCACAGCTCCGCCTGCAGCGGCAGCGACACCATGGGGGTGGCGTCCAAGGCAAACACGACCACGCCGCTGCGGTCCGACCGGTTAGGGAGAATTTTGTCTGGCTTCATGCCTCGCCGGGAGGAGTAGCGGGGCGTAGGGTGGCCCTCCGACGTGGCGTGAGTTCCATGGCGGCCCCGGCTCCAGCTCATAGAAAGAGGGCGGAGGAGGTGGCGGCACTGCTGGTCCAGGTTTCTCCGGTTCGCCGCCTCGGCTTGGCCTCCGGGGCACGCTGATTATTCCTCGCCGGAGTCGATGGAGACGAGGAAAAGATGATAAGGATAAGCCTTTTTTTTTCCAGGAGAGAAAGTAAGGAAGCAATTGGTTCACATCGGCATTGTCGGATAGCGCACGAGCAAACCACGTCTCGCGCCGACCAGGAAACACCTGGCAGTCGTGGGCTCGCAACGAGCGGTCCAAGCGCGGCCGCTCGGTTCAGTGAAATCGTGCGCGTGCACGATGAAGTATTTAGGATGTTTCTGACGTCAAGTCTCCCGTAAGGACTTCGTCCAAGTCTTGCAGTGCTTTTCTAAGGTTATTCTTTGTCCTCTTCAACGCACTACGACCCCGTCTGTGCATGGCACGACAGAGTACACCATCGAAGAAAACGGAGGCCGTTTCCACAACACCCGGGCTTTTCCGTGGAAGAAAGGCGGAAAGAGACGAGTCGAAGAGGTCATACACGATACGTAGTAGTACATGCATGTCGCCATGCCGTGCATCTTGGGCCACGCCGGAGTCAAAGTTTAGCTAGTCTGATTAGGTAGGCAGGGCGCAACACGACCACGTACACGCAGGCGGGCCGAGAACCTGTATAAAAGGGGGCGTAGTGCAGGTGCGGCTGCATAGGCACACACCAGCCTAGTAGCATTGGAGAGCAGCAGATAGAGAACTACTCCTAGCTAGCAGCAATGGGCAGGCAGGATGTTGCTTCCATGTTTGCCGTTGCTCTCTTCATCGGAGCATTCGCTTCTGTTCCTACAAGTACGTACATTCTCTCATGTTCTTGTATTTTCTTGTATCTACTTTGCACCTACTGTGAGCATGCACCTACTGTGAGCGTAGTTACGAGGCAAAGCAAATCCATGGAGCCGTTGAAGAGTTCTTCTCGTCGGAAGGTTTGTAAGAAATTTGATGAGAGGACAGAAACATTTTTGTTCAAAAAACTGCAGTGCATGTGCAGAGGAATTCTTGTAAAAAAGGATTCCAACGAGATTCTTATAGTATAAATCCTACGAGATTTCGTACCACAAATCAAACATGTGAATTATTTAAGGGGACGCATGTACCACTTAATTGGAGATATCTTAACATGTGTACGATTCAATGGATGGTAGTCTTCCACGTCAACTCCTACGACAGCTAAACGGATGCCACTCTTATCCGCATGCAGGTGTGCACTCCATCGGCGTGTGCTACGGCGTGATCGCCAACAACCTCCCGCCGGCCAACGAGGTGGTCCAGCTCTACAGGTCCAAAGGCATCACCGGCATGCGCATCTACTTCGCCGACGCCAAGGCCCTCTCGGCGCTCCGCAACTCCGGCATCAGCCTCATCCTCGACGTCGGCAACGACCAGCTCTCCAACATCGCCGCCAGCACCTCCAACGCGGCGTCCTGGGTGCAGAAGAACGTCCGGCCATACTACCCGGCCGTGAACATCAAGTACATCGCGGCCGGCAACGAGGTCCAGGGCGGCGCCACGCAGAGCATCGTCCCAGCCATGCGCAACCTCAACGCGGCCCTCTCCGCCGCTGGGCTCGGCGCCATCAAGGTGTCCCCCTCCATCCGGTTCGACGAGGTGGCCAAGTCCTTCCCGCCCTCCGACGGCGTGTTCAAGAACGCCTACATGACGGACGTGGCCCGGCTCCTGGCGACCACCGGCGCGCCGCTGCTGGCCAACGTGTACCCCTACTTCGCCTACAAGCGCGACCCGCAGAACATCAAGCTCAACTACGCGACGTTCCGGCCGGGACCCACGGTGCGGGACGACAAGAACGGGCTGACCTACACGTGCCTGTTCGACGCGATGGTGGACGCCGTGGTCGCCGCCCTGGAGAAGGCCGGGGCGCCGGCGGTGAGGGTGGTCGTGTCGGAGAGCGGGTGGCCTTCGGCGAGCGGGTTCGCGGCGACGGCGGACAACGCGAGGGCGTACAACCAGGGGCTGATCGACCACGTCAGCGGGGGCACACCGAAGAGGCGCGGCGCGCTGGAGACGTACATCTTCGCCATGTTCAACGAGAACTTCAAGAGAGGGGAGCTGGTGGAGAAGCACTTCGGGCTGTTCAACCCGGACAAGTCGCCGGCGTACCCCATCCAGTTCAAGTGATCCAGTCTAGTCTAGTCTAGCTAGCTTACACGTATACGTACCTAAGTCTAGCCTCTTCGGCCTAAATAAGCTGCACGTACGTACACACGTTTGACACGTACGTACATCCATCGATCCATGGTGGGAGAGGGAAGCCAATGACTTCGTGTTCCTGGTGGTGATACATCATCATGTTATGAATAAAGAGAGGGAAGCAGTTATGAATTTGTGATCCATATGCGTCCAGCCATGCAGCAGCCAACCATGCCCATGGACTTGCGCATCATCCCGTGCGTAACGTGCGCTGGCCTCGACGACGATGAGTCCACTATGCCGGCCACTCCATCGCCGTTCCGTTGGATCAAAGGGGTTGCGATCGTACGTCAAGTGGTGCACCCATGCTTCTGACTTCCGTTGCGTGCGTGCTCACCCACGTACGTGATAGATCTCGCCGTTTACTTGCTGGAATTATTTCGCACGAGCTGACGCCGGAACCAACAGCGCAATCGCAACCACATGAAATTGACGTCTTCGCCAGCCGGTACATGCATGCGCCGTCTTAATTTGCCGTACGTAGCCCGCGTCGGCCACCACCCACAACAAATTCTGGCCCCTCAAATGCACCGCCCACATCCGCGGGTAATGACCGAGCAGCCCTTAATTTCCTTCTTTGCATCCGGACACCTCATAATTTAATCCTCAAAACCATACAAAACATGCAAAAAAAGAACATCTATGTACTACGTAGATCAATACACTACTCATCGTTCTGGGAGATGTCCACCATCTCCGTGCCCAACTTCAGGTACATGGCCAGCAGCTGGAACTCCGGCTCCTCCGGGTCGGCCTCCGCATCCATTTCGACGAAAAGCACATAGGTCGCCGTCCGTTCTTGCCGGATGAACTGCCGTTTGGCCTCGACAAAGGCCTTATCCTGAATGGACTGTAAAATGACATGCTCCTCCGCCATCATCGCCGCTTGGGCGACCTCAAACTCCGCCATAGCGTCCTCCATGGTGAAGCCTGCAACCAACGCCGGCTACTCCTCTAGCTTCGTCGCACCGTCCTCCTTCGTATCCGTCACCTCCATGGCTTTAAACTAGTGGTGATCTTGTCCAAAATAGGCTGACAGTCAATTTTCCCGGGCTTTCTATAGCCGAGGGGAAGCCCAAGGTACTTGCACGGAAGGGAGCCCAGCTGCCCTCCAAAAGCAGATAAAATATCACTCACACCAAGCCCATTGCAGCTAATAGGGTAAGCCACTGTTGGGAGTTATACTCTGAGAACAGCGAAAGGCCGGACGAGCTCGCGTGCTCCTGGTTTGGCGACCAATGGTACAGCGGCACGTTTGGTCGGCATTGGATATCCTGTCGCGTATACAACCAATATAAAAAAGCGCATAAGATGTGGGGTCGTCTGGCTGCATGGACGGAAGACGGCAGTCGGCAGCGGCAGCGCGACGTCTGCGGAAATGTGCCAAACGTACATGATGGGTGAAGGATCGTGTGCCGGTGTTTGTTGAGATAAAAACAAATAGACACAAAGAAAGAAAGAAAAAACAAATGGATAAAGATCTTGCACTTGCAGCTCGGCTCCACCGAGATGAGCACCTATTCCTCCCGGATACACTATTCACTGATCATCTGTTTCTAGCCATGGCGATTGCGGAGGCGGTGGCGGTGGCCGGTGGGTGATGGATTTGAGTTCTTATCAGATCCAATCAATAGGTATGGTCGTAACCCTAGATTCGATTCTACCAGAAGTTACTCTTCGGGTGTATCTCCAGATCACTTGGCACACTTGCAGAAAGACCGTACTTCAATCAACTCCTTACGATGATGGTGTGGCGAAGAGCATGAAATGTAATGGTGCGTCAAGAGCAGCGGCTGGTGGCGAAGGGAGTGTTCGGAATCTCTCCCATCTGCTAACTCCACTCCACGGGAGGAGCGCGGTCTGAGCCGCTCCCAGCAATATTGCTGGCGCTCCGTCCGCTCCGGGAGCTGCTGGGGCGGAGCGGATAGTATCCGTACAGGGCCGAAGACAGGAGAAGCAAGCCTACACGCTTTTGCAGTCTTTTACCATCAGCCAGGTCACAAGAGCACGACCTGTCCGGAGCGTGGCGACGTCCCCCAGGTGTTCAAACTGTGGAGTAAGCGGGCATCGGAAGAACACCTGTAGCAATCTTATAGTTGTCCTTCATGTTGTGAATAATTGTAACCTGGATGGAGTACCTCTGCTCGCTTAAGTCATGTCACCTGTTAATCGCAACTATTATCTTGTGTGGTGAGGGGTCAGTAGCCATGAATATGTCCGAATTGTTGTAGTAATGCAGTTTCGTTTAACATGAATTGCACATTTAAATTTGGGAAACACTTCCTATCAGCGGGCTGATAGGAAACATTTCTCTGATGTCTCCAACACCGTTGATTCTCCTTCAATCCCACGGACTATATTTCTACTAATTTCATATATCATAACCGCACGTAAATCTCGCTAGCTGAGCCGCCCGTGCGAGTAAATCTCGGCATCTCGCTGGCCGACCCGCATACCCCACCTCGTCTCATTCCCACCTGCCTGCGAGTGCTCATCTCCGAGCTGGCCGAGCTCGGCTACCTCCGCCACCGATGCCTAGCCCCGCCTCTGTCCTCTCTAGGGGCGCAACTGCGGTGCCCTGCCCCATCTAATTCGTCGCCAATGCTGGTGCTCAACTGCTCCACGTCGCAGCTGCGGCATCCCGCCCCGATCTGCTTCGTCGACCCCACCCACCGCTGGAGATCAACTGCTCCCATCGACGCCGCGGTCCCCCGCTAGAGACCTGCGCCGCCACCATCACTCCCACCATGCTGGTAGGCCGTTTCGACTCGGCAAGGAATCAGCACGTGCATCCCGTCCCACTCCCTGTTTTTTGCCACTACTTTTCGGCAACCAACAGCAAGCATCATGATCCAATAAAGGTCTACGATGAGAAATGATTTGTTGTCCTGGCCTCCGCCGCTTTTGGCACGACGAGATCGTCATGCATCCATCAGATGAAGAGGATGGCATCAGCCATGACTATGTTTTAATTGAAGCATGTGGATTATTTCATGATTTGAAGCATCGTGAACTATTTCATGAAGCACATGGTTTTCCTTTGAAAATTGGATTAATAGGTGTAAGCAAAATTATACTTTATGGATAGAAGGAAGCATATATTTAGGTACTAGGAGACATAACGTACTCAAGGTCGACGCATAAATATATGCACTCAAGGTCTAAGCATAAATATATGTGTTTGAGATCGAATGCAAACGAGAGACTAGCGAAAACAAATGATTGAAATCAGTTCTCTTTAGTGATGGGAATGAATCCTTATATACATCATGGACAGACGCCCATAAGGGATATGTCCGTTCCCGAAGGCGACGCTCCAGGGAGTAACCGCTACGACGGTTCCCACATCGTGGGATCACACATGCGGGAGAGCGGGGATTTATCCCCTAATAGCACTAGGTTATTATTTTTAACACTCCCCCTAATCACCGCTTGACTGCATAAGGATCCATCATCTTTAATTTGATTAAGTCTCCTCCAAAAACCCTGTGGGAAAAAAATGTGAGGAGTACTGTAGGATATGTTGCTAAAACTCCTGCAAACCCAGTGGGAAAATAAGGAGAAAATGCTGCAACATACAATAATTATCATCTCCTTTAACTCAATATGTGAGAACCATAGAGTTTGGAGAACAATAAACATGTCGTATATACTTTCCTAAAAACCCCGGTGGGGAAAACTGAAAGTATGACATATGATCTTATGTTGATACTACCTCATTAAAAACCTTTATGAGAATCTATATAGTAAACTCATGAAGGAAAAAAGAGTATAATATGATGCATTGAACAGGAACAATTCAGGAAGATACTCCCCTGATTCTTGCATATTCCGAAGTCGTCATATACCAATTCCATGAACCCATTTCTGGAACATAGAAGTTGGTAGAGACCTGGTGAACAAATCAGTCGCATGATTTGACTTGCAAGATATGCAATATAGTGATATTGCTTATTATGTAACCTGTTTGCATCCGGGCAACACAAGAAACATTATCGTTGAGATAATGGTTGGTGGATGTAGCCATGAGGTCTATTTTGAAGACTCTTCATGAGAGGGCTACCACACCTAGTAGGAATACTAAGCTTGTCTACGATCTAATATAGTGGGGATCTGATCGATGTATCCAATGATATTGGTGTTCACATTTCTATGAAACTGGAAAACCAGGACAAGGTGTTTGATGCCTTGAAGATATCGAAAGATATTCTTGAGTACCCACCAATTATGTTTGGTCGGTCCAATGGCATATGGAACGTTGAGTCCTAATATCTCATTTCCATCATCTCTTAGTCTAAATAGATCTTTCTCTACGTCTAGAGAATGAACTACCATCAGAGTTATGGATTGATAATATTTGTCCACAATGAATTTCTCCAATATATCTTGGATATAGACAACATAGTATACCATAATGTATTAATGAAGGTGCTCAAGTTGTAGTAACGAGCGGTGATTTGGTTTACCCAAATCCTTCATTTAAACTCCGTCATTAGATGATTACATGTGTTGTCATTGCAGACATACAAACATGGATAATCATCTTTGCAGGAGTAATCCTTTTGTATAAGGAACTCACTACATCGGTTGTACCATATGAACCGACCACAATAAGTCGTATGGTGACTTACTAGTTTTACACAATGTATGTTGCATTTTGTATTTCGATTCAGAATTGAGATTCCATCGGAAATCAATCATATATGTCTGAATCTAGTGATCCACATGGATATGTAATCACTACATCTATCAACTGCAGAGATAGATGATTTTGTACTGCCAATGATATAAGTTATCGGAAAGAGATTCCACCTCTGGAGAATAGTTGGGTATCTGCGTGAACCCTTGTGCTACAATACTTGCTCTTTGTTTCACCACCTCGTTGTTCTCAATTCTGTTTCCAGAAGAAAACTGGTGTAGATATTGCTTATGAATACCTTCCCATTATTGAGCAAGATCATTTCTACCTAGATTATACCCTTTGCTTGAGTTCAGTCCGAGTGTTGTTCACACTTTGCCATGGCCATGGTCTTTGGATCTAAATCATTTGAAAGGTTTTGCAATCTAGTTGAGAAATGTATGTCGACAGTTGTAGACTTCCGGTTATATGATTCTCCAGAATCTATATATCAATATATAGTTGATGGAAATATCGTTACCCATGGTGACTGCTCGCGATTTCCCAATGCGATTGAGTCAGGTATTCCGATGTCCCGGTCATTGTGTGCACTATGACCTGGGTTGGTGGAGGTTTCCCGTCCATTGGGTGTATACTACCCATTAGGTGTCTGTCAACGTGAAGTTAACTTGCATTTACTGATTCACAGGCCTTGATATCCTTGCTTGCAAGAAGCTGAATCCTGATGTACTATTGCCATGCATCTCCCCCAATTGCTTCGAACAGGGGGTGGAGTGATTCTTATTGGTACCTTCACTCTTTTACGCATATTTTGCAGGATTGTAGGATTGTGTGACACCTTTATAGTCAGCAAATGAATCTGACAGGTTATTTGCAATGTGTCGCAAATGTTCTGAACGCATGGTTCAGATCTTTGAGTATGTGGATTTGAGGTAGAAATGTGTTGAACATTCCACTAATTTCCTGGCATTCTTTATGGTACTTGAAATCTCCCCCTAATGCCTGGAAATGTTCCTCATTGAATCAGCGTACTGGCCTTGAATAACTCCCCATGCGAGGGGTTTGAGGTATTGACGGAAATACAGTTATTCCTCACATAGATCCCAACTATATGTTGAGGAGCCAATGATGTATGCCGGGTGGTGATATCGGTATATATGCAACCGAATTACCGCAGATAGGAAATACTTGGTAGATATCCACATATCAAAGATAGAGGGGAATAATATTATGCAGTTCTGTCATGAGCGTGTAAAACTGCATGACTCCAACGTAAAGTTGGTAAGTTGCAATTCCAAAGTAAAGATAATGCAATGAGCTTAACTCTTTGGATAGGATTCTACCAAACCATTTTGAGTCTAGACATTAGGACAAATTGCTAAACTTCAATCCAAGGGCCATAAAGAAGGCACTCAAGGAGAATTCTGCAAGGTTATCCATTCGATTTGCTTGAAATCGATGTCAGGATAATGAGCCAATGGTTTTGTGTGAATAAAGCACACACTTAAGACCATCATGTAGATATGTCCTTTAGAACCATGAAATACCTGAATAGTCTACTCAATGGTTGGGAAGAGCCACTTACCTCGACTTGATGCATTCAAGGAGTCTGAGTGGTTCAGCATACACTTTAAGGTGTACAAGCCTTAAAATTTGCCTCCTTGTGTCACATGTAGTGCACATAAAATCCAAATATTGTTAGAATGTAGCATCATAATAATCATAAACCACTGGCATTGCTGATAGTTTCGGTTTCAACCCAATGTCAATGATGACCAAAGTAGGAATGCCAAGTTTGTCATGCAAAAGACACTCTGGAAAACTATCTCGTACGTAACATGTGCTACGGGTTTTGTAGTATGTGTAGTGCAATGCCAATGATACATAGAGAATGTGCTTGCCATATCCGTTGTATATGGTAAAGAGAAGATATTCCTCTTTGTTGTCATCATAAGTTTCGCTATGGAAACTATTTTGACGGATACCTCTATAGTTTAGTAGGGTATGAGCTAAACCCGGAAGCAATAAAGCATCCCGACGATACTCGAGTACCCACAGGGATAGTAAATATGACTCGAGTTGAGCCAACAAATACCTCATCGCGTCTAGCGATTTTAAAATATCTCCTGTCTCTCAATGAGAGTGGAAACATTGGACTTGCGTGAGTATAGAGTGTGTGTGGTGCATATGTCCACAAGGCACATATTATTTTTCATTGGATTGACTCCCATAGAAATCTATATATAGACATGAAGATTCTCAATATGAAAATCACTGTCAGATATATAGAATGCATACAAATGTATGTGTATCAAAGTGCTGATACAATATATTGTGATATACAATATATGATGACAACAATAATCATGTTCTTATTAGAACATCATAAATGGACATAAATAAATAGATCACTAAGGAGACTAAGGGACTAAATGTATAGTCTCCAAACATGTCGGTTGATGCATATTCAACCCTCATGCTCTCCATGCTCATAGGGTCTCGTGACAGCTTGATGGTGTCAGGTTGAGGGTTTGAAGTGAGTTTCAAACCATTACCCTTGAGGTCCTTTGCGTCCCGGTGGCGTGGCTTGGATTGCACGCGCTATCCCATGGGATGCAAGACTGATCTTGATGTCCATAAGCCGCTTAAGTAAGCTGTGGCCATTGAGGGCAAGTGCCTCAAATTGTTAGCCATCTATTACTTATAGGGGCAAGCCAGAGATAATTAATTTACAAGAAGTAAATTAAAAACCATCATGGTTTTGTAATAAGAATGCAAAATTTTGACTCAAGTGTATAACTTGAAAATGCTCAACCTCAATTGTGGAAACATAACACACTGAAGATCATATAGATCTCACAGTAATAGAGATAGTCTGCACATGGGCAGTAGATCTAACTCATTACCTTGTGTTTTTCTAATATAATGAGGGAGATGTTATTGTCAAAAATTTACAAGTTTGTTGTGTGGGAGAAATAAATCTCGACCGCTGTGACATGTTCATGAAGAATTTCAATGTGGTAAACACATAGAACATATCATCCCCGGTGAAACCCGGTAATTTATTTATATTACAGATTGCGTAATATAAATACATATTAATGTTGCAAAATTAATAGATTTCAAGAAGGTGGCTCGAAATCATTAGTGTGAATCTCAAATAGCTAAGGATGACACCTTGAATTTTGCAAATATATTTGCAAGAAATTAAAAATCTGAATTGCAAATAGATGTATTATTCTCGACATGTAGCGAACATGGAGATACATACATTCCGGAATACATCGTACTCAACAGAAATACACCACTATTATAATGAATAATAATGATGTTGCAAACTTGATGCTCAAATGAAAAACTTGAATTGTATAGACCTCAAATTAAATGAGATGATCTTGTATCAAGTTTCAAGATAATTCAGCAGTGTGAATTAATATTTTACGAGAGAAAATTAATCTCAATCGCAATGAGATTATTTTGTGAGAGAAGAAAATTCTCAATCACAAATCAGTACTCTAGAGGTACTGAATTTATCTTTGCAAGAGATAAAAAAAATCTCAAGCAAAGCAATGTTGTTGTATAGGGAATTGCAATAGCAAACGCATTGAACATGTTGAATATCAACATACACACATTTCTGGAATATTAAAACTCAACAGAAAATGGGTGAAATGCATATCTATACATAAATGCATGGTCTAAATATGACAAGTGCTAATGAATAGCACTAGTAGTTGGACCATGTTGAATTATCCTGAAAAGTCCAGGAATTAGCCGCAAGACTTATAGACACGAGTTTTGGCCTATTGTGGAAATAGGTAAAGCAACATGGGCTATAGTTCAAAACTCGCGAAGAGATAAGGCTTCTTATCTCTTTCTCCCGTGTGGACGTGTGGTTCTACATCAGAGTTTAGAACTCCTGAACCAAGCCCCAGTGTTTGCCATCGGGAGATAGTGGTCGAGGACATCGCCGACGCTGCTGCTTGCGCGTGCAGGCTGTGGACCACGGGCGCTCTGCGCCGGAGGGCGTCGGCATGCTGCGCGTCGGAAGTCGGGAGCACACGTCAGGGTCGCCGTGTTCCGAGGAGCCAGGCGTCCAGGGACCTACGCTGGGAGGCGTTGGTCGCCATCGCCAAGGCCGTAGGCCGCCGGTTAGAGCCTCTTCTGCGACGAGCCGGACGGAGCACCGCCGCGCTTGGCATTGGAGGCCGAGGCATGCTTGGCACCGTGCCGATGGGGCGAAGCCACAAGCCAGCCCTTGGCTTCTCCGTCGAATGAAGGAGTGCCGACAGGTGCGCTATGAGCGGCCGTGGCCTGTGGAGACGGGCTGGGCGCCGCCGCGATCTGAGCGTCGATGGCCGTTGGCCACCGTTTTCTTCGACCGCCGTTGCCTCTTTCGTTCGCGAGGAGCCGCGATTCAGGCCCGGGGGAAGCAGCGATGGAACGCCGGGCGCCGTGCCGCCGGAGGTCGTCAGGCAGGCGCCACCACACTGCTGCCACCGCGCGCTGGCACGCCGGGTCTGAGGGCCACGACAGCGTCGAGGGCTCAAGGTTGAAGGCCGGCCCTCGCAGAGGAGGGCACCGCGCGCTGACGCCGTGCGCCGGCTCTGGCTGTTTCGCTTCGCTAGCCACCGGCATGGATTTGCGCCGCGCTGATGAAGTCGCTCTGCGGGAGCGTGCTGATAACGTGTTTGAGATCGAATGCAAACGAGAGACTAGCGAAAACAAATGATTGAAATCAGTTCTCTTTAGTGATGGGAATGAATCCTTATATACATCATGGACAGACGCCCATAAGGGATATGTCCGTTCCCGAAGGCGACGCTCCAGGGAGTAACCGCTACGACGGTTCCCCACAAGGGAGTAACCGCTACCACGGTTCCCACATCGTGGGATCACACATGCGGGAGAGCGGGGATTTATCCCCTAATAGCACTAGGTTATTATTTTTAACAATATGCACTCAAGGTCGAAGCATAAATATATGCATTGTTTTTTTTTTGAGAGAATATATGCACTGTTTTGTGGAGAGTGCTTGCCACCTTATTATTGGTAAAGGATGCAGCGGTACGAGCCTATAGAACAGATGCTGTTCAAGTAAGGTCGTATATATGCACTGTTTTGGGGTTAAGGAAACACGTATATACATACTAAGAAACACGTTCAGTAAAATTTGAAGCATGTCACAAAGACTACCGGTGCATATCGCTATTGAAGCTGAAGCAAATTTCATTCAGAATACTTGCTCGAAGCAAACTTCCATCGCTTCAGATGCAATGCTGTGTATACTGGAAGCAAAATATCCTTCGTAATGAAGCACACCAGAACGTTGGATACCTAGTACTAGCTAGTGTGCTAAAGCAAATAATTTGTTTCCATAAAATCCAAAATTAGTTCCCAAGAAATGAGCAATCAAGAGTAATTTTCGGAAGCACTAACCACGCGTACGTTAATTAGATTTTGTTTTGGAAACTCACGTTAATTGGTTTCTGATTTGGAAACTCCCAGGTGAGGCGGGTAGGATGCAATCGTGCTTCATCCACCATCCATGCGGGCTTACATCCAACGACTATGAGGTGGTCTGATGGGATGCTAGGAATCAGTAGTCTCATCCCTAGCGGCTCCCCAAATTTGATAAACGCAGAGAAATCTTTCATTGGGTAGCGTTTAGCACGGGAGCAACAGTTAAAAACTGGTAGAGCGTGAGTGATGGAATAATCCAAGTGTGAGAGTTGGAATGACCCAAGAAGAAGTAATGTATTCGTGGCGCGTGAGATTGGTACGGTGCAAACTTGTAATCACACCTATATGAGACCAGGTCTCACGGGTTAGCATGTGAGACCCACTTTGATGAATGACATCTGGCATTTACAAATCACAAAGCATCTACCCCACCCTTCACTTGAAATAGAGGAGGGGAAGATTAGATGCTTTTTGATTTGTGAATGCCACGTGTCATCCAGTAGGGTGGGTCTCACCTGCTAGCCCGTGAGACCTGATCTTTTTCCCTTCTGGTATGCTGGACAGGGTTATTGGTTGCATTTCTTCTAAATTTCCAGAGGGGTGTAAAAACTTTTTCAGACCACATCCGGTACGTGGTAAGAGCATCTCCAGCCGTTGGCCCCCTAGGAGGCGCTAAAAATCGCCCCTTGGGGGCGCACCAGCGATAAACCACGCGCTGGGGGCGTGATGCCCCCCAGTCGTGGTGCCCACATTTTTTTGAAAATATAAATTACGGCACAAACACGGCGCAAATTCAACCAAACTTCGACGAGTTCGTTCATATTTAAAATATTTTACAAAAAGAAAAAAAGCTACTACGCTGCTCCTCGCCGTCTCCCTCGCCGCTCCTCGCCGCCCGCCGCCCTTGCAGTTCTACATGCCGAGGAGGCTGTAGAACCGCGTGTAGTCGCCGCCGTCATCGTCATCGTCGTCGCCTCCGCCGCGGCCGCTGTCCCTCCTGCAACCCTCCCCCGGTTGGCGCGGCGGGTTGGACGGTCCGGGGGCGTCCTCGTCGTCATCGCTGTCAAGGATCACGACGCCATGCTCGTCCTCGCGCCCACGTTTGCGGGCGGCTATCTCCTCCAGGGCCCGGCGCTGCCGGACCATCTCGTCGCGGAGGTAGTCGTCCCGCGCCCATTGCAGGGCGTCCTCGTCGGAGATGTCGCGCCGGGCTATCTCCTCGTACTCCGCGGGGAGGCCGGGCTCCGGCTTGGGCGCGACGAGGACGAGGCAGGCAGAGGAGGGGATGGAGCCGCCGATGCGGACGCCGGAGCTGCGGGTGCGCCGGCTGACAGGCGTGTCCTGGGGTTCTATCTTGATGGGGCGGAGGCAGGGAGAGCTGGTCGACCGACCTGACGAGGAGGAGGACGCCCCGGGGTCCATGCTCCTCGGCGTCCACGAGCTCCCACAACGGCGAGAGAAGGACCGGGGGGCAGGGACTCCAGCCTCGGCGTGTTGCCGCCCTCGATGTACTCGAGGACGGCCTCCAGCGTGCGGCCGGGCACGCCCCACCATCGGCGCCGCCCCTCGGAGTTGAGCCTGTCGGAGGGCACGACGTCGTTGGTAGCCTCAAGCTGCTCGGCGTGGCGGCGGCGGAAGTATGGCTCCCAGGGCGGGCTGTCGGGGACGTAGCGTGGCCCCTCCCTCGCCGCCCGCGGCAGGGAGGCGCGGATACGCGCGATCTTAGCACGATGCGCCGCCCCGATGGGCGGTGGTGGCACCAGGACCCCGCCGGCGCTAATTCTCCACGCCCCGGGCACCCGCATGTCCGGCGGGACCGGGTACTCGGCCTCGAAGAGGAGCCGAGTTTCGTCCTCGTGAAGGTGGCGGCGGCCGAAACCATTCGCCGCCGCGCCGTCGCCTAGGAAACGTTCACCCATTCTTTGAGCTGGAGACGGCGAGAGGAGAGGAAGGGAGGGGAGAAAGGTGGCGTCGGCGGTGGAGACTCTGTGCGTGCCACTGGCGCGCTGGGGTTCGGCTTTATGTAGGCGGAGGCGTCGCACGTCCGCGTGGCCGCCGCGTTACGCTTGGCATGCGAGGGGACGCGCGTCGTCTCGTTTTCACTTCGCCGCCCGTGAGGCATCAATGATGGAGGCTGACCGGCGCGGCAGCTTTGGTACTGATTCGCTGCGGGAAACGAGGCGATAAGGACGACGAAGCGGCGAGAAGCGAGACGAGTCGCTGGCAAGGAGGGCCCGCGACTCTTTCGCGCCATAAACGATTCGCACGGCGCCCCCGAGCGCCCCCCAGCACGCCGGGTTCGGGTTGGGTCCGCCGGCGCCATTTCGGCCCGAGCCGGCGAAAAATAGGCCCTTGGGGACATGACTCGACCGATTTTTCGGCGCCGGCAGCTGAGGAGTCGCCATGGGGGGCTTTGTTGGGGATGCGGCTGGAGATGCTCTAACGTTGCATGCTCCGCCTGCTGCGTGACATGTCTCGCGTGAGGACTGACGTACACCGTGAGCAGCTAAAACGCTAGTTCGACTTTTAACGAGATGGGAGCCAGGACGAGACCATACGACCTGCAGTCTTTGTATAAGCCGCAGCCCAGGAAAGCCGGTCCGGCGGTGCATTACGGTACAGGATGTCGTGACCGTGAAGTATCAAACGGGCGTCCGGTTAATATGTGGGTCCGCGGGAGTATTGTGTACATGTCGCTAGGCAAACTATGTCGTCCAGAATACGTACGGGCCCGGATTCCCATGTGAACGGGCGAACAATGATTTCGGGAGCGGGCGAGCTCGTCCACTCCTACAAATTTCCGGTTATACTCTCCACTTTTTTTGGCAGGAGCTTTATGAAGAGAATAGGTGTTGATGCGGTCAAACTAGTGTGCTTTGGAATATGAGAAGTCTAAAAATGCAACCCAGGCTTAAATGACAGCTCCCTGCATAACTTTTGGCCCGTGTGTGCCCTTCCAGTCCCTGGACGCTTTCTCTTCTCCATAAGTAAGACCACCGGATGAGCATTCCCTTGTACGTTCTTCTACAGCGCAGCGACCTCCAGCACCGCGGTGAGCTTCTTCTACCTAGTCGCTCTATCCTGCTTGCAGTTTATTCAAGTCTTTTCTTCTTCCACACACCTGCATGGAGCAGGAGTAATTGGTTTTTAGTTTTATTGTTTTTTTGCTTTCATTTTATTTCTGCTGAATTTCAGAGACCGGTAGGATATACAAAGAAGATATATTGTGCTACCATAAAACTGAATGTTCTGTGGTTGCTAACCATTAGTGTTTTTCCTCTTTTTTAATAGATATCAGTGATTGATTTAGATCTGCATTTTATCCCCTAGTAACATCGAAAATAATGGAATTGGAGCCTAGTGATCAATAGATACAGTAAGAAAATTACTGCCTCCTATGACAGATCTACATTTTTTGCAAATTTTCTCGTATACATGGTAACCATGGTTCGAGAGGACCAGCTCTGATCGATCAGACTGTTCATCTTTGTTCGTCATGTACAGCAGGAAGCAGATGAGACAGTGTCGGAGCAACGGCAGCAGAATTTGTTTTTTTATCTTGGTTGTTTGGTTTTCTTTTTATTTCTGCTAAATTTTGGAAATTGATATGAATGTAATATAAAACAGTCGTGTTGTACAATGATAGGAATTTCAGAAACTGGCTGTTCTATGGTTGTTAATCATCAGTGTTTTATTAGTTTCTTAAAGAGATATCAGTGACTTATTTAGATCTTCATTTACCCCCACTTGTAACGTCACAAAGGGACCCTAATGATTAATAGATACAATCAGAAAAGTATTGCATGCATCAGAAAGATCAAGGCAGAGCTTCTTCTGCCAAGTTTCTCTCTTGCTTGCAATCTACCAATGTCTTTTCTTCTAACACACCTTCATTGAGCAGCAGTATTTGTACTTTTATCTTATTTATGTTTTGCTTTCTTTTTACACGATAATGAAAACAGATTTTCAGGGGCAGCATTAGTTATGTGTAGTGTTCACAACATTTTGTTGCTTCTGTTATTTGTGAACAAAGAAAGTCTCTCCCTACCCTCAAAAGAGTTTACGGCATAGTTATGAATCTTGAGTGATTTTATGGTATTACTTGTTACACAAACAAAAATTTGAATAGTGCCACCTGACATAGTACATGATTCATTTTACAGGACGTATCCAAGATGAGCAACCATTGTGAATGTTGTGAGAGGATGATAAGATTCGTCAGGAAAACATGCTGTGAGAGGATGAAGGCTGCCTCTGATGTTAAAAGAACAAGCAGTCGCTATGTTGGTAATTCAAGCAGTTCTAATGATGGCGCTACTCAGTCGTCGGCAGGGGAAGGTTCAGATTCAGATGGAAGCCAGAAGGAAAGCTCGTACTGTTACACAAAATCAGCAAAGATGCGTGCAATATCTTCTTCTGAAGAGTTCTCAGGTTATAAGTTGTGTCCTCAGATTATTCAATTACCCTCCAGCACATGTTCTCTTACTGTTTAACCTTTTTTACAGCTGGAGACAGTCTATCTGTAGACAATTCTGTGGAGTCAGATGATCTGCAAATGGATTCGGATGACTATGTCTTATCACCACGGTGCTATCTTATAGAAGCACAGAAGGTGAAAGTACATGCACTTGTAGAGAAAATTCAATCTGAAATCCGGATGCTTGTTGTGCGGATGAAGAAGGCAAATGTAACCATTGGCGACCTGGTACGTCAATTTTATCAACCGCATTTCTTATGAACTGCTCAGTGTCTGTCGCTACTCACAGTTTCTAGTTATGATACTATTTGGGAAAGATGGTGTTCAGGTTTGCAACATTATATATATATATATTACTAATTACTTAATCAATATTGTTGTTGCCTCGTCAGTTGAAGCCATGTGTATGACAACAATTTAGCATTATCAATAGTGTCTGTCGCTACTCACAGTTTCTAGTATTGAGTACTTCGGTTGTCAAATAAAACGGCTCAACATTATCACCAATACATTATATCCCTTATTAAATTAGGTAATACATAAGGAATGGAAGTGCATATTTTATGTCAGGAAATCAGGCTTGCGTAATAATGCAGGTCGGCGCAACCTTTATTTGGGAAAATTTGTCCGTGACAATTGTGTTCAAGAGGGAGATATCTGCCTCCTTCAGCCAATGTCAAAGGTTAAGGAAGAAAGTTTCACAGTAATTGTCAGTCTACTTCGGCAAGAGAGCATTCATCGTTCCCCTGGTGGAAGAGCAGGTATGGCACACATGGCTACTGGCAGAAGGACATGCGCAAAGACGGCGTTAACAACCCATGTTAAGGAGGAACCTGATACCGATGGTATGGCACACACGGCACATAAGACATCACAGAGGAAGCAGCTTGTTTATTTCCCTCCACCCTACAGCCTGCTCTCTCTATAAGTTGGAGCGGCTAGCGCCAGTGCGAGCACACAGCAACAGCACGCACAGAGGGCTGCTTATTGTTTAAGGTTAGCATCCCTCTGTATTTCTTGCAATGCATTGTCGTCATTTCCAGTGGCGGAGCTTGAACGGAAAAGTTGGGCGGGCCAGACTTAAGAGCACAATTTTTTTCAAATTCTGACTCATAAGGACATGTTACAAGCACCCAGGTCACAAGATTGAGCTAGCAAATATGTACATATATAATATATATGTATCAAAGTACAGTTCAACCATGAGTCACTATTGAGTTAGCTAATACAAAAGTGTCGAGACATTAGACATGGACTTACTCACATACTAGAAATCAACTCTCCGGTCCTTCTTGCTTATAAAATCTGCAATGGCATTTTCATGGCTGTAGTTCTCCAGAATTCCACCCTCTATGTGTACTAACAAGTTATTAGCCAGATTCTCATCTTCCATCTTATTGCACAATCTTGTCTTAATGATCTTCAAACTAGAAAATGCGCGTTCAGCACTGGCTGTAGAAACTGGAAGGGTAATGAGCAACCGAAGTAATCTGTCAATCAAATTGTAGACGGTATGTCTTCCTGTCTCCACAAGGCATCGACATAGATGAATTAAGGTAGATATGTTTTTCAAATCATCATCCTTGAAAGCATCTGAAACAAAGTGCTTAAGTTGCTATTGTAATCCATAAATATCTTGGGGAAAATCTGCTGGGTAGTACTTTTTCACCATCTCACACATATAACTAGCTTCACCATTGAAGCTTCAGCATTTCCCAACACAACTTTGGCAATCTCAGGATTAAATTCTGCAAGAAGCTTCACCATTTCAAGAAATTTTCCTTGATTCTTTGACTGTGGTCTCTCATCATGCCCTCTAAAAGCACAAGCTTGGAATGTAAGCCACTACAACCGCAATTGAGACTTTCAGCCGCAAATGATTTCTTTCCACCTTCTCAATGCAATCCAGGATCTCGCTGCAAGAACTCCATACCCCGGAATGTAACAAATTCATTTGTTCGAACTCCTCCATCTTGGTTATGTTGTTGTTCAGGTTGTTGCTGTTCCAATTCAAGCAAGGGCAATACTTGGTCTTCCTCAACTTCAATTATATCATCTCTTTTCCTTTTAAACAACAATCAATTCTTTTTTGAGTCCGATTTTCCTTGCCCATGACTACCTCTGCCTGCCTACTGCCTCTGTTGCAATTTGCACAAGATCAGTCTATTAGTTATCACTAGCACTAGCAGTAGCAGACTTGAGAGCCAGACTATTGCTTTGCTTATCAATTAGCAATTTGAGGGAATATTATTACCTTCCCGTGTTGCCCTGCTGGTTGGTGCTGTGTGTGAACTGTGAAGTGTGATGCATAACAGCAACTGTGAAGTGTGATCCCTATTGCGCAATCTTGTCTTAATGATCTTCATACTAGAAAATGCGGCAGGGGGTTGGAGCAGAACAGACGGGGATTGGAGGAGAACAACAGCAAGATTCCGGCGGGCGTCGCCGCCGCCAGGGGCGAGGCGGTAGCTTCGCGAACCGCGAGATAGTGGGTCGTGGGCGCCTGGGCGAGTGGGTGGTGGGACCGGGCGACGGCGCGAGGGAGCAGGGCAGGGGCGAGGGCTAGGCGAGATCCCGCGGGGCGCGGACGTCTCCGGCGGTTGCTCCACGAGTGGACGGTGGTGCTCCCTATGCACGACGGCTACATCCTGAGAACCTTGCTGAGAGGATGGGGAATCAGAGGATGCGTGTGCCTGTGCGTGCGTGAGACGAGAGGATGGGGATGATGTGTCTGTTCGTGGGCTGGGCTAAGATGACATGTAGCCATGTAGGTAAAAAAATTTTTGTTAAATTCCTGGGCGGGCCATGGCCCGTTTTAACCCCTACAAAGCTCCGCCCCTGGTCATTTCTAACATTTCTGCTCTCTTGCAGATCTAGAGATTTCGTTGGTCTTGAGATTTTTCCGTCCAAGTGTGTTGAGGTTTTCATCCTCTCTCTTCCCTCCTCCTTCTCTCTTCCTTTCCTTTTCTTGTTGTTGGATTATGGTTTAGGTTAGCCTCCCACTCTCTATTTCTTTTTTTATGTATGTTCATCTTCCACTGCATTTGCATTGTTAGTCATCTCCAACAGTCCATCTCTCTCTTGCAGATCTAGAGATCTCTCTGATGGTTTTTTCATCAAGTGTGTTTCTCATCCTCTCTAAAGTGTTCCCCCTCTATTTTCCCTCCTCTCTCTCTCTCTCTCTCTCTCTCTCTCTCTCTCTCTCTCTCTCTCTCGCTACAATCCTTTTTATTGTTCATAATTTTCGATTAATCCATCTTGTTTGCTCACCTCAGAGATGCCAAAGTCGAAGAAAGCATGGTTTCTTCAAGCAGATAGTTCTGAAACTCGTACTGTACAAACTCCGCTTTTCCCCCCTGTATTTCCGTGGATACATTATTTATCCACTTGACTTTGTTAATTATTATTAATTAATGTAGATGCTTGAGGCAGACCGAGGATTCCTTAACGACTTGAACCGGACGCAAGACAATCTTAGGAATATACGAAACAATGCGCCAAACATGACGACGGTAATTTGGTTGAGCCCAAAAATGCAACATTTTTAGTGTTTAGGGTAGAAATGAACATACGCTCTCTGTTTACTGTAAACTTTTTTACTTCACCGATTTGCTCCTGTGTTCATGTATTATTGGTTTTTCTTACAAGAAAATATGCCAATTTATAACACTCAACCATTTGAAAATTAATTAGTGAGTACTTTTAACATGGTCAACCTCTAACGCTAAAATAATGATTCAGATAAGTCTATTGTATATATTCGACCTTAATAGACATGCCATATGTACCTAATCTTTCTCTCTTTTTATATGGCTTGACACACATTTTGTGCTTTCTACTTTATTGTTGCGTTGCTTTGTTAAAAAAATTACCAAAGTTAATTTGAGTGTTGCCATGAAATTGTCAACTACTAGCATTTATTATTATTACATGTATTTTCACACTATATATACCACATGGACATGCCAAACTTTTTATTTTTAGGGTATATTTGAAACTAAAATTGGGTATTAATTAGGAACGTTTGCTTTTCCTTATCTTAAAAGGAAAGGAATATATTACTCCCTCCATCCTAAAATAATTGTTTGAACCTTAGTATAACTTTGTACTAAACCTATTTTGGGATGGAGGGAGCATAATAATTGCCTTGTTCTTTTACATTTAGACCCTCACGATGCAATGCAATTGCATAAAGGTCCATATCACTTAGGAGCAACTTAAAATTACTTACATATTTTTTAATTGATCATGGCAAGCCCACCAACAATTTCTTTTTCAAACTGAGGTTCCAAAGGCCACAAACCATCCAAATATCTCGCAAACCATCCATACTCCAACCCTTTGGTGGTTTTTTGGGCAAAGCCAGAGAAGAGGCTTTCAGTACCCACCCACAGATGTGATGTGATGCGCCATGGCCTATGGCTCCATGTGGATGTGGTGGGAATTCAACTACAATCCTGAAGCACATGTACCATGTAGGCCATTTTTTGTACAACAAAAAGCCTTATCAACCAAGAGTGCATAGAACTTCACAATCTCGTGAAGAAAACTTAGGGTGCTCCATGACCGATCTTGATGGAAAGGGAACTTAATAGCATTCATGCTGCTGGTGGTATACATCCAGCGCATGTGTTGATCGGATGTGGAAACAAGAAAGCTACCTAGTCCAGCTCGATCCAAACTAGAAAAGTAATCTGGTCAGGCAATCCTACCAAAGCAGAGTAGCCTGATTGAGAGCAGCAATGAATGGGAGGTGTATCGGATGCAAAGAGACCACGCCCCCAGCAACCATAAGTTATACTACATCCATGTCTTTTTTACTATGGCTGTGTTACCCTGTAACCATAAGTTATACTCCCCTAGCAACCATAATTTATTTTTGGAAAAGAGATCTACAGCCTTTGTGCATAGATCCTCCTTTTTCGAAAATCTTTCATATTAAGTTGCAAAAATAATCTTATAATGTTTATGTAGGACATTTCTAAGTTTGACCCAAAGAAATAGAAGTACTTGCCTTTTTTGGGGGCAATACATAATATTGATCATAAATTCTTTCTTTTGTGCCAAATAAACGTATCGTAAATTCTATGAAACATATTTCAAAAAATATAAAATTCTATACCTGCAGTAAAAGGCCATGCGTACTTCCAATTCGGATCTTTGGCTAAACTACACATATATATTTTTGGATATTTAGGTGTATTTTTGGATGCTAGGCTTGTAGAATTGATAAAAGCCAATTAGTTCCCTTATGTTTTCCTAACAAACCCAAGTTCACTTCTATGATATAACATAAATCTGATTGTAATATAAATTCATAAGCATAAAATCTAGACCAAAATTTCTGCTAGACTAGATCTTAATATCCAATTATTCTTACCTAGATGTATATAAAAGAATGTTAGTGGTATAGTATTAATTGAAACCACTAACTCTTGTCTATCCAAACACATTTTATTTATTATACCATAGAGTAAGGAAATGTATTCTAACCTCTAACCGACAACATACATATGCATTCTTGCAGAAAGTCTTCGGTGGGTTTGTTAGAACCTTCTACTTTGATGAAGAATCCAATGTTGATGTCATTAACGGCACAATGCAAATTGAGTGATCAAGAACTGTTCAGAGAATACCCTATCACAATAGTGGTCTTAGAGAATAAGGACAACTCTAGTGAGATTGGAGATGCAATAGTTGGGCATACTGAAAAAATTTCTAGCTTTGGTGGTGACTTAATTGTGCGAGCATATTTCAGAGTGTTTGCCCATACAATCCAGAAATATATAGTGGCCTACGAGCGATTCACTTCGTCCTCAGTTCGGACAATATGCAACCGGCCATTTTTTGCTGCTCATGGCCTACAACTAGACATGACAGAATATTGGCGAGATAGGATGAGGTGCATTGCCTCATAGAATTGACTAATGTCTAGAGATCAGGTCTAGAGATAGCTGATTCATTCTTGTGTTCTTTTGGGATTGTGCAGGTCATTCATATGCGGCACGGTGCGAAATTAGACATGGTAGTCTCTCAAACCCTACCAGCTATGTGACTTGTCGTGGAGATCTGAGGATAATTAATGTGGGACGAGTTTTTCATGACCGATACGAAGCCGGGAAAGACATGGGATCTTATGAATCTTATATCTAGACTATTCCCTAGTAGTTTGACTAAATACGAGTGGGTATCCTTAAGAATCTTCTGTTTTTAGAGCCATGAGGTACTATTCTGCCATATCCCACAACATTGCTTAGCAGTACATGACAATGTGAAACATTAATTAAATAAAATATATAAGTTGTAGCCCTAATGCAAGAACTATCTCAAGTGTAGGTAGACTTTATTACCTTTACAATATAAAAAAAAGAAAGACTTCTATTACTACGTGTTATTGATGTACCTACTCCTGGAATACTGTGTCCACAGTAACTAATTAATATTTGGGTATGCATGCAGTGACCCAGCAACAGTTCATAATTTCCTCTTATTGCCTTGGGGCACCCAATTTTACTGGGCACCATAGAAGAAAGAACTAGAATGCTTTGTAACTCTCCACCAGGATGTGATGGAGTTGGACGATGTTTTTGGGGAGGGAGCTAGGTTCTCAAATAGGATTCACCCTTACTACCCCCGTTGAGACGGTTCTTCTCTAGCGACCTCTACCAGGACAAAGTAGGTAGCGAGTATGATTTCCGTTTTTGAAGACATGTTCCGTGGAACAATCTCTACTACCGCCTCTTCACATTTGAACACGCTAGTTATTTGGAACTGGGAGTAAACTATGACTATGAGACCACCATATGGATATCCAATGAATGAGTTCCTGTACGACCTTCGATACAATGATTGGTCACGTAGATATGGTGAACGATACATCTACATCAATAACATTAGGTTGGTTCAGAACCTGGTAAAGCATGGAGCTGAACACTGTGAGGTATACACCTAAGCCACATGATTTATTTTTCTGATTCTTTGCTTCTCATTTTTTTCCAGATTCTAATAACTAAACTAGTACTCTCTCTATCAATATTTCAGCAATTTGGGAATCTGGATAATCTCCTCACTGAGATCAAAACTCGTTTTAGCCATAATATGTGCTTGCTACACCCTCTTAAATATGAAGAAGGATTGGATTAATGAGACGTCGTTCGAGCCATATGGATGTAAGATTTAAATAGATGTCTCCCATTCATATATAAGTAGTTTGCAAGTTCCAGTTGTATGTAGCTATCTAATTGTTGGTTTATCCATGTATCTATGTCTACACCTATAGAGATGATGTGAGATCAGGACAAGGAACTGATCCGACCTCAACAACAACCGGAGATTCTTTGAGTATGGATGAGAGATGGACAACAATGGCTTGAGCCGTTAGGTTGGTCTCTTTGGTACTTGTGCATCTTCGCTCAGTACCCTTATCAGCGCTGTGTCGCTTGTATCGGGTCCATGTGACCATGTATCACTAGATATATATAACTAGAGGTGTCACCATGTATTACTAGATATATATATATATCTAGCTCAGCGCACATAAGCTAGATATATATAACTAGAGGTGTACTAGTTCGATTCATGGTCACATGAACCCGATACAAGCGACGCAACACTGATAAGGATATTGAGCGAAGATGCACAAGTACCAAAGAGACCAACCTAACGGCTCAAGCCATTGGCGTCCATCTCGCATCCATACTCAAAGAATCTCCGGTTGCTGTTGAGGTCGGGCCAGTCCCTCGTCCTGATCTCACATCATCTCTGTAGGTGTAGACATAGATACATGGATAAACCAACAATTAGATATCTACGTACAACTGGAACTTGCAAAACACTTATATATATGAATGGGAGACATCTATTTAAATCTTACATCCATATGGCTCGAACGACGTCTCATTAATCCAATCCTTCTTCATATTTAAGAGGGTGTAGCAAGCACACATATTATGGCTAAAACGAGTTTTGATCTCAGTGAGGAGATTATCCAGATTCCCAAATTGCTGAAATATTGATAGAGAGAGTACTAGTTTAGTTATTAGAATCTGGAAAAGAATGAGAAGCAAAGAATCAGAAAAATAAATCATGTGGCTTAGGTGTATACCTCACAGTATTCAGCTCCATGCTTTATCAGGTTCTGAACCAACCTAATGTTATTGATATAGATGTATCGTTCACCATACCTAGGTGATCAATCATTGTATCGAAGGTCGTATAGGAACTCATTCATTTGATACCCATATGGCGTCTCATAGTCATAGTTTAATCTCAGTTCCAAATAACTAATGTGTCAGAATGTGAAGAGGCGGTAGTAGAGATCATTCCACGGAACAAGTCTTCGAATACGGAAATCATACTCGCTACCCACTTTGTCCTGGTAGAGGTCGCTAGAGAAGAACCGTCTCAACTGGGGGTAGTCACGGTGAATCCTATTTAAGAACCTAGCTCTCTCCCAAAAAACATCGTCCAGCTCCATCACGCCCTAGCTAGTGGAGAGTTACAAAGCATTCCGGGTTTTCTTCTACTGTGCCCAATATAATTGGGTGCCCCAAGGCAATACGACGAAAATTATGGATTGTTGCTGGGTCACTGCATGCATACCCAAATATGAATGAGTTACTGTGGACACATTATTTCAGGAGTAGGTACATCAAGAACACGTAGTATTAGAAGTCTTTCTTTTTTGTACCGTAAAGGTAATAAAGTCTACCTACACTTGAGATAGTTCTTGAATTAAGGCTACAACTTCCATATTTAATTTAATTAATGTTTCACATTGTCATGTACTGCTAAGCTGTGTTGTGGGATATGGCAGAATAGTACCTCATGGTCTCTGAAAGCAGAAGATTGTTTGACCCACTCGTATTTAGTCAAACTGTCAGGGAATAGTCTAGATATAAGATTCGTATGATCCTCCATGTCTTTCCCGGCTTCGTATCGGCCATGAAAACTTGCCCCATATTAATTATCCTCATATCTCCACGACAAGTCACATAGCTGGTAGGGTTCGAGAGACTACCGTGTCTGATTTCGCACCGTGCCGCATAATAGAGGATCATACGAATGACATGCGCAATCCCAAAAGAACACGGGAATGAATCAGCTATCTCCAAACCTGATGTCTAGACATTAGTCAACATATTAATTATATGAGACAACGCATCTCATTCTTTTTCTCCAATATTCTATCAAGTCTAGATGTAGGCCATCAGCAGAAAAAATGGTCGGTTGCATATTTCTCGAATTGAGGATGGAGTGAATCGCTCGTAGGCCACTATATATTTATCGATTTTATGGGCAAACACACTGAAATATGCTTGCACAATTAAGTCACCACCAGAGCTAGAAAGTGTTTCAATATGCCCAACAATTGCATCTCCAATCTCACTAGAGTTGTCCTTATTCTCTAAGACCACTACTGTGATAGGGTATTCTCTGAACATTTCTAGATCATACTCAATTTGCATTGTGTCGTTAATGACATCAGCATTGGATTCTTCATCAAAGTAGAAGGTTCTAACAAACCCACCGAAGACTTTCTGCAAGAATGCATATGTATGTTGTCGGTTAGAGGTTAGAATACATTTGCTTACTCTACGGTATAAAAAATAAAATGTGTTTGGATAGACAAGAGTTAGTGGTTTCAATTAATACTATACAACTAACATTCTCTTATATACATCTAGGTAAGAATAATTGGTTATTAAGATCTAGTCTAGCAGAAATTTGGGTCTAGTTTTTGTGGTTATGAATTTATATTACAATCAGATTTATGTAATATCATAGGAGTGAACTTGTGTTTGTTAGGAAAACATAGGGGAGCTTTTAATAATTAATTATACAAGTCTAAAATCCAAAAATACACCTAAATATCCAAAACTATATGTGTCGTTTAGCCCAAGATCCAAACTGGAAGTAGGCATGGCCTTTTACTGCATGTATAGAATTTTATATTTTTGGAAATATGTTTGATAGAATTTATGATACATTTATTTGTCACAAAAAAATAATTTATGATCAATATTATGTGTTGCCCCCAAAAAAGGCAAGTACTTCTATTCCTTTGGGTCAAACTTAGAAACGTCCTACATAAACATTATAAGATTTTTTTGCAACTTAATATGAAAGATTTTTGGAAAAGGAGGATCTATCCACACAGGCTGTAGATCTCTTTTCCAAAAATTATGGTTGCTAGGGGGAGTATAAGTTATGGTTACAGGGTAACACAACCATAGTAAACAAGACATGGAGGTAGTATAACTTATGGTTGCTGGGGGCGTGGTCTCTTTCCATCTGATACACCTCCCATTCGTTGGTGCTCTCAATCAGGCTGCTCTGCATTGGTAGGGTTCGCCGACCAGATTATTTTTCTAGTTTGGATCGAGCTGGAGTAGGTAGCTTTCTTGTTTCCACATCTGATCAACACATGCGCCGGATGTATACCACCAGCAGCATGAATGCTATGGAGTTCCATTTCCATCAAGAGAGGTCATGGAGCACCCTAAGTTTTCTTCACGAGATTGTGAAGTTCTATGCCCCTACCATCCGTTGTCATTAACTTAGCTAAATTTCTTGGTTGACGCTTTTTGCTGTACAAAAAGATGGCCTACATGGTACATGTACTTCAGGATTGTAGTTGAATTCCCACCACATCCACATGGAGCCATAGGCCATGGCGCATCACATCACATCTGTGGGTGGGTACTGAAAGCCTCTTCTCTGGCTTTGCCCAAAAAAACACCTAAGGGTTGGGGTATGGATTGTTTGTTAGATATTTGGATGGTTTGTGGCCTTTGGAACCTTAGTTTGAAAAAGAGATGGTTGGTGGGCTTTCCATGCATAATTAAAAAATATGTAAGTAATTTTAAGGTGCTTCTAATTGATATGGACCTTTATGCAATTGCATTGCATTGTGAGAGTCTAAATGTAAAAGAACAAGACAATTATTATGCTCCCTCCATCCCAAAATAAGTTTAGTACAAAGTTGTCCTAAGGTCCAGACAATTATTTTAGGATGGAGGGAGTAATTTATTCCTTTCTTTTTAAGATAAGGAAAAACATGTGTACCTAATTAATACCCCAGTTTTAGTTCCAAATATACCCTAAAAATAAAAAGTTTGGCATGTCCATGTGGTGTATAGTGTGTATATTCATATAATAATAGTAAATGCTACTAGTTGACAATTTCATGGCAACACTCAAATTAACTTTGCTAAATTTTCTTTTAACAAATCAACGCAACCATAGAGTAGAAAGCACAAAGTGTGTGTTAGACCATATAAAAAGGGAGAAAGATTAGGTACATATGGCATGTCTCTTAAGGTCGAATGTATGCAATAGAGTTATCTGAATTGTTATTTTAGTGTTAGAGTTGGACCATGTTAAGAAATACTCACTAATTAATTTTAAATGGTTGAGTGTTATAAATTGGCGTTTTTTTGTAAGAAAAACCAGTAATAAATGAACACAGGAGTAAATTGCTGAAGTAACAATGTTTACAGTAAGCGGGGAGTGTATGTTAAATTCTACCCTAAACACTAAAAAAAGTTGCATTTTCGGGCTCAACCAAATTACCGTCGTCATGTTTGGCCCATTGTTTCGTGTATTCCTGAGATTGTCTTGCATCCGGTTCAAGTCGTTAAGGAATCCCCGGTCTGCCTCAAGCATCTACGTTAATTAATAACAATTAACAAAGTCAAGTGGATAAATAATGCATCCATAGAAAGAGAGGGGGAAAAGCGGAGTTTGTACCGTACGAGTTTCAGAACTATCTGCTTGAAAACACCTGGCTTTCTTCGGCTTTGGCATCTTTGAGGTGAGCAAACAAGATGGATTAATCAAAAATTATGAACAATAAAAAGGATTATAGCGAGAGAGAGGGGGGGAAGAGAGGGGGGAACACTTTAGAGAGGATGAGAAACGCAGTTGATGAAAAAACCAACAGAGAGATCTCTAGATCTGCAAGAGAGAGATGGACTGTTAGAGATGACTAACAATGCAAATGCAGTGCAAGATGAACATACATAAAAAAGAAATAGAGAGTGGGAGGATAACCCACTAGTAGAAAAGGGGGCAATGGTCCAGCCCGGGTCAGCCCATTAGTCCCGGTTTAGTCTAGAACCGGGACTAATGGGGGAATTTATCCCGGTTCGTGCGGCTAAGGCATTAGTCCCGGTTCACCTGGGCCCTTTAGTCCCGGTTCGTGCCACGAACCGGGACTAAAGGGTGCGATGACCTTTAGTCCCGGTTCGTGCCTCAAACCGGGTCAAACCGGGACTAACGATTAGACCTTTAGTCCCGGTTTGAGGCACGAACCGGGTCTAATGTGGTTGAGACCTTTAGTCCCGGTTCGTGCCACGAACCGGTACTAAAGGTCCCATTTTCAAACTCTCCACCCCCCCCCCCCCCCGGATCGCCTTTTCCATTTTAAAAAAAATAAAAGAAAATGATGGAAATGTCAAAAAAAATAAAAGAAAATAAGTTTCCCATGTGATATGTGGTCTAGTTGTTGGGAAAATTTGCAAATGTGAATTTTGACATTATTTGCAAAATCTCTCTGAAATTTGTAAAAATGGGCATAACTTTTGCATACTAACTCGGATGAAAAACCAACAGAGAGATCTCTAGATCTGCAAGAGAGAGATGGACTGTTAGAGATGACTAACAATGCAAATGCAGTGCAAGATGAACATACATAAAAAAGAAATAGAGAGTGGGAGGATAACCCACTAGTAGAAAAGGGGGCAATGGTCCAGCCTGGGTCAGCCCATTAGTTCCGGTTTAGTCTAGAACCGGGACTAATGGGGGAATTTATCCCGGTTCGTGCGGCTAAGGCATTAGTCCCGGTTCACCTGGGCCCTTTAGTCCCGGTTCGTGCCACGAACCGGGACTAAAGGGTGCAATGACCTTTAGTCCCGGTTCGTGCCTCAAACCGGGACTAACGATTAGACCTTTAGTCCCGGTTTGAGGCACGAACTGGGTCTAATGTGGTTGAGACCTTTAGTCCCGGTTCGTGCCACGAACCGGTACTAAAGGTCCCATTTTCAAACTCTCCACCCCCCCCCCCCCCCCCCGCATCGCCTTTTCAATTTTAAAAAAAATAAAATAAAATGATGGAAATGTCAAAAAAATAAAAGAAAATAAGTTTCCCATGTGATATGTGGTCTAGTTGTTGGGAAAATTTGCAAATGTGAATTTTGACATTATTTGCAAAATCTCTCTCTGAAATTTGTAAAAATGGGCATAACTTTTGCATACTAACTCGGATGAAAAAGTTTTTTATATGAAAAATCATCTACTCACAAAGTTACATCCAAATTTAACGGGGGGGGGGGGGGGGGACCCCGTTAAACATTTTCAAAATCCCCAAAAACCTAACAGGAAAAAAGTTACGGGGCTTTCAAGATCTAGAGTAGAAAAAATCAAAAAAAATTCAAACAATGGGCAAACTGTGGTCAAACAATGGTCTTAAACCGGGACTAAAGGGCCTTACAAACCGGGACAATAGCCCCTTTTTCTACTAGTGACCTAAACCATAATCCAAGAACAAGAAAAGGAAAGGAAGAGAGAAGGAGGAGGGAAGACAGAGGATGAAATCCTCGACACACTTGGAGGGAGGGAGGGAGGGAGGGAGGGAGAGGGAGGGGGAGGGAGGGAGGGGGAGGGAGGGAGAGGGAGGGGGAGAGAGAGCGAGAGAGAGGGAGGGAGAGAGGGAGGGAGGGAGGGAGAGAGAGAGAGAGAGAGAGAGAAATAATATACTTTTCCCTATATTTATCTACCGTCCCTCGGTATCTTATTAGTTATGTGAGTGTTTTGTTATCTAGAGCAACTTTGGATCGTCAAGTTGGAACAACTTATTATGTGTTGCTGATATTTCTGTCAGCGCTTCAACTTAATTAGAACAACTTACTATGTTTTGCTGAGGTTTGAGGGCATAAGTCTTTGCGTGGTTGCTGTATTTTCACTTGACTCGCGAGAGGGTCAAGGCCTCTTTGGGTAATAGGAAGAATAAAATGAGGTTCTACTCTATTGATAACTTAGGGCTAACAGAAATACAAGTGCATCAACTCGGTAAGAATTTGTCAACTCCTATTCTCCATGATACAAATTCATTTTGGCGGCTACAAAAATATCTTGTATGGTTGGAGGAGGGAAAGATCAACGAACCCATCTCCTCCCGCGACGCACCCCGCAGGTGCATGGGAGGCTAACCCTAGCCGCCGGCGGGACGCCCCTCCTCGCCTCCTTCACCGCCACCAAGGGACGTGACTGGGCAAAGCCCGGCCGATGCCGGTGGTGGCGGGGTGCTCTTCTTCCCCACGCACGGGAGGCAAGATGCGGGGTGGTTCACCTAGGCCTGGGTGTTGCGCTAGGTGTCGGGCGCAGCAACACGACGGCTCGTCGGGGCTGGTCGACGGCGACGGTGCGCCGTGGTGTGTTGGGCGGCGCGACGGCGGCGGGCGTGCCTTGGTTGCCAGGGTTGGCGAGGTCGAGGCCAGATCTGGGGCCTGGCGACCCATGCCGAAGGCGGCGCGGGATGCAGGTCTCTGCCCTTGCCATTGCCATGGCGGGTGGTGGTGTGACGCAGCAGTGACTGGCCAAGTGGGTTGGCCGACCGAGATCCGGGGGCTGGACGACAATAGGCAGCGCAGATGGGCTCCTCGGTGGGCGGGTGTGTGTTGGTGGCTTCCTGTGGTGGTGCATTCGCCGCAGAGTAGGGGCGACACAGGAGTTTTCCGGTGGGGAGGCAGGTTGGATGGATGGGAGGAGCTGACGAGCTCGGGCAACCCGTCGCTGACACAAGGGTGTGCCAGCCTGGATGCGTCCGCTCCCCATCTTCCCTCGTTCCCCGGTTGTGTGTGGGCTGACGCGGCTCCATTGTTGTTCGACGCGGGACGTATGTTGTGGTCCCTTCAGTCGGGTGCGCCCTTTGGCCCAAAGCCAGTCACTTTGGTCGGTCTTGGGCATGTCTTTGTGCAGGGCGACAGCGGCAAGCACGACGTTCGTAGGTGGAACTTGCGCCTCGGGTGCGGGCGAGCGGCCATGGCCACACGGGTGTGTTGTCGCTGGTGGTTGGCGGAGCTAGGATGTGTCGGAGGGGTGGGCATGCCGGGTACATCACATGCCCAATCTTGTATTGGGCTACAACGGCGGCGGCCGTGGACACTGTATCCTTCATGAAGGCTCCGTCACGGTGTCCTTAGTCCTTGTTCTGGGTGAAAACTCGATCTTTGGGATCGGATGGTGGTGGCTATCAGTGGTCGTTCCCTTCTAGGAGGCACCATCTTGGAGTCCTTGTTCCGTCTCACCTTTCCTCGAAGGATTGGAGGTCTCCGTTGGCTCCAAGCGGTTCTTCCTCGCACATGTGTAGAGGCTTGGTAGTCGTTGGGGTGGTGTGGCGGTGCTCGGCACCTTTGTATATTGCCTTGGGTGTGTGTGTGTGTCATGTGTGGTGGTGGCGTGAGTTTGTATCGTGATGCTTATGGATCGGTGCTTTATATATAAAGCGGGGTGAAAGCCTTTTTTGGTATTATCTTGTATCGTTCGACCAATTAGACTTTTTTCAAGAAAACTTTCAATCTAGTTAGCAAACATCATGTCAATACAAAGAACAATAGAAGTAACAAAAATTACACTAATGTTTGTAGACCATGGCGGCCACAAGCATTATAGCGAGCTGAAGGGGCATCACGGCCATTATCTGTCCTTTGCCGGAGCCGGACAAACCTTGTTTCAGTAGATAGTTGGAAAGTCATCGTGCTAAGACCCTAAAGAACCAGTGCACGAGAACATCAATCATCGTCGAAGAGAAGCGTATATTGAAAGGATCCAACCTACGGACACATGAACATAGAGGAACGAAGACCTAATCCAAGCAAATCCACCGGGGACGAAAACCTGACAGAATCTCGTGTGATCCGTTGAAGACACAACTCCACATGTCCATCGAGACGGGGGCTAGGTGGAGAGGAACTTATTTCAACTTCAGGGCGTCGCCGCAGCTGCCTTGCCTTCTTGTCTTTCTGAGTAGGACACAAATCCTAAACAAAAATAATAATACGAACAAAGTAGAAGCCCTTCAGCCGGCAAAGGCCGGAATCCACTGCGCCTCCATGGCCTTCAAGCCATACACGGTTATCTATAAGGTGGAGCATGTCTAATTTAAATAACAAGTTCATTTGTAGATCTTGTTGTAAGAATTATGATCCTTCTTCTGTATGTTCTACGTTCCAAAGAGGTCATAAACTACTTGCACAAGAGTCAAGAATTTCTGTTGGTTCAAGGGTGCAATTCATTGTGGTCTTGTGGAAGCCATGAACAGGATGCACTCGTCGTATGTACAGCATACTGTGTAGACCCATGAACGTACGAACCATCCTAGGCCTGGCGCCATGGGAATAGGGGACAGCCACGTAGATGTACCGTCTGAACCACTCAAACTAGTGTATTCTACTAGTGACCTGACAAAAGAACGAATTTGGCACATGCATGTGTGGAAAGCCACTACGGTACAAGCCAACGTTCCAACCCGTTAGCACCCCATACCGGATGTATATCGTTCCACGTAAGTACGTATTGGTCAAGATACGCAGCATATATACCCATAGCCGTACGCATACGCATGCAAAAAATTAGCCAACGGGAATTGGAAATACGTCAGAAGAAACAAACTAGTCACTGCTGAGAGGGGAGGATTTCCATGGAACGAATACAGAAAACAAAAGCTATTTTGTTTTTCTAGAGGAAAAAATGGCGGCATATTGAATGGCACTAGACACATTAGGTGTACTGGTGTACTGAGCATCCACACCTAGGCAATCGGAAAATCGGTTGTGCGCAGGGATAAGCCATTTTTTTAATAATCCTATTTAGGCTAAATAAGTGTGGTTTTATACGTGTTTCACATGAATGAGGGAGCTACCCATCTCGCTAAGCGTAGTTTGCAAAACATATTTACATCAAAAATGTTTTTTTCCTTTTATATTGTGTTTTCCCCGATTAGAAACAACTTCAACAAATACTACTTGGTTTCATTATGTTTTTGAAAAGAAAAGGTAGATTTCACATGGATTTCGTAAAAAAAAAAAGTTAGAAAAGGAGGATGACCCCCGGCCTCTGCATCTAGGAGATGCATACGGCCATTTTATTGATTATTCTCGAGGACCTTACAAAGTATTACAACAAGGGAGTACCTAGAACTCATCTAGATGAGATATAGTTTGGTCTCATTCACTTTGAAAACAAGAACAGATACAACCCACATCAGCACACACGCATCTTATAGCATCACATTCAATGGCTATAAAAGGTGAATGCGACCAAATTATATCTCATCTAGATGAGTTCTAGCAAAACTGATACAACAATCTGCCTGAATCCACCATCTTGGCAACACATGCCGCTACTCCTATCCAAAATGATGAAGGGGTGCTAGCTGGGCCACTACCCAAACCACTCACCTAAGCCTAATATCAAAAGCCGGAAGCCGAAACATATTCGGAAGCCCCAGCCGAGCCACATACCGGGTCTGGGGCATAATCTGGTCAGACACACTCGTGTGTCATCGCCGCCATCTTTCACAGGTCCGTCTTCAGATCATATTGAGGCTTCTACCTTGTCTGGCCACTCTGCCTTCAACGTCACCATGACGCCATACAGCAACCTCCTCCTGCGCGAGTCCATCTCCGTGCATCGGACGCCGAGCCTCCACAGCGCCATGCCGTCGATATCCGCCGCCATCGATGTGTGAGATGAAGCACCGCTCCACCATCCCCCCAGCCAGCACTTACTCCAAAACGATGCCCCCAGGAGGGAAAGCAATAAAACGCCATCATTGTCCGAACCGGAAGACCCAGATCTAGGGTTTCCCCCGGAGCATCCCGAGCCTGATGACGCAGACTGCAACGACGATGCCTCGACAAGGGAACGACGTCTAAGACGCCGCGATCGTCCGCCATGACCGTAGTCGGCGCGATTTTCATCGGCAGATGCTCCACCAGACGTGCGCCGCCGACGTCGCTGGCCCCTTCAACCGGAGCAAACTCCAAAACAATGCCCTAAAGAGGGACTACGACGCAAAAGCGCCGGCCTCACTCGATCCCAAAGAGATCTAGGGTTTCCCCCGTAGTTGCTCGCGCTGTCAAGGGCCAGACAAGGGTAGAATCCCGCGGATCTGCCCTGGATTTCGTAAATGCTTGAGCGCCTATAAAAGTTGGTTAAAAAGGATGTTTGGACAAGACATAAAAACCATAATCTTGAGTATACGAGTACCATTTTGGGCGAAAGCCTATTTCGGCATTTTCTTAGTTTGGACAAAATGCTAAATGCATGGATTAAATTATTGGAGTGTGGGCTGAACGTCAAAATTTAGCAAACGTTTGAATCTGGGCTGGTAATCGAAAATCCGACGGTTCACAGGCCCTGTAGTACACAGTACACTTGTAGACATGGTACCGGCCCTATGCCCCCGGAGAAAATGCTAGTACCAACTTGCTAATGAGCAGGACAGAGCATGGCCAGCTAGCTCAAGTACACCATCGAAGAAAAATGGGTCGAGTTTCCACAACCCCCGGAGTTTTCCGTGGAAGAAAGGCGGAAGGAGACGACGGGTTAGGCCGCACCGGAGAGAGACGTTCGGTGGCATGCACGATACGTACATACGCCATGCCGTGCACCTTCGGTTTTGGTGGAGTCAAAGTAGCTGCGCTGATTAAAGTAGGCAGGGCGCAACACGACCACGTACGCAGGCGGGCTGAGGACCTGTATAAAATGGGGGCGTCGTGCAGCTGCATAGGCACACATCCGCTCTACCGTAGCATTGCATAGCATTGAGCAGCAGATACTCCATTTGTGCAGCAATGGCTAGAAAGGATGTTGCTTCCATGTTTGCCGTTGCTCTCTTCATTGGAGTGTTCGCTTCTGTTCCTACGAGTACGTGTGCTTAACATTTCTCTCGTGTTCTTGTATTTTCTATCTGCTTTTGCATGCATGCACCTACTGTGGTTCGGTGTGGTTGTGGGGCAAATCAAATTCATGAATGGAGTTCGATCATGCTATTTTTTTTAATGGACCACTGAATAATTTATCTATTTTGTTGATGGAATTTTTTTATGTTCTGCTACTATTATGCAACATTAATTTTGTGGGCCATTTTGAAGAAAATATTATAGTCTCCTTTGTTTGTAGGATGCTAAAGATGGTAGAAATAGAAAGGGTGTGACTAGGTCTGGGTCAATCAAATGATATACTAGTATATAAGAAGAAGAAAAAGAAAAAAATTAAAAAATATTATACGAATCTCCATGCAAAATCAAAGAAATATAGCAAAATTGAAGGATTTGTGTGCCAACCCTATATTAGAATAAATTAAAAATGTACCATTTTTTTGGATGCGCCACGGAAAGCAAGGAGGGATTATTTTTAAGAAATTTGGGTGGATACAATTCTTTTCGAAATGCCGTGCAAAGAAATTGTTGTTAAACAATTCGTATGAGATTTAGTAACACAAAATTAAAATTATTAATTAATTAATTAAGGCGACGCCAACATAGTTATTCACGTCAACGCCTACGACAGCTAAACGGATGCCACTCTTATCCGCATGCGCGCAGGTGTGCAATCCATCGGCGTGTGCTACGGCGTGATCGGCAACAACCTCCCCTCCCGGAGCGACGTGGTGCAGCTCTACAGGTCCAAGGGCATCAACGGCATGCGCATCTACTTCGCCGACGGGCAGGCCCTCTCCGCGCTCCGCAACTCCGGCATCGGCCTCATCCTCGACGTCGGCAACGACCAGCTCGGCAACATCGCCGCCAGCACCTCCAACGCAGCGTCCTGGGTCCAGAACAACGTGCGGCCCTACTACCCGGCCGTGAACATCAAGTACATCGCCGCCGGCAACGAGGTCCAGGGCGGCGACACGCAGAGCATCGTCCCTGCCATGCGGAACCTCAACGCGGCCCTCTCCGCCGCGGGTCTCGGCGCCATCAAGGTGTCCACCTCGATCCGGTTCGACGCGGTGGCCAACTCCTTCCCGCCCTCCGCCGGCGTGTTCGCGCAGTCGTACATGACGGACGTAGCCCGGCTCCTGGCGAGCACCGGCGCGCCGCTGCTAGCCAACGTGTACCCCTACTTCGCGTACCGCGACAACCCGCGGGACATCAGCCTGAACTACGCGACGTTCCAGCCGGGCACCAGCGTGCGTGACCAGAACAACGGGCTGACATACACAAGCCTGTTCGACGCGATGGTGGACGCCGTGTACGCGGCGCTGGAGAAGGCCGGCGCGCCGGGCGTGAAGGTGGTGATCTCCGAGAGCGGGTGGCCGTCGGCGGGCGGGTTCGCGGCGTCGGCGGACAACGCGCGGACGTACAACCAGGGGCTGATCAACCACGTCGGCGGGGGCACGCCCAAGAAGCGGGAGGCGCTGGAGACGTACATCTTCGCCATGTTCAACGAGAACCAGAAGACCGGGGACGCCACGGAGAGGAGCTTCGGCCTCTTCAACCCGGACAAGTCGCCGGCCTACAACATCCGGTTCTAACTAACTATCTCTTATACTACTATACCTACATCTTCATCCTAAATAAATAAGCTGCACGTACGTACGTAATGCGGCATCCAAGTGTAACGGGCACGTACTACATGTACATTCATCCATGGAAGAGCGCAATGCAACCATGCATGCATGCGTTAACTTCCTGGCGATGATACGTGATCATATGATGATGAATAAAGAGATGGAAGCAGCTATGAATTTGTGATCCATATGCCTCCAGCCATGCAGCAGCCATGCCGACTTACGCATCATCCATCTGCTCACGCGGCGGCCTCGCGACGTAACGTGCGCCGGCCTCGACGAAGATGAGTCCACTATGCCGGCGACTCGATCCCCAGATCTCCGGGGCGAGCCGTTCCAATCCGGCGGGTCAAAGGGTTCGCGAGCATACGTCTAGTGTGCACCCATGCTTCTTCTGACTTACGTGTGATGGGTAACCACCAGCAATCACGACGAGACAGGAGCACCGCGTCTTAATTTGCCGTATGTGGCCACCCGGCCCGGGCCTAGCCGTGGTACATAGCGACAGGAGTGGTGCATCCGTGGTCCGGCCGCGCGCCGGCGCAGATTTGACCCCTACGTGCCCCATCTGGGTCCTAGCGGGCCGGCCAGTGGCACGGCTTCGGCGTCTTCTACGTGCCGCGGAGGAGGAGCAGCTTGGACCAGGGGTGGTGGCGCCGACGGCATGCCTTCTGCAGCGCGACCGCGGGAGCTTTACGGGCATCTGAAGGCCCCACCGGGCCTGGAATGCTCCTGCCATCGCGTCCGGTCGGTTACTGTCGTGGACGGTGGGTTGGGCCCTCCCGCGTGCCAACGATGTTGTTGTCTCTAGTCCCGGCTCCTCTTCATCGTTGTGCAGGCTCCCTTTATGGTGCCGTGGTGAGACGGCGTGGAAGCGTTAAGACTGTTGTGCTCTGGAGCACCCGAGGTCAAGGTTGGTATCAGGAGAAATCCCTGTCGGCCGAACCGACACCGACGCGGTGGCGCCTGAGGGTGCCGCCGGACCTTCCTGGAGGGTGTCGGGGCTACTCTTTCTCTCTCCCCGTCGCGTAACGGGGGAAACCCCCCTTGGCAACAACATCGTCATCTTTGCGTCCATTCTTGGAGGTGTTCATTTGTACCGACGCTTTAGAGTGTAGGAGCCTCGTAGAGGATCCCCAGTGGGCACGGCGGTCGCGAGGCTTCTTCGTTTTTTGTTGATCCGTCGTTGTCGGCATTTGTTTCTTTTGCTGTTCTCTTTCATTTTTTTGGGCGTGCCTGTGCTGCTTCCGCCCCAGCACCTATCATTTGTTGATGGTTGTTTTGTAATACAAAGCGGGGAGAAATCCTTTTTCGTCATCCTAGCTACTATTTTAAAAGGTGTCACATAGCTCCTCGAATATGTCTAAGAAAAACGTAGGTCCTCGAATTATGGAAACCTTCATATCGGTCCTCAATGTGCAATACGTGTGTCATTCAGATTCTCAAACTATTTTCAGTTGTGTCACATAGGTCCTTAACTATTTCGGAGGTGTCACATAAGTACACACTTAATCCACTTCAAAGAATCTTTGAAAACCTAGATCACATTTTTCATAGTTCAAGAATCTACGTGACACATCTGAAATAGTTCAAGAACTTTGGGTGCACATCACTGTAACGATGGTATGGTTGCCGCATAGGAATACGTCATCTTAATTTGCGTCAGGCCTATTTGTTACTGATTCTTAGTTTGCGACAGTAGCAGGCCGGCTCATTCGAGCTCACGTAGGTTCGCTCGGCTTGTAGGCTTATAGCTGTCGTTGCAGGTCCGCTTTATTTTGGGTTTTTTCTTTTTTTCTTTGTTTTCTTTGTTTTTAACCAGGTTTCTTCGGGTTTTTTTTCCACTTTACTTTAGCTTTCTTTGTTTTCCCATGGGTTTTTTGGTTTTTCTTTATTTGTCATATTTTGTTCTCTTTTGTTTCTTTCCTGTTTTTCTTTGGATTCTTTTTCTTTTCTTTTGTTTCTTTGTCAATTTTATTGGTTTTATTTTTCCTTTTTCAGCAGATGTTGACTTTTTTCATATGTATTGAACAGTTTTTAGATACATTAGGACTATTTTTTACATACATTTAATCTTTTTCAAATACATGATTAACATTTGCCAGTTGTACATTTTTTATATACATATAAAAAAATTCTTCTAATGTTTCACATTTTTCAAATACATGCTTTTTTGAAATACATGTTATGCATTTTCTAAATACACATTGGAACATTTTTTAATCAGAAAAATATTTTGTGGACTATTCAATTTTTTTGCACGGTAAAAAAATGTATTTAAAAAATGTCCCAAACACATTTTCTGAAATTTATAAACATTTTTTAAGTAAGATACATTTTTTTGGATTACACGAACATTAATTTACAATGTATAAACACTTTTTGTACAGATGATTAACATTTTCTACCTTTTTATTCATATGTACATTTTTTGTATATATAAAAAATAATTTTCTATACATGTTTAACATTTTTTAAATGCAAGATTAATATGTAAAAAAATTATGTAAAATTATTTTTGTAATATATATTGAGAATAAAAAATGTGAATAAAAAACAAACCAAAAAAAAGTAACATTCCCTCAGCAGGGGAGCCATGACTACTAGTGGGCTGACCTAATACGTGTTGCCCTGCAGGCAAGCCGTTGTAGGGCTCACTGCGGGCGGCACATTGCCACGCCCCTTAATTTGCCATATGTGACCCGAAAAGGCATAGTGGGCCTTGCCACGATTCAGGCTGCTATTTTTAGAGCAATGGAGGAAAAAAAAACTATTTCTATGTCAATGCTACTACTAATATTAAACTGGAGATTGGTGCAAAGACGCAAAGAAGAGGGGATCTTGATTCGATGTCTGTTAGTGTCATCTACTAAGAAATGCCTATTTCCAAATTGAATAAGGTACAATTACTTCTTGAATAAAAATGGTACGATTAATAGAATGGAAACCCTACATTTTGTTTCGTCAAACAGTTAGCAATTTCCTAACCTGGGCCGACATCCGATTGACGTCTTCCTTCGAGAGATCGTGGGATACTTCTCTATTCTTCAGTCACTCTAGCAGTGGGAAGGATGCACGTGAAGGAAATATGCTCTAGAGGCAATAATAAAGTTGTTATTTTATATTATATTTCCTTATTGATGATAAAGGTTTATTATTCATGCTAGAATTGTATTGATCGGAAACTTAAATACATGTGTGAATACATAAACAAATACGGTCTCCCTAGTAAGCCTCTACTAGACTAGCTCATTGATCAAAGATGGTTAAGGTTTCCTAACCATAGACATGTGTTGTCATTTGATAACGGGATCACATCATTAGTAGAATTATGTGATGGACAAGACGCATCCGTTGGCATAGCATAATGATCGCTCAGTTTATTGATATTGCTTTCTTCATGTCAAATACATATTCCTTCGATTATGAGATTATGCAACTCCCGAATACCGGAGGAATACCTTGTGTTCTATCAAACGTCACAACGTAACTAGGTGATCATAAAGATGCTCTACAGGTATCTCCGAAGGTGTTTATTGAGTTGACATAGATCGAGATTAGGATTTGTCACTCCGAGTATCAGAGAGGTATCACTAGGCCGTCTCGGTGATACACATCACAAGCTTGCAAGCAAATGACTAAGGATTTAGTCACAAGGTGATGTATTACGGAACGAGTAAAGAGACTTGCCGGTAACGAGATTGAACTAGGTATGAAGATACCGATGATCGAATCTCGGGAAAGTAACATACCGATGGACAAAGGGAATTACGTATGTTGTCATAACGCTTCTACCGATAAAGATCTTCGCAGAATATGTAGGAGCCAATATGGGCATCCAGGTTCCGCTATTGGTTCTTGAAGGGAGAGGTGTCTCAGTCATGTCTACATAGTTCTCAAACCCGTAGGGTCTGCACGCTTAACGTTCATTGACGATATAGTGTTATATGAGTTATATGTTTTGGTGACCGATTGTTGTTCGGAGTACCTGATGAGATCACGGACATGACGAGGAGTCTTAAAATGGTCGAAAGGAAATATTGATATATAGGACGATGGTATTTGGACACTGGAAGTGTTTTGGGACGTACCGGGAAGGAATCGGGTCACTGGAAGGGGTTTCGGGCACCCCCTAGGCAAGTTATGGGCCTTATGGGCCAAAGGAGGGGACAGACCAGCCCACAAGGGAGCTGGTGCGCCCCCTCCCTTGTGTGGCCATCCCTAGGGAAGGAAAAGGGGGAGGGCTAGCCCCTCCTGCCTTTCCCTCTCATGAGAGACATGAACGCGCGGGGGGGGGGGGGGGATGCCACCCTTCCCTTTCTTTCCCCGCACTCCAAATAAGGAAAGGGGGCGCGGCTTGGGAGGGACCCCAAGTAGGATTCCTCCTACTTGGGTGTCTCCTTTGGCTGCTCCTCCCTCCCTCCCACCTATATATATGTGGGAGGGGGCGCCTAGCACACAACAGCCAATTGCCTAGCCATGTGCGGCGCCCCCTCCACCGTTTATACCCCCGCTCATATTTTCGTAGTGCTTAGGTGAAGCCCTACGGAGATCACTTCATCATCATCATCACCACGCCGTCGCGCTATCGAAACTCATCTACTACCTCACCGTCTTGCTGGATCAAGAAGGCAAAGGACGTCACTGAGCTGAACGTGTGTAGAACACGGAGGTGTCGTGTGTTCGGTACTTGATTAGTTGGAATGCGAAGAAGTTTAACTACATCAACCGCGTTGTTTAACGCTTCCGCTTATGGCTATGAGGGTACGTAGACACATTCTCCCCCTCGTTGCTATGCATCTCCATGGATAGATCGTTGTGTGAGCGTATAAATTTTTTGTTTTCCATGCAACGTTTCCCAACAGCAGGGATCCCAGATATTTAGTCCGGTGGGGGTCTGGTAGAAAAAAAAATTAGATTTTGACTTCATTCAACGGTGGTGCGGCGATGGCATTGCCATCAACATGGTATATGTTCTCTCCTCCCTGCCTCGTTTCGTTGATGATTATTCGTATCTTTGCGAGGCGCATGAAAGATGTCGTGTCTCCAGTTCCAATTCTCCGGTTCTATCTTTTACTTTTGCATGTTTGACTCGGCGGTGCTATCTTGTAGAGGACAATCGTGGTTGTGAGTCTTTGTTCTTGCGCTCCAGTTCTGGGTGAGGATGGTTGGCCAACCTCAGCCTCGTTGGAGAGCGTGTGAGATTTCTGTTCTCTGATTCGGTCTGGCTGGACCTAAGGCCTTATACATGTTCTCTCCTGCGTTATGTTCTCCAGGATGGCAATTTGCTATGCACATTAAAGCCATCGGGATCTTCTAATCTACATCGACAACTTCCTGACAACTGCTTCTACACGCTCCTGTGCTTCAACAAGTTTGCTCTGCTAAGATGGAGGCCAAGAGGTGGCAATGAGCTTTGCTCATGGCGCACCGCCAGTGAATGCGGGAGGAAAAAGTGCTCAGCACTTAAAGACTTGTATGTGGTTCTCAATTCCTGTAAGGATGTTTTTGTAAGGATCTGTGCTACTTAAAACATGGCCTTCAGCCTTTTCGCGAAAAAAGAGAATCCATTGACAATTTTTGAATTATTAGTTTTAGATTAATATCAGGATGACAACACTAGCATTATTAATTACATACAATAAACTAAGCATGCATGAAAATCAAGAGAAAAATATCAACAACAAGATGATAGGAATATAAGTGTTGGTCAGGATGAATGCACTGTTATGTGCTCACATGTTGAGATTTATCGGCTTGATGATTTATATAATTGTAGCAACTATCAACAAAAGGTTGAAGCTGAAAGTTTTTTCCTAAATTAGAAACACAACGTTACGTGTATGACAATCCAACCTGGACCTATCTTTTATTGAGCCAATTCCATATATTTCTATCTCTTATGTGTACAACACAACGTTAATTGGCAGTTTAATGGCACATGTGGCTTAAGCCAGCTGTGGTGGCTGGCCATGAGGAGTATAGACTGTGGAGGCAGCGCTTGTTGTTGTAGAGCGTGGACGTGGCGGCGGCTGGATCGCGCATCTCTAGTGAGGTGGCTAGCTGGACCCAAGCAAGGGTGGTGGCAGCTGCTGGGAGAGCATGAGGGGCCACAGGTCTGGCCGTGGAAGGATAGGTGGTAGCACAGTCGCTGGAAGGGGATGTTCTGGTGGCGGCTTGACGGAAGAGTGTGAGTCGTAGCATCTTGTATGATAGTTTCCTATGGCCTTTGATTTGGCTTCTTTGTGGCCAAATCTTGCGCCCAACCCAAAAGATGGTGTCGGGGGCCAGCATCGAGCGGTAAGAACGAAACGGTATGTTCACTCGGTGGTGGGTACCGATCTATGCTGCATCAACAGCTGGAACAATTCGGGTGACGTGGCTTCATGAGAAGGCTGGAAAATCATCTAGTGGGGTGCCTTTATTTAGATATAGAAGTCTTGACCAACACTTGATCGGATGGCTGTAGACTACCGATGTATGTTGCATGATTGGCTAAAACAATTCAGATGACGAGGCTTCATGAGAAGACAGAAAAATCATCTAGTGGAGTGCCCCTATTTACATATAGAAGATAGGTCGTATTGCATGATTCAAAAGGTATTGCAGACCAAGATAAATAATAATGGGCCTCAGGGCCTTTGAGAAGAAGTTGGTGAATGTTATTAAAGTAGAAAATTAATTTCTGCTAAAATAAGATACTCCCCGCCGTTTCTAAATATAAGTCTTTTCAGAGATTACAATATGAACTACATACGGAGCAAAATGAGTGAATCTACACTCTAAAATATGTCTATATACATCTGCATGTAGTTTATATTGACATCTCTAAAAAACTTATCTTTAGGACGGAGGAGGTACATAATTAATTGCACCCCAATGAATGTAAATTTTTTTTGGAGGGAAGTAAATGTTTTTTTATTGCTACGATTTGAAAAATTAATGAGCATATATATCTTATCTAATTTATATGACAATATTTTCAGTATATTTCCTACTAACTTTGGTGAGTACTGAATACACATTTATTGTGCACCAAATATTTACAGATTTATCTCTCTATATATAGCCTGCATCTTTCGATGCATTCGCACAAATATATCTGCAAAGATTTAGTTGTCAACCTGAGCTAGAGCACCAACAATGGCAAAGCACACTACCCTCCTCCTCATGGCAATAGTAGTCATCCTTCTCACTACCACCACCGCCACCCTGGCGAACGCCCCAGCCCCCGCAGCCAAGCCGACAGCGTACGAAATGCTAGGGCGATATGGCTTCCCACCAGGCATCCTCCCGCAGGGAGTGCATGACTACGAGCTCCGACCGGACGGCTCCTTTGAGGTACACTTCTCCGATGAATGCAAACTTCGTATTGACGGCCAGTACAACATCCACTACAGCACTCGGGTTGCCGGGAACATAAAAAATGACACGATCAGCGGCCTCGAAGGCATTAAGGTGAAGGTCTTTATTGCGTGGGCTAGCATAAAGGATGTCAGCCGCGATGGCAATGAGCTTAGGCTGCACGCCGGGATCATATCCAAGTCATTCCCGGTCGACGTTTTCTCCTCTAGCCCGAAATGTAACTGAGGCTCGACTGCAAGATCGACACAAGTGTCGCCGCCCAGTCTGCCTCTTCGATCACGTCGCTTGGCATTTCCTTCTTTCTTCATAGGATTGATGATGCTCGTTGCTGCTTGTTTTGCAATCCCGTGCCATCTTACCAATTAATGTACTCCCATTGTAGTATGGGCTGAGACTGAATGATATAAAGAAGTGCCTTTTGTTCATGATTGCAATTTGTGAGATTTCAATTAACGAGATGTTGGACAGTGAATGTGTTATCTAATCAGAGAAGGCATGATGGTATTGTGGCACAAAAGAAACTTTCAATTAATTAGCTCTCAGCATCATCTTAGATACAATTGGATTTTTTCCGAGCACCTTTTTTGTGAGGAAACTTTTGATCTAGTAATCATGTCATGTCAGCATTGGAACGAGCCGAAGGCACGCCGCCGTCATCGCCCCTCCCTCATCAGTCAGGCCAAAGTTGTTGTATTACAGTCGGAAAGTCATGGTGCTAAGGCCCCACATGACCAACACACCAGAACAGCAACCGCCACCTATGAAGAGAAGTATAGATCGAAAGGATCCAACGTGAAGACACACGAATGAAGATGAACACAGACTGGATCCATGCAGATCTACCAAACACTACCACCGAGTGAATCTCATGAGATCTGCCGGAGACACACCACCACGTGCCCTTCGACGACGCTAGATGCATCACCAAAACAGGGGCTAGGCGGGAAGAATATTATTCCATCTTTAGGTGATACCGTCGCATCGTCTTCTTGAGCAAGACACAAACTCACAAAACCCCTAAAAATATGGCAAGATTGCCGTCAAGGGCCACGGTCCACCGGGCCTTCATATAGATATTGATATATACTTGCGTATAGATACTGACAAACACATGTTGGTGTGTTACCTTGAAAAATTAAACATAGCAATGTAGTATTCTACACACTCCCTCTATTTTAAATTAATTTAAAATTTAAATTCGTCCTAATTGAAAAAAACTGACCAAAAATTATATCGACATCTACAACATCAATTTCTAAAATATATGTATGTACTGTATATATTTGATGGTGTATATTTTAGCACATGTTTATGTAGACTTTGTCAAAAGTTTAACTTGGAATATATCTAGATCTTTAATTAATTCGCAATTGGGTAAGTAATATTTAATGCTTGCATGCAGTGGCGGAGCTTGGGAATTTTTTTCTTTAGAAAACGGTGTGGTAATGGGCTGATTCAATTTCATTCCTGAATATGTTGCCAATTGGCAAGCGGTACATTTGTCGTTGTGGGCTGGTTGGGCAGCCAAGATTGGTCTATAATGTCCCGCCACAGCTTCCTCCATGCCTCAAAGAAATGAGTTGATGAAATTTAGTGCATTTAAAAAATTAAATACAATTGAGAGCCGTGTGAAGAGGGGTAAATCATATTCCGCGTGTAAGGCTGGGTGTGTCAACATAAACATGCATTTCCCGTGATTACATGGGCCAGCCCACTCGAGACACGGTGTTGTTTCCTGCTTCTGGTGTTATGAATATCCCGGTTTAGTGGGGCTTTTCTGTTCTTCATTTTTTTTCTCTGGCAAATTTATTTTGAATTTGTAGTTTTCTATTTATTAAAAAATCTTATCGATTTTCCATTTTCTATTTTGATTCGTGAACTCCTTTTAAATTATTAACAAAAATTATCAAATATTTTGAAACTCATGACATTTTTAAATGCTTCAACTAAAGTTGGAGATTTTTTTAGTTCATGAACATTAGTTTTTATAAATTGCTTAAGTTGACGAACATTTTTAAATTTGCAATTAATTTCATATTGGCGTGCTTTTTCCAAATTTCATTATTTTTTAAAATAAATGTGAATAGCTTTCGAATTCATGAACATTTTTGAAATTCTTGAATATAATAAAATTTGGTATTATTTTACAATTATTGAAAAAAATTGTGTATTGTTTTTAAAACTCAAGAACATTGTATAAAATATCGTCACCATTTGTAAAAATTAACGCAGTTGCAAGAAGAACAAAACAAATAAAAACCCGTTCAGCCAATCGCTAGCATATAATAATTGACCGAACAAACAACCCAAAGTTCCGTAGAATGGTAAATGGTCTGGTTCACAACGCCAACATGATTTTGTGTTTGGTCAACGGCCCGATCCCTATGTGCGGAAGTCTCGGGAAATGTTTGACATCTGGCACAACTAAGGACCAATGGCAGTGCAACACTATTTGGCACCTGTACGTGACTACATGTACGATTTTATGACCACTTTCATCTTCTTAGTTTCAAAGTTCTGCTTTCCCTTTGAACTCCTTTACTAGCAGGGACAACTATAATGTATGCAGTTTCGCAACAAAATAAAATATAATGCTTGTAGATATTAGTGTAAACAAAGGAGCCCGCTCAGAAAAGGGGGACATGAGAAGAAATAATGGCAAAGAGCTGGCAGTCTTAATGAGATCATGTGATAGCTCTAGCAAAGTCAAGTCATATGTACGCCGATCACCACACTAACCGTTGTTTTTTGTTTGAAGCCCAAAATTAGGTCTTGTAGAGTCACCATAATGGCCTTGGCATCCGTATTTCTTGCAGGTCGCTTCAAATCGAGCCTGCTAGCCTATAAATATGTAGGGTTCTGATATGGAGCGAGCACCAAACCCAACCACTCGCGGAGGAGTGAAGTTTGATGTCATTTTCTTACTCCCATATCCAGTCTTGCCAATAATTTATTCATCCATATGTCTGCCACCTTAGACTCCTGGCAATAGCACAACCACTTCTGCACCAATTAAGAAGAGCATCCAGTAATGACAAATGACGTGTGTCGCACCCATTTCCCAACCACGGCCGTCAATTCTAACCCCATTTCCTGTCGGAGCATTCCCTTTTGTGGGTATATAAACCGGTCCGCCCCCTCAGGGCGCCACTACTCACCCATCTTTGTAGTCGGCGCCATAGCCACCCACATCTGCCATGTCGGGGCAGTGGAGCCCTCCTAGCGGATCTTTCCCCTGCCAGACCAAAGAGGACCGCGACGAGAGAAAGTTCTGGGAGAGGACCTGGTCGTGGACTAAGTGGGTCAAAGAGGATGTGCTCAACCAGGCTGAATCAACCCTTGGGATGGAGCGCTTCCCCGCCGCCCACCGCTACCTGGCCTTCATGACAACTACCGCCTTGGCAGAAAGGGAAGCCGCACTCCTAGGGGTACAATGTTGTAGCTTACTCCCGCAACGAAAACACACATGTGCTCATAGACCGCCTGAGTACGGAAGTGGAAGAACCCGAAAAATCTCGTCTCTGAGGTCACTTCCAAATATAGGAAGAGGCTGCACTAGATATTTACGATTCAATAAATTAGTTGTATTTTGATTTCGTTAGTTGAAATCATGCTAGTGAGCATTGTGGAAATCAAATTCAAAGCAAGCTTGAATTTTCTTCAATTGTTGTTCATGAGATGGGGAAGACAAAGTTCTTATTAATTAGCCCATGACAAATGAGTCCCACCAGCAACAATTTTTGGAAGGCCTTCTTTATAGTGGCTTTGAGTTCGCACATGGACTCTAGAGCCGTCATAATTTATAGCGATCGCATCAATAACGATTTTAAAGATCCAAAATATGGCGCATCTGCTAGAGTTGCTCTAAGCTAGCCAAGAAGAAACCAAAATTATTGAACCAGGCTCGGCAATAGGCTCCAACTGGTGATTCTTTGAGCCCACATCGTTGAAGGTAGGATGGAGATATCTGGAATACAAAAATTGGAAAATCTATAATATTAATTGATATGGCACATCATGAATATTAGCTCAAAATGATGGACATGGGTAAGGGATGATGAACCGAAAATGAAAGAAAGTGAAGTCTCTCCAACACTTCAAACCAACTGGATTGTTCTGGATACATGCATGCTTATTCATGTTCTTTCATTTTCATGGGTAACGACATAGGTTGCCCATAACACAAAGGGCAAGGATTTTTAGTCTATAGTACTCCCTCTCTTTAATAATATAAGATCATTTTTGACACTACAGTAGTGTAAAATACGCTTTTATATTATGGGACGGAGGGAATATATACTTGCATGTCTGCTCATGGGATTATGCCACTGGTTTAGAGATCGGTTGGACATAGACGACAAAATAGAAAAGATTTGAAAATCATGTCATGGGTCTCCTTTTTTTCTGCTGCACAAAGTGTTGGTTGTACTCATGTCTGGTTCACAAAAGGCCAGCGTTTATAGTCAGAAAGGGGGAAACTGACAGTCCTTCCTAGGCTTTCTAGCTTGTCATACTATTTGGCCACACTGCGGGTGCCGAGCAATTTGGTGCGCCTAATGTGTGATGTGTGCCTTCATCGGTGGTTATGGTTAAAGCATGCATGCAGTACGTTGTACAAGATGGCTTTAGCATAAAACGCCAAGCTATGTAGCCTTTTTTTTCTCCAGCAACTGAAAGTGGCTAAAGATTGGTAGATAGTCAACGATTGGATGGTGTGTGCGTGCATGTTGGTTGGAACCTGGAAGCAGAATAGGAGAGACCAAGGCTATTATGAACACACTTAAACTTGAAGCAATATTGAGTAACAAGCTAGGTTCATACGAACAGTTCACGTAGTATATTGTCCACTTGGCTTGATGTCCTCCCTTGCTTCAAATGGTCATTCACTACCGCCGAATCACTTACTAGTGGCAGGCTGAAAAACTTTACCAGTAAGGCAGTAACGAGCAAGGTGCCCGCCACTACCGCCGAATCACTTACTACCTCTGTTCTGGTTTACTAGTCCCACTCATATTTTGTATCATACTTTGACCATGGCTTTAACTAATACAATATAAGTTATACATTTAAAAAAACAATATCATTGAAAACTACATTCACATATGAGTCTAACAATACAACTTTTTGTGGCATGCATTTACGTTTTACTAGTCAATTATTTGGTCAAACTTTGACCCCAATTATGATGGGGACTAATAAACCCAGACAGAGGTAGTACTTGAGTACAAGGGATGAGCTTCTTTTTGGTGCTCGTCACCGATAAGGTTGCAACTATGTGGGTTTCTGCAATAGTGAGTGCTGAAACTAGAGAGTTGGTCTACTTTATATTGATCCTATGGCTGCATGGGAGTAAAGTTTTGTCGCACCGCCATGGCTAAAGTCCAAAGTATTTCCAGCGTTTTCCTCCTGCCCAAGAAGTGACTCCCAGGCGACTAGGTTTCCCCCTCTTGCTGGCGCTGGCACCAGTCAACCTTGCCTCGCATGGCCTTTGGGTCGTGGACGTGCAGAGGACCTGGGGCCCTCGCCGAGGGGAGGGACCCTACTCTCGTTCTTGTTTGGTTCAGTGTCTTGGTTGGGACTGTGTGGCGGGGGCAATGTCCTCGATAGGAATAATATCTCCCACGCCCGATCCCCGTCCCAATGGTGAGTCTAGCAACATTAGAAGGTGGTGTGTCTTCGTCGGATCTCGTGAAATTTTGTGCGGGTCTTTGCTGGATCTATTTGAATCAAATCTTTGTTTGTCTTTGGTCATGTGTCTATAGGTTTGTTTATTCCGATATACGCTTCTCTTGATCGGCGATAGTTGATGTTCTGTTGTGTTGGCCCTGTGAGGTTTAGTATGATGACTTCTCAACTATCTACTACAAGAAGGTTTGCCCAGCTCCGGCAAGAGGGGCGATGATGGTGGCACGTCTTTGGCTCACTTTAGTGCACATAGTCATCACTAGGTGGTCCGCGGACCTGATTGAAATTTTTGCTACTACCGGTGTTCTCAAGTCTCAACCATGCCATATGATGAGTAGACTGAAAGTTTCTCCATAAACAAAAGGTTCTAAGGGCATATCCAACGTCGACCCCCAAAACGAACATGGTATGCATCCGCGTCCTGGTCCAGACCAGTCCACGGACATTGATGCAGGAGCCGACTGTCCAACGCTGTTACCTAAGTGTCTACTTCTGTTTTTTTGGTAGAACATCTGTCGCGCGTACTGTCCGCCATGGACATCGTTGGTAGGAGGACGGACGATACCTGGCTGCGGAGGGATCTTGGGAGGACGGCTGTGTACTCCAAGGAGGCAGGCGCTTTGGTGCTGGCAGTGAACGTCCTACGATGCTTGGGGAGTGGTTGGAAAGGTACAACGACGTCATTGGATGGGGAGGGTCCAGATGCAAAAGGAGGGGGGGGGGAGGGGGAGGGGGTAGGAGCGGAGTGGAAGAAAGTTTGATAGAGAGGGGATTTGAGTGGGCCGAGGGTGTCGGAGTCCTATGTGGCGGTAGTCCGGACTCCCACAAACCACCCCCCGCCCCCAGTTTGCCTCCGGTTTGCGAGAAAACAGATGTTCGGACCGTTCCGCGGACCGATGGGGTACCACTTTAGATGGCAAAATGGTTCCGGACCGCTCGGTCCGGACGAATGCATAGACTAACGCAACACAACATTGGCGTAACCTGGACCCTGGAGGGAGTGCAACACAACATGTGGTTGGGCGTAGAAACTCGGTGGAATATAGTCACTCGCTTCAGAACAAATGCAAAATGGTTGTATTTTTCAAGTTTTTCAACAGATGTTAGGCCGGAACGAACCATATATGAAAAGTCTATACCGGTGCGTGAAGACCCTCGCTTTAAATCTCGTCTTTCCAAGGACGACGTGTACCGTTCGGACGCGCTAGTGCAAGTGTACCATCGATCGATCGGCCGGTTGTTGTCGGGGCCGTGCACATAGAGACGTCGATCGACACGCGCCAGCTGACCGATGAATCAATCTCTGACCAGTGAAGACCGTATCCATGCTGGTTGGTCCCGGGCCAAACATCCATGCCATGGTACCATCCACCGGCTTTCTTTGTTCCTCTCCATATATCTATATAAACCAGCAAGCGGAAACGATTTCTTCAGCTACTTCTTGTTTCTTGCTATATATTTCAGCGAAGCCTGAAGCCTCGATTTTGGGAAGGAGAGAGAGAGAGAGAGAGAGAGAGAGAGAGAGAGCAGCTTTGAATCAGACCTCGATCGTATCAGCGTTGTAGGAGGAGAAGACGGCAACGGCGCAAGGCATAGTTGGAGTCGCTTCTTCTATGCTTTCGCTCCACATGGCGTTGCTCCTCGCTGTCATCTTCGCCTCCATCCTTACAAGTAAGTCATCTCTCTCTCTCTCTCTCTCTCTCTCTCTCATAGGACGACCTTGCACATTGATTATTCATCCCAAAATGACAAGTGCATGCACATCCGTCTTTCTTTAACATACTCGAGGAGTAATTCAGGGCCTTTTGCATCTCTTGATTCATGCATGCAAGCAATTTTTACAAATATACAGAGCAGGGAAAATTCAACAAAAAAGCAAATAAAGTTTGAAAGATATGTAATTCCAAAAAGCACACGCCTCCACGCATATATGCCGTGGACAAGAGAGCTCGTCGATATCCACTTTATATCCAGTGATCCGAAAGCTGCGAGAATGGCCCCCCACCACCCGTGCTTCCTCTCTTTGTCCCCCTGGACCAAGATTGGATATTAAGATATTTTTCATATCCTTTTTTATGGGATATTTTTCATATCGAATGTGGCATGGTTCCAGTCAACGGGCTCATCTACAATATCATGTAGTCCGTATCTTGTAAGCCTTTGTAATGCAAGAATGTTCTGATTTTAAATGGCATTTCAAGTTTACACAGTTTTGCTTATAACAAGCCAACTGTGATTTTTTTTAAAGTCAAGCCAACTCTGATTTTTTTTTGAAAAAGTCAGGCCAACTGCAAAAAAAAAAAAACTGTGATTAGCCAACACATTATACACCGTCACCAAGAGAGGGGGAAATAGTCATTTTATTTTGTGGGAAAAACTTCACAATAATGATAATGTGAACATGCTCCACCACACGTCCACAGATGCCACACCTACATGAGCAGCCTCCCAACCACCCGCTAGAGCTGACGGACCATGACACAAAACCTGAATGTCGCTTAATTCGCAACGAACACAATCCACACGCGCAAATTTGAGCATCGAATACAATACTGTGAGGGAGTGGCTAGAAGACAGTTGCCTGAAAATTTAAAAGGGTAAAGTCGATTTCTAACGTTCTATCTTAACCATTGGATCAAGATTCAACGTCCAGGGCCATCTTCAACCTCGAAACAGTATGACATTGTTTCAGTTCATCCTCACTGCACGTTCGATCTTTCTCTTCCGCAACCGCCGCCATGGACCACCGGCTAGACCAGCTACCACTGCATGCGACTGGCGGCGCTCCCGCTCCAGCCTCGCCGACCCGACCATCGTCCACCGTCGGCTACCGCCACCCCCGGCCATCCCTCTAGCCCCCACACCCCTAAGATAGATATTGGGGTCGCCTGCCACCCTAAGATAGACACAGAGGACTTCTCCAATGTGCTTCTTCCTTCCCTCCGGCGAGCTCCTTCAATCTCTCCTGCTATTTCTTCCTTCACGTGAAATTTGACTGACCCAAATTCTAAATTGAGGCGACTTACATATAACTATTGTGAAACTGTGATGAGTTGTAGTGACGGGCACAAAACCATTACATCACTCCCCCAAGATAGGACACTTCAACCAACCAGGCTACAGACACACGCGCACGCACGCACACACACACCCCTTGTCATACAATGCACATTGTTGAGATTGCCTACAATATCATTGTCATCACCTCTCCCCGAGCAACCGACTCCGACTTCATCGTGAACGACCTACCAAGAGCACACACAACTAGCAACATGCAAGAACCCTAGCGGGCTATGCCAAACAATCAGCCGAACACTTCGAGGACCAAATAGCTCCGACTTCGGTCACAGTCTCGCAGAAGAAATTGTCGAGGCTCCACCACTGGCTGCTAATGCAGTGAGTACTTTTCTTTGGGGAAACGTTTCCAGCCGGTGCGCCGGCTGAAACTTCAGCCGGTCGCACGGGCTCCTTGCGATCCCTTTACATCGTGCGCTTCACAGCCCGCGCAAGTAGCCACACACCATATCACGTGGCATGGGGCCACACGCTGCTCTCTTTCTTATCCCTTTTCTTTTCCCTGCTAGTGCTCACATCGACCGCATCTTACTGTCCCGCACAACCGGCGTCGCTGCACGATGTCGTAGCTCTGATCCCATGCCCCGAACCACCGGCGGCGTGGCCCCGACCCTCCCCACACCCCTGTCCCTCTCACAAACGCTCCGCTCAGTGCTGCAACACGCCACCATCAGGGCTGCCATGGCTGTCACCACAGTTTGCCGCGAGGGCGGAGACCACACCAATTGTTGCCATGGCCGTCACCACAGATGGCCACTCAGTGTTGCAACCAGCGATGGTTTTTGGTGGAACCGCCTACACCAATTGCTGCCATGGCCTTCACCTTGGAGCTTCCATGGCCGTCATCTCCATAGATGGCCGCTCAGTGTTGCAACCAGCGATGGTGTTTGCTGGAACCGCTACACCAATTGCTAGAACCCTCATCGTCAATTGTTGGAAACATGAAGTCGCAAGCTGCCAAAGCTACATCCAACAATTTTTTTGCTACATACGACATCGCTTTTTGCTGGAAAGCGGCATGGACATCGGCTATGACCGTCGGCACGGCGGAGTTGCAAACCAGGCGGAAAAATGCTACAATTGGCGCATCAATTTGCTACTACCGACATTTTTTTTTGCTGGAACCAGTCGAGTATCTATGTAGCGGAGCTGCATCCAGCGACATAATTTGCTACATTCGGGCATCGTTTTTGCTGGAACCAGCATGAGCTCGCCGTCCTCGCACTGGCCTGCTCGGAACACTGCACCGCCAGCCGATGTTGCCATGACTACGTCGGCAGCACTACAACGACCACGTGGTGCTCAGACTGCGGTGTCTCCGTGCTGCATCGGGACGCAGCAAGCCTACTAGCGATGATGGCGACCTGTTTCTGAAGGACACAACAGGACTGCTGGCAGGTTGTGTAATTCGACGGCTGCGGGCAGACCGACCCAAATTTGGGCTGGTGCACCGGCGCGTAGCACTTGCCTTTTCTTTGGACTAGTCAAGAAGTGCATGCTGAGTGGGCCTTAGAAAAGAAGTGCATTGTGCAGTGGGCCGTAAAGCATTAGCACAGTCAAGTAGTCAACCCACTATGTTCTCCATCCCTCCCAAAAAGATAATTATGTTATAGGAAAATTATAGAACATTCCTCCATAAAAAAAAAGTTAGATATATGTACCAATCAAAGGCACTACGAGATAATGAAAAAACCAGCACACAAATTAGGAAGTGGCAGGTGTACATCCAAAATGTGAGTGATGGGTTGATAGCGGCCTGCCTCCAAACTAGGACAAGAAATTTCGAACCGTGTCGACCTTCCCGCCATTTTGTGGATGCTTTCCTCCTATCGCGTGCAACGCTGCATGCATGCGTCGTGAACAATCCACCGTCCGTATCCTACCATTTCTCAATTGTCGCCAACAGAATGATAGCTAACAATCAAAGTTAACAGATCCTTCTAAGCGATGCCAATGTTACGGTACACAATATTATGATTGCTTATTCCTTGATTCTCTCTGCACGCTACTGCACACGTACGGTTCGGGTCCGTATAAATCAACAAACAGAGCAACGCCAAGCATCGATCAAAACACGAGTGTGCGCATTGATCTTCAGCTAGCTGTGGTTACAATTTGACACGTACTTCCATATACAATCTGTAACGTGAGAACTATGGGGTCTACTTGTGCAGGAGCGGCGTCGGTGGGCGTGTGCTACGGCATGAGCGCCAACAACCTGCCACCCCCGAGCACCGTCGTCGGCATGCTCCGGGACAACGGCTTCAACTCGGTGCGCCTCTACGCGCCGGACAGTGACGCGCTGGCGGCACTCGCCGGCACCGGCATCGGCGTCATCGTCGGCGCGCCCAACTACGTGCTACCCGAGCTGGCCTCCAGCGCGTCCGCGGCTTCTGCGTGGGTCCGCGCCAATATCGCGGCCCACCCGGATGTGTCCTTCCGGTACATCACCGTGGGCAACGAGGTGGCCGGAAGCGACACGCAGTACCTGGTCCCAGCGATGGAGAACGTGCACGGCGCGCTGGCCGCGGCCGGGCTGGGCGACGCCGTAAAGGTCACGACGGCGATATCGCAGGCCACCATCGCCGTGCACGTGCCGCCGTCGGCCGGCGAGTTCGCCGACGAGTCCAAGCCGTTCCTGCTCCCCGTGCTGCAGTTCCTGGAGCGCACAGGGGCGCCGCTCCTGGCCAACCTGTACCCGTACTTCGTCTACACGTACAAGGCCGCGGGCGACATGGACGTGAGCTTCATGCTGTTCACGGCGGCGGGGACGGTGGTGCAGGACGGCGAGTACGGGTACCAGAACATGTTCGACGCGAGCGTGGACGCGGTGCACGCGGCGGTGGAGCGGCTCGGGGTGAGCGGCGTGGACGTGGTGGTGTCGGAGACCGGGTGGCCGTCGGCGGGCGGCGAGGAGGCGTCGGTGGAGAACGCTAGGACGTACAACCAGAACCTGGTGGGCCACGTGGGGAAAGGCACGCCGCGGCGGCCATGGAAGGTGGAGACGTACGTGTTCTCCATGTTCAACGAGAACCTCAAAGAGGCCGGCGTGGAGCAGAACTGGGGGCTCTTCTACCCCACCACCGATAGGGTCTACCCCATCACCTTCGGCAAGTGAGCTCTTATTGAGATCACGCGTCGTCCATCCATGTACGCGGCCATGGTCATAGACGTGTATATATACAGTATATATATTTATTGAGTGTGTATTTGTGTGGCCGATTTTTAACAATTGATTTAATTTTTATATATATATCGACTATTCATAAAAAAGGGGATGATAGTCATATTTTATAAATTCTTCGCCGCCCACCGTATACCTATACATTGTACATGGAGTAGCGTCACACACCCCTTGGTCCTGGGCCAGACCTCTTGGATCACTTCCAACTATACGCAACTAGGACAACTCACTTGATGTGCCTAATTACTTTTATTATTTTTGTTGTACATCTTCTCAGTCTGGTTTTCTTTTTATTTTTCCTTTTGTTTGGCCCTTTTTTCTTCCGGTTTTATTCAGATTTTATTTTTCTTTATTTGTAGCTTTTCTTTTGAATTTTCAAAATTTTGAACATTTTCTAATTCGTGAACTTTTTCAAATCTGTGAACTTTTTTTAATCCATAACTTTTCAAATGAATAAATAATTTTCGATTTTGTAAACTTTTGAGATCCATGATTTTTTTTATCAAATTTATTAATTTTTTAATGATAAAAACATTTAAATTTCATGAACTTTTTTCAAATTGTGAACTTTTTTTTGTCAAATTCATTAACTTCTTTGTCAATTTTTTTATTTTCTTAAAATAAATGAACCTTTTCTATTTCACGGATTTTTTTTGTCACATTCGTGTACTTTTTAAATTCCATGAACTTTTTAAAAACTTGTGAATTTTCCTTTAATCCCAGGATGGGCGGTAGAAACCGAAAACTCGGATTTTACCATTCAGTTTATACTAAATTTTGGTTAGCAAAACTATAAACCAAAATGAACAGGACAAAGCAGCTAACCAATAACTTGATTAGCCGGCTTACTCGATTAGGTGTTCAGTTTACACCGAGCAAAGTCGTCAAATATATTGCTTTGTATTATGACACTCCATCGCGTTATATAGCAGAGCTCTGCACCGCCATTTTCGTACCTCAGCGGGGTGTGACTAAATTGGGCACTATGGGCGGCTGGGTGCACGCGTGACCGAAAGGCTCTCACAGGTTTGGGCCTTCTGGCCGAGTCAGCCCATGTGGCGTGCACGCAGCGAGCTCCACTCGCTACTTAGCATGGGCTTGGCCGCTTGGGTCTTTAGCTCCACCCGCTACAGCGACAGTTTCTAATTTTCTTTTTCATTCATTTACTCATTTTAAAACTATTATTATTTTTGAAACCTGTTTAAAAATTGAAATCAATTGTAATACTAAAAACTGTTTTGGTTTGAAATATTGTTAAAATTTTATCAAATGTTCTAGTTAAAAAAACTGTTCACAAATTTAAGAAATGTTTGCGTACCAAAAAACATATATAAATTTTTAAAGTATCTTTTCTTCTTGTTGTTCAATTTGTGTTCACCGTCAATTGTTGACAATTTTGACCAACTCTATAAATTTTTCATAATTTAAAATTCCAATTTTTTTTGATAAATGTCAAGAAATGGTTTGGTTATAAGAATATGTTCATATTGATTGGTAATGACAGAGATTGCAAATAACCGAAGCATTCAAATTAAAAAAATTACATGCTTACGGATGCACTCGTGTGGGCTAGTCTAGCACACTCCTGTCAATTAGTGGTTTTTGCAGGAACCCCACCATCCCCCTGCAGGAGTATGTGCTCGATTTTGCATCAGACCTCGCCGTCCTCGTAGTTTCGAAAAGCAATGGTTGTCGCTCGTCTCGTAGCACCTTGACACCCTCGCAGCATTGGCTTGTAGCACCAGTTGTACCTTGCAGCATCGCCTCTACTTATCGCCACACTATATGAAACAATGCCCCTAGCAACAATGGGGATATCATCACTAGACGGGCTCGCAACAACAAATGCATGTTCGCAGCACCGTGGCCCTTGCAACATCATTGAATACCACGCAGCGCAGCTCACAGGAACCATGCCGCCCCATCAGAACAGAGGTGCAATGCCTCTCGCAACAACGGTCTAAGCACTGTCCCGTCTCGCAGTGGCAACCACCGACCTCTCTCCTCATGTTTGCATGGGGAGATGCATAGCGCCAATTGGATAACAACCGCATCGGGGAAGCGCTTCCATGGCAGTCTGTTGCAACGTAGGGGGGAAGTACTCTTCAACGGGATCTAACGGTGGCAAAGGAGAGTGGAATGTAGCACCGTCCAGACGGCTTCATAGGAATGCCCCAATGGCCTTACGACGGGCTAGATTTTTATGCGAGAGAGAGAGAGAGAGAGAGAGAGAGAGAGAGAGAGAGAGAGAGAGAGAGAGAGAGAGAGAGAGAGAGAGAGAGAGGATGAAATTCGGAGAGGAAGGGGAATGGATGGGGTAAGACAACGATGGAGTTTCCCAAGATAAGGTGCGGAAGCACTTGGTTGGCAACCGAAATGGCGAATGCATGCGGGGACATTTGGATCAAGTGTGATCCAGCGGCTACGCGGGCCACTGAAACTGCACATGATTAGTCGATGGATTTAGATATTTTTCCTTGTTTTATTTCGTGGGTTCTATAATAGGCTTTAGTGTTGTTTAGTGGTTTCGCCAGACTTTCATGAGGTACGATGGAGTTTTATAGTGATTGGAGTTTCATTCGGATGACCATGAGAAACATGAACAATGACCAATTTGAAACTTGAATTAGAAATCTATGGCCGGTAATAAATGTCTAGGACCATGTGAAATCTATGTAAACATTGACCAACTTTGAGCATAGCTGAAGCATTTACAAATTCCATGTGAAATATACCTTTCATTTTCAAAAAATGTAGTGAGACCAAATGAAAATGTCTTCATACATTTGTTGAACTTGTTTGAAGCATCATGTATTTCTAACCGGGGAAAACATGTTTTTAACGCCATTTTTTTATGAAATTATGTTTTGCAAACTATGCTCATCCATATGGGCAATTTACTCATTCTTGTGAAACTTATATAAGACCACACTTATTTAGCGCAATTGCAGGGGTTATTGCAAAAAGTAAGAGACTTATCCCTATGGATGCTCAGTTTCTATTGTATTCTACATGTCCCCATTTTTTCCCCATATGGATGCTCCGTTTTAGTACACCTGGAGTGTGTGTATTCTATATGTCCGCATTGTCTTTCTCTAGAAAAACAAAATAGCTTCGTTTGTTTTCTATACACGTTCCATGGAAATCCTTGCCTCCCAGCAGTGACTAGTTCGTTTCTTCAGGCGCATACCACTTCTCACAAGTTTCTTGGGTGTATTTTCTGCGTATCATGACCGATACAATGTCCGGTCTGGAGTGCTAAGGCCAACCCGACGCACGTTCCCAAACGGACGTCCGTTTCGTCCGCTTTTCGTCCGCTTGAAGGTGGCAATGGAATCGTGTTCATCCGAATTTTTAGATGTGGTGGCCGTACGCACAACGAGCGGACGCATTTCGGCCGCATGTCATCCGCCGTGCATATCAACCAGCATACGCATATCAAATGGTTCAGATCAAACATAGCAAATAGTTATACGTTCGAAATAGTCTTTTACAACCCAATCAAAAGAAAACAATATCAAATAGTCTTACAACCCAACCAAAATTTGTTTGCTCAAAAAGAAATTAAACTGATAGATCTACTGGTTGCCAATGTGAGTTCACATGTGCTCAACCAAGTCATCCAGGAGATGGACATGAGTAATGCCAATCCCGCAATTCACGATGAAAATTGACAAACTATTCGAAGGTTGCAGGAGGTGGACGCTCAAGCTCAACATTTTCACCCTGGAAATCAAACCCTTGGTCGTAGATTCTTTCATCATGCTCATCCTCCACAATCATGTTGTGTATGCTCACACATGCAGTCATCACTTCCCAAAGCTTCTGTGTGCTCCATGTCAATGTAGGGTTTCGAACGATACCCCATCGAGGCTGAAGCACACCGAAATCACGCTCCACATCCTTCCTAGCACTCTCCTGCATTTGGGCAAACCTCTGTCTCTTCTCTCCTTATGGATTGGGTATGGTCTTCACAAAAGTGGACCACTGTGGATAGATACCATCAGCAAGGTAATATCCCTTGTTGTACTGGTGGCCATTGACCTCATAGTTGACCTCCGGATAGTGGTCTTCTGCAAGCCTTGCAAACACTGGAGAACGTTGAAGAACACTGATATCATTGCGAGAACCAGCCATGCCGAAGAAAGAATGTCATATACACAAATCTTGTGAAGCCACCGCTTCAAGTATGATAGTAGCACCTTTCACATGCCCCTTGTACTGCCCCTGCCAAGCAAATGGACAGTTATTCCACTTTCAGTGCATACAATCAATACTACCAAGCATGCCCAGAAAGCCCCTCTCGGCATTGACAGCGAACAACCTCTCTATATTAGTGGCAGTTGGCTCTCTCAGGTACTCAAGGCCGAACACTACCACCACGGCCTTGCAGAAACTATACATTGAGAGGAGACATGTGGAATCACTCATACGGACATACTTGTCCACAAGATCACCAGGAATTTCATATGCAAGCATGCGGATAGTCGGAGTGCATTTCTAATAATAAGAGAAGTCAAGCTTGCCAAGGGCATCCTCTTTGCAGTGAAAGTATGGATCATATGCTACCACCCCCTCCCGAATATGATTGAACTCATGTCTCGCCATATGGAAGCGGCGGCGAAATTTGTGTGGTTTGAAGAGTGCACTATTTTCAATGTAATCAGCGTAGAGAAGGGTGTGGCATCTCTCTCTATTGCGGTTCAAGGCCGGAACATGGCCGGGGATTGATCCCCTATACCGAGGCCGCTTCTTACTAATGTGGTCGTGGACGACCATTGCAGCCGCCACTAGATCTTCATCATCCGATGAACAAATGAAGTTGTGAAAGAAAAACACATCCCCGCTATGCATGATACCTTGTGAGCAAAGGGTCGAACACCTTGCAGTCGTGGTGGAGAGGCAACCAGAAAGAGTAAGTCGATGAAGCGAAGCAAGGTTGGTCCAGATGTGGTGAGCGCGCTGCGGCAATGCAACGCCTACCGGAAGTTGTTGGGGTCGACGGTCGGCGGTGGCGGCCGTAGCTTCTCTCCCACTGGCGACAAGGAACCACGAACGCCGGCAAAAAACTCTACTGAAACACGGGCGTGTGGCGGCTAGACATGGTGTGGTTGTGGGGGCGGACGGCCTTGATGGAAGGCGACGCGGCCGGGAATGGGGGTGGCGGCGGCAATGGCGATGGCGGAGGGCAGAGGGAAGAGAAGGGGAAGACAAAAATGGTTGTGTCCCCGACGGGTGGGCCAGGAGGGACTAGGGCGCGCGCCACGCCCGTCCGCGCGTGTCCATTCGGCCGCAAACGCGACCCAACTTTAGGCCTGGAATGGGTCGAAAGCGGATGAAAAACAGACGACGGTCCGTTTGCGACCGTGCGTTGGGCGGCCTGTTCTGTTCGTTTACCCCCAAACGGACGCGGCCGGACAATTTAGCGTCGCGCGTTGGAGTTGGCCTAACGGGTTGGAAATGGAACGGTGGCTTGTACGCATATGTCAAATTTGTTTTATGGCTGTATGCATCGCTCTGATGCAGAGGCCGGAGAGATCCCCTTTTCGAAAAAACAAATGTCAAATTTGTTCTATCCACGGTGGCCTGTAGGCCCTCAGTTTTTGAGTCTAACCATATTCTGTTCTTCGTACGACCCAAAGAGGTCTTGCCCCTCTCCCGGCTCAAAGCGAAAATGCATAACCATGCAAAAACATAAGCTCTCAAACCTCAACAACACATAATTATAAGTTGTTCAAATCATCTTAACAATCCAAAGTCACCATAGATAACAAAGCGCTGACAGAACTCATCAGAACCACATAACTAGTACTTCAAACTTGACCATCCAAAGTCATTCTAGAGTCTAGATAACAAAGCGCAGAAAGAAGTAATAAGCCACTGAGAAAACCTCCGACGACAGGTAAATAAACAAGTTCCTTCCTCTCAGAATCATTTGGCAATAACCAGAGTAGCAAGAGCCCAACCATGCCTCAGTCTAAGCACTTCTCACGGCGAATGATGTACACCATCATCTTCAGCGGCTCCTCGCTCTCCATCAGCTTGAAGAGGCAGAGGTCACCCACCCGCAGGCGGTTGCCACGGACGAAAGCCACCCATCCTTTACAGATCCTCATGCGATCAGTCCCGCGCCGCAGCTCTGTGTCCCACGTCCTACTCTTCCCCTCCCGTTCAAGCACCAGACTGATCACATTTTTCTTTGCACAATGCCCGGTAAAGTACTGTTTTTCGAGATACCTTGACGCGTACTGCTTGCCCATGGTCTGTTTATGTGCATATGCGGGGAGGATGTTAGTGACACGGATGCAGATAGGAAGATTTATTGTTGAGGAACTGGTAGACATATTTTCTATTTACGGAACTTACTATCGTGATGCCGTATTTGCGAGAAACATTGCACTTGTTCAGGATCGCGACGTAAATTGGTACTGTCGACTCGATGGCTTCTACTTTCTCCCACACTTTGTGCTCCTGTGCTGGCGTTATAGATGCTCTGTCTGGCAGTATGAAGGGGGTTTCAGGAGTTCCCTCGGAATTGTCTCCATCCTCTTTATGTCCCAATGATGACATATCTTCGCCTGAATAGGTTTTAAATAGAATCAGGCTGAATTGATGAAAACAAAATCATTTTTTTCATGTGAAATGTGGCCCATAAATTTTAGCATCTGTTATGTCTTATGTGCAGTGTGTGCCATACCATCAGTGGCTGGTTCCTCCTTAACGCGGGCTGTTAAGGATGTCTTTGCGCCTGTTCTTCCGCCGGTAGGTGTGTGTCTCATCCCTGCTGTTCCACCAGGGGAACGATGAACGCTCTCCTTGTGAAGCAGATGGACAATAACTGTAAATCTTCCTTCCTTGACCTTTGCTATTGGCTGAAAGAGGCAGATATCTCCCTCTTGAACACAGTTGTCATGGACAAAGTAGCCCAAATAAAGGTTGCGCCGACCTGGATTAAATCTGCACTTCCATTCCTTGTTCTTCCTAGGCAGCTGAAGTATGATATTTGTAGCTTCACATGGGAAGTACTTGAGTGCGTAGTCCTTACGTATTATCTAATTGAAAAGGGGATAGAGTAGATGGTGATACTGTTGAGCTGTTTTATCTGACCGACGAAGTACACAATACTCTATGACTGTCATACACATCAACACATGGCTTCAACTGATAAGGCAACAATAATATTGATTTAGTAATGTAGATATATATTTTATTGCAAACCTATCCTTCATAGGCTTGTTGGGGTTAGGACCAGAACCTAGATCTAGAATTTTGAAACTAAGAAAATTTCGCCCAACCTTAAAACCATCGAAATTTGCGAATTTTCGTAAAATGTGAAATAAAATTTAGATAAATTTTAATTTGAGCAATTGGATACATTAGTGTTGTAGCAGTAATTCTATTCAAAAAACTGATACATCCAATGGTGCTTTCCATATATCCACTTTGTAGACTCAGGTTCGGATCTCAGCGACGCATTTGTTTTGCAAAAAAATTCTACATCAGGCATAAAGCTGAATAAGAAGACAAAACAATGCAAAAATGAGTAGCAAAACCTCAACCTGAGGGGTATTAGAACAATTGGCTACCACTGGGCTATGCGAAGGGCCATGTATTAAAAGAGGTTCAAACGTATTTAGAAAAGCAATTTGAAAATACCGAAATATTTCGAACGAAACCGTGTTTCCGAAATAGTATCGATCATAAGTTAATAACTAGAAACTGTGAGTAGCTACAGAAGTTAAGCAGTTCATAAGAAATGCGGATGATAAAACTACCATACCAGATTACCAAAGTTTGCGCTGGTCTTCTTCATCTGTACAACAAGCACCGGGATTTCAGATCGAATTTTCTCTACAAGTGCTTGTATTTTTGCCTCCTGTGCTACTGTAAGATCACATTTCCCTGATAAGACATAGTCATTCAAATGCTCCTGTACATCATATGACTCCACCGAATTGTCTCTAGATAGACTGTCTTCAGCTGTAAATAAGTTTCAACAGTAAGAGGACATATGGTGGAGGTAACTGAATAATCCCAGTACACAACTTACCTGATAATTCCTCAGAAGAATCTGATATTGCAGCCTTCTTTGCTGATTTTTTATAACCGTACGAGCTTTCCTTTTGGCTTCCATCTGAATCTGATCTTTCGCTTGGTGAAGTCTGAGTAGTACCACCACAGGAACTACTAGAATTATCAACATCAAATGTGCTCGGGTTCCTAACATCAGAAGCAGCAGTTCCCATCCTAGCACAGCACGACACTTTCTGCTTACCTCTGGAATCGAATATTGTAACCTTGAAGCGGGCGTTTCCAAGGTAACGAAACATCAATGAATAATTTTCTTCTATTTTATTGGCATCAATAAATGATGCCCATCCAGACTTCAAAATTGTTCGGTTCGTATTCTCGGTAACTCCAACATCATAGACGTTACCATCAGGGGACTCTAGTTTGACTGTTCTCCAGACCTTTCCTCCAAATTGGCTCACAAACCACTCCGGTATGACCTGTAAGAAGAAGGAATGGTGCAAAAAATGTCTGAGGCAACAAAAAAACTCTAAAAACATCGGACAGCCCACTGAATTAGGAAATTAGGAAAGGCAGAAATAGCTAACCAGGCTGTGCATGAAGTTGCCATTGATCTGCCTTAGAAACTTAAGCTTGATCTGGCAGCATTCACATGGATCACGCATATTGGATATGTCCTGTAAAACGAACCATGTATCATGTGTTTGCATAGCTAACGACACCCTAAAATAATAGAACATCACTGTGATGCCCTCTCCCAAATGCAAAAGGAAAGGTCCTGCCGTTCGCAGTCAGTATGACGCCCTAAATATTTCTGGGAGATTTGATGAGCATAAGCCCCATGTTATTTGGGGCATTGAAAATATAGCCCACTTCTGTTGAGACTGATCATATGCCCTTCTTTTCTTTGTATTTATGTTCTTAAATGTCCCATGGAAAATTTGCAATTTTTGCAATTCTTTCCTCTTCTGCCTACCCTAATGTTACTCAAATTTGAAGTATGCGTGAGTAGGTGCAAGCTTGTGAGGTAAGTTCTGCGACTGAACTTCAAGTGTGACCATGTGTCCTAGGACTGAATGTTTTGTACTTGGACTAGACGTTCTGAGAAGAAAGGAAAAGATGATTTGCTGTAATACTGTTCAAGTAGATTTTCATGATCAAATTTGTGGTCCGTAAGGAACATGTATGCTGGATGCGTGTTACTGACAATTATGCAATGTATGCCAAGCATGTATGCTGGATTGCAAGTGAAAGTTTTCCGACATACTACGAAAGTTCATGATTCATAATACATGCACTTGGTTCTTGTAGAAAAAATACTGCATATATGCAAACTTAATGTTCCAGTCATCTAATATATTACTCCCTTTGATCACAAATATAAGGTGTTTTGGATATTTCAATATAGAACATCGCAATCAGAAAAAAGATAGAACTTTTTATATTTGCGAACGGAGGGAGTACATGCTCTGCATCAGAGCCCGATTTTGACAGCATATATACACTCCATGCTTGATTTGGGAAGCAGCATGAATTGGATGGTGCAAAACCTGCTAGACAGGGAGGCTTAGAGAACTAGGCTACCTCCAGTCCACGGTCGTCTTCCTCTGCCCTTGTACGCGGTGGCACACTCCTACGCTGTATCCTCTGCTCCCTGATGTACAAGAGGAACAAAGATGAACAGTCTGATAGATCAGAGCTGGTTCTGTCGAACCATTGGTTTTAGTTACCATGTACACCTAGATGAGATAGTTTGCAAAATATGCAAATCTTTCATAGGGGCAGTAATTTTCTGACTGGATCTATTGAATCGCTAGGCTCCATTTGGGATGTCACTAGGGGGATAAAATGCAGGTCTAATACGAATCAATGACTGATATCTATTGAAAAAGAAAATAAACACTGATGGCAAACAATCATAGAACATTCATTTTCTGAAACTCATATCATGGTAGGACAACATGACTGCTTTGTACTATATCCTACCCACCAGCTTCTGAAAACCAGCAGAAACAGAAAGAAAGCAAAACAACAATGAAATTAAAAATAAATACTACTGCTCCATGCAGATGTGGAAGAAGAGAGGATATGAATAACTTGCAAATAAAGAGGGTGCCAGAAGAAGCTCACCGGTGGTGCTGGAGGTAGAGGGGTATGCTGGTCCGGTCTTACTTATGGAGAGAGCATCCAGAGACTGCAAGGGCACACACATGCCAACAGTATAGAGCTGTCATTTGAGGCTGCGCTGCATTTCGGCCTCTCATATTCCCAAGACGACTCAGAGAATCTCAGACAACTCAGAGCGATTCTATTGTCACTCTTCGTCTTCCCGATACTCTTTACCAAAAAAGTGAAGAGAATCTCAGACAAGTCAGTGAAAAAGTAGCTTGCTCACGGGTGAAAAAGTAGCATATTTCTTGTCTGTTTTCAACTATATATAATGTTACTTTTACATCTGAGCTTGAACCTGAAAACTTCAGGCAATAGACTACTCCAGGGGCCTCCCGGATATTTAAAGGGGCAACTGCTTGTTGGGGACGGAGAGCACGAGACCCCGTCTATCCCCCCGCCGATCATCTGACTCGAAAAGCGAGATCAACGACACGCCGGGCAATGGGAGGCCGGTCCGAGCGGCGGGAGGCCTGCTGGGTTTGATCGGCGAGGCATATGAAATATGATGAGGAGTGGAAAGGGGAGTAATCTGCGCCGGCGCACCGGCCAGAGTTTGGGCCGGTCGCACCCTAGCCGCAGGATACCACTTGTTCTGGCCGTTCGATCTAGCGGAAAAAAAAACGATTCGTCCCCGATCTTCTTCCTCCTCGCGCATCTCACGCTCGCGCAGATCCCTGCGTCTCCGCCGTCTCGCGCAGCTCCCCTCCGGTGCCTCATCTCCCCTCCGGTGGCCTTCTTCGTCGCCGATCCGCACCCTCGCCGGCCGTCCTCGTCGTTGGTTCCCACCCTCGCCGGTCCTCCTCGTCACTGCCTCGACCCATGCAACAGCTGCCTCGACTCATCGGCTCCGGTTGTAGCTCCGCCGCCGCCCCTCGCCCTGATGCTTGCTGAATGGAATTGCGTCGACGACTCCCCACCAGCCAATCACGCCATTGAACGAATGTAGCAAAAAACTTATCCGGTCATAGCAAAACCTGACAACGGTTGCAGCAAAAACACAGTCGCCGTCGTCGCTAGGTCGCAGCTCCTTCTTGATGGATCTAGCAAAAAAGTCTGCCGGTAGTAGCAACAACCAAATACGGTTGCAGCAAAAACGCCCTCGCCGCCGTCGCGAGGTCACATCTTCTGCTTGATGGATGTAGCAAAACACTGCGCCGGTAGTAGCAAAACAAGACTACGGTTGCAGCATCATTTTATGTTGGAAGCACAAGATTGCGTGAACGGCAGCCACCAGTAAACGACATTGAATGAATGTAGCAAAAAACATCGCCGTAGTAGCTAAAAACAACGACGTTGCAAAATTGAAGCTTTTTTCTTGCCGGTTGAAACTTTTTTCACGGTTCAAAGTTTTTCTTCCACGCCCATTTAAAGCTTTTCCATGCTTGAAGCATACTCTTTGGCCGGTTGAAGCTTTTTTGCACACCGTTTGAAGCTTTTTTGCATCTGCCGTCGCCGGCCACAAGTTCGTCGTCGTTGGTTGCAGCACATCACTCTGACAGTAGTAGCTGGTTTTGTTGCCGGTCGTAGCTTTTCGCAGCGTGGGTTGCAACTTTCCTCATCTCCCGGTTGTAGCTGTTTGTTGTCATGGGCCACAAAACTACACGCCAAAGATTGTAGCAAATAGCGACACCGGTTGTAGCAAAAAAATGATCTAGTTGTAGCAAAAATCAGCTTCGTTTCCAACTCGCTTATTGGTTGCAGCAAAAAACAACAGTGGTTCCAGCTCTGGATTTGGCCGGTTGAAGCAAAACAAAATGCTAGTTCCAGCATCGTTATCCGCTCGCTGGCATCGCAACCTTCACCAATGGTCATCCATGGAGACTCGTCGGCACGGCTTGGCACGGCGCCCCTGGCACGGTCCCAGCATCTCCGTCGCGGCGCCCCCGGCACGGTCCAAGCACCTCCGTTGCAGGAGAGTTTGTGCATCGTGGTGAGGAGATTGAAAAAAAATCACGCGGTGGATCCACTTGCAGGAGCGCTTCTGGAGGTAGGAGACGATGCACTGTAGCAAATGAGTGGACCACGTTTGTTTCCGGAGGAGATAAGATAGGAGGGGTGGTGGGCCTAACAAAAATCCCTTGAATCGCGTCTCCCTGGTCGTTCGATCCAGCTGGATCGCGTGGCCCGCGCGCGACCGGCGGAAGACTCGGCCGGTGCGCCAGGTGTAAACACTTCCCAAAAAAAATCCCTTGAATCGCATCTCCCTGGTCGTTCGATCCAGCTGGATCGCGTGGCCCGCGCGCGACCGGCGGAAGAATCGGCCGGTGCGCCGGGTGTAAACACTTCCCTTTACGAAACTGTAGCAAAAAATAGACGCCTGCGGCTGGGGCTGGGGCTGAGGCAGGCACACTAAATAGCATGGCGCCCCGGGCGTCATGCAAACAGGTCATTTTGTGAGAGTTTTTTAAATCATGTTTTTCTTATTGCGCTAGAATTTCTGAAAATGGTCAAATTTGTCAATTTTCACTAACTCGTGGCCGCGTGCGGCGCAGAACCGGGCCATCAAAATTTAGGCGCCAAACTGCCAAATGTGGTCTTCCTTCCTAAAAACCCTATACTAAGAACATCTACAGTCAGACTCATCAAATTTATCGAGCAACAACCTAGTCACTGTCCAATCACAAAAGCGTGACCCAATTGGCCCCAAACCGGCCACTGAGGGCATATCCAGCCGTTGGGCCCCCAGGGGGCGTCTAAAAGCGCCGCCTGGGGGTGAGCCGGCGCAAAAAATGTTCCTGGGGCGAGTCGGTCCCCAGCCGTCGGCCCCAGGGCCACCCCCAGGCGCGTATTAAAATAAAAAAAAGACCGTTCGGCGAAGTTATGATAAAAACTAGTTAAATTTCGGCCAAACATGACAAATTTTGGTGAAATTCGCGCATTTTCATTACATTAACCTAATCTAAAAAAGAAAGGGGCTGAAGTCGCCGCCGCCGTCGCCGCCATCGTCGTCGGCGGCCTTCTCCTCCTTGACGCGGGCTCCCCTGCTGGACCCCCACCCGGCGTCGCCATGGCGGACTGGCGGCGGCGCATCGTCGTCGTCGTCGCTGTCGCATAAGACGACGACCCCGTCTTCATCGCAGCCGCGTCGGCTCTCCTCAAAGCGGCGCAGGGAGGGAGAGTTGGGCGTCGGTGAGGGAGGCGCGCACGACCTCGACTTCCTCGGCGAAGTATTTCAGCTTCGCCACGGTGTCGGGCAACGGGGGAATGGGCACTCCCCCGGCGCTGAGTCTCCACCCCGTCGGCCCGGCGCGCATGTCCGGCGGCGCCGGGATGTTCGCCTGGAACAGCAGCCAGGACTCCTGTTCGTGGAGCGAACAGCAGCCGAAGCCGTTGGCCGCCGCCTCGTCTCCGGGGAAGCGTTCTGCCATGGCGACGGGCTCGGGAGAGGTAGAGAGGTAGAGGGAGGGGTTGGGCGGCGGCGCTCGGGAGAGGTAGGGAGAGGGAGGGGCTGGGCGACGGCGAGGGGCGGGGGCTGCTGTGGGCACAGGCGAGTGGAGGCCACCGGCTATATAGCCGCGCCGCGCCCGTGTGTACGCGTGCGAGGGAGGGGAGGCGTCGGCGCGCCGTCCCGTGACGCGCCGCCCGCGAGGAATCAATGGCAAGGCTGACCGGCGCGGCAGCTTTGGCATTGACTCGCCGCGGGAAACGGGGCGATGAGGACGACGAAGGGCCGAGAAGAGAGCCGTGTCGCTGACGCGGCGGGCCCGCGGCTGTTTCGCGCCAGAACAGTTCGCCCCGGCGCCCCCGGGCGCCCCCCCAGCGCGCCGGGTTCGGCCTGGGTCCGCCGGCGCTGTTTTCGGCCCAGGCCGGCGAAAATCGGGCTCCTGGGGGCGCGACTGGGCCGTTTTTTCGGCGCCGGTGCAAAAAAATCGCCTGGGGAGGCCTTCCTGGGGGCGTGGCTGGAGATGCCCTGATGTCAGGGATGATGAAACCACCAAATTCAGCCAAATCTGGGTAGTCCGAGCGCTTCCACCACGTCAGACAGGCCCATCCTGGTGCAACCAGCCCTCACAAATAGTATCACGCCAGATGAACCATAGACTGAAGTCAACACTACACTCCAATCTCTCCTCCTCTCCCCGCCCCTTCCCCCTACGATCCTAGTATGCAACAACGCCATGTCCGGTGGCGGATCCTGCGCAGACGACGACTAAAATTCGTTTCTACGCGACACAGACCCGGACGACATGGATGAGATCGTCCTCCACATCGTGTTGAGGCGAGCGCGGATGGACCGGCAGCAAAAGTTGTGCTTCCGCGCTATCCCCCATCAACAGGCTCCTCGCAGGCGAGGGCATCATGGACGCTGTCGATGGTTGCGGCGGCTGCGAGCAGTCTCCTAGCCCTCTTGATCATGCGCGGTGCCCTGCTCCTCCACCGAAATAATGCGGTTGATCTCAAAGCGAGGTCCTAGATGAGCAACAGGCGGGGACTAAGGGGAGCCGCGAAACACTTGCCGATTGGTGGGGGAGCTGTGGCGGGATTGATCGAAGGGCGGCGGGCTAGAGTCTAGCCATCCGAGCTCGCGGGCACGGCCTACACCGGACGGGGTGGGGAGAGGGGGGGGGGCGTGGAGCACATAGGGGCGGGTGGGGTCGGGGGAGTCGGCGCGCTACATTTTCTTAACAAAAAAAGATCAGATTTATTATAAAAGTTAATTGGAAGTACAAAATATCTCAGGCATAATAAAAATTACATTAAAATTATGAGCAAAATCACTAACTGAGAAGCACTCCTTCCAAAAATCACTTCCACCCTCCTCAGGTTGCGACAAGTAGCATGCTGCATGTGCGCTACTTTTCGCAACCTGGGAGTTTTTCTTTTACCATAGATTTATTTAGTCAAAATGTTTTATCTTTTAAACCGTTTGTTCAAATCTCGAACTGTTTTCACCCTTGGATTCAACCCCTCGAGATCTTCAAAACTAGATATCATGTTGATAGGTTTTGAAGAATTTTTTCTTCACAAAAAAACAAGACGAAAAAATCAAACCAGAAGCACTTCTTTCCCTTTCCAAAAGCTCGTGTCTCCCGCGGAAGGAAAATAAATAAAGAAATCACGTTTTTTTTGTTTCAGAGAGGCACGGCCTTGCCTCTCGTGGAAGCAAAATCGTGCCCTCATGAAAAAAAAAAGAAAACATGTTTTTTTTCGTTTCCGAGAGGCACGGTCGTGCCTCTTGCAGAATTAAAACCGAGCCTCTCACGGAACATAAAAAGAATAAGAGAAAATGTGGTTTTTCAGTATTCGAGAGGCACGGTCGTGCTCTCACGGCAGAAGAAAAATAGAGAAAACGCGTTTTTTCTCATTTCCAAGAGGCACAAGAAGCAAAACCGCGCCTTTCACAGAAGGAAAAAAAAGAGAAAACATATTTTATGTTTCCGAGAGGCACAACTCGCAGAAGAAAAAAACACATTTATTCACACGAAAATAGTTCAATTTTTTTTGTCAAAAAGCTATAATAGACCGGTGGAAAACCGAAAAAAAAACCATCTAAAAAGCTAAAAACACGTGCAAAAAAAAACAAAATCTAAAGTGAGCGCCCAGAGCGCAACACATGGCGGTGACTGAGAGTGCACGGGCGAGAGCTCTCTGCCACCCTAGGTGACTCTGGGAGGCTTCCGAATGAGTGCTTCTCAATTAGTTGCTCTCAATTCTGAGACTACTACGAGTGCCGTCAAGATCATGGGCTTTGGGTCTTAAGTCCCCCACCCACGCAAAAGATAGAAGCCCCCCAAGGGTTCTGCTAAGTAACTTCTTTCGAGTTTCTAAAAAAAAGTACTTTTTTCGCCTGAACGATCGCGTCTCAATTGGTTGAAACTAAAACGGACTCATACTTTAAAGATACAGGCACTCTAGTATGCCTCATTTCTTTCAGCGCACTCATTCCCCGTTTCACTCCGCCACAGTGCCTTCAAACATCAGCAATTAGCAACACTTGCAGGTTGTTCAAACTTGAGCCATCCAAATTACTCTCAAATTAACAAAGTTCTCATAGAACTAAGAAACCAATAATATAATGGTCTAGTGAAGAACATATAAGTTTCTTGATGTACGGCTCCCTCTTTTGCAGATAAGACACACTACCACACATATTTTTCCACTCACAAAGCTCAAAATAATCAGAGCAGCAAGCATGCAAGACATGCTTTCAGGCTAACATTTCTCACGGCGAATGATGTAGACCATCATTGTCAACTGCTCCTCCTTCTCCATCAGCTTGAAGAGGCAGAGGTCCCCCTCCCGCAGGCGGTTGTCGCGGGCGAAAGACGGCCATCCTTTGATTACCCTCATCTGCTGGCTTGAGGCTCGCATGATATGCGTATATCGCAGCTTGGTAGGCCATGGTCTGCTCTTCCCCTCCCACTGAAGTACCAAGTTGATTGCATTACACTTGCCACCATGATGCCCAGCAGTGAACTTCTTACCAAGATACCTGGCCGCGTACCGAAACCCAAAGTTCTGTTTAAATACATAACAAGGGGAAAATATTAGAATGGCACAGATGCAATGCAATACTTGGGATTTTATTCCTATTTATCTTATCAAATGATACGAATGGAATCGAGGAACTGACAGGCTGTGAGACAAAATGGTGTCCCTGAACTTACTAGGATTGGAGGGTTAATGTAATGGCTGCTATCCCTACATACATTGATCTTGCCCATGATAGCAACATAAAAGGGCAATTCTGAGTCTGACCCAATGTCCTTAATTTTCTCCAGCACTTTGTTCTCCTGTGCTGGTGTTAGACAAGATCTGTCAGGCAACATGAAGGGAGGCTCAGAACCTTCTTCAGAATTATCAGATTCACCATACTCTTCATGTTGTGAAGAGTACTCCTCACCTGTACAAATTTTCACATGAATCAAACATATTATAACATGAACTGAAGTTTGACACATGCATCCTAGAAGTGGCAACATCTTAGTGGTGTGTTGACATACCATTGATAGATGGTTTGGTCTTAACTCCGCCCATCTTGGTGCTTCTCCTTCCATGATTAGAGCCAATGTCAGTTGTTCTTCCAGGGGAATGATCAATACTCAATTTGCCAAGGATGTGGACCGTCATTCTGAATCTTTTCTGCTTAGCATTTGTCATTGGTTCAAAGAGGCAGATATCACCCTCCCTAACAGGATTGTCACCAACAAAGTCGCCCAAAGAAAGGTTGCGCCGACCAGCATCAGTCGAGCCAGATGGCCTGATATAGAACTTGCACTCCCAAACCTTGTTTTTCCTAGGCACCTGGAGTATGATATTTGTATCTTTGCATGGCAAGTACTTGTGTGCATAATCCTTACGTATTACCTAATGGAAAAATAGGTATGAAGTATTAGTGATACAGTTGTGCTGTTTTATATGATAGCTGAGTACTAAATAATTATGATAAGAGTTAAGACTATGACAAAGGCTAAATTGCTCTAACACACATGGATTCAACTGATAAGGAAATAATAACGTAGATTTAGTAATGTATATGCACTTTGTCCAAGCATATCCTTCAGAGGTTCGTAATAGTTAGAACCTGAACACTGACTTTCCAAAATAGTATCATACCAAGAAACTGTAAGTAGCTACAGACAGAGGAGAGCAGTTCATACAAAACGTGCAAGGTAAAACTAGCGTACCAGATCACCATGATGTCTCACATTACTCTTCTTCATCAGTACAACAAGCATAGGGATTTTCGGTCGAATCTTCTGTACAAATGCATGTAATTTCAACTCCTGCGCATCTGTAAGATCGCACTTGCCTGATAAGACATAATAATTCCTAACATCATCTGACTCCACTGGATTATCTATTGATAGATTGTATTCTGCTGTAAAAAACAATTCACCAGTAAGAGAAGGTGTGCTGGAGGGTACTGAATAATCTGAGTACACAATTTAACGTCTTAACCTGACGATTCTTCAGAAGAATAAGATCTTTCCTTCTGGCTTCCATCTGAATCTGATTCTTCGCTTGCTGAAGACTGAGAAGTACCACCACGGCTACTAGAATTATCAACATCAAATGTGCGAGAATAGCACCAGGCTTTCTCTTTACCATTGGAATCAAATATTGTAACCTCAAAGCGGGCATTTCCAAGGTATCGAAACATCAATGAATAGTTCTCTTCTATTCGATTTGTATCAACAAATGTTGCCCATCCAGACTTCAAGATTGTTCTGTTCATACTCTCAGTGACTCCAACATCATACATGTTACCACCAGAGGTTTCTAGTCTGACTGTTCCCCATATCTTTCCTCCAAATTGGTTCACAAACCACTCTGGTATGACCTGTAACAAGAAGGAATGGTGCAAAAAATGTTTGAGGCAGCAAAAAGAAATTAGGAAAGACAGAAATAACTAACCAGGCTGTGCATGAAGTTGCCATTGATCTGCCTTAGAAACTTAAGCTTGATCTGGCAGCATTCACATGGATTACTCATCTTGGATATTCCTGTAAAACGAACCACATATCATGTGTTTGCATAACTAATGATTCCCTAAAATCGTTCAAGATCATTATGATGCTCTCTCCGGTTCCTTGGAAATATTCTAGCTATAGCACGTAGTTGCAAGTGTGGTCAGATGGAGGTGGATGGAGTGTAAACAGCTTGTAACACTCTCAGGTGGAGGGTTCTTTCACCCTTGCTTCTTTTCTAATATATGATACGCATGCGATGTGTATTCGAGAAAAAATATATGCAACTTAATGTTTCAAGCATCTAATATACTACTGTGTATGCTATGCATCAGAGCTCGATTTTGACAGCCTATTTACATTCCATGCTTATTTTGGGCAGCAGCATGACATGAATTGGATAGTGCAAAACATGCTAGACATGGGGACTTTAGAGAAGTGGGTTACCAGCTCGCCAGAGTGACCTGCGTCGCCCGGCGCTTCTACCTTGTCTCTTCTGCTCCCTGCTGTACAAGACGAACAAAGATGAACAATCTGTCGAACCATGGTTACCACGTACACAAAAAAATGCAAATCTGTCATAGGGGCAATAACTTTCATACTGGATCTATTGATCAGCGCGCTCCATTATTTGTTATGTTACTAGGGGATAAAATTCAGATCTAAATCAGATGACTGATATCTCTTCAAAATGAAAAAAAAACCATAATGGTTAACAACCACAGAACATTCAGTTTTATGAAATTCCTAGCATGGTAGGTAGCACAACATGACTGCTTTGCATATCCTACCGGTTTGTGAAATTCAGCAGAAATAAAGAGAAAGCTAAACAACTGTAAAACTAAAAAACAAATACTGCTGCTCCATGCAGGTGTGGAAGAAGAGAAGACATGAATAAACTGCAAACAGGATAGAACAGCTTTGCCAGAAGGAGCTCACCCTCACCACGGTGATGGAGGTAGTAGAAGGGAATGCTGGTCCGGTGGTCTTACTTATGGAGAAGAGAGAGCGTCTAGGGAGTGGAGCACACACACACACATAAAGTTATGAAGGGAGCTGTCATTTAAGCCTGCGCTCCATTCATATATAGACTTCTCATATTCCCAAGGCACTACTAGTAGTTTGACCGTCTGAGGACCCAAGTGGAAGTACCAACTCCCAACAGTCCTTGTATCACACTCAACGAGGGGATGCTTGTTTACGCATGGAAAATTTGAATATTTCTAGTCTATTTTCTACTACTATATAATGCTACTTTTACATCATAGCTTGACCCTGAAAACTTCGTCTTCATGCCATATACTACTCCAGACTGAAAGGATATTGCAGGCTGTCTTCAAATACGTTTCGTTTTTTTTTTCTTTCGAGAAGGAGATTGAACTTCTGCTCTCTGCAGTAATCAACACGGGTGGTTTATTTATTTATTGTAACTCATTTCAATAGATGTGTCTACCTCCAGATCCATAATTTAAGAAGATTCAAAATTCATTCATCTTACACAGCTTTGACATTTTTCATTAGGCTGGTCATAGTGGGGAGTAACTTATAGTAGTGTCATGCATATGACACTAGTCTAAGTTACTACCTTCATAATGCAAAATAATATAATAGTAGTATCATAGATGGCTTCATTTATTAACTTGTAGACTCATCTTGTCTTGGGAAGCGCTATGTTACAGTAACATATTATGTTACCACCTCTCATTAACTACTTGCCACATAAGCAAAAAAAATTTGGAGTGCGCTATGTTACTAGCTAAGTTACTCCCACTATGATTAGCCTTAGTGGCATGAGCCAACTGAATAAACCAAAATGGGCGTGCACAGGAAGAAGAAAACGGTGCAATTTGATCAGGTCATCTGAATTCTAGTTACGACCTTTTCTAACCAGAAAGAAGCATTTTAAGTACCAATTCCGGAAGTTTACACCCTGTTAAGCAAGCTAATGAAAACCACTGTGGACAAAACTGCTAATAATAGATGGGATAACGACGACATTCTCATGATCCTAATAGGGTTAACACAACTAAGACATTACTAGCAGTTATAATCCAGAGTCCAACTGATTAATTGTGCATGATATGCTGGATAGAAAATATATACAAAAACATTTGCTCGGAAACAAACGATAACACGATACTGCCTCCGTCCGGGTTGGGTTTAAAAGTCCTCTAAGCTTCCATACCGCGTCCGGGTTGGGGTTAAAAGTCCTCTAAGCTTCCATACCGCGTCTGTAATTTCAAGGCCGCTAGACGTGGGTAATGCATGCGACTTTCTTCCTCCTTTAATTGGTCATGCATGGCCATGTAGCCAGACCACAATACGCTGGTGCATGACTGTCCATAGTGGGAGTAACTTCAACAGTAACATAGGGTCCAACTCAGCAAATTTGCTTATTTAGCAATGATCTAACTAGGAGAGAGATGATTGAGTAACATAGTTAGTTACTCACACTATGAGTAACATCACACATACCAATACAAGATGTGTCTACAACCTAACAAATGAAGTATTGTATAACACCAGACATATGTTACTCCCCAATTTAGAGGTAGTAACATAGACTAGTAATATATGCATGTTACTAGTCTAAGTTACTCCCCACTATGGGTAGTCTGAATCCCTGTGGACACAAGAAAAAGCATTAAATTATCCCTAATAACTACGCTGGCTATAACAAAGTGCTTTCTTCACACGAGGTTCCTTGGTTCCACCGTTTCAGCTCAGGGGCCCTTTAAACCCGGATGGAGGTAGTAGATACAAAGGAGGCCCCACCCCTCATTTGCTCCAATTGCCGCCAGAGCCACCGTAGCCCTGACAACGCTCTCACGGCTCTGGCCGTAGCCTCCACCACCATTGCCTAAAGTGCCGGGACTGGGCCTCGTTGACGATGATGTTGCTGCCATCCATGTCATGGCCGCTCATGACCTTGATGGCTGATTTTTGTTTGCCCGCGTGTTTTCCAACATTCTCTAGATGAATGAACTAGAGTTGCCAAAGAAGCATTGGTACGTCAAAACAATCATAAATATTCAAATAATGATCTTTCATGGGAGGAGGGGCAGAGGTGGGGGCGGCAGCCAGGGCCAAAGCCCGCCCCAAGAATCCGAATTTTCCTGTTAAAAGCATGTGAACACTATTTTATTGAATTTTTGCTATAGTGCCCCTCCCCCCTTCAACATTAGGATTTCAGCAATCCTGCCTCGGTTACTGCATGCGAGATGCTTTAGTCAAAAGCAATGAATATGTATACTTATTTCAAATATATGAAATTTTAAATATAGCGTGATGAGGTCATATTATGACCCCATGCAACATTTAATATTCCTTAGAGGAGATTTATACTTTATAAAAGATTTAAAAAAACAATGATATGCTGGCAAGTGTTTGAATTTTCCAAATGAAATGTTTGCGTTTTCACATATTTTCTGGTATGAGCTAAAGAGTTTGATGTGTACTTTTTAGTTCGAAAATTTTAGCTCGTTCTTAATGGGTAAACGATTTATTTTATATAAATATGTTTTTAAGTTAGATTTACCTTTTAAATTTGTTATTGTGGAAGTGCTGATTTAGTGCCTAGGTGCATCTACACCTAAGCATGAATAGTAAATGCAAATAAAAAACGGTGATCAAATTTAAAAAATCTATTTTTTGGCATCAAAGATGCTCGAGTTCACTAGGTGTGTGCAAAATTCATGGTGAAATGAAATTCAACGAGATCTCGGCAAAGAAAATGATTTTTTTTGTCAAAGGAACTTTCAAAAAGCGCATTGTTTAGACTCAATTTGGGTAAGAGCTACTCGTAAGTCATTTAACTACAAAATTTTGTACACACCTATGGAACTTGAGCATCTCAATGTCAAAGAATTTCAATTTTTTTTAATTTTTTCTGTTTTATCTAAATTTACTGTTCATAGAGAAGATGAGCCTGAGCTCGGTGTCAAATTACCATGTTGTTTTTCCTATTCATATTTGATTGCTCTGTGTTACAAAACTTGCAAGTCACAAGGTCACCGAAAAGGGTCATGCAACTCCATATCCACCACATATCCCTCAAACCAAGGAAACAAAATTGCTATCCCTAACCACTTGGCATCTCACTCAGCCAAATAGAAAAAGTGGCTATCCCTAGCTATGTGCTTGGGGATAGCCACAACCACTCAAATCCATTGTGTGAACCAAACTCACTCTTAGATGCTTCTACTTCAATTAAAAATCATTGTAATTATACTTATTAAAAGCGTATCAAACTTTAAAAACAGCCGCGTGAGTTCATATTATGACCCCATGGAAAAAACATATCTTTTAATCACATTAAGATTTTATACAACATTAAAACCAAAGATGCACCTAAGAGTTTGTGTTTTCTGAACAAAACTGTCATTTTCACATATTGGATATGAGCTAAAGAGTAACATAAGTATTTTGAAATGATTGCTGTCCATTTAGAGGCCATTTTTAATGGATAGAAATTTGTAGTTAAATTTGGAGTTTATTCCGTAAATGGCTAGAAATTTATTTAATACATTAAAAATAAAAAAAGATTCCTCAAAAAATCCCAAATTTGATACAAAGAATGTAACGTAGAACTTTGCATGTAGACAAAGTTTGTGGCATTCTAGATCGATACGGTTTGTAGGCACTACAGGCAGTACCTTAACTTGGTGTTTAAAAAAAGGAAATGAAACTATATTTGTGTATATTTGCATATGCACTAGGGTTTGTGGATCTTTCTATGATAGGCACTTCTTTGATTTGGGAGGAAATAGACATCGATGACCGACTACACTGCCATTAGATGGTGTACGTTAGCAGTCGATAGACCAATTTCTTGGATGCTACCGATGATATTGGAAACACAGTCAAACCTAAACAGGAAGGTCTAATTCCTAGGTACAATCGAGAAAAAGCATGATATAAGAATAGCCAATCTGAGTATTGTGAACAAAGATGGAGGATTGATTAAGTTGTGGTTCCGAAAGCAATTCGTCGGCGGTCGTTGGACACATTAGTATACACGAAGATGCAAAAATGACTAACTTTTAACTAAACAAAACCCGATTCTAAACGATGCCCTAGGGGTGGTGTCTCTGGAGGATAGAGGGGAAACTTGACCAGCAATGTGTCTGTGTGTGTTGGGGGGGGGGGGGGGGAGGGTCCACCCTAAGTCGGGTTGCTCCACTAATACAGACTCTAAAAACAACCTATTATATTATACTATGAATTTACATGGCATTGACAGAAAGGTGAGGTGGCGTACCACCTATAGAAGGTTATGGACGGCATTATGAAGTGTTATCTCCTATATTTCATCCACGCCTTCACGTGTCATTTAGTTGCCTCAAAGTCCTGAAATCTCCACTCAGAACACCATATTGTTGCATCTCCATGCTTGCTCATGCTTTCGTTCTTGTCCCTCCAATTCCTTTTACGTCCTTCATTCCTTAGTAATAAAAACATATTTGATTCATGCCACATCCTATTCTCCTGAGTAACAAAGGAAGTTTCTAGGAACAAAAGTACCTGCTATTTTAGTTGGCGTGCGCGAGCTCTCGTGTTGCTCCTTGTCTTTCTGTTACTTGAGAGGTTGTAGTAGCTATAGGGTTTGTGGACGTAATTGTAGTAGGGATGTCCTCAATGGCCACCTTGCTATCCTCTATAGTCTTGAGCTCCATCCACGTTGTTTCCTTCTCTTGTTTCTTGTTTGCCTCCAATTCTATGTTTGTTCCTATTATGTCTTCGATCGCCGTCTTGAACACAGCTCCATCTCCTCCATTATTTCTCTTGTCCTTCTCACCTCTTCTTGATTTTCTTTTGGTTGCCAACATATCGACCTCCACTTGCACTTAGATACTCACAAGCATGTCCTATGTCATTCCACTAGGCTTGGCACGATCAACTTGAGCAACACAACCTGCTCACAACTTGCAACACTCTTGAATTGCTCTCCACCGATGATTGAGAGAACTGATTGCGCGTTCAGATGATACTGTCACATTGCAGTGATAGTGCTTGGTAATATGTTTCCAATAAGTCTTCGTGTTTTGATTGATTCCTGTAATAGGATCGATGCACACACTCTCAAACGCCATCACCAATGCGTTATCTCCTCTCAAAAAAAAAGTTGCTTGACCTTGAACCTTTCTTCTTTGTTGCCGGGGCAACCTCAACGACTTCATCATGAACCCCATTGTATGCATTATTCATCAACAGAATATCGTCTATGCCACCATATTCAATCATCAAGTTTATAAACAGATGTTCTTATAAAAAAAGTAGATTCATTCATCAAGTTCACAAACACTACTGTAGGAATGCCTAGCACTGGCGGGTGGGAAAAGCCCAGCAGTTGCGTGCAAGGCTCTTAGGGGCGCCTGCCAGTGCTATAATGGCATCAATGGCAGGCGCACACCCGCCACTGGTAGAATCTCTGCAGTGGCGGGCACGCCTCGCCGCCCACCAGTGCAGCGTAATGTAGTTGTGGCGGGCAGGATTAGCGCTCGCCACTGATATAGTTTTTTGTTCCCATGAATTTACTGTGCCCAAATTTATACACATGATTTACAAAGAGCAAACTGACAAAAGTATAAAATCTACAACATCAACTGAACCAGGCTTAATCCATTATAAAAAAAATGACAAAGTTTCACATTTGTTCCACTTAATAAACTAACATCACAGTACGACATCCCTCATGAGCTTCCAAATGTTCATATCCGCCACTTATTTCTAAATGAGGTCAACGACAACCATCATCTGCCACTTGTTGTGACGCCTCTTCCTTAGCATGATTGCCCACTAGTGTCTCAACCATTATTCTCTTTCCCATCAGAACACCCCCCCCCCCCCGGCAGCCGACCTCATGGAAGGATATGCGCCCTTCTATTTCGGTCTTGTACTTGATGGTGGTGACAGCCCCCGCACCAAGGCGTACTCCAGCAGAACCGACCACAGGGATGTTCAGGCCAGAAACCATCTTCGCGGGTAATTTCTATGATCAAATGATTAGAAGCAGAAACATCACACAATGTTAGACATCTCGCAATGTTAATGTTACATGAAAAAAAAGAGGAAATAATACAGAACAAGGGGCACACCCATGTAGTTCTCAGTTGGTGGTAGGATCGTCAAGAGATTGTTTCTCTCATTGTGCGTAAGCTTCTTCATTCTTTGAGAAAAAAATGGAGAATTGAATGGAACATCATCGTAATAATTATCCTGACTATCCTTGTCTTCTTGGTCATCATCGTCATCATCATCATGGATAACCTCATCATCATGACTATCTTCATCTTCTTGGCTGTCATCCTCATCGTCATGGATATCCTCATCATTATGACTATCCTCATCATCCTCATCATCATGACTATCCTAATCATCGTCACCATCCTCATCATCTTGACCATCCTCATCATCTTGGCTGCAGAAATAGATAATCATTAACATGTTGACCAACCCATCTAAGTAAAATGCTATGAACTCTCCTCCCATTCAGCTTATTTTTTGAAATGAATTTCATCCATCCATCACCACAGCTGATGGTTTTATGCTTTCCTTTCTTCACTTTAGATTGAAATGACCGCCCCTTTATCATCCTTGAAGAGCAAAGTATCACCTATTGCATTGTTAAATTTCACCCATACGTTGCATGGGATACACTATGCAATAGTAAAGTAAAATGCGAACCAAATTAGTGGTAATGACATTAAATGACTGCAAAATGGTTATAATTGTATGCTGAAGTTAAAGACCGTTACCACCGATTTTTTAACCCCTCGTTCAAAAAGATCCCGAATTCCTTTGGAGTTTCCAAGCTATCTGCACAACTACTTTTGCAGATTTGGCACGTTGGAAGCACCATGATCCCTCATAATCATATGATACACTATGCAATCGTAGCCCTAGCGGCGGTGGCGGCGGCAGCTCCCTACCCGTAGCACTAGCGGCGGCGGCGGTGCCCTAACCCTGACCCTAGTGGCAAAAGAAGGAGGAGATCGCTGGAGATTGAGACATACCGGCGGGAGAGGCGCAAACAGGCTCGACAATGGGAAGAGACTACGGCAGGAGAAGACGCACAATGCGTGACGAAGGGGGCGAAGGCCGGATAGGGGGGTAGAATAGCAGCTGATTTGACTTAGTGCGGCCGTAGCAGAGAATTTTGTGTGGGGGTGATACGTGTGGCGGGCGGCAAATATCGCCCGCCATAGAAAATATTTAGAATTTTTGAACTACTCTCGCGCGAGTTGCCGAAAGATACGTGTGGCGGGCGACATGATATGCCCGCCGCAACTATCTGTCAAAACAATGGCGGGCACGCTGTGCCGCCCACCACAAGCGTTTTCCACCTAGTGCGGAACTTGAAGGGAGTTCATCTATATGGCAGGTACAGGGAATGCCCATCACTGTTGTCACTTCAGCAGTGGCGGACCCGTTTAGTTACATGCCAGTGTTATTTCTCCAAGGTAGCAGTGGCGGGTGCCAGGTCATGCCCGCCGCACATTTGGTTTCACCTATAAGCCCTTTTCCTAGTAGTGAAACGTTGCATCATGGCGGGTACATGTGATGTGGCGGATGGTAGTGGTGGCAGCTGCTGATCGTGGGCCCATGGTGCTGCGATCGGCATCGGTGGCGGCGGCTGGCGCTCTGATGACGACGACATGGTGTTGAAGGTGCGAAGTCAATGAGGTGAAGTGGCGGGTTTTTTTACGGCATGGAGTTGAAGGGGCGATGACAAAAAAATGGAAATAGGAAAGCTGCTGGAGCGTGTTTTTCTTTTTGTGCCAACTTTGAAATAAGGGGCCCTGATGGATATGCCCTGATTGAGGGAACAGTGGATTACCTGCATCATAGCTAAAATCCTTTTTGCCCTAAATAAAACCTAAAAACATTTTCTGCCTGCATCATCATATAGCTCAATTGGTCGAGAGTTGAGACCACATACAGTTCATACGAGAGTACCTTTTTTTTCTGTCTGAACCGTACATGTACTCTAATCTAGTATGCCTCAAATTCTTTCGGTGCACTCCTATACACACACAGCAGCAGTATCTCGCATTCTCAAAACAAATCCTCTCGATGCTGGAGAGAATCCACTTGCAAAAGCAGTGCCTTCAAACATCAGCAGTCAGCAACACATCACAGGTTGTTCAAACTGATACATCCGAATCACTCTCAATAACATAGTTCTCACAGAACTAAGAAACCAGCAAGATTCTTGCTCAATGACACCTCATTTGGAGACAAGCCACATACTCCCTCCGTAAAGAAATATAAGAGCGTTAAGATCACTACTTCAGTGATATATACGCTCTTATATTTCTTTATAGAGGGAGCATCTTTCATTCCGAGAGTTGAAGATCACCGTTGCATAGTAGCAGCATGCGAGGCTACCATTTCTCACAGCAAATCGCATAAAAAAAGTTCAGTCAAAGCAACCTAAGCAACACATAATAAGTTGTCCAAACTTGTACAATCAAAATTACTCCCTGATCAACAAAAAGTTCTGGCAGAAGAAAACACTAAGAAAACGTCTAATGTTATAGATAAGCAGATAAGTTTCTTGTTGTACGTGGGAGCCCCTCGTTTGGATATAAGCCACAAGTTTTGCACTCCCAGAGTTCGAGATCATCGTAGCAGCTGCATGCAAGACATGCTTCACTCTAGCGGCGGACGATGTAGACCATCATCGTCAGCTGCTCCTCGTTATCCATCAGCTTGAAGAGGCAGAGGTCCCTCTCCCGCAGGTGGTTGTCGCGCGCAAAAGACGGCCATCCTTTGAGAACGGTCATCTGATTGGTCGTGTCTAGCGTGCGACGCCTATATTGCAGCTTGGTAGGCCATGATCTGCTCTTCCCCTCCCGCTGAAGCACCAAACTGATTGGACCATTCTCTCCACGATGACAGGCAGCAGCGAACTTAGGAACAAGATATCTGGCTGCGTACTGCCAGCCAAAACGCTGTTTATACACATAACGCAGGGAAAATGTTAGAATAACACAGATGCAAAGATACTTCGGAAGTTTGTTCCTGTTTATCTTATCAAAGGACACTGATGCAATCCAGGAACTGATAGAAAGCAAAAGAAAATGTTTTCCTTGAACTTACCAGCATGGGACCATGCTCACAGACAGTGCTCCTGCTCATGATAGCAACATAAAAGGGCGGTTTGAACTTAATCTCCTCAACTTTCTCCAACAATTTCAGCTCTTGTGCTGGTGTTATACAAACTCTGTCAGCGAACATGAAGAGATTCTCGGAAGCTTCCTCGGAATCCTCAGAGACTTCATATTCTTCACCTGGACAAGATTTCACATAGATTATGCACAGTACTTTTCATGGGATAGTTTTCATATAATGGGAACTCTAGTGCACATGCATCCGAGCAGTGGTAACATTTTAGTACCATCTGCAGGTGGTTCCTCCTTAACGCCGCCCATCTTGGCACTTGTACTTCCGTGATTTGACCCAATGTCAGTTCTTCCACCAGGGGGATGAGCAATGCTCTCTTTGTGAAGTAGATGGACTGTCACTATGAATCTTCTTTGCATAACATTTGTCATTGGTTGAAAAAGACAGATATCACCCTCCCTAACATGAGTGTCATGCACAAATTTTCCTAAATAAAGGGTGCGCCGGCCTGCATTACACATGCTGGATGCCCTGATATGAAATTTGCACTTCCAATTCTTGTTCTTCCTCGGCAGCTGGAGTATGATAGTTGTATCTTCACATGGAAAGTATTTGAGTGCATAATCCTTCTGTATGATCTAATAAAAAAAAGGAACAAAATGTGATTGCGATACTGTTAAGTTGGTTATACACTTATACTTATATCTGATAGGTGAAGCACTAAGGAGTTAAGAAGTTAACACTGCCCTAAATTGTTCCAATCCAATACACATATAATGTTGATTTAGCAATGCACATGCATGTTGTTGCAAACATATCCTTCAGACGTTTTGAGTTAAAACCAAAATGCTGACTTCCCTAAACAGTATGATAACAAGAAAATGTACCTAGCTACAGAATATTAGCAAAATAGAGGCAAAGGAGAAAAATGACAATGTGGGAGAAACAGAACACAGAATGTACAACTAACATACCAGAGTAGCCCGGTTTGCGCTGCTTTTCTTCATCTGTACAACAAGAACGGGGATTTCAGGCCGAATTTTATCTATAAGTGCATTTATTTTTGCCCCCTGTGCTACTGTAAGATCACATTTCCCTGATAAGACATAATCCTTCGAGAGGGTCTGAAGATCATCCAACTCCATAGCCTCATCTGCAGGTGGATTTTCTTCTGCAGTAAAGAAAATCAAGAGTAAGGGAGCAAAGGGTAAGTGGGTAACTGATTTAACTTAAGAAGAAACTTAACCTGAAAATTCTTTAGAAGTATAAGACACTGCAGGACTACTTGCTGAGTTATAATTATGGGATGAGCCTTCCTTCAGGCATCCATCTGAATCTGGTCCTTCGCCTGCTGGCGACTGAGTAGTGCCATCAACGCTCGCTTTGTGAAGAATATGCACTTTCACTATGAATCTTCTCTCCTTAACATTTGTCATTGGTTGGAAGAGGCAGATATCACCCTCTCTAACATGATTGTCACAGGCAAAGTTCCCCAAATAGAGGTTGCACCGACCTGCATCAGGCACGCCGGATGGCCTGATGCGGAATGTGCTTTTCCAATCCTTGTTCTTCCCAGGCAGCTGGAGTATGACAATTATATCTTCACGTGGAAAGTGCTTGAGTGCATAATCCTTCTGTATTACCTAATTGAAAAAAGGAACAAAATGTGATTGCGATACTGTTAAGCATGTTATATGTGATAGCTTAAGTAGTAAAGAGTTAAGAGAAGCTAATTAAGACTGTCACTATGAATCTTCTCTGCTTGTTATATCTGATATGCATTTCGTTGCAAACATATCCTTCAGAGTTTAGAGTTAGAGCCAAAACGCTGACCGACTTAAATAACAAGATAATGTGTGTAGATAAAGACAGTGAGAAATTTTCATACAAAATGCAGATGGTAAAATTTACATACCAGATTAGCATGCCGTTTTACGTTTGACTTCTTCATCTGTACAACTAGCACTGTAAATTTAGGTTGAGTTTTCTCTATGAGCGCATCTATTTTCACCTTCTGTTCTTTTGTAAGATAGCATTGCACTGATAAGACATAGTTATTTGAAAGCATCTGTAGATTAGCTGAGTCCACAGGATCTTCTGCTGTACAAATGTTTATGCAGTGAGAAAAACATGTGCTGGAGGGTAACTTAATAATCAGAGTACACAACTTAACCTGGATCGGAAGAAAAAGATCTTTCCTTCTGGCTTCCATCTGAATCGCATGGATTACTCATCTGGGATATGCTCTGTAAAACCAATCATATATTATATCAGGTGGCATATTCAAAGGTGTTTGCATAACTAATTTGATACCCTGAAATTATTCAAGATCAGTATGATGCCCTCTTCCAAATGCAGAAGCAAAGCTCATGCCGTTTCCGGTCAAAATGATGCCCTAAGACCTTTTGGTGGGATTTGATCATATGCCCACTTTAGTTTGTAAGTCGATCTTAACCCATTCTCCAATAGACTTGGTAAATCTTAAGAAACTTTGACATACAACAAACATAGAACTTCAATTAATTTGGAACTGAGAGAGTAATTGAAAATTATGCAATGTACTCAAAGCATGTATGTCGGATGTCTGCAAGTGACAGTTAAGCAACTGGAAATTATGTGCCCCCTGGATATACGCAAAGTTGATGCTTCAGGCATCTACATATGCACTGCTATATGATTCTTAAATTTTTTAGGTGTTTGTAAAGAAAAACTATATAATTCAGGCATCTAATATCTAAACTGTGCATCAGACCTTGATTTGACAGCATATATACACTTAAACACTTCATCCTTGATCTGGGCAGAAGCATGAATTGAACAGTGCACAACTAGCAAGAGGTGAATACTATACAGAACTGGGTTACCTGCGCCCCGACGTCTTCCTTTGCCCCTGTGTGCGGTGGCGCTTCCCCTTCCCCCTCTGCTCCCTGCTATGCCAGAGGTCGAAACATGTACATGATGAGAAAACATGCGAATTTGCCATAGTAATACAGTTTTTTCTTGTGGGAAACTAGGCAAATGATTCGAAAGTCATTTAAGTAACTGAAAATGGCATATAATCATGAATGCAAAGAAAATGAGGCAAGAAGATCCATGTCAAACTGAAGTGGAGTACATGGTCCAGGGGGGAAAACTCTGTCCATAGCGGAAAAAGAGCATTCATGAATATGGCTAAAATCAACACTACAGATTGAAGAAGAGAAGACACATGACTAAATTTCAAGCAAAGAGTGGAACATGGAAGAAGAAGCTTACCAAGGTGTTGCCACGGTCGCTGCTGCTCCCACTGCCTGGTGAAATGCAAAAATTTCTTTAACTTATTCTTAGAAGCTACAGCTACCGTACTGAGAGGAAGGAAAAGAAGAGCAAGCAGAGCCACATACTGGCATCGTTGTCGTGCTGGTAGTGCCTGCGGCACATGCTCCCGTCGAACACCTTCACGGTGAGCACAGCGTGGCCATCGTAGCTTAAGACGAGGAAGTGACCGAGCCGCATGTCATGAGCGTGGGCGAAGTGCTCCCATCCATGCCCCAGGTACATGTGGCCATCGGCGTCGGTAACTACTTCCACGTCCCACAAGCGACGTCGGCGCCCGTCCTCCCGCAGCTTCACTTCCCGACGCTCACGGCCGGCGAGTACCTTGGTGAACTTGCCTGGCAGCCTCTGGGATGAGGATTAAGCAGCGGTTGAAAAGCATTGTTGAACCAACCAAAATGGACCAATGACAAAAGCTTAAGCGTAGAAATAGAATGTAGATGAAAAAGAAACTGACTGCCATACCAGTTTCTTCAAGAAATTTGGGAGTAGGATCATGAAGAACTCGAGTTCTTCCATCGCACGGTGGGAGTAGGATCAAATGTAGCAGGAACACAGAATGTCCTTCCAAAGTTTCTCTTACGAAGGGAGCTTCGAACTGAAAGGCAAAGAAACAGGCGAGGCTAGTCATTTGTGAACGGAGTAACTCTTACGCTCTTACCTGTGTGTTGGTGTTTTCCAAATTCCAATATAAATTTTCTTTTCTCCATAGAGCACACATGGATCCCTTTTGTTTTCCTAATGACGGAATACAGGAGGGATTTACATAGTGTTGAGGTAACTCTAGAAGGTTCCCTAAAAGCACACAGTCCATTTTGAAGGTGGGTTGAGCATTGAAAACCTCGAAATCAGAAACTAAGTGCCCACTCAGCAAATGAGCTTATAAATTGATTATTGAGAAAGTTGTTTGGCAAAGAGTTGTTGCATAACACATACCTATATTCTAAAAGGATATCCCAAGTAGATGCAAAGTTTACTAATTCGCCATTTTGGAAGTGCTTGATGAAGGTCATGTCTTCCTTTTTTTAACAGAGGTTGCTTTATGGTTGGTAATGGTACCAATCGATGAGTTTTTTAGAAGATACCTGTTTGGGTGACACTCCATTAGCTCTATAATACCCGAACCTTTATTATATTGCATCAGAAAGGAGGCATCGATGACCTCAATTCTTGGGGCTAGCTCATTGAATATTCAAATCTGTTGGGCTTTCCATGGTGTTAAATGGACTAAGTGGATCCATTTGATTAGTAGGTTGATGCCGATCAATCTAACTCAGATGCCACATTCGTTCAAATGAAGGTTGAATATCAATGGTGTCTTCAGTGTGAAGTCTATGTTTATGGATCTCATGAATTCTAGACTTATTTTTCATAGGAAGCATATCTAAAAACAAAAATCCCTTCCAAACTAAAGTTTTGACATGGTTCTTGCGGAGCGGTAGTTCTTACGAAAGATAATCTTGCAAAACTTAATTGACAGGGTAGCAAAAATTGTTGATTCTGTGATCAAGAGGAACCAGTCATCATTTATGCCCATCGTGCCCGTTAACTATCCATAATTTGGCGCGCAAGTCACGTTACTTCCAATTTATCCCCACCAATAAGTATACCAAATTTCTTTGGGAACTGGTTGGGTAGTACTCATCGAAAACTAAAGGGCCAGATCCGTGTGGGGGTTTGTGCCATTCTTTGGCAATTTGGAATTGCCGGAATGAGTGTGCTTCTAAAAGATCATCTATTCCAAATTTTCCTACGTTGTCTATCCATACGTGGTCATCACTGCAACGTGTGGACACGCGGCCGCGTACGACCTTTGGGTCAACCGTCGAAAGTCGGTTCCACAGGGTCTGTTCAACCAGTTTGGCAGGCAAGCCAATAATAGATTACGTGGATGAGCTATGTAATCCGTTATAGACCGGATGTGGTCTTGTTTTATTTTACTTCTTTTTGTACTCGGTGACTTGGACTCATAGTTCAAAAAAGCGCTAGGCGTTAATTGTGCATTTTGCCACCGCCTTGCGCTTTTCTGATCAAAGCGCATGCTTATGCGCAATTACTCGCAGATTAAGCGCAGTTATGCGCTAGGCGTTTTGCTATTGCCTAGAGCCTAGGCGCACTTAAGCGTTCGCTTAGGCGCGCCTTTTTTAACTATGCTTGGACTTGTTTCATGTTTAATAAATTGGCAGTGTGCATTGCTTGATGCAGATGCTGGGGTCTTCACCTTTTGAAAAAAGAAAAAGAAAAGTCAGCTAGCATTATTCAAAGTTGTTTGCGACTTTGCGTAACTAAAGACACCCTAAAATTACTCAATAAGTCAATATGGCTATGATGTCCTAAATCTTTTTGGTGGATTTGGTCATATGCCCCATATGATTGTACAACTGAATTTAGTTTGACATTGACCTTGTGCCCCCCTTTTGTTTGCCTTCTTGATTTTTTCCCCCATACGACCAACCTTTTGCCGGTTCAACTATTATCAGATAATGGAACACGTTTCAAAATAAATAACAACACTATTTTGGAATGGAGGGAGTATAAATCATCCAGTGCAAAAGAAGTAAAATAGGCCTTACAAGCATAAGAAAAGACTAAGTGCCGCCTAATGCGAGCACATCTAATGCAAGCGAGTGGTTCTGAAACCGACAGAGCAGCAAAAGCTAGTTACCAACTATAGCACCCGGGTGCTAGAACTGGACACCAAAATAGAGCATCATCTTTCCCATGTACATATCCTTCAGAAGAAAAAATAAGCCCTAAGTTTTTGCATCAGCATTTAAGTTACTTCAATCATTTTCTAATTTTTGCGCCTACCTTTCCCATATGAAAAGATTGTATTGCCTCAACCGGAAACATTTGCAGTCGTGTACATAGTTCATCCAGCTCTGGTCGATCAGACTGTTCATCTCTGTTCCTCTCGTACAGCAGAGAGCTCCACTGGTCAGAACAGGCTCAGGTGACCCATTTTCCTTCCAATCTCCATTTCATTCTCAATTTGGATCCCCACCTAGATTCCCCCTTCTGTTCCTGTGCAGGGAAAGCATGCAGCATGTGGCAGTGAAGAATATTTTGGTTCGTGCTGCGCTTGTGTTGCGCGCTCCGTGCTGGAACTGAATTTCAAGTGTGACCATGGCCCATGGGTGCTAGGACTGAATGTTTTGTACTTGGACAGAATGCTCTGATAAAGTGATAAGAAAATAGAAGTGAAATTGCTGTTGAAGTAGAGAATTTCTGTGTAACGAATCGTGAATTCGTGATCAAATTGCGGTTCGCAAAGGAACATATGCTGGATGTATGTATTAGCAGTGTCTGCCCACAATCCATTGGGGATTCGCGCGCCTAATATGTTTGCAGCTTAACATCTTTTATACACCCTTTCCTTGGCTTTTCATTGTTTCTTCAGAGGACCCTTCCATATTTGCCTTCCATGTGCACCAGTGAGGAATGTGAACAGTAATGGATTCGATGTGAACAGTAATCCGAGATCTACTACTGCTTTAGCTAAACTGAGAAGCGCATAATGTCCATGTGGTATCTTCTTCATAGACAGCTTAAAAACAAGAAAGCTTAAAGAAGCATGTGGATTAAAGAAACCATCGAGTATCGACAAATGGACATATCACTCTGTTCTTGTGATTCTGATCAATACGGAAAAATCGACAGCCGTAATCCACATCTAGAAAAGAAATCATTGTCCAAACTTCCGACTGATTACTTGAGCATGAGATCCAGTTTCGAGAATATGAGTAGAACATCTGAACATGTATGAGAAATCTTGCTCGCATTGGAGAAAAATAGCACAGGACAAACCTAATCCCACCGATTAAAGACTTGCCTCTCAAGCGGAGTCCCGGCGGCCGAGGCTGTCGTGGCAGAGACCTGGTGAGCGGTGTCCGCCGACGGAGTCGAGGCAGAGACCGGGCGACAGGGAGTGGGGCGGTGTCCTCGAACTGGAGCTCTCAGACTCAGAGACGGCCTGGCGGAGAAAATCCCAAATCTCTAGTCGTGCATACGGATATACGCCCAAAAATATCTAAGCCTGCGGTGAGTCACCAGATAAGGCAAAGTGTTGACTCACTAGATAAAGGCAAAGTAGATTGGACACTATAACTTTCATGTTCGGACACGTGTATGGGAGTTTCAACTAAACAAAAGCTAACGACACTTTTTTTTTTATGAAAAGGATCAAATTTGTTTTAAAAGTTCAATAAAAATACAAAGCATCTCAAACATAATAAAAATTACACTGCAGCCGGAACGAGCCGTTGTAGTCATTCCCCTACTGGAGCCGGTTTGACCTTGTCGATGACAGTCGGGAAGTCTTCGTGTATGTGCCCCGAAGGACCAACGTCCAAAAACACTTTTTTAACCTAGTCTATAATATTCGTCAACCATGGAGGCGTTTGTGTTCCACCTCATGTCTTCCCCATGTCCGGCAAACTTACTGGCCGTGAGCCCTGGAAAGTGAAGGGGAAGGGAAGAATATGACGTGGGACAAGAGACGGCACCGCATTTGTGTTCCACTGTCGGTGTCAAAACCGGCAGATCTCGGGTAGGGGGTCCCAAGCTGTGGATCATGGATTTATGGATAATAGGAGACAGGAGACACGATGTTTACCCAGGTTCGGGCCCTCTTTATCGAGGTAATACCCTACTTCCTGCTTGATTGATCTTGATGAATATAGGGTTACAAGAGTTGATCTACCTCGAGATCATATGTTGTGGTCTAAGATCTAAGGGTATGATGAGTAATGTCATAATCCTCTATCGACTAGCTTGGCCTTGGCTTATATAATGTACCAGAGGCCTAGGATTACATGAGTCCTAGCCGAATACGTTGGTGGAGAGGAGTCCTTGTCTTGATCGCCAAGTCTTGTGAAATACTCCTTGTATGCGGCATGTCATCGGCTGTCCGAACTGGCCCATGAGTAAACGGCTATGGGGGTCCTCGGTCCAATCCAACTGATCGGGAGACGACGTGGTGTGTACCCCCCAGTCCAGGACACCGTAAGTAGCCCCCTGAACCGGTCTTCAAGTTGGGGACGCTCCTCGATTCTTCCGAACTGTTCTTCGTCTTCGGTCGTCGGTCTTGAAAACTGGTTCAATAAATCTTCCCATCTTCTATCTGGAGGGTTGCCGAGCTAAATCTGAAGATTTCACACGTCGGGTAACCGAGGGGCCCTTTAAGTCTTCGGCCTTTATCAATGCCTTGTTATTTTTATGCCACACCTAGGGTTTGAAGTGTTTCCCGTGCGGCAGTATCCTCTTGCGTCTGAGCTTCAACGTCGGGCTGTATCCGAGCTCCAACGCCGGACTGTATCCAAGCTCCATCGTCGGACTGTATGCAAGCTCCAATCGCCGGACTATGTCCGAGCTCCAACGCTGGACTATATCCGAGGTGCCATAGATCACCTTGGTTCAAAAAAAATTAGCCGAGCTTAATGCTGGAAATGCCCTCTAAGGAGCCTGCCACTTGCATCCGAGCTATATGCCGAACTATTTCCGAGGTGGCTCAGCACCTCGGTCATGGGTTGATTGTTTGCGGATTTTATTTCCGATGCGTATAAATTTATTTGCTGACGAGATGTATTGCCAGTAGCCCTCAAGGTGTCTATCGGCCTAAAATCCAAGATGCCCCTGAAGGAAAATATGAAACCGCTGATCCTAGTAGCTTTTGAGACTCAGGTCGTGAAATCGGCCTGAGGATCAACTCCTAGCTCGGCAGCATACATAAGAATATAAACGCAGTGTAATATATTAGAGGTAATAGTGATCGGCGGACGGGCCCCTGAGAAAGGATTGTGAGAAGTCGCTGCGATATATCAGCTTGATACCGGATAATTCCCATATGGTACTTATTGTCCTCTGAAGACGTACTTGTCATAGTTCGGTTATGCCAAACACTGAGCACTTTGAATTTTCTGCATTGAATAGGCAATGCAGTAGCCCCCGAGCCACTGGTCGGGTGGCAACACCAGATCAGGGGATCGATGTGTCCCTTTAATATTTGTAAATAATGAGTGCAAAGCCCAGTAGCCCCCGAACCTTAATGTGGGCATGGGTGGCCGAATTAAGGATCGAAGTCCGTTTGACAGAAAATTTTGTTGTGTTGAACACAAACTTCTCGGAAAAAGAATAAAGATCTCTTAAAAGAGCTTAGAGCTGGTCGAAATCCGAGCTCGCCAAGGTAGGCCCCAAGGGGTTTAAAAGATGGAATGCGGTAAATGGATTTTGCTCGCAATTTTTTATGTGTAATGATTCTATATATCCAAGTACTTTACATCATTAATGCTCAGATCCGCATTGTACAAAACTTTGTTGACCGACCATTGGCTTCAACCTCCTCGGCCAGTAGCTGGGGAGTGTTTGTCCTGCTTTATAAAGCCTTTACAAGGGAAAAGTTTTACGGCAAACAAGGCAATCCGGTCATATGGTTTTATAAACAAAGGTAGGCAGAGAGATATGTTATATTACTGTTTAATGTAAGAAACATCTTCAAAAGAAAATAGTCCCGCTATTGGTTCCTTTCCTTGGGTCATCATGCTGATCATGATCATGAAACCTCAACTCCGATCAATGTGGGAGGAAAATATGGAGGGTTTAGTTTGAGGAAAGTTCCCGGACTATGTGGTTTATAGCGAACCAAAATTTTCACTTCCGTCGTTGCCGACCAATGTGATACTTTAAGATTGCTAGCTTTCGGCTTCACCCAGTCTGAGGTACTTACTCAGATGACCCGGTAGTAACAATCACAGAGGTGCTCCCTTTTATCACCTAGCCGAACAATCGGGAACATAGGGGTAAGCACAGGAGCCAGGCAACCCAGCTTGGCCAAAATATTAAGTCAAATTGATGCGTATTTATGGCTTTATAACGATGATTGCAGGAGGCCCTCGTATATTAAATACAAACGCCGATGATATGTTTATTTTGACTTTGTTGCGACCGTTTATCAGTTGAAAGTGGCCCATCGTCGGCTTCCACCCCCTGTAGATGCTACGCAAGGTGTTTCCGCAATAACCAAACAACTCTTAGCCGACGTTTCGGTACCCAAAGGCAGTTGTGTTAGGGGAAACGAGGCAATCATATATGCGGGCTTTATAACTTTCACTTAGTCATAGGAGCTGAAAGTTGGGAGGCCGGTTACTAGCCCCCGTTTAGTGTTCGGGGACAGCCGAGGTCAAGCCGTAAACATTTCGGCCAATGTTATGAATGGCCCATTATTTAACACAGGGTGACCTCTATCGATCTTATAGTCATCAGATCGCTGACCAGTTTACGCTTATTGTGCCAGTCAGTTTTCGGCTTTCTCCACTGAGGTGCTTAACCATTCGAGCTGGAAGCACAATCGCAATGGTTATCCTTTTGCACACCTAGCCGAACAAAGCAGAACATAGGAGGCAAGCACAGGAGCCGGGCAACCCAACTATTAACGGAAGACACAATTCGAAACCGATGCATATATAGCAATATCTGAGAATGTTTTTGCCGAATTTCTAAAGGTGTCCGGCGTTGCACTGCGAGACTTATGCTTGAAACACACAAATAGTTTAAAAGTGCCATAAGCTTGAAAAAACAAAAAACGTCAGTAAAAACTTGACGTCCGAACAAGATCAAGTGTTCGGTGCCAATCCGAAAATTGGAAAAAAAAAATTGTGCTTATGTCGTGCTTTAACATGACACATCTGATCTCAAGACTTCAGCGGGTCAGCCTACGGCTTCAATCTCCTTATCCCAAAGGCGGAGTACTTCTCGTTAGGCCAGTTTAGCGAACCAAACCCGAGTGGCTTTAGAGAGAAACTAGGCCATCTGGCGATTGACCACACACTCGAGTCGAAAAAGGAGTGGTAGAAAAAGACTTTGCACCGACTTAGAAGAAAACACGCATTATAAAAATGGCTCATATAATTTTAAGAGCCCCCAAGTGACTTGGGTAAAAAAGAATTTTATGTATAATGATTGTATGTACCGAAGTACTTATATCATATCTGTGTTCGCCCGAACTTTAAATGCGGCTTAACCGATCGTCGGCTTCTCCCTCTTCGGTCAAGGACCGAAAAGTGTTATGTACTCCATCTGTCGAGGATATCAACCGTGTTTCCGATAACCAGGCAATCAGGTCATAAGGCTGTAACAGACAAAGCGCGCTCCGGAAACTTATGCTATATTACTGATGAAGTGTAAGAAGCATCTTCGAAGAAAATAGTACCTCCACCAATACCTATGAGACTTGTACAATAGATTTTTTGCACTCATGAGTTCCGTTGTGTGCCGACCATGATTGAAAACAATAAGAGCGCTAACTTTCGGCTTCACCCAGTCTGAGGTCCGAGCTCGAATGACCCGATCGTGACAATCGCAGACGTGCTCCCTTTACTCCATAGCCGAACAATCGGGAATGTAGGGGTAAACACAGGAGCAATGCAACCCAGCTTGCGGAGCACTTAAGTCAATATGGTGCATATTGTGGCGTAATACACGAACAAGGAACGAAGCCATACAAGTATAATCATATGCAAGAGGAAAGGCTTCATAAAGGAAGCCCCTAAATAAAAAGGGTATTTGAATTTGTGTGTCACAAACAAAGTTTTGACAAGGAATTTTGTCACAAACAACTTTTTGCCAAAAAGTATAATGCTTGGTCGAACCGAACAAAATTTAAAACTGAAAGTTTTTGAGCATGAAAGCGACTTAGCTGGTTAATGTGCTCAGTATTGATGACACGGTCCGAGCTTACGGCGGGATGAGCTCCCAGCCCCCAAGCCGGTCTCGAGGTGGCGAAGCAAAGAGCTCGGCGCTCCGAAGTGGCGACATAGCACGGCCGATGCAGGCCGGCAGTGTGACTCCGAAGTACCTGGCGTGGGTTAATGAAGTGAGGACGAAGCTCCCAGTCCAGCCGAGGTGACGTGGTATGTCTGTACGCCGAGGTGACAACACTGCCCGACCCAGATCGTTTACCTGTGCACAGAAAGTAGTGCAAACCGGGGATAATGGTAATAATTAAAAAAACTGTTGCGTAATAAATAATTTATGTAAAGTGAGTAATAAAGGAAATATGGCATGTGCGCCGAACACTCGATGAGGTAGAGCTCTCTCAGCGATGCCGAAATCCCCGAGGCAACCGAACATGTTGGCATGGCGATTCGACCAACAAGGTGATCACGCGAGTCGATTGAGACAACGACGCCGGCTTGCCAAAGTGACCGCGTGACGCAGTCTAAGTCGATCACCTACACACATAAAATAGTGCGGTCCAAAAAGGATAATTGCTTTTCGCAAAAATAATTTATTGAAAGAGATGTGGCCTGATGTCGAAGTCATGTCGATGCCGGGCGTCGACGTGACACGGTGAAGGCGTGGCCAAGTCTGAATTCGCAGGCCGGTCTGAGTTCCGGATGCGGCATTCGCCGAACTATATACGAAAACTGACCGAACCACCACGCGACCACTGTTAATGCGGACACCATTTGATAGACCTGTGTACAGATGATGAAACAAATCAGATTAAGAATTCCTTGGGAAAAATAAACCCAAGCAAGAAAAAATACTAGTATTAATAGCACCTGGTTTATCTATTGTAGCAATCTGAAGAAAGGTTACTCCCAAAATTGGGACTTGATCCGGACACCCATTCCTGATGGGCGATAAAGCGACGGCATGATGATGCTGGAAAAGGTGGGCTTGCCAAGGCAAAGCCCCCGGTCCATCTAACGTAACGAAGCTGGTCGGCTGGTGACGCCGAAGTCACCGGAGTATGTTGCTGAAGAAATAGCAAAGTCTCTGGTCTAGCCGAGATGACGGAGCGGGTCAGTAAGGAGACGTTGCAGCTGCCATGTCAGCCGAGGTGTTGAAGCATTTCGGCGTGATGGACATCGGCTTGAAAAAGAAATAGTGCGGCCATGCCGACGCTGGTCATAACTTGTGACGCGGTCAATGCCGGATTGATGAAGTGACCGAGTGGCGATGTCGGCGCACCTGACCCGTGCAATCCGTGGGGCGATGGTGTTGGTGATGATTTATACTTCATGATGCCGAACTCTTGTTCGGCTTGCCGAGCTGATGATCCGATAAGGTTAGGCTCGGCTCAATGAAGCGACGATCTGTCCATCGCAGGTCGGCAGTCGTGGAGCAATGTTACCGGACTGGTGTGACACCAGCGCGATGGTGAAGAGTGCCTCGAAGAAGGCTTAAAATTTTATGGGCACGTGTTAAAAACGACGCACAATACCATAGAAGAAAATTCCTTTAAAAAGGTTGTCCAATATCACGTTCATAAAGAAACATGAATTCTAGTCGGATCCGTATTCGCGCAGAAAACAGATCCGAAAAGTGATGCACTAATCAGAAGTTTCCCGGAGTTGGGACGGTCGGATCGAGCTGAAATTTTGAGGGGTGGTAGATATAGGAATTCCGCAGGCGATCAACGGTTGGATCTTTCAAAGAACGTCCGAGCTAGGTGCTGCAGACCACACCCTAAACTCGTCAAGATTCCCATCCAGTTTTGATTGGGCTCAGGTATATCGTAGATTGCCGGAGATTCCTCCATCAGAACTCGACGAGATTTTGCATGGTTGTTGTAGACTCAATTCCGCACAATTCCACCAAAGGAATCGTCAAAGTGATGCTCGAGGAGTTGGTGGCAGCGGATACAAGTTCGCTGTTCGGAAAATTAGCACGGTCGTCCGAGGCAATGTTGACGTTGAACCCCCGAGCTCCGCGCTCCATGATCTTGATAGAGATCGGAGTTGATTTTGATGAAGGCCCCCGTAGGAACACGATGATCAGAGATGGAGTGCGGTCCTCGGTCGAGCCAAGGTGACCAGTCGAGCCGGCGACGAAGATGTCGGCGTCGCAGTTGATCTGCGGGCGAGCCATTGATCCTTTGCCGATCACACAGCGGAACTCTCAATGAAAGCACCAATGTCGGTGTCAAAACCGGCAGATCTCGGGTAGGGGGTCCCAAGCTGTGGATCATGGATCGATGGGTAACAGGAGATATTAGACACAATGTTTACCCAGGTTCGGGCCCTCTCTATCGAGGTAATACCCTACTTACTGCTTGATTGATCTTGGTGAATATAGGGTTACAAGAGTTGATCTACCTCGAGATCATATGTTGTGGTCTAAGACCTAAGGGTATGATGAGTAATGTCATAATCCTCTATCAACTAGCCTGGCCTTGGCTTATATAATGTACCAGAGGCCTAGGATTACAAGAGTCCTAGCCGAATACGTTGGTGGAGAGTGTTGGAAATATGCCCTAGAGGCAATAATAAATAAGTTATTATTATATTTCCTTGTTCATGATAATCGTTTATTATCCATGCTATAATTGTATTGATAGGAAACTCAGATACATGTGTGGATACATAGACAACACCATGTCCCTAGTAAGCCTCTAGTTGACTAGCTCGTTGATCAATAGATGGTTACGGTTTCCTGACCATGGACATTGGATGTCGTTGATAACGGGATCACATCATTAGGAGAATCATGTGATGGACAAGACCCAATCCTAAGCCTAGCACAAAGATCGTGTAGTTCGTATGCTAAAGCTTTTCTGATGTCAAGTATCATTTCCTTAGACCATGAGATTGTGCAACTCCCGGATACCGTAGGAATACTTTGGGTGTGCCAAACGTCACAACGTAACTGGGTGGCTATAAAGGTACACTACAGGTATCTCCGAAAGTGTCTGTTGGGTTGGCACGAATCGAGACTGGGATTTGTCACTCCGTGTGACGGAGAGGTATCTCTGGGCCCACTCGGTAGGACATCATCATAATGTGCACAATGTGATCAAGGAGTTGATCACGGGATGATGTGTTACGTAACGAGTAAAGAGACTTGCCGGTAACGAGATTGAACAAGGTATCGAGATACCGACGATCGAATCTCGGGTAAGTACTATACCAGTAGACAAAGGGAATTGAATACGGGATTGATCGAATCCTCGACATCGTGGTTCATCCGATGAGATCATCGTGGAACATGTGGGAACCAACATGGGTATCCAGATCCCGCTGTTGATTATTGACTGGAGAACATCTCGGTCATGTCTGCATGGTTCGCGAACCCGTAGGGTCTACACACTTAAGGTTCGATGACGCTAGGGTTATAAAGGAAGTTTGTATATGGTTACCGAATGTTGTTCGGAGTCCCGGATGAGATCCCGGACGTCACGAGGAGTTCCGGAATGGTCCGGAGGTAAAGATTTATATATAGGAAGTATGTTTTTGGCCACTTGAAGTGTTCTGGGCGTCACCGGTAGTGTACCGGGACCACCGGAGGGGTCCGAGGGTCCACCGGGATGGGCCACCAGCCCCGGAGGCCTACATGGGCCAATAGTGGGAAGGGACCAGCCCCTAGGTGGGCTGGGGCGCCTCCCACCATGGCCCAAGGCGCCTCCAAGAGGGGAGGGGCAAACCCTAAGGCAGATGGGCCCTAAGGCCCACCCCAGGTGCGCCTCCCCCTTCTCCCCTTGTGGCCGCCACCCCAAATGGGATCTGGGGCTGCCGCCACCCCTGGGGAGGGAACCCTAGGTGGGGGCGCAGCCCCTCCCCTCCCCCTATATATACTTGAGGTTTGGGCTGCCCAATACACGCGATTCAACCTCTCTCTTGGCACAACCCTGCTCCTCTCCCTCCTCCTCTCCTGCGGTGCTTGGCGAAGCCCTGCAGGATTGCCACGCTCCTCCACCACCACCACGCCGTTGTGCTGCTGCTGGATGGAGTCTTCCTCAACCTCTCCCTCTCTCCTTGCTGGATCAAGGCATGGGAGACGTCACCGGGCTGTACATGTGTTGAACGCGGAGGTGCCGTCCGTTCGGCACTTGGTCATCGGTGATTTGGATCACGACGAGTACGACTCCATCAACCCCGTTCACTTGAACGCTTCGGCTTAGCAATCTACAAGGGTATGTAGATGCACTCTTCTTCCCCTCGTTGCTAGTTTCTCCATAGATAGATCTTGGTGACACGTAGGAAAATTTTGAATTTCTGCTACGTTCCCCAACAGTGGCATCATGAGCTAGGTCTATTGCGTAGATTCTATGCACGAGTAGAACACAAAGTAGTTGTGGGCGTTGATTTTGTTCAATATGCTTACCGTTACTAGTCCAATCTTGTTTCAACGGTATTGTGGGATGAAGCGGCCCGGACCAACCTTACACGTACGCTTACGTGAGACCGGTTTCACCGACTGGCATGCACTAGTTGCATAAGGTGGCTGGCGGGTGTCTGTCTCTCCCACTTTAGTCGGAACGGATTCGATGAAAAGGGTCCTTATGAAGGGTAAATAGCAATTGGCATATCACGTTGTGGTTTTGCGTAGGTAAGAAACGTTCTTGCTAGAAACCCATAGCAGCCACGTAAAACATGCAAACAACAATTAGAGGACGTCTAACTTGTTTTTGCAGGGTATGCTATGTGATGTGATATGGCCAAGAAGAATGTGATGAATGATATGTGATGTATGAGATTGATCATGTTCTTGTCATAGGAATCACGACTTGCATGTCGATGAGTATGACAACCGACAGGAGCCATTGGAGTTGTCTTTAATTTATTTATGACCTGCGTGTCAACATAAACATCATGTAATTACTTTACTTTATTGCTAACCGTTAGCCATAGTAGTAGAAGTAATAGTTGGCGAGACAACTTCACGAAGACACGATGATGGAGATCATGGTGTCATGCCGGTGACGATGATGATCATGGAGCCCCAAAGATGGAGATCGAAAGGAGCAAAGTGATGATGGCCATATCATGTCACTATTTGATTGCATGTGATGTTTATCATGTTTATACATCTTATTTGCTTAGAACGACGGTAGTAAATAAGATGATCCCTCATTAAAATTTCAAGAAAGTGTTCCCCCTAACTGTGCACCGTTGCGAAAGTTCGTCGTTTCGAAGCACCACGTGATGATCGGGTGTGATAGATTCTTACGTTCACATACAACGGGTGTAAGACAGATTTACACACGCGAAACACTTAGGTTGACTTGACGAGCCTAGCATGTACAGACATGGCCTCGGAACACAAGAGACCGAAAGGTCGAGCATGAGTCGTATGGTAGATACGATCAACATCAAGATGTTCACCGATGATGACTAGTCCGTCTCACGTGATGATCGTACACGGCCTAGTTGACTCGGATCATGTAATCACTTAGATGACTAGAGGGATGTCTATCTAAGTGGGAGTTCATAAGATGAACTTGTTTATCCTGAACATAGTCAAAAGAACTTTGCAAATTATGTCATAGCTTACGCTTTAGTTCTACTGTGTTAGATACGATCCTAGAGAAAATATAGTTGAAAGTTGACAGTAGCGATTATGCGGACAGTAGAAAGCTTATGTCCTTAATGCACCGCTCAGTGTGTTGAACCCCGAACGTGGTCTGTGGATGTTGCGAACATCTGACATACACGTTTTGATGACTACATGATAGTTCGGTAATGTTAAACGGTTTAGAGTTGAGGCACCAAAGACGTTTTCGAAACGTCGCAGAATATATGAGATGTTTCGAGGGCTGAAATTGGGATTTCAGGCTCGTGCCCACGTCAAGAGGTATAAGACCTCTGATGATTTTCTTAGACTGCAAACTAAGGGAGAAAAGCTCAATCGTTGAACTTGTGCTCAGATTGTCTGAGTACAACAATCACTTGAATTGAGTGGGAGTTGATCTTCCAGATAAGATAGTGATGTTTTTCCAAAGTCATTGCCACCAAGCTGCTAGAGCTTCGTAATGAACTATAACATATCAGGGATAGATATGATGATCCTTGAAATATTCGCGATGTTCGACACCGCGAAAGTAGAAATCAAGAAGGAGCATGAATTGTTGATGGTTAGTGAAACCACTAGTTTCAAGAAGGGCAAGGGCAAGGTTGAACCCAAACCCGAGACTGAGTGCTTCTGTAATAAGGGGAACAGCCGCTGGAGTAGAATCACCCCAGATACTTGGTAGATGAGAAGGCTGGCAAGGTCGATAGAAGTATATTGGATATACATTATGTTAATGTGTACTTTACTAGTACTCCTAGTAGCACCAGGGTATTAGATACCGGTTCGGTTGCTAAGTGTTAGTAACTCGAAATAAAAGCTACGGAATAAATGGAGACTAGCTAAAGGTGAGATGTAGATATGTGTTGGAAGTGTTTCCAAGCTTGATGTGATCAAGCATCACATACTCCCTCTACCATCGAGATTGGTGTTAGACCTAAATAATTGTTATTTGGTGTTTGCGTTGAGCATAGAAATGATTGGATTATGTCTATCGCAATGCGGTTGTTCATTTAAGAAGAATAATGGTTACTCTAATTATTTGGACAATACCTTTAATGGTCTTGCACCTAAAGGAATGGTTTATTGAATCTCGATCGTAGTGATACACATTTTCATGCCAAAGGTATAAGATAGTAATGATAGTACCACCTACTTGTGGCACTGCCATGTAAGTCATATTGGTGTAAGACGCATGAAGAAGCTCCATGTTGATGGATCTTTGGTCTCACTCATTTCTGAAAAGATTGAGACATGTGAACCATGTCTGTTGGTATATACGCATGAAGAAACTCCATGCAGATGGACCGTTTGGACTCACTTGATTTTGAATCGCTTGAGACATGCAAACCATACCACATGGGCAAGATGACTGAAAGCGTCGGTTTCAGTGAAATGAAACAAGAAAGCAACTTGTTGGAAGTAACACATTTTGATGTGTGCAGTCCAATGAATGCTGAGGCACACAGTGGATATCGTTATGCTCTTACTTCACAGATGATTTGAGTAGATACTGAGTATGTTTACTTGATGAAACACAAGTCTGAATTATTGAATGGTTCAAGTAATTTCAGAATAAAGTTGAAGATCGTCGCGACAAGAGGATAAAATATCTATGATATGATCATAGAGATGAATATCTGAGTTGCGAGTTTGGTACACAATTGAGACATTGTGGAAATTGTTTCACGACTAGCACCGCCTGGAACACCATAGTGTGATGGTGTGTCCGAACATCATAACTGCACCCTATTGGATATGATGCATACCATGATGTCTCTTATCGAATTACCACGATAGTTTATGGGTTAGGCATTAGAGACAGCCGCATTCACTTTAATAAGGCACCACGTAATTCCGTTGAGACGAAACCGAACTATGGTTTGGAGAAACCTGAGTTGTCGTTTCTTAAAAGTTTGGGGCTGCGACGCTTATGTGAAAAAGTTTCAGGTTGATAAGCTCGAACCCAAAGCGGATAAAATGCATCTTCATAGGACACCCAAAACAGTTGGGTATACCTCCTAATTCAGATCCGAACGCAATAGGGATTGTTTCTAGAATCGGGTCCTTTCTCGAGGAAAAGTTTCTCTCGAAAAAATTGAGTGGGAGGAAGATAGAACTTGATAAGGTTGTTGAACCTTCACTTCAGGTAGAGAGTAGCGCAAGCACAGGAAAAATGTTTCTGTGGCCCCTGCCTCAGTTGAAGAGAAAGCTAATGATGATGATCATGGAGCTTCAGATCAAGTTACTATCGAACCTCATAGGTTGACAAGGGTATGTACAACTTCTAAGTAGTAACCCTGTCTTAAAAGGTCACATTGTTGGACAACGATGAACCTATGAGCTATGGAGAAGCGATGGTGGGCCCGGATTCCGAAAATGGCTCGAGGCCATAAAATCCGAGAGAGGATCCATGTATGAAAACAAAGTGTAGACTTTGAAAGAACTACTTGATGGTCGTAAGGCTGTTGGGTACATATGGATTTTAAAAGGAAGACAGACAATGATGGTAAGTGTCACCATTGAGAAAGCTCGACTTGTCGTTAAGGTGTTTCCCGACAAGTTCAAGGAGTTGACTACGATGAGACTTTCTCACTCGTAGCAATGCTAAGAGTCTGTTGGAATTAGCAGCTACTGCATTATTTATGAAATCTTGCAGATGGGATGTCAAAATATTGTTTCCTTGTTCTTGAGGAAAGGTTGTATGTGATACAACCAGAAGATTGTGTCGATCCTGAAAGATGCTAACAAGTATGCAAAGCTCCAGCAATCCTTCTAAGGACTGGAGTAAGCATCTCGGAGTTGGAATGTACACTTTGATGAGATGATCAAAGATTTTGGGTTTATACAAAGTTTATGAGAAACTTGTATTTCCAAAGAAGTGAGTGGGAGCACTACGACATTTCTGATAAGTATATGTGGATGACATATTGTTGATCCGAAATGATGTAGAATTTCTGGAAAGCATATAGGGTTATTTGAAAGGTGTTTTTCAATGGAGAACCTGGATTAAGCTATTTGAACATTGAGCATCAAGATCTATAAATATAGATCAAAAACGTTTAATAGTACTTTCAAATGAGCACATACCTTGACATGATCTTGAAGGTGTTCAAGATGGATCAGTCAAAGAAGGAGTTCTTGCCTGAGTTGTAAGGTATGAAGTTAAGAGTTAAAGCTCGACCACGGCTGGAGAAAGAGGAAGGACGAAGGTCGTCCCCTATGCTTTTGTCATAGGCTCTATACGGTATGCCATGCTGAGTACCGCACCTGATGTGTGCCTTGCCACATGTCTGGCAAGAGGGTACAAAGGTGATCTAGGAGTAGATCACCAGATAGCGGTCAAAATTATCCTTAGAGGAATAAGGATATGTTTCTCGGTTATGGAGGTGATAAAGAGTTCGACATAAAGAGTTATGTCGATGCAAGCTTAACACCCATCCGGATAGCTCTGAGTAGAGATACCGGATACGTATAATGGAGCAACAATTTAGAATAGCTCCAAGTAGAACAGTTATTTGAAATGGCTCCAAATATAACGTAGAGATTTGCGAAGTACATACGGATCTGAATGTTGCAGACCCATTGACTAAAACCTCTCTCACAAGCAACATGATCAAACCCATAACTCATTGAGTGTTAATCACATAGTGATGTGAACTAGATTATTGACTCTAGTAAACTCTTGGATGTTGGTCACATGGCGATGTGACCTGTGAATGTTAATCACATGGCGATGTGAACTAGATTATTGACTCTAGTGCAAGTGGGAGACTGTTGGAAATATGCCCTAGAGGCAATAATAAATAAGTTATTATTATATTTCCTTGTTCATGATAATCGTTTATTATCCATGCTATAATTGTATTGATAGGAAACTTAGATACATGTGTGGATACATAGACAACACCATGTCCCTAGTAAGCCTCTAGTTGACTAGCTCGTTGATCAATAGATGGTTACGGTTTCGTGACCATGGACATTGGATGTCGTTGATAACGGGATCACATCATTAGGAGAATCATGTGATGGACAAGACCCAATCCTAAGCCTAGCACAAAGATCGTGTAGTTCGTATGCTAAAGCTTTTCTGATGTCAAGTATCATTTCCTTAGACCATGAGATTGTGCAACTCCCGGATACCGTAGGAATACTTTGGGTGTGCCAAACGTCACAACGTAACTGGGTGGCTATAAAGGTACACTACAGGTATCTCCGAAAGTGTCTGTTGGGTTGGCACGAATCGAGACTGGGATTTGTCACTCCGTGTGACGGAGAGGTATCTCTGGGCCCACTCGGTAGGACATCATCATAATGTGCACAATGTGATCAAGGAGTTGATCACGGGATGATGTGTTACGTAACGAGTAAAGAGACTTGCCGGTAACGAGATTGAACAAGGTATCGAGATACCGACGATCGAATCTCGGGTAAGTACTATACCAGTAGACAAAGGGAATTGAATACGGGATTGATCGAATCCTCGACATCGTGGTTCATCCGATGAGATCATCGTGGAACATGTGGGAACCAACATGGGTATCCAGATCCCGCTGTTGGTTATTGACTGGAGAACGTCTCGGTCATGTCTGCATGGTTCCCGAACCCGTAGGGTCTACACACTTAAGGTTCAATGATGCTAGGGTTATAAAGGAAGTTTGTATATGGTTACCGAATGTTGTTCAGAGTCCCGGATGAGATCCCGGACGTCACGAGGAGTTCCAGAATGGTCCGGAGGTAAAGATTTATATATAGGAACTATGGTTTTGGCCACCGGAAGTGTTTTGGGCGTCACCGGTAGTGTACCGGGACCACCGGAGGGGTCCGGGGGTCCACCGGGAGGGGCCACCAGCCCCGGAGGCCTACATGGGCCAATACTGGGAAGGGACCAGCCCCTAGGTGGGCTGGGGCGCCTCCCACCATGGCCCAAGGCGCCTCCAAGAGGGGAGGGGGCAAACCCTAGGGCAGATGGGCCCTAAGGCCCACCCGAGGTGCGCCTCCCCCTTCTCCCCTTGTGGCCGCCACCCCAGATGGGATCTGGGCTGCCGCCACCCCTGGGGAGGGAACCCTAGGTGGGGGCGCAGCCCCTCCCCTCCCCCTATATATACTTGAGGTTTGGGCTGCCCAATACACGCGATTCAATCTCTCTCTTGGCACAGCCCTGCTCCTCTCCCTCCTCCTCTCCCGCGGTGCTTGGCGAAGCCCTGCAGGATTGCCACACTCCTCCACCACCACCACGCCATTGTGCTGCTGCTGGATGGAGTCTTCCTCAACCTCTCCCTCTCTCCTTGCTGGATCAAGGCATGGGAGACGTCACCGGGCTGTACGTGTGTTGAACGCGGAGGTGTCGTCCGTTCGGCACTTGGTCATCGGTGATTTGGACCACGACGAGTACGAATCCATCAACCCCGTTCACTTGAACGCTTCCGCTTAGCGATCTACAAGGGTATGTAGATGCACTCTTCTTCCCCTCGTTGCTGGTTTCTCCATAGATAGATCTTGGTGACACGTAGGAAAATTTTGAATTTCTGCTACGTTCCCCAACAGAGAGGAGTCCTTGTCTTGATCGCCAAGTCTTGTGGAATACTCCTTGTATGCGGCATGTCATCGGCTGTCCGAACTGGCCCATGAGTAAACGGCCATGGGGGTCCTCGGTCCAATCCAACTGATCGGGAGACGACGTGGTGAGTACCCCTAGTCCAAAACACCGTCACCCACCTCCTACTCTTCATTGCCGGAGTACGTCGTGTAGACATCACCGGTCATGGACGGGGCGGCCTCGTTGTTGTTGCAGTCGCCCGTGAAACACACCGATGATGTGACTAACGCGGAGCTAACCATGCTTGGTTTGGATGATTTTGAAATGAACCCAACTTTTGCAAGAAGGTAGGCATGCCCATGGAGGCACATGCTTGGTTTGGACGAATTTCGACACCGTATGCAAATGGTGACACATCCGGCTATTTATCGACCTTTTTAACAAAGAAAACTTCAGAAAATGCAAAACTGGGATAAACCCCAAACAATTTGGCATGGTGCCTTTAATTGGTCATACAAGGCTATGAAAAAAATGGGGTCATTTAAGGGATGTCGAGAAATCAGGTGCTCCCGAAAATACCCTTCCAGCCTATCCAAATACTTTCCATTGAACATGGTATTTCTTTAGAAATCTCAAGACATGCACCAACTTCTGCAAGCAAGTGGGCATGCCCATTTTTAGGCATCCATGTCTGGTTTGAGTGACTTCCGACACCGTACATTGTGATACGCTCTGCCATTAATCGGTTTTTTTCAGCAAGAAAAATCCGGAAAATACAAAACTTGGCAAAAGCTCAAACAATTTTGCATGGTGCCTTGAACTAGTCATACAAGGCTACAAAAAAAGAGGTCATTTATGGGATGTCGAGAAATGAGATGCTCCCAAACAAATCCTTCTAGCCTACCCGAACACTCTCCATTGAACATGGTATTTCTTTGGAAATATCAGGACTGGCCCCAACTTTTGCAAGCAAGTGGGCATGCCCATGTTAGGCATCCATGCCTGGTCTGAATGACTTCCGACACCATATGCATGTTGCGGCATGTTCTGCCATTAATTGTCCTTGTTTCACCGAGAAAACTCTAGAAAATGCAGAACTTGTCGAAAACCCAAACAACTTGCCATGATGCCTTGAATTCGTCATATGAGACCCTTGAAAAATAGTGGGGTCATTTCAAGGATGTCAAAAACAACATGCTCTCGGACGGAGCCTTCTGGCCCCACGAACACACTTCGTTCAATATGCTCGATTTTTGTACATCCTTGAAATGATCCCAACTTTTGCTACCAAGTGGTCATGCCCCTTATAAGCATCCATGCTAGGTTCGAACAATTTTTGACACCATATGCAAGTTGCGACACGTCTAGCCTTTTTTCCGCATTTTCTGACCAAGAAAACTACAAACTTATCAAAAACGAAAACAACTTGTCATGGTGCCTTGGATTGGTCATATGAGGCCATGAATAAAAATTGGACCATTTCAAGGATGTCGAAAAACAATGTGCTCTCAGACGGACCCTTTTGGCCAACCTGAACACCCTCCGTTGAACATGGTGTTTTTGTGTACATTACCCCAACTTTTGCCACTTGGTGAACGTGCCAATGTTAAGCATCCATGGCAGGTTTGAACGACTTTCGACACCGTATGCAAGTTGGGACATGTCTAGCCATTTTATCGACCTCTTTGACCGAGAAAACTTTAGAAAATGCAAAACTTGTCAAGAACCCAAGAAATTTGGCTTGGTGCCTTAAATTAGTCATACAAGGCCATGGGAAAAATATTGGGGGCATGGTGCCTCCCATGGGCATGCCACCTGCTGGCAAAAGTTGGGGTCTTCAAGAATGTCCAAAAAAAACACCATGTTCTACGTAGCGTGTCCGGGTAGGCATCCATGCCACGTTTGAAGGAAAAAGATATTTAAAATCATAATTTATGTAGGTACTTAAAACTACCATTTTAAGTTTTAACATAACTAATAAATACAGGATGATAGAGTTGAAAACAGCAAATGTTTTTTCAAAAGCATTAAATAAATATTTAAAGTTAAAAATAATTTAAAATAGTTACTTAATACTTTTATTTTGTTATTTCAATTTTTGGAGAAGGTTTCAAATAATAATAAAGTTTCAAAAGGAGAAAGAATTAACTAAAAAGAGAAGAAAATGAAAAAGAATCTTACGCCTTGCCCAACTAAGCGACGGCATCGCTCCTGTCGGACACCTATTGGAATTTGTTCGGAATTTAGAAAATGTTCCCATTTCAAAAATTATTGTTCACAAATTGAAAAAATGTTCTAGAAAATTTAGAACATTTTTTATACCAGTTTTTGTTCTCATTTCTGAAAAATGTTTTGGAATTTATATTTTTGTTTGTGTTCTCCAAAAATCTTTGTTTTCACTATTTTGTTCATGCTTTTCAAAAAAATTATTGGCGTTTTGACATTCTGAACAATTTTTAAAGACACAAACATTTTTTTAAATTACCTTGCTGTTTTCGAAAATGCAAATTTTTTTATTGATGATTTTTTTGGAAATAACAAACTCTTTGAGATTTTTGGAACAGCATTTTGAAAGCGCAATCATTTTTTGAAAAATAAAGTTGAAAGAAAACGAAAAATAAATAAGAAAAAAAAAGAAACTATGAAAAAAGGACCGGTTCGCATAGTGTTCCTAAAATCCTTTTAAAATTCCCAGCCGTCCGTTACTTAATGTGTGTAGATTTATATCGTTCACTAAAGGATTGCTGTCCCTGTTGTTGTGGACAACAGTTTTGATGTAGGTGGTTGCGGGTTCGATTCCAAGCTTGTGCTCTCCTTTTTTGCTATTTGTCATCGCATGCCACCGCAAATGGGCTGGCCCAAGTGAGCTGCCCGGCTTACACATTACACTAGTAAGCGGAAGCTCTGCGGTGCCAGGTAGGTTGCGCCCATTTCATTTTCTTTTTTGCGTTATGTTTGCCTCTAACAAAATGGATGAGCTTTACCACAATTAGTAGCAACAAACAATAGTTTGGAATGTCCCAGTTGCTGTTATCTCAAAGGGCCTGACTCCAAGCTTTGTTAAAATATAGGAAAGAATTTACAGGATCAGTTCTAAGAAAACATGAATTTACAGGGTCAATTTTCAAGAAAACAGAGTTGTAACTCTATATATGGCCTCGAAGAGCATGATGATTATACACCCACATAATACACTCTCAGCAGGGAGAAAACACCAGGAGCATGATTCGAAACAAGACAAGCAGCTTGCAGCTCTCTAGGATACCTCATCAATGATAGCCTCAAAGTCCCTGTCGACAAACTTCTATTCTTTAAAAGATTATGATATTGTGTTCTTTCTAAAAAAAACTATGTACTAATATCACCTTAATATCAACCTGTTGTTATTCTGGGTACTTATAGATGAGCTTCCTAAAGTGTAAATAAAAGTGATTAGTAGAAAGGAAGCCTGCAACTATTTTGCCCTCTATTTTTCTAAGTATTGGCAAATGCAACTAATTTTAATTAATAATTTTCTAAGTAGGCAGCCAGGTGAGCGGAAGGATGCATCACACATTATTTAGCAAAAATATGCTCTCTTCCATAGACCTTTACATAAACCCAAATTATGAATACTCTAAATGATGCAGGACCACTATAATCTTTGGGAAATTCCCAAATCAACTTTGTTCATAATCACATATAGCAATGCCATAATATTAAATCTGCTATAAGAACCAAATGCATCATGCATAATGGAGAATATTTCTCAGTAAATAAAATTTGACCAAATCATTGAGACACAAGGAATGGCTTTGCATCATTAGTCATGCCAGCTTGCTACTGATCCTAAAATTGCATCATCAGACACAAGGAATGGGTCTGCATCATCAGTCACGCAGCTTGCTACTGATCCTAAAATTGCAAGCAAGCAAAGCTTAGTGATAGCTACAAGACCAGACAAATAAATTCAGATGGAATTAATGAACTATTGGCATCATCAAGCGAAAATTATAAAACAATTTGCTTAGGTAATATCATTGAAACCGTGTCAGGCACACTATGGTAAACATTACATGAGAAACTGAAGCAAGACACAAGTATATATACAATCTGCTTCAAAACGCATATGACAATGGAATCAGACACTTAAAACAAGGTTTGAATTTTAATAATCCTCCATGCACAAAGTTTGAAGCGTTCAAAATAGAGGATGCCTAGGAGTATCATAGCGCCCACCACAGAAACCAAGACCCTAACAATAGTGCATATAGTCGCAGGGCGCGTCTCTTGAGGCGGAACTGTACGCACTAATCACGTTGTCGTATTTGTTAGCGTCATTGTATGATAGCATGCATAGTTTAGTTGAAATACTGGAGAAACATGTATAAATCTCCTCTTGTGGCATATCAAGCTGTAGGTGAATACTCATAAGACATATAAACATGTAGCAGGTGCATTTGTACATCTATATGCAACCAAATGAGCACCAGTTGTTAAAAGAAGAATACACGGAATAGAACTGCAGCAGCAGTAGAGTATTCATTGATAAGGAGAGCTATCTAATAGGCCTATATTAAGAAAGAGATAACAGTGTTACAAAGTGGATGACTGATCACAAGCATCACAAGAGATAACACTCTTACAATGGTGCCTGCATTCTCTCTGTATGTTAGGTGCAGTTCAAGCAAAAGTCATGGATCATTTCTGAATATGCACAGGTATGTGCTTACAGCTAACTATGTAGTGAGCAGGTTTATCTTCGTCGTGTTGTGGAAATGAGAAAGAGATGTATTAGTTGGTGAGAAGCAATCTGTGTGACGAACGAACAATCAGTAAAAATGTGTATGTTTAAAACCAGATAGTGAATTAGCATGAGCTGTTTCCACATGAGAATAAAATCAAACAAGTCTAACAATGTATTGAAGTAAAATTTAGGTTCAGGAAATTCTTTTTTTTTAACGGTCACCGGGGGGGGAGAGCTTCCCCACCTTAGGTTCAGGAAATTCTCATTGAAAGTTAGGTTGACAACGAAAATATTTAATATTTAATTGGCAAACAAAGATGACAGCAGATCATTGATTTCATAATCAAGGCATGCATTTGCCTAAGCTATAAGCACAAACATAAATAAATTCTTTTCGGGAGTAAAATCATATATAAACTGAGTGAACCTGCAGGTTCTAGAAGAAATAATGGAACCAATACAGGAACAATAAATAGAAAATAAAGAGAGAGAAGTTGTACCTTGTTTTTTATGTGTCTTGCGGCACATGCTTGAAAGGCTTTGCTGGTTACATCTCATTCCCTTACAGGATAACACAAGCAATGAAATGTGCAGCAATGCAAAATTTACAAAAATGCAGTTGGTCAGACATGCTTGCTGTAATACAAATATATATAGGGGAAAAACAATAATCAGGAGAATGATCGCAAGTCGAATAAAAGTAAAATACAGAGGTGATGCATGATGTAACATATAGTCATAATAGCTGGGCGAGTGACATATAAAAGGGAAACCAAGATTGAGGGTAAACAAAGGAGGCTAACCATTAATTTTGAATGAGATAAACGAAGGCAAAATATACTGCCTTAACGCCAACACACAAAACACTAAATAATTTGCATCTTCCTCACTTGGAATTCTACAAACCCACTTCCCTCATGTAGATTTGTAACTCTGTATTCGGAGACACAAACATTAACTAAAAGTGAAACGAGGGATCATTTATTAACAATCAAACTCACTATTAATGCATTCAGATAATAATGAAATTTACATTTCATGATATATGAAAAACGGGACTGGTTAAAGCAAACCATCCGCAGTTCAGCACCAAACACACAAATCGACTATAACAAGAAGCTAGAAGATAGTTCACAACAGGAATCAATCATACCGGATAAAAACTAATTCTTCAGAATATACTTATGCCAGTTGTATAGTACCTGCCACCTGGCTTCGATGGTGTTGAGATCGTTTTCGAATGAGCCGGCGAGGACCCAAATCCGGGACAGATTGAACTCCATGGTTGAAGAAAACTGCACAGCCACATGTTTAGTCTCGCCTTTGCGCCGTAGAAGTACCCGCCGGTCATTCATCGACAGTGACACTGGCAGAACATCAAGTTAGCAAATGGACCAGATGGCAACGACAAACAAAACTGATTGAACTATGGAGCAGTAAACACACCAGTAGCGTCGTGTGGCGGCTTATTGATCTACCAAACATAGAAATAAAATTTCAATACTCTAAGCATGCATTCATTCACATAAAAAAGGAAGATTAAATGGAACTAAAAGGAACAAAAAGGCGGGCATGCTTCTATTCTGTCGGCTAGCAATCTGAACTATCATGAAAATGAGGAGATCCGGGGAGGTGAACAAATTAAACGCTACTTGGTACACTATAAAAAAAGCATATGAGCAAAAAGGCACCCACAAAGACACAGAAAACAGCCTACAGAAGAATTGGCTGACCATGGTTATAATTCAAGAAATAGAAAACTTATGCTTATTCAGTAACAAAAAAATTGGTTGACCATGCTTATAATTCAAGAAACTATAGTTCCATCATCTTCTTGTCCTATGATAAATTTGCAACATGGACATGGTTATAAACATTTGTCAAATCATAGGTCACAAGACAAACAGGTTAACTTCAGCGCCAGCTTGAACCAAAGAGTGCATCTGAGAAGTAATACAAATGACCTAGGCTATAAGTAATTCATGAATTACAGAACAATAACTTGTGTTAATAGGTTGGTAGAACATGAAGGCACGTCTAGCTATAAGGGCCTGATGGATTAAAAAATCCTCAGTGAAACATTTAAGGATCCAAACAAGGGAGGTAACAAACTTGACTGAAGTATAAATGATAATTCTTCAGTTGTCTGCGCCACCACATGTTTATTTTAAGAAGGGCCTTGTCCACCAAATCAACAACGCACTTCATTCTCTGTATATGCGTTAGCATCACATATCTTCTTGAGCATCAGACATCTTGGACTTACATAGCTAGAAAAATTTCCCATTAGAAAGAGAGAGATAGAGAGATGCGAGAGAGAGGGAGGAGACCTTGCCGAGCTGTTGGTCATGGGTCGGAGTTCCATTGATGGCGGAGGCGATGGCGGCCGAGATCCATGGCGGCGTGTGGTGGGGAGATGGTGAGAGAAGGAGAGAAGGGGTGGGGGCGCCGGCAGATTTGGGCCTCTTCCTCACCCGCCGTTCGGCGGCGCGGGCAGATTTGGCCGTTTCTACGGCGAGGCCGACGTCGGCGGGTTGGATGTGGCAGCGCGGGGCGGCGGAGCAGAGGCAAGAGCGAGGGAGACGAGGAGGTCGCGTGCGAGCAGGGAGAAAGGGGAAACGCGTGCAGCGCGAGCGCCAGGGGAGATATTTTCTGAGAGCCGTTTTTGTCGGGTTCGATCCTACGTGGCACGCGCGAGCTAGCGCCCTTGATGCACACGTTAATGCTTTTCGATATCCATATTACCCTTTATACGTTTTATAAAGAGTTGTATCGGAACGGGACTCTATCTGTAGATGGATCAAATGGTGGAGCTATTGTTTTTGATGACTCACTGTCTGATTCGGGCTTTGAGTACAAGAGCGTGATGGTTGCTGAAAAAGACAAGGTAATCTTGATGGCTGTTCAACGATATATATGTTGAAAATAATTCTGTAATTAGGGGAAAATCTCCCCTTGCCCAAAACCGTCGTTGCGGTTTGTCCCGCAAGCGACGCCTCCCTTCGATCTCCTGAAACCGACGCCTCCTCGAGAGATCGTCGTGTCTCTTCGGGATATATAAAAGGGGCTTGTAATCATCGATCAAAGGATTCGATCACTTTCGATTCAAAACACGTTATCAGCCCGTAGAACAACCAGCGAGAGCAAAAAGGCAAAAGAGAAAGGAGAGGAGAGGCAGCACTCGGCCGCCGTTTTCTACGGGGACAATTCGATGGAAGAGGAATTATGCCTTGTGGACAGTGGTGCCACAAACTCCATACCGAGGGAGATGAAATATTTCCAAACTCTGAAAAAGACAAATGGAGATATTCTAACTATCGCTGGACGCGATACTGTGATTGTTGGTACTGGACGTGCCATATTCACCCTCCCAAGTGGTACATATGTGACAATTGAGGATGCTTTACTGTATCCCGATTCTGCACGTACCCTGATCAGTTATCGAGATATCCGTAAAAATGGTTTTCATATTGAAACCCATGAAGACAACAAAGAGGAGTATCTACTCTTTACTAAAGATGACGGATATGGCAAAAAGGTACATGAAAAATTCCTTCTCTGTCGTCTGGTTTGTACTATACATACATCAAACCCGTGGAACATGTTGCATACAAAGTAATTTTTCAGAATGTTAACGCATTCCAAACCTGGCATGATCGCCTAGGCCATCCTGGAATAGGAATGATGAGAAAAATTACTAGCAATTCCATTGGTCATAATTTGCTTGAGTCAAAATTTCCTCAATCTTCTGATTTTATGTGCACATCTTGTGCCACGGGAAAGCTAATTTTGAGGCCCTCACACCTCAAAATACAAGCTGAACCACTTCAGTTCCTTAAATGTATTCAAGGAGACATTTGTGGTCCCATTCAACCATTATCTGGACCTTTCCGGTATTTCATGGTTCTGATTGACGCATCTACACGATGGTCACATGTGTGTCTTCTATCCACATGAAACCATGCATTTGCCAAGATAATGAGGCAAGTCATTAAGTTGCAAGCCCATTATCCTGAAAGTCGAATTAAATCAATTCGGATGGACAATGCTGCAGAATTCTCCTCACGTGCTTTCAATGATTATTGCATGGCTTTAGGGATTGAAGTTCAACACTCTGTTCCATATGTCCATACACAAAATGGTTTGGCTGAAGCATTGATTAAGAGGATCAAACTCATTGCAAGACCTTTGTTGACGAATTGCAACTTGCCAACCTCTTGTTGGGGTCACGCTGTTTTACACGCTGCTGACTTGATACAATTGAGGCCAACTGCATATCACAGTTCTTCCCCTCTGGAATTGGTACGTGGAAATCCTCCAAGCATTTCCCATCTGCGTAAGTTCGGATGTGCTGCATACATCCCGATCTCACCACCACAGCGGACATCTATGGGCCCACACAGGAAGTTGGGGATCTATGTGGGGTACAAATCGCCGTCGATTATTAAGTACCTGGAACCCCTGACTAGGGATCTGTTCACAGCCCGCCACGCTGATTGCATATTTAATGAGGAACATTTTCCGGCATTAGGGGGAGATTTCAAGTACCAGAAAGAATGCCCGGAAATTGATTGGAATGCTCATTCCATTTCATCCTCTGATACACGTACCCATGAGACCGAACTTCAAGTTCGAAAGATCATTAATTTGCAACATCTTGCAAATAATCTGCCAGATTCATTTACTGGTTTGAAAGGTGTTACAAAATCCTTAAACCCGGCCAGAAACGCGCCAGAAAGAGTGGAGGTACCAATAAAAACCACTCAACTCCCTATTCCTAAAAAGAGGGGGAGTAGTACGGCCTCTGACCTGGAGCATGCTTCTAACAAGAAGCAAAGGAAATCGAGGAGAAAAACCTCGGAGTCAGTAAATGCAAGTCAACTCAACGTTGACAAACACCTGATGGGTAGTATACACCCAGTGGAAGGGCAACCTCCACAACCCAGTTCCATTATGCACAAACTGACTGGGACATCGGAACACCCAGACTCGATCGTATTGGGAAATCACAAAGGGTCACTAGGGGTGCAGGAAATTTCCATCAACTATGTTGATTCTGGAGAATTATTTGATCGTAAGACTACGACTGTCGACATATATTTTGCTGAAAAGATTGCAGATACCCTTCTCACTGATCATGATCCAAGGTCTATCCTTGAGTGCCAAAAGCGCTCCGACTGGCCTAAATGGAAGGATGCAATCCAAGCAGAAATTGCCTCGCTTAACAAAAGAAAGGTATTCACTGAAGCAATACCTACACCTCCCAGTGTTTTCCCTGTGGGATTCAAATGGGTTTTTCTCCGGAAATGGAATGAGAACAATGAGGTGGTGAGATATAAAGCAAGGCTCGTAGCACAAGGTTTCACGCAGAAACCCGGCATTGATTTCACTGAAACATATTCTCCAGTAATGAGTGCAACCACTCTCCGATATCTTATATCTTTGGCAGTGCAAAATCGTCTATCTATGCAGTTGATGGACGTCGTGACCACATATCTTTACGGGTCACTAGATTCGGACATATATATGAAGGTTCCTGATGGAATCTCTGTCCCGAATAAAAATGCAAAACGCAACATGTATTGTGTAAAGCTGAATAAGTCACTATATGGCTTAAGGCAGTCGGGACGGATGTGGTACAACCGACTCAGTGAGTTCCTTCTTCAGAAAGGTTACTCCAATAATGCTGATTGCCCATGTGTTTTCATCAAGAAGTCCTCTACAGGATTTTGCATCATTTCTGTGTATGTTGATGATCTCAACATCATCGGCAGCACACCAGACATTGATGAAGCACGCAATCACCTAAAGATGGAATTTGAGAAGAAGGATTTGGGTAAAACCAAATTTTGCTTAGGTATTCAACTTGAGCATCTTCCCTCAGGAATCATGGTACACCAGTCTGCCTATATCCAGAAAATATTGGAGAAATTCAATATGGACAAATCCTATCCATCTAAAACTCCCATGGTGGTTCGATCTCTAGACGTAGAGAAAGATCCGTTTAGACCAAGGGATGATGGAGAAGAGGTGTTGGGACCTGAAGTTCCATACCTTAGTGCTGTTGGAGCGCTTATGTATATTGCAAATTGCACAAGACCTGATATTGCATTTGCAGTGAATCTACTTGCTAGACATAGCGCAGCTCCCACCAAACGTCATTGGTCTGGAGTGAAGAATATCTTTAGATATCTCCAAGGCACAAAGGATCTTGGCCTATTTTTCCAGTTCCAGAAAAATCAGGATTCTGATGTGATTGGATATGCAGATGCCGGCTATTTGTCTGATCCCCATAATGCTAGATCTCAGACCGGCTTCGTGTTCCTACATGGTGGCACTGCTATATCATGGAAGTCTTCGAAACAAACTCTGGTGGCAACATCTACCAATCATTCTGAAATAATTTCATTATTTGAAGCAACATGCGAATGTGTATGGCTTCGCAGAATGATAAACCACATACAACAGTCATGTGGAATGGGTTCGATAAAATCACCTACCATTATCTATGAAGATAATGCGGCTTGTGTTGCGCAGATGCAAACATGATACATCAAGAGTAATATCACTAATCATATTTCTCCTAAATGGCTTTTCCCCCATAATCTTCAGAAAAGCGGGGAAATAAGCATTCTGCAAGTCAAATCATGCGACAACCTTGCTGATTTATTTACCAAGTCTCTACCAAATTCTACATTCCAAAAATGTGTTCATAGAATTGGTATGCGAAGACTTAGGGACTTGCAGGTGTCAGGGGGAGTCTCTTCTTAAGATATCCTCATTTTAATGACATCACATTATGCTATCTTTCTTTGTGAGTATATGTTTCATGATCTCATCAAAGATTTTATGAAGAACTTTTGAAGAAGAATCTTTTGAGATGATAGAGCTTCCCGGACAATCGTGAAGATGATCTACATGGTCAAGCGTAGATTAGGGGAGTGTTGAAAATAATTCTGTAATTAGGGGAAAATCTCCCCTTGCCCAAAACCGCCGTTGCGGTTTGTCCCGCAACCGACGCCTCCCTTCGATCTCCTGGAACCGACGCCTCCTCGAGAGATCGTCGTGTCTCTTCGGGACATATAAAAGGGGCCTGTAACCATCAATCAAAGGATTCGATCACTTTCGATTCAAAACAATATAGCATCAACCGGAAGGAAAACGAAGTGTCCAGGCTCACGGGTTACCTCCTGGACATTTCGCCGGAAGAGAATCAGAGGCCATGGTCAACTCATGCAAGATTATTTTGTGCCGGATTGCACCTTACCGGTATACGTGTTCCGGCGACACTTTGGCATGACCGAACGGCTGTCCATCAAATTGCCGACGGCATGAAAATCTCTGAATTCCAACAACAAGAAATGCCGCCGATTTGTTTTTATTTTTTCACTTTCCTAAAGGTAACCGCGGCACTTTGAATTCTTGCATAGGGTCTCCTACAGATTTTTCTGATTTTTTTTGATTTTTTCTTTTGCATGGGTCTCCTACAGATTTTTCTGTTTTTTTTTTGGATTTTTTCTTTTGCATGGGTCTCCTACAGATTCATTGGATGCCCTCATCAAATGGCCAAAGTATACAATCATAAAAAACACAAAACGGTGGTGAGCGTTTGATGTAGAACAGTACTAGGGAGTTCGGAACGAGAAGACCGAAGTGACAGCCTCACTCACTTTTTTCCTTTTGCTCTTAGACAATTCTAGTACACACCATGGATTTTCAGCTTAATTTTTTTTTTTGAATTTTCACCGGGGGAGAAGATATCCTCCCCACCAGAATTGTATTCATTTGTTGCCTATAGGCTTTGCAGCCTAATACAAGATAGGGTTCAAGTGAACCAGAAGTACAGGGTATACATAAAGGAGAAATAAAGCAAAAACAACACACAGACAACACATGGCGAGGGGGGACACAACACAACCAGGGGCACCACGGGCGCTTGAACTGCAGCGGTGATTCGAGACTAAACCATGACATTGTACCATCGACGCAATCGAAAAGCACCACGCGACCAAGACTGCACAACGCCGCGACACCACCTGTGTCATGGGGTACATTCGAACGGTCACGCCGGGCCGAGACGACGCCATGGCACCTGTGTGCCACCGGCGTAGTCGAAGGGCATCACCAAGCATAGAACTCCACGGAGCACACCCAAAACAACACAACAAAGGGGCACCCCGGGCGCTGGAATTGCAGCAGCGAGCCGAGATTAAACCATGACACTACACTGTCGACGCAATCGAAAAGCACCGGGCAACCAAGACTGCACAACACCGAGACACCACCTGTGTCATGGGGTACATTCGAACGGTCACGCCGGGCCGAGACGACGCCATGGCACCTGTGTGCCACCGGCGTAGTCGAAGGGCATCACCAAGCATAGAACACCACATAGCACACCCAAAACATCACAAGACCGGGGGATGAAGACAACGCCATCAAGATGGAAACGACGGGAAGCATCGCTGCTGTCTCGTCCAGCAGCAGCCGACCGACCATGGATTTCTCCCAAACCCCGGTCACACCCTCCATGCGACGAGACGCGGAGCAGCCGTCAATAGCGCGTGGCAGCGTTGAAACTGGACGGCCCCAGATCCAGGCGAATCCGACCGGCAGAGACGCCGGTGGGCACCCTTGACGCGGAGAGCCACCGGTGAGGACCACCGGCGCGGCGCCCCCAGCAGGGAAGGCAATGAGACAGCAGCAGCCCACCGGGGAACCTGGGAGATGGAGGGCTCCAAGGAGAAGGAACCACGACGCCACCTTCGTTTGGCAACCACGCAAAGGAGCACGATGAGAACGAACTGGGTGGGGGCAGTGGAGGCGGGAGACGCAGCAAATGGATCTCCAGGAGGTGGATGTAGAGCGCGTGGCAGAAGGTCGACGATGCGAGCTTGAGGACGGGAGGCGACGGAGGCCGGCGCAAGAGCGTGGGAGCAGGGGACGCTGCGCCCAGCCCAGCAGACAACGGCGGGTGGAACCGCCGCCGAGATACCCATGGGGCCAGGCCACCGCAGCCACCCGAGGGCGCCGAAGCCCGCAGTCGCGGCGCGCTGGCCGGAACGAAATGAGGGAGTCGGCCAGAGGGAAGCACCAGGCCAGATCAGCCGCCCCCGATGCGGAAGAGGGGACCAGAGCACGCGCGTGGGACGCTCAACACGCACTTCACCGTCCTCCCCGACAAGTCTGCACCGGCAACTCGACACACATTGCAGTTGGCAGCCCATGGAGAAGGGAGACGCAGGTTAATGGAGTCAAGCATCGGCTGGATCTGATGGGGCAAGGCGCCGAAGGCCACATGGGGATGGACGTCGTGCGGCCGGGCGCAGAGGGGGTGGATGAAGTGCGGCACGGCCAGATCCGTTGCAGGGAAGCCACGGCAGCAGTATGGAGGATGCCTGCCGCAGGATCTGTCGAACTTCGAGGCTGGTGAAGGTGGGCGTCGCGGCGGGGGTGGAGGTGGACTTGGGTCACAGGAGAGAGCAGATCCTGCCGCCACCAGCCGCCGGCGGGCTTTGCCCGACGTCGTTTGCTGGCGGCGGTGGGGGGTGGAGGCTGGGGTGGTGGCTCAGGCGGCGGCCGGTGGGGGTGCCCGCCCGAGTCGCCTCCGCTCAAAAATTAGTTTAGCGCCGTGGACGTTTTAAACCGAGAAGAAGTGTATAAATAAGTCTACACCTAGCATGAAGAAGGGCAGCGACGACCGAGCAGGGTGGGCGCGAGCCATACTGGCCGTGTGCACGTCGCCCATGAACCCGGGCTGGAGGAGCTGTGCACGACACCAACAAGGCAACGACACAGCGGAAACGGCACTGGTGGCGTGGGCTGGATAACGGCGGCCTCTGAAGCAGAGTCCTGCCGGCCCGCCCAGTAGAGGCAGTGTCACCAAACTCGAACTCACACCTCAAAGACGACCAATCTGACCCCTCAAATGCCCATGGACACATTCGGACGCGTCTACGGGCACTGATAGTTCACATCTTAAATTTCTCTTCTCACAACCGGACATCTTAATTAGCACGGCTCAAATTCATACAAACTCATGCAACTACGTACTATATCAGGACGTATCATCAGACTATCAAAAATTGGCATGTTTAACCAACATACTATATGTGGAGAAAATCATCCACGCCTGCCCTTGCCTTCTAGACGCCCTTCCGTCCTTCTCGTGGAAGTAGCGATAGAAGATGCAGTATGAATCAAGCCGGGTCTGCTAGTTACCAGAGTTGTCCGACCCTTGGATGTCCTCCTTCTCCTCCTTCAGGGGTAGTCTGGCCATGGCGCAGACCGCCTGATTCTGCTCTCGGGTGAGGGCGCGCGTGTCCCTCTGCTGCCGCTTCTTTACAATACATGCGCGCGGATGGCTTCCTCCTATGCGGCAGAGAGTTGCAGCATCAGGCGCCTCTGTTGCCACCATATCGGCGGCGAGTCGGGCCTCAACCGCCCTCATCCTTTGCTTCCGATGGTGAGTACACCGGTCCCGGTAGGACTCGTACTCCGACTACCTGGTGATGGGGAAAGGGAGATTGGATGGCTCTCGGGAGGACCGCGATGATCTAGCCCCAGAGCATCCGAGCGCCCGATGCGCTGCCGCAATGGACCCGCGCTAGAAAGATCCCGCTGTCGGTCGGGCGCTGTCCTCCCGGGTGCGACATAGTGGAATGCGGATGGCCATTGCTGCCTCCAAACTGCACGAGACGACGCCTCAGTCGACGGATCTGTAATGGTCGTCGTCGGATCCATTGCCCGCCATTCCAGAGAAGGCCGAAGATCGCCGGACAGGAGCTTTGGTGGCGGAGGGGAATGGGTGAAGTGGCTAGGGTTTTGTCCGCTGAGCGGATGGGGAGGAATATATTAGGGTCGGGTGGGCTAGCGTGGGTCAGGATTGAAGTGGCGAACGCGCCCGGGCGCCTTCGGACGCCCATATCCGCCTTACTTTTGGGCTGAATATGAGGTATGACGGTCAGCCCGTGCATTTGAGGCCCATTTGAGATGCCCGTCTAAGTTGTTTTTTTGTGACCGGTTACTCTCTGGATCATCCGCCCAGGTGTGCAACTCGGGCGTCTGGCTGCAGATGCTTTAAGTTGTACAAGATTTAGATAAAAAAGATGTCCTATATTTTGAGATAGCGGGAGTAGCTTTTAGTGTGTGCGAGCTTGCTATACACGACCAGCCCAAAGTCGGTTTGCAAAGTCACATGCTCCCACAATTCGTTTTGGAGCTCGGGCGCTCTTTAAAAATAATGCAAAAAATAAAAATTAATTTTCAACAAAATTCAGAAAAAGAAACATATGTACATAAAAGACAACAACAAGGGAGGCATGGAGGTCAATGGCAACCACAAATAGGCAAATGTAGATTTTCTATGAGTAAGAGTATTGATCTCATAAGGAACTAAAGAAAATGATAAACGCAAAAATAACAATGTTTCAATGTAAATATTAAAAGATGCAGATGATTTGATGTTTTGTGTGTGTGATCGAGCAATGGAACGTGATTAATTATAATAATAAAAAGAGTGCATCAAGTGGCCTAATCCTTCATAATGACAAGGACGCTAGCAAAAACACCCCACGCCCGCGTCGCTCCTGCAGCGGCTCGGGCGGAACCCTAGCCCGCCGCTGGTGGCGTCCCATCCCTCAGATCCTTCCCCCTTGCTGCTTTACAGATTCATGGCTCTCCTACAGATTCGTGGGATGTCCTCTTCAAATGGCCAAAGATACAATCATGAAGTACACAAAACGGTGGTGAGCGTTTGATGTAGAACGATACCAGGGAGTTCGGAATGAGAAGACTGAAGTGACAGCCTCACTCACTTTTCCTGTTGCTCTTAGACAATTCTATACACCATGGATTTTTGCTCATAAATAAGTATGCACCTAGCACGAAGCGGTGCAGCGGCGGCCGAGTCGCCCAAGAACCCGGTCTGGAGCGTCTGTGCACGACGCCAACGACACACCCGGAAACGGCACCGATGGTGTTGCGGTCTTGCCACGGTAGATGTTCTCGTGCGAGAACTAAGTCGTGAGGCCATCCCTGCTAGATAATCGTTTGAACGGGGTTGGTCGAAATCGAGAGATTCAAGTTTTACCCAGGTTCAGCCCCTCATAGTGGAGGTAAAAGCCTACATCCATTGCTATTGATGATGACCTTGATTGCAAGGGTACTATTTTGCTAACTTAGTCCGTGTGTCCAGACTCGCCCTCTTAGGATGCCTTGCCCCTTTTTATATAAGTTGAAAGGGCCAGTTTACATGTAGAGTTCTAATAGGACTATAATTTTTTTTAGACAAAGTAGGACTACAACTAATCTATTTTGTATTACAAGCCAAATATTAGTCCAGGTCTTATTCGAACGGTCCAACGCTGGCCTACTGGGCCACCTCCATGTTGGGTCATGTTTGGGCACGAATCAACCCAGGCCGGGTTTGTCGGGAGCTCCTACTGGACGCTCGTTGCGTCCAACAGGGCGCCGACGCACAGCATGTAGAGTTCTAATAGGACTACAATTTTTTTAGACAAAGTAGGACTACAACTAATCTATTTTGTATTACAAGCCAGATATTAGTCCAGGTCTTATTCGAACGGTCCAACGCTGGCCTACTGGGCCACCTCCATGTTGGGTCACGTTTGGGCACGAATCAACCCAGGCCGGGTTTGTCGGGAGCTCCTTTTTTTTTGAGCGGTAAGAAACTGCTTTAATGATCAAAAGGGATGTTCAAAGGAATACAAATGGGATCATGCGGGTACCCTAGCCACAAATGGCGACCCGTACTAAGCGAAACTGAAAATTTTACCAAACTATGAGCTTCTTTGTTCGTGTCTCTACCTTCAAATATAATATTACAAGCCTGAAAAAGCAATTTGTTCTCCCTGATCTCACGAATGATAGTGCCGTTCATGCCACGAGCCTCATTTTTTATGTCGTCCACTACCCCTTTGCTGTCGCATGAAATAATGACTTTGCCTAGATTCAAATCCAAGGCTAGTGCTTGAGCTTCTCGACATGCTAAGGCCTCCAAACAGGCAGGGTCTGTAACTCCAGGAAACACCATTCACGAGGCTCCTAGGAACCGGCCTTCATCATCCCTGCAAACAGCGGCAGAAGCACCAGTGGCGCCATCATGGGATAGCCCTCCGTCAACATTGATTTTGACCATACCTGCTACAGGAGGTTTCCACCTCTGGGGGTGCCTAGCCGGCGCCACACAAACAGTGCTATTCGGAACTTTTTTGATTGCCTCCAACTCTGATATGAACCGCTGCACAAAGATATGAGTGGCATGTGGACTCTGGAAGTTTGATTCGTGGATCGCCTTCCGCCTGGCTGTCCATGTAGCTCAAAGAGTAACTGTCAACAGCACAAATTTATCGTGTGAGAGTGCCTCAATCATCGCAAACAGCCACTGCTTCGCCGATGGTTCTGTAGTGGCAATGAGGTGTTCAGCGAGATCCCCATCGGTCAAAGCCCATATACATCTCGAAGACGAGCACTCAAGCAAAGAATGGCGCCAAGAGTCTCTAGCGCCACATAGCTGACAATTATCAAAGTGTGACATTTTCCTGCGTTTGCGGACATCTTCGGTAGGGATTGATTGTTTTGCTAACCTCCAAAGAAAATTCCGAATCTTTCCCGGGACATTAACATGCCAAAGCTTCTTCCATCCCCCTTCCTCTGCTGCTCTATTGGAAGCGCTCGCGCGGCCCTCGAGCCATGCTCCTACTAGACGCTCGTTGCGTCCAATAGGGCGCCGACGCGACTTCGCACGGCCCATTGGAGTGCGCTGCAAATACAAGTGATAATTTGCAAAAACGTAACAGGGCGTGAGGCTTGGGAATCGAACACAGCACTTTCAACTTGCACTCGCGCGCTACTAGCCACTAGCATAGAAGCGCTCAGTTGACCAAACTACAGCGGAAGCCTACAAGAACTAAAGAAAGTATAAAACTGTTTGAAAAACATCCTTTATGATTTTCCAAATAGCAAAAACAAAACGTGAATGTTTTATCAAACGCGAACATTAATAGTTTTTTTTTACAAATTTTGAGAAAACTCAAACATTTTTCAACACACTAACGAATTTTGGAGACGCGAACATATTTTTTAGAACGGAAACATTTTTTAAACTACCCAAAAAACTGAACAGGAACAGTTTTACAAATTTTCAAACAAAATTTGGAAACACAAACAACTTTTGAATTTCCCAAACATTTTTGGAATTTGTGACATTTCTTTAAAGCACAAACATTTTCTGAATCTTGATAACAAATTTTGAAACAGAGAACAAATATGGAAGCACGGACATTTTTTTAAAGTACAAACATTTTTTGAATCTTTAGAACAAATTTGGAAATGGAGAACAAATTTGGAAGCGTGAACAATTTTTAAAGCATGAACATTTTCTGAATCTTGAGAAAGTTTTTGAAAACTCCCGAACAAATTTGGAAGCGCAAAGAATTTTTTAAAGCACAGACGCTTTTTGAATCTCGAGAACAAATTTTGAAATGGAAAACAATTTTGAAAAATCCCTAACAAATTTGGAAGCGTGAAAAATTCTTTAAAGCACAAACACTTTTTTGAATCTTGAGAACAAATTTTGAAATAGAGAACAATTTTGAAAAATCCCGAACAAATTTGGAAGCGCGAACATTTTATGAAAACACGAACATTTTATGAAATCCAGTATACTTTCTGCATTTCGAAAGTTTTGAAATTTTTGTGTAACGGGAACAAATTTTGAATTGGAGAACATTTACCCGAAAATTGAAAATTTTATGAAATACGAACAAAATTTGAATATTTTGAATTTCTTTTGAGAAAAGAGAAGAAAAAGAAAGAAAACAAACAAAAAATCAGGAACATTTTTCGAAATTGTGAACAAAATTTTGTAAATGTGAACACTATTTCAGACATATGAACAATTTTTGACAAAAAGAATTGTTTTGAAAATTCTGAACCATATTTGAACTTTTCGAAAAGCTTACAAAGAAAAAGTAAAAAATAATAATAAGACAAAGAAAACGAGAAAAAAGAAAGTCAGAATAAGACTGAAGAAAAAACAGTAGAAGGAACAAATGGTTTTTTCCTTGTTTTTAGTTTCTTTAAGTTTAGCATTGCTATTATTATAGATGCACGAGCCAGTTGCGGTGGCTAGCGCGATGTGTTCAGCTACTGGATGTCGTAAGTTCGATCCCTAGCGCGATCGTTTTTTGCGGTTCGTATCGCGAGGCGAAACCACTCAAATGGACCGGCCCAGGGTGAGCTGCGCCTGTGCGAAGCGGCGACTACTTGCCGCAGTAAGCGGCGAATAGGAAATTCCGGGTTTGTCTTCCGCACGAATCAACCCAGGCCGGGTTTGTCTTCCGCCGGTTCATGCTTCCTCCACTGGGTCTTACTTCCTTTGCTGGGTCATGCATCCCTTGCTGGGCCTTGATATCCCTGGCCGGGTTCCGTGCAGCCTCCCAGCTCATAGTGAGCCGACCCAAGTTGTTTCCTTGATAACCCGGTCTTGGGCCTTCTGGTCTTTGGCGGGTTTATACTTGGGCTGCCGGGGCTGGATAACGACTGCCTCTGAAGCGGAGTCCTGCGGGCAAGTCTAATCAACCTTTTTTTGGCGGGCAAGTCTAATCAACCTTAGCAACACATAATCATTTTTTCAAACTTGAACCAACCAAATTACACTGATTAAAAGGAAGTTCTGGCAGAAGAAAACACTAAGATAACGTCTAATCTTCTTTACCTAATAATAAAACGAATTAGGTTTCGGTCGTCCGTCATGGCATTTTTCAGAAAAGTCCCTGTGTTTTGATGAAATCAACCCGCGCTCCGGATTTAAGTCACATCCGAAGCGTTATTTTACAGTTTTCGGAAACCCCCTGATGTTTTAGGTAATTCATCCGCGGATCATATCTAAGTCAAACAAATGCTTTTTCAAATCATTCATATCTTTTAAACCGTAACTCCGATTTAAACATGTTATATATGAAATTTGATTAGAAAAATATGTAGAGTATGAATATGAGATTATTTTTAGCTGTTAAGTATTCTAAATATTGTTTTGGAATATATTTAAGTCAAACAAATGATTTTCTAAATTTTCCGTATCTTTTAAACCGTAACTTTGAATTAAACATATTATATATGAAATTTTATTAGAAAAATGTGTGAAATATAAATATGTTGTTATTTTTACCTTTAAATATTTTTAAATATTATTTTGGAAGCAAACTTATAATTTATAGCGCAAGATCCATTTTTCTTTCATACCGACGGCAATCCGGATTGCAAATAAACACCCCACTATAACCATATAAGGAAAAGAAAACATCGCTAACTACACATGCATACCTTTGAAAAATGTCACAGGGGAAAATAATAGATTTCTCATCGCGGGAGTGAGAGATAGCGCGCGCGAGAGAGAGGGAGAGAGAGACGCCTTAGGATTAGCCATATTCAAACACGTTTTTTAGTTTTGTGTGAACACCGAGGCCATCACCGGCGAGGGTAAGAAGGAGGATAAACGGCAACACAAATATGATGCCTCACAAAAATAAAAAAGATGAACCTGTTGTGGTCTTGAGTGATGGTTGTTGGGTTAAGAGCGTGTGTTCTGTTTTCTCTCCCGTTGCAACGTACGGGCTCTTTTGCTAGTGATATAGATAAGCAGATAAGTTTCTTGTTGTACGTACGAGCCCCTCGTTTGGATATAAGCCACACAGAGTTTTCCACTCCCAGAGTTCAAGATCATTGCAGCAGCAGCATGCAAGACATGCTTAACATTTCTAGCGGCGGACGATGTAGACCATCATACTCAGCTGCTCCTCATTATCCATCAGCTTGAAGAGACAGATGTCCCCCTCCCGCAGGTGGTTGTCGCGGGCAAAAGACGGCCATCCATTGAGATAGGTCATCTGATTGCTCGTGCCTCGCATGCGATACTTACATTGCAGCTTGGTAGGCCATGATCTGCTCTTCCCCTCCCGCTGAAGCACCAAACTGATTGGACTATTCTCTCCATGATGAAGGCCAGCAGCAAACTTCTGAACTAGATATGTGGCCGCATACTGAGAGCCAAAGTACTGTTTAGAACACAGGGCAAATGTTAGAATGACACAGGTGCAGAGATACTTTGGAGATTTGTTGCTATTTATCTTATCAGAGGACACGTATGCAATTCAGGAACTGACAGAAAGCAAGAGAAAATGTTTTCCCTGAACTTACTAGCTTCGCAGAACATTTGCTGCCATGCTGACACACACTGCTCTTGCTCATGATAGCAACATAAAAGGGCGGTTTGAACTTAATCTCCTCAACTTTCTCCAGACATTTCATATTCTGTGCTGGTGTTAGAGAAGCTCTGTCAGCCAGGATGAAGAGAGGCTCAGAAGCTCCCTCGGAATCCTCAGAGACTTCATGCTCTTCATGTTCTGAAGAGTACTCTTCACCTATACAAAATTTCACATAGATCAGACAGATATAATGGGAACTGAAGTGTGACACATGCATCCTAGTAGTGGCAACAGTTTAGTACCATCGGTGGGTGGTTCCTCCTTCACACCGCCCATCTTGGTACTTGTACTTCCAGGATTTGAGCCAATGTAGGTTCTTCCACAAGGGGAATGATCAAGGGCCGCATTGTGAAGTAGATGTACTGTCACTAGGAATCTACTCTGCTTCACATTTGTCATTGGTTGAAAGAGGAAGATATCACCCTCCCTCACATCATTGTCACGGGCAAAGGGGCCCCAATTAAGGCTGCGCCGACCTGGATCAGACATGCTGGATGGCCTGATATGCAATCTGCATTTCCAAGCCTTGTTCTTCCTAGGCAGCTGGAGTATGATATTTGCATCTTCACACGGAAAGTATTTGAGAGCATAATCCTTAGATATCCCCTAATTGAAAAAGGGACAGAATGTAATTATGATACTGTCAAGCTTGTTATATCTGAGAGCAAAAGCACCAAGGAGTACGAAGTTAACACAGTAAGTCAGTAACAAAGGCTAAATTCTTCCATACACATTCCTTCAACCTATAACGTTGATTTAGTAATGCATATGCATTTTGTTGCAAACGTATCCTTCAGAAGTTTTGAGTTAAAACCAAAACACTAACTTCCCTAAACTGTATGATAAAGGAAAATGGACGTATCTACAGAAAATGAGCAGTTCATTTTTATTTTTATTTTGACGAAATGCTGACAGGGCAGCTTTTCATTTCATTAGGGTTGAAGGAATTACAAAGTGGAGAGAGATTAAAAGGTGGGGGGTAGAGAATATGGATGGTGAAACTAACGTACCAGAGTACCTCGCCGGTCTATATTGCTCTTCTTTATCAGTACAATAAACACTGGAATTTTAGGTCGAATTTCAGCGATGAATTCATGTATTTTTGCCTTCTGTGCTACTGTAAGATCACATTTCCCTGACAAGAAATAATCCTTCGAGGGCATCTGAACATCATTCAACTGCACAGTCTCATCTGCAGATGGATTCTCTTTTCAAGAGTAAAAGAATAAAGGGTAAGTGGATAACTGATTTAATTTAAGAAGAAATTTGAGCTGGAAATTCCTCATCAGTATAAGATACAGCAGGCGTCTTTTGCTGATTTACACTAACATGACTTAAACAGGCACGTACCGGCAACATCGCCATGCTGGTAGTGCCTGCGACACATGCTTCCATCGAACACCTTCACCGTGAGCACGGCTTCGCGGTCGTCATAGCTTAAGACGAGGAAGTGCCCCAGCCGCAGATCATGAGCGCGGGCGAACTTCTCCCAACCGTGACTCAGGTACATGTGGCGGTCGGCGTCGAACACTACTTGGACGTCCCACAAGCGATGCCGGCACCCGGCCTCCCGCAGCTTCACTTCCCGGGGCTCACGGCCTTCGTGCACCGCCACGAACTTGTCAGGAAGCCTCTGCAAAGAGGATTAAACAGCTGGTGAAAATAAAGTGTTGAACCAGTCATTGATGATCAAAACACAGAAATGGAATACAAAGATGAAACAGGAAGTGAGAGATTGTGCGATCTGTACCAGTTTCTTCAGGAAATTAGGAAGTATGATCATGAAGAACTCAAAACATCCAAAACCTGACAGTTCTTCCATCCTAGCAAAACCGCGGCCTAGCACAAATGCAGAATATCCATCCAAAGCTTCTCTTATGAAGGGAGCTCCATCGGGCTAAAAGGCAAACAGACAGCCCAAGGCTAGTCATTTATGAAGTGAGTAAATCTTACAGTCTTACCTACTTGGTGATGTTTTCCAACATAACGTTTTGGATTTCACTATACAAATCAAATGTCAGACTTTTTTAGCATGGCAAATCAAACATTTTTATGGCAAATTATGTTGTCGCGAGGGTGGCAATTTTCTTTAGCAAGCAATTGGCAAATCTTGGCTTCCTAAAGGAAATTGTCATCGTCACGACAACATAACTTGCCATAAAAAAGGTCCTTGCATACATATTATTGATTTTTTTTCTTCATAGACCCTTTTCATCATGTAAACTCCTCTTGCATTTTCATTGACATTGGGAATATAAGAAGGGTTTCCTTGGGAATACCACGGAAATTCAGAGTGTGCACAGGGACTCCTCTGTATTCCTAATTAGTTCTAACAGTACCAGAACTTACCAAAGAAAAAAAACTTTACAGGATGGAGATATAGATCACGCCTAGCTAAGAGCTTAAAGGAAATATCTTGCCACTCCCCTACATACTACAGCATATGGGTGGGCCAGGAACTCATCTTCACTTGGCATTCCATGTTAACTAACCTGGTCAGCGCAGACATTTCAAGTAGTCAGCTCAAGAATCCTACGGAAAGAAATTCCAGAACCAGCCGCCAATAATCGGGAAACCAATATAGCATAACCTGCAGCAATAATAAAAGGAAATAAAAACAGATCTAGGACCACTCGAACTGAACATATTGAGAAGGTAACGGGGAGTAGTAGGTTAAAGATGACGAGCAAGCAACCTAGTGGAGAAGCATATGGCCTGTGGACATGGTACTGCCGGAGGAAGAAGGGGAGAGGAGATAGAGGAACGGACATGGCTTACATATCCAGGCGTCCAAAAGCATAACGGACGCCTTCTTGACTCTTCGCCTGAAAACCAAGCGACCACCACGCAGCATCGCTGACTCTCCGCTTTCCAACATCAGATGACGAGGGCCCGCGTCGCCTGGCCCCCCAGTGCCCACTGTGTTTGCCTCGCGTCGCCTCCACCCCCTTCCGTCTCCGGTACACAATCGAGGCTCACCTTTATTTTCTCTCTTGATTGATTTGATGAGAAGAGTGATGTTTTGTTTAGGGGTGCGAAACTGCTCTGCGGACGACGAATGCATGCACGATAGCGGCACGATGGGCCATACAGCCGTTGATATGCGCTCGATGATATGCATGAACGACTTGATATGTGATGTCGTGCATGAATCGTCCGATGGCATCGTGTGCATAGCATCGCTGTTAGGGGTGGGAAGACCGACGTGGATTAGGATTTGATGGAAAAGGGGTTGATCTAGCTGGGTGGGCCTTGTGCAGAACGATGACCCAAATTATCCACATTTCACTGATATGTCCAGCAGAAAATGTGGTCCAACCGCCCCCCTCAAGCAGGCGATACACGTTCGGCTCTCAGTCACACCTCAAACCTAGCCCGTATCTAGAGGTGAATATGGAAGACTTGGGGGCGTCCGGACGCGTCCGCCACGTCAGGGCCGACAAACCGAACCCGTCCCAAATCCATCCAAATTAACCTAGGCCATCAAAATCTATAGCCATCCACCATTTCTCGCGTCCGAGCCTTCACCGTTCTTCACCATTGTTCCCGACCACACCGCTGCCCGCGTCTAGCTTCATAAATGTCATCGCCAAGTACCCCGTCCTCCACCGCCAGCATGGATGATGCCTCGGCGCAGTCTGTGGTGGTCAGTTTCAAGGCAGAGAACGTCATCCGGAGGGAGCGGCGAGGGAAGTAGCACGAGCGGGAGGCTACAGATAAGCAGGTGGTCCACATCGACATGCACGCGTCCAGTCCGATGCGGTCGATTGCACCGTCCGTGTCCGCCCCGCTGCCGAGAACATGACATCTGCCCCGCTTGAGACCGAGTTTGTTCGTCGTCCAAATGGCCGAGGATTCCGGATGAATCGACGCAACATGATATGCTTGACATTTTGTATGATTCCTCATAACTCCACCGGACGCGGACAACCCGGTGAATACCCGGGTCTACCCACGTCCTATTCGACGAAATGGCAGAGCAGGACACGATAGATCTTTTGCCCCATTTTTATTGATTTGTATGTCCGTTCATACTCCATTGGATCAAATTAAGGATGTATATGCCATTCAATCAACTTATTAACAGAAAAAAAAAGTTACCAAGGCAAGCGGTCCGGCATTCACAAGCCATGAGGATGTTTTGTTGTGTCAAGCTTGGTTTGACACAAACATGGACCCGATATGTCGAATCAAGAAAAAGGGCAACAAGTATTGGAAAACGATCAACAAGCATTAACATGAACACAAGGAATGTGTGAAGTCAAGCCCTATCCATTCCACCTGTAGTGGGGCCTCCATCCAACATAGATGGTAAATCCTCCAAGAGAGCGTTAACAAGTTCTGTGGCCACTATTCTTCGGTGGTTGGCCGGAACCAATTTGGCATTGGAGTCAATAGTATCGCCAGTTGATTTGCCTCATTTTGTCATCATTATCATTGCTAGCTTTGTTTGTTGCATTTCCATGAGTGATTCTTGTTTGCTAGATGGGGGTGGCGGCCACTTTTTTACCAACGAACTGAGGAGAACCCGTTAACTATGTGTCATTATTGGTTGAAATTGAACGGGGAGCCAAAGTGATAAAAACTCATAAATGACCTCAAGAACGAGAACAAGAAGTGAAGAAAAACGATGACATAAGCTCCCAACAATCCATTTGATTGGATGAAGAAGACTGGGAAGGTCGAGGGAAGGAGGGACAACCACTGTGCCAAAGATAAACCGCCAAGTGGCTTGAAGCTAAGAAGGAGATCAACACGCGCAAAGCAAGCGCTGAATGATTCATTCTTGTATCGCTTATCTATGAAAAGTCGTATTTTCTTTTGGCATGTGATGAATTGTTGAATTGTGGTTTTATCTTGCTTTGTTGAATTGCTAATGAATTTGTGCTATATGATGGATGTGCATGGGTTTAAAGATTTGTATATACCAGGAGTGTGGTTGTCCTGAGGACAAATGAGGAGCCGTCCAACGATGTCTGGGGCGCGTCCATGGATGTTCAGGTGGCGGATTTTGTCCGACTATAGATGCTCTAACTCTAGTAGATCCCCAAAAGCACACAATATTTTAGAACTTCCATTTTAAAGTCTGCTTGCTAAACAAACCACTCTAGCAGACTCGTAAAAGGCACATAGCCTTCAAAACATTTGGAATGCCCTTTACTAACAACGCTTCAGCCTTAATTTAAAAAAAGAATCTTCATCCCTTGTATATAGAGATTAGATGCAATAATTTAAAATGTGTTGTATATTTATGTTAGTGTGACGGGATCACCCTTAATCGAGTTCTGTCATCAGGAAATCCACCTCCGACACTCTGAATCGAGCTCCATTGTGGCATCGCCCGGAGAGGGATCTCGTGTCGACAGAGGCGAGCTTGCCGATTGTGGTTGTGATAGCTGTTAAACACAATATGCGTGACATGATAGCGTGTACAACAAGGAGGATCACCACCGAAGGAGGAGTAGTTATACAGGATATTCATGTAATCTTTATCTTGTTTTATCTCTTGTATTCTTCTTCCTCAAGTTGTAATCTCTCCAACAACCTGTACGCGTATTGGGTCGTAACCCCTCTATTTAACACGCAGCACGTCAGCCTGGATCGGCAAGACGTTTACCGCAATCGCACATGGTATACAGAGCTATCTTCTTCCCAAAACCCTAGCTACCCATCTCCACCAAAGTGCGCAGCATGTCTTCCTCCACCTCCTCCTTCCAGCCAAACCTCAGCGGCGGAGTCACGGAGAAACTCTCCCACACCAACTACATCCTGTGGCGGACCCAGATCACGCCACAGCTGCGGGGCGCCGGCATCTACCACTACGTCGATGGCACGTCAACCGAGCCGGCCAAAACCCACGTCACCAAAGATGCCGCTGGGAATGAAACCGAGGGGCCGAATCCTCTCCATCCGCTCTGGGTGAAGGAGGATCAGCAGGTCCTTGGATATCTACTCCAACACCTATCCAAGGAGGTGCTCGTCACGGTGACCGCGATCACCACGGCGCGGGAACTCTGGGTAGCGCTGGCGAGCATGTTCTCGTCGCAGTCACTCAGTCGCGTCAACAACATTCGCACGACGCTAATCAACGCGCAGAAGGGCAACCAATCGGTGTCCTCCTTCTTCGCCGCCATGAGGGGGCTTGCTGACGAGCTCGCCACGGCGGGAAAACCAATCCAAGACGACGAGCTCATATCCTACATCATCCACGGGCTGGACCAAGACTATCAGCCCCTCGTCTCCGCCTTGGACGCCCGCGTCACTCCGGTAACCCTAGATGAGCTTTTCGCTATGCTTAGCAATTTTGATCAGCGCATGGCGCAGTTTCATGGCTCCGGCGGGGCGGCGGCTTCAAGTCCTCGGCCAACTCTGTCTCCAGAGGCCGCGGTGGCGGACGCTCTCGTTCCTCCTCTCGTGGCAAAGGGAGGTCCGGTGGCGGCGGCTTCTCCAACAACACTCACGGCGGCGGACGTTTTGGCAGCTCAAAAGGGCGCCGTGGTGGCGGCTCTAACAGATCGCGTCCGGACCTGCCTCGCTGCCAAATTTGTGGCAAACCCGGTCACACGGCGAGGGACTGCTGGTACCGTTATGAATATGATGATGGTGATTCCTCACAAGACGAAGAAAAAGTTGTTGCCGCTGCCGATGGTTCCTATGGGGTCGACACAAATTGGTATGTCGATAGCGGAGCCACTAACCACATCACCAACGAGCTTGAGAAGGTCAGCATGAAGGAGAAGTATCGTGGAAAAGATCAAATCCACACGGCCAGTGGTGAAGGTATGGGCATACGTCACATTGGTCATTCAATTTTTAATACCCCCAAACGCAAAATACATCTCAAAAGAATCTTGCATGTTCCTAGTGCCCACAAAAATCTTCTATCTGTTCATAGAATTGCTATTGACAATCATGTTTTTCTCGAGTTTCATCCTTATTTCTTTTTGATTAAGGATCAGGCAACGAAGAAAGTGCTCTATCAAGGTAGATGTGTTCGAGGGCTCTACCCGTTGATTCCGGAGTTTAGAAGATTCAACAAACAAGCTTGTGGTTCTATCAAGCTTTCGTCCACACGATGGCATGATCGTTTAGGACATGCCTCTTTTTCTTTAGTTGAAAAGCTACTTAGGAAAAATAAGCTCCCGTTTGTTGGTGAGCGAAATATTGAATCTATTTGTGATTCATGTCAGTGTGCTAAAAGTCATCAGTTACCATATCCTATAACTACTAGTGTCTCCACTAAACCTTTGCAATTGATCTTTTCTGATGTGTGGGGCCCTGCTCCCTCCTCTGTTGGCAGACATACCTACTATGTCAGTTTTATTGATGACTATAGCAAGTTCTCCTGGATCTATCTTCTGAAGAAAAGGTCCGACGTGTTTCAAGTTTTTAAGAACTTCCAAGCACTCGTTGAAAGGAAGTTTGACAGCAAAATTATAGCTGTTCAATCCGATTGGGGAGGGGAATACGAGAAACTCAATTCCTTCTTCCAAAACATAGGCATATCACACCACGTATCATGCCCACACGCTCACCAACAAAACGGGTCGGCCGAACGCAAGCATAGGCATATAGTTGAGGTCGGTTTGGCCCTTCTAGCAGGAGCTTCTATGCCCCTAAAATTCTGGGACGAGGCATTTCTTACAGCTGTCCACATCATCAACATGCTACCTAGTCGTGTCATCAATAATGAAACACCTATGGAACGCCTTCTCCATGTCAAACCAGACTACACATCTCTCCGTGTTTTTGGCTGCGCTTGTTGGCCAAATCTCCGTCCGTACAATAATCGCAAACTCATGTTTAGATCAAAGCAATGTGCTTTTCTTGGCTATAGTGCTCAGCACAAAGGTGTCAAGTGTCTTGACATCTCCACCGGACGGGTCTACATCTCACGGGATGTCGTGTTTGATGAGACCAAGTTTCCTTTTGCGGATCTACATCCTAATGCCGGTGCTCTCCTACGCAAGGAGATCTTGCTTTTGCCATCCCATCTCTCTGGCTATGATCAAGGGGGCATTACTAATTGTGATGATCATATGTTGACTAACCCTACTAATAGCCTTTATGAGCCTTGTGATGATGCAGAAAACAGCGGTGAAAAAATCCCAGAAAATGGTGAAGACAATAGTGCAGCAGCTCCATATTTCATGTGCCCTGACCTGAGCAGCAAATCCTCCTCGGGATCTGGGCAGGTGCTGCCGGTGCACGGCGAATCTGCCTCGGGATCGGAGCTCTGCCATAAATCTGCTGCACCAGACCCGACAGGCGCAGGCGCAGGCACTCGTGCAGCCGCGACAGCCGCAGGTGGGCGCACCGAGCCACCCACGCCAGCCACGCGGCGGGCCCTGGCAGGCCGTGGGGACTCTCCTCGCACGCACCAATCGCCGCCGGACAGACGGCGGGCCGACGCTGGTCTGGACCGCGCGCGGTCTCAGGCCCAACAGCTTGTTTACAAGCGGCAGGCTGTGACTCGCCCGACGAGCGCAGGGACAGACCCTGTCGAAGCGGGGCCCAGGCAATCACGAGGAGATGATGACGCCGCTCGACCCAGATTTTCTGTGGCTGATTCGCCGCGTACATCACAGCTGGCGACCACAGAAGATCCAGACCCGGCTGCTACTATCGACAACGCCGGTTCTGGAGTTGCGCTCGGATCCTCCTCGGGATCGGTGGAGGATCAGCATGATCCAGGTGTGGGATCTTCTGCGCCGGGGTTCTCTGCAGTGCCTCCTGCCACTACTCCGTGTCGCACACGGCTACAACAAGGTCTAATTTAACCCAGTGATTATAAACATATTGCAAAGTATGGGATGATCTGTTCAACAGGTGAACCAGGAGAACCCAATACTCTTGAAGAGGCCCTTGGTGATGCACACTGGAGAAAGGCAATGCATGATGAAATTGTGGCATTAAGGAAAAACAAAACATGGCACTTGGTTCCTCCAAGACAAGGTAAAAATCTTATTGACTGTAAGTGGGTCTTTAGGATAAAGAGAAAAGCTGATGGAACTATTGACCGTTACAAAGCCAGACTTGTTGCAAAGGGCTTTAAACAAAGGTATGGTATTGACTATGAGGACACGTTTAGTCCAGTTTTTAAAGCAGCTACCATACGCCTTGTTCTGTCCATTGCTGTGTCTAGGGGATGGAGTTTACGACAGCTAGACGTTCAGAACGCGTTCCTCCATGGTGTTCTGGAAGAAGAGGTTTACATGAAACAACCTCCTGGGTTTGTAAATGCACAGTTACCACTTCATGTGTGCAAACTTGACAAGGCTTTGTATGGACTGAAACAGGCTCCAAGAGCGTGGTATTCTCGCCTCAGTAAAAAGATGCAAGCACTTGGTTTTATTCCTTCAAAGTCTGACACTTCGTTATTCATTTATAACAAGTCAAAAATATCCATATTTGTTCTCATTTATGTTGATGATATAATTGTGACAAGCTCATCTGATGAAGCAATAACAACATTGTTGAAGGATTTAAGTGCAGAATTTGCTCTCAAAGATCTAGGGGATCTACACTACTTTCTTGGTATTGAGGTTAAGCAGCACAAAGATGACCTTCATCTCTCTCAAGAAAAGTATGCAACAGACTTAGTGAAAAAGGCTGGTCTACAAAGTTGTAAGCCTGCACCCACTCCTTTATCTAGCACAGAAAAATTATCTCTTGCTGAAGGAGAACTTCTGGACTCCGAAAATAGTACAAAGTACAGAAGCTTGGTAGGTGCTCTTCAGTACTTGACATTGACACGACCAGATATCTCATTTGCTGTTAACAAAGTATGTCAATTCCTTCATGCACCTACCACAGTTCATTTGGCTGCTGCAAAACGCATAGTGAGATATGTGAAAAATACATTGGGCATTGGTTTGAATTTTAGCAAGTCATCCTCCACACTTATCAGTCCTTTCTTTGACTCAGATTGGGCAGGGTGCTTAGATGACAGACGCTCAACTGGTGGTTTTGCAGTATTCTTTGGACCTAATTTGATATCTTGGAGTGCAAGGAAGCAAGCCACAGTTTCTAGATCTAGCACAGAAGCAGAATATAAAGCATTGGCCAATGCAACCGCAGAGATCATATGGGTGCAGTCAATTTTGAAAGAACTAGGTATGAAAAACACTAAAGCTCCATGTCTATGGTGTGATAATCTAGGTGCTACCTATTTATCAGCAAATCTAGTTTTCCATGCTAGAACTAAACATATTGAGATAGATTTTCACTTCGTCCGTGAGAGAGTTGCAAACAAACTCTTAGACATTCGGTTTATTCACTCCCAAGACCAAGTTGCAGATGGTTTCACCAAAGCTCTTCCTACAAAAAAGTTTTGAAGTCTTCAAGTATAATCTCAACTTGATGAAGTTGTGATTAAGGGAGGGTGTTAAACACAATATGCGTGACATGATAGCGTGTACAACAAGGAGGATCACCACCGAAGGAGGAGTAGTTATACAGGATATTCATGTAATCTTTATCTTGTTTTATCTCTTGTATTCTTCTTCCCCAAGTTGTAATCTCTCCAACAACCTGTACGCGTATTGGGCTCGCAACCCCTCTATTTAACATGCAGCACGTCAGCCTGGATCGGCAAGACGTTTACCGCAATCGCACAATAGCCTTGACGAGTCACTCGACAACCTTGACGGCTTCATCATAGAGAAGGTGCTCCTGTAGGACATAGAACTAGATAGATGGCGGTGGCAACGGATAGTCACAAATGCCGAAATGCGATAGTCATGGATGCCCTTCTGGCATGTAGAGTTGGATGTAGCCAACCTCCTTCCCAGCAGCCTCTTGTGAGATACCGTAGATCCGCGGCGAGGGTACTGCTGTTGTGGCGACCACAGTACTGCCGAACCTCTTAGCCTCCTCGTGCCCCTCGTCCTGCTCCTCAGGGCGGACTTGCTTGCGCTCGACGGGTCACAACTCTAGCAGCAAGTCACGAGATAGGGCCGGAGTAGCACGTCTGAGACCGGCGAGGGCTCAATCCGATTGGCGTGAGAATGCTCATGAGCCCTTTGAATGGGTCATGTTGCCAAGGACGCTGGGCATGCTAGAAGCCACATGGGCGCTATTCCTCATCCTTGTCATGGGCGCTCATGCCACCACCTTGCTCTGCAAAATCGAATTGTGTGGTCTCGGCCATCGGCCGACTCTAGCACACCATGGTGCTTGGAGTCCCGGGGTGGTGGTGGTGTTTGTCCCCTTCCGGTCTCCAGGCGGCTTACAGAGATGGCATGTAGTGATGCGCGCGCCCACGCCGGCTTGGAAGTCCCCTCGCTTGGGTAGCCACAATGAGGTTGTGGACCTGGGCACTAACGTCTCTTTCCTCATCCCGAAGGAGAGAAGGAGGGGGTATTCTATAAACCCAGCAACAAATTGGTCTTATATGTCGGAAAAATATAAGGATGTATTATGCCAAAAAGGCTTCCGCCCTGCTTTATATATAAAGCTACACAACCATAGCTGTACATGGTGATGAAAAAATCCTCTTACAAAGCAGATCAATGAAAACCGAGAATACAAGAGAAACCACAACCAAATACAAAGCAACCTAGAATACCGACATGGACTAAGATTAGACACCAAGGGAAATCGCCGGATCTCATTCTGGCGTTCATACCAAGTTGTATCTGAAGAGGGGCCCTGCCAGCCCACTCTGAATCGTGGAGCCTGAGCCTGTCTACGGACAAAAAGGGCCGCGAGTGGAGCCAACGAGGACCACGTACAACATAAGGGGGCAAGTGCGACCGCACGTGCCAGAGTTGAGGAAACTTCATGCTAGGATCCAAAAATGTCCGCAAACAATGGGGTGATGCCCCCAACATAGCCTGGGCTCCACGATGACGTCCTCGGGAGGAATACAAAATAATGTGCCACCACCATCGATACCGAGAGTACGGTCAAGTGTTTTCACCCGGACCGCTGGCTCGACGAGAAGAACCATAGCGGCTCCCCCCAAGAGGGACATGACACCCACAAGCATCGCTGGCGCCGGCGTCGGAGTACAAGGCTTTCACCTGAGGCCTCTCACCCATGTCACATAGGGGAACACCGAGCACCTATCCACCCTGAGGGAAGACAAGTCGCCACCAAACAAAACCTCCAGAGCACGATACGGGACCTACACTGCTAAGGCACCGCCCAACCACCATGTGTTGTGCCAAGGCAAGGCATCCCCGCCAAGATGTTGCACCCACACCACAGCAAAGACCAGACAAGGAGGAAGAGGATTGCCGCCGATGCTGACGCAGGCCGGGCTTTGCCAGGCGACGCACCTTGGTGGCGGCGAGTGAAGGGTAGAAGCGAATGGGGAGGGGTGGAGGTGCCTAGGGTTTCTCCCGGTCTCTCGTGGGAGAGACGTGATCGAAACGAAGTTGTAAACACCAAAGGATGTGTTCTATAGTGTGTCTTACTTGGCAACCTTGCACTTGAGGCTTTGATTTTTTTAATACAGTTCAATCTAAAGTCATTTTAAAATCTCAAGTTTTAATGACTTTGATAGATCAGTTGCCCTTATCCTAGGCGGTCACCACCAATGCATTGGCTGTTACCACCCTATCCTAGGTGGTGGAAATTTTTGAAACAATCGCCCTAATAGATTATAAGTGTGGTATCAAGTATCAAGTGATGTTGCATGTGTTTAGTTCAGGGAGAGCCTGCTTGCAACTAAAAATTGTGCCGTAGTTCTGAAGAGAACGGGAACGAGAGAAAAAACAGGGAGAGAGGCCACATAGTAAAGAATGTAAGGTAAAGAATCATATGCATTTTCGCTTAAAAATGATTAAATCGTAAGCTAGCATGGCTGCACGACCAGCGTCATTGTTGCAATGACAGCTGAAAACTAGTACTTACATGGCTGTGAACAGTACTAAGTTAACAGTGTATTAATAATCGGGTAATCTCTAATCTGACATCCGCCGTCCTCCCCTCAATAACCACCTTGTTCAGGAGGTCCGCCACCTTGAGATCCCCTTCCCCGCACAAGGAAATGGCCGGATTTGCCCCGAAGCCGTCACCATCATCCTCCATCCCCAACTTCGGCCGCCGTCGTTCGTCGTCGATTACGTCGCCATCGCTGTTTCCCCAACGTCCCCGACTCCGCCATCGAGTTATACGTGAGTCACCGCCTGTCCAGCTGCTGAAAAGAGGACCGCTAACATGCTCGGTCCTGTCAAAACGGCGGCTCGGTCAGGGACCGTGTCCGCCCTGAACTATGATGCCTTCAGATTTCCTCCTAAGAAGATGACAAGGCACAACACGGAGGCGGAGGCGGGACGACACGGGCAGCGGTGGCAAGGCCGTGAGCGAACCGAAGACAAGGACGCCGTGGCCAGTAGCCACATCACCGAAGGAGGCGACTGAAAGAATTGGCTGTGCAGTGCTGGGTGGTCGTCCGCGCCAGAAGGGGTGGGTTCGAGGGACGGCGGCGGCGGGGATGGCCGGAACTTACTAAATGTCCATCTGAATCTGTATATTCATGATACTTCCTACAAAGATTTAAAAAAACCCTCTTTTGGAAAGAAAAAAGCATTGTGGATGAAAGAAATCACCGAGTATCAAATTCGAATCACGCGGTGTAATGATTTTGACGAATACGGTAAAACAACAGCATAATCCATATCTGTAAACATTCATGACCCAACTCCCAACTGATTAGTTGAGCAGGAGTAAGAAATCTCTGCTCGCATCGGAGAAAAAAAGCACAAGACTGACCTACTCTCCCACCGTCGGCTTGGCAGACTGGTCAACGGCTGCCTGTGTAGCGGAGTGCCGGCCGGCAGCGGACGCGGTGGAGGCAGACTGGGCGGAGTCGCCGGACTCGAGCTCAGAGACGACCTGGCGGCTGGCGCTGGCGGAGAAAACCCCAAAAATATCTAGGCTGCGGTGGCTTACTAGATAAGGCAAAGTAAATAAGGTTGAGCTGGTAGTAGCTTCTAGCGTGCGCGCTCGCTCTACACATGCAGCCCAAAGTCACTTTCCTATATAATAATAAGTCGCGTGCACCAGGGAACTTTAAATTTTACTTTTGATGTTTCAACAAATTCTAAGAAAAAAAATCCACATGTACATCCATCAAAACTTCATGATGATATGCTTTATAAAAACAAAACAAAGTCATGGATTTTTAGCACACGATAATGTGCACTATTAAAATCCACGAATTTATTTTCGTACGTGTAGCTAACGTATTAAATCAATTCACGTCATGTTTGCAAAAATATCAAATCTATTATAACCAGAAGTAAAAATCATCCCAACATAATAAAAATTATATCAAGATCCATGGACAACCGAACGATGAATGTTGCTGCTAGAACGAGCCACCGACGCATCACTGTCGCCGCTCCCATACCAGAGCCGGCCTGACCTTATCGATGGCAGCTAGGAAATCTTCGTGCACGTGCCCCTAAGGACCAGCGTCCGGGAGCCGCAATGGTCGCCATTGAATCCTTAAATCGATCTAAAGAACTTGACATCAAATCTTGCCATTGCGTACGCACGATGAGAAACCCTAACCTCGCCGGTCCGAAGAGCTGGCAGGAATCTACGCCGAAGCTCCATCTAATCTGTTCCGGCGAACAAACTTGAGAAGGATCGGAGCCCGGAAGAGTGACTCGAAGAAGAAGCGCCGACATCCGTCCGAGCGCCGCCCTTGCGAGAACCAAAACCCTACCTATCTAAGTCGAGGCGGCAGGAATACCCTCCCCGCCACCGACCGCGGCAAGCGGATGGGAGACGAATACACAGGCTCGCCAGCAGATATCGAAGGAAAGAAGGCTTTCCCTAGTCGCCTCGTGAGAGGGGAACGAATCCACATATTAAATCATTTCACGTCATGTTCATGGGATCGCATGCATGCATGCATACCCCTTCGCCTCTTGTAGTGATTCCACACGCGATTAGGGTTTTTCGACCTTCCACGGGTGCCCCCGCCGGTCCGCCTAGTCTCGTGTTGCCTTAGGACCATGGATGCACTATGGACCCTGGCCCTTGCCGCGCGAGAGGGTTGTTGTTCTTTTTTTTAGGTGTATTTTTTAAGCCAATTAGGGTTTGTATCATGGTCTGGAAGGTGTGGCAGCGGTGACTCTCTGAAGATGGAATAAGGTCCTCCCCGCTTAGGTCCCGTTTCGATGATGCATCTAGCTTCATCAGAGAACGTGTGGAGTTGTGTCTCCGATGAATCTCATGGGATTCGGTAGTTATTGATCTTCGATGGATCTCTATGGATCCATCCTTCGTTCGTCTACCTACAGGTTGAATCCTCTCGATCTACGTGTCTCTTCGTCGGTGGAGGTTGTTGTTCTTGGGCGCTCGTCCAATGGGCACTTAACACGGCGACCTCACGACTATCTATTACAACATGTTTCCCCCGGCTCCATTGAGGGAGGGGCGATGATGACAGTGTGTTTTAGCCCGGTCAGTGCTTGTAGTCGTCGCTAGATGGTCTACGAAAATGAATGTATTTTTTGTTGTTTCTAATGTTACTTGTAATGCCATGACATGTGATGAATATATCGTAAATCTGCTCGCAAAAAAATGCCTTGGAAAACTTCTTAGGACGTTGCCGAAGCTTCCAGGTCCAAGACATCGGTAAACTCCAGCTGAGGAGGGAAGAAGTAAGTAATTTTTTGTGTTATGTGCTACATGCTAAATATCGTAAAGTCGTAAAGTAAGGGTTATCTATACAGTGATAAATATGGTAAAATGGTAATTAAGATTTACGAAGTGGCATCTTACTAGTTGCGGGCACACTCTAGCTCCCGTCACCGATGCTTGGGCCATCTGGCATGGTCAAACTGGTGCACTGTGATTGGCCGAGGAGACCCTCCCACATATCGCAATCTTGTCCATCCATTTTTTTTTTCTGTTTTTCTCATCCATCTGCCCACCTAACCCCTCTGTCTCTATATCCTAAGCCCCTCAGTATCTCCCAAACTCTCACTCAACACCTCGAGTTGCGGAGGTGGAATGTAGGTGAACGCACGATGGGCGTCGGTCTGTGCAGGCGATGATGCTTCGATGGCGGATCCAGCGAATTCGGCGTGTGCAACGACGGATCTAGCAGGCGCGTCAGCAGATCCATCATACTCACGACGGTCCAGCGGGCGCGTTAGCACATCTAGCAGGCGTGCACGTGCACCACAGCGGATCTAGCGTGCACGTGGTAGCATATCTAGTGTGTGGGGTGACGGTGCCAGCCTACATGTTGTGTGCATGAGTGCCAGCTTCTCGCGCAAGGATAGGACCGCACCATGGAGTGATGTTGTTGCGCCGCCAGGAGGTGCGTCCCCCTTTTTTTTATGAAGTCATACCAGTGGCAGGCGAAAAAAAAGGACCACCACAAATATGTTTCCCTTTCAGTGGCGGGCGAATATTGATACCCACCACTGGTATTGTGGGCCGTCAATGGAGGATACTATGTAAAGCCCACCATTGACGGACCTTTACAAGTGGCTGGAGGGACGCCCGCCATTGATTACCTATTAGCAATGGCAGGAGGTCAGTGGAGGCCCCTCCACGCGCGCCGCTACTAGCACATTCCATAGTAGTGAAAAGCCTGCATAATAGCTACATGTCAGTCGCCTGAATTTCGAATTTGGGTCAGTCGATTTTGGTTGAAGGGAGAAACAGCCGAAGGGGAGGAAGAAGCTCCCCTCAGGGGAGGAAGAAGCTCCCTGGTAGGCTACCCAATCATCTATCTTAGGGGAGTGGGAGGCAGCACGATGGTGGTGGGGGCGGCAGCACAGCGGTGGTGGTGGTTCATCGGAGAAAAAAGGCGGTCATCCCCGGGACTAGAGGGATGGCTAGGGGCGGCGGCATCACGGTGGTAGGAGGAGGATCAGGGGAAGGCAGCGCGGCGAGGGGTCGCGGGAGTGCCGCCGGCCACAGGTAGCAGGGGCCGGTGGTAGCTGGTGGCTCGGGGACAGATCGAGGTTGAACATAAACAGTGCATCCTGAAGATTAAAGATGAAGTTAAAGATGAAGTTGCAGATGATTGGATCAAAATCCAACAGTTAAGATAGAAAGTTGGAAATCGACTGACCAGTTAAATTTTTTCACTCAATTTATTTCAGGATTTCCGGCGATGCGTATTGAGTGGGAGGAGACGTTCCTGTCGACGACGAGGTGCCTACGGTGACTTCATAAATTTGAAGATGATATATGCCGGCTCAGTCTTTCGAAGGTGCTCATAGGGGTAGGGTATGCGTGCGTGCATTCATATGGGTGAGTGTATACGCGTGTATATGAGCAATTTTGTGTGTACTGCGTTAAAAAAACACCGAATCCTCTGGGCGTGACAAAGCAAATAAACTGTTGAAGAAACAGGGATTAGCAACGAAAACGCCCGAAATAGCTTGCGTAAAAGAACAGGGGCTCAAGAACCACTGGACCGATCTCGCGAAAGAAAACCCACAGGACCAAAGGATACAAAGAAGAACACACCGACAGAGCATGCCTCAGATATGGCACGACAACGACAACCTACGCCCGAACTTTCCCCGACGAAACTGGAAACCAGGATCGGCCACCCCCGTCTTCCTGCCGCCTCGCCAATCCTGAACACGCGATCATGGCTGAGCCGTCAAAGATGGACGTTATGCTGCGAGCGTGCACCATGTCCAGCCGACGGCATAAAGAAACAAACTTACACGAAAACGCAACCGCCTTAAGGAAAAAGACCGAAAGCCACGGAGCACCTCAACTCACGTCGTGACAGCCGGGTCCGCTTGGCAGCATGTAGGCACCATGCCGGGCCGTGAGCCGGTTTGCCATATGGCTCGGGTTGTTGGGCTAATAGCACGCGGCGTGCCCATACACACCTTTGTGGGGCCAACAAAATAAACAGGCTGGACTCACGGGCAAGCTGGCATCACGAGCACGGGGCAGGGCAGGGCCCTTTTGGCCTGAGCTAACCGGCCTGGCCCGAGGCCAACGGTCCAGTCTGGTTAGCCCCACGCGCAAGCTCGCACTGCGAACGTGGCGTGGGACCAGGAGGTGGTGCTGGTGTGAGTGAACCAGGCCGACATAAGACTCGCCGTGCGTGAGCCAGCGCAAGCCCGCGCAACGCATGCCCTGCCTATCATGATAGAACCAGCTTGGCGCGGGAGCCTAGATGCCGACAGGCGGCTCAAGCTGGTCTGGCTTGAGCGAGCCAGTGCACGCGGGTGCAGCGCACGACTTACCTGTCGCGATCGGACCAGCCCAGCATGGGGCAAACACACCGACATACGGGTCAACCCTGCCCGTCTCGCACAAGACAGTGAGCGGAACCTCGGACGAGAGCATGCTGAAAAACACCACACGGCCGTGGCCCCGGGCACGCCCGTGGTCCGCCCATCATGAACCCCCGACTCGAGCGGCCCTAGTGCGCGCCGTTCGGCCAGATCAAACGGGCCAGAGATCACCATGGAGGTTCCCACGGCACGCTAGCACGAAACACATGGCGCAAAGGCTCTCAGAAGTTAGATACTTCTTCAACATCCTTTTAGGAGTAATAACTAGCAAGCTAGTGGGAATGACAATACCAGTAGTCCTGAAGAAGTCTTGTATCTGTGTGTGTGGGTGATGATCATTGCTTGTGTTACTAAGCTTCTGTTGGTTTGATAAACCTTGCGGTCACCTGAGAAATATAGCTGGCACTTGAGGGTTGGGGGGGGGGGGGGGGGGGCAACCTTCCTAGTTAAGAGTAAGGAGTTGTCTCCATGGAAAATGAGCTCAAGGAAAACTGAGCAAGGTAGCCCATCCTGACCACTGTATCGTTCATGCCACCATGTTGCCCTGCCCAGTACCTCTGTCCCGCACTACCACCCCGCAACTGTGGCCATAGGTACCGCAGCCACAAGGGAACCAAAACTGGCGCTAGAGCTCCCCAGATAGATCTCTAGCCCGGACGACTAATCCTCCTGCACCGCCGAATTGCATCACCCCGCTGACGCATGCTCCTGGCCGCGCGCGAGTCCCAGCCGCTAGATGAGTGCCACGCCCGGAAGAGAGTCAGGTGAACTCCCTCGGCTCCGCATGAGCTTCTCCCGGTGAAGCCCCCCATCGGCGGTGGAAGGAGGATGATGAGAGGTGCCTGTTGTACATTATTTATATGACTTTTTTCATAAATCTAAGTTGAACCGCCATCCAAACCGGTTGTTTCAGAAAAACATACATATTTATATGACTTGTTCTGTAAATCTAAGTTGTTGATTTCAGTTAAACGAAAATTAATGGATAAAACAGAAGAGAAATAAACCACCGCATTCGACCACATAGACTAAGTTATTTGATCTAATAATCACTAGCAAAAGGGCCCGTGTGTTGCAACGAGAGAAAAAAAATTCTCTCATATCTCCAGCTGGGTTAGTTGAACAAACTGTGTGTGGCCGGTTGGCAGGTTATGAGATCGAACCCTCCCATCAACAATTTTATTTTTTGCCAGCTCTCGAGACCTGGGCTACAATGCGCTAGCTGGGTCAGTTGGACAAACTGTGAGTGGCCGGTTGGCAGGTTATGAGATCGAACCCTCCCATCAGCGATTTTTTTGCCAGCTCTCCGGACCTGGGCTACAGTGCGCCGTCAGATGGGCTTCCTCCGTTGGGCCAAAATGAGTGACAAGTAACGAAACCAAATAGTATACGTGAAACTAATTGAAGCGGGACGAAACCAAGAATATCACCTCCTTTTAATAGTAGGTATAGATATAGATGTCGTGGGTCCAGATTATAATGAATCGGATTGCATCTCAATTATATTATGTAAACAAGTGGCCCAGCGATAAAAGGGGATCGTCCCCGTGTCGCTCCCAGGAGGGGTGACTCGGGCGAAACCCACAAGCGCGTCGCCGCCCCTTCCTCCTCCAATCTTCCACCCCTCGCCGCTGACGAAGGACGCCTCCGGTCTAAGGGCGCGAGGCTAACGACGGTGGTGGGTTCTCATCCTTCTCGCACGACTGATGGCGGCGGGGGCCCCATCCCTCTCGCGTTGCGTGATCTCCAGCTGGAGCTCCACAGTGGCCCTGAACGACATGGTTCTTATGACGGAGATGGGTACCGGGGCGGCGGCCCTGGATTTTTCCGGCGACCATGACTACCTCTGTGGCCGCGAGGGCGGCACGACGTCTGGTTCGGGGGGCAGGTAGCCGGAGGGTGGCGCGTTCCTTTGGTTCTTTTTGCTCCAAGATGGTGTTCCGCCGGTTGCCGACCCTCATGGATCTGGCCATTGACGACTTTCGGAATGCTCCGCTGAAGATCTTGTGAAACGAGAGAGAGAGAGAGATTGGATCGGCGTACCAAACCTGGTGGCCTCAGGATGTATTTATAGGGTGCAACTAGGGCACAAGATACAGTTGGTTACAGGAGATAAGTACAATATTAACAACCTCCTATATCCTAACAATATACAGTTTAACATCCCCCTCAATCTGTACTTCCTTCACGAAGATTCAGATTGTATCTATTGGAGACGAAAGGTGTCTCAGCTAGTGGTTTGGTGAAGGTGTCCGCAACCTGTTCTTTGGAAGAGATGAACCTAACATCCAATGCTTTGGCTGCAACTCGTTCACGAACAAAATGGAAATCCACCTCGATGTGTTTTGTTCTGGCATGAAATACTGGGTTAGCTGACAGGTAAGTGGCGCCCAAATTATCACACCACAAAATTGGAGGACGTGGCATAAAGACTCCAAGCTCTCCAAGAACCGACTATACCCAGATTATCTCAGCTGTACCATTTGCAATGGCCTTGTACTCAGACTCCGTACTGGACTGCGAGACAGTGGCCTGCTTTCTAGAGCTCCACGATACAAGGTTGGGACCAAGAAAGACAGCAAACCCTCTTGTAGACCTGTGATCATCACTGCACCCAGCCCAGTCTGCGTCAGAGAAACAACTCAATACCATGGACGGAGACTTGCGTATGGAAAGACTCATGCCACGGGTGTACTTCAAGTACCGCAAGATCCGTTTAGCAGCTGAAAAATGTACAGTCGTTGGTGCATGGAGGAACTGACAGACACGATTCACAGCAAAGGAAATATTTGGTCGAGTCAGTGTCAGGTACTGGAGAGCGCCAACCAGACTGCGGTACTGTGTGCTGTCATCCTAAGAGAGAGGTACCCCACAATCCTTATTGATCTTTTCACTGGAGTACATGGGAGTAGTGGAAACCTTGCAATTCTCCATGTTGGCACGCTGAAGAATGTCGCCAATGTATTTCTGTTGTGAGAGCATAATCCCCTGTGGCGACGATCTCACCTCAACTCCAAGGGAAAAATGCAAAGGACCAAGATCCTTGAGAGCAAAAGTGGCATGAAGATCAGCAAGCAACTTGGTTGTGGCAGTAGGCGAGGAGCTGGCCACAATAATGTCATCAACATAGACAAGCATGAACATGGTGACACTGCCATGATGAAAGATAAACAGGGAAGTGTCTACTTTCGATGCCACAAAGCCAAGCTGAAGCAGTCGAGAGCTGAGCCTAGAGTACCAGGCTCTAGGTGCCTGTTTGAGCCCATAGATAGCTTTCTCTAGCTTACACAGAGCCCGAGGAGCAGCGGGATCCACAAATCCCGGAGGTTGCCGCATATAGACCTGTTCCTGAAGAACTCCATGGAGGAAAGCATTCTGAACATCCAACTGGCGCAGACACCAACCATGAGAGACCGCAATGGAAAGGACCAAGCGAACAGTGACTGGTTTGACAACGGGGCTGAACGTATCATCATAGTCAAGACCATAGCGTTGTTTGAACCCTTTAGCAACGAGACGTGCCTTGTGACGATCAATAGTGCCGTCAGCTTTGTACTTGATTTCGAAAACCCATTTGCAGTCAATGACTTTAACATGAGGTGGCGGTGGAACTAAAGTCCACGTGCCATTGTGACGAAGTGCATCAAGCTCAGACTGCATAGCGGCACGCCAAGCTGGAGATGCCATGGCTTCACGATGATCACGAGGTTCCCGATAGACCAGAAAGGCACGTCTGGATGGGTCATAATTAATGGTGCCGTCCGTACGTTGCACAGCCTTGCGAGTATGATCGCGTGTGCGTGTCATCATCGTATGCACGGGCGGTGCAGCAGCCCTGGGCGCAGAGGATCCAGAGGCGGGAGCTGCGGAGGGGACATGATCCGCCTGGGATCGCGTGTCACCAGCGGACACAGCAGACGGGATCGGATCCTCCTGGGATCCCGTGTCGCCAGCAGGTGCAGGAGAATCCTGCGGCGATCCCAAGGAGGGACCAGGCGACGCGTGCGTGCCCGACGCGGGACAGGGCCGGCCCACCGGCTGGCGAGCGGGCACGTGGGCGTCTGTCGGCAGCGGGTTGGAGGCGACAGGGGGCGGGCCCGTGCCGGGCCCCGCCACTGAGGGAGGTGGGTCGGGCGATGGGGCGACCAAGCCGCCAGAAGGCGCCACGTGGGCCAACGGCGCCCCGCGACCGGCTGATGGGCTGCTGTCCGGGATTGACGCCTGATCCGAGGCCGGATCCACTCCGGATACCGTGCCCAGATGTTCCTCGGACGCGGGATTGCCTGCCGTACCTGGGATCGTCTGCGCCAAAGGGGATCCTGCATCCAGATTAGTAGACACAGCAGGTATACCATAGTTCATGTGGTCATGCGGAAATAAAAGTATGGCTTGTTCGGCAACACGAGGTGGTATGGGGGAGGTAGAAGGATTGGCAAAAGGAAAAATTGTTTCATCAAACGTGACATCCCTAGAGATATAGACACGAGCCGTGGGTAGATGAAGGCATTTATATCCTTTGTGGCGAATGCAAACACACACTGTTGGGATCGAAAAGCAAGTTTGTGCGTGTTGTAGGGACTCATATTGGGCCAACAAGCACAACCAAACGTACGAAGAGACGTGTAGTCTGGTTTGGTTTGGAAGAGTTTTTCCATAAGACTAAGGTTGCCAATGCAATGACTAGGGAGTCTATTGATGAGGTAGCAAGCCGAGAGGTAGGCCTCATCCCAAAAACGAAGTGGCATGGCCGCATGTGATAGTAAAGAGAGTCCCATGTCAACAATATGGCGATGCTTCCTTTCGGCCGAACCATTTTGCTGGTGTGTGTGTGTGTGGGCAAGAAACGTGATGCATAATGCCAAGTTGACGAAAAAACGTGTTGCTAAGCTTCTCGTATTCCCCACCCCAGTCTGATTGAACACATAAAATCTTACAGGATAGAAGGCGTTCAACATGAGCAAGAAAGTCATGAAAAACTTCAAACACATCACATTTTCTCTTGAGAAGGTAAATCCACACAAATTTACTATAATCATCGATAAATGAAACATAGTACTGGAACCCACCAGAAGAAGTTTTGGCAGGTCCCCACACATCCAAAAAAATAAGTTCTAATGGAGAAGAGGAAACACTCGATGATCTGGGAAAGGGAAGCTGGTGTGCTTTGCCTTGTTGACATGCATTACACACATGGGTCATAGACCGACTAGAGGAAGCTAGTTTATTCGATGATAAAACGTGCTAAACGACTTGAATGGATGGGTGGCCAAGCCTGGCGTGCCAATCTTCAGCTGACAACCGAACCGAAGACAGGGCATGATGGGATGACGGCCGAATGGGGTAGAGCCCATTCTCACATCTGCCTTCAAGTGGAACCCTCTTGGTGATGAAATCCTTCATGAGAAAGTGAGTAGGGTAATACTTTAGATAAGCATGATTATCAACAGCAAGACGATTGACAGAGAGAAGGTTCTTGTCAGCATTAGGAACATGCAAAATATTGCGAAGTTTGAGATTGGCACAGGGAGTAGGAAGGATTGCATGACCACGATGAGCTATGTGCAAACCTGAGCCGTCGGCAGTGTGGATGCGATCTCTTCCTGGGTACTTCTCCCGGACGGTGAGGCGATCCAGATCGCCGGTGATATGATCCGTGGCACCGGTGTCGGTGAACCAAGCAGGGTCACCTAAGATGGAAGGAGGAGAAGCAGCGGCAAGCCCGGCCATCTTGGACTGTTGCTGCTGGAACGCATGATTATAGCGTTGGGCACACTCCCAGGCGTAATGCCTAGGACCGCGACAGAGTTGGCACTGGACGCGGTGATCACCGCGGTCGCCGTAGTCACCGCGGTCACCACCGCGGTTTCCACCGAAGTCGCCTTGTTGGCGCGCGCCGCCGCCACCGCGTTTCCCGCGATCACCGCCACAACAGTTGTTGTTGTAGTTTCGGCGATCTCCGGAGTTACCACGGCCCTTGCCACGGTAGTTGCCCTTGCCCCGATTGGAGTTGTTGGTGTTGCAGTTGGGGTCTCGGGCGACGTAGTTGACGGAGGAGCCGCCATGTTGAAGATGAAGGCGAGAAGCATTGTACTCGCGGCGCCGTTCGAAGGAAGTTGCATGAGAGTAAAACTCACCAAGAGACATGCCCTCAGGACGGGTGGTGTAGGCGGTGATGAGGGGCTCGTAGTCGCTGTCGAGGCCGGTAATGACAGCGGTGATGATGTCCTCCTCACGCATGGGGCGGCCGACAGCTGCAAACTGGTCGGCGTTGGCGCGGATCTTGGCAAAATAATCTGCCATGGACAAGGTGCCCTTCCTGAAGAACGCCATGTCCATCTTGATCTGGACGATGCTGGCGCGGCAGTGGGCGGTGTACATCTCCTCGACATGAGAACAGATGGCCCGAGAGGTGTTCAACTGATGCACTTGCTGCAGCACCTCGTCGGAGAGAGAGGCGAGGAGGCAGCTGAGAATGATTTGGTCCTGGCGAAACTAGGTCGCATACTCCGGGTTGGGAGCACGCACCCCCTTGTCATTGGGGTCCAGAAGCTTGGCGGGAGCAGGGAGCATGCCATCGACGTAGCCCGTGGCGCCAGCTATATGTAGAGGAGGAAGGATTTGAGCCTTCCAGAGGAGAAAATTGGAGGTGGTGAGTTTGGCGGTGATAAGGCTAGCAGAGGGAGGAGGAACGGCAGAGGCCGGCGGGCCATTGAAGGCAGCGGGGAGGGAGAGTGTGGTTAGGGTAGCATAAGAAGAGGCGGAAGCCGTGGGAGAGCCCATGATGCGATCAAGCGAGAAGGCCTGATACCATGTGAAACGAGAGAGAGAGATTGGATCGGCGCACCAAACCTGGTGGCCTCAGGATGTATTTATAGGGTGCAACTAGGGCACAAGATACAGTTGGTTACAGGAGATAAGTACAATATTAACAACCTCCTATATCCTAACAATATACAGTTTAACAGATCTTCGTTGGGTGGTTGACGCCTGTAGATTTCTAGGTTGGATGGGATTCGGTCGTGTGCGCCCCTATTTCAGCCCAAGTGGCTTCAGGAAGGTGTGGCGCGAAGCTTTGTTATCTGTTGCCAGTATGGAACACGTCGGTATTTCGATTTCGGTGGTGAAGGCAGTGACAGAGAACGTCATGGTGGCTGAGGTCTGAGGTCTTGTAATAGCGGATCGAGTCTTCGCGGCGATGAGGACTTTGCTTGGTGATTTGTTACTCGTGGCAGTGGCATCGGCAAGTGGGGGCGGCAACATAGGAGGAGTACAAAGTCTTAGCTTTCGACGTGAAAACCGAGGGTCTGACCTTAATTGGTTGTGCCTGGCGGTGACCTTGTTGAAGGCATCGTTTCGAGAGCGCGGATCTTCTCCAGGGTGAAAACCTAAGATCTAGGATCGGGCGATGACGGTATTTCTACACTGTTTCCTTCTTGGAGGCGTCGTTTTTGGAGAATTAGGACTTCGGGTGTTGTCTAGCTGGTGGTTCGTGCTACAGCTACGAGGAATTGATCATTGTTGTGGGATCATTTTCTTTTGGCCGTGTCCATCCGTAATGTCTTTACGATATTGCGTTGTTGCAGAGGTCCGATATTACTATATTCCATTTATCGAATAAGACAAACAAGCCATCATGTACGACCACGTAGACAAAGTTATCTGATCCGTTAATCATCTCGAAGGTCCTGATTATAATGGCTCTGATTGCACCTCAATTATATTATTTAAAGAAAAGACAAACAAGTCACCACGTTTCAAGCACACAGACTACAAACTAAATTATCAGATCCTGGACGGGGAGAACCTTATTCATTCGATAGGAAGCCGTCATCGCCACGTCTTCTTAAACAAGACACAAACCCTAATCGAACTAAAAAAACACATTAAATCGAAGTAGGAACCTTCCGCTGGCAAGGCCGGGATCCACCACGCCTCCAAAGTCCTAAGGCCACTGGAGACGAGGTAGACCGGTGGGAGGCAGATGAAACCTAGTCGCTTGTTCACTTGATTGTGAGACGAAGGGGTGATTGGGTGATGATGACTTGAGGATGAATTATGGGATAGAGATCAATGGAATACACAACATAGATAGCAGACCTTTTGTGTGTCTTTGCCTATCCAAATAGGTACTACCATGTTCCGTTAAAAAAATCAGTACTACCATGAATCTAAGTTGTTGATTTCTATGGTTAATTTTTTTAATGGATTAAATAATTCTCTTTATGTAGAATAATGTGTTGGTTGATAGCCTCTTGATTCAATAATATAATAGATAAAATATTTTTGCAAAATACTTTATGGCCCTTTAGATTTTAGAACCCCCTAATAATAATAAGTAGTTCATAATGACCATAATTATTATAAAAAGGATTGGCAATGCATTTGTATTTCTGTGCATTCTCAATTCCTAAAAGAGTCAAACTCAAACCTCATTTATCGTTGCACCCGAACACCCATAAAAATGCAAAAAACATATGTCCTCGTACCCCAGCAACACATTAACAAGTTGTTCAAAATTGACCATCCAGCAACATATAACAAAGCGCTGACAGAGTCACTGAGATGACCTCTGACGATAGAAAATAAACAAGTTCCTCACAAGTTTATTCTTCTCCGACTCATTTGGAAATAAATCACTTAGTTGTTCACTTACAGATACTAGATAATCAGAGTAGCAAGAGCCCAACGATGCCTCAAGCTAAGCACTTCTTACGGCGAATGATGTAGACCATCATCCTGAGCGTCTCTTCATTCCGCATCAGCTTGAAGAGGCAGAGGTCATTCACCTGTAGGCGGTTTTCGCGTGCAAAAGACGTCCATCCTTTAACAATCATCGGGCGATTATTCCCTAGTCGCAGCTCCGTGTGCCACCTCCTACTGCCCCCCTCCCGTTGAAGTACCAAACTTATCACATTCTTTGCGCGATGCCTGGTAAAGTACTGTTTTTCAAGATACCTTGACACATACTGCTTGCAGAAGGTCTGTTTATGTGCATAGACGGCGAGGATGTTAGTGACACAGATGCAGATATATAAAATCATACTATTTTCCTCTTTTTGAACTTACGAGGTAGGGGCCGCTGGAGCCGGAGTTGCTGTTGCTGGATTTGCAGAGACGGACACTAGTATTGTTCATGACGATGACACAGATGGGCACTTCCGACTCCGAGCCAATAGCATGGACTTTCTCCAATACTTTCTTCATCTGCGCATCCGTCAGACGAGGTCGATCTGGTGCCACAAAGAGAGGCTCAGAAGCTCCCTGGAAATCGTCAGAATCTCCATCATTTTCATGACCAGAAGGTGAGATCTCTTCACCTGACCAGGATTACAAAATAATCAGACAGTAAGCATGTCAATTGAAATTTGACACATGAATGTTTGCCATGCTGCCATACCATCGGTAGCTGGTTCCTCATTAACATTGGCTGTCAAGACCATCTTTGCACTTGTCCTTCCGCGGTTTGAGCCAACGTCACTTCTTCCACCAGAGGAACTTTCAACACTTGCTTTGTGAAGTAAATGCACTATCACTATGAATGTACTATACTTGTCATTTGTCATCGGTTGAAAAAGACAGATATCACCCTCCGTAACATGATTATCAACGGCAAACCAACGCCAATAGAGGCTGCGCCGGCCTGGACTACACACGCCAGATGGCCGGATATACAATCTGCACTTCCAAGCCTTGTCCTTACTAGGCAGCTGGAGTATGATACTTGTACTTTCACATGGAAAGTATTGGAGTGCATAATCCTTGGGTATTGCCTAATTGAAAAAGAGGCAGAATGTAATTATGATAGCTGAAGCATTAAGGAGTTAGGAAGTTAACACTGCCACAAAGGCTAAATTGTTCTGATACATATGGCTTCAACTAATAATGTTGATTTAAGCATTTTGTTGCAAACATATGCTTCACACGTTTGGATTAGAAACAAAACACTGACTTCCTAAACAAATATCAAGACAATAAAATTTACATAGCTGCAGACAATGAGCAATTCAGTTATTATTGTTTAACAAAACACTGAGACTGCAGCTTTTCATTTTATTAACACAAATCAGCAAATTGCTCCTAACTGTCCCAACGTGACGAAACACTGAGACCGGGGTCAGCAGCTCCACCTTGTTCACACCAGCCCACAACCATGACGAGGCTAGTCGGTCCGGCTCAATCATCGACCTCAACTCCACTAGTGACATCGACGGACAGGCAGACTCTGACGAAGAGTAGACGCCACGTGCCCATATCCAACGAATAGTAGGAAAAAGTAGGGTCCGACCATTTTGCTATGTAAAATTATTTGAATAATTGTTGAAAAATTAGTGTCCACTTTTTATATGGTGACCCAGTTGGATGTTCTCCATCCTATTCCTGTCCGGGGACACGTCCGGACGTGTCCGCCAAAATTTAGTGATGTCTGTATTGGTGAACCGCGTTGGAGTTGTCCTTGGGGGGAGTGGGCGGTGAAGGAAATGCAAAGAGGAAGAAAATTACAAGGTGCAGGAAACATAATAAGGATGTTGAACCTGACGTACCAGAGTACCACAACCCCGGTCTACGTTGCTCTTTTTCATCTGAGCAACGAGCACCGGGATTTGAGGCCGCATTTTCCGTACAAGTGCTTGTATCTTTTTCTCCTGTGCTAGTGTAAGATCACATTTTCCTGCTAAGACATAATCCTTCGATGGCATCCGAGGAACATGTAACCGCACAGACTCATAAGCAGATGGATTCTCTTCTGCAGTAAAAACAATTATAGAGTAAGAGCACAAAGGGTAAGTGGGTAACTGATTTGATTTCAGAACAAACTTGACCTGAAAAATCCTTAGAAGTATAAGATGAGCCTTCCTTTGGGCACCTATCTGAATCTGATCCTTCCCCTGCTTGCGACTGAGTTGTGCCATCAATGCACGCTTTGTTCAGGAAATGAACTCTTACTACGAATTTTCTCTGCTCAACATTTGTCATTGGTTGGAAGAGGCAGATATCGCCCTCCCTAACATGATTGTCACAGGCAAAGTTGTGCAAATAGAGGATGCGCCGACCTGCATCAGACGCGCCGGATGGCCTTATGCGGAATGTGCATTTCCAACCCTTGTTCTTCCCAGGCAGTTGGAGCATGACAGTTGTATCTTCACGTGGAAAGTGCTTGAGTGCATAATCCTTCTGTATTATCTAATTGAGAAAAAGGAACAGAATGTGAGGATACTGTTAAGCTTGTTATATCTGACAGCTCAAGTAGTAAAGAGTTAAGAATCTAAAACTGTCACAAAGGCAACGATAGTGTTGATTTAGTTACGCATGGTGTTTTTCGTTGCAAACATATCGTTCGGAGTTATCAGTTAAAAACAAAATACTGAGAGACTTAAATAGTATGAAAACAAGATAATATGTGTTGTTACAGACAGCGAGCCATTTTCATACAAAATGTAGATGATAAAACTTACTTCAAGGGTATGCCATTCTATGTTTGACTTCTTCATCTGCACAACTAGCACTGTGAACTTAGGTTTGATTTTCTCCATCAGCGCATCTATTTTCACCTTCTGTTCTTTTGTAAGATAGCATTGCATTGATACGACATAGTTATTCGAAAGCGTTCGTAGATTAGCTGACTCCACAGAATTGTCTGCAGATAGACTGTCTTCTGCTGTAAAATTGTTTCAACAGTAAGAAAACATGTGCTGCAGGGTGACTGACTAATCTGAGTAGATACTTAACCTGACAATTCCTCAGACGAAGATCTTTCCTTCTGGCTTCCATCTGAATCGCATGGATTACTCATCTTGGATACACCCTGTAAAACGAATCATATGTTATATCAGGTGGCTTCATTCCAAGTTGTTTGCATAACTAATTTGATACCCTGAAATTATTCAAGATCAGTATGACGCCCTCTTCCAAATGCAAAAGCAGAGCTCATGACATTTGTGGTCAGTATGATGCCCTAAGACCTTTTGGTGGGATTTGAAAATAACATATAATCAAGAATGCAACGAAAAGGAGGCAAGAAGATCCATGTGTCAAACTAAAGTGGGGTACATGGTCAAAGGGGGAAACAGAACTGTCATGAATATGGCGGGACAGAGAGCAACTAAACACTACAGAACTGAAGAAGGGAATACGCATGACTAAATTTCAAGCAAAGAGTGAACTATATATGGCAGAAAAAGCTTACCAAGGTATTGCCACTGTCGCTGCTGGTCCCGTACAAGGTGTTGCCACTGTCGCTGCTGCTGTTGCCTGACGAAACGCAATGAAGTCTTCCTTCAATTATTCTTACACAAGCTACAATTACGTACTGGGAGCAAGACAAAGAAGGGCGTACTGGCATCGTCGTCGTGCTGGTAGTCCCTGCGGCACATGCTCCCGTCGAACACCTTCACGGTGAGCACGTCGTGGCCGTCGTAGCTTAAGACGAGGAAGTGCCCGAGCCGAAGGTCATGAGCCTGGGCGAACTGCTTCCACCTGTGCCCCAGGTACATGTGGCCGTCGGCATCAAACTCTACATCCACGTCCCACAAGAGGCGCCGGCGCCCAGCCTCCCGGAGCTTCATTTTTCGTGGCTCATGGCCGTAGAGCATCTTGGCAAATTTGTCTGGGAGCCTCTGCGAGAAGGATGAAGGGCGAAGTGTTGAACCGACCAAACAGATTCATGACAACAAGTCAAAGCTTAGAAGCAGAAAAGAAAGACGAAACAGTAGGGAGAGATTGTGCAACTAGGATGTTTTGTACCAGCTTCTTTAGCGAGTTTGAGAGCATGATCGTAAAGAACTCGAAATCCATAGTGCCTTCGAAGTAGCAGAATGTGTCAAGGAAACGGAAGCCCGGTCTGAAGCTGTTTAGTAAAGGAGCAGAAGCGTCAAGGGACTGGAAGGTCAAAAGTATAGTTATTTATCAAGGAAGCGACACCCTAAGCGTCAATTGCATGCTGGCTTCTCATGTTCCCTTGGCATTATTACTCTGAGAAGTCTCTTCTAATTCCCGAGGTATTAATTAATAAGATTCCAATGTGATGGTCAACTTCTTGCTGCCGCATTACTCTGGCAGGTAATCATGGTGAACGGAGGCAAAGAAGGGATGAGTTCCAGTACACTATGGGTCACCACGTTCAGGAATGGCAGCAACACTTGGTGCCAAAGGAGCAGGAAAAAGTCCCAACACAAGGCCGGTGGAAGCCACCACCACAGGATGTTGCAAAAATTAACGTGGATGCTGCACACGTACGCTGAGTCTGTGGCTCTACTCCAAGCTGTCAATGTGGCTGGTCATTTGGGCATTGGTAGAGTGCAATTTAAAACGGATAGCCTTTACTCTTAAGCAAGCTGTTGGCAGAGGGCGGGGAAGTGAAATTCTCCCCCAATTTTAAGGTGACCCCTAGCCCCAGGCCGCCCCTCCTCCTCACCCCCAACCCTAGCCGTCCCTCCTCCTCACCCCCCCCCCCTCCTCCCTTCCTCGCCGCCGCCTGAGGCAGCCGTCGAGCAAGCCCGGGGCGCCAAGGATGGTGGCGGCGGGGCCTCGGTTGCCCTGCTTCTGCGTGGGGAACCCCGGATCTGGAGCGATGGCTCCATTGGCAAGGCACGACCGGCTAGCAGCCGTGCGGGCGGTGGATCCGTGTCCCGGTCGCGCGGGCGGAGGGATCCGGTGGTCGGTGGAGGCCGGCGGCGGCGGTCGGTGCGTGCGATCTGACGCCTCCCCTGTTCGGCGTGCGGGACGCTCTTCCTCTTGGTTGCCGGTTCTGTACAGGAGGCGCTGCTGGTGGCGGAGATCTAGTTCGGGCGAAATCCCTGGCCGGCCATGACCGGCCACGCCGACGGCGACGCCTAAGGGCGTCGTTCCCCTCCTTGGAGGCGTCGGTATGGACTGATCTCCTCACTTCACCTTCCCCTAGGTCTCCCGGGCGAAAGCCCTAACTTTGTTGGGCGGTGGCGGCGCTCACGGCGCCGTTCCCTTCTTGAAGGCGCCGCTTTGGGAACCTTGGGGTTGGGTGGCGCATGTGGGTGGTGGGCGACGGCGGTGCTGCGGCCCTATCCTAGCATGGATTTATGTTCGTTGCTTGAAGATGGACTCGCGTAGGTGGAGGTCGTCGGCTGGCCTCGTGGTGGCGTCAATGGCGAAGGACCTGCCAAGGCTCGTGTAGGTTGAGGTCGTCGTCTGGCGTCGTGGTGGCGTCAATGGCGGAGGACCTGCCAAGATTGTCACCTCAATCTGCTCTGAAGATGGACCAGTGGAAGATGGTGGCGACGACACATGTGAGTGCGTCATTGAGCCCCCGACCCGGCAGATGGCTCGGTCGGGGCCTCCGGCTTTAGATGTTAGACTTAGGTGACAGGTCTGGGTATGTGGCCCAGCTTGCACCCCTTCATCATTTGGATAGGAATAGCGGCAGATGTTGCCAAGATGGCGGATTCAGGCATATTGTTGTTCTACTTTGTAAGGTCCTCGAAAATAATCAATAAAATGGTTGCATGCATCTCCCAGATGCAGAGGCCGGGGGTCATCCTCCTTTTCCAAAAAAAAAAACTCTTAAGCAAGCTGTTGAATCTGACACCTTTGATCTGGCTGTGTTGGGGAATGTGTTTAGACAGATCAAGTCTAAGCTTCAGACTCAGTTTATTCATGCGGAAGTTCTTCATGTCTCAAAGGTGTGTAACAAGCCGGCACATGTGTTGGCGGCTTTGGGTGCAGGGTTAGATCACGAGGTTCATCGTGTTTGGTTCGCTGACTACCTTGTTGATGTAACCCGTTTTGTAACCAGCGATACTGCCGTGTCTTAAATGGAAAACATGTGTTCCATGTTAGAAAAAACTGAAAACGGCCCGAGTCGCTCTCTCCCCGGGTGACACGGGCAGCGACTACACATCTCACCGGCGCCTCCCTCCTCCGCCCTCCCCCCTTGTTGTTGCCGGTGGTCTCCAGCAGGCAAAGCCCGCGTGGATCCGACGGCGGCAGGGCTTGTTTCTTATCGCTAGCCGGCGCTGTTAGCGAGCAGCGGAACTCGTGGCGTCGGCCTCGGTGGTGGTCGGCCAGCTAGTGGTCAGAGCTCCGGTGTGGGGCTGCGTACCTGCGGTGCCCGAGTGCCCACGCCGTGCAGGCACGCCAGTGGTGGCGGAGGTGGTGTGGGCGGCTGGATCTAGGCCCGGATGCGCCGAGTATTGCAGTGTTGTTGGTGGCGGCTACTCGGCGAGGTTCGTCGGGCTACAACGCCTTGGGGCAGCGGCTAGGGCGGTGCGAGAGTTTGGAAGAAGACCCTGTCACGGCTTTATGCCGGGACCAGCGATGGTGGCTGCTGTGGCCGCCGTTGACCTTTTTGGAGGCATCGCTGCTTTGCTGCCACACCCCTCCCACATGGATCCAGTTATCTCGGTCTATATGGGGAAACCCTTGATCTTGTGTGATCAGACGACGGCGACGCCTTGGCGTCGAATTCCCTCTTGAGGGCTTCGTCTTTAGAGCTCGGCTTAGGCGAGCAGGACCAGTGGATGACAGCATTTTTGCCGCCCGGGCTTCTGTGGCAACGATGATGATGGGTGCAAAGTCGGTGACGCGGCAATGGTTGAGGTAGTCAGCTCTTCTCCGGTGTGTGCATTGGATTGCCTCGGATTGTTTGTTACTATGAAGTCGAAGCTGTGGCGGCGGGGTCCCTTTGGTGTACAATGAATAGTTGCAGGTGGCCTGTTCGGTGATCTTCCGTGGCACCGGTTGTGCCTGGTTTTATTCTTCATAGTTTTTCATCAGAGGCGGAGCTACGTTGTCTGGTCGCAGGTCTTCATACAACTACACACAGCCTCTTAAGTGTTGGTTGAGTCGACGATCGCCGACTGCAAAGTCGAAGTCGTTTGCTCAGGGTTTAGGGATGGCGATGACGCCTCTAGGGGAGGAGTGATGACGATGACGCCTATGTGTTGTCTCGACAAGTAACTCTTTTGAGTGGTGTATGTGGGTTATCTTGTGTGTGTCCCTCAACGGTTGTGATGGTTTTCGCCTGGTTATCCATAATCAACCGGGATCTGGTTGTGACGCCCCGAGACCGATGCTACAGATGTCTTCCATTTATTTTAGTTGTTGCCGTGTGTTTATTGTGTTTGTTGCATTATCATAATTGTTTTGCATATTTCATTCCTATATGTTCTTTGCCATGTCCATGTTGACTGCTTTGTCATATCTTTGCTTCTTGCACTATGCTCATCTCACTTGTTATATTGCATTTGTGCCTCTTATCATTATGCATTCTCCATGCTCATCATATGCCTTGTGGTATTCATCTTGTTGTGCTTGGACCATGTTAGATATTGTTGCTTGCCTATGCATTTGTCCCATGCATCATCACCTTCTCCTTTGCTTCTACTTCCTTTCTTTTTGCAAGTGACATTTTACCCTCCCCCAATAATGTTCAACTTCTCCCTATAAACCTGACACCATGTCCCTAGCCTCTCTGTCAAATTTCATCTCGTTTGGAGTTGATTTGGTTAGGTTCAAAAATGCCTCAAGTTTGAATTTTATTCAAACTTGTTTTATTTTTCTACCTCTAAAAATTGCCAAGGCAATTTTGTTAAATATTACACAAAACCAGGGTTCTAGATGTATTTTTAATTATTCCATAGCCTTCCTCAAGCTCTCTGTGTTTTTCTTGTTGTTTCTGCTTGGGGAAATAAAAGAAAAGAGCCAAAGGGAGAGAGAAAGCGTAGCAGCAGTGGCCTCAGCCCAGCAGCCCACCAACAGCAAACCCGCACCGCAGCCGCCTGGGCCTCCTCCCTCCAGGACGGCCCAGCTTCCCCGCGCCCGAAGCCCAGCTCCACCCCGCGGCCTCCTCCTCTTTCTTTTTTCTCACCCACACGTTCACGTACCGCCACTAGCCTTCTGCTGCGTGTCAACTCCGGCCCCGCCTGCTAGCGACGAGCTACAAGACACCCGCGCGCCACCTTTTCGTCAAGCTCCAGCGGCGCCATGGGGACTGCGAGCCCGAGCACGTCCTCGTGCGTCCACCTGCTCGCCCTAGCCCCTTATAAGCCTCATCTCCATGTCCAACAAACCCTAGGGTTCCCCTCTTTCCTCTCGCCGCCGTCGCCAGGCGAGATAGCCACTAGATCCACCGCCCGAGCTCTTCCCGAGCGCACCTGAGAGCGCGACCCCATCGCTGGCGTGCTCGCCGTCGACCTCCGCCTCACCAGCCTCGTCCCTCTTCTTCCATGACGTCCTCTGCAGCATCGAGGGACGCAAAGACGAGCCCCTTCTTCCTCGTCTTCGACTCCGGCCATCGTACCTGTTCGATCGCCCTTGCCGTCGACTTTGTCCCTCTCTTGCCGATCCGAGTGTGCTTGCGTGCTCGTGGTGAGCTCCTGATCCTCCCCGTGCCTTCCCCCCCCCTCGTTTGCATGCTCTGGCGCCATTTGCCACGATCACCCGAGCTCATCGCCGTCGGACCTCGCTGCCGGCGAGTGCTCCGACCACCGTAGGCCATCCGCGTGTGTCCATCCTGTTTGCCGTACCGCGTGGTGTCGATCAGTGTTCGAAGCTTCTCGCCTAGGCCCTTCGCACGCCGCGTTCGTCTCCGCCATCGCTGTCTTTGTCACCTCGTCGCCGGCTTCGCTCCTGTCGTCATCCGGCGTCGTTCTTGTCATGCGTGTGTGTGGGATTCCCTGGCAATCCCGTTGTGCACCGCTGCCGTGTCTTTTGGTCACCGGAGCAAATTCCGGCAGCCTCCTCCGCGGCGCCGTGATAGCCGCCGGTGAGTCCCCTGTTTCTCCTTTGTTTTGCCCAGCCACATCCACTCCCATGTGGGACCCTCATGGGACCCACTGGTCAGCGAGCTAGGGGACCAGGAGCCACCGGCAGCCTTGTCTATCTTGCTGTTACGCGTCATGACATCTCCTATCCTGTCCACATCATGAGTTAGTTCGTTTCATCCCCCACCTCTGTTCACTATAGTCACCTCCTCCGTGTTCTACGATATCTTCATGGCACGATCTCTCAGCGCCTTTTCTTTCCTCGCTCCAGCTCTCTTGAGCTCCAGGACTACTCTGATGCTACCTGGGCTAGTGATCCCTCTGATCGACGCTCGCTGTCTGCTTACTGTGTCTTTCTTGGTGGCTCTCTTATTGCCTGGAAGACAAAGAAATAGACTTTACTTTCTCGCTCGAGTACAGAGACTGAGTTGCGAGCCATGGCTATGTTGACGGCTGAGGTGATCTGGTTACGGTGGTTAATTGAGGATTTTGATGTGTCTGCTACTATCTCGACTCCCTTACTGTCAGACAGTACCGGTGCTATCAGTATTGCGCGTGACCCGGTGAAGCATGAGCTCACCAAGCACATCGGTGCAGGATCTTACTCTCGCTCTACACTATGTGTCCTCTGAGTTACAGTTGGCGGACTTCTTCACGAAGGCACAGACTCGAGCGCAGCATGGTTTTCTTCTCTCCAAACTCAGTGGTGTTGATCCACCATGAGTTTAGGGGGGCGTTAGATGTGTATAGTCCCTTTTTGGTATATCCCCATTGTATAAGGGGTTTATTGCACTTTACCACACATGTATATGTAATGGCCTTTGGCCCTCAGTGAATACTAGTTGCTGATTATCCAACAGTGCATACTTTTTAGAGTAAATTTTAGTACCAAAGTCCCTCATATCATATCCATCTAGCACTTATTCATCTCCTCAATGCTTAGTTTTTTTGCTTCCAAAACACATTTAAAATAAGAAAAGGGTATCATCTACAGGATAGGGCGAGCTCCGATTGACTAGACTTTACTGTGAATATTGATGGGGAGTTTGCCGGTTTGAAGTGGAACTGGGCGCACATCTAGCTAGGTGTGAGTGGAAGGAATCTTAAGAAGTTTCAAGGATAACCCCGTTCAGAGTCCACGGCAAAGAAAGAAAGACACAAATAAGGCATCGCCCGGTCCCCTCCAAACAAAGGAAGGAGAAGCCATGACAAGGAAAGAACAAGCCGTCCCCAAAAAGAACACCGAAGAAAGAAGGCACTTCACCGACCAAAATCTCGGAATAAATATCTAGCTACCGAGATTAGGGTGTCTTCTACTTCAACATCGAAGATGCCTATCACCATCAACATGATGCACATGGATATGATGGTGGTGGTGGTCGTGGGGATGGTGGTGGTGGTGGTGGAGGCCCTTATGGTGATGGTGATGGTTTTCTTGGACTTCCCGTCGAGATCGGGCACCAAATATCTCCAGCAACTTAGTGTACAAGTATCCTACATTGTACTTTGTTATATCTATAATTTCAGGCAAGCGAGCTTAGGGTTGTTACTCACATTGCAACGGCTTCAACCTCGATAAATCTTATAACTTGAGGTTATATCCCACTGCCACATAACTCACGTATGCTATTGTACCGTTGTTCGGGCACCTAATTGCAAAACACCATCAACATGGATCAGTGGCGGATCTAGGCCCCAGGCCCGGGGGGGGGGGGGGGGGGGGGGGGGCGGGCCCGGGGCATGAGGCCCAACTCCTTTGTATATTGTAGCCCAGTACTGTAGCGATTGCTACAGTACACAAAGGGGGCCCGGGGCGGCCCGCTGGGCTGGATCCGCCCCTGACATGGATGGATCCGCACCCGCAAAACAGAAAAACATGGATGGATCCGGAGCGGGCGATGTCTGGAATGCAGCAAGGAGGCGGATTCGGCCGCCAGAGGGCTGCTCACCTGAGAAGAAGAGGAAAGTGAAACTTCCTCCCCACTTTGGAGGTCCTAACAGTGGCTCTACTGTGTCTTTTTTTTCCAAAGCCCCTAAAACAAGTTTTGGGGTTCAGCTGGAGATGCGCCGACTGATTGGGAAGGTGGATTATGTGCATCGTCGCTCAACATTAATTCTTTTTGCTTGCATCATCATGGCTAGATTGTTTGACACTAAATACGGCTCATATGTTCAAGTCAAAATATAAGTTTTATTTTTTACTTATTTTTGAAAGGGAGAACACATAGCCGCCACCATGCACGGCTCGCACGCACCAGCAGCAAGCTCCTACTCGACATAGTGCGAGACACCCCTACGGAAACACAAAACCTAGCTCTGACAGTCAGGCAAAACCACATGCAAAATAACAGTGCAGTCACTCCTTCAGGCATCAGCAGTCAGCAACACAGTATGGTTGTTCAACCTTGACCCATCCAAATCACTCCCAAATTTAGTTCTCAGGGAAGTAAGAAACCACAAAGATAATCGTCTAATTGAACACTTTAATAGTCGCGCAAAGAGCGTAGTGTGCTCGTCGATTGGGCTGTTAGGATTTATCCTATTAATCCCTGCTTTTTCTAACGGAGGCGGTTGCCTCGCATCCCTTTGGTCGTACCCCTTCGGGGGCTATATATGTGTAAATGTCATCATCAATAAAAGAACGATTCATTTTTACATCTGTGCCAAGGCGCTCTAGATTGTCTCTCGTTTCCCTTTCTAACACGTTGTCAGCACGCCGGAAATACGTGACCTTGAAAAACAGCTGCGAGAAATATATGAACCGGAGGAGATCATGTACAGACAAGGGTCCCGTGTTGACTGGCTCTTAGCCGGCGATCAAAACACGAAGTACTTCCAAAACCGCTGCTCGCACAGGAAAAGGAAAAATACAATAAAGTCGCTGCTCAGGGAGGATGGAACTAAGTGCAGCACAGATGATGGAATGCGAGACATGGCGGCGTCATTTTATGAACGGCTATTCATGTCAGAAGGGTCGACTAATGCTCGTTTACTCCTGGATTGTATTGCCCCTTCTGTAACGGACGGGATGAATGCGCGCCTCACTTCGGCCATCACGGACGAGGAGATAGAGGTGGCACTTTTCCAGATGGGACCTACAAAGTCCCCTGGCCCGGACAGACTGCCGGCTATGTTTTATCAACGACACTGGTCGTTGGTTAAAGAGGATGTATGCGGTGCAGTGAGGGATTTTTTTGGAGGCGTGGCTGCACCGGATAATTTAATTTTAATGCCACGGTGATTGTGATGATCCCCAAAGTAAACTCACAGGAGTTACTTGCGCAGTTCAGGCCAATTAGCCTTTGTAATGTCCTGTACAAAATAGCCTCTAAGGTGTTGGCAAATAGACTGAAAGGAATTCTTCCCATACTGATCTCGGAAGAGCAGAGCGCATTTGTACCAGGGCGTCTCATTACGGATAATGTCATTGTGGCTTATGAATGCGTCCATGCAATACGTCATAGGAAGAGGAAAAAGCCTCTCTGTGCGGTCAAACTGGACATGATGAAAGCGTATGATAGGGTGGAATGGATTTTTCTGGAGCAAATGCTGGCTCGGTTTGGTTTCGCGTCGAACTGGATTGCTATGGTAATGAGATGTGTAACATCAGTGAGTTTTTCTGTAAAGCTAAACGGTGGTTTCTCTAGGAGCTTTGTGCCATCAAGAGGCCTACGGCAGGGTCACCCTATTTCGCCATATTTATTTTTATTTTGCGTGGAGGGGTTTTCTGCGTTGTTGAAACAGGCTCAAGAGGACAACAGAATCAAGGGTGTTCATTTTGGGAGCACTGGCCCCCATGTCACACACCTCCTCTTTGCAGATGATAGTATTGTCTTTTGGAAGGGTCCCAGGACAGTCTGCTTGCCCTAAAGGAAATATTGAGGAAATATGAAGCGGCATCTGGCCAAAAGGTGAATCTTCAGAAGTCTTCAATATTTTTTGGGAAGGGGTGTCCAGAAGAAAGAAAGGAGGTGTTTAGGCAAGCGATTGGCATAGAGACCGAGGCTCTTGGTGAGAGGTACCTAGGGCTCCCAAGAGTGGTGGGGCGCTCTAAGGATGGGACTTTCAAGCATCTTACCGAATCATCTAAGGGCAAGGTCTCAGGATGGAAAGGACAGGGTTTGTCAAAGGCAGCGAGAGAGGTTCTTGTAAAATCTGTGCTTCAGGCCACTCCAACTTACACCATGAGCTGTTTTCAACTCATAAAGAAGATGTGCCGGAAACTGACTTCGATCTCTTCAAAATTCTGGTGGGGTGCAGCGAACGGTGAAAGGAAAGTGCACTGGATAGCATGGGATAAGATGTGTATGGCCAAGCGGGATGGGGGCCTCGGGTTCAGAGATCCGGAGGCCTTTAATCAAGCCTTGCTAGCTAAACAAGCATGGAGGCTCTTACAGGTTCCGACTTCTTTATGTGCTCGGGTGCTCAGAGCTAGATATTATAAAGATGCAAACATCATGTCTGCATCGTGTCCGTCCGGGGCTTCCTACACATTTAGGAGCATACTATATGGGCGTGACTTGCTGCGGGAAGGCACCATATGGCGCATAGGGGATGGACAGAAAATTAATATCCACCATGCCAATTGGATTCCTAGGGAAGGAAGTATGAGACCACTGGGTCAGACGTACATGCGTGGGATTACTCGAGTCGCTGATTTGCTAGCTCCATGCGGTAGGCAGTGGGACAACATGAAGTTACAGGGTATGTTTAGCCAAAGTGATATTGAGGATATCAAGCAAATCAAGGTGGGTGGACCAGGGATGGATGACTACCAAGCTTGGAACTATACGAAGTCAGGACAATTTTCGGTGAGATCCGCTTATCACTTGAGGATGAGGCTTAGCAAGGGGGAAAACGGACGGCCGGGCCCCTCGTCCTCAGTTATGGATCACCAGGGATGGATGGCCTTATGGAATACAAATGCGCCAAACAAGGCAAAAATTCATATGTGGCGAATCATGAGGAACGGACTAGCGGTGGGTGCTGAGCTATACCGAAGGAAAATAAAGGACGGCGTTTTCTGTGCGGCGTGTGGACGAGAAGAAACGCTCTATCATCGCTTCTGGGCGTGTCCACACTCTGAGCTGTTCTGGAAAATTCTGCGGTCGGAGAGAGGAGTTGCGATGGCGATCCCGCCGTGTTCTGTTAGCTCCTCTAGTGCTCTTGCATCTTGGCTACTAGGATGGTTTGCGGCAGCCTCGGATGATGAACGAGAAGCTATAGTACATGCCACTTATGGGTTGTGGTTAGCACGCAATGAGGCAAAGGACGGGAAGAGGATCGCTGCAGCACATGAGGTTGTGGCATCGACTGCGTCCTACATGGCAGAGTGGACAGCCACTCACGAGCAGAAGACTACCACGGCGAGTATGAGGGAGATGCAGCGATGGGCGGCCCCGGAGCCAGGTTGGGTAAAAGCTAATGCTGAGGGAGCCGTGTCTAGACTTGGAGGAAAGGGCGGTGGCGGGGTCATCCTCAGAGGCGACCAAGGCGACTTCCGTGCGGCGGCATGTACTTTCATCGATGGTCGCGTGGACGCCGAGACGGCGGAGCTCATGGCATGCAGAAGGGCGGTCCAACTAGCAGGTGAGATTAATGTTCAGGAATTACACCTCGAGACGGACAGCATGGGGGTGGCAAGCATGCTTGCAGACCCGAACAAGAACCTCTCGGCCTCATATTCATGTGTCGAGGAGATCAAGCAGATGCTGCGTGGATTCAGCGAGTGGAAGGTTTCGTGGGTACGACGATCGGCAAACTCCGCCGCTAATAAACTAGCTAAGGTAGGAGTAGAATAGGAACTCTGTAAGATTTGGCTTATGGTGCCACCAGACTTTGTGTTAGATGTGGTCTCCGAGGAGGTCCCAGACTTTTATTAGTTAAATAAAGCGGCAAGAGTTATCCTCAAAAGAAAAAGCACGCGTGGCTCCAGCGGCGCCCTGCCTACGACGGCTTTGGCGCACGTCCAGGCCGCATGCCGGCGGATGTGCGTGGAGGGCCCTTCCCGGGCGGTGGCGTCCGAGGCCACGACTCTCGTCCGGCCATCCGCAACCGCAACTACTTCCTTGGGTGCGCGTGTATGAGGAAACAGGCGCACAACTATCCCGAGAGAGATGCCACGCGAGAAGAACCGGGGCGAATAGCAGCGTCCCCGATGGAGAGCGGCAGCAAATCCGACGAACAAACTCCAAGATGGGAAGAAGAAGAGAATCGGAGACTGGAGTCAAGCACCACGCAAATTGGAAATCTTGCCTTACGCTGGACGAAGGACGAAGGCATCCACGGCAAGAGACATCGCTTGGTTTCAGTCCCCGCTGGACCAAGACGCCGGCTCCAGCGGCTTCGTCTCCTGCCCCGCCTCCGGATCACACCTCCGCGTTGAGTCCTGCCGCCACCAACGGCGCTCTCCGGCGGCACGTCGCGGCAAGGCATAGCGACCGGGCGGCCTCCCGCACAGCCCGAAGCGGCCGCGTCTGGGCGTCTCAAGCCCGTGACGGCACTTTCCAGCGCCCTGCGGCGGCGACTTCCGGCACGGCAAGATCCTCCCTCTCCTTTCTCCGGCGAGCCCTCGAGGCCGCTCGAGACGGCGGTAGAAAAATCCCCATCGCGGAACCGCACAGGAGAGAGAGAGTAGAGGCAATCTTATCCCTTTGCCATTTTTGCATGCAGGTCCCTGTTTTTGCGAAATTTGCAAAATGGGTAAAACAGTGGTCCAGGCTAATTTTGAACAATGCTAACAGTACTATTTACTAGCATTTGCCTCTCTTAGACCCTATTAGTTACTATATTTTCTGTTGAGTTCTAAAATTCCAGAAATATGTGTATGTTGATACTTGACATGCATTTTCTGTTGAGTTTTAAAATTCTAGAACAAGTTTCCCGTGATTGAGATTAAGTTTTCTCGCACAACAATATAGATTTGCGATTGAGAATTATCATTTTCTCGCAAAACAATCTCATTGCGATTGAGATCAATTTTCTCTCGCAAATTATTAATTCACCTCGCTGAATTATCTTGCAACTTGATACAAGATCATCTCATTTTAATTTGAGGTCTATACAATTCAAGTTTTTCATTTGAACATCAAGTTTGCAACATCATTAATATTCATTACAATAGTAGTGTGTATCTGTTGAGTACCGAGATGTATTCCAGATCTTAAGTTGATGTAATATATTTTCACGTTTACCACGTGTTGAGATTAATTACGTTCATTCGCAATTGAGATTTCTCATCTCTTGCAAAGATAAATTCAGTACCCCTGCAGTACTGTTTCTCCGTTGAGTATGATGTATTCCGGTATATTTCTGTGATGTATCTATTTCCATGTTAAACACAAGTCCAGATTAATACTTCTATTTGCAATTGAGATTTTCAATTCTTTGCAAATACAGATGCAAAATTCAAAGTGATTTCGTCAAATTGATGCTTGGGTTCACAGGGTAGTCATATGGATCTACTGCCCATGCAGATTATCGATGACTACTGATAAAGCCTATATTTTGTCATAGTTGACATTATGATTGCACAACATTGTGCACTCCCATGCATTTTACTAAGTCGTGACATAAGGCATTAGGAGTGAGTATCTACTGATTTCATCAGATTATACTCCCTAGTGTTGCGAGATCTACTTCATTTTGGAGATTATCTTCAAGGTGTCACGCTTAGTAATTTGAGATTCACATTAATGGTTTCAAGATAACTTCTTGAAATATCCATTAATTTGCAACATTACCATGATGGTCTTTAATTTACTGGTTGTAAATTAATTATCTCTGGTTTACCCACAGAGGTAACATATGGCAATAGAGTTTGAGGCATTCACCCTCAATGGCCACCACTGCCCTATCTGGGCCATGGACATCATGATCGCTCTTGTGTCTCATGGTATAATTTGTGCAATTCTGGATGCACCTCTGGTCAGGATCACACAGCTAACAGAAAATGATGTCTTATAAATCATAAGGCATTAGATTCAGATCTCAGCATCTGGTTATTCTGTATCAGCAATTCCTGGGATACAATGAACCTCAAGGGAGAAGGTTTGAATCTTACTTCAACCTTCAATCCGACATCACCGGCTGTGACGGGACCCTATGAGCACGGAGAATGTGATGGTTGAATATGCCTCAATCGACATGTTTGGAGACTATGAATAGTCTTTCAATCTCCTGAGTGGTCAATATAATTAATGTCCATTTACGATGTTGTAACAACAACACAAGTATTGTTGTCATCGTTATATATTGTATATCACAATATATTGTATCAGCACTTTGGTACAAATACATTTGTATGTCTATATATCTGACAGTGATTTTCATATTGAGAATCTTCATGTCTATATATAGATTTCTACGGGAGTCAATCCAATGAAGAATGATATGTGCCTTGTGGACATATGCACCACAAACTCTATATTCAGGGAAGTCCAATGTTTCCACTCTCATTGAGAGAAATGAGATGTTTTAAAATCGCTAGACGCGATGAGGTATTTGTTGGGTCAACTCGAGTCATATTTACTATCCCTGTGGGTACTCGAGTAACGCAGGATGCTTCATTGCTTCCCAAGTTTAACTCGTACCCTACTAAGCTATAGAGATATTCGTCAAAATGGTTTCCATAGTGAAACTTATGATGACAAGAAAGAGAAATACATTCTCTTTACCATATGCAACGGATATGGCAAGCACATTCTCTATGTATCATCTGGATTGTACTACACATACTACAAAACCCGTAGCACATGTTGCGCCCAAGATAGTTTTCCAAAATGTCTTGTACATGAAAACTTGGCATACTCGCCTTGGTCATCGAGACATTGGGTTGAAACCGAAACTATCAGCAATTCCAATAATTTATGATTATTATGATGCTAAATTCTAACAACATTTGGATTTTATGTGCACTACAAGTGACACAGGAAAGCTAATTTTAAGGCTCGCACACCTTAAAGTCTACGCTGAACCACTCAGACTCCTTGAATGCATCAAGTTGAGGTAAGTGGCTCTTCCCATCCATTGACTAGTCTATTCAGGTATTCCATGGTTCTAAAAGACATATCTACATGATGGTCTTAAGTGTGTGCTTTATTCACACGAAACCATTGGCTCATTATCCTGACATCGATTTCAAGCAAATCAAAATGGATAACATTGCATAATTCTCCTTGAGTGCCTTCTCTATGGCCCTTGGATTGAAGTTTAGCATTTTGTCCTAATGTCTAGACTCAAAATGGTTTGGTAGAATCATATCCAAAGAGTTAAAGCTCATTTCATTATCTTTACTCTGGAATTGCAATTTACCAACTTTACGTTGGAGTCATGCAGTTTTACACGCTCATGACAGAACTGCATAATATTATTCCCCTCTATCTTTGATATGTGGATATCAACCAAGTATTTCCTATCTGCCGTAATTCGGTTGCATACCGATATCACCACCCGACATACATCATTGGCCCCTCGACATATAGTTGGGATCTATGTGAGGAATAACTGTATTTCCGTCAATACCTCAAGCCCCTCAACATATAGTTGGGATCTATGTAAGGAATAACTGTATGCTAAATCAATGAGGAACATTTCCAGGCATTAGGGGAGATTTCAAGACCATAAAGAATGCCAGGAAATTAGTGGAATGTTCAACACATTTCTGCCTCAAATCCACGTACTCAAATATCTGAACCATGCGTTCAGAAGATTTGGAACACATTGTAAATAACCTGCCAGATTCATTTACTGACTATAAAGGTGTCATACAATCCTACAATCCTGAAAAATATGTCGGAAAGAGTGGAGGTACCAACTAAAACCACTCAAGTCCCCATTCAAAGCAACAGGGGGAGAAGTACGGTAATAGTACATCAGGATTCAGCTTCTCACGAGCAAGGATATCAAGGCCTGTGAATCAGTAAATGCAAGTCAACTTCACGTTGACAGACACCTGATGGGTAGTATACACCCAGTGGACGGGAAACCTCCACCAACCCAGGCCATAGTGCACAAAATGACTGGGACATCGGAATACTCGACTCAATCGCATTGGGAAATCGCGAGCAGTCACTATGGGTAACGATATTTCAATCAAGTATATATTGATATACAGATTCTGGAGAAACATATAACCCGAAGTCTACAATTGTCGACATACATTTCTCAACTAGATTGAAAAAACCTTTTAAGTGATTCAGATCCAAAGACCACGGCCATGGCAAAGTGTGAACAACACTCGGACTGAACTCAAGCAAAGGGTATAATCTAGGTAGAAATAATCTGCTCAATAATGAGAAGGTATTCATAAGCAATACCTACACCAGTTTTCTTCTGGAAACAGAATTGAGAACAACGAGGTGGTGAAACAAAGAGCAAGTATTGTAGCACAAGGGTTCATGCAGATACCAACTATTCTCTAGAGGTGGAATCTCTTTCCGATAACTTATATCATTGGCAGTACAAAATCATCTATCTCTGTAGTTGATAGATGTAGTGATCACATATCCATGTGGATCACTAGATTCAGACATATATGGTTTATTCCCGATGGAATCTCACTTCTGAATCGAAATGCAATACGCAACATACATTGTGTAAAATCAACAAGTCACCATAGGGCTTATTGTTGTCGGTATATCTGGTACAACCGACGTAGTGAGTTCCTTGTACACAAGGATTACTCCTGCAATGATGATTATCCATGTTTGTGTGTCTGCAATGACGACACATGTAATCATCTAAATGACGGAGTTTAAAACGAAGGATTTGGGTAAACCAAAACATTGCTCGTTACTAGAAATTGAGCGCCTTCATTCATACATTATGGTATACAATATTGTCTATATCCGTAATATATTGGAGAAATTCATTGTGGACAAATCTTATCCATCCATAATATATTGGAGAAATTGAAATCTGGACAGCTATTGCACTACTTGCATCGAATCATAAAAAAGACCGGAGAAGCTAAGGTTGGGAAGTCCGAAGATGGCGACGTCATGCGACACGCCCGACATGCGATGGAACGTCTCCTTCACCGCCGATCTGCAGACGCGCTCTCTCTCGTTCCACGACGGCGTGCTGGTGCTGCGGCGAGATGCTCTCAGGAATGTCCTGATCGATGGGCGCGGGATTACGGTCGATGCACGGTTCCTGCGCGCGGGGGAGCACATCGACATTGGTGACGTCATCTCACTGCCATGTCACTTCACGAAGATTCGGGAGCGGTTACCGGCGACGTGATCGTCGTCAGCAGCAGTGGCGCACGGTCCGGTACGCGGCGCGGTTCACGGGAGAAGTGTGGTTCATCGGGAGAACGAGCCAAACCGTGACGAGGCAGACTCGAGCCCCACCCACCGCCCGCCAATGGCGGAAGGGTGGCATGTGAACACCGACTGCCAGGAGGGCCCCAGCCGCGCCCAGGGCGTGGAATTTTCTAGGGTGTGCGAGGCGGGGGGGACCACATCTCTTCCCCCACCTACCACAGCGAGCGCACGAGACGCACACCTCGCCCCGCTCTTCGGGCACCTGGTGGGGAGAGCTAGGGTTTGTCCTCATATCCATTCCTCGAGCGATTCCTTCGGCTGGTGGCGCGGCAAGGTCGACGACGACGGGCGCTCCTTCGCTCAAGTTGTAGCGGCGAAGCGGGCGGGAGGTTCGTCAAGCGCGGCGATGGGAGATCGAGGTGGGGGAAGATCCGGAGGATGGCGCGACAACACGACGCGAGGCGGCTTCAGCGGAGGGCGCAAGGCACCGCTGCCAAGTCAAACCCGCAATATGGTTTGGCAGCGACCAGATCCACCACCGGCGTCGTCCGGGGGCCGAGATCTGGAGGAGGTGAAGTCGGGGACAGATGGGAGGCGGCTGCGCGCGTGATTAGCGGGGCGGCCAAGGAGACGGTGGTGACCACCAAAGCGGCGCCGCCACCCCCACCATCTGCACCAACGTCGACCACCTGCGAACTCTGCATCAACTGCAACCTCCCAGGTCACTTCGCTCCTCGCTGTCCTACCATTCGCTGCGAAAAATGCAACAAATTAGGTCATATGGCTCACTTATGTCAGACTTTGAGGCCCTGGGAATGTGTTCTTCGATGTGTGGGTTTCAATCTCCGGGACAGGGCTTTTTCTATATCCCTGATCTGTGTGCATCTAAGCAAAATACTGAAAAAACAAACAATGTGGTGATTACTGTTGTGGAAGGATGTGCTTTTGTAGAAGAGATAGAACAAGAATTTAATGTCATCTTTGCCCGAAAACCTGGAAAGAAAAAATGGCGTTGCACGGCTCGCTCTAGTAGCCCTACTCAGTTTGTCATGCGCTTTCCCAATGCTAGCGAAGTGGAGAGAGTTTGCTGCTATGGGAAGCGTATGCCTCTGAAGGAGGGAGCTGTTGTGGTATGCATAACTCCTTGGTCTGCTTCGATAGGGGCCAAAGGGGGCATGGAAAAAGCTTGGGTGAAGATACGCAACATTCCTATCAAAAAAAGATGTGCTGAACATAATGCATATGTTGGAGGGCTGGTGGGGGTAACATTGGAAGTGGATGAGACCACGATCCACAAACCTGAATATGCTAGAGTCTTGCTGGGGTGCATGGAGGTGAAGAAAATACCTCCCTCAGCTGAAGGAATGTTGGGTGAGCAATATTATGACTTCTTTTACGAAGTTGAAAAAATTCTGACAGTGGGGGCAGATAAGAGCCAATCTTCTATTGCTGTAGACAGCAGTGCATCCCCTTCTTTCCCCAAGAAAGCAAGGATAGACCTATATCCTTCTTCTTCTGTTGGGCAAGGAGAAACCAGTGCATCTATGGTTGGTAATTATTCATCCCAAAATTATGAAAAAAGGACACAACGACTTGCTGCTGTTGCAGAGAGTGAAGAAGAGGAGGACAGTGATGAGGGAAACCACACTGAATTGCTGATTGAAACCATGACTAGAGAACATGAAGATGGGGAAAAAATAACTATGGTTCTCAGACTGGCAATACCTATGGGGAAAATTTTGAGGTGCTGGAGGTGGAGAGAACGGGTGGGTCTCCCACTTCTGAGAGCAACAGTCAGAAAGGTGCGTGGGGGATTATTACTCCTACTCCTCCCTCGCCATTATACCTCTGTCATGATGAAAACACTGACGGGAATATGTTTCCTTCCTTGTCAGACTATGTGGTCTGGCCCTCCCTGCCTCATATTGTGCCCCTTGAAGAGGGTTCCACGGAAGAGGGAGAGAAATGCAGCACCTATACTGTCGAGTCTCCGTCGGGGTCCCCTATCCATGACTCTATGTTTCATGAGGGAAAAGCTCCACGCAGGCAAATGCAGAAATTGGGGAGAGTGGAGGAAGTGGCTATCAACAGGAAGAAACGAGACTCTGAAGGTATGAAAATACCCAACTCTAAAAACCAATTTTCTGCTCTATCTGATAATGCCATTATTCTACGCGCTGCTCTTATGGGGGTTAAAATCTCTGATGATGATTTCTCTACTATAGATATTCTTCGAGAGCTAGAGCATTCTAGAAATCTGTTAAATGATAAAAACAATGATGCAAATAATACTAGTATCACTATTAATGATGGTTTGGGTAATGATATCCCTTTATACTTAACCTGGGATGATGATAATAGTAATGTGGAGGAGCCATTTATCCTTGTTCAATCAAAACAAAGGAAAAAGAGAGAGAAACGTAGACGACCAGGGGTGATTATATACCCAATAAGATCTGCTAGGCCTATGACAAGAAGTCAAAAGAAAAAAGAAGAGAGTACGGCTGCCATGGATCCTGGCAGACCCCCTAGAGTGAAAAATAAATCTGAGCGATATAAATGAAAGGCATCTTTTGGAATTGTAGGGGGGCAAGTAAGAAGGGCATGTCTACTTGCCTCACAGATATGATATGTGCCAATGAGGCAGATTTTATTGGTTTACAAGAGACTATGAAGGGATCTTATAAACATTCCTTTTTCAGGAAGATAGACCCATATCAGAAATTTCACTGGGAATGGGTTCCCTCGAGGGGGAAGTCGGGAGGTATTCTGTGTGGCCTCAATAAAGATAAATTTGATGTTCTCGGTTCTAAACAGGGTCAATACATCTTGCAAATGGACTTTTTTGATAAAAACAAGAAATGTAGTTGGTCTCTCCTAATAGTATATGGTGCTGCTCACGATGAGCACAAACCTGAATTCATCGCAGAATTATCCTCCTTGTGTCATAATATCAATAGGCCATATTTGGTGGGGGGGGGGGGGACTTCAATATTATTCTCCACAGTGGTGAGAAAAACAAAAAACACCCTATCTCATTTTTCAGATGTTTTTAACTCTGTTATCCACCTGCTTGGTTTAAGAGAAATTCACATGGCTGGGGGATGCTATACGTGGTCCAATAAGCAGGAAAACCCAACCCTTGAAAAATTGGATAGATTAATACTTCTATTTGCAATTGAGATTTTCAATTCCTTGCAAATACAGATGCAAAATTCAAAGTGATTTCGTCAAATTGATGCTTGGGATCACAAGATAGTCATATGGATCTACTGCCCATGCAGATTATCGATGACTACTGATAAAGCCTATATTTTGTCATAGTTGACATTATGATTGCACAACATTGTGCACTCCCATGCATTTTACTAAGTCGTGACATAAGGCATTAGGAGCGAGTATCTACTGATTTCATCAGATTATACTCCCTAGTGCTGCGAGATCTACTTCATTTTGGAGATTATCTTCAAGGTGTCACGCTTAGTAATTTGAGATTCACATTAATGGTTTCAAGATAACTTCTTGAAATATCCATTAATTTGCAACATTACCATGATGGTCTTTAATTTACTGGTTGTAAATTAATTATCTCTGGTTTACCCATAGAGGTAACATATGGCAATAGAGTTTGAGGCATTCACCCTCAATGGCCACCACTGCCCTATCTGGGCCATGGACATCATGATCCCTCTTGTGTCTCGTGGTATAATTTGTGCAATTCTGATGCACCTCTGGTCAGGATCACACCGCTAACAGAAAATGATGTCTTATAAATCATAAGGCATTAGATTCAGATCTCAGCATCTGGTTATTCAGTATCAGCAATTCCTGGGATACAATGAACCTCAAGGGAGAAGGTTTGAATCTTACTTCAACCTTCAATCCGACATCACCGGCTGTGAAGGGACCCTATGAGCACGGAGAATGTGATGATTGAATATGCCTCAACTGACATGTTTGGAGACTATGAATAGTCTTTCAATCTCCTGAGTGGTCAATATAATTAATGTCCATTTACGATGTTGTAACAACAACACAAGTATTGTTGTCATCGTTATATATTGTATATCACAATATATTGTATCAGCACTTTGGTACAAATACATTTGTATGTCTATATATCTGACAGTGATTTTCATATTGAGAATCTTGATGTCTATATATAGATTTCTACGGGAGTCAATCCAATGAAAAATGATGTGTGCCTTGTGGACATATGCGCCACAAACTCTATACTCAGGGAAGTCCAATGTTTCCACTCTCACTGAGAGAAATGAGATATTTTAAAATCGCTAGACGCGATGAGGTATTTGTTGGCTCAACTCGAGTCATATTTACTATCCCTATGGGTACTCGAGTAATGCAGGGATGCTTCATTGCTTCCCAAGTTTAACTCGTAGCCTACTAAGCTATAGAGATATTCGTCAAAATGGTTTCCATAGTGAAACTTATGATGACAAGAAAGAGAAATACATTCTCTTTACCATATGCAACAGATATGGCAAGCACATTCTCTATGTATCATCTGGATTGTACTTTACATACTACAAAACCCGTAGCACATGTTGCGCCAAGATAATTTTCCAAAATGTCTTGTACATGAAAACTTGGCATACTCGCCTTGGTCATCGAGACATTGGGTTGAAACCGAAACTATCAGCAATTCCAATAGTTTATGATTATTATGATGCTAAATTATAACAACATTTGGGTTTTATGTGCACTACAAGTGACACAGGGAAGCTAATTTTAAGGCTCGCACACCTTAAAGTCTACGCTGAACCACTCAGACTCCTTGAATGCATCAAGTTGAGGTAAGTGGCTCTTCCCATCCATTGACTAGACTATTCAGGTATTCCATGGTTCTAAAAGACATATCTACATGATGGTCTTAAGTGTGTGCTTTATTCACACAAAACCATTGGCTCATTATCCTGACATCGATTTCAAGCAAATCAAAATGGATAACATTGCATAATTCTCCTTGAGTGCCTTCTCTATGGCCCTTGGATTGAAGTTTAGCAATTTGTCCTAATGTCTAGACTCAAAATGGTTTGCTAGAATCATATCCAAAGAGTTAAAGCTCATTTCATTATCTTTACTCTGGAATTGCAATTTACCAACTTTACGTTGGAGTCATGCAGTTTTACACGCTCATGAAAGAACTGCATAATATTATTCCCCTCTATCTTTGATATGTGGATATCTACCAAGTATTTCCTATCTGCAGTAATTCGGTTGCATACCGATATCACCACCCGGCATACATCATTGGCCCCTCAACATATAGTTGGGATCTATCTGAGGAATAACTGTATTTCCGTCAATACCTCAAGCCCCTCGCATGAGGAGTTATTCAAGGCCAGTATGCTAATTTAATGAGGAACATTTCCAGGCATTAGGGGGAGATTTCAAGTACCATAAAGAATGCGAGGAAATTAGTGGAATGTTCAACACATTTTTGCCTCAAATCCACGTACTCAAATATCTGAACCATGCGTTCAGAAGATTTGCAACACATTGTAAATAACCTGCCAGATTCATTTACTGACTATAAATGTGTCATACAATCCTACAATCCTGAAAAATATGTCGGAAAGAGTGGAGGTACCAACTAAAACCACTCAACTCCCCATTCAAAGCAGGGGAGAAGTACGGTAATAGTACATCAGGATTCAGCTTCTCGCGAGCAAGGATATCAAGGCCTATGAATCAGTAAATGCAAGTCAACTTCACGTTGACAGACACTTGATTGGTAGTATACACCCAGTGGACGGGAAACCTCCACCAACCCAGGTCATAGTGCACAAAATGACTGGGACATCGGAATACTCGACTCAATCGCATTGGGAAATCGCGACAGTCACTATGGGTAACGATATTTCAATCAACTATATATTGATATATAGATTCCGGAGAAACATATAACCGGAAGTCTACAATTGTCGACATACATTTCTCAACTAGATTGAAAAAACCTTTCAAGTGATTCAGATCCAAAGACCATGGCCATGGCAAAGTGTGAACAACACTCGGACTAAACTCAAGCAAAGGGTATAATCTAGGTAGAAATAATCTGCTCAAAAATGAGAAGGTATTCATAAACAATACCTACACCAGTTTTCTTCTGGAAACAGAATTGAGAACAACGAGGTGGTGAAACAATGAGCAAGTATTGTAGCACAAGGGTTCACGCAGATACCAACTATTCTCCAGAGGTGGAATCTCTTTCCGATAACTTATATCATTGGCAGTACAAAATCATCTATCTCTGCAGTTGATAGATGTAGTGATCACATATCCATGTGGATCACTAGATTCAGACATATATATGGTTGATTCCCGATGGAATCTCACTTCTGAATCGAAATGCAATACGCAACATACATTGGGTAAAATCAATAAGTCACCATATGGCTTATTGTTCTCGGTATATTTGGTACAACCGACGTAGTGAGTTCCTTGTACACAAGGATTACTCCTACAATGATGATTATCCATGTTTGTGTGTCTGCAATGATGACACATGTAATCATCTAAATGACAGAGTTTAAAATGAAGGATTTGGGTAAACCAAAGCATTGCTCGTTGCAACAAATTGAGCACCTTCTTTCATACATTATGGTATATTATATTGTCTATATCCATAATATATTGGAGAAATTCATTGTGGACAAATCTTATCCATCCATAACTCTCATGGTAGTTCATTCTCTAGACGTAGAGAAAGATCGATTTAGACCAAGAGATGATGGAAACGAGATACTGGGACTCAACGTTCCATAATGTCATTGGATCCACCAAACACAATTGGTTGGTACTCAAGAATAGCTTTCGATATCTCCAAGGCATCAAATATTTTGTCCTGGTTTTTCAGTTTCACAAAAATGTGAACACCGATATCATTGGATACATCGATCAGATCCCCACTATGTCAGATCATAGACAAGCTTAGTGTTCCTACTAGGTGTGGTAGCCTTCTCATGAAGAGTTTTCGAAACAGACCTCATGGCTACATCCACCAACCATTATCTCAATGATAATGTTTCTTGTGTTGCCCGGATGTCTCATGTAGAGCACTGTGTGACAGATTTGCAGATTCAAGTATTTATGAAGTACTTGAAAAATTCCATAATCTGAAGCAGAACACCCTGTCAGTAGCTGCTTACACCGACAAATTTGAGGAAATCATGGCAGTCGTCAGAGATGAACACCCCTATTTGCAGGAGAACTACTACATAGTCAGCTTTGTCAATGGACTGAAACCTAGCATACGATGCAATCTCAGACCACAAAGGCCAACAACTCTCAACCAGGCTTATTGGTTAGCCAGAGAATATGAAAGTGGTCTGCATGCTAAATATCAGTCCTATCAGGATAAACAACTGCAGTATCATTCCTCACAGCAACATAAAGCAACTACTCCAGCAGCACCCAACTTACATGTTCCACAAGCACCACCTGCCACAAAGAAACCTGGTGTATGCTGGAGATGCAATGGTCCATGGGCACCTGGACATAAATGCAAACAAGCTCCTGCAATACATGCTATAACAGGAGAAAATGAGATCAAAGACCTTTCTCCTGAAGAAGAAGCTCAACTGGCTGTCCTAGCGGCTGAAGGACACTTAACTGAAACCACAGCTGACTGTATGCACATCTCTGCACAAGCAGTTTCAGGGAACCCTTCTTCCTCTACATTAGCAGTTCACATCTCTGTTGGGGGCAGACAGGGAGTTGCTTTGATTGACACTGGCAGCACAAATACATTTATCGATCTCAAGTTTGCCCTCAAGGCCAAGTGCAGACTCATAAACACACCCACCAAGAAAGTCACAGTAGCTGGGGGAGGCTCACTCACTTCTGGTGCATGTGCTCAGTCCTTAAAATTCAGAATTGGACAAGAAACATTCTGCAATGATCTGACAGTACTAGAACTGCAAGGATATGATGTAGTGATTGGTTGTGACATGCTCAAAAAGCCTAGCCCAATTTCCATGGATTTTGAAGAAAGAACTGTCACATTCACCAAGGACAAAGTTACTCAAATAACTTTTCCAGACTGCACTAGTACTGAACCACCAAAAGTTATTACTGCAGATAAGATGGACAAACTACTGGACAATGGAGCAGTAGGTTTTGCAATGAGCTTACACTTCATGACCACTGGCCATCTCCCACCAGTACAAGAGCAGCACACACCTGAAGATATCTTGCAAGTTTTAGAGCAGTACAAGGGACAATTCCAGGAACCAACTGAACTACCACCAAAGAGGGAATGTGATCATGCCATTCCCCTTAAAGAAAATTCTACACCTCCAAATGTGAGACCATATAGAGTTCCACACTTATAGAAAAATGAGATGGAACAACAGATCAAGATCCTTCTGGCTAGAAAGACCATACAACATAGCATGAGCCCATATGCATCTCCTACTATTCTAGTCAGAAAAAAAGGAGGAACTTGGAGACTGTGCATTGATTACAGAACACTGAATGCACAGACAATCAAAAATAAATTTCCTATACCAGTGATTGAGGATTTATTGGATGAACTCCATGGAGCTGCAATATTCAGTAAATTGGATCTCAAGTCAGGATATCACCAGATCAGAATGAAACCTGAAGATATACACAAAACAGCATTCAGAACATATTCAGGCCACTTTGAGTTTTTGGTCATGCCTTTTGGTCTCACTAATGCTCCTGCAACCTTCCAAGCACTGATGAACAGGATATTTGCACCTTATTTAAGGAAATTTGTCTTGGTTTTCTTTGATGACATCCTGATTTTCAGCAAAACCCCAGAGGAACACAAGGAGCATTTAAAGATAGTGTTGGACATCTTAGAAAAGCACAACCTCTTCCTCAACAGATCCAAGTGCACATTTGGTACAGACACTGTTGAATATCTTGGTCATGTAATCTCTGCACAAGGTGTTGCAACAGATCCTGAAAAGATCATAGCAGTGAAACGGTGGCCTATTCCAACCAACCCTACTGAAATAAGGAGTTTCTTAGGGCTGGCAGGGTACTACAGGAGATTCATCAAAGATTATGGGTTTATTTGCAGACCACTTCATGACTTGCTGAAGAAGGATTCTTTTCTATGGACAGAGACACACACCAGTGTTGGGGAACGTAGTAATTTCAAAAAAATTCCCACGCACACGCAAGATCATGGTGATGCATAGCAACGAGAGGGGAGAGTGATGTCTACGTACCCTCGTAGACCGAAGCAGAAGCGTTGACGCAACATAGAGGAAGTAGTCGTATGTCTTCCCGGTCCAACCGATCCAAGCATCGTTACTCCGGCACCTCCGAGTTCTTGACAGACGTACAGCCCGATGACGCACCCTAGGCTCCGATCCAGCAAAGCTTCGGGGAGGAGTTCCGTCAGCACGACGGCGTGGTGACGATCTTGATGTTCAACCGTCGCAGGGCTTCACCTAAGCACCGCTACAATATGACCGAGGTGTAATATCGTGGAGGGGGGCACCGCACACGGCTAAGGAACGATCACGAAGATCAACTTGTGTGTCCTAGGGTGCCCCCCTGCCACCGTATATAAAGGAGGGGAGGGGGAGGCGCGGCCGGCCCCCAAGGGGTGCGCCAGGAGGAGTCCTACTCCCACAGGGAGTAGGACTCCTCTCCCTTGCCTTGTAGGAGAAGGAAGGAGAGAGGGGGAAAGGAAAAAGGGGGGCGCCGCCCCCCCCCTTCCTTGTCCTATTCGGACTAGGGGGGAGGGGGCGCGCGGCTTGCCCTGGCCTCCCCTCCTCTTTTCCCTTAAGGCCCATATGGGCCCATTAACCCCCGGGGGGTTCCGGTAACCCTCGGTACTCCAGTAAAATGCCGATTTCACTCGGAACCATTCCGATGTCCAAATATAGGCTTCCAATATATCAATCTTTATGTCTCGACCATTTCGAGACTCCTCGTCATGTCCGTGATCACATCCGAGACTCCGAATTGACTTCGGTACATCAAAATGCATAAACTCATAATAACTGTCATTGTAACTTTAAGCGTGCGGACCCTACGGTTTGAGAACAATGTAGACATGACCGAGATACGTCTCCAGTCAATAACCAATAGCGGGACCTGGATGCCCATATTGGCTCCTACATATTCTACGAAGATCTTTATCGGTCAGACCGCATAACAACATACGTTGTTCCCTTTGTCATCGGTATGTTACTTGCCCGAGATTCGATCGTCGGTATCCAATACCTAGTTCAATCTCGTTGCCGGCAAGTCTCTTTACTCGTTTTGTAATACATCATCTCACAACTAACACATTAGTTGCAATGCTTGCAAGGCTTATGTGATGTGCATTACCGAGAGGGCCCAGAGATACCTCTCCGACTATCGGAGTGACAAATCCTAATCTCGAAATACGCCAACCCAACAAGTACCTTCGGAGACACCTGTAGAGCACCTTTATAATCACCCAGTTACGTTGTGACGTTTGGTAGCACACAAAGTGTTCCTCCGGTAAACGGGAGTTGCATAATCTCATAGTCATAGGAACGTGTATAAGTCATGAAGAAAGCAATAGCAACATACTAAACGACCGGGTGCTAAGCTAATGGAACGGGTCATGCCAATCAGATCATTCAACTAATGGTGTGACCTCGTTAATCAAATAGCAACTCTTTGTTCATGGTTAGGAAACATAACCATCTTTGATTAACGAGCTAGTCAAGTAGAGGCATACTAGTTTCACCCTGTTTGTTTATATATTCACACATGTATTATGTTTCCGGCTAATACAATTCTAGCATGAATAATAAACATTTATCATGATATATGAGGAAATAAATAATAACTTTATTATTGCCTCTAGGGCATATTTCCATCAGTCTCCCACTTGCACTAGAGTCAATAATCTAGTTTACACAGTAATGATTCTAACACCCATGGAGTTTTGGTGCTGATCATGTTTTGCTCGTGGAAGAGGCTTAGTCAACGGGTCTGGTACATTCAAATCCATATGTATCTTGCAAATCTCTATGTCTCCCACCTGGACTAGATCCCGGATGGAATTGAAGCGTCTCTTGATGTGCTTGGTTCTCTTGTGAAATCTGGATTCCTTTGCCAAGGCAATTGCACCAGTATTGTCACAAAAGATTTTCATTGGACCCGATGCACTAGGTATGACACCTAGATCGGATATGAACTCCTTCATCCAGACTCCTTCATTTGCTGCTTCCGAAGCAGCTATGTACTCCGCTTCACATGTAGATCCCGCCACGACGCTTTGTTTAGAACTGCACCAACTGACAGCTCCACCGTTTAATGTAAACACGTATCCGGTTTGCGATTTAGAATCGTACGGATCAGTGTCAAAGCTTGCATCAACGTAACCATTTACGATGAGCTCTTTGTCACCTCCATATATGAGAAACATATCCTTAGTCCTTTTCAGGTACTTCAGGATGTTCTTGACCGCTGTCCAGTGATCCACTCCTAGATTACTTTGGTACCTCCCTGCTAGACTTATAGCAAGACACACATCAGGTCTGGTACATAGCATTGCATACATGATAGAGCCTATGGCTGAAGCATAGGGAACATCTTTCATTTTCTCTCTATCTTCTGCAGTGGTCGGGCATTGAGTCTTACTCAACTTCACACCTTGTAACACAGGCAAGAACCCTTTATTTGCTTGATCCATTTTGAACTTTTTCAAAACTTTGTCAAGGTATGTGCTTTGTGAAAGTCCAATTAAGCGTCTTGATCTATCTCTATAGATCTTAATGCCCAATATGTAAGCAGCTTCGCCGAGGTCTTTCATTCAAAAACTCTTATTCAAGTATCCCTTTATGCTATCCAGAAATTCTATATCATTTCCGATTAGTAATATGTCATCTACATATAATATCAGAAATGCTACAGAGCTCCCACTCACTTTCTTGTAAATACAGGATTCTCCAAAAGTCTGTACAAACCCAAGTGCTTTGATAACACTATCAAAGCGTTTATTCCAACTCCGAGAGGCTTGCACCAGTCCATAAATGGATCGCTGGAGCTTGCACACTTTGTTAGCTCCCTTTGGATCGATAAAACCTTCTGGTTGCATCATATACAACTCTTCTTCCAGAAATCCATTCAGGAATGCAGTCTTTACATCCATTTGCCAAATTTCATAATCATAAAATGCGGCAATTGCTAACATGATTCTGACTGACTTAAGCATCGCTACGGGTGAGAACGTCTCATCGTAGACAATCCCTTGAACTTGTCGAAAACCTTTTGCGACAAGTCGAGCTTTGTAGACAGTAATATTACCATCAGCGTCAGTCTTCTTCTTGAAGATCCATTTATTCTCTATTGCTTGCCGACCATCGGGCAAGTCAACCAAAGTCCATACTTTGTTGTCATACATGGATCCCATCTCAGATTTCATGGCTTCTAGCCATTTTGCGGAATCTGGGCTCACCATCGCTTCTTCATAGTTTGTAGGTTCATCATGATCTAGTAGCATGACTTCCAGAACAGGATTGCCGTACCACTCTGGTGCGGATCTTACTCTGGTTGATCTACCAGGTTCTGTAGTAACTTGATCTGAAGTTTCATGATCATTATCATTAGTTTCCTCACTAATTGGTGTAGGTGTCATAGAAACAGATTTCTGCGATGCACTACTTTCCAATAAGGGAGCAGGTACAGTTACCTCATCAAGTTCTACTTTCCTCCCACTCACTTCTTTCGAGAGAAACTCCTTCTCTAGAAAGGATCCATTCTTAGCAATAAATATCTTGCCTTCGGATCTGTGATAGAAGGTGTACCCAACAGTCTCCTTTGCGTATCCTATGAAGACGCATTTCTCCGATTTGGGTTCGAGCTTATCAGGTTGAAGCTTTTTCACATAAGCATCGCAGCCCCAAACTTTAAGAAACGACAACTTTGGTTTCTTGCCAAACCATAGTTCATAAGGCGTCGTCTCAACGGATTTTGATGGTGTTCTATTTAACGTGAATGCGGCCGTCTCTAAAGCATAACCCCAAAATGATAGCGGTAAATCTGTAAGAGACATCATAGATCGCACCATATCTAGTAAAGTACGATTACGACGTTCAGACACACCATTACGTTGAGGTGTTCCAGGTGGCGTGAGTTGCGAAACTATTCCGCATTGTTTCAAATGTAGACCAAACTCGTAACTCAAATATTCTCCTCCACGATCAGATCGTAGAAACTTTATTTTCTTGTTACGATGATTTTAAACTTCACTCTGAAATTCTTTGAACTTTTCAAATGTTTCAGACTTGTGTTTCATTAAGTAGATATACCCATATCTGCTTAAATCATGTGTGAAGGTGAGAAAATAACGATATCCGCCACGAGCTTCAATATTCATCGGACCACATACATCTGTATGTATGATTTCCAACAAATCTGTTGCTCTCTCCATAGTACCGGAGAACGGTGTTTTAGTCATCTTGCCCATGAGGCACGGTTCGCAAGTACCAAGTGATTCATAATCAAGTGGTTCCAAAAGTCCATCAGTATGGAGTTTCTTCATGCGCTTTACACCGATATGACCTAAACGGCAGTGCCACAAATAAGTTGCACTATCATTATCAACTCTGCATCTTTTGGCTTCAACATTATGAATATGTGTATCACTACTATCGAGATTCATCAAAAATAGACCACTCTTCAAGGGTGCATGACCATAAAAGATATTACTCATATAAATAGAACAACCATTATTCTCTGATTTAAATGAATAACCGTCTCGCATCAAACAAGATCCAGATATAATGTTCATGCTCAACGCTGGCACCAAATAACAATTATTTAGGTCTAATACTAATCCCAAAGGTAGATGTAGAGGTAGCGTGCCGACCGCGATCACATCGACTTTGGAACCATTTCCCACGCGCATTGTCACCTCGTCCTTTGCCAGTGTTCGCTTAATCCGTAGTCCCTGTTTCGAGTTGCAAATATTAGCAACAAAACCAGTATCAAATACCCAGGTGCTACTGCGAGCTCTAGTAAGGTACACATCAATAACATGTATATCACATATACCTTTGTTCACCTTGCCATCCTTCTTATCCGCCAAATATTTGGGGCAGTTCCGCTTCCAGTGACCAGTCTGCTTGCAGTAGAAGCACTCAGTTTCAGGCTTGGGTCCAGACTTGGGTCTCTTCTCTTGAGCAGCAACTTGTTTGTTGTTCTTCTTGAAGTTCCCCTTTTTCTTCCCTTTGCCCTTTTTCTTGAAACTAGTGGTTTTGTTGACCATCAACACTTGATGCTCCTTCTTGATTTCTACCTCCGCAGCCTTTAGCATTGCGAAGAGCTCGGGAATCGTCTTATCCATCCCTTGCATATTATAGTTCATCACGAAGCCTTTGTAGCTTGGTGGAAGTGATTGGAGAATTCTGTCAATAACGCAATCATCCGGAAGATTAACCCCCAGTTGAATCAAGTGATTATAATACCCAGACATTTTGAGTATATGCTCACTGACAGAACTATTCTCCTCCATCTTGCAGCTATAGAACTTATTGGAGACTTCATATCTCTCAATCCGGGCATTCTGTTGGAATATTAACTTCAACTCTTGCAACATCTCATATGCCTCATGATGTTGAAAACGTCGTTGAAGTCCCGGTTCTAAGCCGTAAAGCACGGCACATTGAACTATCGAGTAGTCATCAGCATTGCTCTGCCAGATGTTCTTAACGTCGTCAGTTGCATCAGCAGCAGGCCTGGCACCCAGCGGTGCTTCCAGGACGTAACTCTTCTGTGCAGCAATGAGGATAATCCTCAAGTTACGGACCCAGTCCGTGTAATTGCTACCATCATCTTTCAACTTTTCTTTCTCAAGGAACGCATTAAAATTCAACGAAACAACAGCACGGGCCATCTATCTACAATCAACATAAAGAAGCAAGATACTATCAGGGACTAAGTTCATGATAAATTTAAGTTCAATTAATCATATTACTTAAGAACTCCCACTTAGATAGACATCCCTCCAATCTTCTAAGTGATCACGTGATCCAAATCAAACTAAACCATAACCGATCATCACGTGAAATGGATTAGTTCTCAATGGTGAACATCATTACGTTGATCATATCTACTATATGATTCACGCTCGACCTTTTGGTCTCCGTGTTCCGAGGTCATATCTGCATATGCTAGGCTCGTCAAGTATAACCCGAGTATTCTGCGTGTGCAAAAACTGGCTTGCACCCGTTGTAGATGGACGTAGAGCTTATCACACCCGATCATCACGTGGTGTTTGGGCACGACGAACTTTGGCAACGGTGCATACTCGGGGAGAACACTTCTTGATAATTTTAGTGAGAGATCATCTTATAATGCTACCGTCAATCAAAGCAAGATAAGATGCATAAAAAGATAAACATCACATGCAATCAATATAAGTGATATGATATGGCCATCATCATCTTATGCTCGTGATCTCCATCTTCGCAGCACCATCATGATCACCATCGTCACCGGCGCGACACCTTGATCTCCATCGTAGCATCGTTGTCGTCTCGCCAACCTTATGCTTCTATGACTATCGCTACCGCTTAGTGATAAAGTAAAGCATTACAGGGCGATTGCATTGCATACAATAAAGCGACAACCATACGGCTCCTACCGGTTGCCGATAACTCGGTTACAAAACATGATCATCTCATACAATAAAATTTAGCATCATGTCTTGACCATATCACATCACAACATGCCCTGCAAAAACAAGTTAGACGTCCTCTACTTTGTTTGTTGCAAGTTTTACGTGGCTGCTACGGGCTTAAGCAAGAACCAATCTCACCTACGCATCAAAACCACAACGATAGTTGTCAAGTTGATGCCGTTTTAACCTTCGCAAGGACCGGGCGTAGCCACACTTGGTTCAACTAAAGTTGGAGAAACTGACACCCGCCAGCCACCTGTGTGCAAAGCACGGCGGTAGAACCAGTCTCGCGTAAGCGTACGCGTAATGTCGGTCCAGGCCGCTTCATCCAACAATACCGCCGAACCAAAGTATGACATGCTGGTAGGCAGTATGACTTATATCGCCCACAACTCACTTGTGTTCTACTCGTGCATAACATCAAACCATAAAAACATAGGCTCGGATGCCACTGTTGGGGAACGTAGTAATTTCAAAAAAATTCCTACGCACACGCAAGATCATGGTGATGCATAGCAACGAGAGGGGAGAGTGATGTCTACCTACCCTCGTAGACCGAAGCGGAAGCGTTGACGCAACGTAGAGGAAGTAGTCGTACGTCTTCCCGGTCCAACCGATCCAAGCACCGTTACTCCGGCACCTCCGAGTTCTTGACACACGTACAGCTCGATGACGCACCCCGGGCTCCGGTCCAGCAAAGCTTCGGGGAGGAGTTCCGTCAGCACGACGGCGTGGTGACGATCTTGATGTTCAACCGTCGCAGGGCTTCGCCTAAGCACCGCTACAATATGACCGAGGTGTAATATCGTGGAGGGGGGCACCGCACACGGCTAAGGAACGATCACGAAGATCAACTTGTGTGTCCTAGGGTGCCGCCTGCCCCCGTATATAAAGGAGGGGAGGGGAGGCGCGGCCGGCCCCCAAGGGGTGCGCCAGGAGGAGTCCTACTCCCACCGGGAGTAGGACCCCTCTCCCTTGCCTTGTAGGAGAAGGAACGAGAGAGGGGGAAAGGAAAAAGGGGGGCGCCGCCCCCCCTTCCTTGTCCTATTCGGACTAGGGGGAGGGGGCGCGCGGCCTGCCCTGGCCGCCCCTCCTCTTTTCCCTTAAGGCCCATATGGGCCCATTAACCCCGGGGGGGGGGGGTCCGGTTACCCCCGGTACTCCAGTAAAGTGCCGATTTCACTCGGAACCATTCCGATGTCCAAATATAGGCTTCCAATATATCAATCTTTATGTCTCGACCATTTCGAGACTCCACGTCATGTCCGTGATCACATCCGGGACTCCGAACTGACTTCGGTACATCAAAATGCATAAACTCATAATAACTGTCATCGTAACTTTAAGCGTGCGTACCCTATGGTTCGAGAACAATGTAGACATGACCGAGATACGTCTCCAGTCAATAACCAATAGCGGGACCTGGATGCCCATATTGGCTCCTACATATTCTACGAAGATCTTTATCGGTCAGACCGCATAACAACATACGTTGTTCCCTTTGTCATCGGTATGTTACTTGCCCGAGATTCGATCGTCGGTATCCAATACCTAGTTCAATCTCGTTGCCGGCAAGTCTCTTTACTCGTTTTGTAATACATCATCTCACAACTAACACATTAGTTGCAATGCTTGCAAGGCTTATGTGATGTGCATTACCGAGAGGGCCCAGAGATACCTCTCCGACTATCGGAGTGACAAATCCTAATCTCGAAATACGCCAACCCAACAAGTACCTTTGGAGACACCTGTAGAGCACCTTTATAATCACCCAGTTACGTTGTGACGTTTGGTAGCACACAAAGTGTTCATCCGGTAAACGGGAGTTGCATAATCTCATAGTCATAGGAACGTGTATAAGTCATGAAGAAAGCAATAGCAACATACTAAACGATCGGGTGCTAAGCTAATGGAACGGGTCATGCCAATCAGATCATTCAACTAATGATGTGACCTCGTTAATCAGATAACAACTCTTTGTTCATGGTTAGGAAACATAACCATCTTTGATTAACGAGCTAGTCAAGTAGAGGCATACTAGTGACACTCTGTTTGTTTATATATTCACACATGTATTATGTTTCCGGCTAATACAATTCTAGCATGAATAATAAACATTTATCATGATATATGAGGAAATAAAAAATAACTTTATTATTGCCTCTAGGGCATATTTCCTTCAACCAGAGCATTTCAGACATTAAAGGAAAGTCTAACAAATGCACCAGTACTGGCTCTTCCAGATTTTTCTATACGTTTTGTCCTGGAATGTGATGCTTCAGGAGCTGGAGTGGGAGCTGTCCTCATGCAGAACAACAAACCTATTGCCTATTACAGTAAATCACTGGGTCCAAAAGCAGCTGCAATGTCCACCTATGAAAAAGAGGCAATAGCAATTTTGGAATCTTTAAGGAAATGGAGGCACTATTTTCTGGGATCCTCCTTAATCATAAAAACAGACCACCAAAGTTTGAAGTTCATCACAGAACAGAGAATCTCAGAGGGCATCCAACACAAGCTAATGTTGAAACTGTTGGAATTTAATTATGTCATTGAATATAAAAAGGGAAAGGAGAATAGAGTTGCTGATGCTCTTTCTAGGAAACCACATATCATGTCAATTTCAATGGCAGTGCCCAGCTGGACTGATAACATAGAGCAATCTTATCAGAATGATGATACATGTAAAAGTCTTATAACAAGAATTACTGTAGGAGCAACAGACCTCACTTCCTATTCCTACACTGCTGGCATACTTAGATACAAGGGCAGGATTTATGTGGGTAATGATGAGGTTTTCCAACAGCAGTTGCTCTCCACTTTCCACTCTTCTCCTATTGGGGGCCACTCTGGAATTAGAGCAACTTATCACAGAATTCACAGGATTTTCCACTGGCCTAAACTCAAAGCCATGGTGGAAACCTTTGTGCAACAGTGCCCAGTGTGTCAAAGGTCCAAAGGTGAACACTGCCACTATCCTGGGTTGCTAGATCCACTCCCAATTCCTGATATGGCTTGGAGGCACATTTCTATGGACTTTGTGGAGGGATTGCCCAAATCCCAAGGGAAGGATGTGATCTTAGTTGTGGTTGACAGATTCACTAAATATTCCCATTTTATTGCTCTGTCTCACCCCTTCAGTGTCACTACAATACTGCAAGCCTTTATTGACAATGTGTTCAAGCTCCATGGCATGCCTGTGTCCATAGTGACAGATAGAGACAGGATTTTCACTAGTAATTTCTGGCAAGCTCTGTTTAAATCCATGGGAGTTAAATTAAACATGAGCACAGCCTACCATCCTCAATCTGTTGGACAAACTGAGCGTGTGAACCAGTGTTTGGAAGCTTACCTCAGGAACATGGCTTTTAATGAGCCAAAGAAATGTTACTCTTGGCTAGCCCTAGCAGAATGGTGGTTCAACACATCTTACCATACAGCAACAAAATTCACACCATTTAAGTGTCTCTATGGATTTCCACCACCTCAAATAGGAGAAGTGTATATACCTGGACCCACTGACTCAGAAGCACTGGCATTTCAACAACAGAAAGACCATATACAACAACAACTCAAACACAACTTGATCATAGCACAACAGAGAATGAAGAAGTATGCAGACAGAAACAGAACAGATAGACAGTTTCAGGAAGGAGAAATGGTCTACTTAAAAATGCAGCCCTACAGATTAGCAGCCTTCAACATAAGTACAGGGTTGAAGCTGGCTACTAAATTCTATGGGCCTTACAGAATCTTACAAAAGATTGGCAACTCCTCATACAAACTGTTACTACCTGAAGATGTACATATACACAATGTGTTCCATGTCAGTCAATTGAAGAGACACTTGGGGCCCTTCGCCGTACCAGCTCCAGGTCTGCCGTTGGTGGATGAGTCGGGCAAGATAAAAGTTTCTCCTGTTCTGGTGCTGGAAACTCGAGCAGTCCCACTCCACCCAAGCTTGTTACCCAATGGCTTGTCCTGTGGCTTAACATGTCCCCTGAAGAAGCAACTTGGGAAGACGCAGACTTCATCAAGTCAACTTTCCCTGAGTTCTTCAACTCCACCATTCGCTCCTGGTTTCCAACACCCGATCCTCGAGGGCAAGGATCGTCTTCAGCGGCGGGCAATTGTCAGGACCCTGCTGATGTACACCTCTTAACTGAAGAACAGAGCAACTACTCTGAAGAAATCGACAGCGATGACGAAGCGGTACGCACCTGGGAATGGACGGCTGGGTTGGAACAAATGGACATCAACGGTCGACAACGGTAACAGTTCTATTCACTTTCACGCCGTTGCCACCACCCTCCTGAAGCCTACAATGATGGAGCGCGTCAGCCACGGTGTCGCCACCAACCTGCCAGCTATTTAGCTCCTTAGAGACGTCTCTGGAGTCATCTTTTACCCCTTCTTCAAGTTGTAATGGCTAGCCTAAGTGTAGAACCCTAGACTACTTGGTAGAATTCGGGCGGATCCTCGATCTAAACCCCTGTATCTGTACTCTGTTCCTCAAAATTAATACAATCGGGGCTAGTTCGAGTAGTTGCGCCATTGATCGGAGTAATTTGGTCCTGTCACTTCCGGCACGGCCAGATCCTCCCTCTCCTTTCTCCGGCAAGCCCTCGAGGCCGCTCGAGACGGCGGTAGAAAAATCCCCATCGCGGAACCGCACAGGAGAGAGAGAGTAGAGGCAATCTTATCCCTTTGCCATTTTTGCATGCAGGTCCCTATTTTTGCAAAATTTGCAAAATGGGTAAAACAGTGGTCCAGGCTAATTTTGAACAATGCTAACAGTACTATTTACTACTTCCTCTGTCCCAGAATATAAGAACGTTTTTGATATTATGCTAGTGTTAAAAACATTCTTATATTTTGAAACGGAGGGAGTAGTATTTGCCTGTCTTAGACCCTATTAGTTACTGTATTTTCTGTTGAGTTCTAAAATCCCAGAAATATGTGTATGTTGATACTTGACATGCATTTTCTGTTGAGTTTTAAAATTCTAGAACAAGTTTTCCGCGATTGAGATTAAGTTTTCTCGCACAACAATATAGATTTGCGATTGAGAATTATCATTTTCTCGCAAAACAATCTCATTGCGATTGAGATCAATTTTCTCTCGCAAATTATTAATTCACCTTGCTGAATTATCTTGCAACTTGATACAAGATCATCTCATTTTATGTTGAGGTCTATACAATTCAAGTTTTTCACTTGAACATCAAGTTTGCAACATCATTACTATTCATTACAATAGTAGTGTGTATCTGTTGAGTACCGAGATATATTCCAGATCTTAAGTTGATGTAATATATTTTCACGTTTACCACGTGTTGAGATTAATTACGTTCATTCGCAATTGAGATTTCTCATCTCTTGCAAAGATAAATTCAGTACCCCTGCAGTACTGTTTCTCCGTTGAGTATGATGTATTCCGGTATATTTCTATGATGTATCTATTTCCATGTTAAACACAAGTCGAGATTAATACTTCTATTCGCAATTGAGATTTTCAATTCTTTGCAAATACAGATGCAAAATTCAAAGTGATTTCGTGAAATTGATGCTTGGGATCACTGGGTAGTCATATGGATCTACTGCCCATGCAGATTATCGATGACTACTGATAAAGCCTATATTTTGTCATATTTGACATTATGATTGCACAACATTGTGCACTCCCATGCATTTTACTAAGTCATGACATAAGGCATTAGGAGTGAGTATCTACTGATTTCATCAGATTATACTCCCTAGTGCCGCGAGATCTACTTCATTTTGAAGATTATCTTCAAGGTGTCATGCTTAGCAATTTGAGATTCACATTAATGGTTTCAAGACAACTTCTTGAAATATCCATTAATTTGCAATAGTACCATGATGGTCTTTAATTTACTGGTTGTAAATTAATTATCTCTGGTTTACCCACAGAGGTAACATATGGCAATAGAGTTTGAGGCATTCACCCTCAATGGCCACCACTGCCCTATCTGGGCCATGGACATCATGATCGCTCTTGTGTCTCATGGTATAATTTGTGCAATTCTGGATGCACCTCTGGTCAGGATCACACCGCTAACAGAAAATGATGTCTTATAAATCATAAGGCATTAGATTCAGATCTCAGCATCTGGTTATTCTGTATCAGCAATTCCTGGGATACAATGAACCTCAAGGGAGAAGGTTTGAATCTTACTTCAACCTTCAATCCGACATCACCGGCTGTGACGGGACCCTATGAGCACGGAGAATGTGATGGTTGAATATGCCTCAATCGACATGTTTGGAGACTATGAATAGTCTTTCAATCTCCTAAGTGGTCAATATAATTAATGTCGATTTACGATGTTGTAACAACAACACAAGTATTATTGTCATCGTTAAATATTGTATATCACAATATATTGTATCAGCACTTTGGTACAAATACATTTGTATGTCTATATATCTGACAGTGATTTTCATATTGAGAATCTTCATGTCTATATATAGATTTCTACCGGAGTCAATCCAATGAAGAATGATATGTGCCTTGTGGACATATGCACCACAAACTCTATATTCAGGGAAGTCCAATGTTTCCACTCTCATTGAGAGAAATGAGATATTTTAAAATCGCTAGACGCGATGAGGTATTTGTTGGGTCAACTCGAGTCATATTTACTATCCCTGTGGGTACTCGAGTAACGCAGGATGCTTCATTGCTTCCCAAGTTTAACTCGTACCCTACTAAGCTATAGAGATATTCGTCAAAATGGGTTCCATAGTGAAACTATGATGACAAGAAAGAGAAATACATTCTCTTTACCATATGCAACGGATATGGCAAGCACATTCTCTATGTATCATCTGGATTGTACTACACATACTACAAAACCCGTAGCACATGTTGCGCCCAAGATAGTTTTCCAAAATGTCTTGTACATGAAAACTTGGCATACTCGCCTTGGTCATCGAGACATTGGGTTGAAACCGAAACTATCAGCAATTCCAATAATTTATGATTATTATGATGCTAAATTCTAACAACATTTGGATTTTATGTGCACTACAAGTGACACAGGAAAGCTAATTTTAAGGATCGCACACCTTAAAGTCTACGCTGAACCACTCAGACTCCTTGAATGCATCAAGTTGAGGTAAGTGGCTCTTCCCATCCATTGACTAGACTATTCAGGTATTCCATGGTTCTAAAAGACATATCTACATGATGGTCTTAAGTGTGTGCTTTATTCACACGAAACCATTGGCTCATTATCCTGACATCGATTTCAAGCAAATCAAAATGGATAACATTGCATAATTCTCCTTGAGTGCCATCTCTATGGCCCTTGGATTGAAGTTTAGCATTTTGTCCTAATGTCTAGACTCAAAATGGTTTGGTAGAATCATATCGAAAGAGTTAAAGCTCATTTCATTATCTTTACTCTGGAATTGCAATTTACCAACTTTACGTTGGAGTCATGCAGTTTTACACGCTCATGACAGAACTGCATAATATTATTCCCCTCTATCTTTGATATGTGGATATCAACCAAGTATTTCCTATCTGCGGTAATTCGGTTGCATACCGATATCACCACCCGACATACATCATTGGCCCCTCAACATATAGTTGGGATCTATGTGAGGAATAACTGTATTTCCGTCAATACCTCAAGCCCCTCAACATATAGTTGGGATCTATGTAAGGAATAACTGTATGCTAAATCAATGAGGAACATTTCCAGGCATTAGGGGAGATTTCAAGACCATAAAGAATGCCAGGAAATTAGTGGAATGTTCAACACATTTCTGCCTCAAATCCACGTACTCAGATATCTGAACCATGCGTTCAGAAGATTTGGAACACATTGTAAATAACCTGCCAGATTCATTTACTGACTATAAAGGTGTCATACAATCCTACAATCCTAAAAAATATGTCGGAAAGAGTGGAGGTACCAACTAAAACCACTCAAGTCCCCATTCAAAGCAACAGGGGGAGAAGTACGGTAATAGTACATCAGGATTCAGCTTCTCACGAGCAAGGATATCAAGGCCTGTGAATCAGTAAATGCAAGTCAACTTCACGTTGACAGACACTTGATGGGTAGTATACACCCGGTGGACGGGAAACCTCCACCAACCCAGGCCATAGTGCACAAAATGACTGGGACATCGGAATACTCGACTCAATCGCATTGGGAAATCGCGAGCAGTCACTATGGGTAACGATATTTCAATCAACTATATATTGATATATAGATTCTGGAGAAACATATAACCCGAAGTCTACAATTGTCGACATACATTTCTCAACTAGATTGAAAAAACCTTTCAAGTGATTCAGATCCGAAGACCACGGCCATGGCAAAGTGTGAACAACACTCGGACTGAACTCAAGCAAAGGGTATAATCTAGGTAGAAATAATCTGCTCAATAATGAGAAGGTATTCATAAGCAATACCTACACCAGTTTTCTTCTGGAAACAGAATTGAGAACAACGAGGTGGTGAAACAAAGAGCAAGTATTGTAGCACAAGGGTTCATGCAGATACCAACTATTCTCTAGAGGTGGAATCTCTTTCCGATAACTTATATCATTGGCAGTACAAAATCATCTATCTCTGTAGTTGATAGATGTAGTGATCACATATCCATGTGGATCACTAGATTCAGACATATATGGTTGATTCCCGATGGAATCTCACTTCTGAATCGAAATGCAATACGCAACATACATTGTGTAAAATCAACAAGTCACCATAGGGCTTATTGTTGTCGGTATATCTGGTACAACCGACGTAGTGAGTTCCTTGTACACAAGGATTACTCCTGCAATAATGATTATCCATGTTTGTGTGTCTGCAATGACGACACATGTAATCATCTAAATGACGGAGTTTAAAATGAAGGATTTGGGTAAACCAAAACATTGCTCGTTACTAGAAATTGAGCGCCTTCATTCATACATTATGGTATACAATATTGTCTATATCCGTAATATATTGGAGAAATTCATTGTGGACAAATCTTATCCATCCATAATATATTGGAGAAATTGAAATCTGGACAGCTATTGCACTACTTGCATCGAATCATAAAAAAGACCGGAGAAGCTAAGGTTGGGAAGTCCGAAGATGGCGACGTCATGCGACACGCCCGCCATGCGATGGAACGTCTCCTTCACCGCCGATCTGCAGACGCGCTCTCTCTCGTTCCACGACGACGTGCTGGTGCTGCGGCGAGATGCTCTCAGGATCGTCCTGATCGATGGGCGCGGGATTACGGTCGATGCACGGTTCCTGCGCGCGGGGGAGCACATCGACATTGGTGACGTCATCTCACTGCCATGTCACTTCACGAAGATTCGGGAGCGGTTACCGGCGACGTGGTCGTCGTCAGCAGCAGCGGCGCACGGTCCGGTACGCGGCGCGGTTCACGGGAGAAGTGTGGTTCATCGGGAGAACGAGCCAAACCGTGACGAGGCAGACTCGAGTCCCACCCACCACCCGCCAATGGAGGAAGGGTGGCATGTGAACACCGACTGCCAGGAGGGCCCCAGCCGCGCCCAGGGCGTGGAATTTTCTAGGGTGTGCGAGGCGGGGGGGGGGACCACATCTCTTCCCCCACCTACCACAGCGAGCGCACAAGACGCACACCTCGCCCCGCTCTTCGGGCACCTGGTGGGGAGAGCTAGGGTTTGTCCTCATATCCATTCCTCGAGCGATTCCTTCGGCTGGTGGCGCGGCAAGGTCGACGACGACGGGCGCTCCTTCGCTCAAGTTGTAGCGGCGAAGCGGGCGGGAGGTTCGTCAAGCGCGGCGATGGGAGATCGAGGTGGGGGAAGATCCGGAGGATGGCGCGACAACACGACGCGAGGCGGCTTCAGCGGAGGGCGCAAGGCACCGCTGCCAAATCAAACCCGCAATATGGTTTGGCAGCGACCAGATCCACCACCGGCGGCGTCCGGGGGCCGAGATCCGGAGGAGGTGAAGTCGGGGACAGACGGGAGGCGGCTGCGCGCGTGATGAGCGGGGCGGCCAAGGAGACGGTGGTGACCACCAAAGCGGCGCCGCCACCCCCACCATCTGCACCAACGTCGACCACCTGCGAACTCTGCATCAACTGCAACCTCCCAGGTCACTTCGCTCCTCGCTGTCCTACCATTCGCTGCGAAAAATGAAACAAATTAGGTCATATGGCTCACTTATGTCAGACTTTGAGGCCCTGGGAATGTGTTCTTCGATGTGTGGGTTTCAATCTCCGGGACAGGGCTTTTTCTATATCCCTGATCTGTGTGCATCTAAGCAAAATACTGAAAAAACAAACAATGTGGTGATTACTGTTGTGGAAGGATGTGCTTTTGTAGAAGAGATAGAACAAGAATTTAATGTCATCTTTGCCCGAAAACCTGGAAAGAAAAAATGGCGTTGCACGGCTCGCTCTAGTAGCCCTACTCAGTTTGTCATGCGCTTTCCCAATGCTAGCGAAGTGGAGAGAGATTGCTGCTATGGGAAGTGTATGCCTCTGAAGGAGGGAGCTGTTGTGGTATGCATAACTCCTTGGTCTGCTTCGATAGGGGCCAAGGGGGGCATGGAAAAATCTTGGGTGAAGATACGCAACATTCCTATCGAAAAAAGATGTGCTGAACATAATGCATATGTTGGAGGGCTGGTGGAGGTAACATTGGAAGTGGATGAGGCCACGATCCACAAACCTGAATATGCTAGAGTCTTGCTGGGGTGCATGGAGGTGAAGAAAATACCTCCCTCAGCTGAAGGAATGTTGGGTGAGCAATATTATGACTTCTTTTACGAAGTTGAAAAAATTGTGACAGTGGGGGCAGATAAGAGCCAATCTTCTATTGCTGTAGACAGCAGTGCATCCCCTTCTTTCCCCAAGAAAGCAAGGATAGACCTATATCCTTCTTCTTCTGTTGGGCAAGGAGAAACCAGTGCATCTATGGTTGGTAATTATTCATCCCAAAATTATGAAAAAGGGACACAACGACTTGCTGCTGTTGCAGAGAGTGAAGAAGAGGAGGGCAGTGATGAGGGAAACCACACTGAATTGCTGATTGAAACCATGACTAGAGAACATGAAGATGGGGAAAAAATAACTATGGTTCTCAGACTGGCAATACATCCTATGGGGAAAATTTTGAGGTGCTGGAGGTGGAGAGAACGGGTGGGTCTCCCACTTCTGAGAGCAACAGTCAGAAAGGTGCGTGGGGGATTATTACTCCTACTCCTCCCTCGCCATTATACCTCTGTCATGATGAAAACACTGACGGGAATATGTTTCCTTCCTTGTCAGACTATGTGGTCTGGCCCTCCCTGCCTCATATTGTGCCCCTTGAAGAGGGTTCCATAGAAGAGGGAGAGAAATGCAGCACCTATACTGTCGAGTCTCCATCGGGGTCCCCTATCCATGATTCTATGTTTCATTAGGGAAAAGCTCCACGCAGGCAAATGCAGAAATTGGGGAGAGTGGAGGAAGTGGCTATCAACAGGAAGAAACGAGACTCTGAAGGTATGAAAATACCCAACTCTAAAAACCAATTTTCTGCTCTATCTGATAATGCCATTATTCTACGCGCTGCTCTTATGGGGGTTAAAATCTCTGATGATGATTTCTCTACTATAGATATTCTTCGAGAGCTAGAGCATTCTAGAAATCCGTTAAATGATAAAAACAATGATGCAAATAATACTAGTATCACTATTAATGATGGTTTGGGTAATGATATCCCTTTATACTTAACCTGGGATGATGATAATAGTAATGTGGAGGAGCCATTTATCCTTGTTCAATCAAAACAAAGGAAAAAGAGAGAGAAACGTAGACGACCAGGGGTGATTATATACCAAATAAGATCTGCTAGGCCTATGACAAGAAGTCAAAAGAAAAAAGAAGAGGGTACGGCTGCCATGGATCCTGGCAGACCCCCTAGAGTGAAAAATAAATCTGAGCGATATAAATGAAAGGCATCTTTTGGAATTGTAGGGGGGCAAGTAAGAAGGGCATGTCTACTTGCCTCACAGATATGATATGTGCCAATGAGGCAGATTTTATTGGTTTACAAGAGACTATGAAGGGATCTTATAAACATTCCTTTTTCAGGAAGATAGACCCATATCAGAAATTTCACTGGGAATGGGTTCCCTCGAGGGGGAAGTCGGGAGGTATTCTGTGTGGCCTCAATAAAGATAAATTTGATGTTCTCGGTTCTAAACAGGGACAATACATCTTGCAAATGGACTTTTTTGATAAAAACAAGAAATGTAGTTGGTCTCTCCTAATAGTATATGTGCTGCTCACGATGAGCACAAACCTGAATTCATCGCAGAATTATCCTCCTTGTGTCATAATATCAATAGGCCATATTTGGGGGGGGGGGGACTTCAATATTATTCGCCACAGTGGTGAGAAAAACAAAAAACACCCTATCTCATTTTTCAGATGTTTTTAACTCTGTTATCCACCTGCTTGGTTTAAGAGAAATTCACATGGCTGGGGGATGCTATACGTGGTCCAATAAGCAGGAAAACCCAACCCCTGAAAAATTGGATAGATTAATACTTCTATTTGCAATTGAGATTTTCAATTCCTTGCAAATACAGATGCAAAATTCAAAGTGATTTCGTCAAATTGATGCTTGGGATCACAAGATAGTCATATGGATCTACTGCCCATGCAGATTATCGATGACTACTGATAAAGCCTATATTTTGTCATAGTTGACATTATGATTGCACAACATTGTGCACTCCCATGCATTTTACTAAGTCGTGACATAAGGCATTAGGAGTGAGTATCTACTGATTTCATCAGATTATACTCCCTAGTGCTGCGAGATCTACTTCATTTTGGAGATTATCTTCAAGGTGTCACGCTTAGTAATTTGAGATTCACATTAATGGTTTCAAGATAACTTCTTGAAATATCCATTAATTTGCAACATTACCATGATGGTCTTTAATTTACTGGTTGTAAATTAATTATCTCTGGTTTACCCATAGAGGTAACATATGGCAAGAGAGTTTGAGGCATTCACCCTCAATGGCCACCACTGCCCTATCTGGGCCATGGACATCATGATCCCTCTTGTGTCTCGTGGTATAATTTGTGCAATTCTGATGCACCTCTGGTCTGGATCACACCGCTAACAGAAAATGATGTCTTATAAATCATAAGGCATTAGATTCAGATCTCAGCATCTGGTTATTCTGTATCAGCAATTCCTGGGATACAATGAACCTCAAGGGAGAAGGTTTGAATCTTACTTCAACCTTCAATCTGACATCACCGGCTGTGACGGGATCCTATGAGCACGGAGAATGTGATGATTGAATATGCCTCAACTGACATGTTTGGAGACTATGAATAGTCTTTCAATCTCCTGAGTGGTCAATATAATTAATGTCCATTTACGATGTTGTAACAACAACACAAGTATTGTTGTCATCGTTATATATTGTATATCACAATATATTGTATCAGCACTTTGGTACAAATACATTTGTATGTCTATATATCTGACAGTGATTTTCATATTGAGAATCTTGATGTCTATATATAGATTTCTACGGGAGTCAATCCAATGAAAAATGATATGTGCCTTGTGGACATATGCGCCACAAACTCTATACTCAGGGAAGTCCAATGTTTCCACTCTCACTGAGAGAAATGAGATATTTTAAAATCGCTAGACGCGATGAGGTATTTGTTGGCTCAACTCGAGTCATATTTACTATCCCTATGGGTACTCGAGTAATGCAGGGATGCTTCATTGCTTCCCAAGTTTAACTCGTAGCCTACTAAGCTATAGAGATATTCGTCAAAATGGTTTCCATAGTGAAACTTATGATGACAAGAAAGAGAAATACATTCTCTTTACCATATGCAACAGATATGGCAAGCACATTCTCTATGTATCATCTGGATTGTACTTTACATACTACAAAACCCGTAGCACATGTTGCGCCAAGATAATTTTCCAAAATGTCTTGTACATGAAAACTTGGCATACTCGCCTTGGTCATCGAGACATTGGGTTGAAACCGAAACTATCAGCAATTCCAATAGTTTATGATTATTATGATGCTAAATTATAACAACATTTGGATTTTATGTGCACTACAAGTGACACAGGGAAGCTAATTTTAAGGCTCGCACACCTTAAAGTCTACGCTGAACCACTCAGACTCCTTGAATGCATCAAGTTGAGGTAAGTGGCTCTTCCCATCCATTGACTAGACTATTCAGGTATTCCATGGTTCTAAAAGACATATCTACATGATGGTCTTAAGTGTGTGCTTTATTCACACAAAACCATTGGCTCATTATCCTGACATCGATTTCAAGCAAATCAAAATGGATAACATTGCATAATTCTCCTTGAGTGCCTTCTCTATGGCCCTTGGATTGAAGTTTAGCAATTTGTCCTAATGTCTAGACTCAAAATGGTTTGCTAGAATCATATCCAAAGAGTTAAAGCTCATTTCATTATCTTTACTCTGGAATTGCAATTTACCAACTTTACGTTGGAGTCATGCAGTTTTACACGCTCATGAAAGAACTGCATAATATTATTCCCCTCTATCTTTGATATGTGGATATCTACCAAGTATTTCCTATCTGCGGTAATTCGGTTGCATACCGATATCACCACCCGGCATACATCATTGGCCCCTCAACATATAGTTGGGATCTATGTGAGGAATAACTGTATTTTCGTCAATACCTCAAGCCCCTCGCATGAGGTGTTATTCAAGGCCAGTATGCTAATTCAATGAGGAACATTTCCAGGCATTAGGGGGAGATTTCAAGTACCATAAAGAATGCGAGGAAATTAGTGGAATGTTCAACACATTTTTGCCTCAAATCCACGTACCCAAATATCTGAACCATGCGTTGAGAAGATTTGCAACACATTGTAAATAACCTGCCAGATTCATTTACTGACTATAAAGGTGTCATACAATCCTACAATCCTGAAAAATATGTCGGAAAGAGTGGAGGTACCAACTAAAACCACTCAACTCCCCATTCAAAGCAGGGGAGAAGTACGGTAATAGTACATCAGGATTCAGCTTCTCGCGAGCAAGGATATCAAGGCCTATGAATCAGTAAATGCAAGTCAACTTCACATTGACAGACACTTGATGGGTAGTATACACCCAGTGGACGGGAAACCTCCACCAACCCAGGTCATAGTGCCCAAAATGACTGGGACATCGGAATACTCGACTCAATCGCATTGGGAAATCGCGACAGTCACTATGGGTAACGATATTTCAATCAACTATATATTGATATATAGATTCCGGAGAAACATATAACCGGAAGTCTACAATTGTCGACATACATTTCTCAACTAGATTGAAAAAACCTTTCAAGTGATTCAGATCCAAAGACCATGGCCATGGCAAAGTGTGAACAACACTCGGACTAAACTCAAGCAAAGGGTATAATCTAGGTAGAAATAATCTGCTCAAAAATGAGAAGGTATTCATAAACAATACCTACACCAGTTTTCTTCTGGAAACAGAATTGAGAACAATGAGGTGGTGAAACAAAGAGCAAGTATTGTAGCACAAGGGTTCACGCAGATACCAACTATTCTCCAGAGGTGGAATCTCTTTCCGATAACTTATATCATTGGCAGTACAAAATCATCTATCTCTGCAGTTGATAGATGTAGTGATCACATATCCATGTGGATCACTAGATTCAGACATATATATGGTTGATTCCCGATGGAATCTCACTTCTGAATCGAAATGCAATACGCAACATACATTGTGTAAAATCAATAAGTCATCATATGGCTTATCTTTGTCGGTATATTTGGTACAACCGACGTAGTGAGTTCCTTGTACACAAGGATTACTCCTACAATGATGATTATCCATGTTTGTGTGTCTGCAATGATGACACATGTAATCATCTAAATGACAGAGTTTAAAATGAAGGATTTGGGTAAACCAAAACATTGCTCGTTACAACAAATTGAGCACCTTCTTTCATACATTATGGTATATTATATTGTCTATATCCATAATATATTGGAGAAATTCATTGTGGACAAATCTTATCCATCCATAACTCTCATGGTAGTTCATTCTCTAGACGTAGAGAAAGATTGATTTAGACCAAGAGATGATGGAAACGAGATACTGGGACTCAACGTTCCATAATGTCATTGGATCCACCAAACACAATTGGTTGGTACTCAAGAATAGCTTTCGATATCTCCAAGGCATCAAATATTTTGTCCTGGTTTTTCAGTTTCACAAAAATGTGAACATCGATATCATTGGATACATCGATCAGATCCCCACTATGTCAGATCGTAGACAAGCTTAGTGTTCCTACTAGGTGTGGTAGCCTTCTCATGAAGAGTTTTCAAAACAGACCTCATGGCTACATCCACCAACCATTATCTCAATGATAATGTTTCTTGTGTTGCCCGGATGTCTCATGTAGAGCACTGTGTGACAGATTTGCAGATTCAAGTATTTATGAAGTACTTGAAAAATTCCATAATCTGAAGCAGAACACCCTGTCAGTAGCTGCTTACACCGACAAATTTGAGGAAATCATGGCAGTCGTCAGAGATGAACACCCCTATTTGCAGGAGAACTACTACATAGTCAGCTTTGTCAATGGACTGAAACCTAGCATACGATGCAATCTCAGACCACAAAGGCCAACAACTCTCAACCAGGCTTATTGGTTAGACAGAGAATATGAAAGTGGTCTGCAAGCTAAATATCAGTCCTATCAGGATAAACAACTGCAGTATCATTCCTCACAGCAACATAAAGCAACTACTCCAGCAGCACCCAACTTACATGTTCCACAAGCAGCACCTGCCACAAAGAAACCTGGTGTATGCTGGAGATGCAATGGTCCATGGGCACCTGGACATAAATGCAAACAAGCTCCTCCAATACATGCTATAACAGGAGAAAATGAGATCAAAGACCTTTCTCCTGAAGAAGAAGATCAACTGGCTATCCTAGCGGCTGAAGGACACTTAACTGAAACCACAGCTGACTGTATGCACATCTCTGCACAAGCAGTTTCAGGGAACCCTTCTTCCTCTACATTAGCAGTTCACATCTCTGTTGGGGGCAGACAGGGAGTTGCTTTGATTGACACTGGCAGCACAAATACATTTATCGATCTCAAGTTTGCCCTCAAGGCCAAGTGCAGACTCATAAACACACCCACCAAGAAAGTCACAGTAGTTGGGGGAGGCTCACTCACTTCTGGTGCATGTGCTCAGTCCTTAAAATTCAGAATTGGACAAGAAACATTCTGCAATGATCTGACAGTACTAGAACTGCAAGGATATGATGTAGTGATTGGTTGTGACATGCTCAAAAAGCCTAGCCCAATTTCCATGGATTTTGAAGAAAGAACTGTCACATTCACCAAGGACAAAGTTACTCAAATAACTTTTCCAGACTGCACTAGTACTGAACCACCAAAAGTTATTACTGCAGATAAGATGGACAAACTACTGGACAATGGAGCAGTAGGTTTTGCAATGAGCTTACACTTCATGACCACTGGCCATCTCCCACCAGTACAAGAGCAGCACACACCTGAAGATATCTTGCAAGTTTTAGAGCAGTACAAGGGACAATTCCAGGAACCAACTGAACTACCACCAAAGAGGGAATGTGATCATGCCATTCCCCTTAAAGAAAATTCTACACCTCCAAATGTGAGACCATATAGAGTTCCACACTTATAGAAAAATGAGATGGAACAACAGATCAAGATCCTTCTGGCTAGAAAGACCATACAACATAGCATGAGCCCATATGCATCTCCTACTATTCTAGTCAGAAAAAAAGGAGGAACTTGGAGACTGTGCATTGATTACAGAACACTGAATGCACAGACAATCAAAAATAAATTTCCTATACCAGTGATTGAGGATTTATTGGATGAACTCCATGGAGCTGCAATATTCAGTAAATTGGATCTCAAGTCAGGATATCACCAGATCAGAATGAAACCTGAAGATATACACAAAACAGCATTCAGAACATATTCAGGCCACTTTGAGTTTTTGGTCATGCCTTTTGGTCTCACTAATGCTCCTGCAACCTTCCAAGCACTGATGAACAGGATATTTGCACCTTATTTAAGGAAATTTGTCTTGGTTTTCTTTGATGACATCCTGATTTTCAGCAAAACCCCAGAGGAACACAAGGAGCATTTAAAGATAGTGTTGGACATCTTAGAAAAGCACAACCTCTTCCTCAACAGATCCAAGTGCACATTTGGTACAGACACTGTTGAATATCTTGGTCATGTAATCTCTGCACAAGGTGTTGCAACAGATCCTGAAAAGATCATAGCAGTGAAACAGTGGCCTATTCCAACCAACCCTACTGAAATAAGGAGTTTCTTAGGGCTGGCAGGGTACTACAGGAGATTCATCAAAGATTATGGGTTTATTTGCAGACCACTTCATGACTTGCTGAAGAAGGATTCTTTTCTATGGACAGAGACACACACCAGTGTTGGGGAACGTAGTAATTTCAAAAAAATTCCCACGCACACGCAAGATCATGGTGATGCATAGCAACGAGAGGGGAGAGTGATGTCTACGTACCCTCGTAGACCGAAGCAGAAGCGTTGACGCAACATAGAGGAAGTAGTCGTATGTCTTCCCGGTCCAACCGATCCAAGCATCGTTACTCCGGCACCTCCGAGTTCTTGACAGACGTACAGCCAGGGGAGGGGGAGGCGCGGCCGGCCCCCAAGGGGTGCGCCAGGAGGAGTCCTACTCCCACCGGGAGTAGGACTCCTCTCCCTTGCCTTGTAGGAGAAGGAAGGAGAGAGGGGGAAAGGAAAAAGGGGGGCGCCGCCCCCCCCCCCTTCCTTGTCCTATTCGGACTAGGGGGGAGGGGGCGCGCGGCTTGCCCTGGCCTCCCCTCCTCTTTTCCCTTAAGGCCCATATGGGCCCATTAACCCCCGCGGGGTTCCGGTAACCCTCGGTACTCCAGTAAAATGCCGATTTCACTCGGAACCATTCCGATGTCCAAATATAGGCTTCCAATATATCAATCTTTATGTCTCGACCATTTCGAGACTCCTCGTCATGTCCGTGATCACATCCGAGACTCCGAATTGACTTCGGTACATCAAAATGCATAAACTCATAATAACTGTCATCGTAACTTTAAGCGTGCGGACCCTACGGTTTGAGAACAATGTAGACATGACCGAGATACGTCTCTAGTCAATAACCAATAGCGGGACCTGGATGCCCATATTGGCTCCTACATATTCTACGAAGATCTTTATCGGTCAGACCGCATAACAACATACGTTGTTCCCTTTGTCATCGGTATGTTACTTGCCCGAGATTCGATCGTCGGTATCCAATACCTAGTTCAATCTCGTTGCCGGCAAGTCTCTTTACTCGTTTTGTAATACATCATCTCACAACTAACACATTAGTTGCAATGCTTGCAAGGCTTATGTGATGTGCATTACCGAGAGGGCCCAGAGATACCTCTCCGACTATCGGAGTGACAAATCCTAATCTCGAAATACGCCAACCCAACAAGTACCTTCGGAGACACCTGTAGAGCACCTTTATAATCACCCAGTTACGTTGTGATGTTTGGTAGCACACAAAGTGTTCCTCCGGTAAACGGGAGTTGCATAATCTCATAGTCATAGGAACGTGTATAAGTCATGAAGAAAGCAATAGCAACATACTAAACGACCGGGTGCTAAGCTAATGGAACGGGTCATGCCAATCAGATCATTCAACTAATGGTGTGACCTCGTTAATCAAATAACAACTCTTTGTTCATGGTTAGGAAACATAACCATCTTTGATTAACGAGCTAGTCAAGTAGAGGCATACTAGTGACACCCTGTTTGTTTATATATTCACACATGTATTATGTTTCCGGCTAATACAATTCTAGCATGAATAATAAACATTTATCATGATATATGAGGAAATAAATAATAACTTTATTATTGCCTCTAGGGCATATTTCCATCAGTCTCCCACTTGCACTAGAGTCAATAATCTAGTTTACACAGTAATGATTCTAACACCCATGGAGTTTTGGTGCTGATCATGTTTTGCTCGTGGAAGAGGCTTAGTCAACGGGTCTGGTACATTCAAATCCGTATGTATCTTGCAAATCTCTATGTCTCCAACCTGGACTAGATCCCGGATGGAATTGAAGCGTCTCTTGATGTGCTTGGTTCTCTTGTGAAATCTGGATTCCTTTGCCAAGGCAATTGCACCAGTATTGTCACGAAAGATTTTCATTGGACCCGATGCACTAGGTATGACACCTAGATCGGATATGAACTCCTTCATCCAGACTCCTTCATTTGCTGCTTCCGAAGCAGCTATGTACTCCGCTTCACATGTAGATCCCGCCACGACGCTTTGTTTGGAACTGCACCAACTGACAGCTCCACCGTTTAATGTAAACACGTATCCGGTTTGCTATTTAGAATTGTCCGGATCAGTGTCAAAGCTTGCATCAACGTAATCGTTTACGATGAGCTCTTTGTCACCTCCATATATGAGAAACATATCCTTAGTCCTTTTCAGGTACTTCAGGATGTTCTTGACCGCTGTCCAGTGATCCACTCCTAGATTACTTTGGTACCTCCCTGCTAGACTTATAGCAAGACACACATCAGGTCTGGTACACAGCATTGCATACATGATAGAGCCTATGGCTGAAGCATAGGGAACATCTTTCATTTTCTCTCTATCTTCTGCAGTGGTCGGGCATTGAGTCTTACTCAACTTCTCACCTTGTAACACAGGCAAGAACCCTTTCTTTGCTTGATCCATTTTGAACTTTTTCAAAACTTTGTCAAGGTATGTGCTTTGTGAAAGTCCAATTAAGCGTCTTGATCTATCTCTATAGATCTTAATGCCCAATATGTAAGCAGCTTCACCGAGGTCTTTCATTGAAAAAATCTTATTCAAGTATCCCTTTATGCTATCCAGAAATTCTATATCATTTCCGATTAGTAATATGTCATCTACATATAATATCAGAAATGCTACAGAGCTCCCACTCACTTTCTTGTAAATACAGGATTCTCCAAAAGTCTGTACAAACCCAAGTGCTTTGATAACACTATCAAAGCGTTTATTCCAACTCCGAGAGGCTTGCACCAGTCCATAAATGGATCGCTGGAGCTTGCACACTTTGTTAGCTCCCTTTGGATCGATAAAACCTTCTGGTTGCATCATATACAACTCTTCTTCCAGAAATCCATTCAGGAATGCAGTCTTTACATCCATTTGCCAAATTTCATAATCATAAAATGCGGCAATTGCTAACATGATTCTGACTGACTTAAGCATCGCTACGGGTGAGAACGTCTCATCGTAGCCAATCCCTTGAACTTGTCGAAAACCTTTTGCGACAAGTCGAGCTTTGTAGACAGTAATATTACCATCAGCGTCAGTCTTCTTCTTGAAGATCCATTTATTCTCTATTGCTTGCCGACCATCGGGCAAGTCAACCAAAGTCCATACTTTGTTGTCATACATGGATCCCATCTCAGATTTCATGGCTTCTAGCCATTTTGCGGAATCTGGGCTCACCATCGCTTCTTCATAGTTTGTAGGTTCATCATGATCTAGTAGCATGACTTCCAGAATAGGATTGCCGTACCACTCTGGTGCGGATCTTACTCTGGTTGATCTACCAGGTTCTGTAGTAACTTGATCTGAAGTTTCATGATCATTATCATTAGTTTCCTCACTAATTGGTGTAGGTGTCATAGAAACAGATATTTGCGATGCACTACTTTCCAATAAGGGAGCAGGTACAGTTACCTCATCAAGTTCTACTTTCCTCCCACTCACTTCTTTCGAGAGAAACTCCTTCTCTAGAAAGGATCCATTCTTAGCAATAAATATCTTGCCTTCGGATCTGTGATAGAAGGTGTACCCAACAGTCTCCTTTGCGTATCCTATGAAGACGCATTTCTCCGATTTGGGTTCGAGCTTATCAGGTTGAAGCATAAGCATCGCAGCCCCAAACTTTAAGAAACGACAACTTTGGTTTCTTGCCAAACCATAGTTCATAAGGCGTCGTCTCAACGGATTTTGATGGTGTTCTATTTAACGTGAATGCGGCCGTCTCTAAAGCATAACCCCAAAACGATAGCGGTAAATCTGTAAGAGACATCATAGATCGCACCATATCTAGTAAAGTACGATTACGACGTTCAGACACACCATTACGTTGAGGTGTTCCAGGTGGCGTGAGTTGCGAAACTATTCCGCATTGTTTCAAATGTAGACCAAACTCGTAACTCAAATATTCTCCTCCACGATCAGATCATAGAAACTTTATTTTCTTGTTACGATGATTTTAAACTTCACTCTGAAATTCTTTGAACTTTTCAAATGTTTTAGACTTGTGTTTCATTAAGTAGATATACCCATATCTGCTTAAATCATCTGTGAAGGTGAGAAAATAACGATATCCGCCACGAGCTTCAATATTCATCGGACCACATACATCTGTATGTATGATGTCCAACAAATCTGTTGCTCTCTCCATAGTACCGGAGAACGGTGTTTTAGTCATCTTGCCCATGAGGCACGGTTCGCAAGTACCAAGTGATTCATAATCAAGTGGTTCCAAAAGTCCATCAGTATGGAGTTTCTTCATGCGCTTTACACCGATATGACCTAAACGGCAGTGCCACAAATAAGTTGCACTATCATTATCAACTCTGCATCTTTTGGCTTCAACATTATGAATATGTGTATCACTACTATCGAGATTCATCAAAAATAGACCACTCTTCAAGGGTGCATGACCATAAAAGATATTACTCATATAAATAGAACAACCATTATTCTCTGATTTAAATGAATAACCGTCTCGCATCAAACAAGATCTAGATATAATGTTCATGCTCAACGCTGGCACCAAATAACAATTATTTAGGTCTAATACTAATCCCAAAGGTAGATGTAGAGGTAGCGTGCCGACCGCGATCACATCGACTTTGGAACCATTTCCCACGCGCATTGTCACCTCGTCCTTTGCCAGTGTTCGCTTAATCCGTAGTCCCTGTTTCGAGTTGCAAATATTAGCAACAGAACCAGTATCAAATACCCAGGTGCTACTGCGAGCTCTAGTAAGGTACACATCAATAACATGTATATCACATATACCTTTGTTCACCTTGCCATCCTTCTTATCCGCCAAATATTGGGGCAGTTCCGCTTCCAGTGACCAGTCTGCTTGCAGTAGAAGCACTCAGTTTCAGGCTTGGGTCCAGACTTGGGTCTCTTATCTTGAGCAGCAACTTGTTTGCTGTTCTTCTTGAAGTTCCCCTTTTTCTTCCCTTTGCCCTTTTTCTTGAAACTAGTGGTTTTGTTAACCATCAACACTTGATGCTCCTTCTTGATTTCTACCTCCGCAGCCTTTAGCATTGCGAAGAGCTCGGGAATCGTCTTATCCATCCCTTGCATATTATAGTTCATCACGAAGCCTTTGTAGCTTGGTGGAAGTGATTGGAGAATTCTGTCAATAACGCAATCATCCGGAAGATTAACCCCCAGTTGAATCAAGTGATTATAATACCCAGACATCTTGAGTATATGCTCACTGACAAAACTGTTCTCCTCCATCTTGCAGCTATAGAACTTATTGGAGACTTCATATCTCTCAATCCGGGCATTTGCTTGAAATATTAACTTAAACTCCTGGAACATCTCATATGCTCCATGACGTTCAAAACGTCGTTGAAGTCCCGGTTCTAAGCCGTAAAGCATGGCACACTGAACTATCGAGTAGTCATCAGCTTTGCTCTGCCAGACGTTCATAACTTCTGGTGTTGCTCTAGCAGCAGGCCTGGCACCTAGCGGTGCTTCCAGGACGTAATTCTTCTATGCAGCAATGAGGATAATCCTCAAGTTACGGACCCAGTCCGTGTAATTGCTACCATCATCTTTCAACTTTGCTTTCTCAAGGAACGCATTAAAATTTAACGGAACAACAGCACGAGCCATCTATCTACAATCAACATAAACAAGCAAGATACTATCAGGTACTAAGTTCATGATAAGTTTATGTTCAGTTAATCAAATTAATTAAGAACTCCCACTTAGATAGACATCCCTCTAATCCTCTAAGTGATCACGTGATCCAAATCAACTAAACCATAACCGATCATCACGTGAAATGGATTAGTTCTCAATGGTGAACATCATTACGTTGATCATATCTACTATATGATTCACGCTCGACCTTTCGGTCTCCGTGTTCCGAGGTCATATCTGCATATGCTAGGCTCGTCAAGTATAACCCGAGTATTCTGCGTGTGCAAAAACTGGCTTGCACCCGTTGTAGATGGACGTAGAGCTTATCACACCCGATCATCACGTGGTGTCTGGCCACGACGAACTTTGGCAACGGTGCATACTCGGGGAGAACAATTCTTGATAATTTTAGTGAGAGATCATCTTATAATGCTACCGTCAATCAAAGCAAGATAAGATGCATAAAAAGATAAACATCACATGCAATCAATATAAGTGATATGATATGGCCATCATCATCTTATGCTCGTGATCTCCATCTTCGCAGCACCGTCATGATCACCATCGTCACCGGCGCGACACCTTGATCTCCATCGTAGCATCGTTGTCGTCTCGCCAACCTTATGCTTCTACGACTATCGCTACCGCTTAGTGATAAAGTAAAGCATTGCAGGGCGATTGCATTGCATACAATAAAGCGACAACCATACGGCTCCTGCCGGTTGCCGATAACTCGTTTACAAAACATGATCATCTCATACAATAAAATTTAGCATCATGTCTTGACCATATCACATCAAAACATGCCCTGCAAAAACAAGTTAGACGTCCTCTACTTTGTTTGTTGCAAGTTTTACGTGGCTGCTACAGGCTTAAGCAAGAACCAATCTCACCTACGCATCAAAACCACAACGATAGTTGTCAAGTTGATGCCGTTTTAACCTTCGCAAGGACCGGGCGTAGCCACACTTGGTTCAACTAAAGTTGGAGAAACTAACACCCGCCAGCCACCTGTGTGCAAAGCACGGCGGTAGAACCAGTCTCGCGTAAGCGTACGCGTAATGTCGGTCCGGGCCGCTTCATCCAACAATACCGCCGAACCAAAGTATGACATGCTGGTAGGCAGTATGACTTATATCGCCCACAACTCACTTGTGTTCTACTCGTGCATAACATCAAACCATAACAACCTAGGCTCGGATGCCACTGTTGGGGAACGTAGTAATTTCAAAAAAATTCCTACGCACACGCAAGATCATGGTGATGCATAGCAACGAGAGGGGAGAGTGATGTCTACCTACCCTCGTAGACCGAAGCGGAAGCGTTGACGCAACGTAGAGGAAGTAGTCGTACGTCTTCCCGGTCCAACCGATCCAAGCACCGTTACTCCGACACCTCCGAGTTCTTGACACACGTACAGCTCGATGACGCACCCCGGGCTCCGATCCAGCAAAGCTTTGGGGAGGAGTTCCGTCAGCACGACGGCGTGGTGACAATCTTGATGTTCAACCGTCGCAGGGCTTCGCCTAAGCACCGCTACAATATGACCGAGGTGTAATATCGTGGAGGGGGGCACCGCACACGGCTAAGGAACGATCACGAAGATCAACTTGTGTGTCCTAGGGTGCCCCCTGCCCCCGTATATAAAGGAGGGGAGGGGAGGCGCGGCCGGCCCCCAAGGGGTGCGCCAGGAGGAGTCCTACTCCCACCGGGAGTAGGACCCCTCTCCCTTGCCTTGTAGGAGAAGGAAGGAGAGAGGGGGAAAGGAAAAAGGGGGGCGCCGCCCCCCCTTCCTTGTCCTATTCGGACTAGGGGGGAGGGGGCGCGCGGCCTTCCCTGGCCGCCCCTCCTCTTTTCCCTTAAGGCCCATATGGGCCCATTAACCCCCCCCCCCCCGGGGGGGGGGGGGGTCCGGTAACCCCCGGTACTCCAGTAAAATGCCGATTTCACTTGGAACCATTCCGATGTCCAAATATAGGCTTCCAATATATCAATCTTTATGTCTCGACCATTTCGAGACTCCACGTCATGTCCGTGATCACATCCGGGACTCCGAACTGACTTCGGTACATCAAAATGCATAAACTCATAATAACTGTCATCGTAACTTTAAGCGTGCGTACCCTATGGTTCGAGAACAATGTAGACATGACCGAGATACGTCTCCAGTCAATAACCAATAGCGGGACCTGGATGCCCATATTGGCTCCTACATATTCTACGAAGATCTTTATCGGTCAGACCGCATAACAACATACGTTGTTCCCTTTGTCATCGGTATGTTACTTGCCCGAGATTCGATCGTCGGTATCCAATACCTAGTTCAATCTCGTTGCCGGCAAGTCTCTTTACTCGTTTTGTAATACATCATCTCACAACTAACACATTAGTTGCAATGCTTGCAAGGCTTATGTGATGTGCATTACCGAGAGGGCCCAGAGATACCTCTCCGACTATCGGAGTGACAAATCCTAATCTCGAAATACGCCAACCCAACAAGTACCTTTGGAGACACCTGTAGAGCACCTTTATAATCACCCAGTTACGTTGTGACGTTTGGTAGTACACAAAGTGTTCCTCCGGTAAACGGGAGTTGCATAATCTCATAGTCATAGGAACGTGTATAAGTCATGAAGAAAGCAATAGCAACATACTAAACGATCGGGTGCTAAGCTAATGGAACGGGTCATGCCAATCAGATCATTCAACTAATGATGTGACCTCGTTAATCAAATAACAACTCTTTGTTCATGGTTAGGAAACATAACCATCTTTGATTAACGAGCTAGTCAAGTAGAGGCATACTAGTGACACTCTGTTTGTTTATATATTCACACATGTATTATGTTTCCGGCTAATAAAATTCTAGCATGAATAATAAACATTTATCATGATATATGAGGAAATAAAAAATAACTTTATTATTGCCTCTAGGGCATATTTCCTTCAACCAGAGCATTTCAGACATTAAAGGAAAGTCTAACAAATGCACCAGTACTGGCTCTTCAAGATTTTTCTATACGTTTTGTCCTGGAATGTGATGCTTCAGGAGCTGGAGTGGGAGCTGTCCTCATGCAGAACAACAAACCTATTGCCTATTACAGTAAATCACTGGGTCCAAAAGCAGCTGCAATGTCCACCTATGAAAAAGAGGCAATAGCAATTTTGGAATCTTTAAGGAAATGGAGGCACTATTTTCTGGGATCCTCCTTAATCATAAGAACAGACCACCAAAGTTTGAAGTTCATCACAGAACAGAGAATCTCAGAGGGCATCCAACACAAGCTAATGTTGAAACTGTTGGAATTTAATTATGTCATTGAATATAAAAAGGGAAAGGAGAATAGAGTTGCTGATGCTCTTTCTAGGAAACCACATATCATGTCAATTTCAATGGCAGTGCCCAGCTGGACTGATAACATAGAGCAATCTTATCAGAATGATGATACATGTAAAAGTCTTATAACAAGAATTACTGCAGGAGCAACAGACCTCACTTCCTATTCCTACACTGCTGGCATACTTAGATACAAGGGCAGGATTTATGTGGGTAATGATGAGGTTTTCCAACAGCAGTTGCTCTCCACTTTCCACTCCTCTCCTATTGGGGGCCACTCTGGAATTAGAGCAACTTATCACAGAATTCACAGGATTTTCCACTGGCCTAAACTCAAAGCCATGGTGGAAACCTTTGTGCAACAGTGCCCAGTGTGTCAAAGGTCCAAAGGTGAACACTGCCACTATCCTGGGTTGCTAGATCCACTCCCAATTCCTGATATGGCTTGGAGGCACATTTCTATGGACTTTGTGGAGGGATTGCCCAAATCCCAAGGGAAGGATGTGATCTTAGTTGTGGTTGACAGATTCACTAAATATTCCCATTTTATTGCTCTGTCTCACCCCTTCAGTGTCACTACAGTACTGCAAGCCTTTATTGACAATGTGTTCAAGCTCCATGGCATGCCTGTGTCCATAGTGACAGATAGAGACAGGATTTTCACTAGTAATTTCTGGCAAGCTCTGTTTAAATCCATGGGAGTTAAATTAAACATGAGCACAACCTACCATCCTCAATCTGATGGACAAACTAAGCATGTGAACCAGTGTTTGGAAGCTTACCTCAGGAACATGGCTTTTAATGAGCCAAAGAAATGTTACTCTTGGCTAGCCCTAGCAGAATGGTGGTTCAACACATCTTACCATACAGCAACAAAATTCACACCATTTAAGTGTCTCTATGGATTTCCCCCACCTCAAATAGGAGAAGTGTCTATACCTGGACCCACTGACTCAGAAGCACTGGCATTTCAACAACAGAAAGACCATATACAACAACAGCTCAAACACAACTTGATCATAGCACAACAGAGAATGAAGAAGTATGCAGACAGAAACAGAACAGATAGACAGTTTCAGGAAGGAGAAATGGTCTACTTAAAAATGCAGCCCTACAGATTAGCAGCCTTCAACATAAGTACAGGGTTGAAGCTGGCTACTAAATTCTATGGGCCTTACAGAATCTTACAAAAGATTGGCAACTCCTCATACAAACTGTTACTACCTGAAGATATACAGATACACAATGTGTTCCATGTCAGTCAATTGAAGAGACACTTGGGGCCCTTCGTCGTACCAGCTCCAGGTCTGCCGTTGGTGGATGAGTCGGGCAAGATAAAAGTTTCTCCTGTTCTGGTGCTGGAAACTCGAGCAGTCCCACTCCACCCAAGCTTGTTACCCAATGGCTTGTCCTGTGGCTTAACATGTCCCCTGAAGAAGCAACTTGGGAAGACGCAGACTTCATCAAGTCAACTTTCCCTGAGTTCTTCAACTCCACCATTCGCTCCTGGTTTCCAACACCCGATCCTCGAGGGCAAGGATCGTCTTCAGCGGCGGGCAATTGTCAGGACCCTGCTGATGTACACCTCTTAACTGAAGAACAGAGCAACTACTCTGAAGAAATCGACAGCGATGACGAAGCGGTACACACCTGGGAATGGACGGCTGGGTTGGAAAAAATGGACATCAACGGTCGACAACGGTAATAGTTCTATTCACTTTCACGCCGTTGCCACCACCCTCCTGAAGCCTACAATGATGGAGCGCGTCAGCCACGGTGTCGCCACCAACCTGCCAGCTATTTAGCTCCTTAGAGACGTCTCTGGAATCATCTTTTACCCCTTCTTCAAGTTGTAATGGCTAGCCTAAGTGTAGAACCCTAGACTACTTGGTAGAATTCGGGCGGATCCTCGATCTGAACCCCTGTATCTGTACTCTGTTCCTCAAAATTAATACAATCGGGGCTAGTTCGAGTAGTTGCGCCATTGATCGGAGTAATTTGGTCCTGTCACTTCCGGCACGGCCAGATCCTCCCTCTCCTTTCTCCGGCAAGCCCTCGAGGCCGCTCGAGACGGCGGTAGAAAAATCCCCATCGCGGAACCGCACAGGAGAGAGAGTAGAGGCAATCTTATCCCTTTGCCATTTTTGCATGCAGGTCCCTATTTTTGCGAAATTTGCAAAATGGGTAAAACAGTGGTCCAGGCTAATTTTGAACAATGCTAACAGTACTATTTACTACTTCCTCTGTCCCAGAATATAATAACGTTTTTGATATTATGCTAGTGTTAAAAACATTCTTATATTTTGAAACGGAGGGAGTAGTATTTGCCTGTCTTAGACCCTATTAGTTACTGTATTTTCTGTTGAGTTCTAAAATCCCAGAAATATGTGTATGTTGATAGTTGACATGCATTTTCTGTTGAATTTTAAAATTCTAGAACAAGTTTTCCGCGATTGAGATTAAGTTTTCTCGCACAACAATATAGATTTGCGATTGAGAATTATCATTTTCTCGCAAAACAATCTCATTGCGATTGAGATCAATTTTCTCTCGCAAATTATTAATTCACCTTGCTGAATTATCTTGCAACTTGATACAAGATCATCTCATTTTATGTTGAGGTCTATACAATTCAAGTTTTTCACTTGAACATCAAGTTTGCAACATCATTACTATTCATTACAATAGTAGTGTGTATCTGTTGAGTACCAAGATATATTCCAGATCTTAAGTTGATGTAATATATTTTCACGTTTACCACGTGTTGAGATTAATTACGTTCATTTGCAATTGAGATTTCTTATCTCTTGCAAAGATAAATTCAGTACCTCTGCAGTACTGTTTCTCCGTTGAGTATGATGTATTCCGGTATATTTCTGTGATGTATCTATTTCCATGTTAAACACAAGTCGAGATTAATACTTCTATTTGCAATTGAGATTTTCAATTCTTTGCAAATACAGATGCAAAATTCAAAGTGATTTCGTCAAATTGATGCTTGGGATCACAGGGTAGTAATATGGATCTACTGCCCATGCAGATTATCGATGACTACTGATAAAGCCTATATTTTGTCATATTTGACATTATGATTGCACAACATTGTGCACTCCCATGCATTTTACTAAGTCATGACATAAGGCATTAGGAGTGAGTATCTACTGATTTCATCAGATTATACTCCCTAGTGCTGCGAGATCTACTTCATTTTGGAGATTATCTTCAAGGTGTCATGCTTAGCAATTTGAGATTCACATTAATGGTTTCAAGATAACTTCTTGAAATATCCATTAATTTACAGCATTACCATGATGGTCTTTGATTTACTGGTTGTAAATTAATTATCTCTGGTTTACCCATAGAGGTAACATATGGCAATAGAGTTTGAGGCATTCACCCTCAATGGCCACCACTGCCCTATCTGGGCCATGGACATCATGATCGCTCTTGTGTATCGTGGTATAATTTGTGCAATTATGAATGCACCTCTGGTCAGGATCACACCGCTAACAGAAAATGATGTCTTATAAATCATAAGGCATTAGATTCAGATCTCAACATCTGGTTATTCTGTATCAGCAATTCCTGGGATACAATGAACCTCAAGGGAGAAGGTTTGAATCTTACTTCAACCTTCAATCCAACATCACCGGCTGTGACGGGACCCTATGAGCACAGAGAATGTGATGGTCGAATATGCCTCAACCGACATGTTTGGAGACTATGAATAGTCTTTCAATCTCGTGAGCGGTCAATATAATTAATGTCCATTTACGATGTTGTAACAACAACACAAGTATTGTTGTCATCGTTATATATTGTATATCAGAATATATTGTATCAGCACTTTGGTAAAAATACATTTGTATGTCTATATATCTGACAGTGATTTTCATATTGAGAATCTTCATGTCTATATATAGATTTCTACGGGAGTCAATCCAATGAAAAATGATATGTGCCTTGTGGACATATGCACCACAAACTCTATATTCAGGGAAGTCTAATGTTTCCACTCTCATTGAGAGAAATGAGATATTTTAAAATCGCTAGACGCGATGAGGTATTTGTTGGCTCAACTCGAGTCATATTTACTATCCCTGTGGGTACTCGAGTAACGCAGGAATGCTTCATTGCTTCCCAAGTTTAACTCGTACCCGACTAAGCTATAGAGATATTCGTCAAAATGGTTTCCATAGTGAAACTTATGATGACAAGAAAGAGAAATACATTCTCTTTACCATATGCAACGGATATGGCAAGCACATTCTCTATGTATCATCTGGATTGTACTACACATACTACAAAACCCATAGCACATGTTGCGCCCAAGATAGTTTTCCAAAATGTCTTGTACATGAAAACTTGGCATACTCGCCTTGGTCATCGAGACATTGGGTTGAAACCGAAACTATCAGCAATTCCAATAGTTTATGATTATTATGGTGCTAAATTCTAACATTTGGATTTTATGTGCACTACAAGTGACACAGGAAAGCTAATTTTAAGGCTCGCACACCTTAAAGTCTACGCTGAACCACTCAGACTCCTTGAATGCATCAAGTTGAGGTAAGTGGCTCTTCCCATCCATTGACTAGACTATTCAGGGATTCCATGGTTCTAAAAGACATATCTACATGATGGTCTTAAGTGTGTGCTTTATTCACACGAAACCATTGGCTCATTATCCTGACATCGATTTCAAGCAAATCAAAATGGATAACATTGCATAATTCTCCTTGAGTGCCTTCTCTATGGCCCTAGGATTGAAGTTTAGCAATTTGTCCTAATGTCTAGACTCAAAATGGTTTGGTAGAATCATATCCAAAGAGTTAAAGCTCGTTTCATTATCTTTACTCTGGAATTGCAATTTACCAACTTTACGTTGGAGTCATGCAGTTTTACACGCTCATGACAGAACTGCATAATATTATTCCCCTCTATCTTTGATATGTGGATGTCTACCAAGTATTTCCTATCTGCGGTAATTCGGTTGCATACCGATATCACCACCCGGCATACATCATTGGCCCCTCAACAAATAGTTGGGATCTATGTGAGGAATAACTGTATTTCCGTCAATACCTCAAGCCCCTCGCATGGGGAGTTATTCAAGGCCATTATGCTAATTCAATGAGGAACATTTCCAGGCATTAGGGGGAGATTTCAAGTACCATAAAGAATGCGAGGAAATTAGTGGAATGTTCAACACATTTTTGCCTCAAATCCACGTACTCAAATATCTGAACCATGCGTTCAGAAGATTTGCAACACATTGTAAATAACCTGCCAGATTCATTTACTGACTATAAAGGTGTCATACAATCCTACAATCCTGAAAAATATGTCGGAAAGAGTGGAGGTACCAACTAAAACCACTCAACTCCCCATTCAAAGCAGGGGAGAAGTACGGTAATAGTACATCAGGATTCAACTTCTCGTGAGCAAGGATATCAAGGCCTGTGAATCAGTAAATGCAAGTCAACTTCACGTTGACAGACACTTCATGGGTAGTATACACCCAGTGGACGGGAAACCTCCACCATCCCAGGCCAAAGTGCACAAAATGAATGGGACATCGGAATACTCGACTCAATCGCATTGGGAAATCGCAATCAGTCACTATGGGTAACGATATTTCAATCAACTATATATTGATATATAGATTCTGGAGAAACATATAACCGGAAGTCTACAATTGTCGACATACATTTCTCAACTAGATTGAAAAAACCTTTCAAGTGATTCAGATCCAAAGACCATGGCCATGGCAAAGTATGAACAACACTCGGACTGAACTCAAGCAAAGGGTATAATCTAGGTAGAAATAATCTGCTCAATAATGAGAAGGTATTCATAAGCAATACCTACACCAGTTTTCTTCTGGAAACAGAATTGAGAACAACGAGGTGGTGAAACAAAGAGCAAGTATTGTAGCACAAGGGTTCACACAGCTACCAACTATTCTCCAGAGGTGGAATCTCTTTCCGATAACTTATATCATTGGCAGTACAAAATCATCTATCTCTGAAGTTGATAGATGTAGTGATCACATATCCATGTGGATCACTAGATTTAGACATATATATGGTTGATTCCCGATGGAATCTCACTTCTGAATCGAAATGCAATACGCAACATACATTGTGTAAAATCAATAAGTCACCATATGGCTTATTGTTGTCGGTATATTTGGTACAACCGACGTAGTGAGTTCCTTGTACACAAGGATTACTCCTACAATGATGATTATCCATGTTTGCGTGTCTGCAATGACGACACATGTAATCATCTAAATGACGGAGTTTAAAATGAAGGATTTGGGTAAACCAAAACATTGCTGGTTACTACAAATTGAGCACCTTCATTCATACATTATGGTATATTGTATTGTCTATATCCATAATATATTGGAGAAATTCATTGTGGACAAATCTTATCCATCCATAACTCTCATGGCAGTTCATTCTCTAGACGTAGGGAAAGATCTATTTAGACCAAGAGATTATGGAAATGAGATACTGGGACTCAACGTTCCATAATGCCATTGGATCCACCAAACACAATTGGTTGGTACTCAAGAATATCTTTTGATATCTCCAAGGCATCAAATATCTTGTCCTGATTTTTCAGTTTCACAAAAATGTGAACACCGATATCATTGGATACATCGATCAGATCCCCACTATGTCAGATCGTAGACAAGCTTAGTGTTCCTACTAGGTGTGGTAGCCCTCTCATGAAGAGTCTTCGAAACAGACCTCATGGCTACATCCACCAACCATTATCTCAATGATAATGTTTCTTGTGTTGCCCGGATGCAAACAGGTTACATAATAAGCAATATCACTATATTGCATATCTTGCAAGTCAAATCATGCGACTGATTTGTTCACCAGGCCTCTACCAACTTCTATGTTCCAGAAATGTGTTCATGGAATTGGTATATGGCGACTTCAGAATATGCAAGAATCAGGGGGAGTATCTTCCTGAATTGTTCCTGTTAAAAGCATCATATTATACTCTGTTTCCTTTCATGAGTTTACTTTATAGGTTCTCATAAAGGTTTTTAATGAGGTAATATCAACACAAGACCATATGTCATATTTTCTGTTTTCCCCACCGGGGTTTTTAAGAATATATATGTGACATATTTATTGTCCTCTAAACTCTATGAGTTTTCTCGTATTGAGTTAAAGAGACAATAATCATTATATGTTGCATAATTTTCTCCTTATTTTTCCACTGGGTTTGCAGGAGTTTTAGCAACATATCAAACACATATATCCTTATTTTTCCACTGGGTTTGCAGGAGTTTGCATGGATTAGGGGGAGTGTTAGGATTTATGTTATCCTATTAATCCCTGCTTTTCCTAACTAAGGCGGTTGCCTCACATCCCTTCGGTCGTACCCCTTCGGGGGCTATATATATGTGTAAATGCCATCATCAATAAAAGAACGATTCACTTTTACATCTGTGCCAAGGCTCTCTCGATTGTCTTTCGTTTCCCTTTCTAAGGCTAGTCATAGTGGGAGTAACTTAGCTAGTAACATAGTGCACTCCAAGAATTTTTTGCTTATGTGGCAAGGATTTAATATGAGGTGGTAACATAATATTTTACTGTAACATAGCGCTTCCCAAGACACGATGAGTCTACAAGCTAATAAATGAAGCCATGTATGACACTACTATCATGTTACTTTGCATTATGAAGGTAGTAACTTAGACTAGTGTCATGCATATGACACTAGTCTAAGTTACTCGCTGACCAGCCTAACGTGGGCAAGTCGGAGCGCGTGGGGCATAGCCAAGAGAAAGCTTACGAGGGAAGGGAAAGAAGGCTGGGCGCGTCTTTTTTCTTCCTCCACGTCGTCACAGGGATTGAGTACCGATAAAGGCAACCCACGGTTCGTTTCCCCTGTCCCCTCGATACACCCGCCCCTCTCTCTTCCACTTCTCTTGCCTTCCCCACGAAGGCTCCTCGATTCTGGCGAGATGCGGCTCGAGATCCGGCCGGTGAAGAGAGAGCGAGCTGCCGCGGGCGTCCTCACCGCAGCACAAAGGGAACACAGATCTTCTTGGCTGTGGCACCCGACGTCTGGGCGAATAGTTCACCCGCGGCTGCTGTGGCGGTGCGGCCAACGACCGTGGACTACGGGGAGGACGACCAGCCGCCCCCTGTCCGTGGAGGATGTCGTCCGGGCCTCCTGGACACTCCTCGCACAAAGCCAGGGGAGCAGCGTCGGTTGGATCCAGGAGGAGCACTGGTGTGGGATCCGACGCGGCTAGGTATGCCAATCTCCGTCGCCTTCCTCTGGATCCATTGCCCCTCTTTGTTTCTGCTTATTATTGTTCCTTCTCATATGATCACAGCCTGCGCTCAAGGGCCTCCTCTTCTCGACAAGACGGCCGCCGGCAAGGACAGCTAGAAGTCCGTCGAGAAGCTCTTCGACGAGATGAGCGCCGACGGCCGCCTACATCAGAACTTCGCCAAGTGCATCGATAGGTAAGTACGATGAACCGGCCGTCCCTGTTTGCCTTCTGCTGCCGCAATCTTGATGCTCTCTGATAGTCTGATGGCTACTACTTTGACGGTGCGGCAGCAAGGCGCACGAACCGAGGCCGGCCCAGAACCGGCGCTGAATCCATTGTCGCTGACGTCGAGCTCCCGGAGCGTCGGGATCGACAACAGCATCGCCGGCAGCCTGCCCGCGAAAGCGTCGCCCCGGAGGACGACCGAGGTGAGCGCTGAGGTCGAGGACGTAGTCCGGGACGGCGCCGTTCAGGTTCGTACCGGCGAGGTCGAGAGTGGTGCCCGCACCCCGCGTGTTGCAGCGCACACCCTTCCAGCCACAGCTCCAGCCCCAGAGCTTCCCCAGGGGTCACGAGCGAGGCCCTGATGGCCGGCAGCACCGCCGCCTCGGCATTGGACAGTGTGGCGCAGCACGAGAGCGACAAGCCGGAGAAAAGAAGCATGTGTAGTGCTCCTCCTTCGATTCTCCACTACTCCCTGGTCAGCCAGCTTTCTTTTGTCTGAATCGTGAGTTTGTTGCATTTTCAGTTGACTGCAGCGCAAGTTGACGGCTCTTAATTACAAAATTCAGGCAACGATCACATCCTCTTAGTTATTATCAGATCTTCCAAGCCTAGATATTACTCGGGCTTGTTGCTCAAGAATCTACGCGGACAGGAGTAGTACAAAATTTATATGTACCTACTTTCAAGTAAGTTTTGTTCTTCATTATCTTTTTCCTATTATTCCGAATCTGCAGTGTACTCTTAGTTTCTCAGTAGTATGTGCTTAGTTTGAGATAAACAATTAACTCAGGCTGCAAGGAATGATGTAATATAAGGAGAAAATTAGATATGTGCTAGTGCTACTATGTAAATTGTAATTGGACAGATAGCCCATCTGCAGATGGGTCAATCTTTCCTTTGAAATTCATGTCCTTACATTTGAAAGAATTTTGATTTGAAGCACAAGTCTCCCTGCCATATATCTTTGTGAGAAAATACTTTTTTAATAAAAAAAACTTCAGTTTGGGTCTGCACCGCAATTCCTAACAATTCAATGAAGGTCTGACTTTGTTTTATCCTTTTCTGTTGCTTCATCTGCAGTGGGTTCCAAGATATATTTCATAACTATTAATAGCGGCTGGGAGGAGGTAGCCGATGGGGTTCCGCAACCGTACGGGGGCAAGGGTGTCGATCTTCCTCCTGCTCCCAATCGCCGCTGCGACCACCATCGACTAGATCTTCACCTCCTCCAGTACGCTCACTCTTTCCCTCTCTGCGGTACTTGGATTCCTACACTCATGCCTACCATATGTTTGCAAAAATCTTCCTGCGTCTGGTCCTGTACAATATGGAGATGTAAGACTTACCTTGAAGATGTTGATGTTGTATTAAGTCGTTCAGATGTAATTCGATCCGTATTCTTTTCCTGATTGCTGTTGAATTACATAATATCGTTGGAAGTATTATGTTTGAACGCATTGTTAGATTTATTATATTTCGTGGTAGATGTGGGATTCGGCGTTAGATCGATACTTTTTTACGGACAAATTACCTAATTATGTTTCTAGCTTAGGCTTATGATGTTCTTCTCTCTGTGATTCACCTGATCACATCCTATTTTACCGGGTTACTGTCCCAATTTTCCTTGAATTTTTTTTGTCCTTCCTCTTAGCCTTTGGGCATTGCAGGCTACATATATGTAGAATTGGTTGTCTCCAGTAGTAGCATTTAATTTATTGTGGTCAGGAGCAAGTGATGAAGGCCTTGATGTGCAAGATCTTGAACTTTATATGCTGGCTGGAGTGTTAGGTTTGATCTTGATTGTATTTGCATTTCTTAGTTTCCTTCTGTTCTGAATGTAGTTCAGGTGCTCTTGCGGTACAAGGCTTACCAGAATATATGTGCAGACAATTACCAGAATTTTTGGGTGGTTTGTGCACATGCTCAAGAAAGGGAGGATGCCTGAAGTCCAACAAAGGCCCTTGGAGTGACCCTTAAATTATGAAGGTAGTTTTTCTTCTTTCTGAATCCGCCGCTGCTCTCTTACTGTATTATATTCCTTACGGTACAACAGGATATCTGACTTGCCTGCTACAGCTGCTTATGAACTTATTTCTTATTGCAGATCATACATAGCATGGAATCACCTGCATTAAAGTGATGTTGTGCAAGTATCTAATATAGAAGAAACTATTACATGCTCTCTAAGATTGTATGCGCTTAAGGCAAGATTATCAAATGTCTGATCTGTGAGCTCTCATTTGTTCAATGAGTCAATCTCTTTTCAGTTTTAACGTTTTATATACTGTCCCTACTTCTTTCAGCTGCCAAAAAGAATTAGTGATACGTCAAATGCTGAATCGGGTTCAGATGTTGATGATCTTCGATCCCCAATAGCCCCTGAAGATGTTAAATTCATAGTTTGTCTAATGTTGTTTGCGTTGTCTCTGCTTCTTTCAGTTACCAAAAAGAATTAGTGATACATCAAATACTGAATCAGGTTCAGATGTTGATGATCTTGGATCCCCCATAGCCCCTGAAGATGTTCAATATCATAGTTTGGCTCCAGTCTGTGAGGAAGTAGATCTCTGTTCCCTTAATTCTGGCATTATATTAATAGGTTCCATTGATGATTCACTTGCCAACTATACTAGCTCCTATATACCCATGAACATAAGGAAATAATAGATATTTCTTTTTCATCTTGACATGCCTAAATGTTTGGAGTTGTTGCCTGGCAAAAATATACTATATGCCACTTCGTCAGTATTCAAGATGTACCCTTCATGTTTATGATGATATGTGATTCCTTGTAGTTGCTTCATTTGTAGTCAAAGTTGCTTCTGCAAGACCATTTGGGAAATTTGAGTACCTTTACAAGTCTAGGGCACAAATTTAAAAATCAGATACAAGGAGAACAATTAATTTTTCATCTCCAAGCAGCTGTGTGGCATTATGACATTCTTATTTTCTGTAAGCGTTTAATTTGTATAGAATTGGAATCACCTGGTTTGCATTAGCATTTCAAAGAGGAAAAAATAACATACTGCTCGTGTGGGAAAAATGTTGGTATCTTGGTGTTAGCTTTAGATGTGATCACTAATGCTTATTGGTTGTAGTTGTGATTTTTTTCCAGAAATAGTACGCTAGCAATCATCATATATTGGCAAAGTTGAATTTGTGTTGGGTATATCAAGATGAAGATCAAGAGAATTCCGATGAAAGGCATCATGTTGATTCTGATGTGGAAATGGATGATGCCAAGTCTCAAAACTCTGAAATGTGTTCTGTTTATTTGGCTCCTTAGTCGTGGCTTCATCAGGTCCCTTTCTTAGCCAAACTAAAACACTTAATGTTAGCTTATCTTTGCTTTTGTATTAAATGTAGTGCATCGTATCACCCGTTTATGCTTCATGGGCGAGTTGTACATATCCTCATTACATGTACCATTGCGTATGATGGTTATGATATATGTATGTTTGATCAATGTGGTACTAATAGTGTATCGTACATATCCTCATTACATGAGTGAGATTCAGGCCAAACATGACGACTGAATGTGCATGAGACAAGATAAGTGCACACACGCCTGCTCAGGTGGCGCCACCAGGTGGCGCCCCATCCTCTAGTGGTAAGATAAAGGTGTAACAGCTCCCGGCGGTGCCCCTACACCATCATGAACAGTAAATTAGTAAAAAAAATAAATAAAAACTGAAACTTTCAGGGATGAAAGATGATCAAACATTTGATGTTCTTACAAAGTTTCAGCAAGAAATAACCTTCGTAGAGCCCTCACCAAAAAAAAAACAATTCACTGCTAAAAAATGTACATAAACTTTGAACAATGATTTTTTAGGTGAGGGCTCCTCGAATGTTATCTTTAGCTTAAACTTTGAAAGATCATCAAAAGTTTGATGTATCAAAGTTCAGATTTTTTTTATTTGTTTTGATTTTACTGTTCATAGAGGGTGTAGTGGCACTGGCACCCAGTTGCTGCAAATCCTGTCTCGATAAGAGAAACAGGCAAGTTTCTTGCTCGATGCCTCCCTCATTTGGATAAAGCTACTACATAGTTTTCGCTCCGAGAGTTGAAGAATGAAGATCATCAACCAGCAGCACGCAAGGCATGATTCAGGCTAACATTTCTCACAGCGTATGATGTAAACCATCATCTTCAAAGGTCAAACTTGAATTCCACTAAAAAAACATGTTTACGCAAATCAACCTCAGAAACACATAATAAGTTGTTCAAACTTGAACCATCCAAATTATTCTCAAATAACAAAGTTCTGGCAGAAGAAAGCACTAAGATAACGTCTCATGATAGCAGATAAGTTTCTTGCTCTACGACTGCCTCGTTCCAAGATAAGCCACATAGTTTTTCACCACCAGGTTCAGGATCACCAGCTCAGCAGCATGCAATACATGCTTCAGGCTAACATTCCTCGCGGCGAATGATGTAGACCATCATTGTCAGGGGCTCCTCGTTCTTCATCAGCCTGAAGAGACATATGTCCCCCTCCCTCAGGCGGTTGGCGCGGGCGAAAGAGGTCCATCCTTTCAGAACCCTCATTATATGAGTTGTGTGCTGCTTGTAGTGTTGCACATTGGTAGGCCATGATCTGCTCTTCCCCTCCCTCTCAAGCACCAAACTTATATGCCTATTCTTTCCAAGATGATGGCCAGCAGCAGACTTCTGAACAAGATATCTGGCTGTGTATTGCTTGCCAAAGCGCTGTTTATTTATATACATAAAACAGGGCAAATGTTAGAACGACACAATTGCAACGATACTAGGAAATTTGTTCCCATCTGAAGCGCAATGATAGGCAGCAACAGAAAATGTTATCCATGAACTTACTAGGGTGGGAGTGTTATAGGAACCACCCCGACAGACATTGGACTTGCGCATGATAGCAACATACAAGGGTACTTCTGACTCAATTTCCTCAACTTTCTCCAACACTTTCTTCTCTTGAGCTCGTGTTAGGGAAGCTTTGTCTGCCAGCATGAAGGGAGGTTCAGAACCTCCCTCAGAATCACCAGAAACTCCATGCTCTTCATGTTCCGAAGAGGACTCTTCACCTGGACAAGTCGTCACACGAATCAGAGAAGTAATGCAAAATGAAATGTGACACATCCTAGCAGTGGCAAGATCTTAGTGTCAAGCTGGCATACCATCGGTAGGTGGTTCCTCCATAGCACTTGCCATCTTAGTGCTCGTCCTTCCATGATTTGAGCCAATGACAGTTCTTTCACCAGGGGAATGATAAATGCCCGCTTTGTGAAGGAGATGGACAGTCATTGTGAATCTTTTCTCCTTAGCATTTGTCATTGGTTGAAAGAGGCAGATATCGCCTTCTCTAACATGATTGTCACGGACAAAGTTCCCCAATGAAAGGTTGCGGCGACCAGCGTCAGATGTTCCAGATGGCCTGATATGGAATCTGCACTTCCAACCCTTGTTTTTTCGAGGCAGCTGGAGTATGATATTGTTTCTTCGCATGGAAAGTGCTTGCGTGCGTAATCCTTACATATTACCTAATTGAAAAAAGGGATAGTGATACTGTTGAGATGTTTTATCTGATAGCCCAAGTACTAAATAGTTAAGACATTTGAACTGTCAGAAATGCTAAGTCGTTCAATTCAGCTGATAGGATAACAATAACACTGATTTAGCTATGTACTTCATCTGTATGCATGGTTTCGACTGTCTAAGTACATGCATTTTGTGCAAACATATCCTTTCGAGCAAGACCACCAACTTTACCATACAGATTGCAATGGTAAATCTTACGTACCAGAGTACCACCCTGCTTTACATTGCTCTTCTTCATCTCTACAACAAGCACCGGGATTTCGGGTCGAATTTTCTTTACAAGTGCAAGAACTTTCGCCTTCTGTGCTTCTGTAAGATAGCACCGCCCTGAGAAGACACAATATTTTGAAAGCATCTGTTGATCATCCGACTCGACAGAATTGTCTTCTGCTGTAAAAAGAAGTTTCGACAGTAAGAGAACATGTGGTAGAGAGTAAGTGTATAATCTGAGTACACAACTTAACCTGAGAATTCATCAGAGGAATAATATATTGCGGGCATCTTTGCTGATTTTTTGTGCCGGTTCAAGCTTTCCTTCTGGCTTCCATCTGAATCTGAACCTTCCCCTGCTGATGACTGAGTAGCTCCAGGATGAGAACTGCTCGAATTATCGGTGTAGTGACTGCGCGAGACTTTCTCCTTCCCATTGGAATCAAATATTGTAACCTCAAAGAGGGAGTTTCCGAGGTACCGAAACATCAAGGAATAGTTTTCTTCGATTCCATTGGCATCAAGAAATGCTGCCCACCCAAACTTGAGGATAATTCTATTCATATTCTCACTAAGTCCAACATCATATATGATACCATCAGGGGCTTGCAGTTTGATGGTTCTCCAGATTTTGCCCCCAAGTTGGCTAACAAACCACTCTGGAATGACCTGTAACAAGCAGCAATTGTGCAAAAAATGTTTTGAGGCAACGGACAAACTCTACAAACATGAGGCAACCACTGAACAAGGAAAGTTAGAAAAGGCTTACCATGCTATGCATAAAATTTCCATTTATTTTTCTGATGAACCTTATCTTCCTTTCACAGCATTCGCAAGGGCTGCTCATCTTGGATACGTCCTGTTAAATGAATCAGATACTATGTCAGGTGGCACATTAAAATTTCTGTTTGCCTAACTAGTAATACCCTAAAATCACTCAAGATTCATAACTATGCCCTAGAATCTTTTGAGATTAAGGAGATAGTTTCTGTATTTGAAAATAACAGTAGCAACAAAATGATGTTAACACTATAAAACTAATGCTGCCCTGAAAATCTGTTTTGATTACCATGTAAAAGGAAAGCAAAAACAACACTAGAATAAAATTACAAATACTTGGCAGAAGAATTCTGGCCTGATATTTCCTATGAATGCAATAATATTCTGACTGGATCCATTGATCACTAAGATCCCTTTGTTATGTTCCACGGGGGGTAAATGCAGATCTAAATAGATCACTGACATCATGCATAAAAAGAAATAAAACACTGATGATTAACAACCATAGAACAATCAGCTTCTGAAATTCCTATCATTATACAAAATCAAGGAATAATATTCTTCTAAATTGTAGGTGTGGAAGAACTAAAGAAACAGGACATGACTAATAAAAAGATAAAGAGAGTAACTTGGCAGAAGAAACTCTGTCCTGATTTTTCTGATGGATACAATAATTTTCTAACTGAATCTATTGATCACTAGGCTCCATTTGTGATGTTACTAGGGAGGTAAAATGCATATCTAAATTTATCGACCATATCTCTTTAAAGAACAAAAAAATAACTGATGGTTAACAACCATATAAACTCAGTTTCTGCCGTTGTATAGCATGAGTGCTTTCTGCACTCCTAACAGTTTCTGAAGTTCAGCAGAAACAAGAAGAACGCAAAAAACAAGAGTTTTTTTTAGGTGTAGAACAAGAAAGAACTTGACTAAATTGCAAAATAAGACAACAACATGGAAGAAAAAGTTTACCGTGGTGCTGAAGGCCGCTGCCCTGTAGCAGAATGTATCTATGGAATGCAAATCCGGGCATACTTATGAAGGGGGCGTCCAGGCACTGGAAGGGCACACACAGGCCAAAAGTCATTTATTATGAAGGGGCGTTCACTGCATGGTCAAGTCTTCTCATATGCCCAAGCCATAAATCTGAGTATTACAGTATACCCACTCCTCCCCAAATTAACGCCATGGCCAACCTCCTTAATTACCATGATTTGGCAAAAAACTATAGAGACTATTTCCCAACAGTACAACTCCAATCGAAGAGGCAACACAGCATGCAGACTTCTCATATTCCCCAAAAATCAGTTTCCCTATAGCTGCTTTCTCAAAACTCAAAAGTAAGGAAAATTTGTAAGGAAAATATTTCTTGCCTATTTTCTTCATAATGCTACTTCCACATCAGAGCTTGAACCTGAAAACAGCATGCCATATACTCCATGTCGGATTATTTTCCACGTGCGCGGTCGTGGCGGTGGGACTGGGAGGCATAGGAGGGGGGGGGGGGGGGGCAGCGGTCGGAGCGTGGATGTAGGCGGCAGGTGGAATGCTTGCTGCGGCGGCGAGCAGAGCAGGAGCTCCTCCGTGCGGTGAGCGTCCGGCGAGCGAGCCGGAGGAAGGCAAAGCCCGTCTGCCGTAAATAGACGAGCCTTTGCTGAAGGTTCATCTCCGTGGGCCGGCGTACTGTTTCCGTTTCGCGTTTTTTTTCCTGTTTCTGTTTCGATTTTTTCCTCTTTTTAATTCAAAATATTAAAAACAAAAAAAAATGTTCGTTTCTTTTATTTATTTGTTTTCTTCGACTACGTTTTATGTTTTCCAAATATGTTCATCATGTATTATAAAAAAAGTTCATCCTATTCTACAAAATTATTCAATATATATTTTAAAAAATTCTTCATGTATTACAAAAATATTCATCCTATATTTTCAAAACGTTCATCATATATTATAAAAATGTTTAATACTTGTATTAAAAAGGCTCATCTTGTAGTGTAAAAAATTTCAATATGGTAAGGTGTATTATAAAATGTTAATGGTATTTTAAAAAATGTTCAAGTATTCAAAAAATGCTTGGGTTTTTAAAAATTGTTCGATATTTTGAATGTTTGTTCAAGAATTTGAAAATTTTATAAACTTTATAAAAATCATGAATTGTCAATCAATATTATGAATTCTAAAGAATTTTGAAGAAAATGTGATTTTTTTTAAATCAGGATCATTTTTTAAAATTCCAAATAATTTTTTATATTGATAACTTTTTTGGAATTCCAAACAATTTTTGTGAAAAAAAATCCGGTTTGGTACAATGTAACCAGTTTGTTACAATGTGTGATGCTACAGAAAATGCTTGTTCGACTTGATCAATTGTGATGGCTTTAGCGGAGCCGCGGCTATTTGCCACACTGAATCGGCGACTAGGCGCTCTCCGGAGGAATTGGATGAAGAGGATAGCGATGCTACTGCGCTCAGCCTGAAGTGGGCTTCAGTCGCTCATTATGATGAGCTGGCACATTAGGAATCAAAAGGAAGAGGGTTGTCCAGAGGCTTGTACACTACTCCATGTCCAGAGGATAGCTTATGTTTACATTTTTAAGTGTTCCCACATTGTCATGCAGCCACCTTGACCCCTCTTGATAGTGTGGTTGCCCTACAACTCAAAAAAAAAACAGAAGCTTCGAGTCATCAGAAAACCAGGCCTTTGACCTTTTTGAGAGGAGGAGGGGGGGGGGGGGGCAACCATTTTCTTTAGTTCTTTGAGGAGCCAGTGATCTGAGGTAAACTTTAACAATCGTCATTAGTTTCACTAACCAAATTGTCATCACACCAAAATACAAGATAAAATGCATTTTCACATTGGCAATGGGAATTTGGACTCCACAAAAATATTTCTTCTTTCTTCACCTGCTTAGCAATGGTACTAAGAGGATTACATGTGTTACTATAATGCTAGATTGAATTTTACAAATTCTACACGAAGATAAGGATACGCTTTTGGGCTTTGGTTTCAAAGTAAGCCTAACGGTTCGCAATAATGAGATTAGCTAATCAACTTTCTTACTTGAGGACAAGAAAGGTTTAAGCTTGGAATTTTGATGGCTCTATTTTTTTTACCCATTTTAAGCTCATTTCTTTCATAATAACTCTTCATATCATGTCCCAATTAGGCGCCATTAATGTTCATTATCCATGATTTCCAGTTTACACCCATTTGATTGTGAGCATTGCATGGTCTTTAATTTTTATCATTTTGCTTGTTGTGTTGCATGTGTAGGTAGGAACTCCCACACTTACCGTGATGGAAGAACCAAGGTTGGAATCAATCTGAAGGAATGACAGGCACCAGAAACAGGCATACCGTGGATTTTGCCAAAATGAGTTTTCTCAAAAAGCCCAAAGTGAAGATCCAATACAAGGAGGTTATCAGGGTTTTCGATACAAATCCAAAGAGTCCAAGAATGCCCAAATCAGAGTTCGTATGAGAAAGTGGCGACCAAATTGTGAAACTCCATGCACAGGTTCCAAAACAGAGTGTACGTCGCTCGTACCAGGTGATTGGGGCGATGAGAATCACAATAACTTCCATGATTTTCCACTGATTTCATTCCCATTTCATTTCTAAGGATCCTTGTACATCAACATAGGTATTGGAAAGGGATAAGGCTCATCTAGAGCCCTTGGATAGAAGGAGATAAGCTACATCCACGAGGGAGACTCGTGGAGGCCGGCTATTTATACCCCTTCAACCCTAGCCGCCAGCGATATATGCATATCATCTCTCCTCCATCCAAGCCATAGTCTACGTCACGCCAAGAGGCATTAGGGGCTGAACGAAGACCCATCTTCATCCATTGCAACCTTGAAGGAGCCACCACCATAGAAGCGCGAGCCAGGCGCCACCACCACACTATAATCCCCATCACCACCACTCCTTTCCCAATCACGGTCTCTGTGACGGGTTGTAATCACTCTTGACCCCCCTCCCCTATTAATGTGATGTTATTTGGGTAAGGTCTTTGGTTCCCTAGCCACTACATGTATGCGACAAGAAGTAGAAACTTTTAGTTGTCTCAGTAAGGCGCTGCTAGAGAGGCAATGTTATATGAGAAACCACCCACTATAGTAAGTTACTCTATCCTATAAATACATGGCGGTGACCCAACTATAGTATTTCTGGTTGATAGATTAACTCCATTTAACTCCGCCGATGTACTAGAGAGCCATACCTAGACACCACTTTTGCTCGAGTAAAACATCACATTAATTTCTCCTCAGTTTATTTCTTCACTTTAGTTTTAGTATTAGTATTATTTGCGTTCTAGTAATACTTAGCCTAATCTCCTTGTTTACTATTTTCCTAGCAGTCGATAGAGTAATAATTTTCAAACCAGGGTTTCGGTGCCAACGTAGATGCATACATGATAGTGCAGTTGCAGGGGTTGGTAATTGAGATACTAACCGGGATACTTACACGAGAGTGCTATAACTAGTCTTGTGCACTGGCAAGACAATAGGGCATCGAGGCAGATTCGAACGTGGCAGTGTTGCGATCCTCCCAGTAGATACGAACGGGGGAGGTCAGCCTCTGTTATGTTTTTCTCTTGCCCCAAGCCCATATAAACAGTTTAGGGGTCCTATAGCATGTGCAAGACATGCTTCAGGCCACATTTTCTAGTGGCTTATGATGTAGATCATCATCATCAACGCCCCTCGTTCTTCATCAGCTTGAAAAGGCAAAGGTGACCCTCCCGAGGGCAGTTGTCGTGGGTGAAAGATGGCCAGGTGTGAAGGCCGAGAAGGGGGAGGGTAGAGATGACGCTAGCGATAGGAGTAGTGAGCACGACGACGTGGGGGCGGTAGACCATGGGAGTGGATGGATATGGCATATGGAAATGGAAGGTCCGAGACGGGGAAGCGGCGTTGATTCGGCTGCCGGCTGCCGGAGGGTTGGCACGGGAGGAAAAGGGCGATACATTTGCCTGGCCATTTCAAAAATTCTAATAGAGACTCCATTGGGTCTCATTTTGTTATCTCCAATTAAAAATTGTTCTGGTCTTCAATTGGAGATGCTCTCACTTATTGGAATGTGGAATACCTTTTTTTAGAAAAGGAGGATGACCTCTGGCATCTGCATCTGAGCGATGCATATAGCCACTTTATTAATTATTCATAAAAACCTTACAAAATAATACATCAGTAAGTCTGAAGCCATCATCTCGACAACATCTGTCGCTACTCATATCCACTTGATGAAGGGATGCCGAAAATCTGAGCCAAATATCAAACAGACTTTGCACCAAAGCCTAACATCTAAAGCCGGAGGCCCCAACCAAGCCACAATGCTGGGTTTGAGGCACACACGGGTCCGTCGCACTCTCAGAGGTGACCGCCGCTGTCTTCCACCTATCCATCTTCAGAGCAGGAACTGACGCATCAACCTTGCCAGGTCCGCCGTTGACACCACCATGATGCCAGACAACGCCGTCCTCAACCCACATCGGACGACGAGACTCCACTGCGCCATGCCGCCGAGATCCGCCGTCGTTGATGTGGAATATGAAACCCCACTTCGCCTCTGGGCCCTTCCAGTCAAGACCTGCTCAAAAATGACGCCTCCGGGAAGGAGACCGGCATCGAAGATACCATCATCGTCTGATCCGGGAAGACCCAGATCTAGTGTTTCCCCCGGAGCAGCCCGAGGGGAGATGAAGTTTCTGTAACGATGATGCCTCAACAAGGAAACGATGTCAATGACGCCGCCGTCGTCCGTCAAGACCGAAGTCGACGCGACTTTCACCGGCAGTCGCGCCATCCTGACCCAGTTGCTGACTGGAACCGCGCTGTGCCTCGCTGAGTAGACGCATGCAACCGCTGGAAGACGGAGGACCGCCACCGCAGCCCCGATCCACCATCGCCGTTGGCCACTACTGCCCAAAAGACACCACCAGCCGGCTGCCATCACCGTTCGCAGCCCGCGCCACCTAGTGCTTGGGACCACGAATCTGGGGCAGATCGCCACCGCCGCCAAGACTCAGCACGCCCCACCACTAGAGTCCACACCCTCGTCACCCGCCTCCCAACATAGCCGCTAGGAAGATGGATCGCGCCGCCGCAACCCTCTGCATTGTGACGCCCTTGCCCGTCACATCCACCCCGCATTGGATCCACGGAGAGGGGTCGGAAGAGCCATGCCGCCGTCGGCACTGGCCGGGCTTCGCCCGATCACGCCCTCTTGTGGCGGTAGGGGAGGGGAGGAGCGGGAGGAGGGCCGCTGGGAGCCGGCTAGGGTTCCTCCTGTTGCCTGCGGGGGCGACTTGGGAGGGACGGGAGCTGTTGCCTGGAGCGTGCCTCAAAAACATTTCTTTTTTCCTGTGTCATCATGGCTCAATTGGTTGAGCACACACGCCGCCGGCTCCCCCGCGTGCCCGTGCTATTATGTTGGCATAGGTTACATCGTGTGTCTACCCCCGATATATATGAGAGGCCTAGGATACTAGTGTCCTATTAGGACACAAATCCTACCCTGTCTACACACAGTCCTAAACCAAGTCCAACTGTAACCTATCTTGTACAATAATATTCGACACAATTCTAACAAACTCCACCTTGGCGAATATTCTCCACCACCTTGAATTCGTCCGTGCGTCAAACCTCCATGTACAATGGACTTGAGATACGCTGAGCACCGCTGCTACTCCAGACTCCATGTGACTCCACCTGCAACTGTAGTCCCTTCTCGTCTTCTTCACAGTCAACACTCGAGCAAAATTAAGTTCCTCATTACTCAACCTTGTGCTTTCAACTTCCGGAGAATCCGTTCAATGCCATCACACAACGACCACTGTCTGCGTGAAAAATGAACAACTCGCATATTGGACGTCACATATTAGAGTTACCTGAACTCAACATCACCGCTCTTTCATGACCGTCTGTGTGAAACTTGAAGGAATTTCACCGTCGCCTTGTGTCACCCTTAGTCAAATTCACAGTTGCCTCACCCTTTTTCCGGATAGTCTCTGACATGTCCCACCGCTATAGCACTCCGCCTCCTTCTGTATTTGTCATCCGCACTTTGCCATGTGCACTGAACACCACAGAATATACGGCCATGTACTGTATCTGTTTTGACAAATCCAAACTTTCCGCCACTTTCTCAGATTCTCCATGGTCAACTCCTGTCCATCAACTAGCACCGATAGATCCAGTCACCAACTTAAATCCGGTACTCGTCAACACTGCTTCAGCACCCCCGGCACAGTTTGTCTGACCACATGTCTGACCATTAGTGCCTTGGCCTGTCGCTGTGTCCCGTGCTTACCGCACGCATCGCCGCTATCATCGCGTCGAGCCTCTGCTGTCCTGGTCGAGTCTCCCGGGTAGCTAGCCCACACTGCCTCAACCCCCACTGCAGAGAACCACCGATCATCACCGACCGATGTCGAGTATCACGTCTCCATCAGACCACTGGTACCCAGTCCGATCCACGTGTCTCTCGCTATCCTGCTGAAATAGGCTTCGACTCTCCGAATTCTTACCCCGTAGCCCCTCCATCAGCACAGAGTGAAGTCTTCCGTCGGACTCCAACTCCACCTTTAACATGACTCCATGGTGGTTGTACGTGCCACCTCGACGCCCTGTCGACCTCAAGCTCTCATGTGTACACAACCTTGAATCAACCCTGCGTCATAGTCTTGTCGAAGCCGGACAAGCCCTCAGGCCTGCACCACGTGTTTCCACGCCCCAGAAGTCGGCCACCATCAGCATCACGCTCCTATGTCGTCGTCACTGAAATCACCGCCGTCTCCTGCTTTGACCGACATCCCCGTCGATCCGTCAGACAGTCCAGTCTGACCCAGCCGAAATTATCCGACTGCAACCATGCTCCACCCTGCGTCGTGTCCGCCTCTGCACATCTCTATGCATTGCCTTAACGCCCTGTGTATGCATGATCCTAACACGACGCGCCTAGACTCCTCAAGTCATAGCCACATCGTCAACCTGCGAACCTCAAGGTAAAACTACGTGCGCACTTAGCAACAAATTCAAAAGAAAAATTGCCTCTTCCGGTAGCTCCCGTGGATGCACCAAACTTGTGTTCCATAGCTCCCAATGCCTTTTGTCTTTTCACCATGTTGCTATCCTCAAGCCACGTACATACCAGATGCAGATCCTTTTTTTCCAAATCTCACGCCTTTAGCAATGCAGCTTCCTTCGGCCATGCACATCTCAGCCAGCGCACTCCGTCGCACGCACGCCACCTGGGCATATCTCAGCCAGCCCGCTCTTGGACCTCGCTGGCTCCTGCCCAACTTTGCGCCTCGGGGCCCAGCCTGACCGCAGCTTGCTTCCGTGCCTAGGCCGCATAATAGCATGGGCACGCGGGGGAGCCGGCGGCCTGTGTCGGCGCCCGGACGGCCGGGGTGCGGTATTGTGACGGTGTCATGGGGAGGAGCGCCCGTAGTCATGCCCCGGGGATGTAGCCATGATGGTGAACCTCGTTAACAAATCTCATGCTATGATGCTTCCCAGATCAGCTCTTCCACGTCTCTAGCCATGGGCACCGCAGCGCACGCAAGAACCTTCTATACGGGCCACACAGCTCCGCAGGCCTCCTGCAACTAGTAGCACACAGCTCCTAGGGCCTCCCGTGAGTATACCTGGTCTTCGGCCAGCATGCTAACCGAAATTTTCCGGTATTTCGTGGTTACCATGGTAACCGAGAATTTCGGTGCCGCGCGAGAAAAAAAGTCTACTTGGGATCCAAAACCTTGATGATGACACAGATGCAGAGATACTTAGGAAATTTGTTCCTCTTGATCTTACTAGTATGGGATTCTTTTGTCTGACATGTTGACAGGTGAGTCCTTGCTTTTGTAGCAGTGACTTTGGAGCTTCATGTCGGGGCGTCATGGCCGCAACAATGACTCGTCAAGGGTGGTTTAAGCGGTTTGAGCTTTTAGTTATTCCATCTGGTTTATTTCGAATGAGCCTTGCAACTTTCTCTAGCGAGACTCATTGGATGAACCGTAGTTGCCCTGTCCTCAACGCAGCGGTCGACTGTTAGGCGGGTCTGATTTCTTCCGCAGGGGGGGGGGGGGGGGGAGGGTGGCTCGTGCTTGTTAAGTTGGTGTTTGTCCAAAGTAAGTCGAAGTCGTCGGATTAGAGAGAGATGGTTGATGATGATGACGTCGATGGACAGTCCTTATGATCCGGTCATGTAGTTGTTAATGTTGAATGTTTTTTACACCCAGGTCGGCTGTGAGTGTTCGATCGGTGGTTGGCTGCTGTGTGAGAAAAGTAAGAAAAAGCACACACTATTCTCCATTCATAATATTTGCAACACCAACATCAAGAACAAAATCAGCAAAGGGGCTGACCTAAACCTAACCCATCTAGACCAAATATAATAGCCATGTTTTAATAGACGAACCCAAAGAATGCTTCAATACCAAAAGGGTGAAATAAGTCATCATGTTGCTGTTGATAATAAGTGGCAGTTTGGGCACTATACTATACATACCTAAGCCAAGCTGCTTATTCTTCAGTTTGTTTCTTCAGCAACCAAATTCACCTACTCTGGCAGGAAGCAGTGCCTCTCCTGCCTCTCTTACTTCATTTATTTTTTACTTCGTGAGCCTGTACAGCAGACCTTCGGTCGGTTGGTTCGACACCTTGGGAAACAGATCTTGACGCCAGGGTTCGACAAAGACTGTTGCATGCTTTTCTTCCGGTACTCGCTGCTACAGATATCACAAAACGAATCCACTCGCTGCTGCGGATAATACACAAGCTAAAAACAGTGCCTTCAAACAACACATCACAGGTCGTTCAAACTTGACCCATCCAAATCACTCTCAAATTAACAAATTTCTCACAGGACTAAGAAACCACCAAGATAACTGATAAGTTTTTTGCTTAACGACTTCCTCGTTTGGAGATCAACCACATAACTTTTGCTCCCAGTGTTTAAGGCCAGCGTAGCAGCAGCATGCTTCACGCTAACATTTCTCACAGCGAATGATGTATATCTTCAAAGTTCAACACATAAATCCCATGAAATATAAAGATGTTCACTCAAATCAACCTTAGAAACACATAATAACATTTTCAAACTCAAACCGTCCAAATTACTCTGAAAGTAACAAAGTACTGCTAGAAGTAATAAAATACTAAGATAATAGCAGATAAGTTTCTTGCTCTACGACTCCCTCGTTCAAGATATGCCACATCCCAACGTACATAGTTTTCCACCACCAGGGTTCATGATCACCAAAGCAGCAGCATGCAATACATGCTTCAGGCTAACATTCCTCATGGCGAATAATATGGATCACCATAGTCAGAGGCTCCTTGTTCTTTATCAGCTTGAAGAGACAGAGGTCCCCCTTGTTAGGATGATCTCCACCGTGTGGGCCCAATGGCCCACCGGGCCCTTAGATCCGCGCCCTGATCGGGGGCGCTCAACCCACTATGGGTGACGGGCCCCTGTCACCTGCACTATATATAAAGAGGTGGGGGCTGGCGGCTCGCATCACGAGGTTCGTCACGACGCCATATGACCCACCTACACCCTACCGATTTAGGGTTAGTGCAGTACTGATGGGAAGCGCCACCACCACTTCGCCCACGATCTGTCATCACCACCGCCGCCATCCACCATGGCCGGCACCGGGGAGCTCCTCGAGCCACAAGAAGAAGGTCATACCTACCACCACTGTTGCCGGAATCCTAGCCGAACCGATCCAGAGGTCATAACACCCCTCCCTCAGGCGGTTGTCGCGGTCGAAAAACGTCCATCCTTTGAGAACCTTCATCACATGAGTTGTGTGTTGCATGCTGTGTTTCAAATTGGTTGGCCATGATCTGCTCTTCTCCTCCCGCTGAAGCACCAAACTGATCACACTACTCTTTCCACGATGATAGCCAGCAGCAGACTTCTGAACAAGATATCTGCTTGAGTATTGCGAGCCAAAGCGCTGTTTATACAGATAAGGCAGGGCAAAAGTTAGAATGTCACAAATACAGAGATACATGGAGATTTGTTCCCATCTGTACTGTACTGATAGGCAGCGACAGAAAATGTTATCCATGAACTTACTAGGGTGGGAGTGTTATAGGAACCACCCCGACAGACATTGGACTTGCGCATGATAGCAACATACAAGGGCAGTTCTCACCCGATTTCCTCGACTTTCTCCAACACTTTCTTCTCTTGTGCCCATGTTAGGCAAGCTTTGTCTGCCAGCATGAAGGGAGGTTCAGAACCTCCCTCAGAATCATCAGAGACTTCATGCTCCTCATGTTCCGAAGAGTACTCTTCACCTGGACAAGTTGTCACATGAATCAGAGAAGTATAATGCGAAATGAAATGTGACACATGCATCTTAGCAGTGGCATGACATAGTGTCAAGCTGACATACCATCGGTAGGTGGTTCCTCCACATCACCTGCCTTTTTTGTGCTTGTCCTTCCATGATTTGAGCCAATGCCAGTTCTTGCACCAGGGGAATGATTAATGCTCGTTTTGCTAAGGAGATGGACAGTCATTGTGAATCTTTTCTGCTTGACATTTGTCATTGGTTGAAAGAGGCAGATATCGCCTTCTCTGACAGGATTGTCACGGACAAAGTTCCCTAAATAAAGGTTGCGCCGACCAGCATCAGACGTTCTAGATGGCCTGTTATAGAGTTTGCACTTCCAAACCTTGTTTTTCCTAGGCAGCTGGAGTATGATAACTGTTTCTCCGCATGGCAAGTGCTCGAGTGCGTAATCCTTACATATTGCCTAGTTGAAAAAGTTATAGAAAGTGATAGTGATACTGTTGAGCTGTTTCATCTCATAGCCCAAGTACTAAAAGATAAGATATTAGGACTACCAGAAAGTCTAAATTGTTCCAATACGCATGGTTTCAACTGATAAGTTAACAATAATACTGATTTAGTTATGAACTTTGTGTATATCCATGGTTTCAACTGTGTGCATATATTCATTTTGTGCAAACATCTTTAGAGTAAGACCATAAATAGAAAACTAATAGTACATGGCTACAGAAAGTGAGCAGTTTACACAAAATGTGATGGTAAAGCTTTCATACCAGAGTACGGCTATTGTTTACATTGCTCTTCTTCATCTGGACAACAAGCACCGGGATTTCAGGTCGAATTTTCTTTACAAGTGCTAGCATTTTTACCTCTTGTGCTTCTGTAAGATAGCACTGCCCTGACAAGACATAATATTTTGAAAGCTTCTGTCGATCTGACTCCAAAGAATTGTCTTCTGCTGTAAAAGAAATCCAACTGTAAGAGAACATGTGGTGGACAGTAACTGAATAATCTGAGGACACTACTTAACCTGAGAATTCCATAGAAGAATTAGACATTTCAGGCATCTTTGCTGATTTTCTGTAGTGGCACGAGCTTTCCTTCTGGCTTCCATCTGAATCTGAACTTTCTCCTGCTGACGACTGACTAGTACCATCATGAGAACTACTTGAATTATCAACATAGCGACTGCTTGGTTCATTAAGATCAGATGCTGCTTTCATCCCGGCACAGCATGAGACTTTCTCCTTACCGTTGGAATCAAATATTATAACCTCAAAGAGGGCGTTTCCAAGGTACCGAAACATCAAGGTATAATTTTCTTCTATTTGATTGGCATCAACAAATGATGCCCAACCAGATTTCAGCATTGTTCGATTCATATTCTCAGTAACTGCAACATCATATATGTTACCATTGGGGGTTTGTAGTTTGATGGATCTCGAGATCTTCCCTCCAAACTGATTCACAAACCACTCAGGCATGACCTGTAACAAGCAGCAATTGTTTCAATGCAACGAAAAAACTCTAAAAACATCAGGCAACCACTGAAGTAGGGAAGTTAGAAAAGGCTTACCAAGCTATGCATAAAATTTCCGTTCATTTTTCTGATGAACCTTATCTTCCTCTCACAGGATTCGCAAGGGTTGCTCATCTTGGATCCTGTAATATGAATCACATACAATGCAAAGTTTTAAATAGTCGGCTATAGCGGTTTGAGCAGGGTGCCACTAAATGGTATTCATGTACAATTGTCCGACAAAGTTGCCAAATAGTGGGCTATAGCACCGCTATAGCTATTTGAGCAGGGTGCCGCTATTTAAAACTACGGTACTATTCAAATTTCAGTTTGCGTAACTAGTACTACCCTAAAATCAGTTAAGATTGATAACTATGCCCTAAACTCTTTTGAGGGTAATGAGAGTCTTTCTTTGTTTAAAAATATAACAGAAGCAACAAAATGCTGTGAACACTACATAACTAATGCTGGCCTTAGAATCTGTTTTGATTCTTGTGTAAAAAGAAAGCAAAAGAACAAGAAAATAAAATTAGAAATACTGATGTTCTACGAAGGTGTGCTAGTATAAGAAAAGACGATTATACTGCAAACAAGAGGTCAACTTGGCAGAAGAAGCACTGATGCATGCAATAGTTTTCTGACCGGGTCTATTGATCACTACGATTCTTTTCTGATGTTGCATGTGCAGATCTAAATAAATCACAGATATGACTTAGAAAGGAACTAAAAGACTGATGGTTAACAACCATAGAACAATCAGTTTCTGAAATTCCTATGAGTGTACAACATGACTGTTTTATACTACGTTCCTATCAGTTTTCGAAATTTAGCACAAATACAAGGGAAGCCGAACAACAAAAGGACAGACCCTGTGCATAGAAGCTCCAACACAAGGTGGGATCTGGGGAGGGATTATAAGAACCTAGTCTTACCCCTGCAAAGTACAATGCAGAGAGGCTGGTTCAACCCCAGGACCTCTTGGCACAAGTGGGGAGGACTTCACCGCTGCGCCAGGCCGAATAACAAAGGAAAAAAATACTGCTGCTCTATGAAGGTGTGGAAGTAGAACAGGCGTGACTAAATTGTAAACAAAGAAATATTTCTGATGCATGCAATAGTTTTCTAGGTGGATGTAGTGATTACTATGTTCCGTTTGTGATGCTACTAGGGTGACAAATGCAGATCTAAATCAATAACTGATATCTCTTTAAAAGGGAAAAAAAATACTGATGGTTAACAGCCATAGAACAATCAGCTTCTGAAATTCCTACATTGTATAACAAGATTCCTAACCCCGCAAAAAAACAAACAAGATTCCTACCAAGTTCTGACAATGAGCAAAAACAAAAAGGAAAGCAAAACAACAATATTTTTAAAAAAATACAGCTGCTCCATTGAGGTGTAGAAGAAGAAAAGACGTGACTAAATTGCAAACAAAGAGAGCAACTTGGAAGAAGAAGCTTACCGTTGTGCTGAAGGCTGCTGCGCTGTACTAGGGAATACTACAGTCTGGGCTTACTTATGAAGGGGGGCGTCCAGACACTGCAAGGGCACACACAGGTCAAAAGTCATTTATGAAGGGAGCTGTATGCAGTCTTCTCATATTTCCAAGACATAAATCTGAGTGGTACTACTACTATCTAGTAGATTAATGTCATGGTCAACCTCCTTAATTACCGTGATTTGACAAAAAACTAGAGAGGCTATTTCCCAACAGTACTACTACTCAAATCAAACTATCAAAGAGGCAACACTGTGCAGACTTCTCATATTCCCAAAGAATCAGTGCTCCCTATAGCTGATTTCTCAAAACTCAAAAGTAGTTTGCTCACGCGTGTAAAATTTGCAAAAAGATATTTCTTGCCTATTTTATTAATAATGCTACTTTCACATCAGAGCTTGAACCTGAAAACTTAATGCCATATACTCAGATTGAATGGATATTGCAGGTGTCTTCTAAATTCTAACCCATGTCAGATTTTTTTCCCAAAAACGAGATTATACCGCTGGCCTCCGCCATTTATTCATTTATTCTAACTCATACAGAAGATGTGTCTAACTGTATACCGCTGGCCTCCGCCATTTATTCTAAATTCTAACCCATGCCAAGACATTACCAACAGCAATAATCTAGCGTCCAACTGACTAACTGAACATGAAAGCAATGTGGATTCTCACATAACAGAGAAAAACATTATAGCTTCTCATATTCTTACATGTTACCCAAATCCCATTATCGACTAAAACAATGGGAGTAGTACTAGATAATAATAATGTAATAGAGTCAGTGTGTAATTTCTAATCACATGCTCTGGCTACTGGGTCTGGGTGTCATTGCAGATTAGCTAGTATGTTTGGACCAATATCCCATTATCGCCGGCAGGAGTTGCGGAACAGTTTGAACAACCAGTATGCACTGCCTCAAATTCTGTAAGTGCACTCTAGTGTGCTGCACAGAACCCACATGCAAAAACAGGGCCCTCAAACAAGAGCAAAGTTAGCAACACATCACAGGTTGTTCAAAATGACCCATCCAAATTACTCTCAAATTAACAAAGTCTCACAGACCTAAGAAACCCAACAAGATAATCGTCTAATGATATAGATTAGAGTTTCATGCTCAACGACTCCCTCGTTTTGGAGATGAGCGAGCCACACAGTTTTCTACTCCCAGACTGACCCAGCGTTCAAGATCATCGTAGCAGCAGCATGCAAGACATGCTTCAGGATAACATTTCTAGCGGCGGACGATGTAGACCATCATCGTCAGCAGCTCCTCGCTCTTCAGCAGCTTGAAGAGGCAGAGGTCCCCCTCCCGCAGGTGGTTGTCGCGGGCGAAAGATGGCCATCCATTGAGAACCCTCGAGCCTCGCAAGCTATGCAGCAGCTTGGTAGGCCATGACCTGCTCTTGCCCTCCCGCAGAAGCACCAACTCGACTCCTCTACGTTTCCCACAAGGATTGCCACCAGCAAACTTCTCAACAAGATACCTGGTTGCGTACTGCGAGCCAAAGCGCTGTTTGTATACATAACGCATGGGAAAATGTTAGAATGACACAGATGCAGACACACGTGCGAGATTTGTTGCTATTTATCTTATCATTTTATCAAAGGATACGGATGCAATCCAGGAACTGGTAGAAAGCAAAAGAAATGTTTTCCTTGAACTTACTAGCATGGGATTGTTTTGGCTGCCACGCTGACAGACAGTGCTCTTGCTCATGATAGCAACATAAAAGGGTGGTTTGAACTTAATCTTCTTAACTTTCTTTAACAATTTCTTCTGGTGTGCTGGTGTTAGACAAGCTTTGTCTGACAGCATGAAGAGACGCCCAGAAGCTCCCTCAGAACCCTCAGAGACTGTTAGAACTCGACCACATGATCGATCACATCAAATCACAGTGAACACGCGCACGCGAGAACTTTCGCCAAAGGCACATGTCGTGCCTCTCTTCTTTATTGCTTTTCTGGTTTTCTCCACACGATGATACAAATCTATGCCCTGTACATCTATATATGTACATGGCCAGATCCCTACGTAATAAACCTATCCGGACTAGGACTCTCATCTAATCTAACTTTGCACTCCTATACGGCCAAACCAAACCGACCTGAAACTGGCTAACCAAGCAATCCTAAACTTAGTCAAATTAGGACTCCTAGTACTAGACGCTCACGTAAACATAAGTGGCATGCAAGCCACGACTCTGTTGAAACTATGTTTCCAACTCTTACACGTATGACTTTACGACAAGATTATCTAACAGTCTCCCCCTAATCTTGACTCTGGTCTTGTGTGCTTCTTTGATCTTGACTCGTTGTCGATCCACAACTTGTTGATCCAAACTTCGACGCATGATCGAACTACCAGCCCACACGGTCACATCTACGCATGCAACATGTAACACTGGACACATCATCAGTCTTCACGTCGTACAATTTAACTGGTCATTGTTTCACGTCGAGCTTGATCTTCAACTTGTCAAATCCGTACACTAAGTATGACCCGCATGGAAACATGGAGTGCACCTCCTTGCTCTGCCATGTTGTGCCACCGCCATTGCTTGGCCGCTGCCTTGCACTTGGTCCGCACCATACTCCTTGTACTTGCTTGCAGTAGATCCACTCTGCACTGCTCGCACACCTTCTCGCTTTACGATGGCTTCACCTACCACCGTCCGCCTTCGGCATCACACCGAACCCACGCTGGCCGCAACCAGGACGCTCCACGAGGACATGGACATGACTCACGGAACACCGTGCACACTACATCCACTCTAACGAATCATCACCAAGACGAGCACTTGGACACGACGACGACTCACAGACGCAACGACAACTGACCGTGCAAACTCGCACGACTCCATGAATCATCAGACTCCCCCGGACGACGATCTTGATGAGCTCCAGCACCGCACCTCGGCACCACCTCCCCCATCAACGATCTTCTTCCACCGCCTTGCCGACGACAACCTGCCGTCTCCCTCCTTGTCGCTCCAATGAACGATGATCGCTTGTTTCTCCTCGTCGCTGCACCACCCAGCGACCATATCGCCCGCCTCGAGGCACTAGTCGGGTCGCTATCCCGGGGCAAGCGCTCGACTCCTAAACCTTGCTCTGATACCAATTGTTAGAACTCGACCACATGATCGATCACATCAACACAGTGAACACGCGCACGCGAGAACTTTCGCCAAAGGCACATGTCGTGCCTCTCTTCTTTATTGCTTTTCTGGTTTTCTCCACACGATGATACAAATCTATGCCCTGTACATCTATATATGTACATGGCCAGATCCCTACGTAATAAACCTATCCGGACTAGGACTCTCATCTAATCTAACTTTGCACTCCTATATGGCCAAACCAAACCGACCTGAAACTGGCTAACCAAGCAATCCTAAACTTAGTCAAATTAGGACTCCTAGTACTAGACGCTCACGTAAACATAAGTGGCATGCAAGCCACGACTCTGTTGAAACTATGTTTCCAACTCTTACACGTATGACTTTACGACAAGATTATCTAACAGAGACTTCATGCTCTTCACACAGATATGTTTTCATATGAATCAGACATATATAATGTGAACCCAAGTGTGAGACATGCATCCTAGCTGTGGGAACAGCTTAAGTGTCGTGCTGACTTACCATCGGTGCGTGGTTTGTCCTTAATGGTGCCCATCTTGGCCCTTTTCCTTCCATGATTTGAGCCAATGTCAGTTCTTCCACCAGGGGAATGATCAATGTTCGCTTTATGAAGGACATGGACTGTCACTATGAACCTTCTCTGCTTCACATTTGTGATTGGTTGAAAGAGGCACATATCACCCTCTCTAATATGATTGTCATAGGCAAAGTTGTACAAAAAGAGATTGCGCCGACCTGCATCAGACGTGCCGGATGGCCTGATGCGGAATGTGCAATTCCAATCCTTGTTCTTCCCAGGCAGCTGGAGTATGACAGTTGTATCTTCACATGGAAAGTGCTCGAGTGCATAATCCTTATGTATTATCTAATTGGGAAAAGGACAAAATGTCATTGTGATACTGTTATGCTTGTTATATGTGATAGTTGAAGTAGTAAAGAGTTAACAAGCTAAGACTGTCACAACTTACAAGGCATGGATAATGTTGATTTAGTAATGCATATGCATTTCGTTGTAAATATATCATTCAGAGTTTTGAGTTAGAACCAGTACACTGACTGACTTAAATAGTATCATAACAAGATAATGTGTGTAGGTACTAGGTACAGACAGTGAGCAATTTTCATACAAAATGCAGTTGGCAAAACTTACGTACCAGAGTAGCATGCCGTTTTACATTCGACTTCTTCATCTGTACAACTAGCACTGTGAATTTAGGTTCAATTTTCTCTATAAGCGCATCTATTTTCACCTTCTCTGCTTTTGTAAGATAGCACTGCGTTGATAAGACATAGTTACTGGAAAGCGTCTGTAGATTAGCTGACTCCACAGAATTGTCTACAGATAGACTGTCTTTTGCTGTAAAAATGTTTCAACAGTAAGAAAACATCTGCCTGAGGGTAACTGAATAATCTGAGTACAAAACTTAACCTGACAATTTCTCAGAACAATAAGATCTTCCGTTCCGGCTTCCATCTGAATCACATGGATTACTCCTCTTGGATACGCCCTGTAAAACCAATCATATATTATATCAGGTGAAATTTTTCAAAGGTGTTTGCATAACTAATTTGATACCCTGAAATTATTCAAGATCAGTATGATGCCCTCTTCGAAATGCAAAAGCAGAGCTCATGCCGTTAGCGGTCCAAATGATGGCCTAAGACCTTTTGGTGGGATTTGATCATATGCCCCAATTTTGTTTGTAAGTCGATCTTAGGCCATTTTCCAATAGACTTTGTCAAACTTAAGAAAATTTAACAACCAACCTAGAAATTCAATTAATTTGAAACGAAGAGAGTAATTGAAAATTATGCAATTACTCAAAGCATGTATGTTGGATGTCTGCAAGTGACAGTTATGCGACTGGCAACTATGTGCCCCTTGGATATATGCAAAGTTGATACTTCAGGCATCTACATATGCACTGCTATACGATTCCTAATACATTCATTAGGTGTTTGTAAAAAAAATCTATATGATTCAGGCATCTAATATCTACGCTATGCATCAGAGCTTGATTTTGACCGCATATATACACTTATAAACACTGCATCCTTGATTTGGGCAGCAGCATAAATTGGACAGTGCACAACTTGCTAGAGGTGAAGACTTTAGAGAACTGGGGTACCTGCTCCCCGTCGCCTTCCTCTGCCTCTGTCTGCGGTGGCACTTCCCCTTCCCCTTCCCCCTCCGCTCCCTGCCGTCTAGAAGTCGAACCATGTACATGATGAGAAACTAGGCAAAGTATTCGAAAATAATTGAAGTAATTGGAAATGGCATGTAATAAAGAATGCAAAGAAAGGGGGGCAAGAAGATTCATGTCAAACTAAAGCGGGGTACTCTGTCCATAGAGGAAAAAGAACTGTCATGAATATGGCATAGAAAGAGAACAAATCAACACTACAGTATCGAAGAAGAGAAGACGCATGACTAAATTTCAAGCAAAGAGTGGAACATGGCAGAAGAAGGTTACCAAGGTGTTGCCACTGTCGTCGCTGCTCCCACTGCCTGGACAAATGCAATGAAGTCTTCTTTAACTTATTCTTAGAAGCTACAACCGCCGTATTGAGAGGAAGACAAAGAAGAGCAAGAAGAGCCGCATACTAGCATCACTGTCGTTCTGGTAGTGCCTGCGGCACATGCTCCCGTCAAACACCTTCACGGTGAGCATGGCGTGCCAGCCGTCATAGCTTAGGACGAGGAAGTGCCCGAGCCGCAGATCATGAGCGCCGGTGAACTGCTCCCAGCCGCGCCCCAGGTAAATGTGGCCCTCGGTGTCGAACACAACTTCCACGTCCCACAAGCGATGCCGGCGCCCGGCCTCCCGCAACTTCACTTCAAAGGGCTCATGGCCGTCAAACACCCTAGCGAACTTGCTTGGCAGCCTCTGCGACGAAGATTAAGCAGTGGTTGAAAGCAAGTGTTCAAGCGGCCAAACAGATCAAAGATCAATGCATAGAAATAGAGTAGATTGTGCGAGTAGGATGTATTTCGGTACCAGTTTCTTCAACGAATTTGAGAGCAAGATCGTGAAGAACTCAAAAGCCATTAATGCCTTGGGAATACAAGAAGGTTTCCTGTGCTCAAGGGAAATAAAACACTGATTAATAACCATAGAACAATCAGTTTCTGAAATTCCTATCATTTTACAACATGACTGATCTTATATCAATTCTGAAATTCAGCCGAAATAAAAAATAAAGGAAAAACAACCCATAAGATAAACAGAACAAATAGTGCTGCTGTATGCAGGTAGGGTAGAAGAAAAGAAATGACTAAATTGTAAACAGAGAGAGCAACTTGGCACAAGAAACTCTGCCAACCATAATTTTCGGATGCGTGAAATAATTTTCTGAAATCACTGATGGTTAAACACCATAGAACATTCAGTTTCTGAAATACCTATCACTGTATAGCAAGACTGCTTTCTATATCCTGCCAGTTTCTGACAATCAGCAGAAATAAAAGGAAACCAAAACAACCATAAAACTAAAAACCAAAAACCGATGCTCCATGCAGTTATAGAAGAGTAACTAAATTGCAAACCTGAAGAAGCTTGGCAGAAGAAGCTCACCGCGGTGCCTAAGGTTGGAGAGCTGTAGCAGAATGTATCAAGGGAATGGTGGTTCGGTCTTAATCTGTGTACTTATGAAGGAGCGTCCAGGTCGAAAGTAGTATAGTCATTTAAGCGTGCATTGCATGTAGACTTCTTATATTCCCAACGCAATAATCTGAAGAGTCTCTCTCTTATTCCCGAGATAGGAGTATTAATAACATTTCCATGTCATGGTCAATATTCTTAATTACCATGATTTATACCAATTTTTTTTGAGAGAACAACTCCCAACACCAACAGTAAGGCTGCTTCCAATGCATGGGTGCTTAGATGAGGTGCTAAGCACATTAAATAGCTTAGCAACTATACTCCCCAATGCATAGGTGCTTAGCTTATGGTTGCTAAGCTTGCTGCATTTAATGATTTAGCAACTAAAGCTCTTGATGTATTGGTGGGCTTCCTTTCTTTAAATGTTTTGCCTAGGTTCACGCGCTTAGCATTGGTTCTTCCTGAGGTCACCACACTCATCTCTCTCCTCTTAAATAACTCGCCACATCAGATTTTTTGCCTACGTGGAAGGCTTAGCACCTGTACAAGGTGGAGCATTGGGAGGGGGCTAAAGCTCAAATCAAAGAGAGAAAGATACTCCGGTGACTTTTACATCAGAGCTTGAACTATTTGCAAGTAAAAATGGAGTACTAGTTTGTTCACACGTGGAAAATTTGCAAGTAAAATATTTCTTGTCTATTTCCTATAGATTACTACTTTTAAATCACAGCCTGAACCTGAAAACTTCATGCTGTAAACTCATATTAAAAAGGATATTGCAGGCGTCTTCTAACCATTTTTTTTAAAAAAGCGATTAAACCGCTGACCTCTGCATGTATCAATGGTGCAATGCACGCCTTTTATTCATTTATTCTAACCCATTTCAGAATTCAGATGAGTCTGGCTCTAGCATGAAGCAACTCCAAAAGTAGTTCACTGTATATAGCTTGACTTGTTTCATTGCTGCCATGCCAAGATATAGGCAGAAAAGGAGGCATCAGTTGATCAGGTCATCTGAATTCTGAATTATGCAACCTTTAGTAACCAGCAAGCAGGATGGTAAGAGCCAATTCCAGAAGTTTACACTCCATCAAGGAGAAGCTAATGAAAACCATGTGGACAAAGTGCTGACAGTAAATGTGAAAACAACCACATTATCATGATACTCATAGGGTAACACAACAGCTACTATAATCCAGAGTCCGACTGATTAACTGAACATGATATGCTGAATATAGAATACAGAATGTAATAAAAAAAAGGATGCTCACATTACATCAGAGGAAAATAGCATGATAAATTGTTATTGCTTCTCATATTCTCAGATGTTAAGCAGTCCTAACTCCTAAGTAGCAAGTACTGCAATGGAACCATTGAGGAATTTTTGGTGTCACATACTCCGGCTACTAGATGTGACTCATTCATGGTCCTCAATCTGGAAAGGGGATGATTGCACTGGGCTAATGCAGCATCCAATCGAACTGTAGCAAGGATTCCAGACAAACCCAATGGAACATTGAGATAGTCAACCATGGGGTGAGGGGGGAGGAAGAGAACAGAGGATCCCCGCGAGCGGCCGATGAATCTGAGGACGGCCCGCCCAGGGCTCCCGTGGTGAGCTTGGACCCGACCCGACGGAGGTGGGACAGACGGGCGCGTGCCCAGCGTCTATCAGGCTGTAGGTCGAGGACACGCCCGGCGATGGGCGGCGGCTCCGAGCGATGGATTTAATCGGCGAGGTGGTGGTGCGGCCGTGGCGGTGAGAGCTTGGATGTAGGCGGCAGGTGGAATGCTTGCTGCGGCGTCCGGCGAGCAGAGCAGGAGCTCCGGCTCCGGGCGGTCGTGTGCAGCGTCCGGCGGAGCGAGCCGCACGAATTGGGGGAAGAGGACGGGCCAAGTGCCAACGAAATTTTGATGCTTATATATGGGCTCGGATGTGGTCCGGCGAGCCAGCCTGATAATGCGTGAACCCACTTATTCAAATTTCGGGTTCACTATCCGGCGTTTTTGGGTTTTGAAATTTTAAAGAATGAAAATGAAGTGAGAACAATGAAAATTGTAGGTGCCATGTGTAAATACATTAAAAATATATCAATCTAAAATAGCCCAAACTTTTTTGACATGTAACGTCTTAATTATTTTTTCAATGTCAATTTTGTGATTGTGATCTGAATCCATCTGTTATTATTTAGTCATTAAATACATTTCTTAATATTTAATGTGTATAAGCCAGATTTGAACTACAAGGTCATCGAAAATTGCTCAAAAGTAGGCTATAGATCACAGTTAAGTTTGTGAGTTTATTTGTAGATCCTATTCAATAAACCTTTTTACAATCCAAACATTTCAATGGGAAAACTCAAACACCTACTTGGAGTTTTCCGGTTTTGAAATTTTAAAGACTGTAACACAATGCAAAAGCATGGTGTCATGATATGGTCTCTAAAGATAGATAGAGTTAGAGAAGAGATTAGGCAGAGAGAAGATGTTTGCCATTATGCATGATTGATTTGATAGTATTTTTTATTCTCTCTACGAGTATATTATTATGTTATGACATGTTCATTCATCAGTCTAGTGTCCACCAAACCCATGGGAGTTCGTGTGGTTGGCCGCAACCAATCTTCCTCTGAAATTGATGGGGTACACCCGCGTTTTGTTGGGATAGAAGAGCCCAAAGTGCCTCTCAGCCTCAACCCCGGGCTTCTGGTTCTCGTTGAACATGGCGAACACGTACGCCTCCATGGGCCCAGGCTTCTTGGGCGTGCCGTGTGCCACGTGGTTGATGAGGCCCTGGTTGTACGCCCGTGCATTCTCCGGCGTCGCCGCGAGCCCGCCAGCCGACGGCCACCCGCTCTCCGACACTACCACCCTCACGCTCGGTGCCCCGGCCTTTTTCAGCGCCGCATACATGGCGTCCACCATGGTGCTGAAGAGGTTCTTGTAGACGAGCCCGCTGCCGGCGTCCCTCACCGGTGTGGCGCCCGGCTGGAACGTCGCGTAGTCGAGCTTGATGTCCCTTGGATTGTTGCTGTAGGCAAAGTACGGGTACACGTTGGCGAGTAGCGGTGCCCTGGTGCTGGCCAGGTGCCGGGCGATGTCGACCATGTAGGGCTGAGCGAACACGGCGGCGGAGGGCGGGAAGGAGTGGGTGAGCACGTCGAACCTCACCGCGGTGGACACCTTGATGCCGCCAAGGCCAGCAGCTGCGAGGGCCTTGTTGAGGTTCCGCATGGCGGCAAGGATGCGCTGCGCGGTGCCGCCCGTGACCTCGTTGCCGACGGCGATGTACCGGATGGTCACCCCGGCGCTGTGGTAGGGCTTTACGTTGGCCCGCACCCAGGAGGTGGCGGCGGACCGGCTGCCGGCAAGGACGGCCACGTCGTTATTGGTGGTGCCGAGCATGAGGCTGATGCCGGAGCCACGGAGCGCGCGGAGCGCCTGGAGCTGGACAGAGTAGATCCGCATGTTGGTGATGCCCTTGGACCTGTAGAGCTGCACCACTTCCCTCGGCAGCGGGAGGTTGTTTGCGATGATGCCGTAGCACACGCCGATGGATTGCACGCCTGCACCGAATAATATAAAAAAACCACATCTACATGGGTAAATCAAGATCACTAGATGTAACAATGACTTATATTTTCATATATATTGTATTTATATGAAGCTGTTGATGTTAATTTTCTGTTGATATATTTAGTCAGACTTAAAAATATTTTACTAAAGACAAATCAAATAATCCTTGTAAATTCAAACAGAGGTAGTGCATTGATTAGGATACATTAGTTAACCTTGAGAAAATATGTCTAAAAGAGTATGGATACTTACAAAAAGACATTCATCGAAATTGATATCCGGTACTATAAATGAAAGACAATTAACACCTCGGTGGAACCCAACATGCGGCTATGATACAATTTTTTTAGGGAGGTTTTGGCTATGAAACATTATTTTTTGTGGGTGTGGCTATACTCTTTCTCATGAATCTATATACCAAACCTTAACGATACCGACAAATCCGTTATCAATTTGGTAGTAGAACATCTCAAAAAAGGGGTCGCATATTTAAAAAGATATAAATACCCAACTACTTTACAAAACATGCTCTGCTCCAATCTAATAAATCTATCCCAAAAGATAGCTAAAATCCTCTAAAATTTAAACATAATTTTGACCACAGACTAAACCAGCAAACTAAGTGAAAGAAATTGATTGGTCTGTGTCACAGTATTTTGATGGAACTCTACATGTAGATATGAAGCCTTTGTTTCTCACGGGATGTGGCCATGAAACCTTTTCCCCATGGATGTAGCTATGAAACCTTAACGGCATCAATATACATATCCGGCAATTTTATTACCGCCTTGATAGTAGAACCCGACAAGAAATGTTTCGTATATCAAAAACTGTATATAAATACAGCAGCTTTACGAACACGCCTATAGTAGAACCCGACAAGAAGGGGACATTTAAATCAAAATGCAGTAATACATGCTCTACTTCTACCCCAAAAATGCATTATCTCACAGGTCCACTTCATACCTCTGAATACATACATACAAAAACATCTAAATACATGTTACATACAAAACCACCTAGATACAAAAACATACCTGAAGGAAGGGAAGCGAGGAAGACTCCGGCAAGCAACGCCAGTACAAGCAACGGGTAAAAGCCTCGCGTTCTCAGCATCGTATCCAACAGCCCTGATTTCCTTTGCTCTCTACTCTAACAATGCAATGTACTACGAGTGTACAGGTGCATATCACAAACTGGCTGGGGCAACCATGTATTTATACTCGCTAGTAAATGTCTATCTTCGATATTAGATAGTATATTAATTGTACGCATATCTTAGGTACGATATTGTTTGCGCGTTAATATGATTAATGCTGGATTTGATATTTGATATGACATTAATTGCATGCTAAACATGTTGACCGCTCACCAATGGAGAGGCTTAAGTCGTTGGATTGATCTGGTTTGATGGCCCAGATTAGTTGCATGAGCCTCGTTGGGTCTTTCTATATTGGTATATAGAATAGATATTGATTCCCGGTGTGTGGAATTACACAAGTGCACACTGACTCTAGTGTAAGGGCGCCATATTATAAAGGTTAGATTTGTAATTGTTTCTTGGCGGTCTCTTCTCCTGTTCATGTACATTTAATCTACTCCCTCCGTTCCTAAATATAAATAGATTTCTGTATATTTAATGTGCATAAACCAGATTTGAAATACAAGGCCATGAAAAATTGCTCAAAAGTTGGTTATAGATAACAGTTAAGTTCTTGAGTTTACTTGTAGATCTTATACAATAAACCTTTTTACAACCAAAACATTTCACTAGTAGAAAAGGGGGCAACGGTGCAGGCCGGGTCAGCCCATTAGTCCCGGTTCAATCTAGAACCGGGACCAATGTGGGCATTGGACCCGGTTCGTGAGCCCAGGGGGCCGGCCGGGCCACGTGGGCCATTGGTCCCGGTTCGTCTGGAACTTTTGGTTCCGGTTGGTGGGACGAACCGGGACCAATGGGCCTGGCTCCTGGCCCACCACCATTGGTCCCGGTTGGTGGCATGAACCGGGACCAAAGGCTCCCCTTTAGTCCCGGTTCATGCCACGAAACGGGACTAAAGGGTTGGCCCAGAGTTTAGTCCCACCTCGCCAACCGAAGGGCGCCCACACCTGTTTATAAGCCCGTCCCTCTCTGCGTTGTTGGGCTCCTCTCAAAGTGAAAATAGATGCACCTATAGAGGAAATTGGACCTAAATTCATAAATAGAAATTAATTATGAATTTATGTTTAATTTTCTCTATAAGTACATCTATGTTCACTAATAGAGAAGTTTTTATTTTTTGTGACCTAAAAGAAAAAAGGAATTACTAAAAAACTATAAGTATTTAGTTCTAAGTAGAAATGAAAAAATAAATAGCAAAAAAATGCCTATAATATTTGTTATGACTAACTAAAATTACCAAATTGAGTAAAGTTATTCATAAACTAGTGATTCACACAAATTTTAAAACTAATGGCACTAACAGACAGTTTATAATTCTTGTGACCTAAAATAAAAAAGAAATCACTACAAAACAAAAAAAACAAAAAAGTGTCACCTACTATTAAATAGCAGGAAAAAGATTGACTCAAAAATCAATTTTAACTATTCTACAAAGTGTTTTCACACAAATTTAGTAAACTAGTGATTCATAAACTAGTGATTCACACAAATTTTAAAAAATTCAAATTTAAACTATTCAAATTTTAAAGCTAATGGCACTAACAGAAAGTTTATAATTTCTGTGACCTAAAAGAAAAAAGAAATCACTAAAAAACTATAAGTATTTAGTTCTAAGTAGAAATGAAAAAATAATGGCACTAGTAAAGTTAAACACAAACTTGAGATTCACACAAATTTCAAAGAATTCAAATTTTAACTATTCTAATTTGAAAACTAATGGCACTAGTAAAGTTAATCACACACTTGAGATTCACACAAATTTCAAAGAATTCATATTTAAACCATTCAAATTTTAAAACTAATGGCAGTAACAGAAAGTTTATAATTTTTGTGACCTAAAAGAAAAAAGAAATCACTAAAAAACTATAAGTATTTAGTTCTAAGTAGAAACGAAAAAATAAATAGAAAAAAAAGAAAAAAAATGCCACCTACTGGGCCAGCACGGCCTGAATACGACTAGAAACCCAACCATGGGGCAGAATTCAGGCCCGCAGCAGGCCTAGTAGGCCCACAGGCATTGCAGTGTCGAATTAGGCCCATAAGCCTGCATTTCAGAGGAGTTCGAGAGGGAGGAGGCAGCGGAGCTTATAAATAGGTGCTGGTCACTCTCAACTAGCGAGGTGGGACTAAACTCCCACCACCGCGCCAGCGGAAGGCCATTGGTCCCGGTTGGTGGCACCAACCGGGACTAAAGGGGGGAATTGGTCCCGGTTCGTGACAGAAACCGAGACGAATGCCACCTTTAGTCCCGGTTGGTGCCACCAATCGGGACCGAAGGCCGCCGCTTCCCGCCCTTTGGGAAGGCCACTTTTCGGCAGCCCAAAGGGCGGGAAGCGGCGGCCTTTGGTCCCGGTTGGTGGCACCAACCGGGACTAAAGGTGGCATTTGTCCCGGTTTCTATCACGAACCGGGACCAATGCTTCGTCTATATAAGTAGCACTTGTGAAATTTTTCATTCAGTTCGTTCTTCCCCGCCCGACGACGCCGCCAGGCTGCGCCTCGCCGTCGCCCTGCCTCCGACGCCATCCCGCGCGGCCGCAGACGCCGTCGCCGCCCCGTGCCCCCTGCCTCCTCGCCGCCGACGCCGTGCCCCTCACCGTCGCTGTCGCCGCCCCCTGCCTCCTCATCGCCCGTCGCGCCACACCCCCTCACCGTCGCCGTCTCCGCGCTTCTCACCGTCGCCGTCGCCGCGCCCCTCACCGTCGCCCCCGTGTCCTGCCGGCCTCCTCGTCGATCGCCGCCCCGGCCCGTTGCGTAATGTCCTAATTTAGATGTGTAGTTAATTTAGATGCGTAATTTAGGATGTAGAGTTAATTGAGTTGTTGTAGTTAATTTAGATGTGTAGTTTAGATGTATAGTTAATTGAATTGTTGTAGTTAATTTAGATGTATAGTTTAGATGCAAAAGTTAGAATTTTTTACTGTTCATACATTTTTTTGGTGATATTATTGTTGCATATGCAAAAGTTTGTGTGTTCATATATATGCAAAGAATATGTCAATTTTTTTCATAGAATTTTTATGATTTTTTTTTGTTGTAATTTTGTTCATAGAATTTTTATTCATAGAATTATCTTTGTAAATTTACGTATATGTTCATATTTAGAAGAAAAAGAAGGAGAGAAAAAAGGAAAATAAGAAGAGGAAGAAGGAGAAGAAGAACAAGAATAAGAAGAAGAGGAGAGGAATAACAGGAGAAATAAATAAGAAGATGAAAAAGAAGAAGAAAAAAGAGGACAAGAAGAAGGAATAGAGGAGAAGAAGAAGAATTCTTCTTCTTCTTCTCCTCTTTTTTTTCTTCTTCTTCCTCTTCTATTCCTTTCTTCTTCTCCTCTTTTCTTCTTCTTCTTCTTCTTCTTCTTCTTCTTCTTCTTCTTCTTCTTCTTCTTCTTCTTCTTCTTCTTCTTCTTCTTCTTCTTCTTATTTTTGTTATCGGGTATGTCGTTGTCGATATACCCCCCCTCCCCGATAACTTTTAGTAATTAGTACTACTTAGAAAGTGTTTAATGAAATTAGTTAGAACTAGGTAAACTTGTTTATTTTTAGTAAATACTACATTATTCTATTTATAGTAAGTGGTTATTAGTAGTTGAACTAGTTGATTTAATAAAACTGATTTATTTTACTATAGAAGTAGTTTATTTTTAGCAAGAAAATTAATAGAACTAGTTTATTTTTTTAGTTAAAGCAATTATTCCCGCATCGACGTGGACGATGCCTATCCCGCATCCTCGTCGTCGAGTCGGCGGAGGACCACACCTGCTTGACCAGATGGGCCATGTCCGGGACTGGCCTCCGTCGGGGTGGTACTGGGAGGCGCTACCTTCCGGGGGGCGGAGCTTGGTGAGGAGCCAGCCCGTCGTTGACCCGACCCTTGTTTGCTGGCGATCGCGTGGGCCAGTGACGGTGCCGAGGCTTCCGGACACCGTGGAGGTGGTACGTCACCGTGACAGCGAGGAGGACCAGCACGTCCGTCGCTACATGGTTGCGTTGAAGGGCAGGTTCGAGAATACCTGGCAGGTTCTTCAGGGATCTCACTGGAGCTATGATCCTGTGATGGTTCCTTCCCTTTGGGTGTCCACCATCCGCGCCGAAACCATGTATTTATACTCTTCTGTTGGGCATTGGCTTGCTATATGCCATCGATCTGAAACCCTCCAAGATAAAGTTGCTTTCAGCCTGCTGTGTGTTGTGTGCTTCTGCAAGCAAAAGGTAGAGGGCAAAAATATTGTATATTGTAAAACTCTATTCTAACTTTTCTGTAATTTTTGACAAATCTTAGCTTTGAGTTGGATGAATATTTAAATATATTGGAAAACTGAAGATACTATATCTGGTTTGTTCACATTCAAGTATTTCTTCATACAAAACATCTCTGGGATTTCAGCAAAAAGATTTGTTGAAATTTAACTTTACTATATGATGGAGTGTATCAAGTCAGATGAACAATTTTTTATCAAGGATTTAAGCATGGGTATGGGATATATTAGTTATTGTCATACTATTTTTTCGATTGACAAATACCTGAAAACTAATTTCCATGATAGCTAACAATGTCAATGAAATGTCTTAGGCTTACTGTACTGACATGAGCTAATGATATCAAGACCTAAGAATGAACCTTTTCTATATTCTTATGAGATGCTACACTATTCTCTGCATCAGATACCCGCACTGGTGTACATAACTAAATGCATCCAAGTGCACAGTGTAGAGGCATCTTCTTTAACATATTCTTAGAGGGTTTGACCAATGTCGCTCTCACTATAAGAATGGCCAAAAATTCTTACAGGTCATGTGTCTTTTTCAAAAAATGAAATGAATATGGACTTTTTTCAATTGCATTAAGCTTGCTCCAATTTAAATTTACGTAATTCACAGGAATGCATTAAATTACCGAGCCAGGTAGTAAACATTCCGCTCATCAAAAAAGGTAATAACGTACAACAAATAATTTAAACGCACAAATCTTGTGCAAATATTAGGTATGAAAGAGAAGATAAATGCAATACATAGGGAGGGAAAAAATGAATAGAACAAATTTGAATTAGTGCCATGACCATCTGGCATTAACTTAATCCAAGATTTTCCTTTGGAATGAAATGACGGTACATGTGCCAAGTTTCATCCCATGTCCATGAAAATAGGTAATAAAAAACTATATAAAATCAAAAATAAGGTAATGTCTTCGAATAATCACTATAGAATGCGAGTTACCGAAAGAACCACGTGATCAGACGATCCAAATTTCTCATAACGTCTGCATGATAAACGAAGGCTACACATCTTAGTGTATTCAAATTTTTGACATATAAGTGTCAGATCAGAAAAGCTCTCTACCGTGTGACTGTCTAAACATAAGAAACCAAAATTCATTGTCTTTTGTTGAAACAATCAAACTCAGCTACATGCCATTACCTAAATACATAACATCATTCATATTTTGTCCTGTTAAATAAAAACATTAAAGTGTATTTCGGCCGAAATGAATGGCCATCATTCTTGCAAAAAGAAAATACAATCATTACATGACCTCTTCCTTGACAAAGCAACATAATTAGTACATTATTTTGAGAAGTATATTGTGGTATGTATCGATCACATGAAGACACCACAACAACATGGTTGACATTCAGGTGGGATTCAATTCGTAAGATATAAACCATTTGAAAGTATCTTGTTTGGCAATTTGAAGTATATGAATAGAACATATATGAGTATAACTGCTCTTATCCTGCCATTCCATGACTCCTATTGATTGGACCGAGTACTAAACATGCCATTCAATATAACTTACAACTGTTAGAAAAATTAAGGCATTGAAATTTAGTAGTTCTCACGTGCAGTTGGTAGAAAATCAAGCCACATAGTTATAGAAAGTGAAGCCGCAATGACACCTAAGGATATAATAGTTCTCATGTGCCACTGTTGTTACAACCCAATTGCTTGCAAAAATAGATATTCAGATTTACAACAGAAACCCTCATTCCCTTAACCCTTTAATAGTTGACAGAGAGTTTCATTGTCAAGTGTTTCACAGTCTAACCAACTGAATTGAATAAAACTTCATGAGACGTCAAATCTTCTTTTTTTGTGCGGATGAGAAGTCAAATCTCTAACATACACTAGTCAGGACATGACATCTTGAGAAGGAACTTCCTTGAACAGATTATGAGGGACCTACAACGAAGAAAATCAAGCAACGATATCAGTCATAAATAAAGACTGTTGTAGGCCATTAATGATATTAACCGTCCCATAGATGGGTCTTGACAAGTTTTGTCGATAAAAAAACTGATTTTGGAGTAGCTTGACCAGGGGCATGTTGACAACTGAATTTGGGTTCCATGGGCTTGTTGTTTGTTTAGATTGTAGGTTTAATTTATAAGATTGCCTAATCTCCACGAGGGATCCATAGTTGTACATAAGAAGATTTGGGATTCAATCCCTGAAGAGCACCAACACTGTCTGAGGACATGATAGAAAAGAATTGAACCCAAATCCGTAGTTAAATCAGATTCAAGTATAAATGGGCAAGAAAACAAATTGAGAACAAAATTTTGTTAGAAAACGAACCTGATGTAGATTAGAGAAACCATTTTTGATGCAATAAGGACCTGCTGGATTTGTTTTCTCTAATGGGCCCCCTGGATCTCCACCGACCCCGTGGGCCCCCTGGATCTCCACCTACCTCGTGGGCCCCCTGGATCTCCACCGACCTCAACTCCAACTCTATATATTCACGTTTGGGGAGAAAAAGTCAGAGAGAAGGATTCATCACGTTTTACGATACGGAGCCGCCGCCAAGCCCTAATCTCTCTCGGGAGGGCTGATCTGGAGTCCATTCGGGGCTCCGGAGAGGGGAATCCGTCGCCATCGTCATCATCAACCTTCCTCCATCACAAATTTCATGATGCTCACCGCCGTGCGTGAGTAATTCCATCGTAGGCTTGCTGGACGGTGATGGGTTGGATGAGATTTACCATGTAAAATCCCTAGTATCCACTATGTTCTGAAATTGATGTTGCCATGACTTTGCTATGCTTAATGCTTGTCACTAGGGCCCGAGTGCCATGATTTCATATCTGAACCTATTATGTTTTCATGAATATATGTGAGTTCTCGATCCTATCTTGCAAGTCAATAGTCACCTATTATGTGTTATGATCCGGTAACCCCGAAGTGACAATAATCGGGATACTTACCGGTGATGACCATAGTTTGAGGAGTTCATGTATTCACTAAGTGTTAATACTTTGGTCCGGTACTCTATTAAAAGGAGGCCTTAATATCCCTTAGTTTCCAATAGGACCCCGCTGCCACGGGAGGGTAGGACAAAAGATGTCATGCAAGTTCTTTTCCACAAGCACGTATAACTATATTCGGAATACATGCCTACATTACATTGATGAACTGGAGCTAGTTCTGTGTCACCCTATGTTATAACTATTGCATGAGGAATCGCATCCGACATAATTATCCATCACATCACTGATCCAATGCCTACAAGCTTTTCACATATTGATCTTTGCTTAGTTACATTTCCGTTGCCACTGTTACAATTACTACAAAACTGCTACCGTTACTTTTGGCACCGTTATCGTTACTTCCATACTACTTTGCTACTAAATATTTTGCTGCAGATATTAAGTCTTCCAGGTGTGGTTGAATTGACAACTCAACTGCAAAATACTTGAGAATATTCTTTGGCTCCCCTTGTGTCGAATCAATAAATTTGGGTTTAATACTCTACCCTCGAAAACTGTTGCGATCCCCTATACTTGTGGGTTATCACCGCTCTGACAGACGGGAATCCATCTGTCCGATAAAGCTCATGATGGAGCGATCGCTTCGTCAGATGGGCCGACGCCACCCTCTTCGCCGTGTCCGGACAAGGAGGAGTCTCTGTCCCCACTGCGTGATTACTTACTTTGGTGATCCGGAAATGGAGCGGAAATGATTCTCTCCTTTTTCCCTAGAGGTGACTCTTAGTAATCGAACCCATGAGAGGATGATCCCCTTGAAGCTAGGGTCTCAAGCAAGCTTTTGCTCAAGAAACAATTCCATCTTTTGACCAGATCAAAATCAAACAAATGAAGGAGAACACTTATAATAAAAATAGGTATGTGTATGAGGTCTTAATGCTTACAACCATATAATTGTGTTGAGACCAAATATGATCTTAATTTATGCACTGGAAGTCACCTATCAAGATGTGCTTGTTACAAACCGAAGTGGGGGATGTGTCCAAATTATGTCTTGACCGGCACACGTCCTGCATCAAGAGTCAGCTATCCAACCGAAGGCCCTGTCTGTCTCACTGGGTTGCCTCGATAATTAAGATTGCAATAAATCAGACAAAAGTATTGGGCGTATAATGACTACACCTCTTGAATCCCTAAAGAGAGGATCCATGTTACCATACTAAACCTTTGTGTCACTAGTGTTCGGAATAACACTTCACGGTCCCCTTCCCTTAGCCTCTTCATGACTCGCCATCCATGATCCTTGGTACCTCTACAGATGAAGAATGCGAACGAGACAAGAGACATATACGAAACAATTTTATTTTACACATACAGGAGATTTATTCAAATCGCTTCCATGGATCCCCACAACAATTAATCGGGTTGCAAGGTTCTTTCCTCAACTCATATCTTACCAAACTACTCACACGTGGAGATCAGATCACACAAAGAACACATCATAGAACACATCATGAAGGTACATTGATTGATAATATGTTTAACAATGGATGCCGTGTGCGATGCACGGTTACAAGTATGACTAGAGGAGGCAAAACTATGGTGGAGATGGAGATGGTGGCTATGGAGATAGCAAGTGGTTGCGGTTGGGTTGATGGAGAGGGGATGAAGATGACTCTGTTCTGGCTCTGCTCACGGTTGTTCTGTTGACATTTCGGCCTCAACCCCTTTATAAAAGTTGTTCAAGTGGACAAGGAGCATCGGTTTCCATGCCATACGACCACTCATACGAGTGCTCGAGGTCACATGGAACGATGTGTTTTGCTTTGGAATTGCTGGCACGCTTCCACTTGATTTCTTCTATCTTCTCATTTACTCATTTAAATGTTCTCACTTGATTTCGTCCATATTTAGCCCATTTCCTATGATAACACAATAAAGATAGGATTTTGGAATCCTATGCATTCATTAGGCATTAGTGGCTATCGGAGCGAATATCTTGGTTTTAATGAACTATATTGGTTTAAACTAAGGCTAGAGGAGTATAAAAATATCACTCATCACTGCACCAATGCATGAAGGAGGCGCCCGTGTCCCTCCCACACAACCGTGATGGCGTCTAGATCGGACGCCGCGTGAAGGAGGAGCCGGCACGCAACCGCGATGTACAAATCGGGCGACGCGTGAAGGAGGAGCCGGCGTCGCCGCTGCATAGCCGCTATGTCCGGATTGACGGGTCGGCCTTGCGGGCGCAACCAAGGCACGAGGCCACATTCTCCACTTCCTCTGCGGCGGCGGTCCCTCGGGCTGGGGGGGCGTCATGTCCGCGGAGGAGCGGGCAGCAAGGCAACAGGTGCTCTATAAACGGTGCAATGCTGCTCGCCGCTCGGCGTTCGCCAAGTCAGACATGACGCCGACCTAGGTCCTCAACGGCCCTGAGCCGGCCGCTCTGGGCCCTCGACCATCCCGTCTTCACCGCAGACACGGCCGCTGTCTGGGCCCTTGACCGCCCCGTCACCACCGCAGACACGGCCACGAGGCACCGCCGCCGCCTTCACGGCGAGCTCGCCTAGATCGGCGAGGAGTGGTTGCTTAGCGACTGCTCCGCCAATGCTGGTAAGGGCAAGGCCGCTGCCAGGGCTCTGCATGCGCCATCCGCATTGGTTGCGGCGATGAGGAAGTTAAGAGCCTTCTCCGTGAACACCAGGCAGCGGCCGAACAAGGCTGCCGTGGCGGACCCGCGCTCTTCCACTGCTAGAGGGATGACTACGATGACACGGACGGCAATGGTGGTGCGGCCAGGCAGGGCGGCCGCACGTACAAGATGGTGGTTCGGTACAAGTTTTAGTTTTTTCCCCGTAGTTTTGAGCTAGAAGGCCAATACCAGCTCTTGTCTCAGTGTCATGGGCTGGTCCTCTCCGGTCCGCAAACGGATGTGGTATCTATTTTGCGGGTCAGCGTTGAAGATGCCCTTACCAAATGTACAATCGGACACCTCCCTATCGAAAGAAGGATGGAGCTAAAGCCAAAAAAACATTTATTTTTCTAAGCACATGTCTTGGCACCTTGCCTTGTACTTCCTCCGTCCCAAAATAAATGTCTCAAGTTGAGACACTTATTTTGGGAGGGAGGGAGTACATGCCACAGGGATGGAAAGCAACGGAACAATCAATGCACAAAGCCACAAACACATAGTACAAGTCTTTATTTTTGAGTTAAATACGTTGGAAGTGCCTCAACTTGTCTTGCACGGTCAGTTTAGTGCCCAAAGTTGCAAAACACATGAAACTGGTGCTTGAACTTGTTCGGCTGTGCAAATACAGCGGCTCCATTCGTATCCAGACGTACGTCCAGCCCATGTGGCGTGCCAACGTGCCGGTGGCCTACCCGGACATGTGAATTTTTTTAGAAAACCCCTCATATTTTATTTAATCACATATGATAGCCCAAAAATTTGCAGATTGTGTTGCACGCACAGGTTGTCCACGAGGCCATACTGTGGTTAGTAGATATAAACTAGGTCAAACGTTATATATTGCGTTGCTATGTAAAATGTAATTTTCTAAAAACAAATAAATGGATTTTTACAGCTAAAAAACTTCTGACATTTTTTGTACATGCACACATGCACACATAGAACCGCAATATATCAGTGTGATTGTTTTAATCAAAATCTGCATTTGTTTGTGAGAGATACAAAAAAGAAGTAAATTTGGTTTTTTTGCAGGGTATAATACAAAAAAATTCAAACTAAACTTGAAAGTCACTAAGAGCACATGCATATGTTTTTGTTCAAAATTTTTAAATTTTGTATGAAACTTTTAAGTGCCAGTTTTTAAACTTTCAAGAAAAAACGTGCTCAGTGGCCACAGTGCTCCAAAATTCCGCTTTGGTTGCTATGTACCTCTCAATGGCGCTCCTATGGGTCTGCACAATTACTTTTCAAGTTCTTTATTTTTATTTTTCATATTATTCTTACCATTGAAGTTGCGAAATCTTATGGGTTTCACCTCTAGCCTATCCCAACTTGTTTGGGACTAAAGGCTTTGTTGTTGTTGTTGTTGTTGTTGTTGTTCCATTGAAAAAAACAAATGTAAGGACAAAATAGAACTGCCATAAACTTCAAGAAAGTGTTAGTGCATTAGAAAAATGTTCAACATGTTTTTGAAAAATGTTTCACGTGTATTAAAAAATTATAACGCGTTTTTGAAAAATGTTTGCTGTGCGTTAAAAAAGTTTACAACACGTATTTTTAAAAGAGTTCAATGTGTGTGAAAAAGTTATTGTGTAAATTATACATACACTTACACAAACATGGTTGACGTTTTTTATTCTTAAATTTAGACAATAATTTCTAATATAGGTTGAAATATTTAAAATCCACATAAATAAAGTTCATGTCTACCTCTTCGAAGTACAGAATAATGAAAATGGAAAAATATGTAAAATATAAAATAATAGCATATTGATAATTGTATTTTTCATATGGAAAAATTTATGTGTTATGAAACTAAACATAAACTTGGAAAAAATTAAAAGAAGAAAATTGCATAGCTTTCTAGGTAGGAGTTCAATTCGAAGCATGGTCCGGCCGGTTGGCCAAATCGTGCGTTGTTAAACATGATGTGCTAGGTTCGGTACCCCTCCATGGGCCACCCAGCGCCTCTTAGCCATCGTCACGTTTGTACGCCACGCGGGCTGGATGTACGTCCGGATACGAATGGAGGCACCGTATTTGCACGGCCGGACAAGTTCGAGCACCAGTTTCACGTATTTTGCAACTTTAGGCACTAAACTGACCACAACGGACAAGTTGAGGCACCTCCAGTGTATTTAACTCTTTATTTTTCCCACAAGGAAGTCTTTATTTCAATGTTGTTTCAAATTGTAGATCCACACACACACGCATCAATCTAATTAATGTCCACCAAATTAAACCCACGCGAGTTCATGTGGTTCGCTGCCGCCTAGGGATAGGGATGTTCATGCGAATTTCATGGGGTACACGGGCAATTTGTTGGGGTAGAAGAGCCCAAAGTTCCTCTCCGTCTCATCCCCGGGCTTCATGTTCTCGTTGAACATGGCGAACACATAGGCCTCAATGGGCCCAGGCCTCTTGGGTGTGCCGCGGGCCACATGGTCGATCAGGCCCTGGTTGTATGCCCGCGCGTTCTCCGGCGTGGCCGCGAACCCGCCGGCCGAGGGCCACCCGGTCTCCGACACCACCACCCTCACGCCAGGCGCCCCCGCCTTCTCGAGCGCCGCGTACAGGGCGTCGACCATGGCGTCGAAGAGGTTGGTGTACATCAGCCCATTTCCGGCGTCCCTTACGGGTGTCGCGCCCGGCTGGAACGTCGCGTAGTTGAGCTGGATGTCGCGCGGGCTGGTACGGTAGGCGATGTAGGGGTACACGTTGGCGAGCAGCGGCGCGCCGGTGGCGGCCAGGAGACGGGCCACGTCGCGCATGTAGGGCTGCGCGAACACGGCGGCGGAGGGCGGGAAGGAGTTGGCGATCACGTCCAGCCTCACCGCCGTGGACACCTTGATGCCGGCGCCGGCGCCGCCGAGGCCCTCCGCCGCCAGGGCGTCGTTGAGGTTCCGCATGGCCGCGAGGATGCTCTGCGCGGTGTCGCTGGCGAGCTCGTTGCCGACGGAGATGTAGCGCACGTCCACGGCGGCGCGGTAGTAGGGCTTGACGTTGGCCTGCACCCAGGCGGCGGCGGCGGACAGGCTGCTGGCGAGGACGGCCACGTCGTTGTTGGTGGTGCCGAGGCTGAGGCTGATGCCGGAGCCGCGGAGCGCGTCGAGCGCCTGGAGCTGGACGGAGTAGACGCGCATGTTGGTGATCCCCAAGAATCTGTAGAACTGCACCACGTCGCTCGGCGGCGGGAGGTTGTTTCCGATGATGCCGTAGCACACGCCAATGGACTGCACACCTACACCGAAGAATGAATTCAAGCAAATTAATATCCAAATAAATCATATTTTCATATCGTATTTATATAAAATCGGCATCTGCATCAGTAAATCAAATACCACTAGATGTACCATGACTTATACTCTATTTTCATATTCTATTTATATGAAGTTGTATATGTTACTAATATTTTTCTTCCTAATTAAGTTTAGTCAGACTTAATTTTTTTTGACTAAAGACAAATCAAATAAGCCTTGTAAATCCAAACAGAGGGAGTACCACTGTAAACAGCGTATACTGACTATTCTAAGAAAAAAAAAGTGCATACATTTATTAGGATACATCAGTTATCGTTGAGCAAATATCTCTAAAAATAATATAGATACCGACAAACAACATTCATGAAAATTGGTACTCACTTCGATCCAAAATAAGTGTCACGAATTGAAACTTATTCTTATGAACATAGGCACGAAACCTTAACAGTACCGATATGCATATATATCCTACAAATCCGCTATTGTTTCGATAGTAGAACCGGACAAGAAGGGGTCACATATTTAAAAATATATAAACATCCAACTACTTTACAAGATTCCTCTGGTCCTTCTCTGATAAATCTATCTGAGAACGGGCCACTTTGTCACAGAAGACCTCATTCAAATCAAGAAGTAGTAATACGTAATCTGCTTGTTCTACGATAATAATCTATCACGAAAAGAAAGATCCATGTACAGGCCATCATGGCAGTCCATGTACGGGCCATCTGCATGTCTTGGTGTAGATCCAAACGGAGGGAGCACCACTGTAAACAGCGTATACTGACTATTCTAAAGAAAGAAACATGCGTACATTTATTAGGATACATCAGTTATCCTTGAGCAAATATGTCTAAAAAGTTATGGAACTTGACAAAAAACATTCATGAAAATTGGTACCAAGTACTACATAAATGAAGGACATTTATTGATCTTTTTCACAGTAGATCAGTGGGACTCGGCCTGTGGCTATGAAACAATTTTCTGGGGGAGGTTGTGACTATGAAACTTATTCGCATGAATATTGGTACGAAACCTTAACGATACCGATATGCATATCCGATAAACCCATTATCATTTTTATAGTAGAACCTCACAAAAAAGGGGTCACATATTTAAAAATATATGAATACCCCACTACTCTAAAAAACCTGATCTGCGCCTTCTCTAATAAATGTATCTGAAACGGTCCACTTCATAAGAGAAGACTTCACCAAATCAAGACTTAGTAGCACATAATCTCCTTGATCTACGATAATAATCTATCACAAAAAAGAAAGATGGACAATTCTTACAGATCCACTTCTTCACTTGTGAAAAAAGGCAAGAGAAAAGAAGAACAGATCCACTTCCAAACTCCTACACACGAGAATCAGACGTACCTGCAGGGGCCTGGGCGATGAAGACTCCGACGAGCAGCGCCAGTGCAAGCGCTGGAGCAGAGCCGCGCATCCCCGGCATCCTGTCGAACCCTACACGGCTCTGAATCGCCCAGCTCTCGATCTACTCCAACGGCAGAATGTACGCGCTTCCACTGGTGTATACCACAAACTGGCCGGCACGCCTGTATTTGTACTGGTGCTGGACGTGTGAAATTACACTAGCGCACACCAGCACTGGTGTAAGGGTAGCCAACTCTCAAGGGCATATCCGTAATTGCATCATGGCAGTCCATGTACAGGCCATCTGCATATCTTGGTGTGGGGACGGTTCCTCTGCATTAATGGAATAGAAGTGGAAATAGTTGGCACCACATTTATGCTGCAAGGTTAATATTGATGGATTTTAGCGGTGTAGCCAGCCCAACGGGTCAAGATGGTCCAGCAATGAAAATATTCACATTTTTGGTGCTACATAGTAGGTACCAGAAATTGGGCCACCCTGTCCACTCCTTAGCCACCGCACTGACAGATTTGTACTTTGATGATAAGCATAGTACTTCTTCTTTGGCATATAATAAATGTGGTAGAAATACATTCGATATTTGGGAGAAGCGAGCCAAGACGCCTGCCCCCGCGTCGCTCCTTCCCCAGGGCGACACAGGGGCGACCCCAACCACCGAGCGCCGGCAACCCCCACCCTCCTCCTCCCCCCGCCGTCGCTGGTGCCCTCGTAGGCAAAGCTCGTGTGGAGCAGGCGGCGGCGGGGTCGCTTCCATTTCTCCCGCGACGGTATCCTCAATGAGTTGGGGAGCTCATCCTGGAGGGCGGCAAGCGAAGGGCGATGGCTAGCATGGCATCGAGCTTCTTGCATCGGCCGATATGGTGAGGTGGGCGGCTTGGCAGCTCCGGCGGCTTCCCGAAAGCGGGCTCGAATCCCCAGATCGGGGTGGTCCCCATCTGTTAGCTCAGGCCATGGGGCTGGCCGTCAGGGCTTGCGATGGCGTGGCGGTGCTCCAGCTAGAGGATTGGCGCGGAGACACGTAACAAGTGCAGTGGCATATACACGTAGTGGAGGAGGCGGGCCCGACCTGGGCATAGTTGGGCTGCGGCTGGGATGTCCCTCTTGTGTGAGCTTCGGCCTTCGAGGTGGATCGGAGGCTTGGTTGTGGTGTGCTGTTCGTCGGCGTTGACTCGCCTCCATGGTGGCACTGCGGTTCGATTAGAGAGCTCTCGGATCCGGCGGTGATAGTTTGCTACTGCCGGTATAGGGCGGTCACGACTTGCTCTCTGTCGGTAGTGGTTGGGTTCCTTCCCTATGGCTCGGTTAGTTGGAGGGGCTTAAGGCTCAGGGCAAAAGCCTTGGTTGGATGAGGGTCGAAGGATACTGACGACGATGACGTTGTTGTGCCCTCCTCTTTGGAGTTGTCACCGATGAGTTCCCTCTTTTCATTAGACCGTGGCCTGCTGATTTCAAGGGTTGCCATAGGGGCTGTTGGTTTGGCCGGCCTTCTCCTGAGGTCTGGTGGGGCTGTTGTGGGTCACTTTGGGCGAAATCTTAAGTCTTCAACAAGGGTCGATGCCGGTAGTGATGCAGCCCATGGGTGTCGTTTTATCTTTCTTGAAGGCGTCTCGAAGAGCTTGTACAGTTGTACACCCATCTCTGGGTTGTGGACAAGATGGTGGTGGACTTTGAGTTGGCTTGTATCGACATTGTTACTAACTCGACCACTTTCGCACGGCAAGTAACATATCGATGACAAAGGGAACAAAGTATGTTGTTGTGCGGTTTGACCGATAAAGATCTTTGACCCTAAAAGTTGAAATAATAACCATAAGCTTGACAAGTGTGCAACAACCCAACAAATAACATGTGTATCTTCACATGTGTATCTTTTTTCACATGTAACGTCTTAATTTATTTTTCAATGTCAATTTTGTGATTTTGATCTGAATCCATATGCTATTATTTAGTCATTAAATACATTTCTTGATATTTAATGTGTATAAGCCAGATTTGAACTACAAGGTCATCGAAAATTGCTCAAAAGTAGGCTATAGATCACAGTTAAGTTTGTGAGTTTATTTGTAGATCCTATTCAATAAACCTTTTTACAATCCAAACATTTCAATGGGAAAACTCAAACACCTACTTGGAGTTTTCCGGTTTTAAAATTTTAAAGACTGCAACACAATGCAAAAGCATGGTGTCATGATATGGTCTCTAAAGATAGATAGAGTTAGAGAAGAGACTAGGCAGAGAAGATGTTTGCCATTATGCATGATTGATTTGATAGTATTTTTTATTCTCTCGATATATTATTATGTTATACGAGTTTAATACGAGTACCAAGTACGAAATAATTTATTGACCTTGTCACAATACATCAGTGGAACTCGACATGTGGCTATGAAATAATATTTTGGGGGAGGTTGTGGCTATGAAACTTATTCTCATGAACATAGGCACGAAACCTTAACGGTACCGATAAGCATATATATCCTACAAATCCGCTATTGTTTCGATAGTAGAACCGGACAAGAAGGGGTCACATATTTAAAAATATATAAACATCCAACTACTTTACAAAAATCCTCTGGTCCTTCTCTGATAAATCAGCCAGAAGGTTAGTCACCAGGAAATTGGGAGTTTCATCGAGCGAGCTTTCGGTCACATTCAACGTGCAAGCGCGTTTTGCACAAAGATGCGTCGGTAAGTTTGGTGACCTGTTTACACCACTAGTCAAAGCGTATTAGTGACATTATTATGTCAAAAAAGCAAAATGCGGAACTTGATGAAACTAGAGACAAATAAATCTAATGGATAATGTGGAACTGACTCCGCTCACCATAGTTCAAATCATTGTACTCACTTTTAGTCACACGAAGTGGTTCAATCTTAAGCATGCCTCATGCGTGTCGTGGTGTGTTTACCTGTATGCACCACCTTCGTATAATTGCAAAAGGAAAAGAAGATACCAAGGACTTGCACAACCGAGAGGCATTAGGCTGAGCCATGGGGCGAAGCAAAAAAAGAAAAGGAAAAACAAGGATGCAGGACACAAACTATCGGACGTAAAAACTTATATCAAACATACAGTAGTCTTAAAACAAGCTTTTTTATTGGAGTCATAAAATAAATTTACAATCTTCAACTGTGTCCGCATCTAACTTTTAGTCTTGTCCTCCCCACCCTCCTCCTCCCCCGCCGTCGCTGGTGCCCTCGTAGGCAAAGCTCGTGTGGAGCGGGCGGCGGCGGGGTCGCTTCCATTTCTCCCGCGACGGTATCCTCAATGAGTTGGGGAGCTCATGCTGGAGGGCGGCAAGCGAAGGGCGATGGCCAGCATGGCGTCGAGGTTCTTGCATGGGCCGATATGGTGAGGTGGGCGGCTCGGCAGCTCCGGCGGCTGCCTAGAAGCGGGCTCGAATCCCCAGAACTGGGTGGTCCCCATCTGTTAGCTCAGGCCACGGGGCTGGCCGTCAGGGCCTGCGATGGCGTGGCTGTGCTCTAGCTAGAGGATTGGCGCGGAGACACGTAACAAGTGCAGTGGCATATGCACATAGTGGAGGAGGCGTGCCCGACCTGGGCATAGTTGGGCTGCGGCTGGGATGTCCTTCCTGTGTGAGCTTCGGCCTTCGAGGTGGATCGGAGGCTTGGTTGTGGTGTGCTGTTCATCGGCGTTGACTCGCCTCCATGGTGGCACTGCGGTTCGATTAGACAACTCTCGGATCCGGCCGTGATAGTTTGCTACTGCTAGTATAGCGCGGTCACGACTTGCTCTCTGTCGGTAGTGGTTGGGTTCCTTCCCTATGGCTCGGTTAGTTGGAAGGGCTTAGGGCTCAGGGCGAAAGCCTTGGTTGGATGAGGGTCGACGGACACTGACGACGATGACGTTGTTGTGCCCTCCTCTTTGGAGTTGTCGCCTATGAGTTCCCTCTTTTCATTAGACCGTGGCCTGCTGATTTCAAGGGTTGCCATAGGGGCTGTTGGTTTGGGCGGACTTCTCCTCAGGTCTGGTGGGGCTGTTGTGGGTCACTTTGGGCGAAATCTTAAGTATTCAACAAGGGTCGATGCCGGTAGTGATGCAGCCCATGGGCGTCGTTTTATCTTTCTTGAAGGCGTCTCGAAGAGCTCATACACCCATCTCTGGGTTGTGGACAAGATGGTGGTGGACTTTGAGTTGGCTGGTATCGACATTGTTGGATTTTTTGTATCCATTTCTTTTTTCAGGTTTTTGCACGATTCTCCCTTTCAATCGTGTGGTTTTCGACCTACTTTTCCTGAAAAACCAGGTCATTTTGTATTTGGTTTTCTCTCTTATTGAATTCAGCAGAGCTCCTGTCTTTCTCCTAAAAAATACATTCCATATTTGGACAACTTTAATTTTTCCCCCAAATTTTCAAAGGGCCACCTCATAAGAGAGTTTCATCATGTTGGTGGTCCAAGGGAGGGAACCACAAGTATGACACAAAACTTGCATGTTCCATCATGTTGGTGGCTGGGAACTTCTAAGGCATGTACCAAAGCATTCTTAGGGACGTCTTGTGGGGCATGTGCACTGCTGTATTCTATATATGTGGTTCCCTTGACCCTCACCGGTATCCCGCTATTAGTGTTTAGAACATTAAATATTCTAATTAATGGGCAGGAGATTTCAATGGAAAATCATAAACGCTCAAAGCTAAAGGCAAACTTTAGACTTAAATTTCTCAATCTTCCAAACTAAGATTGTGCAAACTTTGGAATTACTTTTCAACCTTTCTCAATATGTATGGACTTTATACCTGAAGATTCAGAACTTCCTATTAGTCAACCACCTAGGGAACACATTGCTGACTGAGCGCATCAAATGGTTATAGCAGTAGCAGTGACGACTACAACGAGGACGGTGCTGGCGGCACATGGTTGACTTGCCTAGGAACAAAAGGGGATAACAAGGATACTACAATTCGCTGTGAATAACAAGCGTACCATGAACTCCCCATCCGGCTAATCCAAAGACAGCCACCCACGACAACACCACTAAAACGCAAAGGAACTTGCCCAAAACAGAAAAACCTCGCCGCGTCTCAGCCGACGCCGGCCACCACCGAAGAACTATAACTCCCACCAAGCATTCCTTGTCGACACACCATCCACCCTTAATGCGTAAAGGAGATGGCAAGTGAATGGCGGGACTTGATCATACCCGAGAAAAGGCACCGTTTTGGTATCAGTAGCGACAACCGTACATTGCATCGTGGATGATCAATCATGAACAGTGGCGAGCACCGGAGGAGCGCAACGAAGAACCTCCAACCCGTGTCTCCAAGCACGATGCTCCCACCAGAGGGATGACGTTGAGGACGCCGCCATCGTGTCGATTATGCACCGAATCAAGGCTTTCGCCCGAAGACAACTACTAACACCAAGCGGGCGAGGGGGATCACGACGCACCTTGGCGACACCTCCAAGGAGGGGTAAGACACCCCAGGTGCCATCGCCGCCGGCCCGGCAAAAACTGGGCAGGATTTTCATCCATAACGCCGCACATCACCCCGCCTCCAAGTTTTGGGGCAGCACTGTCCTTGTAACCTCACACCGCCGCCACCACAGCTCCGCGCCGATGAAGCCGCACAACCATAGTACACCGACACCACGCACAACAAAGAGGAACGAGGCGCCAACATCCACCACCAACCTCGACCAGCAGCCTCCCGACACCTCGGCCATGGATCAGGGTCACCACCGTGGTTGTCACCCGCTCCAGGGGACATCCACGCAATGACCCAATCCCCCACGGCCCACATCAAATCCGGGAGACCCAGATCTGACCCTCCTCTCCTATCACCGCTCCAATGCCAACACTACCCGACGGACACCACTGCCAGCCCTGACGCGGAGGAGGCCGAACGACCGCTGCTCGTCAGGAGCTCCTTCCTGACAAAGCCTCCACAACACTGTCGCCTCCAAAGCCGAGATCCAACATCGTCACCTAGGCAGCGCCGACGCGCCACCCAGCCCCCCCCCCCCCCCCCCCCCCCGCCCCTGCTGCCTCCCTGCCGACTCCGCCGCTCCTCCACGAGCCACTCCGCACCCCGGAGAAGCCCGTCGCAACCTCGCGCCGCTGGCCATCCACCACCATCGCATCCCCGGGGACGACCCGCCTCCGCATGAAGGGGGCTCGTCAGGGAGCGCCACCCTCGCCCACCATTTTCAACGGCCAGGCGTGGCCGCCACCGTCGGCGTGGGTAGCGGCAGCGGCCAGGGAAGGGAGATCGGGTGCCTCTAGTTTTCCAAGGTTAGGGGTACCTTTGGAGCCACACGCCCGTGCGACCCGGGAGGAGGAGGGGCCGTGGTCGTCCTTTTTTTCAGTTCCTCTTCTCTGGCAGCTGTCTTGTGAGACCCCTTGCTTTTGGAAGTAGTTTCCACCTTGGTCATGTGTGCACACTTGTTAGCTACCACATGCATGTATAGTTTCAGAGTTTTTCAAGTTTCACGGCTTATGGAATCGATCCGTAGTGCACTCGAGTCGATTATCGGACAATTTTACCCTTTTCAGATTAAAAATAGAAAATAAAATGCAGGAAAGGGGGAAATAATATGATGAGTTGAATACACCACTAGTCAAAGCGTATTAGTCATTATCTCAAAAAAGCAAAATTCGGAACTTGATGACACCCCCCACCATAGTTCGAATGACAAATAAATCTAATGGATACGGGATACCGTGGAACTAACTCCGCCCACCATAGTTCAAATCATTGTACTCACATGAAGTGGTTTAATCTTAAGCATGCCTCATGCGTGTCGTGGTGTGTTTACCTGTATGCACCACCTTCGTATAATTGCAAAAGGAAAAGAAGATACCAAGGACTTGCACAACCGAGAGGCACTAGGCTGAGCCATGGGGCGAAGAAAAAAAGAAAAGGAAAAACAAGGATGCAGGACACAAACTATCGGACGTAAAAACTTATATCAAACATACAGTAGTCTTAAAACAAGTTTTTTTATTGGAGTCATAAAATAAATTTACAATCTTCAGCTTTGTCCGCATCTAACTTTTAGTCTTGTCTGGAAGATCTCCGATCATACAAGGGGTGTATATAAAGGACTCATCAACCGACCATGAGATATGAACTCTTGGACGCATATAGCCTATGTACTGAACTTTTGAGCTATCAAAATGATAAGCCACTGCTTTTAACCCCAGATGGAAGAAGGCAATATCTTTGTAGGGGTGAAACCCAAGTAATGAACATCCAAGTAACGGACAGTATCCAGGATGGCGTCCACACTCATCAAGAATATTATCATCATCCCAGTCCCAATCAGAAACCACATTCTCCAGCCTTTTGTTATTGCCATATTTGTCAAGAACATGATCGTCATCAAATATCCAAAGTCCGCATATTCGATAAGGGTTGAGCGAATATATATTTGCCGATGGCTCAACAAGGCCAATGCTATTCTTCAACACCCATTCTACCTCACCATTGGATTCGCTCAGGTGCCAAATCCGAATTCGATCATGAAGATTTGCAAAGTATACAGCCTCCATGGAGCTCCCAAGATAATGCTGTCCAACTTTGTGTTCGTTAGCATCTATTGGTGTTTTTATTACTTGATATTTGCCGGTAGAAGAGGATAACCTTCAAAGGTGCCCATAAAGATGTCAATATCATTTTTAGTGGTACTGATACAATGGTGATGTCAAATAAACAAGAGAACTTTTAGTGTTACGAATACAAGGGAATTTGACATTTTAGATTAATGATGTGTACCTAGTGACAAATGTACCATAACAAAGCAGCACGTGTAATGCTCCACGCCAGTAGACGCTGTAGCGCCATCTTGTCACCCAATTGGTCGTGAACATCAGTGAACCCCGCACGTTGACCATTCCACGTCATTGGGCGTTCCAGGCAGGCGCTGCCACCGCCGCGTGGCGGGGTTGGCCACAAAAAACTCCGTCGTGTCGCCGTAGAGCAGGAGACCATTGCAGTGGTCCGCGATCGTTCTATGGCCTTCTGTGTAGCCGGGCAGGAAGTGGAGGTTGCCGTAGTCGACGCGGGGGTGCTGCGTGGAGGGGCGGGCAAGGAATTGCGGGCGGTGGTGGTCGGTGTAGTTGGCGAAGATGTCCTCCACGGAGTGCGGGAGGAGGTGCGGGAGCAGCAGCCGCCGGGCGTCCACGACGGCGCGCCACGCCCTGCGCACGCACCGGGACGCGGCGAGGTCATGCGGCTGGAGGCGGCCGAGGATCGCCGCCAGCGCATCGTCGGGCAACGCCTCCGTGTGATCCATCGGAGATCTCGCTGACGTGTACCGCGTAGACACGTACGGCGGCTTATATTGTGCCGGACTCTGACGGAAAAGGAAAATTTCCTTTTGGACAACGATCGCCTGGTACGATACAACATGTGACTTCTTTTGTATAGTTTTTTTCTGGCATCCGTGGTAGAGTTTGTACCGACCACATGTGAACTCATGTGCGCTTTTTCTTCTTTCAAAATTCTACCGAACTTCCTTTTTCTTTTAAAAAAGGCTAAAACTTCAAAAGCCATCACAACTGAATCTTCCAATGACAAAGTTTATTGCGGCTTATGATCTGTATCTCCAAATGGCATCTAGTGGTTTTTTGTCCCGTAGAAAAAATGTAGTGGTTGTTTGGATAATGAGAATTAGTTGCAACATTATAGTAGAAACAAATTTTTAGAGTATATTTAGGAAAACCAGTTTTTTTGCTTTTTTTCACAGAGAAAAGGAAAACTAGTTTTCGGTAGTATTACTGTTATAGTAGGTCTATACACTTTCAGCACGCGCGCACATCTGGTGGAGCACATTTGTGGCGGGTTATTATTTTCGCCCGCCACTGCAAGGACAATTACAATGGTGGTTGCTGAGGGAGTCCTGGATTAGGGGGTGTTCGGATAGCCGGACAATACCTTCAGCCGGACTCCAGGACTATGAAGATACAAGATTGAAGACTTCGTCCCGTGTCCGGTGGGACTTTCCTTGGCGTGGAAGGCAAGCTTGGCGATGCGGATATTCAAGATCTCCTACCATTGTAACCGACTTTGTGTAACCCTAACTCTATTCGGTGTCTATATAAACCGGAGGGTTTTAGTCCGTAGGACAACTTCATCATACAACAATCATACCATAGGCTAGCTTCTAGGGTTTAGCCTTCTTGATCTCGTGGTAGATCTACTCTTGTACTACCCATATCATCAATATTAATCAATCAGGAAGTAGGGTTTTACCTCCATCAAGAGGGCCCGAATCTGGGTAAAACTTCGTGTCCCTTGTCTCCTGTTACCATCCGCCTAGACGCACAATTCGGAAACCCCTACCCGAGATCCGCCGGTTTTGACACCGACATTGGTGCTTTCATTGAAAGTTCCTCTGTGTCGTCACTTTTAGGCCCGATGGCTCCTTTGATCATCAACGACGATGCGGTCCAGGGTGAGACTTTTCTCCCCGGACAGATCTTCGTTTTCGGCGGCTTCGCACTGCGGGCCAACTCGCTTGGCCACCTCGAGCAGATCGAAAGCTACGCCCCTGGCCATCAGGTCAGGTTTGGAAGCTTAAACTACACGGCAGACATCCGCGGGGATTTGGTCTTTGACGGATTCGAGCCACAGCCAAGCGCGGCGCACTGTCTCGAGGAGCATGATCTAGCTCTGCCGCCGAACAGTGCCCTGGAGGCCGCACGCGCACCGGTTTCGACCCTTAATTCGGAGCCTATTGCGTCAATCGAGGATGAGCGGTTGGACGTCACCTTGGGGGCTGCGATCTCAAAGGCGATCGAGCCGAACGCCAGCCCCACACTCTGCATGACTCGTGACTCCGAGGATCCGGATTACTCTCCGGACTCCGAACCCCCCGCGCCCCTGCCGATCGAATCCGATTGGGCGCCGATAATGGAGTTTACCGCCGCGGACATCTTTCATCACTCGCCCTTCGGCGACATCCTGAACTCATAAAAGTCTCTCTCTTTATCAGGAGAGACATGGCCGGACTACGGTCAGCAAGGATGGGATGCGGACGATGAAGAAATTCAAAGCCCACCCATCATCCACTTTGTAGCCATTGTCGACGATTTAACCGACACGCCTAACTTCGACTCCGTTGGGGTACGTCATGCCCGCCTGGAGGACGGTGACATCGGATGTGCGTGGGTCGTAGCGCATGAGGCGGCCCGTCGAGTCCCCAGTGCGAGTCACCATCTCATGTTGTGACCTTTGATAGTTCATCGAGCTGTCTGTGACGTAGACCTGACCCATGACTTGATCGACGTCAACACCGTTGGTGAAGCGCAGAGGAAAACCGTCAACCTGGTTGACCAACACGGTGGCCTCGCCGCCGCCCGGCGCTACCCGCATCAGCCCCTTGTACGCGTCGGCCACATAGAGGTCTCCCGATTTCTGGTTGAAGCGTATGCCAAGCGGGCGGCCGCAGCGGCTCTCCCTGGCATTCTCAGTTTCCGGGCTGAACTTGGACGGCGTGCAGGTGTTGCTATCATAGCCGGGTCCATATGCATAGGTAGTCCATCCTAGCTTTCCGCCGTTCCACTTGAGGATCCGGCCGTCCGAGACTCCGCTGTAGGGGCCCTGGCCCAGGCCGTCGAAGGCGACGCTCTCCGGCCCTTTGACCGTCCCTGGCGGCAGCGGCAGCTGTTGGCTTCGTGAGGCATCGAAGCTTGTGGCGGCTAAGGCCCCGGGCATGAGGAGAAGGACGAGGATGAGTAGCGTGACAGTGGTCTTGAGGAGGCGGCTCATGGAGCACCCCATGTTGTTGCCGATCTGCTAGCTTCTCTCGCTGGCTCCTGGATCGATCTGGCGTAGTTATGTGTTGTTGGTTAATTAGCACCTGCGCTGGACGGCTTTGGTTTGATGGAGAGATATCCAAGCTGGAGGCTGCTCTTATATAGCAGTAGGGAAGAAAATCCTATACGACCGGGTCGTATCGTTTCAGCTGGGAGACCCACTCAATCGAGTGCCACGTGGCTGCGCGAATCTTGACGCAACAAGGTAACTTCTTCCCCGATTCCCTTTGCCAAAACTCGATTCTCACCTTGCCGCGCTCGTTCCCGACGGCGAAGTCATCGCGGCAAGACGGCGATGACATAGCCAGAAGGCAGCAACCAACCAGCAAACTCCATTGGTGTTCGTCTTCTCTGACTAGATTGATTTTCTTGGACTGCACCGGTGCCCAGACAAGTGAGAGGGCTCACGACGGCGGCGAGCAGTGGAGTTACACCGGCGGTGAGCAGCGGACTTGCTCGGCGTCAGGAGCCTGCCCTCGGCCGGCCGGGCTGAGCAGTGTGATTGAGCCGGCGTCGAAGAGTTTGGACGCAGCCAATCGGGCAAGCAGCCAGCAGCCCGGACGCACGATGTGAGCAGAGGAAAACCACGCCGGCGGCGAGAAGTTTGACTCTGTCGGCGGCGGCGGAGCTAGCACCAGCGGCAGGTTGGGATGGTCTGGGAGTGGCCACGGCGTTCGATTTCATCGCTAGGCATTGGGGAAGAAGGTAGCCTGTTGCTTTGAGATTCACAATGCCACATGTCGCGCAAGTGAGTGGGTCTCACGACTGAAATGATACGACCCGGGTCGTATAGGATTTTTTTCCTTAGCAGTAGCACTGATCCATCGAGAACTAGCTGTCCGAGTCGGCCTGTGGTACAGCCGGAGGCCGATCGAGTGGGTTTCGATCGGACGTTTTTTTTTTAGGAAAACCGTTTCTGCTACGTAGTACGCACCAAACGAGGAAGAGCACGGAACGGAAACTCGTTTCCTTCAGGCGCTCGTGAGTCGTTTTTCTTCCACGCACGCGGATCGATCGAGCAAAAAAAACGGTGGCCGGTGTACGTGCGTGACAGTACAAGCTAGCTTCACGTGTATTGTGTACGGGAGCAGAAGAATCGATCCACCTGCTAGCCTGCTTGCTTCGGAGCTCGTACAGCTTGTTGCACTCCATCGTCGTCGTCTCGCCGTCGGCACTGGGCCAACAGCCGTTTTCTTGTTTCCACCAACGTACCTAGCAAGTACGTAGCCTACACGTAGTACACAGTAGAGGAGCACGTACGCCATCCATACTCCATTAACTATTAAAAAAAATTACTCCATTAAGGAGCAACACCGCCGTCTTCCCCGCCCAAGGTTTTGGATTTCGGAAAATATACCGCCCCAGAATGAAATTGGCGAAATTCGGCTTTTCCGAAAATTCCGGACGAAAAGCACCATCCAAATTTTGTATTCTTGAACGAAAAATGAGCGGATTTTGAACCAAAATAAACGAAATTACCCAAAAATAATAATATCTGCAGCACCTAGAACACAACAGAACCAAGCTGAACAGCGACAATACATGAACTGCTTATACACACGTGAATAGTCCAAAACCACGCAGGTGCCCGTCACCCGCATCGCCTCCAGGGGCTACACGGGTGGAGCTCCAAATCGAGCCGCCGGCGGGCCTCCCTCGTCTCCTACCTCCCCTCGCCGTCGCAGGATGAGGTCACTGGACTAAGTCCTTGCGGCGGACGGCGGCGGCGGGGCGTTTCGTTTCGCTGCGCAGCGGCGTGGTCCTCAGTGGCGGGAGGCGCTCATCTGCCCCAGCTCGGCGGCGCAGCCGCGGCGGCTCCCTGCGCGGATCTCACGCTCTAGCTCCTGGATCCGGCCGGCACATGTATGGAGGGGTGGCGGCCCTCCCTCCCCTACTCGGGGGTGGCTTGGCGACTTCGGCGGCCCGGTGGTTGGCTTCTCCGCGGATGCCTCATGTGCTGCGGCGGCGGCTCCCATGTGCAGCGGCGGCGGCCCCCGACACGATCTCGCGCTTCCGAATCCGGCCGGCGCGGGTGCGGAGGGGTGGCGGCCCTCCTGACCCTGCTCGTGGGCGATGTGCTCGCCTACGTTGTGGCTGTCTGCTGGAAGTGGTCCCTTTGGCTGCCTGAGATGGGGGGGGTGCGGATCTGACAAATGGCCAGATCTGGCTTGCCGGTGTTGCTCTGGCTACCGGTAAGTAGTGGTTTGTGGTGGCTCTTCAATGTTGCTGGCGCGACATCTTCGTGGAGGTGGGCAGGCCATTGGAGGTGTTGCGCGTGGGGGTGCCGGTGGTGACGGGTGCTCCGGGGGAAAGTTTGTCGGGCTCTTGCCGGCCGGCACGGGTATGGAGGGGTGGAGACCCTCCCTCCCCTGCTCGGGGGTGGCTTGGCGACTTCGGCGGCCCGGTGGTTGGCTTCTCCGCGGATGCCTCATGTGCTGCGGCGGCGGCTCCCGACACGATCTCGCGCTTCCGAATCCGGCCGGCGCGGGTGCGGAGGGGTGGCGGCCCTCCTGACCCTGCTCATGGGCGATGTGCTCGCCTACGTGGTGGCTGTCTGCTGGAAGTGGTCCCTTTGGCTGCCTGAGATGGGGGGATGCGGATCTGACAAATGGCCAGATCTGGCTTGCCGGTGCTGCTCTGGCTACCGGTAAGTAGTGGTTTGTGGTGGCTCTTCAATGTTGCTGGCGCGGCATCTTCGTGGAGGTGGGCAGGCCATTGGAGGTGTTGCGCGTGGGGGTGCCGGTGGTGACGGGTGCTCCGGGGGAAAGTTTGTCGGGCTCTTGCCGGCCGGCGGCGTCGGCGTCCGTGGGCGTTGTTTCACCTCCTTTGAGGCACCGTCATGGAGCCCCGTGTCCGCCACCCTCGGTTGACGGGTCGGGCGAAAACCTAAAGCCTGGCCGGGTCGGGCGACGGCGTCGTCATCGTCGCTTCCCCCTTGGGGGCTTCGCCTTGAAGAGCTTTGGTTCCCGGTTGCGCGCTCCATGGGTTGGACGCTCGCGACATTGCGGTCGGCTGGTCTCCGTCTGGCGATGTGGATGTTTGCGCGGCTTCTTGCGTGGCAACGATGGCGGCTTTGAGCAGAGCTGGCTTGCTGGTGCGTCTTGGTAGTCGATCTCTTCCGGCATGTTCACGGGGTCGTCGTGCCCCGCTTTGTCTTACTGAAGTCGGAGCTGCTGAGGAGGGGGCCTTGCGGCGACGATGACACGAGATGGGTGGTCGGCTCTGGTGCTGGCTCGGCGCAAGCACAACGCTTTTCTCTTGCAATGCCCGTCGATTGAGTCGGAGCTGCCTGGTCGCCGGCGCGTGTGGCTGAATGTTTGGCATCGGCCGGCGCAAGCCTTGACGCTTGTTCGCGGTGAGGGCTTCTTCGGTGGTCGTCGATGATGGAGTCGGAGTCGCCTTGCGGAGGTGTGATGACGATGACGCTGGGATGCAACCTCGACGACGCTTTTCTCCTCGGCGGCGTGTGTGCGTTTTTGTGTGGGTTGCCAGGTCGCCTTGTGTGCCTTGTTTTAGGGGGTGTGTTGTTACGTTTTCGCCCGGTTTTCCGTTAATTAATCGGGCAACTATCTTCTTCTTCATTAATGAGACGAGGCAAATCTTTTGCCTCCGTTTCAAAAAAAATACACACGTGAATCAAATACTGGCCTACTCTCGCGCCGGATGGCCAGGAGCGCGTCGTCCGGCAGCGCCTCCGTGTGGTCCATCGGCTTGTCGCTCGCTGCCGCCGTGTTCTGGACGCCGATCATGGCAGCGCGGGGCATTTTGAGTCGTCGCCTAGGTTTCCCCTCGAGAACCCCCCCCCCCCCTGCCGTGCTTTTCTATGTACAACTCTGAAAAATAAATGGAAAACTTGAAAGCTACGGAATCAAATATAAAATTTTCCTGCGGCAAACTTGGCTTGTCGCTTACGAGACGATCCGTGGCCGCACATGTGGGCAAGTTGCCAGTTATTGGTTCATGTTTTGCTGATCTGTTTGCTTGAATTTATCTTAGTGCAATTCACATAAATTATGTTGCAATGGGATCGAATGTTGATATTTATACTCTGTCCATGCATCCACAAGACCCAATCTGCTACAGATGGAGAACCTACTCTCTTTGCTATACATTGTTGACATTGGAATTTTTAGTGCTGGTTCAGCGTTCAATGCTACTTTCAATGCCAGCAAAGAGATTCAGCAACAACGCACGGTATCATCCAGTTATCAGAAAAAACGAACATTATACTGGCACCCGGTGAAACTTCAAATCAAACTAATGAAAAGAACCACCTCTGGTATATCAGTGGAATCGTAGAAGTTACTTTGCCCACCCGGGTATTGTGCTAACTTTTACACACAAGTGTCTCAACAAAAAATTAGCAAGGTTTTCAGTACACATGGACCGTAGGCGTATTACATACGTGTTATGGTGTTTGTACGTGTATGTCCCATCTCTGTGATTGCAAAAAAGAAGAGAAATGTAGGCACAACCGTAGTCTGAGGCTGAACAATCGCGCTAAAATAAACAGCAGAATACAAACTATCTGGCGAACAACTATGAAAATTGTACATGTAAAACGACTGAGAGCAAACAGACAATAGTCTCATGAAGCAAGATCGCGTCACATAACACATGTACGCCAATCTTGTTCTTCATCGTCATCATCTTTCATCGTCAGCATCTTCATATTCCATCTCCAACCTTTATCTTCATATGAGTTTGCATATTCTGGTAGATCTCCAGCCATGCACGGGGTGTACAGAAATGACTCGTCTATCCCCATTGTCATACTGCCATACTTTGGACGTAGATTACCTATGTACTGAACTTTTAAGCTATCCAAATGGTAGGCCACCGCTTCATAATACCCCACCAAGAAGAAGGCGATATGTTTGCAGGGCTGAAATCCAATTAGAGAGTATTCACGATGTTGTCCACACTCATTGTTTGTGTTTGTGTCAAGAATATTATCATCGTCCCAGCTCCAATAAAAAAACTGCCGCGCTAGCCTTCTGTTATTTCGATATTTGTCAAGAAACTCATCGTGATCTAAGATCCAAGGCCTGCAAATTCCTTTCATGTTGAATGAACATATATTTGCCAACGGCGCAAGGTCAATGCAATTCTTCAACACCCAGTCTAACCTGACCGCTTAATTCACTCAGGGTCCAAATCCGAATTCGCTCACGGATCTCCGCAAAGTACACATCCTCCTCTAATCTTCCGAGATAGTGCCTTCCAACTTTGCCTTCCTTGGCATCTATTGGAGTTCTTATTACATTATATTTGCGAGAAGGCAACGAAAACCTATGAAAATGTCAACAACAATTTGAATGTAAAATAAGCAATATGAATGCAAGAGTGATAGGGAATTTAATTACATGCACTTTTATCATGATGTTTACCTGATGACAAATGCACCGCGATAAAACAACACATGTAATACTCGATGACAATACACGCCGTAGCGCCATCTGCATGTTGACATCAAAAACATGATCGTGAACCACAATCTGCCCCGCAAATTTACTGCTCTGGTCGTGAACCACAATCTGCCATAGTCCGGTGATTGACGAGAAAACATCTAGTGTCAATTCGGGCATGGCCATTCTGTCGACTGTGGTGGCTCCTCCATGCTCGCGCTTCGCGAATGCCTTGAGCTTATCGTGAAGTTCTCCTCAATGAGCTGTTCTGGTGAGACTTCTGCCGACTTGCAGTCGCTCACGTCGAACAATCCTAGATCCTTATGTTGTATCAAGAACACCTTGTAGTGCGGCGACACGGTAGGATCGAACGCGAGATACGGGGCGCATAACTCTTGGTCGCGCGTGGCCGGGAGGCGTGCCCATCGTCGGGTAGCGGGGTTAACCACGCAGAAGGCCCTCATGCTGTCACAGTAGAAGTTGTAGCCGTCGCCGTATAGCAGGAGGCCGTTGCAGTGGTCCACGATCCTGTTATGGTCCTCAGCGTAGCCGGGCAGGAAGTGGAGGTTGCCGTAGTCGACGCCGCGGTGCCGCGTGGAGGGGCGGCCGAGGAAGAGCGGGCGCTGGTAGTCGCAGCAGTTGGCGAAGATGCCCTCCACCGAATCCGGCAGGTGGCGCCTCCGGGGCAGCAGCCGCCTCCCATCGACGACAATGAGCCATGCCCTGCGCACGCGGCAGCACGCCGCCAGGTCCCGCCGCACGAGGCGGCCAAGGATGGCCACGAGCACGTCGTCCGGCAGCGCCTCCGTGTGGTCCATCAATGACGATCACGGCAGCTCGGGGTGTTCCGAGTTCCGACCAAGGTTCCCGCTCGGGGTGTACAGGTAAAATTTGTCTGTGCTGGTGTCATGTAAAAAGGGAGTGGAAAACTTGGCAGGTACGGAACCAAGTTTTGGTATGGAAAACTTGACCTGTGGGTTACGAACTTACGATCCATGTGCTATGCACGCAAGGTTGAAATAGCAGGTTTCCACGGCAAACTATTCCTTTTTTGAATTCAACATATATACTACATGGTAAAATTTGTGAAAGTGAGCTCAAGAATTCCAATGATCGAGGGATTGGCCCTCGGCGAAACCGGCTAAGCAAGGTACAAATTACATAATAATCCAAAGGGAAGCGGGAACAATGTGCTGGTACCCTACTAGATTAAAGTTACACAGGGAATGCCCTACAAGTACATGATACAACTTCAGAAGTAAAACCCAGATGGCAGAAATCCACACCTTATGGAACCACACCATTAATATCACACCTGTTGATGTGTATGTGCATCGATCCCAGTTGCCAATGGACCGCTCATCCGCACTTCACCAGATAAATAATAAATGAGCCGCTCAAATCATACACCGGCTGTACACGCAATATTCCTCGGAGTTTCTATATTTACAATTGTGTTGATATGGCGAGGAGACATATTCTGTATGTAGAACCAAATTTCCGGTGGCCTTCGTACTTCACGTTTCAAAGAGTTGGCTTCTCATGGCACTGCAGATGTCGTCTGCCACAGCATCGTTCTCAAGTAGGAACTTCTCGGCTTCCTCCTTGCCCGGCAGGAAGTCGCCGTTGATCCAATACCCAGATCCTTCCTTGACGATAACTCCATGCGTAGAAGCCATCTCCAGAATCTCCGATTCGTGGCAGATTCCCTTACCAAACCCAATGTTGAGCCCAGCTTCCTTCAGGGCTGCTGGTACTAATTTGTTCTTGATGATCTGCACTGCTATACTAATGCCAGTGGCCTGAAAATGCAGAGTTTACTACTATTAGAGCAATGGCATGTACCCGATGCTCTGTTATGATCAAGTTATGCATACGTCGCATGTTTAGAAGAAAAATGTGCATTTGTCTATAGTGCTATCGGTCGACCAAGGGTAACAGAACACCAAATAAGAATCATGAAATCTATCTATCTATAATACCTCGTCTTTGCTATACTGCAATTTCCTTCTCGAAGTCCTCATTCTGATTGCTGAATAGAACCCTAACGCGTTGCCACCACAGGTCACCTCCTTGTAGAGCCCAGAAGATGGATCTGAGCTCCGCTTTGTTCTAACCTATAAATAGAATCAATCAATAGAGTCAAAGAAGCATGGCAGAAGCATCATACTTCCTGTATTAAAATATCTTAGACCTTCATGTTTTTACTAGTGCGATAAGAAGAATAAGGATAACAAAATCACATTAAGGCTGAAACGGAACCAATATGAAATGTCAGATCAGTATCAGCAGAAAGGGATAAAAATACAGTCTTGCTAAGTCTCAGTCGACTGAGACTTCGTTAAGTCTCAGTCGATGCTATATCCGTGAGAGCTTACATTGAGTCCGTGCAAAATTTTCTTTTCTGTTTTTCCTTTTTCTCTCTTGCATGTTATGTCACTTGACTGAGACTAGGTTAAATCTCAGTCGACTTAGACCTAGCCACACCCATAAAAATATCACTCTGATATAGAGGCATGCCAGCATATTTGATACTTTCAGTACCACAATAGCATATCTTTCCCCAAGCCAGTACTGAGTTTTCAATTTTTCAGATCAAACCCATTTCATTTTGAAGATTAGGTGTACAAGAACATAATACAGCATATTCATCTATTTTTGTTAGTACATGGAGAAATGCTCATTTATAATATCAGGAGATTGGGTTTAATAGGTTTCTTGTTCGAACAACAGGAAACAGTACAAACTAAAACAATTACTCAGTCAACAATATCTGACAAATCATGTGGGAACCATGAACAAGGGTCTCAGGGAGCTGAGGTGCTGTTCGATGTAATAACCCAACAACACCAGGAAACACAAGTAAATGCATACCTGATTCACAAAAATAATAAGTGTTTCAGAGCGACTTAATGTGTATTGAATTTTTCGAAGTGCCCGTGTCATTAAACGGGATTGTGCGTCTTTAAATTTCATGTATATTTCACCTTCAAGTTCACATTTGGGAATCAGTGCTGCCACCTGTCATTAATCCATTAAAAGCAAGGTAAACAATTATATAACATAGATAAAATACGAAGTGCATAAAGTTGGCAACCTAAGCAAAAGGTGATGAATCATTGCATAAATGAAACATAAGTAACATATCATGCTAAATTTTAGTGCTAATCTTAAATCATGGAGTTAACAGTCCAACTGTCAGATGAACTACCGACACATGCTCTTCTTTTGTACTACTAGGGAATGCACCATCTTCAAAATTCAGTTCATATCATCAACGCTAATGCAAGTAAGCTTCTACCTATACGCTCTAACAACGTAGATAAAATAAGGTAAAGATAACAGAAAATATCTGAAAATAGCATGGTGAAGTAACATACACTATCCACAACAACAACATCAATGGATCCACCAACAAGAGTGTTCACTATGCTTAATGAATTTTCAGCAGAATCAGGTTGAGCTATTAGGAGTTTGTCAATGTCCACACCAACTTCTTCTGCAAATGATGTGTTGAAAGCATTTTCTGCATCAATATAAGCACAATTGCCTGCAAGTATTCCCAATCACAAATATTGATCAGATACTCTGGTTCACGATAAGATGAAAAACGTATCAACTACCAAGCACAATGAACCAAACAAAGATTAGAGATAAATCACGCAATAGCTCTGTGGATTTCAACCAGTTGGATGAAACTTGCTCTTGAGATTTGATGTAGGGAAATCTTTTGTAGCCAGCATTGTAACAATGTAAAAAAAAGACTCCTCGAATAAGAACAGTGTTTCCATTAAAACATATTAGCAATTTTTAGATATGTTTCTAAGTATACAGTTTCCAAACATCCTTTACTAATGCATGTTAGGGAGAACACTAAAAAATAAACCGACAAATGTGGAAGCCATTCTTAAAGTTGAAGATTCAATTTCTTGACGCTGAAAGTTTCGAATAATGCTACGTATACAGCTGCTCAAGAATATACAAAAACATTTATAATGACTTCAGGAGTGCACAAGATTAGAACCATTCACAGATTTGATGTTGTCAAGGATTGCTGTAGCAAAGTAAATATGGTGAAGGATAAAAGAGGATGGTAAACAATTTGATAATTGCATAAAAAAATTGCAGGCACCGTAAAAGAAATATCAACCTCCATTCTTTTGGGATTCCTTGATAACATGAAGTGCAAGTGTTGTCTTCCCAGATGACTCTTTTCCGAATATTTCAACCATTCTACCCTGCCAAACAACTTTAATCAGTGATTTGTTAAACAGGGCAAGTAAAATCAAATTTGAAATGTACTGAAAAAATTGAAATCCAAGGAGACAAACATGAAGTTGGGCCTGTATATACTTTTCTAGAGACGCTGAAGACAAACTGTGATTCTTGGGTGCCCAGACAAAAGAAACATGAAGCAGGCACATGATGTTTAGCATGAGTGAATGAAAGGGACTTTGCCACTCAATTAACCAGTTGAACGCATGATACAGTTTGAACCAATGCAGAGGTGTAGGTGTGCATCAAAATTCCCGCAAAATATACCAAATAACATTTGGACTTGTGACTGCAGACAGAAATAGGGACTGCTATATAGCATACAGCAACGGGACAGGGAAAGGTTATTTGAATTTTCCTGTGCAACATCAGTGGGCCATGTGCAGTACCAATTGAGGCATTTATAGGTAATTAAATGATAACAACACATACTTGGATCAAGTGAATATTTAGTTTTGAACAAGACGGAAAAGCATTATAACCTTTGGTAAACCTCCAATGCCAAGAGCAAGGTCAAGCTTAAGAGAACCAGTCGAAATGACAGATGCACGCCTTGTCCGGGAGAAGCGCTCCAAGCACAGATTAGAATCTCTATCGAAATCACTTGCAAGCTGAGAGACAGCACCATTCAGCGTCGACACTTTCTCGAGGGATTTCGCATCATCCAGTGGGGGGTCGCTCTCATAGTCTGACTGCATATCAGCTGAAATTTTGTACAGATTCCTGAGTAGATGCATAACTCATAAGGAAGGCAGTTAATAACTTAATATAGCTATAGAACACAAAAGAGTACTACGTATATAGCGCTGTAACTTTGGAGAGCATCAGGTGTCGACTAGTAGAATACTGACATACTTTAATCATATGTTTTGTGCAGACACAGTAAAGTTACACTTAGGGAAAGACAGTGCCTAATAGACATTGAATGGCCACAGCAATTGGAGTTTCGCTCATTTTTCGTGTGCAATGCTGGTTTTTGACAACACTAGGTATATAGTACACACGGTATAAAACTTTGAAGGTCATGTATATGTACCAAACAGCACATAAATCTGGAGCCTTTCATAACACAAGTACCAAACAGCAAATAAATCTGGGCAAACATCAGCCGCGCGCGCACCTGTGGTTGACAAGAAACAGCCTTGCGACCAGAACCGGCAATACGCATCTCTTCTCCCACCCTAGCAGATCACAGGCGAGGAAAAGGTGGCCGGAGTTAACTTGGGAGCTAAAATGAAGCTTTGCAGGCAGAGTGGCGGTGGGGACGAGGAGGCAGCACCTGAAGGGGTAGGCGGCGGAGGAGAGAGGGCACGGACGGCGTGGAGTAACGGCGGCCCGCGCCGGAGGCGAGGGCGGCGGCTCGTCGGAGGAGCGCGGGCGGCGAGGAGAGGATGCCCATGCTGGCGGCGCGGCAGGAGGAAGGAAAGCAGGAGGCAAGGAGGAACGAACTGGCAAATCTTACAGACCCAAACTAGAAACGTTGGGCTGGGCCGGGCCCGGATACCGCAGGCCCTAGTCAGGGAGCTGCGAGTGAAAAAAAGTAAGAATGGCCCGGCTCACGAAACGAGCAAAAATGGTCACTTCAGGTTTCGAACTCGCGCAGTTCCACTAACTAAAGTGTTTTGCAAACCACTCAAGTTATATGCCATTATGCCATTAGTGATAGGTAATAGCGCCAACTGCATAATAGCAATGTCGCCGCGCTATTTCATTACTGGTTAATTTTTTTGAATTATTTGACGAAAAAATCCTGAATTTCAAAAGGTTCATGGATTTCAAAAAAAAGTTCGTCCATTTTCAAGAAAAAGTTCACAAACTTGAAAACAAGTTCACCAGTTTTCAAGAAAAATTTCACCGATTTTGAAAAAAGTTCATCAAATTTGAAAAATGTTCGTGTATTTAAAAAACCGAACTTGAATAAAGTTCATCAAATTCGAAATTTTATCAAATTTTAAAAAAGTTCATAGAAATTGGAAAAAATTATTGGATTTTCAAAAAAAATCATCGAATTTTAAAAAGGTTCATTGAATTTGATAAAAATTCGTCGAATTTAAAATTAATTTCATGGATTTTTTAAAAAGTTCATAAATTTTTAAAAAAAAGTTCACAAATTTTGATAAGAGTTCATGGATTTTTTAAACAACATTCGTTGATTTTGAAGAAAAAATTCATCAATTTACAATCACACATTTCAGAAAATGAAAAAAATAGAAAAAGAAAAAATAACAGGAAAAAGAAAAAAGAAAAAAGAAAAAGAAATGTGAACCGGAAAAAGAACAAAAAGGACTGAAGAAGTTTCTATGGATAAGTTTGCGATGGCCCTAGTGGTTAGCGAGGTGCGCTATGAACCTAGAGGTCTATAGTTTGATTCGTCGGCACGCACCATCTTTTGCACTTTAAACAGATAAAGGAAAACACTAAATGGGCCAGCCCATCTCACAGTAGAGAGAGTGTGCTTGAGGGGCCCTATTGCAAAAATACCTATAATGGGCGCCTGAAGCGCCAAATAGGAACAGCCCCGGCTCATCTGCTGGTAAGTACGTTTGGGTTGGACCGGCCTTGCATTCACGTTCATGGTTTTCCTTTTCCGAAGGAACGTCGCCGAGAGGCTCCTTGTCATCGTATTTTGTGAGAATAAATGTACTCTCGCTCTTTTGGCGATGCTATGAGATTAGAGAATTTAGTATCACGTTGCCAGGATATGACGAGTTTATGTTGGTGTGTTAAACTTTTTGTGTGTGTGTGTTTGATTCTTCGTGGAGTTTAGTATCTTTCATCGACACCATGGTGAATATATTGTGATCTGACAGACTGCACTTCTAGGGGATCATTCCCGGCCCAAGTACATTCATCAATCAAGCTTTTCATCTTTTGGATGGGCAACTCAACGCGCTTTAAAAAATCACTAATGGTAATGTTTCTGCGGGTGAAAGAGTGATAACATCGTTGCTCCAATCCAATTGCAGGTTCTTACCAAGGTGTTTGAAGCCCAACTCAACAATTTATCCGATTAACAAGTTAACTTGTCAATTAATCCCTACTCGTTGGGTCACCGACTAGCTGATAAACTAAGAAATTGTCTAATTAATTGATTAGTTGGTCAATTAACTTGTAAATTAGCCTATTAATTTCCTACTCGCCAGCCAACCGAGCAGCTAGCAGTTAAGTTTTTCCCCAAGAATGCTTTGAAGTAATTCTTCTAGATTAATACAACGAAGAAGCTGTTTTCAAGAGATTTTATTGTAATTCTTACTCATAGAAGCTAGTTTGTATTTTCTTGGATCTTAGATCCAAATCAGTGTATCTGTAATTGTTATGGGTAAAAAATAAAATTACATGTGTTTATATAGAAAAGTCATATTCGGCCCTCCCTCTAGGGGGAACCTATTTGGCACTCTCTACTATTAAAGGGCAATCCGTACATAGTTGTTCATACCCAACCTCCTATCGATCAACAAAAACAACCCCACCATTACAACGCCAAATGTCGTTGCTTTTGAGTCTGAGATGGGCAAGGGTTCTCACCCGGAACCCGACATGAGGAGGAGAACCACGATAACGTTCTAAGTAGGAGAGTGGCACCCGTAGGTGTCGCCGTCATCAGCACCGAAGTGCAGAGCTGTCGCTCGGCAGCTCACCCATGCCAGCATAGGGCTCTGAAGACAATCGCGAAGAGAACAAACGTTCAGATCCAGATTTTGGCGTTGCCACACAACTAGAGGAGAATGAGCCTGAGCCTCCCATAGCTACACCGCTTACCATCCACACGACCAAGGAACATAACCACCACCACCACCACCACCACCACCACGATGATGCTTGCCGAAGAGCCCTCGATATGGACCAACACCCGGGGCCGCCGCTCCGGCATCCAAGGGCTTGATTCCATCCCATTTAAATCCTGTAGCCACAGGGGTAGGCGGGAAGGTTACTCCTTCCCCACCCCTAGGCATCCCCCAAGCCCACGCCCGAGTCCTGGCCATAGGCAAATCAGTACACCCTGCCCAACCCTGCCTTGGCAGGCAACGGGCAAGCCCCTAACATGGGGAAGGAGATAGATCCGCAGCTTAGTGGCGGCAAATCATATCCTTGGCGATGGTCCAAACACATGGGAGGTGGCCAGCCCTACGACCTTGGTCCACGCAGATCCTATTAGGATTGAAGTGAAGCTTGACTCATACGACGCCACAAACGGAGAGGGACGGAGGGGTGGCTGCCATAGAGCCATAGCACCACCGAACAAGAAGGATCCCCGAGACAGCCATCCACAGGCGCCATCAACCACCAGCATCCGGAAACCAAACGATGAGGCATAGAGGTGGCCAGATCCACCACTGGCCGAGCTCCAATGCGAGCAGAACCAGCCCTCACCGTCGCACCACACACACGGTGTCGTCGTCGCCCGCGCCTCCGTGCACCGCGCTCCCACTGAGAAGAGAGCCCCCGCGCCACCCTAGACCCATGTGCGAGGGGGAGGAGGTCCCGCTGGCACTAGTGCCTCATAGGCTTCGCCTAACGGACGCCCTCCGACAAAGGCGAGGCGAGGGGGAGGAAGGAGAAGGGCCTTGGCAGGTAGCGGCGCTAGGGTTTCCGTTTGCGCACGCGGGGTTTGTCGCGGGAAGCGGAATGGGTTTGGTCAGCAGTTTACAAATACTTTCCCCCATTGTCCCCGATTTTAATTTGAGGCGAGAGGCATGAATTAAGAAAAATGAGAAGAGAGGGATTCAAACACTCGGTAAACAAAAGTCTACATACCAGTTCCAGTGCTACGCCTTGAACGGCTCAGAGCCATCTCTCGTACATACTTATTATAGAAAATAAACTGAGTGTTCCTCCACAGTACAAGCAAGTAAATGAGCCACGGAATTACTTTCCCGAAGATAACGATCAAATGAAATACTAGTAAAATTACGAGCTAAAAATGTACATTCTTCATATATAGCAGCAGTTGGACCAATTGAACATGAAGGCGTCTTTCAAGACTAGGATTTTTTTGCAGACATCAAGCTATGAACGATGGAACCGACTATCTGCTATAGCACGATTTATTTGCCTCTATTTCGAGGATTAATTATACCATATATAGAACCAGCTAGCTTGTTCGATGAAGAGAACCAGCTAGCTAGAGATGCTCTAAGCCAAGAACTCGAATGCTAGATGTGCATGCTCCAGAGCACCGATCGCCGGCTAGTGGCGCTCGAGAAATAAAACCCTGTCGGCACAGTTCTGGCAAGGTCACGCTCTACCCGGCATCAGCGCCGGCACTGACAAACAGATGTTTTGGCAACGCACACATGTGAATGGGAATGGTAGCGTCTCCAATCTTCTGTAAGTTTGTTGTTGAGCTAGTACTTCACTTCGGTGTATTCCACACCCGCGTACGTACCGGAGCTATGCAGATGCCGAGGAAGCAAAAGACATTTCAATTGCATGGTCTTAACTCAATCCTTTACGCACCATGCATGCTACAGACGGACTGTGCTGTGAGCACGGTCTACTCTTTTCTTACCCAAACAAAATTTGATCTTTGTACTGAAACCATCATAACATACTCCTAATGTCCGATTACAGAAACCAACTCGATGCATACGCGTGAAAATAACAGTAATGGTGCACGTTATCCATCAAGATTGGGAAGCATCAAGACAGAACAAATGGCCGAAGAGAAATTATCTGGACAAGAATTACCCCTGGTAATAATTATTCAAAAGGACAGTTATACTCGAACACATGCGATCCAGAAAATATAAGTTGGTAATGCTGAACTGCAAAACAAATATATCAAATGCACTCAATAAAATGGTATCTCAGATTTTATTGAACGAATGGAAACATTTGCAGATTTGGTAGGAAGAACTATGGGCTGACTGCCACTGAAACTTCTCCTTGACTGTTTGTATAAACTGTATTGACAATGTATCATCGACAATCTTCGAACTTCCTCCAAACTTGCCACCGTTGAAGATGAAACTATGGGTTTTTCCGGTATATAAGGTATGTTGTTACCTGGGTAAGTAAGAGAGAAAAGCATGGATAATTAACATAAGAGAGCAGAGCATTATAGAAGATAAAATGATGTTATCATAAACACCAATCTCCCATTACCCAATAAAAAGTATTAGGTGTACAGTTTACTTGATTCAATCTTGCCATATGACCTACTCTGTAATTGTGCCATCCTGTTTCCTGCAGAGAAGTATAGGGGAAATAAGATCACAGTTTAACAAAAAAGAAATAAAGACGGTCGAATGAGCATACTCTTGGTATAAAAGAATAGCCTTGCGGATGTCCTCCAGGTTCTGTAGTACCTCTGGGTCGAACAAGGCACCCTTAGAACAGGGTCATCACATAAATCAACAAATTAGTAAAACAATTTGCGTAAAGAAACAAATTGGAAAAAGACTTTGCAAGGCAAAAACAAGAATGATGTGTAAAGTTTCAAATCCGTGACGCACCAGCTGGCTCAAATCTTCTCCCAGTTTCTCGATTTTGAGGAAACAGTATATAAAGTAAAGAACATATATACCACAATCACTTCCACTTTGCTGGGGAACCTGCCATTATTTAAGAATTGTAAACAAAAGTCATAATATTAAGAGGCACCAATTTAGAGGGTAATAATGGATAGGTTTTTCAGCAAAGGATAAAAATAGACAGAGTTCCAGATGTAAACTTCCCACCTCAGGAAACTCAAGCTGGACTTGATTTGTGAACTGCCCTATGTGTTCCCGCTCTTCCGTTTTTAGAATATCAGTAATGAAGCTGGCACGCAAGAAATAGTGGGTTAATAAATAGCAGATTCAGAATAAGGTTGCCATTTATGGGTTATAGATCATGTAAATGTATGAACAACCTATTATGTGAACATAAGTTGAGGCCTCGGTTGGCTTTCGACGTCCACTCAATGCAAAGTCTAAGTACAATGGACCATGTGGTATATATAATTTTGGACATACAAACACCTTGGTAGGCTACTATCATGGATAATAATATAAAATAATATATTATTGTTTTGATATCTTGACTCGTGTACAGCATGCATAGGGAAATATGTGAACAGAACATGTTATCAATATCATCGTGTTTATAATTATTTTGGATGCTTAGAGATGGAGGAACTAAATGGATCAAACCTGTTGATGACTGTCGGCAACCTCTTTGGTTGTGTTGTTGTAAGTGAATCCAACAGTAGCATGCGTGGCCCCTTTGGAGTACCCAAGTAGTTTGTGTCACCAAAATTACACAACACAAGGAGGCTCCAATGTCCCCTACATATAGTCAAGGAAGTTAATATCCGGTATCGTGCCAATCAAATATGTGATTGTGCAAGATAACAAAGCGAGCAACATACCAATAAACAATAGGGATAAACACATATCGTCTTGTGAATATTTTCTTAGCTTTTACCCATTTAAGGACTTTTGATTTATGTTTCCCAGTGATGTACATATCAAACCACAACGAATCAAGATACGCATAGTCACTCTTCTTTTCGGGATCTATGCCCGTCCAAAGATCCCTACATAAACAGTTATAGTAACAAATTACAAAATAATATACTAATAAAAATAAATTGGAAATTTATAATCTAACAAAAAGGCAGGACATACTCCATGTACAATTCAAAAATTTCATCATCAAGCATCCCTTTACTTGTTTTGTCCCTCAAGTTATATGCACTATGATTTGATTTTTTTGAGGGAGGGTGGTGATCTTGAAAGGAGGTATTTGCTTGTCCGCCTTTGCTCTTCTGGGAGTATTTGTTTTGGCGCTCTACACATGTAAAAATAGAAATGACTTAGAGATGATGACACACACATACATAACATGTTAAAACACATGTACTTAAAATTCATTTCTCTTTCATGCTAGGTGGTCTTTCCGCTTCCCTAGATGTGGCGCCACTTGTAGAATAGGGACCTGACAGATCTATGTATATATATACAATATACATACTGATTACAGGAAACACATGCATTAAAATAACAATAAATAGGCTCTATGCACTACAAGGTTAATCTATGCAAGCACTAGATCAACAGTGGGAGCGAGTCATCAACATCCAATCACCTGTTTCTATAGATATGAAACACTAACTGAAAATGTATAAACCACCAAAAAAAGGTGAAATGGAGACACTAATCTATTCAATAAGCTTATACATAAGGAACTCTACGATGACACTTGATTTTGAGTGGGATAATATAACCGTTCTTAAAAGATCTGATCAAGCCCTCTAAAAACCCAAGGGCATGCAATACGCTATAATAATACAATGAAGTCCATTTCCAAGAATAAGCAAACATGTAATACAATCAGGGATCATTTCGGACTTGAGGAGGTATTTGAAAGCTTGTCCATTTGCAAGAAGTTGATCAAGCCTACCAAAGATTGAACCAAAACACACCCATAGGTAGAGATTCATAGAGAAGATCACGAGTCACCATCGTCATGACAAGATTGTGCACTCACCTTGGTTAATGTGGCACGGCATGGTCGTGCCTGGGATGGCAAGTTTACCTTCCATGATAGCTTTCTCCTTCTCCAGCTTCTCGTTCTTCTTTTTCTTTTTCTCCAGTTTTGCACGGAGACTTTTGACTTCTTCCTGCAATGCTAGATGCTTGGATTCCAGTTCACAAGATTTCTATTCGAAAGACAGGAGATGGCAGTTAGTAATATAGTGACCCAAGAGAAACTATGGATTCAAATGGATCGACCAAAATTTCGAAGACAAAGAATGGTCTAATAATACAGACTCTAACTGATTGTCAACAATCAGCCGGATTCTCATGGGTACACCCACTGCACTGATCGTGCCCCCACTGGAAAAATCTTACCACGTACAACTCAGATGATCTTATAACCCGAGTGAAGCCATGAATTTAAGATATTGGTTTTAGATTTATGATGAAGACGGAAATAACTAATCCTATAGACTCTAATCTTATTTCTATCAATCAATCGGAGTCTCGTGGGCTACTCCTAATGAGTGCGCTGAACGTGTCCCCACTGGATGAAAGCATATCAGGCGCTAGTGGGATGACAAGTCAAAAAAAATGAACGTCCGAATGAAAATGATCGACACTTACTGTGGTACTTACTGGGTTATGAGCTTTCAGAACCTCGCTTGAATTGGTTGCATCCTTCTGCTTGGAGTTCACCAGCTCGGCTGAAATCATGGCCTCTTTGCTGGCGCTAACCTCATCCTCTCGAGTACTGGCCAACGGATACACTACATACGGAACAGTGGGAGGCGTTGCAGGTCGGGGCGCCGTAACCGCCAATGCACTCGGACTGGGTTGTACAATATTGGTCGGCGCTCGGACACTTGCATCCGACTGAATTTCCGGAAATTTTGGTACCATCTCATGATAGGTGTCCATCTCCACTGGATTTCGCCTTAGACTAGGTGGATCAACATGCATTTGAACACACTCTTCAGCATCCTCCACAGTAATAACTTCTTGAGTGGCTACAAACAATGCAAAGCAAGAGTTGATCAGTCCTTGGTCCTACTCGAATGATTGTACAAGAAATAGAATACCTTTCGAAGTGACAACAGCAGCGTCAGATTGTCCTTTGCCTTTGCTCGCGGTCTGCTCGGTAGCTTGGCTGTCATGACTTGTAGAAGTGGCAACCCTGCATCAGCAGAGGACATAAGATGGTAATAACATCCGAATGATCAAAGAAAGATTCAGCTACATATACTTACTTGGAGACAACGGCCACCGCATTCTTTATGTTGCAGCTAGGCTGGGCTGGCAACAACAGCTGGTCAGAGCAGGGCGTTGGGAGATCTCCTGCAGACAAGTCGACAGAAGCAAAATCAGGTCCTATTGCAACATCGCCATGGGACACTGCAGCAATATTGTTAGCAGACAGGTTCATATATCAGATAAAGCCATGACAGAACTGCAGCTATCCAACCAAATAGTACCAATTATCAAACCAATACACACCAGCCCCTACATGACCGGCGGGAGACATCCATAGAGAGATCACGAGTAACGACAATCACTAGTGACCATCGCGATGAGATGACTGTGCGCTCATCGTCGTGGGTGTAGCCATTAACTGGCAGGAGAATGGGGAATTTGGAATTGGGTGCAGCAGCCTTTAGTTGGCACGAGAGTGGAGAGAGCTAGACGTACAGATAGAGATAGATCCATCGAAGATCAAGCAGAGAATCATGACAAACGGATCAGCCAGACGCGAGAGCTCACCTTGGTCGACGTTATCCTTGTCGCCTCCGAGGCCGCCGACCAAGTCCTGGCCGCGGCTGCCGTGGAGGGGCGCGGAAAAGAACCCAGGCGGGCCGGCGGAAGAGAAACCAGGCGGGGCGGCGGTAGCGAGAACCTTGGACTTGGATTGCCTCATCGCCCGGCAGACGGGCGACGGGAAGTTGAGGCCGGGGGGACGCAAAATTGAGTATGATCCCATTGGCGAGGGCGAGTTGGAATTCAGACTGGCTATGGACAAACAAAGACGACGAAGACGAAGACGGTAACGCTAACGCTCTCCAGTCCATCTCTATCTATCTCTATCCTTCCATCCCTGGCCAGCATTAAGTGCTGCCAATTAATGAGCATCATCTATACGTAGCTGGGATCTTCTATATCTAAATAGGGGAACCCCACTACCAGTGGCGGAGCCAGCGCCCGGCGACCCTGGGCACTTGCCCGGGCTCGCTGTGTACGCGACGCTGTGCTACGCAATGCTACAGCTGGGCAAATCCAGCACAACAACGTGGTTTCCCGGGCAAAAGTATGTTGGGCTTTTTCAGTTTCGGTAGTGGGCTTCATTTAGAGCCTGGCTTCGTTAGAGCAGAGGTGGTAACTGGGCCACCTAGGCCTAGGAATACCCAATGAGAGAAACGCTCGCTCATTGGTTACTCAAAAAATAAAAAGAGAGAGAAACGCTCGTTTGTTTATACTCGATTTTTATATATAACGATCGTTCGGCTGTTCGCCTGTCCGCCGCAGCCAGGGCTGTGTATCGCAGACGCCGAGACGAATTGGCGGCGGGGCCGGGTGAACGTCTGGATCCATCCCCAGGAAGGCATGAACAATTTTAATTCTACTAGATTATTTGTCTTCTCCTTCGTTATTACTATTAGGTAAAATTTGAACGGATCTTGCCATCTTGTCATCTGAGAATTCATAGACTTAGGGCTTCAATTGTGAGGTCAGCAAGTGGGGAATTATCCTTTGAGAATGATCACAACTTCGTTGGCCTCGTCTTTAATTTAGATATTCTTTTTTCAACTGTTGAATTACAAATCTGTTTTATATATTCCATCAATACCATAATGTAGTCCATTTAGATTTTTTGAAAAGTCAAACCTCACAAACGTTGATCAAGTTTGTGAAAAAAACATTTACATCCAGAATGTCGAACATATATCCAGTGGCGGAGCTAGGTTTGCGAAAATGGGTGTGCAAAGTGCAAGATTCTACAATTTTTCTAGCTTTTTTTCAATATATGCTTATTTTAGCTACTTAGATTCATCATAAGACATAGTTTCATATTTATATACTCTATTTGATATTGTAGATATTTCGTCTATAAAAGTGGCATAGTTTGACTTTTTTAAAAAAATCAATATGCACTACTTTATGGAATAGAGGGAGTATATTGCAGTGTCTTTTATGGCATTTGGATGGTAATTCAAATAGCTATATTTTGTTGGCAACATAGCGAGTTTGGTTCTATGTATGATTCTAGTTCTTTTCTTTTTGCACGATAATACGTGTCTCATTTATATATCATAAGGATCATAACACAAGCAACGTACAAACCGGTCTGGCAAAACTGAGAAGACAGCCAAACGCTAGCCTTTATACAAAGAAACACCAGACAAGAAATAAAAATGCAAACGAGACCGAAGAATACTCTGAGCTTGACACCGACACCCGTCACCTGCCTCTGGCACCACCCTGGTTGCCACCAAAAGAAAAATAAATGACGGATCACCTTCATACCCGAGCTCGACGCGGCTCCATCGTTGATATGCAGCTTTGTGGACCTTCAAGGTAGCTCGCCAAAGGCGGAACCATTACCGTTGAACGAATCAGACCGGGCAACACCCCAGACACACCATCGAACTACAGATTTGACACCCCCACGCGACAAAGACGTTGGAGGAGAAAACCATAACTGACATCCACAAACCATGAACTCAGCACACGATCCACCATCTTTCAGATGTCGTCGATGTATGACCTTAGTTCTATGACTTGTATTGTCAAGTATCAACTTTATTTGGATTTATAAAACTAATTATCGATGTATCATATATGAGTTCACTTTAAAAGTATATCTGTATTTTCACTTTGTTATTAATGTCGATTAGTGGTTTCGAAGTTTAGGGCTATTTTACATGTTGTGTATCCGAACATCCGATTTTAATTTTCAGATTAGATGCTTAGGCAAAAGTTTGCCCAGGCTCCACAAAAATTCTGGCTCCGCCACTGCCCACTACTTGATTTTCCTGCCTTCACATGCGTCCACGTCACCACAAATTCGCTCATCCGTTTGATTGACCACGGGTGGCCAGATCTGGAGTTCATTGTTGGAGCGGTTCACTCGATCCCCTTGTGTTGCCTCCACCTTCGTCGGCTCCTCACCTCCCATGAACGCACCAACGCTGTCGTCCCGTTTCCGTTCCCCTTCCAATTCTGCTTTTAATTCCCGATCAAGCCGGCCTCCTCCGCTCCAGCTTCTTGGTTTCCACCCATTCGACGTCTCCGCCCTCGCCAATCCACGGCAAACTGTCGGCAGCTAGCACATGTAGCTGCGCCCAGCAGCCCATGCGTATCCCTTCAGCCTGCCTCAGATCCGAGAGGGAGAGATGAGAAGTATATGGCGTGTGACGGCTGTGATGGATCTTCGAAGTCAGGGGGCCATGGCGGAGTGTGGCAGCGGAAATTAAGCTAGATGTGATGTGATGAATCCTCTAATGTATCAGGTTAGTCCAGAACACCCACCGCCGATCTAGGTAGATAAGATGCAAGTCTCGTGGTTTTTTTTTCTTTTTTGCCATTGTTCATACATGACTACATGAGTGAATACATCCACTATGGAACCATGCACATAAATTAGTAGCAGTCCTTGCATCTAGCGAACTATGAACTCCTATTGGCTGGAGTGAATGTATAGACCCAAATATGAACATTATTTTGATTGATTTGGCACACCCACCGGAAAATCTAATCCTGGCTGGATTCACTGAAAACATGCAGTTCTTCAGATTGGTGAAGATCTCATTTAGACTCGAGGTACTAATCCATCTGATTCTCCATGCACCAGTTTCCTCTGTAATACAACTGTTTTTATTTATTTCTGTTTTACCTTCAGATGGTTACAACTTTACTGTCCTTTGTTTCAAGGATCGACACAAGCATCCGGTAGATTGGTCAATGATGCGAAGTTTCTTTTTTGGATTTTTCAGGATCTTTGCTTGCTGGCATTGCACATGGTTGTTTGTTAATGGTAGATACTGCAACATTTCAACCAAGTTTATAGAGGCAAGTAATTTGATTTTTTAGATATATCTACATAGAGAATTATAGTTTGGGCAGTTCATGTATATCAGCATGTGTTCCTCTTTTTTCATAGATAGTCATCTTAACGGGTTCAACACACTGGCAAGATTTTCGTCAACCATTTCAGTTTACCATCTGTTGCTTTTTATGGCTGTCACATATTGGCCTCACAACAGTTTGGCACTTCATTGCCGTACAAGATTCCTTCCGCTTGAATTGTGGTCTCTACAACTATCCTGTAAGATTTGGTAAGTATGCTCTCATTAGATCTGCTATCGAAATCTGAAATTTGTATGTCCTCGGAAATAACTTACTACTCACACCATTTAAATCGTTCGTATCCAGAGCAAGTGCAATCAATTCTCCAATCACAAGATACATGTTTCATGTCTTCCAGGTACTCTTACAGTAGCTTACGCTGGGGATAAGGAGTGTGTGTGCATCCAGATTTGACAAAATTTTCGTAATTGAAGGTATAGTTGTTGATCCAAGTTATGCTTACACACACAAATGCATGTGAATATATATTCTCCCATTAATAATGATACATATGAGAGTTTCTTTTTCTTTTGTAGCACGAGAGGACAACGGTTAGTGTGGAACAGGTTAAAGGGGACACTTGATCAATATGAGACAAAAACATTTTCTTGAATGTTGCCTTGGTAATATATTCTTTGTGTGTACAGTTGAGTTTCGTCCACTTAGCCAATCAACTCATATAACCAATAATATGCGTATTGTTTTTTTTTTTTTTGCATATTCAGTGTCACTCTATTGGCTGTGAATTTGTTATAGATATGAATGATTTATTTAAGATAATGTGTGAAATTTCGTTGTGTTGTCCTGGATGCTATCTATTGAGTGCTGGAGAATACCTTTGTATTTAATGTTTTATTTTTGATAGAAAATTGTATTTTGTTAACTCAAAGTTTCACACTTAGATAAACATGGATTTTTTTGTTTTGCTTTGCATTAGTTTTACTTGATTTTGTAGCACCAATTTATACGTCTATCTATTTAACAAGATTTCCGCAGCAACGCGCGGGGTATCATCTAGTTTTCTTAACGCCGCAGGCTGTAATGGAGCATGCATTAATCCATTCACGACGCTGCGCGGGGAGGATGAGGAAGCTGCGCGCGTTGGGCCGGGCTTTGGGCACCAGACGCAAAACAAAAAGGGAAGGACCGTGGTGGAGCGAGAGATTGGATTCTGGTTTAACCATAAATTGATTTATTTACTAGTATTTTATAAAACTAGTAAAAGTGCCCGTGCGTTGCATCGGATGCAAAATAAATAAATATATGCTTAGACAGTTGAAAAAAATACCAAACAAATCACTTTGCAAGTAATCAAACAACCATAGCAGAACGACATTGTTCGAACAATTTTCAAACAATTAATAATTTCAGTATGAAAATCCCATAACTTCCTCAAAGAATATAACAAGTAAACATAGATATGCTCTTACTTAATGTTCCAAGTTGCATGGTGTCTGTACTGTTGGTGAACTGGCACATGACAAGTGGAAACAAATTATGTTGCCGAAATAGATGTACAGTAGTGATCTCAGTTTAAATGGCTCACGAAACAGTGCAATTAGATCTCGCATGCCTAAGGCTCAAACCCAAGAATAGCCATGCACCCAGAATGACGAATAACCATACAAATCCTCAACAAATTCATTCAGAAAAATTGGCTGCTTGTACTTCATTCAGAATTCACAAACACCAAGAGTCCAATCACGGGCGTTGGTAAAGTTCAAAGCTTCTGATAGGTTTCACTTAGCTAGAAAAATAGTAAGAAAAACTAACAAAATGAAAAGCAAACTACCTCGACGGACGCTGGCTCCACGGCTGACGCGCGTTGCACCGCCGCTATCCCCTCCCGCCGTGATCCCTCCCGTTGCCCAGGCTTGCGCCGCCGCTATCCCCTCCTGCCGCCCAGAGCCTGCAGCGCCGCAGCCCAGGACCTGCGCGCGTCTGGGTCTCGGGCGCCTGGACCTCGAGCTCCTTCTCCTGCTCGTCTGCAAGTTGCTACTCCTCCCCTGCTCGTGCTGCTGCCGGTGAGAAGAAGCACCCCGAGCTCCAATTTCTGTACATTGCGCTTGTTCTGTAATTTCAAACACAACTGATCATGTACTCTGAAGAAATGTTGCAATGTTGATACAAAAAAAAAATCCAGTTAACTTTTGAACACAAGTACTCCAGATCTCTTGCATGATCTCTTGGTGCATTCAGATTTTAGAAACAATCAATTACTCCAGATTTTGCAAACAATCAATTACTCCAGAATATTTTGGAAACAATCAATTAGTCCAGAAATATTTCTGTACTCCAAGAAAACTTGATTTTCGATAACGGAATTACTACAGTTGTGTCAATTACTTGTGTCAAACATTTCTGTACTCCAAGTTAACTGAATTACTGCAGCTGTGTCAATTACTTGTGTCAAACATTTCTGTACTCCAAGAAAACTTGATTTTAGATAACTGAATAACATCATCAAGTTACTTGTGTCAATTACTTGTCACAAACATTTCTGTATTGCCAACAACAAATTATTGGAATTTCTACTGCCAAAAACCTATCGAAACATTTCTACTGCCAAAAACCTGTCAATTTCTGTCAAATACATGTTTAAGCACTAATATTAACAGTTTACTGTTGATCACATTTAAGCACTAATTTTGACAGTGAAGATGTTCTTATTTGTGTGTTCTGTAGTTCTATAAATGCAGTTCAAAACTGTCAAAATTCATTTATGGAGTTGTTCTTGGTATTGTACTACTCCATCATACTCCATGGAGTATTTGTGATCTATGGTTCTGCAAAATGCAGTCAAAATTGATATAAATTCAGTCACATGTATGGTTATTCAGTAAAATATTCCAGCCAAGAATTGTATACGGTGTCTACAATCACAGAAATAATTGTCTACTGTAATCAGTGTCTACAATCACTGAAATAATTCAGAGAAATAAAGAAGTGTTTAATCATTGTTTAACGATCCTACAATGATAAAAATTCATGGTGTTTTAAAATTCCAGCTACTGCTGTATTCACTCTGCTTTTAACTGTTAAAGTACTTTATTTAGTATATACCGACATCAAGCAATTGTATATACCGACGAAAAGAACAACATTTATGGTAATAAAGACTGCTCAGTCAGTCTCGGAGAACAATTTATATGTATATCAAGATAAGAACAACATCAACAAGGTTCCGTTAGCAGCATAAGATAGCCCAACATGTGCAAAAAAACAATATCTTCCTAATTTATCCAAGAACTTTGCAAACAAACCTCTTAGTCTGCTATCAACAATAGCACAGCAAAAGCAAGTGAAGATGCTGTAGTTGCATACCTAGAGTAGAAGCCATGAACCCTACGTTTTACTCCCTCCATTCCAAAATATAGTGCGCCCGCGCTTCCCGAGGTCCAACTTTGATCATAAATTTAACCAACGGGACCAACTGCGGCGGGAGAAAAAATTATATGATTGAAAACTTCTTTCGAATATGAATTCATTGATATAATTTTTGCTCCCGCCACAATTGGTCTTGATAGTTAAATTTATGGTCAAAGTTGAAGCACGTGGATAGAGGAAGCACTATATTGTGGAATGGAGGGAGTAACAACCCCCTGAGTCCAAGCCGATGTGACATATAATACAGTTTGCTCATTTCTTAAACCTAATAAAATTAACTCTTCAGCTTGAACATGTATCATAGAAAATGCACCAGTTTATAATCTGACCAAGTAAAGCGAACTCAAAAAAAATAATATACGTATGTTCTGAATCAGAACCGAAGTTTAGCAAACAGAAAAACTTATAAATTACTGCATGCTTCTTCATGTTGTGAGCCATATAATATTTTCCAGTTAGTCCTATCCTCTCAAGAAACATAGGGACCGAGTTATCCCGTGAAAGTAGATACTTTTTTTTGTGAAAGCCGTGAAAGTAGATACTTAAAATTATAAAGCATGTGAACACATATCTGCAGCAAGGTGTGTCCTAAAGCATAGGACAAAGCATTAGCTACTAATAGATGTAGGAACTCCCCACGCAGAAGAAAATCAAAGGGACTAATAGTACCACTTTCTTCCTTGTCAATTGTTGTCTAGTGGCTCTGAAGAATGCTACTATCAACCCTGAAGCAAAATTACATCTGCATCGGTAGGAAATGAAGGTTAAGTTGTACACAAAGAAACAAATTGATTGGCGTAAAGCTCAAGAGTGGATTTTTGTAAAGGAAATAGCAATTAAAATGGTCTTCATTTTAGCAATATCTTCTTTAATTCTTTCCGTCGGTCTATCATATCAGCAGTGCGTTGTAAGAGGCCTAATCAAGTTTTATTATCTCTTAGCATACCAAAAAACCTAGATATGAAGCTTGACCTCTCCAAACCATGATTGAATAGCATGACTCATCTCTACTTATGGGGTATACTGGAAGTCCAATCATATCTGCATTCTAGCTTGAGCATGGATATTGCAGAAACATGAAGGATTTGCTACATGGATAACGGACAGATTTTTCTTTTTGCTGATGAGTTGGCACAGACAGTGGAAAGATTTCAGGTTCAGAAATCCAGTAGCTGCTCAAAGCATGACACTATAAGTAACTAGTACAATGCCCGTGCGTTGCCACGGGCCTTTTGCTGTATATAAATCACAGTGAATTTTTAGCCCTTCCAACGATATCGCCTCAACATACTTGTCGATGGATTCCTTTTGAACGTTGACATAATCCATCTCCATCTCTTTCATATTCCGCAAAATAAATAAATAAATATCATGCACAATAAAAAAATATAAACACCTTTCGTATTATCGTGCACAATAAATATATAAAGAACAATTATTTGTATGCACCTGTTCTGATTGTGTAAATCCAGGTGATTTTTCTGCCAGGTCCATCATAAAGCTTTGTCAATCGAAAGCCATCTGTTTTCAAAGCATCATGGGAAGCCATCAATTTTGATCTATGATTAACAAAAGTAAACATATAAAAATATTAAAATAAAAAAACTGATATACAATATATATTCAATGGTCAGATGCTAAATGCGAGTAGGTGACCGTTTTTAGCCGAAGTGAGCGGCATTGTCATTTTTAGTAGAGTGAGTCGCATTCCAATTTAAATAAGCTATGCCATATAATGAGAGAATGAGAGAGTGAATTAACTTTTTTTCAAATAAAAAGAAAAGGAGCGGCATTTTCCTTTTTTTTAATGGGGGGAGGGGGGGCATTTGTTTGCCATGAGAGAAATGTCACATACTTTTATATAGTGAAAAATATTAGATACTTTAAACAAGTCATTTCTGGAGATTAATTATGAACAAGTGATATAAAAGTGAGTGCACAACACTCACACTCACATCTCATTTCCCCGACCTGCTCTCCTCGTTGATGTCGTTGCCATCTCTCCCCGCCACGGTGTTCAGCCCACGCCTTCCTCTCAGCGCTATCACACTTCCCGACCATGGCATCGTCCTCCCTCCTCACCCCTCTACGATGTCCAATGCCGATTCCCAGTGCAAGGAATGCACACAATCGTAGCCGAGGGCGACCACCATGGTGTTTTTGCTGTCTGATATGCAAAATGGTATATATCGTGATATCCTTTCACATATACTTCTCTAAAATAACTATTATCGATTTCAAAATCAATAGAAATAGCAAAATCTATGCTGCTGCTTACGTTTCATTATTAATTATATCAAGATTCGATGCTTGCATTTCCATCCCAAAGACAACTAATAGCTTATTTAGAAGGATGTTTGCATTTCCAGCCTCAAGATAGCTAACATGTTATTTAGAAGGATGTTTACATTTGGTGCTCACCGATGGACACAGCAATAAATTTGTTATTTGGATGTTGACTTTCTTTCCTATTCAAAATGCTCCGTTTATGTGTCTGTATGTTCACTTCCCGGCATCATATGCAAACTTGCTGACAAGTGATAAATATTTAAATACATTGAAAAAAATTGGATGAACAACCAGTAAATTTGAATTCTCTAGTTGAATGACCGTGCATTGCCATGGAATAGAAAAACACAGCGATCAAAATTGACTCAATGCAGAAATGTGTTGGACAAGATGGCATGTGGTCTCCATCCGTACGGTAACAAAACAGATTCCCTCTCTGTTTCTTGTCATTTCTTCGTAACCATCCTCCTTGCAAGAAGACCAAATGAAATATAATCTTCTCCCCACCCTTCCTCCCGCTCTATAGATCCTTGATTAACTAAATGGTCCCTTGTCCTCATTTCATAAACTCCTCACACGCTACTTGCTCCATTCTCCCCGTGGCCACACAACCATGCCTACCTCTGATCATGAAAATCAATCAATCATTAAAATTCATAATTTGATTATACATTTCACAAGATAAATGAAATCCATGTCAACTAAAATATAATTAAAAAACACGTCGTTTGTCCACTATAGCAGTGATACATTATCATACCGGCCAGTTTAGAGTACTCATACCATGAATAAAGAAGGCACACAACATCTGGCATTATCATAAAATCATACTTGAACACATTACCGCCAGTAGGAAGATAAACGAGGTGGACATCAACTTTTAAAGCATGATTAGGAATCAAGGCAAACTCTTTTTTCAGGTTCAGAAAGAAAAATACCAAGTGCAAGAATTGGAACAGATAAGAGTTTACCAGGGCATGATGCCATTGGGCTGGATGTCATGCACGAGCCAATAGAGAACCCTCCCTCTCCCTTATGAAGCTCTCCCTATGACCCACTTTAGAGCAGCCGGTCGTGCTTCTTTCCAGCCCAAGTTCTGCGACGCAACATCTCAGCCGGAGGAGCTGCTGCCTACAACCAAGCTCACCTTCTGCACCAAGTCGCGCTGCTGCGGGCGGCGGAGCTCTCCCTCCATACCGCTGATCACCAACTTGCCATGCCACAACGCCAAGATCTCAGTCTGACCCGCAGGATAGTAGATGACCAAGCCTCCTAGGAGCACTTGTGTTGCATCGCCTAGCATTTTTCTCGCATAGCAGCTGGCTGTGCCGTTTATTATTCTCTCACTATTGCACACATTCAGTAGTGACATATTGTATTGGAATTTTCCTAGTACTTAATGTTGTGAAATTTATAATGACCAAACAATTATGTATAGCTCAGAGAAAAGATACATGAAATGATAAGACATGAACCCAGTATAGTGCGAAAGGTGAACATAAAACTCAAAGATAAGCATGAAATATATCATAAGTACAAGTATCAAGACATAACAACATATTTTCCATGCATTTCTGGAAATCCTTAATACACATAGCACGATCGTAATATATGTTATCACTTGGATCTTTTCTGTCGATATTTTTAAACATTCGCATGCCACGTTGCATTAATCCATGTTGTGTCACCATATTTTCACACACGGTATCCTCTTAAGTATTATCTTTTAGATGAACTATAATAACATGGTTACTCCCTTAACTTGTTAACACTTCTATATAATGGAACCGTGCAGAATAAATGATCACCGAGAGAGACTCAGTCGAGCAACATAAATGAAAAATGAAAAGTACCAACGTTTTGAGAAAATGAAATCAGTTAGTCATACAAGAATGTGTTTAGAATATAAAAAATTATTTGGACACACCTCATAATTCTCTCAAAGAAATTCTTCATGGCATCTTCTCGAACCTACATGTTCAGGAAAACAAAGTAATTAAGAGAAGCAGACATATGCAGCATAATCACCATCTCAGAACTTGTGGTGTGAAACCATCAAAGTACAAAAAAGATATATGAATATATTGTTTCCTTATTTATTCAATTTTATTCAAGATCACAGTTGAAATGTTTATAAAGTACATATTATTGGGTAGCATTTCTTTCTCATCTTGTCTGCATAATAAACAGATTAAGGCTTAATATTATTACTTAGCTCAGAGATCGATCAACAAGTAGTATGACCTAATTTACAAAAGAACTATGTGCATTTACTTACTGGAGGAAGAAACCAAGGGCGAAAAGCAAAATGGCAGTCTTCATATCGTGCATCAAGCATAACTTCATTGCCTTATAAACAAATTAGAAGTAACAAGCAATAGTACTAACAACCAACAGTGATGAACCTATTGCTCTTGCACAAATGTTTATCCCAAAAAGGACCCTAAACTCCCTAGATACACTATCTGAGGCTCATTCCCTTTGCTTGAGGCACTGTCATAGGAACAACTTCAGAGTAGGTCAATTGAAAATTAGAAGAAACGTAGATTGACATGTTAACTAATACACTGACATTTGTCACTTGTGATTTAAATTAATTAATTCACAGAATAGCATTCAACTATGAAAAATGAATCTGGAAAATGAACATATAGTTGTTTTGTCAAAGTGCGATGAACATTCTTGCATGGCAGAAGAGCAATCATGAAAATAAGAGGAAATATGCTCAGGTTTATTTCGATGGGCACTCACTTGCTAGAGTGGGCGCGCCATGTAGCTACCACAATATTGAATTTGCTATTTTTTCTCAAAATAGAGCTTTGCGAATAGTATGACATTATAGAATCAACATTAGTTCAGCAGCATTACTGATGCATGTACGTTTATTAGACCAATAATGCTTCGACAAAGAAAAATCTTTACAACCCTTTCACTTGTTGTCATTTTACCAGGATAATAGTAATTCTAAAACATACAAATACAAGTTTTATCTACAAAAACAATTAACTAAATGATTCGAACAAGCACGGTTATTCCCGATTACATTAATCTCATGGAAAATGGTACAAGGAAAACTTTAGAAAATTAGATACGGCAAAGGAACTTTCAATGGAGTTGTAGGGAAAATAAGCTATTGCAGTTAGTGCACCGTATGACCTTGGCACAAGATTATTTAGTTTCAACATCAGTGAATCAACTGTAGGCATACCGGCTCCATCCTTTTAATTGCTTTTAATTCACAGTAAAGCTTGCAATACTGAGGAAAAAAACAGCAAGCTGCCACACCTTAATTTATTAGTAAGACCTCAATACGGCATTTAGAAGCTTGCATATTGCGATAAAAAAAAAGTCGGCGAGCATGCTGTAGGTACAAGAACCAAGCAAACCGCCAACTTAATTAATTAGTAGGACCTCGATCGCTTAGAGTAATTCAATTGCAGCTGGTGGAAGGCACAAGAACAATTACCTGAAGGCTGCACCTCCGTGGTTGCAAAGACACATTTACAGCTTTCTCTCTTGAACATCATTCACAGAGTCGCAGTTATCGGCATTGTCCTCATTTACAGATTTCTCTCTTGAACATTATAGAGACATTTAACTATCTTCTCGAGGTACGTCTGTATTAACGGGGCTGACAGAAGGCAAGAACATACGGTTAGTGCTCCGTTTGGTTGAGTAGCGGCCTGCCGATTAGAGGATAAAAATGACTGTTCCCCGACCAAAAAATCTCTCGCAACAGCGGTGAGAGATGGTGGCTTGGCCAGTTAAAGAACCATTTGGCCATTCCTTCGTATGCCTTATTGGTCCGTTACCAACAATAGCTCATCATTGTTGCTGAGAGCTCGGCTCCAACGCTTCCTCTAGTCGCCTCCGCACCCTCCCGACCTTGAGCAGTATATGAGAGCCTTTTTCCCACATTAATACATCTGAATCTGCGCCCAACAGAGTGCAATTTTCATCAGATAATCTGCAACAACAATATAATTTCAGAAAATAAACATCATGCTGGCCAAATTAAATTAAGAAATAAACTATACAATACTTACCTATTTACCTTATGCTTGGAAAGAGCATTTCCAATCATCTTTATTTGCCGTATTTGGCTCTAGTAACAAAGAACCAAACTTCCCTATCCAGATCTGTAGAAGTGATTACTGCCAATTTGTTCCTTCACCCAAAACTTTGTCAAGAACAAACAGTGATCAATACTCCCACCCTGGCCATAACTAAATAACTAACAAACGAGGTGCAAAACAGAGGATGGATTATTGAATCAACTTGCTAATGTAGTTATTTTTTCAGTATGACCCTTGAGAGCATTTTGTTCTTTCGAGTGAAACTTATAGACTTGACATGAGGAACCTGGACTTGACCTCTTGACACAACTAATATATTAAATAGCTTCAGAATAACCGGACACATACATGTGTTCATCTTTTCAGAGTCTCCACACATACATGTGCCCATCTGCTCTGTAGGATCCTGTGCAATACACAGATGTTTCCACTGTCATGCACGACACAACTTTAAAAGTGTTTGGCATGTATTATCTGAAAGTCAAAACTTACGTCTACGCATATCATGTAACATGTAAGTCGAAACCCAATGTATCCCAAGGTTTCGGCCTCGCAATCCCTATGCAACATTGCATCTCCCATTTGATGTTGCTGCTGCCATGACATGATGCGCCTATAGCGAAATATCACCGGGCATGTGGAATCCTCGTCCGTGAAAAATCATCTCAAGGCTTTCTCCGGCATAGGAGCTGAGAGGAGAAACCTCGAAGCTTATGAGGGAAAGGGATCATGAGAAAGATGATCATACAAGTTCTATGTTGAAAGGCCTGACTTGTAATTTAATTCTACAAGTTTTTGGGTACAAGAAATGGTGAGAAATTACCCATCCGCTATGCAGTTGGAGTAGCATCAGGTGTCATAGGTTGTGCCATTCGCGTTCTTCACTGGCGCAAATTCCTCTTCGTGTAGCACCTGAATTTTCAGATATGCACCGATGAGTATCTCAAGGTTTTAAAGCCCACAAAAAACAGGAAAAGAAGAGGGAGCAGAAGATGCTATATTAGGGCAGATTTTTGAAAGTCGAACCTCAAAAAGTGTCATGGACAGGGATTAAATGGATATGTCGAATATGAACTGCGCAAGCTTCAGGCCTATCGTACATCCATGAATCAAAGGTACCTAAATGCCAGGTGCTGCAACAGAACATGATTTATGCTGGAGCATGGCAATTGCCAAGTAAAATTACTTGCCATGACATGCCTAGCAGATCCTTAAATCACAAACTATAGCTCTAGATGTAATTCCCATTCTCCTAGGAAAATTTAAAAAATACAAGCATTAAGCATCAAGTAGGTAAAATAGTAATGATCTACTGTTAAAACCAGATTAGTTTGGAAGAGACAAACACAGGAGTGGCCTCAAAAAACATTGGATTTGAAGGTGACGATGCTACTAATAATAGATCCATTCTGCTTGGATCTACAAAATGTGAGGAAAGGAAACGTGCCTGAGTTTGCTTATATCACTCCAATAAATCACCTTTGTTCTCACCCCGCACTCCAAGATCCATCATCCATGATGCACGCCTGATTCTTTCTTCTTCTAGCAGTTGTGATTAATTCATCAATCAATCAATCCATTGCACCTGCAAATCTTGCTTAGTTAACTCATCGGTTTTTATCTTCTTCGGTAATTAACAGTAAAGTAAATGGTACAGATATTATTGATCAAGTTAATGCAGGTAAATGGTACGAAAGGGTTGCATATAGAGTCAAGCCAAAGAAAATGATCAACAACTCAAGAGGTAAATACTTCTTCGCCTCGAAACATAATAGAGCCTTGCAAGTCAGTACCAATGTAATCTTGACTCTTCAGGGTAGAGACCATTGACGTTGCACAATCTGAATAAAAAAAGGAACTACAAAGAAAAATGCAGACTAAAGAGCTTAGAAGCTTATTAACTGCTTTTGATTCTTCTAACTAAAGGGATGAAGAAATCATTATGATTAATCAAACATGCATTTGACAGTGGCATAGTCAATGCTGACGCCAATTGCTGGAGGATATTCAGTTCAAAAGTACGTAGTTATTTATTAGTTCAGTACATTTGAAAGATGCAGGTTGCTCCCATCCAAGTGTGAAGTCCTGCTCATGCATGTAAAACGAATTTAAAGTAAGGCATCAAGGCATCAGGCACTTAGCAGTTAAATACTTCATGTCACAACATCACAGAAGTTTGCTCATCCTTAAGAATGTACCTTTATGAGAACAATGATGGACCAAAACAACTGCATGTTCAGAAGAAAAAAAGTAACACGCAAGAGGAAGGTACCACGGTGAGGGGAAGGAGTGACACTGCTCGCGAGGATCGTGGGCATGGTAGGTCGGCGACGGCTGAGCCAAGGAGCGTCGGAGGCCGCTGACGCTACCACGCCTGAGCCCACATGCAAAATTTAAAACATGTAGTGCCTATACTGTATTTCTCCCCTTCCATGGTGTTAATTCTTGCTCCACTATGTATATCAATTGCATAACAGGCAAACAAAGTGCAGCCCTGAAAAAACTGAAAGCCTAAGCGAAGAAAGTGCATCCAGTGGAGCGGAGATGCGAGGAGCTTGGGTCTTTACCAGGGAAGGGTGTGACGAGGCACAATCAGATCGACCTTTCGCGCAGCCGGCCGCTGCCCTCATTGCCGCACACGGAGGCAGCCTCCTCGCCGGATCGGGTCGGAGCGGCGTCCCAAGAGAAAAGACGCACACGTTGCCCGCCGCCTCGATCTACCTCTCCCGGCGCGGCCCATCTGGACGAGATGTTGCCGTGGCGGATCTGGCCGCCGCCCCGCTGACTTGCTCGAGACGATCTGGGGCATTCCCGCTCGTGGTGGGCAGTGCCGGCGGGGAAGAGAGCGGCGCGGGCGGAGGGAGAAGCAGTGGGTGGAGCGGGATGAGGTGGGGTTGATCGAGGAGCTCCGGTGCGGCGGCGGCTAAGGAACCCTAGCGCGCGAGAGGGCTATCGGGGAGAGGAGTTGTTTGCGGGAGCGGGGTGCAAGGTGGGACGAAATAAAACCAGCGAAAAAAAAACCGTGACGAAAAAAACCATGATAGGTGGGATCCGTGGTTTATTTTCGATCCTTTCAGTTAATAACGACGGGAGTTTGGCCGTGTGCGGGACTCGATCACGGGTTTTTTTTTTGGTTTTTCGCGGCTGAGTGGGAGGTGGGAGGAAGTACCAAAGAAATACCAAAAAAGACCGGATGAGGTGGGACGAAAATAAAACTCGAAACGCGACCTACCAACTGAGATATTAGGAGTTTAGATTATCAGATGGATGAGGGGCGCACCTCTCGTCTCCTAGGAAAAAGACTGAGTAGAAGTTTGCCCACAGAGACATAGCTGAGTCTTCGAGGACAGAATTTATGTCGCTTTAAAAGAAAATATCATTCATGACGCTTTTGCCCTTGGGAAAACGATCAATCTCAGTGAGGCACATTTCGCAAAAAAGAAAAATCTCAGTGAGGCACACGAGCAGCACTAGACGGACAGAGCCACGAGCCCACGAGCGAGCAATCAATCATGGAGGCCGCCGCGTGCATGCATGCGCGTGCGGCGCGGTGACCTGGAGGGCGGGTCTTTTCCCCGGCGTCTCATAGGATCGATGATTGTTCGATCGAAGCATCAACCGGCGCCGACGGACGGACGGACGGGCGCCATGTGCGGCGAGCCGCACGCCGTCTATCTGTCCGTCGTCGTCCTCATCTCGGGAGCATCGCTGTGGATCGGATAGATGCGCGCAGTTTCTAGATGCGGGAGGCTAGCCAGTAAATCCAAACGAACGCGCGCATGGAAACAAAACGCTGAGTTGCCCGCGCGATCGATCCATACTACTATCGATAGTACGTCGTGTGTGTGCTGTGGGCTATGGACCAGTACGTCGTTCGAAAAGGCTTTGATGACCGGTGGATCTCTAGGGTTATGCAGATGGTCTCCCGTGGCCACACTGCCATGAACATCAACGGTGAAATTGGCCCCTACTTTCCCACCCTATGTGGGGTGAGGCAGGACGACCCTTTCTCCCCGTTCCTGTTCAATATGGTGGTGGACGCACTGGCTGCCATCCTGGACAAGGCGAAGGTGGCAGGCCATATTCGGGGGCTCGCGCCTCACTTGGCCGATGGTACCGGCATCTTCTTGCTCCAGTACGCTGACGACACCATCATTATGGTCGAAGGGTCGGTCGCAGACATCGCTAACCTTAAGTTCCTCCTCCTCTGCTTCCAACATATGTCTGGCCTCAAGATCAATTTCGACAAGAGTGATATGATGGTGATGGGCTACTCTCCGGCTGAGGCCCGGGACATTGCCAACCGCCTGAATTGCCGCCTTGGGTCCCTTCCCACCACTTATCTGGGAACGCCCATTAGTGACTCTCGGCTTACTGTTGCTGATCTGCGTCCGGCGGTTGCCAAGTTGCTGACGCGCATTGAGCCTTGGCAGGGTCGGTGGTTATCTAAGGCGGTCCGGATGATTCTCATCAACTCTTCGCTCTCCAGTCTCCTCTTGTTCCTCATGAGCTTCTACAGCCTTCACGAGACCCTTCACCACGAGATCGCCAAGGTCCAATCCCGCTTCTATTGAGCCAGGGACAATAATAAGCAGAAATACGATATGGTTAGTTGGCCCAACATCTGTAAGCCTCCGGAGCAAGGTGGCCTCGGCATCATGTGCTCGAAGCGCATGAATATCGCGCGCTCCTTTCTCGCTGGCTTTGGCACATCTCGCAAGGTCATGGTGAGCTGTGGCTAGACATCATCCGGAATAAATACCTGCGTGGCCAACCTTTGGCCTTCTGTCAGCGGTCTGGGGGATCCCAATTCTGGCAGTCTGTCATCCAGTTGCTTCCCGTCCTCCGTATTGGGACCTCCATAGCAGTCGGATCGGGCTCTACAACCATGTTCTGGTTTGACCGCTGGGCGGGTGACTCCCCCTTCGCAGCTCGGCTCCCAATCTCTTCTCCATTGCTGTCATCCCGACGATCTCCGTCGAACGGGCCCTTATTGACTTAGGGAGCCTCGCATTCCGGAGGCCATCTGGGCCTCCGGAAGCTGCCGCTTGGCAGGAGCTTCTTGATTGCATCGCCCTCCATGAGCCGGATGTCAATGCGGGCCCGGACGAGGTTCGGTGGCGCCTTGAACCATCGGGGCAATTCTCCACCAAGTCCCTCTACTCAGCCATCGCCCCCTCCTCTGCGCTGCCCCCCCCTCCTAGTTGTATGGCCCATTCGCGTTCCTCTGAAGATCCGGATCTTCATGTGGCAGTGGATCCGCGGTCGGCTCCCGTCTAGGGTTGAGGTCCGCAAGCGCAATGGTCCGGGCTCTGGCCTTTGCCCGCTTTGCAGTACTCCCGAGGACTCGAACCATATCTTCTTCAACTGAGTTTCTGCCCAGATTGTGTGGAGTTGCTTTAGAGAGGCGGTCGGTGGTAACTGGTGCCACACCAACTTCCCTGACCTCTTCTACGAACTCCAGAACTCCCCCCTGCCCACTCGCCACATTAGGTGGCTGGAGATTGGAGCTCTCACGTGGACCATCTGGACGGTTCGCAATAAGCTTGTGATTCAGCACACTCCGCTTCGACGGGCTACTGACGCTCTCTTCAAACTGTCTGGTTTCTTGCAGCTCTGGCGGCCGCTTAGCCGCCGGCCCTCGGGACCGGGACGCCATTTCCACCTTCATCGCCGACATTCGTTCGATGGCCATCCGCATGTCGCTGCCGCCCCCTCCGCCTCCTCCAGAGCCTGACTAGATGCTTGGCGAGCGCTCGCCTTGGCTTCGGCCTTTTATATGTGTTTTTTCTGGGCTTGTTGCGCTGTGCCCTCAGCAGTACCTTTGGATCTCGGTGTGTTTCTTGGGTGTGTGTGTTCTGTACTTGACCTTGTATGTGTGCTCTGGACGGTTTGCTTTATTTATAAAGCAGGGCGAAAGACTTTTTCGATAAATGTCGAGTCTATACGGCCGGCCTCACCTAAAAAGGTGCCATCTCTGGGCTCCAATGCTACAATGGCGTTGTTGTTGGTGTTATCTTCCCAGCATCTATCCAATGCCTGTGATCGATCGAGCTCTGAGGAGGAAATAATGGCGGTGGTTGGAGAAAGAATGAACTCGTGACGGTAAAATATACCATTAAACTGCAAAAGCGTCTTATATTTTAGAACGGTGCTAATAGTATACTACTCCCTCCGTCCCATAGCAGCGTAGCGTCGAAAATGCTCTTAGGGAGTACAAGTTCTTGTGCTACTACTTGACCAACGTAAGTCTAGATTTCTTAGGTAACCGCGTGAAACCTGTGGATTTGCCACCCGGGAACTTGCGGGCCACCTAACCAACCACCTAATTTGATCCACTAAGTCTCGTCGTTATTCAATTTCTGCCCGACCCTGGCTGGAACGCGGCATCAAAGTTCTAACACAGTCTCTTCGAGGCACCGACACACCGAACCAACCTACCATCACCACTCAACAGCGGAGGACCCTGAAAATGCAGGCAGACTTTTGTGATGCAGGGGTCAGGGTCGTAGGATCATAACTGCCTAGCGTGTAGCACATTGCCGTCCGTTGAGGACCAACTATGGCTCAAGACGCTCGAATTCCCCTTTTGAAGGAAAACCAGAGGCAAGTTTAGACCTGGTGCTGTTACTTTCTTATCTTGGTTTTCAGTAATGAAAATCGGAAGGGGGCGAGCCCTTCTTTGATCAAAAAAAAAGTTTAGACCTGGTGCCGAGCCGAGTGTCTCGTTTTGGAACTTAATTTGGTCGCAAGTCTCGTCCCTTGGGAAATATTCCGAGTACAATCTTGACGATTCCGACGTGTTGTCCAAAAGCAGGTCTCCGTCGATCGGTTTTGGACACTGAACGCTTCAACAATTAATCAACCACCCACACCCACGGTGGCAGGTCCACTAGAAGAAATGCCACCTTTCAACAGCGACCTCTGCACTCCTCTCCAGTCTTCCTCCTCCGTCAATTACTGGTCTATATCCACCACACGTCACGCCTGATCTGATCTCGCAGCCTCCATGTTTGCCGGTGCTATCTAGCTAGATATAGGTGCCATTACTGCCATATGGAGATCCCCACATTTCTGTTGGCCATCCAGTGTAATTCTGGACAAGGTGCTGCCTTCACCAAGAACTGAACTCTGATTCTCTCAAATGCAGTGAGCATGCATATGCATGTGAATGCATGCAGCAGGAAGCTCACTCACTGTCACTGGACACGTCGCATCAGCGCAAGCACGGCTCCGTCGCTATCTGATATTTCTAGCTCCTGTGAAGCACTGACCCTGTCATATGTTGCCGATGGGCCACCCAGAGGCTCACCAGCTCCACAACAACGGCAACCGTGGCCGTAACAAGTAAGAGCATATCTAGTATATCCCGTAAAACTTGGTCCTGTAAAATCGTTTTAGAGGATACTGTAAAACGTTTCTACAATGTTTTTATGGGATGGCGTATGTGTCGGCACATAAAATAAAGATTGCAATTGGGACCTTTGTCCCGGCCGAGTTCCTGCTTGTGCCACATCCGCCATGGGAGAAGCTCGCAGCTCCGCCACTCACCGTTGGCCCACGGATACCGCCAACCACGCGCCAGTCGTGCGACGTCCACTCGCTGCCGCCTGATACGCGCCGCCGCCCACTCGACACACGTAAAATCACGTACGTGCTAGCTAGCTAGTTAGCGCGTTGCTGCTGCATCGGTGGCCAGCGGGAGCTCGTCCGCGGCTGGCACGTACGGCAGCGAGCGGTGGCAGCAGGTCACGGGCGGCGGCGGCGGCGTGCGGCAGCCGAAAGTCTGTGGCAAAAGCTAAAAGTTTCCTCCCGCCAACTGTTTTTTGTTTTTACAAGACCCTGCATAGCAGATTCGGCCGAACTATGCATGATCCCGCAATTTTTTTTAGGAGATGAACAATTTACATGATTTGTTCGAGATGGAAATTCAACCCCTGTCCGTTATATCGGATGGCCCGGTTTACGGGATGTTTGGATGTTTTAGACGTCTTAGGGTTTGGGGCTAGGGTTAAGATTTCCAAGTTCAAGGTTAGGTTGTAGGGTTTGAACCTTTAGTGTTTACTGTTTAGAATAGATTTTTGGACGTTTTAATTCCCGGGTTTAGGGTTTTCAGAGTTTATTGGGAGTGCTTTTCAATTTCAGGCTAATTTAGCTTAAAGAATCCTTAAATGCATGAAAAAACAGCAAATGAAGTAAAAAAAAGGTTGAAATTTAAGAATGTGTCTTTGAATGGTTCATATTGAACACATAAAAATTCCGGAGTTGAAATAAGATTAAGAAAAATGTAATGTCTTTGTAACAGCTTAGTTTTCGTCCTAAACCCTCTTACTTTGAAAGAGATGGTCCAGTTTGTACACGAAATGCATCCAGTTTTTGCCATAACCCTCTCAACTTTTTAGCACAAGCTATTTGGGTGAAATGATGATACCATGCCGACTTCCAACCTTTTCAAAGTTCATTTGTAGTGCTTTTCAATTTCAGGCTAATATAGCTCAAAGAATCATTAAATGCATGAAAAAAAGTAGCAAATAAAGTCAAAAGGAGTTGAAATTTAAGGATGTGGCTTTGAATGGTTCACATTGAACACACAAAAATTCTTCAGTTAATATAAGTTAAAAAAAATGAAATGTGGTCAAACTCTGGACAAACTACTTATTCAATAAATATTAGTGTTACTAAATAATTATTTTTTTAGCATAATAATTTCAAACTCAAATGGTGAAGCGTGTGACATCATGGTCACATTTTTCTGATAATAATGGATATATTATTTGTCAAATTTAAATTTACATATTTAAAGATATTAAATCAATAAATGGCATAATAATATTAATAATATTATTACTTGATTTATTTTCATTGAAATTATATATTATTATTACTTATTTTATTTTGAACTTTTTGTATTATTTAGGATTTTTGTTTTTTTCAAAGATTTTTTTGTAATTTTTTCCTTTTTTTGAAGTATTTTTGAGTTTTTCAATTAATCATTGTTGTTTGTTAATCATTGTTGTTTATTTCAATAATTGTTTGGAATTCAAAAAATTAAATTATGTGACATCAAGACCTAAGGGTTTAGAGGATTGATAGCTTAGTATTCTCAGGAGAACAATGAGAGCAGACTTGAAAACTAGAACTGATAGAACCTGAAAGATAAGCGTTTTCAGGCTGAAGTAGTGAGAGGATGGGTGACCGGCCGGGAAGTTAGGCGATTTGGAATGAGTGCTGATTAGAGATTAGAGGAGGGGTGATTAGAGATTAAATTGTCAAATAATTCAAATATTTGAAAATCTGAAGAAAATGAGAAACAAATTAAAAAATTGAAAAAAGATTTAAATTTTTTTTCTTTAGTCGCGGTTGGTAACACCAATCAGGACTAAAGGTTCTCCAGCCCACGCACAGAGAGCGGCCACGTGGAGGGCCTTTGGTGCCGATTTGTAACACAACCGGGACTAGGAGGGGGCTTTAGTCCCGACCCTTTTGTCTCTGTTTCAGAACCGGGACTATAGGCCCTCTGGAACCGAGACAAAATGCCCGTTTTCTACTAGTGGTATGATACTCCCCACTATGACCAGCCTAAGCCTACACATCATAATTTTGTGTGTTTAACCACATTATACTAGCCACCGGATCGAAAAAAAATTATGAGCATGTTAAAAGGGATCAATTTTTATTTTTTGATGAGAACTGAACAATTGGTCCCTCAAAAACAAATTAAAAAAAAAAGAACTGAACAATTGGCTCATATCGTACGAGCCCATGCCCCCTGTGTCGCGCCGCGCCCTCTGCTTCATACAGTATATAGTGCCCCTCGCCCCTCGCCATAGCCAAGCCAGCCAGCCCGCCTCGCTCGCGCGCAACTGACGACACACACGCACACTAGAGCCATGGGACGCCGCACGCACGCCGTCCAGGCGGCAGCGCTGCTGCTCCTACTCGCCTTCCTCCATCTGCACGTGGCCGCGGCCGCCGACCCGCCCTTCTCCTGCGGCGCGGCGTCGGGCGCGCCCTACTGCGACCGGACGCTGCCGATGGAGCGGCGGGCGGCGGACCTGGTGTCGAAGCTGTCGCTGGAGGAGAAGATCTCGCAGCTGGGCGACGAGTCGCCGGCGGTGGCCCGGCTGGGCGTGCCGGCGTACAAGTGGTGGTCGGAGGCGCTGCACGGCGTGGCGTGGAGCAAGGGCATGCACCTGGACGGCCCGCTCCGCGCCGCCACCAGCTTCCCGCAGGTCATCCTCACCGCCGCGTCCTTCAACCCGCACCTCTGGTACAGGATCGGCCAGGTACGTACACACGAGCACCGCCGTCTATTACTTCGTCGCTCTGCTTTTGAGATTGTGTGCCGTTTACTCTCACTTGTCAGGCGATCGGCAGGGAGGCGCGGGGCGTGTACAACAACGGGCAGGCGGAGGGGCTGACCTTGTGGGCGCCCAACATCAACGTGTTCCGGGACCCGCGGTGGGGCCGGGGCCAGGAGACCCCCGGCGAGGACCCGAGCATGACGGGCAAGTACGCCGCCGTGTTCGTCCGCGGCGTGCAGGGCTACGGCATGTCCGGCGCCATCAACTCCTCCGACCTGGAGGCCTCCGCCTGCTGCAAGCACTTCGCCGCCTACGACCTCGACAACTGGAAGGGCGTCACCCGCTACGCCTTCGACGCAAAGGTTCTCATTTTTAGAGGAGGTCGGAGTTGACGATCGTGCGTGCATGCGATGCCAAAAGAAACTGTCTTGTTGGGCAGGTGACGGAGCAGGACCTGGCGGACACGTACAACCCGCCGTTCAAGAGCTGCGTGGAGGACGGCGGCGCCAGCGGCATCATGTGCTCCTACAACCGCGTCAATGGCGTGCCCACCTGCGCCGACCACAACCTCCTCTCCAAGACCGCCAGAGGCGACTGGAGCTTCAACGGGTAATAAGTAGCAACATTTTCTTCTTCTTCAGTAGAACAAGTGCTCACGGACTGACGCTTGCAAGTTTCATTTGTGTTGAGCAGATACATCACGTCGGACTGCGACGCCGTGGCCATCATCCACGACGTCCAGGGGTATGCCAAGGCGCCAGAGGATGCGGTGGCCGATGTCCTCAAGGCCGGTACGAGTTTTCACTTCAAATCACCATTGCTGCTAGATAACACTAGTTGTCACATGACCTGCTACAGTTTCTCTCTCAAAGATGGATGAGTCATTCCTATATATGGGCAGGTATGGACGTGAACTGCGGCGGCTACATCCAGACGCACGGCGTGTCGGCGTACCGGCAGGGCAAGATCACGGGGGAGGACATCGACAGGGCCCTCCGCAACCTCTTCGCCATCCGGATGAGGCTGGGCCTCTTCAACGGCAACCCCAGGTACAACCGCTACGGCAACATCGGCGCCGACCAGGTGTGCAGCAAGGAGCACCAGGACCTGGCCCTGCAGGCGGCGCAGGACGGCATCGTCCTGCTCAAGAACCACGCCGGCGCGCTGCCCCTCTCCAGGTCCGACCTCTCCTCCTCCTCCATCGCCGTCATCGGGCCCAACGGCAACAACGCGTCGCTGCTGCTCGGCAACTACTTCGGCCCGCCGTGCGTCTCCGTCACGCCGTTCCAGGTGCTGCAGGGGTACGTCAAGGACGCCCGGTTCATCCAGGGGTGCAACGCCGCCGTCTGCAACGTGTCCGACATCGGGGAGGCGGTGCTCGCGGCCGGCTCGGCGGACTACGTCGTGCTCTTCATGGGGCTGGATCAGGACCAGGAGAAGGAAGGGGTGGACAGGCTGGAGCTGGGGCTCCCCGGGATGCAGGAGAGCCTTGTCAACAAGGTTGCCGACGCGGCCAAGAAGCCGGTGATCTTGGTGCTGCTTTGCGGCGGACCGGTGGACGTGACGTTCGCCAAGAACAATCCTAAGGTCGGCGCCATTGTCTGGGCTGGTTACCCTGGCCAGGCCGGTGGCATCGCCATTGCCCAGGTCCTCTTCGGCGAGCACAACCCCGGTGAGATTTTAATTTGTTTCACTCCGCTCTGAGCAATTCTTTCTTGGCCCCGCGCGCTTTCCTAGCTAGGCTGTACTGTACTGACTGCTGGACTTACATGACGGATCATCAGGTGGGAGGCTGCCGCTGACATGGTACCCCAAGGAGTTCACGGCCGTGCCGATGACGGACATGCGGATGCGCGCCGACCCGTCCACGGGCTACCCGGGACGCACCTACAGGTTCTACAAGGGCAAGACCGTGTACAACTTCGGCCACGGCCTGAGCTACTCCAACTACTCCCACCGGTTCGCGTCCAAGCCGGGCACCAAGCCGCCGCCCATGAGCGGCATCGAGGGCCTCAAGGCGACGGCGACGGCGTCGGCGGCGGGCACGGTGAGCTACGACGTGGAGGAGATGGGCGCGGAGGCGTGCGACAGGCTCCGGTTCCCGGCGGTGGTGAGGGTGCAGAACCACGGGCCCATGGACGGGAGGCACCCGGTGCTGCTGTTCCTCCGGTGGCCGAACGCGACGACGGACGGGCGGCCCGCGAGCCAGCTCATCGGGTTCCACAGCGTGCACCTCAAGGCGGACGAGGCCGCGCACGTGGAGTTGGAGGTGTGCCCCTGCGAGCACTTGAGCAGGGCCGCGGAGGACGGCCGCAAGGTGATCGACCAGGGCTCGCACTTCCTCAAGGTGGGCGACGACGAGTTGGAGCTGAGCTTCATGGCCTGAGCCGCCCGGGGTTGGATCCAGCACGATCGATAAACCTGCTGGCCGCTGTTGCTGCTTCTTCAGCAGAGAAGGATTTCGATCATACGTACGTACTAGTGTATCCATAAGTGTAATCACCTAACTGAAGCTGAAGCTGAAGCGTTGCGTTGGAGCGTTGACTCCATCTCCATCTCCAACAACGCGCGCGTCTGCGTTGCACGTGTCTACTCTGCTCTTGGTTGCCGACTCCCGACAAAAACGAAAACGAGTCTGGATCGATCTCGTTCTGCGCCTTTCTCGATCGAATAGAAAAAAAAAAGAATTAACGAAGCATTTTTTTCCTTTTTCTTTAGCAAAGGCAACCATTTCCGTTCCAAAGCAATCCCCCGCCCAATCCCTTTTTTTTTAAAACAAATGAATAACAAAATTATGTCTATCTCAATGCCGTCCAAGTCTCCTGTGCCCCGTCCCGTGCCCTCCAAAACAAAACGCGTCGCGTCGTCAGCCAGCGTCACAATTAAGCTCCCAGCAAAAAAAAAAGAAGAAGAAAAAACATCACAATTAAGCTCCACTCCTTCGAACCCACCGTTGCCTAGTGTGCGCGTCAACTCGAGGAGACCATGAGTGCTTCTCGCCGCGCCGCCACCCGCCGAGCTCCTCACGCACCAATGACCTCCGTCCATCGCCTTCGCCAATCCATTACTCGGCAAAAAAGAATTAGTGGTTGAAGTTCAAAGAGATCATTCTTTTTTGGATTCACTAGTAGATGTGCACGTGCAACGCACGTGTTGAGAAAATTAGTCATAACAATGCGATGATTCAGACAATGTAATGATACACATATAGTTAATCCACGTTGCTAATTACAGATAGAAGAGAATTGCTACTGAGATATATATGGCTTGGATTTAGCTCTATGGACCCCGATAAAAGACAGATAGTGCAATTCTATCTCATCACGAGCACCTTCTCTTTCACCATGTCAGATCACACAACTCTATTTCTTCAAAACCCATAGTAAGACATGTAGAACAAAGGTCTTCAAGATAGAGCAAACAAAGGCCTTAAAGTTGCAAGAAAAACCTCTACAACACACAGTCAACTCTGGTTCTTCAAAACGTGCCAAGCTTCTATGGTTACAATTGAGAGTGACTGCAGCCTCGCCGCCCTGGTCTGCCCGAGTTGCCGTTGCTGTCACCGGTCATCCCTCTAACCCACCTCCACCCAAACCCCACAACCCGCTGCATGTCCTCCGCTGACGACGCCGGGACAAGTTGCGTCGTCCCTGCCTCCATCCAGGTCCTAGATCTTCATCTTGGAGACGCCACCACAAGTAGTGTCGTCCCTACCTCCGTCCAGGTCCTAGCTCAGCATCTTGGAGACGTTGTGGCAGGCAGTGTCGCCTCCATCTCAGCCTTAGCTCCGTCTTACCTACTTCTCAGGCACATGTTGACTGACGCGGCTCGAAATTCCAGTCACCTAAAAGCAGCCAGTAGGCATTTGGACTTCACTTTTATAAGAGAGAGAATTAGGAGTACATATCGACTGATCGTTACTCTCGATGGTGAGCATGTTATTGACTGTGAACCCATATTAGGCTATTTACACAGAGGAATAAAAAAATCACGGAAAACCGAACTATTATACAATACTTACCTTATCTAACAAAGATATAGAGAGATTGTAGAAAGGGATAGGATAGTTATTTTTCCAAGAGACTTGTTTAAATTCCGTAACTTAAAAAACAAAAAAGGTGGTCAACATTTTGGTGCAGACTTCACTATACCGACTGATTCCGTTATAGCAACATGATATTCCAAATTTTATCATGATCTCACATATGAGCTCAAAAATTAAAATAATCTACTCACATATCCTACCTCTAGGTAATACTAAGGTTACATTTTTTATCCTACCAAAATTACATAAACCCTTCCTTTCTAAAAAGATTTAGCATCAGGACATGCGTGTGGTCCCCTTTTAAGATATTAATGTAAATCAATTGATTAACCAGCAATACTCCTATTCTTGGAAATTATAGAAATTATAGAAGTTTATTGGATTTCGGAATTGATTTATCCAGTAAATTAAGATCAGTTTCAAATATATAATTCAACCAAAACATGATTTCACCACAACCATAGTAATTAGAACAGAAGTTCCTATCCAATCTATCACCCCTATAGATACCACAAACTTCATTCAAAATACATACTGCCGAGTGCCGACTCAAAACCATCCAATACTCCTAGTCTTATACAGACTGCACACACTCGTAAACCAAACCCTCATTAAAACAATACATCAACCAGCTATACACCCAAATGTATGTACATATATTTGTACCAACAATCTGTTGCTAGGTGGTACATATATTTTGGTCCAGTAATGCTCAAGACAGATCAGTGATTGCCCCCATCCTGAAGGAAGTGAAGTAGTGAACCAACTAAGTAGAGTTTATTCTAGTTTTCAATTTAGGCTTGTGCACAAACCAGCTAATGTTGCTGCTCACCTGTGTGCAAAAAATGCTTCTCCTGAGCGGCAAAGGTGTGCTTGGATAAATATGAATCATGGCTTCGTTTTCAGCCTTCAGCTTGACAATAACTCTACTTATTTAGTCTGGAAAAGCTCCCGATCCCCCAAAAAAAGTGCACATGCATGAAACAAGGATCTAGCAAAGAAACACTTAAATACAGTCAAATTCTGAAAATAAAGGAATAAAAGTATGCAGAAGGAAAGGAAACCAAGATATAACCAAGAAAAAGAAAACATAGGATCCATAAACGTAAGATTCTGTAAATTGATGAGGCAGCACTAACCTCATCAAAACTTTTTCCATCATGAATAGCCCGTTCGTGTCTCTCTTCATTCAACCGTTTAAAGAATTGTTCTTCTATATGATCGCTAAGCATGGCCCTTGGCAGATCTTTAGCCCCAAGAACAGAATTTTGTGGCAAAGGCATACGTAAGCCATGCTCGATCTCCCAAACACAGCACTTAGGGCAAGTTTAATCTGCTTCTTTGGAATCACCCCATTTGAAATTTAAAAGGGCACAAATCAGACGCTGCCAACGTTCACATTTGTCACACATTACACAACGTAGATTCAAGTATGAAGTTTATCCTTAGGAAATTGATTACCTTCCACCTGAATTGTGAACTGTGAGTCTCATTGTAACACAGGATACAGAAATTGTGACAAGTCTCAGTAGCAGTATAGTATGCATTTCATTTTATCCAAGCAACACAAGGAGAACAATAAATTGGTGGAGGCTAAAAAAGAGGTTCTCTACTTTGCAAAGCAAGCATTATACAAATATCTACAGCAAAGCAGCAGCAGCAGCAGGCCAGCAGCGACAAGCACCCAGTGACAAGCCAACAATCACGCAGCATCAAGCACAGACAGCACACACACGCAGCTGGCAAGGCGGGAGGACGGAGGCATGGCCAGGCCGGACTTGGCTGAATCCCTGTGCAAGATAACAAAGTGAGGCCCTTTGCCGGTTCAAGTGCCAATTAGACCTTATATTTGTCCTAAAATTTCTTCAATGACTTTCTTTTGAGAATTTATAAACTCACGTGTTAATCTTCTCTTTCTTTGGTTTTTCATGTTACAAATACTTTTGGGATGACATCTTAAAACACAAAGGCATGAAACTTGAAAAATCAAACCTGGAGGAGGGAGAGCGACCATGGCACAACACCACATAGGCGTGAAAGAAATCCAGCAACGAACGCTTGCCGATGGAGTAGTACTGCTATACAGGTCTTCTCTGAAATTAGTAGTACTGAACTACTGATTACTGACCTGATTGATGTAACATGTATTGACCTTGATTGCCGGAATTAGTAGATAATGGAGTAGAGGAACCCTCTTGCTCTCTCAAGTGGAGCATATGGAGAATTAGTACAGCCCAAAAAGAAGTAAAGCATAAATTAGATCAGATACAAAGCAAAGCAACCTGCTCCGCTTATAGAGGAGGATCTTTTACTGACCAATGCAAATTAGAGAGTGAATCATAGGGATCAACGAATCACTGATGGCTCGGTGATTGCTCGCACCGGCTGCACATGCCCAGGCCAGGGCCGAACCGGAGGAGAGCAGTTACCTTGCCGGCAACGGTGCGGATTTCAAACCGGCAGGGGGAAGAGGGACCCGCGGCGCCGCGCCGCGGGCTTGCGCGCGGCCTCGTTCCCTGTCCGGCCGCCACGCATGCGCCCACTTCGTCCTTGGGGAGGAGACCGGTGCGGCCGGAGAGGCGAGGGGGAGCGGGCGCCGCCGCGCCGCGGGCTTGCGCGCGGCTTCCATGGCCGACCCGAAAGAGCGCGACCACGCCTCCCCTTGCCTCCCGGCGGTGGCCGCACTCCTTCCCGGCTCCGGCTTCCAGTGCACGCCGCTCCGGGCCGCTCTGGCGAAGAGCGCGCCGATGAGGGCGTTGTGCGGGCGGTGGGGAGAGTGCCCGGGAGGGTGTCGCGGGGCAGTTCGGCTGAGGATTGGGGTAGCGTCATTGTGGAAGAAGGAAGGAGGCGGCGCTGTTTTCTTCGATCTGGGGAGAGAAAGAAGGATCGCGGAGGCAGAATCGGCCCGAAAATTAGGGAGCTGCGAGCGGAATCGAGGGCGCGATTGTTTCCCTCGTGCGGGCGTGGCAGAGTTTTCGTTCGCCCTGTTCTCTTGTTTAATAGTTGTGTAGAAGTGTAGATGCGGGCGTGGCAGAGTTTTCGTTCGCCCTGTTCTCTTGTTTAATAGTTGTGTAGAAGTGTAGATGCGGGCGTGGCAGAGTTTTCGTTCGCCCTGTTCTCTTGTTTAATAGTAGTGTAGATAGATAGATACTATGCTTATTATACCGGTACACGAAGAAACATGGGCCAGTATTTAAAAACAAATCTCTCCGTAAGGCCGCGGTCAGATCCGTCCTAAACCATTGCCACTCCGCCATGATGAGATCATGGTTGGTCATCAGATCAGATTTTATATGAAGCGGAGAGCGGGATACGTACGAAAATTCTGAGGGACACCCGCCGTGTGCGGAACTCCCGCAAATTTGGCGCTCTCAGCCCAACCCGAGACACGGGAAGGAACCATTCCAATTTCAAATCAAATCACACTAACGAAAAAGAGAATTTCGTACCATGGCCGCAGATCCACTCCCGCAGCTCATGCAGCGGTCAGATCCGGCCTCCATCCATCACTCCTCACGCTGGAATCCCTAGCCATGGTCACCGACGGTGGCATGGTGACCCAAGGCCATGGCGACACACAGCAGGCAGGCCAGATCCGCGCCGGGACAGAACCCATCATCCATCACCAGCGGCGCCAAGGACCCCGATCCAACACCTCACCTTCTCTCCCTGTCCACCACGCCACGGCTTCGTCAACCCTGTCCTCCTCCGCCATCAAGTCCAGCCCTTCTTCCTTCGCGGAGATGGATGGATTGGAGGGCCGGCGCCACCAACAACGAAATCCACCACGCGCTCGAGGTCAGGTATGAGAATTTCTTCTCCTCTTAAATTTTTCATTTTGGGAATCCTCGGCTGCCTCTGCTTGGACTGATTCATTTTCGGCGTGCCCTTCACAAGTACACCATCACCATCCCGGTACTTGACCCCGTCTGTCCTTCTTGGAGCTGTTTGCAATGATGCCAAACTTCGCCAAGCACCAGGCTAACAACCCAAATGTGGGACCCATCATCATAGCGAAGATCCCTTTGAACGCTTCAACACTGACCACCGACGGGACGGTGGTGGCTGGGGTTTCGTAATTGTTCAGGATCTTGGCATGTATAATTTGATCACTAGAGGTCACAATATGTGTGATACGTTTGATGACAGTGTTGGTAGTATCTTTCTGCGCATCTGGAGGTGGTTGTTGGTTTGTGGTACTAATCAATTGTTATGATGGATACATGCAGACACTTGTTTGATGGGGTTCTTATTTTATGTTAGTAGTAGTCGTAGTAGTGAAGTTTGATGGGTTGTTGATGGTCGAGGTTTTACCGAGATGATTTTTATGTGGTAGCAAAGCTGCTGAATGTTTTAATCCTGTGATTTTCTTTTGCTTTGTGTGGCATATTATCTCGTGTAGCCCACGATAGCATCGCCGAGGCAATCGGCGTACCATGCTTGATTCAGATTTGCCATATTTTGGCATGTATGATGGCTGGTGTTGATACCCCTTGTGGTTGTAGACATCAAACTTGTTATGATGATTGGTTATTGTCACTGCAAGGGGAATGGATTATTTGGGAGGGGCTGCTGAAGATGGCTGAGGTAGTAGACTTATAGAATGGACGTACTTTTTTTTGTCATGCGCCCAATGTTTGTTTTAGTTTTTAGCATCCCCATGGCGTTTTATCTTTGGTTAGCTCAGGATCTTTGATTAGCATCATGTGGTTCTGATTTGCCATATTTTGTCAGGTCTGCTTAAGGAAGCAGATAGAGTATCTCTTCAGCAGGGTGTGGCCTCCTCTGTTCGTTGAAAATCGCGGCCTCCTCCATGGTGCTTCGACCTATAAGCCATCCGTGCAAGAAAATCATACAAATCGTGGCCTCCTCTGTTCGTTGAAAATCGCGGCCTCCTCTATGGTGCTTCGACCTATAAGCCATCCGTGCAAGAAAATCATGGGGCCTTTCGCCATCTGTTGCCTCGATCTGTAATCAGTTCCTGCTCCGAGCTGCTCAGCGATTTGTGTAATTTGGAGCAGAGTATTTGTGGCCTGACAACATCATGCTGATTGTGCAACCCGAGCGGAGGTGACCACTGAAGTACGCTCAGCACTCTGTCTGAAGAGTTGGTTTGGCGCCCCCTACTCAGATCTGCAGACCGCTGATCATCGGATGTAGGGCTAATCACTTTCCTCTTTAAAACTAGATCGCTTGCTTCTTTGATCTGGAAAACATAAAGTTTCGGACACCCGGCGATCTCTTTCAACACGTTTTTAGGCTTTGATTTGAGGTTAAAAGGATCTGGTTTTTCTTCCTGCTTATGTTCTGGATTTCATCTTTTCTCCTTTCTCTAATTTACTGATAGACGACTACTGACCTCCTGCATGTTGCTTCCTTTGACATGTTTGTTGAGTTGCTTGATGACAGAAAAAAAATTGAAGTCTGGAGTTATGCAATGCAATTGCAGCAACAAGGCCGGATGGGCAGCTTCACAGGTTCAGCACCGTACTGTAATTTGCATTCAGTTATGTGCAGTAATAATACCATATTTGGCAATAGCCTGCAAGCTGTTTCCAGATTTTTTTGGACACGATTGACTGCTTCTACACAAAAGGAGTTAGTTCCAATTTTCTTTAATTGTTTAACTGATTGATAACAGAAGAAGCTCTGCAATTCATATAATCATCACGCACAGGTGAGTCCTTTGACAGTCATGTTTCGTGACAACTGACGCAAGCCGTAATTGAATTGAGATAGCACTACTAGGGAAAACCTTATACACAGAATGTTACCAGCAGCGCTTGTTAAAATGAGGCGCTACTGCTACATAGCAGTAGCGCGTCTGCTAGAACGGCGCTACTGTTACCCGCTTAGCAGTAGCGCGGCAGAAACAAAACGCGCTACTACTATAATTGCCACACCGTTCCCGACGTGCTAGGTATAGTAGTAGTGCCCTTCTACGAACAGCGCTACTACTACAGATTTTAGCAGCAGCGCGTTTTGCCTCCCCACGCTACTGTTAAAGCTATTTTCGCCTAAACCCCCGCGCGGCCTGATTCCCGCTCCTCTGCTTCCTCCCCCAATTCTCCTCTACTATTCCTCGTCGCCTCCGCCTCGCCGTCGTCTCCCCCGACCCCGCCTCGCCGCCGTCTCCCCCGACCACGCCTTGCCGCCGTCTCCCTCGACCCTCCTCGCTGCCGTCTCCCTCGACCCGCCTCGCCGCCGTCTCCCCCGACCCCGCCTCGCCGCGCCTCGGTGCTGCCGTCACCCCCGACCCCATCTCTCTCCCCGCCCTCTGTAAGCACTCTCCCCTTCCGATCCATCTTCTCTGCTTAGTATGAACCCTAGCTATTTAGTGCTAGTTAGTACGAACCCTAGGCTATTTTTAGTGCTAGTTAGTTAATTACTTATATGGTAATTAGGGCAGTAGTTCCTAGGTACTAATTAGTTAGTAAGAACTAGGTACTAATTAGGTATTAGTTTATTTTTATTTATAGTAAGTTTATTTTTAGTAAGAACTAATTGAATTAATAGAACTCGTTAGTAAGAACTTGTTGTTATTTTTTAGTTAAAGCAATTTTTCCCGCATCGCCGTCGACGATGCCTATTCCGCGTCCTCGTCGTCGAGTCGGCGGAGGACGACACCTGCTTGACCAGATGGGCCATGTCCGGGACTGGGCTCCGCCGGGGTGGTACTGGGAGGCGCTACCTACCGGGAGGCGCAGGTTGGTGAGGAGCCAGCCTGTCGTTGACCCGAACCTTCTTTGGTGGCGGTCGCGTGGGCCAGTGACGGTCCAGAGGCTCGAGGACTCCGCGGAGGTGGTGCGTCACCGTGTCAGTGAGGAGGACGCGCACGTCCGACGCTACTTGTTTGCGTTGGAGCACAGGTTCTCCAATACCTGGCAGGTTCTCCAGGGATCTCACTGGAGCTATGATCCCGTGATGGTTCCTTCTCTGTGGTTGTCCACCGCCCGCGCCGATACCCGTCGTGTGCTACGGTTTTAGTTGTATTAGTGATGTTATATGTATGTCACTATTCGGGATGTATTAGTGATAATATTCGATAATGTACGGACGCATGAGATGATTTACTTTTGCTTATTGAATGCATGCTAATTTGAATGTTTTAACTATGAACATAGGAAATGTCTGACGACGAAAAGGATTTTGGTATTTGCAAATACTGCGAAGACGAGCGTGGCCTGTGCGAGGGAATCTTCCTAGATAATGATAGGTGCTTTAGCATCAAGCTGGACGAGAACTTCGAAGTGGATACAGTAAATCACAACGACAAGTCTTTTTTCGTAATTAAGCATGACATTTGCTTCATTTGCTTCAACTTATAATTTAAGCATGACATTAAGCATGACAAGTCTTTTTTTACTATTCTACTAGCGTATCCCCTACCATGCAAGAGTTTTTGTATTGGATAAGATAGGTTTCAGTCATACTATGGAGGAAAAGAAATTTTACTTGAAGACCGAGCATGGTTATATTTTCAACGTAAAATTATACAATTCAGACGACTAAACCTATTTTGGATGCAAAACATGGCGATCACTATGCAAGACTTATGCATTTGAGCCTGATATGGTTATCACCTTTGATATTCGTCCGGAAGATGATATTGAAGGTAATACCGACATCTGGGTCGATGTGCAGACGCCTCCAGTTATACCATTATGTAAGTTTCTCAACCATATTTATGTCTTTGATATTGTTTATTTAAAAATAGTTGATAACTAAGTTGTATTGTCAGCTTATTTCGGTGCAAGCAAACATGTCCAGTGCTTGGTAGACAGGACCTACTACTGTCCCGGGGCTGAACTAAACTGCAAGGAGCTAAGTCATTGTGTTTCATGGCTTGAGGATCTTGATACTGTCAAGACAACAAAAATTCCTGCACTTAGAAATGTTAGTATTGAATACGTGCGACCAATAGTGTTCGTAATGAACTACGGTCACATCTATTTAGGAAGGATGGTAAGATTTTTACTATTATCCTCAGTGCATCTTTTCCATACATTATTTGTGAAGCTAAACTTCATTGCTAAGGATGTTACCATATGATGTTCTTCAGCAGGGACTCCCGATGAATGTTGTGCCTTATGGGATCGAGACTAAAGGTACCATGCGTATTATTAGCTTACGGCCAAGATATCCTATAGATTACTTTAGTGCATTCAAGATTAGCGACAGATGCTTAATAGTGCAAGACTGGACCAAATATGTGATGGGGGAGCGCAGAGAAGTACTAGGGGGCAGCAAACAGATGCGCTACCCACGATTAGGAGACAGGTTCATCTGTATGCTCCAACTTGATCAAGGAGGAGAGCTACACATGTTTTATGTTATTTTACCTAAGAGAGAGCAGCATGAGTGATTAGCTAGCTAGAAATGAGTTTGAGGATGATGATGGTGTGCTACACTATTACTATGATTATAAAATAGCTAATGTTGGTGGTAATGACTATGATGATTATTATTAGCTAGTGTTAGTGGTGATTAAATAAATACTGTTGTTGGTAATGACTATGATGATGATTAAGTAGCTTGTGCTGGCGGATTAGACAAGTGGAGGCAATATGTGGTGCACATCGAAAGTACTACTAGTCCAAACTAGATCAAGTCTGGATTAGTAGTATAATTTTGACATGCACCACATATTACCTCCACTTGAACCTAATCCACCTTTATTTGACACACTGTTATGGACATAATGATGTAAACCTCATAACTGGTATTGTACCAATATTTGTACGATGACGCATAAATACACTAAAAATAAAAAATAAAAAAATACTAGTAGCGATGGAGAGAAAACTCGCTGCCAGTAGTTACATTAGCAGTAGCGTGGGAGTGAACAAACGCTGCAGCTATTTGTCCTAGCAGTAGCGCGTGCGGACACGCGTTACTGCTAGCTGTAGCGCCTTATTAGTAGTGCGTGTTGGAGAACGTTGCAGAAAATAAAATTTTTCCTACGGTTTCATCAAGATCCATCTATGAGTTCATCTAGGCAACGAGTCATGGGAGAGAGATTGCATCTACATACCACTTGCAGGTTGCGTGCGGAAGCGTTCAAGGGGATGGTGATGACGTAGTCGTACTCGTCGTGATTCGAATCACCGATGACCAAGTGCTGAACACACGGCACCTCCGCGTTCAACACACGTACGGGACGATCGACGTCTCCTCCTTCTTGATCCAGCAAAGGGAAGGAGAGGTTGAGGAAGAAGACTCCAACGGCAGCACGACGGCGTGGTGATGTTGGTGTAGCAGAACTCCGACAGGGCTTCGCCAAGCACGTACGGAGGAGGAGAGGTGTTGGGGAGGGGAGGGGCTGCGCCTTGACTTGTGTATGCAGCCCTCCCCTCACCCCTCTATTTATAGGGGAAGAGGCAAGGGGGGCCGGCCCCCTCTAGATGGATCTAGAGGGGGGGGGGCGGCGGCAAGGGGGAGGGGGCTTGCCCCCCAAGCAAGGGGGGCGCCCCCTTTAGGGTTCCCCCAAACCCTAGGGCGCATGGGCCCTTGGGGGGAGGCGCACCAGCCCACTTTGGGCTGGTTCCCTTCCCCTTTGCAGCCCATGAGCCCTTCCGGGAGAGGTGGCCCCTCCCGGTGGACCCCCGAGGCCCCTCCGGTGGCCCCGGTACAATACCGATATGCCCCCGAACTATTCCGGTGTCCGTATGACAACTTCCCATATATAAATCTTTACCTCCGGATCACTCCGGAACTCCTCGTGACGTCCGGGATCTCATCCGGGACTCCGAACAACATTCGGTAATCACATACAAGTCTTCCTAATAACCCTGGCGTCACCGAACCTTAAGTGTGTAGACCCTACGGGTTCGGGAGACATGCAGACATGACCAAGACGACTCTCGGGCAATAACCAACAGCGGGATCTGGATACCCATGTTGGCTCCCACATGTTCCTCGATGATGTCATCGGATGAACCACGATGTCGAGGGTTCAAGCAACCCCGTAAACTATTCCCTTTGTCAATCGGTAGGTTACTTGCCCGAGACTCGATCGTCGGTATCCCAATACCTCGTTTAGTCCCGTTACCGGCAAGTCACTTTACTCGTACCGTAATGCATGATCCCGTGGCCAAACACTTGGCCACTTTGAGCTCATTATGATGATGCATTACCGAGTGGGCCCGGTGATACCTCTCCGTCATGCGGAGTGACAAATCCCAGTCTTGATCCGTGTCAACCCAACAGATACTTTCGGAGATACCTGTAGTGCACCTTTATAGTCACCCAGTTACGTTGTGATGTTTGGTACACCCAAAGCACTCCTACAGTATCCGGGAGTTACACGATCTCATGGTCTAAGGAAAAGATACTCGACATTGGAAAGCTCTAGCAAAACGAACTACACGATCTTGTGCTATGCTTAGGATTGGGTCTTGTCCATCACATCATTCTCCTAATGATGTGATCTCGTTATCAATGACATCCCCATGTCCATAGTCAGGAAACCATGACTATCTATTGGTTAACGAGCTAGTCAACTAGAGGCTTACTAGGGACATATTGGTGTCTAGTATTCACACATGTATTACGATTTCCAGATAACACAATTATAGCATGAATAAAGACAATTACCATGAACAAGGAAATATAATAATAATACTTTTATTATTGCCTCTAGGGCATATTTCCAACAGTCTCCCACTTGCACTAGAGTCAATAATCTAGTTACATTGTGATGAATCGAACACCCATAGAGTTCTGGTGCTGATCATGTTTTGCCCTAGGGAGAGGTTTAGTCAACGGATCTGCGACATTCAGATCCGTGTGCACTTTACAAATTTCTATGTCTCCATCTTGAACATTTTCACGGATGGAGTTGAAGCGACGCTTGATGTGCCTGGTCTTCTTGTGAAACCTGGGCTCCTTGGCCAGTGCAATAGCTCCAGTGTTGTCACAGAAGAGTTTGATCGGCCCCGACGCATTGGGTATGACTCCTAGGTCGGTGATGAACTCCTTCACCCAAATTGCCTCATGCGCTGCCTCCGAGGCTGCCATGTATTCCGCTTCACATGTAGATCCCGCCACGACGCTCTGCTTGCAGCTGCACCAGCTCACTGCTCCACCATTCAACATATACACGTATCCGGTTTGTGACTTAGAGTCATCCAGATCTGTGTCGAAGCTAGCATCGACGTAACCCTTTACGACGAGCTCTTCGTCACCTCCATAAACGAGAAACATGTCCTTAGTCCTTTTCAGGTACTTAAGGATATTCTTGACCGTTGTCCAGTGTTCCTTGCCGGGGTTACTTTGGTACCTACCTACCAAACTTACGGCAAGGTTTACATCAGGTCTGGTACACAGCATGGCATACATAATGGATCCTATGGCTGAAGCATAGGGGATGACGCTCATCTCTTGTTTATCCTTTGCCGTGGTCGGGCATTGAGCTGAGCTCAATTTCACACCTTGCAATACAGGCAAGAACCCTTTCTTGGACTGATCCATTTTGAACTTCTTCAAAATCTTATCAAGGTACGTGCTTTGCGAAAGACCTATGAGGCGTCTTGATCTATCTCTATAGATTTTGATGCCTAATATATAAGCAGCTTCTCCAAGGTCCTTCATTGAAAAACACTTGTTCAAATAGGCCTTTATGCTTTCCAAGAATTCTATATCATTTCCCATCAATAGTATGTCATCCACATATAATATGAGAAGTGCTACGGAGCTCCCACTCACTTTCTTGTAAACGCAGGCTTCTCCATAAGTCTGCATAAACCCAAACGCTTTGATCATCTCATCAAAGCGAATGTTCCAACTCCGAGATGCTTGCACCAGCCCATAAATGGATCGCTGGAGCTTGCACACCTTGTTAGCATTCTTGGGATCGACAAAACCTTCCGGCTGCATCATATACAGTTCTTCCTTAAGATAGCCGTTAAGGAATGCCGTTTTGACGTCCATTTGCCATATCTCATAATCATAGTATGCGGCAATTGCTAACATGATTCGGACGGACTTCAGCTTCGCTACGGGAGAGAAAGTCTCATCGTAGTCAATCCCTTGAACTTGCCGATAACCCTTAGCGACAAGTCGAGCTTTATAGATGGTGACATTACCATCCGCGTCCGTCTTCTTCTTGAAGATCCATTTATTTTCTATCGCTCGCCGATCATCGGGCAAGTCTGTCAAAGTCCATACTTTGTTTTCATACATGGATCCTATCTCGGATTTCATGGCTTCTAACCATTTGTTGGAATCCGGGCCCGCCATCGCTTCTTCATAGTTCGAAGGTTCACCGTTGTCCAACAACATGATTTCCAGGACAGGGTTGCCGTACCACTCTGGTGCGGAACGTGTCCTTGTGGACCTACGAAGTTCAGTGGAAGCTTGGTCCGAAGTATCTTGATCATTATCATTAACCTCCTCTCTAATTGGAGCAGGCACCACAGGAACATTTTCCTGCGCTGCGCCATTCTCCGTTTCAAGAGGCAGTACTTCATCAAGCTCCACTTTCCTCCCACTTACTTCTTTCGAGAGAAACTCTTTCTCCAGAAAGGTTCCGTTCTTGGCAACAAAGATCTTGCCCTCGGATCTTAAGTAGAAGGTATACCCTATGGTTTCCTTAGGGTATCCTATGAAGACGCATTTTTCCGATTTGGGTTCGAGCTTTTCAGGTTGAAGTTTCTTGACATAAGCCTCGCATCCCCAAACTTTTAGAAACGACAGCTTAGGTTTCTTCCCAAACCATAATTCATACGGTGTCGTCTCAACGGATTTAGACGGTGCCCTATTTAAAGTGAATGTGGCTGTCTCTAGAGCGTATCCCCAAAATGATAGCGGTAAATCGGTAAGAGACATCATAGATCGCACCATATCCAATAAAGTGCGATTACGACGTTCGGACACACCATTACGCTGAGGTGTTCCAGGCGGCGTGAGTTGTGAAACTATTCCACATTTTCTTAAGTGTGTGCCAAATTCGTGACTCAAGTATTCTCCTCCACGATCTGATCGTAGAAACTTGATTCTTCTGTCACGTTGATTCTCAACCTCATTCTGAAACTCCTTGAACTTTTCAAAGGTCTCAGACTTGTGTTTCATTAAGTAGACATATCCATATCTACTCAAATCATCAGTGAGTGTGAGAACATAACGATATCCTCCGCGAGCCTCAACGCTCATTGGACCGCACACATCAGTATGTATAATTTCCAATAAGTTGGTTGCTCGCTCCATTGTTCCGGAGAACGGAGTCTTGGTCATTTTGCCCATAAGGCATGGTTCGCATGTGTCAAACGATTCATAATCGAGAGACTCCAAAAGTCCATCAGCATGGAGCTTCTTCATGCGCTTGACACCAATGTGACCAAGGCGGCAGTGCCACAAGTATGTGGGACTATCGTTATCAACTTTACACCTTTTGGCATTCACACTATGAATATGTGTATTATCACGCACGAGATTCATTAAGAATAAACCATTAACCACCGGAGCATGACCATAAAACATATCACTCATATAAATAGAACAACCATTATTCTCGGATTTAAATGAGTAGCCATCTCGTATTAAACGAGATCCAGATACAATGTTCATGCTCAAACTTGGCACTAAATAACAATTATTGAGGTTTAAAACTAATCCCGTGGGTAAATGTAGAGGTAGCGTGCCGACGGCGATCACATCGACCTTGGAACCATTCCCGACGCGCATCGTCACCTCGTCCTTCGCCAGTCTTCTCTTATTCCGCAGCTCCTGCTGTGAGTTACAAATATGAGCAACAGCACCGGTATCAAATACCCAGGAGCTACTACGAGCACTGGTAAGGTACACATCAATTACATGTATATCACATATACCTTTAGTGTTGCCGGCCTTCTTATCCGCTAAGTACTTGGGGCAATTCCGTTTCCAGTGACCATTTCCCTTGCAATAAAAGCACTCAGTTTCAGGTTTGGGTCCATTCTTTGACTTCTTCCTGGCAACTGATTTACCAGGCGCGGCAACCTCCTTGCCGTCTTTCTTGAAGTTCTTCTTACCCTTGCCTTTCTTGAACTTAGTGGTTTTATTCACCATCAACACTTGATGTTCCTTTTTGATCTCCACCTCCGCGGATTTCAGCATTGAATACAACTCGGGAATGGTCTTTTCCATCCCCTGCATGTTGTAGTTCATCACGAAGCTTTTGTAGCTAGGTGGGAGCGACTGAAGGATTCTGTCAATGACCGCCTCATCCGGAAGATTAACTTCCAGCTGAGTCAAGCGGTTGTGCAACCCAGACATCTTGAGTATGTGTTCACTGACAGAGCTATTTTCCTCCATTTTGCAGCTAAAGAACTTGTCGGAGACTTCATATCTCTCGACCCGGGCATGAGCTTGGAAAATCAATTTCAGCTCCTCGAACATCTCATATGCTCCGTGCTTCTCAAAACGCTTTTGGAGCCCCGGTTCTAAGCTGTAAAGCATGCCGCACTGAACGATGGAGTAATCATCAGTGCGTGACTGATGGGCGTTCATAACGTCCTGGTTTTCTGGGAATGGTGCATCACCTAGCGGTGCATCTAGGACATAATCTTTCTTGGCTGCTATGAGGATGATCCTCAAGTTCCGGACCCAGTCCGAGTAGTTGCTGCCATCATCTTTCAGCTTAGTTTTCTCTAGGAACGCGTTGAAGTTGAAGCTGACATTACCGTGGGTCATTTGATCTACAAGACATATTATAAAGATTTAGACTAAGTTCATGATAATTAAGTTCATCTAATCAAATTAATGAATGAACTCCCACTCAGATTAGACATCCCTCTAGTCATCTAAGTGTTACATGATCCGAGTCGACTAGGCCGTGTCCGATCATCACGTGAGACGGACTAGTCATCATCGGTGAACATCTCTATGTTGATCGTATCTTCCATACGACTCATGTTCGACCTTTCGGTCTTCGTGTTCCGAGGCCATGTCTGTACATGCTAGGCTCGTCAAGTTAACCCTAAGTGTTTTGCATGTGTAAAACTGTCTTACACCCGTTGTATGTGAACGTATGGATCTATCACACCTGATCATCACGTGGTGCTTCGAAACGACGAACTTTAGCAACGGTGAACAGTTAGGGGGGAACACTTCTTGAAATTTTGTAAGGGATCATCTTATTTACTACCGTCGTTCTAAGTAAGCAAGATGTATAAACATAATAAACATCACATGCAATTATATAGAAGTGACATGATATGGCCATCATCATATAGCTCCTTCGATCTCCATCTTGGGGCTCCATGATCATCTTGTCACCGGCACGACACCATGATCTCCATCATCATGATCTCCATCATCGTGTCTCCATGGAGTTGCTCGCCAACCATTACTACTACTACTATGGCTAACACGTTTAGCAATAAAGTAAAGTAATTTACATGGTGACACGCAGGTCATAAAAGAATAATGACAACTCCTATGGCTCCTGCCGGTTGTCATACTCATCGACATGCAAGTCGTGATTCCTATTACAATAACAAGATCATCTCATACATCACATGATTCATCACAACTTCTGACCATATCACATCACAAAGCACTTGCTGCAAAAACAAGTTAGACGTCCTCTAATGTTGTTGCAAGTTTTTTTACGTGGCTGTAATAGGTTGCTAGTAAGAACGTTTCTTACCTACGTTAAAACCACAACGTGAATTTGTCAATCTCTATTTACCCTTCATAAGGACCCTGTTCATCGAATCCGATCCAACTAAAGTGGGAGAGACAGACACCCGCCAGCCACCTTATGCAACTAGTGCATGTTAGTCGGTGGAACCGGTCTCACGTAAGCGTACGTGTAAGGTTGGTCCGGGCCGCTTCATCCCACAATACCGCTGAACCAAGATAGGACTAGTAACGGCAAGAAGAATTGACAATTCGACGCCCACAACTACTTTGTGTTCTACTCGTGCAATAGAGAACTACGCATAGACCTAGCTCATGATGCCACTGTTGGAGAACGTTGCAGAAAATAAAATTTTTCCTACGGTTTCACCAAGATCCATCTATGAGTTCATCTAGGCAACGAGTCATGGGAGAGAGATTGCATCTACATACCACTTGCAGGTTGCGTGCGGAAGCGTTCAAGGGGATGGTGATGACGTAGTCGTACTCGTCGTGATTCGAATCACCGATGACCAAGTGCTGAACACACGGCACCTCCGCGTTCAACACACGTACGGGACGATCGACGTCTCCTCCTTCTTGATCCAGCAAAGGGAAGGAGAGATTGAGGAAGAAGACTCCAACGGCAGCACGACGTCGTGGTGATGTTGGTGTAGCAGAACTCCGACAGGGCTTCGCCAAGCACGTACGGAGGAGGAGAGGTGTTGGGGAGGGGAGGGGCTGCGCCTTGACTTGTGTATGTAGCCCTCCCCTCACCCCTCTATTTATAGGGGAAGAGGCAAGGGGGGCCGTCCCCCTCTAGATGGATCTAGAGGGGGGGGGGGCGGCGGCAAGGGGGAGGGGGCTTGCCCCCCAAGCAAGGGGGGCGCCCCCTTTAGGGTTCCCCCAAACCCTAGGGCGCATGGGCCCTTGGGGGGAGGCGCACCAGCCCACTTTGGGATGGTTCCCTTCCCCTTTGCAGCCCATGAGCCCTTCCGGGAGAGGTGGCCCCTCCCGGTGGACCCCCGAGGCCCCTCCGGTGGCCCCGGTACAATACCGATATGCCCCCGAACTATTCCGGTGTCCGTATGACAACTTCCCATATATAAATCTTTACCTCCGGATCACTCCGGAACTCCTCGTGACGTCCGGGATCTCATCCGGGACTCCGAACAACATTCGGTAATCACATACAAGTCTTCCTAATAACCCTGGCGTCACCGAACCTTAAGTGTGTAGACCCTACGGGTTCGGGAGACATGCAGACATGACCAAGACGACTCTCGGGCAATAACCAACAGCGGGATCTGGATACCCATGTTGGCTCCCACATGTTCCTCGATGATGTCATCGGATGAACCACGATGTCGAGGGTTCAAGCAACCCCGTAAACTATTCCCTTTGTCAATCGGTAGGTTACTTGCCCGAGACTCGATCGTCGGTATCCCAATACCTCGTTTAGTCCCGTTACCGGCAAGTCACTTTACTCGTACCGTAATGCATGATCCCGTGGCCAAACACTTGGCCACTTTGAGCTCATTATGATGATGCATTACCGAGTGGGCCCGGTGATACCTCTCCGTCATGCGGAGTGACAAATCCCAGTCTTGATCCGTGTCAACCCAACAGATACTTTCGGAGATACCTGTAGTGCACCTTTATAGTCACCCAGTTACGTTGTGACGTTTGGTACACCCAAAGCACTCCTACAGTATCCGGGAGTTACACGATCTCATGGTCTAAGGAAAAGATACTCGACATTGGAAAGCTCTAGCAAAACGAACTACACGATCTTGTGCTATGCTTAGGATTGGGTCTTGTCCATCACATCATTCTCCTAATGATGTGATCTCGTTATCAATGACATCCCCATGTCCATAGTCAGGAAACCATGACTATCTATTGGTTAACGAGCTAGTCAACTAGAGGCTTACTAGGGACATATTGGTGTCTAGTATTCACACATGTATTACGATTTCCAGATAACACAATTATAGCATGAATAAAGACAATTACCATGAACAAGGAAATATAATAATAATACTTTTATTATTGCCTCTAGGGCATATTTCCAACAGTCTCCCACTTGCACTAGAGTCAATAATCTAGTTACATTGTGATGAATCGAACACCCATAGAGTTCTGGTGCTGATCATGTTTTGCCCTAGGGAGAGGTTTAGTCAACGGATCTGCGACATTCAGATCCGTGTGCACTTTACAAATTTCTATGTCTCCATCTTGAACATTTTCACGGATGGAGTTGAAGCGACGCTTGATGTGCCTGGTCTTCTTGTGAAACCTGGGCTCCTTGGCCAGTGCAATAGCTCCAGTGTTGTCACAGAAGAGTTTGATCGGCCCCGACGCATTGGGTATGACTCCTAGGTCGGTGATGAACTCCTTCACCCAAATTGCCTCATGCGCTGCCTCCGAGGCTGCCATGTATTCCGCTTCACATGTAGATCCCGCCACGACGCTCTGCTTGCAGCTGCACCAGCTCACTGCTCCACCATTCAACATATACACGTATCCGGTTTGTGACTTAGAGTCATCCAGATCTGTGTCGAAGCTAGCATCGACGTAACCCTTTACGACGAGCTCTTCGTCACCTCCATAAACGAGAAACATGTCCTTAGTCCTTTTCAGGTACTTAAGGATATTCTTGACCGTTGTCCAGTGTTCCTTGCCGGGGTTACTTTGGTACCTACCTACCAAACTTACGGCAAGGTTTACATCAGGTCTGGTACACAGCATGGCATACATAATGGATCCTATGGCTGAAGCATAGGGGATGACGCTCATCTCTTGTTTATCCTTTGCCGTGGTCGGGCATTGAGCTGAGCTCAATTTCACACCTTGCAATACAGGCAAGAACCCTTTCGGGGTACTAATTAGTTAGTAAGAACTAGGTACTAATTAGGTATTAGTTTATTTTTATTTATAGTAAGTTTATTTTTAGTAAGAACTAATTGAATTAATAGAACTCGTTAGTAAGAACTTGTTGCTATTTTTTTAGTTAAAGCAATTTTTTCCGCATCGACGTCGACGATGCCTATTCCGCATCCTCGTCATCGAGTCGGCGGAGGACGACACCTGCTTGACCAGATGGGCCATGTCTGGGACTGGGCTCCGCCGGGGTGGTACTGGGAGGCGCTACCTACCGGGAGGCGCAGGTTGGTGAGGAGCCAGCCTGTCGTTGACCCGAACCTTCTTTGGTGGCGGTCGCGTGGGCCAGTGACGGTCCAGAGGCTCGAGAACTCCGCGGAGGTGGTGCGTCACTGTGTCAGTGAGGAGGACGCGCACGTCCGTCGCTACTTGTTTGCGTTGGAGCACAGGTTCTCCAATACCTGGCAGGTTCTCCAGGGATCTCACTGGAGCTATGATCCCGTGATGGTTCCTTATCTGTGGGTGTCCACCGCCCGCGCCGATACCCGTCGTGTGCTAGGGTTTTAGTTGTATTAGTGATGTTATATGTATGACACTATTCAGGATGTATTAGTGATAATATTCGATAATGTACGGACGCATGAGATGATTTACTTTTGCTTATTGAATGCATGCTAATTTGAGTCCTATAAGATATTTTGAAATATATATCTTGTGTTGCTCAAATAGGATATGTGCTTGCCCAAGTGGCCGGTCATGTTTGCAGGTTACACCTCCGAGTGGCCTATGTTTTGCCGGAGTGTTGATTCCTTTCCGTTCCGGCAAATTTCAGGCGCTCGATATGTCCTATTTTAGCAATGGTCATGCCGGATTTTTCCGTGAATTTTGGCATGACTTGTGCTAGAATATGTAGGAAATATCGAGTGCCCCGGATTTGTGTGTTGAGTATCCTGGTAGTTGTCTTCGATCGATTTTCAATTAATGTTTTAACTATGAACATAGGAAATGTCTGACGACGAAAAGGATTTTGGTATTTGCAAATACTGCGAAGACGAGCGCGGCCTGTGCGGCGGAATCTTCCTAGATGATGATAGGCGCTTTAGCATCAAGCTGGACGAGAACTTCGAAGTGGATACAGTAAGTCACAACGACAAGTCTTTTTTCGTAATTAAGCATGACATTTGCTTCATTTGCTTCAACTTATAATTTAAGCATGACATTAAGCATGACAAGTCTTTTTTTACTATTTTACTAGCGTATCCCCTACCATGCAAGAGTTTTTGTATTGGATAAGATAGGTTTCAGTCATACTATGGAGGAAAAGAAATTTTACTTGAAGACCGAGCATGGTTATATTTTCAACGTAAAATTATACAATTCAGACGACTACACCTATTTTGGATGCAAAACATGGCGATCACTATGCAAGACTTATGCATTTGAGCCTGATATGGTTATCACCTTTGATATTCGTCCGGAAGATGATATTGAAGGTAATACCGACATCTGGGTCGATGTGCAGACGCCTCCAGTTATACCATTATGTAAGTTTCTCAACCATATTTATGTCTTTGATATTGTTTATTAAAAAATAGTTGATAACTAAGTTGTATTGTCAGCTTATTTTGGTGCAAGAAAACATGTCCAGCGCTTGGTAGACAGGACCTACTACTGTCCCGGGGCTGAACTAAACTGCAAGGAGCTAAGTCATTATATTTCATGGCTTGAGGATCTTGATACTGTCAAGACAAAAAAAATTCCTGCACTTAGAAATGTTAGTACTGAATACGTGCGACCAATAGTGTTCGTAATGAACTACGGACACATCTATTTAGGAAGGATGGTAAGGTTTTTACTATTTATCCTCGGTGCATCTTTTCCATACATTATTTGTGAAGCTAAACTTCATTGCTAAGTATGTTACCATACGATGTTCTTCAGCAGGGACTCCCGATGAATGTTGTGCCTTATGGGATCGAGACTGAAGGTACCATGCGTATTATTAGCTTACGGCCAAGATATCCTATAGATTACTTTAGTGCATTCAAGATTAGCGACAGATGCTTAATAGTGCAAGACTGGACCAAATATGTGATGGGGGAGCGCAGAGAAGTACTAGGGGGCAGCAAACAGATGCGCTACCCACGATTAGGAGACAGGTTCATCTGCATGCTCCAACTTGATCAAGGAGGAGAGCTACACATATTTTATGTTATTTTATCTAAGAGAGAGAGCAGCAGGAGTGATTAGCTAGCTAGAAATGAGTTTGAGGATGATGTTGTGCTATACTATTACTATGATTATAAAATAGGTAATGTTGGTGGTAATGACTATGATGATTATTATTAGCTAGTGTTAGTGGTGATTAAATAAATACTGTTGGTGGTAATGACTATGATGATGATTAAATAGCTTGTGCTGGCGGATTAGACAAGTGGAGGCAACATGTGGTGCACATCGAAAGTACTACTAGTCCAAACTAGATCAAGTCTGGATTAGTAGTATACTTGTGACATGCACCACATATTGCCTCCACTTGAACCTAATCCACCTTTATTTGACACACTGTTATGGACATAATGATGTAAACCTCATAACTGGTATTGTACCAATATCTGTACGATGACGCATAAATACACTAAAAATAAAAAATAAAAAAATACTAGTAGCGATGGAGAGAAAACTCGCTGCCAGTAGTTACATTAGCAGTAGCGTGGGAGTGAACAAACGCTGCAGCTATTTGTCCTAGCAGTAGCGCGTGCGGACACGCGTTACTGCTAAGCAATAGCTGTAGCGCCTTATTAGTAGTGCGCCTACCCGCGCTACTAGTGAGCACAAAACCAGCGCTACTGCTAGGGTTTTCTTTTGTAGTGTAGAAAAAAGGGGCAGCTTTGTGATTGCTACTGCAGGACATGTATGTTCCGTGAGATGCCCCGTCTTACTTAGTTAAGTGTGTGCATAGTATTCAAGCATACATAAACTAAGATGACTACTATTTTTGCTATGCATGAAGTAATTCAAGCTTGCACAAACTAAGATCACAAGAAAAATAGGCATGCTTCTGATTTGTACTGACGATGTGATATATGAAATTTGTGTTCATGACGGTGGTAGTATGTCGTTACTCGAGATTGTGTCAGAGCATGTGAGATCTAACTATCAAAACATGCTAGCTGTTGACGTGACCCATGTACAGCGATGTGAAGATTTATCTTTTGCTAGGCTTTCCTGGAGGCATCTACACCAGTCCTCAACATAGTCTGACCATCTTGCTAGAGACGCAAGCTTCACACTACATTAGCTTAAAAGGAAAAATTCCACTGTGATAATCATATAATATGTACTCGCATATACTTATCTTTCTCTACAATATTAATCTGCTACATGAGATGATAGTGCATATGAATAAAACATGCATATACTTTCTACTGTGCAGACAACTATTGAATAAGCTTCAGTCCTTTTTTTTGAGGTAATAAGCATCAGTCTTACTATACAGATTTAGGCAAGTTACATAACATTCTTTATCTATAGCTTTTTGTGTACAGGCACTTGCACGAGGAACCGAAGAAAGACGATATCCTACTATAGAGCAGTGATCAAGTAATTGTTGTAATCACATTCACATTGTACCATATACAACATGTTTTGATTTGACTATCTTCCGTTAACTTAAAAGTTTGTGTTTGAATGATGTGGAAGACGCCTAAATGTTGATGTGTTGAGTTTGTTGTAGTTCTAATTTTGTATAGAATGAACCATAAAAGGAAATAAATTGCTCAACACTGAAATTTCATATTTACATCATTTGCATCGAAATAATTGATATTCTTGACAATATTGACAAATTCGTGATTTAGACACCAGTTTATCAATTTTTGATTGTGGTTCATTTATATATGGATATTCACATCTGCCCTACATAGGTATACATGTGTTATATCCTCTCCTTTTTCATAGATCTATGCAAATATGTATTGTAATATTTCTGTTATATAAGGATGTTTGCATAATTGATAATATATCAGATTGGTATATAGGGAGATCACTAGCCCGTGCAGATGCACGGGTTGATGACTAGTATCCATAAGTGTAATCACCTAACTTATGTGAACGACAGAGTGGTAAATTAAAAGCAAATAACAAAATGGCAACTGAGACATGTGCTGCAAGCTTGCGGTCGGGAGCGTAGAACGAACGAGCGAAAGGTACAAACAAAGCTATTATCATCTACCCCAATTGAGGAGTGAGCCTAGCTTAACTGGTTGGGATAGTGGATGTACAAACCCAATACCTAGGTTTAATTCCTCACGGAGGCGAATTTAGATTCCTATTTACTATTTATTCTTGAGGACCGGACTTTCATGGTACTCATGCAGTTATTGAGGACTAGGCTCGGTGCATAATCAACACTAAAAATCGTAGTACTCATACTTAAAAGGCCGTATGCATCCCTAGTTGGTGCAGAGGCCGGGGAAGTGAAATTCTCCCCAAATTTAAAGGTGGAGTACGTACTCGGATCGAGCACTTGAGCCGCGAGGCTTTTTTTTTGTCGCCCCAAAGGCCTCTGCTCGTCCCCCTCATGTCGCCCCCGCGGGCAACCCGGGGGAACCCTAGCCGCCGTCCTCTCGGTCCTCCTCCGCCTCCACCTCTCCTCGTCGACGTCCGCAACATCGCCGGGCAAAGCTTTGTCGGCTGGGTGGCGGCGAGGCATCTCTCCCCCTTGAAGCGTCTTGGGCGGCGCAGGACGACCAGATCGCGAAGAGGCGTCGGGCTAGCGCGGGGTTTGGCGGCGATGCGTTGCGGCGCCGGCGACGCGGCACGGCAGTTGCGGCTTCGATGCGAGTCCTCGACGAGGTGGTGGCTGTGTGGTCTTCAGATCGGGTGGTTGCGGGCGCCGCCATGTTCAGGCCAGATCCATCTGGATCTGCCGCTTGGATGTTGTCGGTCGGCGCAGGGTGGTGGTCTACGCCGCTGGCTTCGTCGGATCATTGGATCCGGCGTCCGTCCTTCTTGATCCTCCTTCCTGGTGGGTTGAGCCCGATGGCACTTGCATCTCTGCTGGTCTCGGTTCGTCTCTCTCGGATTCGGGATAGTCTGATGTTTGCAGGTATACGTTGGGGACCGGAGGAAACTTTGGCCGGCTGGTCCAGCCCAGCATTAGCGGTGTACCACGACGCAGTTACCCTCCCTGGAGGCGAAACCAAGGTCCCTCCTATCCACATCCGAACCCCTCCCCGACGAAAGTCCAAAATTCAGTCTGGATTGGGCGGCCGCGGCGCCCTGCGCGTCGTAACCTCCATGGAGGCGCCGTCTTGGGAGGCTCAGATGGTCGGGCAAGAGATGCTATGGGTGGTGGGTGCCGCGTAGCTCCACCAGCGGCGACGGTGTGAGCTCCGGGGGAAACCCTAGATCTGGGTCTACCGGATCGGACGATGATGGCACATTCGATGCCGTTGTCCCTCTTGAGGGCATCGTTTTTGGAGCACGCGCTGTCTGGAGAGGACAAGAGGAGGAGTGGTGTTACATCTACTGCAAGGCCGACGGTGGATCCTGGCGGCATGGCGCCACGGAGGTTCCGCGGTGGGCGCATTTGAAGATGGACTCGCGCAGAAGGAGGAAGCCGTCTGGCGTCATGGTGGCGTTGATGGCAGAGAGGCATGGCAAGATGCCATCACCGATCTCTCGATGTCATCGAGATGGGGCTGAGATCGCGGAAATTTTATTCCCCCACCCATCCGTCGCCGGAGCGGCGATCAGAGGGCAAGAGAACCTGCTGCCTCGCCGGCAGTGTACAGGAGGAGTTGGCCGCCTCCGTGATCGCTTTTTCGTGGATGAGGGAGCGAAGCGGTTAGCGAGGTTGCTTCATGTAAACCACTGCCCGCATAAATTTGATGACAACAATTTTATAAGTTTGCCCATCAAACTGACCGCCGTGTCTAAGAATACCTCTTTCTAGAAAAAATATGACGACTCTAAGTTTCTAGTAATAACGAGGTGTGATTTTAACTAAAACGACTTGACTGAAAATCTATATCTATACCAATATAAAAAGACCCAGCAAGGCAGATCCAACAAATCTCGGCCATCCATTAGTGTTAATCCGACGGTCCTTATTGTCCTAATGGTGAGCAACCAAACACGTTTAGCGCTAAACGCTTTTACTGCTAATCAATCATTTCTTTCCCCGATCCGCTCCCTTATATACCCTTTCACACGAAAGGAAAATGCCACATCGAACCGTGCGATCCCTTCCTTACGTACCCCTTTCACACGAAAGGAAACTCCCACAGCGAACCGCCCCACAGCGTCGCCCCATCACCTCGCTTCAGCGACGCACGCCGCCCCCATCGCCTCAACCCGCAATAGCTTCAAGGACGCTGTCCCTCACATCTCCGTGCCGCCTCTACCCATCGCCTTTGCGTGGCCTCGCCCGTAGCGACGCCGCCGCAACTTCAAGGACGCGGTTGTCGGGGACGCCCTAGACCGCTTGGCTGACCGGCGAGGGTGCGTCAGAGGCGCTACCTGGACCGCCCATCGCCGTCGGACCTGTCAGGGACACCGCATGGCCGTCCGTTGGCGTCGGGCCGTCGGACCATCATGGACACTGCCTGGACCGCCTGTCCCGTCCCTATCCGTCGGGCCTAGCTCAGGTCGTCAGCGCCCCATCAGGGGACACGTCGGCGCCGCCGTCAAACACGCAGCCGCCTGGCCAGAGGTCTTTCATCTCTGCTTTCTTCATTTCTTCCGGAGAAGATTGATTCACGTTTCAGTGAACAGAAAAACAGCCTGTATGCACTAAAAATTGAACCCAAATCAGGCTTCGTGAAACTGAACCAAAAGCAGCCTCGTGTGCACACATTCAACAGTTATAAAGCTTCATTACCAACGTGCGCTATGAAACAACTAGGTTACAATGTGATATGGAACTTTTGATAGCACCTGGGTAGTAGATCAGGTGTGCCGATTTCAATGGATTGTGCTTAGATTTTTGAGTACCATTAACTACGTTGGATTAGTACAATTTTCAACCAAGGAAGAGATGGAGCTGTCGCGGTGTCGGCGAGCAAGACTGTACTGACGAGGCAGGGGCCACCAGGCGGCAGGACACACGTACGCCGCCTACGTGTCACCCGTCCCGGTCCAAGGCAACACGTGTCACCAGCAGCGCGTCTTCAATCCAGGAAGATCTGCCACTACGACCAGCACAGCACCGCTCCATCCCCCCATCCGTTCCCCACTTTCCATTCACCACCTCTCGCCGCGCCTGGAGATGGCCGAATCCGACACGGCGGCCGGCAAGATGGCCGAATCCGAGGCGGCGGACGGCAAGATGGCCAACGGCGAGGTCTCCGACGACGGCCGCGCCGTCGAGGTCTCCGGCGGCGTCTCCGAGGACACCCTCCCCGCGGTGCTCCGCGGCTTCGTGGACGGCGTCTGGCCGCCCGGCGACGGCGGGGATCCGCTGCTGCGGCGCCTCCGCGCGGCGACCTGCGAGGCCGCGCCGCGGCTGCGGGACGCCTCCAGGAACTCGGCCCGCGACCTGCTCGCCTGGACCAAGCAGGGCAGCGGCCTCCGCGCCATCCTCGTCATCTCGGTGAGCCTGCTTTCCTTTCCCGATCCGTCCCAGACACTGTTTAACACCGTAGCAACTGATGCACTCGAGGTCGTAGAAATGTTATGTGATCTAGGGAAAAATTGTGTGAAATATTTGTTGGATGCAGTATTAGAGAATGGATTAATTGTCATGTCAAATCCATCTATCAGTGCTATGAAATTCATCAATCTGTGCTCGGTACCGGCAATTTGTACATGTTCATTCTTGAAATTACAGTTTACGTGTCAAGCCCATCAATTTTGGATGTAGGGATCATTTTAGGTATGGCAGATACCGTTTGTTTGTCTACTTGATATGTCATAAGCCCATCAATGTTGGATCATCATTTATGGCCAGAAGAGAGTATTAAACCCGCACAGATAATTAATCACCTTCTCATCGGTTGCAGGTCGGAACAATCACGATGATATCACTGACTGGCCTGCTGATTTTCATGTCCTTCCTGCTGGTTGCGACCGCTAATGCCATTATCGTTTCAGTTCTTATGTCCTTGGCAGCTGCTGGAGGATTCCTGGCTTTGTTCTTTGCTTGCTTAGTGGCAGTCTATGTCGGAGCAGTATCAATTGCCATATTCGTCATTTCCGCCACCGTTATCTCTGCAATTGTGGGAGTCATGATTGCTACTGGTATGCCATCTCTCTGTTGCTTTGTTTATAAATCCTGGAGACAAAATAACAAATAATTTACTTGAGGTTTCAATGTTTGTATTGTTGTATGCAACTTCTAGGGGCATAACAATCATTAGTTAGGCATCAGTTTAAGTGTTTTTTATTATATTATTATGTAGAGTACCTTCAGTCCTTACATTCATAATGGTTCCATACCTACTTGGTGCATCACCATTATGAAGAGTATATCTAGGACTAGCCAAAAATTCCTTATACTGATGTTCTCAACCACCTTGTCATCACAAAACCAATGAGCTAAGTATTGGAAGTACTCTTCTTCTTCAGTTAATTTAGATACTGTTAGTGCGTTGGATAACTTTGTGGCTGGACTGTCTCTGTTCATACTTCTGCCAGTGTAATTAGATCGGAATCCAGCTTGCATGTGCCCATTAATAGAGCCATTAATTGCCTATGCTCTTGCCTTAGTGTCCAAGTCATTTGCATTGAAATTGCATTTCTCTTATTAAGAGGAACATATAATCTTTGTAAAGCAATTCATGATAGCAGGATTTTTTTTAATCCACTTCATGTAACTTCTAAACTGACTTCTAAATGAGGAAGCATGATTATTTTTTTACATTGTGGTATGTGATTTTTGGTGAATCATTAATTCAGAGTGTTGTATTCTTGAGTGCCGTGTTCTCCAGTTACTAGCTATCTTGCACATGTGATGCTCCTTTAGTCCTTTTTGCAACATATGATGCGTTATCTGAGTTGGCACGGAGTAGATGATTGAAAGAATGTTACAATGTTGACCAAAAAAATAGCTCTTTTCATACTTGCTGATGATTATTAACTTCCCCCAATAGGCACTAAACTGTGCCATTAAGTAGCTCCTTCCATCCTTGCTGATGATCATAATTCTCCCCAACTGCCACTAAAGTGTGCCATTGAGTAGACAAAGGAGGGAAGGAGATGAGACTGTGGAGAGATGTAGAGGAGTGAGGTATTACCATGAAGACAAATAAAACGTAATTAAGAACTATTAGGAAACTTCCACAGTTTTTATAGCCATTCATCAGCGTCGATTTGATGGATGGTTATGGTAAACAGTTATTTCCATAAATAAAGTGATAGGTGTCCCGACACAACCTGTACCTTTATTGGGTATGTAGATAAAAAATACTTACCATTGCAGCCGGATTATCTCCATTTATACTCTTGCCTGTGAATTTAGATCAGAAACAGGGACTCTGTTCTTGCATGCTTGCTCTCCAATTTAGTACTGGTTATTACTTTACCTATTTGCCTTCTCAACTTTTCAGTGGACTCATTGGCATTAATATGTATTTCTGCAATTAAGATGAACTGGATTTTATGTACTAACAACATTAGCTCTGTAACAGTAATTTAAGATACTCCCTCCGTTCACTTTTGTAAGACCTTTTAGACATTTAAGACAACACCTAAAACAGTTCAATTTTAGTTGTACTAAACGGCTTATGAACAGAGGGAGTAGCAAAGTTGTTGTTAGTTCACTTATGTACTTTGGAGGCTAACTGTTGACAGAGGAAGCAGAAAGAAGTTTTTATGCTAGTTGAGTTTTGTTGTAACAGACACTGTTTGGTCTTGGACTTGCTTTTGTCTAGCTAACCAGGGGTATCATGTAGAAGCATCTTAGCTAGTCCTTGAAATGTAGGGGTGATTTACAAGCTTTAGCTGTTCAAATCAACTTCTCCATGCCATGGAACTTTATGAAAGGGGAGACGTGGTTGGCCAATCATGTGGAATGCAGTGTCAGTTTTAGGCAGAGATGTGGTCGGCCAGTCCGTGTGGAATATATTGTCAGTTTTAAGGCAGAGATGCGATCGTCCAGTCCTTCGGAATATGTTCCCAAATTATTGTTCCTTTATTGATGCTCCATATCTGGAAAAGTTAGCATAGAATGGTCATGTTGATTCCACAGGAATAATATCCCCAATGCAACTTTCACGTCCGAAAGGGTTTTACCAATATCACCTGCGCTAACGTGATAAAATCTCGTGCAGGTTGGATCGGATTCTTTTGGATGATTTGGTTTGCCGCAAGGAAGAGCCTGGACCTTACCAAGCACTCGATCGGCATGACAACCTCTGCTATGCAGTCGTATTCAGCTTCTCGGAGTGTGGGGCAGAAGCTCACAGACTGACTGAGATAGCAGCAACTGGTTTAGCCCCAATGCTCTGTATGTTGTCGCGTCATCTTGCCGCCTCGCTGCCCTGCTGTTGTTGTGTTATATATGCTGCCTAAAGCCTGCCGTATGTGCTTGTCGAGTATGTTATTTCGAGTAGAGGACATGAATCAGTGTATAGTTATCCCGGTCTAGTGTAAGTTATCATGCACCCCTGAACTTTTGGCATTCTGTTGTAAGCTCATAGTAGTGAGAATAAGGCAACAATGCAGGCCGCGGCGCTGATTTCGGCTAGGTTGTGGGCTTTTGGTGTTGTGCTGTAAATGGAGGTGTCCTCCATGGCTATGTTGAGGCATATATAGAGTAATAAATAAGGACACAGTAGTTGTCAATTTCATTTCAGTGGTAACATTGAACATACTGAGCAGTAGCCATAGCGTTCACCCCTGGCCGCTTTGCCACTGGTATTGTTTCACACAGTCTGAAGAAACAGATGGATATACACAGGTAGATCGACCGACCGAGATCGCGCATGGGGTGACATCGATGGGTCGATGATGTTAGCGGTCGCGGCCGACGAGGGAGAGGAGGAAGGTCCGGTAGTTGCCGGAGGTCTCGGAGTGGATGGCGTCGGCGAGCGAGCGCTTGTACTTCTTGTGGTACTCGGCCTTGATGTACTGCATGTCCACCTCCGCCCTGGTGACCACCACCCGTATGAGCGTCGTGTCGCTGGTGCCCAGCCCCTTCATCGCCTTGTGCAGCGCCTTGGCGAAGTACCTCGCCGGGCTCTCGGCGCACCGGAGGATGGTCAGCAGCCCGAACTCGAAGGTCCCCGACGTCTCGCTCTTCACGGCCTGCGCACGACGATCAGTGATATGATGCCTTTATTACTCGTTCCGATTCAAAACAAGGGTCACAGTTTTGAACTAAGGTTGGAACCGGATTATTTTTTTATGTAGTAGGCCTGATCATTTGCAAGTGGAAAATGAAGGGAGCTGGAAGATGAAGGGGGCTGGAGAAAAGAAGCATTACCTTTTCCAATGAGCGCGCGTAGAGGTGGTGGTAGGCGCCGGCGACGGCCGCGAGGTGCGCCCAGCTGCGCTCTGTGAAGACGCGGATGAAGGCCCGCTCGTCGGTGCCCAGCCGCTTCTCGCCGGCGCGGTACAGCTCCCTGGCGTCGCGCGCCGCCGCCGACGGGTCCACCTCCGGGCCCTCGTACCGCGGGATCCCCAGGTACGCCAGCAGAAGCTGCACCAAGCCATCAACAGCACACGAAATAATGGCAGATTCAGACATGAACACGGAGAAGAAAAAGAAATGAACGCAATCGTGACGTGGATGGGAACGACAACGATCGAAGGCGTACCTTCTGGTGGTCGCCGTAGGTGCGCTCGGTGATGTCCTGCTCGAGGTAGCAGCCGAAGCGGGCGCGGTAGGCCTGCTTCATGATCTGCAGCTGCGACGGCGTGCGGGAGCAGATCACCTCCGTGGCGGCGCGCAGGTCGGTGATGTCGCCGTTGAGGGACTGGTTGAGGATGGTGGCGTCGCGGACCACGGGGTCCAGCACCCACAGAAGCATCGCCTTCTGCAGAAGGAAAGGAACCGCCACCCCCAAGCAGACAAGTCATTTCGGGAGCAATTATGCTATGCTATGCTGTGTGTGTCACTTAATCATTTTGCATGATATTTGCTGGGTGATTTATACTCCCTCCGTTTCTAAATATAAGTCTTTGGAGGGATTTCACTATGGACCACATACGGAGCAAAATGAGTGAATCTAGAATTCTAGATACATCCGTATGTGATCCATAGTGAAATCTCTACAAAAACTTATATTTAGGAACGGAGGAAATATATATCATTTTGCAGTTTGCATGCCTTGTGGTTCCCGCTGAGCTCCGTGGAGAGGCGGTGGTAGAGGTCCTGGTGGTAGATGGCCCTGTACTCCTGCATGATGAGCGCGCGCTGCACCGCGTCCCGGTGCGCCAGGATGTTGATCACCGTCGTGCTGTCGCACCCGAACCCTGCGGTAACAGACCGGCGTGATGAGACGAATCGTAGACACAGGCTTGTATGATTCTATGTGTGTGCAGTGTGCGTGCGTACCTTTGAAGGCCCTGTGGAGGGCGATGGCGTCGTGGCGCGGGGACGTGAGCACCGGAGGCACGCTCAGGCTCGCCATCGTCGATCGTCGACGTGCGGTGAGCCTGTGGTCGGAGGAGGCGTGAGCTGCCTGTGCTGTGACTCCGCCGCTCGTGCTGCAGGTGCTGCGTGCGTACGGGGGTGAGGTTTATAAAGAGGGAGACGCGGAGCTTTCCCATCGGGGATCACCGATTCGACCGCGACGCCGCCGTGCGCATGTGGTATGCTGCGTGTGATCAACGCGGGCGCATGCATGGCCGGCGACCCCCACCACCATCACAGGAAAAGGGAAGGAGAATATATGCCTCCTTATCGACCAAGTGGCGTATCAGATACTCCGGGCGGTAATTTGCACACGTAATACCCTTGAGTTTCTTCTCAAAAGGGGAAAAAGATAGCGTCACGCCACCTCACACCGGGCAGTACTTTATGGGAGTACCTAGAACTCATCTAGATGAGATATAATTTGGTCTTATTCACCTGAAAAACAAGAACAGATACAACCTATGTCAACACATACGTATTTTATAGCATCACATTCAAATGCTATAAAAAGTGAATGAGACCAAATTATATCTCATTTAGATGAGTTCTAGCAAAACTGCTAATTAATACTCCCTCCGTTCTAAAATATAGTGCTTCCTCTATTCTCGTGCTTCAACTTTGACCATGAATTTAACCAACGAGACTGACTGCGGCGGGAGCAAACGTTATACCAGTGAATTCGTATTCAAAAGAAGTTTTCAATTATATAATTTTTCCTTCCGTCGCAATCGGTCTCGTTGGTTAAATTTATGATCAAAGTTGGACCTCGGGAAGCGCGGGCACACTATATTTTGAAATGGAGGGAGTAATACCGACTCCGGTAGGATGCATAGGGCTTGCGTGCGCCTCTAGGTTGACAATTTGACTATTTAAACATCTGTTATATGTGATGCCATTTATAAGTTCAGAAACCGTACGCATATGAAGAATCCAATGATATGCTTTCGATGGCAGATAATATGCACAATGGGTTAGTCAAATCGACGACATTAAAGCGTGTGCGCATTAGACCAGAGGGAGTAGCGGGTTGTTTTGGTCACTTGAGATACTTTGAAGGCAAACTGTTATCTTAACAGAGGAAGCGGAAAGAAGTCTTTCATACATTATGGTAGTCATATCAAGTTTTGTCATTTTGTCTAACAAAAAAATGCTATAAAAAAGATTTATCAAACCATAATCGACATTGCCGTGCGGTCTTACAATTCTTTCTGTCTAGCTAACCAGGAGTATCATGTAGAAGCATCTTGATTATTCCTTGGAACTTAGGGGTGATGTGCAAGCTTTAGTTGTTATTGGCGCATTCGAGCCTCCCACGCACCATTCTATGCCATGCTTGATCCTCGAGCGAGGTGCATATGAAAGTCTTACCACTTGCAAGCCGAGGTCGAAGACCACCATTCAGGCTGGGACATTAGATCACCAGGTTCCTATACTTATGACATCAAGGGACCTTGCATCCCAATCACCATTGCGAACCACACTGGATCCCTCCCGTGGGTCGTGCAGGCACTCGAGCGCTTTTGAAGGTACTCAAGTCTTACTATTTTGCTTTTCAAGTCGTCATCGGTTAGCCGGTAGTGTTGCTAGTGAGTACTGAACCCAAATCAATTTGTGTCAAGGATGATAGCTCCTGGTTGCTTGGATGAGTTTGTGTGAAACTTTTGCGGGCGGTCCAAGAGAAAAACGACACGAGAAAACATGAAAGTGAATATACGCAAAATATATGATAAAGCTAAGTATAAATATTCAAGCTGACTAGGTGGGAAAGTCCCCAGGTTGTGGTGCTCATAGTCCTGGACAACGCATTATAATGGCAGTGGCACGATCAACTATTAGAGATGCTTACTCAGTCACTCATCATCCTGCAGGGTTGAGGTGTCCGTGGTACGGTGGGGGCTGAGGTGGCGGTGACACAACTCACCACTCGTCTTCTATGATTACCGAAGGTTACACCCGCCTTCTGATCTGAGGGGCTGGCCCTAGCATGTACCGTTCTAGACTAACGCTCACCTTTCAGTTTTGAAAATATTTGAGCAACAACCAAAATCATCGAATTTCACTGAATTTCAGTGATTTCGGTTTGCATTTCAGCCAAATGGCCAAAATGTTTACTTGAACTCAGACAATTTTCTGGGAAAACATTTGAATTCATGTTTACTACTGAAACTGTTCAAATATTTTGGCTGAAAAGTAAATATTTCAATGTGTACTAATTTAGTGAATTTTATCAAAATCTCAATGAAATTGAAAACCATGTGCATGGGTAGTAGATTGCTCCATGTGTGCCCGAATTGATTTAATGCAATCGGTTTCTTCAACTCCGGAGCGAAGATAGAATGCAATCGGTTTCTTCAACTCCAAGCTAAAGCAACACAACACTGAAAGTAAGAACCACAAGGACATAGCGCATCCAAGACCCCATGACATCAATTTACCGCCAAAGATCTAAGAGCAATAAGCATCTGAGACCTTCCGAGGAGCAAACACTAGCAAGTCGAGGATCGTCGGCGGCATGGTCGAAAGGCATCAGATGACCATGTGACGGCATGGTGTGCCGTTAGCGAGACCGAAGGATAGAACACAACGAGACGACATGACATCTTTGTGCCACCACTAGCACTAGGCCGAAGGGTTTGCAAGGTAAGACTTTCAAGTGCCTCACAATTCATACGACTTGACCAAGCTCCAAGACCACTATTTAGGTCAGGACATTAGACCACTAGGTTAGCAGTACTTGTGTCATCGAGGGCCCTTGCATCCCAATCCCCATTCCGAACCACACTAGAACTCTAATGTAGGTCGTGCATGCACTTGAGGGCTTTTGAAGTCAATAATATATAAACTTCTCTTTTCTTCTCAAAACAGTGCACATCCAAAATTAACTCACAACTTCATAAAGAAAGATAGACAAATTTAGAGACGGTTCGTGATAATTGCTGCGTCGTGTCTCATGTGTCGAGTTTGAATCCAAAATCTGAGATGGTAATGGACTAATGGTGTACACATGTTGCTAACTTGTATTGGAAAAAATCCAATTGGCTAAACAAAGGACCTAGCGTACAACCTACTTTTACTTAATCGATAACATCCACGACTCTGATTGCAACTTAGCAGCTGGTTGGCCGTCGTCGATCTGTGGCGAGTCGCCACAATTCTTCAACGACTTGTGGCATCGTTGAGCATGTAGCACCCGGTGCTCGAACCGTTCTTCATCTTTCTCTGGAGCAATGGCGAGATCGTGCGGCGAGAGTAGGTTGGGGCGTGCTACGCGTCCACCGGCTGATCTTTTTAAAAGATCAGCCGGGTCGCGAGCCGTCGGATTTACCGCGTCATATGGCCGAACGTGCCTTCATTCTGCAACACAGGTCTTGTTGTGGAATTATTTCTGCAACACGGGTCTTGTTGCGGAATTATTTTTGCAACGCATGTCTTATTGCGGACTTATTTCTGCAACACAGATCTTGTTGCGGATTTTTTTACAACATCAATTTTTTTATAATTTTTTGCAACTGAGGTTTTGTTGTAAAAAATTTTTGCAACTGAGTTCTTGTTGCGGAAAAAATTCACAAGAGAGGTTTTGTTGTAAACGTAGACCCATCATAGAGTATTGCAATACTGCATATGTTTCGGAAGCATAGCTCCTGTTGCAAAAACGAGTTTACTGAACGATGGTATGCGGGACACGTGTCTCGCAGGGAAGGTGATGGACGCGGCCCAGTTATCTGCCGGTTGATGGTAAGTATTTCCCATTGAACATACACCGAAAGTTTCCTTCCTTTTTGAAATAAAACAACAGCCTAAATATGGATTCGAAAAATACATATATGCATATAATTTGACATGCTTCTAAGTTCTAAGTGCTAAAACTACCACTTATTCAATGTGAGTATTTGCCATGTTAATGAAGGTGAAATAAATAGTAAAATTTGCCATGGCAATAAAATTTAAATATTGCCATGGGGATTTCGGTAAAATTGACATGTTAATAAGGGTCGATTTTCCATCTGCAAATAAAAAGTAAAACTTGCCATATCAATAGAAGTTAAGTATTTTCCATGGGTATTTAGGTAATATTTGCCATGTTAATGAAGTTAATGAAGCTGAAATAAATAGTAAAACTTGCCATGGCAATAATAGTTAAATGTTGCCATGGGGGTTTGGTAAATTCGCCATGTTAATAAAGGTCAAATAAATAGTAAAACTTGCCATGGCAATAAAAGTTAAATATTGCCATGGGGGTTTCGGTAAATTCGCCATGTTAATAAAGGTCAAATAAATAGTAAAACTTGCCATGGCAATAAAAGTTAAATATTTCCATGGGGGTTTCGGTAAATTCGACATGTTAATAAAGGTCAAATAAATAGTAAAACTTGCCATGGCAATAAAAGTTAAATATTGCAGGGTTTAGATAAATTCGTCTTGTTAATAAATGTCAAATGAAAAGTAAAACTTGTCATGGCAACATTTGCCATTTTGTGTTGTTTTTGACAATTTAAAGAATTACCACGGCAAAATGCAATGGTTTAGAAGGCAAAGTGTAAAAATATGGAGACATGTAAAAAAGATGGTACATGGGACATCGTGAGATATGGCAAAAAAAACTGTACAAGATGTTTTTAAACTAAAAATGTGGCAATTTTGTCGTGGCAACAAAATGGGAGACATGGCAACATTCCAGGGGGAAATTAGACTCACATCGAGCTACTCGTCGTTGACGGCTGCACATGCACCATCCCAAAGATGATCAGCGACGTGGAACATAGACCTACCAACACCACACTCGCAGCACGATCAAACCACAAAAAATGACACACCTTAAATTTGCCATCCTAGAGACACAAAACTAACCATGCCAAAAAGGCATGATTCGTTCACAAGGCGTTGAACACCCCCTAACCCCCTTCTCGAGACACACTACTGCTGACAAAAAATCTTCTGATAGCTCTAAATGAGAACTGAACTTACTGTACAAATATTCAGTTATATATCAAGGCTACAAAACGATCAGTCACTCATTTTATAAAAATTGCCATGTGTTATAGATCAGAAATCCATAAAATTGCCATGTAACTATTGCCAAACTTTTTCTAAAATCCCCCCTAAAGAATTTCTCATGAGCTAACTTGGGGATTTACCATGGGAAAAAGGAAATTGCCATGGCGAAAATATGTGAACAAAAATTGCCATGAAAAAAAGTAGTCGTGCTACGAGCTAACTTGAGTATTTGCCACGGGTTGTTTCCCCCTATGGCAAAACAAACCAGAAAGTTGCCATGTGAAAACATACATCACAGCCGAGTGTGTGATATAAGCCAATGCCAATTGAACAAAATCATACAACCAAAAATCATAAAAACTGATGGCAACTTTTATTACAATGCTTATGTATGAGAAAGTATTTTTGCCATGGCAACTAACATTACCATGCATACAATTCCAGGATCAAAAAATGTTATAGCAATGAAAATGATGGCAACTTAATATGTTCTCCACTCTAATTTTTGTTCCCTAATATGAAAGTAGCCATGTTATCTGAATAAATTGCCATGTACTATCTGAACACAGAAATCACCAAAAGCACAGCAAAAAAAAGAAGGAATCCGCGTGTCTGCATAGCAGAAGGTTGGGGCGCGCGGGCGAGCCTGCCCGAGCAGGGTGGCGGCGGTGAGTAGGAGGAAGACGCACCGGCAGCCAACGTGGCCGTGGGCCGGCGATGAGGCACGGGAGATACGGGCGGAAGCAGTAAGAGGCGCGGGAGGCGATGACCAGGAGCAGGGCTGGAGACCTGGGCACGACGGAGGGTTAGGGAGGTGTCGGGGGTCCGTCGACAATGCATAGGGCCTGCGGCCATGACTGCCTTGGCTCGGGAGCTCAGGTCTTCTACAGGAAGAAAATGGATAGGATGAGCAGGAGTGAAAAAGAGAAAGAAGGGGAGGGAGAGGGAGCTAGGAGGACGGCGTAGGGAGGAGAGCTCCGGTGAACGGCGACGGATTTGACTGGTGCGGGTGAGCTCTCGGGGACGAATGGATAAGGAAACGGAGAGGTAGAGGAAGGGGAAGACGTGGCCGCGGGGGGCGGGGAATTGCGTTCGGCCCGATGCGTCCTCGTCCCGAACGTTTTTAATTTGCTGACATGTCTCTCTGCATGCTTTATGATTCGTGACCCTAATCCAATGCGGCAAACGGCGTTCGGGACGAGAATCCAAAAACCGGCACGTTCGACCCTTATCGTTTGGGAAACGTTTCCCCACGGTGCGCCGGCTGAGCGTTTCGGCCGGTCCCGCGCACGCAGCTGGATCGGGTAGCGATCCAGCGCTCTCGCACCTCCCGATCCAAGTTGTTTCTTTTTTCCTTGACCCATCACGTGGCCTTGGCCCACCACGTTTACTCGGTCAGCTTTTTTTTTCACCAACCGTTTAAGCTGTGGGGTGGGAAAAATATCTACAACTGCAGACGGACGGAAGTTGCATCTATTTTTTGCTGCAACGACGACATTTGTTGCTGCAACTGCCGTTATCTTTTGCTACGACCAGTGTGTTTTTTCACTACATTCATCTTTTTAATGGTGATGATTGGTGGCCGGCGTTCGTGCAGATGACTGGGACAACGATTTTTGCTGCAACTGTCGTTGGATTTTGCTACAACTGACGAAGAAATTTGCTACATTAATTCATGGCAGAGATGCACCTGGGACAACAACAACGATGATCTTTGGTTGCAAATGTCGTTGTCTTTTGCTACCACCAGAGAGCTTTTTGCTACATCTATCTTAATGGTGATGTTTGGTGGCCATCGTTCGTGCAACCCGTGCAGCGAACGTTGACGGTGGAGAAAAGCTTCAACTATCGATTTCTTGTCCAAATGAAAAAAGCTGCAACCGTTTACATGAAAGCTTCAACCCTTACATTTAAAAAGCTTCAACCCATAAACTTTTTTGCTGGAACCAACAACTGTATTTGTCGCTGATTCTTTTTTTGCTGAAACCAGTGTTTTGTTTTGCTACCACCGACGGCTTCATTTGCTACCACCGGCGACATGGTTTGCTACCATCATATGCAGCGGCCGGTCGACGTCAATGTTTTTCTTGCTACAACCGTGTCATGTTTTTGCTGCAACCGGCAGCCACAGAAGATACAATCGGTTAACATTTTTGCTACAATGGCGCCGGCGAGCTTTTAATTTGTTGGAAGCGTTGCCCTTTTTTGCTACAATCGGTCGTTCTTTTTGCTGCTACCGACACCCCGACGGAGAGTACAGTTTTCTTACGAGCTCGTCGCCGGAGGTGTTGCGACCTGCAACCGCAGAACGCCGGAGCTGCGTTCGCCATCACCGGAGTTGCGACCGTCGTCACCGGGAGATGCAACTACGGGGACACGCTGCTGCATGCACGGAGCCAACGAGAAACACATGAGACGACGGCGGCGAGGGGCGACGACCAGCAGTGAGGGCGACCACCGGGCGGCGTGGGCGGCGACCAGCGGGACGCGCCAGCGGTGCTTCTAGGCCGGGTGCTTCCGACAAGCGCGGGGCGGAGCCATGGCCGGGGCGACGAAGCACGGGCGGCGCCCTTGCCGGGGCGACGAGCGATGCGGCGGGCGGCCGGGGCGACTAGCGCGGGCGGCGAGGGCGACGAGCACGAGCGGTGCCAAGGCGGCAAGCGCGGGCTTCGTGGTCGCGCATCCGTGGCGGTCTTGACTGGCTCGCCCCTCTCTGTGTGTGCTGGAGACGAGGATAACGTAAGGAAAAGAAATAAAATGAGAGCTGCGATCTGAGGGTCTCGTGCAATCAGATCGGGCGGCTGGGGGCGGACCGGCCGAAACTTTCGGCCGGCGCACCGGCGCCCAGTGCTGCCCTTATCGTTTCCGTATATATGTCCCAAAATCAATTATTTCATCCCTTATCATTCAAGTTCCAACCATGACCCCCGGTATACAATTCTAATCTTAGGTTTTCAATATTAAACAAAATCCGACCATGACAAATGTGCAAAATGTTAGTTGCGGAAAAATCTGTTGCTATCAAATGCTTCAACATATATTAAAAATAAGTACAGTTTTACGGTTTATACATTTTAGAAAAAAGGACAGGTTGGTTGTTTCAAATAGAAGATCTATGGAAACTTATGCACCAAAGTAAAAAAAATGAATGTAGGAGAAAAGATACACAAATTAGATTATGCTACGTAGACCCTATTTTCATGATACATCACCTTGTTTATCTTGCTGCTTTAGAGTGACAACTTGCATAGATAAGAAGGTTATCATAGAGCTAACAGAAAATAAGAAGAGGGCTCGTCGCGCAAGCATCACGAACGGCGCGCACTTGCAGGCTATTCCTCTACCTTTGAATAATCATCAATTACTCATCAATTACATTACTATAACCTCGAGTAATAAGGAAAACTGAATATGCACAAGACAGTAGTACTCACTTGAAGTTGTAAGGAAAGAGTATTGTATATTTGTTTTGATTTATTAGCAACGATTTGAGCAAGTTGTCCCCGGTGTCTTTGGCATGAAATTTAACCGTAAATTCATCTATGAGATTTGTGTTAATGAACCCAATATCATAGATTTCTGCTTTTCTGCAATCGACGATCTTCAATCTGCATAATATAGTGACGATAATCATATATACATGCAATGAAAGAGCTGAGCTATATATAAAGACTTAATGACATAAGTATTACTTACAGATAGTAGCAAGTGACCGTTAATTTATCTAGAGCCTTTTGATTAAAAAACCGGAAGAACTCCTCAAATGGAAGAGTCAACAGTTCAATTCCAACGAGGTCGTGCTCCTCTTTAACTCTCAGCGCCAAAGTATCTTTCCCCCAGACTCTCTGCAGGTTTTCATGTATCAATTACAGAATCTTCGCATCATCGTTGTTAGAGATCTTTCATCTTTGACGGGAGGCTTCCCGTAATGGTATTTGTGTTCGTCCACCTCCATTGTATCATAATGTACATCGTCGGGCAAGTAATCTCCAAGATTGGTATTGGGCAAAATCTCCGGATGATTAGCGACGATATCACTAGACACCTTGAGCGGGGGGCACGATTGGTTCGCTTGTTCGCCGAGCTGGGCAATTTTTTTCCCAGCTCATCATTCTGCTAACCTGCGATCACTGATAGTATTTCCCGACCGCTCTGCTTTGATATATGACATTTCAATAATGCGCTCATAGTTGTTTTTCGGCGGAGACGGTGGTGGTTTCTTCAGGGCATCGATAGTGCGCTTTGCTTTCACCGGATCTATCTTCCTCCGGAGGTGGATGTTTCTTTGCTTTCACCGCTTCAAAGAAGTCCCTCACTTCGGCTTCCACGATCTTCGTGTTTTCCTCCACGGTCCTCTCGTATGGTAACTTCTCTAGATGCTTGAGAGATGGACCGAATCTATATTGCCTTCTCGCCTCTGGCTGTACTACTAGACGCCGGAGCAGACGGAGTGGCTGCGGCTATCTTCTTTCCTTGCTTACGAGGCGGAGGAGAAGGACTATGACGCGTCAGAGCAGCCGGAGTGGCAGCGGGTCTCTTCCGCCCTTGCTGACAAGGCGGAGAAGGAGGAGGCTGGCTGCTCGGGCGCGCCGGCGCAGGCGAAGTAGGAGGCGGAGTGCCGCCACCTGCCGGAGAAGGAGGCGGAGTGCCCTGATCACTCATCGGAGGAGGAGTCGGAGGAGGAGGCGGAGTGCCCTGACTTGTCGTCGTCGGAGGAGGAGGCGGAGGCGTCCAGTTCGGAAGGTTGATGAGCTCCTTCCGCCATAGGCATGGAGTCTTCAGAGCAGAACCCAGCCGAGTCTCCCCTTCACCGGCAGGGTGGTCAAGCTCGAGCTCCTCAAATCCCTCCATTATTTCATCCACCGTCACCCTAGCATATCCTTCTGGAATTGGACGGCAGTGAAAAGTTGTGTCGGGTTCAGGAGGTCAAACAGAGCCGACAGCCGCCTTGACTTTCAAGTTCTGCCATTGCGTCATAAGGTGGCAATGTTGAGACTCCGTGATAGCATCCACGGGGTAGTTAGTAGGAGCCGTGAAGACAGACTCCAGCTGAAGCAGGTCGGTGGAAGCCACGCTGCTTCTCCGGTGAGATGGCGGGGTAGCTTCGGCAGGTCGCTTGCTGTGAACTGCTTCTCGTTCCTCTAGCGCTTGTACCCTTGCGTGCAGCTTCTGCAGTTGTGTATGCTCCACTTTCCTCCTCCTCCTCTCTTGCCATTTGTAACCGCCTGCGTCCGGAAACCCAGCCTTCCACGGAACGGAGCCTGGTGTGCCTCGTGTCCGTCCAGGGTGCTTAGGATTCCCGAGGGCCATTGTGAGCTCGTCGTTCTCTCTGTCTGGAACGAATGTTCCTTGCTGCGCTGCGGCGATATAGTCCTGAAGCTTCGTGACGGGTATTCGCAGTTGCTCGTTCGTCCAAACGCACTTCCCTGTTACAGGGTCCAAGGTTCCGCCAACCCAGAAGAACCAAGTCCGGCAATGGTCTGGCCAGTTCAATGTCTCTGGTTCGACCCCTTTATGAAGCAGGTCATTCTCAGCCTTGGCCCACAGCGGTCGGGCTTTGAGGTAGCCACCTGACCCCGTGCGATGGTGATGCTCATTCTTCGCAGCATTTATCTTGTTTGTCGCTGACATCTTCTTACTCTTGTCCGATGTCTTGTGGGCCCCAAATGCGTCCAAGTATTCTCTGATCTTCTCATACCGGCCGGTGAATTCTAGTGTCTTTTCTTTGTCGACAAATGTTGTTTTCAGCTCATTCTTCCACCTCCTGAATAGATCTGCCATCTTCTTAAGAGCGTGAGACTTGATCAATGGTTCTTAAACTGGCTTTTCCGAATCCTCCTCTGGTGGTAGGGTGAAATTTGCCTTCAGTGCGTCCCAAAGATCATCTTTCTGCCTATCGTTGACATAAGACACCTCAGGGTCTTCCTTATTAGGCTTATACCATTGGTGGATGCTGATCGGGATCATGTCCCTAACAAGAACCCCGCACTGAGCAGAAAATGCTTCCTTGGTCCGGATGGGTTCAATCGGTTGGCCATCGCGCGCAATTGCTGTGATCGTTAACCTTTCATCTGAGCGCAACTTTTTCTTCGGGCCTCGTCTCTTTACCGAAGTTGTGCTTGATCCGGAGGGCTAGAAAAAAGAAAAAAGATGAGAATTAATATGTGTACATACCAAAATAATGAATGCATCAATTAGCTAGTCAGCACAGGCTTAATTAATATTAAGATACATACCAATCCTTCCTCCTCCATTGTTCGATAACCGTAGTCTGCTTCACCCTCTCCTTCCAGACCATCGGTTTCGTTGAGATACGACATGACATCACCTCCGGCTGCGATTATGTCTCCCAACACCTGTTCTGCTTCCTCGTCTCGGACGTGCTCCATAGTTTCTGCAAATATTAGAACATGACAATTATTATACAAACATGACAGATGGATATATTAGTGGCAAACGTAGACCTAGCTAGCTAATTGATACGTCTCCGTCGTATCTATAATTTTGATTGTTCCATGCCAATATTCTACAATTTTCATATACTTTTGGCAACTTTTTATACTATTCTTGGGACTAACATATTGATCCAGTGCCCAGTGTCAGTTCCTGTTTGTTACATGTTTTATGTTTCGCAGAAACCCCATATTAAACGGAATCCAAACGGAATAAAAATGATGGAGAATATTTTTGAAATATTTGGGAAATATGGGAGGAGAATAATGTAATGGACTGGACCCATCTATGATTACCGAAGGTTACACCCGCCTTCTGATCTAAGGGGCTGGCCCTAGCATGCACCGTTCTAGACTAACGCTCACCTTTCAGTTTTGAAAATATTTGAGCAACAACCAAAATCATCGAATTTCATTGAATTTTAGTGATTTTGGTTTGCATTTTCGCTAAAGGGCCAAAATGTTTACTTTTACTCAGACGATTTTCTGGAAAAAACTTTTGAATTCATGTTTACTACTGAAACTGTTCAAATATTTTGGCTGAAAAGTAAATATTTCAATGTGTACTAATTCAGTGAATTTTATCAAAATCTCAATGAAATTGAAAACCATGTGCATGGGTAGTAGGTTGCTCCATGTGTGCCCGAATTGATTTAATGCAATTGGTTTCTTCAACTCCGGAGCCAAGACAGAATGTCATAATAAATTATCCATGGTTCCAATCGAGGAATGACGTGAAAGTTGATTAGCCCCTACAACATCACAATGTAGGAGCGTCGAACACTCTACACACCAGTCGTTGCTTCTGTCGGGAGACCTAGAAGTGGAGTCAAGGAATAGAGGTTGGTGATGGAGTTGTTCCCGTATTGGCATGGCCGAGTGACGATTAGGAAACAAGGGCATTTTAGCGTGGAGTCGGTAACGAGAACTTGCAATTTTCCACTGTCGTACTACGCTTGCAATCATGACGAGTGGATGGTAAATCGGAGGGACAACGATGGCGACAATGAAAATAAATTCATGGCACTAATCCTATATGGATCTATGATGTCATAAAATTTCAGAACTAAAATCAATATCTATCTTGAGAAAGAAAAAAGCACTAGTTAAGCGATTGTGTTAATAGGTTGAATATTTTTTCCAATTTGAACTAACAACTATATTCATAGTTATTGGTTATGCGTAGGATACACAGGGAAAGAAGTATGCCATCACACCAGTACGTGCATTAGATGATCCTTTGATGAGCTTTGTATGTGCATACATGTCAAGGTACATATCAGTGCATACAAAAAATCATTAAAAACTAAAAGGTTCACCTCACACTATGAAAAGTTCATTTTGTTAGAAAATGCTCATCGTATATTAAAAACAGTTCATCCTACACTAAAAAAATCAGCTTGCATAAAAGAAACGTTCAGAATGTTCAACATGTCATCATTTTCAAAATTTGTTAACAAATTAAAAAATGTTCATGTTTTCAAAAAGAAAGTTCATGTTCATATCCAATAAAAAATTGTTAACATTAACTATCAGATACATGCCTATCCAATAAAAAGACAACCAAGTCCCTAACATTTTACAGCCAAGCCCCTAAAGATTTTCTTTCCTTGCAAACAAGGCCTATCATTTTTCTTTAAACACCCTGAAGCTTATGTTTTCTTACAAACAAGGCCATTTTTTTTGACAAGTCGGGGCAATTTTTGATCGAAATTTCGGCAGCATAACGCGTTGTTTTTTTTTTAAGTTCAAACGCAAGTCGGGGCAAGCACTGAATAAAATTACAAGAACTGTGTTGCACACATCAAGAGGTCTTTAAGATGCATTTATTCATAGCTTTTATTTAATAATTGAGCTCTTTAAGATGCTCCCAAATCAGCAAGCCGATAACTTCTTATGATCCAATATACTCCCTCCGTCCGCGAATAAGTGTACCTCTACCTTTTGGTCTAAGTCAAAGTTGTAAAATTTTGACCAACTTTATAGAAAAGAGTAGTAACATATATGACATCAAATTGGTATATTATGAAACTACATTTCAAAACGAATCTAGTGATACTAATTTAGTGCCATAATTGCTGGTACTTTTCCCTATAAAGTTGGTCAAAGTTTTAAAATTTTGACTTAATACAGAGGCTAGATGTACACTTATTCGCGGACGGAGGGAGTATAAGACAAATATAATTAAAATAAAATAAAGTGTCATTATAACATGAATGAATTGCAAAAAAATCTAATTAATAAACTTGGAGTACATTCTACTTGATCTACTATATAGGACAAATGTTTCCTACTACACAGTGGTAGTTCCCCTCTTTTTCTTAGGTTGGACATTGGACAAATGTTCCCAGCTGGTTGTATCGGTTGAACGTTGCTTTATAATCTAAAGTGGGGGGAAACCCTTTTTCTTAGGAAGTTCCCCTCTTTTTTCGAAAAAGTGGTAGTTACCCTCAAGTGAGTTTCTTTTCTTGTATGTAGTATCTATCAAACGAAAGAGTATGTACGTGTTGTATGTAGTATATAAAACAAATTTGATAGTATATACATTTTTTATGTAATATGTACTTATTTCCAACATTTTATTTTATATGCACAAATATGAATGTATTTTTTGAAATATACTAAAGACTATGGACCAAAATGTAATCTTTTCATGTAGCTCACTTTGAAAAACACAGATATAGTATACTAAAACTATTGGATTTCATAAGATAAGCAAAAATTATACGCCACGATGTAATATACATATGTATCTCTCAAAAGTACATCTACGACATTTTTTTTCCTGAAAATCTCTATTTTTTGGTAAGGGAAAGTCTTGTCGTGGTCGGCAGACGCTGTGCGCTTCAACCCCGTCAAGGGCAGAAACGCTAGTTTCTTGTTGCGCATGTTAGTTGCTGCTGCCTGCCAAAATATGCCCCCGCTGAAGCAGCTTGCGGAAGATGCAACAACAACCATGGTAGTAGGTCGAGCCAGCCAAGTTAGGAGAATATCATATGGAAACCAAATTTGATGGAACCCGGTGAAAGCCATGTTGAAACAATGTTTTGAAGTTTCAAAAAAATCTAAAAACATTATGAGATGTTAAGAGTGTGAGTTTCTATTAGCTTGTGAAATTCCCTAGTGAAAATACATTATCATTTATGAGGTATAAAAAAACAAAATCATCATTGAATAGTGCTGAACAGAAACATCACTATTCATTGTTGAATTTATTCTTTTCATAATTCATAAATGGTATGGTGTTTGAACTTAGAATTTCGCATGCTAATAGAACATCATCCTCTTAACATACATAATTCGTTTCATATATTTTTGAAACATTTAAACATGGTTTCCATGAATATTTTTTCCTGAAACTTGATTTTCATGTGGTATTCTCTCAGCCATGCTAGCTCCTTGTGAGACAGGGTGCAGTAAGTGAGGCTGGTCATCCGGCTACACGCCTCACAGACCTACAAATGGAAGAGCGTCGGGTGAGACCTAACGACGAGGAGGTTGAGCAGCCTTGCGTGGCCTTAGAACTTGGCGTTGGCCTACACCTTGAATCTCTCAATCCACTTTACCAGAATGAAAACCATAGCATGCTATAACAAAATAGTGGCCTTTGAAATCTGCTATAGCAGAGCTATATCATGTTATAGTGAATGATTGTACACTGATTTCATTTAATTAGACATTGCACATAACACTATAGCGCACTATTTAAATCTATGCTTTAGCACTAGCATATGGTCAAAGGCTCGGCACCGTGGTTGGTTGGTTCTATCTCCTCGGTTCGGTCATGCGGACGGGGGGTGGTCATGCCATGGTTTGTAGGCCGCCTCGGTGAGTGGAATAAAGAAATGAAGAGGAAGTAGAAGAGATAGAAACAAGATGGAGCTGACAAGTGGGACCGAGTTTACCTTAGTATGTTATCCACATACGAATGCATGTCAACCAGGTTTTTTTTTGTCAAACCGAAATTCCCATAACCGACGGATTACCAAAAAAATTGGTGGTCCCTGAATTTTTATTACCGACAATTGTTTTTTGAAACCGACAGAAGCAGGTGTTAATTAGGCTTCTTATGCATACTTCATCATAATGAAGCACTTGGTGTGGTGGTAACGTGCGCGACCTGCCAGTATTACGCCGCAGGTCCAAGACAATGACTTGAACTCGCGACGGTCAATAGGTAAGGAGGTGGGCTGACCAATGTAGCCGGAAGCTTTTGTTGTAGGCAATGTTCTAAACTACGTAAAAGCATTTTGAATTCAAAATTTAGGGCGAAAAAATAAAGAATTGCGGAATCAAAGAGAAAAACTTGATGTCAAGCTGATGTACGGATCACAGTGGTGAGTTGGTACAAGAACCAATGAGCGACACTAGCTAGGCTTCGGTCGAGAAGCCACTGATCGGTCCCCTACCTCTATGGACCGTTCGGTCAGCAGTAGGTCGTCTCTCTCGCTTGCGTTCGCATACCCCTCCGACCGAGGACACACAGCGAAAATTCCCCCACTGCATCTCCCTGCTGCTCTCTCCATACGCCGCCCTCGTCGGGCTCCTAGGAGCGCCACCTCCACCCGCGGCAGCCCGCGTCTCTGGCTGCCGGTCGTGGTCCTCCCTGGAAGCTCGGGAACGGTTGTCATGGGTTGCAGCACAAGACCGTTGCAATAGCACCCGGTTGTCGACATCCATGCCGCCTGCGGTGGCTGGCCCCTAGCAGCAACGCCCCGCCGCCCTTGCAGCAACGCAGTGTGCAGCAGCACCGCCCATTGCATCGGTTGCAGGCCTCACCGTCCTTGCCGCGACGCCCCCTTGCAGATCCGCCGACTGCCGTCATCGCGCCCTTCCTTTGCAGTAGTGCTCTCTGCGTGCGAGCTTGGAGTTATTTACCCAAAATCATCACACTTGGGTTAGGGTAACAACTTAATACCAGATTTGAGATAGGGCACGAGAAACCACCAACTTCGTACCTAATGACTAACGCAGAGCACTGATTGTCTGATAACCTTGAGAAAACAGTGAAACTGACTAGTTGGGCCCACCTGTCGGATTGATGTGGCATGCTTGTGTGGACAATCTACTGAGTTGGACGATTATTCCACCTGTCAGTGACTCAAGTGTTTTCTTTTTTGCATTTTCCTTGTTTACTTCTTCCCTTTTCTCCTAGGCATTTCAACAAACAGGTTATAGGCGACGCCCGGAAATTTCATCTGCTCGCTAGTCGCCGCCGGGGTGTTGTGCTCTCGAGGTAGACCAGGCTCAGTGCTAGCCTTCGACCGCAACCACTACCAGGCGAGCCCGTGTCGTCCGCACAGCCGAGGCTGCGCTGGCGGCGCACCATGGAGCCGACAGACACCGCAGAGCCAAGGCCGCGCCGGCGGCGCACCATGGAGCCACCAGATGCAATCACAATAGAAGTAGCTTGGGCGGAGCCATGGTGTTCTTCTGCGGTTGGGGAGGCGACGGTGGTCTCAGGCTGCTCATGCTCGGAAGGGGCCGCCCTTGTCAAGCGTCTCCGCTGCTAGCGCCCCCGTGGCCAACGGCCCGACCTGTTGCAAGAGAAGACTATGGGAGCGCACGGCAAACATGTTGGCGGGGCACGGCACGAGCAACAACGAGACGAGGGGTGGTCTGTGCGGCGGTCGTGGGCTCGTGCGGCGGCTGGTAGAGCAGCTTAGGGCGACGCCGTCTGCAGAGCTTCGGGAGGATAAGGTGGGCGGCGGGCTGCCTTGGCCGACGGTGGTGATGGCCTTATGGAGGTGGCCCAGGCGGAGCTCCTCGACGAGCTGGTGCGTGAGGACCTCGGGTCGTCGGTGATGGCGACCTTGGAGCGGTCCTTCACCCTGGTGGGATACGACCGGGAGAGAGAGATAAAGATGAGGAGGAAGAAGCAGAAAATAGGGGGAAAAGACATGAGGCTGACATGTGGGACACCCCTCCAACTCAGCATATTGTCCACACAAGCACACCACATCAGCCCGACAGGTGGGCCTAACTTGTCAGTTTCGCTGTTTTCTCAACCAAATCTAAGCATCAGTGCTCTGCGTTGCAGATTAGACACAATTTTGATGGTTTTTTGTGCCCTGTCATAAATCTGGTATTAAGTTATTACTCTAGCCTCAAATATGATGATCTTGGGTAAATAACTTGCGAGCTTGTCTCAGGCAGCAGTGGCCAGTATGGCATGGGTGGAGAAAGGGAAAAGAATGAGTGTAGATGTGTTCGAGAAAGGATGAGGGTCAAAGGAGTTATGAACGTGGTGTCCACTGGTGTGTCAGTGTGTGGGAGGGGGAAAAGAATTCTGCCGAGACCAACTGGACGCCTCGTGGCGTGCATACTTTATGTGAGAGAGTGTAGTTCATTTTAAACCTTGAATTCATATGGCTAGTCAAAATTAAACCCTAAACTTTTAATCTCTGAAATCGGTACCCCGAACTCATCAATCCCGGTTAAATCTAACCCGAGATCCACTTAGACTAATTTGGCGAGCTAGGAACTTTGCAATCCCGACCCGGATCACACTCTACCGCCACTGACTATACGGGTCCACCTGTCATGTTCATCTTCTTTCCCGGAATCTCTCTCCCAAGAACAATGGCAGCCGTTAGGTAAGCTCGACGGCTGGCGTACCTTGTGCTCAGCAAGACCAACTACGGATGTGCCCCTCCTCTTTCCCTTCCGTCCAGCATCACCGGCCACTGCTAGGCAAGTCTCGCAGAGCCACCACAAGTCCACAACCCGCCGCGTCATGAACACTTGCTGGAACCAGGCGTCCAGGCGAACTCCAGACGAAAGCGACATGCATTCAACTAGCAAAGTTCGCTAATGTAGACCACGAATTAGTGGTCAGGGCGGCCGGAGCGAGCTCAGACGCGAGGTGAGCTGCAGGGGAGTCCACGCACACCACCTGTTTGACAGAATGGTGGTGGGTACGGGAGGTCATTGTGCAGCACTGCAACAATACGTTGGAGACGAGGGAGGTATCCGAGGTCTCGATCTCGCCCTCCCGACGGCCACGTAGGCGCAGGCTCCTCCGTGCGGAAGTGGGTCAACATGACGAGCATCTTGTTGGGGTCACCGTGTGCCGTTGGGGTTGCGTTCTTCGGTCCGGTCAGCTCACGACGACGTCGAACAACGCGGGGATGACGTCTAGAATGTCCGGCCGCTGGGAGCTCAAGCACGTCTGAGGCCTTCGTACCTCTCATCGGCGCCGGCCACTGGGAGCTCAAACACGTCCGGACATTTTAGGGTTGGATTTCGACTATGTGTACAACTTCAAGGTTTAAAATAGACTTCACTCTATGCGAGATGGATCCACTTGTGGCTGATTTTAGTGTTTTGACCTTTTTGCTAAAGTTTAGCCGGTTTTAACTCTCATCCGAAAGTATTTTGGAATCTGATCTTTTTGCTATCGCCAGGATCAATGACGGTAAAGTATAATAGCCTACCGCCAAGTTCCCTGAAGGTAGGCAACTTATCCACGTCTGCCCTATCCTCTGCCCTATCCCCAAATAAGCTGGTGGTAGCTTGTGTACCCTATCATCAATGTGTCGGGCGGTAGGTGAGTACACATTGTATTTAGTACTTGAAAAAATTATGCGATAGGCTGTTATACCTTATCGCCATCGATCCTGACGGTAGTAAAAGAGTCAGACCCCGAAATACTTTTGAAAAGGGTCAAATCCGTCTAAACTATGGTGAAAGAGTCAAAACACCAAAATCAGCCTCCAATCGCGCGGTCCGTTTCTCCCGCCCTGGAATCTGAATCCGCTCGTGCAGCCAGAAAACCAACAGATAGAGCCGAAGTTGTCGGACTCCTCGACGACCGTACCCCTTAGCCCGGACTCCCGGGACGCAGAGCTCGGCAGCAGAAGAAATCCAGCACTAGCGCGGCTAGGAGGCGATGGCCAAGCAGGCGGAGTGGAGGAGAAGGTGCGGAGGTTGTGGATGAGGTCGAGATCCATGGTCTCTATATGAGCGCTGGCCTGGAGGTCGTCGAGCCGGACAACGGAATGCCCGGTGGTGATTGTGGGCATGGATGACGGAGAGGGCTACGGCTTCAGGGCCACTCCAGAATCAATCAACTCATTAGCGAGATAAACATTATTGGAACTCAATTAATTTCAACAAGTATGTTGTTGACGAGACTGATTTCAGCCTGTCCTTGCTATGATTTGACGATCAATGTACGCAATCTGCTAAGAAACTGTACCTCACATTTGTCAATAGCATCAACTATAATCAGATAATGAGAGATAGCTACAAATCGAGCGGCGGTGCCTTGCCACCGGCGAGCTCGAGCTTCGCCGCGAGCAGTGGCACCACCCGCTACGGCATGAGGCAAGGGCGGTGGGCAGTCGATGAATAGGCTCCCACTGGAGCGGTGGAAGGAGACCGCACATCATGAACGGATGTCGTTGGCCATGGCGATCGCGCTCGCTTGCGTCTGATTGTGGAGCCGAGTTCGTTGACAAGGTGGATGGGATCACGGATTGCTGGATCCGATATCCCACGAACTGGCTCCTCTAACTTACTCTTGCGAAGTTAGGAGCCTAACTTAGCCATGTTTCAACCGTTCAAGGCTGCGATCTAGCGCTGCACTTCTTGAACAGTGTCAATTGCTACATATAAAACAACAATATTTTTAGCTATATTAATCATCCAAACAGTATTCTACAGGATTCTCGAAAAAATAAACAGTTATGCTACAGTACCAGAAACTGGTCACCTATATCTCATCCAACGGTTCCCACAGACTAAGAGCAAGTACAATAAGGTTATGTAAGCAGGCTATAAGGATTAAAGTATTATTTTTCTACTAACTTGGAGGGGAGAGAAGAGGAGCCGGCTACAGAATAAGAGTCAGCTGCAACACGCGCTCCTAGGCACTATATGTAAGAGTGGGAGGTGGGCCATGTATTAATGATGTAACACATCTTTATATCTTACTATTGTATTTGCTGCTTACAAGATTGACTATAGATGACATAACAATAGCCATCAGCGGGTTGTGCTATTAACCATGCTCTAAGTTAGGATAATACTATTTTCCTAACTTGGCAGAAACTAGGTTATTAGAGCCAGTTCCGACTTCCGAGATCCCAGCCGAGCCGAGTAGACATGAGCAGCTGCCGTAGGATTTTATCATGCACCACATACGACGCATCGGGTGCCGGTATGCACAGCCGCGCCTTTGCATACCAGATCCACGGATTTTTTTCCATGCGAGCAAGTACAATAGAGTGACGTAGGCGGGCTATAAGGGATGTCACATCAGATTTGTGTCTAGCTGGAGAAGAGAAAAGAGTAGAGAGAAGAAAAGCGGGCTACAAACTTATAGCTGACTGTAGCACGTGCACCAACACTCTTTGTGAGAAAAGAGGTGGGGCCATAAACGTTGTAGCCTACTATTACCACTAACTATTGTATGAGTGGGCTATTAGGTTGGCTATAATTGAGGTGGCAACTCCATATAGCCGGCTGTTAGTTATATTATTGACCATGCTCTGTGAGAGGATAGAGGGTGGTGGGGCAGCTATGCGGCTCCCGCCCAATACGACCGATGGGAGCGCGCCATCAGTCAGGTAATCCGGACCGGATCATTTACGAGAATCAATGCTACTATATGTTACTTCCTCCGTCCAGAAATGCTTATTCTAGAAAATGGATAAAAATAAATGTATCTATAACTAAAATAAGTATAGATACAACCAGTTTTAGGACAAGTATTTTTGGAGGAAGGGATTACTACTTACTCGCTGGCCCGTGAAGTGATTGTTATGTGGGTTTTTATTTTATGAAAACGGTGGTTTGCTGTTACCTGGCACCAAATACGGTGGGTTCTTTTTTTCGAAACAAATACGGTGAGTTTGAGCAAGTACATACCTTGAGAACAAGACCACCGTAACTCTTCGGGCGACATATTGCAAATCTCCAAAAACTCCGATACCATCCTCTCGTTAGCCGGCGGGTCAACGCCTCCTGTCATCGGCAGGTGCGGCCCAACGGCTGGTGGCGCAGTTTCTTTTGGCGGAGCAGCACTTTCGTAGATGGCTGTAGCCCTGGAGTCGCCGTGAGGTGCGTCGGCGGCAGCCACAGCCAAGGACTGTGATTGAGAGCGTGAAGGCACACTGCTCGCGCTAGTTGGGCTGCCGGCGGCTAGCGCTGTCTGTTCCGCACCTGCGGCCGTGGTAACCGAGAACGCTGCACTGCCGGCGATTGGTACTGCCGATTCCACGCCAGATGCGGTGGCCGAGGATGGTGGGATGCCGGCGGCTGGTTGTGTCGGGTCCACGCCTGCGCCTGCGCTCGCCGAGGATGCCGGCCCAGCGGAGGATGCCATGACTCCTTGCGGAGTAGCATCAGATTCACCGGCATAGGGGAGCAGGGCCCAACGCCTCCAGTCGTCCGGCGGCTCGGCAAAGGACGGAGCGGGGGGCGAAGAGGAGCCGCTCATGCCGGCGGCCGGTGTCACGGATGCAGTTGTTTTTGGGAGAATTACCGCGGCGTGGCTTGGTTTGGTAAATGCGGTCCGATTGGAGGATGGTGGCCTTGGCAGCAATCTCTTGCTCGGGATGCTACAATATAGTCAACCAAGGGAGCCAACTGCAATATGCTCAGCTCAATCATATGCAAGGGATAGCTAGTAATGCTTCTTTTTTATTTGTATTTTTTCATCTTTTAGCCGTACTTTACTTGACCTGTACAACTGGACTGTAGTCTCACTACAGGAACTTCATCCTACGCCGATTGCTAGAAACACTCGGCGCCGAGACAAATAAACTCAAACACTCGGCGAAGAGACAAATAAACTCGGCAAAGCCGTTCTCGGCTTACACCTCTCAGGCAAAACCGAATTTTGCCGAGAGCCAACTGTTGCGCACTCGGCAAATTGCCGAGAATCAAACGTGGTGCCTCTCCGCAAAATAAAGTGTCTTCACGGATAAGGGATGGAGACGGCGGTTGCCACATGGCGCAGCTTTCCCGAGAGCAGGGAAAAGCTTCTCGGCAAACCTAATGAATAGGACGCCGCCATGTGTCAGTTAGCTGACATGCGGGACCCAAACCTAAGCGCACTAACACAAGTTCATAAGTCTCAAGCACTAGTTCTCAAGAACACACAAGAAAGAGTTCAAACATCAACATAACCTGAAGTTCATATGGTTTTTGATATCGGAGTGGGAACATCAACATCACAAGTCGTCATTTCCTTTGCTTGCCCAACTCCACAAACTTCAAGTGGAATTACCGGAACATTGTTTGACCCTTGTGATGGATTCAGCTGTAAGAATTTTGAGACGATAAGATGAATGCATATCGTAATGACGAAAATGGTGATAGAAATAGTTCAAATGGAACTCACAATGTTCCACACTTGCACCGCAGGCATGTCTTGCGCTGGTTTGCCTTGGATACAATAAAGATTGGGCACCATATGTTGTAAATACTTCACTGGATCAATTTGTGCCTTCAGCTTACACCAGTCTTCATCTCGTCCTTTCTGGGTGTCATTCAGCTGGGTCTACAATATGGCAATGAAAATGCCATCCGTGTTGAAATGCAAACATGCAAGACCATGAAGGATCAATGAAGTGGCACTGACCTGAATTTCCTCAAACATGGTCATGGAATGTGGTATGTGAGGCTCTATAGTAGGACTAGAGCTAGTACTCGTAGCTGAAGGAAATATGCCCTAGAGGCAATAATAAAGTTGTTATTTATATTTCCTTATATCATGATAAATGTTTATTATTCATGCTAGAATTGTATTAACCGTAAACTTAGTACATGTGTGGATACATAGATAAACAGAGTATCACTAGTATGCTTCTACTTGACTAGCTCGTTGAATCAAAGATAGTTAAGTTTCATAGCCATAGACATGAGTTGTCATTTGATTAACGGGATCACATCATTAGAGAATGATGTGATTGACTTGACCCATTCCGTTAGCTTAGCATTTGATCGTTTAGTATATTGTTATTGCTTTCTTCATGACTTATACATGTTCCTATGACTATGAGATTATGCAACTCCCGAATACCGGAGGAACACTTTGTGTGCTACCAAACGTCACAATGTAACTGGGTGATTATAAAGGTGCTCTACAGGTGTCTCTAATGGTAATTGTTGAGTTTGCATAAATCAAGATTAGGATTTGTCACTCCAATTGTCGGAGAGGTATCTCTGGGCCCTCTCGGTAATGCACGTCACTATAAGACTTGCAAGCAATGCAACTAATGAGTTAGTTGTGGGATGATGCATTACGGAACGAGTAAAGAGACTTGCCGGTAACGATATTGAACTAGGTATTGAGATACTGACGATCAAATCTCGGGCAAGTAACATACCAATGACAAAGGGAATAACATATGTTGTTATGCGGTTTGACCGATAAAGGTCTTCGTAAAATATGTGGGAGCCAATATGAGAATCCAGGTTCCGCTATTGGTTATTGACCAAAGACGTGTCTCGGTCATGTCTACATAGTTCTCGAACCCGTAGGGTCCGCACGCTTAACGTTCGATGACGATCGATATTATGAGTTTATGTGTTTTGATGTACTGAAGGTAGTTCGGAGTCCCGGATATGATCACGGGCATGACGAGGAGTCTCTAAATGGTCGAGACATAAATATCGATATATTGGAAGCCTATATTTGGACATCCGAATAATTCCGGGTGAAATCGGGATTTTACCGGATTACCGGGAGATTACCGGAACCCCCCGCTAAGTGTATGGGCCTTATTGGGCCATAGTGGAGAGAGAGAAAGGAGACCAGGGCAGGCCGCGTGCCCCCTCTCCCTCTGGTCCGAATTGGACTAGGAAGGGGGGCGGCGCCCCCCTTTCCTTCCTCCCTCTCTCCCCCTTCCTTCTCTCCTAGTCCAACTAGGGAAGGGGGGAATCCTAGTCCCGGTGGGAGTAGGACTCCTCCAGGCGCGCCATAGAGGGCCGCCCCTCCCCCCTTCTCCACTCCTTTATATATGTGGCCAGGGGGCACCCCATAGACACAGAAGTTGATCAGATGATCTTTTAGCCGTGTGCGGTGCCCCCCTCCACCATAATCCACCTCCGTCATATCGTAGTGGTGCTTAGGTGAGGCCCTGCGTCGGTAGCATCATCATCATCACCGTCATCACGCCGTCGTGCTAACGGAACTCTCCCTCGAAGCTTTGCTGGATCGTGAGTTCGTGGGACGTCACCTGGCTAAACGTGTGCTGAACTCGGAGGTGCCGTGTGTTCGGTACTTGAATCGGTCGGATCATGAAGATGTATGAGTACATCAACCGCGTTGTCATAACGCTTCCACTTATGGTCTACAAGGGTACGTGGACGACACTCTCCCGTCTCGTTGATATGCATCTCCATGATTTTGCATGTGCGTAGGAATTTTTTTGAAATTACTACGTTCCTCAACAGTGGTATCAGAGCCAGGTTTATGCGTAGATGTTATATGCACGAGTAGAACACAAGTGAATTGTGGGCGATACTAGTCATACTGCTTACCAGCATGTCACACTTTGATTCGGCGGTATTGTCTGATGAAGCGGCCCGGACCGACATTCCGCGTACGCTTACGCGAGACTAGTTCTACCGACGTGCTTCGCACACAGGTGGCTGGCGGGTGTCAGTTTCTCCAACTTTAGTTGAATCAAGTGTGGCTACTCCCGGTCCTTGTGAAGGTTAAAACAACACATACTTGACGAAATATCTTTGTTGTTTTGATGGGTAGGTAAGAACAGTTCTTGCTAAGCCCGTAGCAGCTACGTAAAACTTGCAACAACAAAGTAGAGGATGTCTAACTTGTTTTTGCAGGGCATGCTGTGATGTGATATGGTCAAGACATGATCCTAAATTTTATTGTATGAGATGATCATGTTTTGTAACAGAGTAATCGGCAACTGGCAGGAGTCATATGGTTGTCGCTTTATTGTATGAAATGCAATCGCCATGTAATTGCTTTACTTTATCACTAAGTGGTAGCAATAGTCGTAGAAGCAATAGTTGGCGAGACGACAACGATGATACGATGGAGATCAAGGTGTCGCGCCGGTGACGATGGTGATCATGACGGTGCTTTGGAGATGGAGATCAAAGGCACAAGATGATGATGGCCATATCATATCACTTATATTGATTGCATGTGATGTTTATATTTTATGCATCTTATTTTGCTTAGATCGACGGTAGCATTATAAGATGATCTCTCACTAAATTTCAAGGTATAAGTGTTATCCCTGAGTATGCACCATTGCGAAAGTTCGTCGTGCCGAGACACCACGTGATGATCGGGTGTGATAAGCTCTACGTTCACATACAACGGGTGCAAGCTAGTTTTGCACACGCAGAATGCTCGGGTTAAACTTGACGAGCCTAGCATATACAGATATGGCCTCGGAACACTGAGACCGAAATGTCGAGCGTGAATCATATAGTAGATATGATCAACATAGTGATGTTCATCATTGAAAACTACTTCATCTCACATGATGATCGAACATGGTTTAGTTGATATGGATCACGTGATCACTTAGATGATTAGAGGGATATCTATCTAAGTGGGAGTTCTTAAGTAATATGATTAATTGAACTTTAATTTATCATGAACTTAGTCCTGGTAGTATTAGCATATCTATGTTGTAGATCAATAACTCGCGTTTAGCTCCCCTGTTTTATTTTTGATATGTTCCTAGAGAAAACTAAGTTGAAAGATGTTAGTAGAAATGATGTGGATTGGATCCGTGATCTCAGGATTATCCTCATTGCTGCACAGAAGAATTATGTCCTTGATGCACCGCTAGGTGACAGATCGATTGCAGGAGCAGATGCAGACATTATGAATGTTTGGCAAGCTCGATATGATGACTACTTGATAGTTTAGTGCACCATGTTTTATGGCTTAGAATCGGGGCTTCAAAGATGTTTTTGAAACGCCACGGAGCATATGAGATGTCCCAAAGAGTTGAAATTAGTATTTCAGACTCATGCCATGTCGAAAGGTATGAGACCTTTGAAAAGTACTTTGCCTACAAAATGGAGGAGAATAGCTCAGCTAGTGAGCATGTGCTCAGAATGTTTGAGTACTACAATAACTTGAATCAAGTGGGAGTTAATCTTCCAGATAAGATAGTGATTGACAGAGTTCTCTAGTCACTATCACCAAGTTACTAGAACTTCATGATGAACTATAATATGCAAGGGATAACGGAAACGATTCCCAAGCTCTTCGTGATGCTGAAATCGACGAAGGTAGAAATCAAGAAAAGCATCAAGTGTTGATGGTTGACAAGATAGTTTCAATAAAAGGGCAAAGGTAAGAAGGGGAACTTCAAAAAGAACGGCAAGCAAGTTGCTGCTCGAGTGAAGAAGCCCAAGTCTGGACGTAAGCCTGAGATTAAGTGCTTCTACTTCAAAGGGATTGGTCACTGGAAGCGGAACTGCCCCAATTATTTGGCGGATAAGAAGGATGGCAAAGTGAACAAAGGTATATTTGATATACTTCCTATTGATGTGTACTTTACTAGTGTTTATAGCAACCCCTCAGTATTTGATATGAGTTCAGTTGCTAAGATTAGTAACTCGAGACGGGAGTTGCAGAATGAACATAGACTAGTTAAGGGTGAAGTGACGATGTGTGTTGGAAGTGGTTCCAAGATTGATATGATCATCATCGCACACTCCCTATACTTTCGGGATTAATGTTGAACCTAAATAAATGTTATTTGGTGTTTGCGTTCAGCATGAATATGATTTGATCATGTTTATTGCAATACGGTTATTCATTTAAGTCAAAGAATAATTGTTATTCTGTTTACGTGAATAAAACCTTCTGTGGTCATACACCCAAGGTGCATGGTTTATTGAATCTCGATCGTAGTGATACACATATTCATAACATTGATGCCAAAAGATGCAAAGTTAATAATGATAGTGCGGCTTATTTGTGGCACTGCCTTTTAGGACATATTGGTGTAAAGCGCATGAAGAAGCTCCATACTGATGGGTTTTTGGATTCACTTGGTTATGAATCACTTGATGCTTGCTAATCATGCCTCGTGGGCAAGATGACTAAGACTCCGTTCTCCGGAACAATGGAGCGAGCAACTAACTTATTGGAAATAATACATACTGATGTATACGGTCCGATGAGTGTTGAGGCTCGCGGCGGGTACCGTTATTTTCTGACCTTCACAGATGATTTGAGCAGATATGCATATATCTACTTGATGAAACATAAGTCTGAAACATTTGAAAAGCTCAAAGAATTTCTGAGTGAAGTGGAAAATCATCGTAACAAGAAAATAAATTTTCTACGATCTGATCGCGGAGACGAATATTTGAGTTACGAGTTCGGTCTTCATTTGAAACAATGCGGAATAGTTTCACAACTCACGCCACCTCGAGCACCACAGTGTAATTGTGTGTCCGAACGTCATAACCATACTTTATTAGATATGGTGCGATCTATGATGTCTCATACCGATTTACCACTATCATTTTCGGGTTATGCATTAGAGAGAGTAGCATTCACGTTAAATAGGGCACCATCTAAATTCGTTGAGACGACACCATACGAACTGTGGTTTGACAAGAAACCAAAGTTGTCGTTTCTTAAAGTTTGGGGTTGCGGTGCTTATGTGAAAAAGTTTCATCCTGATAAGCTCAAACCCAATCGGAGAAATGTGTCTTCATGGGATACCCAAAGGAGACAGTTGGGTACGCCTTCTATCACAGATCCGAAGGCAAGACATTCGTTGCTAAGAATGGATCATTTCTAGAGAAGGAGTTTCTCTCGAAAGAAGTGAGTGGGAGGAAAGTAGAACTTGTTGAGGTAACTATACCTGCTCCCTTATTGGAAAGTAGTTCATTACAGAAATATGTTCCTGTGACTCCTACACCAATTAGTGAGGAAGCTAATGATGATGATCATGTAACTTCTGATCAAGTTACTACCGAACCTCGTAGGTCAACCAGAGTAAGATCCGCACTAGAGTAGTACGGTAATCCTGTTCTGCAGGTCATGTTACTTGACCATGACGAACCTCCGAACTATGAGGAAGCGATGATGAGCCCAGATTCCGCGAAATGGCCTGAGGCGATGAAATCTAAGAGGGGATCCATGTATGAGAACAAAGTATGGACATTGATTGACTTGCCCGATGATGGGCAAGCCATTGAGAATAAATGGATCTTCAAGAGGAAGACGGACGCTGATAGTAGTGTTACTATCTACGAAGCTCAAATTGTCAAAAAAGGTTTTCGACAAGTTCAAGGTGTTGACTACTGTAAGGGCATATTTATCCCTAAGGTGTTTTGGTGATTGATGACAATGCCTTTGCGGACTAATCGTGTGCCTTGAGTTTCTCAGACGTTTCATCGCTAGGCACAAGACGGTTTGGTGCCCCTCGAAGACTATTGAAGACGGTGTTTTTCTATGTTTTTTTGGTGGATTTGAGTCGTAGGAAAGCCGTACTATTAAGAGGGGGTCCGCGTCGGAAAGGTTCGGGTGGAATCATCACGTACACGTTTTCTTCTTTGTCTCCAAATTTCCCCTGCACTTTGGGGCATCCTCCGTTTATTCTCTATGCAATTGTCCTGGCTGCTGATATGGGGCTTGCCGTCGTACTGCTCCCTGGAGCGGTAGTACCGTACTTCGGCGCGGTAGTACCGCAGGAGCCCACGGTAGTACCGCTCCTATGGAGCCATAGTACCGTGGCCCCCATGCCAAGTGCCGCTGCTTCGCAGTAGTAGGGGCGTATGTAATTTTTTACATCCGCGCCTCCGCGGTAGTACCGCACCTCGTGCGCGGCCTGGTTCAGCTGCCATGCGGTAGTACCGCTCCCCAGCGGTAGTACCGTGACGGATTTTTGCATCGTCTGGTTTTCAGCAGAAGTAGGCATGGATGCATTTTTATTCATCCGCGCCCTTCCCAGGCTAGGACTTTCCTGCATTGCGGTAGTACCGCAAGGGGGAGCGGTAGTACCACGCTTGCGGAAGTACCATTCTCAATCAGGCTTGTTCTAGTTCCTACCGTTGCTGCGGTAGTACCGCAGTCCCTCTCGGTGGTACCGCATGGCCTTGCGGTAGTACCGCTTGTCAGGAGCGGTAGTACCGCAAGTCGCGGACTGGTTAGGTGGATAATGGTTGGTTTTTGTCCACAGCTATAAAAGGGGTGTCTTATTCCTCTAGTTGACTACCTCTTCCACCCCAAAGCTCCATTGTTGCTCTAAGCTCCATTTTCGCCCGATCTCACTCCCCAGCCAATCAAACTTGTTGATTTGCTCGGGAGTGGTTGAGAAGGCCCCGATCTACACTTCCATCAAGAGAAATTTGATTCCCCCACTAATCCCTAGCGGATCTTGTTACTCTTGGGTGTTTGAGCACCCTAGACGGTTGAGGTCACCGCGGAGCCATAGTCCATTGTGGTGAAGCTTCGTGGTGTCGTTGGGAGCCTCCAATTAAGTTGTGGAGATTGCCCCAGCCTTGTTTGTAAAGGTTCGGTCACCGCCTCCAAGGGCACCAATAGTGGATTCACGACATCTCGCATTGTGTGAGGGCGTGAGGAGAATTCGGTGGCCCTAGTGGCTTCTTGGGGAGCATTGTGCCTCCACATCGCTCCAACGGAGACGTACTTCCCCTTAAAGGGAAGGAACTTCGGTAACACATCCTCGTCTTCACCGGATCCACTCTTGGTTATCTCGAGCCTTTACTTGTGCAAGCTTATTTGTGTTATATCTATTGCTTGCGTGCGTGCTTATTGTTGTTGCATCATATAGGTTGCTCACCTAGTTGCATATCTAGACAACCTACTTTGATGCAAAGTTTAAATTGGTAAAGAAAAGCTAAAAATTGTTAGTTGCCTATTCACCCCCCTCCTAGTCAACTATGTCGATCCTTTCAACTACGATAAGATTTTGTCACTTGTAGCGATGCTTAAGTCTGTCCGAATCATGTTAGCAATTGTCACATTTTATGAAATCTGGCAAATGGATGTCAAAACTACATTCCTTAACGGATATCTTAAATAAGAATTATATATGATACAACAAGAAGTTTTGTCAATCCAAAAGGTGCTAACAAAGTGTGAAAGCTCCAGCAAACCATTTATGGACTGGTGCAAGCCTCTCGGAGTTGGAATATACGCTTTGATAGTGTGATCAAAGCATATGGTTTTATACAGACTTTTGTATAAGTCTGTATTTACAAGATAGTGAGTGGGAGCACTACAGCCTTTTTGATAAGTATATGTAAATGACATATTGTCAATCGGAAATGATGTAGAACTTTCTGGAAAGCATAAAGGAGTGTTTGAAAGGAGTTTTTCAAAGAAAGACCTCGGTGAAGCTGCTTACATATTGAGCATCAAGATTTATAGAGATAGATCAAGACACTTGATAAGTTTTTTCAATGAGTACATACCTTGACAAATTTTTTAAAAAGTTCGAAATGAAACAGTGAAAGAAAGAGTTCTTGCCTGTGTTGCAAGGTGTGAAGTTGAGTAAGACTCAAAGCCCGACCACGACAGAAAATAGAAAGAGAATGAAAGTCATTCCCTATGCCTCAGCCATAGGTTCTATAAAGTATGTCATGCTGTGTACCAGACCTATTGTATACCATGCCCTGAGTTTAGCAAGGAAGTACAATTTTGATCTAGGAGTAGATCACTGGACAGCGGTCAAAATTATCCTTAGAGGACTAAGGAAATATTTTCAGTTATGGAGGTGATAAGGAGTTCGTCGTAAAGAGTTACGTCGATGCAAGCTTTGACACTGATCTGGATGACTCTAAGTCACAATCCAGATACATATTGAAAGTGGGAGCAATTAGCTAAAGTAGCTCTGTGCAGAGCATTGTAGACATAGAAATTTGCAAAATACACACGGATCTGAATTTGACAGACCCGTTGACTAAACTTCCCTCACAAGCAAAACATGATCACACCTTAGTACTCTTTGCATGTTAATCACATGGTGATGTGAACTAGATTACTGACTCTAGTAAACCCTTTGAGTGTTGGTCGGAGATGTGAACTATGGGTGTTAATCACATGGTGATGTGAACTATTCGTGTTAAATCACATGGCGATGTGAACTAGATTATTGACTCTAGTGCAAGTGGGAGACTGAAGGAAATATGCCCTAGAGGCAATAATAAAGTTGTTATTTATATTTCCTTATATCATGATAAATGTTTATTATTCATGCTAGAATTGTATTAACCGGAAACTTAGTACATGTGTGGATACATAGACAAACATAGTGTCACTAGTATGCCTCTACTTGACTATCTCGTTGAATCAAAGATGGTTAAGTTTCCTAGCCATAGACATGAGTTGTCATTTGATTAACGGGATCACATCATTAGAGAATGATGTGATTGACTTGACCCATTCTATTAGCTTAGCATTTGATTGTTTAGTATATTGCTATTGCTTTGTTCATGACTTATACATGTTCCAATGACTATGAGATTATGCAACTCTCGAATACCGGAGGAACACTTTGTGTGCTACCAAACGTCACAACGTAACTCGGTGATTATAAAGGTGCTCTGTAGGTGTCTACGATGGTACTTGTTGAGTTGGCATATGCTACCTCTTGAGCACTGCGTTGGATTTCCCCAAAGAGGAGAGGATGATGCAGCAAAGTAGCATAAGTATTTCCCTCAGTTTTTGAGAACCAAGGTATCAATCCAGTAGGAGGATACACGCGAGTCCCTCGTACCTACACAAAACAATAGCTCAACGCAACCAACGCGATTAGGGGTTGTCAATCCCTTCACGGTCACTTACGAGAGTGAGATCTGATAGAGATGATAGATAATATTTTTGGTATTTTTGGTATAGAGATGCAGAGTGAAAAGTAAAAGGAAAAGTAAAACACAAAGCAATAATAAAGTGATGGAGATTGATATGATGAGAATAGACCCGGGGGCCATATGTTTCACTAGTGGCTTCTCTCAAGAGCATAAGTTTTCTACGGTGGGTGAACAGATTGTTGTTGAGCAATTGACAGAATTGAGCATAGTTATGAGAATATCTAGGTATGGTCATGTATATAGGCATCACGCCCGAGACAAGTAGACCGACTCCTGCCTGCATCTACTACTATTACTCCACTCATCGACCGCTATCCAGCATGCATCTAGAGTATTAAGTTAAAAACAGAGTAACGCCTTAAGCAAGATGACATGATGTAGAGGGATGGTTTCATTTAATATGATAAAATTGAAGGAAATATGCCCTAGAGGCAATAATAAAGTTATTATTTATTTCCTTATATATCATGATAAATGTTTATTATTCATGCTAGAATTGTATTAACCGGAAACATAATACATGTGTGGATACATAGACAAACAGAGTGTCACTAGTATGCCTCTACTTGACTAGCTTGTTAATCAAAGATGGTTAAGTTTCCTAACCATAGACAAAGGAGTTGTTAGACATGACCCATTCCATTTGCTTAGCACCCGATCGTTTAGTATGTTGCTATTGCTTTCTCCATGACTTATACATGTTCCTTTGACTATGAGATTATGCAACTCCCGTTTACCGTAGGAACACTTTGTGTGCTACCAAACGTCACAACGTAACTGGGTGATTATAAAGGAGCTCTACAGGTGTCTCCGAAAGTATTTGTTGGGTTGGCATATTTCGAGATTAGGATTTGTCACTCCGATTGTCGGAGAGGTATCTCTGGGCCCTCTCGGTAATGCACATCACATAAGCCTTGCAAGCATTGCAACTAATGAGTTAGTTGCGAGATGATGTATTACGGAACGAGTAAAGAGACTTGCCGGTAACGAGATTGAACTAGGTATTGGATACCGACGATCGAATCTCGGGCAAGTAACATACCGATGACAAAGGGAACAACGTATGTTGTTATGCGGTCTGACCGATAAAGATCTTCGTAAAATATGTAGGAGCCAATATGGGCATCCAGGTCCCGCTATTGGTTATTGACCGGAGACGTGTCTCGGTCATGTCTACATTGTTCTCGAACCGTAGGGTCCGCACGCTTAAGGTTTCGATGACAGTTATATAATGAGTTTATGAGTTTTGATGTACCGAAGAAGTTCGGAGTCCCGGATGAGATCGGGGACATGACGAGGAGTCTCGAAATGGTCGAGACGTAAAGATCGATATATTGGACGACTATATTCGGACATCGGAAAGGTTCTGAGTGGTTCGGGTATTTTCGGGAGTACCGGGGAGTTACGGGAATACGGGGGAAGAAGTATATGGGCCTTATTGGGCTTTAGGGGAGAGGCAGAGGCAGGCCGCGCCCCCCCCATTGTCTAGTCCGAATTAGACTAGGGGGAGGGGCGGCGCCCCCTCCTTCCTTCTCTTCCCTCTTCCCCTTCCTTGTCTCCTATCCTAATACATGGAAGGACTCCTAGTTGGACTAGGAAAGGGGGAATCCTACTCCCGGTGGGAGTAGGACTCCCCTAGGGCGCGCCATAGAGAGGGCCGGCCCTCCCCTCCTCCACTCCTTTATATACGGGGGCATGGGGCACCCCATAGACACACAAGTTGATCTTCGTGATCGTTCCTCAGCCGTGTGCGGTGCCCCCCTCCACCATATTCCACCTCGGTCATATTGTCGCGGTGCTTAGGCGAAGCCCTGCGTCGGTAGTGCATCAAGATCGTCACCACGCCGTCGTGCTGACGAAACTCTTCCCCGAGTGCTTTGCTGGATCGAAGCCCGGAGAACGTCATCGAGCTATACGTGTGTCAATAACTCGGAGGCGCCGGAGTAACGACGCTTGGATCGGTCGGATCGGGAGGAGGACGTATGACTACTTCCTCTACGATGTGTCAACGCTTCCGCTTCGGTCTACGAGGGTACGTAGACAACACTCTCCCCTCTCGTTGCTATGCATCACCATGATCTTGCGTGTGCGTAGGAATTTTTTTGAAATCACTACGTTCCCCAACAGTGGTATCAGAGCCTAGGTTTTTATGGTTTGATGTTATGCACGAGTAGAACACAAGTGAGTTGTGGACGATATAAGTCATACTGCCTACCAGCATGTCATACTTTGGTTCGGCGGTATTGTTGGATGAAGCGGCCCGGACCGACATTACGCGTACGCTTACGCGAGACTGGTTCTACCACTGTGCTTTGCACACAGGTGGCTGGCGGGTGTCAGTTTATCTAACTTTAGTTGAACCAAGTATGGCTACGCCCGGTCCTTGAGAAGGTTAAAACGGAGTCTATTTGACAAACTATCGTTGTGGTTTTTGATGCGTAGGTGAGATTGGTTCTTGCTTAAGCCCGTAGCAGCCACGTAAAATTTGCAACAAACAAAGTAGAGGACGTCTAACTTGTTTTTGCAGGGCATGTTGTGATGTGATATGGTCAAGACATGATGCTAAATTTTATTGTATGAGATGATCATGTTTTGTAACCGAGTTATCGGCAACCGGCAGGAGCCGTATGGTTGTCGCTTTATTGTATGCAATGCAATCGCCCTGTAATGCTTTACTTTATCACTAAGCGGTAGCGATAGTCATAGAAGCATAAGATTGGCGAGACGACAACGATGCTACGATGGAGATCAAGGTGTCGCGCCGGTGACGATGGTGATCATGATGGTGCTGCGGAGATGGAGATCACAAGCACAAGATGATGATGGCCATATCATATCACTTATATTGATTGCATGTGATGTTTATCTTTTTATGCATCTTATCTTGATTTGATTGACGGTAGCATTATAAGATGATCTCTCACTAAATTATCATAGTAATAGTGTTCTCCCTAAGTATGCACCGTTGCGAAAGTGCTTCGTGCTGAGACACCACGTGATGATCGGGTGTGATATGCTCTACATTCAAATCCAACGGGTGCAAAACAGTTGCACACGCGGAATACTCAGGTTTAACTTGACGAGCCTAGCATATAACAGATATGGCCTCGGAACACGGAGACCGAAAGGTCGAGCGTGAATCATATAGTAGATATGATCAACATAGTGATGTTCACCATTGAAACTACTCCAGCTCACGTGATGATAGGACATGGTTTAGTTGATTTGGATCACGTGATCACTTAGAGGATTAGCGAGATGTCTATCTAAGTGGGAGTTCTTAAGTAATATGATTAATTGAACTTTAGTTTATCATGAACTTAGTCCTGGTAGTATTAGCATATCTATGTTGTAGATCAATAGCTCGCGTTGTTGCTTTCATATGTTTATTTTGATATGTTCCTAGAGAAAATTGTGTTGAAAGATGTTAGTAGCAATGATGCGGATTGGATCCATAATCTGAGGTTTATCCTCATTGCTGCACAGAAGAATTATGTCCTTGATGCACCGCTAGGTGACAGACCTATTGCAGGAGCAGATGCAGACGTTATGAACGTTTGGCTAGCTCAATATGATGACTACTTGATAGTTTAGTGCACCATGCTTAACGGCTTAGAATCGGGACTTCAAAGACGTTTTGAATGTCATGGAGCATATGAGATGTTCCAGGAGTTGAAGTTAATATTTCAAGCAAATACCCGAGTTGAGAGATATGAAGACTCCAACAAGTTCTATAGCTAAAAGATGGAGGAGAATCGCTCAACTAGTGAGCATGTACTCATATTGTCTGGGTACTACAATCGCTTGAATCAAGTGGGAGTTAATCTTCCAGATAAGATAGTGATTGACAGAATTCTCTAGTCACCATCACCAAGTTAGTAGAACTTCGTGATGAACTATGATATGCAAGGGATAACGGAAACGATTCCCAAGCTCTTCGTGATGCTGAAATCAACGAAGGTAGAAATCAAGAAAAACATCAAGTGTTGATGGTTGACAAGATCACTAGTTTCAAGAAAAGGGCAAAGGGAAGAAGAAGGGGAACTTCAAGAAAAACAGCAATCAAGTTGCTACTTAAGTGAAGAAGCCCAAGTCTGGTCCTAAGCCTGAGACTAAGTGCTTCTACTGCAAAGGGATTGGTCACTGGAAGCGCAACTACCCCAAGTAATTGGTGGATAAGAAGAATGGCAAAGTGAACAAAGGTATATTGGATATACATGTTATTGATGTGTACTTCACTAGTGTTCATAACAACCCCCCAGTATTTGGTACTAGTTCAGTTGCTATGATTAGTAACTCGAAACGGGAGTTGCAGAATGAACAGAGACTAGTTAAGGGTGAAGTGACGATGTGTGTTGGAAGTGGTTCCAAGATTGATATGATCATCATCGCACACTCCCTATACTTTCGGGATTAGTGTTGAACCTAAATAAGTGTTATTTGGTGCTTACGTTGAGCATGAATATGATTTGATCATGTTTATTGCAATACGGTTATTCATTTAAGTAAGAGAATAAATTGTTGTTTTGTTTACATGAATAAAACCTTCTATGGTCATACACACCAACGAAAATGGTTTGTTGGATCTCGATCGTGGTCATACACATATTCATATTATTGAAGCCAAAAGATGCAAAGTTAATAATGATAGTGCAACTTGTTTGTGGCACTGCCGTTTAGGTCATATTGGTGTAAAGCGCATGAAGAAACTCCATGCTGATGGGCTTTTGGAATCACTTGATTATGAATCACTTGATGCTTGCGAACCATGCCTCATGGGCAAGATGACTAAGACTCCGTTCTCCGGAACAATGGAGCGAGCAACAGATTTGTTGGAAATCATACATACTGATGTATGTGGTCCGATGAATATTAAAGCTCGCGACAAGTATCATTATTTTCTGACCTTCACAGATGATTTGAGCAGATATGGGTATATCTACTTGATGAAACATAAGTCTGAAAAGTTTAGAGTATTTCAGAGTGAAGTGGAGAATCATCGTAACAAGAAAATAAAAGATTCTACGATATGATCGTGGGGGAGGATATTTGAGTTACGAGTTTGGTCTTCAATTAAAACAATGTGGAATAGTTTCACAAACTCATGCCACCTGGAACACCACAGCATAATGGTGTGTCCGAACGTCATAACCGTACTTTATTGGATATAGTACAATCTATGATGTTTCTTACCGATTTACCAATATCGTTTTGGGATCATGCATTAGAGACAGCTGCATTCACGTTAAAAAGGGCACCATCTAAGTCCGTTGAGACAACGCCTTATGAACTATGGTTTAGCAAGAAACCAAAGTTGTCGTTTCTTAAAGTTTGGGGCTGCGATGCTTATGTGAAAAAGCTTCAACCTGATAAGCTCGAACCCAAATCGGAAAAATGTGTCTTCATAGGATATCCAAAATAAACTGTTGGATACACCTTCTATCACAGATCCGAAGGCAAGACTTTTGTTGCTAAATTCGGAGTCTTTCTAGAAAAGGAGTTTCTCTCGAAAGAAGTGAGTGGGAGGAAAGTAGAACTTGATAAGGTAACTGTACCTGCTCCCTTATTGGAAAGTAGTTCATCACAGAAATCTGTTCCTGTGACTACTACACCAATTAGTGAGGAAGATAATGATGATGATCATGTAACTTCGGATCAAGTTACTACCAAACCTCGTAGGTCAACCAGAGTGAGATCCGCACCAGAGTGGTACGGTAATCCTATTCTGGAGGTCATGTTACTTCACCATGATGAACCTACGAACTATGAGGAAGTGATGATGAGCCCAGATTCCGCAAAATGGTTTGAGGCCATGAAATCTGAGATATGATCCATGTATGAGAACAAAGTATGGAGTTTGATGGATTTTCCCGATGATCGGCAAGCCATAGAAAATAAATGGATCTTCAAGAGGAAGACAGACGCTGATAGTAGTGTTACTATCTACAAAGCTAGAATTGTCGCAAAAGGTTTTCGACAAGTTCAAAGTGTTGACTACGATGAGAGTTTCTCACTCGTATCTATGCTTAAGTCTGTCCGAATCATGTTAGCAATTGCCGCATTTTATGAAATCTGGCAAATGGATAAACAAAACTGCATTCCTCAATGGATTTATTAAAGAAGAGTTGTATACAATGCAACTAGAAGGTTTTGTCGATCCTAAAGGTGTTAACAAAATATGCAAGCTCCAGCGATCCATCTATGGACTGGTGCAAGCATCTCGGAGTTGGAATATACGATTTGATAAGTTGATCAAAGCATATAGTTTTATACAGACTTGCGGTGAAGCCTATATTTACAAGAAAGTGAGTGGGAGCACTACAACATTTCTGATAAGTATATGTAAATGACATATTGTTGATCGGAAATAATGTAGAATTATTCTGTGAAGCATAAAGGAATATTTGAAAGGAGTTTTTCGAAGAAGGACCTCGGTGAAGCTGCTTACATATTGAGCATCAAGATCTATAGAGATAGATCAAGACGCTTGATAAGTTTTACAATAAGTACATACCTTGACAAGATTTTGAAGAAGTTCAAAATGGATCAAGCAAAGAAAGGGTTCTTGCTTGTGTTACAAGGTGTGAAGTTGAGTAAGACTCAATGCCCGACCACTGCAGAAGATAGAGAGAAGATGAAAGATGTTCCCTATGCTTCAGCCATAGGCTCTATCATGTATGCAATGCTGTGTACCAGACCTGATGTGTGCCTTGCTATAAGTTTAGCAGGGAGGTACCAAAGTAATCCAGGAGTGGATCACTGGACAGCGGTCAAGAATATCCTGAAGTACCTGAAAAGGACTAAGGAAATGTTTCTCGTATATGGAGGTGACAAAGAGCTCGTCGTAAACGGTTGCGTTGATGCAAGCTTTGACACCGATCCGGATGATTCTAAATCGCAAACCGGATACGTATTTACATTAAACGGTGGAGCTGTCAGTTGGTGCAGTTCTAAACAAAGCGTCGTGGCGGGATCTACATGTGAAGCGGAGTATATAGCTGCTTCAGAAGCAGCAAATGAAGGAGTCTGGATGAAGGAGTTCATATCCGATCTAGGTGTCATACCTAGTGCATCGGGTCCAATGAAAATCTTTTGTGACAATACTGGTGCAATTGCCTTGGCAAAGGAATCCAGATTTCACAAGAGAACCAAGCACATCAAGAGACGCTTTAATTCCATCCGGGATTTGGTCCAGGTGGGAGACATAGAGATTTGCAAGATACATACGGATCTGAATGTAGCAGACCCGTTGACTAAGCCTCTTCCACGAGCAAAACATGATCAGCACCAAGACTCCATGGGTGTTAGAATCATTACTGTGTAATCTAGATTATTGACTCTAGTGCAAGTGGGAGACTGAAGGAAATATGCCCTAGAGGCAATAATAAAGTTATTATTTATTTCCTTATATATCATGATAAATGTTTATTGTTCATGCTAGAATTGTATTAATCGGAAACATAATACATGTGTGGATACATAGACAAACAGAGTGTCACTAGTATGCCTCTACTTGACTAGCTTGTTAATCAAAGATGGTTAAGTTTCCTAACCGTAGACAAAGGAGTTGTTATTTGATTAACAAGGTCACATCATTAGTTGAATGATCTGATTGACATGACCCATTCCATTAGCTTAGCACCCGATCGTTTAGTATGTTGCTATTGCTTTCTCCATGACTTATACATGTTCCTTTGACTATGAGATTATGCAACTCCCGTTTACCGTAGGAACACTTTGTGTGCTACCAAACGTCACAACGTAACTGGGTGATTATAAAGGAGCTCTACAGGTGTCTCCGAAAGTATTTGTTGGGTTGGCGTATTTCGAGATCAGGATTTGTCACTCCGATTGTCGGAGAGGTATCTCTGGGCCCTCTCGGTAATGCACATCACATAAGCCTTGCAAGCATTGCAACTAATGAGTTAGTTGCGAGACGATGTATTACGGAACGAGTAACGAGACTTGCCGGTAACGAGATTGAACTAGGTATTGGATACCGACGATTGAATCTCGGGCAAGTAACATACCGATGACAAAGGGAACAACGTATGTTGTTATGCGGTCTGACCGATAAAGATCTTCGTAGAATATGTAGGAGCCAATATGGGCATCCAGGTCCCGCTCTTGGTTATTGACCGGAGACGTGTCTCGGTCATGTCTACATTGTTCTCGAACCGTAGGGTCCGCACGCTTAAGGTTTCGATGACAGTTATATAATGAGTTTATGAGTTTTGATGTACCGAAGGAGTTCGGAGTCCCGGATGAGATCGGGGACATGACGAGGAGTCTCGAAATGGTCGAGACGTAAAGATCGATATATTGGACGACTATATTCGGACATCGGAAAGGTTCTGAGTGGTTCGGGTATTTTCGGGAGTACCGGGGAGTTACGGGAATACGGGGGAAGAAGTATATGGGCCTTATTGGGCTTTAGGGGAGAGGGAGAGGCAGGCCGCGCGCCCCCCCATTGGCTAGTCCGAATTGGACTAGGGGGAGGGGCGGCGCCCCCTCCTTCCTTTTCTTCCCTCTTCCCCTTCCTTGTCTCCTACTCCTAATACATGGAAGGACTCCTAGTTGGACTAGGAAAGGGGGAATCCTACTCCCGGTGGGAGTAGGACTCCCGTAGGGCGCGCCATAGAGAGGGCCGGCCCTCCCCTCCTCCACTCCTTTATATACGGGGGCAGGGGGCACCCCATAGACACACAAGTTGATCTTCGTGATCGTTCCTCAGCCGTGTGCGGTGCCCCCCTCCACCATATTCCACCTCGGTCATATTGTCGCGGTGCTTAGGCGAAGCCCTGCATCGGTAGTTTATCAAGATCGTCACCACGCCGTCGTGCTGATAAAACTCTTCCCCGAGTGCTTTGCTGGATCGAAGCCCGGAGAACGTCATCGAGCTGTACGTGTGTCAAGAACTCGGAGGCGCCGGAGTAACGGCGCTTGGATCGGTCGGATCGGGAGGAGGACGTACGACTACTTCCTCTACGTTGTATCAACGCTTCCGCTTCGGTCTACGAGGGTATGTAGACAACACTCTCCCCTCTCGTTGCTATGCATCACCATGATCTTGCGTGTGCGTAGGAATTTTTTTGAAATTACTACGTTCCCCAACAAAAATCCCCATCTTGTTATCCTCGATGGCGACAATACAATATGTGCCTTGCTGCCCCTTCTGTCACTGGGAAAGGACACTGCAAGATTGAACTCGAAGCTAAGCACTTCTCCCATTGCAAGAAAAACCAATCTAGTAGGCCAAACCAAACTGATAATTCGAAGAGACTTGCAAAGATAACCAATCATACATAAATGAATTCAGAGAAGATTCAAATATTATTCATAGATAGACTTGATCATAAACCCACAATTCATCTGTCTCAACAAACACACCGCAAAAAGAAGATTACATCAAATAGATCTCCACGAGAGAGGGGGAGAACATTGTATTGAGATCCAAAAAGAGAGAAGAAGCCATCTAGCTACTAACTATGGACCCGAAGGTCTGAGGTAAACTACTCACACTTCATCGGAGGGGCTAGGATGATGTAGAAGCCCTCCGTGATGATGGCCCGCTCCGGCGGAGCTCCGGAACAGGCCCCAAGATGGGATCTCGTGGATACAGAAAGTTGTGGCGGTGGAATTAGGTTTTTGGCGCCGTATCTGATTGTTTGGCGGTACGTATGTATATATAGGAGGAAGGAGTACGTCGGTGGAGCTTCGAGGGGCCCACGAGGTAGGGGGCGCGCCCTAGGGGGGGCGTGCCCTCCACCCTCGTGACCGCCTCGTGGCTTTCTTTACGGAGGGTCCAAGTCTCCTGGGTCTTATCTGATGAGAAAATCACGTTCCCGAAGGTTTCATTCCATTTGGACTCCGTTTGATATTCTGTTTCTCCGAAACACTAAAATAGGCAAAAAAACAGCAATTCTGGGTTGGGCCTCCGGTTAATAGGTTAGTTCCAAAAATAATATAAAAGTGGAAAATAAAGCCCAATGTAGTCCAAAACAGTAGATAATATAGCATGGAGCAATCAAAAATTATAGATACGTTGGAGACGTATCAGGCATCCCCAAGCTTAATTCCTGCTCGTCCTCGAGTAGGTAAATGATAAAAAGAGAATTTTTTATGCGGAGTGCTACTTGGCGTAATTTCAATGTAAATATTCTTAATTGTGGTATGAATATTCAGATCCGAATGATTCAAGACAAAAGTTCATGTTGACATAAAAATAATAATACTTCAAGCATACTAACAAAGCAATTATGTCTTCTCAAAATAACATGGCCAAAGAAAGCTATCCCTACAAAATCATATAGTCTGGCTATGCTCTATCTTCAACACACAAAGTATTTAAATCATGCACAACCCCGATGACAAGCCAAGCAATTGTTTCATACTTTTGACATTTTCAAAACTTTTTCAATCTTCACGCAATACATGAGTGTGAGCCATGGATATAGCACTATATGTGGAATAGAATGGTGGTTGTGGAGAAGACAAAAAGAGGGGAAGATAGTCTCACATCAACTAGGCGTATGAACGGGCTATGGAGATGCCCGTCAATAGATATCAATGTGAGTGAGTAGGGATTGCCATGCAACGGATGCACTAGAGCTATAAGTATATGAAAGCTCAACAAAAGAAACTAAGTGGGTGTGCATCCAACTCGCTTGCTCACGAAGACCTAGGGCATTTTGAGGAAGCCCATCATTGGAATATACAAGCCAAGTTCTATAATGAAAAATTCCCACTAGTATATGAAAGTGACAAAATGAGAGACTCTCTATCATGAAGATCATGGTGCTACTTTGAAGCACAAGTGTGGTAAAAGGATAGTAACATTGTCCCTTCTCTCTTTTTCTCTCATTTTTTTATTTGGGCCTTTTCTCTTTTTTATGGCCTCTTTTTTATTTTTTTATTTTTATCCGGAGCCTCATCCCGACTTGTGGGGGAATCATAGTCTCCATCACCCTTTCCTCACTTGGAACAATGCTCTAAAAATGATGATCATCACACTTTTTATTTTTCTTACAACTCAACAATTACAACTCAATACTTAGAACAAATCATGACTCTATATGAATGCCTCCGGCTGTGTACTGGGATACGCAATGAATCAACAGTGACATGTATGAAAGAATTATGAAGGTGGCTTTTGCACAAATACGATGTCCACTACATGATCATGCTAGCAATATGACAATGATGGAGCGTGTCATAATAAATGGAACGGTGGAAAGTTGCATGGCAATATATCTCGGAATGGCTATGGAAATGCCATGATAGGTAGGTATGGTGGCTGTTTTGAGGAAGGTATATGGTGCGTGTATGATACCGGCGAAAGGTGCGCGGTATTAGAGAGGCTAGCAATGGTGGAAGGAAGGAATGTGTGAATAATCCATGGACTCAACATTAGTCATAAAGAACCCATATACTTATTGCAAAAATCTAGAAGTTATCAAAGCAAAGTATTACGCACATGCTCCTAGGGGGATAGATTGGTAGGAAAAGACCATCGCTCGTCCCCGACCGCCACTCATAAGGAAGACAATCAATAAATAAATCATGCTCCGACCTCATCACCTAACGGTTCACCATACATGCATGCTAAGGGAATCACAAACTTTAACACAAGTATTTCTCAAATTCACAACTACTCAAGTAGCATGACTCTAATATCACCATCTTCATATCTCAAAACAATTATCAAGCATCAATCTTTTCTTAGTATTCAACGCACTCAAAAGAAAGTTTTACAAATCTTGAATACCAAGCATATTATTATTAAGCAAATTACCATGCTATTAAAGACTCTCAAAATAATCTAAGTGAAGCATGAGAGATCAATAGTTTCTATAAAACAAATCCACCACCGTGCTCTAAAGGATACTAGTCGTCAACCCGTGCATTCGCACGGGCTAGTTCAGTAAGATGCAACGGGTTGAGTTTTGAGACTACATTTCATTCACCAGGAGTAATGAAATACGGAATTCCCAAATTTCTATTGGAATTGTTCCATCTTGTCATATGACCATACATGTTTAACATTCATATCATAGATAAAATTAAATTCTTTAAATAATAGAATATGAAATGACACGCATATACTCAAATGTTCTCTATCTAGATAAAAGAAATCAAATTATTTAATCACCTCTAAATCTTGGTATACTATCCCTTCAGCACATTGAAAATAAATTTTGCTGATCATTCATTAACTTGGCACCTATTCCGACTATTCTCTAGAGTAATTAAGAAGTTTACTTTATATATAAGAATCAACAACAAAAAGAATTAGACCCTTTTAAAGAGAAAAAGGAATAGATGCACGCATCAGCGACCACTTTTTAGTATGTTTTGCCTTTTTTGAAAATTTTGTCATTAAAAGACAAATGCCTAGTCTATACCTGGTAAACTAATATCATACATAGAGAAAATGGTCATTTGGTTGAGTTTCTGTACATGTTGAGATGGTTGCACTTCGGTGCATCTGCTTTGCTTCCATCACATCATAATGTCTTGATCTAAACATGTTCAATTTCATTATATTAGTCATTTCCTAAAAGTAAAGTGCTAATATACTAAGATATACACAAAAGTAAACTCTTTTGGTCTCTATTTTCAATCCACACGAAATTTGGCTAATAAGGTATATACAAAGACCTTATTGACATAATTTGGTATATAATGAAACCAAAAGAAAATATGAATCTATATGTAGCGAAATACTGATACAATATTTAACTGATATCTTATTTATCTAACCAAACAAACCGACGCACATACCTCGTATCCATCATCTGCACCCTATATATGTCGTCCCTACAAATTAACATGCTTGTTATTCCTAACATGGTAGTTTTGCTGAGTTCTCTTTATTCAAACTCAACAATGGCTATTTAAATGTTTGTCAAGTGCCCGAGAATAAAAACTCAGCTTTGCTCACGTCCGTCCAACAAAGGGACATTTGCCGAGAACAGAACTCAGCAAACACAATCTACTCTATATGCTGATTATATGCAAATTACTCAGTTAATGACTATTTAAATGTCATCATGGAATTCGGTTGAATTCAGTTGGGGTACCGGGCAAATAATCTGATTATATGCTGCAAAATCACAAACAAAACATGTTTAACATACCCATCCACTGTCAAAAACCAAACACGTATTTATCATAGTTTTAGCCTAGATCAACTCACAAAAATTATAGTGCATGGACTGATATCAAGTTAAATTGTTACATATAAGCAATACAAAATTCAGTACCTAACAGTCAGAAAAACAATTCGTGAGAAGATAGGCAACTCTAACCTCCGATGCATTAGGCAATGCAAAGTTTTGCAAGACGGTGACCTGATTAGATATATGATTTATGCATGGGCCTATTTTGCATGGCAGGGTTGCCATAGTTCTGCTCTAATTCAGTCTCACGCATTCAGAAATAGGTTAATTAGAATCCTTCCAATTTTGTGACCTGCTGGCTTTTGTGGCTTTGGTCAAAATTGTCTTCCTGCATGGAACATGAGCGTTTTCTGTCTTGTTGATAATAACCTGTGCCCAACAATGATGCTAGACTGGGATTTAATTCACTGGTCGTTCTTCATGGAAATTGAGAACATGCATGATTAAAATTAGAATCCCTGGAGATATTAAAATCAGTTGCATATTATGCTTGAAACCTGGAAAAAGATTAATCGGTTGGAATTCTTATAAAACCCATTAAATCAGGCCCAACATAGAACGTGAGAAACAAAATGCACATATAGGATAGAACCTCAGAAGCACAGTCCAAGTATAAGACGTCACAAAAACGAACTGGATTGCAAGATAACTTCTTTTTTACTCGTACCATGGGCATCGATAGTTCCTCGATGGACAACTTCATGGGCTCGATTGAATAAATGTGCACTGAGACGTCCATACAATCAAGGGAGACGCTGATCTTATTGATATAATAGAATGTTTTCGATATGTGTCAGAGATGAGGAACATGGGAGATTGTCAATGCAGATTGGTGGTAGATGAAAATGTGTCATGATAATTAAGGTATAAAATATGAAAAACTGAGACAAAAAAGAGAGCCGAAATCAGTGATAAAAATATGATACTTGTTTCCTTGAGTGAATCTCCATGATCCAAACAATAATACATCACATAGCTTGTTTGATTTGAGAGGGTATAATTATATATCTATGCTTAGCCATCATTGACCAACACCTAGGGCCTACTAACACCTGTGAGCTGTTTGTCTTGCCTAGTTAATTAGTTAATGAACCACAATCTTCCTTTGAGGAGCGCTACCCTGTAGACAAATAGCTTACAGAGGTGCATGCTAAAATGGCACTGTAATTAAATAAGAAAATAGTATACTACCTTAGATCAAAGGTTTATGCACACGCTTAATCCACCACCACACCAGTTGCTTAATTATGAGCTTATCACCTCATCCTCGGCCTCGACGGTGGCAGGGCCAAGAAGAGCTTCCCAAATGCACCTTGGATGGATAGGCTAAGCAATATTAGAGTTGACACACTACACAGATAGACAGCACAATGTATTTATCTAATCAAAAGACTAGGCTAATTTTGTATAACGTATGGAGGCACCCAATTGTATAATCAGTAGATGATGTTCATCGCCTGCATTGAAATCTTGCTTTTCTAAAATTTGCCGCTTGATCTAAGTCACTGCATTCTCTTCATCATCTGCAACACACACACGCACGCGCGAACACACACACACACACACACACACACACACACACAGAGAGAGAGAGAGAGAGAGAGAGAGAGAGAGAGAGAGAGAGGCTAATACCGGGAGAAACAGGGCCCCAATTTTGTATAACATGTGGAGGCAGCCAATTTGATGATGTTCATCACCTACATGCAAATCTTGCCGCTGGATATAACTGGATGCGTTTTCTTCATCATCTGCAACACACAAAGACAGATCGGCTAATGGCACCAGGAGGAAGAGACCAAGGACTATCCGCCATGAACTGTGGTGGAATTAGATTTAGTCTGGAGATGTGATTTGCTGCTCGATCTAACACGCACCCGATGAAACGAAAGGCATGAGAAAGACAATTGCGGGAGAGGGAGAGATCACATGCCTGCGGGGAGGAGAGCGCACAGAGGTTAGGTGATGGAGAACTCGACCAAGACCATAGCGAGACTGGGGCAGGAGGCGACAACACATGGAAGGGGCGATGGAGACCTCGGCCGAGAGCTCTCTATCAGGGTTTACGGTGAGGTGATTCCTTGGGTAGACGATCGTGGAGGCTAGGGAAAATAAATCAGGACTCTGATTTAGTTTTGGAAGAGGCCGTGGAGAATGTTAACCTTTTTCTGTTGGAAAGACGTGAGGCTTTTTGGGTATGATTGAGATTTTTTTTGGTGGAAGGACGTGAAGCTTTCTAGTTCTAGGTATAATTGAGATTGGACTTTTTTCTTTAGTTTTTACAACCGGGAAAGGACGTGAAGTTTTTAGGTACAATTGAGCTTGAATTTTATTTCTTTTTAGAATAATATTTTTTTTCTTCTGGTTAACGATTTTTTTGATCAGATCTACACCATTATAATTCGGTCCCACCAAATGAACGACTCGTAAAATCTAATTAACGTGGTAATTTCTTGGGAGTCTGTAATTAGTATAGGTATAGATAAGTGAAGCACATAGAGCAAAACTATATAGCTCAAAAGATATAAGTGAAGCACATAGAGTATTCTATCAAATTCCAATTCATGTATGGCTCTCTCAAAAGGTGTGTACAACAAGGATGATTTTGGTAAACTAACAAACAAAGACCCAAATAACACAAGACGCTCCAAGCAAAACACATATCATGTGGTGAATAAAAATATAGCTCCAAGTAAAATTACCGATGGAAGTAGACGAAAGAGGGGATGCCTTCTGGGGCATCCCCAAGGTTTGACTTTTTGGTTTCCATGTATTATCTTGGGGGTTCCATGGGCATCCCCAAGCTTAGGCTCTTTCCACTCCTTGTTCCATAATCCATGAAAAGATTTCACCCAAAACTTGAAAACTTCACAACACAAAACTCAATAGAAATCTCGTGAGCTCCGTTAGCGAAAGAAAACAAAAGACCACTTCAAGGTACTGTAATGAACTCATTATTTATTTATATTGGTGTTAAACCTACTATATTCCAACTTCTCTATGGATTATAAACTATTTTACTAGCCATAGATTCATCAAAATAAGCAAACAACACACGAAAAACAGAATCTGTCAAAAACAGAACAGTCTGTACTAATCTGTAACTAACGCGAACTTCTGGAACTCCAAAACATCTACCAAAATAGGACGACCTAGAAAATTTGTTTATTGATCAGCAGCAACTGGAATCAGTATTTTATCACGTTCTGGTGATTTTTAACAATTGTTATCGTGAACAGAAAGTTTCTGGAAATTACAGCAAGATCAAATAACTATCATCCAAGAAGATCCTATAGGTCTAACTTGGCACAAACACTAATTAAAACATAAAACCACATCTAAACAGAAGGTCTATGGATTATTTATTCCTAAACATAAGAAAAACAAAAAAAACTAAAATAAATTTGGATTGCCTCCCAACAAGCGCTATCGTTTAACGTCCCTAGCTAGGCATAAAAGCGAGGATAGATCTAGGTATTGCCATCTTTGGTAGGCAATCCATAAGTGGCTCTCAAGATAGATTCATATGGTAATTTTATTTTATTTCTAGGGAAGTGTTCCATGCCCTTTTTTAATGGAAATTGAAATATAATATTTCCTTCCTTCATATCAATAATTGCACCAATCGTTCTAAGGAAAGGTCTACCAAGAATAATAGGGCAAGAAGGATTGCAATATATATCAAGAACGATAAAATCTACGGGCACATAATTCCTATTTGCAACAATAAGAACATCATTAATTCTTCCCATAGGTTTATTAATAATGGAATCCGCAAGATGCAAGTTTAGAGAGCAATCATCAAAATCACGGAAATCTAGCAGATCACACAAAGTTTTGGGAATAGTGGAGACACTAGCACCCAAATCACACAAAGCATAAAACTCATAATCTTTAATTTTAATTTTAATAGTAGGTTCCCACTCATCATAAAGTTTTCTAGGGATAGAAACTTTCAACTCAAGTTTTTCTTCATAAGATTGCATCAAGGCATCAACGATATGTTCGGTAAAGGCTTTATTTTGACAAAAAGCATGAGGAGAATTTAGCATGGATTGCAACAAGGAAATACAATCAATTAAAGAGCAACTTTCATAATTAAATTCCTTGAAATCTAATATAGTGGGTTTAGCAACATCTAGGGTTTTATTTCATTCAATCCCACTTTTATCAATTTCATCATCAAGATCTAAATACTCGAGTTTTTGGAACACCTTCTAGGTAAAGGAAGATCGTATTCAGTTTCATCAGGATTCATATTGCAAAACAAAGATTTAATAGGAGATACATCAATAACTTTTAGATCTTCATCTTGATTTTCATAGGAACTGGAAGAAAACGCTTTAATAAAGGCATCTTTCATAGCACGCGTCCTAGCGGTTCTTTCCTTGCACTCATCAATGGAAATTCTCATGGCTTTGAGAGACTCACTGATATCATGCTTAGGAGGAATAGTTCTAAGCTTTAAAGAATCAACCTCAAGAGAAATTCTATCAACGTTCCTAGCCAAATCATCAACTTTAAGCAATTTCTCTTCAATCAAAGCATTAAAATTCTTTTGTGAATTCATAAACTCTTTAACACTATTCTCAAATTCAGAGGGCATCTTATTAAAATTTCCATAAGAGTTGTTGTAGGAATTTCCATAATTATTAGAAGGATTACTAGGATAAGGCATAGGATTAAAATTCCCTCTATACGCGTTGTTAGCAAAATTATTCCTACCAACAAAATTCACATCCATAGATTCATTATTATTCTCAATCAAAGTAGACAAAGGCATATCATTAGGATCAGAAGAAACACTCTTAGTAGCAAATAATTTCATAAGTTCATCCATCTTTCTAATCAAAACATTAATTTCTTCTATCACATGCACTTTTTTATTAGTGGATCTTTCAGTGTGCCATTGAGAATAATTAACCATAATATTATCTAGGAGTTTAGTAGCATCTCCTAAAGTGTTTTCCATAAAAGTGCCTCCCGCGGCCAAATCTAAAAGATTTCTAGAAGGAAAATTCAATCCGGCATAATTTTTTTGTATAATCATCAACAAATTCAAACCATGAGTAGGGCAATTATGTATCATTAATTTCATTCTCTCCCAAGCTTGTGCAAAAAGTTCATGATCAAGTTGCTTAAAATTCATATTGTCGTTTCTAAGAGAGATGATCTTAGCGGGAGGAAAATACTTAGAGATAAAAGCATCTTTGCACTTGTTCCAAGAATCAATACTATTTTTAGGTAAAGACGAAAACCAAGCTTTAGCACGATCTCTAAGCGAAAAAGGAAATAGCTTCAATTTAACAGTATCATTATCGACATCTTTCTTCCTTTGCATATCACATAAATCAACGAAGCTATTCAGATGAGTAGCGACATCTTCACTAGGAAGGCCGGCGAATTGGTCTTTCATAACAAGATTCAACAAAGCAGTATTGATTTCACAAGATTCAGTATTGGTAAGAGGAGCAATCGGAGTGCTAGGAAATCATTATTGTTGGTATTGATGAAGTCACACAATTTGGTATTATCTTGAGCCATCGCGACAAACAAGCAATCCAACACACGAGCAAACAAAAGGTAAGCGAGAAAAAGGCAAACGGAAAAAGAGAGGGCGAATAAAACGGCAAGGGTGAAGTGGGGGGAGAGGAAAATGAGAGGCAAATGGCAACTAATGTAATGCGAGAGATAGGGATTGTGATGGGTACTTGGTATGTTGACTTTTGCGCAGACTCCCCGGCAACGGCGCCAAAAATTCTTCTTGCTAGCTCTTGAGCGCTGCGTTGGATTTCCCCGAAGAGGGGAGGATGATGCAGCAAAGTAGCGTAAGTATTTCCCTCAGTTTTTGAGAACCAAGGTATCAATCCAGTAGGAGGCTACGTGCGAGTCCCTCGTACCTACACAAAATAATAGCTCAACGCAACCAATGCGATTAGGGGTTGTCAATCCCTTCACGGTCACTTACGAGAGTGAGATCTGATAGAGATGATAGATAATATTTTTGGTATTTTTGGTATAGAGATGCAAAGTGAAAAGTAAAAGGCAAAGTAAAAAAGCAAAGAAATAATAAAGTAATGGAGATTGATATGATGAGAATAGACCCGGGGGCCATAGGTTTCACTTGTGGCTTCTCTCAAGAGCATAAGTGTTCTACGGTGGGTGAACAAATTACTGTTGAGCAATTGACAGAACTGAGCATAGTTATGAGAATATCTAGGTATGATCATGTATATAGGCATCACGTCCCAGACAAGTAGACCGACTCCTGCCTGCATCTACTACTATTACTCCACTCATCGACCGCTATCCAGCATGCATCTAGAGTATTAAGTTAAAAACAGAGTAACGCCTTAAGCAAGATGACATGATGTAGAGGGATAGTTTCATGCAATATGATAAAACCCCATCTTCTTATCCTCGATGGCAACAATACAATACGTGCCTTGCTGCCCCTTCTGTCACTTGGAAAGGACACCGCAAGATTGAACCCAAAGCTAAGCACTTCTCCCATTGCAAGAAAAACCAATCTAGTAGGCCAAACCAAACTTATAATTCGAAGAGACTTGCAAAGATAACCAAGCATACAAAAAAGAATCAGAGAAGATTCAAATATTATTCATAGATAGACTTGATCATAAACCCACAATTCATCGGTCTCAACAAACACACCGCAAAAGAAGATTACATCGAATAGATCTCCACGAGAGAGGGGAGAACATTGCATTGAGATCCAAAAAGAGAGAACAAGCCATCTAGCTACTAACTATGCACTCGAAGGTCTGAGGTAAACTACTCACACTTCATCAGAGGGGCTAGGATGATGTAGAAGCCCTCCGTGATAATGGCCCTCTCCGGCGGAGCTCCGGAACAGGCCCCAAGATGGGATCTCATGGATACAGAAAGTTGCGGCGGTGGAATTAGGTTTTTGGCTCCGTATCTGATCGTTTGGGGGTACGTAGGTATATATAGGAGGAAGGAGTACGTTGGTGGAGCTTCGAGGGGCCCACGAGGCAGGGGGCGCGACTTAGGGAGGCGCGCCCTCCACCCTCGTGACCGCCTCGTGGCTTTCTTGACGAAGGGTCCAAGTCTCCTAGGTCTTATCTGATGAGAAAATCACGTTCCCGAAGGTTTCATTCCATTTGGACTCCGTTTGATATTCTGTTTCTCCGAAACACTAAAATAGGCAAAAAAACAGCAATTCTGGGCTGGGCCTCCGGTTAATAGGTTAGTCCCAAAAATAATATAAAAGTGGAAAATAAATCCCAATATAGTCCAAAACAGTAGATAATATAGCATGGAGCAATCAAAAATTATAGATACGTTGGAGACGTATCAGCATAGATCAATGTCGGTGTCAAAACCGGCGGATCTCGGGTAGGGGGTCCCGAACTGTGCGTCTAGGCGGATGGTAACAGGAGACAAGGGACACGATGTTTTTACCCAGGTTCGGGCCCTCTCGGTGGAGGTAAAACCCTACTCCTGCTTGATTAATATTGATGATATGGGTAGTACAAGAGTAGATCTACCACGAGATCAAGGAGGCTAAACCCTAGAAGCTAGCCTACGGTATGATTGTTGTATGATGAAGTTGTCCTACGGACTAGAACCCTCCGGTTTATATAGACACCGGATAGGGTTAGGGTTACACAAAGTCGGTCACAATGGTAGGAGATCTTGAATATCCGCATCGCCAAGCTTGCCTTCCACGCCAAGGAAAGTCCCATCCAGACACGGGATGAAGTCTTCAATCTTGTATCTTCATAGTCCTGGAGTCCGGCTGAAGGTATAGTCCGGCTACCCAAACACCCCCTAATCCAGGACTCCCTCAGTAGCCCCTGAACCAGGCTTCAATGACGACGAGTCCGGCGCGCAGATTGTCTTCGGCATTGCAAGGCGGGTTCCTCCTCCAAGTTCTTCAAGAAGATTTTAAACACCAAGGATAGTGTCCAGCTCTGCAAATTAAGTTTCCACATATTGCCATAGAGAGAATAATATTAACACAAACCTAATCTGCTGACGTATTCCGCAGCGTGACATCACACTATGGCCAAGTCCTTTACTCGAATCGTTTTTACTTTTCCACCTCAGCACGTTTTGCGAGGCGGTTTCCTTGGCACGTCTTGTCAAAGCAGAGATCATGTCCCCCATTTACGGGATTCTCATCAATACGGACGTGGGTAGCCCAACCGCGCCATTTATCACGGCGCTTGGGAGGCAAGCGAGTTTTACAGGCTGGTGGGGACGCACAGCCGCATCCGCCCATATAAGGGGATAAGGATCCACCTTTTTACCTACGCCTTATTGCTCCTTTGCCTATCCATCTTCTGCGCACTCGAGCTCCAGCGCCCAAGCCCGCACTTCCCACCTCAACCTTCCCCAGCAATGTCGGGAGCGGGAGGCAGGTGGATGGTCTCCTCCATCACGGAGGGCCATGTAAAAAAGCTAAGGAAGGCCGGATACTTGTCCAAAGACATCGCGCACCGGCTTCCCGAGGAGGGGCAGCTTCTCCCCACCCCAAGGACCCATGAGAGGGTAGTATTCCTTCCCCACTTCCTCCGCGGAGTGGGTTTTCCACTCCACCCATTTGTCCGGGGGCTCATGTTCTACTACGGCCTGGATTTCCACGATCTGGCCCCGAACTTCGTCCTCAACATCTTGGCGTTTATTGTCGTGTGCGAGGCTTTTGTCCGCATCCGCCCCCATTTCGGCCTCTGGCTCAAGACCTTCAACGTCAAGCCCAAGGTGGTGCCGGCAACCAGGCGGAGTGCGGAGGCGCCATGGCGGGCAAGATGGCCAACATCCTATGGCTCGAGGGCTCCTTCGTGGAGACCCTAAAGGGGTGGCAATCCGGGTGGTTTTACATCACTGAGCCACGCGATCCGAAATGGATCGCAGCCCCCGAGTTCTGATCCGGACCACCCACGCGGCTTATGTCCTGGAAAGAGACGGGCCTGTCGTGGGGCGACGAAAAAGAGGTGACTGGACTGCAGACATGCATCCAGTCCCTGGTGAGCAAGCCGATCAAGCTTGTCAATGTAGTCCAGGTTATGCTCGTCCGCCGGATCCTCCCGTGTCAACAACGGGACTTTAATCTGTGCGAGTTCGACCCGGCGCAGCACCAAACCCTTAACAGGCTCTTCGACACGACGTATGAAGACGTCTGGAAGGAGCTAACCAAAGGCGCCGAGGCTCCCGCATCCGCTTCCGAGGACCGCGGATACAACTCGCAGCGTCACGCTAGCGAGGTAAGCTATTTTCACCTTTTACAGGATGTTAAGTTTTTTCATAGTTTCACTCTATGCGGGATCTAAACTCCCTTACCATTGACAGGCTTGGTAGGCGACGTCCGGACCGATTAACTGTCCGGCTCCCTTGCCCGAAGACCCAGCCCCTGCTCTCCTTGTGAAGCTGCTGGTTCCGGCGCCTTATGTGGTGCCGGAGAAGAAGGCCAAGAAGAAGAAGAAGAAGAAGAAGAAGGCCACGGGGACTCGAAAGAGTGCCTGTCATATGGTGGTGTCGGACTCGTCATCCGACGAGTCCGAGACGCTCTCCTCCCGTGAAAACGAGGAGGAGGAAGAAGAAACCTCTCCCCCTCCAGCGGGGGGAGGAAAGAAAAGGAAGGCCGCCCCAACTGGGGTGGCCAAAGGGTCGAGGAAGAGGAAGACCCCTCCGCCGAACTACTCCCCCGACGCCGAAGAGGACGAAGAGGAGTGGCCAGACAGGGCCAAGCGTCCGGCGAAATCGTAAGTATTCGGATATCAGAGTAACTCATGACGTTCCTTTGTTGCACAGCTTTCCCTAATGTCGAACATAATTATGCAGCCCGCCCCGGGCCGGACTCGACGAGTCGTCGAGCAGCTCCCTGGATTCATCGGACGTGAACTCAAATCCGCCCGCTGTCTCCCCCCGCACTGCGGACGACGCCGAAGTGGCGTCGCGGCAAGCTCCGGGGCAGGAGGAGGTGGTCCTGGAGGAGCCGCAAGGCAACCTCCCGGACTCCAGGAGTAAAGGGGACAAGACCCCCCAGGGCTCCAAGTCCGGCTTTGAGCCGGACACCGCGCCGGAATCTTCAACAGTTCCGGACCGCGGTAGGCGAACTCCTTCCAAGAGGAGCAAGCCTTCTGAGCCGGCGGCCTCCGTCCAACCGGAGGTGCCAGACAATCTGCTGGAGGTGCTTGACGGCGCCTCCATCGACGAGGAGCACCGTACTATTATGAGTACGGTGATCCAGAAGGTTCAATCCGCCAAGAGCGGACTGAGTGAAGCTTGCGCTAGCCTTCTAACAGGCTTTGAGGTAAGTAAAAAATATGTAAAAATATAATCGCATAGACAGTAGCCCCTGATGCTCTGTTTGGCGTTCGAAAAGAAAAGCCGAATAGAGGATCTATTAAATTTCGCAGGAGTCTAACAACAAAGAGTCAATATGCGTATGCAGGCTTCGCTGCTAGCCACCGCCGCACTGACTGCGGAGGTGGGTGCCCTGAAACAGGGCCTCGAGCGGACCGAGCAAGAGCTCGGCCTTGCCAAGCGGCAGCTCGAGGAGAAAGAAGGTAAGAAATACCTTACGGAAAATGTGCCTATAAAAAGACGTGATTGCAAAAAATAACAGGATTGTGCTGCTTATTATAGGGGCCACTACTGAGGTGGCGACCCTCAAGCAGGCGCTGTCCGAGGCCGAAAAGAAAGCGGCCGCGGAGCGCACTGAGCGAGAGAAACTTGAGGCCCAGGTCGGCGAGGTGCAGCAAGAGCTTCAGGCTCTCATGAAAAAACACGAGAGTTTGGAGCTTGAGTCAAAGACGCAAGCATCCGAGCTCACGGCGGCCCTTGAGACTGCTAAGTCTGCCAAGGCCGAAGCCCAAAAGGCCCTCCAAGAGTTGGAGGAGATGAAAAAGATAGCAGCGGGTAAGGCATTCTTTATGCAAAGCAGAAATATAAAAGTAAACTACTTGTTACTTACCCGAATCCGGAGCTCTCCAGGGGCATTCACAGATCTTCCCCGCAGCGTATCCGATGCCGCCGCATTCTACCGAGCCGAAGAGGGCAGCTCGACAGAGAAGGTGTTCTGGTCTCAGTATGCTGAGGCCGAACACCCTGTGCCCTTGAGCGACCAGCTGAAACAGTTGGTCGAGCTCCACAAGGCGGCCGATCAGGCCATGAAGGGCTTCATAGGCTGTGGCCTGGAGAGGCCCTGCCTGGGAGCTACTTCGGGCTGGTGCGGCGACTGGTGGAGGCATGTCCAAGGCTCGAGGTCATCAAGCGCTCCGTCTGCATCGAAGGTGCCCGTAGGGCCCTTGCCCGTGCGAAGGTGCACTTGGGTAAGCTGGACGGTAAGAAGCTTGTGAGGGACGGGCCTCCGCCGGGGAAGGAGCATCGCAAGCCCGAGAACTACTATATGGATGTTCTTGCGGGTGCCCGCCTTGTGGCGGATGAATGTACCAAGGATGTAATTTTTGAATGAACTCGCTCGTGTTTATCCTGTGCGCTGAAAACTTGTTCATATGCGCTAAGCAATGCTTGTTGAATTTAAAATATTACTTTATGTGCGGTCGTTTATCAAAAAATTGAGAGATGGCCAGTCATCGGCTTCTGCCCCCATGCCACTAGTGCTGGGGTGTTCGGGACAAACCTGAGCGCTCTTTTTCCCATAGTTGGGTCCTTCGAGGGAGGCGCTCAGCACAACGGACCAAGCAATCGGACTATAATGCTTGAACACTCTCACTTAGCCATAGAACTCTATAATTTTAAATTTCGGCGAAGCCCCTAATTCGGAAGACCGAGTTCGGGGCGCTATCCACGCCTTGGCCAGACAAAGCCGGCTCCTCGCTCGAAGCGGCATAAGTCTTTAGGGACTCAAAAAACCTCTCGAACAGTGACCGGTCTCTCGCCTCATCATGACAGTCAGTTTTAGCTTTCTCCACTGAGGTGCTTAGCCCAGCTCAACTGGGGCACAATCGCAGTGGTTCTCCTAGTGCTACCTTAGCCGATATAGCGGAACGTAAGGCACCAAAACATAGGAGCCGGGCAAACCCAACTACTGACCCAAATCATGATTCGGAGCCGATGCATATAATGCTATAAGTTCGGGGTGCCGCATTTGTGAAAGTGTACGGACTTCTCACGCCATATTGATGGGTACCAAAGCCCCTGGCGTATTTTGCCGTACCACAGTGTACGGGTGCAACATGTCATTAATGAACATATATAAAAGAGAGGATAATGCAAAAAAATAGACAAAAAGCTATGCATTGTTTATAGAAAGGCTGCTATCAAAGCAGAACGATACAAGTAGTGCGATAAGCAAAAGATATTGGACTATTTAACATGTCCTGGCCAGGGGTAGGCCGCGGAATTGTATTCAAAACAGGTATACTGCTCGTAACAGAGACCACCTGGGAGTTCCATAATGCGGCATGGCTTGTCTGCTTCCCTGGATCTTGCATCGTTTGTACGGCAGTTTAATTGCCGAACAGGTCGTCCGAAGTATGGAGTCCTGAAAGTAAGAAAAAAATTGAAAAAGAATTCGGCAGCCCCTAGTATGTTTTAAGCCGTATTTTGGGCTTGCCGTTATTGTGCCCCTTCCCCTGCGCCCATGGTATTTCAAGAGAGTAGTTATGTATGCGAGGCACTGGTTTCACTATGTCGCGAGGGCTGGGGTTGGGGCCGCATTGCTACGCCTGCTCAGAACGTGCCAGGCGGTCTTGTTGTGGGTTACTCCAGGCGTGCTTGGCAGTGTCTGGCTTTTTAATGGCCGGACTAGAGAATTGCCTAAGAAGGCTGCTTTGTACTTCCGCTGCGAGAGCCGTCGTGTGCTCCTCCGTACGGAGGGAGCGCTCGGTGTTTCCGTTGACCGTAATTACTCCTCGAGGGCCTGGCATCTTGAGCTTGAGATATGCGTAGTGCGGCACCGCATTGAACTTTGCAAATGCGGTTTGCCCGAGCAGGGCGTGATCGCCACTGCGAAACGGGACTATATCGAAGATTAACTCTTCGCTTCGAAAGTTGTCCGGAGATCCGAAGACCACTTCAAGTGTTACTGAGCCTGTACAGTTGGACTCTACACCTGGTATAGTGCCTTTAAAGGTGGTTTTTGTGGGCTTAATCCTCGAGGGATCTATGCCCATTTTCCGCACTGTACCCTGGTAAAGAAGGTTCAGGCTGCTTCCGCCGTCCATGAGGACTCTTGTGAGATGAAATCCGTCGATAATTGGGTCGAGAACCAATGCGGCGAAGCCGCCGTGACGGATGCCAGTGGGGTGGTCCCTTCGATCGAAAGTGATCGGGCAGGAGGACCATGGGTTGAACTTTGGGGCGACTGGCTCCATCGCGTATACGTCCCGTAGCGCACGCTTCCGCTCCCTCTTGGGAATGTGGATTGCATATATCATGTTCACCGTCCGCACTTGTGGGGGAAAACCCTTTTGTCCACTGTTGTTCGGCGGCCTGGGCTCCTCCTCGTCATCGCTATGCAGCCCCTTGTCTTTATTTTCGGCTCTTAGCTTGCCTGCCTGCTTGAACACCCAACAATCCCTATTAGTGTGATTGGCTGGCCTTTCGGGGGTGCCATGTATCTGGCACGAGCGGTCGAGTATTCGGTCCAAACTGGACGAGCCCTGAGTATTCTTTTTGAATGGCTTTTTCCGCTGACCGGATTTATAGCCTCTGAATCCGGCATTAACTGTCGTGGCTTCGTTGCTGTTGCTGCTAACGCGACGCTTTTGCTTATTCCTACGTGTCCTGCCACTTTTTTCCTTGGTATCCGAATTACCATGGTTCTTTGCTAAGTTGTTACTGCGAGTTAGCCAGCTGTCTTCTCCCGCGCAAAAGCGGGTGATGAGTGTCGTGAGGGCTGCCATGGATTTCGGCTTTTCCTGTCCCAGGTGCCGGGCAAGCTACTCGCCACGGATATTATGCTTGAAGGTTGCTAGGGCCTCTGCGTCCGGACAGTCGACTATGTGGTTTTTCTTTGTTAGGAACCGTGTCCAGAATTGCCTGGACGATTCCTCTGGCTGCTGAATTATGTGGCTTAAGTCATCGGCATCCGGTGGTCGCACATAAGTGCCCTGGAAGTTGTCGAGGAATGCGGCTTCCAGGTCCTCCCAAGAACCGATTGAGTCTGCTGGCAGGCTGTTAAGCCTATGCCGGGCCGGTCCCTTAAGTTTGAGCGGGAGGTATTTGATGGCGTGTAGATCGTCGCCGCGGGCCATGTGGATATGAAGGAGATAATCCTCGATCCATACCGCAGGATCTGTTGTGCCATCATATGATTCGATGTTTACGGGTTTGAAACCCTCTGGGATTTTATGATCCATTACTTCATCTGTGAAGCATAGCGGGTGTGTGGCGCCTCTATACTGGGCTATATCACGACGTAGCTCGAAGGAGCTATGTTTGTTGTGTTCGGCCCGGCCAGATTTGTTGTATCCGGAATGACGATCACTGTCACATGCCGTGGGGCGCCTGCGCGATCTGTAGATCGATCTTGTTTGCCTTGCCTTGTCCTCCAGTACGTCTTGCAGGTCTGGCGCATTTTCCCATGCCTTAGTTGAATGGCGCCGGGGCATGGCTTGGGTGGAGGGCCGAGAGGCCTCTCTATCGCGGCCGCGAGGTGGCCGGTCGGCCATGTCGTGCGCTGGTGATGTAGGTGCTTCCTCCTTGTAGCGGCCTGCGCTTTGGGTAACTCTTGGAGGGGCGTTCGAGTTCATACTCTTCGGCCGCAAGGACTTCAGTAAATCTGTCAGCTAGCAAATCTTGATCAGCTCTAAGCTGTTGCTGCTTTTTCTTGAGGTTGCTTGCCGTGGCTAAAAGCCTGTGTTTGAAACGCTCCTGTTCGGCGGGGTCTGATGGTACGACGAATTCGTCGTCGTCGAGGCTTGCCTCGTCTTCGGAGGGAGGCATATAGTTATCATCCTCAACCTCTCGGTCTGCTGCTCTCTCATGAGGGCTGGCTTCTCCATCTTCCTTTGTCGAATCTTGCTGGAGGGGGTGTTCTTCGGCGCTATCCGGGGTAGTATTATCTCCCGTGCCGGAATCACCGTTTTTGCTTTGGCAGGATTTAGAGCGGCGCCGCCGACGCCGACGCTTTAGCTGTTTCTTGGAGGTGTCATCCCCCGCTGTTCCCTCGCCATCTCCATCTTTTGGAGTATCCACCATGTATATGTCATATGACGAGGTGGCCTTCCAGCGCCCTATAGGTGCTGGTTCCTGTTCGTCTCCTGCATCGTCGTCCATACCGTCGATGTCTTCAGAGTCGAAGTCAAGCATGTCGGTTAAATTGTCGACAGCGGCTACAAAGTGGGTGGTGGGTGGGCTTTGAATTTCTTCATCGTCCGCATCCCATCGTTGCTGACCGTAGTCCGGCCATGTCTCTCCTGATAAAGAGAGAGACTTTAGTGAGTTCAGGATGTCGCCGAAGGGCGAGTGCTGAAAGATGTCCGCGGCGGTGAACTCCATTATCGGCGCCCAATCGGATTCGATCGGCAGGGGCACGGGGTGTTCGGAGTCCGGAGAGGAATCCGGATCCTCGGTGTCATGGGCCGTGCGGAGTGCGGGGCTGGCGTTTGGATCGATCGCCTTTGAGATCGCAGCCCCCGAGGTGACGTCCAACCGCTCATCCTCGATTGGCGCAATAGGCTCCGAATTAAGGGTCGGAACCGATGCGTGTGCGGCCTCCAGGACACTGTTCGGAGGCAGAGCTAGATCGTGCCCCTCGAGACAGTGCGGCGCGCTTGGCTGTGGCTCGAATCCGTCGAAGATCAAGTCCCCGCGGATGTCTGCTGTGTAGTTTAAGCTTCCAAACCTGACCTGATGGCCAGGGGCGTAGCTTCCGATCTGCTCCAGGTGGCCAAACGAATTGGCCCGCAATGCGAAGCCGCCGAAGACGAAGATCTGTCCGGGGAGAAAAGTCTCACTTCGGACCGCATCGTCGTTGATGATCAAAGGAGCCATCGGGCCTAAAAGTGACGACACAGAGGAACTCTCAATGAAAGCACCAATGTCGGTGTCAAAACCGACGGATCTCGGGTAGGGGGTCCCGAACTGTGCATCTAGGCGGATGGTAATAGGAGACAAGGGACATGATGTTTTTACCAAGGTTCGGGCCCTCTCGATGGAGGTAAAACCCTACTCCTACTTGATTAATATTGATGATATGGGTAGTACAAGAGTAGATCTACCACGAGATCAAGGAGGCTAAACCCTAGAAGCTAGCCTACGGTATGATTGTTGTATGATGAAGTTGTCATACGGACTAGAACCCTCCGGTTTATATAGACACTAGATAGGGTTAGGATTACACAAAGTCGGTTACAATGGTAGGAGATCTTGAATATCCGCATCGCCAAGCTTGCCTTCCACGCCAAGGAAAGTCCCATCCGGACATGGGACGAAGTCTTCAATCTTGTATCTTCATAGTCCTGGAGTCCGGCTGAAGGTATAGTCCGGCTACCCGAACACGCCCTAATCCAGGACTCCCTCAATCAAGATTAGGATTTGTCACTCCGATTGACGAAGATGTATCTTTGGGCCCTCTCGGTAATGCACATCACTATAAGCCTTGCAAGCAATGCAACTAATGAGTTAGTTGCGGGATGATGCATTACGGAACGAGTAAAGAGACTTGTCGGTAACGAGATTGAACTAGGTATTGAGATACCGACGATCGAATCTCGGGCAAGTAACATACCGATGACAAAGGGAACAACGTATGTTGTTATGCGGTTTGACCGATAAACAACTTCGAAGAATATGTTGGAGCCAATATGAGCATCCAGGTTCCGCTATTGGTTATTGACCGGAGACTTGTCTCGGTCATGTCTACATAGTTCTCGAACCCGTAGGGTGCGCACGCTTAACGTTCGGTGACGATCGGTATTATGAGTTTATGTGATTTGATGTACCGAATGTAGTTCGGAGTCCCGGATATGATCACGGACATGACGAGGAGTCTCGAAATGCTCGAGACATAAAGATCGATATATTGGAAGCCTATATTTGGACATCGGAATAGTTCCGGGTGAAATTGGTATTTTACCGGAGTACCGGAAGGTTACCGGAACCCCCCGGTAAGTGTATGGCCTTATTGGGCCCTAGTGGAGAGAGAGAGAGGAGACTAGTGCAGGCTGCGCGCCCCCTCTCCCTCTGGTCCAAATTGGACTAGGAGGGGGGCGGCGCCCCCTTTCCTACCTCCCTCTCTCCCCCTTCCTTCTCTCCTAGTCTAACTAGGGAAGGGGGGAATCCTACTCCCGGTGGGAGTAGGACTCCTCCAGGGCGCGCCATAGAGGGCCGGGCCTCCCCCCTCCTCCACTCCTTTATATACGTGTCCAGGGGCACCCCATAGACACAGAAGTTGTTTAGTTGATCTTTTAGCCGTGTGCGGTGCCCCCCTCCACCATAATCCACATCGGTCATATCGTAGCGGTGCTTAGGCGAAGCCCTGCGTCTGTAGCATCATCATCACCATCATCACGCCGTCGTGCTGACGGAACTCTCCCTCGAAGCTCTACTGGATCGTGAGTTTGTGGGACGTCACCAAGCTTAACGTGTGCTGAACTCGGAGGTGCTGGGTGTTTGGTACTTGGATCGGTCGGATCATGAAGACGTACGACTACATCAACCGCGTTGTCATAACGCTTCCGCTTATGGTCTACAAGGGTACGTGGACGACACTCTCCCCTCTCGTTGCTATGCATCACCATGATCTTGCGTGCGCGTAGGAATTTTTTTGAAATTACTACGTTCCCCAACAGTAGCACGGAGACTCTCGGAAGGGAGGAGGTTACGACAGAATCGACATTAATGAACATCCGACAATTCAGCCTGCCACCTACCACGGCAGTGGCCACCTTAGGTTCAAAGTGCCCCACGTGAGGATCAGCATTTTCCCCGTATGTCTCCTTGAATTTGGTGGTGTATTTCTCCCATTTAACCGGGCTTTAGGGTGATCCAACCATTCTCAGAGTGGATAGGGTCCTTGTCGTTGTCGTCTTTGGTACATTTGTTGGACCATGCCATAAAGTAAGAGATACCCTTGTTAGTATCTTCTTTCTAGAAAAGAAAGTGATCCGGACAATCTAGTGAACGCTCACAAATGAAAGAGAACTTGATGAAAAGAAAAGGACGTTGTTCCTTACACATTTGTCCACGACACCAGGGATAGTGAAGTTGCCTTGAGAGTGTCCTGGACAACTGAAGATGAGCCATCGAGCTGTTTTGACCACACATCAAGGCATGTATGGACCACCAATGTTGAAGATGAATCCCACGGATCTCGATAGGGGCCCCGAGCTAGTGATCTTAGCTAGATGGTAACAGGATGCTTTACCTAGGTTTGGGCCCTATGCAAGACGTAAAACCCTACGTCATCCTCTTGTTATATTGATTGTGATGGAGTACAAAGTACAGGATGATCTACCTCGAGATCATAAGTGAATGATTCTAACTTAATCCTACGGACTAAACACCTAGGCTTATATAGGTATTACATGGTCGGTCGCATCTAGGGATAAACATGTGGATGATACAAATGTGTCTTGAAATGTGTGCCAAGTCTTCAGAGGATTCCAAACGTGGCCAATTCTTCGGTAACTAGGGGGTCCTCGGCCCAGCCCAAGATTAGAGGGCTAACAAGGTTAGTACCCCCTAGTCCATGACACCATCAGGAGGTGCTTGCCAAAACGTCAGTTAAATCCACGACTAGGTGCATCATGGGCGGGCTGAAAATTTCAGCTTCCTCAAGGTTCTCCGAGATCTGATCGTATACTGAATTGCGATCATATGATATATGGCCAGACTCTGAATCCGATCTAACATCTCGTTCAAGAGCGCCCCATCAACCTCACATAAGGCTTGACTGTACTTTGGGCTTTGTAGAATTTTACCCGAGGTCCGATCTAATGTGGCCTCATGCCTCTCTTCGGTCAAGCAGGATGCATTATCCGTAGGGACAACACTTGACTCCGTACTCGAGATTGGATCCGAGGTGTGGTTCGAGCCGTGGTCCAGATCCAAGGTTAAGTCCAAGATCGGGGCCGACAAGTTGGTATAGTCCTCAGTCTGGCCTGACACCCAGCTTGTGAACGCGATTTCGCTGCGGGAGTCCGCGGTGTATTCCAGGTTTCCGAACTAATGATCCGGCCTAGAGAGAAGTTATTGATCTGGCCGACGTGGCCAGCTAAATCGGCATGAATTGTGATGCTGAAAAGACAAAGATTGGTTCGGGCAGGAAGGTCATGGCACAACCTACGCCATCGTCAATCTGGAGGTGAGCCATCGAGTTGTTTCAATCATGCAGCTGACCTGTGGGCCACCAATGTTGGAGATGAATCCAGCAGATCTCGGATACGGGATTCTGAGCTGATAATCTTGTCTAAATGGTAAGAGGACATAGAGGAACACAGTGTTTAACTAGGTTTAGGCCCTCTCGAAGAGGTAAAACCCTGTGTCCTGCTTCTGTTGTATTGATTGTGTATGTGGTACAAAGTACAGGATGATCTTCCTTAAGATCGTGTGTCAATGTCTCCAACCCTACGAACTAAATCCTTCTGCTTATATAGGCACCAGGGGTACCTAGGCTTACATGTAGGTTGGTTACATCTGGGATAAACATAACGGCATAATATACACCCAGGGTTCCAATCGAGGAATGGCACTGGAGTTGAATAGTCCCTACAACAACATGACAATGTAGGAGCAACGAGCACTCCAAACACCAGTCGGCTCCGCCCTCGGAAGACCTAGAAATGGCGTCGCCGGTGATAGAGCTAGTCTCGCATCGGCAAGGGCGAGTGGTGATTATCGAACTGGCATTTTGGCAAGGAGTCGGGGATGAACTCAATGCTCTACCACCATCGTGCTAGGCTCGTGATGCAGCGCGAGAGGCAACACTGATTGGAGGGACACCAATAGTGGTAGCAAAAATGAGTTCATGAAAGTTCATGACATTGATACTATAATGATTTACCATCACTACAAAAAAATACACTTCCGTGATGATACGTGTTTGTCACAGTAGGTCGCTTTTTTTGTCATGCATGTACATCCATGACAAATTTATGACAGAATCAAGATAGTCATACCTGTGCTGTCGTAGAAGTGTTCCATGACATTACCAAAATTATCATCATGGAAGTGTCCACTTCCATGACGATAAATCGCGCGTCACAGAAGTGCTTTCATCAAGGGTGACTGACACGTTGCACCCACCGTAACGGAACGCCGTTAAGCTATCGGGTCGGGTTTTGGATCCGATAACCCGTTAACAGCCCCGACCAATGGGAAATTTCCACGTGTAAAATTCTTATTGGCCGGATGAAACACGTGTCATCTCGTCAGTGGGTCAGATAGGCGCCTGTGATATGTCGACACGTGGCACGGCCCAACAGAGGCCCATTCCCGTGAAAAGGCCGGCCCGTTTGACTAGGTCAAAAGGTGGCGGGCCGGCCCATGGAAAGCCTGTCAACGGCCTATTCGCATATTGCCCATATACAGCCCGCTAACCCAAGGCCCGTTATGCCCTATCCGAATTAGGCCCAGTAGCGTCATCTGGGCCATTCAATATGATTCCAGCCCGTTTTCACTTCTGGCCCATGTATGGCCCATGACGTCTTTCGGCCCATATGAGGCCCTATGTAACTCTTGGCCTACTAACGACCTGTGGTGAAACTGGCCCGTAATGAACAGTGTATCACTTTACACCCATTAACGGCCTGTTGTGAAACTGGCCCGTAATGACCAGTGTATCACTTTATACCCATTAACGGCCCGTTATTCAGTTGGACCGTTTCCAGCCCATGTTATCTTTTGGCCTTCTCAGAGCCCATTTATTCTTGGGCTCATTTCCAGCATTCGTTTACTTACGGCCCGTTACTATCATTTTCTTCTTGTGGGCCAAATTCAGCCCGTGGTTACAGTCGGCCCGTTTGTGGTCCGTTAATTTGTTGGGCCGTTTTCATAGCGTCATCAAATACGGCCTGTTAATGATGGCCCGTTATGGTCGGCCCATGAATGGACGATTCCAACTCTAGCCCGTTTACGGCCATAATGAGGCCTGTTATTGGCCCATGTTTGGCCAATCGATCATACGGCCCGTATAAGGCCCATTGACGATACGGCCCGTAGAAGGCCCATTGTTTCTACAGCCCGTAGAAGGCCCATTGTTTCTATGGCCCGTAGAAGGCATACTCTTTCTACAGCCCGTAGAAGGCCCACTGTTTCTACGGCCTGTAGGAGGCCCAGTGTCACTACAGTAAATATTAGCCCATAGTTATTGTGGCCTAGTTTTAAAAAATAGGTTATTGCAGCCACTAGCAAACCGCAGAAAGAGAACTGCACTGACTACAAGCAAACAAATAAACAAGACAACAAGGAAATAAATAAGCAAGCAACTTATGCTAGGCTATCACGGCTATTACACATATTACATCCACTGGGCATCAAAGTTCGCCACCAGTGCAAATATAGGGAACACGGCAGCATATAAATGCCGCAGCAAAACAAGTCCAGAACTGAAACCACTTCAGAAGAGCTCAAGAAACAATATCCTGGGTACCCATAATGCTGGCAAGATGCTTAGCAAGCTTATTAACTTTCTCTTGTTTGGTGCTTAAATCCTCCAGCGCTTGTTGTTGCACAAGAAAGTACGCATCTGAATTCTGCAGGGACTTCCTCAGTCCTTCGGCTTCTTGCCGCAGCATAGCTGACTGATGCCTTTCAGCTTGTAGCTGAGACTGAAGAAGCCGAAGTGATTCAGGCAGCGAGTTCGAAGAGCTTGTGCCAGCGGTACTGGCCAGTAACTCGAACACTACATCAACGCAGGACTGTGGGGTTTTCTCACTTTCTACAAGATCGTTTTTATCACCTTTCTTGGAGACTAACAGGGTTGTCTCACTATCTTGAACCTTATCTGCATTACTTTCTCTACCATTGCATAGTGGGGTGCTCTTCTCCAATATTCTGTTTGCATACTACAAGAGAAACAAGCAGACACATCACAGGTTTAGCTTGTAGTATACGAAACTCATTTTGGTAAACCGGTTCAGTAGTAAGGTGGACAGGATAACAGCATGAAACAAACATATATCTATGTACTATGGTCACTGTATTGTCCATATTATTCTAGTTTATGTTCCCTAATCAAGATAGAGACACGGTTCAACTCATATATTTTTAAGACACAGCAGCATAGACAGAATATAAGTGTGAGAAACTACACAGCATTGGAAGCACTTGTAATGTGCATCACATGAGAACATAACTGTTTATGCAACTTAAACTGAAATCAACATAGAGCAAGAAGTTAGAGCAGCAATCCAGTTAAAGAAATAGGTTTAAAACATACCTGTTGTGCCATTGGAGTTTCAATTGGATCCTTCAAATTCGAAAGTAGTTGGTATGAGTAAATACAGTGATGCAACAACAAGGAGTATGGACCATAGCTACGGAATCTGACCTGAGAACAGTTGCTCTTCTGCTTTAAACGTGGAGTTTGGGTTAGCTGTGGTGGTCTTCGTGCTTTGGGCACTACAGTAGCTTTACAAACTGCTCCTGTGGGGGTACTCTGTGGTGGACATGGTGCTTTGTCAACTATAAGTGGGTTACTATCCGCTGGGGTTGCGGTTAGATGTGTTGTGGCTGGTTCTCTGCCCAACGGTGTAAGTGTGCAATCTGGAAGAGTCTCGATTATGTGTGGTGGGGCTAGTTTGTGGGCCAGTACAACTGATGTGGAGCATCCCATGATCATCCCCATGGACCTTCAACCGTCTCATCAAGAGCCAAGAGGACCCATGACACGAGCACGAGCTAGAGATCTCGAGAACGAGGTGACCTCCTTCCTTAGTGATATCACATATGATCCACTCGAGACATGGCTACTACCTAAATCCGATATGCTATGCATGATCAGGTGTCAAGATGAGCCTCCCGAAGATGCACGTGAAGACGAACGAGCCGCCAAGTCCAAGGATGAAGAGAACCAACGGGAATGGGCAAGTTCACCTTCCAGGCCCCAGACATCCGTCCAAGAACCCCGGACATCCGGCCCCTGGAGATGCCAACACAGCAGCCGCACCCCAGCCAGAAAAGCTACAGGGCCCGGACATCCGGCCCCGCGCCCCGGACATCCGGCCTTCTCCAAAGCCCCAGAAATCCGGCCCTTTGCCCGGAAATCCGGCCTTGCCTATCCAGAGACTACAGAAGGTTTCACCGCCAGCCCGGACATCCGGCCCCCCAACCCAGACATCCGGCCACTCATGAAGCCGCGGACATCCGGCCCGACGCCCGGACATCCCGCTCCGCCTGTCTGCGCACAGTAAAGGTCCGAAGCCCGTGTACCTCTTCGCCCTGTAGACTATATATACTCCATCCCTTCCCTCTTTATAGGGTTAGCATTGGTTTAGCTCATATGTGAGATAGAGCTTTGCTCATCCACATGGATCTCCTCCTCGAGAGAGACTGCGGCCCCTCTTCGGAGAAGATCAACTTGGATTCAAGACCCCCTCTTGGGTGGCCCCATCAAGACCTCCTTCTAAGAGAAGAGTCGGTTACTTTGTATCATCCTTTGCTGACCTTGGATCATGTGTATCTCTTTGTGTTCTTGGATCTAGCGCATGTGTAATCGAATCTTGTTGGTTTGAGTGATTCTCTCGTGCTTCCCCTAATTTCCCCCTTGTGTTCTTCGTGTTTTTAGTTGGGATCCGCTCCTTTCGTGAAAGATCGGCCATCTCGGTTTTCACCCCACATCATCTTGGTATCATGAGCCACGTTGATCACGATTTCGGAGCCCCCTCTCTTTGTTTTCTAGCTTGATTTTGTTGTTTTTCGTCCTAATCCGGAAATTGCCCCACAAAAATAGCCCTAATTTTTTTTTGTGATTTGTTGGTGTGATGAAGTTTTGTTGGATTTGATTCGCGGATTTCGTGGGTTGCAGGTAGATCTAGCATTACTCCACCTTTTCCCCAAATTCCATCCACAAAATCTTCCGAATTTTGCCCCGGATTTGACCTCTCCACGTGGTGTTCTTTGAGTTCGTCCATGGATCCAGTGCCCGGACATCCGGCCCGTCCAGCTCGGACATCCGGCTTCTAGCCCGGACATCCGACCCCTGGCAGCAGCCACTTCCATCCACCACTCCGTTTACCACCTAACTTTTGCCAAAATTTGTCCCGGTGCCCACATACACTCCCGCATACCACTACCACTTCCGCATAGCCCCACCATAGCCTTTCCCGCTACCAACTCCGACAATTTTGACCCATTTTGCTTTGAGAATTTGAGTTGTGGTTTCCGTGTCCTTTTGTGTTTCGGCTATCTAGGTACGGTTCAACATCAACATCACCATCGCTAATCTTCGCCAAGGACTATTGCGAACGGCTGCATTACTTTGGTATCACCTTCACCTTGGATATAATCTTGGTATCGTGATATCGTCATACCCTCTTGAATTTGCATTGTTAACCCCATAGCCTTACTTTTGCGTCACTTACCCATCGAGACTAGCCTTTGAGTATTGCCGGCAACGTGACTTGTGCACATTTGTGTTCATACTTCCCATAGCATACATACCATCATCGTGTTGCATCTCTTGGTATCATCACTTGTGTCACAAAGTTGTTGTCGCATACACAATTGCTATCTTGGTTCGTGAAACATTGCATGAGAAAAGAGCTCAAATATCAAAGAGCCAAACAAGCTTTTAAGCAAAAGATGAAAGATAAGCAAGGAGCTTCTAAGCAAGAACCATAGCATCATACAACATTAAGATTGTCATACTCGATCATCTTGGATCAACGCATAGGAACATCATAAATATAGCATACTTGGGATAGAAGTCGTTGCATTTTTGCTTAGAAGGTTGTTCACAAGTTCGTATCTGCCTATTGTGCAATCGTGCTAGCGTCTCTCTAGTGTTGTGCAACAAGAGCATCTTGGTGAATTCCACATTTTGGCACATTCTTGGTTGCATAACCCCATCTTATCTATTTGCGTGTGTGTTTCCGTGTACCATATCTTGCTATTGGTCTACTTGTTGCATTTGCAAATTCGTGAATCTTTTCCAACATTATTGAGTCTCACTTACAATTGCATCAAATTTTGTGCCACCATCCTAACCGAGCTCCACCATAAGCTTTTGCTTGTGTAGGTGTGAGAACCGACAAGAATTGGTACCAATTGTGCTATTTCCTTGATACACATTGCAGTCATCTTTGATCCATTTTCAACATCGGTCAAGGTACATTTGATATTGGTTCTTCCCTTTCTCCCACTCACATATCTTTGTTTGGAATGATGGATAGGCCAAGTACTTCTACCAACCCACTTTTCTTGGAGCAAGACGACGACATGTCTTCCTACGTCACCAAGACTCAACTCTTTGGTGCACAATGGGCTTTGCATCAAGAACAACTTGCTTTGGGCGACTGCATCAACAATCTCGCCACCGACTTACGACAATCCGAGCAACGTACAAGGGCTTACTTTGACAACAAGCTCGACAAACACAAGCTTGAGAATGATGCAAGAATGGACGAGATTCGTGCCTTGTTGCTCCGCTCTTCTACTTCATCTTCGTCAAGAAGGAGCCGCTCAAGTCGACACTCCGACGACACGATCTCCGGTTCAAGTACACCGACATCAAACACTCTTCGTCGTGCCGCGCGTCAAGACCGTCAAGCTAACCGCAATCCTCTACACGACACCGACTCTCAAGAGCATCGACATCGCCAAAACCAAGCCGCTTTCGCACAAGCACAAGAACGGCAACGCCAATGACAACAAGAACAAGAGGAGCGAGCGCGACAACATTAAGATGCACAAGACGCCGAGGCGGAACGCCAATAACGACAACTACGTGCAGCCCAAGCACTTGAAGCGCAACGTGCCCTTCATGACTCAAGTCGTGTCGTAGCCAATCGAGGCCGACAAGCTCGACTACATCAAGAAGCACTTCACGATGAAGCTCAAGAAATAATTTACCAAGCACGTGTGCATCGACAAGCTCCTCGTCAATATAGAGAAATCCCCCTCAAGCGAGACAAGAACATCAAGTCCATCGAGAGCAAGAAGACAATGGACCCAATCCTCGCCAAGAGCAACATGAGGTTGACAACCCTCCTCGCCAAGAGCAACATGAGGTCGACAATCCTCCTCGTCAAGAGCGACATGACAATGTCGATCCTCAACGACATGGGCGTCATCATCCCCGACCCCAACACAATGAAGAGCAACGATATGGCAAGCTAAAGTTCACCATGCCCCAGTTCAATGGAAGCAATGACCCCGAAGAGTACATATCATGGGCATTGAAGGTTGACAAAATCTTCCGCTTGCACAACTACGCAGAAGAGAAGAAGATCGCAATGGCATCCCTTGAATTCCAAGACTACGTCCTCATTTGGTGGGAACAAGTCATTGAGCGCCGAGCGGCAAGAGGTGAACCACCCATCACCACTTGGACACAAATTAAGGATGTCATGAGAGCACGATTCGTGCCAAACTACTACAACCGCGACCTCTTCAAGAAACTTCAACAACTCAAGGAAGGAACCAAGAGCGTTGAAGAGTACTACAAGGAAATGGAGATTGCCATGATTCGAGCCAATGTCAAAGAAGATGATGAGAAAACTATGGCACGGTTCTTGAATGGACTCAATCATCCTATCAAGAAGATCGCCGACTTCCAACCATATTCGAACCTCATCGAATTAGTGCATCAAGCTACCAAAGCGGAACGGCAAGTACAAGACGACTTCAAGTATGCCAAGTTCTCATCCAAGTCCTATGGCCTCTCCAACAATCAAGTTTCGACGACTCCCACACCTTCAATCTCAACCAAGTCATCTACAAGCAACGGCGACAAGTCAAGTTACAAGAAAGCTTCGACAAGCTCAAGTCGTCCTCCTACTACAAGCAACTTCAAGAAAGCTTCATCATCAGCTACTCCAATCGATGAGACCATCAAGACAAGTTCTATCAAATGCTTCACATGCCGAGGCCGAGGCCACAAGTCCTTCGAGTGCACGAACAAGCGCACCATGATCCTCAATGATGAAGGAACCTACGACTCCATGAGTGAAGGAGAAATGGAAGCTCTTGAGGAAGTGGCCATGCACCAACAAGTGAACAATGACGATGAAGATGATCAAGTCTTTTGCGACGAAGATTCAAGTCCCGCTCTTGTTGTCTCCAAGGTCTTGACTCTTCAACATCAACAAGACGAAGATCAAATATGCCATATCTTCCACACAAAGGTCGGCATCAATGGACGTTCCGTCAAGGTCATCATCGATGGAGGTAGTTGCCACAACTTAGCAAGTGAAGAACTTTGCTCCAAGCTCCAATTGGTCAAGATGAAGCACCCTCACCCCTACAAGGTTCAATGGCTAAGCGACACCGGCACCATAGAAGTCGAGCATAGAGTACAAGTCTCTTTCAAGATCGGCGCCTATGAAGACACATTGGAATGTGATGTCCTTCCGATGACCGTTTGCCACCTCCTCCTTGGACGGCCATGGCAATTTGACCGAGGTGTCATTCACAATGGGCTTACAAATCACTATAGCTTCAAGATGAAAGGGAAAGAGTTCGTGCTACGTCCTATGTCTCCAAGCCAAGTGCTCGCCGACAAGCAAGCCACCCATCATGGAGAGAATAGTGAGAGAGCGAACCACCAAAAAGAGAGTGAGCGCCACAAGCCCAAATTGAGTGCCTCCACGATGAGCGACAAGAAAAACATTGTTCTCTTTGCCACCAAACGTGAGATGAGAGAAGTGTGTGAGAACCCATCAAGTGTCCTACACTATGTCCTATTGTGCAAGGACGTGGTCACAAAAACTAACACCCCTAACGATCTACCTTTGGTGTTATCTTCTCTATTGCAGGAATTCCAAGATGTTTTCCCCGATGAGCTACCTCCGGGTCTACCTCCACTACAAGGCATTGAGCACCAAACTGATCTCATCCCCGGAGCGTCGTTTCCCAACAAAGCTCCATACCGCGTCAACCCCGAAGAAACCAAAGAAATACAAAGGCAAGTAAAGCATCTCATAGACCATGGACATGTGCGTGTGAAAGGATCGAGAAGAGGTGTCTAGAGGGGGGTGATTAGACACTAAGTGCCAAAAGTTGCAGTTTTTAATATTCTTAAGTTTAGGTGGAGTTTAGGCACAAGTTTAACAAACACAATACATATCAAGCAAGCATGCAATGAGTATATGAGCAGCGGAAAGTAAAGCATGCAACTTGCAATAATGTAAAGGGAAGGGTTTGGAGTATTCAAACGCAATTGGAGACACGGATGTTTTTGGCGTGGTTCCGATAGGTGGTGCTATCGTACATCCATGTTGATGGACACTTCAACCCACGGAGGGTAACGGTTGCGCGAGTCCACGGAGGGCTCCACCCACGAAGGGTCCACGAAGAAGCAACCTTGTCTATTCCATCACGGCCGTCGCCCACGAAGGACTTGCCTCACTAGCGGTAGATCTTCACAAAGTAGGCGATCTCCTTGCCCTTACAAACTCCTTGGTTCAACTCCACAATCTTGTCGGAGGCTCCCAAGTGACACCTAGCCAATCTAGGAGACACCACTCTCCAAGAAGTAACAAATGGTGTGTTGATGATGAACTCCTTGCTCTTGTGCTTCAAATGATAGTCTCCCCAACACTCAACTCTCTATCACAGGATTTGGATTTGGTGGAAAGAAGATTTGAGTGGAAAGCAACTTGGGGAAGGCTAGAGATCAAGATTCATATGGTTGGAATGGAATATCTTGACCTCAACACAAGTGTAGGTGGTTCTCTTTCATAACATAAGTATTGGAAGTGTAGGTGTGTTCTGATGGCTCTCTCCACGAATGAAGAGTGGGTGGAGGGGTATATATAGCCTCCACACAAAATCTAAACATTACACACAATCTGCCAAACTCGGTGGGACCGAATGGTTAAACTCGGTCGGACCGATTCAGCAAACCTAGTGACCGTTAGGATTTTCGGTGGGACTGAGATGCAACTCGGTAGTACCGATATGGTTAGGGTTAGGGCATAGCATAATCTCGGTGTGAACGATTACACAAACTCGGTGGGACCGATTTTGGTAATAAGCTAACCAGAGAGTTGGTCAGGCAAACTCGGTGAGACCGATTACACAAACTCGGTGGGACCGATTTTGGTATAAGCTAACCAGAGAGTTTGCATTGTAATCTCGGTAGTACCGATTGCTCAAACTCGGTGAGACCTATTTTGGCAATGGACATACACAGTGAGATTACAATCCCATCTCGGTGAGACCGAGATCCCTATCGGTGAAACCGATTTGCTAGGGTTTGTGGCAGTGGCTATGATATGTGAAACTCGGTGGCGCCGGATAGAAAGAATCGGTGGGGCCGAGTTTGACTTTTGGTTTAGGTCATATGTGGATGTGGGAAGATAGTTGAGGGTTTTGGAGCATATCACTAAGCACATGAAGTAAGAGGCTCATTAAGCAACACCTCATCCCTCCTTGATAGTATTGGCTTTTCCTATAAACTCAATGTGATCTTGGATCACTAAAATATAAAATGTAGAGTCTTGATCTTGAAGCTTGAGCCAATCTTTTGTCCTTAGCATCTTGAAGGGGTTCCACATCCTCTAGTCCATGCCACTCCATTGTTGAACTTAACTGAAACATACTAGGTAAAAGTGTTAGTCCAACAAGAGATATGTTGACATTAATTACCAAAACCACCCAGGGAGCACTTGTGCTTTCAATCTCCCCCTTTTTGGTAATTGATCACAACATACATCAAAGCTTTAGATAAAGATATAGAGAATAGCAAGTAAAGCTTTGGAAAGACATGTAACATGCATAGGCTCCCCCTACATGTATGCAATCATGTGAATATGGAATATAGGAGCATGTGAATGCATAAGCATGACAGAGTAAGCAATGTGTTACATGTATCTTGGCTATATGCATCAGAGCAAATGATGTGAATATGAGAAATCTACCTTCATGCTCATGAGTCCTTCTTGCAAATAGTATACACATCAGCAGGAATTTCTCATTCACATGACTGATATGCATATACTTACCTTGTGGTCTTGAGTTGGCTTAGGATGGGATGAACCTGCGCAAACACGGTTAAATAACACAGATACACCTACTAACCAGAGCAAACAAGAGAAACCACAAGAGAACCAAGACTGGGATGACATGTAGAGTGAGTACTAAGTACCACATTGGATATAGACATGTCCCCAAAGGAAAAGATATGCAATAAAATCATAGATTTCCTTCCCTTAGATGTCTTGGTCCCCCTGAATCTGTATGGGATATTGTGAGAAGATAGGGAACAGAAAATCAGAGCAATAGAAAATAAATAACAGAGCTTGAGCTAAAGCAAGCAAACAAACATGTCTTTCCCCTCTTAAAGACATGTGACATCTCTCCTCTTGAACACCAAGCATATGGGGTCATTGATGATATTACTTTCTCTCCCCCTGAGTATTCTCTCTTTCTCCCCCTATAGGAAGGATTGAGCTTTGATGTGATCTCTCTCTCCCCCTTCGACATCAATTTCCAAGAAGGGTCTTCTGGACATGTGATACAAATGGGGTGGTCCTTGAGTCACAGAGCAAAGCAGTATGTGTAACATGATGCTGGTAGAGGACAAGAATCATTGAGTGGAGCTGAAGCAAATAGAAATCAGGAATAAGTGACAGGTTGGTTTTCCTGTGGTGGAATCGGTGGCTCCGAGTTGTGTGCTTCGATTGCACCGAAAGATTTCGGTTTAGCCGAAGAAAACAATCCGGTGTGACCGAGTTCATTAGAGGGAAACCACTTGTCACCTCAGCTCACTAGACAAGTAAGATCTCACAAGGATTTGCAAGGAATTAACTGAAAGATTTGCAATGAATTGGATGCAGAAAATGCAGAACAAAAAGGAAAGAAAAGAAACTGAAAGTTCTAGATGAAGTTTTTTTTGAAAGGGAAAACAAATATGCAAATGACAAATGCAATAACACAGAAAAGAACTCAAGAGAACTTCATCTAGAGTTGGGCGGCAACAAAGTCATCTATGTTAGAGTATATGACTTAGGAGTCAAGTGAGAGCACTTGATCATAGGTCATACTCATCATTTAAGCTCAAAATGGGGTTACCATTTTTCGTTTAAGCATCTTGATGTATTCACATCTTGTCGAGTTTCTTTGACTCATGACTTGGAGTAAAGCTTCTCTAAGATGGAATAACATACCTTGGGTGGTGGTGTTGATCTTGCACATGTAGTCGAACTTGTGTGGGTTGCTCAAGGTTGATGTAGTTCATCAAGTGTTGGGAGCACCACTTGGAGTTTGAGTTCATCTACCTACATGGGTTAGTCTTGGAAGGAAGAGCACTTGTGTATCCAAAATGACAATCATGAGATTCAACATAGAATTTGTCAAAGGATATGTTTGAATGGTTTCGTGCTTCCTTGTCTTCAACCACCATTGTGTAGAGACTTGGTGACGTAGAGATTGCTCAAGATGTGAGTGAGTTGCAACCTCATGGATTTATATTCAACCAAGTACCTACACGGGTTAGATTACATGCAAGGTACAAATATATCCAAGACATATGAATAGCATCATAAGAGAAATATCAAGGATTAGTCATAGGCTCATGCCCTGCATGTATCAAATGGAGTTCCTACTCCAAGTTTGAAGCATCAATGATGTTCAATTCACCTCTCAACCTGCAAAACACTTTCTCATCAAGTGGTTTAGTGAATATATCCGCTAATTGCTTATCGGTGCGAACATGCTTAATGTCAATGTCCCCTTTTGCAACATGATCTCGAATGAAATGATGATGAACTTCAATATGCTTAGTTCGAGAATGTTGCACGGGGTTGTGAGCAATCTTAATAGCACTTTCATTGTCACATAGCAATGGAACATGTTTCACATATATCCCATAATCTTTAAGAGTTTGGGTCAGCCAAAGTAATTGAGCACAACATGAACCAGCGGCAATGTATTCCGCTTGGGCGGTGGATAAGGATACCGAGTTTTGTTTCTTGGAAGACGAAGACACAAGAGATCTACCAAGGAATTGACAAGTACCCGAAGTGGACTTTCTATCAACCTTGTCTCCGGCATAGTCCGAATCGGAATAGCCAACAAGATCAAAAGAGGACCTCTTAGGATACCAAATGCCAAAAATTGGTGTATGGATTAAGTATCTCACTATCCTTTTCACAGCCTTAAGATGACATTCTTTAGGAGCAGCTTGATATCGTGCACACATGCACACACTTAGCATAATATCAAGACGAGAGGCACATAGATATAACAATGAACCAATCATAAAGCGATAAACCTTTTGATCAACCGGTTCACCATCTTTGGTTAAATCAAGATGTCCACTAGTAGGCATGGGTGTAGTCATACCTTTGCATTCTTGCATATTGAACTTCTTGAATAAGTCCTTGGTGTACTTTGTTTGAGAGACAAAGGTACCTTCCTTAGTTTGCTTGATTTGCAAACCGAGAAAGAATTTGAGTTCACTCATCATAGACATCTCAAACTTCTCCGACATTAGCTTTCCAAACTTCTCACTAAAATGAGGGTTAGTTGAACCAAATATGATATCATCAACATAAATTTGGCACACAAATAGTTCTCCATTAACCCTTTTAATGAAAAGATTAGAATAAATTTTACCAATTTCAAAGCCTTTTTCAATAAGGAACTTGGTCAAGCATTTATACCATGCTCTAGGAGCTTGTTTAAGACCATAAAGGGCTTTGTAAAGTTTGTAAACATGATTAGGTTTCTTAGGATTGACGAAGCCGGGAGGTTGCTTAACATAAACTTCCTCCTCAATTTTGCCATTTAGAAAAGCACTTTTAATGTCCGTTTGGTACAAGGTGATATCATGGTGATTAGCATAAGCAAGTAAGATGTGAATGGACTCAAGTCTAGCAACGGGAGCATATGTCTCACCATAGTCCATACCTTCAACTTGTGTGTAGCCTTGGGCGATGAGATGTGCTTTGTTGCGAACCACTTGTCCATCTTCATCTTGCTTGTTGCGAAACACCCATTGGGTACCAATGATGTTGTGGTTGTTGTCGGGCTTCTCGACCAATGTCCACACTCGATTTATCTCAAAGTTGTGTAGCTCTTCATGCATATCGTTTATCCAATCCGGATCCTTCAATGCTTCTTCACCCTCATAGGTTCAATGCTAGAGATGAATGAGTAATGTTCACAAAAGTTAGCTAAACGAGTTTTAGAGCGAGTGATTCTCCCGGTTTGGATATCATTGTAGATTTTCTCGACGGGATGATCTTTGGCAATTCTTGCTCGAACTCGTGAAAGCTTTTGCTTGGGTCGGGGTGGAACATCCTCTTCATCTTGTTCTTCTTCTTGGCCTTCTTCATTGTTGACGTTGTCGTTCTCTTGTCGTGGTGGAGAAGGAGGTTGTTGATGTCCGTCTTGGTGTACTTCCTCGTTTTCTTCATCTTGGCGTCTCCCACTTGTGGATGCTTCCGTATCAACTCTTGGTTCACCTTGTCGTGAGGTAGAAGCTTCCACTTGGACGGACGAGGTATTCTCCTTCACTTCCGTTGGACGAATCTTGCCAATGGACAAGTCTTGAATTGCTTCCGAAGGGTCTTTGTCTCCTACATCAATTGGCAATTGCTCTACTTGCGAGCCGTTAGATTCATCAAACTTCACATCTACCGTCTCCTCAACCTTTCGGGTGAAATTGTTGTAGACACGGTAAGTGTGAGAGTTTGAGCCCTAACCAAGTAGAAAACCTTCATGAGACTTAGGAGCAAATTTAGAACGACGATGCTTATCAAGAATGTAGCACTTTGAGCCGAATACTCGAAAGTATCCAACTTGGGGTTTGTTACCGGTGAGGAGCTCGTATGCCGTCTTGCCGGGTAGCTTGTGAAGATACAAGCGATTTGTTGCATGACAAGCTGTCTCAACCGCTTCCACCCAAAAGTGCTTTGGCGTCTTGTACTCATCAAGCATCATTCTTGCCATCTCGATAAAAGTCCGGTTCTTCCTCTCAACAACTCCATTTTGTTGAGGTGTGTACGTAGCCGAGAACTCGTGTGAGATACCTTCTTCGTCAAGAAAGGTGTCCACATTTGCGTGCTTGAACTCCGTTCCGTTGTCGCTCCGAACCTTCTTGATCTTCACGTCAAACTGATTTTGGGCCTTCCTAGCGAAGTTTTTGAAGATCTTTTGGACCTGCGATTTGTCATCAAGAAAGAACACCCACGTAAATCTTGAAAAATCATCAACTATGACTAGACCAAATGAGTTACCACCGAGACTCTTGTAGGCATTTGGACCAAAGAGATCCATGTGAAGTAGCTCGAGTGGTCTTCTTGTGGTTATGATGTTCTTCGCGTGGTGACTTCCTCCAACTAGTTTTCCTGCTTGACAAGCACTACAAAGTCTATCTTTGTCAAATATGACATCTTTTATTCCAAGGATATGATCACCTTTAATAAGCTTATCAAGATTTCGCATTCCAACACGACCTAGTCTTCTATGCCACAACCAGCCTTTAGAAGATTTAGCAATTAAGCAAGTTTTAGGTTGAGCCTTCTTAGTGAAATCAACAATGTAAAGATCTCCTCTACGTATACCAGTAAAGACCATTTTATGATTGTCTCTACGAAACACTTGGCAATCTACTTCAGTGAATAAGACATTGAAACCAAAGTCCACAAGTCTAGAAACTGAAAGTAAATTGTATCCAAGGGATTCAACGAGCATGACATTTTGTATGGAGCTATCATGTGAGATGGCCACCATACCAAGGCCAACCACCTTACCCTTTGAATTATCAACAAAAGTGACATATTTTCGAGGGCCGTCGTTTTCAGCAAGCTCATGGAACATCTCTTCATCTCCGGTCATATGATCAGTACATCCACTATCAAGGACCCATTCCTTTCCTCTAGCCATGTAGCCGCGAAGATTTGCCAAAAGACCAAAATGCCTCATTGCATCATCAAGATCATAGTCTCTATCATCATTTTCATCATAGTATCCATGTTCAACATCATCTTGTGATTGATCAATTCCTAGAGAGGGTAATTCATTAGATAAATGATCATCATAATGGTTACCCTTATGAATTCTAATAGCTTCGGATATGATATTGCTAATGATTCCAATGTTTCCTTTAGCATGCATGAGATTGGTAAGCTCAAATAGACAATCACCAAAGCTAGGATCTCTAGAGTTCATCTTACTCAAGGCAATAGACTTATGGAGAATTTCGTCTAAATTTTTCAAGGAATAATCCGGAAATCGTTCCTCAAGAAATTTCCATATAGTATAGGCACAATCAAGAGTAGGCAAACTAGCAATCACATTTTTAGGCAATCCTCCTATGATAAGATTGATGGTTCTAAGATTGCGAATCATGTCAAGATCTTCATCTAGGGTAGGGTGCAAAGGATCAACATGAGGTGCACAAGGGCTAGTAATGTACTTGTTCAAATGATATTCATTGAAAATCTCAAGCATTTCATTTTTCCACTCATGAAAATACTCTCCATCAAGAATAGGCACTCTATGTCTAAGACTCCCTGAAGTAGACACATCCATCTTCCTCCAAAGGTGTTTAAACCAAGGCAATGGAGACCAATGCTCTGATACCAATTGAAAGGATCGAGAAGAGGTGTCTAGAGGGGGTGATTAGACACTAAGTGCCAAAAGTTGCAGTTTTTAATATTCTTAAGTTTAGGTGGAGTTTAGGCACAAGTTTAACAAACACAATACATATCAAGCAAGCATGCAATGAGTATATGAGCAGCGGAAAGTAAAGCATGCAACTTGCAAGAATGTAAAGGGAAGGGTTTGGATTATTCAAACGCAATTGGAGACACGGATGTTTTTGGCGTGGTTCCGATAGGTGGTGCTATCGTACATCCACGTTGATGGAGACTTCAACCCACGAAGGGTAACGGTTGTGCGAGTCCACGGAGGGCTCCACCCACGAAGGGTCCACGAAGAAGCAACCTTGTCTATTCCATCACGGCCGTCGCCCACGAAGGACTTGCCTCACTAGCGGTAGATCTTCACGAAGTAGGCGATCTCCTTGCCCTTACAAACTCCTTGGTTCAACTCCACAATCTTGTCGGAGGCTCCCAAGTGACACCTAGCCAATCTAGGAGACACCACTCTCCAAGAAGTAATAAATGGTGTGTTGATGATGAACTCCTTGCTCTTGTGCTTCAAATGATAGTCTCCCCAACACTCAACTCTCTCTCACAGGATTTGGATTTTGTGTAAAGAAGATTTGAGTGGAAAGCAACTTGGGGAAGGCTAGAGATCAAGATTCATATGGTTGGAATGGAATATCTTGACCTCAACACAAGTGTAGGTGGTTCTCTTTCAAAACATAAATATTGGAAGTGTAGATGTGTTCTGCTGGCTCTCTCCACGAATGAAGAGTGGGTGGAGGGGTATATATAGCCTCCACACAAAATCTAACCGTTACACACAATCCGCCAAACTCGGTGGGACCGAATTGTTAAACTCGGTCGGACCGATTCAGCAAACCTAGTGACCGTTAGGATTTTCGGTGGGATTGAGATGCAACTCGGTAGTACCGATATGGTTAGGGTTAGGGCATAACATAATCTCAGTGTGACCGATTACACAAACTCGGTGGGACCGATTTTAGTAATAAGCTAACCAGAGAGTTGGTCAGGAAAACTCGGTGAGACCGATTACACAAACTCGGTGGGACCGATTTTGGTAATAAGCTAACCAGAGAGTTTGCATTGTAATCTCGGTAGTACCGATTGCTCAAACTCAGTGAGACCGATTTTGGCAATGGACATACACAGTGAGATTACAATCCCATCTCAGTGAGACCGAGATCCCTATCGGTGAAACCGATTTGCTAGGGTTTGTGGCAGTGGCTATGACATGTGAAACTCGGTGGCGCCGGATAGAAAGAATCGATGGGGCCGAGTTTGACTTTTGGTTTAGGTCATATGTGGATGTGGGAAGATAGTTGAGGGTTTTGGAGCATATCACTAAGCACATGAAGCAAGAGGCTCATTAATCAACACCTCATCCCTCCTTGATAGTATTGCTTTTCCTATAGACTCAATGTGATCTTGGATCACTAAAATATAAAATGTGGAGTCTTGATCTTGAAGCTTGAGCCAATCTTTTGTCCTTATCATCTTGAAGGGGTTCCACATCCTATAGTCCATGCCACTCCATTGTTGAACTTATCTGAAACATACTAGGTAAAAGTGTTAGTCCAACAAGAGATATGTTGACATTAATTACCAAAACCACCCAGGGAGCACTTGTGCTTTCAGCGTGAAAGTTTGAGTCCTTGTGCCGTACCGGTCATTCTTGTGCCAAAACGAGACGGTAGCTTTCTCATGTGCTCCGATTGTAGACCTATCAATGCTATCACTGTTCGATATAGGTACCCCATTCCACGCCTTGATGATATGCTTGATGAACTTAGCGGTGCCACTATCTTTTCCAAAATTGATCTTAAAAGTGGTTACTATCAAATCCGCATACAAGAGGGTGATGAATGGAAAACCGCTTTCAAAACAAAGTTTGGTCTATATGAGTGGTTAGCATGCCTATGGGTTTATCGGAAGCACCCGGTACTTTCATGCGTCTTATGCATTACGTGTTTCGCCCTTACATTGGTGAATTTGTTGTTGTCTACTTCGATGATATCCTTGTGTTTAGTAAATCTCTTAAAGATCGTGTCACCCATCTTCGCACCGTGCTAAAAACTCTTCGGAAAGAGCAACTTTATGCTAACATGCAAAAATGCCTATTTGGTGTTGACAAGCTTGTTTTCTTGGGTTTTGTAGTATCTTCTACGGGTGTTCATGTTGATGAATCTAATATCAATGCTATTAAAACTTGGCCCCAACCAACCAATTTGCAACAAGTGCGTAGTTTTCTTAGTTTAGCTGGTTTCTACCGTTGATTTGTGAAGGATTTTAGCACCATTGCTTCACCTTTGCATGCTTTGAGTAAGAAAAATGCACCGTTTGTTTGGGGAACATCTCAAGATATTGCTTTCAATGAGCTTAAGAATTTGCTTACTCATGCTCCCGTGCTTGCATTACCAAACTTTGACAAACCTTTCAAAATTCATTGCGATGCTAGTGGTAATGGCATAGGAGGCGTGTTAACGCAAGAGAAGCGCCCCATTGCATACTTTAGTGAGAAACTATCCGGAGCGCAACTCAATTACCCCATCTATGACAAAGAGCTATATGCTTTAGTGTGAGTTTTGCGTGAATGGGAACATTACCTTCGCCCACATGAGTTCATCATCCATACCGACCATGAAACGCTTAAATACCTTAAGGGTCAAACTAAGTTGAACAAGCGTCATGCTAAATGTAGTGAATTTATTGAGTCATTTCCTTATGTCATCAAGTACATTAAGGGTAAGGGAAATGTTGTGGCGGATGCGCTTTCCCGTATATGCATGCTTGTCACTACACTTGAGTTGAATGTCATTGGTTTTGAGCATATAAAAGACTTGTATGAGCATGATCCTACATTTGCTATTCCTTATGCCAAGTGTTTGACGCATACTTCTTGGGATCGATACTATTTCAAAGGTGGATACCTTATGAGAGCTAAAAAACTTTGCATCCCCGGGTCCTATTTTCGTTTGATGCTTTTGCAGGAATCTCATGGAGGCGGACTAATGGGACATTTTGGACGAAACAAAACTTTCGCCACGCTCTCCAAGAACTACTTTTGGCCCAAGATGCATCGCGACGTCAATCGTTTCACCAACCGGTGCTCTACATGTCGCAAATCTAAGTCTAAAGCCCAATCTCATGGCTTCTATATGCCACTTCCAATTCCATATCAACCATGGGAAGATATTAGCATGGACTTTGTGCTTGGTTTGCCTAGAACTCGAAATGGCAAGAATTCCGTTTTTGTCATTGTGGACCGTTTCTCCAAAATGGCTCATTTCATTCCTTGCAACAGATAGATGATGCTTCACATGTTGCAAATTTGTTTTGTAGGGAAATCTTGCGCCTTCATGGAGTGCCAAAGACGATTGTCTCGGACCGCGACGTCAAGTTCTTGAGTTACTTTTGGAAGACCTTCTGCGCCAAGCTCGGAATCAAGCCCTTGTTCTCTTCGGCATACCATCCACAAACCGACGGCCAAACGGAGGTGACCAACCATACGCTCTCCACCCTACTAGCGTGTTGATAAAGAAGAACATCAAGGAGTGGGAAGAGTGCCTACCCATCGCCGAGTACGCCTACAACCAAGCAAGACATTCGACCACTGGCAAGTCCCATTCGAGGTCGTCTATGGTTTCAACCCATTGTCCCCATTGGACATTCTACCTCTACCGCTTCAAGAGCGCACAAACATGGACGCGAGTGCCCGAGCCAACTTCCTAAAGAAGATGCATGAAGATACAAGGAACACCATCGAGCGCCAAGTACAACGACTCGCGACCAAGCTCAACGTCAACAAGCAACCCACGATGTTCCATGTTGGAGATCTCGTGTGGCTACACCTTCGCAAGGATCGCTTCCCCAATGAACACAAGTCCAAGCTACTACCATGAGCGGATGGACCCTTCAAGGTGCTTGCACGCTACAACAACAACGCATACAAGATCGACATCCCACGCGACAAGTACTCCGTGAGCGACATCTTCAACATCAAAGATCTCTCCCCGTACCATGGTGATGAGGATTTCGATCCGAGGTCGGATCTTTCCCAAGGGAGGGGAGATGATGCGGAGCATCCCATGATCATCCCCATGGACCTTCAACCGTCTCATCAAGAGCCAAGAGGAGCCATGACACGAGCACGAGCTAGAGCTCTCGAGAACGAGGTGACCTCCTTCCTTAGTGATATCACATATGATCCACTCGAGACATGGTTACTACCTAAATCCGATATGCTATGCATGATCAGGTGTCAAGAGGAGCCTCCCGAAGATGCACGTGAAGACCAACGAGCCGCCAAGTCCAAGGATGAAGAGAACCAACGAGAACGGGCAAGTTCACCTTCCAGGCCCCGGACATCCGGCCAAGACCCCGGACATCCGGCCCCTGGAGATGCCAACACAGCAGCCGCAGCCCCGCCATAAAAGCTACAGGGCCCGGACATCCGGCCCCGCGCCCCGGACATCCGGCCTTCCCCAAAGCCCCGGAAATCCGGCCCTTTGCCTGGAAATCCGGCCTCGCCTATCCAGAGACTACAGAAGGTTTCACCGCCAGCCCGGACATCCGGCCCCCCAGCCCGGACATCCGGCCACTCCTGAAGCCCCGGACATCCGGCCCGACGCCCGGACATCCGGCTCCGCCTATGTGCGCACAGCAAAGGGCCGAAGCCCGTGTACCTCTTCGCCCCCTAGACTATATATACTCCATCCCTTCCCTCTTTCTAGGGTTAGCATTGGTTTAGCTCATATGTGAGATAGACCTTTGCTCATCCATATGGATCTCCTCCTCGAGAGAGACTGCGGCCCCTCTTCGGAGAAGATCAACTTGGATTCAAGACCCCCTCTTGGGTGGCCCCATCAAGACCTCCTTCTAGGAGAAGAACTGGTTACTTTGTATCGTCCTTTGTTGACCTTGGATCATGTATATCTCTTTGTGTTCTTGGATCTAGCGCATGTGTAATCGAATCTTGTTGGTTTGAGTGATTCTCTCGTTTTCCCCTTGTGTTCTTCGTGTTTTTAGTTGGGATCCGCTCCTTTCGTGAAAGATCGGCCATCTCGGGTTTCACCCCACATCAACAACCATGGTTCTATCTGCATCAACGGGTAGCACTGTCTTTTGTGAAGAACGGGTTTTTGCTCCCTTAGATACTGCCATCACCCCCTCCAATTCAAATGGCTGATAAACAAGAAAAGAAATTGGACGTACAGACATTGTATGATAGACAGATGTGGTAATTCACATGTATGTTGTCTAACCAAACAGGACAGCATGACACAATTTCACATATATGATGCCTAACTAAACAGGATAGCATGACACAGTTTCAGATATATGATGGATAACTTAACAGGATATAATGGCATAATTCAACATATGATGAGTACCTAAACAGGATGACATGACAAGCTATATGATGTCTTTCTAAAATAGGTTGAGATGAAATAATTCACATACATGTTGTCTAAGTATACAGGATGGCATGATATAATTGACATAGTTGATTCATATACTAAGCAACTGGCACTCGCATGTATGATCTCTAAACTAAGCAGATAGAATTCAATAGTGTGCATATGATGTCTAAACTAAGCAATGCAAGACACCATATGCATCATATGAGAAATATAAACATTGCAACTTAGAGCATACACCTCAGGTGGGATATAGGACTGGTCATCTGTCTCTGAATCCTCCTATGAGGAGCTCCCTGTAACCATCCAGATATATGCTTCAACAAGTACCATTGCCTGCTCTGAAGACCTTGTTTTCACTCCAGATTTTTCCATAACCGGCTCAAATGGCTGATACACATGAAGAGTAGTTCAATATACACAGATTGTCGACAAATGGAATACGTAATGAAAAAAAAGATGGCATGAGATAATTCACATATATGATGCCTGGCTCCATGGAGGTGCATAATTCACATATATGATAACTGGCTGAAAAACATGGCATTGCATAATTCACATATCTGATATAGAAAGAAAACAGGAGGCATTCACACAAAGCATGTCTAATCTAAGCAGATGGCATGGCAATGCAAGATATGCAAGATATGAGCAATATAACCCAGCCAAGTTAGAGCATGCACCTCGGGGGGGGGGGGAATACGACTGGTCATCTCTCTCTGGATCCTCCTCTGAGGAGCTATCTGTAACCAGCAAGAAATCTGCATCGACAGGTAGCACCGACTACTCAGAAGACCTTGTTTTCACTCCAGATTTTCCCATGACCGACTCAAATGGCTGATGCATAGGAAGAGTAGATGAATGTATAAACATTGTTGACAAATGGAATACATTATGGAAAAAAATATGGCACGATACAATTCACATATACGATGACTGGCTAAACAGGATGGCATTGCATGATTCACGTATATGATGCCTGGCTAAAGAAGATGGCATTGCATAATTCCCATATACTCCCTCCGTTCCTGAATAATTGTCTTTTTAGAGATTTCAAATGGACTACCACATACGGATGTATAAAGACATATTTTAGAGTGTAGATTCACTCATTTTGTTCCGTATGTAGTCACTTGTTAAAATCTCTAAAAAGACAATATTTAGGAATGGTGGGAGTATGATATAGAAACCAAACACGTGGCATTCACACAAAGAAAATCTAAACTAAGCTAATGATATATAAGATGTATAATGTAAGCAATGCAAGGCGCCATATGCATGATATGACCAACATCAGCATGCCAGGTTAGAGCAAACACCTCAGGTGGTAAACAGGCATGGTCGGCTCCTTCTGAATCTCCATCTGAACAGTTATCTTCCTCTGGAATACAATCTGGAAATGCAGGAGGGGGGCACTTCTCCCACCATGGAGCGGCGTCTGCATGACATTATATTCGCACGCAACGGTCTTCTCTTTTTCTCTACATGTTCAGTACGATTGTGTACAATATCTGACATGCATAATAATAAAAAAATACTCCCTCCGTCCAGAAATACTTGTCATCAAGATGAATAAAAGGGGATGTATCTAGATGTATTTTAGTTCTAGATACACCCCTTTTTATCCATTTCGATGACAAGTATTTCCGGATGGAGGGAGTAGTTAGATTTTGTAAGGCCTAAGGGGTGCATGCGAAAATCAAGAGTGATGGTAGCAAACGAGTGGATGGATCCAAAACTAATGATACCAGGTAGATTATAGCTTCAGTTTAAAAAGATAGACAATGGATCATCTATTGTTTGTTGCCCACCCAACATGAACCACATAGAAGACCCCAGATGAACCAGATAGTAGACAGATACTATTCGCTGTTGGCTCGATACGAGACCCGTGGGCAATTCAAAACTCAAGGTTGAACGATAAAGTAGCACGTAATAATAACCGATGTATAACATAAGCAAACACGAAAGACTGCGACCTCTCTTCCGGAACTGTGTAGTCCTCAGGTTCATCTACTCAGTCGGTGATGGTAATGCGGTTGGCGTGGCTGTCAGCAACGGGGAAGATGATCTGAGGCGGCGAAAGGAAGTCTGCAGGGGGGATCTCTGCTGCAGTGAACGCTTCTGTCGATGGTGCACCTCAGGTGGGGTGGATGACGGCACGGCAGGAGCAGGATATAACACACAGAGTTTTCTTTGACGCCTATCTGAAAATGAAGTAAATCTGTAAGGGCTCCTTAGAATTGGAGGATTCTATAAACACAGGGATAGGAAAAACACAAGAATAGGATAGGAATGCACGTGCAAAACAGAGCATTTGGAAACACAGGATTTCAGTCAACCTGTGTGTTTGGCTCACATGAATTGGAAGAACAGAGGAATGGAGAAACAAAGTGATGCGGCGAGTGTACAACCTCTTTGGCATAGCCTTGTGGACCTCAGCATCATTGGGTTGGACGTGGAGGATGGTGATGATGCTGGTGTGACTGTCGGAGGAGGGGAAGAAGATCCGAGGCCTCTGGAAACGGCGCCGAGGGTACTGCTCCGCTGTGATGGACGGTTCCGTGGTTGGAGCAGCTCCGCTAAGGTGTACGGCGACGAGGCTGAAGCATGACAAGACAGACAATGTTAATCTGAAGTGGGACCCTAATATCATCTGCAATAGATGATGTAAAATACATCACCAAAAAGTGCTAGATGTAAAACGCATCAGCCGCGCCACGGCCGCTCCGACAGATGCTGTAAGTACTGTTCACTCTGAACTTAACTGAAAATTGAACTTCACAGTCGAAACTAAATTTTACTGTCGAAACTGATTGAACTAGTAACAGAGCATTGCAATAGATGTTTAGGGCGTTCGAGCACTAGTAGCAGAGGAGCAGTGATCTAAATCAGCAGACGCTCGAGCAGGGAACACACTAGCAGAGAGCAAGTCATGTGGTAGCACCGCGAGCGAGTGCTAAAGCAGCAACTCCTGTAGCTGCCGGAGGTCGTGCAGCAGTAGCAGCAGCGCAAGCGAGAGCAAGACAGAGCAGCAGCACGAACGAAAGCAGGAGCAGTGCAGCAGCGCGACCGACAGCAAGAACAGAGCCGCAGCGCGAGCGAGAGCCAGAGCAACTGCAGCTAGTGCCGTTGTGGAAGTCGCCGCCGAGGAAGCAATGACATGGGGGAGAGACGCCGTGGATGATGTGGCCGGCGACGGCGCCATCGATGGAGACATGCCATGTCTGCTCAGTATCGAGCACCGGCAGCCCCGTGAGATCGAATAAAAGATAAAATGCAGCGGTGAGTGCAGAACCTCCTTGGTTACGCCGAGTTGGCCTCGGCTTCATCGGATGAATTGGTGAGGGTGTTGCGGTTCCGGTGGGGCAGGTCAAGACGGCGTTGTGGGGATTGAGGTGGCGCGATAGACGAGGCGAACGTCGGGGCAGCTCCTTGGAGGTGGAGGACAGGGCGGCTGATCCGGCGGGACGACGAGATGGACAACGGATCCTCATCCAGTGCGGTGGATGAGGGATAGCAAGCTGTTGCGGTGGACGACGTAGTCGGGGAAGAGTCTCCGGCTGGGCGGCGGTCGGGAGGCCGACGGAGGAGCGTGGGGTTTCGGGGGTTTTGGCGGCCTCGGTGTACGAATGGGGGGCGAAGGGGGGAGCCAAGCTTAGGGACGCGCTTGTCCAGAATGTAGGGTAAGTTACCAGCGTACCCCCACCGGTTTTGACACCGCGACATGGAGCTTCATTTCCGGCTGAGGGGTAGAAGGGGATTTCGTGTGTCTGGGCTGCAGGAGCGATTTCGGATGAGGAGGGAGTTCTCGCGCGCGTCCAAATTTCGGGATAACAAGGCGCGGCGCGGGTTGAAGAAGCGGAAGTTTCAAAGCAGGTGAGACAAAAGATACTCGAGCTTGAAAATTCCGGGATAACAAGGTGCGGATTCCTTGTTCGGCAGAACAAACTTAACGTGTAAAAAAACAATTCATACAAGACACAAGAGAGACATGTCCCCTTTTACTATATTGCTATAGATGCCATTGAAAAAACTACAAGAAAAATGTAAAAAAATCAAGAGAACAAGATTACCCTGCACAGTACCAAATCGATTCGCACTTCCCTCAAGAAGAACAAAAAGCAAATCAATTCCCACCAAAAAAAAGAGTAATGTCCCTTTTTATATGATTACAGATGCCATGATCTCGAATTTCAATTTTTGAATCCACGTTATGATGAATTCGAATATATCGTTAGGTGACCTTCCGGTTTATAATTGATGTAGTCGTACATTTTGATCTTCCATCATATATGAACATTTTACTCCACCATGTGAACATATATATTGTCGTCTACCATATGGACTAAATTTGAATCAATTTTCCTTATTTGAATACGATTGTTGTCAAGTTATACAATAATTTAAATATTATCTTGATAACAAAAAACATACATATAGCAGTAATCATATTTCACTATGAACTACATGTACCATACGCTCTCCAATTCAAATATTTGTATCCATTTTATGTTCAATTCAAATCATAGTACATTATTGGTCTAGGTAGCGAGATGTTTGGGATAATCTAAAGCCTGTTTTCATACGTATAATTTTTGGCCGAATTGGGACAAGTTTTCGTATAAGCCTCTTGCAAAACCAGAGATTCTCTCAACAAGCCTCGTGGTTCCGAGAGGGAACGTGTCACCTTTTTGTGCGAAACGATATACGCTGCCTCCCCTGATTTTATTTACAGAGGCAACATAGAACTATATGAGTGCCCTGTTAAATTTTGGAATTATTTCGGGTTCATTTGGCCTTTTTATACATTAATTGAGTTTCTGGACTTTCAATGTGCATAATCTAAATATGAATTGCATGCACATGCTCCGGTGCACCAAAGTGGGTTGAAAAATCACATGTTTGTCCTTGGTTGAATTTCTAGGTCACATGGAAGAAATGAGAATGAAATTCAAACATCTGGGCGTCATGACTCGGCCGAGAACATCGAGAAACTTTGATTTTAAATTCATGTAAATCCAAAACTCGCCTGGAAATCATGAAACTTGGCATGGTGTCATGTCATGGCACTAACATGTTGTGGTAAAACATTGGGCCGATTTGGAAGCTCGTGGTTCTAAGAGGGAACGTGCCACCTTTGAGTGTGAAACGATATACGCTGCCCCCCTTGAGTTTCTTAACAAAGGCAACATAGAACTACATTAGTGCCCTGTTAAATTTTGGAATTATTCCGGGTTCGTTTGTCGTTTTTTATACATTAATTGAGTTTCTGGTCATTTAATGTTCATAAGTCAAATTTGAACTAATAGCACATGCTCTCGTGCACCAAAGTTGGTTGAAAAATCACATATGTGTCCTCGGGTGAATTTCTAGGTCCCATGCAAGAAATGAGAATAAAATTAAAACATCTGGGCATCGTGGCTCGGCCGAGAACATTGAGAAACTTGGTTTTAAAATTCTTGTAAATCCAAAACACGTCTGAAAATCATGAAACTTGGCATGGATGTCATGTCATGGTACTACCATGTTGTGGTAAAAATTTGGCCGAATTGGAACATATTTTGGTATAAGCTTCTTGCAAACCCAAGCTTCTCTCAAGAAGGCTCGAGGTTCTGAGAGGGAACGTGCCACCTTTGAGTGCGAAACGATATACGGTGTCCCCTTGAGTTTATTTACAAAGGCAACATAGAACTACATGAGTGCCCTGTTAAATTTTGGTATAAGCTTCTTGCAAATCGGAGCTTCTCTCAAGAAGGCTCGTGGTTCTGGGAGGGAACGTGTCACCTTTGTGTGCATAATTCGAATTTGAAATACAAGCACATGTTCCAGTGCACCAAAGTTGGTTGAAAAATCACATGGGTGTCCTAGGGTAAATTTCTAGGTTACATGCAAGAAATGGGAATGAAATTCAAAATTCTGGGCGTCGTGGCTGGGTTGGAAACATTGAGAAACTTAGTTTTTCAATTCCTGTAAATCCAAAACACGCATGAAAATAATGAAACTTGGCTTGGTGCCATGACATGGCACCAACATGCTGTGGTAAATTTGCAGTCCGATTTGCGAAGGCGCACACATTAACAATCAACAAAGTCATTTTGGAACAAGTGCTGTCGCGTTATAATCGGAAACACAAGTATTGTTGAAACCGTGGGCGTTCTACTTACAAGTACAATTTACGTGCCGCCACGCGTCCCCATTTTTTATTAGCTAGGAGGCGCCGTGCAGGGTAGCTATTTGAGTACGAGAGGCGTGCGATCATACCCCTGCGCGTGCTTATCAGGAGGAGAGCCCTTTGACCTCCATCCGCCGTCCACCTCTATCCCAAGGTCTCCATTAATGGCGCTCGAGCCTCTGTTTAATAGTGTGGCTATGTCTCACTCGACTGAGATTTAAGAGAGAAAAAAGAAAATCTGAAAGCACGGATCTTGATGTAAGATCCGACGGACCTATATAGCATCTACTGCGACTTATAGCAAGACTGATGAATATATAAGGACGATTAATTTTTTTATCAAAGAAGGGCTTGTCCCTTCCGATTTTCATTACTGAAAACCACCACAATTCACAAGAAGTTCAGCACAACTCCAGCCTAACACGAAGGACTAAAAGCTACCAGATTGAAATCGCAACATCCCAAGAGGACAACAAAGGCCAAACATCCGCGCTAGAACCCAATATTTCACAACCGACGACACAATCCACATCCTAAACCGATTATTACATCAAAAGAAACCAGGAAACTGAAGGAAGCCCAGCAGCAACTAGAAGAACAGCAACGCCAGGGTCGCCACAGCAAGAGTTTTCTTAATTCCAGCCTCGCAACATTGATCTTCCACAGATAGATAAGGACGGTTAATCGTCTTACATAATTAGAAAGATAATTAAAAAAGCCACATGCGGCTACGCCCGAAATACACAAGGGCAAAAGAAGAAGGAAGACAAGGATCTGGCTCACTGATCTCTACTTTCTTGATGCGTTGCTGCAGGCTGCGGGAACTAGTCTCCGCGGCGAGCGGCGATGAGCTCTTTCGTGTCCTCAAGACGCTGCTTGAAGACATCCACAGATTCCTCCACCAGCCTTTGGCGCTCGTTGCGGAGCATGTCATTCTCGTCCATAAGTTTCTTGACGATGACGCCGGTCCTCTTCAACAAGGCATTGGTCTCCTCCTGCTGGTCTGCACTTCGGACGATCTTCTCCCTCAGTTGGTCATGCTCAGCCCGGAGCCTCTCATTGCCCTCCCTTAGTGCGCCGGTAGCCTGTTCAAACAAGGCTTTCATGGCGTCCTGCAACCTCGCAAAACTGGAGATCTGATCCATCTGGCTATGGACGATCGCATGCATGCGCCTGTAACAGTCATCGCCTGAACACGAGAAATTTTACTAGGCCGCCGCGGCGCGGCGGGACATCTCTGCCGCATTCGTGGCGCGGCGGGACATCTCTGCTGCTTCCGCGGCGCGGCCGGACCAGTCTGCTGCATCGACGGCGCGGCGGGACCTCTGTGCTGCTACTTCCACGCGGCGGGACATGTTGGCTGCTCTCGCAGCGAGGCGGGACATCTCTCGTGCTTCCGCTTCCATGCTCGCCTCTCCCTGGTGGCAATCTCTCGACCCAGAACTCACGCTGGCCATGGCAGACGCAAGGGAAGGATGCTGAATGGCTTGTTTGTTTTTGTGGATGAGGAGTTGAGGAGGAATGCGCGGTCATCTTGGCATACTAGTCAGTATTTATAACCGAGTACTAATACGCTCCTAAGTGGGAAACCGTTTAGGTTGTGATCAGTGTGAACAGGTTTGCAATTCAATATAGCGTGGAGTAATTTGGAATGTGACGAGACGCAAGCTCAAAATTTATTGACGGTTCAAGTTTCGAAGTGCGGCACTATTCCCGGATGGAGTACTTCTTTTTCTACTCTCTCCTTTCCGGTTTTATAGGGCTTATCTCAAAATTTTAGTTTTTCCATTTTATAAGGCTCAATTTGGTTGTTCCCCAACACATGTTCAGATTCCAAGGTGCATTAAATCATTGCATGCAAGTATTAAGAGAAAATTGACCAATGCATGTACTTTATGCATGCATGCATTGCAATTAATGCATTGATAAACATATTTTTTTATCGCCACCAAAACCCACCATTTCTTAAGCTAAAGTAGACCAAGGTAATCCCTATATTAGCATATTACTAAGATAAACAGAAGGCACTGTAGAAACATTTAGGACGTGAGCTTGTCAATCTGAATGTGGAGGGACACAAGCTTACCCTGCACAGTACCAAATCGATTCGCACTTCCCTCAAGAAGAACAAAAAGCAAATCAATTCCCACCAACAAAAAGAGTAATGTCCCTTTTTATATGATTACATATGCCATGATCTCGAATTTTAATTTTTGATCTCGAATTTCAATTTTTGAATCCATGTTATGATGAATTCTAATATATCGTTAGGTGACCTTGCGGTTTATAATTGATTTAGTCGTACATTTTGATCTTCCATCATATATGAACATTTTACTCCACCATGTGAACATGTATATTGTCGTCTACCATATGGACTAAATTTGAATCAATTTTCCTTATTTGAATACGATTGTTGTCAAGTTATACAATAATTTAAATATTATCTTGATAACAAAAAACATACATATAGCAGTAATCATATTTCACTATGAACTACATGTACCATACGCTCTCCAATTCAAATATTTGTATCCATTTTATGTTCAATTCAAATCATAGTACATTATTGGTCTAGGTAGCGAGATGTTTGGGATAATCTAAAGCCTGTTTTCATACGTATAATTTTTGGCCGAATTGGGACAAGTTTTCGTATAAGCCTCTTGCAAAACCAGAGATTCTCTCAACAAGCCTCGTGGTTCCGAGAGGGAACGTGTCACCTTTTTGTGCGAAACGATATACGCTGCCTCCCCTGATTTTATTTACAGAGGCAACATAGAACTATATGAGTGCCCTGTTAAATTTTGGAATTATTTCGGGTTCATTTGGCCTTTTTATACATTAATTGAGTTTCTGGACTTTCAATGTGCATAATCTAAATATGAATTGCATGCACATGCTCCGGTGCACCAAAGTGGGTTGAAAAATCACATGTTTGTCCTTGGTTGAATTTCTAGGTCACATGGAAGAAATGAGAATGAAATTCAAACATCTGGGCGTCATGACTCGGCCGAGAACATCGAGAAACTTTGATTTTAAATTCATGTAAATCCAAAACTCGCCTGGAAATCATGAAACTTGGCATGGTGTCATGTCATGGCACTAACATGTTGTGGTAAAACATTGGGCCGATTTGGAAGCTCGTGGTTCTAAGAGGGAACGTGCCACCTTTGAGTGTGAAACGATATACGCTGCCCCCCTTGAGTTTCTTAACAAAGGCAACATAGAACTACATTAGTGCCCTGTTAAATTTTGGAATTATTCCGGGTTTGTTTGTCGTTTTTTATACATTAATTGAGTTTCTGGTCATTTAATGTTCATAAGTCAAATTTGAACTACAAGCACATGCTCTCGTGCACCAAAGTTGGTTGAAAAATCACATATGTGTCCTCGGGTGAATTTCTAGGTCCCATGCAAGAAATGAGAATAAAATTAAAACATCTGGGCATCGTGGCTCGGCCGAGAACATTGAGAAACTTGGCATGGATGTCATGTCATGGTACTACCATGTTGTGGTAAAAAATTGGCCGAATTGGAACATATTTTGGTATAAGCTTCTTGCAAACCCAAGCTTCTCTCAAGAAGGCTCGAGGTTCTGAGAGGGAACGTGCCACCTTTGAGTGCGAAACGATATACGGTGTCCCCTTGAGTTTATTTACAAAGGCAACATAGAACTACATGAGTGCCCTGTTAAATTTTGGAATTATTCCGACTTCGTTTGGCCTTATTTACACATTAATTGAGTTTTTGGTCATTTAATGTGCATAATTCAAATTGAACTACAAGCACATGCTCCCGTGCACCAAAGTTGGTTGAAAAATCACATTTGTGTCCTCGGGTGAATTTCTAGGTCCCATGCAAAAAATGAGAATCAAATTCAAACATCTGGGCATCGTGGCTCGGTCGAGAACCTTGAGAAACTTGGTTTTAAAATCATGAAACTTGGCATGGTGTCATGTCATGGTAGTACCATGTCGTGGTAAAAAAAATTGGTCGAATAGGAACAAATTTTGGTATAAGCTTCTTGCAAATCGGAGCTTCTCTCAAGAAGGCTCGTGGTTCTGGGAGGGAACGTGTCACCTTTGTGTGCATAATTCGAATTTGAAATACAAGCACATGTTCCAGTGCACCAAAGTTGGTTGAAAAATCACATGGGTGTCCTCGAGTAAATTTCTAGGTTACATGCAAGAAATGGGAATGAAATTCAAAATTCTGGGCGTCGTGGCTGGGTTGGAAACATTGAGAAACTTAGTGTTTCAATTCCTATAAATCCAAAACACGCATGAAAATAATGAAACTTGGCTTGGTGCCATGACATGGCACCAACATGCTGTGGTAAATTTGCAGTCCGATTTGCGAAGGCGCACACATTAACAATCAACAAAGTCATTTTGGAACAAGTGATGTCGCGTTATAATCGGAAACACAAGTATTGTTGAAACCGTGGGCGTTCTACTTACTAGTACCATTTACGTGCCGCCACGCGTCCCCATTTTTTATTAGCTAGGAGGCGCCGTGCAGGGTAGCTATTTCAGTACGAGAGGCGTGCGATCATACCCCTGCGCGTGCTTATCGGGAGGAGAGCCCTTTGACCTCCATCTGCCGTCCACCTCTATCCCAAGGTCTCCATTAATGGCGCTCGAGCCTCTGTTTAATGGTGTGGCTATGTCTCACTCGACTGAGATTTAAGAGAGAAAAAAGAAAATCTGAAAGCACGGATCTTGATGTAAGATCCGACGGACCTATATAGCATCTACTGCGACTTATAGCAAGACTGATGAATATATAAGGACGATTAAATTTTTTATCAAAGAAGGGCTTGTCCCTTCCGATTTTCATTACTGAAAACCACCACAATTCACAAGGAGTTCAGCACAACTCCAGCCTAACACGAAGGACTAAAAGCTACCAGATTGAAATCGCAACATCCCAAGAGGCCAACAAAGGCCAAACATCCGCGCTAGAACCCAACATTTCACAACCGACGACACAATCCACATCCTAAACCGATTATTACATCAAAAGAAACCAGGAAACTGAAGGAAGCCCAGCAGCAACTAGAAGAACAGCAACGCCAGGGTCGCCACAGCAAGAGTTTTCCTAATTCCAGCCTCGCAACATTGATCTTCAACAGATAGATAAGGACGATTAATCGTCTTACATAATTAGAAAGATAATTAAAAAAGCCACATGCGGCCACGCCCGAAATACACAAGGGCAAAAGAAGAAGGAAGACAAGGATCTGGCTCACTGATCTCTACTTTCTTGATGCGTTGCTGCAGGCTGCGGGAACTAGTCTCCGCGGCGAGCGGCGATGAGCTCTTTCGTGTCATCAAGACGCTGCTTGAAAACATCCACAGATTCCTCCACCAGCCTTTGGCGCTCGTTGCGGCGCATGTCATTCTCGTCCATAAGTTTCTTGACGATGACGCCGGTCCTCTTCAACAAGGCACTGGTCTCCTCCTGCTGGTCTGCACTTCGGACGATCTTCTCCCTCAGCAGGTCATGCTCAGCCCGGAGCCTCTCATTGCCCTCCCTTAGTGCGCCGATAGCCTGTTCAAACAAGGCTTTCATGTCGTCCTGCAACCTCGCAAAACTGGAGATCTGATCCATCTGCCTATGGACGATCGCATGCATGCGCCTGTAACAGTCGTCGCCTGCACGCGAGAAATTTTACCAGGCCGCCGCGGCGCGGCGGGACATCTCTGCCGCATTCCTGGCGCAGCGGGACATCTCTGCTGCTTCCGCGGCGCGGCCGGACCAGTCTGCTGCATCGACGGTGCGGCGGGACCTCCGTGCTGCTTCAGCGGCGCGGCGGGACCTCTGTGCTGCTACTTCCACGCGGCGGGACATGTTGGCTGCTCTCGCAACGAGGCGGGACATCTCTCGTGCTTCCGCTTCCATGCTCGCCTCTCCCTGGTGGCAATCTCTCGACCCAGAACTCACGCTGGCCATGGCAGACGCAAGGGAAGGATGCTGAATGGCTTGTTTGTTTTTGTGGATGAGGAGTTGAGGAGGAATGCGCGGTCATCTTGGCATACTAGTCCGTATTTATAACCGAGTACTAATACGCTCCTAAGTGGGAAACCGTTTAGGTTGTGATCGGTGTGAACAGGTTTGCAATTCAATATAGCGTGGAGTAATTTGGAATGTGACGAGACGCAAGCTCAAAATTTATTGACGGTTCAAGTTTCGAAGTGCGGCACTATTCCCGGATGGAGTACTTCTTTTTCTACTCTCTCCTTTCCGGTTTTATAGGGCTTATCTCAAAATTTTAGTTTTTCCATTTTATAAGGCTCAATTTGGTTGTTCCCCAACACATGTTCAGATTCCAAGGTGCATTAAATCATTGCATGCAAGTATTAAGAGAAAATTGACCAATGCATGTACTTTATGCATGCATGCATTGCAATTAATGCATTGATAAACATATTTTTTTATCGCCACCAAAACCCACCATTTCTTAAGCTAAAGTAGACCAAGGTAATCCCTATATTAGCATATTACTAAGATAAACATAAGGCACTGTAGAAACATTTAGGACGTGAGCTTGTCAATCTGAATGTGGAGGGACACAAGCTTAGCCCCGGCCAGCAGCTTGGGCGGAACTGTCAAGAAGGTCAGCTCCTGCACGTCGACGTCGCCGGGATCCTTGCTGCTTGTCACCTCCATTTCCACCTTGACGGTGTCGGTCGTGCCTTTGGGCTCCCCCGGCGGGCCGTTCGCCCACAGCTTGGCCACGTAGTGCGGCAGTGGGGATGCCCCCGCTCTGATGCAGACGACCGACACGACGATAGGCGCGCCGATGTCGAGCACGCCGCCGACCAAGAAAAACGCGCGGCGGTCCTCCTCCGCGAACAGCAAGAGCCTTGGCTCCGACAGTGGCACTTGAAGCTGGAGCACCTTGCCGTACTGGATCCTGTGCACGGGCATGGGACGCGCGGTGCTGATGTGGTGGTAGAGCGCCGGCGGCGGGCCTTCGTAGCCGCAGACGGGCATGGGGCATTTGCAGGGTGCGAGCGGACACACGCTCTGGTGATCGGCGAGCTTGTGGTAAGTGACGTAGAGCCCACAGCCTTCGTGCGGGCACTCCACCCTCACCGATGAAAGGACGGAGTCCACCGCCGTGTTCCGCACGTCGAAGCCACCGCCGCGCTCGCACTTCTGGCACTGCTGCTGGTTCCCGGGGCGCTCGACGCGGCAGTCCGCGCAGGCCAGGTGCCCTCCCTTGCACTGCAGAAATCAATCGAACAGCACATCAATCAAGAAACCTGCACCTTGCTCAATCAGCCGAACGGACGAGGTGTATTCGAACCTCATACACTGGAGGCGTCAAGGGGCGGAGGCACAAGGGGCAGTGGAGCACGGTGAGGTCCATCGAGACCTTAGAGAGCTCCATCGTCGGGTCATGTTCGGTCTGCATGATCTCGCCCTCCTCGTGCACAACCATCTCTCGACTTGGGCCGAGGTATTACAAAGCTTTACCGTCACATATTTTATACTACTTCAAGGTGCATTAAATCAACACATGCAAGTGTCAAAAGGAGAGTCACGGCATGCATGCATGCGTTGTAATTAATGCATCGGTAAACGCAAATTATTGAAATATATCGAGTGCAGTGCTTTGATGTGTCGCGTCAAATCGTACATCAACGAGAAGTTTGATTATCCTCTCCCTCGCCGACTTAACTGCACCTGCCTTTGGCTGTATGATAGGTTGGCCACACACCTGTCGGGCCCACCTGTCATACACGCAAAGGCAGGAGCGTCCCTCCCTCGCCCATGAGCGTGGTGGCTGGCAAGACTAGGAGAATCTTCCGCTACACGCTCTCCCTCCCGCACGCGGTGGACATGGAGCAGTTCAATCGGTGTCAGATGGCCAGAAGCGTACTGTAGTAGTCCTCCAGTGCAGTAGTACTCCATCATTGTTCGACTTCCCGAAGAGGCGAAGAGCCAAGCGCAGCCCGGACGCTCGTGTGGCAGTTTCATGTGTAGACTAGTCTAGGATAGCGTGTACCGTGCCTGTAAGCTTAAAATCGTTGGGGTCGGCTCCATGCTATGTGGATGTCTCGAAGTTTTTTTAAAAAAATTAAAATAGTCTTCTGGCCCTACCTGACACCTAGGTGATTGTAGTTTGCACGCTCATCTGGTCAAGACAGGAATATATATATATATATATATATATATATATATATATATATATATATATATATATATATATATATATATATATATATATATATATATATATATATATATATTAATTTGTTTTTTCTTCGAAAAGGGGGACTCCCCGGCCTCTGCATCAGAACGATGCATACGGCCACATATATTTTAATATTTGGTGGATAAATGTTAGAGGTTGCAGCAAATATATTGTACACTGCGGGCCTTTCAGCCAAGTTTAGAGGCAAGCATATGTGGGGCCAGTGCTATGATGTGTCGCGTCAACTCGTACAACGAGGAGAAGCTTGATTTTACTACACACCTTCTCCCTCACCCATGCGCGCGGTTGCTCGCAAACGAGGACAGGCTTTTACTTAGTAGTACTTCTACAACAAGCTATCCGTCCCGCTCGCGGTGGACGGACATGCGGCAGTGGATTTGACACTGTAGAAGCAGTAGTAGTAACATCATTGTTCGTCATCTCGAAGAGGCGAAGAGCCAAGCGCAAACCGAACGTTGCACTTGCGAACATTGGAGCACGCATATAGCCAGGCTGAGTATTTAACCAAAAACTACCACATTTCACGGAAACGTGACAGAAAACTACCACTTTACGATTTTGTGCGGAAAACTACCACTTTTGTTCTAATCCGTGGCAAAAAACTACCAAGTCTCGAAACCGGTCGCTTCACCCGCGCTAAGCACCAAACTAACCAGCCGGTCCCACGTTTCAGGTGCCACGGTGGCCAACCGATGCCCGCCGCGCATTAACGGCGCGTCCGCGGTCGGAAACGGTGGCTGTCAGTTTGCGTTCAATGCACCAAAACGTGGGACCGGCCATTTGATGCTGATCCTCTGACGACGCCGTTTCCGACCGCGGACGTGCCGTTAACGTGCGGCGGGCGTCGGTTGGCCACTGTGGCACCTGAAACGTGGGACCGGCTGGTTAGTTTGGTGCTTAGCGCGGGCGAAGCAACCGGTTTCGAGACTTGGTAGTTTTTTGCCACGGATTAGGACAAAGTGGTAGTTTTTCGCACAAAATCGTAAAGTGGTAGTTTTCTGTCACGTTTCCGTGAAATGTGGTAGTTTTTGGTTAAATACTCAGCCAGGCTCTTGCATGATACAAAATTGCTATGTGAGCCCACTATTGTACTAGTACGTACAACTACTTGCTAGTATAGCCATGTAAACCAGAAAGGAATATTTGCCCTTCTAGAGATTTCAACAAGTGACTAGACTACACCGAGACGGAGTACGTATGGAGCAAAATGAGTGAATCTGCACCATAAATAAATACTCCCTCCATCCCATAATATAAGAGCATTTTTGACACTACACTAGTGTCAAAAATGTTCTTATATTATGGAACGGAGGGAGTACGTACTATTTCTATCGTTTTCCTCTCCGAGGTGCACAATATTGAGTATACTGACTAGTCTCTTTTTGACACGCATATACGTTTTTTACACGGTATAGACGCAAGCGCTCATATACATGCGCATACACTCACCCCTATGAATGCACACACGCACGGCACTATCATCTTGAAATTTACGAAGTCACCATAGGCACCTCGTCATCACGGGTCCATAGGTGCTTGAATGCCAAGGAGGGAGAGGGTAGCGGTTCCCGAGACGTTAAACGGTTAATGATGCATCCTTAATTACATGCAGAGGGAATTAATTGGAGAAGCAGAATAGAGCCAGCACGATGTGAATGCAACAGAGTTTGGACTCTCATATAATAAAGGCGCCCCACCACTCCAATCCATCTACTCCCAAGTCTCTGTGCAACACTGCTCACTCCAATCCAAGACCAAGTGACCAGAAGCCACAAGCACCTATGGAGACGATGGACGCGAGCGGCAGTCGGCTGTGCCAAATCATCCAAGGCGCCGGCCTGCGGCCCCGTACCACACAGCGTTTCCAGACGGTGCTGGCGACCGCAGGCATCGTAGCCCTCGCCGACGCCGGCTTCGCCTCTCGCATGGACGACATGATGGTCAACTCCATCCGCAAGTTCACCGCCGTCAAGAAGCGCGCGGACGACCTTGCCGTACTGGTCCAGCCCACGCGCCCAGGCTCCTCATTGCCTGCCACCCTCATCGGCCTCCATTGTGACGAACTCTTTCAAGCCCTGGTGGCCCTGCAGGTGCCGGAGGTCGCGACGAAGAATGTGCACCTCGAGGCCGCGCTCGCCACGCAGCGCCTCGCCATGCAAGAAACCGTCGACCTGCACATCCACGTCTACGAGGAAATCGTCTACATAGGCCACTACAAGGCAAGCGAGGATAGAAAGACGTTGGCCTTCTTCCAGCGGCTGGAATATTTGGACGCCATTGTTCAAAAGCACGTCGACCTGGGCACGGAAGGCGCTGCTACTTAGGCGTCGTTCGGTGGGCCGGCGCCCTGAGTCGAGGAGGTGGACGTCGTCGATGGATGCATCTCTTCTTCTTGCCTCCTGTAACCAGCACTGCATCGCCTCGTGGCCTTAATATTTTATTAGTATAGTACTCCCTTCGTTCCCAAATATAAGTCTTTCTAAAGATTCCAGCAAGTGACTACTACATACGAAGCAAAATGAGTGAATCTACACTCTAAACTATGTCTACATACATCTGTATGTTGTATTCCATTTGAAATAGTATCTAAAAAGGCTTATATTTATGAACGGAGGGAGCATATGGCATTTTTATTCCAGTCGTAACGTTTTCACTGTGAGGTGGGGCCGCGGTTGAGCAAACCCACACCGCCCACCGGGCGTCGGCCGAGTTTCGAATTAGAAGAGAGAAACGAGGGAGGAGAGCTAGCTGTAGCACGGACGCTGTTGTCAGATGGGACTCGTGTTTATAGAATAGGAGTACTGAGCACTTGTGCCTCTTTTTTTTCTTTTTTGAGGGAAAAATTAGTCGTATGTCTAGTACCACTAGTTGGGTGCGTGCGACCTATAGCTGTCATCACTTTAGGTCTCCTTTTTGAACCGCGGCTACGCTTCACAGTACATATTATTTCACGCATTTATCCTCCTATATGTACTCCTAGGCTATTTCCACGTGCTCCCATTCGCCAACATGTGGGACATAGAGCATCTGGGTCGTAGTGCATGCACGACTCGGAGCATATGCCAGGGTACTTTACATTTCAGACCTCTCGAATTTCATGCAAACCCCCCGCAGAAGAATAAATAAATGAATGAATTACTACATGAAACCGGATTATTTTCATGGAAACTGGAGCACGTTCATTAAATTTTGGACATAACACGTTTATAAAAAATGACCGGACCGAAACCAATCTAAGGGCCTCTTTGATTTTTCCCGCAAAAAAGGGCATCTTTCATTCGCAGGATACTGAAAACACAGGAATGGGGAAAGTATGATGGCGATGAACCGAGACGAGGAGAACTCTAACTCAGTTAGAGGTTAGCTAGAGTTAGATTCTAACCCTGAACTAACTCTAAACCAAAGAGGTGTATGGATGGTAGGGTTAGATTGACAATAAATGCTCTATCTCAATCATTTGACTACTTTGGACCCTATTTCCTGCCGGATTATGATCGTGCTTGGATACGTTTTAGTTCCATGACTAAAAGTAGTGAGACTAAAACTTGCTAGCCTCACCCATGCTTGGATCCACATACTAAAGAGACTAAAATCAAGTTAATGCGCATTTATTATCCTCCAAACCCTCCAATCCAGAACTCGCATGTGTTAAAGGTGAGGAGTTAAATGAGGAGAGATGACTACCACATTTTAGTAGGGGTACCCCTGACTAAATTTTTTTAGTCTCAAGACTAGTTTTAGCCCCTCTTTAGTCAGGGGTGCTTGGAACTTTTAGCCTCTTAAAGAGACTATTTTTAGTCAGACTAAAATAAGTCCCTTGGATCCAAGCACCCTCTTGGTGTGGTCGGCTCTTTTGTGGCCTCCGCCCGCTCACAATTGACATAAACGAACCATCTATACAAATCAAGCATGCAAAACATGATAATTTTTACTTTGTCCATACAAATGAGATATCCCACTTAAACATACAAGTCGTAAATCAAGCTTCACAAAATAAAAAAAACACTTCATGAAACAAAGAATGAGCTAACTCATCACGGAAGTCATTCACGATAGGGAGGGAGCCCGGAGCCCCTCACGCACCGAGGGAGGAGCTCTCCATTGTCGCTCTAGAGGAAGGCTCTGTAGAGCCCAAGCCCCGGGAACCCCTCCGACTCCGGACCTTGCGAGTTAAGGTCGACACCGACATGGGTAGCAGGGCCGCTTGCCGCCGACTGGGAACTTAATCTTTGGGCCTCTAGAAATAATGCAAGCATGTAACTAAAATACCTGGAAAGGTGAACTGAATCTTTCGGCCTCTAGAAATAATGCAAGCCTGAAACTGAAATACCTAGAAAGGTGAACTGAATATTTGGGCCTCTAGAAATAATGTAAGCCTGAAATTGAATTACCTAGAAAGGTGAACTGAATCTTTGGGCCTCTAGAAATAATGCAAGCCTGAAATTGAAATACCTAGAAAGGTGACCTGAATCTTTGGGCCTCTAGAAAGATTTATTACCTCCTCAAGCAGCATCAAACAATTCCATGCGTGCACCACAAATCTATACCATGTTTGATCAGGATCTACTTTTCCAAATCAGAATTAGCGCTAGAGCAAGCAAGATCACTGATATGGCCGTGAGACAGAGAAGAAACGAACAAACTCACCCCTCTCGCGACCTCCCTGGTAGATGCGCCGCCGCCGTGCACGAAAGAGGGAGAAAAATGACTGGTGAAGGGGGAGCGGGGCGACCTTCGAAGGCCGGAGGGAGAGGGAGGCCGGAGTAGGGCGGCGGAGGCTGGAAGAAGAGGGCGGCCGGAGGAGAGAGAGGGCGAGCAACCCTATGGGGAACAGAGAGGAGTCGTGTGATAGGTGGGGGGAGCGATCTGGTGCGGGCAGGGGAGATTTTTTTAGTTCTCTTCTAGTGGGCCCGAGGATAACTAACCCAATTAGAACCTCTCCACCGGGCTAGTTTTTTTAGCTGGGTTAGAGCAAACTAGCTCAAACTAACCCCTCTTGTTTCGATAATTTGAGGCTATTTCAACCCAAACTAGCACATTGTTACTGTACTACTTGCTAAAGTGTGGATCCAAACAAAGAGGAGTGTTACTATACTACTTGCTACAGTGTGGACCGTAGCACATTGTTTTTTATGGCCATATCACCACATTGTTTTCTACTGTTGGTTCACTGGGCTACTGTGGTTCGTACTGCTGGTTCACTGGGCTGCGTGGTTAGCACTCCTCCGACCTGAGTAGTACTCCCTCCGTTCCTAAATATAAGTCTTTGTAGATATTTCACTGTGGACCACATACGGATGTATATAGATGCATTTTATGTGTAGATTCACTCATTTTTCTCCGTATGTGGTCCATAGTGAAATCTCTCCAAAGACTTATACTCCCTCCATCCCAAATTAGATGACTCAACTTTATACTAAAGTTAGTATAAAATTGAGTCATCTGTTTTGGAACGGAGGGAGTATTTAGGAACGGAGGGAGTTGTATAGTACTAGTATATACCGCATCATTCTTTGCTCCTTATTACTACTCCGGCATGTGGGAGAGCCAGCATCCGGGTCGACGTGTCATGCACCAGATTAGAGCATGGAACGGAAGGGGGGCATCACCCCGGTCGGAGCGCCAGTAATTCATGACTATAGTGAGTGGTCATATCACAAGTCTTTCCAGCAGTAACGCCTCGTCAAATCGCACAGCCCCACTCGCTCACCCTCCTCGCCTCTCTGTCAAACCGCCTACCCGAATGTACTGCCCGGGAAAAGCCCCGCCCTCAACTTTTAACTACGCAAAAATAGTTCGAGCTTGTTCGTTCTATATAAATACAGTAAGTATTGTATGTTTATTCACCCGTGGGGTTCTTCAATGAATGGAGGGGAGGGGAGCACAAGTGAACAATACTGTTGTCGGTGTCAAAACCGGCGATCTCGGGTAGGGGATCCTGAACTGTGCATCTAGGCGGATGGTAACAGGAGACAAGGGACACGATGTTTTTACCCAGGTTCGGGCCCTCCTGATGGAGGCAAAACCCTACTCCTGCTTGATTAATATTGATGATATGGGTAGTACAAGAGTAGATCTACCACGAGATCAGATAGGCTAAACCCTAGAAGCTAGCCTATGGTATGATAGTTGTTGTCCTGTCCTATGGACTAAACCCTCCGGTTTATATAGACACCGGAGGGGGCTAGGGTTACACAGAGTTGGTTACAATGGGAGAAGATCTACATATCCGTATTGCCAAGCTTGCCTTCTACGCCAAGGAAAGTCCCATCCGGACACAGGACGAAGTCTTCAATCTTGTATCTTCATAGTCCAACAGTCCGGCCAAAGGTTATAGTCTGGCTGTCCGGACACCCCCTAATCCAGGACTCCCTCAGTAGCCCCTGAACAAGGCTTCAATGACGACGAGTCTGGCGCGCAGATTGTCTTCGGCATTGCAAGGCGTGTTCCTCCTTCGAATACTTCATAGAAGATTTTGAACACGAGGATTGTGTCCGGCTCTGCAAAACAAGTTCCACATACCATCGTAGAGAGAGAGTATTTTCACAAATCTAATCTGCTGATGTATTCTGTAGCGTGACAACACACCACAGCCAAGCCTTCATTCGAATCGTTTTTTACTGTCCCACCTCGGTGCGTTTTGCGAGGCGGTTTCCTTGGCACGTCTTGTCGAAGCAGAGATCGTGTCCCCTTATCACGGGATTCTCATCAATACGGGTGTGGGTAACCCAACCGTGCCATTGATTACGGCGCTTGGGGGATAAGTGAGTTTTACCAGGCTGGTGGGGATGCATAGTTTCGTCCGCCCATATAAGGGGATAAGGATTCACCTTTTCATCCACGCCTTCTTCCTCCTTTGCTCATCCATTTTCGCACACTCGAGCTCCAGCGCCCAAGTCCGCATTTCCCACCTCAACCTTCTCCAACCATGTCCGGAGCGGGAGGCAGGTGGATGGTCTCCTCCATCACGGAGGGACACATCAAGAAGCTGAGGAGAGCCGGATACCTGCCCGACGACATCGCGCACCGGCTCCCAGATGAGGGACAGCTCATCCCCACCCCCAGGCCCCACGAGAGGGTAGTGTTCCTTACCCATTTCCTCCATGGACTGGGGTTCCCTCTCCACCCATTCGTCCGGGGGCTCATGTTCTACTACGGCCTGGATTTCCATGATCTGGCCCCGAACTTCATCCTCAACATCTCGGCATTTATTATCGTGTGCGAGGCCTTCCTCTGCATCAAGCCCCACTTTGGCTTATGGCTGAAGACCTTCAATGTCAAGCCGAAGGTAGTGAGCGGCCACCAGGCGGAGTGCGGAGGCTCCATGGTGGGAAAGATGCCCAATGTCACATGGCTCGAGGGCTCCTTCATGGAGACCATAAAGGGGTGGCAATCGGGGTGGTTCTACATCACCGAGCTGCGTGACCCTGAATGGGCAGCGGCCCCCGAGTTCCGATCTGGCATCCCCACGCGGCTCACCTCCTGGCAAGAGAAGGGCCTGTCCTGGGGTAGTTCGGGAGAGCTGACCGGACTCCAAACATGTATCCAAAACCTGGTGAGCAAGAAGCTCAAACTCGTCAACGTAGTCCAGGTCATGCTCATCCGCCGGATCCTCCCGTGTCAACGACGGGCTTTCAACTTGTGGGAGTTCGACCCGGCCCAGCACCAAACTCTGAACAGGCTCTTCGACACAACACACGAAGATGCCTGGAAGGTGCTATTCAAGGGCGCCGAGATTCCCCCTCCCACTACCGAGGATCGCGGATTCTGCGCAAAGCGCCAAGCCAGCGCGGTAAGCTATTTTACCTCTTACAGGATACTCGTTTTTCATAGTTTGACTCTATGCGGGATCTAAGCTCCTGTACCTTTGACAGGACTGGCAGGAGACGGCCGGACAGATCGATTTTTTGGCTCCTTTGCCCTAAGGCCCAGCAGACGCCCGCTTGGCGGAGTTGCTGGTTCCGGCACCTTACGTGGTGCCGGAGAAGAAGGCCAAGAAGAAGGCCACGGGAACCCGAAAGAGTTCCCGGCGCCCGGTGCTGTCGGACTCATCGTCCGATGACTCCGAGGCGCACTCCTCCCATGAAGATGAGGAGGAGGAAAAGAGGCTTCTTCCCCTCCAGCAGGGGGAGAAAAGAAAAGGAAGGACGCCCCAACTGGGGAGGCCAGAGGGTCCAAGAAGGGAAGGACCCTCCCTCCGGACTACTCCACCAACGCCGCCGACAGCGAAGAGGAGTGGCCGCCCAGGGCCAAGCCCCTGGCGAAGTCATAAGTATTCGGACACCAGAGTGACTCATAGCATTCCTTTATTGCACAGCTTCTCCTGACGCCGAATATAATCATGCAGTCCGCCCCGAGCCCGGATCGACGTGTCGTCGAGCGGTTCCTTGGGTTGGTCGGATGTGAACAGCCTTTCACTTCCGGCCGCCTCCTCCCCTCACCCTACGAACAATGCTGAAGTATTGTCTCAAGGGGTTCCAAACCGAGGGGAGGTAGGCCTGGGGGCGCCTCAAGGCGACATACCGGACTCCAGGCGCAAAGGGAGCAAGGCTCCCAAGGGCTCCAAGTCCGGCCCTGGGCCGAACACCGCACTGGAACCTTCAGTGGTTCCGGACTCCAGCAGGCGGCCCCCTAAAAAGGGCAAGCCTACCGCGCCGGTGACCTCCGTCCAACCGGAGGCACCGGATAACTTGCTGGAGGTGCTTAATGGCGCCTCCATCGACGAGGAGCACCGTACTATTATGAGTGTGGTGATCCAGAAAGTTCAGTCCGCCAAAAGCGGGCTGACTAAAGCCTGTGCCAGCCTTCTAACAGGCTTTCAGGTATGTAAAAAATATATGAAAATATTACCGCATAGACAGTAGCCCCTGATGCTCTGTTTGGTGTTCACAAAGAAAAGCCGAATAGAGGATCTAATAATAAACGCAGGAGTCTAACATAAATATGTCAATATGGGTATGCAGGCTGCACTGCTGACCTTTGCCGCACTGACTGCGGAGGTCGATGCGTTGAAGCAGAGCCTCAAGCGGTCCGAGAAAGAGCTCGGCCTTGCCAAGAAGCAGCTCGAGGAGAAAGAAGGTAAGTAATACCTTGTGTAAGTATATATTAAAAAGATGTGGTTGCAGAAAATCACAGGATCATCGTGGCTATGGCAGGGCCACGAACAAGGTGGCTACCCTGAAGCAAGCGTTGTCCGAGGCCGAAAACAAAAGCGGCCACGAAGCGCACCGAGCAAGGGAAACGGGAAGCGCAGGTGGAGGAGGTGCAGCAAGAGCTCCAGGCTCTCATGAAAAAACACGAGAGTTTGGAGCTTGACTCAAAGACGCAAGAGTCCGAGCTCGCGGCGGCCCTTGAAAGCGCCAAGTCTGCCAAGGCCGAAGCCCAAAAAGCCCTCCAGGAAATTGAGGCGATGAAGAAGATAGCGGCGGGTAAGGCATTCATTATGCAAAGCAAGCACATGAAAGTGAATTACTTGTTACTTACCCGAGTCAGGAGCTCTCCAGGAGCGTTCGCAGATTTGCCCCGCAGCGTGTCAGATGCCACCACCTACTACCGGGCCGAGGAAGGGAGCTCGACGGAGAAGGTGTTCTGGTCTCAGTATGCTGAGGCCGGACACCCGGTGCCTTTGAGCGACCAGCTCAAGCAACTGGTCGAGCTCCATAAGGTGGCCAAACAGGCCATGAAGGGTCTTATAGTCCGGCTGTGGCCTAGAGAGGCCATGCCTGGGAGCTACTTTGGGCTGGTGAGGCGGCTAGCGGATGCCTGTCCGTGGCTTGAAGTCATCAAGCGCTCCGTCTGCATCGAGGGCGCCCGTAAGGCGCTTGCCCGTGTTAAAGTACACTGGGGCAAGATGGACGCGGAGCGGCTGGTGAAGGACGGGCCACCGCAGGGCAAGGAGCATCGCCACCCCGAGATGTATTATGAGGGCGTCCTGAAGGGTGCCCGCCTTGTGGCGGATGAATGTTCCAAGGATGTAATATTTGAGTAAACTCGCTCATGTTATCCTGTACACTGAAAACTTGTTCATATGCGCTATGCAACGTTGGTATGAATTTAAAATATTACCTTCTATGCGGCGTTTATTAAATCTGAGAGATGGCGAGTTGTCGACTTCTGCCCCCGTGCCACGAGTGCTGGGGTGTTCGGGATAAACCTGAGCACTCTTTTTCCCATTCTTGGGTCCTTCGAGGGAGGTGCTCAGCACAACAAACAAGGCAATCGGACTATAATACGTTATCACTCTCACTTAGCCAGAGAATTCTATAATTTTAAATTTCAGCGAAGCCCCTAGTGTTCGGAAGACCGAGTTTGAGGCGCTATACACGCCTAGGCCGGACAAAGCCGGCTCCTCGCTCTAAGCGGCATAAGTCTTTAGGGACTCGAAACCTCTCGAACAGCGACTAGCTCTCGCCCTATCATGACAGTCAGTTTTAGCTTTCTCTACTGAGGTGCTTAGCCCAACTGAACCGGGGCACAATCGCAGTAGTTCTCCCAGTGCTACCTTAGCCGATATAGCGAAACGTAAGGTACCAAAACATGGGAGCCGGGCAAACCTAACTATTGACCAAAGACATGATTCGGAGCTGATGCATATAATGCTATAAGTTCGGAGGGCCGCACTTGTGAAAGTGTTCGGACTTCTCACGCCGTATTATGGGGTGCTTGAGCCCCTGACGTATTGGCCGTACCAAAGTGTACGGGTGCTAAATGTCATGACTGAACATATATACATAAAAAGGAATGAATAGAGAATGCAATAATAGGCTGAAGCTAAGGATTGTTTATTCGAAAAAGGTGCATTAAAAGCAGAACGATACAAATAGTGCGATAAGCAGGAGATGGGACTATTTGACATGTCCCCTCCCGGGGCGAGCTGCGGAACGGTATGTAAGACAGGTATTTTGCTCGTTATAGAGACCACCTGGGAATTCCATAATGCGATGTAGCTTTCTGCCTCCGTGGTTGTTGCATCGTGTGTTCGGCAATTGTACTGCCGAGCAGGTCTTCCGGAGAGTGGAGTCCTGAAAGTAAGAAAAAATGACAAAATTGGCAGCCCCTAGTGCGGTTGAGCCGCATTTCGGGGCGTGCCATGGTCGTGCCCCTCCCCCCATACCCATGGTATTTTCAGAGCGTAATTATGGACGCGTAACACAGATTTCGCCGTTTCGCGAGGGCTGGGGTTGGGGCCGCATTGCTATGCTTGCTCGGAACGTGCCAGGCGGTCTTGTTGTAGGTTACTCCGAGCGCGCTTGACGGTGTCCGGACGTTTTATCGTCGGACTAGAGAATTGCCTTGAGAGGCTGCTTTGTACTTCCGCTGCGAGGGTCGCCGTGTGCTCCTCCGTTCGGAGAGAGCGTTCAGTGTTTCCATTGACTATAATGACTCCCCGAGGTCCTGGCATCTTGAGCTTGAGGTATGCATAGTGCGGCACCGCATTGAACTTTGCGAATGCGGTTCGCCCGAGCAGTGCATGGTAGCCACTGCAGAACGGGACTATATCGAAGATTAGCTCTTCGCTTTGGAAATTATCCGGGGATCCGAAGACCACTTCAAGTGTGACTGAGCCTATGCAATGGGCCTCTACACCTGGTATGACGCCCTTAAAGGTTGTTTTTGTGGGTTTAATCCTCGAGGGATCTATGCCCATTTTGTGCACCGTATCCTGATAAAGCAGGTTCAGGCTACTACCGCCATCCATAAGGACTCGAGTGAAGTGGAATCCGTCAATAATTGGGTCTAGAACCAATGCGGCAAATCCGCCATGGCGGATACTAGTGGGGTGGTCCCTGCGATCGAAAGTGATCGGGCAGGAGGACCATGGGTTGAACTTTGGGGCGACGGGCTCCAACGCGTATACGTCCCTTAATGCACGCTTCCGCTCCCTCTTGGGGATGTGGGTTGCGTATATCATGTTTACCGTCCGCACTTGTGGGGGGAAACCCTTCTGTCCTCTGTTGTTCGGCGACCGGGGCTCCTCCTCGTCGTCGCTATGTAGCCCCTTGTCTTTGTTCTCGGCATTTAATTTGTCGTCCTGCTTGAACACCCAACAATCCCTGTTGGTGTGGTTGGCTGGCTTGTCGGGGTGCCATGTATCTGACATGAGCGATCGAGTATACGGTCCAAACTGGACGGGCCCGGAGTGCTTCTTTTGAATGGCTTTTTCCGCTGACCGGGCTTAGAGCCTCTGAATCCGGCATTAACTGACGTGTCCTCCGTATTGTCGCTGTTAATGCGACGCTTGTGCTTTTTGCGACGTGACCTGCCGTTGCTGTCCTTGGTATCCGAATTACCAGGGCTCTTTGACATGTTATTGCTGCGAGCCAGCCAGCTGTCTTCTCCCGCACAAAAGCGGGTCATGAGTGTCGTGAGGGCTGCCATGGATTTCGTCTTTTCCTGTCCAAGGTGGCAGGCAAGCCACTCGTCGCGGATGTTATGCTTGAAAGCCCCTAGGGCCTCTGCATCCGGACAGTCGACGATTTGATTTTTCTTGGTTAGGAACCGTGTCAAGAATTGTCTGGACGATTCCTCTGGCTGTTGAATTATGTGGCTCAGGTCATCGTCGTCTGGTGGTCGCACATAGGTGCCCTGGAAGTTGTCGAGGAATGCGGCTTCCAGGTCTTCCCAACACCCAATGGATTATGCTGGCAAGCTGTTGAGCCAATGCCGAGCTGGTCCTTTAAGCTTCAGTGGGAGGTATTTGATGGCGTGTAGATCATCGCCACGGGCCATGTGGATATGAAGGAGATAGTCCTCAATCCATACCGCAGGATCTGTCGTGCCATCATATGATTCAATATTCACGGGTTTGAAACCCTCTGGGATTTTATGATCCATTACTTCATCTGTGAAGCATAGCGGGTGTGCGGCGCCTCTGTACTGGGCTATATCACGACGCACCTCGAATGAGTTTTGTCTATTGTGTTCGGCCCGGCCGGATTTACTTTTACTGTATCCGGCGTGACGGCTATCGTCTCGTGTCGTGGGGCGCCCACGCGATCCATAGATCGATCTTGTTTGCCTTTCTTTGTCCTCCAATATATCTCGCAGGTCTAATGCATTTCCCCGTGCTTTGGTGTTTTTTGAGTTACGTCGGGGTGCGGCTTGAGTTGTGGGCCGAGAGGCCTCTCTGTCGCGGCCGCGAGGTGGCCGGTCAGCCGCTGGAGATGTGGGTTTAGATGCTTCCTCCTCTAATCGGGGTCGCAACCTGCGCTTTGGGTAGCTCTTGGAGGGGCGTTCAAGTTCGTATTCCTCGGCAGAAAGGACTTCAGTCCATCTATCGGCTAGCAAGTCTTGATCAGCTCTAAGCTGCTGCTTCTTTTTCTTAAGGCTACTCGATGTGGCCATAAGCATGCGCTTGAAGCGCTCTTGCTCGACGGGATCCTCGGGCACGACAAATTCCTCGTCCTCGAGGCTTGCCTCGTCTTTAGAGGGAGGCATGTAATTATCATCCTCCTCCTCTCTATCTGCCGCTCTCTCAGGGGGGATGGCTTCTCCATCCTCCTACGCTGAATCTTGCTGGAGGGAGTTGTCTTCGGCACTGTCCGGGGTGTTATTATCTCCTGTGCCGGTATCACCGCTTTTGCTTTGGCGGGACTTAGAGCGGCACCGCTGACGCCGGCGCTAGGTTGCTTCTTGGAGGGGTCATCCCCTGCTGTTCCGCCGCCATTGCCTTCTTTGGGTGTGTCCACCATATATATGTCATATGACGAGGTGGCTTTCCAGTGCCCTATAGGCGCTGGTTCCTGTTCGTCTCCTACATCGTCATCCATATCGTCGATGTCCTCGGAGTCGAAGTCGAGCATGTCGGTCAAGTCATCGACAGTGGCTATGAAGTGGGTGGTGGGTGGGCGTCGAATTTCTTCGTCGTCCGCATCCCAATCCTGCCAGTCATAATCCAGCCAAGACTCTCCTAACAAAGAGAGAGACCTTAGTGAATTCAGTATGTTGCCAAAGGGCGAGTGCTGTAAGATATCCGCGGCGGTGAACTCCATGATCGGCGCCCAATCGGATTCGATTGGCAGGGGCGCGGATGGTTCAGAGTTTGGAGGAGAGTCCGGCAATGTGGAGTCACGGGCCTCGCGAAGGATAAAGTTGGTGTTCGGCTCAATCACCGTTGAGGCTGCAGCCTCCGCGGCGGGGTCTAGCCACCCGCCCTCGATCGGCGCAGTTGGCTCCGAATTAAAGGTCGGAGCGGATGCGGGTGCGGCCTCCGGGACACTGTTCGACGGCAGAGCTAAATCATGCCCATCATGACAGTGCGGCGCACTCGGAAGTGGCTTGAATCCGTTGAAGATCAAGTCTCTGTGGATATCGGTCGTGTAGTTTAAGCTTCCAAACCTGACCTGATGGCCAGGGGCGTAGCTTTCAATCTGCTCCAGATGGCCAAGCGAGTTGGCCCGCAGTGCAAAGCCGCCGAATACAAAAATCTGTCCGGGGAGAAAAGTCTCACCCTGGACTTCATCGCTAACGATGATCGAAGGAGCCATCAAGCCTGATGATGACGACATAGAGGAACTCTCTGTGAAAGCACCAATGTCGGTGTCAAAACCGGCGGATCTCGGGTAGGGGGTCCCGAACTATGCATCTAGGCGGATGGTAACAGGAGACAAGGGACACGATGTTTTTACCCAGGTTCGGGACCTCTCGATGGAGGTAAAAACCTACTCCTGCTTGATTAATATTGATGATATGGGTAGTACAAGAGTAGATCTACCACGAGATCAGAGAGGCTAAACCCTAGAGGCTAGCCTATGGTATGATTGTTGTTGTCCTGTCCTACAGACCAAACCCTCCGGTTTATATAGACACCGGAGGGGGCTAGGGTTACACAGGGTCGGTTACAATGGGAGGAGATCTACATATCTGTATTTCCAAGCTTGCCTTCCACGCCAAGGAAAGTCCCAACCGGACACAGGACGAAGTCTTCAATCTTGTATCTTCATAGTCCAACAGTCAGGCCAAAGGTTATAGTCCGGCTGTCCGGACACCCCCTAATCCAAGACTCCCTCAACTGTAGTACTACTAGTAGTAGTAAGTAGGAGTCGTACAGTAATCACCTTAAATAGAGAGTTTCTTTTCTTTAATGCCACGTACACAAATTGAAAGGCTTGTTGTGGAGAGAAAAAAGATAATCACTCCACTATATATGGACGCAGGGGCCTGAGCGCTTGCTTTACTAGGGTTGCTCTCTTCATTCTCTCATCCTCTCCAGATATAAACAAGACAGAGGTAGCGACATTTTCTCTCTGCTCGCTGGTCACAGATCCGAACGGATCCCTTCGGCCGGTGTGTGTAGAGGACTAAAAGGTGCATCGTTCACGCAGTCATCGCTGCCGAGGGAGGAAACGCACAGCTGCCGGAGGGGCCCGATCCTCTACCTGTACCGTTCTCTCCGACACAGCGCCGGATTGGGAGGTCCTCCGACCCTTCTTCCTCCCTGCCGTATTGTCCGCAGATCCGACCTGCCGCCGTGACATCCCGGCGACCCTTAGGTATAAGTTCTTCGAAAGCGGCCTTGCTCTACTGCCCCAGCTCCCCATGTGTATGCATGTGCATCTTTTTCTACTCCCATCAGCTCTTCCAAAGCCACCTAAATTTTTAGTATTATTAGAGGTAAAGCTACTTCATGCATTCGAATCTAGGGCTTTGTTCAAACAACGAAGAAAGGGGGAAAGTTGTAGTATGAATCTAGGACTTGATTCAAAGAGGAAATAATATGGTGAAAGTAGTAGAGACCGGATACCCAACCGGTCTCTTGGCTGAAAAGGGAAATAATGGGAAAGCGCGGTACAAACTGGATAAGGAACAGATCTGTTATTGGTTGAAAAAAGGATAGAAAGTGGCGGCTGGTAGACAAGTCAACAGAGTATGTCCAGGATTAGATTTGTTGCCATCACATAGTAAAAGGTCTCCAGGATTAGATTTGCTGCCCTCACATAGTAAAAGGTCTCAGGATTAGATTTGCTGCCCTCACATAGTAAAAGGTCTCAGCATTAGATTTGCTTCCCTCACATAGTAAAAGGTCTCCAGGATTAGATTTGCTGCCCTCACATAGTAAAAGGTCTCCAGGATTAGATTTGTTGCCCTCACATAGTACAAGGTCTTTAGGATTAGGTTTGTTGCCCTCACATAGCATGAACAAACTCGGCATCACCACTTTATGCCTCATTGTAGGTACATTGTGCTGATGCGTCCACTGTCGCATGTCCTTATACCAACCTTTTGTTGTTGTTAATGTAAGGGCGCAAAATGAAGCGATCACACTGTTACCTTAGGGACATGTCTAACCAGTGTTATTGTTAATCTAATGCCTCCAGTGATAAGATGCAATTAAACTGTGTTACAAATGGCACTCCTGATGTTTGCCCCAGTATGATAAGTAAGTTGCTCCTTTACGCTGCTAAGTGTCCTGGTGTCCCCACGGTCCCATGCCCTTAAACCAACTCTTTAGCTGCTGTTGATTTACTGTGTCTGGTAAACAAGCAATGCCACCATTAAAGTAATCCCATATTTGAGGAATCTCATTGTTGATCGTAATGCTTCTGGTAACATGAAGCATTGTTGACGTTTTAAAATTTCTACTGTCCTTGCGTGATTGACATGAACATAATTAAGATGCTTCTTTTCATTTTGTATATGTTTCGTATATTTTTATTGACCAGCAACTGTTTACTTTCTATCTTTTTGTGCAGATAGGGATATCCATTTCACCTTGTTGCTATTGTGACCTTTTGGTGAAATGCACAAAACACTTTTTTTTAATGAGTGTCTTGTGCAGTTCAACTAAAATGTCACGTGGGCAACATCTCTCAATTTTGGTGGAACTGCACAAAATGGTGATTGGAGTTTCCAAAATCTCCGTCTAGTTCTGTTGGTAATATCGTGCAACATTTTATTAGCCTTTGCAAGATGAGCCGTCATTGTCACCACAATGGCACTTTATTTTAGTGGAACTGCACAAAAGGGTAACAAAATTATAGTTGCACCTTACATGAGCCGGACAGCCAACCTTAATGTTCCTCAATTTTAGTGCAACTACTAAAGAAGAACCTGCCAGCTCACGAGAGCAAGTACTTCTTGCTAGCTGAATGATGCAATCTTTGCTTCATTTCAGGTGAATTGTAGAAAAAGGCGCATGAATTGAATCATGGAACTCCAGGCAGGCTTCATCCGAGTGGAGCTGCAGGTTGAGTAAACGAGGCCACTATTAAAGTGAAATCATGCTCTCCTGGTTTGTGCTATGCAAACAGGAATACTCAACTACATATGTTGTGACGGTCAAGAGCATTCGCCAAGTTCTTCGATTGTATGACATGGCTAGCGAAGATGGATTTAATCCCGATATTCACTTTATCAAAAGGCTCTAATGGGTTGGTTCTGAATCTTGCAAGCTGGGAATCAGTGAGATGTGTAGGCATCTTTGTTGTACTTATTATTTGAATCTTATTTGTTGGTTCTGAATCTTGCAAGCTGGGAATCAATGAGATGTGTAGGCATCTTTGTTATACTTATTATTTGGATCTTATTTGTTGGTTCTGAATCTTGCAAGCTGGGAATCAATGAGATGTGTAGGCATCTTTGTTGTACTTATTATTTGGATCTTATTTGTTGGTTCTGAATCTTGCAAGCTGGGAAACACGGCATGATGATGCAGAGGACAACAACCATAACAAACAGTTCAAACTTGGTAGTATTATCTTTGTGAAAGTGCGACAAATGTGATGATCGTGTGCATCCTGAGAATAATAATTCTAATTGTTGTGCATGTTGATCCTGTGGCACTGATAGAACGAGCGAATGCATTGCTTGTTTTAAGTATAAATTTCTATTAGAGCTAATTAAATTTAAGTAAAGTGACCACTAACTCCTGTTATTACAGTACCAATACAGACCCGCTCGTGAACCGACGTGTGGCCGAGGGTGCATCTTCTCCCGGGCGTGCAGCGGACGAGGGAGGGGTAGTAACTGTTGTCGCCTGTACACACTCAGCTTACTGTTGAATCCAGTTCCCCAGGAGGTGAAAAACGAATTGCTGCCGCCGCCTACACACTCGTTCACTCGAAGAGACTCCAATGGCGATCCGAGGGGTGAGCCTGCTAGATATGAACTTCAGCAAGGAGTTCCCCTTTCAGTTCGCCGTTTGGTCCTATGGCTGCACCAAGTTGAATGTGATGTACACCAACGATACGGACTCGGTGAAGCTCTGCCTCGCCTCAGTCCTATGGCTGCACCAGGTTCTGGAGCATTCGCCCGTTTCATCGGCAGCGCCGGCTGCACCTTCGCTATGATGGAGAGAAGGAAGATCGTGACAATTCGGCCATCTGGTGCAACAAGCTTGTCGACATCCAGAAGCAATACAAGATCATCAGCAACGAGCAGGAGAAGGATTCCGTGGTTGACCTCGCTGAGACCATCATCGACCCCTAATACGCCAACATGAAAGAAGACGACCTGAACACGTGGGAGGTACCTCTAAATCTAGCCTACATAACCTACGCGGCCAAGGACGCATACGCATGCTACGACATGTACAGGCAGATCTTGGACATGAGGGCGTGTCTGCTTCCCGTAACCGACGAGTACACGGACAACCGCAGCGTCATGATCAAGCGTGCCAAGAAGGTCTAGATGTTGTACTTTATCTGTTTATAAGCACCTTTATCATCTAAGTGTTTCATGCATTAGCCTATGTGTCGTAATTATCTGTTTTGTCCGAAATATTTTTTTTAAGAACCCATTAACCTGATTGCTTTTTTTAGTGGCTATTTGCTTATGTATGTAAACTAGTTCACTTGTCCATAAAAAAAATAGTTCACTCGGCTGTCGTGCTTTGAATCTCCTTACTCCCAACATATTCCCCTCCTCAGGTGGACCCAACAGGTCTCTGAATTTTTTTCCACTTTCTTTTTCGATGTAAACTGAGTTTTCTCCCAGTACTTTCCCCTAGAACCAACTCAATTGTCCCACGTCTAGACTAAATAATAATAATACCCCACGTACTATTAAATCATCAAATTAAAATGATATTTTATTTCATAAGTTGAAATATCTTACAAAATAATAATAATAATAATTGTTTATATATAACTTGGAAAGTTAACTCCTAGCGATTGCGTACATAAGCTTGCAAAGATTTTACTGATGTGCAATCATGTGTTTATGTTTTTATAAAATTTCTCCGTCTAGCCCAACATGATATTTTCACCCAGCCCAGCAAGCCCGCGGATTTTGAGAAAAATGCAAATGGGATTTAAACAGGCTGCATAGATGCTACATCATTGTTTCACCCAGCCCACCAAATAGACTAAAAAAACGTTCCCCCCGCTGACAGGTCGGACCCACCAGCTATATCTTCGCACGCAAGGAAGTGCCTCCTTATTACGCACAAAAAAATGAATATCTCCCTGCTAGCTGGGACCCACCATAGTGGGAGGATGACTTGAGGGCCAACAAAGTTGACGGGGACGGAGGACTTTGTCAACTTAGTTAATATGAACGATTCTAGCTCCAGTGACCGTACAATGTCCATCCAACGGCCGTAGTGCTTCTTCAACCTCTGGTCTTCTTGCTCCAGCCGCCCAAAGCAGCGCCGGTCGTGCCGCATGCTCCTGCCTCCCGTGGCCGGCTGTGCTGCCGCGGAGGCCTCATCGCCCCCTACTATTCCCACCGCTGGCCAGGCCCTGCGGCGACGGCAGCCTCACATCGCAGTCGAACCAGTGAACCCTCCTACTCCTCTCCGCACGGGCTTCCACTGCTGCGTCTTCCCCGGCTCCGCGTCGTCCCCTTCCTAGGCCTCGCCGTCGTCCACCGCCGTGGTGCTCTCCGCGCGGCGTGGTCAACATGGTCAAGGAACGACTTCTATCGGAAGAGTACTGTACGTGGAGAGGCTGACAGCTGGGTCCACGGCCACAGCCCAGTTTTTTGTTGATTTGCCAAGCAAGTCGCTTTGTCGGGCCTGTTGGGCTGCAAATCTTTCAAAACGAGGAGAGCTTTCATTCGGCTGACCGAGAAAATGGTCCATCAGTAATGAGAAATGGGCTGTACATTTTTGAAACACATCAAACCGGCAATTTGTTTCAAATATCTTTTTTTCATTTCAAGATTTTAAATTACATTAATTTTTATGCGTGGAGAATTTGTTGGTTTTATATTGATATACATTTATTTTTAAAATCAGTTTGAATGTGAGTTGAAATTTTGGGATTAAAAACAGTTTCGACCGCACCGAAATATGCAAAATTTCGTATAATTTTTTAACTGTGGCCACAATTTGGGCTGTAATGCTAACAAAAAGAATATGGGCTCCAAAAAAACCTTAAGAATTAGCAAATGGGCTGAAAATTATTAGAAATAATGGCAGATGAGATGTATGCTGTTTTCCACAGATTTGAAGCTTTCCTAAAAAAAGGTTGATGCACAAGCAGTGACTGTTGGATGTCCATCCAACGGCCATCGTGCTTCTTCAATCTCTGCTCTTTCTGCTCCAGCCGCTCAAACAAGCGCCGGCGGGACTGCCTGCTCCCTCCTCCCCGCGGCCGGCTGTACTGCCGCGCAGGCCTCACTGCCCCACCGTACTCCCATCGCTGGCCTAGTCATCCCTCTACTCACCCACACCTGCTGTTATTCTCCGGCGACGGCAGACGAACCAGTAAACCCTCGTACAGTCGTACTCCCCTCCGCGTGGGAAACAACTGCTGAGTCTTCCCTGCCTGCGTGTCGTTCCCTTCCTAGGCCTCGCCGTCGTCCACCGCCCTGGTGCTCTCGGCGCGGCCTGGTCAACATGGTCAACGACCGACATGCATTTGAAGTGGACTGTACGTGGAGAGGCCGACAGCTGGGTCCATGGCCACACGCAAGGAAATGCCTCCTTATTACGCGCAAAATAATGATTCCTCCACCTGACATCAGGGACCCACCAAAAGGGCCTCTATATTTCGCCAAAAAAACGGTACCGCCGCTGACAGCTCGGACCCACCAGTTATATCTTCGCACACAAGGAAGTGTCTCTTTATTACGCACAAAAATATGAATACCCCCCTGCTAGCTGGGACCCACCTTGGTGGCAGGCTAACTTGTGGGCCTACTAAGTTGACGGGGACGGAGGGCTTTGTCAACTTAGTCAATATGCACGATTCTAGCTCCAGTGACCGTGCGATGTCCATCCAACGGCCGTAGTGCTTCTTCAACCTCTGGTCTTCTTGCTCCAGCCGCCCAAAGCAGCGCCGGTCGTGCCGCATGCTCCTGCCTCCCATGGCCGGCTGTGCTGCCGCGGAGGCCTCACCGCCCCCTACTATTCCCACTGCTGGCCAGGCCCTGCGGCGACGGCAGCCTCACACCGCAGCCAAACGAGTTAACCCTCCTACTCCTCTCCGCGTGGGCATCCACTGTCGCGTCTTCACCGGCTCCGCGTCATCCCCTTCCTAGGCCTCGCCGTCGTCCACCGCCCTGGTGCTCTCGGCGCGGCGTGGTCAACGTGGTCAAGGAACGACTTTCATCGGACGTGGACTGTATGTGGAGAGGCTGACAGCTGGGTCCACGGCGGCAGCAAGGAAATGCCTCCTTATTACGCGGAAAATAATGATTCCTCCACCTGACAGCAAGGACCCACCGGACGGGCCACCGTATTTCGCGAAAAAACGTTTCCCCCTGACTGCTGGGACCCACCAGCTACACCTTCGCACGCAAGGAAGTGCGTTCGGAGAAAAAAACGATTCGCCCCCTGACTGCTGGGACCCACCATCTACATCTTCGCAAGCAAGGAAGTGTCTGACAGTGGGGACCCACCTGGTCGAAGCGTACATAGCGTTGTCATTCTGGTCGCGAACGTGTACGTACATATATACTGGTCGATGTAGAGGCGCGCATGTGTCGTAGTAGAGGCGCGCACGTAGCATGTACACGTACGTACAGCGGCCAGGGTGCAAGAAAGAAAATACGGCCACATATATGTAATACGGGCGGGATCTCGAATGCCTACTCGCGCATACGTACGGCCAGGGCTCGTGTACATGGCTAGGTCGGAATGGAGAAACAGCGTCGTCGTCGTGTTCATGGGGAGGCAACGGAATGCGTCGTGTTCATGGGGCGGCAACGGAATGCGTCGTGTTCATGGGGAGGCAACGGAATGCGTCGTGTTCATCGGGAGGCAACGGAACGCGTGGGAGCCAACCGGCTGGATCGGAACAGAATGCGTGGTCGTGTTCATCGGGAGGGTTTGGACGGAACAGGCGATGGAAACGAGGCCTGGCGTACCGCACAACGGAGGAAACGGCCTTGTGTTCGACCGGCCACGTTTGAAACAGGATCCTGTTGATCGGGAGGGGTGTGGCGTACCGCAAAACGGAGGAAACGGACCTCCTACGGTTGAACGGGGGTCCTGTTGATCGGGAGGGGTGTGGCGTACCGCAAAACGGAGGAAACGGACTTGTGTTGGAGCGCTATGGTCGAAACGGGGGTCCTATTCATCGGGAGGGGTGTGGCGTAGCGCAAAATGGGACTCCACGGGATACTGTTCATCTCCACCGTCGACCCCCTCCAGCCTCCACGAGCTACTGTTCATCCACCATGGACCTCCTCCAGCCTCCACGGGCTCCTGTTCATCCAGCCTCCACCGCGCGCTACTCCACCGGCTACTGTTCAACCACCCCTCCACCGTGTACTGTTCATCCAGCCCTCTACACTACGGGGTCCTGTTCAACCACCCCTCCACGGGCACTCCTCCACCGTCTACTGTTCATCCAGCCATCCACGGGGTGGTCCTGTTCAACCACCCCTCCACGGGGTCCTGTTCATCCAGCCCCAACCGGCTCGATCGATCGGGGTCCTGTTCATCCAGAGGCAACACCACGGGGTCCTGTTCATCCACCCTCACCGGGAACTGTTCATCCAACCCCCCCCCCCCCCCCGCAACGCTCACTGTTCATCTAGAGACAGCATCGATCGGCTTCAGTTAGCAGCAGTAGCGAAGGAATCGCTCGATCGGGTTCAGTTAACAGCCATCGATCGATTGCTCGGGTTCTGTAACGCGTAGCCTGCAGTGCAATCGATCGGGTTCAGTTAGAGCCCAACTCCTCGCTCGGGTTCAGTTAGAGCCAACACCTCGCACACACGCGCGTACGTGTACGAGAGAAACGCGCATCGCTCGGCCCCCGGCCTCCCACCGTAACCGGGAACTCCCCGAAATTTTCCTCGCCCTCGCTTCTACCATGGTTTTTTCCGTCATGGACGGCCCAAAGAATGTCATGTAGCTGCGTCTCCGGCCCGCCCAGGACGAAAAGACCATTTTCTGTCATGATTTTTTTCATAGAAGTAGGAGCCCACCACACCTATGATGATACCGGGTTTTGTCACAATTATCATCATAGAAGTGTCATATGTATGACAGAAAAAAATTCGTTCGGTCCAAAATGTCACGGATGTGTCTTTTTTTTGTAGTGCATGTCATAAAATTTCAGATCCAAAATCAAAATGTGTCACGAAAAAACTTACAACAAACACTAGTTAGAGCATCTACAACCGGAGTTGCCTAATCCGGGCCCCTATATGTCCACGGACACGCTCGGGTGCATCCGTGGATAGTGACCGGGTTGCCAATAAAATTGCGCGTCTACAACTAGATCCATCAAACCAAATCGTCAATTCCATACTAGTCTCATGCACGTTTAAACATACATAGTCAACACATGTCATCGGGCTACCAAAATTGACATGCTCTAATACTAGGAATGAAACGACAATGGAAGAAGTTCATTCACAGCTGTTCTTGCCCTTGCTCTTGCCGTCTTCATTGCGGCAGTACCGAACGAAGACACGAGACGGTTCAAGGCGGATTTGCTCACTGTAGGAGCTATCCGATCCGTTGATGCCCGCATCCTTCTCCTTGGGGCAGTCCGAACATGACACGAACCTTCTTGCTTTGGTATTTAGCCATCGCCTTGACCACCCTTCTTCGCCGCTTCTCGGCTATGCGGGCATAGTGGGCTTCCTCTGTCTCTGCCTTATGGGCTGTCGAAGCCACCTCCGCTTCAAGGCGCGCCCGCGGCCTGGCGCAGCGGGCACACCACGCCGCCTTTTCGTTTTCGTGAACCATGGAGGTGGGTGTGGCTTCCGTTTCAGTTGGCGAGGCCGCGGGGACGAGGTGCCACCTAAAGGGTTCCATTGGCACAACGGGGTTGCGCTACTATTCAATGGTCTCCGATTCCAGCTAGGCCATGGCCCGGCGTAATCCACCTGCCCCGACGGATCCTAGCGCCATTTGGACAATGGAACTTTGACGGGTTGATGAAGACCGCGGGAGGGCGCACTCCTCCCGGGAGCGTCGGAGAGCAGCGCGGACGACCATATGCTCCTCGGGACTGCAAGGGATGAGCTCCCAGTCCTCGGATCCGAACATCTCAGAGCCATATCCAGTGCCTTCCACGGACTAGACCGGAGCTCGCCGGAAAGGAGCTATTGTGGGAGTGGAGCGTGGGTAGGATTTCATCCGGAGTGCGGATGGGGTTAAATATATGTGGGGTCAGGTTGGCCACAGTGGGCTGGATCCGATTTGACGGGCACGTCCAGACATCGCCATATCCGCCTCGGATATGGACTAGATGTGGGGTTGCTGGTTAGTCCGGACGTTTGGGCCGGATTTGCCATATCCAGTTGGGTGGCAATGTTGTGTCCGGTCAGTGACTGGGTAGCCCGTTTGGGCGTTTGGTGCGGATATGGAGGGTCCGGCTATATAGATGCTCTTAAGCATGGACTGTGTTCATAGGCTGAATGTTCATAGTTGTTTTCTACTTTTATCCATAGGTGCCTTTCATATTTGGATTCACTACTTTTTGTTTGTGATATAATTTACACATGTTGTACCCGTCTCATCATTTTATTTAGATTTTTTCTCATGACTTCTTGGGTGACGTTTGCGGATTTGGGAGTACGTGGAGTATCAAACGAGAAACAAAGTTGCAAACGAGAAGCGACACCCACATATATACTGTACGATCCAAAGTTCCAAACGAGAAGCTATGATACACGTGACTTGTTTGGTCCCTAGCTAGCTACAAGTCGTCGACATTGGTGATGGGCCCTTCGAACCAGAACCTGGCGTTGACCACCCATGCGCCGACGCTGAGCAGCAGCACGCCGCCGACGGCCACCGGCGTGTAGTTGAAGTTGTCCTTGGCCACCGGGTACGCCACCGGCAGCGAGAATAGCACGGTGAGGAAGGCCACCCAGAGGACGGCGGCCCAGCCGACGACCACCCCGTATCTCCCGAGGTGGAACGGCCCCGGGATGAATGATTTCCTCGCCGTCGTCACCCGGAAGAAGATGGGCAGCGCGTAGGCGATGTACTGCCCCAGCGTCGCGATCGACACCATGGCCTGGAACGCCACCTGACTCCCCAGCGACTGCACGGTGCACGCACGAAAATCAGCTGTAAAAAATCATGGCCGGGTGTCTGGAGATTCATGGCGGAGATCGACGTTGTGCGCGCACCGTGAGCGCCATGACGAAGGCGACGACGACGGAGAGCCAGACGACGTTGAGGGGCACCTCGTTCTTGCTCACACGGAGCCACACGCGCGAGAGCGGCATCGCCCTGTCCCTGGAGAAGGCGTACCCCATCCTCGAGTTGCTGGCTATGCACATGGCGCCGGCGAAGAAGATGCCGACGGCGACGACCCCGACGCAGACCAGCCCGCCCACGCCGCTGCCGTACCTCCTCTCGAAGGCGGCGTACAGGGCCTGCGCGACGGCGTAGCCGCCGGCGTCGTTGTCCGGGCTGAGAAGGTACGGGATGTCCGTCACGATCGACGTCAGCGCCACCAGGAAGATCCACCCGAACGTGGTCGAGAGGGCCACTGAGCTGATGATCCCCATCGGCCCGCTCCAGTCCGCGTTCTTCGTCTCTTCAATCTGCCATGGTCGATCATTAGATCTTCACGAAACTCCATGGAAATCTAGCCAGGATGAGCAGCAGCGTACCATGTGAGCGGATGCGTCGTAGCCGAGCAGAGAGTACTGGCTGGTGAGGAGGCCGAGGGCGAGAATGTAGGCCTTGCCGTGGATCCCCATGCCGTTGTCGTCGTTGAAGTGCGTGAAGATGAACTTGGCGCTGGCCCGCTCCTTGGCCACCGCCGGGATGAGGATCACCAGCGTGAACGCGCCCGCCGTGTTCCAGAACGCGCCGAGCTTGCCGCACCAGGACAGCCAGCGGATGGGGAGGCTGTTGATGAGGCCGTGCAGGACGAGGAAGAAGCCGTGGATGGCCAGCACGACGTACTTGGAGGCCGTGTACCCGCCGCCGTTGGCCCCGCCGGTGCCGAGCAAGATGATCACCTGGACCAGCTGCGCCAGGGAGAAGTCCGTGCTCGTGGTAGCAGCCCACTATAACAGTTTACACTGTCAGCAACGTGTCAAAATAGGTATGTACAAATGTCAGCGGCATACCTGGCCGACGATGTTGAACCAGCCGGTGACCCAGGAGGCGAGCGGCGCCCACTCCCTGCCGGCGAGCTTGGCGCTCCAGTAGTAGAGCCCGCCGGAGGTCGGGTAGGCGGAGCAGATCTCCGCCATGGAAAGCGCGACGCAGCCGTTGAAGAAGGCCACCACCAGCCACCCGAGCGTCATGGACGCCGGCCCGCCGTAGCGCAGCCCGCCGTTGTAGGTCGTGGTGACGCCGGCCATGACGGAGATGATGGAGAAGGAGAAGGCGAAGTTGGACATGAGGCTGCGCACGCAGAGCCCAAGAAAAGCACCATAATCAATCCAACGGATAGAGCTGCGCGCAAACGCCGATGATACGACGACGGCGAAGCAGAGCAGAGCAGGCGTGCGACGTACGAGAGGCCGCGCTTGAGCTCCTGCTTGTAGCCGAGCTGGTGCAGCCGCGCTTGGTCCGCGTCGTCGGTCGTGTCGCCGTCGCCGCCGGCCACCCCCGCCGCGCCGGAGCGTGACACGGCCATCGGTCGTCTCTAGCTCCCCTGTCCTTGCTGCAGGTTAGTTGCCGTCCTGTCTCTGCTTGCCAGCGAGTGAGCTCCTCGGTCTCCGGTGAGCAGGGAGTCAACACGCGAGCGGCAAGTGGAAACTGTCCGCGGCTTGGAGCATTCGGGCAAGGGTCCCTTTCGGGTGACCCGCCATTCTTGACGGCAAGGAGATAATTTATGATTACTTGTCACGTAGCGCAGCCACATGCACAAATATCGCCGGCCGCCATTGTTTGTTTCTCAAAGAAAAAAAGATGCGAGTTTGACTCTGATGACCTGATCTCCATGAGAGGAGTGGTAGGATAATATAACAAGATCGTTTGAAAGGTTGATCTTTCCTCTGTCACTCGCTTGGTCCTGGATCTTGGACTTGGACTAGGAATTGCATATGTTTATCTGAGAAGAAAAAGAATGTCGAGTGTTAATTAGATTTTGTGCCCCTGAAGATGGCGCGGGTGATGGTGATAGAGTACCCAAGTCAATAATTTTGTCATCGAGGTATGTCTGTTGGAAGGAATGAGTCGACGCAACATGCCTTAACCATTGGCGAACACTATGCACTAGGTGCCGGTCGACCGGTTGAAATTTTGGCCGGTCACCATGCAACTGTTCGATAGAGGCATCCCCACATTGTTGGATGCTTCTCCCCGCATCATCTTCATCCTTGGGCTTCATCAATGTGGCCAGAAAATCCCTCTTGCCTGTTCCACTTTGGGCAGGCATCTAAGATGCCCTTGGCCCGTGCGTGTGTGCTCCGGAGAGGGGCGGTAGCATCCGTTCTCCAAAAATTGCCATGTTTTTGTAAATTTTATCATTGTCGAATATTGGTTTTCTAAACCATGGACTAGATACATTTTGCATGTCCATAAAGTACACTATGCCAAATTGTTCCAACGACCAACCTACCTAAAGAGCCTTCTTGGTAATACAGCTCCATGTGTAAACTCATCGACCACATATCAAATAAACTAAAGTTTACAAGGCACAAAATTCTACATGTCAACATTTACGATGGGTCCTTTGAACCAGAACCGGGCATGGAACACCCATGAGCCGACACTGAGCAGCAGCACACCACCGACGGCCACCGGAGTGTAGTTGAAGTTGTCCTTGGCGATTGGGTACGCCACAGGCAATGAGAAGAGCACCGTGAGCAAGGCCACCCAGAGGACTGCTGCCCAGCCGATCACAATACTGTACCTCCCTAGGTGGAATGGCCCTGGGCTGAATGACCTCCGGGCCGTCGTCACACGGAAGAAGATGGGTAGCACGTAGGAGATGTACTGCCCTAGCGTCGCAATCGACACCATTGCTTGGAATGCCACCTGGCTTCCGAGAGACTACCTCCGAAGACAAGAAACACACACAAAAATAGGAACGTGAAATTTTAGGTGCGGTAGCAAGTCCTTGACACGAATCATGCATTCATGTTGTAAAGGTTTGGTGCTTCGAGTCGAGATCGAGATGGCAGAGGTATTACGCACCGTGAGAGCCATTATGAAGGCGACAACCACACAGAGCCACACAACATTGAGAGGCACCTCGTTCATGCTCACCCGGTGCCACACGTGCGAGAACGGCATCGCCTTGTCCCTCGAGAAGGCATAGCCCATCCTATATGGAAATGTGATAGCAACTTAGCAAATAGTCATTAGGTTCCAATATTATGGATTTGTCATAAATAAAAGATACAAAGTTTGACCAAGTTTATCGTAAAATATCAACAACTACAAGACCAAATTAGTTTCATTAGATTCAGCATAAAATATGATTTTGGTACTACATAAATTTGATGTTGTAGGATATATACTAATATGACTTTTCTATAGAATTGATAAAATATAGAGAAACTTGACTTTAATATCGAATAATTTGGAACACAAGAAATATCAACACTAATATGTCAATTGATATGTGGTGGTTGAATCACTACCAAACCTTGAATTACTGGTGACACATGCAACACCCGCGAGGAAGATGCCGAATGCGACGATGCCTATGCAGACGAGCCCTCCGACCCCACTGCCATACCTTTGGTGGAAGGCAGTGTAAAGCGCTTGCGCAGCGGCGTACCCGGCAGCATCATTGCCGGGGTCTAGCAGGTATGGTATGTTCGTCACGATGGATGTTAGAGCCACAAGGAAGATCCAACCAAACACGGTCGAGAGAGCAACAGACGTGATGATCCCGATCGGTCCACTCCAATCTGCGTTCTTCGTTTCCTCAATCTGCAAATTCATTCCCGATAATGTGAGCTTTGTTGACCCAAATGTCACATTGAGGCGATACAGTTGCACTCGAGTACATATATATGCGCAAGAAGATAAGACAAATAACCATCAACATGAGTAGCTACCAGTATTGGGAGGGACAGGAGGAGATGTGTACCATGTGAGCTGATGCATCATAACCGAGCAATGAGTATTGGCTCGTTAGAAGCCCAACCGCTAGAATGTAGGCCTTGTCATGGATCCCCATGCCATTATCCGTGTTGAAATGTGTAAAGATGAATTCAACACTCGCTCTTTCCTTGGCAACAACCGGAATCATGATCACCAGGACAAAGGCACCTAACATTAACATATGCTAAGTTCAAGAACAATAAGTTGATCGATAATCACATAGTCATATGTTCAAACGCATCTTCTGAAGAAGGAAAAAAGACCCTCTCGACCTCTGCATCGATTGATGCCAAATGTCGTAACCCTCAGAATGATTATATACCTGCAGTGTTCCAAAATGCACCGAGGTGGCCGAACCAGGACAACCACCGGATAGGGAGGCTATTGATGAGCCCGTGCAGGATGAGGAGGGAGCCGTGGATGGCCAAAACAACGTACTTGGAGGCCATGTAGCCACCGCCGTTGGCTCCACCGGTGCCAAGCAAGATGATCACTTGGACGAGCTGCGCCAACGAGAAGTCCGTGCTCGTGGTGAGAGCCCACTGGAAGAGTTTAGAAAAGAGATTGGATTGTTAGGAAGTTTGTCATGTGGGTGCACCATATCCGCTTTGAACCTAATAGACCACCAACATGTTTGAGCATACCTGGCCCACAAGGTTGAACCTGCAAAAGGTAAAATGGAACATAAAATAAAACATAGACCACCAACGTGATTGGAGTAACACAAAAAGTGGAAATAAATAATGAATATTGTTTGTTGAACCATATCACGTCGGCTCGAGCTTTTGAATGGACATGCAATTCAATATCGCATATGATATATGTAGGTTGTCTGCATTTTGAATTCGGATCAGTTGATTAGGGGGAGAATGGGAGGTGTAGATTCGAGGCCGAGCCAGAGATAAACGCGGCAACGGTGTTGCCAGTGGAGGGGAGTCAGAGGTTGATGGGTCGGAATGAGGGGGGAGGGCGATAATTCTAAATGCACGGAAAACTGCGGACGTTTTACGGGCCTCTCCACACTAATTACCTCTCCCCCTGATTTTCACCGAGGTGGAGCCCGCCTCACTCTCTTATCTCCAATAAAAAAACTGCCAGCTAGCATCATTCCGTAAACTCTGTAAAACCTGTCCATCGTTGTAGCATTGCTCGGGGGGAGGGGGGCCGCCGGCACCCAAGAAGAGAAGGTGTGGGGGTTATAGGGATGGACATTCAATATTGTACTGAGATATATTGATTGATTGATACGAGTATTTTATATTAAAAAACCTCAGAGATATCGGCCACCAAACTAGCAAATCATGTACTAGTTTCCATGACTCCATGTCAATATTCCGAAAAATAGTCTTCTAAAACTGATCAAAAAATCTCAGCTAAGGTAAGAGAGTGCACACAGTCACACACCGTCTACTCGAGCTTTTGGCATCGACCAAATTACCGAATCATATACTCCCTCCGCCTCATAATATAATACACTAGTGTGAAAGAAGTAGTATGGTGCCATGTCAATAATCTGAAAGTAGTCTTCAAAAAAGACCAGAAAATCTCATGATGAAATTGAAGTAAGAGAGTACACACACACCAGCCGGTGATCCAGGAAGCAAGGGGCGCCCACTCTTCGCCGGCAAGCTTGGCGCTCCAGTAGTAGAGCCCGCCGGAGGTCGGGTACGCGGAGCAGATCTCCGCCATTGACAGGGCGACGCAGCCGTTGAAGAGCGCCACCACCAGCCAGCCGAGGGTCATGGACGCCGGCCCGCCGTACCTCAGCCCGGCGTTGTACGTGGTGGTGACGCCGGCCATCACGCAGATGATGGAGAAGGAGAAGGCGAAGTTGGAGACCACGCCCAGGCCGCGCTTGAGCTCCTGCTTGTAGCCGAGCTGGCGCAGCCGGGCTCGGTCTGCGTCGTCGTCTTCGCCGGCGGCCACGCCCGCGGCGCCGGAGCGTCGCGCGGCCATCGACTGTGCCCACCTCCTCTGTGTCCTTGTGTCGTCTGGTGCTCACCGTGGAGCTTTTTACATATACTCCCTCCGTCCTAAAAAACTTGTCTCAAATTTATCCATCTAATGAATGTATCATGCATTAACTTGGTGCTACATACATTTATTTGAGGGACAAACTTTTCCGGACGAAAGAAGTAGTCATTGGTGTTATTATGGTGTAGGACGCCGGAGTCAACAAGAATCCTTGGTTGGACCTTTCAGGCATGATTCGACGTTGTCGAGGAAGGGGAAGTAGTTTATGATTGCCAATGGCGTGTAGCGCAGCTGCACAAGGAGGAAACATTCAGCGTGGGATACTTGGATGTAGGACAGTTTGACTGTATATCTGGCATGACAGATAGGGAGTGGTCGGACAAGATAGCAAAAAGCCGGGTGCGCTCCACGGCGGTGGCGTTCGTCCCAGTGAAGGCGCCGAGGACGGTGGCGTTCGACCTCGGGGACAGCGCCGGCGAGCCCACGGGGCGCTTCTGGTCGGAGGGCGCTGATTCCGCCCGGTGTTCTCTTGGCCTCTGCGAAATTCAGAAACTAAGGGAGTGTTCGGAGTCCCTCCACTCCGGACTCAGCTCGCGGAGCTGATGGAGCTGCAGGCTAAAACCGTGGAGCTGGAAAGTAGGTGCTCCGCACATCCCGTAATTCCGCAGAGCCGGTGGAGAGCCGAACAGGCCCTAAGGCTATGCGCTCTGCTCTCTGTTCTTGAAAAAATCCCCAGTTTATTTGCCACGGCGTCGGCTTACATATTCCCGTGCTGGATTCCCCGCAGATTGCAAGCCATGGAGATCAAACCTGTCTGGGCTGCAGAAGGGGTCATTCAACGGTGTGAAGGAAGCCATGCAATTGGAGACTGAATCTTACAACGAAAAACAGAGTCTCAAGATAACGCTTTTGCTGCAGAATGACCTTCACAGTGGAGAGTTTATAGGGGTAGGGTGCCTTCCGGAACATCGTTGGAAGCTGAAAAGAACTACTCCCTCCGTTCCCAAATATTTATCTTTCTAGAGATTTCAATAAGTGACTACATACGGAACAAAATGAATGAATCTACACTCTAAAATATGTCTATATACATCCGTATATTGTGTCCATTTGAAATGCCTAGAAAGACAAATATTTGGGAACGGAGGGAGTAGACTACAACTGTTTCAAGAGCTTATTTTCACTGCAGCCGTTTCTGCAAAACCAGCAGCTCAAAAGAACTGACATAATCACTGAGCCAACATTTCCAGTGCATCTGCAAAATACATAGGCGACATACATAGGCGCGAGACAGGCCAAACAATTACTACAACGTTAAAATAAAACAGCTAAATGCATGCATGCATGCATGCCTCAATGAAGAACAAACAATCCACACATGAATTTTACAAGAAAAAAATGATGTAAGGGACCTCGCCCCACAATTTCATTTCTCATGAAACTGATAAATCATCCATCATATCACCCCAAAGTTCTCAGGGTACATCACATAACTGCAGCAAAAGGAAACTCGGCATTCCCCGCCACCGAGGAAACTACGACTACCACATCAACCGATCATCACACGTATCGTATCTCGTAAATTAAGATGATGAATCTTGCATTGCAACAACTCACACCAAATATCTATCCAGCATACATATGCTTTGTGTGGACCTATCTGTCTGTAATAATAAAACATACAAATGTTTCTGGGATGCCACCTACCTATGTGCAAACAATGTGTTCAGTCTTCTTCCACTGAAAATCCTCCCCTCTCCTTGTCGTCTGCGCTTCCGTTGGTACCCAGTCCACCATAGACAGGACTTGCTTGGTGGCAACAAGCAAGGCCGGTTTATGCTGGCTGAATGGATGCGTTATCAAAGGGCACGGGCCAATCATCAACCAAGAAGCTGCCTGAGGCCATCCATAACCTGCTCCCTCTTTGCAGGATCCATCTGTACAATCAATCAAATGTATGTATCAAAGAGATGAGCTTAGGAACAGAAAGAAAAAAAAGAACTTAATTACTAGGATAATTATACAAGAACAAAGAAAAGAAGAAGCAAAAGAAACTGAGGAAATTTAGTAATTTACACAAGAACAAACAAATAATAATAAGCAAAAGAAACTTACTTTGCTGAGGAGGAGCGAGAGACCGTTGGGCAAGGCCTTGGCATCAGAGGTTTCAGCAAGATGCGACAGCAGTGTAGACGCTCTCTCGGCTTTCAGCTCCTCAAGATACTTGCCATACTTGTCGGGATCGTCTTTCCAGGCGAAGAAGGCTTCATCGTCGCCCCACTTCTCGCCGTCTCCTCCTTGAGAGGCCAGGTACCATTTCTTGATGCACTCCAGGGCTGATCTGTGAGTGGGCATCTGCTGCTCGCCGGCGGCTTCTCTGACTTGTTTGGCGAGCGAGTCCTCGGCAAGCCTCCTTCGCAGTCTCCTGTAGAAGAAGGCCCGGGACTCCTCCCAGTCCACCACCTTACTGATCACGCCTTTGGCAGCCATTCTTGCGGAGGTGTCGTGCAACTCAGCAAACCGGGTGGCAACCTGAGTATATATGGGCATCAGCTGCTTCCTCCGAGCAGCCATGCTCCTCCTGATGGTCTCCGCCGCCGCCGCCGTTTCCCAAGGGCTAGGGCTAGCACTAGTTTCTTTGAGGAGTTTAGCATTGAGGTTGATCAACTCAGGGTCCAGCCTTAGCATACTCTCTTCCAGTTCATTTGGCTTGAACTTGATCTCGATGAGTCCTGGTGCCTCAAGGACATTCCCTCTCGCAGTCCTCTCGGCATACATCTCAATGTGCTCCGGATTGATCTTGCTGTCCACCACAACCCATGCACCTCCACGCAGCTCTCCAGCCTTTGGTATGTACACAAAAGCAGGCTGCTTATACGTCCTCAGATTCTCAACAATCATAGAACCAGCCTGAAGGATTCCTTCAAACAGATCCCTTTGCCCACCAGAAAAGCCTCTCCAATTGGCAAGAATGAACAACGGGAGCTCTTCACGGTTGAAATCCAGCAGTGCCTGGGCTGTTTTTGCGGCCGAATCTGGGAACCACACCTGTCCTGCTTGAGGGACTACACGCTCGGCAGAATCAAGCTGACCAGGGTCAGCAGGGATTACTTGCATCACTGTCTCAGTTTCCACAGCTATGATACCAACTGGAATCCCACCCAGCTTTGCCCTTCCAGTAATAACAGTTTTGGCCCATCCTTCTAATGTTTCCACGAAGCTTTCTCTGTCAAACATACCATCCAACCACTTACCTCCTTGAGTGTCCTGAATGCCACAGATGGCGGCACGGGCATCACATGAATTCTCAGGGAAATATGTTACAGGTCTCTCTGGTGGATCAAGAGATTTCACAATAGGAAGAGGACCGCCAACATAGGGAGGAACATAGCTGAGCCATTTCAAGATAGCAGAAACACCTTCAAGATCATCTGACACAGTAAGATGGACAACTCCATTTGTAGCCATGATTTTGGGGCCACCCAGTTGCATCTGAGAGCTATAAACCTCGCGCCCCAGGAGCTTGTTCAGTGCAGAATACCCAGTCAAAATAATTGGTTGATCAAGACGTTGTATACACCGCATTCCTAACCGAGCAAGATAGGCCCCAATTCCAATAGCTCGTCCAGTCACAAATGTCAGAGTAAAGGTCTCTCTGTATGCCTTAGAGTAGGCGCTGGCAATGGCACCACTTCCATGTAGATTCTCACAACCAAGTCCGTCCTCTTTCCCAACAATGGTATCAACAACCCATCTGGTTTCTCCACTTTCCGGTACTTTTAGCTCATGGGCTATAACTGAAGAGCTTAGACGTGAATAATCTTGTTCAGTGAGGTAAATGTAGTGAAAACCACGTTCAGGGCTCTGGTCATCAGACCATCCAACATGGAAGCATGCCTTTACTTCCTCTGCTACACCAAGCCTAGCACCAGCAGTTGCTGACAAGTATATTAGAGGAATTTTCCTCTCACAAGCAAGATTGGTGACAGCATCAAAGAATGCATCTTCTCTAGGACCAAATGACCCAGCTTTAAATGTCACATCATTTGCAACAACTATAATCTCCCGGCCGCCAGGAAATTCTGGTGTGGAGAGCTTCATGTTCCAAGCAACAACACCAAAATTGTTGCTACCTGGAGGACGCTCAACTGGAACCAAGGGAGTACCCCATGATCCAGTTGAATCAGCAAATATAAGCTCTGTCACTTCAGCATACCGCTGGTTATGCTCGTTAGATTCTGCAACATGTGAAATACCAGATTCCCATGACTTCTTCAATGCTGTTTCAAATGCCTGCAGACATAGTATTATTACCAATCTCAGTTTATCTGGTTAATCATGTTAACCAATTGTAGAGAAAAAAGGAAAGAGATGTAGCCAACTCACCAATGGGAAATCATAGCAGTATGTGGTTTCATTTTTCCTAGCAGCGGCACGTTTCAGGTCAATGGCATCCAAAGGTTTGTATGGCTCATGCAATGCAATGCCATGCAAAGGACCAGCTGTGGGTGTGGCAGAGCGGTAGAAAAGCTGATGTGTATTGGGGTCCTCTACTTCTCGGTAAATCTGAAAGTCAAAGAATTCAAGCATAAGAGCAATAAAGAGAAAATGGTACTACTACTTACAAGTCCTTTTAAGTAGTGTTTAATAGAACTTTTAAAAGCAACAATTGAGAGATTGTCCTTCATAATGGGGGTGATGAGCATTTTCTATGCACTAACTAGATAAGCTAACAAAATCATATTTCATGATCTGTGGGGCTTTATCCATCAGAGGTACTCCCTCCGTTCCAAAATAGATGACTCAACTTTGTACTAAAGTTAGTATAAAGTTGGGTCATCTATTTCGGAATGGAGGGAGTACAGAATTGTAGATCATAATGCTTGCATAGCAGTGCAATAGGTAAGGTAACTTACATCAACAGTGCAGGTATGCCCAGTTACACTGGTAACAACAACTCTCCAAGCACCATTAGCCTGCCCATCACAATCCAACCATAGCTTCACTTCCCACTGGCACACGGAAAGGCGATGCATCCTGACACCAACATGCTCATATATATTCATAACCATATGCTTCAATAATGTGCATGCTGTCTTCTCATCTTGACCAACTTCATTCGTCATCCTAACATAATGAGAAGCAAAAACCAAGTGAACATCTATGAACACATTTAATGCAAATTTTTTTTAGAGCATAAATAAATTTTGACTGACCTTGAAGATGGAATTAGATCAAACAACCGCTGTTCTCTCATTATGCACAGATACATGTGGGAGTGGCCTGACATCCCAGTCTCACTGTGAGCACGCAACTCTATTTCTTCTAGCGCTGCCATCAATGATCTGAGTATGCTGTTAGATGTGAATGATGATGAGGCTTGAACTTCATTATCAATACTTCCAAACAAAAACCCATTGGTCACACTTGGCTGTCTGACTATGGTACGAAGAAACATCCTTTGGTCATTTGATCTCGGATCTTTCTTGTTCTTTACTAGTGTGTACATGTGCCACTGGCGATCACGTGATGGGGTGTATTTCGCGTCATTGTAACCTTGTAAATTCACTTTGTCCTGTATTTACAGATAAACTGTTAGAGGTAATGGTATTATTGAAGGGAACATAAGCCAAAACAAAAGCTGCATACCAATTCAAGGAAGGTAGACAAAGGAGGTTCCACATGGCGGAGCATCGGGTCCTCCTCATAATATAACTTGTCAGACGACCATTTGAAGGAGTGGCGCATTGGTGAACGCCCTTCATCTCTTTGGATAATGCAGCTGACAACCCTAACACCAGCACCATTGAGATGTGATGTTATAGTGTTATCCTTCAAAATCTTGGAGAGTTTGTTGATCCTTTCTTGCGCTTGATCCTCATCACCACTATAAAGAGAAAACAGAGTGGAAGACGTAACTAAAAAAAATCATGAAATTAACGACCAGTTCATAGAATCACACTCGTCTCCTCTGCAATAACAACAAACCACATAAGAATAGAGTGTAAACAAACCTGTCTTGAAGCGTGCTCATCTGATTGTTGATACCAACCAAAGCAATATGCAGCATATTGCTACTGTTAGAATTTATAGGATTACCATTTGGGACACCTCCAACACCTGCTCCGTAATGTGAAGTCTCCTTTAATGCAGCTTCAATTGCAGTTGACAGAAGCTGAAGAGACTTGATTACAACCATTACACCCCATCGCCTGCCAATTGGATCCTCTACTTGTGGCTTTAGAAGTGACGCAGATTGCCCATTTCTTTGTTCAATATGTTCCTCAGAGAATTCCCATAAAGCAATTAGACCAGACCTGTGCCATTGCATCCGGACACTGCCCCTTACAAGATAATGCTGGAAGATGATTGTGAGTTAGCCGGCATAAATTTGTTAATGTTCCAGTTGTATCAAGAAAGAGTGTAGTAAATAAATTCAGTGGTACCTGATACAATCTGCGTATGTATGTCTCAACAACTCTCCGCTGAAGAGTAGGATCACTGTGATCAAACAAAGCCACAAGGGCGTCTTCAACTGCAACCGGGGCACATACTAAATCTTCCATCCTTTCATTGATAGCCATCTTCCTCCTAGGTGTTGAAATTCGCTCTCCTTCCTCAGTAAACATCTCCAGCTCTGAAAGGCTTCTTGCTATGCTTGTGCGGAGTTCACTCAATTTAGTGTGCTCAAGAAGTTGGCTTGCTTTAAGCGCCAGCTGCATCAATTACAATAAATTTATTTTATTTCTCTAGACTATCATGTGCAAAATAAATAGGTGCAGATCATCCAAACTCAATTTTACCCCAGAGTATGCTGTATGGTTAAGGGCAGAAAAGCGAATCAACTGGTCCCTGTACGCAGATGGATTTGGATAGACCAATGCTTCCATAAGCCGAAGTATTAATTTATTTTTACTTTTCACGCCCTTCAAAAGAACACACATTGTCAGCACAAAAGCGCTTTTGCATATCAAGTAAATGAACAGATTGCGCAATAAAAGATGTTACCTGGTGGGAGAACACAATATATACGACCTTCTCAAGGTCTTTTGCATGTTGAAGTCGTAGACGTTCTATCACATCAGACTGAGAATATAAAAGCAAAAAAGCACAAAGGTTTAGCACATTTTGGTGAGAAAGTGAGCACCGATCAAACCATTCCAAGCAATTATAAATAGTTACCTGAATGTCATCACTGAAGAGTTCTTCAACAGATAAATACTCCTCAAACAGAGACTTGACAACCGCACGAGCATGGCTTTCTCTTCCACCCTCATATGACTTGACCAGACTCATAAGTGGCTCTACAAGCCTCTCACTAGTAACCCTATCCTTCTCGGAACAGTATGCAAGATTAGCCTGCAATGATGACTTTGTAAGGAAACAACATGACACATAAAAAAGGAAGGGATGTCCAGTAACAGTCTCAAACTGACCTCAATGACTCCCCTTAGCAACTTGGCAGGGAAATCCTTGCTCTTCCGGAAGTCAGCATTCAACTCATACTCCTTGTACTTAGCATCCAACTGAGAACAGGCAAATTAGTTATCCATTTGATATGCAGCCAAAATGAAAAATGGAATAATAATATCTAAGATAAAAAAAATATAACTTGAATACTTATTCACCTCATTCCTAAGATCTTTCGGGAGTCGGGTTGCCAAAACGGACATGAGTTCTTGCCACTGTAGGAAAGGGAGCTCAGGGCTGTCTAGGCAGTTTAGCAAATCTTGTACAACCTGAAAGAAAAGGTACAGTCAGGAACTTATTGATTGAAGAAAGATGGTATAGTTTGTCACAATTAAGAGGTTAGTTTCTCTCTAGAAGAACTCATGCTCCGTTTTCCCATGGCAATGCGATAGACAAGGGAAAACAAAAGTGGAAGAACAAGTATACACTGACAGTTTGATGTGCCTTACATGATTGATGTTATGTTCATATCCTGCAAGGATCATGTGGGCAGAATTCACACTTGCAGCAAACTTTTGGTGAACTTTGCCAGAAATAGCAGTAGGAGGTCCAAGTTTTGGAAAGGTGCCATGAAATGGTTCAGCTCTTCTCACAGAAGATGGATCATCAAGATCCAACCTTGCTATCAGATCACTTGCCTGCACAAAGACAGCCATTTCAGCTACTATTTAAAGGATGCACGTATATTACGAGCATGAACCGTGTAGTACTTTTGTGAGAATGTACATCTAGTGCTGCAAACAGAGGGGGGGGGGGGCGGGGGAGGAGGAACCTGCATGGCCTGACCCTCAGGCATGACAAAGTGAATGACACCAGAGGCCGGTAGTAACAGTGGCATGCACATTTTCATAACCTCCACCTCAGCATATGGCGTATCAGCAACCACATGAGAACCATCCGCGACCAAAAACCGAAGAAGTTTGCACGGTGTATCAGCCAACAACCTGGAAGGATCATGCTCTTTCTGTAATATATCATTCAGAGGACATAATTAATTTATGTATTTCCATACAATTTGCAGCTACAGTGACAACTGAAACAACCCCTATATTACGTAGGAACCAAGAGGAGAATACAGATCTAGCTATCTTCACCTGTAATAAGCATGTTCTCCCATTGATTAGAAGGCGCGTGCCAGCAGCTTCTGTCTCGGCGTAAATTACATGACTGTTTCCATCCAACTAGAAAATTCACAATTAAAGATTGGTTAGGCCATTTTCAAATAAAAAGAAAATTAGATAGATTGCACTTGTATAAAAACTTAGTGTGGTAGATATATTTACCTGCATTAAGAGTCCGCCATCTCGCAGCGAATGTATCTCTGCTTCAACCTCTGATTCATTAATTCTTAATTTGTAGCTACGGGGTCCACCTCTTACTGTCTCAATCTGCAGAAGAAATTAATCATTAGCAGATGTGACAAGGATACCAACTGGATTAGATGGGTATGGCATGGATAAGATTAAAGAGAAAATTACAGATAATTACCGTATATTTGCTCCCATCTATATTCAGTGTCACAGTCAAATTGACAAGAGAGATGTGCTGTGAACGGAAAGAAGTTAGACAGTTTTATTCATATAGAAATTGGAATATCAACAGTAAGAATATTCATCATATAGTATGTACCTTTGGTGGTATTTGACCTTTACTGAGATAACCAACATAATCGGTTACAACGCTCGAGCTCCTGCTTGATGCTTCCTGAAATATAAGAAACACAGTATTTGAGGATGGAAAATGGGTCTTGTATGAAAGCTCATAACCACCTAATAAATCATAGTTCTCCAGAAAAAGAAATCATACATATAGAGCTCCACCAACAACTGAAAGGTACCATGGGGGCCTCTCTGCTCTAACACGCATAGCTATTCTGCTGTCTAGCCAACCAGTGTGAATCTTATTTTCTCGGTACTCTGCAGCCTGGAGATATGAAAATTTTGAACACAAATTACACACAAAAAAATGTACCATGTTTTTCTTAATAAATGTACCATGTAGTCAGAGAACATGTTTACTGTGGGGTTATCTTACATTCAAGAGATCCACAGTGTAGTCAACATTAGTGCGTATCTCTCCACGAATTTGGATCTCTTTTAACCCAAGTACCATATTGGCTATTGCCAATGACCTAGATTCCCCAAAAGCAAAAACATGACCTGCGAAAAAATTCATGCTGTTTAAGAGAAGCATCATCGTGAGATACATGAGGAAACAGAAATTTACGCACATCACTTACCAAACTGGGAATCAGAGAACTCATGAATTGCACCTCCGGACTGAAAAAAACGATGATTCAGGTTAGGTTTGCCGCACAAGATGCAATTTTTAACCAGGAAATATATCAACATAAGAAACAGGAAAACTCAAGGGTAATGATAAGCTGCGGCTGTTGTGACATGTCATGTGGTATCAAAGATCACTATGCATGGATGCAAACTTGCCTTAACGGAGAAGTAGGCCCAAACATTGGGTTTGCTTTTAAAGTTCAGCTCTTCCACTCTTCCACTGGTAGGCTTAAACCCATCATCTGGATCCTCGCTAGTAACTCTAACTGCTACACAATGACCCTTTGGCTTTACAGACTGTGCTTTGTCCAAATCAAATTTAGTTGCTACAGCTGATATTTCCTTCCAAGCGTGATAGCCACCTCCATGTTCTATTCCATAAAAGCGTCTGATCTCTGCAGTTATCCTAATATTGATTAGTGTGGAGGGGAAGAGATAATATCATCAACCATCAAGTTGTAAAACTGGCCTACCTGGAATATTGTAGAGTGGTATGCCCATTCCTACTACAACTTGAGATGCAGGTAAGTTAATTTCAGCAATCCATTCGGTCACAGGGTGTTCTACCTGCAACCTTGGATTAAGCTCCAGGAAATAGTATTCGCCTGTTTCCATGCTGTACAGATATTCCACTGTAGCAGCACCCTGATATTGCACACATTTAGCTAGTCGCCTTGCCGCCTGCTCAAGCTCTTTAATTGTTTCTGGAGGAGCAACTGTAATTGGTCCCTCCTCAATGATCTGTTTCACGAGTATATATATGGTGAGAAGTAAAAGATATATAATTTTGCTAAGACTTCTCTGCTATTATCTGTCTTGCATTAGTTAATTTTTGTGGTTATAAAATAATCTGTAATACAATCACTAGACTTTTCAATATTCTGAGCTCAAAAACTTCCAAGTGCGACACATATATATCTGGAAGAAAAAGTTTGTTCTTGAATTCAAAACGCAACATTCAACTATTTAGTACTCCCTCCGTCCCATAATATAAGAACGTTTTTGACATTAGTGTAGTGTCAAAAACGTTCTTATATTATGGGACAAAGGGAGTACAGTATAAGTATAACTAACAGTAATAAATGATGTCATTTAAGAAAATGCTAAGACATAAATTTTGTATAGCTCCTGCAACATTTTGCACTTTGCTAAACAGTACTATATGATTGCTACATCGTCCAATGAAGTTTTTATTCCCTGAAGCTGTAGAACTTCTACCAGTACTCAGTACACAAATGTTTGGCTGAGACTAATTCCAACAAAACTGATATTGAACAGCCCAATGCTTCAGGAGAATAACTAACCTTTTGGTGCCTTCTTTGAACACTACAGTCTCGACTGTGCAGTGCTGCCACGTTGCCATGCTTGTCACAGAGCAACTGAACCTCTAGATGTCGGCTCTACAAAGAAAGAACAGAAAGGCAAGATTTTAGCTAAATGAACCATATCAGTACAGAAGAAGCACTCGCTGAATACTGAACATGAGTAACACAAAGATACAACCGAAAATAATGTTGTTATCAGTTTATCACATATCACCTGAGATGCCACCTTCATAATAAATATAGGCGATCCGGGGACCTCTCCTTGCACTTGCTTAAACAATGCTCTGACCTCATCATCATTGTGAACCTATAAAACCATTTGGATGACATAAAAAAACATCTTTCGTTAATATACAATATTTGCACAGAACTTGACTTCATTTTAAATGGACAGTGGAAATTTCCATGTAATTGTTTGTGAGTAGATCATTCCATATAACTGTGGTAGAAATGAATTAAAAAGATGAAAAGAATACCAACCTTCCTTATTCCTTTACCACCCCCACCCCATGATGCCTTGATCATTGCAGGATACCCCACCACCTGACAACTAGCGACTGCTTCGTCTGTAGTTGAAACACAAGCGTTCTTATAGATCTCCTCAGGTATTGAGTGGCAGGTTTCTTCGGGAACTTTCACCTACAGCGCGTATTGATTTAGTTTTGAGAAATACACAGTGGTGGAGAGAAAAACAGAGGAGCAAAACCATAAAGAAATAGGACAAGGTATATATACATGTGACCCGCTCCATGGAAGAGTTGGAACTCCTGCTGCTTGTGCAATAAGAGAAGAACCAATCTTATCGCCTAGTGCCCCCATCGCGGCTGATGGTGGCCCAAGAAAAATGATTCCCTTTTCCATGAGCGCATCTGGAAGTTCTGGGTTCTCAGAAGCATGACCCCAGCCAGGCCAAACTGCAGAAACCCGAGTTCTCTCTGCTATCTGTGACATGACAGGTGGATTGCAAACATTAATAACTGGAGTAGTCAAGTATCAGGCGTAATGAAAATGGATAAATTAACACACAAGCACTAGGTGAAAAGGATGATCAACTGCACTAACCTCCACTATGAGCTGTACATTTGCATAGTTGTTGTTATTCGTCCCACCAGGAACTTCTAAGAACTGGTCGGCGATTCTTATGTGCTCGGCATTAATCCTGAGGTCCTCTGGAGTTGCCATAGCCACCAAGAGAATGGCCTTCTCGTTCCCAAAGGTCTCCAAGGCCCAGGTGCGGATGCTGCGCATGAACTTGACCGCAGCCATCCCATTGTTGGCAACCAGCACGCTGTGTATCGGCGAGTCGCCCCCGAGCGCTTTACAGAACTCGTCGACCGAGGACATCCTCCCGTTTATCTGGTCAGATTCCACCATTATTGCCCCCTCCAACCTTCAGTTCAGCACTGGGAAAAGCAAAAGAACAAGTCCGTCCATTAGCGCATCAATCATTTATGGCCGATTAGCGTAGAATTGCAGCAACGGGATATTTCTTTTCGGTTTGGCATGTGTGTGCGTGCCCTTTTTCTGTACCAGATGCTAAAATGGTACAGACAAAACAACAGCATGGTGGCACTAATTAAGGACTAACTAAATCCGGAAATTCCTACGGCAGCAGTGCCACGGGAAAGTGCGCAATTCGCGACGGTAAGCTCATAGTCTGACAACCAGCAGAAGCAGAAGAGCAAGACCACAGATGACATTAAAAATACGTGAAAAAATGTTGAAGTCCACACTAGGGGTTAGTCCACTCCAAGCAAGAGCAAAGAGGGGAATGGACTTGAATTCCGGCATTCGGGAGAAGGAAGTAAGCAACAAGTGTGCCCAAAACCCGTCCAATCGCGCACGCCCACAACCCGCTCGACGTAATGCCAGACGGCACGAACCCGCCAATCCGGCGACGGCACGCGTCGACTGCTAGCAGGATCTCGCCGCAGCTCGCGTCCGCTCCGCGTGTGCGGACTAGGTGGAAGCGCTCGGAATCTCACGCCGCGCGCGCGCACGCAGAAGCGGCGGTATCTGGTCCCGTGATCTCCTGGCGCTGAGAGAGAATCAGCAGGAAGGCCCCGCGCTGCGCTGCTGGGATTGCGGCCTGGAGGCAGCCTGCGCGCGCTCGATTTGAGGCCGGCGTGGGCGGAGAGGCTAGCACTCACTAGTCCTCCCCGCGCGCGCCGGGGCACGGGCAGGTCAAGCACGAGTCCACGGCAAGTCCGGCCCAGTCAATCGCCCGCACGCGTACGCAGAGACAGAGCGCTCCAGCGAAAATCGGGAGATGCGAGCAGAAGCAGGGGCACAGCAAGGGCAGGGGGAGCTTACCGTGAGTCCGCCCGGAGGCGCGCCGCGAAGGCGTTCGACGGAATGCCGCGCCGCGAAGGAGAGATGGAGATCCAGGAGAGGCGGGCAGGCAGGCAGCGGCGGCGGCGGAGGCAACGAGGAATTGTTGGTATAAATGCGCGGCGCGTCGCCCGCGAAGCCGCTGCTGCGTTGTGGTTGGGGCGATGAAATGCGTGCATTCATGGAGGAGTTGGGGGTGGGGTGGGGCGGGGCAGGTGGGTGGGGGGTGTGGTCTGGACGGGGACGACGGGTAGTTGGGCCTCATGGCCCTGCTTGCTTTGGTTGGGCGGACGGATGGGTGTGCCGTTGCACCTGTCTCTCCGGCGTGTCTGCCTTGGGTAGGTAGGTAGGGCCCCAACGCGTTCGATGCGCTCAGCTCGCTCCCTCCGCTCCGGTGGCGTGCCTCCTTCGGCTTCGTCCACGTCCCCGTCCGGCCGTCCCGGGGTCGTCGGCAAGCCACCACGGCGTCTTGTGCCGCCTTGTTTTTTTTTTCTTTGAAACGCTTGTGCCGCCTGTTGACTCCCGTTTGTTTGTTACTGTAACTCGGACCGCATCATCGCCATGTTCTCTAGCTAATCGGCTCAAGTGTGTGGACATACGCGCGCTTTTTTCCCTTTTTTTTCTTTTTTCTTTGAGGATGAGGATGCGATGGCGCACATTATGCCCGCGTGCACTTACGGGGCGGGCACCACTTGCGTGACGGGTGTGACGCCGGCTCCCGTTGGTGCGGAGTCGGTTCCATCTTCCCCTTGAGAAAATAGTCGCGCTTCGCCGTCATGGACGCATGTTGTGTCTCGCATAGATAGGTCCAGACGGCTTTGATGCCGACATCTCGAATCGTAGCTGTGGGGGTGTTTGTTTTGGGCAGTGATCTGCGCCGGCACACCGGCCCAACGGTTGGGCCGGTCGAGCCCCAACCGTCAGATCTGGTGCCCCCGCCGTCAGATCCCTTCGACCCCACCTTCTTCTTCAACCTCCCGCAGGGGAAAAGGGACAAGCCCGCCTCGTGCACATCCACGCCCCAGCACGCGCCGACCGGCTAGCCTCGTCTCCTTACCGTCGGGCGCCTGCGGTCGCTGCCCTCACCTATGTCGCCTTCGTGTGTTTCCTAACCTCCGTGGATGCAGCAGCGTGCGGCCATGTTGCAGCCCTTGTAGCTCCGGTGCCACCGCTTGCAATTCTAGTGCACGACGGCCGCGCTCCGGTGGCGATGGTTCGCCGGACACAGCACCCCGACGGTTGCAACTTCTCTGATTCTGCAAAATCTGGTTGCAGCTTTCTCTCTCAAAGGTTGAAGCTTTTTCCTCTACGGTAGAAGCTTTTCTATAAACGATTGAAACTTTTTTCTTTTTGAGCAGCGTCTGGGTGAAAGCTTTTCTCTATCATTCGGTTGAAGCTTTTTTCATCAAAGGTTGTAGCATTTTATATGGACGGTTGTAGCTTTCCTCGATAGCATTGAACGCTTACAGCTTTCTGTATATACGGTTGAAGCATTTTTAATCTTGGGTTGAAGCTTTCCTGTCAACGGTTGCAGCACTCGCCAGCCTCCCCAGCTATCGCGCATCTCTGATTGAAGCAAAAAAATACCATCGGTTCCAGCAAAAAATCACTATGGTAGTAGCAAAACCAAAACACAGTTGTAGCAAAAAACGGTCATCTGTCATCTCGCTGTGACGTCGAGGTTCCAGCAAATTTGCGCCGCGGGGTGCAGTCCTGCCATGGATGGTTGCAGCTCCGGCATGGCCGGGTCCGGCGAGGTAGGGAGAGCTCCGATGCACGCGGATCCGCGCGGATCGGGTCGAGGGCGGCCAGATCTGCTGAACGGCGGCGCGCCTGGGAGGCCTGCGGCGGGGGGCGATGCATTGACCATGGCAGCGGGGAGAGAGAATAAGAAAGATGCGCGAGAGGAAGAAGAGAAAAGGGACGAGGACTGGTCGTCTCGGGTCCATCGCGCCACGTGGTTGCTCGCGAGTGGGTCGCATCGCGCGAGCGTGGCTTCGGCCGGTGCCCCGGCCCCAAACGTTTCCCTTTATTTTGGGTACGGCTCACCTGCCCGGATCCCTGCAAGAAATACTGTGCAGGGCCAATAATAGACCGCCACATGTCCGTGTGGCGGTCTTCTACAATTAAGATACAGAGCAAATTTATTTTTGATACAAGAAGAACGAGGGGGTGGATCTATCTTTGGTGGATTTGCTCGGATCTGTTCATCGTTCGTCCTTGTTCGTGCGACTTCAACTTGGATCCTTCTTATCTACACTCTTCATCGGCGGCGGTTGCTGTCCTGGTGTGTTGGTTCTACGGGGCCTTAGCACGACGACTTCCTGACTGTCTACTACAATAAGGTTTGCCCGACTCCGGCAAAGGAGGGGCGATGACAGCGGCGCGCCTTCGGCTCGCTTCAGTGCTTGTAGTCGTCGTTAGGTGGACTAAGGATCTGGATGTAATTTGTATTATTTCTAGTGTTCGTTGTAGTACCATGATCAAAGATGAATAGATCGGAAGTTTATCCCAAAAAAAAAGAACGAGGGGGCAGTGCTGCGAGGCAAACATGGAGGATTCCGGCGACATGCAGCGTGCTGGAACGCCGACGTGAGCAGTGTGTCCCTGCATGTGGCCGAGCAGAGCTCCGCCGCCGTCTCGGCGATCTCCTCCATGGCTTCCCGGGGCTTTGGCCGTAGTGGCGCCAACAGATGTGGCCGCGCTCGCCGGTCGCCGCGTCCTCGTCCGCGACCTTGGCGGCTTCTGCGCTGGTCTGTCCTTCGACCAGGTGCATGTTAGACATAAGCACACCTTGTGTCTGACTGAGATTAGTAGTCCAAGTAGTATTAGGATTCCTAGCCGTGTCGGTCATGTAACGAGCTAGTCTAGCCTGCTATATATACATGTAGCAGCCCCTTGTAAATCTATACAACGAAAAGCAAAGCAATAAAGCGTATACCAGGCTCGAGACGGGCCTGTTGCAATACATCGATTCGTGCCTTCGCTGTGTTCGTGTGAGAGTTCGCCGAGACGTTACCGTTGACAGAAGGATCGATCGAATCGATCAAAGCTAGCTCCGCTAGCTCACGTACCTGAAGTACCGTGACGTGCTTGTGCACTGTTTATCCATCAAGCTGCTAGCTTGCTCACACGTACAGGTTGCTTCGGTGGTTTTGGTCTAGCGATCAAAAGCCAACAATTGGTATCAGAGCCTCGACGATCTACGATGACGAACAGCGACACTGAGTCAGTCAAGTCCGGCAACGGCGGTTCCAAGGGGAACAAGTCCGGCAACAGCGGTTCCAAGGCGAACAAGAACGGCGACAAGGTGAAGAAGGGCGGCAAGTCAGCGACTAGTGGTGGCGGAACGGGCGGCGCCAACGTGCAGGCGCATCGCAACATCCCCATCCAGTACCCGATGCTCACCGACGCCAACTACGGCGTGTGGGCAGTGAAGATGAAGATCATTCTCCGAACCCTACGAGTGTGGCAGGCCATCACGGACGACGACGTCGACGAGGAGTGCGACGAAGGTGCCATGGCCGCCATAGCCCAGTCTATGCCAGATTCCGTGCTGATGACATTGGCGGAGTTCGAGACAGCAAGAGAGGTGTGGAACGCACTCAAAGAGATGAGGATTGGAGAAGATCGCGTCACAAAGGCTCGGGCACAAGTGTTGAAGCGCCAATTTCACAAGTTGCAGATGGAGGAAACTGAATCGGTGAACGACTATGCCATGCGTCTGACTACTTTGGTGGGAGAGATCCGCGCGCTTGGTTCAAAGCTCGAGGAGACCGAGATTGGGGAGAAGTTTTTCAGTTCGGTGACTGATAAATTCACGTACATCATCGGCACGCTCGAGCAGCTTTACGACATCGACGACATGACCATAACGGAGGCGATCGGACGCTTGCGGACGTGGGAAGAGAATGCTCGTGGCTGTCGGAAAGGCAAAGGAGGAGGTAGCGACCAACTCATGTACTCGCGCGCAGATTGGGAGGCCCCAAGTAGCAAAGGAAGGCGTGACGGTGGTGAAGGCTCAAGCAACGCGAAGCGCGGCGGACAAACCGGAAAAGGCAAGCCACAAAGTCGTGGTAAAGTGGACCGATCTAAAGAGCGGAAGCCACGGAACTTGGATATGTCCGAGGTCAAGTGCTATAACTGCAACGAGATGGGTCCCTTTGCGAAGGATTGTTCGGAGCCTAACAAGCGGGAGATCAAGGCAAATTTGGCGAAGCAGGAAGACGAACGTCCAAGTCTTCTGATGGCTGAAGTTTGTGATCTCGTCCAAACAGCGGTTGTGAAACCAAACCGGAAGGTGCTACTTCATGAGGAAAAGGTAACACCAAAGTTATCCGGGAGCCAGAACGTGTCGTGGTATCTAGACACAGGTGCCAATAACCACATGACGGGGTGCAAGGAGAAGTTCCTCGAGCTAGAATATGATATTCAAGGCTCGGTCAAGTTCGGTGATGGTTCAAATGTGGAGATTTGCGGGCAAGGTTCTGTCCTCTTCGAGGGTCTCACAGGAGAACATCGCATACTCACCGGAGTGTACTACATCCCACGGCTTCGCAACAACATTATCTCTGTCGGGAAACTTGACGAGAATGGATGCAAGGTGGATATTGAGAATGGAGTGATGACGATCTTCGACAACCTCCGAAACGTGCTAGCCCGTGTTAATCGCACACGGAACAGGCTCTATATCCTCAACCTTGATCAATCTCAACCGGAGTGTTGGCTCGCCAAGAGTGATGATGATTCGTGGTTATGACATGCTAGATTTGGACACGTTAACTTCTACGCCTTGAAGAAGATGTCGAAGATGGAGATGGTATCTGGGATGCCGTTTATTGACCATGTTGATCGAGTATGTGACGGGTGTTTGGTTGGAAAACAGCACCGCAGGCCATTCCCTGCTCAGTCTACCTATCATGCAAGTGATGCACTTGAGCTGCTCCATGGTGATCTATGTGGCCCTATCACCCCAGCAACTCACGGAGGAAAGAAGTATTTCTTCCTAGTGGTGGATGACTACTCGAGATATATGTGGGTCGTTCTCCTACGGTCTAAAGATGAGGCATTTGAAGCGTTCAAGAAGCTAAAGGCTGCAACGGAGATGGAACACAAGCTGAAGGTTCGCGCTCTACGGACAGATCGCGGCGGAGAGTTTACGTCGAACGAGTTCAACGACTACTGCGAGAAGATTGGCATAAAGAGGTTCCTCACGACACCTTATACGCCGCAGCAGAACGGGGTTGTTGAAAGGCGCAATCGAACCGTCGTTGACATGGCAAGGAGCTTACTCAAGAGCAAGAATCTACCGGGGACTTTTTGGGGAGAAGCTGTCTCGACAGCGGTCTATCTTCTCAACCGTGCTCCAACGACGGCAGTGATCGGCAAGACTCCGTATGAAGCAATTTACGGACGGAAGCCGAATGTGTCTCATCTACGGACATTTGGGTGCGTGGCGCATGTGAAGACGGCGGAGCCGCATCTCTTAAAGCTTGCCGATCGCAGTACCAAGATGGTGTTCATCGGATACGAGAGGAGTTCCGGCACCAAGGCATACCGCTTCTACGATCCACGAACCAAGCGTCTACGGATTTCACGCGACGTCGTGTTTGAAGAAAACCAAGCATGGAATTGGAGCGCAACAGCCGACGATGCTCCAAATGGTAACATATTCACAGTTGAATTTCCAACTGATGATGATGCAGGGGAGGACGTCCAGGTGGTTGGCAAGACACACAACCAAGGTGACCACAATGCTAGTGATCATCATGGCGCCGACACCGACACAATTTGTGTCACCTCCTTCGCAAGCCACAACGGATTCTTCCGGGCCTCGTCGCTACAAGACCCTCAAGAAAGTCTACAAGTACGCAAAGCCAGTTACGCTTGAGTACTCCGATTTGTGTTTACTCGGAGTTGAGGAGCCGGCGAACTTCGTAGAGGCGAGCAAAAGTTTAAGTTGGATGCACGCCATGGATGAGGAGATGAAGGCGATCGAGAGCAATGGCACGTGGACTTTGGTAACCCGACCTCCGAACCAAAAGGCCATAGGTTTGAAGTGGGTTTACAAGTTGAAGAAGGACACGAAGGGTGACATTGTGAAGTACAAGGCAAGACTCGTCGCAAAGGGCTACGTACAACGTCAAGGAGTTGACTATGAGGAGGTGTTTGCACCGGTTGCTCGAATCGAGACGGTGAGAGTGCTCCTAGCTTTGGCAGCACAAGAGGATTGGAAGGTTCATCACATGGATGTTAAAACCGCTTTCCTCAACGGCGATCTCACAGAAGAAGTATACGTGGAACAACACCTCAGCTACGAGAAGAAAGGAGAAGAAGAGAAAGTTTACAAGCTCAAGAAGGCACTTTACGGGTTGAAGCAAGCGCCAAGAGCTTGGAACTCAAAGTTAGACCGAAGTTTGGTCTCGCTCGAGTTTAAAGGATGTTCCCTAGACGATCCAAAAGACGGTCTACCAAGCATCGAAGAACAGGTGAAGGTTGAAGACGCGACCAAGAAGGAGCGCTGGCCTCAAGCTACGGACGAGCTGACGACAGCAAAGACGGTCTCTGAAATGCTACGAGGGACGGCAAAAGAAATGCCAAGAGTGAAGCATACGAGTAGCAATAGTCGCGTTTGGGATCCAGGTGGTAAGAAGGAAGTTGTGCTTAGGGGGGTGAATGTTAGACATAAGCACACCTTGTGTCCGACTAAGATTAGTAGTCCAAGTAGTATTAGAATTCCTAGCCGTGTCGGTCATGTAACGAGCTAGTCTAGCCTGCTATATATACATGTAGCAGCCCCTTGTAAATCTGTACAACGAAAAGCAAAGCAATAAAGCGTATACCAGGCTCGAGACGGGCCTGTTGCAATACATCGATTCGTGTCTTCGCTGTGTTCGTGTGAGAGTTCGCCGAGACGTTACCGTTGACAGAAGGATCGATCGAATCGATCAAAGCTAGCTCCGCTAGCTCACGTACCTGAAGTACCGTGACGTGCTTGTGCACTGTTTATCCATCAAGCTGCTAGCTTGCTTGCTAGCTTGCTCACACGTACAGGTTGCTTCGGTGGTTTTGGTCTAGCGATCAAAAGCCAACAGTGCACACTGCGGTTGCGTACGACCTCCTCGCCAGGATGACGGTCCACACTAGTCTCTCTTTCGCAGAGGATGTCATCGAGCGCTGTTGCTATGCGGCATATGTGATGATGCAATTTGCCTCCATCCATGCCGAGTTTGATGCAGCCATCATGGACGCGAAACTGCTCTATGCACGATACAAGTGCACGATTTATGGACGACATATCAATCCAGCGGCCAACGACTTATTTAATCATATGTACGTCCGGCCAGATTTGCCTATCGTCTGCGCATCGTCTGAAATTTTTCGTGTGTATAGCAGTTCTGTTATGGACGTCCTAGCATATGCATCGGTTGGAGTCATCTCCGGCATTGACGTGAGAACCAGCCATGCTGCAGTGGTACAACGTTCTCCATGTCATCGAGATTGAAAGGCTCATTCAACTAACTAGCCCCCTCGAATAACCATCTGCTCCAAACTACTTGCTCACATTTTATTCGATTGCTTGTGTGAACTCTCATTCACAAAACTCAATTCCCATTATCAACTGAAAAACAAGAAGAACGTATGCTCATGTCAAAAGAAGAAGAAGAACGTATGCTGGAAGACACAGGAGATGACATGATACCTGGTACCGCGTGATGCAAAGAGCCCATCGCCTCGTGGAGGTTGTCGAGGAGCACGACAACGTAGAGGTCAGGGTCGGCTGGGATGCCGGAGTCGCCGAAGCCGCGGAGGTTAGGGACGAGGGCGCGACGAGCGCGGCCATCTGATGGCGCCACTACGGCCAGAGCCCTGGGAATCGTGGAGGAGGAGCACCGCCCAGACGACGGCGGAGCTCTGCTCGGCCGGACACACTGCTCACGTCGGTGTTCCAGCGTGCCGCATGTCGCCGGCGGCCGGGCCCCTTTATGCTCGCCTCACTGCCCCCGCGCGATCTTCTCGTATCAAATTAAATCTATCTTAATAAGAGAAGTTGGCCCACACGGACATGTGGCGGTCTATTATTGGCTCTGTACAGTATTTTCTGCAGGGATCCCAGCAGGCGAGCCGAACCTGTTTTATTTTGATTTCCGTGTGATGTGTTGGTGATGAAACGTGTTGTGCTCTCATGTCACTGGTTGTGCCACAAGGGCATATCATGCTTTTGTTGACCCTTGTTTGTGACTTTCTACATGTGTGCATGAAGGTGTCTTATTTTAACAATCATCAAGAGGGGGGGGGGGGGGGTGAGGATCCCCACCCGAATGAATTACTCACAGAGTGGCGCAACTGGTAGTTTACGACTTACACTTGTGTGCAGAGAGGCTCATTTACATCATGGCATAGCGGTGACCTTCTATTGAGGCGCCAACGCCTTTGATGTGCTCGCTCCCTCCGGTGGCTTGCTTTGCTCGGCTTCGCTCGCATGGAGGCGGGGGCTGGTGGAAGCTATGACGTGGACTCCCCTCCATTCTCGTTGGGGCGGGGTTTGTTTTCCTTTGAAGATGAATAGTTGTGCTTCATGTTCGCGGATGGATGGTGTGTTTAGCATAGGTATCTGACGCCTTTGATGCCTACATCTCGAATCGTAGTCGCGGGATGTTTTGTTCTGATTTCCATGTGATGTGTTGGGGATGAAACATGTCGTGCTTCCATATCGTCTGTTGCGCCATGACGTCGTATCATACTTTGTTCACTCATGTCTGTGATTTTAAATAGGATGTGCATAACGCGATGTCATCAGTTCTGGAGCGAATGATTCGATCCCTCCCAACTGCCCCTACGAGCGAGTGAAAAAGAAGGATCACGATTGTATGAGCTAACGTGCATCATGCGTGAATAGGCATCAGTTTGGCTCACTAGGCCTATAGTCATCGGCTGCGCAACAACGGCGTCTCGTTGTGCTTTGTTGACTATTGCTTGTTTGTTTGTTAGTGTAACTCGTATTGCATCATGTGCATATTATCTACTCCCTCTGTCCGGTGAAGAGTGTACATCTAGCTTCAAAATTTATTCACAAAAGAGTGTACTTCTATCTTCCCAATGCATTTTAAAATGGAAAAAAATACTTCTCTCTCATCACACGGTAATTAAGACCAATAGCAATCTACCTTCTTTATTTCTACATGCACTTAGCTCATTGGGGGTTGGTAATTAAAGAGGAGAGAGATGATGGCTTGCACCTTTTCAATGAATTTTTTACTTAACTCCATAATTTGTCCTAAAATTTCTAGATGTACACTCTTCACCGGACGGAGGGAGTAGCTAATTGTCTATGTGTGGTAGCGAATACATACATATTCCACTGATTTCGCACCAATAAGATAGATAGCGGGCCCATCCAAATTTAGTCGACCGGCACTGATCTCTCACTCACTTGCTCGGGTTGGTGGTATTCGGTTGAAGCGTCTGGACACGCGCACGCGATGGTACACATTCTGGTCCAGAATTTATGTGGTGGGAAGAGGTGGCAAGTGTGATGTGGACTCACCTTCGCTCCTGTTGGGACGGAGTCAATTTATTTCCCTTAAGAGACGAATGGTTGGGCTGCGTGGTCATGGATGGATGATGTGTCTAGCATAGGTCCTAACGCCTTTGACGTCGACATCTCGAATCATAGTTGCGGGGTGTTTATTTCGCTTTTTGTGTGTTGTTTTGGGGATGAAACATGTCGTGCTTCTATGTTGTCATTTGCGTCCTGACGGTGTATCATACTTTGTTCACTCATGTTTGTCATTTAAGTATTACTATGTGTGAAGAAAGGCGTGTTTCTTTTCAATAATCACTGGGCCACCTAAATGCATTACTCAAAGCGGGGCATAGGTGGTAGTTTACAGGTTCGCACTTGTGCGAAAAGAGGGTTATTGACGCCATGATATGGCATCCACCTTGTATTGATGCACCCAAAATCTAGCAGTAAAAAGGGTAATATCATTTACAGTATTTCTAATGGTTACACGACCAAATGAACCTATTTTGAAAGACCATAGCCATTCTAGAAATCCTTTTCTTTCAGAGGATGGAGAGCGCGATAGAGGGCCAAATGTTGTGGTTGAGACCAAGTGGTGTGGGAATCTCCCGAATGTCGTCGATGGAGGTGGGTGCGAGGAGGCCGAGCGCAGTCCGAACTTGTGTAGCACCGGGGACAGTGGAGGATGATATGAGCCACATCCTTGATAGTCCTTGCGGAATAGGTTCACCTTGGAGTTTAGTTGGTCATTGGAGAGCAGCCGCACAAAGATTTGTACCTTGACAGGTACATGTAATACACAGATGAGTCAGGCGATGGTGTGTGGATGTGGTCATCGGTCAAAAGCCGATAAACATTTCTGCTGGAGAATGAAAACCGATGAGTGAGGTACCTTCCGCCAGCAATGTTGTTGTGGTCGAAATCCTGCAACAACAAGCTCAATAGAGGCAACATTGGTAAGGCGATTTTGCAGGTCACCATCCTGCATGACTTGCGAGACCATCACACAGGGATGAGTGCGGAAAGTGTGTTTTTGCATTCAAGTATGATTTGTTCATTCCCTCATAGAATTTTTTAACTCGAATTACTTTTTAATGGTCTAGTGTTGTCCACTTGTCTATTTCTTCATTGAGGTCTTCACGGCTTGTTTTAGACTCTTTCTCTCTTTGGTTGTCCAACTAGGCTCCAGAATGGAGTTTGTTAAGTGAGATCGACTGATCGAGAGAGAATTGGGAGAAATGACAAATGAGCCAACCATCTTAGATTTCACTGGCACCAAGGGTACACACTCGCGCATGTGTGTGCAAGGGGATGCCTTAAAGGAATGGGAGTTAAAAGTTTTTATTTGAGAGAAGATGACAATTGCGGCCCTGTTTGATAGCTCGGTATTTTTGCAGAATTATGAGAATACTGCAGTTTTTTGGATTACCATGGTTCTAATTACAATGAGGTGTTTGACTGCCTCTAACAACGGTGGTTTTAAAACTGCAGTATTTGTCAACTATGGTTTTTCTCTGTATAAAAAAAGAACTTCAGATCTCTTTTTAAAGAACAGTGCAGTCGACAAGAAGGCACTACTGGCGTTATCTTCTTCCCCGTTGTGCTAACAAGTCACTCGATCTAAACAAGAGGCATCGCCTGGTGAGTCACCGGCGACGCCGTGCTGCAGGTAGACTTTCACAAAATATACAAGATACTGTTCCGTCGTCTGTGCATGCTTCAATTCATACGAACGCAAATGGCAAGGGCTAGCTAATCTACCTAGCTAGATAACGCAACAGAAACAGTACACAACAGGCCATCTGCGCGTGTTTGCATTGCTACCACGACGGTTAGCTTGATGCGACTGCCTAAGGTCTAGCCAGCAAATTTTACACCATTCTATGCTGTAGCCAAACACGTGCTCTGTATTATGAATACTCCAAAAAACTTTGTTAAGTTAAAACCATGGTATTGTGTACCTACTGACTAAATTACTGTAGTTTTTGATACTTTGCTATCAAACAAGTACAACCCCCCATGCAAATAGTGTAAAGGGTAATATGGACTTTTGACATGATGTACCCACTTTATACGTATGATACGTTGCCTGCTAGAACGTATACGCTCTGCATAACCACTGACTGGGCCGGCCCAAGAAGGTCGCTCGCACAGAATCGAACTCTGCACCTCTATCTTAGAGAGACAAGATAATTACCAGTCAACCTGGGAGACATTAGTGGCTAATAAAGAGCGTGCCACTTTAAGAATTAACTACAACGCAAAATCCGGGCAGTATTTGCATTTTTTTCTTGGAAATTGTGAATAATTTTTTAAAGCGAGTAATGTTTGGAAATCCAACAATTGTTTCAACAACTCTAACAAACATAGAATATTCAAAACAAATTGAAAACCTTGCCTTTTTTTTATAGGAACCATTTTTTAAAATCTGAAATATTTTTATAAAAAACATGGAAATTTTTTGAATTTAGAGAACAAAACTTGTTAATGCGAACATTATGGAAATTCTGAACAATTTTTCAAAAGCGCAAACATTTTAAGTAATTCCCAAACATTTTTTGAGTTTTGAGAAAATTTGAAAACAGCAACATTTTGAACAGTTTTCAGAAAACTATAACCTTTTCTGAAATTCTTGTATACTTTTGGAATTTATGAAAAAATATATGAAAACATGAGCTTTTTAAATATTTCTTAAAAAACTCGAACATTTTGAGAAACTGCAAACAATTTTTAAAAAAATTCAACATTTTTTGAAATTTCCAAACATTCTGGTAAAACATGAACATTATTAGAGTTTTCTCGGCGAAAAATGACCAATAAATAGACGGACATGACACAACTTGCATATGATGTCAGAAACCATTGAAACTTGGCATGGACTCGTATCATGTGCATGCTGGCCTGATGGAAAAATTAGGAGTTATTTCATGCATGTGCAAAAACACCATGTTCAACGGAGGGTGTCCGGATAAGCCAAAAGGCTCCGTTTGTGGGCACGTTGTTTATAGACAACTGGCATATGACCCCAATTTTTTTCATGGGCTTGTATAATCAATTCAATACAACATGCTAAGTTATTTTTGTTTCCTACAATTTTTTGTATTTTCTGGAGTATTCTTGGTGAAAATGGCCGATAAATTGCCGAACGTGGCACAACTTGCACACGGTGTCGAAAATCATTCAAATCTGACATGGATGACCACCATGAGCATGCCCACCTGCTGGCAAAAGTTAGCTCATTTGATGCATGTCAAAAAATAGACCATATTCAACATAGATTGTTCAGGCAGGCGAGAAGGCTCCGTATGAGATTACGGGGTCATTTTTTAAAATTCTAGATCAATTTTAAAAAATTATATTGAAAAAAGAATCTGGTATTCTAAAGAAAATTTCAAATTTTTGAACAACTTGAAAAAATAATGATAAAGTTCAAGAAGGAGAAAATTAATTAACAAAAAAAGATAAGAAAAGCAAAAAAATAGATAAGAAAAATGTGCTTAGGCCCTAGAAATTAAGAAAAGTTTTCCAAAAATATTCGCAAATATGGAAAAATGCTGGCAAATTTGAAAAAGTGTTTGCATTTTCACCATATTCATGCCCACCTGTTGTCCAAAGTTGATGCCCATTTTTGAATGTCCAAAAAATACCATGTTCAACGTTGGGTGTGCAGATAGGCGAGAAGGCTCCGCTGAGAGCATGTTGTTTCTCAACATCTGTTAAATGACCTCATTTTTTTCATTGACTTGTATGACCAATTCAAGACACCATTCCAAGTTGTTTTGGTTCTCTATAAATTTTGCATTTTTTTGGAGTTTTCTTAGTAAAAAAAAGGTGCGTTAAATGGCCGGATGTGCCGCAACTTGCATATGGTGTTGGAAATAATAAAAACCTGGCATGGATGCCTACCATGAGCATGCCCACATGCTCGTAAAAGTTGGGGTCATTTCATGCATGTTCGAAAATAGACCATGTCAACGGAGGTGCTCGGGTAGGCCAGAAGGGTCTGTATGAGAGCATGTTTTTCAGCACCTTCCAATGACTCCAATTTTTTCTCATAAGCTTAAATGGCTAATTCAAGGCACCATGCCAAGTTGTTTGAGTTTTTAACAATTCTTGCACTTTCTGGAGTTTTCTCGATGAAAAATGGCTGATATATGCACGGACGTGACACAACTTGCATATAGTGTCAAAATTCGTTCAAACCATGGGCGCGCCCACCTACTGGAAATAGTTGGATCATTACATGCATGTCCAAAAAATAGACTATGTTCAACGGGGGTTGTTCGGGTAGGCGAGATTGGTCTGTATGAGCGCACGCTTTTATCGGCATTGTGAAATGACCCAAAAAATCTCATGACCAATTCAAGGCATCATGTCTAGTTTTTGAGTTTTCATTATTTTTTTTGCAATTTATGGAGTTTTCTTGATGAAAAATGGACGATAAATGACCGAACGTGACGCAACTTGCGTATGGTGTCCGAAATCGTTCAAACCTGGCATGATTGCCTGCCATGGGCATGACCACCTGCTGGCAAAAGTTGGGGGGGGGGGGTCATTTCATGCATGTCCAAATATACCATGTTCAGTGGAGGGTGTTCGGGTAGGCCACATGGATTCGTATGAGAATACTTTTTTGGCACCTTCAGATGAGTCCAAAATTTTCCATGAGCTTTTATGACCAATTCAAGGCACCATCCTAAGTTGTTTGTGTTTTTTTTACCATTCTTGCATTTTTTAGAGTTTTCTCGGTGAAAATGATTGATAAATGGCCAAATGTCACGCAACTTGCATATGATGTCGGAATCGTTCAAACCTAGCATGGATGCCTACCATGCATGCCCATCTACTAGCAAAAATTAACAGGCCTAATTAATAGCGGTGATTATCTAAGAGATTTATTTCCAATTTCTCCTGTGCGTATTTAGTGGTCTTTCTGTTTCGGCTCATGGGCCCAATAAATCCGGGCAGCGAGATTCTTAAGTTTGCAGGCTCTTAATTATTCATAAACACTAGTCAGCTCAATTGGCGAGTGGCTCTACTTCATGTATAAGAGGTATGTGGTTCGATTCTAAACAGGGGCTTGTATTTTGTTAATTTTTACATTTCGCGTCGCGCTCCCTGCATCCTTCACTAATGGGCCGCCCAGGATGCCTCCCATGCCATATATGTTCACGACGTATTTCAAAGAAAGACAATCCTACCCTTTCTTACGAAGGGGTATGAAGAAATCTCAGAGAGAAGGGTCACGACTATCCAGGGTTGGACACACCCCTTTAATAATGACAATTAGTTGTGCTAATTTATCTCTAACCATGTTTTCTAGCAGTATCCCTAGCAAAGTTCACGCGCGCTCCAGGGTCTTTGTATAGCGATGCCTCCAAAACTACTTGGTAACCAATCTACATTTGTCCCTTTGTTCCTCCGTAGATGGACTCGGATCGCGTCAGCTGTTTGATCGGTTTCTTTGCTTGGCATAGTCCCAGAGTGGAGAGAGGTATTGCACACATATGCAAATTTTGCGTGAACGAAAGACAAATGACAATGAGGCTTTCCCTAGAAAAAAAGAGCAGTGAGGGAGGCAGGGGCGGAGGGAGGATTAGGCCATGCCCCCGGCGCGCGGAGCTCATGCCCGGGCAGCGGCCCGGCTTGGGATTTGTCTCCGCCACTGAGGGAGGCTACTATGGATCACCGCTGCTGGGTTGGGCGGTATTCCATTTAACTGTTTGTAAGAGCATGGACACACACACGTGAAAGGCCAAACCACCAACTTTGGAATTTCCACCAACTACAAAAAAAAATATATTTGGATTTGAGCTTTTTTTAGACAAAAACATGGATTGAGCTAAATAGCCAGATCTTCTCAACCTGGGTAGGCCCCGGTGTCAATAACTTAATTGAAAGGGATTGCTCCCATTTCGTTCGAACCAAGATGACTTTTGGCCCTTTATCTCTATCTCTTTCTTCAACAAAACACAGGGTATACACGTTATCTGGAATATCTAAGTTAATATACACATGTATACTTATGGTATTATATGTTTTTTACGGCGAACCAACCTGTGGTTGGATGATAGGAGTACAATGATATCCCGGCCCACTAGAGTTCAAGTCCTGGTGCTCGCATTTATCCTGTCGACTATGAGACGCCTTTGGTGACTTCGTCAATTTCAAGATGATATGTCGCCTCAGTCTCTCGGAAGTGCTCATAGGGGTAGGGTGTGCGTGTGTGTTCATAGAGAGTGTATGCGCATATATATGTGCGCCTGCGTATGGTCTATGTCAAAAAAAGTATATGCTTTTTACGTGTGGATTACAAGAACATCAGAACATAGAGCCATCCTACACCCTCCCCCCTATAGGCTCCTCTACTTGGGCCAAATTTTGTTTTAGCTGCCAACATGCCAGCAACCCAACACTCTCAAAAGAAAGTGTGAAAACAAGCCCACCAAATGCCCCGAGAAACCAGCTCACACCCTAGCACCCTGCGGTTCATTCAACGCGTAGGTCGACGGTTGTCGACCAAACGTGCAACTTGCTCGCGATGTGTATTTGGGTCGGACCAGGTAGCGCAGGCTCGCTCTTCCGGTTCATTTTTTCTTTTCTTTTTATTTACCCTTTACCTTTTCTTTATTTTTTCGTTTTTGTATTTCTTTTCATTTTATGAACATATTTCAAAAGCTATAACCTTTTTTTTTCTGAAATCATGAAAATTTTGTGAATTTGCAAACATTTTTTGGAAATAACTAATATTTTTTGAATTCACAAACAATTTTTAACAAATTAGCGAACATATGTTTTCTTAATTTTGAACATTTGTTGCTGAAACTTGTGAACTTTATCTGAATCATAGAATATTTATTGAAAGTTGGGAATAATATCTGAAATTCCTGAACATTTTTTCGTTATATGAATGTTTTTCTGAATCATGAACATTTTTAAAATTGATGAAGTTTTTTTGGAATTGGAGAATAAAATTTTAAACCCGTGATTTTTTTAATATTCATGAACATTTTTTGAGTTTGTGAACGTTTTCAAAATTCGTAATTTTTTTATGAAATCTTAAAAAAAATTAAATTCGAGAATATTTTTTTAGTTAAGAACTCTTTCTGAAATCCAGATCATTTAATTTTTGGAATTTGATATTCGTGAATGGTTCTCAAAGTAAAATAGGAATACAAAAGGAAATTGAAAGAAGACAGACGAAAAGAAAACAGGATCGTCCAGCCCCCACATGGGGCGGCCCAATATGAGAGGGTGCACACGGGGTTGCACGTTGGTGCCTATTAGCCAACTTGGGCACGAAATAGGGGTTCCACTAGCGCCCCTAAAAACACTCACAGCTTATCAGTACACACATATGATATGTGTCTTTGTGCCTATGTGGCAGGGTCATCGTTTACAAAAAAATATTGATTGCTAGGCTAGTTATCTTTTCCACCTTTGTATGTATTTATTATGTTTGATTCACTGTTCAGAGCATGTGTAGATGTGGGCCCACTTCTCTAGTCCTTTCTTATCTCTCTCCTATACATAGGCAAAAGTGTCATATAAGTGGGCTATCAAACTTGTTCTGATATGTAAATGATTTGTAACGATAACACTGCCGCACACAGGAACCTATCAGTGCACCTTCCTAATCAACAATCCATCTTTTCATGTGCAACCAATATTACATCATGCAAAGTCCTAGACCGTGTCAACGTTTATGATGGGCCCTTGGAACCAGAAACGCGCGTGAAGCACCCATGCCCCGATGCTGAGCAGCAACACGCCCCCGACGGCCACCGGTGTGTAGTTGAAGTCATCCTTGGCCACCGGGTACGCCACCGGCAAAGAGAAGAGCACGGTGACGAAGGCCACCCAAAGCACAGCGGTCCATCCGACGGCGATCCCGTACTGGCCGAGGCAAAATGGACCCGGTATGAACGACTTCCGGGCCGTCGTCACCCGGAAGAAGATGGGCAGCGCGTAGGAGATGTATAGCCCAATCGTCGCGATGGATGCCATCGCCTGGAATGCCACCTGGCTCCCCAACGACTGCATGCACATGCCAAAAATATGAATTGCCAAACTATATACTTACGTTAGAGATGATGGGTTGGAGAAATTTTGCATGTAGTCAAGTACCGTGAGGGCCATGGCAAATGCCACGGCTACGGAAAGCCAGACCATGTTCAGCGGCACCTCGTGCTTGCTCACCCTGTGCCACACATTCGAGTACGGCATCGCCCCATCCCGGGAGAAGGCGTAACCCATCCTGTGCCACAAAAGTTGAGAAGCATCGTCATCTTAAGAATGTAAAATCATCTTGCATACCTTAAAAAAAACACATCTTGCATAGAATTAATATCATCAACTATGCTCTGGTGATGAATTACCTTGAATTGCTGGTGATGGACCCGATGCCGCAGAGGAACATGGCACCGGCGATGACCCCGAGGCAGGCCACCGCTCCGACGCCGCTGCCGTACCTCACGCGAAAAGTGGTGTAGAGAGCCTGGGCGATGGCGTTCCCGCCGGCGTCGTTGTCGGGGCTCAGCAGGTACGGTATGTCTGTCACCACCGACGTGAGGGCCACCAGGTAGATCCACCCGAAGATGGACGAGAGAGCCACCGCGCTGATGATCCCGATCGGCCCGCTTCTGTCTGCGCCCTTGGTTTCTTCGGTCTGCACATGTGTACAAGTGTAGGCAAGTACATATAGCATCAGGTCACCATATGTGTGTAGATCAAGTCATCATGGAACATCATCATCATCTACCATATGTGCGGATGCGTCGTAACCGAGAACGGAGTACTGGCTCATCAGCAACCCCACCGCCATAATATAAGCCTTGTTGTGGATCCCCATGCCGTTGTCCGTGTTGAAGTGCGTGAAGATGAACTCGACGCTCGCCCTCTCCTTGGCAACTGCCGGGATCAGGATCACCAGCACCAAGATACCTACAATTTTCTCAAAGTTTAGGCAATTTCTTATTCCAGCTCCCAAGTTTTTTTTTTGAGGTGTAGCTCCCAAGTTAAGAGACAACAAATGAAGTCAATGGAATAATTTTTTGACTGTAGAATGTCATGCCATAGCATTTCCTTGTTTCTTCGGAGACCAAACTGTTGGAAATAATGGGCCTAGATCATGTAGAATATTTGAAATCTCAAACTTGGCCCCATGTATAAATGGTAAGTGGTGGTTCTAAAATTTAATATCACCCTGTGCAAGACCTCTTTATATATTGGGTTCTCTACACTACATTTAGATGTGCGAAGGAGAGAAATAGAAAATCACATGCTCGCTCGTTTGGCACGGGCCGCAGCGCCGCGCGTGCATGCGACATACGTGTGAATGGTCTGCCGAAATCCGGTCTGTTGCCTTCCAGGGGCGCAACTTCCTTTTGCATACAACTTAGAAACGAAGTCAGTATTACATCATGATCGCGACACGATACCACCTTTGGTCCTATTATATATACTACTACCGGCCGCGGCCAAAATAGACATCGAAAACACCTGAGGTTTTGCCTCATCTCACAACTTGCGCCACCATCTTGTGATCCTGCACCGTGAGAGGACCAACCAGGTTTTTGGGAAGCGCTTTGCGTGATTGCTCAAATTCGTCATCATGGGTCGTCTTTCTTCCAAGTCTGGCGGCGCCACACATCATTGTCTACAAATGCCATCAGCAACAGATCACCGCCAACATCGTGGTCAACAACGACGCTCCTCCAGCAGCTCACGAACAGTACGTCCATCGTGATGTGTTCATGTTTCTATTTGTAGTTGTTGTTACATGTATGATGTTACTGTGAATGTTTTTATGTTCATCTAGTATGCTAGATTTTTGCATGCTATTTACTGTTCTAGTCATGAATTATTTACTGAAATTAATCATAAATTTGAATATTATTTGGACAGAAACCCTATTAGAGACCAATTCCCCGACATCAACAAAGTTACACTTTTCCCTAGTTTTTCTCCTTATTTCCAAATTTTCTTATGTTCTACCGTTTTCTACTAAATTTTGTGATATTTTATCTATTTTCTGACTATGTCATGAACGCAAAGTCACCACCATGACATCAGTAATACCTCTAATGTCAAAACCAAAATCTTGAGTTCTGCGACCAAGTCTAGAGTTGACCAATAGTCCAAGTACTACTGAACCAAAACTGGAGGTACTATAAAAGAAGATGCGAATTTTTGACATAGATTGTACCAGTATTTTCTAGAGCATGGGTAGAATTAACCATGTCGGAACAAATACATGCAATCAGACAAAACAAGGATCAAAGTCAAGATACACGTACCGGCGACGTTCCAGAATGCGCCGAGCTTGCCGAACCAGGAGAGCCAGCGGATGGGGAGGCTGTTGATGAGGCCATGCAGGACCAGGATGAGGCCGTAGATGGCCAGCACGACGTACTTGGACGCCAGGTAGCCGCCGCCGTTGGCCCCGCCGGTGCCGAGCAGGACGATCACCTGGATGAGCTGCGCCAGCGAGAAGTCCACACTCGTTGTGCCGGCCCACTGCATGATCGAGACGGTCAACATAGGAGGCTAGACCGTGTCTGCAACGCTACCAATAGTTTACAGGAAATATACTACTAGTAGTACTTGTTTCAAGTATGAGTTCAGTGCATCAGCCGGCCGGCCGTTGCGTTGAGTCGAGTCCTTATGGACACGACTCCACATGTCGCAGGGCTGCTAACTAAGGGAGCAAGTTGACTACCACTAGAATATTTGTATGAAGAGTCATCTTATCTTCTTATAAGAAAGATTTGATAAAATCCTGTGGTACTGGAAGCTGCAGCCGAAAATGGATCCAATGAAGTTGGAGGCGTACCTGTCCGACGATGTTGAACCAGCCGGTGACCCATGAGGCCAGAGGCGCCCACTCCTTGCCGGCGAGCTTGGCGCTCCAGTAGTAGAGCCCGCCGGAGGTCGGGTACGCCGAGCAGATCTCCGCCATGGACAGCGCGACGCAGCCGTTGAACACCGTCACCACCAGCCACCCCAGCGTCATGGACGCCGGCCCGCCGTAGCGCAGCCCCGTGTTGTACGTGGCCGTGACGCCCATGAGCACGGAGATGATGGAGAAGGAGAAGGCGAAGTTGGAGACCGCGCTGAGCCCACGCTTCAGCTCCTGCTTGTACCCCAGCTGGTGCAGCCGCGCTCGGTCCGCGTCCGCCGTCTCGGCGGCGCTCCGTCGCGGCGCCATCGTCGGTCGGCCGATGAGATCTCTTCTGCCGAGTTCCTCCTGGTAGCTTGGTATTGGATGGTGCTTGAGCTTGCTGGAAATGGTGTTTGGTTGGTGGCACGGAGGGAGTCAAGGGAGGGAGTGGAGTGGAAAGGATCCACGATCTGCGCCGTGCCGGCATCGGAGCAATCATGCACGATTTGTTATACTTCTCCATGTCCATGTCCGATCCTCTGATTCGTCCTACGTGTTTGACCAAAGGGGGGAAAGCTAAAGTGATGTTTTGTGTGTAGCGTGGTTCAACGTACTACCATTTTCTTCTCCTTTTGCTTCAAAGAAGGAAGATGCATGTAATTCACGTCACACATGGCAATATTGGACTGGTCGTCGTGCGTGGAATTGTTCATGCTTTGGACGCAGCATGAGTGAAGTAGATCTACAGTAATAGCATGGGGAGTTAAATCCATAAAATCACCACAATACATGGGTCGTTAGCAGGAAACCACCACTTCACAATTTGAGAAAAAAACACCGCACACAGCACACTGACAGTGTCAAAAAACACTAACCTAAATGCTAATTGCTTTGATTACACCACTAACTGGTCAGACCCATCCGTTGGGCTGAGTTGGCAAAAAAAAAGAAAAGAAAAGAAAAACCACGAGGGCGTGTTGACTTAGTCTTCATCTTCTCTTGCAGGTCCAAAGGGGATCATAAACCGGTGCACAAAAACCACTGTGAGGTGCAATAACCACAACTTTGACCTCATCACAATGCTCTCAGATTACTCCAAGCGGAGAAGTTCTAAGCCCAGGGTCTTAATGACCTAGAGTGGCTCATCTTATTCTCAACCCTGGTGTCTCCTTTGTCAAAACCTGATTGTGACATCCACATAAGGTCAGGGCTGAAGTAAGATAAGGGAAAAAAAACCTCTCGGTACTTGAGTCGTAAGTTAGAACCTGTTACGTCCCTACAAATAAGTCATTATCTTCCTTGGAGAAAATAATAAGACCTTCATCCGAGAATGGTTGTCTAACCTTTTTCTATATGTCAACCTAGCAAAGCCCAATATAATTAAAAAGCTTCCAAGAGAAGTTTGATTCGTCAGTTCTTCACAATCATTTTTAATGCAAATCATGTTAGTTAGTATTTTTTATCATTATGAACATGTACATAAAGATAACATTTTAAATGATTGATTATCGTTGTAAGTGGTCAAGGGTCACACTGAGGTAAATCTAATGACGATTTGAGCAAACACATTGTCAATTTAGGCTCTTATGAGACATACGATCCCTACACACTAGTTGCGCTAAGACATTTTTCCCTGTTATATCCACCATGTGGCTTCTAGTTTTATTCCACATAGGCAATACAAACTATTTTGAATTTTGAAGCGAGTTATAATATATAGAATTTACACTGTAATTTCATACTATGATTCATTTTTATTACACCACAATCTCAAGTACTTTTTCCTCACAAGAAATAAAATAAAAAATCTCAGGTACTTTTTTTATTTCACTTAATTTGCTCAATAGACCAATCACTCTTGCTACATATTAATATTGTTATCTGTTACATAGTTTTGATGCGGATCACTCAAAAATACAACTGTGTTGTGCTAGACATTTTTACAAAAATGGTACTAGTTATTTTTGTTTAATTGAGACTGGTCTCGGAAAATATCTTCAAACCAAGTGATCTTATATGTGAGAAAATAAGATTGCATGTCTCCTCCAATGAATTTGTGGCAGATGCATGCATATATTGTATATATATTTCGATGTGTCTAGACGCATCTATGTTGAGCCCGGTACCCTGATGTTGAGTGTGGTACACAAGACAACGTCGCTAGAGGATTGTCGCTGGGAGCGTGATACTCAAGACACGTCGACGAGATCTTTTAGAGACCCCAAACCCCACATACATGGAAGGAACCCTGTATCGATACGCGCTGGCTATGGGTTACCCTAGTCAAACTTATTGCCCCTAGGGCCTCAAGGTTTCTTGTTGTCGAACACAAAGAACAACGAAGATTGAGAAGAAGAAAATGAGGGAGAGAGATAAGTAAGAATAGAAGTTGGTATATGCATTTAACGATTGTGTGTTATTTCAATCGGCCATCACTCTCATCAATATATGAGCCAGCTGGACTTTCCGTACTAGAAAATGACTCAAATTCTATCCAATCTATCAATTTCTAAACTAATTCAGACAAGTAGGTCGGAAAGCTTAAAGCTCGATATTCTCTATGTATAAAATAGCCCTCTTATACCGGTTTTGGAGGTCGCATACGACCTCGGCTCGAGATGATCCCAAAATCTAACTTTTGTTTCTCGATGAGATGAACAAAATTCATATTGAGCCGAATTCAAGTTGAAATTATCTTGGTCGTATTCGTGTGAGCAAATAGGTAAAAAAATTACTGAAAATCAAGTTTTATGTGCACACTTTTGTAAACTTTTGTAAACACTTTTGTACATTGCGTTCATGACGGAGGTCATGATTTTCGACTCGGAGATTGCAGACGATCTTGAAAGAAATGACCAAAAATTCAAAATTATTTGTTTTGACGACACGAACAACTTTATGTTGAATAAATTTCCATTTGGTCCGATCTGAGTTATGTTTTTTTAAATGTCGAAATGTTAGTATTAATAGTTGATGAATTCTAGATTTATTTCGATGAGGGCCAGTCTTTAATTCCATGTTGTATTAAAATAAATAGAATTTACACTATAATTTTATACACTTTTTATGATTTATTTCTATTACACTACAATCTTACCAAATATAGTTTTTATTTTACTTAGTTTGCACAATCAACCACATAATGCTCTTTGAAAATATTAATATCTTTATTTTTATTTAGTCTAATGTTGGTCCCTGAAAAACACACTTGTGGTTTGCTAGATGTTCTATGAAATATGGGGCCCTAGCTCTAAAAAGATGTTTCAACCAAGTGATACTATTTGTGAGAAAAATAAAAGATTAAAGATTGCTTGTCTTAGTGAATAAATTTGTGAAGGATGCTTCGATATATTGTATATATATTTTGTGTCTTGACACACATATATTCATTATACCTTTCAACATCTTGGTAGAATATTTTTTCGAAAGAATCTTGGTAGAAATATTTAACTCATATGTTCTACCAATTTCTAGTGTATGGATAGCCAAACAGAAAATTCTAGATTGTATGACTTGTTTCGCCAAAAAGGCTTCCATTCAACTTTATATGTAAAGCAACACAGCCAAAACGGTACAAAGTGATGATGATATCCTATTACTAAACAGATAAAAGGATACATAGGAATCCATACCTACCATAAAGCAACCTAGACTGTCGATAAGGAAGAAGACTCGGCACCAACAAAATCGCCAGACCTCATTGCGCCACTCACTCCAAGATGTCGCGGGGCTGGCCTGAAGTTTTTGATTGAAAAAGTTATATATTACTGGGTCAAGTGTATGCTGCAGAGCCCTCGGGCGTATAAAGAAAATTATCAACAGTCTGTGAGCTTATGGATGGTTGTTTTTATTGACAAATATGATAATTTAGCTTAAGTTGGTCTTCAAATTGCTGTTGTACATTTCATTTTGTGCAGTCCTTTCTTCCTGCATCATGTATGTGAAAATTACTAAAGTGTATGCTGCAGAGTCCTGCTGTTTTTCTTAGATTCCCCACATACCATAGGCGCTCTCATACTTGATGAAAATGTCTTCTCCCGTTAAACAAACATCGCCGAAAAATCTAACATAAATCTAGAAAAATGCAGGCACCAGTACCAACTTAGAACTGAAACCCTGGTTGGCTGGTTTCACCACAAGGAACCTAACCATCGGAGCTACAGTTCGTTTTTTTCAAAAGATATTATTATGTATTTTAAGTACCCCCTATTAGTTACAACTACGTTTATGTTAACGCCTCCAGTAAAAAAAAGCTAATTCTTAGGAAAAAAAAGTTTTGTCAAAACACAGCGTCATGTCGTTTTGTTATACTTCTCCATGTTCCCGTCCGATCCTCTGATTCGTCCTACGTGTTTGACCAAAGGGGGAAAGTTAAAGTGATGTTTTGTGTGTAGCGTGGTTCAACGTACTACCATTTTCTTCTCCTTTTGCTTCAAAGAAGGAAGATGCATGTAATTCACGTCACACATGGCAATATTGGACTGGTCGTCGTGCGTGGAATTGTTCATGCTTTGGACCCAGCGCGAGTGAAGTGGATCTACAGTAGTAGGCTAGTAGCGTGGTGGATCGGTGCAATTGGGCCATAGAATTCTTTTGGGCCACCAAACTAGCTTGGCTTGAATACAGTGCAAAATATGGCAGATCTGCGTATTATATTATGCTAACATGGCGTGTTATGTTTACATAAGTTTCATGTGCAGTTGAACTCGCAAGACACAAAATTCTGCTACATATCAACATGTATGTTTTTTTCTTTCAAAAAGGAGGTTAAACCCCCGGCCTCTGCATCATTGTGATGCACACAACCAATTTTATTAATTATTAAGCCAAGTACGGAACATATGTAACCTAGACTGGACCATTACAAATATGAATAAACTAGTCGACTTCTTTTCCACGACAACGTCTTCAAGCATAAATAAACGCCCTTACACCGCCATCATCATGTTCGACCAGACAAGGATTGAAACCAACTACAAAAGGCAGGCACATCAGCAAAGAGACAACACCTTCAACAAGGTAACAACACAAGTTTGTCGACGCCGAGCCCAACCAACTAAGGCCAGACCAAGAGTTTTCACAACATACATTGTGGAGTTTCAATCATCATCTTGAAGACGGATCTTCAGGAAGTCACACCGGTCTGTACACCACGCTAGGCCAGAAAGGCACTAGCGGAAGAGCGAGACATATTGCAACCATAAACCACCACCCCGACCATCGGGGGTCGTCCATGATGCAGTGCTGATCTGACCGTAGTCACTCCACACCTGCGTGAACTGTCCTGCATCATCCAACATGACAACTGGGCCGCTGCCCTAGTGTCCTCCATGCGAGCCGCCGTCACAGCAAAGCGCGCCACCCGACCTACTGCTTCCGGACGCCCAAGGCCGACGCCCCGGTGTACATGATGCAGAACCTGCTCACATCGCGGCACTCCATCCACTGTTGCACGTTGTCCCGATCCCATCCACCGCTAACAGGTCGAGAAAGTATGCGCAACATATGTCATTGCCACCATGGTCGTCGCAGTCGTGGTGTGCACCACCGCGATTAGTCGCACCGGTTGACAGATACAAGGTGGGGACTCACCCCTTCCCGTGGCTGCCGCCAAACTTTGCACGGTGCCCCGGCATGAGAGGTTGTATCATGACCTCAATGCAATCTTCTTCGCTATCACTGACGTTGTCATGCATCAGGCCGTTGATGAGGAACATCGACGCTGGCAGGTCCGCATCCCTGACGGTGGTGCCCGACGATCCGTGGGATGAGGTGAGGGCGTGGCCTCGGGAAAAAGGCCAACAAAGCTCACATTCGGGAGAAGAATAAGGAAACCATGGAGGTCGGGGATCCACTTCAATCAGAGCAATCACCTCAAGGCCATTGTCCAACTAGGATGATACCCAGTAGACTCAGATCCAATGATCGACAACTTTAAGTTTTCTTAGTCCTTCTCGATGGGAGTAGGGCCCTCAACGTCATATTCACCTATGCACTTGACTCTCACTAGACGCTAAGTATGTAATGACCCGTGCCACACATTTCTTTTGGGGATTGTGCTCGGGGCTCCTGTAATCCTGGCTGGCCAAATTCATCTTAAGGTCAGTCTTAGAAATTTGGAGATTTTTTTTCTATAAAAGGTTATGCTCGACGTGGTCGATTTCAAGATGGCATTGTGTTTAAGCCATCTTGGCAAGGCCAACTCGTGCCAAGTTAATAGTGGACACTCTACACATGCAATAATGTTTCAAGATGCGCCAGGTCCAAAGGGCATCATCCAGCACACAAAAAACCATCTTAAGGTGCAATAACGACAACTTTGACCTCATCACTGTGCTTCCTGATCACACCGAGCGAAATAGTTCTAAGCCCATGGTCTTCATGAACTAGAGTAGCTAATCTTATTCTCAATCCCAGGAGTGCCATCTTTGTCAACACCTGATGGTGACATCTACATAAGTTTGGGGATGAAGTATGATTAGGTGAGAAAATCTTTAAATAATTGAGGTTTAACTTAGAACATGTTATGTCCCTACCGTTAATAAGTCGTTATCTTCATTGCAAACTAATAAGACCTTATGTTTATCCGAAAAGGATTGCTCCATCCAAAATGCATCGTCTTTTTTTCCTTATATTGTCTAACATTCGAACCTAGCAAATCCCAACAATATTATTCACAAAAAAACTTGCAATGGAAAATTGATTCATCACAATCGTTATTATGCAAATCATAGATTATAAATATTTTGTAATTATAAACATGTACAAAAAATAACACTTCAAATGGTTAAATTTCGCTATAAGTGACAGAGGGTTACCCTAAGGTAAAATTTAAGGATGTGTTTGAGCAAACACATGGTCAATTTCTTTTATGAGACTGGCTAGCATATGATCTCTGTGTCCGTTGGTTACGCTATGACCCTTTTCTTTTAACTTGTTAGCATATCAGTTTGTCCCGAGCAGGACAGTTCAATTTTTTTGCATTCTTGGGCGAGTTAAAATAAATAGAAATTATGCTATAATTTTATACTTATTTATGATCCATTTTTATTGCACTACAATTCTACGAAGTACATTTTTTCTTTGATTCAGTTTGCATAATAGACTAATAATGTTCTTTGCTAAATACTATTATCATTATTTGGTACATAGTTCTAATGTTGATCAATGAAAAATACACTTGTGTTGTGCTAAATATTTTATTCAAAATTGTAGGCTGCTTATTTTCGTTTAAGAGAGATTAATCCCGGAAATATGCTTAACCAAGTGATCTTATATTGTGTGTGTGTGTGTGTGTGTGTGTGTGTGTGTGTGTGTGTGTGTGTGTGTGTGTGTGTGTGTGTGTGTGTGTTATATTATCACTATATTTTGCGTTTGTCTAGACGCATCTAGGTTAATTATATTTTTAAATATCATGATAGAAATTTGTAACTCGTATGGTCTACTAGTTTTTGGTGTATTTATGTGTAGCAAAATATAAAGTTATATTCCCTTCGTTCACAAATATAAGATGTCTTGGACATTTCAATATAGAGTACACACGGATTGAAATGAGTGAACAAACACACTAAAAACATGTCTATATACATCCAATTCTAAGAAAAGCTAGATCATCTTATATTTATGAATGGAGGGAGTAGATCGTATGAGTTGTTTATGTTGAGTATCACACCACTTGTGCGTTGGCTCATAGCTTCACAATCATCTTCATGTTGGTTTGATAATGACCTGGCATCACACACTCGCTTTATATTTAGTATTGAAATAACAATGAACATCAAAAGTTGTATATTTAGTTATAATTCTACTGCTTTTGGACTAGTATGCAGGTACGTACAAAGCACGTCCCCTCTAGTCCACAGTCCAAACAAACAATACATCTTTGTATTGGGCACCGTCTAAATACATTCATTTGAGCAACAAGTAATATGGATAGGAGAAAATACCATTTTCTTTGCTTCAAAGAAGGAAGATCACATGGCCATGAACTGGTCGTGCGTGCAATTGTTTAAACTTGTGTGCAACATGAGTGAAGTGGATCAACAGCACTGGCTTGGTCGAAGCAATTTTATCACAAAACTCAAGACCAACTCTTTTGGGCCACCAAATAGCCTATACGGCCAGCTTACCTATAGTGCTATATGGTGGATTTACATTTTCCTAAATTAATGGATACTTTTTATTTTCAAATGCATGATTTTTGTAAAATTCACAAACAATTATGCTAACACATAAACATTTTGTGATACATTGATTTTTGTTTGCATATTTGAACTAATTTTAAGTATACTTTTTAAAAATTAGCAAACAGGTTCCATTTCTTTCCTCCTGTACAAGAAAGTCCTTCTCCTCCCGTCGCCGCCGCCGCCAGTCCGCCCCATCGCCGGTGCGGAGGATCTCGCCTCCCCCCTGCCGGCGGGAGGGACCCCGTTCTCATTCTTGTTAAATTCAATGTCTTGGTTGGGGCTGTGTGGTGGCGGCGATGTCCCTTAGTAGGAATAATGTCTCCCACGTTCTATCCCCGTCCCGATGGTGCGTCTGGCATAGTCAGAAGGCGTGTGGAGTTTTTTTCTCCGTCGGATCTCGTGGGATTCAGTCGGTGCTGGTCTTCGGCGGGCCTGTTTGGATCCGGTCTTCGTTCGTCTTCGTTTGGGTGTTTATAGGTTTGACCCTTCTGATCTACGACTTTCTTCATCAACGATGGTTGCTACTCTGGTGCGCTGGTCCTATGTGGCCTTAGCACGACGACTTCCCGACTCTCTATTACAACAAGGTTTGCCCGGCTTGGGTGATGGAGGGGTGTTAACGGCGGCACGCCTTTGGCTCGCACTAGTGGTTGTAGTCATCGCTAGGTGGTGCATGGACATGGTTGTAATTTTTATTACCTATGTTGTTTTTTATACTGCCATGATTGAAGATAAATATATTGGAAATTTCTTGCAAAAAAGTAATACTTTTAAAATCTGCCAAAAAAATTCAGGTGGGTGCTTCCCTCAGACTCAGAGCCTACAAATTTTGCTCCATGCGTGGGAGATATTTGGCCTGCCATATGAGGGATATAGGGGAGAACGTATCCGGTGCATATTCAGAAAACTAGACATGCAATCAAACCGATGAGGCTATCGGTGTAGGTTTTTACCTGTCAGACCGTCCGTTCAACTGGTTTAATAGAGACAAAAACTGAAATATTTAAGTTTTTTCTTAGAAAATTGACCTACGATAAAATGAATACACTTAATATTGGTTATAATCCAATAGTTTTTCTAAAAGACCGATACACCTTAAAAAACCAGAGAAAGCCTTGGTTCTGGTTTTTCTGGTAGGACTACCGGTCTAGTCCGATTTTTCAAACTATGATCCGATGAACTAACTCAATTCATGCACCGGATGCACCGGTACTGTATGAGACACTGAATACAAAACTGAGGGATATGATCATGCTGATTGATGAATTGTTGAAACATTGTAGAATAGTCCTTTTATTTTATCAAAATCAATACGCATTTCACAACTCCCTCTCCTATAAATATATCTGTGTGTTTAGTTTAGTGCTTCGAAATAGGGGTCATATATCTTGAACTTCATGTTTGATTTTGGAAGCGTTTTGACTGCCTTGTTTGTCGAGATCTTTGAATCAAGATCAATGTTGAGTGTATTTTTGAAAATCATTTTTGTTGCTTTTTGAAACATAACTCAAAACTTGAGTTCAACATTTACACATTTTGTAATTTGTTGATGAGAAATATCCGCCTCTCTCACACATGGATGTCGTGCTCACATGCTTTTATTACGTCAAGTTCAGAGTCAAGCTTCAAAAAAGCAAAAACTTATAACTTTGAAACATATTCAACTTTTAGCTTATTTTGAAGATTTCATCAAAGACAAAAAAGGCAGTCGGAATGGATCTCAAATCAAACATTCGATCCAAAACATAGGAACCTTTGTGTTTGGGAACAAAAATAACATACACTAGATGATTCCCCGCGCGTTGCTGCATAAAATATTGCCTAAATTTGATGTTATACTCATCCAACCGACTTTCCTAAAAGGACCAAAATGATAAATAAATTAGTCTGCTAACAACAATACTTCAGAATGATACATATGTAAGTAAGATCAATCATCCCATAATCTGAACAGGGAATATTATTGTCATTCGAAGTATGGACTAATATCATTCGAAGTATGGACAACAGACAAAAAATATGAACAGGGAATATTATTGTCAATCACCCATAATCTGCATCAGAACACCCATGAAAATTCACATCAATATATCCCACAACAGGAGATAAATAAATGCCATACAAATGGCATTAGTCAAAAATAACAAACAAAATCCACTGAGATGGTGCCAAATTTGCAGAAAAAAATAGCAGCCTCATTCTCATGTTTTCATCCATTCTCTGAAGGAGACCTTGTACTTGAGAAGTGCGACGTACTGAGAAATAGAGAACTGAAAGACTGCACTTGACTGGTCATTTCCATCTACATCCTCATCCATGATTGACTGGGCAATTGTCAACTTGGAAGTTGTATATTAGGAAACTACATAATGGAGACAAAAGAAACCTGTAAGCATCGAGATACATCTGTTATTCAAAGAAGATGCAGTTAGCATTACAACTAATATAAGAATGAAGATGTGATGAACGACAAACAAGATTGTGGATGGCAGAAAAAAAAACTTCTGACCTTTTACAAAGTAATTCCGTCGAACATCTTCAGTAGTACACAACAGTAAGTTCTTGGGTGTGATCCTGAAAAGGGAATAGAAAAAAGAGTTTCATGGAGTGGAAGATAGCATTACTTTCCTCAGTGGTTCACAAAAATGTTGGATAAAATCTAGGCATTGCACAAACAGAATATCAGGGGAAATTAGATGAGTCGATATCAGGTCTTAATTGATTATTTTTTCTGAATCTCGGGTGTACCTAGGTAGTCATTACACATGAAACTCTTCAGTGTGGCTGAGCAAATAAAAATGACCAGGAATGTTCAACAAAGTTAAATCCTTGTCTTAAAAGACCATAATGTTCATAATTTAAGTGCCCACAATTAGCTTATAATTTATGGAACACCATTCAGTTTCAGTGATCTGCCATCAACCATACGGAAGATGAAAATCTAGAATAATCTATTTATGTATCCATACAACATTTTCTTTACTTAAAATCAATATGGAACACTTATACAGAGTGTAGTATAGATGAAATTATTGTGGAATTCAGCGAAAAAGGAAGCGATCCATCATGATCAGCAGTAAAACATGTATATGACTTACCACATAAACAGAAAATATGCATATACCTTCAGATCGTTGCGTGTGTGGGAAGTAATCTTCGTTACGAAAAAAAAAACTCATAGTTAGACTGCAGCAAGTTACACATCACTTCAAAATTGCTTAGATTAATTTATTTACCAGCTTTCCCAAAAAAAAATGTTTACCAGCTAGCACGCAATGTGTATAATCTATCCACAGAAGGATGAACAAAGACAACAACTTCACCATTTGATGAAAGAAGCAAGATAATTTATGATATCCTGTTTATACAATAAGATCTTCAATAAAACGGATTGAGAGAGGGAAAAGAGATATAGGGACCTACAGATGGTGCTACTGGAGGGCCCGTGGAAACTAAAAATCAACGGGAATAACTTCCCTCTTGACATGGAACAATGAATATGTTTGCATGCATAAATTCCTTTGGACACTACTCGCATCAGGCAAATTTTTGCAGCTGTATAAAATAATAGAGCATCAAAAGAGGACAAACAGCACCGGGTGTCCGGAACCTCACCTCGTTGAGAAACTCGTGCATTGACCGCTTCCTCCCCCGTCTTGCCATCGCTGCCATGCCCCTGGTTAGGCACTGTGTTTCTTGACGCCTTCGGCCCTCCAGTAGAGAAACCCAAAAGATCCAAGTTGCAAGAACGGCAAGACGCCGTCGTTGTCTAATATACAAATCCCAAACTTCAAAACCGATGTTGGCCGTTGCCATGGTGGATGCGGCAGTGGCGAGTTGAGGTATGGTGCCGAACTGCCGATTGCTATTGAGTGATTATCACCAAACAAATTAGCATGCACACCAATAGAAGAATCAGTGAATGGAAAATTGATGGAAGGCTAATGCACTTAACTTTCAATCTACGGAGGCAAAAAAACTTCATACCTGGCTTCCCATATTCAGATCAGGTCTCCCCCCGTCCACATGAAAGGTGGCACGGCCACCGCCGACTTCTCCAGCAGGGCGCGCGTGGCGCATCGGGAGGTCGTGGTCAACCACACATCCATTGGCAAGGTGCAAGGGAGGCGGCAGGAGCAGGCGACTGCGAAGACAGAGTAAATAGCATAAAACTACCACTTTTCGTGCTAGGGTTTCAAAAAACCACCACTTTTTTATTTGTGACTGATACCTACCACTTTTCTTGTCGGCTGTCTCAAAAAACCCAAATCGCCCGTTGCTAGCGTTTTGAACCGTTTTCTGACGGTCCGGGCCCGCCAGTCAGGCCACGTCAGCGCCGCGCGTGACGGCGAGGCCGTTAACGGCCATTACTCGGACCGACCGGTGCGGTCGGACCGCGCCCGCTCGCTAGCTGCCTTTCTCTCTCTGTCGGCAACATCTCTCTCTCGCTCCTCCTTTCCCCCGTGCTCTCTGTCTCTCCCGACGATGGCGGCGACAAAGAACAAGGACGACGGCGAGCCTGGGGCGACAGCCAGCGGCGAGGGCGGTGCTCACTCCGAGGTCAACAAGTGGCTAGGCAGCGCAAGTTTCCCGACCCAGCGCTCGTCTGGGCTACCGACGCAGGAGTTCCAGATCTCGCCGGCGTTCTGCGCGGACAGGGCAGTGGCCAAATCCATCCACGCGGATCCAGAAGGCGGGCACCAGTGGGCCTCCTCACTTGGTGGCGTGGAGTAAGTTATGAATTGTTTTAATTATTTTTCTTAGTGTATTTATGAACTAGGGTTAGGATTTGTTTCTTAGATTGTTAATGAATTAGTTTGTTTGGTATATTATTATGTATACATTGTAAGCAATATATGAATTAGGGTTTCGGTTTGGATGATATGTTGTGCAAGTGAAACTGTTGCATACTTTTTAACTTGAAAATCTGAAGAAATCTGAATGTGTTGTTTTCTTTTTTGCATAGTTTGGATGATGAAGTATGGGAATTGAGGCTGCATTTTCAGGATAGAGACAACATGGAAAGGAAGTTTTCCTTATCAGAAATGAATTACCTGTTATTGTTAGCACTTATTGAACTTGAGGGCTATGGGTTGGATGCCTATCTGTCATATGTTAAGGATGAGGGTAAGGGGCTGGAGGGGATTGAGGTTTTGGACAGTGATGAGAAGGTGGAGGAGATGCTAGATTTGTTTGCTGAGAAGAAAGTATTGAACATAACAGTGAGAGAGGCTAGTGACCCAAATCCAGCAGATGCAAACATGGACCACACCTTGCTTGAAGAGCAGATTCCAATGAGTCAAGTTGGCGATCCCATTGTTTATAGTGTTTCCCAAGAAGGTGTCCTTTTCCCTGTCTCAAATTCTTGACAGCCTCCAGTTGTGCCTGTTGATCCATATTTTAACACACAGCAGAGCTGTAATTTCAACAAGGGAAAAGAGGCAGTGGAAATTGAAGGCATTGAAGCAGAAGATCAAGATGAAGATGAGTTGGGCAAATCCTCTTCAGATTTTGAGTTTTCCAGGGGTGATTACGGAGGGAAGAAAATTTCATACAAGTCTTGGGCTAGGGGAGAAGATGAAGGTGGTGAAGGAACAAGTCAGCACTACAGGGAAGAGGAAGAGATGGTTGAGCATTATTTTGGGGCTGCTTCTGAACCCTCGGAGTTTTGGCAGGAGCCAAATGGTTCTGAAGAATATGATGAAGAAGAAGCTTCAGATCATGTGAAAACTGTGGCACAGAAGATACCTATGAGGAAACAAGGCCCAACAAGCAGATCACACAGTGAGCCAGATCACATAAAGTTTGAAGATTTCGTGCCAGAAGCTGATGAGTTCTGCTTTCCATGTGATGAAGGCATTTTTGATGAAAAAGAAGATGCACCTAGGTTGCCTTGTGGCAGGAAGAGAAAATTGAAGAAGAAGAAGGAGAGAATATGGTATGATTCCTCTAGGCCTGATGCACATGAACAGTTTAGGATTCATTTGTGCTTTCTGAATGTGCTAGAGTTCAGAGAAGCATTGAGAAACTACCATGTTAGGACACTTAGGAACTTTGAGTACCATAGGAATGATCCAAGTAGGATCATAGCCTGATGCTCAGATAGAAAGCATGGTTGTGAGTTTTATATTACTGCTTCTAAGATTGCCCATGAGTCAATCTTTAGCATCAAGAAGATGAATCTTGATCACACCTGTGGAGCAAGTGGAGAGAACACAAAGGTTACCATGAAGTGGGTTGCAAAGGCTGTTGAGGATACTGTAAGATCCAATCCTGGTGCAGGTGTTGAGACTATACTGAGTTATACAAAAAATAAATTTGGAGTACATGTTCCAAAAAGTTTGGCCTACAGGGCAAGATGTTGTGCAAGGGGATCACAAGACACAATATTACAGGTTAAGATACTATCTACAGTGTGTTTTGGACACAAACCCTGCTAGTAGGTGTGTTGTGACAACAAAGGAATTTGAACTCCACCCAGCACCTACCCCAAGGTTTCATTACATGTTTTACTGTGTGTTTGCTTGTAAGGAGGGGTTCCTAAATGGTTGCAGGCTTTTCATAGGTAAATCTAGTCTGTATAATGCTTAAATAGGGATTGCATTACATGTTACTGCTTACTAATGGCTTAAAAGGCAGGTCTTGATGGATGCTTCATCAAACTAAGCACTGGGCAGCAAATCCTGGCAGCAACAGGGAAGGATGGCAACAACAACATCTTCCCTATTGCATTTGGTGTTGTTGACAAGAAGGAGACAGATAGTTGGACTTGGTTTCTTACACAGTTAAGGACAGTAATTGGTAGTGGCAACAAGTTTGGGCCCTACACAATTATGTGAGACAGGCAAAAGGTACAACTACTCTTCATGATTTAACTGCTTTTCCTTTCACTATGTATTGTTTTTCCTTGCAGTATGTAAAGCTTTCTCTACTTACTTCACTAGTTATTAATACAAAATCAATGAACAGGGTCTGCTCAATGCAATAGAGGATGTATTTCCTGATTCCCCTCAAAGATTTTGTTTAAGACACATATATGCCAAGTTCCAATCAGCTGGGTTTAGAGGGAATGAATTGAAAAAACATCTAGACCAGGCTGCATATTCTTTCACTAAGCATGGGCATGATCTGGCCATGGAAGCATTGAAGAAAGAGAGTGAGGAGGCATGGAAGTGGTTGTCCAACATACCAGTCCATACTTGGGCCAGGCATAGAATGGATACTATATGCAAGACAGACCTTGTTGTAAACAATCTTAGTGAAGTTTTCAACAGGATGATTCTGGATGTTAGGAACAAGCCCATAAGGACAATGCTTGAAGGAATGAGGACAAAACTCATGATCAAGTTTCAGAAGATTAGGGAGAAGACAGAGACATGTAGGTGGGATATCACACCCACTTACTCTGAGATATTGGAGGAGGCCAAGAAGTGGGCAAAATATTGTGATGCATATATGGCTGGACCAAACATTTGGCAAGTTACAAGTAGTTCAGAAAAGACCTACTGTGTAAACCTAAACAACTACACTTGTGACTGCAGGAGGTGGGATATGAAAGTTGTTCCATGTAGTCATGTTATAGCAGCAATGCAGAAGGTCAAGCTACACCCTAAAGATTTTGTCCATGAGTTCTCAAGAAGCCCCTCTACTATGAAACCTACAAGCATATTATATACCCTGTTCCAGGCCCTGATTGTTGGCCACACACCATGGGGGATGACATATCTCCTCCAGTATTCAAAGAAAAGAATGGTAAAAAGCAGACAGCTAGGAGGAAAGGACATTTTGAGGTGCCTGCCAAGAAGGATACATCAAGAATTGGGACAGTGACTTGTAGCAATTGCAATATGCAAGGTCACAGATATACCACATGTGGTGTTCCACTGAAACCCAAACTGCAGATGAGAAAGAATAATCACCAGGTATGCTTATTGATAAAGAATTTTTTTTGATAGGCTAGGTGGTTTAATTCTAATTTGTTTTGTTAAATGTGCAGGAGAATAGGTCAGACTACTCTTCATCTACCAGAGTTACTACAGGTGTGGTTCCACCACCACCACCACCACCATCAGCACCAGCCATAGCTAGGAAGAGGCCTGCAACAGCCACATCTACTCCAGGACCAGTAAAGAGGAACAAGGCAGCTGCTTCTGCTACTCCAACACCTGCCACATCAGCACCTGCCAAGAAGACCAAAGCAACCAAGAAGACAAGGGCTCCTAGCACATCTTCACCAGCCAAGAACACAAGGTCATCCATTGCCTCTCCAGCAAAGAGCACCAGAGCATCAACAACTAGCAGAGGAGGGGGGTACACAGGTTTCAATGCTCCAAGGCAAGCTGCTCACTCTGAGATGGAGATTGGGTCCAAGAGGGTTAGGAAGCCAACTGGAAAGTGGAAGGCATATTTCACTGCTAGTGGTAACTATTGAGTGCTGGAAAGTTGTCTTGTTTGCACTGTATGAGTGCTGAAACCTAAGTGTTTGCTTGTTGAAACCTATGTATTTGTTTGCTGAAACTTGAGTGTTTGCTTCCTAAAACCTATGTATTTGCTTCCTGAAACCTGAGTATTTGGTTCCTGAAACCTATGTATTTGCTTGCATTATGAAACCTGAGTGTTTGCATTATGAAACTGGAGTGTTTGTGACTTCTGGGTTGCACTTCTGGGTTGCACTACCTGAGTGTCTGAAACTTATGAAACTGATGCACAGATTGATAGAAACATTCTTTCAAAGAATCAAACATTCTTTCAAATAATCAAACATTCATAGATTCCACCATGCAAATATTCTTTCATACAAAGAGTTGTACATAAAGTGGAAGAGATACATAGCTCATACTCTTATTCATAATTAAAATAACTACTAACAACTCTCAATCGTAACGATCGAAGAAACGGCGCCACTTTGCTCTGTTAGAAGGGTGGGGAGCGATTACTGCCTGTGCCCTAGCCCACCTGATGATCTTCCCTAAGCTCTTGCGCTTGCCGCCAGGGACAAGAACTGTGAACTCATCTAAGTTGCACTTCTCCAAGATCTTCTCTGCCAGCCTCCTCTTGAACTCCAGCTCCCACTCTTGCACTTCTCCAAGATCTTCTCTGCGAGCCCTTTGCCTCCTCACATCGACTGCTTGCACTGCCTCCTCTTCCTCATCTGTCACCTCCCCAAGCTCTGGATCCATCTAGGGTTTCTAGAGGTGGGGTGTGGCGGCTGTTTCTGGAGGGAGGAGGGTGGGTGGAGTAGGCTATATTTATGAGCAGTGGAGGGTGGGTGGAGTAGGCCTAGGTTTGTAAATATAACTGGGCCACAAAGCCCAGGTACAAAGCACTAATAAACATAACTACCTTTTAAACATAAAAAAACACATAGCATAGTCCAACAGTGCTTATCACTGACTCCATAACATAGCATAAGAGGTTCAAATACAGGCAGAACATTCATTACAACTTAGTTCATAACTTAGCATTAAAGGTTCTAGCAACATAAACTACAGTTCTTAACATTGGCATAGACATAGACTAGATTAGCTTCACATTCCCCAAAATGTACACCCCATATCTTCACATCAAATTGTTAGGCCACATACTTATAAAGGCCTTGGATGTACTTCACCATCTGCAGAACACACTTCATGAATCAAGGATGGCCTTGATTTTCTCAAGTTTCTCCTTGCTTGCATGCCCATCATTCAGCAGCTCATTCACCACATGCTCAAGCTTGGCCTTCTCTATCTTAAGCAAATCTCTCTCCTGTTCAACCTCCTTCATTGCCTTCCTGGTATTCTTGATAATGTCAGCTTGACTCTGTAAAATGCACCTTTGTTCCTTGGCAAGTTTGAGCTTCTCCATCTGAACCTCCAACCTAGCACTCTCTTCTACCTCTTTCTTCTTCTTCTCAAATTCTTCCTCCTCAACTGCCTAATGGTAATCCATGTGGTCTACCCTACCATCCTGCCAATCAAACATCTTGGATACATCTTGGACAAGCTTTGTGTACTCAATGCACAACTTGTCATTTTCAGTCTTAAGCTTGGCCAAATGCTTCTCATACTTCTGCTTATCAACTACCCTGCCACAATTCCGTTCATGGTACATGTCCCACAGCCTGGACAAGCAATTCTGAAGAATTGGATGCCAGGGCTTGTCAGCCCACTCAGTAACACCACAGTTAACACCTTCACTCTGCATTTGGAAATTGAAATATACATCACTAAGTACACTCAATTTCATAACAACAAATCATATCAAACTAAGAAACTGAAGGTGAGACTAAGAAACTGAAGGTGAGGCTTAATATAACTAAAACTATAACTGAAACCCAACCTGCTTGTACAAGTACACTCACAGATATATGCTTCCTATACATAAGTTTTTGATACTAACCGTATCCCTCAATACCTTAATACAAGGCATATTGCAGTTCATCCTAAATAATACAGTGCAGGTTCAGAACAGCAACTTGCCAACATAATATTGTGTGGGTTCAGAACAGCAACTTGGCATTCTTGTAAATACATGTGTGGGTTCAGAACAAAATGATTCCAATTAAGGTACTATACCTGCGACACTGGACAACCATAGAAACGCCTTCCAGTTAAGGTTCCTTCAAATGCCACACACTTAATTGGCCTCATGTGGTGCATCATGCAGGTGGGTTCAGAAAGCTCTAGCTGGCCACAGATAAGAGGCTCCACGGTGGTGTCAGGGGTCTCCTGCATGAACACATCAACAAAATCACCTTAGCTCACAGAACCAGACATAGATCACAAATTAATTCCCAAATCCAGCAAGAACCCTAACCCTAACCCTAGTTTTCAAGCATACATAAACATAGCTCAAACAACAACCATCACCCTGCCTACTAAATAACAGTAACCAAGGCTTACCCTAGCTCACCAAGATGAACACTAACCTAATCTAGCTCCTAGATGAACCCTAACCCTAGCTCAGCAGATCGAAAAACTTACCCAAAGAGCCATGTCCATGCTTGTGATGTCGCACTCATCCTCTGAGCTCGTATCCCCGTCATTCCAGGAAGGCATGGCGGCGGTGGAGCTTCCACAGCGCAAGCCGCCGCCGGCGTCGAAGAGCAGAGAGGAGAGGAGAGTGAGAGCGAGAGAGAGATGAGTGCGGGCCGGGGAGCAGAGTGAGAGCAGAGTGAGAGGGAGGGAGACGACTTTAATGAGCGAGCGAGCGGGTGCGGTCCGACCGCACCGGTCGGTCTGAGTAACGGCCGTTAACGGCCTCGCCGTCACGCGCGGCGCTGACGTGGCCTGACTGGCGGGCCCGGACCGTCAGAAAACGGTTCAAAACGCTAGCAACGGGCGATTTGGGTTTTTTAAGACAACCGACAAGAAAAGTGGTAGGTATCAGTCACAAACAAAAAAGTAATGGTTTTTTGGAACCCTAGCACGAAAAGTGGTAGCTTTATGCTATTTACTCGCGAAGACATGGTGCATCGCGAGGCAAAGAAAAGACGGGGAGATCAGGGGATCGAAGAGAGTAGTGGAGAGGATGCGGCGGTCTCGCTAGTGGTGGTGAATTTTGGGGGTTCGGGAGTTTTCAGAGTAATGGATCCGATGAAGAGAAAACGATCCGGCTTCGGTGACCGGGAGATGGATAGTTAATCACACGATCTGTTGATTTTTTTTTGGCTGACATGGCACATTTGCTGACGTGGAAGTGTTTGATGATGTGGATAAGCTGCATGCCAAAAGAAATAAAGTAGTGAGGATGAACTATTTAGGTATTATAGATATGTTTTATGGGAATGTGTTTTCTAAAGCGCAGGTTAATTTGCACAAAGTGCAAGGCTGTCTCCGTAAAATAAGGCATGGTCCAACTTTTGACTAAAATCTGGCCCATTATTTTGCATCTAAGGTCCAGAATCCTCCTAAATGTTAACCGTTACTCAGTACGATTTTATTCAGATGATGTGCAAATACAGAAAAAAAAGAAGTAAACACATATAATTTCTACCATGTACAACCTTACTCATGTGAGTGACTTGGTACATTCGATAGCATTGATCGTAGTTCCTCTTCTGCGTAAACAATGTCAGACAAAGTGCTGATCAGCTCTTGATTGTCTCCTTCTCCTTGGGAGCAATACATCTGGAAGGCAGAGGATCTTGCTGCGTTCGTCAACTCGTGTGCTGCTTGAACTTTCTCTATTGTCAGCCTCCAGCCTTGCATCAACAATTTATTTTGTTGCTCGAGTGTTTTAATTTTTCTCTTGAGCCGCTGCACTTTAGAGGTTCTGTCACGTCGGTCTCCATTCTCAGCTTCTATGTTGAATTTTTTGCTGAGTGTTTTGATCATTTCTTGCGCAGCAGCCTCTTCGGCTTCTTCGGCGCACTGAAATTTCTTTTCTTTCTTGCTGCATATTTCTCTCTGGCCAGTTGGCATTGACAGATCGTTGATTGTGATTCTTGCAGTTGAAGCATATTGATCGATTATGTGGTGTCCTCCAATAAAGTGCTTTGTTTCAAACTTTGGTTTTGGAATTTGGAGCGCTACTGTTATCTGTTCAAGGATCAGTTTTTGACCGATGCATACTGTTAATATCTCAACACCTGAAAGATAGAAAATATGATGCTCAACGGTATAGACGTCATCCGTATATAAAAGATGGTGTGGTCAACATAAGGTAAGGGGATGTTTATTATTCCCTCTATAGCTAATTGTAATGGACACAAAAAATTTCAAAAGTTAAACCTCCAAAACTTTGACTACATTTATAGATAAGAATGTATACATCTATAATACTCGCCCCGTTCGGAAATAACTGGCGCTCAAACGGTCCGAAAACATCCGTCGCTCTCAACAGAGGAAGTATTAAATAAATATCATTAGAACATCATTAAACATATGTCTATATTATATTTAATTGCCAGTATTATAGTATTTGTTAATACTTGTCTCACTAATCTTGGTCAAACTAAAAAATGTTGACTTAAAAAATAACTATGCACACTACACTTAGGAACGGAGGGAATACCATTTCGCTTTATGTAGGGTGCGCTTCTCTTGACTGACTGTGCAGTAGTATTATAATCTTCTATTTCCTTGGGACCTGTGATTTAGAGGTTCTTCATGCTCCACTCTGCGATTTTGAGAGCTTGTCCGAGTTCCTGGGCGGGAAGGCCGGTATTTAAAGGCGAACGCACCGCCTTTGGTCATGTTCCTGAATGTTCACGTGAACTTATACGTGTTGTTACTTTGACACGTATGTAAGCCTGCACTGATACGCGTCGTTGTTCTAACGATATTTTCTGCATGCTTACCACATAGTCGTATTTTTGCTGCATGCTTACCACGTGGTAACATTTTACTGACTGTCTGTGAACTGCTGCTGCTGCTCGACCGCTTGATACAGTGGATGGAAAAGAGACGCATGTACATCGAGCATGCACAGTTGAGACGAAAAGTTTGTGTTCAAGTGCCAAAATAAAAGGCTGGAGGGGAGTTACATCTTCAGTGTTCTCTTATACAGACAGGTGGCACCTTCACCTCAGGTCTAGCCGAGCTGTCTCTTCGGTGAGTACTTCTGCATGGTTGCCGTGTGTGATTGCATGTGCATGGTTTACCCTCCATATAACCATGGTCTTCCATGACGAGATTAGTACTTTAGTAGCACCCGCGGGCGGCGGCCCCGTCACCGGAGCATGATGCGTTCGCTCAGGAACTCACCAGCACCACCATGAGACATATACATCACCCCGACGAAGACCAGCCCGTTCAAACCAAATTTGGGTGCCGCCACTTCTGTTCGAAAGAAAGCAGGCCAGAAACCGCCGCCGCTACACCCCTCGCCGCCTTCACGACCAAGAGTCAAAGTCATCACTGTCACCATGGTTCTTGCCGGAGAGCGGACCAGGTAGCCCACTGACAGAGTGACAACACTGCTGATGTTGTTCACTCTGCCGCTGCCCACAACACCTCGCTGTTGAAAACTGCACGGTCATGTCCCAGTAGCACCACAAACACGCAAAGCACACCGCCGCCGCCGTCTCCACCACCACGGCGCCCAGCAGCTACCGAGCCTCGACGACACCATGTCAGTCAACAACATGGACCGAGCCCGCAATGCACACCTAGCTCCAGAACCAATGGATTTAGCTCCCCAAGCCGTTGCTGTCGACGAGGCACCACCACCAGGAGCCAGCCCTGCCACCAGTACTGCCGTCAAACAAGGCCATCACAGGGAGGTCTCCTTGTGCCGCCCATGGCCGTAGTCATGCCAGATCTGAGGCGCTGCCGCCACAAGCGCGCCCGCCGGCTAACTCCACCGTGGGGACGCCGAACCAGCCCATTGCCAGGAGTCACCACCCTTGACCCATCACCGGCAGCCGAGCCCCGCCGCCTCACGTGTCTCCACCCTCAAAGTCAGCCCACGTCATCTTGGCATCCACAACCAGTCACCAAAGGGAAACGACACAGAGAACAGTCCCGCTGTCGTCATCCCTAGAGCGACGCCTCAGGTGGTGAGTGGTGACAAGGGGAGAAGAGATGAAGCGGCCGCGGCGCTATGGGAGTCGCCCCCCTGTCGCCATGGAGGACGACTCAGGGGCATTTTGGGGAATATGAAAATATGTTTCATAATGAATCTAATGAGGTAATTTCGTAGATATTGATATATTTTCATATAGACTCGGTCAATTTTAAAGAAGTTAAACTTAAGACAATTCTAGAACTTTAATTATTTTGGAAGCCAAGAGAGTGTTTCGATAAATCCATCCGGCAAACATTATAGATCTGGCCTCACAGCTGAACCATGCCCACGTCGTCCAATTCGTAACGTCTGGCTCTGATTGAGGCGGAATGGTAAGTGTTCTCTGGCTTGCTCGCTCTCTCCGTCAGACCCGCAAAGCTTTCTTACGAAATAGGATTCCCCCGTTTTATATTATAAAACACGAATATGGATCACAAGGTAACTGCCTGGGCGAACGGCAGAACAAGCCCAAATGAAAAAAGAAGAAGACCAAAATGCCAACAACGACAGCTCGACAAGCATGAAAGGCTCGCCACAGCTGCGCCCTCCATCTACGTCCCAGCACTCGCCATGGCACCGGACCTTCGCGTACCAAACAATACCTTCAAGAAGAAATGCGACGCCAACAAGGATGCTGTCCGGACAAGTCATAGGGTTTCCCACGACACGCAGAAGGGGAGCGAGGGAAGGGTAGCACCGACGCCCTTCAGGAAGGAATGGCGGCACCCATCGGCATCACCACGTCGGAGCCAGAAGAACTGGCAGGGATTTCCTCCGCACCCCCATTCCCCGGCACCCACTAGAACGGAGCCAAACCACTGTCTTGCCACCCGCAACCATGCGCCACCACGGTCTTGGACCCATCCACGCCATCTTGCTGCGAAGACCACCACGAGAACAAGAGAGCAGAGGCAAGATGCGCCTAGATGGCACAGATGGAAGCACCGGAGCCGAACGGGAGGGAACCGCCTCCACTGCCATCTGTTGGAAATATGCCCTAGAGGCAATAATAAAAGCTTTATTATTATATTTCCTTATTCATGATAATTGTCTTTATTCGTGCTACAATTGTGTTAACCGGAAATCGTAATACATGTGTGAATAACAGACAACAACATGTCCCTAGTGAGCCTCTAGTTGACTAGCTTGTTGATCGACAGATAGTCATGGTTTCCTGACTATGGACATTGGATGTCATCGATAACGGGATCACATCATTAGGAGAATGATGTGATGGACAAGACCCAATCCTAAACATAGCATAAGATCGCATAGTTCGTTTGCTAGAGTTTTCCAATGTCAAGTATCCTTTCCTTAGACCATGAGATCATGTAACTCCCGGATACCGTAGGAGTGCTTTGGGTGTGCCAAACGTCACAACGTAACTGGGTGACTATAAAGGTATGCTACGGGTATCTCTGAAAGTGTCTGTTGGGTTGACATGGATCGAGACTGGGATTTGTCACTCCGCTTGACGGAGAGGTATCACCGGGCCCTCTCGGTAATGCATCATCACAATGAGCTCAATGTGATCAAAGTGTTTGATCACGGGATCATGCATTACGGTACGAGAAAAGTGACTTGCCGGTAACGAGATTGAACGAGGTATTGGTATACCGACGATCGAATCTCGGGCAAGTAAAATACCGATTGACAAAGGGAATCGTATACGGGATTAATTGAATCCTTGACATCGTGGTTCATCCGATGAGATCATCGTGGAGCATGTGGGAGCCAACATGGGTATCCAGATCCCGCTGTTGGTTATTGCCCGAGAGCCATCTCGGTCATGTCTGCATGTCTCCCGAACCCGTAGGGTCTACACACTTAAGGTTCGGTGACGCTAGGGTTATAGGGATATGTATGTGCAGTAACCCGAATGTTGTTCGGAGTCCCGGATGAGATCCCGGACGTCACGAGGAGTTTCGGAATGGTCCGGAGGTAAAGATTTATATATGGAAAGTCATCATACGGACATCGGGACAAGTTTCGGGGTTATCGGTATTGTACCGGGACCACCGGAGGGTCCCGGGGGGTCCACCGGGTGGGGCCACCTATCCCGGAGGGCCCCATGGGCTGTATAAGGGAGGGAACCAGCCCATAGGGGGCTGGTGCGCCTCCCCCCCATGGGCCCATGCGCCTAGGGTTGGGGGGAGGGAAACCCTAAAGGGGGCGCCCCCCTTGCTTGGGGGGCAAGCCCCCCTGCCCTGGCCGCCGCCCCCCCCTAGGAGATCTCATCTCCTAGGGCCGGCGCCCCCCCTTGGGGGTTATATAAAGGGGGGGGAGAGAGGGGGCTGATCACCCATTGCCCTGGCGCCTCCCTCTCCCTCTCCAACACCTCCTCCTCCTCCATTGAGCACGGCGAAGCCCTGCCGGAGTACTGCAGTTCCACCATCACCACGCCGTCGTGCTGTTGCTGGAGCCTTCATCCCCAACCTCTCCTTTGCCTTGCTGGATCAAGAAGGAGGAGACGTCACGCTTTCCGTACGTGTGTTGAACGCGGAGGTGCCGTCCGTTCGGCACTAGGTCATCGGTGAATTGGATCACGGCAAGTACGGCTACCTCATCCACGTTCACTCGAACGCTTCCGTTGCGATCTGCAAAGTGGTATGTAGATGCTATCTAATCTGAATACTCGTTGCTTGATGAACTCCTAGATGGATCTTGGTGAAACCGTAGGAAAAAATTTAATTTTCTGCAACGTTCCCCAACAGTGGCATCATGAGCTAGGTCTATGCGTAGTTCTTCTTGCACGAGTAGAACACAATTTGTTGTGGGCGTAGATGTTGTCAACTCTTCTTGCCGCTACTAGTCCTATCTTGCTTCAACGGTATTGTGGGATGAAGCGGCCCGGACCAACCTTACACGTACGCTTACGTGAGACCGGTTCCACCGACGAACATGCACTAGTTGCATAAGGTGGCTGGCGGGTGTCTGTCTCTCCTACTTTAGTTGGAGCGGATTCGATGAAAAGGGTCCTTATGAAGGGTAAATAGAAGTTGACAAATCACGTTGTGGTGGTTTTAACGTAGGTAAGAAAACGTTCTTGCTAGAACCCTAATTCAGCCACGTAAAACTTGCAACAACAATTAGAGGACGTCTAACTTGTTTTTGCAGCAAGTGCTTTGTGATATGATATGGCCAAAGTTGTGATGAAAGATGAATGATCTATATGTGATGTATGAGATGTTCATGCTATTGTAATAGGAATCACGACTTGCATGTCGATGAGTATGACAACCGGCAGGAGCCATAGGAGTTGTCTTTATTTTTGTATGACCTGCGTGTCATTGAGAATCGCCATGTAAATTACTTTACTTTATTGCTAAACGCGTTAGCCATAGTAGTAGAAGTAATAGTTGGCGAGCAACTTCATGGAGACACGATGATGAAGATCATGATGATGAGGATCATGGTGTCAAGCCGGTGACAAGATGATCATGGAGCCCCAAGATGGAGATCAAAGGAGCTATGTGATATTGGCCATATCATGTCACGTTTATTATTTGATTGCATGTGATGTTTATCATGTTTTGCATCTTGTTTACTTAGAACGACGGTAGTAAATAAGATGATCCCTCATAATAATTTCAAGAAAGTGTTCACCCTAACTATGCACCGTTGCGACAGTTCGTTGTTTCGAAGCACCACGTGATGATCGGGTGTGATAGATTCTAACGTTCACATACAACGGGTATAAGACAGATTTACACACGCAAACACTTAGGTTGACTTGACGAGCCTAGCATGTACAGACATGGCCTCGGAACACGGAAGACCGAAAGGTCGAGCATGAGTCGTATAGAAGATACGATCAACATGAAGATGTTCACCGATGTTGACTAGTCCGTCTCACGTGATGATCGGACACGGCCTAGTTGACTCGGATCATGTAATACTTAGATGACTGGAAGAGGGATGTCTATCTAAGTGGGAGTTCATTAAATAATTTGATTAAATGAACTTTATTATCATGAACTTAGTCTAAATATTTACAATATGTCTTGTAGATCAAATGGCCAATGTAGTCCTCAACTTCAACGCGTTCCTAGAGAAAACCAAGCTGAAAGACGATGGTAGCAACTATACGGACTGGGTCCGGAACCTGAGGATCATCCTCATAGCTGCCAAGAAAGATTATGTCCTACGAGCACCGCTGGGTGACTCACCTGTTCTCCCTGCACAACAAGACGTTATGAACGCTTGGCAGTCGCGATGCGATGATTACTCCCTCGTTCAGTGCGGCATGCTTTACAGCTTAGAGCCGGGGCTCCAAAAGCGTTTTGAGAGACATGGAGCATATGAGATGTTCGAAGAGCTGAAAATGGTTTTCCAAGCTCATGCCCGGGTTGAGAGATATGAGATCTCCAACAAATTCTTTAGCTGTAAGATGGAGGAAAATAGCTCTGTCAGTGAGCACATACTCAGAATGTCTGGATTGCACAACCGCTTGACTCAACTGGAAGTTAATCTTCCGGAAGAAGTGGTCATTGACAGAATCCTCCAGTCGCTTCCACCTAGCTACAAGAGCTTTGTGATGAACTATAATATGCAGGGGATGGTAAAGACCATTCCTGAGGTGCATGCTATGCTGAAATCAGCAGAGGTAGAAATCAAGAAAGAGCATCAAGTGCTGATGGTGAATAAAACCACTAAGTTCAAAAGGAGCAAGGGTAAAAAGAACTTCAAGAAGGACGGCAAGGAAGTTGCCGCGCCCGGTAAGCAAGTTGCCGGGAAGAAGCCAAAGAATGGATCCAAGCCCGAAACTGAGTGCTTTTATTGCAAGGGAAGTGGTCACTGGAAGCGGAACTGCCCCAAATACTTAGCGGACAAGAAGGCCGGCAAAACCAAAGGTATATGTGATATACATGTAATTGATGTGTACCTTACCAGTACTCGTAGTAGCTCTTGGGTATTTGATACCGGTGCAGTTGCTCACATTTGTAACTCAAAGCAGGAGCTACGGAATAAACGGAGACTGGCGAAGGACGAGGTGACGATGCGCGTCGGGAATGGTTCCAAGGTCGATGTGATCGCCGTCGGCACGCTGCCTCTACATTTACCTACGGGATTAGTTTTAAACCTCAATAATTGTTATTTAGTACCAAGTTTGAGCATGAACATTGTATCCGGATCTCGCTTAATTCGAGATGGCTACTCATTTAAATCCGAGAATAATGGTTGTTCTATTTATATGAGAGATATGTTTTATGGTCATGCTCCGATGGTTAATGGTTTATTCTTGATGAATCTCGTACGTGATGATACACATATTCATAGTGTGAGTACCAAAAGAGTTAAAGTTGATAACAATAGTCCCACATATTTGTGGCACTGCCGCCTTGGTCACATAGGTGTCAAACGCATGAAGAAGCTCCATGCAGATGGACTTTTAGAGTCTCTTGATTATGAATCATTTGACACGTGCGAACCATGCCTCATGGGTAAAATGACCAAGACTCCGTTCTCAGGAACAATGGAACGAGCAACCAACTTATTGGAAATCATACATACCGATGTGTGTGGTCCAATGAGTGTTGAGGCTCGCGGTGGCTATCGTTATGTTCTCACCCTCACTGATGACTTGAGTAGATATGGGTATATCTACTTAATGAAACACAAGTCTGAAACCTTTGAAAAGTTCAAGGAATTTCAGAGTGAGGTTGAAAATCAACGTGATAGAAAGATCAAGTTTCTACGATCAGATCGTGGAGGAGAATACTTGAGTCACGAATTTGGCACACACTTAAGAAAATGTGGAATAGTTTCACAACTCACGCCGCCTGGAACACCTCAGCGTAATGGTGTGTCCGAACGTCGTAATCGCACTCTATTAGATATGGTGCAATCTATGATGTCTCTTACCGACTTACCGCTATCTTTTTGGGGCTATGCTTTAGAGACTGCCGCATTCACTTTAAATAGGGCTCCGTCGAAATCCGTTGAGACGACACCGTATGAATTATGGTTTGGGAAGAAACCTAAGCTGTCGTTTCTAAAAGTTTGGGGATGCGATGCTTATGTGAAGAAACTTCAACCTGAAAAGCTCGAACCCAAATCGGAAAAATGCGTCTTCATAGGATACCCAAAAGAAACTGTTGGGTATACCTTCTACCTCAGATCCGAAGGCAAGATCTTTGTTGCCAAGAATGGATCCTTTCTAGAGAAAGAGTTTCTCTCGAAGGAAGTAAGTGGGAGGAAAGTAGAACTTGATGAAGTGTTAACTCTTGAACCGGAAAATGGCGAAACTCAAGAAATCATTCCTGAGGTGCCTGCACCGAATAGAGAGGAAATTAATGATTATGATCAAGATACTTCTGATCAAGCTCCTACTGAAATTCGAAGGTCCACAAGGACACGTTCCGCACCAGAGTGGTACGGCAACCCTGTCTTGGAAATCATGTTGTTAGACAACGGTGAACCTTCGAACTATGAGGAAGCAATGGCGGGCCCGGATTCCGACAAATGGCTGGAAGCCATGAAATCCGAGATAGGATCCATGTATGAAAACGAAGTATGGACTTTGACTGACTTGCCCGTTGAACGGCGAGCCATAGAAAATAAATGGATCTTTAAGAAGAAGACAGACGCGGATGGTAATGTGACCATCTATAAAGCTCGGCTTGTCGCTAAGAGTTATCGACAAGTTCAAGGGGTTGACTACGATGAGACTTTCTTACCGGTAGCGAAGCTGAAGTCCATCCGAATCATGTTAGCAATTGCCGCATACCATGATTATGAGATATGGCAAATGGACGTCAAAACAGCATTCCTTAATGGTTTCCTTAAGGAAGAATTGTATATGATGCAGCCGGAAGGTTTTGTCTATCCTAAGAATGCTGACAAGGTATGCAAGCTCCAACGCTCGATTTATGGGCTGGTGCAAGCATCTCGGAGTTGGAACATTCGCTTTGATGAGATGATCAAAGCGTTTGGGTTTACACAGACTTATGGAGAAGCCTGTGTTTACAAGAAAGTGAGTGGGAGCTCTGTAGCATTTCTCATATTATATGTAGACGACATACTTTTGATGGGAAATGATATAGAACTCTTGGACAGCATTAAGGCCTATTTGAATAAGAGTTTTTCAATGAAGGACCTTGGAGAAGCTGCTTATATATTAGGCATCAAGATCTATAGAGATAGATCGAGACGCCTCATAGGTCTTTCACAAAGCACATACCTTGATAAGATATTGAAGAAATTCAATATGGATCAATCTAAGAAAGGGTTCTTACCTGTGTTACAAGGTGTGAAATTGAGCTCAGCTCAATGTCCGACCACGGCAGAAGATATAGAAGAGATGAGCGTCATCCCCTATGCCTCAGCCATAGGTTCTATTATGTATGCCATGCTGTGTACCAGACCTGATGTAAACCTTGCCGTAAGTTTGATAGGTAGGTACCAAAGTAATCCCGGCAAGGAACACTGGACAGCGGTCAAGAATATCCTGAAGTACCTGAAAAGGACTAAGGAAATGTTTCTCGTTTATGGAGGTGACGAAGAGCTCGTCGTAAAAGGTTACGTCGACGCTAGCTTCGACACAGATCTGGATGACTCTAAGTCACAAACCGGATACGTGTATATTTTGAATGGTGGGGCAGTAAGCTGGTGCAGTTGCAAGCAAAGCGTCGTGGCGGGATCTACATGTGAAGCGGAGTACATGGCAGCCTCGGAGGCAGCACATGAAGCAATTTGGGCGAAGGAGTTCATCACCGACCTCGGAGTCATACCCAATGCGTCGGGGCCAATCAAGCTCTTCTGTGACAACACTGGAGCTATTGCACTTGCAAAGGAGCCCAGGTTTCACAAGAAGACCAGGCACATCAAGCGTCGCTTCAACTCCATTCGTGAAAATGTTCAAGATGGAGACATAGAGATTTGTAAAGTGCACACGGATCTGAATGTTGCAGATCCGTTGACTAAACCTCTCCCTAAGGCAAAACATGATCAGCACCAGAACTCTATGGGTGTTCGATTCATCACAATGTAACTAGATTATTGACTCTAGTGCAAGTGGGAGACTGTTGGAAATATGCCCTAGAGGCAATAATAAAAGCTTTATTATTATATTTCCTTATTCATGATAATTGTCTTTATTCGTGCTACAATTGTGTTAACCGGAAATCGTAATACATGTGTGAATAACAGACAACAACATGTCCCTAGTGAGCCTCTAGTTGACTAGCTTGTTGATCGACAGATAGTCATGGTTTCCTGACTATGGACATTGGATGTCATCGATAACGGGATCACATCATTAGGAGAATGATGTGATGGACAAGACCCAATCCTAAACATAGCATAAGATCGCATAGTTCGTTTGCTAGAGTTTTCCAATGTCAAGTATCCTTTCCTTAGACCATGAGATCATGTAACTCCCGGATACCGTAGGAGTGCTTTGGGTGTGCCAAACGTCACAACATAACTGGGTGACTATAAAGGTATGCTACAGGTATCTCTGAAAGTGTCTGTTGGGTTGACATGGATCGAGACTGGGATTTGTCACTCCGCTTGACGGAGAGGTATCACCGGGCCCTCTCGGTAATGCATCATCACAATGAGCTCAATGTGATCAAAGTGTTTGATCACGGGATCATGCATTACGGTACGAGAAAAGTGACTTGCCGGTAACGAGATTGAACGAGGTATTGGTATACCGACGATCGAATCTCGGGCAAGTAAAATACCGATTGACAAAGGGAATCGTATACGGGATTAATTGAATCCTTGACATCGTGGTTCATCCGATGAGATCATCGTGGAGCATGTGGGAGCCAACATGGGTATCCAGATCCCGCTGTTGGTTATTGCCCGAGAGCCATCTCGGTCATGTCTGCATGTCTCCCGAACCCGTAGGGTCTACACACTTAAGGTTCGGTGACGCTAGGGTTATAGGGATATGTATGTGCAGTAACCCGAATGTTGTTCGGAGTCCCGGATGAGATCCCGGACGTCACGAGGAGTTTCGGAATGGTCCGGAGGTAAAGATTTATATATGGAAAGTCATCATACGGACATCGGGACAAGTTTCGGGGTTATCGGTATTGTACCGGGACCACCGGAGGGTCCCGGGGGGTCCACCGGGTGGGGCCACCTATCCCGGAGGGCCCCATGGGCTGTATAAGGGAGGGAACCAGCCCATAGGGGGCTGGTGCGCCTCCCCCCCATGGGCCCATGCGCCTAGGGTTGGGGGGAGGGAAACCCTAAAGGGGGCGCCCCCCTTGCTTGGGGGGCAAGCCCCCCTGCCCTGGCCGCCGCCCCCCCTAGGAGATCTCATCTCCTAGGGCCGGCGCCCCCCCCTAGGAGATCTCATCTCCTAGGGCCGGCGCCCCCCCTTGGGGGTTATATAAAGGGGGGGAGAGAGGGGGCTGATCACCCATTGCCCTGGCGCCTCCCTCTCCCTCTCCAACACCTCCTCCTCCTCCATTGAGCACGGCGAAGCCCTGCCGGAGTACTGCAGTTCCACCATCACCACGCCGTCGTGCTGTTGCTGGAGCCTTCATCCCCAACCTCTCCTTTGCCTTGCTGGATCAAGAAGGAGGAGACGTCACGCTTTCCGTACGTGTGTTGAACGCGGAGGTGCCGTCCGTTCGGCACTAGGTCATCGGTGAATTGGATCACGGCAAGTACGACTACCTCATCCACGTTCACTCGAACGCTTCCGTTGCGATCTGCAAAGTGGTATGTAGATGCTATCTAATCTGAATACTCGTTGCTTGATGAACTCCTAGATGGATCTTGGTGAAACCGTAGGAAAAATTTTAATTTTCTGCAATGTTCCCCAACACCATCGCGCCGGAGGCCTCTGCCTCCCGCACCGATGCGGATTGCCGACCGGACGCCACAGCCAGGAAAAACCAGGCCACCCGGGCCCGGCCAGGCCCATAGCGGGACCACAAAGCCCCAGCCACGGCGCTGCTGCATGCCGGTAGCCGAAGCTGCCGCCCGCCACCAGGCGGACACATCGCCACCGTCTCCTGAGAGCCCCGCAGACGCCACGCCTGTCGCCGGCTCGCCCCGGCCCAGATGGAGCCCGAAGGGCCCCAGATCTTAGCCGGGCGGGCGCCGCCAGCCCGCACCGCCGCGCTGCCCCGTCGTCAATAACGCCGGTGCCGCCCAGAGCTCGCCCCCGCCCGTGCCAGGATCTCCGCCGCCGCGCAGAACCACCGTCGCTTGAGTGCACCGCCCGGAATCGCCCCATCCCACGGCGCAGGACCCCTGGGAGGGGAATGCCGAGGAGCCGCCGCCACCAGCGTCGCCTGGGCCAGGCCCGCGATGGGCGCTGACAACGGCGGCGGGGAGGAGAAGGAGAGGGGGAGGCGCGACCAGTCGCCCGGCGGGGACGACGCGGTCACGGGAGGAGCTCACCCGCAAAGCTTTCTCCCGTAACCTATCGTCACCGCCGGGATCCTAGCACCGCCGCTTGTCGTCCCCGAACTCCATGGGTGTACGGCGAGCCCTACGTACCTGCACCCGGGCCCCAAATCCCGCCACCATATGAGGAAACGCACACACTGGGAGGCTTAGTCCCGACACCAGATGATGATCTGTGGCAGGGGGAGACCCGACCCGACTCCAATTACTGGAGTTGGCGGTGTCCCTACCTCTAACTGGAACAACAGCTTCTAAGCGCCCGACTGGTGCAAGGCGTGGTCACCGATGTGTCCTGGGTGTTGCTGCTCCGCATGGGCACTCATTGTGTTTGATGGAATGCCTCTGAGCTTTCTCGCATACTATACTGCACTTATGCCTAGACAAGGATCAAACCGGCGTTGCCCATGAAGAAGTTCTACAAAATCCAGAACAACGTTCATGATGTGTGGTCGTGCAGTGCAGGTACATGATCATCTGATTCCTCTGTATTTTGGCCGACCGTTCAAGTTGTGTCAACTGTTTCTGGTTTGGTTGTTTGGTTGTCGACTTGTCCTTAGAGCAACTCCACTCGTTCGGCCCCCCAGTGCATAGGCCAGCGCTATTTCGGGAGCTCGCCCGGCGAATTTTAGGCCCTGGGGAGATCTAGGTCCCAGTCACGCCCCCAGGTGCCGCCCCCAAGGCGTTGTAAATTCAAACTTGTCCATTCTTGCTACCCAAAAAATGCCACAAGTCCGGCGATCGGCGCCACAAAAGCCCGGCGATCAGCGATCACCTTGCCACAGTTCGGCGATCAATAAAAAAGTTCGGCGTGCAGAAAGAAAGGACGCGTAGGCAATGCATCAAACGACGACGTCGGCCTCCGGCGTCGGTGGAGTCAGCATGCATGGGCTGGCCGGCGTCGGCGCGGCTTCTGTGCTGAGCGTCGGAATGATCGCTCGGGCTTGGCGGCGTTGTTTGGGTCGGCGTGGGAGTTGGCGCCGCAGTCAACGACATCTGGTTCAGGATGAAGCCACACTCTGCCAGGTACCACGCCTTGAGCTTCTCGTCGTCGCTCCGGAGCATGTCCCCCCCCCCATCAGGAAAGCCAGGTCGGTTTTCCTCTTCTTCGCGGCGAAGTACGGGTCGACCAGTTTGCGTTCGTCGAACTTCGACTTGACGCGCTCTCAGTACGTGTCGGCGCTCTGGTTCGTGCCGGTGATCGGGCCGAGGCAGACGATCTTCTATGCTTTGGCGAGGCACTCATCTTCTTTGGACGTCCACTTGACGCATGGCTCGCCGGTCCTGGCCGCACGATTCTTCTTTTTCCCTCTCCTCGCCGGAGCAGGCGCCGGCTCCTCCTCCTCCTCCCCCTCCTCTGGCTCCTCCTCGCCATAGTCGAGCTCGTCGTCCATGTTGTCGTTGAGGTCCATTGTATCTTTTTGGGCATTGAACCCGGGGGAGGCGGCGGCGGCCGAGCCGGTCGTGATGATGTCGTCCATGTCGGCCCCCGTTGCGTCGGGGTTGCTGAGATGCGACGAGGAGCCTTGTGAGAAGAGCCCGCCACGACGCAAAGGCGGCATCGGGAGGATGCGTACGCCGGTGGGGAGTAGGTGTACGGGGGGTAGACGCCGGCGAACGCGGGTGAGGGCGTGCGCTGGGCGGGATGGCGATGTGGGAAGGTGATGTTGGGGTTGAATCCGCCGTGCGCGTCGCCGCCGGCGTAGCCAGGTGAGGGAGTGCAGCCCCAGGGAGACGTCGAGAATTTAGCCGGCAATCCGACGCTCTGCTGGCTCCAGGGAGCATGCCGGCCATGGCCGCCGGGCGGATTCATCATCCCCGCTCTAGACGCCTCGGCCTGTTCCGCCGCGCGATCCGCCTAGGCAGCCGCCGCCGCCAGAGCCGCCCTATCTCGGGCCTTCTTGGCGTTGAGCCTGTTCCGCCGGTCGGTGGTGACAGCCTCCCGGCGCTGAATCTCCGCCTTCCAGGCGGCGTTTGACATGCCCGGGGGTTTGGACGGCGGCGCCCTCTGCTTCCTCTGCTTCGGCTGGGCGGTGCTGGCGTCGGTGGCGGCGTCCTTCTTCGGTGGCATGGCGGCCAGAAGGGGGGAGGGGGAGGAGAATGGCGGGAGAAGGCGGGAGAAGGGGGAGATGGAGGGAAACAGAGGGGGAAAAGCGGGGTGATCGGCGGGAAAAGGTCTTTGTCTCGCCGACAGAGCGGACCCACGCGCCTTTTCGCTTCGGCCGACGCCCCCAGGCGCTCCCCGGGGGCTTGTGTTTGGCTCGGGTTCGCTGGTTGTTATTTTGGCCCAAATCGGCGATAAACAAGATCCTGGGGGCGCGACTGGGCCGATTTTTCGGCACCGGCGCAAAAAAATGGTCTTGGCGGGGCCTCTTGGGGCGCGGCTGTAGGTGCTCTTAGGGTTCTACTGCGTAGTGAGGTGCCTCCTCAGTGGTCCCCTTTCTTGGCACATTGTTCAATTTTATGCACTTTTTTTTCACAATTGTCGTTTAGTAGCAATGGCTAGGGGAGAAAGGTGTGTTCTATGCGTTGAAGGTGCTTGACGTAATGCCGAAGGGTGCTGACATAGTTGCATTCAAGGAGGAGAGTGTATGGCTGACTCTGCCCATAGCCATACATACATACATCATGTACCATCTTTATCTGCTGTGATGGAGAAGAAAGGAGAAGATTGGTCAGACCCCATACATTAACAGATGGGAAATTTGAGCAACAAATTCAGCTTTGAAAGCTCTGTCTGATCTGCTCTGCTCATGTGAGGTAGTGTGTTATTTTCCATGGCAAGTGAAAAGTACGCAAAGATACTGGCATATCCTTACCTGTCACTTCAAAGTTGTCAACCTGGGTGGGAGTTATACAAATATCCAGTACGACAATACACCTCGGAGTGGAAAATTTCTTGCAAATCATATCTCTTCACCTCCGGCTCATAGGTGACATCGTCCCTCATTTATGCCCAACCCCTGCCCCGAGAGCCGCTCCTGCTATATATCTCTACCTGATTAACAAGAGAGTGCGGACTATTTTTGTTTTGCCAAAAGCTCATACGACTGATTTTTTTTTCTTAAGTCACACTCAAGTTTTCAAAATTGCAAATTTTACTTATGGAAGTGCAATTAGGTTAAAATTACAGATTGTAATTTTTAAAATCAACCGGAACTTATAAGAAATCAGTTCCCTGAACTTCAAACAAGCTTGGAATCTGTCCATAGTTGGACGCCAGCAATCCCCTTCTGCATGATTCGGCATTGTTGGCCAAGGGGAAGTTGTTTATAATTTTTGTCATCGTGCATAGGCCGTCCATGGAATTATTGTTCAAACCCCCTTCCATATGATTCAATATTGTTGACCGAGGGGTTATAGTTTATGATTCTTGTTCTTGTCACCTATAGGTCGCACGTGGAATTATTGTTCAAGATCCCTTTCCACACCATTAATGTGGGAGTGTGGTATGATAAGATAACAAGAGCGTTCAAGTTGAATTTTCTAGTGTCACGTGAATGGTTCCTTGGAGTATGAATTGCAGTAACTTGACCGAAAACGATGTCTACTGCACTCTCCCTTCTGATTTGTATCCCCCCTCCTCCCTTCAAACTAATTTTAGCTAACCTTTGACCATGAGTTATGATATCGAACATAAATATAATATATTTTTTGTGGCATATAACTTATATTTTTTACTCAAATATATAATCAGAGATTAACCTAAATTAACAGAGAGCCTTTCAAACCAAATGGGAGGGAATAGAAAGGGAGACTCAATTTTCCAAAATTGAAACTTTTACTTATTAAAAGTCCAACTAGCAGGTTAAATATTACAGGTTGTACTTTTTAAAATCGGCAGAGACTTGTAAGAAATCAGTTCCAGCACTGAAATTTTAGACAAGGTCGCAAACAATCCAAGGTTTAATTCGGGAGAGATCCCCTTCCGCATGATTTGGCATTGTTGACCGAGGGCAGATAGTTTATAACTGTTGTCACCACATATGGGTCATGCATGGAATTATTGTTCAAGATCTACTTCTGCATGATTTAGCATTGTTGACCAAGGGTTCCACAATCATTAGCATGATATGGAGTGATATCATAAGATTACAAGACAGCTCCTCTCCCCGCCCCTGGCTCTTGGATTATGAAAATGGCATTAATTTGACTGAAAAAAGATGTACCGTATAAGAGTACAATATATAGAAAGGGAGACCATTTGCCTCCTTTGTTCCCGTCAATGTCAACTGTCAAGCCAGTGTGATTAGGCTTTGTATCCCTGATCTTTATGTCTGCATCGATTCATACACTCTGTGTGATTAGAGATCGTGGTGTTCTTTTCACCTTGTTTTGCATTTTGAAGTAGGATACTTTAGTGTGGAGGACATATATGAATGAGTATATCGAGTTTTAATTAATCATGTTGTTGTCATAGAACACATGAACTATACATGACACACGTGCATACGTTTTTAATCCGATGAACCCATGAACACACTAATCGTGTATGTTTTTAATCTTTCTGCAGCTTATCGCAGCCGTAGTGCACCGCTAATCGATGCTGCATATGCATATGGATCCGAGCGGGTAACCCCTACCATGGGCAGTCAACCAGCCCGGTGAGAGATTTTTTTGAAAGAGGGGCGGAGAAAAAGGTGTGTTGCGCGGTCAAGATTCCCGCCACAGCTGCAGAAAATCTACTTCCGCTTCATGCATAAACATCAACCAGTCATTAAGCTAATTAAACTTACAAGGCTCATGATTCTAGTATGTGTTCAACGTTCACGATGGGTCCCTTGAACCAGAACCGAGCATGGAACACCCAAGAGCCAACGCTGAGCAACAGCACCCCGCCGACGGCAACCGGCGTGTAGTTGAAGACGTCCTTTCCCACAGGGTATGCCACCGGCAGCGAGAATAGCACGGTGATGAAGGCCACCCACAGCACGGCGGCCCAGCCGATGATCACACCGTACCTGCCGAGGTGAAACGGCCCTCGGACGAATGACTTTCGGGCGGTCGTCACCCGGAAGAAGATGGGCAACGCGTACGAGATGTACAACCCTAGTGTTGCAATGGACACCATCGCCTGGAATGCCACCTGGCTCCCCAATGACTTCGCACGCCAAATAACATGAAGCAAGGAAATGTGATGTTAGTCGAGGACTCAGGGCAGGACACCGAGTCTGTGAAACATGCATACGTACCGTGAGAGCCATGGCGAAGGCCACGAGCACGGAGAGCCAGACAATGTTCAATGGCACCTCGTGCTTGTTCACCCGGTGCCAAAGGTGCGAGTACGGCATGGCTCCATCCCTTGAGAAGGCATACCCCATCCTGTGCCACAACACAAAGATGACCAATTGAGAGAATACATTGCGACAATATAACTGTTTCTCTGACTAGTGTCGTGCTACTTAAATACATGTGCATTGCAACAAAGATATACATAAATGCAAATTGTACTTTGGAACCACATGTGTGAGCATGGCCCTCGTATGACTTCCAACAAGCCATGAAAAACAGACAACTTTCCCTGTTTCCTCCTTTATGGCAACAACCAAGCAACAGTCCAAATTTGCAAAAATCCTAACCAACCAAATCATAATAGCAATCTATTATGGCTGTAATGGGACATGCAATATTCGAAGAATTATCAGGCGGTATTTGATGTTAATTTTTGTTTTCAAATTACAGCAAAAAGGCCAATGGAACGCAACACCAACAGATTCAGGAGGTGGGTGCGGACGACATACTGAAAAATGACGTCATAAGTTCTGAATTAAATAATATATATTTGTAATTTAGGAATGAGATTTCTGTGAGGGGGCAATTTTGAGGAAGGAGATATTTGTGAGCATAGAACGTCCCAACATCACGACGACGACCACCACCCAATAGTAAACAGTATATCCGAAGTGATGATGATCTAGTGACGAACCTTGAGTTGCTCGTGATGCACGCAACACCGCAGAGGAACATGGCGACGGCAATGACGCCAAGGCACACCAGCCCACCAACACCACTGTTGTACCTCTGGTTGAATATGGTGTAGAGAGCCTGAGCGATGGCATAGCCGCCAGCGTCATTATCGGCACTTAGCAGGTACGGGATGTCGGTCACCACTGAAGTCAGAGTCACCAGGTAAATCCACCCAAAGATGTTTGAGAGAACGACCGAAGTGACAATCCCAATCGGACCGCTCCTATCGGCGTTCTTCGTTTCTTCTGTCTGCATATATATCAACATACACTCGATCATTATGTCTTCAGTTATATCAACAAGGATGGTGTAGTGCAATCAATTTTTTTAAATCAGGGCATGCTCTAATTGGACTTCATATGTGAGCACATAGCTAGACTATGTAATTAACAGAATTTATATGGAAATTAATTAACGTTGTCATGTACCATATGAGCAGATGTATCGTAGCCGATCATGCAGTAGTTGCTCATCAACAGCCCCACGCCTAGAATGTAAGCCTTGTTATGGATGCCCATGCCATTGTCCGTGTTGAGGTGCGTAAAGATGAAGTCGGCACTCGACCTCTCCTTGGCAACAGAAGGAATCAAGATCACCAGCACAAACACACCTACAATTGTTCAGAGAGTACAGGCACACCAACAATCAAGGACCAGCAAAAAGTTGATGTGTACACAACTACACCTAACATTGGTCGTATGAAATATGCATGCAAATATCAAAATAAAATGCATGCTCAGCAAAGCAATGATCAAAGAATATGAGTATACCTGCAGCGTTCCAGAAAGCGCCGAGCTGCCCGAACCAGGAGAGCCAGTGGATGGGGAGGCTGTTGATGAGGCCATGGAGGATGAGGATGAAGCCGTAGATGGCCAGCACGACGTACTTGGACGCCACGTAGCCGCCGCCGCTGGTGCCGCCGGTGGCCAGCAAGATGATCACCTGGATGAGCTGCGCCAGCGAGAAGTCCACGCTGGTGGCCGTCGCCCACTAGGCACGCAGGCAGGACGGTCAAAAGAAGAGGCTGGACTGTGTCAGCAACTTGCCAATAATTTAGTTTTATCTGTTGTTTGATTGAAAGTATGAGTTCGCTGCCTCAGTGGTCAGTCCACTGCGTTGAAGATCGACAGGGACGTGGGAGATCTCCCGTTCTGAACACGCTGCTGTTATTTTATCCAAGAATCAACGGTTTTTCTGGACGGCCACATGCATTGTATTTCTAATATAGATCTGTTACTAGCTTCAAGTACTACCGTCCAATACTTATAGAAAGGGGAGTGCACTTGAAGCTGCAGATAAATGTCGAAATGGGAAAGGAGCGTAGGAGTTTAAGTACCTGTCCCACGATGTTGAACCTGTCAAAACAGAGCATAACTAAGATTATACTCCGTCTCAAAATTCTTGTCTTAGATTTGTCTAGATGCATGTGTATACGGAGGTAATACTTGGAAAGGGAACTAGTCATCTAGTCCTATTAATTTGCAAACTGAGAAAAGGGGCATATATGGCCGAGTTTGCAGATATCAAATTTGAGCAAACTGCTACTCAAATGTCAGATATAGTCCATTGTTCGTCGCAATGAAGAGAAAATTCCAAGCATAACAGCAATACCAAAATCACGCATTCCTTGTCATGAAGCTAATTAAGCATGAACTCTAATATGTAGCCTAACATATCATGCCAACTATAAATGCAATTGACTGCATGAGTAATTAAGTTAGTACCAGCCGGTGACCCAGGAGGCGAGGGACGCCCACTTCTTGCCGGCGAGCTTGGCGCTCCAGTAGTAGAGCCCGCCGGAGGTCGGGTACGCCGAGCAGATCTCGGCCATGGACAGCGCGACGCAGCCGTTGAACGCCGCCACCACCAGCCACCCCAGCGTCATGGACGCCGGCCCACCGTACCGCAGCCCCGTGTTGTAGGTGGAGGTGACGCCGGTGAGCACAGAGATTATGGAGAAGGAGAAGGCGAAGTTGGACACGACGCTGAGCCCGCGCTTCAGCTCCTGCTTGTACCCCATCTGGTGCAGCCGGGCTCGGTCCGCGTCGTCACCAGCGCCGGCGTCGGTGACCGCCACGACGGCGGAGCGCGACGACACGGCCATATCGACCGCTTCTGCTTGGCTGAGGCGCTAGTACTACTTGGGCAGTTGAGCTTGTGAGAAATGGTGTTTGGTTGGTGTACTAAGGGAGTCAAAATGAGTGGAAATGATCCACGGTTGCGGCCTTGCGGGGTTGCGGTGCCGTTCGTGCATCAAGGCAGCCATGTAGGAACTCTTATTACACTGCTCCATATCGCAAATCTGTATATCCTGTCATGCAATCGTGTGTACCATTTTCTCAGGGGCGACTAAGACCGGTCGTTCAAGTATATCTTATGTTAATCTCAAGGCGGCTGCTACGTGTAAGCCGGCTGATTTTTTGAAAGTTCAGCCGCCCGCGCAGCCGTCTGATATAGGCGTGTGTGGCCGTTAGATCCTAGGCTAGGCTAGCTAGCACCAGCGCGTCTCCCTCATCTCTCTTCGCATCCTCCTCTTGCGTCACATCTCAGCAAGCTGGCGTCGCTCTCCCACAGGTTGACTCGGGCGGCGACCAGATCTGCCCGGCCTCGCCCCCCTCCCCCTTCCCAGACCCTTCCCCTCGCCGCCGCCGGTGGTCACCTCCGGCAAAGCCCGGCCCGGTGACGGCGGCGGCGGGGATTCGCCCTACGCGGCCTGCAGCACCAGTTGCATCGGGGAGGCGGCCCTGGTCCGGCATGAGCCGAGGGCTCTCTGCCGCGATGGAGGTCGGCCAGGGGGCGGCGGCGGGGATTCGCCCTTCGCGGCCTGCAGCAGCAGTCGGTGGAGGTCGGCGGCTGGCCATGGCGGCTCTCGAGATCCCGTGTTGCTCGTGGCGGATCTCGGGTGCACGGTTGTGGGGTTGTCCTCTCCGGTGAAAGGCAGGGGAGTGCTGCAGGTGGTGGCTGCTCGTTGCCGGGAGCTTGGCTGGGCGTGGTGGTGCCGTGCGCTTGCTGGCCTCGGCTCAGCTCGGATCTGGCAGGCCCAGTGTGGGATGGGTTGGATCCGTCTGGATCTGGCCCGAGGCGGTGGACCAGCTGGTTTGGTACGTGCGTGGAAGACGATGCCAGGCGAAAGCCTGCCTCCGGCTATGGTCGGAGCCGACAGTGGCGGCGTCCGCGGGCGTCGCATCCTTCTTGAAGGTGTTGCTGTGGTGAAGTGCTCCTCTCCCTTACTGTCCCCTGCTCCGAGGGAAACCTCAGATCCGTGCTCTATCAGATCGGATGATGGCGGTGCATTGTGTCGCTCCCCTCTTGAGGGCATCATTTTTGGAATAGGGATCAGCCGGAGAGACCAGTGGTGGTGGTGCTGCGACTGACTTGGAGTCGATGGTGGTTGTTCAGTGGTGTTCTTTGGGGTTCGGTGGTGGTGCCAAAGGCGGCCATTTGTTTCCCCCTCGTGTAGGTGTCTCGCTATGCTTGCTCAAGACCCTCCCATGGTGGCCAATGTGTTGCAGCGAGCGTCATGCTCTCGGTGATGACTTGGTTCATCTTTGCTCTCTGATGGCGCAAAGTGCCTCCCCAATTTGCTAATCGTTCCGATCTTCCGTTGCGGGGCTCCCAGTCAAGGTTCGTGTTCTGCAGTCGTTGATTGTGGATGCTTCTGAGTTGTGCCGCGGGGCTCGGTACGCACGCAGTGCGGTGCGTTAGGTTGCTCGCAAAGTCTAGGTATTCCTTGACAACACCCCACTTCTACTTGTGTCTCTCGTGGTGTTGGTCTTTCTGCATGCTAGCTAGGTTGGGCCATCTCCTAGGCGTCAATTTTTTTTCTCTTCTTCTGTAACCTTGTTACCTGTACGGTTTTCGGCCCGGTTTCCCTTATAAACAGGGTCAATTTGTTTAGGTTTTCGACCTAGTTTCCCTTATAAACTGGATCAGCCAAAGCTTAAGGGGTGACTCTTGGCTTTGGCAGCTTTTTGAGCAATATATTCAGGTGGGGACACTCTCCCCCCGATGACCGTTCAAAAAAAAACATCTCTGCAAGCGCGATGAAGGCTCCCTCCCGGCCTTGTATCACAGTGTAGTGCCGTCGTTCGCTGAAGTGTCGTTTTGGTCGCAGCAGCTCCTCCCCGGGTAGTACTAGCCGGTAGTGTTGTGCCTTCGTTCGCCGAAGTGTCGTTTTGGTCGCAGCAGCCTCACCATCGTACCATGGACGATGCTCCCATGTAGCATCCGACAGACCGTTTCGATGCTGCAATGCAGCACCGGCGGTCTAACGATGCTCCGTTGCAACCTCATCGCAGCACGGCCCGGTGCTCCGTCACAGCCACACCGCCCCGTCGTCGGTGCCTCTATGGAAGTTGCATTGCACCTTTGCCGCCCCCATCGATGGTGCGCGAAGCAATGATGCACCCACCGTGGTGCTGCCGCCGGTGACCTTGAGCACCGGAGCCACCGGAGACCTCCAACGGAGCAGCACCGAAGCTGATGAAAAAAAAAGATTTACAACGCCAACGACACCCCAGGGAAGCTCCACTACAACTCCATGGCAGCACCGCGGCACGAAAAAAAAAGCTCCGACGCAGCACCGCTGACACCCGGCGAAGCTCCATTCAGCCCTGTTCGTGCTCCATTGCAGCTCCGGCGAAGCTCCATTGCAGTCGTGGCGGGGCTCCAATGACCCCGGACGCGCTCCATTGCAACCCCGACGACGGTGGAAGCTACGATGCAGCTCCTGTGGCGCTTCAATGCAGCCACGACAGAGCTTCAACAACCTCGCTTGGGGCTTCTACTGCAGCTCCGACGGCATGAGGATGAATCAGGCGACACCTGATTGGCGTCCCCTCCTCCGCTGTGGTGGTGCTTCTCCTTTGCCGCTTGACGAACGTAGAAACTCGTCCGATGAGCGCTCCATTGCCTCTCCGCTCCTGTGATTGGATTATTTCCGATCAAGATTCTTTTGGCAAGGAGATAGCGAGAGAAAGAAATATCAACTAGCTAAATGGAGTGTGGTTTGCCATCCCAAAGACCAAAACAGGTTGGGCATTCATGACCTTGAGGTTAAGAATAGGGCCCTCCTCAAGTGGTTGTTTAAATTACTGACGGAAGATGGTGTATGGAAAACCCTCCTAAGGAGAAAATATGTGGGTTCCAAGGTGGTACCCCCAAGTATGCTGGAAGCTTGGGGATTCTCACTTTTGGGCGGGTCTAATGGCTACGAAGAAATATTTCTTCGGCTATGGATCCTTCTTAATTAAGGACGGCTCAGAAATTAGATTTTGGGAGGAGAAGTGGCTAGGAAATGCCACACTCTGGGAACAATATCCGGCTCTATACAACACTGTGCGCAACAAGGGTGATACCATCACTAGTAGAAAAGGGGGCAAAGGTTCAGGCCAGAAAAGGCATTAATCCCGGTTTCGTTACGAACCGGGACTAATGTGAGCATTAGTCCCGGTTCGAGCGGCGAGGGCGTCGGAAAGGCATTACTCCCGGTTCAAATGGGACCTTTAGTTCTTGTTTGAGACATGAACCGATACTAAAGGGTGTGATGCCCATTAGTACCGGCCTGTTCGTGGCACGAACCGGTACTAATGGTGCAATTTTCAAATCCTACCCCCCTCCCCCCGTGTATCGCCTTTTCAGTTTTGTAAAAAGCAAAAGAAAATGATAAAAACTTCAAAAGTTGAAATCCTTTGAGATGTAGTTATGTTACCACATCTACTAGTTAGGAAAATTTAAAAACTTAAATTTGGACATGTTTTGCAAAAAGTGCAAGGAAAACGTAAAACGGCTATAACTTTTGCATACGATGTCAAAAAAAACGTATAATATATCAAAATGTTCAGCACGAAAATCCGCATCCGATGGAGACTGCCTACGACATGTTTGCAAATTTTTAGAATCCTCAAATTCTAAAAGGAAAAAAAGTTATGCTCAAATTTCAGTTTTTTTGAATTTTTGTTAAATCTGGTCAAACTATGGTCAAACTACTTATTCAAGAAGTATTAGTGTTACTAAATAATTACTCAAGAATATTAGTGTTACTAAATAATTGTTTTAGTTTTCTTGAATTTTGGTCAAATCTGGTCAAAATGTGGTCAAACTATGATCAAACTGTGGTCAAACAATGGTCAAACTAATTATTCAAGAAATATTAGTGTTACTAAATAATTATTTAAGTTTTTTTGAATTTTGGTCAAATCTGGTCAAAATATGGTCAAACTGTGGTCAAACTAATTATTCAAGAAATACTACTGTTACTAAATAATTATTTCAGTTTTTTTGAATTTTGGTCAATCTGGTCAAACTATGGTCAAACTACTTATTCAAGAAATATTAGTCTTACTAAATAATTATTGTTTTTTAGAACAATAGTTTCAAACTCAAACAGTGAAATGCGTGACTTCATGCTCAAGCTAAATTCCTGAGGGTTAATAGGATTGACATCTTACTATTGTCAGGAAAACAACAAGTGCAGACTTGGAAACGAGGGAGAATAGAATCCGGAAGTTAAGCGTGCTCAGGCTGAAGTAGTGAGAGGATGGGTGATCGTTCGGGAAGTTAGATGATTTGAAATGATGAGGGGTGATTAGACATTAGAGGTTAAATTGAGCAGTGATGAGGGGTGATTATGATGAGGGATAATTCAAAATTTTGAAAATAAAAAAATTCAAAAAAAAATTTCAGAAAAAAAATTCCAAAAAGAATTTCAAAAAAAATTCAAAAAATTTCCTTTAGTACCGGTTGGTGTTACCAACCAGGACTAAAGGTGGACCTCCATGCAGGGGCCACGTGGAGGGCCTTTAGTCCCGGTTCGTATAAGAGAACCGGGACTAAAGGGGGAGGCTTTAGTAACAACCCTTTAGTCCCGGTTCCAGAACCGGGACTAAAGGCCCTTATGAACCGGGATTAAAAGCCCTTAATCTACTAGTGCATCGCTATGGTAATGGAATCATATTTGCCAAATGTGATGTTCAGAAGAGATTTATTTGGACCCAGACTCCAATCGTGGAACATCCTGCTCCAGCGGTTGTCCACGGTGCAATTGTCACATGGGTCTGATGTATTCCGATGAAATCTCCATGAGAATGGACAATTCTCAGTGGAGTCCATGTATAGAGCGTTAATACAGTCTGATATGCCAGTTGATAATAACAAGAAGATCTGGAAGATGAAGATACCTCTTAAGAATAAAGTCTTTGCATGGTATCTTCGTCGTGGAGTCATTCTTATTAAAGATAACCTTAGAAATTGGCATGGAAGTCCGCAATGTGTCTTTCTGTCACCATGATGAGACAATAAAATATTTATTTTTCCAATGCAAATTGGCTCGTTCTATATGGTCAGTCGTCCAAATACCTTCTGTTTTGTATCCTCCTTGTAGTGTTGTTAATGTATTTGGCAACTGGTTACATGCGATTGATCACAGGTTTAGAACTCTTCTCAAGATGGGAGCGCTTGCCGATTTGGTCACTTTGGCTATGTAGAAATGATAAGGTTTTCAGGGAAAAGTACTTCTCTGATGCAGCTTATCTACAGATGTGTCGGGACTTTTCTCTCTACAACGCATGAAAAATCGAGACCTGTTTATGGAGGTATGTACATGATTTTTTTTAATCAAAGACAGATTTCCCCCTTCCAATTTCCATTAAAGGAAACCAACCGCGAGCTACAGTGACTAGTCCACCAGAATCAAGTTCAGTACAACTAAGCACCAGACACCTGGAAGCTAAGCACCAGGAAACCAAACGCTAACACAAAAGCGCCAGACACCGGACGACTACAGGTTTACAGACTTGGCACAAACACAAACAGGAGCAACTAATATGTAGAAGTAACGTCCAGGGAGTGGAGAGCAGAGAGCAGGGAGTCAAATCGCCATCATGGCCCCAGCCTGGGCACGTTGAATCTCCACCCTTGCATCGCCTTGTACACTTGACTTCATCTGCAGATGTGTACATGATTGGCGGCTACATCGAGGGATACTTTTACCCTACATTGGTGGCAACATGATTTTAGGATTGGCCTCACTCTGCTTTAGATGTTATACAGACTCTACATGTCTCTTTGTATTTCGCCTTTTTAATTTTTCGTTTATGAGAGAGAACCTTGTTGTTTATGTAGAGACCGAATGTAATGCTTAATAAAGCGTCCTTTTTCGAAAAAGTATAGCTCTTAATATGAGATACAGACACAACAAAATGGCAGTACCTGCGGCATTCCAGAATGCACCGAACTGGCCAAACCAGCAAAGCCAGTGAATGGGTAGGCCTTGTAGCCGCCGCCGTTGGCTCCGCGCGTGCCGAGCAGGATGATCACCTGGACAAGCTGCGCCAGCGAGAAGTCCACGCTCGTCGTAGATGCCCACTGCCATAGCGACAGGAGGCACATAGTTTAAAAAAAGATTTTAAAAAGTTAAGCATGAGTTCATTGCATGCCATTGTCGTCAGGGGGGGAAAGTGAAAATTTACAAAGAGTTGACAGTCAAAATAGGAGGCTGGACTATGTCTGCAAAGAAAAAAAATTGCCCATGCATAATATATAAACGAAAAAAAAGAAAAAGAAAAAAAGAAAACATGAGTTCACTGCATGTCTGCGTCATCAGAGAGATAGAGATTGTTTCCTATGGAGCTATACCTGTCCGACGATGTTGAACCAGCCGGTGACCCAGGAGTCGAGGGACGCCCACTTGCCGCCGGCGAGCTTGGCGCTCCAGTAGTAGAGCCCGCCGGAGGTCGGGTAGGCGGAGCAGATCTCGGCCATGGACAGCGCGACGCAGCCGTTGAACGACGCCACCACCAGCCACCCGGCCCGCCGTACCGGATCCCTGTGTTGTACGTGGACGTGACGCCGGTGAGCACCGAGATCTGCTCACCGGCATGCAGAAGAATATTGCTAAACCTACTCGGGATTCGGTTGCGGCGTGATTCCGCGTGTTTGACCAAACGGAGAAGATGGCAAGTGATGCGTCAGAATGGATGGATTGGTCGCCTGTGGAACACTGCATGCCTGACTAGTGAGTAGTGACTAACTTAATCACAAGTGACAGTTTGTTTTATCTTACCGAAAGAAAGAACATCAAAAAAGAAAAGAAAAAAGAACAGTTGTTTTATGACCTGATGCATACGGATGATATTCTGTTGCAAGACATCACAAACTGTCAGGACCGTGTCTGAATATCTGAAGATTCAACACTTGATCGGAGTTCAGTTACAGCTTAAACTTCTGTACCTTTTCCACGCCAGCGCCGACCACCATCCATCTTCGATCCTACATTTGTCAGAGCAATCACCACTGCCGGTGAAAAATGACCATGACGACGTCGATGGTCGATCTTCAATTGGATGGCGACCAAGCTTTTGGATGTCACTCTGTACTTTCCGAAACATATGTAGGGGACGGGGGTATTCCTCCTTTTCGTACTACTGTTTAAGACTTTGTTTTGGACCTGGATTTTTAATAAGATGGCTGTGTGCATTAACAGATGCAGAGGCCGGGGGTATTCCTCCCTTTCGAAAGAAAAAAACATCAGGTTGAATTTGTATCTTTTTCTCTCAACATGCAGATTTAGTTCGATTTGAAATTTTATGGCACAATAGGTACATATATCATTAGTGTTGTAAATATTTTGCGTATTTTTAGCAAACAGATCTTTTTTTCTTCTGTAGAAGATTACAATTACAGAGAATGCCTCCATAGAACTCTATACATCTGCATCGATCATTCTCTTCACTCCCTTCGCACCGAATGCGGCACAGAAACCCGATATAAGCATTTTGAAGGAAAAATACCGTAACAAACATGAAACATCCCACTCAAGGTAGACATGAGCTTACCAAGTTACAGTACAGCCTAGCAGCTGAAAGAGTTGCCATTTCTTTACGCAAGTCACATAAAGATAAACTTGTTCTTCTTTCCATACGATTCACACCACAGATTCCACTATCAGAGGTAATGCAACAGGGTTTTGTGAGGTTCACAACATGACACACCCAATTTAGTTTGAAACGCCGACTACGACCCCCGGACCAACCAGCAAAACAAGTTTAAAAGATGCAACATACACAGCTAGGAAAACAAATCACCACCCCATGTCCAGAATCAACTGACTACCAGTACCAGTGAGATCATCACCAAACAGGGACGCGTTTAACATCAACAAGACGAGCACAGGCCAGATCAGTAAGGTCGATGCCGCCCATCTGTTCTTGATCTGTTGCCGCCTCCGCTGGGACCATAGCCTCGCTGGAAGATGGCAAGCATTTGGTAAGAGGATTGTTGCCATGCATATGTTTAAGAAACAACTGGTCAAAACTACAAAAGAACAGGTTTAAAGCCTAAGTTCTCTGTTTTGAAGGAACCTACTTGAGTAGATCAATTTATACATAAACCTACTATGTAACATGGAACGGATTTGTGTACTTACGTCATAACCCAGGTTGCCGCAGAACATGCCAAAAGGCCGCATTGAGCCATAAGGTGGTGCGGGAAGTTCCATGCCAGGCATGGGATCAGCGAAACGACCACTGGAATCACCCCTAGGAGGTGCAGCAATGTCTACTGTGACCTGAAATGATGGAACTTCAGTACTTTTCTCTCCAAATGAAAGCTGGGGCCAAGGCGATCATACTTCCCTCCATTAGATGAAAGGAGGGCAATGACAAAGGAAGCACCCACAGCCTTACCTTACATCCAAGAATTTCATGGCTTTTGTCAGCTACCTTATCTGCCACACCCTCATCAGAAAAGGTGACAAATCCAAAAGCTCGATGGCCACTTCCTTTAGGATCCTGCAAGAGAAACATAGAAATTGAGAAAACAGAAGGAAAATGCCATACAGACACAGATGATGGAAGTCTTAGCCTGACCCTTGGAATAAACACATTTGCGACCCGGCCAAATCCGCCAAAGTAATTCCTTAGGTCATCTTTGTTTGCTTCTTGTGGAATCCCGCCAACAAATATCTTTTTGCCCGTTCCTTGAGGGGATCCAGAGTATCCTCCTTTTCAATGTAAGTCAAACAGAAATGGTACTCAATCCACAGATGAAGTTTCTTGTATGTCAAATATTGATTACACTTCATAAAAAAGGACTTGCTTCCATAAGCTGATCCACGATGATCGAAGGACTTACTTCCATAAGCTGGTCCTGGATGATCATACTGTGCTGGTGGGCCCAAAGCTCCAAACATGGTAGCAGCTGCAATGTATACATCATATGCGCCATAGCCAAGGCCATAGTCGCCCCCATCCTGAGATGCCCTGCTTGGAGGGTGTCTGATGTCTTCATCCTGATGCTGGGAGATTTTCAGGTGATAAGAAATGCATGCTATAAACAGCATATGCCATAAGACATGGCCGAATAAAAAGTATTAACTATATTCAACTCTATTTTGGAATAGGATAAGTACCTTTGGAGTTGCACGGTCAACATGTAGAGTTGTTCCATCCAACACATGCGACTCTTGCATGATACTGTCTACAGATTCTGTTCAATTATGACCAAGATGAAAGTGAGGCAATATAAACACAGAGTGATCATATGAAATTTAGGAATAATCAAGACCAAATACAGATCATGAGGAAGAAACAACATGGACATATAAGCTCAGGAGAAAGAGCTCATTAGCTACGGCGTAAAGAGTGAGCACAAGAAAACATTTCCAAGCTAGCTTTCCCAACTGTAAATGGATCCTAAAAGTGGATAAGGTGTCGTTGATTGCATACGATTTCACATTTCCAAATTTATCTTACTATAGAACATACATGCTTGTCTGCCACAAAACCACAACTAAAATGGTGAACAATAATGTGCATGAACATCGTATCTCAGCCAGTGAACTCCAACATACAAATATACAAAATGATTTAATGTTTATTACTGTACAGGGAACATTTTGAGTACTGCTCATGCCAATTAGGCAACTAAACTATAACATTCTCAATCATTCTACTTTCTCAGATTGATGTTTCCTTGCATGACCAAATAAATTGCATGCCTAAAAGAATGCTGGAAGATCCATAGCTAGCAGTAAACATACCTGCGCTCTGAAAAGTGATAAACCCAATTCCACGATGACCTTTTGAACCATGTTCCTACATATGAAAAAGAAAGATGGAATTCATTCGAGTAAAATCATACTACCTCTAGGTGTTGTTTATTTCCATTCTGGCAACAGCACATAAAACGAATGCAACAATGATTTACCATCACCACAGCAAGCACTTACACAACAGGAACTTAATACAGTTTGTATCAACAGGACAATACGGATCAAAATTCTTAGTGTGCTGATATACTTTCAATCATCATCTTCCCTGTCACTGTCCAATACTCCCTCCATCTTGAATTATTTGTCGCAGAAATGGATAAAAATGGATGTATCTAGAACTAAAATACGTCTAGATACATCCATTTCTCCAACAAGTATTTCCGGACGGAGGGAGTATAATATAAAAAGCATGCCTCTAGAGGGGTTCAGAAAATACTAAAAGTATGCACCCCCATAAGAGTGAGGGTCTAAGGTAGGCCTTGAAATGCCACTGGCTGAAGATATGTGCTGACATACAAGTACATACTCACATAAGTTCATCCAGTGGCACTTCAAGGACTACCGTAGACCCTCACCCTTATGCCGACATATCCATGCTCAAAATTGCATGATAAATCTTCTGACTACAAATATATGCAATAAATTATGACGCTGCAGAACATCCCTTAATTCAGATTTTCTTTCAAGAAATTCATCAACAGAGCAGGGGACAGCTAACACAGATGCCTTAATAAACAACAGTTCCTCTATGCGAGATCCGAGTTAAAGGTACATCAGTTAAAAGTTAAAACCTTTGGCATGTAAAGATCAATAATTTCTCCAAAAGCTTCAAAATGCCTGTTAAGCAAACATTATAGTTCAGACAAGTGCTGATAGAGTCACAAAGTAAATGAGGAATGGAAAAACAGACGCTCACCTACGGAACATTGACTCATCTGTAGATTGCGGAATTCGACCAACAAATATCCTAGTAGCTGTTTTTGTTCCCGGTGGCTGTGGTTTCAGTTCTTCCTGTGTTAAGATTAAAATGCACTATGATCATTATTCAACTAAAATTTGACACCAATTAATTGTAGAGTCAATGGATAATAGGAAAAGTGAAAAAATGTGTGTATTGTTTACCCTGGGAATTGCTATCTTCACTTCTAGAGGTCGGTTCCCAAGAAAATGTTCACACTCAAGAACATTCTGAAAGAATGATAAAAAATGATTCAGATGTAAATAATTGCAAATAATTGCAAATTATAAACAATAGATTAGGTAAATGGAAAGGTGTTAACATTTTCCTGACATAAGTACGGTGTTACTGAGCTACCTTTCAATGGCTTGAGAAAAAGAGTATAATCAATGAAGTCAAATAGAGAGAATGGGCAGATATTCATTTTACAACCTTGACGTCATCAGCCGATGAGAACGTTACGTAGCCAAACCCACGAGATCGACCGGAAAAGCGATCCTATTTTTCAAGAAGCAAGAAATACTAGGGTAAATCGATACAGCAATCGCCAATCAGTGTATAGATGACACAATCATGCTGTGAACTGGTAAACACTGCATGATGGTATAGAAAGCTTTTTTTAATGCAAGGAATGGTATAGATAGCTGTGGCCTGTGACTTCTGAAACTTAATCACCGTTAAATTGAGAGGATATGTTGGTCATCTACATTGGGAAATTAGATCTTAATTATTCCTTTAAAAGGAAGATAACATAAAACAATTCTAAATCCCAAAGCGCATATCACAAAGAGAATTAGCACATAGTAATATATATTCCAAAGAATAAAATGTGAAATACATTACCAAACAGACCAAGTATAAGAGGTAACGGTTTTTCATAATTTTGAAGAGAGGGATGTATAATGTGTACTGTATAATGAAGGAAAGGGGAAATTAATGAGCATGGCAGATGACATTTTAACAGAAAATGTGAAATTGCTGGAAACCTTCATGACAACACAATCCTCCAGGGGTCCAAACTTGGCCATATGCTTTCGTAATCCTTCGCTGTCCACATCCCAGGGGAGCCCAAAAACCTAAGCACACATTAACGTGACATCCTCGTTACGCAGCAAGCGATGCATTTATGTACATAATGTTTTTCCTGAGGGAACTTAGGTTGAGAACCTTACCACAAGCTTTGTGGCCATTATTATACTGGCTCCAGAGGAAAGCAACACAAACTCTTCAGCTCTCTTCAGGTGCTCCTGGGCCCAGGAACACTCCCAAGTCTCAAGCAGCCTTCCCTGTTACCACTAATCACCAAGATATCATTAGGAGGCAGGTTGACAACTTTTAGTTTAAACGAACCTTGTCGAAAAAAATACACATTCACATGGATAAAAGAAAGAAAGAAAGAAAATCCTCTTCTCGATGCTAAGCGCTGAAAGCAAACAAAATGGAGCTGCACCAGTGCTTCAATGATGGTAAAAACGGGCGCTTTAACGGTTAAGGAGCTCGTCCGTAAGCTAAAGGGCACAGCATCATGCAGCAACTTGCCGGTGCTAGTGTATGTGTAGACAAAAGACAGCCCGATGCAGTGTCAGTGGCAAGGGGACAAGGGCGGGCCTAACGAGGGGCCAAAACAAAATGATTGGAAAACAAGCCGCGATTTGCAGTCCCCACCAAGCACCAGCAAGGGGAAACGCGACGGGCCCGGAAGGGAACAGATGTCTCTGGGACACATTGCTCGGGCTCCGAGCGAAGCTAGGGTTCGTCGCCGACAGAGTAAAGAAATCGATCCGAGCCGGGGACGGGTGGATGGATCTGAAACGGGGCCGTTCCGGTGGAGCGGGGGAGGAGGGCCAAGGGGCGGGAGAGGAGCTACCTCCGAGGCGGCGCGGTTCGGTGGAAGGATGGGAGGCCGGGAGGGGAGCTCGCCGGCGCGGAGAGGGCTGCCGTCCCGTCGGAGGAGCAGAGCGGAGCTCGGCTTGCTGGTCTTTTTTATTCTCCTTCCTTCCTTTTTCTTTTTTTCTTTAGACGACTGTACACTGCGCTTACATTGTTTTTGCAAAGAAGGCCTCGGCTTGTTTCTTTATCAAATTTGTGACCTTTGCTTTGAATGCAGTTCTATATATGCGTAGTTTTTCTCTCTCAATAAACCACTTTCTTCATGACTATTTTCATGGAACTATACAAGTGGGTTCTTTTAACTCTAGTTTTGATTTTGGTTTTGTTTTTTCATAAACCTGACCGATGCATCACTTATTCATATACGAGAGAAGAGTTGACTATTAATTTGATAACAACTTGGTGAAAAGTGGATATAAAGGGCACGAACACCCCCACCCCCTTTCCCAAGAGAGAGAATACATAGAAAATGCATGACCATACAGCAAGAAAATGCGGAAGAGGAAAAACGATTGTCGCACCGTCCCCTCTTTTTACACAAACTACGCCGAGCATTTTCTCAAAGGAGGGGTGGAAAGACCCGACATGCTCCCTAAGGAGCACAGAAAACGATCCACTAGGGCATCGAAGAGGGGAGAAACCAAAACCGCTGTGCAAGGAGCGGGTTTGGGCTTTACTCCCAATTCTATTGTGTATCTTGCTGCTTTCGTTTCCTTGTGTGAAAACTTCTTGGGTTGCCGCCCCCATTGGGGACTCTTCAAGCACATCTTCACTTGCCATTCTCAGTCGGTCAAGAAGGCCAAGTTGAGTGACGAACGGACGCAGGTGATCCAGCTGTGCGGGGGCCTGGCGATCCAGATGAGAGGAAAAAGTTCTTTTCCGTCTATCACTTTTCCCGAGTCAGTCCGTGGGTGGCAGTCGACCTGGTTTTACTATAAAGACCAGGTGACCCCAGGACAGTCGACTGGGCTTCCCCCTTCTCTCTGAACCGAGCACAAAAACCTGCCTCTCTGAAAGTGACGCGGGAGGAAAAGGCGCAAGTCAAGGTGCTAGTCGGTCGAGTGGTTCAGCTTGTCCGCAAGGGTGTGACTGGCATGGACTTGTTGGAAGTCTTCCTTCGGAGGCGCATCCAACCGCTTCAGGCTCGTGACCATCCGATGTGGCTGTACTCGGGTCTCGAAGACACCACTCGGATTCACCCAGAGGAGGTCACTGACGAGATGCTGGAAGGGTGGCTGTCGAGTATCACAGGGAACAAGGACAACCCCCGAGGAGCCAGGAGGATTCCTCCACTCGACCACACATACAAAGTGGACAAGGTCTGACCTTGTGTTTCCGATTGAGATCTTGCTTTCTTTAATTGTTCTTCTTTGGATCAGTCGATTGACTTTTGTCTTGTTTGCTGTCCTCTAGGCCATTACTGAGATGTACTCGACGCCCAATGGTGCACGGGAGCAGACCGAGGAAGGAGAGGCGAGTGGAGGAGAAAGTGGAGACGAGAAGGAAGAGTGGGAATCTGACGGCGAGGGAGAGGGGGATGACGACGACGACTCCAGCGAAGAAGAGGAGGAAGAAGTCGAACCTTCCCGCTCGGAAAGGCGATCCAAGCTTACACACGACCCTGCACGGGAATGTGGTAAGGCGACTGCCCCCGTTGGGCAGTCATCGAAGCGACCTCGAACCTCTTCCCCAGCACCGACAGAAAAAGCTCCCAAGCACCCACGCGCGACGCCGTCCAAGCCACCCAAGGCCTTGCCTAAGATGAAGATGACTGTCCCCACCATTTCTGGGTAAAAATTGCACTTGTTTTCCTTTATTGAACGTGACGGGCTCTTGGTCGACTCATTGATAAGCTGACTGACTTTCGAAACTTGCAGTGCTGCTACCTCTGAGATCTCCGCCAAGGACGACGATCAAGAGATGGAAGATGCTGTTACTTCCAACCCCGGTACGATTGCTGATGCTCTGCTTTTAATCGACTGACGATTTCTCATAACTCCGGTCGATTGGATTTTTCTTGTAGCTCCTCCTCATGTCATTGACCTCCCTGACGATGACGACGAAGTGCCGCTGAGGGCGAGAAGGAACAGGAGGGCGCCGGCTGGCAAGACCTCACAAACTACTCCGGCGTCTGAGGCCGTAGTTCGTGAGGGTGGTGATACCACTCGGTCTTCTGTGACCTTTGCTGAGCCTCTGACGAGTGTCCGGCCTTCAACGTCGACTGCAAATCCGCCTTCGCTTTTTGCCACACACCACGTCCCTGAGGACCAAGTGGGTGCCGCTAAAGAAGCTATACGCCAGGCGGGGATCATGATGGAGCAAGTGAAGGTGGTTCGGGAAGCCAGCCAGGCAGCTTATGACGCGAGTTCAGCTCTTCAGAGTAATGTCCAGGTCAGTCGATCGCCGCTTGTTTTGTTAGGATATGATATCTGAAGAATCTCTTTTCCGAAGATCCTTAGACCTGTACACCCACTGGGTGTGTCGATCAATCTTTTCGGTCGAGTGGGGGCACGCTAAGTGCACCCACTGGGTGTAGTCCCCGAGACTACGGTGGACTGCTGGCAGTCGACTGTAGTCTTTATATTGTGTTGCTTTAGTTGAACTTCTTCACTCGGTCTGGTCCGGCCATGTCGAGTGGAACTGTACATGATCGACTGCGGGCAGTCGATTTTTTTGGTCGAACCAGTGGGGGCACGCTGAGTGCACCCACTGGGTGTAGTCCCTGAGACTGCTGTCGAATGTTTTGATTCGGTTGTAGTCTTAGAAACGCCACCATTGTCTCTTGGTTACTCGGAAGCAACCTATCTTTGACGTTTGTCGACTGGTTTTTCGCAGAAATCCTGTGAACTTGTGGCTCGCTTCACCGAGTTGGAGAACCAACAGATCCAGCTCAATCTTGACCTGAAGCTTGCTCAGGAGAACTTGCAGAAGGCGAGAGATGAGGCAAAAGGTATGGCTGGTGTGCTTTTGACTGTCCTTTCTTTCTGGCCTTTCTCGATGTTGATCTCACTTGTCGTTCCACAGACAAACTGGAAGAGGCTCTGAAGAAGAAGGACCATGACCTCGCCGAAGCATAGAAGGAAGCTTTGAACAAGACCAAGCTTGCTGAAGAAAAACTGACTTTAGTCAGAACTCTTGAAAAGGAGAACTCCAGACTGAAAACTGCTCTTGATGCGGCTAACCAAGAAGTCAGCCGTCTGAAAAATGACAAGATAGCTCTGGGTGACAAGGCCAGTGAATTGGTGGGGAAGAAGAACGATCTGGAGGTTTATCTCGAGGGACTCGCCAAGAAGCTGTTCGTCATGCTTGAGGGTAACAATTTTCACCTGACTGGCTTGTCGTCACTAAGCTCATGCAGGGTCGCTGTCTTATCTTTGACTTGTGTTTACAGAATTCTGCCAGAACTTTGAGGAGGAAACCAGTCAAGTGGAGAGAAACTTGGACCCCATTAACTCCCCAGTGAAAGACGAAGCTGCTATGAACGTGCTCCGACTGGAGTCTCGTGTTGCAAGTGTGGTTGATTATGTGGCCCGACTGAAGGTTGCGGTGTCGTGGATTGACACGTCACTCTGGCTCAGGACGACGCTTCCGCATGACCTCGAGTCTCTGATGACTCGACTGAATGACGTTCCTGGTCGAGTGACAGAATGGAAGAAATCCTCCGCTAGGTGTGGTGCTGATGTCGCTCTGTCCCTGGTCCGCGTCCACTGCAAGGAGGCGCGAGAGGAAAAGCTGGCTGCTATCCAAGTTGCCAATACCAGGAAGCACAACTTTCAAGACTTCATGGAGACTTTCATTGCTGCAGCCACTTGTATTGCAGACGGGATCGATTTGGACGAGTTCGTCGCCCCTTCCAGTCCTCCGTCTGAGGAATAAGACTTTTATGCTTCACTTTAAATTTGCCACGGAATGCCGAGTGGATTTTGTAACCATTAAACTCTGTCGAGCTGAAGGCTCGAGTACTTTGATTTGAGGTCTCGGACCTTTGGGTCTTATCTGAACTTGATTTATCGTCGAATATCTTCATGAATTATCTGTCGAGTGGAACTTGTTCCTCACTCGTAATAACTTCGTATTTGTGGTGTAGCTCCGAAGGAGAAGGTAGCAGTCGATGTATTTCGTACTTAGGCGAGCACTGGGCTGCAGCTAAGCCTCCGAGTGGGAGGTCTGCTCTCCACTCGGTAGGATTTTTCGAACTTAGGCGAGCACTGGGCTGCAGCTAAGCCCCCGAGTGGGAGGTTTGCTCACCACTCAGTAGGATTTTTTCAACTTAGGCGAGCACTGGGCTGCAGCTAAGCCCCCGAGTGGGAGGTTTGCTCACCACTCGGTAGGATTTTTTCAAACTTAGGCGAGTACTGGACTGCAGCTAAGCCCCCGAGTGGGAGGTCTGCTCTCCACTCGGTAGGATTTTTTCAATCTTAGGCGAGCACTGGGCTGCAGCTAAGCCTCCGAGTGGGAGGCTGGCTCTCCACTCAGTAGGATTTTTTCAAACTTAGGCGAGTACTGGACTGCAGCTAAGCCCCCGAGTGGGAGGTATGCTCTCCACTCGGTAGGATTTTTTCAAACTTAGGCGAGTACTGGACTGCAGCTAAGCCCCCGAGTGGGAGGTCTGCTCTCCACTCGGTAGGATTTTTTCAAACTTAGGCGAGTACTAGACTGCAGCTAAGCCCCCGAGTGGGAGGTATGCTCTCCACTCGATAGGATTTTTTCAATCTTAGGCGAGCACTGGGCTGCAGCTAAGCCTCCGAGTGGGAGGCTGGCTCTCCACTCGGTAGGATTTTAAACACTTAGGCGAAACGGGTTCGTAGCTAAGCCCCCGAGTGAGAGGCTGGCTCCCCACTCGGTAGGATTTTTTTATACATATAGACTTAGGCGAAACGGATTCGTAGCTGAGCCACCCACTAGGGGATTTCACACTCAAACAAAAGCAACAACAATTACTAGAAAAATTGTAACACTCTTGTCTTTGATAAATAGACTACAGAAGTTTTTCTTATTACATCTCACCCGAGTGAGAATTCAAGTGTAAAAGGGGCGGAGCAGGTCCGCATTCCAAGCTCGTGGCTCGTCAATCTGGCGATCGACATTGTAAAGGTGATACGCTCCATTGTGGAGGACTCTGGTGACGATGAAGGGGCCTTTCCAGGTAGGAGCGAGTTTGTGTGGTTTCTGTTGATCCACTCGGAGGACCAAATATCCTTCTTGGAAGGCTCGACTCTTCACGTTTCTGGCATGGAATCGACGCAAGTCTTGCTAGTAGATGGTCGATCGGATCATAGCCATTTCTCTTTCTTCCTCCAGGAGATCAACTCCGTCTTGCCGGGCTTGTTCTGCTTCAACTTCGGAGTAGAGCTCGACTCCGGGTGCATTGTGAAGCAGATCACTCGGCAAGACGGCTTCCGCTCCGTAGACCAAAAAGAACGGGGTTCTTCTAGTCGACCGATTCGGGGTGGTCCTCAATCCCCAAAGAACCGATGGAAGCTCGTCGACCCATGCGCCTGCTGCATGCTTGAGATCGTGCATCAGCCGAGGTTTTAGCCCTTTGAGAATCAAACCATTTGCCCTTTCTGCTTGTCCATTCGACTGGGGGTGAGCGACTGACGCGAAGTCGACTCGCGTGCCTTGCGAGGCACAAAAAGCTCTGAACTTGTCTGAATCAAAGTTTGACCCATTATCAGTGATGATGCTATGCGGGACTCCATATCTGAATGTTATCTCCCTGATAAAATTGATAGCAGTGCAAGCATCAAGATTCTTGATAGTCTTAGCTTCAATCCGTCTGGCAAACTTGTCGACTGCCACAAGCACATGTGTGAAACCGCTCCTGCCTGTTCTCAGTGGGCCAACCATATCCAGTCCCCAAACAGCGAAGGGCCAGACGAGTGGGATGGTCTTCAGGGCTGATGCGGGTTTGTGGGACATGTTGGAGTAGAACTGACACCCTTCACACTTGTCGACTATCTCTTTTGCCATTTTGTTTGCTCTTGGCTAGTAAAATCCCGCTCGGTATGCTTTAGCCACGATGGCCCGAGAGGACGCATGGTGACCACAAGTCCCCGAGTGGATATCATCAAGGATTATCTGACCTTCTTCTGGTGTTATACACTTCTGACTGATTCCAGTCGCGCTTTCTCTATACAACTGTCCCTTTATGACTGTAAAGGCTTTGGATCGACGGACGATCTCTCGAGCCTCTTCTTCGTCCTCCGGGAGTTCTTTCCTCAGGATATACGCGATGTACGGTATCGTCCAGTCGGGGGTGATTGTCAAGACTTCCATGATTAGGTCGACCACTGCTGGAATTTCGACTTCAGTCGGATCTGAGGCACTCTTTGGTTGGGGAGCTTCATCTATGAAAGGATCCTCCTGAACTGAAGGCGAGTGGATGTGTTCCAGAAACACATTGCTAGGAATGGCTTCTCTCTTGGAACCTATCTTTGCCAAATCATCAGCTGCTTGATTTTTCAGTCGGGGTATGTGATGAAGTTCTAACCCCTCGAATTTCTTTTCTAGCTTTCTCACTGCATTGCAATAACCAGTCATAGCTGGGCTCCTGACGTCCCACTCCTTCATCACCTGATTAACCACCAAATCTGAGTCGCCATAGACCATGAGGCGATGGACGCCGAGTGAAATGGCCATGCGTAACCCATACAAAAGTGCTTCATATTCTGCTTCATTATTGGAGGAATCGAAGTGAATCTGGTGAACATATCTGAGCTTATCTCCTCGGGGGAAAACCAATACTACCCCTGCACCGGAACCATTCAGCATCTTAGACCCATCGAAGAACATGGTCCAGTGTTCCGAGTGAACTTGAGTCGGCAGTTGCTGTTCAATCCACTCGGCGATGAAATCTGCAATTGCTTGGGACTTGATAGCCTTCTTTGCCTCAAACTGGATATCTAGGGGAAGGAGTTCAATCGCCCATTTTGCCACTCGACTAGTTGCATCTCTGTTGTGAAGAATCTCTGATAGTGGGGTGTCGCTGACGACTGTAATGGTGTGGTCAGAGAAGTACTGTGCAACCTTCTTCGTGGTCATATAAATCCCATATACGAGCTTCTGGTAATGAGGGTATCTTTGCTTTGAAGGAGTCAAAACTTCAGAAACATAGTATACTGGGCGCTGAACTTTGAAGGCCTTTCCTTCTTCTTCCCGCCCGACCGTAAGTACTGTACTGACAACTTGTCCCGTGGCTGCAATGTAAAGCAGCAAAGGCTCTTTGCTGATTGGGGCAGCAAGCACCGGCTGGGTGGATAGCAGGGCTTTGAGCTCTGCAAATGCTGCATCAGCTTCTGGAGTCCACTCGAACTTGTCTGACTTCTCCATCAGTCGGTAAAGAGGCAATGCCTTTTCACCGAGCCGAGAAATGAATCGACTTAAAGTGGCCAAGCAACCTGTAAGCTTCTGGACATTGTGCATGCGCACAGGACGCTTCATCCGAAGGATAGTTCCAACCTTTTCAGGATTGGCGTCGATTCCTTGTTCAGAAACGAGAAAACCGAGTAACTTTCCACCTGGAACTCCGAATGTGCACTTTGACGGATTGAGCTTGATATCGTACCTCCTGAGGTTGGCAAAGGTTTCAGCTAGGTCAGTCAGCAGGTCGGAACCTTTCCGTGACTTGACCACAATGTCATCCATGTATGCTTCCACATTCCGACTGATTTGAGTGAGCAAACACTTCTGAATCATCCTCATGAACGTGGCTCCGGCATTCTTGAGGCCGAAAGGCATGGTGACATAACAAAAGCACCCGAATGGAGTGATGAAAGCAGTTTTGATCTCGTCGGGTCCATACAGACGGATCTGATGGTACCCGGAGTAGGCGTCTAGAAAAGACAATCGCTCACATCCCGCAGTCGAGTCAACTATCTGGTCGATGCGGGGGAGAGGAAAATGATCTTTCGGGCAGGCCCGATTGATATGTTTGAAGTCGATGCACATGCGAAGCTACTTGTCCTTCTTGGGGACCATGACAACATTGGCGAGCCACTCGGAGTGGTAAATTTCTCGGATGAACTCAGCTGCTAAGAGCCGAGCCACCTCCTCGCCAATGGCTTTCCTCTTCTGGACGGCGGACCGTCGAAGATGTTCTTTCACAGGTTTAACTTTCGGGTCGACTCGTAGACGGTGCTCAGCCAGTCCCCTGGGAACTCCAGGCATGTCAGAAGGCTTCCATGCGAAGATGTCCCAGTTCTCACGGAGGAACTGGATGAGCGCTTCTTCCTATTTGGAGTCGAGCGTTGTTGAGATGTGGGTCGGAGCAGCATTTGGATCGATCGGGTGAATGTGAATTGCCTTCGTTTCACCAGACGACTGAAAAGCTGATTCTAAAGCAGGTTTCTTAGCTCGTAACAACTCACTCGGATCTGCAGTCTTCTGATATTCTTGCAGCTCGACCACTGCCATCTGAGCGTCAGCAATCTTTGAGCCTTTCTGAAAACACTCTTCTGCTTTCTTCCGATTGCCTGTAACAGTGATCACACCTTTGGGACCAGGCATCTTCAGTTTGAGATACACATAACATGGTCGAGCCATGAAGCGTGCATAAGCTGGCCTGCCCAAAATAGCGTGATAAGCACTTTGGAAGTCCACAACTTCGAATGTCAACTTTTCCTTGCGGTAATTCTTGGAATCACCGAAAACCACATCGAGAGCAATTTGGCCGAGTGACTCGGCTTTCTTCCTAGGAATGACTCCATGGAAGCTCATGTTACTGGTACTGAGCCTGGACATCGGAATGCCCATCCCTTTCAAGGTTTTTGCATACAGTATGTTCAAACCACTGCTACCATCCATCAGGACTTTGGTCAGTCGAGTGCCTTCAACAACTGGGTCGACCACCAAAGCTTGCCTCCCAGGGGTGGCGATGTGCGTAGGGTGATCAGACTGGTCGAATGTGATGGCAGTCTGAGACCACTTCAGGTAACTGGGTGTTGCCGGAGCAACCATATTCACCTCACGATTGATAACCTTCAGTCGACTTTTGCTTTCAACGTAGGCAAAAATCATCAAGGTGGAATTGACCTGGGGGTAACCATCGTCACTATCTTCCTTGTCCTCACCTTTGTCCGACTCCTTTTCCTTATCTTTAGACTGCTTGCCCTGAAACTGCTGGATCAGGAGTTGACACTGTCGAGTGGTATGTTTTGGGTAAATGAGTTTACCCTCTTCGTCTTTCTTGGTATGAATGTGACACGGCAGATCCAAAACATCATTTCCATCTTGATCTTTAACTTTCTTAGGGTTCCAAGGCCCTTTGGGCTTCCCCTTAAACTTTCCTTGGGTTACGGCCAGGGCCTCCCCAGGAGCAGCTGGCTCTGCTTCCCGCTTCTGCTTCCGACTGGAATTTCCTCCGGTTTCCTGAGCGACTGACTTAAGTTTGCCACTCCGGAGTCGATCCTCATCTTCACCATTAGCATATTTGGTGGCAATCTCCATCATCCGATTCAGAGACATTTCTCCGGTTCGAACAAACTTCAGATTCAACTCTCTGTACTTAACGCCTTCTTTAAAGGCACAAATTGCTTGATGATCCGGTACATTTTCCACTGTGTGATGCAATATGATCCACCTCTGGATGTAATCCCTCAGGGTTTCATTCGGTTTCTGCATGCAAGACCGCAATTCAGTGAGACCTGTAGGTCGCTTGCATGTTCCTTCAAATGTTGTGACAAACACTCGGGAGAGATCCTCCCAAGTGTAGATGCTGCTGGGTGCTAACTGATTCAGCCACGCTCTGGTCGAGCCCTCTAACATGAGAGGCAGGTGCTTCATAGCTACCTCATCATTGCCACCGCCAATCTGGACAGCCACTCGGTAATCTTCGAGCCAAGTGTCGGGCTTAGACTCACCGGTGAACTTACTAACTCCAGTCGCCAACCTGAAGTTGGGAGGAATTACAACGGCTCTGATGGCTCGACTGAAACACTCTGGCCCTGAAACATGTACTCTGCTACTGGAAAGCGCATCTCTGTCGTGGCCTTCTCTGTGAGCTCTGTTCCTGTCGACCAGACCCTGAACGAGAATAGATATCGCATCAAAGCCCGGTTCCCTGGGGTCGACTGAAATTCTCCGCCCAACACTATGAGGGCGTCTGTCATCCTGTTGTCGAGGCGCATATGATCCACTCCTCGGGGGAGGGGTTGACACTCGACGTCGATCATCACGATCGAATCGGTGATCATACTGCTCATTCCTTCTGTGCTGATCATGCCGGTCTCCACGTCCCTCACGCCTCGGGGGCGATCTTGGGCTGTGAGCCGACTGGACCGTATCCGCTGCAACGGATCGACTATGGATCCTGTTCCGCGACTGAGAAACAACAGAATTCTAGTTTCCCGCTGCCCGGAGCAACGCTCTGATTTGCAACAAGCCTCTGCCAGCCTCTGACTGGGAGGGTTGAATCGACTCTGCTATACGGGCCGCAGCCGCCAAATTATGAATCGGAGTTCGATATACCTGCGGGGGCGGAAAAAGCTGGCGTCGGCTGGATTCTGGAGCCCGTTGACGCGCTCGCTCGTCGAGTACTCGCTGGAGATTCTCTAGTCGAGTGCGCTCGGCCAAGTTAGCCAAGCGCGCATCCTCCAAGGCCCGGGCCTCGGGGGTTTCTCCAACGATAGGAGTGTGGAGTGCATCCATGTTCCGGCGGCGAAGCTCCTCTCGCTGCACTGACGTAAGAGGCTCGGGGAGATACTCATCGTGGGGATGCGACGGGTCGCCCCCACCGGTCGCCCCCACCTGCGCCTTCGTCGGTGTGGGGAAAACCGGGAGGACTGCATGTCCTGTCGATCACCAGAACCTCCGCTGCTGGGTCACCGCTGTCGCATTCGGATGCGGTCTCTGCGGAGCCAGTTGACAGGTCGAACAGGCCGTAGAGGGATTCGTCGGGCTCGATCGCCGCGACTTGTGGGGTGGCCGACTGGCGGGCCACCGCATGTCTCACCCACCTCTGAAGCCTCGACCGACCGGAGCGCTTGCGCCGGCGAGAGACAGGCTGGGAGGACGTCACTGGAGCCGACCGGTACTGGGTCGACGGCTGCCGCAGGAGGACACCACGGACGCACGCACGAAAGTGCGTCGCCCCGCGGACGGGGAGCGCATCAACGTCGAGTGGGGCCTCTTGAAGCCAAGCGGAGTCGTCGGCGATGAACGTGAGCGCGCCAAGACGGATCTCACGGCCCTCCACCAAAGCTCCGCCCGAAACCATGATCAAAGAGATCGGAAAAATCACAACTTCTCCAACTAGGCGCTAAGACTCCTAGCCCCACGGTGGGCGCCAACTGTCGTGGTTCTAACTCTGACAGTGATGTAGGGGGGTATGAATGGAGAGGCTAGATCTTAGCTATGGAAGAGTTGTAAGCGCACGAGGTTTACGAGTTCAGGCCCTTCGCGGAGGAAGTAACAGCCCTACGTCTCGGTGCCCGGGGGCGGCCGATTGGATTATAAGTGTGTGAATAACAGGGGTGCGAACCCTTGATACTGAGGAGGGGGCGGCTTATATAGAGTTCGCCAGGCCCCTCCAGCCCTCAGTAACGTAGGGTTTAAAGTACATTAAGACTGGGCGTTATTGGTAACGCCCCTAATAAAGTGCTATGACTGACCATTTGCGTGCGGAGTGACTTTAGATCTCTTGGCAGTCGAGTGGTTGATCTCGTGGTCGAGTGATAGCTTCGTGATCGAGTGTCTCGAGTCCGTCGAGTGGGATACCTTCAAGTCGATTGAAAGGTGACTCCTTCTTGGGATGTCCTTAGGTAGGGTACTTAGGACAGGTCCGTGCCCCTACCCTAAGTACATAGCTTTATCAACGTGTGCCTTACTCCAAAAACTTTCCAGAGCATCGAGTTTTGCTTGACCATATGGATCCGTGAAAGCCTGAATACCCTTCCTCACCACCACCACCACCACCACCACCACCTACCGGAGACCGCGATGCTACTTCCAAGACTCCTGGGGCCATCGGCCTCGCCCATCTACGCACCCATCTAGGAAAACCCACCAACCCTTCATGGAGGAGGGTGGACTAGGTGTGTCAAAAGTTCTAGAGTTCTTGTTCTTGTGAGTAAAGATTGTTATGTTTGTTTGCAAACTAAGGTGGTATGGTAGAAAGCACAGAGACAAATAGGGATCGCGCAAGCTTGGTATTAAATCACTACTACATGTAAGTGCCATTTGAAATTGTCATGTACACCAACCAAACAATCCTCTATTTCGAACTGAAGTTACTATTTAAACCGACTTACTTCCTTGTCACATGTGTCTATCGACTATTTGATTCATAAGGCTGGAATCTTTAGGGAAAATTTCAAAGGATTGTTTTGCACTCTATTTTAGAGGACAATTTCATCCACTCAAACCACTTTTACAATTTGTTTGTTTTTTCTGTGGCATCAAACACTCGCTAGCCTAAATTCCTATGGTTCACTCATTCTATAGAATTTAAGTGGACATGCCATTGCAATCAACATATTTTCCTATTCATGTGCTATCAAATTTCTACGAACCAAAGACACTCGTAGAATCCTACATATAATTATATGATTAAGGTGCCATATATCGATTGTTCATGCAACGATCAAACTTGATGTGTATAATTAGCTAATTGTGCACTTCTACGAAACACGAACCCCCCTTTTCTTGATCGTCCATGAAAAGTTGTTTTCCAAACCAATAGAGCATTGGAGCACAAATTTGAATCAAATAAATATTGTGACTTTTATCTAGAAGATATATGGAAATGCTCCAAAGCTTCTGAAGCCTGTTCTTAAGAAGGCATGGAAGATGCCGTAAAATACTTACTCCGCTTTGTAGCCGTCCTTCTCTTCATACAAATGTTAGTTTGTTCAAAAATAAAATAATGAGATTTATCATCATGTCCACCTAACACCCACCTTTTTGGAAGAAAAAAATCTTCATGTACACCATACGTGTTAAATATATTTAACAATTAATACTCACCCAAATATGCACAGTGTGGGCCATTAGTAATTGACCAGGAACATCTGATGAAAGTAAAGAAAGACATGGACTCACCAGCTAATAAAAAGGCAAGTAGCAAGGTTCCCTCACACTCACAATGCCCAAACCATACATGTAGGTCCTTAATTTCGTAGCCTCTGAGTTTTGATTCCCTTGTAGATTATGTACATACATCATGTAGGCTATGAGGGAGTATTGGTTGCACCACATCTGGATTTGTTGCTTAGGCTTGGAATTCATTGGGATTTACTCTGTCACACCTTCTTTTTTTCCAACGAGTAACTTGGTTCCTTCAACCTAGTTCAAATGACCAATTGGGTGCTGAACAGTCCTTTCATGTGAAGTCTCAAGGGACACATGATTTTTGGTAGATATGTAGCACTCTTCCCAGCACTATATGTGGGGCACAAATACCAACAACCTTGTGGCAATTGTTATCCTAGAGATTTCCAAGAATTTAGTGTGGAATATACCACAAGTAGGGCATTCCCGTGCTTAACTCTGGGAACCTATGGTCATAAGATAGGTGTAGAAAAAAAATGCCATCAATACTACAAAGATCAATGCACGAACAAAAACTTAGCACAAGATACTCATCTCTACTATGATACTTGGAATTTTGGATGATTTTCACCACTAGAAGGAAATATTTTGTACGGAAGTTATTTGGATAAAAGGAAGGAGTATGAATTCCTTTCCTAAACCTTCTTTATAAGTTTCTTTCTGATCAGAATAATTCACGATGACACAGTGACATGGTCAAAGTAATTGCAAACCACTCTAATTCCTAGGGCCTGAAAAATAATGCGGGTTTCCCAATAGAAATAGAAATCGTTCTTATGGTGACACTATTCAGACATTTGATTCAAAGAAACGGGGCAAGGGTTCAATGGAGGGAAAAAAATCTCCTTCGATCCAGTTTCTTTCAAAAAAAAAAACATATGAATTATACAATTTACTTGGACCTATTTTCAGTTTATCCGGACGAAGAACGATACTTGGATCCTCAGGGGCATAATAATATTCTCATTATATTTTTTTGAGTGATTTACTTGATTCATACTTATTAGGATTCTTGTGATTTTTCTATTCCTGTAAATTTAACCCTAAGGGTTTATTCAGTTCACAGAAATAGTAAACATAGGAATGGAGGAAACCATAAGAATGACAAAGAAATATAGGTGCAAAACTAAAGATTAAAAACGAGAGGAAAACAAAAAGAAATGGGTGACCGGTACGACATAGAAAAAATGGAGGAACACTTCCATCGTTCGACCCTTTGACAACAACAGTCTGATTTTCACTTAGAAAAAAACAACAGTCGGATTTTTGTATTTGGTTGCATAGTGCTTCTCTCACATAAAGCACATAATTAGTGAATTGTTTATTCAGAGAGCGACCGATCTGCCTCGGGCATAAGCATGAGCCAGGACTGGATTTTCCATTTTCTGAGGAATCACGTGGCTCGAGCATTATTAATACCACAGGAAATCGGAGCAGCGTTTCCTTTGATCCAAATGAACGACCATCTTGTCTAAACTTCTTCGGAAAATCGATTCTTTGTGGGTTTTCTGTGGATATCCTTTGAACCGAATAGGACCTAAAGTTTACAAACATGTGTTTTTCAACAGTTGTTTCACACATGTATCTCTATATTCCTACGTTTTTCATGTTCCCGTGTATTAGAATTGTGTGTATACTTATATAATTAAGCTATATAGATCAGTTATTAAACTTGACGCATATATATAATTAATTAAATCATTGTGCACTTCTACGAAACATGAACTCTCTTTTCTCGACCGTCCACAGAAAGGTGCTTTCCAACCATAGGCCGGCAGTTCCTTTATGCCTGAGCTAGCTTTACATGTCGACCTATCATTCGAGCACAAATTTAAAATCAGATACGTACTGCGACTTTTACGTGAGAGATATATAGAAATGCTCCAAAACTTTTGAAACCTACCGCATTAGCGTAAAACGCTGGGCCTAACCCCTCCCGTTAAGCGTGCTTGCATCAAACCCTAACATCGTTCGCAATCGAGCACCGTGATGATAGTATTATGGGAAGCTTTTTTTACGAACTCGTTGGATTGTTTATTCATTCGTGCTCCGTACTGTCAACGGGCCAATGAAAAAGCCCGGGTATGCACGTCACGTGTGTTTTTGTCAAACATTAGCATCCGTTTGCCACGTGATATACACGACCAAATTGATTAGTTAAATTAAGAGTTTCCCCGGTTCATCGGAAGCAACTTATAGACGTGAAAGCCATTACCAGTGGCATGGTATCCGCAAGCAAGAAGAAGATACTCTTGGTATGAGTAGCCAATATAAGGGCCTGTTTGGTTTCAATAAGTCACCCGACTTATAAGTCAGGTGACTTATAAGTCAAGTCTGTTTGGTTGTCACCTGACTTATAAGTCACCTGACACACCTTTCCACACCAATCAACATCATGCAGGTGGTGGGACCCACGCAAAAGGGGGTGACTTATAAGTTTTAAGTTGGGGTGCAGCAACTTATGACTTATAAGTTGGGGTGACTTATAAGTCGAGTCTGTTTGGCAAAATAAGTCACTTTTTTCGCTTTTCAACTTATAAGTTGGTGACTTATTTGGAATCAAACAGGCCCTAACTATCTTTCCCTTGGTATATATGGGTATGACTATGACCGGTACGTACATATGTACTATGCATGTCCTCCTTCGTTCTTCAAGCCAAGCTAAAGCTACCATAGTGCCGTGCCATGTGCATGCATAAATGTACTACTCCCTGTGTCCCTAATATAGTGTCAAAAAACGCTTTTGTATTCTTTTTTAGGAAAAGCCATCATGTCGGTTTATATTTGGTACGAAAACAAAGATACATCATTTGATAGAACATCTACCAAAAATCCCGGTGACTCCGACTTTCAAACAATAGTTCGAGAGGTCTCTGAGTTCTTAGCCAACACATCAGCCGTCATATTGGCCTTCCTAGGACCGTGATTAAAAACTATAAAGCTAAAATTACAAGCTAAGAAGGAGCACTCCTCGTAGATGGCCGCTGCTGGACCAAGAGAATTTTCGCCATTCTGCATGATGGTAATTACCTCCATGGCTCCATATAATCGGCCTCAACGTGAAGAATATTACAGCCATCTCATTTGTCGGTAGTAGGCCGTCTCTTAATCCTCGGGCATCTGCTGTCGGCCTGTCGCTGCATCTTCTGCAAAGGTGATGTCGCTGCATGAGGCTGCCAAGAAAGAACCCGTGGCGTCACGCAGAATAACTCCAGTGCTACTTGATCCACTGTCATCATCAAAATCAGCATCAATATTAAGCTTTATAGTACCCTCGGGTGGTTTCTGCCAACCATTCCTCCTGATTTTTGCATTCTTCAGTTTTGCTCTTGTGAAGTTTATAGCCAAAGCTACAATGGTCTGCCTTATATTACGGGACAGAGGGAGTGTAGCTACCTCTCCTGCTTTGTGCATTTTTTTTCCAGTGGTACGTGGTCGTGGGCGTTTATGGTGTTGTCTTCAGTTTGGTCGGTGGAGAAATAGTATTTGTAGGATGGTAGGTGCGGCAGATCAGCCTCTCATACATCGATCAAACTTGCCGCAAAAAAAAAAAAAAAAACATCGATCAAACTTTGACGCGTCTAATTGATTAAATCATTGTGCACTTCTAAGAAACAAGAACTCGCTTTTCTCGACCGTCCACGAACAGGTGCTTTCCGGCCCGCAATTCCTTTATGCGTGAGCTACCTTTCCAACCTGAACAAGCATTCGAGCTCAAATTTTAAATCGGACACCGCAGTACGACTTTTGCTCGGGAGATATATAAAAATGCTCCGAAACTTTTGAAACCTAGCTATCGGATTAGCGTAAAACGCTGGTCCTAACCTCTCTCGTTGCGTGTGCGTGTGCGTCAAACCCAACTAAGCACCGTGATGATAGTTTCATGGGAAGCTTTTGATGAAGGAACTCGATCTATTTGTGGTCCGTACTGTCAACGCACCAAACGAAAGCTAGATTACAATGTAGCGTGTTTATTTTCAAAAATTTGCAGCCATTTTACACGTGATATAAACGGCTAAATTGATTCTCTTAAATTAGATGGTTCCCTGGTTCATCAGAAGTGACTTATATACGTGAAAAACATTACAAGTGACAAGGCATCTGCAAGTAAGAAGAATATGAGTGGACAATACACATGAAAAATTATGGTTTATCATCATGTACACCTAACACCTCCCCTTTTAAAAACAATCTCTCTGTACACGATCTACATTAAATGTATTAAACGAATTAATACTCACCCGAACATACGCAATGTGGGCAACTACTAATTCGCTAGGAACATGTGTTGAAAGTAAAGAAACACATGGACTCACCAGCTGATAAAAAAGCATGTAGTGAGGTGCCCTCACATTCACACTGCCCAAACCATATATACATGTAGATCCTTAATTCAAGACTCCGAGGTTTTCTTTCTTTGGAGATTATGTACATACATCATTCATGCACCGAGGGAGTTTTGGTTGCACCATTTCTGAATTTGTTGCATAGGCTTGGGAGGCATTGGGATTTACTCTTTCACAAAGTCTCCTGCTTCATCAAGTAACTTTTGGTTCCTTCAACTTTGTTCAAAATGACCAATTGGGTGTTGAAGAGACCTTTCATGTGAAGTTTCAAGGGACATGTGATATTGGTGGGTACATAGCATTCTTCCGGGGCACAAACGCCAACAACCTTGTGGCAACTACACTAGCAAAGATTACGATGGTGTGGAATAAACCACAATCAGGGCATTCCCGTGTAACTCCTATACAAACAAGATAGGCGTTGCAAAAATAGAAATATCCAATACTACATTATTAGTTCGCAAACACAGACTTAGGGATTCTCCAATGCCGACCCGCGAATTTCCTCACGGATGCGGCAGGATGCCATCCAACCGTAGCCGCATATATTTTGATAACAGTTCAAACCAACCGGACAAAAATTGTGCAAACACAGCTGGATTTAATATAAAAATGACAGATTTCATACGAACCGGACGAAAAAGTTTACATTTTGAGCATATTTTAAGTAAAAAGGTAAAACTATGTGCATGTACGATCGTTGGAGCACCACTCTCACGACACGGATACACCACACTAGTCTATGGCCGGCCGCGGTGAATCCCTTTGTCTTCCTCGTGTCCGGCAGCCCGCTCACCGGACTGCCGGGAGACTTAGAGGTATATGCTTCAGCACAAAGGGCGGTTCGCTTCCCCACCGCTCATCGAAGTGGAACCGCCGTCTGATGCTTTGGCTGGAGGGGAAGGGGGGGGGGCGCCTCCGCTTCCTTGGAGACCAGGCGGGGGTTGACGATGGTCTGTGCTGCAGAAGATTCAGGAAAGACACCGGTTGTGTACAATGGCGTCGCCTCGGTGGTGGCCTCCCGTGTTCTACTTCTCCTCGATAATGGCAGCGGGCGCGGACATGCTGGCCGCCACCTCATCGACATCCACACAACAAGCTTCTTTCTATGCTTGCATGGTGGCTACGCGCGCGTCGACGTGGATGTCACGGTCGCAGGCACTGGAGGCGCGGTACAACACGACGTCATCGGCGGCAACAACGATGCCCGTGTCGCCGTGCTCCTCGCCGTTCCGGCCTGGAGCAATCGACCACTCCTCCGCGAGCTGGCTTGGAGCAGCGAGTTTCTGAACCACGCGCCGGCTTGGGGAGGCAACTTGCTCCGTCGGGCTAGGCGAGGGAGGTGGAGCAGCGAGCAGCCTCGCTCGTAACCGGCCGACACAACGGGCCACCCAACCGACTTTTATGCTAGAGAACTCCTCTTCCTGCTCCTCGGATGCCATCGAAAGAGTGGAGAAAATGGTGGAAGGAAGAGACGGGGAGCGGCGGAGTGGTGCAATTCTTGCCGGTGTCTGGCCTCGTTTAAATAGAAGGCGGACATGAGGAGCTTGCGTGGCGTTGCGTTTAATGTCGGCCTTCTCCTGAATGGACGTGTGGTCGGAGTAGGTTTGTCGGCTTCCATGCAAGTTTAATGGAGGCGTTTGAATGCGGCGAGGAGACGTGTTCAGCCGGCCGTGTAGTGGGCGGCGCGGTCGGTCGGCGGAGGCAGTGAGAGGTCGCGTCCATCCTGAGCCGCCTTTAATGTGGAGCAGTGCGCTCTATAGCGGCATGAGTGCGGGCAGCTGGCGACGGGCGGGAAACACGCGTGGGAGGGGGAAGGTTTTTTTGGTGAACTGGGGCAGTCAGAAGCGGGCGTGTCTGCAGTCCGAACTCCCGCAAAGCTCCTCCAAGTTTGTCTTCGGTTTGCAGGAGAAAACGCGTCCGGACCTCCCCGCGGACCGATACAGGCCCGTATTGGATGGCTTCAGGTTTGAGGGTCAGTGTTGGAGATGCCCTTAGCACAACATATTCATCCATACTACAGTCCTATGAATTGAATAATTTTCATCAGAAGAAATTGTTTGGTATGGAAGTTGTTTGGATTAAATGAAGTAATAACCAAAGTTAGTACAAATACCTTTCCTTTATTTCTCTCGTAAGGTTCTTTCCGATCAAAATAATCCACACGGATATAATGAGGTGGTCAAAGTAATTGCCAACCACCCAATTCTCGTAGCCTGAAAGACGAAGGAAAAACAAAGAAATATGAATCGTTTCTATGGTTACACAGCATTTGGTTCAAAGAAACAGAGCAAATATTCACTTGGACCTCAGCAAATATAATGAGAATGTTATTATGCCCCAAAGGATCATAGTCTCATACCTCGTCGTGGGAAATTGAAAAGGAGTCCAAGTGAATGTTTGCTCTGTTTCTTTGAGCAAAATGTATGTAAATTAAACACTAAAGACTACAAATTTCATGTGTTTTTAGTCCGTTGTTTCACGCATGTATTCCTATAGTGTTCCTATGTTTTCCACGTTCCTCCGTACTTAGAATACTGCATATAATTAAGGTGCGGTGGATTAGTCGCTCATGCATCCATCAAACTTGATGCGTATGATTACCTAAACTATAGTGCACCTCTACGAACACACGAACTCCCTTTTCGACCGTCCGCACAAAAAGGTGCTTTCCAACCATTGGCCGGCAGTTCCTTTATGCGTGAGCTACCTTTCAAAGTCTACCGATCATTGGAGCTCCAATTTAAAACCAGATACCGTACTCACTGCGACTTACGCTTGGAGGATATATAAAAATGCTCCGAAACTTTTGAAACCTGCCGCATTAGCGTAAAACGCTGGGCCTAACCTCTCCCGTTACACGTGCGTGTGTGTCCGACCCAACTAAGCACTGTGATGACAGTATTATGGGAAGCCCTTTGACGAACTCCATTGGATTATATTTATGGTCCGTACTGTCAACGCACCAAGGAATAGCTACGAAGTCGCGTGTGTTTTGTTCAAACATTTGCAGCTATTTTACACGTGATATACACGACTAAATTGGTTTTGTTTAATTAGAAGTTTCCCTGGTTCATCGTAAGCAACTTATAGACGTGAATAACATTACAAGTGACAAGGTCTCTGCAAGAAAGGAGAACATAAGGAGTGCAGCGTTCTGCACCCAGCCTCCGATTGCACCCGCTGATGAACATTAAAATAAAAAAATCAAACAAATCTGATTTTTTTATGCATGAAAGTTGAGAGAATCTTCTAGATGATACCACGGACTGCTAAAAGTTCCAAACACCTTGACAATTTGCAGGTACAGGAAGATTCTCTTAACTTTCATGTGTAAAAATTTCAGATTCTTTTGAATTTGTGTGCTATTTATTTAAAATTTATTGTTCATCGGGTGCAGCTGAGCCTAGACTAAGACACGAATTTCCGGAACATAAGGGCATCTACAACGGCGACTCATAAATTTTCTCCTACATCCGTCCGCAGACAAGGGGGGCCAGTCCTTGGACACAGATGCGGGAGGCCGCCATCCAACTGTATCATGTTTATGTCCGTCAGTAAATTCAAATGTATGCTGATCCACACAACGCGCCGGATCACACCCGCACCGGATCGCATCCCCGATCACAACCAAAAGAACATCAGCCCGGTAGTCCGTGCATTTCTGCCATGCTGGACTGGCAATCGCAACAAGTTGATCCCCAATCAAGGAGGTGTCGTCGCCGCAGCGTAGGCAGCCTCCGCGTCCGCGTCCTCATCTTCCACCACCACCAACTCAAATTTGTGCCACTGCAACATCTAGAAGCGAACGGATTGCACGATCATTCTATCGTCAGCATCCAAAGTGTTGACACTCAAGGTCAACATCGTGGCGTCCTCTGCATTGGCGGCGATCTTCACCCTCTTTTCCTCGAGCGCGGCCTTCCTCTCTTCGATCTACTTGGCGGCATAGTAGTACGTAGGCTTGTAAGGCTCCATCCACGGCGTTGTCTGTACTATCGGTGCGCCCATCTAGCGGTGTCCGCCACGGCCGCACCGACCGCCTCGTCAGCCACGACCTCCACGCCAATCGCCACCACCAAGCCCACTAGCGGCGAACCGCTTCTTGAGCTTCTCCTCTGCGGCCTTCGCTTTGACGTTGCGATTTTGCCGCGTCTCTGAGCTGATCTTTCGAGCGAGCGTGATGCTCGGATCCTCCGGCACCTCCGCCGGCTCCATCTCCGACAGGTTCTCCGATGGTTCCATGCATCGGCGGCGGAAGGAAGGAGAGGGTGGGAGAAAAGAGCGGGAGTTAGGCGGAGAGCGGCAGGGAATGGAAGAAGAGAGTGGGGGGATTTTGTTGCAGAAATAATAGGGGGATGCTACCAAAGCGCGGGCTCCGGCTTCCTTTGGATGGGCCGGGGGGTGGGGGGAGCGACGTTTCGCGTGTTTAGACTCCCGCAAAGCCCCCCCCTCCCGCGCATTTGTCTCCGTCTTGCGGGAGAAATCGCGTCTGGACCACCCCGCTGACCGATACAAGACCGTGTTGGATAGCTTCCGCGGTCCAGACACATGTGGGAGGTTTGCGGGTCAGCGTTGGAGATGCCCTAAGTGGCCAATACACATAAGTATGTTCCTTCCCACCTGGTACGAGTATGACTATGAGTGGTACGCACATTTGCATGTGCATGTTCCCCTCAAGCCAAGTTAGTAGCTACCATGAGCATGCATAAATGTACTAGCTATCGATCTCCACTGCTTTTGGCATTTTAGTTTTAGTGGCACGTGGACGTGTACGGGTTTGTCTTGTTGGTTTGGGTCGGTGGACAAATAGTATTTGTAGCATGGTAGGTGTAGGATTACCGGCCGGCCCGCCTGCAGACTTTGTTAAGTTCAGTAGACTACACAGGACGGCCTACCGGTATTACAGAAGCAGCACTATTCTTCAAGGGAGCTCCAGCGACATACGCTCGCCATGCAGCTGAGTGTAAAGGTGACATCGGGCGGGTCGGCCGGCCGGGAACGACGACGACATGCGTGCATGCAGCTCATGCATGCAACGGAAAGTCACCGCGAGATTGCTTGGTTACGGGTGCTTCATATATTCCTGGGCGGAAAGAAGCTGGCCAAATGTCCGAACGGGAACAAAAGGTGTCTTAATGTATGTAGCGGGATTTGATTAACTACTCTGAACAGGTAGTGCTTGCATGTGACCTCTAGGTCCTATCTTGTGGCTGTACTCTACTACACAACTCCCGTTGCACGCATATATCCCCTTAACATCATGATCTAGGCAACCGGAGTAGGACATTAAAATGTCCTAAATGTCCTACTCCAGTATAATGCGATGAATAAACTAATCACGCAGCCGGCAATCACATGGTTAGGCTTAAGTACTCATGTCACGTTTCTTTTGCTACGTGTGATGCATAAACTTTATCTTCGTTTAGGTTTATTAAGATATAATATTAACTTGTGTGAATCAAAGGACATTATACGATTATAACTATTTAATTTTAATATGTTTTATTTTGACTTGGCATGCTTCTTTCATCGTCAGTATAAAAAATCAGGGTTATACACACAATCATTTATATTTATAAAATGAGTAGGATATTAAATAAGAAACAAACATGAACATAATGTATTTTTAAGAGAATGAGCCTAACGTTTACAGAAATGTGTAAAGTGATATATGTTAGATAAAAGGCTAAAAAATACGTAAGTATAAATATGAACTTTTAAATATTAAATAATAATAATAATACTTGAGTAAGACGGCATTATGTTGGTTCAAAAAAAAGAAAAACAAGTAAATAATCGCCATTTGCTCGCGCGCAAAAAATGATAAATGGTTCCTACAACACTTATGAGCAGGATGACAAGGAAACATGGACTGTCGAGAGCAGCGAAGGGGAAAGTTTCCGAGCCCTCCTCCCGCCGGTGAGGGCGTGGATCCTGCCTCCCTCACTCGCTTCGGCAGCGGGAGGAGGTGGGGATCCCGTTCCTCTGCTTGAGGCATATAGCTAGGGTTAGGGTAGTCCCAGGCAGCGTCAATTCGGGGATGTGGTCACCGCCGTTCGATAATAATAAATCCTGCTTTGTTCCCATGTCGGTGCTAGTGGTTCCGACATGAGGGCGGTGTTGCTCTCCTGCTGATCTACGTATCGACCCGCGCTTTGGATCCCACAGTCGTCGGTGGCAGCAGCGATCTGTGGGGTTTCTTCAGTCCGCGTGGGTCGCCAGATCGCATGAGTTCTTCGATCCTCGGATTGTATAGTGAAGCGACATCGGCGACAAGGGCTGTAAGAAAAGCACGAGGCTCGTGAGCCGCTCGAGATCGACTCGTTTTTTGACTTGACTCTTGATCGACTCGAAAAGAAACAAGCTGAGTTTGAACACATTATGTAGCTCAACCAAGAAACGAGCCGATCTTGAGCCAATGTTGGCTCGCTCGAATTTAGCTCGATATCTCGACAAATATCATTATGTTAAATAATCATGCCATATATTATATAAAAATAAGATGATTTATTAACATATATGTTGTCCATAATTTTTCTCCACTTCATTAACCAACGAACATGGAAACTTAATTAAGTATAGAGAAGATTTAGGCCTAATTATGGCACGTGGTCAACTATGTGTTAAATATCCTATATATTTGGCCTAGGTTCCCAGCATATTCATCTTAATTTTTTATTTTTCATCCACTGATTTATAATTTTTACCATCTCATTTAGCTCGAAACTAGCTCGAGATCGTCTCGAGATTGTTACAAGCTGAGCACGAGTCATGTTCTACATCTCAATCATGAGTCTCACTTAGTTTGAGCTCGCTCAAATTTTCATATGAGTTGAGTTGAGCCAACTCCAACTCGCTCGAGCTCAACTCGTTTGCAGCCCTATCGGCGACTGATCCTTCTGGGTACCATCCTCCCCTCCCTCTTCATCGCGGTGCCAACGTGTTCCGCATCAGCGGCGCGTAGGTTGGTCCTGGTGTGATAGTGGGGGTGAATCTCTGGATTTCCATTAAGATTCGTGGGCGGCGCCTGCCTATAATCTGTGCTAGTCCTTCATGGCCCAGGTTGGTGACTTCCAGTCCATCATGGCTGTCAACACGAGGGTGTTGGCTCCAAGAGGAGCTGGAGTGACGTCGGCGTGCCCTCAACCCGCTCCGGCGATGTGGTCTTCGATGAATTATCTAAGGACCTCACTACTAGCCAAATGCTTATACATAGAAGTTTAGCAGTAGCGTTTTGTTGGGGCCCCACACTACTCGTAATTTCCAGTGGCGCTAGGTACAAAGCGTGCTACAGGTATGGCTTAGCAGTAGCGTTGGTTAGCACGGGCCGCGCTGCTGTTACATGGGCCGCAGGGCCAAAACGGTAGCCCACTTAGTTGTAGTGTAGGTTGTCCACTGGCACTACAGCTAGTGGCCTTAGCAGTAGTGCCGGCCCGTACGCAGCGCTACTACTACACCAAAAGAACCCCCCCGGCACCCTCACTTCAATCGATCCCCTCTGCACGCCGCCGCCGCGGTTATGGTTCCTCCCCTAGCCACCGCGCGCAACCTCCCGCCGCCGCAGGTAATGCTCCTCCCCCTCCGCTGCTCCTCCCCCCTCTCGCCGCCGCGATCTGTCGCTACCCACGTGCTCTCGTCGGCCGCCTCCCCACTCCCCCTGCTGCCCCAATATCTCGATCGCCCCCAACTCCGCCGCCGCCCCCACTCCGACCGACTCGGGTCCTCACTGCCCCACTATCAAGCCCCAGAGTCTCGACGCTCGAGGCAGATGACGAGAGAGACGTTGAGAGCCCCGCTGCTCTAGTGTAGTATAGTGTAGGCTACCGATGCTCTAGCTCTGCTTTGGTTGTGGTTTTTGTGTTCCTCACATTAGTTGTTTTTTATGCTATATTGAAGTTGGTGTACCACTGTTTTTGATTGGGTTAATTCTAGCATCTCTAGATCCTACTGTTAGTATCACATATAAACCTGAATACACTACTACGGAAAAGCCTAGCAGCAGCGCGGGTTTTAGGCCTATCACTAGCGCGGGCAGGAGCGTTACTGGTACGACGCTACAATTAAAGGTTAGCAGTAGCGTTGGTTAACCCACGCTACTGCTACACCGACTTAGTAGTAGCGCTTTATCCACGCGGCGTTACTGGTAATTACTAGTAGAACTTCTCCCAGCTCGTGCTATTACTATTATTCCGTATTTTATTTCTTTTTTATTTCACGTTGTATTCATACACCTCTATACAAGTTTTCATACATCAACAATTTAGAGATTGTTTTTACATCATAATGAGTTATTACATCACTGGGTGAAAGAACCGTGGACTAGTTTCAAGTGGATGGACATCCACTTGAAACTAATCCGCGGTTCTTTCATGCAATGATATAATAAATATCATCATCATCATCATCATCATATCATTAACAACTTATCATCATAATACATCATTGTCATATAACACCTCCTCATGATCATCGTTTTCATCGATGAGACATCACATAGCAAGTTGGTCACTAGTCATAATCACAACTACTCCTCATCATCAACTCTAACACATTGTACCACATAATAAACATATTGTACCTCATAGGACCTAATACATTCTCTTAGGACCTACTATATTCTCTAAGGTAAAATAGCAAAAAACAAGATAGCCCCTGGCTCTCCATTACGGAGAATGGGGATTATCTTGTCTCCAATTCTTGTCTTTCGCTTAATGTCGCTTCCAAGAACCTCCTTACGAATGTCCAAACATTTTTTCCATTCTTTGATTAGCATGTGTTCACTGGTTTCAGAAATCCGATATGCACAGGTGAGATCCGTAGGTTGACCTGGCTGTATGTTCAGAACTTCAAGGGGACCATTCTCATACATTAGATGGGACACACAATCCATCGGGATTTTCTGTTGAAAAACATAGTAATAACTTCGTAGTTAGCAATGATGTACTAGTTTTAGAAGTATGCAAAAGATGCACGGATGTCGTAATAGTAAAAAATCTTACCAAGGTATCTCCATAGAAGTTATCGTGGCTCAACACGTGCACTAGTGGCACGTATTCACCATAATTTGGAGGAGTTCGATAATAGGTATTGTAATTTTCAAAGAAAGTACAAAATGCAATCAGATGATTTTTCTCCTTATAAGTTAATTCGAAGCCATCGGTGTAGTGAGTTTTCTCTACCATCTTCTGCACATTGTTTGAAGAATGAAAATAAGCTATCAATGGAAATAAGTTGTCAACTATTTTGTAATAAACAATATAAATTAGTTAATAACTATGTTTGAGAAACTCACATAGCGGTAGAATCGGAAGCGTATCAACAAGGACCCAAATGTCCATATTGTTTTGCTCGGTGTCAGGATCACCAAGATACATGGTGACAATCATACCCTCATAAAATCCATACATTTTGCAAAGTGCTTCCCAATTTTGGCAACCAAAATGGGTTACGCTCTGAGAATTGTACAGATTTACTTCAAAATCCATATCATGATGGTTCCTTCGGTGTATTTTCTTTGTTTCAAAATTTTCATGGTCTTCAAAACTAATCCTCTCAAAGACATAGCGTCTTGCATGGCATGGGATAAGCTAGTCAAATTGTAAAAGATGAAAATTAGACGTTCAAATAGTTGAAGTTGTGCTTAATTACGAAAAAAACACTTGTCGTCGTTGAGTACCATTTCAACGTCGAAGGTCTCCTCGAGCTTAATGCTGAAGCGCCGACCTTCGTCCAGGTGAGGGCACCTGCCGCACAGACCTCGATCGTCGTGGCACCAGCTGCACTCCCCTGGGAGACTTTCGTCGTCAAAGTACGACATTTTCTACGTTCATAATTCAAAGATTAAACTTGTACAATTAAATATATGTACTAAAAAAACCTAAGTTAGATCATTATTATTCATCACGGGTTGACTATCAGTCTGTCGAGTCTTTTCTTGAAAACTCTCAGCTCACGTGGTGTATACATTCGATCGTTGGTGATGGTCGCTCCTCCTTTCCTTCCCGAGTGCATTACACCAAAATGTCTAGCACACGGGAACGAAGGAGAAGCGACCCCCACGACAACAGTCAGGATTCTTCGTCCTCTCATATATGCTGGAGACTCTCCCTCACTGATTCCTCTCTGACATTTGTGATCGTTGGTGATGGTCGTTACTCCTCCTTCCCCTAGTGCATAACAAAGGTCTACACAAGGAGAAGAAGGAGAAATGACCCCCACGACAACAGTCGGGATTCTTCGGCCTCGACAGACTTAAAGTCAACCTGAAATGTCGTTTAATTATTTTTCGAGAAAATCCAGGCCACTCGATATTTCCTACATATTCTAGCACAAGTCATGCCAAAATTCACGGAAAATTCCGGCATGACCTTTGCTAAAAAGGGACATATCGAGCGCCTGAAATTTGCCGGAATGGAAATTAATCAACACTCCGGCAAAACATAGGCCACTCGGAGGTGTAACCTGAACATGACCGGCCACTTGGGCAACCACATATCCTATTTGAGCAACACAGGATATACATGTTTTTATCTACATTATATCTTATAGGACTCATTGGCTGGTCTCACCTCGAGGTCGGAGGGGGTCGGTGACGGGGACGATGGTGGGGATGATGGAGGGGCTCCTTGATTTCTGCAAAAACAAAAACCCTATAAGTTATCACTAATACATCCCGAATAATTGCTTAAACTAAAAAAATAACAACAAATATAACATGTTCAACTAGTTCTATTAATTCAACTAGTTCTTACTAAATATAAACTTACTATAAATAGAAAAAAGACTAGTTCTTTCTAAAAATAAAGTAGTTCAACTAGTTATATTAATTTCCTTACTAAAAATACATTAGTTCTATTAATTCAGCTAGTTCAACTAGTTTATTAATTTACTTACTAAACTAGTTCAACTAAAACTAAACTAGTTCAACTACTACTAAAAATCATTATCTATGAACCCAAAATTAACATCTACTACTACTAAAAAACATCTACTAACTAAGCAGAGAGAGGGGGTGGGGGAGGGGTCGGGGGCTTACAGAGAGGGGAGAGATGGTGGCGGGGAGGTGCTCGGCGACGGAGGAAGGGGCGGCGAGGGCGGGCTCTGGATCAGGAGCCGGCGGTCCTGGGCGGGCTCGGGCGGCGGCGGTGAGGTCGAGGGCGGCGGCGGTGAGGTCGAGGGCGGCGACAGTGAGGTCAACAGCGGTGGTGGGCGGTGAGGTTGAGGGCGTCCTCGGGCGGCGGCGGTGATGGCAGGCTCGGGCTCGGGCGGCGGCGACAGAGGAGTAGGGGAACAAGGGGAGAAAGGAGGGACTTAGCAAAATTTTGTGCCCGCGCAGGTGGTTAAGTAGAAATAGCAGTAGCGCTCATTAGGAAACGCGCTATAGCTATGATAAACGCTACTGCTAATGGAAGCAGTTATTTTTTTAGAGAAAAACGCTATAATTCTAAGCAATGTAAAAACATCAAAAATATACGTTGGTCATCAGTAATCTTTTTGTGTAGAATCTAAATAGCAACATGAATCCTCACTGTACCTGTATAGGTACAGGCGAGGATTCATATTGCAGCCACAAATCCTACACATATAGTTCAATGAAGACCAAGTGCTCGAGATAGTTTGAGAAGTAACATATTTAAGGTGGTGAACACCTTGTTCGCTTAGCAGTATGGGACTAAACTTAATTAGTTGCGGTGATACTTAGCAGCAGCGAGTTTTGAAGAAAAACGCTGCTACTAAGTACTTTAGCAGTAGCGCGTTTAAGATAAGGGCGCTGCTACTATATCTAGCCTGGGGGCAATGCCGTGGCAATTTTAGTAGTAGCGCTCATTTCGCCTAGAGCGCTGCTGCTACTTAGCTATTAGTAGCGCGGTTTTCTGGAGCTCGCTGCTGTTAATTAGCAGTAGCGTCTATTTTTAAACCGCGCTGCTGCTAAGATTATGTGTATAATGTTTTCCTTAGTAGTGATATAATCAGTTTGGCTTGGGTTGAGATGTCTTGTGGTCCAGTTTAGGTTAGGTGGCATAACACATTTGTGTGGTTTGGCCTGGTTTAGTTTTCTTAAATTTGTCACATGGGTTCAGGTTGGGTATGGTTATGTTACCCAACCATTGCCAGATTTAATCACATAGGATCCTCATGGAATCAGTTGCTAACCTCATATCATCTTTTATGTTACTATATCTTAGGATTATAATTGTCTATCATATGGCAGTTCTTATTATATGTAATGTCCTCACATGCAAAATCCAATAAGTTTTGAAATTTTGTTTTGTTTTTTTTATATGCACAAGATAAACAACAAAGATTGAAAATAGTAGCATGGCAGTTCTTGTTATATGTAGTGTCTCACATTGCAGTTCTCGTTAGCCTTTGTGACTAGATATTTCTGTCGCTTGTACGATCTGTTGCAACTTGCAAGTGTTGACGATTTTTATGTAAATATAAAAGCTGGACGGAAGCATGTGCATGTTGTTAATTTTAGTTACTAAACCTAAATATTCTGTTTTCCTATTAAGATTGATGCATTGAGAGCTTTATGTTACTGTTTTTCTTTATTGTGAAGTGAATCGTTCATCCTTGCTCATATTGCTTTAGAAAAATGGCGCCACCACCACCACCACCACCATGTCGACTGTGCAAGTCAAGGTGCGCCAGCAGCCTGGCACGCTGTTCGGCATCTACTTCCAGCCGAGTTTTCTTCATGCATCGACAACAAATTATATGAAACTTATAACAACTATTTTGTTTTTAGTGTTATTGGCATTAATGCATTGTTTATATATCATTTTGCTTTTTTTACACAGATCATCCCATGCAATGTGAGGTTAAAATTCAACCAGCTGACCGGAGACACTGTGACCTTTGAGGCTCCTGGGGCCACACTATGAAGGTCGAGAAAAGACGAAATATGTTGTAGATTGGAGGAGATAGATGGGTCTGTTTCCACGCCCACCTGGGTATCACTGGTGATGAGTTGATCCGCTTCTCCTTCAGAGCAGAAAGACCCAAGCTGGCTGTCATTTATGTTAACACGGAGGAAGATGATGAATATGACGAGGATCCACTTGATGAAGCCATCTATGCTCGAAGAATGAGGCTGAGCGAGGAGGAGGTGTGCAACCTATGGGACATATTCCGCCACGTGCTGACTTTGCCGGGGTGTCATTCGTGACCCGCTTGACAAGTACCATGGTTGATTGGCATGTCATGTTATGTTATACTTACTGTAGTAATTTGATGATAAGCTTTATTGTTGTACTTACAAATGCAAATTAGCCGATGATATGCTTAGTGAATCCGATGATATGCTTAGTGTAGAGTCTAATGATATGATTGTGGAAGCTAGCCGATGATATGCTTTAGTGTAGAGTCCGATGACATGCTTAATTAGTGTAGAGTCCAATGACATGCTTACTGTGTGATCGATGATATATATACTTTAGTGTGTAGCTAGAGTCCAATGATATATATGCTTACTGTAGAATCCGATCGATGATATGCTTTAGTGTAGCTAGAGTCCAATGATATAGATGCTTAATTAGTGTAGAATCCAAGGAACTGTTAATAGTGTAGATAATATATACTTATTAGTAGAATTCATGCTTAGTAGAAATGTATTACTGTGTCTTTTGATAGTGTAAAAATCTATATTTAGTAGAAATATATTTGCAAGCGTATGTGCGAGGGTACTTATTAATTGATATATTTTTATTATTCAGAAGTTGCCAAAGAGCCTATCTGTGAGTTGTGGTATCGAGCCTGATGAAAAAGGCTCTGCTGGAACGCCCTTACCGCAAGTGGCTACATCACCACCTATGCGTACAGTGTGGATATGGATGGTCTCACACACTTATTCTCGGTTGGATGGAAGAGCTTCCTCGTTGGCAAGAATCTTCGTGTTGGACAGGCCATCCTAATTACTATCAGGAACACCCACCGCCAAGGCTTGAGGATGATGATCGTCATCGATATCATCTAGAACTATATATGTATGGTTGTATGACTACCTACTAGACTGCTTATCAACTATTATTATATGCTACTGTATGAACCATATATGTGTGTGAGGATGCATGTTCACTATATATGAGTACCTGTAATATTTTTGGATATGAGTAGGGCGTTTCGGTGCCCAGACTTATCTGCACCTGCTTAGAAAATAATTCAGAAAAAACTCAAAAAAATCCAACTTTTTTTGGGCGGTAGAAAATTTGATGTGTGAGACCCGCTCCAAATTTCAAGTCATTTGGACATCTGAGCAGCTCTCGGCAAAAAAGACAAATCGGGCTAAAACAGTACATGAACAGTAAACATTTTTACAGACCCCCAATTTGTCTTTTTTGCTGAGAGCTCCTCAGATGTCCAAACGATGTGAAAATTGGAGGGGACCTCACGTATCAAATTATCTACTGCTCAAAAACATTCGGATTTTTTTGAATTTTTCTAGTATTGTTTTGATTTTTTTCATCAGGGCAGGTGCAGATGAGCTCGGGTGCATAAATGGATTTTCGGATATTGTATAACTACTGTATGACTATATATGAGTATCTGGTATTGTGGTTAATGATATTGTTATTTGGTATATGTAAAATTGCAGTTTATTAAAACGGGTACTGTTCTATAACAACAGAAAGCAGAGAAAAAAATGTTGAAAGATACAGCAGCAGCGCGGGGACAGAAAAAGCGCTACAGCTAGGGACGCGGTGTTTTGGCTCCTAGGTGCATATGAACCCATTGTCGAAATACACATTTCGAAAAGTTAAAAAATTCGAAACAAAAATCCCACGTGTATATCCGGACATTTTATGTGCGTTCACAAGATTTCGGTGAAAAGCGACGTTTTTTGTGGCTTGTGTAAAAAAGACAATTTCTGATGCTTCATTCGAACTATTCACGAGGCATTTCTTTATCTTTTTTACACAAGCCAGAAAAAACGTCATTTTTCACCGAAACCTTGTGAACGCATATAAAATGCCCGGATATACATGTGGGATTTTTGTTTCGAATTTTTCAACTTTTCGAAATGTGTATTTTGACAATGGGTGCATATGAACCTAGGAGCCATTGCGAATTTCCGTACAGCTACTTAATAGCAGAGCGGTACAGAAGAGCGCTGCTGATACAATTACTAGTAGTAGCGCTGGGTTAGACCGTGCTACGAGTACCTGTTAGCTTGTTAGCTATAGCGCCGTAGTAGCAGCATGGCTACCCGCGCTACTGATAGCAATAAAACTCGCCCCACTACTAGGGTTTTCCTTAGTAGTGCCTCTTTGTAAATTTATTTACCTTTCGGGTTCTTTGTAGCTTTGCACTACATCTGAAACTTCAATATAATCATGAGGTCCTTTTTGCAAAAAAAAGTAAAAATATTTTTGATCAGAAGGCTAAAGATATATTTTTAATCAATGTAAATATATAAATTTAGATAATTAAATAGTTGTCTGGTTCCAAAGAAATTTAATAGAAGCAAGTAAATGGCTGCTAGAAAACAAGAGCCTTGGCGACGAAGCAGCTAGCTGACCGATGCTCTGCTTCGCTCCGCTCCAGCTCCGGCTCCACCGGCGCCAAGTAGCCGTTGAACCCTAGGATTTGGTTTTCCAGATCGGACGATAGCGGCACTGCGGTGTCGTTTCTTTCTTGGGAGCATAGTTTATGGAGCAGCGCTGGAGGTCAGAGGTTGGACTTGGAGCGGCTTTGTCTTGCACGAAGCTTCGGCGGAGATGGCAAGTCATGTCTGGCCGATAGGTACTACGCTTTGTCATGCCTAGTTGGTAGATGCTACGCACGACAGATCTTCCAGAGACTTCAACCTGTGTCGGCTGGTGGTACTTGGCGGCATGGTGCTGACGTGTACCAGCGGCGACCGTGACGTGCTCAACAGTTCGCGTGTAGGGAGGTGGTGACGTTGGGCGCCATGGTGGTGTCGACGACAGCTAGACCGAGCAAGGATGATGCGTCAATAGACCTCTGAAGATGGAGTGGTGGCAATTGGCAACGGCGGCCTCTGAGAGCGCACCGGACCGGTCTATGCCCCATACCTGGCAAGTGGCTTGGTTGGGGCATCAGGTCTTAGATGTTAGGCTTGGTTTCGAGGTCTGTAGTATTAGGCCTGGACTATCAGCATCCCTTCATCAACTGGACATGAGTAGCGACAGATGTTGCCTAGACTGTGGCTTCAGACTTACTGTTGTATTTATTTGTAAGGTATTTTGTGAATAATTAATAAAGTGGCTGCATTCATCGCCCAGATGCAGAGGCCAGGGGTCTTCCTCCTTTTCAAAAAAGTAGACTTTGAACCACGCCTCCGTCCCGGACCCACCCACGACCGCCTTTAAACTTTTCTTATTTTTCTGTGTTATAAGAAGGGAAAAGTAACGATGCTTGCGAGAGATAGATAGATAGGTAGAGAGAGAGAGAGAGAGAGAGAGAGAGAGAGAGAGAGAGACCTTAGAACTAACCACATTCAAATGTGTTTTCGTTGTGTGAGTACTGAGGCCGCCATCGGTACAATAAATGTGATGCCATGTTGAAATAAAGGACATGGACCTATTAGGGTCTTGAGTTATGGTTATTGAGTTAAGAGTGTGTGTTATTTTCTCTCCCGTTGCAACGCACAAACTCTTTTGCTTGTTTAAATAAAATAAAGCAAGGACTTATAAGCATGTATACCCCCACCTTTCCGGAAGAATGGCATTTTATAACTTATGCTTAAGTGTATTTTACAAATTAATATTGAGCGAAAAATGCACAATGTGGGTAACCTAACAAATAACAAGTACTACCTCTGTCTCATAATATAAAAAAGTTTTGCAAGCTAACACATGTCTTGAAACTGAAGAAACACATGGACATGCAAGCTGATAAAAAGGCAAGCAGCGAGTATGCATGTACATGTAGGTCCATAGTTTCATAGCCTGTAAGTTTTGGTTCCCCTAGAGATTATGAACATACATCATCCATACATTGAGGGAGTGAATATTGCACAACATCTAGATTATTTTTCTTAGGCTTGGAATGCATCTGGATTTACTCTTCCACGTCGCAACAATGTCACACGAATTACCTGGTTCAGTCAACCTTCTAGAGGATGATCCGTTGGGTGTTTCAGACACCATCTATTTCCTTTGTCAAGGAACACACGATGTGGTTGGGTACTTTGAATTCTACTATTGTGCCTGTGGGTCACAAATACCAGCAACATTGTGGAACTATTGCCCTATAGACTACCAAGAACTCGGTGTGGAATAAACCGTGACTAGGGCTCCGATGTAAACCTTGGGAAACCTTGAGATCTCAAGGTTAGCAAATACAAGATGTGTATGCTTCTAAGTGAAAAGTTGTCAACAGGATATGGACCAGTGCATGAACAAATAATTAGCACAAGAACTAAGACCTAAAATCCTTTCAAATGCATGATTTGATGAGTAAAAAATGTGTTAAATGGAATTATTTGAATCAATGGAATAAAATCACCAAAATTCATATGAATGCCATTACTACACTTCTTGTTGGGGGTCAAAACAACGCACACCAACATAATTACATGATCATAAATCCCAATAACCAGACATACCCTTTAGACAACGCAAACATGAATATCAAATATTCAATACTACCCACTAGGATGCATCACCTACAACAAACTCCCGTTATACATCATCAATCGGTACAAGAATGATTATCTACTCCATTCCACCCACGCCTAGTAGTCGTTGAGACATCCCTGCACGTTTTTTGCAAGAAGTGGTGAAAGAAAGGAAACGGCAATTAGTGGCCAAGGTCGGCGCGATCGGATGCCACAAGGGGTGTATGGTGTACAACGGGAAAAGATCATCAGAGTTTGGTGGATGCCGATCGATGATGAACAATGGACACGAAGGATCAAATGTTATGTGTGTCTGTGAGGTGAAGTGTGTGATTCTCTAGTTACATAGCATGTTCTTGATATTTTTACTGCTTGGCGGCATGGGATTCACAAAAACTAGTTATAGGTTTGGGTGTAAACGGCTATAAAGTATTAAATATAACCCCCATTTTCTAATTTTTATATGGGTTTTGATATTCTTAATTTATTTTTGGGCATTGCCAAATTGGTTTTGAATACAAATGATTGCTCTCTCTCTCTCGCTCTCTCTCTCTCTCTCTCTCTCTCTCTCTCTCTCTCTATATATATATATATATATATATATATATATATATATATATATATATATATATATATATCATAGATATGTATTTACTTCTGAAACGAGGAGGACATTGAGTTGCTCATGTGTAGTATAAGATTTATTCCGCTTTGGAGCATGTTCTTATCTTGTTGCAAAGTTTAGTTATTTTAATAAGATAAACTTGTGATTTATAAGCATGTGCATCTCCTCCTTTCAAGAAAAAAAATCCCCTTATGCACCTTACACATTAAATATATATAAAAGAAAATCAATACTCACCAAACTATGCACAATGTTGGCCACTGCTAGTTGACTAGGAACAAGTACATGTGTTAAACCCCCGCAAAAAAAGGTACATGTGTTAAAAGTGAAGCAACATAGAAACTCACGAGCCGATAAGAAGGCAAGTGCTATCACACCCACAATGCCCAAACTTATTTCATAGCCTCTAAGTTTTGATTCCTCCGAAGGTTATGAACATCATCATTCATGCATTGAGGGAGTGGAGATTCCACAACATCCTGATTTGTTGATTAGGCTTGGAAGACATCGGGACTTACTCTTTTGCGACGTAGTGCCTTGGTGCGATTAACTTGGTTCCCTCAACATTGTTCAAAATGTAGTAGCTATCGATCTCCACTGCTTTTGGCATTTTTGTTTAAGTGGTACGTGGACGTGTACGGTGTTGTCTACTTGTCTTTGTGGGTTTTGGTCGGTGGACAAATAGTATTCGTAGCATGGTAGGTGTAGGAGTACCGGCCGGCCGGCCGGCAGACTTGTTAAGTTCAGTAGACAACACACGACGGCCTACCGGTATCACAGAAGCAGCACTATTCTTTCTTCAAGGGAGCTCCAGCTACATGCGCACGTCATGCAGTTGTGTGTAAAGGTGACATCGGGCGGGTCGACCGGCGTGCATGCAGCTCATGCACGCAACAAAGTCACTGCCCGCGAAGCTTGCTTGGTTACGACGAGTGTTTCGTATATTCCTGGGTCGAAAGAAGCTGGCCAAATGTCCGAACGGCAACGAAAGGTGTGTTAATGTATTTAGTACGACTTGATTAACTACTCGGAATGGGTAGTGCGTGCATGTGACCTCTAGGTTCCATATTCTGGCTGTACTCTACTGCACGACTCCCGTTGCAGGCATATATTCTTAACATCATGATCTTGGGTATGATGCCATGAATAAACTAATCACGCAGCCGGCAATCACATGGTTAGGCTTAAGTACTCATCTCACTTTTCTTTTTTGCTAGGTGTGATGCATGAACTTTATCTTCATTTACGTTTATTAAGGTATCTATCTATCTATCTATCTATATATACCTCTATATACCTATACCTATACTAATTACCGACTCCTAAGAAATTATCACGTTAATCAGAAATTAGGAACCGTTAATTTGGTGGGGCCGAGTTATAACGGTGTAGATCAATCCTAGAAATAACGTTAATCTGGAGCCTAGCCATAGATCTAATGAGGCCCAACTATATACAATGACTTGATTACGTGCGTACATAAAGAGGAGATCTCAACCGTAAAAAAAAGAGATCTCATGATTGCAGCTTTATTTCTCCTTTGATTCCGGTAAGAGGAGATCTCAACTGTCAAAAAAGAGAGAGAGGAGATCTCACGATTGCAGCTTTATTTCTCCTTGAATCCCGGTACAATATAAAGGATATCTCACTTCCCAAAAAACTAATCTCTATGACGGTAACAGTAATCTCTATCTAATATTCCAATATCCCATCTTCCACGTTGAAGATGTTTTTTCTGCGAGAGAAATTCTGTCATGGAGCTTCAATCAAAAAAGAAAAAGGAAGACGATCTCTCAGCGGGAGATTTCACAATGGCTGCCGCAAAGTTTCTTTGATTGATTTGTGTCACGGCTGCCTGCGCCCGCCCATGGCCTTCACGCGGCTAGGCGTCACGTGGGTCGCCTGCCTCCTCTGCTGCAGCGGGCGATGGCCATGAATTGTCATCCTGGACAAGCACTGAAGAATTTGGCGCCGCATTGCAAGCTCTTCTCTTTTCAATGAGGTCCGTGAGTTGCTCAACCTGTATTAATTAATTATTTAGCCGGCTCCCTCTACGGCTTAACCCATGATTTAGAAGCCTTTCATCATGTACGATTGGTTTTGCTAGCAACTACTAACATATGCTTTTACATCGGGGACTGAGCAGTTTATATTCCTAAGAGTGTGTACCCTGTATATGTAGATGCCAAAAGTAATGAACTAACATTTAATCTAGGTTAATCATATTTGAAAACTAATCTAACTTGAGCCGCCGCCTGCACTGCAGCGGGGAGGAGGAGGTGTTGTCAGGAAGGGTGGCGGCAAACGCAGCGAGGTTATTCTGGTAGGTGTCGTTGAGCATGTAGTTGTCTCCATTGGCGCAGAGCTGCACCCTTACCATTGCCATTGCCGACAACGACATCAGAGTGAGGAGCAGGACGTCTAACATCTTTTATTTATTTATTTTATTTACTAACTGGAGGTGCTATTGGGGACTCCTAGAGGAAAATAGGTTAGCAGTCATTGCATATACGCTTCACATCATGCATAACATCGATCATGTTTGGATCATGTCAAACGAGTTATTTTATTTTCCTACCATAACAGGTTACAGCTTTGTTAGAGGAGTAACACCACCTTTACGTGTGTCCAGCTCCATCAACAGGGGGGCTTATGGTGCCAAATAACTAGGCACACATATTAGATTCATTGGTTTGCTTTTCTCATGCTACATTGATACATTTCTAGGCTTCAAACCACTCTAAGAATGTTCACATTGTTTCACAACCCTGAGCATTCTCGCCAGTTAGCATCTACTGACTATTGCTGTACTTTGTTTTCTTCATCTTTCCTTTTACTCACTTTGTAATCACTTATGCAGATGAACTGGACAACAGTCTGCACCAATAACTTCACATGCAAGAATAGGGCGAATTGGTACTGATTTACTAAAGGAAAAGTAGATATTAAAGCAAGGTTTAGGCTCCGTTCGGTGCAAAGGTTAAGAAAACTGTGCGAAACTAGAAAACAGAGGAACGCCCTAGAAATTGCCTGCTAAAACTCTGGATTAGAAGTCTGCAGGAAAGCTGAGAAGATGTGTTTGGTAAAGCAAAGGAAGGCAAAGGTATCTGTAGGTCCCACTAGTACAATTCATGGTCGGTCTATTTTCTCATCCACTGGTGTAGTGCGTCCATCTGGCAGTGGTGGGGTCACACAAAGCAAGGCAACAGTGGTGCATGCAGGTCCAGCTAAGCTTTACTGTACTTTGCCTCGTGCTTCCGCCCCAAAAAAGAGCTCCCACCGGATGTTTTATTTCCTGTAAAACTGGAGGCTGTAGCAACTTTTCTTTGGATCTTGAGGAGCTCATTCCTGCACACCGAATGCAGTTTGGGAGAACTTCCCTTCATTTTTTATTCCTGCAAGTTTTCCTTTAAAATTCCTTTGCACCGAACGGAGCCTTAGACTGTTTATACATGTCCTGTTGACATGCCGATGCCTTATCGACATGCCAAAGCATACTTGGAAGCGACAAGATATCACTAAATTTATATATAGCACTGAGCGTTGAGTCGGGCAGTGGCCGTTTACAGTTTAAGATATGCTCTTACCTTTTCAGTCTGCAGGAACAATGATGCGATATGCTTCCACTGGAATTTTAAAACCCGTGCACACCCGTGCACACCAGATGCGTTTGTGTTAGACAAGAATTTACATGAAGGCTAACCTTCCCAGGAAGTTATGTTTGGTCATATGATGTCATTTGGTCCGCAAGAACCAATAGTTCTGTGTAGAACTAAAGGATGTAGTTGTATTGTTGCAATGAAGCACATGATTCAATAGTCGATGATGGGTTTGACCCTGCAATCAATTTTTAGATGTCCGCATGGAAAAACATAGGTATGTGATATCTATGGTGTTCCAGTGGTAAAGTTACATTGGACTGATAAGTTTTTTTAATAGAACTCAATTTGGTCTACTTTTGGTTCAGGTCTAGATATGGCAACCATTCATTAATTGGTAAATGCAGCCGAAATTCTCAACTGAAACAATGCTTGATGGGAGAGGAAATTAAGATTCTTGATATGCTACTGATGGTTGATGCTAACAGCATATCAAGTACAACAGTGGGGCTATTGTTTGTTGGTCGTGTTGTTCTTATTTAGTAAATATTAATATTTCCAAACTTTGATTTATCTTTTTGTATTATCTCTCACCTAACAATGTTTTTCTGAAAGTGAGAGTTATGCATTGCTTAAAAAACTTGAATCTTGCTGCGATGAAGCAATACTATTGTGAATATAAATCCATATGTAGCACTTCCATTCCACCTAATATTGGCCCAACTTTGTTAAACTTAGTTGGTAATACATCGAAAGGCACTTATCCTCTTTCACTAATTGCCTATTCCGTTTGCCTGTCCAAAATCTTAAGGAAATACTTAGTTCTGCATCATTAGTGTCATATTCTGCCGGAAAGCAGAAAGCGCGTGGAGACAATACTTAGTTCAGTTGTTAAACCAATAATTGTTGCTTAGTTTTATTAGATTAACTGGCTACTTTGCTAGACTTGAACTATTTATAGATACCCTTTGTTGAAAGGTATTAATTTATTTGTTCCAGTTATATATATCATCCTATAAGATGTTAATTGCAGAGGGCAGAAGTTAATCAGTTTTATAGGTATTAATATTTTCCCCATTTACCTCTCTTCTATTCCATGGGATTTCTTGAAATATAATAACTAACATAGAGATGCAGAAGGAGTTTGCCCTGAGTGGAGACGCCTCTGAAAGGAATGGGTAATAGGGTGTTAATGTAGATGGCACCTGCCTATTCAATTTTAGGTTCTATAGGGTGTGATGGGATTTGGAAACCGCTGCCATATTCGTCATAAGAGGTTCAGAATTGGTCACTGTTGAGCTGACAAGAGGTGGACCCAAAGAGTCAAAGTAAATATGTTGCTTGAGACAAATGGATACAACACTCACATAAAAAAGGAAAACTAGGTAATAGATGTGACACTGATTTTAACTCCTTGCAAAAATAGCAAGTAATTTTCTAACATAGAAAGATTAACATTTTCAAATGCACAAAGTTAGATTATTTCTATCATAGAGTTCCACTAAATTTTAAATTGTACACTCAAGCTTATTCCTTAATGCAATTTCTCTCAATGTGAAATAAATTAAGACGCCAATTTCTAAATCGGACAACGTTGTTTAAGAATGGTTCTAAATCCATAGTATGTATGGTGACACAAATGGTATAGGAAAAAATGTATCATGCCTTACATGAAATTTTTATGTTTGCCCAGCAATAAAATGACTAATTAACCGCAAATCGATTGTGAACTAACAATAAGTTAATTATATTGTTGTTCACATTTGTACAAAGTTATCTTCTTAATAGGCTAGCCCGTGCGAATGCACGGGTTTACGACTAGTAATATTAACTTTTCCGAAGCAAAGGACATTCAACGATTATAACTATTTAATTTATTATGTTTTATTTTGACTTGGCATGCTTCTTTTATCATCAAGATCAAAAATCAGAGTTATACACATTTATATTTATAAAATGAGTAGGAGATTAAATAAGAAACAAACATGAACTGAGTCAAGGCGTGGGAGAGGGGCAAGGCCGGCGCCAGCGCGCACATTTAAGGGAATGAGCCGAATGTTTATAGAAATGTGTAAAGTGGTATATTTTAGATAGAACGCTAAAAAGACTTAAGTATAAATATGAAGTTTTTAAATATTAAAATATAATATTTGATTAAGACGGCATTATGCTAGTTCAAAAAAGAAAAACAAGTAAATGGTCCCCACTTGCTCCCGCACAAAAGAGGGTAAATGGTTCCTACAACACTTATGAGGAGGATGAGAAGGAAACATGGACAATCAAGAGACGCAAAGGAGAAAGTTTCCGAGTGTTCCCTCCTCCCGCCGGTGAGGGCGTGGACCCTGCCTCCTCCACTCGCTTTGGTGGCGGGAAGAGGTGGGGATCTGGTTCCTCTGCTTGAGGCGTGTAGCTAGGGTTATGGTAGTCCCAGGCAACATCGATTCATTGACGTGGTACCACCATTCAAGATGAATAAATCCACCACTTCTCTCCCTTGCCGGTGCTAGTGGTTTTCATGCTTATCTACGGATTGACCTGTTTTATAGATCCCAGGGCCATCGGTGACACCGGCGATCTATGAGATGTTTTTGCTCCATGTGGGTCTCCAGACCGCACGAATTCTTTGATCCTCGGATTGGTCGGCGAAGCGACGTCAGCGACTGGGCCTTGTGACTATTATCCTCCCCTTCCTCTCCGTCGTGGCGTTGACAAGTTCCCCATCGGCGGCGCCGAGGTTGGGTCCAGGTGTGATAGTGGGGGTGGATCTCTAGATTTCCGCAAAGATTTGTCGGCGGTGGCTGCCTCTCTGGTGTGCTGGTCTGTCATGTCCGAGGTTGGTGACTTCCTGTCTGTCATGGCTGTCTACACGAGGGTGCTAGCCCCAGGAGGAGCGACAACAACGTTGGCGCACCCTCAACCTGCTCCGACAAGTGTGGTCTACAATGTGTTGTCTAACAACCTCGTTGTAAATTTATTTACCTTCGGGGTGTTTTATAGCTTTGTACTACATCTGAATCTTCAATATAATCAAGAGGTGCTTTTCACAAAAAAATTAACTTATTTTAGCTCAGAAGGCTAAAGGCAGATATTTAATCAGTGTAAATATAGAAATGTAGATAATTAAATAGTTTTCTTGTTCCAAAGAAATTAAATAGAAACAAGTAAATGGTTGCTAGAAAACAGGAGCCTTGGCCACTAAGCAGCTAGCTGACGATTATCTGCTCTGCTCCACCTCCAGCTCCACCCACGCCGCCATGTAGCCGTTGAATCTAGCTATCGGTTTAGCGTAAAATGCTGGGCCTAACCTCTCCTGTTGCACATGCGTGTGCGTCAAACCCAACTAAGCACCGTGATGATAGTATCATGGGAAGCTTTTGACGAAGGAACTCAATCGATTTGCGGTCCGTACTGTCAACGCACCAAACTAAAGCTAGAGTATGATGTCGCGTATATTTTTGTCAAACATTTGTGGCCATTTACATGTGATATACACGACTAAATTGATTCTCTTAAATTAGAAGGTTCCCTGGTTCACCGGAAGCGACTTATAGACGTGAAAAACATTACAATTGAAAAGGTATCCGCAAGAAAGAAGAATATAAGTGGCCATCATCATGTACACCTAACACCTCCCCTTTTAAAAACAATCTCTCTTTACACGATATACATTAAATGTATTAATCAATTTAATACTCACCCGAACATGCGCAATGTGTTCCACTACTAATTGGCTAGGAACATGTGTTGAAAATAAAGAAACACATGGACTTACCAGCTAATACAAAGGAAAGCAGTAAGGTGGCCTCACACTCACAATGCCCAAACCATACATGTAGATCCTTAATTTCATAGACTCTGGTTTTCTTCCTTTGGGAGATTATGTACATACATCATTCCTGCATTGAGGGAGTGTTGGTTGCACCACATCTGGATTTGATGCATAGGCTTGGAAGGCATTGGGATTTAGGGAGTGTTTGTTTCCAGGGACTTTTTTGTGTATGGACTAGAAAAAGTCCCTGTTAGAGACTTTTTTTACCAAACGTGAGGGACTTTTTAGGGACTAAACTAGGCATTTGGGACTAAATGAAGAAGACTCTCAAGGAGAGTCTTTTTGAGACTTTTTGGGACTTTTCCAACAATGCCCCTCCATGCATTCAATGGCCCGTCACCCCATGGTGTTGTTTGATTGTTATTTTTCTATATACTAGGGGCAACATGGTCATTTAATAACCTCTAGAAAGGGACTATGAACTTTTTAGTCTCTGAAAACAAACAGGGAGGGACTTTTTAAGGACTAGAGACTTTTTAGTTGGGACTAGAAAAAGTCCTAGCACTTATGAACCAAACAGGGCCTTACACTTTCACTTCATTTCGTGTTTCTACAAGTAACTTGGTCCCTTCAACTTTGTCCAAAATGACCGATTGGGTGTTGAAGAGATCTTTAATGTCAAGTACATACCATTCTCCTGGGGCACAAACGCCAACAACCTTGTCGCAACTACTGTCATGGATATTAATATGGTGTGGAATAAACCACAATCAGGGCATTCCCGTGTATAACTCTGCGAGCCTATACAAAGACAATAGAAATGCCATCAATACTACTTCCTCCGTTCCTAAATATTTGTCTTTCTAGAGATTTCAACAAGTGATTACATACGGAGCAAAATGAGTGAATCTACACTCTAAAATATGTCTATATACATCCGTATGTGATAGTCCATTTGAAATCTCTAGAAAGACAAATATTTAGGAACGTAGGGAGTACATATTAAAGTGCGCAAACATAGACTTAGCACAACATATTCACCAATACTACGGTCCTCAGAATTAGATAATTTTCATCAGAAGGAAATGTTTTTTACGGAAGTTATTTGCATCAAAGGAAGGAGATAATCAAAGTTAGTACAAATACTTTCCTACATTTCCTTTATAAGGTTCTTTCTGATCAAAACAATTCACACTTATACGGAGGAAAAAGATAGAAATAGGAATTGTTTCTATGGTGACACTACATTTGGTTCAAAGAAAGGGAGCAAACATTCACTTGGACCTCAGCAAATATAATGAGAATGTTATTATGCCCCTTAGGATCCTAGTCTCATTCTTTGTCCCGGAAAATCGAAAATGTGGTCCAAGTGAATGTTTGCTCCATTTCTTTGAAAAAATGTATGTAAATTAAACACCAAAGTCTACAAATAGCATGTATTTTTAGTCCGCTGTTTCACGCATGTATTCCTTTGTTTTTCCACGTTCCTCCGTACTTAGAATACTGTATACAATTTTACAATTATTAAGGTGCGGTGGACTAGTCGCTCATGCATCCATCAAACTTGATGAGTATAATTAGTTAAACTACAGTGCAACTCCCTTTTCGACCGTCCACTCAAAAAGGTGCTTTCCAACCATAGGGCGGCAGTTCCTTTGTGCGTGAGCTAATTTCCAAGTCGACTGATCATTGGAGCTCAAGTTTTAAACCAGATACCGTACCCACTGCGACTTATGCTTGGAAGATATAAGAAAATGCTCCGAAACTTTTGAAACCTGCCGCATTAGCGTAAAACGCTGGGCTTAACCTCTCCCGTTACATGTGCGTGTGCGTCAAACCCAACTAAGCACCTTGGTGATAGTATTATGGGAAGATTTTTGACGAAGTTGTTGGATTATATTGATGGTCCGTACCGTCAACGCACCAGGGAAATGATATGATGTTGCTTATGTTTTGTTCAAACATTTGCAGCCATTTAACATCGTGATATACACGACTAAATTGGTTCTGTTAAATTAGAAGTGAAAAAGTAATGAACTAAATTGGTTCTGTTAAATTGGTTCTGTTAAATTGGTTCTGTTAAATTGGTTCTGTTCATCCGAAGCAACTTATAGACGTGAGAAACATTGACAAGGTATCCCCAAGAAAAGAGAACATAAGGAGTGCAGCGTTCTGCACCCAGGTTCAGCTGCACCTGCTGATGAATAGTAAATCGAAAAAAGGCTTATTTTTAAACAAACCTGAATTTTGTACGCATGAAAGTTGTGAGAATCTTCTAGGTGCGTGCAAAATTTTAAGGATTTTGGACATTTGTGAAGCTCATGGCATTGCGTAAAACTTTCAGCTATTTTTTAATTTGCTTGCTATTTTTAGAATTTGTTGTTCATCGGGTGCAGCTGAGCCAGGGCTAAGATGCGGATTTCAGGAACATAAGTGGCCAATACACATAACTATCTCTCCTTCCTCCTGGTACGAGTATGAGTGGTACGTGCATTTGCATGTGCATGTCCTCTTCAAGGCAAGTTACCATGAAATGCATGCATAAATGCCTTGCTATCTCTATTTCTTTTGGCATTTGTTCTAGTGGTACGTGGACATGTATGTACGCTGTCGTTTTGTCGGATTTGGTCGGTGGACAAATAGTATTCGTAGCATGGTAGGTGTAGGATTACCGGCCGGCCGGCCTGCAGACTTGTTAAGTTCAGCAGACAACACACGACAGTCTACCGGTATAAGAGAAGCAGTACTATTCTTCAAGGGAGCTCCAGCTACGGATGCACGTCATGCAGCTCTGTGTAAAGGTGACATCGGGCGGGTCGTCCGGCCGGGAACGACGACATGCGTGCATGCAGCTCATGCACGCAACAAAGTCAGAAGCTTGCTTGGTTACGACAAGTGCTTCATATATTCCAAATGTCCCGACGGCAACAAAAGGTGTGTTAATGTATTGAGTACGACTCGGAGTGGGTAGTGCGTGCATGTGACCTCTAGGTTGGATATTGTGGCTGTACTGCACGGCTCCCGTTGCACGCATATGTTCTTAACATCATGATCTTGGGTATGATGCCATGAATAAACTAATCACGCAGCCGGCAATCACATGGTTAGGCACCTAGGCATAAGTCTCTCTCGTTTCCTTTTTGTTAGGTGCGATGCATAAACTTTACCCTCATTTATAGGTTTATTATAACGTATAATATTAACTTCTCTGAACCAAAAGACATTACACGATCATAATTAATTTATTTTTATTATGTTTATTTTTGTGAATTTATTATGATTTATTTTGACTTGGCATATAAAAACAGAGTTTTTTTGCAGGTAAAGAAACTAGAGTTATACACACAATCATTTATATTATAAAAAAATGAGTAAGATGTTAAATAAGAAACAAACATGAGCCGAATGTTTCCTTAGGGAAATAAGTTGGATGTTTTTAGAAATGTGTAAAGCGGTATATTTCAGATCTGAAGACTAAAAGGGACTTGTGTATAAATAAGAGTTTTTAAATATTAAACAGTAGTCGATTAAGACGGCGTTGTGCTGGTTCAAAAAAGAAAAAACAAGTAAATGGTTGTTAACCCTGACAAGTAAATAATTCCTAGAAGACTCATTTTTTTTTGCGAATAAGCAAAAAAGCTTGCATATCATTTTATTGATAGAAGAAGATAGAACGAGTACAAAATATAATATAACACATGACACCGACACAACAAAGCGTGAACATAGTGTGCGGAGCAAAGAGCATGGCACGCTCGGCTTAAACAAAGAAAAATCACAGCTAAACTTGACGACAAAAACAAGACGACCGACATCTCTAGATTCAGAACTGATGACACCGGGAGCAAACGAGATAGTGCCTTCATGAAGGAGAACGCTGCTGAGTCGCCACCCGATCCGGATAACCGGATCTAGAGTCTCCCCTGATGCTCGAAGAGGGGCACAAATAATAGCCGTGGCAACGCCACAAAGAAGAGCACATCACCTGCGGGTGTCGCTACTACCAGCATAGGATGCAGGGATTTTGCCCCGGACCGAGTCTAACCAATCCTAGGCCATTGGAGCACGAATCGGAGAAGACCACTACAACAAGAAAGGCGAGTCACGACTGCTATTAATTTTTCTGAAGCAAAGGACATTGCACGATTATAGTTATATTAATTTCATTATGTGTTTATTTTGACTTGACAAGCTTCTTTATCCTCAATATTAAAATTCTGAAGTCATGCACACAATCATTCATATTTATAAAATGAGTGAGAGGTTAAATAAGAAACAAACATGAGTCAAATGTTTCTTAGGGATATAAGCAAATGTTTAGAGGAATATGTAAAGTGGTATATTTTAGATCAGAAGACTGAAAAATACTTATGTATAAATATGAAGTATTAAATACTCCCTCTGTATCAAAATATAAGAAGTTTTTACACTATCACAATGTCAGAAAACATCTTATATTTTGATACGGAGGGAGCATTAAATAGTAGTCGGTTAAGACGGCAATGTGCTGGTTCAAAAAAGAAAACAGGTACTAAATGGTTGCTAGCCCTCGCAAAAAGAAAAAGTGAGGGTAAATGATTCCTAAAAGACTTATTGGCAGGATGCCTTTAGAAAGTGTTTATGGCGTTATTTTTTACTCGGGCGGGTGTTCAGAAGGCTAAAGAAGGATTTTTAATACTTGTCTGGTTCCAAAGAAAATAAATAGAAGCAAGTAAATGGTTGCTAGAAACCAGGAGCCTTGGCCACGAAGCAGCTAGCTGACTGACTCTCTGCTCCGCCCGCGCCAAGTAGCCGTTGAACCGCGCCTTCGTCCCCGACCCACCCACGCTCCGCTCGCCTTTACTTTTCTTTATTTCTGGAAAGAAACAGCCGGTGGTCGTCGACTCGTCGTCATAAAACCGAGCCCCGCCACTCTGTCGCCCACCACGCCTCCGGCCTCCCCTCCTCCTCTGCAATTATAGCCAAGCCTCCTCCTTCCTCCACCATGGCGACAATGCCGCCGGACCAACAACGCGCCGCGATGTCCGAGCCCCTGCTCCCCTGGCCGGCCTCCCTCCCCTCCTCCGCCTCCTCCTCCTTCTCGGCGTCGGCGTCCTCCCACTCCTTCTCGGCGTCCTCCTCCCCGGCCGACGCCGCGCCGCTGCCGTTGCCCGTCCACGGCGACCCGTCCGCGGCGTGGAAGGCGCTGGCCGTGTTGAGGGACGCGCACAGCCCGGGCGGCGGCGCCGGCTCGGTGTCATGCCTCTCGCTCTGCGGCGAGTTCCTGCTCAGCGCCTCCACGGGCGCCGACATCGTCGCCTGGCAGCAGCCGGACCTCCGCCTCTTCGCGCGCTTCGGGCATGGCGGGGAGGGCGCCGTCAAGGCGCTGGCGGCGGCCGGCGGGCGGGTGTTCTCGGCGCACCAGGACGGCCGCGTGCGCGTCTGGCGCGTGTCGCGCAGGTCCGAGAACGCGTTCAAGCTTGTCGCCGCGCTGCCCACCACTAGGGACTACCTCGGCCGGGTGTTCCGCCAGGCCAGCTACGTGCAGGCCGGGCCCCGCCGCGGCCGGCGCGGCGGCCGGCGCCTCTGGATCGAGCACGCCGACAGCATCTCCTGCCTCGCCGTCGCCGCGCAGGACGGCGTCGTCTACTCGGGCTCCTGGGACCGGACGCTCAAGGTGTGGCGCATGTCCGACCTCCGGTGCCTCGAGTCCGTGCGCGCCCACGACGACGCCATCAACGCCGTCGCCGCCGACTGCGGCGTCGTCTACTCCGCCTCCGCCGACGGCCGCGTCAAGGCGTGGGAGAAGGGCAAGGCCGGCGCCGGCGCGCACACCCTCCTGGCCGTTCTCGTCGCCCGCGACGGCGTGTCCTGGAACGCCGTCGTGGCGAGCGGCGACGCCGATGCCGCGGGGCGGCGCGTGTACGCGGCCAGCTCGGACGGGCACGTCCTCGGATGGGACCGGCACGGCGCACGGTGGAGCCTCGCGTGCGACGTGAAGGCGCACGCCATGGCCGTGCTGTGCATGTGCATGGCCGGCGACCTGGTGTGCACCGGCTCGGCAGACAAGACCATCGGCCTGTGGCGCCGGCAGCCGTGCGGCGGCCTCGCCATGGTGGGCGCCGTCGGAGGCCACGAGGGCCCCGTGAAATGCATCCAGGCCTCCCTGTGCAGGGCCAGCAATGGCTATATGGTGTACAGCGGCGGGCTGGACAAGAGCATCAGAGTCTGGTGGGTGCCGACGGCGACGAGCGGCCGCGAGAAACGGACGCCAAGGATCACAGGCCCTGCGTCTTCCTGAGGTGAAGCGTGTGATTTGTCCGGCTTGCCTAGAAGAGTGCGCTTTTTTTTTCGAGAGTATTCTTTGGGTCTGTATAATTTACCCGAGGAAGGGTGTTGTTCAGATTGTTTTGGGTTTGGTTTTATAGATACACAAACTAATCATAGGTTGTTGGGTGTAAAATAGATGCAAACTGTAAAGTATAGCACTTATGCTCTGTTTTCTATATAGGTTTTGATTTTCTTAATGAGAAAAGTACGTTTTGGTCCCTCAAGTTCATCAAAAGTAGACACTTGGTCCCTCAAGAATTTTTGGAAGACATTTGGTCACTCAACTCTCAAAACCTGGTAAATTTCGTTCAAAACCAGATTTAAGTGCAAAACCGCCTACATGGCAGCGGTTTTCTCTCTACCCACTTCCACGTAGGACACTCTTTGGTCAAACTAATGCCTTACATTCCGCCTCCTCTCTCTCTAGCCCGATTGTGTCACCGTCGACTTGACCGGCGGCCGGTCCGAGGTGGTCCCTTCCTCAGCTGTATCTGGCCTCACCTCTCGCTTGACCTTGCAGTTCACGGGTGAGCATCTCCTAGCTGGGAGGCAGCGGGCGCGGATATCGCGGTTGAAGCCGTCATGCCTCTGCCCATTTGGTCGCCGTCGGGTTGCTGCAGGGAGATCCGAGGCAGTGTGGTGTCATCGGCCAAGACGGGCCACCGAGCACCACCTCGTCAGACCACGATGCGCGACGGCGGGTCTGACCTCGTTCACGGGAGAGCAGATGGTTGGGTTCGAAGAAGCCGCTTCCCGATGCAGCAGAGGGGGGTGGAGGCTCGTTGGGGGCAACTCACTGGAGCCTGCTATGCCGGAGACCAAGGGAAGGGAGCAATGTAAGGGCGGTGGCGCAGGAGCCGAATTCCATGGTGGGAGGTGAGCGCGACACACGCGAAGGGGCACTGCGGCCTGCCTTCACCGTCATCCTATGCTCGAGCTTGCCGTCAATAGGAAGGGGGTCGCATGGTGGATGCTGACGGCGTGTGTGAGATCGAGGGAGAGAGGGGTGCGGCCTCCCCGCCTTTGGTTGTTGATGATGCGGATCCGACCAGTAGATTGGATCTTAACGGTGGGAAGAAGGGGAGATGACTAAGCTGCTGGAGCTCCGCCGGTGGTTTAGACATGATCAGAAAGGTTTGTTATGAATGAGAAGGGTTAATACTGCTTCTCTCTTTCTTATATTCTCTCACTCTTTTGTGATCTGCCTCCTACCCCTTCATGTACTTCTTCTGAAACAAAGCCATTCTCGTGTTCTTTTTTTTGTGAGGACTCGCCGATGTTTATGAAATTGATACAAGATTTATGTCCTGGGTTTATTTAAAAATAAATTTATGATTTATAATCATGTACACATCCTCTTTTAAAAAAAGAATCTTCTTTTACACCTAACATACTTTAGAAATTACTACTCTTTGTGTGGGCCACCCATACTTGAATAGAACAAGAACATGTGCTGAAAGTGAGCAAACACATTTATTCACAAGCCAAAAAAAGGGAAATTGAAGACACACATAGACTCACAAAACAGATAAAAGGGCAAGCACTGAAGTGCCTAACACTCACTATGCCAAAACTATACCTATACACGCAGATGCTTAATGTCATAGTCTCCAATTTTTGATTCTTCTAGAGATTATGAACATACAAGAATCATACATTGCTTAGGCATGGGAGTCAACAGGATTCACTCTTCCGCGTCCGGTAAATATTTCACGAGCAACTTGGTTAGTTCAACCTTCTACATGGGGACTCGTTCGGTGTTGGAGACACCATTCATGTCCAATGTCGAGGAGCACATGATGCTGGTGGGTATATAACATTCTTTCCACTAGCATCATGGAGCACAACCATTGACAACATTGTGCCAACTGTTTTTCTAGGAACAACCAAGAACTAGATGTGGGAAAACCCACAGCGAGGGCATTCCTATGTAAACCCACAGGAATCGCAGGTCAGGAGTTTAGTGTAGCAAAATTCAAAACATCATTGCGAACACATGCATGTCATAAGATTTAAGCCTTAAGGTACTTTGAATTGAAATATTTTCATGAAAAGGAAATGCTTTGTATCAAACTATTTGGATCAACTGAAGGAGATCACTGATACATTTCCCATATATAGTATGGTGTACGATTCTTTTTAGTCAAAAAATATACACCCCCCCCCCCCCAAAAAAAACATGGTGATGTTCCAGGCGCTTTATGGACTATTGAGATGTCACGTAAGTATATATACATGAACACCATGTTTATAGTCACTCACCCAAATTCCCTAATTCTCACTCATGACATGAACACATTTGTGAGTTAAATGAAACATAGTACTTTCACAAGTCATCTTGGTTAGTTAGACATAGTAAAACATAGTACTTATGTCATATTTTTGTGAATAAAAAATAAAGATTTTCCATCATTTACACCTCTTCTTTTAAGAAAATAATCTTCTTGTACACCTAAATGTATTTTAGAAATTAATAGTCACAAGACTGTAGACAATGCGGGCCACTCTTGGTTGAATAGAACGAGCACATGTGCTGAAACTGCAGAAATACATGGACCCACAAGCTCATAAAAAGGAAAATTTGAGAAACACAGAACCACATGCCCATAAAAAGGCAAGCAGTAAGGTGCAATCATACTCACCGTACCCAAACTGTTCACGTAGGTCCTCAATTTCGTAGTCTCCGAGTTTTGATTCCTCTAGAGATTTTAAACATGCATCATTCATACAGTGAGGGAGTGTACATTTCACCAGATCCAGATTTGCCCTTAGTCTTGGAAGGCATCATGATTTTCTCTTCCACGTCGCTGTTCTGTTCCATGAGCAACTTGGTGCCTCAAACCTTGTTCAAAATAACCAGTTGGGTGTTGGAGACACCATTCAAGTGCAACCCCAAGGAACACATGAAGTTGATGGGTACATTGCACACTTCCCAATACGATCTGTGGAGCACAAACGCCAACAACATTGTGGCAATTGTTGTCCAAGAGACTACCAATAATTCGGCACGGAACAAACCACAACCTGGACATTTCCATGTAAAACCCCATTAATTTATGGTCAACAGGAAGTGTGTACATTTTACTACAGGAAGATTCTTGGTTTTTACCAGTTTAAAGGGCTTCAAGATTGGTTTTGTTCCGTTTTGATTATCTGGCGTCACTGGATACCTGATATTGTGATTGTTGTTGAGTATAGTATTTTAGATCCAAAGAATCACTGAAACTAGCCATAGTTTGGCTACAAAATGGTTGTAAATGGTAAAGTATATATGTCACCTATACCTTTATTTCTATATAGGTTTTGATTTTATTTAAATTTGTTTTTAGGCATAACCATATAGCTCTTTTTACGAACTGAACATAGCTTAGATGGTTAGGTTTCTTGTGTTGAATGAGCCCACCCGGGTTCAAGTTCTAGACTTGACATGTGTGCTCGCATATTTTCCAGATTTATTTCAGGTTCTTCTGCTATTCTTTCAGCGGTATGGCGTGCCCGTCAACTCAAGCCATCAATGACAACTTCGTCAATCTCAAGATCCATCGACTCAGTCTCTCGAAGATGCTCACAAGGGTAGGGAGTGAGGACATGTGTTCATAGGAGTGAGTGTGTGTGCATGAATGTAAGAGCATCTCCAGTCGTTGTGCCCCCCAGGAGTCGTTTTTTCGGCCTCCTGGGGAGGCCTCGGCGAAATTTTGGTACTGGGGGGGGGGGTGCATTTTCCCAGCCGTCCCCCCATAGGTGTTCACTTTTTCTTCTTTTTTTTTCAATTCCAGTGTCCGGTCATTCCAACAAACACCTTTTGGGCATGCCCACCACACCGGACTCGAGCTCACCGGCGACGACCCCAGGCCACCCCGTCCTTCCTCCTCCGCCATGGCCATCGGTGGCGCCGGCGTTCTCTATGCGTGGAGGCCGCCGCCAGCCGTGCCCGTGCAAGGCAGTACGAGCCTCCTCGCGAGCTAGCTAGCTCCGCTGGATGGCATGGCGTACCACGCGAGCTAGCTAGCTCCACTGGATGGCATGGCGTCCCACACGAGCTAGCTATCTAGCTTCGCTGCATGGCATGTGCTGCTGCAGCCGTCGGCCTCGCGCTCGCGCCCGCGCCCGGCATGTGCTGTTGCAGCCGTCGGCCTCGCGCTCGCGCCCACGCCCGGCATGTGCTGCTGCAGCCGTCGGCCTCGCGCTCGCGCCCGCGCCCGCGCCTCGCCTGTGCTCCACCCCAGGGACCCCGTCAAAGTCGGCGGCGGCCTCACTGAAGAGTGCGAGCCGCATGGCTCGCTGCTCACCTGCAGCTCACCTCGACACCTCGAGGACCATGCTGAGCGAAACCGGCCACTGGTGTGCTTGGGCACGCACGCACGGGAGTGCTGAGTGCATGGCGGCCACGGCAAGAAACGCCAGTAGCATGCGGTAGCGAGGAGCAGCAAGAGCAATACGCGGAGCGTGGCGGAGCTCGCGGGCGCCATGGGCGTGCAGAGCGAGGCAGAGCTCATGGGCGCGGGTGGGCTCGCGGCGGGGCAGGTCGTGGACCTCGCCAGGGAGGGCGCCGACGTCGGCCTCGCCACGCTGGAGTACATCCATGTGCATAAGACGGCGTGGCTCCAGGAGGCCGCGGCGGTGTGCAGCGCCATCGTCGCCGGAGAAGACGACGAGGAGGTCGAGGGCGTCCGCCGCCTCTCCGCACCGTCCGCCGTGGCCTCGCCCCTGGCCTGCACCCCACACCTCGCGCCCCGCACCCCGCCGTGGCTGCCCGCCCTGCTGTGCCCGTGGATGGAGAGAAGGAGAAGAGAAGAGAGAAGCACGTGGATGGGCCCCGGAGGAAAAGTGAGGAGAGAGGGAGTGGGAGGCTGACGGCGGGCCCAAGGCATGCAAAGCAGTCTCTCTCCTCCCCCAGCTGCCCCCCGGGATCCTGGGTTTGGGGTGGGCTCGCCGGCCGTATTTTTGCCCAAATCCGGCGATAATTGAGGTCGTGGGGGTGTGACTGGGTGTTTTTTATGCTGCCGGCGACGAAAAAGTGCTCTTGGGGGTCTTCCTGGGGGAGCCGGCTGGAGATGCTCTAAGCGTATGTGGTTGCTGCCTTGTTATGTTATTTATCTCTTTTAGCAATCGATATGCCTTTGCTTCTTCGGAGACAAATCCATCTTCTAAAGTTTGTGTGCACATCAATCTAGAAAAGGTTGTTTATTTTCTTAAAATAAAATCATGAGTTGTCCTTCATACAATTTATCCTTTCGAAAACACAATATTCTCGTACACCTTGTATGTTAATGTATTATAAAAGAAATACTCGCCTAACAGTACACAATGAAGCTACTGCTTTTTTTAACGTATGACGCTACTGCTAGTTGACTATGAATGGGTACATGGGCTAAAATTAAAGAAACACATGGACACACAAGCATCTAAAAAGGCACGCGGTGACGTGACCACTGACCACACACTCTCAAAGCCCAACCTATACATGCATATCTATGTTATAAACCGCAAAGTCTATCAGTTCTCATTTCTCTAGAGATTATGAACACACATCATTCGTACCTTGAATCAGTGGAGTGCACCACATCTAGATTTGTTGCTTAGGTTTGGAGGGCATCGGAATTTACTTTTTCGCATCATGTTAATGTTCCGTGAGCAATGTGGTTCTCCTTCAACCTTGTTCAGAATGACCAGTTGGATGTTGGAGACACCATTCATGTCCAAACCGAGGAACACATGATGTTGGCGGGTACATAGCATAGTAGCATTCTTCCATACACGATACGGATGGGGCACAAACACCAGTGACATTGTGGCATCTGTTGTCCTAGAGACCACGAAGGATTCAACATGGAACAAGGTACGATTGGTGCACTCCCATGTAAAACCACTGGAACCTAGGGATTACAATGTTAGCGTAGCAAAAATAAAATGTCGTTTATTCTTCCTATTTTGCTAACATGAAGGCGTTCTGCTAATGGTGTAACAATAAATAAAATGATGGGCATGCCGTTATACATTTGTATATAGATGAAATAAAAAGGGCAACCACACATATGGGAAATTTTGTTTTATAATTATAGTATTACGAAGTACAACTTTCCCACATGATTACTGTGCCATCATTGAAATCTGACTTAACTCGGTGACTATGTAGTTGCAGGTTACCATGGCCTCGCAAAACAACCCAATTAATAACATCTGCTTGTTAATCCTGCAAAACATCTTAATTAAGCCGTGTTGATACTCGTCGTCTTGAAACTTAAAATGTTCGCCAAAAGGGTAGGTGGCAAAAGTGGCCATTGTGACATAACCGAGTCTCATTAGGGCCTGTATGGCAACTGCACAACTCCCAGCTTCTTTGTTTCCGCGAGAGGATCTGTCCCGAACGACTTGGCTAAGCTAGCTCTTGGATCTGAGACGGGTCGTAGTAGAAAAACTGGGAGCTGGTGTTTCGTGGATCCCAGAATTTGTAAAACTTGGAGTTCGAGTTATTTACGACGAGCTGCCACCAAGAAGTGAAAGAAAACGTTTCATCCAGCAAAGAAAAGACCTGAGCGACTCCCTTCCCTCCCTACCAGGCCAGAAACGAGCTTAATGGGCCAGCCAGCTACAAGCCCAGGACTAGCAATTGGATCTCGGAGTTCCGTAGCCGAACGGTGTTTTGAATCACCAGCCGAATTTGAGGATTTCTAGGCGTTGGAGAGTTGCCGAACAGGCCCTTAGTCACAAAATTCATTGAATAGGCTGAAGGTAAATTTTGGGTCCTGTCAATCATAAACAGTGGATGCTTAGCCTCGTCAATCAGAAATTCAGAATGCGTGAATAATATTCGGCCTTATCGGTCTTGGAAAAGTTGATGATGTCCTAGCCTCGTCAATCAAGGTAATAAAATGCAATTTAGCTACTTTTCAGTCAGCTGATTTTTTGATTTTGGGTCAGTCGAATTTTTGGCCGTTGGATTTGTGCTTTGAGATTTGTGGTTTAGTTTCTTTCTGTTTTGTTTTTGGTGGCGAGTTGGGCCTAGGTGAATTCGACCGAGTCTTCTTTTGGGTCAGTCGATTTTGCTGGATGGGCTCGCTCAGCCTCGCGGGCGCCCGTTATGTATTTTGCCTCGCCCGTTAACAGGCTTGGAGCCCAGCGCCCAGCCAGCTTCTGTAATCCCGAGCGTCGGCCGCTTCTCTTCTTATCCCCTTCGCTCTTTCGAATCTGTCAGTCACTTCTCCCCCACCGCTCTGCCTTAGTCTCTCCTGGTCTCTGCCTTCTCTTCGTACCCATAGCTAGGGAATTCTTGCTAGATCTGCTCCCTCTGCGGATACTTCTTCCTCTGCTTTCTGTTTATTGCTAGATCTGCTCCTTTTATCCTTGTATCTGCTTGCTAAGGTGCTTTCTATGTGGTTCTCTATGGTGTTTGCAGGATTTGTGAGTGGGAGGGTTTCGTTGCTGACGGATTGCGGTTGCTGCATCTCCTCTTTTTGAGGTATTTTTGCTCCTTGAATCGTATTCTTGTATTGTTTTCTGTAATATTTAGAGGAGTCGTGTTAGCTTTTTTGTTTTTTGTGCTTTACATAGGGTATCTTGCTCATATTTTGATACAAATCGTGCGTGTCATCTGTTTTAGTGGTGAGATTTGGTTTTGACTTTTTTTTTGTTCTAGTAGTAGTAGCTTGGTTTATGGTCTGTTTAATTAGATGCTTTTGGTAGGATTTGCTCCAATATTGGTTTTGGTTAGGGTTTTCTTGTGTATTTGATCTTCTTTTAAGTTAGGAAGGGGAGGAGGAGAGCATGGAATCTAAGTAGTTTTAGGGTTTGATGTACAGTGATTTGGTTTTACGGTTTTGTTTTAGGGTTTGGTTTCGTAGGGTCCGAACAGGTTAATTCAGTGAGTCTCGTATGTCTCTAAAGATCCAATCTTTTTGTCTATATTGTTGCTCTGGTGCAGATTCTAGATCAATTACATAGAGAATTAATGTATAAGTTTGCTATTTGAGGAAATTTTGCAAGTTTAGTTACATATATATAGTATCAATTTGTTCAGATTTAGTCAAGATTAGGGAGGTCCTTTATGTATTTGATCTTCTTTTAAGTTACCTATCTAGATTAGGAATTCTTTTTTCGAGGTATAATTAGATTGTAATTTTTTTATATTTTTATAGTTAGTGTACGTTGTTCATCTTGTTTATGCCCTGTTTGGTAATTACATAAAATTTTCCTTTTTATTTACCCTGTGTTTCTTTCTAATTTTGTAGGTATGGTTTGCTCTGTTTGTCGTTGCCCTGGTGCTCCTTGCGTACTGTTACTGCGTTCTCATGAAATCCCTAAAGTTTTTGGATGTTGTCCTTGATGAGGATTGCTTCATGATGATGGTGATTGTATTTATCTTTTCATTTATAGGATCATTTTATTTTATTTAGATATCAGTTTATGTGTATGTGCTTACTGAGGCATTGCTTTTCTTTTGATTAATTTATGTGTATGCTATGATCAACTGATGCATGTATGGCTATGTGCATGTTTTCATGTCTTATACAGTGAAGTACTCTGTATTTTAATCTAGATTCATTTTTAATAATAGTCTTTGAATTCCTTTTAATTCATGTAGGTTACAATACTCTTGTAGATATGAATATATCTTGCTGTTGTAAAATGTATGCAAGTTTAGTTTGATGTACAAGAAAAATTTTAATTTTACTGTGAGGTATTGTGAAGTTCATATAGGTCGCGAATGCAGTGAGGTATTGTGCATTTTCATATAGGTTGATTTATTTTTGTTGATATCATTGTAAATATGTTGTCATCAATGGTTATATAAATGTTCCTGTTGTGTAATGTGTGCAAGTTTATCTTTTAGGAACTAGGATATTATAGTTGATACTGATGAATCCATGATAGTGTAATTATAATAGTGAATTGAGTCATATATTCGTGTAATTCATGTAGCTTGCATACCTTTTGTCCATATCAATATATCTGGTCCCAGTAACTTCTAGGCCAGGATATCAATATAATAGTGAACTAGGCTTAATATGAATTTTTGCTGTTGTGAAATGTGTGCAAGTTTAGTATCATGAGTATCCAAGTTTCATTGTTTTGAATTTAGGTATCAGGTTTTTGGTGCACTTATTTGTTGTTCAATATATATATATATATATATATATATATATATATATATATATATATATATTATCATTGAACCTACTATAAATCTTTCCTGTTGTGTAATGTGTGCAACTTTAGTATCACGAAAACGCAAGTTTAGGAATTTTGTTTTAGGTACTAGGTTCCACTTGATATTGATGCTAGTGTAGTTATAAAATTTATGTAGGTTGAAATCCATTGCACATATCTTTATATCTTCTCTAGTAGATATTAATGTTGCTGTTGTAAACTGTGTGCAACCTTAGTATGATGATCATGCAATTTTTTATTTTTATTTTTTTCCAATCTGTGAATTATGTGTTTGCTGTAGGTATAGCTGTACTTTATTTTTACTATTCATTATTGATCAATTCGTTAAAGATTAGTTATGGTTGTGATTACTGTGTGGTACTCTGCATTTCACGTAGTTTGATTTCATTCACTTAAATGGAAGTTACATTTTAGGAAATTATTATTTTTGTGTTTTTATTGATGAATCCTTATACTAAAATGTATTAGTTGCTATTAAATCCTTTTATTACTGCGGGATATTACTTATGTTACTTATTCATTAGTTGCTATTATAGTTTCAGTTGCGAATTGAGTTAGGTACTCCGTAATCCTTTTGTAGGTATGAATGTATCTTGCCGTTGTGAATTATGCACAAGTTTAGTTTGATGTACATGCAAATTTTTAATTGTACGGTAAGGTATTGTGAAGTTCATATAGGCTGTCAATGCATGTGGTATTGTGCATTCTTCAAATAGGATGATTTCTTTTCTTCATATCATTGTAAATATATTATCATCAATGCTAATATATAAATCGTGCTGTTGTGTAATGCGTGCAAGTTTTAGTATCATGAATGTGCAATTTTTTAATTTCGGTATTTGAATTTCAGGAATTAGCTTTTAGGTACTAGGATTATACTTGATATCACTAAGATTAATATGAATCTTTGCTTTTGTGAAATGTGTGCAACTTTAGTATCATGAGTATGCAAGTTTTATTTGTGAATTGATATTGATGAATCAAAGCTACTATAGTTTCTATTGTGAATTGAGTTAGGTACTCTGTAATTCATATAGGTTGAAATCTTCATGTAGATAAGAATGTATCTTGCTGTTGTAAAATGTGTGCAAGTTTAGTTTGATGTAGATGCAAATTTTTAATTGTACTGTGAGGTATTGTGAGCTATTGTGCATTTTAATTTAGGTTGATTTGTTTTGTTCTTATCATTGTAATTATATTTTCATCAATGCTACTGTAAATCTTCCTGTTGTGCAATGCGTGCAAGTTTCAGTATCATCAACGTGCAACTTTTTAATTTGCAGTATTTGAATTTTAGGTACTAGGATTATAGTTGATATTGATGAACCCATGATAGTATTTTTATAATTGCGAATTCAGTGTTATATTTTTGTAATTCATGTAGGTTGAATACCTTTTGTACATATCAATCTATCTGGTCCTAGTAAGTTCTAGGATAGGTATGACCAAGCTTGATATGAATCTTTGATGTTGTGAAATGTGTGCAACTTTAGTATCATGAGTATGCAAGTTTTATTGTTTTTTATATAGGTATGAGGTTTATCATTGAGTCTACTATAATTCTTTTCTGTTGTGTAATGTTTGCAAGTTTATTATCATGAACATGCAAGTTTTCAATTGTAGCATTTTGAATTTTAGTAATTAAGTTTTAGGATCTTGGTTATAGTTTTTTATTGATGAATCTAAGCAATTATAGTTTCTATTGTGAATTGAGTTATGTACTCTGTAATTTATCTTGGTTGAAATCTTTTTGTAGATAAGAATGTATTTTTAGTTGTACTGTGAGGTATTGTGAAGTTCGTATAGGTTCTGAATGCAGTGAGCTATTGTGCATTTTCATTTAGGTTCATTCCTTTTGTTCATATCATTGTAAATATATTATCATCAATGCTACTATAAATCTTTCCTGTTGTGTAATGCGTGCAAGTTTCAGTATCATTAACGTGCAACTTTTCAATTTACAGTATTTGAATTTTAGGTACTAGGATTGTAGTTCATATTAATAAATCCATGATAGTATAATTATCATGAGTATGCAAGTTTTATTGGTGTAGTTATTGTTGTTCAATATATATAGTAGCATTGAGCCTACTACATATTTTTGGTGTAGCAATTAAGTTTTAGGAATTAGGATTCTAGTTTGATATTTGATGAATCCATCCTAGTATAATTATGATAGTGATTTGATTCATTTATCCTGTAATTCATGTATCTTGAATTCTTTTTTTGTAGCCATCAATGTATCTGCTTCCAGTAAGTTCTAAACCATTATATCATCAATGCTATTATGAATGTAGCTGTTGTAAAATGTGTGCAAGTTTAGTATCATGGTAATGCAAGTTTTAATTGTCGTTTTTGAATTTAGGGAAATAGTTTCTTGGTATAGCAATTTTTTGTACTCATAGTGATCCTCATGCATTTTTATTTAGGTATTGAAGTTGTTTTCTATATATTCATTTGTTGATTTGTTCTGTTTTTTAGTACATCCCCTGCAATATGAGAGCTTCCCTAGCTGCTTACATTCAGGAGCACAGGATTGTTGCCAAGACATTGGACTACAAGAGGATTGAGCCTGCTCTGCTGATTTTCGACAGTAGATCTTATGCTGAAGTTTTCAAGCATCGAGCCAATTACTCCAAATTATGTGGTTCTGCTTGGTTTGAATTTACTCATGACTATGCTCTTCATGCTGGAGATCGAGTGGTCTTCACTTTGGATAACTCGGTGTTTGATGTGAAAGTCGACACTTTACCGTGATGGGGAAATGCTTCTTCCTTTGCATTATGCTGGTATGTTTCTCATTTTTGTCTGTTATGTTTTTGATGCATTGTTGTCATAGATTTGTTAATAGTTTGTGGTTTCTCTTTTTGTGTAGCTTTTGACACCAGCTACTTTGCTCTGCTATCATGCCTCGGGGCTTGCACTTCAACTATCATGACAATCGCTTGTTTGTACGTTGTTTTTTCCGTATATCAAGTTTTCTGCATTGGCTCCCATACGTTCATGTGTTGACTGTTACAAATACAATGAGCTTTATAATGGTAATTTTCTCTGTTACTGCTATTTTTTACTATTATCTCCAATGATGTTATGTGATAATCATTGCATATCACAATTTAGTTATTAGAATCGGTATTTAGATTATGATCTTTGATCAATATCTTTTCTTCATCCAACTGATCATTGCGTAATCAAGTCCTTGAAGTTCCGCCTCATTCATTTGTACTAAATGTTCTTTTTCAGCGATCAAGAAGTCTTGCTCAACAACTGACTCAAGATTGCTCCAACTCTGTCTAATCGCTGCAATTCTGAACGCTGACGATCTTGGTCCAACTGATCACAGGTTACTTTATTCTGTTCCAAGTAATCTTGCTCTGCATCACTTTCATTCTGGTCACTGGTGCATTCTAGACAATCCTTGTTTGGATCAGTTTCATTTTCATCACTGCAGCATTCCGAATTATAGTCACCTGCTTCATCGCCATCTTTATCTTCTTCTTCAAGTTGATTGTTGCTTCTCATTGTATCAGCCATTATATTTGGATGCTGCAAATTGATTCATGTCGGGTAGTTGTACTGTAGTATTTAACTTATTGCAGCTTGTACAATATAGGTTTTAGTAATAGCACATACCTGGGCATTTATGCCTACTGTCAATAGCGAAGTGAAACTTGTTATAGGTATTGCCATGCTATCACTGTGAAGATGACTCATCACAGTCATTTGTTGCATGAGTTCTGTGTATGATTGTACGGCTCCTTGTGGTGCTAGCAACTCTGTAATCATTTGAGAACTTTGCTTTCCAAACTGAATGTCAAATAATTCCTGCAAAACATAATGTAAACTTTGCATGAGTTGTGTTCTGTTGACTGTTGCAAATTTAGTTATCTGAGCAAGCATTTTTTTCAGGATGTAAATATGTGCCTTGCGTCATTGTGTAAGTATTTTTCTTCATGAATCACAAAGGAACATCTGATTATTTCTAGTACACTGCACTAAGTTTTTTACACCATGAATAATGATAATGCATCTGATGATTCAGTAACTTACAGTTGTGGTTTCATGGTATTGTCAGGTCATCACAATAGATACAGCAGGAAAATCAACGCTAGAATTGATGCAAGAGGGGATTTGTGGTCAGATTATCATTTACTCCCTCCGTTTCAAAATAGACGACTCGACTTTGTACTAACTTTAGTAGGGAGTACCTTGCAATTACGAGAAGCAGCTTGTTCTTCATGTTTCTTTTTTCTCCTTTTTGCTTTTCCTTTGTCCAAATCTACGATTTGGAAATGAGATGAACACTCATCCATTTTTTAATGTTCTGCTGATGTAGATCTAAGGGCGACCGGAGTAGAATCTGTTTCTCAGGGCGAAATTTTACGACAAGATCTACAGAGGGGTGACAAGAAAGCAGCAAAAACTGAGGTTATTTTCACCATCCATGGCGGCGGCTGGCTGATGGGTGGTCGGGGGAGAAAGAGGATGGAAGAAGACCTAGTGATCTCAACGTTAGGTTGATCGCTTAGTTTTGACTGGAGTGGGTTGTTTGCTTAGCGGGTCTAGGCGTGTTTTGCAATTGGGCTTCACAATAGATAGAAAAACGATCCAGAGGAAAACGATACATAATTTTTTAGCATGTTTGTCTGTTGGGCTGATTTGAGTGACCCTATTTTTGGGTCAGTCAGTTTTCCTCTGTCTTCTTTTGCATCGATGTTATGTACCAATCGACTGACCATTTTTCTGGGTCACTCGACTGATCTGTAGCCGCACCCAATAAAATGTCTAGTACCATTTTTCTGGGTCACTCGACTGATCGGTCATGACTAATTAATGAATGCTTCCAATATCATCGATCATGAGAAAAGGGTTGAGTTATGACACAACAACGAATCATGGCGATGAGGATCGCGGAAAAAATATTTGCCTTGTATCATTCGGCCAAAATTAATTAGTCAAAGTGTTGCATGTACCTCTGACGCGCCAAAATGTTTTCCTGGGTCATGTCACCAAAGTTCGTCTTAAATATTTTCCTTGTATCGTTCGGCCAAAATTGCCGAAGCTGGGCGCAGTACCTCTGACGCGCACTGCAGCCCTGTGAACAAGCATAATAATTCACGCAATCGAGTTGTGCTTCAGATGATGTGGAACTTATAAATGAGTCTTTTACATGTCTCTACTACCCCTCATTACAATTTCAGAGCTAAACTCTTCTTGGTTGTAGCACTATCTGCTGGATGTCTACATTGTTTGAGTGGCGGCCTCTGATGTCTCGTTTAACTGAAATCTTTACAGAACATTCGGTGAAAATCTACTACGGCCACAAAATGATTCAGGCCTGAAGCCTTCCTTGTCAAGCCATGGTGATTACCTAAGTTATAGCACTAACGATGACTGATGTTGTGGTTCTGCAAGTAGGCAGTCAACTATGCTAATATTGAGAGACTATTAATGCATCAGTTGAGTTGAACATTTTACCGTAGATCCAGGCTTTGTTCGGTTAGCCCCTCCCCCGCCGGGATTGGAGTCCAATCCCGCCGAACCCCGTGGTTTCGTCCCGACCAGGATTCGACCCCAACATAGTTTATGAACGTGTTCGGTTAAACCCGGCCGGGGCTACACCCCCGTCCAATCCCTCTCAAACCCCGTGGAACTACCCGGGATAAAATCCTCTCCACTCCACCCGTGGAATCAATCCCTCCCGAGCGACGAAATGGTACGCCAGAAAACAATCGAGTCCCCGAGCTCTCTCTCTCCTGCGATTCAGCGGCGGCGCGGCCGTCCGGAGGCGACGATGGCGGCATACTTCCCCACTCCTTCCTCCTCTCCCATCCGGTGAGCTTCTCCTCCTCTTCCTTCCGCTCTACTTCTCCCACAGCTTCTGTTGGCGCCGCCTCCTTGCGCAGCGCCGCTTCTTCTTCCTTGTGCTGCCTCGCATAACACTCTTCTCCCGTGGTTTCTCTCATGAACACAAGAACACACGCACACACACAACCAAGGAAGAAGGCCATCGGCTTTGCCCAGAACATTCTCCCTTGGTGAACCACAGTGGCTACATTATTTTGCCCAGCCCTCACGGCCTTTTTCTCATTGCTTGATATGCAACATATATACAAGGGAATGGCCTCACGCATGTGCTAACTAGCCGGCAGGTTCGGCCACTAACTCCACGTACCGCACGCCCAGGTAACTACCCTGGAATCCCTCCCAGCTAACAACTTATCCATGCAGCCACTGACTAACCCGTGCATGCATTTGACTCACTAAACACAATATTGTTGTAGTTTGCACGCACACTCGCCACGACCCGGCCACCACACGGCCACATGCATGGCTTATTGCCATCAGCTTCTAGGGTTCTTGAGTCTGACCTGAGGTTGACCAGCGGCAAGGATTCATAGATGTGGATTAGAAAGGGAATAACCGAACAGGTTATGTATACAGGGATTCATGTGGATGGAGAATAGTGGGGTTTGGGTGACAAGTCGGGGATCACCCAATCCCTAGGAGGTTAGAAACCACTCGTGGAATCGCCCCACTTCAATCGAACAAAGCCTTAATGAGTCACCGTCCTCAGATGAAATTTCCAGGGCCCAACTTACAACAATTCGCTGGTGGTTAATCAGCCAATGTTGGCCACTTTGGTTCATGAAATGGTGCCTTGCTCTGAACTCATGAGTCGTTAATGAAACATGCTGAATCTTTGGTGGTGGCTGCGTAGAATCTTTCAGTGTAAATTTCTGGCGCGACGATTGCTGATCTATCCAATTGTTTCGTGGACTTCCGGGAACCAAACAGGCTGACATTTTCATACATTTGGCCACGATGCGTTTTCATTCTCTCACTAAGATTGCTACTTTTCATGGATGAAAACTACTAATCCAGCCGGGCTATTACCCATGCACGCATATCAGATTTTTGGGGCACAAGCATCAAGCCGAATCTTGCAGCATATTTTAACAGACGACATTTGTTCTCCTTTACTGTCATCAGTAACACTAAATATAATAGGCAAAAGGATAAAGTTCAATTTTATAACTTAGCAGGGCCGTGCGAACGCATGCCCCCTCTAACACAAATTTTGGCGTCCACTCTCCAAAGGGAGATGGTAGATCAACACATTCATTATGTGCAATGTGAACCATTGATCTAGGCCATAAGCCTTCTTGATCGCCCATAGACCCCGTCCAGTTAAGTATGTTCAAAGGTCAAGCTACCCTCTATTTATATACTTGTATTTACTGTGCCAATCTTGTTAATCTTTCTGTGTGGGACTAAATCAAATGTAATTACCTTGGTAGCATCGTCTGGCAACCAACACACACTGGCTAGCCAATATTTTGTCACCCATCTCACAGGAAGGCCGAAGCATTCAAGGCCCAGTTGCGAGGCAACCGCTTGCACGATCTCCAAAAACAAGAAGAAAAAAACAGTCTCCTTCACGCCGACGTCCTAGGGGTAGGAGGCACACCTCTTTCACGATTTCTGAACTCAAGAGCTAGCCGGCCGGAGGCGTCGATTTAATTGGCTGCTCGTTAACTATTGCTGTTCAACTTGATCGATCGCCATCCTTGTGTCTGCTTGTGTCTTCGATCCGATCTAGCTGTGTCGTCGATCTCGAGGCCGATGTAGCAAATACAACATATATATGCTTCTAAAAGAAAAATCACCGACAATATCGGAATTAGTGCGCGGACACATACTTAGCATAAGATCTAAGGTACAGTCCTTTGAATGGAAGGTCTCATGAGTAGCAAATGTGGCTACGGAATGATTTAGATCATAGGAAGGAGATCCCCAAAATATGTATGAATACCACTCGTACACTTCTTGTATAAGTTTTTTTTGTTAATACAACTCACGCCAATCGTAACAACCTGAACATAACTCCCAATTACCTAACATACCCTTTATGAATATTGAGAAGTCACAAAGACGAAGATCAATCATTCAATACTACCCGACATAATGCATTGCTAGGTTGATGGGCCCTGTCGCGCTGCGCAATATAAGGGCATCTCTAGCCGCGCCCCCAGGAAGGCCTCCCCAGGAGATTTTTTCGCGCCGGCGCCGAAGAAACGGCCCAGTCGCGTCCCCAGGAGTCCGATTTTCGTCGGCCTGGGCCGAAAACAGCGCCGGCGGACCCAGGCTGAACCCGGCGCGCTGGGGGGCGCCGGGGCGAACTGTTTTGGCGCGAAAAAGCCGCGGGCCAGCCGCGTCAGCGACAAGGCGCCTCGTCTTCCCCCAACGGCCTCGGTTCCCGCGGGGAATCAATGCCAAGGCTGCCGCCGGTCATCCTTGCCATTGATTCCTCACGGGCGGCGCGTCACGGGACGGCGCGCCGACGCCTCCCCTCCCTCGCACGCGTACACACGGGCGCGGCGCGGCTATATAGCCGGTGGCCTCCACTCGCCTGTGCCCACACCAGCCCCGCCCCTCGCCGCCGTCCAGCCCGTCCCTTTCCCTACCTCTCCCGAGCGCTGCCGCCCAGCCCCTCCCTCTATCTCTCTACCTCTCCCGAGCCCGTCGCCATGGCAGAACGCTTCCCCGGAGATGAGGCGGCGGCCAACGGCTTCGGCCGCCGTTCGCTCCGCGAACAGGAGTCCTGGCTCCTGTTCCAGGCGAACATCCCGGCACCGCCGGACATGCGCGCCGGGCTGACAGGGTGGAGACTCAGCGTCGGGGGAGTGCCCATTCCCCCGTTGCCCGATGCCGTGGCGAAGCCGAAGTACTTCGCCGAGGAAGTCGAGGTCGTGCGCGCCTCCCTCACCGACGCCCAACTCTCCCTCCCCCAGTACGCCGCCGACAACCACGCGACTTGGGCGGCGTATTTCGAGCGCCGCCAGCAGCAGCGCTTGGCGTCCACCAACGGCGCGCCGGTGGTCGGCGGCCGGCAGAAAAGCGAGGGGCGCCACCTGTGGTGGGGCGTCCCCGGCCGCACACTCGAGGGCGTGCTGACGTACCTCGAGGGCGGCAACGACCCGCCGTTGGCGTACCCGGCGAGGGTGGTCGCCCCGGCGTAGCACCGACGCGCCGGGCCATGGGCGCCAAGGAGGTTCGGGTCCTCGTCCTCTTCTTCCTCCTCCCGATCTTCAGCGCGCTCCTCCGGCACTCTGGCCCTGCTCGGCGTCAAGGCCGAGCCCGCGGCGGAGACGCCGCTCGGCCGGCGCACTCGCAGCGCCGGCATCGTCATCAACGAGGGCGGCCGGCGCGCCTACTCGTCGGCTCCTCCTCCGCGCTTCGTCAAGCCAAAGACGGAGCCGGGGCTCGCGCCGGTGAAGAAGGAGCCGGCCGCGCCGGTGACGACGGAGCTCGACGATGGCGACGCGGCCCTGCAATGGGCACGCAGGGACTCCATAGCGATGGAGAAGGAGCGCCTGGAGAAGGCGAAGCCATTCTCGTGTTCTTTTTTTTGTGAGGACTCGCCGATGTTTATGAAATTGATACAAGATTTATGTCCTGGGTTTATTTAAAAATAAATTTATGATTTATAATCATGTACACATCCTCTTTTAAAAAAAGAATCTTCTTTTACACCTAACATACTTTAGAAATTACTACTCTTTGTGTGGGCCACCCATACTTGAATAGAACAAGAACATGTGCTGAAAGTGAGCAAACACATTTATTCACAAGCCAAAAAAAGGGAAATTGAAGACACACATAGACTCACAAAACAGATAAAAGGGCAAGCACTGAAGTGCCTAACACTCACTATGCCAAAACTATACCTATACACGCAGATGCTTAATGTCATAGTCTCCAATTTTTGATTCTTCTAGAGATTATGAACATACAAGAATCATACATTGCTTAGGCATGGGAGTCAACAGGATTCACTCTTCCGCGTCCGGTAAATATTTCACGAGCAACTTGGTTAGTTCAACCTTCTACATGGGGACTCGTTCGGTGTTGGAGACACCATTCATGTCCAATGTCGAGGAGCACATGATGCTGGTGGGTATATAACATTCTTTCCACTAGCATCATGGAGCACAACCATTGACAACATTGTGCCAACTGTTTTTCTAGGAACAACCAAGAACTAGATGTGGGAAAACCCACAGCGAGGGCATTCCTATGTAAACCCACAGGAATCGCAGGTCAGGAGTTTAGTGTAGCAAAATTCAAAACATCATTGCGAACACATGCATGTCATAAGATTTAAGCCTTAAGGTACTTTGAATTGAAATATTTTCATGAAAAGGAAATGCTTTGTATCAAACTATTTGGATCAACTGAAGGAGATCACTGATACATTTCCCATATATAGTATGGTGTACGATTCTTTTTAGTCAAAAAATATACACCCCCCCCCCCCCCCAAAAAAAACATGGTGATGTTCCAGGCGCTTTATGGACTATTGAGATGTCACGTAAGTATATATACATGAACACCATGTTTATAGTCACTCACCCAAATTCCCTAATTCTCACTCATGACATGAACACATTTGTGAGTTAAATGAAACATAGTACTTTCACAAGTCATCTTGGTTAGTTAGACATAGTAAAACATAGTACTTATGTCATATTTTTGTGAATAAAAAATAAAGATTTTCCATCATTTACACCTCTTCTTTTAAGAAAATAATCTTCTTGTACACCTAAATGTATTTTAGAAATTAATAGTCACAAGACTGTAGACAATGCGGGCCACTCTTGGTTGAATAGAACGAGCACATGTGCTGAAACTGCAGAAATACATGGACCCACAAGCTCATAAAAAGGAAAATTTGAGAAACACAGAACCACATGCCCATAAAAAGGCAAGCAGTAAGGTGCAATCATACTCACCGTACCCAAACTGTTCACGTAGGTCCTCAATTTCGTAGTCTCCGAGTTTTGATTCCTCTAGAGATTTTAAACATGCATCATTCATACAGTGAGGGAGTGTACATTTCACCAGATCCAGATTTGCCCTTAGTCTTGGAAGGCATCATGATTTTCTCTTCCACGTCGCTGTTCTGTTCCATGAGCAACTTGGTGCCTCAAACCTTGTTCAAAATAACCAGTTGGGTGTTGGAGACACCATTCAAGTGCAACCCCAAGGAACACATGAAGTTGATGGGTACATTGCACACTTCCCAATACGATCTGTGGAGCACAAACGCCAACAACATTGTGGCAATTGTTGTCCAAGAGACTACCAATAATTCGGCACGGAACAAACCACAACCTGGACATTTTCATGTAAAACCCCATTAATTTATGGTCAACAGGAAGTGTGTACATTTTACTACAGGAAGATTCTTGGTTTTTACCAGTTTAAAGGGCTTCAAGATTGGTTTTGTTCCGTTTTGATTATCTGGCGTCACTGGATACCTGATATTGTGATTGTTGTTGAGTATAGTATTTTAGATCCAAAGAATCACTGAAACTAGCCATAGTTTGGCTACAAAATGGTTGTAAATGGTAAAGTATATATGTCACCTATACCTTTATTTCTATATAGGTTTTGATTTTATTTAAATTTGTTTTTAGGCATAACCATATAGCTCTTTTTACGAACTGAACATAGCTTAGATGGTTAGGTTTCTTGTGTTGAATGAGCCCACCCGGGTTCAAGTTCTAGACTTGACATGTGTGCTCGCATATTTTCCAGATTTATTTCAGGTTCTTCTGCTATTCTTTCAGCGGTATGGCGTGCCCGTCAACTCAAGCCATCAATGACAACTTCGTCAATCTCAAGATCCATCGACTCAGTCTCTCGAAGATGCTCACAAGGGTAGGGAGTGAGGACATGTGTTCATAGGAGTGAGTGTGTGTGCATGAATGTAAGAGCATCTCCAGTCGTTGTGCCCCCCAGGAGTCGTTTTTTCGGCCTCCTGGGGAGGCCTCGGCGAAATTTTGGTACTGGGGGGGGGGGGGTGCATTTTCCCAGCCGTCCCCCCATAGGTGTTCACTTTTTCTTCTTTTTTTTTCAATTCCAGTGTCCGGTCATTCCAACAAACACCTTTTGGGCATGCCCACCACACCGGACTCGAGCTCACCGGCGACGACCCCAGGCCACCCCGTCCTTCCTCCTCCGCCATGGCCATCGGTGGCGCCGGTGTTCTCTATGCGTGGAGGCCGCCGCCAGCCGTGCCCGTGCAAGGCAGTACGAGCCTCCTCGCGAGCTAGCTAGCTCCGCTGGATGGCATGGCGTACCACGCGAGCTAGCTAGCTCCACTGGATGGCATGGCGTCCCACACGAGCTAGCTATCTAGCTTCGCTGCATGGCATGTGCTGCTGCAGCCGTCGGCCTCGCGCTCGCGCCCGCGCCCGGCATGTGCTGTTGCAGCCGTCGGCCTCGCGCTCGCGCCCACGCCCGGCATGTGCTGCTGCAGCCGTCGGCCTCGCGCTCGCGCCCGCGCCCGCGCCTCGCCTGTGCTCCACCCCAGGGACCCCGTCAAAGTCGGCGGCGGCCTCACTGAAGAGTGCGAGCCGCATGGCTCGCTGCTCACCTGCAGCTCACCTCGACACCTCGAGGACCATGCTGAGCGAAACCGGCCACTGGTGTGCTTGGGCACGCACGCACGGGAGTGCTGAGTGCATGGCGGCCACGGCAAGAAACGCCAGTAGCATGCGGTAGCGAGGAGCAGCAAGAGCAATACGCGGAGCGTGGCGGAGCTCGCGGGCGCCATGGGCGTGCAGAGCGAGGCAGAGCTCATGGGCGCGGGTGGGCTCGCGGCGGGGCAGGTCGTGGACCTCGCCAGGGAGGGCGCCGACGTCGGCCTCGCCACGCTGGAGTACATCCATGTGCACAAGACGGCGTGGCTCCAGGAGGCCGCGGCGGTGTGCGGCGCCATCGTCGCCGGAGAAGACGACGAGGAGGTCGAGGGCGTCCGCCGCCTCTCCGCACCGTCCGCCGTGGCCTCGCCCCTGGCCTGCACCCCACACCTCGCGCCCCGCACCCCGCCGTGGCTGCCCGCCCTGCTGTGCCCGTGGATGGAGAGAAGGAGAAGAGAAGAGAGAAGCACGTGGATGGGCCCCGGAGGAAAAGTGAGGAGAGAGGGAGTGGGAGGCTGACGGCGGGCCCAAGGCATGCAAAGCAGTCTCTCTCCTCCCCCAGCTGCCCCCCGGGATCCTGGGTTTGGGGTGGGCTCGCCGGCCGTATTTTTGCCCAAATCCGGCGATAATTGAGGTCGTGGGGGTGTGACTGGGTGTTTTTTATGCTGCCGGCGACGAAAAAGTGCTCTTGGGGGTCTTCCTGGGGGAGCCGGCTGGAGATGCTCTAAGCGTATGTGGTTGCTGCCTTGTTATGTTATTTATCTCTTTTAGCAATCGATATGCCTTTGCTTCTTCGGAGACAAATCCATCTTCTAAAGTTTGTGTGCACATCAATCTAGAAAAGGTTGTTTATTTTCTTAAAATAAAATCATGAGTTGTCCTTCATACAATTTATCCTTTCGAAAACACAATATTCTCGTACACCTTGTATGTTAATGTATTATAAAAGAAATACTCGCCTAACAGTACACAATGAAGCTACTGCTTTTTTTAACGTATGACGCTACTGCTAGTTGACTATGAATGGGTACATGGGCTAAAATTAAAGAAACACATGGACACACAAGCATCTAAAAAGGCACGCGGTGACGTGACCACTGACCACACACTCTCAAAGCCCAACCTATACATGCATATCTATGTTATAAACCGCAAAGTCTATCAGTTCTCATTTCTCTAGAGATTATGAACACACATCATTCGTACCTTGAATCAGTGGAGTGCACCACATCTAGATTTGTTGCTTAGGTTTGGAGGGCATCGGAATTTACTTTTTCGCATCATGTTAATGTTCCGTGAGCAATGTGGTTCTCCTTCAACCTTGTTCAGAATGACCAGTTGGATGTTGGAGACACCATTCATGTCCAAACCGAGGAACACATGATGTTGGCGGGTACATAGCATAGTAGCATTCTTCCATACACGATACGGATGGGGCACAAACACCAGTGACATTGTGGCATCTGTTGTCCTAGAGACCACGAAGGATTCAACATGGAACAAGGTACGATTGGTGCACTCCCATGTAAAACCACTGGAACCTAGGGATTACAATGTTAGCGTAGCAAAAATAAAATGTCGTTTATTCTTCCTATTTTGCTAACATGAAGGCGTTCTGCTAATGGTGTAACAATAAATAAAATGATGGGCATGCCGTTATACATTTGTATATAGATGAAATAAAAAGGGCAACCACACATATGGGAAATTTTGTTTTATAATTATAGTATTACGAAGTACAACTTTCCCACATGATTACTGTGCCATCATTGAAATCTGACTTAACTCGGTGACTATGTAGTTGCAGGTTACCATGGCCTCGCAAAACAACCCAATTAATAACATCTGCTTGTTAATCCTGCAAAACATCTTAATTAAGCCGTGTTGATACTCGTCGTCTTGAAACTTAAAATGTTCGCCAAAAGGGTAGGTGGCAAAAGTGGCCATTGTGACATAACCGAGTCTCATTAGGGCCTGTATGGCAACTGCACAACTCCCAGCTTCTTTGTTTCCGCGAGAGGATCTGTCCCGAACGACTTGGCTAAGCTAGCTCTTGGATCTGAGACGGGTCGTAGTAGAAAAACTGGGAGCTGGTGTTTCGTGGATCCCAGAATTTGTAAAACTTGGAGTTCGAGTTATTTACGACGAGCTGCCACCAAGAAGTGAAAGAAAACGTTTCATCCAGCAAAGAAAAGACCTGAGCGACTCCCTTCCCTCCCTACCAGGCCAGAAACGAGCTTAATGGGCCAGCCAGCTATAAGCCCAGGACTAGCAATTGGATCTCGGAGTTCCGTAGCCGAACGGTGTTTTGAATCACCAGCCGAATTTGAGGATTTCTAGGCGTTGGAGAGTTGCCGAACAGGCCCTTAGTCACAAAATTCATTGAATAGGCTGAAGGTAAATTTTGGGTCCTGTCAATCATAAACAGTGGATGCTTAGCCTCGTCAATCAGAAATTCAGAATGCGTGAATAATATTCGGCCTTATCGGTCTTGGAAAAGTTGATGATGTCCTAGCCTCGTCAATCAAGGTAATAAAATGCAATTTAGCTACTTTTCAGTCAGCTGATTTTTTGATTTTGGGTCAGTCGAATTTTTGGCCGTTGGATTTGTGCTTTGAGATTTGTGGTTTAGTTTCTTTCTGTTTTGTTTTTGGTGGCGAGTTGGGCCTAGGTGAATTCGACCGAGTCTTCTTTTGGGTCAGTCGATTTTGCTGGATGGGCTCGCTCAGCCTCGCGGGCGCCCGTTATGTATTTTGCCTCGCCCGTTAACAGGCTTGGAGCCCAGCGCCCAGCCAGCTTCTGTAATCCCGAGCGTCGGCCGCTTCTCTTCTTATCCCCTTCGCTCTTTCGAATCTGTCAGTCACTTCTCCCCCACCGCTCTGCCTTAGTCTCTCCTGGTCTCTGCCTTCTCTTCGTACCCATAGCTAGGGAATTCTTGCTAGATCTGCTCCCTCTGCGGATACTTCTTCCTCTGCTTTCTGTTTATTGCTAGATCTGCTCCTTTTATCCTTGTATCTGCTTGCTAAGGTGCTTTCTATGTGGTTCTCTATGGTGTTTGCAGGATTTGTGAGTGGGAGGGTTTCGTTGCTGACGGATTGCGGTTGCTGCATCTCCTCTTTTTGAGGTATTTTTGCTCCTTGAATCGTATTCTTGTATTGTTTTCTGTAATATTTAGAGGAGTCGTGTTAGCTTTTTTGTTTTTTGTGCTTTACATAGGGTATCTTGCTCATATTTTGATACAAATCGTGCGTGTCATCTGTTTTAGTGGTGAGATTTGGTTTTGACTTTTTTTTGTTCTAGTAGTAGTAGCTTGGTTTATGGTCTGTTTAATTAGATGCTTTTGGTAGGATTTGCTCCAATATTGGTTTTGGTTAGGGTTTTCTTGTGTATTTGATCTTCTTTTAAGTTAGGAAGGGGAGGAGGAGAGCATGGAATCTAAGTAGTTTTAGGGTTTGATGTACAGTGATTTGGTTTTACGGTTTTGTTTTAGGGTTTGGTTTCGTAGGGTCCGAACAGGTTAATTCAGTGAGTCTCGTATGTCTCTAAAGATCCAATCTTTTTGTCTATATTGTTGCTCTGGTGCAGATTCTAGATCAATTACATAGAGAATTAATGTATAAGTTTGCTATTTGAGGAAATTTTGCAAGTTTAGTTACATATATATAGTATCAATTTGTTCAGATTTAGTCAAGATTAGGGAGGTCCTTTATGTATTTGATCTTCTTTTAAGTTACCTATCTAGATTAGGAATTCTTTTTTCGAGGTATAATTAGATTGTAATTTTTTTATATTTTTATAGTTAGTGTACGTTGTTCATCTTGTTTATGCCCTGTTTGGTAATTACATAAAATTTTCCTTTTTATTTACCCTGTGTTTCTTTCTAATTTTGTAGGTATGGTTTGCTCTGTTTGTCGTTGCCCTGGTGCTCCTTGCGTACTGTTACTGCGTTCTCATGAAATCCCTAAAGTTTTTGGATGTTGTCCTTGATGAGGATTGCTTCATGATGATGGTGATTGTATTTATCTTTTCATTTATAGGATCATTTTATTTTATTTAGATATCAGTTTATGTGTATGTGCTTACTGAGGCATTGCTTTTCTTTTGATTAATTTATGTGTATGCTATGATCAACTGATGCATGTATGGCTATGTGCATGTTTTCATGTCTTATACAGTGAAGTACTCTGTATTTTAATCTAGATTCATTTTTAATAATAGTCTTTGAATTCCTTTTAATTCATGTAGGTTACAATACTCTTGTAGATATGAATATATCTTGCTGTTGTAAAATGTATGCAAGTTTAGTTTGATGTACAAGAAAAATTTTAATTTTACTGTGAGGTATTGTGAAGTTCATATAGGTCGCGAATGCAGTGAGGTATTGTGCATTTTCATATAGGTTGATTTATTTTTGTTGATATCATTGTAAATATGTTGTCATCAATGGTTATATAAATGTTCCTGTTGTGTAATGTGTGCAAGTTTATCTTTTAGGAACTAGGATATTATAGTTGATACTGATGAATCCATGATAGTGTAATTATAATAGTGAATTGAGTCATATATTCGTGTAATTCATGTAGCTTGCATACCTTTTGTCCATATCAATATATCTGGTCCCAGTAACTTCTAGGCCAGGATATCAATATAATAGTGAACTAGGCTTAATATGAATTTTTGCTGTTGTGAAATGTGTGCAAGTTTAGTATCATGAGTATCCAAGTTTCATTGTTTTGAATTTAGGTATCAGGTTTTTGGTGCACTTATTTGTTGTTCAATATATATATATATATATATATATATATATATATATATATATATATATATATATATATATATATATTATCATTGAACCTACTATAAATCTTTCCTGTTGTGTAATGTGTGCAACTTTAGTATCACGAAAACGCAAGTTTAGGAATTTTGTTTTAGGTACTAGGTTCCACTTGATATTGATGCTAGTGTAGTTATAAAATTTATGTAGGTTGAAATCCATTGCACATATCTTTATATCTTCTCTAGTAGATATTAATGTTGCTGTTGTAAACTGTGTGCAACCTTAGTATGATGATCATGCAATTTTTTATTTTTATTTTTTTCCAATCTGTGAATTATGTGTTTGCTGTAGGTATAGCTGTACTTTATTTTTACTATTCATTATTGATCAATTCGTTAAAGATTAGTTATGGTTGTGATTACTGTGTGGTACTCTGCATTTCACGTAGTTTGATTTCATTCACTTAAATGGAAGTTACATTTTAGGAAATTATTATTTTTGTGTTTTTATTGATGAATCCTTATACTAAAATGTATTAGTTGCTATTAAATCCTTTTATTACTGCGGGATATTACTTATGTTACTTATTCATTAGTTGCTATTATAGTTTCAGTTGCGAATTGAGTTAGGTACTCCGTAATCCTTTTGTAGGTATGAATGTATCTTGCCGTTGTGAATTATGCACAAGTTTAGTTTGATGTACATGCAAATTTTTAATTGTACGGTAAGGTATTGTGAAGTTCATATAGGCTGTCAATGCATGTGGTATTGTGCATTCTTCAAATAGGATGATTTCTTTTCTTCATATCATTGTAAATATATTATCATCAATGCTAATATATAAATCGTGCTGTTGTGTAATGCGTGCAAGTTTTAGTATCATGAATGTGCAATTTTTTAATTTCGGTATTTGAATTTCAGGAATTAGCTTTTAGGTACTAGGATTATACTTGATATCACTAAGATTAATATGAATCTTTGCTTTTGTGAAATGTGTGCAACTTTAGTATCATGAGTATGCAAGTTTTATTTGTGAATTGATATTGATGAATCAAAGCTACTATAGTTTCTATTGTGAATTGAGTTAGGTACTCTGTAATTCATATAGGTTGAAATCTTCATGTAGACAAGAATGTATCTTGCTGTTGTAAAATGTGTGCAAGTTTAGTTTGATGTAGATGCAAATTTTTAATTGTACTGTGAGGTATTGTGAGCTATTGTGCATTTTAATTTAGGTTGATTTGTTTTGTTCTTATCATTGTAATTATATTTTCATCAATGCTACTGTAAATCTTCCTGTTGTGCAATGCGTGCAAGTTTCAGTATCATCAACGTGCAACTTTTTAATTTGCAGTATTTGAATTTTAGGTACTAGGATTATAGTTGATATTGATGAACCCATGATAGTATTTTTATAATTGTGAATTCAGTGTTATATTTTTGTAATTCATGTAGGTTGAATACCTTTTGTACATATCAATCTATCTGGTCCTAGTAAGTTCTAGGATAGGTATGACCAAGCTTGATATGAATCTTTGATGTTGTGAAATGTGTGCAACTTTAGTATCATGAGTATGCAAGTTTTATTGTTTTTTATATAGGTATGAGGTTTATCATTGAGTCTACTATAATTCTTTTCTGTTGTGTAATGTTTGCAAGTTTATTATCATGAACATGCAAGTTTTCAATTGTAGCATTTTGAATTTTAGTAATTAAGTTTTAGGATCTTGGTTATAGTTTTTTATTGATGAATCTAAGCAATTATAGTTTCTATTGTGAATTGAGTTATGTACTCTGTAATTTATCTTGGTTGAAATCTTTTTGTAGATAAGAATGTATTTTTAGTTGTACTGTGAGGTATTGTGAAGTTCGTATAGGTTCTGAATGCAGTGAGCTATTGTGCATTTTCATTTAGGTTCATTCCTTTTGTTCATATCATTGTAAATATATTATCATCAATGCTACTATAAATCTTTCCTGTTGTGTAATGCGTGCAAGTTTCAGTATCATTAACGTGCAACTTTTCAATTTACAGTATTTGAATTTTAGGTACTAGGATTGTAGTTCATATTAATAAATCCATGATAGTATAATTATCATGAGTATGCAAGTTTTATTGGTGTAGTTATTGTTGTTCAATATATATAGTAGCATTGAGCCTACTACATATTTTTGGTGTAGCAATTAAGTTTTAGGAATTAGGATTCTAGTTTGATATTTGATGAATCCATCCTAGTATAATTATGATAGTGATTTGATTCATTTATCCTGTAATTCATGTATCTTGAATTCTTTTTTTGTAGCCATCAATGTATCTGCTTCCAGTAAGTTCTAAACCATTATATCATCAATGCTATTATGAATGTAGCTGTTGTAAAATGTGTGCAAGTTTAGTATCATGGTAATGCAAGTTTTAATTGTCGTTTTTGAATTTAGGGAAATAGTTTCTTGGTATAGCAATTTTTTGTACTCATAGTGATCCTCATGCATTTTTATTTAGGTATTGAAGTTGTTTTCTATATATTCATTTGTTGATTTGTTCTGTTTTTTAGTACATCCCCTGCAATATGAGAGCTTCCCTAGCTGCTTACATTCAGGAGCACAGGATTGTTGCCAAGACATTGGACTACAAGAGGATTGAGCCTGCTCTGCTGATTTTCGACAGTAGATCTTATGCTGAAGTTTTCAAGCATCGAGCCAATTACTCCAAATTATGTGGTTCTGCTTGGTTTGAATTTACTCATGACTATGCTCTTCATGCTGGAGATCGAGTGGTCTTCACTTTGGATAACTCGGTGTTTGATGTGAAAGTCGACACTTTACCGTGATGGGGAAATGCTTCTTCCTTTGCATTATGCTGGTATGTTTCTCATTTTTGTCTGTTATGTTTTTGATGCATTGTTGTCATAGATTTGTTAATAGTTTGTGGTTTCTCTTTTTGTGTAGCTTTTGACACCAGCTACTTTGCTCTGCTATCATGCCTCGGGGCTTGCACTTCAACTATCATGACAATCGCTTGTTTGTACGTTGTTTTTTCCGTATATCAAGTTTTCTGCATTGGCTCCCATACGTTCATGTGTTGACTGTTACAAATACAATGAGCTTTATAATGGTAATTTTCTCTGTTACTGCTATTTTTTACTATTATCTCCAATGATGTTATGTGATAATCATTGCATATCACAATTTAGTTATTAGAATCGGTATTTAGATTATGATCTTTGATCAATATCTTTTCTTCATCCAACTGATCATTGCGTAATCAAGTCCTTGAAGTTCCGCCTCATTCATTTGTACTAAATGTTCTTTTTCAGCGATCAAGAAGTCTTGCTCAACAACTGACTCAAGATTGCTCCAACTCTGTCTAATCGCTGCAATTCTGAACGCTGACGATCTTGGTCCAACTGATCACAGGTTACTTTATTCTGTTCCAAGTAATCTTGCTCTGCATCACTTTCATTCTGGTCACTGGTGCATTCTAGACAATCCTTGTTTGGATCAGTTTCATTTTCATCACTGCAGCATTCCGAATTATAGTCACCTGCTTCATCGCCATCTTTATCTTCTTCTTCAAGTTGATTGTTGCTTCTCATTGTATCAGCCATTATATTTGGATGCTGCAAATTGATTCATGTCGGGTAGTTGTACTGTAGTATTTAACTTATTGCAGCTTGTACAATATAGGTTTTAGTAATAGCACATACCTGGGCATTTATGCCTACTGTCAATAGCGAAGTGAAACTTGTTATAGGTATTGCCATGCTATCACTGTGAAGATGACTCATCACAGTCATTTGTTGCATGAGTTCTGTGTATGATTGTACGGCTCCTTGTGGTGCTAGCAACTCTGTAATCATTTGAGAACTTTGCTTTCCAAACTGAATGTCAAATAATTCCTGCAAAACATAATGTAAACTTTGCATGAGTTGTGTTCTGTTGACTGTTGCAAATTTAGTTATCTGAGCAAGCATTTTTTTCAGGATGTAAATATGTGCCTTGCGTCATTGTGTAAGTATTTTTCTTCATGAATCACAAAGGAACATCTGATTATTTCTAGTACACTGCACTAAGTTTTTTACATCATGAATAATGATAATGCATCTGATGATTCAGTAACTTACAGTTGTGGTTTCATGGTATTGTCAGGTCATCACAATAGATACAGCAGGAAAATCAACGCTAGAATTGATGCAAGAGGGGATTTGTGGTCAGATTATCATTTACTCCCTCCGTTTCAAAATAGACGACTCGACTTTGTACTAACTTTAGTAGGGAGTACCTTGCAATTACGAGAAGCAGCTTGTTCTTCATGTTTCTTTTTTCTCCTTTTTGCTTTTCCTTTGTCCAAATCTACGATTTGGAAATGAGATGAACACTCATCCATTTTTTAATGTTCTGCTGATGTAGATCTAAGGGCGACCGGAGTAGAATCTGTTTCTCAGGGCGAAATTTTACGACAAGATCTACAGAGGGGTGACAAGAAAGCAGCAAAAACTGAGGTTATTTTCACCATCCATGGCGGCGGCTGGCTGATGGGTGGTCGGGGGAGAAAGAGGATGGAAGAAGACCTAGTGATCTCAACGTTAGGTTGATCGCTTAGTTTTGACTGGAGTGGGTTGTTTGCTTAGCGGGTCTAGGCGTGTTTTGCAATTGGGCTTCACAATAGATAGAAAAACGATCCAGAGGAAAACGATACATAATTTTTTAGCATGTTTGTCTGTTGGGCTGATTTGAGTGACCCTATTTTTGGGTCAGTCAGTTTTCCTCTGTCTTCTTTTGCATCGATGTTATGTACCAATCGACTGACCATTTTTCTGGGTCACTCGACTGATCTGTAGCCGCACCCAATAAAATGTCTAGTACCATTTTTCTGGGTCACTCGACTGATCGGTCATGACTAATTAATGAATGCTTCCAATATCATCGATCATGAGAAAAGGGTTGAGTTATGACACAACAACGAATCATGGCGATGAGGATCGCGGAAAAAATATTTGCCTTGTATCATTCGGCCAAAATTAATTAGTCAAAGTGTTGCATGTACCTCTGACGCGCCAAAATGTTTTCCTGGGTCATGTCACCAAAGTTCGTCTTAAATATTTTCCTTGTATCGTTCGGCCAAAATTGCCGAAGCTGGGCGCAGTACCTCTGACGCGCACTGCAGCCCTGTGAACAAGCATAATAATTCACGCAATCGAGTTGTGCTTCAGATGATGTGGAACTTATAAATGAGTCTTTTACATGTCTCTACTACCCCTCATTACAATTTCAGAGCTAAACTCTTCTTGGTTGTAGCACTATCTGCTGGATGTCTACATTGTTTGAGTGGCGGCCTCTGATGTCTCGTTTAACTGAAATCTTTACAGAACATTCGGTGAAAATCTACTACGGCCACAAAATGATTCAGGCCTGAAGCCTTCCTTGTCAAGCCATGGTGATTACCTAAGTTATAGCACTAACGATGACTGATGTTGTGGTTCTGCAAGTAGGCAGTCAACTATGCTAATATTGAGAGACTATTAATGCATCAGTTGAGTTGAACATTTTACCGTAGATCCAGGCTTTGTTCGGTTAGCCCCTCCCCCGCCGGGATTGGAGTCCAATCCCGCCGAACCCCGTGGTTTCGTCCCGACCAGGATTCGACCCCAACATAGTTTATGAACGTGTTCGGTTAAACCCGGCCGGGGCTACACCCCCGTCCAATCCCTCTCAAACCCCGTGGAACTACCCGGGATAAAATCCTCTCCACTCCACCCGTGGAATCAATCCCTCCCGAGCGACGAAATGGTACGCCAGAAAACAATCGAGTCCCCGAGCTCTCTCTCTCCTGCGATTCAGCGGCGGCGCGGCCGTCCGGAGGCGACGATGGCGGCATACTTCCCCACTCCTTCCTCCTCTCCCATCCGGTGAGCTTCTCCTCCTCTTCCTTCCGCTCTACTTCTCCCACAGCTTCTGTTGGCGCCGCCTCCTTGCGCAGCGCCGCTTCTTCTTCCTTGTGCTGCCTCGCATAACACTCTTCTCCCGTGGTTTCTCTCATGAACACAAGAACACACGCACACACACAACCAAGGAAGAAGGCCATCGGCTTTGCCCAGAACATTCTCCCTTGGTGAACCACAGTGGCTACATTATTTTGCCCAGCCCTCACGGCCTTTTTCTCATTGCTTGATATGCAACATATATACAAGGGAATGGCCTCACGCATGTGCTAACTAGCCGGCAGGTTCGGCCACTAACTCCACGTACCGCACGCCCAGGTAACTACCCTGGAATCCCTCCCAGCTAACAACTTATCCATGCAGCCACTGACTAACCCGTGCATGCATTTGACTCACTAAACACAATATTGTTGTAGTTTGCACGCACACTCGCCACGACCCGGCCACCACACGGCCACATGCATGGCTTATTGCCATCAGCTTCTAGGGTTCTTGAGTCTGACCTGAGGTTGACCAGCGGCAAGGATTCATAGATGTGGATTAGAAAGGGAATAACCGAACAGGTTATGTATACAGGGATTCATGTGGATGGAGAATAGTGGGGTTTGGGTGACAAGTCGGGGATCACCCAATCCCTAGGAGGTTAGAAACCACTCGTGGAATCGCCCCACTTCAATCGAACAAAGCCTTAATGAGTCACCGTCCTCAGATGAAATTTCCAGGGCCCAACTTACAACAATTCGCTGGTGGTTAATCAGCCAATGTTGGCCACTTTGGTTCATGAAATGGTGCCTTGCTCTGAACTCATGAGTCGTTAATGAAACATGCTGAATCTTTGGTGGTGGCTGCGTAGAATCTTTCAGTGTAAATTTCTGGCGCGACGATTGCTGATCTATCCAATTGTTTCGTGGACTTCCGGGAACCAAACAGGCTGACATTTTCATACATTTGGCCACGATGCGTTTTCATTCTCTCACTAAGATTGCTACTTTTCATGGATGAAAACTACTAATCCAGCCGGGCTATTACCCATGCACGCATATCAGATTTTTGGGGCACAAGCATCAAGCCGAATCTTGCAGCATATTTTAACAGACGACATTTGTTCTCCTTTACTGTCATCAGTAACACTAAATATAATAGGCAAAAGGATAAAGTTCAATTTTATAACTTAGCAGGGCCGTGCGAACGCATGCCCCCTCTAACACAAATTTTGGCGTCCACTCTCCAAAGGGAGATGGTAGATCAACACATTCATTATGTGCAATGTGAACCATTGATCTAGGCCATAAGCCTTCTTGATCGCCCATAGACCCCGTCCAGTTAAGTATGTTCAAAGGTCAAGCTACCCTCTATTTATATACTTGTATTTACTGTGCCAATCTTGTTAATCTTTCTGTGTGGGACTAAATCAAATGTAATTACCTTGGTAGCATCGTCTGGCAACCAACACACACTGGCTAGCCAATATTTTGTCACCCATCTCACAGGAAGGCCGAAGCATTCAAGGCCCAGTTGCGAGGCAACCGCTTGCACGATCTCCAAAAACAAGAAGAAAAAAACAGTCTCCTTCACGCCGACGTCCTAGGGGTAGGAGGCACACCTCTTTCACGATTTCTGAACTCAAGAGCTAGCCGGCCGGAGGCGTCGATTTAATTGGCTGCTCGTTAACTATTGCTGTTCAACTTGATCGATCGCCATCCTTGTGTCTGCTTGTGTCTTCGATCCGATCTAGCTGTGTCGTCGATCTCGAGGCCGATGTAGCAAATACAACATATATATGCTTCTAAAAGAAAAATCACCGACAATATCGGAATTAGTGCGCGGACACATACTTAGCATAAGATCTAAGGTACAGTCCTTTGAATGGAAGGTCTCATGAGTAGCAAATGTGGCTACGGAATGATTTAGATCATAGGAAGGAGATCCCCAAAATATGTATGAATACCACTCGTACACTTCTTGTATAAGTTTTTTTTGTTAATACAACTCACGCCAATCGTAACAACCTGAACATAACTCCCAATTACCTAACATACCCTTTATGAATATTGAGAAGTCACAAAGACGAAGATCAATCATTCAATACTACCCGACATAATGCATTGCTAGGTTGATGGGCCCTGTCGCGCTGCGCAATATAAGGGCATCTCTAGCCGCGCCCCCAGGAAGGCCTCCCCAGGAGATTTTTTCGCGCCGGCGCCGAAGAAACGGCCCAGTCGCGTCCCCAGGAGTCCGATTTTCGTCGGCCTGGGCCGAAAACAGCGCCGGCGGACCCAGGCTGAACCCGGCGCGCTGGGGGGCGCCGGGGCGAACTGTTTTGGCGCGAAAAAGCCGCGGGCCAGCCGCGTCAGCGACAAGGCGCCTCGTCTTCCCCCAACGGCCTCGGTTCCCGCGGGGAATCAATGCCAAGGCTGCCGCCGGTCATCCTTGCCATTGATTCCTCACGGGCGGCGCGTCACGGGACGGCGCGCCGACGCCTCCCCTCCCTCGCACGCGTACACACGGGCGCGGCGCGGCTATATAGCCGGTGGCCTCCACTCGCCTGTGCCCACACCAGCCCCGCCCCTCGCCGCCGTCCAGCCCGTCCCTTTCCCTACCTCTCCCGAGCGCTGCCGCCCAGCCCCTCCCTCTATCTCTCTACCTCTCCCGAGCCCGTCGCCATGGCAGAACGCTTCCCCGGAGATGAGGCGGCGGCCAACGGCTTCGGCCGCCGTTCGCTCCGCGAACAGGAGTCCTGGCTCCTGTTCCAGGCGAACATCCCGGCACCGCCGGACATGCGCGCCGGGCTGACAGGGTGGAGACTCAGCGTCGGGGGAGTGCCCATTCCCCCGTTGCCCGATGCCGTGGCGAAGCCGAAGTACTTCGCCGAGGAAGTCGAGGTCGTGCGCGCCTCCCTCACCGACGCCCAACTCTCCCTCCCCCAGTACGCCGCCGACAACCACGCGACTTGGGCGGCGTATTTCGAGCGCCGCCAGCAGCAGCGCTTGGCGTCCACCAACGGCGCGCCGGTGGTCGGCGGCCGGCAGAAAAGCGAGGGGCGCCACCTGTGGTGGGGCGTCCCCGGCCGCACACTCGAGGGCGTGCTGACGTACCTCGAGGGCGGCAACGACCCGCCGTTGGCGTACCCGGCGAGGGTGGTCGCCCCGGCGTAGCACCGACGCGCCGGGCCATGGGCGCCAAGGAGGTTCGGGTCCTCGTCCTCTTCTTCCTCCTCCCGATCTTCAGCGCGCTCCTCCGGCACTCTGGCCCTGCTCGGCGTCAAGGCCGAGCCCGCGGCGGAGACGCCGCTCGGCCGGCGCACTCGCAGCGCCGGCATCGTCATCAACGAGGGCGGCCGGCGCGCCTACTCGTCGGCTCCTCCTCCGCGCTTCGTCAAGCCAAAGACGGAGCCGGGGCTCGCGCCGGTGAAGAAGGAGCCGGCCGCGCCGGTGACGACGGAGCTCGACGATGGCGACGCGGCCCTGCAATGGGCACGCAGGGACTCCATAGCGATGGAGAAGGAGCGCCTGGAGAAGGCGAAGGAGCGCCAGTGCGCCGCCCTGCTTTGCTTCGCGGAGCGTCGACGCGGCCGCGACGAAGGCGGAGTCCTCGTCATCTACGACAGCGACGACGACGACGACGATGCGCCGCCACCAGTCCGCCATGGCGACGCTGGGCAGGGGTCCAGCAGGGGCTCCCGCGTCAAGGAGGAGAAGGCCGACGACGACGATGGCGGCGACGACGGCGACTTCAGCCAGTTTTTCCTTTAGATTAGTTTATGTATATGTGCTATGTAATGAAAATCCGCGAACTTCGCCGAAATGTGCCGAAATTTATCGTGTTTGGCCGAAATTTATCATGTTTAAGCCGAACTTCGCCGAACTTCTTTTATTTTAAAACGTGCCTGGGGGCGGCCCTGGGCCGGCGGCTGGGGAGCAACTCGTCCCCAGGCCCAATTTTTGCGCCGGCTCACCCCCAGGCGGCGATTTTAGGCGCCCCCTGGGGGGCCAACGGCTGGAGATGCCCTTAAGAGGTGGGGGCTGGGTGAAAGTGCAACTATCCCTAGGTGGTTTTGGTAATTCATAACAACATATAGCTCATTGAGCTAATGATATTCCAAGATAACTATTTCAGGAAAGCTCAATGATTGGCATGGCATGAATGGTGAAAGTGGAACCCTCAAAATACTAAGGACAAAGGATTGGCTCAAACTCAAAAGCTCAAGACTCTTCATTTTACATTTGAGTGATCCAAGATCACATTGAGTCCATAGGAAAAGCCAATACTATCAAGGAGGGATGAGGTGTTGCTTAATGAGCTCTTTGCCTTATGTGCTTAATGATATGCTCCAAAATCCTCAACTACTTTCCCATATCCACAAATGACCTAAAACCTAAGCCAAACTCAGTCATACCGATTCTTTCTATCCGGCGCCACCGAGTTTCACTTGTCATAAGCCACTGCCAAACCCTAGCAAATCGGTTTCACCGATAGGGATCTCGGTCTCACCGAGATGGGATTGCAACCTCTCTGTTTCCCTTTCGTAACTTTTCGGTCTCACCGAAAGAGCGAATCGGTCCCACCAAGATTGCAATGCAAACTCTCTATTTCCCTTTTGTAACTTTTCGTCTCACCGAAAGAGCAAATCGGTCCCACCGAGTTTGCCTGACCAACTCTCTGGTTAGCTAATTACCAAATCGGTCTCACCGAGTTTGTGTAATCGGTCTCACCGAGATTACGTTATGCCCAAACCCTAACCATATCGGTCCTACCGAGATGCATGCCAGTCCCACCGAAAAACTCTAACGGTCACTAGGTTTACCGTTTCGGTCCGACGGAGTTTGTTGATTCGGTCCCACCGAGATTGGTAAATTTTGTGTAACGGTTGGATTTTAAGTGGAGGCTATATATAGCCCTCCACCTCCTCTTCATTCGTGGAGAGAGCCATCAGAACACATCTACACTTCCAACTCATATGTTCTGAGAGAGAACCACCTACCCTTGTGTTGAGGCCAAGATATTCCATTCCTACCATATGAATCTTGATCTCTAGCCTTCCCCAAGTTGCTTTCCACTCAAATCTTCTTTCCACCAAATCCAAATCCTGTGAGAGAGAGTTGAGTGTTGGGGAGACTATCATTTGAAGCACAAGAGCAAGGAGTTCATCATCAACACACCATTTGTTACTTCTTAGAGAGTGGTGTCTCCTAGATTGGCTAGGTGTCACTTGGGAGCCTCCGACAAGATTGTGGAGTTGAACCAAGGAGTTTGTAAGGGCAAGGAGATCACCTACTTCGTGAAGATCTACCGCTAGTGAGGCAAGTCCTTCGTGGGCGATGGCCATGGTGGTATAGACAAGGTTGCTACTTCGTGGACCCTTCATGGGTGGAGCCCTCCGTGGACTCGCGCAACCGTTACCCTTCGTGGGTTGAAGTCTCCACTAACGTGGATTTAGGACAGCACAACCTATCCGAACCACGGGAAAAACATCCTTGCAAGTTGCATGCTTTATTTTCCGCTGCCTATATACTCTTTGCATGCTTGCTTGAATTGTGTGATGATTGCTTGACTTGTCCTAAAGTTATTAAAATCTGCCAAGAACTAAAATTGGGAAAAGGTTAAGTTTTTATTTGGTCAAGTAGTCTAATCACCCCCCTCTAGACATACTTCCGATCCTACAAGTGGTATCAGATCTTTGGTCTCCATTTGCTTTGATCCATAGCTTTTGGTGGTCATAGTCTTGGTTTCACAACCTAGGAGAGTATGGCGTCTAGCGAGGGAAATTATCATCGTAGAGGTCCTTACTTTGATGGTACTAACTTTGCTAGTTGGAAGCATAAAATGAAAATGCATATTCTTGGACATAATCCTGCCGTTTGGGCTATTGTGTGTGTTGGCTTGCAAGGTGACTTCTTCGATGGGAAAGAACCAAACCGTGAAGCTACCGCGGATGAGTTGAAGATGCTACAATACAACGCTCAAGCTTGTGATATTCTCTTCAACGGATTGTGCCCCGAAGAATTCAACAAAATCAGCCGTCTTGAGAATGCAAAGGAAATTTGGGATACTTTGATTGATATGCACGAAGGTACCGACTCCGTCAAGGAATCCAAATTTGATGCGCTTCAAAGTCAACTTGACAAGTTCAAAATGAAGGATGGTGAAGGTGTCACTGAAATGTACTCTAGGCTTGCTCTCATCGCAAACGAGATTGCCGGCTTAGGGAGTGAAGAGATGACCGACAAATTCATCATTAAGAAGATCCTAAGAGCCTTGGATGGAAAATATGATACCTTGTGCACATTGATCCAAATGATGCCCAATTACAAAGATCTGAATCCAACGGAGGTCATTGGAAGAATTGTTGCTCATGAGATGTCACTCAAGGATAAAGAGGAACTTCACAACAAATCAAGTGGTGCTTACAAAGCCTCATGTGAAGCCCCCACATCATCAAGTGAGAAACAAAACTTCAATGAAGAACTGAGCTTAATGGTGAAGAACTTCAACAAGTTCTACAAAAGTAGAAGCAAAGATAGAAGCTCCAAGTCAAGGTCCTACAATGACAAAAGATCTTCTAGTCGAGAGCGAAACTGCTACAATTGTGGAAGACCCGGACACTATTCCAATGAGTGTACGGCTCCCTACAAAAGAAGAGAAGATTCTCCAAAAAGAAGAGGCAAAAGAGAGGAATCACCATCACGAGAGAGAAGGAGTAGAGATGATCGTTATGAACAAAGATACTCACGGAGAAGCAAGGATTCGGAAAGGAAGGAAAGATCATCAAGGAGCTACACAAAATGAAGACATCAAGCTCACGTTGGTGAATGGGTATCCGGCTCCAACTCCGACAACCACTCCGAGAGAAGTTATCACTCCGACTCCGAATATACTCAAGATGAAGGTGTTGCCGGACTAGCACTTGTGTCAACCAACTCCTATGACATATTTGATTCACCCAATGAAGGAATTGGAAGATGCTTCATGGCCAAAGGTCCTAAGGTAACCCATCCTGAGTATGTTGATTTTAATAGTGATGAAGATGACTTGTTAGGCAATGATGATTTACTTGTTGACAACTCTAGTGATGAATCCTATGATGAAACGTCAATTAATCATGCTAAAACGAATGACAATGATAAGGAGAAAATTGAGGCTCTAACTAAAGAACTAAACACTCTTAAGTTAGCTCATGAAACTATCTTCGAAGATCATCGAGAACTTTTAAGGGCTCATGAGAAGTTACGCTTTGAAAAGCTCAATCTTGAGCAAGAGCATGAGCTTTTAAAGGCAATCAATGATGATCTCTGCAAGAAAAGTTCTTCTCACATTGCCAAACGTTTACTCTTATCCACTTACATGCCTCAAGTCAAGACCAATAACAAGAACAAGAAAGATTCTTCCTCTAGTAGTAACAATGATCATGTTAAATCCAATATTATTGCTTCTAGTAGTTCTCTTGATTCCACTAATGATTCTCTTAGCCAAGTTACACTTGAGCACGAAAATAGCATATTGAAGGAAATCATAGAGAAAGGAGTGTACAAAAGCCTTGCCGGAAGTAAGCAATTCGAGGAGATTGTACGCAAGCAAGGAAGGCACCGGAAGAATCAAGGTGTTGGTTTTGAACGAAATTCATTGCCAATGGAGTTGAGTGGGAATAAGATCAATACCCCAAGACAAAGTTTGTTCCTCAACAAGAGAAGTATGATCCTACTTCTTTCAAGGGGACACAAACTCAAGATGATCTTCCACTACAAGACTACAAGCAAAAAGGAAAGGACAAGCTTGAAGAGGAAATAGATGCATTTGAAGAAGCTCCTAAGACCTTAGTCAAGTGGATTCCCAAGACTACTTCAAGTTCCACTTCATTAAGTACGACTACAACTCCAAGGATTCCCATCAAGATGGTGTGGATCCAAAAGAAGAAGAACTAGAGAGTTCTTGAGGGTGACTCCGCCAACATACTTCACTCTTATCATTTTGGCAAGGACAGGTGCAATCAACCTCCACATCTTGCACTAGTTCAAGGAGTCACAAACCCTATTGTTGGTAAGTCAAGGGACAAGGTAACCTAAGAGCTTTCATAGACATCATCTTGCATGTGCATCACTCTATGTCTATGGATATACTTGCTTGTTCCTTGTGGGACTAACCCATGTAGGTATTGAAAGTGCAATTCACTCAAAAGGATAGCTCCAAGTGATCTACATCAACATTGAGCATCCACATCTTCAATATCTACATGAAGTCATCATCGACAAAACCCAAGGTTAGTTCATCCCTCTTCGGGGAGTATCACATCTAGGGGGAGCTTTACTCTAAGACTTGAGCTAAAGCAACTCTAATAATGTGAACACAACAATGCTTTATGTAAAAGTGGTAACCCCACTTGAGCTTAAACGATGAGTATGACCTATGATCAAATGTTCTCATTTGACTCCTAAGTCAATATACTCATATATAGATGACCTAGTCATCGCCAATTGCTTGATAGATGCTAGAATTGTTTGTGCATGCTTTGTCACATATTTCAATTGCCATTTTATTGTGTGAGCATGTTGGTTGCATGTTTTACTCATTCAAGGACATCCACTTGTTGTTTTGATTGTTTGGCTTTATTTTTTATTTGCCAAGTGGATGGACAAGAATGCCTAAGAACCCCCTCTAGCTATCTATGCTTTTCGCGTCTCAAACTCTATTCATGCTACATCACAAAATTGATCAAGTCAAATTCGAACCACTCTGTGTGAGGAGCACTCGGAGTCCCCGATTCGTCATAGACTTAAACTTCCAAAACCTCTTTGTGATTCTCGGTCTGATCGATACCCACTTTCGGTCCTATCGAGATCATCAAGTTGATCTAAGTTTTCAATCTCGGTGCAACCGATTTGAACTATTCGGTCACACCGAGTTGCAATAACTGTACACAGTTTTGCATCTCGGTGCCACCGAGTTGTTCCACTCGGTCACACCGACAGGGTCGGGCTATATATAGACACGGGCAAAAATTTGGAAATTTCTTCGAACCCCTTCGCCCCCGCGCTAGCTCGCTCTGCCAACATGGTCTCCGGATCGTCTCCTTGCTGCCAGCAGCCTCCAGTCGCTGGTCTCCGTCGCCGTCAACGGGAATCAACCCCGCCGTTGCCACCGTAGCGAGTCTCCGTCGAACTAGGGTACGGACTCGATCTTTGTGCTATTCCCCAATCCGATTCCTAGCACATTGTGATCATAATGATTCTTGCCACGTTTGATAAACTTCTATCCAGTCAAAGAACTCATAGATCAGGTTTGATTCAAAAATTTTAGGGTTAGGTTTCCGCCGAAACCATCTCGGACCCACCGAGTTGAAAAACTCGGTCCCACCGATTTGGCCTATGCCATTCCACAAGTGAAACTCGGACTGACCGAGTGTAACTAATCGGTGTGACCGATTCTTGAACTTTGTGAAACCCTAGCAGTCTCGGTGCCACCGAACTGTGACTCGGTCTGACCGAGATCACTAGTTTAGGTTCCAAATGCTGCTTCGGTATCATCGAGTTTAGAAATCGGTAGATCCGAGATGCTTTATGTGGGAAACTAAAACTAAGTTTTTTGAGTCATTCTTTTGCAAAAATCTCTGCATTTTGTGATGCTCATCCACTCTACCTCATCTATAAACTATTCACAGGGTCAGCAATCAGCAGTCAGCTTGTTCATCATGTCAGACCAAAGTGATAGTCAGAATCAGTCAGAGCAGCCTGTGCACATGGGTGAGGGCACCAGTCCCTCCAGTTCTTCAGATGATGGCAGCAGGAGCACCCCTAGCAATCTGCCAAAAGCTGCCACACGACAGAGAAAGAAGAGAACTTCAGACTCAGATGATGAAGATTATGTGGCAGAGGAAGAGGCAACTTCCAAGAGAGTTGTGCTGAAGAAAGAACATGGTTCAAGGCAGAGCACCAAGCCAGGCTTAAAGGTCAAAAGGCCAGCTGGCAGGCAACCAATGCCAAAGGCCAGAGCCTCAACCAAGATTCCTGAGAAGCCCACTCCCAAAGAACCAGTTGTTGCTGTAGAGAAGAAAGAAAGAAAAAGAGGCAGATGGTGCAAGAAAGTAGATCCTATGGCTGAATTTGAACGACATTCTTCTGATGAAGAAGAAGAAGAGGAAGAGGAAGGTGCTGCACCAGCACCCAAGGCACCCAAGCTGATGGGTGATTGAAAGTGCAACTATCCCTAGGTGGTTTTGGTAATTCATAACAACATATAGCTCATTGAGCTAATGATATTCCAAGATAACTATTTCAGGAAAGCTCAATGATTGGCATGGCATGAATGGTGAAAGTGGAACCCTCAAAATACTAAGGACAAAGGATTGGCTCAAACTCAAAAGCTCAAGACTCTTCATTTTACATTTGAGTGATCCAAGATCACATTGAGTCCATAGGAAAAGCCAATACTATCAAGGAGGGATGAGGTGTTGCTTAATGAGCTCTTTGCCTTATGTGCTTAATGATATGCTCCAAAATCCTCAACTACTTTCCCATATCCACAAATGACCTAAAACCTAAGCCAAACTCGGTCATACCGATTCTTTCTATCCGGCGCCACCGAGTTTCACTTGTCATAAGCCACTGCCAAACCCTAGCAAATCGGTTTCACCGATAGGGATCTCGGTCTCACCGAGATGGGATTGCAACCTCTCTGTTTCCCTTTCGTAACTTTTCAGTCTCACCGAAAGAGCGAATCGGTCCCACCGATATTGCAATGCAAACTCTCTGTTTCCCTTTTGTAACTTTTCGGTCTCACCTAAAGAGCAAATCGGTCCCACCGAGTTTGCCTGACCAACTCTCTGGTTAGCTAGTTACCAAATCGGTCTCACCGAGTCTGTGTAATCGGTCTCACCGAGATTACGTTATGCCCAAACCCTAACCATATCGGTCCTACCGAGATGCATGTCAGTCTCACCGAAAAACTCTAACGGTCACTAGGTTTACCGTTTCGGTCCGACCGAGTTTGTTGATTCGGTCTCACCGAGATTGGTAAATTGTGTGTAACGGTTGGATTTTAAGTGGAGGCTATATATACCCCTCCACCTCCTCTTCATTCGTGGAGAGAGCCATCAGAACACATCTACACTTCCAACTCATATGTTCTGAGAGAGAACCACCTATCCTTGTGTTGAGGCCAAGATATTCCATTCCTACCATATGAATCTTGATCTCTATCCTTCCCCAAGTTGCTTTCCACTCAAATCTTCTTTCCACCAAATCCAAATCCTGTGAGAGAGAGTTGAGTGTTGGGGAGACTATCATTTGAAGCACAAGAGCAAGGAGTTCATCATCAACACACCATTTGTTACTTCTTAGAGAGTGGTGTCTCCTAGATTGGCTAGGTGTCACTTGGGAGCCTCCGACAAGATTGTGGAGTTGAACCAAGGAGTTTGTAAGGGCAAGGAGATCGCCTACTTCGTGAAGATCTACCGCTAGTGAGGCAAGTCCTTCGTGGGCGATGGTCATGGTGGGTTAGACAAGGTTACTACTTCGTGGACCCTTCGTGGGTGGATCCCTCCGTGGACTCGCGCAACCGTTACCCTTCGTGGGTTGAAGTCTCCACTAACATGGATTTAGGACAGCACCACCTATCCGAACCACGGGAAAAACATCCGTGTCTCCAATAGCTTTTGAATTCTCCAAACCCTTCCCCTTTACATTCTTGCAAGTTGCATGCTTTATTTTCTGCTGCCTATATACTCTTTGCATGCTTGCTTGAATTGTGTGATGATTGCTTGACTTGTCCTAAAGTTATTAAAATCTGCCAAGAACTAAAATTGGGAAAAGGTTAAGTTTTTATTTGGTCAAGTTGTCTAATCACCCCCCCTCTAGACATACTTCTGATCCTACACCGGGGCATGCAACACGAGGTTCGTCGCGCAGCCACCAACCCCACCAATATCCCCTACCGATCTAGGGTTCCGCAATAGCGACAGGAAGCACCGCCACCACCGCTGCTCACTCATCGCCGCCACCACAGCTCCACCATGGCCACCGGCTCGAGGTCCTCGGGCCAAGCCGAAGGTAAAACTCCCGGATTGATCTAGCCTACCCGATCCACACCTCTTCAGAGCCACCTAGGCTTTGTTTTTTCGGGTAGAAAAGAAATCAAAGCAAAAGAAATCCCCTCCCTGGATCCTGAACCTCACAGGGAAAAGATCTCACCAGAGAAGGGCCTTGGGCTCACCGGCAAACAAGCGCCGCCGTCGAGGCCGCGCCGTTCCGTTCGGAAGAAGAACACTGGCAATAGGGGGCACTGCGCCTTCTCCACCGCCAAAAGGATTGATTCAACTTACCGGACGGCCACGTGGTCGCCTGCAAAGGGCGCCGCCGCTGAACCGCTTGATGTCGGTGGGCCCACCTACGGGTGAACACATGCGCCGGCAAGAGGGACAGGGGGGCCGCCGCGGCATCGGGTGCTCCGTCGGCGTCTCTCTCTTTCTCTGTCGCTGGAGGCGGAGGAAGAAAGAGGGAGGAAAGGAGTTGAAAGGAAAGGAGAAAGGGAGGGGAAAAGGAAGGGAGCTCGCGCGGTGCAGCGTCTTTGTCGCCGTCGTCGGAGACCGGCGCGGCGCGGTGAGCCTCAGTCGGGACAGAGAGGAGAGTCGACGAGGGGAAAACGAAAGTGGCTAGGGTTTGACCGAACGGTCTGGCGCTGGCTATTTTTGTTCAAGCGACAGGCGCGCTGGTTTGTCCGATCACACTCAATGGCCAGGATGCAAACCCTAATCCGGTCGCGGGCCTACTAGGCCGAGAGGGGAGGACGTGCAGCAGTGCATGCTGGGCGAGGCAGGCAGCCGCGGGCGCCGCCGCCGCGCTGGGCCAAGGCCAGCAGCCGCGGGCACAGCCGCGCGCTCTGGGTCGAGGCCGGTTGTGCTGTAGTTTTTTCTTGTTGTTTTCTCTGTAAAAGAAATACTCATGAAAAGTATAAAGTTCATGAATTCTTTATTCATGTTTTCCGCTGCAAATAATAATGGAAGTGCTTTTTTTAAAGGCAAATAAAGTGAGAATTAAATTTTATAAGAGCATGTTAAAGTGATTATTGAAATAATTATGATTTTGTTATTCTTATGATCAACGATGTTAATAACATAATCAAGATTTATTGATTGTTATAAAAGGTGAATTTATTTCTACTTTTGCCCAACGGTGATATAGTTTTCATTGGATAGACAGTTATATGTTTTAATTTTGACCAACGTTAGATTAATGCATGCAATTGTTATTATGATCTCACTCAATTGTGGTTTCAGGAGGGTACCACTTGATGAGTTGCCTCAAGGATGTTCCAACCCTCAGAGGTGATAACTACACTATGTGGAGAAAGAAAGTTGACTTGGCTTTTGTCTGTGCTAAGGTGGATTGGTGGAGAAAGAAAGTTGACTTGGCTTTTGTCTGTGCTGAGGTGGATTGGTGGAGAAAGAAAGTTGACTTGGCTTTTGTCGGTGCTGAGGTGGACTGGCTTGCGGACACTCCACAATCGGTCAAACCAGCAGAGCCAGTCAAAGGTGCAACAGATGATGATGCTGCGTGGGAGAAAAAGAAAAGGGATGATGCTCTAGTGGAGATGTCATATTACCCTGAAAACCAAAAGTGGGTCAACGCCAATAAAAAGTGCATGGCTTTCATAAAGAACACAATTGAGAATGCTATTGGGCTCAATTGTAGAGTGTACTTCCGTAGGGGAGTTTCTTGAAAAGATAAAGAGTCATTTCACTGGTTCTTCAAAGCTATATGGTACCTAGTTGCTAAAACAGCTGGTGACAGAAAAGTACATAGGCGGTGGACATGGCATAAGAGAGCACATCCTCAGGATGAGCAACTTGGCAGCTAAGCTTAAACCCATGGATGAGGATTTGGAGCTCAAGCCTGCACTCCTTGTTCACCTGGTCATGGCTTCACTGCCAAAAGAGTTTAACACTTTTGTTGTCAACTACTACATGTCGCCTGGAAAATGGGACATTCAAAAGACCATTGCCATGTGTGTGCAAGAAGAGGAAAGACTTAAAACCTCATATGGTGGTTCTCTGAACTATGTGAGGGATAATAAGAAAAAGAACTACAATCAAAGTGGCAAAGGTTCTCCTTCAAAGTCACATGGAAAAGATTCCACGCACCATCAGCATCAGCAAAAGTCTTTTCCAGTGGACAAGGACACATGTCTCCATTGTAAGTAGACTGGGCACTACAAGAAAGACTGTCATGTTTGGCTGAAGTCCATAATGGCAAAGAGAGGTAACAACATTGTGTCCTTTGTAAATGAACCCTTGTATACACAGTTTTCAAAATCTACTTGGTGGATTGACTCAGGTGCACCCGTTCATGTTGCAAATTCATTACAGGGATTCCATTCGACGCAGACTATGCAAAGAAGCCAAAGATGCATTGAGGTTGCAAATGGAGTTCAAGTAGAAATTGAAGATGTCAGCGACATCTCCCTGGAGTTAGCTGATGGATTCATGCTTCTGCGTAGAGATGTTTTATATGTTCCTTCATGTCACCGAAACTTGATTAGTGTTTCCTGTTTGGACAATGATCATTATGAATGTTATTTTGGACATGGCAAGTGTGCCATGTGGTTTAATAATGCTTATGTGGGCGATCCTTTACTTCACAATGAGCTGTATTTATTATCACCGCGTGAAAAAGTGTATTCTGTGTGTAATATGAATGAGCATGTTTCTACGTCGAATAAAGAACAAAAGAAAAGAAAGAGAACTCATGACTCGTCAAAATTATGGCACTGTCACTTGGCCATATTTTGAGGGGGAGAATCGAAAGACTAGTTAAAAATGAAATTCTTCCTCCATTAGAGTTCTCAGACATAGAGCAATGCATAGATTGCATTAAAGGTAAGTATGTAAAACAAATCAAAATGGGTGCAAACCGTAGCACAGGAACACTAGAAATCATTCACACTGACATTTGTGGACCATTTCTGGTGAAAAGTGTGGATGGCTATGACTCGTTCATAACATTCACAGACGAGTACTCCCGATATGGTTATATTTATCCAATCAAAGAAAGATCTGAAGCATTAGATAAATTTAAAATATTCAAAGATGAAGTTGAAAATCAGCATGATAAAAGAATAAACATAGTAAGATCTGACCGTGGGGGGGGGGGGGGAGTACTACGGTCGGCACACTCCATATGGCCAAGTCCCTGGACCTTTTGCAAAGTTCTTACAGGAGACTGGCATAGTGGCCCAGTATTCAATGTCGAGCGAGCCTCAGCAAAATGGAGTAGCTGAAAGGCGTAACCGTACACTTATGGATATGGTGCGCAGCATGATGAGTTACTCCACCTTACCATTGGGATTCTGGATGGAGGCACTTAAAACTGCCATTCACATTCTCAGTAGATTACGAAGCAAGTTGGTGCCCAAAACACCGTACGAGCTGTGGACAGGAAGAGTACCCTCTCTTCAACACTTGAGAGTCTGGGGGAGCCTAGCTGAGGCAAAAGTGTTTAATCCAAATATTGCAAAGTTAGATCCCAAAACAGCCAGTTGCCACTTCATTGGCTATCCTGATAGGTCAAAAGGTTTTCGTTTCTACTGTTCACACAGATACACAAAGTTTGTAGAAACAAGACCTGTAGTCTTTTAGAGGACGAAATGATGTGGGGGAGCATGGTAGCTCGGAAATTTGATCTTGAGGAGAAGAGGGTGTATGCACCTAATCCGATGATTCAGGAGCCATTTTTCTCACTACCTGTTCTGCCTGCACCGACAATCCCTGAGGTTGCGGTGCAAACACCTGTTGTAATTCCACCCATGACAACTATGGGAGAAGATCCGGAGCCTATCCGTCAGGAGCCGACTGAACCCGTCATTGAGCATGAAGGGGAGGTGCAATAGCCACTATTAGAAGAGGTGCCGGTAGTTGAGGCCCTTAGAAGGTCTACAAGACACAAAAAGTTAGCTTTTTCTACTGATTATAAAGTTTATAACACAGAAAAGTTCATATGGAAGGTGATCCCACTTCATATGAAGAAGCCATGAGAGGCCCTCACTCATCAAAGTGGCTGGAGGCAATGTAAAACGAGATGAAATTGATGAGTTCCAAAGATGTTTGGGACTTAGAGAATATTCCTAAAGGAGCCAAAATAGTAGGTTGTAAATGAGTGTACAAAACTAATTATGACTCTAAAGGGAATGTAGAAAAGTATAAAGCACGACTTGTGGCAAAAGGATTTACACAAAGAGAAGGGATTGATTACAATGAGACATTCTCCCCAGTCTCATGTAAGGATTCCTTCAGAATCATAATGGCATTAGTTGCACATTTTGATGTAGAGCTACATCAATTGGATGTAAAGATGACATTTTTGAATGGGGATTTAAAAGAAAAAGTTTACATGAAACAACCCAAGGGTTTTATCATGGAAGGCATGGAAGATATGGGATGCCGCTTGAAGAAATCTATTTATGGATTAAGGCAATCCTCTAGACAGTGGTATCTAAAGTTTAATTAAACAATTAAAAGTTTTGGATTTAAAGAGAATATTGAGGACAACTGCATTTATGCAAAGTTTAAAAATGGGAAATATATTTTCCTAATCTTGTATGTGGATGATATCTTGCTTGCTAGCAATGATATTAGTCTGCTACCAGAAACAAAGATGTTCTTGTCCTCAATTTTTGATATAACAGATCTTGGTGAAGCATCATATGTTTTGGACATATAAATTCACCGAGATAGGAAAAATGAAGTTTTAGGACTATCGCGGAAGGCATATTTAGAAAAGGTTCTTAAAAAGTATAATATGCATGCAAGTAAATCCACGCCTGCTCCTATAGTCAAGGGCGACAGTTTTGGGAAATTCCAATGTCCCAAGAACCAGTACAAGATCGATCAAATAAAAGCAGTACCATATGCTTCGGCTGTTGGAAGCTTACAATATCACAATTGTGCACTCGCCCTGACTTAGCTTTTATCACCGAGGTACTCGGTAGATATCAAGACAATCCAGGCATAGAGCACTATAATATGGTAAAGAAAGCTTTGTGTTATGCGCAAGGCACGAAGGACCTCATGCTAATATACAGAAGATCTGATTCCCTAGAGATAAGAGGGTATTCAGACGCAGATTTTGTGAGGGATAGAGATGATAGAAAATCCACGCCGGGATACATGTTCACTCTCGATGGAGGGGCTATTTCGTGGAGAAGCTCCAAACAGTCAGTAGTTGCATCGTCGATGATATATGCAGAATTTATAGCATGTTATGAGGCCACGGGGCAGACGATATGGTTAAAGAAATTTATCCCCGACTTGAAAGCGGTAGATTGCATTGACAAACCACTAAATATGTACTGTGACAACTAGCCCGCAGTATTCTATGCTCACAACAACAAGTCGAGTAATGCTGCCAAAACAATAGAGATAAGGTACTATGTTGTGAAAGATGAAATCCAGGATCACACTATAAGTATCGAGCATATAAGGACAAAGAATATGCTTGTGGATCCGCTCAGGAAAGGCTTACCACCCAGTGTGTTCAAGGAACACTTAGCCGGTATGGGTTTAAGGGAAAACCTATGATTCCTTGATCATGAGAGGCCCAAAAGGAACAAAATTGTTTCAAAATAGAGAGGTATGTTGTAGCTGTCTGATTCTATCGGCAATTGAGCTGTGACGATGAAACATGCTCTATGTATTGATCTGTGATGAAAAGAGTAAAGTAAAAAGTATATGGTTAAAAGTGAAATTGAGATCTAGGGGGAGAATGTTAGGTTGATCTTCTCCCGATCGAGTCCAACGGCTCGGCAGGCCCCTGACTCTCGCCCTGATCGGGGGCGCCCAACCGTTCTCTTGTTCGTCGGCCCTTGTCGTGCTGCACAATATAAAGAGGGGGGCACGCAACACGAGGTTCGTCGCGCAGCCACCAACCCCACCAACATCCCCTACCGATCTAGGGTTCCGTAGTAGCGATGGGAAGCACGGCCGCCACCACAGCTCCACCATGGCCACCAGCTCGAGCTCCTCGGGCCAAGCCGAAGGTAAAACTCCCGGATTGATCTAGCCTACCCGATTCACAACCCTATCATGCATCACCTAACACAAATCCTCCTTATATATCATAAGCCGGTAGAAGAACAATGATTCGTTCGGGCGGCTCAGACGGGCACATCCTTGGGTGGGACCGGCACATCGCACGGTGGAGGCTCCTGCGCGAAGTGAAGGCGTAGGCCATGGGCCTGTGGTGCCGTCAGTCGTGCGGCGGCCTCGCCAAGGTCGGCGTCGTTGGGGGCCAACAGGGCCCCGTGAAATGCACCCAGGCATCCCTGTTTCGGGCCAGCAATGGCTATATGGTGTACATCAGTGACCTCGACAAGAGCATCAGAGTATTCTGCATGCCGAATGGGGCCAACGGCGACGAGCGGCCACGAGAAACAGACACCAAGGATGACATGACCTGCGTGTTCTTGAGGTGAAGCTTGATATGTGTCATTGGATGCCTGACTTGGTGATTATCGTAGAGAGGAGGATTTAAATTTGATAGGGTCACACAAACTAGTCATAGGTTGGGTGTAAAATAGCCGTAAACTGTAAATTATAGCACCTACTCTGGTTTTTACATAGCTTTTGGTTTTATTTAATTCACTTTGAGGCTTGACCATTATGCATTTTGAATACAACGTAAAAGGTTAACGGTGTTAGGTGTGTTATTCCATTTTCTCTGTGCGATGGATATGTCATTACTTCTTAAAGCATATTCTTCTCTTGGTAAATGTTAGTTAGTTTTTTGAGAGCCATTATTTATACACCCTTCTTCCCCAGAAACAAACTTCTTGTACGTCAAGTGTATTCAACTGTTTAATACTCACCAGACTATGCATAATGTGGGCCACTACTAGTTGAAGAGAAACAAGTACACGTGTTGAAAGTGAAGAGACACACAACACAAGCCCATAAAAAGGCAAGCGGTGAGGTGCCCTCCCGCTCACTATGCCCAAACTATACTCATACATTTCAGGCCTTTATTTTTTGATGATTCTGCTAAAGATGCGGAACATAGATCATTCTTACATCGAGAGAGTGGATGTTGCACTACATCTATATCTGCTTCTTAGGCTTGGAAGGCATCAGGATCTACTTTTCTGTGTGATGCCATTATTGCACGAGATACCTTGTTCCTGGTTGGAGTTTGAGACACCTTCTATATCCAACGTCAAGGAGCACGTGATGTTGTTGGGTACATATCATTCTACTATAACTTGCAATGACAGCGGCGCGTCTTCGTCTCGCTTCAGTGCTTGTAGTCGTGCAGGCAAATATGTTCAATGGCCGAACTATCATCCAGTAATATACTCATCTTTACCTAGCGAATCTTGTTAATATTTCCGTGTGGGACTAAGCCAAACGTAATTACCCTGGTGCCAGTCTACCCCAACCGAACACCCACTGGCTAGCCAGCCAGTATGTCCCCTTACGCACGGTTTCATAAAAAGGGCAAAGAATTCAAGGGCCCAATTGATCTAGCCCATTAACACAGAGCCAACCGCTTGCACGATCTCAGAAAACGAAGAAGAAATATTACTCAAAGAAAAAAAAGAGAGAAGATAGCAGTGTCCTGCACGACCGGATGCACACCTCTTGCACGATTTCTGAACTCAAGAGCTGGAGTGGCTTAGCCGGCCGGAGGCGTCGATTTAATTGGCCAGTAGTATTGCCTGCGTCATTAACTATTGCTGCTCAACTTGTTCGATCGCCTCCCTTGTGTCTGCTTGTGTCTTCGATCCAATCAAAACACGCACCAGGTGCCGGCTCGTAGTGCTTGGTGTGTTGTTAACTATTTCTACTATAAGTTTCGAATACAATGAAAAAGGCTAATAGTGCTTGGTGTGTTGTTAACTATTTCTACTATTTCTACTTGTTATGTTTTCTCTCCTTGGGATCAATATTATGTACAAAAGGTTAGATTATTTAAAGAAAACAAAACCATGATTTGATAAGCTTGTATACCCCCTCCTTTCCGAAAAACAAATTTTTATTACCGAAATTTCTATTCTCCAAACGTTCGGTATTTGCGAATAGATCCGAACGAGGCGGCAGTTTCCTTTTTTTTTTCGATCGTTTCCTCTTATTTTGGCAACTAATTAGGCTGCACATTTAATTATGTTTCCTTTTCCTATTCAATTTCTCAGTTTCCTTTTTTCCCAGCTATTTCCTTTGTTTCGACCACTAGTTTTTCTGTCCGCGCATATGTTTTTTTCTTTTTTCTATTCAATTTCTCAAAAAAAGGGTAGAAACTGGAATTCGAACCTTGTACCTATATCCAAGTTCACAACTCAATAACCACCTGGCCTATCTCCAATTTGTAATTCATTTTTGTTAGTTTCTTTTTGTACCTTTTGATCTCCTATCAGAAAAGCAAAAAAGATGTTGCGTGTGTGCACCCTGGTAATTTACACCAACGGAGCTGATAACATGTGTACGAACACCTCGGTAACTTTTGACCCAGAAATGAAGGGGGTTGTTGAAAACATAGCACCGATAACTTCTGTTAATTTCTGCATAAATTACATGATAACTTACACACCACAGACATGGTAAATCACATACAAAATACCGTGATGACTTTGACCCAGATAAAAAAAATCAAACATACTTTCGGGTAACTTCTTTGTAAATAACATGGTAATAGATGCCCCATAGACTTGATAACTTGCGTGCACCACGGTAATTTTGACTGAGGAAATTTTTTTTGTTGAAATATATCCCGACAACTTCTACGTAAAAGACAAGATAATATTTGTACCGCAGACATGATAACTTACATGTGAACACTGTGGTAGATTTTGACCAGAGGTTGGGGATTATTGAAAACTGTGGTAGATTTTGAATTAGGGGAGGATCGATAATGATGCAGCGGGGTGGAAGGATCGATAATGATGCAGCGGGGTGGGAGGATCGATAATGTATGCATTAAGTTTATTTAACAAATTAATACTCACTAGATTACGCACAATGTGGGCTGGTACTGTTTGACAATGAACAAGTAAATGTGTCAAAACTGAAGAAATACATGGACTCACAAGCCAATAAAAAGGCCAGCAGTGAGGTGCCCCCTCACTCGCAAGCCACTAAAAAGGTCTTTAGTTTCATAGCGCAAGTTTTGATTCCCCTTGAAATTATGAGAATACATCTTTCATACATTGAGGGAGTGGATATTGTGCACCACACCTAGATCTGTTCCTTTGGCTTGGGAGGCATCCGGATTTACTCTTCCACGCCACGACAATGTTGCGGGTGCTACTTGGTTCATTCAATCTTGTTGAAGACAATTGGTCCATTCAATCTTCTAGAGGATGACCAGGTGGGTGTTTCACGCATCATCTATGTCTGCTGTCAAGGGACACATGATGTTATTGGATACCTAGCCTTCTACTCTGGAATATGTGGATCACAAATACCAGCAACATGGCAAAATGGTTTTCCTGTCGATAACCAAGAACGCGGTGTGCAACAAACCTTCACTAGGGCTCCCATGTAAACCTCGAGTAACCTAGAGATCTCAAGGTTGACGTAGCAAATACAACATGTCAATGCTTCTAAAAGAAACATCATCGATAGAGACCAGCGCACAAATACAGACTTAGCCCAAGACGTAAGGCATACAATCCTTTGAATTGATGGATTTCACAAGCAACAAATGTGTTGAATGAAATTATTCAGATCAATGGAAGGAAATGACCAAAATTTGTATCAACACCTTTCGTTCATTTCTTTTGGGGTCAAAACAACTCACACCAACATAATTTCATATCACCACTCTCAATTACCTAGCATACACTTTACAAATATTGAGATGTCACAAAAGTAAAGATCATTCATTTAATACTACACACGAGAATGCATCACCTAGAACAAACTCCCCTTATATATCATCAATCGGTAGAAGAATGATGCTCTTATCTTGCTTTGAATTGATTTCTAGGATGAATATTACTTATCATAATAGTGAACTAGTTCCCATTAAATTCGAGGAAGGTGAGATTGAATCTTTTCTTGAAAATTTTCAATGTATTGTTGTTAGTTTCCCCATCAAGTATCTAGGTTTACCACTTCATTTTGAGAAGTTATGTAGAGAGGACTTACAACCTATGTTAGCCAAGATGCTCGTCAAGATTGCTGGTTGGAGAGGAAAGATGCTATCTTATCCTGGGAAATTACGTTAATTAGATCCTGCTAAGCTACTATTCCAATTTACTTGTGATCATACTTCAAGTTCTCTAAGTGGGCTATCTCCTTAATTAACTCTCAAATATATCATTGTTTGTGGAATAGTAGTGAAGGAAAAGATAAGATCCGGTTAGCTAATTGCCCTTCTATTTCCATGAAAAAGGAATTTGGTAGTATGGGAATCCCGAACCTCCGGGATTTGAATATTTGTGTCATTGGTTCTTGTGTTAAAAGATATCTTGCTAGGAGGGGTGGGGGGAGGTTCTTCATGTAGGAAAGTAGTAGATGATAAATATAATACCAAATCTCCAGAGATATTGTGCTATCATGATCCATATCTTTCCCAATTCCGGAAGGGAATTATGTGGGCCATGCAGGCAGTTAGATTAGGATATAAATGTCTGATTGGTAATGCTAATTTAGTGATGTTTTGGGAAGATTGTTGGGTTGGTAATGCCTCTTTAGCTGCCCAATTTGGGATTTATCTTACATACCTAATGAAAAGAATAAAATTGTTGCTTAGATCATGGATGGTCAATTTCTTAAGGTTTCCTTTAGAAGAATTTTTTGCAGTCCTTAAGTTACACTGGTGTGATCTTTTAAGTATTGCTAGATCTAATTCTTTTAATGATGTGGTTAATTATCTGATATGGCAATATGAATCAAAAGACATTTACTCCTCTTGGTCTTTATGTGTGATTGTTAATTTTAGGGGGATACAACCAGTTTATCTACCCGTAGGTTGGCAAATCAAGGAGCCTCCCAAGATTGAGGGTTTCCTTTGGTTGTTCTCCAAAACAAAATTACCACTTGTGACAATTTGATAAAAAGAGGTCTTCCTAAACTCCTAGAATGCATTATGTCCTCTGAGATCGGTTTATCATCTGTTTTTTGAATGTATTGTTTCTAGGGTAGTATGGAATGGTTTCAACAAGATTTTTGCCTACTACTTGTAGATTTTGAATCTTTAGCTAAATTTTGGTTATGTGATAAGAAAAATATACATTTGAATGTTGTATCATCCACAATCCTATGGGGATTGTGGAATAAAAGAAATTTTCTGGTATTTAATATATGCCCGTGGATATATATATATATACATATATATATATATACATATATATATATATACATATATATATATACATATATATATATATACATATATATATATACATATATATATATACATATATATATATATATATATATATATATATATATATATATATATATATATATATATAACAGGTTTTGGGTCAGTTTCTTTGGTATATTTGACCAAATGGAATAGCCTCTCTAGAGACCTCCATGGGGGAAAGATGGAGAATTTCCTCATGATGCTGTGGAAAGAGCTGCAAACCGCAGTGGACTTGGAGCCGGATTGAGTCATTGTCACATGGCCTCTGATTCTTTCCTGGAGGGCCATTACAGAGAATACAAAACATGGAGGAAGAAGCTCACTGGAGTTTTTGAAAAGTAACCCTCAATACTATGACTCTATCCATGTGGTTTTCTTTGTGTGGTGAAACTATTGGTGTCATGCTTTAGAAGCCTAGTGTTTGTACTCTGCACGTTTGGTGGTGTTGATACGCCTTTCTTGGATATGTTTTATTTTTCATTTTTAGCGTTATCGTTGAACATCCTGGGCATGATAACTTGATTGTGGATATTTGTTGTTTCATTTTCAATTAAAATAGAACCGGGACAGATCCCCTAATTATCGAGATAAAGAATGATCATCTACTCTATTCCAACTGCGCCTAGTAGTCGTTGAGCCGTGACATAGCCCCTGGCCAACCCCATCCTAGCACGTCTTTAATATTTTTATTTGTAATCATTTACACATCCAATTTTAAGAAAACAATCTTTTTTACACCTAACATATTTCAGAAATTAATGCTCTTATGTGGACCACTCATAGTTGAATAGAACGAGAAGATGTGCCGACACCGAAGAAACATAAGTATTCACAAGCCAATAAAAAGGGAAATTAAAGAAACACATAGACTCGCAAACCGATAAGAGGGCAAGCAGTGCAGTGTATAACACTCACTATGCCCAAACTATACATATACATGCAGATCCTCAATGCCATAGTCTCTGAGTTTTGATTCCTCTAAAGATTACGAACATACCAGAATCATACATTTCGTAGGCTTGGAAGGCATCGAGATTCACTCTTCCACGTTATGTAAATATTCCACAAGGAAATTGCTTACCGGTTGGGTGTTGGAGACACCATTCATGTCCAATGTCAAGGAACAGATGATAGTAGTGGGTAAATAACATTATTTCCACAAGCCTCCAGTGGCACAAATACCGATAACATTGTGGAAATTATTTTTCTGGAAACTACCAAGAAGTTGACGTGGAAAAACCCACAACTAGGGTGTTCCTTTATAAAACCACACGAATTGCACACCAGGAGGTTGATGTTGAAAAAAAACATCATTGACACACACACATGCATGTCACAAGATTTAAAACTTAGGTCCTTGGAATTTAAATGTTTTCATGAAAATAAAATGCTTTGTATGGAAATTATTTGGATCAATGGAAGAAGATCACTGATACCTTTCCCACATCTTGCTTAGCTAGACATAGTAAAACATAGTACTTCAACATGTCATATTTTTTGAGAATATAAAATAATGATTTTTCATCATTTACTCCTCTTCTTTTAAGATAATGATCTTCTTGTACACCTGATTTTTTTTTAGAAATTAATAGTCACGGGACTGTGCACAATGTGGGCCACTCCTAGTTGAATGGAACGAGCACATGTGGTGAAATTGAAGAAATACATGGACCCACAAGATGATAAAAAAGTAAAATTTAAGAAACACATACCTACATGCCGATAAAAAGGCAAGCAGTGAGGTTACATCATACTCACCGTCTCAAACTATTCATGTAGTTCAAGTTTATAGCCTCTGAGTTTTAATTCCTCAAGAGATTTCAAACATGCATCATTCATACATTGTGGAAGTCTATATTACACCAGAACCATATTTTTCCTTAGTCTTGCAAGGCATCATCATTTTCTCTTTCACATCACTACCATATTCCTTGAGCAACTTGGTTCCTCCAACCTTGTTCAAAATGATCAGTTGGGTGTTGGAGACACAACTCAAGTGCAATCCCACTATTTATTCTATTGGTTTTGTCGTCTTGCATTTATTTAATTTAGTTTGAGGCATGACGTTTATCGGATCTTTTTTGTGAAACAACCATTCAAGCTATTAAACTTTCCAGCAATACAAGAGCCTCTGTTGAAAACAGAAATAACAATAAGGTCGGTTCGGTGGCTGCTACCTATTGAGCGCTGCGTTGGTTTTCCCTTGAAGAGGAAAGGGTGATGCAGCAAAGTAGCGTAAGTATTTCCCTCAGTTTTTGAGAACCAAGGTATCAATCCAGTAGGAGGCTACGCGCGAGTCCCTCGCACCTACACAAAACAAATAAATCCTCGCAACCAACGCGATAAGGGGTTGTCAATCCCTACACAGTCACTTACCAGAGTGAGATCTGATAGATATGATAGGATAATATTTTTGGTATTTTTATGATAAAGATGCAAAGTAAAGAAAGTAAAATAAAAGCAACGGGAATAACTAAGTGTTGGAAGATTAATATGATGAAAGATTGACCCGGGGGCCATAGATTTCACTAGTGGCTTCTCTCAAGAGCATAAGTATTTACGGTGCGTGAATAAGGTACTGTTGAGCAATTGACAGAATTGAGCATCACTACTGGAAACAGGGAATTTGCCATCAGCCAGCTCTTTGCCATCTGCCAGCTGATGGCAAAGAACGTATTTGCCATCTGCTTATAAAAAACAGATGGCAAAGAACTGACAGACGGCAAAGAACATGGTTGCCATCAGCCAATTCTTTGCCATCTGCTAGTGGATGGCAAATAATCTTTGCCATCTGCCAGCAGATGGCAAAGAGGTTGGCAAGTCCTGTGGCCGTCAAGAGTGTAACAGCGTATCAGCCCCACGTCTTTGTCATCTGCCAGCAGACGGCAAAGATTCTTTGCCATCTGCTGGCAGATGGCAAAGAGATGGGGTAATTTTTTTCCAGGTAAAAAAATTGTGGGGTTATTTTTGTTCTCATTGGTTGAAATGTTTGTGTCATGGATTGATGACATGGAATCCATCCATCCATCCCATTTATCTAAACAAAAAAAAGAGAAAGAAAGAAAAAGAACCCCCACCCCCCGGGCAGCCCAACCACCCAAACCCTATCCCATCCCACTCCATCGTCGCCACCCCCAGATGCAATCTTGCCGCCACTCCATCCTCTCCAGCTCGCGCACGCTCGCCGCCGCCACGTCCGCCGCCGCGGCCACACTCCGGGTGCAACGGCCTCCTCTCTGCTCGCCGCCCCCCCCGCACACCGACTTTAGAGGCTGGATCGAGCCCATCCCCGCAAAACTGCCCATCCCCGCAAAACTTCCTCCTCCTCCTCCCTCCAGATTCCCCAACCCAAGCACCAACCTCGCCGCCGACCAACTCCTCTCCCCCAACCCCGCTGCCGCCGGCCTCCTCTTCTCCAACCCGGGCTCTCTCCCATCGGTGCACCGCTGCCGCCCCCACCCTCTTCCCTTCCCAAGCTGCTCAGGCGGCGCCCAGATCCGCCACCGCCAGGACTCCGGCGGCTCTCCCGACGCCGATGATCCCAATTGCGGCGGAGCGGGGGCTGAGCCCTCCAGGACTCTTCAAGAATCCGACGACCGCTACTCCGCGCCTGCCTCCCCTCTCAGCACTCGCCCGTCCGGTCAGCCCCCGGGGACCTTGGTCGTCCCCAACGAGGGCTCCGCCTCGTCCTCCGCCTGGGGATCTGATGACGACGACAAGCCCACAGACAGGTACAAGAACCCCGCCGCCGCTTCCTTCCTCTTGGGACCGTAGCATTAGGGTTGCGGTCATTGACGGCGATTAGTCCCCCCACCTCCTACCCAAAAAATTATTTTCCCCTATTCTCACTTGTTAACCGGAATTTCAACATCGACGACCAACCCCCGGGTCATCGCTTGCTACAATGCTGACGGAACATAATCTGCATTTTATTTACAATTGATTTTGTAGTCGCAATCGGTCTTTAATTGAACTGACGATTTGGTGAAACCAAACACTTTTAGGTACTGGTCATTGACTACAAGCTAACCTACCCAAGTGGGACTGCCACTGCCGTGCTCATAAACGGGTTCCACACACCTCAAGGAGATAAGAATGCAAGGTCCGGCCATCGTTTATTCCCCCCTTCCTTTTGCGAGAAAAGCGCCCTTGTTTATTCCCAGCTACGATGAATCAAATCATGTTTTAACTATGTAAAAACGCTTTAGAAACGGATGGCTGAGGCTGATTCTTAATTTCTTTCAACCTTTACCGCAACAGGTGGCAGGTCCGTGGGTTCCTCAAGTACTTTGGGATCAGCTTCTTCTGGAGCTTCTTCTAGTGGTTCTACACCGGCGGCGACGTCTGCGGCTTCCTCCAGTTCCCCACCTTCGGGCTTAAATCCTGGAAGCAAACGTAACTTCCATATGACTTTTTTTCTTGCTGAACAATTTGTAAGTCTAACTGGTTAAAAATGCACAGGCTTGGAAATATTCACGAATGTAGGTTCTTGTAGGTGTCCATGCTTAGAAAGATTTGTCAGTTTTGATTTTCTGCTTCGTTGTATACTTGTTTAATACCCTGCAAATATACAACCTACTGTCTCTTAGATAACAAAAAGAAATGTGAGAGTTGATAGCAAATATTATGCTTTCGATTTTCTTTGCTTGATTATGTTGGCATGATTGGATGATTTGTTTCTTGATAGGGTCATGTAGCATCATGCAGTAGCTCTGATGACTAATTAGCATGTATTATTAGTTTCAATGCTATGTAGCATCATGGAATGGTTCCGGTAACTTGTTAGCATGTTTTGTTAGTTCCAGAGAAAAAGCAAAATCCCAGCTCCGGCTGCTTCATGATCCTCTGGTGTCTCCTAGATTGGCTAGGTGTCACTTGGGAGCCTCCGACAAGATTGTGGAGTTGAACCAAGGAGTTTGTAAGGGCAAGGAGATCGCCTACTTCGTGAAGATCTACCGCTAGTGAGGCAAGTCCTTCGTGGGCGATGGTCATGGTGGGTTAGACAAGGTTACTACTTCGTGGACCCTTCGTGGGTGGATCCCTCCGTGGACTCGCGCAACCGTTACCCTTCGTGGGTTGAAGTCTCCACTAACATGGATTTAGGACAGCACCACCTATCCGAACCACGGGAAAAACATCCGTGTCTCCAATAGCTTTTGAATTCTCCAAACCCTTCCCCTTTACATTCTTGCAAGTTGCATGCTTTATTTTCTGCTGCCTATATACTCTTTGCATGCTTGCTTGAATTGTGTGATGATTGCTTGACTTGTCCTAAAGTTATTAAAATCTGCCAAGAACTAAAATTGGGAAAAGGTTAAGTTTTTATTTGGTCAAGTTGTCTAATCACCCCCCCTCTAGACATACTTCTGATCCTACACCGGGGCATGCAACACGAGGTTCGTCGCGCAGCCACCAACCCCACCAATATCCCCTACCGATCTAGGGTTCCGCAATAGCGACAGGAAGCACCGCCACCACCGCTGCTCACTCATCGCCGCCACCACAGCTCCACCATGGCCACCGGCTCGAGGTCCTCGGGCCAAGCCGAAGGTAAAACTCCCGGATTGATCTAGCCTACCCGATCCACACCTCTTCAGAGCCACCTAGGCTTTGTTTTTTCGGGTAGAAAAGAAATCAAAGCAAAAGAAATCCCCTCCCTGGATCCTGAACCTCACAGGGAAAAGATCTCACCAGAGAAGGGCCTTGGGCTCACCGGCAAACAAGCGCCGCCGTCGAGGCCGCGCCGTTCCGTTCGGAAGAAGAACACTGGCAATAGGGGGCACTGCGCCTTCTCCACCGCCAAAAGGATTGATTCAACTTACCGGACGGCCACGTGGTCGCCTGCAAAGGGCGCCGCCGCTGAACCGCTTGATGTCGGTGGGCCCACCTACGGGTGAACACATGCGCCGGCAAGAGGGACAGGGGGGCCGCCGCGGCATCGGGTGCTCCGTCGGCGTCTCTCTCTTTCTCTGTCGCTGGAGGCGGAGGAAGAAAGAGGGAGGAAAGGAGTTGAAAGGAAAGGAGAAAGGGAGGGGAAAAGGAAGGGAGCTCGCGCGGTGCAGCGTCTTTGTCGCCGTCGTCGGAGACCGGCGCGGCGCGGTGAGCCTCAGTCGGGACAGAGAGGAGAGTCGACGAGGGGAAAACGAAAGTGGCTAGGGTTTGACCGAACGGTCTGGCGCTGGCTATTTTTGTTCAAGCGACAGGCGCGCTGGTTTGTCCGATCACACTCAATGGCCAGGATGCAAACCCTAATCCGGTCGCGGGCCTACTAGGCCGAGAGGGGAGGACGTGCAGCAGTGCATGCTGGGCGAGGCAGGCAGCCGCGGGCGCCGCCGCCGCGCTGGGCCAAGGCCAGCAGCCGCGGGCACAGCCGCGCGCTCTGGGTCGAGGCCGGTTGTGCTGTAGTTTTTTCTTGTTGTTTTCTCTGTAAAAGAAATACTCATGAAAAGTATAAAGTTCATGAATTCTTTATTCATGTTTTCCGCTGCAAATAATAATGGAAGTGCTTTTTTTAAAGGCAAATAAAGTGAGAATTAAATTTTATAAGAGCATGTTAAAGTGATTATTGAAATAATTATGATTTTGTTATTCTTATGATCAACGATGTTAATAACATAATCAAGATTTATTGATTGTTATAAAAGGTGAATTTATTTCTACTTTTGCCCAACGGTGATATAGTTTTCATTGGATAGACAGTTATATGTTTTAATTTTGACCAACGTTAGATTAATGCATGCAATTGTTATTATGATCTCACTCAATTGTGGTTTCAGGAGGGTACCACTTGATGAGTTGCCTCAAGGATGTTCCAACCCTCAGAGGTGATAACTACACTATGTGGAGAAAGAAAGTTGACTTGGCTTTTGTCTGTGCTAAGGTGGATTGGTGGAGAAAGAAAGTTGACTTGGCTTTTGTCTGTGCTGAGGTGGATTGGTGGAGAAAGAAAGTTGACTTGGCTTTTGTCGGTGCTGAGGTGGACTGGCTTGCGGACACTCCACAATCGGTCAAACCAGCAGAGCCAGTCAAAGGTGCAACAGATGATGATGCTGCGTGGGAGAAAAAGAAAAGGGATGATGCTCTAGTGGAGATGTCATATTACCCTGAAAACCAAAAGTGGGTCAACGCCAATAAAAAGTGCATGGCTTTCATAAAGAACACAATTGAGAATGCTATTGGGCTCAATTGTAGAGTGTACTTCCGTAGGGGAGTTTCTTGAAAAGATAAAGAGTCATTTCACTGGTTCTTCAAAGCTATATGGTACCTAGTTGCTAAAACAGCTGGTGACAGAAAAGTACATAGGCGGTGGACATGGCATAAGAGAGCACATCCTCAGGATGAGCAACTTGGCAGCTAAGCTTAAACCCATGGATGAGGATTTGGAGCTCAAGCCTGCACTCCTTGTTCACCTGGTCATGGCTTCACTGCCAAAAGAGTTTAACACTTTTGTTGTCAACTACTACATGTCGCCTGGAAAATGGGACATTCAAAAGACCATTGCCATGTGTGTGCAAGAAGAGGAAAGACTTAAAACCTCATATGGTGGTTCTCTGAACTATGTGAGGGATAATAAGAAAAAGAACTACAATCAAAGTGGCAAAGGTTCTCCTTCAAAGTCACATGGAAAAGATTCCACGCACCATCAGCATCAGCAAAAGTCTTTTCCAGTGGACAAGGACACATGTCTCCATTGTAAGTAGACTGGGCACTACAAGAAAGACTGTCATGTTTGGCTGAAGTCCATAATGGCAAAGAGAGGTAACAACATTGTGTCCTTTGTAAATGAACCCTTGTATACACAGTTTTCAAAATCTACTTGGTGGATTGACTCAGGTGCACCCGTTCATGTTGCAAATTCATTACAGGGATTCCATTCGACGCAGACTATGCAAAGAAGCCAAAGATGCATTGAGGTTGCAAATGGAGTTCAAGTAGAAATTGAAGATGTCAGCGACATCTCCCTGGAGTTAGCTGATGGATTCATGCTTCTGCGTAGAGATGTTTTATATGTTCCTTCATGTCACCGAAACTTGATTAGTGTTTCCTGTTTGGACAATGATCATTATGAATGTTATTTTGGACATGGCAAGTGTGCCATGTGGTTTAATAATGCTTATGTGGGCGATCCTTTACTTCACAATGAGCTGTATTTATTATCACCGCGTGAAAAAGTGTATTCTGTGTGTAATATGAATGAGCATGTTTCTACGTCGAATAAAGAACAAAAGAAAAGAAAGAGAACTCATGACTCGTCAAAATTATGGCACTGTCACTTGGCCATATTTTGAGGGGGAGAATCGAAAGACTAGTTAAAAATGAAATTCTTCCTCCATTAGAGTTCTCAGACATAGAGCAATGCATAGATTGCATTAAAGGTAAGTATGTAAAACAAATCAAAATGGGTGCAAACCGTAGCACAGGAACACTAGAAATCATTCACACTGACATTTGTGGACCATTTCTGGTGAAAAGTGTGGATGGCTATGACTCGTTCATAACATTCACAGACGAGTACTCCCGATATGGTTATATTTATCCAATCAAAGAAAGATCTGAAGCATTAGATAAATTTAAAATATTCAAAGATGAAGTTGAAAATCAGCATGATAAAAGAATAAACATAGTAAGATCTGACCGTGGGGGGGGGGGGAGTACTACGGTCGGCACACTCCATATGGCCAAGTCCCTGGACCTTTTGCAAAGTTCTTACAGGAGACTGGCATAGTGGCCCAGTATTCAATGTCGAGCGAGCCTCAGCAAAATGGAGTAGCTGAAAGGCGTAACCGTACACTTATGGATATGGTGCGCAGCATGATGAGTTACTCCACCTTACCATTGGGATTCTGGATGGAGGCACTTAAAACTGCCATTCACATTCTCAGTAGATTACGAAGCAAGTTGGTGCCCAAAACACCGTACGAGCTGTGGACAGGAAGAGTACCCTCTCTTCAACACTTGAGAGTCTGGGGGAGCCTAGCTGAGGCAAAAGTGTTTAATCCAAATATTGCAAAGTTAGATCCCAAAACAGCCAGTTGCCACTTCATTGGCTATCCTGATAGGTCAAAAGGTTTTCGTTTCTACTGTTCACACAGATACACAAAGTTTGTAGAAACAAGACCTGTAGTCTTTTAGAGGACGAAATGATGTGGGGGAGCATGGTAGCTCGGAAATTTGATCTTGAGGAGAAGAGGGTGTATGCACCTAATCCGATGATTCAGGAGCCATTTTTCTCACTACCTGTTCTGCCTGCACCGACAATCCCTGAGGTTGCGGTGCAAACACCTGTTGTAATTCCACCCATGACAACTATGGGAGAAGATCCGGAGCCTATCCGTCAGGAGCCGACTGAACCCGTCATTGAGCATGAAGGGGAGGTGCAATAGCCACTATTAGAAGAGGTGCCGGTAGTTGAGGCCCTTAGAAGGTCTACAAGACACAAAAAGTTAGCTTTTTCTACTGATTATAAAGTTTATAACACAGAAAAGTTCATATGGAAGGTGATCCCACTTCATATGAAGAAGCCATGAGAGGCCCTCACTCATCAAAGTGGCTGGAGGCAATGTAAAACGAGATGAAATTGATGAGTTCCAAAGATGTTTGGGACTTAGAGAATATTCCTAAAGGAGCCAAAATAGTAGGTTGTAAATGAGTGTACAAAACTAATTATGACTCTAAAGGGAATGTAGAAAAGTATAAAGCACGACTTGTGGCAAAAGGATTTACACAAAGAGAAGGGATTGATTACAATGAGACATTCTCCCCAGTCTCATGTAAGGATTCCTTCAGAATCATAATGGCATTAGTTGCACATTTTGATGTAGAGCTACATCAATTGGATGTAAAGATGACATTTTTGAATGGGGATTTAAAAGAAAAAGTTTACATGAAACAACCCAAGGGTTTTATCATGGAAGGCATGGAAGATATGGGATGCCGCTTGAAGAAATCTATTTATGGATTAAGGCAATCCTCTAGACAGTGGTATCTAAAGTTTAATTAAACAATTAAAAGTTTTGGATTTAAAGAGAATATTGAGGACAACTGCATTTATGCAAAGTTTAAAAATGGGAAATATATTTTCCTAATCTTGTATGTGGATGATATCTTGCTTGCTAGCAATGATATTAGTCTGCTACCAGAAACAAAGATGTTCTTGTCCTCAATTTTTGATATAACAGATCTTGGTGAAGCATCATATGTTTTGGACATATAAATTCACCGAGATAGGAAAAATGAAGTTTTAGGACTATCGCGGAAGGCATATTTAGAAAAGGTTCTTAAAAAGTATAATATGCATGCAAGTAAATCCACGCCTGCTCCTATAGTCAAGGGCGACAGTTTTGGGAAATTCCAATGTCCCAAGAACCAGTACAAGATCGATCAAATAAAAGCAGTACCATATGCTTCGGCTGTTGGAAGCTTACAATATCACAATTGTGCACTCGCCCTGACTTAGCTTTTATCACCGAGGTACTCGGTAGATATCAAGACAATCCAGGCATAGAGCACTATAATATGGTAAAGAAAGCTTTGTGTTATGCGCAAGGCACGAAGGACCTCATGCTAATATACAGAAGATCTGATTCCCTAGAGATAAGAGGGTATTCAGACGCAGATTTTGTGAGGGATAGAGATGATAGAAAATCCACGCCGGGATACATGTTCACTCTCGATGGAGGGGCTATTTCGTGGAGAAGCTCCAAACAGTCAGTAGTTGCATCGTCGATGATATATGCAGAATTTATAGCATGTTATGAGGCCACGGGGCAGACGATATGGTTAAAGAAATTTATCCCCGACTTGAAAGCGGTAGATTGCATTGACAAACCACTAAATATGTACTGTGACAACTAGCCCGCAGTATTCTATGCTCACAACAACAAGTCGAGTAATGCTGCCAAAACAATAGAGATAAGGTACTATGTTGTGAAAGATGAAATCCAGGATCACACTATAAGTATCGAGCATATAAGGACAAAGAATATGCTTGTGGATCCGCTCAGGAAAGGCTTACCACCCAGTGTGTTCAAGGAACACTTAGCCGGTATGGGTTTAAGGGAAAACCTATGATTCCTTGATCATGAGAGGCCCAAAAGGAACAAAATTGTTTCAAAATAGAGAGGTATGTTGTAGCTGTCTGATTCTATCGGCAATTGAGCTGTGACGATGAAACATGCTCTATGTATTGATCTGTGATGAAAAGAGTAAAGTAAAAAGTATATGGTTAAAAGTAAAATTGAGATCTAGGGGGAGAATGTTAGGTTGATCTTCTCCCGATCGAGTCCAACGGCTCGGCAGGCCCCTGACTCTCACCCTGATCGGGGGCGCCCAACCGTTCTCTTGTTCGTCGGCCCTTGTCGTGCTGCACAATATAAAGAGGGGGGCACGCAACACGAGGTTCGTCGCGCAGCCACCAACCCCACCAACATCCCCTACCGATCTAGGGTTCCGTAGTAGCGATGGGAAGCACGGCCGCCACCACAGCTCCACCATGGCCACCAGCTCGAGCTCCTCGGGCCAAGCCGAAGGTAAAACTCCCGGATTGATCTAGCCTACCCGATTCACAACCCTATCATGCATCACCTAACACAAATCCTCCTTATATATCATAAGCCGGTAGAAGAACAATGATTCGTTCGGGCGGCTCAGACGGGCACATCCTTGGGTGGGACCGGCACATCGCACGGTGGAGGCTCCTGCGCGAAGTGAAGGCGTAGGCCATGGGCCTGTGGTGCCGTCAGTCGTGCGGCGGCCTCGCCAAGGTCGGCGTCGTTGGGGGCCAACAGGGCCACGTGAAATGCACCCAGGCATCCCTGTTTCGGGCCAGCAATGGCTATATGGTGTACATCAGTGACCTCGACAAGAGCATCAGAGTATTCTGCATGCCGAATGGGGCCAACGGCGACGAGCGGCCACGAGAAACAGACACCAAGGATGACATGACCTGCGTGTTCTTGAGGTGAAGCTTGATATGTGTCATTGGATGCCTGACTTGGTGATTATCGTAGAGAGGAGGATTTAAATTTGATAGGGTCACACAAACTAGTCATAGGTTGGGTGTAAAATAGCCGTAAACTGTAAATTATAGCACCTACTCTGGTTTTTACATAGCTTTTGGTTTTATTTAATTCACTTTGAGGCTTGACCATTATGCATTTTGAATACAACGTAAAAGGTTAACGGTGTTAGGTGTGTTATTCCATTTTCTCTGTGCGATGGATATGTCATTACTTCTTAAAGCATATTCTTCTCTTGGTAAATGTTAGTTAGTTTTTTGAGAGCCATTATTTATACACCCTTCTTCCCCAGAAACAAACTTCTTGTACGTCAAGTGTATTCAACTGTTTAATACTCACCAGACTATGCATAATGTGGGCCACTACTAGTTGAAGAGAAACAAGTACACGTGTTGAAAGTGAAGAGACACACAACACAAGCCCATAAAAAGGCAAGCGGTGAGGTGCCCTCCCGCTCACTATGCCCAAACTATACTCATACATTTCAGGCCTTTATTTTTTGATGATTCTGCTAAAGATGCGGAACATAGATCATTCTTACATCGAGAGAGTGGATGTTGCACTACATCTATATCTGCTTCTTAGGCTTGGAAGGCATCAGGATCTACTTTTCTGTGTGATGCCATTATTGCACGAGATACCTTGTTCCTGGTTGGAGTTTGAGACACCTTCTATATCCAACGTCAAGGAGCACGTGATGTTGTTGGGTACATATCATTCTACTATAACTTGCAATGACAGCGGCGCGTCTTCGTCTCGCTTCAGTGCTTGTAGTCGTGCAGGCAAATATGTTCAATGGCCGAACTATCATCCAGTAATATACTCATCTTTACCTAGCGAATCTTGTTAATATTTCCGTGTGGGACTAAGCCAAACGTAATTACCCTGGTGCCAGTCTACCCCAACCGAACACCCACTGGCTAGCCAGCCAGTATGTCCCCTTACGCACGGTTTCATAAAAAGGGCAAAGAATTCAAGGGCCCAATTGATCTAGCCCATTAACACAGAGCCAACCGCTTGCACGATCTCAGAAAACGAAGAAGAAATATTACTCAAAGAAAAAAAAGAGAGAAGATAGCAGTGTCCTGCACGACCGGATGCACACCTCTTGCACGATTTCTGAACTCAAGAGCTGGAGTGGCTTAGCCGGCCGGAGGCGTCGATTTAATTGGCCAGTAGTATTGCCTGCGTCATTAACTATTGCTGCTCAACTTGTTCGATCGCCTCCCTTGTGTCTGCTTGTGTCTTCGATCCAATCAAAACACGCACCAGGTGCCGGCTCGTAGTGCTTGGTGTGTTGTTAACTATTTCTACTATAAGTTTCGAATACAATGAAAAAGGCTAATAGTGCTTGGTGTGTTGTTAACTATTTCTACTATTTCTACTTGTTATGTTTTCTCTCCTTGGGATCAATATTATGTACAAAAGGTTAGATTATTTAAAGAAAACAAAACCATGATTTGATAAGCTTGTATACCCCCTCCTTTCCGAAAAACAAATTTTTATTACCGAAATTTCTATTCTCCAAACGTTCGGTATTTGCGAATAGATCCGAACGAGGCGGCAGTTTCCTTTTTTTTTTCGATCGTTTCCTCTTATTTTGGCAACTAATTAGGCTGCACATTTAATTATGTTTCCTTTTCCTATTCAATTTCTCAGTTTCCTTTTTTCCCAGCTATTTCCTTTGTTTCGACCACTAGTTTTTCTGTCCGCGCATATGTTTTTTTCTTTTTTCTATTCAATTTCTCAAAAAAAGGGTAGAAACTGGAATTCGAACCTTGTACCTATATCCAAGTTCACAACTCAATAACCACCTGGCCTATCTCCAATTTGTAATTCATTTTTGTTAGTTTCTTTTTGTACCTTTTGATCTCCTATCAGAAAAGCAAAAAAGATGTTGCGTGTGTGCACCCTGGTAATTTACACCAACGGAGCTGATAACATGTGTACGAACACCTCGGTAACTTTTGACCCAGAAATGAAGGGGGTTGTTGAAAACATAGCACCGATAACTTCTGTTAATTTCTGCATAAATTACATGATAACTTACACACCACAGACATGGTAAATCACATACAAAATACCGTGATGACTTTGACCCAGATAAAAAAAATCAAACATACTTTCGGGTAACTTCTTTGTAAATAACATGGTAATAGATGCCCCATAGACTTGATAACTTGCGTGCACCACGGTAATTTTGACTGAGGAAATTTTTTTTGTTGAAATATATCCCGACAACTTCTACGTAAAAGACAAGATAATATTTGTACCGCAGACATGATAACTTACATGTGAACACTGTGGTAGATTTTGACCAGAGGTTGGGGATTATTGAAAACTGTGGTAGATTTTGAATTAGGGGAGGATCGATAATGATGCAGCGGGGTGGGAGGATCGATAATGTATGCATTAAGTTTATTTAACAAATTAATACTCACTAGATTACGCACAATGTGGGCTGGTACTGTTTGACAATGAACAAGTAAATGTGTCAAAACTGAAGAAATACATGGACTCACAAGCCAATAAAAAGGCCAGCAGTGAGGTGCCCCCTCACTCGCAAGCCACTAAAAAGGTCTTTAGTTTCATAGCGCAAGTTTTGATTCCCCTTGAAATTATGAGAATACATCTTTCATACATTGAGGGAGTGGATATTGTGCACCACACCTAGATCTGTTCCTTTGGCTTGGGAGGCATCCGGATTTACTCTTCCACGCCACGACAATGTTGCGGGTGCTACTTGGTTCATTCAATCTTGTTGAAGACAATTGGTCCATTCAATCTTCTAGAGGATGACCAGGTGGGTGTTTCACGCATCATCTATGTCTGCTGTCAAGGGACACATGATGTTATTGGATACCTAGCCTTCTACTCTGGAATATGTGGATCACAAATACCAGCAACATGGCAAAATGGTTTTCCTGTCGATAACCAAGAACGCGGTGTGCAACAAACCTTCACTAGGGCTCCCATGTAAACCTCGAGTAACCTAGAGATCTCAAGGTTGACGTAGCAAATACAACATGTCAATGCTTCTAAAAGAAACATCATCGATAGAGACCAGCGCACAAATACAGACTTAGCCCAAGACGTAAGGCATACAATCCTTTGAATTGATGGATTTCACAAGCAACAAATGTGTTGAATGAAATTATTCAGATCAATGGAAGGAAATGACCAAAATTTGTATCAACACCTTTCGTTCATTTCTTTTGGGGTCAAAACAACTCACACCAACATAATTTCATATCACCACTCTCAATTACCTAGCATACACTTTACAAATATTGAGATGTCACAAAAGTAAAGATCATTCATTTAATACTACACACGAGAATGCATCACCTAGAACAAACTCCCCTTATATATCATCAATCGGTAGAAGAATGATGCTCTTATCTTGCTTTGAATTGATTTCTAGGATGAATATTACTTATCATAATAGTGAACTAGTTCCCATTAAATTCGAGGAAGGTGAGATTGAATCTTTTCTTGAAAATTTTCAATGTATTGTTGTTAGTTTCCCCATCAAGTATCTAGGTTTACCACTTCATTTTGAGAAGTTATGTAGAGAGGACTTACAACCTATGTTAGCCAAGATGCTCGTCAAGATTGCTGGTTGGAGAGGAAAGATGCTATCTTATCCTGGGAAATTACGTTAATTAGATCCTGCTAAGCTACTATTCCAATTTACTTGTGATCATACTTCAAGTTCTCTAAGTGGGCTATCTCCTTAATTAACTCTCAAATATATCATTGTTTGTGGAATAGTAGTGAAGGAAAAGATAAGATCCGGTTAGCTAATTGCCCTTCTATTTCCATGAAAAAGGAATTTGGTAGTATGGGAATCCCGAACCTCCGGGATTTGAATATTTGTGTCATTGGTTCTTGTGTTAAAAGATATCTTGCTAGGAGGGGTGGGGGGAGGTTCTTCATGTAGGAAAGTAGTAGATGATAAATATAATACCAAATCTCCAGAGATATTGTGCTATCATGATCCATATCTTTCCCAATTCCGGAAGGGAATTATGTGGGCCATGCAGGCAGTTAGATTAGGATATAAATGTCTGATTGGTAATGCTAATTTAGTGATGTTTTGGGAAGATTGTTGGGTTGGTAATGCCTCTTTAGCTGCCCAATTTGGGATTTATCTTACATACCTAATGAAAAGAATAAAATTGTTGCTTAGATCATGGATGGTCAATTTCTTAAGGTTTCCTTTAGAAGAATTTTTTGCAGTCCTTAAGTTACACTGGTGTGATCTTTTAAGTATTGCTAGATCTAATTCTTTTAATGATGTGGTTAATTATCTGATATGGCAATATGAATCAAAAGACATTTACTCCTCTTGGTCTTTATGTGTGATTGTTAATTTTAGGGGGATACAACCAGTTTATCTACCCGTAGGTTGGCAAATCAAGGAGCCTCCCAAGATTGAGGGTTTCCTTTGGTTGTTCTCCAAAACAAAATTACCACTTGTGACAATTTGATAAAAAGAGGTCTTCCTAAACTCCTAGAATGCATTATGTCCTCTGAGATCGGTTTATCATCTGTTTTTTGAATGTATTGTTTCTAGGGTAGTATGGAATGGTTTCAACAAGATTTTTGCCTACTACTTGTAGATTTTGAATCTTTAGCTAAATTTTGGTTATGTGATAAGAAAAATATACATTTGAATGTTGTATCATCCACAATCCTATGGGGATTGTGGAATAAAAGAAATTTTCTGGTATTTAATATATGCCCGTGGATATATATATATATACATATATATATATATATATATATATATGTATATATATATATGTATATATATATATATGTATATATATATATATGTGTATATATATATATATATATATATATATATATATATATAACAGGTTTTGGGTCAGTTTCTTTGGTATATTTGACCAAATGGAATAGCCTCTCTAGAGACCTCCATGGGGGAAAGATGGAGAATTTCCTCATGATGCTGTGGAAAGAGCTGCAAACCGCAGTGGACTTGGAGCCGGATTGAGTCATTGTCACATGGCCTCTGATTCTTTCCTGGAGGGCCATTACAGAGAATACAAAACATGGAGGAAGAAGCTCACTGGAGTTTTTGAAAAGTAACCCTCAATACTATGACTCTATCCATGTGGTTTTCTTTGTGTGGTGAAACTATTGGTGTCATGCTTTAGAAGCCTAGTGTTTGTACTCTGCACGTTTGGTGGTGTTGATACGCCTTTCTTGGATATGTTTTATTTTTCATTTTTAGCGTTATCGTTGAACATCCTGGGCATGATAACTTGATTGTGGATATTTGTTGTTTCATTTTCAATTAAAATAGAACCGGGACAGATCCCCTAATTATCGAGATAAAGAATGATCATCTACTCTATTCCAACTGCGCCTAGTAGTCGTTGAGCCGTGACATAGCCCCTGGCCAACCCCATCCTAGCACGTCTTTAATATTTTTATTTGTAATCATTTACACATCCAATTTTAAGAAAACAATCTTTTTTACACCTAACATATTTCAGAAATTAATGCTCTTATGTGGACCACTCATAGTTGAATAGAACGAGAAGATGTGCCGACACCGAAGAAACATAAGTATTCACAAGCCAATAAAAAGGGAAATTAAAGAAACACATAGACTCGCAAACCGATAAGAGGGCAAGCAGTGCAGTGTATAACACTCACTATGCCCAAACTATACATATACATGCAGATCCTCAATGCCATAGTCTCTGAGTTTTGATTCCTCTAAAGATTACGAACATACCAGAATCATACATTTCCTAGGCTTGGAAGGCATCGAGATTCACTCTTCCACGTTATGTAAATATTCCACAAGGAAATTGCTTACCGGTTGGGTGTTGGAGACACCATTCATGTCCAATGTCAAGGAACAGATGATAGTAGTGGGTAAATAACATTATTTCCACAAGCCTCCAGTGGCACAAATACCGATAACATTGTGGAAATTATTTTTCTGGAAACTACCAAGAAGTTGACGTGGAAAAACCCACAACTAGGGTGTTCCTTTATAAAACCACACGAATTGCACACCAGGAGGTTGATGTTGAAAAAAAACATCATTGACACACACACATGCATGTCACAAGATTTAAAACTTAGGTCCTTGGAATTTAAATGTTTTCATGAAAATAAAATGCTTTGTATGGAAATTATTTGGATCAATGGAAGAAGATCACTGATACCTTTCCCACATCTTGCTTAGCTAGACATAGTAAAACATAGTACTTCAACATGTCATATTTTTTGAGAATATAAAATAATGATTTTTCATCATTTACTCCTCTTCTTTTAAGATAATGATCTTCTTGTACACCTGATTTTTTTTTAGAAATTAATAGTCACGGGACTGTGCACAATGTGGGCCACTCCTAGTTGAATGGAACGAGCACATGTGGTGAAATTGAAGAAATACATGGACCCACAAGATGATAAAAAAGTAAAATTTAAGAAACACATACCTACATGCCGATAAAAAGGCAAGCAGTGAGGTTACATCATACTCACCGTCTCAAACTATTCATGTAGTTCAAGTTTATAGCCTCTGAGTTTTAATTCCTCAAGAGATTTCAAACATGCATCATTCATACATTGTGGAAGTCTATATTACACCAGAACCATATTTTTCCTTAGTCTTGCAAGGCATCATCATTTTCTCTTTCACATCACTACCATATTCCTTGAGCAACTTGGTTCCTCCAACCTTGTTCAAAATGATCAGTTGGGTGTTGGAGACACAACTCAAGTGCAATCCCACTATTTATTCTATTGGTTTTGTCGTCTTGCATTTATTTAATTTAGTTTGAGGCATGACGTTTATCGGATCTTTTTTGTGAAACAACCATTCAAGCTATTAAACTTTCCAGCAATACAAGAGCCTCTGTTGAAAACAGAAATAACAATAAGGTCGGTTCGGTGGCTGCTACCTATTGAGCGCTGCGTTGGTTTTCCCTTGAAGAGGAAAGGGTGATGCAGCAAAGTAGCGTAAGTATTTCCCTCAGTTTTTGAGAACCAAGGTATCAATCCAGTAGGAGGCTACGCGCGAGTCCCTCGCACCTACACAAAACAAATAAATCCTCGCAACCAACGCGATAAGGGGTTGTCAATCCCTACACAGTCACTTACCAGAGTGAGATCTGATAGATATGATAGGATAATATTTTTGGTATTTTTATGATAAAGATGCAAAGTAAAGAAAGTAAAATAAAAGCAACGGGAATAACTAAGTGTTGGAAGATTAATATGATGAAAGATTGACCCGGGGGCCATAGATTTCACTAGTGGCTTCTCTCAAGAGCATAAGTATTTACGGTGCGTGAATAAGGTACTGTTGAGCAATTGACAGAATTGAGCATCACTACTGGAAACAGGGAATTTGCCATCAGCCAGCTCTTTGCCATCTGCCAGCTGATGGCAAAGAACGTATTTGCCATCTGCTTATAAAAAACAGATGGCAAAGAACTGACAGACGGCAAAGAACATGGTTGCCATCAGCCAATTCTTTGCCATCTGCTAGTGGATGGCAAATAATCTTTGCCATCTGCCAGCAGATGGCAAAGAGGTTGGCAAGTCCTGTGGCCGTCAAGAGTGTAACAGCGTATCAGCCCCACGTCTTTGTCATCTGCCAGCAGACGGCAAAGATTCTTTGCCATCTGCTGGCAGATGGCAAAGAGATGGGGTAATTTTTTTCCAGGTAAAAAAATTGTGGGGTTATTTTTGTTCTCATTGGTTGAAATGTTTGTGTCATGGATTGATGACATGGAATCCATCCATCCATCCCATTTATCTAAACAAAAAAAAGAGAAAGAAAGAAAAAGAACCCCCACCCCCCGGGCAGCCCAACCACCCAAACCCTATCCCATCCCACTCCATCGTCGCCACCCCCAGATGCAATCTTGCCGCCACTCCATCCTCTCCAGCTCGCGCACGCTCGCCGCCGCCACGTCCGCCGCCGCGGCCACACTCCGGGTGCAACGGCCTCCTCTCTGCTCGCCGCCCCCCCGCACACCGACTTTAGAGGCTGGATCGAGCCCATCCCCGCAAAACTGCCCATCCCCGCAAAACTTCCTCCTCCTCCTCCCTCCAGATTCCCCAACCCAAGCACCAACCTCGCCGCCGACCAACTCCTCTCCCCCAACCCCGCTGCCGCCGGCCTCCTCTTCTCCAACCCGGGCTCTCTCCCATCGGTGCACCGCTGCCGCCCCCACCCTCTTCCCTTCCCAAGCTGCTCAGGCGGCGCCCAGATCCGCCACCGCCAGGACTCCGGCGGCTCTCCCGACGCCGATGATCCCAATTGCGGCGGAGCGGGGGCTGAGCCCTCCAGGACTCTTCAAGAATCCGACGACCGCTACTCCGCGCCTGCCTCCCCTCTCAGCACTCGCCCGTCCGGTCAGCCCCCGGGGACCTTGGTCGTCCCCAACGAGGGCTCCGCCTCGTCCTCCGCCTGGGGATCTGATGACGACGACAAGCCCACAGACAGGTACAAGAACCCCGCCGCCGCTTCCTTCCTCTTGGGACCGTAGCATTAGGGTTGCGGTCATTGACGGCGATTAGTCCCCCCACCTCCTACCCAAAAAATTATTTTCCCCTATTCTCACTTGTTAACCGGAATTTCAACATCGACGACCAACCCCCGGGTCATCGCTTGCTACAATGCTGACGGAACATAATCTGCATTTTATTTACAATTGATTTTGTAGTCGCAATCGGTCTTTAATTGAACTGATGATTTGGTGAAACCAAACACTTTTAGGTACTGGTCATTGACTACAAGCTAACCTACCCAAGTGGGACTGCCACTGCCGTGCTCATAAACGGGTTCCACACACCTCAAGGAGATAAGAATGCAAGGTCCGGCCATCGTTTATTCCCCCCTTCCTTTTGCGAGAAAAGCGCCCTTGTTTATTCCCAGCTACGATGAATCAAATCATGTTTTAACTATGTAAAAACGCTTTAGAAACGGATGGCTGAGGCTGATTCTTAATTTCTTTCAACCTTTACCGCAACAGGTGGCAGGTCCGTGGGTTCCTCAAGTACTTTGGGATCAGCTTCTTCTGGAGCTTCTTCTAGTGGTTCTACACCGGCGGCGACGTCTGCGGCTTCCTCCAGTTCCCCACCTTCGGGCTTAAATCCTGGAAGCAAACGTAACTTCCATATGACTTTTTTTCTTGCTGAACAATTTGTAAGTCTAACTGGTTAAAAATGCACAGGCTTGGAAATATTCACGAATGTAGGTTCTTGTAGGTGTCCATGCTTAGAAAGATTTGTCAGTTTTGATTTTCTGCTTCGTTGTATACTTGTTTAATACCCTGCAAATATACAACCTACTGTCTCTTAGATAACAAAAAGAAATGTGAGAGTTGATAGCAAATATTATGCTTTCGATTTTCTTTGCTTGATTATGTTGGCATGATTGGATGATTTGTTTCTTGATAGGGTCATGTAGCATCATGCAGTAGCTCTGATGACTAATTAGCATGTATTATTAGTTTCAATGCTATGTAGCATCATGGAATGGTTCCGGTAACTTGTTAGCATGTTTTGTTAGTTCCAGAGAAAAAGCAAAATCCCAGCTCCGGCTGCTTCATGATCCTCTGGTTCTGCTTTTACCTCCCTGTTGTCATGTGAATTGCTCTGTTGTTATCTAGTAGTTCATTTGAGGCATGATTGAAGAAGTGTACCTCTTCATTTGTAGGTCTAATCACTCTCATGGTGCATGTGTTGTATAAAATTGATGTCGTGCTTGCCGTCGCCACACATCAGTTGGGCTGTTAGGTTCAATCCCCTCTGAGTTCTTCGGAGTCCAAGCTTGGTCCATATATATAATATATTGTTGTTGTTCTTGTAAAGATGGATGTGTTGTGTGGTTGGCCAATATATGTTTGGCTGGTGCAAAATCCTCATGATATAAATTGCTGTGGTTTCTACTGCACTTAAAACTGTACCGAATCTGCAATAAACCTTATGACGTACATAGTAGTTGCCAGTACCCCTGTTTCAGGGGGGGAGTTATAGAGGCGTTGCTAGAGTTGTAAAATTTGCTCGTTTGTCTGAGAGTTTGGGTTCTATGTCCTGAACAACACATAACACTGTTTGACTTCAAAGCTGGCTTCAACCACACATGAACAAGGATGAATGAGCACCAGCATATGTTATCCTAAAATTGGCTAACTGTGGCTCATATTGTTTTCCCCAGGTAGCTCATGGCGAGTGATGCGTGAGCCGTCTCGATCCTTTTTCTCTATTATTATATTTTAGCCATGAAGGATTTACTGCTAGTCAGTTCGTAGTGGTTCCAGCTGTTTGCTGAACTTCTGTTCTTGCTTGTGCTATTTTTTTACTGTTTAGATGGCTCAATTTACTTCCAATTTTACTCTTGAGTTTTCCCATGCATGCATACTCTGTTAATTTATTCCGAGTGCCCATAGTTCCCTCTCTAGCAGCACCACCTGTGCTCTTGTCTCACCCATAACAACAATTTACTAGTAGTATGTCTCTTGGCATGGGTGCTAGCTTAGGTCCCTTCTACTACTACTCCACTTAGTAACTTGTCTGCATTCTATTACTTTGTACCTATGTGTGTGAGCTGTGTTATATTCATCTTCCTCAAGTACTACAACACTGGTAGTTGTACACATATGATGGTGATTCGCTTCGGCCATTCCAGTTTTGGCGGTGGTGGTGCTGCTACTCCTATGATGGTAGACTCGTCTGATTCCCCTAGCTGCATCCATGGTGATGAAGCTCGGCCTAGGCTAGAACCCCCTCGAGTGAGCTCCTCAAGTCCTCTTATACCCCTCCTACTTGCTTGTTGGTTCTATGCTCTGCCTTTGTGAGGTGTAATTGTTCAATTTTGTTCATAGTCGAGCATTGGATGATATTGTATTTGTCATGATGTACATGGTTCATGAACTATGCCAACCTGCAGCTTTGTTGTACCAGTGATAGTAGGATAATGCAAATTTTGACAATCCATGCATATTTCCGCATCATAATAATCTTCTTCTTCTAGTCTTCTTCTTCTAACTTTCTTCTTTCCCATTTTACAGATTTGCTTAAGATCACGGAAGCTTGGGTTGATGGAGTGCTTGTATTTAGTTTTTGTTTTGACCTTGTGAAACTTGCTACCTATGGATGAAACTGTGTAATATTGATGAAACTATGTATATGTACGGACGAAACTTGCTACTATTGGTAACATGTGTTGGGTATATATGTGTTCATGACTATTGGTAATATGTGTTGAATATGCTATATTGGTCATATAAATATATTTGTGTTTGATTTTCTATGAAAAGGAACTGATATAAGAAAAATCAAAATTAAATGGGGCAATATAGTCACTTTGCCATCTGCTGGCAGATGGCAAAGAGCTTTGCCATCAGCTGGCAGATGGCAAAGAGGCCACGTGTCATCTACATGTAAAATTTGGGCTGGCCTATTTGGGATCTTTGCCATCTGCCAGCAGATGGCAAAGCTCTTTGCCATCTGCTGGCAGACGGCAAAGCATGCAGCCTTTGCCATCTGCTGGCAGACGGCAAAAAGCCTGCAGCCTTTGCCATCTGCTGGCAGACGGCAAAGTATGCCGTTAGCCTTCTAACGGGGCTAACCCCGTTAAGAGGCTTTGCCATCTGCCAGCTGATGGCAAAGGCACAGGCTCTCTGCCCTCAGCCAGCAGACGGCAAAGAAGCCTTTACCGGCAGGGTTTCAGACAAACTGTTTGCCATCTGCTGGCAGATGGCAAAGCCTTTGCCATCCGCCGACCATGCCTTTGCCATCTGCCATGGCAGATGGCAAAGTGCCAGATTCCAATAGTGCATAGTTATGAGAATATCTAGGTATGATCATGTATATAGGCATCACGTCCGAGACAAGTAGACCGACTCCTGCCTGCATCTACTACTATTACTCCACACATCGACCGCTATCCAGCATGCATCTAGAGTATTAAGTTCATAAAAATAGAGTAACGCTTTAAGCAAGATGACATGATGTAGAGGGATAAATTCATGCAATATGATAAAAACCCCATCTTGTTATCCTCGATGGCAACAATACAATACGTGCCTTGCTGCCCCTACTGTCACTGGGAAAGGACGCCGCAAGATTGAACCCAAAGCTAAGCACTTCTCCCATTGCAAGAAAGATCAATCTAGTAGGCCAAACCAAACTGATAATTCGAAGAGACTTGCAAAGATAACCAATCATACATAAAAGAATTTAGAATATTCAAATATTGTTCATAGATAAAATTGATCATAAACCCACAATTCATCGGTCTCAACAAACACACCGCAAAATAAGATTACATCGAATAGATCTCCACGAGAGAGGGGAGAACATTGTATTGAGATCCAAAAAGAGAGAACAAGCCATCTAGCTAATAACTATGGACCCGAAGGTCTGAAGTAAACTACTCACACTTCATCGGAGAGGCTATGGTGTTGATGTAGAAGCCCTCCGTGATCGATGCCCCCTCCGGCGGAGCTCCGGAACAGGCCCCAAAGATGGGATCTCGTGGGTACAGAAGGTTGCGGCGGTGGAATTAGGTTTTTTGCTCCGTATCTGATCGTTTGGGGGTACATAGGTATATATAGGAGGAAGGAGTACGTCGGTGGAGCAACATGGGGCCCACGAGGGTGGAGGGCGCGCCTGGAGGGAGGGGGTAGGCGCGCCCCCTACCTCGTGGCTTCCTGGAAGCTTCCTTGACGTAGGGTTCAAGTCTCCTGGATCATGTTCGTTCTGAAAATCACGTTCCCGAAGGTTTCATTCCGTTTGGACTCCGTTTGATATTCTTTTTCTGCGAAACTCTGAAATAGGCAAAAAAACAGCAACTCTGGGCTGGGCCTCCGGTTAATAGGTTAGTCCCAAAAAGTATATAAAAGTGAATAATAAAGTCCAATAATGTCCAAAACAGAAGATAATATAGCATGGAGCAATCAAAAATTATAGATACGTTGGAGACGTATCAGTGACGCGCTGCTACCGCTGCCTAAGCCGACCACTCCTTAGATGTCGTGGTAGCTGGAAAGTCATCGTACCTAGGCCCCTGAAGGACTAACGCCCTTGAAACAAAGTCATCATCGCCAAAAACATAAGAGATCTCAAAGCCGATGCGCCACCTGATCCAACGCAATACTATCTCCTGCACAAGATCCCCTAAGAACTCAGCAAATACGGTGAGCGCCGCTACAATGAGGAAGGAGCCAGGGGACAAATCTCCATTGCATCAGCGCCGTCCCCACCCCTAGAACATCCAGATCGACTGCCCCCGCAGGAAGGCGACCACACCACGCCCCACCCTCCTTCGCGCCATCTACGAAACCGAGAGATGAAGCGGACTATTATAGATTTTGAATACAACGAAAAAGGTTAATAGTGCTTGGTGTGGGGACGGCAGTTTTGGCTCTAAGGTGCATATGCTCTGAGATGAACAATATATTTGAAACAAATAGTAACTAAATTTCTTAAATTCTTTCTCTGTGGATGTTCTAGTTAGTGTAACAAGTGTGCTTGAATTATTTCATGTGAAACGGGATAACAGTGCTTTATTGATGAAAAAACAAAATTAAATTGAATATCCCCCCCCCCCCGCGCTAAAAGTTACAAATACTATTTGGGTGTGACAACATATATATATATATATATATATATATATATATATATATATATATATATATATATATATATATATTATTAAACGACAATTGCAAAAAGCATTTTCGGTGAGGAGAGCCAAATTGGATTTCTGCTTGGTCTGTTGTTTTGTTCCCTCTCTATGCGATCGATATTCTGAAACCAGGGGGACAAAAATATCTCACATGTAGTAAGAGACCCGGTTCTTCTCCTTGTACAAAGTTTATTTTCTTTAAATAATGATTTATAAGATTATATACCCCATCCTTTTCAAGATTTTTTAATCACATCTTATTCATTAAGTGTATTTAACAAATTAATGCTTACCAGACTGTGCCCAGTGTGGGCCGTTGCTATTTGCTGAGGAACAAGTACATGTGTCGAAACTGAAGAAACACACGGAATCGCAAGCCAATAAAAAGGCAAGCAGTGAGGTGCCCTCTCACTCGCACTCACACTCACAATGTCGAACATGTATATATGTACATGTAGGTCTTTAGTTTCATAACCCGTAAGTTTTGATGCCCATTGAGATTATGAACATACATCATTCATACATTGAGAGACATCCATCTAGATTTGTTTCTTAGGCTTGGAAGGCATCTGGATTTACTCCTCCACATCACGGCAATGTTGCAGGTGCTGCTTGGTTCATTCAATCTTGTAGAGGATGACTAGTTAGGTGTTTCAAAAACCATCGATGTCCACTGTCAAGGGACACATGCTGTTGGTGGATACTTAACATTCTACTCCTCAGTCTGCAGCTTAGGTCGTGCTTGGTGATGGAGGCTGCACTTTCTTCTGGCAGGATAAGTGGATCAACAGTCACATTGTAGTACAGGACATTGCTCCTGCTATTTGCAACATCATCTCCGCCAATGGACCCCGTAGTCGAACAGTTCGTGACACCCTTGTGGAAAAACGGGGGTTGAAAGACATTAGAAAACCCCTCACCATCAATGCATTCATCCAACTCCTTAATCTGTGGGATGCCATTCAGGAGGTCATCCTTCCGCCGGGTCACCCAGACTCTTGCCTGTGGCCGTGGGAATCATCAGACACCTACTCTTCCAAGTCGGCATATCAGGTTTTCCGTGCGCTGACAAAATATGGAACACATTGGCTCCTCTCAGGTGCAAGATTTTTCTTTGGTTTCTGATCCACAAGCGTGTCTGGACATCCTGCCGTCTTGCAAGGAGAGACCTTCCACACAATGCTAGTTGCTCTTACTATAATGGGCACGACGAGGATGTTGACCACTTGTTCTCCCGCTGTGCGATCACTGGCATGGTATGGAGTGCCATGCTGAGCTGGGTTGGCCTCCCACATCTCCAGCCAAGAGCCAACTCCACCTCTAAGGAATAGTAGTGGTCCGTCTCTACGTCAACCATGAAGAATAACAAGAGAAGGGTTTAAACTCCCTGGTCGCCTTGGCCGTTTGGTCTCTCTGGAACAAGCGGAATGACAGACTATCCAACAAGACTCAATTTCCGCCCCAGAAGCTAATTGATTTAATTAGATCTGATTGTGTCGTGTGGGGGCGTGCTGGCGCTAAGCATCTAGGCACCCTCCACCCTATGTAATTTTTGCTTGACCATGGTTGTTCATTGTCATGACTGGTTGTTCCTGCCTTGTACTAGCACACGCACTGTTTTCTTCTTACTTCTATCTGAATATACGACATGCAGTCCTCCTACATGGTTTGAAAAAATAAAATCTGTGAGCCACAAACACCAGCAACATTGTGGAACTGTTGTCCTCAAGACTGCCAAGAACTTGACGTGGTATAAACCATGACTAGGGCTCCCATGTAAACCTTAGGCAACCTCAGGGGCGGATCTGGAGCTAATCCTACCCTGATGCACTACTTAACCATTGCATAAATTTTGCAAGCAACCGATGCATTAAATAAAGGTGTATTTCATAGCTTGTAACACGCATTACCGAACATAATAGAAGTCAAATTGTAAAAAGTTAAAAACAAATGCAACACTGAAACTGTTTAATATAATGCCAAATCAAACAAAAAAATTACTTGAAAAGCATGTCTTACATTCTGAAATTCGAAAACACATCATCGGACACAATGGTTTACTAACCTACAATAACAAAACTAGAATTAAAATTTTGAGTAGAATATAATAAAATGCCTAAATAAAAGTACTTAAATTTGCTAAAATGTTATAAATTTCCTTTAGTACATTCTCTTCCTCGAGCCATGAAATACTCAACCACTTGATCATTGGTGACCTTTTTCATTTTTTCCTTCTCACATAACATATAACATCATCACTCAAACTGTCATCGTTGAGGTGATTGCGCAAGCAAGTTTTGACCAATTTCATTGCTGAAAAACACCTCTCAACTATAGCAGTAGCAATAGGCAACACAATTACTAATTTCAACAACCGATAAAACAAAGGGAACATAATATGCCTCCTCGTCTGCACCATTTTTTTTGAAAGCTCAGTGATTGTTCCTATGTTGGAAAAGCTATCATATATGCGCACATCAACAATATAGAGCCATAGATCCTTATCAAGATCTCTCAAATCCCCGGAATCAAATTCCTGAGGGTATAAGTTAGCCAAACTCATAAGATTCTCCAAATTGAAATCACGAAATGAGTATCTTGGACTCAAAGCTGCTGACCAAACAAGCAAGTTAGAGGATGTCTCACTGAACCTATTGTCAAGCTCTTAAACTAGCCAATCGAAAACATCGTTGAAGCAATCAACTTGATAGTGATGTTTGTTGGTAATTCCAGTTATCTGCCTTCTCTTTTTTGGATTCACATATGCTTCTTCCATGTCAAACTCTATAATATCATGTTTGTTACAAAACACATGAACTTCACCTACCAAAGAGTCCCATCTATTTTCTCTAAGTTCATTAAAAATTGTTCTAGTTGACTGGACACATTTCATGGCATTCACTATGTCTTGATCCTTCCGTTGCAATGCTAATGACAATATGTTGGTAGTAGCGAGGATTGTCAACATGAGATGCAAATAGAAGACAAAGTTAAAAGATTGAATGTACATTAGAAGACCAATTGCTTGGTCTTACACTACTAGGAAAAGGGGTGCTAGTGGCGCACCTGTTTTCGCTACTAATGGCGCACTACAGGTGCGCCACTAGCACCACGCCATTAGAATTTTTTACTAACAAATTTCTTTTTTTTTTCAAAACTACTAATGGCGCACGGTGGGTGTGGTGCGCCATTACTATGTCAATAGTAATGGCGCACTATCCCACGGTGCGCCATTAGTAACATTTTTTTTATTTTTTTTCAAAACTACTAATGGCGCACCACACACCAGGTGCGCCATTGCTATATAGCAATGACGCACCACATACATGGTGTGCCATTAGTGTCCATATTGTCTATAGCCCTTTTCCTAGTAGTGTTATTTGTTCTGTCGGTGTCTTCTTCTTCAACAAATTCAAGAACTTTAATAACTGAACTGAACATGGCAACCAAACTCTTAAGTGTTTTAGTATGTGAACCCCAACGAGTGTCTCCGGGTCTTTAAAGGCATTGCTCTTGATTTAGACCTGTTCCCGTTGTAAGCTGCCCACACCCTAAAGCCATGCTCATTTCTTCAAGATTTACATCTCCAATCATGTCCCTTTGCTTGGAAGAACCACCCACAACATTTAACAAGGTAGAAATCATACTGAAAAAAAATTCTTACTCCTTTATGCTTTCCTACAACAGCCACAACAACTAACTGAAGTTGATGAGCAAAGCAATGAACATAATAAGATGTGCTACTTTCTATCATGATCAATGATTTGAGACCATTGAGCTCACCTCGCATGTTACTAGCACCGTCATATCCTTGTCCTCTAACTTGATTCTAGCTCAGCTTATATTTTGCAAAAAGAGAATCAATTGAACTCTTGAGGTATGAAGAAGTTGTTTCTTTCACATGAACAAGACCAACAAAGCTTTCTTTAGAATCTCCAGAACTATCAACATACCTCAAGGCCACAGCCAATTGTTCTTTGCAAGAGACATCTCTAGACTCATCAACAAGCAAGCAAAACACATTATTGTGAACTTCTTTGAGGATAGATTGGACTATCACATGCGCAAAACCTTCAGAAATATCTTTCTGGACTTGTGGAGCAACATGTGTATGCTTCTAAAAGAAACATCATATACAAGATAGAGACCAGTGCTCGAACACAGACTTAACACAAGACTTAAGACATACAATCTTTTGAACTGAAGGATTTCATAAGTAACAATGGATGTCTAGCCTCACGATCAGAATGAGTGAATAACTTTTGGCCTCCCCGGTCACAATAAAGGTGGTGATCTCCTACCCTCGTCAATGAAGGTAGAAAGAAGTCTAGTACTTTCGGTCATGACTAATGAATGGTTCAAATATCATTGGTCATGAAGAAAGAGTTGAGTTATGACACAACAATGATTCATGGTGATGATGATCGCGGAAAAATGTATCATGATTTATAGAGTAGACATATCAATATGTCATGATGTTGAGTAGGCACACCACTCATACACAGAAAGCATAAATTTCACTGAACAAGTTTTTTTTTTTGAGGGAACACTCAACACGTATTGATGCTCAAAATAAGTTAAAACTTTGTAGGAAGCTCCCAATAGCACTGGGGTCAAGTCACCATAGTTCCACTTAAATATTTTTTTTGTATCACTCCGACGCGCACCGCGGCCATGTGAACAAACATAATAATTCAGGACATCGAGCTGTTCTTCAAATGATATAGTTATAATGGAGCCTTTTACATGTCTCTACTACCCTTCATTACATTTTCAGAGCTAAACACTTCTTGGTAGATGCATTTAACTGAAATATGTACAGATCATTCAGTGAAAATGTACTATGGCCCTAAAATGTTTCAGGCCTGAATCCTTCCTTGTTAAGCTAAGGTTATTTTCCAAGTTAGCACTACTGATGTCATGGTTCTGCAAGTAGGCAGTCGACTATTCTAATACTGAAAGCCTTTTTCCAGGGCCCAACTCACAAGAAATTACTCATGGTTAATTGCCCACTTTAGCTTTTTATTTTATAACTTGGCAGGGGCCGCGCGAACGCGTATCCCCTATAACATAAATTTTGACGTCCACTCTCCCAAAGAAGATGGTAGATCAACACATTCACTATGTGCAATGTGAACCATTAATCTAGGTCATGAGCCTTTTTGATCACCCATAAACCCCGTCTAGGTAAGTATGTTCAAAGGCCTAACTCCTCTAGTTATATACTCTTCTTTACCGAGGGTATCTTGTTAATCTCTCCGTGTGGGACTAAACCAAACGTAATTACCTTAACCACGCTTTCACAAAAAGGGCAAAGGATTCAAGGGCCCAATTGCTTCTAGCCTATTAACACAGAGCCAACCTCTTGCACGATCGCTACCCTTGTTATTCAAGGGCCCGGAGGCGTGGATTCAATCTGCCAGCGGTATTGGTTGCGTCGTTTAACTATTCCTTTGTCTAAAAAAAAAGTATGGCTGCTCAACTTGATCGATCGTTACCCTTGTGTCTGCTTGTGTCCCCGATCCGATCAAAACATTGGAAGAACACGCACCAGGTGTCCACTGTTTGGAGCCACTCCGAGAACATGTTCAAGCCCCTCGCCGCGCTCCCCACCACGAGGGACTATCTGGGTGGCTGGGCCGGGTGGCTAGCACCGACGCCGGCGCCGCGGGGCAGCGCGTGTACGCGGCTGGCTCGGACGCGCACATCCTCGGCTGGGACCAGCACGGCAGGTGGAGCCTTGCGTGCGACTTGAAAGCGCAAGCCATGGCCGTGCTTTGCCTGTGAAAGGCCGGCGACCTGGTGTGCACCGTGTCAGCCTGTGGCTCCGGCAGCCATGCGGCAGCCCCCCAACGTCGGCGCCGTCATTGCCAACGAGGGCCCCGTGAAATGCATCCAGGACACTCTTCAGGCCAGCAATGGCTATATGGTGTAAAGCGGGGGTGCCAAATGGGGTCAACGGGGAGGATCAGACGTGAAAAGTAGACATTTTGCTGGAGGAAGAGTGCTCTTTAGATTATTTCGGGTTTGGGTTTAGTTGGTTTTTTGCAGCACTGGATGCTTGACTTGGTGATTGTCCATCGCAGAGAGGAGGATTTGATAATTTTTAAAGAATCGCACAAACTAGTCAGACGTTTTGAACAGTAAATTATACTAGTACCTATACTCTGGCCGGTTTCTATATAGGTTTTGATTTTATTTTCAATTTCTTTTTAAGCATGGCCATGAATGTTTCTTACCAACGAAAATTGTTAATATTGCTTACCTCGTTATTACAGTCCCTCTTCTCTCTTTTTGTGATCTAGTTTGTCTGTACTTTTTCTGAAACAACGGCATCCTCTAATGTTCGTGTTCTTTTGCTGGTGAGGACTCGCTCAAGTTTAGGAAAATTGATACAATTATTAACTTCATGGACTAATTTTTAAATAAATTTGGGATATATAATCATGTTCACATCCTCTTTTAATAAAACAATTTTGTTTTGCACCTAAACATACTTTAGAAATTAATACTCTTATGTGGGCCAATAAAAAGAGAAATTGAAGAAATGCGCAAACTCATAAACCGATAAAATGGCAAGCAGTGATTTGTTGCCTCTGAGACTACACATGTACACGTAGATATGTAATTTCATAGTCTCTGAGTTTTGATTCCTCTAGAGACCATGACCATACAAGATTCATATGTTCACGGGGTGGAGAGGGCACCACATGTAGATTTGTTGCCTAGGCTTGGAAGGCATCAGGATTCACTATTCTACGTCATGCCAATAATTCACTAGCAACTTGCTTACTTGAACCTCGTATAGGGTCACCAGTTGGGTCTTGGAGACACCATTCATTTTCAATGTAAGGGAGCACATGATGTTGGTGGGTACATAGAATTGTGTCGACCGCCATCATGGAGGAAACACCGGAAACATGGTGGCAGTTCTTTTACTAGAGACTACAAAAAAATCCAGGCAGTCTAGGATCACAAATTGTTGCTGATCTATCCAATTTTTTTGTGGACTTTCGGGTTAACATTTTTTTGTGGACTTTCGGGTTAACTTTCTCTCACTAAAATTGCTGCTCTTTCTTAGAAAAAAACTAAAATTGCTGCTTCCATGGATGAAAACTACTAATCCAGCGGCAATACCATGCACACATGTCAGATTTTTCTGTCACAAGCATCAAGCCTAATATTGCTGCATATTTGAGCACACATGTGGACTTCTTCTATCATCAATAAAAAATAAATTAATAGGTATTATCTTTTCAAAGAAAAAAACGTATCCATCATGTTTTTTCTAAAGTGGATGATCAACAGAAAGTTTAATTTGCCAGCGGTATTGGCTGCGTGGTTAACTATTGCTGCTCAACTTAATCAATCGTTACCCTTTTGTCTGCTTGTGTCCCCGATGCCGGCTCGTGTCTGTGTGTGGCGCCCCTCCGAGAACGCGTTCATTCCCGTGGCCACGATCCCCACCTTATGTCTGTCATGAAATACCCTCGTGGCGAGCAACGATGACTGGGCCACAGGGGAGTAAATTGCACAAAACCACCACTTTGAAGGCAAGGTTTGCGAAAACCACTACAATACAATTTTTTTTTGCAGAAAACACCATGTCTTCCGTAATCTTTTGGCAGAAAGCACTGATCGGCGGATCGGGGTGAGTTAAGCTTGTTTATGACAGGTGGGGCCCTTTTTTGCGTACGTGGCACCGTCGGCCGTCCTGACAGCCGTTGGACGGCGTTTGACGGCGCCATATGACTCCATCCCCCATCTGTTCGTTTCTCCCCCTCTTCTCCTGCTGCCGCTCTCTCCCCTCCTCATGTTTGCCTTCTTCCCCACTCTCCTGCCGCTCTCTCCCCTCCTCTCGTCGCGTAGGCAGATGGCTACTCCGGCGAAAGCAGGCGGTGTTGGCGGCGGCGGTCCTCCCGGCAGTGGTGCAGGCGACGCGGATCCCGACCCAGGCGGTGAGCTCTGCGGGAGCTCGAACCCTAGCAAGGCGACGCGAGATGCGGAGGTGCAGTATTCGGTGGAATACGCGGCGGCTAGATCTTTCGCTGCGGCGGTGAAGGCGAATCCCAATTGAAGCCACCACATCGCCTCATCCTTCGGCGGTGTATAGTGAGATCCCCTTCCCTTATCCATTATTCTGTGAACTTATCTGATCCGTTTCTAGGGCTAGGGCTAGGGTTAGCGTGTAGTGATATCCCCTTCCCCATCTCCATTGCATATTGTTGGCCCTATGATTGTTATTGCGATGATTTCTTTCTGAAATTAATTCATTATGTTTAAATTAGTTGTTCTGTGTGTCTTATTTAGTTGAAATAAGCTATGGTTATATAGTTGGAATTAGTTGATGTGTTGATCTGTATTGCAGTATATCTTAATGAACCAAAGCTAGGGTTATTGTAGTTTTTTGCTTTGTACTACATTGGTTACCTAAGCAACCCAAAGCTATGTATTGATGTTGTCCTGCTCTTTCATAAGTGTTATAATTGAACACTTATACAACACTATGTTTCTTTCTAAATTTGCAGTCTGGATGATGAGGTTTGGGAATTGAGGATGCATTTTCATGACAGAGATAATCTTGAGAGAACTATGATGTTGTCAGACGTCACATTTTACAATCTAGTTGCACTGATAGAGACTGAAGGATATGGGGTGAGGGATTAAATGTACTATGTGAAGTATCCTGGCCTAGGGACAGAAGGAATACAAGAAATAGAGGATGATGACATGCTGGAGGAAATTCTAGACCACATAGTACATCAGAAGCAGAAGATTTTCAATGTGACAGTTGTTAGGGCTAGTTCCCCCAAACCTGCACATATAAATTGCAGTGCTAATGTTATTGAGTAGCAGATCCCTCTGCAGGAAATTGGAGAGCCCCAACTGTATCAGGTAGATGAAGAAGGAGTGTTGTTCAATGCACATCCTAGTTTAGTTTCAAACACAGCAACAGAAGTACCACAAGAAGAACCAAGACAATACAGTTTCAAACACAACAGAGCACAAACAATTCAGAGGAGCAACTGCAAATAGAAAAAGTTATGGAGGAGACAAGGAGAAAGGAAATTGCAATGTTTAGGAAGAATGAGAAAGAAAAAGGGAAGGCCACTCCTTTGAAAAGGAAAGCTACAGTTATGGACAATGAAGAGGATAGTGATGATGATAATTTGTCAGAATATGGGGATATCCTTGCTAGGCTTGAGGAAATGAAAAAACAGAGGGATGATCCATTACTGCATTATGAAGGGGACACAGATGTTGAGGAGATGTGGGATACATATGAGGAGGATGAACTGTATGATCCATCAGGTGAAGAAGAGGATGATGATGATCAAGAGGAGGAGGAATTGGAGGAAGTGGAGGAAGTGGTGCAAGGGGAGCAACACAATGAAGAGGAGCAAGAGAGTGGTCAACATATTGAGAAGAAGAAGAAGAAGGCCAAGAGAGACAGAAAAGGGCCAACTAGCAGATCACATGGAAGTGTAGAGCAAATGTTTGAGGATGACTGGATACCATCAGATGATGAGGACAAAAAACCATTAGACCTGGGTTTGGAAGATGATGATGGTGCTGATGCAATGGCTTATGTGTTGCCCAATGGTAGGAAGAGCAGAGCAAAGAAGATGGAGCCAAGGTTATGGTATGCTGAGGACAGAGGTGACCTACAAGACCAATTTGTGAAGTATCTTTGCTTCATTGACGTGTACCAGTTCAGAACTGCACTCCAAACCCTGCACATATCACAGAACAGGAACTATAAGTACCACAGAAACTGCAGTGACAGGGTTATAGCATAGTGCATAGATGAGCAATGCCCTTTTTATATAGCAGTTTCCTAGATTGCAAATGAGAAGACATTTACCATTAGAAAGCTGTATTTGGTGCACACATGCCCTTTTGTGTCAGAGAGCACCAAAGTCACTGCCAAGTGGGTTGCAAAACATTGTGAGGAGGCAGTGAGGAATGATCCTAACACAACAATAACAACAATAATTAACACTGCAAAGAGCAAGTATGGAGTGGATATTTCAACCCACATGGCCTACAGAGCTAGGAAGGCAGCAAATAATGTTGTTTTAGGAGATCAAAAGGCCCAACACACCAGGATTAGGGATTATTTAGAGGCTGTCCTAGACACCAATCCAGGTTCTAGATGTATTGTGACAACAAAACATTTTAGGGAGTTTCATGGACTGTTCATCTGCCTGAATGGATGCAAAGAACGGTTCCTCAATGGCTGCAGACCATTCATAGATAATTGCATTGTATTGTTGTTTATGTCACTTGTATGTTCTTTGAAGTACTAATCATTTGTGCTAAACTTGTAGGTTTGGATGGATGCTTCATAAAGCTCACTACTGCTACTGGAAGAGATGGGAACAACAATATTTTCCCCATTGCTTTTGGAATTGTAGACAAGGAGGTCACTAATTCCTGGACCTGGTTTATATACCAGCTGAGGGAGGCAATAGGTGGGCAATCTGGCCAGTTTGGACGGTACACAATCATTTCAGATAGGCAAAAGGTAATATATTTAGTTGTAGTTACTTTCATGTAGAAAAGATGCTGCCAGAGTAAGCAATTGCTTCTGATTCACTTTCCTAACTTAACGATACAACTAAACTTAACAATAAACTGCAATGCCTGGCACCACAGTATAGATCCAGAGAAAACAAAGGCAGAGCACAAACAAAGGCAGATCCAGAGAAAACAAATCACAATATACCTTCTCAGCACAGCAAAGAAACCTCCTGCCAGTGTGGATTCCTTTGAAAGCAACACGCCTTTCTGCGGCCTTCCCAAGTTCATTGCAGAGAACAAGCAACTCAGTTTCAGGTCCCTTGAAATCAGAGTCTTCAGTGGTAGCAGGGATCTATAGTGCATAGGAATACCAGACGTTTGATCCACATGTCAGCAAAAAAGCTCATTCAAGAAAGCCCCCAAATCACAAACCCTAACCCAAAAATCTGAACTTACCTTAATTCTGCCGTCGTCAGAACCTTAGCTGACGTACTCCACGGTGTGCTCGCTGCTATCGGACCCATCGCTCCAGGACACCATGGCGACGCGGCGGGGGCGCGGCGGCGGGTGCGGCGAGCAAAGCAGAGGAGCAAGACAGAGGAGGAGGGAGCGAGAGAGCAGCGAGACAGGGTGGGGAGTGGGGGCAGCACCGACCGGTCTTTTGACCGGTCCATCAAACAGAGGCATATCGTGTCGTCAAACGCCGTCTAACGGCTGTCGGGACGGCCGACGGTGCCACGTACACAAAAAAGGGCCCCACCTGTCATAAACAAGCTTAACTGACCCCGATCCGCCGATCAGTGCTTTCTGTAAAAAGATTACGAAAGACATGGTGTTTTCTGCAAAAAAAATTGTATTGTAGTGGTTTTCGCAAACCTTACCTTCAAAGTGGTGGTTTTTGTGCAATTTACTCGCCACAGGGCAACCTGTGTGCACAGCCGGCTCGGACGGGCATGTCCTCAGCTGGGACTGGCACGACGACAGGTGGAGCCTCGTGTGCGATGTGAAGGCGCATGCCATGGCCGTGTTGTGCCTGTGCATGCCCAGCGACCTAGTGTGCACCGGCTCGGCCTGTGGCTCCGGCAGCCGTGCGGCGTCCTCGCCAAGGTGGGCGCCGTCGGAAGCCACGGGGCCCCCATGAAATGCATCCAGGCATCCATGTGCAGGGTCAGCAATGGCTATAAGGTGTACAGCGGGGCCTTGACAAGAGCATCAGAGTCTTGTGGGTGCCGAATGGGGCCAACGGCGACGAGCGGCCGCGAGAAACGGAGGATCACAAGCCGTGCGTGTTCCTGAGATGAAGCATGTGATTTGTCTGGCTTGCCTAGAAGAGTGTACATTCTTTTTTCCAGAGGATTCTCGAGTCTGTACATTTTACCCGAGGAAGGGTGTTCTTCAGATTGTTCTTGGATTCAACCGCAAAAGAAAGAAGAAGATTGATTTTGGTTTGGCTTTGTAGATTTAAATTTTGAAGAGACACACAAACTAGTCATAGGTTGGGTGTAAAATAGCTGTAAAAAAGTGTAGCACTTATACTCTGGTTTATATATAGGTTTTGATTTTTTTTAAATTCATTTTTAGACATGACCAGAAAGGTTTGTTATCAATGAAAAAGGTTTGAGTGAGAGAGTATTGCTTATCTCTTTCTTATATTCTCTCACTCTTTTGTGATCCGCCGCCTACCCCTTCATGTACTTTTTCTGAAACAAAGACATTCTCGTGTTCTTTTTTTTGGTGAGGACTTGGCCATGTTTATAAATTTGATACAGGATTTACATCATGGATCATTTTAAAATAAATTTATGATTTGTAATCATGTACACATCCTCCTTTAAGATAGAAAACTTCTTTTACACCTAACTTATTTTAGAAATTACTACTCTTGTGTGGGCCACCCATAGTTGGATAGAACCAGAACATGTGCTGAAACTGAAGAAGTACATGTATTCACAAGCCAATAAAAAGGAAAATTGAAGAAACACGTAGTACGTATACACACAGATCCTTCATGTCATATTCTCGGAGTTTTGATCCCCAAGAGATAATGAACATACGAGAATTATACATTGTCTAGGCTTGGAAGGCATTGGGATTCACTCTTCCACGTCCAGTGAATATTCCACGAGCGACTTGGTTACTTCAACCTTGTACAAGGTGACCGGTTGGCTGTTGGAGACACCATTCATGTCCAATGTCACAGAACGGATGATGGTGGTGGGTATATAAAATTCTTTCCACCAGCATCTTGGAGCACAAACACCGACAAAATTGTGGCAATTATTTTTCTAGAAACTACCAAGAACTAGGCGTGGGAAAACCCACAACTAGGGCATTCCTACGTAAAGCCACATGAATCGTAGATCAGGATGCGGATGTAGCAAAAATAAAAACATCGTTGGCACAAACACATGCATGGCACACGATTTAAGCTTTGAGGCCCTTTGAATTGAAAGATTTTCATGTAAAGGAAATGCTCTGTAGGGAAATTATTTGGATCAATGGAAGGAGATCACTGATACCTTTCACACATTTTTGTGTGTATTTAGTCAGAAACATCACCCCCCCCCCCCCTTCTCAACAATATGGTCATAAATATGGTCTCATAGTGATGTTCCACACCCTTTATAGACTATTCAGATGTCACATAAATATATATACAGGAACAACATGTTGACAGTCACTCACGCAAATTCCCTAATGCTCAATCATGACATGAACACATGTGTGAGTTAAATGAACCATAGTACTTTGGCATGCCATCTTAGTTAGTTAGACATAGTAAAACATAGTACTCCGACATGTCATCTTTTTTTGCGAATACAAAATACTGATTTTTCACCATTTACACCTCTTCTTTTAAAAAAATAGTTTTCTTGCTCACCTAAATGTATTTTAGAAACTAATAGTTTCAGAACTGTGCACAATGCGGGCCACTCCTAGTAGAATAGGATAATCACATATGGTCAAAATTAAAGAAATGCATGGATCCACAAGCTGATAAAAAGGAAGAATTTAACAAACACATACCCACATGTCCATAAAAAGGCAAGGAGAGAGGTGCCATCATACTCACCGTGCCCAAACTATTCACGTAAGTCCTCAATTTCATATGCTCCGAGTTTTGATTCCTCTAGAGATTTTAATCATGCCTCATGCTATTCATACATAGAGGGAGTGTATATTTCACCACATCCAGATTTTCACTTAGTCTTCGAAGGAATTAGGATTTTCTCTTCCGCATCACTGTTCTGTGTCACGAGCAACTTATTCGTTCATCCAACCTTGTTCAAAATGACCAGTTGGGTGTTCACTAGTAGAAAACAGGGCTTTGGTCCAGGCAGGGCTAGCCCATTAATCCCGGTTCACCCACGAACCGGGACCAATGGGGGCATAGGTCCCGGTTCATGAGGCCAGGGCGCGGGCCGGGCCTCGAAGGGCACTGGTCCCGGTTCGTCTGAGACCATTAGTCCCGGTTCCAGACACAAACCGGGACCAATGGACCTTGCTCCTGGACCACCACCTTTAGTCCCGGTTGGTGTCTGGAACCAGGACCAATGGTGTTTTTTTCCAAACAAAACTAAAACAAAACTATAATATTCTACAATAGAAAAAGAATCAACTAAAAAGCTTTAATAAAACTCTAATAGGAAAAGGAATCAACTAAAAAGAATCAATAAAAAATAAAATTTATGCAACTTAAATTAGATAAAGTTTATGCAACTAAAAAGAAGCATTTGTAGTGCTTTTCAATTTCAGGGTCATTTAGCTCAAAAATATCAGTGAATGCATGAAAAATAACAAATGAAAAGTCAAAAAGGGTTGAAAATTGCTGATGTGGCTTTGAATGGTGCATTTTGAACACACAAAGAGTCTGGAGTTCAAATAAGTTCAAAAAAATGAAAACCTTTGTAACAGATGAGTTTTCGTCTAAAACCCTGATACTTTGAAAGAGATTGTCCATTTTGTACACGAAGTGCATCAAGTTTTGCCGTAACCCTCTCAACTTTTTAGTACATGCTATTTGGCTGAAATGATGATACCATGCCAACTTTCAACCTTTTCAGAGTTCATTTGAAGTGCTTTTGAATTTCAGGGTCATATAGCTAAAAAAATCAGTAAATGCATGAAAAATAACAAATGAAGTCAGAAGGTTGAAAATTGATGATGTGCCTTTGAATGGTGCACTTTGAACACACAAAAAGTCTGGAGTTCAGATAGGTTCAAAAAAATAAAATCCCTTTGTAACAGATGAGTTTTTGTCCGAAACCCTAATACTTCGCAAGAGATTGTCCTTTTGTACATGAAGTGCATCCAACTTTTCGGGTAACCCTCTCAACTTTTTAGCACATGCTATGTGGGTGAAATGATGATACCATGCCAACTTTCAACCTCTTCAGAGTTCATCTGAAGTGCTTTTCAATTGGGAATGGGCTCCGCCGGGCTGGTATTGGGATCCCGGTTGGTGTCTGGAACCGGGACCAAAGGTGTTTTTTTCTCAAACAAAACTAAAACAAAACTATAATATTCTACAATAGCAAAAAGAATCAACTAAAAAGCTTTAATAAAACTCTAATAGGAAAAGGATTCAACTAAAAAGAATCAATAAAAAATAAAATTTATGCAACTTAAATTAGATAAATTTTATGCAACTAAAAAGAATCATGTGTAGTGCTTTTCAACTTCAGTGTCATTTAGCTCAAAAATATCACTGAATGCATGAAAAATAACAAATGAAGTAAAAATGGTTGAAAATTGTTGATGCGGCTTTGAATGGTGCATTTTGAACACACAAAGAGTCTGAAGTTCAAATTAGTTCGAAAAATGAAAACCTTTGTAACCGATGAGTTTTCGTCCGAAACCTGGATACTTCGAAATAGATTGTCCGTTTTGTGCACGAAGTGCATCCAGTTTTTGCCGTAACCCTCTCAACTTTTTAGCACATGCTATGTGGGTGAAATGATGATACCGTGCCAACTTTCAACCTTTTCAGAGTTCATTTGAAGTGCTTTTGAATTTCAGGGTCATATAGCTCAAAAGAATCAGTAAATGCATGAAAAATAACAGATGAATCCAGAAAGGGTTGAAAATTGATGATGTGCCTTTGAATGGTGCACTTTGAACACACAAAAAGTCTGGAGTTCAGATAGGTTCAAAAAAATAAAATCCCTTTGTAACAGATGAGTTTTTGTCTGAAACCCTAATACTTCGCAAGAGATTGTCCTTTTGTACATGAAGTGCATCCAACTTTTCCGGTAACCCTCTCAACTTTTTAGCACATGCTATGTGGGTGAAATGATGATACCATCCCAACTTTCAACCTCTTCAGAGTTCATCTGAAGTGCTTGTTTTACCTTAAAGAGGGTATTTAGGTCCTACCTAATACTGATGATCATGTGCTAAGAACAATTAAGTATGGTTGGTTCAATGGCTATGAGGATGATGATCGTATGAATTGTTATTAATAACGAGTAGAAGTTGTATGATGATGATTAGTAGGACTTGTTATTATGATGATGCATGATGCGAGCATGAAGAGTTATTATATATCTGTGGGTGAAATGAACATGGGTTGGATTGAAGTGAAGGCGATATGTGATGCATGTCGAAAGTAGTACTAATCCAAACTTGATCAAGTTTGGATTAGTACTACTTTCGACATGCACCACATATTGCCTTCACTTCAATCTAAGTCATGTTTAGGCATAGCAGTAGCGTTGGTAAACCAAGCAAGGAGATAAGAGAGACAATTCTCTCGATTAGCTAGCTAACACCCTAAATTAACCTCCCAAAACTCCCTAAACCCACCCCTTTCAAAAAAAAAACCTCAGCTCCTGCCAGCTGCTGACGCGTGGATGCCTTTTGATGCTACCAACCGAGACCGAAGACCCTCCTGCCTGGGCTCGCCGCAGCGGCCACGTGAAGGCCCATCTGTCCCGGTTGGTGTAAGAACCGGGACTAAAGGTATAGGGCTTTAGTACCGACCTTTTAGTCTCAGTTCCCCAACCGAAACAAATGGGTCTTACGAACTGGGACAAATGGCCCTTTTTCTACTAACGTTGGAGACACCATTCAAGTGCAGCCCCAAGGAACACAGATTTTGATAGGTACATTGCACACTTTCTCACACGATCTGTGGAGCACAAACACCAAGAACAATATGGCAATTGTCGTCCAAGAAACTACCAACATTGGAGCACAAACACGGTGCATGGTGAAGCCTCGCGTGCGATGCGAAGGCGCAGGCCATGACCGTGTTGTGCCTGTGCGTGGCTGGTGACCAGGTGTGCACCGGCCCCGACGAAAAGATCATCATTATGTGGCGTCGACAGTCGTGCAGCAGCCTTGCCATGGTTGGCGCCGTTGGAGGCCACGAGGGCCCCGTGAAATGCATCCAAGCCTCCCAGTCCAGGGCAGCAATGGCTATATGGTGTACAGCGGCGGGCTAGAGCATTAGAGTCTGATAGGTGCCGAATGGGGCCAATGGTGACGAGCGTCCGCGATAAACGGCTGTGTGTTCTTGATGTGAAGTGTGTGATGTGTCCATGATAAAAGTGTGTACATTTTGCGGAGGAAGCGTGTTCTTGAGATTCTTTTTGGTTTGATTTTCATTGTTTGGCAGTACTGGATGCCCGACTTGGTGATTATCGTAGAGAGGAGGATTTAAATTTTAAAGACTGACACAAACTAGTGAGGTTGGGTGTAAAATGGTCATCAGCTGTAAAGTGACTGCTAATATTGGGAGACTTCTAAAGTTTTAATGCATCAGTTGAGTTGAACATTTTACCGTAGATCTGTTAATGTGTCACCGTCTTCAGGTGAAATTTCCAGGCCCAACTCACAACAATTGGCTCGTGGTTAATCTGCAAACATTAGCCATGTCCTGGTACACGAAAGGGTCCCTTGCTCCGGAGTCTGGACTCATGAATCATACATACTGAATCTTTGTTGGTGCCTGCGCATGACTGTCTACTAGTCTGTAAAACTTGAAATCTCCCAGTTTAAATTTCTGGCGCGACGGTTGCTGATCTATCCAATTGTTTCGTGGACTTCCAAGAACCAAAGCGGCTGATTTTTTTTCATACATTGAGCCACCGTGTGTTCTGTTTCTCTCACAAAATTGCTGCTTGTCATGGATGAAAGCTAAACTGGGGCAGCTTGCTTCTTCTATTTCTTGCCTCAATACCCATCCACACATGTCAGATTTTCATCATCTTGGGACAAATCTTTATTGCTTGTTCTTTTGGGCACAAGCAATAAGCCAAATCTTGCAACATATTTTATGACACGACATTTGCACAGATGATTGTACTCCTTCACTGTGACCAGTAAATAAAAATAAAAATAATAGATATTCTCTTGACAGGAAATAGATATCCATACAGAATTTTATATTTAAATAAGTAACACAAAGTTTACAATTTCATAATTTAGCAGGGGCCGCGCGGACGCGTACCTCCTCTATCAGAAATTATGACATCCACTCTCCCAAGGAAGATGGTAGATCAACACACTCACTAAGTGCAATGTGAGCCATTGTTCTAGGCCATGAGCCTTCTTGATCGCCCATAGACCCTGTCCAGGTAAGTACGTTTAAAGGTCGCCCTACCCTCTAATAATATACTCATATTTACTGTGCCAATTTTGTTAGTCTTTCCGTGTGGGACTAAACCAAATGTGATTACCATATTGGCTAGCCGATATTCGGTTAATCCATTGGTCTAACAGAAAGGCCCAAGGATTCAAGGGCCCAGTTGCGTCTAGCCCATTAAAATAGAGCCAGAAGGAAAAAGTCAGTCTCTTGCACGATCAGCGGGGGGAGCGATCTTACTACGTGCCTCAAGCCCACCACGACGCCACCGACTGCGGGGTTGTCTACTCCGCCTCCGCCACCGGCTGCGTTAAGGCCTGGGAGAGCGTCAAGGGCTCAAGGCCGAGCCTGCCGGCACTGGTGCACACTCTATCTTGCCCATCCGCGTCCCGCGCCCAACGGCGTGTCATGGAACGCCGGCGCCGCGGGGCGGCGCGTGTAGGCGGCCGGTTTGGACGTACACGTCCTCGGGCGGGACCTGTACGGTGGCAAGTGGAGCCTCGCGTTCGACGTGAAGGCGTACGCCATGGCCGTGCTGTTCCTGTGCGTGGCCGGCGACCTGGTGTGCACCGGCTCCGCCGACAAGACCATCGGCCGTGGCGCCATCGGAGGTCACGAGGGCCCCATGAAATGCATCCAGGCCTCCCTGTGCAGGGCCAGCAATGGTTATATGGTGTACAGCGGCGGGCTTGACAAGAGCATGAGAGTTTGGTGTGTGCCGAATGGGGCTAACACGATGAAGTGCGTGATTGGTAGCACTGCGTGACTTGGTGACTATCGTAGTGGAGGATTTGAATTTTAAGTCACACTAAATAGTCATAGGTTGGCTATGAAATGGCTGTAAACTGTATAGTATAGCACCCTATACTCTGGCTTCCATATATATTCTGAATACAGTGAGAAGGGTTAATAGTGCTTGCTGTGTTGTCATGTTCACTGTCTGTGCGATTGATATGTCTTTACTTCTTCTGAAACAAGATTTACTCCGCTTTAAGGCCCGGTCTTCTCTTGGTAAAGGTTAGTTTATTTTTTAAATCGTGATTTACACATCCTCCTGCCCGAAAAACAATCTTCTTGTGGGCCTTAGCCTTAGGGCATCTCCAAAGCGGACCCTCAAACTGTCGTGGTTCTAAGTCTGACAGTAAGAATGGGGGGTAAGTATGGAGAGGCAAGATCCTAGCTATGGAGTAGTTGTATGCGCAAGGAGTTTTACGAGTTCGGGCCCTTCTCTGAGGAAGTAACAGCCCTACGTCTCGGAGCCCGGAGGCAGTCGACTGGATTATGTGTGTGTGTGTTACAAAGTTGCCAACCCTTGTCCTAGTGGAGGGGGGTGGCTTATATAGAGTTCGTCAGGACCCTAGCCAGCCCACGTTACAAGGAGTTTAATGTACATAAAGAGAGGGGGTTACTGGTAACGCCTGTAATAAAGGACCATGAAGGCCATAAAAGCTACTTATGAGATGACCGTTTGTAGGCAGTGCCTTTAGGTCTTCTTATAGTCGAGTGGCTGTCTTCATGGTCGACTGCTTGTGCTTCTGGTCGAGTACGCTCGTGTCCGTCGACTGGACTGACCAGGTCGACTGAAATGTTGATACTTCTTAGAATGTCTTTCATTGTAGGAGTCATGTCCTTGATTGGGTACCTCAGGTATGATAAGTTACCCTACCCTAGGTACGTATCCTCATCATTAGCCCCCGAATGGGTCAGGGGTTAAGTGAGAATGGGGTCGAGCCTATGCTTCCGACTCAACCTCCATGTTTCGGTTGCATCTGTCTTTGGATAAATGGAAAGTTACGGTGGGAACTCATTCTTCAGTTGCCTTGATCCATTCAGATGTCCATCGAGTGGTTTCATATTACCGTCGAGTGTGTTTACGTGACGAGTCTCTTGGGAGACTTAAGGAAACGGATCTTTTCGTCTGACGAACCGTCCTGTCGATCGCGGATCTTGCGGGATTTGAAAATTGAGAAGCGCACCGGGCGGAGAAAATCGCGCGAATCGGCTGGATAAGGCAAGGGCGCCTCGATCTCTGCGCCACCTTTTTCGCCACGTACCATGCGTGCGTCCGCTGCGGGATTTGACTGGGGGGCGCAGGCCCACTGATCAGCCACTCGGGTGTGGCCTTATATAAGGTAATGATTCCGATTTTTTACTGTGCGACCTTGTCTTTCTTCTGCCTTCCTCCGTAAGCCTCCGCCTCGCTCTTCGCTGCAACCTCGACACCGCCGCTCGACCAAGACCTCGTTCGAGACGATGGGGACGGACAAGACGGCGGCGGCGGAACGCGCGAAGAAGGCCGCGGCAAAGGGTAAGGGGAAGAAATCTGGCCGAGGGGGGTCGTCCTCGCGGGCCGCTCTGCCGTCCGGTTGGTTGCAGGGGGATTGGATGCCCTCCATCCTTACTCAAGCGGATATCGACGACATGGTGGAGGGGGGACTCATTCCCTACAAGGCGGCTCGCCTCCCTGGGAAGGAGACGGAGCCGGAACCTCGCGAGGGTGAGCGCGTCCTGATAGCCACCCATGTCGACCGGGGGTTTTCCCTGCCCCCGAGTCCTTTTTTTAGGGCCTTTCTGAACTTCTTCGGAGCGCAGCTCCACCATTTCACGCCCAACTCCATTGTCTATCTTGCTGCGTTCGTGTCTCTGTGTGAGTGTTTCTTAGGCTGTCGTCCTCACTGGGGCCTCTTCAAGCATATCTTCACTTGTCGATCCCAGTCGGTTAAAAAGCTCAACCCGGACGGGGAAAGGACGCAGGTGATCCAGATGTGCGGGGGCCTCGGGATCCAGACGAGGGGTAAGAGTTGTTTTCCTCCCATGACACTTCCCGATTCCGTGCGCGGGTGGCAGTCGACTTGGTTCTACTGCAAGGATCAGCCGACCCCTGGTCACTCGACCGGCCTTCCTCCTTTTACCTTGGACCGAGTGCAAAAACCCGCTTCTTTGAAAGTGGTTCCAGAGGAGAAGGCTCAGGTGAAGGTATTAGTCAGTCGAGTGGTTGAGTTGGTTCGGGAAGGCGTGACCGGCATGGACTTGCTCGAAGTCTTCCTCCAGCGACGAACCCAACCTCTCCAGGCTCGGGATCACTCGATGTGGTTGTATTCCGGGCCCGACGACTCCACTCGGATCCACCCGGAGGGGGTCGAGGCTTCTGTACTGGAGAGCTGGCTGACCAGCATGACCGGGAATAAGGACAACCCCAGGGGATCTAGGAGGATTGCTCCGCTTGATGGGATGATGGAGACAGACAAGGTACGTTTTACTTCTTCCGACTGAAATTTTCACTCCGTCTAGTAACTGGCTTGCGATAAGTCGACTGATCCTTGCTCTGCCCGTTGTCTTGCAGGAGATCAACGACATGTATTCGATGCCGAATGGGAACCAGGAGCAAGTATCTGAAGGAGGAGGGAGTGGAGGCGAAGGAAGTGAGGGTGAAGGTGAAGTCGAGGAGTGGGAATCTGATGACGACGTAGAGGAGGAGGCCAGCGACTACTCGGGTGATGAAGATGAAGAGGTGGAGGTCGACCTTCCTCGACGCGAGAGACGCTCCAAGAACGCTCAGGATCCCGCCGTGGAGCGCAGTAAGTCGAGTGCTCCGGTGGGCCAGTCATCCAAGCGCCCTCGGACCGCGTCGCCGGCCCCAACTGAGAAGGCACCCAAGCAGCCCAGAGCCATCCCGACCAAGCCACCCAAGGCCTTGCCCAAGATCAGGGTCGCCATCCCTGTCATCTCTGGGTAAGTGACTGTTTTTATCTTTCTTGAGTCGACTAGAACGGATTCTTAGTCGATTCACTTTCAAATTATTTGCTTGGAATCGTGCAGCGCCGCTACTTCCGAGACTTCCATCCAGAATGTCGATGAGACGATGGAGGACGCCGTCACTTCCAACTTAGGTATAATCTTTGACACGATCCGACTGTTTAACTGCTGAGTCGATTGGATATTCATTTCTGAATTTTTGTAGCTCCGACCAACATTATTGACCTTCTGGATGATGAGGAGGAGGCGGAAGTGCCGCTCAGGCCTTTTAGGAGGAGAGGCCGGAGGGCCACGGTCGACAAGGCTCCTCAGACCGCGTCGACTGCTGAGGCGGTGGTCCAAGGGGGTGACAACACCGCCCGGACTACTGTGACTTTTGCTGAACCACTGACGACTGCCCGGCCTTCGTCGTCGACTGCTCCCCCATTGGTCGACCCGCCCTCGTTCTTCGCCGCCTACCAGACCCCGGAGGATCAAGTGAGTGCTGCTAAGGAGGCTATACGTCAGGCGGGGCTCGTGATGGAGCAGACCAAAGCGGCCCGGGATGCCAGTCAAGCGGCCTATGACATCAGCTCGGCGTTGCAGCAGAACGTCCAGGTTAGTTGGTCTTCACTTGCGTTATGCATCCACTGGGTGGTGCTGTTGATCTGAAATTTTTCATTGGTGGGGGCACGCTGAGTGCACCCACTGGGTGTAGTCCCCAAGGCCATGGTCGACTGCTGGCAGTCGACTGCGGTCTTTATGCTTTCAAACTTCCTCACTCGACTGATCGGGTTGGGTCGAGTGGAAATCAAGGAAAACCGGTGGGGGCACGCTGAGTGCACCCACTGGGTGTAGTCCCCGAGGCTACTGTCGAATGTTTTGATTCAGCTGTAGTCTTAGAAGTGTTGTGCTCTTTCTTTCAGTCACTCGGGAGTAACTTGTCTTTGATACCCTTTGTCGATTGACTCTTTGCAGAATTCTTGTGAGCTTGTTGCTCAGCTCGCTGATCTGAAGGATAAGCAGATCCAGCTTAATCTTGATTTACAGTTTGCTCAAGAAAACGTGCAGAAGGCGAAGGATGAAGCAAAAGGTATGGCTGGTGAGGACTCGACGGCTGTCTCTGTTCTGCCTGTTCTCAACTCTGTGCTCATTGTTGCTTTGCAGACGAACTGGAGAAGGCCCTGAAGAAGAAAGATCTCGACCTTGCGGAGGCACAAAAGGCGGCTGCGGAGAAGTTGAATCTCGCTGAAGAGAAACTTGCTTCAGTCGGTCAACTTGAGAGCAAGAATGCTAGGCTGAAGTCTGCTCTTGACGCGGCCAATAAGGAAGTAAGTCGACTGAAGACTGACAAGGTTAACCTGACTGACAAGATCGGCCAGATGGCGGGGAAGCACAAAGACTTGGAGGATTATCTTGGGGGTCTTGCCAAGAAACTATTCCTCATGCTTGAAGGTAATCCCCTTTGCACGACTGACTTGCTGTTGTCGACTCATCATTTGATTACAATTTTGCGTTGTCAAAACTTCTTTCAGAATTCTGTCGGAATTTTGAGGAAGAGACCAGTCGAGTGGAGACCAGCCTGGACCCTATCAATTCTCCTGTGAAGGATGAAGTGGCCATGAATGTCCTCCGGTTGGAATCCCGTATCGCTGGTGTGGTGGACTACCTGGCTCGACTGAAAGCTGCAGTGTCGCGGATCGACTCCGCACTCTGGCCCAAGGAGACGCTTCAGAACGACCTTGAATCCTTGGTCACTCGACTAAGTGAGGTTCCAGGCCGAGTGCAAGAATGGAAAAAGTCTTCTGCCAGGTGTGGTGCCGATGTTGCTCTGTCGCTGGTTCGTGTCCACTGCAAGGAGGCTCGAGAAGAGAAGCTGGCCGCCCTCCAAGTTGCCAATACGAGGAAGCATAACTTTCAAGACTTCATGGAGACCTTCATCGCTGCTGCCACTCGGATCTCTGATGGGATTGACTTGGACGAATTTGTTGCACCATCCAGTCCTCCACCGGAGGAGTAAAAAACTGTTGTTCCTTGCCTTAAATTTGCCTCGGAATGCCGAGTGGTTTATGTAACCGATAAACTCCGTCGAGCTTATAGCTCGAGTACTTTTATTTGCAATCTAGGATCTTTTGATTTTATCCGAACATGGCTCGACGTTGGATGTCTTCGTGACCTGATCCGCCGATCTACTATTCGTTGTTCCCTCAGAGGCTGTCTGGTTTGCACGATGCTTATCGCCGCGATGGTGTCTGTCAACATGGCTTAGGCGAGCACTGGGCTGCAGCTAAGTCCCCGAGTGGGAGGTTTGCTCTCCACTCGGTAGGATTCCAATTACTTAGGCGAGTGCTTGGACTGCAGCTAAGCCCCCGAGTGGGAGGTTCGCTCTCCACTCGGTAGGATTTCAATTACTTAGGCGAGTACTTGGACTGCAGCTAAGCCCCCGAGTGGGAGGTTTGCTCTCCACTCGGTAGGATTTCAATTACTTAGGCGAGTGCTTGGACTGCAGCTAAGCCTCCGAGTGGGAGGTTTGCTCTCCACACGGTAGGATTTCAATTACTTAGGCGAGTGCTTGGACTGCAGCTAAGCCCCCGAGTGGGAGGTTCGCTCTCCACTCGGTAGGATTTTAATTTCTTAGGCGAAACCGATTCACAGCTAAGCCCCCGAGTGGGAGGCTGGCTCTCCACTCGGTAGGATTTTTTCAAACTTAGGCGAGTACTTGGACTGCAGCTAAGCCCCCGAGTGGGAGGTTTGCTCTCCACTCGGTAGGATTTTTTCAAACTTAGGCGAGTGCTTGGACTGCAGCTAAGCCCCCGAGTGGGAGGTTTGCTCTCCACTCGGTAGGATTTTAATTTCTTAGGCGAAACGGATTCGCAGCTAAGCCCCCTGAGTGGGAGGCTGGCTCTCCACTCGGTAGGATTTTTTCAAACTTAGGCGAGTACTTGGACTGCAGCTAAGCCCCCGAGTGGGAGGTTTGCTCTCCACTCGGTAGGATTTTTTCAAACTTAGGCGAGTACTTGGACTGCAGCTAAGCCCCCGAGTGGGAGGTTTGCTCTCCACTCGGTAGGATTTTTTCAAACTTAGGCGAGTGCTTGGACTGCAGCTAAGCCCCCGAGTGGGAGGTTTGCTCTCCACTCGGTAGGATTTTTTCGAACTTAGGCGAGTACTTGGACTGCAGCTAAGCCCCCGAGTGGGAGGTTTGCTCTCCACTCGGTAGGATTTTTTCAAACTTAGGCGAGTGCTTGGACTGCAGCTAAGCCCCCGAGTGGGAGGTTTGCTCTCCACTCGGTAGGATTTTAATTTCTTAGGCGAAACGGATTCGCAGCTAAGCCCCCGAGTGGGAGGCTGGCTCTCCACTCGGTAGGATTTTTTCAAACTTAGGCGAGTACTTGGACTGCAGCTAAGCCTCCTAGTGGGAGGCTGGCTCTCCACTCGGTAGGATTTTAATTTCTTAGGCGAAACGGATTCGCAGCTAAGCCCCCGAGTGGGAGACTTGCTCTCCACTCGGTAGGATTTCCTGAAAACTTAGGCGGAGCGGATTCGCAGCTAAGTCACCCACTGGGGGAAATTTAAACAAACATTAAAAGAAATTCTTGCTTGAAACAAAAGAACTACAGAGGTACTTTTATTACATCTCATTCGAGTGAGTTTTTAAGTGTAAAAAGGATGGAGCAGGTCCGCGTTCCATGCTCGAGGCTCGTCGATCCGTCGATCGATGTTGTAGAGGTGATACGCTCCGTTGTGCAGGACTTTGGTGATGATGAAGGGGCCTTCCCAGGTCGGGGCAAGTTTGTGAGGTTTTTGCTGATCCACGCGGAGGACCAAATCTCCTTCCTGAAAGGCTCGACCCTTCACATTTCTGGCGTAGAACCGACGCAACTCTTGCTGGTAGATGGTCGAGCGGATTAGAGCCATCTCTCTTTCCTCCTCCAAGAGGTCGACTGCATCTTGCCGGGCCTGTTCTGCTTCTGCTTCGGAATATAACTCGACTCGAGGCGCGTTGTGGAGCAGGTCGCTCGGCAAAACCGCTTCGGCTCCATAGACCAGAAAGAATGGTGTTCTTCCAGTCGACCGGTTAGGGGTGGTCCTCAACCCCCATAGAACTGACGGAAGTTCGTCGACCCAGGCGCCTGCTGCGTGTTTGAGATCACGCATCAGTCGGGGTTTTAGTCCTTTGAGGATGAGGCCATTCGCGCGTTCGGCCTGTCCATTCGAATGAGGATGAGCAACTGAAGCGTAGTCGACTCGAGTGCCCTGAGAGGCGCAGAAGGCTTTGAATCTGTCATTATCAAAGTTTGATCCGTTATCCGTGATGATGCTGTGCGGAACTCCATATCTGAATATCAATCCTCTGATAAAGCTGATGGCAGTGCTTGCGTCGAGGTCCTTTATGGGTTTGGCTTCTATCCACTTCGTGAACTTGTCGACTGCAACCAACAAGTGGGTGAAGCCACTCCTACCAGTTCTCAGCGGTCCGATCATGTCTAGACCCCAGACAGCGAAAGGCCAGACGAGTGGAATGGTCTTCAAGGCGGAGGCGGGCTTGTGAGACATGTTGGAATAAAACTGGCACCCCTCGCACTTGTCGACTATATCCTTTGCCATTTTGTTCGCCTTTGGCCAGTAAAACCCCGCTCGGTATGCTTTGGCCACGATGGTCCGAGAGGACGCATGATGGCCACAGGTCCCCGAGTGGATGTCCTCGAGAATTATCTGTCCTTCTTCAGGTGTGATGCACTTCTGACCAACTCCAGTCGCGCTTTCTCTGTATAGCTGCCCTTTGATTACTGTAAAGGCTTTGGATCGACGGACGATCTGTCGAGCCTCTTCTTCATCTTCTGGGATCTCTTTTTTCATGATATACGCAATGTACGGCACTGTCCAATCGGGAGTGGTGACCATAACTTCCATAATCAGGTCGACCAGAGCTGGAACCTCCACTTCGGTCGAGTCGGAGGCGCTTTTTGGTTGTGGGGGCTCTTCTGTGAAAGGATCTTCTTGCACTGATGGTGTGTGAATGTGCTCCAAACACACATCTTTAGGGATGGCCTCCCTTTTGGACCCTATCTTCGCCAGATCATCTGCAGCTTGATTTTTCAGTCGGGGTATATGATGGAGCTCCAACCCCTCGAATCGTTTCTCCAGCTTCCTCACAGCGCTGCAATATCCCGTCATGGATGGGCTTCGGACGTCCCACTCCTTCATCACTTGATTAACAACCAGATCTGAGTCGCCGTAGACCATGAGGCGACGGACGCCGAGTGAAATGGCCATACGTAATCCGTATAGAAGCGCTTCATACTCTGCCTCATTGTTGGAGGAATCAAAGTGAATCTGGAGGACATACTTGAGCTTATCTCCTCGGGGGGAAACCAGTACAACCCCCGCACCGGATCCGTTCAGCATCTTGGAGCCATCGAAAAACATAGTCCAGTGCTCCGAGTGAACTTGAGTCGGAAGCTCCTGCTCGGTCCACTCGGCGAGGAAATCAGCTATTGCCTGGGACTTAATAGCTTTCTTTGCCTCGAACTTGATATCAAGAGGAAGAAGTTCAATTGCCCATTTCGCCACTCGACCGGTTGCATCTCTGTTATGAAGAATCTCTGATAATGGAGCGTCGCTGACGACTGTGATAGAGTGATCGGAGAAATAATGAGCAACCTTCTTCGTGGTCATGTAAATCCCGTAAACAAGCTTCTGATAGTGGGGATATCTTTGCTTCGACGGGGTCAGAACTTCAGAGAGATAATAAACTGGGCGTTGAACTTTGAAGGTCTTTCCTTCCTCTTCCCGCTCGACCGTAAGAACGGTACTAACGACTTGTCCCGTGGCTGCTATGTAAAGCAACAATGGCTCTTTGCTGACAGGAGCAGCAAGCACCGGCTGGGTGGAGAGCAGAGCTTTTAGCTCTGCAAATGCTGCATCAGCTTCTGGAGTCCATTCGAACGTGTCTGACTTCTTCATCAGTCGGTAAAGAGGCAGCGCCTTTTCACCGAGCCTGGAGATGAATCGACTTAGGGCGGCCAAGCATCCAGTAAGTTTCTGGACATCATGCACACGCACGGGGCGTTTCATCCGGAGTATGGTGCCAACTTTTTCGGGGTTAGCGTCGATTCCTCGTTCGGAAACAAGAAAACCGAGTAACTTTCCTCCAGGGACTCCAAATGTGCACTTCGACGGATTGAGCTTGATATCATAATTCCTGAGATTGGCAAAAGTTTCAGCTAGGTCAGTCAGCAGGTCGGAACCTTTTCGTGACTTGACCACTATGTCATCCATGTATGCTTCTACATTCCGACTGATTTGAGTGATTAGGCACTTCTGAATCATTCTCATGAATGTAGCTCCGGCGTTCTTGAGACCGAAAGGCATGGTAACATAGCAGAAACACCCAAATGGGGTGATGAAGGCTGTTTTTATTTCATCGGGTCCATACAGACGGATCTGATGGTATCCAGAGTAAGCATCCAAAAAAGATAACCTCTCGCATCCTGCAGTCGAGTCGACTATTTGGTCGATGCGAGGAAGAGGAAAATGATCTTTCGGGCAGGCCCGATTGATATGCTTAAAATCGATGCACATGCGCAACGATTTGTCCTTCTTAGGGACCATTACAACATTGGCGAGCCACTCGGAGTGGTAGATCTCGCGAATGAATTCTGCTGCTAGGAGTCGGGCCACTTCTTCGCCAATGGCCTTTCTCTTCTGAACGGCGGACCGTCGAAGATGCTCCTTGACTGGTTTGACCTTTGGGTCGACTCGAAGGCGGTGCTCGGCCAGTCCCCTGGGCACACCTGGCATGTCAGCAGGCTTCCATGCAAAGATGTCCCAGTTCTCACGGAGGAACTGGACGAGCGCTTCTTCCTATTTGGAGTCGAGTGTAGTTGAGATGTTGGTTGGAGCCGCATTTGGATCGGTCGGGTGGATGTGGACTTGCTTGGTCTCACCAGTCGACTGAAATGCTGACTCCGTGGCGGGCTTCTTGGCTCGTAACAACTCACTCGGATCCGCAGTCTTCTGGTACTCTTGCATCTCTATCTTGGCCATCTGAGCATCAGCAATTTTGGCGCCTTTCTGGAAGCACTCCTCTGCCTTCTTCCGATTGCCAACGATGGTGATTACACCTTTGGGGCTAGGCATCTTCAGCTTGAGGTATACGTAGCATGGTCGAGCCATGAAACGAGCATAGGCTGGCCTCCCAAGAATGGCGTGGTACGCACTCTGAAAATCCACGACCTCAAAGGTTAACTTTTCTTTCCGGAAATTCTTCGAGTCACCAAAGACGACGTCGAGAGTGATTTGACCGAGTGACTCAGCTTTCTTCCCAGGAATGACTCCGTGGAAGCTCATGTTGCTGGGGCTGAGTCGGGACATCGGAATGCCCATCCCCTTCAACGTCTCTGCATACAACAAGTTTAGCCCACTGCCGCCGTCCATCAGAACCTTGGTCAGTCGAGTGCCTTCAATAATTGGGTCGACCACCAACGCTTGCCTCCCTGGGGTGGCGATATGAGTCAGATGATCGGACTGGTCGAAGGTGATGGGGGTCTGGGACCACTTCAGGTAATGGGGTGTCACCGGAGCGACCATGTTCACTTCGCGATTGATGACCTTCAGTCGACTCTTACTTTCGACATCAGCGAAAATCATCAGAGTGGAATTGACTTGGGGGTATTCTTCACCGCTGTCTTCCCTGTCTTCAACTTTGTCTGACTCTTTCTCTTTGTCCTTGGCCTGCTTCCCTTGGAACTGTTGCATCAGGAGTCGACATTGTCGAGTGGTATGCTTAGGGTAAATGAGATTTCCCTCTTCGTCTTTCTTCGTGTGAATGTGGCATGGTAAGTCCATCACATCGTTCCCGTCCTGGTCTTTCACTTTCTTGGGGTTCCAAGGACCCTTGGGTTTCCCCTTAAACTTCCCTGGGGTCACAGCTAAGGCTTCCCCGGGGGCGACTGGCTCGGCCTTGCGCTTCTGCTTCCGACTGGAGTGTCCTCCGCCGGCCTCATTAGCGGCCGCCTTATACTTGCCACTCCGGAGTCTATCTTCCTCTTCTCCGTTCGCGTACTTGGTGGCGATTTCCATCATTCGACTCAGGGTCATATCCCCGGTTCGACCGAACTTCAAACTTAACTCCCTGTTTCTGACGCCTTCCTTGAAGGCGCAAACTGCCTGATGATCGGACACATTCTCGATCGTGTGATTCAGAGTGATCCATCTTTGGATATAATCCCTCAGGGTTTCACTCGACTTCTGAACACATGACTGCAATTCTGTCAACCCTGCCGGTCGCTTGCAAGTCCCTTCGAATGTTCTGACAAACACCTGGGCTAGATCTTCCCAAGTATAAATACTGCTGGGAGCCAACTGATTCAACCACGCTCTGGCTGATCCTTCCAACATGAGGGGCAAATGCTTCATGGCCACCTCGTCATTGCCGCCTCCGATCTGAACAGCCACTCGGTAATCCTCGAGCCATGTGTCCGGCTTGGACTCTCCGGTGAACTTGCTGACTCCAGTCGCCAACCTGAAGTTGGGAGGAATCACTGCAGCTCTGATTGCTCTGCTGAAACACCCGGGACCTGAGACGTGAACTCTGCTGCTGGACGACGCGCCTCTGTCACGGTCTTCTCGGTGAGCTCTATTTCGGTCGACCAGACCTTGAACGATGATGGATCTCGCATCAAAGCCTGGTTCCCTGGGGTCGACTGGGACCCTTCGCCCAATACTGAACTGGCGTCTGTCCTCTTGCCGTCGAGGAACGTACGACCCCGCTCTTGGGGCAGGAGAAGGCACTCGACGTTGATCGTTGCGATCGAATCGGTGCTCATACCGCTCGTGCCCTTGGTATTGATCCTCGTGCCGGCCTCTGTGTCCTTCACGCCTCGGGGGCGACCTTGGACTATGAGCCGACTGAACGGAATTCGCAGTGACGGATCGACTGTGAATCCTGTTGCGCGACTGAGATACGGCTGAATTCTGGTCACCCGCCGCACGGAGCAAATCTCTGATCTGCAACAGACCTCTCCCTGCCTCTGACTGTGAAGGCTGGATCGACTCCGCTGTGCGAGCCGCAGCTGCCAAATTCTGAATCGGGGTACGGTATACCTGGGTCGGCGGCTGGAAGAGGCGACGACGACTGGACTCGGGAACGGGCGGTCGTGCGCGCTCGTCGAGTGCTCTCTGGAGATTCTCCAGTCGAGTACGTTCAGCCAAGTTGGCCAAGCGCACCTCCTCCAGGGCTCGTGCCTCAGGGGTTTCTCCAACGATAGGAGTGTGAAGGGCGTCCATGTTCCGGCGACGGAGTTCCTCCCTCTGCACTGAGGTAAGGGGCTCGGGCCTGTACTCTTCGTGGCCCCGCGCCGGAATCCCCCCTGCGGCAACCTCTTCGGTGTGGGGGAATCCTGGGGGACTACGTGGTCCGTCGACCATTAGTACTTCCGCCGCTGGATCACTGCTGTCGCACTCGGACGCATTCTCTACGGAGCCAGTCGACAGGTCGAACAGGCCGTAGAGTGACTCGTCGGGCTCGATTGCCGCGACTTGGGGGATGGCCAACTGGCGGGCCAGTGCGTGCTTCACCCACCGCTGGAGTCTCGACCGACCGGTGCGCTTGCGCCGGTGGGAAACTGATGACGACGATGGCGGAACGAATGCCGACCCGTACTGGGTCGACGGTTGCCGCAGGAGGACGCTGCGGACGCATGCACGAAAATGCGTGGCTCCGCGGGCGGGAAGCGCGTCCACGTCGAGTGGAGCCTCCTGCAGCCAAGCAGAGTTGTCAACGATGAAGGAGAGAGCGCCGAGACGGATCTCGCGGCTCTCGACCATGACTCCGCTCGAAAACATGATGTGGGGTGAAAGAATCCCAACTCCTCCAACAAATCGCTAGAACACCTGCCCCACGGTGGGCGCCAACTGTCGTGGTTCTAAGTCTGACAGTAAGAGTGGAGCCTCCGGATTGAGTCATTGTCACATGGCCTCTGATTCTTTCCTGGAGGGCCATTACAGAGAATACAAAACATGGAGGAAGAAGCTCACTGGAGTTTTTGAAAAGTAACCCTCAATACTATGACTCTATCCATGTGGTTTTCTTTGTGTGGTGAAACTATTGGTGTCATGCTTTAGAAGCCTAGTGTTTGTACTCTGCACGTTTGGTGGTGTTGATACGCCTTTCTTGGATATGTTTTATTTTTCATTTTTAGCGTTATCGTTGAACATCCTGGGCATGATAACTTGATTGTGGATATTTGTTGTTTCATTTTCAATTAAAATAGAACCGGGACAGATCCCCTAATTATCGAGATAAAGAATGATCATCTACTCTATTCCAACTGCGCCTAGTAGTCGTTGAGCCGTGACATAGCCCCTGGCCAACCCCATCCTAGCACGTCTTTAATATTTTTATTTGTAATCATTTACACATCCAATTTTAAGAAAACAATCTTTTTTACACCTAACATATTTCAGAAATTAATGCTCTTATGTGGACCACTCATAGTTGAATAGAACGAGAAGATGTGCCGACACCGAAGAAACATAAGTATTCACAAGCCAATAAAAAGGGAAATTAAAGAAACACATAGACTCGCAAACCGATAAGAGGGCAAGCAGTGCAGTGTATAACACTCACTATGCCCAAACTATACATATACATGCAGATCCTCAATGCCATAGTCTCTGAGTTTTGATTCCTCTAAAGATTACGAACATACCAGAATCATACATTTCGTAGGCTTGGAAGGCATCGAGATTCACTCTTCCACGTTATGTAAATATTCCACAAGGAAATTGCTTACCGGTTGGGTGTTGGAGACACCATTCATGTCCAATGTCAAGGAACAGATGATAGTAGTGGGTAAATAACATTATTTCCACAAGCCTCCAGTGGCACAAATACCGATAACATTGTGGAAATTATTTTTCTGGAAACTACCAAGAAGTTGACGTGGAAAAACCCACAACTAGGGTGTTCCTTTATAAAACCACACGAATTGCACACCAGGAGGTTGATGTTGAAAAAAAACATCATTGACACACACACATGCATGTCACAAGATTTAAAACTTAGGTCCTTGGAATTTAAATGTTTTCATGAAAATAAAATGCTTTGTATGGAAATTATTTGGATCAATGGAAGAAGATCACTGATACCTTTCCCACATCTTGCTTAGCTAGACATAGTAAAACATAGTACTTCAACATGTCATATTTTTTGAGAATATAAAATAATGATTTTTCATCATTTACTCCTCTTCTTTTAAGATAATGATCTTCTTGTACACCTGATTTTTTTTTAGAAATTAATAGTCACGGGACTGTGCACAATGCGGGCCACTCCTAGTTGAATGGAACGAGCACATGTGGTGAAATTGAAGAAATACATGGACCCACAAGATGATAAAAAAGTAAAATTTAAGAAACACATACCTACATGCCGATAAAAAGGCAAGCAGTGAGGTTACATCATACTCACCGTCTCAAACTATTCATGTAGTTCAAGTTTATAGCCTCTGAGTTTTAATTCCTCAAGAGATTTCAAACATGCATCATTCATACATTGTGGAAGTCTATATTACACCAGAACCATATTTTTCCTTAGTCTTGCAAGGCATCATCATTTTCTCTTTCACATCACTACCATATTCCTTGAGCAACTTGGTTCCTCCAACCTTGTTCAAAATGATCAGTTGGGTGTTGGAGACACAACTCAAGTGCAATGCCACTATTTATTCTATTGGTTTTGTCGTCTTGCATTTATTTAATTTAGTTTGAGGCATGGCGTTTATCGGATCTTTTTTGTGAAACAACCATTCAAGCTATTAAACTTTCCAGCAATACAAGAGCCTCTGTTGAAAACAGAAATAACAATAAGGTCGGTTCGGTGGCTGCTACCTATTGAGCGCTGCGTTGGTTTTCCCTTGAAGAGGAAAGGGTGATGCAGCAAAGTAGCGTAAGTATTTCCCTCAGTTTTTGAGAACCAAGGTATCAATCCAGTAGGAGGCTACGCGCGAGTCCCTCGCACCTACACAAAACAAATAAATCCTCGCAACCAACGCGATAAGGGGTTGTCAATCCCTACACAGTCACTTACCAGAGTGAGATCTGATAGATATGATAGGATAATATTTTTGGTATTTTTATGATAAAGATGCAAAGTAAAGAAAGTAAAATAAAAGCAACGGGAATAACTAAGTGTTGGAAGATTAATATGATGAAAGATTGACCCGGGGGCCATAGATTTCACTAGTGGCTTCTCTCAAGAGCATAAGTATTTACGGTGCGTGAATAAGGTACTGTTGAGCAATTGACAGAATTGAGCATCACTACTGGAAACAGGGAATTTGCCATCAGCCAGCTCTTTGCCATCTGCCAGCTGATGGCAAAGAACGTATTTGACATCTGCTTATAAAAAACAGATGGCAAAGAACTGACAGACGGCAAAGAACATGGTTGCCATCAGCCAATTCTTTGCCATCTGCTAGTGGATGGCAAATAATCTTTCCCATCTGCCAGCAGATGGCAAAGAGGTTGGCAAGTCCTGTGGCCGTCAAGAGTGTAACAGCGTATCAGCCCCACGTCTTTGTCATCTGCCAGCAGACGGCAAAGATTCTTTGCCATCTGCTGGCAGATGGCAAAGAGATGGGGTAATTTTTTTCCAGGTAAAAAAATTGTGGGGTTATTTTTGTTCTCATTGGTTGAAATGTTTGTGTCATGGATTGATGACATGGAATCCATCCATCCATCCCATTTATCTAAACAAAAAAAAGAGAAAGAAAGAAAAAGAACCCCCACCCCCCGGGCAGCCCAACCACCCAAACCCTATCCCATCCCACTCCATCGTCGCCACCCCCAGATGCAATCTTGCCGCCACTCCATCCTCTCCAGCTCGCGCACGCTCGCCGCCGCCACGTCCGCCGCCGCGGCCACACTCCGGGTGCAACGGCCTCCTCTCTGCTCGCCGCCCCCCCGCACACCGACTTTAGAGGCTGGATCGAGCCCATCCCCGCAAAACTGCCCATCCCCGCAAAACTTCCTCCTCCTCCTCCCTCCAGATTCCCCAACCCAAGCACCAACCTCGCCGCCGACCAACTCCTCTCCCCCAACCCCGCTGCCGCCGGCCTCCTCTTCTCCAACCCGGGCTCTCTCCCATCGGTGCACCGCTGCCGCCCCCACCCTCTTCCCTTCCCAAGCTGCTCAGGCGGCGCCCAGATCCGCCACCGCCAGGACTCCGGCGGCTCTCCCGACGCCGATGATCCCAATTGCGGCGGAGCGGGGGCTGAGCCCTCCAGGACTCTTCAAGAATCCGACGACCGCTACTCCGCGCCTGCCTCCCCTCTCAGCACTCGCCCGTCCGGTCAGCCCCCGGGGACCTTGGTCGTCCCCAACGAGGGCTCCGCCTCGTCCTCCGCCTGGGGATCTGATGACGACGACAAGCCCACAGACAGGTACAAGAACCCCGCCGCCGCTTCCTTCCTCTTGGGACCGTAGCATTAGGGTTGCGGTCATTGACGGCGATTAGTCCCCCCACCTCCTACCCAAAAAATTATTTTCCCCTATTCTCACTTGTTAACCGGAATTTCAACATCGACGACCAACCCCCGGGTCATCGCTTGCTACAATGCTGACGGAACATAATCTGCATTTTATTTACAATTGATTTTGTAGTCGCAATCGGTCTTTAATTGAACTGATGATTTGGTGAAACCAAACACTTTTAGGTACTGGTCATTGACTACAAGCTAACCTACCCAAGTGGGACTGCCACTGCCGTGCTCATAAACGGGTTCCACACACCTCAAGGAGATAAGAATGCAAGGTCCGGCCATCGTTTATTCCCCCCTTCCTTTTGCGAGAAAAGCGCCCTTGTTTATTCCCAGCTACGATGAATCAAATCATGTTTTAACTATGTAAAAACGCTTTAGAAACGGATGGCTGAGGCTGATTCTTAATTTCTTTCAACCTTTACCGCAACAGGTGGCAGGTCCGTGGGTTCCTCAAGTACTTTGGGATCAGCTTCTTCTGGAGCTTCTTCTAGTGGTTCTACACCGGCGGCGACGTCTGCGGCTTCCTCCAGTTCCCCACCTTCGGGCTTAAATCCTGGAAGCAAACGTAACTTCCATATGACTTTTTTTCTTGCTGAACAATTTGTAAGTCTAACTGGTTAAAAATGCACAGGCTTGGAAATATTCACGAATGTAGGTTCTTGTAGGTGTCCATGCTTAGAAAGATTTGTCAGTTTTGATTTTCTGCTTCGTTGTATACTTGTTTAATACCCTGCAAATATACAACCTACTGTCTCTTAGATAACAAAAAGAAATGTGAGAGTTGATAGCAAATATTATGCTTTCGATTTTCTTTGCTTGATTATGTTGGCATGATTGGATGATTTGTTTCTTGATAGGGTCATGTAGCATCATGCAGTAGCTCTGATGACTAATTAGCATGTATTATTAGTTTCAATGCTATGTAGCATCATGGAATGGTTCCGGTAACTTGTTAGCATGTTTTGTTAGTTCCAGAGAAAAAGCAAAATCCCAGCTCCGGCTGCTTCATGATCCTCTGGTTCTGCTTTTACCTCCCTGTTGTCATGTGAATTGCTCTGTTGTTATCTAGTAGTTCATTTGAGGCATGATTGAAGAAGTGTACCTCTTCATTTGTAGGTCTAATCACTCTCATGGTGCATGTGTTGTATAAAATTGATGTCGTGCTTGCCGTCGCCACACATCAGTTGGGCTGTTAGGTTCAATCCCCTCTGAGTTCTTCGGAGTCCAAGCTTGGTCCATATATATAATATATTGTTGTTGTTCTTGTAAAGATGGATGTGTTGTGTGGTTGGCCAATATATGTTTGGCTGGTGCAAAATCCTCATGATATAAATTGCTGTGGTTTCTACTGCACTTAAAACTGTACCGAATCTGCAATAAACCTTATGACGTACATAGTAGTTGCCAGTACCCCTGTTTCAGGGGGGGAGTTATAGAGGCGTTGCTAGAGTTGTAAAATTTGCTCGTTTGTCTGAGAGTTTGGGTTCTATGTCCTGAACAACACATAACACTGTTTGACTTCAAAGCTGGCTTCAACCACACATGAACAAGGATGAATGAGCACCAGCATATGTTATCCTAAAATTGGCTAACTGTGGCTCATATTGTTTTCCCCAGGTAGCTCATGGCGAGTGATGCGTGAGCCGTCTCGATCCTTTTTCTCTATTATTATATTTTAGCCATGAAGGATTTACTGCTAGTCAGTTCGTAGTGGTTCCAGCTGTTTGCTGAACTTCTGTTCTTGCTTGTGCTATTTTTTTACTGTTTAGATGGCTCAATTTACTTCCAATTTTACTCTTGAGTTTTCCCATGCATGCATACTCTGTTAATTTATTCCGAGTGCCCATAGTTCCCTCTCTAGCAGCACCACCTGTGCTCTTGTCTCACCCATAACAACAATTTACTAGTAGTATGTCTCTTGGCATGGGTGCTAGCTTAGGTCCCTTCTACTACTACTCCACTTAGTAACTTGTCTGCATTCTATTACTTTGTACCTATGTGTGTGAGCTGTGTTATATTCATCTTCCTCAAGTACTACAACACTGGTAGTTGTACACATATGATGGTGATTCGCTTCGGCCATTCCAGTTTTGGCGGTGGTGGTGCTGCTACTCCTATGATGGTAGACTCGTCTGATTCCCCTAGCTGCATCCATGGTGATGAAGCTCGGCCTAGGCTAGAACCCCCTCGAGTGAGCTCCTCAAGTCCTCTTATACCCCTCCTACTTGCTTGTTGGTTCTATGCTCTGCCTTTGTGAGGTGTAATTGTTCAATTTTGTTCATAGTCGAGCATTGGATGATATTGTATTTGTCATGATGTACATGGTTCATGAACTATGCCAACCTGCAGCTTTGTTGTACCAGTGATAGTAGGATAATGCAAATTTTGACAATCCATGCATATTTCCGCATCATAATAATCTTCTTCTTCTAGTCTTCTTCTTCTAACTTTCTTCTTTCCCATTTTACAGATTTGCTTAAGATCACGGAAGCTTGGGTTGATGGAGTGCTTGTATTTAGTTTTTGTTTTGACCTTGTGAAACTTGCTACCTATGGATGAAACTGTGTAATATTGATGAAACTATGTATATGTACGGACGAAACTTGCTACTATTGGTAACATGTGTTGGGTATATATGTGTTCATGACTATTGGTAATATGTGTTGAATATGCTATATTGGTCATATAAATATATTTGTGTTTGATTTTCTATGAAAAGGAACTGATATAAGAAAAATCAAAATTAAATGGGGCAATATAGTCACTTTGCCATCTGCTGGCAGATGGCAAAGAGCTTTGCCATCAGCTGGCAGATGGCAAAGAGGCCACGTGTCATCTACATGTAAAATTTGGGCTGGCCTATTTGGGATCTTTGCCATCTGCCAGCAGATGGCAAAGCTCTTTGCCATCTGCTGGCAGACGGCAAAGCATGCAGCCTTTGCCATCTGCTGGCAGACGGCAAAAAGCCTGCAGCCTTTGCCATCTGCTGGCAGACGGCAAAGTATGCCGTTAGCCTTCTAACGGGGCTAACCCCGTTAAGAGGCTTTGCCATCTGCCAGCTGATGGCAAAGGCACAGGCTCTCTGCCCTCAGCCAGCAGACGGCAAAGAAGCCTTTACCGGCAGGGTTTCAGACAAACTGTTTGCCATCTGCTGGCAGATGGCAAAGCCTTTGCCATCCGCCGACCATGCCTTTGCCATCTGCCATGGCAGATGGCAAAGTGCCAGATTCCAATAGTGCATAGTTATGAGAATATCTAGGTATGATCATGTATATAGGCATCACGTCCGAGACAAGTAGACCGACTCCTGCCTGCATCTACTACTATTACTCCACACATCGACCGCTATCCAGCATGCATCTAGAGTATTAAGTTCATAAAAATAGAGTAACGCTTTAAGCAAGATGACATGATGTAGAGGGATAAATTCATGCAATATGATAAAAACCCCATCTTGTTATCCTCGATGGCAACAATACAATACGTGCCTTGCTGCCCCTACTGTCACTGGGAAAGGACGCCGCAAGATTGAACCCAAAGCTAAGCACTTCTCCCATTGCAAGAAAGATCAATCTAGTAGGCCAAACCAAACTGATAATTCGAAGAGACTTGCAAAGATAACCAATCATACATAAAAGAATTTAGAATATTCAAATATTGTTCATAGATAAAATTGATCATAAACCCACAATTCATCGGTCTCAACAAACACACCGCAAAATAAGATTACATCGAATAGATCTCCACGAGAGAGGGGAGAACATTGTATTGAGATCCAAAAAGAGAGAACAAGCCATCTAGCTAATAACTATGGACCCGAAGGTCTGAAGTAAACTACTCACACTTCATCGGAGAGGCTATGGTGTTGATGTAGAAGCCCTCCGTGATCGATGCCCCCTCCGGCGGAGCTCCGGAACAGGCCCCAAAGATGGGATCTCGTGGGTACAGAAGGTTGCGGCGGTGGAATTAGGTTTTTTGCTCCGTATCTGATCGTTTGGGGGTACATAGGTATATATAGGAGGAAGGAGTACGTCGGTGGAGCAACATGGGGCCCACGAGGGTGGAGGGCGCGCCTGGAGGGAGGGGGTAGGCGCGCCCCCTACCTCGTGGCTTCCTGGAAGCTTCCTTGACGTAGGGTTCAAGTCTCCTGGATCATGTTCGTTCTGAAAATCACGTTCCCGAAGGTTTCATTCCGTTTGGACTCCGTTTGATATTCTTTTTCTGCGAAACTCTGAAATAGGCAAAAAAACAGCAACTCTGGGCTGGGCCTCCGGTTAATAGGTTAGTCCCAAAAAGTATATAAAAGTGAATAATAAAGTCCAATAATGTCCAAAACAGAAGATAATATAGCATGGAGCAATCAAAAATTATAGATACGTTGGAGACGTATCAGTGACGCGCTGCTACCGCTGCCTAAGCCGACCACTCCTTAGATGTCGTGGTAGCTGGAAAGTCATCGTACCTAGGCCCCTGAAGGACTAACGCCCTTGAAACAAAGTCATCATCGCCAAAAACATAAGAGATCTCAAAGCCGATGCGCCACCTGATCCAACGCAATACTATCTCCTGCACAAGATCCCCTAAGAACTCAGCAAATACGGTGAGCGCCGCTACAATGAGGAAGGAGCCAGGGGACAAATCTCCATTGCATCAGCGCCGTCCCCACCCCTAGAACATCCAGATCGACTGCCCCCGCAGGAAGGCGACCACACCACGCCCCACCCTCCTTCGCGCCATCTACGAAACCGAGAGATGAAGCGGACTATTATAGATTTTGAATACAACGAAAAAGGTTAATAGTGCTTGGTGTGGGGACGGCAGTTTTGGCTCTAAGGTGCATATGCTCTGAGATGAACAATATATTTGAAACAAATAGTAACTAAATTTCTTAAATTCTTTCTCTGTGGATGTTCTAGTTAGTGTAACAAGTGTGCTTGAATTATTTCATGTGAAACGGGATAACAGTGCTTTATTGATGAAAAAACAAAATTAAATTGAATATCCCCCCCCCCCCCGCGCTAAAAGTTACAAATACTATTTGGGTGTGACAACATATATATATATATATATATATATATATATATATATATATATATATATATATATATATATATATATATATTATTAAACGACAATTGCAAAAAGCATTTTCGGTGAGGAGAGCCAAATTGGATTTCTGCTTGGTCTGTTGTTTTGTTCCCTCTCTATGCGATCGATATTCTGAAACCAGGGGGACAAAAATATCTCACATGTAGTAAGAGACCCGGTTCTTCTCCTTGTACAAAGTTTATTTTCTTTAAATAATGATTTATAAGATTATATACCCCATCCTTTTCAAGATTTTTTAATCACATCTTATTCATTAAGTGTATTTAACAAATTAATGCTTACCAGACTGTGCCCAGTGTGGGCCGTTGCTATTTGCTGAGGAACAAGTACATGTGTCGAAACTGAAGAAACACACGGAATCGCAAGCCAATAAAAAGGCAAGCAGTGAGGTGCCCTCTCACTCGCACTCACACTCACAATGTCGAACATGTATATATGTACATGTAGGTCTTTAGTTTCATAACCCGTAAGTTTTGATGCCCATTGAGATTATGAACATACATCATTCATACATTGAGAGACATCCATCTAGATTTGTTTCTTAGGCTTGGAAGGCATCTGGATTTACTCCTCCACATCACGGCAATGTTGCAGGTGCTGCTTGGTTCATTCAATCTTGTAGAGGATGACTAGTTAGGTGTTTCAAAAACCATCGATGTCCACTGTCAAGGGACACATGCTGTTGGTGGATACTTAACATTCTACTCCTCAGTCTGCAGCTTAGGTCGTGCTTGGTGATGGAGGCTGCACTTTCTTCTGGCAGGATAAGTGGATCAACAGTCACATTGTAGTACAGGACATTGCTCCTGCTATTTGCAACATCATCTCCGCCAATGGACCCCGTAGTCGAACAGTTCGTGACACCCTTGTGGAAAAACGGGGGTTGAAAGACATTAGAAAACCCCTCACCATCAATGCATTCATCCAACTCCTTAATCTGTGGGATGCCATTCAGGAGGTCATCCTTCCGCCGGGTCACCCAGACTCTTGCCTGTGGCCGTGGGAATCATCAGACACCTACTCTTCCAAGTCGGCATATCAGGTTTTCCGTGCGCTGACAAAATATGGAACACATTGGCTCCTCTCAGGTGCAAGATTTTTCTTTGGTTTCTGATCCACAAGCGTGTCTGGACATCCTGCCGTCTTGCAAGGAGAGACCTTCCACACAATGCTAGTTGCTCTTACTATAATGGGCACGACGAGGATGTTGACCACTTGTTCTCCCGCTGTGCGATCACTGGCATGGTATGGAGTGCCATGCTGAGCTGGGTTGGCCTCCCACATCTCCAGCCAAGAGCCAACTCCACCTCTAAGGAATAGTAGTGGTCCGTCTCTACGTCAACCATGAAGAATAACAAGAGAAGGGTTTAAACTCCCTGGTCGCCTAGGCCGTTTGGTCTCTCTGGAACAAGCGGAATGACAGACTATCCAACAAGACTCAATTTCCGCCCCAGAAGCTAATTGATTTAATTAGATCTGATTGTGTCGTGTGGGGGCGTGCTGGCGCTAAGCATCTAGGCACCCTCCACCCTATGTAATTTTTGCTTGACCATGGTTGTTCATTGTCATGACTGGTTGTTCCTGCCTTGTACTAGCACACGCACTGTTTTCTTCTTACTTCTATCTGAATATACGACATGCAGTCCTCCTACATGGTTTGAAAAAATAAAATCTGTGAGCCACAAACACCAGCAACATTGTGGAACTGTTGTCCTCAAGACTGCCAAGAACTTGACGTGGTATAAACCATGACTAGGGCTCCCATGTAAACCTTAGGCAACCTCAGGGGCGGATCTGGAGCTAATCCTACCCTGATGCACTACTTAACCATTGCATAAATTTTGCAAGCAACCGATGCATTAAATAAAGGTGTATTTCATAGCTTGTAACACGCATTACCGAACATAATAGAAGTCAAATTGTAAAAAGTTAAAAACAAATGCAACACTGAAACTGTTTAATATAATGCCAAATCAAACAAAAAAATTACTTGAAAAGCATGTCTTACATTCTGAAATTCGAAAACACATCATCGGACACAATGGTTTACTAACCTACAATAACAAAACTAGAATTAAAATTTTGAGTAGAATATAATAAAATGCCTAAATAAAAGTACTTAAATTTGCTAAAATGTTATAAATTTCCTTTAGTACATTCTCTTCCTCGAGCCATGAAATACTCAACCACTTGATCATTGGTGACCTTTTTCATTTTTTCCTTCTCACATAACATATAACATCATCACTCAAACTGTCATCGTTGAGGTGATTGCGCAAGCAAGTTTTGACCAATTTCATTGCTGAAAAACACCTCTCAACTATAGCAGTAGCAATAGGCAACACAATTACTAATTTCAACAACCGATAAAACAAAGGGAACATAATATGCCTCCTCGTCTGCACCATTTTTTTTGAAAGCTCAGTGATTGTTCCTATGTTGGAAAAGCTATCATATATGCGCACATCAACAATATAGAGCCATAGATCCTTATCAAGATCTCTCAAATCCCCGGAATCAAATTCCTGAGGGTATAAGTTAGCCAAACTCATAAGATTCTCCAAATTGAAATCACGAAATGAGTATCTTGGACTCAAAGCTGCTGACCAAACAAGCAAGTTAGAGGATGTCTCACTGAACCTATTGTCAAGCTCTTAAACTAGCCAATCGAAAACATCGTTGAAGCAATCAACTTGATAGTGATGTTTGTTGGTAATTCCAGTTATCTGCCTTCTCTTTTTTGGATTCACATATGCTTCTTCCATGTCAAACTCTATAATATCATGTTTGTTACAAAACACATGAACTTCACCTACCAAAGAGTCCCATCTATTTTCTCTAAGTTCATTAAAAATTGTTCTAGTTGACTGGACACATTTCATGGCATTCACTATGTCTTGATCCTTCCGTTGCAATGCTAATGACAATATGTTGGTAGTAGCGAGGATTGTCAACATGAGATGCAAATAGAAGACAAAGTTAAAAGATTGAATGTACATTAGAAGACCAATTGCTTGGTCTTACACTACTAGGAAAAGGGGTGCTAGTGGCGCACCTGTTTTCGCTACTAATGGCGCACTACAGGTGCGCCACTAGCACCACGCCATTAGAATTTTTTACTAACAAATTTCTTTTTTTTTTCAAAACTACTAATGGCGCACGGTGGGTGTGGTGCGCCATTACTATGTCAATAGTAATGGCGCACTATCCCACGGTGCGCCATTAGTAACATTTTTTTTATTTTTTTTCAAAACTACTAATGGCGCACCACACACCAGGTGCGCCATTGCTATATAGCAATGACGCACCACATACATGGTGTGCCATTAGTGTCCATATTGTCTATAGCCCTTTTCCTAGTAGTGTTATTTGTTCTGTCGGTGTCTTCTTCTTCAACAAATTCAAGAACTTTAATAACTGAACTGAACATGGCAACCAAACTCTTAAGTGTTTTAGTATGTGAACCCCAACGAGTGTCTCCGGGTCTTTAAAGGCATTGCTCTTGATTTAGACCTGTTCCCGTTGTAAGCTGCCCACACCCTAAAGCCATGCTCATTTCTTCAAGATTTACATCTCCAATCATGTCCCTTTGCTTGGAAGAACCACCCACAACATTTAACAAGGTAGAAATCATACTGAAAAAAATTCTTACTCCTTTATGCTTTCCTACAACAGCCACAACAACTAACTGAAGTTGATGAGCAAAGCAATGAACATAATAAGATGTGCTACTTTCTATCATGATCAATGATTTGAGACCATTGAGCTCACCTCGCATGTTACTAGCACCGTCATATCCTTGTCCTCTAACTTGATTCTAGCTCAGCTTATATTTTGCAAAAAGAGAATCAATTGAACTCTTGAGGTATGAAGAAGTTGTTTCTTTCACATGAACAAGACCAACAAAGCTTTCTTTAGAATCTCCAGAACTATCAACATACCTCAAGGCCACAGCCAATTGTTCTTTGCAAGAGACATCTCTAGACTCATCAACAAGCAAGCAAAACACATTATTGTGAACTTCTTTGAGGATAGATTGGACTATCACATGCGCAAAACCTTCAGAAATATCTTTCTGGACTTGTGGAGCAACATGTGTATGCTTCTAAAAGAAACATCATATACAAGATAGAGACCAGTGCTCGAACACAGACTTAACACAAGACTTAAGACATACAATCTTTTGAACTGAAGGATTTCATAAGTAACAATGGATGTCTAGCCTCACGATCAGAATGAGTGAATAACTTTTGGCCTCCCCGGTCACAATAAAGGTGGTGATCTCCTACCCTCGTCAATGAAGGTAGAAAGAAGTCTAGTACTTTCGGTCATGACTAATGAATGGTTCAAATATCATTGGTCATGAAGAAAGAGTTGAGTTATGACACAACAATGATTCATGGTGATGATGATCGCGGAAAAATGTATCATGATTTATAGAGTAGACATATCAATATGTCATGATGTTGAGTAGGCACACCACTCATACACAGAAAGCATAAATTTCACTGAACAAGTTTTTTTTTTTGAGGGAACACTCAACACGTATTGATGCTCAAAATAAGTTAAAACTTTGTAGGAAGCTCCCAATAGCACTGGGGTCAAGTCACCATAGTTCCACTTAAATATTTTTTTTGTATCACTCCGACGCGCACCGCGGCCATGTGAACAAACATAATAATTCAGGACATCGAGCTGTTCTTCAAATGATATAGTTATAATGGAGCCTTTTACATGTCTCTACTACCCTTCATTACATTTTCAGAGCTAAACACTTCTTGGTAGATGCATTTAACTGAAATATGTACAGATCATTCAGTGAAAATGTACTATGGCCCTAAAATGTTTCAGGCCTGAATCCTTCCTTGTTAAGCTAAGGTTATTTTCCAAGTTAGCACTACTGATGTCATGGTTCTGCAAGTAGGCAGTCGACTATTCTAATACTGAAAGCCTTTTTCCAGGGCCCAACTCACAAGAAATTACTCATGGTTAATTGCCCACTTTAGCTTTTTATTTTATAACTTGGCAGGGGCCGCGCGAACGCGTATCCCCTATAACATAAATTTTGACGTCCACTCTCCCAAAGAAGATGGTAGATCAACACATTCACTATGTGCAATGTGAACCATTAATCTAGGTCATGAGCCTTTTTGATCACCCATAAACCCCGTCTAGGTAAGTATGTTCAAAGGCCTAACTCCTCTAGTTATATACTCTTCTTTACCGAGGGTATCTTGTTAATCTCTCCGTGTGGGACTAAACCAAACGTAATTACCTTAACCACGCTTTCACAAAAAGGGCAAAGGATTCAAGGGCCCAATTGCTTCTAGCCTATTAACACAGAGCCAACCTCTTGCACGATCGCTACCCTTGTTATTCAAGGGCCCGGAGGCGTGGATTCAATCTGCCAGCGGTATTGGTTGCGTCGTTTAACTATTCCTTTGTCTAAAAAAAAAGTATGGCTGCTCAACTTGATCGATCGTTACCCTTGTGTCTGCTTGTGTCCCCGATCCGATCAAAACATTGGAAGAACACGCACCAGGTGTCCACTGTTTGGAGCCACTCCGAGAACATGTTCAAGCCCCTCGCCGCGCTCCCCACCACGAGGGACTATCTGGGTGGCTGGGCCGGGTGGCTAGCACCGACGCCGGCGCCGCGGGGCAGCGCGTGTACGCGGCTGGCTCGGACGCGCACATCCTCGGCTGGGACCAGCACGGCAGGTGGAGCCTTGCGTGCGACTTGAAAGCGCAAGCCATGGCCGTGCTTTGCCTGTGAAAGGCCGGCGACCTGGTGTGCACCGTGTCAGCCTGTGGCTCCGGCAGCCATGCGGCAGCCCCCCAACGTCGGCGCCGTCATTGCCAACGAGGGCCCCGTGAAATGCATCCAGGACACTCTTCAGGCCAGCAATGGCTATATGGTGTAAAGCGGGGGTGCCAAATGGGGTCAACGGGGAGGATCAGACGTGAAAAGTAGACATTTTGCTGGAGGAAGAGTGCTCTTTAGATTATTTCGGGTTTGGGTTTAGTTGGTTTTTTGCAGCACTGGATGCTTGACTTGGTGATTGTCCATCGCAGAGAGGAGGATTTGATAATTTTTAAAGAATCGCACAAACTAGTCAGACGTTTTGAACAGTAAATTATACTAGTACCTATACTCTGGCCGGTTTCTATATAGGTTTTGATTTTATTTTCAATTTCTTTTTAAGCATGGCCATGAATGTTTCTTACCAACGAAAATTGTTAATATTGCTTACCTCGTTATTACAGTCCCTCTTCTCTCTTTTTGTGATCTAGTTTGTCTGTACTTTTTCTGAAACAACGGCATCCTCTAATGTTCGTGTTCTTTTGCTGGTGAGGACTCGCTCAAGTTTAGGAAAATTGATACAATTATTAACTTCATGGACTAATTTTTAAATAAATTTGGGATATATAATCATGTTCACATCCTCTTTTAATAAAACAATTTTGTTTTGCACCTAAACATACTTTAGAAATTAATACTCTTATGTGGGCCAATAAAAAGAGAAATTGAAGAAATGCGCAAACTCATAAACCGATAAAATGGCAAGCAGTGATTTGTTGCCTCTGAGACTACACATGTACACGTAGATATGTAATTTCATAGTCTCTGAGTTTTGATTCCTCTAGAGACCATGACCATACAAGATTCATATGTTCACGGGGTGGAGAGGGCACCACATGTAGATTTGTTGCCTAGGCTTGGAAGGCATCAGGATTCACTATTCTACGTCATGCCAATAATTCACTAGCAACTTGCTTACTTGAACCTCGTATAGGGTCACCAGTTGGGTCTTGCAGACACCATTCATTTTCAATGTAAGGGAGCACATGATGTTGGTGGGTACATAGAATTGTGTCGACCGCCATCATGGAGGAAACACCGGAAACATGGTGGCAGTTCTTTTACTAGAGACTACAAAAAAATCCAGGCAGTCTAGGATCACAAATTGTTGCTGATCTATCCAATTTTTTTGTGGACTTTCGGGTTAACATTTTTTTGTGGACTTTCGGGTTAACTTTCTCTCACTAAAATTGCTGCTCTTTCTTAAAAAAAAACTAAAATTGCTGCTTCCATGGATGAAAACTACTAATCCAGCGGCAATACCATGCACACATGTCAGATTTTTCTGTCACAAGCATCAAGCCTAATATTGCTGCATATTTGAGCACACATGTGGACTTCTTCTATCATCAATAAAAAATAAATTAATAGGTATTATCTTTTCAAAGAAAAAAACGTATCCATCATGTTTTTTCTAAAGTGGATGATCAACAGAAAGTTTAATTTGCCAGCGGTATTGGCTGCGTGGTTAACTATTGCTGCTCAACTTAATCAATCGTTACCCTTTTGTCTGCTTGTGTCCCCGATGCCGGCTCGTGTCTGTGTGTGGCGCCCCTCCGAGAACGCGTTCATTCCCGTGGCCACGATCCCCACCTTATGTCTGTCATGAAATACCCTCGTGGCGAGCAACGATGACTGGGCCACAGGGGAGTAAATTGCACAAAACCACCACTTTGAAGGCAAGGTTTGCGAAAACCACTACAATACAATTTTTTTTTGCAGAAAACACCATGTCTTCCGTAATCTTTTGGCAGAAAGCACTGATCGGCGGATCGGGGTGAGTTAAGCTTGTTTATGACAGGTGGGGCCCTTTTTTGCGTACGTGGCACCGTCGGCCGTCCTGACAGCCGTTGGACGGCGTTTGACGGCGCCATATGACTCCATCCCCCATCTGTTCGTTTCTCCCCCTCTTCTCCTGCTGCCGCTCTCTCCCCTCCTCATGTTTGCCTTCTTCCCCACTCTCCTGCCGCTCTCTCCCCTCCTCTCGTCGCGTAGGCAGATGGCTACTCCGGCGAAAGCAGGCGGTGTTGGCGGCGGCGGTCCTCCCGGCAGTGGTGCAGGCGACGCGGATCCCGACCCAGGCGGTGAGCTCTGCGGGAGCTCGAACCCTAGCAAGGCGACGCGAGATGCGGAGGTGCAGTATTCGGTGGAATACGCGGCGGCTAGATCTTTCGCTGCGGCGGTGAAGGCGAATCCCAATTGAAGCCACCACATCGCCTCATCCTTCGGCGGTGTATAGTGAGATCCCCTTCCCTTATCCATTATTCTGTGAACTTATCTGATCCGTTTCTAGGGCTAGGGCTAGGGTTAGCGTGTAGTGATATCCCCTTCCCCATCTCCATTGCATATTGTTGGCCCTATGATTGTTATTGCGATGATTTCTTTCTGAAATTAATTCATTATGTTTAAATTAGTTGTTCTGTGTGTCTTATTTAGTTGAAATAAGCTATGGTTATATAGTTGGAATTAGTTGATGTGTTGATCTGTATTGCAGTATATCTTAATGAACCAAAGCTAGGGTTATTGTAGTTTTTTGCTTTGTACTACATTGGTTACCTAAGCAACCCAAAGCTATGTATTGATGTTGTCCTGCTCTTTCATAAGTGTTATAATTGAACACTTATACAACACTATGTTTCTTTCTAAATTTGCAGTCTGGATGATGAGGTTTGGGAATTGAGGATGCATTTTCATGACAGAGATAATCTTGAGAGAACTATGATGTTGTCAGACGTCACATTTTACAATCTAGTTGCACTGATAGAGACTGAAGGATATGGGGTGAGGGATTAAATGTACTATGTGAAGTATCCTGGCCTAGGGACAGAAGGAATACAAGAAATAGAGGATGATGACATGCTGGAGGAAATTCTAGACCACATAGTACATCAGAAGCAGAAGATTTTCAATGTGACAGTTGTTAGGGCTAGTTCCCCCAAACCTGCACATATAAATTGCAGTGCTAATGTTATTGAGTAGCAGATCCCTCTGCAGGAAATTGGAGAGCCCCAACTGTATCAGGTAGATGAAGAAGGAGTGTTGTTCAATGCACATCCTAGTTTAGTTTCAAACACAGCAACAGAAGTACCACAAGAAGAACCAAGACAATACAGTTTCAAACACAACAGAGCACAAACAATTCAGAGGAGCAACTGCAAATAGAAAAAGTTATGGAGGAGACAAGGAGAAAGGAAATTGCAATGTTTAGGAAGAATGAGAAAGAAAAAGGGAAGGCCACTCCTTTGAAAAGGAAAGCTACAGTTATGGACAATGAAGAGGATAGTGATGATGATAATTTGTCAGAATATGGGGATATCCTTGCTAGGCTTGAGGAAATGAAAAAACAGAGGGATGATCCATTACTGCATTATGAAGGGGACACAGATGTTGAGGAGATGTGGGATACATATGAGGAGGATGAACTGTATGATCCATCAGGTGAAGAAGAGGATGATGATGATCAAGAGGAGGAGGAATTGGAGGAAGTGGAGGAAGTGGTGCAAGGGGAGCAACACAATGAAGAGGAGCAAGAGAGTGGTCAACATATTGAGAAGAAGAAGAAGAAGGCCAAGAGAGACAGAAAAGGGCCAACTAGCAGATCACATGGAAGTGTAGAGCAAATGTTTGAGGATGACTGGATACCATCAGATGATGAGGACAAAAAACCATTAGACCTGGGTTTGGAAGATGATGATGGTGCTGATGCAATGGCTTATGTGTTGCCCAATGGTAGGAAGAGCAGAGCAAAGAAGATGGAGCCAAGGTTATGGTATGCTGAGGACAGAGGTGACCTACAAGACCAATTTGTGAAGTATCTTTGCTTCATTGACGTGTACCAGTTCAGAACTGCACTCCAAACCCTGCACATATCACAGAACAGGAACTATAAGTACCACAGAAACTGCAGTGACAGGGTTATAGCATAGTGCATAGATGAGCAATGCCCTTTTTATATAGCAGTTTCCTAGATTGCAAATGAGAAGACATTTACCATTAGAAAGCTGTATTTGGTGCACACATGCCCTTTTGTGTCAGAGAGCACCAAAGTCACTGCCAAGTGGGTTGCAAAACATTGTGAGGAGGCAGTGAGGAATGATCCTAACACAACAATAACAACAATAATTAACACTGCAAAGAGCAAGTATGGAGTGGATATTTCAACCCACATGGCCTACAGAGCTAGGAAGGCAGCAAATAATGTTGTTTTAGGAGATCAAAAGGCCCAACACACCAGGATTAGGGATTATTTAGAGGCTGTCCTAGACACCAATCCAGGTTCTAGATGTATTGTGACAACAAAACATTTTAGGGAGTTTCATGGACTGTTCATCTGCCTGAATGGATGCAAAGAACGGTTCCTCAATGGCTGCAGACCATTCATAGATAATTGCATTGTATTGTTGTTTATGTCACTTGTATGTTCTTTGAAGTACTAATCATTTGTGCTAAACTTGTAGGTTTGGATGGATGCTTCATAAAGCTCACTACTGCTACTGGAAGAGATGGGAACAACAATATTTTCCCCATTGCTTTTGGAATTGTAGACAAGGAGGTCACTAATTCCTGGACCTGGTTTATATACCAGCTGAGGGAGGCAATAGGTGGGCAATCTGGCCAGTTTGGACGGTACACAATCATTTCAGATAGGCAAAAGGTAATATATTTAGTTGTAGTTACTTTCATGTAGAAAAGATGCTGCCAGAGTAAGCAATTGCTTCTGATTCACTTTCCTAACTTAACGATACAACTAAACTTAACAATAAACTGCAATGCCTGGCACCACAGTATAGATCCAGAGAAAACAAAGGCAGAGCACAAACAAAGGCAGATCCAGAGAAAACAAATCACAATATACCTTCTCAGCACAGCAAAGAAACCTCCTGCCAGTGTGGATTCCTTTGAAAGCAACACGCCTTTCTGCGGCCTTCCCAAGTTCATTGCAGAGAACAAGCAACTCAGTTTCAGGTCCCTTGAAATCAGAGTCTTCAGTGGTAGCAGGGATCTATAGTGCATAGGAATACCAGACGTTTGATCCACATGTCAGCAAAAAAGCTCATTCAAGAAAGCCCCCAAATCACAAACCCTAACCCAAAAATCTGAACTTACCTTAATTCTGCCGTCGTCAGAACCTTAGCTGACGTACTCCACGGTGTGCTCGCTGCTATCGGACCCATCGCTCCAGGACACCATGGCGACGCGGCGGGGGCGCGGCGGCGGGTGCGGCGAGCAAAGCAGAGGAGCAAGACAGAGGAGGAGGGAGCGAGAGAGCAGCGAGACAGGGTGGGGAGTGGGGGCAGCACCGACCGGTCTTTTGACCGGTCCATCAAACAGAGGCATATGGTGTCGTCAAACGCCGTCTAACGGCTGTCGGGACGGCCGACGGTGCCACGTACACAAAAAAGGGCCCCACCTGTCATAAACAAGCTTAACTGACCCCGATCCGCCGATCAGTGCTTTCTGTAAAAAGATTACGAAAGACATGGTGTTTTCTGCAAAAAAAATTGTATTGTAGTGGTTTTCGCAAACCTTACCTTCAAAGTGGTGGTTTTTGTGCAATTTACTCGCCACAGGGCAACCTGTGTGCACAGCCGGCTCGGACGGGCATGTCCTCAGCTGGGACTGGCACGACGACAGGTGGAGCCTCGTGTGCGATGTGAAGGCGCATGCCATGGCCGTGTTGTGCCTGTGCATGCCCAGCGACCTAGTGTGCACCGGCTCGGCCTGTGGCTCCGGCAGCCGTGCGGCGTCCTCGCCAAGGTGGGCGCCGTCGGAAGCCACGGGGCCCCCATGAAATGCATCCAGGCATCCATGTGCAGGGTCAGCAATGGCTATAAGGTGTACAGCGGGGCCTTGACAAGAGCATCAGAGTCTTGTGGGTGCCGAATGGGGCCAACGGCGACGAGCGGCCGCGAGAAACGGAGGATCACAAGCCGTGCGTGTTCCTGAGATGAAGCATGTGATTTGTCTGGCTTGCCTAGAAGAGTGTACATTCTTTTTTCCAGAGGATTCTCGAGTCTGTACATTTTACCCGAGGAAGGGTGTTCTTCAGATTGTTCTTGGATTCAACCGCAAAAGAAAGAAGAAGATTGATTTTGGTTTGGCTTTGTAGATTTAAATTTTGAAGAGACACACAAACTAGTCATAGGTTGGGTGTAAAATAGCTGTAAAAAAGTGTAGCACTTATACTCTGGTTTATATATAGGTTTTGATTTTTTTTAAATTCATTTTTAGACATGACCAGAAAGGTTTGTTATCAATGAAAAAGGTTTGAGTGAGAGAGTATTGCTTATCTCTTTCTTATATTCTCTCACTCTTTTGTGATCCGCCGCCTACCCCTTCATGTACTTTTTCTGAAACAAAGACATTCTCGTGTTCTTTTTTTTGGTGAGGACTTGGCCATGTTTATAAATTTGATACAGGATTTACATCATGGATCATTTTAAAATAAATTTATGATTTGTAATCATGTACACATCCTCCTTTAAGATAGAAAACTTCTTTTACACCTAACTTATTTTAGAAATTACTACTCTTGTGTGGGCCACCCATAGTTGGATAGAACCAGAACATGTGCTGAAACTGAAGAAGTACATGTATTCACAAGCCAATAAAAAGGAAAATTGAAGAAACACGTAGTACGTATACACACAGATCCTTCATGTCATATTCTCGGAGTTTTGATCCCCAAGAGATAATGAACATACGAGAATTATACATTGTCTAGGCTTGGAAGGCATTGGGATTCACTCTTCCACGTCCAGTGAATATTCCACGAGCGACTTGGTTACTTCAACCTTGTACAAGGTGACCGGTTGGCTGTTGGAGACACCATTCATGTCCAATGTCACAGAACGGATGATGGTGGTGGGTATATAAAATTCTTTCCACCAGCATCTTGGAGCACAAACACCGACAAAATTGTGGCAATTATTTTTCTAGAAACTACCAAGAACTAGGCGTGGGAAAACCCACAACTAGGGCATTCCTACGTAAAGCCACATGAATCGTAGATCAGGATGCGGATGTAGCAAAAATAAAAACATCGTTGGCACAAACACATGCATGGCACACGATTTAAGCTTTGAGGCCCTTTGAATTGAAAGATTTTCATGTAAAGGAAATGCTCTGTAGGGAAATTATTTGGATCAATGGAAGGAGATCACTGATACCTTTCACACATTTTTGTGTGTATTTAGTCAGAAACATCACCCCCCCCCTTCTCAACAATATGGTCATAAATATGGTCTCATAGTGATGTTCCACACCCTTTATAGACTATTCAGATGTCACATAAATATATATACAGGAACAACATGTTGACAGTCACTCACGCAAATTCCCTAATGCTCAATCATGACATGAACACATGTGTGAGTTAAATGAACCATAGTACTTTGGCATGCCATCTTAGTTAGTTAGACATAGTAAAACATAGTACTCCGACATGTCATCTTTTTTTGCGAATACAAAATACTGATTTTTCACCATTTACACCTCTTCTTTTAAAAAAATAGTTTTCTTGCTCACCTAAATGTATTTTAGAAACTAATAGTTTCAGAACTGTGCACAATGCGGGCCACTCCTAGTAGAATAGGATAATCACATATGGTCAAAATTAAAGAAATGCATGGATCCACAAGCTGATAAAAAGGAAGAATTTAACAAACACATACCCACATGTCCATAAAAAGGCAAGGAGAGAGGTGCCATCATACTCACCGTGCCCAAACTATTCACGTAAGTCCTCAATTTCATATGCTCCGAGTTTTGATTCCTCTAGAGATTTTAATCATGCCTCATGCTATTCATACATAGAGGGAGTGTATATTTCACCACATCCAGATTTTCACTTAGTCTTCGAAGGAATTAGGATTTTCTCTTCCGCATCACTGTTCTGTGTCACGAGCAACTTATTCGTTCATCCAACCTTGTTCAAAATGACCAGTTGGGTGTTCACTAGTAGAAAACAGGGCTTTGGTCCAGGCAGGGCTAGCCCATTAATCCCGGTTCACCCACGAACCGGGACCAATGGGGGCATAGGTCCCGGTTCATGAGGCCAGGGCGCGGGCCGGGCCTCGAAGGGCACTGGTCCCGGTTCGTCTGAGACCATTAGTCCCGGTTCCAGACACAAACCGGGACCAATGGACCTTGCTCCTGGACCACCACCTTTAGTCCCGGTTGGTGTCTGGAACCAGGACCAATGGTGTTTTTTTCCAAACAAAACTAAAACAAAACTATAATATTCTACAATAGAAAAAGAATCAACTAAAAAGCTTTAATAAAACTCTAATAGGAAAAGGAATCAACTAAAAAGAATCAATAAAAAATAAAATTTATGCAACTTAAATTAGATAAAGTTTATGCAACTAAAAAGAAGCATTTGTAGTGCTTTTCAATTTCAGGGTCATTTAGCTCAAAAATATCAGTGAATGCATGAAAAATAACAAATGAAAAGTCAAAAAGGGTTGAAAATTGCTGATGTGGCTTTGAATGGTGCATTTTGAACACACAAAGAGTCTGGAGTTCAAATAAGTTCAAAAAAATGAAAACCTTTGTAACAGATGAGTTTTCGTCTAAAACCCTGATACTTTGAAAGAGATTGTCCATTTTGTACACGAAGTGCATCAAGTTTTGCCGTAACCCTCTCAACTTTTTAGTACATGCTATTTGGCTGAAATGATGATACCATGCCAACTTTCAACCTTTTCAGAGTTCATTTGAAGTGCTTTTGAATTTCAGGGTCATATAGCTAAAAAAATCAGTAAATGCATGAAAAATAACAAATGAAGTCAGAAGGTTGAAAATTGATGATGTGCCTTTGAATGGTGCACTTTGAACACACAAAAAGTCTGGAGTTCAGATAGGTTCAAAAAAATAAAATCCCTTTGTAACAGATGAGTTTTTGTCCGAAACCCTAATACTTCGCAAGAGATTGTCCTTTTGTACATGAAGTGCATCCAACTTTTCGGGTAACCCTCTCAACTTTTTAGCACATGCTATGTGGGTGAAATGATGATACCATGCCAACTTTCAACCTCTTCAGAGTTCATCTGAAGTGCTTTTCAATTGGGAATGGGCTCCGCCGGGCTGGTATTGGGATCCCGGTTGGTGTCTGGAACCGGGACCAAAGGTGTTTTTTTCTCAAACAAAACTAAAACAAAACTATAATATTCTACAATAGCAAAAAGAATCAACTAAAAAGCTTTAATAAAACTCTAATAGGAAAAGGATTCAACTAAAAAGAATCAATAAAAAATAAAATTTATGCAACTTAAATTAGATAAATTTTATGCAACTAAAAAGAATCATGTGTAGTGCTTTTCAACTTCAGTGTCATTTAGCTCAAAAATATCACTGAATGCATGAAAAATAACAAATGAAGTAAAAATGGTTGAAAATTGTTGATGCGGCTTTGAATGGTGCATTTTGAACACACAAAGAGTCTGAAGTTCAAATTAGTTCGAAAAATGAAAACCTTTGTAACCGATGAGTTTTCGTCCGAAACCTGGATACTTCGAAATAGATTGTCCGTTTTGTGCACGAAGTGCATCCAGTTTTTGCCGTAACCCTCTCAACTTTTTAGCACATGCTATGTGGGTGAAATGATGATACCGTGCCAACTTTCAACCTTTTCAGAGTTCATTTGAAGTGCTTTTGAATTTCAGGGTCATATAGCTCAAAAGAATCAGTAAATGCATGAAAAATAACAGATGAATCCAGAAAGGGTTGAAAATTGATGATGTGCCTTTGAATGGTGCACTTTGAACACACAAAAAGTCTGGAGTTCAGATAGGTTCAAAAAAATAAAATCCCTTTGTAACAGATGAGTTTTTGTCTGAAACCCTAATACTTCGCAAGAGATTGTCCTTTTGTACATGAAGTGCATCCAACTTTTCCGGTAACCCTCTCAACTTTTTAGCACATGCTATGTGGGTGAAATGATGATACCATCCCAACTTTCAACCTCTTCAGAGTTCATCTGAAGTGCTTGTTTTACCTTAAAGAGGGTATTTAGGTCCTACCTAATACTGATGATCATGTGCTAAGAACAATTAAGTATGGTTGGTTCAATGGCTATGAGGATGATGATCGTATGAATTGTTATTAATAACGAGTAGAAGTTGTATGATGATGATTAGTAGGACTTGTTATTATGATGATGCATGATGCGAGCATGAAGAGTTATTATATATCTGTGGGTGAAATGAACATGGGTTGGATTGAAGTGAAGGCGATATGTGATGCATGTCGAAAGTAGTACTAATCCAAACTTGATCAAGTTTGGATTAGTACTACTTTCGACATGCACCACATATTGCCTTCACTTCAATCTAAGTCATGTTTAGGCATAGCAGTAGCGTTGGTAAACCAAGCAAGGAGATAAGAGAGACAATTCTCTCGATTAGCTAGCTAACACCCTAAATTAACCTCCCAAAACTCCCTAAACCCACCCCTTTCAAAAAAAAAACCTCAGCTCCTGCCAGCTGCTGACGCGTGGATGCCTTTTGATGCTACCAACCGAGACCGAAGACCCTCCTGCCTGGGCTCGCCGCAGCGGCCACGTGAAGGCCCATCTGTCCCGGTTGGTGTAAGAACCGGGACTAAAGGTATAGGGCTTTAGTACCGACCTTTTAGTCTCAGTTCCCCAACCGAAACAAATGGGTCTTACGAACTGGGACAAATGGCCCTTTTTCTACTAACGTTGGAGACACCATTCAAGTGCAGCCCCAAGGAACACAGATTTTGATAGGTACATTGCACACTTTCTCACACGATCTGTGGAGCACAAACACCAAGAACAATATGGCAATTGTCGTCCAAGAAACTACCAACATTGGAGCACAAACACGGTGCATGGTGAAGCCTCGCGTGCGATGCGAAGGCGCAGGCCATGACCGTGTTGTGCCTGTGCGTGGCTGGTGACCAGGTGTGCACCGGCCCCGACGAAAAGATCATCATTATGTGGCGTCGACAGTCGTGCAGCAGCCTTGCCATGGTTGGCGCCGTTGGAGGCCACGAGGGCCCCGTGAAATGCATCCAAGCCTCCCAGTCCAGGGCAGCAATGGCTATATGGTGTACAGCGGCGGGCTAGAGCATTAGAGTCTGATAGGTGCCGAATGGGGCCAATGGTGACGAGCGTCCGCGATAAACGGCTGTGTGTTCTTGATGTGAAGTGTGTGATGTGTCCATGATAAAAGTGTGTACATTTTGCGGAGGAAGCGTGTTCTTGAGATTCTTTTTGGTTTGATTTTCATTGTTTGGCAGTACTGGATGCCCGACTTGGTGATTATCGTAGAGAGGAGGATTTAAATTTTAAAGACTGACACAAACTAGTGAGGTTGGGTGTAAAATGGTCATCAGCTGTAAAGTGACTGCTAATATTGGGAGACTTCTAAAGTTTTAATGCATCAGTTGAGTTGAACATTTTACCGTAGATCTGTTAATGTGTCACCGTCTTCAGGTGAAATTTCCAGGCCCAACTCACAACAATTGGCTCGTGGTTAATCTGCAAACATTAGCCATGTCCTGGTACACGAAAGGGTCCCTTGCTCCGGAGTCTGGACTCATGAATCATACATACTGAATCTTTGTTGGTGCCTGCGCATGACTGTCTACTAGTCTGTAAAACTTGAAATCTCCCAGTTTAAATTTCTGGCGCGACGGTTGCTGATCTATCCAATTGTTTCGTGGACTTCCAAGAACCAAAGCGGCTGATTTTTTTTCATACATTGAGCCACCGTGTGTTCTGTTTCTCTCACAAAATTGCTGCTTGTCATGGATGAAAGCTAAACTGGGGCAGCTTGCTTCTTCTATTTCTTGCCTCAATACCCATCCACACATGTCAGATTTTCATCATCTTGGGACAAATCTTTATTGCTTGTTCTTTTGGGCACAAGCAATAAGCCAAATCTTGCAACATATTTTATGACACGACATTTGCACAGATGATTGTACTCCTTCACTGTGACCAGTAAATAAAAATAAAAATAATAGATATTCTCTTGACAGGAAATAGATATCCATACAGAATTTTATATTTAAATAAGTAACACAAAGTTTACAATTTCATAATTTAGCAGGGGCCGCGCGGACGCGTACCTCCTCTATCAGAAATTATGACATCCACTCTCCCAAGGAAGATGGTAGATCAACACACTCACTAAGTGCAATGTGAGCCATTGTTCTAGGCCATGAGCCTTCTTGATCGCCCATAGACCCTGTCCAGGTAAGTACGTTTAAAGGTCGCCCTACCCTCTAATAATATACTCATATTTACTGTGCCAATTTTGTTAGTCTTTCCGTGTGGGACTAAACCAAATGTGATTACCATATTGGCTAGCCGATATTCGGTTAATCCATTGGTCTAACAGAAAGGCCCAAGGATTCAAGGGCCCAGTTGCGTCTAGCCCATTAAAATAGAGCCAGAAGGAAAAAGTCAGTCTCTTGCACGATCAGCGGGGGGAGCGATCTTACTACGTGCCTCAAGCCCACCACGACGCCACCGACTGCGGGGTTGTCTACTCCGCCTCCGCCACCGGCTGCGTTAAGGCCTGGGAGAGCGTCAAGGGCTCAAGGCCGAGCCTGCCGGCACTGGTGCACACTCTATCTTGCCCATCCGCGTCCCGCGCCCAACGGCGTGTCATGGAACGCCGGCGCCGCGGGGCGGCGCGTGTAGGCGGCCGGTTTGGACGTACACGTCCTCGGGCGGGACCTGTACGGTGGCAAGTGGAGCCTCGCGTTCGACGTGAAGGCGTACGCCATGGCCGTGCTGTTCCTGTGCGTGGCCGGCGACCTGGTGTGCACCGGCTCCGCCGACAAGACCATCGGCCGTGGCGCCATCGGAGGTCACGAGGGCCCCATGAAATGCATCCAGGCCTCCCTGTGCAGGGCCAGCAATGGTTATATGGTGTACAGCGGCGGGCTTGACAAGAGCATGAGAGTTTGGTGTGTGCCGAATGGGGCTAACACGATGAAGTGCGTGATTGGTAGCACTGCGTGACTTGGTGACTATCGTAGTGGAGGATTTGAATTTTAAGTCACACTAAATAGTCATAGGTTGGCTATGAAATGGCTGTAAACTGTATAGTATAGCACCCTATACTCTGGCTTCCATATATATTCTGAATACAGTGAGAAGGGTTAATAGTGCTTGCTGTGTTGTCATGTTCACTGTCTGTGCGATTGATATGTCTTTACTTCTTCTGAAACAAGATTTACTCCGCTTTAAGGCCCGGTCTTCTCTTGGTAAAGGTTAGTTTATTTTTTAAATCGTGATTTACACATCCTCCTGCCCGAAAAACAATCTTCTTGTGGGCCTTAGCCTTAGGGCATCTCCAAAGCGGACCCTCAAACTGTCGTGGTTCTAAGTCTGACAGTAAGAATGGGGGGTAAGTATGGAGAGGCAAGATCCTAGCTATGGAGTAGTTGTATGCGCAAGGAGTTTTACGAGTTCGGGCCCTTCTCTGAGGAAGTAACAGCCCTACGTCTCGGAGCCCGGAGGCAGTCGACTGGATTATGTGTGTGTGTGTTACAAAGTTGCCAACCCTTGTCCTAGTGGAGGGGGGTGGCTTATATAGAGTTCGTCAGGACCCTAGCCAGCCCACGTTACAAGGAGTTTAATGTACATAAAGAGAGGGGGTTACTGGTAACGCCTGTAATAAAGGACCATGAAGGCCATAAAAGCTACTTATGAGATGACCGTTTGTAGGCAGTGCCTTTAGGTCTTCTTATAGTCGAGTGGCTGTCTTCATGGTCGACTGCTTGTGCTTCTGGTCGAGTACGCTCGTGTCCGTCGACTGGACTGACCAGGTCGACTGAAATGTTGATACTTCTTAGAATGTCTTTCATTGTAGGAGTCATGTCCTTGATTGGGTACCTCAGGTATGATAAGTTACCCTACCCTAGGTACGTATCCTCATCATTAGCCCCCGAATGGGTCAGGGGTTAAGTGAGAATGGGGTCGAGCCTATGCTTCCGACTCAACCTCCATGTTTCGGTTGCATCTGTCTTTGGATAAATGGAAAGTTACGGTGGGAACTCATTCTTCAGTTGCCTTGATCCATTCAGATGTCCATCGAGTGGTTTCATATTACCGTCGAGTGTGTTTACGTGACGAGTCTCTTGGGAGACTTAAGGAAACGGATCTTTTCGTCTGACGAACCGTCCTGTCGATCGCGGATCTTGCGGGATTTGAAAATTGAGAAGCGCACCGGGCGGAGAAAATCGCGCGAATCGGCTGGATAAGGCAAGGGCGCCTCGATCTCTGCGCCACCTTTTTCGCCACGTACCATGCGTGCGTCCGCTGCGGGATTTGACTGGGGGGCGCAGGCCCACTGATCAGCCACTCGGGTGTGGCCTTATATAAGGTAATGATTCCGATTTTTTACTGTGCGACCTTGTCTTTCTTCTGCCTTCCTCCGTAAGCCTCCGCCTCGCTCTTCGCTGCAACCTCGACACCGCCGCTCGACCAAGACCTCGTTCGAGACGATGGGGACGGACAAGACGGCGGCGGCGGAACGCGCGAAGAAGGCCGCGGCAAAGGGTAAGGGGAAGAAATCTGGCCGAGGGGGGTCGTCCTCGCGGGCCGCTCTGCCGTCCGGTTGGTTGCAGGGGGATTGGATGCCCTCCATCCTTACTCAAGCGGATATCGACGACATGGTGGAGGGGGGACTCATTCCCTACAAGGCGGCTCGCCTCCCTGGGAAGGAGACGGAGCCGGAACCTCGCGAGGGTGAGCGCGTCCTGATAGCCACCCATGTCGACCGGGGGTTTTCCCTGCCCCCGAGTCCTTTTTTTAGGGCCTTTCTGAACTTCTTCGGAGCGCAGCTCCACCATTTCACGCCCAACTCCATTGTCTATCTTGCTGCGTTCGTGTCTCTGTGTGAGTGTTTCTTAGGCTGTCGTCCTCACTGGGGCCTCTTCAAGCATATCTTCACTTGTCGATCCCAGTCGGTTAAAAAGCTCAACCCGGACGGGGAAAGGACGCAGGTGATCCAGATGTGCGGGGGCCTCGGGATCCAGACGAGGGGTAAGAGTTGTTTTCCTCCCATGACACTTCCCGATTCCGTGCGCGGGTGGCAGTCGACTTGGTTCTACTGCAAGGATCAGCCGACCCCTGGTCACTCGACCGGCCTTCCTCCTTTTACCTTGGACCGAGTGCAAAAACCCGCTTCTTTGAAAGTGGTTCCAGAGGAGAAGGCTCAGGTGAAGGTATTAGTCAGTCGAGTGGTTGAGTTGGTTCGGGAAGGCGTGACCGGCATGGACTTGCTCGAAGTCTTCCTCCAGCGACGAACCCAACCTCTCCAGGCTCGGGATCACTCGATGTGGTTGTATTCCGGGCCCGACGACTCCACTCGGATCCACCCGGAGGGGGTCGAGGCTTCTGTACTGGAGAGCTGGCTGACCAGCATGACCGGGAATAAGGACAACCCCAGGGGATCTAGGAGGATTGCTCCGCTTGATGGGATGATGGAGACAGACAAGGTACGTTTTACTTCTTCCGACTGAAATTTTCACTCCGTCTAGTAACTGGCTTGCGATAAGTCGACTGATCCTTGCTCTGCCCGTTGTCTTGCAGGAGATCAACGACATGTATTCGATGCCGAATGGGAACCAGGAGCAAGTATCTGAAGGAGGAGGGAGTGGAGGCGAAGGAAGTGAGGGTGAAGGTGAAGTCGAGGAGTGGGAATCTGATGACGACGTAGAGGAGGAGGCCAGCGACTACTCGGGTGATGAAGATGAAGAGGTGGAGGTCGACCTTCCTCGACGCGAGAGACGCTCCAAGAACGCTCAGGATCCCGCCGTGGAGCGCAGTAAGTCGAGTGCTCCGGTGGGCCAGTCATCCAAGCGCCCTCGGACCGCGTCGCCGGCCCCAACTGAGAAGGCACCCAAGCAGCCCAGAGCCATCCCGACCAAGCCACCCAAGGCCTTGCCCAAGATCAGGGTCGCCATCCCTGTCATCTCTGGGTAAGTGACTGTTTTTATCTTTCTTGAGTCGACTAGAACGGATTCTTAGTCGATTCACTTTCAAATTATTTGCTTGGAATCGTGCAGCGCCGCTACTTCCGAGACTTCCATCCAGAATGTCGATGAGACGATGGAGGACGCCGTCACTTCCAACTTAGGTATAATCTTTGACACGATCCGACTGTTTAACTGCTGAGTCGATTGGATATTCATTTCTGAATTTTTGTAGCTCCGACCAACATTATTGACCTTCTGGATGATGAGGAGGAGGCGGAAGTGCCGCTCAGGCCTTTTAGGAGGAGAGGCCGGAGGGCCACGGTCGACAAGGCTCCTCAGACCGCGTCGACTGCTGAGGCGGTGGTCCAAGGGGGTGACAACACCGCCCGGACTACTGTGACTTTTGCTGAACCACTGACGACTGCCCGGCCTTCGTCGTCGACTGCTCCCCCATTGGTCGACCCGCCCTCGTTCTTCGCCGCCTACCAGACCCCGGAGGATCAAGTGAGTGCTGCTAAGGAGGCTATACGTCAGGCGGGGCTCGTGATGGAGCAGACCAAAGCGGCCCGGGATGCCAGTCAAGCGGCCTATGACATCAGCTCGGCGTTGCAGCAGAACGTCCAGGTTAGTTGGTCTTCACTTGCGTTATGCATCCACTGGGTGGTGCTGTTGATCTGAAATTTTTCATTGGTGGGGGCACGCTGAGTGCACCCACTGGGTGTAGTCCCCAAGGCCATGGTCGACTGCTGGCAGTCGACTGCGGTCTTTATGCTTTCAAACTTCCTCACTCGACTGATCGGGTTGGGTCGAGTGGAAATCAAGGAAAACCGGTGGGGGCACGCTGAGTGCACCCACTGGGTGTAGTCCCCGAGGCTACTGTCGAATGTTTTGATTCAGCTGTAGTCTTAGAAGTGTTGTGCTCTTTCTTTCAGTCACTCGGGAGTAACTTGTCTTTGATACCCTTTGTCGATTGACTCTTTGCAGAATTCTTGTGAGCTTGTTGCTCAGCTCGCTGATCTGAAGGATAAGCAGATCCAGCTTAATCTTGATTTACAGTTTGCTCAAGAAAACGTGCAGAAGGCGAAGGATGAAGCAAAAGGTATGGCTGGTGAGGACTCGACGGCTGTCTCTGTTCTGCCTGTTCTCAACTCTGTGCTCATTGTTGCTTTGCAGACGAACTGGAGAAGGCCCTGAAGAAGAAAGATCTCGACCTTGCGGAGGCACAAAAGGCGGCTGCGGAGAAGTTGAATCTCGCTGAAGAGAAACTTGCTTCAGTCGGTCAACTTGAGAGCAAGAATGCTAGGCTGAAGTCTGCTCTTGACGCGGCCAATAAGGAAGTAAGTCGACTGAAGACTGACAAGGTTAACCTGACTGACAAGATCGGCCAGATGGCGGGGAAGCACAAAGACTTGGAGGATTATCTTGGGGGTCTTGCCAAGAAACTATTCCTCATGCTTGAAGGTAATCCCCTTTGCACGACTGACTTGCTGTTGTCGACTCATCATTTGATTACAATTTTGCGTTGTCAAAACTTCTTTCAGAATTCTGTCGGAATTTTGAGGAAGAGACCAGTCGAGTGGAGACCAGCCTGGACCCTATCAATTCTCCTGTGAAGGATGAAGTGGCCATGAATGTCCTCCGGTTGGAATCCCGTATCGCTGGTGTGGTGGACTACCTGGCTCGACTGAAAGCTGCAGTGTCGCGGATCGACTCCGCACTCTGGCCCAAGGAGACGCTTCAGAACGACCTTGAATCCTTGGTCACTCGACTAAGTGAGGTTCCAGGCCGAGTGCAAGAATGGAAAAAGTCTTCTGCCAGGTGTGGTGCCGATGTTGCTCTGTCGCTGGTTCGTGTCCACTGCAAGGAGGCTCGAGAAGAGAAGCTGGCCGCCCTCCAAGTTGCCAATACGAGGAAGCATAACTTTCAAGACTTCATGGAGACCTTCATCGCTGCTGCCACTCGGATCTCTGATGGGATTGACTTGGACGAATTTGTTGCACCATCCAGTCCTCCACCGGAGGAGTAAAAAACTGTTGTTCCTTGCCTTAAATTTGCCTCGGAATGCCGAGTGGTTTATGTAACCGATAAACTCCGTCGAGCTTATAGCTCGAGTACTTTTATTTGCAATCTAGGATCTTTTGATTTTATCCGAACATGGCTCGACGTTGGATGTCTTCGTGACCTGATCCGCCGATCTACTATTCGTTGTTCCCTCAGAGGCTGTCTGGTTTGCACGATGCTTATCGCCGCGATGGTGTCTGTCAACATGGCTTAGGCGAGCACTGGGCTGCAGCTAAGTCCCCGAGTGGGAGGTTTGCTCTCCACTCGGTAGGATTCCAATTACTTAGGCGAGTGCTTGGACTGCAGCTAAGCCCCCGAGTGGGAGGTTCGCTCTCCACTCGGTAGGATTTCAATTACTTAGGCGAGTACTTGGACTGCAGCTAAGCCCCCGAGTGGGAGGTTTGCTCTCCACTCGGTAGGATTTCAATTACTTAGGCGAGTGCTTGGACTGCAGCTAAGCCTCCGAGTGGGAGGTTTGCTCTCCACACGGTAGGATTTCAATTACTTAGGCGAGTGCTTGGACTGCAGCTAAGCCCCCGAGTGGGAGGTTCGCTCTCCACTCGGTAGGATTTTAATTTCTTAGGCGAAACCGATTCACAGCTAAGCCCCCGAGTGGGAGGCTGGCTCTCCACTCGGTAGGATTTTTTCAAACTTAGGCGAGTACTTGGACTGCAGCTAAGCCCCCGAGTGGGAGGTTTGCTCTCCACTCGGTAGGATTTTTTCAAACTTAGGCGAGTGCTTGGACGGCAGCTAAGCCCCCGAGTGGGAGGTTTGCTCTCCACTCGGTAGGATTTTAATTTCTTAGGCGAAACGGATTCGCAGCTAAGCCCCCTGAGTGGGAGGCTGGCTCTCCACTCGGTAGGATTTTTTCAAACTTAGGCGAGTACTTGGACTGCAGCTAAGCCCCCGAGTGGGAGGTTTGCTCTCCACTCGGTAGGATTTTTTCAAACTTAGGCGAGTACTTGGACTGCAGCTAAGCCCCCGAGTGGGAGGTTTGCTCTCCACTCGGTAGGATTTTTTCAAACTTAGGCGAGTGCTTGGACTGCAGCTAAGCCCCCGAGTGGGAGGTTTGCTCTCCACTCGGTAGGATTTTTTCGAACTTAGGCGAGTACTTGGACTGCAGCTAAGCCCCCGAGTGGGAGGTTTGCTCTCCACTCGGTAGGATTTTTTCAAACTTAGGCGAGTGCTTGGACTGCAGCTAAGCCCCCGAGTGGGAGGTTTGCTCTCCACTCGGTAGGATTTTAATTTCTTAGGCGAAACGGATTCGCAGCTAAGCCCCCGAGTGGGAGGCTGGCTCTCCACTCGGTAGGATTTTTTCAAACTTAGGCGAGTACTTGGACTGCAGCTAAGCCTCCTAGTGGGAGGCTGGCTCTCCACTCGGTAGGATTTTAATTTCTTAGGCGAAACGGATTCGCAGCTAAGCCCCCGAGTGGGAGACTTGCTCTCCACTCGGTAGGATTTCCTGAAAACTTAGGCGGAGCGGATTCGCAGCTAAGTCACCCACTGGGGGAAATTTAAACAAACATTAAAAGAAATTCTTGCTTGAAACAAAAGAACTACAGAGGTACTTTTATTACATCTCATTCGAGTGAGTTTTTAAGTGTAAAAAGGATGGAGCAGGTCCGCGTTCCATGCTCGAGGCTCGTCGATCCGTCGATCGATGTTGTAGAGGTGATACGCTCCGTTGTGCAGGACTTTGGTGATGATGAAGGGGCCTTCCCAGGTCGGGGCAAGTTTGTGAGGTTTTTGCTGATCCACGCGGAGGACCAAATCTCCTTCCTGAAAGGCTCGACCCTTCACATTTCTGGCGTAGAACCGACGCAACTCTTGCTGGTAGATGGTCGAGCGGATTAGAGCCATCTCTCTTTCCTCCTCCAAGAGGTCGACTGCATCTTGCCGGGCCTGTTCTGCTTCTGCTTCGGAATATAACTCGACTCGAGGCGCGTTGTGGAGCAGGTCGCTCGGCAAAACCGCTTCGGCTCCATAGACCAGAAAGAATGGTGTTCTTCCAGTCGACCGGTTAGGGGTGGTCCTCAACCCCCATAGAACTGACGGAAGTTCGTCGACCCAGGCGCCTGCTGCGTGTTTGAGATCACGCATCAGTCGGGGTTTTAGTCCTTTGAGGATGAGGCCATTCGCGCGTTCGGCCTGTCCATTCGAATGAGGATGAGCAACTGAAGCGTAGTCGACTCGAGTGCCCTGAGAGGCGCAGAAGGCTTTGAATCTGTCATTATCAAAGTTTGATCCATTATCCGTGATGATGCTGTGCGGAACTCCATATCTGAATATCAATCCTCTGATAAAGCTGATGGCAGTGCTTGCGTCGAGGTCCTTTATGGGTTTGGCTTCTATCCACTTCGTGAACTTGTCGACTGCAACCAACAAGTGGGTGAAGCCACTCCTACCAGTTCTCAGCGGTCCGATCATGTCTAGACCCCAGACAGCGAAAGGCCAGACGAGTGGAATGGTCTTCAAGGCGGAGGCGGGCTTGTGAGACATGTTGGAATAAAACTGGCACCCCTCGCACTTGTCGACTATATCCTTTGCCATTTTGTTCGCCTTTGGCCAGTAAAACCCCGCTCGGTATGCTTTGGCCACGATGGTCCGAGAGGACGCATGATGGCCACAGGTCCCCGAGTGGATGTCCTCGAGAATTATCTGTCCTTCTTCAGGTGTGATGCACTTCTGACCAACTCCAGTCGCGCTTTCTCTGTATAGCTGCCCTTTGATTACTGTAAAGGCTTTGGATCGACGGACGATCTGTCGAGCCTCTTCTTCATCTTCTGGGATCTCTTTTTTCATGATATACGCAATGTACGGCACTGTCCAATCGGGAGTGGTGACCATAACTTCCATAATCAGGTCGACCAGAGCTGGAACCTCCACTTCGGTCGAGTCGGAGGCGCTTTTTGGTTGTGGGGGCTCTTCTGTGAAAGGATCTTCTTGCACTGATGGTGTGTGAATGTGCTCCAAACACACATCTTTAGGGATGGCCTCCCTTTTGGACCCTATCTTCGCCAGATCATCTGCAGCTTGATTTTTCAGTCGGGGTATATGATGGAGCTCCAACCCCTCGAATCGTTTCTCCAGCTTCCTCACAGCGCTGCAATATCCCGTCATGGATGGGCTTCGGACGTCCCACTCCTTCATCACTTGATTAACAACCAGATCTGAGTCGCCGTAGACCATGAGGCGACGGACGCCGAGTGAAATGGCCATACGTAATCCGTATAGAAGCGCTTCATACTCTGCCTCATTGTTGGAGGAATCAAAGTGAATCTGGAGGACATACTTGAGCTTATCTCCTCGGGGGGAAACCAGTACAACCCCCGCACCGGATCCGTTCAGCATCTTGGAGCCATCGAAAAACATAGTCCAGTGCTCCGAGTGAACTTGAGTCGGAAGCTCCTGCTCGGTCCACTCGGCGAGGAAATCAGCTATTGCCTGGGACTTAATAGCTTTCTTTGCCTCGAACTTGATATCAAGAGGAAGAAGTTCAATTGCCCATTTCGCCACTCGACCGGTTGCATCTCTGTTATGAAGAATCTCTGATAATGGAGCGTCGCTGACGACTGTGATAGAGTGATCGGAGAAATAATGAGCAACCTTCTTCGTGGTCATGTAAATCCCGTAAACAAGCTTCTGATAGTGGGGATATCTTTGCTTCGACGGGGTCAGAACTTCAGAGAGATAATAAACTGGGCGTTGAACTTTGAAGGTCTTTCCTTCCTCTTCCCGCTCGACCGTAAGAACGGTACTAACGACTTGTCCCGTGGCTGCTATGTAAAGCAACAATGGCTCTTTGCTGACAGGAGCAGCAAGCACCGGCTGGGTGGAGAGCAGAGCTTTTAGCTCTGCAAATGCTGCATCAGCTTCTGGAGTCCATTCGAACGTGTCTGACTTCTTCATCAGTCGGTAAAGAGGCAGCGCCTTTTCACCGAGCCTGGAGATGAATCGACTTAGGGCGGCCAAGCATCCAGTAAGTTTCTGGACATCATGCACACGCACGGGGCGTTTCATCCGGAGTATGGTGCCAACTTTTTCGGGGTTAGCGTCGATTCCTCGTTCGGAAACAAGAAAACCGAGTAACTTTCCTCCAGGGACTCCAAATGTGCACTTCGACGGATTGAGCTTGATATCATAATTCCTGAGATTGGCAAAAGTTTCAGCTAGGTCAGTCAGCAGGTCGGAACCTTTTCGTGACTTGACCACTATGTCATCCATGTATGCTTCTACATTCCGACTGATTTGAGTGATTAGGCACTTCTGAATCATTCTCATGAATGTAGCTCCGGCGTTCTTGAGACCGAAAGGCATGGTAACATAGCAGAAACACCCAAATGGGGTGATGAAGGCTGTTTTTATTTCATCGGGTCCATACAGACGGATCTGATGGTATCCAGAGTAAGCATCCAAAAAAGATAACCTCTCGCATCCTGCAGTCGAGTCGACTATTTGGTCGATGCGAGGAAGAGGAAAATGATCTTTCGGGCAGGCCCGATTGATATGCTTAAAATCGATGCACATGCGCAACGATTTGTCCTTCTTAGGGACCATTACAACATTGGCGAGCCACTCGGAGTGGTAGATCTCGCGAATGAATTCTGCTGCTAGGAGTCGGGCCACTTCTTCGCCAATGGCCTTTCTCTTCTGAACGGCGGACCGTCGAAGATGCTCCTTGACTGGTTTGACCTTTGGGTCGACTCGAAGGCGGTGCTCGGCCAGTCCCCTGGGCACACCTGGCATGTCAGCAGGCTTCCATGCAAAGATGTCCCAGTTCTCACGGAGGAACTGGACGAGCGCTTCTTCCTATTTGGAGTCGAGTGTAGTTGAGATGTTGGTTGGAGCCGCATTTGGATCGGTCGGGTGGATGTGGACTTGCTTGGTCTCACCAGTCGACTGAAATGCTGACTCCGTGGCGGGCTTCTTGGCTCGTAACAACTCACTCGGATCCGCAGTCTTCTGGTACTCTTGCATCTCTATCTTGGCCATCTGAGCATCAGCAATTTTGGCGCCTTTCTGGAAGCACTCCTCTGCCTTCTTCCGATTGCCAACGATGGTGATTACACCTTTGGGGCTAGGCATCTTCAGCTTGAGGTATACGTAGCATGGTCGAGCCATGAAACGAGCATAGGCTGGCCTCCCAAGAATGGCGTGGTACGCACTCTGAAAATCCACGACCTCAAAGGTTAACTTTTCTTTCCGGAAATTCTTCGAGTCACCAAAGACGACGTCGAGAGTGATTTGACCGAGTGACTCAGCTTTCTTCCCAGGAATGACTCCGTGGAAGCTCATGTTGCTGGGGCTGAGTCGGGACATCGGAATGCCCATCCCCTTCAACGTCTCTGCATACAACAAGTTTAGCCCACTGCCGCCGTCCATCAGAACCTTGGTCAGTCGAGTGCCTTGAATAATTGGGTCGACCACCAACGCTTGCCTCCCTGGGGTGGCGATATGAGTCAGATGATCGGACTGGTCGAAGGTGATGGGGGTCTGGGACCACTTCAGGTAATGGGGTGTCACCGGAGCGACCATGTTCACTTCGCGATTGATGACCTTCAGTCGACTCTTACTTTCGACATCAGCGAAAATCATCAGAGTGGAATTGACTTGGGGGTATTCTTCACCGCTGTCTTCCCTGTCTTCAACTTTGTCTGACTCTTTCTCTTTGTCCTTGGCCTGCTTCCCTTGGAACTGTTGCATCAGGAGTCGACATTGTCGAGTGGTATGCTTAGGGTAAATGAGATTTCCCTCTTCGTCTTTCTTCGTGTGAATGTGGCATGGTAAGTCCATCACATCGTTCCCGTCCTGGTCTTTCACTTTCTTGGGGTTCCAAGGACCCTTGGGTTTCCCCTTAAACTTCCCTGGGGTCACAGCTAAGGCTTCCCCGGGGGCGACTGGCTCGGCCTTGCGCTTCTGCTTCCGACTGGAGTGTCCTCCGCCGGCCTCATTAGCGGCCGCCTTATACTTGCCACTCCGGAGTCTATCTTCCTCTTCTCCGTTCGCGTACTTGGTGGCGATTTCCATCATTCGACTCAGGGTCATATCCCCGGTTCGACCGAACTTCAAACTTAACTCCCTGTTTCTGACGCCTTCCTTGAAGGCGCAAACTGCCTGATGATCGGACACATTCTCGATCGTGTGATTCAGAGTGATCCATCTTTGGATATAATCCCTCAGGGTTTCACTCGACTTCTGAACACATGACTGCAATTCTGTCAACCCTGCCGGTCGCTTGCAAGTCCCTTCGAATGTTCTGACAAACACCTGGGCTAGATCTTCCCAAGTATAAATACTGCTGGGAGCCAACTGATTCAACCACGCTCTGGCTGATCCTTCCAACATGAGGGGCAAATGCTTCATGGCCACCTCGTCATTGCCGCCTCCGATCTGAACAGCCACTCGGTAATCCTCGAGCCATGTGTCCGGCTTGGACTCTCCGGTGAACTTGCTGACTCCAGTCGCCAACCTGAAGTTGGGAGGAATCACTGCAGCTCTGATTGCTCTGCTGAAACACCCGGGACCTGAGACGTGAACTCTGCTGCTGGACGACGCGCCTCTGTCACGGTCTTCTCGGTGAGCTCTATTTCGGTCGACCAGACCTTGAACGATGATGGATCTCGCATCAAAGCCTGGTTCCCTGGGGTCGACTGGGACCCTTCGCCCAATACTGAACTGGCGTCTGTCCTCTTGCCGTCGAGGAACGTACGACCCCGCTCTTGGGGCAGGAGAAGGCACTCGACGTTGATCGTTGCGATCGAATCGGTGCTCATACCGCTCGTGCCCTTGGTATTGATCCTCGTGCCGGCCTCTGTGTCCTTCACGCCTCGGGGGCGACCTTGGACTATGAGCCGACTGAACGGAATTCGCAGTGACGGATCGACTGTGAATCCTGTTGCGCGACTGAGATACGGCTGAATTCTGGTCACCCGCCGCACGGAGCAAATCTCTGATCTGCAACAGACCTCTCCCTGCCTCTGACTGTGAAGGCTGGATCGACTCCGCTGTGCGAGCCGCAGCTGCCAAATTCTGAATCGGGGTACGGTATACCTGGGTCGGCGGCTGGAAGAGGCGACGACGACTGGACTCGGGAACGGGCGGTCGTGCGCGCTCGTCGAGTGCTCTCTGGAGATTCTCCAGTCGAGTACGTTCAGCCAAGTTGGCCAAGCGCACCTCCTCCAGGGCTCGTGCCTCAGGGGTTTCTCCAACGATAGGAGTGTGAAGGGCGTCCATGTTCCGGCGACGGAGTTCCTCCCTCTGCACTGAGGTAAGGGGCTCGGGCCTGTACTCTTCGTGGCCCCGCGCCGGAATCCCCCCTGCGGCAACCTCTTCGGTGTGGGGGAATCCTGGGGGACTACGTGGTCCGTCGACCATTAGTACTTCCGCCGCTGGATCACTGCTGTCGCACTCGGACGCATTCTCTACGGAGCCAGTCGACAGGTCGAACAGGCCGTAGAGTGACTCGTCGGGCTCGATTGCCGCGACTTGGGGGATGGCCAACTGGCGGGCCAGTGCGTGCTTCACCCACCGCTGGAGTCTCGACCGACCGGTGCGCTTGCGCCGGTGGGAAACTGATGACGACGATGGCGGAACGAATGCCGACCCGTACTGGGTCGACGGTTGCCGCAGGAGGACGCTGCGGACGCATGCACGAAAATGCGTGGCTCCGCGGGCGGGAAGCGCGTCCACGTCGAGTGGAGCCTCCTGCAGCCAAGCAGAGTTGTCAACGATGAAGGAGAGAGCGCCGAGACGGATCTCGCGGCTCTCGACCATGACTCCGCTCGAAAACATGATGTGGGGTGAAAGAATCCCAACTCCTCCAACAAATCGCTAGAACACCTGCCCCACGGTGGGCGCCAACTGTCGTGGTTCTAAGTCTGACAGTAAGAGTGGAGCCTCCGGATTGAGTCATTGTCACATGGCCTCTGATTCTTTCCTGGAGGGCCATTACAGAGAATACAAAACATGGAGGAAGAAGCTCACTGGAGTTTTTGAAAAGTAACCCTCAATACTATGACTCTATCCATGTGGTTTTCTTTGTGTGGTGAAACTATTGGTGTCATGCTTTAGAAGCCTAGTGTTTGTACTCTGCACGTTTGGTGGTGTTGATACGCCTTTCTTGGATATGTTTTATTTTTCATTTTTAGCGTTATCGTTGAACATCCTGGGCATGATAACTTGATTGTGGATATTTGTTGTTTCATTTTCAATTAAAATAGAACCGGGACAGATCCCCTAATTATCGAGATAAAGAATGATCATCTACTCTATTCCAACTGCGCCTAGTAGTCGTTGAGCCGTGACATAGCCCCTGGCCAACCCCATCCTAGCACGTCTTTAATATTTTTATTTGTAATCATTTACACATCCAATTTTAAGAAAACAATCTTTTTTACACCTAACATATTTCAGAAATTAATGCTCTTATGTGGACCACTCATAGTTGAATAGAACGAGAAGATGTGCCGACACCGAAGAAACATAAGTATTCACAAGCCAATAAAAAGGGAAATTAAAGAAACACATAGACTCGCAAACCGATAAGAGGGCAAGCAGTGCAGTGTATAACACTCACTATGCCCAAACTATACATATACATGCAGATCCTCAATGCCATAGTCTCTGAGTTTTGATTCCTCTAAAGATTACGAACATACCAGAATCATACATTTCGTAGGCTTGGAAGGCATCGAGATTCACTCTTCCACGTTATGTAAATATTCCACAAGGAAATTGCTTACCGGTTGGGTGTTGGAGACACCATTCATGTCCAATGTCAAGGAACAGATGATAGTAGTGGGTAAATAACATTATTTCCACAAGCCTCCAGTGGCACAAATACCGATAACATTGTGGAAATTATTTTTCTGGAAACTACCAAGAAGTTGACGTGGAAAAACCCACAACTAGGGTGTTCCTTTATAAAACCACACGAATTGCACACCAGGAGGTTGATGTTGAAAAAAAACATCATTGACACACACACATGCATGTCACAAGATTTAAAACTTAGGTCCTTGGAATTTAAATGTTTTCATGAAAATAAAATGCTTTGTATGGAAATTATTTGGATCAATGGAAGAAGATCACTGATACCTTTCCCACATCTTGCTTAGCTAGACATAGTAAAACATAGTACTTCAACATGTCATATTTTTTGAGAATATAAAATAATGATTTTTCATCATTTACTCCTCTTCTTTTAAGATAATGATCTTCTTGTACACCTGATTTTTTTTTAGAAATTAATAGTCACGGGACTGTGCACAATGCGGGCCACTCCTAGTTGAATGGAACGAGCACATGTGGTGAAATTGAAGAAATACATGGACCCACAAGATGATAAAAAAGTAAAATTTAAGAAACACATACCTACATGCCGATAAAAAGGCAAGCAGTGAGGTTACATCATACTCACCGTCTCAAACTATTCATGTAGTTCAAGTTTATAGCCTCTGAGTTTTAATTCCTCAAGAGATTTCAAACATGCATCATTCATACATTGTGGAAGTCTATATTACACCAGAACCATATTTTTCCTTAGTCTTGCAAGGCATCATCATTTTCTCTTTCACATCACTACCATATTCCTTGAGCAACTTGGTTCCTCCAACCTTGTTCAAAATGATCAGTTGGGTGTTGGAGACACAACTCAAGTGCAATGCCACTATTTATTCTATTGGTTTTGTCGTCTTGCATTTATTTAATTTAGTTTGAGGCATGGCGTTTATCGGATCTTTTTTGTGAAACAACCATTCAAGCTATTAAACTTTCCAGCAATACAAGAGCCTCTGTTGAAAACAGAAATAACAATAAGGTCGGTTCGGTGGCTGCTACCTATTGAGCGCTGCGTTGGTTTTCCCTTGAAGAGGAAAGGGTGATGCAGCAAAGTAGCGTAAGTATTTCCCTCAGTTTTTGAGAACCAAGGTATCAATCCAGTAGGAGGCTACGCGCGAGTCCCTCGCACCTACACAAAACAAATAAATCCTCGCAACCAACGCGATAAGGGGTTGTCAATCCCTACACAGTCACTTACCAGAGTGAGATCTGATAGATATGATAGGATAATATTTTTGGTATTTTTATGATAAAGATGCAAAGTAAAGAAAGTAAAATAAAAGCAACGGGAATAACTAAGTGTTGGAAGATTAATATGATGAAAGATTGACCCGGGGGCCATAGATTTCACTAGTGGCTTCTCTCAAGAGCATAAGTATTTACGGTGCGTGAATAAGGTACTGTTGAGCAATTGACAGAATTGAGCATCACTACTGGAAACAGGGAATTTGCCATCAGCCAGCTCTTTGCCATCTGCCAGCTGATGGCAAAGAACGTATTTGACATCTGCTTATAAAAAACAGATGGCAAAGAACTGACAGACGGCAAAGAACATGGTTGCCATCAGCCAATTCTTTGCCATCTGCTAGTGGATGGCAAATAATCTTTCCCATCTGCCAGCAGATGGCAAAGAGGTTGGCAAGTCCTGTGGCCGTCAAGAGTGTAACAGCGTATCAGCCCCACGTCTTTGTCATCTGCCAGCAGACGGCAAAGATTCTTTGCCATCTGCTGGCAGATGGCAAAGAGATGGGGTAATTTTTTTCCAGGTAAAAAAATTGTGGGGTTATTTTTGTTCTCATTGGTTGAAATGTTTGTGTCATGGATTGATGACATGGAATCCATCCATCCATCCCATTTATCTAAACAAAAAAAAGAGAAAGAAAGAAAAAGAACCCCCACCCCCCGGGCAGCCCAACCACCCAAACCCTATCCCATCCCACTCCATCGTCGCCACCCCCAGATGCAATCTTGCCGCCACTCCATCCTCTCCAGCTCGCGCACGCTCGCCGCCGCCACGTCCGCCGCCGCGGCCACACTCCGGGTGCAACGGCCTCCTCTCTGCTCGCCGCCCCCCCGCACACCGACTTTAGAGGCTGGATCGAGCCCATCCCCGCAAAACTGCCCATCCCCGCAAAACTTCCTCCTCCTCCTCCCTCCAGATTCCCCAACCCAAGCACCAACCTCGCCGCCGACCAACTCCTCTCCCCCAACCCCGCTGCCGCCGGCCTCCTCTTCTCCAACCCGGGCTCTCTCCCATCGGTGCACCGCTGCCGCCCCCACCCTCTTCCCTTCCCAAGCTGCTCAGGCGGCGCCCAGATCCGCCACCGCCAGGACTCCGGCGGCTCTCCCGACGCCGATGATCCCAATTGCGGCGGAGCGGGGGCTGAGCCCTCCAGGACTCTTCAAGAATCCGACGACCGCTACTCCGCGCCTGCCTCCCCTCTCAGCACTCGCCCGTCCGGTCAGCCCCCGGGGACCTTGGTCGTCCCCAACGAGGGCTCCGCCTCGTCCTCCGCCTGGGGATCTGATGACGACGACAAGCCCACAGACAGGTACAAGAACCCCGCCGCCGCTTCCTTCCTCTTGGGACCGTAGCATTAGGGTTGCGGTCATTGACGGCGATTAGTCCCCCCACCTCCTACCCAAAAAATTATTTTCCCCTATTCTCACTTGTTAACCGGAATTTCAACATCGACGACCAACCCCCGGGTCATCGCTTGCTACAATGCTGACGGAACATAATCTGCATTTTATTTACAATTGATTTTGTAGTCGCAATCGGTCTTTAATTGAACTGACGATTTGGTGAAACCAAACACTTTTAGGTACTGGTCATTGACTACAAGCTAACCTACCCAAGTGGGACTGCCACTGCCGTGCTCATAAACGGGTTCCACACACCTTAAGGAGATAAGAATGCAAGGTCCGGCCATCGTTTATTCCCCCCTTCCTTTTGCGAGAAAAGCGCCCTTGTTTATTCCCTGCTACGATGAATCAAATCATGTTTTAACTATGTAAAAACGCTTTAGAAACGGATGGCTGAGGCTGATTCTTAATTTCTTTCAACCTTTACCGCAACAGGTGGCAGGTCCGTGGGTTCCTCAAGTACTTTGGGATCAGCTTCTTCTGGAGCTTCTTCTAGTGGTTCTACACCGGCGGCGACGTCTGCGGCTTCCTCCAGTTCCCCACCTTCGGGCTTAAATCCTGGAAGCAAACGTAACTTCCATATGACTTTTTTTCTTGCTGAACAATTTGTAAGTCTAACTGGTTAAAAATGCACAGGCTTGGAAATATTCACGAATGTAGGTTCTTGTAGGTGTCCATGCTTAGAAAGATTTGTCAGTTTTGATTTTCTGCTTCGTTGTATACTTGTTTAATACCCTGCAAATATACAACCTACTGTCTCTTAGATAACAAAAAGAAATGTGAGAGTTGATAGCAAATATTATGCTTTCGATTTTCTTTGCTTGATTATGTTGGCATGATTGGATGATTTGTTTCTTGATAGGGTCATGTAGCATCATGCAGTAGCTCTGATGACTAATTAGCATGTATTATTAGTTTCAATGCTATGTAGCATCATGGAATGGTTCCGGTAACTTGTTAGCATGTTTTGTTAGTTCCAGAGAAAAAGCAAAATCCCAGCTCCGGCTGCTTCATGATCCTCTGGTTCTGCTTTTACCTCCCTGTTGTCATGTGAATTGCTCTGTTGTTATCTAGCAGTTCATTTGAGGCATGATTGAAGAAGTGTACCTCTTCATTTGTAGGTCTAATCACTCTCATGGTGCATGTGTTGTATAAAATTGATGTCGTGCTTGCCGTCGCCACACATCAGTTGGGCTGTTAGGTTCAATCCCCTCTGAGTTCTTCGGAGTCCAAGCTTGGTCCATATATATAATATATTGTTGTTGTTCTTGTAAAGATGGATGTGTTGTGTGGTTGGCCAATATATGTTTGGCTGGTGCAAAATCCTCATGATATAAATTGCTGTGGTTTCTACTGCACTTAAAACTGTACCGAATCTGCAATAAACCTTATGACGTACATAGTAGTTGCCAGTACCCCTGTTTCAGGGGGGGAGTTATAGAGGCGTTGCTAGAGTTGTAAAATTTGCTCGTTTGTCTGAGAGTTTGGGTTCTATGTCCTGAACAACACATAACACTGTTTGACTTCAAAGCTGGCTTCAACCACACATGAACAAGGATGAATGAGCACCAGCATATGTTATCCTAAAATTTGCTAACTGTGGCTCATATTGTTTTCCCCAGGTAGCTCATGGCGAGTGATGCGTGAGCCGTCTCGATCCTTTTTCGCTATTATTATATTTTAGCCATGAAGGATTTACTGCTAGTCAGTTCGTAGTGGTTCCAGCTGTTTGCTGAACTTCTGTTCTTGCTTGTGCTATTTTTTTACTGTTTAGATGGCTCAATTTACTTCCAATTTTACTCTTGAGTTTTCCCATGCATGCATACTCTGTTAATTTATTCCGAGTGCCCATAGTTCCCTCTCTAGCAGCACCACCTGTGCTCTTGTCTCACCCATAACAACAATTTACTAGTAGTATGTCTCTTGGCATGGGTGCTAGCTTAGGTCCCTTCTACTACTACTCCACTTAGTAACTTGTCTGCATTCTATTACTTTGTACCTATGTGTGTGAGCTGTGTTATATTCATCTTCCTCAAGTACTACAACACTGGTAGTTGTACACATATGATGGTGATTCGCTTCGGCCATTCCAGTTTTGGCGGTGGTGGTGCTGCTACTCCTATGATGGTAGACTCGTCTGATTCCCCTAGCTGCATCCATGGTGATGAAGCTCGGCCTAGGCTAGAACCCCCTCGAGTGAGCTCCTCAAGTCCTCTTATACCCCTCCTACTTGCTTGTTGGTTCTATGCTCTGCCTTTGTGAGGTGTAATTGTTCAATTTTGTTCATAGTCGAGCATTGGATGATATTGTATTTGTCATGATGTACATGGTTCATGAACTATGCCAACCTGCAGCTTTGTTGTACCAGTGATAGTAGGATAATGCAAATTTTGACAATCCATGCATATTTCCGCATCATAATAATCTTCTTCTTCTAGTCTTCTTCTTCTAACTTTCTTCTTTCCCATTTTACAGATTTGCTTAAGATCACGGAAGCTTGGGTTGATGGAGTGCTTGTATTTAGTTTTTGTTTTGACCTTGTGAAACTTGCTACCTATGGATGAAACTGTGTAATATTGATGAAACTATGTATATGTACGGACGAAACTTGCTACTATTGGTAACATGTGTTGGGTATATATGTGTTCATGACTATTGGTAATATGTGTTGAATATGCTATATTGGTCATATAAATATATTTGTGTTTGATTTTCTATGAAAAGGAACTGATATAAGAAAAATCAAAATTAAATGGGGCAATATAGTCACTTTGCCATCTGCTGGCAGATGGCAAAGAGCTTTGCCATCAGCTGGCAGATGGCAAAGAGGCCACGTGTCATCTACATGTAAAATTTGGGCTGGCCTATTTGGGATCTTTGCCATCTGCCAGCAGATGGCAAAGCTCTTTGCCATCTGCTGGCAGACGGCAAAGCATGCAGCCTTTGCCATCTGCTGGCAGACGGCAAAAAGCCTGCAGCCTTTGCCATCTGCTGGCAGACGGCAAAGTATGCCGTTAGCCTTCTAACGGGGCTAACCCCGTTAAGAGGCTTTGCCATCTGCCAGCTGATGGCAAAGGCACAGGCTCTCTGCCCTCAGCCAGCAGACGGCAAAGAAGCCTTTACCGGCAGGGTTTCAGACAAACTGTTTGCCATCTGCTGGCAGATGGCAAAGCCTTTGCCATCCGCCGACCATGCCTTTGCCATCTGCCATGGCAGATGGCAAAGTGCCAGATTCCAATAGTGCATAGTTATGAGAATATCTAGGTATGATCATGTATATAGGCATCACGTCCGAGACAAGTAGACCGACTCCTGCCTGCATCTACTACTATTACTCCACACATCGACCGCTATCCAGCATGCATCTAGAGTATTAAGTTCATAAAAATAGAGTAACGCTTTAAGCAAGATGACATGATGTAGAGGGATAAATTCATGCAATATGATAAAAACCCCATCTTGTTATCCTCGATGGCAACAATACAATACGTGCCTTGCTGCCCCTACTGTCACTGGGAAAGGACGCCGCAAGATTGAACCCAAAGCTAAGCACTTCTCCCATTGCAAGAAAGATCAATCTAGTAGGCCAAACCAAACTGATAATTCGAAGAGACTTGCAAAGATAACCAATCATACATAAAAGAATTTAGAATATTCAAATATTGTTCATAGATAAAATTGATCATAAACCCACAATTCATCGGTCTCAACAAACACACCGCAAAATAAGATTACATCGAATAGATCTCCACGAGAGAGGGGAGAACATTGTATTGAGATCCAAAAAGAGAGAACAAGCCATCTAGCTAATAACTATGGACCCGAAGGTCTGAAGTAAACTACTCACACTTCATCGGAGAGGCTATGGTGTTGATGTAGAAGCCCTCCGTGATCGATGCCCCCTCCGGCGGAGCTCCGGAACAGGCCCCAAAGATGGGATCTCGTGGGTACAGAAGGTTGCGGCGGTGGAATTAGGTTTTTTGCTCCGTATCTGATCGTTTGGGGGTACATAGGTATATATAGGAGGAAGGAGTACGTCGGTGGAGCAACATGGGGCCCACGAGGGTGGAGGGCGCGCCTGGAGGGAGGGGGTAGGCGCGCCCCCTACCTCGTGGCTTCCTGGAAGCTTCCTTGACGTAGGGTTCAAGTCTCCTGGATCATGTTCGTTCTGAAAATCACGTTCCCGAAGGTTTCATTCCGTTTGGACTCCGTTTGATATTCTTTTTCTGCGAAACTCTGAAATAGGCAAAAAAACAGCAATTCTGGGCTGGGCCTCCGGTTAATAGGTTAGTCCCAAAAAGTATATAAAAGTGAATAATAAAGTCCAATAATGTCCAAAACAGAAGATAATATAGCATGGAGCAATAAAAAATTATAGATACGTTGGAGACGTATCAGTGACGCGCTGCTACCGCTGCCTAAGCCGGCCACTCCTTAGATGTCGTGGTAGCTGGAAAGTCATCGTACCTAGGCCCCTGAAGGACTAACGCCCTTGAAACAAAGTCATCATCGCCAAAAACATAAGAGATCTCAAAGCCGATGCGCCACCTGATCCAACGCAATACTATCTCCTGCACAAGATCCCCTAAGAACTCAGCAAATACGGTGAGCGCCGCTACAATGAGGAAGGAGCCAGGGGACAAATCTCCATTGCATCAGCGCCGTCCCCACCCCTAGAACATCCAGATCGACTGCCCCCGCAGGAAGGCGACCACACCACGCCCCACCCTCCTTCGCGCCATCTACGAAACCGAGAGATGAAGCGGACTATTATAGATTTTGAATACAACGAAAAAGGTTAATAGTGCTTGGTGTGGGGACGGCAGTTTTGGCTCTAAGGTGCATATGCTCTGAGGTGAACAATATATTTGAAACAAATAGTAACTAAATTTCTTAAATTCTTTCTCTGTGGATGTTCTAGTTAGTGTAACAAGTGTGCTTGAATTATTTCATGTGAAACGGGATAACAGTGCTTTATTGATGAAAAAACAAAATTAAATTGAATATCCCCCCCCCCCGCGCTAAAAGTTACAAATACTATTTGGGTGTGACAACATATATATATATATATATATATATATATATATATATATATATATATATATATATATATTATTAAACGACAATTGCAAAAAGCATTTTCGGTGAGGAGAGCCAAATTGGATTTCTGCTTGGTCTGTTGTTTTGTTCCCTCTCTATGCGATCGATATTCTGAAACCAGGGGGACAAAAATCTCTCACATGTAGTAAGAGACCCGGTTCTTCTCCTTGTACAAAGTTTATTTTCTTTAAATAATGATTTATAAGATTATATACCCCATCCTTTTCAAGATTTTTTAATCACATCTTATTCATTAAGTGTATTTAACAAATTAATGCTTACCAGACTGTGCCCAGTGTGGGCCGTTGCTATTTGCTGAGGAACAAGTACATGTGTCGAAACTGAAGAAACACACGGAATCGCAAGCCAATAAAAAGGCAAGCAGTGAGGTGCCCTCTCACTCGCACTCACACTCACAATGTCGAACATGTATATATGTACATGTAGGTCTTTAGTTTCATAACCCGTAAGTTTTGATGCCCATTGAGATTATGAACATACATCATTCATACATTGAGAGACATCCATCTAGATTTGTTTCTTAGGCTTGGAAGGCATCTGGATTTACTCCTCCACATCACGGCAATGTTGCAGGTGCTGCTTGGTTCATTCAATCTTGTAGAGGATGACTAGTTAGGTGTTTCAAAAACCATCGATGTCCACTGTCAAGGGACACATGCTGTTGGTGGATACTTAACATTCTACTCCTCAGTCTGCAGCTTAGGTCGTGCTTGGTGATGGAGGCTGCACTTTCTTCTGGCAGGATAAGTGGATCAACAGTCACATTGTAGTACAGGACATTGCTCCTGCTATTTGCAACATCATCTCCGCCAATGGACCCCGTAGTCGAACAGTTCGTGACACCCTTGTGGAAAAACGGGGGTTGAAAGACATTAGAAAACCCCTCACCATCAATGCATTCATCCAACTCCTTAATCTGTGGGATGCCATTCAGGAGGTCATCCTTCCGCCGGGTCACCCAGACTCTTGCCTGTGGCCGTGGGAATCATCAGACACCTACTCTTCCAAGTCGGCATATCAGGTTTTCCGTGCGCTGACAAAATATGGAACACATTGGCTCCTCTCAGGTGCAAGATTTTTCTTTGGTTTCTGATCCACAAGCGTGTCTGGACATCCTGCCGTCTTGCAAGGAGAGACCTTCCACACAATGCTAGTTGCTCTTACTATAATGGGCACGACGAGGATGTTGACCACTTGTTCTCCCGCTGTGCGATCACTGGCATGGTATGGAGTGCCATGCTGAGCTGGGTTGGCCTCCCACATCTCCAGCCAAGAGCCAACTCCACCTCTAAGGAATAGTAGTGGTCCGTCTCTACGTCAACCATGAAGAATAACAAGAGAAGGGTTTAAACTCCCTGGTCGCCTAGGCCGTTTGGTCTCTCTGGAACAAGCGGAATGACAGACTATCCAACAAGACTCAATTTCCGCCCCAGAAGCTAATTGATTTAATTAGATCTGATTGTGTCGTGTGGGGGCGTGCTGGCGCTAAGCATCTAGGCACCCTCCACCCTATGTAATTTTTGCTTGACCATGGTTGTTCATTGTCATGACTGGTTGTTCCTGCCTTGTACTAGCACACGCACTGTTTTCTTCTTACTTCTATCTGAATATACGACATGCAGTCCTCCTACATGGTTTGAAAAAATAAAATCTGTGAGCCACAAACACCAGCAACATTGTGGAACTGTTGTCCTCAAGACTGCCAAGAACTTGACGTGGTATAAACCATGACTAGGGCTCCCATGTAAACCTTAGGCAACCTCAGGGGCGGATCTGGAGCTAATCCTACCCTGATGCACTACTTAACCATTGCATAAATTTTGCAAGCAACCGATGCATTAAATAAAGGTGTATTTCATAGCTTGTAACACGCATTACCGAACATAATAGAAGTCAAATTGTAAAAAGTTAAAAACAAATGCAACACTGAAACTGTTTAATATAATGCCAAATCAAACAAAAAAATTACTTGAAAAGCATGTCTTACATTCTGAAATTCGAAAACACATCATCGGACACAATGGTTTACTAACCTACAATAACAAAACTAGAATTAAAATTTTGAGTAGAATATAATAAAATGCCTAAATAAAAGTACTTAAATTTGCTAAAATGTTATAAATTTCCTTTAGTACATTCTCTTCCTCGAGCCATGAAATACTCAACCACTTGATCATTGGTGACCTTTTTCATTTTTTCCTTCTCACATAACATATAACATCATCACTCAAACTGTCATCGTTGAGGTGATTGCGCAAGCAAGTTTTGACCAATTTCATTGCTGAAAAACACCTCTCAACTATAGCAGTAGCAATAGGCAACACAATTACTAATTTCAACAACCGATAAAACAAAGGGAACATAATATGCCTCCTCGTCTGCACCATTTTTTTTTGAAAGCTCAGTGATTGTTCCTATGTTGGAAAAGCTATCATATATGCGCACATCAACAATATAGAGCCGTAGATCCTTATCAAGATCTCTCAAATCCCCGAAATCAAATTCCTGAGGGTATAAGTTAGCCAAACTCATAAGATTCTCCAAATTGAAATCACGAAATGAGTATCTTGGACTCAAAGCTGCTGACCAAACAAGCAAGTTAGAGGATGTCTCACTGAACCTATTGTCAAGCTCTTAAACTAGCCAATCGAAAACATCGTTGAAGCAATCAACTTGATAGTGATGTTTGTTGGTAATTCCAGTTATCTGCCTTCTCTTTTTTGGATTCACATATGCTTCTTCCATGTCAAACTCTATAATATCATGTTTGTTACAAAACACATGAACTTCACCTACCAAAGAGTCCCATCTATTTTCTCTAAGTTCATTAAAAATTGTTCTAGTTGACTGGACACATTTCATGGCATTCACTATGTCTTGATCCTTCCGTTGCAATGCTAATGACAATATGTTGGTAGTAGCGAGGATTGTCAACATGAGATGCAAATAGAAGACAAAGTCAAAAGATTGAATGTACATTAGAAGACCAATTGCTTGGTCTTACACTACTAGGAAAAGGGGTGCTAGTGGCGCACCTGTTTTCGCTACTAATGGCGCACTACAGGTGCGCCACTAGCACCACGCCATTAGAATTTTTTACTAACAAATTTCTTTTTTTTTTCAAAACTACTAATGGCGCACGGTGGGTGTGGTGCGCCATTACTATGTCAATAGTAATGGCGCACTATCCCACGGTGCGCCATTAGTAACATTTTTTTTTATTTTTTTTCAAAACTACTAATGGCGCACCACACACCAGGTGCGCCATTGCTATATAGCAATGACGCACCACATACATGGTGTGCCATTAGTGTCTATATTGTCTATAGCCCTTTTCCTAGTAGTGTTATTTGTTCTGTCGGTGTCTTCTTATTCAACAAATTCAAGAACTTTAATAACTGAACTGAACATGGCAACCAAACTCTTAAGTGTTTTAGTATGTGAACCCCAACGAGTGTCTCCGGGTCTTTAAAGGCATTGCTCTTGATTTAGACCTGTTCCCGTTGTAAGCTGCCCACACCCTAAAGCCATGCTCATTTCTTCAAGATTTACATCTCCAATCATGTCCCTTTGCTTGGAAGAACCACCCACAACATTTAACAAGGTAGAAATCATACTGAAAAAAATTCTAACTCCTTTATGCTTTCCTACAACAGCCACAACAACTAACTGAAGTTGATGAGCAAAGCAATGAACATAATAAGATGTGCTACTTTCTATCATGATCAATGATTTGAGACCATTGAGCTCACCTCGCATGTTACTAGCACCGTCATATCCTTGTCCTCTAACTTGATTCTAGCTCAGCTTATATTTTGCAAAAAGAGAATCAATTGAACTCTTGAGGTATGAAGAAGTTGTTTCTTTCACATGAACAAGACCAACAAAGCTTTCTTTAGAATCTCCAGGACTATCAACATACCTCAAGGCCACAGCCAATTGTTCTTTGCAAGAGACATCTCTAGACTCATCAACAAGCAAGCAAAACACATTATTGTGAACTTCTTTGAGGATAGATTGGACTATCACATGCGCAAAACCTTCAGAAATATCTTTCTGGACTTGTGGAGCAACATGTGTATGCTTCTAAAAGAAACATCATATACAAGATAGAGACCAGTGCTCGAACACAGACTTAACACAAGACTTAAGACATACAATCTTTTGAACTGAAGGATTTCATAAGTAACAATGGATGTCTAGCCTCACGATCAGAATGAGTGAATAACTTTTGGCCTCCCCGGTCACAATAAAGGTGGTGATCTCCTACCCTCGTCAATGAAGGTAGAAAGAAGTCTAGTACTTTCGGTCATGACTAATGAATGGTTCAAATATCATTGGTCATGAAGAAAGAGTTGAGTTATGACACAACAATGATTCATGGTGATGATGATCGCGGAAAAATGTATCATGATTTATAGAGTAGACATATCAATATGTCATGATGTTGAGTAGGCACACCACTCATACACAGAAAGCATAAATTTCACTGAACAAGTTTTTTTTTTTGAGGGAACACTCAACACGTATTGATGCTCAAAATAAGTTAAAACTTTGTAGGAAGCTCCCAATAGCACTGGGGTCAAGTCACCATAGTTCCACTTAAATATTTTTTTTGTATCACTCCGACGCGCACCGCGGCCATGTGAACAAACATAATAATTCAGGACATCGAGCTGTTCTTCAAATGATATAGTTATAATGGAGCCTTTTACATGTCTCTACTACCCTTCATTACATTTTCAGAGCTAAACACTTCTTGGTAGATGCATTTAACTGAAATATGTACAGATCATTCAGTGAAAATGTACTATGGCCCTAAAATGTTTCAGGCCTGAATCCTTCCTTGTTAAGCTAAGGTTATTTTCCAAGTTAGCACTACTGATGTCATGGTTCTGCAAGTAGGCAGTCGACTATTCTAATACTGAAAGCCTTTTTCCAGGGCCCAACTCACAAGAAATTACTCATGGTTAATTGCCCACTTTAGCTTTTTATTTTATAACTTGGCAGGGGCCGCGCGAACGCGTATCCCCTATAACATAAATTTTGACGTCCACTCTCCCAAAGAAGATGGTAGATCAACACATTCACTATGTGCAATGTGAACCATTAATCTAGGTCATGAGCCTTTTTGATCACCCATAAACCCCGTCTAGGTAAGTATGTTTAAAGGCCTAACTCCTCTAGTTATATACTCTTCTTTACCGAGGGTATCTTGTTAATCCCTCCGTGTGGGACTAAACCAAACGTAATTACCTTAACCACGCTTTCACAAAAAGGGCAAAGGATTCAAGGGCCCAATTGCTTCTAGCCTATTAACACAGAGCCAACCTCTTGCACGATCGCTACCCTTGTTATTCAAGGGCCCGGAGGCGTGGATTCAATCTGCCAGCGGTATTGGTTGCGTCGTTTAACTATTCCTTTGTCTAAAAAAAAAAGTATGGCTGCTCAACTTGATCGATCGTTACCCTTGTGTCTGCTTGTGTCCCCGATCCGATCAAAACATTGGAAGAACACGCACCAGGTGTCCACTGTTTGGAGCCACTCCGAGAACATGTTCAAGCCCCTCGCCGCGCTCCCCACCACGAGGGACTATCTGGGTGGCTGGGCCGGGTGGCTAGCACCGACGCCGGCGCCGCGGGGCAGCGCGTGTACGCGGCTGGCTCAGACGCGCACATCCTCGGCTGGGACCAGCACGGCAGGTGGAGCCTTGCGTGCGACTTGAAAGCGCAAGCCATGGCCGTGCTTTGCCTGTGAAAGGCCGGCGACCTGGTGTGCACCAGTGTCAGCCTGTGGCTCCGGCAGCCATGCGGCAGCCCCCCAACGTCGGCGCCGTCATTGCCAACGAGGGCCCCGTGAAATGCATCCAGGACACTCTTCAGGCCAGCAATGGCTATATGGTGTAAAGCGGGGGTGCCAAATGGGGTCAACGGGGAGGATCAGACGTGAAAAGTAGACATTTTGCTGGAGGAAGAGTGCTCTTTAGATTATTTCGGGTTTGGGTTTAGTTGGTTTTTTGCAGCACTGGATGCTTGACTTGGTGATTGTCCATCGCAGAGAGGAGGATTTGATAATTTTTAAAGAATCGCACAAACTAGTCAGACGTTTTGAACAGTAAATTATACTAGTACCTATACTCTGGCCGGTTTCTATATAGGTTTTGATTTTATTTTCAATTTCTTTTTAAGCATGGCCATGAATGTTTCTTACCAACGAAAATTGTTAATATTGCTTACCTCGTTATTACAGTCCCTCTTCTCTCTTTTTGTGATCTAGTTTGTCTGTACTTTTTCTGAAACAACGGCATCCTCTAATGTTCGTGTTCTTTTGCTGGTGAGGACTCGCTCAAGTTTAGGAAAATTGATACAATTATTAACTTCATGGACTAATTTTTAAATAAATTTGGGATATATAATCATGTTCACATCCTCTTTTAATAAAACAATTTTGTTTTGCACCTAAACATACTTTAGAAATTAATACTCTTATGTGGGCCAATAAAAAGAGAAATTGAAGAAATGCGCAAACTCATAAACCGATAAAATGGCAAGCAGTGATTTGTTGCCTCTGAGACTACACATGTACACGTAGATATGTAATTTCATAGTCTCTGAGTTTTGATTCCTCTAGAGACTATGACCATACAAGATTCATATGTTCACGGGGTGGAGAGGGCACCACATGTAGATTTGTTGCCTAGGCTTGGAAGGCATCAGGATTCACTATTCTACGTCATGCCAATAATTCACTAGCAACTTGCTTACTTGAACCTCGTATAGGGTCACCAGTTGGGTCTTGCAGACACCATTCATTTTCAATGTAAGGGAGCACATGATGTTGGTGGGTACATAGAATTGTGTCGACCGCCATCATGGAGGAAACACCGGAAACATGGTGGCAGTTCTTTTACTAGAGACTACAAAAAAATCCAGGCAGTCTAGGATCACAAATTGTTGCTGATCTATCCAATTTTTTTGTGGACTTTCGGGTTAACATTTTTTTGTGGACTTTCGGGTTAACTTTCTCTCACTAAAATTGCTGCTCTTTCTTAAAAAAAACTAAAATTGCTGCTTCCATGGATGAAAACTACTAATCCAGCGGCAATACCATGCACACATGTCAGATTTTTCTGTCACAAGCATCAAGCCTAATATTGCTGCATATTTGAGCACACATGTGGACTTCTTCTATCATCAATAAAAAATAAATTAATAGGTATTATCTTTTCAAAGAAAAAAACGTATCCATCATGTTTTTTCTAAAGTGGATGATCAACAGAAAGTTTAATTTGCCAGCGGTATTGGCTGCGTGGTTAACTATTGCTGCTCAACTTAATCAATCGTTACCCTTTTGTCTGCTTGTGTCCCCGATGCCGGCTCGTGTCTGTGTGTGGCGCCCCTCCGAGAACGCGTTCATTCCCGTGGCCACGTTCCCCACCTTATGTCTGTCATGAAATACCCTCGTGGCGAGCAACGATGACTGGGCCACAGGGGAGTAAATTGCACAAAACCACCACTTTGAAGGCAAGGTTTGCGAAAACCACTACAATACAATTTTTTTTTGCAGAAAACACCATGTCTTCCGTAATCTTTTGGCAGAAAGCACTGATCGGCGGATCGGGGTGAGTTAAGCTTGTTTATGACAGGTGGGGCCCTTTTTTGCGTACGTGGCACCGTCGGCCGTCCTGACAGCCGTTGGACGGCGTTTGACGGCGCCATATGACTCCATCCCCCATCTGTTCGTTTCTCCCCCTCTTCTCCTGCTGCCGCTCTCTCCCCTCCTCATGTTTGCCTTCTTCCCCACTCTCCTGCCGCTCTCTCCCCTCCTCTCGTCGCGTAGGCAGATGGCTACTCCGGCGAAAGCAGGCGGTGTTGGCGGCGGCGGTCCTCCCGGCAGTGGTGCAGGCGACGCGGATCCCGACCCAGGCGGTGAGCTCTGCGGGAGCTCGAACCCTAGCAAGGCGACGCGAGATGCGGAGGTGCAGTATTCGGTGGAATACGCGGCGGCTAGATCTTTCGCTGCGGCGGTGAAGGCGAATCCCAATTGAAGCCACCACATCGCCTCATCCTTCGGCGGTGTATAGTGAGATCCCCTTCCCTTATCCATTATTCTGTGAACTTATCTGATCCGTTTCTAGGGCTAGGGCTAGGGTTAGCGTGTAGTGATATCCCCTTCCCCATCTCCATTGCATATTGTTGGCCCTATGATTGTTATTGCGATGATTTCTTTCTGAAATTAATTCATTATGTTTAAATTAGTTGTTCTGTGTGTCTTATTTAGTTGAAATAAGCTATGGTTATATAGTTGGAATTAGTTGATGTGTTGATCTGTATTGCAGTATATCTTAATGAACCAAAGCTAGGGTTATTGTAGTTTTTTGCTTTGTACTACATTGGTTACCTAAGCAACCCAAAGCTATGTATTGATGTTGTCCTGCTCTTTCATAAGTGTTATAATTGAACACTTATACAACACTATGTTTCTTTCTAAATTTGCAGTCTGGATGATGAGGTTTGGGAATTGAGGATGCATTTTCATGACAGAGATAATCTTGAGAGAACTATGATGTTGTCAGACGTCACATTTTACAATCTAGTTGCACTGATAGAGACTGAAGGATATGGGGTGAGGGATTAAATGTACTATGTGAAGTATCCTGGCCTAGGGACAGAAGGAATACAAGAAATAGAGGATGATGACATGCTGGAGGAAATTCTAGACCACATAGTACATCAGAAGCAGAAGATTTTCAATGTGACAGTTGTTAGGGCTAGTTCCCCCAAACCTGCACATATAAATTGCAGTGCTAATGTTATTGAGTAGCAGATCCCTCTGTAGGAAATTGGAGAGCCCCAACTGTATCAGGTAGATGAAGAAGGAGTGTTGTTCAATGCACATCCTAGTTTAGTTTCAAACACAGCAACAGAAGTACCACAAGAAGAACCAAGACAATACAGTTTCAAACACAACAGAGCACAAACAATTCAGAGGAGCAACTGCAAATAGAAAAAGTTATGGAGGAGACAAGGAGAAAGGAAATTGCAATGTTTAGGAAGAATGAGAAAGAAAAAGGGAAGGCCACTCCTTTGAAAAGGAAAGCTACAGTTATGGACAATGAAGAGGATAGTGATGATGATAATTTGTCAGAATATGGGGATATCCTTGCTAGGCTTGAGGAAATGAAAAAACAGAGGGATGATCCATTACTGCATTATGAAGGGGACACAGATGTTGAGGAGATGTGGGATACATATGAGGAGGATGAACTGTATGATCCATCAGGTGAAGAAGAGGATGATGATGATCAAGAGGAGGAGGAATTGGAGGAAGTGGAGGAAGTGGTGCAAGGGGAGCAACACAATGAAGAGGAGCAAGAGAGTGGTCAACATATTGAGAAGAAGAAGAAGAAGGCCAAGAGAGACAGAAAAGGGCCAACTAGCAGATCACATGGAAGTGTAGAGCAAATGTTTGAGGATGACTGGATACCATCAGATGATGAGGACAAAAAACCATTAGACCTGGGTTTGGAAGATGATGATGGTGCTGATGCAATGGCTTATGTGTTGCCCAATGGTAGGAAGAGCAGAGCAAAGAAGATGGAGCCAAGGTTATGGTATGCTGAGGACAGAGGTGACCTACAAGACCAATTTGTGAAGTATCTTTGCTTCATTGACGTGTACCAGTTCAGAACTGCACTCCAAACCCTGCACATATCACAGAACAGGAACTATAAGTACCACAGAAACTGCAGTGACAGGGTTATAGCACAGTGCATAGATGAGCAATGCCCTTTTTATATAGCAGTTTCCTAGATTGCAAATGAGAAGACATTTACCATTAGAAAGCTGTATTTGGTGCACACATGCCCTTTTGTGTCAGAGAGCACCAAAGTCACTGCCAAGTGGGTTGCAAAACATTGTGAGGAGGCAGTGAGGAATGATCCTAACACAACAATAACAACAATAATTAACACTGCAAAGAGCAAGTATGGAGTGGATATTTCAACCCACATGGCCTACAGAGCTAGGAAGGCAGCAAATAATGTTGTTTTAGGAGATCAAAAGGCCCAACACACCAGGATTAGGGATTATTTAGAGGCTGTCCTAGACACCAATCCAGGTTCTAGATGTATTGTGACAACAAAACATTTTAGGGAGTTTCATGGACTGTTCATCTGCCTGAATGGATGCAAAGAACGGTTCCTCAATGGCTGCAGACCATTCATAGATAATTGCATTGTATTGTTGTTTATGTCACTTGTATGTTCTTTGAAGTACTAATCATTTGTGCTAAACTTGTAGGTTTGGATGGATGCTTCATAAAGCTCACTACTGCTACTGGAAGAGATGGGAACAACAATATTTTCCCCATTGCTTTTGGAATTGTAGACAAGGAGGTCACTAATTCCTGGACCTGGTTTATATACCAGCTGAGGGAGGCAATAGGTGGGCAATCTGGCCAGTTTGGACGGTACACAATCATTTCAGATAGGCAAAAGGTAATATATTTAGTTGTAGTTACTTTCATGTAGAAAAGATGCTGCCAGAGTAAGCAATTGCTTCTGATTCACTTTCCTAACTTAACGATACAACTAAACTTAACAATAAACTGCAATGCCTGGCACCACAGTACAGATCCAGAGAAAACAAAGGCAGAGCACAAACAAAGGCAGATCCAGAGAAAACAAATCACAATATACCTTCTCAGCACAGCAAAGAAACCTCCTGCCAGTGTGGATTCCTTTGAAAGCAACACGCCTTTCTGCGGCCTTCCCAAGTTCATTGCAGAGAACAAGCAACTCAGTTTCAGGTCCCTTGAAATCAGAGTCTTCAGTGGTAGCAGGGATCTATAGTGCATAGGAATACCAGACGTTTGATCCACATGTCAGCAAAAAAGCTCATTCAAGAAAGCCCCCAAATCACAAACCCTAACCCAAAAATCTGAACTTACCTTAATTCTGCCGTCGTCAGAACCTTAGCTGACGTACTCCACGGTGTGCTCGCTGCTATCGGACCCATCGCTCCAGGACACCATGGCGACGCGGCGGGGGCGCGGCGACGCGGCGGCGGGTGCGGCGAGCAAAGCAGAGGAGCAAGACAGAGGAGGAGTGAGCGAGAGAGCAGCGAGACAGGGTGGGGAGTGGGGGCAGCACCGACCGGTCTTTTGACCGGTCCATCAAACAGAGGCATATGGTGTCGTCAAACGCCGTCTAACGGCTGTCGGGACGGCCGACGGTGCCACGTACACAAAAAAGGGCCCCACCTGTCATAAACAAGCTTAACTGACCCCGATCCGCCGATCAGTGCTTTCTGTAAAAAGATTACGAAAGACATGGTGTTTTCTGCAAAAAAAATTGTATTGTAGTGGTTTTCGCAAACCTTACCTTCAAAGTGGTGGTTTTTGTGCAATTTACTCGCCACAGGGCAACCTGTGTGCACAGCCGGCTCGGACGGGCATGTCCTCAGCTGGGACTGGCACGACGACAGGTGGAGCCTCGTGTGCGATGTGAAGGCGCATGCCATGGCCGTGTTGTGCCTGTGCATGCCCAGCGACCTAGTGTGCACCGGCTCGGCCTGTGGCTCCGGCAGCCGTGCGGCGTCCTCGCCAAGGTGGGCGCCGTCGGAAGCCACGGGGCCCCCATGAAATGCATCCAGGCATCCATGTGCAGGGTCAGCAATGGCTATAAGGTGTACAGCGGGGCCTTGACAAGAGCATCAGAGTCTTGTGGGTGCCGAATGGGGCCAACGGCGACGAGCGGCCGCGAGAAACGGAGGATCACAAGCCGTGCGTGTTCCTGAGATGAAGCATGTGATTTGTCTGGCTTGCCTAGAAGAGTGTACATTCTTTTTTCCAGAGGATTCTCGAGTCTGTACATTTTACCCGAGGAAGGGTGTTCTTCAGATTGTTCTTGGATTCAACCGCAAAAGAAAGAAGAAGATTGATTTTGGTTTGGCTTTGTAGATTTAAATTTTGAAGAGACACACAAACTAGTCATAGGTTGGGTGTAAAATAGCTGTAAAAAAGTGTAGCACTTATACTCTGGTTTATATATAGGTTTTGATTTTTTTTAAATTCATTTTTAGACATGACCAGAAAGGTTTGTTATCAATGAAAAAGGTTTGAGTGAGAGAGTATTGCTTATCTCTTTCTTATATTCTCTCACTCTTTTGTGATCCGCCGCCTACCCCTTCATGTACTTTTTCTGAAACAAAGACATTCTCGTGTTCTTTTTTTTGGTGAGGACTTGGCCATGTTTATAAATTTGATACAGGATTTACATCATGGATCATTTTAAAATAAATTTATGATTTGTAATCATGTACACATCCTCCTTTAAGATAGAAAACTTCTTTTACACCTAACTTATTTTAGAAATTACTACTCTTGTGTGGGCCACCCATAGTTGGATAGAACCAGAACATGTGCTGAAACTGAAGAAGTACATGTATTCACAAGCCAATAAAAAGGAAAATTGAAGAAACACGTAGTACGTATACACACAGATCCTTCATGTCATATTCTCGGAGTTTTGATCCCCAAGAGATAATGAACATACGAGAATTATACATTGTCTAGGCTTGGAAGGCATTGGGATTCACTCTTCCACGTCCAGTGAATATTCCACGAGCGACTTGGTTACTTCAACCTTGTACAAGGTGACCGGTTGGCTGTTGGAGACACCATTCATGTCCAATGTCACAGAACGGATGATGGTGGTGGGTATATAAAATTCTTTCCACCAGCATCTTGGAGCACAAACACCGACAAAATTGTGGCAATTATTTTTCTAGAAACTACCAAGAACTAGGCGTGGGAAAACCCACAACTAGGGCATTCCTACGTAAAGCCACATGAATCGTAGATCAGGATGCGGATGTAGCAAAAATAAAAACATCGTTGGCACAAACACATGCATGGCACACGATTTAAGCTTTGAGGTCCTTTGAATTGAAAGATTTTCATGTAAAGGAAATGCTCTGTAGGGAAATTATTTGGATCAATGGAAGGAGATCACTGATACCTTTCACACATTTTTGTGTGTATTTAGTCAGAAACATCACCCCCCCCCCTTCTCAACAATATGGTCATAAATATGGTCTCATAGTGATGTTCCACACCCTTTATAGACTATTCAGATGTCACATAAATATATATACAGGAACAACATGTTGACAGTCACTCACGCAAATCCCCTAATGCTCAATCATGACATGAACACATGTGTGAGTTAAATGAACCATAGTACTTTGGCATGCCATCTTAGTTAGTTAGACATAGTAAAACATAGTACTCCGACATGTCATCTTTTTTTGCGAATACAAAATACTGATTTTTCACCATTTACACCTCTTCTTTTAAAAAAATAGTTTTCTTGCTCACCTAAATGTATTTTAGAAACTAATAGTTTCAGAACTGTGCACAATGCGGGCCACTCCTAGTAGAATAGGATAATCACATATGGTCAAAATTAAAGAAATGCATGGATCCACAAGCTGATAAAAAGGAAGAATTTAACAAACACATACCCACATGTCCATAAAAAGGCAAGGAGAGAGGTGCCATCATACTCACCGTGCCCAAACTATTCACGTAAGTCCTCAATTTCATATGCTCCGAGTTTTGATTCCTCTAGAGATTTTAATCATGCCTCATGCTATTCATACATAGAGGGAGTGTATATTTCACCACATCCAGATTTTCACTTAGTCTTCGAAGGAATTAGGATTTTCTCTTCCGCATCACTGTTCTGTGTCACGAGCAACTTATTCGTTCATCCAACCTTGTTCAAAATGACCAGTTGGGTGTTCACTAGTAGAAAACAGGGCTTTGGTCCAGGCAGGGCTAGCCCATTAATCCCGGTTCACCCACGAACCGGGACCAATGGGGGCATAGGTCCCGGTTCATGAGGCCAGGGCGCGGGCCGGGCCTCGAAGGGCACTGGTCCCGGTTCGTCTGAGACCATTAGTCCCGGTTCCAGACACAAACCGGGACCAATGGACCTTGCTCCTGGACCACCACCTTTAGTCCCGGTTGGTGTCTGGAACCAGGACCAATGGTGTTTTTTTCCAAACAAAACTAAAACAAAACTATAATATTCTACAATAGAAAAAGAATCAACTAAAAAGCTTTAATAAAACTCTAATAGGAAAAGGAATCAACTAAAAAGAATCAATAAAAAATAAAATTTATGCAACTTAAATTAGATAAAGTTTATGCAACTAAAAAGAAGCATTTGTAGTGCTTTTCAATTTCAGGGTCATTTAGCTCAAAAATATCAGTGAATGCATGAAAAATAACAAATGAAAAGTCAAAAAGGGTTGAAAATTGCTGATGTGGCTTTGAATGGTGCATTTTGAACACACAAAGAGTCTGGAGTTCAAATAAGTTCAAAAAAATGAAAACCTTTGTAACAGATGAGTTTTCGTCTAAAACCCTGATACTTTGAAAGAGATTGTCCATTTTGTACACGAAGTGCATCAAGTTTTGCCGTAACCCTCTCAACTTTTTAGTACATGCTATTTGGCTGAAATGATGATACCATGCCAACTTTCAACCTTTTCAGAGTTCATTTGAAGTGCTTTTGAATTTCAGGGTCATATAGCTAAAAAAATCAGTAAATGCATGAAAAATAACAAATGAAGTCAGAAGGTTGAAAATTGATGATGTGCCTTTGAATGGTGCACTTTGAACACACAAAAAGTCTGGAGTTCAGATAGGTTCAAAAAAATAAAATCCCTTTGTAACAGATGAGTTTTTGTCCGAAACCCTAATACTTCGCAAGAGATTGTCCTTTTGTACATGAAGTGCATCCAACTTTTCCGGTAACCCTCTCAACTTTTTAGCACATGCTATGTGGGTGAAATGATGATACCATGCCAACTTTCAACCTCTTCAGAGTTCATCTGAAGTGCTTTTCAATTGGGAATGGGCTCCGCCGGGCTGGTATTGGGATCCCGGTTGGTGTCTGGAACCGGGACCAAAGGTGTTTTTTTCTCAAACAAAACTAAAACAAAACTATAATATTCTACAATAGCAAAAAGAATCAACTAAAAAGCTTTAATAAAACTCTAATAGGAAAAGGATTCAACTAAAAAGAATCAATAAAAAATAAAATTTATGCAACTTAAATTAGATAAATTTTATGCAACTAAAAAGAATCATGTGTAGTGCTTTTCAACTTCAGTGTCATTTAGCTCAAAAATATCACTGAATGCATGAAAAATAACAAATGAAGTAAAAATGGTTGAAAATTGTTGATGCGGCTTTGAATGGTGCATTTTGAACACACAAAGAGTCTGAAGTTCAAATTAGTTCAAAAAATGAAAACCTTTGTAACCGATGAGTTTTCGTCCGAAACCTGGATACTTCGAAATAGATTGTCCGTTTTGTGCACGAAGTGCATCCAGTTTTTGCCGTAACCCTCTCAACTTTTTAGCACATGCTATGTGGGTGAAATGATGATACCGTGCCAACTTTCAACCTTTTCAGAGTTCATTTGAAGTGCTTTTGAATTTCAGGGTCATATAGCTCAAAAGAATCAGTAAATGCATGAAAAATAACAGATGAATCCAGAAAGGGTTGAAAATTGATGATGTGCCTTTGAATGGTGCACTTTGAACACACAAAAAGTCTGGAGTTCAGATAGGTTCAAAAAAATAAAATCCCTTTGTAACAGATGAGTTTTTGTCTGAAACCCTAATACTTCGCAAGAGATTGTCCTTTTGTACATGAAGTGCATCCAACTTTTCCGGTAACCCTCTCAACTTTTTAGCACATGCTATGTGGGTGAAATGATGATACCATCCCAACTTTCAACCTCTTCAGAGTTCATCTGAAGTGCTTGTTTTACCTTAAAGAGGGTATTTAGGTCCTACCTAATACTGATGATCATGTGCTAAGAACAATTAAGTATGGTTGGTTCAATGGCTATGAGGATGATGATCGTATGAATTGTTATTAATAACGAGTAGAAGTTGTATGATGATGATTAGTAGGACTTGTTATTATGATGATGCATGATGCGAGCATGAAGAGTTATTATATATCTGTGGGTGAAATGAACATGGGTTGGATTGAAGTGAAGGCGATATGTGATGCATGTCGAAAGTAGTACTAATCCAAACTTGATCAAGTTTGGATTAGTACTACTTTCGACATGCACCACATATTGCCTTCACTTCAATCTAAGTCATGTTTAGGCATAGCAGTAGCGTTGGTAAACCAAGCACGGAGATAAGAGAGACAATTCTCTCGATTAGCTAGCTAACACCCTAAATTAACCTCCCAAAACTCCCTAAACCCACCCCTTTCAAAAAAAAACCTCAGCTCCTGCCAGCTGCTGACGCGTGGATGCCTTTTGATGCTACCAACCGAGACCGAAGACCCTCCTGCCTGGGCTCGCCGCAGCGGCCACGTGAAGGCCCATCTGTCCCGGTTGGTGTAAGAACCGGGACTAAAGGTATAGGGCTTTAGTACCGACCTTTTAGTCTCAGTTCCCCAACCGAAACAAATGGGTCTTACGAACTGGGACAAATGGCCCTTTTTCTACTAACGTTGGAGACACCATTCAAGTGCAGCCCCAAGGAACACAGATTTCGATAGGTACATTGCACACTTTCTCACACGATCTGTGGAGCACAAACACCAAGAACAATATGGCAATTGTCGTCCAAGAAACTACCAACATTGGAGCACAAACACGGTGCATGGTGAAGCCTCGCGTGCGATGCGAAGGCGCAGGCCATGACCGTGTTGTGCCTGTGCGTGGCTGGTGACCAGGTGTGCACCGGCCCCGACGAAAAGATCATCATTATGTGGCGTCGACAGTCGTGCAGCAGCCTTGCCATGGTTGGCGCCGTTGGAGGCCACGAGGGCCCCGTGAAATGCATCCAAGCCTCCCAGTCCAGGGCAGCAATGGCTATATGGTGTACAGCGGCGGGCTAGAGCATTAGAGTCTGATAGGTGCCGAATGGGGCCAATGGTGACGAGCGTCCGCGATAAACGGCTGTGTGTTCTTGATGTGAAGTGTGTGATGTGTCCATGATAAAAGTGTGTACATTTTGCGGAGGAAGCGTGTTCTTGAGATTCTTTTTGGTTTGATTTTCATTGTTTGGCAGTACTGGATGCCCGACTTGGTGATTATCGTAGAGAGGAGGATTTAAATTTTAAAGACTGACACAAACTAGTGAGGTTGGGTGTAAAATGGTCATCAGCTGTAAAGTGACTGCTAATATTGGGAGACTTCTAAAGTTTTAATGCATCAGTTGAGTTGAACATTTTACCGTAGATCTGTTAATGTGTCACCGTCTTCAGGTGAAATTTCCAGGCCCAACTCACAACAATTGGCTCGTGGTTAATCTGCAAACATTAGCCATGTCCTGGTACACGAAAGGGTCCCTTGCTCCGGAGTCTGGACTCATGAATCATACATACTGAATCTTTGTTGGTGCCTGCGCATGACTGTCTACTAGTCTGTAAAACTTGAAATCTCCCAGTTTAAATTTCTGGCGCGACGGTTGCTGATCTATCCAATTGTTTCGTGGACTTCCAAGAACCAAAGCGGCTGATTTTTTTTCATACATTGAGCCACCGTGTGTTCTGTTTCTCTCACAAAATTGCTGCTTGTCATGGATGAAAGCTAAACTGGGGCAGCTTGCTTCTTCTATTTCTTGCCTCAATACCCATCCACACATGTCAGATTTTCATCATCTTGGGACAAATCTTTATTGCTTGTTCTTTTGGGCACAAGCAATAAGCCAAATCTTGCAACATATTTTATGACACGACATTTGCACAGATGATTGTACTCCTTCACTGTGACCAGTAAATAAAAATAAAAATAATAGATATTCTCTTGACAGGAAATAGATATCCATACAGAATTTTATATTTAAATAAGTAACACAAAGTTTACAATTTCATAATTTAGCAGGGGCCGCGCGGACGCGTACCTCCTCTATCAGAAATTATGACATCCACTCTCCCAAGGAAGATGGTAGATCAACACACTCACTAAGTGCAATGTGAGCCATTGTTCTAGGCCATGAGCCTTCTTGATCGCCCATAGACCCTGTCCAGGTAAGTACGTTTAAAGGTCGCCCTACCCTCTAATAATATACTCATATTTACTGTGCCAATTTTGTTAGTCTTTCCGTGTGGGACTAAACCAAATGTGATTACCATATTGGCTAGCCGATATTCGGTTAATCCATTGGTCTAACAGAAAGGCCCAAGGATTCAAGGGCCCAGTTGCGTCTAGCCCATTAAAATAGAGCCAGAAGGAAAAAGTCAGTCTCTTGCACGATCAGCGGGGGGAGCGATCTTACTACGTGCCTCAAGCCCACCACGACGCCACCGACTGCGGGGTTGTCTACTCCGCCTCCGCCACCGGCTGCGTTAAGGCCTGGGAGAGCGTCAAGGGCTCAAGGCCGAGCCTGCCGGCACTGGTGCACACTCTATCTTGCCCATCCGCGTCCCGCGCCCAACGGCGTGTCATGGAACGCCGGCGCCGCGGGGCGGCGCGTGTAGGCGGCCGGTTTGGACGTACACGTCCTCGGGCGGGACCTGTACGGTGGCAAGTGGAGCCTCGCGTTCGACGTGAAGGCGTACGCCATGGCCGTGCTGTTCCTGTGCGTGGCCGGCGACCTGGTGTGCACCGGCTCCGCCGACAAGACCATCGGCCGTGGCGCCATCGGAGGTCACGAGGGCCCCATGAAATGCATCCAGGCCTCCCTGTGCAGGGCCAGCAATGGTTATATGGTGTACAGCGGCGGGCTTGACAAGAGCATGAGAGTTTGGTGTGTGCCGAATGGGGCTAACACGATGAAGTGCGTGATTGGTAGCACTGCGTGACTTGGTGACTATCGTAGTGGAGGATTTGAATTTTAAGTCACACTAAATAGTCATAGGTTGGCTATGAAATGGCTGTAAACTGTATAGTATAGCACCCTATACTCTGGCTTCCATATATATTCTGAATACAGTGAGAAGGGTTAATAGTGCTTGCTGTGTTGTCATGTTCACTGTCTGTGCGATTGATATGTCTTTACTTCTTCTGAAACAAGATTTACTCCGCTTTAAGGCCCGGTCTTCTCTTGGTAAAGGTTAGTTTATTTTTTAAATCGTGATTTACACATCCTCCTGCCCGAAAAACAATCTTCTTGTGGGCCTTAGCCTTAGGGCATCTCCAAAGCGGACCCTCAAACTGTCGTGGTTCTAAGTCTGACAGTAAGAATGGGGGGTAAGTATGGAGAGGCAAGATCCTAGCTATGGAGTAGTTGTATGCGCAAGGAGTTTTACGAGTTCGGGCCCTTCTCTGAGGAAGTAACAGCCCTACGTCTCGGAGCCCGGAGGCAGTCGACTGGATTATGTGTGTGTGTGTTACAAAGTTGCCAACCCTTGTCCTAGTGGAGGGGGGTGGCTTATATAGAGTTCGTCAGGACCCTAGCCAGCCCACGTTACAAGGAGTTTAATGTACATAAAGAGAGGGGGTTACTGGTAACGCCTGTAATAAAGGACCATGAAGGCCATAAAAGCTACTTATGAGATGACCGTTTGTAGGCAGTGCCTTTAGGTCTTCTTATAGTCGAGTGGCTGTCTTCATGGTCGACTGCTTGTGCTTCTGGTCGAGTACGCTCGTGTCCGTCGACTGGACTGACCAGGTCGACTGAAATGTTGATACTTCTTAGAATGTCTTTCATTGTAGGAGTCATGTCCTTGATTGGGTACCTCAGGTATGATAAGTTACCCTACCCTAGGTACGTATCCTCATCATTAGCCCCCGAATGGGTCAGGGGTTAAGTGAGAATGGGGTCGAGCCTATGCTTCCGACTCAACCTCCATGTTTCGGTTGCATCTGTCTTTGGATAAATGGAAAGTTACGGTGGGAACTCATTCTTCAGTTGCCTTGATCCATTCAGATGTCCATCGAGTGGTTTCATATTACCGTCGAGTGTGTTTACGTGACGAGTCTCTTGGGAGACTTAAGGAAACGGATCTTTTCGTCTGACGAACCGTCCTGTCGATCGCGGATCTTGCGGGATTTGAAAATTGAGAAGCGCACCGGGCGGAGAAAATCGCGCGAATCGGCTGGATAAGGCAAGGGCGCCTCGATCTCTGCGCCACCTTTTTCGCCACGTACCATGCGTGCGTCCGCTGCGGGATTTGACTGGGGGGCGCAGGCCCACTGATCAGCCACTCGGGTGTGGCCTTATATAAGGTAATGATTCCGATTTTTTACTGTGCGACCTTGTCTTTCTTCTGCCTTCCTCCGTAAGCCTCCGCCTCGCTCTTCGCTGCAACCTCGACACCGCCGCTCGACCAAGACCTCGTTCGAGACGATGGGGACGGACAAGACGGCGGCGGCGGAACGCGCGAAGAAGGCCGCGGCAAAGGGTAAGGGGAAGAAATCTGGCCGAGGGGGGTCGTCCTCGCGGGCCGCTCTGCCGTCCGGTTGGTTGCAGGGGGATTGGATGCCCTCCATCCTTACTCAAGCGGATATCGACGACATGGTGGAGGGGGGACTCATTCCCTACAAGGCTGCTCGCCTCCCTGGGAAGGAGACGGAGCCGGAACCTCGCGAGGGTGAGCGCGTCCTGATAGCCACCCATGTCGACCGGGGGTTTTCCCTGCCCCCGAGTCCTTTTTTTAGGGCCTTTCTGAACTTCTTCGGAGCGCAGCTCCACCATTTCACGCCCAACTCCATTGTCTATCTTGCTGCGTTCGTGTCTCTGTGTGAGTGTTTCTTAGGCTGTCGTCCTCACTGGGGCCTCTTCAAGCATATCTTCACTTGTCGATCCCAGTCGGTTAAAAAGCTCAACCCGGACGGGGAAAGGACGCAGGTGATCCAGATGTGCGGGGGCCTCGGGATCCAGACGAGGGGTAAGAGTTGTTTTCCTCCCATGACACTTCCCGATTCCGTGCGCGGGTGGCAGTCGACTTGGTTCTACTGCAAGGATCAGCCGACCCCTGGTCACTCGACCGGCCTTCCTCCTTTTACCTTGGACCGAGTGCAAAAACCCGCTTCTTTGAAAGTGGTTCCAGAGGAGAAGGCTCAGGTGAAGGTATTAGTCAGTCGAGTGGTTGAGTTGGTTCGGGAAGGCGTGACCGGCATGGACTTGCTCGAAGTCTTCCTCCAGCGACGAACCCAACCTCTCCAGGCTCGGGATCACTCGATGTGGTTGTATTCCGGGCCCGACGACTCCACTCGGATCCACCCGGAGGGGGTCGAGGCTTCTGTACTGGAGAGCTGGCTGACCAGCATGACCGGGAATAAGGACAACCCCAGGGGATCTAGGAGGATTGCTCCGCTTGATGGGATGATGGAGACAGACAAGGTACGTTTTACTTCTTCCGACTGAAATTTTCACTCCGTCTAGTAACTGGCTTGCGATAAGTCGACTGATCCTTGCTCTGCCCGTTGTCTTGCAGGAGATCAACGACATGTATTCGATGCCGAATGGGAACCAGGAGCAAGTATCTGAAGGAGGAGGGAGTGGAGGCGAAGGAAGTGAGGGTGAAGGTGAAGTCGAGGAGTGGGAATCTGATGACGACGTAGAGGAGGAGGCCAGCGACTACTCGGGTGATGAAGATGAAGAGGTGGAGGTCGACCTTCCTCGACGCGAGAGACGCTCCAAGAACGCTCAGGATCCCGCCGTGGAGCGCAGTAAGTCGAGTGCTCCGGTGGGCCAGTCATCCAAGCGCCCTCGGACCGCGTCGCCGGCCCCAACTGAGAAGGCACCCAAGCAGCCCAGAGCCATCCCGACCAAGCCACCCAAGGCCTTGCCCAAGATCAGGGTCGCCATCCCTGTCATCTCTGGGTAAGTGACTGTTTTTATCTTTCTTGAGTCGACTAGAACGGATTCTTAGTCGATTCACTTTCAAATTATTTGCTTGGAATCGTGCAGCGCCGCTACTTCCGAGACTTCCATCCAGAATGTCGATGAGACGATGGAGGACGCCGTCACTTCCAACTTAGGTATAATCTTTGACACGATCCGACTGTTTAACTGCTGAGTCGATTGGATATTCATTTCTGAATTTTTGTAGCTCCGACCAACATTATTGACCTTCTGGATGATGAGGAGGAGGCGGAAGTGCCGCTCAGGCCTTTTAGGAGGAGAGGCCGGAGGGCCACGGTCGACAAGGCTCCTCAGACCGCGTCGACTGCTGAGGCGGTGGTCCAAGGGGGTGACAACACCGCCCGGACTACTGTGACTTTTGCTGAACCACTGACGACTGCCCGGCCTTCGTCGTCGACTGCTCCCCCATTGGTCGACCCGCCCTCGTTCTTCGCCGCCTACCAGACCCCGGAGGATCAAGTGAGTGCTGCTAAGGAGGCTATACGTCAGGCGGGGCTCGTGATGGAGCAGACCAAAGCGGCCCGGGATGCCAGTCAAGCGGCCTATGACATCAGCTCGGCGTTGCAGCAGAACGTCCAGGTTAGTTGGTCTTCACTTGCGTTATGCATCCACTGGGTGGTGCTGTTGATCTGAAATTTTTCATTGGTGGGGGCACGCTGAGTGCACCCACTGGGTGTAGTCCCCAAGGCCATGGTCGACTGCTGGCAGTCGACTGCGGTCTTTATGCTTTCAAACTTCCTCACTCGACTGATCGGGTTGGGTCGAGTGGAAATCAAGGAAAACCGGTGGGGGCACGCTGAGTGCACCCACTGGGTGTAGTCCCCGAGGCTACTGTCGAATGTTTTGATTCAGCTGTAGTCTTAGAAGTGTTGTGCTCTTTCTTTCAGTCACTCGGGAGTAACTTGTCTTTGATACCCTTTGTCGATTGACTCTTTGCAGAATTCTTGTGAGCTTGTTGCTCAGCTCGCTGATCTGAAGGATAAGCAGATCCAGCTTAATCTTGATTTACAGTTTGCTCAAGAAAACGTGCAGAAGGCGAAGGATGAAGCAAAAGGTATGGCTGGTGAGGACTCGACGGCTGTCTCTGTTCTGCCTGTTCTCAACTCTGTGCTCATTGTTGCTTTGCAGACGAACTGGAGAAGGCCCTGAAGAAGAAAGATCTCGACCTTGCGGAGGCACAAAAGGCGGCTGCGGAGAAGTTGAATCTCGCTGAAGAGAAACTTGCTTCAGTCGGTCAACTTGAGAGCAAGAATGCTAGGCTGAAGTCTGCTCTTGACGCGGCCAATAAGGAAGTAAGTCGACTGAAGACTGACAAGGTTAACCTGACTGACAAGATCGGCCAGATGGCGGGGAAGCACAAAGACTTGGAGGATTATCTTGGGGGTCTTGCCAAGAAACTATTCCTCATGCTTGAAGGTAATCCCCTTTGCACGACTGACTTGCTGTTGTCGACTCATCATTTGATTACAATTTTGCGTTGTCAAAACTTCTTTCAGAATTCTGTCGGAATTTTGAGGAAGAGACCAGTCGAGTGGAGACCAGCCTGGACCCTATCAATTCTCCTGTGAAGGATGAAGTGGCCATGAATGTCCTCCGGTTGGAATCCCGTATCGCTGGTGTGGTGGACTACCTGGCTCGACTGAAAGCTGCAGTGTCGCGGATCGACTCCGCACTCTGGCCCAAGGAGACGCTTCAGAACGACCTTGAATCCTTGGTCACTCGACTAAGTGAGGTTCCAGGCCGAGTGCAAGAATGGAAAAAGTCTTCTGCCAGGTGTGGTGCCGATGTTGCTCTGTCGCTGGTTCGTGTCCACTGCAAGGAGGCTCGAGAAGAGAAGCTGGCCGCCCTCCAAGTTGCCAATACGAGGAAGCATAACTTTCAAGACTTCATGGAGACCTTCATCGCTGCTGCCACTCGGATCTCTGATGGGATTGACTTGGACGAATTTGTTGCACCATCCAGTCCTCCACCGGAGGAGTAAAAAACTGTTGTTCCTTGCCTTAAATTTGCCTCGGAATGCCGAGTGGTTTATGTAACCGATAAACTCCGTCGAGCTTATAGCTCGAGTACTTTTATTTGCAATCTAGGATCTTTTGATTTTATCCGAACATGGCTCGACGTTGGATGTCTTCGTGACCTGATCCGCCGATCTACTATTCGTTGTTCCCTCAGAGGCTGTCTGGTTTGCACGATGCTTATCGCCGCGATGGTGTCTGTCAACATGGCTTAGGCGAGCACTGGGCTGCAGCTAAGTCCCCGAGTGGGAGGTTTGCTCTCCACTCGGTAGGATTCCAATTACTTAGGCGAGTGCTTGGACTGCAGCTAAGCCCCCGAGTGGGAGGTTCGCTCTCCACTCGGTAGGATTTCAATTACTTAGGCGAGTACTTGGACTGCAGCTAAGCCCCCGAGTGGGAGGTTTGCTCTCCACTCGGTAGGATTTCAATTACTTAGGCGAGTGCTTGGACTGCAGCTAAGCCTCCGAGTGGGAGGTTTGCTCTCCACACGGTAGGATTTCAATTACTTAGGCGAGTGCTTGGACTGCAGCTAAGCCCCCGAGTGGGAGGTTCGCTCTCCACTCGGTAGGATTTTAATTTCTTAGGCGAAACGGATTCACAGCTAAGCCCCCGAGTGGGAGGCTGGCTCTCCACTCGGTAGGATTTTTTCAAACTTAGGCGAGTACTTGGACTGCAGCTAAGCCCCCGAGTGGGAGGTTTGCTCTCCACTCGGTAGGATTTTTTCAAACTTAGGCGAGTGCTTGGACTACAGCTAAGCCCCCGAGTGGGAGGTTTGCTCTCCACTCGGTAGGATTTTAATTTCTTAGGCGAAACAGATTCGCAGCTAAGCCCCCTGAGTGGGAGGCTGGCTCTCCACTCGGTAGGATTTTTTCAAACTTAGGCGAGTACTTGGACTGCAGCTAAGCCCCCGAGTGGGAGGTTTGCTCTCCACTCGGTAGGATTTTTTCAAACTTAGGCGAGTGCTTGGACTGCAGCTAAGCCCCCGAGTGGGAGGTTTGCTCTCCACTCGGTAGGATTTTAATTTCTTAGGCGAAACGGATTCGCAGCTAAGCCCCCTGAGTGGGAGGATGGCTCTCCACTCGGTAGGATTTTTTCAAACTTAGGCGAGTACTTGGACTGCAGCTAAGCCCCCGAGTGGGAGGTTTGCTCTCCACTCGGTAGGATTTTTTCAAACTTAGGCGAGTGCTTGGACTGCAGCTAAGCCCCCGAGTGGGAGGTTTGCTCTCCACTCGGTAGGATTTTTTCGAACTTAGGCGAGTACTTGGACTGCAGCTAAGCCCCCGAGTGGGAGGTTTGCTCTCCACTCGGTAGGATTTTTTCAAACTTAGGCGAGTGCTTGGACTGCAGCTAAGCCCCCGAGTGGGAGGTTTGCTCTCCACTCGGTAGGATTTTAATTTCTTAGGCGAAACGGATTCGCAGCTAAGCCCCCGGGTGGGAGGCTGGCTCTCCACTCGGTAGGATTTTTTCAAACTTAGGCGAGTACTTGGACTGCAGCTAAGCCTCCGAGTGGGAGGCTGGCTCTCCACTCGGTAGGATTTTAATTTCTTAGGCGAAACGGATTCGCAGCTAAGCCCCCGAGTGGGAGACTTGCTCTCCACTCGGTAGGATTTCCTGAAAACTTAGGCGGAGCGGATTCGCAGCTAAGTCACCCACTGGGGGAAATTTAAACAAACATTAAAAGAAATTCTTGCTTGAAACAAAAGAACTACAGAGGTACTTTTATTACATCTCATTCGAGTGAGTTTTTAAGTGTAAAAAGGATGGAGCAGGTCCGCGTTCCATGCTCGAGGCTCGTCGATCCGTCGATCGATGTTGTAGAGGTGATACGCTCCGTTGTGCAGGACTTTGGTGATGATGAAGGGGCCTTCCCAGGTCGGGGCAAGTTTGTGAGGTTTTTGCTGATCCACGCGGAGGACCAAATCTCCTTCCTGAAAGGCTCGACCCTTCACATTTCTGGCGTAGAACCGACGCAACTCTTGCTGGTAGATGGTCGAGCGGATTAGAGCCATCTCTCTTTCCTCCTCCAAGAGGTCGACTGCATCTTGCCGGGCCTGTTCTGCTTCTGCTTCGGAATATAACTCGACTCAAGGCGCGTTGTGGAGCAGGTCGCTCGGCAAAACCGCTTCGGCTCCATAGACCAGAAAGAATGGTGTTCTTCCAGTCGACCGGTTAGGGGTGGTCCTCAACCCCCATAGAACTGACGGAAGTTCGTCGACCTAGGCGCCTGCTGCGTGTTTGAGATCACGCATCAGTCGGGGTTTTAGTCCTTTGAGGATGAGGCCATTCGCGCGTTCGGCCTGTCCATTCGAATGAGGATGAGCAACTGAAGCGTAGTCGACTCGAGTGCCCTGAGAGGCGCAGAAGGCTTTGAATCTGTCATTATCAAAGTTTGATCCGTTATCCGTGATGATGCTGTGCGGAACTCCATATCTGAATATCAATCCTCTGATAAAGCTGATGGCAGTGCTTGCGTCGAGGTCCTTTATGGGTTTGGCTTCTATCCACTTCGTGAACTTGTCGACTGCAACCAACAAGTGGGTGAAGCCACTCCTACCAGTTCTCAGCGGTCCGATCATGTCTAGACCCCAGACAGCGAAAGGCCAGACAAGTGGAATGGTCTTCAAGGCGGAGGCGGGCTTGTGAGACATGTTGGAATAAAACTGGCACCCCTCGCACTTGTCGACTATATCCTTTGCCATTTCGTTCGCCTTTGGCCAGTAAAACCCCGCTCGGTATGCTTTGGCCACGATGGTCCGAGAGGACGCATGATGGCCACAGGTCCCCGAGTGGATGTCCTCGAGAATTATCTGTCCTTCTTCAGGTGTGATGCACTTCTGACCAACTCCAGTCGCGCTTTCTCTGTATAGCTGCCCTTTGATTACTGTAAAGGCTTTGGATCGACGGACGATCTGTCGAGCCTCTTCTTCATCTTCTGGGATCTCTTTTTTCATGATATACGCAATGTACGGCACTGTCCAATCGGGAGTGGTGACCATAACTTCCATAATCAGGTCGACCAGAGCTGGAACCTCCACTTCGGTCGAGTCGGAGGCGCTTTTTGGTTGTGGGGGCTCTTCTGTGAAAGGATCTTCTTGCACTGATGGTGTGTGAATGTGCTCCAAACACACATCTTTAGGGATGGCCTCCCTTTTGGACCCTATCTTCGCCAGATCATCTGCAGCTTGATTTTTCAGTCGGGGTATATGATGGAGCTCCAACCCCTCGAATCGTTTCTCCAGCTTCCTCACAGCGCTGCAATATCCCGTCATGGATGGGCTTCGGACGTCCCACTCCTTCATCACTTGATTAACAACCAGATCTGAGTCGCCGTAGACCATGAGGCGACGGACGCCGAGTGAAATGGCCATACGTAATCCGTATAGAAGCGCTTCATACTCTGCCTCATTGTTGGAGGAATCAAAGTGAATCTGGAGGACATACTTGAGCTTATCTCCTCGGGGGGAAACCAGTACAACCCCCGCACCGGATCCGTTCAGCATCTTGGAGCCATCGAAAAACATAGTCCAGTGCTCCGAGTGAACTTGAGTCGGAAGCTCCTGCTCGGTCCACTCGGCGAGGAAATCAGCTATTGCCTGGGACTTAATAGCTTTCTTTGCCTCGAACTTGATATCAAGAGGAAGAAGTTCAATTGCCCATTTCGCCACTCGACCGGTTGCATCTCTGTTATGAAGAATCTCTGATAATGGAGCGTCGCTGACGACTGTGATAGAGTGATCGGAGAAATAATGAGCAACCTTCTTCGTGGTCATGTAAATCCCGTAAACAAGCTTCTGATAGTGGGGATATCTTTGCTTCGACGGGGTCAGAACTTCAGAGAGATAATAAACTGGGCGTTGAACTTTGAAGGTCTTTCCTTCCTCTTCCCGCTCGACCGTAAGAACGGTACTAACGACTTGTCCCGTGGCTGCTATGTAAAGCAACAATGGCTCTTTGCTGACAGGAGCAGCAAGCACCGGCTGGGTGGAGAGCAGAGCTTTTAGCTCTGCAAATGCTGCATCAGCTTCTGGAGTCCATTCGAACGTGTCTGACTTCTTCATCAGTCGGTAAAGAGGCAGCGCCTTTTCACCGAGCCTGGAGATGAATCGACTTAGGGCGGCCAAGCATCCAGTAAGTTTCTGGACATCATGCACACGCACGGGGCGTTTCATCCGGAGTATGGTGCCAACTTTTTCGGGGTTAGCGTCGATTCCTCGTTCGGAAACAAGAAAACCGAGCAACTTTCCTCCAGGGACTCCAAATGTGCACTTCGACGGATTGAGCTTGATATCATAATTCCTGAGATTGGCAAAAGTTTCAGCTAGGTCAGTCAGCAGGTCGGAACCTTTTCGTGACTTGACCACTATGTCATCCATGTATGCTTCTACATTCCGACTGATTTGAGTGATTAGGCACTTCTGAATCATTCTCATGAATGTAGCTCCGGCGTTCTTGAGACCGAAAGGCATGGTAACATAGCAGAAACACCCAAATGGGGTGATGAAGGCTGTTTTTATTTCATCGGGTCCATACAGACGGATCTGATGGTATCCAGAGTAAGCATCCAAAAAAGATAACCTCTCGCATCCTGCAGTCGAGTCGACTATTTGGTCGATGCGAGGAAGAGGAAAATGATCTTTCGGGCAGGCCCGATTGATATGCTTAAAATCGATGCACATGCGCAACGATTTGTCCTTCTTAGGGACCATTACAACATTGGCGAGCCACTCGGAGTGGTAGATCTCGCGAATGAATTCTGCTGCTAGGAGTCGGGCCACTTCTTCGCCAATGGCCTTTCTCTTCTGAACGGCGGACCGTCGAAGATGCTCCTTGACTGGTTTGACCTTTGGGTCGACTCGAAGGCGGTGCTCGGCCAGTCCCCTGGGCACACCTGGCATGTCAGCAGGCTTCCATGCAAAGATGTCCCAGTTCTCACGGAGGAACTGGACGAGCGCTTCTTCCTATTTGGAGTCGAGTGTAGTTGAGATGTTGGTTGGAGCCGCATTTGGATCGGTCGGGTGGATGTGGACTTGCTTGGTCTCACCAGTCGACTGAAATGCTGACTCCGTGGTGGGCTTCTTGGCTCGTAACAACTCACTCGGATCCGCAGTCTTCTGGTACTCTTGCATCTCTATCTTGGCCATCTGAGCATCAGCAATTTTGGCGCCTTTCTGGAAGCACTCCTCTGCCTTCTTCCGATTGCCAACGATGGTGATTACACCTTTGGGGCCAGGCATCTTCAGCTTGAGGTATACGTAGCATGGTCGAGCCATGAAACGAGCATAGGCTGGCCTCCCAAGAATGGCGTGGTACGCACTCTGAAAATCCACGACCTCAAAGGTTAACTTTTCTTTCCGGAAATTCTTCGAGTCACCAAAGACGACGTCGAGAGTGATTTGACCGAGTGACTCAGCTTTCTTCCCAGGAATGACTCCGTGGAAGCTCATGTTGCTGGGGCTGAGTCGGGACATCGGAATGCCCATCCCCTTCAACGTCTCTGCATACAACAAGTTTAGCCCACTGCCGCCGTCCATCAGAACCTTGGTCAGTCGAGTGCCTTCAATAATTGGGTCGACCACCAACGCTTGCCTCCCTGGGGTGGCGATATGAGTCAGATGATCGGACTGGTCGAAGGTGATGGCGGTCTGGGACCACTTCAGGTAATGGGGTGTCACCGGAGCGACCATGTTCACTTCGCGATTGATGACCTTCAGTCGACTCTTACTTTCGACATCAGCGAAAATCATCAGAGTGGAATTGACTTGGGGGTATTCTTCACCGCTGTCTTCCCTGTCTTCAACTTTGTCTGACTCTTTCTCTTTGTCCTTGGCCTGCTTCCCTTGGAACTGTTGCATCAGGAGTCGACATTGTCGAGTGGTATGCTTAGGGTAAATGAGATTTCCCTCTTCGTCTTTCTTCGTGTGAATGTGGCATGGTAAGTCCATCACATCGTTCCCGTCCTGGTCTTTCACTTTCTTGGGGTTCCAAGGACCCTTGGGTTTCCCCTTAAACTTCCCTGGGGTCACAGCTAAGGCTTCCCCGGGGGCGACTGGCTCGGCCTTGCGCTTCTGCTTCCGACTGGAGTGTCCTCCGCCGGCCTCATTAGCGGCCGCCTTATACTTGCCACTCCGGAGTCTATCTTCCTCTTCTCCGTTCGCGTACTTGGTGGCGATTTCCATCATTCGACTCAGGGTCATATCCCCGGTTCGACCGAACTTCAAACTTAACTCCCTGTTTCTGACGCCTTCCTTGAAGGCGCAAACTGCCTGATGATCGGACACATTCTCGATCGTGTGATTCAGAGTGATCCATCTTTGGATATAATCCCTCAGGGTTTCACTCGACTTCTGAACACATGACTGCAATTCTGTCAACCCTGCCGGTCGCTTGCAAGTCCCTTCGAATGTTCTGACAAACACCTGGGCTAGATCTTCCCAAGTATAAATACTGCTGGGAGCCAACTGATTCAACCACGCTCTGGCTGATCCTTCCAACATGAGGGGCAAATGCTTCATGGCCACCTCGTCATTGCCGCCTCCGATCTGAACAGCCACTCGGTAATCCTCGAGCCATGTGTCCGGCTTGGACTCTCCGGTGAACTTGCTGACTCCAGTCGCCAACCTGAAGTTGGGAGGAATCACTGCAGCTCTGATTGCTCTGCTGAAACACCCGGGACCTGAGACGTGAACTCTGCTGCTGGACGACGCGCCTCTGTCACGGTCTTCTCGGTGAGCTCTATTTCGGTCGACCAGACCTTGAACGATGATGGATCTCGCATCAAAGCCTGGTTCCCTGGGGTCGACTGGGACCCTTCGCCCAATACTGAACTGGCGTCTGTCCTCTTGCCGTCGAGGAACGTACGACCCCGCTCTTGGGGCAGGAGAAGGCACTCGACGTTGATCGTTGCGATCGAATCGGTGCTCATACCGCTCGTGCCCTTGGTATTGATCCTCGTGCCGGCCTCTGTGTCCTTCACGCCTCGGGGGCGACCTTGGACTATGAGCCGACTGAACGGAATTCGCAGTGACGGATCGACTGTGAATCCTGTTGCGCGACTGAGATACGGCTGAATTCTGGTCACCCGCCGCACGGAGCAAATCTCTGATCTGCAACAGACCTCTCCCTGCCTCTGACTGTGAAGGCTGGATCGACTCCGCTGTGCGAGCCGCAGCTGCCAAATTCTGAATCGGGGTACGGTATACCTGGGTCGGCGGCTGGAAGAGGCGACGACGACTGGACTCGGGAACGGGCGGTCGTGCGCGCTCGTCGAGTGCTCTCTGGAGATTCTCCAGTCGAGTACGTTCAGCCAAGTTGGCCAAGCGCACCTCCTCCAGGGCTCGTGCCTCAGGGGTTTCTCCAACGATAGGAGTGTGAAGGGCGTCCATGTTCCGGCGACGGAGTTCCTCCCTCTGCACTGAGGTAAGGGGCTCGGGCCTGTACTCTTCGTGGCCCCGCGCCGGAATCCCCCCTGCGGCAACCTCTTCGGTGTGGGGGAATCCTGGGGGACTACGTGGTCCGTCGACCATTAGTACTTCCGCCGCTGGATCACAGCTGTCGCACTCGGACGCAGTCTCTACGGAGCCAGTCGACATGTCGAACAGGCCGTAGAGTGACTCGTCGGGCTCGATTGCCGCGACTTGGGGGATGGCCGACTGGCGGGCCAGTGCGTGCTTCACCCACCGCTGGAGTCTCGACCGACCGGTGCGCTTGCGCCGGTGGGAAACTGATGACGACGATGGCGGAACGAATGCCGACCCGTACTGGGTCGACGGTTGCCGCAGGAGGACGCTGCGGACGCATGCACGAAAATGCGTGGCTCCGCGGGCGGGAAGCGCGTCCACGTCGAGTGGAGCCTCCTGCAGCCAAGCAGAGTTGTCAACGATGAAGGAGAGAGCGCCGAGACGGATCTCGCGGCTCTCGACCATGACTCCACTCGAAAACATGATGTGGGGTGAAAGAATCCCAACTCCTCCAACAAATCGCTAGAACACCTGCCCCACGGTGGGCGCCAACTGTCGTGGTTCTAAGTCTGACAGTAAGAGTGGAGCCTCCGGATTGAGTCATTGTCACATGGCCTCTGATTCTTTCCTGGAGGGCCATTACAGAGAATACAAAACATGGAGGAAGAAGCTCACTGGAGTTTTTGAAAAGTAACCCTCAATACTATGACTCTATCCATGTGGTTTTCTTTGTGTGGTGAAACTATTGGTGTCATGCTTTAGAAGCCTAGTGTTTGTACTCTGCACGTTTGGTGGTGTTGATACGCCTTTCTTGGATATGTTTTATTTTTCATTTTTAGCGTTATCGTTGAACATCCTGGGCATGATAACTTGATTGTGGATATTTGTTGTTTCATTTTCAATTAAAATAGAACCGGGACAGATCCCCTAATTATCGAGATAAAGAATGATCATCTACTCTATTCCAACTGCGCCTAGTAGTCGTTGAGCCGTGACATAGCCCCTGGCCAACCCCATCCTAGCACGTCTTTAATATTTTTATTTGTAATCATTTACACATCCAATTTTAAGAAAACAATCTTTTTTACACCTAACATATTTCAGAAATTAATGCTCTTATGTGGACCACTCATAGTTGAATAGAACGAGAAGATGTGCCGACACCGAAGAAACATAAGTATTCACAAGCCAATAAAAAGGGAAATTAAAGAAACACATAGACTCGCAAACCGATAAGAGGGCAAGCAGTGCAGTGTATAACACTCACTATGCCCAAACTATACATATACATGCAGATCCTCAATGCCATAGTCTCTGAGTTTTGATTCCTCTAAAGATTACGAACATACCAGAATCATACATTTCGTAGGCTTGGAAGGCATCGAGATTCACTCTTCCACGTTATGTAAATATTCCACAAGGAAATTGCTTACCGGTTGGGTGTTGGAGACACCATTCATGTCCAATGTCAAGGAACAGATGATAGTAGTGGGTAAATAACATTATTTCCACAAGCCTCCAGTGGCACAAATACCGATAACATTGTGGAAATTATTTTTCTGGAAACTACCAAGAAGTTGACGTGGAAAAACCCACAACTAGGGTGTTCCTTTATAAAACCACACGAATTGCACACCAGGAGGTTGATGTTGAAAAAAAACATCATTGACACACACACATGCATGTCACAAGATTTAAAACTTAGGTCCTTGGAATTTAAATGTTTTCATGAAAATAAAATGCTTTGTATGGAAATTATTTGGATCAATGGAAGAAGATCACTGATACCTTTCCCACATCTTGCTTAGCTAGACATAGTAAAACATAGTACTTCAACATGTCATATTTTTTGAGAATATAAAATAATGATTTTTCATCATTTACTCCTCTTCTTTTAAGATAATGATCTTCTTGTACACCTGATTTTTTTTTAGAAATTAATAGTCACGGGACTGTGCACAATGTGGGCCACTCCTAGTTGAATGGAACGAGCACATGTGGTGAAATTGAAGAAATACATGGACCCACAAGATGATAAAAAAGTAAAATTTAAGAAACACATACCTACATGCCGATAAAAAGGCAAGCAGTGAGGTTACATCATACTCACCGTCTCAAACTATTCATGTAGTTCAAGTTTATAGCCTCTGAGTTTTAATTCCTCAAGAGATTTCAAACATGCATCATTCATACATTGTGGAAGTCTATATTACACCAGAACCATATTTTTCCTTAGTCTTGCAAGGCATCATCATTTTCTCTTTCACATCACTACCATATTCCTTGAGCAACTTGGTTCCTCCAACCTTGTTCAAAATGATCAGTTGGGTGTTGGAGACACAACTCAAGTGCAATGCCACTATTTATTCTATTGGTTTTGTCGTCTTGCATTTATTTAATTTAGTTTGAGGCATGGCGTTTATCGGATCTTTTTTGTGAAACAACCATTCAAGCTATTAAACTTTCCAGCAATACAAGAGCCTCTGTTGAAAACAGAAATAACAATAAGGTCGGTTCGGTGGCTGCTACCTATTGAGCGCTGCGTTGGTTTTCCCTTGAAGAGGAAAGGGTGATGCAGCAAAGTAGCGTAAGTATTTCCCTCAGTTTTTGAGAACCAAGGTATCAATCCAGTAGGAGGCTACGCGCGAGTCCCTCGCACCTACACAAAACAAATAAATCCTCGCAACCAACGCGATAAGGGGTTGTCAATCCCTACACAGTCACTTACCAGAGTGAGATCTGATAGATATGATAGGATAATATTTTTGGTATTTTTATGATAAAGATGCAAAGTAAAGAAAGTAAAATAAAAGCAACGGGAATAACTAAGTGTTGGAAGATTAATATGATGAAAGATTGACCCGGGGGCCATAGATTTCACTAGTGGCTTCTCTCAAGAGCATAAGTATTTACGGTGCGTGAATAAGGTACTGTTGAGCAATTGACAGAATTGAGCATCACTACTGGAAACAGGGAATTTGCCATCAGCCAGCTCTTTGCCATCTGCCAGCTGATGGCAAAGAACGTATTTGCCATCTGCTTATAAAAAACAGATGGCAAAGAACTGACAGACGGCAAAGAACATGGTTGCCATCAGCCAATTCTTTGCCATCTGATAGTGGATGGCAAATAATCTTTCCCATCTGCCAGCAGATGGCAAAGAGGTTGGCAAGTCCTGTGGCCGTCAAGAGTGTAACAGCGTATCAGCCCCACGTCTTTGTCATCTGCCAGCAGACGGCAAAGATTCTTTGCCATCTGCTGGCAGATGGCAAAGAGATGGGGTAATTTTTTTCCAGGTAAAAAAATTGTGGGGTTATTTTTGTTCTCATTGGTTGAAATGTTTGTGTCATGGATTGATGACATGGAATCCATCCATCCATCCCATTTATCTAAACAAAAAAAAGAGAAAGAAAGAAAAAGAACCCCCACCCCCCGGGCAGCCCAACCACCCAAACCCTATCCCATCCCACTCCATCGTCGCCACCCCCAGATGCAATCTTGCCGCCACTCCATCCTCTCCAGCTCGCGCACGCTCGCCGCCGCCACGTCCGCCGCCGCGGCCACACTCCGGGTGCAACGGCCTCCTCTCTGCTCGCCGCCCCCCCCGCACACCGACTTTAGAGGCTGGATCGAGCCCATCCCCGCAAAACTGCCCATCCCCGCAAAACTTCCTCCTCCTCCTCCCTCCAGATTCCCCAACCCAAGCACCAACCTCGCCGCCGACCAACTCCTCTCCCCCAACCCCGCTGCCGCCGGCCTCCTCTTCTCCAACCCGGGCTCTCTCCCATCGGTGCACCGCTGCCGCCCCCACCCTCTTCCCTTCCCAAGCTGCTCAGGCGGCGCCCAGATCCGCCACCGCCAGGACTCCGGCGGCTCTCCCGACGCCGATGATCCCAATTGCGGCGGAGCGGGGGCTGAGCCCTCCAGGACTCTTCAAGAATCCGACGACCGCTACTCCGCGCCTGCCTCCCCTCTCAGCACTCGCCCGTCCGGTTAGCCCCCGGGGACCTTGGTCGTCCCCAACGAGGGCTCCGCCTCGTCCTCCGCCTGGGGATCTGATGACGACGACAAGCCCACAGACAGGTACAAGAACCCCGCCGCCGCTTCCTTCCTCTTGGGACCGTAGCATTAGGGTTGCGGTCATTGACGGCGATTAGTCCCCCCACCTCCTACCCAAAAAATTATTTTCCCCTATTCTCACTTGTTAACCGGAATTTCAACATCGACGACCAACCCCCGGGTCATCGCTTGCTAAAATGCTGACGGAACATAATCTGCATTTTATTTACAATTGATTTTGTAGTCGCAATCGGTCTTTAATTGAACTGACGATTTGGTGAAACCAAACACTTTTAGGTACTGGTCATTGACTACAAGCTAACCTACCCAAGTGGGACTGCCACTGCCGTGCTCATAAACGGGTTCCACACACCTCAAGGAGATAAGAATGCAAGGTCCGGCCATCGTTTATTCCCCCCTTCCTTTTGCGAGAAAAGCGCCCTTGTTTATTCCCAGCTACGATGAATCAAATCATGTTTTAACTATGTAAAAACGCTTTAGAAACGGATGGCTGAGGCTGATTCTTAATTTCTTTCAACCTTTACCGCAACAGGTGGCAGGTCCGTGGGTTCCTCAAGTACTTTGGGATCAGCTTCTTCTGGAGCTTCTTCTAGTGGTTCTACACCGGCGGCGACGTCTGCGGCTTCCTCCAGTTCCCCACCTTCGGGCTTAAATCCTGGAAGCAAACGTAACTTCCATATGACTTTTTTTCTTGCTGAACAATTTGTAAGTCTAACTGGTTAAAAATGCACAGGCTTGGAAATATTCACGAATGTAGGTTCTTGTAGGTGTCCATGCTTAGAAAGATTTGTCAGTTTTGATTTTCTGCTTCGTTGTATACTTGTTTAATACCCTGCAAATATACAACCTACTGTCTCTTAGATAACAAAAAGAAATGTGAGAGTTGATAGCAAATATTATGCTTTCGATTTTCTTTGCTTGATTATGTTGGCATGATTGGATGATTTGTTTCTTGATAGGGTCATGTAGCATCATGCAGTAGCTCTGATGACTAATTAGCATGTATTATTAGTTTCAATGCTATGTAGCATCATGGAATGGTTCCGGTAACTTGTTAGCATGTTTTGTTAGTTCCAGAGAAAAAGCAAAATCCCAGCTCCGGCTGCTTCATGATCCTCTGGTTCTGCTTTTACCTCCCTGTTGTCATGTGAATTGCTCTGTTGTTATCTAGCAGTTCATTTGAGGCATGATTGAAGAAGTGTACCTCTTCATTTGTAGGTCTAATCACTCTCATGGTGCATGTGTTGTATAAAATTGATGTCGTGCTTGCCGTCGCCACACATCAGTTGGGCTGTTAGGTTCAATCCCCTCTGAGTTCTTCGGAGTCCAAGCTTGGTCCATATATATAATATATTGTTGTTGTTCTTGTAAAGATGGATGTGTTGTGTGGTTGGCCAATATATGTTTGGCTGGTGCAAAATCCTCATGATATAAATTGCTGTGGTTTCTACTGCACTTAAAACTGTACCGAATCTGCAATAAACCTTATGACGTACATAGTAGTTGCCAGTACCCCTGTTTCAGGGGGGGAGTTATAGAGGCGTTGCTAGAGTTGTAAAATTTGCTCGTTTGTCTGAGAGTTTGGGTTCTATGTCCTGAACAACACATAACACTGTTTGACTTCAAAGCTGGCTTCAACCACACATGAACAAGGATGAATGAGCACCAGCATATGTTATCCTAAAATTGGCTAACTGTGGCTCATATTGTTTTCCCCAGGTAGCTCATGGCGAGTGATGCGTGAGCCGTCTCGATCCTTTTTCTCTATTATTATATTTTAGCCATGAAGGATTTACTGCTAGTCAGTTCGTAGTGGTTCCAGCTGTTTGCTGAACTTCTGTTCTTGCTTGTGCTATTTTTTTACTGTTTAGATGGCTCAATTTACTTCCAATTTTACTCTTGAGTTTTCCCATGCATGCATACTCTGTTAATTTATTCCGAGTGCCCATAGTTCCCTCTCTAGCAGCACCACCTGTGCTCTTGTCTCACCCATAACAACAATTTACTAGTAGTATGTCTCTTGGCATGGGTGCTAGCTTAGGTCCCTTCTACTACTACTCCACTTAGTAACTTGTCTGCATTCTATTACTTTGTACCTATGTGTGTGAGCTGTGTTATATTCATCTTCCTCAAGTACTACAACACTGGTAGTTGTACACATATGATGGTGATTCGCTTCGGCCATTCCAGTTTTGGCGGTGGTGGTGCTGCTACTCCTATGATGGTAGACTCGTCTGATTCCCCTAGCTGCATCCATGGTGATGAAGCTCGGCCTAGGCTAGAACCCCCTCGAGTGAGCTCCTCAAGTCCTCTTATACCCCTCCTACTTGCTTGTTGGTTCTATGCTCTGCCTTTGTGAGGTGTAATTGTTCAATTTTGTTCATAGTCGAGCATTGGATGATATTGTATTTGTCATGATGTACATGGTTCATGAACTATGCCAACCTGCAGCTTTGTTGTACCAGTGATAGTAGGATAATGCAAATTTTGACAATCCATGCATATTTCCGCATCATAATAATCTTCTTCTTCTAGTCTTCTTCTTCTAACTTTCTTCTTTCCCATTTTACAGATTTGCTTAAGATCACGGAAGCTTGGGTTGATGGAGTGCTTGTATTTAGTTTTTGTTTTGACCTTGTGAAACTTGCTACCTATGGATGAAACTGTGTAATATTGATGAAACTATGTATATGTACGGACGAAACTTGCTACTATTGGTAACATGTGTTGGGTATATATGTGTTCATGACTATTGGTAATATGTGTTGAATATGCTATATTGGTCATATAAATATATTTGTGTTTGATTTTCTATGAAAAGGAACTGATATAAGAAAAATCAAAATTAAATGGGGCAATATAGTCACTTTGCCATCTGCTGGCAGATGGCAAAGAGCTTTGCCATCAGCTGGCAGATGGCAAAGAGGCCACGTGTCATCTACATGTAAAATTTGGGCTGGCCTATTTGGGATCTTTGCCATCTGCCAGCAGACGGCAAAGCATGCAGCCTTTGCCATCTGCTGGCAGACGGCAAAAAGCCTGCAGCCTTTGCCATCTGCTGGCAGACGGCAAAGTATGCCGTTAGCCTTCTAACGGGGCTAACCCCGTTAAGAGGCTTTGCCATCTGCCAGCTGATGGCAAAGGCACAGGCTCTCTGCCCTCAGCCAGCAGACGGCAAAGAAGCCTTTACCGGCAGGGTTTCAGACAAACTGTTTGCCATCTGCTGGCAGATGGCAAAGCCTTTGCCATCCGCCGACCATGCCTTTGCCATCTGCCATGGCAGATGGCAAAGTGCCAGATTCCAATAGTGCATAGTTATGAGAATATCTAGGTATGATCATGTATATAGGCATCACGTCCGAGACAAGTAGACCGACTCCTGCCTGCATCTACTACTATTACTCCACACATCGACCGCTATCCAGCATGCATCTAGAGTATTAAGTTCATAAAAATAGAGTAACGCTTTAAGCAAGATGACATGATGTAGAGGGATAAATTCATGCAATATGATAAAAACCCCATCTTGTTATCCTCGATGGCAACAATACAATACGTGCCTTGCTGCCCCTACTGTCACTGGGAAAGGACGCCGCAAGATTGAACCCAAAGCTAAGCACTTCTCCCATTGCAAGAAAGATCAATCTAGTAGGCCAAACCAAACTGATAATTCGAAGAGACTTGCAAAGATAACCAATCATACATAAAAGAATTTAGAATATTCAAATATTGTTCATAGATAAAATTGATCATAAACCCACAATTCATCGGTCTCAACAAACACACCGCAAAATAAGATTACATCGAATAGATCTCCACGAGAGAGGGGAGAACATTGTATTGAGATCCAAAAAGAGAGAACAAGCCATCTAGCTAATAACTATGGACCCGAAGGTCTGAAGTAAACTACTCACACTTCATCGGAGAGGCTATGGTGTTGATGTAGAAGCCCTCCGTGATCGATGCCCCCTCCGGCGGAGCTCCGGAACAGGCCCCAAAGATGGGATCTCGTGGGTACAGAAGGTTGCGGCGGTGGAATTAGGTTTTTTGCTCCGTATCTGATCGTTTGGGGGTACATAGGTATATATAGGAGGAAGGAGTACGTCGGTGGAGCAACATGGGGCCCACGAGGGTGGAGGGCGCGCCTAGAGGGAGGGGGTAGGCGCGCCCCCTACCTCGTGGCTTCCTGGAAGCTTCCTTGACGTAGGGTTCAAGTCTCCTGGATCATGTTCGTTCTGAAAATCACGTTCCCGAAGGTTTCATTCCGTTTGGACTCCGTTTGATATTCTTTTTCTGCGAAACTCTGAAATAGGCAAAAAAACAGCAATTCTGGGCTGGGCCTCCGGTTAATAGGTTAGTCCCAAAAAGTATATAAAAGTGAATAATAAAGTCCAATAATGTCCAAAACAGAAGATAATATAGCATGGAGCAATCAAAAATTATAGATACGTTGGAGACGTATCAGTGACGCGCTGCTACCGCTGCCTAAGCCGGCCACTCCTTAGATGTCGTGGTAGCTGGAAAGTCATCGTACCTAGGCCCCTGAAGGACTAACGCCCTTGAAACAAAGTCATCATCGCCAAAAACATAAGAGATCTCAAAGCCGATGCGCCACCTGATCCAACGCAATACTATCTCCTGCACAAGATCCCCTAAGAACTCAGCAAATACGGTGAGCGCCGCTACAATGAGGAAGGAGCCAGGGGACAAATCTCCATTGCATCAGCGCCGTCCCCACCCCTAGAACATCCAGATCGACTGCCCCCGCAGGAAGGCGACCACACCACGCCCCACCCTCCTTCGCGCCATCTACGAAACCGAGAGATGAAGCGGACTATTATAGATTTTGAATACAACGAAAAAGGTTAATAGTGCTTGGTGTGGGGACGGCAGTTTTGGCTCTAAGGTGCATATGCTCTGAGATGAACAATATATTTGAAACAAATAGTAACTAAATTTCTTAAATTCTTTCTCTGTGGATGTTCTAGTTAGTGTAACAAGTGTGCTTGAATTATTTCATGTGAAACGGGATAACAGTGCTTTATTGATGAAAAAACAAAATTAAATTGAATATCCCCCCCCCCCCCCCGCGCTAAAAGTTACAAATACTATTTGGGTGTGACAACATATATATATATATATATATATATATATTATTAAACGACAATTGCAAAAAGCATTTTCGGTGAGGAGAGCCAAATTGGATTTCTGCTTGGTCTGTTGTTTTGTTCCCTCTCTATGCGATCGATATTCTGAAACCAGGGGGACAAAAATCTCTCACATGTAGTAAGAGACCCAGTTCTTCTCCTTGTACAAAGTTTATTTTCTTTAAATAATGATTTATAAGATTATATACCCCATCCTTTTCAAGATTTTTTAATCACATCTTATTCATTAAGTGTATTTAACAAATTAATGCTTACCAGACTGTGCCCAGTGTGGGCCGTTGCTATTTGCTGAGGAACAAGTACATGTGTCGAAACTGAAGAAACACACGGAATCGCAAGCCAATAAAAAGGCAAGCAGTGAGGTGCCCTCTCACTCGCACTCACACTCACAATGTCGAACATGTATATATGTACATGTAGGTCTTTAGTTTCATAACCCGTAAGTTTTGATGCCCATTGAGATTATGAACATACATCATTCATACATTGAGAGACATCCATCTAGATTTGTTTCTTAGGCTTGGAAGGCATCTGGATTTACTCCTCCACATCACGGCAATGTTGCAGGTGCTGCTTGGTTCATTCAATCTTGTAGAGGATGACTAGTTAGGTGTTTCAAAAACCATCGATGTCCACTGTCAAGGGACACATGCTGTTGGTGGATACTTAACATTCTACTCCTCAGTCTGCAGCTTAGGTCGTGCTTGGTGATGGAGGCTGCACTTTCTTCTGGCAGGATAAGTGGATCAACAGTCACATTGTAGTACAGGACATTGCTCCTGCTATTTGCAACATCATCTCCGCCAATGGACCCCGTAGTCGAACAGTTCGTGACACCCTTGTGGAAAAACGGGGGTTGAAAGACATTAGAAAACCCCTCACCATCAATGCATTCATCCAACTCCTTAATCTGTGGGATGCCATTCAGGAGGTCATCCTTCCGCCGGGTCACCCAGACTCTTGCCTGTGGCCGTGGGAATCATCAGACACCTACTCTTCCAAGTCGGCATATCAGGTTTTCCGTGCGCTGACAAAATATGGAACACATTGGCTCCTCTCAGGTGCAAGATTTTTCTTTGGTTTCTGATCCACAAGCGTGTCTGGACATCCTGCCGTCTTGCAAGGAGAGACCTTCCACACAATGCTAGTTGCTCTTACTATAATGGGCACGACGAGGATGTTGACCACTTGTTCTCCCGCTGTGCGATCACTGGCATGGTATGGAGTGCCATGCTGAGCTGGGTTGGCCTCCCACATCTCCAGCCAAGAGCCAACTCCACCTCTAAGGAATAGTAGTGGTCCGTCTCTACGTCAACCATGAAGAATAACAAGAGAAGGGTTTAAACTCCCTGGTCGCCTAGGCCGTTTGGTCTCTCTGGAACAAGCGGAATGACAGACTATCCAACAAGACTCAATTTCCGCCCCAGAAGCTAATTGATTTAATTAGATCTGATTGTGTCGTGTGGGGGCGTGCTGGCGCTAAGCATCTAGGCACCCTCCACCCTATGTAATTTTTGCTTGACCATGGTTGTTCATTGTCATGACTGGTTGTTCCTGCCTTGTACTAGCACACGCACTGTTTTCTTCTTACTTCTATCTGAATATACGACATGCAGTCCTCCTACATGGTTTGAAAAAATAAAATCTGTGAGCCACAAACACCAGCAACATTGTGGAACTGTTGTCCTCAAGACTGCCAAGAACTTGACGTGGTATAAACCATGACTAGGGCTCCCATGTAAACCTTAGGCAACCTCAGGGGCGGATCTGGAGCTAATCCTACCCTGATGCACTACTTAACCATTGCATAAATTTTGCAAGCAACCGATGCATTAAATAAAGGTGTATTTCATAGCTTGTAACACGCATTACCGAACATAATAGAAGTCAAATTGTAAAAAGTTAAAAACAAATGCAACACTGAAACTGTTTAATATAATGCCAAATCAAACAAAAAAATTACTTGAAAAGCATGTCTTACATTCTGAAATTCGAAAACACATCATCGGACACAATGGTTTACTAACCTACAATAACAAAACTAGAATTAAAATTTTGAGTAGAATATAATAAAATGCCTAAATAAAAGTACTTAAATTTGCTAAAATGTTATAAATTTCCTTTAGTACATTCTCTTCCTCGAGCCATGAAATACTCAACCACTTGATCATTGGTGACCTTTTTCATTTTTTCCTTCTCACATAACAAATAACATCATCACTCAAACTGTCATCGTTGAGGTGATTGCGCAAGCAAGTTTTGACCAATTTCATTGCTGAAAAACACCTCTCAACTATAGCAGTAGCAATAGGCAACACAATTACTAATTTCAACAACCGATAAAACAAAGGGAACATAATATGCCTCCTCGTCTGCACCATTTTTTTTTGAAAGCTCAGTGATTGTTCCTATGTTGGAAAAGCTATCATATATGCGCACATCAACAATATAGAGCCGTAGATCCTTATCAAGATCTCTCAAATCCCCGGAATCAAATTCCTGAGGGTATAAGTTAGCCAAACTCATAAGATTCTCCAAATTGAAATCACGAAATGAGTATCTTGGACTCAAAGCTGTTGACCAAACAAGCAAGTTAGAGGATGTCTCACTGAACCTATTGTCAAGCTCTTAAACTAGCCAATCGAAAACATCGTTGAAGCAATCAACTTGATAGTGATGTTTGTTGGTAATTCCAGTTATCTGCCTTCTCTTTTTTGGATTCACATATGCTTCTTCCATGTCAAACTCTATAATATCATGTTTGTTACAAAACACATGAACTTCACCTACCAAAGAGTCCCATCTATTTTCTCTAAGTTCATTAAAAATTGTTCTAGTTGACTGGACACATTTCATGGCATTCACTATGTCTTGATCCTTCCGTTGCAATGCTAGTGACAATATGTTGGTAGTAGCGAGGATTGTCAACATGAGATGCAAATAGAAGACAAAGTCAAAAGATTGAATGTACATTAGAAGACCAATTGCTTGGTCTTACACTACTAGGAAAAGGGGTGCTAGTGGCGCACCTGTTTTCGCTACTAATGGCGCACTACAGGTGCGCCACTAGCACCACGCCATTAGAATTTTTTACTAACAAATTTCTTTTTTTTTCAAAACTACTAATGGCGCACGGTGGGTGTGGTGCGCCATTACTATGTCAATAGTAATGGCGCACTATCCCACGGTGCGCCATTAGTAACATTTTTTTTTATTTTTTTTCAAAACTACTAATGGCGCACCACACACCAGGTGCGCCATTGCTATATAGCAATGACGCACCACATACATGGTGTGCCATTAGTGTCTATATTGTCTATAGCCCTTTTCCTAGTAGTGTTATTTGTTCTGTCGGTGTCTTCTTATTCAACAAATTCAAGAACTTTAATAACTGAACTGAACATGGCAACCAAACTCTTAAGTGTTTTAGTATGTGAACCCCAACGAGTGTCTCCGGGTCTTTAAAGGCATTGCTCTTGATTTAGACCTGTTCCCGTTGTAAGCTGCCCACACCCTAAAGCCATGCTCATTTCTTCAAGATTTACATCTCCAATCATGTCCCTTTGCTTGGAAGAACCACCCACAACATTTAACAAGGTAGAAATCATACTGAAAAAAATTCTAACTCCTTTATGCTTTCCTACAACAGCCACAACAACTAACTGAAGTTGATGAGCAAAGCAATGAACATAATAAGATGTGCTACTTTCTATCATGATCAATGATTTGAGACCATTGAGCTCACCTCGCATGTTACTAGCACCGTCATATCCTTGTCCTCTAACTTGATTCTAGCTCAGCTTATATTTTGCAAAAAGAGAATCAATTGAACTCTTGAGGTATGAAGAAGTTGTTTCTTTCACATGAACAAGACCAACAAAGCTTTCTTTAGAATCTCCAGGACTATCAACATACCTCAAGGCCACAGCCAATTGTTCTTTGCAAGAGACATCTCTAGACTCATCAACAAGCAAGCAAAACACATTATTGTGAACTTCTTTGAGGATAGATTGGACTATCACATGCGCAAAACCTTCAGAAATATCTTTCTGGACTTGTGGAGCAACATGTGTATGCTTCTAAAAGAAACATCATATACAAGATAGAGACCAGTGCTCGAACACAGACTTAACACAAGACTTAAGACATACAATCTTTTGAACTGAAGGATTTCATAAGTAACAATGGATGTCTAGCCTCACGATCAGAATGAGTGAATAACTTTTGGCCTCCCCGGTCACAATAAAGGTGGTGATCTCCTACCCTCGTCAATGAAGGTAGAAAGAAGTCTAGTACTTTCGGTCATGACTAATGAATGGTTCAAATATCATTGGTCATGAAGAAAGAGTTGAGTTATGACACAACAATGATTCATGGTGATGATGATCGCGGAAAAATGTATCATGATTTATAGAGTAGACATATCAATATGTCATGATGTTGAGTAGGCACACCACTCATACACAGAAAGCATAAATTTCACTGAACAAGTTTTTTTTTTTTGAGGGAACACTCAACACGTATTGATGCTCAAAATAAGTTAAAACTTTGTAGGAAGCTCCCAATAGCACTGGGGTCAAGTCACCATAGTTCCACTTAAATATTTTTTTTGTATCACTCCGACGCGCACCGCGGCCATGTGAACAAACATAATAATTCAGGACATCGAGCTGTTCTTCAAATGATATAGTTATAATGGAGCCTTTTACATGTCTCTACTACCCTTCATTACATTTTCAGAGCTAAACACTTCTTGGTAGATGCATTTAACTGAAATATGTACAGATCATTCAGTGAAAATGTACTATGGCCCTAAAATGTTTCAGGCCTGAATCCTTCCTTGTTAAGCTAAGGTTATTTTCCAAGTTAGCACTACTGATGTCATGGTTCTGCAAGTAGGCAGTCGACTATTCTAATACTGAAAGCCTTTTTCCAGGGCCCAACTCACAAGAAATTACTCATGGTTAATTGCCCACTTTAGCTTTTTATTTTATAACTTGGCAGGGGCCGCGCGAACGCGTATCCCCTATAACATAAATTTTGACGTCCACTCTCCCAAAGAAGATGGTAGATCAACACATTCACTATGTGCAATGTGAACCATTAATCTAGGTCATGAGCCTTTTTGATCACCCATAAACCCCGTCTAGGTAAGTATGTTCAAAGGCCTAACTCCTCTAGTTATATACACTTCTTTACCGAGGGTATCTTGTTAATCTCTCCGTGTGGGACTAAACCAAACGTAATTACCTTAACCACGCTTTCACAAAAAGGGCAAAGGATTCAAGGGCCCAATTGCTTCTAGCCTATTAACACAGAGCCAACCTCTTGCACGATCGCTACCCTTGTTATTCAAGGGCCCGGAGGCGTGGATTCAATCTGCCAGCGGTATTGGTTGCGTCGTTTAACTATTCCTTTGTCTAAAAAAAAAAGTATGGCTGCTCAACTTGATCGATCGTTACCCTTGTGTCTGCTTGTGTCCCCGATCCGATCAAAACATTGAAAGAACACGCACCAGGTGTCCACTGTTTGGAGCCACTCCGAGAACATGTTCAAGCCCCTCGCCGCGCTCCCCACCACGAGGGACTATCTGGGTGGCTGGGCCGGGTGGCTAGCACCGACGCCGGCGCCGCGGGGCAGCGCGTGTACGCGGCTGGCTCAGACGCGCACATCCTCGGCTGGGACCAGCACGGCAGGTGGAGCCTTGCGTGCGACTTGAAAGCGCAAGCCATGGCCGTGCTTTGCCTGTGAAAGGCCGGCGACCTGGTGTGCACCGTGTCAGCCTGTGGCTCCGGCAGCCATGCGGCAGCCCCCCAACGTCGGCGCCGTCATTGCCAACGAGGGCCCCGTGAAATGCATCCAGGACACTCTTCAGGCCAGCAATGGCTATATGGTGTAAAGCGGGGGTGCCAAATGGGGTCAACGGGGAGGATCAGACGTGAAAAGTAGACATTTTGCTGGAGGAAGAGTGCTCTTTAGATTATTTCGGGTTTGGGTTTAGTTGGTTTTTTGCAGCACTGGATGCTTGACTTGGTGATTGTCCATCGCAGAGAGGAGGATTTGATAATTTTTAAAGAATCGCACAAACTAGTCAGACGTTTTGAACAGTAAATTATACTAGTACCTATACTCTGGCCGGTTTCTATATAGGTTTTGATTTTATTTTCAATTTCTTTTTAAGCATGGCCATGAATGTTTCTTACCAACGAAAATTGTTAATATTGCTTACCTCGTTATTACAGTCCCTCTTCTCTCTTTTTGTGATCTAGTTTGTCTGTACTTTTTCTGAAACAACGGCATCCTCTAATGTTCGTGTTCTTTTGCTGGTGAGGACTCGCTCAAGTTTAGGAAAATTGATACAATTATTAACTTCATGGACTAATTTTTAAATAAATTTGGGATATATAATCATGTTCACATCCTCTTTTAATAAAACAATTTTGTTTTGCACCTAAACATACTTTAGAAATTAATACTCTTATGTGGGCCAATAAAAAGAGAAATTGAAGAAATGCGCAAACTCATAAACCGATAAAATGGCAAGCAGTGATTTGTTGCCTCTGAGACTACACATGTACACGTAGATATGTAATTTCATAGTCTCTGAGTTTTGATTCCTCTAGAGACCATGACCATACAAGATTCATATGTTCACGGGGTGGAGAGGGCACCACATGTAGATTTGTTGCCTAGGCTTGGAAGGCATCAGGATTCACTATTCTACGTCATGCCAATAATTCACTAGCAACTTGCTTACTTGAACCTCGTATAGGGTCACCAGTTGGGTCTTGCAGACACCATTCATTTTCAATGTAAGGGAGCACATGATGTTGGTGGGTACATAGAATTGTGTCGACCGCCATCATGGAGGAAACACCGGAAACATGGTGGCAGTTCTTTTACTAGAGACTACAAAAAAATCCAGGCAGTCTAGGATCACAAATTGTTGCTGATCTATCCAATTTTTTTGTGGACTTTCGGGTTAACATTTTTTTGTGGACTTTCGGGTTAACTTTCTCTCACTAAAATTGCTGCTCTTTCTTAAAAAAAACTAAAATTGCTGCTTCCATGGATGAAAACTACTAATCCAGCGGCAATACCATGCACACATGTCAGATTTTTCTGTCACAAGCATCAAGCCTAATATTGCTGCATATTTGAGCACACATGTGGACTTCTTCTATCATCAATAAAAAATAAATTAATAGGTATTATCTTTTCAAAGAAAAAAACGTATCCATCATGTTTTTTCTAAAGTGGATGATCAACAGAAAGTTTAATTTGCCAGCGGTATTGGCTGCGTGGTTAACTATTGCTGCTCAACTTAATCAATCGTTACCCTTTTGTCTGCTTGTGTCCCCGATGCCGGCTCGTGTCTGTGTGTGGCGCCCCTCCGAGAACGCGTTCATTCCCGTGGCCACGTTCCCCACCTTATGTCTGTCATGAAATACCCTCGTGGCGAGCAACGATGACTGGGCCACAGGGGAGTAAATTGCACAAAACCACCACTTTGAAGGCAAGGTTTGCGAAAACCACTACAATACAATTTTTTTTTGCAGAAAACACCATGTCTTCCGTAATCTTTTGGCAGAAAGCACTGATCGGCGGATCGGGGTGAGTTAAGCTTGTTTATGACAGGTGGGGCCCTTTTTTGCGTACGTGGCACCGTCGGCCGTCCTGACAGCCGTTGGACGGCGTTTGACGGCGCCATATGACTCCATCCCCCATCTGTTCGTTTCTCCCCCTCTTCTCCTGCTGCCGCTCTCTCCCCTCCTCATGTTTGCCTTCTTCCCCACTCTCCTGCCGCTCTCTCCCCTCCTCTCGTCGCGTAGGCAGATGGCTACTCCGGCGAAAGCAGGCGGTGTTGGCGGCGGCGGTCCTCCCGGCAGTGGTGCAGGCGACGCGGATCCCGACCCAGGCGGTGAGCTCTGCGGGAGCTCGAACCCTAGCAAGGCGACGCGAGATGCGGAGGTGCAGTATTCGGTGGAATACGCGGCGGCTAGATCTTTCGCTGCGGCGGTGAAGGCGAATCCCAATTGAAGCCACCACATCGCCTCATCCTTCGGCGGTGTATAGTGAGATCCCCTTCCCTTATCCATTATTCTGTGAACTTATCTGATCCGTTTCTAGGGCTAGGGCTAGGGTTAGCGTGTAGTGATATCCCCTTCCCCATCTCCATTGCATATTGTTGGCCCTATGATTGTTATTGCGATGATTTCTTTCTGAAATTAATTCATTATGTTTAAATTAGTTGTTCTGTGTGTCTTATTTAGTTGAAATAAGCTATGGTTATATAGTTGGAATTAGTTGATGTGTTGATCTGTATTGCAGTATATCTTAATGAACCAAAGCTAGGGTTATTGTAGTTTTTTGCTTTGTACTACATTGGTTACCTAAGCAACCCAAAGCTATGTATTGATGTTGTCCTGCTCTTTCATAAGTGTTATAATTGAACACTTATACAACACTATGTTTCTTTCTAAATTTGCAGTCTGGATGATGAGGTTTGGGAATTGAGGATGCATTTTCATGACAGAGATAATCTTGAGAGAACTATGATGTTGTCAGACGTCACATTTTACAATCTAGTTGCACTGATAGAGACTGAAGGATATGGGGTGAGGGATTAAATGTACTATGTGAAGTATCCTGGCCTAGGGACAGAAGGAATACAAGAAATAGAGGATGATGACATGCTGGAGGAAATTCTAGACCACATAGTACATCAGAAGCAGAAGATTTTCAATGTGACAGTTGTTAGGGCTAGTTCCCCCAAACCTGCACATATAAATTGCAGTGCTAATGTTATTGAGTAGCAGATCCCTCTGCAGGAAATTGGAGAGCCCCAACTGTATCAGGTAGATGAAGAAGGAGTGTTGTTCAATGCACATCCTAGTTTAGTTTCAAACACAGCAACAGAAGTACCACAAGAAGAACCAAGACAATACAGTTTCAAACACAACAGAGCACAAACAATTCAGAGGAGCAACTGCAAATAGAAAAAGTTATGGAGGAGACAAGGAGAAAGGAAATTGCAATGTTTAGGAAGAATGAGAAAGAAAAAGGGAAGGCCACTCCTTTGAAAAGGAAAGCTACAGTTATGGACAATGAAGAGGATAGTGATGATGATAATTTGTCAGAATATGGGGATATCCTTGCTAGGCTTGAGGAAATGAAAAAACAGAGGGATGATCCATTACTGCATTATGAAGGGGACACAGATGTTGAGGAGATGTGGGATACATATGAGGAGGATGAACTGTATGATCCATCAGGTGAAGAAGAGGATGATGATGATCAAGAGGAGGAGGAATTGGAGGAAGTGGAGGAAGTGGTGCAAGGGGAGCAACACAATGAAGAGGAGCAAGAGAGTGGTCAACATATTGAGAAGAAGAAGAAGAAGGCCAAGAGAGACAGAAAAGGGCCAACTAGCAGATCACATGGAAGTGTAGAGCAAATGTTTGAGGATGACTGGATACCATCAGATGATGAGGACAAAAAACCATTAGACCTGGGTTTGGAAGATGATGATGGTGCTGATGCAATGGCTTATGTGTTGCACAATGGTAGGAAGAGCAGAGCAAAGAAGATGGAGCCAAGGTTATGGTATGCTGAGGACAGAGGTGACCTACAAGACCAATTTGTGAAGTATCTTTGCTTCATTGACGTGTACCAGTTCAGAACTGCACTCCAAACCCTGCACATATCACAGAACAGGAACTATAAGTACCACAGAAACTGCAGTGACAGGGTTATAGCACAGTGCATAGATGAGCAATGCCCTTTTTATATAGCAGTTTCCTAGATTGCAAATGAGAAGACATTTACCATTAGAAAGCTGTATTTGGTGCACACATGCCCTTTTGTGTCAGAGAGCACCAAAGTCACTGCCAAGTGGGTTGCAAAACATTGTGAGGAGGCAGTGAGGAATGATCCTAACACAACAATAACAACAATAATTAACACTGCAAAGAGCAAGTATGGAGTGGATATTTCAACCCACATGGCCTACAGAGCTAGGAAGGCAGCAAATAATGTTGTTTTAGGAGATCAAAAGGCCCAACACACCAGGATTAGGGATTATTTAGAGGCTGTCCTAGACACCAATCCAGGTTCTAGATGTATTGTGACAACAAAACATTTTAGGGAGTTTCATGGACTGTTCATCTGCCTGAATGGATGCAAAGAACGGTTCCTCAATGGCTGCAGACCATTCATAGATAATTGCATTGTATTGTTGTTTATGTCACTTGTATGTTCTTTGAAGTACTAATCATTTGTGCTAAACTTGTAGGTTTGGATGGATGCTTCATAAAGCTCACTACTGCTACTGGAAGAGATGGGAACAACAATATTTTCCCCATTGCTTTTGGAATTGTAGACAAGGAGGTCACTAATTCCTGGACCTGGTTTATATACCAGCTGAGGGAGGCAATAGGTGGGCAATCTGGCCAGTTTGGACGGTACACAATCATTTCAGATAGGCAAAAGGTAATATATTCAGTTGTAGTTACTTTCATGTAGAAAAGATGCTGCCAGAGTAAGCAATTGCTTCTGATTCACTTTCCTAACTTAACGATACAACTAAACTTAACAATAAACTGCAATGCCTGGCACCACAGTACAGATCCAGAGAAAACAAAGGCAGAGCACAAACAAAGGCAGATCCAGAGAAAACAAATCACAATATACCTTCTCAGCACAGCAAAGAAACCTCCTGCCAGTGTGGATTCCTTTGAAAGCAACACGCCTTTCTGCGGCCTTCCCAAGTTCATTGCAGAGAACAAGCAACTCAGTTTCAGGTCCCTTGAAATCAGAGTCTTCAGTGGTAGCAGGGATCTATAGTGCATAGGAATACCAGACGTTTGATCCACATGTCAGCAAAAAAGCTCATTCAAGAAAGCCCCCAAATCACAAACCCTAACCCAAAAATCTGAACTTACCTTAATTCTGCCGTCGTCAGAACCTTAGCTGACGTACTCCACGGTGTGCTCGCTGCTATCGGACCCATCGCTCCAGGACACCATGGCGACGCGGCGGGGGCGCGGCGGCGGGTGCGGCGAGCAAAGCAGAGGAGCAAGACAGAGGAGGAGTGAGCGAGAGAGCAGCGAGACAGGGTGGGGAGTGGGGGCAGCACCGACCGGTCTTTTGACCGGTCCATCAAACAGAGGCATATGGTGTCGTCAAACGCCGTCTAACGGCTGTCGGGACGGCCGACGGTGCCACGTACACAAAAAAGGGCCCCACCTGTCATAAACAAGCTTAACTGACCCCGATCCGCCGATCAGTGCTTTCTGTAAAAAGATTACGAAAGACATGGTGTTTTCTGCAAAAAAAATTGTATTGTAGTGGTTTTCGCAAACCTTACCTTCAAAGTGGTGGTTTTTGTGCAATTTACTCGCCACAGGGCAACCTGCGTGCACAGCCGGCTCGGACGGGCATGTCCTCAGCTGGGACTGGCACGACGACAGGTGGAGCCTCGTGTGCGATGTGAAGGCGCATGCCATGGCCGTGTTGTGCCTGTGCATGCCCAGCGACCTAGTGTGCACCGGCTCGGCCTGTGGCTCCGGCAGCCGTGCGGCGTCCTCGCCAAGGTGGGCGCCGTCGGAAGCCACGGGGCCCCCATGAAATGCATCCAGGCATCCATGTGCAGGGTCAGCAATGGCTATAAGGTGTACAGCGGGGCCTTGACAAGAGCATCAGAGTCTTGTGGGTGCCGAATGGGGCCAACGGCGACGAGCGGCCGCGAGAAACGGAGGATCACAAGCCGTGCGTGTTCCTGAGATGAAGCATGTGATTTGTCTGGCTTGCCTAGAAGAGTGTACATTGTTTTTTCCAGAGGATTCTCGAGTCTGTACATTTTACCCGAGGAAGGGTGTTCTTCAGATTGTTCTTGGATTCAACCGCAAAAGAAAGAAGAAGATTGATTTTGGTTTGGCTTTGTAGATTTAAATTTTGAAGAGACACACAAACTAGTCATAGGTTGGGTGTAAAATAGCTGTAAAAAAGTGTAGCACTTATACTCTGGTTTATATATAGGTTTTGATTTTTTTTTAAATTCATTTTTAGACATGACCAGAAAGGTTTGTTATCAATGAAAAAGGTTTGAGTGAGAGAGTATTGCTTATCTCTTTCTTATATTCTCTCACTCTTTTGTGATCCGCCGCCTACCCCTTCATGTACTTTTTCTGAAACAAAGACATTCTCGTGTTCTTTTTTTTGGTGAGGACTTGGCCATGTTTATAAATTTGATACAGGATTTACATCATGGATCATTTTAAAATAAATTTATGATTTGTAATCATGTACACATCCTCCTTTAAGATAGAAAACTTCTTTTACACCTAACTTATTTTAGAAATTACTACTCTTGTGTGGGCCACCCATAGTTGGATAGAACCAGAACATGTGCTGAAACTGAAGAAGTACATGTATTCACAAGCCAATAAAAAGGAAAATTGAAGAAACACGTAGTACGTATACACACAGATCCTTCATGTCATATTCTCGGAGTTTTGATCCCCAAGAGATAATGAACATACGAGAATTATACATTGTCTAGGCTTGGAAGGCATTGGGATTCACTCTTCCACGTCCAGTGAATATTCCACGAGCGACTTGGTTACTTCAACCTTGTACAAGGTGACCGGTTGGCTGTTGGAGACACCATTCATGTCCAATGTCACAGAACGGATGATGGTGGTGGGTATATAAAATTCTTTCCACCAGCATCTTGGAGCACAAACACCGACAAAATTGTGGCAATTATTTTTCTAGAAACTACCAAGAACTAGGCGTGGGAAAACCCACAACTAGGGCATTCCTACGTAAAGCCACATGAATCGTAGATCAGGATGCGGATGTAGCAAAAATAAAAACATCGTTGGCACAAACACATGCATGGCACACGATTTAAGCTTTGAGGTCCTTTGAATTGAAAGATTTTCATGTAAAGGAAATGCTCTGTAGGGAAATTATTTGGATCAATGGAAGGAGATCACTGATACCTTTCACACATTTTTGTGTGTATTTAGTCAGAAACATCACCCCCCCCCCCCTTCTCAACAATATGGTCATAAATATGGTCTCATAGTGATGTTCCACACCCTTTATAGACTATTCAGATGTCACATAAATATATATACAGGAACAACATGTTGACAGTCACTCACGCAAATTCCCTAATGCTCAATCATGACATGAACACATGTGTGAGTTAAATGAACCATAGTACTTTGGCATGCCATCTTAGTTAGTTAGACATAGTAAAACATAGTACTCCGACATGTCATCTTTTTTTGCGAATACAAAATACTGATTTTTCACCATTTACACCTCTTCTTTTAAAAAAATAGTTTTCTTGCTCACCTAAATGTATTTTAGAAACTAATAGTTTCAGAACTGTGCACAATGCGGGCCACTCCTAGTAGAATAGGATAATCACATATGGTCAAAATTAAAGAAATGCATGGATCCACAAGCTCATAAAAAGGAAGAATTTAACAAACACATACCCACATGTCCATAAAAAGGCAAGGAGAGAGGTGCCATCATACTCACCGTGCCCAAACTATTCACGTAAGTCCTCAATTTCATATGCTCCGAGTTTTGATTCCTCTAGAGATTTTAATCATGCCTCATGCTATTCATACATAGAGGGAGTGTATATTTCACCACATCCAGATTTTCACTTAGTCTTCGAAGGAATTAGGATTTTCTCTTCCGCATCACTGTTCTGTGTCACGAGCAACTTATTCGTTCATCCAACCTTGTTCAAAATGACCAGTTGGGTGTTCACTAGTAGAAAACAGGGCTTTGGTCCAGGCAGGGCTAGCCCATTAATCCCGGTTCACCCACGAACCGGGACCAATGGGGGCATAGGTCCCGGTTCATGAGGCCAGGGCGCGGGCCGGGCCTCGAAGGGCACTGGTCCCGGTTCGTCTGAGACCATTAGTCCCGGTTCCAGACACAAACCGGGACCAATGGACCTTGCTCCTGGACCACCACCTTTAGTCCCGGTTGGTGTCTGGAACCAGGACCAATGGTGTTTTTTTCCAAACAAAACTAAAACAAAACTATAATATTCTACAATAGAAAAAGAATCAACTAAAAAGCTTTAATAAAACTCTAATAGGAAAAGGAATCAACTAAAAAGAATCAATAAAAAATAAAATTTATGCAACTTAAATTAGATAAAGTTTATGCAACTAAAAAGAAGCATTTGTAGTGCTTTTCAATTTCAGGGTCATTTAGCTCAAAAATATCAGTGAATGCATGAAAAATAACAAATGAAAAGTCAAAAAGGGTTGAAAATTGCTGATGTGGCTTTGAATGGTGCATTTTGAACACACAAAGAGTCTGGAGTTCAAATAAGTTCAAAAAAATGAAAACCTTTGTAACAGATGAGTTTTCGTCTAAAACCCTGATACTTTGAAAGAGATTGTCCATTTTGTACACGAAGTGCATCAAGTTTTGCCGTAACCCTCTCAACTTTTTAGTACATGCTATTTGGCTGAAATGATGATACCATGCCAACTTTCAACCTTTTCAGAGTTCATTTGAAGTGCTTTTGAATTTCAGGGTCATATAGCTAAAAAAATCAGTAAATGCATGAAAAATAACAAATGAAGTCAGAAGGTTGAAAATTGATGATGTGCCTTTGAATGGTGCACTTTGAACACACAAAAAGTCTGGAGTTCAGATAGGTTCAAAAAAATAAAATCCCTTTGTAACAGATGAGTTTTTGTCCGAAACCCTAATACTTCGCAAGAGATTGTCCTTTTGTACATGAAGTGCATCCAACTTTTCCGGTAACCCTCTCAACTTTTTAGCACATGCTATGTGGGTGAAATGATGATACCATGCCAACTTTCAACCTCTTCAGAGTTCATCTGAAGTGCTTTTCAATTGGGAATGGGCTCCGCCGGGCTGGTATTGGGATCCCGGTTGGTGTCTGGAACCGGGACCAAAGGTGTTTTTTTCTCAAACAAAACTAAAACAAAACTATAATATTCTACAATAGCAAAAAGAATCAACTAAAAAGCTTTAATAAAACTCTAATAGGAAAAGGATTCAACTAAAAAGAATCAATAAAAAATAAAATTTATGCAACTTAAATTAGATAAATTTTATGCAACTAAAAAGAATCATGTGTAGTGCTTTTCAACTTCAGTGTCATTTAGCTCAAAAATATCACTGAATGCATGAAAAATAACAAATGAAGTAAAAATGGTTGAAAATTGTTGATGCGGCTTTGAATGGTGCATTTTGAACACACAAAGAGTCTGAAGTTCAAATTAGTTCAAAAAATGAAAACCTTTGTAACCGATGAGTTTTCGTCCGAAACCTGGATACTTCGAAATAGATTGTCCGTTTTGTGCACGAAGTGCATCCAGTTTTTGCCGTAACCCTCTCAACTTTTTAGCACATGCTATGTGGGTGAAATGATGATACCGTGCCAACTTTCAACCTTTTCAGAGTTCATTTGAAGTGCTTTTGAATTTCAGGGTCATATAGCTCAAAAGAATCAGTAAATGCATGAAAAATAACAGATGAATCCAGAAAGGGTTGAAAATTGATGATGTGCCTTTGAATGGTGCACTTTGAACACACAAAAAGTCTGGAGTTCAGATAGGTTCAAAAAAATAAAATCCCTTTGTAACAGATGAGTTTTTGTCTGAAACCCTAATACTTCGCAAGAGATTGTCCTTTTGTACATGAAGTGCATCCAACTTTTCCGGTAACCCTCTCAACTTTTTAGCACATGCTATGTGGGTGAAATGATGATACCATCCCAACTTTCAACCTCTTCAGAGTTCATCTGAAGTGCTTGTTTTACCTTAAAGAGGGTATTTAGGTCCTACCTAATACTGATGATCATGTGCTAAGAACAATTAAGTATGGTTGGTTCAATGGCTATGAGGATGATGATCGTATGACTTGTTATTAATAACGAGTAGAAGTTGTATGATGATGATTAGTAGGACTTGTTATTATGATGATGCATGATGCGAGCATGAAGAGTTATTATATATCTGTGGGTGAAATGAACATGGGTTGGATTGAAGTGAAGGCGATATGTGATGCATGTCGAAAGTAGTACTAATCCAAACTTGATCAAGTTTGGATTAGTACTACTTTCGACATGCACCACATATTGCCTTCACTTCAATCTAAGTCATGTTTAGGCATAGCAGTAGCGTTGGTAAACCAAGCACGGAGATAAGAGAGACAATTCTCTCGATTAGCTAGCTAACACCCTAAATTAACCTCCCAAAACTCCCTAAACCCACCCCTTTCAAAAAAAAAACCTCAGCTCCTGCCAGCTGCTGACGCGTGGATGCCTTTTGATGCTACCAACCGAGACCGAAGACCCTCCTGCCTGGGCTCGCCGCAGCGGCCACGTGAAGGCCCATCTGTCCCGGTTGGTGTAAGAACCGGGACTAAAGGTATAGGGCTTTAGTACCGACCTTTTAGTCTCAGTTCCCCAACCGAAACAAATGGGTCTTACGAACTGGGACAAATGGCCCTTTTTCTACTAACGTTGGAGACACCATTCAAGTGCAGCCCCAAGGAACACAGATTTTGATAGGTACATTGCACACTTTCTCACACGATCTGTGGAGCACAAACACCAAGAACAATATGGCAATTGTCGTCCAAGAAACTACCAACATTGGAGCACAAACACGGTGCATGGTGAAGCCTCGCGTGCGATGCGAAGGCGCAGGCCATGACCGTGTTGTGCCTGTGCGTGGCTGGTGACCAGGTGTGCACCGGCCCCGACGAAAAGATCATCATTATGTGGCGTCGACAGTCGTGCAGCAGCCTTGCCATGGTTGGCGCCGTTGGAGGCCACGAGGGCCCCGTGAAATGCATCCAAGCCTCCCAGTCCAGGGCAGCAATGGCTATATGGTGTACAGCGGCGGGCTAGAGCATTAGAGTCTGATAGGTGCCGAATGGGGCCAATGGTGACGAGCGTCCGCGATAAACGGCTGTGTGTTCTTGATGTGAAGTGTGTGATGTGTCCATGATAAAAGTGTGTACATTTTGCGGAGGAAGCGTGTTCTTGAGATTCTTTTTGGTTTGATTTTCATTGTTTGGCAGTACTGGATGCCCGACTTGGTGATTATCGTAGAGAGGAGGATTTAAATTTTAAAGACTGACACAAACTAGTGAGGTTGGGTGTAAAATGGTCATCAGCTGTAAAGTGACTGCTAATATTGGGAGACTTCTAAAGTTTTAATGCATCAGTTGAGTTGAACATTTTACCGTAGATCTGTTAATGTGTCACCGTCTTCAGGTGAAATTTCCAGGCCCAACTCACAACAATTGGCTCGTGGTTAATCTGCAAACATTAGCCATGTCCTGGTACACGAAAGGGTCCCTTGCTCCGGAGTCTGGACTCATGAATCATACATACTGAATCTTTGTTGGTGCCTGCGCATGACTGTCTACTAGTCTGTAAAACTTGAAATCTCCCAGTTTAAATTTCTGGCGCGACGGTTGCTGATCTATCCAATTGTTTCGTGGACTTCCAAGAACCAAAGCGGCTGATTTTTTTTCATACATTGAGCCACCGTGTGTTCTGTTTCTCTCACAAAATTGCTGCTTGTCATGGATGAAAGCTAAACTGGGGCAGCTTGCTTCTTCTATTTCTTGCCTCAATACCCATCCACACATGTCAGATTTTCATCATCTTGGGACAAATCTTTATTGCTTGTTCTTTTGGGCACAAGCAATAAGCCAAATCTTGCAACATATTTTATGACACGACATTTGCACAGATGATTGTACTCCTTCACTGTGACCAGTAAATAAAAATAAAAATAATAGATATTCTCTTGACAGGAAATAGATATCCATACAGAATTTTATATTTAAATAAGTAACACAAAGTTTACAATTTCATAATTTAGCAGGGGCCGCGCGGACGCGTACCTCCTCTATCAGAAATTATGACATCCACTCTCCCAAGGAAGATGGTAGATCAACACACTCACTAAGTGCAATGTGAGCCATTGTTCTAGGCCATGAGCCTTCTTGATCGCCCATAGACCCTGTCCAGGTAAGTACGTTTAAAGGTCGCCCTACCCTCTAATAATATACTCATATTTACTGTGCCAATTTTGTTAGTCTTTCCGTGTGGGACTAAACCAAATGTGATTACCATATTGGCTAGCCGATATTCGGTTAATCCATTGGTCTAACAGAAAGGCCCAAGGATTCAAGGGCCCAGTTGCGTCTAGCCCATTAAAATAGAGCCAGAAGGAAAAAGTCAGTCTCTTGCACGATCAGCGGGGGGAGCGATCTTACTACGTGCCTCAAGCCCACCACGACGCCACCGACTGCGGGGTTGTCTACTCCGCCTCCGCCACCGGCTGCGTTAAGGCCTGGGAGAGCGTCAAGGGCTCAAGGCCGAGCCTGCCGGCACTGGTGCACACTCTATCTTGCCCATCCGCGTCCCGCGCCCAACGGCGTGTCATGGAACGCCGGCGCCGCGGGGCGGCGCGTGTAGGCGGCCGGTTTGGACGTACACGTCCTCGGGCGGGACCTGTACGGTGGCAAGTGGAGCCTCGCGTTCGACGTGAAGGCGTACGCCATGGCCGTGCTGTTCCTGTGCGTGGCCGGCGACCTGGTGTGCACCGGCTCCGCCGACAAGACCATCGGCCGTGGCGCCATCGGAGGTCACGAGGGCCCCATGAAATGCATCCAGGCCTCCCTGTGCAGGGCCAGCAATGGTTATATGGTGTACAGCGGCGGGCTTGACAAGAGCATGAGAGTTTGGTGTGTGCCGAATGGGGCTAACACGATGAAGTGCGTGATTGGTAGCACTGCGTGACTTGGTGACTATCGTAGTGGAGGATTTGAATTTTAAGTCACACTAAATAGTCATAGGTTGGCTATGAAATGGCTGTAAACTGTATAGTATAGCACCCTATACTCTGGCTTCCATATATATTCTGAATACAGTGAGAAGGGTTAATAGTGCTTGCTGTGTTGTCATGTTCACTGTCTGTGCGATTGATATGTCTTTACTTCTTCTGAAACAAGATTTACTCCGCTTTAAGGCCCGGTCTTCTCTTGGTAAAGGTTAGTTTATTTTTTAAATCGTGATTTACACATCCTCCTGCCCGAAAAACAATCTTCTTGTGGGCCTTAGCCTTAGGGCATCTCCAAAGCGGACCCTCAAACTGTCGTGGTTCTAAGTCTGACAGTAAGAATGGGGGGTAAGTATGGAGAGGCAAGATCCTAGCTATGGAGTAGTTGTATGCGCAAGGAGTTTTACGAGTTCGGGCCCTTCTCTGAGGAAGTAACAGCCCTACGTCTCGGAGCCCGGAGGCAGTCGACTGGATTATGTGTGTGTGTGTTACAAAGTTGCCAACCCTTGTCCTAGTGGAGGGGGGTGGCTTATATAGAGTTCGTCAGGACCCCAGCCAGCCCACGTTACAAGGAGTTTAATGTACATAAAGAGAGGGGGTTACTGGTAACGCCTGTAATAAAGGACCATGAAGGCCATAAAAGCTACTTATGAGATGACCGTTTGTAGGCAGTGCCTTTAGGTCTTCTTATAGTCGAGTGGCTGTCTTCATGGTCGACTGCTTGTGCTTCTGGTCGAGTACGCTCGTGTCCGTCGACTGGACTGACCAGGTCGACTGAAATGTTGATACTTCTTAGAATGTCTTTCATTGTAGGAGTCATGTCCTTGATTGGGTACCTCAGGTATGATAAGTTACCCTACCCTAGGTACGTATCCTCATCATTAGCCCCCGAATGGGTCAGGGGTTAAGTGAGAATGGGGCCGAGCCTATGCTTCCGACTCAACCTCCATGTTTCGGTTGCATCTGTCTTTGGATAAATGGAAAGTTACGGTGGGAACTCATTCTTCAGTTGCCTTGATCCATTCAGATGTCCATCGAGTGGTTTCATATTACCGTCGAGTGTGTTTACGTGACGAGTCTCTTGGGAGACTTAAGGAAACGGATCTTTTCGTCTGACGAACCGTCCTGTCGATCGCGGATCTTGCGGGATTTGAAAATTGAGAAGCGCACCGGGCGGAGAAAATCGCGCGAATCGGCTGGATAAGGCAAGGGCGCCTCGATCTCTGCGCCACCTTTTTCGCCACGTACCATGCGTGCGTCCGCTGCGGGATTTGACTGGGGGGCGCAGGCCCACTGATCAGCCACTCGGGTGTGGCCTTATATAAGGTAATGATTCCGATTTTTTACTGTGCGACCTTGTCTTTCTTCTGCCTTCCTCCGTAAGCCTCCGCCTCGCTCTTCGCTGCAACCTCGACACCGCCGCTCGACCAAGACCTCGTTCGAGACGATGGGGACGGACAAGACGGCGGCGGCGGAACGCGCGAAGAAGGCCGCGGCAAAGGGTAAGGGGAAGAAATCTGGCCGAGGCGGGTCGTCCTCGCGGGCCGCTCTGCCGTCCGGTTGGTTGCAGGGGGATTGGATGCCCTCCATCCTTACTCAAGCGGATATCGACGACATGGTGGAGGGGGGACTCATTCCCTACAAGGCGGCTCGCCTCCCTGGGAAGGAGATGGAGCCGGAACCTCGCGAGGGTGAGCGCGTCCTGATAGCCACCCATGTCGACCGGGGGTTTTCCCTGCCCCCGAGTCCTTTTTTAGGGCCTTTCTGAACTTCTTCGGAGCGCAGCTCCACCATTTCACGCCCAACTCCATTGTCTATCTTGCTGCGTTCGTGTCTCTGTGTGAGTGTTTCTTAGGCTGTCGTCCTCACTGGGGCCTCTTCAAGCATATCTTCACTTGTCGATCCCAGTCGGTTAAAAAGCTCAACCCGGACGGGGAAAGGACGCAGGTGATCCAGATGTGCGGGGGCCTCGGGATCCAGACGAGGGGTAAGAGTTGTTTTCCTCCCATGACACTTCCCGATTCCGTGCACGGGTGGCAGTCGACTTGGTTCTACTGCAAGGATCAGCCGACCCCTGGTCACTCGACCGGCCTTCCTCCTTTTACCTTGGACCGAGTGCAAAAACCCGCTTCTTTGAAAGTGGTTCCAGAGGAGAAGGCTCAGGTGAAGGTATTAGTCAGTCGAGTGGTTGAGTTGGTTCGGGAAGGCGTGACCGGCATGGACTTGCTCGAAGTCTTCCTCCAGCGACGAACCCAACCTCTCCAGGCTCGGGATCACTCGATGTGGTTGTATTCCGGGCCCGACGACTCCACTCGGATCCACCCGGAGGGGGTCGAGGCTTCTGTACTGGAGAGCTGGCTGACCAACATGACCGGGAATAAGGACAACCCCAGGGGATCTAGGAGGATTGCTCCGCTTGATGGGATGATGGAGACAGACAAGGTACGTTTTACTTCTTCCGACTGAAATTTTCACTCCGTCTAGTAACTGGCTTGCGATAAGTCGACTGATCCTTGCTCTGCCCGTTGTCTTGCAGGAGATCAACGACATGTATTCGATGCCGAATGGGAACCAGGAGCAAGTATCTGAAGGAGGAGGGAGTGGAGGCGAAGGAAGTGAGGGTGAAGGTGAAGTCGAGGAGTGGGAATCTGATGACGACGTAGAGGAGGAGGCCAGCGACTACTCGGGTGATGAAGATGAAGAGGTGGAGGTCGACCTTCCTCGACGCGAGAGACGCTCCAAGAACGCTCAGGATCCCGCCGTGGAGCGCAGTAAGTCGAGTGCTCCGGTGGGCCAGTCATCCAAGCGCCCTCGGACCGCGTCGCCGGCCCCAACTGAGAAGGCACCCAAGCAGCCCAGAGCCATCCCGACCAAGCCACCCAAGGCCTTGCCCAAGATCAGGGTCGCCATCCCTGTCATCTCTGGGTAAGTGACTGTTTTTATCTTTCTTGAGTCGACTAGAACGGATTCTTAGTCGATTCACTTTCAAATTATTTGCTTGGAATCGTGCAGCGCCGCTACTTCCGAGACTTCCATCCAGAATGTCGATGAGACGATGGAGGACGCCGTCACTTCCAACTTAGGTATAATCTTTGACACGATCCGACTGTTTAACTGCTGAGTCGATTGGATATTCATTTCTGAATTTTTGTAGCTCCGACCAACATTATTGACCTTCTGGATGATGAGGAGGAGGCGGAAGTGCCGCTCAGGCCTTTTAGGAGGAGAGGCCGGAGGGCCACGGTCGACAAGGCTCCTCAGACCGCGTCGACTGCTGAGGCGGTGGTCCAAGGGGGTGACAACACCGCCCGGACTACTGTGACTTTTGCTGAACCACTGACGACTGCCCGGCCTTCGTCGTCGACTTCTCCCCCATTGGTCGCCCCGCCCTCGTTCTTCGCCGCCTACCAGACCCCGGAGGATCAAGTGAGTGCTGCTAAGGAGGCTATACGTCAGGCGGGGCTCGTGATGGAGCAGACCAAAGCGGCCCGGGATGCCAGTCAAGCGGCCTATGACATCAGCTCGGCGTTGCAGCAGAACGTCCAGGTTAGTTGGTCTTCACTTGCGTTATGCATCCACTGGGTGGTGCTGTTGATCTGAAATTTTTCATTGGTGGGGGCACGCTGAGTGCACCCACTGGGTGTAGTCCCCAAGGCCATGGTCGACTGCTGGCAGTCGACTGCGGTCTTTATGCTTTCAAACTTCCTCACTCGACTGATCGGGTTGGGTCGAGTGGAAATCAAGGAAAACCGGTGGGGGCACGCTGAGTGCACCCACTGGGTGTAGTCCCCGAGGCTACTGTCGAATGTTTTGATTCAGCTGTAGTCTTAGAAGTGTTGTGCTCTTTCTTTCAGTCACTCGGGAGTAACTTGTCTTTGATACCCTTTGTCGATTGACTCTTTGCAGAATTCTTGTGAGCTTGTTGCTCAGCTCGCTGATCTGAAGGATAAGCAGATCCAGCTTAATCTTGATTTACAGTTTGCTCAAGAAAACGTGCAGAAGGCGAAGGATGAAGCAAAAGGTATGGCTGGTGAGGACTCGACGGCTGTCTCTGTTCTGCCTGTTCTCAACTCTGTGCTCATTGTTGCTTTGCAGACGAACTGGAGAAGGCCCTGAAGAAGAAAGATCTCGACCTTGCGGAGGCACAAAAGGCGGCTGCGGAGAAGTTGAATCTCGCTGAAGAGAAACTTGCTTCAGTCGGTCAACTTGAGAGCAAGAATGCTAGGCTGAAGTCTGCTCTTGACGCGGCCAATAAGGAAGTAAGTCGACTGAAGACTGACAAGGTTAACCTGACTGACAAGATCGGCCAGATGGCGGGGAAGCACAAAGACTTGGAGGATTATCTTGGGGGTCTTGCCAAGAAACTATTCCTCATGCTTGAAGGTAATCCCCTTTGCACGACTGACTTGCTGTTGTCGACTCATCATTTGATTACAATTTTGCGTTGTCAAAACTTCTTTCAGAATTCTGTCGGAATTTTGAGGAAGAGACCAGTCGAGTGGAGACCAGCCTGGACCCTATCAATTCTCCTGTGAAGGATGAAGTGGCCATGAATGTCCTCCGGTTGGAATCCCGTATCGCTGGTGTGGTGGACTACCTGGCTCGACTGAAAGCTGCAGTGTCGCGGATCGACTCCGCACTCTGGCCCAAGGAGACGCTTCAGAACGACCTTGAATCCTTGGTCACTCGACTAAGTGAGGTTCCAGGCCGAGTGCAAGAATGGAAAAAGTCTTCTGCCAGGTGTGGTGCCGATGTTGCTCTGTCGCTGGTTCGTGTCCACTGCAAGGAGGCTCGAGAAGAGAAGCTGGCCGCCCTCCAAGTTGCCAATACGAGGAAGCATAACTTTCAAGACTTCATGGAGACCTTCATCGCTGCTGCCACTCGGATCTCTGATGGGATTGACTTGGACGAATTTGTTGCACCATCCAGTCCTCCACCGGAGGAGTAAAAAACTGTTGTTCCTTGCCTTAAATTTGCCTCGGAATGCCGAGTGGTTTATGTAACCGATAAACTCCGTCGAGCTTATAGCTCGAGTACTTTTATTTGCAATCTAGGATCTTTTGATTTTATCCGAACATGGCTCGACGTTGGATGTCTTCGTGACCTGATCCGCCGATCTACTATTCGTTGTTCCCTCAGAGGCTGTCTGGTTTGCACGATGCTTATCGCCGCGATGGTGTCTGTCAACATGGCTTAGGCGAGCACTGGGCTGCAGCTAAGTCCCCGAGTGGGAGGTTTGCTCTCCACTCGGTAGGATTCCAATTACTTAGGCGAGTGCTTGGACTGCAGCTAAGCCCCCGAGTGGGAGGTTCGCTCTCCACTCGGTAGGATTTCAATTACTTAGGCGAGTACTTGGACTGCAGCTAAGCCCCCGAGTGGGAGGTTTGCTCTCCACTCGGTAGGATTTCAATTACTTAGGCGAGTGCTTGGACTGCAGCTAAGCCTCCGAGTGGGAGGTTTGCTCTCCACACGGTAGGATTTCAATTACTTAGGCGAGTGCTTGGACTGCAGCTAAGCCCCCGAGTGGGAGGTTCGCTCTCCACTCGGTAGGATTTTAATTTCTTAGGCGAAACGGATTCACAGCTAAGCCCCCGAGTGGGAGGCTGGCTCTCCACTCGGTAGGATTTTTTCAAACTTAGGCGAGTACTTGGACTGCAGCTAAGCCCCCGAGTGGGAGGTTTGCTCTCCACTCGGTAGGATTTTTTCAAACTTAGGCGAGTGCTTGGACTGCAGCTAAGCCCCCGAGTGGGAGGTTTGCTCTCCACTCGGTAGGATTTTAATTTCTTAGGCGAAACGGATTCGCAGCTAAGCCCCCTGAGTGGGAGGCTGGCTCTCCACTCGGTAGGATTTTTTCAAACTTAGGCGAGTACTTGGACTGCAGCTAAGCCCCCGAGTGGGAGGTTTGCTCTCCACTCGGTAGGATTTTTTCAAACTTAGGCGAGTGCTTGGACTGCAGCTAAGCCCCCGAGTGGGAGGTTTGCTCTCCACTCGGTAGGATTTTAATTTCTTAGGCGAAACGGATTCGCAGCTAAGCCCCCTGAGTGGGAGGATGGCTCTCCACTCGGTAGGATTTTTTCAAACTTAGGCGAGTACTTGGACTGCAGCTAAGCCCCCGAGTGGGAGGTTTGCTCTCCACTCGGTAGGATTTTTTCAAACTTAGGCGAGTGCTTGGACTGCAGCTAAGCCCCCGAGTGGGAGGTTTGCTCTCCACTCGGTAGGATTTTTTCGAACTTAGGCGAGTACTTGGACTGCAGCTAAGCCCCCGAGTGGGAGGTTTGCTCTCCACTCGGTAGGATTTTTTCAAACTTAGGCGAGTGCTTGGACTGCAGCTAAGCCCCCGAGTGGGAGGTTTGCTCTCCACTCGGTAGGATTTTAATTTCTTAGGCGAAACGGATTCGCAGCTAAGCCCCCGAGTGGGAGGCTGGCTCTCCACTCGGTAGGATTTTTCAAACTTAGGCGAGTACTTGGACTGCAGCTAAGCCTCCGAGTGGGAGGCTGGCTCTCCACTCGGTAGGATTTTAATTTCTTAGGCGAAACGGATTCGCAGCTAAGCCCCCGAGTGGGAGACTTGCTCTCCACTCGGTAGGATTTCCTGAAAACTTAGGCGGAGCGGATTCGCAGCTAAGTCACCCACTGGGGGAAATTTAAACAAACATTAAAAGAAATTCTTGCTTGAAACAAAAGAACTACAGAGGTACTTTTATTACATCTCATTCGAGTGAGTTTTTAAGTGTAAAAAGGATGGAGCAGGTCCGCGTTCCATGCTCGAGGCTCGTCGATCCGTCGATCGATGTTGTAGAGGTGATACGCTCCGTTGTGCAGGACTTTGGTGATGATGAAGGGGCCTTCCCAGGTCGGGGCAAGTTTGTGAGGTTTTTGCTGATCCACGCGGAGGACCAAATCTCCTTCCTGAAAGGCTCGACCCTTCACATTTCTGGCGTAGAACCGACGCAACTCTTGCTGGTAGATGGTCGAGCGGATTAGAGCCATCTCTCTTTCCTCCTCCAAGAGGTCGACTGCATCTTGCCGGGCCTGTTCTGCTTCTGCTTCGGAATATAACTCGACTCGAGGCGCGTTGTGGAGCAGGTCGCTCGGCAAAACCGCTTCGGCTCCATAGACCAGAAAGAATGGTGTTCTTCCAGTCGACCGGTTAGGGGTGGTCCTCAACCCCCATAGAACTGACGGAAGTTCGTCGACCCAGGCGCCTGCTGCGTGTTTGAGATCACGCATCAGTCGGGGTTTTAGTCCTTTGAGGATGAGGCCATTCGCGCGTTCGGCCTGTCCATTCGAATGAGGATGAGCAACTGAAGCGTAGTCGACTCGAGTGCCCTGAGAGGCGCAGAAGGCTTTGAATCTGTCATTATCAAAGTTTGATCCGTTATCCGTGATGATGCTGTGCGGAACTCCATATCTGAATATCAATCCTCTGATAAAGTTGATGGCAGTGCTTGCGTCGAGGTCCTTTATGGGTTTGGCTTCTATCCACTTCGTGAACTTGTCGACTGCAACCAATAAGTGGGTGAAGCCACTCCTACCAGTTCTCAGCGGTCCGATCATGTCTAGACCCCAGACAGCGAAAGGCCAGACGAGTGGAATGGTCTTCAAGGCGGAGGCGGGCTTGTGAGACATGTTGGAATAAAACTGGCACCCCTCGCACTTGTCGACTATATCCTTTGCCATTTCGTTCGCCTTTGGCCAGTAAAACCCCGCTCGGTATGCTTTGGCCACGATGGTCCGAGAGGACGCATGATGGCCACAGGTCCCCGAGTGGATGTCCTCGAGAATTATCTGTCCTTCTTCAGGTGTGATGCACTTCTGACCAACTCCAGTCGCGCTTTCTCTGTATAGCTGCCCTTTGATTACTGTAAAGGCTTTGGATCGACGGACGATCTGTCGAGCCTCTTCTTCATCTTCTGGGATCTCTTTTTTCATGATATACGCAATGTACGGCACTGTCCAATCGGGAGTGGTGACCATAACTTCCATAATCAGGTCGACCAGAGCTGGAACCTCCACTTCGGTCGAGTCGGAGGCGCTTTTTGGTTGTGGGGGCTCTTCTGTGAAAGGATCTTCTTGCACTGATGGTGTGTGAATGTGCTCCAAACACACATCTTTAGGGATGGCCTCCCTTTTGGACCCTATCTTCGCCAGATCATCTGCAGCTTGATTTTTCAGTCGGGGTATATGATGGAGCTCCAACCCCTCGAATCGTTTCTCCAGCTTCCTCACAGCGCTGCAATATCCCGTCATGGATGGGCTTCGGACGTCCCACTCCTTCATCACTTGATTAACAACCAGATCTGAGTCGCCGTAGACCATGAGGCGACGGACGCCGAGTGAAATGGCCATACGTAATCCGTATAGAAGCGCTTCATACTCTGCCTCATTGTTGGAGGAATCAAAGTGAATCTGGAGGACATACTTGAGCTTATCTCCTCGGGGGGAAACCAGTACAACCCCCGCACCGGATCCGTTCAGCATCTTGGAGCCATCGAAAAACATAGTCCAGTGCTCCGAGTGAACTTGAGTCGGAAGCTCCTGCTCGGTCCACTCGGCGAGGAAATCAGCTATTGCCTGGGACTTAATAGCTTTCTTTGCCTCGAACTTGATATCAAGAGGAAGAAGTTCAATTGCCCATTTCGCCACTCGACCGGTTGCATCTCTGTTATGAAGAATCTCTGATAATGGAGCGTCGCTGACGACTGTGATAGAGTGATCGGAGAAATAATGAGCAACCTTCTTCGTGGTCATGTAAATCCCGTAAACAAGCTTCTGATAGTGGGGATATCTTTGCTTCGACGGGGTCAGAACTTCAGAGAGATAATAAACTGGGTGTTGAACTTTGAAGGTCTTTCCTTCCTCTTCCCGCTCGACCGTAAGAACGGTACTAACGACTTGTCCCGTGGCTGCTATGTAAAGCAACAATGGCTCTTTGCTGACAGGAGCAGCAAGCACCGGCTGGGTGGAGAGCAGAGCTTTTAGCTCTGCAAATGCTGCATCAGCTTCTGGAGTCCATTCGAACGTGTCTGACTTCTTCATCAGTCGGTAAAGAGGCAGCGCCTTTTCACCGAGCCTGGAGATGAATCGACTTAGGGCGGCCAAGCATCCAGTAAGTTTCTGGACATCATGCACACGCACGGGGCGTTTCATCCGGAGTATGGTGCCAACTTTTTCGGGGTTAGCGTCGATTCCTCGTTCGGAAACAAGAAAACCGAGTAACTTTCCTCCAGGGACTCCAAATGTGCACTTCGACGGATTGAGCTTGATATCATAATTCCTGAGATTGGCAAAAGTTTCAGCTAGGTCAGTCAGCAGGTCGGAACCTTTTCGTGACTTGACCACTATGTCATCCATGTATGCTTCTACATTCCGACTGATTTGAGTGATTAGGCACTTCTGAATCATTCTCATGAATGTAGCTCCGGCGTTCTTGAGACCGAAAGGCATGGTAACATAGCAGAAACACCCAAATGGGGTGATGAAGGCTGTTTTTATTTCATCGGGTCCATACAGACGGATCTGATGGTATCCAGAGTAAGCATCCAAAAAAGATAACCTCTCGCATCCTGCAGTCGAGTCGACTATTTGGTCGATGCGAGGAAGAGGAAAATGATCTTTCGGGCAGGCCCGATTGATATGCTTAAAATCGATGCACATGCGCAACGATTTGTCCTTCTTAGGGACCATTACAACATTGGCGAGCCACTCGGAGTGGTAGATCTCGCGAATGAATTCTGCTGCTAGGAGTCGGGCCACTTCTTCGCCAATGGCCTTTCTCTTCTGAACGGCGGACCGTCGAAGATGCTCCTTGACTGGTTTGACCTTTGGGTCGACTCGAAGGCGGTGCTCGGCCAGTCCCCTGGGCACACCTGGCATGTCAGCAGGCTTCCATGCAAAGATGTCCCAGTTCTCACGGAGGAACTGGACGAGCGCTTCTTCCTATTTGGAGTCGAGTGTAGTGGAGATGTTGGTTGGAGCCGCATTTGGATCGGTCGGGTGGATGTGGACTTGCTTGGTCTCACCAGTCGACTGAAATGCTGACTCCGTGGCGGGCTTCTTGGCTCGTAACAACTCACTCGGATCCGCAGTCTTCTGGTACTCTTGCATCTCTATCTTGGCCATCTGAGCATCAGCAATTTTGGCGCCTTTCTGGAAGCACTCCTCTGCCTTCTTCCGATTGCCAACGATGGTGATTACACCTTTGGGGCCAGGCATCTTCAGCTTGAGGTATACGTAGCATGGTCGAGCCATGAAACGAGCATAGGCTGGCCTCCCAAGAATGGCGTGGTACGCACTCTGAAAATCCACGACCTCAAAGGTTAACTTTTCTTTCCGGAAATTCTTCGAGTCACCAAAGACGACGTCGAGAGTGATTTGACCGAGTGACTCAGCTTTCTTCCCAGGAATGACTCCGTGGAAGCTCATGTTGCTGGGGCTGAGTCGGGACATCGGAATGCCCATCCCCTTCAACGTCTCTGCATACAACAAGTTTAGCCCACTGCCGCCGTCCATCAGAACCTTGGTCAGTCGAGTGCCTTCAATAATTGGGTCGACCACCAACGCTTGCCTCCCTGGGGTGGCGATATGAGTCAGATGATCGGACTGGTCGAAGGTGATGGCGGTCTGGGACCACTTCAGGTAATGGGGTGTCACCGGAGCGACCATGTTCACTTCGCGATTGATGACCTTCAGTCGACTCTTACTTTCGACATCAGCGAAAATCATCAGAGTGGAATTGACTTGGGGGTATTCTTCACCGCTGTCTTCCCTGTCTTCAACTTTGTCTGACTCTTTCTCTTTGTCCTTGGCCTGCTTCCCTTGGAACTGTTGCATCAGGAGTCGACATTGTCGAGTGGTATGCTTAGGGTAAATGAGATTTCCCTCTTCGTCTTTCTTCGTGTGAATGTGGCATGGTAAGTCCATCACATCGTTCCCGTCCTGGTCTTTCACTTTCTTGGGGTTCCAAGGACCCTTGGGTTTCCCCTTAAACTTCCCTGGGGTCACAGCTAAGGCTTCCCCGGGGGCGACTGGCTCGGCCTTGCGCTTCTGCTTCCGACTGGAGTGTCCTCCGCCGGCCTCATTAGCGGCCGCCTTATACTTGCCACTCCGGAGTCTATCTTCCTCTTCTCCGTTCGCGTACTTGGTGGCGATTTCCATCATTCGACTCAGGGTCATATCCCCGGTTCGACCGAACTTCAAACTTAACTCCCTGTTTCTGACGCCTTCCTTGAAGGCGCAAACTGCCTGATGATCGGACACATTCTCGATCGTGTGATTCAGAGTGATCCATCTTTGGATATAATCCCTCAGGGTTTCACTCGACTTCTGAACACATGACTGCAATTCTGTCAACCCTGCCGGTCGCTTGCAAGTCCCTTCGAATGTTCTGACAAACACCTGGGCTAGATCTTCCCAAGTATAAATACTGCTGGGAGCCAACTGATTCAACCACGCTCTGGCTGATCCTTCCAACATGAGGGGCAAATGCTTCATGGCCACCTCGTCATTGCCGCCTCCGATCTGAACAGCCACTCGGTAATCCTCGAGCCATGTGTCCGGCTTGGACTCTCCGGTGAACTTGCTGACTCCAGTCGCCAACCTGAAGTTGGGAGGAATCACTGCAGCTCTGATTGCTCTGCTGAAACACCCGGGACCTGAGACGTGAACTCTGCTGCTGGACGACGCGCCTCTGTCACGGTCTTCTCGGTGAGCTCTATTTCGGTCGACCAGACCTTGAACGATGATGGATCTCGCATCAAAGCCTGGTTCCCTGGGGTCGACTGGGACCCTTCGCCCAATACTGAACTGGCGTCTGTCCTCTTGCCGTCGAGGAACGTACGACCCCGCTCTTGGGGCAGGAGAAGGCACTCGACGTTGATCGTTGCGATCGAATCGGTGCTCATACCGCTCGTGCCCTTGGTATTGATCCTCGTGCCGGCCTCTGTGTCCTTCACGCCTCGGGGGCGACCTTGGACTATGAGCCGACTGAACGGAATTCGCAGTGACGGATCGACTGTGAATCCTATTGCGCGACTGAGATACGGCTGAATTCTGGTCACCCGCCGCACGGAGCAAATCTCTGATCTGCAACAGACCTCTCCCTGCCTCTGACTGTGAAGGCTGGATCGACTCCGCTGTGCGAGCCGCAGCTGCCAAATTCTGAATCGGGGTACGGTATACCTGGGTCGGCGGCTGGAAGAGGCGACGACGACTGGACTCGGGAACGGGCGGTCGTGCGCGCTCGTCGAGTGCTCTCTGGAGATTCTCCAGTCGAGTACGTTCAGCCAAGTTGGCCAAGCGCACTTCCTCCAGGGCTCGTGCCTCAGGGGTTTCTCCAACGATAGGAGTGTGAAGGGCGTCCATGTTCCGGCGACGGAGTTCCTCCCTCTGCACTGAGGTAAGGGGCTCGGGCCTGTACTCTTCGTGGCCCCGCGCCGGAATCCCCCCTGCGGCAACCTCTTCGGTGTGGGGGAATCCTGGGGGACTACGTGGTCCGTCGACCATTAGTACTTCCGCCGCTGGATCACTGCTGTCGCACTCGGACGCAGTCTCTACGGAGCTAGTCGACAGGTCGAACAGGCCGTAGAGTGACTCGTCGGGCTCGATTGCCGCGACTTGGGGGATGGCCGACTGGCGGGCCAGTGCGTGCTTCACCCACCGCTGGAGTCTCGACCGACCGGTGCGCTTGCGCCGGTGGGAAACTGATGACGACGATGGCGGAACGAATGCCGACCCGTACTGGGTCGACGGTTGCCGCAGGAGGACGCTGCGGACGCATGCACGAAAATGCGTGGCTCCGCGGGCGGGAAGCGCGTCCACGTCGAGTGGAGCCTCCTGCAGCCAAGCAGAGTTGTCAACGATGAAGGAGAGAGCGCCGAGACGGATCTCGCGGCTCTCGACCATGACTCCGCTCGAAAACATGATGTGGGGTGAAAGAATCCCAACTCCTCCAACAAATCGCTAGAACACCTGCCCCACGGTGGGCGCCAACTGTCGTGGTTCTAAGTCTGACAGTAAGAATGGGGGGTAAGTATGGAGAGGCAAGGTCCTAGCTATGGAGTAGTTGTATGCGCAAGGAGTTTTACGAGTTCGGGCCCTTCTCTGAGGAAGTAACAGCCCTACGTCTCGGAGCCCGGAGGCAGTCGACTGGATTATGTGTGTGTGTGTTACAAAGTTGCCAACCCTTGTCCTAGTGGAGGGGGGTGGCTTATATAGAGTTCGTCAGGACCCCAGCAAGCCCACGTTACAAGGAGTTTAATGTACATAAAGAGAGGGGGTTACTGGTAACGCCTGTAATAAAGGACCATGAAGGCCATAAAAGCTACTTATGAGATGACCGTTTGTAGGCAGTGCCTTTAGGTCTTCTTATAGTCGAGTGGCTGTCTTCATGGTCGACTGCTTGTGCTTCTGGTCGAGTACGCTCGTGTCCGTCGACTGGACTGACCAGGTCGACTGAAATGTTGATACTTCTTAGAATGTCTTTCATTGTAGGAGTCATGTCCTTGATTGGGTACCTCAGGTATGATAAGTTACCCTACCTTAGGTAGGTATCCTCATCACAAACCTCTTTTATACGAGTCCGGGTCACTTTTGTCATCTAACGGGGACCCATATATGTCCGTTTAGCAATTCAGATGTATGGATTTCAGTATTCTAGCAAAAACCATGGGGACCTATGCGGGAGTCCGTACATTCGCCTGACCAACCAAAAGTAACCATATGATCCTCTTCTCTTTCCTCTCTCTTCATATGCATGGTCCCTCTATTCCTTCTCTCCTCCCAACGGGACACCACACCGCAAAATCCCTCCACATGCATGGTCCCCCTCTCCTTCCTCTCCTCCTAACTGGATTAGTTTAGAAATAGCATTGCATGACCGGCTCCCATATCATGTCCGCGGGTCAAGTCCGGACAAAAAAGAAAGAACATTTACGGTTTTCGTTTACGGGTGCGTTGGAGATGCTCTTACATGTTAAGTGTATTCAATAATTTAATACTCATCGAAATATGCACAATGTGGTCCACTAATAATTGACTAGAAGCAAGTACATATATATGTTAAAAGTGAAACACACATGGACTCACAAGCCAATAAAAAGGCTAGGGGTGAGGTGCCCTCCCACTCAAACGCCCATACTATACATGTTCATGTCGGGTCTTAGATTCTATAGCTTCGAAGTTGGTTCATATAATTTTTTTGAACATACACCATTCTTACATTGAGTGAGTGGATGTTGCACCGCATCTAGTTTTGTTTCTTAGGATTGGAAGGCATTGGGATTTACTCCTCTGTGTCATGCCCTAGTTCCACTAGCTACTTGCTTCATTTAACCTTGTAGAGGATGGGCAGATGGGTATTTCAGACACCATCTACGTGCAACGTCAAGGAACACATGATATCAGTGGGTACATAGCATTCTGGTTTGCAATCGTTGGGTCACAAACACCAACGAGACAGTTGCAATTTTTGTCCTAGAAGCTATCAAGAATTCGGCATGGAATAAACCATGACTGGGGTGCCCCCATGAGAACTTTGAGCATCCTAGAGATCCTGAGGTCTATTAGCAAATACAACATGTGTATGCTTCTAAAAGAAAGATCGCTGATAAGATAGAAACTAATGAGCGGACAAAGACTTATTAGTACAAGACCTAAGATATAGAATTCGTTGAATGGAACGACTTCATGAGTAGCAAATGTGGGGTATGGAATTATTTGGACCATAGGAAGGAGATCAACAAAATTCGTATGAATACAATTCACTACTAGGAAAAGGCCTACTAATGGCGCACCGGTTTTGCCTACTAATGGCACACTACCGGTGCGCCATTAGTATCACGCCACTAGAATTTTTTACTAATGGCGCAACACTGGTGCGCCATTAGTATCTGGTATACTAATGGCGCACCACCGGTGCGCCATTAGTATAGGCCACGGTGCGCCATTAGTATAGGCCACCGATGCGCCATTAGTATAGACCACTGGTGCGCCATTAGTATTTTTGAATTTTGAAGGCGGGAAAATAGTAGTGGCGCACCGTCTAACCCCCACCGTGCGCCATTGCTATTTTTGAATTTTGAATCTGGATCTGGATCGTGATTATTTTGCCCATTTTTTGCCCATTTTTTGCTCCTTTTTTGCTCGTTTTTTGGCACGATATTATTTCAAATTTTGTTCCTGTTTTTGGATCTTGTATGTTCTTTTGCCGGAGAGGAGTTCGCCGGAGAAGAGTTCGCCGGAGAGGAGGAGGTCACCGGAGAGGCGCTCGCCTACATCGCCGGAGAGGAGGAGGAGGAGGAGTTCGCCGGACAGGAGGAGGAGGAGGTCGCCGGAGAGGAGGAGGAGGTCGCCGGAGAGGAGGAGGAGGAGGTCGCCGGAGAGGAGGAGGAGGAGGTCGCCGGAGAGGAGTTCACCGGAGTATCGGAGAGGAGTTCACCAGAGCATTGGAGAGGAGGAAGGAGAAACCATGAGGGGATGGGAGGAGAGGAGGGAGGAGGAGCTCACCGGAGAGGAGGGAGGAGGAGCTCACCGGAGAGGAGGGAGGAGAAACCGTGAGGGGAGGGAAGGGGAGGAGAGGAGGGAGGAGGAGGTCGCCAGAGAGGAGGAGGAGGTCACCGGAGAGGAGGAGGAGGAGGTCGCCGAAGAGGAGGAGGGTAGTATGGTGGAGGAGAGAAGGGAAGATGGAGTGGAGAAGAGGAGGAGATGGAGTGGAGGAGAAGAATGAAGAGGTAAGAAGGAGAGGACCACGCCCAGCCATATATACGGCATAGTAATGGCGCACCTACACATGGTGCGCCATTAGTAACTTTTTTTTTATTTTTTTATTTAGTTTGAATTTTGAAGGCGGGAAGATAGTAATGGTGCACCATGGGTAGGTGCGCCATTAGTAAGTTTGAATTTTTTTGCCTCTCCGGATCTTAAAAGCCCCGTATCTTTTTTTCTGTTAGGTTTTTGAGGATTTTGAAAATGTTTAACGGGGTTCCCCCAATTAAATTTGTATGTAACTTTTCGAGTAGATGATTTTTCATATAAAAAACTTTTTCATTCGAGTTCGTACGCAAAAGTTATGCCCATTTTACAAATTCTGGAGAGATTTCGCAAATAAAGTTGAAATTCATATTTGTAAATTTTCACAACAACTAGACCACATATCACATGGGAAAATTATTTTCTTTTATTTTTTTGACATTTCCATCATTTTTTTTATTTTTTTAAACTGAAAAGGCGGTCCGGGGGGGTGTATTCGGTGGAAGTGGTGGCCAAGTTACTAATGGCGCACCGTGGCATGGTGCGCCATTATTAGTTAAACTAGTAACAGCGCACCACTCCCACGGTGCGCCATTAGTAGTTTTGAAAAAAATTAAAACTTTAAAAAAAATTACTAATGGCGCACCGTGGATGTGGTGCGCCATTACTAGTTGAACTACTAATGGCGCACCACTCCCACGGTGCGCCATTAGTAGTTTAAAAAAAAATAATTTTTTTTACTAATGGCGCACCGTGGATGTGGTGCGCCATTAGTATTTGGACACTAATGGTGTACCAACACATGGTGCGCCATTAGTATATAGTAATGGTGCACCACATGTCTGTTGCGCCATTAGTGTCAATTCCATCTATAGCCCTTTTCCTAGTAGTGATTCCTACACTTTCTGTATTAGTTTTTTTGTCGAAACAACTCATGCCAAACGTACCAACATGACATAACTCCCAGTGACCTAACATACCATTTACGAATATCGACACATCACAAAAATAATGACCAATCATTCAATACTACCCACTAGAATGCATCACAAATCTCCTTATCAGGGAGTCTTACTTAGCAGGGTACATGCAAAAGTAATTTAGAGGGATCTAGAAAGAGGCACCAACTGACAATCCTAAAACAATGAATAAAGCGGCGGGATAATGTGTCAAGACCAACCATCCGTAACCCCTTGCATCAACGGTAGACGAAAACTACTGGTGAAAAGATGATGCAACAAGTAATTAAAGAGAAGTGAGACAAATGGAATAACATAATATGTTACCATTATATAACAGCTTCCCAATGAAAAATTACTCTACAAAGTAATAAATGAAGATCTCTATGTTATCACACATATGAAACTAGTACGCACTACGGAAGCGGTAACATAGACTAGTAGAATATGCAAGTTACTAGTCTAAGCTACTCACCACTATGACCAGCCTTAATAGATGGAAAATGAAATCACTTAAGAGGAACATAATCAGTATATGCAAAGGATGGCCGCAGCGCGCACCCAAAAACCGTACACACCCATGTCCCAATAATTACATGTGCCATCATATCATAAACCGAATTAAACCTGGATTTTTTTCAAAACCAAACAAAAAGATACATTTTGAGGTATAGGGAAGTTAGTATTTTATTTTTTAATTCATTTTAGGCATGATCATAGAGGTTTTTTATCAATGAAAAAAGATTAATATTTCTTACCTTGTTATACTCTTACTCGTTTTATGATCTGCAACGTCTGTACTTCTTCTGAAATGAAACCATCCTCTGATGTTCACATTCTTTTGCTAGTGAGAACTCGCTCATGTTTAGTAAAAATGATAGAATGTATTATGATTTATAATCATGGACACATGCTCTTTTTTAAGGATTTTTCTTATCTTCTTCACCTAAACATATTTTAGAAATTAATAATCTTATGGGGACCACTCCTGGTTCAATAGAATGACTACATGTGCTAAAACTGAAGAAATACATGTACTCGCAAGCCAATAAAAAGGGAAACTGAAGAAATATGTAGACTCGCAAACCGATAAAATGGAAAGTAGTGAAGTGCCCTCACACTCAATATGCTTAAACTATAAATGTACACCTATATCCTTAATTTCATAGTGTCTAAGTTTTGATTCCTCTAGAGATCATGAACATACAAGATTCATTCGAGGAAGTGGAAAATGCACCACATCTAGATTTGTTGCCTAGGCTTCGAAGGTATCGTGATTCACTATTCTATGTCATATAAATGTTCCATGAGCAACTTGGTTACTTCAACTATGTATAAGGTGACCAGATGGGTGTTGTAGACACCATTCATTTCAAATGTCAAGGAAAACATGGTATTGGCGGGTGCATTGCTTTCTTTCGACTACCATCATGGAGCAAACAGTGAAAACATCGTGGCAACTAGTTCCCTAGAGGCTACCAAGAACTCGGTGTGGAAAAACCAACAACTAGGGCATTCATGTCTAAAATCCTAGGAATCTAGGATCATGAGGTTGACGCATTAAAACTAGAAATATTGTTTACACGAAAACAAACTTGGCCCACAATATAAGAGTTGTGGTCTTTTTAATAGAAAGATTTCATAAAAAGTAAATGTTTTGTACGGAAATTATTTGGATCGGTGGAAGGAGATCACATATACTTTTCCTAAAGATTTTGTATATGATTCTTTTTGGCCAAAAAAAATACACAACTTCCCTCGAATAAAAAAGCGCAGCAATATGGTGACATGGTCATAAACAAGGACTTATAGTGATCTACCATACACTTTATGGACTACTAAGGCCCTGTTCGGAGACCCGCCACTCCACCACTCCGCTCCCGGAGCTGGAGGCAAAAGGCACGGAGCTGGAAAAGAGATGCTCCAGCTCCTCGTATTCTTAGGAGTTGGAGTGACTCCGAACAGGGCCTAAGATGCCACATAAATCCCAAATTTCCTCATTCTCACTCATGACACGAACAGAATTGTGAGTTCAATGAAACATGGTATCTTGGTTAGCTACTAATTAGTCAAAATTTTGTGACATTCTACAACCTCTATTTCGTTCCATAGAATAGGATTCTTAAGATTTTATCGCGTTCGCTCACCTTTTTCTGTATGTTGTCACTGGGATGTTATGTACGGGAATTGTTTGAGTATTATACGGAAAGAGGACCAACTTATGCTGATAAATTAAACTAATCAAATGGGAGAAGAAACAATCCACGCTGGAAGCTCCAGGGCGATCGACGCCCCGGACGGGTAGGGGATCAGAGACATAACGCATCCAGAAACACACCCAAAACGCAAGCCGGCAGATCAGTTTGGTTCATGGATTCCAGAGAATTACCAAACAGGCTGAACCAAACTTCTCCAACTTGCTGGCAATTTTTATTTCACCGCAGCTTTTGGTGTGTCTCCTTTCTCTCTCAAAAATTGATGCTCGAAACACTCAGACTGAAGCCTTGTTGGTTGTAATCATCATGGACCAAAATTATGTACTGATCTGCCCGCTTTCGTTTTTGCCTCAATGTCATGCACACACATTCCACACATGCCATTATTTTCAGCGCAAAACTTTATTCTTGTTGTGTGTTCTTTTGGGTACAAGTATATCAAACCAGATCTTGCAATATGTTCCTGGGAGGCAACAATTTCACAGGACTGGGTAAACAAATCTTAATTCTGAGACAACAATGATTAGGTTAGAGGGAAAAAATTTGATGGGAAAACCAATATTGATTCTGAAGCAACTCAGAGAAACTTTGATTCCATCTTATCAGGCCGCTTGCAGCTAGTACTATTTTTATTCATTAACATAACACTGAACCAAACTTTATTTTTGAAAAAAAAAGCTTTGTACCAAGGATAATACGAAGTGAAACACAAAGATTCAACATAAAGTTTTATATATATTCACATGTTTGTAGGGGCCGCGCGAATGCGTATTCCCCTCTAACACAAATTGTGACATCCACTCTCCCACAAAGGAGAGAGGGTAAATCAATGCGCTCACTATGTGCAACGTGAACCATTGATTTAGGTCATGAGCCTTACCCCGTCTAGGTAAGTATGTTGAAAAGTCTATTGAATTCATGCTCCAGCCATCACATCCACAAGTTCGAACAATTGAAGAGAGCTGGACATTATACTCCAACACCCCCCCCCCCCTCACGTCTATGGGTTGCGGAAGCGGGGCAGGCCACAATTATTATTGCGTGTACTGGGTTTTGAAGCCTAAACCTCTTGGTTGCACGCTTATGCACCTGAGTCTATGACGTGGGCAGCGGAAGCAGGGGCAGGCCGCAATTATTATTGCGTGTACTGGGTTTTGAACCTTGAACTTTTTGGTTGCAAGCTTATGCGCCTAACCAGTTCACACATCAGTACGAACTGATAGAGGAAGGTGGGCAATATATTTCGACAAAGTCGCCCTAGCCTCCAGTTATATACTCTTCATCCCCAAGCAAAACTTTTTTAATCTTCTCGTGTGGCACTAAAACAAACTTCATGCCCTGGTGTCCTGGTCTATCTCAAGTTTTCTCAACCGAACACACATTGGCTAGCCACTATTATTTCCGTACCCACCCCATTGGTAAGACCGACATATGTGAACCAACATGTGGTTGGATGGTTAGAGGGACTGTGGTATCCTAGCCCACCAGAGTTCAAACCCTGGTGCTCGCATTTATTCCTGGATTTATTTCAGAATTTTCGACGACGCGCATTCAGTGAAGGAGACGTTCCTGTCGACGACGAGGTGCCTACGGCGACTTCGTAAATTTCAAGATGATATGCCGGCTCAGTCTTTCAGAGGTGCTCATAAGTATAGGGTCTGCATGTGTGTTCATTGGGGTGAGTGTATGCGCGTTTATATGAGCGCTTGCGTCTGTACTGTGTTTAAAAAAGAAGACCGACAAATGCAGGGCGCCTCTTGCACGATCTTGTCAAAAAAATTAAAAAAGCCAGCCTCTTGTAGGATGTGGTAGGGACACCAAGCGGCTCCTGCTGTCGTCTTCTCGTTGCTCTGAAGTGGAGAGCTGGTATGGCTAGCCAGGCGGAGGTGTCGACCGCGTCGGTTTTTTTTAATATCTGTACAGACAAAAACGCTCATATACACGCGCATATCCTCATCCCTATGAACGCACACACGCACACCCTGAGCACCTCCGAAAAACTGAGCCAGCATATCATCTTGAGATTTACGAAGTCACCGTACGCCTCGTCGTCGACGGGAACGTCTCCTCTCACTGAATGCACGTCGCCGGAAATCCTAAAATAAATCCCGGAATAAATGCGAGCACCAGGATTTGAACTCTGGTGGGCTGGGGATACCAGAGTCCCTCTAAGCATCCAACCACAGGTTGGTTCACGACAGCGTCGCTAATTATTGCTGCTCGTTGCAGGTGTTTTCGAGATGCGCTGGGGTATGATGTAAATTAGAACTAAATTTTGATCACGTCCAAGTGTTTTGTCATGGACTTTGCTAGCTATCTCAACTTGATCGATCGCCATCCTTGTGTCTGATTGGCGGACCCAGCTGTTCCGATCGGATCAAAACATCGCAAGACCACGCACCAGGTGGTGGCTCCTTTGGCATCCGGCCAGCAGCATGCATGGTTGCACATGGCCTTGTAATTGTATGTACACAAGTAGTAGGTCAAGTATTAGTGACTAAGCTCAATTCAATTTGCCTTGTGGACTCACTAGGTGATTAGCGCATCTCCAACGTCGAATCTCAAACTGTCTGCTTACGTCCGGATCACGTGGTTCGGAAGTGTTGTGCTATCCAACATGGTCCTGCATCGGTCCGCAGGGCAGTCCGGACGCACTTTCTCCCGCAAACCGGTGACAAACATCAGGGACTTTGCGGGCATCCGGACAACAGACATGTCCGCTTCTGACCACCCTAGCCCACCCATGCCGCTGTAGAGCGGCTGCTCCACAAAGATGGCCCTCGGCCTGTTTCTCCTGGCCCCACGTGTCAGAAGCTGACACGTGTCAGCCTGCTACTGGCTCCCTTTGCCGAGAGCAGCACTCGGCAAAGTTGGCACTCGGCCTGTTCGCCTGGTCCCACATGTCAGGAGCTGACACGTGTCAGCCACCTACTGGGTGGCTTTGCCGAGACTGGCTCTCGGCAAAGTTGGCCCTCGGCCTGTTCGCCTGGTCCCACATGCCAGGAGCTGACACGTTTCAGCCAACTATTGGGTGGCTTTGCCAAGAGTGACTCTCGGCAAAGTTGGCACTCAGCCTGTTCGCCTGGTCCCACATGTCAAGAGCTGACACGTGTCAGCCACCTACGGGGTGGCTTTGCCGAGAGTGGCTCTCGGCAAAGTTGGCACTCGGCCTGTTCGCCTGGTCCCACATGTCACTCTCGGCAAAGTTGGCACTCGGCCTGTTCGCCTGGTCCCACATGTCAGGAGCTGACACGTGTCAGCCACCTACTGGGTGGTTTTGCCGAGAGTGGCTCTCGGCAAAGTTGAGCCTCGGCCTGTTTGCGTGGTCCCACGTGTCAGGAACCGCCGTCACCGTCTGCTATCCGTTAGCTACTTTATTTTGCCGAGTGGTACTGTTTGGCTCTCGGCAAAGTCTTTGCCGAGTGCCTGTGTTCTGGATCTCGGCAAACTCTTGTTTGTCGAAGAGGTGTACGCCGGGTGGCTTTTGCCGAGGGTGACACTCGGCAAAGGCTTTGCCGGCGGTTTTCGGCCCTTTGCCGAGTGTCCGTGGCACTCGGCGTAACCCAGAATTCCAGTAGTGAGTCCTCTGTGCAGGGCCATCAATGGCTATATGGTGTACAACGGCGGGTTGGACAAGAGCATGAGATTCTGGTGCGTGCCGAATGGGGCCAACGGCGATGAGCTGCCGCGAGAAATGGACGCAAAGGATCACAGGCCCTGCGTGTTCCTGAGGTGAAGTCTGTACATTTTACAGGAGGAAGTGTGTTTTCGAGATTGTTTTTGTTTGGTTTTGATTGTTTGGCTGCACTGGACCCGACTTGGTGATGATCGTAGAGAGGAAGATTTAGATTTTAAAGAGACATACCAAGTAGTCATAGGTTGGGTGTAAAATGGGCGTAAACTGTAAATCTAGCACATATACTATGGTTTTTATATAGGTTTTGATTGAATTTTATTTATTTTGAGGCATGACTATTATAGGTTTCTACCTGCAAAAAAAAAGACTATATAGGTTTCGAATACAATGAAAAAGGCTAATAGTGTTTCGTGTGTTGTTTTGTTTCTCTTCTTGGGATAATAGTCATGATTTGATAAGCTTCTATACGCCCTCCTTTCCGAGAAACAATTTTTTTTACATCTTATGCATTTAGTTTATTTAACAAATTAATACTCACCAGATTACGCACAATGTGGGCCGCTACTATTTGACGAGGAACAAGTAAATGCGTCGAAACTGAAGAAATACATGGACTCAGAAGCCTTTAAAAAGGCCAGCAGTGAGGTGCCCACTCACTCGCAACCCAATAAAAAGGCCAGCAGTGAGATGCCCCCTCACTCGCAAGCCACTAAAAAGGTCCTTAGTTTCATAGCCTACAAGTTTTGATTCCCCTTGAAATTATGAGGATACATCGTTCATATATTGAGGGAGTCGATATTGCACCACACCTAGATATGTTGCTTAGGCTTGGGAGGCAACCGGATTTACTCTTCCACTTCACAACAATGTTGTGGGTACTTCTTGGTTTATTCAATATTGTAGAAGATACTTGGTTCATTCAATCTTGTAGAGGATGACCAGCTGGGTGTTGCAGACATCATCTATGTCCACTGTCAAGGGACACATGATGTTATTGGATACATAGCATTCTACTCCTGAGTATGTGGATCACAAATACCAGCAATATGGTGAAACGGTTGCCCTCGCGACAACCAAGAAAGCGGCGTGCAATAACCTTCACTAGGGCTCCCATGTAAATCTGAATCAACCTAGAGATCTCAAGGTTGACATAGCAAATACAACATGTCAATGCTTCTAAAAGAAACATCACCGGCAAGATAGAGACCAAGGCACAAATACATACTTAGCACAAGACCTATGACATGTAAATCCTTTGAACTGAAGGATTTCACAAGCAACAAATGTGTTGAACGAAATTATTCAGATCAATTGAAGGAAATCACCAAAATTTGTATTGTCAATACATTTCGTTATTTTCTTTGGGGTCAAAACAATTCACACCAACATAATGTCATATCAGCACTTCCAATGACCTGGCATACACTTTACAAATATTGAGATGTCACAAAAATAAAGATCAATCATTTCATACCACACACGAGAATGCATCACCTACAAAAAAACTCCCCTTATACATCATCAACCGGTAGAAGAATGATGCTCTTGTCATGCTTTTAATTGATTTTTGGGATGAATATTAATTATCATAAAAGTGAACTAGTTCCCATTAATTTTGAGGAAGGTGAGATTGAATATTTCTTGAAATTTTTCAATGTATTGTTGGTAATTTCCCCATTAAGTATTTAGGTTTACCACTTCGTTTGGAGAAGTTATGTAGAGAGGACTTACAACCTATGTTAGGCAAGATGTTGGTCAAGATTGCTGGTTGGAGAGGAAAGATGCTATCTTTTTTCCTGAGAAATTACTTTAATTAGATCGTACTAAGCTACTATTCCAATTTACGTGTGATCGTACTTCAAACTCTCTAAGTGGGCTATCTCCTTAATTAACTCTCAAATATCTCATTGTTTGTGGAATGTTAGTGAAGGAAAAGATAAGATTGAGTTAGCTAATTGCCTTCTATTTCCATGAAAAAAGGAATTTCATTGTATGGGAATCCCGAACCTCCAGGATTTGAATATTTGTGTCCTTGGTTCTTGTTTTAAAAGATATATTGCTTGGGGGGGGGGTCTTCATGGAGGAAACTAGTAGATGATAAATATAAGACAAAATCTCCATACATATAGTACTATCATGATCCACATCCTTCCTAATTCTGAAAGGGAATTATGTGGGACAAGCAGGCCGTTAGATTAGGATATAAATGTCTGATTGGTAATGGTAAGTTAGTGATCTTTTGGGAAGATTGTTGGTTTGGTAATGTTGCTTTAGCTGCTCAATTTGGGTTTTATCTTACATAGTTAATGAAAAGAATAATATGGTTGCTTAGGTATGGGATGGTCAATTTCTTAAGGTTCCCTTTAGAAGAATTTTTCTGGAGTCCTTAAGGTCCAGTGGTATGATCTTTTAAGTATTGCTAGATCATACTCCTTTACTAATGTGGTTAATTATCTGATATGACTATATGAATCAAATAACATTTACTCCTCTAGATCTTTATGTGTGGTTGTTAACTTTAGAGTGATACAACCAATTTATCTACCCACAGCTTGGCAAATCAAGGAGCCTCCTTAGATTGAGGGTTTTCTGTGGTTGTTCTCCCAAAACAAAATTAGCACTGGTGACAATTTGAGAAAAGGAGGTCTTCCTAAACCCCTAGAATGCATTATGTGCACTAAGATTGGTATATCATGTGTTTTCTAAATGTATTGTTTCTAGGGTAGTATGGAATGGTTTCGTAGAGATTTTTGCCAGCTAGATTGTAGATTTTGAATCTTTAGCTAAATTTCGGTTATGTAATGATAAAAATCTACATTTGCACATTGCATCATCCACAATCCTGAGGTGTTTGCGGAATCATAGAAATTTCTTGGTTTTTAATAGATGGCCGTGGATATATATTAAACAAGTTTTGGGTCGGTTTATTTGGCATATTTGACCAAATGGAAAAGCCTTTCTAGAGACCTCCATGGGAGAAAGATGGAGAATTTCCCCACGATGTTGAGAAAAAAGTTGCAAAACCGCACTAGGCCTGGAGCCGGATTGAGTCATTGTCATAGGGCCTCAGATTCTTTCCTGGAGGGTCATTACAGAGAAGACCAAACATGGAGGAAGAAGCTTGCTGAAGTTTTTGAAGAATAAGCCTCAATACAATGAATCTATCCATGTAGTTTTCTTTGGGAGTTGAAACTGTTGGTGTCCTGCTTTAGAAGCCTACTGTTTGTACTCAGCACGTTTGGTGGTGTTGATACAACCTTTTGGGGTATGTTTTATTTTTCATTTTTAGTATTACCTTTGAACATACTAGGCATGGTAACTCAATTGTGGATGTTTGTTGTTTCATTTTCAATTAAAATAGAACTGGGGGCGGATCCCCTAATTATCGAGAAAAAGAATGATGATCTACTCTATTCCAACTACGCCTAGTAGTCGTTGAGCCATGATATAGCCCCTGGCCAACCCCATCCGAGCACATCTTTAATATTTTATTTTGTAATCATGTACACATCCTATTTTAAGAAAACATATTTTTACACCTAACATATTTCAGAAATTAATCCTCTTATGTGGGCCACTCATAGTTGAATAGAATGAGAAGATGTGTTGAAAATGAAGAAACACATGTATTCACAAGCCAATAAAAAGGGGAATTGAAGAAACACTTAGAGTCACAAACGGATAAAAGGGCAAGTAGTGCAGTGCCTAACACTCACTATGCCCAAACTATACATACACATGCAGATCCTCAATGCCATACTCTCTGAGTTTTGATTCCTCTAAAGATTATGAACATACCAGAATCATACATTGCCTAGGCTTGGATGGCATCAAGATTCAGTCTTCCGTGTTATGTAAATATTCCATGAGAAAATTGGTTAAACCATGTGCATAGTGACTGGTTGAATGTTGGTGACACCATTCTTGTCCAATGTCAAGGAACAAATGATGTTAGTGGGTATATAACATTTTTCCACTGGCCTCCCGCGACGCAAATACCGACAACATTGTCGAAATTATTTGTCTAGAAACTACCAAGAAGTTGACGTGGAAAACCCCATAACTAGGGTGTTCCTTTGTAAAACCACATGAATTGCAGATCAGGAGGTTGATGTTGAAGAAAAACAGCATTGACACAAACACATGCATGTCACAAGATTTAAGACTTATGGTCTTATAAATTCAAAAGTTATCATGAAAATAAAATTCTTTGTATGGAAATTATTTGGATCAATGGAAGAAGATCACTGATACCTTTCTCGCATCTAGGTTAGCTAGACATAGTAAAACATAGTACTTCGACATGTCATACTTTTTGCGAATATAAAATAATGATTTTTCGTAATTTAATCCTATTCTTGTAAGAAAATAATCTTCTTGTACACCTAATTGAATTTTATAAATTTACAGTCATAGGACACTAAACTTGGATTATTTACAAGCAGTATTCAAGCTCTTATTTTTGCAACATTAGCCGCAGCCTATATAGGTGAATCCATGGAGGGTCATCATTGAATTGACTCTTTTTGGAAATAGTATTTTTTTGCAGCTTAGTTCAATTCATGCGGGCCCCTCCTAGTTGAATAGAACGAGCACATGTGTTGAAATTGAAGAAATATATGGACCCACAAGCTGATAAAAAAGGAAAATTTAAGAAACACATGCCTACATGCCGATAAAAAGGCAAGCAGTGAGGTGCCATCATACTCACCGTGCCAAACTACAGGTAGGACCTCAATTGCACAGCCTCCGAGTTTTGATTCCTCTAGAGATTTTCAACATGCATCATTCATACATTGAGGGAGTGTATCACTAGTAGAACTAGTAAGCGTGCACGTGCAATGCACGTCTAACTTTGGACACTTGAAGTTGTTTGTTCCAATCCACATATTGATAAAGCAGAGCCCTTGCATTCTGACGCAAAGTACCTAAAATGTTATGTCCATGCTACCTAAAATGGTATGTCCTTGCATAAGCTTCACATGTGACGCAAGAAAATAGAAGTAACCTCCGCTTCACACTGGCATCCTTTGACATGGTCTGACATTTATATGCGAGTCAGTATGACCCTAGAACAAAAGTGTATAACATTCAGAATAAGAGACTGCATGCTTTATCACTTAGCACAGGATCTGAAGTGAGCCAACTTATGTGTGATTCATTCTTCATGGTAAACGTGGAGAGAAAAAGAGTTTGTACTCATCTGCCAAACATAACTATACATTTTATAGGCAGTACACACATTGTCCATACAAAAACAGGGGAAAATATAAAAATCTTGAATTAAACCCTCCGAATTTCAAAACCAAGCGGAGCCACCGTTGGTTGTTTTCAGCAGCACGGCAATCCAAGCCACATCTTGCATAATGGAACCATGGAGCTGGGTGTCTACTCCAAGTCGCTCATTTGTGCTTCACCAACCCCTGCAATTCAAAATTGGCAACTCAATAAGCCATTTCCATCAACACTTCTACAACCACTACACTGAAATCTACAAGTGGCTGAAATTGTTCAAGCATTTGTGCAACATCCAGAGAATAAAATAATAACCATGATAGTTTCCTACCTGAAACTAAAAGAATTTGATCTCATGTTGGGAGTGGACGCATCATGCTACCATACCACAGACTTGGTTGGTGCCGAGCCCTTGCCCTAGCTCGCCGCGGTCTCTCTCTCTCTCGCCACAAACGGAAGAAGAAAGAAGGAGGAGAGAGCACTGTGGACACAGTGAGGTAAAGACAACAAAGCAACACTTAAAAAATGATACAAAATTTTGACTATAGGACATTTTTAAACTTATACATACAGATCCACGCTTTAGTAATATAACTCAAGCTCATGGGATACCTGCATGTTTGAAGCTATCCATTTCATATTATGCGAGATAGTTGATGCTTGATGGTACCTTCTCTTACACAAAAACTCAAAAGGATAGAACACTTTTGCAGCTACTTAGTCTGGTCTGTGTAAAAAAGGAAATAGCCAAACTGAAATTTCTTAGTTGGAACTTAGTACACACCCTGATGTTCATTGCTACAATATTGAGCGTCATGCCTGGTTATAATTTAGATTGAATACCAAGAGTACAGAACAGATCTGGGATTGCCAAGTGAGTACAACATTTTAGGGTTCAAAATTAAAATATGGAGCTTCAAATTTACTCAGGGTAGGAGGGGATGTATGGCCTTGGCTACAACAGACACATGATTGAAATCATATCTCTATGCCAAATTTTATTATAATGCAAGCTTTGAATGAAGGATTCTAACAAAAATATTAACGAACATGGTCACCAACGAACTTGAGGCTCTTCTCATCCTGTATTGGAATAGCTTTCTTTTTAGACTTATTCCATTCATAGTTTGGTAGTTGCTTTACCCAACTTTTCTAGAAACAAACAAGCTAATCTTTCAAAGATGGTCAGGATCTCCTCCAACGGGATCGTCTTCCTGCACATTTTCACCATGTGAAGATAGCAATTAGTGTTTATCTGAAAGCTAAGATCTTGTGCACCCGTGTGCACATGCTCACGAAACTCAGTCACTCAGCCCTTGAGGCAAACATGGACATACCCGTGTAAACCCCCAAAAAAAGAAATGGAAACAAGCTAGGTGGAAGGGCTAATACATCAAAGACCGCCATTCTTTAGACAAACTTGTAAGCAGGACTCACCTGTTCACCTCTTCAGCACCAGATTCAAGCAAGAATAAACATACACACACACACACAAGGAGTTTATAATTCCACCCATAGAATGGATCCATAACTGAATACTTCCTACTAAATTCATCAAATAAGGTTTGATTAGCATAACTGTCCAGAAAGTTTGCATGACTTTACTCTGGAGACGACATTATTAATATGTGATGGGCAGTGTTCCCTTTCCATCTTTTGTATATCTGTCAAGTAAGCGATGAGTAACAAAGATGGCAATGTGAAATAGTACATGAGCAGTCCGGAGTTTCAAGAAGTAGAAGCACCTTTTTTTTACCAAAGCCACAAAATTTTGAAATCTCAGTTAAACTTTGCTTCTCCATGACTGCCCCCCTTAGACAGATAATGCAGTACAGATAAAACAAAACTCAATTCTTCTTCACCTTTTCAATTGGCACTGACATACTATGATTCTTTGTGTGGTGATAGAAAAAGAATCCAAATTCCCTCTGATGACCGAAATCTAAAAGATTGTAAAACATGTTTCTGTTTGAAATCAACATCAGAGGATCATTTATCAGAAGATGATTTGAGGAAATTAAGAATAGATGATTTTGCGGAAAGAAACAACATTCAGTTACATAGTTCGCAGGCTCCTTTGATCCGTCGCTTGTGTGCAAGCGTCAAACCTGCGAGGCTCAGAATGCCAGATGCTGCTCGCGTGCGTCCTTCGGTGGTTCATGATGAACTGGTCGGAGAACACCTGCGACTGCGATTGAGCCGGAGAGGCGATGGGGACAGCGCAGTGCAACAGAGGAGCATGTGAGCACAACACGCCAAGCAGGGCAATGGTACGTGTTGCTTGAGAGGCGGCAGGCAGTGCACAGAGTAAGATTTGGTGGAGAGCGGAAGGGATCCATACCACAAAAACTGAAGTTCGAGGCGGAGTTCCGACAGCACGTGGATGCAGAGGACCAGCAAAGCGTCGAGGTGGAGATCTGGCGGCGCGTCGAGGAAGAGATTGCGGCGCGCAGCACCTCCCCAACCGCCGCCAGGCCTCTCCTTCTTCTCCCCTCTCCCCTCTCGCAAAGATGAGCCGCTGTCCCAGTCGGTTTGACCCGCAGCCATCGGCTGGCCCCGCCGCTGCCCGTGACCGGCGCAACACCGGCGACCCGTCACGCGAGGAAGCCGCCACTGCCCAGCCCCTCGCTCGCGCGGAGCGGACGGGTCGGAGGAGAGGGACCCGTCGCCGCCGACGCAGACCGATCGCGTTGCGCCCCCCACCCCCCATCGCCGCTGCTCGACAGAGGAGAGGAACCCCGCCGCCAACGAAGGCCGAGCCCGCTGTGTCTCGTGCCGCCGCCGCTGCTGGAGGGAGGAGAGGGACCCCGGCGGCGTCCTGTGGCGGCGGCGAGGAGGAGAGGGAAGGGAGGGAGGGGAGTGGGGAACGATGGAGGCGAGGCAGGACGAAACGTGGCCTCTCCTTTTCTTTTCTTTTTTTCCGATCTGATGGCAGACGTGGGCTTTCCTTTTTTCTACGGGACATGTTGGCTCCCCTTTTCGTGCCGATCGTGGATGGCAGAGTTTTCGTTCGCTCCTGGAGATGTTTTCTTGTTTAATAGTAGTATAGATATAGAAGTATAGATACAGAGCTTTAAAACCGATTTGTAAGGGCCTTTAGTGCCGGTTATGGAACCGGCACTAAAGGCCCCTCCCCTTTAGTACCGGTTCGGCACGAACCGGCGCTAAAGTGCCACCACGTGGCGTGAGCTCGTGCCCTGGTATGGGCCGGTTGTTGTTACCAACCGGTACTAAAGGTTTTGAATATTTTTTTTGAAAATTTTGGAATTTTTTTTGATTTTTTTATTTTTAATTTTTCTGAATTATTTGATGATTTAGTCTCTAATCACCTCTCTTAACTGCTCAAGTGTGGATCACTCATTCCAAATCATCTAACTTCCCGACCGGTCACCCATCCCTCTCACTACTCCAGCCCGAGCACGCTTAACTTTCAGGTTCTATTCTCCTTCGTTCCCAAGTCTGCAATTGTTGTTTTCCTGACAATAGTAAGATGTCAATCCTATTAACCCTCAGGAGTTTAGCTTGAGCATGAAGTCACACATTTCACCGTTTGAGTTTGAAACTATTATTCTAAAAAAACAGTAATTATTTAGTAACGCTAATATTTCTTGAATAAGTTTGACCATAGTTTGACCACAGTTTGACCATAGTTTGACCAGATTTGACCAAAATTCAAAAAATTGAAATAATTATTTAGTAACACTAATATTCTTGAATAATTACGTAGTAACACTAATATTTCTTGAATAAGTAGTTTGACCATAGTTTGACCACAGTTTGACCAAAATTCAAAAAAACTGAGATACTCATTTAGTAACACTAATATTATTGCGTAATTATTTAGTAACACTCTATATTTCTTGAATCAGTTGTTTGACCGGTTTGACAAGATTTAACCAAAATACAAAAAAACATAAATTAGAGCATATCTTTTTTTCCTTTTACAATTTAGTCATTTCAAAAATTGTCCTAAACCCTAAACCCGGGACTTAAAACGTCGGAATCTCTATGCTAAACAGTAAAAACTAAGGGTTTAAACCATAAAACGTAACACTAAACTCTGAAATCCAAACCCTAGCACTAAACGCTAAAAACGTCTAAAACGCCCAAAAACTCTATTTTTCCTTTGGAATTTTGTGATTTTAAAAAATTGTCGAAACGGAAGACTGGTTGTTTCAGCGGATCAATCTTTTTGTTCTGCAAATTTTGATATATTATATGTATTTTTCTGAATTAGGATGATTTAGTTATGATTTTTTTCAAATTTGAAAATTGCCCTATAGTCCCGGTTTGTGTCTCCGACCGGGACTATAGGTTAGACCCCTTTAGTGCCGGTTCGTGGCACGAACCGGTACTAAAGGTTGGCCCTTTAGTACCGGTTTGTGCCACAAACCGGGACTAAAGAGGCTCGTGGGGCCCCGGCCTGACGCCAGCCTGCCACCACCCCTTTAGTACCGGTTCGTGCCACGAACCGGTACTAAAGGTTCAACACGAACCAGCATTAATGCAAATCCGTTCGAACCGGCACTAATGGTACCATTAGTACCGGGCCAAAATCAAACCGGCACTAATATGCTTCACGTTTGACCATTTTTCTACTAGTGTATATTACACCACAGCCAGATCTGTCCTTAGTCTTGCAGGGCATCATGATTTTCTCTTTCACATCACCGCGACATTCCACGAGCAACTTGGTACCACCAACTTTGTTCAAAATGACCTGCTGGGTGTTGGAGACACAATTCAAGTGCAATCCCACTGTTTTCTCTATAGGTTCTGTGGTTTTGCATTTATTTAACTTAGTTTGAGGCATGACTTTAAAAGATTATTTTTTTGAAACAACCCTTCAATCTCTTAAACTTTCCAGCAATAGAAGAACCTTTGTAAAAAGCAGAATAATAAGGTCGGTTCAATGGCGCGCCGCTACCAGTGCTCGACTACTGCCTGAGCCGACCGCACCTTCGAAGTTGTGGTAGCTGGGAAGTCACCTTACCTAGGCCCGTGAAGGACTTATGGCCTTGAAGCAAAGTCATCGTCGCCGAAAAGATAACAGATCTTGAATCCGATGCGCCTACTAATCCAATGCAATACTACCACTTGCACAAGACCCCTAGTAACTCCGGAAATACGGTAAGCGCTGCTGCAATGAGGAAGGAGCCAGGGGACAAATTTCCATTGCATCAGCGTCGTCCTGCCTCTATGTCAGCACCTAGAACCACCTGATCAACTTCCCCCGCAGGAAGGAAACCACACCATGCCCCACCCTCCTCCACGCAGGAACAAAACCGAGAGATGAAGCGGACTATTATAGATTTTGAATACAATGAAAACTGTTAATAGTGCTTGGTGTGGGGACAGCTGTTTTGGCTGTAGGTTGCATATGCTCTCGGATAAACAATATATTTGAAACAAATAGTAAATAAATTTAAAAATCTGTTTTTCCGTAGATGTTCTAGTTAGTGTAACAAGTGTGTTTCAAAATTTTCATGTGAAACGGGATAACAGTGCCTCGGTGAAAGAAAAACAAAATTAAGTGTAACATTTGAAGGCAACATTTGGCGCTCGACTTTTTTTCTTGCACAAGTCAAAATTCTTATGATTTCCCTCTAAAAATATACAGATAGCCTTTGGATGCGGCAAATAACACATATATAGTTTATTTTACAAAAATGACATTTGAAGAAAGCATTTTTGCTGAGCAGGAGCATATCCAAAGAGTCGAATTGGATTTCTGCCTGTGGTGTTGTTTGTTCCCTCTATATGCGTTCCGTATTCTGAAACAAGGGGGACAATAGTCTCTCACGTTTAGTATAAGAGCCGGTTCTTCTCCTTGCACAAAGGTTATTTTTTAAAAAGAAAACCATGATTTATAAGATTGTATACCCCATCCTTTTCGAGAATCAATTTTTTAAATTATATCTTGTGCATTAAGTGTATTTAACAAATTAATACTCACCAGACTATGCACAATGTGGGCCGTTACTATTTGATGAGGAACAAGTACATGTGTCGAAACTGAATGAACACATGGACTCGCAAGCCAATAAAAAGGCAAGTAGTGAGGTGCCCTCTCACTCACACTCACAATGCCCAATGTTTATATATGTAGATGTAGGTCCTTAGTTTCCTAACCCGTAAGTTTTGATTCCCATTGAGATTATGAACATGCACCATTCATACATTCATAGAGTGGATATTGCATCACATCTAGACTTGTTTCTTAGGCTTGGGAAGCATCCGTATTTACTCGTCCACATCACAGAACTGTTGCAGGTGCTACTTGGTTCATTCAATCTTGTACAGGATTACCAGTTGGATGTTTCAGGCACCATATACGTCCACTGTCAAGGGACGCATCCTGTTGCTGGATACTTAGCATTCTACTCCTCAATTTGCGGCTAAGGTCATGCTCGGTGATGGAGGCTGCAATTTCTTCTAGCAGGATAAGTGGATCAACAATGGCACTCTAAATGACAATGCTCCTGCTATTTACAACACCATCTCATGATTGATGTTGCATAGAATTGAAGTTCACCGGCAAAAAAAGCTCCACCGATGTCCACTGTAGTCGAACTGTTCCTGACGCCCTCCTGGAGCACATGTGGTTGTAAGACATTAGAAAACCCCTCAGCATCAGCACATTCATCCAACACCTTAATCCGTGGGATGCCATTCAGGAGGTCATCCTTACGTCGGGTCACCCAGACTCTTGGTCGTGGTCGCAGGAATTATCAGGCACTTATCTCCATAGTCGGTATATCAAGCTCTCTTGCCCCTGCTATTAGTTTTCGGTGCATTGACACAATATGGAAGACATGGGCTCCTCTCTTTTGTAAGATTTTTCTTTGGCTGCTAATCCACAAGTGTGTCTGGACATCCGGCCGTCTTGCAAGGAGAGACCTTCCACACAATGCTAGTTGCTCTTACTATAATGGGCACGACGAGGATGTTGACCACTTGTTCTCCCGCCGTGGGATCACCGGCATGGTTTGGAGTGCCATGCTGAGCTGGGTTGGCCTCCCACATCTCCAGCCAAGAGCCAACTCCACCTCTAAGGAATAGTTGTCCGTCTCTAAGTCAACCATTTGAAGAATAACAAGAGAAGGGTTTAATCTCCCTGGTCGCCTTGGTCGTTTGGTCTCTCTGGAACAAGCGGAATAACAGACTATTCAACAACACTCAACTTCAGCACAGAAGCTAATTGATTTAAATAGATCTGATTGTGTCTTGTGGGTGCGTGCTGGCGCTAAGCATCTAGGCACCCTCCACCCTATGTAATTTTTGCTTGACCATGGTTGTTCATTGTCATGACTGGTTGTTCCTGCCTTGTACTAGCACATGCACTGTTTTCTTCTTACCTCTATCTTAATATACGACATGCAGTCCTCCTACATGGTTTGAAAAAAAAATTGTGAGTCACAAACACCAGCAACATTGTGGAACTGTTGTCCTCGAGACTACCAAGAACTCGACGTGGAATAAACCATGACTAGGGCTCCCATGTAAACCTTGAGCAAGCTAGAGATCTCACGGTTGGCATAGCACATACTCCAACATGTGTATGCTTCTAAAAGAAACATCATATACAAGATAGAGACCAGTGCACGAACACAGACTTAACACAAGACTTAAGACATAAAATCCTCGTAACTGAAGGATTTCATAAGTAACAATGGATGTCTAGCCTCGCGATCAGAATGCGTGAATAACTTTTGCTCTCCCCGGTCACAAAAATGGTGATGATCTCCTATCCTCGTCAATCAAGGTAGACAAATATCTAGTACTGTCGGTCGGGACTAATGAATCGTTCCGATACCATCTGTCATGAAAAAAGAGTGGAGTTATGACACAACAATGAATCATGGTGATGATGATTGCGGAAAAATGTATCATGATTTATCGAGTAGACATATCAATATGTCATGATGTTGAGTAGGCACACCACTCATACACACACAACATAAATTTAACTCAACAAGTATTGATGCTCAAAATAAGTTAAAACCTTGTAGGAAGCTCCCAATACACTGGGGTCATGTCACCAAAGTTCGGCACAAATATATTTTTTGTATCATTCTGACGCACACCGCGGCTATGTGAACAAACATAATAATTCAGGACATCGAGCATTTGAGTTGTTCTTCAAATCATATAGTAGAACTTATAATGGAGCCTTTTACATGTCTCTATCTCTACTACCCCTCGTTACATTTTCAGAGCTAAACTCTTCTTGGTAGATGCGGGGTAATTGTTTTATCTGTGCTTACCTTACAATGTGTAGCACTACCCGCTGGATGTAAGGATTCTTTAACTGAAATATGTACAGAGCATTCGGTCAAAATGTACTATGGCCCTAAAATGTTTCGGGCCTGAATCCTTCCTTGTTAAGCTAGGGTTATTTTCCAAGTTAGCACTACTGATGTTGTGGTTCTGCAAGTAGGCAGTCGACTGCAAATATTGAAAGACTTTTTCCAAGGCCCAACTCACAAGAATTTACTCATGGTTAATCTGCCAACGCTGGCCACTCTGGTTCGTGAAACGGTGCACTTGCTCTGGACTCATGAATCACTTGCTCTGGACTCATGAATCAAACTTGCTGAACCTATGCTGGTTTAATTTTAAATATAATAGGTATTCTCTTCTTCAAAGAAAAAAAATCCATAGAAGTTTTTCTTTAAAGTTGATCAGCTGAAAATTTCATTTTATAACTTGGCAAGGGCCACGCGAATGCTTACCCCCTCTAACACAAATGTTGACGTCCACTCTACCAAAGAAGGAGCCCTGCTACGGTGCTCCCCCCTAACCTAATTTCGGAGGGGTATTTTTGTCCCCGCGAATTTGTTTTTTTTCTGGCCCGCCGCAGCCCAGATCCAAGCCCTGTCTAGCCCTGTATAACCCAGACCGTATACGTACAGTACCCTGGTCTGAAAAAAAACATAGATACGACCCCACGTCCACGTAAGACCTGCCGATTCCAATCATTCACGCGAGCAACTCCATTAATCTCGCGAGCATTGACGCAGCTCCATAAGTAGTAGATCCGCACCGGCGGCTATCTCGGCGCCGGCGATCTCGTCGGACAGCGGGCGCGACAACATCGTGAATCTCCAACGATCGCGCACAGGTACTGCATCCCGCGTCCCCCCTCTAGTCTCACTCGTGGCAACATCGAACGAACTACCGCCGCGCCAGTTGCAGTCGTTAACCTAGCGGAGCGGGTAACCTAGCTACCCGGCGGCGCAATGCGATCGTGGATCTTGTTCCGGTAGTGCTGCTCCTCGTGACCTGGGTTCACGTAGCGTCGGTTGCCGTCGGCTGTGCGCGCCACCAGTATCGTTATTTGATGTGGAGGCTAACCTAGGTATCCGGCGGCAGAGGTAATCACAGATCGAGCTAGGTTTTGAGATCGTGCAGTTCCTCGCGATTGAAAGTGATCACGACGGGTGCCGTGGCCATCTTCCTTACTAAGTTTGGCAGATCTGAATGGCCTCGGTTGCGGTTGTTTACATAACATTTGTGATCGTGTGCTATGTGTTTTATATTTCATCATTGATAATGTTTGCACATGTGATGATACATATTATTGGTTGTAGGAAATGGCGGAAGAGGAGTTAACTGATATCATGGTAGTCATGGAGTTTGGAGAACTGATGAAAGACTGGATAGAAGATTGGTCAGTTGATGAAAATTCAGATCATGAAGATCGGTCAGAGAATGGGAATGAATGGGACGATCTTAATGTGAGTGGCATTGTCATGTTGTAATTTTTTGGTGGCATCCGACAACATTAAATCTTTGTGTTGAAAATTTATAGATCAATGATCTTGATGATGATCAGGAAAACAACTCGGAGCTCTCGAATGAAGATTACATTAGTCAGGTACGTAAGTGAAAATTTTTGTTGGCATGCAAATCGAATTTCTTATGGAATATTATATGATAAGTAATTATGTATTTGTGTTATATTTTTCAGTTCATTTCCGAATGTCATAATGCGTACGACTATTACGGTGAATCCGACGCGGAGACAGGCCTTAACAACGAATCATTAGATGCACCTGGTTCTGGGGAGTCCGAGTCATCGGTCATCATGAGTGAGGTATGTGTGTAATCAATGTTCTATGGAAGTAAGTAATGTTAAACCATAGAAATCTCTTTTCATGGTTGTGGTTTGATTGTGTAGGTGACACAAGATGATGGTGCAAAGAATGTCCAAGATACTGCCAGTGCAGATGATAAGAGGGATATGTTCATGCAGATAATGGAAATGACCTTTACGTCTCACGATGCCGCGTATGATTTCTACAACAGCTATGCTAGAGATAATGGTTTCAGCATTAGAAAGAATAAGGTCAAGTATAGCAAAACAGAGTCACGTCATATGCGTTATAGGCGGTTTGTTTGTTCAAGACAAGGGAAACGTGACAGGAAGTTGCTAACCGAGGAAGGACATAGCCGTAGGCTCATAGCCGAGACACGCTGCTTTTGCGAAGCGCACCTGACCGTCAAGCTTGACCAAAAGCGTGGGGTTTGGTATGTTGAAAGTTTTGAGGACAAGCATAGCCATATGTTGGCAGGACCGGACGAGGTACCTTTTCTTTGGTCCCACAGAAAAATCAAAGAGTACCAGAAGCATGAGATAATGTCCATGGGAGCTGCAGGGATTAGAATTCACGACATGATGGATTGCTTCATCAGCAAGCATGTATGGTACGGCGGTGTTGGTTTTACCAGGCGTGAAATATACAACCTTTGCGCCAAGGAGAAGAGGAAGCTGCTTTCAAAAGGTGATGCTGCCACAGCCATAGGCATCATGGCCAGTAGGAAATAGAGGGATCCTAGCTTCTTTTTCGAGTACAGGCCAGAGAAGGAAGGACATTTGAATAGGATGTTCTGGTGCGACTCCCAGTCTCGTCATGACTATGAGGACTTCGGCGACGTGCTTGTATTTGACAGCACATACAAGATGAACCCCTACGGTATGCCATTCATACCTTTTGTTGGTCTTAACAATCACCGGAAGACCACTGTTTTTGGTTGTGCCATAGTTTCGGACGAGACTGAGGAGACATACGTGTGGCTTCTGCAGACGTTTTTGAGGTCCATGTGTCAAAAGATGCCTAAGAGTGTAATCACTGACGCCGACGCTGCGATGATCAAGGCAATTCGTGAAGTCTTGCCAGACGTGTGGCACCGTATATGTACGTGGCACATGGAGAAAAATATGAAGATTCACCTCAGTCACAAGTCCTTGAAGGAGTTCCGAACTCTTCTGTACTACAGCACGTCCACGGCAACGTTTGAGGAGAGATGGCACGCATTTTCCAAAAAATGGCAGTAGGAAAAAACTGTAACATGGTTGAGGCAGATGTATAAGAAGAGAAGACTGTGGGCCGCGGCATATCTAATAGAGGGGTTTTGGCTTGGAATGAAAAGCAACTAGCGGAGTGAAAGCCTGAACTCATGCCTTCACCTCCACCTAGACGGTGAAATGACCCTGGTGGATATGATTTTGCACTATGAGAACGCCGTTGTGCGTATCCGTGAAAACGAGGCGCGAGATGACTGCACGGCCTCACAGAGTTTACCGGTGCCAGTTACTAGCTCGAGGGAACTTGAGATAGCTGCTTCTCACGTCTTCACTCCAGCAAACTTCTATATGTTGCAGGATGATCTTAGAAAAATTGACGGCATGGAGATTGTAGAAATTAAGCTGGGAGACGGATCACAGCAGTACATCGTGGCCTGGAAGAATAACCGGAAGCGCCGGTTTTGGGTGGAGTATACACCAGTAAATTCCACAGAAACTATAAGGTGCAGCCGCAGAAGAATGATTCGAAAGGGTCTACCTTGCAAGCACATATTCCATGTACTGAAGCACTTGAACATATCTGAAATACCAAAGTGTTTAGTTCTTATTCAGTTCACGAAAGAAGCAAGGTTGGGACTACCCGCGAGGCGCACAAGCGATCTGTTGGGATTTGGTTGGACAGGGGCCGGGGAAAGAATGAAATATAGCCAGGTCAGTGTGTTAGCGTCTGAAGCTATGCATGCGGCATGCAAACACCCTGCTTTGTGGGATCAGTTACAGGAGAGTTTGAAGGCTGTGATAGCTAAGAGTCATGAGTATGATCTGCTACAGGAAAATTTGTTGAAGCAAACAAATGACATCAGTAAGTGTGCAGTTGAATATGTGGACGATGGTGAAGGCAACATGATTGAGGTTAAAGATCCTATGGAAGTGTCAAGCAAAGGTGCAACAAAGGCAGATGAGAGCCGCCCTGTCTCGAAAAATGGTAGACCACTCTCTTTTGATGAGTTGAAAACCCGGTGTGGTGCTTGCAAATTGGTAGGACACACTAGACGTAGCAAGAAATGCAAACTAAATCAGAAGTAAGTGTTTGTATGCATTGTGGATTATTAAAGTTTGTATCATTCATTAACTTAGCTTGTCTTCTATCAGGTGCAGAAAAGTGGAGAAGGAACAAGAGTAGAACACTTGCTTCAAATATTTACTGTGTTAATCGGCCGGCTCATACTTTGGCTAAGGTAGCTGTAGGCGCTTGTGTTTCTTTGGTTTGGACTTGGAGGCTTTGGCCCCCTGATTGTATCCTTAGTGTATTAGCAGACGAGATCCCAGTATTTGTTTAAATAAAGTAAGATGTTTCGCTGTAAACAAAAATAAAAAAATTCTTTACTGTGTAATGACCGGGGCGGGAGGTAGAAAGAATATTCTTGTACGTTTCCCCTGCCCACGTCCTAAATGCCATTAAATAAGTAAATGTACCACTCTCCTCCCCACCACACACTCACCCACCTCCCACGGGCGCCGGTTCGAACTCCCCTCTTATCCCCACCTGCAGTAGATCGAGAATACCCTCGCCGGCGACCGCTGCAGCCGCCTCCATGGAGAGAAGCCTCGGCTGGCAGAGAGCGACGATGGACCTCGTCGGCGATGACGAGGGGTGGCGCGCGCAGTTGACAGAGGAGTGCGGCTGGTTCCCCAGCACGGAGATGTTGGTCAACCACGCGCGTGGCCTCGTCAAAGTCCTCACCGACGCCGAGAGGAAGTGCGCCTTCCCCTACGGCCGCCGCGTCCCGCCGGCTGTCCTACTCGTGTGGGCAATGCGAGAGGCCACGCTGAGCGACTCCCCTGTTCAGCGCGCAAGGTGGTGGATGTACCGTTCCACCACCATGACGCTGCGGCCAGATTCAGCACGCGTCGCGTCGAGGGCGGGCCGCGTCGACGTCGAGCTCGCTGTCCCTGCGCCTGTCAGCCCGGACTACCAGGTCCGCCATGTGTCGAAACCAGTGCTACCGTTCGGCTCTGGCGTCGTGGAGGACGACGTGGAGGAGGCACTGGTCATCCCTGATGACCATGAGGAGGGCGAGGAGGACGTTGTGCAGATTGTAGCGCCAGTCGCCGTCGATGGTGGCAAGACAATGCCCATCGACGCCGAGCTCCTTCCCCTCCTCCCTCACATAGTGAAGGTGGAAGAAGAGGAGGTAGCTCAGGATCAGGTGGCGCAGCTGTCCAACAGAACGATGGTCAAGAAGAAGGCTTCTCTATGTGTGGTGCGCCGCTCACGCCGCCTCAAATTTCTGAAGAAGTGAAGATGGGCACATTTGCTGAAGGAGGAGGAAGCTGCTGGTTATCTTAAGTTAGGTATGTTGTTATATGTTTCAGCATATAAGTTAACATTATTTTGGGTTTGATGTTGGTTAGGTATGCTTTTATATGTAAGCATATAAGTTATGCAATCGGTACGGTTTGATCTGGTTCTTTGTGGCTGAAGAACTGAATATCTACTGCTCACCCTAAGTGCCAAGTTCAGTTAAATTTCTGATTATTGAATATGTATTGTTGCTTTGCTTCAGTGTTGCATGGAAGCTGCTAGATGTTGCTCCTATGTTGCAACAAGACAATGAACTAGTTTGCTACATAAATCAGTAGTGTTGCTAGGTGATGTGCCCATGTGCATCACATACCAAATATAGAACATGCCAAAAGTGCATTGTCTGTCAAATACAGGACATGCGAAAAGTGCATTGTCTGCCAAATATAGAACATGCCAAAATTGCACTGTCTACCAATCATGATGGCCCCATGTTATTTATGCTGCAATCTCTGTTACACTTTGCCCATAAACTGAATAGCAAATAATTCAGCATCATTTCATCATGTCAATTACAATGATGTCAATAACTTTATGAACAATCTACTTGCTAACTATGACAGCAATCATAATGGCAAGCAGGCCAAGATACAGAAGACCTCCAATTCCTAAAATCCTATCCCTATAGAGCAATATCTCCTTGTGCATCTTAACCATTGCCCTCTTTTCTTTCTCATTCCTTTTAATTTCAGCTTCATATTCTGTAATCTTAGTCTCCAGTTTCTTGTTCTTCATGGCAAGATACTTAATGACTGACTTTGCTTTGCTATCCCACTCCCCATCAACCCATTCAACATACTCAGAAATGATATCATCCTAAATAAATCATGAGCAATTCAAGTCATTTTATAACTGAACTTGTCGCTGCAAGCGTTAAACACTGAACTTTTTTGCAGCTTGACCGCAGTAGCAGTATTAGTTTGAAGATCATGGTCAGTAGACTAACCTGAAACACACATCCCCCGAGTGCGTTGCCAAAATTGTCTGCATCTATGCAGACACGGCCACTAGGAGTTTCCTGATGACCACATAGATGAAGCTTGTCATGGCCACAGATGATGAATTATGGGCAATAATGCTGGGATGTAAAGAACAACGGTAAAGAACTTACTTTTTTGCCACCAAAGTGTAGCACTGAAGAAACCCTAGCCGTGGGTTCTCGCGGACCGCCGCCGCCCACGAAACCCCCGTCCCCTGTTCCACTAGATCCGCCGCCGCTGCTTCCTGTGCCACAGAATCCAGCCCACCTGCTTGCAGGACCCAGGGTTCGACCTAACTTGGGGTCGCCACCGCTCTTCTCGCCGCAGCCGCCGCCGCCCGACACCCAGCTCGCTGTCATGCTTTCGCCGTCGAGATTTGGATGCGCAAATAGAGAGGGAGGGCTAGGGATTTGGAAAGCGAAACGAGAAAAGGGGAAAGATCGATGTGAACCTGGCAAAATGGGCTGGTGTAGCGCTGCCGGGAAGATAGCCCGCCTGTGGGGCCCCTCACGTGGTTAGATGGGCCGTGCCTGGCATTATGATGAGTACAAAAAAAGTTAATTATACATATAATTAAAAAATGACGGGTTTGTAAAACGAACTAGAAAAACATGATGCCTGATAACGCGCGATAGAGCCAACGAGCTGACATGACTTTGATGAGTGTAATATTACATTATGGCTCGATATATTTACTTATCTGCCATGGCTACTTTTCATAATAATGTGATGAGGGGGAATTACTAGGAGATTATGCAAGATGATGACATGCAGATAGCTAAGGCAGAATGCTAAGCTTGGTAGAGTTTTAAAAAAAGTTAAGATTGTGAAAATTTTAATATGAAACTTACGAGAGCAGTTGAAGAGAAAAATAGACTATTATAAAAAATTGGAGAAGGAGAAAAATATTAATCAAGAACACTTGATAAGTGAAGCCGTGAAAAGTACAATTATAAAAAATTGGATAAGGAGAAAAATATTAAGCAAGAACAATTGATAAGTGAAACCAAAACTTTATTGGTACGACCAAATTGTCTTCTCCGAGCGAATTTTATGACCGAATTGTCTTGTACGAGCGAATTGTCTGACAGACACAATACACATGCATGTGCCATGTTTATTACATAAAAATGATAGAACCCCTAAGATAATCATGCCGTCGAAACCTTCGACCGGACTAAATCCAAACCACTAAAACTTCAATCTTGCATGCCGCATGAATTCTTCAGGCGCGTTTTGCTTGCGATTACGTGAATTTTGTTCTTCACACACTCCATCGAGTTTGAAGGTGACATAATCAACCTTGCGACGAAACGTCTTCTCCTTGCGTTAACGGTGGCCTGCAAAAAATGACATAAAGGTTACATGAACTGAAGTTGCTACACCACCATAGTAGCTAGTCTACAAATGAAAATAACAGCATACCTGTGTAAATTTGCGGGTGATTTTGTCCCCGTCCCAATGTTCTAGACATTCTGTGACAAAAAGGCCACAAGATTTCCTGGTACATATGCAAACATTAGCGGTGGGCAATACAAACATGTGTGTTGTTGTTTGATTGTGCATGGTGTCCTATTAACTCACCCATCCTCTTGCTGGGGTATGTCATACTCCTTGATAGGCATCTTACTTACGTCCGGATATTTCCCTGGTGTAATAAGATTTGCCTGAGGCATATCGTGTGCTGTAGCCATTCACTATAAAGAGGATAGTGTTAAAGATCAATCATAAACAATATGTAAGAGCAATGGTACAAATGTTGGTTACATTACCAGTGCTTTAATAGTCCTCTCAGTCAGGTCCAGAGGATAGAGCAAATCGAGAGCTTGGAATTCTTTCTTGATCATGTGCATGACCACGGTCATCCAGTGGCTATTGTCGATATTCAACGCGATATACGTCTACAGTGCAAAAAACCATTACAGATCAAAAGAAATACTTGATGAACTATCATGTAGTGATGAATCACAAACATTACGTACCTTATCACGCACAGTATACTCTTTCGTGACTCTATTAACTGCCCCAGCTTTGGTCAGAGCACTATCCATGTTGCAGCTCGATGGCAATGGATCGTCATGTGCGATAGCACGATCTACAAGGAATTTGGACCTCGACGCTGGACAGAGGTAACGATCATGACCAACACGCAGCTCCAAATGTCCCATATAAGAATCAATAACCTGCATAGAATATCAGCGCATTACATGTTGAGAGTTGAGACATAGATTTTTGAGCATCTTATAAAGAGGACATGCAAGTAGTACTTACATCGCCCGACAGCCATCTATGAGCTAGTACCGGTAGAATCCTTTCACAAGTCAGAGTTATGCCACGGCCTTCACTGTAGTAAATTTTTTTGTTCATGTTCTTCTCAGTGCTAGCAGCTAACTCGACAAATGAAACAGCTGCATCAATTATTTCCGGCGTGAACTCATCTGCCACATCCTCCGGCACATTTTTGTTTGAAAATAGAGCTGCATGAAATAATATGAACGTCAACAATGGTGATCATATGCATTGATAGTAAATAAAAAAATTAAGAATGTTAGTTACGAGACCTCTAGTAGCAGTACTAGTACCAGAGGTTCTCTGACCACGGCTGGTACGCCTGCCGGGCTTGTCAAGTGCGTAGGGGGAATCAAATTTCTTGGGAACGGTCCGCTTCCGCTTACCGGACATAACTTCCTCATCCTTATCGATTGTTGCACCCTTTTTCCATTCGCCTTAGCCATGAACTTGCCGACAGAAGATGGACAAATGTCTATGTCCGATGAAGGTGCTTGAGTAGAAGTACCAACCACCCAAGGGTTTTTCGGTGTACCCCCACATACATCATTACGCTTAATAGGTGAAGCTTCCTTGTGTCCTTTCAGCTTCGATGGGGTTTTCTGTTTCGCAAACTAAATCGTGTGAACATTTCTGGACGAAAAAAATTAAACAATAAAATTATAGACAGCAAGATAAATAAAATAGTACCTCAGGTACGGTTTTATGGTCGGGAAGCACTTCAGGCGGCGTCATGTCAATGATCGGCTCTCCGTCACTGTCCATGTCCTCCTTGTACACGAATTCCTTCTTTTCATATGGACCATTCTCGAACGAATCCACTTCATCCGGATCATTCTCCGCGGATGGCATGGCAGCAGCCGGCTTGTACATGACACCTTCTTTGTTCAACTTCTCCAACAACCTCTGCAATAGAAATATAAACTTAGTAATGGTAGGATGGTTTAAAACAGCAAACATACTGTAAAGTATAAAGTTTGGGTGTGATACCTAAGCTACTTGATCAGGGATTTGCCTCATCTCGGTGTGTATGAAGTCCATGCACCGCTTCATTAGTAGCTCCATCAAATCTTCCGACAATGCGGCTGATGTCGACTTCTTTGCGTTTCCAGTTGCAGGCTTGGCTTTTGGTTTCATGGTAGGCGCATTATTTGGGATGTTGGGCTCCTCAGCCCTATACTCCTGGGTGATATTATTTTCGATCTGCATGCGATATTGAAGTACATGTGATGAATAAAAAATAAATAGTATTAAGTTACAAAACATTTAATAAAGACGAAACACAATGAATTACCCTTACGTTACCACGGCCGCGGCCATTATCATAGTCGAACCTATCTCTCCTAGTGGCTGCGCCTTCTGTCCAGTTCCTCATAAGAGGTTGTATGGACAAGTTGGGATTATAGGCGCATTCGTCTTCGACCGGTTGCACCTTCTCCCAGTACAAGTACTACAAAAAAAATATAAGGATTTAGAGTTAGTAAAATACATCACATAAAATTTGCAATGATATGATAATTGACATTATGCAACAGGTCCGATATGTGTACCTGCAAGAGAGCCAAATTGCCTTTCAGCCATTGGCGGAGGTGTTTGCCTTTCTTCACTATCCGAAGCCAATCAAGGAGAACACGCATGGTGAAGGCGTTCCAGTTAATCTTTGAAATACGTTTCACATCGTAAACCAAAGCGTAGTACTGCTTTGGCACAATCTTGCTCGACATGGGAGCAATAATTGTTCCTAACAGGACCAGCACTACTTTGCGAAGGAAATCGTCGTCGGTGGCTTTACTTTTAATTATGTCCTCAATGAGATTATCTATCACTATGTTTTCTGACGTCTTACGGAGAAATTGTGGCGGCACCCGCTCCTTCATGTCCTCGCCTTCTTCAGTCAGAATGTCCGAAGCGGACAGTCCTTGGTTCTCGAGGTTAAAGATGCACTCGACGTCGACCGCACCGAGAGTCACCTCCCCAACCTGCTCTTGTATAATGAATCTGCCCGTGCTGGCCTGAAAATTCTCAATCATATACCTAATCAGCAGGGTACGCATCTTAATAGATGGTATTTGCAGCATGCTGCGCAACGATGTATCAGCCACTCTAGCGCATTGACCGCTCGATAGATCTGCAACAAGCTTGCACCATTTCTCAACTGCGCATACTATTTCTCTATTCACCTCGTCCATCCTGTTGAAAGAAACTATATAACTTCGTGACATTAGCTAACACTAAAGCAAAAATAACAATAGGCATGCCAAAATATAAAACTTTCTGGCAGTAGCTAACACTAATGCAAAAATAACACTAATGGAAATACAATACTATCACCATGTATACTGCAACATGCAACCAAGTGTGTGCTGACATGAGGCAATAAAAAAATAACTACAATTGGTAATTGAGTTTACTTGCATCTGATGAAGTTCTTTGAGTATCATTTAAATTATATAATCAATAAATTTAATATGGTAAACTGTTACTTATTCGTCTGGTTGTCTTACTAACAGGGTGACAAATTATTCACCTGTAAATAAACTAGAGTCTATAGCAATGGTACCTATTTGAGGTTCATCAACATCTAATGTTAATAACTCTTTAATGTTCTATGTGCACAACAATATAATTGGATCGTGTGACAAAAATATAATTGGATCTTGTGACAAAAAATGTATTGCATCATGCTTCTCAAGAAACAACATCTTATTCTACCATGCTATGAAAGAACCAAAGAATGTTTTCATCTACGGCATCTGGTCAGAACGCATCTAGTCGAGTTCATACTAGTTGAAAATATGTGGTAAACCTAAGTCCATCAAAGCAACGAGACGGAGGAAGTATCTTGCTATGAAAGCGCGAGGGAAAGAGGACAATTTACTTGATCGGTCGACGAAGATGAAAGAAGTCGACGATGCATTCTCGACGTAGCTCGTCGAGGTCGGCCTGCACGTGCGGACGACCTTGATCTTCTCGGGGTTTTTGTGGCGTGTGGGATGCGGCGGACGGAGCTGTCGACGCCTCGCCGGCAGGTGTCGATCTAGTCGACGACATGTGCGAGGAGGAGTACATTATATACGAGGTCGACGATTAGGTCGTCGTAACTTCCCTGTGGCCAATCTCGCGATCTATATTTTCCATCGTTGAAGCGAGGCTAAACGTGCTCCTCAATTGTAGGGATTGTGTAACAGAACGCAACTACTCCCGTGATCGACGTGCGTGTGATCGACGTGCATGGAAAGCGCAGCGTTGTGGGCTCCACAATATGGATCCGACACTTATTTGCGGTCTGGGCCGGCCCACCTACCTGCATTGTTTCTTCCCTCAAAATAAATATCATTGGTTCATCCCTAAAAAAACTCTTTGTGACACGTATTAGTTATTGTATACTTGTATATGTTCAACAATATTTATAGTATCTCTATCATTTCTATAATATTATACATGCATCGGGTGTCGGAAATGAATGATACTTGTCATGCATGGTCATCGTAGGTTACGGATTAAGTTTGGGATCATTTCGTGAGATCGTAGGTTACGCATAAACCACTTTCAGACCTGCCCTCCGGCAGACACGAATGGTCCTGCTTGTACATGGTGCATGTGGAAGCATGCATGAGATGACCCCAGCTTTTGGGAGCATGTGGGCTTGGCCAATGTGGTCCCCCGGGCAAGGTGTGCACGAATTCGGACACAAAACGCACGTTGCGTCACGTGGGGGCAGTGTTGTAGGGTTTTCTCGCAATAAAACCCTAGAAATTGCATCGAGTGTCGCAAATGAACGATACTTGTCACGCATGAAAGCCATGGTCATCGTAGGGTATGCATGTAGTTTGGGATCATTTGGTGGGACAATCAAGGAAAACCAATTTCAGACCTGACCTTCGGCAGACCCGAATGGTCCTGCTTGTACATGGTGCATGTGGAAGCATGCATGAGATGACCCCAACTTTTGGGAGCATGTGGGCTTGGCCAATGTGGTCCCCCAGGCAAGGTGTGCACGAATTCGGACACAAAACAAACGTTGCATCATGTGGGGGTAGTGTTGTAGGGTTTTGTCGCTGGAAAACCCTAGAAAATGCATCGAGTGTCGCAAATGAACGATACTTGTCACGCATGCATGCCATGGTCATCGTAGGGTATGCATGAAGTTTGGGACCATTTGGTGGGACCGTCAAGGGAAACCAATTTCAGACCTGATCTCCGGCAGACCCGAATGGTCCTGCTTGTAGATAGTGCATGTGGGGGCATGCATGAGATGACCCCAACTTTTGGGAGCATGTGAGGATGGCCAATGTGCCCCCTCCCCCCCCCCCAGGCAAGGTGTGCACGAGTTCGGACACAAAACACATGTTGTGTCACGTGGGGGCAGTGTTGTAGGGTTTTGTCAACGGAAAAACCCTAGGAAATGCTTCCAGTTTTGGAAATGAACGATACTCGTCATGCATGCTTGCCATGGTCATCCTAGGGTTTGCATACAGTTTGGTCTGAATTGGTGAGACCGAGAAGATAAATCTACTCCTAGTACATGGTGCATGTGGAGGTATGCATGCGACTGTCCCAACTACATTTGATTTAATAATATTTGAAGTTTCAAACAGAAAATAAAATTTATAATTTGGAATGAAGAATTGAAATAATGAAGAAGTGCAATAGAACTTAACATATTATCAATTACATTTTGGAAATATTTCGAATATAAAGAAGAGAACAAATATTAGAATGAAGAAGTGAAATAAAACATAACGTTTTATCTTACAAATTATAAATATTTCAAAAATAATAAAGATAAGAAATATTAGAATTAACAATTAAAATAAAACACACCATTTTAGTTTATATTTCGTAAATATTATCAATATACAAAAGAGAACGAACAAATGAAATAAAACACAACAGAATTTGGCATATTTTTTAAATTTTAGTAAACACTGTTGGAAATAATATAGAAAAAAGAGACTTGATTTTAAATATTACAAATATAAACAAGAAAAGAAACAAAGAAAATTTAAAACATATCAGCGAGCGGAATAAGGCTGCCCTGGGCCAACCCGCCCGAATTGGGCCCAAGGCGGAGCCGCGAAGGGCACAACGCAGCGCACAGCCGTTGGGTGGTGGGAGTTTAGTCCCACCTCGCCAAGCGAGGGAGCGCTGCACCGGTTTATATACCCGGCTGCGACTCCCCTCTCAAGCTCCTATCAATTGTAGGCAGTACATTGCCTAACTCTTGTCCCCTCTGCCCCATGGGGCCTACTAGCAGCAGAGATAATATGCACCACGGGCATGCATTCTTGCCCACGCAACATAGGGTTCCTAGTCGTATGCAGGTCGTGGAGTATGAATTCTCCTGCTCTGGTAGGTGGGCACTTTTTTTTGGCATATTGCCATGTGTATTGATCTTCAAATCACACACTAAATTATACACATGATCACTTGCATTCAATACACAATTTTTTTGTGCATACATGACAAGTTAATGTTTTGACCTTCAAGTCATCTAATAAATTTTACACATGCTCACTTACATGTAATACACATGGATATTAATTGGATTTCAACAAAAATGAAGCTGTGGTGTATGAATTCTACTACCACATGCATGCAAGATGCATAGAGTGTCGGAAATGAACGGTAGTTCCTAGGCATGCTTGCTATGGTCATCGTAGGGTGTGCATAAAAGTTAGGTATCAATTGGTGAGCCGAGAAGAAGAACCTGCTTGTAGTACATGGTGCAAGTGGAGGCATACATGCGATTGTCCCAACTATATTTGATTTAATAATATTTCAAGTATGAAACAGAAAATAAAATTTATAATCAGGAAAGACAACCATGAAAAGTGAAATATGAGAGAACAACATATCATACATTATTTAAATTTATAACTGTCAGAACAAAGAAAAGAGGAGAATATAGAAAACAGAAGAAAAAAATTGAATGAATAAGTGCAATGAAAGACAACATATTATCTTACATTTTGGAAATATGTCAAATATAAAGAAGAGAACAAATATTACAATGAAGAAGTGAAATAAAACAGAACATTTTATCTTACAAACTAAAAATATTTAAAAGATAATAAAGATAAGAAATATTGGAATGAAGAATTGAATTAAAACACAACATTTTAGTTCATATTTTGTAAATATTATCAATATAAAAAAGAGTACGAACAAATGAAATAAAACACAACAGAATTTGGCATATTTTTTAAATTTTAGTAAACACTGTTAGAAATAATATAGAAAAAAGAGACTTGATTTTAAATATTACAAATATAAACAAGAAAAGAAACAAAGAAAATTTAAAACGTATCAGCGAGCGGAGTAAGGCTGCCTGGGCCAGCCCGCCCGAATTGGGCCCAAGGCGGAGCCGCACAGGGCACATCGCAGCGCACAGCCGTTGGGTGGTGGGAGTTTAGTCCCACCTCGCCAAGCGAGGAAGCGCCGCACCGGTTTATATACCCGGCTGCGTCTCCCCTCTCAAGCTCCTATCAATTGCAGGCAGTACATTGCCTAACTCCCGTCCCTTCTGCCCCGTGGGGCCTACTAGCAGCAGAGATAATCTGCACCACGGGCCTGCATCCTAGCCCATGCACCGTAGGGTTCCTAGTCGTATGCAGGCCATGGAGTATGAATTCTCCCGCTCTGGTAGGTGGGCAATTTTTTTTTGGCATATTGCCATTGTGTATTGATTTGATCTTGAAATAACACACTAAATTATACACATGCTCACTTGGGTTCAATACACATATTTTTTGCATATATGACAAGTTAATGTTTTGACAAGGTGGGTTCCAAAGGTTTTATATTTTTTTATTAATTTATAATGCCCCCTAGACTGACCGGTCAAAACATCGGTCTATACCTCAGGGGGGCATTGTAAAAAAAATCTTTTTCCAAATTTTCTTTCATAGCCATGATTTGCACATGTGGGTCACCATGTTCAAGAAAGTTTGTGTGATTTGGAGGTGGTGGAAAAAATCACATTTTTTTCAAAAACTGGCTTAAGTTAGACCAAATGGCCCCTCCAGAATGTGGTCATTTTTTTGACCACCTCCAAATGACCTCAACTTTGGCACACATGATCTATTGCACAAACAAAGGTGGGTTTCAAAGGTTTTATATTTTTTTGAACTTTTTTACTAATTTATAATGCCCTCTAGACTGACCGGTCAAAACATCGGTCTATACCTCAGGGGGCATTGTAAAAAATTCTTTTTCCAAATTTTGTTTCATATCCATGATTGGCACATGTGGGTCACCATGTTAAAGAAAGTTTGTGTGATTTGGAGGTGGTGGCAAAAATCACATTTTTTTCAAAAACTGGCTTAAGGACCAAATGGCCCCTCCGGAATGCGGTCATTTTTTCAACCACCTCCAAATGACCTCAACTTTGGCACACATGATCTATTGCACAAACAAAGGTGGGTTCCAAAGGTTTTATATTTTTTTGAATTTTTTATTAATTTATAATGCCCTCTAGACTGACTGGTCCAAACATCGGTCTATACCTAAGGGGGGCATTGTAAAAAATTCTTTTCCAAAATTTTCTTTCATAGCCATGATTGGCACATGTGGGTCAACATGTTCAAGAAAGTTTGTGTGATTTGGAGGTGGTGGGAAAAATCACATTTTTTGAAAAACTGGCTTAAGTGACCAAATGGCCCCTCCGGAATGCGGTCATTTTTTCGACCACCTCCAAATGACCTCAACTTTGGCACACATGGTCTATTGCACAAACAAAGGTGGGTTCCAAAGGTTTTATTTTTTTGAATTTTTTATTAATTTATAATGCCCTATAGACTGACCGGTCAAAACATCGGTCTATACCTCAGGGGGGCATTGTAAAAAAATCTTTTTCGAAATTTTCTTTCATAGCCACGATGGGCACATGTTGGTCACCATGTTCAAGAAAGTTTGTGTAATTTGGAGGTGGTGGGAAAAATCACATTTTTTCAAAAACTGGCTTAAGTTAGACCAAATGGCCCCTCTGGAATATGGTCATTTTTTTTACCACCTCCAAATGACCTCAACTTTGACACACATGATCTATTGCACAAACAAAGGTGGGTTCCAAAGGTTTTATATTTTTTTGAATTTGTTATTAATTTATAATGCCCTCTAGACTGACCGGTCAAAACATCTGTCTATACCTCAGGGGGGGCATTGTAAAAAATTATTTTTCCAAATTTTCTTTCATAGCCATGATTGGCACATGTGGGTCACTATGTTCAAGAAAGTTTGTGTGATTTGGAGGTGGTGGGAAAAATCACATGTTTTCAAAAATGGCTTAAGTTGACCAAATGGCCCCTCCGGAATGCGGTCATTTTTTCGAGCACCTCCAAATGACCTCAACTTTGGCACACATGATATATTGCACAAACAAAGGTGGATTCCAAAGGTTTTATATTTTTTTGAATTTTTTATTAATTTATAATGCCCTCTAGACTGACCGGTCAAAACAACGGTCTATACCTCGGCATTGTCAAAAATTCTTTTTCCAAATTTTGTTTCATATCCATGATTGGCACATGTGGGTCACCATGTTCAAGAAAGTTTGTGTGATTTGGAGGTGGTGGTAGAAATCACATTTTTTTCAAATATGGCTTAAGTTAGACCAAATGGCCCCTCCGGAATGCCGTTATTTTTTCGACCACCTCCAAATGACCTCAACTTTGGCACGCATGATCTATTGCACAAAAAAAGGTGGGTTCCAAAGGTTTTATATTTTTTGAATTTTTTATTAATTCATAATGCATTCTAGACTGACTGGTCCAAACATCGGTCTATACCTAAGGGGGGCATTGTAAAAAATTCTTTCTATATTTTTGAAATTATTTGAATTTATAATTCCCTCTTAAATTTGTTTACCTTTTTAATGCCCTCTTATTTTTTTCATTTTTTTATTTATTAAACTAGGTTTACAAGATGGCTAGGATGGCCCATGCTTTTCCTTTTGTTTATTTTTTTCCTTTTCCTTCACTTTACATAAAAATTACCTGAGCACTCCAAAAATAACGAAAAAATTACATGGCCCCTCAAATAATAACATACAAAAATTTGAAAAGGTATTTTTATCAAACACATCTTTTTGAATATGTATATTTTCTTTTCTTCTAAATTTATATTTAATTCCTTCACACTTTGATGATGGAATATTTGCTCTGTAATTGCAACATAGGTTCAAATGATGGAACATTTGATCTTTTTGCTGATTCAAATTATGCGTTGATGGAATGTGTGAGGATGAACAATTATCAGTAACTTTACTAAACCCCATGTACTATAATTCATGACAGCCATTTTGGAACATTGCGACATTCAATATTTGGTATAATTGGCACATGGGCACAGCATGTTGCACTTGCCCACAGCATAGACAAGTGTTGCAGGATGTCTCAAGCAACACTGTAGCGCCATTTGTTTTCTTCGCACCATCGAATAAACAACTAAACATGGAGGAAGCACTCACCACCATTAAAGATAAGGCCACACATATATAGATAGCATTCTAATAGGTAGCAGGCAGTGCACAACAGATCCAGTTCAACCACACAATACATTACATTACATTACATTAATATATCAAGTTTTCTCGCAGTTCAGACCCAGATGCAGCTTTCCCAAAAGTAAAACATCATCAAATATATTGATGATGAGTACGGCTTCTAGCTTCCGATGATCAGCATGATGTACGACTACAGGTCAGGGTTTCTCAGGACCTTCAGGAGCGCCTTATGCTGACCAATGATCCTGTAGTCATGACTGGAGATCAATGTAGCCCGGCAATGTTCCATCAGATGCTCCAAAACCCAGACCTGGGCTTGGGCTTGCTGCAGTAGGGGCACCGATACTTTTCATTCCTCCAGTTGTAGTACTTGGCAGGTCCTTGGGCCCTGATCTTCAACACCTCCTTCTCTTCAAAGGACTCGACGTTCCCCTCGACCACATCATCTCTAGATTCATACTGCACACATTAATGACTGACATTCATACATTATGCATTCAAACACTATAAACACATAATACTAACTCAACGCAGAAATAACATTTGAACTAGGCCTTACCTCGTACGGCTCATCTTCATCAGACTCATATGGGTAGAACCCAGTCTTGTCCCACTTCCTCTTGTTGCCCACAAGATCCTCCTCCTCCTGCTATATTGTCAAACAAGCACATCAATTACAATGAATTGAATTGCAGTTCACAGAATGTCATTACAAACAAAATTGTGAATGTGAACCACATTGGTATGTTGCAAGTGACCAAATGCTTTCCTTATAAATACAGAATCTAAGCAATCAATCAACAGACAAATGATGTCCTTCATAAATGCTAATGAAGATGCAAGCTGGATTCTTGACATTCCCTGGATAAACCCAACACTTTACTTTTGAGGGAATTACCCTCCCACACACACACTACTTAATGGAAACATATAGTATATTTTGTTGCTAGGATCCTGCGTTGGAATGTTTACTTCACACTTTACATATAGTAGATACTAATTACAGAAGCCAACTACAAATTTTAATATGCACAAATTACTGTTTTTGGGACAATGCAGCAAAGCTCCTACACATGCAGTAGTTAATTAGGTACAACTTCAACTATAAGTGCATACACTCCAACAAACATCTAAAATTTCATTACTTACCTAAACAACAACAAATTATACTATAGATGAATCTTGTATCATCTAAATCAATTCATTGGCACATCTTAATTAATGCATTCCAAATCAAATATGTTTCCATCCAGTATCATTGAACCACAGATCAAATCAAATAACCATAAATGTCAGCAGCATTGAACTACAGATCTAATAATCATATGACATCTATCTGACCTTAAATTCCCCCTTAAATAAGGTATTCATCCTCATACTAATTAAATTCTAACAAACAAAAAATCAACTACTAATCTAATAAGCATCTGAAAAAACCCCAAGATGCTTTTATCTCTGAAGCAACGGCATTGCAGAGGATGTTCAATGCTGTCAACATCTCTGAAGCAATGACAAAATTCCTCTACTAACCCAAAGTAAATAAGCATAGACTGCCCCTTCCCCTCGACCACGCTTCCCCACTCCTTCAGAAGCCCCAATCCACCACAAAAAAATCCATCCCTTGAGAAGCTCTTTTTGATTAACATGACAACACCCAGTACATGAGCACATCCTTCACTATATTTACAACCAAACTAATGCACCATCTAATCACCTCACGTAGACAATTTCCAAAAACACAAGGCCATGCACAACCCATCTCATAGCCTCTGCCTGACAGGCATCAATCAAGCATCAAATAACTGCAACTATGACAACATGCATCAATCAAGCATCTAAGAATTGCAACTATGACAGCCATAATCCCTAGAACTAAGCATCCATTTAATTAATCATCAAGCCAAAGAACTAAAGCAGGCACCAACCCAAACCAATACAGATGTATATATTTGACTCCAAACACCTAAAGAATTGCAAAAATTCCACTACTAATCTAATAAGCATCTGACAAAACCCCATCCCTCAATCTGGCTACTTCTAACCTAACCTAATAATCATATGTGGTCCACCGTTCTTGCACGAATCAAATACAGGAAAACCCTAATGCAGAGAAAACCCTACCTCCAACAAATCTAATCAAGCAAAGTTCTGGCCACAAACCCTACAATCTAAAAACTACCAACTAAAAGTTAGCCGCAGATACCTTCTGCTCCGCTTCCTCCTCGCCGGAGCCGGCCTCCACCTTCTCCACCTTCTCCACCTCGTGCGCCTCGCCAGAGCCCGCCCCCACCTTCTGCGCCTCGCCAGAGCCCGCCTCCACCTTCTACGCCTCGCCGGAGTTGGCCAGAGCGGGCGCATCTGGCTGGGCCGCGCCGCTGCGGCCCGCCCACGCCTTCTCCAGATCTCCAGCGGAGGGAGCACCGCGCTGGACGCCGGCACGCCCCCTCACAAAGGTGTCCACAGCGATCTGCCGCGCCTGCTCCACCAGATCTGCGCCCCAATCAGGGCGCTCGCCTCCTGCGTCCGCCATTGCGATGGAGAGGATGCGGTGAGGGAGACGAGGAGGTTGGAGAGGAGAGGGAGTGGGGAGTGGAGAGTGGAGAGAGGGAGACGATGCGGCGGCGGGAAATGGTGGGCGATGCGGCCGGAGGTGGTTGCCGTCCACATTTATATGATGGGACAGTTTTGGTAACTACCCGTGACACGTGCTGCCCCACGCGCGGGCGGCTTCTTTTTTTTGCGGGGGGTGCGCGGGCGCGAGCGGCTTCACGCGTGCACGAAGGCCGCCGAATACGGACGGGCATACGTATACGGCCGGGCATACGATCTAACCGGGCCCGTATGGGCCACCCAGGGCTCCTCGACGGCTATACGCGGGGGCAATAAAGACGATCGTGCCCCTCGTTATGAACCGTTTTTGGTTCATCCTTGCCGTCGATGTGTTTTCCCACCCCGCGTTCAGCCCGGGGGGGGGGGGGGGAGCACCGGAGTAGACGCGCCAAAGAAGATGGTAGATCAACGCATTCACTGCGTGCAATGTGAACCAATGATCTAGGTCATGAGCCTTTTTTATCACCTAGAAACCCCATCCAGGTAAGTATGTTCAAGGGACCAATTGCGTCTAGCCCATTAGCACAGAGCCAACCTCTTGCACGATCTGAAAAAACAAGAAGAAAAAAGCAGTCTGTTGCACGACGACGTCGTAGGGGTAGGAGGCACACCCTGCGATTTTTCTGAACTCAAGAGCTGCTAGCCGGCCTGAAGCATCGATTTAATTTGCCAGCGGTATTGGCTGCGTCGTTTAACTATTGCTGCTCGACTTGATCGATCGCTACCCTTGTGTCTGCTTGTGTCCCCGATCCAATCAAAACATTGGAAGAACACGCACCAGGGGCGGCTCGTGTCCGTTGTGTGGAGCCACTCCGAGAACACGTCCAAGCCCCTCGCCGCGCTCCCCACACGAGGGACTATCTGGGCGGCTGGACCGGGTGGCCAACACCGACGCCGGCGCCGCGGGGCAGCACGTGTACGCGGACCGCTCGGACGGGTACATCCTCGGCTGGGACTAGCACGGCAACAGGTGGAGCCTCGCGTGCGTCTTGAAAGCGCTCGCCATGGCCATGCTTTGCCTGTGAATGGCCAGCGACCTGGTGTGCACCGTGTCGGCCTGTGGCTCCGGCAGCCGTGTGGTAGCCCTCCAAGGTCGGCGCCGTCATTGGCCACGAGGACCCCGTGAAATGTGCATCCAGGGCACCCTGCAGGCCGGCGATGGCTATATCTACATATATACTATTGACTTTGTAATCCTGTCGCTTGTTAATTTTGTTTTCAGTTTTAGGCTTAGCAAATAAAACGGCGAGAGCATGAGCTTGTTCATGCCTTGACCGAATCTTTAGTAGCAGCTAGGTAGTGTAGGCGACCATGCGCGCTTCGTGGGATGGCACGAACCGAACGTGTGCATGGTGGCATTGCGGGCGTGCCGAGTGGCTGTCGTATCGCGCAGCCGAATAGCTCGGGCACGACCCCTTCTTTCGTAGATTCAGGTTTTGCTGTTAATAAAAGGAAACGACTGAAAACACTGCAAGTTTAATGCGGCACAAAACTCTCTCGTCTCTCTCTGAAGTTTTCTGACTAACAGTGGCATCAGAGCCTCATTTGAAGGATCTGGCGAGTCCGCCATGACTGGCGGTGAGAGGACTGGAGAGAACAGTGACAAGGCACAAGGGAGAGCTGCACCGCGATCCCCGGCGCGCACGCCATCACGCGTGCCCCAACCTCCGCGAGAGCGCGGACGAAGCCTGGTGCGCAGGGGCGGCAACGAGATTGTCGTCCACGAGCGCGTGATCTGGGAGAGCCACGGCGGCGGCAACATCGTCTACCCCACGCTCACATCCACGAACTACATCGAGTGGGCGTTGGTTATGAAGATCAACCTGCGGGCGCAAGGTCTCTGGGAGGCCGTCTCCGGCATGGGCCAGCTGGGCGACTGCGAGGACATGGCGGCGCTCTCGGCACGGCTTCATGCGGTGCCACCAGAGATGGTGCCAGTCCTAGCCGTCAAGGACACGTCCGCGGATGCGTGGGAGGCGATCAAGATGATGAGGATGGGCGTGCGCCATGCACGCGAGGCGACGGCACAACGGCTGTGCAAGGAGTTCGAGCAGATCGCATTCAAGGACGGCGAAACGCTCGACGCGTTCGGCATGCGCATCACCAACCTCACCAACACCATGCGCTCTCTTGGGGACGTGATTGATGAGGTAAAGATTGTTCAGAAGTTTCTTCGTGAAGTGCCACCGCAGTACTCGCAGATTGCCTGTTCGATCGAGACGCTCCTTGACCTCAACGGCATGTCTGTCGAGGAGCTGATCGGTCGGTTGCGGTCGGCTGCGGAGGGTGCGCGATCGGGACCACTGATGGGACCGGCTCCCAGCTGCTGTTCATGGAGGAGCAGTGGCTGGCACGAGCGAAGAAGAAGGAGCAGGGACAAGGATCCGGCTCCAACGGCGACAGGGGCAAGGGAAACGGCCGAGGCAAGCAGGATAACCGTGCCAACCACGGGCACGGCTCCAACGGCGGCAACGGAAAACGTGACATGTCCGTGATTAAGTGTTACAACTGCAAAAAATATGGAGGACACATATCCCGGGACTGCCCCGAGCCTCGCCGCGAACGCAAGCAGAAGGAGCAGCACGCGCACCTGGCCGCAGCGGAGGAAGAACAGCCCGTGCTGCATCTGGCGCGCGTGTGCAACCTCAGTGATGACGACGGGCCGGGGCTCATGATGGCCACCATCGCCAGCACCAGCACGCAGGCGGGCACGCGCGTCGTTCTCGTGGAAGAACGTGTCTTCCTCACCTCCGCCGACCACGACGACACCTGGTTCCTAGACACGGACGCCAGCAACCACATGACCGGGCGACGCGATGTCTTCGCCGACCTGGACACCAGTGTCAGGGGCACGCTGAAATTTGGCAATGGATCCATCGTGGAGATCAAGGGGAGGGGGACGATCTTGTTCGCCTGCTACAACGGTGATCACAGCGCGCTCAGTGACGCGTACTACATCCCTCGTCTCCGCAGCAACGTTGTCAGCCGGGGGCAGCTCGACGAGAACGGTTGCCACATCGACATCGGCCATGGCGTCCTGAAGTTGTTTGACAGACAGCAAATACTGCTTGCAAGGGTGCCACGAGCGCGCAACCGGCTGTACGTCGTCGACTTTGACATCGCGAAGCCAGCATGCCTGGTGGCAGTGCACATGGACGAATCCTGGAGATGGCACGCACGGTACGGTCATCCGAACTTCGACGCACTAAGGAAGCGTGGGCGTCTCGGCATGGTGCGCGGTCTCCCCTCCATCGAGCTCATGGAGCAACTTTGCGATGGCTGTTTGGTCGGGAAGCAGCGCCGCACGTCATTCCATCTGCAGCAAAGTGGTGGCCAGAGGGACTGCTTGATCTGGTGCACGGTGACCTCTGTGGCCCCATATCGCCGACGACACCTGCAGGGAAGCGATACTTCCTGTTACTGGTGGACGACAAGAGCCGGTACATGTGGCTCACGCTGCTGCAGTCCAAGGACCAAGCCGCGGATGCGATCAAGAGGTTCGAGGCGGGAGCCGAGGTGGAGACCGGGCGCAAGCTGTGCCTGCTCCGGACGGACCGCGGTGGGGATTTCACCGTGGCCACTTTCGCCACGTACTGCACCGGCGAGAGCGTCGGGCGTCAACTGATGGCGCCGTACTCGCCGCAGCAGAATGGCATTGTGGAACGCCGGAACCAGACGATCGTCTCCACTGCGCGCAGCTTGATAAAGTCGATGGCAGTCCCTGCAAGATTCTGGGGAGAAGAGGTGACCATGCTGGTGTATCTTCTGAATCGGTCGCCCACCAAGAGTGTTGATGGGCAGACGCCTTTTGAGGTATGGCAAGGCTACAAGCCGGATGTGAGTCATCTGCGTGTATTTGGCTGTGTAGCTCATGTCAAGGTGACGAAGCTGAACCTGGCCAAGATGGAGGACTGGAGCATCCCCATGGTGCTGCTCGGCTACGAGCTGGGCTCAGCGACGTACCGCACCTACGACCCTGTCAAGAACCGCGTGCATGTCTCACGTGACATAGTGTTCGACGAAGGCGGGCGGTGGGACTAGGACAAAGCAGGAGAAGCAATGGATGCGGGGCCATTCCATGTCAAGGTGTTCGTCCAAACCATGGCGCGTGCGACAGAGAACCCTGCTGGGCAGCACTCGTCGCCTGAAAGCGTTGCCGCAGCGGCGCAGACGCCCCAAGCTGTTGTCGCCACGCCCAAGAGCAGTTTCGTGCACTCGCCACTACAGCATGCAGGAGGGACAATGCCACGCTCTGCCCCAATGTACTCCCCCACACCTGCAAGTGTGGAAGAGGAGGAGGATGCTCCACCACGCCGGCCGCAGCACTAGATGATCACATGTGCGGCGGCATCGTCAAGCCGAACCCCATCTACAATGACTACGTGATGAAGGCTGACGCAGAGGAGTTTGTCGACGACGAACTGTGCCCGGTGGCTGCAAAGGAGCCTGCATCCCCGGACGCGGCTCTGAACGAGCCAAGCTGGAAGGAGGCCATGGACGCGGAGCTCGCTTCCATCTGCAGCAATGAAACATGGGAGCTCGCCACGCTCCCCACCGGGCACAAGGCCATTGGGCTGAACTGAGTCTTCAAGGTAAAAAAGGACCCTGCAGGACAGGTGATCAAGCACAAGGCGCGGCTTGCCGCGAAGGGATACGCGCAGCCCCAAGGAGTGGACTTCGACGAGGTTTTCGCGCCGGTGGCGCGAATGGAGACCGTGCAGTTGCGGCTCGCACTCGCCGCTCACCGGGGGTGGCAGGTGCACCACATTGACGTCAAATCGGCGTTCCTCAACAACGATCTCAAGGAGGAGGTCTACGTGCACCAACCACCCGGCTACATCGTCTCCGGCGAGGAGCACAAGGTGCTCCGGCTGCGCAAGGCCCTGTACGGACTACATCAAGCTCCACGAGCGTGGTATGCCAAGCTGGACACCTCCTTGACATCCGTCGGGTTCGAGCGAAGCCCTCTGGAGCATGCTGTGTTCAGGAGGAGCACGGGCAAAACGACGCTGCTCGTCGGCGTCTACGTGGAAGATTTGATCATCACAGGCACGTACGCCAACGACATCGCCACGTTCAAGCAGCAGATGAACAACCTGTTTGCTATGAGCGATCTCGATCTTCTTAGTTACTACCTGGGAGTTGAGGTCAAGCAGGAGGCAGCCGTGATCACGATCTGTCAGAGCACGTACGCCCGCAAGATCTTGGAGGCGGCAGGACTGAGAGAGTGCAATCCGTGCCACACGCCAATGGAGAATCGGCTCAAGCTGCACAAGGGAGAAGCTGGCGCTGTGGTGGACGCCATGGGCTATCGGAGCATCGTCGGAAGTTTGCGTTACATATGCAACACCCGTCCTGACATCACTCACGAAGTCGGGATGGTGAGCAGGTATATGCAGGCACCCACGGCGTCGCATTGGGCGGCGGTGAGGCAAATTCTACGCTATGTCAGGGGGCACAGTTGGCTATGGCTGTAGATACAGGGAGAGCTCTGGTGGCGAGCCCAAACTGGTGGGTTTCAGTGACAGCGATCTAGCTGGGGACGTCGACGACCGGGGGTGGCAGGTGCACCACATTGACATCAAAATCGGCGTTCCTCAACGGCAATCTCAAGGAGGAGGTCTACGTGCACCAACCACCCGGCTACATCGTCTCCGGCGAGGAGCACAAGGTGCTCCGGCTGCGCAAGGCCCTGTGCGGACTACATCAAGCTCCACAAGCGTGGTATGCCAACCTGGACGCGTCCTTGACATCCGTCGGGTTCGAGCGAAGCCCTCTGGAGCATGCTGTGTTCAGGAGGAGCACGGGAAAAACGACGCTGCTCGTCGGCGTCTATGTGGACGACTTGATCATCACAGCCACGGACGCCAACGACATTGCCGCGTTCAAGCAGCAGATGAACAGCCTGTTTGCTATGAGCGATCTCGGTCTCCTTAGTTACTACCTGGGAGTCGAGGTCAAGCAGGAGGCAGCCACGATCACGATCTGTCAGAGCGCGTACGCCCGTAAGATCTTGGAGGCGGCAGGACTGAGAGAGTGCAATCCGTGCCACACACCAATGGAGAATCGGCTCAAGCTGCACAAGGGAGAAGCTGGCGATGTGGTGGACGCCATGGGCTATCGGAGCATCGTTGGAAGTTTGCGTTACCTATGCAACACCCGTCCTGACATCACTCACGCAGTCGGGATGGTGAGCAGGTATATGCAGGCACCCACGGCGTCGCATTGGGCGGCGGTGAGGCAAATTCTGCGCTATGTCAGGGGCACACTTGGGTATGGCTGTAGATACAGGGAGAGCTCCGGTGGCGAGCCCAAACTGATGGGTTTCAGTGACAGCGATCTAGCCGGGGACGTCGACGACCGAAAGAGCACAACTGGAGTAGCTTTCTTCCTCGACTCCAGCATCATCACATGGACTTCGCAGAAGCAAGCTGTGGTTGCTCTCTCGTCTTGCGAAGCTGAGTATATCGCAGCCTGCAATGCTGCATGTCAGGCTGTTTTGCTAAGCAGACTGCTGGGTGAGTTACTTGGACAGCCACCTGCAGCAGTAAAATTGCTCGTGGACAACAGATCTGCAATCGAGCTGGCCAAGAACCCAGTGCACCACGAGCGGAGTAAGCATATTGACCTTCGTTTTCACTTCATTCGTGAATGCATTGAGGAAGGCAAGGTGGACATCGAGCACATCAGTACAGATGGCCAACTTGCTGACATTCTAACCAAGTCACTGGGCCGTGTCAAGTTCTTGGAGATGCGACTGAAGCTCGGTGTCATGGAGGTCTCTTCCGGACGCCAGGATTAAGGGGAGAATTGTTGACTTTGTAATCATGTCGCTTGGTAGTTTTGCTTCTAGTTTCAGGCTTAGCAAATAAAACGGCGAGAGCATGAGCTTGTTCATGCCTTGACCGAATCTTTAGTAGCAGCTAGGTAGTGTAGGCGATCATGCGCGCTTCGTGGGATGGCACGAACCAAACATGTGCATGGTGGCATCGTGGGCGTGGCGAGTGGCTGTGGGATGGCGCGGCGGAATAGCTCAGGCACGACCCCTTCTTTCGTAGATTCAGGTTTTGCTCTGAATAAAAGGAAACGATTGAAAACGCTGCAAGTTTAACGCAGCACAAAACTCTCTCGTCTCTCTCTCTCTGAAGTTTTCTGGCTAACATATACTAGCCCCTCCGTTCCTAAATAGAAGTCTTTGTAGAGATTCTACCATGGTCCACATACGGATGTATATAGATGCATTTTAGAGTGTAGATTCACTCATTTTGCTTCATATGTAGTCCATAGTGAAATCTCTATAAAGACTTAGAGTATTTAGGAACGGAAGGAGTACTATATGGTGTATGAGTTCTGAAATTTTGAATCCTAAGTCTGAGAAGCAACCTGAGCCGTTTATGAGGGTCAATCCTATGGCTCTGAGTGAGGTGATTCACATCTACAATGCCTGTGTATCATCTCACTTTGTTCCTGAAAATTCTAGGCCCTCCCGAGGCGTTCGTTGTAGGTCACATGGACGGGAGTACTTGCAAGGCCTTGCGTAGGCAGAACGACGGCTCTAGAAGCTGAAATAAGAACGGTGTTTTAATGAACAGGTTATGATGTTCGCGTGTCCCTAAAGGCTTCACGGGATTTACTAGGCCGAACTGTACATAATATGACAGAATTACCAGCACATTAGAAGTAGCCTTGTGATTAGAGCATACACTAGCTTCAAATGTATCTTTTGGTATGCATATTTTTCTCAATTTTTTGTGGGTCGTAATTAATCATGCAAATGCCAGGGTCTAACATTTTTTCTACAAAATTACACAAACTTTTTTCTAGGAACAAATGAAACTACGAGAGATTGTTATGCATTGCTAAGCAAATTAAGCACATCTGAACCCCATTGTGTTGTACTGGTTAATGAAATTATGATAATTATCACAAGAGCTTTACATACACACAAAACAAGACAGCCGATTCCTCAGACTTCCCATCTAAACACATGATTTAAAACTTTGCACGTGCTATGCACGTACCAACGTACTAGTGGTGTAAAGCGGGGGTGCCGAATGGGGCCAACGGCGAGGATCAAACCCGAAGAGTACACATTTTGCCGGAGGAAGGGTGCTCTTTAGATTGTTTTTGGTTTGGGTTTAGTTGTTTTTTTTTTTTTTTTTTTTTTGCAGCACTGGATGCTTGAGTTGGTGATTGTCCATCGCACAGAGGAGGATTAATAAATTTTAAAGAATCGCACAAACTAGTCAGGCGTTGTGAACAGTAAATTATGCTAGCAGCTATACTCTGGTTTCTATATAGGTTTTGATTTTATTTTCAATTTCCTTTTAGGCATGACCATGAATGTTTTTTATCAATGAAAAATGTTAACATTGCTTACCTCATTATTACAGTCCATCTTCTCTCTTTTTGTGATCTGGTATGCCTGTACTTCTTCTGAAACGACGCCATCCTCTAATGTTCGTGTTCTTTTGCTGGTGAGGACTCGCTCAAGTTTAGTAAAATGGATACAATATTAAATTCATGGATTTATTTTTAAATAATTTATGATATATAATCATGTTCATCCTCTTTTAATAAAACAATTTTCTTTTGCACCTAAACATCCTTTAGAAATTAATACTAATTATGTTGGCCACTCCTGGTTGAATAGAACTAGATGACACCCCGCGCGTTGCGACGGGAATTTGTAGAAAGCGACTATAATGGGAAAATATGAAGGGGAAGCAATCTCTAAATCTAAAAGGTAATATAATTATAAAAAAATATGTAGGTTCTGAATCACAAACATTAAGACCTCAAATGCATGTTTTATTATTTTCTACTTGCAATGGGCATAGTATTAGCGAGTAGAAACTACCAACTACCCAAGCATAGCAATATCATGCACGGAACTACACAAATTCGATGGTACAGTTTTTTCATAGCAGCTGCGTTTGTTGACCAACTATAAAGATGCAAGAGTACTATCAGAGTGATGCTTCACGGGTGTAGTAATGCAAGATTCAGTAACGTGAGTAATTTCTGCAGTAGTATGTTGCTGGTCATCATTAGAACTAATGTGGTGATTTAACAGAGCATCAAGATTCAAGAGAGGCAAAAATATTTACACTGTTCCTATCACAATTTCTAAAGGCGTATAAAAGTGGTGAGACGGATTTTGGGTTTGAACTAATGGTGTCACTCAAAACGAAGATTATAGTTTTGAAGAAAAAAATAGAACATATATAATCCAGATTACACACATGTAGGTGCACAAATGACTGAAGCTGCTCCACTGCAGAAACGTCTGGCAAACAACATCGTATGACAGAAAAAAAATCAATGTTGTATATGAGTATAAAAACCGATCATATAAAAAGGGTTAGTGACTTGGTGTATAGTTACACCATTACAAATAAGGTGTACCAATCAAGCACTGCTAGCTCTGCCTGCAAGTCAATTAGGAAGATATAAAGATAATCTCCGTGAAAATCATGTTAGTATTTACAGAACCCAAATTGAATTATAGCATGCACCCTGTATATTGGTATAAGAAATCAGTATGCTTTCGTTTGCATAAAAATACATGAGCAGATGAGCAAAAAGGTAAGAAAACCTGAACTTGTTTCATTGAAGCATAGAATCAGTACATATACTATTTGGTTGGCCGGGCACTCGCGCCTGCCGTCGCCCACACATGCATAGGTGTTCCTGGCGCCGGCGTCCGTGCCGTGGAGATCGTAGCGCGCTGCAGAAGTGCTCGACGACCACGTACTGGTCTGTGAGCACCACCATGAGGGGGCCTTTCTTGCGGAGAACACCTCCCGCGAGCTGGAATATCTTGAACAGGGTTAGTGATTTGTCGAGGAAGTAGTGCAGTAGTGCTCATCAGAGACATGACCGCCCAGAAGGACATTGGTTGCCGCGTTCGTGGTAGCGGCGTGGCCCAAACAATCAGTATTATGGCAGCAGTGCATGGGTCTCCGATGGCGATAGACCCATGGCCGGCGGCGGCGCAAGATGGAGAAGAGAGAGACACGACACTGGGAAGATGAGAAGAACTGGTCGAGATTTTGTTTAGGAATCAGTGGAGATTTATTCCCGAGGTGAAGGAACCGTCCCAGAGTATCAATCAAAGCAGTGTCCTTTTCACATCCCGTGTTAATAGCTAGCAACATACTTTACGATTCTACATTGATGTCTGTCCGTGAAACGACTGCATGCGCGTACTGATTGTTTGCATGCAGAGTATAGTGTAGTAGTAATAGACATTTTCTTTTGCTACTATTAATTGTCTTGCATGTGTGGTCTACTGGAGATTATGATCGCGTTGGTTAAGATGGGATATGCTGCATGTCTCACGTACGGTTCTATGGGTGGAGAACTGATGACATGGCAGGATGATGTGGATAGCCTGCATGTTAAGAGAAATCATGTAGTGGGATGCTCCTATTTAGATATAGAAGATGAGCACATGTGCTCAAACTGAAGAAACACATGTAAGCCAATAAAAATAGAAATTGAAGAAATATGTAGACTCATAAGCCGATAAAATTGCAAGCAGTGAAGTGCCCCCACACTCACTATGCCCAGACTACACATGTACACGTAGATATGTAATTTCATAGTCTCTGAGTTTTGATTCCTCTAGAGACCATAACCATACAAGATTCATACGTTCATGGGGTGGACAGGGCACCACATCTAGACTTGTTGCCTAGGCTTGGAAGGCATCAGGATTCAATATTCTACGACATGCCAATAATTCACTAGCAACTTGCTTACTTGAACCTTCTATAGGGTCAGCAGTTGGGTCTTGGAGACAACATTCACTTCCAATGTAAGGGAGCACATGACGTTGGTGGGTACATAGAATTCTGTCGACCACCATCATGGAGGAAACACCAAAAACATGGTGGCATTTCTTTTTCTAGAGACTACCATGAAGTCCTGGCGGTCTAGGTTCACAAATTGTTGCTGGACTTTCAGGAGACAAACAGGATGATATTTTGCTCTCACTAAAATTGCTGCTCTTTCTTAAAAAGTACTCCCTCCGTTCCTGAATATTTTTCTTTTTAGAGATTACAAATGGACTACCTCATACGGATGTATATAGACATATTTTAGAGTTTAGATTCACTCATTTTGCTTCGTATGTAGTAACTTGTTGAAACCTCTAAAAATACAAATATTTAAAAACGGAGGGAGTAACTAAAATTGCTGCTTGCATGGATGAAAACTACTAATCCAGAGGCTATACCATGCACACATGTCAGATTTTTCTGGCACAAGCATCAAGCCTAATCTTGCAGCATATTTTAGCAGACATGCTGACTCCTTGTCTCATAAATAAAAATAAATTAATAGATATTCTCTTTTCAAAGCAAAAAAACACATCCATCATGTTTTTTTAAAGTGAATGATCAACACAAAGTTTAATTTTATAACTTGGCAGGGGTCGCGCGAACGCGTACCCCTTCGAATACAAATTTTGACGTCCACTCTCCAAAAGGAGATGATAGATCAACACATTTCACTATGTGCAATGTGAACCATTGATCTAGGTAATGAGCCTTCTTGATCGCCCATAGACCCCGTCCAGGTAAGTATGTTTGAAGGTTGCCCTATCCTCTAGTAATATACTCGTATTTACTGTGCCAATCTTGTTAATGTTTCCGTGTGGGACTAAACCAAACATAATTAGCCTGGTGGCATAGTCTATCTCAACTGAACATCATCAGTCGTAGGCTTAGAACGAACGCTTCAAGGGCCCAGTTGCGTCTAGCCCATTAACACAGAGCCAGCCTCTTGCACGATCTCAAAATACCAAGGAAAAAAAGGCAGTGATGCTCAAAAAAAAATGGAAATCAGGCAGTCTTTTTCCAAAATGAAGAAGAAGAAAAAGGCAGTCTCTTGCACGACGACGTCGTAGGGGGTAGGGCACCCTGCAATTCCTGCCGTCGTCTTCGGCTTCTCGTTGCTCTGAACTGACGAACCGATATGCATTGCTCAAGGTGTACTCAGGCTTCTGGAACAGGACACTCAGGGTGTGTCGCATGTCCGTCTGCGGCATCATGTACTCCGCCGACGGCCGCCTCAAGGAGTGGGAGAGGGGCAAGGCCGGGGCCTCCTGAGCCGGCACGCACACCCGCTTGGCCGTCGTCATCGCCCGTGATGGCGTGTCCTGGAACGCTACGCGGCCGGCTCTGACGGGTACGCCTTGGGTGGGACCGGCATGGCGGCAGGTGGAGCCTCGTGTGCGACGTGAAGGCGCTCGCCATGGCCATGTTGTGCGCCTGTGCCTGCGCGTGGCCGGCGACCTGGTGTGGGCTCCACCGACAAGACCATCAGCCTGTGGCACCGTCAGTTGTGAGGGGCTTCACCAAGGTCGGCGCCGTCAGGGGCCAGCAATGGCTATATGGTGTACAGCGGCAGGCTGGACAGGAGCATCAGAGTTTGGTGGGTGCCGTCAGGGGCCAGTAATTCTACACCAACATAGAGTAATTAAGTTACATGTTTTACGTATCAACCAACGTGGATGACCAGGATTAGAGAAGGGGAGGAAGGGCCCCTACCCCGTCTGAAAGAGACCTTTTACAGTACATCAGATAAATATTGACCATCCATTTTTGCTGATCTAAAGGTTGATATTAATCTATACTACTGGACTTGACGTGTAGCATTTGCTTCAAAAAGGGCACAATCGGAAGAGTCTAATTTCATCGAGACAGTAACCAGAGGGATTATGCGGGGAAGATGGACAGGACTGGTGCCTCTCACCGTTCCGGTGACCAGCAGATTCGAGAAGGTTCGTGGCGAGCAGCCGAGCAGAGTTGGCCGGCAATAGGGCAGCAGATCGACAAGACAGAGGTATTTTCGAGGTTTGTACGCCTCCCGCGTTGGCCAGCCATGCCGCAGGCCGCTGCAACAAAATCGCTGACGAGGTTGAGCCTGCACAAGTATGAGCGCTCTGGAAACATGAATCACCAACCCTCCCAGCTAACTGCCCGGCCTGCAAGTTGCGTCGCCCTGCTCCCACGCAGAAGAAAAGATGGCTGGATTGGCTCGGCCTCACTGTCCCAAAAATTGAAGCACAACCGACCCGGGAGGCATGGGCTAGCTCATGTGGGTAACTGGGGCGATTTGTTCAGATTTCGTGTTTCTAAAATTGAAGCACAACTGGCTATGAAAGCACGAACCAGCTCATGAGCATGGCCGGGCTAGCTGCAGGTAGGTGCTAGTTACCTAACCTAGCTCATGGCTGTGATGAGGAGCAGCGCAGCCGGAGGCGAGGGGCATGGGCGCTGGTACGTCCGTGGTTGTACTGGGACGAGTGACGACGGCGGCGAACGGCAAGGGCGAGGGGAATATGAACAGAAACTTGTCCGGTGCGCGGTGACGGCAGGGGAGAAAAACACTGATTGAAAGGAAATTCAGTTGACTAAAATGCCATTTACATATACCGTTGGATTAGATTGATAATACACACTAAAAGCAGTAGCATAATGTACCGTAAAAGTTCTCGTCTGAAATTCACAGGCTAGAGAATTGTTAGGGAAGTTCACGTAAAAAGTTTTGTAGCTTTAAGTGAATGTAGGATTATCATAAGTTGGGTGTAAAATGGCTGTAAACTGTAAATTATACTCCCTCCGTCTGAAAATACTTGTCATCAAAATGGATAAAAAGGGATGTATCTAGAACTAATATACATCTAGATACATCCCCATTTATTCATTTTGATGATAAGTATTTTCCGGACGGAGGGAGTAGCACATATATACTGTGATTTATATATAGGCTCTGATTTAATCTCTCATTACTTCTCCGAAATAAGGTGAGCAGGGAGTCACTCATGTGTTGTAAAAAAATTACTCCACTATGAACCAACCTTTGATTGGATGGTTAGGAGGACAGCGGTATTCTCAGCCCATGAGGGTTCAAGTCCTGGTGCTCGCATTTTCCTAAATTTATTTCACGATTTCCCGTCTACTAGATGCGCCTATGGTGTCTTCGTCAATCTCAAGAATATATGCCGGCTCAGTTTCTCGAAGGTACTCATAGGGGTAGAATGTGCATGTGTGCATTCATAGGAGTGATTGTATATGCGTATATGTGTGCGCTTGCGTCTGTACTGTGTTAAAAAACGGTTTACTCCATTTTAAAGCCGTTTTTCTCATGGTAAATGTTAATTTATTTTCGGTTGAAAAAATGGCTAGTTTATTTTTCATGTAAACAAGGTTTGATTATTACATAAAAAAAGGTTTGTTCATTTTTCTAAATCATGATTTACACGTCCTTCTTCCCGAAAAACAATATTCTTGTACGTCTTATAGTTAGGTGTATTCAGCAAATTAATACTCACCCAACTATGTACAAGGTGGGCCACTAAAAGTTGACAAGGAGCGAAACACACACACACACACACACACACACACACACACACACACACACACACAACGATAAAAAGCCAAGGGGTGATGTCTCCTACTCACAATGCCCAAACTATACATGTACATGTCGGGTCTTAGTTTCTATAGCCTCTAAATTTGGATTCCTCTAGAAATGATGAAAATACATCATTTGTAGTGAGTGGATCTTGCACCGCATCTAATTTTGTTTCTTAGGCTTGGAAGACATTGGGATTTATTATTCCGCATATTGCCATTGTTTAACGAGCTACTTGGTTCATTCAACCTTGTAGAGGATAGGCAGACGGGTATTTCAGACACCATCTACGTGCAACGTCAAGGAACACATGTTATTAGTAGGTACGTAGCATTCTGGTCTGCAGCCTGTGTGTCACAGACACCAACAAGACTCTGCCAATTTTTATCTTAGAAGACATCAAGAAATTAGTGTGGAATAAACCACAACTAGGGTTCTCCCAAACAAACCTTGATCCACCTTGTGGTCTCAAGGTCGATATAGCAAATACAACATGTGTATGCTTCTAAATGAAAGATCACCAACAAGATATAAATTAGTGCGCAGACACAGACTTCGCAGAAGATCTTTGAATGGAAGGATTTCATGAGTACCAAATGTGGGGTACAGAATTATTTGGATCATAAGAAGGAGATCACAAAATTTGTATGAATACCTTTCCTACAGTTCTTGTTCAAGTTCTTAAACAACCTATGCCAATCTTAATGACATGATCAAAACTCCCAGTGACCTAACATACCCTTTATGAATATTGACATCACAAAAATAAAGACCAATCATTCAACACCACCCGCGAGAATGCATCACCTAGCACAAATACATCTTATATACAATCAATCGGTAGCAGAACAGTGATATGTTCTGTTCCATCCACACCTATACTATCGAGGCGCGACCTCATCTCTGACCCACCCCACCCCGTATACCTTTAATATTTTCTTTTTTGTAAGTGGGGGGAAGAAAGGAAACGCTAACCAATGATCAATGTCAGCAACGTCAGACACCACGAGGGGTGTACGTTTGGTTGATGTCAAACAGCGACGAGCGGCAGTGAGAAATAAACACTAATGATCACAGACCATGTGTGTTCTTGAGGTGAAGCATCTCATTTGTTTGGCTAGAAAGTGTGTTCTTGAGATAGTTTTTGTTTGATTTGCACCTTGGTAGCACTGGATGCCTGACGTGGTGATTATTGTAACAGGGATAATTAAATACTTGAAAGAATTAAAGGAACTAGTCATACGTTTTTTAGATTAGGTCGGGGTCATTGTCAGTTTTGTGATCATGGGATAGTGTTGTTGTGAATTGCTCTGGCCACACAATAGGTGAAGAGTAGGGAAGGTGTTCATACTAACTTTTATGCTCAACTTCAATCTTTGATCGTAAGAACTTCCATACAAAATTTACTTAAATCGGTGATTGTGTAGTTGCAGGTTGCAGGTTACCGAGGCCTCATAAAATGACCCGATTAATTACATTCCTTTATAATCCTGCAGATTACATCTGACTAAGTTACGTTGATGGTGATCACCTTGAAACTTCAATTGTTGGCCAATAGGGTATGTGGTAATAGTGGTCATATGGTGACATAACCAAGCCTCATCTGACAGAGTTCGTTATATAGTCTCAAGGTGAATGCTTACCCCTGTCGGTGACGAACAATGGACGTGCCGCCTCATCAGTTAGAATGTATGAATAATTTCTGGCCTCATAGATTATGGAATGATGGCATCCTAGCCTCATCGGTCAATTAGAAAAAAGTCTAACTTCGTCAGTCAGGATCAAGGAGTGGTCGTGGTCTCATCGGTCGCGATAAAGTTTAAGTTATAAGATTGAAGGCCTTTTTCGGTACTCTGTCAGAGGTTAAATTCATCAGGACATTCATGTAAAGAAAACTTGATGCCGCAATGTCCATTTGTGAGCATTCGTCTTTGGACTATGGGTTCATAGTAGTACATAATGTATTCAACCATGGCATTACTTAACAAAGACACTAACCCTAGTTCTTGCTAGAAACCATGGCATAATGCCTACTACACGTCATGCATATCCAATTTCACCATTTCAACAAACGCTTGGAAGAAATTCAATTCACTATGCTTTGGGGAAACTATCAACCAGGGTTCCACCTTGGGGTAAAAAATGCCACCGAATTAACAAGATTTTACCATAAAAAGTAGGGGATTCAGTGGAGATTGCCTCAAGAAACAAGGGGAGGGAAAGATCCACAAAAAGGAGATCGGTTTGATGGGGATTTGAGGGGGTTCCTCACCTGTAACGCCCCGGACACATCCGTCGGTGGTCGTTACTCCTGGCGGGATCTAGACTGACCTCATAGATCAATACTAGTCTTTTCTGCGCAATTTGTCCTCACTCGTGCGCACCCGGGAGCAACTTCCCGGTCGGTCACCCATCCTGAAATTACCCCAAGCTGAGCACACTTAAATTTGGAGTTCTGTCCGAATGGGCTTCCGGAAAAGAAGGAATTCCTTATTGATATGAGTAGTCTATCATCCATATTAAGCCAGGCTATCACATACAACCCCACTCAGAGGAACCGACGTCCTCGGGCGGCCACATGAACGTTCCCTCTTGGCACATACGTCTGTGCATCCTGTCCGGTACATGTGCCATGTCGTGTGCCATGACGGGTCACAAACATCATGACACCTGTCAGCAAAATCCGTGTAACCGCGAGGGTCGGCTCTGATACCAACTTGTAACGCTCCGGACACACCCGTCGGTGGTCGTTACTCCTGGCGGGATCTATACTGGCCACATAGATCGATACTAGTCTTTTCTGCGCAATTTGTCCTCACTCGTGCGCACCCAGGAGCAACTTCCTGTTCGGTCACTCATCCTGAAATTACCCCAAGCTGAGCACGCTTAACTTTAGAGTTCTGTCCGAATGGGCTTCGGGAATTGTTGCTTGGGGAGGCGGCCGATTGAGGGATGCAATGGGGGTGGGCTCCACATGCGGCCCGTGTGGGTTATTACCTCTTCAGCATGATATGTTGCAGTCTATGGCGTCTCCCTCGGGGTTGAGACACCAATGTCGGGGGGACATTGATGTCGCGAACCTCGGTGTTTCGGCCATGCCACGTCGGACGGTCCATGAGTGACGACCAACGCGTGGGCAAGTTCCAAACGACATTGACCTCAGCGTCTCCCGTGTATCGCAAATGCCACGATGGGCGGCATCCCTAAAAGAGGGTTACGATCGTGCAAGACTTTTGAAGTAGACTTTATTCACGCTAATCTTTAGAAAGGCTAAAACAATGATTTTGTCCCTCACGGTCGCGGGTGGAGATGATGGGTTGCGGGTTGCAGGATGTGGAGCTTAGCGGGCCAGTGACATTTCTAGGCCCAATCAAAAAACCAGATGATTTAGTTGTTTACGGGAGTAGTAAGGAAAGCTACCCCAGTTCGTGACCTAAGTTTCATCTTTTTTTTATTTTCAAAAAGAAGGATTACTCCTGGCCTCAGCATCAAGCGATGTACACAACCTTTCGTAAAAAAAAATGATGCACACATCCATTTTATTAGTATATTATAAAAAAATCCAACAAACAAATACAAGGATCAAGCCAAAGCCATCTTTTTGACAACTATTGTCGCTACACCTACAAGGTTGATGATGTGCATTGATCGCGCATCAACACACACCATTTATACCAGTAGCCTCACCAAGCCACCCGATGGAAAGCCGAGATCACCAACCGGTCTAGCTAGACCCTGTACGCGCAATGCATGCACACGCCCTAGGATCAGCTTCCGCCATCTTCCACCAACCCCCTTCAGGAGTGATCGACGCATTCACCTTGCCAGGCCATTCTACTGTTGATGTTACCACGACGCCAGGCAGCGCCTCCATCTTGCGCTTGTCCGTCCACATGCACCCTTTGTCGAAACTGCACTGCGCCACGCCGCCGAGGCCCGTCGTCACTGAAGGTGCCATCATCGTCCGATCCGGGAGACCTAAATCTTGGGTTTCCCTTGGAACATCCCGAGTGCGGTGACGCAAACTGGAACAACGATGCCTCGAGAAGGAAACGATGTCAGAGCCGCCGCCATCGTCCGCCATCACCGTAGACGGCGCGATTTTCACCGAAACTCGCATCGCCCCAATCTCGCGGCTGACTGGATCCGTGCGGAGCCTCGCCATGAGGACGTACGTTGCCGCGGACATGCCGGAAGAGAGTCTCCATCTGCGCATTACTAGTCCTTCCACAAGCCGTTGGACAGTCAAGGCCAGTCCGCGACAGATCTAGCTGGGATGCCTGATCCGCGGCCACCGCCACCACCAACCTCCAGGCCGAGCAGCCCACCCCGCAAGCCACGGAGCGCCGGCCACCTCCGCCACCCATCTCCAGTAGGAAAGTCCACCCCTCTGGCCGTGGAACGCCGGGTCCACCGCACAGATCTGGGGCGTTGTCCGATCCACTGCCCAGGGAAGCTCCGCAAGAGGCGCCCCAGCCGCCTCAGGGGTCCTATTGCGTTCCACCCGCCCGGGTGCCTTTGGCCCTAAGTTTCATCTGAAAGCTAGGAAAGATATGGACATTAAATCGATGAACCAGAAGTGGTGGAGACGTAAGCGGGCTGGGATTAGGTTCAGTTTTACTGTCCTAAATGTGTTTGAAAAATCAATACTCGCCTAACAGTGCACAATGCAGGCCACTTTTAGTTGACTAGGAACAAGTACATGTCCTGATATTGAGGAAACACATGGCCCATGAGCCAATGAAAAGGTAAGCATTGAGGTGCCTTCACGCTCACAATGGCCAAGCCACACATGTATATCCTCTAGAGATCGTGAACATAAATCATCACTACGTTGAGGGCTGGGAGATTGGACCACATGAGGTTTGTTGCTTAGACTTGGAAGGCATAGTGATGCACTATTCAGCTTCATTTTTATGTACCACGAGCAACATGGAACATTTAGCCTTGTTCAGGATGACGAAGTTGGGTATTGTCGACGACATTCTCTTGTCCAAAATGAAGGAATACACGATGTTGGTGGGCTCACAACATTCTTCCCGACACGAATTGTGGGGAGCAAAACACCGGCAAAGAAAATGTATCATGATTTACAGACTAGACATGTCAATGTGTCATGACGCAGAGCAGCTACACTATACGTAAGCTCAAAGCACAAGTTTACTCAGCAACTATTGATGCTAGGAATAAGGTAAACCTTACAGGAGGCTCGAAAGCAGCGGGACGCATGACCAAAGTTTGGCTCACAGATTTTCTTTGTGTCATTCGGTGAAAATTGTCTGTCCTGACGCACATCACGGCCCAGTGAACAAAGATAATAATTCAGGCAATCGATTGTGCCTTGAATAATATGAAACTTCTAATGGAGCCTTTTACATGTCTATGCCACCAAACATCTCCAGAATTGAACTCTTCTTGGTGCTGACCCTGATAAGAAGCACCAACTATTGTATGTATGAATTGCTTGAGGGAACTCATCTGCCTCAAGTTAGCTGAAATATTTACAAGAAAATCAGAGGAAAATATAGTACACCCACAAAATGTTTCAGGCCCAATGAATCCTTTCTAGTTAAGCCAGGGCCATTTTCTAAGTTAGCACCATTGATAGTGGTGTTTGGGCGAGCAGGCATTTAACTATGCTAATTTTAGAGAGACTTATGATGCATCAACTCAGCTGAAAACTTACCAAACATCTCTTATTGTGTGGCCGTCCTCTGCTAAAATTTTCAGGGCCCTACTCACAACAGTTCGCTCAACATAAACCTCCAATGTTGGCTCCTCTGTTTCATGAACGATGCTATGGTACCTGCGCAGGCTATCTGGTACCTCATCATAAAATTTCATACAACTAACCTTTGAAAACAAAGTTTCTACCAAGGATAAACAAAGTGAAACACAATAGCTAAGATTCATCAAAAAGTTTTAATTTCATATTATGTTGATAGGGGCGGTCCGCGTACCCCCTCTAGCAAAAATTACAATGTCCACTCTCCCATGAAGGGGAGATGGTAGATCTACTCGCTCACTAGGTGCAATGTGAACGATTGATCTAGGCCATGAGCCTTACTGACCAGGTAAGTATGTTCAAAAGTAAACCTAGTCTCCAGTTACATAATCGTCTTCCCTGAGCCAATCTTTTTAATCTTTCCGTGTGGGACTAAAACAAACTTAATTGGTCTGCCGTCCTGGTCTATCTGAAGTTCTCAACCGAACACATTGCCCGGATCCAGGGCCCGGGTTGCATCTAGCCCATTAATACAAAGCTAGCCTCTTGCACGATCTTCTCGAAAAAAGAAAAAAGCAGCCTCTTGAAGGATGTCGTAGGGACACCCGGCAATTCCTGCTGTCTTCTTCTCGTTGCTCTGAACTGCGTCGTTAACTGTTGCTGCTCATTGCAGGTGTGTTTCCAGATGCGCTGGGGTTGATGTAAATTAAAACTAAAATTTTGATCAAGTCCAAATGTCTTGTCATGATGGACTTTGCTAGCTAGCTCAACTTGATCGATCACCACCCTTGTGAGTGCTTGGCGGACCCAGCTGTTCCGATCGGACCAAAACATTGCAATACCACGGACCAGGTGCTGGCTCCTTTGGCATCCGGTCAGTAGCATGCATAATTGCACATGGCCTAGTAATGGTCAGCTTTTACGTTCAATCTTTCTGCCATGTGATGTCTTGGAGATTTTGAAAATTCGAGCATCCCTGAGACAGGGTGCGGATGTACTAGCTTGGGGTTCAGGAAAATTTGGTGTTTTCACCGTTAAATCTGCGTACAAAATGGCGTTTGATGAGTCATGCCGTGAGATTGCCCAAGGCTCTAGTTCTGCACCAGAGGGGACGCGGGCCTGCTGGAAATTGATTTGGGGAGGTATGTCTACCCCAACGGTTAAAAACTTTGCCTGGAGAGTTGCTATAAATTCACTTCCAACCTGGCAAAATAAATATAAGAGAGGACTAGAAACTTCAGATGTTTGTCCTGTTTGTGGTACTGAACCGGAGGATAGTTTCCATGCACTATGCCGATGTCCACTAGCAGTCCAGCTCTGGTACTGTATGAGGGAAGTGTGGCGCTTGCCGAATCTGAAGGAAGTAATTAACACTTGTGTAGAATGGCTACTGGATGTCTTGTATCCATTGGGAGATGTTCAACGAACCATGGTTTTGTTTACTTTTTGGAGAATATGGCATAACCGTAATGAGGTGACACACAACAAGACCCCACCACCGATGGATACATCCAGACGTTTTTTGTGCAGTTACATGGACTCCTTGATCGCAATGGCCCAAGACTATGGTTGTGATCCAGTGAAAGGTAAAGTTGTACTCCCTTCGTAAAGAAATATAAGAGCGTTTAGATAACTAGCAAAGGAAGTATTATCTTATGCTCCGGTTGTGAAACGTACGCATGAAATATCAGATGGTACACATCCTACAAAGTGGTCTCCTCCACCCGTTGGTTGGGTGAAACTTAATACGGAGGGATCATGGACGGAGGATGGTAAAGCCGGAGCTGGTATGGTGTGTTGTTGCCGCGCCCTTCTCCCTCACCCAATGGAGCACTACCCCTCTCTCTCTCTCTCTGCACTTGAGGAAGAAGAGGACTGGAGGAAGAAGAAGGACACAGGGACACAAGTGTTTTCCGACGCACGTACGCCACCCGCCGCACAAACAACGTTCTCTTTTTTTCTGAGCACGAACTCAGTCCAGCTGCCTTGGCAATACACAGGGGTGGGGGAGCCTTATACACCAGCGCACATACGCCAAGCCGTGCCCACTCAACCCACTCGCCACGTCCCACGGATCCTGGCTCGCGCACCCGCCGCTCCTACGCGGACGACGCGGCCACTCCCATCGCGGGCGACGCGGTCACACCTCCTGGCTCCTCGCCAACCAGCTCACACACGCGCACGTACACATACTCCTACACACACTCACGCAGCTACGGCCCTGACTATGCCCGGCTCATCTGGCACCCGCACGCACGCGCGCCTGATGCGCCCTGGCCGAGCCACGGCTTATTTGTCTAACATTCACCCTCCTAAGCCGTGGCTCAGAGGAGTCCGTCGTCTTCAACGTCGGCGTCCGCCATCAGTGCGCCCTCCGCCGCCGGCTTCCTCCGCAGCTCGAGGAAATCCCTCTTGAAGTGGCCGCACTCACCGCACTTGTAGCAGCGGCCGCGCCTGTTGCCTCCGTTGCTTGACGCCACGCTCTGCCCATCATTGTCGTCGCGCACACCTCCCTGCTGCCGCTCCCGTGCCCGCCATTGCGGCATGGTGAGCACCAGCTGATCGCCGCCACGCTCGCCGCCATCTTGTCCACGGTGCCGAACCCACTCATCAAACGCGCGCAGCTGCCCGAGCGCCTCGTCGAACGTCATCTCGTCGAGGTTGCAGAACTGCTCGATGCCGGCGACGACGGGGAACAGACGATCGGGGACGGTGTCCAGGAGCTTTTTCACCAGCATCGCATCGCCGAGCATGTTCCCGAGGTTCGCAAACCGCGCCGTCATCCCTGCCAGCTGTTGGAAATATGCCCTAGAGGCAATAATAAATTGATTATTATTATATTTCCTTGTTCATGATAATCGTTTATTATCCATGCTAGAATTGTATTGATAGAAAACTCAGATACATGTGTGGATACATAGACAACACCATGTCCCTAGTAAGCCTCTAGTTGACTGGCTCGTTGATCAATAGATGGTTACGGTTTCCTGACCATGGACATTGGATGTCGTTGATAACGGGATCACATCATTAGGAGAATGATGTGATGGACAAGACCCAATCCTAAGCCTAGCACAAGATCATGTAGTTCATATGCTAAAGCTTTTCTAATGTCAAGTATCGTTTCCTTAGACCATGAGATTGTGCAACTCCCGGATACCGTAGGAGTGCTTTGGGTGTGCCAAACGTCACAACGTAACTGGGTGGCTATAAAGGTACACTACAGGTATCTCCGAAAGTGTCTGTTGGGTTGGCACGAATCGAGACTGGGATTTGTCACTCCGTGTGACGGAGAGGTATCTCTGGGCCCACTCGGTAGGACATCATCATAATGTGCACAATGTGATCAAGGAGTTGATCACGGGATGATGTGTTGCGGAACGAGTAAAAGAGACTTGCCGGTAACGAGATTGAACAAGGTATCGGGATACCGACGATCGAATCTCGGGCAAGTATCGTACCGATAGACAAAGGGAATTGTATACGGGATTGATTAAGTCCTTGACATCGTGGTTCATCCGATGAGATCATCGTGGAACATGTGGGAGCCAACATGGGTATCCAGATCCCGCTGTTGGTTATTGACCGGAGAACGTCTCGGTCATGTCTGCATGTCTCCCGAACCCGTAGGGTCTACACACTTAAGGTTCGATGACGCTAGGGTTATAAAGGAAGCTTGTATGTGGTTACCGAATGTTGTTCGGAGTCCCGGATGAGATTCTTTGCACGAGTCTATTGCGTAGATTCTTTGCACGAGTAGAACACAAAGTAGTTGTGGGCGTTGATTTTGTTCAATATGCTTACCGTTACTAGTCAATCTTGATTCGGCGGCATTGTGGGATGAAGCCGCCCGGACCGACCTTACACGTACACTTACGTGAGACAGGTTCCACCGACTGACATGCACTAGTTGCATAAGGTGGCTAGCGGGTGCCAGTCTCTCCCACTTTAGTCGGATCGGATTCGATGAAAAGGGTCCTTATGAGGGGTAAATAGCAATTGACATATCACGTTGTGGTTTTGCGTAGGTAAGAAACGTTCTTGCTAGATACCCATAGCAGCCACGTAAAACATGCAAACAACAATTAGAGGACGTCTAGCTTGTTTTTGCAGGGTATGCCATGTGATGTGATATGGCCAAAGGATGTGATGTATGATATATGTGATGTATGAGATGATCATGTTCTTGTAATAGGAATCACGACTTGCATGTCAATGAGTATGACAACCGGCAGGAGCCATAGGAGTTTTCTTTAATTTATTTATGACCTGTGTGTCAACATAAATGTCATGTAATTACTTTACTTTATTGCTAACCGTTAGCCATAGTAGTAGAAGTAATAGTTGACGAGACAACTTCACGGAGATCATGATGATGAAGATCATGGTGTCATGCCGGTGATGATGATGATCATGGAGCCCCGAAGATGGAGATCGAAAGGAGCAAAGTGATGATGGCCATATCATGTCACTATTTGATTGCATGTGATGTTTATCATGTTTTTGCATCTTATTTGCTTAGAACGACGGTAGTAAATAAGATGATCCCTCCTTAAAATTTCAAGAAAGTGTTCCCCCTAACTGTGCACCGTTGCGAAAGTTCGTCGTTTCGAAGCACCACGTGATGATCGGGTATGATAGATTCTTACGTTCGAATACAACGGGTGTTGACGAGCCTAGCATGTACAGACATGGCCTCGGAACACATGCAAACACTTAGGTTGACTTGACGAGCCTAGCATGTACAGACATGGCCTCGGAACACAGAAGACCGAAAGGTCGAGCATGAGTCGTATGGTAGATACGATCAACATGAAGATGTTCACCGACGTTGACTAGTCCGTCTCACGTGATGATCGGACATGGCCTAGTTGACTCGGATCATGTAATCACTTGGATGACTAGAGGGATGTCTATCTGAGTGGGAGTTCATAAGATGAACTTAATTATCCTGAACATAGTCGAAAAGGTCTTCGCAAATTATGCTGTAGCTCGTGCTTTAGTTCTACTGTCTTTAAATAGGTTCCTAGAGAAAATATAGTTGAAAGTTGATAGTAGCAATTATGCGGACAGTAGAAGGATTGTGTCCTTAATGCACCGCTCGGTGTGCTGGACCTCGAACGTGGTCTGTGGATGTTGCGAACATCTGACATACACGTTTTGATGACTACATGATAGTTCGGTAATGATAAATGGTTTAGAATTGAGGCACCGAAGACATTTTGAAATGTCGCGGAACATATGAGATGTTTCGAGGGCTGAAATTGGGATTTCAGGCTCGTGCCCACGTCAAGAGGTATAAGACCTCCGACGATTTTCTTGGCCTGCAAACTAAGGGAGAAAAGCTCAATCGTTGAGCTTGTGCTCAGATTGTCTGAGTACAACAATCACTTGAATCGAGTGGGAGTTGATCTTCCAGACAAGATAGTGATGTTTCTCCAAAATCATTGCCACCAAGCTGCTAGAGCTTCGTAATGAACTATAACATATCAGGGATAGATATGATGATCCTTGAAATATTCGCGATGTTTGACACCGCGAAAGTAGAAATCAAGAAGGAGCATCAATTGTTGATGGTTAGTGAAACCACTAGTTTCAAGAAGAGCAAGGGCAAGAAGGGATACTTCATGAAACGGCAAATCAGCTGCTGCTCTAGTGGATAAACCCAAGGTTGAACCCAAACCCGAGACTAAGTGCTTCTGTAATGAGGAGAACAGCTACTGGAGCAGAATTATCCTAGATACTTGGTAGATGAGAAGGCTGTCGATAGAAGTATATTGGATATACATTATGTGAATGTGTACTTTACTAGTACTCCTAGTAGCATCAGGGTATTAGATAGCGGTTCGGTTGCTAAGTGTTAGTAACTCGAAATAAAAGCTACGGAATAAACGGAGACTAGCTAAAGGTGAGCTGACGAGATGTGTTGGAAGTGTTTCCAAGGTTGATAGGATCAAGCATCACATGCTCCCTCTACCATCGATATTGGTGTTAAACCTAAATAATTGTTATTTGGTGTTTGCCTTGAGCATAGACATGATTGGATTATGTCTATCGCAATACGGTTATTCATTTAAGGAGAATAATGGTTACTCTATTTATTTGAATAATACCTTCAATGGTCTTGCACCTAAAATGAATGGTTTATTGAATCTCGATCATAGTGATACACATGTTCATGCCAAAAGATATAAGATAGTAATGATAGTACCACCTACTTGTGGCACTGCCATGTAAGTCATATTGGTATAAAACGCATGAAGAAGCTCCATGTTGATGGATCTTTGGACTCACTCATTTTTGAAAAGGATTGAGACATGTGAGCCATGTCTATTGGTATATACGCATGAAGAAACTCCATGCAGATGGACCGTTTGGACTCACTTGATTTTGAATCGCTTGAGACATGCAGATCATACCACATGGGCAAGATGACTGAAAGCTTCGGTTTCAGTAAAATGGAACAGGAAAGCAACTTGTTGGAAGTAACACATTTTGATGTGTGCAGTCCAATGAGTGCTGAGGCACGCAGTGGATATCGTTATTCTCTTACTTCACAGATGATTTGAGTAGATACTGAGCATATTTACTTGATGAAACACAAGTCTGAATTATTGAATGGTTCAAGTAATTTTAGAGTGAAGTTGAATATCGTCGTGACAAGAGGATAAAATATCTATGATATGATCATAGAAATGAATATCTGAGTTACGAGTTTGGCACTGTGGAAATTGTTTCACGACTAGTACCTCCTGGAACACCATAGAGTGATGGTGTGTCCGAACATCATAACAATTGGATATGATGACGTCTCTTATCGAATTACCACTATCGTTCATGGGTTACGCATTGGAGACAACCGCACTCACTTTAAATAGGGCACCACGTAATTCCGATGAGATGACACCGTATGAACTATGTTTTAGAGAAACCTAAAGCTGTCATTTCTTAAAAGTTTGGGGCTGCGACGCTTATATGAAAAGGTTTCAGGCTGATAAGCTCGAACCCAAAGCGGATAACTGCATCTTCATAGGACACCCAAAACAGTTGGGTATACCTCCTGTCTCAGATCCGAAAGCAATAGGGGTTGTTTCTCAAATCGGGTCCTTTCTCGAGGAAAAGTTTCTCTCGAAAGAATTGAGTGGGAGGATGGTGGAGACTTGATGAGGTTATTGAACCGTCACTTCAACTAGTGTGTAGCAGGGCACAGGAGTTGTTCCTATGGCACCTACACCAATTGAAATGGAAGCTTATGATAGTGATCATGAGACTTCGAATCAAGTCACTCCCAAACCTCGTAGGATGACAAGGATGCGTACTACTTCAGAGTGGTACGTAATCCTGTCTTGGAAGTCATGTTGCTAGACAACAATGAACCTACGAGCTATGGAGAAGCGATGGTGGGCCCGGATTCCGATGAATGGCTCGAGGCCATAAAATCCGAGAGAGGATCCATGTATGAAAACAAAGTGTAGACTTTGGCAGAACGGCTCAATGGTCGTGAGGCTGTTGAGTACAGATGGATTTTAAAAGGAAGACGGACAATGATGGTAAATGTCACCATTAAGAAAGCTCGACTTGTCATTAAGATGTTTTCCGACAAGTTCAAGGAGTTGACTGCGATGAGGCTTTCTCACTCGTAGCGATGCTAAGAGTCTGTTGGAATTATGTTAGCGATTACTGCATTATTTATGAAATTGTGCAGATAGGATGACAAAACATTGTTTCCTCGACGATTTTCTTGAGGAAAGGTTGTATGTGATACAACCAGAAGATTTTTGTCAATCCTGAAAGATGCTAACAAGTATGCAAAGCTCCAGCAATCCTTCTAAGGACTGGAGTAAGCATCTCGGTGTTGGAATGTACGCTTTGATGAGATGATCAAAGATTTGGGTTTATACAAAGTTTATGAGAAACTTATATTTCCAAAGAAGTGAGTGGGAGCACTATAGAATTTCTGATGAGTATATGTTGTTGACATATTGTTGATCGGAAATGATGTAGAATTTCTGGAAAGCATATAGGGTTATTTGAAAAGTGTTTTCAATGGAAAACCTGGATTAAGCTACTTAAACATTGAGCATCAAGATCTATAAGGATAGATCAAAATCGCTTAATAGTACTTTCAAACAAACACATACCACGACAAGATTTTGAAGGAGTTCAAAATAGATCAGCAAAGAAGGAGTTCTCGGCTGTGTTACAAGGTGTGAGTATTGAGCAAGACTGAAGACATGACCACGGCAGAATAGAAAGGACGAAGGTCGTCCCCTATGCTTTAGTCGTAGGCTCTAAAGTATGCTATGCTATGTACCGCACCTGAAGTGTGCCAAACCATGAGTCGGTCAAGGGGTACAAGTGTGATCTAGAAATGGATCACAGGACAACGGTCAAAGTTATCCTTAGTAACTAGTGGACTAAGGAATTTTCTCGATTATGGAGGTGGTAAAAGAGTTCGTCGTAAAGGGTTACACCGATGCAAGCTTTGACACTAATCCAGATTATTCTGAGTAGTAAACTGGATTCGTATAGTAGAACAGTTATTTGGAATAGCACCAAATAGAGCGTGGTAACTGCATCTAGGAGATGACATAGATATTTGTAAAGCACACACGGATCTGAAAGGTTCAGACCCGTTGACTATAACCTCTCTCACAAGCATATCATGATCAAACCCAGAACTCTTGGGTGTTAGTCACATAGGGATGTGACCTTGAGTGTTAATCACATATCGATGTGAACTAAATTATTGACTCTAGTGCAAGTGGGAGACTGTTGGAAATATGCCCTAGAGGCAATAATAAATTGATTATTATTATATTTCCTTGTTCATGATAATCATTTATTATCCATGCTAGAATTGTATTGATAGGAAACTCAGATACATGTGTGGATACATAGACAACACCATGTCCCTAGTAAGCCTCTAGTTGACTAGCTCGTTGATCAATAGATGGTTACGGTTTCCTGACCGTGGACATTGGATGTCGTTGATAACGGGATCACATCATTAGGAGAATGATGTGATGGACAAGACCCAATCCTAAGCCTAGCACAAGATCATGTAGTTCGTATGCTAAAGCTTTTCTAATGTCAAGTACCGTTTCCTTAGACCATGAGATTGTGCAACTCCCGGATACCGTAGGAGTGCTTTGGGTGTGCCAAACATCACAACGTAACTGGGTGGATTAAAAGGTACACTACAGGTATCTCCGAAAGTGTCTGTTGGGTTGGCACGAATCGAGGCTGGGATTTGTCACTCCGTGTGACGGAGAGGTATCTCTGGGCCCACTCGGTAGGACATCATCATAATGTGCACAATGTGATCAAGGAGTTGATCACGGGATGATGTGTTGCGGAACGAGTAAAAGAGACTTGCCGGTAACGAGATTGAACAAGGTATCGGGATACCGACGATCGAATCTCGGGCAAGTATCGTACCGATAGACAAAGGGAATTGTATACGGGATTGATTAAGTCCTTGACATCGTGGTTCATCCGATGAGATCATCGTGGAACATGTGGGAGCCAACATGGGTATCCAGATCCCGCTGTTAGTTATTGACCGGAGAACGTCTCGGTCATGTCTGCATGTCTCCCGAACCCGTAGGGTCTACACACTTAAGGTTCGATGATGCTAGGGTTATAAAGGAAGCTTGTATGTGGTTACCGAATGTTGTTCGGAGTCCCGGATGAGATCCCGGACGTCACGAGGAGTTCCGGAATGGTCCGGAGGTAAAGATTTATATATAGGAAGTATGGTTTTGGCCACCGGAAGTGTTCTGGGCATCACCGGTAGTGTACCGGGACCACCGGAGGTGTCCGGGGGTCCACCAAGTGGGGCCACCATCCCGGAGGGCTACTTGGGCTAAGTGTGGGAGGGGACCAGCCCCAGGTGGGCTGGTGCGCCCCCCCCCCCACAAGGCCCAAGGCGCAAGGAAGAGGGGAAAGGGGGCAAACCCTAGGGCAGATGGGCCCTAAGGCCCACTGCTGGTGCGCCTCCCTCTTCCCCTCCCCCTTGGCCGCCTCCCTTAGATGGGATCTAGGCTGGCCGCCACCCCTAGGGGTGAAAACCCTAAAGGGGGCGCAGCCCCTCCCCTTCCCCTATATATAGTTGAGGTTTGGGCTGCCCACAACACACGAGTTCCTCTCCTGTTAATGGCGCAGCCCTACATCTCTCCTTCCTCCTCTCCCGCGGTGCTTGGCGAAGCCCTGCAGGATTGCCACGCTCCTCCACCACCACCACGCCGTTGTGCTGCTGCTGGACGGAGTCTTCCTCAACCTCTCCCTCTCTCCTTGCTGGATCAAGGCATGCGAGAAGTCACCGGCTCTGTACGTGTGTTGAACGCGGAGGTGCCGTCCGTTCGGCACTTGGTCATCGGTGATTTGGATCACGACGAGTACGACTCCATCAACGCCGTTCACTTGAACGCTTCCGCTTAGCGATCTACAAGGGTATGTAGATGCACTCTCTTTCCCCTCGTTGCTGGTTTCTCCATAGATAGATCTTGGTGACACGTAGGAAAATTTTCAATTTCTGCTACGTTCCCCAACACCAGCCTCCCGGCGTACGCATCCAGCGCCTCGTCATCCGCCATCTTCATGCGATCTAGCTGCCCGCGCAGCGTCGCCCGCCTCGCCGCACGCACCCGATCGGCGCCGACGAACCTCACCTTCAGGGAGTCCCATCCTCCCTGGCGGTGAGCTTCGTCGCCACCTGCAGCAGCATGTCTTCCAGCAGCGCTCCGAGGATCAACGCACGCGCCGCCTTGCACTTCTTGGCGTTCACCGCCGTGTCGCCCGGCGCCACCGCCTCCCACACAATGTGGACGTCGAGGATCGCCTGCGCCTTTATAGCCCACACCATGTAGTTGTCCAGCGTGAGCATCGACATCGCCGTCGACACCGATCCGCCCGCGCCGCCGCCGTGTGGGATGAGCGCCATGGTCGCCGGTGATAGCCCGAACCGAAGCTCTGATACCAATTGTTGTTGCTGTGCCCTTCTCCCTCACTCACCGGAGCACTACCTCTCTCTCTCTCTCTCTCTCTTTCTCTACCTGTACGTACGCCACCCGCCGCACAAACGATGTTCTCTTTTTTCCTGAGCACGAACTCAGTCCAGCTGCCTTGGCAATACACAGGGGTGGGGGAGCCTTATACGCTTGCGCACATATGCCAGGCCATGCCCACTCAACCAACTCACCACATCCCGCGGATCCTAGCTCGCGCACCCGCCGCGCTCCTACGCGGACGATGCGGCCACTCCCATCGTGGGTGACGCGGTCATGCCTCCTGGCTCCTCGCCAATCAGCTCACACACACGCACGTACACGTGCTACTACACACACTCACGCAGCTACGGCCCTGACTATGCCCAGCTCGTCTGGCACCCACACGCACGCGCACCCGACGCGCCCTGGCTGAGCCACGACTTATTCGTCTAACATGGTGCTTCGTGATGATCGCGGCAATGCCATCTATTCATCCTGCAGGGAACTCTTCTCATGTCAAGATGCCTTAGAAGCAGAAATAAGTGCATGCATGGAGGGTTTATCTCTAGCCATTCAGCGTTCGGATCTCCCAATTTGCATTGAGATGGATTGGATACTAGCGGTGAACATGTTGAAAGACAGTGGCATGAACAGGTCTGTTTATGCGGCGCTGGTGCAGGAGATCATGCATTTGAAGTCTCTTCGTATGACTCGTATTACTCATATCAATCGTGGTCAGAACTGTGTAAGTGATTTCCTAGCTAAATTTGCTAGAACTGGTAGTAGAACCGTAGTTTGGTTGGGCTCTGGCCTCCAAGAAGTCATTGAGTTATGTAAGAAGGATTGTACGGTTGATGCTTGAGTAATACTCCCTCCGTTCCAAAATAGATGACCCAATTTGTACTAACTTTAGTACAAAGTTAGTATAAAGTTGGGTCATCTATTTTGGAACGGAGGGAGTATAAGTTTTTACCCGCAAAAAAATAAAAAAATTGTATGTATTCATTTAGTACATCATGTATTAGTCACTAAGCTCAATACAATTTTCCTTGTGCAATCAACAAGGTATTACTATGTGTTTTTTCTTTGCGAATAAAGTGATTACTATGTGTGACTGTCACATACAATGTCATGTTTATTTCCTCTTCTTATTCCATAATAAAGAAAATGTAACTTATAGGAAGAACATTGTGAAAATATATCTCCTACCTATAGATATTTCGGCACGACAAATTTTCGCGCAAACACATCTGGGAGAAACATCGCCGGCACGACAAAGCACAATGCGTCAACATGGACTTAGGACTATGAACCATCCTCTTCATCAATCAAGGAATGACTTGGTCCCCAACCTGGAAGGCGTGGCTGAACTATTATCACCTACAGTCATTTGAACTGAAATACTTCATAAGAAGTAAATTTTGTATGGAAGTTCTTTCGATCAAAGATTGAAGTTGATCACGAAAGTTAGTATGAAAACTCTCCCTACTCTTCACCTATTGTGTGGCCAGAAGAATTCACAACAACACTATCCCATGATCACAAAACTGACAATGACCTGCCATAGCCTTTACAATATATTGAATAGTTTGTGCCCCTGACCTCTGCGTCGCTTCCACGAGTGACACATGCACTGGTAGAAAAAGAGGCTTCCGTCCAGCCCCATTAGTTGCGGAACTGTAGGAACCGCGACTAATGAAGTCTTTAGTCGCGGTTCGGCAGACGAACCGCGACCAAAGGCCTGGGCCCAGGGCGCTCGATGGCCAGCTGGTGCACGTGAGGGGCTTTAGTCGCGGTTGGCCAGGCCAACCACGACTAAAGGTGCCCAAAGGCCTTTAGTCGCGGTTGGCCAGGCCAACCGCGACTAAAGCTCCTCCCCTATATATACCAGTTCAGCACACTCAATTAGCCATTTGGTGCCACTTCTCTTCACAAGCTTCACAAGGGGGTGTAGGTTTGCTTTTGGTTCCTCTTATGCACACAAGGTGTTTGATGAAATGCCCCAAGAGCGTGAAACAAACATGATATGAAGTGTTGGAGCCACACTTGAGGTTCCTCATTTATTTTTTCCTCCTCGATCGCGGTTAGCAACTTGAACCTTTCATTCATGTGTGTCATTGATAAAATATGCATGTGTGTTGTTCATTGTTTAATTTCTATTGTTTATAGCTAGTTAGTTTAGCAAATGCATGATGGTTAATTATATATATTTTATATTATAATAATGCAGATGAATCGGCAATGGATGTACGGTAACCGACTCTCCCGCGAGTTCACTACGGGTTTGAAAGATTTCCTCGTAGTGGCTAATGCGAACAAGCAGAAGGGTTTTGTTATCTGTCCATGTGTTGACTGTAAGAATCAGAAGGGTTACTCTTCCTCAAGAGAAGTTCACCTGCACCTGCTTCGGCACGGTTTCATGCCAAGCTATAATTGTTGGACCAAGCATGGAGAAAGAGGGGTTATAATGGAAGAAGATGAAGAAGGGGATGATTTCATCGATGAAAGCTATCTTGCTCATTTCGGTGATACTTTCATGGAGGATGCTGAAGGTGAAGGGGAAGGTGAAGGGGAAGGTGAAGGTGAAGAAGAGGCATGTGATGAGACCGTTGATGATCTTGGTCGGACCATTGCTGATGCACGGAGACGCTGCGAAACTGAAAAGGAGAGGGAGAATTTGGATCGCATGTTAGAGGATCACAGAAAGTCGTTGTACCCCGGATGCGATGATGGTCTGAAAAAGCTGGGCTGCACATTGGATTTGCTGAAATGGAAGGCACGGGCAGGTGTAGCTGACTCGGCATTTGAAAACTTGCTGAAAATGTTGAAGAATATGTTTCCAAAGAATAACGAGTTGCCCGCCAGTACGTACGAAGCAAAGAAGGTTGTCTGCCCTCTAGGTTTAGAGGTTCTGAAGATACATGCATGCATCAACGACTGCATCCTCTACCGCGGTGAATACGAGAATTTGAATGAATACCCGGTATGCACTGCATTGCCTTATAAGATCAGAGGCGATGACCCAGGTGACGATGTTGAGGGCGAGAAACCCAGGAAGAGGGTTCCCGCGAAGGTGATGTGGTATGCTCCTATAATACCACGGTTGAAACGTCTGTTCAGGAACAAAGAGCATGCCAAGTTGTTGCGATGGCACAAAGAGGACCGTAAGTCGGACGGGGAGTTGAGACACACCGCAGATGGAACACAATGGAGAAAGATCGACAGAGAGTTCAAAGATTTTGCAGCTGACGCAAGGAACATAAGATTTGGTCTAAGTACAGATGGCATGAATCCTTTTGGCGAGCAGAGCTCCAGCCATAGCACCTGGCCCGTGACTCTATGCATCTACAACCTTCCTCCTTGGTTGTGCATGAAGCGGAAGTTCATTATGATGCCAGTGCTCATCCAAGGTCCGAAGCAACCCGGCAACAACATCGATGTGTACCTAAGGCCATTAGTTGATGAACTTTTACAGCTGTGGGGCAGACCTGGTGTCCGTGTGTGGGATGAGCACAAAGAAGAGGAATTTTACTTACGAGCGTTGCTTTTCGTAACCATCAACGATTGGCCTGCTCTTAGTAACCTTTCGGGACTGTCAAATAAAGGATACAATGCATGCACGCACTGCTTACATGAGACTGAAAGTGTACATTTGCCAAATTGTAAGAAGAACGTGTACCTTGGGCATCGTCGATTTCTTCCGAAAATTCATCCAGTAAGAAAGAAAGGCAAGCATTACAACGGCAAGGCAGATCACCGGCCGAAGCCTGCAGAACGCACTGGTGCTGAGGTATTTGATATGGTCAAGGATTTGAAAGTCATCTTTGGAAAGGGTCCTGGCGAACAATCAGTTCCGAAGGGAGCTGACGGGCACGCAGCCATGTGGAAGAAGAAATCTATATTCTGGGAGCTAGAATATTGGAAAGTCCTAGAAGTCCGCTCTGCAATCGACGTGATGCACGTTACGAAGAATATTTGCGTGAACCTCCTAAGCTTCTTGGGCGTGTATGGGAAGACAAATGATACAAAGGAAGCACGGCAGGACCAGCAACGTTTGAAAGACCCTGATGACCGGCATCCGGAATGGTTTCAAGGTCGTGCCAGCTACGCTCTGACCAAAGAAGAGAAGGTCATCTTTTTTGAATGCCTGAGCAGTATGAAGGTCCCGTCTGGATTCTCGTCCAATATAAAGGGAATAATAAACATGGCGGAGAAAATGTTCCAAAACCTGAAGTCTCACGACTGCCACGTGATTATGACGCAATTGCTTCCGATTGCTTTGAGGGGGCTCCTGCCGGAAAATGTTCGAGTAGCCATTGTGAAGCTATGTGCATTTCTCAATGCAATCTCTCAGAAGGTAATCAATCCAGAAGTTCTACCACGGTTACAGAACGATGTGATCCAATGTCTTGTCAGTTTCGAGTTGGTGTTCCCGCCATCCTTCTTCAATATTATGACGCACCTCCTGGTTCACCTAGTCGAAGAGATTTTCATTCTCGGTCCTGTATTTCTACACAATATGTTCCCCTTCGAGAGGTTCATGGGAGTATTAAAGAAATATGTTCGTAACCATGCTAGGCCAGAAGGAAGCATCGCCAAGGGCTATGGAAATGAGGAGGTAATTGAGTTTTGTGTTGACTTTGTTCCTGACCTTAAGCCGATTGGTCTTCCTCGATCGCGGCACGAGGGGAGACTAAGTGGAAAAGGCACGATCGGAAGGAAATCAACGATATGTATGGACGGCCATTCTCTGACTGAAGCACACCACACTGTACTGGCCAATTCCAGCTTGGTGGCTCCGTACTTTGAAAAACACAAGAATATTTTACGCTCGGACAACCCGGGGAAGCCTGAATCCTGGATTAGGAAGGCCCACATGGAGACTTTCGGCAGTTGGTTGAGAAAACATTTAATGAATGACAATGATGTTGTAGATCAGCTGTACATGTTGGCCAAGACACCATCTTCGACTATAACGACTTTCCAAGGGTACGAGATAAATGGGAATACATTTTACACGATCGCCCAAGATAAAAAGAGCACCAACCAAAACAGTGGTGTCCGCTTTGATGCAGCAACCGAGAATGGGCAAAAGGTCACATATTATGGTTACATAGAGGAGATATGGCAACTTGACTATGGACCCTCCTTTAAGGTCCCTTTGTTCCGGTGCAAATGGTTCAAGCTAACAGGAGGTGGGGTAAAGGTGGGCCAGCAATACGGAATGACAATGGTGGATTTCAACAATCTTGGTTACCTTGACGAACCATTCGTCCTAGCGAAAGATGTCGCTCAGGTTTTCTATGTGAAGGACATGAGTAGCAAACCGAGGAAACGGAAAGATAAGAAAACGATCAGTACATCATGCGATGATCCAAAGCGCCACATTGTTCTTTCAGGGAAAAGAAACATCGTGGGAGTGGAGGACAAGACAGACATGTCAGAAGATTATAATATGTTTGCTGAAATTCCGCCCTTCAAAGTGAACACCAACCCAAGCATTAAGTTAAATGATGAGGATGCTCCATGGATACGGCACAATCGTAAGCAAGCAAGGACACAAGGGAAGAAATGATGTGTAATAATTTATTGTACCAAACTTTGTTGAATGGATCATGTGAATTATATTACCCGTGATGTGTTTGGTGTCCATTTTCGAATGATTCGAGATACCGCTGATGATACATGAAATTTGGAGTGATTTAGTCATACTCCTGCCTAGGCGTATAATATGCATACTCGTAGTCTTCATAGCCGCCGCCGTTGTACTGGTAGTCGTCGCCTTCTAAGTTGCCACCGTCGTCGTCGCTACTGTCGTCGCTATCGTCGGGCGGCGCTCGTGGCTCGAACTGAGGGTAGCGCAGGCGGGGGATATCGCCGGCCGTGATGTAGTCCATGACGCTCTGCAGAGTCCGGCCGTACCACCATAGCCGACGGCCGGCCTCGTGGAAGTTCCCAGGAGGCAGACCGTCCTTCTCATACCTAGCGAGCGCCCTCTCACGCCGATTGATGAAGAAGGCGTCCCAAGTATGCTGGTTATCGGGATGCCAGCGGGGATTCATCCGCTGCTCCGGCGTGAGTTTTATTTTTGAATTGAATTAGTTTTATTTTTCTTAATTTTTTGATATATTATTTGTATTTTTAGAATTTTGAATTGAATTAGTTTTATTTTTCTGAATTTTTTGATATAATATTTGTGTTTTTAACATATTGAATTGAATTAGTTCTATTTTTCTGAATTTTTTGATATATTATTTGTATTTTTAACATATTGAATTGAATTAGTTTTATTTTTCTTAATTTTTTGATATATATTGAATTGAATCATAAGCATGCAAGAAGGGATTTTAAAATGAATTAGTTTTATTTTTCTGATTTTTTTGATATATAATTGTATTTTTAAGATTTTAAAATGAATTAGTTTTATTTTTCTGATTTTAAAAGGAAAAAGGAAGAAGAAGAAAGAAGGAAAAAGGAAGAAAAAAACAAAAGAAAAAAACAGAAGAAAAAAGGAAAAACAGAAGAAAAAAACAAACAGAAGAAAAACATAAGAAAAAAACAAAAGAAAAAAACAGAAGAAAAAAGGAAAAAGGAAAAAAGGAAGAAAAAAAGAAGAAAAACAAAACAAAATAAATAAAGCACAGACCCTTTAGTCCCGGTTGGGGAGGCGGACCGCGACTAAAGGGTACCCTTTAGTCGCGGTTGTTGTCCCCAACCGCGACTAAAGGGTCTTTCTGCGCGGGAACGAAAGCGGCGGCAAAACCCTTTAGTCCCGGTTGGGGAGGCGGACCGTGACTAAAGGTGCGTCTATAAATACTGCACTTAGCAGTTTTGCCACTTCCCATTCTCCTCTCTCTCGACGCCGAAGCGCTGCCCCGACGCCGACGCCGAAGCCCTGCCCCGACGCCGACGCCCTGCCCCGACGCCGAAGCCCTGCGCGCCGCCGCCCCCATCCCCAGTGAGCGCCGCCTCCGCCCGTGCCTGCCCTTGCCCGCCGCCCGTGCCCTGCGCCCTTGCCCGCCGCCCGCCGCCCGACGCCCGACGCCCTGCCGCCCGCCGCCCGCCGCCCGCTGGCCCTGCCTGCCGTCCTCCGCGCGCCGGCAGAAGAAGAAGAAAGAAGAAGAAAAAGGAAGAAGAAGAAGAAAGAAAAAGGAAAAAGGAAGAAGAAGAAAGAAGGAAGAAGAAAACAAAAGAAAAACAGATGAAAAACAAAAAAAGGAAGAAAAAAGGCCACCGGAATTTTTTCTTTTTTTTTGTTCTTTTTAATTTTAACTAGTTAATTAGTCTAACAAAAACGGTAAAATAACTTAAAACTTGATAATTAACAAAAAAACCGTAAAATTTGATAATTAACCAAAAAAACGTATATAAAACTTGATAATTAACAACAAAAAAAGTAAAACTCCGCGGTGTTTTTTTTTGGGATCGAGAGGGGGCGGCGAGGGTTATACATGTGTGTGGTCCTCGCCTCCCTCTTCGTGACGCCGTCGTCTGCCGCCCCGTCTCGCGCTCTACCGCGACACCCTCTCCCACCCCTTCCTCGCCCCCTCCTTTTGCCACCGCCCTTTCGCCACCGCCACCGCCACCGCCCCCCTTCTTCACTTAATTAATTTGTTTTTACTACATGTTTTCAGGACTGACATAATGGCGGACGATAGAGCTGACCCGATTATGGACAACTATGATCCGGACGGTGAAGCACATATGTTCGGCATCATAAACGGCGATATTCTATATGTGCCGACCGGACAAGAAGAAGATGATATCTTTTCTTATCTGAACCTTGACGGTGAAGATGAAGGGCGCCGTCAGCAAGATGATGCCGAACAAACGTCGATAAACGACGATCTTCAAATGGAAGTAGCAACCACCTCCGGCGCCGAGGTATATATATACATTGAGCCTCTGGTGATACAAACTAACTGATTTGAATAAATATGTGTGTACTAACGCGCGCGACTCTCTTTCTTATTTTAGCCCTCGGCCGGATCGTCAAAACAATCATGTACGTCGTCAAAGCGTGGCGCAACCAAGACGATGAAACAAGGAGAAACATGCACCATCGAGGTTGTCGACAGTGCAACCGGCAGGCCGCTGGAGCCCCGCAAGAACGCCACCAAGTTTGTCAGCCAATGCGGAGCCGTTGTTAGAGACAACGTCTCGATCACCGTCCAGGAGTGGAATAAGCCAAAGAAGGCACAAATTGCTGGTTTCACTTTTGTCGATAAGAGAACAAAAAAAGATTGCTTCAAGAAGCTTATGGAACATTTCGTTCTACCTCCGGAATACAACAAATTCGATGAGGAGGGTAACAAGATTGAGGAAAACAAGGAGAGGAGGAGGCTAGTCAAACAGTTCGCTCTTCATAAGATGGCCGACGCATTCCGGAAATTCAAGCAAAATCTAGCCCATGACTTTGTCAAGCAGAACAAGACTCCAGATTTCAAAGGACAATATGAGAAACTGAAACATGATTGGCCAGAATTTGTGAAGCAAAAGAAATCGGAGCAGTTCATTCAAATATCGAAAAAAATAAGGAAAATGCGGCTAAGAAGGAGTACAATCATATTATGGGGCCAGGAGGGTATCGCCTTTGGCAGCCTAGGTTGGAGAAGATGGAGAACGAGCTGAGGGCGCGAGGAATCCGTCCAGGTACGGAGGGATGGGACCCAAGGGCCAAAAGCTGGTGGTACGGGCATGGGGAACGCTGAACCCGGAGACAGGGGAGTGTGTTTACCAGGGCAAAATAATTAAACCCACCCAAGCCCTTATTGACGCAATGAGGGATGCTCAAGAGGGGAAGATCAAGTTCAACAGAGAGAACGACGCACTGACAAAAGCCCTCGGGAATCCTGAACACGGAGGACGTGTACGAGGCATGGGGCACATTCCGTGGAAAATAGGGTTCCCCCAGAACGATGACCCGTACGGTTACAGAAGCCGTAAGAGAAAGATGGATCGGGAAGCAGATGTTGTGGCGCGGTTGGCATCGGAAATGGATGTGATGAAGAAAACCGTGAGTGTACTAGTAGCCGAAAGAGATGCAGCTCGGGCGCAGCATGAAGATCATCCAGCGGATCTCGGAAGCCAGCAGCGGAGAAGCAGCGTGGCTTCCACGGAGGCCCCACCGGCTGGTGCAGATGCACCAACGATCGAAATTACTGCACCGGAGCCTCTGGTGGTCGAAATTACTGCACCGGAGCCTCCTCGCTACCCCGTGGACGATATAAAGGAGATGAAAGAATGTCATCTGTATTATCCTATCGGGAACATGTCCATGAAGGTAGCCATCGGCAGTGCTTTACCATGTTTACCTGGAGCACTCCACCACAACAACCCCATTCAAGATGGCTATGCTCGTGTCACGGTGGAGGACATAGTCCAAGGGTTTGAGGACCTGGAGATTGACATTGCTACACCTGAAGGGGAGAAAAGACTTGGAAATGTCAAGCGCCATTTCATTCTATGGCAAAAGAAGTTTATCAAGTTTCCAGGCGAGGAGCCAAGGACAACAAGTCCACCCCCCTACGGTGGTGGTGGTGGCGGTGGCGGCGGTGGTGGTGGTGGTGGTGGTGGCGGTTCACCTACACCTCCGTCACGTCAGCCGACGCCTCCCAGTCCACAACGTCCGGCGGGTGATCAGACGCCGCCCCCCAGTCCTCGTCCGGCGGGTGATCAGACGCCGCCCCCCAATCCACCTCCGGCAAAGAAGCAGAAGCAGTCCTGGATTATTAACCCGGACCCTTATGTACCTAAGACCACAAAGGTACCGGAGCCATCACTGAAGCCTCTTCCCACAAGGCCTTGGGAACGTAGTGCCGAGGAAACTGCCGCGGCCGCGGCTGCTGATCATGAGAAATGGAAGGCGGACTGCAAGAAGAAAAGAGAGCCCGAGCCCAAGCCAGTATTTTCTGATGAGCAAAAGAAGTGGGCTAAGTCATTTTTGAGCACACCGTCCCAAGCCGCGAAGAATCTGCCTGACGACTATGCACGTGAACTTCGTAGGCAGGCACTCATGTTGAAGGAGAAGAAAGAGCGGGCGGAGAACCAGGAGAACAAAGCCTTGGAGGAGGCCGAGAAAACGGAATTAGAAAGTAAAAAAAGCGGGAAACGAGTTGCCCAGCTCGGGGAACAGAGTAAACAATCGATTTCCCCGCTTATAGTGAAAGCCGCCGGTCCGGATGACCCCGATATCATAGCAGTTGCGGCAGCACATGGATTGACTGTAACGAGTGCCAGAGAACAAGCGGCCAACTTAGGTATTACTCTTCGTGAACTGTTAGGCCTTGATGAGGCGCCAGTGAAGGAGGTAGTAATTACATATGTGAAGAATGGGCCTCTCGTCGAGCCTGCGCAGGAAGAGGATCTACCTCCACAAATGAAAGGTCTGCTGAAATGGTACAAGGGTTACATAAAAAATAAAAACGCCAAAGAATATATTTATGCGGAAGTTAGATATGAGCATCACTTCAAACATTACTATGTACAAATTCATCTAGTGAATTGTTTCAGCTTTTCAATCTGCGCGAGCTCGACAAATCAATCATTAGTTGCTACGTTCTGTAAGTGATTTATTTTTACCCCATCTCGTTCATATTGCCTGCACTATATATATGTCCTAACTATATTGTTGTGTCCGCTATTATACATGCAGAATGAAGATTAAGGAATGCAGAGTAAGGAACATCCATGATGTTGGGTTCATTGACCCACACATCGTTAATGGATATGTGTTGCAGCATCACCCCGCCGACATGGAGGCAGACCCGTGGCAGTTTCTTACAAAGCAGGAACTCAAAAGTGATATTCTATTTCGTTACCATTTTGGGTGAGTGTTTCTGTCTTGAGCACATTCTCTTTTGTTTACTCCATGCATGGTATGTGGCCGGCTAATCGATGAGTTATGCATGACGTACTGTGCATGTATCGTGTCCGCAGGTTCCACTGGATTCTGCTAGTAATTAAAGTTGACACCTCAGAATGTCTCGTCCACGACTCTCTGAATATGGATCCAAAGCTTTGGGGCGGCATGAGAAGAATGCTGCAGAAGTAATTATTTTCATTCATTTGCGCTCTATATCGATCGGCCTATTTAGTTCATTTCCTAATATCAAGTAACTAATAACTCTCTTGTTCATTTAATTTTCTTTGCCTCGTAGGGTTTGGAGACGGTTCGTAGATACAAAGGTCGGTGAATTCAAAAAAGAGCTAGAATTCAAAAAGTCAAAGGCTAAGAATGGTGGGGATATTCAGCCAGCGGGGACCAATCTATGTGGATACTATGTCTGTGAGATGATCCAGAGATACACCTCTGAGCGGGTTCCGAGTGATACCAATGCTCAGAGGAATAACCTCCGGATGATGCTTAGTCCAGAAGCTCGCTTCCGACCACTTCAAGAGGAACTAGCTGGATGGTTCAGCAGGGAAGTCCTCCATCCTAAAGGAGAACACCATTACGAGGACGTAGAACTTTATATGCATTAAATTATGTATGGAAACTTGTTCAAAATTGTATATGGTCATCCGATGATATTGAATATATATTGTATATTCCTCTTGAATTCTTTTTGGTTCTAATTTCAAATTTGTTTGAAATTGTACATTCATATGCATGTATGTAGTAGCGTAGAATATGTGAAACTCCTTCAAAATTAAAATAAAGCATAAAAAAATAAAACAATACAAATTAAACAGAAAACAGGTTTAGGGGGGGCAGGTTTAGGGGGGGGGGGGCTAAAACCCTAAACCTGCGGCGGCCTTTAGTCGCGGTTGGCCAGAAGAACCGCGACTAAAGGTCCTGCGCCCCGACGGCCGTCTGGCGCCCACGTGGACGGGCCTTTAGTCGCGGTTCTTAAGCAACCGCGACTAAAGGGGGGGGCCTTTAGTCCCGCCTGTTTGGTCGCGGTTGCGCAACCGCGACCAAAGGCCCTTTTTCCACCAGTGATGGGAACCCTTCACATGTCTTTGCAGTAATGAAGCAGACCCCTGAATGTATTTCAAAAGAAAATAAATGCTCACCGAACTATGGACAATGCAACCACTTCTAGTTGATTAGGAAGGAGTACATGTGCTGAAATTGAAGACACACATTGACTCACCAGCCGATAAAAAGGTAAGCAGTGAGGTACACTCACACTCATAATGGGCAAACTATAAGTGTATCTTCGTAGTTGCATAGCCCCCTAGTTCTGGTTCATCTAGAGACCATGGACATACATCATCCATACCTTGAGGCAACGGAGATTGCAACACATGTATTTTTGTTGCTTAGGCTTGGAAGTCATCGGGATTCGCACAACCGCCATATTTTCATGTCCCACTAGCAACCTTGTTTCTTTAATTAGCTTTGCTCATACTGGCCAGTTGGGTGTTGTAGACACCATTCATGTCCTATGGAGTATGTCATGAAACACGCCATGTTGGTGGGCACACAAGATTCTATCATTATCCTATATACATAAGAAGTTGATCTCCACTATTCTATTTATCTCAACATGCACACATGCCATTGCCACCTAATCAAAGGCCCACCACTACATGCATGAGGCAAAGTTTTCCATTATTAATTGATCTCATGCACACTTTTCACCTCACCACACATGCCACCTCATCAAAGGTCCACTCAACATGCATGAAAAAAGGTTTTCCATTATGTTATGTCACTTGTATTCAAAATATGTTCTAACTACAAAATAATTAATTGCAATATATAATATTTATTTTTAACTTTAATTCCTATATTATTAATTCAACAATGGAAGCTTCATACAAATTACTGAAATATATTGCAATCGATTCCCGCGGCAACGCTAGGGTATTATCTAGTTATAAAATAGTCATGTCACTATGTCAAGACGTGGAGTAGCCACACCGTTCATACCCACAAAGCACAAATTTACTCAGCAACTAATGATGGTGAGAATAAGATAGATTTTACATGAGGCTCCTAAAGTATTGGGGACACATGACCAAGGTTCTGCTAATATAGTTTCTATGTATCCCTTGGTAAAAATTGCTGAAGTTAAGGAAATTTGTTCCGACGCGCACTGTGGCCGGGTGAACAAATATAATAATCTTGGCAGTCGATCGTACCTCAAATAATGGAACTTCTAGTGGAGCCTTTTAGATGTTTCTATTCTACTACCTCTCATAACATTTTCAGAGCGCTAAATTCGTCTTGGTCGAGACGAGCTAAATTCATTAGCTCAGTCTGTGTTGATCCTGCAATGTGTCACCGTACCTGATGCATGTATGAACTGTTGCAGAGACCGTTGTCGTCCCAATTTAGCTGAAAAATTACAGGATATTCAGTGGAAAATCTACTATGCCCACAAAAAGTTTCAGGCCTGAAACCTTCCTGGTTAAATCCAGGTGATTTTCTAAGTTAGCACTACTAACGTTGTGGTCCTGCGCCGACTATGCGATATTTGGGAGAGACTTAAAAGTTATGATGCCTCAGTTGAGCGGACATCCGTTATTGTTTCACCATTCAACTCACAATAATTCGCTCGTGATTAATCTGCCAATGTTGGCCACTCTGATTCACAAAACAGTACCTTTTCTCCAGACATAGATACTTATTTGGATCGGTTTCCATGAATCAAACATGCTGAAGCTTTGTTGGTGCCTGCGCATGACTGTCTACTAGTCTGGCGGCTTGTCTTTTTTCCCCAATCTCATGCACACACATGTCAAAATTATCATTTTCTTGGGCGTAAATCTTTAATCTACTTTCATGTTCGTCTAGGCATAAGCATCAAGCCTAATCATTCTTGTTCTTAGGAGACGACATATTCACAGACTCTGTACTCCTTTGCTGCCTTCTTTTATCTGTTATAAATAATACAAATAGTGTGTTTTAAAGAAAAAAGATTAATACAATATTTCTGAGTTGGCCAATAAAAATTAATTTTCATAATTTAGCAGGGGCCGCGCGGACGCGTACCCCCTCTATCACAAATTATGACGTCCACTCTCCCAAGGGAGATGGTAGATCAACACATTCACTACGTGCAGTGTGAGCCATTGATGTAGGCCATGAGCCTTCTTGGTCGCCCATAGACCCTGTCCAGGTAAGTATGTTTAAAGGTCGCCCTACCCTCTAGTAATATACTCATATTTACTGTGCCAATCTTGTTAGTCTTTCCATGTGGGACTAAACCAAACGTAACTACCATAATGGCTAGCCGATATTTGGTGCATTGGTCTTACAGAAAGGCCCAAGGATTCAAGGACCCAATTAAATCAGAGCCTGCCTCTTGCACGATCTCAGAAAAGAAGGAAAAGTCAGTCTCTTGCACGACGATGTCCTAGGGGTAGGGACACATTGAACCATTCCTGCCATCGTCTTCGGCTTCTCGATCGTTGCTCTGAACAGAAGAGCTGATATGCATGGCTGAAGTTGTACTCGGGCTCCTTTAACAGGACAAGCGTCCCTCGCGTCCCTCGTGTCGCTCTCGCGGGCGGCGGCGGGGGAACCCTAGCCCCCACCCCGCGTCCGCCTCCTACACCATCCCCTCCCCTCGCCGCCGCCAGAAGGCGCCGCTGGGCAAAGCCCGGTGTGCGTCGGCGGCGGCGGGGCCCTTCTTCTCCTCCCGGCGTGCGGCTGTAGCGCGAGATGCGGCGGCGCGACGGAATCTTGGCTGATGCGGCGAGGGCGCGGCGGCCAGACGGCAGCGCGAGCAGGTGGCCAGGCCGTGGCGGCTGCGCAAGGGGTTGGCTTTGGGGCGGCGGCGCGGGCACGGATCCATCGTGGATCTGGTCCTGCGGGCGCGGTCTTGGCCTCCCCTGATCGGCGGGCGGGTCTCGGTGGGGGCTCTTCTCCTTTGCCGAGATCTAGCAGCGGCGGCGTGGATCATCCAGATCCCGGCAAGGATGGCGGCGGCCCGTGCATGAGAGATGGAGGTCTTCGATCAGATCTGGGTGAAAACCTGCTATTGGCTATTGCCAAGGCCGACGATGGCGACGCTATCCGCGTTGTTCCCTTCCTGAAGGCATCGCCGAGAAGAAGTTCAAGGCCACTCTCTGCTACCTCCGGGGGAAACCCTAGATCAGTAGATCGGATGACGGCGGCTCTCTGGTGTCGTTCCCCCCTTTGGGGGCGTCATTCTTGGAGGTGCACACGGGCTCGAGGGACTAGAGGACGACGTCTTTGGTGGAGCGGTGCTTCATCTTACACATCGATGGTGGCGGATCTCGGCGGCGTGGCGCGGTGGAGATTCGGCGTCTGATGCGCGGAGATGGACTCGCGTAGGAGGAGGAAGCTGTCTGGCGTCATGGTGGCGTTGATGGCAGAGAGGCCTGGCGAGGTTGGTGCTTCAGTTCTGCTCTGAGGATGGACCGAGAGATGATGGAGGTGACGGTCCTTGCAGCGTGCGGTGCTCACCGGGAGTGTGCCAGATCGGTGTGGGACCCAATCCAGGTAGTGGCTTGGATGGGACACCCGGCTTTAGATGTTAGGCTTTGGTGCGATGTCTGTTTGGTATTAGGCCCGGTCATTCGGCACGCCTTCATCAAGAGGATAGAAGTAGCAACGGTGTTGCCAAGATGATGGCTTCAGGTGAATAATTAATAATATGGCTGCATGCATCGTCCAGATGCAGAGGCCGGGGTACATCCTCCTTTTCTAAAAAAAACAGGACGCTCAAGGTGTGACGCATATCCGATCTTACGTGCCTCCAGTCCGTGCGCGCCCACGACTGGGCCACCAACGCCATCGACGCCGACTGTAGCGTTGTCTACTCCGCCTCCGCCAACGGCTGCGTTAAAGACTGGGAGAGCGGCAAGGCCGGGCCTGCCGGCACCGGTGCACACTCTATCTTGGCCGTTCGTGTCCCGCGCACAACGGCGTGCATCGGAACGCCGGCGCGGCGGCGCGTGTAGGCGGCCGGTTCGGACGTGCACGTCCTTGGGTGGAACCTGTACGGTCGCAAGTGGAGCCTCGCGTTCCACGTGAAGGCGTACGCCATGGCCGTGCTGTTCCTTTGCGTGTGCACCGGCTCCGCCGACAAGGCCATCGGCCCGTGGCGCCGTCAGAGGTCACGAGGGCCCCATGAAATGCATCCAGGCCTCCCTGTGCAGGGCTAGCAATGGCTATATGGTGTACAGCCGCGGGCTTGACGGGAGCATGAGAGTTTGGTGGGCGCCGAATGGGGCCAACACGATGACGAAGTGCATGATTGGTAGCACTGAGTGACTTGTTGACTATCGTAGTGTGGAGGATTTGAATTTTAAAGAGACACTAAGTAGTCATAGGTTGGGTATAAAATTAATGGCTGTAAACTGTATGGTATAGCAGTATAGCACCCTATACTCTTGTTTCCATACATATTCTGAATGCAATGAGAAGGGTTAATACTGCTTGCTGTGTTGCTATGTTCTCTCTCTCTCTCTCTCTCTCTCTCTCTCTCTCTCTCTCTCTCTCTCTCTCTCTCTCTCTCTCTCTCTCTCTCTCTCTCTCTCTCTCTCTCTCTCTCTCTCTCTCTCTCTCTCTCTCTCTCTCTCTCTCTCTCTCAGAGTGATATGTCTTTACTTCTTCTGAAACAAGATTTACTCCGCTTTAAAACCCGGTCTTCTCTTGGTAAAGGTTAGTTTATTTTTTATATCATGATTTACACATTCTCCTATCCGGAAAACAATCTTCTTGTGCGCCTTAGCCCTTATGGCATCTCCAAAACGGACCCTCAAACCTCCCTTATACGAGTCCGGACCACAGTATCCGGAACACTATTGTGATCTAACGGGGACTCTTATATGTCTGCTTGGCTGTTCGGACGTACAGATTCCGGCATCCACTAGTAGAAAACAGAGCTTTAAAACTGGTTCGTAAAGGCCTTTAGTGCCGGTTCTGCAACCGGCACTAAAGAGTGGAGACTAAAGACGCCCCCCCCCCCCCCCCCGCCCCTTTAGTACCGGTTTGGCACGAACCGCCGCTAAAGGCCCACCACGTGACGTGAGCTTGCCCCCTGGTATGGGGGACTTTAGTTACGGTTGGGTCTTACCAACCGGTACTAAAGATATTATTTTTTTCTTGATTTTTTTTGAAATTTTTGGAAAAAAATTGATTTTTCTTTCGATTTTTAATTTTTCTGAATTATTTGATGATTTAGTCTTTAATCACCTCTCTTAACTGCTCAAGTGTGGATCACTCATTTCAAATCGTCTAACTTCCTGATCGGTCACCCATCCTCTCACTCCCCCAGCCTGAGCACGCTTAACTTCGGAGTTCTATTCACCCTACATTCCAAGTCCGCACTTGTTGTTTTCCTGACAAATGTAAACTGTCAATCCTATTAACCCTCAACAGTTTAGCCATAGTTTGACCGTTTGAGTTTGAAACTATTATTCTAAAAAACAATAATTATTTAGTAACACTAATATTTCTTGAATAAGTTTGACCATAGTATGACCAGATTTGACCAAAATTCAAAAAATTGAAATAATTATTTAGTAACACTAATATTCTTTAATAATTTTGTAGTAACGTTAATACTTCTTGAATAAGTTGTTTGACCATAGTTTGACCAGATTTAACCAAAATTAAGAAGACTAAAATTTGAGCATATCTTTTTTTCCTTTTGGAATTTGAGGATTCTTGGATGCGGATTTCGTGCTGAATTTTTTGATATGTTATACTTTTTTTCCGACATCGTATGCAAAAGTTATAGTCGTTTTACAATTTCCCTACACTTTTTGCAAAACATGTCCAAATTTAAGTTTACAAATTTTTCTAACTAGTAGATGTAGTAATATAAGTACCTCTCGATGGATTTTATTTTTTGAAGTTTTTATCATTTTCTTTTGATTTTTTCAAAACTGAAATGGCGATACACGGCCGGGGGGGGGGGGGTTTCAAAATTGCCCTATAGTACCGGTTTGTGTCCCCAACCGGGACTATAGGTCAGACCCCTTTAGTCCCGGTTCATGGCACGAACCGGTACTAAAGGGTAGACCTTTAGTATCGGTTTGTGCCACAAACCGGTAGTAAAGGTGATCGTGGGGCCCCGGCCTGATGCCAGCCTGCCACCACCCCTTTAGTACCGGTTCGTGCCATGAACCGGGACTAATGTGTCTCACATTAGATCCTTTTTCTACTAGTGATCCTAGAAACAACCGTCGGGTCTATGCGGGGCTCGCGACATTCACTTGACCTACCAAAAGTAACCATATGATCCTCCTCTTTTCTCTCTCTTTTCACATGCATGGTCCCCTTTTATCTCTCCCCTCTCAACCAGACACCACACCGCAAAATCCCACCACATGCATGGTCCCTCTATCCTCCCTCTCCTCCCAAATGGAATAATTTGAGAATAGCATTGTATGACCGGCTCCCGCATCATGTCTGGGAGCGTTGGAGATGCTCTTATATGTTATGCGTATTCAACAATTTAATACTCAACGAAATATACACAATGTGGTCCACTAATAATTGACTAGGAGCGAGTACATGTGTTGAAAGGGAAAACACACGTGCACTCACAAGCCGATAAAAAGGCTTGGGGTGAGGTGCCCTCCCACTCACAACGCCCAAACTATACATATGCATGTCGGGTCTTAGTTTCTATAGCCTCGAGCTTTGATTCCTTTTTTTCTGAATATGCTCCATTCTTACATTCACTAAGTGGATGTTGCACCGCATCGTGTTTGGTTTCTTAGGCTTGGAAGGCATTGGGATTTACTCTTCTCGGTCATTCCCTAGTTCAACTAGCTACTTGCAGCAAGTGTCGGATGCCATAGAACCTACTGAACTGAACTGGGAACCGCCGTTGCAAGGTTTTGTTAAACTAAACACAGACAGATCTTTTCTTCCATCTGATGGTTCTTCATCCACGTATGATTCTCCGAGATACTACATGCAATATTGCGTTCCCTATATGCCATCACCTACTAACATGCTTGGATGCATTAGAAACTGAACTTTGTGCACCGTCGGAAGGAATTATACTATTTGTGCAATGGAGGAATCTACCTCTTCAAGTTGAAACTAATTGTTTGGAGGCCATTTGTATGGTCACAAGTGAGAAGCAAGATAGATCAAGATTTGCTTTCTTGGTCCAAGAGATTAGGCATAAGCTTTTAGAGAGGAAGTCTCATATCACTCATGTACGACGTAGTCAGAATAAGGTGAGCCATTTTTTGGCAAGTTTTGGTAGATTACATAATTGTGCTGCCGTATGGCTAGGTGCAGGACCCCCAGGTGTTGCATAGTTATGCGCCTCTGATTGTATCAATCTTTGATGAGTAATATAAGTTTTATTCCCACAAAAAAGCAACTTGCTTCATTCAACCTTCTAGAGGATGGGCAGATGGGTATTTCAGACACCATCTATGTGCAACTTTAAGGCACACGTGAAATCAGTGGGTATGTAGCATTCTGGTCTGCAATCTATGGGTCACAAACACCAACAAGACAGTTGCAATTATTGTCCTCGAAGCTATCAAGAAGTCGAAATGGAAATAAAGCATGACTGGAGTGCTCCCATGAGAACTTTGAGCATCCTAGATATCTTGAGGTCCATGTAGGAAATACAACATGTGATCCTTCTAAAAGAAAGATCACCGACACGATAGAATTTAGTGCGCGGACAAAATAAGACCTAAGAGATAGAGTTCTTTGAATGGAACGATTTCATGAGTAGCAAATGTGGGGTATGGAATTATTTGGATAATAGGGAGGAGATCAACAAAAATCGTATGAATACCTTTCCTACATTTTATGTATAAGATATTTTTTGTCAAAACAATTCATGCCAAACGCACGGACATGACCATAACTCCCAAGTGGCCTAACATTACCCTTTATGATTTCGAGACATCACAAAAATAATAATCAATTAAGAATCAGTAAAATGAGATAGATCAAAGATGCTTAATTGGACTTTCACAAAGCACATACCTTGATAAAGTTTCGAAGAAGTTCAAAATGGATCAGTCAAAGAAAGGGTTCTTGCATGTGTTACGAGGTGTGAAGTTGAGTCAGACTCAATGCGCGACCACTTCAGAAGATAGAGAGAAAATGAAAGTCATTCCCTATGCTTCATCCATAGGTTCTATCATGTATGCAATGCTGTCTACCAGACCTGATGTGTGCCTTGCTATAAGTTTGGCAGGGAGGTACCGAAGTAATCCAGGAGTGGATCATCGGACAGCGGTCAAGAACATCCTGAAATACCTGAAAAGGACTAAGGATATGTTTCTTGTTTATGGAGGTAACAAAGACCTTGTCGTAAATATATGGTTACGTTGATGCAAGCTTTGACACTGATCCGGATGACTCTAAGTCGCAAACCGGATACTTATTTATATTGAATGGTGGAGCTGTCAGTTGGTGTAGTTCCAAGCAGAGTGTCGTGGCGGGTTTTACTTGTGAAGCGGAGTACATGGCTGCTTCAGAAGCATCAAATGAAGGAGTCTGGATGAAGGGGTTCATATCTCATCTAGGTGTAATACCTAGTGCATCGGGTCCAATGAAAATCTTTTGTGACAATACTGGAGCAATAGCCTTGGCGAAGGAATCCAGATTTCACAAGAGAACCAAACACATCAAGAGACACTTCAATTCCATCCGCGATCAAGTCAAGGAGGAAGACATAGAGATTTGCAAAATACATACGGATATGAATGTTGCAGACCCGTTGACTAAGCCTCTCTCACGAGCAAAACATGATCAGCACCAAGACTTCATGGGTGTTAGAATCATTACTATGTAATCTAGATTATTGCCTCTAGTGCAAGTGGGGGACTGAAGGAAATATGCCCTAGAGGCAATAATAAAGTTGTTATTTATATTTCCTTATATCATGATAAACGTTTATTATTCTTGCTAGAATTGTATTAACCGAAAACTTAGTACATGTGTGAATACATAGACAAACTGAGTGTCCTTGGTATGCCTCTACTTGACTAGCTCGTTAATCAAAGATGATTAAGTTTCCTAACCATAGACATGTGTTGTCATTTGATGAATGGGATCACATCATTAGAGAATGATGTGATGGAAAAGACCCATCCGTTAGCTTAGCATAATGATTGTTTAGTTTTACTGCTATTACTTTCTTCATGACTTATACATATTCCTCTGACTATGAGATTATGCAAATCCCAAATGCCAGAGGAACACTTTGTGTGCTATCAAACATCACAACGTAAGTGGGTGATTATAAAGAAGCTCTACCTGTGTCTCTGATGGTATTTGTTGAGTTGTCATAGATCGAGATTAGGATTTGTCACTCCGTGTATCGGAGAGGTGTTGGGGAACATAGCAGAAATTCAAAATTTTCTACGCAACACCAAGATCAATCTATGGAGTAATCTAGCAACGAGGGAAGGAGAGTGCATCTACATACCCTTGTAGATCGCTAAGCGGAAGCGTTCAAGTGAACGGGGTTGATGGAGTCGTACTCGTCGTGATCCAAATCACCGATGATCCTAGTGCCGAACGGATGGCACCTCCGCGTTCAACACACGTACAGCCCGGGGACGTCTCCTCCTTCTTGATCCAGCAAGGGGAGAGGAGAAGTTGAGGGAAAACTCCGATAGCACGACGGGATGGTGGTGATGGAGTTCGTGGTTCTCTGGCAGGGCTTCGCCAAGCACTACGGAGGAAGACGAGGTGTTGGAGGAGGGAGAGGGCTGCGCCAGGGGAAGGGTGCGGCTGCCCTCTCTCTTCCTCACTATATATAGGGTTAAGGGAGGAGGGGGAGGCGCCCTAGGGTTCCCTAGGGGAGGGGCGGCGGCCACAGGGGAAACCCTAGATGGGTTTGGGCGCCCCCACCCCCTAGGAAACTTGCCCCCCAAGCCGGGAGGGGCGGCTGCCCTAGGGGTGGCGCCCCCACCTCTCTGGTTACGTGAGATGGGGTTGGGAGGGGTGCTCAGCCCCTTAGTGGGCTGATGTGCCCTCTCCCCTTGGCCCATAAGGCCCCCCAACGCTTGTCGGGGCCTCCGAAACCCCTTTCGGACACGCTGGTCATCACCTGGTACCCCCAGAACAATTTCGGACTCCAATACCCTTCGTCCAATATACCGATCTTCACCTCCGAACCATTCTGGAGCTCCTCGTCATGTCCGGGATCTCATCCGGGACTCCGAACAACCTTCGGTAACCACATACTATTTCCCATAACAACTATAGCGTCACCGAACCTTAAGTGTGTAGACCCTACAGGTTCAGGAACCATGCAGACATGACCAAGACAACTCTCCGGCCAATAACCAACAGCAGGATCTGGATACCCATGTTGGCTCCCACATGTTCCACGATGATCTCATCGGATGAACCACGATGTCGAGGATTCAATCAATCCTGTATTCAATTCCCTTTGTCTAGCGGTATTGCACTTGCCCGAGATTCAATCATCGGTATCTCGATACCTTGTTCAATCTCGTTACCGGCAAGTCTCTTTACTCGTTCCGTAACACATCATCCCGTGATCAACTCCTTGGTCATATTGCGCATATGATGATGTCCTACTGATTGGGCCCAGAGATACCTCTCCGTTACACGGAGTGACAAATCCCGGTCTCGATTCGTGCCGACCCAACAGACACTTTCGGAGATACCTGTAGTGTACCTTTATAGCCACCCAGTTATGTTGTGACGTTTGGTACACCCAAAGCATTCCTACGGTGTCCGGGAGTTGCACAATCTCATGGTCTAAGGAAATGATACTTGACATTAGAAAAGCTTTAGCATATGAACTACACGATCTTTGTGCTAGGCTTAGGATTGGGTCTTATCTATCACATCATTCTCCTAATGATGTGATCCAGTTATCAACGACATCCAATGTCCATGGTCAGGAAACCGTAACCATCTATTGATCAACGGGCTAGTCAACTAGAGGCTTACTAGGGACATGGTGTTGTCTATGTATCCACACATGTATCTGAGTTTCCTATCAATACAATTATAGCATGGATAATAAACGATTATCATGAACAAGGAAATATAATAATAACTAATTTATTATTGCCTCTAGGGCATATTTCCAACAGTCTCCCACTTGCACTAGAGTCAGTAATCTAGTTCACATCGCTATGTGATTAACACTCAAGGTCACATCCCCATGTGACTAACACCCAAAGAGCTCTGGGTTTGATCATGTTATGCTTGTGAGAGATGTTATAGTCAACGGGTCTTGAACCTTTCAGATCCGTGTGTGCTTTACAAATCTCTATGTCATCTTGTAGATGCAGCTACCACGCTCTATTTGGAGCTATTGCAAATAACCGTTCTACTATACGAATCTGGTTTACTACTCAGAATCATCCAGATTAGTGTCAAAGATTGCATCAGCGTAACCCTTTACAACGAACTCTTTTACCACCTCCATAATCGAGAAAATTCCTTAGTCCACTAGTTACAAAGGATAACCTTGGCCGTTGTCCTGTGATCCATTCCTAGATCACAGTTGTACCCCTTGACTGACGCATGGCTTGGCACACTTCAGGTGCGGTACACAACATAGCATACTTTAGAGCCTATGTCTGAAGCATAGGGGACGACCTTCGTCCTTTCTCTCTATTCTGCCGTGGTCAGGTCTTGAGTCTTACTCAACGCTCATACCTTATAACACAGCCAAGAACTCCTTCTTTGCCGATCTATTTTTGAACTCCTTCAAAATCTTGTCATGGTATGTGCTCGTTTTAAAGTACTATTAAGCGATTTTGATCTATCCTTATAGATCTTGATGCTCAATGTTCAATTAGCTTAATCCAGGTTTTCCATTGAAAACACTTTTCAAACAACCCTATATGCTTTCCAGAAATTCTACACCATTTCCGATCAACAATATGTCAACAACATATACTCATCAAAAATTCTATAGTGCTCCCAGTCACTTCTTTGGAAATACAAGTTTCTCATAAACTTTGTATAAACCTCAAATCTTTGATCATCTCATCAAAGCGTACATTCCAATTCCGAGATGCCTACTCCAGTCCTTAAAAGGATTGCTGGAGCTTTGCATACTTGTTAGCATCTTTCAGGATTGACAAAACTTTCTGGTTGTATCACATACAACCTTTCCTCAAGAAAATCGTCGAGGAAACAATGTTTTGACATCCTATCTGCATGATTTCATAAATAATGCAGTAACTGCTAACATAATTCCAACAGACTTATTAGCATCGCTACGAGTGAGAAAGTCTCATCATAGTCAACTCCTTGAACTTGTCGGAAAACATCTTTAACGACAAATCGAGCTTTCCTAATGGTGATACTTACCATCATTGTCCGTCTTCCTTTTAAACCATATGTACCTAACAGCCTTACGACCATCAAGTAGTTCTTCCAAAGTCTACACTTTGTTTTCATATATGGATTCTCTCTCAGATTTTATGGCCTCGAGCCATTCTTGGAATCCGGGCCCACCATCGCTTCTCCATAGCTCGTAGGTTCATTGTTGTCTAGCAACATGACTTCCAAGGCAGGATTACGTGCCACTTTGAAATAGCACGCATCCTTGTCCTCCTATGAGGTTTGGTAGTGACTTGATCCGAAGTTTCATGATCACTATCATAAGCTTCTACTTCAATTGGTGTAGGTGCCACAGGAACAACTTCCTGTGCCCTGCTACACAGTAGTTGAAGTGACGGTTCAACAACCTCATCAAGTCTCCACCATCCTCCCACTCAATTCTTTCGAGAGAAACTTTTCCTCGAGAAAGGACCCGATTCAAGAAACAATTCCTATTGCTTTCGGATATGAGACTGGAGGTATACCCAACTATTTTTGGGTGTCCTATGAAGATGCATTTATCCGCTTTGGGTTCGAGCTTATCAGCCTGAAACTTTTTCACATAAGCGTCGTAGTCCCAAACTTTTAAGAAACAACAGTTTAGGTTTCTCTAAACCATAGTTCATACGGTGTCGTCTCAACGGATTTGTGTGGTTCCCTATTTAAAGTGAATGCGGTTGTCTCTAATGCTTAACCCATAAACGATAGTGGTAATTCGATAAGAGACATCATGGTATGCACCACATCCAATAGGGTGCAGTTATGATGTTCGGACACACCATCTCGCTATGGTGTTCCCGGCGGTATTTGTCGTGAAACAATTTCCACATTGTCTTAATTGTGTGCCAAACTCGTAACTCAGATATAAATCTCTATGATCATATCACAGACATTTTATCCTCTTGTCACAATGATCTTCCACTTCACTCTGAAATTGCTTGAACCTTTCAATAATTCAGACTCGTGTTTCATCAAGTAAATATACATCATCTACTCAATTCATCTGTGAAGTAAGAACATAACGATATCCACTGCGTGCCTCAGCGCTCATTGGACTACACACATCAAAATGTATTACTTCCAACAAGTTGCTTTCTTGTTCCATCTTACTGAAAACGAGGTCTTTCAGTCATCTTGTCCATGTGGTATGATTTGCATGTCTCAAGTGATTTAAAATCAAGTGAGTCCAGACGATCCATCTGTATGGAGTTTCTTCATGCATATCTACCAATAAACATGGTTCGCATGTCTCAATCTTTTAAAAAACGAGTGAGTCCAAAGATCCATCAACATGGAGCTTCTTCATGCGTTTTATACCAATATGACTCAAATTGCAGTGCCACAAGTATGTGGTACTATCATTACTATCTTATATCTTTTGGCATGAACACGTGTATCACTACGATCGAGATGGTATTATTCAAATAAGCAGAGTAACCATTATTCTCCTTAAATGAATAACCGTATTGCGATAAACATAATCCAATCATGTCTATGCCCAACGCAAACACCAAATAACAATTATTTAGGTTTTAATACCAATCTCGAAGGTAGAGGGAGCCTACGATATTTGATTACATCAACCTTGGAAACACTTCCAACATATATCGTCATCTCACCTTTAGCTAGTCTCCATTTATTCCGTAGCCTTTTATTTCGAGTTACTAACACTTAGCAACCGAACCGGTATCTAATACCCTGGTGCTACTAGGAGTACTAGTAAAGTACACATTAATATAATGTATATCCAACACACTTCTGTCGACCTTACCAGCCTTCTCATCTACCAAGTATCTAGGGTAATTCCGCTTCAGTGACTGTTCCCCTCATTACAGAAGCACTTAGTCTCGGGTTTTGGGTTCAACCTTGGGTTTCTTCACTAGAGCAGCAGCTGATTTGCCATTTCATGAAGTATCCCTTCTTGCCTTTGCCCTTCTTGAAACTAGTGGTTTTACTAACCATCAACAATTGATGCTCCCTTTTGATTTCTACTTTCGCGGTGCCGCGAATATCTCAAGGATCATATCTATCCCTGATATGTTATAGTTCATCACGAAGCTCTAGTAGCTTGGTGGCAGTGACTTTGGAGAACCATCACTATCCTATCTGGAAGATTAACTCCCACTGGATTCAAGCGATTGTAGTACTCATACAATCTGAGCACATGCTCAACTATTGAGCTTTTCTCCTTAGTTTGTAGGCTTAGGAAACTTGTCAGAGGTCTCATACCTCTTGACGCGGGCACTAGCCTGAAATCCCAATTTCAGTCCTTGGAACATCTCATATGTTCTGCGATGTTTCAAAAGCGTCTTTGGTGCCTCAATTCTAAACCATACGCACTAAACTATTATGTAGTCATCAAAGCGTGTATGTCAGATGTTCGCAACATCCACAACCGACGCTCAAGGTTCAGCTCACTGAGCGGTGCATTAAGGAAATAATCCTTCTGTGCAGCAATGAGGACAATCCTCAGTTTACGGACCCAGTCCGTATAATTTCTACTATCAACTTTCAACTAAATTTTCTCTAGAAACGTATCTAAAACAGTAGAACTAAAGCGTAAGCTTCGACATAATATGCAAAGTTCTTTTGACTATGTTCATGATAATTAAGTTCATCTGATTATTTAATGAACTCCCACTCAGATAGACATCCCTCTAATCATCTAAGTGATACATGATCCGAATCAACTAGGCCGTGTCCGATCATCACGTGAGACGGACTAGTCATCATCGGTGAACATATCATGTTGATCGCATCTTCTATACGACTCATGTTCGACCTTTTGGTCCTCCGTGTTCTGAGGCCATGTCTGTACATGCTAGGCTCGTCAAGTTAACCTAAGTGTTTCGCATGTGTTCCGAGGCCATGTCTGTACATGCTAGGCTCGTCAACACCCGTTGTATTCGAACGTAAGAATCTATCACACCCGATCATCACGTGGTGCATCGAAACGACGAACCTTCACAACGGTGCACAGTTAGGGAGAACACTTTTCTTGAAATTTTAGTGAGGGATCATCTTATTTAAGCTACCGTCGTTCTAAGCAAATAAGATGTAAAACATGATAAACATCACATGCAATCAAATAGTGACATGATATGGCCATCATCACTTTGCTCCTTTTGATCTCCATCTTCGGGGCTCCATGATCATCATCGTCACCGGCATGACACCATGATCTCCATCATCATGATCTCCATCATCGTGTCTTCATGAAGTTGTCTCGCCAACTATTACTTCTACTACTACAGCTAACGGTTAGCAATAAAGTAAAGTAATTACATGACGTTTATGTTGACACGCGGGTCATAAATAAATTAAGACAACTCCTATGGCTCCTGCCGGTTGTCATACTCATCGACATGCAAGTCGTGATTCCTATTACAAGAACATGATCAATCTCATACATCACATATCATTCATCACATTCTTTTTGGCCACATCACATCACATAGCATACCCTGCAAAAACAAGTTAGACGTCCTCTAATTGTTGTTGCATGTTTTCACGTGGCTGCTATGGGTTTCTAGCAAGAACGTTTCTTACCTACACAAAACCACAACGTGATATGCCAATTTCTATTTACCCTTCATAAGGACCCTTTTCATCGAATCCGATCCGACTAAAGTAGGAGAGACAGACACCCGCTAGCCACCTTATGCAACTAGTGTATGTCAGTCGGTGGAACCTGTCTCACGTAAGAGTACGTGTAAGGTCGGTCCGGGCCGCTTCATACCACGATGCCGCCGAATCAAGATAAGACTAGTAACGGCAAGTAAATTGACAAAATCGACGCCCACAACTACTTTGTGTTCTACTCGTGCATAGAAACTACGCATAGACCTAGCTCATGATGCCACTGTTGGGGAACATAGCAGAAATTCAAAATTTTCTACGCAACACCAGGATCAATCTATGGAGTAATCTAGCAACGAGGGAAGGAGAGTGCATCTACATGCCCTTGTAGATCGCTAAGCGGAAGCGTTCAAGTGAACGGGGTTGATGGAGTCGTACTCGTCATGATCCAAATCACCGATGATCCTAGTGCCGAACGGACGGCACCTCCGCGTTCAACACACGTACAGCCCGGGGACGTCTCCTCCTTCTTGATCCAGCAAGGGGAGAGGAGAAGTTGAGGGAAAACTCCGACAGCACGACGGCATGGTGGTGATGGAGTTCGTGGTTCTCCGGCAGGGCTTCGCCAAGCACTACGGAGGAAGACGAGGTGTTGGAGGAGGGAGAGGGCTGCGCCAGGGGAAGGGTGCGGCTGCCCTCTCTCTTCTCACTATATATAGGGGTAAGGGAGGAGGGGGACGCCCTAGGGTTCCCTAGGGGAGGGGCGGCGGCCACAGGGGAAACCCTAGATGGGTTTGGGCGCCCCCACCCCCTAGGAAACTTGCCCCCCAAGCCGGGAGGGGCGGATGCCCTAGGGGTGGCGCCCCCACCTCTCTGGTTATGTGAGATGGGGTTGGGAGGGGCGCTCAGCCCCTTAGTGGGCTGATGTGCCCTCTCCCCTTGGCCCATAAGGCCCCCCAACGCTTGTCGGGGCCTCCGAAACCCCTTTCGGACACGCTGGTCATCACCTGGTACCCCCAGAACAATTCCGGACTCCAATACCCTTTGTCCAATATACCGATCTTCACCTCCGGACCATTTCGGAGCTCCTCGTCATGTCCAGGATCTCATCTGGGACTCCGAACAACCTTCGGTAACAACATACTATTTCCCATAACAACTATAGCGTCACCGAACCTTAAGTGTGTAGACCCTACGGGTTCGGGAACCATGCAGACATGACCGAGACAACTCTCCGGCCAATAACCAACAGCGGGATCTGGATACCCATGTTGGCTCCCACATGTTCCACGATGATCTCGTCGGATGAACCACGATGTCGAGGATTCAATCAATCCCGTATTCAATTCCCTTTGTCTAACAGTATTGCACTTGCCCGAGATTCGATCATCGGTATCTCGATACCTTGTTGAATCTCGTTACCGGCAAGTCTCTTTACTTGTTCTGTAACACATCATCCCGTGATCAACTCCTTGGTCACATTGTGCATATGATGATGTCCTACCGAGTGGGCCCAGAGATACCAGCTCCGTTACACAGAGTGACAAATCCCAGTCTCGATTCGTGCCAACCCAACAGACACTTTCGGAGATACCTGTAGTGTACCTTTATAGCCACCCACTTACGTTGTGACATTTGGTACACCCAAAGCATTCCTACGGTATCCGGGAGTTGCACAATCTCATGGTCTAAGGAAATGATACTTGACATTAGAAAAGCTTTAGCATATGAACTACACGATCTTTGTGCTAGGCTTAGGATTGGGTCTTGTCCATCACATCATTCTCCTAATGATGTGATCCAGTTATCAACGACATCCAATGTCCATGGTCAGGAAACCGTAACCATCTATTGATCAACGAGCTAGTCAACTAGAGGCTTACTAGGGACATGGTGTTGTCTATGTATCCACACATGTATCTGAGTTTCCTATCAATACAATTATAGCATGGATAATAAACGATTATCATGAACAAGGAAATATAATAATAACTAATTTATTATTGCCTCTAGGGCATATTTCCAACAAGAGGTATCTCTGGGCCCTCTCGGTAATGCACATCACTATAAGCCTTGCAAGCAATGTGACTAATGGGTTAGTTGCGGGACGATGCATTACGGAACGAGTAAAGAGACTTGCCGGTAACGAGATTGAACTAGGTATGAGGATACCGATGATCGAATCTCGGGCACGTAACATACCGATGATAAAGGGTATAACATATATTGTTATGCGGTTTGACCGATAAAGATCTTTGTAGAATATGTAGGAGACAATAAGAGCATCCAGGTTCCTCTCTTGGTTATTGACCGTAGATGTGTCTCAGTCATGTCTACATAGTTCTCAAACACGTAGGGTCCGCACGCTTAATGTTCAATGAAGATTTGTACTATGAGTTATGTGATTTGATGACCGAAGTTTGTCCGGAGTCCCGGATGAGATCACAGACATGACGAGGAGTCTCAAAATGGTCGAGAGGTAAAGATTGATATATTGGACGAAGGTATTCGAACACCGGAATGGTTTCGGGATGTTTCGGATATTTATCAGGGAACGGAGGGGTTACCGGACCCCCCCCCCCCTGCCCGGGAAAGTTATGGGCCTTAATGGGCCATAAGGGAGAAGGAGAGGAAAGGCCACAAGGTGCCCCCCCAAGGGCAGTCCGAATTGGACTAGGGGGAGAGGGGGCGCCCCCTTCCTTCCCCTCTCTCTCTCCTTTCCTCCTTCCCCTTGTTGGAATAGGAAAGGGGGGGTGAATCCTACTTGGACCGTGAGTCCAAGTAGGACTCCCCCCCTTGGCGCGCCCCTCCTTAGGCCGGCCTTCTCCTCCCCCCTCCTTTATATACGTGGGAGGGGGGAACCCCAAAGGCACACCAAGTCTTCTCTTAGCTGTGTGCGGTGCCCCCCTCCACAGTTACACACCTCAGTCATATCATCGTAGTGCTTAGGCGAAACCCTGTGCCGGTAACTTCATCATCACCATCGCCACGCCGTCGTGCTGACGGAACTCTCCCTCGTCCTCAACTGGATCAAGAGCTCGAGGGACGTCATCGTGCTGAACATGTGCTGAACACGGAGGTGCCGTACGTGCGGTACTTGGATCAGTTGGATCGTGAATACGTTTGACTACATCAACCGCGTTACTAAAAACTTCCGCTTTCGGTCTACGAGGCTACGTGGACACACTCTCCCGCCTCGTTGCTATACATCTCCTAGATAGATCTTGCGTGATCGTAGGTAAAAATTTTGAAATACTGCGTTCCCCAACAATCATTGGATGGCCGCCTCCCGCATCCGTGTTCGTTGACTGGTCCCTCTGTCCGTGAATTGATGCTGGAGAAAATTTGAGGGTCGCCGTTGGAGGTCCCTTACTATTTATTTTTTTATGAATAAGTGATAACTATGTGTGACTGCCATAGACTATTTCATGTTTATTTTCTCCTCTGATTCCATGATAAAATAATATAACTTATAGGAAGAAGATTGTGAAAATATATCTCCCACCTATAGATATTTTGATGCGACAAATTTTCACACAAAAACTTCCGGAAGAAACATCATCGGCATGAGAAAGCACAATGCGCAAACACAAACTTAGGGCTGTGAACCATCCTCTTCATCAAGGGATTGACTTGGTCCCCAACCTGGAAGGCGTGGTCGAACTATTAAGACCTACAGTCCTCTGAACCGAAACATTTCATAAGAAGTAAATTTTTTGTATGGAAGTTCTTTTGATCAAAGATTGAAGCTGATCATCCAAGTTAGTATGAATGCGTTTCCTACTCTTCACCTAATGTTTGGGCAGACAATTGATAACAACACTATGCAATGATCAGAAACCCGACAATGATGTGCCATAGCCATTATAAACTATTGAATAGTCAGTGCCCCCGCCCCATTGCGTCGCTTACACGAGCGACACATGGAACCCTAGCTTCGCAGCCGCCAGGCTCCCCTTTGTTATGGGTTTGTAGGCCTTGCTAATTTGGCTGAGACATCAAAGGGGGGAGGGGATGATGAAGCAGACCCCTAATGTACTTGAGAAGAAAATCAATGCTCACCGAACTATGTACAATGCAACCACTTCTAGTTGACAAGGAACGAGTACATGTACTCAAATTGAAGACACACATAGACTCACCAGCCCATAAAAAGGTAAGCAGTGAGATGCCCTCAAACTCATAATGGGCAAACTATAAGCGTATGTTCGTAGTTGCATAGCCTTGAAATTCTCGTTCATCTAGCCACTAAGAACATATGTCATCCATACCTTGAGGCAACAGAGTTTGCAACACATGTATATTTGTTGCTTAGGCTTGGATGTCATCGGGATTCGCACATCCACTTTACTTTGATGTTTTACTAGCAACGTGATTTCTTTAGCCTTGCTCAGACTAACGAGTTGGGTGTTGTGGACACCACCCTTGTGGCCTTGTCCAACGAAGTATGTCATGGAAAGCACGATGTTGATAGGCACACAAGATTCTTCTAGATGTGATTTGTCAGTCACAAACACCAGCGAACAAAATGTATCATTATTTTTAGAATAGACATGCCAGTGTGTCATGACATAGAGTAACCACACCGTTCATATGCACAAAGCACAGATTTAGTCAGCAAGTAATGATGCTCGAAAAAAGGTAAACTTTACATGGGGATCCTAAAGCACTAGGGACACATGACCAAGGTTCGGCTCAAATATTTTGTATGTATCACTCGGTGAAAATTGTTGAAATTGGGGTTCATTAGTTCTGAGATGCACGGTGCCCCGGTGAACAAAGATAACAATCTGGGCAGTCGACCGTACCTTAAATAATATGGAACTTCCAATGGAGCCTTTTACATGTCTCCACTACCTCTCAAAACAATTTGAGAGCGCTAAAAAATTTCTTGGTCGACGCGGGGTAAACTCATTAGCTGTCTGTGTTAATCCTGCAATGTGTCGCACTGCCTGATGCATGTATGAACTGTTGGAGAGACCACTGTCGTCTAGATTCAGCTGAAATATTTCTAGGACATTCAGAGGAAAATCTACCATGCCCACGAAATATTTCAGGATGGAAACCTTCCTGGTGAAGCCAAGGTGAGTTAGCACTACTGATACTAATATTCTGCGTCGACCATGCTCAATTTTCACGACTTATGATGCATCAGTTGAACTAACATCGCCTATTGTGTTACGATCCAACTCACAACAGTTGCCTCGTGATTAAATCTGCCAATGCTGGCCACTCTGATTTATGAAACGGTGCCTTTGCTCTGGACTCTGGTAATTTTTTGGATGGGTTCTCATGAATCAAACATGCTGAACTTTGCTGGTACCTGCACATGTCTGTGTACTAGTCTTTTGTAAGACCTCAAATCTCTAAGCCTCTGAACTCACCTGTATCTTGTTTTTACCATAGCCCCGTCGGCTGTAAATTTCTGGTGCGAATGATAGTAATCTACAAACAGGCTAAGATTTTTACTGACCGGGCCACCATGTTTCTTCTTTCTCTAACAAGAATTTATGCTCATTATGGTCAAAAACTAGTAATCTAGCGGCTTGCTTTTTACCCCTCAATCTCATGCACAGACCAGTCAAAATGTTGATTTTCTTTGGCATAAATCTTCAATCTACTTGCTTGTTCGTCTAGGCATAAGCATGAAGCCAAATCTTGCAACATATTCTTATTCTTAGGAGATGACATTTTCAAAGACTATGTACTCCTTTGCTACCTTCTTTTGTCTGTTATAAATAATACTAAATATGATCAGAGTTTTAATGAAAAAATTAATACAATATTTCTTTTAGTTGGCCAATATAAAATTTAATTTCATAATTTGATAGAGGCCGCGTGGACGCGTATCCCTCTATCACAAATTATGATGTCGACTCTCTCATAGGAGATGGTAGATCAATGCACTCACTACGTGCAATGTGAACCATTGATCTAGGCCATGAGCCTTCTTGATCACTCATTGACCCCGTCCAGGTAAGTATGTTTAAAGGTGACCCTACGCTCTAGCTATATACTTATCTTTGCAGAGCCAATCCTGTTAATCTTTCCGTGTGGGACTAAAGCAAACGTAATTACTCTGGACTCCAGGTGTATCTTAAGTCGGAAGAAAGGCCGAAGGATTGAAGGGCCCAGTTACAACTAGCCCATTAACACAAGGTACGGTCTACCTTGAGATTTCTGCCGTTAGTCGACTTCAGTTTCTCGTGCTCTGAACTGAAGAGGAATGGCTAACCGTCGACTTGCTGCTCGTGCAGGGGTTTTTCGGACGCTGTGGGGAACTTAACGTTCATGGTGGACTTTTTTTTTTGCGGGATAAACTTTCGATCCATTCATTTTCAATCATGATAGTACAATGAACATTAGAAATAATAAATATTACATCCAGATCCGTAGACCACCTAGCGATAACTACAAGCATTGAAGCGAGCCGAAGGCGCGCCGCTGTCATTGCCCCTCCCTCGCCGGAGCCGGACAAACTTTGTTGTAGTAGACAGTCTGGAAGTCGTTGTGCTAAGGCCCCGTTGTACAAACGCACCAGAACAGCAACCGTCGCCGATGAAGATTGTAGATAAGAAGGATCCAACCTGAAGACACATGAACAAAGACGAACGAAGAACAGATCCGAGCAAATCCACCAGAGACAGATCCACCGGAGACACACCTCCACGCGCCCTCCGACAATGCTAGACACATCACCCGAACGGGGACTAGGCGGTGAGACCTTTATTTCATCTTCAGGGAGTCGCCGCCGTCTCGCCTTCCTGAGTAGGACACAAACCCTAACAAATCTCAAAAAAGATCTAAAAACGGAGCGCTCCCACCGGCAAGGACCGGGATCCACTCCCTTGTATTTTTTTAGAGGGAAGTAATTGAGCGAGGCGAAGACAAGACGTCGTCATCGCCCCTCTCTCACCGGAGTCAGGCCAAACTTGTCGTATTAGATAGTCGGAAAGTCGCCGTGCTAAGGCCCCACGGGATCAGTGCACCAGAACAGTAAACGTTGCCTATGAAGAGGTCTCCTTGCATGGGTCTACCGTCGGTCCCTCTCGACGGCGCAGACGGATGCTCGCCGCCTCTGACGGATGCTAAGGCGCTCCGGCTTGCTATTGAGCAGTCGGAGCGTGAAGCGAAGGATGCAGCGGTGAAGAAGCTCGGGTCGCCGGGTTGAAGCCGGAGCAGGACAGGGTGGTCCAACAGATGAAGGGGCTCATCGTCCTCTCTGACTCTGACTCCGACAACGGCGACAGCTGCACCTCGTGCAGGGGTTTTCCGGACGCTCTGGAACTTAACGTTCATGGTGGACTTTTTTTTGCGGGATAAACTTCCGATCTATTCATCTTCAATCATGGTAGTACAACGAACACTAGAAATAATAAAAATTACATCCATATCCGTAGACCACCTAGCGACGACTACAAGCACTAAAGCAAGCCGAAGGCGCGCCGCTGTCATCGCCCCTCCCTCGCCGGAGCCGGGCAAACTTTGTTGTAGTAGACAGTCGGGAAGTCATTGTGCTAAGGTCCCGTAGAACCAACGCACCAGAACAGCAACCGTCGCCGATGAAGATTGTAGATAAGAAGAAACCAACCTGAAGACACAGGAACAAAGACGAACGACGAACAAATCCGAGCAAATCCACCAGAGACAGATCCACCGGAGACGCACCTCCACACGCCCACCGACGATGCTAGACACATCACCAGAACGGGGACTAGGCGGGGAGACCTTTATTTCATCTTCAGGGAGTCGCTGCCGTCTCGCCTTTCTGAGTAGGACACAACCCTAATAAATCTCAAAAAAAGATCTAAAACGGAGCCCTCCCACCGGCAAGGACCGGGATCCACTTCGTCCCCATGGCCCTAAGGCCACGGTAGATGGGGCGGACCAACGCCGGCGCCGACGGGAGACAGAAAAAACCTAGTTCTTTTGTGTAGGCGGTGGCTGGGTAGGCGTCTACATTCACGGTGGACTTTGCTAATGATCGATCGCCGCCGTGTGTCTGCTTGGTGGATACAATTCTGATCGGATCAAAATATTTATGGCAAGAGCAGGCAGCAGGTTCCGGCTCCTTTGACATCCGGCCAGTAGGCAGTAGCATGACCCGTATACGAGTATTTACATGGCCTAGTAATTGTATGCGTATGCATGTCGTACGCAGCCTATCAGTGACTAAGCTCAGTACAATTACATCACTGTCATGTTCATCTCCTCTTCCAATTCCATGAAAAATATTCCTATATAATTAGGTGGGGCATTAAAAAAATACATCCCATGCCTAGACCTGACAAAATTTCATCACAATTCACACAAGTACTTCCAAAAGAAACATGGTCAACACGACCAAGTATAACACGCGAACAAATATTTAGGACAAGATCAAAGATTTATGGTCCATCGAAAAGAAATATTTCATAAAAATATTACGTATGGAAGCTATTTGAAGTTTCCTACAATTTTTTAGTAGACTAGACTAGTAAATAAAAATGGTTCCTAAGCTTGAAAAAATTTCAAGGGTTATGCAAAAAAAAAAGTTGCAAATAAGCTGAAAAAGTTCACTAGAGTATTAGCAAAAAAACTGAAAAAGATTGTGGATTTGGAAATAGTATATGAAATTTGAAAAAAAGTTCACGAAGTAAAAAATATTAACAAATTTGAAATTTTTTGAATCTTCGGCGAATTCACGCATTCGAAAAAATCCAAAAAGAAGAAAAAAGAAAAAATCAGGAAAAAGGAAAAACAAAATAATATAAAAACCTGTGTAAAAGCTGGAGAAAAAACCAGCCTGATAGAAAAGGAAACCTAGAGTCTTTCTTTTTAGCGTTATATTGGACGCGAAAGAAGTACTTAGACATAGGAGGTGATGTATCACAGGTGGTTAACGTGTCTTGTTATGAAGCGTGAGGTTTTGAGTTCTAGTATGTGAGCTTTTGAGTTCTAGTATGACATAATGCGCTTATTTTTTGAATGTTGCAAAAAAGGGGGGGAAAGGGAAAATTGAGCCGAGCCTAACAAGACACAAGCCATCAGTGTGGAAGTAAACCAGGAGGTTGGGAGTTCAAATCATGCCTCTTTATTTGAAGGTTAAAAAAGAAAAACATGAGCCAGGTTTTGAGTTCTAATATGACATAACGCGCTTATTTTTTTTTAATGTTGCAAAAAAGGGGGAAAGGGGAAAATTGTGCCGAGCCTAACAAGACACAACAAGTCATCAGGATGGAAGTAAACCAGGAGGTTGGGAGTTCAAATCATGTCTCTTTGTTTGAAGGTTAAAAAAGAAAAACATGAGCCAGGCCCAGGACGGATGGGTGTGACGGGTGGGAGGATCGGTTGCGTACATCGTATAACTCATACGTGCTTATGGGCCAGTTCTTTTGGTGGCTTTTTTGAGCTTCTAGAATAAGCTGCCCCCTACCCAGCTTATTCTAGAAGTCAGCAAAAGAATTGGTCCTATATGGTTTGTGAGCGGGATGTACCGAAGCAAAGCCTCTTTCAGTTAAATGCCGCTTACCAATTAGTATTCACCTAGTATTCTAGCTGCCTCGAGTTGCCGGCGATGATTTGCATCATGTTGCTGTCGTTGTTGTGGTCTCGACTCTCAACACCATTTTTAGTGCAGAGTTGTCTGCTGAAGAGCCAAATTTGATGCATTTCATCATCAAGCAGTTGGTAAAGCATAAAAATATGTAGGGTGCCCAGAGTTACCTATTGAACATCCTGCAGATCCACAAGATGGATTCGCAGACACGCGCAGAACGGTCGCCATGTCCTCCGTCAACGGCGACCAATTGCATGTCCCTGAAGATGCAGTTGGCAACATCCTCGACCTGGGGAGATCTCGTTCGGCTGTACCGCCAACGCCAGCCGCCTCGTCGAGGCCTTCCTCCAAACGGCTGCTTCTAGCACGTCCTTGCCACACTCGAGCAGAACGTTGCCCGTTGTCAGCCACAATAGGACCCGGCATGTGTCCATGGTAGCGTAGGGGAAGAAATACGAGCATGTACGTTTGGGTCCTCAAACACCACCAGCTGGCTCCGTCTGCGTGTAGTAGAGTAGAGACGGACAAGGACGTTGTGTTTATTTTTTGAGACTGGGAAGGATTTGGTGTGCTAGGCGGAAGTGGGTCGCTTGAATTTTCTTAGGAGGAAGGAGATATGGGCGCATGGTTAGGTAGGAGTAATTTTCTTAGGAAGGAAATTATGACCGTGATTGATTCTGGGGTAATTATGTATGAGAGGGAGATCCACTGATTACCACCCTTATGTATGCGACGGAGATCATGAGTGACTATGTATGTGCTGGATATACTAGCACATTTTTAATTAATCTAATCCACAAGTAGATAATAAACATGACAATCATAATATGCAGCTCATACTGATACCTTAACATGTGAGTGTGTACTATACATAAAATTGAAACATCTATGAACACTATAGGCAAGTGCATGAACGAGCAAGTAGGGAATGAACAGATCATACCCTCCGGTTGGACGGGCCAACGCAGCGGCGGCAGCAGCAGGCTCGCCGTCGTCCGTGGCCATTTTTTTGGCGACTTCGTCGTCGGTCATGGAGTCAATGCAGGGGAAGTAGTCGATGCAGAAGAAGACAGAGACAGAGACGGATCAGGAGCAGTTGGGCCGACACGCTCCCAAAAACCTTATCGCCCTTCTCACGGGCAGGATCTTGAAGGACGGGGTTCCGGAGGCATCTGCTCTCCCAACCAACTATGCACGTGATCGCCGGGACGGGATCGGCGGAAGCAACACAGTGAGAGGAACAGTAGATGATGCCTAGGGTTGCGCGAGGAGGGAGTGAGTGTATCGGTCGCACTGGCCAACTCCTCCTATATATAGGCCGCCACGTAGGTGGGCCTGGGCTTAGACCCACGACCGATTCCGCGAATAGCCCATGCAGCAGTACTTCTGTTAGTGAGTCGTTAATTAATCCTTGATTAATTAACCATTTGTGACCGGCAAAAATAAACTGTATAGGTATTTCCATGGCACGATCGCGTCATGACGAGGCGGGCTATGGAGGAGCGCTCACGTATCGCTCATCTTTCCAAACTCCCAATGGCATATGATAGAGTAGCTCTTATAAAGAGGTCCAAACTCTGCCCACCTAGAAAAGTGGTACTAAACTTTCCACCACCTGTCATAGACCTACATGTGCTTTAGAGATTGAACAGAAACTATTGTCTTATATGGGCCAAAGCCCATCTTTTCAACACTATGTTCATCTCTTTGGTTTTGGTCTTTAGGCAAGATGTTAATTACATATTGATACCAAGGTAGGACATAATTAATTATCTACTTTTTTAATAGTTTCGATTGCTTAGCGCATGTGTCATGTGGAGTATAATTACTTACTAAGTATAGACATTGATATTAGGCATGATATTAATTAGTAAAAGATGATAAATGTGTTTATGACTTTATGCTAAACATATACGAGTGATGTAGACTGTGGATAGATGGGGTTAAATGGATAAGATGTGTTAGATCTCCGCAATTCTCTCTTTTCATAGTGACTCTCGTATATATAGACATGGATAGGAGTATTTTATTAAGATAAGACTAATCTTCTTTTGAGGAAACCGCCTTAGATCAGGTCAGTGTATCAACGTTGTAGAAGAAGAAGACACCAATGGTGCGAGGCCTTGTTCCTACACCGAAACTGCCATACACACGATGTTTCCTGGACGATATGCGCACGACACTCAAATCGAACAGTGTAGCAGTGCTGGCCAGTTGCATCCAATGGTTGCCGTAGCGTGTCGTCCGTAAATCGGCTGCAGGCTGTCGTTCACGTAGCAGCGCTCTTCCTACACTCCACATGGCATTGCTCCTCGGGCTTGGCGTCTTCATCTCCATCCTTGCAAGTAATAATCTCTCTCGTCTCCGATCTTGCAAGTAATCTCAATATTCTACAAATACATATGTGCTGCCTAAAACATTGTGCGTCTAGCATATTGGTCCTGGTGCATGCTGGTCAATGTTTTCATATGGATTCTAATTAGGGCTCATACAATATTGCTATTATCTTGAAAGTGTCATGTAGGACCATTGATGAGTTTGAAGTGAGAGACAGAGAAAAGAGGGATTTTTGCGAGAGAAAAAAGAACGTTTATCTTCTATGTAAAGATAAGGAATAAAATATTATCTTGTATGAATGTATATTTAGGGAACAGCATTTTGAGATCTCATTTCAATTCGGTTTTACAAAGTTATCTTTTGTTTAAGTAAACCCTTCATGTGTATGCTATGTACTGCAAACACTTGATCTTTAGTTGGGGTTATAATTGACACCTGCTCCTATGTACAATCTTGCAAGGTACGACTGCACGAGAGGCGTCGGTGGGTGTGTGCTACGGCATGAGCGCCAACAACCTGCCGCCCGCGAGCACCGTCGTCTCCATGCTCCGCGACAACGGCATCACCTCGGTGCGCCTCTACGCGCCGGACAGTGCAGCGCTGGCCGCCCTCGGAGGCACCGGCATCAGCGTCATGGTCGGCGTGCCCAACAACGACCTCGCCGACCTGGCCACCAGCGCGCCCGCGGCCGCCGCGTGGGTCCGCACCAACATCCAGGCCCACCCGGCCGTCTCATTCCAGTACCTCGTCGTCGGCAACGAGGTCGCCGGGGGCGACACGCGGTTCGTGGTACCTGCCATGGAGAACGTCCACAGCGCGCTTGCGGCGGCCGGCCTGGGCGGCGCCATCAATGTCACGACGGCGATATCGCAGGCCACCATCGCCGTGCACGTCCCGCCGTCCGCCGGCGAGTTCAACAACGAGTCCAAGGCGTTACTGCTCCCCGTGTTGCAGTTCCTGGAGCGCACCGGGGCGCCCCTCCTCGCCAACCTATACCCGTACTTCGTCTACACGTACAAGGCCACCGATGACCTGGACCTCAACTTCATGCTGTTCACGGCGCCGGGGACGGTGGTGCAGGACGGCGAGTACGGGTACCAGAACATGTTCGACGCGAGTGTGGACGCGGTGCACGCGGCGGTGGAGCGGCTCGGGGTGAGCGGCGTGGACGTGGTGGTGTCGGAGACGGGATGGCCGTCGGCGGGCGGCGAGGCGGCGTCGGTGGAGAACGCGAGGACGTACAACCAGAACCTGGTGAACCACGTGGGGAAGGGCACGCCGCGGCGGCCGTGGAAGGTGGAGACGTACGTGTTCGCCATGTTCAATGAGAATCTTAAGGAGAACGGCGTCGAGCAGAACTGGGGTCTCTTCTACCCGAGCACCGACAGGGTCTACCCCATCACCTTCATTTTAAATTGATCTCGTACGTCATCCGTGTCCATGTAGGCGCCCCGGTGCTCGAATGTCCGTGCATCGCTTCATGACTTATACTTGTGCCGTTGACCTATACTTATACAAGTGCGTGCCTTGAAAACAATTTGCAATGAACTATTTTTTCAAATAAATTGGTGAGCTTCTGGTATCATTAAGAGATTCTGGCCTAAAAAGAAGAAAATATCCTTTTTAGGAACTTAGGATAGGTTTGATAAAAGGGAAACACTTACCTCCATACGTCTGATCAGAATCATTTGTCAGACGGGCCGCATGCCGTCGATCCCTGTTGGATCTCACGGCTGAGAGAAGCACTAAGATTCCTGTGCCAACTTTCCAAACTATCTGACTTTCACGTCAACGCTTTCCCCTAAGGGAAACGTTGGCTTCCGGTCGACCGGCTAACGATTTGGGCCGGTCCAGTGCGCAACGTTCGATCGCCCCGATCCAGCCAACTCCACGCAAGCCACGTGTCCTTTGATGCCCCCGCAGCCGCCCTCCCGCTCCTACCCCTTATCCTTTCCCGTGGACTCCCAGCCACATCTTCTTTCTTCCCTCTCCTTTTTCAACCTCCCGCCTGCCCCATCAAGCTGACCCGTTGCTCCTCTTCCCTTTTTCTACAGCAGCCACAAATGGTGGTGCTTCCTTCCTTTTTTTCCATCCTGCGAAACCACCATGAGCGGTGCTACTAAAGGCATCATGTGCTACCCATTTTTCTCTCGCGGAGCCACTGCAAGGGTGGTTGGTCCCTGCACACGCGCGCCGCCACGACTGCCCAAACACCAGTGCTGCGCGCGGCGACGACGTGCACTACGAGTTTCTCCGAGCGCGGGCTGCTGCATGGTCTGAGCAGCACCACACCCCTGCTACAACCGGTGTCGCGTGTTGCTACCACGGGCGTCGGACTTTGCTACAACCGCCATCGTGTTTTGCTACAACGCAAAAAACTGGTGTCGCCCTCTTCTTTGCTACAACCAGCGCCCCCATTCTACAACCGGCTTCAATTTTTGCTACAATCGACGCTGCGGTTCGCTACAACGAGCGTCGTGTTTTGCTACAACGCAGAAACTGGCATCATGTTTCTTGCTACAATCGGTCACTGCCCTGCTACAACCGGCTTCATTTTTTGCTACGGGTGTCGTGGTTTGGTACAATCGACACCTCGATTTGCTACAAACGGCGTCTTTTCTGCAAATCGTCGGTGTGTTTTTGCTACAATCACTTCTCAGCCAGCTACAACCAGTGTCGAGTTATGCTACAACCAACTAAATCGGCGGTGGGCTGCGACGATGACGACCAAACGATGCCAGGGATGACGGCGCCTCCATGCTGCAACAGATGCGGCCATGGCTGTGATGACGACGACCTCACGCCAATCATCACCATGAATGGTTGTAGCAATTTTCCAGCACCGGTTGTAGCAAAAGCAGACGTCGGTTGCAGCAAAATCGCCGTCGCCACCATCACAGATCATCGCATCGTCATGAATGGTTGTAGCAAATGTCATCACCGGTGGTAGCAAAAGTCGACGATGGCTACAACAAGCCTTCGTCAATGCCGTAGTAGATTGCTGCATCGCCATGAATGGTTGTAGCAACTGTCGTCGCTGGTCGTAGCAAAAGCCGATGACGGTTGCAACAAATGGTTGTCGTTGTCGTTGCCAATGCAGCATCCCCACGAATGGTTGTAGCAATTGTTGTCGTCGGTCGTAACAAAAGCCATAAACGGTTGCAGCACCGAGGCTCGCCAGTTGTGGCTTCGACCATGGGCTGATGAAGAAGCAAGGGATGGGTGGGCACGGCCATGATGACCGGCGTACTCGCATGGCTGGTTTGGGGTGCTGGTTGTGGGGATAGTCGGATAGAGAAGAAAAGTTTCACGAGCGATAGAGCGGAGAGAAGCTGGTGCTAGCTCCTCGGGCGCACTAGGCGCCCCTGCGTTGGTCTTTTTTTCGATGCTCATGTACAAGATACGAAGTGGAAACATGAGTCTTTTTTTTTTCGATACACATGTACAAAGATGCAAAGAGAAGAATGAGCAAGCACGTCAAGTCTTTTTTTAATACACACGTACGAACATGCAAAGAGAACGAGCAACTATAGATAATATATTTTCCGATGCACTAGTACGTAAGAGCAGCGAGTCTTCCTTTTCTTTTAGATATACACACGTGCAAAACATCGGAAGACAAACAACCGAACGGAGTAGTGGCAGGCGCGCTAGGCGACCGGCCGAAAATTCAGCCGGTGCGCCGGCGCCTAGCGTTGGCCTTCCCCTAATCACTCCTTATCCCGAATTAATGGCCCCAAATTCCGAACCAACAGATCTCACCCGGTTCCCATCTCTCGGGACCGCCCCTCCTCAGTGCCATCCTCCTCGTTCCCCTTCGTGACCCCGACCTCCTCTCCACATCGCCGGTGCGCCGTCCTACCTGGCGGCTGCGCCGGGACTGGCCCACAAACTGCCGTCGACGACCTCGGAAACTGCATGGCCGCCGTGTCTATATCTAGCAAGATCAAACCCTGCTGGCATGCGATAAACCTCGCCGGATAGCAGTCTATTCTGGAAGGAAGCCACCACGAGTGGATTATCTGCAGATTTCACCCACCCATCCTCATCTGGCCTAGGGTTTGAGTCATGTCCTCGTCATACTGTACAATCCCTGCATTGCAACTGCTAGTTGGTGTTGAGCATAATTGTGTTCTGCAATTTGTGTGACCTACATCTATTCAATATCTTGGTTTATCCTATATTTTTGGGTTGATTTTATGATGTTCATTCTGTACTCGATCACTCAATCACAACCCCTTTTCACCTCTTTGTTGTCTCTGTTCCATGTTGAAGGCACCACATGCGTCCGGTTGTACGAATCAGCCCCCATCTGATCTAGGTTTGATTCTCCTGATTCGTACCATGCTTTACAACTTTGCATGCTTCATAGGTATTGTATTTTTGCATTGGACGTCCGTATCAGCTCGCTTCATATACGTCATGTATTTACTTAATTGAAACTAACTCACGCTTCCTAAATTTCACACATATTATGCACAAGACAGTCACCCCTTTATGAACTTAATTTGAATGTCTGCGTAGAAATCTTTTGTGTTCGCATTTACAAAAAAAAATATGTGCTTCCACCATGTAGATACTATGTTGCGGTTGTATGAATATGATGCATCCATTTTTTCACAATTCATACGATCATACTTTTCTTCATGGCGTACAATTTGTTTCATATACAATATATGTAGTTATGCTTCTTCACTGTGTATGGTCTGCTTCATATCTTTCACACTTCTGCTTCTACACTTTCTTCGGTTTGCTTCATTTTCATGCTTTGTTTTATATCGTAAGAATCATCTTTGTGTAGACACATCGAACAACTCATATTTCTAATTTTTTGCAAGGTTGATGGGAGCAAAAAAACATGCTTTGCCGATGGTGAGAATAACGTGGTCATCGGCTTGGAATCAAATTTTGTTAGCTACGTCGTATGGGTGCCCCAGATTGCAGGAAGCACAGAAGGAGGTAGCACATCTGTCCACAAGGCGATGGGCGGAGATACAAACTCTTCACACTGTTGCTTGTGGTTTGTGTCACCACTGTAGTTGGTGCAGTGCTTCGTGACAACCATGGAAGCAAATTCTTTGATTAATGGAAACAAATGTTCACAGATGTGGAAGCATATCCCCATGTAGTTTAAAACATTTTTTCTTTGTTGGAAGCAAATCTATATTCATATGGATGACATTCTCTGGTATATGAAATATTATCATAATGATTTGGAAGCAAAATATATATCTTTGTAAGCATGGCATCTAATTTTACCAGGCGATGCAAAACCTAATCATATGCGTCATTTTTGGTATGTATTGTAGCAAATTCTCATTTTCTTTAGTTACAAGTACAGGATTTTTTTGACGCAAATTCCCATGTCTTTGGATGCAAACACAGATTTCTTTGGAAGCAAATTTTCAATTTAATTTTTTTGAAACAGTGTGCAAAGTTAAAAAAAACATATATGTGTGTGGCAATTTATTGTTACATTGGGGACAATTCTCTGGTCATTCGAAGTAATATTTTCCCACACTATATTTGGACACTAACCTAACCAAACTGAAACAATCTCCGGTTCATATGGAAGCAAATTTGGTAGCAAGTAGAAGCAAAATAAACTGTTCAAATCCTAATAAAAAATTGATGGGTCAAGTCCTTACATTTAGTAGAATGTGTTTCCATATACCAAAAATTTCCAATATAGTATGTGCTTCCCTGTCACGAATCAGGCCAACAGGATGCACCGGATCGGATGCACCAATTTCTCCATACAGATTTCAAAGCTCAGATGAAGTAGTAATGAGGAGGTTAATTCATGTTAAAATGGCTGTAGGCCTACCGTGATTTAAGGGAGTATTTGACAGGAAACAAATATCAATTCGTGCACTACATGCAAAGTAACTGCATGGGCGCTCCAATCAAACGTTCCAGGATGCATCAATCCAACGGTGGATTAGTAGTCTGATGGGAAGCGAATTAGCAGTAGTCTGATTCCTAGAGCTCACCTTGATGAAAACCATCTCGCCGATTGGATCAAATTTAACTTGCCATACATTTAAGAAACATAATGAGCGCAGATAGGTGATTGGTGGGTAATTGCGCCCATGTGCCCATGTTACTCATAGTGGGGAGTAACATATACTAGTATCATATCATGCATATGATACTAGTATATGATACTACCTTTGTAGTGCATAGTATCATAAAGTAATATCATAGATTACAATATTTATTGTCATGCATGACACTGAGTAGCATAGCATTTAACATGATACGGTATCTACCTATATTACTATAACCCTCTCTCCACTATTTAATTGTGTGCCACATAAGCATGTTTGCTAGTTTCAAGTCCATGTTACCGGTTAAGTTACCCCCACTATGGCTAGCCTTACGAACTTAGGATAGGTTTGATGAAAACCATCTCGCCGTTGGATCAAATTTAACTTCCCATACATTTAAGACAGCATAATGAGGGCAGCTAGCTGATTGGTGGGTAATTGCGCCCATGTCCCTGCACGATCAAATTTAGACCACTTACTTTTTTTGAGTATTTGGAAATTACTACTAAGCGTTTTTTATTATCTTTCAATGGATATTCTTTTTCTAAGGGGTGTCGTTGAATATTCTAATCGGAATGGAAATTGGCACTGTCAAAAAATTTAGTACCGGCTTAAAAAAATCTTGGCCCACCTTTTGTAATTTGATTTGAAACTTCTAACTTTGACATTTTAAATAAATCTTGGCCTGACTTTCAGAATTTTAAACTCTTCAAATTTCAAAAAGATAACTTCTTGACACTTTGAAGTTTCAAGATTTGGCAACTCCCACAAAAGGAAAAAATATATAATGTGTGTGGACCCGACCAAGGAAGAGAAGGAATAAAAGCGACACGGAGAAATTTATGTCTCCCCCCTCCCTACCGCATTCCGACAAGTGTGCGTCCCAGTCACAGTTGGAGTAACCACATACTCCCTCCTACCCAAAATATAAGGCGCCGTCTGACTTTTCTCATCTCCGTTGCACAACTTGAACTATGATTTTCACGTATTGTATGTCCATAAAATCAGTATATAGACATCTGAAATAAAATTGTTTTGCAAGACAAAAATGACAATGCCATTTATACATGTTCAATGCATGTACTTTGATACTCCCTTCATTCCACAATGGGCGCAGTACATTATGAAATGGAGGGACTATATATAAGTGGTCAAAGTCATAAATCAAAGACCGTGCAAAGTTAATCGCGCCTTATATTTTGGAAGGAGGGAGTATTAGTTATCATTTAAAATCCTTCTTTTCACATTACTTGAAATTGTATGACAAATTTCTCGGTCCTTAGTCACAATATCGTGCTCCATGGGGCCCAAGGAAGGGGGGGGGGGGGGTGACGGTTTTCCCAATGTTGAAAATATCGCATATCTCAGAACAACAAATATATGAATATAAAATTCTAAAAAAAAGTTTTCCTCGTTGCAGGGCGGTATAAATGAAAACCTAAGGTAAGCTATATATATTCCTACAGAAAAACACATGTGTATGTGATAGCTGAATTAGAGCTATACATATTGTAATTTTTGGCCCCTTAACAATTGAATGGGTTTAGATTGGGTATTAAAGACTAGTTTGCAATTCAAACATTATTATCATAGCATTTGGGCCCTCAAAGAAGTTTTGACCAAAATGGTTGACTTACGCCAAATGTGATAAAAATGGGCATTACATGTTCTTAATCCAAAGGAAATTTGAGAAAGACAAGAAACTGAATAACTATATTTTGAAGTAAACAAACGTATTTTCTTATACAAGCCTCTTTTTCATATATTTTTATAGTTTCTTATTTTCCCATTTGTGTACTTATATAGAACTACTACATTAGTGTATCATAAGAAATATTTCTTTAGAGATTTTTTTTATCCTTCCGCGCATGTTGTTATTTCCTTTTACCTTTTCATGCTACTACATTTAAGCAATCTATGGAATTCCTCCACGAAAATTTAGACATGGAAGACACATGGTGTTGATATGACCCTAACATGTGTGTGTGTGTGTATATATATATATATATATATATATATATATATATATATATATATATATATATATATATATATATATATATATATATATATATATATATATATATATATGCCACTTTGGTCAAAATCACTATGAGGTATCACAAGTTTATGATATCATAAACTGTATGAGAAAGCAATCCAGTCAAGGACAAACTCTAAGGGCAGTTAATAATTGACAGGCTAGATATACCCATTTTCACTTTTGTTGATTTTTATTTTCAGCAGTCACTTATTTTTCTCAACCAAGATCGACTTGATGCATTCATAGGCACGGATACAAAACCGTGTGGGTAAATATATCGTTGCAAGCACCAACAACCATCCACATCAACCTCCGCCATTGACATCACCCAGACTGTTCCCTCAAGAGATGCTTCCACGAAGGGAATGAAATGTCACGTGTGAGTGCTCATATTTTTGTTTGGTGATGGGAGCGCTTATATTTGTTGTTTACGTGTGTTCGTTGTTTTATCATTATATATCTCTTTTGTGGGAATTCAACATTGTATTTTAGTTGAGTCATTCTCATTGTATGATCGATAGCTTTAATATATTTTTCTGCTACTGGTTGTTGTAGACGTGTAAGCTTGCAGGGGAAACATGATGGGTGCCCAAGGAAGTTTGGTAATCATCACTTACACTTGATAGAAGTCTTACGTGACACCAGCTTGGTCTAGACTCTAGATCATCCGCGGGGCCAAAATTTCGGAGCAATGTGATTGTGTTGGTGATGCTTACACTTACACCCTAATCTGCATTGCAGAAGAAATATATCTTCTCTTTTTGAGGGGAAAGAAATTCATCATATTGGGGGGCCTTGACATTTCATTCCCCTGATGTTAAGGATATATATAATTGATATGCTCGCGATATCGCAATACTTAATTAGTGATCGTGTTATCATAATTACAGATTTTTTTTAACACAGTACAGACAAAAGCATTCAAATACGTGCATACATTCATCTCTATGAACGCACACCCTACCCCTATAAGCACCTTCGAGGATTGAGCCAGCATGCCATCTTGAGATTTTACGAAGTCACCGTAGATGTGTCGTAGTCGACGGGAACGTCTCCTCCTACCAAACGTGTATCGCCAGTAATCCTGGAATAAATTCAGAATAAATGCAAGCACAGGGATTTGAACCCTGATGGACTGGATATACCACTATCCTTCTAACCATCCAACCACATGTTGACTCACCACAATTACAGAATTGATGCACGAGAGGCATCGGTGGGCATGTGCTACGGCATGACCGTCAACAACCTGCCACCCGCGAGCACCGTCGTCCCCATGCTCCGCGACAATGCCATCACCTCGGTGCCTCTGCGCACCACGCAGCGCAGCGCTGGCCGCCCTTGGAGGCACCCGCATCAGTGTCATGGTCGGCGTGTCCAACAACGTCCTCCCCGACCTGGCCACCAGAGCGCCCGCGACGGCCGCGGGGTCGGCGCCAACATCCAGGCCCACCCGGCCGTCTCGTTCCGGTACCTCGTCATCGGCAATGAGGTCACCGGCGGCGACACGCGGTATGTGGGCCCTGCCATGAAGAACGTCCACAGCGCGCTTATGGCGCACGGTCTGGGCGGCGCCATCAATGTCACGATGGCGATATCACAGGCCACCATCGCCGTACACGTCTCATCATCCGCCGACGAGTTCACCAACGAGTCCAAGCCGTTCATGATCCCCGTGCTGCAGTTCTTTTTTTTCATGGTAATACATGTCTCATTTATATTATAAAGATCAAAGTACAAGTCACGTAAGAACCGACATGACAAAACTGAAAAGATAGTAGAACATCTCTGAGCTTGACACCAACCCCCATCACCTGCCTCCGGCACCACCATAGCAGCCACCGAAGAAAAGAATGACAGATCACCTCCTCACCCGAGCTCGATGCGGCTCCATCGCTGATATGCAGCTTTGCGGATCTCTAAGGTGGCTCACCAAAAGTGAAGCCCTTGTCGTTGAACGAATCATATCGGGGCAACACACCGGGAACGCCATGAACACTAGATCTGGCACCCCACGACGACTAAGACCCCGAAGGAGGAAACCATACCTGCCATCCACAAACCACGAACCCGTCGTATGTTCCGTCTTCCAGATGTCGTCGATGCTGACCACATTCTGCATGCGCTCCTGAACTACCTCCCAAGCTCCGCGCCAATGCTGGTGAAGGAAGGAGAGAGGCTATGGGATTCAGCACCTTTGCATTAGCTCTGTGGCCGTCAGTACATACAGATTACAGAGGCATCGTGTGCCACTACCAGGGGCGATCGTGGGCAGCCATCGTGCCCACTACTCACGCACACGCATTGACCTGAGGTCGTGCTACATACATAGTCCGTACGCAGTATTGTACGTATACTCTAACCCCCCCTCCCCCCCGGCAGTCTTGACGTCGGCCGGAGCGACGCAAAGACTGGCCCTGAACTGAAGAAAAACGTCCGTGGACAAGCCTTTGGTCATGACATCGGCGAGCTGCTGCGTGGTGGGGATGTGAAGAACTCTGAACTGGCCCAGTGCCACACGCTCCCGAACGAAGTGGATGTCGAGCTTCACGTGTGTCGGTGTCAAAACCGGCGGATCTCGGGTAGGGGGTCCCGATCTGTGCATTAAGGTCGGATGGTAACAGGAGACAAGGGACATTTTATTTTACCCAGGTTCGGGCCCTCTCGATGGAGGTAAAACCCTACTCTTGCTAGATTAATATTGATGATATGGGTAGTACAAGAGTAGATCTACCACGAGATCAAGGAGGCTAAACCCTAGAATCTAGCCTATGGGTATGATGATGGTTATGATGTGTTCGTCCTACGGACTACAACCCTCTGGTTTATATAGGCACCGGATAGGGTTAGGGTTACACAGAGTCGGTTACATTGGTAGGAGATCTTGAATATCCGCACGCCTAGCTTGCCTTCCACGCCAAGGAAAGAACCTTCCGGACACGAGACGAAGTCTTCCATCTTGTATCTTCATAGTCCTGGAGTCCGGCTGAAGATATAGTTCGGCTATCCGAACACCCCCTAATCCAGGACTCCCTCAGTAGCCCCTGAACCAGGCTTCAATGACGACGACAATTTGCGCGCCGGACTCGTCGTCATTGAAGCCTGGTTCAGGGGCTACTGAGGGAGTCCTGGATTAGGGGGTGTTTGGATAGCCGAACTATATCTTCAGCCGGACTCCAGGACTCTGAAGATACAAGATGGAAGACTTCGTCCCGTGTCCGGAAGTTTCTTTCCTTGGCGTGGAAGGCAAGCTAGGCGTGCGGATATTCAAGATCTCCTACCAATGTAACCGACTCTGTGTAACCCTAACCCTATCCGGTGCCTATATAAACCGGAGGGTTGTAGTCCGTAGGACGAACACATCATAACCATCATCATACCCATAGGCTAGCTTCTAGGGTTTAGCCTCCTTGATCTCGTGGTAGATCTACTCTTGCACTACCCATATCATCAATATTAATCTAGCAGGAGTAGGGTTTTACCTCCATCGAGAGGGCCCGAACCTGGGTAAAATAAAGTGTCCCTTGTCTCCTGTTACCATCCGACCTTGACGCACAGATCGGGACCCCCTACCCGAGATCTGCCGGTTTTGACACCGACATTGGTGCTTTCATTGAGAGTTCCGCTGTGTGATCGATAAAAGGATCGACGGCTCGCCTGCAGATCAACTGCGAGGCATCTTCGTCACCAGCTCGGCTGGTCACCTTGGTTCGACCAAGAATTGCGCCCCGTGTTCGGATCACCATGCTCGGACGAGGGCGTTCATCAAACATCATCTCCGATCTCTATCAAGATCACGGAGGAATCATCCATGGAGCTCGGTGGCTCAACGACAACATTTCCCTCAAGCAACCGTGCTGTTTTTCTGGACAGCGAACTCGTATCTGCTGCCACCTCCTCCTCGAGTATCGCTTTGACGATCACTTTGGTGGAATTGTGCGGAATTGAGTCTACAACAACCCTGGAAAATTTCGTCGAGTTCCGATGGAGGAATCTCCGGCAATCCATAATGTACTGGAGCCCTGTCAAATCTGGACGGGAATCTGGACGAGTTTAGGGCGTGGTGTCCAGCTTCTAGCTCAGGCGTCCTTTGGAAGATCCAACCGTTGATCGGCTGCGGAATTACTATACCTATCACCCTTCAAAATTTCAGCTCGACCCTACGGTCCAAACTCCGGGAACCTTCCGATTAGTGCATCACTTTTCGGATCTGTTCTCTGCGCGAGAACGAATCCGACCCGAATTCATCTTTTTTTATGAACGGGATTTCGGACATCCTTTTTGAAGGAAGTTTTGTATGGGATATTGTGTATTGTTCCCAAACACATCCCACTAACTTTAAGATCTTTTCAACATGATCTTCAACATCATTGCTGGTGTCAAACTAGTCCGACAATATTGCTCCATGGCTGCCGACCTGCGCTAGACACGTCGTCACTTTGTTGAGCCGAGCTCAACTTCTTCGGATCATCATCTTGGCAAGCCGAACAAGAGTCCGGCATCGCGAAGGACAAATCATCACCAACATCGCCGCCCCACGGATTACACGGAGCGGGCATACCGGCATCACCGCAAGGTCGCTTCATCAAGCCGGCATCTACCACGTCACGACCTGCATCGGCAGGGCCGCACTGTTGCCCCTTCAAGCCGGTGTCCATCACGCCGGACTACTTCGACTCATCGACTGGCCTCGAGGCTTCGACATCTTGGCTGGACCGGAGGATTCATCATCTCTTCATCAACCTACTCCGGACACTTCGGCGTCACTAACCGACGAGCTTCGTCACGATGGCCGGACCGAGGGCTTCGCCTCGGCGAGCCAACCTTTGCCAGCATCATCCTCATTTGGATTACTACAACAAATAAACCAGGTTCTATTAATCTTAATATTTTTCGCACGTTTGGGTTCATTTTTTCCAAGGAATTATTACTCTGGTTTGTCCATCATATGTTCACAGGTCTATCAAATGGTGGCCGCATTAACGAAGGTCGCATGCTGGTTCGGTCAGTCTCCGTACATAGTCCGGCGAACGCCGCATCCGGAGCGCGGACCGACCTATGAATTCAGGCTTTGCCACACCTTTACCGCATCACGCCGACGCCCTGCGTCGACATCGACTTCGGCGCCAGGACATATTTCTTTTATTGCTAACTTTGCATAAATTATTCATTATGCAACGATTTTTTTTACCATTATTTCTATTATCTCCCGTTTGCACTATTTTTTGTGCACAGGAAAATGATCCGGGGACTTCGGCGTCACTCTGCTGGTCTGCATCGACCGTGCTATGTCACCACTTCGGCGTGTCGAGCTCTCCGCTCCGCCACCTCGGGACCAGCTTGGGGAATAGAACCTTGTCCCGCATCAAGCTCGAACTGCGAACACATTAACCAGCTAAGTCGCTTTCATGCTCAAAGCTTTAATTTCTAACTTGTGTTCGGTTCGACCAAGCGTTATACTTTTTTGAAAAAAAGTTGCTTGTAAAAAAATTGTTTGTCCAAACTTTGTTCACACATACTTGACACGCTACCCGCGCTCATTATACCTGGGGGCTTCTTTAACAGAAGCTTATTAATACGGGCCTTATGCCCAACACATGTGTCACAGTTCCGCATGTACCTTTTATTCACCATTATATGCATCGATATGACTTAAGTTTTGGCCAAGCTGGGTTGCCTGGCTCCTGTGCTTACCCCTAAGTTCCCGATTGTTCGGCTAGGCGGTAAAGGGAGCACCTCTGCGATTGCTACTGCCGGATAAGCCGGATGTGTACCTCAGACTGGGTGAAGCCAAAAGCTAGCGTTCTTAAGGGAATATTCGGTCGGTGAACTAAAGATGAACCTTTTTACTCACTAATATACATGCCCCAGATGATTTTCCTGCATTTGCAGTCCGGACGTGCACTTCAGGGCACGCCACCCCAGCGAAAGGAACCCTTAACGGAACTATTCTCTCCGGAAGATGTTTCTTACTAACCATGTAATATAACATAACTAGTTGGGCACTTGTCTGATAAAGCACTAATGACCCTACGCCTGGTCTCCATGCATACCTCGGTTCTTATATAACCATTATGGTATTCGAACACACTCCGGACCGTCAGGTCCCGAGGTTGAAGCGAAAAGGTCGGCAACGACAAACGATCTACAATCCGGCTAGAAGGCATTCTACATGTCACCTTACATTATATAGTCAACTTTTACCCAAGCCACTTGGGGGCTCTTATGTTTATTTGAGTCGTTTCATACTAAGTGTTTTTCTTCTTAGTCGTTGCAAAGTTATTATTATTTATCACTCCGCTTTTTGACACGAGTGTGTGGTCACTAGCCGGGGAGCCTAATTTCTCTCTCAAAGCCGCTAGAGTTTAGTTTGCTAAACTGGCCTGATGAGAAGTACTCCGCCCTCGGGATAGGAGGTTGAAGCCGTAGGCTGACCCGCTCGAAGTCTTGAGATAGGATGTATCATGTTAAAGCACGACAGAAACACTTCTTATTTCTAAAGACCAATTTTTGGATTGGCACCGAACACTTGATCTTGTTCGGACGTCATGTTTTTACTGACGTTTCTTGGTTTTCCAAGCTTTTTGGCACTTTTAAACTATTTGTGCTTTTCCAGCATTAGTCTCGTAGTGCAATGCCGGACACCTTTATGGATTCGGCAAAAACATTCTCGGATATTGCTATATATGCATCGGTTTCGAATTGTGTCTTCGGTCAATAGTTGGGTTGCCCGGCTCCTGCGCTTGCCTCCTACATTCCGCTTTGTTCGGCTAGGTGTGCAAAGGGAGAACCACTGCGATTGTGCTTCCAGCTCGCATGGTCAAGCACCTCAGTGGAGAAAGCCGAAAACTGACTATCACAATAAGCGTAAACTGGTCAGCAATCCGATGACTATGGGCCGTTCATAACATTGGCCGAAGTGTTTACGGCTTGACCTCGACTGTCGCCGAACACTACCGGGGGCTATTAACTGGCCTCCCAAACTAAATCCTCGATATTTTGCTCTTACATGGGAGCTGAGGCTTTATGATCATGCTTAGCATGACAACCCAAAGAAAGGAACTGATAGCGGGACTATTTTCTTTGGAAGACATCTCTTCTGTTAAACAGTAATATAACATATCTCTCCGCGTACCTTTGTTTATAAAACCGTATGGCCAGATTGCCTTGTTTGTCGTCCTCATAAAGGCTTTATAAAGTAAGGCAAACACTCCTCGGCTACTGGCCGAGGAGGTGGAAGCCGATGGTCGGTCAACAAAGTTTTGTACAATGCGGATTCAAGCGTTAAATGACGTAAAGTACTTGGATATATAGAGTCATTACACACAATTTGTGATTTTACTATGGATATCGATCCTTAATTCGGCCACCCGTGCCCACATTAAGGCTCGGGGGCTACTGGCCTTCGGGCTTATTATTTACAAATATTAAAGGGGCACGTCGATCCCCTGATTTGGTGTTGCCACCCGACCAGTGTCTCGGGGGCTACTGCATTGCTTGTCCAATGCAGAAAATTTTATGTGCAATATAGTTTCTGAGGAGATTTTGATCCTCAGGTTGGTCGGCCGCACCCAACCTGAGTCTCGAGGACTGAGCACGCCGCTTTTTGTGTCCCGAAGTATTCTGCCAAGCTAGGACTTGATCCTCAAACCGATTTTGCAAATCAACCTGAGTCTCAGCAGCTATGGGGATCAGCGGTCTTATGTCATCCTTCATGGGCATCTCGGGTTTTAGACCGATACCCACATTGAGGGCTACTGGCTACATATCTCGGCAGAGAATAAATTGCACCAATCAAAAATATTGACAGAAATCGGCCCACATTCGGGGTGGTGCGCCACCTCGGAAGCAGTCCGGCATAAAGCTCGGGTGCTAGTGGCTGGCTCCATAGAGGGCATTTCCGGTATTAAGCTCGGCTAAACTCCTTCAAACTTCTTTGAACCAAGGTGATTTACGACACCTCGGATATAGTCCGGCGTTGGAGCTCGAATATACAGTCCGGCGTTGGAGCTCGGATACATAGTCCGGCGTTGGAGCTCGGATACATTCCAGCGTTAGAGCTGGGAAGCGGTCGAGCGCTGGAGCTCGGGTGCGAAGAAGATGGGTAGGCAAAGGAGGAAGAAGGCGTAGGTAAAAAGGTGGATCCTTATCCCCTTATATGGGCGGATGCGGCTATGCGTCCCCACCGGCCTAGTAAAACTCGCTTGCCTCCCAAGAGCCATGATAAATGGCGCGGTTGGGTTACCCACGTCCGTATTGATGAGAATCCCGTTAAAAGGGGCACACGATCTCTACTTTAACAAGACGTGCCAAGGAAATCGCCTCGCTAAACACGCTGAGGTGGAACAATGAAAACAATTTATATAAAGAGCTTGGCCGCAGTGTTATGACGCACTGCGGAATACGTCAGCAGATTTGATTTGTGTTAATATTATTCTCTATATGGCAATATGTGGAAACTTGTTTTGCAGAGCCGGACACTATTTTTTGGTGTTTATTATCTTCTTGAAGAATTTGGAGGAGGAACCCGCCTTGCAATGCCGAAGACAATTTGCGCGCCGGACTCGTCGTCATTGAAGCCTGGTTCAGGGGCTACTGAGGGAGTCCTGGATTAGGGGGTGTTCGGATAGCCGAACTATATCTTCAGCCGGACTCCAGGACTATGAAGATACAAGATGGAAGACTTCGTCCCGTGTCCGGAAGGTTCTTTCCTTGGCGTGGAAGGCAAGCTAGGCGTGTGGATATTAAAGATCTCCTACCAATGTAACCGACTCTGTGTAACCCTAACCCTATCCGGTGCCTATATAAACCGGAGGGTTGTAGTCCGTAGGACGAACACATCATAACCATCATCATACCCATAGGCTAGCTTCTAGGGTTTAACCTCCTTGATCTCGTGGTAGATCTACTCTTGTACTGCCCATATCATCAATATTAATCTAGCAGGGGTAGGGTTTTACCTCCATCGAGAGGGCCCGAACCTGGGTAAAATAAAGTGTCCCTTGTCTCCTGTTACCATCCGACCTTGACGCACAGATCGGGACCCCCTACCCGAGATCCGTCGGTTTTGACACCGACAACGTGCTTGGTGCGCCCGTGATGCACTGGGTTCGTGGAGAGGTAGCAGGCGGAGACATTGTCGCAGTAGACCGCGGTCGTCGTGCGGATGGGGAGGAGGAGCTCGCCAAGGAGCTGACGGAGCCAGACGCACTGGGCCACAGCATTGGCAACGCCGCGATATTCTGCTTCTGCGCTGGAGCGCGACACCGTGGCCTGGCGTTTGGACGACCAGGAGATGAGGGCGTCGCCGAGGTAGATGCAGAAGCCAGACGTCGACCGGCGGGTGTTGGGGCAACCCGCCCAGTCAGCGTCAGTGTAGGCGCGGAGATCCAGTGTTGGAGAAGCACGGAGATGCAGACCTTGGGCGGGCACCCTGCGAACGTAGCGCAGCACGCGCTTGATGAGAGCACGGTGACACTCGCGTGGGTCGTGCATATGCAGGCAGACCTGTTGCATGGCATAGGCGAGCTCGGGCCTGGTGATGGTGAGGTACTGCAGAGCCCCGGCGAGGCTGCGATACTCCGAGGGATCGGCGACGCGCGGACTGTCAGCCTGAGGAAGCTTGTCCTTCGTGTCGATCGGAGTGGGCGAGGGCTTACACGTGTCCATGCCCGCGCGCTCGAGAATCTCCTCAGCGTACTGCTTCTGGCAGAGGAAGAAGCCAGCCGGCATGCGCGTGACCTGGATGCCGAGGAAGAAGCGAAGGGCACCAAGGTCCTTCATGGCGAACGCGTCGGTGAGCCGATGCACGATGCGATGAAGGAGCGCCGGCGTGGAGGCAGTAAGGACGATGTCGTCGACGTAGAGCAGGAGGAACGCCGCGTCGTTGCCGCTGGTGTAGGTGAACAGAGAGTTGTCGGAGCGCGTTGCGTTGAAGCCGATCGTCTTGACGAAGCCAGCGAAGGTTTGGAACCAGGCGCGTGGAGCTTGTTTAAGCCCATACAACCACTTGTTCAAGCGACAGACGTGGTGCGGCTGGTGCTCGTCGACGAAACCGGCGGGCTGAAGGCAGTACACTTCCTCAGCAAAGTGTCCCGTGCAAAAACGCGTTCTTCACGTCGAGTTGATGAACCGGCCACTGCCGTGAGGCAGCAATGGTGAGCACGGCGCGAATGGTGGCTGGCTTGACCACCAGAGAGAAGGTCTCGCCGTAGTCGACGCCGGCGCGCTGGTGAAACCCGCGGACCACCCATCTCGCTTTGTAACGCTCGAGGGAGCCGTCGGCGCGAAATTTGTGCTTGAAGATCCACTTGCCACTGATCAGATTGGCACCGGGCGGCCGCGGAACGAGCTCCCAGGTACGGTTGGCGACGAGGGCCGCGTACTCTTCACGCATGGCGGCGAGCCAGTGCGGGTCGCGAACGGCGACACGCACGGAGCTCGGCATAGGGGAGAGCACGGCTGAGGATGATGCAGTGGCGGCGTTGTAGTACTTGGGTTCGGCTTGAAGACGCCGGTCTGGGCGCGCGTCAGCACACGCCGCGGTGGACCGGGCGGAGCTGGTGCAGCAGGCGGGGGACATGCACTGGAAGCAGGTGTTGAGGACGACGAGCTGGAGCCGTGCGATGACGAGGCAACGCCGGAGTTTGAACGGGCAGAACGCGCGCTGGAGTCAGCGAGGCGTGAGCCGTCCACGGAAGATTCGACGTCCACGTTTGAACGGGCGGATGGCGCGTAGGCAGAAGCGCGTGCGAGGCCGTCCGGGGGCAATCCAACGGCCCTGTTTGAACGGGCCAGAGGCGCGGGAGCAGACGCAGGCGCAATGCCGTCCAGTCTGGATCCGACGGTCCCCGTCGAAGAGGGACGAGGAGCGGGCAGAGAGGAGTCTGAATTGGTGATCTGAAGAATTGGCGGCGTGCTAAGGGGCAGAGGCGGCGGGGAAGGGGTGGAGGAGACACCGTGGGCGTAAGGGAAGATGTCCTCGTGGAAGTATACATGGCGCGAGGTGATGACGCGTTTGGTCGCAAGGTCAAGACAGCGATAACCGCGGTGATCGGAGGGATATCCGAGGAAGACACAAGCCATGGAGCGTGGGGCGAGTTTATGGCGCGCGGTGGCAGTAGCGCTGGGGTAGCAGAGGCAGCCAAAAACACGGAGCAGGCTGTAGTTGGGGGCAACCCCGAGCAAGAGCTCGTGCGGCGTGCGCGGCGAACTGTGATGGCATGGCCGTCTGTTAAGCAGGTAAGTGGCAGTGTTCAGAGCCTCTGCCCAAAACCGTGGCGGCAAGGATGCGTGAAGGAGGAGCGCGCGCACGCTGTCGTTGAGAGTGCGGAGAGTTCTCTCCGCCTTGCCGTTCTGCTGACTAGTGTACGAGCAGGAGAGGCGCAGGACGGTGCCGTGGGAGGCAAGGAGAGCGCGTGTGGCGTGACTGTCCAACTCGCGCTCGTTGTCAGTTTGGACAGAGAAGACAGGCAGTTGAAACTGAGTGCGAGCATAGGCGTAGAAATCGCGCAGGATGGGGAAGACATCTGATTTGTGTTTGAGAGGAAAGGTCGAGACGTAGTGGGTATAATCATCGAGGAGAACTAAGTAAAACCGATACCCAGAAACGCCGGAAACCGGAGAAGTCCATACATCCAAATGTAGCAACTGAAAAGGAAAATATGTACAGCTGACAGATTCAGAAAACGGTAAGCGCACGTGCTTGCCAAGGCGACATGCGTGGCAAGAGTGAGGCGCTGATTTCTTGAAGCTAAAAGGGAAATGACTAGCTACATGCTGGAGCTGAGCAGACCCCGGATGCCCGAGCCGCTGGTGCAGGCGATCTGCGGTGACGACGCCGGCAAAAGGAGGTGCAATAGGTCGCCGAGCCGCCGCCACAGAGTAAAGGTCGCCAGTGGAATCACATCGGAGGATCACCACCCGAGTTCGAAGGTCCTTGACAGAGAAACCAAATAAGTCAAATTCCACGGAAGCGGGATTGTCACGACAAATCTGGCGGACAGAGAGAAGATTTTTGCTGAGGGAGGGTGAGACAAGGATGTTGCGCAACTGGATAGGGGATGTGCTAGTGATGAGCGAGCCAGAGCCAGTGTGCATAGTCGGAAGGTGCTCGCCGCTACCAACAATAATGTGCGAGGAAGAAGAAGAAGGAAGCAAGGTCTGGAGAGTACCGGGCGAATTGGTCATGTGGGCGGCCGCGCCAGAGTCCATGTACCAGTCGGAGCTGCCGGAGGACGACGGCCCTGCCGTGGCGCTGTGAAGCGCAGCCTGGAGGGAGGCCATGTCCAGGGGCTGTTGTGGCGCACCAGGGGGCGATGGAACGTAGTCGGGGACGTACCCAGCAGGAGTGTAGCCGCCGTAGCCGTAGCCACCGGGCAGGGGCGGCGCGGGAGCGGCGTACATGGCCTGTTGAGGCGGAGTCCCAGGGCGAGGACCGAGCACGCCGGTGCCGGGGGCGCGCCAGGGCATGGGCCATGCCTGAACGAGCCCGGTCCAGGAGTTGGTGCCGGGCGCGGGAGCGGGCAAGCCAGGGACACGGGGTGGCGGCTGCGGCGAAGGCGCACCGCCGGTGCCATTGCCACGGCCGCGGCGACGGCCACGGCCACCATGCGCGCGACCAGAGGGGTCAGGCGCCACGGGGGGCGCAGCTGGGGCCGAGGGAGGTGGTGGGGCGGCGCCACGGCCGGCGACGAGGGCATGTGTGCCCTGGAGACGCGTCGTCTGCTCGGCGCGGTGTTCTTCGAGGAGGAGCAAGGAGCGCGTCTGGAGGAGCAACGGGAACGGAGACTGCGCGGTGATGTGAGGGATGGCGCCGTGGTACTGGCGGTTGAGGCCGCGCAGCAGGTGAAAAACCTGCCGCGGCTCCGTCACCGGCTGGCCGAGGTCACGAAGTGGATCGGCGTACGTCTTCAGCTTGGTGCAGTATTGCATGATGGTGAGATCGCCCAGGACAACGGCGTGATATTCAGCGTCGATGTAGACAGCCCGGGCGAGCTGATTGTCGCGGAAGATCCCGTCGATCGCTGTCCCGACGGTGAGCGCGGTGTCGTCCGCCGCCATGACGGCGTCCAGGAGATCGGGGGCGACGGTGGTGTTCAGCTAGTGCACCACGGCATGATCTGCCATCGCCCAGTCGGGGTCGTCGACGTGGTCGCGGAGACCAAACATCCCGATGGCCGTGTCGAAGTGGCGGCGCCACTGGGCGTAGTTGCCGGCCAGCAAGTCGAGAGTGACAGGGACGTGTCGGCGAATGTCGATGGTCTGCAACCCCGAGGAGGAGACGACGCCGGTGATCGGGGCGACGGGGCGCACGGCCGGGCGAGCAACCGCAACCGGAGCGGCTGGGAGCAGGGCAGGTGGTGGTGGTTCATCGGCGACAGGGGCACCGAGGCCATCGGAAGGGGGAGGAGGAGGAGAGCTGGGGCCATCGACCATAGCGGCGGAAGCGGGATCGTCGACCGGAGCCGGAGGAGGAAGCCGGTCGTCGGTATCTGATACCATGAAGGAAGGAGAGAGGCTATGGGATTGAGCACCTTTGCATTAGCTCTGTGGCCGTCAGTATATACAGATTACAGAGGCATCGTGTGCCACTACCAGGGGCGATCGTGGGCAGCCATCGTGCCCAATACTCACGCACACATACACAGTCCATACGCAGTATTGTACGTATACTCTAACAGCTGGAGTAAACGTCGTCGCAACGGCGGAGCCTGAGGACACAGGTCCACCGTGAGGATGCCGCCGCCGCCACGCCATCCTTGCTTGAACAGACTGGTTTCCAAATTCATCATCAACCATAGGACCGCTGGCCTCGTCATGAATGGATTGAAAAAATCTTTATTCAGTGCCGTCATCGTCGCCGCTGAAGCCAAGACGATGAACAACCTGAAAACATAAACTACGAGAGAGTAAAAACGATCCACACGCATGGATTCGACGACCCCCCTCACCACCGACAACCGAGGTCGCAGCCGGAGGGGAGCTGCCGGAGGACGGCGTTAGAAGATTGGCCTCCTTGCGGCTGCTAGGGTTCCAGCCATAGATAGATAGACTGTGTTGGGCAGTCGTTGATGGTTCCCGTGCTGTAATTCCTGAAGCGCACCGGTGCGCCGCTACTGGCCAACCCGTACTTTGTGTACGCCAGCAACCCGCGCAACATGGATATCAGCTTCGCCCGGTTCACGGCGCCATGGACGGTGGTGCAGGACGGGAAGTAGGGGTACCAGAACATGTTCGACGCGATGGTGGACGCGGTGCACGCGGCGGGGAAGCGGCTCTGGGTGAGCGGCGTGGACGTGGTGGTGTCGGAGACCGGGTGGCCGTCGGCTGGTGGCAAGGCGGCGTCAGTGCAAAATCTCCTGGTGCTTGCTGAATTGTCACGAAATTTAATGCTCCTATAACCTACGAACACCAGCCATGCACCATCCAAACAATCAATCAGGAATGCTTTTGTTTTCTATTTTCAGTTGCGGCTTACGAATTAGGATTCACCTATTATTGTAGCTGCGTCGAGTTGCTGCCGATGATTTCCGTTTTTAGTGCAGAGTTGTCTGCTGAAGAGCCAAATTTGATGCATTTCATCAAGCAATTGATAAAGCATAAAATAGGTAACGTACCCGGAGTTACCAAATGAACATCCTGCAGATCCACAAGATCGACGATGGGCGCAGAGAGACAGAGATTTTTTGTTTATTGCATGGCGAGACAGAGATTGAGACTGGGGGGCTCCTCAAACACCACCCGGTCTGCATGTAGTGTAGAGACGGACAAGGACGTCGTGTTTATTTTTTGAGACTCGGGGAAGGATTTGGCATGTTAAGCAGGAGTGTGTTGCTGATAACTGGTTAGAAAGGAGATACTCTATATGGATTTTCCTAGGAAGGAGATATGGGCCCATGGTTAGCAAGGAGTAATCTTCTTAGAAAGGAGATTATGACCGTGATTGATTTTGGAGTAATTATGTATGAGAGGGAGATCCACTGATTTAAACCTTAGGGATTTTACCACCCTTTATGTATGCGACGGAGATCGTGCGGTAATTATATATGTATGTTTATCAATCTACTTCGTTAGGCAAGATGTTAATTACATATTGATACTAAGGTAGGATATAGTTACTTGCTTTTTAATAATTTAGATTGCTAGGAAAAGATGCTAAATGTGTTTATGCTAAACACATGAGCGATGTAGACCGTTGGATATATAAGGTTAAACGGATGAGGTGTGTTGGATCTCCGCAACTCTCTTTTTATACTGATATATATAGATATAGATAGGGGTATTTCATTAAGATAAGACTTATCTTTGGTTAGGAGAAACCGCCTCTAATCAGATCATTGTATCAACGTTGTAGAAGGAGAAGACGCCAATGGTGCAAGGCCTTGCACCTTCGCTCCACATGGCATTGCTCCTAGGGCTCGGCGTCTTCGTCGCCATCCTTGCAAGTAATAATCTCTCTCTCCTCCGATCTTACATGTAAACTCTATACTCTACAAAATACATATGTGCTGCCTAAAACATTGTGCGGTCCTGGTGCATATTGGTCAATGTTTACATATTGATTGGAATTAGGGCTCGTATAATGATGAGTTCGAAGAGAGAGACGGAGAAAGAGGGACTTTTTGCGGACAAAAAAGATTTATCTTCTATATATTATGTTGTACGAATGTATATTTAGGGAACAACATTTTGAGATCTCATTTAAGAAAACCCTTCGTGTGTTTGTACTGCAAACAGTTGATCTTCACTTGTGGTTATAATTGACACCTGCTCCTATATACACTGGTAGAAAAAGAGGCTTCCGTCCAGCCCCATAAGTCGCGGAACTGCAGGAACCGCGACTAATGAAGCATTTAGTCCCGGTTCGGCAGACGAACCGCGACCAAATGCCTGCGCCCAGGGCGCTCGGTGGCCAGCTGGTGCACGTGAGGGGCTTTAGTCGCGGTTGGCCAGGTGCCCAAAGGCCTTTAGTCGCGGTTGGCCAGGCCAACCGCGACTAAAGCTCCTCCCCTATATATACCAGTTCAGCGCACTCACTTAGCCATTTGGTGCCACTTCTCTTTACAAGCTTCACAAGGGGGTGTAGGTTTGCTTTTGGTTCCTCTTATGCACACAAGGTGTTTGATGAAATGCCCCAAGAGCCACACTTGAGGTTCCTCATTCATTTTTTTCCTCCTCGATCGCGGTTAGCAACTTGAACCTTTCATGCATATGTGTCATTGATAAAATATGCATGTGTGTTGTTCATTGTTTAATTTCTATTGTTTATAGCTAGTTAGTTTAACAAATGCATGATGGTTAATTATATATTTTATATTGTAATAATGCAGATGAATCGGCAATGGATGTACGGTAACCGACTCTCCCGCGAGTTCACTACGGGTTTGAAAGATTTCCTCGTAGTGGCTAATGCGAACAAGCAGAAGGGTTTTGTTATCTGTCCATGTGTTGACTGTAAGAATCAGAAGGGTTACTCTTCCTCAAGAGAAGTTCACCTGCACCTGCTTCGGCACGGTTTCATGCCAAGCTATAATTGTTGGACCAAGCATGGAGAAAGAGGGGTTATAATGGAAGAAGATGAAGAAGGGGATGATTTCATCGATGAAAGCTATCTTGCTGATTTCGGTGATACTTTCATGGAGGATGCTGAAGGTGAAGGGGAAGGTGAAGGGGAAGGTGAAGGGGAAGGTGAAGGTGAAGAAGAGGCACGTGATGAGACCGTTGATGATCTTGGTCGGACCATTGCTGATGCACGGAGACGCTGCGAAACTGAAAAGGAGAGGGAGAATTTGGATCGCATGTTAGAGGATCACAGAAAGTCGTTGTACCCCGGATGCGATGATGGTCTGAAAAAGCTGGGCTGCACACTGGATTTGCTGAAATGGAAGGCACAGGCAGGTGTAGCTGACTCGGCATTTGAAAACTTGCTGAAAATGTTGAAGAATATGTTTCCAAAGAATAACGAGTTGCCCGCCAGTACGTACGAAGCAAAGAAGGTTGTCTGCCCTCTAGGTTTAGAGGTTCTGAAGATACATGCATGCATCAACGACTGCATCCTCTACCGCGGTGAATACGAGAATTTGAATGAATGCCCGGTATGCACTGCATTGCGTTATAAGATCAGAGGCGATGACCCTGGTGACGATGTTGAGGGCGAGAAACCCAGGAAGAGGGTTCCCGCCAAGGTGATGTGGTATGCTCCTATAATACCACGGTTGAAACGTCTGTTCAGGAACAAAGAGCATGCCAAGTTGTTGCGATGGCACAAAGAGGACCGTAAGTCGGATGGGGAGTTGAGACACACCGCAGATGGAACGCAATGGAGAAAGATCGACAGAGAGTTCAAAGATTTTGCAGCTGACGCAAGGAACATAAGATTTGGTCTAAGTACAGATGGCATGAATCCTTTTGGCGATCAGAGCTCCAGCCATAGCACCTGGCCCGTGACTCTATGCATCTACAACCTTCCTCCTTGGTTGTGCATGAAGCGGAAGTTCATTATGATGCCAGTGCTCATCCAAGGTCCTAAGCAACTCGGCAACGACATCGATGTGTACCTAAGGCCATTAGTTGATGAACTTTTACAGCTGTGGGGCAGACCTGGTGTCCGTGTGTGGGATGAGCACAAACAAGAGGAATTTGACCTACGAGCGTTGCTTTTCGTAACCATCAACGATTGGCCTGCTCTTAGTAACCTTTCGGGACTGTCAAATAAAGGATACAATGCATGCACGCACTGCTTACATGAGACTGAAAGTGTACATTTGCCAAATTGTAAGAAGAACGTGTACCTTGGGCATCGTCGATTTCTTCCGAAAATTCATCCAGTAAGAAAGAAAGGCAAGCATTACAACGGCAAGGCAGATCACCGGCCGAAGCCTGCAGAACGCACTGGTGCTGAGGTATTTGATATGGTCAAGGATTTGAAAGTCATCTTTGGAAAGGGTCCTGGCGGACAATCAGTTCCGAAGGGAGCTGACGGGCACGCAGCCATGTGGAAGAAGAAATCTATATTCTGGGAGCTAGAATATTGGAAAGTCCTAGAAGTCCGCTCTGCAATCGACGTGATGCACGTTACGGAGAATATTTGCGTGAACCTCCTAAGCTTCTTGGGCGTGTATGGGAAGACAAATGATACAAAGGAAGCACGGCAGGACCAGCAACGTTTGAAAGACCCTGATGACCGGCATCCGGAATGGTTTCAAGGTCGTGCCAGCTACGCTCTGACCAAAGAAGAGAAGGTCATCTTTTTTGAATGCCTGAGCAGTATGAAGGTCCCGTCTGGATTCTCGTCCAATATAAAGGGAATAATAAACATGGCGGAGAAAAAGTTCCAAAACCTGAAGTCTCACGACTGCCACGTGATTATGACGCAATTGCTTCCGATTGCTTTGAGGGGGCTCCTGCCGGAAAATGTTCGAGTAGCCATTGTGAAGCTATGTGCATTCCTCAATGCAATCTCTCAGAAGGTAATCAATCCAGAAGATCTACCACGGTTACAGAACGATGTGGTCCAATGTCTTGTCAGTTTCGAGTTGGTGTTCCCGCCATCCTTCTTCAATATTATGACGCACCTCCTGGTTCACCTAGTCGAAGAGATTTTCATTCTCGGTCCTGTTTTTCTACACAATATGTTCCCATTCGAGAGGTTCATGGGAGTATTAAAGAAATATGTTCGTAACCGTGCTAGGCCAGAAGGAAGCATCGCCAAGGGCTATGGAAATGAGGAGGTAATTGAGTTTTGTGTTGACTTTGTTCCTGACCTTAAGCCGATTGGCCTTCCTCGATCGCGGCACGAGGGGAGACTAAGTGGAAAAGGCACGATCGGAAGGAAATCAACGATATGTATGGACGGCCATTCTCTGACTGAAGCACACCACACTGTACTGACCAATTCCAGCTTGGTGGCTCCGTACTTTGAGAAACACAAGAATATTTTACGCTCGGACAACCCGGGGAAGCCTGAATCCTGGATTAGGAAGGCCCACATGGAGACTTTCGGCAGTTGGTTGAGAAAACATTTAATGAATGACAATGATGTTGTAGATCAGCTGTACATGTTGGCCAAGACACCATCTTCGACTATAACGACTTTCCAAGGGTACGAGATAAATGGGAATACATTTTACACGATCGCCCAAGATAAAAAGAGCACCAACCAAAACAGTGGTGTCCGCTTTGATGCAGCAACCGAGAATGGGCAAAAGGTCACATATTATGGTTACATAGAGGAGATATGGGAACTTGACTATGGACCCTCCTTTAAGGTCCCTTTGTTCCGGTGCAAATGGTTCAAGCTAACAGGAGGTGGGGTAAAGGTGGACCAGCAATACGGAATGACAATGGTGGATTTCAACAATCTTGGTTACCTTGACGAACCATTCGTCCTAGCGAAAGATGTCGCTCAGGTTTTCTATGTGAAGGACATGAGTAGCAAACCGAGGAAACGGAAAGATAAGAAAACGATCAGTACATCATGCGATGATCCAAAGCGCCACATTGTTCTTTCAGGGAAAAGAAACATCGTGGGAGTGGAGGACAAGACAGACATGTCAGAAGATTATAATATGTTTGGTGAAATTCCGCCCTTCAAAGTGAACACCGACCCAAGCATTAAGTTAAATGATGAGGATGCTCCATGGATACGGCACAATCGTAAGCAAGCAGGGACACAAGGGAAGAATTGATGTGTAATAATTTATTGTACCAAACTTTGTATTTGGTCGATGAACTGAATGATGTATCAAACCTTTTGTCAAACCTTCAAGGGATTAGTTTTATTTTTCTGATTTTTTTGATATATAATTGTATTTTTAAGATTTTAAAATGAATTAGTTTTATTTTTCTGATTTCAAAAGGAAAAAGGAAGAAGAAGAAAGAAGGAAAAAGGAAAAAAACAGAAGAAAAAAGGAAAAACAGAAGAAAAAAACAAACGGAAGAAAAAAGGAAAAACAGAAGAAAAAACAAACAGAAGAAAAACATAAGAAAAAAACAAACAGAAGAAAAACAGAAGAAAAAAGGAAAAAGAAAGAAAGGAAGAAAAAAAAGAAGAAAAACAAGAAAAAGGAAGAAAAAAACAGAAGAAAAAAATAGAAGAAAAAAGGAAGAAAAAAACAGAAGAAAAACAAGAATTTAAAATGAATTAGTTTTATTTTCTGATTTTTTTGATATATAATTGTATTTTTAAGATTTTAATAACATAAATAAATAAGTAATTAGAAACTTTAATAGCAAAAATAATTATCATAAAGTAAAATAATTAAGTAATTAGAAACAAAATAAAATAAAATAAATAAGTTTTTTGTTGTAAGTAGAAAAAAACAAAATAAATAAAGCAAAAATGAAAACAAAAAACAGGCAAAAAATAAAAAGTATGCCACCTACTGGGCCACCACGGCCTGAATACGAGTAGAAACCCATTATTGGGCCAGGATTCAGGCCCGCCGGAAGGCCCAGTAGGCCCACAGGCTAGTAGTAACAGAATAGGCCCGTAAGCCTGCATTTGAGAGGAGCTCGAAGTGGTCAGCGCAGCCGCGCTTATAAACCACTGTCGAAGCCTCTCGGCTAGCGAGGTGGGACTAAACATCCCACCGCACCGCGCCAGTGCCAGCACAGACCTTTAGTCGCGGTTGGTGTGGCGGACCGCGACTAAAGCTAGCCTTTAGTCGCGGTCCGCCACACCAACCGCGACTAAAGGCTCTTCCTGCGCGGGAACGAAGCGGCGCCAAAACCCTTTAGTCGCGGTTGGTGTGGCGGACCGCGACTAAAGGCTAGCTTTAGTCACGGTTGGTGTGGCGGACCGCGACTAAAGCTAGGCTTTAGTTGCGGTCCGCCACACCAACCGCGACTAAAGGTGCGTCTATAAATACTGCACTTGGCAGTTTTGCCACTTCCCATTCTCCTCTCTCTCGACGCCGAAGCGCTGCCCCGACGCCGATCGACGCCGACGCCGACGCCGAAGCCCTGCGCGCCGCCGCCCCCCGTCCCCAGTGAGCGCCGCCCGTGCCCTGCGCCCTTGCCCGCCGCCCGACGCCCTGCCGCCCGCCGCCCGCCGCGCCCGCCGCCCGCTGGCCCTGCCTGCCGTGTCCTCCGCGCGCCGCCCGCCGCCCGCTGGCCCTGCCTGCCGTCCTCCGCGCGCCGCCCGCCGCCCGCTGGCCCTGCCGTCCTCCGCCGGCAGAAGAAGATCAGAAGAAGAAAAAGGAAGAAGAAGAAGAAAGAAAAAGGGAAAAGGAATAAGAAGAAAAAGGAAAAAAGGAAAAAGGAAAAAGGAAAAAGGAAAACACAAAAAAAAACAAATTAAACAGAAGAAAAAACAAAAGAAAACAAAAAAACAGAAGAAAAACAAAGGAAGAAGAAAGAAAAAGGAAGAAGAACCCTTCCACCTCCGTCACGTGGTGGTGGTGGCGGTTCACCTACACCTCCGTCACGTCAGCCGACGCCTCCCAGTCCACAACGTCCGGCGGGTGATCAGACGCCGCCCCCCAGTCCTCGTCCGGCGGGTGATCAGACGCCGCCCCCCAATCCACCTCCGGCAAAGAAGCAGAAGCAGTCCTGGATTATTAACCCGGACCCTTATGTACCTAAGACCACAAAGGTACCGGAGCCATCACTGAAGCCTCTCCCCACAAGGCCTTGGGAACGTAGTGCCGAGGAAACTGCCGCGGCCGCGGCTGCTGATCTTGAGAAATGGAAGGCGGACTGCAAGAAGAAAAGAGAGCCCGAGCCCAAGCCAGTATTTTCTGATGAGCAAAAGAAGTGGGCTAAGTCATTTTTGAGCACACCGTCCCAAGCCGCGAAGAATCTGCCTGAGGACTATGCACGTGAACTTCGTAGGCAGGCACTCATGTTGAAGGAGAAGAAAGGGCGGGCGGATGACCCCGATCCGGAACAAAGTAAACGAGTTGCCCAGCTCGGGGAACAAAGTAAACAATCAATTGCCCCGCTTATAGTGAAAGCCGCCGGTCCGGATGACCCCGATATCATAGCAGCTGCGGCAGCACTTGGATTGACTGCAACGAGTGCCAGAGAACAAGCGGCCAACTTAGGTATTACTCTTCGTGAACTGTTAGGCCTTGATGAGGCGCCAGTGAAGGAGGTAGTAATTACATATGTGAAGAATGGGCCTCTCGTCGAGCCTGCGCAGGAACAGGATCTACCTCCACAAATGAAAGGTCTGCTGAAATGGTACAAGGGTTACATAAAAAATAAAAACGCCAACGAATATATTTATGCGGAAGTTAGACATGAGCATCACTTCAAACATTACTATGTACAAATTCATCTGAGTGAATTGTTCCAGATTTTCAATCTGCGCGAGCTCGACAAATCTATCATCAGTTGCTACGTTCTGTAAGTGATTTATTTCTACCCCATCTCGTTCATATTGCCTGCACTATATATATGTCCTAACTATATTGTTGTGTCCGCTATTATACATGCAGAATGAAGATTAAGGAATGCAGAGTAAGGAACATCCATGATGTTGGGTTCATTGACCCACACATCGTTAATGGATATGTGTTGCGGCATCACCCCGACGACATGGAGGCAGACCTGTGGCAGTTTCTTACAAAGCAGGAACTCAAAAGTGATATTCTATTTCCTTACCATTTTGGGTGAGTGTTTCTGTCTTGAGCACATTCTCTTTTGTTTACTCCATGCATGGTATGTGGCCGGCTAATCGATGAGTTATGCATGACGTACTGTGCATGTATCGTGTCCGCAGGTTCCACTGGATTCTGCTAGTAATTAAAGTTGACACCTCAGAATGTCTCGTCCACGACTCTCTGAATATGGATCCAAAGCTTTGGGGCGACCTGAGAAAAATGATGCAGAAGTAATTATTTTCATTCATTTGCGCTCTATATCGATCGGCCTATTTCGTTCATTTCCTAATATCAAGTAACTAATAACTCTCTTGTTCATTTAATTTTCTTTGCCTGGTAGGGTTTGGAGACGGTTCGTAGATACAAAGGTCGGTGAATTCAAAAAAAAGCTAGAATTCAAAAAGTCAAAGGCTAAGAATGCTGGGGATATTCAGCCAGCGGGGACCAATCTATGTGGATACTATGTCTGTGAGATGATCCGGAGATACACCTCTGAGCGGGTTCCGAGTGATACCAATGCTCAGAGGAATAACCTCCGGATGATGCTTAGTCCAGAAGCTCGCTTCCGACCACTTCAAGAGGAACTAGCTGGATGGTTCAGGAGGGAAGTCCTCCATCCTAAAGGAGAACACCATTACGAGGACGTAGAACTTTATATGGCTTAAATTATGTATGGAAACTTGTTCAAAATTGTATATGGTCATCCGATGATATTTAATATATACTGTATATTCCTCTTGAATTCTTTTTGGTTCTAATTTCAAATTTGTTTGAAATTGTACAATCATATGCATGTATGTAGTAGCGTAGAATATGTGAAACTCCTTCAAAATTAAAATAAAGCATAAAAGAAGTAAAACAATACAAATTAAACAGAAAACAGATTTAGGGGGGGGGGGGGCTAAAACCCTAAACCTGCGGCGGTCTTTAGTCGCGGTTGGCCATAAGAACCGCGACTAAAAGTCCTCCGCCCCGGCGGCCACCTGGCGCCCACGTGGACGGGCATTTAGTCGCGGTTCTTAAGCAACCGCGACTAAAGGGTGGAGCCTTTAGTCCCGCCTGTTTGGTCGCGGTTGCGCAACCGCGACTAATGGCAGTTGCGAACCGCGACCAAAGGCCCTTTTTCCACCAGTGATACAATCTGTAAGGTACTGCACAAGGAGCATCCGTGGGCGTGTGCTACGGCATGAGCGCCAACAACCTGCCGCCCGCGAGCACCGTCGTCCGCATGCTCCGCAACAACGGCATCACCTCGGTGCGCCTCTACGCGCCGGACAGCGCAACGCTGGCCGCTCTCGGAGGCACCGGCATCAGCGTCATGGTCGGCGTACCCAACAACGTCTTCCCCGGCCTGGCCACCAGCGCGCCCGCGGCGGCCGCGTGGATCAGCGCCAACATCAAGGCCCACCCGGCCGTCTCATTCCGGTACCTCGTCGTCGGGAACGAGGTCGCCGGCAGCGACACACGGTACCTGGTCCCGGCCATGGAGAACGTCCGTAGGGCGCTTGCTGCGGCCGGCCTGGACGGCGCCATCAAGGTCACAACGGCAATATCGCAGGCCACCATCGCCGTACACGTCCCACCATCCACCGGCGAGTTCACCAACGCGTCCAAGCCGTTCCTGCTCCCCGTGCTGCAGTTCCTGAAGCGCACCGGCGCGCCGCTGCTCGCCAACCTGTACCCGTACTTCCTGTACACCAGCAACCCGCGCAACATGGACATCAGCTTCGCTCTGTTCACGGCGCCGGGGACGATGGTGCAGGACGGCAAGTACGGTTACCAGAACATGTTCGACGCGTCGGTGGACGCGGTGCACGCGGCGGGGGAGCGGCTCGGGGTGAGCGGCGTGGACGTGGTGGTGTCGGAGACCGGGTGGCCGTCGGCTGGCGGCAAGGCGGCGTCAGTGCAGAACGCGAGGACGTACAACCAGAACCTGGTGAACCACGTGGGGAAGGGCACGCCGCGGCGGCCGCGGAAGGTGGAGACGTACGTGTTCGCCATGTTCAATGAGAACCTCAAGGAGAACGGCGTGGAGCAGAACTGGGGGCTCTTCTACCCCAACACCAACAGGGTCTATCCCATCACCTTCGGCTAGTGAATTTGATTCATCTCGTTCGTGTCCATGCAGGCACCCACGATCACAGAAGTGTATACGCCGACTTTTAACGAGGCCCACCCAATAGTGCCCTATTTTTTCTCTTCAAATAATTAAATTGGTGAGCTTGTGCAACTATTAAACGAGATAACCGCGCGTTGTAGCGTGAATATGTTGAGATATTTCAATAATATTTATTGGATGAAACATTTGAATTAATAATATATGAAAACACTAAAAATACATATTATATATTTTATTGCATTATTGTAAAGTTGAGAAATATTTATAGAATATAGGTAGTACTACCTTTGAATTGAAACAAGTCTTATATTAAGGGACAGAGGAAGTATAATATTCCCATGCATATTGCGTGAGCTTTTGACGGGTGGCATGTGTGCATGGATTATGTTTGCATGTTGAAATAAGTAGATTTAGTGAACATCAACTAAGGGCATCTCAAAGTGGCCGTCCGCATACTGCCGGACCGCTCGGTCCATATGTGTTGTGCCAACCTAGGCAGCAGGCCTATATCGATCCACCCGGGGGGGGGGGGGGGGTGACATGTGTGTGTGGGAGGGGCTTTCCAGGAGTACGAACGTCAGACACGTAGGACTCTGACACACCAGGTCCACCCAAAAACCCGCCAAAACCCCTCCTGGACCCCGCGCCTCCATCCTCCCATTTTCTCTCGTTACCTTTTTCTCTCTTGCCTTTGCCACCGCTCCACCACCCTGGCCGCCCCGTCACCTCCAGTGGTACAACCGGGATCCAAGTCCCTTCTCCACCGCCGCATTTCCACACGCCTCCTCCGACCACCGTGCATGTTCCATCAGCTCCTACGGTACTCACCATGCCCGGCAAATGTTCGGTGAAATGCCCATTCTAATTTTTTGGTCCATCTTCTTTGAAGCAATGGATAAGGATATGGAGTACATATGTAAGCACTATGTTGACGCGTTGGAAGGTTCATCCGACGAGGAGGATACACGCATGATGACGACATCTATCCTCTATGGACTACCTTTGTGAACACCATCACTAACCAAGTTGGCCAGAAAAAGGCTCACTTTGCCGAAACAGAAGAAGCGGCAAAAAAGGACGTTAAGAGGGCATTTGGAGTTCTGCAGGCACGTTTTGCAGTTGTTCGTGGACCAACTAAACCATGGGATGCGGAGACGTTGTGGGAGGTGATGACCTGTTGTGTGATCATGCAAAACATGATCAAGGATGATGAGGGTGATGATGTTGCAGCAAGTCTTGAATTTGAGAACATGGGTGATCCTATCGAATTTCCGTATCAGAATCCGACCACATTTGAAGAGTTTGTTCAAATGCATCAACAAATTTGGGATTGGGCAACTCACGAGCAACTAAAAGATCTGATTGAGCATATGTGAGCGGTTAAGGGGGACAACACTGTTTGAGTGTAATATTTGAACTTATTTAATTAGAACTGCCAGCACATTTGAACATTTGAACTATTATAAACTATATATGTGCCGCTATTTGAGTGTACAGGCTAAAAAATTGGGGCCGGATGTATGCCGGTAGCATTGGATGGCCGACACGTGCATCAGTGTCCGTTTACTGGTCCCACTATCCGCGGAAGGATGCTGGAGCATATTTGTGGGTCAGCCTTCGAGATGCCCTAATAATGAAAAATAATTTCCGTGCATGTTGTGGTGGACCTTTGATGAGATGGTATTTGTGCATGTTAAGATAATACAAGTAGTGAGGAGGAACTATTTAGGAGTATAGGTTACCATTCTACCCAAAATAGAAGACTAGTTCTGTGTTAGGAATTCATGATAGGTTTGATCAAGGGACCCCAATATACATTTGGCATTGGACTTTTAGGGTCAAAAATCTAACAAACTCGGGTATGTCCAATCTTGATCGAACACATGGCAATTACTCGCTACAACACAACAACTTGAGATATTTTTATACTACATGGCAATTTTCACTTTAGAACATGGCAAATCCTTATACATAAGCATTGCAAATTTATTTGTTTTCACATGGAAACTCTTGGTGCTGACTAGGAAACGTTAAAAATTGACATCAGATTTTTTTTTAACATTCATGTTGCGTCTCGCCATTAGATCAAACTTAACATCCCTTCAACTAACTTCGATATCTTAGTATTTGCCTTACTCATACATTTAAGACCGCATAATGAGCACAACAAATTGGCAGACGCCCCTGCTCCCACGTTATCAAATTTGGAACACATATTTCGTTTTGGCAACTTTCTATATTTGGCACTTACTAATTTACTATTAAGAATAAAAAGTTAGCAATTTAAACAATTGTAGTATTGGATTTAAAACAATCTTGGACCGGCTTTTAAAATTTGTAACTTCTCAGAAGTTAGAATTTTGAAACTTCTAGATTTGACATTATAAAAAAATCTTGGTCAAATATCTAAATTTAAACAAAAAAAAGAACTTCTTGGCACATTGAACATTCAAGACTTTGGGACCTCCACAAAAGAAAAAGAACATATTATTTGTACACTCCACCAAGCAAGAGAAGGGATAAAGGGAAATGGGAAATTCATGTGTGTCCACCCCCCCTTCCCCAGTCCCCACCGCATTCCCAAAAACATGTGGTGCACTGACTGCGTCCCAAGTATACATGGCCATATGTCAGCCCGGGACAGGGTTCGGGATGGGCATAAAGCCCACAGCCGAAAACTTAGGCCTGACCCAGCCTTCGTGCCTAGATTTAAGGCCCAAGCCCAACACATCAGTGGAAAAACCCGTTGGGCCTAGGCCCTCTAGACAGGCCACATCCTTAAAATGCACATATGCAAAGCCCAAGCCCGGCCCAGCCTGACCTTCGGGCTAAAAACTTAGGCCCTGGCACGGCCCGGCGCGAGAAATTCGGGTCGGGTTTCCCATGGCCAGGTATAGTCCCAAGTCACCCATGGAGTAACCACGTATTACTTATCGTTCATAATCCTTCTTTTCGCATTACCTGAAATTCATGAAAATTTTCTTGGTTCTTAGTCATGAAACTGTGCTCTAAAGGGGCCCGGCGGTGGCGGTGACACTTTGCCCACCATTGAAAAATAGCCGATATCTCCTAACAACAAATATATTACTATAGAAATATACTAAAAAAATCCTGTTGTAGGGATGCATAAATCAAAAGCTATAATAAGTTATATATATTCCTATCGGAAAACACATATGTATTTCATAGTGAATTATAGCTATGCATACTGTAGTTTTTGACCCTTAACTACTGAATGTGTTTAGACTGGGTATTGAAAAATAGTTTGCAATTCAAACATTAACATCATAGAATTTGCGCCCTCAAAGCAGTTTAGATCAAATGGTTTACTTACACCAAATATGATAAAAGAAATGGGCATTACATATTCTTCGTCTAAAGAAAAATTGAGAAACGCAAGAAACTGAGTAAATGTATTTTTAAATAAACCAAATGTATTTTTATTGAAGTATATTTTTCTTATTTTTATAATCTCTTATTTTTCTCATTTGTCTACTTTTATAGAAATACTAGGTTAGTATATAAAAAAATCGCAGAGATTCTTTTTCTCCTTTTGTGCATGTTGTTATTACCTTTTTTTTTTTATGTTTTTCATGCCTAGTACATTTAAGCAATATACAGAGCTCCCGTGAAAAATTGTGATATGGAAGACACATGGTGTTGATATGGCCTGCACTTTGGTGAAAACGACTATGAGGGAGTATATGTTTATGTTATTATAAGCTGAATGACTGAGCAATCCAGTCAAGGACAAACTCTAAATCCTGTTAATAGTTTAGAGATTAGATATACCCATTTTTGCTTTTGTTGTTTTTTTATTTGCAGTAGTCGCTTATTTTTTTTCAACTAGGATCGACTAAGGCACGGATTAAAAACCGTGTGGGTAAAATGTACCATTGCAAGGACCACCAACCATCCACATGAACCTCGACAATTGACAACACCCTGATTATTCCCTCAAGAGCGATGCTTCCAAGAAGGAAATGACATGTGAGCGCTCATGTTTTCATTTTCATTTTCATTTTGTGATGGGGGTACTTATATTTGTTGTTTATGTCTGTGTGTTCATTGTCTTTACCATTATATATATATTTCAAGGGAATTTAGCATTCTAATTGTACGATCATTAGCTTCAATAATTTTTTCCTCCACTGGTTGTTGAGACATGTAAAGCTTGCAAGGGAAACAAAATGTGTGCCCAAGGAAGCTTGGTAATCATCACTTACAATATGGTTGTTTTGGTGGTGCTTACACCCTGATCTGCGTTGCAGAAGGACTTCATCATATTGGGAGCCTTGACATTTCATTCCCTCGATTTGCTGGATATAATCGACATGCGCGACATATCGCACTACTTAATGGGATCTTGTTATCACAGTTATAGAATTGATGTATATCTCGCCATGCTTAATTAGTGATCTCCATTTACACAACGTAAATAGATTCCAAAAATAAAAAGATCTAGCCTGGTCAGATCAGACAGAGCAACTAATTGGGTGCTTCTTCGGGAGCCCCCGCAAGGGCCACTTGACACACGCTCAGCTGCCATCACGTGACGCGCTCTGAGCACTCCCTCCGGATTTTTTTTTACACATTTTCTGCTTTCAAATAAATTTTTGGAGGTTTTTTTCGGCTTTTCTGTTTTCCATCAGTTTTTTCTTAGGATTTGGCCAAAACAAAATAGGGAAAAAAATTGCATGAAAAATGCACTTCCTTTTTTCGTTCCGTGAGAGGCACAGCTTCACTTCTCATGGACGCACGAATTTGCTTCAGTGAGAGGCACGGTCGTGCCTCTCAGAAAGGGGAAAACGTATTATTTTTTCCATGAGAGGCACGACAGTGCCTCTCGAAAAGGAAAAAAAATACGCATTTTACTTTTTTCGTTTCATGACTGGCATGAATTTACTTCCTGTGGAGGCACATATTTGCTACCACGACTCTTGGGAAGGAAAAAAACACATTTTCTTTTTTTTTCATTCTGTGAGAGTCACGGTCGTGCCTCTCGAAAAGAGAAAAAACACGTTTCTTTTTTTTTCATCCCACGGGTGGCACGGATTTACTTCTCGTGGAGGCACGGATTTTCTTTTGCGACGTACCTCTAGGAAAGGGAAAAAATGTGTATCTCTTCCGAAGGGAAAAAACATGCCCCCCGTTCGGTTTTTTCGTACGGTTTTTTCACGAAAAATGGGTCATCGAAATATGTCAACATGTGATCTAGTTTTGAAGAAAGGGGAACCGACGGTGAAAACGACTTGAGATTTGGATGCACGGTTTAAGAGATAAACCATTTAAAATAAACAAATGTACGAAAAAATATATGTTTTTTAGGCTCTAACTTTTTACCTATGGCTCCTCCCCTAAAAGAGCGAGGGTTTCTCTGGCTCCTGCCGGTCCGCCTCGTCTTCAGTGGCTTAGGGCCATTGGGGCGGAGTGGATCCCGGCCCTTGCTTGTGGGAGGGCTTTGTTTTTAGATCTTTCTTTGAGTTTTGTTAGGGTTTAAGTCTTACTCAGGATGGAATAATGTTCTCCCTGCCTAGCTTCCGTTTCGATGGTGCGTCTAGCATCGTCGGTGGGCGTGTGGAGGTGTGTCTCTAGCGAATCTGACATTTGTGGATTTTCTCAGATATGGTTGTTGTTCGCCTATTTTCGTGTGTCTTTGGGTTGGATCGTCTGATATACGCTATTTTTCATCAGCGGCGGTTGTTGATCTGGTGCGTTGGTCCTATGGGGCCTTAGCACGAAGACTTCCCGGCTATCTACTCAAGCAAATATGCCCTAGAGGCAATAATAAAGTTATTATTTATTTCCTCATATATCATGATAAATGTTTATTATTCATGCTAGAATTGTATTAGCCGGAAACATAATACATGTGTGAATATATAAACAAACAGAGTGTCACTAGTATGCCTCTATTTGACTAGCTCGTTAATCAAATATGGTTATGTTTCCTAACCATGAACAAAGAGTTGTTATTTGATTAACGAGGTCACATCATTAGTTGAATGATCTGATTGACATGACCCATTCCATTAGCTTAGCACCCGATCGTTTAGTATGTTGCTATTGCTTTCTTCATGACTTATACATGTTCCTATGACTATGAGATTATGCAACTCCCGTTTACCGGAGCAACACTTTGTGTGCTACCAAACGTCACAACGTAACTGGGTGATTATAAAGGTGCTCTACAGGTGTCTCCAAAGGTACTTGTTGGGTTGGCGTATTTCGAGATTAGGATTTGTTACTCCGATAGTCGGAGAGGTATCTCTAGGCCCTCTCGGTAATGCACATCACATAAGCCTTGCAAGCATTGCAACTAATATGTTAGTTGTGAGATGATGTATTACGGAACGAGTAAAGAGACTTGCCGGCAACGAGATTGAACTAGGTATTGGATACCGACGATCGAATCTCGGGCAAGTAACATACCAATGACAAAGGGAACAACGTATGTTGTTATGCGGTCTAACCGATACAGATCTTCATAGAATATGTAGGAGACAATATGGGCATCCAGGTCCCGCTATTGGTTATTGACCGGAGACGTGTCTCGGTCATGTCTACATTGTTCTCGAACCGTAGGGTCCGCACGCTTAACGTTACGATGATAGTTATTATGAGTTTATACATTTTGATGTACCGAAGGTAGTTCGGAGTCCCGGATGTGATCACGGACATGACGAGGAGTCTCGAAATGGTCGAGACATAAAGATCGATATATTGGAAGCCTATATTTGGACATCGGAATCGTTCCGGGTGAAATCGGCATTTTATCGGAGTACCGAGGGGTTACCGGAACCCCCCGGGGGATTAATGGGCCTTCATGGGCCATAAGGGAGAAGAGAGGGGCCGGCCAGGGCAGGCCGCGCGTCCCCTCCCCCCCCTAGTCCGAATAGGACAAGGAAGGGGGGGCGGCGCCCCCTTTCCTCTTCTCCTTCCCCCTTTCCTTCTCCAACAAGGCAAGAGAAGGGGGAGTCCTACTCCCGGTGGGAGTAGGACTCATCCAGGCGCACCCCTTAGGGGCCGGCCGCACCTCCCCCTCCCTCCTTTATATACGGGGGCAGGGGGCACCCTAGAATACACAAGTTGATCTTCGTGATCGTTCCTTAGCCGTCTGCGGTGCCCCCCTCCACCATATTCCACCTCGGTCATATCGTTGCGGTGCTTAGTCGAAGCCCTGCGTCGGTAGAACATTATCGTCTTCATCATGCCATCGTGCTGACGAAACTCATCCCCGAAGCTTTGCTGGGTCGGAGCCCGGGGAGCGTCATCGAGCTGAACGTGTGCTAAGAACTCGGAGGTGCCGGAGTAACGTTGCTTGGATCGGTTGGACCGGGAAGACGTACGACTACTTCCTCTATGTTGCGTCAACGCTTCCGCTTCGGTCTACGAGGGTACGTAGACAACATTCTTCCTCTCGTTGCTATGCATCACCATGATCTTGCGTGTGCGTAGGAAATTTTTTGAAATTACTACGTTCCCCAACAGTGGTATCAGAGCCTAGGTTTTATGGTTTGATGTTATATGCACGAGTAGAACACAAGTGAGTTATGGGCGATATAAGTCATACTGCCTACCAGCATGTCATACTTTGGTTTGGCGGTATTGTTGGATGAAGCGGCCCGGACCGACATTACGTGTACGCTTACGCGAGACTGGTTCTACCGCCGTGCTTTGCACACAAGTGGCTGGCGGGTGTCAGTTTCTCCAATTTTAGTTGAACCGAGTGTGGCTACACCCGGTCCTTGCGAAGGTTAAAACGGCATCAACTTGACAAACTATCTTTGTGGTTTTGATGCGTAGGTGAGATTGGTTCTTGCTTAAGCCCGTAGCAGTCACGTAAAACTTGCAACAAACAAAGTAGAGGACGTCTAACTTGTTTTTGCAGGGCATGTTGTGATGTGATATGGTCAAGGCATGATGCTAAATTTTATTGTATGAGATGATCATGTTTTGTAACTAAGTTATCGGCAACTGGCAGGAGCCATATGGTTGTCGCTTTATTGTATGCAATGCAATCGCCCTGTAATGCTTTACTTTATCACTAAGCGGTAGCGATAGTCGTAGAAGCATAAGATTGGCGAGACGACAACGATGCTACGATGGAGATCAAGGTGTCGCGCCGTTGACGATGGTGATCATGACGGTGCTTCGAAGATAGAGATCACAAGCACAAGATGATGATGGCCATATCATATCACTTATATTGATTGCATGTGATGTTTATCTTTTTTATGCATCTTATCTTGCTTTGATTGACGGTAGCATTATAAGATAATCTCTCACTAAATTATCAAGAAGTGTTCTCCCTGAGTATGCACCGTTGCCAAAGTTTGTCGTGCCCAGACACCACGTGATGATCGGGTGTGATAAGCTCTACGTCCATCTACAACGGGTGCAAGCCAGTTTTGCACATGCAGAATACTCGGGTTATACTTGATGAGCCTAGCATATGCAGATATGGCCTCAGAACACAGAGACCAAAAGGTCGAGCGTGAATCATATAGTAGATATGATCAACATAATGATGTTCACCATTGAAGACTAATCCATTTCACGTGATGATCGGTTATGGTTTAGTTGATTTGGATCACGTGATCACTTAGAAGATTAGAGGGATGTCTATCTAAGTGGGAGTTCTTAAGTAATATGATTAATTGAACTTCAATTTATCATGAACTTAGTCCATGATAGTATCTTGCATGTTTATGTTGATTGTAGATAGATGGCCCGTGCTGTTGTTCCGTTGAATTTTAATGCGTTCCTTGAGAAAGCAAAGTTGAAAGATGATGGTAGCAATTACACGGACTGGGTCCGTAACTTGAGGATTATCCTCATTGCTGCAGAGAAGAGTTACGTCCTGGAAGCACCGCTGGGTGCCAGGCCTGCTGCTGATGCAACTGACGACGTTAAGAACGTATGGCAGAGCAAAGCTGATGACTACTCGATAGTTCAATGTGCCATGCTTTACGGCTTAGAACCGAGACTTCAACGACGTTTTGAACGTCATGGGGCATATGAGATGTTCCAAGAGTTGAAGTTAATATTCCAACAGAATGCCCGGATTGAGAGATATGAAGTCTCCAATAAGTTCTATAGCTGCAAGATGGAGGAGAATAGTTCTGTCAGTGAGCATATACTCAAAATGTCTGGGTATTGTAATCACTTGATTCAACTGGGAGTTAATCTTCCGGATGATTGCGTCATTGACAGAATTCTCCAATCACTTCCACCAAGCTACAAGGGCTTCGTGATGAACTATAATATGCAAGGGATGGATAAGACAATTCCTGAGCTCTTCACAATGCTAAAGGCTGCGGAGGTAGAAATCAAAAAGAAGCATCAAGTGTTGATGGTCAACAAGACCACTAGTTTCAAGAAAAAGGGCAAAGGGAAAAAGAAGGGGAACTTCAAGAAGAACAACAAGCAAGTTACTGCTCAAGAGAAGAAACCCAAGTCTGGACCTAAGCCTGAAACTGAGTGCTTCTACCGCAAGCAGACTAGTCACTGGAAGCGGAACTGCCCCAAGTATTTGGCGGATAAGAAGGATGGCAAGGTGAACAAAGGTATATGTCATATACATGTTATTGATGTGTACCTTACTAGAGCTCGCAGTAGTACCTGGGTATTTGATACTGGTTCTGTTGCTAATATTTGCAACTCGAAACAGGGACAACGGATTAAGCGAACACTGGCAAAGGACGAGGTGACGATGCGCGTGGGAAATGGTTCCAAAGTCGATGTGATCGCGGTCGGCACGCTACCTCTACATCTACCTTCGGGATTAGTATTAGACCTAAATAATTGTTATTTGGAGCCAGCGTTGAGCATGAACTTTATATCTGGATCTAGTTTGATGCGAGACGGTTATTCATTTAAATCAGAGAATAATGGTTGTTCTATTTATGTGAGTAATATCTTTTATGGTCATGCACCCTTGAAGAGTGGTCTATTTTTGATGAGTCTCGATAGTAGTGATACACACATTCATAATGTTGAAGCCAAAAGATGCAGAGTTGATAATGATAGTGCAACTTATTTGTGGCATTGCCGTTTAGGTCATATCGGTGTAAAGCGCATGAAGAAACTCCATACTAATGGACTTTTGGAACCACTTGATTATGAATCACTTGGTACTTGCGAACCGTGCCTCATGGGCAAGATGACTAAAACACCGTTCTCCGGTACTATGGAGAGAGCAACAGATTTGTTGGAAATCATACATACATATGTATGTGGTCCGATGAATATTGAAGCTCGTGGCGGATATCGTTATTTTCTCACCTTCACAGATGATTTAAGCAGATATGGGTATATCTACTTAATGAAACACAATTCTGAAACATTTGAAAAGTTCAAAGAATTTCAGAGTGAAGTTGAAAATCATCGTAACAATAAAATAAAGTTTCTACTATCTGATCGTGGAGGAGAATATTTGAGTTACGAGTTTGGTCTACATTTGAAACAATGCGGAATAATTTCGCAACTCACGCCACCCGGAACACCACAACGTAATGGTGTGTCCGAACGTCATAATCGTACTTTACTTGATATGGTGCGATCTATGAAGTCTCTTACAGATTTACCGCTATCGTTTTGGGGTTATGCTTTAGAGACGGCCACATTCACGTTAAATAGAGCACCATCAAAATCCGTTGAGACGCCGCCTTATGAACTATGGTTTGGCAAGAAACCAAACTTGTCGTTTCTTAAAGTTTGGGGCTGCGATGCTTATGTGAAAAAACTTCAACCTGATAAGCTCGAACCCAAATCGGAGAAATGTGTCTTCATAGGATACCCAAAGGAAACTGTTGGGTACACCTTCTATCACAGATCCGAAGGCAAGACATTCGTTGCTAAAAATGGATCCTTTCTAGAGAAGGAGTTTCTCTCGAAAGAAGTGAGTGGGAGGAAAGTAGAACTTGATGAGGTAACTATACCTGCTCCCTTATTGGGAAATAGTACATCACAAGAACTAGTTTCTGTGACGTCTAAACCAATTAGTGAGGAAGTTAATGATGATGATCATGCAACTTCAGATCAAGTTACTACAGAACCTCGTAGATCAACCAGAGTAAGATCCGCACCAGAGTGGTACGGCAATCCTGTTCTGGAAATCATGCTACATCATGGTGAACCTACGAACTATGAAGAAGCGATGGTGAGCCCAGATTCCGCGAAATGGCTTGAAGCCATGAAATCTGAGATGGGATCCATGTATGAGAACAAAGTGTGGACTTTGGTTGACTTACCCGATGGACGGCAAGCAATTGAGAATAAATGGATCTTCAAGAAGAAGACTGAGCTGACGGTAATATTACTGTCTACAAAGCTCGACTTGTCGCAAAAGGTTTTCGACAAGTTCAAGGGATTGACTACGATGAGACCTCACCCGTAGCGATGCTTAAGTCTGTCTGAATCATGTTAGCAATTGCCGCATTTTATGATTATGAAATATGGCAGATGGATGTAAAAATTGCATTCCTGAATGGATTTCTGGAAGAAGAGTTGTATATGATGCAACCAGAAGGTTTTATCGATCCAAAGGGAACTAACAAAGTGTGCAAGCTCCAGCGATCCATTTATGGACTGGTGCAAGCCTCTCGGAGTTGGAATAAATGCTTTGATAGTGTGATCAAAGCATTTGGGTTTGTACAGACTTTTGGAGAAGCCTGTATTTACAAGAAAGTGAGTGGGAGCTCTGTAGCATTTCTGATATTATATGTGGATGACATATTACTAATCGGAAATGATATAGAATTTCTGGATAGCATAAAGGGATACTTGAATAAGAATTTTTCAATGAAAGACCTCGGTGAAGCTGCTTACATATTGGGCATCAAGATCTATAGAGATAGATCAAGACGCTTAATTGGACTTTCACAAAGCACATACCTTGACAAAATTTTGAAGAAGTTCAAAATGGATCAAGCAAATAAAGGATTCTTGCCTGTACTACAAGGTGTGAAATTGAGTAAGACTCAATGCCCGACCACTGCGGAAGATAGAGAGAAAATGAAAGATGTTCCCTATGCTTCAACCATAGGCTCTATCATGTATGCAATGCTGTGTACCAGACCTGATGTGTGCCTTGCTATAAGTTTAGAAGGGAGGTACCAAAGTAATCCAGGAGTGGATCACTGGACAGCGGTCAAGAACATCCTGAAGTACCTGAAAAGGACTAAGGATATGTTTCTCGTATATGGAGGTGACAAAGAGCTCATCGTAAACGGTTACGTTGATGCAAGCTTTGACACTGATCCGGACGATTCTAAATCACAAACCGGATACGTATTTACATTAAACGGTGGAGCTGTCAGCTGGTGCAGTTCAAAACAAAGCGTCGTGGCGGGATCTACATGTGAAGCGGAGTACATAGCTGCTTCGGAAGCAGCAAATGAAGGAGTTTGGATGAAGGAGTTCATATCCGATCTAGGTGTCATACCTAGTGCATCGGGTCCAATGAAAATCTTTTGTGACAATACTGGTGCAATTGCCTTGGCAAAGGAATCCAGATTTCACAAGAGAACCAAGCACATCAAGAGACGCTTCAATTCCATCCGGGATCTAGTCCAGGTGGGAGACATAGAGATTTGCAAGATACATACGGATCTGAATGTAGCAGACCCGTTGACTAAGCCTCTTCCATGAGCAAAACATGATCAGCACCAAAACTCCATGGGTGTTAGAATCATTACTGTGTAATCTAGATTATTGACTCTAGTGCAAGTGGGAGACTGAAGGAAATATGCCCTAGAGGCAATAATAAAGCTATTATTTATTTCCTCATATATCATGATAAATGTTTATTATTCATGCTAGAATTATATTAGCCGGAAACATAATACATGTGTGAATATATAAACAAACAGAGTGTCATTAGTATGCCTCTACTTGACTAGCTCGTTAATCAAAGATGGTTATGTTTCCTAACCATGAACAAAGAGTTGTTATTTGATTAACGAGGTCACATCATTAGTTGAATGATCTGATTGACATGACCCATTCCATTAGCTTAGCACCCGATCGTTTAGTATGTTGTTATTGCTTTCTTCATGACTTATACATGTTCCTATGACTATGAGATTATGCAACCCCCATTTACCGGAGGAACACTTTGTGTGCTACCAAAAGTCACAACGTAACTGGGTGATTATAAAGGTGCTCTACAGGTGTCTCCAAAGGTACTTGTTGGGTTGGCGTATTTCGAGATTAGGGTTTGTCACTCTGATAGTCGGAGAGGTATCTATGGGCCCTATCGGTAATGCACATCACATAAGCCTTGCAAGCATTGCAACTAATATGTTAGTTGTGAGATGATGTATTACGGAACGAGTAAAGAGACTTGCCGGCAACGAGATTGAACTAGGTATTGGATACCGACGATCGAATCTCGGGCAAGTAACATACCAATGACAAAGGGAACAACGTATGTAGTTATGCGGTCTGACCGATAAAGATCTCCATAGAATATGTAGGAGCCAATATGGGCATCCAGGTCCCGCTATTGGTTATTGACCGGAGACGTGTCTCGGTCATGTCTACATTGTTCTCGAACCGTAGGGTCCGCACGCTTAACGTTACGATGACAGTTATTATGAGTTTATACATTTTGATGTACCGAAGGTAGTTCGGAGTCCCGGATGTGATCACAGACATGACGATGAGTCTCGAAATGGTCGAGACATAAAGATCGATATATTGGAAGCCTATATTTGGACATCGGAATCGTTCCAGGTGAAATCGGCATTTTATCGGAGTACCGAGGGGTTACCGGAACCCCCGGGGGGGTTAATGGGCCTTCATGGGCCATAAGGGAGAAGAGAGGGGCCGGCCAGGGCAGGCCGCGCGCCCCCTCCCCCCCCTAGTTTGAATAGGACAAGGAAGGGGGGGCGGCGCCCCCCTTTCCTCTTCTCCTTCCCCCTTTCCTTCTCCAACAAGGCAAGAGAAGGGGGAGTTCTACTCCCGGTGGGAGTAGGACTCCTCCAGGCGCACCCCTTGGGGGCCGGCCGCACCTCCCCCTCCCTCCTTTATATACGGGGCAGGGGGGCACCCTAGAATACACAAGTTGATCTTCGTGATCGTTCCTTAGCCGTGTGCGGTGCCCCCCTCCACCATATTCCACCTCGGTCATATCGTTGCGGTGCTTAGGCGAAGCCCTGCATCGGTAGAACATCATCATCGTCATCATGCCGTCGTGCCGACGAAACTCATCCCCGAAGCTTTGCTGGATCGGAGCCCGGGGAGCGTCATCGAGCTGAACGTGTGCTAAGAACTCGGAGGTGCCGGAGTAACGGTGCTTGGATCGGTTGGATCGGGAAGACGTACGACTAGTTCCTCTACGTTGCGTCAACGCTTCCACTTCGGTCTACGAGGGTACGTAGACAACACTCTCCCTCTCGTTGCTATGCATCACCATGATCTTGCGTGTGTGTAGAATTTTTTTTGAAATTACTACGTTCCCCAACATCTACTACAAAAGGTTTTGCCCAACTGCGACGAGGGAGGGGCGATACTGCCACCACTTTTAAATATTTGAACTATTATAAACTATATATGTGCCGCTATTTGAGTGTGCAGTCTAAAAAAATTATAGCTGTGCATACTGTAGTTTTTAAGCCTTAACTACTGAATGTGTTTAGACTGGGTATTGAAAAATAGTTTGCAATTCAAACATTAATATCATAGAACTCAAAGAAGTTTTGATCAAATGGTTTACTGACACCAAATATGATAAAAGAAATGGCATTACATATTCTTCATCTAAAGAAAAATTGAGAACCACAAGAAACTGAGTAAATATATTTTTAAAGAAACCAAATGTATTTTTATTGAAGTATATTTTTCTTATTTTTATACTCTCTTATTTTTTCTCATTTGTCTACATTTATAGAAATAGTAGGTTAGTATATATATATATATATATATATATATATATATATATATATATATATATATATATATATAATTGGCAGAGATTCTTTTTCTCCTTTTGTGCATATTGTTATTTCCTTTTATGTTTTTAATTCCTAGTACATTTAAGCAATACACGGAGTGGAAAAAGCTCAAAAGGCATACTTCCCGCGCTTTCAGAGGATCTAAATCAGTCTTCATCCTTTCGCTTTTCAAAGCCCCTCGCTTCATTGGATCCTTTTAGTTTAATACTCCCTCCGTTCCTTGATATAAGGTGTATAGATTTTTGAGAAAAACCCCGAAATATAAGGTGTATTGCGTTGCACCACTCGTTTGGATAATTTTTTTAGGTATTTGATTACATTTCCTTATATTAGGAAAGCTCCTCTATTTTCTCATGCCAATTAGTCAGGTGTAATCTCGCCCAAAACTTGTGAAATTTTCCCTCCACATGTGTTCTTTAATTTCCGTGCCAAAAACTATACACCCTATATTCAGGAACGGAGGGAGTATTACTTTTTGGAAGCTCCCGTGAAAAATTGTGATATGGAAGACACATGGTGTTGATATGTCCTGCACTTTGGTGAAATCCACTATGAGGGAGTATATGTTTATGTTATTATAAGCTGAATGACTGAGCAATCCAGTCAAGGACAAACTCTAAATCCTGTTAATAGTTTAGAGATTAGATATACCCATTTTTTATTTCGCAAAAAAAAGATATACCCATTTTTGCTTTTGTTGTTTTTTATTTTCAGTAGTCGCTTATTTTTCTCAACCAGGATCGAGTAAGGCACGTATTAAAAACTATGTGGGTAAAATGTACCATTGCAAGGACCACCAACCATCCACATGAACATCGACAATTGACAGCACCAGGATTGTTCCCTCAAGAGCGATGCTTCCAAGAAGGAAATGACATGTGAGCGCTCATGTTTTCATTTTAATTTTTATTTTGTGATGGGGGTACTTATATTTGTTGTTTATGTCTGTGTATTCACTGTCTTCACCATTATATATCTTTTTCGCGGGAATTTAGCATTCTAATTGTACTACCCTAGCTTCAATGTTTTTTTCCTCCGCTGGTTGTTGAGACGTGTAAGCTTGCAAGTGAAACAAAATGTGTGCCCCAGGAAGCTTGGTAATCATCACTGATAATATGGTTATTTTGGTGGTGCTTACACCCTGATCTGCGTTGCAGAAGAGCTTCATCGTATTGGGAGCCTTGACATTTCATTCCCTCGATTTGCTGGATATAATCGACATGCGGGCCATATCGGACTACTTAATGGGTGATCTTGTTATCACAGTTACAGAATTGATGTGTATCTCACCATCCTTAATTAGTGATCTCCATTTACACAACGTAAATAGATTCCGAAAATAAAAAGATCTAGGCTGGTCAGATCAGACAGAGCAACTAATTGACTGCTTCTTCGGGAGCCCCCGCAAGGGTCATTTCAAGAGCCCCCGCAAGGGCCAGTTGACACGCTCTCAGCTGCCTTCACGTGTCGCACTCTGGGTGCTCTCTCTGGGGATTTTTAAGTTTTTTTAATTTTTTGTACACGTTTTCTGCTTTCAAATAAATTTTTTGGGGTTTTTTTTCGGCTTTTCTGTTTTCCATCGGGTTTTTCTTAGGATTTGGCCAAAACAAAATAGGGAAAAAATTGCGCGAAAAAACGCACTTCCTTTTTTCCCATGAGAGGCACGGATTCACTTCTCATGGAGGCACAGATTTGCTTCAGCGAGAGGCATGTTCGTTCCACTCGGAAAGGGGAAAACATATAATTTTTTTCCGTGAGAGGCACGACCGTGCCTCTCGAAAAGGAAAAAAAATACACATTTTGTTTTCTTCGTTTCGTGAGTGGCATCAATTTACTTCTCGTGGAGGTACATATTTGCTTCCACGAGAGGCACAACTGTTCCTCTTAAGAAGGAAAAACACACATCTTTTTTTCCTTCTGTGAGAGGCACGGTCGTGCCTCTCGGAAAGAGAAAAAAACACATTTTATTTTTTTCATACCGCGGGTGGCACAGATTTACTTCTCGTGGAGGCACGGATTTTCTTTTGCGAGAGGCACGGGCGTGCCTCTAGGAAATGGAAAAAACGTGTGCCTCTTCCGAAAGGGGAAAAAACATGCCCCCGGTTTGGTTTTTACGTACGGTTTTTTCACAAAAAGGGGTCATCAAAACCTGTCAACATGTCATCTAGTTTTGAACAAAGGGGAACGGACGGTGAAAATGATTTGAGATTTGGATGCGCGGTTTAAGAGATAAACCATTTAAAATAAACAAATGTACGAAAAATAGTTGTTTTTTAGGTTCTAACTTTTTACCTACGGCTCCTCTCCTAAAAGAGCTAGGGTTTCTCTGGCTCCTGCCGGTACGCCTCGTCTTCAGTGGCCTTAGGGCCATTGGGGCGGAGTGGATCCCGACCCTTGCTTGTGGGAGGGCTTTGTTTTTAGATCTTTCTTTGAGTTTTGTTATGGTTTACGTCTTACTCGGGATGGAATAATGTTCTCCCTGCCTAGCTTCCGTTCCGATGGTGCGCTAGCATCGTCGGTGGGCGTGTGGAGGTTTGTCTCTAGCGAATTTGTTATTTGTGGATTTTCTCAGATATGGTTGTTGTTCGTCTATTTTCGTGTGTCTTTGGGTTGGATCGTGTGATCTACGCTATTTTCCATCGGCGGCGGTTGCTGATGTGGTGCGTTGGTCCTATGGGGCCTTAGCACGAAGACTTTCCGACTGTCTACTACAAAAAGTTTTGCCCAACTGCGACGAGGGAGGGACGATACCAGCGGCGCGCCTTCGGCTCACTTTTGTGCTTGTGGTCGTCGCTACGCGGTCTACGAATCTAGATGTATTTTTTATTATTTTTAACGTTCGTTGTAATACCATATTTATAGATGAATAGATTTGAGATTTCTCAAAAAAATATGAGAAAGTAGAAATCTTCTAGGTTGCAACGAGTAGCACACATACAACACGCCACTTGTAACAACCTGATAATGTGGGAGTGATTTTTGAAAGAAGATCCATGGCGTTATTGTTGTGACTTTCTGATTAGGTACCTCCAAATGTACCTCCAAAATTATTATTTCTAATGATAATTTGTCTGAACATGTACGCAATATCAAGCCTGTAGTGTCTCTCCTGTGGATCCCTCCTAGTCCTGGGTGCGTCAAATTGAACACTGATGGCTCTTTTGCTACAGATGGAACGGCAGGTGCAATTATGGTTCTAAGGGTGCCAATGGATCCATCATTTTCTCAGCTTGCAGGGAGCTTAGATCTTGTCGGGATGCGCTTGAGGCGGAGCTTTGTGCGTGTATGGAAGGACTCTCGTTTGCTATTCAGAGACCTTCCAATTGTGATTGAGATGGATTCGATGGTGGCAGTCTCTATGATTCAAGATCATGAACTCGATAGATCTGTTTATTCCTCGCTTGTGATGAAAATTAGACATCTTAGAGGTCTCCAACATACTTGTATTACTCATATTAACCATACGCAAAATAAGGTTAGTGGCAATTTGTCTAGTTTTGCTAGAGTAGAAAGAAGGACAATGACTTGGATTGGATCAGGTCCCCCGGAAGCAGTAGAACTAGCTCTTGCAGGTTGTATGAACACTACCTTTGAGTAATACAAGTTTTGTTTCGCAAAAAATAAAGACTTTCCTATTGGGCCCGATCGAGCAGGCCATCTCGGTGGGCTACTCCATGTGTTAGGCTGAATAGGGAAAGGTACAAGGTACCAGCGGTTTGTCTAAAACTAGAAGAAAAACAAGGTACACCAGTGGTGGAACTTCTCAAAAAAGAAAAGTGTGCCAGTGGGGGCCGAATTCACTGTTTTGACCCTTTTTATAAACTTTAGCGCGATTTGACCCCAGTCTGAAAAAAATTCGTGATCTGACCCTTTTCCTACCGCCATCGTCTTTGGCGGTAGGGTAACACAGCCTATCGCCGAGGGCTATGGCGGTAGGATTTAACTGCGCCGTCACGGTCGTTCGAGATTGAAAATACCCTACCGCCATAGTCCTTGGCGGCAGGGTCTGGAAGGTATAAATAAGGTCCCGCGTCTAGCATTACGCATTCGCTCTGGTGGAATGTTCGCTAGCGCGTGCCGGTTTAGCTGGGTAGGTCTTAGGTTCGAGCCTTATTGAGGCCTTTTTTTTGTTTCTTTTTATTTTGCCCAATAAAAAATAAACAATTTGTTCGATTAATATTAGGATATGAATTATTGATAAAAGAAAGTTTTTACTTATATGTAACTGTTTTATAAAATTTTCGCAAAGATATAAACAAATATGATGGGATAAACAATTTGTCCAATTAATGTTAAGGTATGGATTATTTATAAAAAAGTTGTAACTTATATGTAGCTATTTTATAAAATTCTGCGATACAAAGATGACCTCTCCAGTAAGATCAAATACGGTTTAAGTCCGTTCTCAGCATTATCATCCAAACATAGATACAAAACATGGTGTGCAAAGGCCTTCTGAACTTTAAACAAAATAAGAAAATAGCAGTAAATATACAACCCCTAGGTAAACAAATTATTTGTTGATCCTTATTGAGGCCTTTTTTTTGTTTCTTTTTATTTTGCCCAATAAAAAATAAACAATTTGTTCGATTAATATTAGGATATGAATTATTGATAAAAGAAAGTTTTTACTTATATGTAACTGTTTTATAAAATTTTCGCAAAGATATAAACAAATATGATGGGATAAACAATTTGTCCAATTAATGTTAAGGTATGGATTATTTATAAAAAAGTTGTAACTTATATGTAGCTATTTTATAAAATTCTGCGATACAAAGATGACCTCTCCAGTAAGATCAAATACGGTTTAAGTCCGTTCTCAGCATTATCATCCAAACATAGATACAAAACATGGTGTGCAAAGGCCTTCTGAACTTTAAACAAAATAAGAAAATAGCAGTAAATATACAACCCCTAGGTAAACAAATTATTTGTTGATCCTTATTGAGGCCTTTTTTTTGTTTCTTTTTATTTTGCCCAATAAAAAATAAACAATTTGTTCGATTAATATTAGGATATGAATTATTGATAAAAGAAAGTTTTTACTTATATGTAACTGTTTTATAAAATTTTCGCAAAGATATAAACAAATATGATGGGATAAACAATTTGTCCAATTAATGTTAAGGTATGGATTATTTATAAAAAAGTTGTAACTTATATGTAGCTATTTTATAAAATTCTGCGATACAAAGATGACCTCTCCAGTAAGATCAAATACGGTTTAAGTCCGTTCTCAGCATTATCATCCAAACATAGATACAAAACATGGTGTGCAAAGGCCTTCTGAACTTTAAACAAAATAAGAAAATAGCAGTAAATATACAACCCCTAGGTAAACAAATTATTTGTTGATATTGAAGAGGATAAATGAATGGTCATAGATCCGTATTTCATCCTTTCTTGGGCTCTAGTATGAGAACACAAGTTTCAAATGAACATATACATATACAAACTAGAAGTCCAACTGATTACAAAAGCATTGAGCAGTTTACGAGGACTGGAGCACTCACCTTGATAAAGTGTAAGCTAGTTGCTGCCGCTGCTCCTGCTCTCGCAAGGGAGTTCCCTAATCTAGTAGTGCTTCAGAGGAAAACAAGGTCCAAGGACAGTGAATAATTGAGGGCAAGAGGAGATGATGGAGCAAAGGCCTGAAGATGATTGCAACTGTTTTATAAAATTTTCGCAAAGATATAAACAAATATGATGGGATAAACAATTTGTCCAATTAATGTTAAGGTATGGATTATTTATAAAAAAGTTGTAACTTATATGTAGCTATTTTATAAAATTCTGCGATACAAAGATGACCTCTCCAGTAAGATCAAATACGGTTTAAGTCCGTTCTCAGCATTATCATCCAAACATAGATACAAAACATGGTGTGCAAAGGCCTTCTGAACTTTAAACAAAATAAGAAAATAGCAGTAAATATACAACCCCTAGGTAAACAAATTATTTGTTGATATTGAAGAGGATAAATGAATGGTCATAGATCCGTATTTCATCCTTTCTTGGGCTCTAGTATGAGAACACAAGTTTCAAATGAACATATACATATACAAACTAGAAGTCCAACTGATTACAAAAGCATTGAGCAGTTTACGAGGACTGGAGCACTCACCTTGATAAAGTGTAAGCTAGTTGCTGCCGCTGCTCCTGCTCTCGCAAGGGAGTTCCCTAATCTAGTAGTGCTTCAGAGGAAAACAAGGTCCAAGGACAGTGAATAATTGAGGGCAAGAGGAGATGATGGAGCAAAGGCCTGAAGATGATTGCAACTGTTTTATAAAATTTTCGCAAAGATATAAACAAATATGATGGGATAAACAATTTGTCCAATTAATGTTAAGGTATGGATTATTTATAAAAAAGTTGTAACTTATATGTAGCTATTTTATAAAATTCTGCGATACAAAGATGACCTCTCCAGTAAGATCAAATACGGTTTAAGTCCGTTCTCAGCATTATCATCCAAACATAGATACAAAACATGGTGTGCAAAGGCCTTCTGAACTTTAAACAAAATAAGAAAATAGCAGTAAATATACAACCCCTAGGTAAACAAATTATTTGTTGATATTGAAGAGGATAAATGAATGGTCATAGATCCGTATTTCATCCTTTCTTGGGCTCTAGTATGAGAACACAAGTTTCAAATGAACATATACATATACAAACTAGAAGTCCAACTGATTACAAAAGCATTGAGCAGTTTACGAGGACTGGAGCACTCACCTTGATAAAGTGTAAGCTAGTTGCTGCCGCTGCTCCTGCTCTCGCAAGGGAGTTCCCTAATCTAGTAGTGCTTCAGAGGAAAACAAGGTCCAAGGACAGTGAATAATTGAGGGCAAGAGGAGATGATGGAGCAAAGGCCTGAAGATGATTGCAACTGTTTTATAAAATTTTCGCAAAGATATAAACAAATATGATGGGATAAACAATTTGTCCAATTAATGTTAAGGTATGGATTATTTATAAAAAAGTTGCAACTTATATGTAGCTATTTTATAAAATTCTGCGATACAAAGATGACCTCTCCAGTAAGATCAAATACGGTTTAAGTCCGTTCTCAGCATTATCATCCAAACATAGATACAAAACATGGTGTGCAAAGGCCTTCTGAACTTTAAAAAAAATAAGAAAATAGCAGTAAATATACAACCCCTAGGTAAACAAATTATTTGTTGATAATGAAGAGGATAAATGAATGGTCATAGATCTGTATTTCATCCTTTCTTGGGCTCTAGTATGAGAACACAAGTTTCAAATGAACATATACATATACAAACTAGAAGTCCAACTGATTACAAAAGCATTGAGCAGTTTACGAGGACTGGAGCACTCACCTTGATAAAGTGTAAGCTAGCTGCTGCCGCTGCTCCTGCTCTGGCAAGGGAGTTCCCTAATCTAGTAGTGCTTCAGAGGAAAACAAGGTCCAAGGACAGTGAATAATTGAGGGCAACAGGAGATGATGGAGCAAAGGCCTGAAGATGATTGCAACAACCTAACTATCAGGAAGGCTTCGTACATTAATGATGAAGAGACTTTTGGGCAAATAGTGCATAAGACCAATTGATCTTGGTGGACTTTCAAATCTTTTTTATGCAGGTAATGCGTTAGATCAATTGATCATATTCGTTTATAACTTTGCGGAAATTATATGAAACAATTACAGATAAGTAAAAATATTTTTTATCAATTATTCGTATCCTAATATTAATTGGACAAATTGTTTAGTTTCTATTGGGCGAAATAAAAAGGAACAAAAAAACAGCCTGTGTAAGGCTCGAACTCAAGACCTACCCAGTTAAACTGGCATGCGCTAGCCAACTTTCCACCAAAAAGACCACATACTAGTATACGTGCGATATAATTTATATCTTTCAGACCCTACCGCCAAAGACTATGACGGTAGGATAGACGGCGCACTCATGTCCTACCGCCAAAGACGATGGCGGTAGTAAAAGAGTCAGATCACGAATTTTTTTCAGACTGGGGTCAGATCGCGCTAAAGTTTATAAAAAGGGTCAAAACAGTGAATTCGGCCGCCAGTGGGGGTTGGAAAGAAATGCGGCATGCGAGTCACTCACTCCGGATGCTGGAGGTCAATTTTCTAGGCGTCGCTGTGCGTCCCCGGTCCCTCGCCGCATCTTATTGTCTGGTGGTGAAAACGGCGCGGAAACGGACGGAACTGGGTGCTACCATATTTGTTTTCATATTTTTTTGCAGAAGCGGAAACGAATACAGAAACCCCGAAAACAAATACGGAAACAAATACTACCGGAAACAGACACGGAGCGAATACACAGCGGACACGGAAACAAAACGGTTTGTTGACCAGAACTTAAAACCCTCTTGAATCATAGAGAAATATAGACAAAAAACAAACAAATTATGGAATTGTTAACATGTCTACAAAATAATATGGTTGTGTTAGCAACATAGGATAGTATTGTAGTAGCACATGACAATTCCGTATAGGGTCTAGTTGAGTACGTGTGTGGTAGTAAAGTTGGCACTCAAATGATCCATTCTGCTGATTATACTCATTGTGTCATTGTATGTTATTTGGTAGTTGGGCTACAAAGAAGCCATAGGCCTATAGTAAAAACAGAAATTCCATATTTACGGAAACAGAAAGTTCCATTTCCACTTCTATTCTACCGGAAAACATCATTCCGTTTTTGTTTCTGTTTCCGCATAAAAAATTCCATTTCCATTTCCGTTTTGCAAATTTCCACTTCCGTTTTCATATTTCCTCTCCGTTTCCATTTTTCCTTCGGAAAAGCGGAAACTTTCCACTCCATTTTCATCCTACTGGTGGTTGCCGAGCGCCTTGACTTCATAGGAGGGAGGGGAGACTTCACTTCATCGGGTGAATGGAGCAGGGGATAAATATCGGCAGCGCCGACGGGGTGGAGGTGAAGAAGGAGGCGGGGGAGGAGGAGGAGGAGATAAATCTGGGCGTCCCGGGCGGGGTGTTGGTGAAGGAGGAGGCAGGGGAGGAGGACGAGGTCGAGTTCGATCCGACGGAGGCAGGGGCGGAGCCAGCGTAATGGCGTTGGGTTCAGTTGAACCCAACGATTTTTCTTGGCCGGGTATATGTACACGTATACGTACTTGCATGAACCCAGTGGAAAATAGGGCTTGAACCCATCAAACTTAGAATGCAACGCAAGAAGCCCAAAAGCCCGTAAAGGCGTAAAGTGAACTCCATCCGTGCCAGCCTGCCAGGTTCCCCTATTCTCCTGGCTACCTCCAAGTTCCCCTCTCGCTAGGGTTTTTTCTCCTCTCGGCGACGGCGACGTCAAACCGTGGAGATCGGCTTCCTCCCCGGCCCTTCCCTCCCTCCGCCAGCGACCGCCGGGGCTCACGGGTCCTGGTGGGCAGGGCGGCGTTAGGGTTTTGATCGGGACCATACCGCTCGCGGATCACTTTTACCCCGGGCAAGAGAATCATGGCTACTGAGGCATCGAGTTCGGTTACGGCGACATCCGATCTCGAAGCGCTGATGGAGGAACTAGGCTTGAGGGAGGACGACCTCCAGGACGTGGTTGTGGATGATAGCGAGTTGACACCTGAAGCAACTCGCTGGATGGCTTTGGCTAGGGTGCATACTGATAAACCCTACAGCCAATATTGGTTTTATCGGAACATGAGGGTAGCATGGGATCTGGCGCAAGAGGTGAAAATCCGGCCTCTCGAGGATAATCTGTACTCTATGCAATTCTCATGTCTTGGCGACTGGGAGAGTAATGGATGAAGGCCCTTGGAATTTCAAAGGAAAAGCTGTCGTGATGGCGCCCTACGATGGATTCACCAAGCCTTCCACTATCGTCCTTAACAAGATCGATATTTGGGTTCAGATCCACGATCTCCCAGATGGTTTCTACTCCAAAATCAAAGCCCTGTCATCTACTATTGGTGAATTCATATTTGCCGAACCTAAGTCACACGACTTTGAGGGAAACTTTGCTCGTGTTCGGGTAAAAATTGATGTCACTAAGCCCTTGAAGAATGTTGTCTCCCTAGTGGTCAAGAGGAAGGAAAATCTGGAACGAGTAATCTTCAGAGTCAAGTATGAAAGGCTCCCCAACTGGTGTGCAGTTTGTGGGTACCTTGGCCATCTTTTCAAGGAGTGCGGCGATGGAGTTCATCCTCCCAAAGCCCTCGTCTTCAAGGATCTCAAAGCTTCTTGGTCCAGGGGGCCTGGCAATGGACCAGGAGACGGTAATGGGCCCAGAAGTGGACGAGGGAGAGGCCGTGCTGGAAGAGGCGGTGGACGTGGAAGATCACAGTTCGGTGCCCAGCACGACCAGAACTATGACAGATCGGATGAGACTGGAAGAGATATAACGATGCTGGAAGTGGATGGTAATAGGAAGAGGGCAGCAGGAGTTGTGGAAGGGGGCCAGAAAGGAGAGGCTATCACACACCAAGCAAATAAACCCCTGATGTTGACTGCGCCGGAGATACCGGTTAGTCCATCTGCGAAGCAAGACCAAAAAGAAACAAGCCTAGTACAACAACACAAGAGTCAACTCAGGCGAAGAGCCATGTCCCAAACAAAAACAATGATGCGCGTGTGGCGGGCCTCCTCGGGGGGTACCGCCAGGCGCAATGAGTCTCTTCTGCTGGAACTGTCGCGGTATAGGCAAGGCAGCGACAGTTCGAGAGCTTCGCGATTTCGCGAGGCAGCTTGCCCCCTCTATTATTTGCATCATAGAAACACAAATAGAGGGTAAGAGAGTTGAAAATTTGGTAGATTCTTTGGGTTACAATAAGAGTTTTGCTGTAAACAGTTCTGGCCGGAGCGGGGGCCTAGGTATTTTCTGGAAAGATGAAATAAAAGTTGAGGTTATTGGTTACTCGAGATATCATATTGATGTTTTGATAGATGATATGATTGATACACAGGTCAGAGTGACTTTTGTTTATGGGGAAGCGCAGGTGCCAGAGAGATATAAGACGTGGGATACTCTTAGTGGTATCTCCGAAACACAAGGGCGACCATGGGCAGTGTTAGGTGATTTCAATGAAGTTCTTCACGTGCATGAACATGATGGTGTGGTTAACCGAAGCCAAGCCCAGATTGAAGGATTCAGGGACGCTGTCGACATGTGCGGCCTTTCTGACATAGGATATGCAGGTACAGACTGGACTTTTGAAAAGAAGGTTGCGGGAGGATCCTTCACAAGGGTTAGATTGGACCGGTGCTTGGTCAATCCGGAGTGGACTTTAGCCCTTCCAGATACGAGGTTAACACACAAAACTGCAGCAAGCTCGGATCATGTCCCAATTTTCCTTACACTACGTGAGATGCATGCATGCAATATTGGACCAAGGGCTTTTAAGTACGAGATGATGTGGGAGCGGGATGAATCATTGTTTACCACTGTCCAGGGGCGATCGACCATGCAGGAGACATAATCTGTCGACGCCTTTCGCGCAAAGCTAGAAGACCTGGCGGGAGAATTGTCGGTGTGGGACCGTACTCAGTTCGGTTCAGTACGAGGAGAGATTCGTAATTTAAAAATCGCTCTAGAACGAATGCGTACTGCCCAAGGAAGATCCGGCCCATCCCACGAGGAAACAAAGATAACTGATCGATTGGTTGAACTTTTCCATCGGGAGGAAATGTTGTGGCGGCAGAGGGCGCGATTGGACTGGCTCGTTCATGGTGATAAAAACACCTTCTTCTTCCACCTAAGAGCCAGTCGCCGGCGTCGTAAAAATCAAATCAAGGCGCTGCAAAGGCATGACGGGAGTATGACGGAGAATATCTTAGAGATGGAGGGGATGGCTACGGATTTTTACAGGGAATTGTACACAGCGGGAGGAGTACAAGATATGCATCAGGTCTTGGAAACGGTGACAACAAAAGTAACACCGGCAATGAATGAGGTTCTTAATGCGCATTATACGCAGCAAGAGGTCAAGCAGGCACTATTTCAGATGTTCCCGATTAAGGCACTTGGTCCGGACGGATTCCCGACACACTTTTTTCAGCGTCATTGGGGGATATGTGGGGATGAAGTCACCAAGGTGGTCCTTAAGATTGTGGCCGGAACGGAGTCAGCCGCATGCATTAATGACACTATCCTGGTTCTGATTCCAAAGGTAAAAAATCCAACCCTTCTATCTCAGTTCCGCCCAATCAGTCTGTGCAATGTTGTATATAAGATAGCATCAAAGGTCATCGCCAACAGGTTGAAACAAATATTACCCGACATCATCTCCGAAGAGCAATCTGCTTTTGTCCCAGGCAGAATGATTACTGATAACATTATAACTGCTTATGAGTGCCTGCATTTCATGAAGCGGAACAGGGCAAAGAAGCATCAGTCATGTGCGTTGAAGCTTGACATGATGAAGGCATATGACAGAGTTGAGTGGGCTTATCTTCGGGCTATCATGCTCAAATTAGGTTTCACTGAGCACTGGGTGGATATTGTAATGAGCATGGTTACTTCTGTCAAATTTTCAGTTATGTTCAATGGGAGGAAACTTGAGGAATTTCAGCCTTCTAGAGGGATCCGCCAAGGGGACCCGATATCCCCATACTTGTTCTTGTTAGCAGCAGAGGGCCTGTCGTGCCTTTTAAAATCAAAATGTGAGTCATCCAACTTGAGTGGGATACAGGTGGCGTCTACGGCGCCTCCGGTAAACCATCTCTTATTCGCTGATGACAGCCTGCTGTTTTTCAAGGCAAATAGTATGGGAGCTACCGAGGTGAACCGGGCTTTGGACACCTATTGTCAAGCGTCAGGACAGCGAATAAATTATGCAAAGTCATCAATTTTCTTCAGCAAAGGTGTTCCAGAAAGTATGCGCACCCAGATAAAAGGACTTCTCAATATCCCAAATGAAACCCTAAATGATAAGTACCTTGGGATGCCTTCTGATGTGGGAAGTTCGAAGAACGGGGCTTTCAAATACCTCAAGGACAGACTTTGGAGTAAAATTCAGGGATGGATTGAAAAATCTTTATCCACTGCAGGGAAGGAAGTCTTGGTCAAATCGGTCGCGCAGGCTGTCCCTGTCTACTCCATGTCCTGTTTCAAGCTACCAAGAGGCTTGTGTGAGCATCTAAACAAGCTAATAAGGAGATTTTGGTGGGGCAGCAAGAATGGGCAGCGCAAACCCCACTGGGTTTCGTGGGAGGAAATGACGAAACCAAAAGCCATGGGTGGTTTGGGATTCAAAGATTTTGAGCTTTTCAACTTGGCAATGCTAGCAAGACAGGCTTGGCGCCTATTGCAACACCCGGAATCTCTTTGTGCACGTTTATTGAAGAGCATCTATTATCCACAATCATCAATTCTGAATGCAACTTTGGGAAGTCACCCGAGTCAGATATGGAGGGCTATAGTCGAGGGGCGTGACACACTCAAATTAGGCTTGATCAAACGCATCGGTAATGGAGAAAGCACGAACATATGGGAGGATAATTGGTTGCCCAGGGAGGAAATGATGAGACCATATGGCTGCATCACAGCAAACCCTCCGGTACTGGTGTCAGAATTGCTGGATGCAACTTCAGCCTCATGGGATATCAATAAACTCACTGCTACGTTTCTGAGCTTCGATGCAAAGTTGATATCAACCATACCTTTATGCACCATGAACGTCCCTGACTTTTGGAGTTGGGCGCACGAGCCGCGAGGCCAATTTTCTGTAAGGTCTGCATATAATATGCTAGTTACAATCAAACAGAGGAGAGAAGCATGGCTATATGGATCAGCCGGACCATCAACATCTGTTATGGAAGAAGGCTCATGGAAGACATTGTGGAAAGCTGAGGTTCCGTCGAAAGTCCGCATGTTCTTGTGGAGACTGGCCAAGCATTCTCTGCCAACTGAGGATGTGAGGGCGCATCATAATATGACAACATCGAGTACTTGTGGCCTGTGCGGTGCTCCAGATTCGTGGTGCCACTCCCTCCTGGACTGCACAGTCTCAAGGTGTACGTGGGCTCTGGTAGATGATGAACTTGCTTGCTCACTGTTAGCGACAACGGAGACGAGAGCCAAGAGCTCGCTATTCAATTTGCTCGACACGCTCACACATGAAAAGTTTGTCTTGCTAACGGTGACGTTGTGGGCGATTTGGTCATCGAGAAGAAAGGCAATACATGAGGCGATCTTTCAAACTCCTCATGCTACACATGCGTTTATAAATCGCTTCATCGCCGATCTAGACCAAGTCCGGGCGACCAAACCAACACCAAATATTGCAACAAGAGTTCAGCAGGCTGCCCCAAGACCATGCGCTCCACTGGTTAATCATGCAAAGATCCATGTTGATGCTGCAGTACGTAACAACAGAGGAGGGGCGGCAGCTGCAATCTGCCGAAGTACCCAAGGAGCTTTCCTGGGCAGCTCAGCTCTGGTCATCGAAGGGGTTTGGGATCCAGCAACACTCGAAGCACTTGCACTGGCTCAAGATCTTGGCCTAAACCAATTTATGGTCTCGTCTGACTGTAGGCAAGTTGTTGATGATATTGCCAGGGGGAAACAGGGCCCATATGGAGCTATAGTTGCGGAGATCAAGCATAGAGCAGCACCTTTTTCTTGTAATTTCATTTTTGAAAGTAGGGTAGTTAATGTAGAAGCTCATAAACTAGCAAGATATGCTGTCTCCCTTCCAAAGGGACGTCATGTGTGGCTTGGCCAGCCCCATGACCAAGTTTGTATCCCACCTTATGTGGATTTTGAGTAATAAATTTGGCTTTCCCCTAAAAAAAAAAGGTATTCCTATTCTCCTGTAGACATGTACGCGTACACAGGCAGCCGCCAGCAGCACGATCTTTCGCCGTTCGCTTCGTCGACTCTCTCCCAATCTCCTCCATGAGCCGGCGACGAGCCCCGCCGACAAGGGTACGTCTGGGCGGCAACCTTGCCGTCTAATATAAACGAAAAATTCAAGGTACTGAGTAGCATCGTCAGATCTCCTCTCCGTTAAACATGGTGTAGTTTTCTAATTGTCATTCCCCATATTTTGATTGATCTAGGCCATAAGATAGTATTTTTCAGATATAAACTGATCACTAGATTGAGGTCATCCATTAGAGGTAGGCAAAGTGCATCAAATACGACTCCAAGTAGTCTTCTGAAGCATTCTGTACAAAGAGGAATTAATTAAAACAAGTTGCCTTATGATCTGATTTATAGGGAAAAAAATTGAGTACACGAGAAATTCTAAGGAACTAGATGAGATATATTTATAACTATATAAGCGGCTTCAAATGTTACCGCTTAATTTGGATTATCCACAAAGAGAAATTTGAGATCCTAAACTTGGATTTAGTCCAAACTAATGACGTGGACAAATAAGATATTACTTTTTCTCTGGGCTATCAACTTCTCAAGCTAGTACTAATGCTGTTTTTTGTCACAACATCTGTGGATGGATGCTTTTCAGCTACGAATGTTGTGAATAAAAAACTGCACAATAAAATCGATGATTAGCTCATCAGTGATTGTTTAATTTGCTATGCGGAGAAATATATGTTTTCTGCCACTAGTAATGATCTGGTGTTTGATCCTTTTAAGTAGATGAAAATCAAAAGCGGACACTCTAAAATTTGAGTGACTTTACAACTTCTTTCGCTTGATGATACTTGTTTTTAAACTTCTCAAACTAACTTATCATTTTTTAATCTTTTTAGGAAGATGAGAAACTACAACTGGAGCTGCAAACTATTTTTGGTATTACTCTATTTATAATATATATAAGGAACTCAATTTATAATTTCATCCAACAGGTATGTCTTGCACTCTTCAGCTTTCATTGTAACACAATTTGTGATAAGTAATAGCATATGTATGTTATTTTTAGTGCTATACTCTTGCTTAAACTTGTGTAAAATTATACTTTACATTTAATTATAGCATACCAAATCTTTATAATGAGTTAATGAGTGAACCCAATGACAAAAAATTCTGGCTGCTGCACTTCCTGCGGCCGCAGCTGCGCGGGTTCGCGCCGCGCGTGGCAGGCGCGGTGGTCGAGGCGGACCCGTGCGCGGCGACCCCCTGGGAGCTTCTTGCGCGGCACGGCCTGCTGCGGCGCGGGCACGGCTACTTCTTCGCGGCGCGGCGGCGCCGGAAGGGCGCCCAGGCGCGGCGCACCCCGGAGGGCGGCGGCGGCGGCAAGTGGATGCACAGCGGGAGCAAGGAGCACCGCCGGTCCGTGACGGAGCTGGGCGTGGTCGCGCGCTGGTCCATGACGCTGTACTGCTTCTACGCCTGCGGCGGCCTGAAAGGGGAGGACGGGGCGCAGCAGGGGCGGCGGAGGAGCACCGGGTGGGCGATGTCTGAGTACGAGATCACGGACCCGCGGTGCTACCGCCGGGCCGACGACGGCGAGGAGGACCACTACTGGGTGCTCTCCCACGTCCGCCGGAGCATGAAGATCGTCAAGCCGCGGTCCTGGGAGTCCTGGAAGTCCTGGGATCTCCAACGGTTCTCCGAGCATGAGAAAAGCTGATCCTAGAAAAGATGCTAGTATCTCAAATTTGGTTTGCTGTAGTAAAGCTGATCTCCAGCGTCAAGCTCGGTCGCCGGCCGGCGCAAGGCCGTCCTGGAGAACCCCCGAAGAATTTCGTGTTGGGTTTCTTGAGTTCGTCGGCCGGCTGTGCGAGTGCGACCTGTCATCATGTCCGTCGGCGCGCGTGGGCCATGCGCGGTGTAGAGAGAAGGAAATAAGATATGGCTACTGTATCTGTACGTACGAGTTCCTTTCGGGTGGGTGGACGTTGCGATCTTTCTTGGGTCTGCCCATGTGTTGCGCATGTGCATTTGTGCCTTGTTCTTTCGGCTCTTGCGCTTTGCCAGATTGCTTCATTCCCTCCCACTGATGCATAAAAAAGGTCATTTCTCCGTTACCATCAGCATAAGGTTCACTTCTTGCGCAGATATTTGCGGATTTTCTCGCTTGCATCCTTAACTTTATGTTCCTAGATGTCTGTATGCTCTTTTTTCTAGAACCACCATCAATGCATTTTAATCATCTTGACGGAACATATCTGGTTGTACAACATCAATCCGAAATTCTGGAATTACAGCAAAAGAAGTAGAATTAGTCTCTATTGCCAAAGCCAAGACTCTGATACATGGTGAGTGTAGACATGTTGAGTACATGCATTTCATGTTGTTTGGTCGCCGTGTATGTGCTGAGACATGCTAAGTCGTTACTCTGTTTGGCAGCTTCCATTTGTTTAGACGTGTCGTTCAGTACTGTAGCAATTGTTATTTTTTTAAGTGAACTACTTTTTTTTCAAAAATGAGAACATTTTTGAAAAATTTAAAAAGCTTCTAAATTCTGAATATTTTTTAAACTATAAACAATTTTTTGGAATTTTTAACATTTTTTGAAAGTTTACATTTTTTGAAAAACTAATTTTTTTTGAAACTACAAACAACTTTTAGGAATTTTGTTTTTTTTAAATTTTAAACAAACTTTGCAATTCTGATTTTTTTTAAAATTACAAAATTTGAAAATCTAACCATTTTTGAAGCGTTAAGCAAATTTTGAAAATAGAAACTGATTTTGAAATTTTGGAAATCTGAACATTTTTCGGAATTACGAGCATTTTTTAAATTTAAACAAATTTGGAAATTTGAATAATTTTTTAAACACGTTGTCGCTTGCTTCGCTTGTGCATGCTGACCAGGGAACATGTACTAGGGTGTTCTCTCTTCGTGCATGCCACGAGGGTATTTGGGCTGAGCTGATGCAGGCCACCAAACACCCAAAATTGGATTTGGTAGAGAACTTTGGAGCTAATTGGCGGGTAATTGCGCCCATGTCTTCCACCTTTGCGAGCCTCTGTTCTTTCCGCGATCCCATATGGAGGCCTTTTCGGTAATCTGACGGAGGGGAAATCGATTACGGAGGCCTTCTTTACCAACTTTGTTGCCTCAATGATGATGTGTGAGTAGTTCCCCATAGGACCTAAGGGTCCATAGCAGTAGCTAGATGGCGCTCTCTTTCTTTGATCTTCAATACAATGTTCTCTTTGAATATCGATTCAATGTAATCTTTTGTGGTGCGTTTGTTGAGATCCAATAAATTGTGGGTTAATGATCAGATTGTTCATTGAAATTAATTGAGTTGCTTCTGAACTTTATTATGTGTGATTGCTATAGCTTTGTATTTATCTCCGATCTATTCGACCAACTAGACTGATTTATCTTCAGCGGGAGAGGTGCTTTGTGGTAGGTTCAATCTTGCGGTGTCCTCACTCTGTGAGAGGAGTAGCAAGGCACATATTTGTATTATTGCTACTAAGGGTAAAATGACGGGGTTCGGTCATATTCGTTGGTCTTATTCCGTCTATATTATGTCAGCATACTTCAAACATTACTCTATTAGTTACGAACTTAATATGTAGAGAGGCAAGCATACAAGCGATCTCGAAGAGGAGTAGTAGTAGTAGGCGTCAGTAAGTTTAATTGTTTACTTGTCACAAACGTAATGCCTATGTACTGATCATGCCATGAATAACATCATAACTATGTGTTTTTCTATCAGTTGCCTAACATTAATTTGCGTACACACCGTTGCTATGTTCTTGAGAGAGGTGCCTGACAACATCATAGTTCTCTCAAGATTGTCCCTGTCGTGAAAATGCATCCTTAATTCACAAAACCCATCATCCAGACTGCAAATAATAAAAACAACATAGCAGTGCAATATAACTCCTTAAGTAAAATAGTATAATACAAATGAAACAAATCATAGCAGTGCAATACAAAGTTTTGCTTAATTACAAAGTAGTGTAATAAAAAGAAATGCAACATAAATTCTTTAGTACAACTAACCCTACTGCCGGGGATATACCCCGCGGCGTAAACCGGCCGGAGGTTAACCCGGCCGGACTTGGCGGTTTATCTGAAGACCCGCCCTGACCTTGGCGGTTTACAAGCAACCCGCTTGGTTGTTATGACTCACTGGTAACCCGGCGGGCGGATCAGACGGATGACAAGGCCCAAGGCCCAGAAGGCCGGTTCAACTATGGTGGGCTGGTTTAAGAGGAAAGGAATATTTGCCTTACAAGGAGTTAAGGCCAGGACTTGTATCCGGTTTGTATTAGAGATAGACTAGTCCTAATCCTAATAGGACTCCACATGTAAACCGCCCCTTCAACATATATAAGGAGGGCAGGGCTCCCCAAAGGGAGGGAGAACAATCAATAATCTCTAGGGCTAGACACAAAGAGCCGGTTTACGGCGTCTCCCTCGTGATGATAATGAGACCTAGCCTCAAACAGCATGTAGGGTTATTACCGGATGATGTTTCCCGGGGCCCGAAGCTGTCTAAATCCTTGTCTTGCGTGTTGATCCGCCCTGCGTCTCTCGTCCCACTCAACCCCTCTCAAGCTACCACATAGATGCGTTGGCCTCGCGACTAAGTCCTGACACTAAGGACATCTGACGTGACAATCCACGACAGTTGGCGCCCACTGTGGGGCTCGCGCACGGTGGTGTTGAGTTCTTGGACGGATATCTCCAGGGATCGAGAAGCTTGCGATTTTTCGGAGGAAGAAGAATCATTGCGGAAGAATTACATTATTTGCTTCCCCTGAGTCGCCGTCGCCGGCTCGTATTTCGCCTGGTCGGTTTACTACCTTGCGATGGGAACGCGTTGAACCGCCCCGCCTTGAAGCTGGCTGTGGACGCTGACCCGGATCTCCGCCTTCTGTGCTGTGGCCCATCGTGATTGAACCACCCCGGCCTCCGTCGTCTCGTTCCTTCTAGGCCGTGGCCGAGCCGCCGCCGGTTTTTCTGCCTCTCCTTACTGGACTGCCTCAAGGTTGAAGCCATTGTCAAATCGCCGCTGAGCCTCCGCCTGTACATCGCAGCCGCGTTTCAAACCGGCCGCAACCCTGCTTCGCTCTCGAGCCCCTCGGCCTTAAACCGCCGTCGATGACCTGCCGTGGTGGATGCGCCATGACCCGCCAGCTGCTGTATCAGGCCTCCGCTTCCGACTCCAACCCACCTTCGCCGGAGAAATTCCAAATCGCCGCGGCCCGGGCAGCATGTCGTAAAACCGGATTCAAGATTCGATTACAACCCGGATTTGGCCACCAATGCTTGCGTGTCCTTCGACCCCGAGGCATCTGAAGATTCAGTACCGCTGGGGACTCACCCACACCTACGCCATGACCTGCCTGCCGCCTCTGCTAAAGCCTGCGGCCTCGTCTCACTCTCCGCCTGCAGTGGCCCTGCCTGCGCTCTGCCGTGGCCGGCTCCATGCCGTGCGCTGCCTCGCGCCTCCGAGCGTCCGTGGCCAGCCGCCTCCATCGCCGTGGGCCGCCTCCATCGCGCCCACGCACTCCGACTCCGAGTGCCCTCTGCTCCGACCTGTTCCAACTCGGCCTCGCTCTGGCCCGCCCTTGCTTCATCGACCCGCCTCACATTATCATCAGGCGCTTCACCTCCACCGGTCCTTGCTCCTGCAAAGGGATAAGGGAGACTGGTTTGAAGAAAAGTCAGGGTGGACAGCACATGTGTTGAAAAAATATCATGGACGCTGTATATACAGACCATCGGTCCTCCGAAGAAATCAGGTCATATCCATCTGACTCTATTTTTTCTAACACATATTGTTTTTCATCAGGGAACAATTACTTGGTCTTGTAATATTTTCGCAGGGTCATTACCAAAAGGGTGTTGCCTAAGGGGGCGTGTCAACATCACTTTTGCACTGGTGTTTGTCCATGCTATGATGCTCAACAGATACACGTGCACGTCGCCGACCCGATGTTCGGATTACATCCGTTCGCACCTGCGGCCGATTCGTGCGTCTACACCGGTTAAACGAACATCACGTTTGACTCGCCGTCCGCGCCGCTTTACAATGCCATGGACGACTCGTCCATCTGCCCTCACGACGGTTCACGCGTCCGCACCGGCTTACAATGCCATGGCCGACTCATCTGTTGTCTGGGCGAATCAGGTGATATCCCTGTAAGTATAATTTTAGCACATATTGTTTTTTATGAGAGAGCAATTACTTTGGTCTTTATATACAGGACAATTGGTCACTACAAAACCGATGACCGGATCATGGATATATAAATCGTGCAATAACTGTCATGTGCTAGCATATGACCATGCCACAATGATCAAAGAATAGGTGTGCAAGACGCCGCCCCTGCGGCCCGGACTACATCGACTCACCGGGACCATGCCTGCAATTGCCTCGCCTGACCACGCTGGCTTACAATGCCGCGGCCGATTCATCCGTCTGCTCGCATGGCCGACTCGCCCGTGATTGATTTCAGTTTCAGCATGGTGATCATCAACTCCGCGGTGGATATTTTCTGGCTTAACATATCAGTCCGCATCAACTCGTCAGGACCATGCGAATTACCCAATAAAGCATGCACAGGTTGTCTATCTCTCGCAGCCTGGTCTACATCAACATACCGGCCGTACCTATCTGCGTGAACTGTTTATTGAGTATGAGCAAGTCACAGCTTGGGTAGCCTGGTTTTTCTTTCAACAAAATGGAGGCAAATTATCATATACTATCAACCGTCGTCTGCACTGGATGGCTCAATGGGCAGGCGCACAAGTTGCCGACACTACAGTTTGGTTAACTTCAAATCGCCAGTTGGAAGGAACCATTGGCCGAGTTGCTGACACGGCTCATGCGGGATCATTTATAACCCGCCACAGTCACCTCAACCTTTGGTGGATTCACATCGTGCTATCAACATCAATGATATACAAGTTATGTCGGTTTACATCACGGCCAAATATGGAGAGTCTCAAGCCAACTCCTCGAGTCACCTTTGAGACTCGGGGGCTACGATGACATAACTCAGCAAATCTTGCCAGTTTCAGCAAATTTAGGAACCCCAAGACGATGGAGGGAAAGATAACCCGGTCCCGGAGGCTACTGTTATATTGATGAAAATTTAAAGGCCGGCAGAAAATTTCTGGTTTAGAAAGTATATGACAGTTACAAAATCTCGGCTCAATGAAGAAGTTCCGGGTCATCAAAAATGACTCCGGTTTAAAATCCGGCTCAAGGGATTTAGTCTCACTAAAGCTCTCAATATCCGGTTTACAATCCGGTTCAAAGGAAATCTATTCTTCCACAAAGCTCTAAAGCGCTCAAATACGGTTTAGCAATGTCCGGTTCAAAAAGGAATTAACTTCTCGTAAGTTCGAGTTTCAAGACCGTCAGAAAATTTCCGGCAGAAAATGAAGATTCCGGTTTAAGATCCGGTTCAAGGGAAGGATGTCTCCCACAAAGCTTTGAAGCTCTCAATATCCAGTTTAAAATCCCGGTTCAAGAAGAATTTATCTCTTGCAAAAAGTTAAAAATTACCGAAGAAGACCTGCTGCCATGATGCACGGTTCAAACATGGGTATCCTGCCTTATTGGCCTGACATGTTATTGATCACACGGGGGCTTCTGCTTCATAAAGCGGGGTCTCTGTCCTTTTTATATCATGTGTGGTTACATGGAGTTGTCTGTTTTAAAGCGGCCTCCGGTTTACCCCTTGCAAAAAATTATGAATGTCATTTGGGGGCTCGGTCATGTCTGAACCGATGCAATACCTTTTGATAGGCGAAAGCCACCAGGTCACTTGGGGGCTCGGTCGTGTCCGAACCGATGCAACACCTTTTGATCGGCGAAAGCCACCAGATCACTTGGGGACACGGTCAAGTCTGAACCGGTCACGCCTCTTGATCGGCCTAAAGGCCTTAGAGTCACTTGGGGGCTTGGTCGAACCCGAACCATTGCCATGCCACTTGACCGGTGTAATGCCACGGTTTCATTTGGGGACCTGGCTGACTTGAACCATAGCTACACCTATTGGGAGCTTGGTCGTGTCTGACCATGGTAACACCATCTGATCGGCTCAGTAAAGCCCTCTTTTTGCAAACGGTTTTTATCATTGCCTTTGCTTCAATATCTTTTCTTGATAAAATTGCTTTTTTGTTTTGGTTGCGTTCTTAAACCAACCACATTTTACACTGGTTCAAACAACCAAATTGGCGGAACACGGTCAAATCTTAATCCGGAGACTATTTGCCCGGTTTGATTTTATGTTACCATCTTATTATGGAGTAAACCGGTGTTCATTAGCCCGGCTTGATTTTCAACTACAGGTTGTCAGTACATGATCAGTTATAATCCGGAGACTATCAACCCGGTCTGGTTTGACTACAAGTCACCAGTATTATATATGGTTAATCCGGTGTTTATCACAAACCCGATACGGTTTTATCATAAACCGGCACAATATGAAAGGAGTTATCATTACTCAAATATTGGGGTTATCACTCTTACTACAAAAAGTTGGTAAACCAACGATGTGATTCAACGTCACAGGTATGATATATTTCATATTTTTAAGTGAAGCCTTGGTTATAAACCCAGGTTATATGTTGGGCATTATGACCCGTCCGGCGGTAAACTGCCAGGACACTTTAAACTTGTTGTATGCAGAAACAGGTTGAATAAAGTATGATGATAAATTATCCGGTGTTTTTTAAACCGGCTTGGCTTTAAGACGATAAGTCGCCAGTATGATGATAAATTATCCGGTGTTTTGTTAAACCGGCGTGGCTTTAAGACAATAAGTCGCCAGTATATGATGAGAAATTATCCGGTGTTTTATTAAACCGGCCTGGCTTTGGACTATAAGTCGCCAGTATATATTTGGATTGCACCATTGGAATTATGCGCTTATAAATCATTGGGTTATTCAAATAGCCAAACTTGGCTGAATTTTCACTATGATTTTGAATGAATAATGTTTTCATACCGGATTATATTATTCAAATAGCCAACATGGCTGGATTCTTATTATGGTTATCAATAACCAGTATTATGATTAAGGTTTTCAAAGTCGCTTTAGCGCAATGGCTATCATATTATCAATGGATACGATTTATTCTACAATTGAAGGAATAGTCCCGAGTCACTGCATGCTTATGACCCGGCACTTGGGGGCTACATTATTTAAGTTGAGATTACATCAAATACACAAGTTTCATGTCGCTGCAAGCATGCACCATGACACTTGGGGGCTAATGCAAAGTCATTTTTTTGCTCATATTATTGAAGACCCGACTCATCACATTATAATGAGCTGGCCCTTGGGGGCTACCAATTGCTCCTGTCAACAATTCAAGGTACACAAATTTTCATCTATTATTGAAAGGTCCACTGCTCAGTTGGTAAAGCACAAGGCTCTTAACCTTGTGGACGTGAATTCAAGCCCCATGATGGGGGGTATATCATATGATGTTATTTTCGTTGAAGTATATATCAAGTCCAAGCTCAATATTATCTTACTGAGCCGGCCCTTGGGGGCTATACATCATTGCTCAAATCTGCATGATTATATTTACAAAGTCCCTGCTCATTATTGCATAATGACCCGACCCTTGGGGGCTACACTGGTTGAAGTTTTTATGAGCATCAGACAATTACAAGTCCTAGGTTACTGCAAGCATGACAACCTGGCACTTGAGGGCTACACATGTGGAATATTCAATTCTGACTAATGATTGAGATGAACAACTTGGATTTCTTCAAGATGGTGATATTTATTGAAACAAGTCTTAAGTTGTTGCTATGCTACCTTCTTAAGACTTGGGGGCTACAAGTGATAGGCATATAAGAGGTATATTTTCAAGCTGGATGTTAATTACAAGTAGGGCCTGGTGCTATCAATATTTATAAACCGATGATCTTGGCAATGATAAACCGGCAAGTTCTGCGTCCTTAAACCGGCTGAAGATCAGATGAATATTTCAAGGACCAATATTGTTTTTAAGCATTGGGAGCTGAATCAAAGGAGTTATTCTTCACAATATATTTTCTATGATAAACCAATGTCAGCAAGTTGATTATGAAGCTGGCCTATTAAACCAGATTTTCTAGAAGGAGGAAATGACAAGGACTTAAGGACGATCAGGTGCCGGTTTACAAAAATTCTTAACCCGGAGCACAACCTGTCAAATTTGTTCTGGTGTTTATTTGCAGCATAAGTTTACCATGGATAAATCCAAGCTAAACTTGGGGGCTAATGTCGGGGATATACCCCGCGGCGTAAACCGGCCGGAGGTTAACCCGGCCGGACTTGGAGGTTTATCTGAAGACCCGCCCTGACCTTGGCGGTTTACAAGCAACCCGCTTGGTTGTTATGACTCACTGGTAACCCGGCGGGCGGATCAGACGGATGACAAGGCCCAAGGCCTAGAAGGCCGGTTCAACTATCGTGGGCCGGTTTAAGAGGAAAGGAATATTTGCCTTACAAGGAGTTAAGGCCAGGACTTGTATCCGGTTTGTATTAGAGATAGACTAGTCCTAATCCTAATAGGACTCCACATGTAAACCGCCCCTTCAACATATATAAGGAGGTGCAGGGCTCCCCAAAGGGAGGGATAACAATCAATAATCTCTAGGGCTAGACACAAAGAGCCGGTTTACGACGTCTCCCTCGTGATGATAATGAGACCTAGCCTCAAACAGCATGTAGGGTTATTATCGGATGATGTTTCCCGGGGCCCGAAGCTGTCTAAATCCTTGTCTTGCGTGTTGATCCGCCCTGCGTCTCTCGTCCCACTCAACCCCTCTCAAGCTACCACATAGATGCGTTGGCCTCGCGACTAAGTCCTGACACTAAGGACATCTGACGTGACAATCCACGACACCTACCATTTAACAGCACCTAATTTGACACACAATACACTAACCCTAGCATTCAACAACAACTAATTGACACAGTACACTGATGACCCACAAGTATAGGGGATCTATCGTAGTCCTTTCGATAAGTAAGAGTGTCGAACCCAACGAAGAGCAGAAGGAAATGATAAGCGATTTTCAGCAAGGTATTCTCTGCAACCACTGAAATTATAGGTAACGAGCAACAAGTAACAAAATTAAATAAAATGCAGCAAGGTGGCCCATCCTTTTTGTAACAAAGGATAAGCCTGGACAAACTCTTCTATAGAGAAAAGCGCTCCCGAGGACACATGGGAATTATCGCCAAGCTAGTTTTCATCACGTTCATATGATTCGCGTTCGGTACTTTGATAATTTGATATGTGGGTGGACCGGTGCTTGGGTGCTATCCTTACTTGGACAAGCATCCCACTTATGATTAACCCTTATTTCAAGCATCCGCAACTACAAAAGAAGTATTAAGGTAAACCTAACCATAGCATGAAACATATGGATCCAAATCAGCCCCTTACGAAGCAACGCATAAACTAGGGTTTAAGCTTTTGTCACTCTAGCAACCCATCATCTACTTATTACTTCCCAATGCCTTCCTCTAGGCCCAAATAATGGTGAAGTGTCATGTAGTCGACGTTCACATAACACCACTAGAGGAGAGACAACATACATCTCATCAAAATATCGAACGAATACCAAATTCACATGACTACTAATAGCAAGACTTCTCCCATGTCCTTAGAGACAAACGTAACTACTCACAAAGCATATTCATGTTCATAATCAGAGGAGTATTAATATACATATAGGATCTGACATATGATCATCCACCAAACAAACCAACTAGCATCAACTACAAGGAGTAATCAACACTACTAGCAACCTACACGTACCAATCCCAGACTTAGAGACAAGAATTGGATACAAGAGATGAACTAGGGTTTGAGAGGAGATGGTGCTGGTGAAGATGTTGATGGAGATTGGCCCCCTCCCGATGAGAGGAGCGTTGGTGATGACGATGGCGATGATTTCCTCCTCCCAGAGGGACGTGTCCCCGGCAAAACAGCTCCGCCAGAGCCCTAGATTGGTTCCGCCAAGGTTCCGCCTCGTGGCGGCGGAGTCTCGTCCCGAAAGCTTGCTTATGATTTTTCTTCGGACGAAAGACTTCATATAGGAGAAGATGGCCACCGGAGGGCCACAAGGGGTCCCACGAGGCAGGGGGCGCCCCCCACCCTCGTGGCCAGGGTGTGGGCCCCCTCTGGTATTTCTTCCGCTCAGTATTTTTTATTATTTCCAAAAATAACTTCCGTGGAGTTTCAGGACTTTTGGAGTTGTGCAGAATAGGTCTCTAATATTTGGTCCTTTTCTAGCCCAGAATTCCAGTTGCCGGCATTCTCCCTCCTTATGTAAACCTTGTAAAATAAGAGAGAATAGTCATAAGTATTGTGACAAAATGTGTAATATCAGTCCATAATGCAATAAATATCGATATAAAAGCATGATGCAAAATGGACGTATCAACTCCCCCAAGCGTAGACCTCGCTTGTCCTCAAACGAAAGCCGATAATGATGAATATGTCCACATGTTTAGAGGTAGAGGTGTCGATAAAATAAAATACGGACATGAGGGAATCATGATTAATCTTATAACAGCAACATATATGGATATTGTCATATGATTTCTTATGCTCAAGTAATAATCTGTTCACAATGCAAAGTATGAATCAGAAACTTCATTGAGAACTAACAAACTATAATCTCAGTCATTGAGGCAATTGCAATTTATCATAACATCAGAAAGAGTCTATGTCAGAGCTTTTTAGCAAGTCCACATACTCAACTATCATTTAGTCTTTCACAATTGCTAACACTCACGCAATACTTGTGGTTACAGAGTTTTAATCGGACACAGAGAAAGATAGGGGCTTATAGTTTCGCCTACCAACCTTTTACCTCAAGGGTAATGTCAACAATAATAGTTCATGCTAACTTACATCCAATTAGATATATGTATCAGGATCTTTCCAACACATTGGGCTTGCCAAAGGATAAAATGTAAAAAGGAAAGGTGAAGATCACCATGACTCTTGCATAAGGTAGAAGATAATAATAAAAGATAGGCCATTCGCAGAGGAAGCAGAGGTTTCCATGCGCTTTCAGGGTTGGATGCACAAAATCTTAATGCGAAAGAACGTGACTTTATATTGCCACTTGTGATATGGACCTTTATTATGCAGTCCGTCGCTTTTATTTCTTCCACGTCACAAGATCGTATAAAGCTTATTTCCTCCACACTAATCAATCATACATATTTAGAGAGCAATTTTTATTGCTTGCACCGATGACAACTTACTTGAAGGATCTTACTCAATCCATAGGTAGATATGGTGGACTCTCATGGCAAAATTGGGTTTAAGGGTATTTGGAAGCACAAGTAGTATCTCTACTTGGTACAAAGAATTTGGCTAGCATCAAGGAGAAAGTCAAACTCAACATGTTTGATGATCCATGACAATATACTTTATCTCAGATATAAGAAAACATAACCCATTACGTTGTCTTCCTTGTCCAACATCAACTCTTTAGCGTGTAATATTTTAATGAGTGCTCCCAATCATAAAAGATGTCCAAGATAGTGTATTTATATGTGAAACCTCTCTTTCTTTATTACTTCCTATTAGTTGCAACAATGACCAAAGCTATGTTTGTCAACTCTCAACAACTTTTAATCATCATACTCTTTCTATGTGAAGTCATTACTCTCCATAAGATCAATATGATATCTTTGTTTCTTTTTATTCTTTTCTCTTTTTTTTCTTTTATTCCCTCAAGATCATAGCAAGATAATCAAGCCCTTGACTCAACACTAATCTTTATTATATAGCTCATGGACTCGATTACATAAAGGGATCATAAAGCAATACTCAAAACTAGATCATACTAAAACTTTATTCTACTAGATCAAGATATTACCAAAATGATCGAACTAGGAAAAACGGTAAAGATAGGAGATGTGATGGTGATACGATACCAGCGCACCTCCCCCAAGCTTGGCAGTTGCCAAGGGGAGTGCCCATACCCATATGATTATGTCTCCCTTACTGGTGAAGAAGATGGTGCTGATGATGGGTAGTCGCACATCGAGCGTAAGAGATCCTCCAACTTGCGGATAATGCCTTTGAGTGCGACGATATGCTCCTTCAACAAAATATTTCTACGTGTGAGATATTTGTTTTGTATACGATCTAACTCAATCATCTTGAAAGCTTCGATCTCAGTTGGGGTAAGAAGATTGTGATCAAGTTGAAGGATGTCTTCTGCTGCCGGAACATTGTCCTTCATGGCCGTCTTGATCCCTTCATCCTTGTTGATCTCAATGGATTCTTCCCTCTTCAGCTCTATCTTCATTATCCAAGCATCGTTGCCACCATTGTTGGAGGAGGGGGGTGACATGATGCCTGGCCTTGACAACCCTGACAGAAAACAGCTCGAAACAAGAACAGAGGACAATTGCATGATACAGGAGTCAAAACCTTCGGGAGCTTCATCGTATTGGGAGCCTTGACATTTCATTCCCTCGATTTGCTGGATATAATCGACATGCGCGACATATCGCACTACTTAATGGGATCTTGTTATCACAGTTATAGAATTGATGTGTCTCTCGCCATCCTTAATTAGTGATCTCCATTTACACAACGTAAATAGATTCCAAAAATAAAAAGATCTAGCCTGGTCAGATCAGACAGAGCAACTAATTGGGTGCTTCTTCGGGAGCCCCCGCAAGGGCCACTTGACACACGCTCAGCTGCCATCACGTGACGCGCTCTGAGCTCTCCCTCCGGATTTTTTTGTACACATTTTCTGCTTTCAAATAAATTTTTGGAGGTTTTTTTCGGCTTTTCTGTTTTCCATCAGTTTTTTCTTAGGATTTGGCCAAAACAAAATAGGGAAAAAATTGCATGAAAAATGCACTTCCTTTTTTCGTTCCGTGAGAGGCACAGCTTCACTTCTCATGGACGCACGAATTTGCTTCAGTGAGAGGCACGGTCGTGCCTCTCAGAAAGGGGAAAACGTATTATTTTTTCCATGAGAGGCACGACAGTGCCTCTCGAAAAGGAAAAAAATACGCATTTTACTTTTTTCGTTTCATGACTGGCATGAATTTACTTCCTGTGGAGGCACATATTTGCTACCACGACTCTTGGGAAGGAAAAAAACACATTTTCTTTTTTTTTTCATTCTGTGAGAGTCACGGTCGTGCCTCTCGAAAAGAGAAAAAACATGTTTCTTTTTTTTCATCCCACGGGTGGCACGGATTTACTTCTCGTGGAGGCACGGATTTTCTTTTGCGACGTACCTCTAGGAAAGGGAAAAAATGTGTATCTCTTCCGAAGGGAAAAAACATGCCCCCCGTTCGGTTTTTTCGTACAGTTTTTTCACGAAAAATGGGTCATCGAAATATGTCAACATGTGATCTAGTTTTGAAGAAAGGGGAACCGACGGTGAAAACGACTTGAGATTTGGATGCACGGTTTAAGAGATAAACCATTTAAAATAAACAAATGTACGAAAAAATATATGTTTTTTAGGCTCTAACTTTTTACCTATGGCTCCTCCCCTAAAAGAGCGAGGGTTTCTCTGGCTCCTGCCGGGCCGCCTCGTCTTCAGTGGCTTAGGGCCATTGGGGCGGAGTGGATCCCGGCCCTTGCTTGTGGGAGGGCTTTGTTTTTAGATCTTTCTTTGAGTTTTGTTAGGGTTTAAGTCTTACTCAGGATGGAATAATGTTCTCCCTGCCTAGCTTCCGTTTCGATGGTGCGTCTAGCATCGTCGGTGGGCGTGTGGAGGTGTGTCTCTAGCGAATCTGACATTTGTGGATTTTCTCAGATATGGTTGTTGTTCGCCTATTTTCGTGTGTCTTTGGGTTGGATCGTCTGATATACGCTATTTTTCATCAGCGGCGGTTGTTGATCTGGTGCGTTGGTCCTATGGGGCCTTAGCACGAAGACTTCCCGGCTATATACTCAAGCAAATATGCCCTAGAGGCAATAATAAAGTTATTATTTATTTCCTCATATATCATGATAAATGTTTATTATTCATGCTAGAATTGTATTAGCCGGAAACATAATACATGTGTGAATATATAAACAAACAGAGTGTCACTAGTATGCCTCTATTTGACTAGCTCGTTAATCAAAGATGGTTATGTTTCCGAACCATGAACAAAGAGTTGTTATTTGATTAACGAGGTCACATCATTAGTTGAATGATCTGATTGACATGACCCATTCCATTAGCTTAGCACCCGATCGTTTAGTATGTTGCTATTGCTTTCTTCATGACTTATACATGTTCCTATGACTATGAGATTATGCAACTCCCGTTTACCGGAGCAACACTTTTTGTGCTACCAAACGTCACAACGTAACTGGGTGATTATAAAGGTGCTCTACAGGTGTCTCCAAAGGTACTTGTTGGGTTGGCGTATTTCGAGATTAGGATTTGTTACTCCGATAGTCGGAGAGGTATCTCTAGGCCCTCTCGGTAATGCACATCACATAAGTGTTGGGGAACGTTGAAGAAAATTAAAATTTTTCCTACGGTTTCACCAAGATCCATCTAGGAGTTCATCTAGCAACGAGTATTCAGATTAGATAGCATCTACATACCACTTTGTAGATCGCAACGGAAGCGTTCGAGTGAACGTGGATGAGGTAGTCGTACTCGCCGTGATCCAATTCACCGATGATCTAGTGCCGAACGGACGGCACCTCCGCGTTCAACACACGTACGGAAAGCGTGACGTCTCCTCCTTCTTGATCCAGCAAGGCAAAGGAGAGGTTGGGGATGAAGGCTCCAGCAGCAGCACGACGGCGTGGTGATGGTGGAACTGCAGTACTCCGGCAGGGCTTCGCCGTGCTCAATGGAGGAGGAGGAGGTGTTGGAGAGGGAGAGGGAGGCGCCAGGGCAATGGGTGATCAGCCCCCTCTCTCCCCCCCCCTTTATATAACCCCCAAGGGGGGGCGCCTGCCCTAGGAGATGAGATCTCCTAGGGGGGGCGGCGGCCAGGGAAGGGGGCTTGCCCCCCAAGCAAGGGGGGCGCCCCCTTTAGGGTTTCCCTCCCCCAAACCCTAGGCGCATGGGCACATGGGGGGGAGGCGCACCAGCCCCCTATGGGCTGGTTCCCTCCCTTATACAGCCCATGGGGCCCTCCCCACCCGGTGGACCCCCCGGGACCCTCCGGTGGTCCCGGTACAATACCGATAACCCCGAAACTTGTCCCGATGTCCGTATGATGACTTTCCATATATAAATCTTTACCTCCGGACCATTCCGAAACTCCTCGCGACGTCCGGGATCTCATCCGGGACTCCGAACAACATTCGGGTTACTGCACATACATATCCCTACAACCCTAGCGTCACCGAACCTTAAGTGTGTAGACCCTACGGGTTCGGGAGACATGCAGACATGACCGAGACGGCTCTCGGGCAATAACCAACAGCGGGATCTGGATACCCATGTTGGCTCCCACATGCTCCACGATGATCTCATCGGATGAACCACGATGTCAAGGATTCAATTAATCCCGTATACGATTCCCTTTGTCAATCGGTATTTTACTTGCCCGAGATTCGATCGTCGGTATACCAATACCTCGTTCAATCTCGTTACCGGCAAGTCACTTTTCTCGTTCCGTAATGCATGATCCCGTGATCAAACACTTTGGTCACATTGAGCTCATTGTGATGATGCATTACCGAGAGGGCCCGGTGATACCTCTCCGTCAAGCGGAGTGACAAATCCCAGTCTCGATCCATGTCAACCCAACAGACACTTTCAGAGATACCCGTAGCATACCTTTATAGTCACCCAGTTACGTTGTGACGTTTGGCACACCCAAAGCACTCCTACGGTATCCGGGAGTTACATGATCTCATGGTCTAAGGAAAGGATACTTGACATTGGAAAACTCTAGCAAACGAACTATGCGATCTTATGCTATGTTTAGGATTGGGTCTTGTCCATCACATCATTCTCCTAATGATGTGATCCCGTTATCGATGACATCCAATGTCCATAGTCAGGAAACCATGACTATCTGTCGATCAACGAGCTAGTCAACTAGAGGCTCACTAGGGACATGTTGTTGTCTGTTATTCACACATGTATTACGATTTCCGGTTAACACAATTATAGCACGAACAAAGACAATTATCATGAATAAGGAAATATAATAATAATGCTTTTATTATTGCCTCTAGGGCATATTTCCAACAGTCTCCCACTTGCACTAGAGTCAATAATCTAGTTACATTGTGATGAATCGAACACCCATAGAGTTCTGGTGCTGATCATGTTTTGCCTTAGGGAGAGGTTTAGTCAACGGATCTGCAACATTCAGATCCGTGTGCACTTTACAAATCTCTATGTCTCCATCTTGAACATTTTCACGAATGGAGTTGAAGCGACGCTTGATGTGCCTGGTCTTCTTGTGAAACCTGGGCTCCTTTGCAAGTGCAATAGCTCCAGTGTTGTCACAGAAGAGCTTGATTGGCCCCGACGCATTGGGTATGACTCCGAGGTCGGTGATGAACTCCTTCACCCAAATTGCTTCATGTGCTGCCTCCGAGGCTGCCATGTACTCCGCTTCACATGTAGATCCCGCCACGACGCTTTGCTTGCAACTGCACCAGCTTACTGCCCCACCATTCAAAATATACACGTATCCGGTTTGTGACTTAGAGTCATCCAGATCTGTGTCGAAGCTAGCGTCGACGTAACCTTTTACGACGAGCTCTTCGTCACCTCCATAAACGAGAAACATTTCCTTAGTCCTTTTCAGGTACTTCAGGATATTCTTGACCGTTGTCCAGTGTTCCTTGCCGGGATTACTTTGGTACCTACCTACCAAACTTACGGCAAGGTTTACATCAGGTCTGGTACACAGCATGGCATACATAATAGAACCTATGGCTGAGGCATAGGGGATGACGCTCATCTCTTCTATATCTTCTGCCGTGGTCGGACATTGAGCTGAGCTCAATTTCACACCTTGTAACACAGGTAAGAACCCTTTCTTAGATTGATCCATATTGAATTTCTTCAATATCTTATCAAGGTATGTGCTTTGTGAAAGACCTATGAGGCGTCTCGATCTATCTCTATAGATCTTGATGCCTAATATATAAGCAGCTTCTCCAAGGTCCTTCATTGAAAAACTCTTATTCAAATAGGCCTTAATGCTGTCCAAGAGTTCTATATCATTTACCATCAAAAGTATGTCGTCTACATATAATATGAGAAATGCTACAGAGCTCCCACTCACTTTCTTGTAAACACAGGATTCTCCATAAGTCTGTGTAAACCCAAACGCTTTGATCATCTCATCAAAGCGAATGTTCCAACTCCGAGATGCTTGCACCAGCCCATAAATCGAGCGTTGGAGCTTGCATACCTTATCAGCATTCTTAGGATCGACAAAACCTTCCGGCTGCATCATATACAATTCTTCCTTAAGGAAACCATTAAGGAATGCCGTTTTGACGTCCATTTGCCATATCTCATAATCATAGTATGCGGCAATTGCTAACATGATTCGGACGGACTTCAGCTTCGCTACCGGTGAGAAAGTCTCATCGTAGTCAACCCCTTGAACTTGTCGATAACCCTTAGCGACAAGCCGAGCTTTATAGATGGTCACATTACCATCCGCGTCTGTCTTCTTCTTAAAGATCCATTTATTTTCTATGGCTCGCCGTTCAACGGGCAAGTCAGTCAAAGTCCATACTTCGTTTTCATACATGGATCCTATCTCGGATTTCATGGCTTCCAGCCATTTGTCGGAATCCGGGCCCGCCATTGCTTCCTCATAGTTCGAAGGTTCACCGTTGTCTAACAACATGATTTTCAAGACAGGGTTGCCGTACCACTCTGGTGCGGAACGTGTCCTTGTGGACCTTCGAATTTCAGTAGGAGCTTGATCAGAAGTATCTTGATCATAATCATTAATTTCCTCTCTAGTCGGTGCAGGCACCTCAGGAACGATTTCCTGAGTTTCGCCATTTTCCGGTTCAAGAGGTAACACTTCATCAAGTTCTACTTTCCTCCCACTTACTTCTTTCGAGAGAAACTCTTTCTCTAGAAAGGATCCATTCTTGGCAACAAAGATCTTGCCTTCGGATCTGAGGTAGAAGGTATACCCAACAGTTTCTTTAGGGTATCCTATGAAGACGCATTTTTCCGACTTGGGTTCGAGCTTTTCAGGTTGAAGTTTCTTCACATAAGCATCGCATCCCCAAACTTTTAGAAACGACAGCTTAGGTTTCTTCCCAAACCATAATTCATACGGTGTCGTCTCAACGGATTTCGACGGTGCCCTATTTAAAGTGAATGCAGCAGTCTCTAAAGCATAGCCCCAAAAAGATAGCGGTAAATCGGTAAGAGACATCATAGATCGCACCATATCTAATAGAGTGCGATTACGACGTTCGGACACACCATTACGCTGAGGTGTTCCAGGCGGCGTGAGTTGTGAAACTATTCCACATTTTCTTAAGTGTGTGCCAAATTCGTGACTCAAGTATTCTCCTCCATGATCTGATCGTAGAAACTTGATCTTTCTATCGCGTTGATTTTCAACCTCACTCTGAAATTCCTTGAACTTTTCAAAGGTCTCAGACTTGTGTTTCATTAAGTAGATATACCCATATCTACTCAAGTCATCAGTGAGGGTGAGAACATAACGATAGCCTCCGCGAGCCTCAACACTCATTGGACCACACACATCGGTATGTATGATTTCCAATAAATTGGTTGCTCGCTCCATTGTTCCTGAGAACGGGGTCTTGGTCATTTTACCCATGAGGCATGGTTCGCATGTGTCAAATGATTCATAATCAAGAGACTCTAAAAGTCCATCTGCATGGAGCTTCTTCATGCGTTTGACACCTATGTGACCAAGGCGGCAGTGCCACAAATATGTGGGACTATTGTTATCAACTTTAACTCTTTTGGTACTCACACTATGAATATGTGTGTCATCACGTACGAGATTCACTAAGAATAAACCATTAACCATCGGAGCATGACCATAAAACATATCTCTCATATAAATAGAACAACCATTATTCTCGGATTTAAATGAGTAGCCATCTCGAATTAAGCGAGATCCAGATACAATGTTCATGCTCAAACTTGGCACTAAATAACAATTATTGAGGTTTAAAACTAATCCCGTAGGTAAATGTAGAGGCAGCGTGCCGACGGCGATCACATCGACCTTGGAACCATTCCCGACGCGCATCGTCACCTCGTCCTTCGCCAGTCTCCGTTTATTCCGCAACTCCTGCTTTGAGTTACAAATGTGAGCAACTGCACCGGTATCAAATACCCAAGAGCTACTACGAGTACTGGTAAGGTACACATCAATTACATGTATATCACATATACCTTTGGTTTTGCCGGCCTTCTTGTCCGCTAAGTATTTGGGGCAGTTCCGCTTCCAGTGACCACTTCCCTTGCAATAAAAACACTCAGTCTCGGGCTTGGGTCCATTCTTTGGCTTCTTCCCGGCAACTTGCTTACCGGGTGCGGCAACTTCCTTGCCATCCTTCTTGAAGTTCTTTTTACCCTTGCCCTTCTTGATCTTAGTGGTTTTATTCACCATCAACACTTGATGCTCCTTCTTGATTTCTACCTCTGCTGATTTCAGCATAGCATATACTTCAGGAATGGTCTTTACCATCCCCTGCATATTGTAGTTCATCACAAAGCTCTTGTAGCTAGGTGGAAGCGACTGGAGGATTCTGTCAATGACCACTTCTTCCGGAAGATTAACTTCCAGTTGAGTCAAGCGGTTGTGCAATCCAGACATTCTGAGTATGTGCTCACTGACAGAGCTATTTTCCTCCATCTTACAGCTGAAGAATTTGTTGGAGATCTCATATCTCTCAACCCGGGCATGAGCTTGGAAAACCATTTTCAGCTCTTCGAACATCTCATATGCTCCATGTCTCTCAAAACGCTTTTGGAGCCCCGGCTCTAAGCTGTAAAGCATGCCGCACTGAACGAGGGAGTAATCATCGCATCGCGACTGCCAAGCGTTCATAACGTCTTGTTGTGCAGGGAGAACAGGTGCGTCACCCAGCGGTGCTCGTGTAGTTGCTACCATCGTCTTTCAGCTTGGTTTTCTCTAGGAACGCGTTGAAGTTGAGGACTACGTTGGCCATTTGATCTACAAGACATATTGTAAATATTTAGACTAAGTTCATGATAATAAAGTTCATTTAATCAAATTATTTAATGAACTCCCACTTAGATAGACATCCCTCTTAGAGTCATCTAAGTATTACATGATCCGAGTCAACTAGGCCGTGTCCGATCATCACGTGAGACGGACTAGCCAACATCGGTGAACATCTTCATGTTGATCGTATCTTCTATACGACTCATGCTCGACCTTTCGGTCTTCTGTGTTCCGAGGCCATGTCTGTACATGCTAGGCTCGTCAAGTCAACCTAAGTGTTTTGCGTGTGTAAATCTGTCTTACACCCGTTGTATGTGAACGTTAGAATCTATCACACCCGATCATCACGTGGTGCTTCGAAACAACGAACTGTCGCAACGGTGCACAGTTAGGGTGAACACTTTCTTGAAATTATTATGAGGGATCATCTTATTTACTACCGTCGTTCTAAGTAAACAAGATGCAAAACATGATAAACATCACATGCAATCAAATAATAAACGTGACATGATATGGCCAATATCACACAGCTCCTTTGATCTTCATCTTGGGGCTCCATGATCATCTTGTCACCGGCTTGACACCATGATCTTCATCATCATGATCTTCATCATCGTGTCTCCATTAAGTTGCTCGCCAACTATTACTTCTACTACTATGGCTAACGCGTTTAGCAATAAAGTAAAGTAACTTACATGGCGATTCTCAATGACACGCAGGTCATACAAAAATAAAGACAACTCCTATGGCTCCTGCCGGTTGTCATACTCATCGACATGCAAGTCGTGATTCCTATTACAATAGCATGAACATCTCATACATCACATATAGATCATTCATCATTCATCACAACTTTGGCCATATCATATCACAAAGCACTTGCTGCAAAAACAAGTTAGACGTCCTCTAATTTTTTGTTGCAAGTTTTATGTGGCTGAATTAGGGTTCTAGCAAGAACGTTTTCTTACCTACGTTAAAACCACCACAACGTGATTTGTCAACTTCTATTTACCCTTCATAAGGACCCTTTTCATCGAATCCGCTCCAACTAAAGTAGGAGAGACAGACACCCGCCAGCCACCTTATGCAACTAGTGCATGTTCGTCGGTGGAACCGGTCTCACGTAAGCGTACGTGTAAGGTTGGTCCGGGCCGCTTCATCCCACAATACCGTTGAAGCAAGATAAGACTAGTAGCGGCAAGAAGAGTTGACAACATCTACGCCCACAACAAATTGTGTTCTACTCGCGCAAGAAGAACTACGCATAGACCTAGCTCTGATACCACTGTTGGGGAACGTTGCAGAAAATTAAAATTTTTCCTACGGTTTCACCAAGATCCATCTAGGAGTTCATCTAGCAACGAGTATTCAGATTAGATAGCATCTACATACCACTTTGTAGATCGCAACGGAAGCGTTCGAGTGAACATGTATGAGGTAGTCGTACTCGCCGTGATCCAATTCACCGATGATCTAGTGCCGAACGGACAGCACCTCCGCGTTCAACACACGTACGGAAAGCGTGACGTCTCCTCCTTCTTGATCCAGCAAGGCAAAGGAGAGGTTGGGGATGAAGGCTCCAGCAGCAGCACGACGGCGTGGTGATGGTGGAACTGCAGTACTCCGGCAGGGCTTCGCCGTGCTCAATGGAGGAGGAGGAGGTGTTGGAGAGGGAGAGGGAGGCGCCAGGGCAATGGGTGATCAGCCCCCTCTCTCCCCCCCCCTTTATATAACCCCCAAGGGGGGGCGCCTGCCCTAGGAGATGAGATCTCCTAGGGGGGCGGCGGCCAGGGAAGGGGGCTTGCCCCCCAAGCAAGGGGGGCGCCCCCTTTAGGGTTTCCCTCCCCCAAACCCTAGGCGCATGGGCACATGGGGGGGGAGGCGCACCAGCCCCCTATGGGCTGGTTCCCTCCCTTATACAGCCCATGGGGCCCTCCGGGATAGGTGGCCCCACCCGATGGACCCCCCGGGACCCTCCGGTGGTCCCGGTACAATACCGATAACCCCGAAACTTGTCCCGATGTCCGTATGATGACTTTCCATATATAAATCTTTACCTCCGGACCATTCCGAAACTCCTCGCGACGTCCGGGATCTCATCCGGGACTCCGAACAACATTCGGGTTACTGCACATACATATCCCTACAACCCTAGCGTCACCGAACCTTAAGTGTGTAGACCCTACGGGTTCGGGAGACATGCAGACATGACCGAGACGGCTCTCGGGCAATAACCAACAGCGGGATCTGGATACCCATGTTGGCTCCCACATGCTCCACGATGATCTCATCGGATGAACCACGATGTCAAGGATTCAATTAATCCCGTATACGATTCCCTTTGTCAATCGGTATTTTACTTGCCCGAGATTCGATCGTCGGTATACCAATACCTCGTTCAATATCGTTACCGGCAAGTCACTTTTCTCGTTCCGTAATGCATGATCCCGTGATCAAACACTTTGGTCACATTGAGCTCATTGTGATGATGCATTACCGAGAGGGCCCGGTGATACCTCTCCGTCAAGCGGAGTGACAAATCCCAGTCTCGATCCATGTCAACCCAACAGACACTTTCAGAGATACCCGTAGCATACCTTTATAGTCACCCAGTTACGTTGTGACGTTTGGCACACCCAAAGCACTCCTACGGTATCCGGGAGTTACATGATCTCATGGTCTAAGGAAAGGATACTTGACATTGGAAAACTCTAGCAAACGAACTATGCGATCTTATGCTATGTTTAGGATTGGGTCTTGTCCATCACATCATTCTCCTAATGATGTGATCCCGTTATCGATGACATCCAATGTCCATAGTCAGGAAACCATGACTATCTGTCGATCAACGAGCTAGTCAACTAGAGGCTCACTAGGGACATGTTGTTGTCTGTTATTCACACATGTATTACGATTTCCGGTTAACACAATTATAGCACGAACAAAGACAATTATCATGAATAAGGAAATATAATAATAATGCTTTTATTATTGCCTCTAGGGCATATTTCCAACAACAAGCCTTGCAAGCATTGCAACTAATATGTTAGCTGTGAGATGATGTATTACGGAACGAGTAAAGAGACTTGCCGGCAACGAGATTGAACTAGGTATTGGATACCGACGATCGAATCTCGGGCAAGTAACATACCAATGACAAAGGGAACAACGTATGTTGTTATGCGGTCTAACCGATACAGATCTTCATAGAATATGTAGGAGACAATATGGGCATCCAGGTCCCGCTATTGGTTATTGACCGGAGACGTGTCTCGGTCATGTCTACATTGTTCTCGAACCGTAGGGTCCGCACGCTTAACGTTACGATGACAGTTATTATGAGTTTATACATTTTGATGTACCGAAGGTAGTTCGGAGTCCCGGATGTGATCACGGACATGACGAGGAGTCTCGAAATGGTCGAGACATAAAGATCGATATATTGGAAGCCTATATTTGGACATCGGAATCGTTCCGGGTGAAATCGGCATTTTATCGGAGTACCGAGGGGTTACCGGAACCCCCCGGGGGATTAATGGGCCTTCATGGGCCATAAGGGAGAAGAGAGGGGCCGGCCAGGGCAGGCCGCGCGTCCCCTCCCCCCCCTAGTCCGAATAGGACAAGGAAGGGGGGCGGCGCCCCCTTTCCTCTTCTCCTTCCCCCTTTCCTTCTCCAACAAGGCAAGAGAAGGGGGAGTCCTACTCCCGGTGGGAGTAGGACTCATCCAGGCGCACCCCTTAGGGGCCGGCCGCACCTCCCCCTCCCTCCTTTATATACGGGGGCAGGGGGCACCCTAGAATACACAAGTTGATCTTCGTGATCGTTCGTTAGCCGTGTGCGGTGCCCCCCTCCACCATATTCCACCTCGGTCATATCGTTGTGGTGCTTAGGCGAAGCCCTGCGTCGGTAGAACATTATCGTCGTCATCATGCCGTCGTGCTGACGAAACTCATCCCCGAAGCTTTGCTGGGTCGGAGCCCGGGGAGCGTCATCGAGCTGAACGTGTGCTAAGAACTCGGAGGTGCCGGAGTAACGGTGCTTGGATCGGTTGGACCGGGAAGACGTACGACTACTTCCTCTATGTTGCGTCAATGCTTCCGCTTCGGTCTACGAGGGTACGTAGACAACACTCTTCCTCTCGTTGCTATGCATCACCATGATCTTGCGTGTGCGTAGGAAATTTTTTGAAATTACTACGTTCCCCAAGAGTGGTAACAGAGCCTAGGTTTTATGGTTTGATGTTATATGCACGAGTAGAACACAAGTGAGTTGTGGGCGATATAAGTCATACTGCCTACCAACATGTCATACTTTGGTTCGGCGGTATTGTTGGATGAAGCGGCCCGGACCGACATTACGTGTACGCTTACGCGAGACTGGTTCTACCGCCGTGCTTTGCACACAAGTGGCTGGCGGGTGTCAGTTTCTCCAATTTTAGTTGAACCGAGTGTGGCTACGCCCGGTCCTTGCGAAGGTTAAAACGGCATCAACTTGACAAACTATCTTTGTGGTTTTGATGCGTAGGTGAGATTGGTTCTTGCTTAAGCCCGTAGCAGTCACGTAAAACTTGCAACAAACAAAGTAGAGGACGTCTAACTTGTTTTTGCAGGGCATGTTGTGATGTGATATGGTCAAGGCATGATGCTAAATTTTATTGTATGAGATGATCATGTTTTGTAACTAAGTTATCGGCAACTGGCAGGAGCCATATGGTTGTCGCTTTATTGTATGCAATGCAATCGCCCTGTAATGCTTTACTTTATCACTAAGCGGTAGCGATAGTCGTAGAAGCATAAGATTGGCGAGACGACAACGATGCTACGATGGAGATCAAGGTGTCGCGCCGGTGACGATGGTGATCATGACGGTGCTTCGAAGATAGAGATCACAAGCACAAGATGATGATGGCCATATCATATCACTTATATTGATTGCATGTGATGTTTATCTTTTTTATGCATCTTATCTTGCTTTGATTGACGGTAGCATTATAAGATAATCTCTCACTAAATTATCAAGAAGTGTTCTCCCTGAGTATGCACCGTTGCCAAAGTTTGTCGTGCCCAGACACCACGTGATGATCGGGTGTGATAAGCTCTACGTCCATCTACAACGGGTGCAAGCCAGTTTTGCACATGCAGAATACTCGGGTTATACTTGATGAGCCTAGCATATGCAGATATGGCCTCGGAACACGGAGACCGAAAGGTCGAGCGTGAATCATATAGTAGATATGATCAACATAATGATGTTCACCATTGAAGACTAATCCATTTCACGTGATGATCGGTTATGGTTTAGTTGATTTGGATCACGTGAGCACTTAGAAGATTAGAGGGATGTCTATCTAAGTGGGAGTTCTTAAGTAATATGATTAATTGAACTTCAATTTATCATGAACTTAGTCCATGATAGTATCTTGCATGTTTATGTTGATTGTAGATAGATGGCCCGTGCTGTTGTTCCGTTGAATTTTAATGCGTTCCTTGAGAAAGCAAAGTTGAAAGATGATGGTAGCAATTACACGGACTGGGTCCGTAACTTGAGGATTATCCTCATTGCTGCACAGAAGAGTTACGTCCTGGAAGCACTGCTGGGTGCCAGGCCTGCTGCTGATGCAACTGACGACGTTAAGAACGTATGGCAGAGCAAAGCTGATGACTACTCGATAGTTCAATGTGCCATGCTTTACGGCTTAGAACCGGGACTTCAACGACGTTTTGAACGTCATGGGGCATATGAGATGTTCCAAGAGTTGAAGTTAATATTCCAACAGAATGCCCGGATTGAGAGATATGAAGTCTCCAATAAGTTCTATAGCTGCAAGATGGAGGAGAATAGTTCTGTCAGTGAGCATATACTCAAAATGTCTGGGTATTGTAATCACTTGATTCAACTGGGAGTTAATCTTCCGGATGATTGCGTCATTGACAGAATTCTCCAATCACTTCCACCAAGCTACAAGGGCTTCGTGATGAACTATAATATGCAAGGGATGGATAAGACAATTCCCGAGCTCTTCGCAATGCTAAAGGCTGCGGAGGTAGAAATCAAAAAGAAGCATCAAGTGTTGATGGTCAACAAGACCACTAGTTTCAAGAAAAAGGGCAAAGGGAAAAAGAAGGGGAACTTCAAGAAGAACAACAAGCAAGTTACTGCTCAAGAGAAGAAACCCAAGTCTGGACCTAAGCCTGAAACTGAGTGCTTCTACCGCAAGCAGACTAGTCACTGGAAGCGGAACTGCCCCAAGTATTTGGCGGTTAAGAAGGATGGCAAGGTGAACAAAGGTATATGTGATATACATGTTATTGATGTGTACCTTACTAGAGCTCGCAGTAGTACCTGGGTATTTGATACTGGATCTGTTGCTAATATTTGCAACTCGAAACAGGGACTACGGATTAAGCGAACACTGGCAAAGGACGAGGTGACGATGCGCGTGGGAAATGGTTCCAAAGTCGATGTGATCGCGGTCGGCACGCTACCTCTACATCTACCTTCGGGATTAGTATTAGACCTAAATAATTGTTATTTGGAGCCAGCGTTGAGCATGAACATTATATCTGGATCTAGTTTGATGCGAGACGGTTATTCATTTAAATCAGAGAATAATGGTTGTTCTATTTATGTGAGTAATATCTTTTATGGTCATGCACCCTTGAAGAGTGGTCTATTTTTGATGAGTCTCGATAGTAGTGATACACACATTCATAATGTTGAAGCCAAAAGATGCAGAGTTGATAATGATAGTGCAACTTATTTGTGGCACTGCCGTTTAGGTCATATCGGTGTAAAGCGCATGAAGAAACTCCATACTAATGGACTTTTGGAACCACTTGATTATGAATCACTTGGTACTTGCGAACCGTGCCTCATGGGCAAGATGACTAAAACACCGTTCTCCGGTACTATGGAGAGAGCAACAGATTTGTTGGAAATCATACATACATATGTATGTGGTCCGATGAATATTGAAGCTCGTGGCGGATATCGTTATTTTCTCACCTTCACAGATGATTTAAGCAGATATGGGTATATCTACTTAATGAAACACAAGTCTGAAACATTTGAAAAGTTCAAAGAATTTCAGAGTGAAGTTGAAAATCATCGTAACAAGAAAATAAAGTTTCTACTATCTGATCGTGGAGGAGAATATTTGAGTTATGAGTTTGGTCTACATTTGAAACAATGCGGAATAATTTCGCAACTCACGCCACCCGGAACACCACAACGTAATGGTGTGTCCGAACGTCATAATCGTACTTTACTTGATATGGTGCGATCTATGATGTCTCTTACAGATTTACCGTATCGTTTTGGGGTTATGCTTTAGAGACGGCCACATTCACGTTAAATAGAGCACCATCAAAATCCGTTGAGACGCCGCCTTATGAACTATGGTTTGGCAAGAAACCAAACTTGTCGTTTCTTAAAGTTTGGGGTTGCGATGCTTATGTGAAAAAACTTCAACCTGATAAGCTCGAACCCAAATTGGAGAAATGTGTCTTCATAGGATACCCAAAGGAAACTGTTGGGTACACCTTCTATCACAGATCCGAAGGCAAGACATTCGTTGCTAAAAATGGATCCTTTCTAGAGAAGGAGTTTCTCTCGAAAGAAGTGAGTGGGAGGAAAGTAGAACTTGATGAGGTAACTATACCTGCTCCCTTATTGGGAAATAGTACATCACAAGAACCAGTTTCTGTGACGTCTAAACCAATTAGTGAGGAAGTTAATGATGATGATCATGCAACTTCAGATCAAGTTACTACAGAACCTCGTAGATCAACCAGAGTAAGATCCGCACCAGAGTGGTACGGCAATCCTGTTCTGGAAATCATGCTACATCATGGTGAACCTACGAACTATGAAGAAGCGATGGTGAGCCCAGATTCCGCGAAATGGCTTGAAGCCATGAAATCTGAGATGGGATCCATGTATGAGAACAAAGTGTGGACTTTGGTTGACTTACCCGATGGACGGCAAGCAATTGAGAATAAATGGATCTTCAAGAAGAAGACTGAGCTGACGGTAATATTACTGTCTACAAAGCTCGACTTGTCGCAAAAGGTTTTTGACAAGTTCAAGGGATTGACTACGATGAGACCTCACCCGTAGCGATGCTTAAGTCTGTCCGAATCATGTTAGCAATTGCCGCATTTTATGATTATGAAATATGGCAGATGGATGTAAAAATTGCATTCCTGAATGTATTTCTGGAAGAAGAGTTGTATATGATGCAACCAGAAGGTTTTATCGATCCAAAGGGAACTAACAAAGTGTGCAAGCTCCAGCGATCCATTTATGGACTGGTGCAAGCCTCTCGGAGTTGGAATAAATGCTTTGATAGTGTGATCAAAGCATTTGGGTTTGTACAGACTTTTGGAGAAGCCTGTATTTACAAGAAAGTGAGTGGGAGCTCTGTAGCATTTCTGATATTATATGTGGATGACATATTACTAATCGGAAATGATATAGAATTTCTGGATAGCATAAAGGGATACTTGAATAAGAATTTTTCAATGAAAGACCTTGGTGAAGCTGCTTACATATTGGGCATCAAGATCTATAGAGATAGATCAAGACGCTTAATTGGACTTTCACAAAGCACATACCTTGACAAAATTTTGAAGAAGTTCAAAATGGATCAAGCAAATAAAGGATTCTTGCCTGTACTACAAGGTGTGAAATTGAGTAAGACTCAATGCCCGACCACTGCAGAAGATAGAGAGAAAATGAAAGATGTTCCCTATGCTTCAGCCATAGGCTCTATCATGTATGCAATGCTGTGTACCAGACCTGATGTGTGCCTTGCTATAAGTTTAGCAGGGAGGTACCAAAGTAATCCAGGAGTGGATCACTGGACAGCGGTCAAGAACATCCTGAAGTACCTGAAAAGGACTAAGGATATGTTTCTTGTATATGGAGGTGACAAAGAGCTCATCGTAAACGGTTACGTTGATGCAAGCTTTGACACTGATCCGGACGATTCTAAATCACAAACCGGATACGTATTTACATTAAACGGTGGAGCTGTCAGCTGGTGCAGTTCAAAACAAAGCGTCGTGGCGGGATCTACATGTGAAGCGGAGTACATAGCTGCTTCGGAAGCAGCAAATGAAGGAGTCTGGATGAAGGAGTTCATATCCGATCTAGGTGTCATACCTAGTGCATCGGGTCCAATGAAAATCTTTTGTGACAATACTGGTGCAATTGCCTTGGCAAAGGAATCCAGATTTCACAAGAGAACCAAGCACATCAAGAGACGCTTCAATTCCATCCGGGATCTAGTCCAGGTGGGAGACATAGAGATTTGCAAGATACATACGGATCTGAATGTAGCAGACCCGTTGACTAAGCCTCTTCCACGAGCAAAACATGATCAGCACCAAACTCCATGGGTGTTAGAATCATTACTGTGTAATCTAGATTATTGACTCTAGTGCAAGTGGGAGACTGAAGGAAATATGCCCTAGAGGCAATAATAAAGCTATTATTTATTTCCTCATATATCATGATAAATGTTTATTATTCATGCTAGAATTATATTAGCCGGAAACATAATACATGTGTGAATATATAAACAAACAGAGTGTCATTAGTATGCCTCTACTTGACTAGCTCGTTAATCAAAGATGGTTATGTTTCCTAACCATGAACAAAGAGTTGTTATTTGATTAACGAGGTCACATCATTAGTTGAATGATCTGATTGACATGACCCATTCCATTAGCTTAGCACCCGATCGTTTAGTATGTTGTTATTGCTTTCTTCATGACTTATACATGTTCCTATGACTATGAGATTATGCAACCCCCGTTTACCGGAGGAACACTTTGTGTGCTACCAAAAGTCACAACGTAACTGGGTGATTATAAAGGTACTTGTTGGGTTGGCGTATTTCGAGATTAGGATTTGTCACTCCGATAGTCGGAGAGGTATCTATGGGCCCTCTCGGTAATGCACATCACATAAGCCTTGCAAGCATTGCAACTAATATGTTAGTTGTGAGATGATGTATTACGGAACGAGTAAAGAGACTTGCCGGCAACGAGATTGAACTAGGTATTGGATACCGACGATCGAATCTCGGGCAAGTAACATACCAATGACAAAGGGAACAACGTATGTAGTTATGCGGACTGACCGATAAAGATCTCCATAGAATATGTAGGAGCCAATATGGGCATCCAGGTCCCGCTATTGGTTATTGACCGGAGACGTGTCTCGGTCATGTCTACATTGTTCTCGAACCGTAGGGTCCGCACGCTTAACGTTACGATGACAATTATTATGAGTTTATACATTTTGATGTACCGAAGGTAGTTCGGAGTCCCGGATGTGATCACGGACATGACGAGGAGTCTCGAAATGGTCGAGACATAAATATCGATATATTGGAAGCCTATATTTGGACATCGGAATCGTTCCAGGTGAAATCGGCATTTTATCGGAGTACCGAGGGGTTACCGGAACCCCCGGGGGGGTTAATGGGCCTTCATGGGCCATAAGGGAGAAGAGAGGGGCCGGCCAGGGCAGCCGCGCGCCCCCTCCCCCCCCCCTAGTCTGAATAGGACAAGTAAGGGGGGGCGGCGCCCCCCTTTCCTCTTCTCCTTCCCCATTTCCTTCTCCAACAAGGCAAGAGAAGGGGGAGTCCTACTCCCGGTGGGAGTAGGACTCCTCCAGGCGCACCCCTTGGGGGCCGGCCGCACCTCCCCCTCCCTCCTTTATATACGGGGCAGGGGGGCACCCTAGAATACACAAGTTGATCTTCGTGATCGTTCCTTAGCCGTGTGCGGTGCCCCCCTCCACCATATTCCACCTCAGTCATATCGTTGCGGTGCTTAGGCGAAGCCCTGCATCGGTAGAACATCATCATCGTCATCATGCCGTCGTGCCGACGAAACTCATCCCCGAAGCTTTGCTGGATCGGAGCCCAGGGAGCGTCATCGAGCTGAACGTGTGCTAAGAGCTCGGAGGTGCCGGAGTAACGGTGCTTGGATCGGTTGGACCGGGAAGACGTACGACTACTTCCTCTATGTTGCGTCAACGCTTCCACTTCGGTCTACGAGGGTACGTAGACAACACTCTCCCTCTCGTTGCTATGCATCACCATGATCTTGCGTGTGCGTAGAATTTTTTTTGAAATTACTACGTTCCCCAACATCTACTACAAAAGGTTTTGCCCAACTGCGACGAGGGAGGGGCGATACTGCCACCACATTTAAACATTTGAACTATTATAAACTATATATGTGCCGCTATTTGAGTGTGCAGTCTAAAAAAATTATAGCTGTGCATACTGTAGTTTTTAAGCCTTAACTACTGAATGTGTTTAGACTGGGTATTGAAAAACAGTTTGCAATTCAAACATTAATATCATAGAACTCAAAGAAGTTTTGATCAAATGGTTTACTAACACCAAATATGATAAAAGAAATGGCATTACATATTCTTCATCTAAAGAAAAATTGAGAACCACAAGAAACTGAGTAAATATATTTTTAAAGAAACCAAATGTATTTTTATTGAAGTATATATTTCTTATTTTTATACTCTCTTATTTTTTCTCATTTGTCTACATTTATAGAAATAGTAGGTTAGTATATATATATATATATATATATATATATATATATATATATATATATTTATATATATAATTGGCAGAGATTCTTTTTCTCCTTTTGTGCATATTGTTATTTCCTTTTATGTTTTTAATTCCTAGTACATTTAAGCAATACACGGAGCGGAAAAAGCTCAAAAGGCATACTTCCCGCGCTTTCAGAGGATCTAAATCAGTCTTCATCCTTTCGCTTTTCAAAGCCCCTCGCTTCATTGGATCCTTTTAGTTTAATACTCCCTCCGTTCCTTGATATAAGGTGTATAGATTTTTGAGAAAAACCCCGAAATATAAGGTGTATTGCGTTGCACCACTCGTTTGGATAATTTTTTTAGGTATTTGATTACATTTCCTTATATTAGGAAAGCTCCTCTATTTTCTCATGCCAATTAGTCAGGTGTAATCTCGCCCAAAACTTGTGAAATTTTCCCTCCACATGTGTTCTTTAATTTCCGTGCCAAAAACTATACACCCTATATTCAGGAACGGAGGGAGTATTACTTTTTGGAAGCTCCCGTGAAAAATTGTGATATGGAAGACACATGGTGTTGATATGTCCTGCACTTTGGTGAAAACCACTATGAGGGAGTATATGTTTATGTTATTATAAGCTGAATGACTGAGCAATCCAGTCAAGGACAAACACTAAATCCTGTTAATAGTTTAGAGATTAGATATACCCATTTTTTATTTCGCAAAAAAAAGATATACCCATTTTTGCTTTTGTTGTTTTTTATTTTCAGTAGTCGCTTATTTTTCTCAACCAGGATCGAGTAAGGCACGTATTAAAAACTATGTGGGTAAAATGTACCATTGCAAGGACCACCAACCATCCACATGAACATCGACAATTGACAGCACCAGGATTGTTCCCTCAAGAGCGATGCTTCCAAGAAGGAAATGACATCTGAGCGCTCATGTTTTCATTTTAATTTTTATTTTGTGATGGGGGTACTTATATTTGTTGTTTATGTCTGTGTATTCACTGTCTTCACCATTATATATCTTTTTCGCGGGAATTTAGCATTCTAATTGTACTACGCTAGCTTCAATGTTTTTTTCCTCCGCTGGTTGTTGAGACGTGTAAGCTTGCAAGGGAAACAAAATGTGTGCCCCAGGAAGCTTGGTAATCATCACTGATAATATGGTTATTTTGGTGGTGCTTACACCCTGATCTGCGTTGCAGAAGAGCTTCATCGTATTGGGAGCCTTGACATTTCATTCCCTCGATTTGCTGGATATAATCGACATGCGGGCCATATCGGACTACTTAATGGGTGATCTTGTTATCACAGTTACAGAATTGATGTGTATCTCACCATCCCTAATTAGTGATCTCCATTTACACAACGTAAATAGATTCCGAAAATAAAAAGATCTAGGCTGGTCAGATCAGACAGAGCAACTAATTGAGTGCTTCTTCGGGAGCCCCCGCAAGGGTCATTTCAAGAGCCCCCGCAAGGGCCAGTTGACACGCTCTCAGCTGCCTTCACGTGTCGCACTCTGGGTGCTCTCTCTGGGGATTTTTAAGTTTTTTTAATTTTTTGTACACGTTTTCTGCTTTCAAATAAATTTTTTGGGGTTTTTTTGGGCTTTTCTGTTTTCCATCGGGTTTTTCTTAGGATTTGGCCAAAACAAAATAGGGAAAAAATTGCGCGAAAAAACGCACTTCCTTTTTTCCCATGAGAGGCACGGATTCACTTCTCATGGAGGCACAGATTTGCTTCAGCGAGAGGCGTGTTCGTTCCACTCGGAAAGGGGAAAACATATAATTTTTTTCCGTGAGAGGCACGACCGTGCCTCTCGAAAAGGAAAAAAATACACATTTTGTTTTTTTCGTTTCGTGAGTGGCATCAATTTACTTCTCGTGGAGGTACATATTTGCTTCCACGAGAGGCACAACTGTTCCTCTTAAGAAGGAAAAACACACATCTTTTTTTCCTTCTGTGAGAGGCACGGTCGTGCCTCTCGGAAAGAGAAAAAAACACGTTTTATTTTTTTCATACCGCGGGTGGCACAGATTTACTTCTCGTGGAGGCACGGATTTTCTTTTGCGAGAGGCACGGGCGTGCCTCTAGGAAATGGAAAAAACGTGTGCCTCTTCCGAAAGGGGAAAAAACATGCCCCCGGTTTGGTTTTTACATACGGTTTTTTCACAAAAAAGGGTCATCAAAACCTGTCAACATGTCATCTAGTTTTGAACAAAGGGGAACCGACGGTGAAAATGATTTGAGATTTGGATGCGCGGTTTAAGAGATAAACCATTTAAAATAAACAAATGTACGAAAAATAGATGTTTTTTAGGTTCTAACTTTTTACCTACGGCTCCTCTCCTAAAAGAGCTAGGGTTTCTCTGGCTCCTGCCGGTACGCCTCGTCTTCAGTGGCCTTAGGGCCATTGGGGCGGAGTGGATCCCGACCCTTGCTTGTGGGAGGGCTTTGTTTTTAGATCTTTCTTTGAGTTTTGTTATGGTTTACGTCTTACTCGGGATGGAATAATGTTCTCCCTGCCTAGCTTCCGTTCCAATGGTGCGCTAGCATCGTCGGTGGGCGTGTGGAGGTGTGTCTCTAGCGAATTTGTTATTTGTGGATTTTCTCAGATATAGTTGTTGTTCGTCTATTTTCGTGTGTCTTTGGGTTGGATAGTGTGATCTAAGCTATTTTCCATCGGCGGCGGTTGCTGATGTGGTGCGTTGGTCCTATGGGGCCTTAGCACGAAGACTTTCCGACTGTCTACTACAAAAAGTTTTGCCCAACTGCGACGAGGGAGGGACGATACCAGCGGCGCGCCTTCGGCTCACTTTTGTGCTTGTGGTCGTCGCTACGCGGTCTATGAATCTAGATGTATTTTTTATTATTTTTAACGTTCGTTGTAATACCATATTTATAGATGAATAGATTTGAGATTTCTCAAAAAAATATGAGAAAGTAGAAATCTTCTAGGTTGCAACGAGTAGCACACATAAAACACGCCACTTGTAACAACCTGATAATGTGGGAGTGATTTTTGAAAGAAGATCCATGGCGTTATTGTTGTGACTTTCTGATTAGGTACCTCCAAATGTACCTCCAAAATTATTATTTCTAATGATAATTTGTCTGAACATGTACGCAATATCAAGCCTGTAGTGTCTCTCCTGTGGATCCCTCCTAGTCCTGGGTGCGTCAAATTGAACACTGATGGCTTTTTTGCTACAGATGGAACGGCAGGTGCAATTATGGTTCTAAGGGTGCCAATGGATCCATCATTTTCTCAGCTTGCAGGGAGCTTAGATCTTGTCGGGATGCGCTTGAGGCGGAGCTTTGTGCGTGTATGGAAGGACTCTCGTTTGCTATTCAGAGACCTTCCAATTGTGATTGAGATGGATTCGATGGTGGCAGTCTCTATGATTCAAGATCATGAACTCGATAGATCTGTTTATTCCTCGCTTGTGATGAAAATTAGACATCTTAGAGGTCTCCAACATACTTGTATTACTCATATTAACCATACGCAAAATAAGGTTAGCGGCAATTTGTCTAGTTTTGCTAGAGTAGAAAGAAGGACAATGACTTGGATTGGATCAGGTCCCCCGGAAGCAGTAGAACTAGCTCTTGCAGGTTGTATGAACACTACCTTTGAGTAATACAAGTTTTGTTTCGCAAAAAATAAAGACTTTCCTATTGGGCCCGATCGAGCAGGCCATCTCGGTGGGCTACTCCATGTGTTAGGCTGAATAGGGAAAGGTACAAGGTACCAGCGGTTTGTCTAAAACTAGAAGAAAAACAAGGTACACCAGTGGTGGAACTTCTCAAAAAAGAAAAGTGTGCCAGTGGGGGCCGAATTCACTGTTTTGACCCTTTTTATAAACTTTAGCGCGATTTGACCCCAGTCTGAAAAAAATTCGTGATCTGACCCTTTTCCTACCGCCATCGTCTTTGGCGGTAGGCTAACACAGCCTATCGCCGAGGGCTATGGCGGTAGGATTTAACTGCGCCATCACAGTCGTTCGAGATTGAAAATACCCTACCGCCATAGTCCTTGGCGGTAGGGTCTGGAAGGTATAAATAAGGTCCCGCGTCTAGCATTACGCATTCGCTCTGGTGGAATGTTGGCTAGCGCGTGCCGGTTTAGCTGGGTAGGTCTTAGGTTCAAGCCTTATTGAGGCCTTTTTTTTGTTTCTTTTTATTTTGCCCAATAAAAAATAAACAATTTGTTCGATTAATATTAGGATATGAATTATTGATAAAAGAAAGTTTTTACTTATATGTAACTGTTTTATAAAATTTTCGCAAAGATATAAACAAATATGATGGGATAAACAATTTGTCCAATTAATGTTAAGGTATGGATTATTTATAAAAAAGTTGTAACTTATATGTAGCTATTTTATAAAATTCTGCGATACAAAGATGACCTCTCCAGTAAGATCAAATACGGTTTAAGTCCGTTCTCAGCATTATCATCCAAACATAGATACAAAACATGGTGTGCAAAGGCCTTCTGAACTTTAAACAAAATAAGAAAATAGCAGTAAATATACAACCCCTAGGTAAACAAATTATTTGTTGATCCTTATTGAGGCCTTTTTTTTGTTTCTTTTTATTTTGCCCAATAAAAAATAAACAATTTGTTCGATTAATATTAGGATATGAATTATTGATAAAAGAAAGTTTTTACTTATATGTAACTGTTTTATAAAATTTTCGCAAAGATATAAACAAATATGATGGGATAAACAATTTGTCCAATTAATGTTAAGGTATGGATTATTTATAAAAAAGTTGTAACTTATATGTAGCTATTTTATAAAATTCTGCGATACAAAGATGACCTCTCCAGTAAGATCAAATACGGTTTAAGTCCGTTCTCAGCATTATCATCCAAACATAGATACAAAACATGGTGTGCAAAGGCCTTCTGAACTTTAAACAAAATAAGAAAATAGCAGTAAATATACAACCCCTAGGTAAACAAATTATTTGTTGATATTGAAGAGGATAAATGAATGGTCATAGATCCGTATTTCATCCTTTCTTGGGCTCTAGTATGAGAACACAAGTTTCAAATGAACATATACATATACAAACTAGAAGTCCAACTGATTACAAAAGCATTGAGCAGTTTACGAGGACTGGAGCACTCACCTTGATAAAGTGTAAGCTAGTTGCTGCCGCTGCTCCTGCTCTCGCAAGGGAGTTCCCTAATCTAGTAGTGCTTCAGAGGAAAACAAGGTCCAAGGACAGTGAATAATTGAGGGCAAGAGGAGATGATGGAGCAAAGGCCTGAAGATGATTGCAACTGTTTTATAAAATTTTCGCAAAGATATAAACAAATATGATGGGATAAACAATTTGTCCAATTAATGTTAAGGTATGGATTATTTATAAAAAAGTTGTAACTTATATGTAGCTATTTTATAAAATTCTGCGATACAAAGATGACCTCTCCAGTAAGATCAAATACGGTTTAAGTCCGTTCTCAGCATTATCATCCAAACATAGATACAAAACATGGTGTGCAAAGGCCTTCTGAACTTTAAACAAAATAAGAAAATAGCAGTAAATATACAACCCCTAGGTAAACAAATTATTTGTTGATATTGAAGAGGATAAATGAATGGTCATAGATCTGTATTTCATCCTTTCTTGGGCTCTAGTATGAGAACACAAGTTTCAAATGAACATATACATATACAAACTAGAAGTTCAACTGATTACAAAAGCATTGAGCAGTTTACGAGGACTGGAGCACTCACCTTGATAAAGTGTAAGCTAGTTGCTACCGCTGCTCCTGCTCTGGCAAGGGAGTTCCCTAATCTAGTAGTGCTTCAGAGGAAAACAAGGTCCAAGGACAGTGAATAATTGAGGGCAAGAGGAGATGATGGAGCAAAGGCCTGAAGATGATTGCAACAACCTAACTATCAGGAAGGCTTCATACATTAATGATGAAGAGATATTTTGGGCAAATAGTGCATAAGACCAATTGATCTTGGTGGACTTTCAAATCTTTTTTATGCAGGTAATGCGTGAGATCAATTGATCATATTCGTTTATAACTTTGCGGAAATTATATGAAACAATTACAGATAAGTAAAAATATTTTTTATCAATTATTCATATCCTAATATTAATTGGACAAATTGTTTAGTTTCTATTGGGCGAAATAAAAAGGAACAAAAAAACAGCCTGTGTAAGGCTCGAACTCAAGACTTACCCAGTTAAACTGGCATGCGCTAGCCAACTTTCCACCAAAAAGACCACATACTAGTATACGTGCGATATAATTTATATCTTTCAGACCCTACCGCCAAAGACTATGACGGTAGGATAGACGGCGCACTCATGTCCTACCGCCAAAGACGATGGCGGTAGTAAAAGAGTCAGATCACGAATTTTTTTCAGACTGGGGTCAGATCGCGCTAAAGTTTATAAAAAGGGTCAAAACAGTGAATTCGGCCGCCAGTGGGGGTTGGAAAGAAATGCGGCGTGCGAGTCACTCACTCCGGATGCTGGAGGTCAATTTTCTAGGCGTCGCTGTCCGTCCCCGGTCCCTCGCCGCATCTTATTGTCTGGTGGTGAAAACGGCGCGGAAACGGACGGAACTGGGTGCTACCATATTTGTTTTCATATTTTTTTGCAGAAGCGGAAACGAATACAGAAACCCCGAAAACAAATACGGAAACAAATACTACCGGAAACAGACACGGAGCGAATACAAAGCGGACACGGAAACAAAACGGTTTGTTGACCAGAACTTAAAACCCTCTTGAATCATAGAGAAATATAGACAAAAAACAAACAAATTATGGAATTGTTAACATGTCTACAAAATAATATGGTTGTGTTAGCAACATAGGATAGTATTGTAGTAGCACATGACAATTCCGTATAGGGTCTAGTTGAGTACGTGTGTGGTAGTAAAGTTGGCACTCAAATGATCCATTCTGCTGATTATACTCATTGTGTCATTGTATGTTATTTGGTAGTTGGGCTACAAAGTAGCCATAGGCCTATAGTAAAAACAGAAATTCCATATTTACGGAAACAGAAAGTTCCATTTCCACTTCTATTCTACCGGAAAACATCATTCCGTTTTTGTTTCTGTTTCCGCATAAAAAATTCCATTTCCATTTCCGTTTTGCAAATTTCCACTTCCGTTTTCATATTTCCTCTCCGTTTCCATTTTTCCTTCGGAAAAGCGGAAACTTTCCACTCCATTTTCATCCTACTGGTGGTTGCCGAGCGCCTTGACTTCATAGGAGGGAGGGGAGACTTCACTTCATCGGGTGAATGGAGCAGGGGATAAATATCGGCGGCGCCGACGGGGTGGAGGTGAAGAAGGAGGCGGGGGAGGAGGAGGAGATAAATCTGGGCGTCCCGGGCGGGGTGTTGGTGAAGGAGGAGGCAGGGGAGGAGGAGGAGGTCGAGTTCGATCCGACGGAGGCAGGGGCGGAGCCAGCGTAATGGCGTTGGGTTCAGTTGAACCCAACGATTTTTCTTGGCCGGGTATATGTACACGTATACGTACTTGCATGAACCCAGTGGAAAATAGGGCTTGAACCCATCAAACTTAGAATGCAACGCAAGAAGCCCAAAAGCCCGTAAAGGCGTAAAGTGAACTCCATCCGTGCCAGCCTGCCAGGTTCCCCTATTCTCCTGGCTACCTCCAAGTTCCCCTCTCGCTAGGGTTTTTTCTCCTCTCGGCGGCGGCGACGTCAAACCGTGGAGATCGGCTTCCTCCCCGTCCCTTCCCTCCCTCCGCCAGCGACCGCCGGGGCTCACGGGTCCTGGTGGGCAGGGCGGCGTTAGGGTTTTGATCGGGACCATACCGCTCGCGGATCACTTTTACCCCGGGCAAGAGAATCATGGCTACTGAGGCATCGAGTTCGGTTACGGCGACATCCGATCTCGAAGCGCTGATGGAGGAACTAGGCTTGAGGGAGGACGACCTCCAGGACGTGGTTGTGGATGATAGCGAGTTGACACCTGAAGCAACTCGCTGGATGGCTTTGGCTAGGGTGCATACTGATAAACCCTACAACCAATATTGGTTTTATCGGAACATGAGGGTAGCATGGGATCTGGCGCAAGAGGTGAAAATCCGGCCTCTCGAGGGTAATCTGTACTCTATGCAATTCTCATGTCTTGGCGACTGGGAGAGTAATGGATGAAGGCCCTTGGAATTTCAAAGGAAAAGGTGTCGTGATGGCACCCTACGATGGATTCACCAAGCCTTCCACTATCGTCCTTAACAAGATCGATATTTGGGTTCAGATCCACGATCTCCCAGATGGTTTCTACTCCAAAATCAAAGCCCTGTCAGCTACTATTGGTGAATTCATATTTGCCGAACCTAAGTCACACGACTTTGAGGGAAACTTTGCTCGTGTTCGGGTAAAAATTGATGTCACTAAGCCCTTGAAGAATGCTGTCTCCCTAGTGGTCAAGAGGAAGGAAAATCTGGAACGAGTAATCTTCAGAGTCAAGTATGAAAGGCTCCCCAACTGGTGTGCAGTTTGTGGGTACCTTGGCCATCTTTTCAAGGAGTGCGGTGATGGAGTTCATCCTCCCAAAGCCCTCGTCTTCAAGGATCTCAAAGCTTCTTGGTCCAGGGGGCCTGGCAATGGACCAGGAGACGGTAATGGGCCCAGAAGTGGACGAGGGAGAGGCCGTGCTGGAAGAGGCGGTGGACGTGGAAGATCACAGTTCGGTGCCCAGCACGACCAGAACTATGACAGATCAGATGAGACTGGAAAAGATATAACGATGCTGGAAGTGGATGGTAATAGGAAGAGGGCAGCAGGAGTTGTGGAAGGGGGCCAGAAAGGAGAGGCTATCACACACCAAGCAAATAAACCCCTGATGTTGACTGCGCCGGAGATACCGGTTAGTCCATCTGCGAAGCAAGAACCAAAAAGAAACAAGCCTAGTACAACAACACAAGAGTCAACTCAGGCGAAGAGCCATGTCCCAAACAAAAACAATGATGCGCGTGTGGCGGGCCTCCTCGGGGGGTACCGCCAGGCGCAATGAGTCTCTTCTGCTGGAACTGTCGCGGTATAGGCAAGGCAGCGACAGTTCGAGAGCTTCGCGATTTCGCGAGGCAGCTTGCCCCCTCTATTATTTGCATCATAGAAACACAAATACAGGGTAAGAGAGTTGAAAATTTGGTAGATTCTTTGGGTTACAATAAGAGTTTTGCTGTAAACAGTTCTGGCCGGAGCGGGGGCCTAGGTATTTTCTGGAAAGATGAAATAAAAGTTGAGGTTATTGGTTACTCGAGATATCATATTGATGTTTTGATAGATGATATGATTGATACACAGGTCAGAGTGACTTTTGTTTATGGGGAAGCGCAGGTGCCAGAGAGATATAAGACGTGGGATACTCTTAGAGGTATCTCCGAAACACAAGGGCGACCATGGGCAGTGTTAGGTGATTTCAATGAAGTTCTTCACGTGCATGAACATGATGGTGTGGTTAACCGGAGCCAAGCCCAGATTGAAGGATTCAGGGACGCCGTCGACATGTGCGGCCTTTCTGACATAGGATATGCAGGTACAGACTGGACTTTTGAAAAGAAGGTTGCGGGAGGATCCTTCACAAGGGTTAGATTGGACCGGTGCTTGGTCAATCCGGAGTGGACTTTAGCCCTTCCAGATACGAGGTTAACACACAAAACTGCAGCAAGTTCGGATCATGTCCCAATTTTCCTTACACTACGTGAGATGCATGCATGCAATACTGGACCAAGGGCTTTTAAGTACGAGATGATGTGGGAGAGGGATGAATCATTGTTTACCACTGTGCAGGGGCGATGGACCATGCAGGAGACATAATCTGTCGACGCCTTTCACGCAAAGCTAGAAGACCTGGCGGGAGAATTGTCGGTGTGGGACCGTACTCAGTTCGGTTCAGTACGAGGAGAGATTCGTAATTTAAAAATCGCTCTAGAACGAATGCGTACTGCCCAAGGAAGATCCGGCCCATCCCACGAGGAAACAAAGATAACTGATCGATTGGTTGAACTTTTCCATCGGGAGGAAATGTTGTGGCGGCAGAGGGCGCGATTGGACTGGCTCGTTCATGGTGATAAAAACACCTTCTTCCACCTAAGAGCCAGTCGCCGGCGTCGTAAAAATCAAATCAAGGCGCTGCAAAGGCATGACGGGAGTATGACGGAGAATATCTTAGAGATGGAGGGGATGGCTACGGATTTTTACAGGGAATTGTACACAGCGGGAGGAGTACAAGATATGCATCAGGTCTTGGAAACGGTGCCAACAAAAGTAACACCGGCAATGAATGAGGTTCTTAATGCGCATTATACGCAGCAAGAGGTCAAGCAGGCACTATTTCAGATGTTCCCGATTAAGGCACCTGGTCCGGACGGATTCCCGGCACACTTTTTTCAGCGTCATTGGGGGATATGTGGGGATGAAGTCACCAAGGTGGTCCTTAAGATTTTGGCCGGAACGGAGTCAGCCGCATGCATTAATGACACTATCCTGGTTCTGATTCCAAAGGTAAAAAATCCAACCCTTCTATCTCAGTTCCGCCCAATCAGTCTGTGCAATGTTGTATATAGGATAGCATCAAAGGTCATCGCCAACAGGTTGAAACAAATATTACCCGACATCATCTCCGAAGAGCAATCTGCTTTTGTCCCAGGCAGAATGATTACTGATAACATTATAACTGCTTATGAGTGCCTGCATTTCATGAAGCGGAACAGGGCAAACAAGCATCAGTCATGTGCGTTGAAGCTTGACATGATGAAGGCATATGACAGAGTTGAGTGGGCTTATCTTCGGGCTATCATGCTCAAATTAGGTTTCACTGAGCACTGGGTGGATATTGTAATGAGCATGGTTACTTCTGTCAAATTTTCAGTTATGTTCAATGGGAGGAAGCTTGAGGAATTTCAGCCTTCTAGAGGGATCCGCCAAGGGGACCCGATATCCCCATACTTGTTCTTGTTAGCAGCAGAGGGCCTGTCGTGCCTTTTAAAATCAAAATGTGAGTCATCCAACTTGAGTGGGATACAGGTGGCGTCTACGGCGCCTCCGGTAAACCATCTCTTATTCGCTGATGACAACCTGCTGTTTTTCAAGGCAAATAGTATGGGAGCTACCGAGGTGAACCGGGCTTTGGACACCTATTGTCAAGCGTCAGGACAGCGAATAAATTATGCAAAGTCATCAATTTTCTTCAGCAAAGGTGTTCCAGAAAGTATGCGCACCCAGATAAAAGGACTTCTCAATATCCCAAATGAAACCCTAAATGATAAGTACCTTGGGATGCCTTCTGATGTGGGAAGTTCGAAGAACGGGGCTTTCAAATACCTCAAGGACAGACTTTGGAGTAAAATTCAGGGATGGATTGAAAAATCTTTATCCACTGCAGGGAAGGAAGTCTTGGTCAAATCGGTCGCGCAGGCTGTCCCTGTCTACTCCATGTCCTGTTTCAAGCTACCAAGAGGCTTGTGTGAGCATCTAAACAAGCTAATAAGGAGATTTTGGTGGGGCAGCAAGAATGGGCAGCGCAAACCCCACTGGGTTTCGTGGGAGGAAATGACGAAACCAAAAGCCATGGGTGGTTTAGGATTCAAAGATTTTGAGCTTTTCAACTTGGCAATGCTAGCAAGACAGGCTTGGCGCCTATTGCAACACCCGGAATCTCTTTGTGCACGTTTATTGAAGAGCATCTATTATCCACAATCATCAATTCTGAATGCAACTTTGGGAAGTCACCCGAGTCAGATATGGAGGGCTATAGTCGAGGGGCGTGACACGCTCAAATTAGGCTTGATCAAACGCATCGGTAATGGAGAAAGCACGAACATATGGGAGGATAATTGGTTGCCCAGGGAGGAAATGATGAGACCATATGGCTGCATCACAGCAAACCCTCCGGTACTGGTGTCAGAATTGCTGGATGCAACCTCAGCCTCATGGGATATCAATAAACTAACTGCTACGTTTCTGAGCTTCGATGCAAAGTTGATATCAACCATACCTTTATGCACCATGAACGTCCCTGACTTTTGGAGTTGGGCGCACGAGCCGCGAGGCCAATTTTCTGTAAGGTCTGCATATAATATGCTAGTTACAATCAAACAGAGGAGAGAAGCATGGCTATATGGATCAGCCGGACCATCAACATCTGTTATGGAAGAAGGCTCATGGAAGACATTGTGGAAAGCTGAGGTTCCGTCGAAAGTCCGCATGTTCTTGTGGAGACTGGCCAAGCATTCTCTGCCAACTGAGGATGTGAGGGCGCATCATAATATGACAACATCGAGTACTTGTGGCCTGTGCGGTGCTCCAGATTCGTGGTGCCACTCTCTCCTGGACTGCACAGTCTCAAGGTGTACGTGGGCTCTGGTAGATGATGAACTTGCTTGCTCACTGTTAGCGACAACGGAGACGAGAGCCAAGAGCTGGCTATTCAATTTGCTCGACACGCTCACACATGAAAAGTTTGTCTTGCTAACGGTGACGTTGTGGGCGATTTGGTCATCGAGAAGAAAGGCAATACATGAGGCGATCTTTCAAACTCCTCATGCTACACATGCGTTTATAAATCGCTTCATCGCCGATCTAGACCAAGTCCGGGCGACCAAACCAACACCAAATATTGCAACAAGAGTTCAGCAGGCTGCCCCAAGACCATGCGCTCCACTGGCTAATCATGCAAAGATCCATGTTGATGCTGCAGTACGTAACAACAGAGGAGGGGCGGCAGCTGCAATCTGCCGAAGTACCCAAGGAGCTTTCCTGGGCAGCTCAGCTCTGGTCATCGAAGGGGTTTGGGATCCAGCAACACTCGAAGCAATCGCATGCAGGGAAGCACTTGCACTGGCTCAAGATCTTGGCCTAAACCAATTTATGGTCTCGTCTGACTGTAGGCAAGTTGTTGATGATATTGCCAGGGGGAACCAGGGCCCATATGGAGCTATAGTTGCCGAGATCAAGCATAGAGCAGCACCTTTTTCTTGTAATTTCATTTTTGAAAGTAGGGTAGTTAATGTAGAAGCTCATAAACTAGCAAGATATGCTGTCTCCCTTCCAAAGGGACGTCATGTGTGGCTTGGCCAGCCCCATGACCAAGTTTGTATCCCACCTTATGTGGATTTTGAGTAATAAATTTGGCTTTCCCCTAAAAAAAAAGGTATTCCTATTCTCCTGTACACATGTACGCGTACACAGGCAGCCGCCAGCAGCACGATCTTTCGCCGTTCGCTTCGTCGACTCTCTCCCAATCTCCTCCATGAGCCGGCGACGAGCCCCGCCGACAAGGGTACGTCTGGGCGGCAACCTTGCCGTCTAATATAAACGAAAAATTCAAGGTACTGAGTCGCATCGTCAGATCTCCTCTCCGTTAAACATGGTGTAGTTTTCTAATTGTCATTCCCCATATTTTGATTGATCTAGGCCATAAGATAGTATTTTTCAGATATAAACTGATCACTAGATTGAGGTCATCCATTAGAGGTAGGCAAAGTGCACCAAATACGACTCCAAGTAGTCTTCTGAAGCATTCTGTACAAAGAGGAATTAATTAAAACAAGTTGCCTTATGATCTGATTTATAGGGAAAAAAATTGAGTACACGAGAAATTCTAAGGAACTAGATGAGATATATTTATAACTATATAAGCGGCTTCAAATGTTACCGCTTAATTTGCATTATCCACAAAGAGAAATTTGAGATCCTAAACTTGGATTTAGTCCAAACTAATGACGCGGACAAATAAGATATTACTTTTTCTCTGGGCTATCAACTTCTCAAGCTAGTACTAATGCTGTTTTTTGTCACAACATCTGTGGATGGATGCTTTTCAGCTACGAATGTTGTGAATAAAAAACTGCACAATAAAATCGATGATTAGCTCATCAGTGATTGTTTAATTTGCTATGCGGAGAAATATATGTTTTCTGCCACTAGTAATGATCTGGTGTTTGATCCGTTTAAGTAGATGAAAATCAGAAGCGGACACTCTAAAATTTGAGTGACTTTACAACTTCTTTCGCTTGATGATACTTGTTTTTAAACTTCTCAAACTAACTTATCATTTTTTAATCTTTTTAGGAAGATGAGAAACTACAACTGGAGCTGCAAACTATTTTTGGTATTACTCTATTTATAATATATATAAGGAACTCAATTTATAATTTCATCCAACAGGTATGTCTTGCACTCTTCAGCTTTCATTGTAACACAATTTGTGATAAGTAATAGCATATGTATGTTATTTTTAGTGCTATACTCTTGCTTAAACTTGTGTAAAATTATACTTTACATTTAATTATAGCATACCAAATCTTTATAATGAGTTAATGAGTGAACCCAATGACAAAAAATTCTGGCTGCTGCACTTCCTGCGGCCGCAGCTGCGCGGGTTCGCGCCGCGCGTGGCAGGCGCGGTGGTCGAGGCGGACCCGTGCGCGGCGACCCCCTGGGAGCTTCTTGCGCGGCACGGCCTGCTGCGGCGCGGGCACGGCTACTTCTTCGCGGCGCGGCGGCGCCGGAAGGGCGCCCAGGCGCGGCGCACCCCGGAGGGCGGCGGCGGCGGCAAGTGGATGCACAGCGGGAGCAAGGAGCACCGCCGGTCCGTGACGGAGCTGGGCGTGGTCGCGCGCTGGTCCATGACGCTGTACTGCTTCTACGCCTGCGGCGGCCTGAAAGGGGAGGACGGGGCGCAGCAGGGGCGGCGGAGGAGCACCGGGTGGGCGATGTCTGAGTACGAGATCACGGACCCGCGGTGCTACCGCCGGGCCGACGACGGCGAGGAGGACCACTAGTGGGTGCTCTCCCACGTCCGCCGGAGCATGAAGATCGTCAAGCCGCGGTCCTGGGAGTCCTGGAAGTCCTGGGATCTCCAACGGTTCTCCGAGCATGAGAAAAGCTGATCCTAGAAAAGATGCTAGTATCTCAAATTTGGTTTGCTGTAGTAAAGCTGATCTCCAGCGTCAAGCTCGGTCGCCGGCCGGCGCAAGGCCGTCCTGGAGAACCCCCGAAGAATTTCGTGTTGGGTTTCTTGAGTTCGTCGGCCGGCTGTGCGAGTGCGACCTGTCATCATGTCCGTCGGTAATCATGTCCGTCGGCGCGCGTGGGCCATGCGCGGTGTAGAGAGAAGGAAATAAGATATGGCTACTGTATCTGTACGTACGAGTTCCTTTCGGGTGGGTGGACGTTGCGATCTTTCTTGGGTCTGCCCATGTGTTGCGCATGTGCATTTGTGCCTTGTTCTTTCGGCTCTTGCGCTTTGCCAGATTGCTTCATTCCCTCCCACTGATGCATAAAAAAGGTCATTTCTCCGTTACCATCAGCATAAGGTTCACTTCTTGCGCAGATATTTGCGGATTTTCTCGCTTGCATCCTTAACTTTATGTTCCTAGATGTCTGTATGCTCTTTTTTCTAGAACCACCATCAATGCATTTTAATCATCTTGACGGAACATATCTGGTTGTACAACATCAATCCGAAATTCTGGAATTACAGCAAAAGAAGTAGAATTAGTCTCTATTGCCAAAGCCAAGACTCTGATACATGGTGAGTGTAGACATGTTGAGTACATGCATTTCATGTTGTTTGGTCGCCGTGTATGTGCTGAGACATGCTAAGTCGTTACTCTGTTTGGCAGCTTCCATTTGTTTAGACGTGTCGTTCAGTACTGTAGCAATTGTTATTTTTTTAAGTGAACTACTTTTTTTTCAAAAATGAGAACATTTTTGAAAAATTTAAAAAGCTTCTAAATTCTGAATATTTTTTAAACTATAAACAATTTTTTGGAATTTTTAACATTTTTTGAAAGTTTACATTTTTTGAAAAACTAAATTTTTTTGAAACTACAAACAACTTTTAGGAATTTTGAAATTTTTTAAAATTTTAAACAAACTTTGCAATTCTGATTTTTTTTTAAATTACAAAATTTGAAAATCTAACCATTTTTGAAGCGTTAAGAAAATTTTGAAAATAGAAACTGATTTTGAAATTTTGGAAATCTGAACATTTTTCGGAATTATGAGCATTTTTTAAATTTAAACAAATTTGGAAATTTGAATAATTTTTTAAACACGTTGTCGCTTGCTTCGCTTGTGCATGCTGACCAGGGAACATGTACTAGGGTGTTCTCTCTTCGTGCATGCTACGAGGGTATTTGGGCTGAGCTGATGCAGGCCACCAAACACCCAAAATTGGATTTGGTAGAGAACTTTGGAGCTAATTGGCGGGTAATTGCGCCTATGTCTTCCACCTTTGCAAGCCTCTGTTCTTTCCGCGATCCCATATGGAGGCCTTTTCGGTAATCTGATGGAGGGGAAATCGATTACGGAGGCCTTCTTTACCAACTTTGTTGCCTCAATGATGATGTGTGAGTAGTTCCCCACAGGACCTAAGGGTCCATAGCAGTAGCTAGATAGCGCTCTCTTTCTTTGATCTTCAATACAATGTTCTCTTCGAATATCGATTCAATGTAATCTTTTGTGGTGCGTTTGTTGAGATCCAATAAATTGTGGGTTAATGATCAGATTGTTCATTGAAATTAATTGAGTTGCTTCTGAACTTTATTATGTGTGATTGCTATAGCTTTGTATTTATCTCCGATCTATTCGACCAACTAGACTGATTTATCTTCAGCGGGAGAGGTGCTTTGTGGTAGGTTCAATCTTGCGGTGTCCTCACTCTGTGAGAGGAGTAGCAAGGCACATATTTGTATTATTGCTACTAAGGGTAAAATGACGGGGTTCGGTCATATTCGTTGGTCTTATTCCGTCTATATTATGTCAGCATACTTCAAACATTACTCTGTTAGTTACGAACTTAATATGTAGAGAGGCAAGCATACAAGCGATCTCGAAGTGGAGTAGTAGTAGTAGGCGTCAGTAAGTTTAATTGTTTACTTGTCACAAACGTAATGCCTATGTACTGATCATGCCATGAATAACATCATAACTATGTGTTTTTCTATCAGTTGCCTAACATTAATTTGCGTACACACCGTTGCTATGTTGTTGAGAGAGGTGCCTGACAACATCATAGTTCTCTCAAGATTGTCCCTGTCGTGAAAATGCATCCTTAATTCACAAAACCCATCATCCAGACTGCAAATAATAAAAACAACATAGCAGTGCAATATAACTCCTTAAGTAAAATAGTATAATACAAATGAAACAAATCATAGCAGTGCAATACAAAGTTTTGCTTAATTACAAAGTAGTGTAATAAAAAGAAACGCAACATAAATTCTTTAGTACAACTAACCCTACTGCCGGGGATATACCCCGCGGCGTAAACCGGCCGGAGGTTAACCCGGCCGGACTTGGCGGTTTATCTGAAGACCCGCCCTGACCTTGGCGGTTTACAAGCAACCCGCTTGGTTGTTATGACTCACTAGTAAACCGGCGGGCGGATCAGACGGATGACAAGGCCCAAGGCCCAGAAGGCCGGTTCAACTATGGTGGGCTGGTTTAAGAGGAAAGGAATATTTGCCTTACAAGGAGTTAAGGCCAGGACTTGTATCCGGTTTGTATTAGAGATAGACTAGTCCTAATCCTAATAGGACTCCACATGTAAACCGCCCCTTCAACATATATAAGGAGGGGCAGGGCTCCCCAAAGGGAGGGAGAACAATCAATAATCTCTAGGGCTAGACACAAAGAGCCGGTTTACGGCGTCTCCCTCGTGATGATAATGAGACCTAGCCTCAAACAGCATGTAGGGTTATTACCGGATGATGTTTCCCGGGGCCCGAAGCTGTCTAAATCCTTGTCTTGCGTGTTGATCCGCCCTGCGTCTCTCGTCCCACTCAACCCCTCTCAAGCTACCACATAGATGCGTTGGCCTCGCGACTAAGTCCTGACACTAAGGACATCTGACGTGACAATCCACGACAGTTGGCGCCCACTGGGGGGCTCGCGCACGGTGGTGTTGAGTTCTTGGACGGATATTTCCAGGGATCGAGAAGCTTGCGATTTTTCGGAGGAAGAAGAATCATTGCGGAAGAATTACATTATTTGCTTCCCCTGAGTCGCCGTCGCCGGCTCGTATTTCGCCTGGTCGGTTTACTACCTTGCGATGGGAACGCGTTGAACCGCCCCGCCTTGAAGCTGGCTGTGGACGCTGACCCGGATCTCCGCCTTCTGTGATGTGGCCCATCGTGATTGAACCACCCCGGCCTCCGTCGCCTCGTTCCTTCTAGGCCGTGGCCGAGCCGCCGCCGGTTTTTCTGCCTCTCCTTACTGGACTGCCTCAAGGTTGAAGCCATTGTCAAATCGCCGCTGAGCCTCCGCCTGTACATCGCAGCCGCGTTTCAAACCGGCCGCAACCCTGCTTCGCTCTCGAGCCCCTCGGCCTTAAACCGCCGTCGATGACCTGCCGTGGTGGATGCGCCATGACCCGCCAGCTGCTGTATCAGGCCTCCGCTTCCGACTCCAACCCACCTTCGCCGGAGAAATTCCAAATCGCCGCGGCCCGGGCAGCATGTCGTAAAACCGGATTCAAGATTCGATTACAACCCGGATTTGGCCACCAATGCTTGCGTGTCCTTCGACCCCGAGGCATCTGAAGATTCAGTACCGCTGGGGACTCACCCACGCCTACGCCATGACCTGCCTGCCGCCTCTGCTAAAGCCCGCGGCCTCGTCTCACTCTCCGCCCGCAGTGGCCCTGCCTGCGCTCTGCCGTGGCCGGCTCCATGCCGTGCGCTGCCTCGCGCCTCCGAGCGCCCGTGGCCAGCCGCCTCCATCGCCGTGGGCCGCCTCCACTGTGACCCGCCACGTCGCTCGGTGCCTCGCTGCTGGACCGTCGCGCCCACGCACTCCGACTCCGAGTGGCCTCTGCTCCGACCTGTTCCAACTCGGCCTCGCTCTGGCCCGCCCTTGCTTCATCGACCCGCCTCACATTATCATCAGGCACTTCACCTCCACCGGTCCTTGCTCCTGCAAAGGGATAAGGGAGACTGGTTTGAAGAAAAGTCAGGGTGGACAGCACATGTGTTGAAAAAATATCATGGACGCTGTATATACAGACCATCAGTCCTCCGAAGAAATCAGGTCATATCCATCTGACTCTATTTTTTCTAACACATATTGTTTTTCATCAGGGAACAATTACTTGGTCTTGTAATATTTTCGCAGGGTCATTACCAAAAGGGTGTTGCCTAAGGGGGCGTGTCAACATCACTTTTGCACTGGTCTTTGTCCATGCTATGATGCTCAACAGATACATGTGCACGTCGCCGACCCGATGTTCGGATTACATCCGTTCGCACCTGCGGCCGATTCGTGCGTCTACACCGGTTAAACGAACATCACGTTTGACTCGCCGTCCGCGCCGCTTTACAATGCCATGGACGACTCGTCCATCTGCCCTCACGACGGTTCACGCGTCCGCACCGGCTTACAATGCCATGGCCGACTCATCTGTTGTCTGGGCGAATCAGGTGATATCCCTGTAAGTATAATTTTAGCACATATTGTTTTTTATCAGAGAGCAATTACTTTGGTCTTTATATACAAGACAATTGGTCACTACAAAACCGATGACCGGATCATGGATATATAAATCGTGCAATAACTGTCATGTGCTAGCATATGACCATGCCACAATGATCAAAGAATAGGTGTGCAAGACGCCGCCCCTGCGGCCCGGACTACATCGACTCACCGGGACCATGCCTACAATTGCCTCGCCTGACCACGCTGGCTTACAATGCCGCGGCCGATTCATCCGTCTGCTCGCATGGCCGACTCGCCCGTGATTGATTTCAGTTTCAGCATGGTGATCATCAAATCCGCGGTGGATATTTTCTGGCTTAACATATCAGTCCGCATCAACTCGTCAGGACCGTGCGAATTACCCAATAAAGCATGCACAGGTTGTCGATCTCTCGCAGCCTGGTCTACATCAACATACCGGCCGTACCTATCTGCGTGAACTGTTTATTGAGTATGAGCAAGTCACAGCTTGGGTAGCCTGGTTTTTCTTTCAACAAAATGGAGGCAAATTATCATATACTATCAACCGTCGTCTGCACTGGATGGCTCAATGGGCAGGCGCACAAGTTGCCGACACTACAGTTTGGTTAACTTCAAATCGCCAGTTGGAAGGAACCATTGGCCGAGTTGCTGACACGGCTCATGCGGGATCATTTATAACCCGCCGCAGTCACCTCAACCTTTGGTGGATTCACATCGTGCTATCAACATCAATGATATACAAGTTATGTCGGTTTACATCACGGCCAAATATGGAGAGTCTCAAGCCAACTCCTCGAGTCACCTTTGAGACTCGGGGGCTACGATGACATAACTCAGCAAATCTTGCCAGTTTCAGCAAATTTAGGAACCCCAGGACGATGGAGGGAAAGATAACCCGGTCCCGGAGGCTACTATTATATTGATGAAAATTTAAAGGCCGGCAGAAAATTTCTGGTTTAGAAAGTATATGACAGTTACAAAATCTCGGCTTAATGAAGAAGTTCCGGGTCATCAGAAATGACTCCGGTTTAAAATCCGGCTCAAGGGATTTAGTCTCACTAAAGCTCTCAATATCCGGTTTACAATCCGGTTCAAAGGAAATCTATTCTTCCACAAAGCTCTAAAGCGCTCAAATACGGTTTAGCAATGTCCGGTTCAAAAAGGAATTAACTTCTCGTAAGTTCGAGTTTCAAGACCGTCAGAAAATTTCCGGCAGAAAATGAAGATTCCGGTTTAAGATCCGGTTCAAGGGAAGGATGTCTCCCACAAAGCTTTGAAGCTCTCAATATCCAGTTTAAAATCCCGGTTCAAGAAGAATTTATCTCTTGCAAAAAGTTAAAAATTACCGAAGAAGACCTGGTGCCATGATGCACGGTTCAAACATGGGTATCCTGCCTTATTGGCCTGACATGTTATTGATCACACGGGGGCTTCTGCTTCATAAAGCGGGGTCGCTGTCCTTTTTATATCATGTGTGGTTACATGGAGTTGTCTGTTTTAAAGCGGCCTCCGGTTTACCCCTTGCAAAAAATTATGAATGTCATTTGGGGGCTCGGTCATGTCTGAACCGATGCAATACCTTTTGATAGGCGAAAGCCACCAGGTCACTTGGGGGCTCGGTCGTGTCCGAACCGATGCAACACCTTTTGATCGGCGAAAGTCACCAGATCACTTGGGGACACGGTCAAGTCTGAACCGGTCACGCCTCTTGATCGGCCTAAAGGCCTTAGAGTCACTTGGGGGCTTGGTCGAACCCGAACCATTGCCATGCCACTTGACCGGTGTAATGCCACGGTTTCATTTGGGGACCTGGCTGACTTGAACCATAGCTACACCTATTGGGAGCTTGGTCGTGTCTGACCATGGTAACACCATCTGATCGGCTCAGTAAAGCCCTCTTTTTGCAAACGGTTTTTATCATTGCCTTTGCTTCAATATCTTTTCTTGATAAAATTGCTTTTTTGTTTTGGTTGCGTTCTTAAACCAACCACATTTTACACTGGTTCAAACAACCAAATTGGCGGAACACGGTCAAATCTTAATCCGGAGACTATTTGCCCGGTTTGATTTTATGTTACCATCTTATTATGGAGTAAACCGGTGTTCATTAGCCCGGCTTGATTTTCAACTACAGGTTGTCAGTACATGATCAGTTATAATCCGGAGACTATCAACCCGGTCTGGTTTGACTACAAGTCACCAGTATTATATATGGTTAATCCGGTGTTTATCACAAACCCGGTACGGTTTTATCATAAACCGGCATAATATGAAAGGAGTTATCATTACTCAAATATTGGGGTTATCACTCTTACTACAAAAAGTTGGTAAACCAACGATGTGATTCAACGTCACAGGTATGATATATTTCATATTTTTAAGTGAAGCCTTGGTTATAAACCCAGGTTATATGTTGGGCATTATGACCCGTCCGGCGGTAAACTGCGAGGACACTTTAAACTTGTTGTATGCAGAAACAGGTTGAATAAAGTATGATGATAAATTATCCGGTGTTTTTTAAACCGGCTTGGCTTTAAGACGATAAGTCGCCAGTATGATGATAAATTATCCGGTGTTTTGTTAAACCGGCCTGGCTTTAAGACAATAAGTCGCCAGTATATGATGAGAAATTATCCGGTGTTTTATTAAACCGGCCTGGCTTTGGACTATAAGTCGCCAGTATATATTTGGATTGCACCATTGGAATTATGCGCTTATAAATCATTGGGTTATTCAAATAGCCAAACTTGGCTGAATTTTCATTATGATATTGAATGAATAATGTTTTCATACCGGATTATATTATTCAAATAGCCAACATGGCTGGATTCTTATTATGGTTATCAATAAGCAGTATTATGATTAAGGTTTTCAAAGTCGCTTTAGCGCAATGGCTATCATATTATCAATGGATACGATTTATTCTACAATTGAAGGAATAGTCCCGAGTCACTGCATGCTTATGACCCGGCACTTGGGGGCTACATTATTTAAGTTGAGATTACATCAAATACACAAGGTTCATGTCGCTGCAAGCATGCACCATGACACTTGGGGGCTAATGCAAAGTCATTTTTTTGCTCATATTATTGAAGACCCGACTCATCACATTATAATGAGCTGGCCCTTGGGGGCTACCAATTGCTCCTGTCAACAATTCAAGGTACACAAATTTTCATCTATTATTGAAAGGTCCACTGCTCAGTTGGTAAAGCACAAGGCTCTTAACCTTGTGGACGTGAATTCAAGCCCCATGATGGGGGGTATATCATATGATGTTATTTTCGTTGAAGTATATATCAAGTCCAAGCTCAATATTATCTTACTGAGCCGGCCCTTGGGGGCTATACATCATTGCTCAAATCTGCATGATTATATTTACAAAGTCCCTGCTCATTATTGCATAATGACCCGACCCTTGGGGGCTACACTGGTTGAAGTTTTTATGAGCATCAGACAATTACAAGTCCTAGGTTACTGCAAGCATGACAACCTGGCACTTGAGGGCTACACATGTGGAATATTCAATTCTGACTAATGATTGAGATGAACAACTTGGATTTCTTCAAGATGGTGATATTTATTGAAACAAGTCTTAAGTTGTTGCTATGCTACCTTCTTAAGACTTGGGGGCTACAAGTGATAGGCATATAAGAGGTATATTTTCAAGCTGGATGTTAATTACAAGTAGGGCCCGGTGCTATCAATATTTATAAACCGATGATCTTGGCAATGATAAACCGGCAAGTTCTGCGTCCTTAAACCGGCTGAAGATCAGATGAATATTTCAAGGACCAATATTGTTTTTAAGCATTGGGAGCTGAATCAAAGGAGTTATTCTTCACAATATATTTTCTATGATAAACCAATGTCAGCAAGTTGATTATGAAGCTGGCCTGTTAAACTAGATTTTCTAGAAGGAGGAAATGACAAGGACTTAAGGACGATCAGGTGCCGGTTTACAAAAATTCTTAACCCGGAGCACAACCTGTCAAATTTGTTCTGGTGTTTATTTGCAGCATAAGTTTACCATGGATAAATCCAAGCTAAACTTGGGGGCTAATGTCGGGGATATACCCCGCGGCATAAACCGGCCGGAGGTTAACCCGGCCGGACTTGGCGGTTTATCTGAAGACCCGCCCTGACCTTGGCGGTTTACAAGCAACCCGCTTGGTTGTTATGACTCACTGGTAACCCGGCGGGCGGATCAGACGGATGACAAGGCCCAAGGCCTAGAAGGCCAGTTCAACTATCGTGGGCCGGTTTAAGAGGAAAGGAATATTTGCCTTACAAGGAGTTAAGGCCAGGACTTGTATCCGGTTTGTATTAGAGATAGACTAGTCCTAATCCTAATAGGACTCCACATGTAAACCGCCCCTTCAACATATATAAGGAGGTGCAGGGCTCCCCAAAGGGAGGGAGAACAATCAATAATCTCTAGGGCTAGACACAAAGAGCCGTTTAACGACGTCTCCCTCGTGATGATAATGAGACCTAGCCTCAAACAGCATGTAGGGTTATTATCGGATGATGTTTCCCGGGGCCCGAAGCTGTCTAAATCCTTGTCTTGCGTGTTGATCCGCCCTGCGTCTCTCGTCCCACTCAACCCCTCTCAAGCTACCACATAGATGCGTTGGCCTCGCGACTAAGTCCTGACACTAAGGACATCTGACGTGACAATCCACGACACCTACCATTTAACAGCACCTAATTTGACACACAATACACTAACCCTAGCATTCAACAACAACTAATTGACACGGTACACTGATGACCCACAAGTATAGGGGATCTATCGTAGTCCTTTCGATAAGTAAGAGTGTCGAACCCAACGAAGAGCAGAAGGAAATGATAAGCGATTTTCAGCAAGGTATTCTCTGCAACCACTGAAATTATAGGTAACGAGCAACAAGTAACAAAAGTAAATAAAATGCAGCAAGGTGGCCCAATCCTTTTTGTAACAAAGGATAAGCCTGGACAAACTCTTCTATAGAGAAAAGCGCTCCCGAGGACACATGGGAATTATCGCCAAGCTAGTTTTCATCACGTTCATATGATTCGCGTTCGGTACTTTGATAATTTGATATGTGGGTGGACCGGTGCTTGGGTGCTATCCTTACTTGGACAAGCATCCCACTTATGATTAACCCTTATTTCAAGCATCCTCAACTACAAAAGAAGTATTAAGGTAAACCTAACCATAGCATGAAACATATGGATCCAAATCAGCCCTTTACGAAGCAACGCATAAACTAGGGTTTAAGCTTTTGTCACTCTAGCAACCCATCATCTACTTATTACTTCCCAATGCCTTCCTCTAGGCCCAAATAATGGTGAAGTGTCATGTAGTCGACGTTCACATAACACCACTAGAGGAGAGACAACATACATCTCATCAAAATATCGAACGAATACCAAATTCACATGACTACTAATAGCAAGACTTCTCCCATGTCCTCAGAGACAAACGTAACTACTCACAAAGCATATTCATGTTCATAATCAGAGGAGTATTAATATACATATAGGATCTGACATATGATCATCCACCAAACAAACCAACTAGCATCAACTACAAGGAGTAATCAACACTACTAGCAACCTACACGTACCAATCCCAGACTTAGAGACAAGAATTGGATACAAGAGATGAACTAGGGTTTGAGAGGAGATGGTGCTGGTGAAGATGTTGATGGAGATTGGCCCCCTCCCGATGAGAGGAGCGTTGGTGATGACGATGGCGATGATTTCCTCCTCCCAGAGGGACGTGTCCCCGGCAAAACAGCTCCGCCAGAGCCCTAGATTGGTTCCGCCAAGGTTCCGCCTCGTGGCGGCGGAGTCTCGTCCCGAAAGCTTGCTTATGATTTTTCTTCGGACGAAATACTTCATATAGGAGAAGATGGCCACCGGAGGGCCACAAGGGGTCCCACGAGGCAGGGGGCGCCCCCCACCCTCGTGGCCAGGGTGTGGGCCCCCTCTGGTATTTCTTCCGCTCAGTATTTTTTATTATTTCCAAAAATAACTTCCGTGGAGTTTCAGGACTTTTGGAGTTGTGCAGAATAGGTCTCTAATATTTGGTCCTTTTCTAGCCCAGAATTCCAGTTGCCGGCATTCTCCCTCCTTATGTAAACCTTGTAAAATAAGAGAGAATAGTCATAAGTATTGTGACAAAATGTGTAATATCAGTCCATAATGCAATAAATATCGATATAAAAGCATGATGCAAAATGGACGTATCAACTCCCCCAAGCTTAGACCTCGCTTGTCCTCAAACGAAAGCCGATAATGATGAATATGTCCACATGTTTAGAGGTAGAGGTGTCGATAAAATAAAATACGGACATGAGGGAATCATGATTAATCTTATAACAGCAACATATATGGATATTGTCATATGATTTCTTGTGCTCAAGTAATAATCTGTTCACAATGCAAAGTATGAATCAGAAACTTCATTGAGAACTAACAAACTATAATCTCAGTCATTGAGGCAATTGCAATTTATCATAACATCAGAAAGATTCTATGTCAGAGCTTTTTAGCAAGTCCACATACTCAACTATCATTTAGTCTTTCACAATTGCTAACACTCACGCAGTACTTGTGGTTACAGAGTTTTAATCGGACACAGAGAAAGATAGGGGCTTATAGTTTCGCCTCCCAACCTTTTACCTCAAGGGTAATGTCAACAATAATAGTTCATGCTAACTTACATCCAATTAGATATATGTATCAGGATCTTTCCAACACATTGTGCTTGCCAAAGGATAAAATGTAAAAAGGAAAGGTGAAGATCACCATGACTCTTGCATAAGGTAGAAGATAATAATAAAAGATAGGCCATTCATAGAGGAAGCAGAGGTTGCCATGCGCTTTCAGGGTTGGATGCACAAAATCTTAATGCGAAAGAACGTGACTTTATATTGCCACTTGTGATATGGACCTTTATTATGCAGTCCGTCGCTTTTATTTCTTCCACATCACAAGATCGTATAAAGCTTATTTCCTCCACACTAATCAATCATACATATTTAGAGAGCAATTTTTATTGCTTGCACCGATGACAACTTACTTGAAGGATCTTACTCAATCCATAGGTAGATATGGTGGACTCTCATGGCAAAATTGGGTTTAAGGGTATTTGGAAGCACAAGTAGTATCTCTACTTGGTACAATGAATTTGGCTAGCATCAAGGAGAAAGGCAAACTCAACATGTTGGATGATCCATGACAATATACTTTATCTCAGATATAAGAAAACATAACCCATTACGTTGTCTTCCTTGTCCAACATCAACTCTTTAGCGTGTAATATTTTAATGAGTGCTCCCAATCATAAAAGATGTCCAAGATAGTGTATTTATATGTGAAACCTCTCTTTCTTTATTACTTCCTATTAGTTGCAACAATGACCAAAGCTATGTTTGTCAACTCTCAACAACTTTTAATCATCATACTCTTTCTATGTGAAGTCATTACTCTCCATAAGATCAATATGATATCTTTGTTTCTTTTTATTCTTTTCTCTTTTTTTTTCTTTTATTCCCTCAAGATCATAGCAAGATAATCAAGCCCTTGACTCAACACTAATCTTTATTATATAGCTCATGGACTCGATTACATAAAGGGATCATAAAGCAATACTCAAAACTAGATCATTCTAAAACTTTATTCTACTAGATCAAGATATTACCAAAATGATCGAACTAGGAAAAACGGTAAAGATAGGAGATGTGATGGTGATACGATACCAGCGCACCTCCCCCAAGCTTGGCAGTTGCCAAGGGGAGTGCCCATACCCATATGATTATGTCTCCCTTACTGGTGAAGAAGATGGTGCTGATGATGGGTAGTCGCACATCGAGCGTAAGAGATCCTCCAACTTGCGGATAATGCCTTTGAGTGCGACGATATGCTCCTTCAACAAAATATTTTTACGTGTGAGATAGTTGTTTTGTATACGATCTAACTCAATCATCTTGAAAGCTTCGATCTCAGTTGGGGTAAGAAGATTGTGATCAAGTTGAAGGATGTCTTCTGCTGCCGGAACATTGTCCTTCATGGCCTTCTTGATCCCTTCATCCTTGTTGATCTCAATGGATTCTTCCCTCTTCAGCTCTATCTTCATTATCCAAGCATCGTTGTCACCATTGTTGGAGGAGGGGGATGACATGATGCCTGGCCTTGACAACCCTGACAGAAAACAGCTCGAAACAAGAACAGAGGACAATTGCATGATACAGGAGTCAAAACATTCGGGAGCTTCATCGTATTGGGAGCCTTGACATTTCATTCCCTCGATTTGCTGGATATAATCGACAGGCGCGACATATCGCACTACTTAATGGGATCTTGTTATCACAGTTATAGAATTGATGTGTCTCTCGCCATCCTTAATTAGTGATCTCCATTTACACAACGTAAATAGATTCCAAAAATAAAAAGATCTAGCCTGGTCAGATCAGACAGAGCAACTAATTGGGTGCTTCTTCGGGAGCCCCCGCAAGGGCCACTTGACACACGCTCAGCTGCCATCACGTGACGCGCTCTGAGCTCTCCCTCCGGATTTTTTTGTACACATTTTCTGCTTTCAAATAAATTTTTGGGGGTTTTTTTCGGCTTTTCTGTTTTCCATCAGTTTTTTCTTAGGATTTGGCCAAAAAAAAATAGGGAAAAAATTGCATGAAAAATGCACTTCCTTTTTTCGTTCCGTGAGAGGCACAGCTTCACTTCTCATGGACGCACGAATTTGCTTCAGTGAGAGGCACGGTCGTGCCTCTCAGAAAGGGGAAAACGTATTATTTTTTCAATGAGAGGCACGACAGTGCCTCTCGAAAAGGAAAAAAATACGCATTTTACTTTTTTCGTTTCATGACTGGCATGAATTTACTTCCTGTGGAGGCACATATTTGCTACCACGACTCTTGGGAAGGAAAAAAACACATTTTCTTTTTTTTTCATTCTGTGAGAGTCACGGTCGTGCCTCTCGAAAAGAGAAAAAACACGTTTCTTTTTTTTTCATCCCACGGGTGGCACGGATTTACTTCTCGTGGAGGCACGGATTTTCTTTTGCGACGTACCTCTAGGAAAGGGAAAAAATGTGTATCTCTTCCGAAGGGAAAAAACATGCCCCCCGTTCGGTTTTTTCGTACGGTTTTTTCACGAAAAATGGGTCATCGAAATATGTCAACATGTGATCTAGTTTTGAAGAAAGGGGAACCGACGGTGAAAACAACTTGAGATTTGGATGCACGGTTTAAGAGATAAACCATTTAAAATAAACAAATGTACGAAAAAATATATGTTTTTTAGGCTCTAACTTTTTACCTATGGCTCCTCCCCTAAAAGAGCGAGGGTTTCTCTGGCTCCTGCCGGTCCGCCTCGTCTTCAGTGGCTTAGGGCCATTGGGGCGGAGTGGATCCCGGCCCTTGCTTGTGGGAGGGCTTTGTTTTTAGATATTTCATTGAGTTTTGTTAGGGTTTAAGTCTTACTCAGGATGGAATAATGTTCTCCCTGCCTAGCTTCCGTTTCGATGGTGCGTCTAGCATCGTCGGTGGGCGTGTGGAGGTGTGTCTCTAGCGAATCTGACATTTGTGGATTTTCTCAGATATGGTTGTTGTTCGCCTATTTTCGTGTGTCTTTGGGTTGGATCGTCTGATATACGCTATTTTTCATCAGCGGCGGTTGTTGATCTGGTGCGTTGGTCCTATGGGGCCTTAGCACGAAGACTTCCCGGCTATCTACTCAAGCAAATATGCCCTAGAGGCAATAATAAAGTTATTATTTATTTCCTCATATATCATGATAAATGTTTATTATTCATGCTAGAATTGTATTAGCCGGAAACATAATACATGTGTGAATATATAAACGAACAGAGTGTCACTAGTATGCCTCTATTTGACTAGCTCGTTAATCAAAGATGGTTATGTTTCCTAACCATGAACAAAGAGTTGTTATTTGATTAACGAGGTCACATCATTAGTTGAATGATCTGATTGACATGACCCATTCCATTAGCTTAGCACCCGGTCGTTTAGTATGTTGCTATTGCTTTCTTCATGACTTATACATGTTCCTATGACTATGAGATTATGCAACCCCCGTTTACCGGAGGAACACTTTGTGTGCTACCAAACGTCACAACGTAACTGGGTGATTATAAAGGTGCTCTACAGGTGTCTCCAAAGGTACTTGTTGGGTTGGCGTATTTCGAGATTAGGATTTGTTACTCCGATAGTCGGAGAGGTATCTCTAGGCCCTCTCGGTAATGCACATCACATAAGCCTTGCAAGCATTGCAACTAATATGTTAGTTGTGAGATGATGTATTACGGAACGAGTAAAGAGACTTGCCGGCAACGAGATTGAACTAGGTATTGGATACCGACGATCGAATCTCGGGCAAGTAACATACCAATGACAAAGGGAACAACGTATGTTGTTATGCGGTCTAACCGATACAGATCTTCGTAGAATATGTAGGAGACAATATGGGCATCCAGGTCCCGCTATTGGTTATTGACCGGAGATGTGTCTCGGTCATGTCTACATTGTTCTCGAACCGTAGGGTCCGCACGCTTAACGTTACGATGATAGTTATTATGAGTTTATACATTTTGATGTACCGAAGGTAGTTCGGAGTCCCGGATGTGATCACGGACATGACGAGGAGTCTCGAAATGGTCGAGACATAAAGATCGATATATTGGAAGCCTATATTTGGACATCGGAATCGTTCCAGGTGAAATCGGCATTTTATCGGAGTACCGAGGGGTTACCGGAACCCCCCGGGGGGTTAATGGGCCTTCATGGGCCATAAGGGAGAAGAGAGGGGCCGGCCAGGGCAGGCCGCGCGCCCCCTCCCCCCCCTAGTCTGAATAGGACAAGGAAGGGGGGCGGCGCCCCCCTTTCCTCTTCTCCTTCCCCCTTTCCTTCTCCAACAAGGCAAGAGAAGGGGGAGTCCTACTCCCGGTGGGAGTAGGACTCCTCCAGGCGCACCCCTTGGGGGCCGGCCGCACCTCCCCCCCCCCTCCTTTATATACGGGGCAGGGGGGCACCCTAGAATACACAAGTTGATCTTCGTGATCGTTCCTTAGCCATGTGCGGTGCCCCCCTCCACCATATTCCACCTCGGTCATATCGTTGCGGTGCTTAGGCGAAGCCCTGCATCGGTAGAACATCATCATCGTCATCATGCCGTCGTGCCGACGAAACTCATCCCCGAAGCTTTGCTGGATCGGAGCCCGGGGAGCGTCATCGAGCTGAACGTGTGCTAAGAGCTCGGAGGTGCCGGAGTAACGGTGCTTGGATCGGTTGGACCGGGAAGACGTACGACTACTTCCTCTATGTTGCGTCAACGCTTCCACTTCGGTCTACGAGGGTACGTAGACAACACTCTCCCTCTCGTTGCTATGCATCACCATGATCTTGCGTGTGCGTAGAATTTTTTTTGAAATTACTACGTTCCCCAACATCTACTACAAAAGGTTTTGCCCAACTGCGACGAGGGAGGGGCGATACTGCCACCACATTTAAACATTTGAACTATTATAAACTATATATGTGCTGCTATTTGAGTGTGCAGTCTAAAAAAATTATAGTTGTGCATACTGTAGTTTTTAAGCCTTAACTACTGAATGTGTTTAGACTGGGTATTGAAAAACAGTTTGCAATTCAAACATTAATATCATAGAACTCAAAGAAGTTTTGATCAAATGGTTTACTGACACCAAATATGATAAAGGAAATGGCATTACATATTCTTCATCTAAAGAAAAATTGAGAACCACAAGAAACTGAGTAAATATATTTTTAAAGAAACCAAATGTATTTTTATTGAAGTATATTTTTCTTATTTTTATACTCTCTTATTTTTTCTCATTTGTCTACATTTATAGAAATAGTAGGTTAGTATATATATATATATATAATTGGCAGAGATTCTTTTTCTCCTTTTGTGCATATTGTTATTTCCTTTTATGTTTTTAATTCCTAGTACATTTAAGCAATACATGGAGCGGAAAAAGCTCAAAAGGCATACTTCCCGCGCTTTCAGAGGATCTAAATCAGTCTTCATCCTTTCGCTTTTCAAAGCCCCTCGCTTCATTGGATCCTTTTAGTTTAATACTCCCTCCGTTCCTTGATATAAGGTGTATAGATTTTTGAGAAAAACCCCGAAATATAAGGTGTATTGCGTTGCACCACTCGTTTGGATAATTTTTTTAGGTATTTGATTACATTTCCTTATATTAGGAAAGCTCCTCTATTTTCTCATGCCAATTAGTCAGGTGTAATCTCGCCCAAAACTTGTGAAATTTTCCCTCCACATGTGTTCTTTAATTTCCGTGCCAAAAACTATACACCCTATATTCAGGAACGGATGGAGTATTACTTTTTGGAAGCTCCCGTGAAAAATTGTGATATGGAAGACACATGGTGTTGATATGTCCTGCACTTTGGTGAAAACCACTATGAGGGAGTATATGTTTATGTTATTATAAGCTGAATGACTGAGCAATCCAGTCAAGGACAAACTCTAAATCCTGTTAATAGTTTAGAGATTAGATATACCCATTTTTTATTTCGCAAAAAAAAGATATACCCATTTTTGCTTTTGTTGTTTTTTATTTTCAGTAGTCGCTTATTTTTCTCAACCAGGATCGAGTAAGGCACGTATTAAAAACTATGTGGGTAAAATGTACCATTGCAAGGACCACCAACCATCCACATGAACATCGACAATTGACAGCACCAGGATTGTTCCCTCAAGAGCGATGCTTCCAAGAAGGAAATGACATGTGAGCGCTCATGTTTTCATTTTAATTTTTATTTTGTGATGGGGGTACTTATATTTGTTGTTTATGTCTGTGTATTCACTGTCTTCACCATTATATATCTTTTTCGCGGGAATTTAGCATTCTAATTGTACTACGCTAGCTTCAATGTTTTTTTCCTCCGCTGGTTGTTGAGATGTGTAAGCTTGCAAGGGAAACAAAATGTGTGCCCCAGGAAGCTTGGTAATCATCACTGATAATATGGTTATTTTGGTGGTGCTTACACCCTGATCTGCGTTGCAGAAGAGCGTCATCGTATTGGGAGCCTTGACATTTCATTCCCTCGATTTGCTGGATATAATCGACATGCGGGCCATATCGGACTACTTAATGGGTGATCTTGTTATCACAGTTACAGAATTGATGTGTATCTCACCATCCTTAATTAGTGATCTCCATTTACACAACGTAAATAGATTCCGAAAATAAAAAGATCTAGGCTGGTCAGATCAGACAGAGCAACTAATTGAGTGCTTCTTCGGGAGCCCCCGCAAGGGTCATTTTCCTATTCTGTTCAGAGTAACAGATTGTGAAGGAAGTACCACTTTGGCATGTCCAAATAGTATCCATTTTCTACAGTGCTTTCCTATGCCCAAATAACCATCCTCCACCAAATGCCAGCTCAATCCATTCATTATTTTGAGCCGAGCTTCAACATTCGTATTTATGTCCAGTGTGGTGGTTTGCAAAGCAAGTACCAGCTAGGCTCCTCCTTTTAACCTGAAAATTTGTGAAGACGGTCTTCTTAGTAACTGATCATCCTCAGCCAAAACTCACGCCCATTAGGCATGTACATTTCCCGTACCGCTAATCAAACACTTGGCTGCTAATTCATGTTTGAGCACCGATCGGTCTTCTCGTGAGAATCTTATGTTGTAATTTTCTTCCTAGCACCTACATGGGGAGTGCCGAACCCACTAGACATTTCTAGGCCACCCAGAACACATGGCAACGCCACGGTCACCCGGTGACCACGCGGCGGGCATGCGAGCTTACGCGCTCTCGAGTTCGGGCCCTCGGCACCATCCAAACCTCGATGTCTCTCCATCAAACCATGTATTTCTGATTAAATAGATACTTATTTACCTAGAAATGATTTTTGAAAAAAATAAAGAGCAAACTATGAGGCAGCTGCAGTTCAAATTTGCCCCGCTTCCAACTGAATCGGCGGAAATTTGTCTTTTTCATGAACGGTGGATCAAAACAATTTACACCCAACCATTTTGTCAATTGTGAATTAAATATGGCCTAGTATTTTATAAAAATGATCTGGTCCAATTTTCCAACAATTATTTGGTAGTTCCTTCACAAAAAAACCTCCTTTCGGGCACTCGAAAAATGGAAAATGGTTTTTTCGTCCAACGAAAATGAAAACTTCCTTAGGCAACATTGTTTTCCATTCCAAGATGCACCCTTGTGCACAATATGAGACCATTTGAACAAACTATGCCATGAATGTGGCCATAAGATTGATCATTTGGCTTGAAAGCCATTGATCTCCACACATGATAGCTCGTTTCTGAGAACACTTTTTTAAAATAATTGCCGTATTACAAGAGTGTTATTTTTCCTAGGAACTTAACCATATGATGACACAATGCGAAGGTTTCCCAATTTTTTGTTTTTTTTTGAATTTTTTATGCCCGTTTCAAAATGCGGTCAAAACGGCGGGAATGACCGTTCCTATCTAGTGGTTGAATCTTGGAATTTTTTTGGTATTTCTCTGATTAAATAGGTCCTTATTTACCTAGAAATGATTTTTAAAAAAAATAAAGAGCAAACTATGAGGCAGCTGCAGTTCAAATTTGCCCCGCTTCCAGCTGAATCGGCGGAAATTTGTCTTTTTCACGAACGGTGGATCAAAACAATTTACACCCAACCATTTTGTCAATTGTGCATTAAATATGGCCTAGTATTTTATAAAAATGATCTGGTCCAATTTTCCAACAATTATTTGGTAGTTCCTTCACAAAAAAAACCTCCTTTCGGGCACTCGAAAAATGTAAAATGGTTTTTTCGTCCAACGAAAATGAAAACTTCCTTAGGCAACATTGTTTTCCATTCCAAGATGCACCCTTGTGCACAATATGAGACCATTTGAACAAACTATGCCATGAATGTGGCCATAAGATTGATCATTTGGCTTGAAAGCCAATGATCTCCACACGTGATAGCTCGTTTCTGAGAACACTTTTTAAAAATAATTGTCGTATTACAAGTTTATTATTTTTCCTGGAAACTTGGTCACATATAATGACAGAATGAGAAGGTTTCCCATTTTTTTGTTTTTTTTGAATTTTTTATGCCCGTTTCAAAATGCGGTCAAAACGGCGGGAATGACCGTTCCTAGCTAGTGGTTGAATCTTGGAATTTTTTTGGTGTTTCTCTGATTAAATAGATACTTATGTACCTAGAAATAATTTTTGTAAAAAATGAAGAGCAAAATACGAGGTAGCTACAGTTCAAATTTGACCCGCTTCCAGCTGAATCAGCGGGAATTTGTCTTTTTCACCAGAGGTGGATCAAATCTTTTGACACCCAACCATTTTGTCAATTGTGCATTAAATATGGCCTAGTATTTTAGAAAAATGATTTGGTCCAATTTTGCAACAATTATTTGGGAGGCCCTTCACAAAAAAACCTCCTTTCGGGCACTCAAAAAATGGAAAATGGTTTTTTCGTCCAAAGAAAATGAAAACTTCCTTAAGCAACATTGTTTGCCATTCCAAAATGCACCCTTGTGCACAATATGAGATACTTTGAACAAACTATGCCATGGATGTGGCCATAAGATTGATCATTTGGCTTGAAAGCCAATGATCTCCACACGCGATAGCTCGTTTCTGAGAACACTTTTTAAAAATAATTGCCGTATTACAACTTTATTATTTTTCCGGGAAACTTGGTCACATGTAATGACACAATGCGAAGGTTTCCCATTTTTCTGTTTTTTTTTTGAATTTTTTATGCCCGTTTCAAAATGCGGTCAAAACGGCGGGAATGACCGCTCCTAGCTAGTGGTTGAATCTTGGAATTTTTTTGGTGTTTCTCTGATTAAATAGATACTTATGTACCTAGAAATAATTTTTGTAAAAAATGAAGAGCAAAATACGAGGTAGCTACAGTTCAAATTTGACCCGCTTCCAACTGAATCAGCGGGAATTTGTCTTTTTCACCAGAGGTGGATCAAATCTTTTGACACCCAACCATTTTGTCAATTGTGCATTAAATATGGCCTAGTATTTTAGAAAAATGATTTGGTCCAATTTTGCAACAATTGTGCAACCATTTTGTCAATTATTTGCCCCCCCCTAAAAACTCATTTCTCATAACAATTTTTAAAAGATATTTGTCTTATTCCAATTCCAAGTTTGTTAGTTTTCCTAAAATCTATGTCACATTTGGTGACACAATGAGTATGTTTCTTTTTGAATTTCTCATATCATAAAACTGTTTCTATGATTCAACACTTTTTTTTGAAAAAATATGGTTCAACACCTTATTTTTAGTCGATTGCGACCAATTTAAAAGGTCATAACGTGTACTGGGTTCTGATTGGTCCATGGACATGTCACGCGGATCGTGCTCAAACGCCGTCGGATGCTCTCGGATCCGACGGCAGCCCTTTCTCCCTCACCCCCTCCCCCTCTTTGTCTCAAAAAAAGAAAAAAGAAAACTCCCTCACCCTCTCACCCCACGAACCCTGGCGCTCCCTCTCCCCTCGTCTCCCACATCGCCGCCGCCACCTCCCTCCTTCCCCTCTGGCAAGATCGCCATGCTCTACTCCTTCCTCCTTCCCCTCCGGCAAGATCGCCGTGCTCTGCTCCTCCCTCCTTCCCCTCCGGCAAGATCCCACATCCATTGATCCATCCTCAACCGGAACCCCTCTCCCGATGCCAGATCCAATCCTCCTCCCTCCCTCCTCGCCCCGGCTCCCTGCTCCCCTCCCCTTCCAGATCACCGCCACCACCTCCCTCCTCCTCCCTCGCCCCGGTTCCCTGCTCCGCCGAGGCCGCCGTCGGGAGATCCGACTTCGCCGATGGGAATGGGGCCGGATCCGCCACGCCCGAGCGCTCCATCCTCGTCGATAGGGACGACTACATCCTGGCCTCGGCGCTTCCGGCAACGGCGGCTCATCTCCTTCCTCGGGCACCACAACTTCAACCGCACCATGGATGTGTAAGCACGCAGTCGTGTCTCCCCCTCCCTCCTTCAAACCTGCCTCTACGAATGCATCTCTTGATCCGGGCAACGCACACGCGCGCGCAGGTTGGTGACCCAGATGGACCTAGCCGAGCTGCTGGACGCGGGCTCCTGGGACAAGGCCCTCCGACCGCCTACTGGGCGTCCACGGCCGCACCCTCTTCCACTACCTCCGCGTGCACAAGGCCATCGACGACGTGCTCGCTGGAGCCCCGGAGGCGCGCTCCGTCACCACCGCCTCGACCAGTGCATCATCTGCCACCCCACCAAGAGCCACGCCGTCACCAGGCTCCGCGCCATCTTCTCCTCCCTCCTATACTCCAAGCGATACAGGTAAAATACAACATTGCTAGCTATCGCTGCAAGTCTGCAATCGATTCGATAGATAAAATGAGCATTGGTTCGTTAGATGGGATCTTGATTTCGTTGCGTTGCTTAGGGCTTTTATAATGTCTGTGTCAGGTGTAGCTGCAGAGACGCTGGGCAGAGTGTATGGATACAATGTCCATGCGTGGAAGAACTAAAATTCAGTTAATGTCCATGCTGTTAGTCATCTAGTCCGTAGGATCGGAGTGACTGCCTGCTGCCATTTGCTTGTGTTCCATCTTTGTTGAATGTACCTACCATCATACCTGTGGTGTTTTAAGCATCTTGGATCTCAATATATGGTGTCGAAACTGTTGAAACAAAATGATGTAAGAGTTGTCCTGCTTGTTTTAATTATTTCCCTGGATATGTTTTTCTATTTAGCTTTCTCGCTGGAATGGCGCTCTGCTTTGTGATGCGGAGCTTCTGAATCTTTGTGGTGGAATCTTGTTATTTTAATTATATGTCATTGTATCTCATATTTCTGCACTTTTTCTTTTGGAGCAGAAACATTAAGATTCTACTGGGTCTTTGCATTTTGAAAATTGTGTGTCTAACTCCGAACTAGTACGGTGCACTATTCAGTTGTAGTTGGTGTGCACAGTTGCATCGGTACTTGTAATTTTGCTTAATAGTTTGCTGTAATTCTGAATGGAGTTGTATTTCTTGCTTAACAGGCCACTATAATTTTTGCTTAAACCTGTTTCAGGCAAACCAAGGTTGATGAAGAAGTAATGTCCATCAGGTTCTTCACTTACTGGACAGTAAGTATTGTTTGCACAAACAAAATGTTCGCCTTTTGCCTGGTCTCATTGCCCCGGATTCAGTTTAACTAAACGTGCATTTCACAGACTGATGCGTACCAAGAGACGGGGTGCTACAACCACAACTGCCGTGGGTTTGTCCAGACGACCAACAAGATAGCCATCGGCGCGGCTATCACGCCACAATCGTTGTACAACGGGAGGCAGTTTGATATTAATCTGAAGATATGGAAGGTAAATGCCATTTCAGAATCACGGCTGTAATTTTCATTTTTCAAGAAGAATTGGTTGATCTGCATGGCAAATGCATGATGATTAGGAATATGATCATGTCTCGTGTAGAATTGGATTTCTCTGGCTGTTTCGTAAACTAAATTTGGTTCAGTTAAAAAACTGCACTACCTGACAGTTTTGGGCAGCGAGCTTCTAACTGAAAAATGAGTTTGTTATGCTCATAATTTCAAGTTGGCCTCTACATATGAGTTGTAAAGCATGCTCTAAGGTTTCCGTAGAGTACTTGTTTGCTTCGTTTGGATGTATGATTTGAGAGCAGCCGTCTATTTAGTTTGCTGTCCAGAAATATAGTACATTTTAATGTCGGTGGTGGTCTTGTCTTAGATAGATTCTGTAGTGTATTAATCTCACTGGGTAGAGTGGCCTACTTGCACACTTTTATTGACTCGTTGGTTACTGATTACTTTCGAGCGAGTAGCACATGTCTCAAGCAACTGTAGTATTCCTTTCCCTGAATTGCTCCCTTGTCTTGCTGTGGCCGTATGCTTCGTGGTCAATGATGCGTGCTGTATACATATTAAAACCAAAATTGGAGTTGTTTTAGTTGTGCATATTAGAATTGAATTATGCTCTGTTTTGCTGTAGTTGTATGCTCTTATTGCTAAATTGTTTAGCGGGTTGTTCAAACTAAACTCGTCCAGTCAGCTTGCTATGATGTATTGTATATTACTGTACTTCAGACGTCTTGTAGAATTTGGTGTGGCAATACATCTGAAGTACAGTAATATACAATACATCATAGTACAGTAATATACAATATCTTGCTACGACAGATTGTAGAATTCTTTTAGTTGCTGCTTCTCATGTATACATCAGTTGTTGTGATTACATCTTCATTACATTATAGACATCTGCATTTCTTTGAAATTTTGTTAAATATAAATTTTCTAGATTGTCTATACACTAAACCTGGAGGTTTGAATATCTACTCCAGGACTGAAGATGGTACTCTAATGCCTTTGCGTTCACCCTTTTACAGGAGCTCCAGGCCTAGGAAATTTCAAGTTCGAAGCGGTTGTACAAGACATGCAAACTGGAAGGGTTGCAACCAAATCCAATTGACAACATGGCAATGGTCTCTGAATATCTAAGCTAGTGATCATCTTTTCAGCGATTCCTTTTCTGTTTGGCCTTCTCGTAGGTAGTGTACATTAGTTGTCTGTTGGAGTTGTGATGGCAGTATATCTTCTTTGTTGCTTCACTGTCGTTTGATAATCTGATGAAGATGTACATATGATATATGATTGTACGGCGAAACAAATATTGCTTTGATAGCAAAATAAAAAAAACTCATCTATTTCTCTGTTGTCCAGTCCTATGAATTAGCGGGCTGAAAATATTGATGGGTTGGAAGAGGCTTTGGCCCAAACAATGCTGGACAAAGATGGAACAAAAAAAGTCTCAAAAATAGAAAATGGACCGCAAAAAGGCTGAGGCCCAGAAAATGGAAAAGGCTTAGAAAACAAAAAACGCCATGTTGGGCTAGGCCCATGTAGCTAGCGAAAATTAATTGAAAAAAAACATAAAATGGGCTGAATTAATGGGCTTGGCCCATGTAAAACCCCCATTTGGACTGGGCTGATTTTAACCAACGACCTTTTCAATTCGTCGCAATTTTGCCACGTCAGATTGCCACGTCGGATCCGACATGGCCTGGGGAGAGAGCTAGCGACCAAAACAGAAGGCCATAGGATCAACGACCTTTTGTTAAAAGTCGCTATAGTCAGTTTATGACGGCCAGCTTTTGACCTTCTGTTTTTGGTCACAAAAAGGTCGCAAATGGAAATTTGTGACCTTTCAGTGACCAATAGTGGTGGTCACAAGTTGACATATTTCTTGTAGTGGTTGGTCAGATCAGACAGAGCAACTAATTGAGTGCTTCTTCGGGAGCCCCCGCAAGGGTCATTTCAAGAGCCCCCGCAAGGGCCAATTGACACGCTCTTAGCTGCCTTCACGTGTCGCACTCTGGGTGCTCTCTCTGGGGATTTTTAAGTTTTTTTAATTTTTTGTACACGTTTTCTGCTTTCAAATAAATTTTTTGGGGTTTTTTTTCGGCTTTTCTGTTTTCCATCGGGTTTTTCTTAGGATTTGGCCAAAAGAAAATAGGGAAAAAATTGCGCGAAAAAACGCACTTCCTTTTTTCCCATGAGAGGCACGGATTCACTTCTCATGGAGGCACAGATTTGCTTCAGCGAGAGGCATGTTCGTTCCACTCGGGAAGGGGAAAACATATAAATTTTTTCCGTGAGAGGCACGACCGTGCCTCTCGAAAAGGAAAAAAATACACATTTTGTTTTTTTCGTTTCGTGAGTGGCATCAATTTACTTCTCGTGGAGGTACATATTTGCTTCCACGAGAGGCACAACTGTTCCTCTTAAGAAGGAAAAACACACATCTTTTTTTCCTTCTGTGAGAGGCACGGTCGTGCCTCTCGGAAAGAGGAAAAAACACGTTTTATTTTTTTCATACCGCGGGTGGCACAGATTTACTTCTCGTGGAGGCACGGATTTTCTTTTGCGAGAGGCACGGGCGTGCCTCTAGGAAATGGAAAAAACGTGTGCTTCTTCCGAAAGGGGAAAAAACATGCCCCCGGTTTGGTTTTTACGTACGGTTTTTTCACAAAAAAGGGTCATCAAAACCTGTCAACATGTCATCTAGTTTTGAGCAAAGGGGAACCGACGGTGAAAATGATTTGAGATTTGGATGCGCGGTTTAAGAGATAAACCATTTAAAATAAACAAATGTACGAAAAATAGATGTTTTTTAGGTTCTAACTTCTTACCTACGGCTCCTCTCCTAAAAGAGCTAGGGTTTCTCTGGCTCCTGCCGGTACGCCTCGTCTTCAGTGGCCTTAGGGCCATTGGGGCGGAGTGGATCCCGACCCTTGCTTGTGGGAGGGCTTTGTTTTTAGATCTTTCTTTGAGTTTTGTTATGGTTTACGTCTTACTCGGGATGGAATAATGTTCTCCCTGCCTAGCTTCCGTTCCGATGGTGCGCTAGCATCGTCGGTGGGCGTGTGGAGGTGTGTCTCTAGCGAATTTGTTATTTGTGGATTTTCTCAGATATGGTTGTTGTTCGTCTATTTTCGTGTGTCTTTGGGTTGGATCGTGTGATCTACGCTATTTTCCATCGGCGGCGGTTGCTGATGTGGTGCGTTGGTCCTATGGGGCCTTAGCACGAAGACTTTCCGACTGTCTACTACAAAAAGTTTTGCCCAACTGCGACGAGGGAGGGACGATACCAGCGGCGCGCCTTCGGCTCACTTTTGTGCTTGTGGTCGTCTCTACGCGGTCTACGAATCTAGATGTATTTTTTATTATTTTTAACGTTCGTTGTAATACCATATTTATAGATGAATAGATTTGAGATTTCTCAAAAAAATATGAGAAAGTAGAAATCTTCTAGGTTGCAACGAGTAGCACACATACAACACACCACTTGTAACAACCTGATAATGTGGGAGTGATTTTTGAAAGAAGATCCATGGCGTTATTGTTGTGACTTTCTGATTAGGTACCTCCAAAATTATTATTTCTAATGATAATTTGTCTGAACATGTACGCAATATCAAGCCTGTAGTGTCTCTCCCGTGGATCCCTCCTAGTCCTGGGTGCGTCAAATTGAACACTGATGGCTCTTTTGCTACAGATGGAACGGCAGGTGCAATTATGGTTCTAAGGGTGCCAATGGATCCATCATTTTCTCAGCTTGCAGGGAGCTTAGATCTTGTCGGGATGCGCTTGAGGCGGAGCTTTGTGCGTGTATGGAAGGACTCTCGTTTGCTATTCAGAGACCTTCCAATTGTGATTGAGATGGATTCGATGGTGGCAGTCTCTATGATTCAAGATCATGAACTCGATAGATCTGTTTATTCCTCGCTTGTGATGAAAATTAGACATCTTAGAGGTCTCCAACATACTTGTATTACTCATATTAACCATACGCAAAATAAGGTTAGCGGCAATTTGTCTAGTTTTGCTAGAGTAGAAAGAAGGACAATGACTTGGATTGGATCAGGTCCCCCGGAAGCAGTAGAACTAGCTCTTGCAGGTTGTATGAACACTACCTTTGAGTAATACAAGTTTTGTTTCGCAAAAAAATAAAGACTTTCCTATTGGGCCCGATCGAGCAGGCCATCTCGGTGGGCTACTCCATGTGTTAGGCTGAATAGGGAAAGGTACAAGGTACCAGCGGTTTGTCTAAAACTAGAAGAAAAACAAGGTACACCAGTGGTGGAACTTCTCAAAAAAGAAAAGTGTGCCAGTGGGGGCCGAATTCACTGTTTTGACCCTTTTTATAAACTTTAGCGCGATTTGACCCCAGTCTGGAAAAAATTCGTGATCTGACCCTTTTCCTACCGCCATCGTCTTTGGCGGTAGGGTAACACAGCCTATCGCCGAGGGCTATGGCGGTAGGATTTAACTGCGCCGGTCGTTCGAGATTGAAAATACCCTACCGCCATAGTCCTTGGCGGCAGGGTCTGGAAGGTATAAATAAGGTCCCGCGTCTAGCATTACGCATTCGCTCTGGTGGAATGTTGGCTAGCGCGTGCCGGTTTAGCTGGGTAGGTCTTAGGTTCGAGCCTTATTGAGGCCTTTTTTTTGTTTCTTTTTATTTTGCCCAATAAAAAATAAACAATTTGTTCGATTAATATTAGGATATGAATTATTGATAAAAGAAAGTTTTTACTTATATGTAACTGTTTTATAAAAATTTCGCAAAGATATAAACAAATATGATGGGATAAACAATTTGTCCAATTAATGTTAAGGTATGGATTATTTATAAAAAAGTTGTAACTTATATGTAGCTATTTTATAAAATTCTGCGATTCAAAGATGACCTCTCCAGTAAGATCAAATACGGTTTAAGTTCGTTCTCAGCATTATCATCCAAACATAGATACAAAACATGGTGTGCAAAGGCCTTCTGAACTTTAAACAAAATAAGAAAATAGCAGTAAATATACAACCCCTAGGTAAACAAATTATTTGTTGATCCTTATTGAGGCCTTTTTTTTGTTTCTTTTTATTTTGCCCAATAAAAAATAAACAATTTGTTCGATTAATATTAGGATATGAATTATTGATAAAAGAAAGTTTTTACTTATATGTAACTGTTTTATAAAATTTTCGCAAAGATATAAACAAATATGATGGGATAAACAATTTGTCCAATTAATGTTAAGGTATGGATTATTTATAAAAAAGTTGTAACTTATATGTAGCTATTTTATAAAATTCTGCGATACAAAGATGACCTCTCCAGTAAGATCAAATACGGTTTAAGTCCGTTCTCAGCATTATCATCCAAACATAGATACAAAACATGGTGTGCAAAGGCCTTCTGAACTTTAAACAAAATAAGAAAATAGCAGTAAATATACAACCCCTAGGTAAACAAATTATTTGTTGATATTGAAGAGGATAAATGAATGGTCATAGATCCGTATTTCATCCTTTCTTGGGCTCTAGTATGAGAACACAAGTTTCAAATGAACATATACATATACAAACTAGAAGTCCAACTGATTACAAAAGCATTGAGCAGTTTACGAGGACTGGAGCACTCACCTTGATAAAGTGTAAGCTAGTTGCTGCCGCTGCTCCTGATCTGGCAAGGGAGTTCCCTAATCTAGTAGTGCTTCAGAGGAAAACAAGGTCCAAGGACAGTGAATAATTGAGGGCAAGAGGAGATGATGGAGCAAAGGCCTGAAGATGATTGCAACTGTTTTATAAAATTTTCGCAAAGATATAAACAAATATGATGGGATAAACAATTTGTCCAATTAATGTTAAGGTATGGATTATTTATAAAAAAGTTGTAACTTATATGTAGCTATTTTATAAAATTCTACGATACAAAGATGACCTCTCCAGTAAGATCAAATACGGTTTAAGTCCGTTCTCAGCATTATCATCCAAACATAGATACAAAACATGGTGTGCAAAGGCCTTCTGAACTTTAAACGAAATAAGAAAATAGCAGTAAATATACAACCCCTAGGTAAACAAATTATTTGTTGATATTGAAGAGGATAAATGAATGGTCATAGATCTGTATTTCATCCTTTCTTGGGCTCTAGTATGAGAACACAAGTTTCAAATGAACATATACATATACAAACTAGAAGTCCAACTGATTACAAAAGCATTGAGCAGTTTACGAGGACTGGAGCACTCACCTTGATAAAGTGTAAGCTAGCTGCTGCCGCTGCTCCTGCTCTGGCAAGGGAGTTCCCTAATCTAGTAGTGCTTCAGAGGAAAACAAGGTCCAAGGACAGTGAATAATTGAGGGCAAGAGGAGATGATGGAGCAAAGGCCTGAAGATGATTGCAACAACCTAACTATCAGGAAGGCTTCATACATTAATGATGAAGAGATATTTTGGGCAAATAGTGCATAAGACCAATTGATCTTGGTGGACTTTCAAATCTTTTTTATGCAGGTAATGCGTGAGATCAATTGATCATATTCGTTTATAACTTTGCGGAAATTATATGAAACAATTACAGATAAGTAAAAATATTTTTTATCAATTATTCATATCCTAATATTAATTGGACAAATTGTTTAGTTTCTATTGGGCGAAATAAAAAGGAACAAAAAAACAGCCTGTGTAAGGCTCGAACTCAAGACCTACCCAGTTAAACTGGCATGCGCTAGCCAACTTTCCACCAAAAAGACCACATACTAGTATACGTGCGATATAATTTATATCTTTCAGACCCTACCGCCAAAGACTATGACGGTAGGATAGACGGCGCACTCATGTCCTACCGCCAAAGACGATGGCGGTAGTAAAAGAGTCAGATCAAGAATTTTTTTCAGACTGGGGTCAGATCGCGCTAAAGTTTATAAAAAGGGTCAAAACAGTGAATTCGGCGGCCAGTGGGGGTTGGAAAGAAATGCGGCGTGCGAGTCACTCACTCCGGATGCTGGAGGTCAATTTTCTAGGCGTCGCTGTCCGTCCCCGGTCCCTCGCCGCATCTTATTGTCTGGTGGTGAAAACGGCGCGGAAACGGACGGAACTGGGTGCTACCATATTTGTTTTCATATTTTTTTGCAGAAGCGGAAACGAATACAGAAACCCCGAAAACAAATACGGAAACAAATACTACCGGAAACAGACACAGAGCGAATACACAGCGGACACGGAAACAAAACGGTTTGTTGACCAGAACTTAAAACCCTCTTGAATCATAGAGAAATATAGACAAAAAAACAAACAAATTATGGAATTGTTAACATGTCTACAAAATAATATGGTTGTGTTAGCAACATAGGATAGTATTGTAGTAGCACATGACAATTCCGTATAGGGTCTAGTTGAGTACGTGTGTGGTAGTAAAGTTGGCACTCAAATGATCCATTCTGCTGATTATACTCATTGTGTCATTGTATGTTATTTGGTAGTTGGGCTACAAAGTAGCCATAGGCCTATAGTAAAAACAGAAATTCCATATTTACGGAAACAGAAAGTTCCATTTCCACTTCTATTCTACTGGAAAACATCATTCCGTTTTTGTTTCTGTTTCCACATAAAAAATTACATTTCCATTTCCGTTTTGCAAATTTCCACTTTCGTTTTCATATTTCCTCTCCGTTTCCATTTTTCCTTCGGAAAAGCGGAAACTTTCCACTCCATTTTCATCCTACTGGTGGTTGCCGAGCGCCTTGACTTCATAGGAGGGAGGGGAGACTTCACTTCATCGGGTGAATGGAGCAGGGGATAAATATCGGCGGCGCCGACGGGGTGGAGGTGAAGAAGGAGGCGGGGGAGGAGGAGGAGATAAATCTGGGCGTCCCGGGCGGGGTGTTGGTGAAGGAGGAGGCAGGGGAGGAGGAGGAGGTCGAGTTCGATCCGACGGAGGCAGGGGCGGAGCCAGCGTAATGGCGTTGGGTTCAGTTGAACCCAACGATTTTTCTTGGCCGGGTATATGTACACGTATACGTACCTGCATGAACCCAGTGGAAAATAGGGCTTGAACCCATCAAACTTAGAATGCAACGCAAGAAGCCCAAAAGCCCGTAAAGGCGTAAAGTGAACTCCATCCGTGCCAGCCTGCCAGGTTCCCCTATTCTCCTGGCTACCTCCAAGTTCCCCTCTCGCTAGGGTTTTTTCTCCTCTCGGCGGCGGCGATGTCAAACCGTGGAGATCGGCTTCCTCCCCGGCCCTTCCCTCCCTCCGCCAGCGACCGCCGGGGCTCACGGGTCCTGGTGGGCAGGGCGGCGTTAGGGTTTTGATCGGGACCATACCGCTCGCGGATCACTTTTAGCCCGGGCAAGAGAATCATGGCTACTGAGGCATCAAGTTCGGTTACGGCGACATCCGATCTCGAAGCGCTGATGGAGGAACTAGGCTTGAGGGAGGACGACCTCCAGGACGTGGTTGTGGATGATAGCGAGTTGACACCTGAAGCAAATCGCTGGATGGCTTTGGCTAGGGTGCATACTGATAAACCCTACAGCCAATATTGGTTTTATCGGAACATGAGGGTAGCATGGGATCTGGCGCAAGAGGTGAAAATCCGGCCTCTCGAGGATAATCTGTACTCTATGCAATTCTCATGTCTTGGCGACTGGGAGAGTAATGGATGAAGGCCCTTGGAATTTCAAAGGAAAAGTTGTCGTGATGGCGCCCTACGATGGATTCACCAAGCCTTCCACTATCGTCCTTAACAAGATCGATATTTGGGTTCAGATCCACGATCTCCCAGATGGTTTCTACTCCAAAATCAAAGCCCTGTCAGCTACTATTGGTGAATTCATATTTGCCGAACGTAAGTCACACGACTTTGAGGGAAACTTTGCTCGTGTTCGGGTAAAAATTGATGTCACTAAGCCCTTGAAGAATGCTGTCTCCCTAGTGGTCAAGAGGAAGGAAAATCTGGAACGAGTAATCTTCAGAGTCAAGTATGAAAGGCTCCCCAACTGGTGTGCAGTTTGTGTGTACCTTGGCCATCTTTTCAAGGAGTGCGGCGATGGAGTTCATCCTCCCAAAGCCCTCGTCTTCAAGGATCTCAAAGCTTCTTGGTCCAGGGGGCCTGGCAATGGACCAGGAGACGGTAATGGGCCCAGAAGTGGACGAGGGAGAGGCCGTGCTGGAAGAGGCGGTGGACGTGGAAGATCACAGTTCGGTGCCCAGCACGACCAGAACTATGACAGATCGGATGAGACTGGAAAAGATATAACGATGCTGGAAGTGGATGGTAATAGGAAGAGGGCAGCAGGAGTTGTGGAAGGGGGCCAGAAAGTAGAGGCTTTCACACACCAAGCAAATAAACCCCTGATGTTGACTGCGCCGGAGATACCGGTTAGTCCATCTGCGAAGCAAGAACCAAAAAGAAACAAGCCTAGTACAACAACACAAGAGTCAACTCAGGCGAAGAGCCATGTCCCAAACAAAAACAATGATGCGCGTGTGGCGGGCCTCCTCGGGGGGTACCGCCAGGCGCAATGAGTCTCTTCTGCTGGAACTGTCGCGGTATAGGCAAGGCAGCGACAGTTCGAGAGCTTCGAGATTTCGCGAGGCAGCTTGCCCCCTCTATTATTTGCATCCTAGAAACACAAATAGAGGGTAAGAGAGTTGAAAATTTGGTAGATTCTTTGGGTTACAATAAGAGTTTTGCTGTAAACAGTTCTGGCCGGAGCGGGGGCCTAGGTATTTTCTGGAAAGATGAAATAAAAGTTGAGGTTATTGGTTACTCGAGATATCATATTGATGTTTTGATAGATGATATGATTGATACACAGGTCAGAGTGACTTTTGTTTATGGGGAAGCGCAGGTGCCAGAGAGATATAAGACGTGGGATACTCTTAGAGGTATCTCCGAAACACAAGGGCGACCATGGGCAGTGTTAGGTGATTTCAATGAAGTTCTTCACGTGCATGAACATGATGGTGTGGTTAACCGGAGCCACGCCCAGATTGAAGGATTCAGGGACGCTGTCGACATGTGCGGCCTTTCTGACATAGGATATGCAGGTACAGACTGGACTTTTGAAAAGAAGGTTGCGGGAGGATCCTTCACAAGGGTTAGATTGGACCGGTGCTTGGTCAATCCGGAGTGGACTTTAGCCCTTCCAGATACGAGGTTAACACACAAAACTGCAGCAAGTTCGGATCATGTCCCAATTTTCCTTACACTACGTGAGATGCATGCATGCAATACTGGACCAAGGGCTTTTAAGTACGAGATGATGTGGGAGCGGGATGAATCATTGTTTACCACTGTCTAGGGGCGATGGACCATGCAGGAGACAGAATCTGTCGACGCCTTTCGCGCAAAGCTAGAAGACATGGCGGGAGAATTGTCGGTGTGGGACCGTACTCAGTTCGGTTCAGTACGAGGAGAGATTCGTAATTTAAAAATCGCTCTAGAACGAATGCGTACTGCCCAAGGAAGATCCGGCCCATCCCACGAGGAAACAAAGATAACTGATCGATTGGTTGAACTTTTCCATCGGGAGGAAATGTTGTGGCGGCAGAGGGCGCGATTGGACTGGCTCGTTCATGGTGATAAAAACACCTTCTTCTTCCACCTAAGAGCCAGTCGCCGGCGTCGTAAAAATCAAATCAAGGCGCTGCAAAGGCATGACGGGAGTATGACGGAGAATATCTTAGAGATGGAGGGGATGGCTACGGATTTTTACAGGGAATTGTACACAGCGGGAGGAGTACAAGATATGCATCAGGTCTTGGAAACGGTGAGAACAAAAGTAACACCGGCAATGAATGAGGTTCTTAATGCGCATTATACGCAGCAAGAGGTCAAGCAGGCACTATTTCAGATGTTCCCGATTAAGGCACCTGGTCCGGACGGATTCCCGGCACACTTTTTTCAGCGTCATTGGGGGATATGTGGGGATGAAGTCACCAAGGTGGTCCTTAAGATTGTGGCCGGAACGGAGTCAGCCGCATGCATTAATGACACTATCCTGGTTCTGATTCCAAAGGTAAAAAATCCAACCCTTCTATCTCAGTTCCGCCCAATCAGTCTGTGCAATGTTGTATATAAGATAGCATCAAAGGTCATCGCCAACAGGTTGAAACAAATATTACCCGACATCATCTCCGAAGAGCAATCTGCTTTTGTCCCAGGCAGAATGATTACTGATAACATTATAACTGCTTATGAGTGCCTGCATTTCATGAAGCGGAACAGGGCAAAGAAGCATCAGTCATGTGCGTTGAAGCTTGACATGATGAAGGCATATGACAGAGTTGAGTGGGCTTATCTTCGGGCTATCATGCTCAAATTAGGTTTCACTGAGCACTGGGTGGATATTGTAATGAGCATGGTTACTTCTGTCAAATTTTCAGTTATGTTCAATGGGAGGAAACTTGAGGAATTTCAGCCTTCTAGAGGGATCCGCCAAGGGGACCCGATATCCCCATACTTGTTCTTGTTAGCAGCAGAGGGCCTGTCGTGCCTTTTAAAATCAAAATGTGAGTCATCCAACTTGAGTGGGATACAGGTGGCGTCTACGGCGCCTCCGGTAAACCATCTCTTATTCGCTGATGACAGCCTGCTGTTTTTCAAGGCAAATAGTATGGGAGCTACCGAGGTGAACCGGGCTTTGGACACCTATTGTCAAGCGTCAGGACAGCGAATAAATTATGCAAAGTCATCAATTTTCTTCAGCAAAGGTGTTCCAGAAAGTATGCGCACCCAGATAAAAGGACTTCTCAATATCCCAAATGAAACCCTAAATGATAAGTACCTTGGGATGCCTTCTGATGTGGGAAGTTCGAAGAACGGGGCTTTCAAATACCTCAAGGACAAACTTTGGAGTAAAATTCAGGGATGGATTGAAAAATCTTTATCCACTGCAGGGAAGGAAGTCTTGGTCAAATCGGTCGCGCAGGCTGTCCCTGTCTACTCCATGTCCTGTTTCAAGCTACCAAGAGGCTTGTGTGAGCATCTAAACAAGCTAATAAGGAGATTTTGGTGGGGCAGCAAGAATGGGCAGCGCAAACCCCACTGGGTTTCGTGGGAGGAAATGACGAAACCAAAAGCCATGGGTGGTTTGGGATTCAAAGATTTTGAGCTTTTCAACTTGGCAATGCTAGCAAGACAGGCTTGGCGCCTATTGCAACACCCGGAATCTCTTTGTGCACGTTTATTGAAGAGCATCTATTATCCACAATCATCAATTCTGAATGCAACTTTGGGAAGTCACCCGAGTCAGATATGGAGGGCTATAGTCGAGGGGCGTGACACGCTCAAATTAGGCTTGATCAAACGCATCGGTAATGGAGAAAGCACGAACATATGGGAGGATAATTGGTTGCCCAGGGAGGAAATGATGAGACCATATGGCTGCATCACAGCAAACCCTCCGGTACTGGTGTCAGAATTGCTGGATGCAACCTCAGCCTCATGGGATATCAATAAACTCACTGCTACGTTTCTGAGCTTCGATGCAAAGTTGATATCAACCATACCTTTATGCACCATGAACGTCCCTGACTTTTGGAGTTGGGCGCACGAGCCGCGAGGCCAATTTTCTGTAAGGTCTGCATATAATATGCTAGTTACAATCAAACAGAGGAGAGAAGCATGGCTATATGGATCAGCCGGACCATCAACATCTGTTATGGAAGAAGGCTCATGGAAGACATTGTGGAAAGCTGAGGTTCCGTCGAAAGTCCGCATGTTCTTGTGGAGACTGGCCAAGCATTCTCTGCCAACTGAGGATGTGAGGGCGCATCATAATATGACAACATCGAGTACTTGTGGCCTGTGCGGTGCTCCAGATTCGTGGTGCCACTCCCTCCTGGACTGCACAGTCTCAAGGTGTACGTGGGCTCTGGTAGATGATGAACTTGCTTGCTCACTGTTAGCGACAACGGAGACGAGAGCCAAGAGCTGGCTATTCAATTTGCTCGACACGCTCACACATGAAAAGTTTGTCTTGCTAACGGTGACGTTGTGGGCGATTTGGTCATCGAGAAGAAAGGCAATACATGAGGCGATCTTTCAAACTCCTCATGCTACACATGCGTTTATAAATCGCTTCATCGCCGATCTAGACCAAGTCCGGGCGACCAAACCAACACCAAATATTGCAACAAGAGTTCAGCAGGCTGCCCCAAGACCATGCGCTCCACTGGCTAATCATGCAAAGATCCATGTTGATGCTGCAGTACGTAACAACAGAGGAGGGGCGGCAGCTGCAATCTGCCGAAGTACCCAAGGAGCTTTCCTGGGCAGCTCAGCTCTGGTCATCGAAGGGGTTTGGGATCCAGCAACACTCGAAGCAATCGCATGCAGGGAAGCACTTGCACTGGCTCAAGATCTTGGCCTAAACCAATTTATGGTCTCGTCTGACTGTAGGCAAGTTGTTGATGATATTGCCAGGGGGAACCAGGGCCCATATGGAGCTATAGTTGCCGAGATCAAGCATAGAGCACCACCTTTTTCTTGTAATTTCATTTTTGAAAGTAGGGTAGTTAATGTAGAAGCTCATAAACTAGCAAGATATGTTGTCTCCCTTCCAAAGGGACGTCATGTGTGGCTTGGCCAGCCCCATGACCAAGTTTGTATCCCACCTTATGTGGATTTTGAGTAATAAATTTGGCTTTCCCCTAAAAAAAAAGGTATTCCTATTCTCCTATAGACATGTACGCGTACACAGGCAGCCGCCAGCAGCACGATCTTTCGCCGTTCGCTTCGTCGACTCTCTCCCAATCTTCTCCACGAGCCGGCGACGAGCCCCGCCGACAAGGGTACGTCTGGGCGGCAACCTTGCCGTCTAATATAAACGAAAAATTCAAGGTACTGAGTCGCATCGTCAGATCTCCTCTCCGTTAAACATGGTGTAGTTTTCTAATTGTCATTCCCCATATTTTGATTGATCTAGGCCATAAGATAGTATTTTTCAGATATAAACTGATCACTAGATTGAGGTCATCCATTAGAGGTAGGCAAAGTGCACCAAATACGACTCCAAGTAGTCTTCTGAAGCATTCTGTACAAAGAGGAATTAATTAAAACAAGTTGCCTTATGATCTGATTTATAGGGAAAAAAATTGAGTACACGAGAAATTCTAAGGAACTAGATGAGATATATTTATAACTATATAAGCGGCTTCAAATGTTACGGCTTAATTTGGATTATCCACAAAGAGAAATTTGAGATCCTAAACTTAGATTTAGTCCAAACTAATGACGCGGACAAATAAGATATTACTTTTTCTCTGGGCTATCAACTTCTCAAGCTAGTACTAATGCTGTTTTTTGTCACAACATCTGTGGATGGATGCTTTTCAGCTACGAATGTTGTGAATAAAAAACTGCACAATAAAATCGATGATTAGCTCATCAGTGATTGTTTAATTTGCTATGCGGAGAAATATATGTTTTCTGCCACTAGTAATGATCTGGTGTTTGATCCTTTTAAGTAGATGAAAATCAAAAGCGGACACTCTAAAATTTGAGTGACTTTACAACTTCTTTCGCTTGATGATACTTGTTTTTAAACTTCTCAAACTAACTTATCATTTTTTAATCTTTTTAGGAAGATGAGAAACTACAACTGGAGCTGCAAACTATTTTTGGTATTACTCTATTTATAATATATATAAGGAACTCAATTTATAATTTCATCCAACAGGTATGTCTTGCACTCTTCAGCTTTCATTGTAACACAATTTGTGATAAGTAATAGCATATGTATGTTATTTTTAGTGCTATACTCTTGCTTAAACTTGTGTAAAATTATACTTTACATTTAATTATAGCATACCAAATCTTTATAATGAGTTAATGAGTGAACCCAATGACAAAAAATTCTGGCTGCTGCATTTCCTGCGGCCGCAGCTGCGCGGGTTCGCGCCGCGCGTGGCAGGCGCGGTGGTCGAGGCGGACCCGTGCGCGGCGACCCCCTGGGAGCTTCTTGCGCGGCACGGCCTGCTGCGGCGCGGGCACGGCTACTTCTTCGCGGCGCGGCGGCGCGGGAAGGGCGCCCAGGCGCGGCGCACCCCGGAGGGCGGCGGCGGCGGCAAGTGGATGCACAGCGGGAGCAAGGAGCACCGCCGGTCCGTGACGGAGCTGGACGTGGTCGCGCGCTGGTCCATGACGCTGTACTGCTTCTACGCCTGCGGCGGCCTGAAAGGGGAGGACGGGGCGCAGCAGGGGCGGCGGAGGAGCACCGGGTGGGCGATGTCTGAGTACGAGATAACGGACCCGCGGTGCTACCGCCGGGCCGACGACGGCGAGGAGGACCACTACTGGGTGCTCTCCCACGTCCGCCGGAGCATGAAGATCGTCAAGCCGCGGTCCTGGGAGTCCTGGAAGTCCTGGGATCTCCAACGGTTCTCCGAGCATGAGAAAAGCTGATCCTAGAAAAGATGCTAGTATCTCAAATTTGGTTTGCTGTAGTAAAGCTGATCTCCAGCGTCAAGCTCGGTCGCCGGCCGGCGCAAGGCCGTCCTGGAGAACCCCCGAAGAATTTCGTGTTGGGTTTCTTGAGTTCGTCGGCCGGCTGTGCGAGTGCGACCTGTCATCATGTCCGTCGGTAATCATGTCCGTCGGCGCGCGTGGGCCATGCGCGGTGTAGAGAGAAGGAAATAAGATATGGCTACTGTATCTGTACGTACGAGTTCCTTTCGGGTGGGTGGACGTTGCGATCTTTCTTGGGTCTGCCCATGTGTTGCGCATGTGCATTTGTGCCTTGTTCTTTCGGCTCTTGCGCTTTGCCAGATTGCTTCATTCCCTCCCACTGATGCATAAAAAAGGTCATTTCTCCGTTACCATCAGCATAAGGTTCACTTGTTGCGCAGATATTTGCGGATTTTCTCGCTTGCATCCTTAACTTTATGTTCCTAGATGTCTGTATGCTCTTTTTTCTAGAACCACCATCAATGCATTTTAATCATCTTGACGGAACATATCTGGTTGTACAACATCAATCCGAAATTCTGGAATTACAGCAAAAGAAGTAGAATTAGTCTCTATTGCCAAAGCCAAGACTCTGATACATGGTGAGTGTAGACATGTTGAGTACATGCATTTCATGTTGTTTGGTCGCCGTGTATGTGCTGAGACATGCTAAGTCGTTACTCTGTTTGGCAGCTTCCATTTGTTTAGACGTGTCGTTCAGTACTGTAGCAATTGTTATTTTTTTAAGTGAACTACTTTTTTTTCAAAAATGAGAACATTTTTGAAAAATTTAAAAAGCTTCTAAATTCTGAATATTTTTTAAACTATAAACAATTTTTTGGAATTTTTAACATTTTTTGAAAGTTTACATTTTTTGAAAAACTAATTTTTTTTGAAACTACAAACAACTTTTAGGAATTTTGAAATTTTTTAAAATTTTAAACAAACTTTGCAATTCTGATTTTTTTTTAAATTACAAAATTTGAAAATCTAACCATTTTTGAAGCGTTAAGAAAATTTTGAAAATAGAAACTGATTTTGAAATTTTGGAAATCTGAACATTTTTCGGAATTATGAGCATTTTTTAAATTTAAACAAATTTGGAAATTTGAATAATTTTTTAAACACGTTGTCGCTTGCTTCGCTTGTGCATGCTGACCAGGGAACATGTACTAGGGTGTTCTCTCTTCGTGCATGCTACGAGGGTATTTGGGCTGAGCTGATGCAGGCCACCAAACACCCAAAATTGGATTTGGTAGAGAACTTTGGAGCTAATTGGCGGGTAATTGCGCCCATGTCTTCCACCTTTGCAAGCCTCTGTTCTTTCCGCGATCCCATATGGAGGCCTTTTCGGTAATCTGATGGAGGGGAAATCGATTACGGAGGCCTTCTTTACCAACTTTGTTGCCTCAATGATGATGTGTGAGTAGTTCCCCACAGGACCTAAGGGTCCATAGCAGTAGCTAGATAGCGCTCTCTTTCTTTGATCTTCAATACAATGTTCTCTTCGAATATCGATTCAATGTAATCTTTTGTGGTGCGTTTGTTGAGATCCAATAAATTGTGGGTTAATGATCAGATTGTTCATTGAAATTAATTGAGTTGCTTCTGAACTTTATTATGTGTGATTGCTATAGCTTTGTATTTATCTCCGATCTATTCGACCAACTAGACTGATTTATCTTCAGCGGGAGAGGTGCTTTGTGGTAGGTTCAATCTTGCGGTGTCCTCACTCTGTGAGAGGAGTAGCAAGGCACATATTTGTATTATTGCTACTAAGGGTAAAATGACGGGGTTCGGTCATATTCGTTGGTCTTATTCCGTCTATATTATGTCAGCATACTTCAAACATTACTCTGTTAGTTACGAACTTAATATGTAGAGAGGCAAGCATACAAGCGATCTCGAAGTGGAGTAGTAGTAGTAGGCGTCAGTAAGTTTAATTGTTTACTTGTCACAAACGTAATGCCTATGTACTGATCATGCCATGAATAACATCATAACTATGTGTTTTTCTATCAGTTGCCTAACATTAATTTGCGTACACACCGTTGCTATGTTCTTGAGAGAGGTGCCTGACAACATCATAGTTCTCTCAAGATTGTCCCTGTCGTGAAAATGCATCCTTAATTCACAAAACCCATCATCCAGACTGCAAATAATAAAAACAACATAGCAGTGCAATATAACTCCTTAAGTAAAATAGTATAATACAAATGAAACAAATCATAGCAGTGCAATACAAAGTTTTGCTTAATTACAAAGTAGTGTAATAAAAAGAAACGCAACATAAATTCTTTAGTACAACTAACCCTACTGCCGGGGATATACCCCGCGGCGTAAACCGGCCGGAGGTTAACCCGGCCGGACTTGGCGGTTTATCTGAAGACCCGCCCTGACCTTGGCGGTTTACAAGCAACCCGCTTGGTTGTTATGACTCACTGGTAACCCGGCGGGCGGATCAGACGGATGACAAGGCCCAAGGCCCAGAAGGCCGGTTCAACTATGGTGGGCTGGTTTAAGAGGAAAGGAATATTTGCCTTACAAGGAGTTAAGGCCAGGACTTGTATCCGGTTTGTATTAGAGATAGACTAGTCCTAATCCTAATAGGACTCCACATGTAAACCGCCCCTTCAACATATATAAGGAGGGGCAGGGCTCCCCAAAGGGAGGGAGAACAATCAATAATCTCTAGGGCTAGACACAAAGAGCCGGTTTACGGCGTCTCCCTCGTGATGATAATGAGACCTAGCCTCAAACAGCATGTAGGGTTATTACCGGATGATGTTTCCCGGGGCCCGAAGCTGTCTAAATCCTTGTCTTGCGTGTTGATCCGCCCTGCGTCTCTCGTCCCACTCAACCCCTCTCAAGCTACCACATAGATGCGTTGGCCTCGCGACTAAGTCCTGACACTAAGGACATCTGACGTGACAATCCACGACAGTTGGCGCCCACTGGGGGGCTCGCGCACGGTGGTGTTGAGTTCTTGGACGGATATTTCCAGGGATCGAGAAGCTTGCGATTTTTCGGAGGAAGAAGAATCATTGCGGAAGAATTACATTATTTGCTTCCCCTGAGTCGCCGTCGCCGGCTCGTATTTCGCCTGGTCGGTTTACTACCTTGCGATGGGAACGCGTTGAACCGCCCCGCCTTGAAGCTGGCTGTGGACGCTGACCCGGATCTCCGCCTTCTGTGATGTGGCCCATCGTGATTGAACCACCCCGGCCTCCGTCGCCTCGTTCCTTCTAGGCCGTGGCCGAGCCGCCGCCGGTTTTTCTGCCTCTCCTTACTGGACTGCCTCAAGGTTGAAGCCATTGTCAAATCGCCGCTGAGCCTCCGCCTGTACATCGCAGCCGCGTTTCAAACCGGCCGCAACCCTGCTTCGCTCTCGAGCCCCTCGGCCTTAAACCGCCGTCGATGACCTGCCGTGGTGGATGCGCCATGACCCGCCAGCTGCTGTATCAGGCCTCCGCTTCCGACTCCAACCCACCTTCGCCGGAGAAATTCCAAATCGCCGCGGCCCGGGCAGCATGTCGTAAAACCGGATTCAAGATTCGATTACAACCCGGATTTGGCCACCAATGCTTGCGTGTCCTTCGACCCCGAGGCATCTGAAGATTCAGTACCGCTGGGGACTCACCCACGCCTACGCCATGACCTGCCTGCCGCCTCTGCTAAAGCCCGCGGCCTCGTCTCACTCTCCGCCCGCAGTGGCCCTGCCTGCGCTCTGCCGTGGCCGGCTCCATGCCGTGCGCTGCCTCGCGCCTCCGAGCGCCCGTGGCCAGCCGCCTCCATCGCCGTGGGCCGCCTCCACTGTGACCCGCCACGTCGCTCGGTGCCTCGCTGCTGGACCGTCGCGCCCACGCACTCCGACTCCGAGTGGCCTCTGCTCCGACCTGTTCCAACTCGGCCTCGCTCTGGCCCGCCCTTGCTTCATCGACCCGCCTCACATTATCATCAGGCACTTCACCTCCACCGGTCCTTGCTCCTGCAAAGGGATAAGGGAGACTGGTTTGAAGAAAAGTCAGGGTGGACAGCACATGTGTTGAAAAAATATCATGGACGCTGTATATACAGACCATCAGTCCTCCGAAGAAATCAGGTCATATCCATCTGACTCTATTTTTTCTAACACATATTGTTTTTCATCAGGGAACAATTACTTGGTCTTGTAATATTTTCGCAGGGTCATTACCAAAAGGGTGTTGCCTAAGGGGGCGTGTCAACATCACTTTTGCACTGGTCTTTGTCCATGCTATGATGCTCAACAGATACATGTGCACGTCGCCGACCCGATGTTCGGATTACATCCGTTCGCACCTGCGGCCGATTCGTGCGTCTACACCGGTTAAACGAACATCACGTTTGACTCGCCGTCCGCGCCGCTTTACAATGCCATGGACGACTCGTCCATCTGCCCTCACGACGGTTCACGCGTCCGCACCGTCTTACAATGCCATGGCCGACTCATCTGTTGTCTGGGCGAATCAGGTGATATCCCTGTAAGTATAATTTTAGCACATATTGTTTTTTATCAGAGAGCAATTACTTTGGTCTTTATATACAGGACAATTGGTCACTACAAAACCGATGACCGGATCATGGATATATAAATCGTGCAATAACTGTCATGTGCTAGCATATGACCATGCCACAATGATCAAAGAATAGGTGTGCAAGACGCCGCCCCTGCGGCCCGGACTACATCGACTCACCGGGACCATGCCTACAATTGCCTCGCCTGACCACGCTGGCTTACAATGCCGCGGCCGATTCATCCGTCTGCTCGCATGGCCGACTCGCCCGTGATTGATTTCAGTTTCAGCATGGTGATCATCAAATCCGCGGTGGATATTTTCTGGCTTAACATATCAGTCCGCATCAACTCGTCAGGACCGTGCGAATTACCCAATAAAGCATGCACAGGTTGTCGATCTCTCGCAGCCTGGTCTACATCAACATACCGGCCGTACCTATCTGCGTGAACTGTTTATTGAGTATGAGCAAGTCACAGCTTGGGTAGCCTGGTTTTTCTTTCAACAAAATGGAGGCAAATTATCATATACTATCAACCGTCGTCTGCACTGGATGGCTCAATGGGCAGGCGCACAAGTTGCCGACACTACAGTTTGGTTAACTTCAAATCGCCAGTTGGAAGGAACCATTGGCCGAGTTGCTGACACGGCTCATGCGGGATCATTTATAACCCGCCGCAGTCACCTCAACCTTTGGTGGATTCACATCGTGCTATCAACATCAATGATATACAAGTTATGTCGGTTTACATCACGGCCAAATATGGAGAGTCTCAAGCCAACTCCTCGAGTCACCTTTGAGACTCGGGGGCTACGATGACATAACTCAGCAAATCTTGCCAGTTTCAGCAAATTTAGGAACCCCAGGACGATGGAGGGAAAGATAACCCGGTCCCGGAGGCTACTATTATATTGATGAAAATTTAAAGGCCGGCAGAAAATTTCTGGTTTAGAAAGTATATGACAGTTACAAAATCTCGGCTTAATGAAGAAGTTCCGGGTCATCAGAAATGACTCCGGTTTAAAATCCGGCTCAAGGGATTTAGTCTCACTAAAGCTCTCAATATCCGGTTTACAATCCGGTTCAAAGGAAATCTATTCTTCCACAAAGCTCTAAAGCGCTCAAATACGGTTTAGCAATGTCCGGTTCAAAAAGGAATTAACTTCTCGTAAGTTCGAGTTTCAAGACCGTCAGAAAATTTCCGGCAGAAAATGAAGATTCCGGTTTAAGATCCGGTTCAAGGGAAGGATGTCTCCCACAAAGCTTTGAAGCTCTCAATATCCAGTTTAAAATCCCGGTTCAAGAAGAATTTATCTCTTGCAAAAAGTTAAAAATTACCGAAGAAGACCTGGTGCCATGATGCACGGTTCAAACATGGGTATCCTGCCTTATTGGCCTGACATGTTATTGATCACACGGGGGCTTCTGCTTCATAAAGCGGGGTCGCTGTCCTTTTTATATCATGTGTGGTTACATGGAGTTGTCTGTTTTAAAGCGGCCTCCGGTTTACCCCTTGCAAAAAATTATGAATGTCATTTGGGGGCTCGGTCATGTCTGAACCGATGCAATACCTTTTGATAGGCGAAAGCCACCAGGTCACTTGGGGGCTCGGTCGTGTCCGAACCGATGCAACACCTTTTGATCGGCGAAAGTCACCAGATCACTTGGGGACACGGTCAAGTCTGAACCGGTCACGCCTCTTGATCGGCCTAAAGGCCTTAGAGTCACTTGGGGGCTTGGTCGAACCCGAACCATTGCCATGCCACTTGACCGGTGTAATGCCACGGTTTCATTTGGGGACCTGGCTGACTTGAACCATAGCTACACCTATTGGGAGCTTGGTCGTGTCTGACCATGGTAACACCATCTGATCGGCTCAGTAAAGCCCTCTTTTTGCAAACGGTTTTTATCATTGCCTTTGCTTCAATATCTTTTCTTGATAAAATTGCTTTTTTGTTTTGGTTGCGTTCTTAAACCAACCACATTTTACACTGGTTCAAACAACCAAATTGGCGGAACACGGTCAAATCTTAATCCGGAGACTATTTGCCCGGTTTGATTTTATGTTACCATCTTATTATGGAGTAAACCGGTGTTCATTAGCCCGGCTTGATTTTCAACTACAGGTTGTCAGTACATGATCAGTTATAATCCGGAGACTATCAACCCGGTCTGGTTTGACTACAAGTCACCAGTATTATATATGGTTAATCCGGTGTTTATCACAAACCCGGTACGGTTTTATCATAAACCGGCATAATATGAAAGGAGTTATCATTACTCAAATATTGGGGTTATCACTCTTACTACAAAAAGTTGGTAAACCAACGATGTGATTCAACGTCACAGGTATGATATATTTCATATTTTTAAGTGAAGCCTTGGTTATAAACCCAGGTTATATGTTGGGCATTATGACCCGTCCGGCGGTAAACTGCGAGGACACTTTAAACTTGTTGTATGCAGAAACAGGTTGAATAAAGTATGATGATAAATTATCCGGTGTTTTTTAAACCGGCTTGGCTTTAAGACGATAAGTCGCCAGTATGATGATAAATTATCCGGTGTTTTGTTAAACCGGCCTGGCTTTAAGACAATAAGTCGCCAGTATATGATGAGAAATTATCCGGTGTTTTATTAAACCGGCCTGGCTTTGGACTATAAGTCGCCAGTATATATTTGGATTGCACCATTGGAATTATGCGCTTATAAATCATTGGGTTATTCAAATAGCCAAACTTGGCTGAATTTTCATTATGATATTGAATGAATAATGTTTTCATACCGGATTATATTATTCAAATAGCCAACATGGCTGGATTCTTATTATGGTTATCAATAAGCAGTATTATGATTAAGGTTTTCAAAGTCGCTTTAGCGCAATGGCTATCATATTATCAATGGATACGATTTATTCTACAATTGAAGGAATAGTCCCGAGTCACTGCATGCTTATGACCCGGCACTTGGGGGCTACATTATTTAAGTTGAGATTACATCAAATACACAAGGTTCATGTCGCTGCAAGCATGCACCATGACACTTGGGGGCTAATGCAAAGTCATTTTTTTGCTCATATTATTGAAGACCCGACTCATCACATTATAATGAGCTGGCCCTTGGGGGCTACCAATTGCTCCTGTCAACAATTCAAGGTACACAAATTTTCATCTATTATTGAAAGGTCCACTGCTCAGTTGGTAAAGCACAAGGCTCTTAACCTTGTGGACGTGAATTCAAGCCCCATGATGGGGGGTATATCATATGATGTTATTTTCGTTGAAGTATATATCAAGTCCAAGCTCAATATTATCTTACTGAGCCGGCCCTTGGGGGCTATACATCATTGCTCAAATCTGCATGATTATATTTACAAAGTCCCTGCTCATTATTGCATAATGACCCGACCCTTGGGGGCTACACTGGTTGAAGTTTTTATGAGCATCAGACAATTACAAGTCCTAGGTTACTGCAAGCATGACAACCTGGCACTTGAGGGCTACACATGTGGAATATTCAATTCTGACTAATGATTGAGATGAACAACTTGGATTTCTTCAAGATGGTGATATTTATTGAAACAAGTCTTAAGTTGTTGCTATGCTACCTTCTTAAGACTTGGGGGCTACAAGTGATAGGCATATAAGAGGTATATTTTCAAGCTGGATGTTAATTACAAGTAGGGCCCGGTGCTATCAATATTTATAAACCGATGATCTTGGCAATGATAAACCGGCAAGTTCTGCGTCCTTAAACCGGCTGAAGATCAGATGAATATTTCAAGGACCAATATTGTTTTTAAGCATTGGGAGCTGAATCAAAGGAGTTATTCTTCACAATATATTTTCTATGATAAACCAATGTCAGCAAGTTGATTATGAAGCTGGCCTGTTAAACTAGATTTTCTAGAAGGAGGAAATGACAAGGACTTAAGGACGATCAGGTGCCGGTTTACAAAAATTCTTAACCCGGAGCACAACCTGTCAAATTTGTTCTGGTGTTTATTTGCAGCATAAGTTTACCATGGATAAATCCAAGCTAAACTTGGGGGCTAATGTCGGGGATATACCCCGCGGCATAAACCGGCCGGAGGTTAACCCGGCCGGACTTGGCGGTTTATCTGAAGACCCGCCCTGACCTTGGCGGTTTACAAGCAACCCGCTTGGTTGTTATGACTCACTGGTAACCCGGCGGGCGGATCAGACGGATGACAAGGCCCAAGGCCTAGAAGGCCAGTTCAACTATCGTGGGCCGGTTTAAGAGGAAAGGAATATTTGCCTTACAAGGAGTTAAGGCCAGGACTTGTATCCGGTTTGTATTAGAGATAGACTAGTCCTAATCCTAATAGGACTCCACATGTAAACCGCCCCTTCAACATATATAAGGAGGTGCAGGGCTCCCCAAAGGGAGGGAGAACAATCAATAATCTCTAGGGCTAGACACAAAGAGCCGTTTAACGACGTCTCCCTCGTGATGATAATGAGACCTAGCCTCAAACAGCATGTAGGGTTATTATCGGATGATGTTTCCCGGGGCCCGAAGCTGTCTAAATCCTTGTCTTGCGTGTTGATCCGCCCTGCGTCTCTCGTCCCACTCAACCCCTCTCAAGCTACCACATAGATGCGTTGGCCTCGCGACTAAGTCCTGACACTAAGGACATCTGACGTGACAATCCACGACACCTACCATTTAACAGCACCTAATTTGACACACAATACACTAACCCTAGCATTCAACAACAACTAATTGACACGGTACACTGATGACCCACAAGTATAGGGGATCTATCGTAGTCCTTTCGATAAGTAAGAGTGTCGAACCCAACGAAGAGCAGAAGGAAATGATAAGCGATTTTCAGCAAGGTATTCTCTGCAACCACTGAAATTATAGGTAACGAGCAACAAGTAACAAAAGTAAATAAAATGCAGCAAGGTGGCCCAATCCTTTTTGTAACAAAGGATAAGCCTGGACAAACTCTTCTATAGAGAAAAGCGCTCCCGAGGACACATGGGAATTATCGCCAAGCTAGTTTTCATCACGTTCATATGATTCGCGTTCGGTACTTTGATAATTTGATATGTGGGTGGACCGGTGCTTGGGTGCTATCCTTACTTGGACAAGCATCCCACTTATGATTAACCCTTATTTCAAGCATCCGCAACTACAAAAGAAGTATTAAGGTAAACCTAACCATAGCATGAAACATATGGATCCAAATCAGCCCCTTACGAAGCAACGCATAAACTAGGGTTTAAGCTTTTGTCACTCTAGCAACCCATCATCTACTTATTACTTCCCAATGCCTTCCTCTAGGCCCAAATAATGGTGAAGTGTCATGTAGTCGACGTTCACATAACACCACTAGAGGAGAGACAACATACATCTCATCAAAATATCGAACGAATACCAAATTCACATGACTACTAATAGCAAGACTTCTCCCATGTCCTCAGAGACAAACGTAACTACTCACAAAGCATATTCATGTTCATAATCAGAGGAGTATTAATATACATATAGGATCTGACATATGATCATCCACCAAACAAACCAACTAGCATCAACTACAAGGAGTAATCAACACTACTAGCAACCTACACGTACCAATCCCAGACTTAGAGACAAGAATTGGATACAAGAGATGAACTAGGGTTTGAGAGGAGATGGTGCTGGTGAAGATGTTGATGGAGATTGGCCCCCTCCCGATGAGAGGAGCGTTGGTGATGACGATGGCGATGATTTCCTCCTCCCAGAGGGACGTGTCCCCGGCAAAACAGCTCCGCCAGAGCCCTAGATTGGTTCCGCCAAGGTTCCGCCTCGTGGCGGCGGAGTCTCGTCCCGAAAGCTTGCTTATGATTTTTCTTCGGACGAAATACTTCATATAGGAGAAGATGGCCACCGGAGGGCCACAAGGGGTCCCACGAGGCAGGGGGCGCCCCCCACCCTCGTGGCCAGGGTGTGGGCCCCCTCTGGTATTTCTTCCGCTCAGTATTTTTTATTATTTCCAAAAATAACTTCCGTGGAGTTTCAGGACTTTTGGAGTTGTGCAGAATAGGTCTCTAATATTTGGTCCTTTTCTAGCCCAGAATTCCAGTTGCCGGCATTCTCCCTCCTTATGTAAACCTTGTAAAATAAGAGAGAATAGTCATAAGTATTGTGACAAAATGTGTAATATCAGTCCATAATGCAATAAATATCGATATAAAAGCATGATGCAAAATGGACGTATCAACTCCCCCAAGCTTAGACCTCGCTTGTCCTCAAACGAAAGCCGATAATGATGAATATGTCCACATGTTTAGAGGTAGAGGTGTCGATAAAATAAAATACGGACATGAGGGAATCATGATTAATCTTATAACAGCAACATATATGGATATTGTCATATGATTTCTTGTGCTCAAGTAATAATCTGTTCACAATGCAAAGTATGAATCAGAAACTTCATTGAGAACTAACAAACTATAATCTCAGTCATTGAGGCAATTGCAATTTATCATAACATCAGAAAGATTCTATGTCAGAGCTTTTTAGCAAGTCCACATACTCAACTATCATTTAGTCTTTCACAATTGCTAACACTCACGCAGTACTTGTGGTTACAGAGTTTTAATCGGACACAGAGAAAGATAGGGGCTTATAGTTTCGCCTCCCAACCTTTTACCTCAAGGGTAATGTCAACAATAATAGTTCATGCTAACTTACATCCAATTAGATATATGTATCAGGATCTTTCCAACACATTGTGCTTGCCAAAGGATAAAATGTAAAAAGGAAAGGTGAAGATCACCATGACTCTTGCATAAGGTAGAAGATAATAATAAAAGATAGGCCATTCATAGAGGAAGCAGAGGTTGCCATGCGCTTTCAGGGTTGGATGCACAAAATCTTAATGCGAAAGAACGTGACTTTATATTGCCACTTGTGATATGGACCTTTATTATGCAGTCCGTCGCTTTTATTTCTTCCACATCACAAGATCGTATAAAGCTTATTTCCTCCACACTAATCAATCATACATATTTAGAGAGCAATTTTTATTGCTTGCACCGATGACAACTTACTTGAAGGATCTTACTCAATCCATAGGTAGATATGGTGGACTCTCATGGCAAAATTGGGTTTAAGGGTATTTGGAAGCACAAGTAGTATCTCTACTTGGTACAATGAATTTGGCTAGCATCAAGGAGAAAGGCAAACTCAACATGTTGGATGATCCATGACAATATACTTTATCTCAGATATAAGAAAACATAACCCATTACGTTGTCTTCCATGTCCAACATCAACTCTTTAGCGTGTAATATTTTAATGAGTGCTCCCAATCATAAAAGATGTCCAAGATAGTGTATTTATATGTGAAACCTCTCTTTCTTTATTACTTCCTATTAGTTGCAACAATGACCAAAGCTATGTTTGTCAACTCTCAACAACTTTTAATCATCATACTCTTTCTATGTGAAGTCATTACTCTCCATAAGATCAATATGATATCTTTGTTTCTTTTTATTCTTTTCTCTTTTTTTTTCTTTTATTCCCTCAAGATCATAGCAAGATAATCAAGCCCTTGACTCAACACTAATCTTTATTATATAGCTCATGGACTCGATTACATAAAGGGATCATAAAGCAATACTCAAAACTAGATCATTCTAAAACTTTATTCTACTAGATCAAGATATTACCAAAATGATCGAACTAGGAAAAACGGTAAAGATAGGAGATGTGATGGTGATACGATACCAGCGCACCTCCCCCAAGCTTGGCAGTTGCCAAGGGGAGTGCCCATACCCATATGATTATGTCTCCCTTACTGGTGAAGAAGATGGTGCTGATGATGGGTAGTCGCACATCGAGCGTAAGAGATCCTCCAACTTGCGGATAATGCCTTTGAGTGCGACGATATGCTCCTTCAACAAAATATTTTTACGTGTGAGATAGTTGTTTTGTATACGATCTAACTCAATCATCTTGAAAGCTTCGATCTCAGTTGGGGTAAGAAGATTGTGATCAAGTTGAAGGATGTCTTCTGCTGCCGGAACATTGTCCTTCATGGCCTTCTTGATCCCTTCATCCTTGTTGATCTCAATGGATTCTTCCCTCTTCAGCTCTATCTTCATTATCCAAGCATCGTTGTCACCATTGTTGGAGGAGGGGGATGACATGATGCCTGGCCTTGACAACCCTGACAGAAAACAGCTCGAAACAAGAACAGAGGACAATTGCATGATACAGGAGTCAAAACATTCGGGAGCTTCATCGTATTGGGAGCCTTGACATTTCATTCCCTCGATTTGCTGGATATAATCGACAGGCGCGACATATCGCACTACTTAATGGGATCTTGTTATCACAGTTATAGAATTGATGTGTCTCTCGCCATCCTTAATTAGTGATCTCCATTTACACAACGTAAATAGATTCCAAAAATAAAAAGATCTAGCCTGGTCAGATCAGACAGAGCAACTAATTGGGTGCTTCTTCGGGAGCCCCCGCAAGGGCCACTTGACACACGCTCAGCTGCCATCACGTGACGCGCTCTGAGCTCTCCCTCCGGATTTTTTTGTACACATTTTCTGCTTTCAAATAAATTTTTGGGGGTTTTTTTCGGCTTTTCTGTTTTCCATCAGTTTTTTCTTAGGATTTGGCCAAAAAAAAATAGGGAAAAAATTGCATGAAAAATGCACTTCCTTTTTTCGTTCCGTGAGAGGCACAGCTTCACTTCTCATGGACGCACGAATTTGCTTCAGTGAGAGGCACGGTCGTGCCTCTCAGAAAGGGGAAAACGTATTATTTTTTCAATGAGAGGCACGACAGTGCCTCTCGAAAAGGAAAAAAATACGCATTTTACTTTTTTCGTTTCATGACTGGCATGAATTTACTTCCTGTGGAGGCACATATTTGCTACCACGACTCTTGGGAAGGAAAAAAACACATTTTCTTTTTTTTTCATTCTGTGAGAGTCACGGTCGTGCCTCTCGAAAAGAGAAAAAACACGTTTCTTTTTTTTTCATCCCACGGGTGGCACGGATTTACTTCTCGTGGAGGCACGGATTTTCTTTTGCGACGTACCTCTAGGAAAGGGAAAAAATGTGTATCTCTTCCGAAGGGAAAAAACATGCCCCCCGTTCGGTTTTTTCGTACGGTTTTTTCACGAAAAATGGGTCATCGAAATATGTCAACATGTGATCTAGTTTTGAAGAAAGGGGAACCGACGGTGAAAACAACTTGAGATTTGGATGCACGGTTTAAGAGATAAACCATTTAAAATAAACAAATGTACGAAAAAATATATGTTTTTTAGGCTCTAACTTTTTACCTATGGCTCCTCCCCTAAAAGAGCGAGGGTTTCTCTGGCTCCTGCCGGTCCGCCTCGTCTTCAGTGGCTTAGGGCCATTGGGGCGGAGTGGATCCCGGCCCTTGCTTGTGGGAGGGCTTTGTTTTTAGATATTTCATTGAGTTTTGTTAGGGTTTAAGTCTTACTCAGGATGGAATAATGTTCTCCCTGCCTAGCTTCCGTTTCGATGGTGCGTCTAGCATCGTCGGTGGGCGTGTGGAGGTGTGTCTCTAGCGAATCTGACATTTGTGGATTTTCTCAGATATGGTTGTTGTTCGCCTATTTTCGTGTGTCTTTGGGTTGGATCGTCTGATATACGCTATTTTTCATCAGCGGCGGTTGTTGATCTGGTGCGTTGGTCCTATGGGGCCTTAGCACGAAGACTTCCCGGCTATCTACTCAAGCAAATATGCCCTAGAGGCAATAATAAAGTTATTATTTATTTCCTCATATATCATGATAAATGTTTATTATTCATGCTAGAATTGTATTAGCCGGAAACATAATACATGTGTGAATATATAAACGAACAGAGTGTCACTAGTATGCCTCTATTTGACTAGCTCGTTAATCAAAGATGGTTATGTTTCCTAACCATGAACAAAGAGTTGTTATTTGATTAACGAGGTCACATCATTAGTTGAATGATCTGATTGACATGACCCATTCCATTAGCTTAGCACCCGGTCGTTTAGTATGTTGCTATTGCTTTCTTCATGACTTATACATGTTCCTATGACTATGAGATTATGCAACCCCCGTTTACCGGAGGAACACTTTGTGTGCTACCAAACGTCACAACGTAACTGGGTGATTATAAAGGTGCTCTACAGGTGTCTCCAAAGGTACTTGTTGGGTTGGCGTATTTCGAGATTAGGATTTGTTACTCCGATAGTCGGAGAGGTATCTCTAGGCCCTCTCGGTAATGCACATCACATAAGCCTTGCAAGCATTGCAACTAATATGTTAGTTGTGAGATGATGTATTACGGAACGAGTAAAGAGACTTGCCGGCAACGAGATTGAACTAGGTATTGGATACCGACGATCGAATCTCGGGCAAGTAACATACCAATGACAAAGGGAACAACGTATGTTGTTATGCGGTCTAACCGATACAGATCTTCGTAGAATATGTAGGAGACAATATGGGCATCCAGGTCCCGCTATTGGTTATTGACCGGAGATGTGTCTCGGTCATGTCTACATTGTTCTCGAACCGTAGGGTCCGCACGCTTAACGTTACGATGATAGTTATTATGAGTTTATACATTTTGATGTACCGAAGGTAGTTCGGAGTCCCGGATGTGATCACGGACATGACGAGGAGTCTCGAAATGGTCGAGACATAAAGATCGATATATTGGAAGCCTATATTTGGACATCGGAATCGTTCCAGGTGAAATCGGCATTTTATCGGAGTACCGAGGGGTTACCGGAACCCCCCGGGGGGTTAATGGGCCTTCATGGGCCATAAGGGAGAAGAGAGGGGCCGGCCAGGGCAGGCCGCGCGCCCCCTCCCCCCCCTAGTCTGAATAGGACAAGGAAGGGGGGCGGCGCCCCCCTTTCCTCTTCTCCTTCCCCCTTTCCTTCTCCAACAAGGCAAGAGAAGGGGGAGTCCTACTCCCGGTGGGAGTAGGACTCCTCCAGGCGCACCCCTTGGGGGCCGGCCGCACCTCCCCCCCCCCTCCTTTATATACGGGGCAGGGGGGCACCCTAGAATACACAAGTTGATCTTCGTGATCGTTCCTTAGCCATGTGCGGTGCCCCCCTCCACCATATTCCACCTCGGTCATATCGTTGCGGTGCTTAGGCGAAGCCCTGCATCGGTAGAACATCATCATCGTCATCATGCCGTCGTGCCGACGAAACTCATCCCCGAAGCTTTGCTGGATCGGAGCCCGGGGAGCGTCATCGAGCTGAACGTGTGCTAAGAGCTCGGAGGTGCCGGAGTAACGGTGCTTGGATCGGTTGGACCGGGAAGACGTACGACTACTTCCTCTATGTTGCGTCAACGCTTCCACTTCGGTCTACGAGGGTACGTAGACAACACTCTCCCTCTCGTTGCTATGCATCACCATGATCTTGCGTGTGCGTAGAATTTTTTTTGAAATTACTACGTTCCCCAACATCTACTACAAAAGGTTTTGCCCAACTGCGACGAGGGAGGGGCGATACTGCCACCACATTTAAACATTTGAACTATTATAAACTATATATGTGCTGCTATTTGAGTGTGCAGTCTAAAAAAATTATAGTTGTGCATACTGTAGTTTTTAAGCCTTAACTACTGAATGTGTTTAGACTGGGTATTGAAAAACAGTTTGCAATTCAAACATTAATATCATAGAACTCAAAGAAGTTTTGATCAAATGGTTTACTGACACCAAATATGATAAAGGAAATGGCATTACATATTCTTCATCTAAAGAAAAATTGAGAACCACAAGAAACTGAGTAAATATATTTTTAAAGAAACCAAATGTATTTTTATTGAAGTATATTTTTCTTATTTTTATACTCTCTTATTTTTTCTCATTTGTCTACATTTATAGAAATAGTAGGTTAGTATATATATATATATATATATAATTGGCAGAGATTCTTTTTCTCCTTTTGTGCATATTGTTATTTCCTTTTATGTTTTTAATTCCTAGTACATTTAAGCAATACATGGAGCGGAAAAAGATCAAAAGGCATACTTCCCGCGCTTTCAGAGGATCTAAATCAGTCTTCATCCTTTCGCTTTTCAAAGCCCCTCGCTTCATTGGATCCTTTTAGTTTAATACTCCCTCCGTTCCTTGATATAAGGTGTATAGATTTTTGAGAAAAACCCCGAAATATAAGGTGTATTGCGTTGCACCACTCGTTTGGATAATTTTTTTAGGTATTTGATTACATTTCCTTATATTAGGAAAGCTCCTCTATTTTCTCATGCCAATTAGTCAGGTGTAATCTCGCCCAAAACTTGTGAAATTTTCCCTCCACATGTGTTCTTTAATTTCCGTGCCAAAAACTATACACCCTATATTCAGGAACGGATGGAGTATTACTTTTTGGAAGCTCCCGTGAAAAATTGTGATATGGAAGACACATGGTGTTGATATGTCCTGCACTTTGGTGAAAACCACTATGAGGGAGTATATGTTTATGTTATTATAAGCTGAATGACTGAGCAATCCAGTCAAGGACAAACTCTAAATCCTGTTAATAGTTTAGAGATTAGATATACCCATTTTTTATTTCGCAAAAAAAAGATATACCCATTTTTGCTTTTGTTGTTTTTTATTTTCAGTAGTCGCTTATTTTTCTCAACCAGGATCGAGTAAGGCACGTATTAAAAACTATGTGGGTAAAATGTACCATTGCAAGGACCACCAACCATCCACATGAACATCGACAATTGACAGCACCAGGATTGTTCCCTCAAGAGCGATGCTTCCAAGAAGGAAATGACATGTGAGCGCTCATGTTTTCATTTTAATTTTTATTTTGTGATGGGGGTACTTATATTTGTTGTTTATGTCTGTGTATTCACTGTCTTCACCATTATATATCTTTTTCGCGGGAATTTAGCATTCTAATTGTACTACGCTAGCTTCAATGTTTTTTTCCTCCGCTGGTTGTTGAGATGTGTAAGCTTGCAAGGGAAACAAAATGTGTGCCCCAGGAAGCTTGGTAATCATCACTGATAATATGGTTATTTTGGTGGTGCTTACACCCTGATCTGCGTTGCAGAAGAGCGTCATCGTATTGGGAGCCTTGACATTTCATTCCCTCGATTTGCTGGATATAATCGACATGCGGGCCATATCGGACTACTTAATGGGTGATCTTGTTATCACAGTTACAGAATTGATGTGTATCTCACCATCCTTAATTAGTGATCTCCATTTACACAACGTAAATAGATTCCGAAAATAAAAAGATCTAGGCTGGTCAGATCAGACAGAGCAACTAATTGAGTGCTTCTTCGGGAGCCCCCGCAAGGGTCATTTTCCTATTCTGTTCAGAGTAACAGATTGTGAAGGAAGTACCACTTTGGCATGTCCAAATAGTATCCATTTTCTACAGTGCTTTCCTATGCCCAAATAACCATCCTCCACCAAATGCCAGCTCAATCCATTCATTATTTTGAGCCGAGCTTCAACATTCGTATTTATGTCCAGTGTGGTGGTTTGCAAAGCAAGTACCAGCTAGGCTCCTCCTTTTAACCTGAAAATTTGTGAAGACGGTCTTCTTAGTAACTGATCATCCTCAGCCAAAACTCACGCCCATTAGGCATGTACATTTCCCGTACCGCTAATCAAACACTTGGCTGCTAATTCATGTTTGAGCACCGATCGGTCTTCTCGTGAGAATCTTATGTTGTAATTTTCTTCCTAGCACCTACATGGGGAGTGCCGAACCCACTAGACATTTCTAGGCCACCCAGAACACATGGCAACGCCACGGTCACCCGGTGACCACGCGGCGGGCATGCGAGCTTACGCGCTCTCGAGTTCGGGCCCTCGGCACCATCCAAACCTCGATGTCTCTCCATCAAACCATGTATTTCTGATTAAATAGATACTTATTTACCTAGAAATGATTTTTGAAAAAAATAAAGAGCAAACTATGAGGCAGCTGCAGTTCAAATTTGCCCCGCTTCCAACTGAATCGGCGGAAATTTGTCTTTTTCATGAACGGTGGATCAAAACAATTTACACCCAACCATTTTGTCAATTGTGAATTAAATATGGCCTAGTATTTTATAAAAATGATCTGGTCCAATTTTCCAACAATTATTTGGTAGTTCCTTCACAAAAAAACCTCCTTTCGGGCACTCGAAAAATGGAAAATGGTTTTTTCGTCCAACGAAAATGAAAACTTCCTTAGGCAACATTGTTTTCCATTCCAAGATGCACCCTTGTGCACAATATGAGACCATTTGAACAAACTATGCCATGAATGTGGCCATAAGATTGATCATTTGGCTTGAAAGCCATTGATCTCCACACATGATAGCTCGTTTCTGAGAACACTTTTTTAAAATAATTGCCGTATTACAAGAGTGTTATTTTTCCTAGGAACTTAACCATATGATGACACAATGCGAAGGTTTCCCAATTTTTTGTTTTTTTTTGAATTTTTTATGCCCGTTTCAAAATGCGGTTAAAACGGCGGGAATGACCGTTCCTATCTAGTGGTTGAATCTTGGAATTTTTTTGGTATTTCTCTGATTAAATAGGTCCTTATTTACCTAGAAATGATTTTTAAAAAAAATAAAGAGCAAACTATGAGGCAGCTGCAGTTCAAATTTGCCCCGCTTCCAGCTGAATCGGCGGAAATTTGTCTTTTTCACGAACGGTGGATCAAAACAATTTACACCCAACCATTTTGTCAATTGTGCATTAAATATGGCCTAGTATTTTATAAAAATGATCTGGTCCAATTTTCCAACAATTATTTGGTAGTTCCTTCACAAAAAAAACCTCCTTTCGGGCACTCGAAAAATGTAAAATGGTTTTTTCGTCCAACGAAAATGAAAACTTCCTTAGGCAACATTGTTTTCCATTCCAAGATGCACCCTTGTGCACAATATGAGACCATTTGAACAAACTATGCCATGAATGTGGCCATAAGATTGATCATTTGGCTTGAAAGCCAATGATCTCCACACGTGATAGCTCGTTTCTGAGAACACTTTTTAAAAATAATTGTCGTATTACAAGTTTATTATTTTTCCTGGAAACTTGGTCACATATAATGACAGAATGAGAAGGTTTCCCATTTTTTTGTTTTTTTTGAATTTTTTATGCCCGTTTCAAAATGCGGTCAAAACGGCGGGAATGACCGTTCCTAGCTAGTGGTTGAATCTTGGAATTTTTTTGGTGTTTCTCTGATTAAATAGATACTTATGTACCTAGAAATAATTTTTGTAAAAAATGAAGAGCAAAATACGAGGTAGCTACAGTTCAAATTTGACCCGCTTCCAGCTGAATCAGCGGGAATTTGTCTTTTTCACCAGAGGTGGATCAAATCTTTTGACACCCAACCATTTTGTCAATTGTGCATTAAATATGGCCTAGTATTTTAGAAAAATGATTTGGTCCAATTTTGCAACAATTATTTGGGAGGCCCTTCACAAAAAAACCTCCTTTCGGGCACTCAAAAAATGGAAAATGGTTTTTTCGTCCAAAGAAAATGAAAACTTCCTTAAGCAACATTGTTTGCCATTCCAAAATGCACCCTTGTGCACAATATGAGATACTTTGAACAAACTATGCCATGGATGTGGCCATAAGATTGATCATTTGGCTTGAAAGCCAATGATCTCCACACGCGATAGCTCGTTTCTGAGAACACTTTTTAAAAATAATTGCCGTATTACAACTTTATTATTTTTCCGGGAAACTTGGTCACATGTAATGACACAATGCGAAGGTTTCCCGTTTTTCTGTTTTTTTTTGAATTTTTTATGCCCGTTTCAAAATGCGGTCAAAACGGCGGGAATGACCGCTCCTAGCTAGTGGTTGAATCTTGGAATTTTTTTGGTGTTTCTCTGATTAAATAGATACTTATGTACCTAGAAATAATTTTTGTAAAAAATGAAGAGCAAAATACGAGGTAGCTACAGTTCAAATTTGACCCGCTTCCAACTGAATCAGCGGGAATTTGTCTTTTTCACCAGAGGTGGATCAAATCTTTTGACACCCAACCATTTTGTCAATTGTGCATTAAATATGGCCTAGTATTTTAGAAAAATGATTTGGTCCAATTTTGCAACAATTGTGCAACCATTTTGTCAATTATTTGCCCCCCCCTAAAAACTCATTTCTCATAACAATTTTTAAAAGATATTTGTCTTATTCCAATTCCAAGTTTGTTAGTTTTCCTAAAATCTATGTCACATTTGGTGACACAATGAGTATGTTTCTTTTTGAATTTCTCATATCATAAAACTGTTTCTATGATTCAACACTTTTTTTTGAAAAAATATGGTTCAACACCTTATTTTTAGTCGATTGCGACCAATTTAAAAGGTCATAACGTGTACTGGGTTCTGATTGGTCCATGGACATGTCACGCGGATCGTGCTCAAACGCCGTCGGATGCTCTCGGATCCGACGGCAGCCCTTTCTCCCTCACCCCCTCCCCCTCTTTGTCTCAAAAAAAGAAAAAAGAAAACTCCCTCACCCTCTCACCCCACGAACCCTGGCGCTCCCTCTCCCCTCGTCTCCCACATCGCCGCCGCCACCTCCCTCCTTCCCCTCTGGCAAGATCGCCATGCTCTACTCCTTCCTCCTTCCCCTCCGGCAAGATCGCCGTGCTCTGCTCCTCCCTCCTTCCCCTCCGGCAAGATCCCACATCCATCGATCCATCCTCAACCGGAACCCCTCTCCCGATGCCAGATCCAATCCTCCTCCCTCCCTCCTCGCCCCGGCTCCCTGCTCCCCTCCCCTTCCAGATCACCGCCACCACCTCCCTCCTCCTCCCTCGCCCCGGTTCCCTGCTCCGCCGAGGCCGCCGTCGGGAGATCCGACTTCGCCGATGGGAATGGGGCCGGATCCGCCACGCCCGAGCGCTCCATCCTCGTCGATAGGGACGACTACATCCTGGCCTCGGCGCTTCCGGCAACGGCGGCTCATCTCCTTCCTCGGGCACCACAACTTCAACCGCACCATGGATGTGTAAGCACGCAGTCGTGTCTCCCCCTCCCTCCTTCAAACCTGCCTCTACGAATGCATCTCTTGATCCGGGCAACGCACACGCGCGCGCAGGTTGGTGACCCAGATGGACCTAGCCGAGCTGCTGGACGCGGGCTCCTGGGACAAGGCCCTCCGACCGCCTACTGGGCGTCCACGGCCGCACCCTCTTCCACTACCTCCGCGTGCACAAGGCCATCGACGACGTGCTCGCTGGAGCCCCGGAGGCGCGCTCCGTCACCACCGCCTCGACCAGTGCATCATCTGCCACCCCACCAAGAGCCACGCCGTCACCAGGCTCCGCGCCATCTTCTCCTCCCTCCTATACTCCAAGCGATACAGGTAAAATACAACATTGCTAGCTATCGCTGCAAGTCTGCAATCGATTCGATAGATAAAATGAGCATTGGTTCGTTAGATGGGATCTTGATTTCGTTGCGTTGCTTAGGGCTTTTATAATGTCTGTGTCAGGTGTAGCTGCAGAGACGCTGGGCAGAGTGTATGGATACAATGTCCATGCGTGGAAGAACTAAAATTCAGTTAATGTCCATGCTGTTAGTCATCTAGTCCGTAGGATCGGAGTGACTGCCTGCTGCCATTTGCTTGTGTTCCATCTTTGTTGAATGTACCTACCATCATACCTGTGGTGTTTTAAGCATCTTGGATCTCAATATATGGTGTCGAAACTGTTGAAACAAAATGATGTAAGAGTTGTCCTGCTTGTTTTAATTATTTCCCTGGATATGTTTTTCTATTTAGCTTTCTCGCTGGAATGGCGCTCTGCTTTGTGATGCGGAGCTTCTGAATCTTTGTGGTGGAATCTTGTTATTTTAATTATATGTCATTGTATCTCATATTTCTGCACTTTTTCTTTTGGAGCAGAAACATTAAGATTCTACTGGGTCTTTGCATTTTGAAAATTGTGTGTCTAACTCCGAACTAGTACGGTGCACTATTCAGTTGTAGTTGGTGTGCACAGTTGCATCGGTACTTGTAATTTTGCTTAATAGTTTGCTGTAATTCTGAATGGAGTTGTATTTCTTGCTTAACAGGCCACTATAATTTTTGCTTAAACCTGTTTCAGGCAAACCAAGGTTGATGAAGAAGTAATGTCCATCAGGTTCTTCACTTACTGGACAGTAAGTATTGTTTGCACAAACAAAATGTTCGCCTTTTGCCTGGTCTCATTGCCCCGGATTCAGTTTAACTAAACGTGCATTTCACAGACTGATGCGTACCAAGAGACGGGGTGCTACAACCACAACTGCCGTGGGTTTGTCCAGACGACCAACAAGATAGCCATCGGCGCGGCTATCACGCCACAATCGTTGTACAACGGGAGGCAGTTTGATATTAATCTGAAGATATGGAAGGTAAATGCCATTTCAGAATCACGGCTGTAATTTTCATTTTTCAAGAAGAATTGGTTGATCTGCATGGCAAATGCATGATGATTAGGAATATGATCATGTCTCCTGTAGAATTGGATTTCTCTGGCTGTTTCGTAAACTAAATTTGGTTCAGTTAAAAAACTGCACTACCTGACAGTTTTGGGCAGCGAGCTTCTAACTGAAAAATGAGTTTGTTATGCTCATAATTTCAAGTTGGCCTCTACATATGAGTTGTAAAGCATGCTCTAAGGTTTCCGTAGAGTACTTGTTTGCTTCGTTTGGATGTATGATTTGAGAGCAGCCGTCTATTTAGTTTGCTGTCCAGAAATATAGTACATTTTAATGTCGGTGGTGGTCTTGTCTTAGATAGATTCTGTAGTGTATTAATCTCACTGGGTAGAGTGGCCTACTTGCACACTTTTATTGACTCGTTGGTTACTGATTACTTTCGAGCGAGTAGCACATGTCTCAAGCAACTGTAGTATTCCTTTCCCTGAATTGCTCCCTTGTCTTGCTGTGGCCGTATGCTTCGTGGTCAATGATGCGTGCTGTATACATATTAAAACCAAAATTGGAGTTGTTTTAGTTGTGCATATTAGAATTGAATTATGCTCTGTTTTGCTGTAGTTGTATGCTCTTATTGCTAAATTGTTTAGCGGGTTGTTCAAACTAAACTCGTCCAGTCAGCTTGCTATGATGTATTGTATATTACTGTACTTCAGACGTCTTGTAGAATTTGGTGTGGCAATACATCTGAAGTACAGTAATATACAATACATCATAGTACAGTAATATACAATATCTTGCTACGACAGATTGTAGAATTCTTTTAGTTGCTGCTTCTCATGTATACATCAGTTGTTGTGATTACATCTTCATTACATTATAGACATCTGCATTTCTTTGAAATTTTGTTAAATATAAATTTTCTAGATTGTCTATACACTAAACCTGGAGGTTTGAATATCTACTCCAGGACTGAAGATGGTACTCTAATGCCTTTGCGTTCACCCTTTTACAGGAGCTCCAGGCCTAGGAAATTTCAAGTTCGAAGCGGTTGTACAAGACATGCAAACTGGAAGGGTTGCAACCAAATCCAATTGACAACATGGCAATGGTCTCTGAATATCTAAGCTAGTGATCATCTTTTCAGCGATTCCTTTTCTGTTTGGCCTTCTCGTAGGTAGTGTACATTAGTTGTCTGTTGGAGTTGTGATGGCAGTATATCTTCTTTGTTGCTTCACTGTCGTTTGATAATCTGATGAAGATGTACATATGATATATGATTGTACGGCGAAACAAATATTGCTTTGATAGCAAAATAAAAAAAACTCATCTATTTCTCTGTTGTCCAGTCCTATGAATTAGCGGGCTGAAAATATTGATGGGTTGGAAGAGGCTTTGGCCCAAACAATGCTGGACAAAGATGGAACAAAAAAAGTCTCAAAAATAGAAAATGGACCGCAAAAAGGCTGAGGCCCAGAAAATGGAAAAGGCTTAGAAAACAAAAAACGCCATGTTGGGCTAGGCCCATGTAGCTAGCGAAAATTAATTGAAAAAAACATAAAATGGGCTGAATTAATGGGCTTGGCCCATGTAAAACCCCCATTTGGACTGGGCTGATTTTAACCAACGACCTTTTCAATTCGTCGCAATTTTGCCACGTCAGATTGCCACGTCGGATCCGACATGGCCTGGGGAGAGAGCTAGCGACCAAAACAGAAGGCCATAGGATCAACGACCTTTTGTTAAAGGTCGCTATAGTCAGTTTATGACGGCCAGCTTTTGACCTTCTGTTTTTGGTCACAAAAAGGTCGCAAATGGAAATTTGTGACCTTTCAGTGACCAATAGTGGTGGTCACAAGTTGACATATTTCTTGTAGTGGTTGGTCAGATCAGACAGAGCAACTAATTGAGTGCTTCTTCGGGAGCCCCCGCAAGGGTCATTTCAAGAGCCCCCGCAAGGGCCAATTGACACGCTCTTAGCTGCCTTCACGTGTCGCACTCTGGGTGCTCTCTCTGGGGATTTTTAAGTTTTTTTAATTTTTTGTACACGTTTTCTGCTTTCAAATAAATTTTTTGGGGTTTTTTTTCGGCTTTTCTGTTTTCCATCGGGTTTTTCTTAGGATTTGGCCAAAAGAAAATAGGGAAAAAATTGCGCGAAAAAACGCACTTCCTTTTTTCCCATGAGAGGCACGGATTCACTTCTCATGGAGGCACAGATTTGCTTCAGCGAGAGGCATGTTCGTTCCACTCGGGAAGGGGAAAACATATAAATTTTTTCCGTGAGAGGCACGACCGTGCCTCTCGAAAAGGAAAAAAATACACATTTTGTTTTTTTCGTTTCGTGAGTGGCATCAATTTACTTCTCGTGGAGGTACATATTTGCTTCCACGAGAGGCACAACTGTTCCTCTTAAGAAGGAAAAACACACATCTTTTTTTCCTTCTGTGAGAGGCACGGTCGTGCCTCTCGGAAAGAGGAAAAAACACGTTTTATTTTTTTCATACCGCGGGTGGCACAGATTTACTTCTCGTGGAGGCACGGATTTTCTTTTGCGAGAGGCACGGGCGTGCCTCTAGGAAATGGAAAAAACGTGTGCTTCTTCCGAAAGGGGAAAAAACATGCCCCCGGTTTGGTTTTTACGTACGGTTTTTTCACAAAAAAGGGTCATCAAAACCTGTCAACATGTCATCTAGTTTTGAGCAAAGGGGAACCGACGGTGAAAATGATTTGAGATTTGTATGCGCGGTTTAAGAGATAAACCATTTAAAATAAACAAATGTACGAAAAATAGATGTTTTTTAGGTTCTAACTTCTTACCTACGGCTCCTCTCCTAAAAGAGCTAGGGTTTCTCTGGCTCCTGCCGGTACGCCTCGTCTTCAGTGGCCTTAGGGCCATTGGGGCGGAGTGGATCCCGACCCTTGCTTGTGGGAGGGCTTTGTTTTTAGATCTTTCTTTGAGTTTTGTTATGGTTTACGTCTTACTCGGGATGGAATAATGTTCTCCCTGCCTAGCTTCCGTTCCGATGGTGCGCTAGCATCGTCGGTGGGCGTGTGGAGGTGTGTCTCTAGCGAATTTGTTATTTGTGGATTTTCTCAGATATGGTTGTTGTTCGTCTATTTTCGTGTGTCTTTGGGTTGGATCGTGTGATCTACGCTATTTTCCATCGGCGGCGGTTGCTGATGTGGTGCGTTGGTCCTATGGGGCCTTAGCACGAAGACTTTCCGACTGTCTACTACAAAAAGTTTTGCCCAACTGCGACGAGGGAGGGACGATACCAGCGGCGCGCCTTCGGCTCACTTTTGTGCTTGTGGTCGTCTCTACGCGGTCTACGAATCTAGATGTATTTTTTATTATTTTTAACGTTCGTTGTAATACCATATTTATAGATGAATAGATTTGAGATTTCTCAAAAAAATATGAGAAAGTAGAAATCTTCTAGGTTGCAACGAGTAGCACACATACAACACACCACTTGTAACAACCTGATAATGTGGGAGTGATTTTTGAAAGAAGATCCATGGCGTTATTGTTGTGACTTTCTGATTAGGTACCTCCAAAATTATTATTTCTAATGATAATTTGTCTGAACATGTACGCAATATCAAGCCTGTAGTGTCTCTCCCGTGGATCCCTCCTAGTCCTGGGTGCGTCAAATTGAACACTGATGGCTCTTTTGCTACAGATGGAACGGCAGGTGCAATTATGGTTCTAAGGGTGCCAATGGATCCATCATTTTCTCAGCTTGCAGGGAGCTTAGATCTTGTCGGGATGCGCTTGAGGCGGAGCTTTGTGCGTGTATGGAAGGACTCTCGTTTGCTATTCAGAGACCTTCCAATTGTGATTGAGATGGATTCGATGGTGGCAGTCTCTATGATTCAAGATCATGAACTCGATAGATCTGTTTATTCCTCGCTTGTGATGAAAATTAGACATCTTAGAGGTCTCCAACATACTTGTATTACTCATATTAACCATACGCAAAATAAGGTTAGCGGCAATTTGTCTAGTTTTGCTAGAGTAGAAAGAAGGACAATGACTTGGATTGGATCAGGTCCCCCGGAAGCAGTAGAACTAGCTCTTGCAGGTTGTATGAACACTACCTTTGAGTAATACAAGTTTTGTTTCGCAAAAAAATAAAGACTTTCCTATTGGGCCCGATCGAGCAGGCCATCTCGGTGGGCTACTCCATGTGTTAGGCTGAATAGGGAAAGGTACAAGGTACCAGCGGTTTGTCTAAAACTAGAAGAAAAACAAGGTACACCAGTGGTGGAACTTCTCAAAAAAGAAAAGTGTGCCAGTGGGGGCCGAATTCACTGTTTTGACCCTTTTTATAAACTTTAGCGCGATTTGACCCCAGTCTGGAAAAAATTCGTGATCTGACCCTTTTCCTACCGCCATCGTCTTTGGCGGTAGGGTAACACAGCCTATCGCCGAGGGCTATGGCGGTAGGATTTAACTGCGCCGGTCGTTCGAGATTGAAAATACCCTACCGCCATAGTCCTTGGCGGCAGGGTCTGGAAGGTATAAATAAGGTCCCGCGTCTAGCATTACGCATTCGCTCTGGTGGAATGTTGGCTAGCGCGTGCCGGTTTAGCTGGGTAGGTCTTAGGTTCGAGCCTTATTGAGGCCTTTTTTTTGTTTCTTTTTATTTTGCCCAATAAAAAATAAACAATTTGTTCGATTAATATTAGGATATGAATTATTGATAAAAGAAAGTTTTTACTTATATGTAACTGTTTTATAAAAATTTCGCAAAGATATAAACAAATATGATGGGATAAACAATTTGTCCAATTAATGTTAAGGTATGGATTATTTATAAAAAAGTTGTAACTTATATGTAGCTATTTTATAAAATTCTGCGATACAAAGATGACCTCTCCAGTAAGATCAAATACGGTTTAAGTTCGTTCTCAGCATTATCATCCAAACATAGATACAAAACATGGTGTGCAAAGGCCTTCTGAACTTTAAACAAAATAAGAAAATAGCAGTAAATATACAACCCCTAGGTAAACAAATTATTTGTTGATCCTTATTGAGGCCTTTTTTTTGTTTCTTTTTATTTTGCCCAATAAAAAATAAACAATTTGTTCGATTAATATTAGGATATGAATTATTGATAAAAGAAAGTTTTTACTTATATGTAACTGTTTTATAAAATTTTCGCAAAGATATAAACAAATATGATGGGATAAACAATTTGTCCAATTAATGTTAAGGTATGGATTATTTATAAAAAAGTTGTAACTTATATGTAGCTATTTTATAAAATTCTGCGATACAAAGATGACCTCTCCAGTAAGATCAAATACGGTTTAAGTCCGTTCTCAGCATTATCATCCAAACATAGATACAAAACATGGTGTGCAAAGGCCTTCTGAACTTTAAACAAAATAAGAAAATAGCAGTAAATATACAACCCCTAGGTAAACAAATTATTTGTTGATATTGAAGAGGATAAATGAATGGTCATAGATCCGTATTTCATCCTTTCTTGGGCTCTAGTATGAGAACACAAGTTTCAAATGAACATATACATATACAAACTAGAAGTCCAACTGATTACAAAAGCATTGAGCAGTTTACGAGGACTGGAGCACTCACCTTGATAAAGTGTAAGCTAGTTGCTGCCGCTGCTCCTGATCTGGCAAGGGAGTTCCCTAATCTAGTAGTGCTTCAGAGGAAAACAAGGTCCAAGGACAGTGAATAATTGAGGGCAAGAGGAGATGATGGAGCAAAGGCCTGAAGATGATTGCAACTGTTTTATAAAATTTTCGCAAAGATATAAACAAATATGATGGGATAAACAATTTGTCCAATTAATGTTAAGGTATGGATTATTTATAAAAAAGTTGTAACTTATATGTAGCTATTTTATAAAATTCTACGATACAAAGATGACCTCTCCAGTAAGATCAAATACGGTTTAAGTCCGTTCTCAGCATTATCATCCAAACATAGATACAAAACATGGTGTGCAAAGGCCTTCTGAACTTTAAACGAAATAAGAAAATAGCAGTAAATATACAACCCCTAGGTAAACAAATTATTTGTTGATATTGAAGAGGATAAATGAATGGTCATAGATCTGTATTTCATCCTTTCTTGGGCTCTAGTATGAGAACACAAGTTTCAAATGAACATATACATATACAAACTAGAAGTCCAACTGATTACAAAAGCATTGAGCAGTTTACGAGGACTGGAGCACTCACCTTGATAAAGTGTAAGCTAGCTGCTGCCGCTGCTCCTGCTCTGGCAAGGGAGTTCCCTAATCTAGTAGTGCTTCAGAGGAAAACAAGGTCCAAGGACAGTGAATAATTGAGGGCAAGAGGAGATGATGGAGCAAAGGCCTGAAGATGATTGCAACAACCTAACTATCAGGAAGGCTTCATACATTAATGATGAAGAGATATTTTGGGCAAATAGTGCATAAGACCAATTGATCTTGGTGGACTTTCAAATCTTTTTTATGCAGGTAATGCGTGAGATCAATTGATCATATTCGTTTATAACTTTGCGGAAATTATATGAAACAATTACAGATAAGTAAAAATATTTTTTATCAATTATTCATATCCTAATATTAATTGGACAAATTGTTTAGTTTCTATTGGGCGAAATAAAAAGGAACAAAAAAACAGCCTGTGTAAGGCTCGAACTCAAGACCTACCCAGTTAAACTGGCATGCGCTAGCCAACTTTCCACCAAAAAGACCACATACTAGTATACGTGCGATATAATTTATATCTTTCAGACCCTACCGCCAAAGACTATGACGGTAGGATAGACGGCGCACTCATGTCCTACCGCCAAAGACGATGGCGGTAGTAAAAGAGTCAGATCACGAATTTTTTTCAGACTGGGGTCAGATCGCGCTAAAGTTTATAAAAAGGGTCAAAACAGTGAATTCGGCGGCCAGTGGGGGTTGGAAAGAAATGCGGCGTGCGAGTCACTCACTCCGGATGCTGGAGGTCAATTTTCTAGGCGTCGCTGTCCGTCCCCGGTCCCTCGCCGCATCTTATTGTCTGGTGGTGAAAACGGCGCGGAAACGGACGGAACTGGGTGCTACCATATTTGTTTTCATATTTTTTTGCAGAAGCGGAAACGAATACAGAAACCCCGAAAACAAATACGGAAACAAATACTACCGGAAACAGACACAGAGCGAATACACAGCGGACACGGAAACAAAACGGTTTGTTGACCAGAACTTAAAACCCTCTTGAATCATAGAGAAATATAGACAAAAAAACAAACAAATTATGGAATTGTTAACATGTCTACAAAATAATATGGTTGTGTTAGCAACATAGGATAGTATTGTAGTAGCACATGACAATTCCGTATAGGGTCTAGTTGAGTACGTGTGTGGTAGTAAAGTTGGCACTCAAATGATCCATTCTGCTGATTATACTCATTGTGTCATTGTATGTTATTTGGTAGTTGGGCTACAAAGTAGCCATAGGCCTATAGTAAAAACAGAAATTCCATATTTACGGAAACAGAAAGTTCCATTTCCACTTCTATTCTACTGGAAAACATCATTCCGTTTTTGTTTCTGTTTCCGCATAAAAAAATACATTTCCATTTCCGTTTTGCAAATTTCCACTTTCGTTTTCATATTTCCTCTCCGTTTCCATTTTTCCTTCGGAAAAGCGGAAACTTTCCACTCCATTTTCATCCTACTGGTGGTTGCCGAGCGCCTTGACTTCATAGGAGGGAGGGGAGACTTCACTTCATCGGGTGAATGGAGCAGGGGATAAATATCGGCGGCGCCGACGGGGTGGAGGTGAAGAAGGAGGCGGGGGAGGAGGAGGAGATAAATCTGGGCGTCCCGGGCGGGGTGTTGGTGAAGGAGGAGGCAGGGGAGGAGGAGGAGGTCGAGTTCGATCCGACGGAGGCAGGGGCGGAGCCAGCGTAATGGCGTTGGGTTCAGTTGAACCCAACGATTTTTCTTGGCCGGGTATATGTACACGTATACGTACCTGCATGAACCCAGTGGAAAATAGGGCTTGAACCCATCAAACTTAGAATGCAACGCAAGAAGCCCAAAAGCCCGTAAAGGCGTAAAGTGAACTCCATCCGTGCCAGCCTGCCAGGTTCCCCTATTCTCCTGGCTACCTCCAAGTTCCCCTCTCGCTAGGGTTTTTTCTCCTCTCGGCGGCGGCGATGTCAAACCGTGGAGATCGGCTTCCTCCCCGGCCCTTCCCTCCCTCCGCCAGCGACCGCCGGGGCTCACGGGTCCTGGTGGGCAGGGCGGCGTTAGGGTTTTGATCGGGACCATACCGCTCGCGGATCACTTTTACCCCGGGCAAGAGAATCATGGCTACTGAGGCATCAAGTTCGGTTACGGCGACATCCGATCTCGAAGCGCTGATGGAGGAACTAGGCTTGAGGGAGGACGACCTCCAGGACGTGGTTGTGGATGATAGCGAGTTGACACCTGAAGCAAATCGCTGGATGGCTTTGGCTAGGGTGCATACTGATAAACCCTACAGCCAATATTGGTTTTATCGGAACATGAGGGTAGCATGGGATCTGGCGCAAGAGGTGAAAATCCGGCCTCTCGAGGATAATCTGTACTCTATGCAATTCTCATGTCTTGGCGACTGGGAGAGTAATGGATGAAGGCCCTTGGAATTTCAAAGGAAAAGTTGTCGTGATGGCGCCCTACGATGGATTCACCAAGCCTTCCACTATCGTCCTTAACAAGATCGATATTTGGGTTCAGATCCACGATCTCCCAGATGGTTTCTACTCCAAAATCAAAGCCCTGTCAGCTACTATTGGTGAATTCATATTTGCCGAACCTAAGTCACACGACTTTGAGGGAAACTTTGCTCGTGTTCGGGTAAAAATTGATGTCACTAAGCCCTTGAAGAATGCTGTCTCCCTAGTGGTCAAGAGGAAGGAAAATCTGGAACGAGTAATCTTCAGAGTCAAGTATGAAAGGCTCCCCAACTGGTGTGCAGTTTGTGTGTACCTTGGCCATCTTTTCAAGGAGTGCGGCGATGGAGTTCATCCTCCCAAAGCCCTCGTCTTCAAGGATCTCAAAGCTTCTTGGTCCAGGGGGCCTGGCAATGGACCAGGAGACGGTAATGGGCCCAGAAGTGGACGAGGGAGAGGCCGTGCTGGAAGAGGCGGTGGACGTGGAAGATCACAGTTCGGTGCCCAGCACGACCAGAACTATGACAGATCGGATGAGACTGGAAAAGATATAACGATGCTGGAAGTGGATGGTAATAGGAAGAGGGCAGCAGGAGTTGTGGAAGGGGGCCAGAAAGTAGAGGCTTTCACACACCAAGCAAATAAACCCCTGATGTTGACTGCGCCGGAGATACCGGTTAGTCCATCTGCGAAGCAAGAACCAAAAAGAAACAAGCCTAGTACAACAACACAAGAGTCAACTCAGGCGAAGAGCCATGTCCCAAACAAAAACAATGATGCGCGTGTGGCGGGCCTCCTCGGGGGGTACCGCCAGGCGCAATGAGTCTCTTCTGCTGGAACTGTCGCGGTATAGGCAAGGCAGCGACAGTTCGAGAGCTTCGAGATTTCGCGAGGCAGCTTGCCCCCTCTATTATTTGCATCCTAGAAACACAAATAGAGGGTAAGAGAGTTGAAAATTTGGTAGATTCTTTGGGTTACAATAAGAGTTTTGCTGTAAACAGTTCTGGCCGGAGCGGGGGCCTAGGTATTTTCTGGAAAGATGAAATAAAAGTTGAGGTTATTGGTTACTCGAGATATCATATTGATGTTTTGATAGATGATATGATTGATACGCAGGTCAGAGTGACTTTTGTTTATGGGGAAGCGCAGGTGCCAGAGAGATATAAGACGTGGGATACTCTTAGAGGTATCTCCGAAACACAAGGGCGACCATGGGCAGTGTTAGGTGATTTCAATGAAGTTCTTCACGTGCATGAACATGATGGTGTGGTTAACCGGAGCCAAGCCCAGATTGAAGGATTCAGGGACGCTGTCGACATGTGCGGCCTTTCTGACATAGGATATGCAGGTACAGACTGGACTTTTGAAAAGAAGGTTGCGGGAGGATCCTTCACAAGGGTTAGATTGGACCGGTGCTTGGTCAATCCGGAGTGGACTTTAGCCCTTCCAGATACGAGGTTAACACACAAAACTGCAGCAAGTTCGGATCATGTCCCAATTTTCCTTACACTACGTGAGATGCATGCATGCAATACTGGACCAAGGGCTTTTAAGTACGAGATGATGTGGGAGCGGGATGAATCATTGTTTACCACTGTCTAGGGGCGATGGACCATGCAGGAGACAGAATCTGTCGACGCCTTTCGCGCAAAGCTAGAAGACATGGCGGGAGAATTGTCGGTGTGGGACCGTACTCAGTTCGGTTCAGTACGAGGAGAGATTCGTAATTTAAAAATCGCTCTAGAACGAATGCGTACTGCCCAAGGAAGATCCGGCCCATCCCACGAGGAAACAAAGATAACTGATCGATTGGTTGAACTTTTCCATCGGGAGGAAATGTTGTGGCGGCAGAGGGCGCGATTGGACTGGCTCGTTCATGGTGATAAAAACACCTTCTTCTTCCACCTAAGAGCCAGTCGCCGGCGTCGTAAAAATCAAATCAAGGCGCTGCAAAGGCATGACGGGAGTATGACGGAGAATATCTTAGAGATGGAGGGGATGGCTACGGATTTTTACAGGGAATTGTACACAGCGGGAGGAGTACAAGATATGCATCAGGTCTTGGAAACGGTGAGAACAAAAGTAACACCGGCAATGAATGAGGTTCTTAATGCGCATTATACGCAGCAAGAGGTCAAGCAGGCACTATTTCAGATGTTCCCGATTAAGGCACCTGGTCCGGACGGATTCCCGGCACACTTTTTTCAGCGTCATTGGGGGATATGTGGGGATGAAGTCACCAAGGTGGTCCTTAAGATTGTGGCCGGAACGGAGTCAGCCGCATGCATTAATGACACTATCCTGGTTCTGATTCCAAAGGTAAAAAATCCAACCCTTCTATCTCAGTTCCGCCCAATCAGTCTGTGCAATGTTGTATATAAGATAGCATCAAAGGTCATCGCCAACAGGTTGAAACAAATATTACCCGACATCATCTCCGAAGAGCAATCTGCTTTTGTCCCAGGCAGAATGATTACTGATAACATTATAACTGCTTATGAGTGCCTGCATTTCATGAAGCGGAACAGGGCAAAGAAGCATCAGTCATGTGCGTTGAAGCTTGACATGATGAAGGCATATGACAGAGTTGAGTGGGCTTATCTTCGGGCTATCATGCTCAAATTAGGTTTCACTGAGCACTGGGTGGATATTGTAATGAGCATGGTTACTTCTGTCAAATTTTCAGTTATGTTCAATGGGAGGAAACTTGAGGAATTTCAGCCTTCTAGAGGGATCCGTCAAGGGGACCCGATATCCCCATACTTGTTCTTGTTAGCAGCAGAGGGCCTGTCGTGCCTTTTAAAATCAAAATGTGAGTCATCCAACTTGAGTGGGATACAGGTGGCGTCTACGGCGCCTCCGGTAAACCATCTCTTATTCGCTGATGACAGCCTGCTGTTTTTCAAGGCAAATAGTATGGGAGCTACCGAGGTGAACCGGGCTTTGGACACCTATTGTCAAGCGTCAGGACAGCGAATAAATTATGCAAAGTCATCAATTTTCTTCAGCAAAGGTGTTCCAGAAAGTATGCGCACCCAGATAAAAGGACTTCTCAATATCCCAAATGAAACCCTAAATGATAAGTACCTTGGGATGCCTTCTGATGTGGGAAGTTCGAAGAACGGGGCTTTCAAATACCTCAAGGACAGACTTTGGAGTAAAATTCAGGGATGGATTGAAAAATCTTTATCCACTGCAGGGAAGGAAGTCTTGGTCAAATCGGTCGCGCAGGCTGTCCCTGTCTACTCCATGTCCTGTTTCAAGCTACCAAGAGGCTTGTGTGAGCATCTAAACAAGCTAATAAGGAGATTTTGGTGGGGCAGCAAGAATGGGCAGCGCAAACCCCACTGGGTTTCGTGGGAGGAAATGACGAAACCAAAAGCCATGGGTGGTTTGGGATTCAAAGATTTTGAGCTTTTCAACTTGGCAATGCTAGCAAGACAGGCTTGGCGCCTATTGCAACACCCGGAATCTCTTTGTGCACGTTTATTGAAGAGCATCTATTATCCACAATCATCAATTCTGAATGCAACTTTGGGAAGTCACCCGAGTCAGATATGGAGGGCTATAGTCGAGGGGCGTGACACGCTCAAATTAGGCTTGATCAAACGCATCGGTAATGGAGAAAGCACGAACATATGGGAGGATAATTGGTTGCCCAGGGAGGAAATGATGAGACCATATGGCTGCATCACAGCAAACCCTCCGGTACTGGTGTCAGAATTGCTGGATGCAACCTCAGCCTCATGGGATATCAATAAACTCACTGCTACGTTTCTGAGCTTCGATGCAAAGTTGATATCAACCATACCTTTATGCACCATGAACGTCCCTGACTTTTGGAGTTGGGCGCACGAGCCGCGAGGCCAATTTTCTGTAAGGTCTGCATATAATATGCTAGTTACAATCAAACAGAGGAGAGAAGCATGGCTATATGGATCAGCCGGACCATCAACATCTGTTATGGAAGAAGGCTCATGGAAGACATTGTGGAAAGCTGAGGTTCCGTCGAAAGTCCGCATGTTCTTGTGGAGACTGGCCAAGCATTCTCTGCCAACTGAGGATGTGAGGGCGCATCATAATATGACAACATCGAGTACTTGTGGCCTGTGCGGTGCTCCAGATTCGTGGTGCCACTCCCTCCTGGACTGCACAGTCTCAAGGTGTACGTGGGCTCTGGTAGATGATGAACTTGCTTGCTCACTGTTAGCGACAACGGAGACGAGAGCCAAGAGCTGGCTATTCAATTTGCTCGACACGCTCACACATGAAAAGTTTGTCTTGCTAACGGTGACGTTGTGGGCGATTTGGTCATCGAGAAGAAAGGCAATACATGAGGCGATCTTTCAAACTCCTCATGCTACACATGCGTTTATAAATCGCTTCATCGCCGATCTAGACCAAGTCCGGGCGACCAAACCAACACCAAATATTGCAACAAGAGTTCAGCAGGCTGCCCCAAGACCATGCGCTCCACTGGCTAATCATGCAAAGATCCATGTTGATGCTGCAGTACGTAACAACAGAGGAGGGGCGGCAGCTGCAATCTGCCGAAGTACCCAAGGAGCTTTCCTGGGAAGCTCAGCTCTGGTCATCGAAGGGGTTTGGGATCCAGCAACACTCGAAGCAATCGCATGCAGGGAAGCACTTGCACTGGCTCAAGATCTTGGCCTAAACCAATTTATGGTCTCGTCTGACTGTAGGCAAGTTGTTGATGATATTGCCAGGGGGAACCAGGGCCCATATGGAGCTATAGTTGCCGAGATCAAGCATAGAGCAGCACCTTTTTCTTGTAATTTCATTTTTGAAAGTAGGGTAGTTAATGTAGAAGCTCATAAACTAGCAAGATATGTTGTCTCCCTTCCAAAGGGACGTCTTGTGTGGCTTGGCCAGCCCCATGACCAAGTTTGTATCCCACCTTATGTGGATTTTGAGTAATAAATTTGGCTTTCCCCTAAAAAAAAAGGTATTCCTATTCTCCTATAGACATGTACGCGTACACAGGCAGCCGCCAGCAGCACGATCTTTCGCCGTTCGCTTCGTCGACTCTCTCCCAATCTTCTCCACGAGCCGGCGACGAGCCCCGCCGACAAGGGTACGTCTGGGCGGCAACCTTGCCGTCTAATATAAACGAAAAATTCAAGGTACTGAGTCGCATCGTCAGATCTCCTCTCCGTTAAACATGGTGTAGTTTTCTAATTGTCATTCCCCATATTTTGATTGATCTAGGCCATAAGATAGTATTTTTCAGATATAAACTGATCACTAGATTGAGGTCATCCATTAGAGGTAGGCAAAGTGCACCAAATACGACTCCAAGTAGTCTTCTGAAGCATTCTGTACAAAGAGGAATTAATTAAAACAAGTTGCCTTATGATCTGATTTATAGGGAAAAAAATTGAGTACACGAGAAATTCTAAGGAACTAGATGAGATATATTTATAACTATATAAGCGGCTTCAAATGTTACGGCTTAATTTGGATTATCCACAAAGAGAAATTTGAGATCCTAAACTTAGATTTAGTCCAAACTAATGACGCGGACAAATAAGATATTACTTTTTCTCTGGGCTATCAACTTCTCAAGCTAGTACTAATGCTGTTTTTTGTCACAACATCTGTGGATGGATGCTTTTCAGCTACGAATGTTGTGAATAAAAAACTGCACAATAAAATCGATGATTAGCTCATCAGTGATTGTTTAATTTGCTATGCGGAGAAATATATGTTTTCTGCCACTAGTAATGATCTGGTGTTTGATCCTTTTAAGTAGATGAAAATCAAAAGCGGACACTCTAAAATTTGAGTGACTTTACAACTTCTTTCGCTTGATGATACTTGTTTTTAAACTTCTCAAACTAACTTATCATTTTTTAATCTTTTTAGGAAGATGAGAAACTACAACTGGAGCTGCAAACTATTTTTGGTATTACTCTATTTATAATATATATAAGGAACTCAATTTATAATTTCATCCAACAGGTATGTCTTGCACTCTTCAGCTTTCATTGTAACACAATTTGTGATAAGTAATAGCATATGTATGTTATTTTTAGTGCTATACTCTTGCTTAAACTTGTGTAAAATTATACTTTACATTTAATTATAGCATACCAAATCTTTATAATGAGTTAATGAGTGAACCCAATGACAAAAAATTCTGGCTGCTGCATTTCCTGCGGCCGCAGCTGCGCGGGTTCGCGCCGCGCGTGGCAGGCACGGTGGTCGAGGCGGACCCGTGCGCGGCGACCCCCTGGGAGCTTCTTGCGCGGCACGGCCTGCTGCGGCGCGGGCACGGCTACTTCTTCGCGGCGCGGCGGCGCGGGAAGGGCGCCCAGGCGCGGCGCACCCCGGAGGGCGGCGGCGGCGGCAAGTGGATGCACAGCGGGAGCAAGGAGCACCGCCGGTCCGTGACGGAGCTGGACGTGGTCGCGCGCTGGTCCATGACGCTGTACTGCTTCTACGCCTGCGGCGGCCTGAAAGGGGAGGACGGGGCGCAGCAGGGGCGGCGGAGGAGCACCGGGTGGGCGATGTCTGAGTACGAGATAACGGACCCGCGGTGCTACCGCCGGGCCGACGACGGCGAGGAGGACCACTACTGGGTGCTCTCCCACGTCCGCCGGAGCATGAAGATCGTCAAGCCGCGGTCCTGGGAGTCCTGGAAGTCCTGGGATCTCCAACGGTTCTCCGAGCATGAGAAAAGCTGATCCTAGAAAAGATGCTAGTATCTCAAATTTGGTTTGCTGTAGTAAAGCTGATCTCCAGCGTCAAGCTCGGTCGCCGGCCGGCGCAAGGCCGTCCTGGAGAACCCCCGAAGAATTTCGTGTTGGGTTTCTTGAGTTCGTCGGCCGGCTGTGCGAGTGCGACCTGTCATCATGTCCGTCGGTAATCATGTCCGTCGGCGCGCGTGGGCCATGCGCGGTGTAGAGAGAAGGAAATAAGATATGGCTACTGTATCTGTACGTACGAGTTCCTTTCGGGTGGGTGGACGTTGCGATCTTTCTTGGGTCTGCCCATGTGTTGCGCATGTGCATTTGTGCCTTGTTCTTTCGGCTCTTGCGCTTTGCCAGATTGCTTCATTCCCTCCCACTGATGCATAAAAAAGGTCATTTCTCCGTTACCATCAGCATAAGGTTCACTTCTTGCGCAGATATTTGCGGATTTTCTCGCTTGCATCCTTAACTTTATGTTCCTAGATGTCTGTATGCTCTTTTTTCTAGAACCACCATCAATGCATTTTAATCATCTTGACGGAACATATCTGGTTGTACAACATCAATCCGAAATTCTGGAATTACAGCAAAAGAAGTAGAATTAGTCTCTATTGCCAAAGCCAAGACTCTGATACATGGTGAGTGTAGACATGTTGAGTACATGCATTTCATGTTGTTTGGTCGCCGTGTATGTGCTGAGACATGCTAAGTCGTTACTCTGTTTGGCAGCTTCCATTTGTTTAGACGTGTCGTTCAGTACTGTAGCAATTGTTATTTTTTTAAGTGAACTACTTTTTTTTCAAAAATGAGAACATTTTTGAAAAATTTAAAAAGCTTCTAAATTCTGAATATTTTTTAAACTATAAACAATTTTTTGGAATTTTTAACATTTTTTGAAAAACTAAATTTTTTTGAAACTACAAACAACTTTTAGGAATTTTGAATTTTTTTAAAATTTTAAACAAACTTTGCAATTCTGATTTTTTTTAAAATTACAAAATTTGAAAATCTAACCATTTTTGAAGCGTTAAGCAAATTTTGAAAATAGAAACTGATTTTGAAATTTTGGAAATCTGAACATTTTTCAGAATTACGAGCATTTTTTAAATTTAAACAAATTTGGAAATTTGAATAATTTTTTAAACACGTTGTCGCTTGCTTCGCTTGTGCATGCTGACCAGGGAACATGTACTAGGGTGTTCTCTCTTCGTGCATGCCACGAGGGTATTTGGGCTGAGCTGATGCAGGCCACCAAACACCCAAAATTGGATTTGGTAGAGAACTTTGGAGCTAATTGGCGGGTAATTGCGCCCATGTCTTCCACCTTTGCAAGCCTCTGTTCTTTCCGCGATCCCATATGGAGGCCTTTTCGGTAATCTGACGGAGGGGAAATCGATTACGGAGGCCTTCTTTACCAACTTTGTTGCCTCAATGATGATGTGTGAGTAGTTCCCCATAGGACCTAAGGGTCCATAGCAGTAGCTAGATGGCGCTCTCTTTATTTGATCTTCAATACAATGTTCTCTTCGAATATCGATTCAATGTAATCTTTTGTGGTGCGTTTGTTGAGACCCAATAAATTGTGGGTTAATGATCAGATTGTTCATTGAAATTAATTGAGTTGCTTCTGAACTTTATTATGTGTGATTGCTATAGCTTTGTATTTATCTCCGATCTATTCGACCAACTAGACTGATTTATCTTCAGCGGGAGAGGTGCTTTGTGGTAGGTTCAATCTTGCGGTGTCCTCACTCTGTGAGAGGAGTAGCAAGGCACATATTTGTATTATTGCTACTAAGGGTAAAATGACGGGGTTCGGTCATATTCGTTGGTCTTATTCCGTCTATATTATGTCAGCATACTTCAAACATTACTCTATTAGTTACGAACTTAATATGTAGAGAGGCAAGCATACAAGCGATCTCGAAGAGGAGTAGTAGTAGTAGGCGTCAGTAAGTTTAATTGTTTACTTGTCACAAACGTAATGCCTATGTACTGATCATGCCATGAATAACATCATAACTATGTGTTTTTCTATCAGTTGCCTAACATTAATTTGCGTACACACCGTTGCTATGTTCTTGAGAGAGGTGCCTGACAACATCATAGTTCTCTCAAGATTGTCCCTGTCGTGAAAATGCATCCTTAATTCACAAAACCCATCATCCAGACTGCAAATAATAAAAACAACATAGCAGTGCAATATAACTCCTTAAGTAAAATAGTATAATACAAATGAAACAAATCATAGCAGTGCAATACAAAGTTTTGCTTAATTACAAAGTAGTGTAATAAAAAGAAATGCAACATAAATTCTTTAGTACAACTAACCCTACTGTCGGGGATATACCCCGCGGCGTAAACCGGCCGGAGGTTAACCCGGCCGGACTTGGCGGTTTATCTGAAGACCCGCCCTGACCTTGGCGGTTTACAAGCAACCCGCTTGGTTGTTATGACTCACTGGTAACCCGGCGGGCGGATCAGACGGATGACAAGGCCCAAGGCCCAGAAGGCCGGTTCAACTATGGTGGGCTGGTTTAAGAGGAAAGGAATATTTGCCTTACAAGGAGTTAAGGCCAGGACTTGTATCCGGTTTGTATTAGAGATAGACTAGTCCTAATCCTAATAGGACTCCACATGTAAACCGCCCCTTCAACATATATAAGGAGGGCAGGGCTCCCCAAAGGGAGGGAGAACAATCAATAATCTCTAGGGCTAGACACAAAGAGCCGGTTTACGGCGTCTCCCTCGTGATGATAATGAGACCTAGCCTCAAACAGCATGTAGGGTTATTACCGGATGATGTTTCCCGGGGCCCGAAGCTGTCTAAATCCTTGTCTTGCGTGTTGATCCGCCCTGCGTCTCTCGTCCCACTCAACCCCTCTCAAGCTACCACATAGATGCGTTGGCCTCGCGACTAAGTCCTGACACTAAGGACATCTGACGTGACAATCCACGACAGTTGGCGCCCACTGTGGGGCTCGCGCACGGTGGTGTTGAGTTCTTGGACGGATATCTCCAGGGATCGAGAAGCTTGCGATTTTTCGGAGGAAGAAGAATCATTGCGGAAGAATTACATTATTTGCTTCCCCTGAGTCGCCGTCGCCGGCTCGTATTTCGCCTGGTCGGTTTACTACCTTGCGATGGGAACGCGTAGAACCGCCCCGCCTTGAAGCTGGCTGTGGACGCTGACCCGGATCTCCGCCTTCTGTGCTGTGGCCCATCGTGATTGAACCACCCCGGCCTCCGTCGTCTCGTTCCTTCTAGGCCGTGGCCGAGCCGCCGCCGGTTTTTCTGCCTCTCCTTACTGGACTGCCTCAAGGTTGAAGCCATTGTCAAATCGCCGCTGAGCCTCCGCCTGTACATCGCAGCCGCGTTTCAAACCGGCCGCAACCCTGCTTCGCTCTCGAGCCCCTCGGCCTTAAACCGCCGTCGATGACCTGCCGTGGTGGATGCGCCATGACCCGCCAGCTGCTGTATCAGGCCTCCGCTTCCGACTCCAACCCACCTTCGCCGGAGAAATTCCAAATCGCCGCGGCCCGGGCAGCATGTCGTAAAACCGGATTCAAGATTCGATTACAACCCGGATTTGGCCACCAATGCTTGCGTGTCCTTCGACCCCGAGGCATCTGAAGATTCAGTACCGCTGGGGACTCACCCACGCCTACGCCATGACCTGCCTGCCGCCTCTGCTAAAGCCTGCGGCCTCGTCTCACTCTCCGCCCGCAGTGGCCCTGCCTGCGCTCTGCCGTGGCCGGCTCCATGCCGTGCGCTGCCTCGCGCCTCCGAGCGTCCGTGGCCAGCCGCCTCCATCGCCGTGGGCCGCCTCCACTGTGACCCGCCACGTTGCTCCGTGCCTCGCTGCTGGACCATCGCGCCCACGCACTCCGACTCCGAGTGCCCTCTGCTCCGACCTGTTCCAACTCGGCCTCGCTCTGGCCCGCCCTTGCTTCATCGACCCGCCTCACATTATCATCAGGCGCTACACCTCCACCGGTCCTTGCTCCTGCAAAGGGATAAGGGAGACTGGTTTGAAGAAAAGTCAGGGTGGACAGCACATGTGTTGAAAAAATATCATGGACGCTGTATATACAGACCATCGGTCCTCCGAAGAAATCAGGTCATATCCATCTGACTCTATTTTTACTAACACATATTGTTTTTCATCAGGGAACAATTACTTGGTCTTGTAATATTTTCGCAGGGTCATTACCAAAAGGGTGTTGCCTAAGGGGGCGTGTCAACATCACTTTTGCACTGGTGTTTGTCCATGCTATGATGCTCAACAGATACACGTGCACGTCGCCGACCCGATGTTCGGATTACATCCGTTTGCACCTGCGGCCGATTCGTGCGTCTACACCGGTTAAACGAACATCACGTTTGACTCGCCGTCCGCGCCGCTTTACAATGCCATGGACGACTCGTCCATCTGCCCTCACGACGGTTCACGCGTCCGCACCGGCTTACAATGCCATGGCCGACTCATCTGTTGTCTGGGCGAATCAGGTGATATCCCTGTAAGTATAATTTTAGCACATATTGTTTTTTATCAGAGAGCAATTACTTTGGTCTTTATATACAGGACAATTGGTCACTACAAAACCGATGACCGGATCATGGATATATAAATCGTGCAATAACTGTCATGTGCTAGCATATGACCATGCCATAATGATCAAAGAATAGGTGTGCAAGACGCCGCCCCTGCGGCCCGGACTACATCGACTCACCGGGACCATGCCTGCAATTGCCTCGCCTGACCACGCTGGCTTACAATGCCGCGGCCGATTCATCCGTCTGCTCGCATGGCCGACTCGCCCGTGATTGATTTCAGTTTCAGCATGGTGATCATCAACTCCGCGGTGGATATTTTCTGGCTTAACATATCAGTCCGCATCAACTCGTCAGGACCGTGCGAATTACCCAATAAAGCATGCACAGGTTGTCTATCTCTCGCAGCCTGGTCTACATCAACATACCGGCCGTACCTATCTGCGTGAACTGTTTATTGAGTATGAGCAAGTCACAGCTTGGGTAGCCTGGTTTTTCTTTCAACAAAATGGAGGCAAATTATCATATACTATCAACCGTCGTCTGCACTGGATGGCTCAATGGGCAGGCGCACAAGTTGCCGACACTACAGTTTGGTTAACTTCAAATCGCCAGTTGGAAGGAACCATTGGCCGAGTTGCTGACACGGCTCATGCGGGATCATTTATAACCCGCCACAGTCACCTCAACCTTTGGTGGATTCACATCGTGCTATCAACATCAATGATATACAAGTTATGTCGGTTTACATCACGGCCAAATATGGAGAGTCTCAAGCCAACTCCTCGAGTCACCTTTGAGACTCGGGGGCTACGATGACATAACTCAGCAAATCTTGCCAGTTTCAGCAAATTTAGGAACCCCAGGACGATGGAGGGAAAGATAACCCGGTCCCGGAGGCTACTGTTATATTGATGAAAATTTAAAGGCCGGCAGAAAATTTCTGGTTTAGAAAGTATATGACAGTTACAAAATCTCGGCTCAATGAAGAAGTTCCGGGTCATCAAAAATGACTCCGGTTTAAAATCCGGCTCAAGGGATTTAGTCTCACTAAAGCTCTCAATATCCGGTTTACAATCCGGTTCAAAGGAAATCTATTCTTCCACAAAGCTCTAAAGCGCTCAAATACGGTTTAGCAATGTCCGGTTCAAAAAGGAATTAACTTCTCGTAAGTTCGAGTTTCAAGACCGTCAGAAAATTTCCGGCAGAAAATGAAGATTCCGGTTTAAGATCCGGTTCAAGGGAAGGATGTCTCCCACAAAGCTTTGAAGCTCTCAATATCCAGTTTAAAATCCCGGTTCAAGAAGAATTTATCTCTTGCAAAAAGTTAAAAATTACCGAAGAAGACCTGCTGCCATGATGCACGGTTCAAACATGGGTATCCTGCCTTATTGGCCTGACATGTTATTGATCACACGGGGGCTTCTGCTTCATAAAGCGGGGTCTCTGTCCTTTTTATATCATGTGTGGTTACATGGAGTTGTCTGTTTTAAAGCGGCCTCCGGTTTACCCCTTGCAAAAAATTATGAATGTCATTTGGGGGCTCGGTCATGTCTGAACCGATGCAATACCTTTTGATAGGCGAAAGCCACCAGGTCACTTGGGGGCTCGGTCGTGTCCGAACCGATGCAACACCTTTTGATCGGCGAAAGCCACCAGATCACTTGGGGACACGGTCAAGTCTGAACCGGTCACGCCTCTTGATCGGCCTAAAGGCCTTAGAGTCACTTGGGGGCTTGGTCGAACCCGAACCATTGCCATGCCACTTGACCGGTGTAATGCCACGGTTTCATTTGGGGACCTGGCTGACTTGAACCATAGCTACACCTATTGGGAGCTTGGTCGTGTCTGACCATGGTAACACCATCTGATCGGCTCAGTAAAGCCCTCTTTTTGCAAACGGTTTTTATCATTGCCTTTGCTTCAATATCTTTTCTTGATAAAATTGCTTTTTTGTTTTGGTTGCGTTCTTAAACCAACCACATTTTACACTGGTTCAAACAACCAAATTGGTGGAACACGGTCAAATCTTAATCCGGAGACTATTTGCCCGGTTTGATTTTATGTTACCATCTTATTATGGAGTAAACCGGTGTTCATTAGCCCGGCTTGATTTTCAACTACAGGTTGTCAGTACATGATCAGTTATAATCCGGAGACTATCAACCCGGTCTGGTTTGACTACAAGTCACCAGTATTATATATGGTTAATCCGGTGTTTATCACAAACCCGATACGGTTTTATCATAAACCGGCACAATATGAAAGGAGTTATCATTACTCAAATATTGGGGTTATCACTCTTACTACAAAAAGTTGGTAAACCAACGATGTGATTCAACGTCACAGGTATGATATATTTCATATTTTTAAGTGAAGCCTTGGTTATAAACCCAGGTTATATGTTGGGCATTATGACCCGTCCGGCGGTAAACTGCCAGGACACTTTAAACTTGTTGTATGCAGAAACAGGTTGAATAAAGTATGATGATAAATTATCCGGTGTTTTTTAAACCGGCTTGGCTTTAAGACGATAAGTCGCCAGTATGATGATAAATTATCCGGTGTTTTGTTAAACCGGCCTGGCTTTAAGACAATAAGTCGCCAGTATATGATGAGAAATTATCCGGTGTTTTATTAAACCGGCCTGGCTTTGGACTATAAGTCGCCAGTATATATTTGGATTGCACCATTGGAATTATGCGCTTATAAATCATTGGGTTATTCAAATAGCCAAACTTGGCTGAATTTTCATTATGACTTTGAATGAATAATGTTTTCATACCGGATTATATTATTCAAATAGCCAACATGGCTGGATTCTTATTATGGTTATCAATAACCAGTATTATGATTAAGGTTTTCAAAGTCGCTTTAGCGCAATGGCTATCATATTATCAATGGATACGATTTATTCTACAATTGAAGGAATAGTCCCGAGTCACTGCATGCTTATGACCCGGCACTTGGGGGCTACATTATTTAAGTTGAGATTACATCAAATACACAAGTTTCATGTCGCTGCAAGCATGCACCATGACACTTGGGGGCTAATGCAAAGTCATTTTTTTGCTCATATTATTGAAGACCCGACTTATCACATTATAATGAGCTGGCCCTTGGGGGCTACCAATTGCTCCTGTCAACAATTCAAGGTACACAAATTTTCATCTATTATTGAAAGGTCCACTGCTCAGTTGGTAAAGCACAAGGCTCTTAACCTTGTGGACGTGAATTCAAGCCCCATGATGGGGGGTATATCATATGATGTTATTTTCGTTGAAGTATATATCAAGTCCAAGCTCAATATTATCTTACTGAGTCGTCCCTTGGGGGCTATACATCATTGCTCAAATCTGCATGATTATATTTACAAAGTCCCTGCTCATTATTGCATAATGACCCGACCCTTGGGGGCTACACTGGTTGAAGTTTTTATGAGCATCAGACAATTACAAGTCCTAGGTTACTGCAAGCATGACAACCTGGCACTTGAGGGCTACACATGTGGAATATTCAATTCTGACTAATGATTGAGATGAACAACTTGGATTTCTTCAAGATGGTGATATTTATTGAAACAAGTCTTAAGTTGTTGCTATGCTACCTTCTTAAGACTTGGGGGCTACAAGTGATAGGCATATAAGAGGTATATTTTCAAGCTGGATGTTAATTACAAGTAGGGCCTGGTGCTATCAATATTTATAAACCGATGATCTTGGCAATGATAAACCGGCAAGTTCTGCGTCCTTAAACCGGCTGAAGATCAGATGAATATTTCAAGGACCAATATTGTTTTTAAGCATTGGGAGCTGAATCAAAGGAGTTATTCTTCACAATATATTTTCTATGATAAACCAATGTCAGCAAGTTGATTATGAAGCTGGCCTATTAAACCAGATTTTCTAGAAGGAGGAAATGACAAGGACTTAAGGACGATCAGGTGCCGGTTTACAAAAATTCTTAACCCGGAGCACAACCTGTCAAATTTGTTCTGGTGTTTATTTGCAGCATAAGTTTACCATGGATAAATCCAAGCTAAACTTGGGGGCTAATGTCGGGGATATACCCCGCGGCGTAAACCGGCCGGAGGTTAACCCGGCCGGACTTGGAGGTTTATCTAAAGACCCGCCCTGACCTTGGCGGTTTACAAGCAACCCGTTTGGTTGTTATGACTCACTGGTAACCCGGCGGGCGGATCAGACGGATGACAAGGCCCAAGGCCTAGAAGGCCGGTTCAACTATCGTGGGCCGGTTTAAGAGGAAAGGAATATTTGCCTTACAAGGAGTTAAGGCCAGGACTTGTATCCGGTTTGTATTAGAGATAGACTAGTCCTAATCCTAATAGGACTCCACATGTAAACCGCCCCTTCAACATATATAAGGAGGTGCAGGGCTCCCCAAAGGGAGGGAGAACAATCAATAATCTCTAGGGCTAGACACAAAGAGCCGGTTTACGACGTCTCCCTCGTGATGATAATGAGACCTAGCCTCAAACAGCATGTAGGGTTATTATCGGATGATGTTTCCCGGGGCCCAAAGCTGTCTAAATCCTTGTCTTGCGTGTTGATCCGCCCTGCGTCTCTCGTCCCACTCAACCCCTCTCAAGCTACCACATAGATGCGTTGGCCTCGCGACTAAGTCCTGACACTAAGGACATCTGACGTGACAATCCACGACACCTACCATTTAACAGCACCTAATTTGACACACAATACACTAACCCTAGCATTCAACAACAACTAATTGACACAGTACACTGATGACCCACAAGTATAGGGGATCTATCGTAGTCCTTTCGATAAGTAAGAGTGTCGAACCCAACGAAGAGCAGAAGGAAATGATAAGCGATTTTCAGCAAGGTATTCTCTGCAACCACTGAAATTATAGGTAACGAGCAACAAGTAACAAAAGTAAATAAAATGCAGCAAGGTGGCCCATCCTTTTTGTAACAAAGGATAAGCCTGGACAAACTCTTCTATAGAGAAAAGCGCTCCCGAGGACACATGGGAATTATCGCCAAGCTAGTTTTCATCACGTTCATATGATTCGCGTTCGGTACTTTGATAATTTGATATGTGGGTGGACCGGTGCTTGGGTGCTATCCTTACTTGGACAAGCATCCCACTTATGATTAACCCTTATTTCAAGCATCCGCAACTACAAAAGAAGTATTAAGGTAAACCTAACCATAGCATGAAACATATGGATCCAAATCAGCCCCTTACGAAGCAACGCATAAACTAGGGTTTAAGCTTTTGTCACTCTAACAACCCATCATCTACTTATTACTTCCCAATGCCTTCCTCTAGGCCCAAATAATGGTGAAGTGTCATGTAGTCGACGTTCACATAACACCACTAGAGGAGAGACAACATACATCTCATCAAAATATCGAACGAATACCAAATTCACATGACTACTAATAGCAAGACTTCTCCCATGTCCTCAGAGACAAACGTAACTACTCACAAAGCATATTCATGTTCATAATCAGAGGAGTATTAATATACATATAGGATCTGACATATGATCATCCACCAAACAAACCAACTAGCATCAACTACAAGGAGTAATCAACACTACTAGCAACCTACACGTACCAATCCCAGACTTAGAGACAAGAATTGGATACAAGAGATGAACTAGGGTTTGAGAGGAGATGGTGTTGGTGAAGATGTTGATGGAGATTGGCCCCCTCCCGATGAGAGGAGCGTTGGTGATGACGATGGCGATGATTTCCTCCTCCCAGAGGGACGTGTCCCCGGCAAAACAGCTCCGCCAGAGCCCTAGATTGGTTCCGCCAAGGTTCCGCCTCGTGGCGGCGGAGTCTCGTCCCGAAAGCTTGCTTATGATTTTTCTTCGGACGAAAGACTTCATATAGGAGAAGATGGCCACCGGAGGGCCACAAGGGGTCCCACGAGGCAGGGGGCGCCCCCCACCCTCGTGGCCAGGGTGTGGGCCCCCTCTGGTATTTCTTCCGCTCAGTATTTTTTATTATTTCCAAAAATAACTTCCGTGGAGTTTCAGGACTTTTGGAGTTGTGCAGAATAGGTCTCTAATATTTGGTCCTTTTCTAGCCCAGAATTCCAGTTGCCGGCATTCTCCCTCCTTATGTAAACCTTGTAAAATAAGAGAGAATAGTCATAAGTATTGTGACAAAATGTGTAATATCAGTCCATAATGCAATAAATATCGATATAAAAGCATGATGCAAAATGGACGTATCAACTCCCCCAAGCGTAGACCTCGCTTGTCCTCAAACGAAAGCCGATAATGATGAATATGTCCACATGTTTAGAGGTAGAGGTGTCGATAAAATAAAATACGGACATGAGGGAATCATGATTAATCTTATAACAGCAACATATATGGATATTGTCATATGATTTCTTATGCTCAAGTAATAATCTGTTCACAATGCAAAGTATGAATCAGAAACTTCATTGAGAACTAACAAACTATAATCTCAGTCATTGAGGCAATTGCAATTTATCATAACATCAGAAAGAGTCTATGTCAGAGCTTTTTAGCAAGTCCACATACTCAACTATCATTTAGTCTTTCACAATTGCTAACACTCACGCAATACTTGTGGTTACAGAGTTTTAATCGGACACAGAGAAAGATAGGGGCTTATAGTTTCGCCTCCCAACCTTTTACCTCAAGGGTAATGTCAACAATAATAGTTCATGCTAACTTACATCCAATTAGATATATGTATCAGGATCTTTCCAACACATTGGGCTTGCCAAAGGATAAAATGTAAAAAGGAAAGGTGAAGATCACCATGACTCTTGCATAAGGTAGAAGATAATAATAAAAGATAGGCCATTCGCAGAGGAAGCAGAGGTTTCCATGCGCTTTCAGGGTTGGATGCACAAAATCTTAATGCGAAAGAACGTGACTTTATATTGCCACTTGTGATATGGACCTTTATTATGCAGTCCGTCGCTTTTATTTCTTCCACGTCACAAGATCGTATAAAGCTTATTTCCTCCACACTAATCAATCATACATATTTAGAGAGCAATTTTTATTGCTTGCACCGATGACAACTTACTTGAAGGATCTTACTCAATCCATAGGTAGATATGGTGGACTCTCATGGCAAAATTGGGTTTAAGGGTATTTGGAAGCACAAGTAGTATCTCTACTTGGTACAAAGAATTTGGCTAGCATCAAGGAGAAAGTCAAACTCAACATGTTGGATGATCCATGACAATATACTTTATCTCAGATATAAGAAAACATAACCCATTACGTTGTCTTCCTTGTCCAACATCAACTCTTTAGCGTGTAATATTTTAATGAGTGCTCCCAATCATAAAAGATGTCCAAGATAGTGTATTTATATGTGAAACCTCTCTTTCTTTATTACTTCCTATTAGTTGCAACAATGACCAAAGCTATGTTTGTCAACTCTCAACAACTTTTAATCATCATACTCTTTCTATGTGAAGTCATTACTCTCCATAAGATCAATATGATATCTTTGTTTCTTTTTATTCTTTTCTCTTTTTTTTCTTTTATTCCCTCAAGATCATAGCAAGATAATCAAGCCCTTGACTCAACACTAATCTTTATTATATAGCTCATGGACTCGATTACATAAAGGGATCATAAAGCAATACTCAAAACTAGATCATACTAAAACTTTATTCTACTAGATCAAGATATTACCAAAATGATCGAACTAGGAAAAACGGTAAAGATAGGAGATGTGATGGTGATACGATACCAGCGCACCTCCCCCAAGCTTGGCAGTTGCCAAGGGGAGTGCCCATACCCATATGATTATGTCTCCCTTACTGGTGAAGAAGATGGTGCTGATGATGGGTAGTCGCACATCGAGCGTAAGAGATCCTCCAACTTGCGGATAATGCCTTTGAGTGCGACGATATGCTCCTTCAACAAAATATTTCTACGTGTGAGATAGTTGTTTTGTATACGATCTAACTCAATCATCTTGAAAGCTTCGATCTCAGTTGGGGTAAGAAGATTGTGATCAAGTTGAAGGATGTCTTCTGCTGCCGGAACATTGTCCTTCATGGCCGTCTTGATCCCTTCATCCTTGTTGATCTCAATGGATTCTTCCCACTTCAGCTCTATCTTCATTATCCAAGCATCGTTGTCACCATTGTTGGAGGAGGGGGGTGACATGATGCCTGGCCTTGACAACCCTGACAGAAAACAGCTCGAAACAAGAACAGAGGACAATTGCATGATACAGGAGTCAAAACCTTCGGGAGCTTCATCGTATTGGGAGCCTTGACATTTCATTCCCTCGATTTGCTGGATATAATCGACATGCGCGACATATCGCACTACTTAATGGGATCTTGTTATCACAGTTATAGAATTGATGTGTCTCTCGCCATCCTTAATTAGTGATCTCCATTTACACAACGTAAATAGATTCCAAAAATAAAAAGATCTAGCCTGGTCAGATCAGACAGAGCAACTAATTGGGTGCTTCTTCGGGAGCCCCCGCAAGGGCCACTTGACACACGCTCAGCTGCCATCACGTGACGCGCTCTGAGCTCTCCCTCCAGATTTTTTTGTACACATTTTCTGCTTTCAAATAAATTTTTGGAGGTTTTTTTCGGCTTTTCTGTTTTCCATCAGTTTTTTCTTAGGATTTGGCCAAAACAAAATAGGGAAAAAATTGCATGAAAAATGCACTTCCTTTTTTCGTTCCGTGAGAGGCACAGCTTCACTTCTCATGGACGCACGAATTTGCTTCAGTGAGAGGCACGGTCGTGCCTCTCAGAAAGGGGAAAACGTATTATTTTTTCCATGAGAGGCACGACAGTGCCTCTCGAAAAGGAAAAAAATACGCATTTTACTTTTTTCGTTTCATGACTGGCATGAATTTACTTCCTGTGGAGGCACATATTTGCTACCACGACTCTTGGGAAGGAAAAAAACACATTTTCTTTTTTTTTCATTCTGTGAGAGTCACGGTCGTGCCTCTCGAAAAGAGAAAAAACATGTTTCTTTTTTTTCATCCCACGGGTGGCACGGATTTACTTCTCGTGGAGGCACGGATTTTCTTTTGCGACGTACCTCTAGGAAAGGGAAAAAATGTGTATCTCTTCCGAAGGGAAAAAACATGCCCCCCGTTCGGTTTTTTCGTACAGTTTTTTCACGAAAAATGGGTCATCGAAATATGTCAACATGTGATCTAGTTTTGAAGAAAGGGGAACCGACGGTGAAAACGACTTGAGATTTGGATGCACGGTTTAAGAGATAAACCATTTAAAATAAACAAATGTACGAAAAAATATATGTTTTTTAGGCTCTAACTTTTTACCTATGGCTCCTCCCCTAAAAGAGCGAGGGTTTCTCTGGCTCCTGCCGGTCCGCCTCGTCTTCAGTGGCTTAGGGCCATTGGGGCGGAGTGGATCCCGGCCCTTGCTTGTGGGAGGGCTTTGTTTTTAGATCTTTCTTTGAGTTTTGTTAGGGTTTAAGTCTTACTCAGGATGGAATAATGTTCTCCCTGCCTAGCTTCCGTTTCGATGGTGCGTCTAGCATCGTCGGTGGGCGTGTGGAGGTGTGTCTCTAGCGAATCTGACATTTGTGGATTTTCTCAGATATGGTTGTTGTTCGCCTATTTTCGTGTGTCTTTGGGTTGGATCGTCTGATATACGCTATTTTTCATCAGCGGCGGTTGTTGATCTGGTGCGTTGGTCCTATGGGGCCTTAGCACGAAGACTTCCCGGCTATATACTCAAGCAAATATGCCCTAGAGGCAATAATAAAGTTATTATTTATTTCCTCATATATCATGATAAATGTTTATTATTCATGCTAGAATTGTATTAGCCGGAAACATAATACATGTGTGAATATATAAACAAACAGAGTGTCACTAGTATGCCTCTATTTGACTAGCTCGTTAATCAAAGATGGTTATGTTTCCTAACCATGAACAAAGAGTTGTTATTTGATGAACGAGGTCACATCATTAGTTGAATGATCTGATTGACATGACCCATTCCATTAGCTTAGCACCCGATCGTTTAGTATGTTGCTATTGCTTTCTTCATGACTTATACATGTTCCTATGACTATGAGATTATGCAACTCCCGTTTACCGGAGCAACACTTTTTGTGCTACCAAACGTCACAACGTAACTGGGTGATTATAAAGGTGCTTGTTGGGTTGGCGTATTTCGAGATTAGGATTTGTTACTCCGATAGTCGGAGAGGTATCTCTAGGCCCTCTCGGTAATGCACATCACATAAGTGTTGGGGAACGTTGAAGAAAATTAAAAATTTTCCTACGGTTTCACCAAGATCCATCTAGGAGTTCATCTAGCAACGAGTATTCAGATTAGATAGCATCTACATACCACTTTGTAGATCGCAACGGAAGCGTTCGAGTGAACGTGGATGAGGTAGTCGTACTCGCCGTGATCCAATTCACCGATGATCTAGTGCCGAACGGACGGCACCTCCGCGTTCAACACACGTACGGAAAGCGTGACGTCTCCTCCTTCTTGATCCAGCAAGGCAAAGGAGAGGTTGGGGATGAAGGCTCCAGCAGCAGCACGACGGCGTGGTGATGGTGGAACTGCAGTACTCCGGCAGGGCTTCGCCGTGCTCAATGGAGGAGGAGGTGTTGGAGAGGGAGAGGGAGGCGCCAGGGCAATGGGTGATCAGCCCCCTCTCTCCCCCCCCCCCTTTATATAACCCCCAAGGGGGGGCGCCTGCCCTAGGAGATGAGATCTCCTAGGGGGGGCGGCGGCCAGGGAAGGGGGCTTGCCCCCCAAGCAAGGGGGGCGCCCCCTTCAGGGTTTCCCTCCCCCAAACACTAGGCGCATGGGCACATGGGGGGGAGGCGCACCAGCCCCCTATGGGCTGGTTCCCTCCCTTATACAGCCCATGGGGCCCTCCGGGATAGGTGGCCCCACCCGGTGGACCCCCCGGGACCCTCCGGTGGTCCCGGTACAATACCGATAACCCCGAAACTTGTCCCGATGTCCGTATGATGACTTTCCATATATAAATCTTTACCTCCGGACCATTCCGAAACTCCTCGCGACGTCCGGGATCTCATTCGGGACTCCGAACAACATTCGGGTTACTGCACATACATATCCCTACAACCCTAGCGTCACCGAACCTTAAGTGTGTAGACCCTACGGGTTCGGGAGACATGCAGACATGACCGAGACGGCTCTCGGGCAATAACCAACAGCGGGATCTGGATACCCATGTTGGCTCCCACATGCTCCACGATGATCTCATCGGATGAACCACGATGTCAAGGATTCAATTAATCCCGTATACGATTCCCTTTGTCAATCGGTATTTTACTTGCCCGAGATTCGATCGTCGGTATACCAATACCTCGTTCAATCTCGTTACCGGCAAGTCACTTTTCTCGTTCCGTAATGCATGATCCCGTGATCAAACACTTTGGTCACATTGAGCTCATTGTGATGATGCATTACCGAGAGGGCCCGGTGATACCTCTCCGTCAAGCGGAGTGACAAATCCCAGTCTCGATCCATGTCAACCCAACAGACACTTTCAGAGATACCCGTAGCATACCTTTATAGTCACCCAGTTACGTTGTGACGTTTGGCACACCCAAAGCACTCCTACGTTATCCGGGAGTTACATGATCTCATGGTCTAAGGAAAGGATACTTGACATTGGAAAACTCTAGCAAACGAACTATGCGATCTTATGCTATGTTTAGGATTGGGTCTTGTCCATCACATCATTCTCCTAATGATGTGATCCCGTTATCGATGACATCCAATGTCCATAGTCAGGAAACCATGACTATTTGTCAATCAACGAGCTAGTCAACTAGAGGCTCACTAGGGACATGTTGTTGTCTGTTATTCACACATGTATTACGATTTCCGGTTAACACAATTATAGCACGAACAAAGACAATTATCATGAATAAGGAAATATAATAATAATGCTTTTATTATTGCCTCTAGGGCATATTTCCAACAGTCTCCCACTTGCACTAGAGTCAATAATCTAGTTACATTGTGATGAATCGAACACCCATAGAGTTCTGGTGCTGATCATGTTTTGCCTTAGGGAGAGGTTTAGTCAATGGATCTGCAACATTCAGATCCGTGTGCACTTTACAAATCTCTATGTCTCCATCTTGAACATTTTCACGAATGGAGTTGAAGCGACGCTTGATGTGCCTGGTCTTCTTGTGAAACCTGGGCTCCTTTGCAAGTGCAATAGCTCCAGTGTTGTCACAGAAGAGCTTGATTGGCCCCGACGCATTGGTTATGACTCCGAGGTCGGTGATGAACTCCTTCACCCAAATTGCTTCATGTGCTGCCTCCGAGGCTGCCATGTACTCCGCTTCACATGTAGATCCCGCCACGACGCTTTGCTTGCAACTGCACCAGCTTACTGCCCCACCATTCAAAATATACACGTATCCGGTTTGTGACTTAGAGTCATCCAGATCTGTGTCGAAGCTAGCGTCGACGTAACCTTTTACGACGAGCTCTTCGTCACCTCCATAAACGAGAAACATTTCCTTAGTCCTTTTCAGGTACTTCAGGATATTCTTGACCGCTGTCCAGTGTTCCTTGCCGGGATTACTTTGGTACCTACCTACCAAACTTACGGCAAGGTTTACATCAGGTCTGGTACACAGCATGGCATACATAATAGAACCTATGGCTGAGGCATAGGGGATGACGCTCATCTCTTCTATATCTTCTGCCGTGGTCGGACATTGAGCTGAGCTCAATTTCACACCTTGTAACACAGGTAAGAACCCTTTCTTAGATTGATCCATATTGAATTTCTTCAATATCTTATAAAGGTATGTGCTTTGTGAAAGACCTATGAGGCGTCTCGATCTATCTCTATAGATCTTGATGCCTAATATATAAGCAGCTTCTCCAAGGTCCTTCATTGAAAAACTCTTATTCAAATAGGCCTTAATGCTGTCCAAGAGTTCTATATCATTTCCCATCAAAAGTATGTCGTCTACATATAATATGAGAAATGCTACAGAGCTCCCACTCACTTTCTTGTAAACACAGGATTCTCCATAAGTCTGTGTAAACCCAAACGCTTTGATCATCTCATCAAAGCGAATGTTCCAACTCCGAGATGCTTGCACCAGCCCATAAATCGAGCGTTGGAGCTTGCATACCTTGTCAGCATTCTTAGGATCGACAAAACCTTCCGGCTGCATCATATACAATTCTTCCTTAAGGAAAACATTAAGGAATGCCGTTTTGACGTCCATTTGCCATATCTCATAATCATAGTATGCGGCAATTGCTAACATGATTCGGACGGACTTCAGCTTCGCTACCGGTGAGAAAGTCTCATCGTAGTCAACCCCTTGAACTTGTCGATAACCCTTAGCGACAAGCCGAGCTTTATAGATGGTCACATTACCATCCGCGTCTGTCTTCTTCTTAAAGATCCATTTATTTTCTATGGCTCGCCGTTCAACGGGCAAGTCAGTCAAAGTCCATACTTCGTTTTCATACATGGATCCTATCTCGGATTTCATGGCTTCCAGCCATTTGTTGGAATCCGGGCCCGCCATTGCTTCCTCATAGTTCGAAGGTTCACCGTTGTCTAACAACATGATTTCCAAGACAGGGTTGCCGTACCACTCTGGTGCGGAACGTGTCCTTGTGGACCTTCGAATTTCAGTAGGAGCTTGATCAGAAGTATCTTGATCATAATCATTAATTTCCTCTCTAGTCGGTGCAGGCACCTCAGGAACGATTTCTTGAGTTTCGCCATTTTCCGGTTCAAGAGGTAACACTTCATCAAGTTCTACTTTCCTCCCACTTACTTCTTTCGAGAGAAACTCTTTCTCTAGAAAGGATCCATTCTTGGCAACAAAGATCTTGCCTTCGGATCTGAGGTAGAAGGTATACCCAACAGTTTCTTTAGGGTATCCTATGAAGACGCATTTTTCCGACTTGGGTTCGAGCTTTTCAGGTTGAAGTTTCTTCACATAAGCATCGCATCCCCAAACTTTTAGAAACGACAGCTTAGGTTTCTTCCCAAACCATAATTCATACGGTGTCGTCTCAACGGATTTCGACGGTGCCCTATTTAAAGTGAATGCAGCAGTCTCTAAAGCATAGCCCCAAAAAGATAGCGGTAAATCGGTAAGAGACATCATAGATCGCACCATATCTAATAGAGTGCGATTACGACGTTCGGACACACCATTACGCTGAGGTGTTCCAGGCGGCGTGAGTTGTGAAACTATTCCACATTTTCTTAAGTGTGTGCCAAATTCGTGACTCAAGTATTCTCCTCCATGATCTGATCGTGGAAACTTGATCTTTCTATCGCGTTGATTTTCAACCTCACTCTGAAATTCCTTGAACTTTTTAAAGGTCTCAGACTTGTGTTTCATTAAGTAGATATACCCATATCTACTCAAGTCATCAGTGAGGGTGAGAACATAATGATAGCCTCCGCGAGCCTCAACACTCATTGGACCACACACATCGGTATGTATGATTTCCAATAAATTGGTTGCTCGCTCCATTGTTCCTAAGAACGGGGTCTTGGTCATTTTACCCATGAGGCATGGTTCGCATGTGTCAAATGATTCATAATCAAGAGACTCTAAAAGTCCATCTGCATGGAGCTTCTTCATGCGTTTGACACCTATGTGACCAAGGCGGCAGTGCCACAAATATGTGGGACTATTGTTATCAACTTTAACTCTTTTGGTACTCACACTATGAATATGTGTGTCATCACGTACGAGATTCACTAAGAATAAACCATTAACCATCGGAGCATGACCATAAAACATATCTCTCATATAAATAGAACAACCATTATTCTCGGATTTAAATGAGTAGCCATCTCGAATTAAGCGAGATCCAGATACAATGTTCATGCTCAAACTTGGCACTAAATAACAATTATTGAGGTTTAAAACTAATCCCGTAGGTAAATGTAGAGGCAGCGTGCCGACGGCGATCACATCGACCTTGGAACCATTCCCGACGCGCATCGTCACCTCGTCCTTCGCCAGTCTCCGTTTATTCCGCAGCTCCTGCTTTGAGTTACAAATGTGAGCAACTGCACCGGTATCAAATACCCAAGAGCTACTACGAGTACTGGTAAGGTACACATCAATTACATGTATATCACATATACCTTTGGTTTTGCCGGCCTTCTTGTCCGCTAAGTATTTGGGGCAGTTCCGCTTCCAGTGACCACTTCCCTTGCAATAAAAACACTCAGTCTCGGGCTTGGGTCCATTCTTTGGCTTCTTCCCGGCAACTTGCTTACCGGGTGCGGCAACTTCCTTGCCATCCTTCTTGAAGTTCTTTTTACCCTTGACCTTCTTGAACTTAGTGGTTTTATTCACCATCAACACTTGATGCTCCTTCTTGATTTCTACCTCTGCTGATTTCAGCATAGCATATACTTCAGGAATGGTCTTTACCATCCCCTGCATATTGTAGTTCATCACAAAGCTCTTGTAGCTAGGTGGAAGCGACTGGAGGATTCTGTCAATGACCACTTCTTCCGGAAGATTAACTTCCAGTTGAGTCAAGCGGTTGTGCAATCCAGACATTCTGAGTATGTGCTCACTGACAGAGCTATTTTCCTCCATCTTACAGCTAAAGAATTTGTTGGAGATCTCATATCTCTCAACCCGGGCATGAGCTTGGAAAACCATTTTCAGCTCTTCGAACATCTCATATGCTCCATGTCTCTCAAAACGCTTTTGGAGCCCCGGCTCTAAGCTGTAAAGCATGCCGCACTGAACGAGGGAGTAATCATCGCATCGCGACTGCCAAGCGTTCATAACGTCTTGTTGTGCAGGGAGAACAGGTGCGTCACCCAGCGGTGCTCGTAGGACATAATCTTTCTTGGCAGCTATGAGGATGATCCTCAGGTTCCGGACCCAGTCCGTATAGTTGCTACCATCGTCTTTCAGCTTGGTTTTCTCTAGGAACGCGTTGAAGTTGAGGACTACGTTGGCCATTTGATCTACAAGACATATTGTAAATATTTAGACTAAGTTCATGATAATAAAGTTCATTTAATCAAATTATTTAATGAACTCCCACTTAGATAGACATCCCTCTTAGAGTCATCTAAGTATTACATGATCCCAGTCAACTAGGCCGTGTCCGATCATCACGTGAGACGGACTAGCCAACATCGGTGAACATCTTCATGTTGATCGTATCTTCTATACGACTCATGCTCGACCTTTCGGTCTTCTGTGTTCCGAGGCCATGTATGTACATGCTAGGCTCGTCAAGTCAACCTAAGTGTTTTGCGTGTGTAAATATGTCTTACACCCGTTGTATGTGAACGTTAGAATCTATCACACCCGATCATCACGTGGTGCTTCGAAACAACGAACTGTCGCAACGGTGCACAGTTAGGGTGAACACTTTCTTGAAATTATTATGAGGTATCATCTTATTTACTACCGTCGTTCTAAGTAAACAAGATGCAAAACATGATAAACATCACATGCAATCAAATAATAAACGTGACATGATATGGCCAATATCACACAGCTCCTTTGATCTTCATCTTGGGGCTCCATGATCATCTTGTCACCGGCTTGACACCATGATCTTCATCATCATGATCTTCATCATCGTGTCTCCATTAAGTTGCTCGCCAACTATTACTTCTACTACTATGGCTAACGCGTTTAGCAATAAAGTAAAGTAACTTACATGGCGATTCTCAATGACACGCAGGTCATACAAAAATAAAGACAACTCCTATGGCTCCTGCCGGTTGTCATACTCATCGACATGCAAGTCGTGATTCCTATTACAATAGCATGAACATCTCATACATCACATATAGATCATTCATCATTCATCACAACTTTGGCCATATCATATCACAAAGCACTTGCTGCAAAAACAAGTTAGACGTCCTCTAATTTTTTGTTGCAAGTTTTATGTGGCTGAATTAGGGTTCTAGCAAGAACGTTTTCTTACCTACGTTAAAACCACCACAACGTGATTTGTCAACTTCTATTTACCCTTCATAAGGACCCTTTTCATCGAATCCGCTCCAACTAAAGTAGGAGAGACAGACACCCGCCAGCCACCTTATGCAACTAGTGCATGTTCGTCGGTGGAACCGGTCTCACGTAAGCGTACGTGTAAGGTTGGTCCGGGCCGCTTCATCCCACAATACCGTTGAAGCAAGATAAGACTAGTAGCGGCAAGAAGATTTGACAACATCTACGCCCACAACAAATTGTGTTCTACTCGCGCAAGAAGAACTACGCATAGACCTAGCTCTGATACCACTGTTGGGGAACGTTGCAGAAAATTAAAATTTTTCCTACGGTTTCACCAAGATCCATCTAGGAGTTCATCTAGCAACGAGTATTCAGATTAGATAGCATCTACATACCACTTTGTAGATCGCAACGGAAGCGTTCGAGTGAACGTGGATGAGGTAGTCGTACTCGCCGTGATCCAATTCACCGATGATCTAGTGCCGAACGGACGGCGCCTCCGCGTTCAACACACGTACGGAAAGCGTGACGTCTCCTCCTTCTTGATCCAGCAAGCCAAAGGAGAGGTTGGGGATGAAGGCTCCAGCAGCAGCACGACGGCGTGGTGATGGTGGAACTGCAGTACTCCGGCAGGGCTTCGCCGTGCTCAATGGAGGAGGAGGAGGTGTTGGAGAGGGAGAGGGAGGCGCCAGGGCAATGGGTGATCAGCCCCCTCTCTCCCCCCCCCCCTTTATATAACCCCCAAGGGGGGGCGCCTGCCCTAGGAGATGAGATCTCCTAGGGGGGCGGCGGCCAGGGAAGGGGGCTTGCCCCCCAAGCAAGGGGGGCGCCCCCTTTAGGGTTTCCCTCCCCCAAACCCTAGGCGCATGGGCACATGGGGGGGGGAGGCGCACCAGCCCCCTATGGGCTGGTTCCCTCCCTTATACAGCCCATGGGGCCCTCCGGGATAGGTGGCCCCACCCGATGGACCCCCCGGGACCCTCCGGTGGTCCCGGTACAATACCGATAACCCCGAAACTTGTCCCGATGTCCGTATGATGACTTTCCATATATAAATCTTTACCTCCGGACCATTCCGAAACTCCTCGCGACGTCCGGGATCTCATCCGGGACTCCGAACAACATTCGGGTTACTGCACATACATATCCCTACAACCCTAGCGTCACCGAACCTTAAGTGTGTAGACCCTACGGGTTCGGGAGACATGCAGACATGACCGAGACGGCTCTCGGGCAATAACCAACAGCGGGATCTGGATACCCATGTTGGCTCCCACATGCTCCACGATGATCTCATCGGATGAACCACGATGTCAAGGATTCAATTAATCCCGTATACGATTCCCTTTGTCAATCGGTATTTTACTTGCCCGAGATTCGATCGTCGGTATACCAATACCTCGTTCAATCTCGTTACCGGCAAGTCACTTTTCTCGTTCCGTAATGCATGATCCCGTGATCAAACACTTTGGTCACATTGAGCTCATTGTGATGATGCATTACCGAGAGGGCCCGGTGATACCTCTCCGTCAAGCGGAGTGACAAATCCCAGTCTCGATCCATGTCAACCCAACAGACACTTTCAGAGATACCCGTAGCATACCTTTATAGTCACCCAGTTACGTTGTGACGTTTGGCACACCCAAAGCACTCCTACGGTATCCGGGAGTTACATGATCTCATGGTCTAAGGAAAGGATACTTGACATTGGAAAACTCTAGCAAACGAACTATGCGATCTTATGCTATGTTTAGGATTGGGTCTTGTCCATCACATCATTCTCCTAATGATGTGATCCCGTTATCGATGACATCCAATGTCCATAGTCAGGAAACCATGACTATCTGTCGATCAACGAGCTAGTCAACTAGAGGCTCACTAGGGACATGTTGTTGTCTGTTATTCACACATGTATTACGATTTCCGGTTAACACAATTATAGCACGAACAAAGACAATTATCATGAATAAGGAAATATAATAATAATGCTTTTATTATTGCCTCTAGGGCATATTTCCAACAGTCTCCCACTTGCACTAGAGTCAATAATCTAGTTACATTGTGATGAATCGAACACCCATAGAGTTCTGGTGCTGATCATGTTTTGCCTTAGGGAGAGGTTTAGTCAACGGATCTGCAACATTCAGATCCGTGTGCACTTTACAAATCTCTATGTCTCCATCTTGAACATTTTCACGAATGGAGTTGAAGCGACGCTTGATGTGCCTGGTCTTCTTGTGAAACCTGGGCTCCTTTGCAAGTGCAATAGCTCCAGTGTTGTCACAGAAGAGCTTGATTGGCCCCGACGCATTGGTTATGACTCCGAGGTCGGTGATGAACTCCTTCACCCAAATTGCTTCATGTGCTGCCTCCGAGGCTGCCATGTACTCCGCTTCACATGTAGATCCCGCCACGACGCTTTGCTTGCAACTGCACCAGCTTACTGCCCCACCATTCAAAATATACACGTATCCGGTTTGTGACTTAGAGTCATCCAGATCTGTGTCGAAGCTAGCGTCGACGTAACCTTTTACGACGAGCTCTTCGTCACCTCCATAAACGAGAAACATTTCCTTAGTCCTTTTCAGGTACTTCAGGATATTCTTGACCGCTGTCCAGTGTTCCTTGCCGGGATTACTTTGGTACCTACCTACCAAACTTACGGCAAGGTTTACATCAGGTCTGGTACACAGCATGGCATACATAATAGAACCTATGGCTGAGGCATAGGGGATGACGCTCATCTCTTCTATATCTTCTGCCGTGGTCGGACATTGAGCTGAGCTCAATTTCACACCTTGTAACACAGGTAAGAACCCTTTCTTAGATTGATCCATATTGAATTTCTTCAATATCTTATCAAGGTATGTGCTTTGTGAAAGACCTATGAGGCGTCTCGATCTATCTCTATAGATCTTGATGCCTAATATATAAGCAGCTTCTCCAAGGTCCTTCATTGAAAAACTCTTATTCAAATAGGCCTTAATGCTGTCCAAGAGTTCTATATCATTTCCCATCAAAAGTATGTCGTCTACATATAATATGAGAAATGCTACAAAGCTCCCACTCACTTTCTTGTAAACACAGGATTCTCCATAAGTCTGTGTAAACCCAAACGCTTTGATCATCTCATCAAAGCGAATGTTCCAACTCCGAGATGCTTGCACCAGCCCATAAATCGAGCGTTGGAGCTTGCATACCTTGTCAGCATTCTTAGGATCGACAAAACCTTCCGGCTGCATCATATACAATTCTTCCTTAAGGAAACCATTAAGGAATGCCGTTTTGACGTCCATTTGCCATATCTCATAATCATAGTATGCGGCAATTGCTAACATGATTCGGACGGACTTCAGCTTCGCTACCGGTGAGAAAGTCTCATCGTAGTCAACCCCTTGAACTTGTCGATAACCCTTAGCGACAAGCCGAGCTTTATAGATGGTCACATTACCATCCGCGTCTGTCTTCTTCTTAAAGATCCATTTATTTTCTATGGCTCGCCGTTCAACGGGCAAGTCAGTCAAAGTCCATACTTCGTTTTCATACATGGATCCTATCTCGGATTTCATGGCTTCCAGCCATTTGTCGGAATCCGGGCCCGCCATTGCTTCCTCATAGTTCGAAGGTTCACCGTTGTCTAACAACATGATTTCCAAGACAGGGTTGCCGTACCACTCTGGTGCGGAACGTGTCCTTGTGGACCTTCGAATTTCAGTAGGAGCTTGATCAGAAGTATCTTGATCATAATCATTAATTTCCTCTCTAGTCGGTGCAGGCACCTCAGGAACGATTTCTTGAGTTTCGCCATTTTCCGGTTCAAGAGGTAACACTTCATCAAGTTCTACTTTCCTCCCACTTACTTCTTTCGAGAGAAACTCTTTCTCTAGAAAGGATCCATTCTTGGCAACAAAGATCTTGCCTTCGGATCTGAGGTAGAAGGTATACCCAACAGTTTCTTTAGGGTATCCTATGAAGACGCATTTTTCCGACTTGGGTTCGAGCTTTTCAGGTTGAAGTTTCTTCACATAAGCATCGCATCCCCAAACTTTTAGAAACGACAGCTTAGGTTTCTTCCCAAACCATAATTCATACGGTGTCGTCTCAACGGATTTCGACGGTGCCCTATTTAAAGTGAATGCAGCAGTCTCTAAAGCATAGCCCCAAAAAGATAGCGGTAAATCGGTAAGAGACATCATAGATCGCACCATATCTAATAGAGTGCGATTACGACGTTCGGACACACCATTACGCTGAGGTGTTCCAGGCGGCGTGAGTTGTGAAACTATTCCACATTTTCTTAAGTGTGTGCCAAATTCGTGACTCAAGTATTCTCCTCCATGATCTGATCGTGGAAACTTGATCTTTCTATCGCGTTGATTTTCAACCTCACTCTGAAATTCCTTGAACTTTTTAAAGGTCTCAGACTTGTGTTTCATTAAGTAGATATACCCATATCTACTCAAGTCATCAGTGAGGGTGAGAACATAATGATAGCCTCCGCGAGCCTCAACACTCATTGGACCACACACATCGGTATGTATGATTTCCAATAAATTGGTTGCTCGCTCCATTGTTCCTAAGAACGGGGTCTTGGTCATTTTACCCATGAGGCATGGTTCGCATGTGTCAAATGATTCATAATCAAGAGACTCTAAAAGTCCATCTGCATGGAGCTTCTTCATGCGTTTGACACCTATGTGACCAAGGCGGCAGTGCCACAAATATGTGGGACTATTGTTATCAACTTTAACTCTTTTGGTACTCACACTATGAATATGTGTGTCATCACGTACGAGATTCACTAAGAATAAACCATTAACCATCGGAGCATGACCATAAAACATATCTCTCATATAAATAGAACAACCATTATTCTCGGATTTAAATGAGTAGCCATCTCGAATTAAGCGAGATCCAGATACAATGTTCATGCTCAAACTTGGCACTAAATAACAATTATTGAGGTTTAAAACTAATCCCGTAGGTAAATGTAGAGGCAGCGTGCCGACGGCGATCACATCGACCTTGGAACCATTCCCGACGCGCATCGTCACCTCGTCCTTCGCCAGTCTCCGTTTATTCCGCAGCTCCTGCTTTGAGTTACAAATGTGAGCAACTGCACCGGTATCAAATACCCAAGAGCTACTACGAGTACTGGTAAGGTACACATCAATTACATGTATATCACATATACCTTTGGTTTTGCCGGCCTTCTTGTCCGCTAAGTATTTGGGGCAGTTCCGCTTCCAGTGACCACTTCCCTTGCAATAAAAACACTCAGTCTCGGGCTTGGGTCCATTCTTTGGCTTCTTCCCGGCAACTTGCTTACCGGGTGCGGCAACTTCCTTGCCATCCTTCTTGAAGTTCTTTTTACCCTTGACCTTCTTGAACTTAGTGGTTTTATTCACCATCAACACTTGATGCTCCTTCTTGATTTCTACCTCTGCTGATTTCAGCATAGCATATACTTCAGGAATGGTCTTTACCATCCCCTGCATATTGTAGTTCATCACAAAGCTCTTGTAGCTAGGTGGAAGCGACTGGAGGATTCTGTCAATGACCACTTCTTCCGGAAGATTAACTTCCAGTTGAGTCAAGCGGTTGTGCAATCCAGACATTCTGAGTATGTGCTCACTGACAGAGCTATTTTCCTCCATCTTACAGCTAAAGAATTTGTTGGAGATCTCATATCTATCAACCCGGGCATGAGCTTGGAAAACCATTTTCAGCTCTTCGAACATCTCATATGCTCCATGTCTCTCAAAACGCTTTTGGAGCCCCGGCTCTAAGCTGTAAAGCATGCCGCACTGAATGAGGGAGTAATCATCGCATCGCGACTGCCAAGCGTTCATAACGTCTTGTTGTGCAGGGAGAACAGGTGCGTCACCCAGCGGTGCTCGTAGGACATAATCTTTCTTGGCAGCTATGAGGATGATCCTCAGGTTCCGGACCCAGTCCGTATAGTTGCTACCATCGTCTTTCAGCTTGGTTTTCTCTAGGAACGCGTTGAAGTTGAGGACTACGTTGGCCATTTGATCTACAAGACATATTGTAAATATTTAGACTAAGTTCATGATAATAAAGTTCATTTAATCAAATTATTTAATGAACTCCCACTTAGATAGACATCCCTCTTAGAGTCATCTAAGTATTACATGATCCCAGTCAACTAGGCCGTGTCCGATCATCACGTGAGACGGACTAGCCAACATCGGTGAACATCTTCATGTTGATCGTATCTTCTATACGACTCATGCTCGACCTTTCGGTCTTCTGTGTTCCGAGGCCATGTATGTACATGCTAGGCTCGTCAAGTCAACCTAAGTGTTTTGCGTGTGTAAATCTGTCTTACACCCGTTGTATGTGAACGTTAGAATCTATCACACCCGATCATCACGTGGTGCTTCGAAACAACGAACTGTCGCAACGGTGCACAGTTAGGGTGAACACTTTCTTGAAATTATTATGAGGGATCATCTTATTTACTACCGTCGTTCTAAGTAAACAAGATGCAAAACATGATAAACATCACATGCAATCAAATAATAAACGTGACATGATATGGCCAATATCACACAGCTCCTTTGATCTTCATCTTGGGGCTCCATGATCATCTTGTCACCGGCTTGACACCATGATCTTCATCATCATGATCTTCATCATCGTGTCTCCATTAAGTTGCTCGCCAACTATTACTTCTACTACTATGGCTAACGCGTTTAGCAATAAAGTAAAGTAACTTACATGGCGATTCTCAATGACACGCAGGTCATACAAAAATAAAGACAACTCCTATGGCTCCTGCCGGTTGTCATACTCATCGACATGCAAGTCGTGATTCCTATTACAATAGCATGAACATCTCATACATCACATATAGATCATTCATCATTCATCACAACTTTGGCCATATCATATCACAAAGCACTTGCTGCAAAAACAAGTTAGACGTCCTCTAATTTTTTGTTGCAAGTTTTATGTGGCTGAATTAGGGTTCTAGCAAGAACGTTTTCTTACCTACGTTAAAACCACCACAACGTGATTTGTCAACTTCTATTTACCCTTCATAAGGACCCTTTTCATCGAATCCGCTCCAACTAAAGTAGGAGAGACAGACACCCGCCAGCCACCTTATGCAACTAGTGCATGTTCGTCGGTGGAACCGGTCTCACGTAAGCGTACGTGTAAGGTTGGTCCGGGCCGCTTCATCCCACAATACCGTTGAAGCAAGATAAGACTAGTAGCGGCAAGAAGATTTGACAACATCTACGCCCACAACAAATTGTGTTCTACTCGCGCAAGAAGAACTACGCATAGACCTAGCTCTGATACCACTGTTGGGGAACGTTGCAGAAAATTAAAATTTTTCCTACGGTTTCACCAAGATCCATCTAGGAGTTCATCTAGCAACGAGTATTCAGATTAGATAGCATCTACATACCACTTTGTAGATCGCAACGGAAGCGTTCGAGTGAACGTGGATGAGGTAGTCGTACTCGCCGTGATCCAATTCACCGATGATCTAGTGCCGAACGGACGGCGCCTCCACGTTCAACACACGTACGGAAAGCGTGACGTCTCCTCCTTCTTGATCCAGCAAGCCAAAGGAGAGGTTGGGGATGAAGGCTCCAGCAGCAGCACGACGGCGTGGTGATGGTGGAACTGCAGTACTCCGGCAGGGCTTCGCCGTGCTCAATGGAGGAGGAGGAGGTGTTGGAGAGGGAGAGGGAGGCGCCAGGGCAATGGGTGATCAGCCCCCTCTCTCCCCCCCCCCTTATATAACCCCCAAGGGGGGGCGCCTGCCCTAGGAGATGAGATCTCCTAGGGGGGGCGGCGGCCAGGGAAGGGGGCTTGCCCCCCAAGCAAGGGGGGCGCCCCCTTTAGGGTTTCCCTCCCCCAAACCCTAGGCGCATGGGCACATGGGGGGGGAGGCGCACCAGCCCCCTATGGGCTGGTTCCCTCCCTTATACAGCCCATGGGGCCCTCCGGGATAGGTGGCCCCACCCGATGGACCCCCCGGGACCCTCCGGTGGTCCCGGTACAATACCGATAACCCCGAAACTTGTCCCGATGTCCGTATGATGACTTTCCATATATAAATCTTTACCTCCGGACCATTCCGAAACTCCTCGCGACGTCCGGGATCTCATCCGGGACTCCGAACAACATTCGGGTTACTGCACATACATATCCCTACAACCCTAGCGTCACCGAACCTTAAGTGTGTAGACCCTACGGGTTCGGGAGACATGCAGACATGACCGAGACGGCTCTCGGGCAATAACCAACAGCGGGATCTGGATACCCATGTTGGCTCCCACATGCTCCACGATGATCTCATCGGATGAACCACGATGTCAAGGATTCAATTAATCCCGTATACGATTCCCTTTGTCAATCGGTATTTTACTTGCCCGAGATTCGATCGTCGGTATACCAATACCTCGTTCAATCTCGTTACCGGCAAGTCACTTTTCTCGTTCCGTAATGCATGATCCCGTGATCAAACACTTTGGTCACATTGAGCTCATTGTGATGATGCATTACCGAGAGGGCCCGGTGATACCTCTCCGTCAAGCGGAGTGACAAATCCCAGTCTCGATCCATGTCAACCCAACAGACACTTTCAGAGATACCCGTAGCATACCTTTATAGTCACCCAGTTACGTTGTGACGTTTGGCACACCCAAAGCACTCCTACGGTATCCGGGAGTTACATGATCTCATGGTCTAAGGAAAGGATACTTGACATTGGAAAACTCTAGCAAACGAACTATGCGATCTTATGCTATGTTTAGGATTGGGTCTTGTCCATCACATCATTCTCCTAATGATGTGATCCCGTTATCGATGACATCCAATGTCCATAGTCAGGAAACCATGACTATCTGTCGATCAACGAGCTAGTCAACTAGAGGCTCACTAGGGACATGTTGTTGTCTGTTATTCACACATGTATTACGATTTCCGGTTAACACAATTATAGCACGAACAAAGACAATTATCATGAATAAGGAAATATAATAATAATGCTTTTATTATTGCCTCTAGGGCATATTTCCAACAATAAGCCTTGCAAGCATTGCAACTAATATGTTAGCTGTGAGATGATGTATTACGGAACGAGTGAAGAGACTTGCCGGCAACGAGATTGAACTAGGTATTGGATACCGACGATCGAATCTCGGGCAAGTAACATACCAATGACAAAGGGAACAACGTATGTTGTTATGCGGTCTAACCGATACAGATCTTCGTAGAATATGTAGGAGACAATATGGGCATCCAGGTCCCGCTATTGGTTATTGACCGGAGACGTGTCTCGGTCATGTCTACATTGTTCTCGAACCGTAGGGTCCGCACGCTTAACGTTACGATGACAGTTATTATGAGTTTATACATTTTGATGTACCGAAGGTAGTTCGGAGTCCCGGATGTGATCACGGACATGACGAGGAGTCTCGAAATGGTCGAGACATAAAGATCGATATATTGGAAGCCTATATTTGGACATCGGAATCGTTCCGGGTGAAATCGGCATTTTATCGGAGTACCGAGGGGTTACCGGAACCCCCCGGGGGATTAATGGGCCTTCATGGGCCATAAGGGAGAAGAGAGGGGCCGGCCAGGGCAGGCCGCGCGTCCCCTCCCCCCCTAGTCCGAATAGGACAAGGAAGGGGGGGCGGCGCCCCCTTTCCTCTTGTCCTTCCCCCTTTCCTTCTCCAACAAGGCAAGAGAAGGGGGAGTCCTACTCCCGGTGGGAGTAGGACTCATCCAGGCGCACCCCTTAGGGGCCGGCCGCACCTCCCCCTCCCTCCTTTATATACGGGGGCAGGGGGCACCCTAGAATACACAAGTTGATCTTCGTGATCGTTCCTTAGCCGTGTGCGGTGCCCCCCTCCACCATATTCCACCTCGGTCATATCGTTGTGGTGCTTAGGCGAAGCCCTGCGTCGGTAGAACATTATCGTCGTCATCATGCCGTCGTGCTGACGAAACTCATCCCCGAAGCTTTGCTGGGTCGGAGCCCGGGGAGCGTCATCGAGCTGAACGTGTGCTAAGAACTCGGAGGTGCCGGAGTAACGGTGCTTGGATCGGTTGGACCGGGAAGACGTACGACTACTTCCTCTATGTTGCGTCAATGCTTCCGCTTCGGTCTACGAGGGTACGTAGACAACACTCTTCCTCTCGTTGCTATGCATCACCATGATCTTGCGTGTGCGTAGGAAATTTTTTGAAATTACTACGTTCCCCAAGAGTGGTAACAGAGCCTAGGTTTTATGGTTTGATGTTATATGCACGAGTAGAACACAAGTGAGTTGTGGGCGATATAAGTCATACTGCCTACCAACATGTCATACTTTGGTTCGGCGGTATTGTTGGATGAAGCGGCCCGGACCGACATTACGTGTACGCTTACGCGAGACTGGTTCTACCGCCGTGCTTTGCACACAAGTGGCTGGCGGGTGTCAGTTTCTCCAATTTTAGTTGAACCGAGTGTGGCTACGCCCGGTCCTTGCGAAGGTTAAAACGGCATCAACTTGACAAACTATCTTTGTGGTTTTGATGCGTAGGTGAGATTGGTTCTTGCTTAAGCCCGTAGCAGTCACGTAAAACTTGCAACAAACAAAGTAGAGGACGTCTAACTTGTTTTTGCAGGGCATGTTGTGATGTGATATGGTCAAGGCATGATGCTAAATTTTATTGTATGAGATGATCATGTTTTGTAACTAAGTTATCGGCAACTGGCAGGAGCCATATGGTTGTCGCTTTATTGTATGCAATGCAATCGCCCTGTAATGCTTTACTTTATCACTAAGCGGTAGCGATAGTTGTAGAAGCATAAGATTGGCGAGACGACAACGATGCTACGATGGAGATCAAGGTGTCGCGCCGGTGACGATGGTGATCATGACGGTGCTTCGAAGATAGAGATCACAAGCACAAGATGATGATGGCCATATCATATCACTTATATTGATTGCATGTGATGTTTATCTTTTTTATGCATCTTATCTTGCTTTGATTGACGGTAGCATTATAAGATAATCTCTCACTAAATTATCAAGAAGTGTTCTCCCTGAGTATGCACCGTTGCCAAAGTTTGTCGTGCCCAGACACCACGTGATGATCGGGTGTGATAAGCTCTACGTCCATCTACAACGGGTGCAAGCCAGTTTTGCACATGCAGAATACTCGGGTTATACTTGATGAGCCTAGCATATGCAGATATGGCCTCGGAACACGGAGACCGAAAGGTCGAGCGTGAATCATATAGTAGATATGATCAACATAATGATGTTCACCATTGAAGACTAATCCATTTCACGTGATGATCGGTTATGGTTTAGTTGATTTGGATCACGTGAGCACTTAGAAGATTAGAGGGATGTCTATCTAAGTGGGAGTTCTTAAGTAATATGATTAATTGAACTTCAATTTATCATGAACTTAGTCCATGATAGTATCTTGCATGTTTATGTTGATTGTAGATAGATGGCCCGTGCTGTTGTTCCGTTGAATTTTAATGCGTTCCTTGAGAAAGCAAAGTTGAAAGATGATGGTAGCAATTACACGGACTGGGTCCGTAACTTGAGGATTATCCTCATTGCTGCACAGAAGAGTTACGTCCTGGAAGCACTGCTGGGTGCCAGGCCTGCTGCTGATGCAACTGACGACGTTAAGAACGTATGGCAGAGCAAAGCTGATGACTACTCGATAGTTCAATGTGCCATGCTTTACGGCTTAGAACCGGGACTTCAACGACGTTTTGAACGTCATGGGGCATATGAGATGTTCCAAGAGTTGAAGTTAATATTCCAACAGAATGCCCGGATTGAGAGATATGAAGTCTCCAATAAGTTCTATAGCTGCAAGATGGAGGAGAATAGTTCTGTCAGTGAGCATATACTCAAAATGTCTGGGTATTGTAATCACTTGATTCAACTGGGAGTTAATCTTCCGGATGATTGCGTCATTGACAGAATTCTCCAATCACTTCCACCAAGCTACAAGGGCTTCGTGATGAACTATAATATGCAAGGGATGGATAAGACAATTCCCGAGCTCTTCGCAATGCTAAAGGTTGCGGAGGTAGAAATCAAAAAGAAGCATCAAGTGTTGATGGTCAACAAGACCACTAGTTTCAAGAAAAAGGGCAAAGGGAAAAAGAAGGGGAACTTCAAGAAGAACAACAAGCAAGTTACTGCTCAAGAGAAGAAACCCAAGTCTGGACCTAAGCCTGAAACTGAGTGCTTCTACCGCAAGCAGACTAGTCACTGGAAGCGGAACTGCCCCAAGTATTTGGCGGTTAAGAAGGATGGCAAGGTGAACAAAGGTATATGTGATATACATGTTATTGATGTGTACCTTACTAGAGCTCGCAGTAGTACCTGGGTATTTGATACTGGTTCTGTTGCTAATATTTGCAACTCGAAACAGGGACTACGGATTAAGCGAACACTGGCAAAGGACGAGGTGACGATGCGCGTGGGAAATGGTTCCAAAGTCGATGTGATCGCGGTCGGCACGCTACCTCTACATCTACCTTCGGGATTAGTATTAGACCTAAATAATTGTTATTTGGAGCCAGCGTTGAGCATGAACATTATATCTGGATCTAGTTTGATGCGAGACGGTTATTCATTTAAATCAGAGAATAATGGTTGTTCTATTTATGTGAGTAATATCTTTTATGGTCATGCACCCTTGAAGAGTGGTCTATTTTTGATGAGTCTCGATAGTAGTGATACACACATTCATAATGTTGAAGCCAAAAGATGCAGAGTTGATAATGATAGTGCAACTTATTTGTGGCACTGCCGTTTAGGTCATATCGGTGTAAAGCGCATGAAGAAACTCCATACTAATGGACTTTTGGAACCACTTGATTATGAATCACTTGGTACTTGCGAACCGTGCCTCATGGGCAAGATGACTAAAACACCGTTCTCCGGTACTATGGAGAGAGCAACAGATTTGTTGGAAATCATACATACATATGTATGTGGTCCGATGAATATTGAAGCTCGTGGCGGATATCGTTATTTTCTCACCTTCACAGATGATTTAAGCAGATATGGGTATATCTACTTAATGAAACACAAGTCTGAAACATTTGAAAAGTTCAAAGAATTTCAGAGTGAAGTTGAAAATCATCGTAACAAGAAAATAAAGTTTCTACTATCTGATCGTGGAGGAGAATATTTGAGTTACGAGTTTGGTCTACATTTGAAACAATGCGGAATAATTTCGCAACTCACGCCACCCGGAACACCACAACGTAATGGTGTGTCCGAACGTCATAATCGTACTTTACTTGATATGGTGCGATCTATGATGTCTCTTACAGATTTACCGTATCGTTTTGGGGTTATGCTTTAGAGACGGCCACATTCACGTTAAATAGAGCACCATCAAAATCCGTTGAGACGCCGCCTTATGAACTATGGTTTGGCAAGAAACCAAACTTGTCGTTTCTTAAAGTTTGGGGTTGCGATGCTTATGTGAAAAAACTTCAACCTGATAAGCTCGAACCCAAATCGGAGAAATGTGTCTTCATAGGATACCCAAAGGAAACTGTTGGGTACACCTTCTATCACAGATCCGAAGGCAAGACATTCGTTGCTAAAAATGGATCCTTTCTAGAGAAGGAGTTTCTCTCGAAAGAAGTGAGTGGGAGGAAAGTAGAACTTGATGAGGTAACTATACCTGCTCCCTTATTGGGAAATAGTACATCACAAGAACCAGTTTCTGTGACGTCTAAACCAATTAGTGAGGAAGTTAATGATGATGATCATGCAACTTCAGATCAAGTTACTACAGAACCTCGTAGATCAACCAGAGTAAGATCCGCACCAGAGTGGTACGGCAATCCTGTTCTGGAAATCATGCTACATCATGGTGAACCTACGAACTATGAAGAAGCGATGGTGAGCCCAGATTCCGCGAAATGGCTTGAAGCCATGAAATCTGAGATGGGATCCATGTATGAGAACAAAGTGTGGACTTTGGTTGACTTACCCGATGGACGGCAAGCAATTGAGAATAAATGGATCTTCAAGAAGAAGACTGAGCTGACGGTAATATTACTGTCTACAAAGCTCGACTTGTCGCAAAAGGTTTTTGACAAGTTCAAGGGATTGACTACGATGAGACCTCACCCGTAGCGATGCTTAAGTCTGTCCGAATCATGTTAGCAATTGCCGCATTTTATGATTATGAAATATGGCAGATGGATGTAAAAATTGCATTCCTGAATGTATTTCTGGAATAAGAGTTGTATATGATGCAACCAGAAGGTTTTATCGATCCAAAGGGAACTAACAAAGTGTGCAAGCTCCAGCGATCCATTTATGGACTGGTGCAACCCTCTCGGAGTTGGAATAAATGCTTTGATAGTGTGATCAAAGCATTTGGGTTTGTACAGACTTTTGGAGAAGCCTGTATTTACAAGAAAGTGAGTGGGAGCTCTGTAGCATTTCTGATATTATATGTGGATGACATATTACTAATCGGAAATGATATAGAATTTCTGGATAGCATAAAGGGATACTTGAATAAGAATTTTTCAATGAAAGACCTTGGTGAAGCTGCTTACATATTGGGCATCAAGATCTATAGAGATAGATCAAGACGCTTAATTGGACTTTCACAAAGCACATACCTTGACAAAATTTTGAAGAAGTTCAAAATGGATCAAGCAAATAAAGGATTCTTGCCTGTACTACAAGGTGTGAAATTGAGTAAGACTCAATGCCCGACCACTGCAGAAGATAGAGAGAAAATGAAAGATGTTCCCTATGCTTCAGCCATAGGCTCTATCATGTATGCAATGCTGTGTACCAGACCTGATGTGTGCCTTGCTATAAGTTTAGCAGGGAGGTACCAAAGTAATCCAGGAGTGGATCACTGGACAGCGGTCAAGAACATCCTGAAGTACCTGAAAAGGACTAAGGATATGTTTCTCGTATATGGAGGTGACAAAGAGCTCATCGTAAACGGTTACGTTGATGCAAGCTTTGACACTGATCCGGACGATTCTAAATCACAAACCGGATATGTATTTACATTAAACGGTGGAGCTGTCAGCTGGTGCAGTTCAAAACAAAGCGTCGTGGCGGGATCTACATGTGAAGCGGAGTACATAGCTGCTTCGGAAGCAGCAAATGAAGGAGTCTGGATGAAGGAGTTCATATCCGATCTAGGTGTCATACCTAGTGCATCGGGTCCAATGAAAATCTTTTGTGACAATACTGGTGCAATTGCCTTGGCAAAGGAATCCAGATTTCACAAGAGAACCAAGCACATCAAGAGACGCTTCAATTCCATCCGGGATCTAGTCCAGGTGGGAGACATAGAGATTTGCAAGATACATACGGATCTGAATGTAGCAGACCCGTTGACTAAGCCTCTTCCACGAGCAAAACATGATCAGCACCAAACTCCATGGGTGTTAGAATCATTACTGTGTAATCTAGATTATTGACTCTAGTGCAAGTGGGAGACTGAAGGAAATATGCCCTAGAGGCAATAATAAAGCTATTATTTATTTCCTCATATATCATGATAAATGTTTATTATTCATGCTAGAATTATATTAGCCGGAAACATAATACATGTGTGAATATATAAACAAACAGAGTGTCATTAGTATGCCTCTACTTGACTAGCTCGTTAATCAAAGATGGTTATGTTTCCTAACCATGAACAAAGAATTGTTATTTGATTAACGAGGTCACATCATTAGTTGAATGATCTGATTGACATGACCCATTCCATTAGCTTAGCACCCGATCGTTTAGTATGTTGTTATTGCTTTCTTCATGACTTATACATGTTCCTATGACTATGAGATTATGCAACCCCCGTTTACCGGAGGAACACTTTGTGTGCTACCAAAAGTCACAACGTAACTGGGTGATTATAAAGGTGCTCTACAGGTGTCTCCAAAGGGACTTGTTGGGTTGGCGTATTTCGAGATTAGGATTTGTCACTCCGATAGTCGGAGAGGTATCTATGGGCCCTCTCGGTAATGCACATCACATAAGCCTTGCAAGCATTGCAACTAATATGTTAGTTGTGAGATGATGTATTACGGAACGAGTAAAGAGACTTGCCGGCAACGAGATTGAACTAGGTATTGGATAACGACGATCGAATCTCGGGCAAGTAACATACCAATGACAAAGGGAACAACGTATGTAGTTATGCGGACTGACCGATAAAGAACTCCATAGAATATGTAGGAGCCAATATGGGCATCCAGGTCCCGCTATTGGTTATTGACCGGAGACGTGTCTCGGTCATGTCTACATTGTTCTCGAACCGTAGGGTCCGCACGCTTAACGTTACGATGACAGTTATTATGAGTTTATACATTTTGATGTACCGAAGGTAGTTCGGAGTCCCGGATGTGATCACGGACATGACGAGGAGTCTCGAAATGGTCGAGACATAAATATCGATATATTGGAAGCCTATATTTGGACATCGGAATCGTTCCAGGTGAAATCGGCATTTTATCGGAGTACCGAGGGGTTACCGGAACCCCCGGGGGGGTTAATGGGCCTTCACGGGCCATAAGGGAGAAGAGAGGGGCCGGCCAGGGCAGCCGCGCGCCCCCTTCCCCCCCCCCCCCCCCTAGTCTGAATAGGACAAGTAAGGGGGGGCGGCGCCCCCCTTTCGTCTTCTCCTTCCCCATTTCCTTCTCCAACAAGGCAAGAGAAGGGGGAGTCCTACTCCCGGTGGGAGTAGGACTCCTCCAGGCGCACCCCTTGGGGGCCGGCCGCACCTCCCCCTCCCTCCTTTATATACGGGGCAGGGGGGCACCCTAGAATACACAAGTTGATCTTCGTGATCGTTCCTTAGCCGTGTGTGGTGCCCCCCTCCACCATATTCCACCTCAGTCATATCGTTGCGGTGCTTAGGCGAAGCCCTGCATCGGTAGAACATCATCATCGTCATCATGCCGTCGTGCCGACGAAACTCATCCCCGAAGCTTTGCTGGATCGGAGCCCAGGGAGCGTCATCGAGCTGAACGTGTGCTAAGAGCTCGGAGGTGCCGGAGTAACGGTGCTTGGATCGGTTGGACCGGGAAGACGTACGACTACTTCCTCTACGTTGCGTCAACGCTTCCACTTCGGTCTACGAGGGTACGTAGACAACACTCTCCCTCTCGTTGCTATGCATCACCATGATCTTGCGTGTGCGTAGAATTTTTTTTGAAATTACTACGTTCCCCAACATCTACTACAAAAGGTTTTGCCCAACTGCGACGAGGGAGGGGCGATACTGCCACCACATTTAAACATTTGAACTATTATAAACTATATATGTGCCGCTATTTGAGTGTGCAGTCTAAAAAAATTATAGTTGTGCATACTGTAGTTTTTAAGCCTTAACTACTGAATGTGTTTAGACTGGGTATTGAAAAACAGTTTGCAATTCAAACATTAATATCATAGAACTCAAAGAAGTTTTGATCAAATGGTTTACTGACACCAAATATGATAAAAGAAATGGCATTACATATTCTTCATCTAAAGAAAAATTGAGAACCACAAGAAACTGAGTAAATATATTTTTAAAGAAACCAAATGTATTTTTATTGAAGTATATATTTCTTATTTTTATACTCTCTTATTTTTTCCCATTTGTCTACATTTATAGAAATAGTAGGTTAGTATATATATATATATATATATATATATATATATATATATATATATATATATATATATATATATATATATAATTGGCAGAGATTCTTTTTCTCCTTTTGTGCATATTGTTATTTCCTTTTATGTTTTTAATTCCTAGTACATTTAAGCAATACACGGAGCGGAAAAAGCTCAAAAGGCATACTTCCCGCGCTTTCAGAGGATCTAAATCAGTCTTCATCCTTTCGCTTTTCAAAGCCCCTCGCTTCATTGGATCCTTTTAGTTTAATACTCCCTCCGTTCCTTGATATAAGGTGTATAGATTTTTGAGAAAAACCCCGAAATATAAGGTGTATTGCGTTGCACCACTCGTTTGGATAATTTTTTTAGGTATTTGATTACATTTCCTTATATTAGGAAAGCTCCTCTATTTTCTCATGCCAATTAGTCAGGTGTAATCTCGCCCAAAACTTGTGAAATTTTCCCTCCACATGTGTTCTTTAATTTCCGTGCCAAAAACTATACGCCCTATATTCAGGAACGGAGGGAGTATTACTTTTTGGAAGCTCCCGTGAAAAATTGTGATATGGAAGACACATGGTGTTGATATGTCCTGCACTTTGGTGAAAACCACTATGAGGGAGTATATGTTTATGTTATTATAAGCTGAATGACTGAGCAATCCAGTCAAGGACAAACTCTAAATCCTGTTAATAGTTTAGAGATTAGATATACCCATTTTTTATTTCGCAAAAAAAAGATATACCCATTTTTGCTTTTGTTGTTTTTTATTTTCAGTAGTCGCTTATTTTTCTCAACCAGGATCGAGTAAGGCACGTATTAAAAACTATGTGGGTAAAATGTACCATTGCAAGGACCACCAACCATCCACATGAACATCGACAATTGACAGCACCAGGATTGTTCCCTCAAGAGCGATGCTTCCAAGAAGGAAATGACATGTGAGCGCTCATGTTTTCATTTTAATTTTTATTTTGTGATGGGGGTACTTATATTTGTTGTTTATGTCTGTGTATTCACTGTCTTCACCATTATATATCTTTTTCGCGGGAATTTAGCATTCTAATTGTACTACGCTAGCTTCAATGTTTTTTTCCTCCGCTGGTTGTTGAGACGTGTAAGCTTGCAAGGGAAACAAAATGTGTGCCCCAGGAAGCTTGGTAATCATCACTGATAATATGGTTATTTTGGTGGTGCTTACACCCTGATCTGCGTTGCAGAAGAGCTTCATCGTATTGGGAGCCTTGACATTTCATTCCCTCGATTTGCTGGATATAATCGACATGCGGGCCATATCGGACTACTTAATGGGTGATCTTGTTATCACAGTTACAGAATTGATGTGTATCTCACCATCCTTAATTAGTGATCTCCATTTACACAACGTAAATAGATTCCGAAAATAAAAAAGATCTAGGCTGGTCAGATCAGACAGAGCAACTAATTGAGTGCTTCTTCGGGAGCCCCCGCAAGGGTCATTTCAAGAGCCCCCGCAAGGGCCAGTTGACACGCTCTCAGCTGCCTTCACGTGTCGCACTCTGGGTGCTCTCTCTGGGGATTTTTAAGTTTTTTTAATTTTTTGTACACGTTTTCTGCTTTCAAATAAATTTTTTGGGGTTTTTTTCGGCTTTTCTGTTTTCCATCGGGTTTTTCTTAGGATTTGGCCAAAACAAAATAGGGAAAAAATTGCGCGAAAAAACGCACTTCCTTTTTTCCCATGAGAGGCACGGATTCACTTCTCATGGAGGCACAGATTTGCTTCAGCGAGAGGCGTGTTTGTTCCACTCGGAAAGGGGAAAACATATAATTTTTTTCCGTGAGAGGCACGACCGTGCCTCTCGAAAAGGAAAAAAATACACATTTTGTTTTTTTCGTTTCGTGAGTGGCATCAATTTACTTCTCGTGGAGGTACATATTTGCTTCCACGAGAGGCACAACTGTTCCTCTTAAGAAGGAAAAACACACATCTTTTTTTCCTTCTGTGAGAGGCACGGTCGTGCCTCTCGGAAAGAGAAAAAAACACGTTTTATTTTTTTCATACCGCGGGTGGCACAGATTTACTTCCCGTGGAGGCACGGATTTTCTTTTGCGAGAGGCACGGGCGTGCCTCTAGGAAATGGAAAAAACGTGTGCCTCTTCCGAAAGGGGAAAAAACATGCCCCCGGTTTGGTTTTTACATACGGTTTTTTCACAAAAAAGGGTCATCAAAACCTGTCAACATGTCATCTAGTTTTGAACAAAGGGGAACCGACGGTGAAAATGATTTGAGATTTGGATGCGCGGTTTAAGAGATAAACCATTTAAAATAAACAAATGTACGAAAAATAGATGTTTTTTAGGTTCTAACTTTTTACCTACGGCTCCTCTCCTAAAAGAGCTAGGGTTTCTCTGGCTCCTGCCGGTACGCCTCGTCTTCAGTGGCCTTAGGGCCATTGGGGCGGAGTGGATCCCGACCCTTGCTTGTGGGAGGGCTTTGTTTTTAGATCTTTCTTTGAGTTTTGTTATGGTTTACGTCTTACTCGGGATGGAATAATGTTCTCCCTGCCTAGCTTCCGTTCCAATGGTGCGCTAGCATCGTCGGTGGGCGTGTGGAGGTGTGTCTCTAGCGAATTTGTTATTTGTGGATTTTCTCAGATATAGTTGTTGTTCGTCTATTTTCGTGTGTCTTTGGGTTGGATAGTGTGATCTAAGCTATTTTCCATCGGCGGCGGTTGCTGATGTGGTGCGTTGGTCCTATGGGGCCTTAGCACGAAGACTTTCCGACTGTCTACTATAAAAAGTTTTGCCCAACTGCGACGAGGGAGGGACGATACCAGCGGCGCGCCTTCGGCTCACTTTTGTGCTTGTGGTCGTCGCTACGCGGTCTACGAATCTAGATGTATTTTTTATTATTTTTAACGTTCGTTGTAATACCATATTTATAGATGAATAGATTTGAGATTTCTCAAAAAAATATGAGAAAGTAGAAATCTTCTAGGTTGCAACGAGTAGCACACATACAACACGCCACTTGTAACAACCTGATAATGTGGGAGTGATTTTTGAAAGAAGATCCATGGCGTTATTGTTGTGACTTTCTGATTAGGTACCTCCAAATGTACCTCCAAAATTATTATTTCTAATGATAATTTGTCTGAACATGTACGCAATATCAAGCCTGTAGTGTCTCTCCTGTGGATCCCTCCTAGTCCTGGGTGCGTCAAATTGAACACTGATGGCTTTTTTGCTACAGATGGAACGGCAGGTGCAATTATGGTTCTAAGGGTGCCAATGGATCCATCATTTTCTCAGCTTGCAGGGAGCTTAGATCTTGTCGGGATGCGCTTGAGGCGGAGCTTTGTGCGTGTATGGAAAGACTCTCGTTTGCTATTCAGAGACCTTCCAATTGTGATTGAGATGGATTCGATGGTGGCAGTCTCTATGATTCAAGATCATGAACTCGATAGATCTGTTTATTCCTCGCTTGTGATGAAAATTAGACATCTTAGAGGTCTCCAACATACTTGTATTACTCATATTAACCATACGCAAAATAAGGTTAGCGGCAATTTGTCTAGTTTTGCTAGAGTAGAAAGAAGGACAATGACTTGGATTGGATCAGGTCCCCCGGAAGCAGTAGAACTAGCTCTTGCAGGTTGTATGAACACTACCTTTGAGTAATACAAGTTTTGTTTCGCAAAAAATAAAGACTTTCCTATTGGGCCCGATCGAGCAGGCCATCTCGGTGGGCTACTCCATGTGTTAGGCTGAATAGGGAAAGGTACAAGGTACCAGCGGTTTGTCTAAAACTAGAAGAAAAACAAGGTACACCAGTGGTGGAACTTCTCAAAAAAGAAAAGTGTGCCAGTGGGGGCCGAATTCACTGTTTTGACCCTTTTTATAAACTTTAGCGCGATTTGACCCCAGTCTGAAAAAAATTCGTGTTCTGACCCTTTTCCTACCGCCATCGTCTTTGGCGGTAGGCTAACACAGCCTATCGCCGAGGGCTATGGCGGTAGGATTTAACTGCGCCATCACAGTCGTTCGAGATTGAAAATACCCTACCGCCATAGTCCTTGGCGGTAGGGTCTGGAAGGTATAAATAAGGTCCCGCGTCTAGCATTACGCATTCGCTCTGGTGGAATGTTGGCTAGCGCGTGCCGGCTTAGCTGGGTAGGTCTTAGGTTCAAGCCTTATTGAGGCCTTTTTTTTGTTTCTTTTTATTTTGCCCAATAAAAATAAACAATTTGTTCGATTAATATTAGGATATGAATTATTGATAAAAGAAAGTTTTTACTTATATGTAACTGTTTTATAAAATTTTCGCAAAGATATAAACAAATATGATGGGATAAACAATTTGTCCAATTAATGTTAAGGTATGGATTATTTATAAAAAAGTTGTAACTTATATGTAGCTATTTTATAAAATTCTGCGATACAAAGATGACCTCTCCAGTAAGATCAAATACGGTTTAAGTCCGTTCTCAGCATTATCATCCAAACATAGATACAAAACATGGTGTGCAAAGGCCTTCTGAACTTTAAACAAAATAAGAAAATAGCAGTAAATATACAACCCCTAGGTAAACAAATTATTTGTTGATCCTTATTGAGGCCTTTTTTTTGTTTCTTTTTATTTTGCCCAATAAAAAATAAACAATTTGTTCGATTAATATTAGGATATGAATTATTGATAAAAGAAAGTTTTTACTTATATGTAACTGTTTTATAAAATTTTCGCAAAGATATAAACAAATATGATGGGATAAACAATTTGTCCAATTAATGTTAAGGTATGGATTATTTATAAAAAAGTTGTAACTTATATGTAGCTATTTTATAAAATTCTGCGATACAAAGATGACCTCTCCAGTAAGATCAAATACGGTTTAAGTCCGTTCTCAGCATTATCATCCAAACATAGATACAAAACATGGTGTGCAAAGGCCTTCTGAACTTTAAACAAAATAAGAAAATAGCAGTAAATATACAACCCCTAGGTAAACAAATTATTTGTTGATATTGAAGAGGATAAATGAATGGTCATAGATCCGTATTTCATCCTTTCTTGGGCTCTAGTATGAGAACACAAGTTTCAAATGAACATATACATATACAAACTAGAAGTCCAACTGATTACAAAAGCATTGAGCAGTTTACGAGGACTGGAGCACTCACCTTGATAAAGTGTAAGCTAGGTGCTGCCGCTGCTCCTGCTCTCGCAAGGGAGTTCCCTAATCTAGTAGTGCTTCAGAGGAAAACAAGGTCCAAGGACAGTGAATAATTGAGGGCAAGAGGAGATGATGGAGCAAAGGCCTGAAGATGATTGCAACTGTTTTATAAAATTTTCGCAAAGATATAAACAAATATGATGGGATAAACAATTTGTCCAATTAATGTTAAGGTATGGATTATTTATAAAAAAGTTGTAACTTATATGTAGCTATTTTATAAAATTCTGCGATACAAAGATGACCTCTCCAGTAAGATCAAATACGGTTTAAGTCCGTTCTCAGCATTATCATCCAAACATAGATACAAAACATGGTGTGCAAAGGCCTTCTGAACTTTAAACAAAATAAGAAAATAGCAGTAAATATACAACCCCTAGGTAAACAAATTATTTGTTGATATTGAAGAGGATAAATGAATGGTCATAGATCTGTATTTCATCCTTTCTTGGGCTCTAGTATGAGAACACAAGTTTCAAATGAACATATACATATACAAACTAGAAGTCCAACTGATTACAAAAGCATTGAGCAGTTTACGAGGACTGGAGCACTCACCTTGATAAAGTGTAAGCTAGTTGCTGCCGCTGCTCCTGCTCTGGCAAGGGAGTTCCCTAATCTAGTAGTGCTTCAGAGGAAAACAAGGTCCAAGGACAGTGAATAATTGAGGGCAAGAGGAGATGATGGAGCAAAGGCCTGAAGATGATTGCAACAACCTAACTATCAGGAAGGCTTCATACATTAATGATGAAGAGATATTTTGGGCAAATAGTGCATAAGACCAATTGATCTTGGTGGACTTTCAAATCTTTTTTATGCAGGTAATGCGTGAGATCAATTGATCATATTCGTTTATAACTTTGCGGAAATTATATGAAACAATTACAGATAAGTAAAAATATTTTTTATCAATTATTCATATCCTAATATTAATTGGACAAATTGTTTAGTTTCTATTGGGCGAAATAAAAAGGAACAAAAAATCAGCCTGTGTAAGGCTCGAACTCAAGACCTACCCAGTTAAACTGGCATGCGCTAGCCAACTTTCCACCAAAAAGACCACATACTAGTATACGTGCGATATAATTTATATCTTTCAGACCCTACCGCCAAAGACTATGACGGTAGGATAGACGGCGCACTCATGTCCTACCGCCAAAGACGATGGCGGTAGTAAAAGAGTCAGATCACGAATTTTTTTCAGACTGGGGTCAGATCGCGCTAAAGTTTATAAAAAGGGTCAAAACAGTGAATTCGGCCGCCAGTGGGGGTTGGAAAGAAATGCGGCGTGCGAGTCACTCACTCCGGATGCTGGAGGTCAATTTTCTAGGCGTCGCTGTCCGTCCCCGGTCCCTCGCCGCATCTTATTGTCTGGTGGTGAAAACGGTGCGGAAACGGACGGAACTGGGTGCTACCATATTTGTTTTCATATTTTTTTGCAGAAGCGGAAACGAATACAGAAACCCCGAAAACAAATACGGAAACAAATACTACCGGAAACAGACACGGAGCGAATACACAGCGGACACGGAAACAAAACGGTTTGTTGACCAGAACTTAAAACCCTCTTGAATCATAGAGAAATATAGACAAAAAACAAACAAATTATGGAATTGTTAACATGTCTACAAAATAATATGGTTGTGTTAGCAACATAGGATAGTATTGTAGTAGCACATGACAATTCCGTATAGGGTCTAGTTGAGTACGTGTGTGGTAGTAAAGTTGGCACTCAAATGATCCATTCTGCTGATTATACTCATTGTGTCATTGTATGTTATTTGGTAGTTGGGCTACAAAGTAGCCATAGGCCTATAGTAAAAACAGAAATTCCATATTTACGGAAACAGAAAGTTCCATTTCCACTTCTATTCTACCGGAAAACATCATTCCGTTTTTGTTTCTGTTTCCGCATAAAAAATTCCATTTCCATTTCCGTTTTGCAAATTTCCACTTCCGTTTTCATATTTCCTCTCCGTTTCCATTTTTCCTTCGGAAAAGCGGAAACTTTCCACTCCATTTTCATCCTACTGGTGGTTGCCGAGCGCCTTGACTTCATAGGAGGGAGGGGAGACTTCACTTCATCGGGTGAATGGAGCAGGGGATAAATATCGGCGGCGCCGACGGGGTGGAGGTGAAGAAGGAGGCGGGGGAGGAGGAGGAGATAAATCTGGGCGTCCCGGGCGGGGTGTTGGTGAAGGAGGAGGCAGGGGAGGAGGAGGAGGTCGAGTTCGATCCGACGGAGGCAGGGGCGGAGCCAGCGTAATGGCGTTGGGTTCAGTTGAACCCAACGATTTTTCTTGGCCGGGTATATGTACACGTATACGTACTTGCATGAACCCAGTGGAAAATAGGGCTTGAACCCATCAAACTTAGAATGCAACGCAAGAAGCCCAAAAGCCCGTAAAGGCGTAAAGTGAACTCCATCCGTGCCAGCCTGCCAGGTTCCCCTATTCTCCTGGCTACCTCCAAGTTCCCCTCTCGCTAGGGTTTTTTCTCCTCTCGGCGGCGGCGACGTCAAACCGTGGAGATCGGCTTCCTCCCCGTCCCTTCCCTCCCTCCGCCAGCGACCGCCGGGGCTCACGGGTCCTGGTGGGCAGGGCGGCATTAGGGTTTTGATCGGGACCATACCGCTCGCGGATCACTTTTACCCCGGGCAAGAGAATCATGGCTACTGAGGCATCGAGTTCGGTTACGGCGACATCCGATCTCGAAGCGCTGATGGAGGAACTAGGCTTGAGGGAGGACGACCTCCAGGACGTGGTTGTGGATGATAGCGAGTTGACACCTGAAGCAACTCGCTGGATGGCTTTGGCTAGGGTGCATACTGATAAACCCTACAACCAATATTGGTTTTATCGGAACATGAGGGTAGCATGGGATCTGGCGCAAGAGGTGAAAATCCGGCCTCTCGAGGATAATCTGTACTCTATGCAATTCTCATGTCTTGGCGACTGGGAGAGTAATGGATGAAGGCCCTTGGAATTTCAAAGGAAAAGCTGTCGTGATGGCACCCTACGATGGATTCACCAAGCCTTCCACTATCGTCCTTAACAAGATCGATATTTGGGTTCAGATCCACGATCTCCCAGATGGTTTCTACTCCAAAATCAAAGCCCTGTCAGCTACTATTGGTGAATTCATATTTGCCGAACCTAAGTCACACGACTTTGAGGGAAACTTTGCTCGTGTTCGGGTAAAAATTGATGTCACTAAGCCCTTGAAGAATGCTGTCTCCCTAGTGGTCAAGAGGAAGGAAAATCTGGAACGAGTAATCTTCAGAGTCAAGTATGAAAGGCTCCCCAACTGGTGTGCAGTTTGTGGGTACCTTGGCCATCTTTTCAAGGAGTGCGGTGATGGAGTTCATCCTCCCAAAGCCCTCGTCTTCAAGGATCTCAAAGCTTCTTGGTCCATGGGGCCTGGCAATGGACCAGGAGACGGTAATGGGCCCAGAAGTGGACGAGGGAGAGGCCGTGCTGGAAGAGGCGGTGGACGTGGAAGATCACAGTTCGGTGCCCAGCACGACCAGAACTATGACAGATCGGATGAGACTGGAAAAGATATAATGATGCTGGAAGTGGATGGTAATAGGAAGAGGGCAGCAGGAGTTGTGGAAGGGGGCCAGAAAGGAGAGGCTATCACACACCAAGCAAATAAACCCCTGATGTTGACTGCGCCGGAGATACCGGTTAGTCCATCTGCGAAGCAAGAACCAAAAAGAAACAAGCCTAGTACAACAACACAAGAGTCAACTCAGGCGAAGAGCCATGTCCCAAACAAAAACAATGATGCGCGTGTGGCGGGCCTCCTCGGGGGGTACCGCCAGGCGCAATGAGTCTCTTCTGCTGGAACTGTCGCGGTATAGGCAAGGCAGCGACAGTTCGAGAGCTTCGCGATTTCGCGAGGCAGCTTGCCCCCTCTATTATTTGCATCATAGAAACACAAATAGAGGGTAAGAGAGTTGAAAATTTGGTAGATTCTTTGGGTTACAATAAGAGTTTTGCTGTAAACAGTTCTGGCCGGAGCGGGGGCCTAGGTATTTTCTGGAAAGATGAAATAAAAGTTGAGGTTATTGGTTACTCGAGATATCATATTGATGTTTTGATAGATGATATGATTGATACACAGGTCAGAGTGACTTTTGTTTATGGGGAAGCGCAGGTGCCAGAGAGATATAAGACATGGGATACTCTTAGAGGTATCTCCGAAACACAAGGGCGACCATGGGCAGTGTTAGGTGATTTCAATGAAGTTCTTCACGTGCATGAACATGATGGTGTGGTTAACCGGAGCCAAGCCCAGATTGAAGGATTCAGGGACGCTGTCGACATGTGCGGCCTTTCTGACATAGGATATGCAGGTACAGACTGGACTTTTGAAAAGAAGGTTGCGGGAGGATCCTTCACAAGGGTTAGATTGGACCGGTGCTTGGTCAATCCGGAGTGGACTTTAGCCCTTCCAGATACGAGGTTAACACACAAAACTGCAGCAAGTTCGGATCATGTCCCAATTTTCCTTACACTACGTGAGATGCATGCATGCAATACTGGACCAAGGGCTTTTAAGTACGAGATGATGTGGGAGAGGGATGAATCATTGTTTACCACTGTGCAGGGGCGATGGACCATGCAGGAGACAGAATCTGTCGACGCCTTTCACGCAAAGCTAGAAGACCTGGCGGGAGAATTGTCGGTGTGGGACCGTACTCAGTTCGGTTCAGTACGAGGAGAGATTCGTAATTTAAAAATCGCTCTAGAACGAATGCGTACTGCCCAAGGAAGATCCGGCCCATCCCACGAGGAAACAAAGATAACTGATCGATTGGTTGAACTTTTCCATCGGGAGGAAATGTTGTGGCGGCAGAGGGCGCGATTGGACTGGCTCGTTCATGGTGATAAAAACACCTTCTTCTTCCACCTAAGAGCCATTCGCCGGCGTCGTAAAAATCAAATCAAGGCGCTGCAAAGGCATGACGGGAGTATGACGGAGAATATCTTAGAGATGGAGGGGATGGCTACGGATTTTTACAGGGAATTGTACACAGCGGGAGGAGTACAAGATATGCATCAGGTCTTGGAAACGGTGCCAACAAAAGTAACACCGGCAATGAATGAGGTTCTTAATGCGCATTATACGCAGCAAGAGGTCAAGCAGGCACTATTTCAGATGTTCCCGATTAAGGCACCTGGTCCGGACGGATTCCCGGCACACTTTTTTCAGCGTCATTGGGGGATATGTGGGGATGAAGTCACCAAGGTGGTCCTTAAGATTGTGGCCGGAACGGAGTCAGCCGCATGCATTAATGACACTATCCTGGTTCTGATTCCAAAGGTAAAAAATCCAACCCTTCTATCTCAGTTCCGCCCAATCAGTCTGTGCAATGTTGTATATAAGATAGCATCAAAGGTCATCGCCAACAGGTTGAAACAAATATTACCCGACATCATCTCCGAAGAGCAATCTGCTTTTGTCCCAGGCAGAATGATTACTGATAACATTATAACTGCTTATGAGTGCCTGCATTTCATGAAGCGGAACAGGGCAAAGAAGCATCAGTCATGTGCGTTGAAGCTTGACATGATGAAGGCATATGACAGAGTTGAGTGGACTTATCTTCGGGCTATCATGCTCAAATTAGGTTTCACTGAGCACTGGGTGGATATTGTAATGAGCATGGTTACTTCTGTCAAATTTTCAGTTATGTTCAATGGGAGGAAACTTGAGGAATTTCAGCCTTCTAGAGGGATCCGCCAAGGGGACCCGATATCCCCATACTTGTTCTTGTTAGCAGCAGAGGGCCTGTCGTGCCTTTTAAAATCAAAATGTGAGTCATCCAACTTGAGTGGGATACAGGTGGCGTCTACGGCGCCTCCGGTAAACCATCTCTTATTCGCTGATGACAGCCTGCTGTTTTTCAAGGCAAATAGTATGGGAGCTACCGAGGTGAACCGGGCTTTGGACACCTATTGTCAAGCGTCAGGACAGCGAATAAATTATGCAAAGTCATCAATTTTCTTCAGCAAAGGTGTTCCAGAAAGTATGCGCACCCAGATAAAAGGACTTCTCAATATCCCAAATGAAACCCTAAATGATAAGTACCTTGGGATGCCTTCTGATGTGGGAAGTTCGAAGAACGGGGCTTTCAAATACCTCAAGGACAGACTTTGGAGTAAAATTCAGGGATGGATTGAAAAATCTTTATCCACTGCAGGGAAGGAAGTCTTGGTCAAATCGGTCGCGCAGGCTGTCCCTGTCTACTCCATGTCCTGTTTCAAGCTACCAAGAGGCTTGTGTGAGCATCTAAACAAGCTAATAAGGAGATTTTGGTGGGGCAGCAAGAATGGGCAGCGCAAACCCCACTGGGTTTCGTGGGAGGAAATGACGAAACCAAAAGCCATGGGTGGTTTGGGATTCAAAGATTTTGAGCTTTTCAACTTGGCAATGCTAGCAAGACAGGCTTGGCGCCTATTGCAACACCCGGAATCTCTTTGTGCACGTTTATTGAAGAGCATCTATTATCCACAATCATCAATTCTGAATGCAACTTTGGGAAGTCACCCGAGTCAGATATGGAGGGCTATAGTCGAGGGGCGTGACACGCTCAAATTAGGCTTGATCAAACGCATCGGTAATGGAGAAAGCACGAACATATGGGAGGATAATTGGTTGCCCAGGGAGGAAATGATGAGACCATATGGCTGCATCACAGCAAACCCTCCGGTACTGGTGTCAGAATTGCTGGATGCAACCTCAGCCTCATGGGATATCAATAAACTAACTGCTACGTTTCTGAGCTTCGATGCAAAGTTGATATCAACCATACCTTTATGCACCATGAACGTCCCTGACTTTTGGAGTTGGGCGCACGAGCCGCGAGGCCAATTTTCTGTAAGGTCTGCATATAATATGCTAGTTACAATCAAACAGAGGAGAGAAGCATGGCTATATGGATCAGCCGGACCATCAACATCTGTTATGGAAGAAGGCTCATGGAAGACATTGTGGAAAGCTGAGGTTCCGTCGAAAGTCCGCATGTTCTTGTGGAGACTGGCCAAGCATTCTCTGCCAACTGAGGATGTGAGGGCGCATCATAATATGACAACATCGAGTACTTGTGGCCTGTGCGGTGCTCCAGATTCGTGGTGCCACTCCCTCCTCTGGACTGCACAGTCTCAAGGTGTACGTGGGCTCTGGTAGATGATGAACTTGCTTGCTCACTGTTAGCGACAACGGAGACGAGAGCCAAGAGCTGGCTATTCAATTTGCTCGACACGCTCACACATGAAAAGTTTGTCTTGCTAACGGTGACGTTGTGGGCGATTTGGTCATCGAGAAGAAAGGCAATACATGAGGCGATCTTTCAAACTCCTCATGCTACACATGCGTTTATAAATCGCTTCATCGCCGATCTAGACCAAGTCCGGGCGACCAAACCAACACCAAATATTGCAACAAGAGTTCAGCAGGCTGCCCCAAGACCATGCGCTCCACTGGCTAATCATGCAAAGATCCATGTTGATGCTGCAGTACGTAACAACAGAGGAGGGGCGGCAGCTGCAATCTGCCGAAGTACCCAAGGAGCTTTCCTGGGCAGCTCAGCTCTGGTCATCGAAGGGGTTTGGGATCCAGCAACACTCGAAGCAATCGCATGCAGGGAAGCACTTGCACTGGCTCAAGATCTTGGCCTAAACCAATTTATGGTCTCGTCTGACTGTAGGCAAGTTGTTGATGATATTGCCAGGGGGAACCAGGGCCCATATGGAGCTATAGTTGCCGAGATCAAGCATAGAGCAGCACCTTTTTCTTGTAATTTCATTTTTGAAAGTAGGGTAGTTAATGTAGAAGCTCATAAACTAGCAAGATATGCTGTCTCCCTTCCAAAGGGACGTCATGTGTGGCTTGGCCAGCCCCATGACCAAGTTTGTATCCCACCTTATGTGGATTTTGAGTAATAAATTTGGCTTTCCCCTAAAAAAAAAGGTATTCCTATTCTCCTGTACACATGTACGCATACACAGGCAGCCGCCAGCAGCACGATCTTTCGCCGTTCGCTTCGTCGACTCTCTCCCAATCTCCTCCATGAGCCGGCGACGAGCCCCGCCGACAAGGGTACGTCTGGGCGGCAACCTTGCCGTCTAATATAAACGAAAAATTCAAGGTACTGAGTCGCATCGTCAGATCTCCTCTCCGTTAAACATGGTGTAGTTTTCTAATTGTCATTCCCCATATTTTGATTGATCTAGGCCATAAGATAGTATTTTTCAGATATAAACTAATCACTAGATTGAGGTCATCCATTAGAGGTAGGCAAAGTGCACCAAATACGACTCCAAGTAGTCTTCTGAAGCATTCTGTACAAAGAGGAATTAATTAAAACAAGTTGCCTTATGATCTGATTTATAGGGGAAAAAATTGAGTACACGAGAAATTCTAAGGAACTAGATGAGATATATTTATAACTATATAAGCGGCTTCAAATGTTACCGCTTAATTTGGATTATCCACAAAGAGAAATTTGAGATCCTAAACTTGGATTTAGTCCAAACTAATGACGCGGACAAATAAGATATTACTTTTTCTCTGGGCTATCAACTTCTCAAGCTAGTACTAATGCTGTTTTTTGTCACAACATCTGTGGATGGATGCTTTTCAGCTACGAATGTTGTGAATAAAAAACTGCACAATAAAATCGATGATTAGCTCATCAGTGATTGTTTAATTTGCTATGCGGAGAAATATATGTTTTCTGCCACTAGTAATGATCTGGTGTTTGATCCTTTTAAGTAGATGAAAATCAAAAGCGGACACTCTAAAATTTGAGTGACTTTACAACTTCTTTCGCTTGATGATACTTGTTTTTAAACTTCTCAAACTAACTTATCATTTTTTAATCTTTTTAGGAAGATGAGAAACTACAACTGGAGCTGCAAACTATTTTTGGTATTACTCTATTTATAATATATATAAGGAACTCAATTTATAATTTCATCCAACAGGTATGTCTTGCACTCTTCAGCTTTCATTGTAACACAATTTGTGATAAGTAATAGCATATGTATGTTATTTTTAGTGCTATACTGTTGCTTAAACTTGTGTAAAATTATACTTTACATTTAATTATAGCATACCAAATCTTTATAATGAGTTAATGAGTGAACCCAATGACAAAAAATTCTGGCTGCTGCACTTCCTGCGGCCGCAGCTGCGCGGGTTCGCGCCGCGCGTGGCAGGCGCGGTGGTCGAGGCGGACCCGTGCGCGGCGACCCCCTGGGAGCTTCTTGCGCGGCACGGCCTGCTGCGGCGCGGGCACGGCTACTTCTTCGCGGCGCGGCGGCGCGGGAAGGGCGCCCAGGCGCGGCGCACCCCGGAGGGCGGCGGCGGCGGCAAGTGGATGCACAGCGGGAGCAAGGAGCACCGCCGGTCCGTGACGGAGCTGGGCGTGGTCGCGCGCTGGTCCATGACGCTGTACTGCTTCTACGCCTGCGGCGGCCTGAAAGGGGAGGACGGGGCGCAGCAGGGGCGGCGGAGGAGCACCGGGTGGGCGATGTCTGAGTACGAGATCACGGACCCGCGGTGCTACCGCCGGGCCGACGACGGCGAGGAGGACCACTACTGGGTGCTCTCCCACGTCCGCCGGAGCATGAAGATCGTCAAGCCGCGGTCCTGGGAGTCCTGGAAGTCCTGGGATCTCCAACGGTTCTCCGAGCATGAGAAAAGCTGATCCTAGAAAAGATGCTAGTATCTCAAATTTGGTTTGCTGTAGTAAAGCTGATCTCCAGCGTCAAGCTCGGTCGCCGGCCGGCGCAAGGCCGTCCTGGAGAACCCCCGAAGAATTTCGTGTTGGGTTTCTTGAGTTCGTCGGCCGGCTGTGCGAGTGCGACCTGTCATCATGTCCGTCGGCGCGCGTGGGCCATGCGCGGTGTAGAGAGAAGGAAATAAGATATGGCTACTGTATCTGTACGTACGAGTTCCTTTCGGGTGGGTGGACGTTGCGATCTTTCTTGGGTCTGCCCATGTGTTGCGCATGTGCATTTGTGCCTTGTTCTTTCGGCTCTTGCGCTTTGCCAGATTGCTTCATTCCCTCCCACTGATGCATAAAAAAGGTCATTTCTCCGTTACCATCAGCATAAGGTTCACTTCTTGCGCAGATATTTGCGGATTTTCTCGCTTGCATCCTTAACTTTATGTTCCTAGATGTCTGTATGCTCTTTTTTCTAGAACCACCATCAATGCATTTTAATCATCTTGACGGAACATATCTGGTTGTACAACATCAATCCGAAATTCTGGAATTACAGCAAAAGAAGTAGAATTAGTCTCTATTGCCAAAGCCAAGACTCTGATACATGGTGAGTGTAGACATGTTGAGTACATGCATTTCATGTTGTTTGGTCGCCGTGTATGTGCTGAGACATGCTAAGTCGTTACTCTGTTTGGCAGCTTCCATTTGTTTAGACGTGTCGTTCAGTACTGTAGCAATTGTTATTTTTTTAAGTGAACTACTTTTTTTTCAAAAATGAGAACATTTTTGAAAAATTTAAAAAGCTTCTAAATTCTGAATATTTTTTAAACTATAAACAATTTTTTGGAATTTTTAACATTTTTTGAAAGTTTACATTTTTTGAAAAACTAAATTTTTTTGAAACTACAAACAACTTTTAGGAATTTTGAATTTTTTTAAAATTTTAAACAAACTTTGCAATTCTGATTTTTTTTAAATTACAAAATTTGAAAATCTAACCATTTTTGAAGCGTTAAGAAAATTTTGAAAATAGAAACTGATTTTGAAATTTTGGAAATCTGAACATTTTTCGGAATTATGAGCATTTTTTAAATTTAAACAAATTTGGAAATTTGAATAATTTTTTAAACACGTTGTCGCTTGCTTCGCTTGTGCATGCTGACCAGGGAACATGTACTAGGGTGTTCTCTCTTCGTGCATGCTACGAGGGTATTTGGGCTGAGCTGATGCAGGCCACCAAACACCCAAAATTGGATTTGGTAGAGAACTTTGGAGCTAATTGGCGGGTAATTGCGCCCATGTCTTCCACCTTTGCAAGCCTCTGTTCTTTCCGCGATCCCATATGGAGGCCTTTTCGGTAATCTGATGGAGGGGAAATCGATTACGGAGGCCTTCTTTACCAACTTTGTTGCCTCAATGATGATGTGTGAGTAGTTCCCCACAGGACCTAAGGGTCCATAGCAGTAGCTAGATAGCGCTCTCTTTCTTTGATCTTCAATACAATGTTCTCTTCGAATATCGATTCAATGTAATCTTTTGTGGTGCGTTTGTTGAGATCCAATAAATTGTGGGTTAATGATCAGATTGTTCATTGAAATTAATTGAGTTGCTTCTGAACTTTATTATGTGTGATTGCTATAGCTTTGTATTTATCTCCGATCTATTCGACCAACTAGACTGATTTATCTTCAGCGGGAGAGGTGCTTTGTGGTAGGTTCAATCTTGCGGTGTCCTCACTCTGTGAGAGGAGTAGCAAGGCACATATTTGTATTATTGCTACTAAGGGTAAAATGACGGGGTTCGGTCATATTCGTTGGTCTTATTCCGTCTATATTATGTCAGCATACTTCAAACATTACTCTGTTAGTTACGAACTTAATATGTAGAGAGGCAAGCATACAAGCGATCTCGAAGTGGAGTAGTAGTAGTAGGCGTCAGTAAGTTTAATTGTTTACTTGTCACAAACGTAATGCCTATGTACTGATCATGCCATGAATAACATCATAACTATGTGTTTTTCTATCAGTTGCCTAACATTAATTTGCGTACACACCGTTGCTATGTTCTTGAGAGAGGTGCCTGACAACATCATAGTTCTCTCAAGATTGTCCCTGTCGTGAAAATGCATCCTTAATTCACAAAACCCATCATCCAGACTGCAAATAATAAAAACAACATAGCAGTGCAATATAACTCCTTAAGTAAAATAGTATAATACAAATGAAACAAATCATAGCAGTGCAATACAAAGTTTTGCTTAATTACAAAGTAGTGTAATAAAAAGAAATGCAACATAAATTCTTTAGTACAACTAACCCTACTGCCGGGGATATACCCCGCGGCGTAAACCGGCCGGAGGTTAACCCGGCCGGACTTGGCGGTTTATCTGAAGACCCGCCCTGACCTTGGCGGTTTACAAGCAACCCGCTTGGTTGTTATGACTCACTGGTAACCCGGCGGGCGGATCAGACGGATGACAAGGCCCAAGGCCCAGAAGGCCGGTTCAACTATGGTGGGCTGGTTTAAGAGGAAAGGAATATTTGCCTTACAAGGAGTTAAGGCCAGGACTTGTATCCGGTTTGTATTAGAGATAGACTAGTCCTAATCATAATAGGACTCCACATGTAAACCGCCCCTTCAACATATATAAGGAGGGGCAGGGCTCCCCAAAGGGAGGGAGAACAATCAATAATCTCTAGGGCTAGACACAAAGAGCCGGTTTACGGCGTCTCCCTCGTGATGATAATGAGACCTAGCCTCAAACAGCATGTAGGGTTATTACCGGATGATGTTTCCCGGGGCCCGAAGCTGTCTAAATCCTTGTCTTGCGTGTTGATCCGCCCTGCGTCTCTCGTCCCACTCAACCCCTCTCAAGCTACCACATAGATGCGTTGGCCTCGCGACTAAGTCCTGACACTAAGGACATCTGACGTGACAATCCACGACAGTTGGCGCCCACTATGGGGCTCGCGCACGGTGGTGTTGAGTTCTTGGACGGATATTTCCAGGGATCGAGAAGCTTGCGATTTTTCGGAGGAAGAAGAATCATTGCGGAAGAATTACATTATTTGCTTCCCCTGAGTCGCCGTCGCCGGCTCGTATTTCGCCTGGTCGGTTTACTACCTTGCGATGGGAACGCGTTGAACCGCCCCGCCTTGAAGCTGGCTGTGGACGCTGACCCGGATCTCCGCCTTCTGTGATGTGGCCCATCGTGATTGAACCACCCCGGCCTCCGTCGCCTCGTTCCTTCTAGGCCGTGGCCGAGCCGCCGCCGGTTTTTCTGCCTCTCCTTACTGGACTGCCTCAAGGTTGAAGCCATTGTCAAATCGCCGCTGAGCTTCCGCCTGTACATCGCAGCCGCGTTTCAAACCGGCCGCAACCCTGCTTCGCTCTCGAGCCCCTCGGCCTTAAACCGCCGTCGATGACCTGCCGTGGTGGATGCGCCATGACCCGCCAGCTGCTGTATCAGGCCTCCGCTTCCGACTCCAACCCACCTTCGCCGGAGAAATTCCAAATCGCCGCGGCCCGGGCAGCATGTCGTAAAACCGGATTCAAGATTCGATTACAACCCGGATTTGGCCACCAATGCTTGCGTGTCCTTCGACCCCGAGGCATCTGAAGATTCAGTACCGCTGGGGACTCACCCACGCCTACGCCATGACCTGCCTGCCGCCTCTGCTAAAGCCCGCGGCCTCGTCTCACTCTCCGCCCGCAGTGGCCCTGCCTGCGCTCTGCCGTGGCCGGCTCCATGCCGTGCGCTGCCTCGCGCCTCCGAGCGCCCGTGGCCAGCCGCCTCCATCGCCGTGGGCCGCCTCCACTGTGACCCGCCACGTCGCTCGGTGCCTCGCTGCTGGACCGTCACGCCCACGCACTCCGACTCCGAGTGGCCTCTGCTCCGACCTGTTCCAACTCGGCCTCGCTCTGGCCCGCCCTTGCTTCATCGACCCGCCTCACATTATCATCAGGCACTTCACCTCCACCGGTCCTTGCTCCTGCAAAGGGATAAGGGAGACTGGTTTGAAGAAAAGTCAGGGTGGACAGCACATGTGTTGAAAAAATATCATGGACGCTGTATATACAGACCATCAGTCCTCCGAAGAAATCAGGTCATATCCATCTGACTCTATTTTTTCTAACACATATTGTTTTTCATCAGGGAACAATTACTTGGTCTTGTAATATTTTCGCAGGGTCATTACCAAAAGGGTGTTGCCTAAGGGGGCGTGTCAACATCACTTTTGCACTGGTGTTTGTCCATGCTATGATGCTCAACAGATACACGTGCACGTCGCCGACCCGATGTTCGGATTACATCCGTTCGCACCTGCGGCCGATTCGTGCGTCTACACCGGTTAAACGAACATCACGTTTGACTCGCCGTCCGCGCCGCTTTACAATGCCATGGACGACTCGTCCATCTGCCCTCACGACGGTTCACGCGTCCGCACCGGCTTACAATGCCATGGCCGACTCATCTGTTGTCTGGGCGAATCAGGTGATATCCCTGTAAGTATAATTTTAGCACATATTGTTTTTTATCAGAGAGCAATTACTTTGGTCTTTATATACAGGACAATTGGTCACTACAAAACCGATGACCGGATCATGGATATATAAATCATGCAATAACTGTCATGTGCTAGCATATGACCATGCCACAATGATCAAAGAATAGGTGTGCAAGACGCCGCCCCTGCGGCCCGGACTACATCGACTCACCGGGACCATGCCTGCAATTGCCTCGCCTGACCACGCTGGCTTACAATGCCGCGGCCGATTCATCCGTCTGCTCGCATGGCCGACTCGCCCGTGATTGATTTCAGTTTCAGCATGGTGATCATCAAATCCGCGGTGGATATTTTCTGGCTTAACATATCAGTCCGCATCAACTCGTCAGGACCGTGCGAATTACCCAATAAAGCATGCACAGGTTGTCGATCTCTCGCAGCCTGGTCTACATCAACATACCGGCCGTACCTATCTGCGTGAACTGTTTATTGAGTATGAGCAAGTCACAGCTTGGGTAGCCTGGTTTTTCTTTCAACAAAATGGAGGCAAATTATCATATACTATCAACCGTCGTCTGCACTGGATGGCTCAATGGGCAGGCGCACAAGTTGCCGACACTACAGTTTGGTTAACTTCAAATCGCCAGTTGGAAGGAACCATTGGCCGAGTTGCTGACACGGCTCATGCGGGATCATTTATAACCCGCCGCAGTCACCTCAACCTTTGGTGGATTCACATCGTGCTATCAACATCAATGATATACAAGTTATGTCGGTTTACATCACGGCCAAATATGGAGAGTCTCAAGCCAACTCCTCGAGTCACCTTTGAGACTCGGGGGCTACGATGACATAACTCAGCAAATCTTGCCAGTTTCAGCAAATTTAGGAACCCCAGGACGATGGAGGGAAAGATAACCCGGTCCCGGAGGCTACTATTATATTGATGAAAATTTAAAGGCCGGCAGAAAATTTCTGGTTTAGAAAGTATATGAGAGTTACAAAATCTCGGCTCAATGAAGAAGTTCCGGGTCATCAGAAATGACTCCGGTTTAAAATCCGGCTCAAGGGATTTAGTCTCACTAAAGCTCTCAATATCCGGTTTACAATCCGGTTCAAAGGAAATCTATTCTTCCACAAAGCTCTAAAGCGCTCAAATACGGTTTAGCAATGTCCGGTTCAAAAAGGAATTAACTTCTCGTAAGTTCGAGTTTCAAGACCGTCAGAAAATTTCCGGCAGAAAATGAAGATTCCGGTTTAAGATCCGGTTCAAGGGAAGGATGTCTCCCACAAAGCTTTGAAGCTCTCAATATCCAGTTTAAAATCCCGGTTCAAGAAGAATTTATCTCTTGCAAAAAGTTAAAAATTACCGAAGAAGACCTGCTGCCATGATGCACGGTTCAAACATGGGTATCCTGCCTTATTGGCCTGACATGTTATTGATCACACGGGGGCTTCTGCTTCATAAAGCGGGGTCTCTGTCCTTTTTATATCATGTGTGGTTACATGGAGTTGTCTGTTTTAAAGCGGCCTCCGGTTTACCCCTTGCAAAAAATTATGAATGTCATTTGGGGGCTCGGTCATGTCTGAACCGATGCAATACCTTTTGATAAGCGAAAGCCACCAGGTCACTTGGGGGCTCGGTCGTGTCCGAACCGATGCAACACCTTTTGATCGGCGAAAGTCACCAGATCACTTGGGGACACGGTCAAGTCTGAACCGGTCACGCCTCTTGATCGGCCTAAAGGCCTTAGAGTCACTTGGGGGCTTGGTCGAACCCGAACCATTGCCATGCCACTTGACCGGTGTAATGCCACGGTTTCATTTGGGGACCTGGCTGACTTGAACCATAGCTACACCTATTGGGAGCTTGGTCGTGTCTGACCATGGTAACACCATCTGATCGGCTCAGTAAAGCCCTCTTTTTGCAAACGGTTTTTATCATTGCCTTTGCTTCAATATCTTTTCTTGATAAAATTGCTTTTTTGTTTTGGTTGCGTTCTTAAACCAACCACATTTTACACTGGTTGAAACAACCAAATTGGCGGAACACGGTCAAATCTTAATCCGAAGACTATTTGCCCGGTTTGATTTTATGTTACCATCTTATTATGGAGTAAACCGGTGTTCATTAGCCCGGCTTGATTTTCAACTACAGGTTGTCAGTACATGATCAGTTATAATCCGGAGACTATCAACCCGGTCTGGTTTGACTACAAGTCACCAGTATTATATATGGTTAATCCGGTGTTTATCACAAACCCGGTACGGTTTTATCATAAACCGGCATAATATGAAAGGAGTTATCATTACTCAAATATTGGGGTTATCACTCTTACTACAAAAAGTTGGTAAACCAACGATGTGATTCAACGTCACAGGTATGATATATTTCATATTTTTAAGTGAAGCCTTGGTTATAAACCCAGGTTATATGTTGGGCATTATGACCCGTCCGGCGGTAAACTGCGAGGACACTTTAAACTTGTTGTATGCAGAAACAGGTTGAATAAAGTATGATGATAAATTATCCGGTGTTTTTTAAACCGGCTTGGCTTTAAGACGATAAGTCGCCAGTATGATGATAAATTATCCGGTGTTTTGTTAAACCGGCCTGGCTTTAAGACAATAAGTCGCCAGTATATGATGAGAAATTATCCGGTGTTTTATTAAACCGGCCTGGCTTTGGACTATAAGTCGCCAGTATATATTTGGATTGCACCATTGGAATTATGCGCTTATAAATCATTGGGTTATTCAAATAGCCAAACTTGGCTGAATTTTCATTATGATATTGAATGAATAATGTTTTCATACCGGATTATATTATTCAAATAGCCAACATGGCTGGATTCTTATTATGGTTATCAATAAGCAGTATTATGATTAAGGTTTTCAAAGTCGCTTTAGCGCAATGGCTATCATATTATCAATGGATACGATTTATTCTACAATTGAAGGAATAGTCCCGAGTCACTGCAGGCTTATGACCCGGCACTTGGGGGCTACATTATTTAAGTTGAGATTACATCAAATACACAAGGTTCATGTCGCTGCAAGCATGCACCATGACACTTGGGGGCTAATGCAAAGTCATTTTTTTGCTCATATTATTGAAGACCCGACTCATCACATTATAATGAGCTGGCCCTTGGGGGCTACCAATTGCTCCTGTCAACAATTCAAGGTACACAAATTTTCATCTATTATTGAAAGGTCCACTGCTCGGTTGGTAAAGCACAAGGCTCTTAACCTTGTGGACGTGAATTCAAGCCCCATGATGGGGGGTATATCATATGATGTTATTTTCGTTGAAGTATATATCAAGTCCAAGCTCAATATTATCTTACTGAGCCGGCCCTTGGGGGCTATACATCATTGCTCAAATCTGCATGATTATATTTACAAAGTCCCTGCTCATTATTGCATAATGACCCGACCCTTGGGGGCTACACTGGTTGAAGTTTTTATGAGCATCAGACAATTACAAGTCCTAGGTTACTGCAAGCATGACAACCTGGCACTTGAGGGCTACACATGTGGAATATTCAATTCTGACTAATGATTGAGATGAACAACTTGGATTTCTTCAAGATGGTGATATTTATTGAAACAAGTCTTAAGTTGTTGCTATGCTACCTTCTTAAGACTTGGGGGCTACAAGTGATAGGCATATAAGAGGTATATTTTCAAGCTGGATGTTAATTACAAGTAGGGCCCGGTGCTATCAATATTTATAAACCGATGATCTTGGCAATGATAAACCGGCAAGTTCTGCGTCCTTAAACCGGCTGAAGATCAGATGAATATTTCAAGGACCAATATTGTTTTTAAGCATTGGGAGCTGAATCAAAGGAGTTATTCTTCACAATATATTTTCTATGATAAACCAATGTCAGCAAGTTGATTATGAAGCTGGCCTGTTAAACTAGATTTTCTAGAAGGAGGAAATGACAAGGACTTAAGGACGATCAGGTGCCGGTTTACAAAAATTCTTAACCCGGAGCACAACCTGTCAAATTTGTTCTGGTGTTTATTTGCAGCATAAGTTTACCATGGATAAATCCAAGCTAAACTTGGGGGCTAATGTCGGGGATATACCCCGCGGCATAAACCGGCCGGAGGTTAACCCGGCCGGACTTGGCGGTTTATCTGAAGACCCGCCCTGACCTTGGCGGTTTACAAGCAACCCGCTTGGTTGTTATGACTCACTGGTAACCCGGCGGGCGGATCAGACGGATGAAAAGGCCCAAGGCCTAGAAGGCCAGTTCAACTATCGTGGGCCGGTTTAAGAGGAAAGGAATATTTGCCTTACAAGGAGTTAAGGCCAGGACTTGTATCCGGTTTGTATTAGAGATAGACTAGTCCTAATCCTAATAGGACTCCACATGTAAACCGCCCCTTCAACATATATAAGGAGGTGCAGGGCTCCCCAAAGGGAGGGAGAACAATCAATAATCTCTAGGGCTAGACACAAAGAGCCGGTTTACGACGTCTCCCTCGTGATGATAATGAGACCTAGCCTCAAACAGCATGTAGGGTTATTATCGGATGATGTTTCCCGGGGCCCGAAGCTGTCTAAATCCTTGTCTTGCGTGTTGATCCGCCCTGCGTCTCTCGTCCCACTCAACCCCTCTCAAGCTACCACATAGATGCGTTGGCCTCGCGACTAAGTCCTGACACTAAGGACATCTGACGTGACAATCCACGACACCTACCATTTAACAGCACCTAATTTGACACACAATACACTAACCCTAGCATTCAACAACAACTAATTGACACAGTACACTGATGACCCACAAGTATAGGGGATCTATCGTAGTCCTTTCGATAAGTAAGAGTGTCGAACCCAACGAAGAGCAGAAGGAAATGATAAGCGATTTTCAGCAAGGTATTTTCTGCAACCACTGAAATTATAGGTAACGAGCAACAAGTAACAAAAGTAAATAAAATGCAGCAAGGTGGCCCAATCCTTTTTGTAACAAAGGATAAGCCTGGACAAACTCTTCTATAGAGAAAAGCGCTCCCGAGGACACATGGGAATTATCGCCAAGCTAGTTTTCATCACGTTCATATGATTCGCGTTCGGTACTTTGATAATTTGATATGTGGGTGGACCGGTGCTTGGGTGCTATCCTTACTTGGACAAGCATCCCACTTATGATTAACCCTTATTTCAAGCATCCGCAACTACAAAAGAAGTATTAAGGTAAACCTAACCATAGCATGAAACATATGGATCCAAATCAGCCCCTTACGAAGCAACGCATAAACTAGGGTTTAAGCTTTTGTCACTCTAGCAACCCATCATCTACTTATTACTTCCCAATGCCTTCCTCTAGGCCCAAATAATGGTGAAGTGTCATGTAGTCGACGTTCACATAACACCACTAGAGGAGAGACAACATACATCTCATCAAAATATCGAACGAATACCAAATTCACATGACTACTAATAGCAAGACTTCTCCCATGTCCTCAGAGACAAACGTAACTACTCACAAAGCATATTCATGTTCATAATCAGAGGAGTATTAATATACATATAGGATCTGACATATGATCATCCACCAAACAAACCAACTAGCATCAACTACAAGGAGTAATCAACACTACTAGCAACCTACACGTACCAATCCCAGACTTAGAGACAAGAATTGGATACAAGAGATGAACTAGGGTTTGAGAGGAGATGGTGCTGGTGAAGATGTTGATGGAGATTGGCCCCCTCCCGATGAGAGGAGCGTTGGTGATGACGATGGCGATGATTTCCTCCTCCCAGAGGGACGTGTCCCCGGCAAAACAGCTCCGTCAGAGCCCTAGATTGGTTCCGCCAAGGTTCCGCCTCGTGGCGGCGGAGTCTCGTCCCGAAAGCTTGCTTATGATTTTTCTTCGGACGAAATACTTCATATAGGAGAAGATGGCCACCGGAGGGCCACAAGGGGTCCCACGAGGCAGGGGGCGCCCCCCACCCTCGTGGCCAGGGTGTGGGCCCCCTCTGGTATTTCTTCCGCTCAGTATTTTTTATTATTTCCAAAAATAACTTCCGTGGAGTTTCAGGACTTTTGGAGTTGTGCAGAATAGGTCTCTAATATTTGGTCCTTTTCTAGCCCAGAATTCCAGTTGCCGGCATTCTCCCTCCTTATGTAAACCTTGTAAAATAAGAGAGAATAGTCATAAGTATTGTGACAAAATGTGTAATATCAGTCCATAATGCAATAAATATCGATATAAAAGCATGATGCAAAATGGACGTATCAACTCCCCCAAGCTTAGACCTCGCTTGTCCTCAAACGAAAGCCGATAATGATGAATATGTCCACATGTTTAGAGGTAGAGGTGTCGATAAAATAAAATACGGACATGAGGGAATCATGATTAATCTTATAACAGCAACATATATGGATATTGTCATATGATTTCTTGTGCTCAAGTAATAATCTGTTCACAATGCAAAGTATGAATCAGAAACTTCATTGAGAACTAACAAACTATAATCTCAGTCATTGAGGCAATTGCAATTTATCATAACATCAGAAAGAGTCTATGTCAGAGCTTTTTAGCAAGTCCACATACTCAACTATCATTTAGTCTTTCACAATTGCTAACACTCACGCAATACTTGTGGTTACAGAGTTTTAATCGGACACAGAGAAAGATAGGGGCTTATAGTTTCGCCTCCCAACCTTTTACCTCAAGGGTAATGTCAACAATAATAGTTCATGCTAACTTACATCCAATTAGATATATGTATCAGGATCTTTCCAACACATTGTGCTTGCCAAAGGATAAAATGTAAAAAGGAAAGGTGAAGATCACCATGACTCTTGCATAAGGTAGAAGATAATAATAAAAGATAGGCCATTCATAGAGGAAGCAGAGGTTGCCATGCGCTTTCAGGGTTGGATGCACAAAATCTTAATGCGAAAGAACGTGACTTTATATTGCCACTTGTGATATGGACCTTTATTATGCAGTCCGTCGCTTTTATTTCTTCCACATCACAAGATCGTATAAAGCTTATTTCCTCCACACTAATCAATCATACATATTTAGAGAGCAATTTTTATTGCTTGCACCGATGACAACTTACTTGAAGGATCTTACTCAATCCATAGGTAGATATGGTGGACTCTCATGGCAAAATTGGGTTTAAGGGTATTTGGAAGCACAAGTAGTATCTCTACTTGGTACAAAGAATTTGGCTAGCATCAAGGAGAAAGGCAAACTCAACATGTTGGATGATCCATGACAATATACTTTATCTCAGATATAAGAAAACATAACCCATTACGTTGTCTTCCTTGTCCAACATCAACTCTTTAGCGTGTAATATTTTAATGAGTGCTCCCAATCATAAAAGATGTCCAAGATAGTGTATTTATATGTGAAACCTCTCTTTCTTTATTACTTCCTATTAGTTGCAAAAATGACCAAAGCTATGTTTGTCAACTCTCAACAACTTTTAATCATCATACTCTTTCTATGTGAAGTCATTACTCTCCATAAGATCAATATGATATCTTTGTTTCTTTTTATTCTTTTCTCTTTTTTTTCTTTTATTCCCTCAAGATCATAGCAAGATAATCAAGCCCTTGACTCAACACTAATCTTTATTATATAGCTCATGGACTCGATTACATAAAGGGATCATAAAGCAATACTCAAAACTAGATCATACTAAAACTTTATTCTACTAGATCAAGATATTACCAAAATGATCGAACTAGGAAAAACGGTAAAGATAGGAGATGTGATGGTGATACGATACCAGCGCACCTCCCCCAAGCTTGGCAGTTGCCAAGGGGAGTGCCCATACCCATATGATTATGTCTCCCTTACTGGTGAAGAAGATGGTGCTGATGATGGGTAGTCGCACATCGAGCGTAAGAGATCCTCCAACTTGCGGATAATGCCTTTGAGTGCGACGATATGCTCCTTCAACAAAATATTTTTACGTGTGAGATAGTTGTTTTGTATACGATCTAACTCAATCATCTTGAAAGCTTCGATCTCAGTTGGGGTAAGAAGATTGTGATCAAGTTGAAGGATGTCTTCTGCTGCCGGAACATTGTCCTTCATGGCCTTCTTGATCCCTTCATCCTTGTTGATCTCAATGGATTCTTCCCTCTTCAGCTCTATCTTCATTATCCAAGCATCGTTGTCACCATTGTTGGAGGAGGGGGATGACATGATGCCTGGCCTTGACAACCCTGACAGAAAACAGCTCGAAACAAGAACAGAGGACAATTGCATGATACAGGAGTCAAAACATTCGGGAGCTTCATCGTATTGGGAGCCTTGACATTTCATTCCCTTGATTTGCTGGATATAATCGACAGGCGCGACATATCGCACTACTTAATGGGATCTTGTTATCACAGTTATAGAATTGATGTGTCTCTCGCCATCCTTAATTAGTGATCTCCATTTACACAACGTAAATAGATTCCAAAAATAAAAAGATCTAGCCTGGTCAGATCAGACAGAGCAACTAATTGGGTGCTTCTTCGGGAGCCCCCGCAAGGGCCACTTGACACACGCTCAGCTGCCATCACGTGACGCGCTCTGAGCTCTCCCTCCGGATTTTTTTGTACACATTTTCTGCTTTCAAATAAATTTTTGGAGGTTTTTTTCGGCTTTTCTGTTTTCCATCAGTTTTTTCTTAGGATTTGGCCAAAACAAAATAGGGAAAAAATTGCATGAAAAATGCACTTCCTTTTTTCGTTCCGTGAGAGGCACAGCTTCACTTCTCATGGACGCACGAATTTGAGTCAGTGAGAGGCACGGTCGTGCCTCTCAGAAAGGGGAAAACGTATTATTTTTTCCATGAGAGGCACGACAGTGCCTCTCGAAAAGGAAAAAAATACGCATTTTACTTTTTTCGTTTCATGACTGGCATGAATTTACTTCCTGTGGAGGCACATATTTGCTACCACGACTCTTGGGAAGGAAAAAAACACATTTTCTTTTTTTTTCATTCTGTGAGAGTCACGGTCGTGCCTCTCGAAAAGAGAAAAAACACGTTTCTTTTTTTTTCATCCCACGGGTGGCACGGATTTACTTCTCGTGGAGGCACGGATTTTCTTTTGCGACGTACCTCTAGGAAAGGGAAAAAATGTGTATCTCTTCCGAAGGGAAAAAACATGCCCCCCGTTCGGTTTTTTCGTACGGTTTTTTCACGAAAAATGGGTCATCGAAATATGTCAACATGTGATCTAGTTTTGAAGAAAGGGGAACCGACGGTGAAAACAACTTGAGATTTGGATGCACGGTTTAAGAGATAAACCATTTAAAATAAACAAATGTACGAAAAAATATATGTTTTTTAGGCTCTAACTTTTTACCTATGGCTCCTCCCCTAAAAGAGCGAGGGTTTCTCTGGCTCCTGCCGGTCCGCCTCGTCTTCAGTGGCTTAGGGCCATTGGGGCGGAGTGGATCCCGGCCCTTGCTTGTGGGAGGGCTTTGTTTTTAGATATTTCTTTGAGTTTTGTTAGGGTTTAAGTCTTACTCAGGATGGAATAATGTTCTCCCTGCCTAGCTTCCGTTTCGATGGTGCGTCTAGCATCGTCGGTGGGCGTGTGGAGGTGTGTCTCTAGCGAATCTGACATTTGTGGATTTTCTCAGATATGGTTGTTGTTCGCCTATTTTCGTGTGTCTTTGGGTTGGATCGTCTGATATACGCTATTTTTCATCAGCGGCGGTTGTTGATCTGGTGCGTTGGTCCTATGGGGCCTTAGCACGAAGACTTCCTGGCTATCTACTCAAGCAAATATGCCCTAGAGGCAATAATAAAGTTATTATTTATTTCCTCATATATCATGATAAATGTTTATTATTCATGCTAGAATTGTATTAGCCGGAAACATAATACATGTGTGAATATATAAACGAACAGAGTGTCACTAGTATGCCTCTATTTGACTAGCTCGTTAATCAAAGATGGTTATGTTTCCTAACCATGAACAAAGAGTTGTTATTTGATTAACGAGGTCACATCATTAGTTGAATGATCTGATTGACATGACCCATTCCATTAGCTTAGCACCCGGTCGTTTAGTATGTTGCTATTGCTTTCTTCATGACTTATACATGTTCCTATGACTATGAGATTATGCAACCCCCGTTTACCGGAGGAACACTTTGTGTGCTACCAAACGTCACAACGTAACTGGGTGATTATAAAGGTGCTCTACAGGTGTCTCCAAAGGTACTTGTTGGGTTGGCGTATTTCGAGATTAGGATTTGTTACTCCGATAGTCGGAGAGGTATCTCTAGGCCCTCTCGGTAATGCACATCACATAAGCCTTGCAAGCATTGCAACTAATATGTTAGTTGTGATATGATGTATTACGGAACGAGTAAAGAGACTTGCCGGCAACGAGATTGAACTAGGTATTGGATACCGACGATCGAATCTCGGGCAAGTAACATACCAATGACAAAGGGAACAACGTATGTTGTTATGCGGTCTAACCGATACAGATCTTCGTAGAATATGTAGGAGACAATATGGGCATCCAGGTCCCGCTATTGGTTATTGACCGGAGATGTGTCTCGGTCATGTCTACATTGTTCTCGAACCGTAGGGTCCGCACGCTTAACGTTACGATGACAGTTATTATGAGTTTATACATTTTGATGTACCGAAGGTAGTTCGGAGTCCCGGATGTGATCACAGACATGACGAGGAGTCTCGAAATGGTCGAGACATAAAGATCGATATATTGGAAGCCTATATTTGGACATCGGAATCGTTCCAGGTGAAATCGGCATTTTATCGGAGTACCGAGGGGTTACCGGAACCCCCCGGGGGGTTAATGGGCCTTCATGGGCCATAAGGGAGAAGAGAGGGGCCGGCCAGGGCAGGCCGCGCGCCCCCTCCCCCCCCCCCCTAGTCTGAATAGGACAAGGAAGGGGGGCGGCGCCCCCCTTTCCTCTTCTCCTTCCCCCTTTCCTTCTCCAACAAGGCAAGAGAAGGGGGAGTCCTACTCCCGGTGGGAGTAGGACTCCTCCAGGCGCACCCCTTGGGGGCCGGCCGCACCTCCCCCTCCCTCCTTTATATACGGGGCAGGGGGGCACCCTAGAATACACAAGTTGATCTTCGTGATCGTTCCTTAGCCATGTGCGGTGCCCCCCTCCACCATATTCCACCTCGGTCATATCGTTGCGGTGCTTAGGCGAAGCCCTGCATCGGTAGAACATCATCATCGTCATCATGCCGTCGTGCCGACGAAACTCATCCCCGAAGCTTTGCTGGATCGGAGCCCGGGGAGCGTCATCGAGCTGAACGTGTGCTAAGAGCTCGGAGGTGCCGGAGTAACGGTGCTTGGATCGGTTGGACCGGGAAGACGTACGACTACTTCCTCTACGTTGCGTCAACGCTTCCACTTCGGTCTACGAGGGTACGTAGACAACACTCTCCCTCTCGTTGCTATGCATCACCATGATCTTGCGTGTGCGTAGAATTTTTTTTGAAATTACTACGTTCCCCAACATCTACTACAAAAGGTTTTGCCCAACTGCGACGAGGGAGGGGCGATACTGCCACCACATTTAAACATTTGAACTATTATAAACTATATATGTGCCGCTATTTGAGTGTGCAGTCTAAAAAAATTATAGTTGTGCATACTGTAGTTTTTAAGCCTTAACTACTGAATGTGTTTAGACTGGGTATTGAAAAACAGTTTGCAATTCAAACATTAATATCATAGAACTCAAAGAAGTTTTGATCAAATGGTTTACTGACACCAAATATGATAAAAGAAATGGCATTACATATTCTTCATCTAAAGAAAAATTGAGAACCACAAGAAACTGAGTAAATATATTTTTAAAGAAACCAAATGTATTTTTATTGAAGTATATTTTTCTTATTTTTATACTCTCTTATTTTTTCTCATTTGTCTACATTTATAGAAATAGTAGGTTAGTATATATATATATAATTGGCAGAGATTCTTTTTCTCCTTTTGTGCATATTGTTATTTCCTTTTATGTTTTTAATTCCTAGTACATTTAAGCAATACATGGAGCGGAAAAAGCTCAAAAGGCATACTTCCCGCGCTTTCAGAGGATCTAAATCAGTCTTCATCCTTTCGCTTTTCAAAGCCCCTCGCTTCATTGGATCCTTTTAGTTTAATACTCCCTCCGTTCCTTGATATAAGGTGTATAGATTTTTGAGAAAAACCCCGAAATATAAGGTGTATTGCGTTGCACCACTCGTTTGGATAATTTTTTTAGGTATTTGATTACATTTCCTTATATTAGGAAAGCTCCTCTATTTTCTCATGCCAATTAGTCAGGTGTAATCTCGCCCAAAACTTGTGAAATTTTCCCTCCACATGTGTTCTTTAATTTCCGTGCCAAAAACTATACACCCTATATTCAGGAACGGATGGAGTATTACTTTTTGGAAGCTCCCGTGAAAAATTGTGATATGGAAGACACATGGTGTTGATATGTCCTGCACTTTGGTGAAAACCACTATGAGGGAGTATATGTTTATGTTATTATAAGCTGAATGACTGAGCAATCCAGTCAAGGACAAACTCTAAATCCTGTTAATAGTTTAGAGATTAGATATACCCATTTTTTATTTCGCAAAAAAAAGATATACCCATTTTTGCTTTTGTTGTTTTTTATTTTCAGTAGTCGCTTATTTTTCTCAACCAGGATCGAGTAAGGCACGTATTAAAAACTATGTGGGTAAAATGTACCATTGCAAGGACCACCAACCATCCACATGAACATCGACAATTGACAGCACCAGGATTGTTCCCTCAAGAGCGATGCTTCCAAGAAGGAAATGACATGTGAGCGCTCATGTTTTCATTTTAATTTTTATTTTGTGATGGGGGTACTTATATTTGTTCTTTATGTCTGTGTATTCACTGTCTTCACCATTATATATCTTTTTCGCGGGAATTTAGCATTCTAATTGTACTACGCTAGCTTCAATGTTTTTTTCCTCCGCTGGTTGTTGAGATGTGTAAGCTTGCAAGGGAAACAAAATGTGTGCCCCAGGAAGCTTGGTAATCATCACTGATAATATGGTTATTTTGGTGGTGCTTACACCCTGATCTGCGTTGCAGAAGAGCTTCATCGTATTGGGAGCCTTGACATTTCATTCCCTCGATTTGCTGGATATAATCGACATGCGGGCCATATCGGACTACTTAATGGGTGATCTTGTTATCACAGTTACAGAATTGATGTGTATCTCACCATCCTTAATTAGTGATCTCCATTTACACAACGTAAATAGATTTCCGAAAATAAAAAGATCTAGGCTGGTCAGATCAGACAGAGCAACTAATTGAGTGCTTCTTCGGGAGCCCCCGCAAGGGTCATTTTCCTATTCTGTTCAGAGTAACAGATTGTGAAGGAAGTACCACTTTGGCATGTCCAAATAGTATCCATTTTCTACAGTGCTTTCCTATGCCCAAATAACCATCCTCCACCAAATGCCAGCTCAATCCATTCATTATTTTGAGCCGAGCTTCAACATTCGTATTTATGTCCAGTGTGGTGGTTTGCAAAGCAAGTACCAGCTAGGCTCCTCCTTTTAACCTGAAAATTTGTGAAGACGGTCTTCTTAGTAACTGATCATCCTCAGCCAAAACTCACGCCCATTAGGCATGTACATTTCCCGTACCGCTAATCAAACACTTGGCTGCTAATTCATGTTTGAGCACCGATCGGTCTTCTCGTGAGAATCTTATGTTGTAATTTTCTTCCTAGCACCTACATGGGGAGTGCCGAACCCACTAGACATTTCTAGGCCACCCAGAACACATGGCAACGCCACGGTCACCCGGTGACCACGCGGCGGGCATGCGAGCTTACGCGCTCTAGAGTTCGGGCCCTCGGCACCATCCAAACCTCGATGTCTCTCCATCAAACCATGTATTTCTGATTAAATAGATACTTATTTACCTAGAAATGATTTTTGAAAAAAATAAAGAGCAAACTATGAGGCAGCTGCAGTTCAAATTTGCCCCGCTTCCAGCTGAATCGGCGGAAATTTGTCTTTTTCATGAACGGTGGATCAAAACAATTTACACCCAACCATTTTGTCAATTGTGAATTAAATATGGCCTAGTATTTTATAAAAATGATCTGGTCCAATTTTCCAACAATTATTTGGTAGTTCCTTCACAAAAAAACCTCCTTTCGGGCACTCGAAAAATGGAAAATGGTTTTTTCGTCCAACGAAAATGAAAACTTCCTTAGGCAACATTGTTTTCCATTCCAAGATGCACCCTTGTGCACAATATGAGACCATTTGAACAAACTATGCCATGAATGTGGCCATAAGATTGATCATTTGGCTTGAAAGCCATTGATCTCCACACATGATAGCTCGTTTCTGAGAACACTTTTTTAAAATAATTGCCGTATTACAAGAGTGTTATTTTTCCTAGGAACTTAACCATATGATGACATAATGCGAAGGTTTCCCAATTTTTTGTTTTTTTTTTGAATTTTTTATGCCCGTTTCAAAATGCGGTCAAAACGGCGGGAATGACCGTTCCTATCTAGTGGTTGAATCTTAGAATTTTTTTGGTATTTCTCTGATTAAATAGGTCCTTATTTACCTAGAAATGATTTTTAAAAAAAATAAAGAGCAAACTATGAGGCAGCTGCAGTTCAAATTTGCCCCGCTTCCAGCTGAATCGGCGGAAATTTGTCTTTTTCACGAACGGTGGATCAAAACAATTTACACCCAACCATTTTGTCAATTGTGCATTAAATATGGCCTAGTATTTTATAAAAATGATCTGGTCCAATTTTCCAACAATTATTTGGTAGTTCCTTCACAAAAAAAACCTCCTTTCGGGCACTCGAAAAATGGAAAATGGTTTTTTCGTCCAACGAAAATGAAAACTTCCTTAGGCAACATTGTTTTCCATTCCAAGATGCACCCTTGTGCACAATATGAGACCATTTGAACAAACTATGCCATGAATGTGGCCATAAGATTGATCATTTGGCTTGAAAGCCAATGATCTCCACACGTGATAGCTCGTTTCTGAGAACACTTTTTAAAAATAATTGTCGTATTACAAGTTTATTATTTTTCCTGGAAACTTGGTCACATATAATGACAGAATGAGAAGGTTTCCCATTTTTTTGTTTTTTTTTGAATTTTTTATGCCCGTTTCAAAATGCGGTCAAAACGGCGGGAATGACCGTTCCTAGCTAGTGGTTGAATCTTGGAATTTTTTTGGTGTTTCTCTGATTAAATAGATACTTATGTACCTAGAAATAATTTTTGTAAAAAATGAAGAGCAAAATACGAGGTAGCTACAGTTCAAATTTGACCCGCTTCCAGCTGAATCAGCGGGAATTTGTCTTTTTCACCAGAGGTGGATCAAATCTTTTGACACCCAACCATTTTGTCAATTGTGCATTAAATATGGCCTAGTATTTTAGAAAAATGATTTGGTCCAATTTTGCAACAATTATTTGGGAGGCCCTTCACAAAAAAAACCTCCTTTCGGGCACTCAAAAAATGGAAAATGGTTTTTTCGTCCAAAGAAAATGAAAACTTCCTTAAGCAACATTGTTTGCCATTCCAAAATGCACCCTTGTGCACAATATGAGATACTTTGAACAAACTATGCCATGGATGTGGCCATAAGATTGATCATTTGGCTTGAAAGCCAATGATCTCCACACGCGATAGCTCGTTTCTGAGAACACTTTTTAAAAATAATTGCCGTATTACAAGTTTATTATTTTTCCTGGAAACTTGGTCACATGTAATGACACAATGCGAAGGTTTCCCATTTTTCTGTTTTTTTTTGAATTTTTTATGCCCGTTTCAAAATGCGGTCAAAACGGCGGGAATGACCGCTCCTAGCTAGTGGTTGAATCTTGGAATTTTTTTGGTGTTTCTCTGATTAAATAGATACTTATGTACCTAGAAATAATTTTTGTAAAAAATGAAGAGCAAAATACGAGGTAGCTACAGTTCAAATTTGACCCGCTTCCAACTGAATCAGCGGGAATTTGTCTTTTTCACCAGAGGTGGATCAAATCTTTTGACACCCAACCATTTTGTCAATTGTGCATTAAATATGGCCTAGTATTTTAGAAAAATGATTTGGTCCAATTTTGCAACAATTGTGCAACCATTTTGTCAATTATTTGCCCCCCCTAAAAACTCATTTCTCATAACAATTTTTAAAAGATATTTGTCTTATTCCAATTCCAAGTTTGTTAGTTTTCCTAAAATCTATGTCACATTTGGTGACACAATGAGTATGTTTCTTTTTGAATTTCTCATATCATAAAACTGTTTCTATGATTCAACACTTTTTTTTGAAAAAATATGGTTCAACACCTTATTTTTAGTCGATTGCGACCAATTTAAAAGGTCATAACGTGTACTGGGTTCTGATTGGTCCATGGACATGTCACGCGGATCGTGCTCAAACGCCGTCGGATGCTCTCGGATCCGACGGCAGCCCTTTCTCCCTCACCCCCTCCCCCTCTTTGTCTCAAAAAAAGAAAAAAGAAAACTCCCTCACCCTCTCACCCCACGAACCCTGGCGCTCCCTCTCCCCTCGTCTCCCACATCGCCGCCGCCACCTCCCTCCTTCCCCTCTGGCAAGATCGCCATGCTCTACTCCTTCCTCCTTCCCCTCCGGCAAGATCGCCGTGCTCTGCTCCTCCCTCCTTCCCCTCCGGCAAGATCCCACATCCATCGATCCATCCTCAACCGGAACCCCTCTCCCGATGCCAGATCCAATCCTCCTCCCTCCCTCCTCGCCCCGGCTCCCTGCTCCCCTCCCCTTCCAGATCACCGCCACCACCTCCCTCCTCCTCCCTCGCCCCGGTTCCCTGCTCCGCCGAGGCCGCCGTCGGGAGATCCGACTTCGCCGATGGGAATGGGGCCGGATCCGCCACGCCCGAGCGCTCCATCCTCGTCGATAGGGACGACTACATCCTGGCCTCGGCGCTTCCGGCAACGGCGGCTCATCTCCTTCCTCGGGCACCACAACTTCAACCGCACCATGGATGTGTAAGCACGCAGTCGTGTCTCCCCCTCCCTCCTTCAAACCTGCCTCTACGAATGCATCTCTTGATCCGGGCAACGCACACGCGCGCGCAGGTTGGTGACCCAGATGGACCTAGCCGAGCTGCTGGACGCGGGCTCCTGGGACAAGGCCCTCCGACCGCCTACTGGGCGTCCACGGCCGCACCCTCTTCCACTACCTCCGCGTGCACAAGGCCATCGACGACGTGCTCGCTGGAGCCCCGGAGGCGCGCTCCGTCACCACCGCCTCGACCAGTGCATCATCTGCCACCCCACCAAGAGCCACGCCGTCACCAGGCTCCGCGCCATCTTCTCCTCCCTCCTATACTCCAAGCGATACAGGTAAAATACAACATTGCTAGCTATCGCTGCAAGTCTGCAATCGATTCGATAGATAAAATGAGCATTGGTTCGTTAGATGGGATCTTGATTTCGTTGCGTTGCTTAGGGCTTTTATAATGTCTGTGTCAGGTGTAGCTGCAGAGACGCTGGGCAGAGTGTATGGATACAATGTCCATGCGTGGAAGAACTAAAATTCAGTTAATGTCCATGCTGTTAGTCATCTAGTCTGTAGGATCGGAGTGACTGCCTGCTGCCATTTGCTTGTGTTCCATCTTTGTTGAATGTACCTACCATCATACCTGTGGTGTTTTAAGCATCTTGGATCTCAATATATGGTGTCGAAACTGTTGAAACAAAATGATGTAAGAGTTGTCCTGCTTGTTTTAATTATTTCCCTGGATATGTTTTTCTATTTAGCTTTCTCGCTGGAATGGCGCTCTGCTTTGTGATGCGGAGCTTCTGAATCTTTGTGGTGGAATCTTGTTATTTTAATTATATGTCATTGTATCTCATATTTCTGCACTTTTTCTTTTGGAGCAGAAACATTAAGATTCTACTGGGTCTTTGCATTTTGAAAATTGTGTGTCTAACTCCGAACTAGTACGGTGCACTATTCAGTTGTAGTTGGTGTGCACAGTTGCATCGGTACTTGTAATTTTGCTTAATAGTTTGCTGTAATTCTGAATGGAGTTGTATTTCTTGCTTAACAGGCCACTATAATTTTTGCTTAAACCTGTTTCAGGCAAACCAAGGTTGATGAAGAAGTAATGTCCATCAGGTTCTTCACTTACTGGACAGTAAGTATTGTTTGCACAAACAAAATGTTCGCCTTTTGCCTGGTCTCATTGCCCCGGATTCAGTTTAACTAAACGTGCATTTCACAGACTGATGCGTACCAAGAGACGGGGTGCTACAACCACAACTGCCGTGGGTTTGTCCAGACGACCAACAAGATAGCCATCGGCGCGGCTATCACGCCACAATCGTTGTACAACGGGAGGCAGTTTGATATTAATCTGAAGATATGGAAGGTAAATGCCATTTCAGAATCACGGCTGTAATTTTCATTTTTCAAGAAGAATTGGTTGATCTGCATGGCAAATGCATGATGATTAGGAATATGATCATGTCTCCTGTAGAATTGGATTTCTCTGGCCGTTTCGTAAACTAAATTTGGTTCAGTTAAAAAACTGCACTACCTGACAGTTTTGGGCAGCGAGCTTCTAACTGAAAAATGAGTTTGTTATGCTCATAATTTCAAGTTGGCCTCTACATATGAGTTGTAAAGCATGCTCTAAGGTTTCCGTAGAGTACTTGTTTGCTTCGTTTGGATGTATGATTTGAGAGCAGCCGTCTATTTAGTTTGCTGTCCAGAAATATAGTACATTTTAATGTCGGTGGTGGTCTTGTCTTAGATAGATTCTGTAGTGTATTAATCTCACTGGGTAGAGTGGCCTACTTGCACACTTTTATTGACTCGTTGGTTACTGATTACTTTCGAGCGAGTAGCACATGTCTCAAGCAACTGTAGTATTCCTTTCCCTGAATTGCTCCCTTGTTTTGCTGTGGCCGTATGCTTCGTGGTCAATGATGCGTGCTGTATACATATTAAAACCAAAATTGGAGTTGTTTTAGTTGTGCATATTAGAATTGAATTATGCTCTGTTTTGCTTTAGTTGTATGCTCTTATTGCTAAATTGTTTAGCGGGTTGTTCAAACTAAACTCGTCCAGTCAGCTTGCTATGATGTATTGTATATTACTGTACTTCAGACGTCTTGTAGAATTTGGTGTGGCAATACATCTGAAGTACAGTAATATACAATACATCATAGTACAGTAATATACAATATCTTGCTACGACAGATTGTAGAATTCTTTTAGTTGCTGCTTCTCATGTATACATCAGTTGTTGTGATTACATCTTCATTACATTATAGACATCTGCATTTCTGTGAAATTTTGTTAAATATATATTTTCTAGATTGTCTATACACTAAACCTGGAGGTTTGAATATCTACTCCAGGACTGAAGATGGTACTCTAATGCCTTTGCGTTCACCCTTTTACAGGAGCTTCAGGCCTAGGAAATTTCAAGTTCGAAGCGGTTGTACAAGACATGCAAACTGGAAGGGTTGCAACCAAATCCAATTGACAACATGGCAATGGTCTCTGAATATCTAAGCTAGTGATCATCTTTTCAGCGATTCCTTTTCTGTTTGGCCTTCTCGTAGGTAGTGTACATTAGTTGTCTGTTGGAGTTGTGATGGCAGTATATCTTCTTTGTTGCTTCACTGTCGTTTGATAATCTGATGAAGATGTACATATGATATATGATTGTACGGCGAAACAAATATTGCTTTGATAGCAAAATAAAAAAAACTCATCTATTTCTCTGTTGTCCAGTCCTATGAATTAGCGGGCTGAAAATATTGATGGGTTGGAAGAGGCTTTGGCCCAAACAATGCTGGACAAAGATGGAACAAAAAAAGTCTCAAAAATAGAAAATGGACCGCAAAAAGGCTGAGGCCCAGAAAATGGAAAAGGCTTAGAAAACAAAAAACGCCATGTTGGGCTAGGCCCATGTAGCTAGCGAAAATTAATTGAAAAAAAACATAAAATGGGCTGAATTAATGGGCTTGGCCCATGTAAAACCCCCATTTGGACTGGGCTGATTTTAACCAACGACCTTTTCAATTCGTCGCAATTTTGCCACGTCAGATTGCCACGTCGGATCCGACATGGCCTGGGGAGAGAGCTAGCGACCAAAACAGAAGGCCATAGGATCAACGACCTTTTGTTAAAGGTCGCTATAGTCAGTTTATGACGGCCAGCTTTTGACCTTCTGTTTTTGGTCACAAAAAGGTCGCAAATGGAAATTTGTGACCTTTCAGTGACCAATAGTGGTGGTCACAAGTTGACATATTTCTTGTAGTGGTTGGTCAGATCAGACAGAGCAACTAATTGAGTGTTTCTTCAGGAGCCCCCGCAAGGGTCATTTCAAGAGCCCCCGCAAGGGCCAGTTGACACGCTCTTAGCTGCCTTCACGTGTCGCACTCTGGGTGCTCTCTCTGGGGATTTTTAAGTTTTTTTAATTTTTTGTACACGTTTTCTGCTTTCAAATAAATTTTTTGGGGTTTTTTTTCGGCTTTTCTGTTTTCCATCGGGTTTTTCTTAGGATTTGGCCAAAAGAAAATAGGGAAAAAATTGCGCGAAAAAACGCACTTCCTTTTTTCCCATGAGAGGCACGGATTCACTTCTCATGGAGGCACAGATTTGCTTCAGCGAGAGGCATGTTCGTTCCACTCGGGAAGGGGAAAACATATAAATTTTTTCTATGAGAGGCACGACCGTGCCTCTCGAAAAGGAAAAAAATACACATTTTGTTTTTTTCGTTTCGTGAGTGGCATCAATTTACTTCTCGTGGAGGTACATATTTGCTTCCACGAGAGGCACAACTATTCCTCTTAAGAAGGAAAAACACACATCTTTTTTTCCTTCTGTGAGAGGCACGGTCGTGCATCTCGGAAAGAGGAAAAAACACGATTTATTTTTTTCATACCGCGGGTGGCACAGATTTACTTCTCGTGGAGGCACGGATTTTCTTTTGCGAGAGGCACGGGCGTGCCTCTAGGAAATGGAAAAAACGTGTGCTTCTTCCGAAAGGGGAAAAAACATGCCCCCGGTTTGGTTTTTACGTACGGTTTTTTCACAAAAAAGGGTCATCAAAACCTGTCAACATGTCATCTAGTTTTGAACAAAGGGGAACCGACGGTGAAAATGATTTGAGATTTGGATGCGCGGTTTAAGAGATAAACCATTTAAAATAAACAAATGTACGAAAAATAGATGTTTTTTAGGTTCTAACTTCTTACCTACGGCTCCTCTCCTAAAAGAGCTAGGGTTTCTCTGGCTCCTGCCGGTACGCCTCGTCTTCAGTGGCCTTAGGGCCATTGGGGCGGAGTGGATCCCGACCCTTGCTTGTGGGAGGGCTTTGTTTTTAGATCTTTCTTTGAGTTTTGTTATGGTTTACGTCTTACTCGGGATGGAATAATGTTCTCCCTGCCTAGCTTCCGTTCCGATGGTGCGCTAGCATCGTCGGTGGGCGTGTGGAGGTGTGTCTCTAGCGAATTTGTTATTTGTGGATTTTCTCAGATATGGTTGTTGTTCGTCTATTTTCGTGTGTCTTTGGGTTGGATCGTGTGATCTACGCTATTTTCCATCGGCGGCGGTTGCTGATGTGGTGCGTTGGTCCTATGGGGCCTTAGCACGAAGACTTTCCGACTGTCTACTACAAAAAGTTTTGCCCAACTGCGACGAGGGAGGGACGATACCAGCGGCGCGCCTTCGGCTCACTTTTGTGCTTGTGGTCGTCGCTACGCGGTCTACGAATCTAGATGTATTTTTTATTATTTTTAACGTTCGTTGTAATACCATATTTATAGATGAATAGATTTGAGATTTCTCAAAAAAATATGAGAAAGTAGAAATCTTCTAGGTTGCAACGAGTAGCACACATACAACACACCACTTGTAACAACCTGATAATGTGGGAGTGATTTTTGAAAGAAGATCCATGGCGTTATTGTTGTGACTTTCTGATTAGGTACCTCCAAATGTACCTCCAAAATTATTATTTCTAATGATAATTTGTCTGAACATGTACGCAATATCAAGCCTGTAGTGTCTCTCCCGTGGATCCCTCCTAGTCCTGGGTGCGTCAAATTGAACACTGATGGCTCTTTTGCTACAGATGGAACGGCAGGTGCAATTATGGTTCTAAGGGTGCCAATGGATCCATCATTTTCTCAGCTTGCAGGGAGCTTAGATCTTGTCGGGATGCGCTTGAGGCGGAGCTTTGTGCGTGTATGGAAGGACTCTCATTTGCTATTCAGAGACCTTCCAATTGTGATTTAGATGGATTCGATGGTGGCAGTCTCTATGATTCAAGATCATGAACTCGATAGATCTGTTTATTCCTCGCTTGTGATGAAAATTAGACATCTTAGAGGTCTCCAACATACTTGTATTACTCATATTAACCATACGCAAAATAAGGTTAGCGGCAATTTGTCTAGTTTTGCTAGAGTAGAAAGAAGGACAATGACTTGGATTGGATCAGGTCCCCCGGAAGCAGTAGAACTAGCTCTTGCAGGTTGTATGAACACTACCTTTGAGTAATACAAGTTTTGTTTCGCAAAAAATAAAGACTTTCCTATTGGGCCCGATCGAGCAGGCCATCTCGGTGGGCTACTCCATGTGTTAGGCTGAATAGGGAAAGGTACAAGGTACCAGCGGTTTGTCTAAAACTAGAAGAAAAACAAGGTACACCAGTGGTGGAACTTCTCAAAAAAGAAAAGTGTGCCAGTGGGGGCCGAATTCACTGTTTTGACCCTTTTTATAAACTTTAGCGCGATTTGACCCCAGTCTGGAAAAAATTCGTGATCTGACCCTTTTCCTACCGCCATCGTCTTTGGCGGTAGGGTAACACAGCCTATCGCCGAGGGCTATGGCGGTAGGATTTAACTGCGCCGGTCGTTCGAGATTGAAAATACCCTACCGCCATAGTCCTTGGCGGCAGGGTCTGGAAGGTATAAATAAGGTCCCGCGTCTAGCATTACGCATTCGCTCTGGTGGAATGTTGGCTAGCGCGTGCCGGTTTAGCTGGGTAGGTCTTAGGTTCGAGCCTTATTGAGGCCTTTTTTTTGTTTCTTTTTATTTTGCCCAATAAAAAATAAACAATTTGTTCGATTAATATTAGGATATGAATTATTGATAAAAGAAAGTTTTTACTTATATGTAACTGTTTTATAAAATTTTCGCAAAGATATAAACAAATATGATGGGATAAACAATTTGTCCAATTAATGTTAAGGTATGGATTATTTATAAAAAAGTTGTAACTTATATGTAGCTATTTTATAAAATTCTGCGATACAAAGATGACCTCTCCAGTAAGATCAAATACGGTTTAAGTCCGTTCTCAGCATTATCATCCAAACATAGATACAAAACATGGTGTGCAAAGGCCTTCTGAACTTTAAACAAAATAAGAAAATAGCAGTAAATATACAACCCCTAGGTAAACAAATTATTTGTTGATATTGAAGAGGATAAATGAATGGTCATAGATCCGTATTTCATCCTTTCTTGGGCTCTAGTATGAGAACACAAGTTTCAAATGAACATATACATATACAAACTAGAAGTCCAACTGATTACAAAAGCATTGAGCAGTTTACGAGGACTGGAGCACTCACCTTGATAAAGTGTAAGCTAGTTGCTGCCGCTGCTCCTGCTCTGGCAAGGGAGTTCCCTAATCTAGTAGTGCTTCAGAGGAAAACAAGGTCCAAGGACAGTGAATAATTGAGGGCAAGAGGAGATGATGGAGCAAAGGCCTGAAGATGATTGCAACTGTTTTATAAAATTTTCGCAAAGATATAAACAAATATGATGGGATAAACAATTTGTCCAATTAATGTTAAGGTATGGATTATTTATAAAAAAGTTGTAACTTATATGTAGCTATTTTATAAAATTCTACGATACAAAGATGACCTCTCCAGTAAGATCAAATACGGTTTAAGTCCGTTCTCAGCATTATCATCCAAACATAGATACAAAACATGGTGTGCAAAGGCCTTCTGAACTTTAAACAAAATAAGAAAATAGCAGTAAATATACAACCCCTAGGTAAACAAATTATTTGTTGATATTGAAGAGGATAAATGAATGGTCATAGATCTGTATTTCATCCTTTCTTGGGATCTAGTATGAGAACACAAGTTTCAAATGAACATATACATATACAAACTAGAAGTCCAACTGATTACAAAAGCATTGAGCAGTTTACGAGGACTGGAGCACTCACCTTGATAAAGTGTAAGCTAGCTGCTGCCGCTGCTCCTGCTCTGGCAAGGGAGTTCCCTAATCTAGTAGTGCTTCAGAGGAAAACAAGGTCCAAGGACAGTGAATAATTGAGGGCAAGAGGAGATGATGGAGCAAAGGCCTGAAGATGATTGCAACAACCTAACTATCAGGAAGGCTTCATACATTAATGATGAAGAGATATTTTGGGCAAATAGTGCATAAGACCAATTGATCTTGGTGGACTTTCAAATCTTTTTTATGCAGGTAATGCGTGAGATCAATTGATCATATTCGTTTATAACTTTGCGGAAATTATATGAAACAATTACAGATAAGTAAAAATATTTTTTATCAATTATTCATATCCTAATATTAATTGGACAAATTGTTTAGTTTCTATTGGGCGAAATAAAAAGGAACAAAAAAACAGCCTGTGTAAGGCTCGAACTCAAGACCTACCCAGTTAAACTGGCATGCGCTAGCCAACTTTCCACCAAAAAGACCACATACTAGTATACGTGCGATATAATTTATATCTTTCAGACCCTACCGCCAAAGACTATGACGGTAGGATAGACGGCGCACTCATGTCCTACCGCCAAAGACGATGGCGGTAGTAAAAGAGTCAGATCACGAATTTTTTTCAGACTGGGGTCAGATCGCGCTAAAGTTTATAAAAAGGGTCAAAACAGTGAATTCGGCCGCCAGTGGGGGTTGGAAAGAAATGCGGCGTGCGAGTCACTCACTCCGGATGCTGGAGGTCAATTTTCTAGGCGTCGCTGTCCGTCCCCGGTCCCTCGCCGCATCTTATTGTCTGGTGGTGAAAACGGCGCGGAAACGGACGGAACTGGGTGCTACCATATTTGTTTTCATATTTTTTTGCAGAAGCGGAAACGAATACAGAAACCCCGAAAACAAATACGGAAACAAATACTACCGGAAACAGACACGGAGCGAATACACAGCGGACACGGAAACAAAACGGTTTGTTGACCAGAACTTAAAACCCTCTTGAATAATAGAGAAATATAGACAAAAAACAAACAAATAATGGAATTGTTAACATGTCTACAAAATAATATGGTTGTGTTAGCAACATAGGATAGTATTGTAGTAGCACATGACAATTCCGTATAGGGTCTAGTTGAGTACGTGTGTGGTAGTAAAGTTGGCACTCAAATGATCCATTCTGCTGATTATACTCATTGTGTCATTGTATGTTATTTGGTAGTTGGGCTACAAAGTAGCCATAGGCCTATAGTAAAAACAGAAATTCCATATTTACGGAAACAGAAAGTTCCATTTCCACTTCTATTCTACTGGAAAACATCATTCCGTTTTTGTTTCTGTTTCCGCATAAAAAATTCCATTTCCATTTCCGTTTTGCAAATTTCCACTTCCGTTTTCATATTTCCTCTCCGTTTCCATTTTTCCTTCGGAAAAGCGGAAACTTTCCACTCCATTTTCATCCTACTGGTGGTTGCCGAGCGCCTTGACTTCATAGGAGGGAGGGGAGACTTCACTTCATCGGGTGAATGGAGCAGGGGATAAATATCGGCGGCGCCGACGGGGTGGAGGTGAAGAAGGAGGCGGGGGAGGAGGAGGAGATAAATCTGGGCGTCCCGGGCGGGGTGTTGGTGAAGGAGGAGGCAGGGGAGGAGGAGGAGGTCGAGTTCGATCCGACGGAGGCAGGGGCGGAGCCAGCGTAATGGCGTTGGGTTCAGTTGAACCCAACGATTTTTCTTGGCCGGGTATATGTACACGTATACGTACCTGCATGAACCCAGTGGAAAATAGGGCTTGAACCCATCAAACTTAGAATGCAACGCAAGAAGCCCAAAAGCCCGTAAAGGCGTAAAGTGAACTCCATCCGTGCCAGCCTGCCAGGTTCCCCTATTCTCCTGGCTACCTCCAAGTTCCCCTCTCGCTAGGGTTTTTTCTCCTCTCGGCGGCGGCGATGTCAAACCGTGGAGATCGGCTTCCTCCCCGGCCCTTCCCTCCCTCCGCCAGCGACCGCCGGGGCTCACAGGTCCTGGTGGGCAGGGCGGCGTTAGGGTTTTGATCGGGACCATACCGCTCGCGGATCACTTTTACCCCGGGCAAGAGAATCATGGCTACTGAGGCATCAAGTTCGGTTACGGCGACATCCGATCTCGAAGCGCTGATGGAGGAACTAGGCTTGAGGGAGGACGACCTCCAGGACGTGGTTGTGGATGATAGCGAGTTGACACCTGAAGCAACTCGCTGGATGGCTTTGGCTAGGGTGCATACTGATAAACCCTACAGCCAATATTGGTTTTATCGGAACATGAGGGTAGCATGGGATCTGGCGCAAGAGGTGAAAATCCGGCCTCTCGAGGATAATCTGTACTCTATGCAATTCTCATGTCTTGGCGACTGGGAGAGTAATGGATGAAGGCCCTTGGAATTTCAAAGGAAAAGTTGTCGTGATGGCGCCCTACGATGGATTAACCAAGCCTTCCACTATCGTCCTTAACAAGATCGATATCTGGGTTCAGATCCACGATCTCCCAGATGGTTTCTACTCCAAAATCAAAGCCCTGTCAGCTACTATTGGTGAATTCATATTTGCCGAACCTAAGTCACACGACTTTGAGGGAAACTTTGCTCGTGTTCGGGTAAAAATTGATGTCACTAAGCCCTTGAAGAATGCTGTCTCCCTAGTGGTCAAGAGGAAGGAAAATCTGGAACGAGTAATCTTCAGAGTCAAGTATGAAAGGCTCCCCAACTGGTGTGCAGTTTGTGGGTACCTTGGCCATCTTTTCAAGGAGTGCGGCGATGGAGTTCATCCTCCCAAAGCCCTCGTCTTCAAGGATCTCAAAGCTTCTTGGTCCAGGGGGCCTGGCAATGGACCAGGAGACGGTAATGGGCCCAGAAGTGGATGAGGGAGAGGCCGTGCTGGAAGAGGCGGTGGACGTGGAAGATCACAGTTCGGTGCCCAGCACGACCAGAACTATGACAGATCGGATGAGACTGGAAAAGATATAACGATGCTGGAAGTGGATGGTAATAGGAAGAGGGCAGCAGGAGTTGTGGAAGGGGGCCAGAAAGTAGAGGCTATCACACACCAAGCAAATAAACCCCTGATGTTGACTGCGCCGGAGATACCGGTTAGTCCATCTGCGAAGCAAGAACCAAAAAGAAACAAGCCTAGTACAACAACACAAGAGTCAACTCAGGCGAAGAGCCATGTCCCAAACAAAAACAATGATGCGCGTGTGGCGGGCCTCCTCGGGGGGTACCGCCAGGCGCAATGAGTCTCTTCTGCTGGAACTGTCGCGGTATAGGCAAGGCAGCGACAGTTCGAGAGCTTTGAGATTTCGCGAGGCAGCTTGCCCCCTCTATTATTTGCATCCTAGAAACACAAATAGAGGGTAAGAGAGTTGAAAATTTGGTAGATTCTTTGGGTTACAATAAGAGTTTTGCTGTAAACAGTTCTGGCCGGAGCGGGGGCCTAGGTATTTTCTGGAAAGATGAAATAAAAGTTGAGGTTATTGGTTACTCGAGATATCATATTGATGTTTTGATAGATGATATGATTGATACACAGGTCAGAGTGACTTTTGTTTATGGGGAAGCGCAGGTGCCAGAGAGATATAAGACGTGGGATACTCTTAGAGGTATCTCCGAAACACAAGGGCGACCATGGGCAGTGTTAGGTGATTTCAATGAAGTTCTTCACGTGCATGAACATGATGGTGTGGTTAACCGGAGCCAGGCCTAGATTGAAGGATTCAGGGACGCTGTCGACATGTGCGGCCTTTCTGACATAGGATATGCAGGTACAGACTGGACTTTTGAAAAGAAGGTTGCGGGAGGATCCTTCACAAGGGTTAGATTGGACCGGTGCTTGGTCAATCCGGAGTGGACTTTAGCCCTTCCAGATACGAGGTTAACACACAAAACTGCAGCAAGTTCGGATCATGTCCCAATTTTCCTTACACTACGTGAGATGCATGCATGCAATACTGGACCAAGGGCTTTTAAGTACGAGATGATGTGGGAGCGGGATGAATCATTGTTTACCACTGTCCAGGGGCGATGGACCATGCAGGAGACAGAATCTGTCGACGCCTTTCGCGCAAAGCTAGAAGACATGGCGGGAGAATTGTCGGTGTGGGACCGTACTCAGTTCGGTTCAGTACGAGGAGAGATTCGTAATTTAAAAATCGCTCTAGAACGAATGCGTACTGCCCAAGGAAGATCCGGCCCATCCCACGAGGAAACAAAGATAACTGATCGATTGGTTGAACTTTTCCATCGGGAGGAAATGTTGTGGCGGCAGAGGGCGCGATTGGACTGGCTCGTTCATGGTGATAAAAACACCTTCTTCTTCCACCTAAGAGCCAGTCGCCGGCGTCGTAAAAATCAAATCAAGGCGCTGCAAAGGCATGACGGGAGTATGACGGAGAATATCTTAGAGATGGAGGGGATGGCTACGGATTTTTACAGGGAATTGTACACAGCGGGAGGAGTACAAGATATGCATCAGGTCTTGGAAACGGTGCCAACAAAAGTAACACCGGCAATGAATGAGGTTCTTAATGCGCATTATACGCAACAAGAGGTCAAGCAGGCACTATTTCAGATGTTCCCGATTAAGGCACCTGGTCCGGACGGATTCCCGGCACACTTTTTTCAGCGTCATTGGGGGATATGTGGGGATGAAGTCACCAAGGTGGTCCTTAAGATTGTGCCCGGAACGGAGTCAGCCGCATGCATTAATGACACTATCCTGGTTCTGATTCCAAAGGTAAAAAATCCAACCCTTCTATCTCAGTTCCGCCCAATCAGTCTGTGCAATGTTGTATATAAGATAGCATCAAAGGTCATCGCCAACAGGTTGAAAAAAATATTACCCGACATCATCTCCGAAGAGCAATCTGCTTTTGTCCCAGGCAGAATGATTACTGATAACATTATAACTGCTTATGAGTGCCTGCATTTCATGAAGCGGAACAGGGCAAAGAAGCATCAGTCATGTGCGTTGAAGCTTGACATGATGAAGGCATATGACAGAGTTGAGTGGGCTTATCTTCGGGCTATCATGCTCAAATTAGGTTTCACTGAGCACTGGGTGGATATTGTAATGAGCATGGTTACTTCTGTCAAATTTTCAGTTATGTTCAATGGGAGGAAACTTGAGGAATTTCAGCCTTCTAGAGGGATCCGCCAAGGGGACCCGATATCCCCATACTTGTTCTTGTTAGCAGCAGAGGGCCTGTCGTGCCTTTTAAAATCAAAATGTGAGTCATCCAACTTGAGTGGGATACAGGTGGCGTCTACGGCGCCTCCGGTAAACCATCTCTTATTCGCTGATGACAGCCTGCTGTTTTTCAAGGCAAATAGTATGGGAGCTACCGAGGTGAACTGGGCTTTGGACACCTATTGTCAAGCGTCAGGACAGCGAATAAATTATGCAAAGTCATCAATTTTCTTCAGCAAAGGTGTTCCAGAAAGTATGCGCACCCAGATAAAAGGACTTCTCAATATCCCAAATGAAACCCTAAATGATAAGTACCTTGGGATGCCTTCTGATGTGGGAAGTTCGAAGAACGGGGCTTTCAAATACCTCAAGGACAGACTTTGGAGTAAAATTCAGGGATGGATTGAAAAATCTTTATCCACTGCAGGGAAGGAAGTCTTGGTCAAATCGGTCGCGCAGGCTGTCCCTGTCTACTCCATGTCCTGTTTCAAGCTACCAAGAGGCTTGTGTGAGCATCTAAACAAGCTAATAAGGAGATTTTGGTGGGGCAGCAAGAATGGGCAGCGCAAACCCCACTGGGTTTCGTGGGAGGAAATGACGAAACCAAAAGCCATGGGTGGTTTGGGATTCAAAGATTTTGAGCTTTCCAACTTGGCAATGCTAGCAAGACAGGCTTGGCGCCTATTGCAACACCCAGAATCTCTTTGTGCACGTTTATTGAAGAGCATCTATTATCCACAATCATCAATTCTGAATGCAACTTTGGGAAGTCACCCGAGTCAGATATGGAGGGCTATAGTCGAGGGGCGTGACACGCTCAAATTAGGCTTGATCAAACGCATCGGTAATGGAGAAAGCACGAACATATGGGAGGATAATTGGTTGCCCAGGGAGGAAATGATGAGACCATATGGCTGCATCACAGCAAACCCTCCGGTACTGGTGTCAGAATTGCTGGATGCAACCTCAGCCTCATGGGATATCAATAAACTCACTGCTACGTTTCTGAGCTTCGATGCAAAGTTGATATCAACCATACCTTTATGCACCATGAACGTCCCTGACTTTTGGAGTTGGGCGCACGAGCCGCGAGGCCAATTTTCTGTAAGGTCTGCATATAATATGCTAGTTACAATCAAACAGAGGAGAGAAGCATGGCTATATGGATCAGCCGGACCATCAACATCTGTTATGGAAGAAGGCTCATGGAAGACATTGTGGAAAGCTGAGGTTCCGTCGAAAGTCCGCATGTTCTTGTGGAGACTGGCCAAGCATTCTCTGCCAACTGAGGATGTGAGGGCGCATCATAATATGACAACATCGAGTACTTGTGGCCTGTGCGGTGCTCCAGATTCGTGGTGCCACTCCCTCCTGGACTGCACAGTCTCAAGGTGTACGTGGGCTCTGGTAGATGATGAACTTGCTTGCTCACTGTTAGCGACAACGGAGACGAGAGCCAAGAGCTGGCTATTCAATTTGCTCGACACGCTCACACATGAAAAGTTTGTCTTGCTAACGGTGACGTTGTGGGCGATTTGGTCATCGAGAAGAAAGGCAATACATGAGGCGATCTTTCAAACTCCTCATGCTACACATGCGTTTATAAATCGCTTCATCGCCGATCTAGACCAAGTCCGGGCGACCAAACCAACACCAAATATTGCAACAAGAGTTCAGCAGGCTGCCCCAAGACCATGCGCTCCACTGGCTAATCATGCAAAGATCCATGTTGATGCTGCAGTACGTAACAACAGAGGAGGGGCGGCAGCTGCAATCTGCCGAAGTACCCAAGGAGCTTTCCTGGGCAGCTCAGCTCTGGTCATCGAAGGGGTTTGGGATCCAGCAACACTCGAAGCAATCGCATGCAGGGAAGCACTTGCACTGGCTCAAGATCTTGGCCTAAACCAATTTATGGTCTCGTCTGACTGTAGGCAAGTTGTTGATGATATTGCCAGGGGGAACCAGGGCCCATATGGAGCTATAGTTGCGGAGATCAAGCATAGAGCAGCACCTTTTTCTTGTAATTTCATTTTTGAAAGTAGGGTAGTTAATGTAGAAGCTCATAAACTAGCAAGATATGTTGTCTCCCTTCCAAAGGGACGTCATGTGTGGCTTGGCCAGCCCCATGACCAAGTTTGTATCCCACCTTATGTGGATTTTGAGTAATAAATTTGGCTTTCCCCTAAAAAAAAAGGTATTCCTATTCTCCTATAGACATGTACGCGTACACAGGCAGCCGCCAGCAGCACGATCTTTCGCCGTTCGCTTCGTCGACTCTCTCCCAATCTTCTCCACGAGCCGGCGACGAGCCCCGCCGACAAGGGTACGTCTGGGCGGCAACCTTGCCGTCTAATATAAACGAAAAATTCAAGGTACTGAGTCGCATCGTCAGATCTCCTCTCCGTTAAACATGGTGTAGTTTTCTAATTGTCATTCCCCATATTTTGATTGATCTAGGCCATAAGATAGTATTTTTCAGATATAAACTGATCACTAGATTGAGGTCATCCATTAGAGGTAGGCAAAGTGCACCAAATACGACTCCAAGTAGTCTTCTGAAGCATTCTGTACAAAGAGGAATTAATTAAAACAAGTTGCCTTATGATCTGATTTATAGGGAAAAAAATTGAGTACACGAGAAATTCTAAGGAACTAGATGAGATATATTTATAACTATATAAGCGGCTTCAAATGTTACCGCTTAATTTGGATTATCCACAAAGAGAAATTTGAGATCCTAAACTTGGATTTAGTCCAAACTAATGACGCGGACAAATAAGATATTACTTTTTCTCTGGGCTATCAACTTCTCAAGCTAGTACTAATGCTGTTTTTTGTCACAACATCTGTGGATGGATGCTTTTCAGCTACGAATGTTGTGAATAAAAAACTGCACAATAAAATCGATGATTAGCTCATCAGTGATTGTTTAATTTGCTATGCGGAGAAATATATGTTTTCTGCCACTAGTAATGATCTGGTGTTTGATCCTTTTAAGTAGATGAAAATCAAAAGCGGACACTCTAAAATTTGAGTGACTTTACAACTTCTTTCGCTTGATGATACTTGTTTTTAAACTTCTCAAACTAACTTATCATTTTTTAATCTTTTTAGGAAGATGAGAAACTACAACTGGAGCTGCAAACTATTTTTGGTATTACTCTATTTATAATATATATAAGGAACTCAATTTATAATTTCATCCAACAGGTATGTCTTGCACTCTTCAGCTTTCATTGTAACACAATTTGTGATAAGTAATAGCATATGTATGTTATTTTTAGTGCTATACTCTTGCTTAAACTTGTGTAAAATTATACTTTACATTTAATTATAGCATACCAAATCTTTATAATGAGTTAATGAGTGAACCCAATGACAAAAAATTCTGGCTGCTGCATTTCCTGCGGCCGCAGCTGCGCGGGTTCGCGCCGCGCGTGGCAGGCGCGGTGGTCGAGGCGGACCCGTGCGCGGCGACCCCCTGGGAGCTTCTTGCGCGGCACGGCCTGCTGCAGCGCGGGCACGGCTACTTCTTCGCGGCGCGGCGGCGCGGGAAGGGCGCCCAGGCGCGGCGCACCCCGGAGGGCGGCGGCGGCGGCAAGTGGATGCACAGCGGGAGCAAGGAGCACCGCCGGTCCGTGACGGAGCTGGACGTGGTCGCGCGCTGGTCCATGACGCTGTACTGCTTCTACGCCTGCGGCGGCCTGAAAGGGGAGGACGGGGCGCAGCAGGGGCGGCGGAGGAGCACCGGGTGGGCGATGTCTGAGTACGAGATCACGGACCCGCGGTGCTACCGCCGGGCCGACGACGGCGAGGAGGACCACTACTGGGTGCTCTCCCACGTCCGCCGGAGCATGAAGATCGTCAAGCCGCGGTCCTGGGAGTCCTGGAAGTCCTGGGATCTCCAACGGTTCTCCGAGCATGAGAAAAGCTGATCCTAGAAAAGATGCTAGTATCTCAAATTTGGTTTGCTGTAGTAAAGCTGATCTCCAGCGTCAAGCTCGGTCGCCGGCCGGCGCAAGGCCGTCCTGGAGAACCCCCGAAGAATTTCGTGTTGGGTTTCTTGAGTTCGTCGGCCGGCTGTGCGAGTGCGACCTGTCATCATGTCCGTCGGTAATCATGTCCGTCGGCGCGCGTGGGCCATGCGCGGTGTAGAGAGAAGGAAATAAGATATGGCTACTGTATCTGTACGTACGAGTTCCTTTCGGGTGGGTGGACGTTGCGATCTTTCTTGGGTCTGCCCATGTGTTGCGCATGTGCATTTGTGCCTTGTTCTTTCGGCTCTTGCGCTTTGCCAGATTGCTTCATTCCCTCCCACTGATGCATAAAAAAGGTCATTTCTCCGTTACCATCAGCATAAGGTTCACTTCTTGCGCAGATATTTGCGGATTTTCTCGCTTGCATCCTTAACTTTATGTTCCTAGATGTCTGTATGCTCTTTTTTCTAGAACCACCATCAATGCATTTTAATCATCTTGACGGAACATATCTGGTTGTACAACATCAATCCGAAATTCTGGAATTACAGCAAAAGAAGTAGAATTAGTCTCTATTGCCAAAGCCAAGACTCTGATACATGGTGAGTGTAGACATGTTGAGTACATGCATTTCATGTTGTTTGGTCGCCGTGTATGTGCTGAGACATGCTAAGTCGTTACTCTGTTTGGCAGCTTCCATTTGTTTAGACGTGTCGTTCAGTACTGTAGCAATTGTTATTTTTTTAAGTGAACTACTTTTTTTTCAAAAATGAGAACATTTTTGAAAAATTTAAAAAGCTTCTAAATTCTGAATATTTTTTAAACTATAAACAATTTTTTGGAATTTTTAACATTTTTTGAAAGTTTACATTTTTTGAAAAACTAAATTTTTTTGAAACTACAAACAACTTTTAGGAATTTTGAATTTTTTTAAAATTTTAAACAAACTTTGCAATTCTGATTTTTTTTAAAATTACAAAATTTGAAAATCTAACCATTTTTGAAGCGTTAAGCAAATTTTGAAAATAGAAACTGATTTTGAAATTTTGGAAATCTGAACATTTTTCGGAATTATGAGCATTTTTTAAATTTAAACAAATTTGGAAATTTGAATAATTTTTTAAACACGTTGTCGCTTGCTTCGCTTGTGCATGCTGACCAGGGAACATGTACTAGGGTGTTCTCTCTTCGTGCATGCTACGAGGGTATTTGGGCTGAGCTGATGCAGGCCACCAAACACCCAAAATTGGATTTGGTAGAGAACTTTGGAGCTAATTGGCGGGTAATTGCGCCCATGTCTTCCACCTTTGCAAGCCTCTGTTCTTTCCGCGATCCCATATGGAGGCCTTTTCGGTAATCTGACGGAGGGGAAATCGATTACGGAGGCCTTCTTTACCAACTTTGTTGCCTCAATGATGATGTGTGAGTAGTTCCCCACAGGACCTAAGGGTCCATAGCAGTAGCTAGATGGCGCTCTCTTTCTTTGATCTTCAATACAATGTTCTCTTCGAATATCGATTCAATGTAATCTTTTGTGGTGCGTTTGTTGAGATCCAATAAATTGTGGGTTAATGATCAGATTGTTCATTGAAATTAATTGAGTTGCTTCTGAACTTTATTATGTGTGATTGCTATAGCTTTGTATTTATCTCCGATCTATTCGACCAACTAGACTGATTTATCTTCAGCGGGAGAGGTGCTTTGTGGTAGGTTCAATCTTGCGGTGTCCTCACTCTGTGAGAGGAGTAGCAAGGCACATATTTGTATTATTGCTACTAAGGGTAAAATGACGGGGTTCGGTCATATTCGTTGGTCTTATTCCGTCTATATTATGTCAGCATACTTCAAACATTACTCTGTTAGTTACGAACTTAATATGTAGAGAGGCAAGCATACAAGCGATCTCGAAGTGGAGTAGTAGTAGTAGGCGTCAGTAAGTTTAATTGTTTACTTGTCACAAACGTAATGCCTATGTACTGATCATGCCATGAATAACATCATAACTATGTGTTTTTCTATCAGTTGCCTAACATTAATTTGCGTACACACCGTTGCTATGTTCTTGAGAGAGGTGCCTGACAACATCATAGTTCTCTCAAGATTGTCCCTGTCGTGAAAATGCATCCTTAATTCACAAAACCCATCATCCAGACTGCAAATAATAAAAACAACATAGCAGTGCAATATAACTCCTTAAGTAAAATAGTATAATACAAATGAAACAAATCATAGCAGTGCAATACAAAGTTTTGCTTAATTACAAAGTAGTGTAATAAAAAGAAATGCAACATAAATTCTTTAGTACAACTAACCCTACTGCCGGGGATATACCCCGCGGCGTAAACCGGCCGGAGGTTAACCCGGCCGGACTTGGCGGTTTATCTGAAGACCCGCCCTGACCTTGGCGGTTTACAAGCAACCCGCTTGGTTGTTATGACTCACTGGTAACCCGGCGGGCGGATCAGACGGATGACAAGGCCCAAGGCCCAGAAGGCCGGTTCAACTATGGTGGGCTGGTTTAAGAGGAAAGGAATATTTGCCTTACAAGGAGTTAAGGCCAGGACTTGTATCCGGTTTGTATTAGAGATAGACTAGTCCTAATCCTAATAGGACTCCACATGTAAACCGCCCCTTCAACATATATAAGGAGGGGCAGGGCTCCCCAAAGGGAGGGAGAACAATCAATAATCTCTAGGGCTAGACACAAAGAGCCGGTTTACGGCGTCTCCCTCGTGATGATAATGAGACCTAGCCTCAAACAGCATGTAGGGTTATTACCGGATGATGTTTCCCGGGGCCCGAAGCTGTCTAAATACTTGTCTTGCGTGTTGATCCGCCCTGCGTCTCTCGTCCCACTCAACCCCTCTCAAGCTACCACATAGATGCGTTGGCCTCGCGACTAAGTCCTGACACTAAGGACATCTGACGTGACAATCCACGACAGTTGGCGCCCACTGTGGGGCTCGCGCACGGTGGTGTTGAGTTCTTGGACGGATATCTCCAGGGATCGAGAAGCTTGCGATTTTTCGGAGGAAGAAGAATCATTGCGGAAGAATTACATTATTTGCTTCCCCTGAGTCGCCGTCGCCGGCTCGTATTTCGCATGGTCGGTTTACTACCTTGCGATGGGAACGCGTTGAACCGCCCCGCCTTGAAGCTGGCTGTGGACGCTGACCCGGATCTCCGCCTTTTGTGCTGTGGCCCATCGTGATTGAACCACCCCGGCCTCCGTCGCCTCGTTCCTTCTAGGCCGTGGCCGAGCCGCCGCCGGTTTTTCTGCCTCTCCTTACTGGACTGCCTCAAGGTTGAAGCCATTGTCAAATCGCCGCTGAGCCTCCGCCTGTACATCGCAGCCGCGTTTCAAACCGGCCGCAACCCTGCTTCGCTCTCGAGCCCCTCGGCCTTAAACCGCCGTCGATGACCTGCCGTGGTGGATGCGCCATGACCCGCCGGCTGCTGTATCAGGCCTCCGCTTCCGACTCCAACCCACCTTCGCCGGAGAAATTCCAAATCGCCGCGGCCCGGGCAGCATGTCGTAAAACCGGATTCAAGATTCGATTACAACCCGGATTTGGCCACCAATGCTTGCGTGTCCTTCGACCCCGAGGCATCTGAAGATTCAGTACCGCTGGGGACTCACCCACGCCTACGCCATGACCTGCCTGCCGCCTCTGCTAAAGCCCGCGGCCTCGTCTCACTCTCCGCCCGCAGTGGCCCTGCCTGCGCTCTGCCGTGGCCGGCTCCATGCCGTGCGCTGCCTCGCGCCTCCGAGCGCCCGTGGCCAGTCGCCTCCATCGCCGTGGGCCGCCTCCACTGTGACCCGCCACGTCGCTCCGTGCCTCGCTGCTGGACCGTCGCGCCCACGCACTCCGACTCCGAGTGGCCTCTGCTCCGACCTGTTCCAACTCGGCCTCGCTCTGGCCCGCCCTTGCTTCATCGACCCGCCTCACATTATCATCAGGCGCTTCACCTCCACCGGTCCTTGCTCCTGCAAAGGGATAAGGGAGACTGGTTTGAAGAAAAGTCAGGGTGGACAGCACATGTGTTGAAAAAATATCATGGACGCTATATATACAGACCATCGGTCCTCCGATGAAATCAGGTCATATCCATCTGACTCTATTTTTTCTAACACATATTGTTTTCCATCAGGGAACAATTACTTGGTCTTGTAATATTTTCGCAGGGTCATTACCAAAAGGGTGTTGCCTAAGGGGGCGTGTCAACATCACTTTTACACTGGTGTTTGTCCATGCTATGATGCTCAACAGATACACGTGCACGTCGCCGACCCGATGTTCGGATTACATCCGTTCGCACCTGCGGCCGATTCGTGCGTCTACACCGGTTAAACGAACATCACGTTTGACTCGCCATCCGCGCCGCTTTACAATGCCATGGACGACTCGTCCATCTGCCCTCACGACGGTTCACGCGTCCGCACCGGCTTACAATGCCATGGCCGACTCATCTATTGTCTGGGCGAATCAGGTGATATCCCTGTAAGTATAATTTTAGCACATATTGTTTTTTATCAGAGAGCAATTACTTTGGTCTTTATATACAGGACAATTGGTCACTACAAAACCGATGACCGGATCATGGATATATAAATCGTGCAATAACTGTCATGTGCTAGCATATTACCATGCCACAATGATCAAAGAATAGGTGTGCAAGACGCCGCCCCTGCGGCCCGGACTACATCGACTCACCGGGACCATGCCTGCAATTGCCTCGCCTGACCACGCTGGCTTACAATGCCGCGGCCGATTCATCCGTCTGCTCGCATGGCCGACTCGCCCGTGATTGATTTCAGTTTCAGCATGGTGATAATCAACTCCGCGGTGGATATTTTCTGGCTTAACATATCAGTCCGCATCAACTCGTCAGGACCGTGCGAATTACCCAATAAAGCATGCACAGGTTGTCTATCTCTCGCAGCCTGGTCTACATCAACATACCGGCCGTACCTATCTGCGTGAACTGTTTATTGAGTATGAGCAAGTCACAGCTTGGGTAGCCTGGTTTTTCTTTCAACAAAATGGAGGCAAATTATCATATACTATCAACCGTCGTCTGCACTGGATGGCTCAATGGGCAGGCGCACAAGTTGCCGACACTACAGTTTGGTTAACTTCAAATCGCCAGTTGGAAGGAACCATTGGCCGAGTTGCTGACACGGCTCATGCGGGATCATTTATAACCCGCCGCAGTCACCTCAACCTTTGGTGGATTCACATCGTGCTATCAACATCAATGATATACAAGTTATGTCGGTTTACATCACGGCCAAATATGGAGAGTCTCAAGCCAACTCCTCGAGTCACCTTTGAGACTCGGGGGCTACGATGACATAACTCAGCAAATCTTGCCAGTTTCAGCAAATTTAGGAACCCCAGGACGATGGAGGGAAAGATAACCCGGTCCCGGAGGCTACTGTTATATTGATGAAAATTTAAAGGCCGGCAGAAAATTTCTGGTTTAGAAAGTATATGACAGTTACAAAATCACGGCTCAATGAAGAAGTTCCGGGTCATCAGAAATGACTCCGGTCTAAAATCCGGCTCAAGGGATTTAGTCTCACTAAAGCTCTCAATATCCGGTTTACAATCCGGTTCAAAGGAAATCTATTCTTCCACAAAGCTCTAAAGCGCTCAAATACGGTTTAGCAATGTCCGGTTCAAAAAGGAATTAACTTCTCGTAAGTTCGAGTTTCAAGACCGTCAGAAAATTTCCGGCAGAAAATGAAGATTCCGGTTTAAGATCCGGTTCAAGGGAAGGATGTCTCCCACAAAGCTTTGAAGCTCTCAATATCCAGTTTAAAATCCCGGTTCAAGAAGAATTTATCTCTTGCAAAAAGTTAAAAATTACCGAAGAAGACCTGCTGCCATGATGCACGGTTCAAACATGGGTATCCTGCCTTATTGGCCTGACATGTTATTGATCACATGGGGGCTTCTGCTTCATGAAGCAGGGTCTCTGTCCTTTTTATATCATGTGTGGTTACATGGAGTTGTCTGTTTTAAAGCGGCCTCCGGTTTACCCCTTGCAAAAAATTATGAATGTCATTTGGGGGCTCGGTCATGTCTGAACCGATGCAATACCTTTTGATAGGCGAAAGCCACCAGGTCACTTGGGGGCTCGGTCGTGTCCGAACCGATGCAACACCTTTTGATCGGCGAAAGCCACCAGATCACTTGGGGACACGGTCAAGTCTGAACCGGTCACGCCTCTTGATCGGCCTAAAGGCCTTAGAGTCACTTGGGGGCTTGGTCGAACCCGAACCATTGCCATGCCACTTGACCGACGTAATGCCACGGTTTCATTTGGGGACCTGGCTGACTTGAACCATAGCTACACCTATTGGGAGCTTGGTCGTGTCTGACCATGGTAACACCATCTGATCAGCTCAGTAAAGCCCTCTTTTTGCAAACGGTTTTTATCATTGCCTTTGCTTCAATATCTTTTCTTGATAAAATTGCTTTTTTGTTTTGGTTGCGTTCTTAAACCAACCACATTTTACACTGGTTCAAACAACCAAATTGGCGGAACACGGTCAAATCTTAATCCGGAGACTATTTGCCCGGTTTGATTTTATGTTACCATCTTATTATGGAGTAAACCGGTGTTCATTAGCCCGGCTTGATTTTCAACTACAGGTTGTCAGTACATGATCAGTTATAATCCGGAGACTATCAACCCGGTCTGGTTTGACTACAAGTCACTAGTATTATATATGGTTAATCCGGTGTTTATCACAAACCCGGTACGGTTTTATCATAAACCGGCATAATATGAAAGGAGTTATCATTACTCAAATATTGGGGTTATCACTCTTACTACAAAAAGTTGGTAAACCAACGATATGATTCAACGTCACAGGTATGATATATTTCATATTTTTAAGTGAAGCCTTGGTTATAAACCCAGGTTATATGTTGGGCATTATGACCCGTCCGGCGGTAAACTGCCAGGACACTTTAAACTTGTTGTATGCAGAAACAGGTTGAATAAAGTATGATGATAAATTATCCGGTGTTTTTTAAACCGGCTTGGCTTTAAGACGATAAGTCGCCAGTATGATGATAAATTATCCGGTGTTTTGTTAAACCGGCCTGGCTTTAAGACAATAAGTCGCCAGTATATGATGAGAAATTATCCGGTGTTTTATTAAACCGGCCTGGCTTTGGACTATAAGTCGCCAGTATATATTTGGATTGCACCATTGGAATTATGCGCTTATAAATCATTGGGTTATTCAAATAGCCAAACTTGGCTAAATTTTCATTATGATATTGAATGAATAATGTTTTCATACCGGATTATATTATTCAAATAGCCAACATGGCTGGATTCTTATTATGGTTATCAATAACCAGTATTATGATTAAGGTTTTTAAAGTCGCTTTAGCGCAATGGCTATCATATTATCAATGGATACGATTTATTCTACAATTGAAGGAATAGTCCCGAGTCACTGCAGGCTTATGACCCGGCACTTGGGGGCTACATTATTTAAGTTGAGATTACATCAAATACACAAGGTTCATGTCGCTGCAAGCATGCACCATGACACTTGGGGGCTAATGCAAAGTCATTTTTTTGCTCATATTATTGAAGACCCGACTCATCACATTATAATGAGCTGGCCCTTGGGGGCTACCAATTGCTCCTGTCAACAATTCAAGGTACACAAATTTTCATCTATTATTGAAAGGTCCACTGCTCAGTTGGTAAAGCACAAGGCTCTTAACCTTGTGGACGTGAATTCAAGCCCCATGATGGGGGGTATATCATATGATGTTATTTTCGTTGAAGTATATATCAAGTCCAAGCACAATATTATCTTACTGAGCCGGCCCTTGGGGGCTATACATCATTGCTCAAATCTGCATGATTATATTTACAAAGTCCCTGCTCATTATTGCATAATGACCCGACCCTTGGGGGCTACACTGGTTGAAGTTTTTATGAGCATCAGACAATTACAAGTCCTAGGTTACTGCAAGCATGACAACCTGGCACTTGAGGGCTACACATGTGGAATATTCAATTCTGACTAATGATTGAGATGAACAACTTGGATTTCTTCAAGATGGTGATATTTATTGAAACAAGTCTTAAGTTGTTGCTATGCTACCTTCTTAAGACTTGGGGGCTACAAGTGATAGGCATATAAGAGGTATATTTTCAAGCTGGATGTTAATTACAAGTAGGGCCCGGTGCTATCAATATTTATAAACCGATGATCTTGGCAATGATAAACCGGCAAGTTCTGCGTCCTTAAACCGGCTGAAGATCAGATGAATATTTCAAGGACCAATATTGTTTTTAAGCATTGGGAGCTGAATCAAAGGAGTTATTATTCACAATATATTTTCTATGATAAACCAATGTCAGCAAGTTGATTATGAAGCTGGCCTGTTAAACTAGATTTTCTAGAAGGAGGAAATGACAAGGACTTAAGGACGATCAAGTGCCGGTTTACAAAAATTCTTAACCCGGAGCACAACCTGTCAAATTTGTTCTGGTGTTTATTTGCAGCATAAGTTTACCATGGATAAATCCAAGCTAAACTTGGGGGCTAATGTCGGGGATATACCCCGCGGCATAAACCGGCCGGAGGTTAACCCGGCCGGACTTGGCGGTTTATCTGAAGACCCGCCCTGACCTTGGCGGTTTACAAGCAACCCGCTTGGTTGTTATGACTCACTGGTAACCCGGCGGGCGGATCAGACGGATGACAAGGCCCAAGGCCTAGAAGGCCAGTTCAACTATCGTGGGCCGGTTTAAGAGGAAAGGAATATTTGCCTTACAAGGAGTTAAGGCCAGGACTTGTATCCGGTTTGTATTAGAGATAGACTAGTCCTAATCCTAATAGGACTCCACATGTAAACCGCCCCTTCAACATATATAAGGAGGTGCAGGGCTCCCCAAAGGGAGGGAGAACAATCAATAATCTCTAGGGCTAGACACAAAGAGCCGGTTTACGACGTCTCCCTCGTGATGATAATGAGACCTAGCCTCAAACAGCATGTAGGGTTATTATCGGATGATGTTTCCCGGGGCCCGAAGCTGTCTAAATCCTTGTCTTGCGTGTTGATCCGCCCTGCGTCTCTCGTCCCACTCAACCCCTCTCAAGCTACCACATAGATGCGTTGGCCTCGCGACTAAGTCCTGACACTAAGGACATCTGACGTGACAATCCACGACACCTACCATTTAACAGCACCTAATTTGACACACAATACACTAACCCTAGCATTCAACAACAACTAATTGACACAGTACACTGATGACCCACAAGTATAGGGGATCTATCGTAGTCCTTTCGATAAGTAAGAGTGTCGAACCCAACGAAGAGCAGAAGGAAATGATAAGCGATTTTCAGCAAGGTATTCTCTGCAACCACTGAAATTATAGGTAACGAGCAACAAGTAACAAAAGTAAATAAAATGCAGCAAGGTGGCCCAATCCTTTTTGTAACAAAGGATAAGCCTGGACAAACTCTTCTATAGAGAAAAGCGCTCCCGAGGACACATGGGAATTATCGCCAAGCTAGTTTTCATCACGTTCATATGATTCGCGTTCGGTACTTTGATAATTTGATATGTGGGTGGACCGGTGCTTGGGTGCTATCCTTACTTGGACAAGCATCCCACTTATGATTAACCCTTATTTCAAGCATCCGCAACTACAAAAGAAGTATTAAGGTAAACCTAACCATAGCATGAAACATATGGATCCAAATCAGCCCCTTACGAAGCAACGCATAAACTAGGGTTTAAGCTTTTGTCACTCTAGCAACCCATCATCTACTTATTACTTCCCAATGCCTTCCTCTAGGCCCAAATAATGGTGAAGTGTCATGTAGTCGACGTTCACATAACACCACTAGAGGAGAGACAACATACATCTCATCAAAATATCGAACGAATACCAAATTCACATGACTACTAATAGCAAGACTTCTCCCATGTCCTCAGAGACAAACGTAACTACTCACAAAGCATATTCATGTTCATAATCAGAGGAGTATTAATATACATATAGGATCTGACATATGATCATCCACCAAACAAACCAACTAGCATCAACTACAAGGAGTAATCAACACTACTAGCAACCTACACGTACCAATCCCAGACTTAGAGACAAGAATTGGATACAAGAGATGAACTAGGGTTTGAGAGGAGATGGTGCTGGTGAAGATGTTGATGGAGATTGGCCCCCTCCCGATGAGAGGAGCGTTGGTGATGACGATGGCGATGATTTCCTCCTCCCAGAGGGACGTGTCCCCGGCAAAACAGCTCCGCCAGAGCCCTAGATTGGTTCCGCCAAGGTTCCGCCTCGTGGCGGCGGAGTCTCGTCCCGAAAGCTTGCTTATGATTTTTCTTCGGACGAAAGACTTCATATAGGAGAAGATGGCCACCGGAGGGCCACAAGGGGTCCCACGAGGCAGGGGGCGCCCCCCACCCTCGTGGCCAGGGTGTGGGCCCCCTCTGGTATTTCTTCCGCTCAGTATTTTTTATTATTTCCAAAAATAACTTCCGTGGAGTTTCAGGACTTTTGGAGTTGTGCAGAATAGGTCTCTAATATTTGGTCCTTTTCTAGCCCAGAATTCCAGTTGCCGGCATTCTCCCTCCTTATGTAAACCTTGTAAAATAAGAGAGAATAGTCATAAGTATTGTGACAAAATGTGTAATATCAGTCCATAATGCAATAAATATCGATATAAAAGCATGATGCAAAATGGACGTATCAACTCCCCCAAGCTTAGACCTCGCTTGTCCTCAAACGAAAGCCGATAATGATGAATATGTCCACATGTTTAGAGGTAGAGGTGTCGATAAAATAAAATACGGACATGAGGGAATCATGATTAATCTTATAACAGCAACATATATGGATATTGTCATATGATTTCTTATGCTCAAGTAATAATCTGTTCACAATGCAAAGTATGAATCAGAAACTTCATTGAGAACTAACAAACTATAATCTCAGTCATTGAGGCAATTGCAATTTATCATAACATCAGAAAGAGTCTATGTCAGAGCTTTTTAGCAAGTCCACATACTCAACTATCATTTAGTCTTTCACAATTGCTAACACTCACGCAATACTTGTGGTTACAGAGTTTTAATCGGACACAGAGAAAGATAGGGGCTTATAGTTTCGCCTCCCAACCTTTTACCTCAAGGGTAATGTCAACAATAATAGTTCATGCTAACTTACATCCAATTAGATATATGTATCAGGATCTTTCCAACACATTGTGCTTGCCAAAGGATAAAATGTAAAAAGGAAAGGTGAAGATCACCATGACTCTTGCATAAGATAGAAGATAATAATAAAAGATAGGCCATTCGCAGAGGAAGCAGAGGTTGCCATGCGCTTTCAGGGTTGGATGCACAAAATCTTAATGCGAAAGAACGTGACTTTATATTGCCACTTGTGATATGGACCTTTATTATGCAGTCCATCGCTTTTATTTCTTCCACATCACAAGATCGTATAAAGCTTATTTCCTCCACACTAATCAATCATACATATTTAGAGAGCAATTTTTATTGCTTGCACCGATGACAACTTACTTGAAGGATCTTACTCAATCCATAGGTAGATATGGTGGACTCTCATGGCAAAATTGGGTTTAAGGGTATTTGGAAGCACAAGTAGTATCTCTACTTGGTACAAAGAATTTGGCTAGCATCAAGGAGAAAGGCAAACTCAACATGTTGGATGATCCATGACAATATACTTTATCTCAGATATAAGAAAACATAACCCATTACATTGTCTTCCTTGTCCAACATCAACTCTTTAGCGTGTAATATTTTAATGAGTGCTCCCAATCATAAAAGATGTCCAAGATAGTGTATTTATATGTGAAACCTCTCTTTCTTTATTACTTCCTATTAGTTGCAACAATGGCCAAAGCTATGTTTGTCAACTCTCAACAACTTTTAATCATCATACTCTTTCTATGTGAAGTCATTACTCTCCATAAGATCAATATGATATCTTTGTTTCTTTTTATTCTTTTCTCTTTTTTTTCTTTTTTCCCTCAAGATCATAGCAAGATAATCAAGCCCTTGACTCAACACTAATCTTTATTATATAGCTCATGGACTCGATTACATAAAGGGATCATAAAGCAATACTCAAAACTAGATCATACTAAAAATTTATTCTACTAGATCAAGATATTACCAAAATGATCGAACTAGGAAAAACGGTAAAGATAGGAGATGTGATGGTGATACGATACCAGCGCACCTCCCCCAAGCTTGTCTCCCTTACTGGTGAAGAAGATGGTGCTGATGATGGGTAGTCGCACATCGAGCGTAAGAGATCCTCCAACTTGCGGATAATGCCTTTGAGTGCGACGATATGCTCCTTCAACAAAATATTTTTACGTGTGCGATAGTTGTTTTGTATACGATCTAACTCAATCATCTTGAAAGCTTCGATCTCAGTTGGGGTAAGAAGATTGTGATCAAGTTGAAGGATGTCTTCTGCTGCCGGAACATTGTCCTTCATGGCCTTCTTGATCCCTTCGTCCTTGTTGATCTCAATGGATTCTTCCCTCTTCAGATCTATCTTCATTATCCAAGCATCGTTGTCACCATTGTTGGAGGAGGGGGATGACATGATGCCTGGCCTTGACAACCCTGACAGAAAACAGCTCGAAACAAGAACAGAGGACAATTGCATGATACAGGAGTCAAAACCTTCGGGAGATTATATAATGAATTTTTACCGACCAAAATACGTAACGTGCAAGAAAACGGAGTCCGGAGAGTACACGAGGTGCCCACGAGGCAGGGGGCGCGCCCTCCACCCTCGTGGAGGCCTCGTGTCCTTCCCGTACTGCTTCTTGTTTTTTTATTTTGCTAAATATTCCAAAACGGAGAAAAATTGCCTTTAGAACTGTTTTGGAGTCGGTTTACTTACCGTACCACATACCTATTCTTTTTCGGAGTCTAAAACGTTCCGGAAAGTGTCCCTTATCTATTCCTCCGGTGTTACGGTTTCAATAACATTGGTTTCAACATTTATAGGACTACCTGAGATATAATGTTTGATTCTTTAACCGTTCACCACCTTCTGATTTGTGCCTTCGAAGTTGTTGATTTTTATGGCACCAGAACGATAGACCTCCTCGATAATGTAAGGACCTTCCCATTTAGAGAGAAGTTTTCCTGGAAAAAATCTTAAACAAGAGTTGTATAGTAATACATAATCACCTGCATTAAACTCACGCTTTTGTATTCTTTTGTCATGCCATCTTTTAACTTTTTCTTTAAACAGCTTGGCATTCTCATAGGCTTGGGTTCTCCATTCCTCAAGTGAGCTAATGTCAAATAACCTCTTCTCACCGGCAAGTTTGAAATCATAATTGAGCTCTTTAATAGCCCAATATGCCTTATGTTCTAGTTCAAGAGGTAAGTGACATGCTTTTCCATAAACCATTTTATATGGATACATACCCATAGGATTTTTATATGCAGTTCTATAGGCCCATAATGCATCATCAAGCTTCTTGGACCAATTCTTTCTAGATCTATTAACAGTCTTTTGCAAAATTAATTTGAGTTCTCTATTACTCAATTCTACTTGACCACTAGATTGTGGGTGATAAGGAGATGCAATTCTATGATTAACATCATACTTAGCAAGCATTTCACGGAAAGCACCATGAATAAAATGTGAACCACCATCAGTCATTAAATATCTAGGGACTCCAAAACTAGGAAAAAGAACTTCTTTAAGCATCTTAATAGAGGTGTTATGATCAGCACTACTAGTTGGAATAGCTTCTACCCACTTAGTAACGTAATCAACAGCAACTAAAATATGTGTATATCCATTAGAGGCAGGAAACGATCCCATATAATCAAAGCCCCAAACATGAAATGGTTCAATAACAAGTGAATAATTCATAGGCATTTCTTGACATCTACTAATATTACCAATTCTTTGACATTCATCACAAGATAAGACAAACTTACGGGCATCCTTGAAGAGAGTAGGCCAATAAAAACCGGATTGCAATACCTTATGTGCAGTTCTGTCTCCAGCGTGGTATCCTCCATAAGCCTCGGAGTGACACTTGCGTAGGATCTGTTCCTGTTCATGCTCAGGTACACAACGTCTAATGACACCATCTACTCCTTCTTTATAAAGATGTGGGTCATCCCAAAAGTAATGTCTCAAATCATAGAAAAACTTTTTATTTTGTTGGTATGTGAAACTAGGTGGTATAAATTTAGCAACAATGTAATTAGCATAATCAGCATACCATGGAGCAGTACGAGAAGCATTTATAACATTCAATTGTTCATCGGGAAAGCTATCATCAATAGGTTGTGGGTCATCAAGAACATTCTCTAACCTAGACAAGTTGTCTGCAACGGGGTTCTCAGCTCCCTTTCTATCAATAATATGCAAATCAAATTCTTGTAACAAGAGAACCCATCTACTAAGTCTAGGTTTAGCATCTTTCTTTTCCGTAAGGTATTTAACAGCAGCATGATCAGCGTGAATAGTTACTTTAGAATCAACAATATAAGGTCTGAACTTATCACAAGCAAATACAACTGCTAAGAATTCTTTTTCAGTAGTAGCATAATTTCTCTGGGCATTGTCTAGAGTTTTACTAGCATATTGAATAACATTTAATTTCTTATCAACTCTTTGCCCTAGAATAGCACCTACAACATAATCACTAGCATCACACATAATTTCAAAGGGTAAATTCCAATCAGGTGGTTGAACAATAGGTGCAGAAATCAATGCTTTCTTAAGTATTTCAAATGCTTCTACACAATCATCATCAAAGACAAATGGTATATCTTTTTGTAATAGATTAGTCAGAGGCCGGGAGATTTTTTAGAAGTCCTTAATGAACCTCCTATAAAAATCGGCATGACCAAGAAAACTTCTTATACCTTTGATGTCCTTGGGACATGGCATATTTTCAATAGCATCAACTTTAGCTTTATCAACTTCAATACTTCTTTCAGAAATTTTATGCCCCAAGACAATACCTTCATTAACCACAAAGTGGCACTTCTCCCAATTCAAGACAAGGTTAGTTTCTTCACATCTCTGCAAAACTCGATCAAGGTTGCTCAAGCAATCATCAAAAGAGGATCCATAAACGGAGAAATCGTCCATGAAAACCTCACAAATCTTTTCACAAAAATCAGATAATATAGCCATCATGCATCTTTGAAAGGTAGCAGGTGCATTACATAAACCAAAAGGCATACGTCTATAAGCAAAAGTACCGAAAGGGCAAGTAAATGTGGTCTTTGCTTGATCATCAGCTGAAACTGGTATTTGAGAGAAACCAGAATAACCATCTAGAAAGCAAAAATGTGTATGTTTGGATAATCTTTCTAGCATTTTATCAATAAAAGGTAAGGGGTAATGATCTTTTTAGTAGCTTTATTTAATTTGCAGAAATCAATTACCATCCTATAACCTGTAATAATTCTTTGCGGAATCAACTCATCTTTATCATTAGGAACGACAGTAATACCTCCCTTCTTAGGGACACAATGGACAGGACTTACCCACTGACTATAAGCAACGGGATAAATTATACCTGCCTCATGGAGCTTTAGTATTTCCTTTCTTACCACATCTTTCATTTTAGGATTCAGTCGTCGTTGATGATCGATAACTGGTTTGGCATCTTTCTCCAAATTTATTTTATGTTGACATAGAGTGGGACTAATGCCCTTAAGATCATCAAGAGTATATCCAATAGCAGCACGGTGCTTCTTCAGAGTTTTCAATAATTTTTCTCCCTCCTTCTCTGAAAGGTTAGCACTAATAATAACAGGATATATCTTCTTTTCATCAAGGTAAGCATATTTAAGAGTATCAGGCAATGGTTTAAGCTCAAATACAGGATCACCCTTGGGTGGAGGAGGATCCCCTAAGATTTCAACAGGCAAGTTGTGTTTCAGAATAGGACCATGTTTAAAGAACACTTCATCTATTTCCATTCTTTCATTCATAAACATATCATTTTCATGGTCAAGCAAATATTGTTCTAAAGGATCACTAGGAGGCATGGCAATAGCAGCAAGACCAATAGTTTCATCTTTACTAGGCAATTCCTCTTCACGGTGTTGTCTACGAAATTTAGAGAAATTAAACTCATGAGACATATCACCCAAACCAATAGTAACAACATCCTTTTCGCAGTCTATCCTAGCATTAACAGTGTTCCAGAAGGGTCTACCAAATATAATGAGACAAAAGCTATCTTGTGGGGAACCAAGAACAAGAAAATCAGCAGGATATTTAGTTTTCCCATACAAGACTTCAACATCTCTAACAATTCCAATTGGTGATATAGTATCTCTATTGGCAAGCTTAATAGTGACATCAATATCTTCTAACTCAGCAGGTGCAATATCATGCATAATTTCTTTGTATAAGTCAATAGGTATTGCACTAGCACTAGCACCCATATCACATAAGCCATGATAACAATGATCTCCTATTTTAACATAAATAACAGGCATGCTACAGGTCTATATTTATCTTTAGCACAAGGTTTAGCAATTCTAGCAGTCTCATTACAGAAATAAATAACATGCCCATCAATATTATCAGCCAAGAGATCTTTAACCATAGCAATATTAGGTTCAACTTTAACTTTCTCAGGAGGTGTATAAGTTCTAATATTGCTTTTACGAACCACAATTGAAGCTTTAGCATGATCTTTTATCCTAACAGGAAAAGGTGGTTTCTCAACATAAGCAGTAGGAACAATAGGATCATTATAAGTGATAGTCTTTTCTTCAACTTCAATAGGTGCAGCTACTTTTACTTCTATGGGAGGATGATATTTAAACCACTTTTCCTTAGGGAGATCAACATGAGTAGCAAAAGATTCACAGAAAGAAGCTACTATCTCAGAGTCAAGTCCATATTTAGTGCTAAATTTTCAGAAAACATCGGTATCCATAAAAGATTTAACACAATCAAACTTAGGTGTCATACCTGACTCCTTACCTTCATCGAGGTCCCAATCTTCAGAGTTGCGTTTAATTCTTTCCAATAAATCCCATTTGGATTCAATAGTCTTCATCATAAAAGAGCCAGCACAAGAAGTATCGAGCATGGTGCGATTGTTATCAGAAAGCCGAGCATAAAAATTTTGAATAATCATTTCTCTTGAGAACTCATGATCGGGACATGAATATAACATTGATTTAAGTCTCCCCCAAGCTTGAGCGATGCTTTCTCCTTTGCGAGGCCAAAAATTATATATATAATTACGATCACGATGAACAAGATGCATAGAATAAAACTTCTGATGAAATTCCAATTTCAATCGCTTGTAGTCCCATGATCCCATATCATCACATAGCCTATACCATGTCAATGCATCTCCCTTCAAAGATAAAGGGAAGACCTTCTTCTTAATAACATCATCGGGCATACCTGCAAGCTTAACTAATCCACAAACCTCATCCACATAGATTAGGTGCTCATCAGGATGTAATGTTCCATCTCCTGCAAAAGGATTAGCTAGCAGTTTTTCTACCATACCCGAAGGAATTTCAAAGTAGACATTTTCATTTTCAGTAGGTTCAGTAGGTTGAGGAGCAACTCTTTCATCTACTGGTCGGGGTGAAGATACCCCGAACAAGCCCCTCAAAGGATTACTTTCCATAGTAACAAGTGACAGTAAATTTCAGCACACTATATAAATTTTTCCTTACCAAATTCCACCTACCAAAGGCGCTTCACTTCCCGGCAACGGCGCCAGAAAAGAGTCTTGATGACCCACAGGTATAGGGGATCTATCGTAGTCCTTTCGATAAGTAAGAGTGTCAAACCCAACAAGGAGCAGAAGGAAATGATAAGCGGTTTTCAGCAAGGTATTCTCTGCAAGCACTGAAATTATAGGTAACAGATAGTTTTGTGATAAGATAATTTGTAACGAGCAACAAGTAACAAAAGTAAATAAAGTGCAGCAAGGTGGCCCAATCCTTTTTGTAACAAAGGACAAGCCTGGACAAACTCTTATATAGAGAAAAGCGCTCCCGAGGACATATGGGAATTATCAACAAGCTAGTTTTCATCACGTTCATATGATTCGCGTTCGGTACTTTGATAATTTGATATGTGGGTGGACCGGTGCTTGGGTGTTGTCCTTACTTGGACAAGCATCCCACTTATGATTAACCCCTATTGCAAGCATCCGCAACTACAAAAGAAGTATTAAGGTAAACCTAACCATAGCATGAAACATATGGATCCAAATCAGCCCCTTACGAAGCAACGCATAAACTAGGGTTTAAGCTTCTGTCACTCTAGCAGCCCATCATCTACTTATTACTTCCCAATGCTTTCCTCTAGGCCCAAATAATGGTGAAGTGTCATGTAGTCGACGTTCACATAACACCATTAGAGGAGAGACAACATACATCTCATCAAAATATCGAACAAATACCAAATTCACATGACTACTAATAGAAAGACTTCTCCAATGTCCTCAGGAACAAACGTAACTACTCACAAAGCATATTCATGTTCATAATCAGAGGAGTATTAATATGCATATAGGATCTGAACATATGATCTTCCACCAAACAAACCAACTAGCATCAACTACAAGGAGTAATCAACACTACTGGCAACCTACAAGTACCAATCCCAGACTTAGAGACAAGAATTGGATTCAAGAGATGAAATAGGGTTTGAGAGGAGATGGTGCTGGTGAAGATGTTGATGGAGATTGGCCCCCTCCCGATGAGAGGAGCGTTGGTGATGACGATGGCGATGATTCCCCCCTCCCCGAGGGAAGTGTCCCCGGCAGAACAGCTCCGCCAGAGCCCTAGATTGGTTCCGCCAAGGTTCCGCCTCGTGGCGGCAGAGTCTCGTCCCGAAAGCTTGCTTATGTTTTTTCTTTGGACGAAACACTCCATATAGCAGAAGATGGCCACCGGAGGGCCACCAGGGGGCCCACGAGGCAAGGGGCGCGCCTAGGGGGTAGTGCGCGCACCCCACCCTCGTGGCCAAGGTGTGGGCCCCCTCTGGCATTTCTTCTGTTCAGTATTTTTTATTATTTCCAAAAATAACTTCCGTGGAGTTTCAGGACTTTTGGAGTTGTGCAGAATAGGTCTCTAATATTTGCTCCTTTTCCAGCCCAGAATTCCAGCTGTCGGCATTCTCCCTCCTTATGTAAACCTTGTAAAATAAGAAAGAATAGGCATAAGTATTGTGAAAAAATGTGTAATAACAGCCCATAATGCAATAAATATCGATATAAAAGCATGATGCAAAATGGACGTATCATACACCTAACCCTAGGGTTAAACAACAACTAATTTGAACTAAATCACACACAAACAGTATACTAATTGAACAATTTGCACATCATAGCATTGAACATCAGCTAATTTATTCACCATGGATGTGTTTGGTTCGAGGGATAGGCAAGGGTGGTTGTGGGTATCCCCAACCAGCTAATTAGGGATAACCCTTGTTTTTGTTTGGTTGGGTGGTTGAGGATAGCCATTGAAGTGTTTGGTTCAAGCGACGAATAATAAGGGTTGTGATGATATTTTTGCTTGAGGTGATGAGATTAGCCCATAATCTGCATTTTTCATTGAGCACCAACGCACGGCCACCATACATTAAGCACGCCTCGGTGCATACAGTAGCTGAAAATACAGTAGCAGCAAAACTACAAAAGCGCAAAACACACGATGACAAACTAAAGATAGATTAGCAATTTGAAGATAGAAATATTGATTCATCGTCTCATGCATCAACCAGCGGACCAGCCCCATGCCCATAGCTGCCGACCCACCCTCAATCACCGGTCGCGCGTCTCCTCAGGTCCCAGCCGCCTAGCTCCATGAAATCTAGCCGCACCGCTGCCTGGCTTGTCGAGATCCAGCCGCCGGCCATCTCGAGATCCAACTGTGTCCTGCATCTCCCATGTGCACCCTCCGCAACGGCCGGCCTCTCTGCTAGATGCGACGCCGTCGCGCCGCCATTGCCGCCATGCACGAGCGAGAGAGACGAGCACGGGTAATGGGTGTTCGGGAGGGGGTGAGGACGAGTCAATAGCAAAAAAACGTTTCGCGAGTGCGTGCGGGGGTGGTTGCCGCGACCCATCGCTTTTTCGCGGCTGTCCCCAGCCCCGTTTTTCGGGAATATTCGAAGCATCTGGCTGCCTCTATCCCTCTTTGCCTCAGATCCAAACTAGTGGCAACCACTCTAAAAAGGGGCTACCCCTGTCCCTGGAAGGATAGCCCTGCAACCAAACGCATCCTATATTAGTAACCCTAACCCTAGTAAAAGCTGTAGAGAGGGGAGAGTGGAGAGTGGAGAGGGGGTAGGGGAAGAAATCTCACTATACGTCGTCGTAGGATGATGCGAGGTGGTGGCTTCCCGTCGGATTGGCCTTAAACGCCGTGGCAAACTCTCTCGCGACCGCGTATTCGACCAAATACTGCGGCAACGATGTCTTCGTCGGCTTGCTAGGGTTCGGTCTCGTGCAAAGCTCGCCTGGCTCGGGATCCACATCACCTGCACCATTGTCGGGCGACCGCCGCCAGCAACGCCTAGTTTCGCCGGAGTAGCCATCTCTGGACTGGGGGAGCGGGGAGCGAGAACGATGCTGCGCGAGTAGGAGGGAAATGGAATTAGTCTGAACAACTTTGTCTAATGTCGCTTGACGGCGGTCGGGACGATCGGTTATGCCATGTAGGCAAAAAAACAGGCCCTATCTGTCATAAACTCACTTAGCAGAGTCAGATCCGTCAATCAGTGACTTTTGCAAAAAGATTACACAAGACGTGGTGTTTTCTGCCAAACAAATGCAGCGTAGTGGTTTCTGCTCATCTCGCTTTCAATGTGGCGGTTTCTTGCAATTTACTGGATATATGAAGCCTCTGTAATTGATATTTCTAATCTATGTGATAGAAATCATGAGGATTCTTGTAGAACTATAGCCGTTCATATTCCCTGATTTCCACCTGGTGTACAACAACAACATCATGTAATCTGTGCTACCTGGCTCCCAGAAAACTTCCTGCCCCCCCCCCCCCCCCCTTTTTTTCTGTGCGGCAACTTTTGAAATAACTCATACAGTTTATTAGGCTTGAAAAGAATTGCTTCTTGAGTTTGATTTGTTCCTCCAGAATAATCAGGAACTTTTTTTGCTTAATTACAACTGTACGCAACGGTGGTGTGGTGACAAATACGCCCTTGCCTTGCCTTAGCGGTACCTAATTACGTCGCTGAGTCCCAACTACAGCTTTTTTTGCTTAATTTTGCGAAAATGATAAATCCCAAACTTTCAGGATTTGATCATGACAAATTAAACGTTTTTCGATAACAATTTTAGTGACGCGAGGATAGCAAGGTTAGTTGAGACACACGGTAATTTCCTAGCAAAAAATACACTACACACGGATTTGCCATTCTTGCCAACTAAATTTACCATCCTTTTCGATGGAAATTTTAGTGACGCGAGGATAACAAGTTTAGTTGACATGTACAATAATTTTCTGGGAAAAAATACACTACACACGGATTGGGCTTGCTCGCCAACTAAACTTGTCAAATTGCCATTAAAAACGTTCAATTTGACATGGCCAAATCCCAGACGTTCGGACGTTATCGGGGTCCTAATTTTGAGGATAAATACAGTATTGTGGAAAAAAGGTAAGAGAGGGAGTGGGTGGGGGTTCGAGCTGACTATCTCAAGCTCGCAGTCCGGGACTCAGGAAACAGATTATGAACTAGCATATGGGATCAATAATAAATAGGTATATACCTAGCTGAAAAGGAATTTAATTCAAAATTCATCTGAAATTTTATGAGGTGTTGCCGTGACTTGCCACGGTTCGCCGGCTTTGGCGACGTTGACTTGAATGGATCCACCATAGCTTGGTTTGTAGGCTTCGTCGGAGTAGGAAGATCTCAAAATGTCATTGCACATTAGGAATTTAGGACGATGTGCTTGCCTTCGTCCTTGAACACATTGAAAAGCACTGTCGTCCTCTCCTGCAGCTCGCCGGAGGGGAGCACTCACAGCCAGTGGCAGACCTATGTTGAGGCAGGGGGCGCTGCCCCCCCCCCCTCCCCCTCCCCCAGCCTTGGATCAACTCCTGAAGGTAAAAATAGGAGGGCTTAGATTAGATATATTTTTTAGCATTTGCCCCCCTCCCTCAATACGTCTTCAACGTATCTATAATTTTTTATTATTCCGTGTTATTATAGTATCAATCTTGGATGTTTATATGCAATTTTATATCATTTTTGAAACTAACATATTAACCTAGTGCTCAGCGCCAATTGCTGTTTTTTTTTTTTTTTGCTTGTTTTGGCTTTTCAGAAAATCAATATCAAACGGAGAAAAATCTTTGGATAAATTTTTTATGGACCAGAAGGGACCCACGAAGGTTTGGGAGAAGACCAGAAGAGTCACGAGGGAGCGACAAGCTCATAGGGCGTGCCCCGGGGGGAGGGTGCACCCCTGAGCTTGTGGCACCCTCGTGGTACCTCTTGACCTAATTCCGTCTCTATAAATTCCAAAATATTTCCAATATACCATAGAGCCACCCGAAACATTTTTTCTGCCGACGCAAGCTTTTGTTTTTCCGCGATCCCATCTTGAGGCCTTTTTCGGTACTCTAGCGGAGGGGTTCTACATCATCCTTGCTGCCATACTGATAACCGTGATACGTCTCCAACGTGTCTATAATTTTCTATTGTTCCATGCTATTATATTATCCATCTTGGATGTTTCATATGCATTATTATGCTACTTTATATCGTTTTTTTGGACTAACCTATTAACCTAGTGTCCAGTTCCAGTTGCTATTTTTTCCTTGTTTTGTCTTTTACAGAAAATCAATATCAAACGGAGTCCAAACTGAACGGAACTCTTTGAGGATTTTTCTTGGACTAAAAGACACCTAGGAAGCTTCGGGAGGAGGCCAAAAGAGCCACGGATGGGCCACAAGCTCCCAGGCTTGCGAGCCCACCGTGGCACCTCTAACCCTAATCTCAGCTCCATAAATATCCAAATATTCCCCATATACCAGAGAGCACACCAAAAATATTTAACCGCCGCCGCAACCTTCTATTCTCGTGAGATCCCAGGTCTTTCATCTTAAAAGTTGTGAGATAGAAAATCCTTGACCTCCTCAATGACTTTGAAGTGTGTCCCTTATATCAGTATGTCACTGACATACAAACAAATTATGACTCCTTCGCCCCCACCATAGCAATAGTATACACATTTGTCAGCTTCGTTAACAACAAAGCCAACATATGTCAAAGTGTTATTGAACTTCTTATGTCATTTCTTAGGCGCTTGTTTTAGGCCATACAAGGATTTCAATAGCTTGCACACCTTCTTTCCTGACCATTTACTACAAAGCCATCTGGCTGTTGCATGTAAATTTCCTCGTTAGCTCCCCATTAAAGAAAGTTGTATTAACATCCATTTGATGGACGAGAAGACCATGCGAGGCCACCAATGAGGGTAACACTCGAATGGTTGTCAGTCTAGCCATAGGTGAGTGAGTATCAAAGAAATCTTCTTCTTCTTACTGGGTATAACCCTGGGCCACAAGCCTAGCCTTGTACTTCTCAACAATACCACCGGGAACTTCCTTTTGAACACCCAGTTACATCCTAATGGTTGGCAACCATAAGGACGATTAGTGATTTCCCATGTCCCATTAGCCAAGATGGAATACATCTCGCTACGGACCACATCCTTCTAGTAGTCAGCATCCGGTGATGTATAAACTTCTGAGATGAAACTCGGAGTGTCTTCATCCACGAGGTACACAAGGAAATCATCACCAAAGGACTTTGCACTCCTCTGTCTCTTGCTCCTAACAGCTTCCTCGTCATCCTCCATGGAACTTTCATCACTTTTGTGTTCATAATATTCCATTAGAATGGCAGGTTCAGGAGTCTCATAGGATTCCAGTCTAGAAGTGCTTTGTGCATATCTCTGATGGCGAAAATATCCTCAAAGAATGTAGCATCTTTAGACTCCATGATCATACCGACCTTTACGTTGCGTATATCAGATTTCACCACTAGAAATCTATAGCCAACGCTATGCTTGGCATAGCCCAGAAAAACGCAATCCACACTCTTTGGTCCTAACTTACGCTTTTTTGGTTATCGACACATTGACTTCCGCCAAACAGCCCCAAGTGCACAAGTACAAGAGAGTAGTTCTTTTTATTTTTCCCATTTCTCATAGGGAATAGTCTCATTTTCCTTTATGGGAGCTTTATTCAGGACATTACGTGATGTCAATATAGCCTCCCCCACCATGCCTTGGATAAACTCGATGTATCTAACATGGTGTTAACCAAATCTATTAGAGTATGATTTTTTTGTTCGGCAACCCCGTTTTACTGGGGTGAATATGGAGGTGTCCTCTCATGAATAATATCATGTTCCGCACGGAATAAATCAAACTCATTAGAAACGTACTCTCCACCACGATCAGACTGAACTCGTCTTATTTTCTTTCCAAGTTGGTTCTCAACTTATGCTTTATAGATTTTAAAATAGTGTAGAGCATCATCTTTAGTATTTACAAATACACATAACATAATCTAGTGGAATCATCAATCAACGTCATGACATATTTCTTTCCACCTTTAGTCAAGACATCATTCATCTCGCATAGATCTAAATGTATGAGCTCTAGTGGTGCCATGTGTCTATCCTTCGCAGGCTTGTGAGGCTTGCGATGTTGCTTAGCTTGCACACACGCATGACACTTAGAGCCTTTGGCTAAAGTGAAACTCAGGATTAGATCCATCTTAGCTAGCCGCATCATACAATCAAAATTAATGTGACAAAGACGTGAATTTCAAACCTCAGATTCTTTACATTAGAATAAATTTGGTTCACGACTTTATTACAGAAATCCTTCAGTGGAATGAGGAACAAACCACTGCAATCATATCGTTTTCCAACAAACAGTCCATACCGAGATACGACTACTTTATTGGACTCAAATACTAACTTAAAACCTTCTTTACATAGAAGGGAGCCACTAACAAGATTCTTCTTGATGGCGGGAACATGCTGCACGTTCTTTAGTTGCACTATCTTTCCCGAAGTAAACTTTAGATCTACCGTGGCAACACCATGAACAGAAGCATGCGAGCCATTCCCCATCAGGACGGAGCAATCTCGTGCGACCTGGTAAGAAGAAAACAAAGACACATCAGCACACACATGAATATAGGTGGACTGACAAACTGAAAGTACGGTAAACATATTACCATACGCAGATGCCCCATCATTGTTGCTCAGAGTGACATTGACAGACTTGGAGTCCTGTCCTAGTTTCTTGTACTTGTTTTTGTACTTATTTGCCCAGTGTTCCTGTGAACCACAAGTAAAGCAGCCATCTTTCTTTTTATCTTTCTTCTTACACTTCTTCTTGAAGGTAGTATTCTGCTGGACAGTGTTCTTTCTCTTGAACTTGTGGAAATTCTTCTGCACCACATTGGCGCTAGAAGAACCCTTGGCCCCTTTCACATGTGATTCCTTTGCTCTCAAGTTTCTGCTCAACACTTTGATGACCGTTGACATCCTCAACAGAGAATTTACATCCTAGGTGCTTGAGAGAAGTAGCAAAGTTTATCCATCCAGGAGGGAGTTTTGCAATAATGCAACCGCGACAAACTTGTCCCGTAAGTCACACTTCAGGAGCTCTAACGCCTTATCGATTCACTATATCTCATGAGTCCGGTTCAATACAGAATGGTTATCAACCATCATGTAATCATGGAACTGCTCCATGGCATACAGTTTGCTTCCAGCATCGGTTGCGCCGAACTTAGCTTCGAGCACGACACACAAGTTTTTGGCAACACGAATATGGAGATATGCCTCAACCAAGTTGTCTCCGATCATAGTAAGAACGGCTCCCACAAAGATGGTGGTTGCCTCCCTGGATGCCTTTTCCTGCTCAGGAACAATTGTTTCCATGGGAGACACACCACCAACCCAAAACACGCTAATTGTTGTGAGCCACAAGGTGGTCCTCGACTGCCAACGCTTAAAATGCGTTCCAGTAAAATTTTCTGGTTTCAGTGTAGCGGAGCCTTAAATCGAAAAGTGCCTAAAATATGGTTTTCGGATTCTTGGAAATATCAGCACCTTTTCGATTAGACTAATCCTCGCGTTGAGACGCTGATAACCCACAAGTATAGGGGATCGCAACAGTTTTCGAGGGTAGAGTATTCAACCCAAATTTGTTGATTCGACACAAGGGGAGCCAAAGAATATTCTCAAGTATTAGCAGCTGAGTTGTCAATTCAACCACACCTGGAAACTTAATATCTGCAGCAAAGTGTTTAGTAGCAAAGTAATATGATAGTGGTGGTAACGGTAACAAAAGTAAAGACAGCAAAAGTAATGTTTTTGGTATTTTTGTAGTGATTGTAACAGTAGCAAAGGAAAAGTAAATAAGCGTAAACCAGTATATGGAAAACTCGTAGGCACCGGATCAATGATGGATAATTATGTCGGATGTGGTTCATCATGTAATAGTCATAACATAGGGTGACACAGAACTAGCTCCAGTTCATCAATATAATGTAGGCATGTATTCCGTAAATAGTCATACGTGCTTATGGAAAAGAACTTGCATGACATCTTTTGTCCTACCCTCCCGTGGCAGCGGGGTCCTATTGGAAACTAAGGGATATTAAGGCCTCCTTTTAATAGAGAACCGGAACAAAGCATTAACACATAGTGAATACATGAACTCCTCAAACTATGGTCATCACCGGGAGTGGTCCCGATTATTGTCACTTCGGGGTTGCCGGATCATAACACATAGTAGGTGACTATAGACTTGCAAGATAGGATCTAGAACTCACATATATTCATGAAAACATAATAGGTTCAGATCTGAAATCATGGCACTCGGGCCCTAGTGACAAGCATTAAGCATAGCAAAGTCATAGCAACATCAATCTCAGAACATAGTGGATACTAGGGATCAAACCCTAACAAAACTAACTCGATTACATGATAAATCTCATCCAACCCATCACCGTCCAGCAAGCCTACGATGCAATTACTCACGCACGGCGGTGAGCATCATGAAATTGGTGATGGAGGATGGTTGATGATGACGACGGCGACGAATCCCCCTCTCCGGAGCCCCGAACGGACTCCAGATCAGCCCTCCCGAGAGAGATTAGGGCTTGGCGGCGGCTCCGTATCGTAAAACGCGATGAAACTTTCTCTCTGATTTTTTTCTCCCCGAAAGCCAATATATAGAGTTGGAGTTGGCGTCGGAGGGCATCCAGGGGGCCCACGAGGTAGGGGGGCGCGCCCAGGGGGGAGGGGCACGCCCCCCACCCTCGTGGACAGGGTGTGAGCCCCCTGGTCTTCATCTTTGGCGAGGATTTTTTATTATTTATTCTAAGATATTCCGTGGAGTTTCAGGTCATTCCGAGAACTTCTGTTTTCTGCACATAAAACAACACCATGGCAATTCTGCTGAAAACAGCGTCAGTCCGGGTTAGTTCCATTCAAATCATACAAGTTAGAGTCCAAAAAAAGGGCAAAAGTGTTTGGAAAAGTAGATACGACAGAGACGTATCAACTCCCCCAAGCTTAAACCCTTGCTTGTCCTCAAGCAATTTAGTTGACAAACTAAAAGAGAAAAAGAAAAACTTTTACAAACTCTGTTTGCTGTTGTTGTTGTAAACATGAAAAGCCAGCATTCAAGTTTCAGCAATTATTATGAACTAACCATACTCACAATAACACGTAGGTCTCACAATTACTCATATCAATAGCATAATCAGCTAGCGAGCCATAATAATAAAACTCGGATGACAACACTTCCTCAAAATAATCATAACATGATATAACAAAATGGTATCTCGCTAGCCCTTTCTCAGACCGCAAAACATAAATGCAGAGCACCTTTAAAGATCAAGGACTGACTAAACATTGTAATTCATGGTAAAAGAGATCCAGTCAAGTCATACCCAATATAAACCAATCATAATGAATGCAAACGACAGTGTGCTCTCCAGCGGGTGCTTTTTAATAAGAAGGGTGATGAATCAACATAAAAGGAAATAGATAGGCCCTTCGCAGAGGGAAGCAGGGATTTGTAGAGGTGCCAGAGCTCGATTTTTTAAATAGAGATAAATAATATTTTGAGCGGCATACTTTCACTGTCAACGCAACAACTATGAGATGGCTGTATCTTCCATACTACATGCATTATAGGCAGTTCCCAAACAGAATGGTAAAGGTTTATACTCCCCCTCCTCCACAAGCATCAATCCATGGCTTGCTCGAAACAACGAGTGCCTCCAACATTCAATGGGTCCCAGGGGGAGTTTTGTTTAATTATTTTGATTTGCTTTGATCTTTTTGGATCATGGGACTGGGCATCCCGGTTACCGGCCCTTTCTCGTGAATGAGGAGCAGAGTCCACTCCTCTTGAGAATAACCCACCTAGCATGGAAGATATAGGCAGCCATAGTTGCACATGAGCTGCTCGAGCATACAAAACAGAATTTCATTTGAAGGTTTGGAGTTTGGCACATACAAATTTACTTGGAACGGCAGGTAGATACCGCATATAGGAAGGTATAGTTGACTCATATGGAACAACTTTGGGGTTTAAGGAGTTTGGATGCACAAGCAGTATTCCCGCTTAGTACAGGTGAAGGCTAGCAAAAGACTGGGAAGCGACCAACTGAGAGAGCGACAACAGTCGTAAACATGCATTAAAATTAATTCACACCGAATATAAGCATGAGTAGGATATAATCCACCATGAACATAAATATCATGAAGGCTATGTTGATTTGATTCAACTACATGCGTGAACATGTCGTCGAGTCACTCAATTCATTTAAAGGAGGATACCATCCTATCATACCACATCATAATCATCTCAATAGCATGTTGGCACGCAAGGTTAACCATTATAACTCATAGCTAATCAAGCATGGCACAAACAACTATAATCTTTAAATGTCATTACAAATATGTTTACTTCATAATAGCTGAATCAGGAACGATGAATCATCATATTTACAGAAACAAGAGAGGTCGAGTTCATACCAGCTTTTCTCATCCCAATGAGTCCATCATATATCATCATTATTGCCTTTCACTTGCACGACTGAACGGTGTGTATAATAATAAGAGTGCACGTGCATCGGACTAAGCTGGAATCTGCAAGCATTCAACTCAAGAGAGAAGACAAGTAATATGGGCTCTAAGTTAAATAAACAATCATGCATATAAGAGCCACTAAGCATTTTCAATATAGTCTTCTCGACCCCCAAAGAAAGGAAAAGAAGAATAAAAACTATTTACACAGGAAAGCTCCCAACAAGCAAAAGAAGGACGGGAAATATTTTTGGGTTTTCTTTTTAATTCTACTACAAGCATGGAAAGTAGACTAACTAATTTTTTTGTTTTTTTCTTAAGGTTTATCAAACACACAAGAAAGCTAGAAAAATAAATTTAAACTAACATGGATATTACAATGAAAGAGTATGAGCACCGACATCTAGCAATGAGTGTGTGTGAACATGAATGTAATGTCGGTGGGAAATACGTACTCCCCCAAGCTTAGGCTTTTGGCCTAAGTTGGTCTATTGCCAGGGATAACCTGGCTGATATCCGTAGGTGAAGCTGCGGTCGTACTGCGATGCAGCGGCTACCGCCTGCTGAGCAGCAGCACGGCGTCGGGCTGCTTCCAATCCCCTCTCGTACTCATCTGCCTCCTCTCTGGTAATAATATATCTTCCTCTCGCCTGAAAATCAAAGAAGGTAGGAGCAGGAAGAGCAACACAGACCACACGCCGTCTGTCAAAGATTAGTCGATACTGGTAAGGTGGTCCGGTCCTCTCAATGAACTGGTGGGAAAACATAGGATCAAGATCTAAATAAGAAGTGGGCAACTCCACATCACCCTCACGAATGTCTACATCAAGAAAATTAGCTACGCGGGTTGCATAAATTCCTCCAAAGAAATCTCCGTTACGTCTATTAAGATGCAACCCACGAGCTGCAGTGGCTCCCATATGATAAGCTTGGTCCCCTAACACAGCACTTATGAGAATGCTGAGATTAGGGACACACATGTGACATGCTTCATCCTTAGCAGTTATACATCTACCAATGAAAAGAGCAAAATAATGTATAACAGGAAAGTGAATGCTCCCTATAGTGGCCTGTGCTATATCTCTAGATTCCCCCACAGTTATTCTAGCAAGAAAATCTCTATATTCAGATTTAGGGGGATCCCTGATACTACCCCAAGATGGAAGTTTGCATGCACGAGTGAAATCCTCTAAGTCCATGGTATAAGACTTGTCATAAAGGTCAAACATGACTGAAGGAGAATTACATGAAGATGAATAATCAAACCTCCCCACAAATGAACTTGTGAGATAACGATACTGGGGCCATTTATCAGCTTCAAAGTCCTCAAGACCGGCATTACGCACATATGCGTAAAATTCTTCTTTAATTCCCACTTGATTCATAAAATTTTCCGAAGGCCATTCACAGGGCCTCACAAGCGCGTCTCTTGGTGGTTCCTCGTCACCATCACGCATTGCAAGTCTGAGACTTTGCTTCCTTGAAGAACCACCTTGGAACATCCTCCTAAGCATATTGTTTTCTCTGAAAATAATTCTGAAATTTTTAGTAACTTCAAACAAAAGTGAACCAACTTCAATAAGATTGATAGCAACTACTCATACAAGTGCCTAGAGCATATATCAAGCATTAGAACTACTTGGAACCATATAAATTTGACATGCAAACTCAAGAACATGGTCACCTATGCAGCACAAATTTGCAATGAATAAAGCACTAGAACAAAAACTAATTGGACCAATGGAGGAGTCACATACCAGGGAACAATCTCCCTAAGCAGTTTTGCGAGAGGTGCTTTGAGCAAGGAGATCGAAAATCACAGCAAAAGTTTCTGGAACACGAGCTTGAGTTGGTTTTTCGGGTTTGTGTGAGGCAGAGGAAGAAGATGGGTGCAGGGATAAGTGGAGGAGGGCCACCGTGGACCCACGAGGCAGGGGGGCGCGCCTAGGGGGTAGGGCGCGCCCTCCACCCTCGTGACCAGGTGGCAGCTCCCCCCGCGGTAATTTTTGCACTAAAAATCCTTAAATATTCCTGAAAAAATCATATTAAATTGGCATGGCATTCTGAGGACTTTTATTTTTGGGATATTTTTATATTGCACGGATAAATCAGGAAACAGACAGAAAAATACTATTTTACTTTATTTCTACTAAAGAACAGAAAATATAAAGAGGGTACAGAAGGTTGTGCTTCCAGTTTCATCCATCTCATGCTCATCAAAAAGAATCCACTAACAAGGTTGATCAAGTCTTGTTAACAAACTCATTCCGATAATCATGGAACCGGAGAAATTTCGAATAACACTATGTTACCTCAACGGGGATATGGACATCCCCAACAATAAGTATATCATATTTCTTTTTGACAGTAGGAAGAGGAAATTCAAAACCTCCAAATATAATCGATGGAATTTTTCCAATAGAGTTGATACTATAAACTTGAGGTTGTTTCCTCGAGAAGTGCACCGTATGCTCATTACCATTAACATGAAAAGTGACATTGCCTTTGTTGCAATCAATAATAGCCCCTGCAGTATTAAGGAAAGGTCTTCCAAGAATAATAGACATACTATCATCCTCTGGAATATCAAGAATAACAAAGTTCGTTAAAATAGTAACGTTTGCAACCACAACAGGCACATCCTCACAAATACCGACAGGTATAGCAGTTGATTTATCAGCCATTTGCAAAGATATTTCAGTAGGTGTCAACTTATTCAAGTCAAGTCTACGATATAAAGAGAGAGGCATAACACCAACACCGGCTCCAAGATCACATAAAGCAGTTTTAACATAATTTCTTTTAATGGAGCATGGTATAGTAGGTACTCCTGGATGTCCAAATTTCTTTGGTATTCCACCCTTAAAAGTGTAATTAGCAAGCATGGTGGAAATTTCAGCCTCCGGTATCTTTCTTTTATTAGTGATGATATCCTTCATATACTTAGCATAAGGATTTGTTTTGAGCACATCAGTCAATCGCATACGCAAAAAGATAGGTCTAATCATTTCAGCAAAGCGCTCAAAATCCTCATCATCCTTTTTCTTGGATGGTTTCGGAGGAAAAGGCATGGGTTTCTGAACCCATGGTTCTCTTTCTTTACCATGTTTCCTAGCAACGAAGTCTCTTTTATCATAATGTTGATTCTTTGATTGTGGGTTATCAAGATCAACAGCAGGTTCAACTTCTACATCATTATCATTACTAGGTTGAGCATCATCATGAACATCATCATTAACATCTTCACCAGGTTCATGTTCATTACCAGATTGTGTTTCAGCATCAGACATAGAGATATCATTTGGATTATCAGGTGGTTCAGCAATAGGTTCACTAGAAGTTTGCACAGTTCTATCATTTTTCTTTTTCTTCCTTTTAGAAGAACTAGGTGCATCAATATTATTTCTTTGAGAATCTTGCTCGATTCTCTTAGGGTGGCCTTCAGGATACAAAGGTTCCCGAGTCATTCTACCAGTTCTAGTAGCCACTCTAACAGCATAATCATTTTTCTTACTATTCATTTCATCAAGCATTTCTTTCTGAGCTTTAAGTACTTGTTCTACTTGAGTGGTAACCATAGAAGCATGTTTGCTAACAAGTTTAAGTTCACCTCTAATATTATCCATATAATCACTCAAGCGTTTAATCATAAAGGTATTCTGCTTTAGTTGTCTACCAAAATAAGCATTAAAGTCATCTTGCTTAAACATAAAGTCATAAAACTCATCCAAGCACTGACTAGCAATTTTAGTAGGAGGGACTTCAACTTTATCATATCTATAGAGAGAATTTACCTTTACTACCTGTGTCGGGATATCGGGAGGTTCTTCACTAAATAAGTAATTGAGATCATATACTTCTTCAACAGGCGGTAAATTAAGACCATGTATTTCTTCAATAGGAGGTAAATTCTTAACATCTTCAGCTTTAATACCTTTTTCTTTCATAGATTTCTTTGCCTCTTGCATATCTTCGGGACTAAGAAATAGAACACCTCTCTTCTTCAGAGTTGGTTTAGGAATAGGCTCAGTAATTGGCTCAGGAGTTGGCTCGGGAGGTGGCTCAGGAGGTGCCCAATTATTTTCATTTGCCAACATATTATTCAATAAAATTTCAGCGTCATCCGGTGTTCTTTCCCTGAAAAGAGAACCAGCACAACTATCCAGGTAATCTCTGGAAGCATCAGTTAGTCCATTATAAAAGATATCAAATATTTCAGGTTTCTTAAGAGGATGATAAGGCAAAGCATTAAGTAACTTGAGAAGCCTCCCCCAAGCTTGTGGGAGACTCTCTTCTTCAATTTGCACAAAATTGTATATTTCCCTCAAAGCAGCTTGTTTCTTATGAGCAGGGAAATATTTAGCAGAGAAGTAATAAATCATGTCCTGGGGACTTTGCACACAGGCAGGATCAAGAGAATTAAACCATTTCTTAGCATCACCCTTTAATGAGAACGGAAATATTTTGAGTATATAAAAGTGGCGCAATCTCAGATTATTAGTAAATAGGGCAGCTATTTCATCTAACTTACGAAGATGTGCCACAACAGTTTCAGATTCATAGCCATAAAAAGGATCAGATTCAACCAAAGTAATTATATCTGGATCAACAGTAATATCATAATAATCCTGATCAGGAACACAGATAGGTGAAGTAGCAAAAGCAGGGTCGGGTCTCATCCTACCTCTAAAAGATTCCTTACTCCACTTAATTAGTAACCTCTTACGTTCAGGTTTATCCGGACAAGCAAGAATAGCTTCATAAGATTCATTATTAAAAAGATAACCCTCAGGAATAACAGGCATAGGTTCATCATCACTAAGATCATCGTGTTCAGGTTCACTAATTTCTCTTTCTCTAGACTTAGAAATTTGCTCATCTAGAAATTCACCAAGTGGCACAGTAGTATCAAGCATAGAAGTAGTTTCATCATAAGTATCATGCATAGCAGAAGTGGCATCATCAATAACATGCGACATATCAGAATTCATAGCAGTAGTAGGTTTAGGTGTCGCTAGCTTACTCATAACAGAAGGTGAATCAAGTGCAGAGCTAGATGGCAGTTCCTTACCTCCCCTCGTAGTTGAGGGATAATTTTTTGTCTTAGCGTCTTTCAAGTTCTTCATAGTGTCCAGCAGATATAAATCCCAAGTGACTCAAAGAATAGAGCTATACTCCCCGGCAACGGCGCCAGAAAAAGGTCTTGATAACCCACAAGTATAGGGGATCGCAACAGTTTTCGAGGGTAGAGTATTCAACCCAAATTTGTTGATTCGACACAAGGGGAGCCAAAGAATATTCTCAAGCGTTAGCAGCTGAGTTGTCAATTCAACCACAGCTGGAAACTTAATATCTGCAGCAAAGTGTTTAGTAGCAAAGTAATATGATAGTGGTGGTAACGGTAACAAAAGTAAAGACAGCAAAAGTAATGTTTTTGGTATTTTTGTAGTGATTGTAACAGTAGCAACGGAAAAGTAAATAAGCGTAAACCAGTATATGGAAAACTCGTAGGCACCGGATCAATGATGGATAATTATGCCGGATGTGGTTCATCATGTAACAGTCATAACATAGGGTGACACAGAACTAGCTCCAGTTCATCAATATAATGTAGGCATGTATTCCGTAAATAGTCATACGTGCTTATGGAAAAGAACTTGCATGACATCTTTTGTCCTACCCTCCCGTGGCAGCGGGGTCCTATTGAAAACTAAGGGATATTAAGGCCTCCTTTTAATAGAGAACCGGAACAAAGCATTAACACATAGTGAATACATGAACTCCTCAAATTATGGTCATCACTGGGAGTGGTCCCGATTATTGTCACTTCGGGGTTGCCGGATCATAACACATCTCTGTTGGAAAAGGCAGTGCCTAGGAGGCACTTAGGCATGCCTAGGCGCTAGGCAATGGCCAAACGCCTCGCCTAGGGCATAAATAGAGGTCTAGGCAGGACAAGCAAGGAATTGCCTACCCAAGCAATAAATCATGCCACATACTGCACTGATATGCCAAATGGGTTATATTCCAATGGTAGTAAACGGTAATTAACTTATTTATATACCCTAAACTAATATCAACACCCATATAATAATCACAAATACATTACGGGTAAAAACTATATTACCGCCTAGGCCGCGCCTAGGCACTAGGCGATGGCCAACCGCCTCGCTTACGCCTACCGCTTTTTCCAACCTTGTAACACATAGTAGGTGACTATAGACTTGCAAGATAGGATCTAGAACTCACATATATTCATGAAAACATAATAGGTTCAGATCTGAAATCATAGCACTCGGGCCCTAGTGACAAGCATTAATCATAGCAAAGTCATAGCAACATCAATCTTAGAACATAGTGGATACTAGGGATCAAACCCTAACAAAACTAACTCGATTACATGATAAATCTCATCCAACCCATCACCGTCCAGCAAGCCTACGATGCAATTACTCACGCACGACGGTGAGCATCATGAAATTGGTGATGGAGGATGGTTGATGATGACGACGGCGACGAAACCCCCTCTCCGGAGCCCCGAACGGACACCAGATCAGCCCTCCCGAGAGAGATTAGGGCTTGGTGGCGGCTCCGTATCGTAAAACGCGATGAAACTTTCTCTCTGATTTTTTTCTCCCCGAAAGCCAATATATAGAGTTGGAGTTGGCGTCGGAGGGCATCCAGGGGGCCCACGAGGTAGGGGGCGCGCCCCCACCCTCGTGGACAGGGTGTGGGCCCCCTGGTCTTCATCTTTGGCGAGGATTTTTTATTATTTATTCTAAGATATTCCGTGGAGTTTCAGGTCATTCCGAGAACTTTTATTTTCTGCACATAAAACAACACCATGGCAATTCTGCTGAAAACAGCGTCAGTCCGGATTAGTTCCATTCAAATCATACAAGTTAGAGTCCAAAACAAGGGCAAAAGTGTTTGAAAAAGTAGATACGACGGAGACGTATCAGACGCTCCCCAAAAACTGGAGACAAGTTCACTCCATTGGACAGCGCCTCCTTATAGGTAGATGGGCCTAAGCGACTCGTCAATTAATCCAAGTTTAATTAATCATTCCTGATTGGCAAAAATAAGCTTCAGCTTGGCTCATTCCCGCGATCCGCGGCGCATGCGTCATGGCAAGGCGGGCGGCCAGGGAGAAGGAGCGCGCATGTACATCTCCTCTTCCCAAGCTCCCAATGGCATGTGGTAAAGCAGCCCTTATAAAAGGGGCCACACTCTCACTCCACTAGCAGTATGATACTAAACTTTTCACCACTTGCCATGCACCTAAATGGGTCTTAGAGATTAAACAGGGATTATTGTCTATATGGACCTAAGCCCATCTATAATCCAACAACAGTGTTGGCCACCACGCCAGCTTAGCTTTGTGCAAAAATATTAGGGCGCGACCAGCCGGTTTTACCTTTGTTTTGTTGGGTTTTTTATTGTCTTTCTTTTTTCACCGATTTTTCTTTGTTTTCACTATTTTTTTTCTTTCCTTTGTTTTCTGTTTTATATGGTTTTCTTTTATTTTTTGGTTTTCATATGGTCAAGAAAAGTTTTCTAATACATGTTTAATATATTTTTTCAATACATATTTAACATTTTTAGTACATGAACAATATTTTTCCATACACCTTTTTAACTTTTTAAAATGCTTGATTAACATATTTGAAAAACAAGATTTTTTTAATACCTGGTTAACACAGTTTGAAACATTTTTTGGTTTTCTATGTTTCTTTATGGTTCTCATTCTACATTTGTTTTGTATATATGAACAATATTTTCCTAATACACATTTAACATTTTTCCAATACAAATTTAACATTTTTTAATATATGGTCAAGATTTTTTCTGTATACATTTTGAACAATTTTTAAATGGTTGATTAACATTTTCAAACGCAAGATTCACATTTTTTCCATACATAGTCAATATTTTTTATACACATTTGTATAAAACATAATACGAGATGAACATTTTTTGTATACCTTTTTTACATTTTATCAAATGCTTGATTAATACTCCCTTCGTAAGGAAATATAAGAGTGTTTAGATCACTACTCTAGTGATCCAAACGGTCCTATATTTCTTTACGGAGGGAGGTTTTTTTTTAAAAAAGTGGTGATCCTGTTTTCTCAATTACAGTTTTTTTGGCACTATCATAATTATAGAATTGATGCGTATCTCTCCATCCTCTTAATTAGTGATCTGCATTTACATAGCGTAAACAGATCCCGAAAATAAAAAGGATTTGTGCCCAATTTACAGCTGCCCCTATTGGGCCCGATCCAGCAGGCCATTTTGGCGGGCTACTCCGTGTTGGCCAATAGGGAAAGGTAGGTACCGGCGGGTAGTTGGAAAGAAACTCAGCGTCGAGGATGCTAGCTGTCCTTTTCTTAGCCGTCCCATCTTGTCTGGTGGTTGTCGGAGGGAGGGGAGACCTCATCGGGGGAATGGAGGAGCGGGAGATAAATCTGGGCGTCGCCGGCGGAGTGGAGGTGAAGGAGGAGGTGGGGGAGGAGGAGGGGGAGTCGTTCGAGCCGACGGAGGACGAGCTGGTGCTGCACTTCCTGCGGCCGCAGCTGCGCGGGTTCGCGCCGCGCGTGGCGGGCGCGGTGGTGGAGGCGGACCCGTGCGCGGCGCCCCCCTGGGAGCTGCTGGCGCGGCACGGCCTGCTGGGACGCGGGCACGGCTACTTCTTCGCGGCGCGGCGGCGCGGGAAGGTGCGGCGCACCCCGGAGGGCGGCGGCGGCGCGTGGATGCACAGCGGCAACAAGGAGGACCGCCGGTCCGTGACTGAGCTGGGCGTGGTGGCGCGCTGGTGCATGACGCGGTACTGCTTCTACCTCCGCGGCGGCGACGGGGCGCAGCAGGCGCGGCGGAGCACCGGGTGGGTAATGTCCGAGTACGAGATCACGGACCCGCGGTGCTACCGCCGCGCCGACGACGGCGAGGAGGACCACTACTGGGTGCTCTGCCACGTCCGCCGCAGCATCAGGGAGAACGTCAAGCCGCGCTGCCGGAGGCGGTAGTGGGTCAGTACTCAGCAGGCTGCCGCGCCTCGGCTCGGTCGCCGGCCGGCGCAAGTCCGTGATCTGATCTGCCATGTCCGTCCGTCGGTGCGCGTGCGCGTGCGCCATGTGTAGGGGCAGCGTGGAGAAAGAAAAAAATACGCGCGGCACACTGTTTGTAATAAAGCAGAATTTGGTCCCTTCGATTTTGCTGGCTTTTTGCCAGAGTGTGCTGCTCTGCCGTTTGTAAGTCTGAAAATAAGTCAATTTTGTTTCCTCAAAAATGTCAACTCAAGTTATCTCTCCGTCAACATCAGCATAAGGTTTGACTTCTTGATATATACTTGTACGCAGATATTTTATACAACAAATTGTTATGCTCCAGACTTTACGGAGTGGAATCCCAGATGAAAATACAGATACAAACAAGACTTTCTGGAAGGCATGAGCTCCCTGGACAAGATGTATGTGGCTGAAGAGGTGCGGACAGCCTTGTTTCATATGGCGCCGTCCAAAGCTCCAGGAGTCGATGGATTTACAACAGGTTTTTTTCAGAGGCATTGGGAACTCATTCAGGGTTATCTGGTTCCAGCCATCCTGGATTTCGTAAATGGAGGGGAACTTCCACCGGGGTTTAATGATACGCCAATTACGTTAATACTAAAGGTACGACATCCCCAATCCATTAAGCAATATCGTCCCATCTCTTTGTGTCTGGTGCCGTACAAGATTGCTGCCAAAATGATTACTAACCGGCTTAAAGAGTGGATGGACACAGTGGTGGGAGAGGAGCAAAGTGCCTTTATCCCCGGTCGCTTTGTGTTCATGCGATGAGGACAAGGAAGAAAGGAAAAAATTTCTCGTGTGCAGTCAAGTCGGACATGATGAAAGCTTACGACCGTGTAGAATGGCATTATCTGGAAGCAATCATGGTCAAGCTTAGATTCACTTTGAATTTTGGTCGTCTAATCATGAAATGTGTTTCTTCAGTCAGGTTCACAGTTCGTGTCAACGGCGAGCTACTACCGTATTTCACTCCCTTGAGGGGTTTTCGGCAAGGGGACCCAGTGTCGCCCTTTTTGTTTCTACTCTGCGCAGAAGGACTTACGTCTACTCAAATTCTATGGAGGGCCACATATTGATCGAGGGATTCGTGTTTCCTTCAGAGCGCCATGGGTAAATCATTTACTGTTTGCTGATGATTGCCTCATCTTCATCAGTGCAACAATAGAGAGTGCAGAAAGACTGAACCAAATTCTGCTGATTTATGCCTCATGCTTTGGGCAGGCAGTTAATCGTGAAAAAAGTGCAATTTTCTTCTCCCCTAACACTCCATCAGACAGGAGGGTGGAGGTAAAACAAGTTCTGCAGATTTTGGTGGAAACGTTCACAGAGAGATACTTGGGTCTCCCCACTGCAGTTGGGAGGATCATCAGCGGAACTTTTGAACACATGGGGGAGAGAGCAATGAGTAAGATGTATGGTTGGGCGGAGCGCTTGCTAGCATGTGCAGGGAGAGAGACTCTTTTGAAATCTGTCATTCAAGCTATCCCCACTTTTAGCATGACTTGCTTCCGTCTGACTCAGAAGGTTTGCAAGAATTTGACGTCTTGCATGGGGAAATTTGGTGGAGTGGTTCTCTTGATAGACGGTCGCTACACTGGGTATCTTGGGATAACCTAGCATCTCCAAAAGCTTCGGGTGGAATGGGGTTTCGTGACCTACAACTTTTCAGTTTGGCTCTTCTAGGGAAACATGGATGGCGATTCATTACTAATCCAGACTCCCTATGTGTCTGTGTCATGAAAGGTCATTATTTCCCTGATGGTGAGTTCATGCAGGCTTCGGTGCCGCGAGCCTCATCGGCTATTTGGCGGGCAATCGTTGCAGGTCGGGAGGCTCTGCAGACCGGGCTATTGAGACGAGTTGGTACTGGCCAGAATAAATCCATTTGGGAAGATAAGTGGATCCCTGGTCTGACTCTATGAGTCCTTCGGTGATGCCGGCAGGGACTACACTTGCTACTGTTAGCGAGTTGATTGATGATGAGAATTGGACTTGGCGCAGGGAGCTGATTCGGAATGTTTTTATCCCTTCGGAAGCTGATGCTATTCTCAATATACCACTCCGACATGGCGGTGCAGAGGATTTTATTGCTTGGGCCCATGAAAAGAATGGCAACTACTCTGTCAAATCTGCGTACCGTGCTCTCATGACTCGCAACGAGCGTGTAGCTCTAGAGGAAGGGACGGTTCTTAGCACCTCACAGACTGACGGACAGATGTGGAAGCGTCTTTAGAAGCTCAATGTTCTGCCTAAAGTTCAGGTATTCTGGTGGAGAGTCGTTTGACAAATTCTACCTGGTGAGTGCACCTTACGGCGTAGGCATATCCAAGAACTTGGAAGATGCAAAGTTTGTTTTGCTATGGACGAGGATCTAATGCACGCTTTAGTGCATTGCCCGCACGCAAAGATGTTCTGGGCTGAGGCGTATTCATGGCTGGGTGTAGGCCGCCCATGTCTTCACCCAGGAACTTGGTCGCGAGACATATTGTGTGATGACAAGTACACGGATGTACAGAGGTCGCAGATGATCTCCGTTATGTGGGCGATATGGCACTCCAGGAACAGAATTACACATGACGGTGAGAGGCTCGATCCGGTTACAACTATGGAAAACCTTCGCAAAGAAGCGATGGTGAGCGTTCAGGAACATATCACGATGATCATGGGCCACAGCACCAGCAACAATACATTCAGACTGTAATAAGAAGATGGCAGCATCAAAGTTGACCATATAACCTTGTCATCCCGCGGTGGATTCTACCTTTGAACTTAGGTGGTGAAATCACACCTTTTGGAAGCTTTGGCTTTGAAAGAGTGATGCATAACCAGCTCCATGTAAGCTTGGGAGACCCTATCGCCCCTCTATTACTGTATGGGCCTTCATATCCACAGAGTCTTGACTGTAGTCTGCTTTCTTTGCTAAATTATTTATCCGACGAGGACGGCCGCGGCGACGGGGTCGCGACGGACAAGGGACCCGCCGAAAGGACGGCCACAGAGGAGGACCGCCGCGGCGAGGGGGGATGAGGGCAGCCATGGCGAGGGGAGCGGGTCGGATTCGGAAGAGTGGAGGTAAGTTTGAGTTTCCAGATGTGGTTTTAGGGGTGGCGGGGGGATTGAACCGTCGCCACGGCCGGGAATAATAGCGGCGGGCCCTGGAAAATACCGGCTAGGTCAACTAGCAGCGGCGGGCGGCTGATAGTGACCGCCACTGCTATGTCGTTGTACTAAATATGGTTTCCTTAGTTATTTTTTGACCCCCTTCAAATTTGAGACTAGTCTAGTTTATTGCCTATGATTTTGCTGGAAATTTTTGGGGCTAAAACACGTGTGGCGGGCGACCACTATTACACGCCACTGCTAACTTTTGGATGTATAAAATTTATATTTTCCGTGATCACCACAATTTATCTGTGATGGGCATGCATATCGGCCGCCACTGGTAGGTCTCCAGAGAATTTGTTATAAGAGAGATCAATAAAAACAAGGTACTGGCAGTTTCTAAGAACTTTTGGGAACTGTCCTGAGAGGTTTTTCGTATTTAAATTTACCACATGAAGACTACTCATCTGCGAGTTAGAATCCTCTTCACAAGTTGTTGGAACTTCTCCTGTAAGCTTGTTTCCTTATAGGTCTAGCACAACCAACTGACAATGAGCATATTGAAGATGGAATGGTGCCTGATATTGAATTGTTGTAAAGAATAAGCTCGTTCAATAAAGGGGCGCCAAAATCTGACGGCAATGTCCTGGAGAAAGAGTTTCCTGATAAGTTCATGTATTCAGCATTTCTTAGAAATTTTGGATGGCTTTCGCGGTCCGGACGGATGTGATTTGCGTGTCCGCCTTGGAGATTCCCTAAGTACCAATTTTTGCTTTTGTTCTTTTATTTTCAGTAGTAGCTTATTTTTCTCGATCAAGATCGACTAGATAACCCTGGTGGATAAATATATTATTGCAAGCACCAACAACCATGCACCCAAATCAACCTCTTGACATCACCTGGACTGTTTCCTCAAGAGACGCTTTCCGAAAGAAAATGACATGTGAGTGCTCATATTTTTATTTAGTAATGGGAGCACTTATGTGTGTTCGTTGTCTTACCATTATATATCTCATTTTGCGGGAAATTAACATTTTATTTTAGTTTTTTAACACAGTACAGACGCATGTGCTTATATATACACGCATACACTCATTCATATAAACACACACAAGCACACCCTAACCCTATGAGCACATTCGACAGACTAAGCCGGCATATTATCTTAAGATTAACGAAGTCTTCAAGGGCGTCTCATAGTCGACGGGAACACCTCCTTCCACTAAACGCGCTAGCTCAGATATGTTTTTCTTCTAGTGGTTGTTGCAGATGTAAGCTTGCAAGGGAAACATGATGGGTGCCCAAAGGAGTTTCGTAATCATCACTTACAATTGATAGGAGTCTTACTTAACTCAACACCAGCTTGGTCTAGATCATCAATTGTATCAAAATTTCTGAACAATGTGATTGTTTTGGTGGTTCTTACACCCTGATCTGCGTTGCAGAAGAACTTCATCATATTGGGAGGCCCCGACATTTCGTATAATCGACATGTGCGCCATATCGCACTACTTAATTGATGATCCTGTTATCACAAAAAAAAATAGATAAAAGGCACGAGCCCGACTTTATAGATAAAGCCACCAGGCAGAGTCACATCCACAGGATACACCACTTAGTTTAACCAAGCACAAATATAAATTATGGGTGCAAGCCATCCAGCCTGTCACAGCACGCAGGCCCGCCAAACGATCGAACAAAGATACTAAGAAACCGTCCTCCTGGACTGCCGGCGCTAGTTTTCACAATTACACAATTGATGCGTATCTCTCCATCCTTAGTTTTTTTTAGGGGACTCTCTATCCTTAGTTAGTGATCTCCATTTACATATGGCCGGCGCTAGTTTTCTTTTTGGGGACAAAAAGAAGATCCGGAGTTCGTGCTGTGGCTTTACAGGTGGGCCCTATTGGGCCCGATCGAGCAGGCCATTTTGGCGGGCTACTCCGTCTTGGGCTGAATAGAGGGAAAGGTAGCAGCGTGCCTCTTTTTTTAGCCATCCCTGTCCTCCGGGTCCCTCTCGCCGCATCTTCTTGTCTGGTGGTTGCCGAGCGCATTGACTTCATCGGGGAAATGGAGGAGCAGGAGATAAATCTGGCCGGCGCCGGGGTAGGGGAGGTGAAGGAGGAGCTGGAGGACGAGCTGACGGAGGACGAGCTGGTGCTGCACTTCCTGCGGCCGCAGCTGCGCGGGTTCGCGTCGCGCGTGGCGGGCGCGGTGGTGGAGGCGGACCCGTGCGCGTCGCCCCCCTGGGAGCTGCTGGCGCGGCACGGCCTGCTGCGGCGCGGGCACGGCTACTTCTTCGCGGCGCGGCGGCGCGGGAAGCGCGCCCAGGCGCGGCGCACCCCGGAGGGCGGCGGCGGCGCGTGGATGCACAGCGGCAACAGGGAGGACCGCCGGTCCGTGACGGAGCTGGGCGTGGTGGCGCGCTGGTCCATGACGCGCTACTGCTTCTACGCCCGCGACTGGGCGCAGGGGCGGCGGAGCACCGGGTGGGTGATGACCGAGTACGAGATCACGGACCCGCGGTGCTACCGCCGCGCCGACGACGGCGAGGAGGACCACTACTGGGTGCTCTGCCACGTCCGCCGGAGCGTCAGGAAGAACCTCAAGCCGCGCTCCCGGAGGCCGTAGGGGGCTCAGTAGTAGTACTCAGTAGGCTACCGCGCCTCGGCTCGGTCGCCGGCCGGCCGGCGCAAGGCGGGTAGGATTTGGTGCTGCGTTTCTTGTGCTCGTCGCCCGGCATGTCCGTCCGTCGGTGCGCGTGGGCCATGGGCAGTGTCGAGAGAAGAAAGGAAATAAATACGCGCTGTAATAAAGTTGTTGGGTTGGTATGGTTCCGCGTGCGCCATCAGCGGTGTAGTAGCTGTACAAGGAATAAGATATGCGCACTGTTTCTGTATCTGTATCTGTACGTAAAATACTCAAGGCCGTACCAGGGAAAATGGAGGCCCGGTGCAAAGTCAGAAAATGGGCCCTCGGCATAGCAAGTGACGATGAGGAAAACAATCTAATTGTTATTATTGTTACTATTATACAATCATGTTGGTACATAGTACAATCTTCTGAATAACATCTTGTCGCAGAAGTGATTAGAAAATCTCCCACCAAGTTTATCTTTATGGCCCTTTTGGAAAGACGCCCTCTTATCAATTGCTTTAGAATGCCATCCCAATTTCGAGGATCAAATATATCATGTTGCAGAAAACATCGACATTAGTAGGTACCTCATCACAATGATTTGCTTCATCGGGGTTATTATTCTCAACATGTACCTCATCCGTGTTACTATCAACATTAATCTCTTCTCCCTGAGTTTCAGTGTGGATACACTCTGATTTTCAGAAGAAACGTTTTGTTCTTTAACCAAAAACCTGTCAAGACCACCTTTTAGAGATTCATCGAGTATCTTTTATTTTCTGTCATTTTTCATATCCTGACCGGCACTTTCTAATTCTAGAGGACATTGCAGAAAATAAACTAAGTGAAAGATAAGGAAATAAAAACTAAACTTGTGGTCAAAGAGGAATGAAACAACATGTCTTGGATTGATGTAAGAAGCAGATCAGGGGGAGGAGACACTTATTGCTTTGGGGACCAAGAACTCGTAGCCTCGTCTGGCCTGTCGAGCGGTCGAATCTCTGTGACGAGCAGGGCCTCCAGGTCAGCCTGTGCAAAACCGAACCGAAAACCAAAAACCAAACCGAACCAAAATTTCAGTTTTTTTGGTTTTCGGTTTCAGTTTCAGTTTTGAAATTTAGAAACCATTTGATGATCGGTTTTTTCGGTTAGAAACCGAAAACCGTTCGGTTAAACCGAATAAACCGAAGTTCGAAAAAAGTATGCCAGCAAAGGCCATCAGGGAGGAGCGTAGAGCTGTGTGATTTCGTTAGCTGCAATGCCCCTCCATTATATAGCCAGCTAGCCGGCTACGTGTTGCCTCAACTGGCGAGGTGGGACTATTGTCACGGGAACTCAGCGCACCAACGCGGCAGTAGAAATTTTTATTGGGCTTGTGGACTGAAGTTTGAGCGGGCTTGATAATTTATGGGATAGCTCCTGGGTTCATTCCGTTCTATGCATGCGGACTCGGAGACATGGGCTATTACACGTTAATTCAGCTTTAGCTCTACACATGCACGTACGCCCAAGTTATAAAAAAACATGCACGTACGTTCCTGATGGTAATACTAGCTTAGTATCAATTTTCTTTTGAGGTAAAATCATATGTAATTTAAAAATTCGCGTCAACGTTGGTTATTTTGGTTATTACCGAAACCAAACCGAAACAAAATGGTTATTACAAAAACCGAACCGTATTTTGTATAAAACCATATAAACCGAAGTATACAAACCGTATAAAACCGAAAATCGTATAAACCGAACCGAATCAAACCGAAAAAACCGAATGCACACCCTGACCTCCAGGGATCCAAGCTCCACTTGATTCTGACACACACGGGTCGCAGGCCGGCAAGGCGGCAACTGGAAAACAAAGGAAGCCGAGTGAAACAATGATTTGCAGGCCTGCTGATTAGAGAATTGAGAAGAACAGAACACCAACGAAATAAATAGATGGAGATTGGAAGTATACGTTATCTATTCCACTGCTCATTGCAATAGATAATTTGGGAAAGTCAAAAAAAATGCTCCCTCCGTCCGGAATTACTCATCGCGGAAATCGATGTATCTAGACGTATTTTACTTCTAGATAATACATCCATTTTTATTCATTTCTGTGATAAATAATTTGGGGCGGAGAGATTAGGAACAGAACTTTAGCTAGTACTCCCTCCGTTTTTATTTACTCCGCATATTAGCTTTGGTCAAAGTCAAACTTTATAAACTTTGATAAAGTTTATAGACAAAAATATTAACATGTACAATAACAAATCAACACCATTAGATTCATTATCAAATGTACTTCCATATCATATAAATTTGTTATGGCAAATATTTATATTCTTTTCTATAAACTTGGTCAAATTTATGAAGTTTGACTTCAGTCAACTCTAATATGCAGAGTAAATAAAACGGAGGGAGTATTGAAGAACTGGAGATTGATTTACTATCTGTGAAAGAGGAACGGCGGCTGCATTGTGATGAAGAAGTCGAGGATGAAAAGAGAGAGACGTGCGTGAGGAGAGGGGCCAGTAGTTAATTCGTGCGGTTCCACCACCCCATTGAATACTCTTGGGAACACAAGTTGAGGGTTAGCTGAGTTAATTCATTGTGGGCCCGCTGGCATGCTGCACCATTATCCAACCTATTTGCACTAATTTTTCCTAATTACTAAGAATACTAGTACTAAGACCATCTACAGCCACGGGCACTGACCGGACATGCCTCAAATTTGCCTCTTCACATCCGCGTATCTCATATCCGGTATCCTATATCCATACTACACATGCACGTGATGGACTAGTCTACGTGATCAAACAGCGTTCAAAGAAATCGGCATGAAACGGAGAATGAAATGCACATAAACCCACTTTACACCAAAAGATCGGCACAGTTCGTCGCCGGACAAGTTTAAACACTAAAAACGATAATCATAGATAAATAGAGACCTTCTTCATCACTTGCTCGCCGCCGGACCTTTGCCCTTCCGGTCTCCGGCACAGCTGTAGGAGTCCACGGCTGGTGGAGGATCGTCCGATTCGTCGGATGAGGAGCCTTGATCGTCGTCGGAGGAGGAGGAGTCGACGATGACGAGGCCCTTGAGGCGCTGGACGGCCCGGTCCTACTGGCGCCTGAGCTTGGCCAGCCGAGCCACCTCCGTCGCCTTCTCCCTCGCCTCCTACTCGGATGGCTCGATGGCAAGCCGGAGAGCCTTTGTGTTCTTCCGGCGGAGCCGTCGAGCGTCCATCTCCGCCGTTGTAACCGACCGAAGGTACAACCACTGAAGGAGCCGCTCCTCCTCGTCGGGCTCCGCTGACCCACACCGGCGGCGGAATAGCTCTCCACACCGGCGCCCCTCTCGCTTGCCCGCTGCCTCTTGCGGCGGGCGGCGCGCGCATCCGACTCCGGCATGCGCATATGGGACGGCGGGGCGGGCACAAGCACCCACCGTTGCCCACGAAGGAGAGCAGCCGGCGGAGCGAGGGGACAGTGTAGGGGAGGCGTGGATTGCGTTGGCCGCCTGGCGGAGCTGCCCATGGGCCGGGAGGGGCCAGCGCCGATGTCCGAGATGTGCCGACGGGGAAGCGGCGGCTGCGGTGAGGCTGCAGATCCGGAGTTGCCCCCGTTGTCCACCTTCGACCGCTCCAAGGCTATGCGGAGGGCAAGCTCATACTACGGATCCACCTCGTCGTCGGAGCAGCTGCCGGAGCTCGACATTGCGCCGGATTCGATCGGAATCGGTGAGGAAAGAGGGGAGGACAGAGCGAGAGAGGAGAGTGAGTGTGCTAGGGTTTCGCATCGACGAGGCCGATGGGTTTTTTTGTGGGACATCCGTAGGGTCGGTGGTGGGTCGGGCTTGTCAGACGGACGCGCCCGGGCATGCCCGGGCCATCCCATATCCGCCCCATATTTGGGCTGGATATGTGGCGTGCCGGTCAGTCCGGGCGTTTGAGGCCCGTTTGAGGCGTCTGTCTAGGTCAAAGAATCGTGACCGAGCAGTGACTGAGCGGCCTGTCCGGACATATGAGACGGGTTTAAGAGGTCCTGTTGTAAATGCTCTAATGACATACAAATTTGGGGCCCACTGATTTGGAGGCCCTGTGCAGGCGCACACCCTGCACATGCCCACGGTACGGGCCAGGATATGTGCACAATATCTTTTTGTTAAGGCAAAACAAGACACAATATCTGTTTGCGAACTGATCCAAACTCGTCCATGGCCCCGAATAAGGGAGTAGGATATTCAACCCTATCTTATCTCCAAAAGTCTGCACATGTTTTTTTTTAATTCCATAGCACTCAGAATAATAGCATTTCGAATCTTACAATCTAACTATGGTGCTTATGAGTTGCTCGATGCCAAAAATTTTGATGCATCGGGATATATAAACTCATCGAACGTGCCCGGATTCTAATTTGGAAGTTGGATATGATCGTCTATATTCTCAAATTCCAGACCTTCGGCGCCACCTTCACCCTCATCCTTCATGATCATGTTGTGCATGATCACACAACATGTCATCACCTTCCATAAGGTTTACGGATCCCGTATTTTTGCAGGCTCTCGAACAACTTCAAAGCAGGCTTGGAGCACTGCAAATGTCCCCTCCACATCCTTATTAACTCATTGTTTTTGGGCAAAGCGAGCTCTTTTTTGACTAACTAGCTAAGAGATGATCTTCGCGAAGGAGGATATATAGATGTTGTCAACCAAATAGTAGTGCATGTTATAGATGTCCAATGACAATGTCCATTGGCAGTATGGTTGCATGGACATTTCAAAATTCATGTCCCAATCCATAACTTCAAAGAAGGGATATTTTTTTTCAAAATTATAGCACAAACATTTCATCAAACACTTGCCGGGTGTGGTGAACTCACGGACGGCATCCGCAGGGGCATGGACTTGCGCGGTGGACGAACGAGAGCTGGAACGGCGGCATAGGTACATTTTTGGAACAATGTCTTTGAATAAATATTGTACATTTCCAAATACACGTTGAATGTGTTTCGAGTGGTATGAAATACTTGTTTTTCATTGTATAAAATATTATTTTTAAATGTCGCAAGCATTTTTGTGAAACACGTGAACATTTTTTGTTGACTGGTACAAAACTTTGTTTTAAACTATGTGCGCATATTTTAAATTGTATAGACATTTTTATTGTCACAAAAAAATTGACAAAAATATTTATTGCATAATTTTTTGAATGGTACAATATACTTTTTAAAAATTCTGTGAACATTTTTATATTGTATTAACACTTTTAAAAGTCATTAACTTTTGGTGATACGCACAAACATCTTTTAAAGGTCACGAACATTTGTTTTATGCTAACAACAATTTTTTAAAGTTGCGCGAACATTTTTATTTACGCTGCATGAACGTTTTCTAAACGAATTATTATTATTTAAAAAAAGTTTTCTTTTCAGAAATATAAATAAAAGTCACAATAAAGGGTTAATCTGATGAATGCCACTCGAATTCTGGCGATTGCGAGAAACGCCACTGCAATTTCCAAACTTTAAAAAATGGCACTGCAAAATTTGCAAAATTTGAAAAACGCCATTGCATACTTTGAAAAATGTCATTGGAAATGACATTTTTAAAAGTTTGGAAATTGCAGTGGGGTTTCTTGGAATCGCCAGAATTCAAGTGGCATTTATCCAATTAACCCAAACATGTGATAGGGCGCCGGCGCTCCTCCCACGCCGGGCCGGTCTATTTAGGGCATCCTTGATGCGAGATGTGCTTGTGCCTTGCTGCGGGCGAGACAAAGCCGCTCCCCTAGATTATTAAAACACGATGAGCATTTCTTAAATTCATGATGAAAATTTCCTAAAAACACGCTGAACATTTTTAAAGTATAATAAAAAATTGAACATGATAAATATTTTTTAAATACATTATAAACTGTTCTAAAAGCATGATAAAAATTTTAGAATAAAAATGAATATTTTTTAAATACATTATGAGAAATTTTGATGCACGGTACTTTCACCGTCCCATAATATAAGACGTTTTTGTAAGCTATGTTAGTTTGAGAAAACGCCTTATATTATGGGACAGAGGGAGTATTTTTTTTCTATACACGATGATCTTTTTATGAAAACATAAAACTTTTTTAAAGACAAGATGCACATTTTTAATACATGATGAGCATTTTCAAATACACAATGATTACTTTTGGATAAATATAAGACAGACATTTTCAAAACACGATAATTATTTTATAGACACAATGAGTATCTTTTAAAAACATGATATGTTTTCTTTTCCGGATTGGCCGAAAAGCTAACATGCAACGTTCGGCTAACTGAATTTCCAAACAAGACTTCCTGGAGGCATGAGTAGCATGCCACAAAACTGAAGATCAATATTTGTAAGAGAAGACTCCGGGGCGTGTGATTCCTTTAGCAGTTTTTTTAGGTAATGGGCGGCGCTTCATTGATTAAATCACAATAAGTTCATTACAAAGCACAGCTCGGATGAAATCCGGAGCTTCAACATACCAAGCACCTACGACGACATACTGCGCAGATCGCATGATAGCAGGAGACTTCAATGCTTCAAATTACAGACTCAGCTAACATGAATAAGGAAACCGAAACAAACTTCAATGCTAACAACTTGATGTAGTACCAGTAGACGACCGATCAGCTTTGGGAGGCATTCAGCTTAGCCACCAGAGAAGAACAATCAGAAGCTAAGACAATCCTCTGAATACCATCAGCAAGAGAACAGGATAAAGTATATCAAAGTGGCCATTGCTTCAGTGGGTTCAGGAACATACATTCAGATTGTAAGAAGACGGCAGCATCAAAGTTGACCATAACCTTGTCCTCCGTGGACTGCATCTTTGAACTAAAGGGGTGAAATCACACCTTTTGGAAGCTTTGGCTTTGAAAGGGTGCTGCAAAATCATCTCAATGTAAGCTTGGGAGAACTGGGAAACAGTGCACGGGCGGAACTTGAAAGCTTCGAGACCCTATCGCCCCTCTAGTACTGTAAGGGCCTCCATATCCACAGAGTCCTGACCGTATTCTGCTCTCTTCGCAACCTTATTCCTCTGAGAAAAATACAGTGGCTTATCAGGCCTTGCAAGTGGTGTGCTTCTACTCTCCAAGGTTGATACTACAGTAGTCATGAGTGGTCTGGCATCCGGATCATCCTGAACACACAAGAGCCCAACATGAATGCAACACAAAACCTCTTCATTCGAGCAGCTCTCTGAAACTGATGGATCTACCAAATCCATTACTAGCCCTTCCCTCCATAGACTCCATGCCTGAATAAATCAAATAAAAAAATTAAGTCATGTGGTCAAAGGAATTGCAGACATTGGCAATGATAAATCGTAATCTTACATATATTATAAGGTTGGGGAACTCCTTGATGTTCTCGGTTGAGCTAATCCTTAGACCACTTACAGTTTCCAAGAGCAACACTCCAAAGCTATAGACATCAGACTTAACAGAAAAGAGGCCTTCCATTGCATATTCCGGAGACATATATCCGCTGGATAAATCATATAATCAGCAAGACTTGTACATTTCGAGTTGAGTTTAACTATGAATGACTTTAATTAGCAACTACACACAAGATAGTACTTACTATGTTCCGACAACTCGGTTAGTGTTCGCCTGTTGCTCATCTCCACCAAAGATTCTTGCCATGCCAAAATCAGATATCTTGGGATTCATATCTCCACCTAGCAAAATGTTGCTTGTTTTCAGATCCCTATGAATTATCATCAGTCTTGAATCTTGATGGAGATAGAGTAGCCCCCTAGCCACTCCTTTTATTATACTGAATCGTGTCGGCCAGTGAAGCATTGACTTCTTTTCAGAATCTGCAATAATAGTATGGGATTATGATTTCAGATGTGGCATCAAATGATTTTTCACTGATTAATTTGTGGTCAGAACATACTGAAAAGGAAGGTGTCCAGGCTTTTGTTTGGTAGATACTCATAAATAAGTAGCTTTTCATCGCCCTGCACACAATAACAGAGAAGCCTTACAAGGTTTTTGTGTTGCAGTTTAGCAATCACAACTACTTCATTCCTGAATTCTATTATCCCCTGCCTAGAACCTCTACTCAGCCTTTTAACAGCAACTTCTTTGTTGCCATGTAAGAGCCCCTGCATTATAGCAACGGGGAGAAAATTAAGGTTACAAAATAGTATTGTTCAGTTTTCAATCACAGCAAAAAGTGGCAAAATTTTCATATGTCGATGCAATTATATTTACCTTGTAAACTTTGCCAAAGCCGCCTTCTCCGAGTAAATTGTACATAGAGAAGTTGTTTGTTGCATCGACTATTTCCTCAAAGCTAATAAATGGAAATTCATGAGTCTCCTCTCCGAGTCCATCACTAATGCGCAAATCCCCCATCATCAGTCTCTTCAGTCTTCCTTTCTTGTCATCTTTACCTAAGAGAAAAATCATCTTTGTTGTCTTAAAAAGGCCACAACATGTGTCTTCCAAACTTCTTCAAAACTTAAATCAATGGACTACCTTTAAACTTGCGGAACCATAAAAGGCATGTCAATAGAAGTATCAGCAACAAAATTGCTGAAATTGCTGGTATAACTTTTATTACGATGCTCTTTCGCCCTTTGCCTGAAAAGGAACGATGCTATGAGGTTTAATATATTGCAAAACTTTACTTTAATAGTATCATGAGTAACCTAGTTAATGCATCAGGAATGTTTTAGATGTGCACTTGGGCTCACTACCTGTACCACCATTTTGGCATATTAAATGCGTTGACATATATACATAGTACAAACATGAACAAAATGGCAACATCATGGAGATAGCACATATAGTCGAATAGTTTGAATACTGAAAGCATAGATTTTCGGTTTAGCATGTTAGGATTCTGAGAACTAATGCCCTCTAGTGATTTTGCTGCCTGTAGTGGTGGAGCCAAAGTTAAAGCAGCAAGTTGTCATGCTCTGCTTCTTATGTTACACGCAAATTCTTAAACTGAAACATTCATGGACATAAACAAGAGCAATAGAAAGAGGAATGTACTTGGCAAGGCAGTAAGCCGGAGATACAGGTTCTCATTGCCGATGGCGCCACCCTTCTCCACGTCAATCAGCTCCCCGGTCCACAGCAGGCACCTTGTTGCATCCCCATCAATGTTGCTGGTGCTTAGATTAGCATAAGCATACGCTGCACATGAGCAATTTTTGCTGCACTCAACTGCACAGTCATCATAGCTTTTATTCCACAGGCGTATGAATTTGTCTGGCACCTTCATTGCTGGCAAGGTCAAGAAACTGTCCTCTCCACCACACTGCAGTTCCTCCTTTCGCCGGCAACCATGAAAAAAATTGCCTCTAACCCACTCTGTTTTGTTACTAGGGTCAAATCCATCAAGGCACTTGCATGTGGGAGTTGCCTCTGTGTTGTCGCAGTAGCCGTATGCACCACAATATCCATAGAGATTGCACTGGTAAGCTGGCAACTGTTCAACGGCGGTCCAATCTGTCAAGCTGGTATTCCATCTCAACAGCATCGTCTTTCCGGAGTAGTCAACCTTGTAAAATATCCTGGAGGAGCCATCTGATAGTCCAAATGTTGCATAGGTCTCATCGTCCGTGCCCTTGTTAATTGTCAAATACATGAGCGAACTAACGGTCTGCAGTTCCATGTTGGAGTATACATAGCCGTTCCACACTGGAGCACGCCGGTATGGCACTGACCCATCCCAGACGAAGTACTGTAGGGGAGTGGCAAGGTCTTTCCCAGCAGAGAACCTGCCTTTTGACGGGTCATCAGGGCCCTTCCAAGAGATGATCCGCCATGGTGGGTGTGTCTTGTGGGTGTCACGCATAGGCATACCAGCAAGGACGACGTCGCTTGGGTTTTCGAAGCTCTGCCATAACATGGCACCGTCTGATGATAGGATTACAAGATTGCCACTGTTGAGAAGTTTGGCTGAAGAGTTGCTGCCAGTAATTGTGTTTGCCATCCAAAGTATGTGGCGGCCATTGGTTTGAGACAACACAAGGCTCGAGCTGTTGGTCATAGAAAGCACCGCGGATGAACCATCCGTGATCGGATTATCGCGGTTGGCAACCCAGACAACGGTGTGCAATGGGATATCGTTGAACCATATGCCAACATACATATTTTTAGTTGAGTTTGAGGGGGTAAAGAAGCCTAAGGCGAACGAACCTTGATCCGAGGTGAGAGTTTTTCCAGGAGTGAGACCCATGCCAGGGACAAGCACACTGTCAGGTGCGCAGAGAAGCACTGAACTGAAGGGCCAAGGAATCAGGAGCGTGATGATGATCAAGTGTAGAGTAGGAAGGTGCATGCTTACAGCAAGATCGGAGAAGGTGATAAGATTGGGTGGAGAAGATTGAGGAAAATTGATAATGAACTACGAAAACTAAACTTACAATTGAAATAGGTGCACTGCTGTTCCATTTTAGTCACGCAATAATTAAGAACTTGAGACAGACAGCTAGTGAAGTGTGAACAGAGGGGCAGTTTTTCAAATACTGCGTGGTTCCAGTGGTAGAATGGGTCCTAATAGTTGTAAATGCCAGAAAGGTACAACACCTTCCTGTCATTTACCACTCTCAAGAAGCTGATAGTGATATACTTGGATCCATTCCACCACTCCAACAATGCGGTACTTGAAAAGCTGTCCTCTGTCGACACTTCACTGCCTATCTTCGTAGAAAAATCACATTTGACTTCAACTTGGGGTTTCAAGGTGTTGTACCTTTGATAACCATAAAACCCACATGTGGACTCTCTCAGTCTTGACTCTTGCACGTGTAAGTCATAAGATGCATCTTTATCTTGGCAAAGACAACCCTGGAGAATAAGGCATTAAACGAGCTTTCTCTGTACTCAATAAGATTATCAGTACCTTTCTTCCAATTTTCTGTCCATGGGCATTCATATTGCAATAAGAAGTTGCACCTACACACTTGGCTTTGGCAGTTGATAATGTCACTGCTGATACTCTTTCATGTGCAGCTGGAAACTTACCATTGTTGCCAGATATATTGACCTCTGAAACAAGAATCTAAACTTATGAAACCAGGTATACCTGCAAGATGGACGACCCATATTTGTTAACCAAGCATTTGCATCATCAAACAAAAACTAAAATGAGCAAGTAGCTGCAGTACCATTCACAGTCAGAGATCCACACATTACTTCACCCAAATGCAGTGTGCTATCACTAGGAGCCTCTGTATTAGACCTTAAAAGGCAGTTGCAAACTGACCCTGATGCTTAAATGAAGTAAATCAAATGCAGTCAACCAAAAAAGGCATTTAATTAACGATGTTTGCCGTACACACGCTGGATCTCGCTAGAAGAAGTTGGCTCAACAGTAACCACAGAAACAACACCGTACAGTTTGGTATCATTACAGAGCAAGAGATCTTCCAAGGCACACCTCAAGCAGAAGGTAGTGGCAAATCATAACATTCCTTGGCCATGTGAACGCACTGTAACCAATGCAGAACCTCCACATTAGGGTCCTCCTCTAGAACCACGTCTCTAGCAGCAATCTGAATTGCACCACGGTACATGACAATCCTCCCACGAACCCTCAACAGGGTGCCCAGGCGTACCACCTCCGACATTTTCGATGCCATCTCTCCAGTTGGGTCAGAATCGGATGAACTGTTTGCATTCAGGTATTGGTGGTTCAGCCACAGGACACATGGTACACAGCCAGTGCCATCATCGACCAGGAAGCGGAGAAACTTCTCCCTGCGGTCACGTGAAACAACAATCCCGACAACCTCGGCACGGGCAACCGTACGGCCACAGCGAACAAAGGAAGCCGGCGATGTATGTCGGGGGGTTAGCGTGAGAAGGTCGGCAGCCAGAAGCTTGACGTGCACAAGATGAAGGGAGTCCATGCTGAGTCTGCATACAACCCATGAGGCAATGAAGTTCAGAGAAGAGATCTAACTAGAGCTTCACATTTTTATCATACATGCTAAAAAGTTAAGAAAAAAAATCTATATATATCATTGGCAGAGCCAGGATTCAAGCAAGCCCAGGCTAAAAGTCTAGCGCATATAACTAACGAGAAAAGTAGCCCATATCACGGCATAAACAACTATAGCTCAATTGCACATTGATAAATTAGAAATCAACATTTAACAATCCAACAAAATAGATAACATGAGCAAAATTACAAATAATATTACAAGAGGATATTATTCGGACTGAACTGAACACGAGGTTTCAGATTCTGTAGTTAATTGGTTGGTTTCAGATTCTGCAGCAAACCATGGTGGTGCTCCTGTCTCCAGAGCCGCCACATCGTGAGAATCAGATCAGCGCGGGGAGCAAACCACCACACTTTTTTGGAGGAAACCACACACTGACAAAATCTAACACACAGGATAAACGGTTGAATTGAATTCATCGAAATTCAGAACAAGGATACATATTGCTCTGCTTGTACTAGCAGTTAGATAATCAGATAAGACTAAGTCACAGAATAACTGAAGGTGATAATGTAACAGTACAACACTGAATCAATGTATATATATCCTTGAGTTTTTTCAGTGGGCACAACGAATCAAAATGTTTGCAATGCACGAATTCAAGTGATTAAAATTCACCTTGCCCTTGCTCTGGAACTCAGGTGAAGCAGCTGATGCCTGCTCCTGGAAGGCCTGAGCCCTGAGGATTCACGGGCTCCGCCGAGCGGCCGACACGTACGGCCTTGAGGTCGGGGCCCGGGGGAGTGGGCACTGGATGGTGCGGGATTGCGGCGGACAGTGTCTAGTGGCGGCGCCGGCACGCCGGCGAGGCTAGGCTCCGGCCGGCCGCGCGCCGCTGTTCGCGGTAGGGTTCGGACTTAGAGCTGCAGGCCGGCGATGTGCTGGGCGTACTGGGCTGGCTTCCGATTCGGTCGGATGCATCAGCCGAGTGTGTGTATGGGCTAGCCTCTTTTTTGTTTTTTTGAGGAACGTGTATGGGCTAGCTTTTTTTTTTTGAGGGGAGTGTATGGGCCAGAAGGGAATGCAGCTTCAGGTTTGGGCCAGCAATTTGGAGCCCAAGCTTACAACCCCCTAAAAAAAGCTGGTTGGAAAGACATTGAAAAAAATAGAGAGCAGTTTCATAAGCTCACTGATTTAGTATAACTTTGCATTAAATTTATATTACCAGTGACACTTATTTTGAGACAAAGGAGTATCTTTTTACAATAAATATGTATGTGTTCTGACTATCATGCATATTTTTATGGACAAACGATTTTTGTATTGCCATGCGCAAAACAAAAGGTCAATGCTCTAGAAATGCTATTTTAAAAGCATGCTAGAGCATCGATTATTTTTCCCGCATAGACTACTATGAATGCTGTTTGTCGATGAGAATGTGCACACTGTTAGACACGCTAGTAGAAAAGGGGGCAAAGGTCCAGGCCGGGTCAGCCCATTAGTCCCGGTTTAGTCTAGAACCGGGACCAATGGGGGCATTGGACCCGGTTCGTGAGCTCAGGGGGCCGGCCGGGCCACGTGGGCCATTGGTCCCGGTTCGTCTGGACCTTTGGTCCTGGTTGGTGGGACGAACCGGGATCAATGGGCCTCGCTCCTGGCCCACCACCATTGGTCCCGGTTGGTGGCATGAATCGGGACCAAAGGCTCCCCTTTAGTCCCGATTCATGCCACCAACCGGGAACAGTGGTGGTGCCTATATATACCTCCCTCGTGCCAGAGCAGAGCACCACTACTAGGAAAAACCTTATACACAGAACTTTAGCAGTAGCGGGGGTAAAAAAAGCACGCTGGTGCTAAGTAGCAGTAGCGCCCCCCTGCAAACCGCACTGCAGATAAAGTTCTAGCAGTAGCGCGTCTCGTCCTAAACACGTTGCTACTACAATTCCCACGGCTTAGCCGATAGGCTACACATAGTAGTAGCGACCTAAAACGAACTGCGCTACCGCTACTTTCTTTTTAGCAGCGCATTTTATTACAAATTCGCTACTGCTAAAGGATATAAAATTAAATGTAAAGCAAATAGAAAGGTAATTGGAAATGAAAGAAATAGAATAAGGTGAAAGGAAAAAAATAAAATGTGAAGAAAACTAAATGAAAAAGGGAAAAAAAGAGAAAGGAGTAGCAGTAGCGTGTATCCCAGAACGCGTTGTAGCTAACGTAGCCGCAGCGCGCTTTCTGGAACGCGCTACTGCTACTTCTGACTTAACCACGGGGTTCGTCCTTCCCCACACGGCCACTTCCCCCAAATCCAACTCTCCACTCTCGCCGCCGCCGTCGCCCGTCGGCCGCCGCGCGCTCTCCGCACACCCTCTACGCCGCCCCCGACCCCAGATTCAACGCCGCCCCACCCCCGACCTTCAACGCCGCCCCCGACCCCGACCTCGACGCCGCCGTCCGCCGCGCGCCCGAGCCCCGACCCCGGCCTCGACGCCGCCTGCCCCTCGCTCATCGCAGGCACCCGAGGTGAGCAAGCCTGCTCCTCCCTCTCCCCTACCTCTGCCTAGGGTTTCTTTATTTTTTTAGTTGCATCAAATTAGTTAGGGTTCATGTAAGGGTTGAAACGAATCGGATGCGGATGCGGCTCAAATGAGTTAGGGTTCATGTAAGGGTGGAAACGAATCAAATTTCTAAGATGAATCATAAAACGAGTAAAATTTGACCACTTATTTCACTTTATAGTTGGATAATTGGAATATCCGCTACCACTTTCCACCCCTAGGTTTATCAAATTAGATGGTAATTAGGATAGTAGTTCCTAGGTACTAATTAGTTAGTAAGAACTTGTTACTATTTTTATTTATAGTAAGTTTATTTTTAGTAAGAACTAGTTGAATTAATAGAACTAGTTAGTAGGAACTTGTTGCTATTTTTTAGTTAAAGCAATTTTTCTCGCATCGACGTGGATGATGCCTATCCCGCATCCTCGTCGTCCAGTCGGCGGAGGACAACATCTGCTTGACCAGATGGGCCATGTCCGGGACTGGGCTCCGCCGGGGTGGTACTGGGAGGCGCTACCTACCGGGGGGCGCAGGTTGGTGAGGAGCCAGCCTGTCGTTGACCCGAACCTTCTTTGGTGGCGGTCGCGTGGGCCAGTGACGGTCCAGAGGCTCGAGGACTCCGCGGAGGTGGTGCTTCACCGTGTCAGTGAGGAGGACGCGCACGTCCGTCGCTACTTGTTTGCGTTGGAGCACAGGTTCTCCAATACCTGGCAGGTTCTCCAGGGATCTCACTGGAGCTATGATCCCGTGATGGTTCCTTCTCTGTGGGTGTCCACCGCCCGCGCCGATACCCGTCGTGTGCTAGGGTTTTAGTTGTACTAGTGATGTTATATGTAAGACACTATTCGGGATGTATTAGTGATAATATTCGACGATGTACGGACGCATGAGATGATTTACTTTTGCTTATTGAATGCATGCTAATTTGAGTCCTATAAGATATTTTGAAATGTATATCTTGTGTTGCTCAATATCCAAGTGGCCGGTCATGTTTGCAGGTTACACCTCCGAGTGGCCTATGTTTTGCCGGAGTGTTGATTCATTTCCGTTCAGGCAAATTTCAGGCGCTCGATATGTCCTATTTTAGCAAAGTTCATGCCGGATTTTTCCATGAATTTTGGCATGACTTTTGCCAGAATATGTAGGAAATATCGAGTGCCCCGGATTTGTGTGTTGAGTATCCTGGTAGTTGTCTTCTATCGATTTTCAATTAATGTTTTAACTATGAACATAGGAAATGTCTGACGACAAAAAGAATTTCGGTATTTGCAAATACTGCGAAGACGAGCGCGGCCTGTGCGACGGAATCTTCCTAGATGATGATAGGCGCTTCAGCATCAAGCTGGACGAGAACTTCGAAGTGGATACAGTAAGTCACAACGACAAGTCTTTTTTCGTAATTAAGCATGACATCTGCTTCATTTGCTTCAACTTATTTTTTTTACTGTTCTACTAGCGTATCCCCTGCCATGCAAGAGTTTTTGTATTGGATAAGATAGATTTCAGTCATACTATGGAGGTAAAGAAAGTTTACTTGAAGACCGAGCATGATTATATTTTCCACGCAAAATTATACAATTCAGACGACTACACCTATTTTGGATGCAAAACATGGCGGGCACTATGCAAGACTTATGCATTTGAGCCTGATATGGTTATCACCTTTGATATTCGTCTGGAAGATGATATTGAAGGTAATACCGACATCTGGGTCGATGTGCAGACGCCTCCAGTTACACCATTATGTAAGTTTCCCAACCATATTTATGTCTTTGATATTGTTTATTCAAAAATAGTTGACAACTAATTTGTATTGTCAGCTTATTTCGGTGCAAGCAAACATGTCCGGCGCTTGGTAGACAGGACCTACTACTGTCCCGGGGCTGAACTAAACTGCGAGGAGCTAAGTCATTATGTTTCATGGCTTGAGGATCTTGATACTGTCAAGACAAATTTTCTTCCTGGACTTAGAAATGTTAGTACTGAAAACGTGCGACCAATGGTGTTCGTAATGAACTACGGTCACATCTATTTAGGAAGGATGGTAAGATTTTTACTATGTGTCCTCAGTGCATCTTTTCCATACATTATTTGTGAAGCTAAACTTCATTGCTAAGTATGTTACCATACGATGTTTTTTCAATAGGGACTCCCGATGAATGTTGTGCCTTATGGGATCGAGACTAAAGGTACCATGAGTATTATTAGCTTACAGCCAAGATATCCTACATGTTACTTTAGTGCATTCAAGATCAGCGATGAATGCTTAATAGTGCAAGACTGGACCAGATATGTGACGGGGGAGCGCAGAGAAGTACTAGGAGGCAGCAAACAGATGTGCTACCCAAAATTAGGAGACAGGTTCATCTGCATGCTCCAACTTGATCAAGGAGGAGAGCTACACATGTTTTATGTTATTTTACCTAAGAGAGAGCAGCAGGAGTGATTAGCTAGCTAGAAATGAGTTTGAGGATGATGATGTGCTACACTATTACTATGATGATAAAATAGCTAGTGTTGGTGGTAATGACTATGATGATTATTATTAGCTAGTGTTGCTGGTGATTAGCTAGCTAGAATGAGAGTTTGAAGATGATGATGTGTGCTACACTATAACTATGATGATTAAATAGCTAATGTTGGTGGTAATGACTATGATGATGATTAAATAGCTTGTGTTGGCGGATTAGATTCAAGTGGAGGCAACATGTGGTGCACATCGAAAGTACTACTAGTCCAAACTAGATCAAGTTTGGATTTGTAGTATACTTTTGACATGCACCACATATTGCCTCCACTTGAAACTAATCCACCTTCATTTGACACACTGTTATGGACATAATGATGTAAACCGCATAACTGGTATTGTACCAATATTTGTACGATAAATACACTAAAAATTAAAAAAAAGAATAATACTAGTAGCGATGGACGGAAAACGCGCTGCCAGTAGTTACATTAGCAGTAGCGTGGGATTGAACAAACGCTGCAGCTACTTGTCCTAGCAGTAGCGCGTGTAACACGCGCTACTGCTAAGGAATGGATGTAGCGCCTTATCAGTAGCGCATATCCCCGCGCTACTGATAGGCCTAAAACCCGCGCTGCTGCTACCCTTTTCCTTAGTAGTGCACACTGCTCTGTTTTTTCTGTCCGAGGGGGAGAGGGCTTGGTGGTGCTCTAGCTCACCTCCTATGCACACAAGGTGTTCGATGGAATGCCCGAGCCACACTACTTAAGCTTTCTCCTCTCCAAGCTCGACCTCCAAATTCCATTTTCCTCAATATTTGTCTAGGTTTAGCGGTCCGTCATGCCCTGTCCCCGTCTTCACCGCCGTCGATCACCCGCGTCGAGTTCATCGCCGGCACCACCGTGGTGAGCCTCTTGTTCTTATCTTCTTTCTAAAAGGAAAAAATATTCTTACTTGTATGTTTACATAGATACTTGTATTATTTTCTTACTTTTATTATTGCATCTTATATAGTGCGATGGTTTTGGTATCCGCCCCCGTCGGCCCTCGTCCTGTCTATGATTCGGATGTGGTATATATATTATCTTTATAACTATTGGTTTATTTATTGTTTATGAAAATTGTGCCGGCCAACGTGACATAGATTTTATTTATCTAGGATGTATGTGAACAGGAAATTCGAACCGACCCTATTGTCGAGAGGATAAATTTAGTTGAAGAAGAAAACCATTTCTTGAAGGAAAAAATAAAAAAATTGAGGAGGAGAAGATGATATTGGAGTTGCATGTTGCGGATGTCATCGATGATCACAAGATCAAGATGGATGCAATGCGCTTGAAGATTAGAAAGATTAGAAAATATGCCATTCATACCGAGGCTTGGTATCATTATGCCGTTGGATCAATTGTTACCTTGGTTGCGATTATGATCGCCTTTGTTTTCGCATTTAAATGTTTTGCATAGTTTCAATGTATGGTTTAATTAATTAGATGCTCTGGAGAGCTATATGTTGTTAGATGAGAACTATGTATGTACTTTGGTTTTAATGTGATGATGAACTTCTATTAATTTGGACACTTAATTATATATAATGCACGCAGATGAACCGGCAATGGATGCACGGTGATAGACACACCTCCGAGTACATTAAGGGCGTGCATGGGTTTCTCGATGCGGCTGAGGCAAACAAGCAGAATGGTTTTATGTGTTGTCCATGCACTAAATGTGGGAATACGATGTCTTACTCTAACCGGAAAATCCTTCACACCCACCTGCTTTACAAGGGTTTCATGCCACACTATAATGTTTGGACGAGGCACGGAGAAATAGGGGTTATGATGGAAGACGACGAAGAAGAAGAGTACGATGACAACTATGTGCCCCCTGAATACCGTGATGCTGCAACCGGGGGAGCTGGTGAAGATCAAGAGGAACCAAACGATGTGCCCAATGATGCTGCAACGGGTGAAGCTGCTGAAGATCAAGAGGAACCAGACGATGTGCCTGATGATGATGATCTCCCCTGGGTCATTGTCGATGCAAGGACGCAATGCGAAAGTCAAAAGGAGAAGCTGAAATTCGATAGCATGTTAGAGGATCACAAAAAAAGGTTGTACCCCAATTGCGAAGATGGCAACACAAAGCTCGGTACCGTACTGGAATTGCTGCAGTGGAAGGCAGAGAATGCTATGCCTGACAAAGGATTTGAGAAGCTACTGAAAATATTGAAGAAGAAGCTTCCAAAGGATAACGAATTGCCCGACAGTACATACGCAGCAAAGAAGGTGGTATGCCCTCTAGGATTGGAGGTGGAGAAGATACATGCATGCCCTAATGACGGCATCCTATACCGCGGTGCATACAAGGATCTGAACGCATGCCCGGTATGCGGTGCATTGCGGTATAAGATCAGACGAGATGACCCTGGTGATGTTCATGGCGAGCCCCGCAGGAAGAGGGTTCCTGCGAAGGTGATGTGGTATGCTCCGATAATACCACGGTTGAAACGTCTGTTCAGAAACGGAAAGCATGCCAAGTCGATGCGATGGCACAGTGAGGACCGTAAGAAAGGCGGGAAGTTAAGAGCACCCGATGACGGGTCGCAGTGGAGAAAAATCGAGAGAAAGTACTGGGATGAGTTTGCAAAGGACCCAAGGAACGTATGGTTTGCTTTAAGCGCGGATGGCATTAATCCTTTCGGGGAGCAGAGCAGCAATCACAGCACCTGGCCTGTGACTCTATGTATGTATAACCTTCCTCCTTGGATGTGCATCAAGCGGAAGTTCATTATTATGCCAGTTCTCATCCAAGGCCCTAATCAACCCGGCAACGACATTGATGTGTACCTAAGGCCATTAGTTGAAGAACTTTTGACAGCTGTGGAATGGAAACGGTGTACGTACGTGGGATGAGCACAGACAAGAGGAATTTAACCTAAAGGCATTGCTGTTCGTGACCATCAACGATTGGCCCGCTCTCAGTAACCTTTCAGGACAGACAAACAAAGGATACCACGCATGCACACACTGTTTAGATGACACTGAAAGTATATACCTGGACAAATGCAGGAAGAATGTGTACCTGGGCCATCGTCGATTTTTTCCGACCAACCATCAATGTCGAAAGAAAGGCAAGCATTTCAAAGGCAAGGCAAATCACCGGAAGAAGCCCGCCATGCGTACCGGTGATCACATACTTGCTATGGTCAATGATTTACACGTAATCTTTGGAAAGGGTCCCGACGCACTAGCTGTTCCGAATGACGTTGAGGGACACGCACCCATGTGGAAGAAGAAATCTATATTTTGGTACCTACCCTACTGGAAAGACCTAGAGGTCCGCTCTTCAATCGACGTGATGCACGTGACGAAGAACCTTTGCGTGAACCTGCTAGGCTTCTTGGGCGTGTATGGAAAGACAAAAGATACACCTGAGGCACGGGAGGACCTGCAACGTTTGCACGAAAAAGACGGCATGCCTCCGAAGCAGTATGAAGGTCCTGCCAGCTACGCTCTTCCGAAAAAGAGAAATAAATCTTCTTTGAATGCCTGCTCAGTATGAAGGTCCCGACTGGCTTCTCGTCGAATATAAAGGGAATAATAAATATGCCAGAGAAAAAGTTCCAGAACCTAAAGTCTCATGACTGCCACGTGATTATGATGCAACTGCTTCCGGTTGCATTGAGGGGGCTTCTACCGGAAAACGTTCGATTAGCCATTGTGAAGCTATGTGCATTCCTCAATGCAATCTCTCAGAAGGTGATCGATCCAGAAATCGTACCAAGGCTAAGGAGTGACGTGGAGCAATTTTTTGTCAGTTTCGAGCTGGTGTTCCCACCATCCTTCTTCAATATCATGACGCATGTCCTAGTTCATCTAGTCGACGAGATTGTCATTCTCGGGCCCGTATTTCTACACAATATGTTCCCCTTTGAGAGGTTCATGGGAGTCCTAAAGAAATATGTCCATAACCGCGCTAGGCCAGAAGGAAGCATCTCCATGGGCCATCAAACAGAGGATGTCATCGGGTTTTGTGTTGACTTCATTCCTGGCCTTAAGAAGATAGGTCTCCCTAAATCGCAGTATGAGGGGAGACTGGCTGGAAAAGGCACTCTTGGAAGTGAATCAATAATATGCAGGGACGGATATTCTTGGTCTCAAGCACACTACACAGTTCTACTGAACTCTACCTTGATGACCCCGTATGTCGATGAACACAAGAACAGTCTGCGCTCCAAACACCCGGAGCAGTGCGACGACTGGATTACATGTGAACACATTAGGACTTTCAGCAGTTGGTTGGAAGCACGTCTCAGAGGTGACAACACTGTTTGTGATGAGTTGTACTTGTTGTCCAGGGGACCATATTTGACTGTATTGATTTGCAAAGGATATGAGATAAATGGGAATACATTTTACACGATTGAACAAGATCAAAAGAGCACCAACCAAAACAGCGGTGTCCGCTTTGATGCAACAACCGAGAAGGGAAAGGACACATATTATGGTTACATAGTGGACATATGGGAACTTGACTATAGACAAGATTTTAAGGTCCCTTTGTTTAAGTGCAAATGGGTCAATCTGTCAGGAGGCGGGGTATATGTAGACCCACAGTACGGAATGACAACAGTGGATCTGAAAAATCTTGGGTACACTGACGAACCGTTCGTCCTAGCCAATGATGTGACACAGGTTATCTATGTGAAGGACATGTCTAGCAGACCGAGGAAAAGAAAAGATAAGGAAACGAATACATCATACGATGAGCCAAAGCGCCACATAGTTCTTTTAGGAAAAAGGGACATTCTGGGAGTGGAGGGCAAGACAGACATGTCTGAAGATTATGAAAAGTTTCATGAAATTCCTCCCTTCAATGTCAAGGCTGACCCAAGCATCCTGATAAATGATGAAGATTATCCATGGCTACGGCGCAATAAGCAAATGACACAAGCGAAGAAAAAGTGAAGACTTTCTCCTGCAACTATTATGATGATACCATGCCAAATTTGTAACAGACGAGTATGCTATGCCAAGTTTTTCAGAGTTCATTTGAAAACTATGAATTTAGGTCGAATTTTCTCTATAGGTGCATCTATGTTCATTTTTTTTAGTAAAGTTAATCACAAACTTGTGATTCACACAAATTTCAAAGAATTCAAATTTTAACTATTCAAATTTGAAAACTAATGGCACTAACAGAAAGTTTATAATTTTTCTGAAACTAATGGCACTAACAGAAAGTTTATAATTTTGCTGACCTAAAAGCAAAAAAGAATTAAAAAATAAAGAAAAAATTGGAAGAAATAGGGCTCGCCCCTGGCCCATGACCATTAGTCCCGGTTTGTGCCACGAACCGAGACTAAAGGGTTGGCCCTCGTTGCACCCAGAGTTTAGTCCCACCTCGCCAACCGAAGGGCGCGCACACCGTTTTATAAGCCCGTCCCTCTCTGCATTGTTGAGCTCCTCTCAAAGTGAAAATAGATGCCCCTATACAGGAAATTTGACCTAAATTCATAATGAATTTCTCTGAAATTCATAGAAATTGATTATGAATCTAGGTTTAATTTTCTCTATAGGTGCATCTATGTTCATTTTTTAGTAAAGTTAATCACAAACTTGTGATTCACACAAATTTTTAAAAATTCAAATTTAAACTATTCAAATTTTAAAACTAATGGCACTAACAGAAAGTTTATAATTTTTGTGACCTAAAAGAAAAAAGAAATCACTAAAAAACTATAAGTATTTAGTTCTAAGTAGAAATGAAAAAATAAATAGCAAAAAAGAAAAAAATGCCTATAATATTTGTTATGACTAACTAAAATTACCAAATTGAGTATAATGATAAAACACAGTAATATTAAATAGCAGGAAAAAGAATGACTCAAAAATCAAATTTTATAGTAAAGTTATTCATAAACTAGTGATTCACACAAATTTAAAAAATTCAAATTTAAACTGTTCAAATTTTAAAACTAATGGCACTAACAGAAAGTTTATAATTTTTGTGACCTAAAATAAAAAAGAAATCACTACAAAACTATAAGTATTTAGTTCTAAGTAGAAATGAAAAAATAAATAGCAAAAAAGAAAAAAAAATGCCACCTACTGGGCCACCACGGCCTGAATACGACTAGAAACCCAACCATGGGCCAGGATTCAGGCCCGCAGCAGGCCCAGTAGGCCCACAGGCATTGCAGTGACAGATTAGGCCTGGAAGCCCGCAGTTGAGAGGAGCTCGAGAGGGTGGGCCCAGCAGCGCTAATAAACCACTCCCGAACCCTCTCAACTAGCGAGGTGGGACTAAACTTTTGGGCGCGGGGCAGCACAAGGCCTTTGGTCCCGGTTGGTGGGACGAACCGGGACTAAAGGGGGGCATTGGTCCCGGTTCGTGGCACCAACCGGGACCAATGGCCCCCTTTAGTCCCGGTTGGTGCCACCAACCGGGATCAAAGGCCGCCGCTTCCCGCCCTTTGGGCTGCTGAAAAAAGGCCTTTGGTCCCGGTTGCTGGCACCAACCGGGACTAAAGGGGGCATTGGTCCCGGTTTGTGCCACGAACCGGGACCAAAGGCCTGGGTATATAAGTAGCACTTAGGAAAATTTCACAGTTTCCCTCGCCAGTTGCCCCCGATGACGCCGACCTCATCGACGCCGCCAGGCTGCCCCGACGCCGTCCGCCGCCCGTGTCGTTGCCCCCGACCACGCCGTCGCCGTCGCCCGAGCCTTCCTCGTGGCCGACGCCACCTCGCGGTGAGCGCCGCCCTGTTCCCCTGCGCCTCCCCCTGTACTGGCCGCCGCCGCCGCGCGCTGCCATCGCGCCGCCGCCCTGCCCTGCGCGGCCGCCGCGCGCCACCCCTGCCCTTCACTGCCACCGCCCCTGCCCTTCATTTTTTTAGTTTAATTTTTTTTCATATGTGTATGTATATTGTATATGTGTATGTATAATGTATATATGTATGTGTATGTATATGTGTATGTGTATGTGTATGTATAATGTATATGTGTATGTGGTTAGTTTAATTTTTTTTGTTCACAGAAATTTTGTTCATATATATATATATATAAATAAAGTTTTTTGTTCATAGAGAGTTTTTTGTTCATATATAGAAAGTTAGAAGAAAATTTAGAATATGCTAAAATTTAGAAGAAAAAGAAGGATAGGAAAGAAGAAAATAAGAAGGGGAAGAAAGAAGAAGAGGAGAGGAAGAAGAGGAGAAATAAATAAGAAGAGGAAAAAAGAAGAAAAAGAAGAGGAGAAGAAGAAAGGAATAGAGGAGAAGAAGAAAAAATAGAAATTTCTATTTTTTCTTCTTCTCCTCTATTCCTTTCTTCTTCTCCTCTTTTTTCTTCTTCTTTTTTTCTTCAGTCTTCTCCTCTATTCCTTTCTTGTTCTCCTCTATTCCCTCTCCCGATAACTTCAACACGAGGGGGGGGGTCGATATACCCCTCGGATAACTTCGACATGAGGGGCGGTCGATATATATACCCCCTCTCGACTGTGATAACTTATACCGCAGGCGCACCCCCCGACCCTCTGGCTCGACCAAAACTCTCGAGGACACCCAAACCCTAGAAAAAAATGATGTCGGTCTCCTACCCCCTCCCGCCGCGCCCCTACCCGACAAACTCTCTCGAGGCCACCCCAAACCCTTGAAGCGTTGTCGAGGCCACCCCAAACCCTAGAGAAGCAGCGTCGAGGCCACTAATTAATATATATGATTCCTTACTATGATTAGCTAGCTAGTTACGTTTGCCACTAATATATCAATCTGTCATGTTTGAATAATAATTGCCATGTTATAAATATTTGTAGAAACTATGGACACCGCCCGAGACGAAGCAAAAGAAGCGTTGTTGAGGGACATAATCGCACAAGGAAGTGATGCCGTCTCGTTGTTTCTCAACGACACCGATGGTCTGGAAGGAGAGGGTGAAGAAGCTGGCTCCGGTGACCTAATGCCGGTGCAAGAAGGAGAACGTGAGGACGACTCCGATGACCCAATGCCGGTGCAAGAAGGAGACCGTGATGACGGCTCCGGTGACCGAACCGAGTCCGGCCAGGTATATATATTAGTTAAGCCTGTGCTGACTAGCTAATTGATGCATTCATTGTTTTGGTATGTACACATATTAATTAAGTCTTTGTTCTTTTTTCTAGCCCTCCGGATCGAGCACAACTGAGGTAAAGAGACGAGGCCCGAAGAAAAAGTTGAGCTCGGATGAAAGGTTTGAGATCATAGCAATCGCGCCCGACGGCCAACCGATTGAACCCATCCGAACAAAGAACGCATTTGTTGCTCAGTGCGGGGTTCTGGTTAGGGACAAGATCCTGATCAGCATCCATCAATGGTTAAAGCCGTCTACAGAAGACCCTGAGGTGTCTTACGTCAATGATATGCAGAAAAATGATCTTTGGACTGAGCTGAAGTCAAATTTCACCCTACCGCCAGAGGATGATCCGGAGAAGCCAGTTAAAGAGCAATTAATCAAGTCTTTTGCTCTTAAGAGGATGGCAGACCTATTCAGGAGGTGGAAGAAAGAGCTGAATAGGTTTGTCGATAAAAAAGAGACACCAGAATTGAAGGGCAGATATGAGAAGATCAGAGATCACTGGCCCACATTTGTGGCCCACAAGACATCGAAAAAGAGTAAGAAGATGTCGGCGACAAACAAGAAAAATGCTGCGAAGAAGAAGCTTCACCATCGCACGGGGTCAGGTGGCTACCTCGTAGCCTGGCCTAAGTGGGCCAAGGCTGAGAATGATCTGGTTGAAAAAGGGATCGAACCAGAGACAATGAACTGGCCAGACCGTTGCCGGACTTGGTTCTTCGGGGCTGGCGGAACCTTGGACCCTGTAACAGGGAAGTGCATTTGGACGGACGAGCAACTTGACATACCCTTGAAGAAGCTTCAGTACTATATCGAAGCAGCGCAACAAGGGACGTTCCTTCCAGACAGAGAGAAGGACGAGCTCACAATGGCCCTCGGGAATCCTGAGCACCCTGGGCGGACACGAGACACGCCAGGCTCCATTCCGTGGAAGGTTGGGTTTCCGGACGCGGGCGGTTACAAATGCCAGGAGAGGAGGAAGAAAGTGCAGCAGTCCGAACTGCAGGCGCTTAAAGCAAGGGTACTCGGGATAGAGGAACGAGAAGCAAATCGCAGCAAACGAACTGCCGAAGCTTCCCCCGAAGCTACCACGCCATCTCAGCGGAGAAGCAGCGTGGCTTCCACCAAGCTGCTTCAGCCGGAGCATGTCTTGACGGCTCCTGCCAGCTATCCCGTGGATGCTAACACGGAGTCTCAAAATTGCCACCTTATGACGCAATGGATTAATATGAAGGTCAAGGCGGCTGTTGGCTCTGTTTATCCTTCTGAACCCGGCGCAACTTTTCACTGCCGGCCGATTCCAGAAGGATATGCTAGGGTGATGGTGGATGAAATAACGGAGGGATTTGAGGAGCTCCCGCTTGACCACCCTACCTGTGAAGGGGAGACTCGGCTGGGTTCTGCTCTGAAGACTCCATGCCTATGGCGGAAGGATCTCATCAACCTTCAGAACTGGACGCCTCCGCCTCCTCCTCCTCCTCCGGCGAGTCAGGGCACTCCACCTCCTCCACCGCCTCCTCCTCCAGCGAGTGACGATCAAGGCACTCGGCCGGCTCCTTCTCCGGCGCGTGGCGGCACTCTGCCTCCTTCTCCGCCTGCGCCTACGCGCCCGAGCAGTCAGCCTTCTCCTTCTCCGCCTCGTCAGCAAGGGCGGAGGAGACCCGCCGCCGCTCCAGCAGCTGCTCCGGCGCGTCGTAGTCCTTCTCCTCCGCCTCGTAAGCAAGTAAAGAAGACAGCCGCTACGTCTGCTCGGCCGGCGTCTAGCAGTACAGCCGGAGGCGGGAAGACATACAGATTCGGTCCTTCTCTGAAGACTCCAGAGAAGTTACCATACGAGATGAGCCCGGAGGAGAACGTGAAGATCGCGCGAACCGAAGCGAAGGAATGGTTTGAAGGGTTGAAAGCACAGAGACATCCACCTCCGAAGGAGAAGGTAGATCCGGTGAAAGCGAAGTGCACTCTGGCTGCCCTGGCAAAACCACCCAAGTCTCCGCCGAAAGGCAACTATGAGCGCATTATTGCAAAGACATGGGACGAAGCGGAGCGGTCGGGAAGTACAGTCAGTGATCAAAGGATGAAAGAACGACGAGCAGCTGGGAAACAAATTGCCCAGCTCGGCGAACAAGGGAATCAATCGTGCCCCCCGCTCAAGGTGCCTAGCGACATCGTCGATCCGAGGATGGGCCCGGTTATAGCAATCTTGCAGATTACCTGCTCGACGATGTACATTATGATCCCATGGACGTGCAGATACACAGATACGAGTACAGGAAGCCTCTCGTCAAAGATGAAAAATCTCTAACAACGATGATGCGAAGATTGCATGATTGGTAATTGAAAATCTGCAGAGAGTCTGGGGGGAGGAGTACTTTGTATGCGAGAGTTAAACCGGAGCATGACCTCGTTGGAATTGATCTGTTGCCTATTCCATTTGAGGAGTTCTATCAGTTTTTCAATCAATTGGCCCTCAATAAAGCAACGGTCACCTGCTACTGTCTGTAAGTACTACTACTTCTATCATTAAGTCTCTCTATATAGTTCAGCTCTTTATTTGCATGTATTTATAATTATCCTCACTATATTATGCAGATTGAAGATCGCCGAATTGAAGAAAAGACAGATCGGTGATATTGGGTTCGTTAACACATATCTCATAGATGCAACTGAGGTTGAACATCGTCCCGCAGATACCGAGGCCAACTTGCTACGATCATTCAAAATAAATGAAAACAAAGATGTAATACTCTTTCCTTACAACTTCAAGTGAGTGTTACTGTCTTGTGCATATTCGGTTTCACTTATATATTAGTCCAGGTTATAGTAATGTAATTGATGAGTTATGCATGCGTGCGCAGGTACCACTATATTCTCCTAGGGATTAGGCTTGAGCAGGGAGTAGTAACTGTCTTGTACTCTAAACGAAAAGATCCCCAGGAGTATGCGGACATGACTGAAATCCTCGAGAAGTAAGTTAAATCAATCATTATCCACCATATCAGCAACTTTGTTCATTTCCTGATATCAAGTAATTGTTTTCTTTTGTCTGGCAGGGTTTGGAGAAAATTCACCAAAAAATCTCCGGGACTGCCCAAGATGCTGCAATTTAGATACCCGAAAGTAAGTACTATAGTAGCATGTTCCGCGCGTCTCCTAGCTATTGATTCAAGCGCTAGTTTCATCAATACCATTTGGCATTCTTGCTTATCTGTTTGATTGACCTCTATTTCTTGTAAAGTGGTTGTGGCAGGAACAAGGGAATGATTTCTGTGGATACTACGTTTGCGAGTCCATCCGCCACACGACCTGTGAGCGGGGCGGGTACTCTGACGAACAATATGAAGTGCGTAAGAAATAATATTCACAATTTTAGTTTATTACCTTCATTTGTGTTGAGTTTCATTCATTCATATATATATGTATTGACCCCCTTCTTCAAATTAGATGTTTCGGCAGCGGGATGAACTCCTGGCACCAGATCGCACGCGAGCAATTCAAGAGGAATTGGCGGCATTCTTTCTTGACCACGTGATCGCTGAAGACGGAGAATACTATGTGGAGTATGCGTCCGTAATTTAGGAGATTATATTTGTAAGAGATAATTATTGTATATATGTAGCCGGTCGTGTCGGATAGATATACGAGAACTTGTTGTTCGACCAATCTTTCGGAGAAGGAGAGGTGGTCGATATCACTTCTCTCTGTATGCATATATGTTCATGACGATCTTCTGTTTCCTTCGTTTGCTTACTAGCTAGCTATAGCGTGTCTAGTCATCTCTATACGCATGTATAGTACGTAGCGTCGACCAACCACGGACATAAGAGAGGACACTTCTCTTTATTAATTAGCTATCTAACACAATATATGAAATACCTAAATTAACCCCCCAAAACCCCCAACCCCCCCCCCCCCCTTTAAAAAAAACCTAGCCACAGAAATGCTGACGCGTGGAGGTCTATTGGTCCCGGTTGGTGCCACCAACCGGGACCAAAGGCCCTCCTGCCTGGGCTCGGTGCACAGGCCACATGGAGGCCCATCTGTCCCGGTTCTGGTTTGAACCGGGACTAAAGGCCCTTATGAACCGGGACTAAAGGCCCCTTTTCTACTACATGTTACCTGTCAAAAACATTTAGATATCGTAAAAAGGTTTTGGTATTCTTTTTCTAAAAATATTTCAACCATTTAGGTGAGCCCGGGCTAAACTTTAAATATTCGCCCCAAAACTACTTTCACCCAACCTTTCTCACTCCGGATGAGCCTCTATGTATGTTAGTCGTCATGTCTAGCTTAGTACGCAGATCTCATATGTATGCATTTGAACATTATTTCCTGAATAAAAGTCCCATGTTCGACTAAGAAAATGCATCATCTCTAAATTATTATTTTAATAAAATAAAACAGCTATTTGGGTACAATTAACCTCCTAATACAATTGAACCATTCATTTATCTCCCCTAATCATGTTTTGTCAATCGGTTTAGGCCCTATTTCATTCGGCACTTTTCTTGTTTCACGGTCTCCCCATGACGCTATCCTCCGTCTCGTCCATGTTCTCATATTGCGAGAGAAGGCGAGACCCACTCGTTCTCCCCCATATTCTCGATTTTTTAAGGAATCTGCATGACCTCCTCCTTTACCCCAATTTACAGGGTTCATCCGCTGCCACCGGCAAAGGGTGCAAAGGATCCAAATTGGCCAAGGGGGTGAGGTCAAGTTCGTCGAGTGTGATGCCGATGCCAAGAAGTACCTTCTGCCACTCTCGCGGACAAAGGGGACCGGCATCTAGCTCGCACTAGGCCCATGTCAATAGCACTCGCGGTTAATGAACTTGTCACATGAGAACGCTTTGGTTGCAAACTGAATTTGGCATGCGGGTTTGTCCGAGTCCAAATTCCTTTTACCACCTGAAGTCGCACAAGGAGCAAAGTGGGAGGAGCTTTCTGCAAGATTAACAGCCATAATTTTTTTTTGAAACGGCGGACACGCATATCTTACATTTTTAAGAAGTTGCTCCTCACTACTACAAATTCTTTCAACATGCAAGGTGTCCACGTCAGCATCCATTCCCGTGTGGCCACGTCAGCACTAATCCTCCACCCGCATGGTTTTCCATCGCTAATATATCCCTCTTAACTTAGCGGGCTGGGCTGTACGCAACCACAAATGAAGCGTCACCTCATTGTTTCTTTTCGTTTCCAAAAGTAACAGCCGAATCACACCTACCGGCAACCGTAGAAGTCGGAAGACCAGCCGTCCTCGCCACCCCATCCGTCGTCGCGCCTCCTCATAGAATCTGCAGAGCCGCCGAGCCGGAGATATGACAGGCAGCAAGCGCACATCCAGGAGCGGCGCCACCGGCTGATCCAATTTAAGGGGTGCCCGGTGATCCTTCCCTTGTGTGGTTCGAGATGGGGCCGCCGCACATAGCCGGCGCTCATCCAGGAGCAGCGGCACCGGCTGCTCCAACTGATGGGGGCGTCCGGTGACCCTTCTCCCGTGTGATTCGAGATGGGGTCGTCAGGTTCTCCTGTCGCACGGTCCAGATCTGACGGGGCCACATCAGCCTCCACGGCAAAGCCTCGGACTGGAGGCGTCCACCAGTTCATGGTGAGGTAGGAGTTCGAGCTCCACAAGGTTGGTACAGGGCGAAAGCTTACTGTGCAGCAGTTCGAGCTATTCATCAGCCGCTCCCCCAGTCTCATTCCCTTCACGGGCATTGTTCTCTGTCGGTTAGGTCCTCCAGCTTCTAGGTACTCTTTCATTGGTTCCTCAGTTGCTGGCCGACCAACACCAAGGTCCTCAAGCTGCATTATTTCTACCACTAATTCTGTACTATGTTGCAAAGCTCCACGTGATTTATAAGTAAAGGTTCTTAATCAGTTGATTGGTTTAGTGCCAAAACGTACTATTGTTTCAGTATTTTTTTGCCACCGATCTTAGTTGTTTATTTTCCACCGATTGTAGTTGTGTTTATGATTTTTCTGTTGTATACCTCACTTAGTTAACAATCGAACCGATGTTTATCAGATGTTTATAGAAGAGCACAAGTTTCAGTCTTCATCAGTTGATTGGTCCAGCATTTGAACGCATTATTGTTTCAGTTGTTTGTTTGACATTGATCTTTAACAACTATTCATACTTGTGATATTACCACCGAAGTTTGGTGGTATTACCACAGAACAAGGATCCGTGAGATTTTTTTCTTTTCATTATACTTGGAATCGCATATGAGCCACACCATTGTACCAAAAGTTCTTATTTTATTTTCCGTTGCAGGTCGCAGGGTTACTACAAGCAACAATAATTCCTTGTGATTTATCGAATGATGATAAAATTTGTAGAGCAACTGGGCTCATTGTTGTGATCTACCATCGTCAACGACATTGATATTTCACACCCATCTCAATCTGGTGCCGCCTGTGTTGGCCATGATACATCTGCAGCCCTTGAAGTCGTGTTTGCTCTCTGTGCTAGGCTGCAGTCTTTCTTGAGGCGTCCGTTTATACTGCCCCACCCATCCAGGTTTCAATTGAAGAGGAACGAGTGTATAGCCTACAGGTGGTTCTTCAATCCAATGATTTTCCTCATATGTTTCTAAGATAAATAGTCACTATTTTCTGTTATACCTATGGATTTTAATTTCTGTTATACAATATTTGTCTCCATGCAATCCAAATGCTATACATCATCAATAATCTATTGGTCAAGTGAATTCAGTTACCTGAGAAAAATTAAAAGCTGCAGTTTAGGCCCTACACTAGCAATCTGTAGTGTAGTAATATCTTTAAATCATCAGCCATATATGAAATATATCATATTATTTATTTAAATTGTGGTCTTCTTTGATACATGGATGTTACTTCAAAAATCAACAACAAATTCCCGCAGCAACGCGCGGGGCGTCATCTAGTTTTTGTAGAAACGACCTCCAAATCTCTTTGTCTTTGTTGCCCTAGGGACGAGGATCCCCTGACGTGCGGCAGGGTGCCGTTCAATCACTGACACGTCGGCCCGGCTGAACTTGGCCCACCTGACAGCTGCCCAACGGCAGGTGCCGTACGTCAGAGGAGCTCTCTCCTTGCCCTAGTAAGATGCCTCACGCTCTACCCTTCTCTTCTCTTTGTGGCCAGCCTACCTAGTGACTTTTTTTAAGAAGAAGATTGGCCTACACCTAGTGACTTGATGTAACCAGTTGCAACAATATTGCTTGCACAACCCAAATGCTGCAACCAGATTTACTTTGCACTGATTAGATTTGGACGCCTTACGATCGTGATGTAAGTCATATCCAACGGGCATGATCAGAGGAGGCTTATTTTTCTCGCTCCTAGCCGGTTGACACCTAGCGCTGGCCTAGCATATCATCAGAATGCACTCAAACGCCAAACGTGATTAATAGGCAATAAAAAGTCAAACGTCATTGAGGGAATGAGGGTGACCGGGGCAAGGCGTGCACGCAGCGCCAAGCGCCCAAGCTGCTGCATGCACACAGATGCATTTGCCAACTGATCAACGACGACTCGACTAGGTGTAAGAAAAAGACATGCATGTGAGCAGACGCCCGGGTCTTGTAAGGGCATGTACAATGATAACATATATGGATATAGATGCACCATGACAAAAAAGTAACTTGAAGTATTTGTGTTGATTTTTTCTTCTCAATGCAGTCTACTATTAGGGTGCCTCCTCAAAAAATATAAAGTATATCCTCACTACACATGCATTCCTACTCTCCACTTCAACTTTCCAATATTATGCAGCAGACCATACTTTTTTTCAAAAAGCACCCACCTCCTGCAGAGGATCCCGCTTCCTTATCCGAACCTACTTTTCCTGACATCCGATACTACATGGCATGTGAGACATCACACTGAGGCTATTCATTGGCCATGCCCTAAGATTCAGTTAGCTCATCATTGTCATCATATCTTACGTAAATTCGATCTCAGCCACCATTCCAACACTGTCAACGACGTACTCTGTATTGTGCATGCATGAGATGAGCTTACTATACTCACATAGGCGGCCAGACTTAGTCCACCAAGATTTTCAAGAACTAAATGATGGCATTGATGTATGTACGTACCCAACGAGTTGTCGACGAAAAGTCTAACAAGTTTCCAAATTTGTGTAATAAAACCATAAACGAAAATTTGGCACGATAGCAGCCTCTGTCATCCACTCCCTCCGTTCCTATATATAAGCCTCCGTCACAACCATACATGCTCCCCTCGGTCGCCCCCGCGCGGGCGACCGAGGGGCTCCAACCCTAGTCGTCGGGTCACCGCTCCTTCCTCTCCCTCCCCTCCGTCGCCGCCGGTGGTCGGCGCCGGGCATAGCCTATGCGTGCGACGGCGGCGGCAGAGGCACTCCTCCCTCTCGCGGGTCATAAGGTGATGTGGGGCACCCTGGTTCGAGGATCTGGACTGCGGCGGCACCGAACTGTTCATGACAGCCCAGATTTGGACTACGGTGGTGTGGCAGCCGGCCAGCGTCCTAATGGCGGTTTGTGGTAGCCGTGTTGGCGACGGCGATGGCTGTGGCGCGGCGGCGTTGGAGGCGGCGCGGGCTGCAAGCGCAACGGCCTGCCCCGTCCGGGCGGCGGCGACGCGCCATCTGCCTTTGGATCAGCTGCGACGGCGTGGAGGGCTTGGTGGTCGCGTCGGCGGCACCTCCGGTCAGATATGTTCTGACCGGTGCAGCCGGTGGTGGTGGTCATCTCTTCCGTCAGAGGTGGCCGGCCTGCGGCTGGGTGGTCGGATCTCGAGATTCGTCATCTAGTCCCGGCTACGAGTCAGGGAGACATAGTTGCCGGTGAAAACCAAGCCGTTGGCGGGCGATGGCGATGTTTTGCGCCGTTCCTTGATGAAGGCATCGTCGTGTAACTGTTGTCGACCCACTCGTGCTGCTTCGGGGGAAACCCTAGGATCGGTTTTCCAGATCGGACGATGGCAGTACTACGGTGTCGTTTCTCTCTTGGGAGCATCGTTGGAAGATAAAGGCAAGAGGTGGAGCGGCTTCATCTTGCACGGAGCTTCGGTGGAGCTGTCAAGTCATGCCTGGATGGCAGGTGCTACGCTGAGTCATGCCTGATTGGCAGGTGCTACGCACGACAGATCTTCCAGAGTCTTCGCGTCTGGACGCACTACGAGAAATATGTCAACTTATGACCTTCCGTCAGTGACCCTCGAAGAATTGGTCATAAATTTATGACCATTTTAGATCAATTGGTCAAAAGCTGTCTGGGGGGCTCCATACCCTAAACCATTGCGACCATTTTGGTCAGAAAGGTCATAATTTCCTTACACGAAATGGTCATAAAGCAAACAACGCTAGTCCGCTGCCTTATTTCTAGTTGTTAACGACCAATATAGATGGTCATAGCCTTGTAAATTGTGGTGGGTTGCGATGACTAGTCGCCATCTCATCAGTTTTGCCTATGTGTCATGTCCATGTGTCATTTTTGCCCAAGGTTGTGAAGCAACCTATATTTCTGCCATTCCCAAAATTCTCAAAAAAATCTCATAAATTCTTTGGGTCATATCTTCGTTAAATATGTAAAAACCTTCCTTTCCTAGTTCAAAAATAATTAAAAAATATTCATTTTCCTATTCTGTTCAGAACAACAGTTTGTGAAGGAAGTACCACTTTGGCATGTCCAAATAGTATCCATTTTCTACAGTGCTTTCCTATGCCCAAATAACCATCCTCCACCAAATGCTAGCTCAATACATTCATTATTTTGAGCCGAGCTTCAACATTCGTAGTTATGTCCAGTGTGGTAGTTTGCAAAGCAAGTACCACCTAGGCTCCTCCTTTTGAGCTGAAAATTTGTGAATACGGTCTTCTTAGTAACTGATCATCCTCAGCCAAAACTCACGCCCATTAGCCATGTACATTTCCCGTACCGCTAATCAAACACTTGGCTGCTAATTCATGTTTGAGCATCGATCGGTCTCCTTGTGAGAATCTTATGTTGTAATTTTCTTCCTAGCACAAACATGGGGAGTGCCCAACCCACTAGACATGCCTAGGCCGCGCAGAACAAATGGCAACGTCACGGTTGTGCGGTGACCACGCGGCGGGCATGCAAGTTTACGCGCTCTAGAGTTGGGGCCCTCGGCTGCCGCCCAAACCTCGACGTATCACCACCAAAACATGTATTTATGATTAAATAGGTCCTTATGTAACTAGAAATGATTTTTGGAAAAAATAAATAGCAAACTATGAGGCAGCTGCAGTTCAAATTTGACCCGCTTCCAACTGAATCGGCGGAAATTTGTCTTTTTCACGAGAGGTGGATCAAAATTTTTTACACCCAACCATTTTGTCAATTGTGCATTAAATATGGACTAGTATTTTATAAAAATGATTTGGTCCAATTTTTCAACAATTATTTGGTAGTTCCTTCACAAAAAAACCTCCTTTCGGGCACTCGAAAAATGGAAAATGGTTCTTTCGTCCAACTAAAATGAAAACTTCCTTAGGCAACATTGTTTACCATTCCAATATGCACCCTTGTGCACAATATGAGATCATTTGAACAAACTATGCCATGAATGTGGCCATAAGATTGATCATTTGGCTTGAAAGCCATTGATCTTCACACATGATAACTCGTTTCTGAGAACACTTTTTTAAAATAATTGTCGTATTACAAGTTTGTTATTTTTCCTAGGAACTTGGCCACATATGATGACACAATGCGAAGGTTTCCCAATTTTTTGTTTTTTTTTGAATTTTTTAAGCCCGTTTCAAAATGCGGTCAAAACGGCAGGAATGACCGTTCCTAGCTAGTGGTTGAATCTTGGAATTTTGTTGGTGTTTCTATGATTAAAAAGATACTTATGTACCTAGAAATGATTTTTGGAAAAAATAAATAGTAAACTATGAGGCAGCTACAGTTCAAATTTGACCCGCTTCCAACTGAACCGGCGGAAATTTGTCTTTTTCACGAGAGGTGGATCAAAAAAATTTACACCCAACCATTTTGTCAATTGTGCATTAAATATGGCCTAGTATTTTATAAAAATGATTTGGTCCAATTTTGCAACAATTATTTGGTAGTTCCTTCACAAAAAAATCTCTTTTCGGGCACTCAAAAAATGGAAAATGGTTTTTTCGTCCAACTAAAATGAAAACTTCCTTAGCCAACATTGTTTGCCATTCCAATATGCATCCTTGTGCACAATATGACATCATTTGAACAAACTATGCCATGAATGTGGCCATAAGATTGATCATCTGGCTTGAAAGCCATTGATCTCCACACATGATAGCTCGTTTCTGAGAACACTTTTTTAAAATAATTGCCGTATTACAAGTTTGTTATTTTTCCTAGGAACTTGGCCACATATGATGACACAATGCGGAGGTTTCCCAATTTTTTTAATTTTTTTTGAATTTTTTATGCCCGTTTCAAAATGCGGTCAAAACGGCGGAAATGACCGTTCCTAGCTAGTGGTTGAATCTTGGAATTTTGTTGGTGTTTCTCTGATTAAAAACATACTTATGTACCTAGAAATGATTTTTGGAAAAAATAAAGAGCAAACTACGAGGCAGCTACAGTTCAAATTTGACCCGCTTCCAGCTGAATCGGCGGGAATTTGTCTTTTTCACCAAAGGTGGATCAAAACTTTTTACACCCAACCATTTGGTCAATTGTGCATTAAATATGGCCTAGTATTTTAGAAAAATGACTTGGTCCAATTTTGCAACAATTATTTGGTAGTTCATTAAAAAAACCTCCTTTTGGGCACTCGGAAAATGGAAAATGGTACTTTCGTCCAAAGAAAACGAAAACTTCCTTAGGCAATATTGTTTGCCATTCCAATATGCACCGTTGTGCACAATATAAGACCATTTGAACAAACTATGCCATGAATGTGGCCATAAGATTGATCATTTTGCTTGAAAGCCATTGATCTCCACACGTGATAGCTCGTTTCTGAGAACACTTTTTTAAAATAATTACAGTATTACAAGTTTATTATTTTTCCTGGGAACTTGGCCACATATAATGACACAATGCGAAGGTTTCCCATTTTTCTGATTTTTTTTTAATTTTTTATGCCCGTTTCAAAATGCGGTCAAAACGGCAGGAATGACTGTTCCTAGCTAGTGGTTGAATCTTGGAATTTTTTTGGTGTTTCTCTGATTAAATAGATACTTATGTACCTAGAAAAGATTTTTGGAAAAAAATAGAGCAAACTACGAGGTAGATACAGTTCAAATTTGACCCGCTTCCAACTGAATCGGCGGAAATTTGTCTTTTTCACCAGAGGTGGATCAAAACTTTTTACACCCAACCATTTGGTCAATTGTGCATTAAATATGGCCTAGTATTTTATAAAAATGATTTGGTCCAATTTTGCAACAATTATTTGGTAGGTCCTTCACAACAAAACCTTATTTCGGGCACTCGGAAAATGAAAAATGCTTTTTTCGTCCAAAGAAAATGAAAACTTCCTTAGGCAACATTGTTTGCCATTCGAATATGCACTCTTGTGCACAATATGAGATCATTTGAACAAATATATTGCCGATCCTTCAGAAAAACTCATTTTTGGCACTAGAGAAATTATTTTTAGTCAGCCATGACCAATTTAGATGGTCACAATGTCGTACTGCATTCTGATTGTTCCATGGACGTATCACGCGGATCATGCATCAGACACCGTCGGATGCTCACGGATCCAACGGCAGTCCTCAACCCTTCCACACCAACCCTGAAACCCTAGATGGTCATTTTGCATCCACCCCCGCCTCCTTTCTTTCCACATCTCTATCGATCCCCTTCCAGATCCCCCGTCTCCTCGCCCGATGGCTTGCCTCCTCCCTTCCAGATCTATCACCGCCGCCACCTCCCTCCAGCGGAGCTCGCCGCCGTTCCCCACGCCTTCCTCCTCTCGCCCCTCCCCTTCCAAACTCCCCACAGCGACGGCCGACGGCCTCACCGCAGCGCAAAATCTCCCACCACCGTGAAGCCAGCGAGGATGTTCTCGTGCCGGCTGCTAGTGTCCCCGCCGCTGCCGCGGGCGCTCGCCGACGTGGTGGCTGCCATGGCCGGTGACGTCGCTGCATGGCCAAGGAGCGGTGGGTGCAGATGGTGGTGAAGCAGATCCAGCAGGAGCTGGCGGACATGCATGAAGCGCGACCCCGTCATGAAGCGCGCCATCCTCCCCGAGGCCGCCCCAGGGACATGGTGGAGCCCTTCGCCAGGGAGTTCCTCGGCGCCGACAGGGTGGTGGGCACGGAGCTGGAGGTGGGCAAGTCCGGCAAGGCAGTGTGCACCGAATGCCATGGGCGCAAGTCGGAAGCTGCAGGGCGAGATCGACCGCGTGCTCAAGAAGGTCCAGGAGGGCGTCGACGTCTTCGACAACATCTGGAACAAGGTCCCCCCTCCTCTTCCCCTTCTCCCCCACCCCTGATTCTCAGGATTTTGCACGGTTTCTCATGATTCTCCGGGGTCTCGGCCAGGTCTACGACACCGCAAATGCAAACCAGAAGGAGAAGTTCAAGGCGGACCTCAAGAAGGAGATCAAGGAGATGCAGCACTACCGCGACCAGATCAAGACCTGGATCCAGTCCAGCGAGATCAAGGACAAGAAGGTGACCGACCCCCTTGCTTTCACCTCTTTCTCTATGTAGTAGTAGTATGTATGTTGCATGGATGGATGGAACTGCCCGTGCAGCTACTGCTGCCTCCTCCTTCCTTCATGAGAATTATCTACTGCCACACTCTTCTCTTCAGTCAACTGTTTAGTCTAGATGCGGCTTCAGTGCAAGTTATCTGTCGGAAATATGTCTCTATGGGTGTCTGGGGTAGGTTAAGTGGCTAATTCCAGTTCTCAGTGCTTCTATATTTCGTCTTTGACATTGATATTCTTGCTCGATTTTGGTTGTACGCCGTACTAGTATTTGTCTAGGTGCACTGCCAATGCACTTCTCTTCTGAATTGAAATTTGATATCATGATTGTCTGGAACACGAAATCATGCTTGACTGCCTGAAGGGACTCTGCACATGATGGTATTTTATTTAAGTGGTAATAAGAATAACAGCCAACACTTTTTCCTCTCTAAAAGAACCAAAATGAATGAAGTTGATTTTAAAACAATTGTGAACTTGAGCGGTAGGTAGTAAGAGGCGAAGAATTTAGATGATGGGTTTTAAACGGATTTAGTTGGGAGATCTTGTGGTCTGATAATGTCTGGAATGGAGCACTAGAGGTCTGCAAAGTACACTTGACATAGGTAGTTTTAATCATCAGAATGCATCTCTCTTTCCACTAGTTCTGTAAGAATTGCAAAGTTTACTTTCTTTTTGTTTGTTCCATGGAGTATTTCCTTGGCTGATCTTGAACTCATGATGATCTTATTTGCAGGACAAGTATGAGTGTGTGCTGAAGGCCAATGGCAATCTGGAAAAGCAAGTTCAGTCCTTGGAGGTACTTCTGCAACTCCTCAACTTAAATTCATCATACTTATCTAGTTTATCGAAAAAAAATCATACTCATCTAGTTAGTTATCTTGCAAGAAATGCGTGCCAAGTTAAATCTGAGTAATCAGATTCTACTCTCCTGGTTGAATTGTTGTCTCCACATTGTTGTTGATCCTGCTGAAGCCATTGCCGTGAATCTGTCTTGAGGAGAAGTACACCAGCGCGACACGGGTGAATGACAAGCAGGAGGAGGAGGTTTTGTTCCTCAAGGTACATCTGAATTTAAACCAATCTCGCGCAGTGCCACTATGCATCTACATTTCGTGATGAGTTAATCATGTGCCTTATGTGGAGCTGACACTGAATGTGTTGTACAGGAGAAGTATGAGGCTGTGCTTGAGAGGAACACCAGGCTGGAGCAGCAGGTGGCTGCTCTGTCCACTTCTTTCATGTCTCTCAAGGTACAACAAAACCTGCCTTCTAGGCCCCTGAAGTGGCTAAACCTCCTCCTCTACCACCAATCAGCTAGCAGATTAATTAATTCGTGAGTGGTATCCTCTACACCCATGTTCTGCTGTAGCTTCTAGTATGTGTTTATCTACAAAATCTGTATGGTCAAAATCTGTAGTTATTGTGGATAGCAATATGTTACTGAATTTACTTTATTTGTATGTATGGTCATCTGCAGATGCATATCTTGTAGAAAAATATATTGTTACACAAATTGTAACAAGGATTTTGCAACTTTAAGCAGTGTTTAAACTTTACACCCAGAGCTACTTGGAAGAACTAAAACTATTCTGCTGCTAGTGTTTGTTTACAGAGAGCCTGCTTATCTTAGTGAGTCTTTGCTGCACCCTTGGTTGTCGAGCTAGCAAGAAATATATTGCAGGCGCACACCTTGGTTGCCATTTCTCGATCTGTGGAGTCGCCCAACCGTATTTTAATCTCTTCCTCCAACGAATGAATGAGGTCGGAGGGATACACCCATATTTTAATCTCCATCTGTGTGTACTCTCCCTTATCTGCTTGCCTACTTGGCTGCACTCTTGTTACGGCTCCATTCATATTTGTGTGTACACTTGAAATTTGTTATGTACTTTCTTTGTATGGTCTGGTCATCTACACATGCATCTGTTGTAGACAAATACTATATTGTTATGTTACACATGCATCTACACATTCATCTGTTGTAACACCAAGTTTGGTCTATTAACATGGCGCTGATTTTGTGCTGCAGATTTGGAAGCTGGGAATATGGGGAGTGCTAAGTTGAAGAGACCTGGAGTATCTAGACTGTGATTGCCATTGTATATGTGTTATATGATAATGTAACACAATGATTCTGCTATTGTATCTTTGTTGTATGATGTATCAAACTGATTCTTATATTGTATCTTTATGTGAAGTACTACGTGTATTCTCTATCTATTCCCATTTGAATGTTGGTGATTTATTTACTAGCAAATTGAAATTTAAAGAAAATGACCTTGACAATTGGGACCCATTTACTAGAAGAACGTGATAATTGGGACCCATCTGAATAGTGGACCCATCTTAAAAAAAGAAATACTTGAACTGCTCAGCCAAAATGGCCATGGCCCAAAAATAAAAAGGCTACGATGTTGGGCTTGGCCCATGAAGCTAACAAAAATTGACAGAAAAAATAAACTAAATTGGCTGAATTAATGGGCTCGGCCCATATAAACACCGAATTGGACCGGGCTGAATCTTGTGTCACGTCAGATTGCCACGCTGGATGCCTACGTGGCCTGGGGAGGTTGCTAGTGACCAAAACGCCACAGTAGACGTATTTTGGTCGTAAACGTCTTCGACCATTCCAGAAGAAAGGTCGCTATAGTCAGTTTACGACCGCCAGCTTTTGACCTTCTGTTTTTGGTCACAAAAAGGTCGTAAATGGAAATTTATGACCTTCAGTGACCAATAGTGGTGGTCACAAGTTGACATATTTCTTGTAGTGACGGACGAGCGCAGGGCGGCGGCGCCGTTGGGCGCCGTGGTGGCGTCGATGGATGTTCGGATTGGCAAGGAAGATGTGGATCTCTCTCTCTCTCTCTCTCTCTCTCTCTCTCTCTCTCTTGAAGGTGGGTCAGTGGTCCGACGATGATGGCGGCTTCTAAAACGTATGCATGTGGTGTGCGCTTTAGGTAGGCTGCACCGGCTGTTGGTCCCGATACATGATATGAATGGATCGGCGGCGGCACCGTTTTTAGATATAGGGAGTGAGAGCACTCCACATTATCGAGTTTATAGGTGTGAGTGGTGGCTTCGGGTGGATTGATGTATGTTCTTGTCAGACCTTTGTGAAATAACTAATAAAGATGGTTGCATGCATCGATTGATGCAGAGGCCGGGGGTTTTACCTCCTTTCTAAAAAAATGTGGATGTATATAGATGCATTTTAGAGTGTAGGTTCATCCATTTTGCTCCATATGTAGTTAATAGTGAAATCTATAAAAAAAACCTATATTTAGAAACGAAGGGAGTACTCGTCATCGTTATGGATCATGGAATGCTAATTAAGGCTAGGATGACCAGTCTGAAGTGACACCTACACCTAATTAACTAGGAAGATAGGGCGCCCCCATCATCGACGGTATATAAAGGCCCTGTTCGCAGCTCTCCAGCTTCGTAAAATACGGGAGCGGACGGAGCGCTAGTTTGACGACTCCATAAAAATACGCTGCGGGCCGCTCCAAAAGCGGAGCTGCGGAGCGGAGGGCTGCCGAACATGGCCAAAATGGTGGAATAAGGAACCTAAACAAGCCTCTCGCTCTACCCTTCTTCTCTTTGTGGCTGGTTTACCTACTTACCTAGTGACTTTTCTTTTTCAACTTCGGCGACATTTGTTAAATAATAATCATGTTTGTTACAAGAGAGGGGATCAAGGAGTCAGGAGGATGATCACGCCACTCCATAGAAAGTTTCCCTCTGTAACTAGCTCGGGCCAACCAATGCGCAGCAGCATTGCTTTCCCGGGCACAATGCACAATACTCGCCTTGCTAAAAGAAGTCATCAACTTCCAACAATCATATGTAATCACAGGTCCCGAAGCATAGTATTGACCTATTGACTTGATGTAACCAGTTGCAACAATATTGCGTGCACGACCCAAATGCATGCTGCAACCAGATTTACTTTGTACTGATTGGATTTGGACGCCCTCAGATCGTGATGTAAGACATATCCAACGGGCACCATCAGAGGAGGCTTATTTTTCTCGCTCTGGCCGGTTGACACCTAGCGCTGGCCTAGCATATCATCACAATGCACTCCATAAATTCATTAGCGACACGTACTAATATAAGCAATAAAAAGTTAAACGTGATTGAGGGAATGAGGGTGACCGGCCGGGCCAAGGCGTGCACGCAGCGCCAAGCTGCTGCATGCACACAGATGCATGTGCGAAATGATCAACGACGACTCGACTAGGTGTAAGAAAAAGACACGTACGTACCAATCATGCATGTGAGCAGACGACGGGGTCTTGTAAAATTCAGCTAGCTCATCACTGTCATCATATCTTACTTAAATTCAATCTCATCCACCATTCCAACACTGTCAACGACGTACTCCGTATTGTGCATGCATGAGATGACCTTACTATACTCACATAGGCGGCCAGACTTAGTCCACCAAGATTTTCAAAAACTAAATAATGGCCATTGATGTATGCACGTACCCAACTAGTTGTCGACGAAAAGTCCAACAAGTTTCCAATTTTGTGTAGAACAAATATAAATGAAAATTTGGCTCGATAGCAGCCGTGTCATCTCATCGTTATGGATCATGGAATACTAAGGCTATGATGAGCAGGCTGAGGTGACACCTAATTAACTAGAAAGATGGGGTGCACCTATCAATCTATCATGGACGATGAGATGAGATGGTGGAATAAGGAACCGTCTAATAATGCAAACATATCACATGCATGCATCTCTGGTACTCTCTCCCTGTATAAATAATCCTGCGTTTAATGAGAGAGCAAAGCATCAAGTCATCAACCAGAAATTTAAGCTCGATTGTTAGTTTCTTCTCGTTTGACCCCGTAGCTAGCCATGACGATCGGCGTCTGCTACGGCGTGGTGGCCAACAACCTCCCGCCGGCTAACGAGGTGGTGCAGCTCTACAAGTCCAAGGGCCTCACCGGCATGCGCATCTACTTCGCCGACGCCAAGGCCCTCTCCGCCCTCCGCGGCTCCGGCATCGCCCTCATCCTCGACGTCGGCGGCACCGACGTGCTCGCCAGCCTCGCCGCCAGCGCCTCCAACGCGGCGAACTGGGTCCGGGACAACGTGCGGCCCTACTACCCGGCGGTCAACATCAAGTACATCGCCGCCGGCAACGAGGTCCTGGGCGGTGACACGCAGAACATCGTCCCGGCCATACGGAACCTCAACTCGGCCCTCGCCGGCGCCGGCCTCGGCGCCATCAAGGTGTCCACTTCCATCCGGTTCGACGCGGTGACCAACACCTTCCCGCCCTCCAACGGCGTGTTCGCGCAGGCCTACATGACGGACGTGGCCCGGCTGCTGGCGAGCACCGGCGCGCCGCTGCTCGCCAACGTGTACCCCTACTTCGCCTACAAGGACAACCCCAGGGACATCCAGCTGAACTACGCGACGTTCCGGCCGGGCACCACTGTGCGCGACCAGAACAACGGGCTGACCTACACGTGCCTGTTCGACGCCATGGTGGACGCCCTGGTCGCGGCGCTGGAGCGGGCGGGCGCGCCGGGGGTGAGGGTGGTGGTGTCGGAGAGCGGGTGGCCGTCGGCGAGCGGGTTCGCGGCGACGGCGGACAACGCGAGGGCGTACAACCAGGGGCTGATCGACCACGTCGGCGGGGGCACGCCCAAGAGGCCCGGCTTGCTGGAGACGTACATCTTCGCCATGTTCAACGAGAACTTCAAGACCGGTGAGCTCATCGAGAAGCACTTCGGGCTGTTCAACCCGGACAAGTCGCCGGCGTACCCCATCCAGTTCCATTAGTCTGGCTGCGTCGTCCATACATGCGCCCGTACGTACACACGTGCACTGTCAACCTAAATAAGCTGCGTATAGTGCAGGAGTGAAGTGTAACGTGCATACAGTATATACGTACACGTCGACATATTGTCAGCCTAAATAAGCTGCACGTATTGCGGCAGTGAAGTGTAACGAGAGTGCATGTCAGAACATCGATTCATGCAAGAGTAGTGCAACCATTCCAGAGGTGGTGTTATATATCGTCTGTCATGAATGAATAAAGAGAAGGAAATTGAGGCAGTTATGAACTAATTTTTGTGATTCATGCAGCGATTCCGTGAGTCCACGAAAACGCCTTCTCCCACTGAAGGAACATCATTGAAAAGCGTGGAATAGATCCAAGAAGATGTGGTTGAAAACATAGTTGAAATATGTTATATGTACTATAAAAGCAAAGGCAAAAAAGAACTGCAATTGTGTGTTACTATTTTGCGAGTTAAATTGTTTTCATCCGTCTGTAAATTAGCGGTTCTCTAATTGTAACATGGTAGTTTTAACATTTTTTGTTATCTCATGCAGCGGAACCCCTACGGATGGACACTGGTGAATTGTTGCTGACCAAGGCCTTCCTGGATAGATGCAATCATCTGTATGGAGTTATGCCTCGCACCCAGGAGAACCAGGGCAAGGTCCAAAATGGTCCTTAGAGCATTTCCAATAGATGATTCAAATGTAAAAGTAACTAATTTTTGGACCTTTTGAGGCCAAAAACGCAGCTTCAATAGACGGTTCATATGTAAAAAAAATTGGACCGCGACCTCCTCGTGATGTAAAATACCACACCTCATGGTGCAAATTTACATCACGAGGTGCATCTGGTCCAAAATTCAGCCGCCGCCCGCGAACGCCCAACCGCCACTTCCTTTCCTTTCCCGCCCACCCGCCCGTGACCTACCGCCCGTCCGCCGCCACCCCGCCGCCTCCACACCCCGCCGCACGCCGCCCGCATCAGATCCAGCCCCGCCCCACCCCTCGCCGATGTTTCCACGCTGCCCCGCCGCCCGTCCGCCGCGGATCCGGCTGCGACCGCAGCGCACGCCGCCGCCCTGTGCGCCGCCGCCCCGTCCGCCCCACCCCGTCCGCCGCAGCTTCGACCCGCCGCAGCTCCGCCCGGCCCCGGCCCGCCCGCCGTAGCTCCGTACGCCACCGCCCCGCATGCCGCCGCCGCCCCGCATCTCCGCCCCACTCGGCTCCGTCCACCACCGCCCCGCCCGGCTCCGTCCGCAACCGCCCCTTAGCTTCGCCCCGCCCGGCTCCATCCGCCACCGCCCTCCGATGGCGCCGAAGAAAACGCCAAAGGGAAAGTCGGGCTTCTTCGGCGTGAGGCAGAAGCCCTCCGGTAACTTCGGAGTGGAGTTCTCCGACGCCAGGAGGCGTTGGTGGATCGGCACGTACCTCTCCGCCCACGAGACCGCGCGTGCCTACAACGTGGTGTTGGAAATATGCCCTAGAGGCAATAATAAATAAGTTATTATTATATTTCCATGTTCATGATAATCGTTTATTATCCATGCTATAATTGTATTTATAGGAAACTCAGATACATGTGTGGATACATAGACAACACCATGTCCCTAGTAAGCCTCTAGTTGACTAGCTCGTTGATCAATAGATGGTTACGGTTTCCTGACCATGGACATTGGATGTCGTTGATAAAGGGATCACATCATTAGGAGAATCATGTGATGGACAAGACCCAATCCTAAGCCTAGCACAAAGATCGTGTAGTTCGTATGCTAAAGCTTTTCTAATGTCGAGTATCATTTCCTTAGACCATGAGATTGTGCAACTCCCGGATACCGTAGGAATGCTTTGGGTGTGCCAAACGTCACAACGTAACTGGGTGGCTATAAAGGTACACTACAGGTATCTCCGAAAGTGTCTGTTGGGTTGGCACGAATCGAGACTGGGATTTGTCACTCCGTGTGACGGAGAGGTATCTCTGGGCCCACTCGGTAGGACATCATCGTAATGTGCACAATGTGACCAAGGAGTTGATCACGGGATGATGTGTTACGGAACGAGTAAAGAGACTTGCCGGTAACGAGATTGAACAAGGTATCGGGATACCGACGATCGAATCTCGGGCAAGTACAATACCGCTAGACAAAGGGAATTGTATACGGGATTGATCGAATCCTCGACATCGTGGTTCATCCGATGAAATCATCGTGGAACATGTGGGAACCAACATGGGTATCCAGATCCCGCTGTTGGTTATTGACCGGAGAACGTCTCGGTCATGTCTGCATGCTTTCCGAACCCGTAGGGTCTACACACTTAAGGTTCGATGACGCTAGGGTTATAAAGGAAGTTTGTATGTGGTTACCGAATGTTGTTTGGAGTCCCGGATGAGATCCCGGACATCACGAGGAGTTCCGGAATGGTCCGAAGGTAAAGATTGATATATTGGACGAAGGGTTTTGGAGTCCGGGAGTGTTCTAGAGGTACCGGGTGATGACCAGCATGACCGAAAGGTGTTTCGGGAGCCCCGACAAGTGTTGGGGGGCTTCATGGGCCAAGGGAAGGGGGCAAAAACCAGCCCACTAAGGGGCTGTGCGCCCCCTCACCTATTCCCACGTAACCAGGGGGTTTGGGGCGCCCCTTCTAGGGTTCCCACCTCCTGGCTTGGGGGCCAAGTCACCCAAGGGGGAGATCCCATCTGCCCTGGCCGCCGCCCCCCTAGGGGAAACCCTAGGGCGCCTCCCCTCCCCCTTGCCCCTATATATATTGGAGGTTTTGGGGCTGCCCATGACACGAGATGAACTCTCCCAAGGCGCAGCCCTACCTCTCTCCCTCCTCGTCTCTCGTAATGCTTGGCGAAGCCCTGCTAGAGTTCCACGCTCCTCCACCACCACCACGCCGTTGTGCTGCTGCTGGACGGAGTCTTCCTCAACCTCTCCCTCTCTCCTTGCTGGATCAAGGCATGGGAGACGTCCCCGGGCTGTACGTGTGTTGAACGCGGAGGTGCCGTCCGTTCGGCACTAGGATCATCGGTGATTTGGATCACGGCGAGTACGACTCCATCAACCCCGTTCACTTGAACGCTTCCGCTTAGCGATCTACAAGGGTATGTAGATGCACTCTCCTTCCCCTCGTTGTTGGTTTCTCCATAGATAGATCTTGGTGACACGTAGGAAAATTTTGAATTTCTGCTACGTTCCTCAACACGTGGCGGTGTGGCGTGCCGAGAGGCCTCGGGAGCACCTCAACTTCCCACAAAATCGAGAGTCGGGCGGAAGCGGAGATGCTTGTGTCGCAGGGCATCAAGATGAAGGAGATCCCGACAAAGAAGAAGACAACGAAGAAGCCGTTGGTTGTCATCAGTGCCGGCGAGACCGACGAGGAGGCGATGGCGAGGTTTGCTCGGGAGCATCCGGAGTACATCCAGGCCGAGCTGGAGTACTACTGGAAGCGTGAGGCGGATCAGAAGAAGAAGGGGGCGAAGAAGGAGGACGAGGCCGGTCCCTCGACGGTGATCCCCATCGAGTCCTCTTCCGAGGAGGACTGGGCAGACTTCTCGGAGGAGGAGGAGGAGGAGGAGGAGGGGTGCGACGACCCGGAGAAGGAGGAGTTCTGGGCGCAGTTTCGCAGCTCCAACGATGAGGAGTAGTTTATCTAGTAATTTGAATAAGTAGTAGTTGAAGTTCATGTATGAAACTATGTTGAATTTGATGTTTGAACTATGTTGAATGGACTAGTAGTTTGTTGTTTTAAGAAATTTACATCTTCATTTTGGACCATCTATTGGAGTTGTTCTTTTGGACCATCAATTTGGACCATCTGTTGGAGTTGAGATTTTTTCGGAGCTTCAAAACGCACTTTTTAATGATCCAAATTTTACATCTTCGGTTTTGGACCGCCAAATTTTGAACCATCTATTAGAGATGCTCTTAAACTCTGAAACTGCTCCAATACAGTCCCCAAACTTGCGAATACGATGTCATTACGGTCCTCGAACTCGTGCAACCAGTCTTGGGGTACATATAAGCATACAGATCGCGTACGCCGCGTCATCCATGACCGCCATGTCACCTTAGAGGGCCCGCGGTCAGAAAAGTTGGTTGTCTCGCTGGTTTCCAGATCACTCTCCACCACAGCCTGAATCCCCAACGGGCAGCCTGAATCCCTAAGTTTCCAGATCACTCTCCACCACAGCCTATCACAGTCGCCCCCCGTGCGCCGGCCCGCCCGTCAATCTACGCCGGCCTCATCCCCAGCTACATCGGGCCGGCTGCGTCAGGCTCGTCGGCTGCCTCGAGCTCGGGCGCCACTGCTCTGTTGGTCACTCGGGCCTCGCTGCCGGGGCGCCGACGCTGCTTTGGCAGCCCGGGTGCCGGTGCTGACGCGTTCGTCCGCATGTCGTCCCGCGCCGTCCTCGCCGCCACCCCGAGGCCATCCCAGCGTTTGCACCGACCCGCACCGCGTCGCCCCTTCGGGCTATAGCGCCACGGCCCACTGTCCCCGCTACCACCCCGAGGTCTGGCTTTCAGATTTTTCTCCGGTCTCACCGTCTGCGTCGTTACCGTTGTGACTGCGGGGCATGTTAGGTATAATGATTATTATGAAGTATAGGATATACTAGGATTTGGTCGTGCCTTGTCTTGTACTTCAAGTTGGTCTTTGTACTACTACATATATGCCCACGAGGCTCAAGCAATACATCAACGATTCCACCAATCTCTCTCTATCTCTTCTAACATTATGTAATCTCAACTATGCACTAGTACTATGTTCTAATGGAAGTGAACTATCCTTGTGTTCTAATGGAAGTGAACTATTCTTTGTTCCAAATGTCTGTGAACTATCCTTTGTTCTAATTAAATGGAAGTGAAACCAACATATAGCTGCATTTGACTGAATATATGAAGTGAGACCAAAAATTATGACTGAATGTATCTGCATTTTGAAAGATTATGCATGTGTAATGAGACCAACAAATATGACTGAATGTACATGGTCAAAAAATAAGACTGAATGTATGATTGAAAATGTGCATGTACAGTGAGACCAACAAATATTCTACTGATTTCTGACAGATAAGTATACATATACTCCAATGTGCTTGTACAGTACTAGTGCATAACTGAATTTTGACAAAACACATATATGAAGTGAACTTTAGCACTGAAATCTGGCCAGTACAGCAGCAATTTTGCACAAGCATGTATGAATTGAACACACATAGATTATAACTGAACCTTTGCCAATACAGAAGCACTTTTTCACAAACATATATGAAGTGAACTGAACACACATAGATTTGACGATATCTACGTGAGGAATCCAATGATGAAAAGTTTGAGATTTGGAGACACAGTTTAAGAAATAAAATGTTTTAATAAACAGATCTACAAAAAAAATGAAAAAGTCCAGATTGCGACAAGTGACGCACATGCAACATGCCACTTGTCACAAACTAAGAAGGTGAGAGTGATCTTTAAAAAAAATACTCCCCAATTAGTAATTTCGCGGAAACGCGCTCAGAGCGCCGGTTAGGAGCTCCCTTAGTAGACTTATCTCTCCGTCCTCTCTTTGCCCACCTGGGCCAAACCTGAACTTGGGCTTCCTCCTTGCCATTCAACTGGTCCAGAGACTGGCGCCCTGATGTAGCCGAGGCCAGCACAGGGCGCCCAGTAGCTCCTCCTCCTCCTCCAGTCCTCCTCCCTCCTTCTGGCTTCTGCAGCCAGCACAGCGCCGGCCGGAGCGTAACCTCGCCGGCTCTTCGGCGCCGCCGCCAGGCACCATCTTCTGCAATTCCATACCGTCTGGTGCTCACTCCTCCGGGCCCCGACCTCAATACCGTGTCGGCCGCTCGATAGTGTAAACTGTAACCACACAATTAAAATATTTTGTCGCCAATATGTACATTTATCTCACACATGCATGCAACAGAAAACTCACTGTGGGTAGCCTACAAGTGATGTGAGGAGCTCAGCAATTACATCCAGCAACAAATGGCCAGAGTGTTTGTTTTTAACTTATATCTACAATTGTATTGCCACACAAATCACGGTGTGATCCTGCTTGGGATAATCTGCTTTCAACCAATGATACTCGGAGAGAAAAATGAACATGGTTGGCAGTTACAGTGCTTCAACACAAACATAATTTGGGACCAGAGCCCAATCCTTTCTTCTGCTTGTCAATAGAAGTATTATTTCTTCAGCTTATGCTAAAATCGAAGAGCATATGAAGCATTAATTCCATATAAAGTGTTTGGCAGCTAAAGTGAGACACAATTCCAAACAATGCAACAGAAAGAAGGAATTACGACAGATCATTTCAGCAGAGGACTAGATGGAATGAATTGCAACAGGACATTTTACTGAAAAGAAAGTGGACTACAATGCAATCGTTACATTCAATGTAACGGGTAGTCCTCCAAGCACTTCTTACAATCAGGTGAAAGTAAGACCTGGATAAAAGGCAAAGTCAATTCTTCAGTTCAAGAAATAAGCCTATGCCGAGTGTGCACATGCCGCCGGCAGAAGCGCTTCCTGGTGTTGGTGACAGTCCCAGACTTTCATCACACAGTGGACACCAACTCTGCCCGAATTCTGCCTGAGGCATCATCCCCCTGGTGACCGTTGTCGGAGCCGGCGAGCCGCAGGTCAGTATTGACTACATACCTATTTTCTACACGCATGTCACTCAAAAAACATGTATTCCTTAGCTTTGAAGATATGCTTGCTCAGGGCTAGTGGGATCTTGCTGTTGTTATATGTTCGTCGTCATGCAGTCTGAATTTTGAACGTACCAGCTGCAAGGTAGGTTCCAGTGATCAACTTCTAACATTTTTTCTTGTTCCCCATCACTTGTTTCTTCTTGCTGCATGCAGGAACAAAGAAACAATTCTAGAATGCACAGGGTATGATGAGTCTTGTTGGCTGAAAAAAACAATAAAGTGGATGTTCTCCGGTAGAACAGTATTAAATGTATTACTGATAGTGATCATAGAGCAAATAGGAAAAGATAAAGACAGGAAATGCGTTGATCATTAGCTTTCCAGTGTATGTGAATATACACATATTTCTTTCAGTGATGAATTAATCAACAGCTACAATTACGAAGGATTTTTGCAACTGTCAAACCTTAATTTTTCTTTGAATTTTGCCGACTTAAATGTGCATGCATGATAATGTGAGGGCAAGGCCATTTCAGGAAAGAGTAGAGCATGGATGCCTGACTAATTATTACTCCGTATGTTCCTACCAACCAAATTATTCTGACAAGTATTCTTCACAGCACCAGCAACATTACAATGACTTTTTGGCAGTAACTTGATCAATCAAACTTAGCATTACCACAGATTGGTATCATCAGCCAACTTTTCTGTTCAAACCAATACTTCTTACAAGAGCTTCCTGATCACAGCTTTATATGCATCGACAGAGAAGCCCGCAGGCTCAAACTTGATATAGCAGCTTATTACTCATGAGGATACAAAGTTACTAACAACTAGGCCGTTTGATCATCAGCTACAACAAAACATGGAAACAGGAAACCAGTGTATATTGGCTAAATGTTTAGTATGATGAAATCAGTGGATGATCTTTAAGAAAGACTGAAAGAAGAAAATATCGATTAAAAACAAAGTCAATTCTTCAGTTCAAAGGAAAGCAGAGACACAAGACAGAGATCAATGCCAACCATTTCAAAAGCTGGCCAAATCAACTTCATGATTTTTAGAATCAACATGCTAACCACTTCAGCCCAAAAGGATATTCACAGTTTTCACACAAGTATAAAAACAGTCAGTAGATAAAAGGAAACCAGCCGGCTCATAATGGATCCAATTCATATGCATTGCGCCAATCACAGGACAAAAGAACATGGCTGGAGCACAATCTAGAAACTGAGCCTGACCATGATAACCTTTGTACTACTTATAAGTAAAGGTTCCATTTCTCGAGCTTATGTTAAGATCAAACATCACATGAATCATTGATTCCTTGAAATGGTTACAGATAAAGTGAAGTGATAAATATAAGTCCAAATGATACAACCTAACCAAATGGACTGACTCAGGCAGCAGAACATTTCATTGAAAATTTGATTATAATTAAAACAGGATAGTTTGCCTCATTTCATTGTCAGCTAAAACAGGAAATAGAAACATAAATTAAATGTACATTTGCTAGTATTAAGAAGAGCACTGGTAATCTATAGAAACAAGACCTTGATAAAAGGAGAAGTTAATTCTTCAGTTAAATAAACAGAGACTTGTAATTTTAGCATCAAGACTCACGGCAGCCACTTCAGCCCAGAAGAATATTCAGAGAAATATAACATAACCATGAAACAGTCAAGCTTCTTGATCATAACTTGTGTATGCATGAAAATGAAACTAGCAGGCTCATAGTGGACCGAATACATACACACTGCAGCTCATGAGGATACTGACAGTTGGGCTAGAATCACCACTTGACATAACATGTGTCAGATGAAAGGCGGAGAGTTGGCAACATAACCCTCCAGTGTCGGAAAGAAGGTGTGTTGAACAAGAGTTTGCTTGAGCCGAAGATTTGCAGGACCGAGGCCTCTGCGATGGAAAGTAGCGACCAACTTGCCACCAATGTCAACCTGAAGTAGCCACTCACCAAAATTGATCAGTAGGAGCACGTCACCATTCCAAGGCACGACCACCGCCCAAGAACTTTCGTCAAACTTTCCAAACCGCACAGTGAGCTCTGCAACTGAGAACTCTACCCTGTATTTGCAGGCCCAGGCGCCACTCTCGTAGTCCTGCGCCACCCAGATATCAATGGCTGTCGCTGCATCATTAAGGCTGGACATGCCAAGCATTTCATCCATCTGAAACAACTTAGCATGGTACATCAAGAGTCGGTAGTCGCCGGTGGGGCTGTGCGGGTACATCCCCAAGAGCGAGTACTCGACGGTAGGGCCATAAGCCAACGGGAGGGGAGCGTACTGACGAGTCGCAGGGTTGCAGACGGCGAAGCGCCAGTCACTGACGCTGGTGTTGTGGAAGGAGATGACGAGGAGGCCGTCACAGCAGGCCGCTCGTAGCCCGTGGCTCGCCTCGTCCAGTCGTCCTCGGGCTGTCCGCGTCAATTGATGTCCAGAGCAAGAGCAAGGTGAATGCTTTTCATTCATTCGAATTCGTGTACTGCATTTTCTTTTGTCCACTGTAAAAATTGAAGAACAAGTGCGTCTCGAGTGTCTTGAGTGTGTACATTGATTCAGTCTTGTACTGTTACACTAGCTCGTCACCTTCAGTTAGATTAGCCCACGATGATACAGGATTCAGCACACTTCAAGCAGAGCTACATGTATCCCTGTTCTGAACCTCGATGAATTCAAGTCAACCGTTTATCGTGTGTTAGATTTTATCAGTGTGTGCTTTCTTTGGAAACAAATGCGTGGTGGTTTGCTCCCCGCACCGATCTGCTTCGCACGACGCGGCGGCCCGCGGGCTGGAGACAGGAGCACCGCCATGGTTTGCTGCAGTTGTTTATGCGATTGAGCTATAGTTGTTTATGCCGTGATATGGATACTTTTCTGGTTAGTTATAAGCACTAAATACCCCGCAAAAAAAAGTTATAAGCTCTGAACTTTTAGTCCAGGCTGCTTGAATCCTGGCTCCGCCAATAATATATATAGCTTTTTTTGCTTAACTTTTCATCATGTACGATAAAAATGTGAAGCTCTAGTTAGATCTATTGTCTGAACTTCATTGCCTCATGGGTTGTATGCAGACTCAGCATGGACTCCCTTCATCTTGTGCACGTCAAGATTCTGGCTGCCGACCTTCTCTCGCTGACTCCCCGACATACATCGCCACCTTCCTTTGTTCGCTGTGGCCGTATGGTTGCTCGTGCCGAGGTTGTCGGGGTCGTTGTTTCACGTGACCGCAGGGACAAGTTTCTCCGCTTCCTGGTTGATGATGGCACTGGCTGTGTACCATGTGTCCTGTGGCTGAACCACAAGTACCTGAATGCAAACAGTTCATCAGATTCTGATCCAACTGGAGAGATGGCATTGAAAATGTCAGAGGTGGTACGCCTGGGCACTCTGTTGAGGGTTCGTGGGAGGATTGTCATGTACCGTGATGCAATTCACATTGCTGCTAGAGACGTGGTTGTAGAGGAGGACCCTAATGTGGAGGTTCTACATTGGTTACAGTGCGTTCACATGGCCAAGGAATGTTATGATTTGCCACTACCTTCTGCTTGAGGTTTGCCTTGGAGGATCTTATGCTCTGTGTTTCTTTCTGTGGTCACTGTTGAGCCAAACATCGTTAATCAAATGCCTTTTTTGGTTAACTGCATTTGATTTACTTCATGTATGCATTAGGGTCAGTTGCAACTGCTTTATAAGGTCTAATGCAGAGGCCCCTAGTGATAGCGCACTGCACTTGGGTGAAGTAATCAAGGTTTACAAGTCGACGAGTTGTTCCGATGTTGAGACTCGTAGACTAACCGTGACAAGTTGACACTGAAGTGTAGTCGGCCCTGGTGTTGCGACTCATAGACTAGTCTTGACTAGTCCTTCAACTCGTAGTCCATGGAAGTAATGAGTGGGTCCCTGATTCTGAATGGTACTGCAGCTACTCTGAATGGGACAGAGAAAGTATGGTGTAGTCTCTGCTTTCTTTGTCTTACCATCACCTAGTCACCTTCCTGGCATTAAGTTGATAGGCTGATAGATAGTGATGTATTAGAATCCATCCCACCAGTCGAGCCACATGGTATTAAGAATTTGAAATACTGCCCTCCGTTTACACTTCACCGTCTATATCAACTGTTGACAAAGAAGGAAATGTAACAGCAGTTCACCTATTTCAACTGCAAGGTTAGTTTTCATAGTTCACTCTAAATTTTCCTCTCTCTTCTCCATCCAATCCTATCCCCTTCTCTCCTCCTGATTCCGCATCACTTGTTAACAGAGGCGGACCACGGAAAAAAATTAAGGTGTGGCGAAGTCTCACTAAGATTTTTTTTTTGATGCGAATCAAAGAGTCAATACACACTAACAATACACACTACGAACGAATAGCCAAATACAATGGAAATGTAGACATGTCTCAATAGGAAAACAACCTAAAACATACCGATAATGAAGCTTTTAATGGCGTGTAGAAGACCCAGGCAATGGCAGTGCCCTACCTTCCTTCTGAAAATCTTCCTTAATTTTATCAAGATCAATACTTTTGAAGATCGCTCGCTCAATGTAACACACCATCAAGTCATTAAGCCAGCCATCAGACATCTTGCTGCGCAACTCAGTCTTGATGATTTTCATTGATGAGAAGGCTCTTTCAAGTTCAATGCCAACTCAATGAGGCGATAAACAGCAGGAAACATGACATGCCTTTCAAGTTCAACCATCTTTTTAGCTAGGCTTGCAATATCATGACAAGCTCTAAATTCTTCAATTCTTCTCATATGGATAATGAATAGCTCGAGGTTATCAACTGAATATGCAGGACTCAATTAGTACAGAGTACATACTCGACGTGTTCAGTGGGATGAATGCCATACTTGGTCTCACCTGAATCCCAAACCCCGACTGTGGCCGTCGCCTGCTGGAGCCGCCGTTGAAGCCGCCGCGCCGCTGGAGTCGCTGCCGGAGCTGCCGTCGGAGCCGCCGCTTGCTGCTGCCGTCGCTTGCTGCGCCGCTGGAGCCGCCGCCCTCCAAGGCTCCAACCTCCAAGCCCCCAGCCTTCCGCCGCCCGTGCCCGCCTGGTGCCCTGGTCCTCGCGACCTCGCGCCCGCCAGGTAAGCCGCCGCCGCCGCGCTAGCTAGGTTTGGGTCTCGGGCAGGGACAGAGCAAAGGAGTGGGCAGGGACGGAGCGTGGACTACGTGGTCGCGGCTGGGTCGTTCGTTTTCTTTTTTTTAGGTGGGTGGGACCAGAGAGGACGTGGGGTCGTGGGCTCGAGGCCACCGCTGGCTGTCTGGTTGTGGTCGAGGACTGGAGGCTCGAGCGGCCGAGTGATAGATACATACGTATAATTTTTTTTTGGCCAATAATGAAGGTATGGCAGGTGCCATACCTCGCCCACCGGAGCGCTCCGCCACTGCTTGTTAACTCAAAGAAGGGGGTAAGCATGCATCCGCCTTCTCTCCACTTGGTCGTCATCATGCTCCTGATTTCTTGGCCCTTCAGTTCAGTGCTTCTGTACGCACCTGTCAGTGTGCTTGTCCCTGGCATGAGACTCTCACCTCAGACCAAGGTTCGTTCGCCTTAGGCTTCTTTACCCGCTCAGAGTCAACTAAAAATATGTATGTTGGCATATGGTTCTACAACATGTCTAGGTTGCCAACCGCGATAGTCCGATCACCGATGCTTCATCCGCGGAGCTTGGTATGGCCGATAACTAAACCCTTGCGTTGCTGAAACCAATGGGCCCAACATTCTTTGGGTCACAAAGACAATGATGGGCAAGGATTCTTCGGCCAAACTTCTCAACAATGGTAATCTTATACTTCTATAATCAGATGGTGACATGTTATGGCAGAGCTTCAATAACCCATGTGACACCGTGAAACCCAAAGTTGAAATCAAATGTGATTTTTCTATAAAGATAGGCAGTGAAGTGTCAACAGAGGACAGTTTTTCAAGTACTGGATTGTTGGAGTGGTGGAATGGATCCAAGTATATCAGTATCAGCTTATCAACTTGAGACTGGTCAATGACAGGATGTATTTACAACTTTGAAGTTGATATGATGATCGTGATAGTACTAGGATCCGGCCTACCACTGGAATCACGCAATATTCAAAAACTGTCCCTCTGTTCACAGTTCACTAGCTGTCTGTCTCAAGTTCTTAACTATTGCCATGAATAAAATGGAACAGCAGTGTGTACCTATTTCAATTGTAAGGTTAGTTTTCGTAGTTGGTCAGTTTTACTGCTGTAAGCATGCACTTGCCTTCTCTCCACTTGATCATCATCACGCTCCTGATTCCTTGGCCCTTCAGTTCAGTGCTTCTCTGCGCACCTGACAGTGTGCTTGTCCCTGGCACGGATCTCACTCCTGGAAAAACTCTCACCTCGGACCAAGGTTCGTTCGCCTTGGGCTTCTTTTCCCCCTCAAATTCAACGGAAAATACATATGTTGGCATATGGTTCAACGATATCCCGTTGCGCAGCGTCGTCTGGGTTGCCAACCGCCACTAGTGCAGAACCGGGCTTTAGCACCGGTTTGTAAGGCCCTTTAGTGCCGGTGTGGGGACTAAAGCCCCCCCCCTTTACTACCGGTTCAACACGAACCGCCACTAAAAGGCCACCACGTGGCACGAGGCGCGTCGTGGTCTGGGCATTGATTACGAGTCGAGGGACTAGTCGCTAGACTAGTCTATGAGTCGCATTCTGGGTGTCGACTAGAAATATCGTGTAGACTAGTTCGCCGAGTCGAGGAGTCGAAGGACTAGTCGTAGACTAGTCTAGACTAGTCGTGCACTTTGAGTCGTTCGACTCGATTTTTTTAGGGATTGAGAGGGGATATAAGTGAGCCAGCCACCCTGCCCCTTTCCCTCCATTGCTTCTGCTCTCGATGGATCTGCACTCCTCTGCTCTGGCTCTCTCCCTCCACCGCTTCTGCTCTCCATAGATCTGCCCCTATGGTCTCCCTCCCTCTGCTGCCTTCTGGCTACTGGATCCGCTCGTCCCTCAGGTTGCAGTAAGCAAGCAAGCATACTAGCAAAGTAATTTCTCCCTTCTCTTCTTCCCTTCTTTGATTCGATTTTTACCCCCTGCCCTCTTGCTTATTTCGTTTTGTTTGCTCCAGTTTCAAGATCCTTAGGTCTGAAGTGCAATGTCTACGCCGGAAATATCTCAAGTATTGTTTCAACAGCTGCAGCTCAGGCCAATGAGCAATATGATCCATCGAAGGATCCTGCAAGAAGCCAACTAGGAGCAAGGACCCAACATGAAAATATGCTTACTGGCCTAATCTGCAGGACAAATTGACACTCCAATACACTTTCTATAGCATATATTACATATTAATACTAGGTTTTGGTAATTGATTACTGCAGTTTTGAACTCAGTACTATGTCGACTAGTCCAGCAGTAGTCTAGACTAGTCACGATTAGTCTATGAGTCTCAACCTTCTAACGACTCATCGACTCGTCGACTCGTAAACGTTGGGTCTGGGGGACCTTTAGTCTCGGTTGGTAACACCAACCGGGACTAAAGGATTTTTTTTGAATTTTTTTTAAATAAAGCAAAAACAGCCCAGCTACTGGGGCGGCACGGCCTGCATACGACTAGAAACCCAACCTCTAGTTGGGCCAGGATGCAGGCCCGTACGGCACAGTAGGCCCCACAGGACAGAAGACTTGCAATACACTACTAGAAAAACGGCTATAGGTAATATCACTATTAGTGGCGCACCAGAGATGTGGTGCGCCACTACTATATAGCAGTGGCGCACCACAAACAGGTGCTCCACTAATAGTGACGTTACTAGTGGCGCACCAGGTGTCCTGTGCGCCACTACTATTTTTTTGAACAGTAACCAGCCATGCCCAGGCTTACCAGTGGCGCACCAGGACAAGGTGCGCCACTACTATTTTTTTTGAACAGTAGCCATCCATGCCCAGGATTACCAGTGGCGCACCAGGCCAAGGTGCGCCACTACTATTTTTGATAGTAGTGGCGCACCTTGCCCTGGTGCGCCACTGGTAAAGCTGGGCATGGTGGTCCAAAAAAAACATAGCAGTGGCGCACCCCTTCACTGGTGCGCCACTAGTATTGCTGGCTACTAGTGGCGCACCACTGAAGGGGTGCGCCACTGGTAACCTGGGAGCAGTAGCTATAATTAGGCAGCCACACCTACCACACACTCACTTTCCCCCCTCCACCAAAACAGATTTGGTCGTCTTGCTCCTCCTCCTCACCTCATTTGCACCATAGATTCACCCAAATTAAGTGGTTAAATTTCCTTTTTTTGATAGGTAAGTAAGGGGAAAGCTTTCTTTATGTTCTAGATCTACTTTTCTCTCCGTCTCCAACAACGTACACACTTTTTATGGCCTAGAGATCTACGTATGTTTGTGGTGTTGCATATGTTTGTGTTTGCAGGTACCGGTATTTGAAATGCGATAGTTGCCAATATTTTGCCGGAATGTTGATTAATTTCCGTTTCGGCGAGAATTTGGCACTATATGCATTCTTTTTGGTCCTATTTTTGGGCAAAGTCATGCCAAATTTTTTTTTGTTCTAAAATATCATTTTGCTCTACCCCGCAGGCGACCATGGTCCGCACGATGACCGAAGGCATCGTAAATAGGTTTTTGAGCTCCGCGAAGGCCGAGATGCTTCAAAAGAACGAGACGGAGATAAGATGTCCGTGTCGAAGATGCAAGCTGAAGAGCCTTATTGCGGACCCGGATTCCGGGCAGGTGCGGGACCACTTGCTCTTGCGTGGTTTCATGGATGGCTATCGGTGGCAAGGTGATGAAGATGACTATGAAGTCATCCATGGGGGCCGGGCAAGCAGAAAAAAGGAAGGGCAGCAAGACAATAGCGGCGAGGGCGGGCGAGAAGACGAAGAATCTCCAGGACATGATCACGAAGTAGATGCAGGACACGGTCATCATGTAGAAGATGCCGGACATGATGATGAGGAAGATCAAGACGAAGGGCATCATCATGAAGATGAAGATGCCGGAGCAGACGACGATGGACCATCGATGGGCTGGGTGCATGACCCTCATATTCAAGAGCTGCTTCGCAAGCAGACGGGTAACGCAAGAGCTGCCGCCCGAGAGAAAGCCAAGCTGGATCAACTGGAGACAGACGCGGTTACTCCATTGTATGAAGGATGCAGGCCCGAGGATACCCGCCTGAAAGTAACGCTCATGGCTCTGGAGATGAAGGTAAAACACAAAATGACGGACGCATGCTTCGACGAGAACATGTCATTCTGGCACGAACGTCTTCCGAAGGGGAACAAGTGCCCGACCAGTTTGGAGGAGGCGAAGAAAATCGTGTGTCCTCTGGATTTACCGCACGTGAAATACCATGTCTGCATGAACAATTGCATCATTTATCGGGGCGAGCACGCGGAGTCTACCATATGTCCGGTGTGCGGCGTCACTCGATACAAGAAGAGGAAGAAAGCTCCTCGAAAAGTGGTGTGGTACTTTCCGATCACTCCTCGTCTGCAGCGGTATTTCGCGGATCCTAAGGTAGCAAAGCTCCTGCGTTGGCACGCGGATAGGGAGGAGAAGAAGCGAGAAGATGACGCAAATGATCCGGAGATAGATAAAAAAGACAAGATGCTGAGTCACCCTAAGGATGCGAGCCAGTGGCAAGCGTTGAATTTTGAATACCCAGAATTTGGGAAGGATCCAAGGAACATCGTGCTCGGCGCGAGCACCGATGGAGTCAATCCGTTTGGCAGCCAGAGAAGCACACATAGCACCTGGCCTGTGTTTGTGTGGATGTACAACCTTCCCCCCTGGTTGTGCATGAAGAGGAAGTACATTCACATGAGTATGCTAATTGAAGGGCCGAAACAACCAGGGAATGACATCAGTCTGTATCTGAGGCTGCTGAAGGAGGAGCTAGACACGCTGTGGAAAACGCCAGCCAATACGTGGGACGCCGCAGAGAAAGAATATTTCCCTATGAGAGCCGCACTGCTCACGACGGTGCACGACTATCTCGGTTACGGATATCTCGCGGGGCAGGTAGTCCATGGATTTTCTGGATGCGTACGGTGCATGGATGACACAACGTATCGCCAGCTAGATAGAGATCCCGGGTCTTCGAAAACCGTGTTCATGGGACATCGAAGGTGGCTTCGCGACGATGACGCATGGAGAAAACGCAAGGATCTGTTCGATGGTGAAACCGAACCCCGAAGACCCCCACGTACGAGGAGCGGCGAGGAAATAGACGAGCTGTTGAAAAATTGGAAAGAGTGCCCACCGCCGGGAAAGAAGCGAAAGGCGCCAGAGCCGCTGCTGAAGGTATGGAAAACGAGGTCTGTTTTCTGGGACTTGCCGTACTGGAAGATCCTCCGTGTGCCTCACAGCCTTGATGTCATGCATATCACGAAGAACGTGTGCGAGAGTCTGCTTGGTACCCTGCTCAACATGCCAGAGAGGACCAAAGATGGGCCGAAAGCAAGGGCAGACTTGCAAAAAATGGGCATCAGGGAGGAGCTCTGGCGCCCTAATGATGATGATGATGATGATGATGATGATGATGAGGCGAAGGACACGAAAAGTCATCGCAAAGGCAAAAAGGCCAAGAAGATCGAATATGACTACCCTCCCGCGTGCTTCACTCTAAGTCAGAAGGAGATCGAGCAGTTTTTCACCTGCCTCGTAGGAGTAAAACTTCCTTACGGTTACGCGGGGAAGATAAGCAGATACCTAGACTCAGCGAAGCAGAAGTTCAGCGGGATGAAGTCTCACGACTGTCACGTGCTGATGACGCAGATACTTCCAGTTGCAATCCGTGGGATCATGGACGCGCACGTCCGTGACACGCTTTTTGGCTTATGCAACTTTTTCGACGTCATCTCTCGGAAGTCGGTTGGCGTGAGGCAACTCAGAAGGCTACAGGAAGAGATCGTGGTGATACTATGCGAGCTTGAGATGTACTTCCCGCCCGCATTCTTCGACGTTATGGTGCATCTGCTGGTCCATATAGTGGAGGATATCATCCAACTCGGGCCGACGTTCCTGCACAGCATGATGCCGTTCGAAAGGATGAATGGTGTCATCAAAGGATACGTTCGCAACATGTCACGTCCAGAGGGAAGCATAGCCAGGGGCTTTCTGACCGAAGAGTGCATCTCGTACTGCACGAATTATCTAGGCATCGAGAACCCCGTTGGTCTGCCCGTCAACAGGCACCTCGGCAGGCTCGCTGGATGGGGTCACCGCGAGGGTCACCGCGAAATGCATGTCGACTTCATGGGTCGACTCGCCGACTTTGAAAGAGCAAACCTAGTCGCGCTACAACACATAGACGTGGTCGATCCTTGGGTGGTAGAGCACAAAATCTTTATTGAGAAGACGTACAATGACCGAGGCCAACAGAGGACGGAGGGAGCTATAATCAAAGAGCACAACTCATGTTTCACGCGTTGGTTCAAGGAGAAGCTTCTGTCGTACCCTTTACATGAGGATTCTTCCGCGGAAGAAAAACTCATATTCGCCTTGTCACAGGGCGCCGAGCACAACCTTATGACCTATGAGGCGTACGATATCAACGGCTACACATTCTACACCGAGGAAAAGGACATGAAGAGCGATTATCAGAACTCCGGGGTAACGATGGAATCCTACACCGGTAACGACAAGGACAGATACTACGGAAGGATCGAGGAGATCTGGGAGCTGAGCTACGCTGGAGAGAAGGTCCCGATGTTCCGTGTCAGATGGGCCAAGAGCGTCCTAAAAGAAGACCGGTATTTCACCACCATGGTTATACCAGAAGCCAAATCCAAGACCGCGGGCGCAAACGTCACCGCGAAAAATGAGCCATGGGTACTGGCTTCCAAAGTGGACCAATGCTTCTTCATTACCGACCCGTCAAAGCCCAGTCGTATTGTCGTGAGGAGAGGCAAAAGGAACATCATCGGAATGGATGGAGTCGCCAATGAGCAAGACTTTGACAAGTACGGTGACCCGAAGATGGAAGATGACGACGACGATGAAGTACCATACACCACAAGAAGAAGCAGGACCACCCTACCTAAAGGACGTCCGTTCAAGAGAAGATCAATTCAAGGGGTTCCGGGGCTAAATTATTCAACCGCGAGGAAAAAGGGCAAGAAGATTGTGAAAAGATAGCTAAGATTGAATCACGACGTGTCGGCTGCGTGTGTGTGTGTCAGTGGCATGTTGTTTTCAACCGCGTGTGTGTGTGCGTGATAGCTAAATTATTACATGTATCACTTGATTTCAACCATGTCATCTAATTCTAAATCTTTGCACAATGGTTTTATCACTCCATTTGCATTTTCCTATTCTTTTATCTCAAATCTTAAATTATCACAATGATTCAAATCTTAAATCTAAACACATAAGCCCACGTATATTGTCCTAAAAGATGTACATATATTTAATAGGAAATATTCAAATACATTAAAATGTATGTTGTTTAACAATATTTACATTCAAATGTATGTTGTTTAACAATATTTACATTCAAATACATTCAATATTCAAATATATTTAATAGAAAACTAAAAAAGAACTGACAAAAACAGTAAAGAAAAAACACAGAAAAAGGTAAAAAAATGTTTAAAGACCGGACTAGTGTAACCAATAGACATATATACATCAAAAACATTTTTTTAAAAGATTGAAAAAAATGGGGCCGCCAGGATTCGAACCCTGGCTGGCTGGGTTATGCATCAAGGGTCCAACCACTAGGCCATGGCAGTAGTTCTGTCCATAACACAGACGCGGACAGTTTTAACCTATTACTACGAGTAGTAATGGCGCACTACCAGAGATGCGCCATTGAAATGCTCTGTTTATGGCGCACCTGCGATGGGTGCGCCATTGTTAGGGCTGCCCCACCATTGAAATGTAGTTCTGTCCATAACTCATTTCACTCTTGCTAGCTAGCTAGCCTAGCTGCACCCAGGTCGCCGGTCGCCGCTCCCCCGGATTGAGGAGGAGGTCCGGGAAGCTGCTGCTGCAAGCGCCGCGCGGGCCGGGGAGGAGGTCCGCCGCAGATTGAGGAGGAGCGCCGCCCGCGCAGGCCAGGGAGGAGCGCCGCCCGCGCAGCCCGTTCCCCTCGAGCTCACCGCCGTCCACTGCCGCGAGCTCACCGTCGCCCTCCCCCGAGTCCGCCCTCCCCGCGGCCACCTACTCCGAGCCGACCGTCGCCCCCTTCCTCGACGCCGCCGTCGCGCTCCCCTTCTCCCAAGGTGAGCTCCGCCAGATCTGCTCACTCCACTCTGTTGATGCAGAGCTGCTCTGCTGCGTTGTTGATTGAATTGAAATGATTACAACTGAATATGGCCTGAATCTTTGAATATAATTGCCAATGTTTAGAGCCAGATTAATTAAATAGGATCCATTTGAAATTAGCGGATTAGTTGTTGTCAGTTGCACTGTAATTACATACAATGTGGCATAGGACATTTTGGCTATAAAAGGAGGGGGCTCCATATGTAAGACTTAGTTATTTTTAGTTCAGTTTAGTGTTGCTTGTGAAACTAGTGCATTTATCTTCTTTTCAGTTGGCTAAACCAGCAGATTAAGCTCTACTTGTAACCCTAGACAATCCTAAATCTATATGTATGCAATTCTGAGATTGCTTGTTAGCTTGTTCTACTGGGTTCTTCCATCTCTTGCATGAACATACTCTAATATTTAGGCCATCATGGTTTTGGGAAAAGGCTGATAACATCTCAGGGGTTGGTTCAACGGTTGCTTGGCTAATCAGTCCTCTTGGAAAGTAGCCTGGATCATAATGATCACCTCCAAAAATCGAAGGTATCTATCTCATTGAAAGGCCAGGCCACTCTAGTGGTATATCAGTAGGTATTTGTGATTAGTTAGCCTTCGGTCATTCTAGTGGTAAAAGAGCAATAGGTGATTCTACTGCTATTACTCGGGTCTAGTTATTTTTCTTATTTCTGTGGTTGAACAGTGGAAAAAACGAAATTGACATGTAAATATTGTACTTGTTATCTCTTAATTCAGTACTGTGCTTGTTATCTCTTAATATAAGATCTGAAGAAAACTGTACAGTGAAAGCATGTAAATATTGTTTGATGCTTCTCTGCAATGACAAGTAGTTTTTGAATTATACTGATGGAAATTGACATGTACTGTGTATTGTTTTGAATTTCAATGACAAGCATGGAAATTGACATTGGCAAGTAGCAAATCTAAAGTATGTATTGATGGAAATTTACAAGTAGCAATGTGAAGTAGCTTTTAAATTTCTCTGATGGAAATTGACATGTACTGTGCATAACAACCAAATCCTGTATATGTACTGTGAATAACAACCACTTTTTTTTGCATATGCTTCTGTTCACCAAAAGAGTGATGGGCTTGCTGCTCTGTTGTGCCTATATGTAGGCCTTTTTTGTCCATATGAAAGCAGAGGACCATATGGTCTGTGGCCTTTTCATCCATATGAAAGTAGAGGCACATTGTGGTGCTAGTTTGCTGGGTTTTGTCTCCGACCATCGTGTCGTGATGATTTTGCAGGTACCCCGAGAGGCCCTTGAGTTTGCCGGAATGTCGATTAACTTCCGTTCCGGCAAGTTCGGGTACTCCATATGTCCTATTTTCAGCAAAGGTCATGCTGAAATTTTCCGTGAATTTTAGCATGACTTTGCTAAAAATAGGACATATGGGGTACTTGCGACTAATGCATGGGCCGGGGTATCTTAGTACTTAATTAAGTAGGATCAAGAATTAAGTAGGACTAGTTCTGAATAGCTTCTATCAACGGCACTCTAAATGATAAAACCGTAGCTTTTAGGATGCCTCGGTGTCGACAAACCCTAAGTGATGAGACCATGATAATTCCTCACAAACCCTAAATGATGAGATCTTGTTCCTTGACAATAACCAACTTTTTGACCAAACTTTTTTCCTATTTAGAGCGAACATGGCCGACAACGATGAGGCCGGCGGTTCGGGCGGCAAGCCATTCTGGGAGCTGTCCCAGGAGATGGAGGAATACCCTCACCGCTATGAGGACGCCGCGGAAGACACCGATCCCGACTACACAACCCCTAGTGGCGTCGGGGATGACACCACTGATGGTGCCGCCGGGGATGCCACCACTGATGATGGCAGCGAACGCACAGATGGCAGCCAACCGAAGAGGCAACGGAAGGACCGGCGCCCGAACGTGCTCGGCACCGTCAAGGAGGAATTTACTGAAGTGTCCTCCAGTGGGCATCCAACGGCGCCCAAAGAATTAGTCAGTGGGTACGCGGGACAACTCGGGTGCATTGTCCGGAGCACCGTCACGATCAACACCGAGAACCTAAGGCATCGTGAACGAGGGAATTTGCGGATCCTCCTCTTCACGAAGCTGCACGAACGATACAAGTTCCCCGGTGACTTCGCAAACACACGCCTCTCAGGGAATAAAGTGAACAGTGCCGCCCTCACGAAGATGAGCACGGCCCTGGCTTCTTGGAGAGCCCGGGTGAAGAAAATGATTGAAAGAGGTGATAGTTATGAGAAGATCAAGGAGAAAAATCCTTCGATCAGCAAAGCTGACTACCTGGAGTTCAAGACCAAGTGCGAGAGCAACGCATCCGTGGAATCAAGTCAGTGGGGGAAAGAAATGCGGGAATTGAACTTAGGGGTCCACAAACTCGGTCCCGGCGGTTACAGAGTGGCGGAACCTAAATGGGACAAGGAGGACGCGGAGCGTGTCGAGCAAGGCCTACCGCCCCTCTTCGATAAATACCGCCATGAAAAGCAGACCAGGAACTATATCAGAGCCCGGTACAAGGAGGACCCGGTAACAAAGGAGCTTACCACGGATCCGAAGGTGAAGGCGCTTGAGCTTGTTCTGGTAAGGAATACACCCCCGCGTAATTAGCTCCATATGGTTGCATTCTAATTAATGAAGCCAAATTTCTAAATGGTTCACGTTCCTTCCGCAGGAAACTGAAAGCAGTAGCGCGGGGTCTCAGAGCTCCCCGTCTGCCCCTTGGGACACCACTTTAAATAGGGCGTTGAATGTAATGAAACAGAAGGATAAGTTAGCTAAGCCGACGTCAGCTGGTCGTGTGGCCGGCGAAGGCTTGTCCATGAAATGGTCGGAATACTATAAGACTGGGCGAAAGGAGAGAAAGACCAGCTTGGAAAGCCAGGAGGTTAAAGAACTCAAGGCAAAAGTGGCGCAGATTCCTCAGATAGTCGAAGAGCAAGTGCGAGACCAAGTGCGAGACCAACTGGGAGCGACGATCACCGCCATTATGCCTACCTTGGTTGAGGGGCTGCGGGGGCGGTTTGTGGGCGGCCAACAGGGGCCGCCCCCGATTCCCAGCTTGACGGGCAGCAACTCGCACAACGCGCCGGCAGTGGTGTCTCCGGCGGAGGCATCATTGGTGTCTCCGGTGCCGGCGCCGGCATTGGAGCTTGATGCACCCGGGTGTGGGAAGAATACGCCGGCCGGCACCTCGGCAGCAAGCGGCCCCTCCGTCACTTGCACGCCCGCCGTTGGCGGTGCCTCGACATTAGCCGAGCTCGACGCCATCACGGTAACTAAGCCTCGGCCGATGACTTCATCTCCTTGCCTTTGACTGGGCATCCCTGACGCCCTACATGTTTTCGCAGGGCGCCGCCAACGAAGTTCCATGCACTCTCCTGCACTTCGTGGACGGCAAGTTGATCGATGTCGCCAAGGCCAAAATCGTTGAACCGGGCAACCGTGTGTTCCACCATAATCCGATGCCACCCACCGTGTATAGGGTTCAACTGGTTCGGGTGCTGCGGGGCTGCGACGACTTGTTACCTCCGTATCGACCCCATGGGGCCGACGAAGAGGATGTGATGACCCTCGGCGCCTGCTTCAACTGGCCATTGCTTTGGCCGAAGAGCCAGATTCGTTTGGGGGCGGGGGTCACCACCCCACAGACAACACCGCCAGTCCTGCCGGCGCCAAGCCATGGCAAGACCGCCGCAACGCTACCGCCGTCAGTTGATCCGGGCATGCATATGGCACAGGATCCGGACGTCGACGACGGTACATTTGTCAACGTCGATGACTACTTCAACGAACATGGTGGGTACGGTGACGAATTCTTGGCGCCTCCTTCTCAAGAACCCAACCCTGCAAAAGTCGATCGCGATCTAGCTGGTACCGCGGAGAAACCCAATTGCAACAGGCGTCGTCTGTTCGGTTCTCAGGAGACGCCTCCAGCTGCCGCCTTCACTGAGACTCAAGCAGCCGAGGTGGGAAATATTATCAGCCCCACCACACTCAAGAAGGTGGTCTCTGAGCAGACCTCGATCCCATTACATCAGCAGAAGCCAAAGAAGGGACGGAAAAGAAAAACTAACAAGGGTGCGAGCCAGCCGGCACCGAGTACGATCCGTGCTCAGGACGGGCCACCAATACCTAAGGATATCATGAGGGCGGTGCATGTGGCGGGTAGGCCGATGCTACCGGCTAATCTGCTCAAGGCTGCAACCGGTGCTATGCGGAGTCTGCATGACAGTGTTCTTTCTATGGAGAAGCGGCGTCTCTCCGAGAAAGATGACTCATACCCGGTTTTCGTGGCCAAGGTGCCAGAGGGCAAGGGCTTTGTCGATGGCACCATCGGGAGTATGATCGTCCTGCGGTTTGATGACATCTTCGCTATGTTTAACCTTCATCCGCTGCACTACACCTTCATTCGGCTATTTTCGCTCAATATGGAGATGCAGATCATTAGAGACAAGACCCCGGACATTGTGATAGTCGACCCCTTCTACATGCGTGCCAAGCACTTGGACAGCGCTGGGGACCGGCAAATCGCGAGTTCATACCTCGAAGGCGTCATTATGGCGAACAAAGATAAGGATACCTTCCTCGTGCCTTACTTTCCCGAGTAAGTCATCCCCTCACCGCCCCGTAACATATGATTTCTTAGATTTCGATCGTTCTTTTTTTTTTCTAACATTCCGTGTTTTGTGCAGTGACACACGTTGCACACTCATCCTCTTAAGCCCGAAATATTCCACGGCCACGTATTTCGACTCGGACCGTCAGTCGAAGAAAGACTACACAAATATCAAGAAAGTTCTTGATGATGCTCTCCCCGGCTACGCCAAATCTGGAGGCACCTTCAGGAAGGAAATGTGTAGGTACGGCAAGCACGTGTTCACCCACGTAACGACGTTCCCCTGCGTCAAGCAGCCGCCTAGCAGTCAGAAGGATGCCTACTACGCCCTCCATCACATGCGGGCGATCGTACGGGACCATAATCACCTTATGCTACCAAAGGGTCTCCAAGATTGGGCCGCACGCTTGTCGGCAATCCAGGACATGGACATCAGACAAGAATTCTTTCGCATCCAGTCGGAGTTTGCGGAAATCATCTGTCAAGATGTCCTTCGTACCTCGGGGCAGTTCCACCTCAAATATCAACCGTCCAACAGTGAAATAGAAACAACGCTACAAATGCAGGCTGACAACTACCGCACATTCATGACGCCGACGGATGACGGCGGCTTCATCCACGCTCCGGTCCCTGAGTCGAGTCGAAGAAAGTATTGATGGTATGTAGTTCTGAAATGTCGATTAGCTCGTGTTGTAATTAAACTTTAATGAACTTGTATGTCTCTTTAGTTTGGACAGTCGTTCAACTTATATGTAATCGATGCTATTTATTAGTAGGACCATGAACCGTGCTATTAATGTGTTGCTTTTCTCTTCCGATCCTTTTGTTGCATACTTATATATTATCTGTGAATTGCTACTAACGTTTTGTTTGTCTAGTGCATAGAGATGCCGTCGTATGTCGTGTACAAGGGTAGGGTTCCCGGAGTCTATGACGACTGGGAGGAGTGTCGGAGACAGGTTCACCGTTTCAGCGGTAACAGTTACAAAGGGTACACCACTAGGGCGGAGGCGGAAGCTAGATACGAGCGCTATCTAGAGGGAGAGAGGAGGGAGCGGAGGAGGAACCGGATGAAGACTAGTTTCATCGCGATGATGCTCATCGTGACCGCAGCTCTCTTCTATGTGATGGTAGTTTAGATGATATCAACTTTGTAATGTGACGACAAACTCGCTACTCGGTCTCGAGACCTAAACTTGTCTAATATTTGAACTTTGTTCGCTATTTCGAATTCGGAGACTAATGTGATGATTTGTATTATGTGCTGTTTATATTCTGTGATGTATTGTATTTTGTAACCTGTGCAAATACCAGAAATGCAAAAAAAAAATCCTAGAATTAATAGTAGTGGCGCACCATCTTGCACATTAGTGGCGCACCCAGTTAAATAACAGTGGCGCACCCATATGAATATCAGTGGCGCACCCATACGAATATCAGTGGCGCACCCATATGAATATCAGTGTCGCACCCATATGAATACCAGTGGCGCACTAGGTGGCATACCAGTGGCGCACCAGTGGTGCGCCACTGTTATTTGGATTAACAGTGGCGCATCAGAGGTGCGCCATTAGTATTCCTTATTAGTGGCGTGGTATTAGTGGCCCACCCATGGTGCGCCACTAATGGCAATATTGGGTGCGCCACTAATAGCCTTTTTTCTAGTAGTGATAGGCCCACAAAGGCCTGCTTAGAGAGGAGCTTGACACAATAGCCACGGCGGGGCTTATAAACCGGTGCGAGCTCCTCTCAACTAGTGAGGTGGGACTAAACATTGTGCATTGTGGGTGGCAGCGTACCCCTTTAGTACCGGTTGGTGGCACGAACCCGTACTAAAGGGAGGGCGGGTCTTTAGTACCGGTTGGAGCCAACAACCCGTACTAAAGGCCACCACCTCTTTAGTATCGGTTCGTGGCACGAACCGGTACTAAAGGTTGGCCACGAACCGGTACTAATGAGCGTCGCCCGCCTAGCCGTTCAATTACAAACCGGGACTAATGAGCTTCACATTAGGCCCTTTTTCTACTAGTGCGTGATAATCCAATCACCGATGCTTCATCTGCGGTGCTTACTATGACCGGCAACTCTAGCCTTGTGTTGTCTGAAAACAATGGCCACCACATACTTTGGATGGCAAACACAATCACTGGCAGCAACTCTTCGGCCAAACTTCTCAACAATGGCAGTCTTGTAGTCCTATCATCAGACAATGCCATGTTATGGCAAAGCTTTGAAAACCCACGCGACACCATCCTTGCAGGCATGCCTATGCGGATGACCCACAAGACACGCCCGCCAAAAACACCAATACCGCCCTTCCTCTGACATACTTGTCAGTACGAAAATGGAACTCCTTGGGCTCTGTTGCCTGGGCCTTCGGATGAGCAAAAACACCAATACCGCCCTTCCTCTCAAGAATCTGCATGGAATGATGTTCAGACTAATTTTCCGAAGCATTATATAGTTGAATGTATATAAGCTTGAAATGTACAAGACCTTTTTGTTCAGTGGCTTGGCCTTGAACTTGGGGGCTTTCTCCAATTCTTTTAGTTCCAGTTCCTTAGTAGTTTTCTCCCTGTTAAAGCTGATGTTAGAGTCGAATATACAAGGTTGCAGCACAGTAAAAGTGGTTATTGTTTTCTCAATAAATGTACCTTGATGGCCTTACGCGCAGTGCTGTCTCAAGTTGTGGCGGTTTCGCTTCAGTCAGTTTAAGTGGCTTACTACCCTGACTCTACAAGATGTATTTAACATTCAGCAACTGCCACAATGAACATCATAACATGGCAAAACCAGGTGCTAGTATGCTTACCCGCATAGTTCCTACAGAAGAAGCTTCTCTTTCCATTGTTTTTAGGTGAAACTCCTGACACATGTTCAGAAGCTTCTTCCGTAGGAACTATGGAGATGGAATACCAGCTTGACAGATTGAACCCCAGTTGTACTGTGGCCAGCTTACCGGTGTAGTCTCTATGGATATTGTGGTGCATATGGCTACTGCGACAACACAGAGGCAATTTCCACATGCAAGTGCCTTGATGGATTTGACCCTAGTAACAAAACAGAGTGGGTTAGAGGCAATTTTTCTCATGGTTGCCGGCGAAAGGAGGAACTGCAGTGCGGTGGAGAGGCCAATTTCTTGACCTAGCCAGCAATGAAGGCTCCAGACAAGTTTGTACGCTTGTGGAACAAAAGCTATGATAACTGCAAAGTGGAGTGCAGCAAAAATTGCTCATGTGTAGCATATGCTTATGCTAATCTAAGCACCAGCAACATTGATGGGGATGCAACAAGGTGCCTGTTGTGGACCGGGGATCTGATTGATGTGGAGAAGGGTGGCACCATCGACAATGAGAACATGTATCTCCGGCTTGCTACCTTGTCAATTATGTTCCTCTTTCTATTGCTCTTGTTTATGTTCGTGAACGTTTCAGTTTAAGAATTTGTGTGTAACATAAGAAGCAGAGCATGACAACTTGCTGCTTTAACTCGCTAATAAATTGTCAGTTGCTGACATTTTGGCTCCACCACTACACGCAGCAAAATCACTAGAGGGTATTAGCAAAATCACTACTTGCTGTTGCCATTTTCTTGGTGTTTGTACTATGTATATATGTCAATGCATTTAGTATCCCAAAATGGTGGTACAGACAACATTGTTAAAATGCATTGAGCCCAAGTGCACTTCTAGAACATTCTTGATGCAATTAACTAAACTGTAGGTTACTCGTGATACTCAGACAACAAGTACTACTCCCTCTGTTCCAAAATATAAGGTGTATTAGTTTTTCCAAAAGTCAAACATGTGCACGTTTGACCAAGTTTTTAGAAAAAAAAATGAATATCGATTAGATCTATTATGAAAATTATTTTATATTTTATTTATTTTCTATAGTGGATGTTGATATTTTATTATGTAATCTTGGTCAAACATACAAAAATTTGACTTGCACAAAAATCGATACACCTTATATTCTGGAATGGAGGGAGTAAAGATTTACAATAAATTAAACCTCATAACATTGTTCCTTTTCAGGGAAAGGGCGAAAGAACATCGCAATAGAAGTTATACCAGCAATTTCAGCAAGTGTGTTGCTGATACTTCTATTGGCATGCCTTGTATGGTTCCGCAAGTTTAAAGGTAATCCATTGATTTAAATTTTTAAGCAGTTTGGAAGACACATATTGTGGCCTTTTTAAGACAACAAATATGATATTTCTCTTAGGAAAACATGACAAGAAAGGAAGACCAAAGAGACTGATAATGGTGGATTTGCGCAGTAGTGATGGACTCGGAGAGGAAACTCATGAACTTCCATTTATTAGCTTTGAGGAAATAGTTGCTGCAACAAACAACTTCTCTATGTCCAATTTGCTAGGAGAAGGCGGCTTTGGTAAAGTTTACAAGGTAAACGTAGACACAACAGCATATCTAATTGCACTGAAATATGAAAAATTTGTCACTTTTTGCTGTGATTCGAAACCAAACCATACAGTTTAGGAATGAAGTGGTCGTGTGGGCAGGGGGCAATAGAGTTTAGGAATGAAGTGGTCGTGATTGCTAAACTTCAACACAAAAACCTTGTAAGGCTTGTCTGTTATTGTGTGCAGGGCGATGAAAAGCTACTTATTTATGAATATCTACCAAACAGAAGCCTGGACACCTTCCTTTTCAGTATGTTCTGATCACAAATGAATTAGCCAACAATCATTTGACACCACATCCCCATACTACTCTCGCAGATTCTGAAAAGAAGTCAATGCTTCACTGGCCGACATGATTCAGTATAATAAAAGGAGTGGCTAGGGGGCTACTCTATCTCCATCAAGATTCAAGACTGATGATAATTCATAGGGATCTGAAAACAAGCAACATTTTGCTAGATGGAGATATGAATCCGAAGATATCTGATTTTGGCATGGCAAGAATCTTTGCAGGAGATGAGCAACAAGCGAACACTAAACGAGTTGTCGGAACATAGTAAGTACTATCTTGTGTCTAGTTGTTCATTAAAGTCATACATAGTTAAACTCAACTCAAAATGCACAAGTCTTGCTGGTGATATTGATATGATTCATCCAGTGGTTACATGTCTCTGGAATATGCAATGGAAGGCCTCTTTTCTGTGAAGTCCGATGTCTATAGCTTTGGGGTATTGCTCTTGGAAACTGTAAGTGGTCTAAGGATTAGCTCAACCCAGAACATCGAGGAGTTCCCCAACCTTATAATATATGTAAGATTACGATTTATCATTGCCAATGCCTGGAATTCCTTTGACCACATGACTTGATTATTTTGTTTTGTTTTTATTTGGTTTATTCAGGCATGGAGTCTATGGAGGGAAGGGCTACCAAAGGATTTGGTGGATCCATGTGTTTCAGAGAGCTGTTCCAGTGAAGAAGTTTCGTGTTGCATCCATGTTGGGTTTTTGTGTGTTCAGGATGATCCGGATGCCAGACCACTCATGTCAACTGTTGTGTCAACCTTGGAGAGTAGAAGCACACCACTTGCAATGCCTTACAAGCCACTGTATTTTTCTCAGAGAAATAAGGTTGCGAAGAGAGCAGAATACGGTCAGGACTCTGTGGATATGGAGGCCCTTACAGTACTAGAGGGGCGATAGGGTCTCGAAGTTTCCAAGTTCCGCCCTTGCACCGTTCCCCAGTTCTCTTTCAAAGACAAAGCTTCCAAAAGGTGTGATTTCACCCCCTCAGTTCGAAGATGGAATCTACCGTTGGAGGACAAGGTTATGGTCAACCTTGATACTGCCATATTCTTACAATCTGAAGGTATTGGTGCTGGTATTGTACTGTTGTGTCCCATGATCACTTCTATGAGAAGGTTTGCGATCCTGAACCCGCTGAAGTAATGGCCACTCGATGCGTTTGTATCGTGTTCTCTTGTTGCTGGTATTCGGAGGATTATCTTAGCTTGTGATTGTTCTTCTCTAGTGTCCAAGTTGAATGCCTCTGAAGCTGAACGATTGGCTACTGGTGCTGTCGCCCATGACATCAAGTTATTAGTGTTGTTCAAGTTTGTTTCAATTTCCTTTATTCATGTTAGTCGAGCCTGTAATAGGGCGGTTCATGCTATCACGCGATCCGCGGAGCATTTTTTCGTAGGTGCTTGGTATGTCGAAGCTCCGGATTTCATCGTAGCGGTACTTTGTAATGAACTTATTCCGATTTAATCAATGAAGCGCCACCCATTGCCTAAACAAAACTTGCTAAAGTATTGAGCTGCCACTGGAATCACACGCACCGGAGTCTTCACTTACAAATATTGATTTCAGTTTTGTAGCATGCTACTAATTCCTCTGTGGAGTCTGGAGCATACCAATTTGTGATTCCTTCTATAAAAGAGTGAGAGGGGTGCATTTGTTCATTTCTTTCATTTTTTTCCATGTGGAAGGGGCATAACCCCTGTGCCACTTCTAAGGGGTAGTTTGGTCCAAAGTAATTGTCCATCGCCTTTGACCGGACGGAAATCTTGACAAAGGGCATTCGAGCAATATCGGGAGCAAATCTAAGGACAAAACTGAGCAGGCTTGAAAAGTGAGGGCAAAATCTGTAGAAACCAACTACAGGCAAAGATGCAAGTGTCTTTATAAAATACATTGGACATTGTATATGACAAGTACAACATGTCAGGCAAATGAATGTTAATATCAAGCTCTATTGACAATCTTAATATATATAAAGAAAAGCATCTTATAAGACCAAACTTGTACCAATTTGTTAGAAAAACATTAGAAAAATTCCAAAATAAACCTTGAACTTGTAGACGAAAGCTAAATTGAAACCTAAACTTGTAATCCCGGAAATCAGCACACCGAACTCTCTGATCCCGGTCTATTTTGAACCTTGAGGGCGTTCCAAACAGGGTTTCGACCTGGCAGAGCGAAATCCCGAGATTGTTGGCTGCGGACACGATTCAGCCGGCCCGTTAGGCATGAGGCGAAGTTTTTTCTTTTTACTTTTCCGTAGGGCGCGACGTAAAAATACCCAAAAAGAGACAAACCAGGGAATCGTACCTGTGACTAGGAGTTGTCGATGTGTCAAAATGATGTGTCACTGATATAATTAGAAGCCCGGCCATAGTTTATAGAGACCACGGCGTTGAGATTTGAAAACGTTTTCGAAGAGCAACTTTGAAAACATAAAAAAATTGAAATCCCCAAACATTTTCTGAAGTGCGAACACTTTATGAAATTCCGAATACTTTTGAAAGAAAGAACACTTTTTTTGAAAACACAATCAGTTTTGAAAAAGCGAACACTTTTTGATACATAACATTTTATGAAAATGGGAACAACTTTTTAATCCTGAAAATAAATTGCACAAACTTTATTTTATTGTTTTTTAATTTTTCCATAAATTCAAAAAATGTTTAGGAAATTTAGAAAAATGTCTGTGCAGTCGATAATTTGTTCAAAAGTTCAACGAATGTTCATCTTTCCTATTTTTGGTCAAGAAGTGAAAACAAATCATGTTTTCAAAAAGTGTTTAGAATTAAATTCAAGTTCTGTTTACATTTTTAAAAATTGTTCATTATTTAAAAAATTGTTCACATGTTTCAAAAGATGGTTGGAATTCCAAAAGTTTCAAATGTTTTGAACAATGTTTGATTGTCAAAAATTGCGTCACATTTTCCATAATAAACTTCTATGGAATTTCATAAATTATTTGCACTTAAAGAAATTGGCATTTCAAAATTCTTCACATGTTTTTTCAAGAAATGTTTATATCTTTTTAAAAAAGTGTTTACATATATGGCGCTCCTGTCTATTCTTATTGAGGTCGCGCTATCTATGTCATGAGCAGCCTTCAGAGTGGGTGGCTTGTTGCGGGTGCTCTCTATGCGAGATCCCGAGATTGAGACCTATAAAGCACTCTGGTTAGCGTATTTTTTGTCTCTTAGTAATTTTTCGTTGGTTGTTATAGAAGACAAGTGGCTTTGTGTATTTCAGAAGAAAAAAATGTCATTACAAAATATTGAAAATTTTATTATTATTACGAAAATGAAAAACAAAGAAACAAGAAAGGGAAGGAAAACAAAAAAAAATCAGAGCAGCACGAGCGACTGCGTAAAGGGCCGGTCCGAGTCATGCTAATGCCCAGCAAGCCGGTCAATAATCATAGCATTTGACTTATCACGTCAGTAAATACCAGCTAAATGCCTTGAAGGTTCAAAATAAACCGGGATCAGAAAATTCGTTGTGCCGATTTCCGGGATTACAATTTCAGGGTCCATTTTAGCTTTCGTCTATGAATTTAAGGTTTGTTTTAAGCTTTGTCAAAAAACACTTGGGCACAAATGCACACCAGCTCGCGCGCAACACATGCGCGGAGCAGGACACGGGGAGGCGAGCAACACGCACAAAATTCCGTTGCGGAGAAACCAAGGGAAGGGAGAGGCCCAAGATCGCAACAGCAAGCACATTTACTTCCTTCTTCCCCCTCAAATTTTTTTTTATTTCCTTCTCTATACACTGCACGTGGCGCACGCGGGCCGACCGACGGACACGACAGATCACACGGCACGGCCGGGCCCGGGCGACGAGCACAAGAAACGCAGACCGAGATTCTTCGGTGATCCTCTCCGCCCTGCGCCGGCCGGCCGGCGACCAAGCCGAGGCGCTCCCCTACCGCCTCCGGGAGCGCGGCTTGACGTTCTTCCTGGTGCTCCGGCGGACGTGGCAGAGCACCCAGTAGTGGTCCTCCTCGCCGTCGTCGGCGCGGCGGTAGCACCGCGGGTCCGTGATCTCGTACTCGGACATCACCCACCCGGTGCTCCGCCGCCCCTGCGCTCCGTCCCGGGCGTAGAAGCAGTAGCGCGTCATGGACCAGCGCGCCACCACGCCCAGCTCCGTCACGGACCGGCGGTCCTCCCTGTTGCCGCTGTGCATCCACGTGCCGCCGCCGCCCTCCGGGGTGCGCCGCGCCTGGGCGCGCTTCCCGCGCCGCCGCGCCGCGAAGAAGTAGCCGTGCCCGCGCCGCAGCAGCCCGTGCCGCTCCAGAAGGTCCCACGGCGGCGACGCGCACGGGTCCGCCTCCACCACCGCACCGGCCACGCGCGGCGCGAACCCGCGCAGCCGCGGCCGGAGGAAGTGCAGCACCAGCTCGTCCTCCGTCGGCTCGAACGACTCCATCCCCTCCTCCTCCTCCAGCTCCTCCTTCACCTCCCCTCCGCCGGCGCCGGCAAGATTTATCTCCTCCTCCTCCATTTCCCCGATGAAGTCTCCCCTTCCTCCTTCCTCCGATTTTTTTTTGAGACAATCCTCCGATGAAGTCAAGGCACCCGACAAGAAGATGCGGCTGCGTTTCTTTCCAGCCACCGCACCGCTGGTACTTGTTGCATTTCCCTACTCGGCCCAACACGCGTAGCCCGCCGAGATGGCCTGCTCGATTGGGCCCGATCGGGGCAGCTGTGAAGGTACAAAAGGCTCAAAAAAAAAACATCAAGAAAAAAAAGCAGGCAAGGCTATAAGTTCTTCTAAAAAAATGGCATGGCTCTAAATTTGGCGCAAATCTCTTTTTTTTTCTGGGATCAATTTACGCCATGTAAATGGAGATCACTAGTAAGTAAGGATGGAGAGATACGCATCGATTCTATAATTGTGATAACACGATCACTAATTAAGTAGTGCGATACGGGCATATGTCCGTTAGTATATCCGGCACATCAGGGAAATAAAATTTCTAAGTCCTCCTGATATGGTGAACTTCTTCTATCAGGGTTTAAGGGCATCTTCAACGGGGGCCCTCAAAATCATTCAGACACGTCTCGACTGCATAGTATGTACATGTTTTGTCATACAACGCGGGTTTGTATCTCAGATGGTCTGGACGCATTTTTCCCCGCAAAAAAGAGATGAAAGGGGGCTTTGCGGATGTCCGGACCGCTGCCGCGCCCGCTTCTTACTGCCCTGGCACATCTAAAACCCTCCTTCCTCGCCCAGCACCAGCTGCCCGCATTCATGCCGCTTTGAGTGCCCGCTCCGCATTGGCGCCACGTTCCCGCCAGGCGCCAGCTCTCGGACTGGTCAGGTAAATTTGCTCTGGCATCTATCCGCGAATAGGGGAGCAGTCTGTGGACACGGATGCGGGAGCTAGCCATCCAAAGGTAGCCGCATATGTCTGGTTACAATTCAAATGAAATTTAACGAAAGTGAACAAATTTGATTCGAACTCAAACTAACAGACATTTTTTTACATAAAACCGGATGATTTTGGTCTAAATCGGAGCAAATTCATTATTACATTTAGACATTTTGAACTATACCAGACTCTAAACCTAGTCCAAAATGACTACTAGCGCCCGTTCCCCATCTTCGGCCGGCCTTGAGCCCCGAAAATTAAAGCCCCGCCCCTTCCCCTAACATGTCTTCCCCATGTCCACAGCCCGCTCACCGAATTACCGGATGCCTGGATGGATATGCTTTAGTGAGAAGGAAATAATAGCCTCTGCTTTCCCCGTACCTTCCCCATGTCCGGCTGCGCCCCTCATCGGAGTGGCCTCCGCTTCCGTGAAGCACAGATCAGGGTTGGTTTTGGGGCCGGGGGCCGTTGGTGGCCTGATAAGAGGGCAAGACATCGGTTGTGCATGCCGGCGGTGGCCTTCGTTGGACCCAAGCGACGACGGCCTACCATGATCTACTTTTCCTCGCTGTCGACGGCGTCCGTGGACGTGCTGGACGCCTCGTTGATCTCCATGACACTGACTTTTTTCTCCGCTGGCAGGGCGCAGTTCCGCACACATTGACAGTGGATGGCATGGGAGGAGCGGTACGGCATTGCCTCATCCACGACAACAACTTTGCCCGTGCCGCCGTGCTCCTCCGTGAGCTAGCTTGGAGCGATGATTTGTTGAACCATGTGTCGGCTTGGAGCGGCCAGTTGCTCCTCCATGCGCCAGCCTGCAGCCTCGCCCATGGTACTAACGAGCTCGAGCGGTGAGGGAGGTCGAGCCGCAACGAGTTGCCTAGCTCGTATCCGGCAAGCTCGGCGGGCCACCCAACCAGCTTTTATGGCGAAGAACCCCTCTTCCTGCTCACTGGATGCCATGGACAGTGTGCATAATATGGCGCAAGGAGGAGATGGGGAGCAGAGATGTGGTGCGGTTCTTACTCGCGTCTAGACTTATTTAAATAGCCGGTGGACGCGACGAGCCAACGGCGTTGTGTTTGATGACGGCTGGCTCGAGAATGGACGTGCGGCCGGAGGAGGTTTCTCAGCACACGTGCAGCTTTAATGGATGCATGTGAGAAGGCGTGTTCAGCCTGGCGTGCAGCAGGCGGCGCTCTCTCGGTTGGGGCCATTGAGAGGTTGCATCCGCTTTGGGTCGGCGTCAATGCGGAGCGGCCGCTCATAGCGCCATGAAGGCAGGCAGCTAGCGCCGGGAGGGAACGCGCGCAGGCGAGGGAGGAGGGTTTTGGGTGGGTTAGGGCAGTCAGAAGCGGACGTGGCAGCGGTCAGAACGCCCATAAAGTCCCCCTAGTTTGTCTCCGGTTTGCGGGAAATAGTACGTCTGGACCGCCGAGCGGATCGATACATGTTCATATTGAATGACAAAACACATCGTGACCACACGGTCCGAACGTCGGGTGGTTTGAGTGTTCGTATTGGAGATGTCCTTATAGCTTTTGCTCTGCTATATGAGCCTAGAAACTTTGGCGGTTAATGTGTGAGGTGATTACGTTCCATAAGGTATGATTCTATCAGTGAGAGCGAAGGGTGGGTGGGTGGGGGCCGGGCTTCTTAAAAGAAATCTGGAATCTCATTGTGATAACATAATTTCTCGAGGTAAGTATTACAGCCCGCCTAATGTACAAATCAAAGAGAGTGATTCCCACTACTTCTAATTATCTTATCATGCGTACTTTCACATCATCCAAATTGTTGTAGATGTTAGATTACTAACTGGATCCACTAGCATTCATCTGATCTACTCATGAGAGTCCTTACCATGCAACATGCATTAGTGCCTTTTAAGTGGGTTTCAAATCACATCGCAGCACAACCTTTTGTGTTAAGATTATTATTTTTTGCTTATGCAGAAATCTCTCACATAGGTTAAATTGTAAGAACTGAATTAAAATTTTATATAATATTTAGAAACTACATATCCAGTTCCCATGGCAACAGCGGGGTGCCGTCTAGTTTATTATACATTTAAAGCATATAAACATAAGATACAAACTTACAAATAAAATTTAACAAACCAATGTGGACAATAAATTTGTAGTGCAAACATAAATGCTTCGCTTGTCTTTGAAATTTGCCCAGCATGCATGGAAAAAAAATTCGTGCACATTATGTACTCCCTCCTTTACAAAATACACGAAGCTCTACGTTTACCAAAAGTCAAACAAGCTAAAGTTTGACCAACCCTGTAGAAAAATGTGCTAAGTTCTACAACACCAAATACGCATAGTATGAAAAAAAATCATAAAGAATCTCATATGACTAATTTGGTGTTTTGGATGTTAATGTATTTTTCTATACACTAAATCAAATTGAAACATGTTTGACTTGGGAAAAACACAGAACTTCGATTCTTTTGGCTCCGAGGTAGTAAAATGCTTATACTAATCACGAAAAAATGTTGCCATGGATAAAAAATATATGTGGTTAGAAATGTTCACCTTATTCACAAGTTCATTCATTCTTCTTCTCTTTTTTTAAAAGGCACTACTAATATAAAAAATATAACGAGCTAGTGTGAATAATAAAATGTGTGTTTTTAGGGTGAATAATAAAGTATGTTGCACGAACATATTTTATGAAAGTGAGAGTTGTATGAAAACACTCCTAGGAAAGCACCACTCTTGTGTAAGATGCAATGTTCTCACCACTCGAGAGCGAGTCTACTGACAAAGGCACAAAAAAACAGAACAAATTAAAACAAGAAAAAGTAGAAAAAAACGAAACCCTCAAAAAATGAAAGAAATATATGAAAAGGAAAGGAAGGGAAAAGTGGATAAAATGAATTTAAAAATAAAGGAACAAGAAAAAAAGGGGGGGGGGACAAAATCATTTTTTTTTGAGAAATAAAAAGCAAAATCAGATAAGTTCCAGCTTCGGTTCTTGTTGGGCCGGTAGGTTGGTGGTCTTTGGGCTGCGCCTTGGCTCTTTTTCCCTTCTCTCTCGAGAAATCACCAGTGTTTCGTCTCCTGATTCGTTCCCCTTCTTCCTCCTCCTCCATCCGCCCCCATTGTGCCCTAAACCCTAGCAGATCAGCAGCACTTCCGCAGCAATCCGTGCTGGGGGGCGGTTGAGAGTTTCTTGAAGCAAGGCGGAGGAGATTTTCAACTCCCCATTTCCTGGAGTAGCTCTATCATGTCGGCCGCCGCCGGCAAGCCGTCCCGGTCCGCCTCCACCATCACTGCCTCCACCGCGAGCGGGTACCACCTTCTCAAGATCGATGGCTACTCCCGCACCAAGGGCGTCCCTACCGGAGAGAGGATAAAGTCCCGCTCTTTCACCCTTGGGGGACATCGATGGCACATCGATTACCATCCCAACGGCTCCATACCAGAGTACGCAGACTACATATCCCTCTTCCTTGTTCTTGATGACAATGTCAGCACGGCGGTGAAGGCGCAACACAAATTCAGTTTCGCGGATGAGTTGACGGACCAACCTCCTTCATTGGCATCAGCAACAGTAAACAATTACGGTAGCCAGGGCTGGGGGACTTGGAGATTTATCAAAAGGGCAGACTTGGAGAAGTCGAAGCATCTCAAGGACGATTCTTTCACCATCAGGTGTGATATCGTTGTCATCAGTGACTACCGTGCAGAGGATTTGCCGGAAGACACCCCTGCAACATTTGTCTCTGTCGCCCCATCTGACCTGCACCAGCACCTGGGAGATCTCCTCAAGACCGAGAAGGGCGCCGACGTGGTTTTCGAGGTTGATGGTCACACTTTCGCAGCACACCGCTGTGTGCTCGCTGCCCGATCACCGGTCTTCAGTGCGGAGCTCTTTGGCGGCATGAAGGAGGGCAACACCGCAGGTGCCGTGCGCATAGATGAAATGGAGGCAGAGGTGTTCAAGGCATTGCTCTGGTTTGTGTATACCGACTCCTTACCGGTGACAGAAGAGGAAGATGAAGATGTCATATGCCAGCATCTGCTTGTTGCGGCGGACAGGTATGGCATGGAGAGGCTGAAGAGTATTTGCGAGGAAAAGCTATGCAAGTACATCAATGGAGGCTCAGTATCGACCATCCTGACGTTAGCTGAGCAGCACCACTGTGACGGCTTAAAGAAGGCATGCTTAAGTTTTCTTGGCTCCCCGGCAAATCTTAGGGCTCTAATGGACAGCGACGGATTCGATCATCTGAGCACGAGCTGCCCTTCAGTTATTAAGAATCTGATTGAAATGTCGGCTCTCGTTTAGTGGTTATTGTTTCTTTAGCAATTATATAGTTCCAGGGATTGAAATGATTTTCTTGTACTAGCAATGGTGCTTAGCTCCCTGGTTTGGTTTGAAGACTTGTTATCCGCAGTTATCTTGGATTCTTAGTAAATGACTATCAGACTTCGTGTCCTAACTTTTGAAGATGGAAAGTAGTATTATCACACTGTCACATTGTTTTTGTTTTGGTGTTTCCAACGCATGTTTGCATCCTTAAGATTATCAGGAAGTACTTAGGCCACTTGGCTACCAGATTCATCAATTCTATAGCTCTGTAATTGGCTAGCTACCTTAGTACAGGAAAGCTTCTTTCCAAAGAACATGGAGCAGTGCATCTCTGATTTGAGCAGCCCCTCTATCACAGAGGAATTGCTTGCCACACATCTATTCTGAAATTATTATCATGCTGCCCCTCTACTATTCCCATGTTTGCAAATATTGTTAATTCATGATGGTCATTCTGCTAGTAATGGTATTTGACAGCTTTTACGTTTTCTTATTAGGAATTTTGTCCTGGCATGTTACTAAATTTATCCTAAGGGCATGCAGAACTATGCTTATTTTGGTCTCTGTTAAGTTAGTCAGTTGCTATGTGCTTCTTTTCCTATTATTTAGTAATAGCTTTGTTATCAAGTAGCCATGTACGTTGACTGATACTCGCAAGTTGTCTGGCTACTGTTTTTTCTTTTCTTTTCAATGAATGCTTTGGATGCCTACTGCAAATCAGGGAAAGAGCTGCTGGTTTCAAATAAATCTCAGACCTTGACTCAAATGCACTAAGGTGCTTCCAGTTACTCATGCACTTAGGCGTTCGATCTGGAATTGGGGGCGCAGATCTAAACTTTCTTTCTTGCGTCCTGTAGAGCAGAAATTCATGCATGCTGTTGAAATGTAAAGGACCTCTTTCCTTTCCTCGCAACGATGATTTAGTATTTTTCTTTTCTTTTTTTACGGGAAGATTCAGTATTCAGTATTTTTCTTATGCTTTAAGTTAATCGATTCTTGAGTATGTTCCTGTAGTTTGTAAGATTTAGGATCCTTGAATTGCATCACCATGTTTTAGGGGGTGCTTAAGTTCGCATATGCGCTCGTTGCTACCTACACTACAGTTAGGCATGACTAGACACCTTAAAATGTTGTAAATATGCAAAAGAAATCATTTCTTCCTGGATTTTTCAGCTCCAAGTTCAGTTTTGTATTAGAGACAAAGAGTGTGTGCTCCCGTCGAAATGCACTAGCCGCAGAGTTGTTCTGTTATGCTAAGTGGAGTTGAGCTATAAGCAGTATTCCTCTAGCTGCCATCTATCTCAACACTCATGTATTTCCTGTTCACAGGGTTGATTAGTTTTTTCTTTTGTTTTTTTACAGCTGGGTTAGTCAGTTTGTATGAGAAACAATGATGATTCAGTATTCTTCTTATGGGTCAAGTATCCTATTGTATGTAGCTTGTAAGATTTTGGATCCTCAATTTGCACCACGATGTTATAGGATGTGACTGAGTTCAGATATTATATGCAATCGTTGCTTCCTGCACAATAAGTTAGACAGGGTTAGACTCATTAAATTGTTGTAAACATGCAAAAGAAGCCGGTTCTTTCTTGATGTTTCTGCTCCAGGTAATTCAGTTTTGTATTACCGAAAAAGGCTTTCGCCCCGCTTTATAAATAAAGCAACCACCAAGCACAAAGTACCAAGGTAACCACAAAACACACCACACACCAAACACATCGCCACCGCAAGTCAGGTCCAACACTCACACACACCGACACAAACAGCCCCAAGTTCCGCTGTGGGCACAACACTACAAGCCCAACACAAATGCACGACGAAATAACCCAAGACGGCGGTGGCGGAGGCGATGACATGACGAACTAATCTGGTTCCGGAGGTGGTGGGGGAAGCGGCAGCGCCAACCGGAGAGCCATCGAACGGAGCTGGGTGATGGTGGAGGTGATGGCGTCTCTATCCCTGGGACGGCTAAGCGGCCGCCACGACGTAGAGGGATATGCTGAATCACAAGTTTATTCCTAACAGTCCACAGGGTCCAGGCAAGGACCCCAATGGTCAGCCACCTAATGTGGCGCAACGTGGGAGGGATCGTCAGTTTTGTATTAGAATCAGTGAGCGTCTAATCCTGTTGAACTCGCTGCTATTTTAAAATGCATGATATGTTTGTTAATTAGCTCATAGTTTTAGCTGTCTGTTCTTCTTCAGTTGTTGTGTCTATTCCGACAACAGCCTCGAGCCCTTGGATCACCATCGTGTGGCTGGGATGATGATGCGAAGCCGTACGGTGGCTACTTAAGTCACCAGTTGGATGATGCCCGATCTGCATCCGTCGGCTGAGATTCAATCACTAGCTGGCGGCCTTTTACTGTATCGGCTCACGTCGTTGTTGTGGCCTTCTTTTACTTTCGGTTAAACTTTTCCTTTATATAGGCATGCACCAGATCCCTTCTGGAGAGGGATCGAATGTAAATGGGTTATAAACCCTAGCGCCACTGCAGATCCCTCCGAATTCGAGACTAGTTTCCTCTGAATTCTATGTGTTTGTTGTTCTTAAGTTAGTGAGAGCCTATCCATTAGTATTAGTAGCCAACTATCCTTGGTGGCGTGTTGGATTGAGGCAAGGTGCAGTTCGGCTAGCCGGTAAAATCCTCGCACCTTGACCCATGATTCAGGGGCGGTGACACAATTGGTGGCGCGGGCGGCGGTAGAATGTTTGAGTGTTACACCAACAAAGCTCAACATACCTCAATTTGCTGGAGAAGATACTCAACACTGGATACAAACATTTGAACAATACTTTGACACTGCTAGAACACCTCTCTTGAGCAAAGAACTGAATTTGATGCCTCTTATCTGAAAGGAACTATAGTCCAGTGGTGCACATGTTGGGGAACGTAGTAATTTAAAAAAAATTCCTACGCACACGCAAGATCATGGTGATGCATAGCAACGAGAGAGGAGAGTGTTGTCTACGTACCCTTGTAGACCGAAGCGGAAGCGTTGACACAACGTAGAGGAAGTAGTCGTACGTCTTCCCGATCCGACCGATCCAAGCGCCGTTACTCCGGCGCCTCCGAGTTTTTAACACACGTACACGCAAAGCTTCGGGGACGAGTTCCGTAAGCACGACGGCGTGGTGACGATCTTGATGTACTACCGACGCAGGGCTTCGCCTAAGCACTGCAACAATATGACCGAGGTGGAATATGGTGGAGGGGGCACCGCACACGGCTAAGGAACGATCACGAAGATCAACTTGTGTGTCCTAGGGTGCTCCCTGCCCCCGTATATAAAGGAGCAAGGGGGGAGGCCGGCCGGCCCTTGTAGCGCGCGCCAGGAGGAGGAGTCCTCCTCCTAGTAGGAGTAGGACTCCCCTCTTTCCTACTCCTACTAGGAGGGGGAAAGGAAGGGGGAGAGGGAGAGGGAAAGGGGGGCACCGCCCCCCTCTCCTAGTCCAATTCGGACCAGAGGGGGAGGGGGCACGCGGCCCACCCTGGCTGCCCCTCTCTCTCTCCACTAAGGCCCATGTGGCCCAATACTTCTCCCGGGGGTTCCGGTAACCCTCCGGCACTCCGGTTTTCTCCGAAACCACTCGGAACCATTCCGATGTCCGAATATAGTCGTCCAATATATCAATCTTTACGTCTCGACCATTTCGAGACTCCTCGTCATGTCCGTGATCTCATCCGGGACTCCGAACTAACTTCGGTAAATCAAAATGCATAAACTCATAATAACTATCATCGTAACCTTAAGCGTGCGGACCCTACGGTTCGAGAACAGTGTAGACATGACTGAGACAAATCTCTGGTCAATAACCAACAGCGGGACCTGGATGCCCATATTGGCTCCTACACATTCTACGAAGATCTTTATCGGTCAGACCGCATAACAACATACGTTGTTCCCTTTGTCATCGGTATGTTACTTGCCCGAGATTCGATCGTCGGTATCCAATACCTAGTTCAATCTCGTTACCGGCAAGTCTCTTTACTCGTTCTGTAATACATCATCTCGCAACTAACTCATTGGTTGCAATGCTTGCAAGGCTTATGTGATGTGTATTACCGAGAAGGCCCTGAGATACCTCTCCGACATTCGGAGTGACAAATCCTACTCTCTAAATACGCCAACCCAACAAATACTTTCGGAGACACCTGTAGAGCACCTTTATAATCACCCAGTTACGTTGTGACGTTTGGTAGCACACAAAGTGTTCCTACGGTAAACGGGAGTTGCATAATCTCATAGTCATAGGAACATGTATAAGTCATGGAGAAAGCAATAGCAACATACTAAACGATCGGGTGCTAAGCTAATGGAATGGGTCATGTCAATCAGATCATTCAACTAATGATGTGACCTTGTTAATCAAATGACAACTCCTTTGTCTATGGTTAGGAAACTTAACCATCTTTGATTAACAAGCTAGTCAAATAGAGGCATACTAGTGACACTCTGTTTGTCTATGTATCCACACATGTATTATGTTTCCGATTAATACAATTCTAGCATGAATAATAAACATTTATCATGATATATAAGGAAATAAATAATAACTATATTATTGCCTCTAGGGCATATTTCCTTCAGTCTCCCACTTGCACTAGAGTCAATAATCTAGATTACACAGTAATGATTCTAACACCCATGGAGTTTTGGTGCTGATCATGTTTTGCTCGTGGAAGAGGCTTAGTCAACGGGTCTGCTACATTCAGATCCGTATGTATCTTGCAAATCTCTATGTCTCCCACCTGGACTAAATCCCAGATGGAATTGAAGCGTCTCTTGATGTGCTTGGTTCTCTTGTGAAATCTGGATTCCTTTGCTAAGGCAATTGCACCAGTATTGTCACAAAAGATTTTCATTGGACCCGATGCACTAGGTATGACACCTAGATCGGATATGAACTCCTTCATCCAGACTCCTTCATTCGCTGCTTCCGAAGCAGCTATGTACTCCGCTTCACATGTAGATCCCGCCACGACGCTTTGTTTAGAACTGCACCAACTGATAGCTCCACCGTTTAATGTAAATACGTATCCGGTTTGCGATTTAGAATCGTCCGGATCAGTGTCAAAGCTTGCATCAACGTAACCGTTTACGACGAGCTCTTTGTCACCTCCATACACGAGAAACACCTCCTTAGTCCTTTTCAGGTACTTTAGGATATTCTTAACCGCTGTCCAGTGATCCACTCCTGGATTACTTTGGTACCTCCCTGCCAAACTTATAGCAAGGCACACATCGGGTCTGGTACACAGCATTGCATACATGATAGAGACTATGGCTGAAGCATAGGGAACATCTTTCATCTTCTCTCTATCTTCTGCAGTGGTCGGGCATTGAGTCTTACTTAACTTCACACCTTGTAACATAGGCAAGAACCCTTTCTTTGCTTGATCCATTTTGAACTTTTTCAAAACTTTGTCAAGGTATGTGCTTTGTGAAAGTCCAATTAAGCGTCTTGATCTATCTCTATAGATCTTGATGCCCAATATGTAAGCAGCTTCACCGAGGTCTTTCATTGAAAAACTTTTATTTAAGTATCCCTTTATGCTATCCAGAAATTCTATATCATTTCCAATTAGTAATATGTCATCTACATATAATATCAGAAATGCTACAGAGCTCCCACTCACTTTCTTGTAAATACAGGCTTCTCCAAAAGTCTGTACAAACCCAAATGCTTTGATCACACTATCAAAGCGTTTATTCCAACTCCGAGAGGCTTGCACCAGTCCATAAATGGATCGCTGGAGCTTGCACACTTTGTTAGCTCCCTTTGGATCGATAAACCCTTCCGGTTGCATCATATACAACTCTTCTTCCAGAAATCCATTCAGGAATGCAGTCTTTACATCCATTTGCCAAATTTCATAATCATAAAATGCGGCAATTGCTAACATGATTCGGACAGACTTAAGCATCGCTACGGGTGAGAAGGTCTCATCGTAGTCAATCCCTTGAACTTGTCGAAAACCTTTTGCGACAAGTCGAGCTTTGTAGACAGTAACATTACCATCAGCGTCAGTCTTCTTCTTGAAGATCCATTTATTCTCTATTGCTTGCCGACCATCGGGCAAGTCAACCAAAGTCCATACTTTGTTCTCATACATGGATCCCATCTCAGATTTCATGGCTTCAAGCCATTTTGCAGAATCTGGGCTCACCATCGCTTCTTCATAGTTCATAGGTTCACCATGATCTAGTAGCATGATTTCCAGAACAGGATTGCCGTACCACTCTGGCGCGGATCTTACTCTGGTTGATCTACGAGGTTCTGTAGTAACTTGATCTGAAGTTGCATGATCATCATCATTAACTTCCTCACTAATTGGTGTAGGTGCTACAGAAACAGATTTCTGTGATGTACTACTTTCCAATAAGGGAGCAGGTATAGTTACCTCATCAAGTTCTACTTTCCTCCCACTCACTTCTTTCGAGAGAAACTCCTTCTCTAGAAAGGATCCATTTTTAGCAACAAATGTCTTGCCTTCGGATCTGTGATAGAAGGTGTACCCAACAGTTTCCTTTGGGTATCCTATGAAGACACATTTCTCCGATTTGGGTTCAAGCTTATCAGGTTGAAATTTTTTCACATAAGCATCGCAGCCCCAAACTTTAAGAAACGACAACTTTGGTTTCTTGCTAAACCATAGTTCATAAGGCGTCGTCTCAACGGATTTTGATGGTGCTCTATTTAACGTGAATGCGGCCGTCTCTAAAGCATAACCCCAAAACGATAGCGGTAAATCTGTAAGAGACATCATAGATCGCACCATATCAAGTAAAGTATGATTACGACGTTCAGACACACCATTACGTTGTGGTGTTCCGGGTGGCGTGAGTTGCGAAACTATTCCACATTGTTTTAAATGTAGACCAAACTCGTAACTCAAATATTCTCCTCCACGATCAGATCGTAGAAACTTTATTTTCTTGTTACGATGATTTTCAACTTCACTCTGAAATTCTTTGAACTTTTCAAATGTTTCAGACTTGTGTTTCATTAAGTAGATATACCCATATTTGCTTAAATCATCTGTGAAGGTGAGAAAATAACGATATCCGCCACGAGCCTCAACATTCATCGGACCACATACATCTGTATGTATGATTTCCAACAAATCTATTGCTCTCTCTATAGTACCGGAGAACGGTGTTTTAGTCATCTTGCCCATGAGGCACGGTTCGCAAGTACCAAGTGATTCATAATCAAGTGGTTCCAAAAGTCCATCAGTATGGAGTTTCTTCATGCACTTTATACCGATATGACCTAAACGGCAGTGCCACAAATAAGTTGCACTATCATTATCAACTCTGCATCTTTTGGTTTCAACATTATGAATATGTGTATCACTACTATCGAGATTCATCAAAAATAGACCACTCTTCAAGGGTGCATGACCATAAAAGATATTACTCATATAAATAGAACAACCATTATTCTCTGATTTAAATGAATAACCGTCTCGCATCAAACAAGATCCAGATATAATGTTCATACTCAACGCTGGCACCAAATAACAATTATTCAGGTCTAATACTAATCCCGAAGGTAGATGTAGAGGTAGCGTGCTGACTGCGATCACATCGACTTTGGAACCGTTTCCCACGCGCATCGTTACCTCGTCCTTTGCCAGTGTTCGCTTAATCCGTAGTCCCTGTTTTGAGTTGCAAATATTAGCAACAGATCCAGTATCAGATACCCAGGTACTACTGCGAGCTCTAGTAAGGTACACATCAATAACATTTATATCACATATACCTTTGTTCACCTTGCCATCCTTCTTGTCCGCCAAATACTTGGGGCAGTTCCGCTTCCAGTGACCAGTCTGCTTGCAGTAGAAGCACTCAGTTTCAGGCTTAGGTCCAGACTTGGGTTTCTTCTCTTGAGCAGCAACTTGTTTGCTGTTCTTCTTGAAGTTACCCTTCTTCTTCCCTTTGCCCTTTTTCTTGAAACTAGTGGTCTTGTTGACCATCAACACTTGATGCTCCTTTTTGATTTCTACCTCCGCAGCCTTTAGCATTGCGAAGAGCTCGGGAATTGTCTTATCCATCCCTTGCATGTTATAGTTCATCACGAAGCCTTTGTAGCTTGGTGGAAGTGATTGGAGAATTCTGTCAATGACGCAATCATCCGGAAGATTAACTCCCAGTTGAATCAAGTGATTATAATACCCAGACATTTTGAGTATATGCTCACTGATAGAACCATTCTCCTCCATCTTGCAGCTATATAACTTATTGGAGACTTTATATCTCTCAATCCGGGCATTCTGTTGGAATATCAACTTCAACTCCTGGAACATCTCATATGCTCCATGATGTTCAAAACGTCATTGAAGTCCCGGTTCTAAGCCGTAAAGCATGGCACACTGAACTATCGAGTAGTCATCAGCTTTGCTCTGCCAGACGTTCACAACATCTGGCGTTGCTCCAGCAGCAGGCCTGGCACCCAGCGGTGCTTCCAGGACGTAGCTCTTCTGTGCAGCAATGAGGATAATCCTCAAGTTACGGACCCAGTCCGTGTAATTGCTACCATCATCTTTCAACTTTGCTTTCTCAAGGAACGCATTAAAATTCAACGGAACAACAACACGAGCCATCTATCTATAATCAACATAAACAAGCAAGATACTATCAGGGACTAAGTTCATGATAAATTTAAGTTCAATTAATCATATTACTTAAGAACTCCCACTTAGATAGACATCCCTCTAATCTTCTAAGTGATCACGTGATCCAAACCAAACTAAACCATAACCGATCATCACGTGAAATGGATTAGTTTTCAATGGTGAACATCATTATGTTGATCATATCTACTATATGATTCACGCTCGACCTTTCGGTCTCCGTGTTCCGAGGCCATATCTGCATATGCTAGGCTCGTTAAGTATAACCCGAGTATTCCGCGTGTGCAAAAACTGGCTTGCACCCGTTGTAGATGGACGTAGAGCTTATCACACCCGATCATCACGTGGTGTCTGGGCACGACGAACTTTGGCAATGGTGCATACTCGGGGAGAACACTTCTTGATAATTTAGTGAGAGATCATCTTATAATGCTACCGTCAATCAAAGCAAGATAAGATGCATAAAAAGATAAACATCACATGCAATCAATATAAGTGATATGATATGGTCATCATCATCTTGTGCTTGTGATCTCCATCTCCGCAGCACCGTCATGATCACCATCGTCACCGGCGTGACACCTTGATCTCCATCGTAGCATCGTTGTCGTCTCGCCAATCTTATGCTTCTACGACTATCGCTACCGCTTAGTGATAAAGTAAAGCATTACAGGGCGATTGCATTGCATACAATAAAGCGACAACCATACGGCTCCTGCCGGTTGCCGATAACTCGGTTACAAAACATGATCATCTCATACAATAAAATTTAGCATCATGCCTTGATCATATCACATCACAACATGCCCTGCAAAAACAAGTTAGACGTCCTCTACTTTGTTTGTTGCAAGTTTTACGTGGCTGCTACGGGCTGAAGCAAGAACCAATCTCACCTACGCATCAAAACCACAACGATAGTTTGTCAAATAGACTCCGTTTTAACATTCTCAAGGACCGGGCGTAGCCATACTCGGTTCAACTAAAGTTGGAGAAACTGACACCCGCCAGCCACCTGTGTGCAAAGCACGGCGGTAGAACCAGTCTCGCGTAACCATACGCGTAATGTCGGTCCGGGCCGCTTCATCCAACAATAACGCCGAACCAAAGTATGACATGCTGGTAGGCAGTATGACTTGTATCGTCCACAACTCACTTGTGTTCTACTCGTGCAAAACATCAAACCATAAAAAACCTGGCTCGGATGCCACTGTTGGGGAACGTAGTAATTTCAAAAAATTTCCTACGCACACGCAAGATCATGGTGATGCATAGCAACGAGAGGGGAGAGTGTTGTCTACGTACCCTTGTAGACCGAAGCGGAAGCGTTGACGCAACGTAGAGGAAGTAGTCGCACGTCTTCCCGATCCGACCGATCCAAGCGCCGTTACTCCGGCGCCTCCGAGTTCTTAACACACGTACAGCTCGATGACGTTCCCCGGGCTCCGATCCAGCAAAGCTTCGGGGACGAGTTCCGTCAGCACGACGGCGTGGTGACGATCTTGATGTACTACCGACGCAGGGCTTCGCCTAAGCACTGCAACAATATGATCGAGGTGGAATATGGTGGAGGGGGGCACCGCACACGGCTAAGGAACGATCACAAAGATCAACTTGTGTGTCCTAGGGTGCCCCCTGCCCCCGTATATAAAGGAGCAAGGGGGGAGGCCGGCCGGCCCTTGTGGCGCGCGCCAGGAGGAGGAGTCCTCCTCCTAGTAGGAGTAGGACTCCCCTCTTTCCTACTCCTACTAGGAGGGGGAAAGGAAGGGTGAGAGGGAGAGGGAAAGGGGGGCGCCGCCCCCCTCTCCTAGTCCAATTCGGACCAGAGGGGGAGGGGGCGCGCGGCCCACCCTGGCTGCCCCTCTCTCTCTCCACTAAGGCCCATGTGGCCCAATACTTCTCCCGGGGGGGGGGGGGGTTCCGGTAACCCTCCGGCACTCCGGTTTTCTCCGAAACCACTCGGAACCATTCCGATGTCCGAATATAGTCGTCCAATATATCAATCTTTACGTCTCGACCATTTCGAGACTCCTCGTCATGTCCGTGATCTCATCCGGGACTCCGAACTAACTTCGGTACATCAAAATGCATAAACTCATAATAACTGTCATCGTAACCTTAAGCGTGCGGACCCTACGGTTCGAGAACAGTGTAGACATGACTGAGACAAATCTCTGGTCAATAACCAACAGCGGGACCTGGATGCCCATATTGGCTCCTACACATTCTACGAAGATCTTTATCGGTCAGACCGCATAACAACATACGTTGTTCCCTTTGTCATCGGTATGTTACTTGCCCGAGATTCGATCGTTGGTATCCAATACCTAGTTCAATCTCGTTACCGGCAAGTCTCTTTACTCGTTCTGTAATACATCATCTCGCAACTAACTCATTGGTTGCAATGCTTGCAAGGCTTATGTGATGTGTATTACCGAGAAGGCCCTGAGATACCTCTCCGACATTCGGAGTGACAAATCCTAATATCGAAATACGCCAACCCAACAAATACTTTCGGAGACACCTGTAGAGCACCTTTATAATCACCCAGTTACGTTGTGACGTTTGGTAGCACACAAAGTGTTCCTACGGTAAACGGGAGTTGCATAATCTCATAGTCATAGGAACATGTATAAGTCATGGAGAAAGCAATAGCAACATACTAAACGATCGAGTGCTAAGCTAATGGAATGGGTCATGTCAATCAGATCATTCAACTAATGATGTGACCTTGTTAATCAAATGACAGCTCCTTTGTCTATGGTTAGGAAACTTAACCATCTTTGATTAACAAGCTAGTCAAGTAGAGGCATACTAGTGACACTCTGTTTGTCTATGTATCCACACATGTATTATGTTTCCGATTAATACAATTCTAGCATGAATAATAAACATTTATCATGATATATAAGGAAATAAATAATAACTATATTATTGCCTCTAGGGCATATTTCCTTCAGCACAGGCACAACCTTTAATGCTCAAACTCTTCCTTGGCACAGATTGTGCAGATATCTACAAGATATATTTGCAGAAAGTTCTATCTGTGACTAGGAAGAATTTTCATGCCATGCAAATTGGAACAGTGAGCGAGTACATAGGAAATTTGAAACAGCTCTGAAACTAATGAGAAGGGACAACCCCAGCTTACTTGATCATTATTATAAGAACTGCCACATTCTGTACTAAAATGTGGTGCCAAGTGCATAGCAAAGAGCATGCCACCAGAGTCCAAACCAAAGACCATACCTTTGAGGGCTACCGTCTTCTTGATTGTTCCATCTCAAGGACTAGGCATCAACCATGAGTGATTAGCAACACACATAAAGAAGTTGTGCATCAATTTGTGATGTGGATGGTGTGATACTATAGGAGCTGTGAGGGCGCCGAAGGAAACCTATATGTGCGTGATATTCGTGTATGGCATAGGAGAGTCGGACAATTCGATCCACTCATATGCCACTTGTGTGGTGAAATCTAGGGCAATGTCGTCTTGGCTGAATCTCACGGAGTTGAAAACATAGAGCCTTAATGGTCCACTCATCAAGAGTGCCTCTTTGTTCAGTGGTCGCTAGTTTCATTTCTCACCTATGGGCCAATCTTCTCTATCTTCCTATGAATCGAATTTCCAATACATCCCATTCCCCCCGCTAGATTACGCTATGTGACAGTTAGTGTCAATCACCCTACTCGAACTTGGTGCTCACTTCTTGCACTTTGCTACCCTATTTTAGCTCCCCTACCAACTAAAGGTGATCCAGCTACATGGGTAATAAGCTAGTTATTTATAGGAGGTCAGCTTGTGACCAACGATGCATGTGGCTATCACATCATCATTGCTTCACCAAACATCACATGCCAACTGTTGTGATCATTTAATTCTACTGAGTGTGGTGTAGTTGTTGAAAATTAGCATCATTGCTTCACTAAACCCAAAATGTTGTGGTCGTTTAATTCTACTGTGAGTGGTGTAGTTGTCCACATTTATAACACCCAAGGCATATCCAAATATGAGCAACTCTAAGTGGATTGTTGCTAATAAACCATGACAAAGAAGTTATTTCTAAAGTCAAGGTATTATGTTGTTGTAGTGCAACCCTGCTTTAGATTTTATCATGCTACCAATACACTATGACACCTCTAAAACAACATATTATGTGCACGCATCACAGGTGACAAGTGCATAAGAAAGAGAATGCCACCAAAGTCCATGCCAAAGCCCCGACCTTAGAAGGCCACAATTCGCTTGACCGCTCCATCGCAAGGACAACCACGGGTAACCACCAACACGCCAAAAAAAATTGTGGGATCAATTAGGGACAAGGAGATGTGGTTTGGGTGACACCTAACCAGAATGATACGCCCATTTTGCATCACTATTTATTAGTATAAATTGCTCATTATAAATGATATTTTGCACATTATCACATCAATCTAATGTCTTTTTTCTCTAATTTGCATGTTGTACCGGAGGACGGAATCATGTCAGAAGGCTGCAAGAAAGCAGCAAAACAAGGATTTGCGAAAAAAACTCAATCTTCCGAAGACCAAAAAATAAAATAAAAATAGTTTGGGAGCTTTCATGCGGGAAGAGAGCCAAGTGTCCTGGCCCCACCTGGCCCCACAACACAACCGAACTTGATGCCGCGTGAGGCCCATAGTGCACCTTCTGGCTGGCTTCGGCACTCCTGGTTCTATTTACCCCCCAAAACCTAGACCTATTTTAGATGTTTTTTTGCCGCCATCCTCATGGCGGAAACGGGATTGAGCACTTTCTTGCTTCCCGAAGGGCTGTTTCTCCGGGATACTTCCCCTCATGGTGGAGGGAATAGAAGCCATCTACATCACAAGTGCTCCATTCATCGTGGGGATCATCATCACTAGCACCCTCATCACCGTCATCCTCTCAAATCCTAGACTTCAATCCATGAATTATTCTTTCTGATGAGTTGTTATGATCACTTCTTGGTGTTAATTACTTCTCATTGCTTGATGTTTACTAATTTGTTGGTAAAGATTTGTTTGTTTATCATATCATTAGCAAACTGATCATGATCTATATGATGTTTCATAAGTAGTCCCTTTATGTTCTCGAGGACTTGGGGGAAATATTGTTGCTAGTAACCATGTGAACTTGAATAAAGTTTAATGTTTTGATATTGTGTTGTGTTGTACTCCCTCCGTTTCTAAATACAAGTCTTTGTAGAGATTCCACTATGAACTACATACGGAGCAAAATGAGTGAATCTACACTCTAAAATATGTCTATATACATCGTATGTAGTTGGTAGTGCATTCTCTAAAAAGACTTATATTTTGGAACAGAGGGAGTAATTCTCTAGTGGTGATATGCGAACATCGATTACATATTACTTCACCTTGATGGGCCTAGAGGAGAGCATTATGTGATAAGTTTGCTTGGGATGGATGGCCGCAGTGACAAATATTGTAGTGCCCTGAGTTTTTGAAATTATTGCATAAGAAGTAATTGACGACCCCTTAAAGTTCAATGCTATGGTTAGATGTTACCTTTGCTATTCACTTGAATTTAGAGATGCTTGCATTGAGGATATAATCACAAGGATAACATCACTTATCAAAATTAACGAAACTTAATGTCAATGGAAGTAGGTGAACACAACTAGGCGAAATTCTTGCTGTCTGCGAAAACGATTTGATCCACATAACTAATTTCACCGGTTTGTTCTTAGCTCACGTCACTGTTGTGGCCTTCTTTTACTTTGAGTTAAACTTTTCCTTTATATAGGCCTCGGATCCCTTGTGGAGAGCATCGAATGTAAACGTGTTGTAAACCCTACGAGATATTCATGCTGTTGGGCCGATACAAACTGTGGGTTTGATATTGTTGAGCGTTCAGTAGTACTTTGGGCTGTGGCTCTAAAAAGAACTACTTTGGGCCGTTGGGAGTTGGACTGTCGTCTCATTTTTTTTCTCTCGAAATAAAACCAGCGTCTCGCCTCCATGTTCGTTCCCCTTCTTCCTCTTTCGCCTCCCCGGGTTGTCCCCTAAACCCTACCTGATTAGTAACACTTATGGAGACGGCAGAGGAGAGTCGCAGCTCCCCCATCCCCCGGAGCAGGTCTACTACCATGTCAGCCGCCGCCGGCAAAGCGTCCCGGTCTGCCTCAGCCATCATTGCCTCCACAGCGAGCGGGTACCACCTCCTCAAGATCGATGGCTACTCCCGCACCAAGGGCGTCCCCACCGGAGAAAGGATAAAGTCCCGCTCTTTCACCCTTGGAGGACATCGATGGTACATCAGTTACTATCCCAACGGCTCCGAACAACAGTACGCAGACTGCATATCCCTCTTCCTCGTTCTCGATGAAAATGTCACCACGGCGGTAAAGGCGCAACACAAATTCAGTTTCGCGGATGAGTTGACGGACCAACCTCCTTCATTCGCATCAGTAGCAGTACACAACCACAATTCTCAGCAGCGCTGGGGGAATGCGATGTTCATGAAAAGGGCAGACCTGGAGAAGTCGGAGCATCTCAAGGACGATTCTTTCACTATCAGGTGCGATATCATTGTCATCGGTGATTACCGTGCGGAGGATCTGCCCGAAGAGACTCCTCCAACATTTGTCTCTGTGGCCCCATCTGACCTGCACCAGCACCTCGGCGATCTCCTCAACACTGAGAAAGGTGCCGACATAGTTTTCGAGGTTGGTTGTCACACGTTCGCAGCACACGTCCGCTGCCCGATCACCAGTCTTCAGTGCAGAGCTCTTTGGGGGTATGAAGGAGGGCGACACCGCAGGTGCCGTACGCATAGATGAAATGGAGGCAGAGGTGTTCAAGGCGTTGCTCTGTTTTGCGTATACCGACTCCTTACCGGTGACAGAAAAAGGAAGATGAAGACGTCATGTGCCAGCATCTGCTTGTTGCAGCCGACAGGTATAACATGGAGAGGCTGAAGACTATTTGCGAGGAAAGGTTATGCAAGTACATCAATGGAGGCTCAGTATCGACCATCCTGACGTTAGCTGAGCAGCACCACTGTGATGGCTTAAAGAAGGCATGCTTAAGTTTTCTTGGCTCCCCGGCAAATCTTAGGGCTCTAATGGACAGCGACGGATTCGATCATCTGAGCAGGAGCTGCCCTTCTGTTATTAAGAATCTGATTGCCATGCTGGCCCCCATTTAGTGGTAAATGTTGCGTTAGCAATTATAGTCCCAGGGTTTGAAACAGTTTTCTTGTACAAGTAATGGTGCTTAGCTCCCTGGTTTGGTTCTAGACTTGTTATCTGCTAGCTATCTTGGATTCTTAGTAAATGACTATCAGACTTCGTATCCTAACTTTCGAAGATGGAAAGTAATATTATCGCTTTGTTTTTGTTTCGGTGTTTCCAACGCATGTTTGCATCCTTAAGATTATCAGGAAGTACTTAGGCCACTTGGCTACCAGATTCATCAATTCTATAGCTCTGTAATTGGCTAGCTACCTTAGTACAGGAAAGCTTCTTTCCAAAGAACATGGAGCAGTGCATCTCTGATTTGAGCAGCCCCTCTATCACAGAGGAATTGCTTGCCACACATCTATTCTGAAATTATTATCATGCTGCCCCTCTACTATTCCCATGTTTGCAAATATTGTTAATTCATGATGGTCATTCTGCTAGTAATGGTATTTGACAGCTTTTACGTTTTCTTATTAGGAATTTTGTCCTGGCATGTTACTAAATTTATCCTAAGGGCATGCAGAACTATGCTTATTTTGGTCTCTGTTATGTTAGTTAGTTGCTATGTGCTTCTTTTCCTATTATTTAGTAATAGCTTTGTTATCAAGTAGCCATGTACGTTGACTGATACTCGCAAGTTCTCTGGCTACTGTTTTTTTCTTTTCAATGAATGCTTTGGATGCCTACTTCAAATCAGGGAAAGAGCTGCTGGTTTCGAATAAATCTCAGACCTTGACTGAAATGCACTAAGGTGCTTCCAGTTACTCATGCACAAATCTAAACTTTCTTTCTTGCGTCCTTTAGAGCAGAAATTCATGCATTTGCTGTTGAAATGTAAAAGGCCCTCTTTCCTTTCCTTGCAACGATGATTTAGTATTTTTCTTTTCCTTTTTGACCCAAAGATTAAGTATTCAGTATTTTTCTTATGGTTTAAGTTAATCGATTCTTGAGTATGTTCCTGTAGTTTGTAAGATTTAGGATCCTTGTATTGCATCACCATGTTTTAGGAGGTGGTTGAGTCCACATATGCGCTCATCTACAGTTAGGCATGACTAGACACCTTAAATAAATATGCAAAAGAAATAATTTCTTTCTTGATTTTTCAGCTCCAAGTTCAGTTTTGTATTAGAAACAAAGAGCGTGTGTTCCCGTTGAAATGCACTAGCTCCAGAGCTGTTCTGTTATGCTAAGTGGAGTCGAGCTATAAGCCGTAATCCTCTAGCTGCCATCTATCTCAACACTCGTATGTATTTCCTGTTCACAAGGTTAGTCAGTTTGTATTAGAAACAATGATGATTCAGTATTCTTCTTATGGGTCAAGTATCCTATTGTATGTAGCTTGTAAGATTTTGGATCCTCAATTTGCACCATGATGTTATAGGATGTGACTGAGTTCAGATATTATATGCAATCGTTGCTTCCTGCACTATAAGTTAGACAGGGTTAGACTCATTAAATTGTTGTAAACATGCAAAAGAAGCCGGTTCTTTCTTGATGTTTCTGCTCCAGGTTCAGTTTTGTATTACCGAAAAAGGCTTTCACCCCGTTTTATAAATAAAGCAACCACCAAGCACAAAGTACCAAGGTAACAACAAAACACACCACACACCAAACACAACGCCACCGCAAGTCAGGTCCAACACTCACACACACAGACAAAAACAGCCCCAAGTTCCGCTGTGGGCACAGCACTACAAGCCCAACACAAATGCACGACGAAATAACCCAAGACGGCGGTGGCGGAGGCGATGACATGACGAACTAATCTGGTTCCGGAGGTGGTGGGGGAAGCGGCAGCGCCAACCGGAGAGCCATCGCATGGAGCTGGGTGATGGTGGAGGTGATGGCGTCTCTCTCCCTGGGACGGCTAAGCTGCCGCCTCGACGAAGAGGGATATGCTGAATCACAAGTTTATTCCTAACAGTCCACAGGGTCCAGGCAAGGACCCCAATGGTCAGCCACCTAATGTGGCGCAACGTGGGAGGGATCGTCAGTTTTGTATTAGAATCAGTGAGCGTCTAATCCTGTTGAACTCGCTGCTATTTTAAAATGCATGATATGTTTGTTAATTAGCTCATAGTTTTAGCTGTCTGTTCTTCTTCAGTTGTTGTGTCTATTCCGACAACAGCCTCGAGCCCTTGGATCACCATCGTGTGGCTGGGATGATGATGCGAAGCCGTACGGTGGCTACTTAAGTCACCAGTTGGATGTTGTCCGATCTGCATCCGTCGGCTGAGATTCAATCACTAGCTGGCGGCCTTTTACTGTATCAGCTCACGTCGTTGTTGTGGCCTTCTTTTACTTTCGGTTAAACTTTTCCTTTATATAGGCACCAGATCCCTTCTGGAGAGGGATCAAATGTAAATGGGTTATAAACCCTAGCGCCACTGCAGATCCCTCCGAATTCGAGACTAGTTTCCTCTGAATTCTATGTGTTTGTTGTTCTTAAGTTAGTGAGAGCCTATCCATTAGTATTAGTAGCCAACTGTCCTTGGTGGTGTGTTGGATTGTGGCAAGGTGCAGTTCGGCTAGCCGGTAAAATCCTCGCACCTTGACCCACGATTCCGGGGTGGTGACACAATTGGTGGCGCAGGAGGCGGTAGAATGTTTGTGTAGGTTAGGAGGGGGCGTGATTACTGAAGAACCCTTCTTCGGCAGTAAAATCCCACCCACCCTCCCTCTACGGTGCACTGTGGTAGAGGGCATTTGCGTCAGTGTTCAACGGGGGCTTGATTTGGTTGTGCAGGTACGGTTGCATCTTGGTTTGTAAAATTCCCTCCTTGCCCTCCTAGATCTTGTTCATTAGGTGAGAAAGTGCTTTGTTTTCCTTAAAACCCTATTTGCACTATGGCACCACCCTCGTATTCAATGGACACAGATCATCTTGACCTCAGATCCTTACAGTTGGATGTCCGACAACTCCAACATCATCGTATCGCTGACAAGCAAGAGTACATCAAATTCACACAATTGGTCAATTAGAATTTTGCAGACCTACAGAGCAGTTTCTCCAAGATCCAATCAAGCTTTGATCGTTTCTTTGCTAAACAACCCAATTTGGGCAAACGTTTGGCAATTGATGGACGTCCTGGAACGCCTGAATTATTTCATACAGCTAGAGAAATTGGAGTTTCACCAGGTCAAGGTAGCATCAACCAAACTCTGAATAAACCCCAGGGAGTGGTCACTACAGTGGTACATGACTAGGCATGCAAGGAGCCAACACTACTCGGAAAGCTGACAAAGCTGAAACCCCACTATATTTGTTTGAAGAAGAAGTTGTTGAGACTAGCGACAAAAACAAGAAGCACAGGAGCAATAGCCCTCATGAAACAAGAATAGGAATTGTCATTGTTAAACCAGCCAAGCTCAACATACCTGAATTTGCTGGAGAAGATACTCAACAGTGGATGCAAACAATTGAACAATACTTTGACACTGCTAGAACACCTCTTGAGCAAAGAAGTGAATTTGATGCCTCCTATATAAAAGGAACCGGGAGTAGACGAGAGCAGCCGGACTCGCTCCATGAAAAACGGATCGCATGGCGAAAGCGAATCACCCAGGCTAGAAGGGATCGTGATCTAGCGCCGCCACCTCACCCCGACGACTCCGCTCCCCCTCGCGTTGCCTCCCCTCGGGCGGCGGCAGGGGCCCCCGATCCCGCGTCGTCAGCCCCTCCCCGCTCCTTCATCCCCAGCCACCGCTGCAACCGGCAAGGGCCGCGGTGCCGATGGCCCCTGCATGATGTAGGGCGGGTAGTCGATGCGAAAGATCCGGTGAGACGGAGGCGGCGTCTCACGCGGGGAGCCCGGGAGCGGCAGTCAGGGTGGCGCCCCTGTTGCACGGTGGCGATGGGAACCTACATGGCCGGCGGTGTGGCGGCCACGTGCACATGGGTGGCTCCGATGGCTGAGGATCTGGCGCCTTGTCCAGATCCGTCTCGGTACGGCCTTGGCCGGCTGGTGACGCGAGGAGGACCGGTGAGCGGCGGCTAGAGGCTCCCTGCCGGCGTGCCGACGGCGGCCCTCGTCTCCACGGCGAGGCTCCGTTCGGTTCCAGCTAGCTACGAGGTTGGGGGACGCGACTTCCGGTGAAAATCGCGTCGACTTCAGTCATGGCGGACGATGGAGGTGTCTATGATGTCATTCCCTTCTCAAGGCATCATTATTGCAGGTCGTGGCACCCCACTCGTGATGCCCTGGGCGAAACCCTAGATCTGGATCTATCGGATCAGACGATGATGGTACCTTTGATGCCGTTGTCACTCCTGAGAGCATCGTTTTGGAGCCAGTGCTAGTTGGACGAGACAAGCGGAAGAGCGGTGTCTCATCCATCGCAAAGCCGACGGCCAATCCCGGTGGCATGGTGCTGCGGAGGTTCGGTAACGGGCGCGTGTGAACGGATTCGTGCAGGATGGTGGAGTTGTCTAGCGTCGTGGTGGCATCGGCGACAGGCCAGGCAAGGTCGATGGGTCAGTTGCTGCTCTGGAGATGGATCGATGGAAGATGGCGGCGACAGCCTCTGAGAGTGCTTCGGTCCGGTATGGGACCCAGTCCCGGTATGTGACTAGGTTGGGGCATCCGGTTTTAGACGTTAGGGTTTGGTGCGATGTCTGTTTGGTATTAGGTTCGGGTATTCGGCACACCTTTATCAATGGGATAGGAGTAGCAACAGGTGTTGTCTAGATGGTCGCTTCAGACTCACTGATGTATTACTTTGTATGTTCTCTGTGAATAATTAATAAGATGGCCGTATGCATCGTCCAAATGCAGAGGTCGGGGGTTTATCCTCCTTTTTCAATAAAAAAATCTGAAAGGAACTGTAGTCAAATGGTGCAGAGGCACAACCTTTAATGCTCAAACTCATCCTTGGCATAGATTCTGCAGATATCTGGGAGAAAGATTTGCAGAAAGTTCTATTTGTGGTAGTGTGAAGAATTTTCATGTCATGCAAATTGGAACAGTGAGCGAGTACATTTGAGAAATTTGAAAGAGCTCTGAAACTAATGAGAAGGGACAACCCCAACTTACCTGATCATTATTATAAGAACTGCCACATTCTGTACTAAAATGTGGTGCCAAGTGCATAGCAAAGAGCATGCCACCAGAATCCAATCCAAAGACCAGACCTTTGAGGGCCACCGTCTTCTTGATTGTTCCATCTCAAGGACTGGGCATCAACCATGAGTGATTACCAACACACATAAAGAAGTTGTGCGTCACTTTGTGATGTGGGTGGGGTAATACTATAGGAGCTGTGAGGGCACCGAAGGAAACATATATGTATTGTCGCGTGGTATTCGTGTAGGGTATAGGAGAGTTGGACAATTCGATCCACTCATATGCCACTTGTGTGGTGAAATCTTGGACAATGTCGTCTTAGCTGAATCGCACGGAGTTGAAAACATAGAGCCTTAGTGGTCGACTCATCAAGACTAGCTCTTTGTTCAGTGGTCGCTAGTTTCATTGCTCATCTATGGGCTAATCTTCTTTACGTTCCTATATGAACCGAATTTCCAATACATCCCATTCCCTCACTGGATTACGCTATGTGACAGTTAGTGTCAATCACCCTACTTAAACTTGGTGCTCGCTTCTTGCACTTTGTTATCCTATTTCAACTCCCCTACCAACTAAAGGTGATCCAACTACATGGGTAATGAGCTAGTTATTTATAGGAGGCCAGCTTGTGACCAACGATGCATGTGGCCATCACATCATCATTGCTTCACCAAATATCACATGCGAGCTGTTGTGGTCATTTAATTCTACTGAGTGTGGTATAGTTATTTAAATCTAGCCTCATTGCTTCACCCAACCCAAACGGTTGTGGTCGTTTAATTCTACTGTGAGTGGTGTATTGTCCACATTTGTAACACTCAAGGCATATCCAAATATGAGCAACCCTAAGCGGATTGTTGCTAATAAACCATTGGTGGAAGCCGGGGACGGCAACGCAAGTGGAGACGAGGCGGCGCTGCTCCTGCGAGATCCGGCGACAGCGAATTGGGTTCCTCAAGTAGAGAGAGAGATGTAGGGGGGAGGGGGGGAGTGGCGGCCGTGGCAGCCTACTCGGTCCGACCGCGACTAAGTCAACCTGCCTTCGTGGCACCTTTTATTTTTTTGCCAACTCAGCCTAACGGACGCGTGCAACCAGTTAGAAACGTCATGAAAGCAATTAGCATTTACCGTCGGTGTTTTTTCCGCCTAACGTTGCGTTCGGTGCATTTTGCCATCCAAACTATTATGATTGTTTTTTTTTCTTATGACTCCTATATTACGGTGGTTTTAGGAATTTAACTCTATTAAAACGGGCATGATCAATTTTGAGACAGTTTAATCAGTTTATGCGAACCAAAATGTGGTTGAATGGTTAGAGGGACTGTGGTATCTTCAGCCCACCATGGTCCAAGTCCTGGTGTTTGCATTTATTCCTGGATTTATTTTAAGATTTTCGGCGATGCGCATTCAGTGGGAGGAGACGTTTCCGTCGACGACGAGGTGCCTACGACGATTTTATAAATTTCAAGATGATATGCCGACTCGTCTTTCAGAGGTGCTCATAAGGGTGTGCGTGCATGCGTTCATAGTAGTGAGTGTATGCGCGTGTATATGAGCGCTTGCGTCTGTATTGTTTGAAATATTAGCACTTTCCCGATTAGACTAATCCATAAATAAACAGTAAGCATGGCATAAATGGTATGCATCTCATAGCGATACCTAAACATACTAGCACGTACAGAACATAGAAGCAAAGCATCTATGAGCAGCACATATACAGCTAGCACAAGTACGAGTAAACGAGGGATGAACAGATCATACCTCCGGTTGGCCAGGCCAACGCGGCGGCGGCGGCGGCAGCAGCCTCGGTGTCGTCTGTGGCCTTCTTCTTGGCAGCGGCGTGATCGGCCATGGTGTCGATGCAGGGGAAGTAGTGGAAGCAGAGGCAGACGGAGTTGGGGACGGATCGGGAGCAGTCGCATCGAGACGTTCGACAGGGTTCCGGAGGCACCTGCTCTCCCGACCAACCGTGCACGCGGTCGTCGGGATGGGATCGACCGAGTCCGCAAACAGACCATGGTCGATCGTCTCGGACAGTGGCGCTTCCGTAAGCGACTCGTTAATTAATACGAGATTAATTAATCATTCTTAACCGGCAAAAATAAGCTTCGGCTTGGCTCATTCCCGTAACCTGCGGTGCGCACGTGGCGTGGCGGGCGGCGGAGGAGGAGCGCGCGTGTACAGCTTCTATTCTCAAACTCCCAATAGCAAGTGGTAGAGCAGCCCTTATAAAGAGGTCATACTCTTCTTACTGCAGTATGAGACTAAACTTGCCACACTTCCCACCACTTGTTGTACACATGCATGGGCCTTAGAGATTAACTAGGGATTATTGTCTTATATGGGCCTAAGCCCATCCATAACTCATCATGTATTGTGTTAAAAAAATCAGTTTATGAGTCCAATTTTTTTTTGCAGACTAATTGGAGAGCTTTATTCATCGAATAGCATTCATGGATGAGTCAGCCAAAAGGCTTGTCACCAAGAAGCTTGGAGTTTCATCTATCCAGCTATCTGTTACATCAAGTGCACAAGCACGCTTCGCACATAAATGCGCAGGCAGATTAGCTGATCTATTAACATGGCAAATATGAAAAGAATCAAAGTAGGTACTAAGCTCTCCTATCTCATCTAATAAGTAGGCCACAATAGAACGAGAATTGTGGCGAGAATTCCATAGTGTCACAAACTCCAGGCAGTCTACTTCCATTATCACATGGGAGAAACCTCGGAGAGTAGCAAAACGAACACCATCACTTAAGGAGAGACCCTCCATGATCAGGGGATCCGTGATCCCGGAGTAAGGCTTGCACCACGCACCAAGCAGGGCCGATGGTGACCGGGCAACCACCCCAGCCCCTCCTCGGTCTTGCTTAAGATTAAGTCCGTCATCAGTGTTGATTTTTACAAAGCCCTCGTCAGGCGGACGCCAACCAACTCCAGGAAGAATTTGTGCATCCTTGCGTGGAAGATGAAGGAGTGCAATGGCCTCCTTGGTAGCCCGCATCGTAGACACCGGATCCCTGCCTTCTTCTCCATGCTTGATGCGGTTCCTGGAATGCCAAATGGACCACATAATAGTTGTGATCCTTGCTCGATCATCAGAACAGAACCATGGAGCGCACGTAATGTCACGTGCCCATGATTCAGAATGTAGATTAGGTAGCCGCAGTCCAAACCACGCACATGCCTCCTCCCAAAAACTCTGAGCGTGCGGATAGTGTAAAAGTGCATGCTTCAGATCCTCGTCTGCTGCATGACAAACTTTGCACTGACGAACATCCATAATGTGTCGATGATTGAGTGTTGCTTCATCAGGAAGAATCCCTCGAAGCCCTCTCCACCAAAACACTCTGACTTTTGGAATTACATTCAACTTCCACATGGCTTTCCACAACTGTTGATCATTCGCTGAAGTTCCGGTAGCCGTCCCTTCCTCTAGAGCCAAACGCTCGTTTTGAGTCACAAGAGAACGGTACGCTGTTTTAACAGTGTAGTTGCCTGATTTTTCGAATGCCCAAGCAAGAAAATCATTGCCACCACCCGACCTGATAGGGATGTTAAGAATGGCCGCAGCATCAGAAGCAATGAAATTTTCCCTGACCAAATCCTGCCTCCACGACCAAGTTTGGGGATCAATAAGCTTCGAAACTAGCTGAATATCAGTGTTCGGTGGTCGTGAAACAGGTGTCATATTAATCTTACCTGGAATCCACTTATCATTCCAGATCGAGATAGTAGTGCCATCTCCAACATGGGTGATCAACCCGGTTCTCAAAGCTTCCCTCCCTGCTATGATTGCCTTCCAAGTGGCAGAAGCTGACTTGGGTGTGGCGGCCTGCATAAACTCAGAATTGGGAAAATACCTTCCTTTCAATACTCTAGCACAGAGGGAATTCGGGCTTGTCACAAACCGCCATCCATGCTTACCGAGCATTGCAAGATTAAATAAGTGTGGATCTCGAAATCCCATACCCCCCTTGCACTTGGGTGTCGCCAATTCCTTCCAAGACACCCAATGCATTGACTTCTTATCAAGTGAGCCGCTCCAAAAATATTTGGCCATAGGTGAAGTCAGACTCTTGCAAAATTTCTTAGTAAGCAGAAAAGTACTCATAGGAAAGGTGGGAATTGCTTGAGCTACCGATTTCAACAAAGCATCACGCCCTGCACAAGCAAGTAACCTCTCCGACCAGCCTTGGATCTTAGAACGCACCCTCTCACTGACATGATCAAATGTACCGCTTGTGATCCGTCCAACAGCGGTGGGTAAGCCTAAATACTTTTCACTAAAAGCCTCCACCTGGATATTCAAGGTAGCCTTCAGTAATTGCCGCAAATCTGATGGTGAGTTTGAGCTGAAGTATATTGAACTTTTCTCTCTATTGACAATTTTCCCGAAGCTTCACCATAGACTCGAAGAATTTCATTCAGACGAATAGCACTCAAATTGTTTGCGTTGATAAAAATAAGGCTATCGTCCGTGAACAGTAGGTGAGTGACCCACGGCGATCTGTAACTCACACGCAGCCCCCTGTCAACAATTCCTCCATTGTAAAATTTTAGCAATGAGGAAAATCCTTCCGCACACAACAAAAATAAGTAAGGTGATACCGGGTCTCCTTGACGAAAACCCCTCGTTGGTGTGAAGTAGGGTAGTAGCTCTCCATTGACACGAACTGAGAATCGTACCGAGGAGACACACTTAATAATTAATCTAGTGAAACTCATGCTGAAACCAAGCCTCAACAATATTGCTTCAAGATAGTGCCACTCAACGCGATCGTAAGCCTTCATCATATCAAGCTTGACCGCACATGAATAATTCTGTCCCTTCTTCCTCCTTTTCATGGTGTGTATACTCTCATACGCAACCAACACGTTGTCTGTAATGAGTCGTCCTTGGACGAAAGCACTTTGTTCTTCGCTGATGATAGAATCCATCCAGCTCCTCAACCGATTAGTGATAGCTTTGGCCGCAATCTTGTACAAGACCGGACACAAAGCTATAGGACGATATTGTGTAATCGACTGTGGATGGCGTACCTTGGGAATTAATGTGATAGAAGTATCGTTCAGCCCCGCTGGTAGCTCTCCTCCATTGAGAAAATCCAACACTGCTAATGTAACATCAGCACCTAGTAAATCCCAATGTCGCTGATAAAAACCTGCACTGAAACCATCTACACCCGGAGCCTTAATTAGTTACGTACTAAGCACACATACCGTGATCCTCAAAAAAGAAAAGTACACATACCGCGGCATGTGTGGGCGTCCGCCTACATATATGCTGGTTCGTTTTCGTTGCAAACCTAAATAACGCCAAAAGCCAGAGAAATCTCAGAGGTCAAGACACCAACACGAACGAAGCTCCCTCGCCCCTCGATCAGTTCCAACAGAAACACGTACACCTCGATCTCCGTCCATCCGATCGAACCAACGAGATAATTAATCTCCAACACCATGCTGGATCACTCCGGCTACGTCGAGTTCAATCTCGTCTACTCGTCCGCCAAGCGCCTGGCCATCGGCCAGGCCGTCCACTCCGAGCTCCTCGTCGCCGGAGGTTACTCCTGGAGGATGACCTGCCACCCACACGGGGAACACGAGGACGACGCCGAGACTGAGTTCCTCTCCGTGTACCTCGAGCTCATGAGCAAAGCCGTGCGCGCGAGGGCCATCTTCGACATCTTCCTCACGAGCCGCGAGGGCGTGCCGTCATCCTTGTTCATGAAGAGGTGCGTGCGCATGTACCCACCAGGGTGCCGCTCCACGCTATGGGGGTTCCGTCGGTTCGTCGACTGGAAGGATCTCGAGGATTACTGCTTCGTCAAGGACGACGGCCGCGTCACCCTCATGTGGGCGGTCGTGGTCGTCAACCCCGCACCAACGGTACCGGTGCCGCCCTCCGACATGGGAACCCATCTTGGCAGCCTGCTGCTGGACGGCGCTGTCGGCACGGATGTTTCATTCGTCGTGGACAGCGGCGAGACGTTCCGAGCTCACCGCGCGCTCCTCGCCGCCCGCTCCCCGGTCTTCAAGGCGGAGCTCTTTGGCCTCATGGTGGAAGCTAAAGCGCCGTCCGTCGTTGTGCACGATATCGACCCCGAGACTTTCAAGGCCATGCTCGTGTTCATGTACACGGATAGTTTGCCAGCCGGAGATGTCGGCACCACCGAGATGTTCCAGTCTTTGCTCGTTGCGGCAGATCGCTATGCCTTGGACCGCCTCAAGCTTCTATGTGCCCAAAAACTGTTGGACAATGTGTCCATGGATACTTTTACCACTATGATAGACTTTGCCGAAACATACAACTGCCCGGAGCTAAAGAACAAGTGTGTTGAGTTTGCTATGGCAGATGGAAAATCCAACAAATTCGGACCAATCGATGATGAATGCTCCTGCGCACAAACATATTGGATGTTTGGGATATTTGCTTGTATTTTCGCTGCTATTATCTTCCTGTTAGTAATTTTATTGTAGTTGAATAATGCTTGTGCTTTGATACTGCGGTGTGTGCTTGTCTTCGCTATTATCTGCTTTGTTTTATGCTATTACCCTCATAGTATATTAGCTATGTCTATGGTTTGGCAAAGGTATCTATGTCGTCGTTAGAGAAACAACAATAGATTATGGGGTGTTAATGACCAATGGACGCTATTTTTATGTTAGTGTGTCTTTTTTTTCACGAGAATGTTAGTGTGTCTTATGTGGGTGTGTTCTGCGAAGTATGTGAAGGCAGCCGTTCACCTGAGCAAAGAGACACCTTGATGTTTTTTTTTCAAGGACACGTCTATACGGCGGCACTAGTAATGGTATTTGGCGGCATTTACATTTTCTTAATAGTTGTTTTGTCCTGGCATATTACTAATTTTCTTATTAGGTATTTTTCCCTGGCATGTTACTAAGGGGGTGTTTGGTTCCAGGGACTTTTTTGTGTTGGGACTAGAAAAAGTCCCTAGCAAACCAAACAGGGCGGGACTTTTTGGATCTTTTTGCTAAAATTCCTTAGAAGCACCTCTTTGAGAGTCTTTTTTAAAAAGCCTTTGGGACTAGAAAAAGTCTTAGGACTAGAGAACCAAACACCACCTAAAGTTATCCTAATGGCGTGCGGAACTATGCTTATTTTCTGTAGAGAGCAAATTCATGCATTTTCTGTTACAATGTAAAAGTACAAACTTGCCTCTTTCCATTACATGCAAAGTTCAAATGATGGTTAATTTTTTTTATGAGTCAAGTTAAGTGAGCTTCTTATTGTAGCTTGTAAGATTTAGGATCCTTGAATTCTACCGCCATGTTTTACGATGTTGTGTTGACTTCCGATATGCAATCGTTGCTTCCTGCACTATAGTTAGGCACGACTCTGACACCTCAAAATGTTGTAAATGTGCAAAAGAAATCAGTTATTTCTTGGTGTTTCAGCTCCAAGTTCAGTTTTGAATTCGAATCGATGAGCATGGGATGCATGTTGAACTGCTATATGCTCAAGAGTCCGTAGGTATTTCCTGTTGACATGGTGTTATTTCATGACAACTTAGCATGTAGTTATGCTGACTGAACTCAAGGTCTAATTGTTCTCCGGTCATCATCATTTCCTGGCGCGCCGCTGCTGACCAACTTTGCGTAACTACTTTGCGTAATGTTATGGATGAGGGACGCTGTCAAGGGCAACTTTTACAGGTGCCTCTTCGACGCCATTGCCATGGTCTCAGGCGATAACTGACGGAATGTGCAGGTGTACAGCAACTTGGGCACTTGGAGGTTCTGACATACACGGAGAGGAACTTGGGGTTGTACTTTTACCTTTGTTGAGTATACGGATTATTAAGAAGTATAGGATAGACTAGAATTTGGTCCTGCCTTGTCTTGTATTTTAAGTTGGTCTTTGTACTCCTACATATATGTCCACGAGGCTCAAGCAATAAATGAACTATTCTACCAAATTCCCTCTCTCCCTTTTAACATGGTATCTATCGCAAGTCGATCATAAACCCTAGCCGCCGCCGCTTCCGCACCCGCGCGCTGCCCCCGAGGCGGTCGGCCTCCATGACCGCCGTCGGGGGCCACGCCGCTCGTACCTAGGGTTCGTCCGCCGGTCGTGTTGACCGGCTGCCCTAAAGAGTCTTTTCCCCGAGCCTTTGCTCCGGGGTTTTCTCTCTCCCGCCGGTCATTTTGATAGCGCGGTTTCTTTTTGATTTTCTGATCTATTCTTGATCGGTTTGCGTCGCCCACCGCCGCCGTCGACTCCGAGCGCCTCTACTCCGACCCCGGCGCGACCAGCCGGCCTCTCCTCCGACCCAGTGGCCACGCGCGCCGAGGCGGCCTGTCAGGGCCAGCCGCCGTCCTCGCGTCGGTCCGCCCGTCGCCCAACGCCGGCCGTCACCGCCCTGCTCCGACCGGGACACCTGCATCGCCCCGACCCGGCGGCCTCGCGCCATGCGACGGCCAATCATATGTTGGAAATATGCCCTAGAGGCAATAATAAAAGCATTATTATTATATTTCCTTATTCATGATAATTGTCTTTATTCGTGCTATAATTGTGTTATCCGGAAATCGTAATACATGTGTGAATAACAGACAACAAACATGTCCCTAGTGAGCCTCTAGTTGATTAGCTCGTTGGTCGACAGATAGTCATGGTTTCCTGACTATGGACATTGGATGTCATCGATAACGGGATCACATCATTAGGAGAATGATGTGATGGACAAGACCCAATCCTAAACATAGCATAAGATCGCATAGTTCGTTTGCTAGAGTTATCCAATGTCAAGTATCCTTTCCTTAGACCATGAGATCATGTAACTCCCGGATACCGTAGGAGTGCATTGGGTGTGCCAAACGTCACAACGTAACTGGGTGACTATAAAGGTATACTACGGGTATCTCTGAAAGTGTCTGTTGGGTTGACATGGATCGAGACTGGGATTTGTCACTCCGCTTGACGGAGAGGTATCACCGGGCCCTCTCGGTAATGCATCATCATAATGAGCTCAAGGTGATCAAAGTGTTTGATCACGGGATCATGCATTACGGTAACGAGAAAAGTGACTTGCCGATAACGAGATTGAACGAGGTATTGGGATACCGACGATCGAATCTCGGGCAAGTAAAATACCGATTGACAAAGGGAATCGTATACGGGATTAATTGAATCCTTGACATCGTGGTTCATCCGATGAGATCATCGTGGAGCATGTGGGAGCCAACATGGGTATCCAGATCCCGCTGTTGGTTATTGCCCGAGAGCCGTCTCGGTCATGTCTGCATGTCTCCCGAACCCGTAGGGTCTACACACTTAAGGTTCGGTGACGCTAGGGTTGTGAAGATATGTATGTGCAGTAACCCAAATGTTGTTCGGAGTCCCGGATGAGATCCCGGACGTCACGAGGAGTTCCGGAATGGTCCGGAGGTAAAGAATTATATATAGGAAGTGCTATTTTGGCCATCGGGACAAGTTTCGGTGTTATCGGTATTGTACCGGGACCACCGGAGGGGTCCCGGGGTCCACCAGGTGGGGCCACCTGCCTTGGTGGGCCACATGGGCCTTAGGGGGTGCGCCTTGGCCTGCTTGGGCCAAGGGGAACCAGCCCCAAGGGCCCATGCGCCAAGGAAACTTGGAGAGGGGAGAGTCCAAAGGGGGGAAGGCACCTCCGAGGTGCCTTGGGGAGGATGGACTCCTCCCCCCTCTTGGCCGCACCCCTTCCTTGGAGGAAGGGGCAAGGCTGCGCCCTCCCCCCCTCTAATGCATCTATATAAAGGGGGGCAGGGGAGGGGGCTGCGCACCCAATGCCCTGGCTCCTCCCTCCTCCCTGCAACACCTCCTCCTCCTCCCGTAGTTGCTTAGCGAAGCCCTGCCGGAGTTCTGCTGCATCCACCACCACACCGTCGTGCTGGATCTTCCTCAACCTCTCCTTCCCCCTTGCTGGATCAAGAAGGAGGAGACGTCTCCCGTCCCGTACGTGTGTTGAACGCGGAGGTGCCGTCCGTTCGGTACTAGATCATCGGTGAATTGGATCACGGCAAGTACGACTACCTCATCCACGTTCACTCGAACGCTTCCGTTGCGATCTACAAAGTGGTATGTAGATGTTATCTAATCTGAATAATCGTTGCTAGATGAACTCATAGATGGATCTTGGTGAAACCCTAGGAAAATTTTTAATTTTCTGCAACGTTCCCCAACAGTGGTATCAGAGCTAGGTCTATGCGTAGTTCTTCTTGCGCGAGTAGAACACAATTTGTTGTGGGCGTAGATGTTGTCAACTCTTCTTGCCGCTACTAGTCTTATCTTGCTTCAGCGGTATTGTGGGATGAAGCGGCCCGGACCAACCTTACACGTACGCTTACGTGAGACCGGTTCCACCGACTAACATGCACTAGTTGCATAAGGTGGCTGGCGGGTGTCTGTCTCTCCTACTTTAGTTGGAGCGGATTCGATGAAAAGGGTCCTTATGAAGGGTAAATAGAAGTTGACAAATCACATTGTGGTTTTACGTAGGTAAGAAAACGTTCTTGCTAGAACCCTAATTCAGCCACGTAAAACTTGCAACAACAATTAGAGGACGTCTAACTTGTTTTTGCAGCAAGTGCTTTGTGATATGATATGGCCAAAGTTGTGATGAATGATGAATGATCTATATGTGATGTATGAGATGTTCATGCTATTGTAATAGGAATCACGACTTGCATGTCGATGAGTATGACAACCGGCAGGAGCCATAGGAGTTGTCTTTATTTTTTATATGACCTGCGTGTCATTGAGAATTGCCATGTAAATTACTTTACTTTATTGCTAAACGCGTTAGCCATAGTAGTAGAAGTAATAGTTGGCGAGCAACTTCATGGAGACACGATGATGAAGATCATGATGATGAAGATCATGGTGTCAAGCCGGTGACAAGATGATCATGGAGCCCCAAGATGGAGATCAAAGGAGCTATGTGATATTGGCCATATCATGTCACGTTTATTATTTGATTGCATGTGATGTTTATCATGTTTTGCATCTTGTTTACTTAGAACGACGATAGTAAATAAGATGATCCCTCATAATAATTTCAAGAAAGTGTTCTCCCTAACTGTGCACCGTTGCTAAGGTTCGTCGTTCCGAAGCACCACGTGATGATCGGGTGTGATAGGTCCTTACGTTCGCATACAATGGGTGTAAGACAGATTTACACACGCAAAACACTTAGGTTGACTTGACGAGCCTAGCATGTACAGACATGGCCTCGGAACACAGAAGACCGAAAGGTCGAGCATGAGTCGTATAGAAGATACGATCAACATGAAGATGTTCACCGATGTTGACTAGTCCGTCTCACGTGACGATCGGACACGGCCTAGTTGACTCGGATCATGTAATACTTAGATGACTAGTAGAGGGATGTCTATCTAAGTGGGAGTTCATTAAATAATTTGATTAAATGAACTTTATTATCATGAACTTAGTCTAAATATTTACAATATGTCTTGTAGATCAAATGGCCAACGTAGTCCTCAACTTCAACGCGTTCCTAGAGAAAACCAAGCTGAAAGACGATGGTAGCAACTATACGGACTGGGTCCGGAACCTGAGGATCATCCTCATAGCTGCCAAGAAAGATTATGTCCTAAGAGCACCGCTGGGTGACGCACCTATTCTCCCTGCAGAACAAGACGTTATGAACGCTTGGCAGTCACGCTGCGATGATTACTCCCTCGTTCAGTGCGGCATGCTTTACAGCTTAGAGCCGGGACTCCAAAAGCGTTTTGAGAGACATGGAGCATATGAGATGTTCGAAGAGCTGAAAATGGTTTTCCAAGCTCATGCCCGGGTCGAGAGATATGAAGTCTCCGACAAATTCTTTAGCTGTAAGATGGAGGAAAATAGTTCTGTCAGTGAACACATACTCAAAATGTCTGGGTTGCACAACCGCATGACTCAACTGGAAGTTAATCTCCCGGATGAAGCGGTCATTGACAGAATCCTCCAGTCGTTTCCACCTAGCTACAAGAGCTTTGTGATGAACTACAATATGCAGGGGATGGTAAAGACCATTCCTGAAGTATATGCTATGCTGAAATCAGCAGAGGTAGAAATCAAGAAGGAGCATCAAGTGTTGATGGTGAATAAAACCACTAAGTTCAAGAAGGGCAAGGGTAAAAAGAACTTCAAGAAGGACGGCAAGGAAGTTGTCGCGCCCGATAAGCAAGTTGCCGGGAAGAAGCCAAAGAATGGACCCAAGCCCGAAACTGAGTGCTTTTATTGCAAGGGAAGTGGTCACTGGAAGCCGAACTGCCCCAAATACTTAGCGGACAAGAAGGCCGGCAAAACCAAAGGTATATGTGATATACATGTAGTTGATGTGTACCTTACCAGTACTCGTAGTAGCTCCTGGGTATTTGATACCGGTGCAGTTGCTCACATTTGTAACTCAAAGCAGGAGCTGCGGAATAAACGGAGACTGGCGAAGGACGAGGTGACGATGCGCGTCGGGAATGGTTCCAAGGTCGATGTGATCGCCGTCGGCACGCTACCTCTACATTTACCTACGGGATTAGTTTTAAACCTCAATAATTGTTATTTAGTGCCAAGTTTGAGCATGAACATTGTATCTGGATCTCGTTTAATTCGAGATGGCTACTCATTTAAATCTGAGAATAATGGTTGTTCTATTTATATGAGAGATATGTTTTATGGTCATGCTCCGATGGTTGATGGTTTATTCTTGATGAATCTCGTACGTGATGATACACATATTCATAGTGTGAATACCAAAAGAGTTAAAGTTGATAACAATAGTCCCACATATTTGTGGCACTGCCGCCTTGGTCACATAGGTGTCAAACGCATGAAGAAGCTCCATGCAGATGGACTTTTAGAGTCTCTTGATTATGAATCATTTGACACGTGCGAACCATGCCTCATGGGTAAAATGACCAAGACTCCGTTCTCAGGAACAATGGAGCGAGCAACCAACTTATTGGAAATCATACATACCGATGTGTGCGGTCCAATGAGTGTTGAGGCTCGCGGTGGCTATCGTTATGTTCTCACCCTCACTGATGACTTGAGTAGATATGGGTATGTCTACTTAATGAAACACAAATCTGAGACCTTTGAAAAGTTCAAGGAATTTCAGAGTGAGGTTGAAAATCAACGTGATAGAAAGATCAAGTTTCTACGATCAGATCGTGGAGGAGAATACTTGAGTCACGAATTTGGCACACACTTAAGAAAATGTGGAATAGTTTCACAACTCACGCCGTCTGGAACACCTCAGCGTAATGGTGTGTCCGAACGTCGTAATCGCACTCTATTGGATATGGTGCGATCTATGATGTCTCTTACCGACTTACCGCTATCTTTTTGGGGCTATGCTTTAGAGACTGCCGCATTCACTTTAAATAGGGCTCCGTCGAAATTCGTTGAGACGACACCGTATGAATTATGGTTTGGGAAGAAACCTAAGCTGTCGTTTCTAAAAGTTTGGGGATGCGATGCTTATGTCAAGAAACTTCAACCTGAAAAGCTCGAACCCAAATCGGAAAAATGCGTCTTCATAGGATACCCTAAAGAAACTGTTGGGTATACCTTCTACCTCAGATCCGAAGGCAAGATCTTTGTTGCCAAGAATGGATCCTTTCTGGAGAAAGAGTTTCTCTCGAAAGAAGTAAGTGGGAGGAAAGTAGAACTTGATGAAGTGTTACCTCTTGAACCGGAAAATGGCAAAACTCAAGAAAACGTTTCTGAGGTGCCTGCACCGACTAGAGAGGAAATTAATGATGATGATCAAGATGCTTCTGATCAAGCTCCTACTGAAATTCGAAGGTCCACAAGGACACGTTCCGCACCAGAGTGGTACGGCAACCCTGTCTTGGAAATCATGTTGTTAGACAACGGTGAACCTTCGAACTATGAGGAAGCAATGGCGGGCCCGGATTCCGACAAATGGCTGGAAGCCATGAAATCCGAGATAGGATCCATGTATGAAAACGAAGTATGGACTTTGACTGACTTGCCCGTTGAACGGCGAGCCATAGAAAATAAATGGATCTTTAAGAAGAAGACAGACGCGGATGGTAATGTGACCATCTATAAAGCTCGGCTTGTCGCTAAGGGTTATCGACAAGTTCAAGGGGTTGACTACGATGAGACTTTCTCACCGGTAGCGAAGCTGAAGTCCGTCCGAATCATGTTAGCAATTGCCGCATACTATGATTATGAGATATGGCAAATGGACGTCAAAACGGCATTCCTTAATGGTTTCCTTAAGGAAGAATTGTATATGATGCAGCCGGAAGGTTTTGTCGATCCTAAGAATGCTGACAAGGTATGCAAGCTCCAACGCTCGATTTATGGGCTGGTGCAAGCATCTCGGAGTTGGAACATTCGCTTTGATGAGATGATCAAAGCGTTTGGGTTTACACAGACTTATGGAGAAGCCTGTGTTTACAAGAAAGTGAGTGGGAGCTCTGTAGCATTTCTCATATTATATGTAGACGACATACTTTTGATGGGAAATGATATAGAACTCTTAGACAGCATCAAGGCCTACTTGAATAAGAGTTTTTCAATGAAGGACCTTGGAGAAGCTGCTTATATATTAGGCATCAAGATCTATAGAGATAGATCGAGACGCCTCATAGGTATTTCACAAAGCACATACCTTGATAAGATATTGAAGAAATTCAATATGGATCAATCTAAGAAAGGGTTCTTACCTGTGTTACAAGGTGTGAAATTGAGCTCAGCTCAATGTCCGACCACGGCAGAAGATATAGAAGAGATGAGTGTCATCCCCTATGCCTCAGCCATAGGTTCTATTATGTATGCCATGCTGTGTACCAGACCTGATGTAAACCTTGCCGTAAGTTTGGTAGGAAGGTACCAAAGTAATCCCGGCAAGGAACACTGGACAGCGGTCAAGAATATCCTGAAGTACCTGAAAAGGACCAAGGAAATGTTTCTCGTTTATGGAGGTGATGAAGAGCTCGTCGTAAAAGGTTACGTCGACGCTAGCTTCGACACAGATCTGGATGACTCTAAGTCACAAACCGGATACGTGTATATTTTGAATGGTGGGGCAGTAAGCTGGTGCAGTTGCAAGCAAAGCGTCGTGGCGGGATCTACATGTGAAGCGGAGTACATGGCAGCCTCGGAGGCAGCACATGAAGCAATTTGGGTGAAGGAGTTCATCACCGACCTCGGAGTCATACCCAATGCGTCGGGGCCAATCAAGCTCTTCTGTGACAACACTGGAGCTATTGCACTTGCAAAGGAGCCCAGGTTTCACAAGAAGACCAGGCACATCAAGCGTCGCTTCAACTCCATTCGTGAAAATGTTCAAGATGGAGACATAGAGATTTGTAAAGTTCACACGGATCTGAATGTCGCAGATCCGTTGACTAAACCTCTCCCTAAGGCAAAACATGATCAGCACCAGAACTCTATGGGTGTTCGATTCATCACAATGTAACTAGATTATTGACTCTAGTGCAAGTGGGAGACTGTTGGAAATATGCCCTAGAGGCAATAATAAAAGCATTATTATTATATTTCCTTATTCATGATAATTGTCTTTATTCGTGCTATAATTGTGTTATCCGGAAATCGTAATACATGTGTGAATAACAGACAACAAACATGTCCCTAGTGAGCCTCTAGTTGACTAGCTCGTTGGTCGACAGATAGTCATGGTTTCCTGACTATGGACATTGGATGTCATCGATAACGGGATCACATCATTAGGAGAATGATGTGATGGACAAGACCCAATCCTAAACATAGCATAAGATCGCATAGTTCGTTTGCTAGAATTATCCAATGTCAAGTATCCTTTCCTTAGACCATGAGATCATGTAACTCCTGGATACCGTAGGAGTGCATTGGGTGTGCCAAACGTCACAACGTAACTGGGTGACTATAAAGGTATACTACAGGTATCTCTGAAAGTGTCTGTTGGGTTGACATGGATCGAGACTGGGATTTGTCACTCCGCTTGACGGAGAGGTATCACCGGGCCCTCTCGGTAATGCATCATCACAATGAGCTCAAGGTGATCAAAGTGTTTGATCACGAGATCATGCATTACGGTAACGAGAAAAGTGACTTGCCGATAACGAGATTGAACGAGGTATTGGGATACCGACGATCGAATCTCGGGCAAGTAAAATACCGATTGACAAAGGGAATCGTATACGGGATTAATTGAATCCTTGACATCGTGGTTCATCCGATGAGATCATCGTGGAGCATGTGGGAGCCAACATGGGTATCCAGATCCCGCTGTTGGTTATTGCCCGAGAGCCGTCTCGGTCATGTCTGCATGTCTCCCGAACCCGTAGGGTCTACACACTTAAGGTTCGGTGACGCTAGGGTTGTGAAGATATGTATGTGCAGTAACCCAAATGTTGTTCGGAGTCCCGGATGAGATCCCGGACGTCACGAGGAGTTCCGGAATGGTCCGGAGGTAAAGAATTATATATAGGAAGTGCTATTTTGGCCATCGGGACAAGTTTCGGTGTTATCGGTATTGTACCGGGACCACCGGAGGGGTCCCGGGGTCCACCAGGTGGGGCCACCTGCCTTGGTGGGCCACATGGGCCTTAGGGGGTGCGCCTTGGCCTGCTTGGGCCAAGGGGAACCAGCCCCAAGGGCCCATGCGCCAAGGAAACTTGGAGAGGGGAGAGTCCAAAGGGGGGAAGGCACCTCCGAGGTGCCTTGGGGAGGATGGACTCCTCCCCCCTCTTGGCCGCACCCCTTCCTTGGAGGAAGGGGCAAGGCTGCGCCCTTCCCCCCTCTAATGCATCTATATAAAGGGGGGCAGGGGAGGGGGCTGCGCACCCAATGCCCTGGCTCCTCCCTCCTCCCTGCAACACCTCCTCCTCCTCCCGTAGTTTCTTAGCGAAGCCCTGCCGGAGTTCTGCTGCATCCACCACCACACCGTCGTGCTGGATCTTCCTCAACCTCTCCTTCCCCCTTGCTGGATCAAGAAGGAGGAGACGTCTCCCGTCCCGTACGTGTGTTGAACGCGGAGGTGCCGTCCGTTCGGTACTAGATCATCGGTGAATTGGATCACGGCAAGTACGACTACCTCATCCACGTTCACTCGAACGCTTCCGTTGCGATCTACAAAGTGGTATGTAGATGTTATCTAATCTGAATACTCGTTGCTAGATGAACTCATAGATGGATCTTGGTGAAACCGTAAGAAAATTTTTAATTTTCTGCAACGTTCCCCAACATCATAGACGTCGCTCGTGCGCCGGCCCGCCCATCGATCCACGTCACCCGCCTCTGTTGTGTCTGCACGGCGGCCCGGCGATCTACCTGGCCGGCCTCGTCCTCGGCTGCGTCAGGCTCGTCGGCTGCCTCAACTCAGGCGCCGCTGCTCCGTTGGTCGCTCGGGCCTCGCTGCCCGGGCGCCAGCGTTGCTTTGGCAGCCCAGGTGCCAGCGCTGACAAGCTCGTCCGCATGACGTCCCACGCCGTCTGTCGTCGCCGGCTTCATCTCGGACTCCGCCAACACCACGCCTCCACCGAGCGGCGTCTCCGACCTCGCGCGCGATCGGCTTGATCACCCGCTCGCCGCCGCGATCCGCCTCATCTACGCCGCGCGACCGACCTAGCCCGACGGTTACGCGCGCCTCCGCAGGTCCCGTGAAGATCGTCCCCGAGTTCAGCGTGCCTTTCCACCGATCGAGCATCGGGCTGCCGCTGCGTTGCCCCGTCGGGCCGCGGCGCCGCCGCCCCGTGGTTCTCTCTCGGCTGCATCGACTCGTGCGTCGCCGCTGCGTCGACCCTTCGGGCCGTAGTGTCGCGATACGCGGTCCCTGCCGCCGCCCCGAGGCCGTCCCCGCGGTTGCACCGACTCGCGAACCGCCGTTGTGTCGCCCCTTTGGGCCGCAACGTTGTGGCCCGCGGTCCCCGCTGCCGCCTAGAGGTCTTCCCGCCGTCGCTCTGACCCGCCTGCCGCCGCTGCGTCGCCCCTTCGGGCCGTAGCGCCGCGGCCCGCGGTCCACTCCGCCGACCCCGCGCGTCGACCTCCCATGGTATGCGCCGCGCCGTCTCCCTTGGCGCCGGAATGCCACCGTCCGCGACGGTCTTCGTCACGTTGTCAGGGTTCTTCGCCTACTTCGAGCACCGCTGCCGCACTCCTAACCTAGTCGGCGCCGGCGACTTCAGGCTGCCGCCGCCGCTACCTCCGTAGCCGCCGCCGCCCGTCCACCCCCTTCTTCTTCATCCAGCACTAGCCCGTCGCCAGCGTCGCCGTCATCTACCCCGACCACTTCGTCTACTCCGTCCACCGTTGGTGACATCGGCCCCGCGCCGATGGACGCCACAACCGTCGTCGAGTCCTTCTTTGCTGGTCTCTCCGACCTCTTCGACATGGCGTACAGCTCGTGCAGGTCCCAGTCTACGCATGTCCGGTGTTGGCAACACCGTCGCGTGCCTTCGCCCACGACGTATCCCCGGGCCTGGCAAGCCTGGTGCGGCACTTCGTCAACTTCGTCTTCGTCCGTCTACGCATGCCCGGTGCTGGCAACACCGGTGCGTGCCTTTGTCCATGATGTGTCCCCGGGCTTGGCAAACCCGCCGCGACGCGTCGTCAACAACATCTTCTTTTCGGCGCACCACTACTTTGACACCACTGCGCCCATGACTAACTTGGCTCCACCTTGCGCCCGCGGCTCCACGACGACTTCCTCGACACCGGCCACCCGGACTCGACATCAACCACGGCATTCTTCGCACGGCTACCTCGACCACGGCTCCACCACCCACGCTCTCGGCTACCTCGACAACGGCACAAAGGGCTACCGCCTGCTTGAGCAACCTCGTCGGTTTTCATTCCAGCCACGACTCCGCGATGCGTCGACCGTTCCGACTGTGGGCGGGGGGGGGGGGGGGGAGGATGTCCGTCGGCTTGCCTTCGGATTCTTCTCCAGTCTCACCATCTGCGTCGCTACCGTTGTGACTGCGGGGGGATGTTGAGTATAAGGATTATTAGGAAGTATAGGATAGACTAGGATTTGGTCCAGCCTTGTCTTGTATTTCAAGTTGGTCTTTGTACTCCTATGTATATGCCCACGAGGCTCAAGCAATAAATAAACTATTCCACCAAATTCCCTCTCCCTCTTAACAACCTTGACAGAGGACGTGTACCCGGTCACATTAGCCAGTGCACCCGGTGGATATTCAGTCTTCTGTTGTTTTCCTATATATTAATTCATGCGACTTTGCGTGGGAAGGTCTGTTTTGATTTATTTATTTTTGAAACAAACAGGCTTTTATTGATCAGCTAGAATGTTTGCCGGAATTACAATTGGGTCATGAGGTGTACCTAACCAAATGTGTCTCGACACAGGTAGAGAAATACTGAACCTAGCTAGCCTATGAGCTTCTAAATTTGACACTCGAGACTCAAAACAAAAATTACAAGAAGTAAAAGTAGATGAAGTTTCCAAGAATTCATTAACAATAGCTTCATATTCTCCACCCACTCGTTGATGAATGTGTTGTACCACTTGCTTGCAGTATGATGCCACTTGAATGTATTGCACCCCAAGATCTTGCGCTAGAGATAGTCTAGGAAGGTATATTTTTTATGCTTTGTCCGTTTGAGTTGAATATTTATAAGGGCAACTCCGATCAACCGGCCCATTTGGTCCGTTTGGGTATGTGAGCGAAAGAAAACATAGCCGAACGTGTGGACGCAAACGCAAAAACTGCCTGTCACGTGTACATGTGGATGCAAATCTGTCCCAAATTTGGGTTCGATTTGCGTCCACGCGGACATGCGGACGCACCATGTGCTGCTCGGTGTCCAGCTCAGCCCGCGCGTCGGCCCCCCAACTACCTCCCACCGGTCTTATTTAATTTCACAAGTACGGGAGAGCCCACACGCCAGCCACAAAAAACCAGTCCATGCGCATTTATTTTAATGCCACGCGTGTGGTGGGGGGCCGCCAAGTCCACTTCCTCCCTTCCTCTTTTTCCTCTTGCCCCCCAGCCGCTCGACACCAACCCTAGCCGTCGCCCACCATGAAGCACGGCAAGCATGACCACAAGGCCGGCTCCTCGTCGAGGCACCGCCGCGTAGCCAACTTCACCATGGCGTCGCGGTCACGGCTTCGCCTCTACATGCATGTCCACCACGAAGCACCACGACTTGGGCATGGTGGATGGGGAGAGGAGGTGGAGTTTAGATATCACACAGCAGGGAGGTGGTTGTGCGTGTAGAGGAGGGGTTCATAGAGATGCGATGTGGACGGCTCCAGAGCATGACTTAAATAGGTGCGGCGGCCGGAGTAGGCTTATCAGTCACCGTGTTTGCATCGAAACGACACCGCCCGCTCGCCCGTCACCCTGACCGACATCAATGCCACCGAGTCACGTCCGCATTGGAGCGACGCTGCCTGACATGAATGCACAGTAATGCTTCGTGCAGAGAGGGTGCATGGCAGTGGTCCGGACACCCGCCAAGCCCGCCCTGGTTTGGCACCGGATTGCGTTAAAATAGATGTTCGGACCAGTCTGCGGACCGATGGGGTACCTCGTTGGATGGCAAAATGAGTTCGGGCCGCTCGATCCGGACGGATGCAGGTGGTCCATGTTGGTGATGCCCTTGGCATACAGAGTGAGTCAACATAGCTTCTGAATGCATGAACAACATGCTTGTAAAAATGCGCACATAAACAAAAGGAATTCAAAAAATATATACAAAAAACTTTCACGTTTCGTATGCGATTCTATTTTTAAAAAACATTTAGAAAAATATCACATTTGATGCTCTAAAGGAGAAATAATATTAAGCACTGAATTTATTTTTCACAAAGGATGCAAAACTAAAGTTTTCACAGTTTTTTTAACAGAACGATCAGATTGCTCAAGATTTATATTAAAAACTAGTTCAACTTTTTTGGCATTTCGAAAACCATTTGACAATTCAACGTAGGTAGGAGCACAATGGCAGGCAGTCTGCAGACGAAGACCACACGCAAGGTCTCGGTGTAGCCTGCAGCCCCACCCACGGTCTCGTCCCATCACCATTGCCTACCGTAGAATTAACTCTCGACTGGGGGAGCCGGTGGAACCAAAGCCAATAATAATGGCGGGCTCTCCCTCCCCACCCCCACACCCCCAGTTCACCCGGAACCGCTTCCCTCCCAATCCCCACATTCCCACGCCCACAACCATCGACGCAGATGGCGCCGTCGGTGCCGAGGAAGCGCAGGGTGAACCGCCCGGAGAACGAGGAGGTCGCGGCCTGGCTCTTCTTGAAGCACCGGTCCATGGCGGAGCAGCAGCCGGGCGGCCTCCCGGAGCACCAGGGCCACGCGCTCTCCACCGCCTACCGCTGCGTCTGCGCCACCAACGTACCCATCCGGACCTTCGGCGACCTGGCCGGTCTCAGGTGCGCATCTCCCCGCCTCTTTCAAATCAAACTGAGGATGAGGCGAGGTTTTGGTCGGGCGCTTTGGATCTGAGCAATGCATCCGGTCTGCATCACTTTTGTGCCTGTAGATTCATACTAGGTTTCAGCTCCATCGTGTGTCCATTTGCTCTGCTGCAACCATTGATTTGCTGCAGGTGTGTGGTGAAATCAATTTAGGTCATTACTTATCATTTTTGTCTGGCGAACTGTACTCATGTCACCTCTAAGTTGCCATTCAAATTGGGATTTCCCTGCACGTAGACAACCACTAGACCTGTATGGCTTTCGTTTTGACCCATATGTATCTTTTACTTCTCTTTTGTGTGTTGAATTGAGTCATGGAAACCACATACTACTAGACTAATGTGTGCAATGTATCCAATACCAAATGTTACTTTCTACATTGAGTTGCGCCAATTTTTCAGAAACTTTACATTTTCTGAATCAGTTTGATGATCACTGTTGTTGCTTCTTCGGTTCTGTTATTCTTTTCAGAGGCGTTGAAGATTGGGTTGTTCACCTCCTGAAAGATTCCTTGCCAGGGTCCACCCTTGATTTGCCCCAAGAAAACCCTCCAACATTTGTCTCTGTGGCCCCATCTGACCTGCACCAGCATCTCGGCGATCTCCTCAAGACAGAGAAGGGCGCCGACGTGGTTTTCGAGGTTAATGGTCACACTTTCGCAGCACACCGCTGTGTGCTCGCTGCCCGATCACCGGTCTTCAGTGCGGAGCTCTTTGGCGGTATGAAGGAGGGCAACACCGCAGGTGCCGTGCGCATAGATGAAATGGAGGCAGAGGTGTTCGAAGCATTGCTCTGGTTTGTGTATACCGACTCCTTACCGGTGACAGAAGAGGAAGATGAAGATGTCATATGCCAGCATTTGCTTGTTGCAGCGGACAGGTATGGCATGGAGAGGCTGAAGAGTGTTTGTGAGGAAAAGCTATGCAAGTTCATCAATGCAGCCACAATAGCGACCATCCTGACGTTAGCTGAGCAGCACCACTGTGAGGGCCTAAAGAAGGCATGCTCAAGGTTTCTTGGCCCCCCGGCAAATCTTAGGGCTTTGTTGGACAGTGACGGCTTCGATCATCTCAGCAGGAGCTGCCCTTCGGTTGCTCAACATCTGGTTTACATGTCGGCCCTTGTTTGGTGGGATTGATGCTTTAGCAATTATAGTTCCAGGGCTTGAAATGCTTTTCTTTGTACCAGCAATGGTGCTTAGCTCCCTAGTTTGGTTTCAAGACTTATTATCTGCTATTTATCGTGGATACTTATTGTATGACTATCAGACTGCCTATCTAACATTTGAAGAAACTGGAAATTAGTACTGTCACTTTATTTTTGTTTGGTGTTTCCTTGCATGTCTTCATCCTTCTAAATTCATCATGAAGTACTTGGGCCACTTGGCTATCAGGTAGCTGTTCATGAATACTATAGCTCTGTAATTAGGTAACCATCGTAGTACAGGAAACTGTCTTTCCAAAGAACATGGACAAGTGCATCTCTTATTAGGAGTTGTCCCTCTTATCATGAGGGATTGTTTGCCACACAGCTATTCTAAAATTACTATAATGCTACCCCTGTATTGTTGCCATGTTTGCAATTATTTTGAATTCATGATGCTCATTCTGCTACTAATGGTATTTGACATCTTTTACACTTTCTTATTAGGAATTTTGTCCTGGCATGTTACTAAATTTATCCTAATGGCATGCAGAATTATGCTTATTTTGGTCTCTGTTATGTTAGTTCGTTGACAGGTGCTTCTTTTCCTATTTTCTAGTAATACCTTTGTTATTAAGTAGCCATGTTGACTGATATTCACCGGCCTTGCAAGTTCTCAGGTTGCAAATAAATCTCAGACCTTGACTCAAATGCACTAAGGTTACTCATGCACTCAGGCGTTTGATCTGGAACTGGGGGTACAGATCTAAACTTTATTTCTTGCATCCTGTAGAGCAGAAATTCATGCATTTGCTGTTGAAATGTAAAAAGTAGTGCAGTCTTCCATTCCTTGCAACAATGATTTAGTTTCTTTTTTCTTTTCTTTTTTGACGGGAAGATTGGGTATTCATTACTTTTCTTTTCTTTTTTGATGGGAAGATTGGGTATTCAGTATTTTTCTTGTGGTTTAAGTTAATCGATTGAATTGCACCGCCATGTTTTAAAACGTGGTTGAGTTCAGATATGCACACTTTGCTACTTACACTTCAGTTAGGCACGACTAGACACCTTAAAATGTTGTAAATATGCAAAAGAAATCAGCTGTTCCTCGCCTCGTCTTTAAAAATGATGCACTACTTTCAGAGGAAGGATCAGGCTTCGAATAAAACTCTTCATGGTAGGCGAGTGTGACTTGCACCCTTGACATTTCAAAACCTTCGATTCAAGAAAGGTTATAAGTTCATTGGGTAGCGAGACCAACTGACTCCTCTCAGACTATGATCTAACCTGTGCTCAAGATTCTATCAAGGTTCAGTGTAGTATCTCTTTGGAGCTTTTCCAATGCGTCATGTGAGGACGCACCTTGCATGTGAATTCGATGGACAAGGACCAGGTGACTTGCGTCTAGATTGTCCCAAGGGAAATTTCATTTTGCAGTAGATTGTCCCAAACGCTACAGCTGCTATAGCGGCCAATACAGGGCAATTTCAGCAGGAAAACTTGGGATTTTCAGCAAGAAAACAGAGTATATATTCAACATGTCTGGTTTATAGGTTAGAACTGACAAACAAGCATCACCAGTTCGGCAGTTGAAAAACAAGGGAAACCAAATAAGCATCACCAATTACAACAAAACAAGCATTCACCATTCACTTGAATTCAAAGTCTCAAGTTCATAACTTCCAGTGCATCATGAATAATAGAGGTTTGCATCATGAAATGTTCGCAAATCACTGGTTTTTTAAAAGCACAGAGGGTAGAATAATGAACGACATAAAGAAATCCATAGACAAACTGACGGTCTAACATTTTAGAGCCAGAACTCATGTCAGTGTCGTTGTTGTCGTCTTCACTTTCTGAAGCAGAGGAAGCGGAAAGTATATCTTCATGGGTAACAGACTGACAGGAATCATAATCTTCTTCTTTTTTAAGTATTGGATTAAATGCCGAAGTTGATGGTCCAGCTTGCACACTTGCATTTGCAGATGGTAGTTCTTGTTCTTGATCTTTCTGCTTTGGCTTGTTCTTCCTCAACATTTCATAGGGAGTAAGGCCTTACATGTCTCTCCCAAATGCTCCAATCACTTCAAGCATCATTTCAAAGCTTGGAAGTAGGACTGTGTTGAGGGCAATGTCTGCTTCATGGAAGAACTAACAAATATACTCACAGGCACAAATCCCGATCTCTCCCCTTCTTTGAGTGGATAGCTTGGTTTGTAACTTAACAGAAAAGCCTTTCCCCTTCCTTGCAGCTACAATCTTTCTAGTGTTTTGACGCAAAACTTATCCATAGCACTATATGTGGAGCCCTTACTATGGCCTTTCCATGATAATAGAAGAATACCACCACCACTCGCAAAAAATAAGAAGAATACCACCACCACCGTCACCTTTTGATGCAAAACTTATCCATAGCACCATATGTGGAGCCCTTATTATGGCCTTTCCATGAGAATAGAAGAATACTATCACCACCCGAAAAAAAAAAGAATAATACCACCACCACCGTCACCACCCAATATGTCATCTTCATCAGCAATCCCAACATCATTGCCATCCAAAGTTACATCACTTTTATGTATTGTTGTGCCATTGGCCTTCTTTTCCTTTGAATCATCTTTGTTTGAGATCAACTCCCTAATCCCTTACTTTACATCAGTAAGAACATGTTTGCACAAAAAGACATTTTCTTTTTTGATTTTTGCAAGGTGGTACTTCATTCAGTAATACCACTAGTGTAAACACCATGGCAGAAGTTGCATTCCACAAGGCCTTCTAGTTCATATCTGGAATAGTGCAATGCATCCATGTTGGGTCATCTAAGATCACTGGAGGTACATGAGGTGGTTGTACTATCAGTGCCTCTTTGATTCAGAGGATTCTCAAAACGCGGGAATAGGAAAAACATAGGAATAGAGTGTCATGTCCTCTTGTGTCCTACGGGATTGGGATAAGTGTTTGATAACATAGGAAAAGCAAAGAAATTCTACAAAGAGGTTTAAGTGGATGGAAGGTTTCCTCCAAAATATAGTACAAATGAATCATATGGAAAAGATCCTAAGGATTCCAATCCTACGAATCAAACAACCATCATAGGAAAAAACCTTAAGGATCCAAATCCTTCAATAATCCTATGAAATTCCTTTATATCAAAGAAGCCCTATAAGTGAAGTGCTTGATTAACCAAGCCTACAAAAATCAAATAGACATAAACATCAAATTCAATTATCTATGTGCTCTGTCAAGAATTTAAGGCCTCCTTTGGTTCATAGGACAGGAATAAGAAACTTGTAGGAATTGAGATGACATGTATCCCAAATCCTAAAAGTAGAAATTGGAAAGGAGATGTCATTTGGTTCACATCGTAGAAATTTTTTCAGGGAGTCTAGGCTAATGTTTATTTTCCTTTGAAATGTAGTGGATAGGAACCAATCCTATGTAGAGATAGAAATCCATTCCTATTAACCAAAGGACTCTAAAGGAAAAATTCCAATAAGAATCCTATCCTATAAATTCCTCCAAATCAAAGGAGGCCCACTTCCTACTGTTCTAGTAAACGTAAACCAACACAAATATACAATTAATCAAAACTATGCAACTAATGAATAAACAAATCAACGTGTGACCAACAGAAATCTACAATTAATCAGTAACAACAATCCGACTATCAAAAAGTTAATGTGCAACCATAAATTCCATGTTCTGCAAAAAAAACTTTAGTTGTAGGCTAGTAGCATAGTCGACAATAAAAAAATTGAGGCTCGAGAGTTGTGTCGGTGTATCAACAAGCATGGCGTGGTGCAAGATTTGTTGCTGGTGCTACTGAAAATTGACATGGCATGGTACAAATTGTGTCGCTAGTGCTACCCAAGATTCACATGGCATGGTGCAAGCATGGCATGGCGAAGAACTGAGCCATCAATGTACTCGGAGCTGGAACCATGTGAGACTGAGATGACATCATAGGCCCCCCTCTTCACCGGCCGCAGCCTGGCGACTGCTGCCAAGAGCCCTAGTAGTAGCCTTGCCTCCTCGTCTGTCAAACCGCTGGCTTGCAGCGAAGCAACGGTTAACCCGCCGAGCGCAGCTATGAAGAACCGATGGGCCTGAGCCGCCACAACAACCTTTCCACACTGAGTGGGGGGATAGGAAGTTTTGGGTTGAGGTTTCAAAACTAGTTTGATTTTTGAGTAAAATGCACTCTGGGTCACTAAACTTGTTTAGGCTGGTCACTCTGGTCAATGTATTGAGAAAACAGCTTGTTACTGTAATCATACTTTCTAACACAGACTGAAACGGTCACTGTGTACGTTTCACGCTCGTTTATGTACGTATTTTGCCCTTGTGGCCCCTTTTGACCGGTCCACTTGGCCACGTAGGAGGTGGGTGTTAGTTTGTTATCTACACGAGGATACTTTTGCAAAATTGCCACATTACTTCACCCCCTCTTCTCTCCGCGTCGTGCTGCAAAATTCCCCACTCCGTTGCAACGAACCCTAGCTTTGTCCACTCTGCTCTTCGTCGTGCCCTTCGCCGTGACCTTCGTCGCGCCGCCGCCGTCGGTTGCCGCCGTTGGACGACGTTTCTTTTGCACCATGTCTTCAAGTTGTTCCCGCTCTGCTCAGCGCTGCCGCGGCCCCTTGATCCCCTAGATCGGCTGTCCGGACTGTGGGCTGACGGTGAAGCGCTACATCTCCGGCAGAGATGAACACGATGGTTGGGTGTTCTATGGATGCATCAACCATGGTGTAAGTGCTTTCCCCCACTTACATTTAGTCATTTATGTAGAGTTGGCTGCCCAGATGCATTTCGTCTCATACCTTTATTTCACATTTGATAGCGTGGTTGCAAATTTTGGCATTGGGAGCGTGAGCACACCGCTTATCTTGTGGACCATAACTTTCTGAGAGGAAATGCTGCCGTTGATGCTATTGGTTGGAGTGAGGACAGAAGGGAGGAGCTGGAGCATGGACATGAAAGTGTTTTTGTTGAACAGTGGGCAAGAGGACCAATTACAGAGTTTGGGATGTCCAATAACAGTGCAAGAATGTTAGAGCTTGGAGCACAGTTACTGTTGTTTCTCAAGATTGTAGTGGCTCTAGGTGTTGTTCTTTGTGGGCTCCTTGTTGTGCTAATTCTGAAATGATGTAGTGGTGCTGTTGTTGCAAGAATGTTAGAGCTTGTAGTGCTGCTGTTAAACAGTGGTTAAGCTGATGAAGTGATGCAAGGCATCTTCTTTTGTGTAATGGCTATGTACCTGGATCATGGTTATGTACTTGGATCAATTATGAGTAACTCATCAAATATTTCTATCAATGTGCACTTGATGACTTGTTCTTCATGTTCTTGACTTAATGCGAAGTAAATTGGGCAAAAAACATGGCATCTTTTTACATGATCATTGCCATAATGACCTTGAAGCACTGGAAGCATCATTGACCAAATACATAATCCATAAGATGGTTTTGTAACATACATAATCCATGACAGCCAACACAACCACATGTTGTAAACAAAGTAGAGTCTAGGAACATGGTTCTGTAAAGGAAATGAAGTATGGAAACATGCTGGATCACATGGAAGCTTCATGCACAGCAGACAAAAGCAATAAAAAGTTTCAATCATGTTCTGTAGCAATCAAAATTTCCTGCCATGGACACATCTTGTAGCACAGTAACCAACAGAGCACAATCACCTGAAAACATCAAACATGGAGCTTCTTTTTGCAATCTTAGCTGACTGCACTGTCATTGATGTCTGAGTTAGTGATGCTGGCCTCTTCACACCTCTTGCTTCTGTAGTAGCTCCTGAATGCACCAGCTGTTTCAGAACTGACTGCATCAGCAGCTTGTGCAGCTCTTTTTGCAGCAGCAATGAGCAACTTTCTCTCTTCATTTAGTCTTGCTCTCTCCTGGGCAGCTAGTGCTTGTAATTGTTTCCTTGCAGCAGCTACAGCCTCCTTCTTCTGTGCATTTAGCTTGGCTTTAATCTCAGCAGCAGAGGCTCTCTTGGCCTCAGCTATGATCTTTCTTTTTTCAGCCTGTACTTGCTTATTCAGCTCTCTCTCCTGCCTTTTTTCTCCTTCCTCTCTTCTGCAAGCAACCTCCTTTCTTCTGCCTCTTCTGCCTTCTTCTTTGCAAACTCTTCCTTCTTGTTTGCACTTGCTTCAAGCTTCTTGAGCTCTGCCTCTTCTGCCTTCTTCTTTGCAAGCTCTTCCTTCTTCTTTGCACTTGCTTCAAGCTTCTTGAGCTCTGCCTCCTGCCTTGCTTCAAACACTGCTCTCTTTTTATTTTTAGCTTCCAAGCTTCTCTGCATCTTCATGGCCCTTAATTGTTGAGCCAATTCTCCCTGCATGATGGAGTTAGAGCTTGATCCACCTTGGTCCTGACTGATCCTGGCTTGAGCAGCAGTTAGAAATGTGGACTCAGGGATTGGCATCTCTGCCCTATGCCTTGTAGTTGGCCTCTGCATTTCAGAATTCAGTTAGTACATTGTAGTACAGTGTAGTAAATAAGAAATTTTAGTTTTTTCAATTACCTGTTGAAGCATAGTATCCACAAGTCTGTTTACAATGTTTGATGGTGTCATAGTAGGCTGATAATGAGCATTTGGTTGCTCTGCATGTGCATCTCCAGTAGCATTTGGTTGCTCTGCATGTGCATCTCCAGCAGCAGCATTTGCTTGCTCTGCATGTGCATCTCCAGCAGCATTTGGTTGCTCTTCATGTGCATCTCCAGCAGCAGCATTCACTTGCTCTTCATGTGCATCTCCAGCAGCAGCATTCACTTGGGCATTAGGTGGTAGCAAGCCATTCTTCAAATATTTACATCCATTGATGTTGTGGTCAGGCTCACCACAGTAACTGCAATGCATAATTACCCCATGCCTTGACATTTTCTTACCACCACTTCTGCCATTAACTTCATATGGTGCTTTTCTTCTGTTCTTGCTTGGCCTACCTACTTGTTTTAGATAAAGTGGTGGCTCAAGGGTTGGGCCATTCATCTTTTCACATTCCTTCATATCTCTTGTAGGGTATATGATGTATTTGTAGGCCTTCTTAAACATTGAAATTGAGTAGCAATCATTCACCATTGTGTCAGCATCTATCCTATCATCTCTGCAACAGGCTAACACATGAGAGCAAGGCACCCCACTTAGATCCCACCTCTTGCATGAGTATGATTGGCAGATAGTGTCAGCAATATAATCTGTACCACTCGTATGCATGAAAAGCCCTAACCCAAGTATTAGGGCTATGCTTTGCTAACCACTCATATGCTTCTGGACTGATTGTCTTCATCTCCTCCATGTTTTCTTCATACTTTGTTGCTGTTGTGCTTCTAGCAATCTTCCACATCTAGTTCTTCAGCACATCACCCTTATAACTTTGTTGAAATTTTGCCACATGTGCCTAACGTACAACCTGTGCTCAGCATCAGGGAATTGCTCATTCACTGCATTTATTAGGCCCTGTAGACAGCACAATAGTGTCAGCAAAGTTATGAACTATATTGAACTACATAGCCTTATAGTTGGGAACCAGAATAGTGTGCCAAAGAAGATCAATGCCTTTTGTTTGTCTGACATGAGTGTCCATGGATATGTGTTGTAAATCCCTAGATCCCTCTTCAATGTTTCCAAAAACCATGACCAGCTAGGTGTATCTTCCACTTCTACAAATGCAATTGCTATAGGGAAGATACAGTCATTTGGGTCTATACCCACTACTGCTAGTATCTGGCCCTTATATCTTGTCTTGATGTGACATCCATCCAGAAAGATTATAGGTCTGCACCCCTCTAAAAATCCCCTCTTGCAAGCATCCAGAGCAAAGTAACACTTCTCAAACCTGGAGTTCTTATCAAGGGTCACAAAGAATGTGCTTATAGGGTTACTTTTCCTAATCTCATTGCCATAGTCCCATAACAACCTATATTGAGCTTCTTCACCCCCATGGATTTTCTTCATAGCCAACCTTCTTGCCCTTTGCAATTTTGTCCTAGTAGGGGTCATGTTCCACTCTTTCTGCACAATCCTAGAAAATTTTCTAAGATTCATGCCTTGGTCAGCTCTAAAATGCTCTATGTACTTCTCTGAAATAAACTTTGCAGTAAATGCCTTTATCTTCCATTTTTTGGTACAAGAGTGTTCTGCAGTATACTTCTTCACCATGAAAGCCTTGGTTCCTGAGTCATAAGATGCCCACAAGTACCAACTGCAGTTTGCATCACATTTAGCACACAACCTCTTCTTGTCATTGACTGGAATCTTGTTTTCCACCCTGTTTTGATAGCTGTACTCTCTAATTGATTGCCTAAGCATCTCAACTGTCTCAAACACTTGACCTACATGAAACTTGGGACAGTGTAGATCTTCTTTCCTGAATGTCTTGAATCTGAATTTGTGTGCTACCTCATCAGAGTCTGGTGCCCAGATGTCATCCCCTTCAGACTCATCATCAGTTGCAGGCTTCAACTCCTCTGTATCACTAACTATCTGCTTTCCTTTTCCCTTTTTTGATGCCCGAGGTTCATGGCTGATCTGTCCATATTCTTCATAGTCCACATTGTCAGCAAACAAGTCATCATCATCTTCAGAAATTTCATATTCAGAGTCAACTACCTCTCCAGGATCAAAGTCTTCATCTTCAGAGTCTGTATATTCACCAACATGAAGCACTCTTGCATTCATTCTCCTTTGCTGGCCCAGTCTATGCCTTTGGTAATCAGCTTGCACTGCCTCTGCATTTCTTGCCCTTATTTCTGCCTCTCTTTCTCTTGCTGCCTCTGCATTTGCTGTTGTATTAGGCTCTGCATCTGCTGTACCTCCAACATGTTGTGCGTCTATAGCAGCAACATTAGGCTCTGTCATCTGTTGTACCTCCATCATGGTGTGCATCTGTACCAGCATCATCAAGCTTTGTATGTGATGTATCTCCATCATGGTTTGCATATGTACCATCAACATCAGGCTCTGCATCTGCCTCTGCATCAGCATCAGGCTCTGCATCTGCCTCAGGCTCTACATCAGGCTCACCATTGCCCCTGCACTTTCTTGGACTAATAACAGGCGGTAGATGTGCTACTAGGAAATGCAGTACATCATCCCTGTTTGCTGAGTTGAGGCTGTCATCATGATCAAGAAAGATTATAGAATGATAACCAATTCCTACAAAATCACACATTTTGTCCGTGTCATCATCATCTCTTATCTGCCTGAGCCCATTTCTTGTAATATCAAGTAATGGTATAAGGTAATAGGCCTTGATTCTCCCTGCCATTTCATAACCAATTTCTTCCACCATATGCTCCACAACAAGATTTGACCAAGTGTCCACATGAAGATAATCATACCAAATCGCCTTCCCATTCACATATGCTCTGTTCCTTCCAGTACCAAGGAAATAGCCACCTACGTTGAACTCAACAGAGAAATTCAAGCTGCGGGGACCTACATTACTTACGGCAAACATCCATCAAACTTGAATCAAGAAATTTCACCGACAAACCCCTAACAAACCCCTCCCAAAACCCTAACCAACTACCATGACTACAAAAAATCCATGAAAACAGGGTTTGATCGCAAGGCGACCTAATGTAAGACAAATTCGACCACAAATCGCCCCCCTTTTGATCATCAAAATCGACCACAAATCACCCCCTTTTGATCGAAACAGGGGAACAGAAGAGAGGTGCGGCCTTACCGTACACCGGGGGATCAGCGCCATCGCGCCGACGAACGGCAGCCATGGCGTCTCCCTCGCCACCGGCGCCGGGGGCCGCCGCACCTCCGCCTCCGTCTCCGCCGCACCAAATCCCCTGCCTCGACGTCCGCGCCACAAGCCCTTCCTTTCCTTTTCCAAACGATGTGATCAAGCTGGCAGGGGGTGAAGTAATGCGGCAATTATGCAGAACCCCCCCACAAAAATGGCCCACTAGCACCCACCTCCTACGTGGCCAAGTGGACCGGTCAAAAGGGGCCACGAGGGCAAAATACGTACAAAAACGAGCGTGAAATATAGGCAGTGACCGTTTCAGTCCGTGTTAGCAAGTATGATTACCGTAACAAGCTGTTTTCTCAATCCATTGACCAGAGTGACCAGCCTAAACAAGTTCAGCGACCCAGAGTGCATTTTAATCTTGATTTTTCTGGCATTTCTCAAAACTCAAAGTTCTCACTGTCTTTACAGAACAATCAGATTACTGGGAGATTTTATATTCAAAACTAGTTTAATTTTTCTGGCATTTCAAAAACCATTTGACCATTTGACATTTGAACACGCATAGGAGCACATGGGCAGGCAGTCTGCAACTCTGCATACGAAGAACACGCGGTCTCTGTGTAGCCTGCAGCCGTCGGCATTTTTTTATTCACCTATCGCAGAATTAACTCTCGACTGGGGGAACAGGTGGTGGATTCCGAAGCCAAAACCTCCAAACCCAATAATGGCGGGCTCTCCATCCCCACTCCCAAACCCCAAACCCTAACCCCCTCCCCACTCCCTCCCAACTCCCCACCCCCACAGCCTCAGCCCCCTCCCAGTCCGAACTCCACATTCCCACGCCCCCGACCCTCGGCGCAGATGGCGCCGTCGGCGCCGAGGAAGAAGCGCAAGGTGAGCCTCCCGGAGAACGAGGAGGTCGCGGCCAGGATCTTCGAGAAGCACCGCTCCATGACGGCGCAGCAGCCGGCCGGCCTCCCGGACCACCAGGCCCGCGCGCTCTCCACCGCCTACACCGGCGTCTGCTCCGCCAAGGAGCGCATCCGGACCCCCGGCGACCTGGCCCATCTCAAGTGCGCATTTCCCCATCCCTCTCAAACTGTTTCCTCTTACACTGTTGAGACGAGCCTAGGCTTCGGCCGATTTCGGGGTCGCGCGCTTTGGATCAGGCGCTGCGGTCACTTTGCCGCTCTAAGACGAATTTATGATTTGGGTGCCTTAGCTCTGGGATCTTAGTTCTGTTCGCTGGATGTGACGGCTTAGTCCTTAGGGGATTTTAGCTGTGCCCATTTGGTGTGAGCATGGATTTTCGGTTTGGATGGCTATTGGTCTGTGGAATCATAAGTTTCAGTTCAGTTCAGTTCCCTTATGTTTACTCATCTGCTGCGACCGTTGATTTGCTGCAGGTATATGCTGAAATCGATTTAGGCTATTACTATTTTTATATGTCAAGGTGTATTTATATCCCTTTAGGGTTGCCATTCCACCTGGGATTTGCCTGCAAGTAGATGACCAGAGAAGCGGTATAAGTCTATAACAGTATGGCTTTAGTTTTGATCCATATACTAGAACTCTCTCCCTTTGATTTTTCTTTTGTGTGCTGAATTTAGAGGCGGAAATCGCACACTAGATTGATGTGTGCAACGTATCTAGTACCAATTGTTGCTTTCTACATTGAGTTGCGTCGATTTTTGAAGAACTTTACATTTCTGAATTAGTTTAATCATTGATGTTGCTTCTTCGGTTCTATTATTTTTGTCAGGGGAGTTGAAGGTTGGGTTGTTGATGTTATGGAAGACTCCTTTCCAGGGTCCAGCCTTGATTTGTCCCCTCCGAGAAGTAATACACCAGGAGAAACGGGTAATAGTTTTCTTGATTGCTCACGTGTCCTCTGGAATCCGTTATTCCTTTTTCATCATCAGGATGACAACAAGTCTTCTTCCCCTTAAGTTTTATCAATACTTAGTTCAATGCAAACAGGTTTATTATTATATCTTACAAGGGTACTGTCCTTTTAACAGGGAAGAAGAACACACGAAACAAACCTTATGTGCCACGGTTGAAATCAGCTGCTTATGCAATAATGATCACACTCTACAGGTATGGATTTTTTTTTTGGGGTGGGGGGTATCTTACCTAAATTTTTGTTGTTCACGCTGCAAAATTAGTGGAACCTTAGTACAAAGGGTAACATTTAATCAGAGGAAAAGGGACAAGACACTTGAATATGCAACAGCGGATATTGACAGGTGTTTCCCCCCCTAGGGAAATGGAAAGAGGGAAGGAATTTATGATGAGGCAAGAGCTTATTGATGCTGCTGAGGCCAGTGGTCTGTCAGAACATGCAATAGGGTACAGTTTCAGTGATTCAGTATATGCCACGGTTGCTGATTTCAGCTGATAGTTTAGTGCATCACTAACTGTCTCTGTTGTATTATGTGTCGGGGAACGTAGAAATTTCAAAAAATTTCCTACGCACACGCAAGATCATGGTGATGCATAGCAACGAGAGGGGAGAGTGTTGTCTACGTACCCTCGTAGACCGAAGCGGAAGCGTTGACACAACATAGAGGAAGTAGTCGTACGACCTCCTCCCGATCCGACCGATCCAAGCGCCCTTACTCCGGCGCCTCCGAGTTCTTGACACACGTACAGCTCGATGACGTTCTCCGGGCTCCAATCCAGCAAAGCTCTCGGGGAAGAGTTTCGTCTGCACGACGGCGTGGTGACGATCTTGATGAACTACCGACGCAGGGCTTCGCCTAAGCACTGCGACAATATGACCGAGGTGGAATATGGTGGAGGGGGGCACCACACACGGCTGAGGAACGATCACGAAGATCAACTTGTGTGTTCTAGGGTGCCCCCCTGCCCCCGTATATAAAGGAGCAAGGGGGGAGTCCGGACGACCCTATGGGGCGCGCCAAAGGGAGGGGGGAGTCCTCCTCCTAGTGGGAGTAGGACTCCCCTTTCCTAGTCCAACTAGGAAGAGAGGGGGGAAGGAAAGAGAGGGAGAGGGAGAGGGAAAGGGGGGCCGCGCCCCCCTCCTTGTCCAATTCGGACTCCCCATGGGGGGGGGCGCCACCTCCTGGCCGCAGCCCTCCCTCTCCCCTCGGGCCCAATAAGGCCCATTACTTCCCCGGGGGGTTCCGGTAACCCCTCCGGCACTCCGGTTTTCTCCGAAACCATCGGAACCATTCCGATGTCCGAATATAGTCGTCCAATATATCAATCTTTACGTCTCGACCATTCCGAGACTCCTCATCATGTCCGCGGTCTCATCCAGGACTCCGAACTAACTTCGGTACATCAAAATGCATAAACTCATAATAACTGTCATCGTAACCTTAAGCGTGCGGACCCTATGGTTCGAGAACAGTGTAGACATGACTGAGACAAATCTCTGGTCAATAACCAACAGCGGGACCTGGATGCCCATATTGGCTCCTACACATTCTACGAAGATCTTTATCGGTCAGACCGCATAACAACATACGTTGTTCCCTTTGTCATCGGTATGTTACTTGCCCGAGATTCGATCGTCGGTATCCAATACCTAGTTCAATCTCGTTACCGGCAAGTCTCTTTACTCGTTCCGTAATACATCATCTCGCAACTATCTTATTGGTTGCAATGCTTGCAAGGCTTATGTGATGTGCATTACCGAGAAGGCCCTGAGATACCTCTCCGACATTCGGAGTGACAAGTCCTAATCTCGAAATACGCCAACCCAACAAATACTTTCGGAGACACCTGTAGAGCTCCTTTATAATCACCCAATTACGTTGTGACGTTTGGTAGCACACAAAGTGTTCCTACGGTAAACGGGAGTTGCATAATCTCATAGTCAAAGGAACATGTATAAGTCATGAAGAAAGCAATAGCAACATACTAAACGATCGGGTGCTAAGCTAATGGAATGGGTCATGTCAATCAGATCATTCAACTAATGATGTGACCTTGTTAATCAAATGACAACTTCTTTGTCTATGCTTAGGAAACTTAACCATCTTTGATTAACAAGCTAGTCAAGTAGAGGCATACTAGTGACACTCTGTTTGTCTATGTATCCACACATGTATTATGTTTCCGGTTAATACAATTCTAGCATGAATAATAAACATTTATCATGATATATAAGGAAATAAATAATAACTTTATTATTGCCTCTAGGGCATATTTCCTTCAGTCTCCCACTTGCACTAGAGTCAATAATCTAGATTACACAGGAATGATTCTAACACCCATGGAGTCTTGGTGCTGATCATGTTTTGCTCGTGGAAGAGGCTTAGTCAACGGGTCTGCTACATTCAGATCCGTATGTATCTTGCAAATCTCTATGTCTCCCACCTGGACCAAATCCCGGATGGAATTGAAGCGTCTCTTGATGTGCTTGGTTCTCTTGTGAAATCTGGATTCCTTTGCCAAAGCAATTGCACCAGTATTGTCACAAAAGATTTTCATTGGACCCGATGCACTAGGTATGACACCTAGATCGGATATGAACTCCTTCATCCAGACTCCTTCATTTGCTGCTTTCGAAGCAGCTATGTACTCCGCTTCACATGTAGATCCCGCCACGACGCTTTGTTTAGAACTGCACCAACTTACAGCTCCACCGTTTAATGTAAATACGTATCCGGTTTGCGATTTAGAATCGTCCGGATCAGTGTCAAAGCTTGCATCAACGTAACCGTTTACGACGAGATCTTTGTCACCTCCATACACGAGAAACATCTCCTTAGTCCTTTTCAGGTACTTCAGGATATTCTTGACCGCTGTCCAGTGATCCACTCCTGGATTACTTTGGTACCTCCCTGCCAAACTTATAGCAAGGCACACATAGGGTCTGGTACACAGCATTGCATACATGATAGAGCCTATGGCTGAAGCATAGGGAACATCTTTCATCTTCTCTCTATCTTCTGCAGTGGTCGGGCATTGAGTCTTACTTAACTTCACACCTTGTAACATAGGCAAGAACCCTTTCTTTGCTTGATCCATTTTGAACTTTTTCAAAACTTTGTCAAGGTATGTGCTTTGTGAAAGTCCAATTAAGCGTCTTGATCTATCTCTATAGATCTTAATGCCCAATATGTAAGCAGCTTCACCGAGGTCTTTCATTGAAAAACTCTTATTCAAGTATCCCTTTAAGCTATCCAGAAATTCTATATCATTTCCAATCAGTAATATGTCATCTACATATAATATCAGAAATGCTACAGAGCTCCCACTCACTTTCTTGTAAATACAGGCTTCTCCAAAAGTCTGTACAAACCCAAATGCTTTGATCACACTGTCAAAGCGTTTATTCCAACTCCGAGATGCTTGCACCAGTCCATAAATGGATCGCTGGAGCTTGCAAACTTTGTTAGCTCCCTTTGGATCGATAAAACCTTCTGGTTGCATCATATACAACTCTTCTTCCAGAAATCCATTCAGGAATGCAGTCTTTACATCCATTTGCCAAATTTCATAATCATAAAATGCGGCAATTGCTAACATGATTTAGACAGACTTAAGCATCGCTACGGGTGAGAAGGTCTCATCGTAGTCAATCCCTTGAACTTGTTGAAAACCTTTCGCGACAAGTCGAGCTTTGTAGATAGTAACATTACCATCAGCGTCAGTCTTCTTCTTAAAGATCCACTTATTCTCTATTGCTTGCCGACCCTCGGGCAAGTCAACCAAAGTCCACACTTTGTTGTCATACATGGATCCCATCTCAGATTTCATGGCTTCTAGCCACTTTGCGGAATCTGGGCTCACCATCGCTTCTTCATAGTTCGTAGGTTCGTCATGATCTAGTAGCATGACTTCCAGAACGGGATTGCCGTACCACTTTGGTGCGGATCTTACTCTGGTTGATCTACGAGGTTCTGTAGTAACTTGATCTGAAGTTTCATGATCAATATCATGAGCTTCCTCACTAATTGGTGTAGGTGCTACAGAAACAGATTTCTGTGATGTACTACTTTCCAATAAGGGAGCAGGTACAGTTACCTCGTCAAGTTCTACTTTCCTCCCACTCACTTCTTTCGAGAGAAACTCCTTTTCTAGAAAGACTCCGAATTTAGCAACAAAAGTCTTGCCTTCGGATCTGTGATAGAAGGTGTATCCAACAGTTTCTTTTGGATATCCTATGAAGACACATTTTTCCGATTTGGGTTCGAGCTTATCAGGTTGAAGCTTTTTCACATAAGCATCGCTGCCCCAAACTTTAAGAAATGACAACTTTGGTTTCTTGCTAAACCATAGTTCATAAGGCGTCGTCTCAACGGATTTCGACGGTGTCCTATTTAACATGAATGCGGCCGTCTCTAAAGCATAACCCCAAAACGATAGCGGTAAATCTGTAAGAGACATCATAGATCGCACCATATCTAGTACGACGTTCGGATACACCATTGCGTTGTGGTGTTTCGGGTGGCGTGAGTTGCGAAACTATTCCGCATTGTTTCAAATGTAGACCAAACTCGTAACTCAAATATTCTCCTCCACGATCAGATCGTAGAAACTTTATTTTCTTGTTACGATGATTTTCAACTTCATTTTGAAATTCTTTGAACTTTTCAAATGTTTCAGACATGTGTTTCATTAAGTAGACATATCCATATCTGCTTAAATCATCTGTGAAGGTGAGAAAATAACGATATCCGCCACGAGCCTCAACATTCATTGGACCACATACATCTGTATGTATGATCTCGAATAAATCTGTTGCTCTCTCCATAGTACCGGAGAACGGTGTTTTGGTCATCTTGCCCATGAGGCACGATTCGCAAGTGCCAAGTGATTCATAATCAAGTGGCTCCAAAAGTCCATTAGTATGGAGTTTCTTCATGCGTTTTACACCGATATGACCTAAACGGCAGTGCCATAAATATGTTGCATTATCATTATCAACTCTGCATCTTTTGGCTTCAACACTATGAATATGTGTATCACTACTATCGAGATTCATCAAAAATAGACCACTCTTCAAGGGTGCATGACCATAAAAGATATTACTCATATAAATAGAACAACCATTATTCTCTGATTTAAATGAATAACCGTCTCGCATCAAACAAGATCCAGATATAATGTTCATGCTTAATGCTGGCACCAAATAACAATTATTCAGGTCTAATACTAATCCCGAAGGTAGATGTAGAGGTAGCAGGCCGACTGCGATCACATCGACTTTGGAACCGTTTCCCACGCGCATCGTCACCTCATACTTAACCAATCTTCGCTTAATCCGTAGTCCCTGTTTCGAGTTGCAAATATTAGCAACAGAACCAGTATCAAATACCCAGGTGCTACTGCGAGCATTAGTAAGGTACACATCAATAACATGTATATCACATATACCTTTGTTCACCTTGCCATCCTTCTTATCCGCCAAATACTTGGGGCAGTTCCGCTTCCAGTGACCAGTCTGCTTGCAGTAGAAGCACTTAGTTTCAGGCTTAGGTCCAGACTTGGGTTTCTTCTCTTGAGAAGCAACTTGTTTGCTGTTCTTCTTGAAGTTCCCCTTCTTCTTCCCTTTGCCCTTTTTTTCTTGAAACTAGTGGTCTTATTGACCATCAACACTTGATGCTCCTTCTTGATTTCTACCTCCGCAGCTTTTAGCATTGCGAAGAGCTCGGGCATTGTCTTATCTATCCCTTGCATATTATAGTTCATCACGAAGCCTTTGTAGCTTGGTGGCAGTGATTGGAGAATTCTGTCAATGACACAATCATCCGGAAGATTGACTCCCAGTTGATTCAAGTGATTATAATACCCAGACATTCTGAGTATATGCTCACTGACAGAACCATTCTCCTCCATCTTGCAGCTATAGAACTTATTGGAGACTTCATATCTCTCAATCCGGGCATTCTGTTGGAATATTAACTTCAACTCCTGGAACATCTCATATGCTCCATGATGTTCAAAATGTCGTTGAAGTCCCGGTTCTAAGACGTAAAGCATGGCACACTGAACTATCGAGTAGTCATCAGCTTTGCTCTGCCAGACATTCATAACATCTGGCGCAGCTCCAGCAGCAGGCCTGGCACCCAGCGGTGCTTCCAGGACGTAACTCTTCTGTGCAGCAATGAGGATAATCCTCAAGTTACGGACCCAGTCCGTGTAATTGCTACCATCATCTTTCAACTTTGCTTTCTCAAGGAACGCATTAAAATTCAACAGAACAACAGCACGAGCCATCTATCTACAATCAACATAAACAAGCAAGATACTATCAGGGACTAAGTTCATGATAAATTTAAGTTCAATTAATCATATTACTTAAGAACTCCCACTTAGATAGACACCTCTCTAATCCTCTAAGTGATCACGTGATCCAAATCAACTAAACCATGTCCGATCATCACGTGAGATTGAGTAGTTTCAAAGGTGAACATCACTATGTTGATCATATCTACTATATGATTCACGCTCGACCTTTCGGCCTCCGTCTTCCGAGGCCATATCTGTTATATGCTAGGCTCGTCAAGTTAAACCTGAGTATTCCGCGTGTGCAACTGTTTTGCACCCGTTGTATTTGAACGTAGAGCCTATCACACTCGATCATCACGTGGTGTCTCAGCACGAAGAACTTTCGCAACGGTGCATACTCAGGGAGAACACTATTACTATGATAATTTAGTGAGAGATCATCTTATAATGCTACCGTCAATCAAAGCAAGATAAGATGCATAAAAAGATAAACATCACATGCAATCAATATAAGTGATATGATATGGCCATCATCATCTTGTGTGCTTGTGATCTCCATCTCCGCAGCACCATCATGATCACCATCGTCACCGGCGCGACACCTTGATCTCCACCGTAGCATCGTTGTCGTCTCGCCAATCTTATGCTTCTACGACTATCGCTACCGCTTAGTGATAAAGTAAAGCATTATAGGGCGATTGCATTGCATACAATAAAGCGACAACCATACGGCTTCTGCCGGTTGCCGATAACTCGGTTACAAAACATGATCATTTCATACAATAAAATTTAGCATCATGTCTTGACCATATCACATCACAACATGCCCTGCAAAAACAAGTTAGACGTCCTCTACTTTGTTTGTTGCAAATTTTACGTGGCTGCTACGGGCTTAAGCAAGCACCAATCTCACCTACGCATCAAAACCACAACGATAGTTTGTCAAATAGACTCCGTTTTAACCTTCTCAAGGACCGGGCGTAGCCATACTTGGTTCAACTAAAGTTGGAGAAACTGACACCCGCCAGCCACCTGTGTGCAAAGCACGGTGGTAGAACCAGTCTCGCGTAAGCGTACGCGTAATGTCGATCCGGGCCGCTTCATCCAACAATACCGCCGAACCAAAGTATGACATGCTGGTAGGCAGTATGACTTATATCGTCCACAACTCACTTGTGTTCTACTCGTGCATAACATCAAACCATAAAAACCTAGGATCGGATGCCACTGTCGGGGAACGTAGAAATTTTATAAAATTTCCTACGCACACGCAAGATCATGGTGATGCATAGCAACGAGAGGGGAGAGTGTTGTCTACGTACCCTCGTAGACCAAAGCGGAAGCGTTGACACAACGTAGAGGAAGTAGTCGTACGTCCTCCTCCTGATCCGACCGATCCAAGCGCCGTTACTCCGGCGCCTCCGAGTTCTTGACACACGTACAACTCGATGACGTTCTCCGGGCTCCGATCCAGCAAAGCTCTCGGGGAAGAGTTTCGTCAGCACGATGGCGTGGTGACGATCTTGATGAACTACCGACGCAGGGCTTCGCCTAAGCACTGCGACAATATGACCGAGGTGGAATATGGTGGAGGGGGGCACCGCACACGGCTGAGGAACGATCACGAAGATCAACTTGTGTGTTCTAGGGTGCCCCCTGCCCCCGTATATAAAGGAGCAAGGGGGGAGTCCGGACGACCCTATGGGGCGCGCCAAAGGGAGGGGGGAGTCCTCCTCCTAGTGGGAGTAGGACTCCCCTTTCCTAGTCCAACTAGGAAGAGAGGGGGGAAGGAAAGAGAGGGAGAGGGAGAGGGAAAGGGGGGCCGCGCCCCCCTCCTTGTCCAATTCGGACTCCCCATGGGGGGGGCGCCACCTCCTGGCCGCAGCCCTCCCTCTCCCCTCGGGCCCAATAAGGCCCATTACTTCCCCGGGGGGTTCCGGTAACCCCTCCGGCACTCCGGTTTTCTCCGAAACCATCGGAACCATTCCGATGTCCGAATATAGTCGTCCAATATATCAATCTTTACGTCTCGACCATTCCGAGACTCCTCATCATGTCCGCGGTCTCATCCAGGACTCCGAACTAACTTCGGTACATCAAAATGCATAAACTCATAATAACTGTCATCGTAACCTTAAGCGTGCGGACCCTACGGTTCGAGAACAGTGTAGACATGACTGAGACAAATCTCTGGTCAATAACCAACAGCGGGACCTGGATGCCCATATTGGCTCCTACACATTCTACGAAGATCTTTATCGGTCAGACCGCATAACAACATACGTTGTTCCCTTTGTCATCGGTATGTTACTTGCCCGAGATTCGATCGTCGGTATCCAATACCTAGTTCAATCTCGTTACCGGCAAGTCTCTTTACTCGTTCCGTAATACATCATCTAGCAACTATCTTATTGGTTGCAATGCTTGCAAGGCTTATGTGATGTGCATTACCGAGAAGGCCCTGAGATACCTCTCCGACATTCGGAGTGACAAATCCTAATCTCGAAATACGCCAACCCAACAAATACTTTCGGAGACACCTGTAGAGCTCCTTTATAATCACCCAATTACGTTGTGACGTTTGGTAGCACACAAAGTGTTCCTACGGTAAACGGGAGTTGCATAATCTCATAGTCAAAGGAACATGTATAAGTCATGAAGAAAGCAATAGCAACATACTAAACGATCGGGTGCTAAGCTAATGGAATGGGTCATGTCAATCAGATCATTCAACTAATGATGTGACCTTGTTAATCAAATGACAACTTCTTTGTCTATGGTTAGGAAACTTAACCATCTTTGATTAACAAGCTAGTCAAGTAGAGGCATACTAGTGACACTCTGTTTGTCTATGTATCCACACATGTATTATGTTTCCGGTTAATACAATTCTAGCATGAATAATACACATTTATCATGATATATAAGGAAATAAATAATAACTTTATTATTGCCTCTAGGGCATATTTCCTTCATTATGAGCAGCCCAAACAACAGTAGGAATTCTCAGAATGACGGTTACAGTTACACTGGATGGAATAGCATGAAGACGTTAACAAATAAGGATCTCGTTGAGAAAAAGAGTAATCCTGCAAAGTAATGTACCAGGCTCATCCCCATGTTAATGTTATGTTTTTCTGTCATTTACTAAAAAGAATTGGATCTTTTAGGCGGGTAAACCAGTTTCATTACCTTCACATCACTTGCTATTGCTGTATAATGTACTATTGTGGCTCTGCTAGCTATTGATTGTGAACTTTTTACTTTGCCTGATCTTCCTTAAATGATAAAAAAATGATAAATTGATATTATAATGGACTCAAACTCAAGGACATTACCAGAGGTATAAAATATTGCACTTGTATGCATGAACTTGACTCTCATTAGAGGGTTCATAGGGTTCTCACGTATTAAAGTATGATTCTGTCTGCACTAGCTTATCCGATTCATGCTCTTGCGACACTCACCGGATAGAAAAGCCTCTCACATGTTTTGGTCTGAGTGTGGATCGGCTAGATCCAAAAATGCGGCTAACCTTTGACTCTGGTGTGCTTTTGCTGTTTGGTACACGTGTTCTCAAGTAATTTAACTTGTATCAAGAAACATTCCTACTTCAGTTTTTTCTCTTGGTCGGAGAAGTTTGATACAGTGCAGCAGTGAAGTCATATATATGCTAGCAGAGTATCAACATCTGATAGTTTGCTTGTTGATGCTTGTCGGCGCCTTAGGTAATATAATGCCCTCTAATCTTTTGAGCTAATTAAGAAAATATATCTTTTAAACATACAGCTCTGCGGTGGTATATCATCAATTTTCTATTGATGGAATAGAAGCAGGCATGTCCAATTCCATAGCTCCTTTGAACTTATCTGGTCCACAATATGAACCTGAAACATGATTATAAAAATCTTGCACATGTGGCCATTTGGGAATGTTCCAGATGTATGCTAGTTTGCTACATGAACCAGATCTTGCTCATTACTTTGGTCCTACAGTTATCTCTTTTATTTCCACCCTGAATACAAGCAGAAGCTCGCCCTGTTCAGTTTGCATCTCCTCTTTCTCTCTGGGGCTTTATTTGCCAAGCACACACATTCTGTTGAGATAACAAGCATAGACTTGGGGCTTACCGTATGAGTTTGCTGTAGGTATTACCTAACAGAAAAAGGCAAAGAGACAGCTCACGATTGTCTCGCACGGTCTGGATTGGATGGTCCTGCAGGACCTTTAACGGCGGCTGGTCATCCTGCAGTTGTGCTCAGCGGTTCAGATTCTGATGAATATGACGGCAGCAGTCCCCTGATAGGTATTAATAAAGTTTTCTGCTCATGCAGTATGAATTTCCAGATAACCAATTATTGTACCCCAGCAGCACTATAATAAATTCCTTTTACTCAATTGCAGGTTCTGAAAGAAGTGGACTTCCAAGCTCAAAAGCAGGCAGTTCCAGTTCCTTTATCAGCATGCTTTCTTTGCATATAATATGATGATATATTCCATAAGCAAAATATTACTCCCTGCTGATCTTTGTAGTTAATGCCATTTTTTTCAGGCAACGGCCGTGCTACTAATTCTCCTCTTTCATCTCGAGGAATGTTTGGACAGCAATCGTTTAGTGCAATGGTACACTTGAATTTCCCTTTCCATACCCTTCTTTTTCAAGTGGAACATAATGCAACATTTTCTTTTCTAACGTCAGGGTTCTGCTGAAATGTGTGTACTAGCTATGCCACCTCATCAATCTAATGAAAGTTTTCTGAAAGCTTATGAAGTGGTGCTGATATTGGATGATCGAGATACTTTCGGGTCTGTATGATCGTATCTTACTCATGAGTTGTATTTTTTAGTTGTGTCTGATATTTAAGTAGGATCATAATAAGGCTGCCTTAGCAAATAAACAATATATTTAGGCACCCCCCCTCCCAAAAAAATAATCTTTTCAGGAGGGTAAAGTAACTGAGGATTGGGAATATGCGTACCTAGTCTCTTTTTCGCATGACCTGCAAGGGCATTCTATTCTTCATGTTAATATTATTTCTGTTAAAATAAGATAGGCAAGGGATTTCACATACTTATCCACGTACTGCTGGAATTGTGAATTTTGATGACACTTTGATTCGTTATCTCGTGTTACTTAAACTGTTTAACCTTCTGCTTCTGTATATAAAATTTAGATTCTGTATGTTGTTTAATTACATTATTTTCCAAGGAAACAAATTGATTATTGTTGCACCCAATAGTTTTTTATGTTTTATTTAATCATCCATCTATGCGTCAGAATTCAGTTCTCTTATGATTGCTCCCTTTTTGTGCAGGCCCCGTTCCAGAAGAAAAGTTGTTGATAATATACGCTCGCAGTTTAATATTCCTGTAGAGGTTAGTTGGATTGAGAGTTATGTGAACTCTTCTTTGTTTAACCCTGCTTGCCCTTTCCTTTCTTCTTGTATCTAATTCATCAGTACTCCTCTGGGTGTTATCCTTGTTCATTTCTTCAGACAACCAAAATACACTGCTAAAAGTCATTATATGCATCAACACTGCTCTAAATTAAATGCCCTGTACTGCTGGATTAATTATCTGATATGTTTGGTCACTGCCCCACCGTGTTGATGATTGCTGACTGCACATTTTTCTTGCTTGTGTGCAAGGAGATAGCATAATAATATTACCAAAGTTGCTTTGCATAGATTGAACTGTTCATATAATGTGCCAAAGAAAATGGTGCTGATCCTTCTGTCTGAACCATGTCATCCAGATTAAACACTTGCCTGTTGGAGATGCTCTTTGGATTGCTCGCCATAAAGAACTTGACACGGAGTATGTTCTTGATTTCATTGTTGAAAGGAAAAATGTGGATGATTTACTTGGCTCAATTAAAGACAACATATACAAAGATCAAAAACTAAGACTGAAGGTACCATCTGAAAATAGCTTTGATTTTTGTCATTAATATTATAAGCCTTCCATCTTAACTTTCCCAGTTCTTCATGCTTTCAATTTCTCACTGTTAGTAAAAAAGGGCAGCCAGGTGCACGTAGCTCCCGCTTGCGCAGGTTCTGGGGAAGGGTCCGACCGCTTTGGGTCTATAGTACGCAGCCTTTCCCTACATTTCTGCAAGAGGCCCGTGACCTCATGGTCACAAGGCAACAGCTTTACGGCTGCGCCAAGGCTCCCCTTCCAATTTCTCACTGGTAGTGATAAAAAAAGTTGAATCGTAGATTACCATTTGTTTCTTGTGACAATCCTGATCAGCAGTTGTGGCAACACAACACATTGTTTTGGTCATGTTGCAAATAAGTTGATGGGCATAGTCATTAGCCTGTTAGGCGGCACAGGTATGGAGGCATCTCTAAACAGTTGGGTAAAGAACTTTTTATTTTGACGAAGAGCAGCAGTGCATTGGATCTGTGCTTCTTTTTTCTAGATGAAGAACTTTGTGATATCTTGTTTATTTTAGATTTCAATTGGGTTCCAGACATGCTGAATACGAAAGGAATGTTTCCCTGCAAAACACTGAGTGTCTTTTGACCAGCCATGTTTTATGCCCGCATGCTATCCCCTGTGATTTGATGTTGCTTGAGTCTAATCTTAGCCGAGGAGATTTTTTTCCTTATTCTTTGTTATCATTAATTGAAAAGCATAGCCCATATTTGGGTATGAGATAATGAAGGACGATGTTATTAGCAGACATAAGCTTGAGCCTGTAGATTGTGCATCTCTTCCCAAAGAAACTGCATTTCTTGTCCGTATATATGGGTTTGTTGTGGTTATTTTAGCAACAATACAACGTGATACCTCCATTTGTTGTATCCTTTGCAGAAATGTGGGCTAACGAAGCTAATATATCTAGTTGAAGGGGATGTAAACACTGTAGATGGATCAGAGAGCGTTAAAACAGCGTATGTACTCTTCTCATGAAGCTTGGATGATCATGTTAACCCCTGAACGACAGTACTTTCTTGTCTATGTTTAACATTATCAAATATTGTTCCCAATGATTTGAATGTCAGCCGTATGCCCTATTAACTCTCCTCCACATGCCTTTTATTTCAGCTGCTTCACTACTGAGGTTCTTGAAGGATTTGATGTCCAGAGAACCACTGGGTATGCTGACACTGAAAAGAAATACGGCCACCTCACGGGCTCTATAATTGATTACTACAGCAGAAACTTCTCTGCTGGTGCTGATACCTCTCGACTTTGCCTGACCTACGACGAGTTTGTGAAGAGGTGTTCTGACCTTGAGAAGGTCACTATGAGCGATATATTCGCCCTTCAGCTTATGCAGGTAACTGGGCGAATACGGCCACCTCCACCAAAGTTTGCCGGGTAGTCCATTTTATGCAGTAGTTTTCTCATTTATTGTGCATGTAAATCAGGTGCCACAAGTGACAGAAGAAGCTGCTCTTGCTGTCACGAGTCTCTACCCCACTCTTCTCTCGCTTGCTAAGGCGTACACCATGCTTGTGAGTCCTCTTTTCCTTTCAACTTATACAAATGTTCTTTACATGTACAACTTATACAATGTTCTTCACATATACAACTTATACAATCTTACTTACGCATTGGAACAGTTGTGACCAGTGTATGTACACACACATCCTTAGCTGCTCCTCATGCTATTGATGCACAGAACAATTCAACATGTCTGTAGAACTAAAAGTTTATCCTTGTAACTTTGAAGGATGGCGATAGGCGTGCCCAGGAGGAGATGCTGAAGAACAAGAGCGACATGGTCAACGCGGGGGCTAGCAAGAACATCTTCAAGCTCATCTGGGCGGAAGGATGAACACCCCTACTTAGCCGGTCTTTTGGTCACCGTCGTGGTTATTTTGGACCGCCTACGCAAGTTCCCAAGACGAAAACAGGTGGGACCGTTTTTGTGTTGTGTGCCTAGAGCCTTGGAGAAGCGGAAGTCTCTGAACTTGTAACCACCACCTAAAAGAACGCCTTAGCGTAGCCTCGCTCCCCGTTTAAATTACTACTCGTATGTACTAGAATTGCATGCTGCAAATTATGGAGTCGTCGTGTTAAGGTAGTGCATTAGCGCTTCGTGTGTGTATATATACTAATATTAGCTCTTGACTCAGTTGCTTGGATCATGTGCTGTCTCCTGTTATCTTGACCTTGCTTGCATGGAAGCAGACAAGGCAGGTATTAGAATTTAGCCTGCCGGCAAAGTGAGCGTACACTCGCTAGAGCCCATGGTTTTTGATCCATGTGCTTGATGGAACCTAAAAGCGTTCTTTGGTCGGTGGCATGTCCATCTTCTGCAAGAACGACATGTTGAGCAGATTCTGTTTTGTGAAGATTGTGGTGTTAAGGAGACGATTGAACATGCATTTTTCTCTTGCACTTGGGCCAAGCTGTTGTGATCTGAAGCCCTGAACTTTGTTGCTTCCTTCCGGTTAGAATCCCTTCTCTTCATCGGATTCATGGGATGTAGATATTGTTGATGTCAATCAAGTTTCAGAACCGCATGCTGCTATCATTTTGTGTGAGTGATGGACGATTTGGACTGAAAGAAACAATAGGAGACATAGAGAACTTCAAATGGGCCTTTGATACCATCCACGATCTAGCTGCGCTACTGGCTTGAAGATGGCACAAGAGCCGAGGGAGAAATCGGTCTGGATACCCTCTGAGATCACTTACATCAAGAGCAATGTTGACACGAGCTATTACGAGCAAGATGGCTATGGTACTACGGGAGTTGTTCTTCCGGACCATATCGAAGCGCTTGTTTGGGCACAAGCAATTTGGTAACGATTTGCACAAAATGCAAGCACAATGGAAGCCTTGGCGCTCCGTGGCGGCATTCGTCTTGCTCTTGAACATCTCAAGGTGATCATCGAAAGTGATGCTCAAGATGTGCGAATGCTAAATGAGGCAAATTTTTCAAGAGCAGACCTGGCTCCATTGTCCATATCAAACCAAAAAGCAAATGTGGACACGAGATCCAGTTTTCAATCTTGCTCCATTGTTCGTATCATTCGAGAAGCAAATGAAGCGGCACACAGGTGTGCCAAATAGGCTAGGGAGGATCATACAAGATGTAGTTGGGTGAATTACACCCCTGCTTTTCCTTTAGGATGTATTCACACACACTATAATCCTCCTGAGTAATTCAGCCTGTTGTTGCAAAAAAAAAAAAGAATTGTTCAACCTACTCAGAGCATCCCTTTGTTGTCATTCAGGTGGTGTTCTTACGGAGAGGTGCCCTTGGAGTGCAGGAGCACAAGATATGAAAGAACCGTAAAGAAAGAAGAAAGCAAAGAATAGCAGGCTATACCACTTTGGCGCATGGCGCCAAGCGGGAACAGACCGCCGCCCCTTGGGTCTAATGGGAGCTCCTATAGGGCGCCTTGTTGAGCTTCTTGGCGCCCATGCGCCCCCGCTCATGGGCCGGCCCAAGAAGAAAATAGCGCTCGACTGGTTTCCTAGTTCCCTTGGTCGTGTTAGACCGGCCGCGGTGAACCAATTGACTTTTTTAAATAGTGAACTAAAAAATGTTCATGGTTTTTGAAAAAAAGTTCACAAACCTTAAAAAAGATCACGAATTTTAAAAAAACTTCATCAAATTTGAAAAAAAGAATCCACATATTTTTTAAAAAGTTAATTGATTTTGAAAGAAGCTCATCGAATTGAAAAAAAACATTGAATTTGAAAAAAATCATCAATTTTGAGAAAAAGTTCACAAAAATTGAAAAAAGTTTATTGATTTTTGAAAATAAGTTTATTAAATTTGAAAAAAGGTTCATCAAATTTGAAAAACACTTCATTAAATCTGAAAAAATCATCGAATTTGAAAGAAAGTTCATCGAGCGCCTCGAGCACCCACCTTCGGAATCCGCACAGCCGCCGCAGCCCTGCCATCCGCCCGCGCCACCGGCGCGCCCGTCTGACTCGCTAGAGCGGGCGAGACGAGTTTTCGATAAATTCAGACACGTATCCTAAGCTATTCTAGCTAGGCAAAAAATAAATAAATACAGTTAATAAGTTTTTATATGAGCGTGGCGTTTTTATATGTTTTTTGGCAGTGGTGGGTGTTTCTAGCACGAACACATTTACTTTCAGCAGTAAAAAAAAGAACACATTTGTTTTCACCACGCAACCAATCTGATCTGATCCGAAACAAGAAAAGGAAAGAGGCACGGCAACGGTACGCACGGGCCTGGAAAACTCCCGTTCCGCCGCCTCCCCGCTCCACTTTCCTTTCATATCCGCAGCCACGCCACGCGCACCTCCGCAAGGACAAGCCTCCGCCCGCCGCCACCGCCTCTGCCCCGCCTATAAAGCCCCGCCCTTTGCCCGGCCCGCCCCTCCTCTCGCCGTCCGGGCCGCGCCTCTCGCCTCCTTCCTTCGCCCTCGGCCCGTCCTGGCCGCGTGGTGGCCTCCGTTCCGGCCGCCGATTCCAAGTCCGTCCGCCCGCTCGCGCCGCTCCCCGGGGGCGCGGGCGGGGGCTCGGCCAAGTGGCGGGCGACCGGCGGCGGGGGGCACCGGCGTCGTGCGCGCGCTCGTCCTCGACTCGTGCCTCTCCTCCCCTCGCGTCCGGTGAGGCGACTCGCCCTCGGTTCTTGCCCCTCCTCGTCTCGCGTCCGGTGAGGCAGTTCGTCCTGGATTCGTGCCTCTCCTCCTCCCGCCTCGCTCAGTTCGTCCTCGCTCGTCCTATGTTGCTCGTCCTCGCTCGATTCGTCCGTCGTTTAGAGTAGAAAGAATCGCGTCTGATTTGTTTCATTTTGCTCGTCCTCGGTTCGTCTCTTCTGAAGCGCGTCTGATTTGGTTGGTTTTGCTGGTCCTCAGTCCTCACCGTCGGCCGTTTGGATAGAAATCGCGTCTGGTTTGATTTGCTCGTCCTTGCCATCAGTTTAGAGTCGCGTGTGGTTTGAATCTTGCTCGTCCTTGCCGTTGCCCCGCGTGTTCTTGGGGCCGTCTCGTCGGGGGTCTCCGTCCCTGCGACTCTGGGAGGGAGCGAGCGAGCGAGCGGTCCGTCGGTTTGGGTCACCGTCTTGTTTGCGAGCTAGCAAGTCCCTGCGTTTCGCGTTCGCGGTGAAGGGATGGCTCCTACGTTTCTTGTTTGAGAAACTTGTGCGTGCGCCTCTGTTATCTGACGATCCTGCGTTTCGAAACGGGAGCAGTGTCAAATCGGTTCCTCTGTTCCATCACCTGCGTTGTCTGTCGGTTATTTTCAGATCTCAAACGCATGCGCCCTTGTGATACTTTGGTTGCCCTCTGCCGATTCTTGTTCTACTGGCAGCCGTGTGTGCTCCCATCCTAGATGCAGAGAGTCCTGTTCTTGTCTGTTACGGTTGTTCTGATGCTGTTCTTTTCAATTGCTTATTGTTATCATGCACGATTGATTGATTGTTGTTTGCTGTTTGATTGATTGCCCAGAGATGGATTGCTGTTTGTTGTTTGACTGATTGCTCTGAGATGGATTGTTGTTTGTTGCTTGATTGATTGCCTTGAGATGGATTGTGGATTGTTGTTTGAGTGATTGCCTTGAGATGGATTGTTGATTGTTGTTTGTTGCTGTTTGTTGCCTTGAGATGGTAGATGTTTATATGGCACGATTGATTCCTGTTTGTTCATGGTTATTACAATTGATTGATTGATTGATTGATGGCTGTTTGTCGATTGGTATTTAACTTTGGTATTGCCAGTTCCTGATCATATGTAACAAACCTAGCACTATTCTTTTTTCTGAACTTTTTTGTGATTGTGTCTTATGTGGATATCATATTCATTTTCTGGTATTACTGTTGTCCAGTCCTTGGACTAATGCTTTTCTAAGTATTTAAGGTACAAACATGTTGATCTGGACATATTATCACATTTGCTCTTTATTGTGTTGCTAATGACACTGATGAGTTGAGTTGGCATATATATAGTGCAGGTATATTTACATTCTTTATATTTTGTGATGCTGATGCCTGTAGTCCCAAAGCTGTCTATTTACCCAAATTTTGCTACTGGAACTTTTGGTTTTAGATATTGGCACCTGATATTTGAATGGATGTTTTCATGATGCCTAATTTGATTCACTATCGTTGTTCTGATGGTGTGCTTATGGTGTTTTAACTGAAGCCGTGGATCGCTCATCAACCTGGTATGTGTTTCGATGATAATCCCACTCGAATTTTACTTGTTCCTATATTTTACACAAATGTTTATCTCATGGCTGGTAATGGTAACCTTATGAATGCATAGCCCACATTTTAGCTAGTTATATGCATACTTGCTTGGATGATGTTCTGTATATGCAAGTGTGGTGAGCTCACATTTTCTGTCGGCATCTATCTACGCAGCTGAGCTCTTTCTGGATAGGACAGAGGTACAATATTTACATCCATGGCAGAAGGTTCTTAACCCTCAACTCATCAAAGGTCCTTGGACTCAAGAGGTTTGGCACTGCACTCCTGACTTTGCTCGAGAAAAAAACCTTTTGCACATTTTATAGTTATATTTATGATTACGATATTTTTTCTACAGGAAGATGACAAAATTATTGATCTTGTAACAAAGTATGGACCAACAAAATGGTCTCATTGCAAGGACCTGCAGAAGGACCCTCCCACCTCAGCGCAGGTGATTTCCCCTCTGCCCCGTTTGATTCTGTCTATATCTTGCCCCGAATTGTATTGCGTCTGGATGAGCGAGAACTGTTATTACTGGTCATGGGGGTTAGGTTGTCGATTATTTAGCTGTGCTCTCGCAGTGCTTTTAGGCTTGCTGGATTTATTGGTGGAGAATACTGCTTATGAACTGTACATGGACTACTAATATGATTGACTCATGTCAAGTGTGTGATGTATCTTCTGAGCAGTTTACAGTCAGGTTATAAAGTATGCCAACCTTATTACAGTTTACAGTCAGTACCACATGGGCAGAACATGCACCGCCCTGTAGCACTATATGCTATCTTAACTGCCATAACCAAAAGAAATTAGAATTGCCAAGGACTTCACAGTTTATATGGACAATTAGGCATGACTAACACTATTTAAGAAACATAAACAGTACCAATCTAATCTTAGGCATGGACTAGACTATTTAAGAAACATAAACAGTACCGACCAAATCAATAGGGAGAATTTTCGAGAGTGAACTATGTTTTAGGAGGTGAGGTGGTAATGGTCACCTGTCTTCCTTAGTCTATTAAAGCATACTGGAATAAATATAATTACTGAAGCAACTTTATCTTTGGTAATATTGTTTAAATCTGATTTGAGAAATATGAACAGTACTAGCCTGATCAATAGAGAGAAATGTCAAAAGTGGCCTCTGTTTTAGTAGGTTGCAATGATCACCTGCTTTCCTTGGTCTATCAATGCATACTGGAGGAAATATAATTACTGAAGCAACTTTAGCATTCATAATGTGTGTAAACCTGATGTTCTGTGTTTTTGTGGAGAATAAGTGGCTTCAGTGGATGTCCTGGCCTCCTGGGTGATTTGATGTTTTTTCATACAGCAGTTGGTTCCACTAACCTCTTGAAAATAAGATCAATGAACCTTCAATTATTCTAATCATTGTACTGGACGTGAATATGATGGATAACCCTTGATAATATAATTTCATGCCTAATTCTGAACTTGTTCACACATAACTAAAGCTGGCTGCTATTTGACCTCGTAGCAAATATGACTTGTTTCTTACTCATACTTGTCTGGCTTCATACAAATGCTTGTCTGACTGTTGTGTAATACTGTATTACTTTCCTTTTATTCGGGCAGGTCCTGTAGGTGAGGACATGTTCCACTGGCAGGTCACTATCATGGGACCCTCAGACAGTCCGTTTACTGGTGGTTTATTTTTGGTGAACATCCATTTCCCACTGGATTATCCCTTCAAGCCCCAGAAGGTAATTTCCGGTGTACTGAGCTAACCTTTGTAAAAAAAGAGAGTTCATATTGATATTGGAATTGCTGTTACACAAATGTCTTCGGGGTCCTCAAACAATTAGTTTGCTGCTGCTTGCTATCTTATCTATTTTTTTCTGACATTCAGACATGAACATATTTCAGGTCTCTTTCATCAACAACAACGACAACATTTGCCTTGACATTCTCAAGGAATAGTGGAGCCCGACTTTGACCATATCAAAGGTAATGATCTGCATTCCTAGCTTGGTTGTTCCATTTTTGCTTAAAGCTTGTTGCTGATATAAGCTTGGTTCCTTCAGCAACTTAATCTCACAAAAATTCTTCATTTATGTTTCTCTAACATTTACCTGTCTCTGTTAACAAGTCATCCTGTCAATCTGTTCGTTGCTGACGGACCCCAACCCCAATGATCCTCTGGTGCCTGAGATTGCTCACATGTACAAGACTGATTGGGCCAAGTATGAGTCCACGGCACGCTCCTGGACACAGAAGTACGCCATGGGTTGATGTATAGGCAAGCAATGTCGAGAGAGGTATTCTTTTGATTGTTTTATTTTTATGGTTTCCTCAAATGCATTTTCCCCCTCCGTGCAAGACAACGGTGGGATGTTTGCTAATTTCCATTTGTCTTAGTTCTTCTCACCTATAGCTAAAGTCGAAGATGAAAAACCAGGTGAATTATTGGAGTTGCTGGATGATAAATCATCGGTAAGTTTCTATGCTTTCAAATGGTCAGAGTTTGAATTTTGATCAGTTTGTCTGGCTTGTTTTATACTGAATCCTTGATTCGTTGATAATTTTGATATACACACATGAATAATTACTTATGCTGTTATGGTCATAAACTGATTTCTAAGTATCTTTGACTCATATGATGCTTATTACATAACAGGTCATCTGAATCTTCATTTGTAAATATGACTGCTGGTGCTGCTGATGATGTAAGCTACTTTTCTTGCTTCAAGAATAATAAAAACATCATTTACATCACAGTCACATTTTAAGCTGCTCATGTCATTTCAGGCTAGCCATCGGCTTGGAACTGATGAGAGACAACCGCTGTTGCCAACTTGAAACATATACTTTTTAGGTATGAATGGCTTACCTCTCCTCCTCTCGCGTCTGGTGGCAATTTGTCCTCGGTTCGTGCCTCTCCTCCTCTCGCGTCTGGTGAGGCAATTCGTCCCCGATTCCCTCTCCTCTCGCCTCTGACTTTATGTTGCTCGTCCCCACTCGATTCGTCCGTTTAGATTAGAAGAATCGCGTCTGATTTGTCATTTTGCTCGTTCTTGATTCATCTGTCTTGAAGTGTGTCTGATTTGACTGATTTCGCTCGTCCTAGATTTGCCCGTTTAGATAGAAAATCGCATCTGGTTTGATTTACTCCTCCTCCTCGTCACTTTAGAGTCGCTTGTGATATGATTTTGCTTGTCCTCGAAGTCGTCCTGATGCTCTCGTGCGTTCTTGGGGCCGTCTCGTCGGGGGTCTCCGTCCTTGCGACTCTAGGAGGAAGCGGGCGAGCGAGCGAGCGGTCGGTCGGTCTGGTTGGCGAACTAAAGTCTGTTTGAGAAACTTCTGTTCCTGCGTTTCGTGTTCACGGTGGAGTGATGGTTCCTGCGTTTACTTGTGTGTGCGCTTCTGTTATCTGACGATCCTGTGTTTCATGTTCGTGTCGGGGCGACGGTTGTAGGAACGATGGGTTCTTGGTTCGGAAATTGGAGCAGTGTTAAATCCTTCCCTCTGTTCCATCACCTGCGTTGTTCGTCGGTTATTTTCGTATCTCAAACGCATGCGCTTGATATTCTGGTTGCCCTCTGTCGATTCTTGTTCTACCGACAGGCGTGTGTGCTCCCATCCTAGATACAGAGAATCCTATTCTTGCCTGTTACGGTTGTTCTGATGCTGTTCTTTTCAATTGTTTATTGTTATCATGCTTTGCTTATGTTCCCATATGGCACGATTGATTGATTGTTGTTTGTTGTTTGATTGATTGGCTCGAGATGGATTGTTGTTTGTTGTTTGATTGATTGGCTTGAGATGGATTGTTGTTTGATTGATTGCCTTGAGATGGATTGTTGTTTGTTGTTTGATTGATTGCCTTGAGATGGATTGTTGACTGTTGTTTGATTGATTCCCTTGAGATGGATTGTTGTTTGTTGTTTGATTGATTGCCTTGAGATGGATTGTTGTTTGTTGTAGGCCGATTGATTGTTGTAGCCGTGAGATATTACATGTTTATATGGCACGATTGACAGCTGTTTGTTCATGGTTACTACAATTGATTGATTGTTGTTTGTTGATTGGTATCTAATTTTGGTATTGATAGTTCCTAATCATAGGTAACAGACCTGGCGCTATTGTTTTTTCTGAACTTTTTTGTGATTATTATGCCTTCACATTGCACTGCTCCCAGATCCATATCGACATGCCCACGCTGTCTGACGAGGATAAAGATGTAAGGAAATCCTCCCAAGAATCTCTCTTGCTCCTTGTATTAACTTGGCGACTAGACTTTACATGTTATTTTTTTCGTGAAACTGGAGCTCCTTGCTGTAACCCATTATATGACTTTATGAGCATGCGCCACTTTCAGGTTATGAAAAAAATGGGGTGCTCCAAACAATATTGACTTCCTCTCTTTCTTATACAAGGCATGCAGAAGATGTGCGGCAAGTAAGTAACTCTATGTCGATATTTAGAGTGTACTACTTCACAGTGCCATCTTTCCCAACAGATTGAAATTTTTTATATTGATATTTTGTTGAATATCACATGTTTGTTTGCACTTCATACTTTGGAAAATATTCCTAACGTTGATAGTAATTAACATGTATTTTTCTCTATTGAGTACTACTCTGTTCGTTCTTTAAGTGTTCTTATTTCAGAAATCTGCTCTGCACAAGTGCAACATGGCTGGAAAACCTGCTGCTGTTACTCGTGTTGTGGACAGTATGACGGACAACCTAAGGCCTAATCATGCAGATGCAACTGATGTGGCAAATGCGGTGCTGGATGGTTAGTTTTTGCCTCTTGCAGATATCTTATACTTTGGTGCTCCTGTACAGCTGCTCATTACTGCACCCAAACAAACTATAATTACACAAGCTGTAACATGAATAACAATTGTTCTGTTCAGGTAGTGATGCCATTCTCCTTGGTGCTGAGACTCTCCGTGGGTTGTATACAGTTGAGACTATTTCAACAGTATGCGGAATTGGTGCTGAGGTGAACTTTCTTTTGGAGGTCTATGTTCTCTTGATAAACACGGGCCTGTTTGGGAGGGCATTTATTGATAGGTTCCCTTTTGTAGCTCAAATCAGACTTCAATACTAAAATGTTACAAATAAATACTATTCTTCCGAACAGCCCCTAAATGTGTTCTCAACAAGTATATCTGGCACTCTAATGTAATCTAATGGAAATTCACTCCTTCCTGCCTTTTCTCTCTTCATAGTTGGTGATATAATTTTATGAATTGTTTCACAGGCTGAGAAGGTCTTCAACCAGGATTTGTACTTCAAGCGAACCATGAAATATGTGGGAGAACCCATGACCCACTTGGGAGTCTATTGCTTCCTCTGCAGTGCGTATTTTGTTTCTTTTAATTTTCCAACCTTTTGTTAGTGTTTACATGGGAACAATTTATGTCTTTCCATTGATTGAATATCAGTCTGTGACACTTGGGTTTATAAGTCTGATGAAATAGTTCACTACCTATTTGCCAGGTGTGGGCTGCTATTAAAGTTAAGGCTTCGGTCATCATTTGCTTCACCTCATCTGGATAGGAGAAAAAGAGTATTTCTTCTTATGGGCACTTCACCTCATCTTGTAGTTTAATAGAAATTGATTCATATATTATGCTGTATCAAGTATCTGCAGGCTAATTGCCAAGTACAGGCCCACCATGCCATTCCTCGTCTAAAAACAAATCAATTGAAGTGGAGCTTCACAAGTGCATTTGAAGTATGTAACAACCTGTTTCCTTGTAACCTTTTTAGTGTGGTGTTCAACTAGACTCATTAATTAACATGTATTACCACGTGTCTAATACATCCATATCTAGACAAATCTAAGACAAGTAATTCGGGATGGAGGGAGTACTATAGAATTTTGCCTGATAAGAAACATTATTGCTTATGTTGGACCAAGACTTGTCTCTGGTGTTTGGCAGTGTGCCACTATTATAACTCATATTTGTTGCATTATCTTCCTGCAGGCAAGACAATCACTCATAAGCTGGTGCGCACCAGTGAGGCCGACGTTTGGAGGTTTCATCTTGCATCCACCTTGAATTATTTGGTAGCTAGAATTCCTTGATTTGGACCCAACAAGTAAGAAGCTTGGTTTGCCTGGTGATTTGTACTGACATTGTTTCTCTGCCCTGCAGGCTGAATCTACTAGCACTAGAAATGAATCAGTGTTGAAGGTTGCTCTTGACCACGGCAAAGCATCCGGTGTGATCCACATGGCTTACCTTAGCCAGAATTTCTATAAGAATGTCGCTCATGTTACATGCCTTGCTTTCTCTAGTAAGTAGAACAAGAATACTGTGCCTACAAACTTGTGGGTATTTATGAAGATAATCACTTAATCAGCCTCTAACTAACTTCCTATTTTCAGGAACGAAGATCTGGATCACCCTCGCCCCTCTAGAGAAATCAATTTACTCATTAAAGTTCTGGAAATTCTTTATAGCTTGAGTTTACTTCGGTCTTGCATGTACTCCCTCTGTAAACTACTACCTCCGTTCCTAAATATTTGTCTTTCTAGACATTTCAAATGACTACCACATACGGATGTATGTAGACATATTTTAGAGTGTAGATTCACTCATTTTGCTCCGTATGTAGTCACTTGTTGAAATGCCTAGAAAGACAAGTATTTAGGAACGGAGGGAGTAATATAAGAGCGTTTAGAATACTAAAATAGTGGTCTAAATGCTCTTATATTAGTTTACGGAGGGAGTATTAGCTTTCTGTTTGTGCCCCTATTTATGTATGTTTCTTGACTGTGTGTGTGTGTGTGGCTTGACTATGTGTGTGACTGTGTGGCTTGACTCTGTGTGTATGACTGTGTGGCTTGACTGTGTGTGTGACTCTGTGTGGCTTGACTATGTGTGTGTGATTCTGTGTGTGCTTGACTCTCTGCGTGTGTGACTGTGTGAATGTTGCATTTGCTTGATGTTGTGGCCTGTATGCTTGGTTGATGATTGGTGTGGTTTAACACTGCCTTTGCCGGTCCCAAGCCCAGATGTGAAAATGTGGAGGGAGCTGCATTTACCTCCTTTGTTAATTAGTTTTGTGCATGCAAGACTTGAAATCTAGCTGATGTAGTGTTTAATTTCTGTGCATGATAAATGGTTTTGTTGTGCACCTTTTTAAAGATGTGGCCCGTCTTCCCCTCTATTTTCCTCTTTTGGATGTTAAATAGCATTTGCTGTGCTTCTGAATTGATTATCTGTTGTAAGATATGGTTAGCATATATAGTTCAGAGATAAATATCTTTGTTTGCAGCAGTACATTTTATTCATTCCAATGGTGATTTTACTACTGGTTTTTGTGTGTCGGAACTCTTGCGGAAGTTATCTGTACCCCAGTACCAATGTATATCTATTTCAGTGTCATTTTGTACTATAACATCACTGAAGCCAGTGGTATATTTGAGATGAGTGATGTAATTAGATTGTACCAGACATGCGACTGCAGGAGCTCATTGTATGAGTATGCGCCCCGTGACCGCAATTATCTAGTTACTTTAACAGGACGTGCTAGTTACTTTTGAACAATCAGGTAGTTTACAATATGCAGTTTTACTTGTATTCAGGTATGGAGCTTCTTCACTTCCTAGATGCAGCAGGTTGTCCATGTTGTGTGTTCAATTTCTTTGATTCACCATTATTTTCATTTCAGCAGGTTGTCCATGTGTGTTCCGTATGGATTAGACGCCGTCTGACTACTTTGTCTTCGATGCCACGACCCCTCATTGGGTTTCTATGTGTTCAATTTTTAATCCCCATTACGTGTGATGCTCTTTGTTTCTGTGTAATTTGAACCTCTGGTCGTGCTCTTGTGAGTTGTGAGCGGTGTCTCTGCTTGTGTGGACACACACGATTTGAACCGTGATTTTGAGCTGTGATTCTGCTAGTGAGGCAAGCATGATTTCAGCGGTGTTTCCATGTGATTTTGAACTATGTCTGTGTTATGATCTTGTGAAAACGTTGCGTGAATATTTATTGCCAATCGCGTGTCGTGCCAATACTGCCCTTGGTTGATTGTGTGGCTTGTTGCTTATAGTTGAATAATTGGTTGTGGTGTTTGCTAATTTTTTTGTGTTTAGTAGTCTTGTAGTTTAACACTGCCTTTGCCGGTCCCAAGCCCGGATGAGAAAATGTGGAGGGGACTGCAGTTAGCTCCTCTGTTTAGAACTTTCATGGTCTCCAAGTATTTTTCAATGAATAGTAGTGAATGAAGTGAGCAGAAGTCACACAATGTGGTGGCAAGCTTTGGAATGCATCCTTTGATAAAAAGGATAAAAAATAAAAAAACTCAGAATTAAAATATTCTAAAAATAAAAGTCTCAAAAATATAAAAGATTTCAAAAAATAGAATACTAAAAAAATAACAGACTCAAAATTATAGAAGATTCGAAATAATAGAAAGACTTAAAACAATAAATAGACTCGAAATAATAAAAGACTCAATATTATAGAAGTTTCAGAAAAATAAAAATCTCAAAAACATTAAAAATGAGTCAAAATTATATAAATACTTAAAACAATAAACAAACTGAAAGTAAAAACACTCAAAAAACAATAAAAATATTCTAGATTATAAAAGATTCAAAATTATTTATGGTGTACCTGGAATTACCATGCCAACACTAAATTAATTACATACGACGTTGATAGAAATACAAGGCAAGCATTAGATTGTGCCTGGTCAATACAAATGGGCCAATTTGTGGTGTGTTAGGAAAAAGGCAACACCAACACTAACTAAATGGGCCAATTTGTGGTGACGTGCAAAATATGCAAAATGCCACCACTATTTGAAAAAAAATAGTGGTGGCGTTGGTTGGAAATGGTGTGCCACCAGCTAAACTTGTGGCTACCCATTTCTCTACTAGTGAGTGCATGTTCCTATGGTAGCTCCAGGATTGCCAATTTTTCTTGGATAGTTCGTAATGAATTTGCCGAATCAACATGTTCGCCCTCAGGGGTCCATCTATTTCAGGAATGACAAGTAGACCACATGATCAACACTATCTCTGCTCTATCACCATCCGAGAACATTGGGGCGCTGACAATGCCGTGTGACCAAGCGGGTGAAGTCGTGGTAGGCAAACCACTTCCGAGCTTCATCCCAAAAGCATTTTGCGTGTGAACAGTGAATCAGGGCATATATGCATCAGATGCTCATCCATTGCGAAACAAAGCTTGCATTGACATCTATCACGAATATGTCATCTATGCAATGAGCATTCATTTGGTAGAATTCCTTTAGTCACTCTCCACTAGAAACACTCTGATTTTTGGCACCACCTTTAGTTTCCACCCGACATTACATAACTGTTCATCTATCGTCGAGGTACCCGTAGTTGCCCCTTCCTCCATAGCATTCACTCCTTTTGAGTCATTAGAGCCATGTATGATGACTTTATAGTGTGGACACCCGACTTCTCAAAAGCACACGCCCCCACCTTGCCGTATTGGAATATTGAAAATTACAATCACATCTAGTGGCAGGCATAGGAAGGAAGTATCTCGACCCGAGGGGGGGGGGGGGTGAATGGGAGATTTAAAATTCCGTCCAGGAAACTTCAAACCTCTTAGTACACAACAGTGGAAAAGGACTAAATTGATACAAGACCACTATAGAAAACTACCGAAGCAATGCAAGAGCGACTACTGAACATAATCCACATGATCAAAACTTAACCGAGGATAAACAAATGAATATAAAGTAGGTTAAGATGAAACCAGTGATGGTCGATGGCGACAGAGAATTTGGTAGACCAGTTCACTCTTCTACAAAAGAGACACATCTGGTTAGAGGGACTTGTGATTGAACACAGAAGATAAAGTCTCTTCATCCTATTCTCCTCAATAACAAGTTTGTGAAGTTGTGTCGATCACTCATGGTAGATGCTTGAGGCAATCTCCAAACCTTCATAGACTTTGTCTTCGTGAACCACAATTACTCTTGATCACTAAAGAACTTGACACCTAGCCATCTAAAGAGTTGGCAGCTCTCAAGAATAACAGGTGGATCGTACTAAACTTAGATATCTACCATGAGTGGGATCTTAAGCTCAAATCACTTGGAGAGGGGTGCTCTGACAAATTGTCAAATTACACAGAGCAGCCAATGATTCATGTTGGAGTGGGTGGCTATTTATAGTTGTGGCCTTCATGAGGGGGAAAAATACATTTTGGACATGACAACTAGCCAATGACCAACCGGCATGTTTCCAACGATCATATTTCAAGCGCACCCGACAACTTTACTTGAGGAACAAGTAACCTGGCTCCTCGGTCTGAAGTAAATCTCTCGTAGCCCAAAAGAACGACTTCTCTTCTCTGGCTGATGAGTATTTAGTCGGAACACAAATATATTTCTCTCAACTTCTCATAGGTTAGCATAAGAGAAACAAAAATTTTAAACATTGTACCCCTCTTAATAGTATGGTGGTCCTATGACTCAAGAAAGAGAAAAAATGTGGGGACCCCGACTCATAAGTCGTGATCACCGGATGCACGTGTATAGTGATCCCAGAGATCAAGTCTCACTAAACAAACAGAAGCTGAATAACAAGAGTCTTACATCCATACATATCATCTTACACAAATCATGACCATTATGGTCAAGTCTTCGTAAACTCGCGGCGGAAGTCTTCAATGATAGCATGGACCCATGCCATCTGCCTTAACCCTACAGGCATTCTGACTGAGAAGCGTCCTAGCACGCATATTCGTCACCAAGGTATTCTTCATTATCCTGTTCTTTAATGCCTGGCCAATAAAATAACCAGTGGCAAGCCAATGAATATTTTGAATGTACTCGCAAGCAACCCAAGAGTGTTAACAGAATAATTATGCAAGGCTCTACTGCTAAATTGGCATTTTTGCGGAAAGCTCATTTTTCTCATGCAAGTATGATCAACATTTATCAAGAACATGAATGCGTCTGCAATAGACATCAACATCGAGAAAGAGTTATGAAGAACTCATGCTCAAGCTCATCGTGACTTCCTCACTAATCACATCAACAATATTGCCAAACCATGCTGTTTGCCTCAGACACACACCGGGTTTTGTAAATAATGGACGTAGCCCAAGAGTGGTTACCCAGCTTGTGACGCCCTCGATTCAATCGTACACTAATCATACACGCAAATGTGTACGATCAAGATCAAGGACTCACGGGAAGATATCACGACACAACTCTAGACACAAATTAAAATAATACAAGCTTTATATTACAAGCCAGGGGCCTCGAGGGATCAAATACATAAGCTCGAATACACAAGAGTCAGCGGAAGCAACAATATCTGAGCACAGACATAGGTTAGACAAGTTTGCCTTAAGAAGGCTAGCACAAAAGCAACAACGATCGAAAAGGCAAGGCCTCCTGCCTGGGAGCCTCCTAACTACTCCTGGTCGTCGGCGGCCTCCACGTAGTAGTAGGCACCCTCGGGGTTGCGACATCCGAGAGGAACGGAAAAGGGAGAAAAGAGGGAGCAAAAAAGCAACCGTGAGTACTCATCCAAAGTACTCAGCAAGCAAGGATCTACACTACATATGCATCGGTGTCAATGAAATGGGTAGTGTATGTGGACTGAACTGCAGAATGCATGAATAGAGGGGAGAGCCTAGTCCTATCGAAGACTAGCATCTTCAGCATCTTTAGCGGTCTTGCAGCATTAGAAGAGTGCAGACTAGCATAAAGTAAAGTAGTAGTAGTGTTATCAACCTCGGCCAGAGATCCTTTCTCGACTCCCTACGAGAAAGCACTCCTAGAGCCATACTATCCATTTCTCATCTCAAGCATTCAGTTCTAGTTGTATCGATCGGGATACAACTCCAAGTGTCCGTTACCGTAGGACAGGCTATCGATAGATGTTTTCTTCCCTGCAGGGGTGCGCCAACTTACCCACCACTCTCGATTAACTCCGGTTGGACACACTTTCCTGGGTCATGCCCGGCCTCGGCCAAACAATACGCCGCAACCCGACCTAGGCTTAATAGAGAGGTCAGCATGCCAGACTAAACCTATGCCCCCAGGGGTCATGGGCCATCTCCCCGGGAACTCCTGCATGTTGCGTACGCAGCCGGTGAGCAGACCTAGCTACCTCCTTAAACAAGGCAGGAGCTTACGCAGTCCAACCCGGCGCACGCCGCTCAGTCGCTGACGTCGATTAAGCTTTGGCTGATGCATACAACACAGAACGCCCATACTATGCCCACGTGATGGTTAGTGCTATCAGGCCAGAGGCCGCTCAGATCAAATATCCAAATCGTAGTGGATTAGGAACACACGGTAACAAGCAGAGACTCACGAAAGATGTGACCCCGTTGCCCCGTCTCGAGGACTTGCGGCAAGGGCTAGGAATGCCCGGCCACGCCTCGTAATTATCTCGCGGGCACACTCCTGGTCAACCCGTCTCCACATCACTCGCGGGTACCCCTCAGGGTCGACTCGCCTTTCCAAGTAACAATTGTAAAGTTCAAGTATCCGTGTGTCCAAACATCAAGGGGAAAACCCGAGGAATCACCCCCGATGAATTCCACTCGATGTAATCATCAAGGTGAACGTAAGAGGATCCACCCTCTAGGTTCACACTTGAGGGGTTGCACGACAGAGTCGTATTGGAAGTGGTTAAGGAGGAAATCACCCTCGATGACCACGACCGAATAGCTACACTACAGAGGTCTCATCAGGAGTGATGTATGAGGTTCCACCCTTGGCACTAGATGGTAACTCTGCAGAGTCGAGCAACAAAAGGGGCGTGAAGTGATGTGAGGTGTCGGGCTATGGTCTTCGATCCCGTTGAACGGGTCTTCGATGATGAAGCAGGGGCAATAAGGACAAGATGAGGTCACTGATGGATCACTAACCAGCCTATACTAAGCAGTTTAGGATAAGCAGTTAAGGTACAATGGGCAGGTTACAAAAGCAGGCTATGCATCAGAATAGGAGCAAACAATAACAATAGCAAAATCTAACGCAAGCATGAGAGAATGGAATGGGCGATATCGAGATGATCAAAGGGGAGGCTTGCCTGGAAGCTCCGCTGAAAGGGAAGAAGGGTCGTCGTCGACGTAGTTGATCACAGGGGCAGCATCAGTCTCGGGGTCTACCGGAGAGAAGAGGGGGAAGAAACAGTAAATATAAGCAAACAGAGGTACCACTAAGCATGACATGATGAAAAGCAGAACTAGGGTGTTCTAACGTAGTGCTGCACGATATAGGTGAAGGGGGAATTCAACTGTGAAGGTATTCCCGATTCCGGACCTGTGTCAGACAGATGACCGGAGGGGGATTGTTCCATGTTCAGATAGTTAGAGGCATCTGACATGTAAACGGACCGTGCATTCGGATTCGTCTCGTCATTCTCAGCAACTTTCATGTAGAAGACATTTTCATCCGAGCTACGGTTTAATTTCTATGATTTTCCAAAGATTAAAAGGGTTTTCTAGAATATATTTAATTCAAATAATATAGAATGAAAAAGGCTAGACACACCCAGAAGTATACCCAGCAGTGGGCACTATGGGGCTGACAGTGGGGCCCTGTTGACTGCCCAGTCAACAGTTGACAGTTGACTGGTCAACAGAGTCAATAGGGCCCACATGTCATTGGCTAGAGTTTAACTAAAGGGGTAATTTAAAAGTGGGGGCCGCCTGTCTGTGACTGTTAGGGCATGGGTGTTAGTACTAATCTAATGGCCCTAATTAGCCTAGGGCCTGGCCCCATGTGGCAGTGGCCTTATTGGCCACACGCACAGCCGTGCGTTAGCACCGGCCGGCCATTGCCACGGCCAGAAAGCCGCGGCGGCGGGGCACGTCAGGGCGTGGCCCCAGGTGGGCGCAGCCAGGCGGCGGCCGGCGGCGCAGCAGAAGCGTGCATCAGCGGCGTGGGCGGAGCGCGGCGGCGGTAGCATGGCACGGGTGCGAGTGGGGGAGGGGTGGGTTAGGCGAGTGCGCGCGGGGGGAACGACAGGCGTCCTCGGCTGTGGGCGCAGGGACGAGTGCGGGGGAGGAGGCGCGCGGGCACGGGCGTTTGCCGGCGGGTGCGGCACGCTTGCGGACGGTGGCGGGGCCAGTGAAGCACGTTGTTAGCGCGAGAGGGGGAGCACGGGACGCAGGGAGCAGCAACAACCATGGAGCAGCGGCAACAACAACAAAAAGCAGCAACGGGAAATCATCAGTAGAAAACAACGGGTAGGCATCAGCAGGTGCAAGAAGTAGTGTATAGCAGCAGTAGTACAAGGTGCAGCGGTAACGAGCGGTAGCAGTAGCGAACAGACGTGGCTGTGGCGCACGTACACGGATGCAAAGCTACGGTGGCGACTACGGTGATGGCTACGGTTACAGATCAAAGGGGAAAAGTAGGGAAATCGGTCGAGGGCCTCACTGCGAAGCTCGTGGGTGCGCTCGGAGAGGCCGAGGCGGTTTGGTGGTGGAGGACCCGACGGCGACGACCGGTGGGTGCGGCACGCTTGCGGACGGTAGCGGGGCCAGTGAAGCACGTCGTTAGCGCGAGAGGGGGAGCACGGGACACAGGGAGCAGCAACAGCCATGGAGCAGCGGCAACAACAACAAAAAGCAGCAACGGGAAATCATCAGTAGAAAACAACGGGTAGGCATCAGCAGGTGCAAGAAGTAGTGTATAGCAGCAGTAGTACAAGGTGCAGCGGTAACGAGCGGTAGCAGTAGCGAACGGACGTGGCTGTGGCGCACGTACACGGATGCAAAGCTACGGTGGCGACTACGGTGATGGCTACGGTTACAGATCAAAGGGGAAAAGTAGGGAAATCGGTCGAGGGCCTCACTGCGAAGCTCGTGGGTGCGCTCGGAGAGGCCGAGGCGGTTTGGTGGTGGAGGACCCGACGGCGACGACCGGTGGAAGAGTGCTACCTCTTGAGCACTGCGTTGGTTTTCCCTCGAAGAGGAAAGGGTGATGCAGCAAAGTAGCGTAAGTATTTCCCTCAGTTTTAGTGAACCAAGGTATCAATCCAGTAGGAGGCTGATACGTCTCCGTCGTATATATAATTTTTGATTGTTCCATGCCAATATTATTCAACTTTCATATACTTTTTGGCAACTTTTTATACTATTTTTGGGACTAACATATTGATCCAGTGCCAGTTCCTGTCTGTTGCATGTTTTTGGTTTCGCAGAATATCCATATCAAACAGAGTCCAAACGGGATAAAACTTGACGGATATTATTTTTGGAATATTTATGATTTTTGGGAAGAAGAATCAACGCGAACCGGTGTCCGAGGTGGGCACGAGGTAGGGGGGCGCGCCCCTGACCCTCGTGGCCACCCCGTAAGGCGGTTGGAGCCCTTCTTTCGCCACAAGAAAGCTAATTTCCGGATAGAGATCGTGTCCAAAATTCAGCCCAATCAGAGTTACGGATCTCCGGGAATTTAAGAAATGGTGAAGGGCCAGAAAACAGAACGCAGAAACAGAGAGAGACAGAGAGACAGATCCAATCTGGGAGGGGCTCTCGCCCCTCCCACGCCATGGAGACCATGGACCAGAGGGGAAACCCTTCTCCCATCTAGGGAGAAGGTCAAGGAAGAAGAATAAGGAGGGGGCTCTCCCCCTCGCTTCCGGTGGCGCCGGAGTGCCACCGGGGGCCATCATCATCACCGTCATCTTCACGAACAACTTCACCGCCATCATCACCAACTCTTCCCCCCTCTATGCAGCGGTGTAACCTCTCTCTTAACCGCTGTAATCTCTACTTAAACATGGTTCTCAATGCTATATATTATTTCTCAATGATGTATGGCTACCCTATGATGTTTGAGTAGATCCTTTTTGTCCTATGGGTTATTTGATGATCAAGATTGGTTTGAGTTGCATGTTTTATTATTGGTGTTGTCCTGTCGTGCTCTCCGTGTCGCGCAAGCGTGAGGGATCCCCGCTGTAGGGTTTGCAATATGTTTATGATTTGCTTATGGTGGGTGGCGTGAGTGACAGAAGCACAGACCCGAGTAAGTAGGTTGTTTGCGTACGGGATAAAGATGACTTGATACTTTAATGCTATGGTTGGGTTTTACCTTAATGATCTTTAGTAGTTGCGGATGCTTGCTAGAGTTCCAATCATTAGTGCATATGATCCAAGTAGAGAAAGTATGTTAGCTTATGCCTCTCCCTCAAATAAAATTGCAATAGTGATTACCGGTCTAGTTATCGATTGCCTAAGGACAAATAACTTTCTCGTAACAAAAAGCTCTCTACTAAAACTAATTTAGTTGTGTCTTCATCTAAACAGCCCCTACCTTTTATTTACGCGTTCTTTACTTTCTTGCAAACCTATCCAAAAACACCTACAAAGTACTTCTAGTTTCCTACTTGTTTCCGGTAAAGCGAACGTCAAGCATACGTAGAGTTGTATTGGTGGTCGATAGAACTTGAGAGAATATTTTTTCTACCTTTAGCTCCTCGTTGGGTTTGACACTCTTACTTATCGAAAGAGGATACAATTGATCCCCTATACTTGTGGGTTATCAAGACCTTTTTCTGGCGCCGTTGCCGGGGAGCAATAGCGTGGGGTGAATATTCTTGTGTGTGCTTGTTTGCTTTATCACTAAGTAATTTTTATTTGCTGTTCTTAGTTGTTTTCTATCTTTAGTGATGGGTAGGAAACGCAAAATACCAAAAAAAATAGTTGTACCTACTGAACCAATGGTTGAAGAACCACTCAAAATCTATCACACTTCTGAAGCTTATTACTTGGATCATCTTCGATCCCTTTGTGCTTGTGCTGAAACCCCAACTAGCTTAGTTGAGGGCAAATCTTTAGATGAGCATGCTTGTTATGGGCGACACCGTATATCTGAAAAAGGGAAACTTTTACTGGATCAAATTCATCGTATGCAATGCTATGCTTGGAATTTATGTGAAATTTATGATTTTACTTGTTGTTCTGAAAACCCTAAGAAACACCTTCCCTATCAATGTGAGTTTAGTGATAATGGAATCGTATCTTTGTATGCTAAGGGTGTTTATAATTAATATGATGTGGAACAAATAGAAGAATTTGTTGCTTTTAAGGGTGCTTATGAAATTGCTTCTTTGATTGAAAAGTATGATGCTACTCTTTACAAATCTGAAAATTTTGCCATACTTAAATATTGCTATGATAATTATGCTTCTAATGCCTATGTTAAACCATATATTGAGAACTACTCCGCTGTCCAAGAAGAGACTAATATTTTGCAGGAGTCTATGGAAGAAGAAATTGATGAAACTGTGAGCTCATTGGATGAAAAAGATGATGAGGAGAGCGAAGAACAAAAGGAGGAAGAGCGTATTAGCTACTCGTGCCCACCTTCTAATGAGAATAACCCTCCAACTCATACATTGTTTAATTTCCCTTCGTGCTTACCGAAGGATGAATGCTATGATGACTATTATGATCCCGTTGATTCTCTTGAAATATCCATTTTTGATGATGCCAATATGAATTATGCTTATGGAGATGAGCTTGCTATAGTTACTTATGTTAAACATGAGATTGTTGCTATTGCACCCACGCATGATAGTCCTATTATCTTTTTGAATTCTCCCGACTACACTATATCGGAGAAGTTTGCACTTATTAAGGATTACATTGATGGGTTGCCTTTTACCGTTACACATGATGATTTTAATGAATATAATATGATGTGCTTGCTGCTCCTAGTTGCAATTGTTATGAGAGAGGAACTATATCTCCACCTCTCTATGTTTCCAACACGATAAAATTGCAAGAAACTGTTTATTCTATGCATTGGCCTTTACTAGGTGTGCATGAATTGTTCTTTTATGACATGCCGATGCATAGGAAGGGAGTTAGAATTTGTCATTACATGATATATGTTGCTTTGTGCTCACTACTAAATTTCTAAACCATTGCTAATTAAAATTGGCTTTGATATACCTTGGGATCCGGATGGATTCACTACTTGAGCACTATATGCCTAGCTTAATGGCTTTAAAGAAAGCGCTACCAGGGAGACAACCCGGAAGTCTTAGAGAGTCATTTATTTCTATTGTGTGATTTTATAAATTTTAGAAATAAAAATAATGTGCCAAGGTTTGCCTTTAGGATGTTTACAATGCTTGTTGGTTTGTACGGTGCAGGACAGAAACTTTGGCTGTAGTGCGCGATTTTACATTTTTTACGAGAACATAAAATGGTTCTGATTCTTTTTGCACTGTCTTGCTATACAATTTTTTTATTTTTCCTAATTTTGGCATAATTTTTCAAGTATCATAAGTATGGTTAATGTTTAGATTATTATAGACTGTTCTGTTTTAGACAGATTCTGTTTTTGATGCATAGTTTGCTTGTTTTGATGAAACTATCAATTTATATTAGTGGATTAAGCCATGGAAAAGTTATATTACAGTAGATACAATGCAAAAAAAATATGAATTGGTTTGCAACAGTACTTAGAGTAGTGATTTGCTTTATTATACTAACGGATCTTACCGAGTTTTCTGTTGAAGTTTTGTGTGGATGAAGTGTTCGATGATCGAGAAAATCTTGATGTGAGAAGAAGGAAGAGAGGCAAGAGCTCAATCTTGGGGATGCCCGAGGCGCCCCAAGTAAATATTCAAAGAGACTCAACCGTCTAAGCTTGGGGATGCCCCGGAAGGCATCCCCTCTTTCTTCAACAAATATCGGTATGTTTTCGGATTCATTTTTTTCATGCATATGTGCAATCTTGGAGCGTCTTTTGCATTTAGTTTTAATTTTTCTTTTATGCACCATGCTGGTATGAGATGGTCCTTGGTTGATTTATAGAATGCTCTTTGCACTTCACTTAAATCTTTTGAGTATGGCTTTATAGAATGCTTCATGTGCTTCACTTATATCATTTGAAGTTTGGATTGCATGTTTCTCTTTACATAGACAACCGCCATTTCTAGAATGCTCTTTTGCTTCACTTATACTTGTTAGAGCATGGGCATATCTTTTGTAGAAAGAATTAAACTCTCTTGCTTCACTTATATCTATTTAGAGAGATGACAGGAACTGGTCATTCACATGGTTAGTCATGAAATCCTACATAAAACTTGTAGATCACTGAATATGATGTGTTTGATTCCTTGCAATAGTTTTTCGATATAAAGATGGTGATATTAGAGTCATGCTAGTGGGTGGTTGTGGATTGTAGAAATACTTGTGTTGAGGTTTGTGATTCCCGTAGCATGCACGTATGGTGAACCGTTATGTAACGAAGTCAGAGCATGATTTATTTATTGATTGTCTTCCTTATGAGTGGCGGTCGGGGACGAGCGATGGTCTTTTCCTACCAATCTATCCCCCTAGGAGCATGCGCGTAGTACTTTGTTTTGATGACTAATAGATTTTTGCAATAAGTATGTGAGTTCTTTATGACTAATGTTGAGTCCATGGATTATACGCACTCTCACCTTTCCATCATTGCTAGCCTTTTCGGTACCGTGCATTGCCCTTTCTCACCTCGAGATTTGGTGCAAACTTCGCGGTGCATCCAAACCCCGTGATATGATACGCTCTGTCACACATAACCCTCATTATATCTTCCTCAAAACAGCCACAATACCTACCTACCATGGCATTTCCATAGCCATTCCGAGATATATTGCCATGCAACTTCCATCATCATCATATACATGACTCGAGCATTCATTGTCATATGCTTGGCATGATCGTAAGATAGCTAGCATGATATTTTTATGGCTTGTCCTTTTTTGATGTCATTGCTATGCTAGATCATTGCACATCCCGGTATACCGCCGGAGGCATTCATATAGTCATATCTTTGTTCTAGTATCGAGTTGTAAGTAAATAAAAGTGTGATGATCATCATTATTAGAGCATTGCCCCAGTGAGGAAAGGATGATGGAGACTATGATTCCCCCACAAGTCGGGACGAGACTCCGGACGAAAAAAAGAGAAAGGCCAAAAAAAGGAGAAGGCCCAAAAAAAAGAAAAAAAATGAGAGAAAAAGAGAGAAGGGGCAATGTTACTATCCTTTTACCATACTTGTGCTTCAAAGTAGCAATATGTTCTTCATATAGAGAGTCTCTTGAGTTATCACTTTCATATACTAGTGGGAATTTTCATTATAGAACTTGGCTTGTATATTCCAACGATGGGCTTCCTCAAATGCCATAGATCTTCATGAGCAAGCAAGTTGGATGCACACCCACTTAGTTTCAGTTTGAGCTTTCATATACTTATAGCTCTAGTGCATCCGTTGCATGGCAATCCCTACTCCTCACATTGATATCTATTGATGGGCATCTCCATAGCCCGTTGATACGCCTAGTTGATGTGAGACTTTCCCCTTTTCTATCTTCTCCATACAACCTCCACCATCATATTCTATTCCACCTATAGTGCTATATCCATGGCTCACACTCATGTATTGCATGAAAGTCGAAAAGGTTTGAGAACATCAAAAGTATGAAACAATTGCTTGGCTTGTCATCGGGGTTGTGCATGATGTGAATATTTTGTGTGGTGAAGATGGAGCATAGCCAGACTATATGATTTTGTAGGGATAACTTTCTTTGGCCATGTTATTTTGAAAAGACATGATTGCTTTACTAGTATGCTTGAAGTATTATTGTCTTAATGTCAAATGACAGACTATTGCTTCGAATCACTCGTGTCTTAATATTCATGCCATGATTAGATACATGATCAAGATTATGCTAGGTAGCATCCCACATCAAAAATTATTTTTTTATCATTACCTACTCGAGGACGAGCAAGAATTAAGCTTGGGGATGCTGATACGTCTCCGTCGTATCTATAATTTTTGATTGTTCCATGCCAATATTATTCAACTTTCATATACTTTTTGGCAACATACTATTTTTGGGACTAACATATTGATCCAGTGCCCAGTGCTAGTTCCTGTCTGTTGCATGTTTTTGGTTTCGCAGAATATCCATATCAAACAGAGTCCACACGGGATAAAAATTGACAGAGATTATTTTTGGAATATTTATGATTTTTGGGAAGAAGAATCAACGCGAACCGGTGTCCGAGGTGGGCACGAGGTAGGTGGGCGTGCCCTACCCCCCAGGCGCGCCCCTGACCCTCGTGGCCACCCCGTAAGGCCGTTGGAGCCCTTCTTTCGCCGCAAGAAAGCTAATTTCCGGATAGAGATCGTGTCCAAAGTTCAGCCCAATTGGAGTTACAGATCTCCGGGAATTTAAGAAACGGCGAAGGGCCAGAAAACAGAACGCAGAAACAGAGAGAGACAGAGAGACAGATCCAATCTCGGAGGGGCTCTCGCCCCTCCCACGCCACGGAGACCATGGACCAGAGGGGAAACCCTTCTCCCATCTAGAGAGAAGGTCAAGGAATAAGAATAAGGAGGGGGGCTCTCTCCCCCTCGCTTCTGGTGGCGCCGGAGTGCCACCGGGGGCCATCATCATCACCGTCATCTTCACCAACAACTTCACCTCCATCATCACCAACTCTCCCCCCTCTATGCAGCGGTGTAACCTCTCTCTTACCCACTGTAATCTCTACTTAAACATGGTGCTCAATGCTATATATTATTTCTCGATGATGTATGGCTATCCTATGATGTTTGAGTAGATCCGTTTTGTCCTATGGGTTATTTGATGATCAAGATTGGTTTGAGTTGCATGTTTTATTATTGGTGCTGTCCTGTGGTGCTCTCCGTGTCGCGCAAGTGTGAGGGATCCCCGCTGTAGGGTTTGCAATATGTTTATGATTTGCTTATGGTGGGTGGCGTGAGTGACAGAAGTACAGACCCGAGTAAGTAGGTTGTTTGCGTATGGGATAAAGAGGACTTGATACTTTAATGCTATGGTTGGGTTTTACCTTAATGATCTTTAGTAGTTGTGGATGCTTGCTAGAGTTCCAATCATAAGTGCATATGATCCAAGTAGAGAAAGTATGTTAGCTTATGCCTCTCCCTCAAATAAAATTGCAATAGTGATTACCGGTCTAGTTATCGATTGCCTAAGGACAAATAACTTTCTCGTAACAAAAAGCTCTCTACTAAAACTAATTTAGTTGTGTCTTCATCTAAACAGCCCCTACCTTTTATTTACACGTTCTTTACTTTCTTGCAAACCTATCCAAAAACACCTACAAAGTACTTCTAGTTTCTACTTGTTTCCGGTAAAGCGAACGTCAAGCGTGCGTAGAGTTGTATCGGTGGTTGATAGAACTTGAGGGAATATTTGTTCTACCTTTAGCTCCTCGTTGGGTTCGACACTCTGACTTATCGAAAGAGGCTACAATTGATCCCCTATACTTGTGGGTTATCAGAGGCCACGCTCAAGTCCCTCGCACCTACACAAACAAATAAAAACCTCGCAACCAACACAATAAAGGGGTTGTCAATCCCTTCACGGTCACTTACGAAAGTGAGATCTGATAGATATGATAAGATAATATTTTTGGTACTTTTATAATAAAGATGCAAAGTAAAATAAAAGGCAATAAAAATATCTAAGTGTTGGAAGATTAATGTGATGAAAAATAGACCCGGGGGCCATAGGTTTCACTAGTGGCTTCTCTCAAGAGCATAAGTATTATGGTGGGTGAACAAATTACTGTTGAGCAATTGATAGAATTGAGCATAGTTATGGGAATATCTAGGTATGATCATGTATATAGGCATCACGTCCGTGACAAGTAGACCGACTCCTGCCTGCATCTACTACTATTACTCCACACATCGACAGCTATCCAGCATGCATCTAGAGTATTAAGTTCAAAAGAACAGAGTAATGCTTTAAGTATGATGACATGATGTAGAGGGATAAACTCATTTAATATGATATAAACCCCATCTTGTTATCCTCAATGGCAACAATACAATACGTGCCTTGCTGCCCCTGCTGTCACTGGAAAAGGACACCGCAAGATTGAACCCAAAGCTAAGCACTTCTCCCATTGCAAGAAAGATCAATCTAGTAGGCCAAACCAAACTGATAATTCGAAGAGACTTGCAAAGATAACCAATGATACATAAAAGAATTCAGAGAAGATTCGAATATTGTTCATAGATAAACTTTATCATAAACCCACAATTCTTCGATCTCAACAAACACACCGCAAAAGAAAATTACATCGAATAGATCTCCACGAGAATCATGGAGAACTTTGTATTGAGATCCAAAGAGAGAGAAGAAGCCACCTAGCTAATAACTATGGACCCGAAGGTCTGAGGTAAACTACTCACACATCATCGGAGAGGCTATGGTGTTGATGTAGAAGCCCTCCATGATCAATGCCCCCTCCGTCAGGACGCCGGAAAAGGCCCCAAGATGGGATCTCACGGGTACAGAAGGTTGCGGCTGTGGAATTAGGTTGTCGTGGATGCTTTTGTTGGTTTGGGGGTACGTGGGTATATATAGGAGGAAGAAGTACGTGGTGGAGCAACATGGGCCCCACGAGGGTGGTGGGCGCGCCCAGGGGGGTAGGCGCGCCCCTGCCTCGTGCTCTCCTGGTTGCTTTCTTGACGTAGGGTCCGAGTCCTCTGGATCACGTTTGTTCCAAAAATCACGTTCCTGGAGGTTTCATTCCGTTTGGACTCCGTTTGATATTCTTTTTCTGTGAAACTCTGAAATAGGCAGAAAACAGCAATTCTGGGCTGGGCCTCCGGTTAATAGGTTAGTCTCCAAAATAATATAAATGTGTATAACAAAGCCCATTAATCATCCAAAACAGAATATAATATAACATGAAGCAATAAAAATTTATAGATACGTTGGAGACGTATCACAGAGATTGAAGAAGGCAGTCAATTCGGTCGAGGTGGGGGTTCCGAGCTCGAGTTGATCCGCGTACGGGAAGTAGGGGAGGCAGGTGGAGCTCCTGGCGCAAGCTCGGCCGTAGGGGACGACAACGACCGCGGAGACGATGAGGCGGCGACGACGGCAGCAGCTTGGACGCAGTGAATCGGGAGAGGGAATGGATGAGGGGAAGAACAGAGGCTAGGGTTTCAGGAGGGTGCGCTGGCGACGTCTTAACCAATAGGAGGAACCGCGGGATGGAAGACATGTGTGCATCGGCGATTTGAATGTGCGCTCTGCTGATACGTCTCCAACGTATCTATAATTTTTTATTGTTCCATGCTATTATATTATCTGTTTTGGATGTTTATGGGCTTTATTAAACACTTTTATATTATTTTTGGGACTAACCTATTAACCCAGAGCCCAGTGCTAGTTCCTGTTTTTACCTTGTTTTAGTGTTTCGAAGAAAAGGAATATCAAACGGAGTCGAAACGGAATGAAACCTTTTGGAGAAGTTATTTTTAGAAGGAAAGCAACCCGGGAGACTTGGAGTCCACGTCAAGGAAGAAACGAGGGAGGCATGAGGTAGGGGGGCGTGCCCTCCACCCTCGTGGGCCCCTCGTGGCTCCCCTGACGTACTTCTTCCTCCTATATATACCCATATACCCTAAAACGATCGGGGAACAGAATAGATCGGGAGTTCCGCCGCCGCAAGCCTTTGTAGCCACCAAAAAACCAATCGGGACCCTGTTCCGGCACGCTGCCAGAGGGGGAACCCTCACCGGTGGCCATCTTCATCATCCCGACGCTCTCCATGATGAGGAGGGAGTAGTTCACCCTCGGGGCTGAGGGTATGTACCAGTAGCTATGTGTTTGATCTCTCTCTCTCTCTCTCTCTCTCTCTCTCTCTCGTGTTCTTGAGGTGATTTGATCTTGATGTATCGCGAGCTTTGCTATTATAGTTGGATCTTATGTTGCTTCTCCCCCTCTACACTCTTGTAATGGATTGAGTTTTCCCTTTGTAGTAATCTTATCGGATTGAGTCTTTAATGACTTGAGAACACTTGATGTATGTCTTGCTGTGCGTATCTGTGGTGACAATGGGATATCACGTGATTCACTTGATGTATGTTTTGGTGATCAACTTGCGGGTTCCGCCCATGAACCTATGCATAGGGGTTGGCACACGTTTTTGTCGTGATTCTCTGGTAGAAACCTTGGGGCACTCTTTGATGTACCTTTGTGTTGGATTGAATAGATGAATCTGAGATTGTGTGATGCATATCGTATAATCATACCCACGGATACTTGAGGTGACATTGGAGTATCTAGGTGACATTAGGGCTGTGGTTGATTTGTATCTTAAGGTGTTATTCTAGTACGAACTCTAGGGTTGTTTGCGACACTTATAGGAATAGTCCAACGGATTGATTGGAAATAATAACTTTGAGGTGGTTTCGTACCCTACCATAATCTCTTCGTTTGTTCTCCTCTATTAGTGTCTTTGGAGTGACTCTTTATTGGAAGTTGAGGGATAGTTATATGATCCAATTATGTTATTATTGTTGAGAGAACTTGCACTAGTGAAAGTATGAACCCTAGGCCTTGTTTCCTAGCATTGCAATACCGTTTATGCTCACTTTTATCATTAGTTACCTTGCTGTTTTTATATTTTCAGATTACAAAAACCTATATCTACCATCCATATTGCACTTGTATCACCATCTCTTCGCCGAACTAGTGCACCTATACAATTTACCATTGTATTGGGTGTGTTGGGGACACAAGAGACTCTGTTATTTGGTTGCAGCGTTGTTTGAGAGAGACCATCTTCATCCTACGTCTCCCACGGATTGATAAACCTTAGGTCATCCACTTGAGGGAAATTTGCTACTGTCCTACAAACCTCTGCACTTGGAGGCCCAACAACGTCTACAAGGAGAAGGTTGCGTAGTAGACATCAAGCTCTTTTCTGGCGCTGTTGCCGGGGAGGCTAGGTAAGTGGCACTCACACCCCATCAACTTAGCTCTTTTTTGGCGCCGTTGCCGGGGAGGCGAGTGCTTGAAGGTATATCTTTAGATTTTGCAATCGAATCTTTTTGTTTCTTGTTTTAGCACTAGTTTAGTTTATAAAAGAAAACTACAAAAAGTGGAATTGAGTTTACCTCGTACGCTTCATCTTTTTAATATCTTTCATGAGTATGATGGAAAGGAAAATTGTGCCAAAGTGTTAGAAGAAGAATGCATTAAAATGTTTGGCACTAAAACTTTGAATGATGAGCATGATTGCAATGTTGTTAGTATGAACTCCTTGAATATCCATAGTACTAATGATGATTGCACTAGTTATGATGAAAATGTCTCCTATAAACATGTCAATTTTTGTGGAGTGCATTGGGTTTGCAAGTACACACCAAATAGGGATTATAGATGTTGCAATAGGCATAAGCATTTAGAAACTAAATGGTTGCAATAAAGGCTAAATGTTAGTGCTGAAAATTTAAGATATCTTAGCCGTACTTATGAACTTTGCAATGAACATGGTCATTTAAATATCAAATGCAAATTGTTTCAAGATCGAATCGTGTCCAAAAATTGTGATGACTTGATTTCCCTTACGCATTATAATGGACTAAGTTTGCTTTTGGGTTATGAAGAAATGAAATGTCAAACTAAGCATATTCCAGAATATAACCTTGAGAAATTCCTCGATATCGATCTAGAAGAAATTTATATGTATTGTGCGGTGAATTGCATTGAAAACCCTTATATTACCAATTACATAAAGAAAATAAAACAAATAGAAGATGAAGAGAATGCTAACGAAAGGGAAGAGACTTCCCCATATTCTCCTATTATTTCTTATGATGAATCAGGTAACGAGGAGGAGCCTTCTATTCAACTAATCTCATTAATATGGAGCTCCAAAATGAGGATTGAACCCACACATGAGGTAAATAAGAAGAAAAGAAAAAGGAAGAGAGGTAAAAAGATATCTCTCCCAAATAATGTTGCTCCTATTATTGTTGTGCCCCATGAAAGTGATTCAAAAATAATTGTGGAAGATGATGCACTTGATGATGATCTCATTATGCCTATTGCTTGTTGTGATGATTATGATTGGGAAAATAATGATACTTCTTATGTTCTTGAAAATCTTTTTGGCACTTGCTTGGAAGAATATGATAATTGCTATAGTATTGGTGCTATCCATACTATTAATGATGAGAGTGATTACGCTTATGATATGAAAAGGCCCAAGCTTGGGGAAGCTATGTTTAATGGGGATGACATATTTGAGAATATATTTGCTGCAATTAATGTTTGTCCCAAGCTTGGGGATGCTACATTTAATGAAGATGATATTTTTAGCCTCTCAAGTTTTGATACGCAAAGTTGTTATGATGATAGCATGCCTTCTACTTATGATGATTATATTTATGAAAGTGGATTTGGAAGAGTGTCAACTTTAGGAAGTAATGATCCCACTATTTTGGAGGATGTTGAATCTTATAATATTTATGAAAGTGGATTTGGAGAGGTCATGACTTTATTTAGTGATGTGTCCACTATCTCGGAAGAGGTTTCAATCGATTATGATGAGAACAAAGTTGCTACTTATGATGACTATTGTGATGAAACTTATGCTATAAAAAGTAGTGATGTTTATATTTATAAAACTTTTCATGATTGTGATTACTGTTTTTCTGAACATTACTCCTTCAATGTGGAAACAATTTATAGTATTCAAGTCTCTTATGATACTCCCACTATTCCGAATGAGAAGAATTTTGCTTATGTGGAGAGTAATAAAAGTTCTATGCTTATGCATCATGAAAAGAATGCTTTAGGTGCTGGTTATATTGTTGAATTAATTCATGATGCTACTAAAAATTATTATGAGGGAGGAATATATGCTTGTAGGAATTGCAATAATATCAAGTTTCCTCTCTATGTGCTTAAAGTTTTGAAGTTATGCTTGTTTTGCCTTCCTATGCTAGTTGATTATTGTTCCCATAAGTTGTTTGCTCACAAAATCCCTATTCATAGGAAGTGGGTTAGACTTAAATGTGCTAGTAATATTATTCATGATGCTCTCTTTATGTTTCTATTCTTATCTTTTATGCGAGCATCATTGAAATCATCATGCCTAGCTAGGGGCGTTAAACGATAGCGCTTGTTGGGAGGCAACCCAATTTTATTTTAGTTTCTTGATTTTTGGTTCTGATAAGTAATAAATAATCCATCTAGCTTCTGTTTAGATGTGGTTTTGTGTTTTAATTAGTGATTGTGCCAAGTAGAACCTTTGGGAAGACTTGGGTGAAGTCTTTAGGATCATGCTGTAAAAAACAGAAACTTTAGCGCTCACAAGATTTGCTTCAACTTTTTACCGGAGAGTGATATTTAGTTGATTCTTTTTGAAGATGATTACTAGACAAATTCCTCAGGTACACCAATTTATTTTAGAATTTTTGGAGTTCCAAAAGTATACGTTTGATACAGATTACTACAGACTGTTCTGTTTTTGACAGATTCTGTTTTCTTTGTGTTGTTTGCTTATTTTGATGAATCTATGAGTAGTATCGGAGGGTATGAACCATAGATAAGTTGGAATACAGTAGATATTACACCAATATAAATAAATAATGAGTTCATTACAGTACCTTGAAGTGGTGTTTTGGTTTCTTTCGCTAATGGAGCTTACGAGTTTTCTGTTGAGTTTTGTGTTGTGAAGTTTTCAAGTTTTGGGTAAAGATTCGATGGACTATGGAATAAGGAGTGGAAAGAGACTAAGCTTGGGGATGCCCAAGGCACCCCAAGGTAATATTCAAGGACAACCAAGAGCCTAAGCTTGGGGATGCCCCGGATGGCATCCCCTCTTTCGTCTTCGTTTATCGGTAACTTTACTTGGAGCTATATTTTTATTCACCACATGATTTGTGTTTTGCTTGGAGCGTCATTTTATTTTCTTTAGTTTTGCTTGATGTTTGAATGAAGTACCAAGATCTGAAAGTCTTAAATGTTAAAGAGACTTCACATAGTTACATAATTATTCAACTACTCATTGATCTTCACTTATATCTTTCGGAGTAGTTTGTTGTTTGCTCTAGTGCTTCACTTATATCCTTTTAGAGCACGGCGGTGGATTTTATTTTGAAGAAATATATGAACTCTCATGCTTCACTTTTATTATTTTGAGAGTCCTAAACAGCATGGTAATTTGCTTTGGTTATGAAATTGGTCCTAATATGATGGGCATTCAAGAGGGATATAATAAAAACTATCATATAAAGTGCATTGAATACTATGAGAAATTTGATTCTTTATGATTGTTTTGAGATATGAAGATGGTGATATTAGAGTCATGCTAGTTGAGTAGTTGTGAATTTGAGAAATACTTGTGTTAAAGTTTGTGATTCCCGTAGGATGCACATATGGTGAACCGTTATGTGATGAAGTCGGAGCATGATTTATTTATTGATTGTTCTCCTTATGAGTGGCGGTCGGGGACGAGCGATGGTCTTTTCCTACCAATCTATCCCCCTAGGAGCATGCGCGTAGTACTTTGTTTTGATGACTAATAGATTTTTGCAATAAGTATGTGAGTTCTTTATGACTAATGTTGAGTCCATGGATTATACGCAATCTCACCCTTCCACCATTGCTAGCCACTCTAATATCGCGCACCTTTCGCTCATATCATACACCCACCATATACCTTCCTCAAAACAGCCACCATACCTACCTATTATGGCATTTCCATAGCCATTCCGAGATATATTTCCATGCAACTTAGCACCGTTCTATTTATTATGACACGCTCCATCACTGTCATATTGGTTTGCATGATCATGTAGTTGACATTGTATTTGTGGAAAAGCCACCGTTCATAATTCTTTCATACATGTCACTCTTGATTCATTGCATATCCTGGTACACCGCCGGAGGCATTCATATAGAGTCATATTTTGTTCTAAGTATCGAGTTGTAATTGTTGAGTCGTAAGAAAAATAAAAGTGTGATGATCATCAGTATTAGAGCATTGTCCCAAGTGAGGAAAGGATGATGGATACTATGGTTCCCCCACAAGTCGGGATGAGACTCCGGACTAAAAAAAAGAGGCCATAAAAAAAGAGGCCATAAAAAAAAGAGAAAAGGCCCAAATAAAAAAATGAGGGAAAAAGAGAGAAGGGACAATGCTACTATCCTTTTACCACACTTGTGCTTCAAAGTAGCACCATGATCTTCATGACAGAGAGTCTCCTATGTTGTCACTTTCATATACTAGTGGGAACCTTTCATTATAGAACTTGGCTTGTATATTCCAATGATGGGCTTCCTCAAAATGCCCTAGGTCTTCGTGAGCAAGCGAGTTGGATGCACACCCACTTAGTTTCTTTTGTTGAGCTTTCATACACTTATAGCTCTAGTGCATCCGTTGCATGGAAATCCCTACTCACTCACATTGATATCTATTGATGGGCATCTTCATAGCCCGTTGATAAGCCTAGTTGATGTGAGACTATCTTCTCCTTTTTGTCTTCTCCACAACCACCATTTTATTCCACCTATAGTGCTATATCCATGGCTCACGCTCGTGTATTGCGTGAAGATTGAAAAAGTTTGAGAACATCAAAAGTATGAAACAATTGCTTGGCTTGTCATCGGGGTTGTGCATGATTTAAATATTTTGTGTGGTGAAGATAGAGCATAACCAGACTATATGATTTTGTAGGGATAACTTTCTTTGGACATGTTATTTTGAGAAGACATGATTGCTTTGTTAGTATGATTGAAGTATTATTGTTTTCATGTCAATATTAAACTTTTGTATTAAATCTTATGGATCTGAATATTCTTGCCACAATAAAGAAGATGACATTGATAAATATGTTAGGTAGCATTCCACATCAAAAATTTTGTTTTTATCATTTACCTACTCAAGAACGAGCAGGAATTAAGCTTGTGGATGCTGATACGTCTCCAACGTATCTATAATTTTTGATTGTTCCATGCTATTATATTATCTGTTTTGGATGTTTATGGGCTTTATTAAACACTTTTAAATTATTTTTGGGACTAACCTATTAACCCAGAGCCCAGTGCCAGTTCCTGTTCTTTACCTTGTTTCATTGTTTCGAAGAAAAGGAATATCAGATGGAGTCGAAACGGAATGAAACCTTCTGGAGAAGTTATTTTTAGAAGGAAAGCAACCTAGGAGACTTGGAGTCCAAGTCAAGGAAGAAACAAGGGAGGCACAAGGTAGGGGGGCGTGCCCTCCACCCTCGTGGGCCCCTCGTGGCTCCCCTGACATACTTCTTCCTCCTATATATACCCATATACCCTAAAACGATCGGGGAACAGAATAGATCGGGAGTTCCGCCGCCGCAAGCCTCTTTAGCCACCAAAAAACCAATCGGGACCCTGTTCCGACACCCTGCCGGAGGGGGGAACCCTCACCGGTGGCCATCTTCATCATCCCGACGCTCTCCATGACGGGGAGGGAGTAGTTCGCCCTCAGGGCTGAGGGTATGTACCAGTAGCTATGTGTTTGATCTCTCTCTCTCTCTCTCTCTCTCTCTCTCGTGTTCTTGAGGTGATTCGATCTTGATGTATCGCGAGCTTTGCTATTATAGTTGGATCTTATGTTGCTTCTCCCCCTCTACACTCTTGTAATGGATTGAGTTTTCCCTTTGAAGTAATCTTATCGGTTTGAGTCTTTAATGACTTGAGAACACTTGATGTATGTCTTATCGTGCATATCTATGGTGACAATGGGATATCACGTGATTCACTTGATGTATGTTTTGGTGATCAACTTGAGGGTTCCTCCCATGAACCTATGCATAGGGGTTGGCACACATTTTCGTCGCGATTCTCTGGTAGAAACCTTGGGGCACTCTTTGAAGTACTTTGTGTTGGATTGAATAGATGAATCTGAGATTGTGTGATGCATATCGTATAATCATACCCACAGATACTTGAGGTGACATTGGAGTATCTAGGTGACATTAGGGTTTTGGTTGATTTGTATCTTAAGGTGTTATTCTAGTACAAACTCTAGGGCTGTTTGTGACACTTATAGGAATAGCCCAACGGATTGATTGGAAAGAATAACTTTGAAGTGGTTTCGTACCCTACCATAATCTCTTCGTTTGTTCTTCTTTATTAGTGTCTTTGGAGTGACTCTTTGTTGCAAGTTGAGGGATAGTTATATGATCCAATTATGTTATTATTGTTGAGAGAACTTGCACTAGTGAAAATATGAACCCTAGGCCTTGTTTCCTAGCATTGCAATACCGTTTATGCTCACTTTTATCATTAGTTACCTTGCTATTTTTATATTTTCATATTACAAAAACCTATATTTACCATCCATATTGCACTTGTGTCACCATCTCTTCGCCGAACTAGTGCACCTATACAATTTACCATTGTATTGGGTGTGTTGAGGACACAAGAGACTCTGTTATTTGGTTGCAGCGTAGTAGACACTAAGCTCTGCCTCCAGCGCGATGGGGATGAACAGGAGGTTGAAGGAGACTAGAGGTGGGCTGGGCTGCACTATTCATTGGGCCATTTAAGCGCACAGTTCTGGTTTTTCCTTTGATTATTACCTCTCTATGTTTTCTTCTTTAGTTATTGTTTTGTATTTTTATTTTGTACCAAATGATTTTTGTTGAACATGAGACTTGTCACTAAAATACTTGGCGATAATATGGAGTTGCCCAGTTTTGGGGGTTGTTTCAAACCCATCCAACTTATGTTTGAAATTAAATGCTCTACATAAGTGCTATTGGGCCACTTCATCATTTATTTGGGAATTATTGGTGAGTCAAATGATGTTGGTTTTAACATGACAAAGATCAGAGGGATTTATACTAAAATGCGAACATTTTAGTATTATAGTTTGGAGAAACAATATTTTGATTTGTCTTTTAATTTGAATTGGAGGTCGGTTTGGAACAAAGTGATGATTAGCAAAATTTAATTATGATGATGTGGCACCATTAACAGGAGTTTACTGTAGCATGACACTGGGGGTGTTACAAATCTCCTCCACTACAAGAAATCTCCTCCACTACAAGAAATCTCGTCCCGAGATTTAAGTGGGGAAGTGAAGAGTAACTTCGGAAGAACGGACCTGTTGGGGATATAACTATTTGTGTAAACCGGCCAGAAGGGGCCGGGTTACGCAAAGAGAGGTTCATCAGAAGCCCAAGACCAAGGCTTGAAGATGGCGGTTCACTAAAGGGCCTAAAGGCCCACTGGCGACTCTAAGGCCCATGGAGATAAACCGCCATGATGGTATAACTTGTACTGTAAGGTAGAAGTAACAGTCGCCGAGCCGGACACTGTTTATAAGCCGGCCGGGACTCTGTAGGCCGCAGGGTGTCAACCCGTGTATATGAGGGGACGACCCGCCAGCGGCTTAGGGCAAGAAACAACTCCTCGAGAGCTAGGCATAGCGTATCTCGCTCCCTGGTCATCGAAACCTCAAGCAATACCAATCCAACTAGACGTAGGCCTTCCTTCACCGCAAGGGGCTGAACTAGTATAAACCTCGCGTGTCCTTTGTCCCGATTAACCCCTTTAAGCTTCCTAGTTGCGATGGCTCCACGACTAAGTCCTTCCAAGAGGACATCTGCCGTGACAATTCCACGACAGTTGGAGCCCACCGTGGGGCCAGCGCACGGTGGATTTGAGTTCTGAAGGGCAGCTTCGAAGGGCTCAAGGGATACGCAGTTGGCCGGATGACCAAGAGTCGTCGCGGCAAGATCTACATCGACGATGAAGACTGGGGGCCCGACGCCGGCTCAATTGAGTACGGGTTCCGGGTCCCCTTTGGCGGAATTCATGTCTTCATCGGCCGGATTCGTGAGCCGGGCCCTGAGCCAGACAACTGCACCGACCTCGTCGAGACGGCTCAGCGTGCGAGACTCGCCCGAGCTCAACTCGCCATGAAGCGTGCCTTTGTGGGTTGCATCCACGGAGGTGAACTTTCTGAAGGATCTAAATATGATGGTGAGCCGGCCGTCCTCTCTGACGATGATTCGTCCGCCGGCTCAACAGATTCGCTGTATCAAGTTCAAGATGGTGTGCTTGGGGGCTGTTCCGATGGCAGCACTATTCCGGACCCCTCAGAGTCGCCAAACTGGGCAGGAGTCTTCATGGCTGGCACTCAACCCGGCCAAAATTCTATGGCCTCAGTGGTGATAACGTCCGGGTTAGGAGCAGCCGGGGCAGGAGGCCCTGTGCGCTCATCGGCTCAGGTGCTGATGGATCTCATGGATAAACTTACGGCCCTGTTAACTACTACCGTCATCCCTGCGAGCCAATCTGAGCATGAGGCAGAAGTGGCACGGGTTCGTGAGGAGATCACCCAGGCTAAGGAAACCTTAGCAGCTGAGGATACTAGATTAGCCACAGAGCGGGCGACTTTGGACGTACGGGCGCAACAACTTCAGGCAGAGGCTTTTCAGCTCACGATGAGCCTGAACGCATCTAATGAGGTAATGAGGAGGAGACATCATAAAACTCAGTCCTGTCTACCTCAGATTTATGATCCTTGAAATCTCTTTGCTACACCTGGAGCCGGCCCAAGTAACTCGCCGGGTGCAAATCAGTTCATGACATCCGGAGCAGGAGGCCTGGTCCAGCCTCAAGTAACGGCGCCTCGTCACGACAATATGGCACCACCCCGTTACGTACCAATACCACCGGGTCACTTCTCCAACCCCATGGAAAATTTAATCGCGGCATCATCACGATTGGCGGCTCTCCCAGTAGATGGTGATGATCCGACAGCAGTGGAGACCCGGAGGATCAGAGAACTTGTCCAGACGGCTCTGGCCCATCAAGATACTTATTCTTACAGCTGGGACAGGATTCATTCAACTCCTCCACCATGGTTAGCTCCGCCTCATCAAAACTGGAGCCCGAGTTACAGCAGACACATGGAGTCGGAGGCCCTGTCAAGCAACGCGCAGTGACGGAACCAGCCTGGTGGATGTAACCTGGTGCAGGATCGGATACGTCAGGAGGACGAACGGGCGGCTCAGCTAGCAGATCAGCAGGACTTGTCGGCTTGTCCGACGACTTCTGTGGAGGCGGGAGTTGCAACTAGAACGGGAGGAGTTCCTTGTCTGGTACCGGCTCTACGTAATGTACGTCTGCCCAAGGACTTCAAGGGACCTCGAAAGGTGCCGAATTATACAGCCGATTTATAGCCCGGGGCGTGGACTGAAAGTTATGAGATGGCCATGGAGCTGCTGGAAGTTAGTGATGAAGCGATGGCCAAATACTTCACCATGATGTTGGATGGAACGACCCGTTCTTGGTTAAAAGGTTTGCCACCCAATTCCATTAGCTCATGGGCAGAGTTAAAAGCCCGATTCATCCAGAACTTCAAGGACACTTGCAAGCAGTCTATGTCGATTGTGGACTTGACAAATTGTAAGTAGGAGGAAGGTGAATCTACGACTCATTGGGTGCGCCGGATCAAAGATATAATGCATTCGTCTGACAAGATGGATGCCGGCTCAGCAGTCCTCATGCTGGAGAAGAATTGCCGCTTTGAACCTCTGAGAAGGAAGCTGGGGCGCCTTAAGAGTGATTGCGACGATATGGGGACGCTGATGGCGGCTTTAGTCAAGTATGCCGATTCTGATAGTACCAAGGATCCCGCGTCTGATGAGGAAAAGACAGGGAAGGGAAAGAAGAATGGTAATGGAAAGGGTCAGCAACATAACCCGGCCAATCAAGGCGGCAATAAGCGTAAGGCGGACGGTAACCCAGAATTTGTGGCAAATACACAGGGTAACAATCAGAAGCACAAGGGAAAGCCACCCCCTCGGTTTGGTGGGTCATGTCCATCTCTTGAGCAATTACTCAATGAGCCCTGCCCGAAACACGACACCCGGGAACGGCCAGCGACTCATTTATGGAAGGATTGCGCAATCATGAAGGCTTTCAAAAATTCTAATATGTTTGATGGCAATCAAGGCCCGGGTGGCGGCTCAGGAGCCGGCGGCTTTCATGGCCCGGGCGGCGATTCAGGTTCCGGTTTTCAGGGAAACCAGGGCGGTTATAACCAACAACAGTCTGGTGAAGGAGGACAGCAACAGCAACAATCGGGGTACCAGAGCCATCCAAAGCAGCTAAATAGTGGGTAGTATCACGTGTTCACTACTAGTTTGTGCAAACGTGATCAGAAAATCCATAAGAGGGCTGTGAATTCTGTTGAGCCGGCAGTCCCTCGTTACCTAAGATGGTCAGAACAGGCCATTGTGTGGAGTAGGGAGGATCATCCTCTCCGGGTTGATAATCCGGGTCAATTAGCCTTGGTGGTGGCACCGCAGGTCGGTGGCTATAAATTCACTAAGGTGCTCATGGATGGAGGTAGCAGCATCAACATCCTCTACTACGAGACCTTTCGGCGCATGGGCTTAACTGACAAGAATTTAAAGACTTCCAACACCGTCTTCCATGGAGTGGTGCCTGGTAAGTCGGCGTATCCTGTGGGTAAGATTGAGCTAGAGGTGGCTTTTGGAGACGAGCACGATTCTAGGGATGAGAAGTTAACTTTTGAGGTGGTCAAAATCAAGAGTCCGTATCACGCGTTGTTTGGCCGGCCGGCTTATGCCAAGTTCATGGCGCGGCTGTGTTATGTTTACTTACAACTCAAGATGCCGGGTTATAAGGGCACCATCACTGTGCATGGAAGTCGAAAGGTGGCCCTGGAATGCGAAGAAGGCGACGCGGCTTATGTTGAGTCTGTCTGTGCAGCAGAGGAGCTCAAATTTTACCAAGATAACATTGACCCAGCAGATATGACCTCCCTCAAGAAGCCAACTACGGAACATGACCCGGCCATGTAGTTTAAGTCGGCTGCAGAGACTAAGCTTGTTGATTTTACTCCAGGCGACTCGTCTACGCAATTCAGCATCAGTGCCAACTTGGGGGGCTGTTCCGATGGCAGCACTATTCCGGACCCCTCAGAGTCGCCAAACTGGGTAGGAGTCTTCATGGCTGGCACTCAACCCGGCCAAAATTCTACGGCCTCAGCGGCGATAACGTCTGGGTTAGGAGCAGCCGGGGCAGGAGGCCCTGTGCGCTCATCGTCTCAGGTGCTGATGGATCTCATGGATAAACTTACGGCCCTGTTAACTACTACCGTCATCCCTGCGAGCCAATCTGAGCATGAGGCAGAAGTGGCACGGGTTCGTGAGGAGATCACCCAGGCCAAGGAAACCTTAGCAGCTGAGGATACTAGATTAGCCACAGAGCCGGCGACTTTGGACGTACGGGCGCAGCAACTTCAGGCAGAGGCTTTTCAGCTCACGATGAGCCTGAACGCATCTAATGAGGTAATGAGGAGGAGACATCATAAAACTCAGTCCCGTCTACCTCAGATTTATGATCCTTGAAATCTTTTTGCTACACCTGGAGCCGGCCCAAGTAACTCGCCGGGTGCAAATCAGTTCATGACATTCGGAGCAGGAGGCCCGGTCCAGCCTCAAGTAACGGCGCCTCGTCACGACAATATGGCACCACCCCATTACGTACCAATACCACCGGGTCACTTCTCCAACCCCATGGAGAATTTAATCGCGGCATCATCACGATTGGCGGCTCTCCCAGTGGATGGTGATGATCCGACAGCAGTGGAGACCCGGAGGATCAGAGAACTTGTCCAGACGGCTCTGGCCCATCAAGATACTTATTCTTACAGCTGAGACAGGATTCATTCAACTCCTCCACCCTGGTTAGCTCCGCCTCATCAAAACTGGAGCCCGAGTTACAGCAGACACATGGAGTCGGAGGCCCTGTCAAGCAACGCGCAGTGACGGAACCAGCCCGGTGGATATAACCCGGTGCAGGATCGGATACGTCAGGAGGACGAACGGGCGGCTCAGCTAGCAGATCAGCAGGACTTGTCGGCTTGTCCGACGACTTCTGTGGAGGCGGGAGTTGCAACTAGAACTGGAGGAGTTCCTTTTCTGGTACCGGCTCTACGTAATGTACATCTGCCCAAGGACTTCAAGGGACCTCGAAAGGTGCCGAATTATATAGCCGATTTATAGCCCGGGGCGTGGATTGAAAGTTATGAGATGGCCATGGAGCTGCTGGAAGTTAGTGATGAAGCGATGGCCAAATACTTCACCATGATGTTGGATGGAACGACCCGTTCTTGGTTAAAAGGTTTGCCACCCAATTCCATTAGCTCATGGGCAGAGTTAAAAGCCCGATTCATCCAGAACTTCAAGGACACTTGCAAGCAGTCTATGTCGATTGTGGACTTGACAAATTGTAAGCAGGAGGAAGGTGAATCTACGACTCATTGGGTGCGCCGGGTCAAAGATATAATACATTCGTCTAACAAGATGGATGCCGGCTCAACAGTCCTCATGCTGGAGAAGAATTGCCGCTTTGAACCTCTGAGAAGGAAGCTGGGGCACCTTAAGCGTGATTGCGACGATATGGGGACGCTGATGGCGGCTTTAGTCAAGTATGACGATTCTGATAGTACCAAGGATCCCGCGTCTGATGAGGAAAAGACAGGGAAGGGAAAGAAGAATGGTAATGGAAAGGGTCAGCAACATAACCCGGCGAATCAAGGCGGCAATAAGCGTAAGGCGGACGGTAAACCAGAATTTGTGGCAAATACACAGGGTAACAATCAGAAGCACAAGGGAAAGCCACCCCCTCGGTTTGGTGGGTCATGTCCATCTCTTGAGCAATTACTCAATGAGCCCTGCCCGAAACACGACACCCGGGAACGGCCAGCGACTCATTTATGGAAGGATTGCGCAATCATGAAGGCTTTCAAAAATTCTAATATGTTTGATGGCAATCAAGGCCCGGGTGGCGGCTCAGGAGCCGGCGGCTTTCATGGCCCGGGCGGCGATTCAGGTTCCGGTTTTCAGGGAAACCAGGGCGGTTATAACCAACAGCAGTCTGGTCAAGGAGGACAGCAGCAACAACAATCGGGGTACCAGAGCCATCCAAAGCAGCTAAATAGTGGGTAGTATCACGTGTTCACTACTAGTTTGTGCAAACGTGATCAGAAAATCCATAAGAGGGCTGTGAATTCTGTTGAGCCGGCAGTCCCTCGTTACCTAAGATGGTCAGAACATGCCATTGTGTGGAGTAGGGAGGATCATCCTCTCCGGGTTGATAATCCGGGTCAATTAGCCTTGGTGGTGGCACCGCAGGTCGGTGGCTATAAATTCACTAAGGTGCTCATGGATGGAGGTAGCAGCATCAACATCCTCTACTACGAGACCTTTCGGCGCATTTGCTTAACTGACAAGAATTTAAAGACTTCCAACACCGTCTTCCATGGAGTGGTGCCTGGTAAGTCGGCGTATCCTGTGGGTAAGATTGAGCTAGAGGTGGCTTTTGGAGACGAGCACGATTCTAGGGCTGAGAAGTTAACTTTTGAGGTGGTCAAAATCAAGAGTCCGTATCACGCGTTGTTTGGCCGACCGGCTTATGCCAAGTTCATGGCGCGGCTGTGTTATGTTTACTTACAACTCAAGATGCCGGGTTATAAGGGCACCGTCACTGTGCATGGAAGTCGAAAGGTGGCCCTGGAATGCGAAGAAGGCGACGCGGCTTATGTTGAGTCTGTCTGTGCAGCAGAGGAGCTCAAATTTTACCAAGATAACGTTGACCCAGCAGATATGACCTCCCTCAAGAAGCCAACTATGGAACATGACCCGGCCATGAAGTTTAAGTCGGCTGCAGAGACTAAGCTTGTTGATTTTACTCCAGGCGACTCGTCTAAGCAATTCAGCATCAGTGCCAACTTGGATCCTAAATAGGAAAGCGCGCTCATCGAGTTCATCCATGAGAACCGGGACATCTTTGCATGGAAGCCTTCTGACATGCCGGGTGTACCGAGAGGACTCGCTGAGAACACTCTTAATATTGATCCGAAGTATAAGCCGGTCAGGCAGTTTCTGCGGCGATTCAATGAGGAACGACGAAAAGCTATAGGAGAGGAGGTCGCCTGGCTCTTGGCAGCTGGGTTCATTGTCGAAGTTTTTCACCCGGAGTGGTTGGCTAACCCGGTGCTCGTGCTCAAGAAAAACGGCACTTGGCGGATGTGTGTGGATTACACGGACTTAAATAAGGCTTGTCCGGCTGATCCTTTCGCTCTCCCCCGTATTGATCAAATCATTGATGCTACGACGGGTTGTGCGTGTTTGAGTTTTTTGGATGCCTACTCTGGTTATCATCAGATCAAGATGGCAGTTAAGGACCAGGAGAAGATGACTTTCATCACTCCGTTTGGAGCCTTCTGCTATGTATCTATGCCTTTTGGGCTCAAGAGTGCCCAGGCGACTTATCGACGGTGTGTACAGAATTGTCTCCACAATCAGATTGGGTGCAATGTTCATGCTTATGTGGATGACATAGTGGTGAAGTCCAGAGAGGCGGAAACCTTGATACCTGATCTCAGAGAAACCTTCGACAACCTCCGGGTTTACAAGATGATGCTTAACCCGGAGAAGTGTGTGTTTGGTATGCCTGCAGGCAAGCTTTTGGGATTCTTTGTCTCAAATAGGGGCATTGAAGCTAATCCGGAGAAGATAAAGGCAATCACTTCTTTGGCTAAACCGGCTTGTATCAATGATGTTCAGCGACTGGCGGGTCGTGTTGCTGCTCTAAGCCGGTTCATAAGCCGGTTAGGTGAGAAGGCCCTACCGCTGTACCAACTGATGAAGAAGGCAGACACCTTTGTCTGGAGTAATGCTGCTAATGCTGCTTTTGAGGATTTGAAGAGGCAGCTATCTGAGCCGCCGGTTCTTGCAGCTCCCATTGACAAAGAGCCTTCACTGTTATATGTGGCTGGTAAGGAACATCCGGTTCAACGGCCGGTGTATCATGTCAGTGAGGTGCTCATCGAGTCAAAACAAAGATATCCTCATTGGCAGAAACTTGTTTACGGGGTGTTCATGGCAAGCCGGAAGCTGAAGCAATACTTATCACCCTATCACTGTGGTCAGTTCTGCCCCCTTGGGAGACATTATTCAGAACAGAGAGGCTACAGGACGAGTCGCCAAGTGGGCCATCGAGCTCGGGCCTCATGGTCTGAAGTACGTGCCACGCACGGCCATTAAGTCTCAAGCTTTGGTGGATTTCATCAATGACTCGATGGAGCTACAGGCACCTGAGGAGAAGCCCGATAACACCTATTGGACTATTCACTTTGATGGGTCCACACAGTTGGAAGGCTCGGGGGCTGGAGTCGTGTTAACTTCCCCTCGAGGTGACAAATTTTGTTATGTGCTCCGACTTATGTTTCCTTGTACTAACAACGCAGCTGAGTACGAGGCCCTACTCCATGGTCTCTGGATGGCCAAAGAGATGAACTTAAGCCGGGTAAGATGCTTAGGAGACTCAGACCTTGTGGCCCAAGAAGTGTCGGGCAAGTGGGACTCCAAAGATCCCCTTATGGCGGCTTACCGTCGAGAAGTTGATGATGTGGCTGGACACTTCAAAGGTTATGTGGTGGAACACATTGATAGAAGGAAGAATGAGGCGGCTGATGCCTTAAGCCGGCTAGGATCTCAGCGTTAGCCGGTGCTGCCTAACACTTTTCTTGATATTTTGCATAATCCTTCTGTTAAGTTACCTATAGAGGAAGATCTGGCAATACCAAACCCGGAGGCAGAGCTGGTGGCGGCCTCCATGTTATCCCGGATTGGACAGTACCTTATTTGGCTTACATGACCCGGGGAGAGTTGCCCGAAGATGAGACCTTGGCAAAACAAATCGTCCGGCGGTCCAAGTCCATGACAATTGTCAATGGCGAGTTACATCACTGCAGCGTCACTGGAGCGTTTCAATGTTGCGTGTCACCTACAGAGGGTCAGGAGATCCTTCGTGAGATTCATGAAGGCGATTGTGGTCATCACGCTGGCTCAAAATCTCTTGTGGCCAAAGCTTTCCGTCATGGGTTTTATTGGCTGACGGCTCATGCTGATGCAGAAGATTTGGTCAGTAAATGTGACGGATGTCAGAAGTTCTCACGTTGAGCCCATGTGCCGGCTCAAGAATTGAGGATGATTCCAATTACTTGGCCGTTTGCAGTCTGGGGGCTTGATATGGTCGGGCCTTTCAAAAGGTCTAAGGATAAAAAGGCGCACCTCTTGGTAGCGGTTGACAAGTTTACAAAGTGGGTTGAGGCGGAGCCAGTCAGTAAGTGTGATGCAGCCACGGCGGTCCAGTTCATGAAAAAGGTGAATTTTCGCTTTGGTTTTCCACACAGCGTCATAACTGACAATGGCACTAACCTTTCCAAAGGAGCTATGGAAGAGTTCTGTCAATGAGAGCATATCCGGCTTGACATTTCGGCTGTGGCTCATCCTCAATCCAATGGTAAAGCAGAATGAGCTAATCAAGAGATCTTGAAGGGTATCAAGCCCCGGATCTTGGTCCCCTTACAGCGGACGCCGGGTTGTTGGGTGGAGGAGTTACCTTCTGTACTTTGGAGCATCAATACCACACCTAACAGATATACGGGTTACACGCCTTTCTTTATGGTGTATGGAGCAGAGGCGGTCCTGCCAAGTGACATCCATCATGATTCACCCCGTGTGGCGTCTTATGTTGAGGCGGACAACGAAAAAGCTCGGCAAGATGCATTGGACCTGTTGGATGAAGAGCGAGTCTTGGCAATAGCCCGCTCGGCGATTTACCAGCAGGACCTGCGCCACTACCATAGCCGCCGGGTTAAGTCCAGAACCTTTCAGGAAGGCGACTTAGTACTCCGGCTCATCCAGGATCAATCTGACATGCACAAGCGATCCCCTCCTTGGGAAGGACCCTTTGTGGTCAGCAAGAATCTGAACAACGGGTCAGACTACCTTATCGATGTTCGAGAGCACAAAGACCCACGTAAGTCGGAGGAAGAGACCCGTCGGCCGTGGAATATCGCTCATCTTCGGCCTTATTATACTTGAGCCACCGGCTTTAATATGTATATATTTATCCTATGTATATATTACATAAAGCAATAAAGCAGGACCTTTGTCCTTTTTTACATCCCAAAAAAGGTTATATGTGTTTCCTTTGTTAGGTGGTGGAAATAACCCAGAGGAAGCGGGTCACATCTCAATCCGGCTTTCCTTTGGTCCAGCTTATGATCATATCTGAATCTAGCCATGATCACTTGGGGGCTTCCTGTTCAAACGTAGGTCATATTCGAACCAAAGAGAACATAGCTGTCGATACCCACTTGATCGGCATACTGCCAAACCCACTTGGGGGCTTCCTGATCATATTTGAATCATAGCTTAACCCCTTTGGGTCTGACGTGGATCGTATTCGAATCAGCGTCATTAAACAACTCTTATGGTCACTTGGGGGCTTCCTGTTCAAACATAGGTTGTATTCGAACCAAAGAGAACATAGCTGTCGATACCCACTTGATCGGCATCGCCACAGCCACTGGGGGCTATATGATCGCCTCCGAATCTTAGCTTAACCCCTTTGGAACGGTTCACTGATCGTATTTGAATCAGAAGCCTTGGATTTTTTTATTATTCATCATACTTTATAAGTATCACTATTTGGTTATATTGAGATCCTCTTCAAAATACCATAGAGTGAATCACAACCCTCCCGGTGAATATTGGTTACTCCGGGTTACTAAATACCAGGTGAACCTTTATATATCAATTATCAGGAGTTAAATGTACTTTCAGAGGTAACCATAAGCATCACAGGTATATCATTATGATTACATCTACTAAAGTTCAATCATAAGTTGGTTTTCCTGTAACACTCCGGGTTATCAGAAGCTTATGTAACTCTCAATGCGATAAGTCGCCAAGGGGTTTTGTTTATCTTCTGTGCAGGGCAATGCAAGACATCTCTGCAAGGATATAACCGATTCATATAAACCATGAAGTGCATAATAATGGGCGGCTTATGCAAGTCTTAAGGGCCATAAGCATGCGCTAAGGCATGACAAACTCAAGAGTGTTTTCGGCTCTATTACAAGACTCCCCGAGTCTGAATGATGAGGCATTGTTTTTCTACAAGACATACGTAGGTGACATCTTGCAATTTACTCTTGGGGTTGACCTGAAGCTTCCGGGTTATCCTTCTCCACCTCTTCGCCAGTTGCCTTGTCCTAGAAGGATGATGATGCCCAGTCCATGCCACTCAAGGCTTCAAACTCAGCTTCGTCATCTATTAAACCGGTTGGGTCTACTTCAGGGGCAAAGGTATGCTTACGAATTGGAGGGATCAGGCTGACATCATCGTAATGCGGCGTGGGGATTCTCAGATTCTCCTTATCATAACCCGGCTGATACTTGGAGAGGTCAGTATCGTTCCCAATTTGAGTGGCCACAGGGTGTATGTCCCTCACGCAGCTGGTGAAGTCTTTTTGATCAAATGGAGTGCCATCCTCCTTTAAACTTGGATACCCAAGAGCGATGTCGGTCGGGTCTAGCTCTGGTAACTAGGCTTTGGCCCGGCTCAAGGCGGCTATAGCTCCAGCTCTTGCTTGGGCCCGTCTCAACTCTTGAATCTGCTGGGGGAGTACAGCAAGCCGTCGTAACACATCTTGCAAGAGGTGGGGCACATCATTTGATAAGGCCACAACAGCCAAAGCACGTTGTGACCCGGTGTATAGTTGTTCCACCAAAGCATAGACGACTTTCAGTTTGATTACCATGTCCTGCTTAAGAGTTGTGTTCCCGAGGCCTGTATTGTTAAACAAAGGGTAAGCCGGAAGCAATAATTAGCTTAGTCATCAAAGAAAGGATGACAGTATTTGAGGTTCATGCAAAGAAACGTACCGAAGATTGCTAAGACCATTCGAGATATCTGACGCTTCAAGCCGGACAGCTCGGTGTTTGCCTTTGCAAGGGATGTTTCGGCTGTCTCGGCCCGGCTCACCAGAGAGGTTTTCTCATCAGCCCAGGTTTTCTTCTCCGACTCAAAGTTCTTCTTCAACTTCTCTTGTTCAGAGACGTTAGTTCAAACTTGGAGTTGGCATTTTGAATTTCAATTTCCTGGGCTGACATGCAGCTCTTAAGGTCAGTAATCTCCGATTCAAATTGACTTATGATAGCCTGCATTACTCGGGTTACAGTCAGCATCATGATTGTCGGGGGAAATCTACCTCCACGAACACCTATGGGGACCGAGCCCCTTTCTGGTTCGGCGGGGGGCGGAGGTCGCGCGAAGAGCGGATCGAGGCGATGCACACAAGGGGTTTACCCAGCTTCGGGCCGCACGGATGCGTAAAACCCTACTGTTGCTTTGTGGTTTGCATTGTGTTCTTGTTCGGGAGCGCTGAGTGCTACAGTACACTCAGGCAACTAATCCGACCGAGCGTGAGTGGCCTTCTTCCTCTCCCTTTCACGTTGTGCATGGGGCCTCCTTTTATATGCGCAAGGGGTTACCCACAGGTGGCAACGTAGGCGAAGGCAACACTGGAAAACGCTGTGTTTGGTACAGCTGTTTGCACAGTGCTATCATACCTAACTCTGACGGCAGGGGACAAGGGCATTAAATGCCCATCTAGGTCGCCCAAACAGTGCAAAAAAGGGACCGTCAGGGGCGCCACCGTTTGCCACGACGGCTACCCTGTCAGCGTTGCTTCGCCACCGCATGCCCCTGGCTGCGCAGCCTCTCGCCACGTACGCTTGGAATGGCCCCAGAGCGACGCATGGGTGGATGAGCTGGAACGCAGGCGCGGGGTGGTGACTTGCCGCGGCAAGAGCCTTGCCGCGGTTGATGCCTTGTCGCGCCCGGGAGCTTGTTGCTCACCGGTCGTTGCCGGGACGCGTGGCGCGTCGCAGCAAGTCTCTTGTCGTGCCCTGGTCGGCCTTCTCGGCAAGCTCCTCTTGCCGGGGCCTTGTGCTTCGAGCGGCCGCCCCGGCAAGCTCCTCTTGCCGGGGCCTTGCTCTCTTCGGGTGGCCTCCCCGGCAAGCTCCTCCTGCCGGGGCCTTGGCTCAAATACTTTGTTCTTGGATGGCCCAAAAAGGGACCATGGAGAGTTTTGGCGATCGCCTGGCAAGCCTTGCCGCGGGGTGCTACGACTGCCCGTGCACAAGTTCGGGGTACTATTGTACCCCTACTTTAGTACACCGACAGGAGCCCCCGGGCCTGGGCCATACACGGTGCCGAGCGCTGTTGGGCCAGGCCCAAAACAGTGCACGGGCACGCGCGGCCTGGGTCACGCTGCATCTTCTTCTGCATCCACCACGTCCTCCCCGAACGGCACGCGTCGAACGCGGCATCGTGGGGAGAGGCGTGCATGACGTGGGCGGCGTGCGCGGGGCTGAGCCCCGCAGGCATGCGTCACGTCGCAATAAAGGGGGACGGTTCGCGCCATCTCCATAAGTGGAGGGAGGCGTGGAGGCGTGGCTCGTTCGCTGGACGGGGCCGAGGCACGGTTTCCGAGGCGTCCGCTCCCCACGATCACGGGGCAGGGGGAGGTCGCCTCATCCGTCGCCTTGGTCCTGCACGCCAGCCACGCGGCTTCCATGCACCTGGAGTTGCGGACGGTGGAGGCAGGAAACCGGGCCCTCGCGGGTCGATGGAGCAGGCCGGTCCCAGTCGCCTGCTCTTCCTGCGTCTTGATTGGCTGAGCGGGGCGGCCGAGCCCCCACCCTGCTCCTTTATAAAGAGCAAGAGGGGGAGACGGAAATCCACACTCCTTCATCTTTTCTTTCCCTTCAGCTTCTGATCCCCTCTCTCCATTCGCCATGGAGAAAGGGAACCCTGGTCCTTCATTGGTGGCGGCGAGGGTCGCCGCTAGGCAACGCGCCCCTCCTCCCCTTGCACCCGCGGTGGCAGAGCCAACCGTAAGGGGAAGGGGGAGGGGGCGAGGTCGTGGACGAGGCCGAGGCGCTCGGGGACGAGGCGGGCGGAGCGACGCGCCGGCCTCGCCTCCGCCAGCGGCTCCTCTTCTCACGGCAGTCCACATCGGGGACGACCCTTGCGAGTTCTTCGTCAGGCTGCGCCGGGCGCCTCGTCGTCGCCTCCGTCTCCCGGCTCCCTTCGCAAGCGTGATGGAGATGGAACAACCCGAGACGCTAAGACTGCGCATGAGGCGCTGTGGGATCAGCGGCACGCGGGTCCATGTTGAGTCCCCAGCCCCCGGCGTGATGTATCTTGGTCGAGGGTGGAAGACGTTCGCCCGTATCCACAGCTTGATGGAGGGGTTCACCCTCCATTTCAAGTTGATGGAGGGCGATCTCCTCTCCGTCAAGGTCTTCTGGTGCTTCGGGACCCGGGCCCGGTGCTGCGTGGATAGCTCCTCCGACAGCGAAGGCTCCTCCTCAAGCGAGAGCGACGAGGAGGGGAGCGACCGCGACGACGAGGGTAGCGGTCGTCGGGATGACGGGTCCGACTAGGCGCCGGTCGCGGCTCCGTGTGGCACCGGCGACCCCATCATCCGTGTCGCCGGCTCCTTGAGCTTCTCGGGGTTGTCTCCTTGGGCGGCTGGAGTGGCAAGGCTGCGGAAGAGGAAGAGGGCTGGCGGCAAGGCCGTCAAGTCGGAGTACGAGGGCGAGGTGCCCTTGACAGCGTGCTGACGTCCTGCCGCCCCGTCGAGCCCTGCTTCCGGAGCTGCCACCACCACCTAGCCTTCAGACGGCCCCCGGGGCGTTCTGTTGGTGTCTTCTGCCACCCGTAGCTCGTCTAGGCGCCCCTTTTGCCCTTTTCGCCTCCTTGTCCTACCTCCTGAGGAGGGAGACAAGAAAGGGATTACGGGCACCTTATCTCTTTTTGACTTGTAAGCCTTCGGGCTTTAGTTGCATTTAAAGCTTGTAATCCCATCTCTCATGTTTTTCATTCTCTCTGAACTGTACCTGAGCGGAATGTTTTTAATGAAAAGGGGATGTTTGCCGGGCCATTTGTCTCGCGGGTAAAACCCACGCCAAGGAGCGAATCCTTTACATCGTTAAGATAGACACTTCTTTGCCCGGCAACAGGCCCTGCCGTCTTCCCGCGCCACTCGACCTTTCTCTCGCCTTTGGCGGAGGTAGGGATGAGGCGGGTTCGGGCTCCTCATTCCGTCCCTTTGCCACCGCGGCAGCTACCAAAACTGGCCCCAGGAACGCGCTCTGGGGCCCAGAGTTAAGGGAGCACAGCAGCTTTTTAGGAAGAAACAAGGTTTTCGCATTCCTCAGTCCATAAGAGAATGCATGACAAGGGATGAAAAACTTATCTGGGATTGCAGCCCCCGGCAACTTTGGCTTGCCGCGGGCGAATCTTTGTACTTGCAGCCCCCGACAACACTGGTTTGCCGGGGACCAGATGCTGGTCCGCCCTTCTTCTCTTCTTCGTCCTTAAGCGGTTTGGCCAGGATATGCAAGACCCTGCGAACCAAGGGAAACGAAGGAACATGAAAAAAGGACGCAGACCCAACCTCTAAGCTAGGGGTTAGCAGCTGTTAGGCACTATCAACCCTAACCAAGGACGAGACTCGACTCAGCATGCATGCTAAAACTTAGGGCGCCAGCGCTTCATTTACTGCTGCTCAGGGTCTGCGCCTGGCTTTGTACAAAGGATTACATGCAACAGCGGCAAGAATTGTACAAAAGGGTGGTTGCCGGACGGGGTCCGACAACCGCGTCTTACGGGTAAAACTGACGAAGATGCTCAATATTCCAGGAGTTGCTCACCGGAGTGCCATCTTCGGTCTCAAGGCGGACAACGCCGGGCCTCGTGACTCGTCTCACCCGGTAAGGGCCTTCCCACTTCAGCGTCAACTTGTTATGATTCTTGGCGGACGGAGCGCGCCGAAGAACAATGTCGCCTTCCTCGAAGCTTCTGGCTTTAACTTTGCGACTATGGTAGCGACGCAAAGCTTGCTGGTAGCGAGAGGCTCGCACAGCAGCCTGAAGACGATCTTCCTCAAGGAGCAGCGCGTCATCTTCACGCAGCCGCTCTTGCTCAAGCTCATCATAAGCGAGCACTCGAGGTGACCCGTATACGAGTTCCGTGGGGGTAACTGCTTCTGCTCCATAGACTAGAGCAAATGGTGTCTGGCCAGTGGCTCGATTTGGCGTCGTTCTGATCGACCAAAGAGCCACCGGCAGCTCCTCGATCCAGTTTCTTCCGCCCTTGTGCAGCCTGTCGAAAGTTCTACTCTTGAGCCCGCGCAGCACTTCGGCATTGGCCCTCTCGGCTTGACCGTTGCTCCTGGGATGAGCAACAGAAGCGAAGCAGACCTTGGCACCGAGATCTTGGACGTATTGCATGAAGGCGCGGCTCGTGAATTGTGTACCGTTGTCGGTGATGATCCTGTTGGGGATCCCGAAGCGGCAAACAATCGACCTGAAGAACTTGACTGCTGACTGTGCTGTCACCTTCCTCACTGGTTCCACTTCCGTCTTCTTTGTGAACTCGTCGATTGCGACGTACAAGTACTCAAAGCCCCCGACAGCTCAGGGGAAGGGGCCGAGGATGTCGAGCCCCCAGACCGAAAATGGCCAGGATAAAGGGATCGTCTGGAGAGCTTGAGCTGGCTGGTGTATCTGCTTGGAATGGAACTGGCACGCTTCACACTTGGTTACTTGTGCAGTTGCATCCTGGAGGGCTGTCGGCCAGAAGAAACCTTGCCGGAACGCTTTGCCGGCAAGTGCTCTTGCGCCAATGTGGTGACCACATATGCCTCCATGTATCTCTGCCAACAGCTTTTGTCCGTCTTCCCGGGAAATACACTTCAATTTCACACCGTTGCGCCCTCTTCTGTACAGCGTGTTGTCGATGAACTGGTACATACTCGAGCGCCGGGCTACTCTTTTCGCTTCTTCTTGTTCTTCGGGAAGTTCTCCGTTCTGGAGGAAATGGACAGTCTGCTGCGCCCATGCTGGAGCCTGTGGCTCGACAATAAGGACTGAAGGCACATCTGCTGCTGCTGGAACGTCCGCTTCTACGGCGAGGATCTGGGGCTCAGCCGGAGCTTGATGTTCCCCGGCAAGCTTGCCGGAGCAAAACTTGTCGGGAGCGCTTGCTTCTACGGAACAAACCCCGGGGTTTGCCGGAGCAGACTGCTCCTCAGCACTCTTGGCGTCGATCTTGGGGACCTTTTTGGCGGTGGCTCCGGGGAGCTCTTGTAACGCCCCAGATGTAACTTGCCATATTTGTAATCCAACTCTTGCCATTTCCGACTATGTGTTATGATATTCCCTCCGTGGTTGGGTTCTCTCCGTTTTGCATTTTGGTCATGTCATGCATTTCATATCATGTCATCATGTGCATCGCATTCGCATACGTGTTCGTCTCATAAATCCGAGCATCTTTCCCGTTGTCCGTTTTGCAATCCGGCGCTCCTATGTCTCCCGGCGTCCCCTTTTACATTTCTTCATGAGCGGGTATTAAACATTCTCGGAATGGACCGAGGTTTGACATGTGGCCTCGGTATAGCACCGGTAGACCGCCTGTCAAGTTTCGGGTCAATCGGAGTTCGTTTGGTACTCCAACGGTTAACCGGGTAACCGTGAAGGCCTCGTGTGTGTTGCAGCCCAACACCCCTTCAAAACAGCCCAATAACCCATCTAAGGCACTCCCATGTCCTCCGCCGTTCGATCACGATCGCGTGGCCGAAAACCGCACTCCATTTGGAGCCTCCTAGCTCCTCCTATCTATAAAAAAGGCCTCCCCCTTCTCTAATCTCGGGTAAAAACACCCCAAACCCTAGTCCAATTCGCCCCGCCGCCGCCGGACACGTCTGGCCCGAGCCGGACGAATCCCGCCGCCGCCTGCAGCCACTCGCGGGACGCCACGTGTCCCCGCGCCGCCGCCCACCGCCGCCGCAGACACTTAGTGGTTTCACTAAGTCCCTGACTGCTGTTATTTTCATGCCATGTATTCATGTTGTTTCTGAGAGATCTATGAATAATTTGAGCATGATCAGTAAGGGTGTTTTCAACTTGAGTATTTGCTTAATCCATCCATACCTTTGTTTGCAATTATGGAGTGCCATAGCTTGAGTCAATCGAGCTCTACTTTTGCTTCAAAATGTTGCTGGCAGATTGTTTACGTGTTATTCGATTTTGCCAAGCTTGGTGTAGTTGATCCTTGCATGATATGATGTTATTCTTGCCATGTCTAGTTACTATGCCATGTCTTCTTGATGTATGTATGCTTAGTTTATCATGAAATGCTCTGTAGCGAGTGCATCGAGCTCGTGAACATGCCTAGTCGTTATTAGTTTTCTGCCATGTCCAGTTTTCTGCTGTCTGAAACCTGTAACGAAACTTGCTTATTTGACATGGGTGTAATCATATTTTATGATCGTTTTTGGCTTATGGTCAGTAAGGGGTTTTTGTCAAGTGCTATGGGTAGATTCATGCCATGCCTTACTTTGCTATTTTCTGAACCTGTAGCATGTTGTTTTGTTGCTCTGAACATATGTCATCCTGATGTTAGTTTTTCTGCTATGTTGTTAATTTCACCAAGTCTGAGAACTTATTATCGTTTGTACTTTTTCCATGATTCTTTGGACCTGTTATTATGTGATTTAGCCGTAGCTCAGTGTTCATCTTATGTCGTGCATCTTGTGTAGATTATGGTCATATGCTTTGTTGCCATGTTTGGGTGCAGTAGCTTAATTAATTGTTGCTTGCTAAGTAGCATCATGCTGTTAATGGCAGATTCGTGTCATTCTTGTATTGCTTGCCATTTGCAAACCGTGCATCCGATTCCGGTGTATTTTATATCGATTTCAACCGAAATCACCTCATCTATCCAGTGGCATGCTTGGTTTGCCAAGATTATGCCCTGTTCATCCTTGTCCTTCCGGAGCATGCATACGCATTGCATACCACCTCTCGCATATCATTGCCATGTTTTGCATCATATTGCTTGCGCATTGCATCGTGGTTGATATTGGTTCCTTTGCTTGTTCTCTTGTCTTGGGTAGAGCCGGGAGACGAGTACGTGACCGAGGATTCCGTTGAGAACGCTTTCGAGGACCAAGCTTTCGACAACTCTGAGACTCTTGCAGGCAAGATGACCATACCCTCGAAATCACTTCTATCTTTGCTTGCTAGATTGCTCGCTCTTTTGCTATGCCTATGCTGTGATACCTACCACTTGCTATATCATGCCTCCTATATTGCCATGTCAGCCCCTAACCATCCATGTCCTAGCAAACCGTTGTTCGGCTATGTTACTGCTTTACTCAGCCCCTCTTATAGCGTTGCTAGTTGCAGGTGAAGATGAAGTTTGTTCCTTGTTGGAACATGGACTTGTTGTTCCTTGTTGGAACATGTTTACTTGTTGGGATATCACAATACCTCTTATTTAATTAATGCATCTATATACTTGGTAAAGGGTGGAAGGCTCGGCCTTATGCCTGGTGTTTTGTTCCACTCTTGCCACCCTAGCATCCGTCATACCGGTGTTATGTTCCTGGAGTTTGCGTTCCTTACACGGTTGGGTGATTTATGGGACCCCCTTGACAGTTCGCTTTGAATGAGACTTTTCCAGCAAGGCCCAACATTGGTTTTACCATTTGCCACCTAGCCTTTTTCCCTTGGGTTCTGTAGACTCAAGGGTCATCTTTATTTTAACCCCCCGGGCCAGTTCTCCTTCGATTGCTGGTCCAACTAGAGCCACTTGCGGTGCCGCCCTGAGGCAACTTGGGGTATCTTCGGTTGCCGTACGTAGTGATCATCCGGATGTGCCCTGAGACCGAGATATGTGCAGCTCCTATCAGGATTTGTCGGCACAATCGGGCGGCTTTGCTGGACTTGTTTTGTTGCTGTCGAAATGTCTTGTAGTCCGGGATTCCGAGATTGATCGGGTCTTCCCGGTAGAAGGAATATCCTTCGTTGACCGTGAGAGCTTATCATGGGCTAAGTTGGGACACCCCTGCAGGGTATTATCTTTCGAAAGCCGTGCCCGCGGTTATGAGGCAGATGGGAATTTGTTGATGTCCGGTTGTAGAAAACCCGAAGTTGACCTTAACTAAAACACATCAACCGCGTGTGTAACCGTGATGGTCTCTTCTCGGCGGGGTCCGGGAAGTGAACACGGTTGTTGGAGTTATGTCTGACGTAGGTTGTTTCAGGATCACTTCTTGATCACTTCTAGCTTCACGACCGTGCTTTGCCTTCTCTTCTCGCTCTCTTTTGCGCTGTAGCCACCATATGCTAGTCGCTTGCTGCAGCTCCACCTCACAAACCCCTTTCCCACCTTTGAGCTTAAATAGTCTTGATCTCGCGGGTGTGAGATTGCTGAGTCCCCGTGACTCATAGATATTATCACCACAGTTGCAGGTACCAACGATGCCATTGCAGATGACGCGACCGAGCTCACTTGGGAGTTCGACGAGGAACGTGGCCGTTACTATGTTTCTTTTCCAGATGATCAGTAGTGGAGCCCAGTTGGGTGATCCGGGGATCTGTTTAGCATTTGGGGTAGTCTTCTTTCATTTTGGTGCCGTAGTCGGACCTTGAGTGTAATCTGTATGATGGATGTTATTTATGTACTTGTGTGAAGTGGCGATTGTAAGCCAACTATGTATCTTTCCCCTTTATTTATTACATGGATTGTGTGAAGATTACCTCACTTGCGACATTGCTTTCAATGCGGTTATGCCTCTAAGTCGTGCCTCGACACGTGGGAGATATAGCCGCATCGAGGGCGTTACAAGTTGGTAATCAGAGCCTTTCCCCGACCTTAGGAGCCCCCACTGTTTGATCATCTTTAGTGGCCGAGTTGTGTCTAGAAAAATGTTTTTGAGTCATTTAGGAATTATATATCGGAGAGTTTAGGAATTCTTTTTACTCCCCAGTCCCTTCGACCTTCTGGTGAGGCATCCTGACGTAGAGTTTTGACTCTTCTCTTCTCAAATTTCACTAAATTTTTTTTTAGGATCACGCGGGTATATTACAATCGTTCCGATGGTTTTATGATGACAACATTGTCTTGGTTGCCTCCTGACATTTAGGGGTTGTGGCAGTGTCCCGGGGAGTTGAGCTCCGAGGTGTTGTCGTCATAATTTTATCGTTGCGGTTTTGGAATACCTGAGTTTAGTACGCCGACATCGAAAATCTCTTTTGTACAGTTGTTGGTGAGATAACCCTGATAGCCCAGTACTGTGGCGAGTGCAGGAGTATTGCCATGACTTGTATAACGGATGTGTTTTCGAAGGTTGAGGTAGACGATTTCCGAAGGTTTCATGGTTATGTGTTGAAGGATGGATACAGCTGGTTGTAGGATTTGCTAGTTTGGGTGAGATATTATGCTTCCCCTGTATCCCCAACACCTGATTGCATAACCAGAAAGTTTCGGGAGTTTATAAGTGGGAATTCTTGTAGCTCTAGTATTTCTTCCGCAGATATTTGGTTTGTGATTGGGTAATCCTTACCAAGTATTTGTTCACTTCCGTACCTTGTTGATTTTATTCCTTACCATGTTCTAAGTGGCTTCTCAGCTTTGGAAGTGTGATGTTTTACATTGGAATTCATTCGTTCATTCTCGTTCGAATGTTAATTGTGAAGACTATATGTTGCAATTTCGTTCCTTTGATTCAGCCTCAATATATCTCTGTCAAGATGCTAATGGATGTCACCCTCTTCAGGATGGCTCCACCAACGTGTCAGAATCCGGAACGCAATGAAGGGAATCAGGCTAACCCTCCGCCACCACCTCCGCCTCCGGAAGCTTGGCAGGCCCTGATGACTGCCACAAATGCCAATGCTCAGATTCTGATTCAGCTCTTGCAAGATCGCAACCAAGGGCAAGCTAATCAAGAGAATCAAGGCCAAGGCAACAATCAGCCGCATTTCGCTTCACTGAACCAGTTCCTTGCTAATCAGCCAAAGACCTTCAGCTACTGTGTCGAGGCCACAGACGCCGATGATTGGCTCGTGGACATCAGCAAGCATTTCGAGTGCAGCAATGTGAGACCTGAGGACTTTGTCAAGTTTGCCTCTTTTCAACTCAAAGATCAAGCTGCTGAGTGGTTCCAGCAATACAAAGATTCCAGAGGAGGTCGTGTGATCACTTGGGATGATTTCCGTCGTGACTTCAAAGCACACCACATTCCAGAAAGTGTTGTTGAGCTTAAGCGTGAGGAATTCCGCAATCTCAAGAAAGGCAACATGACTGTCTATCAATACAACACTCAGTTCCAGAAGCTCTCTCGTTTTGCAAGGCAAGACATTCCTGATGAGAAGAGTATGATCTACCAATTCAGACGTGGTCTCAAAGAAGATCTGCAGCTTGCTCTCGTGCTTTTCGAGCCATTAAAGTATGATGAATTCTACAACATGGCACTGAAACAAGAAGCTGCTCAGCTCAAGTGTGAGGCATCTAAGAAGAGAGTCAGAGACGCAGTCCAGTCTTCTTCTTCCTCACTTGTGGCAGCTAAGCAACAGAAGTTCTGGTTGCCTCCTCCTCCTCCGTTCCGTCAGCCTTTTCAACAGAAGAACTCAAGTGGTCGTGGATCTTCCCACCCACCCAACCCTGGCTATCAGAACAAGTCTCAGAACCAAACTCCAAGGTCAAGTGCTCCTTACCATCGTCCGCTCTCAGAGGTGACTTGTAACAAATGTCAGTAGAAGGGTCACTATGCGAACAAGTGCTTCAATCAAAGGCGCCTTCCGCCTCCTCCTCCTGTGAAATCTTCCAGCAATGCAGTGGTCAAGCATAATCCTAAGTCTGCAAAGGTGAACATGTTGAATGCAGCTCAAGCAGAGGAGTCTTCTGAAGTGATCATGGGTAATCTTCCTGTTAATGATATTCCTGCCAAAGTCTTATTTGATACTGGTGCATCGCTTTCTTTCATTTCGAGACCTTTTGTTGCTAAGCATGAGTTTGTGACCGAAAAGATTCCTATTCCGTTGAAGATTGTGTCCCCGGGCAAGCAAATGACATCTAATGTTTGTGTCCCGGATGTTTCTATCAAGATGGGCGACTATAAATTCTTGTCTAAACCAGTTGTTCTTGGTGATTCTGATATTGATCTCATTCTCGGGATGGACTGGCTTTCTAAGCACAAGGCTCAGCTCGAGTGTGCTGCCAGGGAAATCAAATTGACTCACTCTTCTAACGATGTGATCATCTATGCTTCTCGTGACGATACCATTCGGTTGTTTTCTCTCAATGAGAATGATGAATTGGAGGCTATCTCTCAGATTCCAGTCGTTTGTGAGTACCAAGATGTTTTTCCAGAAGAGCTTCCGGGTATGCCTCCCCGCAGGCCAGTTGAATTCGTTATTGATCTTGAGCCTGGCACGGAACCCGTTTGCAAGCGTCCTTACAAGCTTGGACCAGATGAGCTCAAGGAATTAAAGATTCAACTCGATAAACAAGAACGTCTGGGTCTGATCAGACCGAGTTCTTCTCCGTGGGGTTGTGGTGTTCTTTTTGTCAAGAAGAAGGATGGCACGGACCGACTTTGCGTCGATTACCGTCCATTGAACAAGAAGACTATCAAGAACAAGTACCCACTTCCCAACATCAATGAGCTTTTCGAGCAACTCAAAGGTGCTAAAGTGTTCTCCAAGCTTGACCTTCGTATGGGTTATCATCAGATTCGCATTCGTGAAGAAGATATTCCCAAGACAGCATTCAGAACAAGCTTTGGTTCTTATGAATATACTGTCATGTCTTTCGGCCTTGTCAATGCTCCTCCATATTTCACTCGCTTGATGAATTTCATTTTCAACCCCTACATCAACGAATTTGGCTTGGTCTATCTCGATGATATTTTGGTCTTCTCCAAGAATAAGAAGGATCATGCCGAACATTTGCGATTGGTACTCGACAAGCTCAGAGAGTATCAATTATATGCGAAGTTCTCCAAATGTGAATTCTGGCTTGATGAAGTTCTTTATCTTGGTCATATCATCTCTGCCAAGGGCATTGCTGTTAATCCAGAGAGGGTGTCTGCAGTTTTGAATTGGAATCCTCCTCAGAATGTCAAGCAGCTTCGCAGTTTTCTTGGACTTGCAAGCTATTGCCGAAGATTCGTTGAGAATTTCTCCAAGATTGCTAAGCCTCTTTCCAACCTCCTCCAGAAGCATGTGAAATATGTCTGGTCTCCTGAGTGTGACGTTGCTTTCAACACTCTCAAAGAGAAACTTGTCACTGCTCCAGTTCTGACTCCTCCTGATGAATCCAAGCCTTATGAAGTATTCTGTGATGCTTCTCTTCAGGGCCTCGGTGCTGTGTTAATGCAAGAGAAGAAGGTTGTTGCCTATACCTCTCGCCAGTTGAAGCCCAATGAAAGGAACTACCCCACTCACGATCTTGAGTTGGCGGCAGTTGTCCACGCACTAATAACATGGAGACATCTCCTGTTGGGAAGGAAAGTGGACATTTTCACCGATCACAAGAGTCTCAAGTACATCTTCACTCAGCCTCATCTCAACCTCAGGCAAACTCGATGGGTCAAAATGATTCAAGAGTATAATCCGAGTATTGAATATACTCCAGGCAAGGCTAATGTGATTGCAGACGCTTTGAGCAGAAAGGCTTACTGCAACAGCTTAATCCTCAAGCCTTTTCAACCGGATCTCTGTGAGTCTTTTCGCAAGTTGAATCTCCAAGTTGTTCCTCAAGGTGTTCTTGCCAACCTCATCGTCTCTCCTACTTTGGAAGATCAGATTCGTGAGGCACAATTGTTGGATACCATGGTGAAGAAGGTGAAACGTGGTATTGAAAAGAGCATCCCCAAATACAAGTGCTATCGAGTTGATGACAGAGATACTCTTTTCTTCGAGGACCGGATTGTGGTTCCAAAGGGTGATCTTCGTAAAGTCATTATGAATGAAGCGCACAACTCTCTCCTGTCTATTCATCCTGGAAGTTCGAAGATGTACCATGACCTCAAGCAGTCGTATTGTTGGACTCGAATGAAGCGAGAGATCGCTCAATTCGTGAATGAGTGTGATGTCTGCAGAAGGGTGAAAGCAGAACACCAACGACCAGCTGGACTTCTCCAACCTCTTGCTATTCCTGAATGGAAGTTTGATCATATCGAAATGGACTTCGTGACTGGTTTTCCTAAGTCCAAGCGTGGAAATGATGCTATCTTCGTCGTCATCGACAAGCTCACCAAAGTGGCTCATTTTCTTCCTATCAAAGAGTCTATCACAGCAGCGCAGCTGGAAGAGCTCTACACCTCCAGAATTGTCTCTTTGCACGGCATTCCGCAATTGATTTCTTCAGACCGTGGCAGCATCTTTACCTCCAAGTTTTGGGATTCTTTTCAGACGGCCATGGGCACCAACATTCGCTTCAGCACAGCTTTCCACCCTCAAACTAGTGGACAAGTCGAGCGTGTCAACCAAATTCTTGAAGATATGCTCAGAGCCTGTGTTATTTCTTTCGGCATGAAGTGGGAGGATTGTCTTCCTTATGCTGAATTCTCTTACAACAACAGTTTTCAAGCCAGCTCGGGCAAAGCCCCATTCGAGATTCTCTATGGCAGAAAGTGCTGTACTCCTCTCAACTGGTCTGAAACCGGTGAACGTCAATTGCTCGGCAATGATTTGATCTCAGAGGCTGAGGCTATGTGCAAGGTGATTCGTGAGAACCTCAAAGCCGCGCAATCGCGCCAGAAGAGCCATTACGATAGCAAACACCGTGATGTGGCATTCGAGATCGGAGACCATGTTTACCTCCGTGTCTCGCCAATGAAAGGAACTCGTCGCTTCGGTATCAAGGGGAAACTTGCCCCTAGATACGTCGGTCCCTTCAAGATCATCGGGAAACGAGGCGATCTAGCCTATCAACTTGAGCTTCCCTCCAGCTTTGCAAATGTGCACGATGTCTTCCACGTGTCACAGCTTCGCAAGTGCTTCAAGACGCCTGAGCGCACCATCAACTTCGAAGAGATTGATCTTCAAGAAGATTTGTCCTATCATGAGCACCCAGTTGCCATTCTTGAGACAACTGAGCGCAAGACTCGCAACAAGTCAATCAAATTCCTCAAAGTGAAATGGTCACATCATTCAGACCGAGAGGCCACCTGGGAGCGTGAAGACCACATACGTTCCGAGTATCCGGAGTTCTTTCAGTCCTAGATCTCGGGACGAGATCCTCTCGTAGTGGTGGTGTGTTGTAACGCCCCAGATGTAACTTGCCATATTTGTAATCCAACTCTTGCCATTTCCGGCTATGTGTTATGATATTCCCTCCGTGGTTGGGTTCTCTCCGTTTTGCATTTTGGTCATGTCATGCATTTCATATCATGTCATCATGTGCATCGCATTCGCATACGTGTTCGTCTCATAAATCCGAGCATCTTTCCCGTTGTCCGTTTTGCAATCCGGCGCTCCTATGTCTCCCGGCGTCCCCTTTTACATTTCTTCATGAGCGGGTATTAAACATTCTCGGAATGGACCGAGGTTTGACATGTGGCCTCGGTATAGCACCGGTAGACCGCCTGTCAAGTTTCGGGTCAATCGGAGTTCGTTTGGTACTCCAACGGTTAACCGGGTAACCGTGAAGGCCTCGTGTGTGTTGCAGCCCAACACCCCTTCAAAACAGCCCAATAACCCATCTAAGGCACTCCCATGTCCTCCGCCGTTCGATCACGATCGGGTGGCCGAAAACCGCACTCCATTTGGAGCCTCCTAGCTCCTCCTATCTATAAAAAAGGCCTCCCCCTTCTCTAATCTCGGGTAAAAACACCCCAAACCCTAGTCCAATTCGCCCCGCCGCCGCCGGACACGTCCGGCCAGAGCCGGACGAATCCCGCCGCCGCCTGCAGCCACTCGCGGGACGCCACGTGTCCCCGCGCCGCCGCCCACCGCCGCCGGCGGCCTCCCACGCCCGCGCCTCGTCCCCGCAGCCCGCGCCGCTGCCCGAATCCCGCGCGCGCCCCGCGTCCCTCCGGCTCCCCTCCTCGCCGGCGCAGCCCAGGCCGCCGCCGCCGCTCCCGCCCGCGTCCGTAGCGCGCCTCCCGCGCCGAGTCGCCGCCGCCGCCGCCCGCCGGCGTCGTGCCCCGCCGCCTCCGTCGCCCTTCGCCGCCGTCCCGCCGCGCCGGACTCCGCCCGGCGAGCCGCGCCGCCCCCGCGCCTCCCCTCGCCGCCCCGCGGCCAGATCCGGGCCGGCCCCGCCGGATCCGGCCGGGCCCGACTCCGCCGCCGCCTCCCCGGTCGTCTCCGGCGAGCCGCCGCCCGCCTCGGTTCGCGCGCCGCCGGAACCCTAGATCCGGAGGTCTATTTTTTCACCAAGTCCCAGTATTTTCATCATCATCATCACATGTTCCCAGTGCCGTAACTTTGCATCCGTAGCTCCGTTTCGCGCGTATAATATGTCAGTTTGTTAGTATCGAAGAGTACATCATTTTGTTCCATTGCGTCATTTTCATTTGAGGTCATCTCAGTGCCCGAAATGCTGTTAGAAGAGGGCTAGTTGATGTTAGTTGCTGGATCTTATCTGAACATGCACTTTTGTCATTTTTGCCATGATTGATGTGTACCTCCTATGAAGTTGTGTCCTACATGAGTTTTGTAATATGCCATGTTAACTTTCCAGAGAATTTTGACATGTATTTTTGTGATACTTGTGGTGACTAGCACAAGCATACAAACTAGGTCACTTGATGTTGCTGATTTCAGAGACACAGTGGTTTCACTAAGTCCCTGACTGCTGTTATTTTCATGCCATGTATTCATGTTGTTTCTGAGAGATCTATGAATAATTTGAGCATGATCATTGAGGGTGTTTTCAACTTGAGTATTTGCTTAATCCATCCATACCTTTTTTTGCAATTATGGAGTGCCATAGCTTGAGTCAATCGAGCTCTACTTTTGCTTCAAAATATTGCTGGCAGATTGTTTACGTGTTATTCGATTTTGCCAAGCTTGGTGTAGTTGATCCTTGCATGATATGATGTTATTCTTGCCATGTCTAGTTACTATGCCATGTCTTCTTGATGTATGTATGCTTATTTTATCATGCAATGCTCTGTAGCGAGTGCATCGAGCTCGTGAACATGCCTAGTCGTTATTAGTTTTCTGCCATGTCCAGTTTTCTGCTAAGTCTGAAACCTGTAACGAAACTTGCTTATTTGACATGGGTGTAATCATATTTTATGATGCTTTTTGGCTTATGGTCAGTAAGGGGTTTTTGTCAAGTGCTATGGGTAGATTCATGCCATGCCTTACTTTGCTATTTTCTGAACCAGTAGCATGTTGTTTTGTTGCTCTGAACATGTCATCCTGATGTTAGTTTTTCTGCTATGTTGTTAATTTCACCAAGTCTGAGAACTTATCATCTTTTGTCGTGCATCTTGTGTAGATTATGGTCATATGCTTTGTTGCCATGTTTGGGTGCAGTAGCTTAACTAATTGTTGCTTGCTAAGTAGCATCATGCTGTTAATGGCAGATTCGTGTCATTCTTGTATTGCTTGCCATTTGCAAACCGTGCATCCGATTCCGGTGTATTTTATATCGATTTCAACCGAAATCACCTCATCTATCCAGTGGCATGCTTGGTTTGCCAAGATTATGCCCTGTTCATCCTTGTCCTTCCGGAGCATGCATACGCATTGCATACCACCTCTCGCATATCATTGCCATGTTTTGCATCATATTGCTTGCGCATTGCATCGTGGTTGATATTGGTTCCTTTGCTTGTTCTCTTGTCTTGGGTAGAGCCGGGAGACGAGTACGTGACCGAGGATTCCGTTGAGAACGCTTTCGAGGACCAAGCTTTCGACAACTCTGAGACTCTTGCAGGCAAGATGACCATACCCTCGAAATCACTTCTATCTTTGCTTGCTAGATTGCTCGCTCTTTTGCTATGCCTATGCTGCGATACCTACCACTTGCTATATCATGCCTCCTATATTGCCATGTCAGCCCCTAACCATCCATGTCCTAGCAAACCATTGTTTGGCTATGTTACTGCTTTGCTCAGCCCCTCTTATAGCGTTGCTAGTTGCAGGTGAAGATGAAGTTTGTTCCTTGTTGGAACATGGACTTGTTGTTCCTTGTTGGAACATGTTTACTTGTTGGGATATCACAATACCTCTTATCTAATTAATGCATCTATATACTTGGTAAAGGGTGGAAGGCTCGGCCTTATGCCTGGTGTTTTGTTCCACTCTTGCCACCCTAGCTTCCGTCATATCGGTGTTATGTTCCCGGAGTTTGCGTTCCTTACACGGTTGGGTGATTTATGGGACCCCCTTCATAGTTCGCTTTGAATGAGACTTTTCCAGCAAGGCCCAACATTGGTTTTACCATTTGCCACCTAGCCTTTTTCCCTTAGGTTCTGCAGACTCAAGGGTCATCTTTATTTTAACCCCCCCGGGCCAGTTCTCCTTCGATTGCTGGTCCAACTAGAGCCACTTGCGGTGCCGCCCTGAGGCAACTTGGGGTATCTTCGGTTGCCGTACGTAGTGTTCATCCGGATGTGCCCTGAGACCGAGATATGTGCAGCTCCTATCAGGATTTGTCGGCACAATCGGGCGGCTTTGCTGGACTTGTTTTGTTGCTGTCGAAATGTCTTGTAGTCCGGGATTCCGAGATTGATCGGGTCTTCCCGGTAGAAGGAATATCCTTCGTTGACCGTGAGAGCTTATCATGGGCTAAGTTGGGACACCCCTGCAGGGTATTATCTTTCGAAAGCCGTGCCCGCGGTTATGAGGCAGATGGGAATTTGTTGATGTCCGGTTGTAGAAAACCCGAAGTTGACCTTAACTAAAACACATCAACCGCGTGTGTAACCATGATGGTCTCTTCTCGGCGGCGTCCGGGAAGTGAACACGGTTGTTGGAGTTATGTCTGACGTAGGTTGTTTCAGGATCACTTCTTGATCACTTCTAGCTTCACGACCGTGCTTTGCCTTCTCTTCTCGCTCTCTTTTGCGCTGTAGCCACCATATGCTAGTCGCTTGCTGCAGCTCCACCTCACAAACCCCTTTCCCACCTTTGAGCTTAAATAGTCTTGATCTCGCGGGTGTGAGATTGCTTAGTCCCCGTGACTCACAGATATTATCACCACAGTTGCAGGTACCAACGATGCCAGTGCAGATGACGCGACCGAGCTCACTTGGTAGTTCGACGAGGAACGTGGCCGTTACTATGTTTCTTTTCCAGATGATCAGTAGTGGAGCCCAGTTGGGTGATCCGGGGATCTGTTTAGCATTTGGGGTAGTCTTCTTTCATTTTGGTGCCGTAGTCGGACCTTGAGTGTAATCTGTATGATGGATGTTATTTATGTACTTGTGTGAAGTGGCGATTGTAAGCCAACTATGTATCTTTCCCCTTTATTTATTACATGGATTGTGTGAAGATTACCTCACTTGCGACATTGCTTTCAATGCGGTTATGCCTCTAAGTCGTGCCTCGACACGTGGGAGATATAGCCGCATCGAGGGCGTTACAGCTCTGCCGGAAGATAGTCACTGGATACCAACTTCCTCTTCTTGTTCCGTCCGGTTGATGGTGTTACGGATGGCTGAGTCAGCTTGAGCACAAAGGTTCCTGGCTCCACAGGTAACTTAAGTGCTGCGCACTTTGACAGGCCATCAGCAATGTCGTTCTCAGCTCTTGGAATGTGTTCCATTTGTAGGCTGTCAAAGTGTTCTTCTAGCTTCCTCACTTCATCAACGTACGCTTCCATCAACGAACTCTGCTAATCCTTGTTCACTTGGCAGATGACAAGCTGCGAGTCATCCCTGACAATGAGCTTCTTGATCCCAAGTTCTGCCGCGATCCTGAGACCGGCAAGCAAACCTTCATACTCTGCAGTATTGTTGGTTGCTTGCTCCTTGGGGAAGTGCATCTGGACTATGTACTTGAGGTGCTCTCCGGTGGGCGCGATGAGCAACGCGCCAGCACCGGCGCCTTGCAGCGAGAAGGCACCATCAAAATACATCAACCACTCTTTGCTTGCTTCTTTGACGGGGATGCTCGTCTCTGGGATTTTTTCGTCTGGTGTCGGTGTCCACTCTGCTATGAACTCCGCCAATGATCTGCTTTGGATAGTTGAAGTGCTCTCGAATTTGAGACCGAAGCTTGATAGTTCCAGTGCCCACTCGACAATCCTGCCTGTGGATTCTGGATTCTGTAGTATCCTCTTCAGCGGAAAGCGGGTGACAACCGTAATCTCATGTGCTTGGAAGTAATGGAGCAGCTTTGTCGAGGCCATGAGAAGGCCGAAAAGCAATTTCTGCACACCAGAGTACCTTGACCTAGCCCCCTGCATAAGGGAGCTGACAAAGTAAACTGCGCGCTGCACCATTCTCTTCTTCTGCACCTCCACTTGCTCCTGCGCAGATTCATCCTTGTCGGGGCCAGAGCTTGTCGGGGAAGCCTCCTGCTTATCGCCGGACGCGCTTGCCGCGGTTGCTAGCTCATCATCTGCCTCCCTCTCCGCTACTAACGCAGCACTAACCACTTGATTGGTTGCCGCCAGGTACAACGGCAACTTCTCTTGTGGTTTAGGCGCGACAAGTATTGGAGCGGAGGACATGTATTTCTTCAAGTCCTGCAGCGCAGCCTCCGCTTCCGGAGTCCATTTCACTGGACCCGCCTTTTTCAAAACTTTGAAAAATGGCAGGGCGCGTTCTGCAGACTTGGAAATAAACCTACTGAGAGCCGCGACGCAGCCGGCAAGCCTTCATACATCCTTGACGCGTGTTGGTGCTTCAATCTGCTCGATGGCCTTGATTTTGTCTGGATTGGCTTCGATTCCTCGCTGAGACACGAAGAACCCGAGAAGCTTGCCGGTAGGGACTCCAAACACGCACTTCTCGGGGTTGAGCTTGAGGCTGATCTTGCGCAGGTTCGTAAAGGTCTCTTCTAAATCTTGAATCAGGGTTGCCCTGTTCCTGCTTTTGACCACTATGTCATCCATGTAGGCTTCCACATTTCTGTGGAATTGCGACTCAAAAGCGGTATGGACAACCCTCGCAAACGTCGAACTAGCATTCTTCAAACCGAAAGGCATCCGTATGAAACAGTACGTGCCACATGGAGTGATGAATGCGGTCTTCTCCTCATCTTCTTCAGCCATGAAGATCTGATGGTATCCTGAGTATGCGTCAAGAAATGAAAGCAGGTCACATCCGGCCGTGGAGTCAACAATCTGGTCAATGCGCAGCAAGGGAAAGGGATCTTTGGGACAAGCTTTATTAACATCAGTAAAGTCGATGCAAAGCCTCCATTTCTCATTTGCTTTGCGCACGACAACAGGATTGGCCAACCACGTCGGATGGAGCACACCTCTGACAAGGCCTGCCGCTTCCAACTTCTTGATCTCTTCTACGATGAACTCTTGGAGCTCCACCGCTTGCTTCCTGACTCTCTGCTTGACGGGCCGCGCATGAGGACAGGCGGCGAGGTGGTGCTCAATCACTTTCCTGGGAACGCCGGGGATGTCAGATGGTTGCCAGGAAAACACATCGACATTCGCCCGCAGGAAAGCAACGAGAGCGCTTTCCTATTTGGGGTCGAGAGTGGCACTGATGGTGAAGGTACCACCAGTGCCGCCCTGCTTGGCGGACACCTTCTTGGTCGTTGGCGAGGCTGCCATTGACTTCTTACTCTTGCCGGTGGAGCTCGATGGCGCGTCCTCGATGGTAGCGCAGCACTCCGAAGATGTGCGCTTGCCGGAGTTGTCACCAGAGCACTTGCCGGGCTTGGTCTTTTTCTTCCCTCCGGGAGCTTCAGCGGCAAGCGGCTTGTGGTCCGTTGCGGCTGCTGCTTCCCGGTAGATCTTGTCGGCACAGATAAGGGCATCCTTCTTGTCGCCGGGGACAGAGATGCCACTTATCGGGCCTGGCATCTTGAGCATGTTGTATGCGTAGTGAGAGTCCGCCATGAACTTGGCGAGCGCCGGACGACCGAGAATTCCATTGTAGGGCAATGGAAAATCGGCAACGTCAAAAGTGATCCTCTCTGTCCTGAAGTTCAGCTCACTACCAAATGTCACTGGCAACGTTTATCTTCCCCTTCGGCTTGCTCCTTCCCGGGTTGATTCCTTGGAACGTGCCGGTCTCTTCGAGCTCGCTGTCGGGGACTTGGAGTTTCTGGAGCACAGCGGAGGAGATCAGGTTCAAGACGGCCCCGCCGTCGACTAGCATCTTAGTGACCTTGAGGTTGCGGACCGTTGGTGAGACCAACATCGGCAAGCACCCGATCGCAGTTGTGCGGTCAGGGTGGTCCTCAATATCAAAGATGATAGGCGTGCTGGACCATTTCAGAGGCTTGCGCGACTCGACGGGTGGTTCCGCTGCATTGACTTCCCGCGCCCACTGCTTGAGCTGGCGGTGAGAAGTATGCAGAGAAGCACCGCCATCTACGCACAAGACCTCTATGGCTTTCTGAAACTCCTGCTTACTGGTCTCGACATCATCCATGTCTTCGTCTTCGTCGTCATCTTCGTTCTTGTCGCGGCCGCGGGGAGGTCTGTCTGCTTGCCGCTGCTTGTCCTTGTCGCGGCGTCCTCCCTGGCCGGGGCGCTTCGTGCCTGATCCTCCGCCACCTCCCCGGGCTCTCTCCTTGTCGCGTCGCTCGTACTCGGCCTTTTGCAGCTCGACGAGCCGCTCGACCTGCTTGCAGCTCTGGAGGTCATGGCCCTTGGTGCGGTGGATCTTGCAGTACTGTTTGTTGGTGCTGTCCCGCTTGTCGGCGACCGCCACAACCTGGCAATTGGCGCATCCGGCAACCTCCTTGCCGGAGCTACCAGCCTGGGCCTTCTTGGCGGCGCCTTCATCGCCGGACTGCTCAACAACCAGTACTTCTTGGCTTTTCTTCTTCCTGTTGCTCCGCCGCTGGTTCTTCCTTGCCGGGGCGGTATCCTCACTGTCAGACTCTGCTGCTCCAGTGTTCTCTTCGGGGAGTTTCCTCCCTTCCTCAGCACGCGCACACTTGTCGGCCAGGGCATATAGCTCGCTAACGTCTTTGATCTTGCACATCGCCATCTCCTCCCGCATCCTGCGGTTACGCACGTTCTGATGGAACGCGCTGATGACCGCGGTAGGGTGGACGTCTGGGATGTTGTAGTGTACGGGGCTGAATCTCTGGATGAACTTGCGCAAGGGTTCCCCTTCCTTCTGGACGAGCAAATGAAGGTCGCTCGCTTGGCCATGGGGTTTGTGGCAGCCTGTAAAGGCGCCAACAAACTGATGGCACAAGTCTGTCCAGGAGGTTATGGAGTTATCCGGCAAGTGCATGAGCCAGGATCTGACGTTGGATTTGAGTACCAGCGGGAAGTAGTTGGCAAGGATCTTGTCGTCTCGCCCTCCAGCAGCCTGCACCGCAATGGTGTAGATGCTGAGGAACTCCGACGGATGCGACTTGCCGTTGTACTTCTCTGGTACGTCTGGCTTGAAATTCTTCGTGCTGGGCCACTGGACTTGCCGCAGCTCATGGGTGAACGCAGGGCAGCCTACCGCGTACGGCAGGTCGCCTGGTCCCCCCGGCGCATGCATGTCGACAGAGGGCCCAGCGCGCTGGTCTGATTGACACCGCGCTTCTCTCTGACGCTCGATGCGAGTACGAGCGTCCTCTTGCTCTCGTTCGTGAAGAACTTGGCGTTGATCGCGACGAGTTCGCGGATTCGACGACGCGGCGGAGTCGTTGTCGTGATGGCTCCGGCGAGTCGGCGATCTTGGCCTTTGGGGCGGGGAATGCACGGTGGTCGCACCCCCACCGGTCTTGGCGCCATCGGTTCTCGCCTGGCCGACCTGCCGTGGCTGCGACGCACTGTGCTGTCGCGGGGTGTCGCCGTTAGCGAAGCCGATGAGACTCTGTATCGTGGCCCTCCAGTCGTCGAGCTTGTCCGTCGTTGGAAGGTAGTCTAGGAGCAGTTGAGCTCGTGCTAGAGCTTCTGCTGGAGTGGCAGGCAGCGGTGGCGAGCGGCGCGTGGAGAGGGATGTGCTCGAACTTCTAACTACGTTAGAAGGAGCAGCACCCGGACCAGGCAGTCACGCCACGCTCGCGCCAGCACGTTGGTGTGTATGCTGGCCTTGAGCACCCTGGGATCCGCCAGCTCGATCTGGGTCCAGCGAGCGTATGGTACCGTGAGTGCCAAGACGCTGCTGGTCCCGTGCCTCCTGAGAGGGGCGCGGTGCATGTTCGGATGGCGTGGCACCATGAACTGGCTCGGCGACGCCCGTTCCGCCGCCGGTGCCGTCCCCACCACCCGTTTGCTCCAGGGGCGGTGGGTTCGACGCGGACGGACCAGCCACCTCCGGAGCCTTCTTATTCGGTGGCATGTCGATGAAGATGATGGAGATCTAGCCTGTGCAGACGCCGGATCAGGTTCACACAACCTCGACGCCCCCTACCTGGCGCGCCAAAGATGTCGGGGGAAATCTGCCTCCACGAACACCTATGGGGACCGAGCCCCTTTCTGGTTCGGCGGGGGGCGAAGGTCGCGCGAAGAGCGGATCGAGGCGATGCACACAAGGGGTTTACCCAGCTTCGGGCCGCACGGATGCGTAAAACCCTACTGCTGCTTTGTGGTTTGTATTGTGTTCTTGTTCGGGAGCGCTGAGTGCTACAGTACACTCAGGCAACTAATCAGACCGAGCGTGAGTGGCCTTCTTCCTCTCCCTTCCACGTTGCGCATGGGGCCTCCTTTTATATGCGCAAGGGGTTACCCACAGGTGACAATGTAGGCGGGGGCAAAACTGGAAAACACTGTGTTGGGTACAGCTGTTTGCACAGTGCTATCATACCTAACTCTGACGGCAGGGGACAATGGCATTAAATGCCCGTCTAAGTCGCCCAAACAGTGCAGAAAAGGGACCGTCAGGGGCACCACCGTTTGCCACGACGGCTACCCTGTCAGCGTTGCTTCGCCACCGCATGCCCCTGGCTGCGCAGCCTCTCGCCACGTACGCCTGGAATGGCCCCAGAGCGACGCGTGGGTGGATGAGCTGGAACGCAGGCGTGGGGTGGTGACTTGCCGCGGCAAGCGCCTTGCCGCGGTTGATGCCTTGTCGCGCCCGGGAGCTTGTTGCTCACCGGTCCTTGCCGGGACGCGTGGCGCGTCACAGCAAGTCTCTTGTTGTGCCCTGGTCGGCCTTCCCGGCAAGCTCCTCTTGCCGGGGCCTTGTGCTTCGAGCGGCCGCCCCGGCAAGCTCCTCTTGCCGGGGCCTTGCTCTCTTCGGGTGGCCTCCCCGGCAAGCTCCTCCTGCCGGGGCCTTGGCTCAAATACTTTGTTCTTGGATGGCCCAAAAAGGGACCATGGAGAGTTTTGGCGATCGCCTCGCAAGCCTTGCCGCGGGGTGCTACGACTGCCCATGCACAAGTTCGGGGTACTAAAGTACCCCTACTTTAGTACACCGACAATGATAAATAATTTCAAAGTCTCAAGCACTTTGCAAGCAAACATACTTGACACTTGGGGGCTAATGTGTACCGAAGCTTTCTACATTATTAAGCCGGTCCTGGATATTAAAGTCCCAAGCACTTTCCAAGCATAGATGCTTGGCACTTGGGGGCTAATGTGTATCGCAAGTTAAAGGTATTGTGTTACATCCGGTTTAAGTATATTTTCTTTAAGCCGGACAAGCAGTTCTAACCGTTTTTCAAGTCTACAGCATATTTCCTAATAAGCAATAGACTTGGGGGCTGGTACAGTAAGTATGATTGAAAGTAAGGAAGCGTAAGTCATACCTTAGATTTTCGTTGTATTTGTTTCACCATGTCAATTTCCAGGTCACGGCTATTATGCACCTGGTTGATATAACCCGAGACGATCTCTCCAATACTCAAAGGAGTATAGTCAGTGATGTCCGTTTTGGCTTTGCGACGTTCCAATAACTCCTCTTTTGCGGAACATCTGGCAAGAACTGTGGGATGGGCCGGTTCAACAAACTGAGTCTTGAGTATTTCCACCTCTGGGTCAATCATCCTGTCCGGGCTAGGAGCTTCCGGGTTAACAGAACCGACCAGAATATCTTCAGTAGGCAGATCAGAAGTTGATACCGCAATATCCTGAGCCGGTTCAGGCGGTGGCTGATGTGTGGGAGAGCCGGGAGCAGCTGTGCCCAGTTCCGGTTCAGTTACCACAGGGTCTTGGGCCGGATGGTCTTTCTTCGTTTTCTTCCTGGGCTTAACTTGCATGCTATGGACAAAGCAGAAGAATGAGTACAGAAACATGAGGAAGAAAAAACATAAGGTAAATAAATTGATATTACCTAGGAGCAGTCTTAAAAGCCGTCATGTTTGACTGCATGGACTCGTCGGATGAAGGAGAAGTATCCTGATAATTGGAGTCAGAGGAATTGAGAGGTTGACGGATTAGACCCGCCAAAGGTAAAAAAGGGGATAAGTCGGAGATAACCTCAGATCGACGCTTCCGGGTTGCATCAGGCAAGCCGGAGGAGAGCGCTGCATCCCTAGTGGTCCGGGTCTGCCTCCGGCTTTCAAATTGCTGTTGCTTCAAAAGAAAGTCAGGATATTGGTAAGCCAAAGGGTGTGAAAATCTTACTTTCCGGGTTACTCTTCGAATTTTCTGATGCGGCCGAAGCTCGGAGTCGGAAGAGATGATAGTTACCTCTTCCTCGACGGGTTGGCTGTTCACCGTGTCTTCCTAAAAAAGGAGAATAATGTTAGTAAGGTAATGATAAAAGAGTAAGGGAAGTTGAAAGGTTACCTCTTCCTCGTTATCATCAGAATCATCGAGTTGGAACATCTCTGAATCGCTTGGTTTTCTCTTCTTTGAAGTAGAAGGTCTGGTGGTTCTTTTTTCGGCCCTCTTTGCCGCCCGGGCTTGTTTGGTCGCCTCATGATCATATGGGACTTTCCAGAACTTGTCGTTTGCCTGTAAAGAGTTGTGAGGGGGTATGAGTAAAAGTAAGGTAAATACAATAAGAGGTGATCATTGAGGCTGATGACTTACTGTGAGGCCCGGGTTATTCTTACAAAAGGGGAGTAAGCTGAAGGTATTGTTCACCACAGTCCCCTCTTTCAACAGTGACTGGATCATAGCCTCGGCCGTGTCATCTGGTAAATCGTCAGAGCTGTGAAGCAGCGGGTCATCCTTTTCCCCTGAGTAAGTACACATTAAGCCGGGTCGGTGGCTTAACGGAATCACCCTCCAGGTAATCCAGGTCCGGACCAAATCAGTGCCATCCAAACCATTGCCCAAAAGATCCTTAATCTTCTTTATGGTGGGGGCAAGAGGAATACATTCAGCCGGAGATAATTTATCAGCCAATGGGTGGTTGGACTCCAAGCGCAGAGCGCGAAAGCCGGGTAGTGGGTTCTCACCAACCGGAGAGGTATCTTGGCAGTAGAACCACGTCTGGTTCCACTCCTTCGGATGGCTTGGCAGTTCTGCATAAGGGAGAAGACAGTCTCTTCGCTGCTGGATCGAAATACCACCAAGTTCCAGACTGGGTCCATTGGCACGTTCATTTTGCCGGTTCAAATAAAATAGCTCTCTGAACAAGGTCAAACTTGGCTCTTCTCCAAGGTACACTTCGCAAAACACTTGGAAGTTGCAGAGATTTGACACAGAGTCGGGCCCGATGTCTTGATGTCTAAGGTCAAAGAAATGCAAAACATCTCTGAAGAATTTTGGCCCGAGCGGAGCAAAGCCCCTTCCAAGTTGCAGGTCACCTCCCCTTCCTTGGGTTGAGGTTTCTCCTCTGATGGGTTAGGAGCACGATAGGACATAATTTCCTTTCGGGGCAGATGGACGGATTTCACAAACCCAGCTAAAGAGCTCTCTGTAACGGTGGATTTGACCCAGTTGCAGGTCACCGGGGGTTTAACAGCTTTGGGTGCCATTGTGAAAATTGAAGCCTACAACAATATAAAGGAAATTTTCCATTTTATTATAACCCAGAGAATAAGCATTATTAGGTTATTCGTGATGGTGGCTTAAGAAGGGGCCTAATGATATACAGGTAACTATGTGTTAATATTTAAACAACTGCAGGCATTAAAGATGATTAAAGTTTTCTTAAGTCGCCGGAAGCAAGCGGTGCTGACAGCCGCTATTATCGTACACCGGTTACACGAACTACTATGGCTGAAGCAGAGTCAACAGATGCAGTTTTTTCGGCTAAGTATGGAACAAATAGGTTTCACAAGTTACGGTTATTATTTTGGATCAAATGGTCGTTCTAAAAAGAAAATTTTCAAGACCTAGAACTAGCACAGCTAAAGATTCATGGGCTCGAATGAAGCCTCTGTGCAACAGAAAGGGATCTGTTTTCATTTGGAAACGAATGCGAAACAGCCATCTGAAGATCTAAGGGGGGCATTGGAGGTGAACACGTTCAAGGGTTCGGCTCAGGCGGTGATGAACGCCGACGAACTCGAAGAAGCTTTAATGCAAATCTAAAAAACAGGGAAGAAGGGAACTCACAGATGCAGACTGGTTGCGGAGGTCCGTCATTGTTTTTTTGGTCGGATTCAGGTTGATGCAGCGGCCGGAGTTGGCGAAGACGAGGAGCTCGGCAACGGCGGCGGAGCTCGAGCGACAGAGAGACTGCGAGCGGAGGAAGACGACCGAGAGGGGCCAACTGAGAAGGCATGAAAAACGAGGGGACCAAAGCATCATTATCCAGCGGCCCCGACTTCTCGATTTTCAGGAGGGTCAGTAAAGGCAGAGATCCGTTGAAGATATGACGGATTAAAATATAAGTTTTATTGAAGATGATGTCACGATGATTTAACCCGGATCCAGATGATGATGTCATGGCGGGTTACAATTCTTCCACAAGACAAAAAGACTAAAGGCCAAGTTCATAAGGTTTTCAAAGATTGACATGAACCGGTTCAAATCAATCTGGGGCCTAATGTTGGGGATATAACTATTTGTGTAAACTGGCCAGAAGGGGCCGGGTTACGCAAAGAGAGGTTCATCAGAAGCCCAAGACAAAGGCATGAAGATGGCGGTTCACTAAAGGGCCTAAAGGCCCACTGGTGACTCCGAGGCCCGTGGAGATAAACCGCCATGATGGTATAACTTGTACTGTAAGGTAGAAATAACTAGTCGCCGAGCCGGGCACTGTTTATAAGCCGGCCGGGACTCTGTAAGCCGCAGGGCGTCAACACGTGTATATAAGGGGACGACCCGCCAGCGGCTTAGGGCAAGAAACAACTCCTCGAGAGCCAGGCATAGCGTATCTTGCTCCCTGGTCATCGAAACCTCAAGCAATACCAATCCAACTAGACGTAGGCCTTCCTTCACCGCAAGGGGCTGAACTAGTATAAACCTCGCGTGTCCTTTGTCCCAATTAACCCCTTTAAGCTTCCTAGTTGCGATGGATCCACGACTAAGTCCTTCCAAGAGGACATCTGCCGTGACAATTCCACGACAGGACCCTTATAGGGTTAGTTATCTAGTGAACAATTCAGGGAATGTGGCAGAATTATCTCTCGAGTTGAAACTTAAGAAAAACATCAAGAGCAAGTATGAAGGTACCATAAGAAGTTTCAAGCGAATGAACAAACGATCGATACCTGAACAACGTGTGAGAAGGGGATTCAGAGTATCGGTCATCTCTCGAAGGGTGGCTCGTGACAACACACAAAGCCAAGAGGAAATGATACTTCGGAATAAAGTATATATAGGAGAGCCAGGTTCCGATCCTGTGGAACTGTGGGTTATGGGCCCACCATGTGGGTTAAAAGTAGAAAGGGGCCCGATAGCAAGGCATGTCAGATGATATACTATCAGTTATGTTGCCAACAACGTTGGTACCAAGGGCGAGGGACGAAGAGAACTATTTTCCTGCTCGTTAAACGAGGCGGACCATTAGGCAAGGTTCATGTCCATCGGTGGTTACCGGAATGTCATTAACAATAGTAACATGGTCTCACTGACAAGGTTGTACTTCGGGGTGTTTTATAAGCATGGACTTATTTCTGCTTATATCATATAGATCACAAGAAGGTTAAACAAACCAATGGAAAGGAAAAATGAAATTATCGGATTAATCAGACCAGTGGAAAGGAAAATGTGTTTACACACAAGAATTGGGGGTATATCCTTCCTCATGGGAAGCGGAGCAGGATATACATGATATGACAACAAGTTCAAAAGCATTTAGATAAAGGGGGCGAGGGAAGAATCATGATATTACACATACAACGGTGTTTGGATAATAGATCAAGAAACATTCGACAATGTGCTTCCAATGTTCTTGTTAATATTCGGAATACCTCAGTCATGCTTCGAGGTAGCATTAACATGGTGTTCCAAGTAGGGGTTGGAGTTGAAGATCACAAGAAATATTCAATGAACAATTGCAGGAATAGCAAGGAGTCCAAGGTATAACCAAGACATGATCAAACATGTGTTGGAAAGAAGACAAGGGGGTTGTCAATGATAACTCAAATCATTGAAGGTCAAGATGGTATTTCTCATCATGAATTCGGTTGATATCCTGGAAGAGCATCAGAATGCTGATGATGATCATGATACATTTGTCGAGAGATTTCATGAAGATGTAATCGATCGGCGATGACATCAAGTCAAAGGAATGATGAAGCGAAAGGTTATTCGAACCACGGGTACGACACAAACTTGAAATCAAGCTTGTTGTTCCAGGCAAAATGCTATGACGAGGAAGATCAACGTAAGCTTAGCTCATCATCGAAATTATGCTCCAGGAAGAAGAACCAGGTAGCAAAGTTAAAATTTCACACGATAAAATATAGCCGATCAGGCTAGGAATGATGTGATGGGGTATAAAGCTTCCCAGTATCAAGTACTAGGTGTAATGCCAGAAGGTAAATCGGAGTAGAGGTTGGACGGGGGAAATGATTTGCAGAGGAAAAGTATTTTTAACTTATCTAGTAGATGGAATCAAGGAGGAAATATGGTCGGAACCACGATTGCAAAGGATCAATTCATGGATACAAGATGAGCTTGTACCAAGGAAACAATTATTTTTACGAGCAGCTTCCATGATAAGTTCTACATCGGGTCCATGGGCATGAACACAAAGATTCAAGGTTGACTCCCACTTCTCCAATGCATAACCTTTCATTCACTCCTCGTTTTCGAAGAAATTGTAGTGCAGAAGATTTATCTGGCGAAATACCAGAAGAGTAAGACTCATGAGAACTCTCGGGTTCACACGGATTATGGAAGGCATAAGTTCAACCCGTAGGGGCATTTTTACGAATCTATAGAACCATCAACCAAGCAAAAGATATGAGTTGAAAAGCAGAGTATCAAAGTCAAAGCATATGATACAATTTACCGAAGGTATTATGTATCAGGGAAAAACTTACAAGATTTTGGATGAGAAGGACACTGTCGGATAACAACCCAGCAATGGATCTGGCGATTCACGACAGAGTTGATGTGAGTATCGGTAATCAATCAGATGAAGAAGGGGATGCAAAGGCATCGGCTTATAGAAACGTCTGAATGATTCGATGCTTGGGTACAAAGGAATTATGATTTCAAGACGAAGGATCAGAAGTAGAGGCTCTGATCAAAATATGAGTAAGTTGAATAGACTTAGAGGTGCACCTGGTCAAATCTGGATTGGGCAAGAACCAGCTCATATCTGGAAGGATGTCTGAGCCAGAAAGAAAATTCCCAAGGATTAATTGATGATTGCGAGTATTCGCACACACGCTGAATTCGTAGGAACATAATGACAATCACAAAGAATTTTAAAGAATATTGCTAGACATAAGCAATTAATCCTAATGCAAGCAGGCAAGGAGAATCGAGAGCAATAGGCTGCAGAGGATTTTGAAAGATCAGATAGCATTTTCAGGTATTTTGGAAAGCATATGAACAACTGGGGACGAATGAACCCCGGTTAAGTGAATTATCCGCAGTGCAAAAAGAAGCTGCAAACTAGAAGGCACAATGATTCTCGGAGCAACGAAGTGTACTAGGGGTATCTTGTAATAACAGGAGCAACTGGGGATGAAGGTACAAGCGGGAAGGATGTTACTCACGGGGGTTATCGGTGGTCAGGAACTGCAAGGCAGTTGGCACAGTGTCTCGAGAAACATCGAGGAGTATCTGCAGAAACTTCTGGCGAAGCAAGCGACCATCGATAATTTCGGGGCTCTCCGGGAGGAAGTGGGTACGAGAGCCAAATGTGAGATTTAGTAAAATGTTTAACCCGAACAGACGAGAGATCAGAGACCCAGATTATAGATGAGTAATAAAAGATCCTAATACCACCCTGTGGCGACGTGGGCTTGTAAGCCACACAGCCAAGTTCGTAAAACAATTTTGGACGACTAGACTCAACTTCGGCCAAGGAGTTGGAAAGGGGGCTACCTTCAGGCAGTCGGCTCTGATACCAACTTCTGACGCCCTCGATTCAATCGTACACTAATCATACACGCAAATGTGTACGATCAAGATCAAGGACTCACGGGAAGATATCACAACACAACTCTAGAAACAAATTAAAATAATACAAGATTTATATTACAAGCCAGGGGACTTGAGGTATCGAATACATAAGCTTGAATACACAAGAGTCAGCGGAAGCAACAATATCTGAGCACAGACATAGGTTAGACAAGTTTTCCTTAAGAAGGCTAGCACAAAAGCAACATCGATCGAAAAGGCAAGGCCTCCTGCCTGGGAGCCTCCTAACTACTCCTGGTCATCGGCGACCTCCATGTAGTAGTAGGCACCCTCGGGGTTGTAGTAGTCGCCGGTGGTGTCGTCTGGATCCTAGGCTCCACCATCTGGTTGCGACATCCGAGAGGAACGGAAAAGGGAGAAAAGAGGGAGCAAAGCAACCATGAGTACTCATCCAAAGTACTCAGCAAGCAAGGATCTACACTACATATGCATCGGTGTCAATGAAGTGGGTAGTGTATGTGGACTGAACTGCAGAATGCCAGAATAGAGGGGAGAGCCTAGTCCTATCAAAGACTAGCATCTTCAGCATCTTTAGCGGTCCTGCAGCATTAGAAGAGTGCAGACTAGCATAAAGTAAAGTAGTAGTAGTGTTATCAACCTCTGCCAGAGATCCTTTCTCGACTCCCTACAAGAAAGCAATCCTAGAGCCATACTATCCATTTCTCATATCCATTTCTCAACTCAAGTATTCAGTTCTAGTTGTATCGATCGGGATACAACTCCAAGTGTCCGTTACCGCAGGACAGGCTATCAATAGATGTTTTCGTCCCTGCAGGGGTGCACCAACTTACCCACCATGCTCGATTAACTCCGGCTGGACACACTTTCTTGGGTCATGCCTGGCCATGGCCAAACAATACGCCGTAACCTAACCTAGGCTTAATAGAGAGGTCAGCACGCCGGACTAAACCTATGCCCCCAGGGGCCATGGGCCACCTCCCCAGGAACTCCTACACGTTGCGTATGCGGTCGGTGAGAAGACCTAGCTACCTCCTTAAACAAGGCAAGAGCTTACGCAGTCCAACCCGGCGCGCGCCGCTCAGTCCCTGACGTCGATTAAGCTTCGGCTGATGCATACGACACAGAACGCCCATACTATGCCCACGTGATGGTTAGTGCTATCAGGCCAGAGGCCCCTCGGATCAAATATCCAAATCATAGTGGATTAGGAACGCGCGGTAACAAGCAGAGACTCGCGAAAGATGTGACCCCGTTGCCCTGTCTCGAGGACTTGCGGCAAGGGCTAGGAATGCCCGGCCACGCCTTGTAATTATCTCGCGGGACCCTCCAGGTCAACCCGTCTCCACATCACTTGCGGATAACCCTCAGGGTCGACCCGCCTTTCCAAGTAACAGTTGTAAAGTTCAAGTATCCGTGTGTCCATACATCAAGGGGAAAACCCGTGGAATCACCCCCGGTGAATTCCACTCGGTGTAATCATTAAGGTGAACGTAAGAGGATCCACCCTCGAGGTTCACACTTGAGGGGTTGCACGATAGAGTCGTATTGGAAGTGGTTAAGGAGGAAATCACCCTCGATGACCATGACTGAATAGCTATACTACAGAGATCTCATCAAGAGTGATGTATGAGGTTCCACCCTCGGCACTCGATGGTAACTCTGCAGAGTCGAGCAACAAAAGGGGTGTGAAGTGATGTGAGGTGTCGGGCTCTGGTCTTCGATCCCGTTAAATGGGTCTTCGATGATGAAGCAAGGGCAATAAGGACAAGGTGGGGGTCACTGATGGATCACAAACCAGCCTATACAAAGCAGTTTAGGATAAGCAGTTAAGGTATGATACATCTCCAACGTATCTACAATTTTTTATTGTTCCATGCTATGTTATATTATGTTTTGGATGTTTAATGGGCTTTATTATACACTTTTATATTATTTTTGGGACTAGCCTATTAACTGGAGGCCCAGCCCAGAACTGTTGTTTTTTGCCTATTTCATAGTTTCGCAGAAAAAGAATATCGAACAGAGTCCAAACGGAATGAAACCTTCGGGAACGTGAGTTTCGGAACGAACGTGATCCACAGGACTTGGAACCTACGTCAAGAAAGCAACCAGGAGGGCACGAGGTAGGGGAGCGCGCCTACCCCCTGGGCGCGCCCTCCACCCTCATGGGGCCCATGTTGCTGCACCGATGTACTTCTTCCTCGTATATATACCTACGTACCCCCAAACTACCAGATACGGAGCCAAAAACATAATTCCACCGCCGCAACCTTCTGTACCCGTGAGATCCCATCTTGGGGCCTCTTCCGGCGCTCCGCCGGAGGGGGCATCGATCACGGAGGGCTTCTACATCAACACCATAGCCTCTCTAATGATGTATGAGTAGTTTAACTCAGACCTTCGGGTCCATAGTTATTAGCTAGATGGCTTCTTCTCTCTCTTTGGATCTCAATACAAAGTTCTCCACGATTCTCGTGGAGATCTATTCGATGTAATCTTCTTTTGCGGTGTGTTTGTTGAGACCGATGAATTGTGGGTTTATGATAAAGTTTATCTATGAACAATATTAGAATCTCCTCTGAATTATTTTATGTATGATTGTTTATCTTTGCAAGTCTCTTCAAATTATCAGTTTGGTTTGGCCTACTAGATTAATCTTTCTTGCAATGGGAGAAGTGCTTAGCTTTGGGTTCAATCTTGCGGTGTCCTTTCCCAGTGACAGTAGGGGCAGCAAGGCACGTATTGTATTGTTGCCATCGAGGATAACAAGACGGGTTTTTATCATATTGCATGAATTTATCCCTCTACATCATGTCATCTTGCTTAAAGCGTTACTTTGTTCTTATGAACTATCGATGTGTGGAGTAATAGTAGTAGATGCAGGCAGGAGTCAGTCTACTTGTCTCGGACGTGATGCCTATATACATGATCATACCTAGATATTCTCATAACTATGCTCAATTCTGTCAATTGCTCAACAGTAATTTGTTCACCCACCGTAATACTTATGCTCTCAAGAGAAGCCACTAGTGAAACCTATGGCCCCCGGGTCTATTTTCCATCATATTAATCTTCCTACACTTAGCTATTTTTATTGCCTTTTGTTTTACTTTGCATCTTTATCATAAAAATACCAAAAATATTATCTTTTCATATCTATCAGATCTCACTTTCGTAAGTAACCATGAAGGGATTGACAACCCCTTTATTGCGTTGGTTGCGAGGTTTTATTTGTTTGTGTAGATGCGAGGGACTCGTGCGTGGCCTCCTACTGGATTGATACCTTGGTTCTTAAAAACTGATGGAAATACTTACGCTACTTTGCTGCATCACCTTTTCCTCTTCAAGGGAAAACCAATGCAGTGCTCAAGAGGTAGCAAGGTACAATGAGGAGGTTACAAATGCAGGCTATGCATCAGAATAGGAGCAAACAATAACAATAGCAAAATCTAATGCAAGCATGAGAGAATGGAATGGGTGATATCGAGATGATCAAAGGGGAGGCTTGCCTGGAAGCTCGTCGTCGACGTAGTCGATCACAGGGGCAGCATCAGTCTCGGGGTCTACCGGAGAGAATAGGGGGAAGAAACAGTAAATATAAGCAAACAGAGGTACCACTAAGCATGACATGACGAAAAGCAGAACTAGGGCGTTCTAACGTAGTGCTGCACGATATAGGTGAAGGGGGAATTCAACCGGGAAGGTATTCCCGATTCCGGACCTATGTCAGACAGATGACCGGAGGGGGAATGTTCCATGTTCAGATAGTTAGAGGCATCTGACATGTAAACGGACCGCATATTCGGATTCGTCTCGTCATTCTGCGCAACTTTCATGTCGTAAACATTTTCATCCGAGCTACGGTTTAATTTCTATGATTTTCCAAAGATTAAAAGGGTTTTCTAGAATATATTTAATTCAAATAATATAGAATGAAAAAGGCTAGACACACCCAGAAGTATACCAATAGTGGGCACTATGGGGCTGACAGTGGGCCCTGTTGACTGCCCAGTCAGCAGTCAACAGTTGACTGTTGACTGGTCAACAGAGTCAATGGGGCCCACATGTCATTGGCTAGAGTTTAACTAAAGGGGTAATTTAAAAGTGGGGGCTGCCTGTCTGTGACTGTTAGGGCATGGGTGTTAGTACTAATCTAATGGCCCTAATTAGACAAGGACCTGGCCCCATGTGGCAGTGGCCTTATTGGCCACACGCACAGCCGTGCGTTAGCATCGGCCGACCATGGCCACAGCCAGGAAGCCGCGGCGGCAGGGCACGACAGGGTGTGGCCCCGGGTGGGCGCAGCCAGGCAGTGGCCGGCGGCGCAACAGAAAGGCGCATCAGCGTCGTGGGCGGAGCGCGGTGGCGGCAACACAACGCGGGTGCGAGCGGGGGAGGGAGGAACGACAGGCGTCCGCGGCCATGGGCGCAGGGACGAGCGCGGGGTAGGAGGCGTGCGCGCACGGGCGGCCGCCGGCGGGTGTGATGTCTACTACACAACCTTATTCTTGTAGACATTGTTGGGCCTCCAAGTGCAGAGGTTTGTAGGACAGTAGCAAATTTCCCTCAAGTGGATGACCTAAGGTTTATCAATCCGTGGGAGGCGTAGGATGAAGATGGTCTCTCTCAAGCAACCCTGCAACCAAATAACAAAGAGTCTCGCGTGTCCCCAACACACCCAATACAATGGTAAATTGTATAGGTGCACTAGTTCGGCGAAGAGATGGTGATACAAGTGCAATATGGATGGTAGATATGGGTTTTTGCAAACAGAAAATATAAAAACAGCAAGGTAGCGAGCGGTAAAAGTGAGCGGAAACGGTATTGCAATGATAGGAAACAAGGCCTAGGGCTCATACTTTCACTAGTGTAAGTCCTCTCAACAATAATAACATAGTTGGATCATATAACTATCCCTCAACATGCAACAAAGAGTCCCTCCAAAGACACTAATAGCGGAGAACAAACGAAGAGATTATGGTACGGTACGAAACCACCTCAAAGTTATTCTTTCCAATCAAGCCATTGAGCTATTCCTATAAGTGTCACAAACAGCCCTAGAGTTCGTACTAGAATAACACCTTAAGACACAAATCAACCAAAACCCTAATGTCACCTAGATACTCCAATGTCACCTCAAGTATCCGTGGGTATGATTATACGATATGCATCACACAATCTCAGATTCATCTATTCAATCCAACACAAAGTACATCAAAGAGTGCCCAAAGTTTCTACCGGAGAATCAAGACGAAAACGTGTGCCAACCCCTATGCATAGGTTCATGGGAGGAACCCGCAAGTTGATCACCAAAACATACATCAAGTGAATCACGTGATATCCCATTGTCACCACAGAAACGCACGGCAAGACATACATCAAGTGTTCTCAAGTCATTTAATTCTCAATCCGATAAGATTAATTCAAAGGGAAAACTCAATCCATTATAAGAGAGAAGAGGGGGAGAAGCAACATAAGATCCAACTATAATAGCAAAGCTCGCGATACATCAAGATCGTGCCAAATCAAGAACACGAGAGAGAGAGATCAAACACATAGCTACTGGTACATACCCTCAGCCCCGAGGGTGAACTACTCCCTCCTCGTCATGGAGAGCGCCGGGATGATGAAGATGGCCACCGGTGAGGGTTCCCCCTCTTCGATTGGGTGCCGGAACAGGATCCCATTTGACTTTTGGTGGCTACAGAGGCTTGCGACGGCGGAACTCCCGATCTATTCTCTATTTTGGAAGTTTTAGGGTACGTAGGTATATATGGGTGCAGGAAGTACGTTGGTGGATCTGCGGGGGCCCCACGAGGCAGGGGTCGCGCCCTAGGGGGGTGGGCGGGCCCCCACCCTCGTGAGCACCTCCCTTGGCTCCTGACGTGGGGTCCAAGTCCATCCGGTAGCTTTCCTTCCAAAAATAACTTCTCCAGTTGATTTTGTTCCGTTTCGACTCCGTTTGATATTCCTTTTCTTCGAAACACTGAAATAGGCAAAAAATAGCAAATCTGGGCTGGGCCTCCGGTTAATAGGTTAGTTCCAAAAAAATATAAGAGTGGAAAATAAAGCCCAATATTGCCCAATACAGTAGATGATATAGCATGGAGCAATAAAAAATTATAGATACGTTGGAGACGTATCAAGCATCCCCAAGCTTAATTCCTGCTCTTCCTCGAGTAGGTAAATGATAAATAGAGAATTTCTGATGCGGAGTGCTACTTGGCATAAATTCAATGTAAATCTTCTTAATTGTGGTATGAATATTTAGATCCGAAAGATTCAAGACAAAAGTTCATATTGACATAAAAGTAATAATACTTCAAGCATACTAACTAAGCAATTATGTCTTCTCAAAATAACATGGCCAAAGGAAGTTATCCCTACAAAATCATATAGTCTGGCTATGCTCTATCTTCACCACACAAAGTATTTAAATCATGCACAACCCCGATGACAAGCCAAGCAATTGTTTCATACTTTAACATTTTCAAAACTTTTTCAATCTTCATGCGATACATGAGCGTGAGCCATGGATATAGCACTATATGTGGAATAGAATGGTGGTTATGGAGAAGACAAAAAGAGGGGAAGATAGTCTCACATCAACTAGGCGTATCAACGGGCTATGGAGATGCCCATCAATAGATATCAACGTGAGTGAGTAGGGATTGCCATGCAACGGATGCACTAGAGCTATAAGTATATGAAAGCTCTACAAAAGAAACTAAGTGGGTGTGCATCCAACTCGCTTGCTCACGAAGACCTAGGGCATTTTGAGGAAGCCCATCATTGGAATATACAAGCGAAGTTCTATAATGAAAAATTCCCACTAGTAAATGAAAGTGATATCATAGGAGACTCTCTATCATGAAGATCTTGGTGCTACATTGAAGCACAAGTGTGGTAAAAGGATAGTAACATTGTCCCTTCTCTCTTTTTCTCTCATTTTTTTATTTGGGCCTTTTTCTCTTTTTTTATGGCCTCTTTTTTTATTATTTTTTATTTTTCGTCCGGAGTCTCATCACGACTTGTGGGGGAATCATAGTCTCCATCATCCTTTCCTAACTTGGGACAATGCTCTAAAAATGATGATCATCACACTTTTATTTTTCTTACAACTCAAGAATTACAACTCGATACTTAGAACAAGATGTGACTCTGTATGAATGCCTCCGACGGTGTGCCTGGATGTGCAATGATTCAAGAGTGACATGTATGAAAGAATTATGAATGGTGGCTTTGCCACGAATACGATGTCAACTACATGATCATGCTAGCAATATGACAATGATGGAGCGTGTCATAATAAACAGAACGGTGGAAAGTTGCATGGCAATATATCTCGGAATGGCTATGGAAATGCCATGATAGGTAGGTATGGTGGCTGTTTTGAGGAAGTTATATGGTGGGTGTATGATGCCGGCGAAAAGTGCGTGGTAATAGAGATGCTAGCAATGGTGGAAGAAGGAAAAGTGCGTATAATCCATGGACTCAACATTTGTCATGAAGAACTCATATACTTATTGCAAAAATCTACAAGTTATCAAAGCAAAGTATTACGCGCATGCTCCTAGGGGGATAGATTGGTAGGAAAAGACCATCGCTCGTCCCCGACCGCCACTCATAAGGAAGACAATAAATAAATAAATCATGCTCCGACTTCATCACATAATGGTTCACCATACGTGCATGCTACGAGAATCACAAACTTTAACATAAGTATCTTATATTTACTAATTGGAGGCACCTTTCAAGCTGTTTAATTAACCCACATCATCAATTAATTTTAGCATTGGATCGTAGAATTTATGGCCAGGATAGAAAGAAAAGTTGCGTAATAAAGATGGTGCAGCAAAATAGGATCTGCCACGTCCATGGGTAGTGAAAAATATTAAAAGCCTACACGCATGAAAACCCCACCATGTCCACCGTTCGTGGGAAAAAATAGAAACCTCACCGCATGAAAACTCTAGGATAGATGGAAAAGGAAAAAGGAATCCACGAATAGAGACCTCCACGATGTCCACCGGTCGTAAAAAATACCAGGGTGCAGAGAAATATTCCATGACCATCTAGAGGGCAAGTACGTCCTCCCCATCTAGATTGCGGATAGAAAAAATATGCAGATTCAAAAAAAAACTAGGAGTAGTCCTGCACACGTACTCTACCAAATCGTTATAAGGGCAGATTTCGACGAACGCACAGACCGAGGACCTTCCCTTGCCATCCGTGGAGACAATGATGCGGTGGCCATCGAGGATGAGAGGAGGCCATCGAGGATCAGCAGTGATAGGGCGTCCTTGGCGTAGCGGACGCAGATGCAGCGAGAGGCATCGGCAGACGTGACCCACTCGCCGTCAGGGTAAAAGCGTGCGACATCGATGGGGTAGGTGTGCACAATGTAGGCTCAGGCGTCGAGATCGATGTGGAGGCCTCGGGAGATGATGCAGCGGTCAGCGTAGTAGACAATCTGAAACATACCTCCTGCGCCTCAAGTTCATCCCCGTTATCATCATCTACCCACTGACGCTCCCATATGAAACTAGACGCAATTCGACTAGGCCCCATGTCTACTCAAATCTTAGCTCCACTGCCTGCAGCCGCTGGATAGGAAACCTTGAGACGCTGTATATTGCTGCCATCAGTTCAGTCCATGAGTTGAGGTCAATATCACCCTTGATCTGTTGGTGAATTGCTTCAAGTAGACATCACACTACCTCTCATCTATTGGTTTGATTCCATCACGGGCAACTAAGAACTCCAGCTCACCAGCAAGCAATAGCTACGCATCATGTTTACCTAAAAGATTGCCTTTGGACACTGGCAGCATGTTCGCATGAAATATCATCTTTCGGAGATGTCTTTCGGAGATGTCTCCTAGACTTACAATTTCACATGAAGTTGCAGAGGCGAGCAGATGAGATCTAGATCATAATCGGCAGTACGTGTAAGTTAATTTGCTGACCTTTCTCCTGTTACCCGTGGCATGATTTTAATGTGATTGATGATTTTTATCAACTTGATGACAAATTGTGGACAGCGCTACTGTTAGGTGTAAAGGATATCATGTGAAGTTCAGAAACAGATTTATATCTGGGACTGATTACCTGAGCAAACAGTGTTGAAGTTCTAAATAGGTTAATATAAGTTTCTTAAGAGATGTTGGTAGATGTAGAGATAAAGGGAAAGAATTTTTCTTCTTCTTCTCAAATTTAGTGGCTCAGGCCACGTTCTCCCTGAATGTACGAGGCATTTGATGGCAGGCATACTGTTTTTACATGTGTTTCCCGCATAACGAGTTGAGTGGATGCTCTACTTCTAAGATCAGTAATCTGTTCGGGAACCTGTTTCTGCGGACAACAGCTTGCATAAGGTTTTAATAGTTCACAAGGAGCTTTGTGCATTTTCTATCTCCCATTCATAGTATTTCAGCATAGATCGAACCATGATATATAACAGTGTGTACACTCCTCTATTTTCGTTGAATGCGTATAATTAGTCCACAAATATCATTCTCTTTGCTTCAGAATTTTATTTTTTCTGTACCATACCGGAAGCGAATAAAAAACTGGGGAAAGTGACATCACAAGCATAATATAGAGTACTTCACAGGTTGATCGAGGTCTCATCGTCCTCACTTCTTCCTACCTCAAATGGTTAGTTCTCATCACTGCACCGATTTCAAATGTAGCTATGTGTCATGAATGTGTGCTTCTCATTTGTTGGTTCATAGTACATAATTATTTTCTCATGAACAAGATTCTGTAAAAAGGAACTATTTTCTCCGCTAAGGGCTAAATCACCTAATCATATTCTCCCATTGAACAGATAAACTGATTCTTGAATAGAATTTCCAATGGTTTTTAAATAGTCCGCTTCTCCTTATTGATCTTGGGGGCTATGAAATAACAATATTTGCTAAATAACTCAAAAGTCAAAACTAGAAATTTGTAGTGTACCATTGAGATAATATCCTGCTCACCACTTGCAATCGTCTTAGAATTGGTATGCAAATTTATGTAACCTTCCAATTTGACACTGTGTAGTTATTAGACTGAGTAACCATGTTCATGCTCCCTCAAAGCTTAACAATATTTTAACTGCCTATTTACTATCTACTTGCGACTTTTGTGTTACATACATCAGTTTCTCTCGAAATAAAAAATAACCATCGCAAGACAATGCTAAATAAAAAAGTTCAAAGTTTCCCTGTAGTAAGACAATTGAAATCATAAATGTAGTTCAAACTATTGCAGAGCCCAACAAAAATTCTAATAAAATAAGTAGGAAACACAGGCAGATATGCTAACAGAATGAGTTAATTTAATCTCCTTAAAATAGCTAGCCCGTGCAGGTGCACGGGTCGATGACTAGTTTCTCAAATTCACAACTACTCAACTAGCATGACTCTAATATCACCATCTTCATATCTCATAGTATTCAACGCACTCAAAAGAAAGTTTTACAAATCATGAATACCAAGCATATTAGGATTATTTAAGCAAATTACCATGCTATTTAAGACTCTCAAAATAATATAAGTGAAGCATGATAGTTCATCTATTTCTTCAAAATAAAACCACCGTCGTGCTCCAAAAGGGTATAAGTGAAGCACTAGAGCAAATGACAAACAACTCCGAAAGATATAAGTGAAGATCAATGAGTAGGCGGATAATTATGCAACTATGTGAAGACTCTCCCATTTTAAGAATTTCAGATCTTGGTATTTTATTCTAACAGCAAGCAAAACAAAATAAAATTACATGACGCTCCAAGCAAAACACATATCATGTGGTGAATAAAAATATAGCTCCAAGTAAAGTTACCGATGAACGAAGACGAAAGAGGGGATGCCTTCCGGGGCATCCCCAAGCTTAGACGCTTGGTTATCCTTGAATATTACCTTGGGGTGCCTTGGTCATCCCCAAGCTTAGGCTCTTGCTACTCCTTATTCCATAGTCCATCGAAAATCTTTACCCAAAACTTGAAAACTTCACAACTCAAAACATAACAGAAAACTCGTAAGCTCCGTTAGCGAAAGAAAACAAAACACCACTTCAAGGTACCATAATGAACTCATTCTTTATTTATATTGGTGTTAAACATACTTTATTCCAACTTCTCTATGGTTTATAAACTCTTTTACTAGCCATAGATTCATCAAAATAAGCAAACAACACACGAAAAATAGAATCTGTCAAAAACAGAACAGTCTGTAGTAATATGTAACTAACTCAAACTTATGGAACTCCAAATTTTCTAAAATAAGTTGGTGGACTTGAGGAATTTGTCTAGTAATCATCTGCAAAATGAATCAACTAAATAGCACTCTCTAGTAAAAGGTTCTAGCTAATCTCGTGAGCGCTAAAGTTTCTGTTTTTTACAGCATGATCATAAAGACTTCACCCAAGTCTTTCCAAAGGTTCTACTTGACACAAACACTAATTAAAACATAAAAACACATCTAAACAGAAGCTAGATGGATTATTTATTCCTAAACAGAAGAAAAAACAAAAAGCTAAAATAACATTGGGTTGCCTCCCAACAAGCGCTATCGTTTAACGCCCCTAGCTAGGCATGATGATTTCAATGATGCTCACACAAAAGATAGGAATTGAAACATAAAGAGAGCATCATGAAGAATATGACTAGCACATTGAAGTGTAACCCACTTCCTATGCATAGGGATTTTGTGAGAAAACAACTTATGGGAACAAGAATCAACTTGCATAGGAAGGTATAACAAGCATAACTTCAAGATTTTAAGAACATAGAGAGGAAACTTGATATTATTGCAATTCCTACAAGCATATATTCCTCCCTCATAATAATTTTCAGTAGAATCATGAATGAATTCAACAATATAACCAGAACCTAAATCATTCTTTTCATGATCTACTTGCATAGAAATTTTACTACTCTCCACATAAGCAAAATTCTTCTTATGAATAGTAGTGGGAGCAAACTCAACAAAAGAACTAACATGTGATTGAAAATTAAGATCAAGATGACAAGTTTCATGGTTATCATTATTCTTTATAGCATACGTATCATCACAATAATCATCATAGATAGGAGGCATGCTTTCATCATAGTAAATTTGCTCATTATAGCTTGGGGGCCAAAAAAATATCATCTTCATCAAACATAGCTTCCCCAAGCTTGTGGCTTTGCATATCATTAGCATCATGGATATTCAAGGAATTCATACTAACAACATTGCAATCATGCTCATCATTCAAAGATTTAGTGCCAAACATTTTAATGCATTCTTCTTCTAACACTTTGGCACAATTTTCTTTTCCATCATACTCACGAAAGATATTAAAAAGGTGAAGCGTGAGAGGTAAACTCAATTCCACTTTTTTGTAGTTTTGTTTTATAAACCAGACTAGTGCTAAAACAAGAAACAAAAAGATTCGATTGCAAGATCTAAGGATATACCTTCAAGCACTCACCTCCCCAGCAACGGCGCCAGAAAAGAGCTTGATGTCTACTACACAACCTTCTTCTTGTAGACGTTGTTGGGCCTCCAAGTGTAGAGGTTTGTAGGATAGTAGCTAATTTCACTCAAGTGGATGACCTAAGGTTTATCAATTTGTGGTAGGCGTAGGATGAAGATGGTGTCTCTCAAGCAACCCTGCAACCAAATAACAAAGAGTCTCGCGTGTCCCCAACACACCCAATACAATGGTAAATTGTATAGGTGCACTAGTTCGGAGAAGAGATGGTGATACAAGTGCAATATGGATGGTAGATATGGGTTTTTGCAAACAGAAAATATAAAAACAGCAAGGTAGCGAGCGGTAAAAGTGAGCGTAAACGGTATTGCAATGATAGGAAACAAGGCCTAGGGCTCATACTTTCACTAGTGTAAGTCCTCTCAACAATAATAACATAGTTGGATCATATAACTATCCCTCAACATGCAACAAAGAGTCACTCCAAAGACACTAATAGCGGAGAACAAACGAAGAGATTATGGTACGGTACGAAACCACCTCAAAGTTATTCTTTCCAATCAATCCATTGAGCTATCCTATAAGTGTCACAAACAGCCCTAGAGTTCGTACTAGAATAACACCTTAAGACACAAATCAACCAAAACCCTAATGTCACCTAGATACTCCAATGTCACCTCAAGTATCCGTGGGTATGATTATATGATATGCATCACACAATCTCAGATTCATCTATTCAATCCAACACAAAGTACATCAAAGAGTGCCCAAAGTTTCTACCGGAGAATCAAGAAGAAAACGTGTGCCAACCCCTATGCATAGGTTCATGGGAGGAACCCGCAAGTTGATCACCAAAACATACATCAAGTGAATCACGTGATATCCCATTGTCACCACAGATACGCACGATAAGACATACATCAAGTGTTCTCAAGTCATTAAATTCTCAATCCGATAAGATTACTTCAAAGGGAAAACTCAATCCAATACAAGAGAGAGGAGGGGGAGAAGCAACATAACATCCAACTATAATAGCAAAGCTCGCGATACATCAAGATTGTGCCAAATCAAGAAGACGAGAGAGAGAGAGAGAGATCAAACACATAGCTACTGGTACATACCTTCAGCCCCGAGGGTGAACTACTCCCTCCTCGTCATGGAGAGCGCCGAGATGATGAAGATGGCCACCGGTGAGGGTTACCCCCCTCCGGCAGGGTGCCGGAACAGGGTCCCGATTGACTTTTGGTGGCTACAGAGGCTTGCAGTGGCGGAACTCCCGATCTATTCTCTATTCTGGAAGTTTTAGGGTACGTAGGTATATATGGGTGTAGGAAGTACGTCGGTGGACCTTCGGGGGGCCCACAAGGCAGGGGGCGCGCCCTAGGGGGGGTGGGTGCACCCCCACCCTCATGAGCACCTCCCTTGGCTCCTGATGTGGGGTCCAAGTCCATCCGGTAGGTTTCCTTCCAAAAATAACTTCTCCAGTTGATTTCGTTCCGTTTCGACTCTGTTTGATATTCCTTTTCTTCGGAACACTGAAATAGGCAAAAAACAGCAAATCTGGGCTGGGCCTCCGGTTAATAGGTTAGTCCCAAAAGTAATATAAAAGTGGAAAATTAAGCCCAATATAGTCCAAAACAGTAGATAATATAGCATGGAGCAATAAAAAATTATAGATACGTTGGAGACGTATCAGGGTGCGGCGCGCTTGCGGACGGTGGCAGGGCCAGTGAAGTGCGTCATGAGCGCGAGAGGGGGAGAACGAGACGTAGGGAGCAACAACAGCCATGGAGCAGCGGCAACAATAGCAAAAAGCAGCAACGGGAAAGCATCAGTAGAAAACAACGGGTAGTGTATAGCAGTAGCAGTACAAGGTGCAGCGGTAACGAGCGGTAGCAGTAACGAACGGACGTGGCTGCGACTGATACGTCTCCAACGTATATATAATTTTTGATTGCTCCATGCTATATTATCTACTGTTTTGGACTATATTGAGCCTTATTTTCCACTTTAATATTAGTTTTGGGACTAACCTATTAACCGGAGGCCCAGCCCAGAATTGCTGTTTTTTTGCCTATTTCAGTGTTTCTGAGATACAGAATATCAAACGGAGTCCAAAACGGAATAAAATCTTCAGGAATGTGATTTTCTCACCGAACGTGATCCAGGGGACTTGGACCCTACACCAAGGCATCAGAGAGGCGGTCACGAGGGTGGGGGGCGTGCCACCCCTTAGAGCGCGCCCCCTGCCTCGTGGGCCCCTCGAAGCTCCACCGACGTACTCCTTCCTCCTATATATACCTACGTACCCCCAAACGATCAGAACAGGAGCCAAAAACCTAATTCCACCGCCGCAACTTTCTGTATCCACGTGATCCCACCTTGGGGCCTGTTCCGGAGCTCCGCCGGAAAGGGCCGTCATCACGGAGGGCTTCTACATCATCATAGCCCCTCCGATCAAGTGTGAGTAGTTTACCTCAGACCTTCGGGTCCATAGTTAGTAGCTAGATAGCTTCTTCTCTCTTTTTTGATCTCAATACAATGTTCTCCACCTCTCTTGTGGAGATCTATTCGATGTAATCTTCTTTTTGCGGTGTGTTTGTTGAGACTGATGAATTATGGGTTTATGATCAAGTCTATCTATGAATAATATTTGAATATTATCTGAATTCTTTTATGTATGATTGGTTATCTTTGCAAGTCTCTTCGAATTATCAGTTTGGTTTGGCCTACTAGATTGGTTTTTCTTGCCTTGGGAGAAGTGCTTAGCTTTGGGTTCGATCTTGCGGTTTCCTTTCCCAGTGACAAAAGGGGCAGCAAGGCACGTATTACATCGTTGCCATCGAGGATAACAAGATGGGGTTTATTTCATATTGCATGAATTTATCTCACTACATCATGTCATCTTGCTTAAAGCGTTACTCTGTTTTTAACTTAATACTCTAGATGCATGCTGGATAGCGGTCGATGAGTGGAGTAATAGTAATAGATGCATGCAGGAGTCGTTCTACTTGTCTCGGACGTGATGCCTATATACATGATCATACCTTAGATATTCTCATAACTATGCTCAATTCTGTCAATTGCTCAACAGTAATTTGTTCACCCACGGTAGAATACTTATGCTCTTGAGAGAAGCCACTAGTGAAAACTATGGCCCCCGGGTCTATTCTCATCATATCAATCTCCATCACTTTAATCTTGCTTTGCTTTTTTACTTTTCCTTTTACTTTTCACTTTGCATCTTTATACCAAAAATACCAAAAATATTATCTACCAGTTCTCACTCTCGTAAGTGACCATGAAGGGATTGACAACCCCTAATCGCGTTGGTTGCGAGTAGCTATCATTTTGTGCAGGTACGAGGGACTTGAGCGTGGCCTCCTACTGGATTGATACCTTGGTTCTCAAAAACTGAGGGAAATACTTACGCTACTCTGCTGCATCATCCTCTCCTCTTCGTGGAAAACCAACGCAAGCTCAAGAGGTAGCAAGAAGAATTTCTAGCGCCATTGTCGGGGAGGCTTACGCAAGGTCAAGTCAAGATTTGGACTCCCAACAACGAGCCATTTCTGGCGCCGTTGCCGGGGAGTCTACGCAAAAAGTCAACATACCAAGTACCCATCACAATCCCTATCTCTCGCATTACATTAGTTGCCATTTGCCTCTCCTTTTCCTCTTCCCGCCTTCACCCTTGCTGTTTTATTCGCCCTCTCTTTCCCAATCTCCTCCTCTCTTTTCCCGTTTGCCTTTTCTCGCTTGCCTTTTGTTGCTCGTGTGTTGGATTGCTTGCTTGTCGCGATGGCTCAAGATACAACCAAATTGTGTGACTTCACCAATACCAATAATAATGATATCCTTAGCACTCTGACTGCTCCTCTTGCCAATACTGAATCTTGTGAAATCAATACTGCTTTGCTGAATCTTGTTATGAAAGATCAATTCGCCTGCCTTCCTAGTGAAGATGCCGCTACTCATCTTAATAGCTTCGTTGATTTATGTGATATGCAAAAGAAAAAAGATGTCAATAATGATGTTGTTAAATTGAAGCTATTTCCATTTTCTCTTAGAGTTCGTGCTAAAGCTTGGTTTTCGTCTTTGCCTAAAAATAGTATTGATTCTTGGAACAAGTGCAAAGATGCTTTTATCTCTAAGTATTTTCCTCCCGCTAAGATCATCGCTCTTAGAAACGACATTATGAATTTTAAGCAACTTGATCATGAATATGTTGCACAAGCTTGGGAGAGAATGAAATTAATGCTACGTAATTTCCCTACTCATGGTTTGAATTTGTGGATGATTATACAAAAATTTTATGCCGGATTGAATTTTGCCTCTAGAAATCTTTTAGATTCAGCCGCGGGAGGCACTTTTATGGAAATCACTTTAGGAGATGCTACTAAACTCCTAGATAATATTATGGTTAATTATTCTCAATGGCATACTGAAAGATCTACTAGTAAAAAAGTGTATGCGATAGAAGAAATCAATGTTTTGAGTGAAAATATGGATGAACTTATGAAATTATTTGCTACTAAGAGTGTTTCTTATGATCCTAATGATATGCCTTTGTCTACTTTGATTAAGAATAATAATGCATCTATGGATGTGAATTTTGTTGGTAGGAACAATTTTGGTAACAACGCGTATAGAGGGAATTTTAATCCTAGGCTTATCCTAGTAATCCTTCTAATAGTTATGGAAATTCCTACAACAACTCTTATGGAAATTGTAATAAGATGCCCTCTGAATTTGAGAATAGTGTTAAAGAGTTTATGAATTCACAAAAGAATTTTAATGCCTTGCTTGAAGAGAAATTGCTTAAAGTTGATGATTTGGCTAGGAACGTTGACATAATTTCTCTTGAGGTTGATTCTTTAAAGCTTAGATCTATTCCTCCTAAGCATGATATCAATGAGTCTCTCAAAGCCATGAGAATTTCCATTGATGAGTGCAAGGAAAGAACCGCTAGGATGCATGCTTCCGAAGATGCCTTTATTAAAGCGTGTTCTTGCAATTCCTATGAAAATCAAGATGAAGATCTAAAAGTTATTGATGTGTCCCCTATCAAATCTTTGCTTTGTAATATAAATCTTGATGAAACTGAATATGATCTTCCTTTACCTAGACGGCGTTCCAAAAATTCGGAGTATTTAGATATTTATGATGAAATTGATGAAAGTGGGATTGAAAGAAATAAAACCCTAGATATTGCTAAACCCACTATATTGGATTTCAAGGAATTTAATTATGAAAGTTGCTCTTTAATTGATTGTATTTCCTTGTTGCAATCCGTGCTAAATTCTCCTAATGCTTATAGTCAAAAGAAAGCCTTTACCGAACATATTGTTGATGCTTTGATGCAATCCTATGAAGAAAATCTTGAGTTGAAAGTTTCTATCCCTAGAAAACTCTATGATGAGTGGGAACCAACCATTAAAATTAAAATTAAAGATCATGAGTTTTATGCTTTGTGTGATTTGGGTGCTAGTGTCTCCACTATCCCCAAAACTTTGTGTGATTTGCTAGATTTCCATGACTTTGATGATTGCTCTCTAAACTTGCATCTTGCGGATTCCACTATTAAAAAATCTATGGGAAGAATTAATGATGTTCTTATTGTTGCAAATAGGAATTATGTGCCCGTAGATTTTATCGTTCTTGATATAGATTGCAATCCTTCTTGCCCCATTATTCTTGGTAGACCTTTCCTTAGAACGGTTGGTGCGTTTATTGATATGGAGGAAGGGAATATTAGATTTCATTTTCCATTAAAGAAAGGCATGGAACACTTTCCTAGAAAGAAAATAATATTGCCATATGAAACTATCATGAGAGCTACCTATGGATTGCCTACCAAAGATGGCAATACCTAAAGATCTATCCTCGCTTTTATGCCTAGCTAGGGGCGTTAAACGATAGCGCTTGTTGGGAGGCAACCCAATTTTATTTTAGTATTTTTGCTTTTTATTATGTTTAGGAATAAATAACCCATCTCCCCTCTGTTTAGATGTGGTTTTGTGTTTTAATTAGTGTTTGTGCCAAGCTAGACCTATTGGATCTTCTTGGATGATAGTTATTTGATCTTGCTATAATTTCCAGAAACTTTGCGTTCAGTGCCCGAATTATTCAAAATCATAAGAACGTGATAAAATACTGATTCCAATTTCTTCCGATCAATAAACAAATTGTCTAGGTCGTCTAATTTTGGTAGATTTTTTGGAGTTCCAGAAGTTTGCGTTAGTTACAGATTACTACAAACTGTTTTGTTTTTGACAGATTCTGTTTTCCGTGTGTGGTGTTTGCCTATTTTGATGAATCTATGACTAGTAAAATTGTTTATAATCCATAGAGAAGTTGGAATACAGTACGTTTAACACCAATATAAATAAAGAATGAGTTCATTACAGTACCTTGAAGTGGTTTTATGTTTTCTTTCTCTAACGGAGCTCACGAGATTTCTATTGAGTTTTGTGTTGTGAAGTTTTCAAGTTTTGGGTGAATTTTTTGATGGATTATGGAACAAGGAGTAGCGAGAGCCTAAGCTTGGGGATGCTCATGGCACCCCCAATATAATCCAAGGATACCAAAAAGTCAAAGCTTGGGGATGCCCCGGAAGGCATCCCCTCTTTCGTCTACTTCCATCGGTATTTTACTTGGAGCTATATTTTTATTCACCAACATGATATGTGTTTTGCTTGGAGCGTCTTGTATTATTTGTGTCTTTGTTTGTTAGTGTGCCACAATCATACTTGCTATACACACCTTTGAGAGAGCCATTTATGAATTAAAATTTGTTAGAATATCTTTGTGCTTCACTTATATCTTTTGAGCTATGTAGTTTTGATCTATGTGCTTCACTTATATCTTTTGAGCGTGATAATTTTGCTCTATGCGCTTCACTTAGATCTTTTAGAGCATGGTGGTGGATTTGTTTTAAAGAAACTATTGATCTCTCATGCTTCACTTAGATCATTTTGAGAGTCTTAATAGCATGGTAAATTGCTTAATGATAATATGCTTGGTATTCAAGATTTGTGAAATTTTCTTTTGAGTGCGTTGAATACTAAGAAAAGATTGAAGCATGATAATTGTTTTGAGATATGGATGTGATAATATTAGAGTCATCCTAGTTGAGTAGTTGTGAATTTAAAGAATACTTGCGTTGAAGTTTGTGATTCCCGTAGCCAAGGTTGTCAGAATCGTGATTTTGAATCGGATCGGAGCTTCGATGGTAGGATCGCAAATCATAGAATCTTCACTACCAGAATCGTAGAAGCGTAGATTCTAAGAACTAAAATCGTAGAATCATAGGGGTTAGTTTGGATTGTAAAATCGTAGAATCGTATAACAGAATCGCGATCCTGACAACCTTGCCCGTAGCAAGCACGTATGGTGAACCGTTATGTAACGAAGTCAGAGCATGAGGTGTTTATTGATTGTCCACCGTATGAGTGGCTGTCGGGGACGAGCGATGGTATTTTCCTATCAATCTATCCCCCTAGGAGCATGCACGTAATACTTTGCTTAGATAACTTCTAGATTTTTGCAATAAGTATATGAGTTCCTTATGACTAATGTTGAGTCCATGGATTATACGCACTTTTTCCCATCCTTCCACCATTGCTAGCCTCTCTAATACCGCGCAGTTTTCGCCGGTATCATACACCCACCAAATATATTCCTCAAAACAGCCACCATACCTACCTATCATGGCATTTCCATAGCCATTCCGAGATATATTGCCATGCAACTTTCCACCGTTCCGTTTATTATGACACACTCCATCATTGTCATATTGCTAGCATGATCATGTAGTGGACATTGTATTTGTGGCAAAGCCACTATTCATAAGTCTTTCATACATGTCACTCTTGATTCATTGCATATCCCGGTACACCGCCGGAGGCATTATATCTTGTTCTAAGTATCGAGTTATAATTGTTTAGTTGTAAGAAAAATAAAATTGTGATGATCATCATTTTTAGAGCATTGTCCCAAGTGAGGAAAGGATGATGGAGATTATGATTCCCCCACAAGTCGGGATGAGACTCTGGACGAAAAATGAAAAATAAAAAAAGAGGCCATAAAAAAGGAAAAGGCCCAAATAAAAAAACGAGAGAAAAAGAGAGAAGGAACAATGTTACTATCCTTTTACCACACTTGTGCTTCAAAGTAGCACCAAAATCTTAATAATACAGAGTCTCCTATGTTGTCACTTTCATATACTAGTGGGTATTTTTCCTTATAGAACTTCGCTTGTATATTCCAATGATGGGCTTCCTCAAAATGCCCTAGGTCTTCCTCAAAATAATAATACTCACTTAGTTTCTTTTGTTGAGCTTTCATGTACTTATAGCTCTAGTGCATCCGTTGCATGGCAATCCCTACTCACTCACATTGATATCTATTAATGGGCATCTCCATAGCCCGTTGATACGCCTAGTTGATGTGAGACTATCTTCCCCTCTCTTTGTCTTCTCCACAACCACCATTCTATTCCACATATAGTGCTATATCCATGGCTCACGCTCATGTATTGCGTGAGGATTGAAAAAGTTTTGAAAATGTTAAAGTATGAAACAATTTCTTGGCTTGTCATCGGGGTTGTGCATGATTTAAATACTTTGTGTGGTGAAGATGGAGCATAGCCAGACTATATGATTTTGTAGGGATAACTTTCTTTGGCCATGTTATTTTGAGAAGACATAATTGCTTTATTAGTATGCTTGAAGTATTATTATTTTTTGTCAATATGAACTTTTGTCTTGAATCTTTCGAATCTGAATATCCATATCACAATTAAGAAGTTTTACATTAAAATTATGCCAAGTAGCACTCCGCATCAAAAATTCTCTTTTTATCATTTACCTACTCAAGGACGAGCAGGAATTAAACTTGGGGATGCCTGATACGTCTCCAACGTATCTATAATTTTTTATTGCTCCATGCTATATTATCTACTGTTTTGGACTGTATTGGGCTTTATTTTCCACTTTTATATTAGTTTTGGGACTAACCTATTAACTGAAAGCCCAGCCCAGAATTGCAGTTTTTTTTGCCTATTTTAGTGTTTCGGAGAAACAAAATATCAAACTGAGTCCAAACGGAATAAAATCTTCGGGAACGTGATTTTCTCACCGAATGTGATCCAGGGGACTTGGACCCTACGCCAAGGCATCAGAGAGGCGGTCACGAGGGTGGGGGGCGACCCCCCCTTAGGGTGCGCCCCTCTGTCGTGGGCCCCTCGAAGCTCCACCGACGTACTCCTTCCTCCTATATATACCTACGTACCCCCAAATGATCAGAACAGGGGCCAACAACCTAATTCCACCGCTGCAACTTTCTGTATCCACGAGATCCCATCTTGGGGCCTGTTCCGGAGCTCCGCCGAAGAGGGCCGTCATCACGGTGGGCTTCTACATCATCATAGAACCTCCGATGAAGTGTGAGTAGTTTACCTCAGACCTTCGGGTCCATAGTTAGTAGCTAGATGGCTTCTTCTCTCTTTTTGGATGTCAATACAATGTTCTCCCCGTCTCTTGTGGAGATCTATTCGATGTAATCTTCTTTTTGCGGTGTGTTTGTTGAGACCGATGAATTGTGGATTTACGATTAAGTCTATCTATGAATAATATTTGAATCTTCTCTGAATTCATTTATGTATGATTGGTTATCTTTGCAAGTCTCTTCGAATTATCAGTTTGGTTTGGCCAACTAGATTGGTTTTTCTTGCCATGGGAGAAGTGCTTAGCTTTGGTTTCGATCTTGCGGTGTCCTTTCCCAATGACAGAAGGGGCAGCAAGGCACGTATTGCATCTTTTGCATTGAGGATAACAAGATGGGGTTTATTTCACATTGCATGAATTTATCTCTCTACATCATGTCATCTTGCTTAAAGCGTTACTCTGTTTTTAACTTAATACTCTAGATGCATGCTGGATAGCGGTCGATGAGTTGAGTAACAGTAGTAGATGCAGGCAGGAGTCGGTCTACTTGTCTCGGACGTGATGCCTATATACATGATCATACCTTAGATATTCTCATAACTATGCTCAATTCTGTCAATTGCTCAACAGTAATTTGTTCACCCACTGTAGAATACTTATGCTCTTGAGAGAAGCCACTAGTTAAACCTATGGCCCCCGGGTCTATTCTCATCATATCAATCGCCATCACTTTAATCTTGCTTTGCTTTTTTACTTTGCCTTTTACTTTTCACTTTGCATCTTTATACCAAAAATACCAAAATTATCATCTATCAGTTCTCACTCTCGTAAGTGACCGTGAAGGGATTGACAACCCCTAATCGCGTTGGTTGCGAGTAGCTATCGTTTTGTGCAGGTACGAGGGACTTGAGCGTGGCCTCCTACTGGATTGATACCTTGGTTCTCAAAAACTTAGGGAAATACTTACGCTACCCTGCTGCATCATCCTCTCCTCTTCGGGGAAAACCAACGCATGCTCAAGAGGTAGGAGCGACGCACGTACACGGATGCAAAGCTACGGTGGCGACTACGGTGAAGGCTACAGTTACAGATCGGAGGGGAAAGGATGGGGAATCGGTCGAGGGCCTCATCGTGAAGCTCGTGGGTGCGCTCGGGGAGGTCGGGGCGGTTCGGTGGTGGAGGACCCGACGGTGACGACCGGCGGCAGAGGTTGAAGAAGGCAGTCGATTCGGTCGAGGTGGGGGATCCGAGCTCGAGTTGATCCGTGTAGGGGAAGCAGGGGAGGCAGGTGGAGCTCCTGGCGCAAGCTTGGCCGGAGGGGACGACGACGGCCGCGGAGACGATTCGGCGGCAACGACGGCAGCAGCTTGGATGTAGTGAATTAGGAGAGGGAATGGATGAGGGGAAGAACAGAGGCTAGGGTTTCGGGAGGGTGCGCTGGTGACGTCTTAACCAACGGGAGGAACCACGGGATGGACGACGCGTGTGCAGCGGCGATTTGAATGAGCGCTCTGCCTCAAGTGCGATGGGGATGAACAGGAGGTTGAAGGAGACTAGAGGTGGGCTGGGCTGCACTGTTCATTAGGCCATTTAAGCGCACAGTTCTGGTTTTTCCTTTGATTATTACCTCCCTATGTTTTCTTCTTTAGTTATTGTTTTGTATTTTATTTTGTACCAAATGATTTTTGTTGAACGGGAGACTTGTCACTAAAATACTTGGCGATAATATGGAGTTACCCACAAGGTTTTGGGTTTGTTTCAAACCCATCCAATTTATGTTTGAAATTAAATGCTCTACATAAGTATTATTGGGCCACTTCATCATTTATTGGGGAATTATTGGCGAGTCAAATGATGTTGGTTTTAACATGACAAAGATCAGAGGGATTTATACTAAAATGTGAACATTTTAGTATTATAGTTTGGAGAAAAAATATTTTGTCTTGTCTTTTAATTTAAATTTGAGGTCGGTTTGGAACAAAGTGATGATTAGAAAATTTTAATTATGATGATGTGGCACCATTAATAAGAGTTTACTATAGCATGACACTGGGGTTGTTACACAGCTGTCCCTGACCGTGGACACGGCTATTCGAATAGTTTGACACTCTACAGAGGTTGCGCACTTTACCCACAAGATATGGGAACTTCCGTGTTATCCATGACCCGCGGTACCTCAAGTACCCGGGGTAAGCACCTGGTCACTACCTTTCCCTAGCTGTGACTTACAAGGAGTCCACTTGATTGGTTGCAGGCCCCATGTCAAACATTGTCACATAATAAATTTCTGTGGAGCCACTCTCCCATATTCATCACATAACACAAGCACGGGGTACCAACGGTGTGTCCGGTGCCCTGTGAAAACAGTCATGGTCGCCTATCCAAGCATGGCCCTGATAACCCACAAAGTATAGGGGATCACAACAATTTTCGAGGGTAAAGTATTTAACTCAAACTTACAGATTCAACACAAGGGTAGCCAAAGGATATTTGAAGGTATTACTAGCTGAGTTGTTTATTCAACCACACCTAGAGATTAATTATCTGTAGCAAAGTGATCAGTAGCAAAGTAGTTTGATAGTTTTGATAGTAGTGACAGTAGCAAGGGTAACGGTAACAGTAACAGTAATAGCGGTAGTTTTGTAGCAAGTGTAATAGTGATGATAGTAGTAGTAACTTAGCAGAAACAATATAGGACAAATTCGTAGGCATTGGATCGGTGACTTGTTCACTACTAGAAAAAGGGCTATAGATGGGATTGACACTAATGGCGCACCAGATAAGAGGTGCGCCATTAGTATATACTAATGGCGCACCACCTTCTGATACGCCATTAGTGTTGAAACTACTAATGGCGCACTAGGCCTAGGATGCGCCATCAGTATCAAATATTTTTTTTTGAACTAGCGCGCCTGTCCAAACATACTAATGGCGCATCCAGACACAGTGCGCCATTACTAGTTGTAACTAGTAATGGCGCACTAGTCCCAGAGTGCGCCACTAATGTTGTTTTTTTAATTATATTTTTTATTCCTTTTGTTGCAAAACTACTAATGACGCACTCTTCCACCGTGCGCCATTACTAGTTCAAACTAGTAATGGCGCACTGTGAAACAGTGCGCCATTAGTATGTTTTTTTGCAAAACTACTAATGGCGCATCAGATGTAGGTGCGCCATTAGTAACCTGGATTACTAATGGCGCATTTATTGTTGGTGCGCCATTAGTAAGTGGGCAGCAACAAGATATTTTGGGCAGCCTCTCCTACCCACACTCACTTTATCCCCACTTCATTCTCTCCACCTCCTCCTTGTCTCGGGTGCCTCCTCTTTTTCACCTCATTTCCACCATAGATTCATTCAAATTAAGTGGTTAAATTACCTTGTTTTGATAGGTAAGTAAGGGGGGAAGCTACATTTATGTTGTTCTCCCTACAACAATGTGTACATGCACTTTTTATGGCCTAGCTAGATCTATGTATGTTCGTGGTGTTGCATATGTTTGTGGTGTTGCATATGTGTTTGTGTTTGGAGGTGTACCGGTATTTGAAATGCGATAGTAGCCAATATTTTGCAGGAATGTTGATTCATTTCCGTTTCGGTGATAATTTTGGCATTAAGCATTCTTTTTGGTCCTATTTTTAGGGAAAGTCATGCCAATTTTTTTCTTGGTTCTAAAATATCGTTTTGCTCTACCCCGCAGGCGACCATGGTCCGCACGATGACCGAAGGCATCGTGAATAGGTTTTTGAGGTCCGCGAAGGCCGAGATGCTTCAAAAGAACGAGACAGAGATAAGATGTCCGTGTCGAAGATGCAAGCTGGAGAGCCTTATTGCGGACCCGGATTTCGGGCAGGTGCAGGACCACCTGCTCTTGCGTGGTTTCATGGATGGCTATCGGTGGCAAGGTGATGAAGATGACTACGAAGTCGTCCATGGGGGCCGGGCAAGAAATGAGGAAGGGCAGCAAGACAACCACCGCGGCTCGGGCGGGCGAGAAGACGAAGAATCCCTAGGAGATGATCACGACGGTGATGCTATACACAGTCATCATGTAGAAGATGCAGGACATGATGATGAGGAAGATGCCGGAGCAGACGACGGGCATGATCAGGAAGATGATGATGCCGGCGGAGCAGACGACGGTGGACCATCGATGGGCTGGGTGCAGGACCCTTATATTCAAGAGCTGCTTCTCAAGCAGACGGATAACGCAAGAGCTGCCGCCCGAGAGAAAGCCAAGGTGGATCAACTTGAGTTAGACACGGTTACTCCATCGTATGAAGGATGCAGGCCCGAGGATACCCGCCTGAAAGTAACGCTCATGGCTCTGGAGATGAAGGTAAAACACAAAATGACCGACGCATGCTTCGATGAGAACATGTCATTCTGGCACAAACGTCTTGCAAAGGGGAACAAGTGCCCGACCAGTTTGGAGGAGGCGAAGAAAATCGTGTGTCCTCTATATTTACCGCACGTGAAATACCATGTGTGCATGAACAATTGCATCATTTATCGGGACGAGCACGCGGAGTCTACCATATGTCCGGTGTGCGGCGTCACTCGATACAAGAAGAGGAAGAAAGCTCCTCGAAAAGTGGTGTGGTACTTTCCGATCACTCCTCGTCTGCAACAGTATTTCGCGGATCCTAAGGTAGCAAAGCTCCTGCGTTGGCACGCGGATAGGGAGGAGAAGAAGCGAGAAGATGACGCAAATGATCCGGAGATAGATAAAAAAGACAAGATGCTGAGTCACCCTAAGGATGCGAGCGAGTGGCAAGCGTTGAATTTTGAATACCCAGAATTTGGGAAGGATCCAAGGAACATCGTGCTGGGCGCGAGCACCGATGGAGTCAATCCGTTTGGCAGCCAGAGAAGCACACATAGCACCTGGCCTGTGTTTGTGTGGATGTACAACCTTCCCCGCTGGTTGTGCATGAAGAGGAAGTACATTCACATGAGTATGCTAATTGAAGGGCCGAAACAACCAGGGAACGACATCAATCTGTATCTGGGGCTGCTGAAGGAGGAGCTAGACACGCTGTGGAAAACGCCAGCCAATACGTGGGACGCCGCAGATAAAGAATATTTCCCTATGAGAGCCGCACTGCTCACGACGGTGCACGACTATCTCGGTTACGCATATCTCGCGGGGCAGGTAGTCCACCGATTTTCTGGATGCGTAAGGTGCATGGATGACACAACGTATCGCCAGCTAGATAGAGATCCCGGGTCTTCGAAAACCGTGTTCATGGGACATCGAAGGTGGCTTCGCGACGATGACCCGTGGAGGAAACGCAAGGATCTGTGCTCCAGAATCTGTAATATATGCAATATATTTTGGTATATTGTCATGATCCACTATATGTAAACTGAACCCAAAGCAAGACTTTCTGCTTTAAACGAGTCCCAATGGACCTACTGCCAGCTTATTTGTTCTAGGACAATTTATCTAATTTTGTTTACTATGTTTATTTATGTTGAAGATCATTGCTGGCTTATTGGAGCATCGACTGGGAGAGAGCCTGGCAACTTAGTATAATCAGCCACTTCTTGCTGGTCTCTTGTCCTTCGTAGCAAGGACAGCCAACTCATACTTGGGAACACAGGTTGGGCACCATCATTGCTTTGGGGTCAATTAGCAAGTTAACATTCTTTCAGTCCCTAAGGGCATCACAGACAACTTATGCCAAATTTGCAGCTTCACAGTTTCACAATCACTAAGTGTGTGTAGAACAGTGATACCTTACACTAGTTTTGTAGCCTCCTGCAAGTTTATGAGCAAACAGAATTTTACTTCTCTTTTAGAAATATGCAGGCAGCTCCCTGATCAGTGTTGTTGTTGGTTGCTGCAAAAAACTAGTTACCAGTGCACAAATGAGTCTGAGACATGCCAAGCTAAGCTACTCACCATTTGCACTTTTTGCGCCATCATGAGTTATCTGGATGTTAGAGTACTCTAGTACAATACTTCTATTTGTATGGTAAATTTGGTGAATGAACAGTCAACAGTGTAGTGAATGAACAGTCAATAGTGTAGTGAATGAACAGTCAACAGTGTAGTGATTTAAGGAGGAAAGTTATCCGGCTAGATTTTCTTCTTCTTAAAAGCTTCAACTTCAAAGTATAGTTTTACAAGCTTTTGCAACTTTTTCTTAACTGCTGTTGCTGCTGTTATGCCTGTATTCACTGCTGCTGCTGCTGTACTTGTGATGATGCTACTTGTGATCTTCTGAAATGACCCATTGGCGACTTCATTACGCGGGGATAATGATTTTGCAGGTACCCCGAGAGGCCCTTGAGTTTGTCGGAATGTCGATTAACTTCCGTTCCGGCAAATTTGGGTACTCCATATGTCCTATTTTCAGCAAAGGTCATGCTGAAATTTTCCGTGAATTTTAGCATGACTTTGCTAAAAATAGGACATATGGGGTACTTGTGACTAATGCATGGGCCGGGGTATCTTAGTAGTTAATTAAGTAGGATCAAGTGCCCCGGCGTACTTGTGACTAATGCATGGCTTTTAGGGTGCCTCGGTGTCGATAAAAACCGAAATGATGAAAGCTTAGGCTTTTAGGGTGCCTCGGTGTCGAGAAACCCTCAATGATAAAAGCTTAGATTTTAGGATGCCTCGGTGTCGACAAACCCTAAATGATGAGACCATGATCTTGTTCCTTGACAATAACCAACTTTTTGACCAAACTTTGTTGCTATTTAGAGAGAAACATGGCCAACAACGATGAGGCCGGGGGTTCGGGCGGCAAGGCATTCTGGGAGCTGTCCCAGGAGATGGAGGAACAACCTCACTTGTATGAGGACGCCGCCTTCCCCACCGATCCTGAGACCACTGATGGTGCCGCCGAGGATGACCCCACTGATGCCACCACTGATGGTGCCGCCGAGGATGCCACCACTGATGATGGCGGCGCACGCACAGATGGCAGCCAGAAGAGGCAAAGGAAGGACCGGCGCCCGACCGTGCTCCGCACCCTCAAGGAGGAAGTTACTGAAGTGGACTCCGACGGGAATCCAACGGCGCCCGAACGAATAGTCAAGGGGTACTCGCTTCAGCTCGTGTGCATTCTCTGGAGCACCGTCTCGATCAACACCGAGAACCTGAGGCATCCTGACCGAGGGAATTTGCGCAACCTCCTCTTCACGAAGCTGCACGAACGATACAAGTTCCCCGCTGAATTTGAAAACACAAGCCTCAAAGGGAATAAAGTGAACAATGCTGCCCTCACGAAGATGAGCAAGGCCCTGTCTACTTGGAAAAGCAATGTGAAGAGAATGATCGAGAAAGGTGAGAGTTATGAGAAGATCAAGGAGAAAAATCCTTCGATCACCGAAGATGACTACAACGACTTCAAGATCAATTGCTCGAGCACCGCACACTCCGAATCAAGTAAGTGGGGGAAAGAAATGCGGGAGCTGAACTTAGGGGAACACACACTCGGTCCTGGCGGTTACAGAGTGGCGGAGCCTATATGGGACAAGGAGGAGGCGGACCGTGCCAAGCAAGGCCTAACGCCCCTCTTCGATAAATACGGTGACAAGCAGACCAGGAACTATGTCAGGGCCCGGTACAAGAAGGACCCGAAAACAAAGGAGCTTACCACGGATCCGAAGACCAGGGCGCTTGAGCTTGTTCTGGTAAGGAATACACCCCCGCGTAATTAGCTCCATATGGTTGCATTCTAATTAATGAAGCCAAATTTCTAAATGGATCACATTCCTTCCGCAGGCGACAGAAAGCAGTAGCGCGGGGTCGACTAAGAGCAACCCTTGGGACACCACTCTAAATAGGGCGTTGAATGTAATGAAGAACAAGGATAAGCTCAGTAAGCCGACGTCAGCTGGTCGTGTGGACGGCAAAGGCTTGTCGACAAAATGGGGAAAAAGACCAGCTCGGAAAGCCAGGCGCGCGAGGTTCAAGAACTCAAGGCACAGGTGGCGCGGATTCCGGAGATTGTCCAAGAGCAAGTGCAACAACAACTCGGAGCGACGATCACCGCCATTGTGCCTACCTTGATCCAGGGGTTGAGTGCGTGGATTGCGGGCCGCCAACAGGGGCCGCCCTCGATTCCTAGCTTCACGGCCAGCAACTCGCAGAACGCGATGGCGGGGCCATTGGTGTCTCCGACGGAGGCGGCATTGGTGTCTCCGATGCCGGCACGGGAGCTTAATGCACCCGGGTGTACGCCGGCCGGCACCTCTGCAGCAAGCGGCCCCTCCGTCAACTGCATGCCCGCCGTTGGCGGTGCCTTGACATTAGCCGAGCTGGACGCCATCATCACGGTAACTAATTAAGCCTCTCTCGGCCGAGGACTTTATCTCCTTGCCTTTGACTGGGCATCCCTGACACCCTACATGTTTTCGCAGGGTGCCACCCACGTACCGTGCACTCTCCTGCACTCCGTGAACAATGAGTTGGTCGATGTCGCCAAGGGCAAAATCGTTCAACCGGGCAACCCCTTGTTCCACGGTACCCAGATGCCACCCAACTTGTTTAGGGTTCAACTGGTTCGGGTGCTGCCAGGCTGCGACGAGTTGTTACCTCTGATTCGACCCGTCGGGGCCGACGATAATGACGGGATGACCCTCAGCGCCTGCCTGAGCTGGCCCCTGCTTTGGCCGAAGAGCCAGATTCGTTTGGGGGCGGGGGACACCACCCCAAAGACAACACCGCCAGTCGTGTCGGCGCCAAGTCGGCCCCATGGCAAGACCGCCGCAACGGTGCCGGACATCCCTATGCCACTGGATCCAAACATGCATATGGCACAGGATCAGAACGACGACGACGATACATTTGCCAACGTCGATCGGTACTTTGCCGACCATGGGTACGATGGCAACTTCATGGGGCCTCCTTCTCAAGAACCCAACCCAACAAAAGACGTGCGCGATCTAGCTGGTACCGCGGAGAAGCCAAGTTGCAACAGGCGTTGTCTGCCGTTCAGCTCTCAGGAGACGCCTCCAGCTGCCGACTTCACCGAGCCTCAGATAGGCGAGGTGCGAAATATTCTCAGCCCCAACACACTCAAGAAGGCGGTCTGTGAGCAGAACTCGGTCCCATTACAGGAGAAGAAGAAGGCACGCAAAAGAAAGACTAACAAGGGTGCGGGCCAGCCGGCACCGAGTACGATCCATGCTCAGGACGGGCCACCTTCACCTGAGGATTTAATGAGGAGGGTGCATGTGGCGGGTAGGCCGATGCTACCGAGAAATATGCTCGATGTTGCAGCCGGTGCTATGCGGAGTCTGCATGACAGTGTTCTTTCTTTGGAGAAGTGGCGTCTCAGAGAGAAGGATGTGGCATACCCGGTTTTCGTGGCCAAGGTGCCAGAGGGCAAGGGCTTTGTGGATAACTACATCGGGGGTACGATCGTCCTGCGGTTTGATGACATCCACGCTATGTTGAACCTTCATCCGCTGCACTACACCTTCGTTCGGCTATTTTCGCTGAGTATGGAGATGCGGATCATTCGCGACAAGACTCCTGACATCGTGATAGTCGACCCCTGCTACATGCGTGCCAAGATCTTGGGCAGCGCTGGGGACCGGCAAGTCGCGAGTTCTTACCTCGAAGGCGTCATTCTGGCAAACCCAGATAAGGATAACTTCCTCGTGCCTTACTTTCCCGAGTAAGTCCTCCCCTCAACCGCCTCGTAACATACGAATTCTTAGATTTCAATCGTTTTTCTTTTAGCATTCCGTGTTTTCTGCAGTGACACACATTGCACGCTCATCCTCCTAAGCCCCAAATATTCCATGGCCACGTATTTCGACCCGGACCGTCAGTCGAACGTAGACTACACAAATGTCGAGAAGGTTCTTGATGATGTTCTCCCCGGATACGCCCAATCTGGAGGCACCTTCAACAGGCCTATTCGTCAAGCAGCCGCCTGGCGGTCAGAAGGGTGCCTACTACGCCATCCATCACATGCGGGCGATCGTACGGGACCATCATCAACTTCTGCTACCGAGTAAACTCAAAGATTGGGCCGTGAGCGTGTCGGCAATCCAGGACGCGGACATCAGACAAGAATTCTTTCGCATCCAGTCGGAGTTTGCGGAAATCATCCATCAAGATGTCCTTCGTACCTCGGGGCAGTTCTACCTCAGAAATCAACCGTCCAACAATGAGATAGACGGAATGCTACAAATGCAGGCTGACAACGCCCGTAATTTCATGACTCCCATGATAGACGGCGGCTTCATCCACGCTCCGGTCCCTTGAGTCGAGTCGAAAGCAGTGATGCTGTGTCTAGTTCTGAAACATTGATTGGCTCATGTTGTAATTAAACTTTAATGAACTTGTAGTATGTCTCTTTGGTTTCGAGAGTCGTTCAACTTAGATGTAATCGATGCTATTAATGTCTTGCTTTTCTCTTCCGATCGTTCTGTTGCATACTGATATATTGCTTATGTATTGTCTGTGAATTGGTACTAACGTTTCGTTTGGCTAGTGCATTGCGATGCCGTCGTATGTCGTGTACAAGGGTAAGGTTCCCGGAGTCTACGACGACTGGGAGGACTGTCGGAGACAGGTTCACCGATTCAGCGGTAACAGTTACAAAGGGTACACCACTAGGGCCGAGGCCGAATCTAGATACGCCCGCTATCTAGCGGGAGAGGGGAGGGAGCGTTGGAGGAACCGGATGAAGACGAGTTTCATCGTGATGATGCTCATCGTGATGACCGCAGCTCTCTTCTATGTGATGGTAGTTTAGATGATCGATATCGACTTGTAATGTGAAGACAAACTCGCTACTCGCGGTCTCGAGACTTGTAATATAATGTTCTATCTTTGTTCGGTCTTTTCAATTCGGAGACTAATATGATGAATTGTATTCGGAGACTAATATGATGAATTGTATTCAGAGACTAATCTTCTATTGTATTCGATGAATCTGTTGTTGATGTGTGCTGTCTATATTTTGTCCAATTATACATTTTGTAACCTGTGTAAAAAAACAGAAAATTAAAAAATTAAAAAAACCTAATATTCATACTAATGGCGCATCACATCACAGTGCGCCATTAGTATGCCAGAGGATACTAATGGCGCATCCTTAAGCAGTGCGCCATTAGTATGCCGAGGTTACTAATGGCGCATCCTGTTGTCGTGCGCCATTAGTATGCCCAAGCACCTGGGTATACATGGCCCCTGGGAGGCATACTAATGGCGCACCGTGGCCTATACTAATGGCGCACTAGTGGTGCGCCATTAGTAAAAATTACTAATGGCGTGCTAGTAATGCCGCACCACTAATGCGCTATTAATGGCCAAATTAGGTGCGCCATTAGTAGCCCTTTTTCTAGTAGTGGTTGGATGATATTCATCATGAGACAATTATAACCTTGGGCGATACGACACTAGCTCCAGTTCATCGATATAATGTAGGCATGTATTCCGCAAATAGTCATACGTGCTTTATTAAAAAAACTTGCATGACATCTTTTGTCCTACCCTCCCGCGGCAGCGGGGTCCATATTGGAAACTAAGGGATATTAAGGCCTCCTTTTAATAAAGAACCGGAACAAAGCATTAACACATAGTGAATACATGAACTCCTCAAACTACGGTCATCTTCGGGAGTGGGCCCTGTTGTTTTCACTCCGGGGTTGCTGGATCATAACACGTAGTAGGTGACTATAACTTGCAAGATCGGATCTAAAACATGGATATAATGATGAATTCATAAACGGTTCAGATCTGAGTCCATGGCACCCGGGCCCAATGTGACAAGCATTAAGCATGGCAAAGTCATAGCAACATCAATCTAAGAACATAGTGGATACTATGGATCATTCCCTAACAAAACTAACTCAATTACATGATGAATCTCATCCAACTCCTCACCTACCAGCGAGCCTACGAAGGAATTACTCACTCCCGGTGGGGAGAATCATGGAATTGGCGATGGAGATTGGTTGGTGATGACAAAGAATGAAGATCCCCCTCTCCGCAGCCCCAAACGGACTCCAGATCTGCCATCCCAAGGAAGAACAGGGCTTGGCGGCGGCTCCGTCCCGTGGATCGCGATAATTATTTCTCCCTGATTTTTTCTCCGAAAATAGGAATTTATAGTGTCAGGGTTGAGGTCTGCGGGGCCAGCAGGTGGGTACAACCCACCTGGGTGGCGCGCCCTGGTGCGTTGTGCCCACCCAGGGGCCCCTCTTCGGTGGTTCTTGGCTCCAGAAATTATCATTTATTCCATAAAAAAATCATCGTGAAGTTTCATTCCATTCCGAGAACTTTTATTTCTGCACAAAAACAACACCATGGTAGTTATGTTGAAAACAACGTTAGTCCGGGGTTAGTTTCATTCAAATCATGCAAATTAGAGTCCAAAATAAGAGGAAAAGCGTGAGAAAAAGTAGATACGTTGGAGACGTATCAACTCCCCCAAGCTTAAACATTTGCTTGTCCTCAAGCAATTCAATTGATAAACGGAAAGTGAGAAAGAAAAACTTATACGAACTCTTTTGCTCTTGTTTGCATAAGTAAGCTTAAACAACACCCAGGTTTTCAGCCAACATTATAACTAACCATGTCAACAATAATTCTTAATGATTATAATGACTCATATCAATGACATAATCATCTAGCGAGCAATAATAAGGTATCTCAAACAGCAACACGTTGTCAAAACAACCATGATATAATATGACAATAGTGGTATCTCGCTAGCCCTTTCTGAGACCGCAAAACATAAATGTAGAGCACCTCCAAAGTTCAAGGAGCGACTAAACATTGTAATTCATGGTAGAAAATATCCAGTCATGATGCACCCAACATTAGCTACACACAATGCATAAATCATGACAGATGTGCTCTACTCTGTTTCTCGCGCTTGTTTTAGAAGATGGTGACATAACATAAAAGTAAATAGAAAGTCCCTTTGCAGAGGGAAGCAGTGATTTGCAGAGGTGTCAGAGCTCGATCTATTATATATAAAAAGTATTTGATGGGATCACTAGAAAAAAGAGAATATTTTAGAAAATCCCACAATAATTAGAAAGATCTGGCTGCTTAATTCGTAGGAAAAGAAAACATAACCGTTGGATGGAACAATTTTTTTCCAACATAAATGAGTGAAAATTACCCACCATTGCCATTATAATTATAACTTTAGTGAAGAAAACGTTTCATGGGTTGATGTGGGGCCTACTAGATTGCTATATGCACGTACGCATAGAATCATCTGAAAGAAAAAGGGTTGCTTATTAGGATCGATCTCCCTAAAAAGACGTCTAAAACTAGAGGTTGTATTGTTGTTCGGCACAACGAAGACACGAGCCTACCGAGGGATGTACATGAACGGCGTTGGGAGACAAGGACTTGCTTCATGTATATTAAAGATCTTATAAATTGACTGGTATACATATTCTTGAATGTGTGTTAAGGATTTATCATGTAGCTTTGCATAACGATAATTGTGTCTATTAAAGATATCACTTTTTTGTTCTACCTTTCTAATATTTCTGCAGCATAGGGAAGTTGATTCCAGTAAAACAACATCATTTACCCATCATTGCTTCAATAAGGGGTAAATGCAAAAGAAATGGATTGTTACTTAAGGTAAAGCCGCCCTTGCTTGATAATACACAATTACAGGATCAACAAATTATTTAAGACCACTATATTGTATTTGTCACACTTCTATTCATTGTTTCTTTGCTCAAAATGGACCATACTAACTACAACCTAATTTTTCCCTAATCAGCATATCATGGGCGTGCAGACAATGCATAGAATAGGGGCGCAATAAACTCTGCATGCTGCATGCAGTGGTATGCTACTAGGACTAGCGCCTAACTAGCAAATGCAATATGGTGTGGCATACTACTAGGACTAGCCATTAGAATATTAAATTCACTTTGGGCAAATCATGCATTACAGAGGACAAGCGGCGCACTCTCATGATTCACTTTGTGTTTGCAACTATTATTGATCTCCAAATTTCTTAGGCGCACTCTAACATGGAATGGAAGGATTATCACCTACAATATATACTGTTATTTGTAAAAAAATAGCACTATTGTTGTATTAAAAAAATATTTACTAAAGTATACAAACAAAAAATTACACTAAGAAATAAAGCTTCTTCAAGGTCTCTCAAAGCCAGCATATCAAGATTCACCGGTCATGTTATGATCCTCCCCATGTCTCCAATCATGATATAGCGGGATACAAATACAAAATCTGCAAAAAGCAATCTTCATATTTCTCACGAGCCTTTTGAGCAGTTCAGTAAAATAGTGGGAATTTTCTTTGACTCGATGTGACACATGAACCATTTTCACATGGCAATGTTTTCTTTACGTGGCAACCAATGAGTGAGTAGTGATCGTGAGACAAGCATGAAGTTGGTAATGTCTCGAGAAAGGCGAAAGTTAAGGATCAGCCTGGTGCCACCCATCAAAGCGCAAGTCTTCTGTACATAGTAGATTGGACAATTTTCTTTTAGGCAAGTAGCTAGGGTGAACGATGTTTTTATTCTAGAGAGTGGATAGTTATGTCAAAGTTTGCTTAGATAAATATATGAGCTAACATCGCTCCTTCTTATTGCACGTGCATTAACTCAACTAAATCAAACGATAATGTAAACAAATACCTACAACAAAATGAGAGTTTTAATAGATATATAGTATAAATGCTCTATAACTTCATATACTAAATTCAAAATAAATCACTCACAACAAAAATCATTAAAATAAAAATGTATCAATCTTGCACGTGTTAGAAAATTTATATATGCCTACATGAAACCAATAAAACTATAAAAGATCTTTTAAAGAAAAAAAAATATGACAACACAACATGATAAAAAGGCTAGGGAAATTATACAAATATAATTTCAACGAGGCTGATCATAGAAATTAGAATTGGTACAACATGCATAATTTCCAATTTCTCTTTAGACCCGCCAAATATATGGTCGTATTACTAAAATTATAAAATTCTAGCCCGCGCATCGAGCGGGCCACTTTGCTAGTTTTTAAAATAGAGATAAATGATTATTTTGAGACATGCACCCTTCTTATTCACTTCACGACCATCAGTTATCAACATCTTCCAAGATAAGCACGCTAGTAGCGGTTCCCAAGCGATAAAAGTAAAGGTTTTGACTCCATTGGGAGTTTTTGTTTGATTATTTAAGAGATGAACTTTTTTTTTCATGTTTGCAGTTTGGGACTGGGCATCCCTATTACCGCCCATTTTCTCATGCGATGGCGAGTGAATAAACACTCGACCTGAGAATAATCCGCTTAGCATGGAAGATACCCACCACCTCTTGTCGTTCCATGAACGATCCAGGCACACAAAAAGGATAATTTTTAGAAGTTTTTAGAGGTGGCACATGCAAATTAACTTAGGACGGCAGGGTAATACCGCATATAGGTAGATATGGTGGACTCATCTGGAATAACTTTGGGTTCAAGGTTTTTGATGTACGAGCAGAATTCCCACTTAGTATAGGCGAAGGCTAGCAATTAAGATTGAGAAGCGGTCAGCTAGAGAGCAACAACGATCATAACTGTAAGGGCATATTTATCCTAAGGTGTTTTGGTGATTGATGATACGTCTAAAACGTATCTATAATTTTCGATTGTTCCATGCTATTATATTATCTGTTTTGGATGTTTATGGGCTTTATTAAACACTTTTATATTATTTTTGGGACTAATCTATTAACCCAAAGCCCAATGCCAGTTTCTGTATTTTTCCTTGTTTCAGTGTTTCGCAGAAAAGGAATATCAAACGGAGTCCAAACGGAATGAAACCTTTATTTTTGGAACGGAAGCAATCCAGGGTACTTGGAGTACACGTGAAGGAATCAACGAGGAGAGCACGCGCCCTCCACCCTCGTGGCTCCCCTGACCAACTTTTTTCGCCTATATATATATCAATATACCCAAAAACCATCGGGGAACAGAATAGATCGGGAGTTCCGCCGCCGCAAGCCTCTGTAGCCACCAAAAACCAATCGGGACCCTGTTCCGGCACCCTGCCGGATGGGGGATCCCTCACCGGTGGCCATCTTCATCATCCCGGCAATCTCCATGACGAGGAGGGAGTAGTTCACCCTCGGGGCTGAGGGCATGTATCAGTAGCTATGTGTTTGATATCTCTCTCTCTCTCTCTCTCTCTCTCTCTCTTGTTCTAGAGGTGATACGATCTTGATGTATCGCGAGCTTTGCTATTATAGTTGGATCTTATGATGTTTCTCCCCCACTACTCTCTTGTAATGGATTGAGTTTTCCCTTTGAAGTTATCTTATCGGATTGAGTCATTAAGGATTTGAGAACACTTGATATATGTCTTGTCGTGCTTAGCTGTGGTGACAATGGGATATCACGTGATCTACTTGATGTATGTTTTGGTGATCAACTTGCGGGTTCCTCCCATGAACCTATGCACAGGGGTTGGCACACGTTTTCGCCTTGACTCTCCGGTAGAAACTTTGGGGAAATCTTTGAAGTACTTTGTGTTGGTTGAATAGATGAATCTAAGATTGGGTGATGCATATCGTATAATCATACCCACGGATACTTGAGGTGACATTGGAGTATCTAGGTGACATTAGGGTATTGGTTGATTTGTGTCTTAAGGTGTTATTCTAGTACGAACTCTATGATAGATCGATCAGAAAGAATAACTTTGAGGTGGTTTCGTACCCTACCATAATCTCTTCGTTTGTTCTCCGCTATTAGTGACTTTGGAGTGACTCTTTGTTGCATGTTGAGGGATAGTTATATGATACAATTATGTTATTATTGTTGAGAGAACTTGCACTAGTGAAAGTATGAACCCTAGGCCTTGTTTCAACACATTGCAATACCGTTTTTATTTTTTTCAGATTACAAAAACCTACATCTACCATCCATATTGCACTTGTATCACCATCTCTTCGCCGAACTGCTGCACCTATACAATTTACCATTGTATTGGGTGTGTTGGGGACACAAGAGACTCTTTGTTATTTGGTTGCAAGGTTGTTTGAGAGAGACCATCTTCATCCTACGCCTCCCACGGATTGATAAACCTTAGGTCATCCACTTGAGGGAAATTTGCTACTGTCCTACAAACCTCTGCACTTGGAGGCCCAACAACGTCTACAAGAAGAAGGTTGTGTAGTAGACATCAAGCTATTTTCTCGCGCCGTTGCCGGGGAGGTGAGTGCTTGAAGGTATATCTTTAGATCTTGCAATCGAATCTTTTTGTTTCTTGTTTTAGCACTAGTTTAGTTTATAAAAGAAAACTACGAAAAAATGGAATTGAGTTTACCTCATACGCTTCATCTTTTTAATATCTTCCGTGAGTATGACGGGAAGGAAAATTGTGCTAAAGTGTTAGAAGAAGAATGCATTAAAATGTTTGGCACTAAATCTTTGAATGATGAGCATGATTGCAATGTTGTTAGTATGAACTCCTTGAATAACCATAGTACTAATGATGATTGCACTAGTTATGATGAAAATGTCTCCTATAAACATGTCAATCTTTGTGGAGTGCCTTGGGTTTGCAAGTACACACCAAATAGGGAAGATAGATATTGCAAGAGGCATAAGCATTTAGAAACTAAATGGTTGCAATAAAGGCTAAATGTTAGTGCTGAAAGTTTAAAATTTCTTAGCCGTACTTGTGAACTTTGTAATGAACATGGTCATTTAAATATTAAATGCAAATTGTTTCATGATCGAATTGTGTCCAAAAATTGTGATGGCTTGATTTCCCTTGCACATGATAACGAACTTAGTTTGCTTTTGGGTTATGAAGAAATGAAACGTCAAACTAAGATTATTCCAGAATATAACCTCGAGAAATTCCTCGATATTGATCTAGAAGAAATTTATATGTATTGTGCGGTGAATTGCATTGAAAATCCTTATATTGCCAATTATATAAAGAAAAGATAACAAATAGAAGATGAAGAGAATACTAACAAAAGGGAAGAGACTTCCCAATATTCTCCTATTATTTCTTATGATGAATCAGGTAACGAAGAGGAGCCTTCTATTCAGCCAATCTCATTAATAAGGAGATCCAAAAAGAGGATTGAACCTACACATGATGTGAAGAAGAAAAAGAAAAGACGAAGAAGCAAAGGTAGAAAGGTATCTCTCCCAAATGATGTTGCTCCTAGTACTCATTGTGATGATGATAATTGCTATACTATTGGTGCTATCCATACTATTAATGATGAGAGTGATTATGCTTATGATATGAAAAGGCTCAAGCTTGGGGATGCTATGTTTGATGAAGATGATGTTTTTGAGAATATATTTTCTGAAATTAATGTTTGTCCCAAGCTTGGGGATGCTACGTTTAATGAAGATGATATTTTTAGTCTCCCAAGTTTTGGTATGCAAATTTATAATGATGATAGCATGCCTCCTACTTATGATGATTATATTGATGAAAGTGGGTTTGGAAGAGTGTGAACTTTAGGAAGTAATGATCCCACTATTTTGGAGGATGTTGAATCTTATTATTATAATTATCAAAATGGGTTTGGAGAGGTCATGCCTTTATTTAGTAATGATTCCACTATCTTGTAAGAGGTTTCAATCGATTATGATGAGAACAAAGTTGCTACTTATGATGATTATTGTGATGAAAGTTATGCTATAAAAAGTAGTGATCATTATATTTATAAAACTTTTCATGATTATGATTACCCTTTTTCTGAACATTACTTTTTCAATGTGGAAACAATTTATAGTATTCGAGTCTCTTATGATACTCCCACTATTCCGAATGAGAAAAATGTTGCTTATGTGGAGAGTAGTAAATTTTATATGCTTGTAGATCATGAAAAGAATGCTTCTGGTGCTGGTTATATTGTTGAATTTATTCATGATGCTACTGAAAATTATTATGAGGGAGGAACATATGCTTGTAGGAATTGTAATAATATCAAGTTTCCTCTCTATGTGCTTAACGTTTTGAAGTTATGCTTGTTTTGCCTTCCTATGCTAGTTGATTATTGTTCCCATAAGTTGTTTGATCACAAAATCCCTATGCATAGGAAGAGGGTTAGATTTAAATGTTCTATTCATATTCTTCATGATGCTCTCTTTATGTTTCAATTCTTATCTTTTATGTGAGCATCATTGAAATCATCATGCCTAGCTAGGGGCGTTAAACGTTAGCGCTTGTTCGGAGGCAACCCAATTTTATTTTAGTCTCTTGATTTTTGGTTCTGTTTAGGAATAAATAATCCATCTAGCTTCTGTTTAGATGTGTTTTTATGTTTTAATTAGTGTTTGTGCCGAGTAGAACCTTTGGGAAGACTTGGGTGAAGTCTTTATGATCATGCTGTAAAAAACAGAAAGTTTAGCGCTCACGAGATTAGCTAAAACTTTTTACTGGAGAGTGATATTTAGTTGATTATTTTTGAATATGATTACTAGAAAAATTCCTCAGGTCCACCAATTTATTTCAGAATTTTTGGAGTTACATAAGTATTCGAATGATACAGATTACTACAGAATGTTCTATTTTTGACAGATTTTGTTTTCTCTGTGTTGTTTCCTTATTTTGATGAATCTATGAGTAGTATCGGAGGGTATGAACCATAGATAAGTTGGAATACAGTAAATATTACACCAATATGAATTTAGAATAAGTTCACAACAGTACCTAAGTGGTGGTTTTATTTTCTTATACTAACGGAGCTTACGAGTTTTCTGTTAAGTTTTGTGTTGTGAAGTTTTCATGTTTTGGGTAAAGATTCGATGGAATATGGAATAAGGATTGGCAAGAGCCCAAGCTTGGGGATGCCCAAGGCACCCCAAGGTAATATTCAAGGATAACCAAGAGCCTAAGCTTGGGGATGCCCCGGAAGGTATCCCCTCTTTCATCTTCGTTCATCGGTAACTTTACTTGGAGCTATATTTTTATTCACCACATGATATGTGTTTTGCTTGGAGCGTCATTTTATTTTGTTTTGTTTTGCTTGATGTTTGAATAAAATGCCAAGATCTAAAATTCTTAAATGTTAGAGAGTCTTCGCATAGTTGCATAATTATTCGACTACTCATTGATCTTCACTTATATCTTTTAGAGCACGGCGGTGGATTTATTTTGAAGAAATAGATGAACTCTCATGCTTCACTTATATTATTTTGAGTCTTTAGAACAGCATGGTAATTTGCTTGGGATATGAATTTAGTCCTGATATGATAGGCATCCAAGAGGGATATAATAAAAAATTTCATATAAAGTGCATTAAATATTATGAGAAGTTTGATTCTTTATGATTGTTTTGAGATATGAAGATGGTAATATTAGAGTCATGCTAGTTGAGTAGTTGTGAACTTGAGAGATACTTGTGCTAAAGCTTGTGATTCCCGTAGCATGCACGTATAGTGAACCGTTATGCGCTGAAGTCGGAGCAGGGTTTATTTATTAATTGTCTTCCTTATGAGTGGCGGTCGGGGACGAGCGATGGTCTTTTCCTACCAATCTATCCTCCTAGGAGCATGCGCATAGTACTTTGTTTTGATAACTAATAGATTTTTGCAATAAGTATGTGAGTTCTTTATGACTAATGTTGAGTCCATGGATTATACGCACTCTCACCCTTCCACCATTGCTAGCCTCTCTAATACCGCGCACCTTTCGCCGGTATCATACACCCAGCATATACCTTCCTCAAAACAGCCACCATACCTACCTATTATGGCATTTCCATAGCCATTCCGAGATATGTTGCCATGCAACTTTCCGCCGTTCCGTTTATTATGACACGCTCCATCATTGTCATATTGTTTTGCATGATCATGTAGTTGACATTGTATTTGTGGCAAAGCCACCGTTCATAATTCTTTCATACATGTCACTCTTGATTCATTGCATATCCCGGTACTCCGCGGGGGCATTCACATAGAGTCATATTGTTCTAAGAATCGAGTTGTAATTCTTGAGTTGTAAGTAAATACAAGTGTGGTGATCATCATTATTAGAACATTGTCCCAGTGAGGAAAGGATGATGGAGACTATGATTCCCCCACAAGTCGGGATGAGACTCCGGACGAAAAAAATAAAAGAGGCCAAAGAAGCCCAAATAAAAAAAGGAAAAAAGAGGCCATAAAAAAAGAGAAAAGGCCCAAATAAAAAATAAAAAAGTAAAAATAAAAAATGAGAGAAAATGAGAGAAGGGACAATGCTACTATCCTTTTACCACACTTGTGCTTCAAACTAGCACCATGATCTTCATGATAGAGAGTCTCCTATGTTGTCACTTTCATATACTAGTGGGAATTTTACATTATAGAACTTGGCTTGTATATTCCAATGATGGGCTTCCTCAAAATGCCCTAGGTCTTCCTGAGCAAGCGAGTTGGATGAACACCCACTTAGTTTCTTTTTGAGCTTTCATACACTTATAGCTGTAGTGCATCTGTTGTATGTCAATCCCTACTCACTCACATTGATATCTATTGATGGTCATCTCCATAGCCCGTTGATACGCCTAGTTGATGTGAGACTATCTTCTCCTTTTTGTCTTCTCCACAACCACCATTGAATTCCACCTGTAGTGCTATGTCCATGGCTCACGCTCATGTATTGCGTGAAGATTGAAAAAGTTTGAGAACATCAAAAGTATGAAACAATTGCTTAGCTTGTCATCGGGGTCGTGCATTATTTTAATATTTTGTGTGATGAAGATAGAGCATAGCCAGACTATATGATTTTGTAGGGATAGATTGCTTTGGCCATGTTATTTTGAGAAGGCATGATTGCTTTGTTTGCATGCTTGAAGTATTATTGTTTTCATGTCAATATTAAACTTTTGTTTTGAATCTTATGGATCTGAATATTCTTGCCACAATAAAGAAGATTACATTGATAAATATGTTAGGTAGCATTCACATCAAAAACTGTTTTTATCATTTACCTACTCGAGGACGAGCAGGAATTAAGCTTGGCTTGATACGTCTCCAACATATCTATAATTTTTGATTGTTCCATGCTATTATATTATCTGTTTTGGATGTCTATGGGCTTTATTAAACACTTTTGTATTATTTTTGGGACTAACCTATTAACCTAGAGCCAGGTGCCAGTTTCTGTTTTTCTCTTGTTTCAGTGTTTCGCAGAAAAGGACTATCAAACGGAGTCCAAACGGAATGAAACCTTCGGGAGAGTTATTTTTGGAATGGAAGCAATCCAGGGGACTTGGAGTACATGGCATGGAATCAACAAGGAGAGCACGAGGCAGGGGGCGCACCCACCCCCCTAGGCGCGCCCTCCACCCTTGTGGGCCCCTCGTGTCTCCCCTGACCGACTTCTTTCGCCTATATATACACCAAAACCATCGGGGAATAGAATAGATCGGGAGTTCCGCCGCCGCAAGCCTCTGTATCCACCAAAAACCAATCGGGACCCTTTTCCGGCACCCTGCCGGAGGGGGGATCTCTCATCGGTGGACATCTTCATCATCCCGGCAATCTCCATGACGAGGAGGGAGTAGTTCACCCTCGGGGCTGAGGGCATGTATCAGTAGCTATGTGTTTGATCTCTCTCTCTCTTTCTCTCTCTCTCTCTTGTTCTAGAGGTGATACGATCTTGATGTATCGCGAGCTTTGCTATTATAGTTGGATCTTATGATGTTTCTCCCCCACTACTCTCTTGTAATGGATTGAGTTTTCCCTTTGAAGTTATCTTATCGGATTGAGTCATTAAGGATTTGAGAACACTTGGTGTATGTCTTGCCATGCTTATCTGTGGTGAAAATGGGATATCACGTGATCTACTTGATGTATGTTTTGGTGATCAACTTGCGGGCTCCGCCCATGAACCTATGCATAGGGGTTGGCACACGTTTTTGCCTTGACTCTCCGGTAGAAACTTTGGGGCACTCTTTGAAGTACTTTGTGTTGGTTGAATAGATGAATCTGGGATTGTGTGATGCATATCGTATAATTATACCCACGGATACTTGAGGTGACATTGGACTATATAGGTGACATTAGGGTTTTGGTTGATTTCTGTCTTAAGGTGTTATTCTAGTACGAACTCTATGATAGATCGATCAGAAAGAATAATTTTGAGGTGGTTTCGTACCCTACCATAATCTCTTCATTTGTTCTCCACTATTAGTGACTTTAAAGTGACTCTTTCTTGCATGTTGAGGGATAGTTATATGATCCAATTATGTTATTATTGTTGAGAGAACTTGCACTAGTGAAAGTATGACCCTAGGCCTTGTTTAAACACATTGCAATACCGTTTACGCTCACTTTTATCATTAGTTACCTTGCTGTTTTTATATTTCCAGATTACAAAAACCTATATCTACCATCCATATTGCACTTGTATCACTATCTCTTCGCCGAACTACTACACCTATACAATTTACCATTGTATTGGGTGTGTTGGGGACACAAGAGACTCTTTGTTATTTGGTTGCAGGGTTGTTTGAGAGAGATCATCTTCATCCTACGCCTCCCACGGATTGATAAACCTTAGGTCATCCACTTGAGGGAAATTTGCTACTGTCCTACAAACCTCTGTACTTGGAGTCCCAACAACGTCTACAAGAAGAAGGTTGTGTAGTAGACATCAGATGGCAATGCTTTTGCACACTAATCGTGTACCTTGAGTATTTCAGACATTTTATCACTAGGCACAAGACGGTTTGGTGCCCCTCGAAGACTATTGAAGGCACCGTTTTTCTACGTTTCTTTTTGGTGGATTTGAGTCGTACGAAAGCCGTACTATTAAGAGGGGTCCGCTTTGGAAAGGTTTGGGTGGAATCATCACGTACACGTCTACTTGTTTTGCACCTCCTTTCCTTTGGCACTTTGGAGCATCCTCCGTTTTTCTCATCGATGCAACTTGTCTTGGTTGCTAAGCTTGGGCATGCGGTAGTATTGCTCCTAGGAGCGGCAGTACTGCAGGCCCTTGCGGTAGTATCGGACCATGGTGCGGTAGTACCGCAAGAGCCCATGATAGTACCGCTCCTGAGGAGCTGTAGTACCGTGGCCCCCTGGCCTAGTGCTGCTACGCAGCGGTAGTAGGGGCGGATGTAATTTTTTACATCCGCGCCCTACACGGTACTACCGTGCGTCCTGGCCTGGCTCAGCCACCACGTGGTAGTACCGCTCTGCATGCTGTACTACCATGTCGGGTTTTTGCAGTGACTCCAACTCAGCGGAAGTTGCCACGGATGTATTTTTATATGTTCGTGCCTTCCCGAAATCTGGAACTTCCCTGCCTTGCGGTAGTACCGCAAGGTGGTGCGGTAGTACCGCGCAAGCGGTTCTACCGCTCTCCCCTTCAGTGCATTTAGGCGGTCCAGGTTTGTGCTGCTCGGGCGGTAGTACCACGGGGCCCTGCGGTAGTACCGCACGGCCTTGCGGTAGTACCGTGCCCCTGGCGCAGTAGTACCGTGCTGCGCAGGATGGGTTGGTAGATAACGGTTGGATTTGTCCCTCCACTATATAAGGGGTGTCTTCTTCCCCGAGTTGACCACCTCTTCCAACCCTAAGCTCCATTGTTGCTCCAAGCTTCATTGTTGCCCGATCTCTCTCCCTAGCCAATCAAACTTGTTGATTTTCTAGGGATTGGTTGAGAAGGCTCCGATCTACACTTCCACCAAGTGAAATTTGATCCCCCCCACTAATCCCTTGCGGATCTTGTTACTCTTGGGTGGTTGAGCACCCTAGATGGTTGAGGTCACCGCGGAGCCATAGTCCATTGTGGTGAAGCTTTGTGGTGTCGTTGGGAGCCTCCAATTAATTTGTGGAGATTGCCCCAACCTTGTTTGTAAAGGTCCGGTTGCCGCCTCCAAGGGCACCAATAGTGGAATCACGGCATCTCGCATTGTGTGAGGTCGTGAGGAGAATATGGTGGCCCTAGTGGCTTCTCTTTATTAAGGACTTTGTCGTCCGAAGAGTATGGTTGACACGGTAGACAGTGTGAAGGAGCACTCCGGTGCGAATCCGGTCTCATCTATGGGCGATGGGGGAACTGCGGTCTCTCGTGAGGAATTCAATGTGGCTTTGGACACATTGAAAACCTCCATGATGACCGAGGTTGAAAGCATGTTTAATAAATTCATTAAAGGGCTTAAATTATCCACCGCACCGTTGAAAGTGGGTGATCCCACCAACAAGGTCACGGATGATAACTCCGACAAGGGGGAAGATACTAGTGAAAACACTCCCTCTTCTAGTGGTAAAAATGGCACCGTCATCTTTCCCCATGTGGAACCTCTTGTTTATGGTGGACCGATTCCCTCCACTCACTTGAATCATGCCGATCCTCCCCCTAAGATTGTGAAAAATGAGGACTTTGATTCTTGGGTTTATCGCTTTAAGCGTCATTTAAATCATGTGAATACTAATCTTTGGAGAATCATTGAAGAAGGTTTCTATCCGCATGACCAAAGCAACTTCACCCCTAGAGAAGCCACAGATAATCAATTCAATGAGAATGCTCTCTTCATCATCCAAGATGCAATTCCACCCGAAGATCTCCCTCATGTTCGACCCTTCGCCATGGCCAAAGATGCATGGCATTGTGTTGTCTCCCTCTACAGGTGTGTGTCCCGGTAAGATCGTTAACGACTGATATACTGCCTGAGACAGGGCATGCTCTCCCCTCTGCGTATCGAGAGAAAGAAACAACTTCCTGATTCCAGTTTCTTTCATTGAAGCGCAAGCATTCAACGCTCCAACTATGAAGTGGTGCAAGATGAAGCCGATGAGTTTGCAATGAAAGAAGATGAAGAACCTCGTGAGCTTTATCAGAGAGTGACCAAACTCGCGGTCTCACTCCGAGATCATGGGAGCAAGGACACGGATGACAATTGGATCAAGCGCAAATTTCTCAAGGCAATGATGCCTTACCACAAGGCCATGCCCTCCGTCATTCACCAAAGGCCGGACTTCCACACCTTGTCCTCAAGTGAAGTGTTGGACGAGTTTGTGGCTATGAGCATCTTGGACAAGACCGCCGACAATGCGATGCTATGTTCGCAAAGAGAAAATAAGCCCAACCTTGCATTGAAGGCCAAGGTTAGTATGGAAGAAGAAGAAGAAGAAGAGGAAGAAGAGGAAAGCAACCCCGAAGATACAAAGTATGCCTATCATGAAAACATGGCTCTTGCTTCAAGGCAATTTTGGAGCAAGAAGAACACAAGGCCCAACTTCAACAAGAGCAATGAGTGAGGACTTGCTATAATTGTGGCAATGTGAGCCATTTTGTTGCGGAATGTCCTTAATTACGAGAAGAGGGAGGACAATGTTGGCAAGCTCATCCGAAAGGACAAGGCCAAGTCTATCCCCAATAAGAGCAACTTCACCAAGAATACTCCTCCCAAGGCGTTGGTGGTCCAAGAAGAGTATAATGAGGATGATGATGATGAAGATGGTGAGTCGGTTGCCATGGCCTCCGTTGCCATTGCGACAACTCTTCGGGTGTCTCTCTTCGACTCACCCAATGAGAGCATCACCGCCAAGTCACTACTAGAAAAAGGGTTATAGATGAAATTGACACTAATGGCGCACCAGACATGTGGTGCGCCATTACTATATACTAATGGCGCACCATGTGTTGGTACGCCATTAGTGTCCAAATACTAATGGCGCACCACATCCACGGTGCGCCATTAGTTAAAAAAAATTAAATTTTTTTCAAAACTACTAATGGCGCACCGTGGGTGTGGTGCGCCGTTACTTGTTGAACTAGTAATGGCGCACCACATCCACGGTGCGCCACTAGTAAAAAAAAATTTGTTTGATTTTTTTTTTCAAAACTACTAATGGCGCACCGTGGGAGTGATGCGCCATTACTAGTTGAACTAGTAATGGCGCACCATGCCACGGTGCGCCATTAGTAACTTGTCCACCACTTCCACCGAATGCACCCCCCCAGTGGATCGCCTTTTCAGTTTTAAAAAAAATAAAAGAAAATGATGAAAATGTCAAAAAAAAGAAAATAAGTTTCCCATGTGATATGTGGTCTAGTTGTTGGGAAAATTTGCAAATATGAATTTTGACTTCATTTGCAAAATCTCTCGAGAATTTGTAAAAATGGGCATAACTTTTGCATACTAACTCGGATGAAAAAGTTTTTTATATGAAAAATCATCTACTCGAAAAGTTACATCCAAATTTAACCAGGGGAACCCTGTTAAACATTTGCAAAATCCTCAAAAACCTAAAATAAAAAAGATACAGGGCTTTTAAGATCTGGAGAGGCAAAAAAATTCAAAAAAATTCAAGCTTACTAATGGCGCACCTGCCCATGGTGCGCCATTAGTATCTTCCCGCCTTCAAAATTCAAAATAAGTTAAAAAAATAAAAGAAAAGTTACTAATGGCGCACCTGCCCATGGTGCACCATTAGTATCTTCCCGCCTTTAAAATTCAAAATAAGTCAAAAAAAAAGTTACTAATGGCGCACCTGCCCACGGTGCGCCATTAGTATCTTCCCGCCTTCAAAATTCAAAATAAGTCAAAAAAATAAAAAAAAAGTTACTCATGGCGCACCTGCCCACGGTGCGCCATTAGTATCTTCCCGCCTTCAAAATTCAAAATAAATCAAAAAAATAAAAAAAAAGTTAGTAATGGCGCACTTGCCAACGGTGCGCCATTAGTATGTCGTATATATGGCTGGGCGCACCTCCTCCACTCCACCTCTCCTCCACTCCATCTCCTCCCCTCCACTCCTTCTCCTCCTCTCCTCCACTCCATCTTCCCTTCTCTCCTCCACCATACTACCGTCCTCCTCTCCGGCGACCTCCTTCTCCTCCTCTCCGGCGACCTCCTTCTCCTTTCCGGCGACCTCCTCCTCCTCTCCGGCGACCTCCTCCTCCTCTCCGGCGACCTCCTCCTCTCCGGGAACCTCCTCCTCCCTCCTCTCCTCCCCTCCCCTCCCCTCACGGTTTGTCCTCCCTCCTCTCCTCCCATTCCCTCATGGTTCCTCCTTCCTCCTCTCCGATGCTTCGGTGAACTCCTCTCCGGCGACCTCCTCCTCCTCTCCGGCGATGTAGGCGAGCGCCTCTCCAGTGACCTCCTCCTCCTGCTCTCCGGCGAACTCCTCTCCGGCAAAAGAACACGGCAAAAGAACGTACAAGATCCAAAAACAGGAACAAAATTTGAAATAATATCGTGCCAAAAACGAGCAAAAAAAACTAGCAAAAAATGGGCAAAAAAAATCATCATCCAGATCCAAATTCAAAATTCAAAAATAGCAATGGCGCACGGTGGGGGTTAGACGGTGCGCCACTACTATTTTCCCTCCTTCAAAATTCAAAAATACTAATGGCGCACCGTGGCCTATACTAATGGCGCACCGGTGGCCTATACTAATGGTGCATCTCGTTGTCATGCGCCATTAGTATGCCAAAGCACCTGGGTATACATGGCCCCGGGAGGCATACTAATGGCGCACCGTGGCCTATACTAATGGCGCACCAGTGGTGCGCCATTAGTAAAAATTACTAATGGCGTGCTAGTAATGGCGCACCGGTGATGCGCCATTAATGGCCAAATTAGGTGCGCCATTAGTAGCGGTTTTTCTAGTAGTGAGTGCCTCATGGCTAAAGCCACCAACAAGGTAACCCCCAACATCAAAACTACCATCATTAATAATCCTTCCTTGACAGATTGCATTGATGAACTTGAGGGTTCTAATATGGAGAAGAATGAGTTTGAGTCTTTTATGAGTAAACTCAAGGGTAAATCCAAGAAGCACTTCGTTGCTCTCTTGGAACAACTTGGTGAAGCCAATGACATGATCAAGGCTCACGAAGATACCTTCTCTAAGATGGAGGGGCATAGTCATAACTATGCCGATGAGATTTCGGATCTTTCCAATGCTCTTGAGGAAGAGTGTGGTCTTCGTTTGGCTCTTGAGGGGTCACACAACGACGATCATGCTAAATTAAAGAATGATCTTGATCATGCTCTTTGTGGCACCCCGGCTCAGAGCGACCGGTTTACCATGCATTGCCAGCCCAGAGACCCTGTCTTCTGGCAACACACAACATCTTAGTACAACAAACAATCGCTTTATTGATGCTAGTGGATCATAGTTTATATTACAACAGGTGTCGAGGCCAAGCTGCACAAACGGTGCGGCTGAACAATATGTACATTATTTAGTGAACATAAAGGGGCCTCGATCATAAGAACTATGCGGCAGCGGAACAATGTCATAGCGGAAACTCCATAGCACAGGGACACCGATGTGGACACGATCTAGACTCGAGCAGCACTCCTTTCCAATGAGACATTCCTGAAAGCTGGCATGACACGCCAGGTCAGTACATGGAATGTACTTGCAAGCTCCCAACAGGCATAATCATAATGACAAACAATATCATGATAATTAACCAATTAATAATGCAATAATGTTTCAACATGCTGTGATCATGCTCTTGTGATAAAAAATCCCTCGGTACTGGCTTACCAACCGTGATCGTTCTTGAATCACAACCGTACCACCATCATGGTCCTGACTAGGGGTATCTCGTGATCATTATGGCGACCACAGCTACGACTAATACTTGGTCTTGAACACCTCGATGGCCTTCCCACCATCATCAACAGTGCAAAGTTCATAACTTAGTGTGCAAAACTTATTAAACGTTGACCCATGGTGTGATCTGTAACCGTGGACTCGGCTATCTATAGATTATTACACTCTGCAGAGGTAGCACACTTTACCCACACCACGAAATCCATGGCTTCGCACTCCCATTCAGGTGGACCAACGGCATTCCGACGAAACCCCTCCATTGCCATGACACTCTCCCGGCCAATCTGACTCAATCCCCACCAGGCTAGTCCTGGGTGGCCACGTGTCTACCAAAGACACAACAACCACCGTCGTGGCCAAAACGATCCCACAAGGGAACCCGGTACTATAATCTCAACAACGGGCACACAAGGTTATGCCTGCTTACCGGGCCAGGGTGAGCTGTTGGAAATATGCCCTAGAGGCAATAATAAATTAGTTATTATTATATTTCCTTGTTCATGATAATCATTTATTATCCATGCTATAATTGTATTGATAGGAAACTCAGATACATGTGTGGATACATAGACAACACCATGTCCCTAGTAAGCCTCTAGTTGACTAGCTCGTTGATCAACAGATGGTTACAGTTTCCTCACCATGGACATTGGATGTCGTTGATAACAGGATCACATCATTAGGAGAATGATGTGATGGACAAGACCCAATCCTAAGCATAGCACAAGATTGTGTAGTTCGTATGCCTCCTAGGAGTAAAACTTCCTTATGGTTACGCGGGGAAGATAAGCAGATACCTAGACCCAGCGAAGCAGAAGTTCAGCGGGATGAAGTCTCACGACCGTCACGTGCTTATGATGCAGATACTTCCAGTTGCAATCCGTGGGATCATGGACGCGCACATCCGTGAAACGCTATTTGGCCTATGCAACTTCTTCGACGTCATCTCTCGGAAGTCGATTGGCGTGAGGCAACTCAGAAGGCTACAGGAAGAGATTGTGGTGATACTATGCGAGCTTGAGATGTACTTCCCGCCCGCATTCTTCGACGTTATGGTGCATCTGCTGGTCCATATAGTGGAGGATATCATCCAACTCGGGCCGACGTTCCTGCACAACATGATGTCGTTCGAAAGGATGAATGGTGTCATCAAAGGATACGTTCGTAACATGTCACGTCCAGAGGGAAGCATAGCCAGGGGATTTCTGACCGAAGAGTGCATCTCCTACTGTACGAATTATCTAGGCATCGAGAACCCCGTTGGTCTGCCAGTCAACAGGCACCTCGGCAGGCTCGCTGGATGGGGTCACCGTGAGGGTCGCCGCGAAATGCATGTCGACTTCGAGGGTCGACTCGCCGACTTTGAAAGAGCAAACCTAGTCGCGCTACAACACATAGACGTGGTCGATCCTTGGGTGGTAGAGCACAAAACCTTTATTAAGAAGACGTACAATGACCGAGGCCAACAGAGGACGGACGGAGATATACTCAAAGAGCACAACTCATGTTTCACGCGTTGGTTCAAGCAGAAGCTTCTGTCGTACCCTTTACATGAGGATTCTTCCGCGGAAGAACAACTCATATTCGCCTTGTCACAGGGCGCCGAGCACAACCTGATGACCTATGAGGCGTACGATATCAACGGCTACACATTCTACACCGAGGCCAAGGACATGAAGAGCGATGGTTATCAGAACTCCGGGGTAACGATGGAATCCTACACCGGTAACGACAAGGACAGATACTACGGAAGGATCGAGGAGATCTGGGAGCTGAGCTACGCTGGAGAGAAGGTCCCGATGTTCCGTGTCAGATGGGCCAAGAGCGTCCTAAAAGAAGACCGGTATTTCACCACCATGGTTATACCCGAAGCCAAATCCAAGACCGCGGGCGCAAACGTCACCGCAAAAAATGAGCCATGGGTACTGGCTTCCCAAGTGGACCAATGCTTCTTCATTACCGACCCGTCAAAGCCCAGTCGTGTTGTCGTGAGGAGACGCAAAAGGAAGATCATCGGAATGGATGGAGTAGCCAATGAGCAAGACTTCGACAAGTACGGCGACCCGAGGATCGAACATGACGACGATGATGAAGTAGCAGCATACACCACAAGAAGCAGGACCACCCTACCTAAAGGACGTCCGTTCCACAGAAGAAATTCATTTGCGAAAAAGAAGGGAAAGAAGATTGTATTTAATTAAATCGTAGCCTTCATTTCTCGATTGTATTTCATGGGCACTTTTTGAACTATCATGAATATTTTTAAATTTCATGGACACTCGATATCGATCCCCCTCCATCTCGATCGCTATCCCACCTTGCCAGATCCGGTCCCACTCACCGCCGAGCACCCCCCGGTCCACCGGCCGCCGCCGCCGACCCCCCGCACCCTCGATTCCCCTACTCAACTGCCGCCGCCGACCCCCTGCACCCCTCCCCTACTCAACCGCCGCCGCCGACCCCCCGCACCCTCCCCCGCTCCACCGGCATTACTGTTTGATGATATTTTTTAAAAAATTATTACTGTCTTATAAAAAAATATTACTGTTATGATTTAAACAAGTTTGAACATATTTAAACACAAGTAAGTATCAAACAGCATTTTAAATGCATTAAAAAAATTGTGGAGCCTGGGAATCAAACCCAGGACCTCCTGGTGTGAGAACTGGCTACTGACCAGTCAAGCTAGGAGAGGGAACTTGCTGTGGATCAGGTTAGGTGGCAGATAACCTGTTGGCTCGAGCAGAAATAAAAAAAATACTAATGGCGCACCAGGGTGAGGTGCGCCATTAGTATGGATGTACTTATGGCGCACCGAGGGATGGTGCGCCATTAGTATTGTGCCGCCCCCATCCATACTTCCTCCCGGGCCCACACCAATCCCCTCTCTCTCCCTCGCCCTCGCCCTCGATCCCCTTCCCCTCTCCTCTCCCGACGCCGCTGCCCCGCCGCCTCGACGCCGCCCCGACGCCGCGACGCCATAGCTGCGCCACCGTGCTCCCCCCGCTCTATCACCGTGCACCCCCGACCCCTTCTTACTCTTTCGGCCGCGGAGATCGCCGGCGGACCTCGCTCCAAACCCGCTCCGACGACCCCCGCGCCCCGCCTCGCCATCTCTGTCCTCACCGTCGACGGCCTGCCGCCACGACTGCCAGCCTGACGCCGTGGCGCACCCAGCCGTCCGAAGCCTCCGCTGCCCCGCAGCCGGCACAGGAGCCCAGCAGCGCCTCCCTCCGTCGAGCAGCCGCTCCCACCAGCAGCGCCTCCCGCCCAGCAACGCCTCCTCCCGGAGCTACGCCGGCGACCAATCCATAGGCAGGTAGCCACCACTCCTTCGTCCCCCCTTCTTCCACCTCCCTCTTCCCTCACCCCCTCCCTCCTTCCTCTTGCATCCTCTGTCTGTTCATTTTCCCCTGATTTTTTGCATTTGATGAGTACTTGCGCTAGATTGGGTATTGCTAGAATATAACGATGGCAATTTCCTGATGAATACTTGCTGCATGATTTTTTCCGGTGCATGTTAAAGTTTACTTGTGAAAGGATTTTGCATGATAGGTGTTTGTGATAATGCTTCAGATGAGCAAATGTTTTGGTTTAAACATGTTAGCAGTGAAACATGCAATGACTGGTGATATATGAAAAGGAAAAGGATTAAGTTGTTTTATATGCACCGTCTTGACCTGAAATCAAAGCTTAGCAGTAACATTCAGTTTGAGAGAGCAGGAGCTTTTTCTTGGTTATACACTTATACTGGCCGAAATTTGTTAATACATTAGTACTGGTGGCTGTCTTGATGCAGGAGCCTAATTTGTTATATTGATCTTTTGAGTTGCACAAGTAACTATAGTTCCTGGCATAAGTTGGTTATTGTTGAGATGTACTGCTTATACATAACCTTCTTTGTGTTTAAGTCTTGGTATGGGAAATTGACACATTCTTGCTTATTTGCAATCACTCAATCAGTGCTCCAGAATCTGTAATATATGCAATATATTATGGTATATTGTCATGATCCACTATATGTAAACTGAACCCAAAGCAAGACTTTCTGCTTTAAACGAGTCCCAATGGACCTACTGCCAGCTTATTTGTTCTAGGACAATTTATCTAATTTTGTTTACTTTGTTTATTTATGTTGAAGATCATTGCTGGCTTATTGGAGCATCGACTGGGAGAGAGCCTGGCAACTTAGTATAATCAGCCACTTCTTGCTGGTCTCTTGTCCTCCGTAGCAAGGACAGCCAACTCATACTTGGGAACACAGGTTGGGCACCATCATTGCTTTGGGGTCAATTAGCATGTTAACATTCTTTCAGTCCCTAAGGGCATCACAGACAACTTATGCCAAATTTGCAGCTTCACAGTTTCACAGTCACTAAGTGTGTGTAGAACAGCGATACCTTACACTAGTTTTGTAGCCTCCTGCAAGTTTATGAGCAAACAGAATTTTCCTTCTCTTTTAGAAATATGCAGGCAGCTCCCTGATTAGTGTTGTTGTTGGTTGCTGTAAAAAACTAGTTACCAGTGCACAAATGAGTCTGAGACATGCCAAGCTAAGCTACTCACCATTTGCACTTTTTGTGCCATCATGAGTTATCTGGATGTTAGAGTACTCTAGTACAATACTTCTATTTGTATGGTACATTTGGTGAATGAACAGTCAACAATGTAGTGAATGAACAGTCAACAGTGTAGTGATTTAAGGAGGAAAGTTATCCGGCTGGATTTTCTTCTTCTTAAAAGCTTCAACTTCAAAGTATAGTTTTACAAGCTTTTGCAACTTTTTCTTAACTGCTGCTGCTGCTGTTATGCCTGTATTCACTGTTGCTGCTGCTGTACTTGTGATGATGCTACTTGTGATCTTCTGAAATGACCCATTGGCGACTTCATTACGCGGGGATAATGATTTTGCAGGTACCCCGAGAGGCCCTTGAGTTTGTCAGAATGTCGATTAACTTCCGTTCCGGCAAATTTGGGTACTCCATATGTCCTATTTTCAGCAAAGGTCATGCTGAAATTTTTCATGAATTTTAGCATGACTTTGCTAAAAATAGGACATATGGGGTACTTGTGACTAACGCATGGGCCGGGGTATCTTAGTAGTTAATTAAGTAGGATCAAGTGCCCCGGCGTACTTGTGCCTAATGCATGGCTTTTAGGGGCGGGGGACACCACCCCAAAGACAACACCGCCAGTCGTGTCGGCGCCAAGTCGGCCCCATGGCAAGACCGCCGCAACGGTGCCGGACATCCCTATGCCACTGGATCCAAACATGCATATGGCACAGGATCAGAACGACGACGACGATACATTTGCCAACGTCGATCGGTACTTTGCCGACCATGGGTACGATGGCAACTTCATGGGGCCTCCTTCTCAAGAACCCAACCCAACAAAAGACGTGCGCGATCTAGCTGGTACCGCGGAGAAGCCAAGTTGCAACAGGCGTTGTCTGCCGTTCAGCTCTCAGGAGACGCCTCCAGCTGCCGACTTCACCGAGCCTCAGATAGGCGAGGTGCGAAATATTCTCAGCCCCAACACACTCAAGAAGGCGGTCTGTGAGCAGAACTCGGTCCCATTACAGGAGAAGAAGAAGGCACGCAAAAGAAAGACTAACAAGGGTGCGGGCCAGCCGGCACCGAGTACGATCCATGCTCAGGACGGGCCACCTTCACCTGAGGATTTAATGAGGAGGGTGCATGTGGCGGGTAGGCCGATGCTACCGAGAAATATGCTCGATGTTGCAGCCGGTGCTATGCGGAGTCTGCATGACAGTGTTCTTTCTTTGGAGAAGTGGCGTCTCAGAGAGAAGGATGTGGCATACCCGGTTTTCGTGGCCAAGGTGCCAGAGGGCAAGGGCTTTGTGGATAACTACATCGGGGGTACGATCGTCCTGCGGTTTGATGACATCCACGCTATGTTGAACCTTCATCCGCTGCACTACACCTTCGTTCGGCTATTTTCGCTGAGTATGGAGATGCGGATCATTCGCGACAAGACTCCTGACATCGTGATAGTCGACCCCTGCTACATGCGTGCCAAGATCTTGGGCAGCGCTGGGGACCGGCAAGTCGCGAGTTCTTACCTCGAAGGCGTCATTCTGGCAAACCCAGATAAGGATAACTTCCTCGTGCCTTACTTTCCCGAGTAAGTCCTCCCCTCAACCGCCTCGTAACATACGAATTCTTAGATTTCAATCGTTTTTCTTTTAGCATTCCGTGTTTTCTGCAGTGACACACATTGCACGCTCATCCTCCTAAGCCCCAAATATTCCATGGCCACGTATTTCGACCCGGACCGTCAGTCGAACGTAGACTACACAAATGTCGAGAAGGTTCTTGATGATGTTCTCCCCGGATACGCCCAATCTGGAGGCACCTTCAACAGGCCTATTCGTCAAGCAGCCGCCTGGCGGTCAGAAGGGTGCCTACTACGCCATCCATCACATGCGGGCGATCGTACGGGACCATCATCAACTTCTGCTACCGAGTAAACTCAAAGATTGGGCCGTGAGCGTGTCGGCAATCCAGGACGCGGACATCAGACAAGAATTCTTTCGCATCCAGTCGGAGTTTGCGGAAATCATCCATCAAGATGTCCTTCGTACCTCGGGGCAGTTCTACCTCAGAAATCAACCGTCCAACAATGAGATAGACGGAATGCTACAAATGCAGGCTGACAACGCCCGTAATTTCATGACTCCCATGATAGACGGCGGCTTCATCCACGCTCCGGTCCCTTGAGTCGAGTCGAAAGCAGTGATGCTGTGTCTAGTTCTGAAACATTGATTGGCTCATGTTGTAATTAAACTTTAATGAACTTGTAGTATGTCTCTTTGGTTTCGAGAGTCGTTCAACTTAGATGTAATCGATGCTATTAATGTCTTGCTTTTCTCTTCCGATCGTTCTGTTGCATACTGATATATTGCTTATGTATTGTCTGTGAATTGGTACTAACGTTTCGTTTGGCTAGTGCATTGCGATGCCGTCGTATGTCGTGTACAAGGGTAAGGTTCCCGGAGTCTACGACGACTGGGAGGACTGTCGGAGACAGGTTCACCGATTCAGCGGTAACAGTTACAAAGGGTACACCACTAGGGCCGAGGCCGAATCTAGATACGCCCGCTATCTAGCGGGAGAGGGGAGGGAGCGTTGGAGGAACCGGATGAAGACGAGTTTCATCGTGATGATGCTCATCGTGATGACCGCAGCTCTCTTCTATGTGATGGTAGTTTAGATGATCGATATCGACTTGTAATGTGAAGACAAACTCGCTACTCGCGGTCTCGAGACTTGTAATATAATGTTCTATCTTTGTTCGGTCTTTTCAATTCGGAGACTAATATGATGAATTGTATTCGGAGACTAATATGATGAATTGTATTCAGAGACTAATCTTCTATTGTATTCGATGAATCTGTTGTTGATGTGTGCTGTCTATATTTTGTCCAATTATACATTTTGTAACCTGTGTAAAAAAACAGAAAATTAAAAAATTAAAAAAACCTAATATTCATACTAATGGCGCATCACATCACAGTGCGCCATTAGTATGCCAGAGGATACTAATGGCGCATCCTTAAGCAGTGCGCCATTAGTATGCCGAGGTTACTAATGGCGCATCCTGTTGTCGTGCGCCATTAGTATGCCCAAGCACCTGGGTATACATGGCCCCTGGGAGGCATACTAATGGCGCACCGTGGCCTATACTAATGGCGCACTAGTGGTGCGCCATTAGTAAAAATTACTAATGGCGTGCTAGTAATGCCGCACCACTAATGCGCTATTAATGGCCAAATTAGGTGCGCCATTAGTAGCCCTTTTTCTAGTAGTGGTTGGATGATATTCATCATGAGACAATTATAACCTTGGGCGATACGACACTAGCTCCAGTTCATCGATATAATGTAGGCATGTATTCCGCAAATAGTCATACGTGCTTTATTAAAAAAACTTGCATGACATCTTTTGTCCTACCCTCCCGCGGCAGCGGGGTCCATATTGGAAACTAAGGGATATTAAGGCCTCCTTTTAATAAAGAACCGGAACAAAGCATTAACACATAGTGAATACATGAACTCCTCAAACTACGGTCATCTTCGGGAGTGGGCCCTGTTGTTTTCACTCCGGGGTTGCTGGATCATAACACGTAGTAGGTGACTATAACTTGCAAGATCGGATCTAAAACATGGATATAATGATGAATTCATAAACGGTTCAGATCTGAGTCCATGGCACCCGGGCCCAATGTGACAAGCATTAAGCATGGCAAAGTCATAGCAACATCAATCTAAGAACATAGTGGATACTATGGATCATTCCCTAACAAAACTAACTCAATTACATGATGAATCTCATCCAACTCCTCACCTACCAGCGAGCCTACGAAGGAATTACTCACTCCCGGTGGGGAGAATCATGGAATTGGCGATGGAGATTGGTTGGTGATGACAAAGAATGAAGATCCCCCTCTCCGCAGCCCCAAACGGACTCCAGATCTGCCATCCCAAGGAAGAACAGGGCTTGGCGGCGGCTCCGTCCCGTGGATCGCGATAATTATTTCTCCCTGATTTTTTCTCCGAAAATAGGAATTTATAGTGTCAGGGTTGAGGTCTGCGGGGCCAGCAGGTGGGTACAACCCACCTGGGTGGCGCGCCCTGGTGCGTTGTGCCCACCCAGGGGCCCCTCTTCGGTGGTTCTTGGCTCCAGAAATTATCATTTATTCCATAAAAAAATCATCGTGAAGTTTCATTCCATTCCGAGAACTTTTATTTCTGCACAAAAACAACACCATGGTAGTTATGTTGAAAACAACGTTAGTCCGGGGTTAGTTTCATTCAAATCATGCAAATTAGAGTCCAAAATAAGAGGAAAAGCGTGAGAAAAAGTAGATACGTTGGAGACGTATCAACTCCCCCAAGCTTAAACATTTGCTTGTCCTCAAGCAATTCAATTGATAAACGGAAAGTGAGAAAGAAAAACTTATACGAACTCTTTTGCTCTTGTTTGCATAAGTAAGCTTAAACAACACCCAGGTTTTCAGCCAACATTATAACTAACCATGTCAACAATAATTCTTAATGATTATAATGACTCATATCAATGACATAATCATCTAGCGAGCAATAATAAGGTATCTCAAACAGCAACACGTTGTCAAAACAACCATGATATAATATGACAATAGTGGTATCTCGCTAGCCCTTTCTGAGACCGCAAAACATAAATGTAGAGCACCTCCAAAGTTCAAGGAGCGACTAAACATTGTAATTCATGGTAGAAAATATCCAGTCATGATGCACCCAACATTAGCTACACACAATGCATAAATCATGACAGATGTGCTCTACTCTGTTTCTCGCGCTTGTTTTAGAAGATGGTGACATAACATAAAAGTAAATAGAAAGTCCCTTTGCAGAGGGAAGCAGTGATTTGCAGAGGTGTCAGAGCTCGATCTATTATATATAAAAAGTATTTGATGGGATCACTAGAAAAAAGAGAATATTTTAGAAAATCCCACAATAATTAGAAAGATCTGGCTGCTTAATTCGTAGGAAAAGAAAACATAACCGTTGGATGGAACAATTTTTTTCCAACATAAATGAGTGAAAATTACCCACCATTGCCATTATAATTATAACTTTAGTGAAGAAAACGTTTCATGGGTTGATGTGGGGCCTACTAGATTGCTATATGCACGTACGCATAGAATCATCTGAAAGAAAAAGGGTTGCTTATTAGGATCGATCTCCCTAAAAAGACGTCTAAAACTAGAGGTTGTATTGTTGTTCGGCACAACGAAGACACGAGCCTACCGAGGGATGTACATGAACGGCGTTGGGAGACAAGGACTTGCTTCATGTATATTAAAGATCTTATAAATTGACTGGTATACATATTCTTGAATGTGTGTTAAGGATTTATCATGTAGCTTTGCATAACGATAATTGTGTCTATTAAAGATATCACTTTTTTGTTCTACCTTTCTAATATTTCTGCAGCATAGGGAAGTTGATTCCAGTAAAACAACATCATTTACCCATCATTGCTTCAATAAGGGGTAAATGCAAAAGAAATGGATTGTTACTTAAGGTAAAGCCGCCCTTGCTTGATAATACACAATTACAGGATCAACAAATTATTTAAGACCACTATATTGTATTTGTCACACTTCTATTCATTGTTTCTTTGCTCAAAATGGACCATACTAACTACAACCTAATTTTTCCCTAATCAGCATATCATGGGCGTGCAGACAATGCATAGAATAGGGGCGCAATAAACTCTGCATGCTGCATGCAGTGGTATGCTACTAGGACTAGCGCCTAACTAGCAAATGCAATATGGTGTGGCATACTACTAGGACTAGCCATTAGAATATTAAATTCACTTTGGGCAAATCATGCATTACAGAGGACAAGCGGCGCACTCTCATGATTCACTTTGTGTTTGCAACTATTATTGATCTCCAAATTTCTTAGGCGCACTCTAACATGGAATGGAAGGATTATCACCTACAATATATACTGTTATTTGTAAAAAAATAGCACTATTGTTGTATTAAAAAAATATTTACTAAAGTATACAAACAAAAAATTACACTAAGAAATAAAGCTTCTTCAAGGTCTCTCAAAGCCAGCATATCAAGATTCACCGGTCATGTTATGATCCTCCCCATGTCTCCAATCATGATATAGCGGGATACAAATACAAAATCTGCAAAAAGCAATCTTCATATTTCTCACGAGCCTTTTGAGCAGTTCAGTAAAATAGTGGGAATTTTCTTTGACTCGATGTGACACATGAACCATTTTCACATGGCAATGTTTTCTTTACGTGGCAACCAATGAGTGAGTAGTGATCGTGAGACAAGCATGAAGTTGGTAATGTCTCGAGAAAGGCGAAAGTTAAGGATCAGCCTGGTGCCACCCATCAAAGCGCAAGTCTTCTGTACATAGTAGATTGGACAATTTTCTTTTAGGCAAGTAGCTAGGGTGAACGATGTTTTTATTCTAGAGAGTGGATAGTTATGTCAAAGTTTGCTTAGATAAATATATGAGCTAACATCGCTCCTTCTTATTGCACGTGCATTAACTCAACTAAATCAAACGATAATGTAAACAAATACCTACAACAAAATGAGAGTTTTAATAGATATATAGTATAAATGCTCTATAACTTCATATACTAAATTCAAAATAAATCACTCACAACAAAAATCATTAAAATAAAAATGTATCAATCTTGCACGTGTTAGAAAATTTATATATGCCTACATGAAACCAATAAAACTATAAAAGATCTTTTAAAGAAAAAAAAATATGACAACACAACATGATAAAAAGGCTAGGGAAATTATACAAATATAATTTCAACGAGGCTGATCATAGAAATTAGAATTGGTACAACATGCATAATTTCCAATTTCTCTTTAGACCCGCCAAATATATGGTCGTATTACTAAAATTATAAAATTCTAGCCCGCGCATCGAGCGGGCCACTTTGCTAGTTTTTAAAATAGAGATAAATGATTATTTTGAGACATGCACCCTTCTTATTCACTTCACGACCATCAGTTATCAACATCTTCCAAGATAAGCACGCTAGTAGCGGTTCCCAAGCGATAAAAGTAAAGGTTTTGACTCCATTGGGAGTTTTTGTTTGATTATTTAAGAGATGAACTTTTTTTTTCATGTTTGCAGTTTGGGACTGGGCATCCCTATTACCGCCCATTTTCTCATGCGATGGCGAGTGAATAAACACTCGACCTGAGAATAATCCGCTTAGCATGGAAGATACCCACCACCTCTTGTCGTTCCATGAACGATCCAGGCACACAAAAAGGATAATTTTTAGAAGTTTTTAGAGGTGGCACATGCAAATTAACTTAGGACGGCAGGGTAATACCGCATATAGGTAGATATGGTGGACTCATCTGGAATAACTTTGGGTTCAAGGTTTTTGATGTACGAGCAGAATTCCCACTTAGTATAGGCGAAGGCTAGCAATTAAGATTGAGAAGCGGTCAGCTAGAGAGCAACAACGATCATAACTGTAAGGGCATATTTATCCTAAGGTGTTTTGGTGATTGATGATACGTCTAAAACGTATCTATAATTTTCGATTGTTCCATGCTATTATATTATCTGTTTTGGATGTTTATGGGCTTTATTAAACACTTTTATATTATTTTTGGGACTAATCTATTAACCCAAAGCCCAATGCCAGTTTCTGTATTTTTCCTTGTTTCAGTGTTTCGCAGAAAAGGAATATCAAACGGAGTCCAAACGGAATGAAACCTTTATTTTTGGAACGGAAGCAATCCAGGGTACTTGGAGTACACGTGAAGGAATCAACGAGGAGAGCACGCGCCCTCCACCCTCGTGGCTCCCCTGACCAACTTTTTTCGCCTATATATATATCAATATACCCAAAAACCATCGGGGAACAGAATAGATCGGGAGTTCCGCCGCCGCAAGCCTCTGTAGCCACCAAAAACCAATCGGGACCCTGTTCCGGCACCCTGCCGGATGGGGGATCCCTCACCGGTGGCCATCTTCATCATCCCGGCAATCTCCATGACGAGGAGGGAGTAGTTCACCCTCGGGGCTGAGGGCATGTATCAGTAGCTATGTGTTTGATATCTCTCTCTCTCTCTCTCTCTCTCTCTCTTGTTCTAGAGGTGATACGATCTTGATGTATCGCGAGCTTTGCTATTATAGTTGGATCTTATGATGTTTCTCCCCCACTACTCTCTTGTAATGGATTGAGTTTTCCCTTTGAAGTTATCTTATCGGATTGAGTCATTAAGGATTTGAGAACACTTGATATATGTCTTGTCGTGCTTAGCTGTGGTGACAATGGGATATCACGTGATCTACTTGATGTATGTTTTGGTGATCAACTTGCGGGTTCCTCCCATGAACCTATGCACAGGGGTTGGCACACGTTTTCGCCTTGACTCTCCGGTAGAAACTTTGGGGAAATCTTTGAAGTACTTTGTGTTGGTTGAATAGATGAATCTAAGATTGGGTGATGCATATCGTATAATCATACCCACGGATACTTGAGGTGACATTGGAGTATCTAGGTGACATTAGGGTATTGGTTGATTTGTGTCTTAAGGTGTTATTCTAGTACGAACTCTATGATAGATCGATCAGAAAGAATAACTTTGAGGTGGTTTCGTACCCTACCATAATCTCTTCGTTTGTTCTCCGCTATTAGTGACTTTGGAGTGACTCTTTGTTGCATGTTGAGGGATAGTTATATGATACAATTATGTTATTATTGTTGAGAGAACTTGCACTAGTGAAAGTATGAACCCTAGGCCTTGTTTCAACACATTGCAATACCGTTTTTATTTTTTTCAGATTACAAAAACCTCCATCTACCATCCATATTGCACTTGTATCACCATCTCTTCGCCGAACTGCTGCACCTATACAATTTACCATTGTATTGGGTGTGTTGGGGACACAAGAGACTCTTTGTTATTTGGTTGCAAGGTTGTTTGAGAGAGACCATCTTCATCCTACGCCTCCCACGGATTGATAAACCTTAGGTCATCCACTTGAGGGAAATTTGCTACTGTCCTACAAACCTCTGCACTTGGAGGCCCAACAACGTCTACAAGAAGAAGGTTGTGTAGTAGACATCAAGCTATTTTCTCGCGCCGTTGCCGGGGAGGTGAGTGCTTGAAGGTATATCTTTAGATCTTGCAATCGAATCTTTTTGTTTCTTGTTTTAGCACTAGTTTAGTTTATAAAAGAAAACTACGAAAAAATGGAATTGAGTTTACCTCATACGCTTCATCTTTTTAATATCTTCCGTGAGTATGACGGGAAGGAAAATTGTGCTAAAGTGTTAGAAGAAGAATGCATTAAAATGTTTGGCACTAAATCTTTGAATGATGAGCATGATTGCAATGTTGTTAGTATGAACTCCTTGAATAACCATAGTACTAATGATGATTGCACTAGTTATGATGAAAATGTCTCCTATAAACATGTCAATCTTTGTGGAGTGCCTTGGGTTTGCAAGTACACACCAAATAGGGAAGATAGATATTGCAAGAGGCATAAGCATTTAGAAACTAAATGGTTGCAATAAAGGCTAAATGTTAGTGCTGAAAGTTTAAAATTTCTTAGCCGTACTTGTGAACTTTGTAATGAACATGGTCATTTAAATATTAAATGCAAATTGTTTCATGATCGAATTGTGTCCAAAAATTGTGATGGCTTGATTTCCCTTGCACATGATAACGAACTTAGTTTGCTTTTGGGTTATGAAGAAATGAAACGTCAAACTAAGATTATTCCAGAATATAACCTCGAGAAATTCCTCGATATTGATCTAGAAGAAATTTATATGTATTGTGCGGTGAATTGCATTGAAAATCCTTATATTGCCAATTATATAAAGAAAAGATAACAAATAGAAGATGAAGAGAATACTAACAAAAGGGAAGAGACTTCCCAATATTCTCCTATTATTTCTTATGATGAATCAGGTAACGAAGAGGAGCCTTCTATTCAGCCAATCTCATTAATAAGGAGATCCAAAAAGAGGATTGAACCTACACATGATGTGAAGAAGAAAAAGAAAAGACGAAGAAGCAAAGGTAGAAAGGTATCTCTCCCAAATGATGTTGCTCCTAGTACTCATTGTGATGATGATAATTGCTATACTATTGGTGCTATCCATACTATTAATGATGAGAGTGATTATGCTTATGATATGAAAAGGCTCAAGCTTGGGGATGCTATGTTTGATGAAGATGATGTTTTTGAGAATATATTTTCTGAAATTAATGTTTGTCCCAAGCTTGGGGATGCTACGTTTAATGAAGATGATATTTTTAGTCTCCCAAGTTTTGGTATGCAAATTTATAATGATGATAGCATGCCTCCTACTTATGATGATTATATTGATGAAAGTGGGTTTGGAAGAGTGTGAACTTTAGGAAGTAATGATCCCACTATTTTGGAGGATGTTGAATCTTATTATTATAATTATCAAAATGGGTTTGGAGAGGTCATGCCTTTATTTAGTAATGATTCCACTATCTTGTAAGAGGTTTCAATCGATTATGATGAGAACAAAGTTGCTACTTATGATGATTATTGTGATGAAAGTTATGCTATAAAAAGTAGTGATCATTATATTTATAAAACTTTTCATGATTATGATTACCCTTTTTCTGAACATTACTTTTTCAATGTGGAAACAATTTATAGTATTCGAGTCTCTTATGATACTCCCACTATTCCGAATGAGAAAAATGTTGCTTATGTGGAGAGTAGTAAATTTTATATGCTTGTAGATCATGAAAAGAATGCTTCTGGTGCTGGTTATATTGTTGAATTTATTCATGATGCTACTGAAAATTATTATGAGGGAGGAACATATGCTTGTAGGAATTGTAATAATATCAAGTTTCCTCTCTATGTGCTTAACGTTTTGAAGTTATGCTTGTTTTGCCTTCCTATGCTAGTTGATTATTGTTCCCATAAGTTGTTTGATCACAAAATCCCTATGCATAGGAAGAGGGTTAGATTTAAATGTTCTATTCATATTCTTCATGATGCTCTCTTTATGTTTCAATTCTTATCTTTTATGTGAGCATCATTGAAATCATCATGCCTAGCTAGGGGCGTTAAACGTTAGCGCTTGTTCGGAGGCAACCCAATTTTATTTTAGTCTCTTGATTTTTGGTTCTGTTTAGGAATAAATAATCCATCTAGCTTCTGTTTAGATGTGTTTTTATGTTTTAATTAGTGTTTGTGCCGAGTAGAACCTTTGGGAAGACTTGGGTGAAGTCTTTATGATCATGCTGTAAAAAACAGAAAGTTTAGCGCTCACGAGATTAGCTAAAACTTTTTACTGGAGAGTGATATTTAGTTGATTATTTTTGAATATGATTACTAGAAAAATTCCTCAGGTCCACCAATTTATTTCAGAATTTTTGGAGTTACATAAGTATTCGAATGATACAGATTACTACAGAATGTTCTATTTTTGACAGATTTTGTTTTCTCTGTGTTGTTTCCTTATTTTGATGAATCTATGAGTAGTATCGGAGGGTATGAACCATAGATAAGTTGGAATACAGTAAATATTACACCAATATGAATTTAGAATAAGTTCACAACAGTACCTAAGTGGTGGTTTTATTTTCTTATACTAACGGAGCTTACGAGTTTTCTGTTAAGTTTTGTGTTGTGAAGTTTTCATGTTTTGGGTAAAGATTCGATGGAATATGGAATAAGGATTGGCAAGAGCCCAAGCTTGGGGATGCCCAAGGCACCCCAAGGTAATATTCAAGGATAACCAAGAGCCTAAGCTTGGGGATGCCCCGGAAGGTATCCCCTCTTTCATCTTCGTTCATCGGTAACTTTACTTGGAGCTATATTTTTATTCACCACATGATATGTGTTTTGCTTGGAGCGTCATTTTATTTTGTTTTGTTTTGCTTGATGTTTGAATAAAATGCCAAGATCTAAAATTCTTAAATGTTAGAGAGTCTTCGCATAGTTGCATAATTATTCGACTACTCATTGATCTTCACTTATATCTTTTAGAGCACGGCGGTGGATTTATTTTGAAGAAATAGATGAACTCTCATGCTTCACTTATATTATTTTGAGTCTTTAGAACAGCATGGTAATTTGCTTGGGATATGAATTTAGTCCTGATATGATAGGCATCCAAGAGGGATATAATAAAAAATTTCATATAAAGTGCATTAAATATTATGAGAAGTTTGATTCTTTATGATTGTTTTGAGATATGAAGATGGTAATATTAGAGTCATGCTAGTTGAGTAGTTGTGAACTTGAGAGATACTTGTGCTAAAGCTTGTGATTCCCGTAGCATGCACGTATAGTGAACCGTTATGCGCTGAAGTCGGAGCAGGGTTTATTTATTAATTGTCTTCCTTATGAGTGGCGGTCGGGGACGAGCGATGGTCTTTTCCTACCAATCTATCCTCCTAGGAGCATGCGCATAGTACTTTGTTTTGATAACTAATAGATTTTTGCAATAAGTATGTGAGTTCTTTATGACTAATGTTGAGTCCATGGATTATACGCACTCTCACCCTTCCACCATTGCTAGCCTCTCTAATACCGCGCACCTTTCGCCGGTATCATACACCCAGCATATACCTTCCTCAAAACAGCCACCATACCTACCTATTATGGCATTTCCATAGCCATTCCGAGATATGTTGCCATGCAACTTTCCGCCGTTCCGTTTATTATGACACGCTCCATCATTGTCATATTGTTTTGCATGATCATGTAGTTGACATTGTATTTGTGGCAAAGCCACCGTTCATAATTCTTTCATACATGTCACTCTTGATTCATTGCATATCCCGGTACTCCGCGGGGGCATTCACATAGAGTCATATTGTTCTAAGAATCGAGTTGTAATTCTTGAGTTGTAAGTAAATACAAGTGTGGTGATCATCATTATTAGAACATTGTCCCAGTGAGGAAAGGATGATGGAGACTATGATTCCCCCACAAGTCGGGATGAGACTCCGGACGAAAAAAATAAAAGAGGCCAAAGAAGCCCAAATAAAAAAAGGAAAAAAGAGGCCATAAAAAAAGAGAAAAGGCCCAAATAAAAAATAAAAAAGTAAAAATAAAAAATGAGAGAAAATGAGAGAAGGGACAATGCTACTATCCTTTTACCACACTTGTGCTTCAAACTAGCACCATGATCTTCATGATAGAGAGTCTCCTATGTTGTCACTTTCATATACTAGTGGGAATTTTACATTATAGAACTTGGCTTGTATATTCCAATGATGGGCTTCCTCAAAATGCCCTAGGTCTTCCTGAGCAAGCGAGTTGGATGAACACCCACTTAGTTTCTTTTTGAGCTTTCATACACTTATAGCTGTAGTGCATCTGTTGTATGTCAATCCCTACTCACTCACATTGATATCTATTGATGGTCATCTCCATAGCCCGTTGATACGCCTAGTTGATGTGAGACTATCTTCTCCTTTTTGTCTTCTCCACAACCACCATTGAATTCCACCTGTAGTGCTATGTCCATGGCTCACGCTCATGTATTGCGTGAAGATTGAAAAAGTTTGAGAACATCAAAAGTATGAAACAATTGCTTAGCTTGTCATCGGGGTCGTGCATTATTTTAATATTTTGTGTGATGAAGATAGAGCATAGCCAGACTATATGATTTTGTAGGGATAGATTGCTTTGGCCATGTTATTTTGAGAAGGCATGATTGCTTTGTTTGCATGCTTGAAGTATTATTGTTTTCATGTCAATATTAAACTTTTGTTTTGAATCTTATGGATCTGAATATTCTTGCCACAATAAAGAAGATTACATTGATAAATATGTTAGGTAGCATTCACATCAAAAACTGTTTTTATCATTTACCTACTCGAGGACGAGCAGGAATTAAGCTTGGCTTGATACGTCTCCAACATATCTATAATTTTTGATTGTTCCATGCTATTATATTATCTGTTTTGGATGTCTATGGGCTTTATTAAACACTTTTGTATTATTTTTGGGACTAACCTATTAACCTAGAGCCAGGTGCCAGTTTCTGTTTTTCTCTTGTTTCAGTGTTTCGCAGAAAAGGACTATCAAACGGAGTCCAAACGGAATGAAACCTTCGGGAGAGTTATTTTTGGAATGGAAGCAATCCAGGGGACTTGGAGTACATGGCATGGAATCAACAAGGAGAGCACGAGGCAGGGGGCGCACCCACCCCCCTAGGCGCGCCCTCCACCCTTGTGGGCCCCTCGTGTCTCCCCTGACCGACTTCTTTCGCCTATATATACACCAAAACCATCGGGGAATAGAATAGATCGGGAGTTCCGCCGCCGCAAGCCTCTGTATCCACCAAAAACCAATCGGGACCCTTTTCCGGCACCCTGCCGGAGGGGGGATCTCTCATCGGTGGACATCTTCATCATCCCGGCAATCTCCATGACGAGGAGGGAGTAGTTCACCCTCGGGGCTGAGGGCATGTATCAGTAGCTATGTGTTTGATCTCTCTCTCTCTTTCTCTCTCTCTCTCTTGTTCTAGAGGTGATACGATCTTGATGTATCGCGAGCTTTGCTATTATAGTTGGATCTTATGATGTTTCTCCCCCACTACTCTCTTGTAATGGATTGAGTTTTCCCTTTGAAGTTATCTTATCGGATTGAGTCATTAAGGATTTGAGAACACTTGGTGTATGTCTTGCCATGCTTATCTGTGGTGAAAATGGGATATCACGTGATCTACTTGATGTATGTTTTGGTGATCAACTTGCGGGCTCCGCCCATGAACCTATGCATAGGGGTTGGCACACGTTTTTGCCTTGACTCTCCGGTAGAAACTTTGGGGCACTCTTTGAAGTACTTTGTGTTGGTTGAATAGATGAATCTGGGATTGTGTGATGCATATCGTATAATTATACCCACGGATACTTGAGGTGACATTGGACTATATAGGTGACATTAGGGTTTTGGTTGATTTCTGTCTTAAGGTGTTATTCTAGTACGAACTCTATGATAGATCGATCAGAAAGAATAATTTTGAGGTGGTTTCGTACCCTACCATAATCTCTTCATTTGTTCTCCACTATTAGTGACTTTAAAGTGACTCTTTCTTGCATGTTGAGGGATAGTTATATGATCCAATTATGTTATTATTGTTGAGAGAACTTGCACTAGTGAAAGTATGACCCTAGGCCTTGTTTAAACACATTGCAATACCGTTTACGCTCACTTTTATCATTAGTTACCTTGCTGTTTTTATATTTCCAGATTACAAAAACCTATATCTACCATCCATATTGCACTTGTATCACTATCTCTTCGCCGAACTACTACACCTATACAATTTACCATTGTATTGGGTGTGTTGGGGACACAAGAGACTCTTTGTTATTTGGTTGCAGGGTTGTTTGAGAGAGATCATCTTCATCCTACGCCTCCCACGGATTGATAAACCTTAGGTCATCCACTTGAGGGAAATTTGCTACTGTCCTACAAACCTCTGTACTTGGAGTCCCAACAACGTCTACAAGAAGAAGGTTGTGTAGTAGACATCAGATGGCAATGCTTTTGCACACTAATCGTGTACCTTGAGTATTTCAGACATTTTATCACTAGGCACAAGACGGTTTGGTGCCCCTCGAAGACTATTGAAGGCACCGTTTTTCTACGTTTCTTTTTGGTGGATTTGAGTCGTACGAAAGCCGTACTATTAAGAGGGGTCCGCTTTGGAAAGGTTTGGGTGGAATCATCACGTACACGTCTACTTGTTTTGCACCTCCTTTCCTTTGGCACTTTGGAGCATCCTCCGTTTTTCTCATCGATGCAACTTGTCTTGGTTGCTAAGCTTGGGCATGCGGTAGTATTGCTCCTAGGAGCGGCAGTACTGCAGGCCCTTGCGGTAGTATCGGACCATGGTGCGGTAGTACCGCAAGAGCCCATGATAGTACCGCTCCTGAGGAGCTGTAGTACCGTGGCCCCCTGGCCTAGTGCTGCTACGCAGCGGTAGTAGGGGCGGATGTAATTTTTTACATCCGCGCCCTACACGGTACTACCGTGCGTCCTGGCCTGGCTCAGCCACCACGTGGTAGTACCGCTCTGCATGCTGTACTACCATGTCGGGTTTTTGCAGTGACTCCAACTCAGCGGAAGTTGCCACGGATGTATTTTTATATGTTCGTGCCTTCCCGAAATCTGGAACTTCCCTGCCTTGCGGTAGTACCGCAAGGTGGTGCGGTAGTACCGCGCAAGCGGTTCTACCGCTCTCCCCTTCAGTGCATTTAGGCGGTCCAGGTTTGTGCTGCTCGGGCGGTAGTACCACGGGGCCCTGCGGTAGTACCGCACGGCCTTGCGGTAGTACCGTGCCCCTGGCGCAGTAGTACCGTGCTGCGCAGGATGGGTTGGTAGATAACGGTTGGATTTGTCCCTCCACTATATAAGGGGTGTCTTCTTCCCCGAGTTGACCACCTCTTCCAACCCTAAGCTCCATTGTTGCTCCAAGCTTCATTGTTGCCCGATCTCTCTCCCTAGCCAATCAAACTTGTTGATTTTCTAGGGATTGGTTGAGAAGGCTCCGATCTACACTTCCACCAAGTGAAATTTGATCCCCCCCACTAATCCCTTGCGGATCTTGTTACTCTTGGGTGGTTGAGCACCCTAGATGGTTGAGGTCACCGCGGAGCCATAGTCCATTGTGGTGAAGCTTTGTGGTGTCGTTGGGAGCCTCCAATTAATTTGTGGAGATTGCCCCAACCTTGTTTGTAAAGGTCCGGTTGCCGCCTCCAAGGGCACCAATAGTGGAATCACGGCATCTCGCATTGTGTGAGGTCGTGAGGAGAATATGGTGGCCCTAGTGGCTTCTCTTTATTAAGGACTTTGTCGTCCGAAGAGTATGGTTGACACGGTAGACAGTGTGAAGGAGCACTCCGGTGCGAATCCGGTCTCATCTATGGGCGATGGGGGAACTGCGGTCTCTCGTGAGGAATTCAATGTGGCTTTGGACACATTGAAAACCTCCATGATGACCGAGGTTGAAAGCATGTTTAATAAATTCATTAAAGGGCTTAAATTATCCACCGCACCGTTGAAAGTGGGTGATCCCACCAACAAGGTCACGGATGATAACTCCGACAAGGGGGAAGATACTAGTGAAAACACTCCCTCTTCTAGTGGTAAAAATGGCACCGTCATCTTTCCCCATGTGGAACCTCTTGTTTATGGTGGACCGATTCCCTCCACTCACTTGAATCATGCCGATCCTCCCCCTAAGATTGTGAAAAATGAGGACTTTGATTCTTGGGTTTATCGCTTTAAGCGTCATTTAAATCATGTGAATACTAATCTTTGGAGAATCATTGAAGAAGGTTTCTATCCGCATGACCAAAGCAACTTCACCCCTAGAGAAGCCACAGATAATCAATTCAATGAGAATGCTCTCTTCATCATCCAAGATGCAATTCCACCCGAAGATCTCCCTCATGTTCGACCCTTCGCCATGGCCAAAGATGCATGGCATTGTGTTGTCTCCCTCTACAGGTGTGTGTCCCGGTAAGATCGTTAACGACTGATATACTGCCTGAGACAGGGCATGCTCTCCCCTCTGCGTATCGAGAGAAAGAAACAACTTCCTGATTCCAGTTTCTTTCATTGAAGCGCAAGCATTCAACGCTCCAACTATGAAGTGGTGCAAGATGAAGCCGATGAGTTTGCAATGAAAGAAGATGAAGAACCTCGTGAGCTTTATCAGAGAGTGACCAAACTCGCGGTCTCACTCCGAGATCATGGGAGCAAGGACACGGATGACAATTGGATCAAGCGCAAATTTCTCAAGGCAATGATGCCTTACCACAAGGCCATGCCCTCCGTCATTCACCAAAGGCCGGACTTCCACACCTTGTCCTCAAGTGAAGTGTTGGACGAGTTTGTGGCTATGAGCATCTTGGACAAGACCGCCGACAATGCGATGCTATGTTCGCAAAGAGAAAATAAGCCCAACCTTGCATTGAAGGCCAAGGTTAGTATGGAAGAAGAAGAAGAAGAAGAGGAAGAAGAGGAAAGCAACCCCGAAGATACAAAGTATGCCTATCATGAAAACATGGCTCTTGCTTCAAGGCAATTTTGGAGCAAGAAGAACACAAGGCCCAACTTCAACAAGAGCAATGAGTGAGGACTTGCTATAATTGTGGCAATGTGAGCCATTTTGTTGCGGAATGTCCTTAATTACGAGAAGAGGGAGGACAATGTTGGCAAGCTCATCCGAAAGGACAAGGCCAAGTCTATCCCCAATAAGAGCAACTTCACCAAGAATACTCCTCCCAAGGCGTTGGTGGTCCAAGAAGAGTATAATGAGGATGATGATGATGAAGATGGTGAGTCGGTTGCCATGGCCTCCGTTGCCATTGCGACAACTCTTCGGGTGTCTCTCTTCGACTCACCCAATGAGAGCATCACCGCCAAGTCACTACTAGAAAAAGGGTTATAGATGAAATTGACACTAATGGCGCACCAGACATGTGGTGCGCCATTACTATATACTAATGGCGCACCATGTGTTGGTACGCCATTAGTGTCCAAATACTAATGGCGCACCACATCCACGGTGCGCCATTAGTTAAAAAAAATTAAATTTTTTTCAAAACTACTAATGGCGCACCGTGGGTGTGGTGCGCCGTTACTTGTTGAACTAGTAATGGCGCACCACATCCACGGTGCGCCACTAGTAAAAAAAAATTTGTTTGATTTTTTTTTTCAAAACTACTAATGGCGCACCGTGGGAGTGATGCGCCATTACTAGTTGAACTAGTAATGGCGCACCATGCCACGGTGCGCCATTAGTAACTTGTCCACCACTTCCACCGAATGCACCCCCCCAGTGGATCGCCTTTTCAGTTTTAAAAAAAATAAAAGAAAATGATGAAAATGTCAAAAAAAAGAAAATAAGTTTCCCATGTGATATGTGGTCTAGTTGTTGGGAAAATTTGCAAATATGAATTTTGACTTCATTTGCAAAATCTCTCGAGAATTTGTAAAAATGGGCATAACTTTTGCATACTAACTCGGATGAAAAAGTTTTTTATATGAAAAATCATCTACTCGAAAAGTTACATCCAAATTTAACCAGGGGAACCCCGTTAAACATTTGCAAAATCCTCAAAAACCTAAAATAAAAAAGATACAGGGCTTTTAAGATCTGGAGAGGCAAAAAAATTCAAAAAAATTCAAGCTTACTAATGGCGCACCTGCCCATGGTGCGCCATTAGTATCTTCCCGCCTTCAAAATTCAAAATAAGTTAAAAAAATAAAAGAAAAGTTACTAATGGCGCACCTGCCCATGGTGCACCATTAGTATCTTCCCGCCTTTAAAATTCAAAATAAGTCAAAAAAAAAGTTACTAATGGCGCACCTGCCCACGGTGCGCCATTAGTATCTTCCCGCCTTCAAAATTCAAAATAAGTCAAAAAAATAAAAAAAAAGTTACTCATGGCGCACCTGCCCACGGTGCGCCATTAGTATCTTCCCGCCTTCAAAATTCAAAATAAATCAAAAAAATAAAAAAAAAGTTAGTAATGGCGCACTTGCCAACGGTGCGCCATTAGTATGTCGTATATATGGCTGGGCGCACCTCCTCCACTCCACCTCTCCTCCACTCCATCTCCTCCCCTCCACTCCTTCTCCTCCTCTCCTCCACTCCATCTTCCCTTCTCTCCTCCACCATACTACCGTCCTCCTCTCCGGCGACCTCCTTCTCCTCCTCTCCGGCGACCTCCTTCTCCTTTCCGGCGACCTCCTCCTCCTCTCCGGCGACCTCCTCCTCCTCTCCGGCGACCTCCTCCTCTCCGGGAACCTCCTCCTCCCTCCTCTCCTCCCCTCCCCTCCCCTCACGGTTTGTCCTCCCTCCTCTCCTCCCATTCCCTCATGGTTCCTCCTTCCTCCTCTCCGATGCTTCGGTGAACTCCTCTCCGGCGACCTCCTCCTCCTCTCCGGCGATGTAGGCGAGCGCCTCTCCAGTGACCTCCTCCTCCTGCTCTCCGGCGAACTCCTCTCCGGCAAAAGAACACGGCAAAAGAACGTACAAGATCCAAAAACAGGAACAAAATTTGAAATAATATCGTGCCAAAAACGAGCAAAAAAAACTAGCAAAAAATGGGCAAAAAAAATCATCATCCAGATCCAAATTCAAAATTCAAAAATAGCAATGGCGCACGGTGGGGGTTAGACGGTGCGCCACTACTATTTTCCCTCCTTCAAAATTCAAAAATACTAATGGCGCACCGTGGCCTATACTAATGGCGCACCGGTGGCCTATACTAATGGTGCATCTCGTTGTCATGCGCCATTAGTATGCCAAAGCACCTGGGTATACATGGCCCCGGGAGGCATACTAATGGCGCACCGTGGCCTATACTAATGGCGCACCAGTGGTGCGCCATTAGTAAAAATTACTAATGGCGTGCTAGTAATGGCGCACCGGTGATGCGCCATTAATGGCCAAATTAGGTGCGCCATTAGTAGCGGTTTTTCTAGTAGTGAGTGCCTCATGGCTAAAGCCACCAACAAGGTAACCCCCAACATCAAAACTACCATCATTAATAATCCTTCCTTGACAGATTGCATTGATGAACTTGAGGGTTCTAATATGGAGAAGAATGAGTTTGAGTCTTTTATGAGTAAACTCAAGGGTAAATCCAAGAAGCACTTCGTTGCTCTCTTGGAACAACTTGGTGAAGCCAATGACATGATCAAGGCTCACGAAGATACCTTCTCTAAGATGGAGGGGCATAGTCATAACTATGCCGATGAGATTTCGGATCTTTCCAATGCTCTTGAGGAAGAGTGTGGTCTTCGTTTGGCTCTTGAGGGGTCACACAACGACGATCATGCTAAATTAAAGAATGATCTTGATCATGCTCTTTGTGGCACCCCGGCTCAGAGCGACCGGTTTACCATGCATTGCCAGCCCAGAGACCCTGTCTTCTGGCAACACACAACATCTTAGTACAACAAACAATCGCTTTATTGATGCTAGTGGATCATAGTTTATATTACAACAGGTGTCGAGGCCAAGCTGCACAAACGGTGCGGCTGAACAATATGTACATTATTTAGTGAACATAAAGGGGCCTCGATCATAAGAACTATGCGGCAGCGGAACAATGTCATAGCGGAAACTCCATAGCACAGGGACACCGATGTGGACACGATCTAGACTCGAGCAGCACTCCTTTCCAATGAGACATTCCTGAAAGCTGGCATGACACGCCAGGTCAGTACATGGAATGTACTTGCAAGCTCCCAACAGGCATAATCATAATGACAAACAATATCATGATAATTAACCAATTAATAATGCAATAATGTTTCAACATGCTGTGATCATGCTCTTGTGATAAAAAATCCCTCGGTACTGGCTTACCAACCGTGATCGTTCTTGAATCACAACCGTACCACCATCATGGTCCTGACTAGGGGTATCTCGTGATCATTATGGCGACCACAGCTACGACTAATACTTGGTCTTGAACACCTCGATGGCCTTCCCACCATCATCAACAGTGCAAAGTTCATAACTTAGTGTGCAAAACTTATTAAACGTTGACCCATGGTGTGATCTGTAACCGTGGACTCGGCTATCTATAGATTATTACACTCTGCAGAGGTAGCACACTTTACCCACACCACGAAATCCATGGCTTCGCACTCCCATTCAGGTGGACCAACGGCATTCCGACGAAACCCCTCCATTGCCATGACACTCTCCCGGCCAATCTGACTCAATCCCCACCAGGCTAGTCCTGGGTGGCCACGTGTCTACCAAAGACACAACAACCACCGTCGTGGCCAAAACGATCCCACAAGGGAACCCGGTACTATAATCTCAACAACGGGCACACAAGGTTATGCCTGCTTACCGGGCCAGGGTGAGCTGTTGGAAATATGCCCTAGAGGCAATAATAAATTAGTTATTATTATATTTCCTTGTTCATGATAATCATTTATTATCCATGCTATAATTGTATTGATAGGAAACTCAGATACATGTGTGGATACATAGACAACACCATGTCCCTAGTAAGCCTCTAGTTGACTAGCTCGTTGATCAACAGATGGTTACAGTTTCCTCACCATGGACATTGGATGTCGTTGATAACAGGATCACATCATTAGGAGAATGATGTGATGGACAAGACCCAATCCTAAGCATAGCACAAGATTGTGTAGTTCGTATGCCTCCTAGGAGTAAAACTTCCTTATGGTTACGCGGGGAAGATAAGCAGATACCTAGACCCAGCGAAGCAGAAGTTCAGCGGGATGAAGTCTCACGACCGTCACGTGCTTATGATGCAGATACTTCCAGTTGCAATCCGTGGGATCATGGACGCGCACATCCGTGAAACGCTATTTGGCCTATGCAACTTCTTCGACGTCATCTCTCGGAAGTCGATTGGCGTGAGGCAACTCAGAAGGCTACAGGAAGAGATTGTGGTGATACTATGCGAGCTTGAGATGTACTTCCCGCCCGCATTCTTCGACGTTATGGTGCATCTGCTGGTCCATATAGTGGAGGATATCATCCAACTCGGGCCGACGTTCCTGCACAACATGATGTCGTTCGAAAGGATGAATGGTGTCATCAAAGGATACGTTCGTAACATGTCACGTCCAGAGGGAAGCATAGCCAGGGGATTTCTGACCGAAGAGTGCATCTCCTACTGTACGAATTATCTAGGCATCGAGAACCCCGTTGGTCTGCCAGTCAACAGGCACCTCGGCAGGCTCGCTGGATGGGGTCACCGTGAGGGTCGCCGCGAAATGCATGTCGACTTCGAGGGTCGACTCGCCGACTTTGAAAGAGCAAACCTAGTCGCGCTACAACACATAGACGTGGTCGATCCTTGGGTGGTAGAGCACAAAACCTTTATTAAGAAGACGTACAATGACCGAGGCCAACAGAGGACGGACGGAGATATACTCAAAGAGCACAACTCATGTTTCACGCGTTGGTTCAAGCAGAAGCTTCTGTCGTACCCTTTACATGAGGATTCTTCCGCGGAAGAACAACTCATATTCGCCTTGTCACAGGGCGCCGAGCACAACCTGATGACCTATGAGGCGTACGATATCAACGGCTACACATTCTACACCGAGGCCAAGGACATGAAGAGCGATGGTTATCAGAACTCCGGGGTAACGATGGAATCCTACACCGGTAACGACAAGGACAGATACTACGGAAGGATCGAGGAGATCTGGGAGCTGAGCTACGCTGGAGAGAAGGTCCCGATGTTCCGTGTCAGATGGGCCAAGAGCGTCCTAAAAGAAGACCGGTATTTCACCACCATGGTTATACCCGAAGCCAAATCCAAGACCGCGGGCGCAAACGTCACCGCAAAAAATGAGCCATGGGTACTGGCTTCCCAAGTGGACCAATGCTTCTTCATTACCGACCCGTCAAAGCCCAGTCGTGTTGTCGTGAGGAGACGCAAAAGGAAGATCATCGGAATGGATGGAGTAGCCAATGAGCAAGACTTCGACAAGTACGGCGACCCGAGGATCGAACATGACGACGATGATGAAGTAGCAGCATACACCACAAGAAGCAGGACCACCCTACCTAAAGGACGTCCGTTCCACAGAAGAAATTCATTTGCGAAAAAGAAGGGAAAGAAGATTGTATTTAATTAAATCGTAGCCTTCATTTCTCGATTGTATTTCATGGGCACTTTTTGAACTATCATGAATATTTTTAAATTTCATGGACACTCGATATCGATCCCCCTCCATCTCGATCGCTATCCCACCTTGCCAGATCCGGTCCCACTCACCGCCGAGCACCCCCCGGTCCACCGGCCGCCGCCGCCGACCCCCCGCACCCTCGATTCCCCTACTCAACTGCCGCCGCCGACCCCCTGCACCCCTCCCCTACTCAACCGCCGCCGCCGACCCCCCGCACCCTCCCCCGCTCCACCGGCATTACTGTTTGATGATATTTTTTAAAAAATTATTACTGTCTTATAAAAAAATATTACTGTTATGATTTAAACAAGTTTGAACATATTTAAACACAAGTAAGTATCAAACAGCATTTTAAATGCATTAAAAAAATTGTGGAGCCTGGGAATCAAACCCAGGACCTCCTGGTGTGAGAACTGGCTACTGACCAGTCAAGCTAGGAGAGGGAACTTGCTGTGGATCAGGTTAGGTGGCAGATAACCTGTTGGCTCGAGCAGAAATAAAAAAAATACTAATGGCGCACCAGGGTGAGGTGCGCCATTAGTATGGATGTACTTATGGCGCACCGAGGGATGGTGCGCCATTAGTATTGTGCCGCCCCCATCCATACTTCCTCCCGGGCCCACACCAATCCCCTCTCTCTCCCTCGCCCTCGCCCTCGATCCCCTTCCCCTCTCCTCTCCCGACGCCGCTGCCCCGCCGCCTCGACGCCGCCCCGACGCCGCGACGCCATAGCTGCGCCACCGTGCTCCCCCCGCTCTATCACCGTGCACCCCCGACCCCTTCTTACTCTTTCGGCCGCGGAGATCGCCGGCGGACCTCGCTCCAAACCCGCTCCGACGACCCCCGCGCCCCGCCTCGCCATCTCTGTCCTCACCGTCGACGGCCTGCCGCCACGACTGCCAGCCTGACGCCGTGGCGCACCCAGCCGTCCGAAGCCTCCGCTGCCCCGCAGCCGGCACAGGAGCCCAGCAGCGCCTCCCTCCGTCGAGCAGCCGCTCCCACCAGCAGCGCCTCCCGCCCAGCAACGCCTCCTCCCGGAGCTACGCCGGCGACCAATCCATAGGCAGGTAGCCACCACTCCTTCGTCCCCCCTTCTTCCACCTCCCTCTTCCCTCACCCCCTCCCTCCTTCCTCTTGCATCCTCTGTCTGTTCATTTTCCCCTGATTTTTTGCATTTGATGAGTACTTGCGCTAGATTGGGTATTGCTAGAATATAACGATGGCAATTTCCTGATGAATACTTGCTGCATGATTTTTTCCGGTGCATGTTAAAGTTTACTTGTGAAAGGATTTTGCATGATAGGTGTTTGTGATAATGCTTCAGATGAGCAAATGTTTTGGTTTAAACATGTTAGCAGTGAAACATGCAATGACTGGTGATATATGAAAAGGAAAAGGATTAAGTTGTTTTATATGCACCGTCTTGACCTGAAATCAAAGCTTAGCAGTAACATTCAGTTTGAGAGAGCAGGAGCTTTTTCTTGGTTATACACTTATACTGGCCGAAATTTGTTAATACATTAGTACTGGTGGCTGTCTTGATGCAGGAGCCTAATTTGTTATATTGATCTTTTGAGTTGCACAAGTAACTATAGTTCCTGGCATAAGTTGGTTATTGTTGAGATGTACTGCTTATACATAACCTTCTTTGTGTTTAAGTCTTGGTATGGGAAATTGACACATTCTTGCTTATTTGCAATCACTCAATCAGTGCTCCAGAATCTGTAATATATGCAATATATTATGGTATATTGTCATGATCCACTATATGTAAACTGAACCCAAAGCAAGACTTTCTGCTTTAAACGAGTCCCAATGGACCTACTGCCAGCTTATTTGTTCTAGGACAATTTATCTAATTTTGTTTACTTTGTTTATTTATGTTGAAGATCATTGCTGGCTTATTGGAGCATCGACTGGGAGAGAGCCTGGCAACTTAGTATAATCAGCCACTTCTTGCTGGTCTCTTGTCCTCCGTAGCAAGGACAGCCAACTCATACTTGGGAACACAGGTTGGGCACCATCATTGCTTTGGGGTCAATTAGCATGTTAACATTCTTTCAGTCCCTAAGGGCATCACAGACAACTTATGCCAAATTTGCAGCTTCACAGTTTCACAGTCACTAAGTGTGTGTAGAACAGCGATACCTTACACTAGTTTTGTAGCCTCCTGCAAGTTTATGAGCAAACAGAATTTTCCTTCTCTTTTAGAAATATGCAGGCAGCTCCCTGATTAGTGTTGTTGTTGGTTGCTGTAAAAAACTAGTTACCAGTGCACAAATGAGTCTGAGACATGCCAAGCTAAGCTACTCACCATTTGCACTTTTTGTGCCATCATGAGTTATCTGGATGTTAGAGTACTCTAGTACAATACTTCTATTTGTATGGTACATTTGGTGAATGAACAGTCAACAATGTAGTGAATGAACAGTCAACAGTGTAGTGATTTAAGGAGGAAAGTTATCCGGCTGGATTTTCTTCTTCTTAAAAGCTTCAACTTCAAAGTATAGTTTTACAAGCTTTTGCAACTTTTTCTTAACTGCTGCTGCTGCTGTTATGCCTGTATTCACTGTTGCTGCTGCTGTACTTGTGATGATGCTACTTGTGATCTTCTGAAATGACCCATTGGCGACTTCATTACGCGGGGATAATGATTTTGCAGGTACCCCGAGAGGCCCTTGAGTTTGTCAGAATGTCGATTAACTTCCGTTCCGGCAAATTTGGGTACTCCATATGTCCTATTTTCAGCAAAGGTCATGCTGAAATTTTTCATGAATTTTAGCATGACTTTGCTAAAAATAGGACATATGGGGTACTTGTGACTAACGCATGGGCCGGGGTATCTTAGTAGTTAATTAAGTAGGATCAAGTGCCCCGGCGTACTTGTGCCTAATGCATGGCTTTTAGGGTGCCTCGGTGTTGATAAAAACCGAAATGATGAAAGCTTAGGCTTTTAGGGTGCCTCGGTGTCGAGAAACCCTCAATGATAAAAGCTTAGATTTTAGGATGCCTCGGTGTCGACAAACCCTAAATGATGAGACCATGATCTTGTTCCTTGACAATAACCAACTTTTTGACCAAACTTTGTTGCTATTTAGAGAGAAACATGGCCAACAACGATGAGGCCGGGGGTTCGGGCGGCAAGGCATTCTGGGAGCTGTCCCAAGAGATGGAGGAACAACCTCACTTGTATGAGGACGCCGCCTTCCCCACCGATCCTGAGACCACTGATGGTGCCGCCGAGGATGACCCCACTGATGCCACCACTGATGGTGCCGCCGAGGATGCCACCACTGATGATGGCGGCGCACGCACAGATGGCAGCCAGAAGAGGCAACGGAAGGACCGGCGCCCGACCGTGCTCCGCACCCTCAAGGAGGAAGTTACTGAAGTGGACTCCGACGGGAATCCAACGGCGCCCGAACGAATAGTCAAGGGGTACTCGCTTCAGCTCGGGTGCATTCTCCGGAGCACCGTCTCGATCAACACCGAGAACCTGAGGCATCCTGACCGAGGGAATTTGCGCAACCTCCTCTTCACGAAGATGCACGAACGATACAAAGTTCCCCGCTGAATTTGAAAACACAAGCCTCAAAGGGAATAAAGTGAACAATGCTGCCCTCACGAAGATGAGCAAGGCCCTGTCTACTTGGAAAAGCAATGTGAAGAGAATGATCGAGAAAGGTGAGAGTTATGAGAAGATCAAGGAGAAAAATCCTTCGATCACCGAAGATGACTACAATGACTTCAAGATCAATTGATCGAGCACCGCACACTCCGAATCAAGTAAGTGGGGGAAAGAAATGCGGGAGCTGAACTTAGGGGAACACACACTCGGTCCCGGCGGTTACAGATTGGCGGAGCCTATATGGGACAAGGAGGAGGCGGACCGTGCCGAGCAAGGCCTACCGCCCCTCTTCAATAAATACGGTGACAAGCAGACCAGGAACTATGTCAGGGCCCGGTACAAGAAGGACCCGAAAACAAAGGAGCTTACCACGGATCCGAAGACCAGGGTGCTTGAGCTTGTTCTGGTAAGGAATACACCCCCGCCTAATTAGCTCCATATGGTTGCATTCTAATTAATGAAGCCAAATTTCTAAATGGTTGACATTCCTTCCACAGGCGACAGAAAGCAGTAGCGCGGGGTCGACTAAGAGCAACCCTTGGGACACCACTCTAAATAGGGCGTTGAATGTAATGAAGAACAAGGATAAGCTCAGTAAGCCGACGTCAGCTGGTCGTGTGGCCGGCAAAGGCTTGTCGACAAAATGGGGGTCATACTATAACACTGGTGGACGAAAGGAGAAAAAGACCAGCTCGGAAAGCCAGGCGCGCGAGGTTCAAGAACTCAAGGCACAGGTGGCGCGAATTCCGGAGATTTTCCAAGAGCAAGTGCAACAACAACTCGGAGCGACGATCACCGCCATTGTGCCTACCTTGATCTAGGGGTTGAGCGCGTGGATTGCGGGCGGCCAACAGGGGCCGCCCCCGATTCCTAGCTTCACGACCAGCAACTCGCAGAACGCGATGGCGGGGCCATTGGTGTCTCCGACGGTGGCGGCATTGGTGTCTTCGACGCCGGCATGGGAGCTTAATGAACCCGGGTGTACGCCGTCCGGCACCTCTGCAGCAAGCGGCCCCTCCGTTAACTGCACGCCCGCCGTTGGCGGTGCCTCGACATTAGCCGAGCTCGATGCCATCATCACGGTAACTAATTAAGCCTCTCTCGGCCGAGGACTTCATCTCCTTGCCTTTGACTGGGCATCCCTGACGCCCTATATGTTTTCGCAGGGAGCCGCCGACATTCCATGCACTCTCCTGCACTTCGTGAACAATGAGTTGGTCGATGTCGCCAAGGGCAAAATCGTTCAACCGGGCAACCCCTTGTTCCACGGTACCAAGATGCCACCCAACTTGTTTAGGGTTCAACTGGTTCGGGTGCTGCCAGGCTGCGACGAGTTGTTACCTCCGATTCGACCCGTCGGGGCCGACGATGATGACGTGATGACCCTCAGCGCCTGCCTGAGCTGGCCCCTGCTTTGGCCGAAGAGCCAGATTCGTTTGGGGGCGGGGGACACCACCCCAAAGACAACACCGCCAGTCGTGTCGGCGCCAAGTTAGCCCCATGGCAAGACCGCCGCAACGGTGCCGGACATCCCTATGTCACTGGATCCAAACATGCATATGGCACAGGATCAGAACGACGACGACGACGATACATTTGCCAACGTCGATCGGTACTTTGCCGATCATGGGTACGATGGCGACTTCATGGGGCCTCCTTCTCAAGAACCCAACCCAACAAAAGACATGCGCGATCTAGCTGGTACCACGGAGAAGCCAAGTTGCAACAGGCATCCTCTGCCGTTTAGCTCTCAGGAGACGCCTCCAGCTGCCGACTTCACCGAGCCTCAGATAGGCGAGGTGCGAAATATTCTCAGCCCCAACACACTCAAGAAGGCGGTCTGTGAGCAGAACTCGGTCCCATTACAGGAGAAGAAGAAGGCACGCAAAAGAAAGACTAACCAGGGAGCGGGCCAGCCGGCACCGAGTACGATCCGTGCTCAGGACGGGCCACCTTCACCTGAGGATTTAATGAGGAGGGTGCATGTGGCGGGTAGGCCGATGCTACCGAGAAATATGCTCGATGTTGCAGCCGGTGCTATGCGGAGTCTGCATGACAGTGTTCTTTCTTTGGAGAAGCGGCGTCTCAGAGAGAAGGATGTGGCATACCCGATTTTCGTGGCCAAGGTGCCAGAGGGCAAGGGCTTTGTGGATAACTACATCGGGGGTACGATCGTCCTGCGGTTGATGACATCCACGCTATGTTGAACCTTCATCCGCTGCACTACACCTTCGTTCGGCTATTTTCGCTGAGTATGGAGATGTGGATCATTCGCGACAAGACTCCGGACATCGTGATAGTCGACCCCTTCTACATGCGTGCCAAGATCTTGGGCAGCGCTGGGGACCGGCAAGTCCCGAGTTTTTACCTCGAAGGTGTCATTCTGGCAAACCCAGATAAGGATAACTTCCTCGTGCCTTACTTTCCCGAGTAAGTCCTCCCCTCAACCGCCTCGTAACATACGAATTCTTAGATTTCGATCGTTTTTCTTTTAACATTCCGTGTTTTCTGCAGTGACACACATTGCACGCTCATCCTCCTAAGCCCCAAATATTCCATGGCCACGTATTTCGACCCGGACCGTCAGTCGAACGTAGACTACACAAATGTCAAGAAGGTTCTTGATGATGTTCTCCCCGGCTACGCCCAATCTGGAGGCACCTTCAACAGGCCTATTCGTAAGTACGGCAAGCACGTGTTCTCCCACAATACGACGTTCTGCTGCGTCAAGCAGCCGCCTGGCGGTCAGAATGGTGCCTACTACGCCATCCATCACATGCGGGCGATCGTACGTGACCATCATCAACTTCTCCTACCGAGTAAACTCAAAGATTGGGCCGCGAGCGTGTCGGCAATCCAGGACGCGGACATCAGACAAGAATTCTTTCGCATCCAGTCGGAGTTTGCGGAAATCATCCATCAAGATGTCCTTCGTGCCTCGGGGCAGTTCTACCTCAGAAATCAACCGTCCAACAGTGAGATAGACGGAATGCTACAAATGCAGGCTGACAACGCCCGTAATTTCATGACTCCCATGATAGACGGCGGCTTCATCCACGCTCCAGTCCCTTGAGTCGAGTCGAAAGCAGTGATGCTGTGTCTAGTTCTGAAACATCGATTGGCTCATGTTGTAATTAAACTTTAATGAACTTGTAGTATGTCTCTTTGGTTTCGAGAGTCGTTCAACTTAGATGTAATCGATGCTATTAATGTCTTGCTTTTCTCTTCCGATTGTTCTGTTGCATACTGATATATTGCTTATGTATTGTTTGTGAATTGGTACTAACGTTTCGTTTGGCTAGTGCATAGCGATGCCGTCGTATGTCGTGTACAAGGGTAAGGTTCCCGGAGTCTACGACGACTGGGAGGACTGTCGGAGACAGGTTCACCGATTCAGCGGTAACAGTTACAAAGGGTACACCACTAGGGCCAAGGCCGAATCTAGATACGCCCGCTATCTAGCGGGAGAGGGGAGGGAGCGTTGGAGGAACCGGATGAAGACGAGTTTCATCGTGATGACCGCAGCTCTCTTCTATGTGATGGTAGTTTAGATGATCGATATCGACTTGTAATGTGAAGACAAACTCGCTACTCGCGGTCTCGAGACTTGTAATATAATGTTCTATCTTTGTTCGGTCTTTTCAATTCGGAGACTAATATGATGAATTGTATTCGGAGACTAATATGATGAATTGTATTCAGAGACTAATCTTCTATTGTATTCGATGAATCTGTTGTTGATGTGTGCTGTCTATATTTTGTCCAATTATACATTTTGTAACCTGTGTAAAAAACAGAAAATTAAAAAATTAAAAAAACCTAATATTCATACTAATGGCGCATCACATCACAGTGCGCCATTAGTATGCCAGAGGATACTAATGGCGCATCCTTAAGCAGTGCGCCATTAGTATGCCGAGGTTACTAATGGCACATCCTGTTGTCGTGCGCCATTAGTATGCCCAAGCACCTGGGTATACATGGCCCCTGGGAGGCATACTAATGGCGCACCGTGGCCTATACTAATGGCGCACCAGTGGTGCGCCATTAGTAAAAAATACTAATGGCGTGCTAGTAATGGCGCACCACTAATGCGCCATTAATGGCCAAATTAGGTGCGCCATTAGTAGCCCTTTTTCTAGTAGTGGTTGGATGATATTCATCATGAGACAATTATAACCTTGGGCGATACGACACTAGCTCCAGTTCATCGATATAATGTAGGCATGTATTCCGTAAATAGTCATACGTGCTTTATTAAAAGAACTTGCATGACAACTTTTGTCCTACCCTCCCGCGGCAGCGGGGTCCATATTGGAAACTAAGGGATATTAAGGCCTCCTTTTAATAAAGAACCGGAACAAAGCATTAACACATAGTGAATACATGAACTCCTCAAGCTACGGTCATCATCGGGAGTGGGCCCGGTTGTTTTCACTCCGGGGTTGCTGGATCGTAACACGTAGTAGGTGACTATAACTTGCAAGATCGGATCTAAAACATGGATATAATGATGAATTCATAAACGGTTCAGATCTGAGTCCATGGCACCCGGGCCCAAAGTGACAAGCATTAAGCATGGCAAAGTCATAGCAACATCAATCTAAGAACATAGTGGATAGTAGGGATCATTCCCTAACAAAACTAACTCAATTACATGATGAATCTCATCCAACTCCTCACCGACCAGCGAGCCTACGAAGGAATTACTCACTCCCGGTGGGGAGAATCATGGAATTGGCGATGGAGATTGGTTGGTGATGACAAAGAATGAAGATCCCCCTTCCGCAGCCCCAAACGGACTCCAGATCTACCCTCCCAAGGAAGAACAGGGCTTGGCGGCGGCTCCGTCCCGTGGATCGCGATAATTATTTCTCCCTGATTTTTTCTCCGAAAATAGGAATTTATAGTGTCAGGGTTGAGGTCTGCGGGGCCACCAGGTGGGTACAACCAACCTGGGTGGCGCGCCCTGGTGCGTTGTGCCCACCCAGGGGCCCCTCTTCGGTGGTTCTTGGCTCCAGAAATTATCATTTATTCCATAAAAAAATCATCGTGAAGTTTCATTCCATTCCGAGAACTTTTATTTCTGCACAAAAACAACACCATGGTAGTTATGCTGAAAACAACGTCAGTCCGGGGTTAGTTTCATTCAAATCATGCAAATTAGAGTCCAAAATAAGAGGAAAAGCATGAGAAAAAGTAGATACGTTGGAGACGTATCAACTCCCCCAAGCTTAAACATTTGCTTGTCCTCAAGCAATTCAATTGATAAACGGAAAGTGAGAAAGAAAAACTTATACGAACTCTTTTGCTCTTGTTTGCATAAGTAAGCTTAAACAACACCCAGGTTTTCAGCCAACATTATAACTAACCATGTCAACAATAATTCTTAATGATTATAATGACTCATATCAATGACATAATCATCTAGCGAGCAATAATAAGGTATATCAAACAGCAACACGTTGTCAAAACAACCATGATATAATATGACAATAGTGGTATCTCGCTAGCCCTTTCTGAGACCGCAAAACATAAATGTAGAGCACCTCCAAAGTTCAAGGAGCGACTAAACATTGTAATTCATGGTAGAAAATATCCAGTCATGATGCACCCAACATTAGCTACACACAATGCATAAATCATGACAGATGTGCTCTACTCTGTTTCTCGCGCTTGTTTTAGAAGATGGTGACATAACATAAAAGTAAATAGAAAGTCCCTTTGCAGAGGGAAGCAGTGATTTGCAGAGGTGTCAGAGCTTGATCTATTATATATAAAAAGTATTTGATGGGATCACTAGAAAAAAGAGAATATTTTAGAAAATCCCACAATAATTAGAAAGATCTGGCCGCTTAATTCGTAGGAAAAGAAAACATAACCATTGGATGGAACAATTTTTTTCCAACATAAATCAGTGAAAATTACCCACCATTGCCATTATAATTATAACTTTAGTGAAGAAAACGTTTCATGGGTTGATGTGGGGCCTACTAGATTGCTATATGCACGTACGCATAGAATCATCTGAAAGAAAAAGGGTTGCTTATTAGGATCGGTCTCCCTAAAAAGACGTCTAAAACTAGAGGTTGCATTGTTGTTCGGCACAACGAAGACACGAGCCTACCGAGGGATGTACATGAACGGCGTTGGGAGACAAGGACTTGCTTCATGTATATTAAAGATCTTATAAATTGACTGGTATACATATTCTTGAATGTGTGTTAAGGATTTATCATGTAGCTTTGCATAACGATAATTGTGTCTATTAAAGATATCACTTTTTTGTTCTACCTTTCTAATATTTCTGCAGCATAGGGAAGTTGATTCCAGTAAAACAACATCATTTACCCATCATTGCTTCAATAAGGGGTAAATGCAAAAGAAATGGATTGTTACTTAAGGTAAAGCCGCCCTTGCTTGATAATACACAATTACAGGATCAACAAATTATTTAAGACCACTATATTGTATTTGTCACACTTCTATTCATTGTTTCTTTAAATGCTCTATAACTTCATATACTAAATTCAAAATAAATCACTCACAACAAAAATCATTAAAATAAATGATAAAAAGGCTAGGGAAATTATACAAATATAATTTCAACGAGGCTGATCATAGAAATTAGAATTGGTACAACATGCATAATTTCCTATTTCTCTTTAGACCCGCCAAATATATGGTCGTATTACTAAAATTATAAAATTCTAGCCCGCGCATCGAGCGGGCCACTTTGCTAGTTTTTAAAACAGAGATAAATGATTATTTTGAGACATGCACCCTTCTTATTCACTTCACGACCATCAGTTATCAACATCTTCCAAGATAAGCACGCTAGTAGCGGTTCCCAAGCGATAAAAGTAAAGGTTTTGACTCCATTGGGAGTTTTTGTTTGATTATTTAAGAGATGAACTTTTTTTTTCATGTTTGCAGTTTGGGACTGGGCATCCCTATTACCGCCCATTTTCTCATGCGATGGCGAGTGAATAAACACTCGACCTGAGATTAATCCGCTTAGCATGGAAGATACCCACCACCTCTTGTCGTTCCATGAACGATCCAGGCACACAAAAAGGATAATTTTTAGAAGTTTTTAGAGGTGGCACATGCAAATTAACTTAGGACGGCAGGGTAATACCGCATATAGGTAGATATGGTGGACTCATCTGGAATAACTTTGGGTTCAAGGTTTTTGATGTACGAGCAGAATTCCCACTTAGTATAGGCGAAGGCAAGCAATTAAGATTGAGAAGCGGCCAGCTAGAGAGCAACAACGATCATAACTGTAAGGGCATATTTATCCTAAGGTGTTTTGGTGATTGATGATACGTCTAAAACGTATCTATAATTTTTGATTGTTCCATGCTATTATATTATCTGTTTTGGATGTTATGGGCTTTATTAAACACTTTTATATTATTTTTGGGACTAACCTATTAACCCAGAGCCCAATGCCAGTTTCTGTATTTTTCCTTGTTTCAGTGTTTCGCAGAAAAGGAATATCAAACGGAGTCCAAACGGAATGAAACCTTTATTTTTGGAACGGAAGCAATCCAGTGTACTTGGAGTACACGTCAAGGAATCAACGAGGAGAGCACGAGGCAGGGGGCGCCCCAGGCACGCCCCCCCCAGGCGCGCCCTCCACCCTCGTGGCTCCCCTGACCAACTTCTTTCGCCTATATATATATCAATATACCCAAAAACCATGGAGGAACAGAATAGATCGGGAGTTCCGCCGCCGCAAGCCTCTGTAGCCACCAAAAGCCAATCGGGACCCTGTTCCGGCACCCTGCCGGAGGGGGGGTCCCTCACCGGTGACCATCTTCATCATCCCGGCAATCTCCATGACGAGGAGGGAGTAGTTCACCCTCGGGGCCGAGGGCATGTATCAGTAGCTATGTGTTTGATCTCTCTCTCTCTCTCTCTCTCTCGTGTTCTAGAGGTGATACGATCTTGATGTATCGCGAGCTTTGCTATTATAGTTGGATCTTATGATGTTTCTCCCCCACTACTCTCTTGTAATGGATTGAGTTTTCCCTTTGAAGTTATCTTATCGGATTGAGTCATTAAGGATTTGAGAACACTTGATGTATGTCTTGCCGTGCTTAGCTGTGGTGACAATGGGATATCATGTGATCTACTTGATGTATGTTTTGGTGATCAACTTGCGGGTTCCTCCCATGAACCTATGCATAGGGGTTGGCACACGTTTTCGCCTTGACTCTCCGGTAGAAACTTTGGGGAAATCTTTGAAGTACTTTGTGTTGGTTGAATAGATGAATCTGAGATTGGGTGATGCATATCGTATAATCATACCCACGGATACTTGAGGTGACATTGGAGTATCTAGGTGACATTAGGGTATTGGTTGATTTGTATCTTAAGGTGTTATTCTAGTACGAACTCTATGATAGATCGATCAGAAAGAATAACTTTGAGGTGGTTTCGTACCCTACCATAATCTCTTCATTTGTTCTCCGCTATTAGTGACTTTGGAGTGAATCTTTGTTGCATGTTGAGGGATAGTTATATGATACAATTATGTTATTATTGTTGAGAGAACTTGCACTAGTGAAAGTATGAACCCTAGGCCTTGTTTCAACACATTGCAATACCGTTTTTATATTTTCAGATTACAAAAACCTATATCTACCATCCATATTGCACTTTTATCACCATCTCTTCGCCGAACTGCTGCACCTATACAATTTACCATTGTATTGGGTGTGTTGGGGACACAAGAGACACTTTGTTATTTGGTTGCAAGGTTGTTTGAGAGAGACCATCTTCATCCTACGCCTCCCACGGATTGATAAACCTTAGGTCATCCACTTGAGGGAAATTTGCTACTGTCCTACAAACCTCTGCACTTGGAGGCCCAAGAACATCTACAAGAAGAAGGTTGTGTAGTAGACATCAAGCTATTTTCTGGCGCCGTTGCCGGGGAGGTGAGTGCTTGGAGGTATATCTTTAGATCTTGCAATCGAATCTTTTTGTTTCTTGTTTTAGCACTAGTTTAGTTTATAAAAGAAAACTACAAAAAAATGGAATTGAGTTTACCTCATACGCTTCATCTTTTTAATATCTTCCGTGAGTATGACGGGAAGGAAAATTGTGCTAAAGTGTTAGAAGAAGAATGCATTAAAATGTTTGGCACTAAATCTTTGAATGATGAGCATGATTGCAATGTTGTTAGTATGAACTCCTTGAATATCCATAGTACTAATGATGATTGCACTAGTTATGATGAAAATGTCTCCTATAAACATGTCAATCTTTGTGGAGTGCGTTGGGTTTGCAAGTACACACCAAATAGGGAAGATAGATATTGCAAGAGGCATAAGCATTTAGAAACTAAATGGTTGCAATAAAGGGTAAATGTTAGTGCTAAAAGTTTAAAATTTCTTAGCTGTACTTGTGAACTTTGTAATGAACATGGTCATTTAAATATTAAATGCAAATTGTTTCATGATCGAATTGTGTCCAAAAATTGTGATGACTTGATTTCCCTTCCACATCATAACGAACTTAGTTTGCTTTTGGGTTATGAAGAAATGAAACGTCAAACTAAGATTATTCCAGAATATAACCTCGAGAAATTCCTCGATATTGATCTAGAAGAAATTTATATGTATTGTGCGGTGAATTGCATTGAAAATCCTTATATTGCCAATTATATAAAGAAAAGATAACAAATAGAAGATGAAGAGAATACTAACAAAAGGGAAGAGACTTCCCAATATTCTCCTATTATTTCTTATGATGAATCAGGTAACGAAGAGGAGCCTTCTATTCAACCAATCTCGTTAATAAGGAGATCCAAAAAGAGGATTGAACCTACACATCATGTGAAGAAGAAAAAGAAAAGACGAAGAAGCAAAGGTAGAAAGGTATCTCTCCCAAATGATGTTGCTCCTAGTACTCATTGTGATGATGATAATTGCTATACTATTGGTGCTATCCATACTATTAATGATGAGAGTGATTATGCTTATGATATGAAAAGGCTCAAGCTTGGGGATGCTATGTTTGATGAAGATGATGTTTTTGAGAATATATTTTCTGAAATTAATGTTTGTCCCAAGCTTGGGGATGCTACGTTTAATGAAGATGATATTTTTAGTCTCCCAAGTTTTGGTATGCAAATTTATAATGATGATAGCATGCCTCCTACTTATGATGATTATATTGATGAAAGTGGGTTTGGAAGAGTGTGAACTTTAGGAAGTAATGATCCCACTATTTTGGAGGATATTGAATCTTATTATGATAATTATCAAAATGGGTTTGGAGAGGTCATGCCTTTATTTAGTAATGATTCCACTATCTTGGAAGAGGTTTCAATCGATTATGATGAGAACAAAGTTGCTACTTATGATGATTATTGTGATGAAAGTTATGCTATAAAAAGTAGTGATCATTATATTTATAAAACTTTTCATGATTATGATTACCCTTTTTCTGAACATTACTTTTTCAATGTGGAAACAATTTATAGTATTCGAGTCTCTTATGATACTCCCACTATTCCGAATGAGAAAAATGTTGCTTATGTGGAGAGTAGTAAATTTTATATGCTTGTAGATCATGAAAAGAATGCTTCAGGTGCTGGTTATATTGTTGAATTTATTCATGATGCTACTGAAAATTATTATGAGGGAGGAACATATGCTTGTAGGAATTGTAATAATATCAAGTTTCCTCTCTATGTGCTTAACGTTTTGAAGTTATGCTTGTTTTGCCTTCCTATGCTAGTTGATTATTGTTCCCATAAGTTGTTTGATCACAAAATCCCTATGCATAGGAAGAGGGTTAGATTTAAATGTTCTATTCATATTATTCATGATGCTCTCTTTATGTTTCAATTCTTATCTTTTATGTGAGCATCATTGAAATCATCATGCCTAGCTAGGGGCGTTAAACGTTAGCGCTTGTTCGGAGGCAACCCAATTTTATTTTAGTCTCTTGATTTTTGGTTCTGTTTAGGAATAAATAATCCATCTAGCTTCTGTTTAGATGTGTTTTTATGTTTTAATTAGTGTTTGTGCCGAGTAGAACCTTTGGGAAGACTTGGGTGAAGTCTTTATGATCATGCTGTAAAAAACAGAAAGTTTAGCGCTCACGAGATTAGCTAAAACTTTTTACTGGAGAGTGATATTTAGTTGATTATTTTTGAATATGATTACTAGACAAATTCCTCAGGTACACCAATTTATTTCAGAATTTTTGGAGTTACATAAGTATTCGAATGATACAGATTACTACAGACTGTTCTATTTTTGACAGATTTTGTTTTCTATGTGTTGTTTGCTTATTTTGATGAATCTATGAGTAGTATCGGAGGGTATGAACCATAGATAAGTTGGAATACAGTAAATATTACACCAATATGAATTTATAATAAGTTCACAACAGTACCTAAGTGGTGGTTTTATTTTCTTATACTAACGGAGCTTACGAGTTTTCTGTTAAGTTTTGTGTTGTGAAGTTTTCATGTTTTGCGTAAAGATTCGATGGAATATGGAATAAGGATTGGCAAGAGCCCAAGCTTGGGGATGACCAAGGCACCCCAAGGTAATATTCAAGGATAACCAAGAGCCTAAGCTTGGGGATGCCCCGGAAGGTATCCCCTCTTTCGTCTTCGTTCATCGGTAACTTTACTTGGAGCTATATTTTTATTCACCACATGATATGTGTTTTGCTTGGAGCGTCATTTTATTTTGTTTTGTTTTGCTTGATGTTTGAATAAAATGCCAAGATCTGAAATTCTTAAATGTTAGAGAGTCTTCGCATAGTTGCATAATTATTCGACTACTCATTGATCTTCACTTATATCTTTTAGAGCACGGCGGTGGATTTATTTTGAAGAAATAGATGAACTCTCATGCTTCACTTATATTATTTTGAGTCTTTAGAACAGCATGGTAATTTGCTTGGGATATGAATTTAGTCCTAATATGATGGGCATCCAAGAGGGATATAATAAAAAATTTCATATAAAGTGCATTAAATATTATGAGAAGTTTGATTCTTTATGATTGTTTTGAGATATGAAGATGGTAATATTAGAGTCATGCTAGTTGAGTAGTTGTGAACTTGAGAGATACTTGTGCTAAAGTTTGTGATTCCCGTAGCATGCACGTATAGTGAACCGTTATGTGCTGAAGTCAGAGCATGATTTATTTATTAATTGTCTTCCTTATGAGTGGCGGTCGGGGACGAGCGATGGTCTTTTCCTACCAATCTATCCTCCTAGGAGCATGCGCATAGTACTTTGTTTCGATAAATAATAGATTTTTGCAATAAGTATGTGAGTTCTTTATGACTAATGTTGAGTCCATGGATTATACGCACTCTCACCCATCCACCATTGCTAGCCTCTCTAACACCGCGCACCTTTCGCCGGTATCATACACCCAGCATATACCTTCCTCAAAACAACCACCATACCTACCTATTATGGCATTTCCATAGCCATTCCGAGATATGTTGCCATGCAACTTTCCACCGTTCCGTTTATTATGACACGCTCCATCATTGTCATATTGTTTTGCATGATCATGTAGTTGACATTGTATTTGTGGCAAAGCCACCGTTCATAATTCTTTCATACATGTCACTCTTGATTCATTGCATATCCCGGTACTCCACCGGAGGCATTCACATAGAGTCATATTGTTCTAAGAATCGAGTTGTAATTCTTGAGTTGTAAGTAAATACAAGTGTGATGATCATCATTATTAGAACATTGTCCCAGTGAGAAAGGATGATGGAGACTATGATTCCCCCACAAGTCGGGATGAGACTCCGGACGAAAAAAATAAAAGAGGCCACAGAAGCCCAAATAAAAAAAGGAAAAAAGAGGCCATAAAAAAAAGAGAAAAGGCACAAATAAAAAATAAAAAAATAAAAATAAAAAATGAGAGAAAATGAGAGAAGGGACAATGCTACTATACTTTTACCACACTTGTGCTTCAAACTAGCACCATGATCTTCCTGATAGAGAGTCTCCTATGTTGTCACTTTCATATACTAGTGGGAATTTTACATTGTAGAACTTGGCTTGTATATTCCAATGATGGTCTTCCTCAAAATGCCCTAGGTCTTCGTGAGCAAGCGAGTTGGATGAACACCCACTTAGAATCTTATGGATCTGAATATTCTTGCCACAATAAAGAAGATTACATTGATAAATATGTTAGGTAGCATTCACATCAAAAATTCTGTTTTTATCATTTACCTACTCGAGGACGAGCAGGAATTAAGCTTGGCTTGATACGTCTCCAACATATCTATAATTTTTGATTGTTCCATGCTATTATATTATCTGTTTTGGATGTCTATGGGCTTTATTAAACACTTTTTTATTATTTTTGGGACTAACCTATTAACCTAGAGCCAAGTACCAGTTTCTGTTTTTCCCTTGTTTCAGTGTTTCGCAGAAAAGGAATATCAAACGGAGTCCAAACGGAATGAAACCTTCGGGAGAGTTATTTTTGGAACGGAAGACATCCAGGGGACTTGGAGTACATGGCATGGAATCAACAAGGAGAGCACGAGGCAGGGGGCGCGCCCACCCCCCTAGGCGCGCCCTCCACCCTCGTGGGCCCCTCGTGGCTCCCCTGATCGACTTCTTTTGCCTATATATATATACCCCAAAACCATCGGGGAATAGAATAGATCGGGAGTTCCGCCACCGCAAGCCTCTGTATCCACCAAAAACCAAACGGGACCCTTTTCTGGCACCCTTCCGGAGGGGGGATCCCTCACCGGTGGACATCTTCATCATCCCGGTGATCTCCATGATGAGGAGGGAGTAGTTCACCCTCGGGGCTGAGGGTATATATCAATAGCTATGTGTTTGATCTCTCTCTCTCTCTCTCTCTCTCTCTCTCTCTCTCTCTCTTGTTCTTGAGGTGTTACGATCTTGATGTATCGCGAGCTTTGCTATTATAGTTGGATCTTAAGATGTTTCTCCCCCTCTACTCTCTTGTAATGGATTGAGTTTTCCCTTTAAAGTTATCTTATCGGATTGAGTCTTTAAGGATTTGAGAACACTTGGTGTATGTCTTGCCATGCTTATCTGTGGTGAAAATGGGATATCACGTGATCTACTTGATGTATGTTTTGGTGATCAACTTGCGGGCTCCGCCCATGAACCTATGCATAGGGGTTGGCACACGTTTTTGCCTTGACTCTCCGGTAGAAACTTTGGGGCACTCTTTGAAGTACTTTGTGTTGGTTGAATAGATGAATCTGGGATTGTGTGATGCATATCGTATAATTATACCCACGGATACTTGAGGTGACATTGGAGTATATAGGTGACATTAGGGTTTTGGTTGATTTGTGTCTTAAGGTGTTATTCTAGTACGAACTCTATGATAGATCGATCAGAAAGAATAATTTTGAGGTGGTTTCGTACCCTACCATAATCTCTTCGTTTGTTCTCCACTATTAGTGACTTTAAAGTGACTCTTTCTTGCATGTTGAGGGATAGTTATATGATCCAATTATGTTATTATTGTTGAGAGAACTTGCACTAGTGAAAGTATGACCCTAGGCCTTGTTTCAACACATTGCAATACCGTTTACGCTCACTTTTATCATTAGTTACCTTGCTATTTTTATATTTCCAGATTACAAAAACCTATATCTACCATCCATATTGCACTTGTATCACTATCTCTTCGCCGAACTACTACACCTATACAATTTACCATTGTATTGGGTGTGTTGGGGACACAAGAGACTCTTTGTTATTTGGTTGCAGGGTTGTTTGAGAGAGATCATCTTCATCCTACGCCTCCCACGGATTGATAAACCTTAGGTCATCCGCTTGAGGGAAATTTGCTACTGTCCTACAAACCTCTGTACTTGGAGGCCCAACAACGTCTACAAGAAGAAGGTTGTGTAGTAGACATCAGATGGCAATGCTTTTGCACACTAATCGTGTGCCTTGAGTATTTCAGACATTTTATCACTAGGCACAAGACGGTTTGGTGCCCCTCGAAGACTATTGAAGGCACCGTTTTTCTACGTTTCTTTTTGGTGGATTTGAGTCGTACGAAAGCCGTACTATTAAGAGGGGTCCGCTTAGGAAAGGTTTGGGTGGAATCATCACGTACACGTCTAATCGTTTTGCACCTCCTTTCCTTTGGCACTTTGGAGCATCCTCCGTTTTTCTCATCGATGCAACTTGTCTTGGTTGCTAAGCTTGGGCATGCGGTAGTATTGCTCCTAGGAGCGGTAGTACCGCAGGTCCTTGCGGTAGTACCGGACCATGGTGCGGTAGTACCGCAAGAGCCCATGGTAGTACCGCTCCTGAGGAGCTGTAGTACCGTGGCCCCCTGGCCTAGTGCTGCTGCGCAGCGGTAGTAGGGGCGGATGTAATTTTTTACATCCACGCCCTACGCGGTAGTACCGCGCCCTGTGCGCGGTAGTACCGTGCGTCCTGGCCTGGCTCAGCCACCACGCGGTAGTACCGCTCTGCATGATGTACTACTGTGTCGGGTTTTCGCATTGACTCCAACTCAGCGGAAGTTGCCACGGATGTATTTTTATATGTTCGTGCCTTCCCGAAATCTGGAACTTCCCTGCCTTGCGGTAGTACCGCAAGGTGGTGCGGTAGTACCGCGCAAGCGGTTCTACCGCTCTCCCCTTCAATGCGTTTAGGCGGTCCAAGTTTGTGCTGCTCGGGCGGTAGTACCACGGGGCCCTGCGGTAGTACCGCACGGCCTTGCGGTAGTACCGTGCCCCTGGCGCAGTAGTACCGTGCTGCGCAGGATGGGTTGGTAGATAACGGTTGGATTTGTCCCTCCACTATATAAGGGGTGTCTTCTTCCCCGAGTTGACCACCTCTTCCAACCCTAAGCTCCATTGTTGCTCCAAGCTTCATTGTCGCCCGATCTCTCTCCCTAGCCAATCAAACTTGTTGATTTTCTTGGGATTGGTTGAGAAGGCTCCGATCTACACTTCCACCAAGTGAAATTTGATTCCCCCCACTAATCCCTTGCGGATCTTGTTACTCTTGGGTGTTTGAGCACCCTAGATGGTTGAGGTCACCGCGGAGCCATAGTCCATTGTGGTGAAGCTTTGTGGTGTCGTTGGGAGATTCCAATTAATTTGTGGAGATTGCCCCAACCTTGTTTGTAAAGGTCCGGTTGCCGCCTCCAAGGACACCAATAGTGGAATCACGGCATCTCGCATTGTGTGAAGTCGTGAGGAGAATATGGTGGCCCAGTGGCTTCTCTTTATTAAGGACTTTGTCGTCCAAAGAGTATGGTTGACACGGTAGACAGTGTGAAGGAGCACTCCGGTGCGAATCCGGTCTCATCTATGGGCGATGGGGGAACTGCGGTCTCTCGTGAGGAATTCAATGTGGCTTTGGACACATTGAAAACCTCCATGATGACCGAGGTTGAAAGCATGTTTAATAAATTCATTAAAGGGCTTAAATTATCCACCGCACCGTTGAAAGTGGGTGATCCCACCAACAAGGTCACGGATGATAACTCCGACAAGGGGGAAGCTACTAGTGAAAACACTCCCTCTTCTAGTGGTAAGGCACCATCATATTTCCCCATGTGGAACCTCTTGTTTATGGTGGACCGATTCCCTCCACTCACTTGAATCATGCCGGTCCTCCCCCTAAGATTGTGAAAAATGAGGACTTTGATTCTTGGGTTTATCGCTTTAAGCGTCATTTAAATCATGTGAATACTAATCTTTGGAGAATCATTGAAGAAGGTTTCTATCCGCATGACCGAAGCAACTTCACCCCTAGAGAAGCCACAGATAATCAATTCAATGAGAATGCTCTCTTCATCATCCAAGATGCAATTCCACCCGAAGATCTCCCTCATCTTCGACCCTTCGCCATGGCCAAAGATGCATGGCATTGTGTTGTCTCCCTCTACAGGGGAAGCGCAAGCATTCAACGCTCCAACTATGAAGTGGCGCAAGATGAAGCCGATGAGTTTGCAATGAAAGAAGATGAAGAACCTCATGATCTTTATCGGAGAGTGACCAAACTCGCGATCTCACTCCGAGATCATGGGAGCAAGGACACAGATGACAATTGGATCAAGCGCAAATTTCTCAAGGCAATGATGCCTTACCACAAGGCCATGTCCTCTGTCATTCATCAAAGGCCGGACTTCCACACCTTGTCCTCAAGTGAAGTGTTGGACGAGTTTGTGGCTATGAGCATCTTGGACAAGACCGCCGACAATGCGATGCTACGTTCGCAAAGAGAAAATAAGCCCAACCTTGCATTGAAGGCCAAGGTTAGTATGGAAGAAGAAGAAGAAGAGGAAGATGAGGAAAGCAACCCCGAAGATACAAAGTATGCCTATCATGAACACATGGCTCTTGCTTCAAGGCAATTTTGGAGCAAGAAGAACACAAGGCCCAACTTCAACAAGAGCAACTCAAGTGGTGCGAAGGTCAAGCAATGAGTGAGGACTTGCTATAATTGTGGCAATGTGAGCCATTTTGTTGCGGTATGTCCTTAATTACGAGAAGAGGGCGGACAATGTTGGCAAGCTCATCCGAAAGGACAAGGCCAAGTCTATCCCCAACAAGAGCAACTTCACCAAGAATACTCCTCCCAAGGCGTTGGTGGTCCAAGAAGAGTATAATGAGGATGATGATGATGAAGATGGCGAGTCGGTTGCCATGGCCTCCGTTGCCATTGCGACAACTCTTCGGGTGTCTCTCTTCGACTCACCCAATGAGAGCATCACCGCCAAGTCACTACTAGATAAAGGGCTATAGATGAAATTGACACTAATGGCGCACCAGACATGTGGTGCGCCATTACTATATACTAATGGCGCACCATATGTTGGTACGCCATTAGTGTCCAAATACTAATGGCGCATCACATCCACGGTGCGCCATTAGTAAATTTTTTTTTTAATTTTTTCAAACTACTAATGGCGCACCGTGGGAGTGGTGCGCCATTACTAGTTGAACTAGTAATGGCGCACCACATCCACGGTGCGCCATTAGTAAAAAAATTTTGTTTGAAATTTTTTATTTTTTTTTCAAAACTACTAATGGCGCACCGTGGGAGTGGTGCAAACTAGTAATGGCGCACCATGCCACGGTGCGCCATTAGTAACTTGGCCACCACTTCCACCGAATGCACCCCCCCCGGTGGATCGCCTTTTCAGTTTTAAAAAAAATTAAAGAAAATGATGAAAATGTCAAAAAAATAAAAGAAAATAAGTTTCCCATGTGATATGTGGTCTAGTTGTTGGGAAAATTTGCAAATATGAATTTCGACTTCATTTGCAAAATCTCTCGAGAATTTGTAAAAATGGGCATAACTTTTGCATACTAACTCGGATGAAAAAGTTTTTTATATGAAAAATCATCTACTCGAAAAGTTACATCCAAATTTAACTGGGGGGAACCCCGTTAAACATTTGCAGAATCCTCAAAAACCTAACAGAAAAAAAGATACGGGGTTTTTAAGATCTGGAGAGGCAAAAAAATTCAAGCTTACTAATGGCGCACCTGCCCATGGTGCGCCATTAGTATCTTCCTGCCTTCAAAATTCAAAATAAGTCAAAAAAATAAAAGAAAAGTTACTAATGGCGCACCTGCCCATGGTGCGCCATTAGTATCTTCCCGCCTTCAAAATTCAAAATAAGTCAAAAAAATAAAAATAAAAGTTACTAATGGCGCACCTGCCCACGGTGCGCCATTAGTATCTTCCGGCCTTCAAAATTCAAAATAAGTCAAAAAAATAAAAAAAAGTTACTAATGGCGCACCTGCCCACGGTGCGCCATTAGTATCTTCCCGCCTTCAAAATTCAAAATAAATCAAAAAAATAAAAAAAAAAGTTAGTAATGGCGCACCTGCCAACGGTGCGCCATTAGTATGTCGTATATATGGCTGGGCGCACCTCCTCCACTCCACCTCTGCTCCACCCATCTCCTCCCCTCCACTCCTTCTCCTCCTCTCCTCCACTCCATATTCCCTTCTCTCCTCCACCATACTACCGTCCTCCTCTCCGGTGACCTCCTCCTCCTCCTCTCCGGCGACCTCCTTCTCCTCTCCGGCGACCTCCTCCTCCTCTCCGGCGACCTCCTCCTCTCCGGGAACCTCCTCCTCCCTCCTCTCCCCCCCTCCCCTCCCCTCATGGTTTGTCCTCCCTCCTCTCCGGTGAGCTCCTCCTCCCACCTCTCCTCCCATTCCCTCATGGTTTCTCCTTCCTCCTCTCTGATGCTTCGGTGAACTCCTCTCCGGCGACCTCCTCCTCCTCTCCGGCAAAGTAGGCGAGCGCCTCTCCGGTGACCTCCTCCTCCTCCTCTCCGGCGAACTCCTCTCCGGCAAAAGAACACGGAAAAAGAATGTACAAGATCCAAAAACAAGAACAAAATTTGAAATAATTTCGTGCCAAAAAACGAGCAAAAAAATAGCAAAAAAATGGGCAAAAAAATCACGATCCAGATCCAAATTCAAAATTCAAAAATAGCAATGGCGCACGGTGGGGGTTAGACGGTGCGCCACTACTATTTTCCCGCCTTCAAAATTCAAAAATACTAATGGCGCACCGTGGCCTATACTAATGGCGCACCGGTGGCCTATACTAATGGCGCATCTCGTTGTCGTGCGCCATTAGTATGCCAAAGCACCTGAGTATACATGGCCCTGGGTGGCATACTAATGGCGCACCGTGGCCTATACTAATGGCGCACCAGTGGTGCGCCATTAGTATACCAAATACTAATGGCGCACCACTGGTGCGCCATTAGTAAAAAATACTAATGGCGTGCTAGTAATGGCGCACCGGTGATGCGCCATTAATGGCCAAATTAGGTGCGCCATTAGTAGCGGTTTTTCTAGTAGTGAGTGCCTCATGGCTAAAGCCACCAACAAGGTAACCCCCAACATCAAAACTATCATCATTAATAACCCTTCCTTGACTGATTGCATTGATGAACTTGAGGGTTCTAATGTGGAGAAGAATGAGTTTGAGTCTTTTATGAGTAAACTCAAGGGTAAATCCAAGAAGCACTTCGTTGCTCTCTTGGAACAACTTGGTGAAGCCAATGACATGATCGAGGCTCACGAAGATACCTTCTCTAAGATGGAGGGGCATAGTCGTAACTATGCCGATGAGATTTCGGATCTTTCCAATGCTCTTGAGGAAGAGTGTGGTCTTCGTTTGGCTCTTGAGGAGTCACACAACGACGATCATGCTAAATTAAAGAAAGATCTTGATCATGCTCTTTGTGGCACCCCGGCTCAGAGCGACCGGTTTATTATGCATTGCCAGCCCAGAGACCCTGTCTTCTGGCGACACACAACATCTTAGTACAGAAAACAATCACTTTATTGATGCTAGCGGATCATAGATTATATTACAACAGGTGTCGAGGCCAAGCTGCACAAACGGTGCGGCTGAACAATATGTACATTATTTAGCGAACATAAAGGGGCCTCGATCATAACAACTATGCGGCAGCGGAACAATGTCATAGCGGAAACTCCATAGCACAGGGACACCGATGTGGACACGATCTAGACTCGAGCAGCACTCCTTTCCAACGAGACATTCCTGAAAGCTGGCATGACACGCCAGGTCAGTACATGGAATGTACTTGCAAGCTCACAACAGGCATAATCATAATGACAAACAATATCATGATAATTAACCAATTAATAATGCAATAATGTTTCAACATGCTGTGATCATGCTCTTGTGATAAAAAATCCCTCGGTACTGGCTTACCAACCGTGATCGTTCTTGAATCACAAACGTACCACCATCATGGTCCTGACTAGGGGTATCTCGTGATCATTATGGCGATCACAGCTACGACCAATACTTGGTCTCGAACACCTCGATGGCCTTCCCACCATTATCATCAGTGCAAAGTTCATAACTTAGTGTGCAAAATTTATTAAACGTTGACCCATGGTGTGATCTGTAACCGTGGACTCGGCTATCTATAGATTATTACACTCTGCAGAGGTAGCACACTGTACCCACACCACGAAATCCATGGCCTCGCACTCCCATTCGGGTGGACCAACGGCATTCCGACGACACCCCTCCATTGCCATGACACTCTCCCGGCCAATCTGACTCAATCCCCACCGGGCTAGTCCTGGGTGGCCACGTGTCTACCAAAGACACAACGACCACCGTCGTGGCCAAAACGATCCCACAAGGGAACCCGGTACCATAATCTCAACAACGGGCACACAAGGTTATGCCTGCTTACCGGGCCAGGGTGAGCTATTGGAAATATGCCCTAGAGGCAATAATAAATTAGTTATTATTATATTTCCTTGTTCATGATAATCGTTTATTATCCATGCTATAATTGTATTGATAGGAAATTCAGATACATGTGTGGATACATAGACAACAACATGTCCCTAGTAAGCCTCTAGTTGACTAGCTCGTTGATCAACAGATGGTTACAGTTTCCTGACCATGGACATTGGATGTCGTTGATAACAGGATCACAACATTAGGAGAATGATGTGATGGACAAGACCCAATCCTAAGCATAGCACAAGATCATGTAGTTCGTATGCTAAAGCTTTTCTAATGTCAAGTATCATTTCCTTAGACCATGAGATTGTGCAACTCCCGGATACCGTAGGAATACTTTGGGTGTGCCAAACGTCACAACGTAACTGGGTGGCTATAAAGGTGCACTATGGGTATCTCCGAAAGTGTCTGTTGGGTTGGCACGAATCGAGACTGGGATTTGTCACTTCGTACGACGGAGAGGTATCTGTGGGCCCACTCGGTAGGACATCATCATAATGTGCACAATGTGATCAAGGAGTTGATCACGGGATGACGTGTTACGGTACGAGTAAAGAGACTTGCTGGTAACGAGATTGAACAAGGTATCGGGATACCGACGATCGAATCTCGGGCAAGTACAATACCGCTAGACAAAGGGAATTGTATACGGGATTGACTGAATCCTTGACATCGTGGTTCATCCGATGGGATCATCGTGGAACATGTGGGAGCCAACATGGGTATCTAGATCCCGCTGTTGGTTATTGGCCGGAGAGGTGTCTCGGTCATGTCTGCATGATTCCCGAACCCGTAGGGTCTACACACTTAAGGTTCCATGACGCTAGGGTTATAGGGAAAGTATGTACGCAGTTACCGAATGTTGTTCGGAGTCCCGGATGAGATCCCGGACATTACGAGGAGTTCCGGAATGGTTCAGAGGTAAAGATTGATATATTGGACGAAGGGTTTTGGAGTCCGGGAGTGTTCAGGAGGTACCGGGTGATGACCAGCATGACCGAAAGGTGTTCCGGGAGCCCCGGCAAGTGTTGGGGGCTTCATGGGCCAAGGGAAGGGGGCAAACCATCCCACTAAGGGCCTGTGCGCCCCCCTCACCTATTCCCACGTGACCAGGGGGTTTGGGGCGCCCCATCTAGGGTTCCCACCTCCTGGCTTGGGGGCCAAGTCACCCAAGGGGGAGATCCCATCTGCCCTGGCCGCCGCCCCCCCTAGGGGAAACCCTAGGGCGCCTCCCCCTCCCCCTTGCCCCTATATATAGTGGAGGTTTTGGGGCTGCCTGAGACACGAGATGAACTCTCCCAAGGCGCAGCCCTACCTCTCTCCCTCCTCGTCTCTCGTAGTGCTTGGCGAAGCCCTGCTAGAATTCCGCGCTCCTCCACCACCACCACGCCGTCATGCTGCTGCTGGACGGAGTCTTCCCCAACCTCTCCTTCTCCCCTTGCTGGATCAAGGCATGGGAGACGTCACCGGGCTGCATGTGTGTTGAACGCGGAGGTGCCGTCCGTTCGGCACTAGGATCATCGGTTATTTGGATCACGGCGAGTACGAGTCCATCAACCCCGTTCACTTGAACGCTTCCGCTTAGCGATCTACAAGGGTATGTAGATGCACTCTCCTTCCCCTCGTTGTTGGTTTCTCCATAGATAGATCTTGGTGACACGTAGGAAAATTTTGAATTTCTGTTACGTTCCCCAACAGTGGCATCATGAGCTAGGTCTATTGCGTAGATTCCATGCACGAGTAGAACACAAAGTAGTTGTGGGCGTTGATTTTGTTCAATATGCTTACCGTCACTAGTCCAATCTTGATTCGGCGGCATTGTGGGATGAAGCGGCCCGGACCGACCTTACACGTACACTTACGTGAGACAGGTTCCACCGACTGACATGCACATGTTGCATAAGGTGGCTAGTGGGTGCCAGTCTCTCTCACTTTAGTCGGATCGGATTCGATGAAAAGGGTCCTTATGAAGGGTAAATAGCAATTGGCATATCACGTTGTGGTTTTTGCATAGGTAAGAAACGTTCTTGCTAGAAACCCATAGCAGCCACGTAAAACATGCAAACAACAAGTAGAGGACGTCTAACTTGTTTTTGCAGGGTATGCTATGTGATGTGATACGGCCAAGAAGAATGTGATGAATGACATGTGATGTATGAGATTGATCATGTTCTCGTAATAGGAATCACGACTTGCATGTCGATGAGTATGACAACCGGCAGGAGCCATAGGAGTTGTCTTTATTTATTGTATGACCTGCGTGTCATTGAACAACGCCATGTAATTACTTTACTTTATTGCTAACCGTTAGTTGTAGTAGTAGAAGTAATTGTTGGTGAGACAACTTCATGAAGACACGATGATGGAGATCATGATGATGGAGATCATGGTGTCATGCCGGTGACGATGATGATCATGGAGCCCCGAAGATGGAGATCAAAAGGAGCAATATGATATTTTGCCATATCATGTCACTATTTGATTTCATGTGATGTTTATCATGTTTATACATCTTATTTGCTTAGAACGACGGTAGTAAATAAGATGATCCCTCATTAAAATTTCAAGAAAGTGTTCCCCCTAAGTGTGCACCGTTGCGAAAGTTCGTCGTTTTGAAGCACCACGTGATGATCAGGTGTGATAGATTCTTACGTTCACATACAACGGGTGTAAGCCAGATTTACACACGCGAAACACTTAGGTTGACTTGACGAGCCTAGCATGTACAGACATGGCCTCGGAACACAAGAGACCGAAAGGTCGTGCATGAGTCGTATGGTAGATACGATCAACATGAAGATGTTCACCGATGATGACTAGTCCGTCTCACGTGATGATCGGACACGACCTAGTTGACTCGGATCACGTAATCACTTAGATGACTAGAGGGATGTCTAGCTCAAAAGGTTTTTGCAAATTATGCCATAGCTCGCGCTTTAGTTCTACTGTTTTAGATATGTTCCTAGAGAAAATATAGTTGAAAGTTGATAATTATGCGAATAGTAGAAGGCCTGTATCCTTAATGCACCGCTCGGTGTGCTGGACCTCGAACGTGGTTTGTGGATGTTGCGAACATCTGACATACACGTTTTGATGACTACATGATAGTTCGGTAATGTTAAATAGTTTAGAATTGAGGCACCGAACATTTTTGAAATGTCGCGGAACATATGAGATATTTCGAGGGCTGAAATTGGGATTTCAGGCTCGTGCCCCCGTCATGAGGTATAAGACCTCCGACGATTTTCTTAGCCTGCAAACTAAGGGAGAAAAGCTCAATCGTTGAGTTTGTGCTCAGATTGTCTGAGTACAACAATCACTTGAATCGAGTGGGAGTTGATCTTCCAGATAAGATAGTGATGTTTCTCCAAAGTCATTGCCACCAAGCTACTAGAGCTTCGTGATGAACTATAACATATCAGGGATAGATATGATCCTTGAGCTATTCGCGACACCGCGAAAGTAGAAATCAAAAGGGAGCATCAATTGTTGATGGTTAGTAAAACCACTAGTTTCAAGAAGGGCAAGGGCAAGAAAGGGATACTTCATGAAAATACAAGTGAGTTGCTGCTCAAGTGAAGAAACCCAAAGTTGAACCCAAGCCCGAGACTAAGTGCTTCTAATAAGGGGAACAACCACTATAGCAGAATTACCCTAGATACTTGGTAGATGAGAAGGATGGCAAGGTCGATAGTAGTATATTGGATATACATTATGTTAATGTGTACTTTACTAGTACTCCTAGTAGCACCAGGGTATTAGATACCGGTTCGGTTGCTAAGTGTTAGTAACTCAAAATAAAAGGCTGCGCAGTAAAAGGAGACTAGCTAAAGGTGACCTGGCGATATGTGTTGGAAGTTTTTCCAAGCTTGATGTGATCAAGCATCGCACGCTCCCTCTACCATCAAGATTGGTGTTAAACCTAAATAATTGTTATTTGGTGTTTGCGTTGAGCATAGACATGATTGGATTATGTCTATTGCAATACGGTTATTCATTTAAGGAGAATAATGGTTACTCTGTTTATTTGAATAATACCTTTAATGGTCTTGCACCTAAAATGAATGGTTTATTCAATCTCGATCATAGTGATACACATGTTCATGCCAAAATATATAAGATAGTACCACCTACTTGTGGCACTGCCATGTAAGTCATATTGGTATAAAACGCATGAAGAAGCTCCATGTTGATGGATCTTTGGACTCACTCATTTTTGAAAAGATTGAGACATGTGAACCATGTCTATTGGTAGATATGCATGAAGAAAATCCATACAAATGGATCGTTTGGACTCACTTGTTTTTGAATCACTTGAGACATGCAAATCATACCACATGGGCAAGATGACTGAAAGACCTCGTTTTCAGTAAGATGGAACAAGAAAGCAACTTGTTGGAAGTAATACATTTTGATGTGTGCAGTCCAATGAGTGCTGGGGCACGCAGTGGATATCGTTATGTTCTTGCTTCACAGATGATTTGAGTAGATGCTAAGTATATTTAATTGATGAAACACAAGTATGAATTATTGAAAGGTTCAAGTAATTTCAGAGTGAAGTTGAAGATCGTCGTGACAAGAGGATAAAATGTCTATGATATGATCATAGAGATTTATACCTGAGTTACGAGTTTGGCACACAATTAAGACATTGTAGAAATCGTTTCACGACTAATACCGCCGGGAACACCATAGTGTGATGGTGTGTCCGAACATCATAACTGCACCCTATTGGATGTGGTGCATACCATGATGTCTCTTGTCAAATTACCACCATCATTTATGGGTTAGGCATTAGAGACAATCGCATTCACTTTAAATAGGGTACCACATAATCCCGTTGAGATGACACCGTTTGAACTATGGTTTGGAGAAACCTAAGTTGTCGTTTCTTAAAAGTTTGGGGCTGCGACGCTTATGTGAAAAAGTTTCAGTTGATAAGCTCGAATCCGAAGCGGATAAAATGCATCTTCATAGGACACCCAAATCAGTTGGGTATACCTCCTAATTTAGATCCGAAAGCAATAGGGATTATTTCTAGAATCGGGTCCTTTCTTGAGGAAAAGTTTCTCTCGAAAGAATTGAGTGGGAGGATGGTGGAGACTTGATGAGGTTATTGAACCGTCACTTCAACTAGTGTATAGCAGGGCACAAAGAGTTGTTCCTGTGGTACCTACACCAATTGAAGTGGAAGCTTATGATAGTGATCATGAGACTTCAGATCAAGTCACTCCCAAACCTCGTAGGACGACAAGGATGCGTACTACTTCAGAGTGGTATGTAATACTGTCTTGGAAGTCATGTTGCTAGACAACAATGAACCTACGACCTATGGAGAAGCGATGGTGGGCCCGGATTCCGATGAATGGCTCGAGGCCATAAAATCCGAGAGATGATCCATGTAGACTTTGGTAGAACAGCTCGATGGTCGTGAGGCTGTTGAGTACAGATGGATTTTAAAAGGAAGACGGACAATGATGGTAAATGTCACCATTAAGAAAGCTCGACTTGTCGTTAAGATGTTTCCTGACAAGTTCAAGGAGTTAACTACGGTGAGACTTTCTCACTCATAGCGATGCTAGGAGTCTGTTGTAATTATATTAGCAGTCACTGCATTATTTGTGAAATCTTGCAGATAGGATGTCAAAACATTGTTTCCTCACGATTTGCTTGAGGAAAGGTTGTATGTGATACAACCAGAAGGTTTTAACAATCCTGAAAGATGCTAACAAGCATGCAAAGCTCCAGCAACCCTTCTAAGGACTGGAGTAAGCATCTCGGAGTTGGAATATACGCTTTGATGATGATCAAAGGTTTTGGGTTTATACAAAGTTTATGAGAAACTTGTATTTCCAAAGAAGTGAGTGGGAGCACTATAGAATTTCTGATGAGTATATGTTGTTGACATATTCTTGATCGGAAATGATGTAGAATTTCTGAAAGCATGAAGAGTTATTTGAAAAGTGTTTTTCAATGGAAAACCTGGATTAGGCTACTTGAATATTGAGCATTAAGATCTATAAGGATAGATCAAAATGCTTAATAGCACTTTCAAATGAATACATACTGTGACAAGATTTTGAAGGAGTTCAAAATGGATCGGCAAAGAAAGATTTCTTGGCTGTGTTATAAGGTGTGAACATTGAGTAAGACTCGAAACCTGACCGCGGCAGAATAGAGAGAAAGGACGAAGGTCGTCCCCTATGCTTTAGACGTAGGCTCTACAGTGTGCTATGCTGTGTACCGCACCTGAAGTGTGCCTGGCCATGAGTCAGTCAAGGGGTACAAGAGTGATCCAAGAATGGATCACAGCACATCGGTCAAAGTTATCCTTAGTAACTAGTGGACTAAGGAATTTTCTCGATTATGGAGGTGGTAAAAGAGTTCATCGTAAAGGGTTACGCCGATGCAAACTTTGACACTAATCCAGATTATTCTGAGTAGTAAACTGGATTCGTATAGTAGAACAGTTATTTGGAATAGCTCCAAATAGAGCGTGGTAGCTGCATCTAGGAGATGACATAGAGATTTGTAAAGCACACACGGATCTGAAAGATTCAGACCCGTTGACTATAACATCTCTCACAAGCATAACATGATCAAACTCAGAACTCATTGAGTGTTAATCACGTGGTAATTTGAACTAGATTATTGACTCTAGTAAACTCTTAAGGTGTTAGTCACATGGGGATGTGACCTTGAGTGTTAATCACATAGCGATGTGAACTGGATTATTGACTCTAGTGCAAGTGGGAGACTGTTGGAAATATGCCCTAGAGGCAATAATAAATTAGTTATTATTATATTTCCTTGTTCATGATAATCGTTCATTATCCATGCTATAATTGTATTGATAGGAAACTCAGATACATGTGTGGATACATAGACAACACCATGTCCTTAGTAAGCCTCTAGTTAACTAGCTCGTTGATCAACAGATGGTTATAGTTTCCTGACCATGGACATTGGATGTCGCTGATAACGGGATCACATCATTAGGAGAATGATGTGATGGACAAGACCCAATCCTAAGCATAGCACAAGATCGTGTAGTTCGTATGCTAAAGCTTTTCTAATGTCAAGTATCATTTCCTTAGACCATGAGATTGTGCAACTCCCGGATACCGTAGGAATACTTTGGGTGTGCCAAACGTCACAATGTAACTGGGTGGCTATAAAGGTGCACTACGGGTATCTCCGAAAGTGTCTGTTGGGTTGGCACGAATCAAGACTGGGATTTGTCACTTCGTGCGACGGAGAGGTATCTGTGGGCCCACTCGGTAGGACATCATCATAATGTGCACAATGTGATCAAGGAGTTGATCACGGGATGACGTGTTACGGAACGAGTAAAGAGACTTGCCGGTAACGAGATTGAACAAGGTATCGGGATACCGACGATCGAATCTCGGGCAAGTACAATACCGCTAGACAAAGGGAATTGTATATGGGATTGACTGAATCCTTGACATCGTGGTTCATCCGATGAGATCATCGTGGAACATGTGGGAGCCAAAATGGGTATCCAGATCCCGCTGTTGGTTATTGGCCGGAGAGGTGTCTCGGTCATGTCTGCATGATTCCCGAACCCGTAGGGTCTACACACTAAAGGTTCGATGACGCTAGGGTTATAGGGAAAGTATGTGCGCGGTTACCGAATGTTGTTTGGAGTCCTGGATGAGATCCCGGACGTTACGAGGAGTTCCGGAATGGTCCGGAGGTAAAGATTGATATATTGGACGAAGGGTTTTGGAGTCCGGGAGTGTTCAGGACGTACCGGGTGATGACCAGCATGACCAAAAGGTGTTTCGGGAGCCCCGGCAAGTGTTGGGGGGCTTCATGGGCCAAGGGAAGGGGGCAAACCAGCCCACTAAGGGGCTGTGCGACCCCCTCACCTATTCCCACGTGACCAGGGGGTTTGGGGCGCCCCATCTAGGGTTCCCACCTCCTGGCTTGGGGGCCAAGTCACCCAAGGGGGAGATCCCATCTGCCCTGGCCGCCGCCCCCCCTAGGGGAAACCCTAGGGCGCCACCCCCTCCCCCTTGCCCCTATATATAGTGGAGGTTTTGGGGCTGCCCGAGACACGAGATGAACTCTCCCAAGGCGCAGCCCTACCTCTCTCCCTCCTCGTCTCTCGTAGCGCTTGGCGAAGCCCTGCTAGAATTCCGCGCTCCTCCACCACCACCACGCTGTCGTGCTGCTGCTGGACGGAGTCTTCCCCACCTGTACCGCTTCGCGCGCGTATTGACTGGCTGACTAGCAGGCCCTACTAGTCAGGTGAGGTGGAGGGGGAGAGGGGAATAGAGAGTGGTGCGGCTTCGCCGGAGCTCACGCCGGCGGCGAGGCTTCCTTGGCCAAAACAAGAGGGAGGGATCGAGGCGCACCTGCCCGTACCTGTAGAGTAGCTAGGGGTGGTCGGACGGCGTCAGAATCGTCCTCTCTAGCGGAGGCAGAAGGTGGTGGTCGCCGGAGACGAAGACGATGAAGAACAGAGGCAACTCCAGGGGATCCAAGTGGACGGAACGGCTTCACCGAAGAGTGGCGGAGGCTCTGGAAGGGTCGCCCAGGCCAGGGAGGGGCTGGAGCTACCGCGACGACCCGAGGGGATCGCCGGCGATCTCGAGCTCGGGGACGGCGGCCCGCGGCCTACCCGGCCGGGCTACGGCTATCTACAAGTCTGTGGAGTGTGTGGGAGTGGAGGATGATGCTCGAGGAGGCTGGGGAGGGCTCCATTTATAGGCGAGCACCGAGGGGGGTTTTGGGCTCCGCCGGTGACACTTGGACACGGCGCCCGGTGACGAGCGGCGTCGGTGAGAGGGGAAGAAGGCGACGCAACTCACGCGGGGACTGTGGGCGAACGGGGACGAGCACAGGATCGAGAGGAAGGCGACGAGCACAGTGTAGAGCGCACTGTTGCCTTGGCTGGACCACCCCCGTGCTTGCTGTGGCGAGCTGTAGCGTCGGCGAGTGCCTGGGGAGTTAAGGGGGTTGGGACGAAGATGGTGGCGAGGTTTGGCGCGCTTTGGCAATCGGGGAAGCGAGCACGCGCAAAACAGAGGGCTCGGCGGCACTCAGAGCGCGTCGACACGCAGGCTGGCATCGTGTACACGCATGGTCACAGCGTGAACTCTGCCCTCAGGCCAACCTACGTCCAAAGTTCATGTGTGGCTTGTTGTTCATGGTAGTTTTGAAGATTACCACACTTTGGTTTGGATCTAGATGCAGTAGAAAAGATTTCACACGCTTAGTAAGTTTCTGATCAGCAACTTTGAGAGGTTACTCAGGTCAAATGGCTGGGAGTTGGGGGTTGTGCTTTGGAGGCTAGCAATCATCTACTAAGGTGATGATGCACAAGAAAAATCAGCCACAATGGAGCAAGTAAAATGGTAGTTGCTGTAGAAACCACAATTTCTGTCCAGAACAGAAAATATTTTCTGTAGCAAAAGTATTCCAAAAAGTGAGGAAATATTTTTTCTTAGGAAGGTGCCCTAGGGTTCAAAGAATATTTGTGAATTTTCTCAGATTTTTGTGGGCAATAAAAATAGGGGTGGCTTTGGAGCACATTGAGCTGGCTAGGGTTTTAGAGAGGAATATGAATATTTTTCATTAAAGAAAAATATTCCAAATATTATTTTGGGGTGAACCAGAGAGGGAATGATGATTAGAGAGGGAAATTAGGCACTTGGGTGAAAGCCAAGGGTACCCAAGTGTTTAAGTCCATATGAAAAGATTCAAAAACTCCAAATTTCAAAATAAATCCAAATGAAAATCAGGCAAATAGAAGAGGGCAAAAACCAGGCTGTCACAAACCTCCCCCACTTAGAATGAATCTCGTCCCCGAGATTCGGTTGCTTGGGAAAACCATTCTGGATAATGTGCCTTTAGAAATTCTTCCCATTCCCAAGTTGATTCTGACTCCGTGTGATGCTCCCACTGAACTTTGTAAAACTTCCTTACTTTACTGCGAGTGACTCTTTCCATTTGATCCAAAATTCTAACAGGTCTCTCTTCATATGTTAAATCCCTTGCCAACTCTATCTCAGTCATAGCAGTCTTTTTCTCAGGCGGCAATATGCATCGCCTCAACTGTGAAACATGAAACACGTTGTGCACGTCCGACAATTCAGGGGGTAGTTCCAACTGATATGCAACAGTACCCACTCGGGACATAACTAGAAATGGACCAATAAATCTGGGTGCCAACTTTCCACGAGTCTGGAATGTCTTGACTCCTTTCATAGGAGTGACTCGTAGGTATACATGTTCTCCGGGTTCAAAACTGATCTGTCGGTGCTTTGCATCATAATAACTCTTTTGTCGAGATTTGGCCAATTGCAATCTGTCTCTAATTTCCTTAACTTGTTTCTCAGCTTCCATCATGAGATATGTTCCGAAGATACGGCTATCTCCAGTTTGAGACCAATTTAAAGGAGTGAGGCACTTACGGCCATACAAAGCCTCATACGGTGACATCTTTAGACTGGTCTGGAAGCTATTGTTATAAGAGAACTCGGCGTACGGTAGACAGTCTTCCCATTTAGGTCCTTGGCCCAAAGCACAGGCTCGCAGCATATCTTCGAGTATTTGGTTTACCCTCTCTGTCTGTCCATCGGTCTGAGGATGATAAGCGGTACTGTATTTCAGCGCTGTCCCCAAGGCTTGATGGAGACGTGACCAAAAAGCGGAGGTAAAAAGTGAACCTCGGTCGGAAGTGATGGTTTGAGGTACTCCATGCAGACTGACTATCCTGGATACATACAGCTGTGTGAGTTGGTCTACTCGATATGTGGTTCTGATTGGGATAAAGTGAGCAACCTTGGTTAAGGTGTCCACTATGACCCAGATTGCATCATTGGCCTCGATGAGTCCTAGGCAGTCCTGTGCTGAAATCGTTGCAGACATCATCCCATTTCCATTGTGAGACTGGTAGTGGTTGGAGGAGTCCGGCTGGCTTCTAATGCTCTGCCTTCACCTTGTTGCATATGTCGCAACAGGCCACAAAATAGGCAATGTCTTTCTTCATTCCATCCCACCAAAATATTTGTCAAAGGTCTTCATACATTTTCGTACCTCCAGGGTGAATAGAATATGAGGATTCGTGTGCTTCCAATAGGATTTTCTTCTTTAAGTCTGACTGATTGGGTACACAAATCCTTCCATGGAACCGGAGGGTATCGAATTTATTCTTTGAGAAATCTGGAGTCTGTCCTGCCATCGCTCTCTTGACACGTTTCTGTAGATCGATGTCAGCTGGCTGGGCCATGCGGATTTCTTCCTCAAGCATGGGGGTAACTTCCAAAATATTAAAAAGGCCAGCATCAACTATGACCAGGTTGAGCTGAGCAATCTCCTCTTGAAGTTCAGGAGGCAAGGATTCCATTATGACATTTAGGCTGACAGGTTTTCGACTGAGTCCGTTGATGTCTACTACGCAACCTTCTCCTTGTAGACGTTGTTGAGCCTTCATGTGCAGAGATTTGTAGGGCAGTAGCAAATTTCCCTCAAGTGGATAACCTAAGGTTTATCAATCCGTGGGAGGCGTAGGATGAAGATGGTCTCTCTCAAACAACCCTGCAACCAAATAGCAAAGAGTCTCTTGTGTCCCCAACACACCCAATACAATGGTAAATTGCATAGGTGCACTAGTTCGGCGAAGAGATGGTGATACAAGTGCAGTATGGTGGTAGATATAGGTTTTTCTAATCTGAAAATATAAAAACAGCAAGGTAACTAATGATAAAAGTGAGCACAAACGGTATTGCAATGATAGGAAACAAGGCCTATGGTTCATACTTTCACTATTGCAAGTTCTCTCAACAATAATAACATAGTTGGATCATATAACTATCCCTCAACATGCAACAAAGAGTCACTCCAAAGACACTAATAGCGGAGAACAAACGAAGAGATTATGGTAGGGTATGAAACCACCTCAAAGTTATTCTTTCCAATCAATCCATTGGGCTATTCCTATAAGTGTCACAAACAGCCCTAGAGTTCGTACTAGAATAACACCTTAAGATAAAAATCAACCAAAACCCTAATGTCACCTAGATAATCCAATGTCACCTCAAGTATCCGTTGGTATGATTATATGATATGCATCACAAAATCTCAAATTCATCTATTCAATCCAACACAAAGTACTTCAAAGAGAGCCAAAAGTTTCTATTGGAGAATCACGACGAAAACGTGTGCTAACCCCTATGCATAGGTTCATGGGCGGAACCCGCAAGTTGATCACCAAAACATACATCAAGTGAATCACATCATATCCCATTGTCACCACAGATACGCACGGCAAGACATACATCAAGTGTTCTCAAATCTTTAAAGACTCAATCCGATAAGATAACTTCAAAGGGAAAACTCAACTCATTATAAAAGAGTAGAGGGGGAGAAGAAACATAAGATCCAACTATAATAGCAAAGCTCGCGATACATCAAGATTGTGCCAAATCAAGAACACGAGAGAGAGAGATCAAAACACATAGCTACTGGTACATACCCTCAGCCCCGAGGGTGAACTACTCCCTCCTCGTCATGGAGAGCGCCGGGATGATGAAGATGGCCACCGGTGAGGGTTCCCCTCCTCCGGCAGGGTGCCGGAACAGGGTCCCAATTGACTTTTGGTGGCTACAGAGGCTTGCGGCGGCGGAACTCCCGATCTAATCTCTGTTCTGGAAGTTTTAGGGTATGTGAGTATATATTGGTGCAGGAAGTACGTCGGTGGAGCTTCGGGGGCCCCACGAGGCAGGGGGCGCGCCCACCCCCGCCCCCCACCCTTGTGAGAACCTCCCTTAGCTCCTGACGTGGGGTCCAAGTCCATCCGGTAGCTTTCCTTCCAAAAATAACTTCTCTAGTTGATTTCGTTCCGTTTCGACTCCGTTTGATATTCCTTTTCTTTGAAACACTGAAATAGGCAAAAACCAACAAATCTGGGCTGGGCCTCCGGTTAATAGGTTAGTCCCAAAAATAATATAAAACTGGATAATAAAGCCCAATATTGCCCAAAACAGTAGATAACATAGCATGGAGCAATCAAAAATTATAGATACGTTGGAGACGTATCATGCATCGGCAACCACGTTGGCCTTACCCAGGTGGTAATTTATTCCAAGATCATAATCCTTGACCAACTCAAGCCATGTTCGTTGAAGGAGATTTAAATCTGGCTTAGTAAATATATACTTGAGACTTTTGTGATCGATAAAAATTTGGCAGCTCTTCCCGATGAGGTAGCTCCTCCAAATTTTTAGAGCATGAACCACCGCGGCCAATTCCAAATCATGAGTAGGATAATTTCCCTCGTGGGGTCATAGCTGTCGCGATGCATATGCTACTACCTTCCCTTCTTGCATCAGTACGCATCCAAGTCCTTGTCTAGAGGCGTCATAGTACACATCAAAACTGCGGCAGATATCTGGAAGAGTCAATACAGGTGCGGTCGTCAGCCGTATCTTTAGCTCATTGAAACTTTTCTCGCAGTCCTCAGTCCATTCAAGCTTCTTATCCTTTTTGAGCAGCTCCTTCATGGGTTTAGCAATCTTGGAAAATCCTTCAATGAAACGACGATAATATCCGACTAATCCAAGGAAACTCCGGATCTGTGTTATGGTCGTGGGTGGCAACCAATCGAGCACATCCTTTACTTTGCTCGGGTCCACGGTTATACCTTCGGCGGATAGTACATGTCCGAGAAACCCAACTTGCTTGAGCCAAAACTCGCATTTACTGAATTTGGCATATAGCCGATGGTCGCGGAGTCGTTGTAGCACTGCTCAGAGGTGATCCTTGTGATCTTCTTCACTCTTGGAGTAAATGAGTATGTCATCGATGAAGACTACCACGAACTTATCAAGGAAGTCCATGAATACTTTGTTCATCATATGCATGAAGAAGGCAGGGGCATTGGTGAGACCAAAGGACATAGCTGTATTCATGAAGACCGTACCGAGTGGTGAATGCGGTCTTAGGAATATCTTCCTTTTTAACCTTGAGCTGATGATATCCTGTCCGTAAATCAATCTTGGAGAATACCTTGGCCCCACTGAGCTGATCAAACAAGTCATCAATCCTTGGCAGCTGATATTTATTTTTGATGGTGACCTCGTTTAGCTGACGGTAATCCACACACATGCGGAGGCTGCCATCCTTTTTGTCCACAAAAATAGCAGGTGATCCCCATGGTGAAGAGTTGGGATGGATATATCCTTTCTGGAGCAGTTCATCAAGCTGTTTCTTTAGCTCCACTAATTTTGATGAGGGCATCCGGTAATACTTCTTGTATAATGAAATGGAAAATATTTGCATCTCTTTGAGAAGCTCAGAGCACTTGCGGTTGAGGGATACATGGATCTACATATGGGGCAATGAATTTTACTCCTCAATCAAAGCTTATAAGGTGTTAATTGGATATAAGATAACTCCACCTCATTTCAGTTGGATATGGAAGAGCTCATGTCAACCTAAACACAAAATTTTCTTCTGGCAACTGTTGCATGACAGATTTAATACTAGGAATCTACTAAGAAGAAAGAACTTTGAGCTGGATGATTATAACTGTGCTGTCAGAAATTGTCACCGGGAGGAGACTTTGCATCATCTTTTTTGGAGTTGCCCCTTTGCCACACAATTTTGGGATTACATCTGCCCAACCAGAACAAGCAACCTGTCAGTGTTGGAAGCATTTCAAGACGTTAAAGACAAACTGCAGCTTCCTTTCTTCATGGAGATTATTATACTAGGTTCTTGGGCCATTTGGATATCCAGAAACAACAAGATCTTTGACCATATTAAACCCTCTTTTCTGGGTTGGAAACACATCTATTTGGAAGAGCTCAAGCTATTGAAATTCAGGATGAAGAATAAGTTATTGCCACAAATTTCAGCTTGTTAGAGTCCATCTTGTAATTATAGGGGTAGTATAGATTTTTTTTGATAGTTTCTCTCTCTTTTCTTCTCCTTTCTTTTTTTAGTTCTTTCTTCTTTTTCTCTCTTCTTTCTTTTCTTTCTTTCTTTCTTTCTCTTTTCTGGCTTACCTCAAGCCCTTTAGACATTGTTTTCTTTCCCTTGCTTATTATAATAAAAATTGCAGTGGGGTTTTACCCTACTGTTTATAGTCAAAAAAATACTTCTTGTATAAAGGTGCGGTTCCGGGCACAAGATCTATTGCAAACTCAAGCTCTCGATCTGGTGGCATGCCTGGCAGCTCTTCTGGAAATACATCAGGAAGCTCACTGACCACATGAATTAATTCCAATTCAGCCACAACGGTGAAGACCATTTCCTTCTTGGGTATGCTTCTGCGAGCATAGAATTTGGTAGTCTGCCTCTTCGGACTGGTCAAAGTTACTTCTCGGGTCGAGCAATTTATGCATACTTGATATTGAGTCAGCCAATTCATAGCCAAGATAACATCCAACTTATCGGACTCAATGATTATCAAAGAAGTTGGAAAACCGACTCCGTTGATGTTGATTTCCAGATTACGGCAGACCAGATTGCTCTTGATTAAGGATCCCGGGGTTTGTAGCAGCATATTTTTGCCCAAAAGCGAACAAGGAAATTTGTTTGGGGCAACAAAACTCCGAGAAATAAAAGAGTGGGAAGCCCAGAGTCAAATAAAATTACTGCAGGTATGTTTTTAACAGAAAACATACCAATGACGACTTCGGGGTTCTCTTGGGCTTCATCGGCGGAGAGGTGATGCACGTGCCCAGTAAAGTTTTGCTGGTTCGGGCATGACTCCATAAAGTTGACTTGTGGTTTGAATAGGGCATTCGTCTTGCTGTTCTTGGGGCTCTGTCTGGCATAATGTCCGTTTTGCCCACAACTGAAGCAAGAATTATTGCGCTGGCGCTCCTCGTGCACTGGGTTGATCACGCTATTCTTGACTTGAGTGGTGGTCTTGTTAACATTCTGTTGCCAATTGGGCTTGCATTCCACCTGAGTCTGCTGCCAGGTACAAGCCTTTTGCACTGGTTGTCCATCCTCCTTTGGCTCAAACTTGCGCTTGTGGTCGTTGTTAGCAGGCCTATTATCTAACACAAGCTTGTGTTCCCTTTCAACAATGAAAGCCTTGTTCACCAGAGTTTGGAAATCTGGGAAATCAAACATACTGAGAGTACACCGGAGTTGCGGATTTAATCCACCAAGAAATCTGTCAATCTTTCTTTCTTCGGTGGGCATGTCAAAAAGGGAGTAGCGGGCCAGATGATTGAATTTTTGCAAATATTCACCCACGGACTGATTTCCTTGGATGAGTGCGAGAAATTATCGCTGCTCAGTCTTCATAATTCAAGTAGGGATATGATATTTCCGGAACTGATCCTTGAATTTTGACCAGGTGATTTCTTCATCAGCAGGCCACATGGCTTTTGCATTTTCCCACCATATGGCAGCAGCGCCTTCAAGATAATGAGTTGCAAATGGAACTTTATCATTTTCTTCAGTATGAGCAATCTCAAGCTTTTTCTCAATGGTACGCAACCAATCGTCTATATCCAAGGGATCAACAACCTGACTGAAACTGGGGGGCTTGGTCCTCTGAAAATCCGACAGCTTGGAGTAATGACCGTTCTAATTTCCATTATGTCCAACCATAGCTTGCACACTTCTCAATATTTCAATCAGATCATTGTTCCTTCTTTTCCTCAAACATACGCGGAATTTGCTCAATGGAGGGCGGATTTGGCGGTGGAGGCGATGGCGGAACGTACGGCTCGGGAGAGTGTCCTGCCTGTCATGCGGAATGACGAACAGGAGTTCCCCCACGAACGTTGCTATTGCTGCCTCCCCGCGGCATCCTATTATGTTTTTTCCCAAGACAACGCAACCGAGATGAGAAACATTCAAAATAAATTGGGGAAAAGCCAGCAACAAAAGCCTGAGAAAAACCGAAATGACGAAGAAAACACGGCGAATAAAATAGAGTTCGAGCATAATTATACATAGACTCATACATGAAAGATAACCAACATGCCAGGTTCAACTACTCTCATACAGGCAACGAAACATCATGACTCGTACGACTACATCTGTACACCATCCTGACAACTGCGAATACTCAGGGGTACTACTGCTCTACTAGTGCTGCGGTGTCCTCTCCTGAAGCGGACTCGGATCCTGAACTGACGAGGTTAACGGAAACCTCCCGGTTTAAGGTAACACGATGGCGCTGCCTTGAGGGCTCTCCCTCAGGGGCAGGGGTAGAAGCATCGGGGCTACAAGAGTAGTGAGAACTATAACCCACTCAGCAGGGGCACTGAGAGGGTTCACTGTCGAGGCACCCGAGCTACTCGGGGGAGTAACCGGTGAAATGGGGGAACTAGAACTGGCTGGAATATAAGGAGTAAATCCTAGGGAAGATGGAGTAGTGGAAGATCTAGTAGAGACTAAAGCAGCGGCTAAAGCAGTACGGGCACGAGTTAGCTCTCGAGCCAGCTCGTGGATCATCAGATAGCTAGCGGTGATATGACGAGCAAGATGGCTAGCAACACTATCAGACTCCATATCAATGATAGGGAAACAGACACGACCATTGTCGTGCAGAGAAGGATAGTAGTAGAAACCTGGGTGGTTCTGCATCTGGACCTCGTTGTAACGAAACTCGACAAGGACCTCGAATGCAACAAACTGGACAGCCTGAGAAACGGTAGAAGCGTAACCGCTCCGAGAGGTACGAGTGTAAGTGCTGGAAGGAGATGGGGTACACACGATAGAGTGGATCGTCTCCGATGGGGTACAGCCGACTCCACACAGTACGAAGGAGATGCGGCGACGTGAACGACTTTAGCTGCAACTGGCACAGATACGGCACTAGAGCCGTCTACACTCACAACCATTAGCAGGTTAGCATAAAAATAAAACAAGTGCATGCAGTGCAACAACCAGCTATAATCACTACCAGCACTGAACTTAGACTCGTATCTAACATCCAATTAACACGCCGTAGTCTAGCGTGGCCTACAGTCAGCGCGGCTCTGATACCAAGCGTTGTGGCACCCCGGCTCAGAGCGACCGGTTTACCATGCATTGCCAGCCCAGAGACCCTGTCTTCTAGCAACACACAACATCTTGGTACAGAAAACAACCGCTTTATTGATGCTAGCGGATCATAGTTTATATTACAACAGGTGTCGAGGCCAAGCGGCACACACGGTGCGGGTGAACAATATGTACATTATTTAGTGAACATAAAGGGGCCTCGATCATAACAACTACGCGGCAGCGGAACAACGTTGTAGCGGAAACTCCATAGCACAGGGACACCGATGTGGACATGATCTAGACTCGAGCAGCACTCCTTGCCAACGAGACACGCCAGGTCAGTACATGGAATGTACTTGCAAGCTCACAACAGGCATAATCATAATGACAAACAATATCATGATAATTTACCAATTAATAACGCAATAATGTTTCAACATGTTGTGATCATGCTCTTGTGATAAAAACTCCCTCGGTACTGGCTTACCAACCGTGATCGTTCTTGGATCACAAACGTACCACCATCATGGTCCTGACTAGGGGTATCTCATGATCATTACGGCGATCACAGCCACGACCAATACTTGGTATCGAACACCTCGATGGCCTTCCCACCATCATCAACAGTGCAAAGTTCATAACTTAGTGTGCAAAATTTATTAAACGTTGACCCATGGTGTGACCTACTACGAACGTGTCCGCAACCGTGGACTCGGCTATCGGTAGATTATTACAATCTGCAGAGGTAGCACACTGTACCCACACCACGAAACCCATGGCCTCGCACTCCCATTCGGGTGGACCAACGGCATTCCGACGAAACTCCTCCATTTCCACGACACTCTCCCAACCACTCCGACTCAATCCCCATCGGGCTAGTCCTGGGTGGCCCCGTGTCTACCGAAGACACAACGACCACCGTCGTGGCCAAAACGATCCCACAAGGGAACTACTACCTCTTGAGCTTGCGTTGGTTTTCCCCGAAGAGGAGAGGATGATGTAGCATAGTAGCGTAAGTATTTACCTCAGCTTTTGAGAACCAAGGTATCAATCAAGTAGGAGGCCACGCTCAAGTCCCTCGTACCTGCACAAAACGATAGCTACTCGCAACCAACGCGATTAGGGGTTGTCAATCCCTTCACGGTCACTTACGAGAGTGGGAACTGATAGATAATATTTTTGGTATTTTTGGTATAGAGATGCAAAGTGAAAAGTAAAAGGCAAAGTAAAAAAGCAAAGCAAGATTAAAGTGATGGAGATTGATATGATGAGAATAGACCCAGGGGCCATAGGTTTCAGTAGTGGCTTCTCTCAAGAGCATACGTATTCTACGGTGGGTGAACAAATTACTATTGAGCAATTGACAGAACTGAGCATAGTTATGAGAATATCTTAGGTATGATCATGTATATAGGCATCACATCCGAGACAAGTAGACCGACTCCTGCCTGCATCTACTACTATCACTCCACTCATTGACCGCTATCCAGCATGCATCTAGAGTATTAAGTTAAAAACAGAGTAACGCTTTATGCAAGATGACATGATGTAGAGAGATAAGTTCATGCAATATGAAATAAACCCCATCTTGTTATCCTCGATGGCAACGATGCAATATGTGCCTTGCAGCCCCTTCTGTCACTGGGAAAGGACACCGCAAGATCGAACCCAAAGCTAAGCACTTCTCCCATGGCAAGAAAAACCAATCTAGTAGGCCAAACCAAACTGATAATTCGAAGAGACTTGCAAAGATAACCAATCATACATAAAAGAATTCAGAGAAGATTCAAATATTATTCATAGATATACTTGATCATAAACCCACAATTCATCGGTCTCAACAAACACACCGCAAAAAGAAGATTACATCGAATAGATCTCCACAAGAGAGGGGGAGAACATTGTATTGAGATCCAAGAAGAGAGAACAAGCCATCTAGCTACTAACTATGGACCCGAAGGTCTGAGGTAAACTACTCACACTTCATCGGAGGGGCTATGATGATGTAGAAGCCCTCCGTGATGACGGCCCTCTCCGGCGGAGCTCCGGCACAGGCCCCAAGATGGGATCTCGTGGATACAGAAAGATGCGGTGGTGGAATTAGGTTTTTGGCTCCTGTTCAGATCGTTTCGGGGTACGTAGGTATATATAGGAGGAAGGAGTACGTCGGTGGAGCTTCGAGGGGCCCACGAGGCAGGGGGCGCGCCCTAAGGGGGGCACCCCCCCACCCTCGTGACCACCACTCTGATGCCTTGGCGTAGGGTCCAAGTCCCCTGGATCACGTTCGGTGAGAAAATCACGTTCCCGAAGATTTTATTCCGTTTGGACTCCGTTTGATATTATGTTCCTCTGAAACACTGAAATAGGCAAAAAACAGCAATTCTGGGTTGGGCCTCCGGTTAATAGGTTAGTCCCAAAAATAATATAAAAGTGGAAAATAAAGCCCAATATAGTCCAAAACAGTAGATAATATAGCATGGAGCAATCAAAAATTATAGATACGTTGGAGACGTATCAGGAACCCGGTACCATAATCTCAACAACGGGCACACAAGGTTATGCCTGCTTACCGGGCCAGGGTAAGCATGCCCATAACCTTCCCTAGTTGTAGGCACCGACCAGAGGCATGACAACGGACTGAATCAAGGCCTTCCCATAAAGGCAAATGTGGTTGCACTGGGAAAAACTCGATTCTGTGGCACCATGACCCGGCCAACGATATATTCAAGTTGAGTTATATTTAGGTTCAAATTTAAAGTAAAAGTGACCGGTGTCATCGCATGCCATGAAAATGCAACACTACATATGCATCACATATTAACGGAAATGACTGAGTCAACTATATTCACACTAAGCATAAACACCAACAACTAATGCCACTTTTCTGGTTAGGATAAACCTCACTTTAAACAGAATATTTTCTAGCAAATTTTATTATCTTACTCATGCAAGAAAATGACTTCAAGTAATTACTCATATGCATAACAATATTATTCTATCATCATCACAAATAAATCCTAGTTTATTTACTAAGTTAGTTTCAAACATTCTGTAAATCAAGAAAATTAACTAAAACAAGCACATAACAGAATATAAATAACATAATAGTTATTTAAATGCATGGATTAAATCTTTCATTCAAGTAAGAAAATCATAAATATTGAAATGGCACCATGAAAATGTTGATGTGGCTTGCCTTAGTGCAGATCAGGTTCACAAGCCATCTGGAGATCCTCAAGGCAAGCCTCACCCTCTGAAAATAATTTTAAACACAAGAAGAAAATATCAAGAACCCTTCTGAAAAACACCAGAAAATCAAGACAGCACAGAAAAATCTCATTTTTGGTGAGCTGCAAGATTTCTTTGCAAAGAACTCAATGCAAAAAGAATCAATTAATTTGGACTTATGGTTGAAGAGTTATAGCTCACTATTAGGGAAAAGCCTAGCAACAGCGAGGGTTTTCGGCCTCTCAGTAGCGCGGGCACCGGCGCTACTAATAAGGCGCTACAGCTAACGTATAGCAGTAGCGCCGGTTGTCCCACGCTGCTGCTATACATGAATAGCTGTAGCGCTCTTTGGGAAAGGGCGCTACTGATATTATCTACAGCGCTGTTTGCTGGGACATAAGCATCATACATACTGATAAATGTAATCATAGCATATACATACAATTAGTCTCATCAAATCACGTCATCATCATAAGCATCATCCAACACAAAGTGGTCTCTCGTCATCATCTCGAAAATAGCGATACAAGTCTCGAATGATATGCAAATACATCGTCATCCATCTAGACAATGATATACGCTAGAAGAGCTATCACTTTGAGAACATGAGTTCGTATCCCTCTCTCCCATTAGCGTGAACCTCTAAACTAACTACTGCATGTCGCTCGGAAACCGGAAGGGCCTGACACTCCGGCCACTTGTCGTATATATACTCCTGGCATAGCACTTCTTCGCCATCTATGATCTATGCACCTGCATCATCACATGAGTCGATGATATGCAACATATATAGTTGAGCAACAGAAAGAGACAGACTTGGCAAAAATAAAAACAACATATCATAAGCATAAATAACAAAGTTCATCGTACCCCAAAATGCCCTAACTAGAGTGATTTTCGCTAGTCGAGGAGGAGGACGGTTTAATTACATCACAAATAAAGTTTCATCGTGCATAACTCATAGTTTTGTCATACAGAAAGTATGGACTAAACGGACACATTGTCATATATCGACAATCACACCAACATGTCGTTCCATCCATCCAAGTCAGGGAGATAGTCCCCGAGCCTAGTGAAAGGCTTCAGGTCGAGACGTTGAGAGGATATCCATGTTCGGACGTCTTCCCACGACATTTGTCCTGCTCCATAGAACATCCCTGTTTTTCCGACGACCTCCTTCATGATGATTTGGGCAAGTTCGCGCTGGATGTTATAGAACTCAGCTCGAAGTCGATGATCCTCGATATCTCCTATGTCCTTTGCCCATTGCAAAATATGGACATCGCCGGAAGAAGGTGCCATGTGAAGGTTCTCGTGATCCCGTCTGTACTCCAGCATGTGGTGTAGGACATAGAATCCATCATTAAGAGAATCGTTCGGTTGCTGGATGCAGCAGAAGTCGGTCTTATGGCCGAAGGCGACCCTGACGCCCCTCATCTTCTTGTCCCTGACCACTACACCCATTGATTGGTAGTAATACATAGCACTGTCGAGAACATCCTTGATGTGGGTGTAATCCTTTTTGTGAATGTTCTTCGATGAGTCCAAGTAAAGAGCGTGGGAGAATCGAGGGTAGAGGATGATGAGGACGGCGCGCCCACCGCTGCGCAAAATAAGTCCTCAAATTAATTAGCCTCCACCATGAAAATGAATGATTGAAATCGAAGGAAGGATAGCAGTGCGGATGACTTACACGGGATGATAAGGCATGAGAATTGCCCCCTTGTTCTTATTGGCGAGCATGAAACTGACGATGTAATCCCTCGCGTATTCACAGTGATTTGCGCAGACTCCCAAGAAGCCCTCGTGCATGTAGTACGGGTCAGCGACACAGATATGAGATATCTGCTCAACCCCGATGATGTAGTTCATGTGCAAGGCATAAAGGTGGACAAACGTAAATTCCAGCTTCTTCATGTGAAACATGTCGAATATGTAATCTAATCGGAGGAAGAACTTATCCGCGGGGAAGCTGCCGACGTATGACATTTGCCGCGGATTGTTAACCACGTAGAGTGGGTATCCTGGATCTTTCGAGGCGATGAGGTCTTTCTCTACCCGCAGCACATCGTCACGAAGTCTCTTTAGATCGCCGAATCTGGCCTGTAGCGCTGTTGCAGGTAGGATTGGTTGACCGGGGATATGCCATTTATCCGCATCGGGGATATCTATACGGTCCTGAAGCCGAGGCTGCTAAGGCGGCTGGATCATAGAAACTGCTTTATTGCCTTTCCTCGCTCTCTTCCTAAACTTCTTTACTACCGGAAGGTCGTCCATAATATGTTGAGACGGCAATTCAGGCACCGACTCATGACGCTCAAACCCTGAGGAGGCGCCACTATAGACATATTGTTCAGCAGCGCCATCGTCGTCCTCATCCTCATCCATGGCGACGTCATCAGCGACTAATGGAGCCTCCTCCTTACCCCGTCCGCTATCACCCAACCCGACACCCGACGCTAATTGGGTAGGTGGGGTGTTGATGTTCATACCTTGCTGAGGCTACGTGCTCGTGGGTGTGCTCCCGGCCGCCTCCAGACGAAGCAGACTCTTTGGCCACAACAGGACCCACCCAGCATTGCAACAATCACCAAGCCGCCGTGGTGTCTCGTCGTCATCTCCCAGTAGTACTGGAGGAGGCAAATTCTCGTGGGCCGGTTTGACACTGGCCACGGAAACCTTGAAGACGTTCGGGGGGATCGGCCGGCTGTGCAACAATGGTTCCTTCGGCTCCATTATCGTCGCCTTCCCCACGTCCACCTTTTGGTCGCCGATGGTGTACAACATGGTGCACGGGGTTTTGTCGGCCTGCAAAGAAAAGTCTGCGATGTGAGACATCCGAAAGGCAACGAAAACGGGAGATTATACATTTATATTAAAGGTGGCCGGTGTGACAGATACCATGAGGGAATCGAGCTCAGCCAAAGACGAAGCACCGCCTAGCACGTCCGGTGCGGGAGCCGGTGCGGGAGTAGGTGCAGCAGCACGTGCTGGTGCAACGCTAGTCGAGCTGCTCCCCGCCAAGAAGTCAGCAAGGGGAAAGTCCGCTGCATTTTTTTCTGGATTTTGCCTGGTCCAATTGAAAACGGCCGGAACCAAGGTAGTAGAAATATCGACAGCCACCTGTTTTGCGGCAGCTACTGCTGTTGCGACTGTCTCAGTTGATTTCTTCTCAACCGCAATCTCAACCCTCTTGTCGATGTTTTCATCATTTAACCTCCGTCTTTCCTTTCTCTCCTCCGTGGTCTCACGATAGTACTTCTTCCACGTGGCGCCGTCTCTGACACCGTGCACGCGTCCATACGACGGTCGAGTATCCACCGGTTGTCGTTTCAATATGTTCAACGCCCAGTTGAATGGAGTGTCCAACTTGGGCCTCGCCAATGCCTCAGACGGCGAGTCGCTTTCGGCCGCAATCTTGTGCTGCTCTCTCTGCAAAAGGCACAATGATCGTTTACAAATATGACTAATGTGTGCATTTGAATTGATCAGAAACTAAAATTACCAGCAGTCTCATGAACTCCGTAATGACCGGTGTTGTCTCGTAAACCTTTTTCACTGGGTCCCAACGGTGCCGGGCCCTGAGGACGTCATACTCATGCGGGACGGTGAAGTCCGCCAAGGGGTCTGGGATGCCTAGACTCGCGGCTTCCGCGTCCTCCTTGGCCCATTTGGACCTCTTTCCGCCGTAACCACGGCTTCCGAGGTGGTGGCTCCCAAAGTTCCTCTCTTGAAGCCCCTTCATGTACTTAGACTTTTTTTGGCATCTTCGGCCTCGCAAGCCTCCTTGAATATTTGAAACTGCTCTTCCGTGATTGTCGGATTATCCTTGACAATCTCGGAGTAGGGTTCCTTCTTGTCGATGATCCTTGCTTTCACTCGATTTTTCCAGGCGGCCAACGCGTCGCTAAACTTGGTCATGGCGTGTTTGTTTATCTTCTTCATTGTCGGGTCCTCATCTGGATCTTTATAATCATTCTCATTCCGGCCCAAGAACAAGAATATCTGGTGAAACTTCTTTAGGAGGGAGCTCCTCATATTTTCTATCTTCTGTAGTTTCTCATCGTTGATGGTGGCGGTTGCCCGTACGATGCAACCTATTTGATTGTCGTAGCAACGACGCGCTTCCTCGGGCGCCGTTGGCTCAAAATTGCTGTCGTCCTGTGAATTTCGGCAAAAGAAATGAATCAACATTCCGGCAAAACATAGGCCACTAAGCATCATTCCCTGGAAACAGTGTCCAAATATACACGAGCAACCACATGTCCAAATTTCGCAAGCTAATTCAAAAACAAAGTGTAGAAGAAAATTCATTTAACTACTAATAGAACAAAATCCAGTTAACTTTAGTGCTCTATAATGATGAAAGGAAAAAAAATTCAGTTAACTACTAATTTCATTCATTTAGGTTATTCATTTAACATCACCTAATTAACCTACTGTACCACTACTACTAGCAGCACTACTAACCTAACTAACCTAGCAAATCTCTAGTGCCCTAACTGAAAAACATCTAATTTTTTCTCTAAAATACAGAGAGAGATGAGTGGGGGGAGGGGCGGGGGACTTACATAGAGGGGGGAGACGGTGGCGGGGAGGTGACGGAGGCAGGGGTGGAGAGGGCGAGCTCGGGCATGGGCAACGGCGGTCCTGGGCGGGCTCGGACAGCGATGAGGTGGAGGGTGCCGACGGTGACGTCGAGGGCGGCCTCGGGCGGCGGCGGTGAGGCTGAGGGCGGCCTCGGGCGGCGGCGGTGAGGAGACGGCGGCGAAGTGGGGCGACGTCGATTTTGGGAGATGGCGGCGAGGGCGAGGGATTTGGGGGAAGTGGTGGCCGGGCGGGGGGCGGGGGGGGGGGGGGAACCGCTGTTTAAGTGAAACGTAACGGTAGCGCGTTTCCGGAAACACGCTATAGCTAAGTCCTGAAACCCGCTACTGCTGTTACTTTCTCCTTTTCCCCTTTTTTCTTTTATTTTTCTTTAAATTTTATTTTTTTTTCCTTTCTCCTTTTTCTATTTCTTTCATTTTCATTTACTTTTCTACTTGTTTTTCACTTTATTTTATTTCCGTTAGCAGCAGCGCCTTACACGTAAGCACGCTACAGCTAAGGAGAGTAGTAGTAGCGTCGGGCTAGTATACGCGCTACTGCTAGGTTGGGCTAGCCATGTGTGCCCAGTTCAAACATAGCAGCAGTGCTTTTTGCTAGTACGCGCTACTGCTAAAGTCATAGCAGTAGCGCGGTTTACTTACGCGCGCTGCTACTAAGTAGCAGTAGCGCTTGATTTTGTACAGCGCTACTGGTAAGATCCTGTGTATAGGATTTTCCCTAGTAGTGGCTGTTTGAAGCTCTCTGGAATATATATATGAATTTGAATTTAAATAAAACAAACTAGGGGCGTGACGTCGAAGGTGTAAATCCTTGGGACACCACCACTCGTACCGCTTCGCGCGCGTACTGAGTGGCTGATTAGTTGGCCCCACTATTCAGGTGAGGTGGAGGGGGAGAGGGGAACAGAGAGTGGTGCGGCTTCGTCGGAGCTCATGCCGGCGGCGAGGGCTCCTTGGCCAAAACGAGAGGGAGGGATCGAGAGAGGAGACGGAGGTGCACATCCCCGTACCCGTAGAGTAGCTAAGGGTGGTCGGACGGCGTCGGAATCGTCCTCTCTAGCGGAGGCAGAAAGGGTGGTCGAAGACGACGGCGAACAGAGGCAACTCCAGGGGCTCCAAGTGGACGGAACGGCTTCACCGAAGAGTGGCGGAGGCTCTGGAAGGGTCGCCCGGACCAGGGAGGGGCTGGAGCTACCGCGATGACCCGAGGGGATCGCCGGCGAGCTCGAGCTCGGGGACGGCTGCCCGTGGCCTGCCCGGCCGGGCTACGGCTATCTACAAGTTTGTGGAGTGTGTGGGAGTGGAGGATGATGCTCGAGGAGGCTGGGGAGGGCTCCATTTATAGGCGAGCACCGAGGGGGGTTTCGGGCTCCGCCGGTGACACCTAGACACGGCGCCCGGTGACGAGCGGCGTCGGTGAGAGGGGGAGAAGGCGAGGCAACTCACGCGGGGACTGTGGGCAAACGGGGACGAGCACAGGATCGGGAGGAAGGCGACGAGCACAGTGCAGAGCGCACTGTTGCGTTGGCCGGACCGCGCCCGTGCTTGCTGCGGCGAGCTCCGGCGTCGGCGAGTGACAGGGGGGAGTTAAGGGTGTTGGGACGAACATGGTGGTGAGGTTTGGCGCGCTTTAGCATTTGGGGAAGCGAGCACGTGCGAAACATAATGCTCGGCGGCACTCAGAGCGCGTCGACACGCAGGCTGGCATCGTGTACACGCGTGGTCACCGCGTGAACTCTGCCCTCAGGCCGACCAACGTCCAAATTCATGTCTGGCTTGTTGTTCGTGGCAGTTTTGAAGATTAGCTTGCTTTGGTTTGGATCCAGATGAAGTAGAAAAGATTTCACACGCTTAGTAAGTTTCTGGTCAGTAACTTTGAGAGATTACTGAGGTCAAATGGCTGGGAGTTGGGGGATATGCTTTGGAGGCTAGCAATCATCTACTAAGGTGATGATGCACAAGAAAAATCAGCCACAATGGAGCAAGTAAAATGGTAGTTGTTGTAGAAACCACCATTTCTGTCCAGAACAGAAAATATTTTCTATAGCAAAAATATTCCAAAAAGTGATGAAATATTTTTTCTCAGAAGGTGCCCTAGGGTTCAAAGAATATTTGTGAATTTTCTCAGATTTTTGTGCGCAACAAAAATTGGGGTTGCTTTGGAGCACATTGAGCTAGCTAGGGTTTTAGAGAGGAAAATGAATATTTTTCATTAAAGAAAAATATTCCATATATTATTTTGCGGTGAACCTTAGAGGGAATGATGATTAGAGAGGTAAATGAGGCACTTGGGTGAAAGCCAAGGGTACCCAAGTGTTTAAGTCCATATGAAAAGATTCAAAGACTCCAAATTTCAAAATAAATCCAAATGAAAATCAGGCAAATAGAAGAGGCAAAAACCAGGCTGTCACACTCTTGTTGTCTCTCATGTGCTAACCTCCGAAAAGGCACAACTTGGGGGTGATCTTGCTAGACTCAAAAAGGAGTTTGATCTACTTGACAAGGCTCACAAGGTCTTGAAGGGTGCTCATGCTAGCCTCAAGGAGTCTCATGATCAACTCCAAGTAAAGATAACCAAGGAGAAAGCCACATTTCCTCATATGGTCTTAATTGATAATGCAAATGCCACTAACCCGTGTTGTGAGCAGGTGCATCTTGTTGAGGAGAATGCTAAGTTGAAGGAGCAACTTGAGAAAGGCCCTGTGTCTTGCATACAAGGCGAGAAGAACCTCAACGACCTTTTGAGCAATCAAAAGGAAGTTGTGGCCAAGGAAGGGATTGGGTACGCGCCCAAGTCCAAGAACAAGAAGAAGAATGACAAGGCCAAGCGACCTCCTCCTCTCAAGCAAAATTTTGTGAAGGAGGGAGCGGGTGCTACTAAGGAGAAGAAGAAGAACGCCGTGAAGGGAGGTGATGCCAAGAAGGGCAACACTTCCCTTCCCAACAAAGCCGGCGACTTTAACCCTTCAAATTTGTTGGTTCTTCTTATGAGTACATTGAATGGTCTATTTGGGTTCCTATGACCCTTGTTACTAACATCAAAGGACCCATTACAAAATGGGTACCTAAAACCAAGCATTGACTCCTTGTAGGTGTTTGCTTCCGGTGGGGGATCATGGTTGCTCGATAGTGGAGCAACTAATCATATGACAGGAAGCAAGGACTTGGTGGTGGATGTTCACAAGATTCCATCTATGCACACCAATGTCGAGTGGGGTGATGCCTCGTCCTGTAAGGTATTGGGACTTGGCAAGGTTGTCATTTCTCATGATCTCACGATCGAGAAGGTCATGCTTGTTGAGTCCCTTGCATACAATTTACTTTCCGTTCGACAACTTGCACTCATGGGCTTTGCCACATTCTTTGATGTTGATACCGTGGCCCTCTTGTGGAGCAAGACTCTTAATGTAGCCTTTGTTGGGCATGTCGAGAATGGTCTCTATGTGATTAACTTTTCGGAGCGACCCACTAAGACCGCGACATGCCTAATGGCTAAAGTTGACGTGGGATGGCTTTGGCATCACCGTTTAGCCCATGTCAATATGAGATCTTTGCAAAGTCTTCTCAAGGGGGACCATGTCGGTGGACTAACAAATGTTAGTTTTGCTAAAGATCGTGCTTGCAGTGCTTGTATCGAAGGAAAGCTTCATGAAAAGGCTCACCCTCCCACGACTGTCATCTACACGAAGAGGCCTTCGGAGCTCCTTCATTTGGACCTCTTTGGGCCTCCATCCTTTTATAGTCTTGGGAATAGAAAGTATTGCTTGGTGATTGTGGATGACTATTCAAGATACACTTGGGTATACTTCTTCAAGAGGAAGAGTGAGACCCAACAAACCGTCATTGACTTTGCAAATGAATCCCAACGTCAACACAATGCAAAGATCTTGACAATAAGAAGTGACAATGGCACCGAGTTCAAGAACTACACCTTGGATGAGTTTCTTAGTGATGAGGGGATCAAGCATCAATATTTCACACCTTACACCCCTCAACAAATTGGTGTATCAGAGAGGAAGAACCGGACGTTGATGGATGCGGCAAGGACCATGATGGCGGAGTTCAAGTCTCCATACAACTTTTGGGCCAAAGCCATCAACACCGCATGTCATGCATCAAATCGGCTCTATCTCCGCAAAGGCTTGAACAAGACTCCATATGAGATACTCACCGATAACAAGCCCAACCTCAAGTACTTTCGGGTTTTTGGGTGTAAATGTTTCATTCTCAAGAAAGGTGTTCGTTTGTCTAAATTTGAGGCTAGAGCTTATGAGGGCATATTTGTTGGTTATTCTACAAACTCTCATGCTTACTGAGTCCTCAATAAGTCCAAGGGACTTATCGAGGAGACGTGTAACATGGAGTTTGATGAGAATAACGGCTCCCAAGTGGAGCAAAGTGGCACTTGTGATCTAGGTGATGAAATTCCTCCTCAAGCAATAAGAAGAATGGGTGTTGGTTTTATCCTACCCATTGAGGAACCCCTTGTGGCCGAAGGAGAAGGACAATGCTCCACTCAAGTGGAGCCATCACCAACCCAAGGCCCACACGCTTCCGAAGAACAAAGTGAAGGCCCTCAACCTCAAGAACAAGACCAAGGGAAAGATCAATCTGAAGATGGTGTTGAAACATCAAGTGATGCCCAAGGTCAAGTTCACTCCTCCGAGCAAGTTCAAGATCAAGAGTTTACTCGAGATCAAGAACAAGCTCAAGACAACGCTCAAGATGATCAAGTGACCGCTCCTCGACTCACCCCCCGAGGAAAAATTGGAGCGTCGTACCGCCAAAATTGCATCCAAGCTCTCCACCAAGGGTCATCTCATGAAGAATGTGCTTGGAAGCATTCAAAAGGGGGTAAGCACTCGTGGACAATTGGCAAACTATTGTGAACATCACACGTTTTGTCTCTTGTGTTGAACCCCAAAAGGTCTATGAGGCGCTCGAAGATCCGGATTGGCTTAATGCCATGCATGAAGAATTCAACAACTTCGAGTACAACAAGGTGTGGAGATTGGTGCCAAGGACATCGGGGAACCACGATGTCATTGGAACCAAGTGGATATTCAAGAACAAGCAAGATGCTCATGGGACCTTCGTTCGCAACAAGGCAAGATTGGTAGCACAACGCTACTCCCAAGTCGAGGGTATCAACTACGGTGAAACCTTTGCTCCCGTTGCTCGCCTTGAATCCATTCGTTTGTTGATTGCTTATGCTTCTCATCACAACTTTAAGTTGCAACAAATGGATGTGAAGAGTGCTTTTCTTAATGGTCCTATTAATGAATTGGTATATGTCAAGCAACCCCCCGGGTTCGAGGATCCCTACTTTCCCGATCATGTGTATCAACTCGATAAGGCACTCTATGGCCTTAAACAAGCCCCACGTGTGTGGTATCACCACCTTACCGAGTTGTTGCAAGATCGTGGATTTGAAGTTGGGCAAATCGAACCCACTCTTTTTACTAATAAGGTCAAAGGGGAGTTGTTTGTGTGTCAACTATATGTTGATGATATTATCTTTGGTTCCCCTAACAAAGCTTTCAATGAGAAATTTGCCCCTGTCATGACCTCAAAGTTCAAGATGTCTTCCATGGGAGAGTTGAAGTTCTTTCTTGGGTTGGAAGTGAAGCAAAGAAGAGAAGGAACCTTCATCAACCAAGCCAAATACACTCAAGACATGCTAAAGAGATTCAAGCTAAGTGATGCCAAGCCGGCTTCCACTCCAATGCCCACCAAGTGCCAAATCCCAATGGTAAAGCGGTGGATCAAAAGTTATATCGCTCCATGATTGGCTCCTTGCTTTACCTTTGTGCATCTAGACCGGATATCATGTTGAGTGTGGGAATTTGTGCATGGTTTCAAGCCGCACCTAAGGAAAGCCACTTTGTGGCGGTCAAGCGAATCTTTCGATATTTGGCTCATACCCAAAACATTGGCCTATGGTACCTAAGAGGAGCAAACTTCAAGCTTGTAGGTTATTCAGACTCAGATTGGGTGGGAGACAAAGTGGATAGGAAGTCCACTTCTGGAGGGTGCCAATTCCTTGGTTGCTCTTTGGTAAGTTGGTCTTCTAAGAAGAAAAGTTGTGTAGTCGCCTCTTCCTCCTTGGAAGATTGTACATGCATAGATCATGAGGTACCAAAACATATTTGACATGACCTGTAGAGTAATTGGTGCATAGCCACGTCCCCGGTTCAATGAGTCTATGCATCTAGTGGAGGAGGAGCGTCATGGGCTTTTGAGGAAGCACGCACGGAACTGTGTGGCGCGGTGGGCGCATTGGGAAGGAGGCTCGTGAGGCAAAGAGGATGATGAAGTGTGAAAGGGCTTGCCTTGCACAAGAGTAAGATGAAGCACGTGACAAGAAGGGGAGATGGCACCGTGTGACTTGATAGTCTTCTATTTGGGACTTGTACTACCTAATATCATGAAATTTTATTTGACAAGCATATGCTATTTATCTTATGAACTTGGGAACATTTTCATTCGCAAAACTCACAACCGCCGACTCTTGCGTTGTGATATTAAGTCTACGACCAACTTAGTAGGCAGTCGGCTTGTATGGTACCTCAGCCGTCTCTGACAGTACCATCCTGACTGCCCCCAAAAACATTATCTTGTTGAAGGTGGCACACAATGGGACCCTACCATCGTCAATGTCTGTCGGAGTAATGGGCCACGGGTAGGCTAACCCGAGACCCAGAACCTTTCAAGACATCGGGGCAGGCTTCGCCCCTCAAAGATCCCGAGACAAAGGGCTGACTCTGGGAGTCGGCTGCGGCATCACCGACTACCCACTCACGGCTGAGTCCCAGAGACGACTATGACATAAGCCGACTCCCAGTTGGAGAAGCCGACTATAGGGAGTCGGCCAGCAACTTCACCGCCCTCCGCCTTCGAGAAGAAGGACGAGACAGGGGATGGCCGGAGTACGGCCCTCCCCTACCCTGATTACCAGGGGCAGGTATGGCCATAGTACATCGTACCGGAGGAGATCTCCGTCCGGCGCGGCACTGTTGCCATGCTGGCCTGACGTTCGCCCCGACGGCGAAACCCTGTTCCCACGATGGACCGCCCGTACGGCCCAGAGATGGCGGGTCCCGCTAGTCAGCGGGGGAACGAAAGACGGCGAGAGCACCCGAAGACGGACCTCGTGGGAGTCGGCCTTTGAGAGTCGGCCCGCACCTCCCATGGGGCCCACACGCCATTAACCAGATAAGACGGGGAGTGGCGACAGTGATCGCCCGCCAGGCGGCGGCACTGTTGCCACGACCCCACGACCAAGCCAGCGTCATCCAAGGCGTGGCTACAGTGACCAAGTCAGTCGATGGGGCCCACCAGCGGTGGGCCCCAGGAGTCGATGGAGAAGACGGCCACCTGAGAGACAGATGGCTGGGACCCGCACCCAGCCGGATTACCGTTGTAACCCCGGGGGGTAGGCCTATATAAACCCCCCGGAGCACCCATGCAAAGGGTTCGATCCTTTCACCACTAGACCAGAAGCATAGAAGGGAGAGAGCTAGCCTTGCCCTCTCCTACCTCCAGAACACAGCTCGAGGAGCAACTTTGTACACATATCACCATAGTGATCATGCGGAGACCCCGCAGAGCAGCAGTAGGGGTATTATCTCCTCGGAGAGCCCTGAAGCTGGGTAAGATTCGCCGACGTGCATGTCTATGCCTCATCCCGCTTCCAGGCACCGACGACGTTCTACTCGCCCCCACCATGATAAGCCATCCTTTGGCATATGTCGCATCCAACCCCCGACATTTGGCGCCCACCGTGGGGCGAGGTGCACCGTCGTCCGAAGATCTGTTCTGGACGGGAACCCTTTTCCTCCCTGGTGAGCGCAGCCAGCCCGGCACGCCATAGGGAGTTTGCGCCGACGCGCTGCACGGCGCTGAGACCGCCTGCGCGGCCAGCTGCCTCGCCGATCTCGTCGGCGAGCTTAGCCTCTCCGATGAGCCTGCATCTGACGCAGGCACCAGCGGCCCCGAGAGCCTCCTCGCCTGCCTCCTCGACGAACTCTATGTTGCCGGCGAGCACGCCGCTGACCTGGAGTCCGTAGGCTCCACTGACCCGATGCTGGTCGACTCCGACACCGCGTCGCTCGACACGTTTCCCACCAACGTGGTGGTCTACGACGAGCCGCTCCCTCGCGCGGAGAGCGGCGGAAGCACCATCGCAGAAGTGCTCGTCATCGGCCACGGCGAGCACTCCGACGAAAGAACTCACGACCCTCTTGATGCGGCAATACAAGACCTGGATGCGCCCATTCCAGAGGACGCCGATGCCGAGACGCTGGAGGCACGCCGCCTCAAGCTCGTCGAAGGCGCAAAGAAGCTGGCAAGCATGAGACGCTTGTCAGAGGCCTTCCAGCGTGAAATGGATCACGCTGTGGGCGGCTCGCCGGCCCCAACAGGGCCTAGCCGCCTAGGCGCGGTCCGGCAACGTGGCGCGGACATCGCCAGCATGTTCGGGGCCAATCGCCCCGTATACGCCACGCCCGCCGAGAACATTCGAGCTACCCAGGCGGCAGCGGATGAGTTGGACAACCTCGAGGGCAAAGAGCGCCAACTGATGACGGAGCGAGTCCAGCGACTCCTCGATGCGGCTGGCGCGCAGAATGCGGCCGGCTGCCGAACCGAGGGGCCGCAGCAACAGAACGACGACCTGCCACCCCGCCGAGATCAAGGCGCGACGTCTCGAACGCTGACTGGCGGCGTCCGCGGAAGAAAAGACAAGGAGCCGGCCGCGAGCCGCTGTCGGACTCACATCACCATCGAGCGCGACCAAGACGGCCGCCCGAGAGCAGTGGAGCGGCGGGGCGACTATGTGCCTCCTCCACCCCGCAGAGAAAGACGAGTCTCCCCGCCGCCCGTTGAGCATCCGACTCTCGGAGGCCGCCTCGGTCGCCGAGAGGGAGTCGGAGAGAATGATGCCCGCCACCGGATCGACCGACTCCACCGATCCCTGGCGCTGGAAGAAGAAGACGAGTTGGGGCCGCCGTGCTTTGGCCCCCGCATCCGAGATGAGCCTTTCCCCAAAGGGTTCACTCTCCCTAGAGACACTCCCAAGTTCATCCGCTCCGTGAAGCCGGAAGACTGGCTGGTTGACTACTCCACTGCCGTCAGCATAGCAAACGGCAACAAGCGTGTTGCAGTGAAGTACGTTCCACTCATGCTCCAGGGCACGGCTCGGACATGGTTGAACAGCCTGAAACCCCGGAGCATCAACAGCTGGGTCGACTTCACCGAAGCTTTCGTCCGCAACTTCACGAGCACATACAAGCGACCTCCCAAGCCTCGCCAGCTCTCTTTTTGCGTGCAAGGCCCCGACAAATCGACTCGCGACTACCTCACGCGTTGGGCCGAGCTCCGAAACTCCTGCGAGGGCGTGCACGAGGTGCAAGCCATCGAGTACTTCACCGCCGGGTGCAGAGAAGGCACCCTCCTCAAGCATAAGCTCCTCTGTGATGAGCCAGAGACCCTGGACGAGCTGCTGATCATAGCAGACAAGTACGCTACAGCCGACTCTTCCATGAAGACGGAGATCCAAGTCAGCACGGCTGGCAAAGTGGCCCCTCAAGCTCCCAGAACTCCGGCCGGAGACGCCAGTCGGCGGCAACAGCAGAACGATCACAAGCGCAAGGCCTCGCAGCCGGCTTCCAGTAGCCGGCAGGTCGCAACAGTCGAAGATCAACAACCGGAGGGACAGCCTCCACCCAAGCGGCAGAAGGGCGGCAAGTCCAATTGGTTGCCGGCTTTATCCTACGAGCAGACTCTAGATGGTCCCTGCAAGTTCCACAGCGGCGCGAAGCCGTCGAACCACACCACCAGAAAATGCCACTGGCTCATCAGGATTGCCAAGGGAGACAGCCTGGTGCCTCCACCACCTGCTGGGCAGCCGCCTCCGCCTCCACCCCAGCAGCCGGCTGTCAGGCCAGTCGGCGCAGTACAAGACGAGTACCCAGAAGAGCAAGGAGCCTACGTGGTGTTCACCGGTGTGGCGGATGACAGGCGCAGCAGGCGGCTGCAGCAGCAAGAAGTTAACGCAGTAGCATCGGATACTCCAGAGTTCATGCACTGGTCCGAGAAGCCTATCAGTTGGAGCAGAGCTGATCACCCAGAGGTGATGCCGAATCCAGGTTCCTATGCCTTGGTCCTGGAAGCCACCTTTGCCACTGATAGGCGGGCAGCTCGCTTCTCGCGAGTTATGATAGATGGAGGTAGCAGTATCAACATCCTGTATAAGGATACAATGGAGAAGCTGGGAATCAAGCAGAGACAGCTCCAGAGCAGCCGGACCATATTCCATGGGATTGTCCCTGGCCTTTCCTGCTCCCCAATCGGCAAGATTCTGATAGACGTCCTTTTCGGAGATAAGGAACATTTCCGCCGAGAGCCAGTCTGGTTTGAAGTGGTGGACCTCGAAAGCCCGTACCATGCGTTGCTTGGCCGACCTGCTTTGGCCAAGTTCATGGCGGTCCCCCACTACGCCTACCTCAAGATGAAGATGCCGAGTTCCAAGGGAATTCTGACTGTGGCCGGCGACTACAGGAAGTCGTCCGCTTGCGCGACCGAGAGCAGTCGGCTGGCCGAGTCCCTGGTCATTGCAGCAGAGAAGCGGCTTCTTGACCGGGTTGTGGTGATGGCCGGCAAGCAGCCTGAGATGTCGCCCAACCCCAAGGAGTCGGAAGCTGAGGGCTCGTTCAAGCCAGCAAAGGAAACGAAGAAGATACCCTTGGACCAAGAGCACCCGGAGAGATACACTGTCATAGGTGCAAACCTTGACAGCAAATAGGAAGGCGAGCTCGTCGACTTCCTCCGTGAGAATCGGGACATCTTCGCATGGTCCCCCAAAGACATGCCAGGTGTACCGACGGAATTCGCCGAGCACAAGTTACATGTCCGGTCTGATGTGAAGCCCGTCAGGCAGCCCTTGCGCCGCCTGTCAGAAGAGAAAAGAAGAGTTGTTGGTGAAGAGATAGCCTGGCTCCTTGCAGCCGGCTTTATCATGGAAGTATTTTTCCAGAGTGGCTAGCAAACCCGGTCTTAGTACTGAAGAAGAACAAGGAGTGGCGAATGTGTATTGACTACACAAGCCTCAACAAAGCCTGCCCCAAGGACCCGTTTGCTTTGCCGAGGATCGATCAGGTGATAGACTCCACAGCCGGATGCGAGCTGTTGAGCTTCTTAGATGCCTATTCAGGATATCACCAGATCAAGCTGAACCCGGCAGACAGATTAAAGACCGCCTTCATCACGTCGTTTGGAGCCTTCTGCTACCTGACCATGACGCTCGGCTTGAGGAATGCCGGCGCCACCTTTCAGCGTTGCATGCAGAAGTGCCTCCTCAAGCAACTCGGCAGAAATGCCCACATTTACGTGGATGATGTGGTGGTGAAGACGGAAAAGCGCGGAACTCTGCTGGAAGACCTCAAGGAGACCTTTGAGAACCTGCGCCGATTCCAGATCAAGCTTAACCCCGAGAAGTGCGTTTTCGGAGTACCAGCCGGCCAGCTACTCGGCTTCCTGGTCTCTGAACGCGGCATAGAGTGCAACCCTGTGAAGATCAAGGCCATCGAGAGGATGGAGGTACCTAGCCGACTGTTGGATGTGCAGAAGTTCACTGGCTGTCTGGCATCCATCAGTCGTTTCATCAGTCGGCTGGGCGAGAAAGCCCTCCCTTTGTACCAGCTCATGAAGAAGACCAATTTTTTCGAGTGGAACCACAAGGCGGATGAGGCCTTTCTGCAGTTGAAGAAGATGTTGGTTACTCACCCTGTGTTGGCGGCTCCGACTCCCAAAGAGCCCATGCTCCTGTACATCGCCGCCACCAGCCGAGTAGTCAGCACAGTCATTGTAGTAGAGTGCAAGGAGGAAGGCAAGGCACTACCAGTCCAGAGACCGGTGTATTACCTGAGTGAAGTATTGTCGGCCTCCAAGCAAAACTACCCCCACTACCAGAAGATGTGTTACGGTGTGCACTTTGCCGCCAAGAAGCTGAAGCCTTACTTCCAAGAACATCCAATCACCATGGTCTGCACGGCCCCATTAGCAGAAATCATTGGAAGCCGAGATGCGTCCGGCCGAGTGGCCAAGTGGGCCATAGATTTGGCGCCCTACACAATCTACTATCAACCACGCGCCGCCATCAAGTCACAAGCACTGGCCGACTTCCTCGTTGACTGGGCCGAGACCCAGTACTTGCCGCCAGCGCCCGACTCCACCCATTGGCGGATGCATTTCGACGGCTCCAAGATGAGCACCGGCTTGGGAGCCGGCGTTGTCCTCACCTCTCCTAAAGGCGACAAGCTCCAGTATGCACTGCGGATCCATTTCGCTGCCTCCAACAACGTCGCTGAATACGAGGCGCTCATTCACGGGCTCCGGCTTGCCAAAGAACGGGGCATTCGCCGGATCCTGTGTTATGGCGACTCCGACTTGGTGGTACAGCAATCATCTGGCGACTGGGACGCCAAGGACGCAAACATGGCAAGCTACCGCTTCCTCGTGCAGCAACTCAGCGGATATTTCGAGAGGTGCGAGTTCCTCCACGTGCCAAGAAACGACAACAACCTAGCATATACTTTGGCACGAATTGGCTCCACTCGCCAAGCAATACCATCTAGCGTCGCTCTTCAGCGCCTCCTCAACACATCCATCAAGCCTTCACCAGAGTCAGACTCCATTTTTGTGTCGGCTCCTCCAGAAGAAGTCGGATCCGGCTCCAAAGCACAAGCAGACGGCGCAAAAACCCTCGCAGACGACTCCAAGAACGCCGCAGTCAAAGCCGGCCCGGGGACTTCAGAACTCGGCCCGGGGACTGCGGCGACCAGAGAAAAGACTCCAGAATTCGGCCCGGGGACTGCACCAGTCGGCCCGGGGACTTCACTGATCCAGCAAGCGGCCGCGGACTCCAGCCCGCCGCCTCCCAGCCCAGCCGCCCTCGTCCAAGTCGCGGTTCTAGTAGTCGAAGAGATAGCAGCACCCTCATGGGCCCAGCCCATCCTCAAATTCTTAGTGAACAAGGAGCTACCAACTGATGAAACCTTAGCTCGGCAAATACAACGCCGAGCGGCAGCATACACCATAATGAACAGAGAGCTGGTCCGGCGCAGCATCACTGGTGTCTACCAACGCTGCGTCGAGCCAGAGCAAGGCCAAGCAATTCTTAGAGACATCCATCAAGGCGAGTGCGGTCACCATGCGGCCTCGAGGGCACTCGTCGCCAAAGCTTTCCGGCATGGGCTTTTCTGGCCAACTGCCCTCGAAGAGGCCAAAGAGTTGGTCTAGAAATGCAAGGGGTGCCAGAAGTTCCGCTCCAAGCCACATCAACCGGCTTCAGCACTCAAGACTATCCCCATCGCCAGGCCCTTTGCAGTTTGGGGCCTGGATATGGTGGGACCCTTCAAGACGGCACGAGGCGGCCTAACTCATCTACTTGTCGCGGTGGACAAGTTCACCAAGTGGATAGAAGTGAAGCCTATCAAAAAGTTGAATGGTCCGACTGCCATGACTTTCATCTCAGACATCACAATTCGGTATGACATACCGCACAGCATCATCACCGACAACGGCACCAACTTTGCCAAAGGCGCCTTGGCCCGTTTCTGCGTGACGCAGGGCATCCGACTGGACTTAGCGTCCATTGCCCATCCGTAGTCAAACGGGCAGGTGGAGCGGGCGAATGGCCTCATCCTGTTCGGCATCAAGCCTTGGTTGGTCGAACCACTGGAGCGTTTGGCCGGCTGTTGGCTTGACGAGTTGCCAGCCGTCCTCTGGAGTCTGCGCACGACTCCAAACAAGTCGACCGGCTTCACACCCTTCTTCCTTGTCTACGGTGCTGAAGCCGTCATCCCAACGGATATAGAGTTTGACTCCCCGCGAGTCACGATGTACACTGCGGAGGAGGCACAAGAAGCACGACAAGACGGTGTCGATCTGCTGGAAGAGGGCCGGCTGTTGGCACTCAGCCGGTCCAGCATCTACCAGCAGAGCCTACGACGCTACTACAACAGGAAGGTCAGGCCGAGATCCTTCCAAGAGGGCGACCTTGTGCTCCGGCTGATCCAGCGAACATCCGGCCAGCACAAGTTGTCGGCACCTTGGGAAGGCCCCTTCATCATCAGCAAGGTGCTAGGCAACGACTCCTACTACCTGATCGACGCTCAGAAGCCCCGAGCACGGAAGAGGGACGACTCCGGCAAAGAGACGGAGCGACCATGGAACGCGAATCTTCTTCGAAGATTTTACAGTTAAAGCAGTATGTACCACGCTACCGCTTTGTATTGAAGTACCAAGACTCTGGGCCCCCTGAGACGGACTCGGGGACTACCCCTTTTGTTATCTGTATGATAAGTATTATGCTTCCGAGTATGCTACTCTTTGTTATGCCGCTTGGCACCGGGCTCGACTAGTCGGCCCGGGGACTCGCCGTCTCGCGCTATGAAAACGCTTCCTGCAGTCGGACAAGTAGTGTGTGGTGCCTAAGCCGTCTCCTGTTAGAAGCCGCAGCTCGCAGAGCGACTGCCCGGCGGGCAGGAGTAAGGAAGAATGGGCGCCCACACGAAAAATGGCTAAGGACTCAAAGCACAAACATAGCACGAGCCGGCTTTCCAGCCTTCCCTCGCAAAAACCGACTCCGAGTAGTCGGCTTGCTGTTTTCTATCCGACTTGCTAAAGAAACTCTAGAATGGCTGAGTACTTGCCCTCCCAAAAGTAGCCAAGTATTTGATCCAGCGGCAGTCCGCGGAGCGGCTGTCCGACTGGCAAAGACGGCATCTAAGGGAAGGCAGCAAAGGGGAAAAGCCAAAAGAGCAATAAGCAAGAAATGATAGAACCCAGATAAATATTTACATCACAAAGGCCATTGGCCGAATCCTCGAACGGAAGTTCAAAATACACCCAGCGGGTGGAATTTTGGGAATTAACAAAGTTCTTCGAGAAACTACTAAGCAGATAAACAAGACAAGGCGGCGGCCTATGAAGCAGCAGACGGGTTTGGGGACTCGGAGTAGATGGCGGTCTCGGACGTTGGGGCGTCCGGCTGGGCAGACTCGGCTTGATCACCTCCAGTGGCAGTCGGCGCAGTTGGGCGCGGCTCGTTGTTGGAGGCACGGTCGAGCTGAGGCTGATCGCCCGCTCCGATTTCTGCCGCCTCCATCTCGTCTCTGACCTCCACCTCGCCTCCCTCCTCGACACTGGAGCCGATCGCCTCCGCCAAGTCCTCGCCGTAGTTCGGGTTCATCCCAAACCACTCCGGCGGCGCCTCCTCGCCGTTGTCAGCTCGCTCAGGAACGAAGACATTGGGGTCGACGTACTCGGCGATCCCCGTGGCGCGCTTGACAAAGTCGTCCTTCATGGCTGCCAGCTCCGGCTGGGCCTCAGCCCGGAGCGTGGCCAGCTGGTCCAGGCTCAGGTCTGGATACCACGCCTTGACGAACTCCAAGGCACAACGCGCTCCGGCACGTGCCGAGGAGCCTTTCCAAGCCTCCAGACGGCCCGCTGCGACCTCCAGCCAGTCGGCAGTCCGGCTGGGAGTGCGCAGAATCGGCATACCTGTCCACAAGGCAGCAATCGCCTGCGCGCCGGCACGTTGAAGCCGGCGCAGCATCCGGTGAGCCGGCCGCAGGCGAGCCTCGATGCTCATAAGCTGTTCATCTAGAGTCCGGGGGGCGTTGGCAGCAACCTCCTCGCCGGCCGCCCTCCGCGCCTCGCGATCAGCCTCGATGGCTTGAACGGCAGTTTGCGCATGGCCTGGGAAGAAGTCTACCAAGACGGAAAAAGAAGCAAGTCAGAAAAAGCAAGAGTCGGCCCGACCCACAGTCGGTTGCTCAAAGAAAGCGACTAAAGAAAACTTACCATCAACGATATCTTTAATCTCATGGAAGCCGGAGGTCAGCATCGCCTCCCTATCGGTCCAGGAGGAGCGTTCGGCTTCGAACTCGGCTTGGAGACCAGTATCTCTCTCCTTCGCCTCCTCCCGCGCCTTCTTGAGCAGCTCCTTCTGCTTCGCCAGCTGCGCAGCCAGCAGGTCGCGTTCTGTGGCGAGCTTGCCACATTCCGCCTCCTTGGCGCGCAAGGCGGTGTTGGCTTCGCCCAGCTGCTGCAGAAGAACGGCGTTGGCCTCTGAAGAAAGAAGAAAAAGGACACAAGTCATCAGAAAAGGTCGCCAAGAAGATCCGGCCCGACTGCGCAGCAGTCGGCCCGAATCTCGGGGACTACAGCCCGCGGGTGCGCCAGCGCGCCCCCGCGAAGAAGGAAACTCACTCCGGCTCTCCGACAAGTCGGCAGTCCGCTTGCCCAGCTCTTCAACATTACGGTTGAAGACGGTGACTCGAAGGTTGTGGTAGTCCTACGATAAGCATTTCAAAAAGAATAAGCATTTGGAACTTGCCAATAGAGTTCCAACCCGCCTGCTCAGCAGCCGGCTCGGAACTCGGGGACTACACCCAGTGGGTGCACTGGCGCGCCCCCACAGAGAAGAGCAAGAAAAACAAAGTCAGAAGAAACATACCCGGACGGCCGCACGCGACGCCAGATGCACCTTGGTGCAGTTCTGGAGGGCGTCGCTTTCGGCTCGCAGCTTCGCCTGGACGTCCAGGAGCGCCTGGTTCAGCGGGCCTGTACCACCTCCTCGCACCCACCCGACGGGCGCGGCGCTCATCACCTCGACGTCTGGGGCGGCCGAGCTGGCTGCTCCGGTCTCCAGAGGGCGCGGCGCTGAAGTCGCCTTCTCCAGACGGAGGCGCGTCGACGAGGCGACTTGGAGAAGCAAGTTCGCCATGGCTTCGTCCGTAGTCGGCGGCACCGGTGGGTCCGCCGGCTGTTTATCCCTCACGCTTCCAGATGGCGGCGGGGGCGGTGGTGGCGGCACCACCGTGTCCAGACCGGGGGTCTCGCCGCTCTCCCTCTCCGCATTGGGGTGCTCCCCGCCGACTTCCCCAGACTGCTCCATATAATCCTGAGGCTGCGCCGAGTTCAGTGGGACGACGAACAACGCCGAGTGGCGGCGAAGCGGCCTCTTCGGCCCGCTCTTTGGCCGCGGACGCCTTCTCGGCCTCCGCCTTCTCCCGGCGGGCGGCTTCGTCCTCGTCGCGCTTCTCCTGCGCGTTCCGCTCCGTCGCTTCCCGGAGGTCGGCAGCAGGGTCAATACGCCGAGTCGTGGCGGACGACTCCACCGACCCCCTGATGGAGGTGGCGGCGACCCTCCCGAGGGTGAGAGGATCTCTGGAAGAGGGAAGACATGTAAGGACCTAGATAAAGCAAGACAAAGAGCAGAAACACTTACCCAGAGGTTAGCGGTGGCTTCTTCGCTTCCTTACGGAAGCGATGGGCCCTCGCGACCGCCTTTTCCCGCTTGGTCGCGGCTGCCGCCCCCTTAAACTTCTTCTCCCGGCCTCCGAGGGAACTCGGCCCGGCCCGGCGCTTCCTCGCACCGTCTTGCCTCGACGGATGGCGCGGGGCGACTTCCCCGTCTTCGTCGGCTGGCCAGTCGGCGAAGGTGGCCGAGGGCCCGGGGCCGCCTTCCTCTCCTTCGCCGCCTCCTTCGGCGTCGGCCTCCATCGCCGCTGCCCCCAGGTCGGGGTCGTCGAGGTCGCTCTCCGCGCGATCGGGGGCGAACTGGCGGGGCGGCCCCACGGCGCCGGATGAGGGATGAATGAGAGGATTCTGAGTCAAAAATAAAAGTAATAAAGATTAAGAGTCGGACTCGGCTGTAAAGAAGAAGAAGAAGAACAACTTACCACTGGCGGAGGGTTGGCGCACGAGTACGGCTCCATGCCGAACTGCCAATCCTCCGAGAGGCCGCAGTTCGCGATGTAGTTCACCGTGTTCTCCACCTTCGCGTGGGGCATGTCCTTGGTGCACATCCGACTGGGGTCCCGGTGGCCGCTCATCTGACAGATCAGATGAGGCTGGCTTTGGAGCGGGAGGACTCGGCGCGCCACCAAGGCGGCCACCAAGTCGGCCCCGGTCAGACCGGCCGACTACGTCAGCACTCGAAGTGGTGCCACGGCGGCGGCCCCAGCCGGAGTCAGCGACCTAGCGCGGTATGACCAGCTGGGCTGCCTCCCAGCCGGCGCACCGGCTGCGTACGGCGACAGATTAACCCAGTCGCCGTCTGGGGCGACGTTCTTCACATAGAAGTAAGAGCGCTGCCACATCTTCACCAACTTGATTAGTTGGATGGCGGGGAACGGGTTGTCGGCCGTCGTCCTCCGTATCGCAATGAAGGCACCGCACTGGGCTAGCACGCCGGTGACATGCGTGCCGAGCTTGGACTGAAAGAACTCTCCCCACAGCTCGATGTTGGGGAGAACGCCGAGGAAGCCCTCGCACAGAGCAGTGAAAGCCGCCAGCAGCACCACCGTGTTTCGGGTGAGGTGGTGCGGCTGGAGGCCATGAAACTCCAAGAACGAACGGAAGAACCCGCTCGCCGGCAGCCCCAGGCCGCGCATGAGGTGGGAGCGGAACACGAGCTGCTCGCCCTCCCCCGGCGCCGGCGTCACCTCCGTCGGCGGCGGAGCACGGGCCTGCACGAGGTGCGCACCGGGGAGGCGACGCGTCTTGCGGAGGAAGTCGATCATGTGTCTCAATCTCAGAACCGTCCCACACGCCGGAGCGCACGGCGGCGACGGGCGCGGCGGCGGAGGAAGAGCTCATCGCTGCAAGCGGGGCGCAGTTTGGCGGAGCAGCGGTAGGAGAAAGAAGAAAGAAGCAAAGGAAACAGAGGAGAGCGGGCGCACGTGCTTCGCCGCCCCGCTCCCTCCGCCTACTTATAGACCGGCGGGCTGAGGAGCCGAGGGGGCATCGTGGGATTAACTGCGCCCACGCCCCCACGATCCCCGCGATTTACGACGGAAGTTACCACGCGCATTTACTGCGCTGAGAAGCTCAACCAACCGCACGGCCACAACGGATCCGCTCGAAGGCCGAGGCGCGGTAATGGCGGGCCCCACCCGCGGGCCTGTCCCGTCGCGCGCGTGGGCTGGCAGACTGGCCCGGCCACGTGGCGTCCCTTGGCAGGTCCGCGGCGGGCGGCGGCCGTGTAGCTTATCAGTCTGAATCCCGCCAAGACTTTCAAACTCTTTGAAGAGCAAGACTACCTTCGATGAGTCCGGCTTCCAATAGTCGGCTTGTCAGAGACGGCCTGAATAAGATCACCTCCCTGTGGACCACTCGGAGGAAGACGGCAGGCAAGCCTCAGATCCATCCACTCAGAGGAAGAAACTGTTGAGGCTCCTCGACATGTCTCCCTCGACGCCTCACCAGCTTCGGGGACTACTGTCGGAGTAATGGGCCACGGGTAGGCTAACCCGAGACCCAGAACCTTTCAAGACATCGGGGCAGGCTTCGCCCCTCAAAGATCCCGAGACAAAGGTCTGACTCTGGGAGTCGGCTGCAGCATCACCGACTACCCACTCACGGCCAAGTCCCAGAGACGGCTATGACATAAGCCGACTCCCAGTTGGAGAAGCCGACTATAGGGAGTCGGCCAGTAACTTCACCGCCCTCCGCCTTCGAGAAGAAGGACGAGACAGGGGATGGCCGGAGTACGGCCCTCCCCTACCCTGATTACCAGGGGCAGGTATGGCCACAGTACGTCGTACCGGGGGAGATCTCCGTCCGGCGCGGCACTGTTGCCATGCTGGCCCTGACGTTCGCCCCGACGGCGAAACACTGTTCCCATGATGGCCCGCCCGTACGGCCGACGGCGGGTCCCGCTAGTCAGCGAGGGAACGAAAGACGGCGAAAGCACCCGAAGACGGACCTCGTGGGAGTCGGCCTCTGAGAGTCCGCCCGCACCTCCCACGGGGCCCACACGCCATTAACCAGATAAGACGGGGAGTGGCGACAGTGATCGCCCGCCAGGAGGCGGCACTGTTGCCACGACCCCACGACAAGCCAGCGTCATGCAAGGCGCGGCTACAGTGACCAAGTCAGTCGACGGGGCCCACCAGCGGCGGGCCCCAGGAGTCGGCGGAGAAGACGGCGACCTGAGAGACAGACGGCTGGGACCCGCGCCCAGCCGGATTACCGTTGTACCCCCAGGGGGGTAGGCCTATATAAACCCCCCGGAGCACCCATGCAAAGGGTTCGATCCTTTCACCACTAGACCAGAAGCATAGAAGGGAGAGAGCTAGCCTTGCCCTCTCCTACCTCCAGAACAAGCTCGAGGAGCAACTTTGTACACATATCACCATAGTGATCATGCGGAGACCCCGCAGAGCAGCAGTAGGGGTATTATCTCCTCGGAGAGCCCTGAAGCTGGGTAAGACTCGCCGGCTTGCATGTCTACGCCTCATCCCGCTTTCAGGTACCGGCGACGTTCTACTCGCCCCCACCATGATAATCCATCCTTTGGCATATGTCGCATCCAACCCCCGACAATGTCAATGATACAGTAGTAAGCCTACATAACTTATTAGGCGGTACGGTCTCACACCCTACCGCCCCAATCTGTGCCACCTTCGAGAAGAGAAAGTTTTCGAGGTAGCTAGGACCCTACTGCCATAGGCACTGATGGTCCCACTCCATGCGTACCACTTACTAAGCTGGCGGTAGGGTATTAAGAGTGAACAAGGCACATTCCAGTGTTACCATACCAAGCATTAACATGGTTGAGCGTACATATCCAGCATTACCAAGTTCACATGACTTCAATAGGCTGCACCATTACGCCACACATTAATCTAAGAACAAATCTTGATCTAACTAGCTAGCCAATTACAAGTTGCATTGCTGGCACTGGAATATTAAATGTAATCACCACCGCCATTGCCATTGATCACGTCCCCATACATGCCCCTGCTGCTCGGGTAATCCTGGCGCTTGTGGTTTCTCTTGGCTGGCGGGTGGTGCAACTGTTGGCCTCCTATCTCGTAGCCAGTACCCCCGCCAACGCTCTGTAACCCTAGGTTGAACATGCCCTCCATAGCAGCCATTGTGATGGGCATTGCTTCAGCTGGTAGTCCAGACATCTGATGATCCATCGTGTGCATGAATGGGAAGCTATTCTGCGTTGCCGACAACTGCTCCATCCCGTTCCCATGAGCATGTTGGTGGTGGTGCTGCGCACAGCCGTCCATTGCGTAAGCATAGCTATCGGCAAAGAGCAGCCTAACAGGGAAGCTGAGACCAATATTCGCTGGGTTGAAGTTGTCGATGAACTGGCTGTCGTGTGATGGCGCACTACGGAACATGGGGTACTGCAATTTGGGTGGTGCAGTGCCGGTGTCGGTGACATATGTGGTACTGCTGGACATAGTTGATGTCACGGACGACGTCCCTACCATAGCGGCCCGGGAGGTGTCTGACACCACCTTGGGCTTGGCCCTGCGCTTGGCATGGCGACGATACCCCCGGCCGACTGGCACGTTGCGAAGCGCGCCACCGTGGGTCCAGTAGCGGCTGCAGGAGCAGCAGAAATGGCGGGGCTGCATAAGGGAGTAGTTATTGAAGTAGCAAAACTTGGTGTTGGTGGAGTCGCATCGCGGGCAGTTGAGTCCCGACACTGGTTGCGGTAAGCGCGCTAGCCGTGCTCGCTCCGACATGGACATCGACTTGCTATTCCCATTGCTACCACAATCGCCGTCCCTAGCACCGCCGCAACCATCATCGCCAACCCCTGCAGTGCAGGAGACAGCCCCGGGTGTGACCATGAACCCTTTTTGATTGTTGTTGTTGTTGTTGTTGTTGTTGTTGTTGTTGTTGTTGTTGTTGTTGTTGTTGCATTCTCCATCACTTGGACTAGCAGGTGAAGAAGTGGTAGTACTATGATTGTTGGTGCCGATTTGTTGCAGCTGCAAATCAACAAGAAGATGAGTAATCAATTTAGCATATCGGCCAATATATATATGGAGCTATTTTTTTTCTCCATTCATCCCCAGGATGGGCAGGACGAACCGGTTTCTGGTACATCTCGGAAGTTTTGGAATTTTTTCGTTCGAATAATTCAAAGGAATTTTGGTTTTACATTTATTTCCAGTAATAAATTATAATATTTGACCTACATCAGACATAAACTTCCTTGTGCAAATGGAGACCCGTGACCTCTTAGGAGTACTAGCGCGCTACAGCGTTCTGAGCAATGTCCCACTAAATAAATTAGTGTAAGATGTGTCACTAATAGCATGCTATAATGCGGTATAGCACGCTAATAGTATATAAGGGTGGTGCTTTTTTGCTGGAGCACACTATTTTTTCATTGATACAGACCCTGTTTGATTCACCTTTTCTGTTTAAATTCAAATTTTTTTACCTTTCTGGTATCATACCACGAGAAACAGTGGTACCTCTTGGCCGTTTAAATTCTCAATTTTTTTTGAATTTTTCGAGTGGTGCCACTGTTTCTCGGGTGTCTATGAAATTTCCAGTAACCAGTCGGCTACTCTAAATTTCGACCAGAAAAAGAAAACCTGATATGGAGTATATTCCAAGATATAAATATCTGCAATCAGAAAACCTAGCTCACTGAGTGCACACATATTCTTATTTTTTTTGTTTGAACAAAATCATGAGGGAATATGCAATTAATTAGCTAGCTAGAAGCACAAGGATGCATACCTGAAGCTGGTTGTGGTCGGTGTTCCAGAAGTTTGATGAATCAGGGAAAGCAGGAAGGAAGATCATATCCGGTGATCTAGAGAGAAGAGAAAGTGGGAGGAAGAAACTTAGCAGCAGTTGGGGAAATCAGGCGGAAGAGTACTAGTACCAAGGAAAGGAATGGAATGGATGCTAGAGAGAAAGGGGGGAGGGTCTAGCTACCCAACAAGATAGAGAAAAAGGAGAGAGCAAGGTAGCTAACAACACCAAAATAGATGAGAGAGAAGGAACACACACGCGCTATATATATTGTTGTTGTTTTCCTTCACTTGCACACTTTTCCTTTTTCAATGTATATGCGGACGTGGCTCAGAGTGCTACCCATGCTAGCTACAGTTTGCAATAAATTAGTTAGTGTACTCTGATGAGCTAAGCTGATAGCTAATTTGCCACCGGATAATTAATCATCCTGGCCACTCCATAGAGTTAAATGGTACTAGCAATTCGGTAGGCCTACATATATTTTTTGTTTGAACATTAGCAAGTCATATCACTCACTCTGTTTCGAGACAACCACTTCTTCTCAACAGTCCTGCGTTTTAATTTTTAGTAGTAACCAAGATGTCATGTCCTTTTCATCACATGTTTTTTTTTCTAATTCTAAGTTTTCATAATATTGTCTTCCAAAGATGCCATAAAATGTAGGATATGTCAAAGCGAGATGAACTTCAATCTTGACACGTGCATGTCATGTATACATAGAGAAAAAGTGACAGCGATCTCCAGTGTTTTTTTCACAGAGCGATCTCTAGTATTTGTGTTGGATATACAACTTAGTTTGTGTGGGATGGGACTAACATTATATTTGACCACTCAAGAGTTAGTTAAGTTTATTTGTACCTATTATCTATAACTTAAAGGTCGGATGATTTGATCGCCAATCTAGTGAAATTTATATGACCAGTGATGTGGCGGTGGTTTTGTGCACACACCAATCGGCACAAAAACAAGATAAAAATAAACATACATTTATTACTAAACAAAAATAAATGTGAATATCAGGACAAAAATAAAAGCACAATTATTCTGTAAGTTTTAACCAAAATTGGGAAACTGTGGATAACTCATAAATAATTTATGAACATTCATGAGTAGTCTATGATAATACTCTTGAAGTTTATTTTAAAAAATTATTGATTTTTTTCTCTTGGAATACTTCGGGTTTAACTTGTCTACTTAATTTTATTGTTTTTTCATGTTACATGATTGCTATGCGTGCAAAATCACCGCAATGTTAGCAACCAAACTGTTTTGATTAGGGTCAAGGATATGATGTGCTCTGTATCATAAGTTTAGGCTCAAATTTGTGTAATTTCAAAATCTAGGAGGTAAAATAGGTGTGGTCGGCGACCGATTTTTCATCCACTTTTATATCAAGGTAGAAGTTTCTCTCGAACCTGAGCGAGTTGGAAACCTTGAGCAATCCAGTCTGATTATACTTCCATGGTTAATACAAATGACATTGTTCTTGGTTTTGTGCATTCTCGGGTGCAGAGAGCAAATTAAGAGATCCTATTTTATTACCGGACGGCCGATCGTTGGTGTGAACAATTAATTGTTTAATTGAAGCCAGGTGGTTTGCAAAACACTGTTGATTTGTAACATGATAGTTGCGGGTACTGTATGTAGCTGGAAAAATACGTACTCTTCTCATCTTCTTATCCATTGACGATATGAGATAGTCATCGTGAATACGAGATGACAACTAAATTTCTTTTCCATTAATTTTTCTTGCATGTTAATAGTTATAAACTAATGCAGGTGCATGTATAACATCGATCACCTTCCAGAAAGGAATATATCAATTCCTAATTATTTATTGATGTTTGTCAGGTTGACATGGTTGCTACGTGTGCAAAATATCCGCCATGTTTTCTTTTGAAACTAGTGAGGGGTGGGGGCCTCCCCACCTGAAAAATATTTATTGATTTTTGAAGTAGCAAAACAAGCATATATTCATAGTACAAGAGATTCAGAAAGCACCCTCTCAAGTAGAGGTAAGATAGTCTCGCCATAACATAGCACTGGATTTAAACTCGGCATGTTAGAGATATATTTTCTTTACATATATTTGATATTTGATAGTTTAGGATTTGTATTCCATCTCCTAGCTTATCTATAGGAGAGGTTTTTTGCCCTCCAAGTCTGTACTCCTATATATATACTCGCACGTGAGGCTCAATACAATGTAAACTATATTCCGCCAATCCTTTTCTCTCTATCATTCTACATGTTACCGATCAGATTAACCCCGGTCCAAAACTCTAGCGGCCCCTGCCACTTTCGCACCTCGCTGCCCCCGGGGCGGTCGATCTCCATGACAGCCATAGGTGGTCGCATTTCTGATCTCTAGATTGTTTTTCTCCCCGCCAGTCGCTTGGCCTGTCTTCTTTTTTGGTTCGCCGATCATAGATCGGATTGTGTCACCTCCTGTCGGTTGTCTTCACGCGCCTCAACTCCGACATCAACATTGACTCTACACTGGTCGTTCGTCATCAACCGTAAGGCAAAGTTGCACGTGGCGCTAAAGCGACGCCTTCCTGCATCACTGCTGGACGCTCTCGTTCGTGCGGTCTCCGTCGCCAGTCTGTCTTCATCGTCATCACCTGGGACATCACCGACAAGGTCACCATCGTCTACGCCATAGTCTCCAATGCCCGCATGGTCTCCGATCTATGCCTCGTCCATGCCATAGCGCATACAGCACCGCCGTCGGTATAATCAACCAACCCCGTGCATGCTTCGGCATGCAGGTCCCCAAGCACGCGTCAACCACCGATCAAGCATCAGGTTGCCTCTACGTCGCCCCTTTGAGTCACAGCGTCGCCGCCCTTGATTCATGCTATGGGCTGCCTTCCTTGACGTGTACATCGCTGGTCTCTAGCGGTTGCACCGACTTGCGCACTATAGTTCTGCCACCCCCTCAGGTCGCAGAGACACTGCATGCGGCCATCTTCGCCGTCCCCGTGTACCGACGATCCCGCCTCCCACGCGTCACCTCCAATGGCATAGTTCGCCACTATCCCCGCATGGTCTTCGCCACACCACCGGGTTCTTTCTTGCCTATTTCGAGTACCGCCACCGTAATTCTATAGGTAACCTGCATGGCAACTTCTCGCCCTCATAGATCCCGCCGACTACGTCTGAAAAAAAATGAGCCCAACCGGGCATTACTAGGAAAACCCTTACCAGTAGCGCTTGTTTTTTGAGCTACCAGTAGCGCGGGCACCAGCGCTACTGCTATGGCGCTACAACTATTTTGTAGCAGTAGCTTTTTTTAGGCCAGCACTACTGGTAAGTTCAAGTACTAGTAGCGCGGCACTTGGGAGCGCTACTGGTAATATTTTGGCCCGCGCCACTGCTAACATTTATGGTTTTTTAGCATTTTGGCGCTGTACATGTTTAAACAGATATATCTTTTATACAATAACAATTCATCATGAACTAGTCTGTTTAAATAGCATATCCATTACCACTTGTCATCACCACCAAACAATGCTCGTCAATGAGACATCATATAACAAGTTGGTCACTAGTTATAATCACAACTCCTCCTCATCATCATCAACTCTCACACATTGTAGCACATAATAACACATTCTAGCTACGACCACTCCTCTCATAGCACCTACTCTACCCTCTCTTAGGTAAAATATCATAAAACAAGTTAGGCATTGACTCTCCATTAAGGAAAATTGACTCTCCATAATAAAGAACGGAGATCATCCTGTCTCCAAGTCTTGGGCTACGCACAATGATGCTTCCAAGTAGCTCTCTACGATGGTTCAAACATTTTTTAAAATCATTTATTATCATGGCTTCCTCGCTTTTAGAAATCCGGTATGGACAGGAGTGATGTGGATATTGCGGCTGACCTGGCCGTGGTGGCCGTAAGCTCATAACATCAACGCGACCTCTCGGCAACATCAGATGAGGCACACAATCCATCGGGATTTTCTGTTCAAAAACATAGTAATAACTTTGTAGTTAGCAATGTAGTTTAGTTTTAGAAGAATTTATGCAAAAGATGCACGGATGTCGTAATAGTAGAAAATCTTACCATGCTATCTCCATTGATGTTACCGTAGTTCAACACGTGCACTAGTGGCACGTATTGACCATAATGTGGAGGATTTTGATAATAGCTATTGTAATTCTCAAGATTAGTAAAAAATGCGATAAGACCATCTTGCTCCTTATAAATTAATTGTGCTTCATCATTGTAGTAGTAGGTTCTGTCTACCATTTTCCGTACATTTTTTGAAGAATGAAAATAAGTTGTCAATGGAAATAAGCTGTCAAATATTTGTAAATAAACAATATAAATTACTTAGTAAATATGTTTAAGAAACACACACAGCGGTAGAACTGGAAGCGTGTCAACAAGGACCCAAATGGTCATATTATTTTCGTCGATGTCAGGATCACCAAGATCGAAGGTGAGAAGCATACCCTCATGAAAATCATACGCCTTGCAAAGGGCTTCCCAATTCAGGCAACCAAAATTGGATGAGTTCACAGAATTGTATAGATTTACAGCAAAATCATAACCATGATGGGTCCTTAGTTGAATTATCTTTGTCTCCATGCTTTCATGATCTTCAAAACTCATCTTCTCCAAGACATAGCGTCTTGCATGGCATGGGATAAGCTAGTCGAATTGTAAAAGACGAAAATTACACGTTGAAGAAGCAGAGAAGTCGTGCAAAAAATAACAAAAAACACTTGTCGTCGTTGTGTCCCGTTTCAACATCGAAGGTCTCTTGGAGCTTGATGCTGAAGCGCCGACCTTCTACCAGGTGAGGCCTGTCGCACAGACCGCGCTCATCTTCGCAGTACTAGCACATAGCGAATTCCCTTTCGTCGTCAGATATTTCCTAATAGGTAATTAATAAATCCATCATCAAATACATATATAGTAGTTTGTAGCAAAGATCATCATATAACAACTAAAACACCTAAAATTTGTAGTTTGTAGTAGTTTGTAGCAAAGATCATCATCGAACCTAGTTTGTAGCAAAGATCATCATATAATCCATCATCAAATACATATATAGTAGTTTGTAGCACAAACCGCGCTCATCTTTTGCATTCAGTAAGCAAATAACTAATAGGTAATTAATAATCCATCATCGAATACATATATAGTAGTTTCTAGCAAAGATCATCATATAATATCATTAATACATCTCGAATAATAGCTCCTCTAGGTTCAGTGGGCCGCGGTGGACACCCAAAGAGAAGGAACCATCACCCGATCATAGCTCTGGTGAGATCCCCAAAGAATCTGCCAGGTATTGGAGAACCGGCCGTTCGGCAACGCAATCAAGTAGCGCTGGACGTGCGCGTTCTCCTCCGTGACACGGTATTGTACCACCTGCACGCGGGACTCAAGCCTCTCCACCGATGCGGGCCCACGCGACCGCCATGAAAGAAGCTCTGGGTCGACGACGGGATGGCTCCTCACTAAGCTGCGCCCACCAGAAGGTAGCACAACCCAGTACCAGCACGGCGGAGCCCAGTCCCGGACATGGCCCCTCAGCTCAACCAGGAGTCCTCCGCCGAGTTGACGACGAGGATGCGGGATAGGCATCGTCGACGTCGAGAACAAAATGCTTAATTATGAAAATAAAATTAATAAACACTTAGCAAAATTTGGCATAACCTTTGCTAAAAACAGGACATATCGAGCGCCTGAAATTTGCCAGAACGTAAACGAATCGACATTTCTGGCAAAACATAGGCCACTCGGAAAAATATGACATATCCAAAAAATGACATGTTCAAAATATGACATGTCCACTGCAAATTTGCATATAACAGGAAAGATTGCTTTAACTAAAAATAATAACAACAATTGCTTTAACTAAAAAAATAGCTAGAATTATGTTAACTACACCTAAAACAACTAAAACACCTGAAATTATGTTAACTACACCTAAAACTCTTTTAAATACACTTAAAACAAATTCAACATTATTCTAAGAACACCTACATTATTCTAAGAACCTACATTTTTAACTAAAACACCTACAAATTCAACTAAAACACTTACAAATTGCTTTAACTAAAAAAATACCTAGAATTTTGTTAACTACACCTAAAACAACTAAAACACCTAAAATTCTGTTAACTACACCTAAAACTCTTATAAATACACTTAAAAGAAATTCAACATTATTCTAAGAACACCTACATTATTCTAAGAACCTACATTTTTAATTAAAACACCTACAAATTTAACTAAAACACCTACAAATTCAACTAAAATACCTACATTATTCTGAGAACCTACATTTTTTCAACTATATAGGATTCAAAATAATAGTGAGGGGCGACTGGCGGGGAGGATGGCCGGTGCGGGGGGGGCGGCCGGCAGGGGAGGAGGGCCGGCGTGGGGCAGGGCGGCCGGCGGAGGAAGAGGGGCCCGCGCGGGGGAGGGCGGCCGGAGTAGGACGCGGGGGCGGCTGCCGGATCGGGGGACGATTGAGGGATTCGATCTGGTGTGAGCATGTGAGTGTGAGTGAGGGGAGAGGGGTGCGCGGGCCGGCGCGGGAGGAAGCAGAGGTGGGCTTAGAGGCAGCGCGGGGGAGGAGGCCCAACGCTATAGCTAAAGCTGCAACAGGGGGCCGAGAGCGTGGCCCATTAGCAGTAGCGCTGGCCGGGAAATCCCACGCTACTGCTAAAGTGCGCTTGTAGCGCTGGTGCTGGCCAGCGCTACTGCTAAATAGCAGTAGCATGGGGTCTCTAACCAACGCTACTGCTAAATGTCTACCTATAAGCATTTTCCTAGTAGTGGGGGCTAGACTAGCCTGTTGACATTTTTTATAGAAAAAAACTCCATGAGCACCAAGCCCTCGAGTCGAGACTCGAACACTGGTGGGCTGGCTGCAAACTTCGGCGCCTTGCAAACTGAGCTACGCTCCGTTGTCACCAGTCTAAGCATCCAAGATGACCACTTCAGGTCGCTGCTGATTTTGCCACCTTCCACGTCTTCATCCAACACGAGTTCGTCGCTAATGGCATCTTGTCCGCGACTACTTTGTCTACTCTGATAACCGCTGAATGCATCGACACTTCTCCCTCTTCGCCACTCTGTGCCTAAAAACCGTCATGGAGGCCTCCTCTGCTAGTCCCTAGGACGATGGCACACAGATCATGATGGTCCCTTCCTTCGAACGCCCGATACTGGCACATTGGTAAATGCCTTCGTTCCCAACATTCCCGAGTCTGGCAAGTTCAGATCGGCGCCTCGTCTTCATCGGCATCAGCAATGTCTTCTTCAGCATCGACACCCTCCTCGATGTCTGCCTCGACCGCGTCACTGACGAGTTCTTCTTTAAGTACTTTGTTCTGGCAAAACCAGAGTATGCCTTTGTCCAAGCCGTGCGCCTGATTCTGGAAAAACTATGTCCACACCTCATCCTCGACGACTTAGACTGCATCTCCTTCAGCATCGGCTTCCTCGACGACTGCCTCGACACGTCTCCGTCACTCTCTTCGCACACCATGTGGTCGTGGCTTCGTGTGCGGTTACCTCGACAGCGGCACCCGACCACGGCGACCACTCGCATGGCTACCCCAACTGCGGCTACCGCCCCATGCTCTCGGCTACGTCGATATCGACAGAAACGGCTACCACCTCGCCCGAGCACATCACGGTCTTCCTCTACAGTCCAAGCTACCACGACGCTACACCGTCCACGGCGTTCCCGTTCCAACAACGGGGAGATGTTAGCCCATGTGTTTATACTTAGGTTTCTCTCCAGTCTGATGGTCCGCGACGTTCCTGTTGTTCACGATGCTATCACTACGACTGCGGTGGGATGTTAGCTAGAGATATAATGCATTTACATGTATTTGATAGTTTAGGATTTGTAATCTGTCTCCTACCTTATCTCTATGAGAGACTTCTTGCCCTCCAAGTTTGTACTCCTATATATACTTGCCCGTGATGTTGGCGCCGCCTCCTCGCAGCGCCGCTCTTCTTCCACCTCGAACTGCCTCACACAACTCTCTTGTGGTTTCTCTCTATCTTTTTCTCTCAAGAACACAAGAACACACACACACATGGACCAAGAAGGAGCACAAGTGCTTTGCCGTAGGCTCTTCTCCTTGGTGAACGCACAGGCTACATATTTTCTCCCAGCCCTCACGGCCCCATTTTCATTCATCTGATCAACACATATATATACACCGGGCAGGATCATGCACGCCTTAGCCCAGCCTCCACTCGGGCCACTAAACCCACTAACCCATGCACACGCACAAAGCTAGCTAACCAACTACTTGCATGCAGCCAGTTTGTTTCCTTGATTCACTCCAACGACCCAAGACTAGGACTTGCATTCAGCTCACAACCGGATCAACCCAGCCGGCTAAACATGCTCGTAGAGCCCCACACTCCAGCCTTCGTCGCACTTGCCGCATCACACGGCCACGCTGCCTCACGCAGCACTGCAGCCTCGCGCCGCCATCGGCATCTCGCCATCATCGTCGTATCGCACGAAGCCTTGGCATCTCGCCTTCTCCGCACACCTCCGCTGAAGCTTCGTCGGACAACTACTCCCTAGACAAACTAAGCTACATGCATAACGAAAATACAATGAAGATATATAATCAAGATTAATCCTAACACGTGAGGCTCAATACAATATCTATCATATTCTGCCAATCTTTCTCTCTCTCTATCGTTCTACACAGGAGACCGCAGTCCGTGAGGCCGAAGGATTAATTAGTCGTCTATGCTTTTGATGACTTCGGAAGCCGTAATGTCAAACTATCTGAACATTTTTGCATTACAAACGTCCCATATCATCCAGAGAATGATGAGCACAACAAACGTTGTCATGGAGGCAGCCGGCGGTGTGCCTGGTACCAGATGTCCACGAAGGGTGAGCTCAAGGGTGTGAAGCCAATGGCAGCAAAAATATTGGAAGATGGGGGTAGGAGAAAAACAGGTGCAGGCGGTCTTCCTCGGCAGCAAAGCACCTAGGGCAGGTCGCATTGTCTTGCAGGGTCTTCCAGTGTATGTTCAACTTGGTGTTAAGCCGGTTTAAGTAGAACAACCATCTGAATATCCTGACTTTGGCCGGCACACGCGAGGCCCATATGATTTGCAGAACTGTTTCAACCGGCTGGGTCGAGAAGGCCGAGTATGCCCCTTTGGTGGAGGAGCATTCCCCATGAAGCATGTTATCAACCGTACTGATTTGAATAGGGTCAAAGCCCAAATCTGCTCACTACTAGATGGTACCATAAAAAAATATAATTTGAAAATCTAATAGACAAATTAAACTACGTTTCCATCAAGTTTTGAACTTTTGATTGCTCACCACGTACGCCACATGGTAACAAATTAAACTATAACCACCAGTTGAAATGGTTGTGTTGGGCAATGATTTTTTTCTCTCCAATTTCAAATCGAGATAGAAGAAAGTGACGTGCAATTGAGTCCAATTCAACTTCCTTGTTCAATATGCACGACAGTGTTCTTGGTTGTGTGCATGCTCGGGTGCAGAGACCTCTTCTTCTGTTACTCGAGGGTTGATTGTCCATGTGAACAAATAAGTGTTTATTTCAAGACAGGTGGTTTGCAGGTATCATTGTTCGTCCATGCTATGATAGCTGCAGGCACTGTACATACCCGGACATATAGGTACTGCAGCGTGTGTACGTTAGTGACTTCTTGCATTCCTCATAGCGGTCCATGACATGAAACAGTCACCATGAATACGAGACAAAAATTAGTTTTCTCTCTCTTCAATTTTTTACGTCAACAGTTAACCAACTAATGCACGTGGACATATTACATCGATCACCTTCCATGATACAATATATTACTCTGCACGTACTGCTTGACAGCTACTACACAGTACACACTACACTAATGTCCACTCAGGGTTGTTCCTCAAGTTAGCTACCGTGTTAAACTCTTAGGAAAGTAGACTTATTTGTAATGCCAAACATTGAAATAAGGGAACATCCACCTGAATTAGTTTAAGCTAGTTGAAGAATCGTATATCAGGGCAACTCCAAGGGGATCACCAAACGAACGACAACAAATGTAGGCAGACATGTCTGGACATGTCCGCGGACAACGGGCAGGTGCCGGCCATCCAACCATCGTCACCAAATCCGGACAGGGGGCTATGACTAACAGTGGGCCAGGAGGACCAAGCGAAAAAAAATAGGTGAGTCGAACACATGGGTTGTCGGAAGATGTGGTCCAACTAACAGTGGATCAGGTGAACTAACAGTGGATCAGCTGACGATTTGAGGGATTCCGGACGTCCGGTCCAGTCCGTACAAATTCCATGACTTATGTGGGATTGCTTCAAGTGTCCAGATATTTGCGAGCGATTTGATGACCCTCGTTGGAGTTGCTCTCAGGAGATAGGGTTGCCATATATATACTCCCTTTGGTTGGTATTGAGTCCATTTGTACACTTGCGTTGCATAAGGAGTTTTACCAAAACTGACAAAAAATAAAATATAATTAAGTTGGGTCATTGTCCATGCTTGTACTATCCACTGTTTGGCGCCTGGTACATTATGTACTACCCTGTGCTCATTCAGGACTCAGAACATTAATCGATAATCACAACATCTCACAAAGAAATTGCACCGCCCAAATATGTTGATCGGCCAAATTTATCCATCCTTTTATCTCATAATCAGGTAATCTTTGGTACTTGAAATACCTTACCATACTAGCATGTGCATTAGAAAGGTAATGGAAAATTAGGTCGTGTTCCGTAGTTATGCTCATAGCTAAAAATAAGGTCCATTTATGGATGGAGCGAGTAATTATAAATAGGATTTTCTGATCCCAACATGTAGCTATTAAACATTGGAAAGAACATATGTGTGGAGTACTACGAAAATGAGTACATGCTTTATGTTAATTAAAAATGTTATGATGGAGAAATCTTACCTAATAAGGGCACCTAATTAATTCTATGTACGTGGCACATGCATTACAATAGTTACGGATGCGAGCTACGTACTCTTTGTGTGTACATTTGGATCGATGCAACTTTGTGTTGTAGAAAAACACATGCTTAATTAGGTGTCCATGCGTATATGTTTATGATGAGTGATTTGTCCATTTTTTTTTTACAAACTTCGACGACAAAGTGTTACTAAATTTCTTATAGGTAGGGAAATTGCCCTGATTTATTACGAGGGAAACTAGACCAAAAAAGTGTACAAAGAAAGCACTTAAAAATACAAACTAGAGCTTGGGGAGAGGATTCTAGACTAGCTAAGAAGAAGAATAGGAATACCAGAGAACGTTGTCTAAGCCTGATATGAGAGTACCGAGGCCCAACATCTTTCAACTGAGTTTCATATTCAACAACAGCAATTTCATATATGTAGGAAAGCTCATGCAGCGAGCACACCAAATTGCCCTCATCCTGTGCTGTGAAAGGTACTGCCCACCCAAATGCCAGAAAACTGAATTCGCATGCATGTCTATATGACCATATGATAAGATCGCGATGGCTTGGCAACTCTCATTTATCTTATCTATCTATACCTCTATATATACCTATACTAATTCTAGACTCCCAAGAAATTCCCACGTTAATCAGATTTTACGGACCGTTCATCCTGGTGGGACCGAATTATTACGGTGTAGATCCAATCATGAAATCCTCGGCAAGAAAAGTTATTTTTTTCGATTGTAAAAACAAAAGAAAAAATGAGTCTCTTAAAGAAAAAAAGTCTCTCAAGAAGTCCTCACAATTTATCCCACTTCCTATGTGAAGATTTCTCCATAGGTTGCAAAAGAAAAAAACGCTTTATCCCCAGTCTGCACGTACAAGAATATGGAAAAAAATAATAGAAGAAGTAAAAAAAAACATGGACAAAAATATCCAATCTTCACGTACAATGGATCCAACCTCAGGTAATTACCATGACGAGAAAAACTATATATAGCGATCTCCCGCACTAGCAAATAATAGTATAAAATAACAGCCCTAGAGCGTCACGCCTCATCCTATGTAAGTCATGCACGGCTCATCCTTTGTATTTTTCTATCTGTCAAGTAATAGAAGACGTGAAAAAACACTTACAAAAAAAATCCAATCTGCACGTACACTGGACCCAACCTCACGTAATTACAATCATGAGAAAAATTAGATAAAGCGATATCCTGCCCTAGGAAATAAGGCATAAAAAACAGCACTAGCTCATCCTCGCCCATGCCACCTCACATAATTACAATCATGAGAAAAATTAGATAAAGCGATATCCTGCCCTAGGAAATAAGGCATAAAAAACAGCCCTAGCTCATCCTCGCCCATGCCACCTCACGTAATTACAATCATGAGAAAAATTAGATAAACGATCTCCTGCCCTAGGAAATAAGGCATAAAAAACAGCCCTAGCTCATCCTCGCCCATGCCACCTCACGTAATTACAATCATGAGAAAAATTAGATAAACGATCTCCTGCCCTAGGAAATAAGGCATAAAAAACAGCCCTAGCTCATCCTCGCCCATGCTGTCTGTCGCCGTCGGCCGCGCCGCTGCATCACCTCCGTTTCCTCGGACGGCATCTGAGGTCTGAGTTTTGCAATCCCTTTTTTCAGCCGTAATGAGCCTCCTCCATCAGTGCATCCTTTCTCTACTGGATTGATCATGCCACATTGTCTCCTGCCATGAATGAGGGTTTGACATTGGAGATTTCGTTCCCAGATCACTAGCATGCCCTTCATGCCCTCACAACAAAACGCACTACTAATTGGTCTAAGTAGTACGCAGTATGCCCTATGCTAGGTCTGATTCAATTTGGCTCTAGCTTGGTATCACCTCAGCTCTTGCTGTACGCAGGGATTACATCCAAGGATCCTATCACAGCAAGGAGCGTAAGCCCCGAGAAAAACTGAGAAAAAACTATGATCGCAAGTTTGCTACCTGAAATTCCTCTGTAAAATCAAGAGAATTCCTCTAAGTTTATAGCTCCGGCCTTTTTCTGTTTATTTTGCTCTTCACACAAGCATGACCACTGCTGGTCTTTCAGGTGATGGTAGGTACATGGGTGTACCTATGGCAGATGCATATATAGTAAACAAGATGTCCAAATTCAAATCGAAAGGGAGAGGACAGATGCCACAATAAAAGAGGTACGTGTGTCGTTCATTTCATCCGTCTGATATTGGATTCGCAAGACAAATGTCATGTGTCACCTCGCCGTCCTACTACACACCTATGAAAGTTCCATCTCCTTTCCTGCAATCATACAACCGGACATGATGCGACCACAGGTCTACGTGATGTTCTACATGGCCTCTTTTAGTCTCTGTCCCTCTCACGGCCTGGATTGTTTCAAGCAAACTGCAGTCACCCTAAAAACCTAGGAGACCTGCGAATTAGTGAGCAATCCGTTGCCCACAAGGCCACCCTGCTTCAGATAATTAATTCATGGTTAGTGATGAGTAGATTCATCCATCTAGCCTAAGTTCATGGCAGTCATGTACATACTCCAGATTGTGGCTGCGTGTGAGGTCTTGGACTACGAAAAAAGGTAAATACTTTTTATTACTACAGGATATACCTTCAAAGTTCATGACGGTTCTAATAAACATATGATGTTCATTGGTTAGCTGAGTTAGGATTGGAGCTATTAAAAAATATTTATTCTGAGGAGTGCGAAAAATCCTTATACTGCTGCCTAAATTTTATTCCTACATCTACTTCTCACATTATACATATGCTGTACTATAAAGAGGTCTAATAATAGCATGATTGGGAGAAGCAGACAATCTAATAGAAAACGACCGAATAAATAATCACTGGTGGAAAAAGGGCCTTTGGTCGCGGTTCGCAACTGCCATTAGTCGCGGTTGCGCAACCGCGACCAAACAGGCGGGACTAAAGGCTCCACCCTTTAGTCGCGGTTTCTTAAGAACCGCGACTAAAGGCCCGTCCACGTGGGCGCCAGGTGGCCGCCGGGGCGGAGGTCTTTTAGTCGCGGTTCTTCTGGCCAACCGCGACTAAAGACCTCCGCAGGTTTAGGGTTTTAGCCCCCCCCCTAAACCTGCCCCCCCCCCCCTAAACCTGTTTTCTGTTTAATTTGTATTGTTTTATTTCTTTTATGCTTTATTTTAATTTTGAAGGAGTTTCACATATTCTACGCTACTACGTACATACATGCATATGAATGTACAATTTCAAAAAAATTTGAAATTAGAACCAAAAAGAATTCAAGAGGAATATACAGTATATATTCAATATCATCGGATGACCATATACAATTTTGAACAAGTTTCCATACATAATTTAAGGCATATAAAGTTCTACGTCCTCGTAATGGTGTTCTCCTTTAGGATGGAGGACTTCCCTCCTGAACCATCCAGCTAGTTCCTCTTGAAGTGGTCGGAAGCGAGCTTCTGGACTAAGCATCATCCGGAGGTTATTCCTCTGAGCATTGGTATCACTCGGAACCCGCTCAGAGGTGTATCTCCGGATCATCTCACAGACATAGTATCCACATAGATTGGTCCCCGCCGGCTGAATATCCCCAGCATTCTTAGCCTTTGCCATTTTGAATTCTAGCTCTTTTTTGAATTCACCGACCTTTGTATCTACGAACCGGCTCCAAACCCTACGAGGCAAAGAAAATTAAATGAACAAGAGAGTTATTAGTTACTTGATATTAGGAAATGAACGAAATAGGCCGATCGATATAGAGCGCAAATGAATGAAAATAATTACTTCTGCATCATTTTTCTCAGGTCGCCCCAAAGCTTTGGATCCATATTCAGAGAGTCGTGGACGAGACATTCTGAGGTGTCAACTTTAATTACTAGCAGAATCCAGTGGAACCTGCGGACACGATACATGCACAGTACGTCATGCATAACTCATCGATTAGCCGGCCACATACCATGCATGGAGTAAACAAAAGAGAATGTGCTCAAGACAGAAACACTCACCCAAAATGGTAAGGAAATAGAATATCACTTTTGAGTTCCTGCTTTGTAAGAAACTGCCACAGGTCTGCCTCCATGTCGTCGGGGTGATGCCGCAACACATATCCATTAACGATGTGTGGGTCAATGAACCCAACATCATGGATGTTCCTTACTCTGCATTCCTTAATCTTCATTCTGCATGTATAATAGCGGACACAACAATATAGTTAGGACATATATATAGTGCAGGCAATATGAACGAGATGGGGTAGAAATAAATCACTTACAGAACGTAGCAACTGATGATAGATTTGTCGAGCTCGCGCAGATTGAAAAGCTGGAACAATTCACTCAGATGAATTTGTACATAGTAATGTTTGAAGTGATGCTCATGTCTAACTTCCGCATAAATATATTCGTTGGCGTTTTTATTTTTTATGTAACCCTTGTACCATTTCAGCAGACCTTTCATTTGCGGAGGTAGATCCTGTTCCTGCGCAGGCTCGACGAGAGGCCCATTCTTCACATATGTAATTACTACCTCCTTCACTGGCAGATCATCAAGGCCTAACAGTTCACGAAGAGTAATACCTAAGTTGGCCGCTTGTTCTCTGGCACTCGTTGCAGTCAATCCAAGTGCTGCCGCAGCTGCTATGATATCGGGGTCATCCGGACCGGCGGCTTTCACTATAAGCGGGGCAATTGATTGTTTACTTTGTTCCCCGAGCTGGGCAACTCGTTTACTTTGATCGGGGTCATCCGCCCGCCCTTTCTTCTCCTTCAACATGAGTGCCTGCCTACGAAGTTCACGTGCATAGTCCTCAGGCAGATTCTTCGCGGCTTGGGACGGTGTGCTCAAAAATGACTTAGCCCACTTCTTTTGCTCATCAGAAAATACTGGCTTGGGCTCGGGCTCTCTTTTCTTCTTGCAGTCCGCCTTCCATTTCTCAAGATCAGCAGCCGCGGCCGCGGCAGTTTCCTCGGCACTACGTTCCCAAGGCCTTGTGGGGAGAGGCTTCAGTGATGGCTCCGGTACCTTTGTGGTCTTAGGTACATAAGGGTCCGGGTTAATAACCCAGGACTGCTTCTGCTTCTTTGCCGGAGGTGGATTGGGGGGCGGCGTCTGATCACCCGCCGGACGAGGACTGGGGGGCGGCGTCTGATCACCCGCCGGACGTTGTGGACTGGGAGGCGTCGGCTGACGTGACGGAGGTGTAGGTGAACCGCCACCACCACCACCACCGCCGCCGCCGCCACCGCCACCATCACCACCGTAGGGGGGTGGACTTGTTGTCCTTGGCGCCTCGCCTGGAAACTTGATAAACTTCTTTTGCCATAGAATGAAATGGCGCTTGACATCTCCAAGTCTTTTCTCCCCTTCAGGTGTAGCAATGTCAATCTTCAGGTCCTCAAACCCTTGGACTATGTCCTCCACCGTGACACGAGCATAGCCATCTTGAATGGGGTTGTTGTGGTGGAGTGCTCCAGGTAAACATGGTAAAGCACTGCCGATGGCTACCTTCATGGACATGTTCCCGATAGGATAATACAGATGACATTCTTTCCTCTCCTTTATATCGTCCACGGGGTAGTGAGGAGGCTCCGGTGCAGTAATTTCGACCACCAGAGGCTCCGGTGCAGTAATTTCGATCGTCGGTGCATCTGCACCAGCCGGTGGGGCCTCCGTGGAAGCCACGCTGCTTCTCCGCTGCTGGCTTCCGAGATCCGCTGGATGATCTTCATGCTGCGCCCCAGCTGCATCTCTTTCGGCTACTAGTACACTCACGGTTTTCTTCATCACATCCATTTCCGATGCCAACCGCGCCACAACATCTGCTTCCCGATCCATCTTTCTCTTACGGCTTCTGTAACCGTACGGGTCATCGTTCTGGGGGAACCCTATTTTCCACGGAATGTGCCCCATGCCTCGTACACGTCCTCCGTGTTCAGGATTCCCGAGGGCTTTTGTCAGTGCGTCGTTCTCTCTGTTGAACTTGATCTTCCCCTCTTGAGCATCCCTCATTGCGTCAATAAGGGCTTGGGTGGGTTTCATTATTTTGCCCTGGTAAACACACTCCCCTGTCTCTGGGTTCAGCGTTCCCCCATGTCCGTACCACCAGCTTTTGGCCCTTGGGTCCCATCCCTCCGTACCTGGACGGATTCCTCGCGCCCTCAGCTCGTTCTCCATCTTCGCCAACCTAGGCTGCCAAAGGCGATACCCTCCTGGCCCCATAATATGATTGTACTCCTTCTTAGCCGCATTTTCCTTATTTTTTTTCGATATTTGAATGAACTGCTCGGATTTCTTTTGCTTCACAAATTCTGGCCAATCATGTTTCAGTTTCTCATATTGTCCTTTGAAATCCGGAGTCTTGTTCTGCTTGACAAAGTCATGGTTTAGATTTTGCTTGAATTTCCGGAATGCGTCGGCCATCTTATGAAGAGCGAACTGTTTGACTAGCCTCCTCCTCTCCTTGTTTTCCTCAATCTTGTTACCCTCCTCATCGAATTTGTTGTATTCCGGAGGTAGAACGAAATGTTCCATAAGCTTCTTGAAGCAATCTTTTTTTGTTCTCTTATCGACAAAAGTGAAACCAGCAATTCGTGCCTTCTTTGGCTCATTCCACTCTTGGACGGTGATCGAGACGTTGTCTCTAACAACGGCTCCGCATTGGCTGACAAACTTGATGGCGTTCTTGCGGGGCTCCAGCGGCCTGCCGGTTGCACTTTCGACAACCTCGATGGTGCATGTTTCCCCTTGTTTCATCGTCTTGGTTGCGCCACGCTTTGACGACGTACTCGATTGTTTCGACGATCCGGCCGAGGGCTAAAATAACAAAGAGAGTCGCGCCCGTTAGTACACACATATTTATTCAAATCAGTTAGTTTGTATCACCAGAGGCTCAATGTATATATATACCTCGGCGCCGGAGGTGGTTGCTACTTCCATTTGAAGATCGTCGTTTATCGACGTTTGTTCGGCATCATCTTGCTGACGGCGCCCTTCATCTTCACCGTCAAGGTTCAGATAAGAAGAGTCATCATCTTCTTCTTGTCCGGTCGGCACGTATTGAATATCGCCGTTTATGATGCCGAACATATGTGCTTCACCGTCCGGATCATAGTTGTCCATAATCGGGTCAGCTCTATCGTCCGCCATTATGTCAGTCCTGAAAACATGTAGTAAAAACAAATTAATTAAGTGAAGAAGGGGGGCGGTGGCGGTGGCGGTGGCGAAAGGGCGGTGGCAAAAGGAGGGGGCGAGGAAGGGGTGGGAGAGGGTGTCGCGGTAGAGCGCGAGACGGGGCGGCAGACGACGGCGCCACGGAGAGGGAGGCCAGGACAACACACATGTATAACCCTCGCCATTTGGTTAATTATCAAATTTTATGGTTTTTTGTTAATTATCAAGTTTTAAGTTACTTATTTTCTTCTTCCTTTTTCCTTTCTTCTTCTTTCTTTCTTCTTCTTCCTTTCTTCTTCTTTCTTTCTTCTTTCCTTTCTTCTTTCTTTCTTCTACTTCCTTTTCTTCTTATTCCTTTCTATTCTTTCTTTCTTCTTCTTTCCTTTTTCTTTTTTCTTTCTTTCTTCTTCTTCCTTTCTTCTTCCTTTCTTCTTCTTTTTTTCTTCTTCCTTTTTCCTTTCTTCTTCTTTCTTTCTTCTTCTTCCTTTCTTCTTCTTTCTTTCTTCTTTCCTTTCTTCTTTCTTTCTTCTTCTTCCTTTTCTTCTTATTCCTTTCTATTCTTTCTTTCTTCTTCTTTCCTTTTTCTTTTTTCTTTCTTTCTTCTTCTTCCTTTCTTCTTCCTTTCTTCTTCTTTTTTTCTTCTTCCTTTTCCTTTCTTCTTTCTTTTGGTTTTCATTTGGTTTTTATTTGGTTTTCATTTTTTTTATTCCTTTTTCTTTCTTGTTTTTTCTTCTTCATTTTCCTTTCTTCTTTCTTTCTTCTTTCTTTTTTTCTTCTTCCTTTTTCTTCTTTCTTTTTTTCTTCTTCCTTTGTTTTTCTTCTTCCTTTCTTTTTTCTTCTTTCTTTTTCTTTCTCGTTTTTTTTCTTCTTCCTTTTTCTTTCTTCTTCCTTTGTTTTTCTTCTGTTTTTTTGTTTTCTTTTCTTTTTTCTTCTGTTTAATTTGTTTTTTTTTTGTGTTTTCCTTTTTCCTTTTTCCTTTTTCTTCCTTTTTTCCTTTTTCTTCTTCTTCCTTTTCCCTTTTTCTTCTTCTGATCTTCTTCTGCCGGCGGAGGACGGCAGGGCCAGCGGGCGGCGGGCGGCGCGCGGAGGGCGGCAGGCAGGGCCAGCGGGCGGCGGGCGCGCGGCGCGCGGAGGACACGGCGCAGGCAGGGCCAGCGGGCGACGGGCGGCAGGGCGCAGGGCACGGGCGGCGCTCACTGGGGACGGGGGGCGGCGGCGCGCAGGGCTCCGGCGTCGGGCAGGGCTTCGGCGTCGGCGTCGGAGACGATCGGCGTCGGGGCAGCGCTTCGGCGTCGAGAGAGAGGAGAATGGGAAGTGGCAAAACTGCCAAGTGCAGTATTTATAGACGCAGCTTTAGTCGCGGTTGGTGTGGCGGACCGCGACTAAAGCCTAGCTTTAGTCGCGGTCCGCCACACCAACCGCGACTAAAGCTACCCTTTAGTCGCGGTCCGCCACACCAACCGCGACTAAAGGGTTTTGGCGCCGCTTCGTTCCCGCGCAGGAAAGAGGCTTTAGTTGCGGTTGGTGTGGCGGACCGCGACTAAAGCTAGGCTTTAGTCGCGGTCCGCCACACCAACCGCGACTAAAGCTCTGTGCTGGCACTGGCGCGGTGCGGTGGGATGTTTAGTCCCACCTCGCTAGCCGAGAGGCTTCGACAGTGGTTTATAAGCGCGGCTGCGCTGACCACTTCGAGCTCCTCTCAAATGCAGGCTTACGGGCCTATTCTGTTACTGCTAGCCTGTGGGCCTACTGGGCCTTCCTGCGGGCCTGAATCCTGGCCCAATAATGGGTTTCTAGTCGTATTCAGGCCGTGGTGGCCCAGTAGGTGGCTTATTTTTTATTTTTTGCCTGTTTTTTGTTTTCATTTTTGCTTTATTTATTTTGTTTTGTTTCTACTTACAACAAAAAGCTTATTTATTTTATTTTATTTTGTTTCTAATTACTTATTTATTTTACTTTATGATAATTATTTTTGCTATTAAAGTTTCTAATTACTTATTTATTTATGTTATTAAAATCTTAAAAATACAATTATATATCAAAAAAATCAGAAAATAAAACTAATTCATTTTAAATTCTTGTTTTTCTTCTGTTTTTTTCTTCCTTTTTTCTTCTATTTTTTTCTTCTGTTTTTTTCTTCCTTTTTCTTGTTTTTCTTCTTTTTTTTCTTCCTTTCTTCCTTTTTCCTTTTTTCTTCTGTTTGTTTTTTTCTTATGTTTTTCTTCTGTTTTTCCTTTTTTCTTTTGTTTGTTTTTTCTTCTGTTTTTCCTTCTTTCTTCTTCTTCCTTTTTCCTTTTAAAATCAGAAAAATAAAACTAATTCATTTTAAAATCTTAAAAATACAATAATATATCAAAAAAATCAGAAAAATAAAACTAATCCCTTGAACGTTTGACAAAAGGTTTGATACATCATTCAGTTCATCGACCAAATACAAAGTTTGGTACAATAAATTATTACACATCAATTCTTCCCTTGTGTCCCTGCTTGCTTACGATTGTGCCGTATCCATGGAGCATCCTCATCATTTAACTTAATGCTTGGGTCGGTGTTCACTTTGAAGGGCGGAATTTCACCAAACATATTATAATCTTCTGACATGTCTGTTTTGTCCTCCACTCCCACGATGTTTCTTTTCCCTGAAAGAACAATGTGGCGCTTTGGATCATCGCATGATGTACTGATCGTTTTCTTATCTTTCCGTTTCCTCGGTTTGCTACTCATGTCCTTCACATAGAAAACCTGAGCGACATCTTTCGCTAGGACGAATGGTTCGTCAAGGTAACCAAGATTGTTGAAATCCACCATTGCCATTCCGTATTGCTGGTCCACCTTTACCCCACCTCCTGTTAGCTTGAACCATTTGCACCGGAACAAAGGGACCTTAAAGGAGGGTCCATAGTCAAGTTCCCATATCTCCTCTATGTAACCATAATATGTGACCTTTTGCCCATTCTCGGTTGCTGCATCAAAGCGGACACCACTGTTTTGGTTGGTGCTCTTTTTATCTTGGGCGATCGTGTAAAATGTATTCCCATTTATCTCGTACCCTTGGAAAGTCGTTATAGTCGAAGATGGTGTCTTGGCCAACATGTACAGCTGATCTACAACATCATTGTCATTCATTAAATGTTTTCTCAACCAACTGCCGAAAGTCTCCATGTGGGCCTTCCTAATCCAGGATTCAGGCTTCCCCGGGTTGTCCGAGCGTAAAATATTCTTGTGTTTCTCAAAGTACGGAGCCACCAAGCTGGAATTGGTCAGTACAGTGTGGTGTGCTTCAGTCAGAGAATGGCCGTCCATACATATCGTTGATTTCCTTCCGATCGTGCCTTTTCCACTTAGTCTCCCCTCGTGCCGCGATCGAGGAAGGCCAATCGGCTTAAGGTCAGGAACAAAGTCAACACAAAACTCAATTACCTCCTCATTTCCATAGCCCTTGGCGATGCTTCCTTCTGGCCTAGCACGGTTACGAACATATTTCTTTAATACTCCCATGAACCTCTCGAAGGGGAACATATTGTGTAGAAATACAGGACCGAGAATGAAAATCTCTTCGACTAGGTGAACCAGGAGGTGCGTCATAATATTGAAGAAGGATGGCGGGAACACCAACTCGAAACTGACAAGACATTGGACCACATCGTTCTGTAACCGTGGTAGATCTTCTGGATTGATTACCTTCTGAGAGATTGCATTGAGGAATGCACATAGCTTCACAATGGCTACTCGAACATTTTCCGGCAGGAGCCCCCTCAAAGCAATCGGAAGCAATTGCGTCATAATCACGTGGCAGTCGTGAGACTTCAGGTTTTGGAACTTTTTCTCCGCCATGTTTATTATTCCCTTTATATTGGACGAGAATCCAGACGGGGCCTTCATACTGCTCAGGCATTCAAAAAAGATGACCTTCTCTTCTTTGGTCAGAGCGTAGCTGGCACAACCTTGAAACCATTCCGGATGCCGGTCATCAGGGTCTTTCAAACGTTGCTGATCCTGCCGTGCTTCCTTTGTATCATTTGTCTTCCCATACACGCCCAAGAAGCTTAGGAGGTTCACGCAAATATTCTTCGTAACGTGCATCACGTCGATTGCAGAGCGGACTTCTAGGACTTTCCAATATTCTAGCTCCCAGAATATAGATTTCTTCTTCCACATGGCTGCGTGCCCGTCAGCTCCCTTCGGAACTGATTGTCCGCCAGGACCCTTTCCAAAGATGACTTTCAAATCCTTGACCATATCAAATACCTCAGCACCAGTGCGTTCTGCAGGCTTCGGCCGGTGATCTGCCTTGCCGTTGTAATGCTTGCCTTTCTTTCTTACTGGATGAATTTTTGGAAGAAATCGACGATGCCCAAGGTACACGTTCTTCTTACAATTTGGCAAATGTACACTTTCAGTCTCATGTAAGTAGTGCGTGCATGCATTGTATCCTTTATTTGACAGTCCCGAAAGGTTACTAAGAGCAGGCCAATCGTTGATGGTTACGAAAAGCAACGCTCGTAGGTCAAATTCCTCTTGTTTGTGCTCATCCCACACACGGACACCAGGTCTGCCCCACAGCTGTAAAAGTTCATCAACTAATGGCCTTAGGTACACATCGATGTCGTTGCCGGGTTGCTTAGGACCTTGGATGAGCACTGGCATCATAATGAACTTCCGCTTCATCCACAACCAAGGAGGAAGGTTGTAGATGCATAGAGTCACGGGCCAGGTGCTATGGCTGGAGCTCTGCTCGCCAAAAGGATTCATGCCATCTGTACTTAGACCAAATCTTATGTTCCTTGCGTCAGCTGCAAAATCTTTGAACTCTCTGTCGATCTTTCTCCATTGCGTTCCATCTGCGGTGTGTCTCAACTCCCCGTCCGACTTACGGTCCTCTTTGTGCCATCGCAACAACTTGGCATGCTCTTTGTTCCTGAACAGACGTTTCAACCGTGGTATTATAGGAGCATACCACATCACCTTGGCGGGAACCCTCTTCCTGGGTTTCTCGCCCTCAACATCGTCACCAGGGTCATCGCCTCTGATCTTATAACGCAATGCAGTGCATACCGGGCATTCATTCAAATTCTCGTATTCACCGCGGTAGAGGATGCAGTCGTTGATGCATGCATGTATCTTCAGAACCTCTAAACCTAGAGGGCAGACAACCTTCTTTGCTTCGTACGTACTGGCGGGCAACTCGTTATTCTTTGGATACATATTCTTCAACATTTTCAGCAAGTTTTCAAATGCCGAGTCAGCTACACCTGCCTGTGCCTTCCATTTCAGCAAATCCAGTGTGCAGCCCAGCTTTTTCAGACCATCATCGCATCCGGGGTACAACGACTTTCTGTGATCCTCTAACATGCGATCCAAATTCTCCCTCTCCTTTTCAGTTTCGCAGCGTCTCCGTGCATCAGCAATGGTCCGACCAAGATCATCAACGGTCTCATCACGTGCCTCTTCTTCACCTTCACCTTCCCCTTCACCTTCCCCTTCACCTTCACCTTCACCTTCAGCATCCTCCATGAAAGTATCACCGAAATCAGCAAGATAGCTTTCATCGATGAAATCATCCCCTTCTTCATCTTCTTCCATTATAACCCCTCTTTCTCCATGCTTGGTCCAACAATTATAGCTTGGCATGAAACCGTGCCGAAGCAGGTGCAGGTGAACTTCTCTTGAGGAAGAGTAACCCTTCTGATTCTTACAGTCAACACATGGACAGATAACAAAACCCTTCTGCTTGTTCGCATTAGCCACTACGAGGAAATCTTTCAAACCCGTAGTGAACTCGCGGGAGAGTCGGTTACCGTACATCCATTGCCGATTCATCTGCATTATTATAATATAAAATATATAATTAACCATCATGCATTTGTTAAACTAACTAGCTATAAACAATAGAAATTAAACAATGAACAACACACATGCATATTTAATCAATGACACACATGCATGAAAGGTTCAAGTTGCTAACCGCGATCGAGGAGGAAAAAATGAATGAGGAACCTCAAGTGTGGCTCTTGGGGCATTTCATCAAACACCTTGTGTGCATAAGAGGAACCAAAAGCAAACCTACACCCCTTGTGAAGCTTGTGAAGAGAAGTGGCACCAAATGGCTAAGTGAGTGTGCTGAACTGGTACATATAGGGGAGGAGCTTTAGTCGCGGTTGGCCTGGCCAACCGCGACTAAAGGCCTTTGGGCACCTTTAGTCGCGGTTGGCCTGGCCAACCGCGACTAAAGCCCCTCACGTGCACCAGCTGGCCACCGAGCGCCCTGGGCGCAGGCATTTGGTCGCGGTTCGTCTGCCGAACCGGGACTAAAGGCTTCATTAGTCGCGGTTCCTACAGTTCCGCGACTAATGGGGCTGGACGGAAGCCTCTTTTTCTACCAGTGAATATGTTATTTTGTATAAAGAACTATATCTTAGATAGAGATATAAATACATATTAATCTTATGTACAGTCAGAGAAAGGGTCGCTTCAGTATTATGATTTTTTTTCTCATAGCTTATTCCTACTCCGAGTCATATTATTTCTAAATTCTCAATCTAAACAAAGGTTCAGTAAAAATTTCTTATGACCAGCTTTTGCTGGATAGGTGCTAACAAGTGTAGTTTCGTAAACAAATACACTAAATTGTGCACTATTAATTACTTTTGTATAATTGTAGTTTCGTCCGCAAAAATGAAACTTCTCTCTAAGACCAATAAACAAAGAGCTGAGAGCCAATTATTGACAATTTTCCGTCCATACTACTAAACAGGAAATATTACATCACTTTGCGACAATCCCCCGAAAATTGTGGGTACCATGTTCTCACATTCCAAACATCATCTTTGTAGAATATATAATTATTTCATAGGTTACTTAATTGCCAGCCCGAGCAGGTGCATGTTTGTAATTGCACCACTTCCTATTGTACTAGAGTAGATGCTCAAAATGTTACCATTATCTATTAATGTCGCATTGTTGTCAGTGCGTCTTCAGTTGGTCAAAATTCCATATATTTATAGAAAGAGCAGAACATCAATATACAGATATTTGATTTACCAAAAAGTTGTAGAAATATTCACATGTAATCCGGTAGAGATAAAAGCACACAAATGGCTCTGTAGTAATTCAAGATAAATATTTTTGGATGTTTGATGAGAAATATTTAGTCAGTAACTCTCCAAGATTGCCTTCTAATTTGAATGGTACGCATTACACCTATGAAGTATAGGGACCTCCCCAACCACAACAAGGTTTCTGCAGTTCTTTTACCCCATTTGTTTTTTCATCATCACATTTATCACATAGCCAAGTTGTTCGCTGAAACCTTTTGTGTTAATTTTCAGAAAAGGAGTCGCTATATCTATAAAATGTTGGCTCTACGTACTGTCAATAAGAGAGAACATAAAGCAACAATGAATTCTGAAATCATAGGATCATATTATACAAGTTGGCCATGGAGTTTAACCGTACTAACTATAAAATATAATGTAAATTTTCACATGTATAACCATATACTTAATTTTAATATATTTCTATTCCTACACACTGAAGCAACATTTCACCGAAATAACTAGCCCGTGCAGCTGCACGGGTTGACGACTAGTATTTATATTTACTAATTGGAGGCACCATACGAGGCTTCACGTGAATCCTTGAAAACTAAGAAAATTAGCCGTCCGATCTTCGTATTAACTATTTACAACCATCAGATCAAATAACTAAGAGTCCTTAACCAATATCCCACCTACATGCAGAAAAAAAATATTTCACGTTATTCAGTAATTCTTCAGCTTGTCCAACAGTTCATTCCCTGAAAACACAACCAGCACAACTATCTAGGAAGTCCCTAGAAGAATCGGTTAGTCGATTATAGAAGATATCAAGTATTTCATTTTTCTTAAGAGGATGATCAGGCAAAGCATTAAGTAACTGGCAAAGCCTCCCCCAAGCTTGTGGGAGACTCTCTTCTTTAGTTTGAACAAAGTTAAATGTTTCCTGTAAGACAGCTTGTTTCTTATGAGCAGGAAAATATTTTTCGGAGAAGTAATAAATCATATCCTGGGGACTACGCACACAACCAGGAGCAAGAGTATTGTACCAAGCTTTAGCATCACCCTTTAATGAGAAAGGAAATAATTTGAGAATAAAATAGTAGCGAGTTTTCTCATCATGAGTAAAAAGGGTGGCTATATCATTCAACTTAGTAAGATGTGCAACAATAGTTTCAGTTTCATAACCATGGAAAGGATCATATTCAACCAAAGTAATTAACTCTGGGTCGACAAAGAATTCATAATCCTCATCATCAATAAAGATAGGTGAAGTAGCAAACTTAGGATCACACTTCGTTCTAGCATTCAGAGATTTTTCTTTATACTTGTGTAATAATTTCTCTAGATCATCTCCATCATTGCAAGCAAGAATATCTCTAGTTGTTTCTTCACTCATAACATAACCTTCCGGTACCTTAGGCAATTCATATCTAGGAAGGATAGTTCTAGCAGGTGTTTCAGGAGTTTCAGTTTCAAGCTTATCATCAGATTCAACAACATCATGTTGTATTACTCTAGCAATTTGTTTATCAAGAAATTCACCAAGTGGCACATCATCATTATCAAAGGAACTGGTCCACCAATATCTAGCCATGTACGAGGAGTGTTTTGAGAAAATCTTCTTAGTCAACAAGAAGCAACTCATACTATATGTCGGAATCACTAGGATTACCGATTTGATTAGGTTTCTCTTGTCGCGCATGACATATTCCTCTCGGACGAGCCATTCATCCTTGCTCGACATCGTTCATCGGTATGATTAAAAGTCCCGCCGGTGATCCTCCCTACTGTCGTTGGGAGTCCAGGATACTGCTTTGTGAAAGCCTCACTAGGAATGCCCAACAACTGCTTGACATGAATTCTCCTATACTCCGGAGTGTTAGGGATAAAACAAATATCACTTTTGTCCTTACTAACTCTACCCGAGCATTGAGAATATATCATGAGGATCTCATTTAAAGGTGTTTTCCTATCCCTCGCAACGGTGACTATCCATATAGATGATTCAACTTTCTTGCCTTCCATCAATGGTGCTTTGCTTCTAGGGGTTTCCACATTCTCAATACCTTCACGAATAGAAAATCTTTTGATTTTGACCCAACACAGACCTCCGTTTCCATCTGATAATTATTTGATTGTTTCCCGGGAGTTCCACAATATCCACGCTTCCATGAACAAATATAACTTTTGATTTAGGCAAGACACATGTCTCGGTTCCCTTCTGAAAATTATCTCATAGGGGATAGTCCAGAATCTACCTGACCTGGTACATAAAATGAATGGAATCAATGATAGACTCTTCAAAGTTTTTAGGGGAAACAAAAGCAAGCAACTCATAGGATACGTTGATTGGGCTTGGATAATCGATTAACCATGACTTCTTCAATAGTTTGGATTGCTTACCACATGTGTCACGCGTATAGTGCTTATACATCCCTTCTTTCGAAGAAGACTGGGTTGTCGTCAAGCCAGCTGCCACATCATCCCGACATATAGATTCGTCCGTCTCCTCAGACAGGAAAAAATGATAATATCGCTAAAAGTGTCAAAGGGAAAATGATAAGCAATCATCCTAGGTGATGAGACTATTGAAGAAGCCTTTACGGCTGATGAATAAATAAAAACTAACTAAAAATGCATCAAGGAAGTTCTGAGAGGGGTTAATCCACCGTTCGTTGGCACTTCAATATTCGTGCGAGTCGTCTTTGCCCAATTTTCCACCAGGCCTCGCCGCATCACCCCGAAATTCAGGTCAAACCCTACGATTCGTTCGCCGGCGAGCCGCCTGCGATGGCTGGCGGCGGCGCTGGATCCGTTGTGAACGGGACGCCGCTCAGGTGCGACCGTGCCGCCGTCCCCGCCCCCCTCCCTGACGAGGTCGTCCAGTGGGAAATCCTCGTCCGCGTGCCGGGGAAGGAGCTCCTCCGCTGCCGCGCGGCCTGCCGCTCCTGGCGCCGCCTCGCCTCCGACGCCGCGTTCCTGACGGCCCACCACCGCCGCCAGCCATCGCTCCCGCTGGTCTTCTTCCGCACCAGGAGTAACGACTACGCCGCCCACGCCGTGGTTGATGCCTTGGATATCCGGCGAACCCCCGCCGCTCGCCGGCCCGTCCTCGGGTTCGACGACTACAACAAATCTCGCCGTAGCTTCACCATCCACGCCTCCTGCGACGGCCTCCTCCTCCTTTCCCTCTCCAACCACCGCTTCTACATCTGCAACCCGGCGACGCGCCAGTGGCTCCAGCTCCCGGATCTGACCGGCGGCAGTGTCGCGGCCCTGTACCCTCACCGCCCGTCAAGCGACTACCGTGTCCTCTTCTGGAAGTATACAGACAACAAGAGTTGCAGGTTTGCCTACTACGTCCTCACCGTCAGCTCGTTGCAGGGACAACAGAGATGCATCGGGCTGCCAGTGGCCTCGCCATCCATGACCAAGGACAGGTCCTGGTGGCACCTTCAAGCCTCCGAGCACCCGCCTCTCCTGCTACATGACTGCCTACACTGGCATGCTTTCAACAGCAAGATAGTAATTTTCGACACGGTGGCAGAGTCATTCAGCTGGGTGCAATCTCCCACAGCCACCAGCTCGGCACATCTGCTTCAGATGGATGGTATGCTCGGCATCGGCTGTATAGATACCGCTACCATGACCGCGAAAGCATGGGTGTTGGAGGACTATGAGGCGGAAGTATGGTCGTCAAAGTACCGGACTGAATTGCCGGAGGAGGAGATGATGGAAGATGGTAAATGTGTTCAGTGTCTATACGGCAAGGTTGTGTCTGAGAAAGGAGATATGCTGCTAATCGGTCGCATTTGTTGGTCCCTCTCCCTGTTTCACTGTGACAACAAGGGCGAGTTGATCCAGAAATTCCTATGGGAGAACGTTGATCCAAAGCTTCTCGGGATCTCTTTCAAAGAGAGCCTAGTCAGGCATCCGTTCTTCCAGAGGAAAGATGGCAGCCGTGTGAGGCTGCCACGTTTTCTCCGAGGGCTGTAGGGGAGCTAGCACTGGTGCTTCTTCTTGATGGTCTCCTTGCTTACTATCGGTGTGAGTATCTAGCTAGAAAATACTCCCTTTGTTACCTAAATCGTCTTATAAAAATTTACAGAGGGAGTAATTCCTAAGTAGGAGGGAGGTTAGACTCAGTAGTATCTAGTACTTTGCTTGCCTATATATGTACTCTAGATACATCCATTGAAGAGACAAGTAATTCCGAACGGAGGGAGTATGATCCAAATGTAGTGCATGACTCCACTCACCATGCTTGTTCAAAACTTTCCTTTATAGTTTTGCTACTCTATAACATATGCTGAGAATGTATATAAAACCTTATGGAAGACGCAAGGATGACACTGATCTGTTTTAACCTCAGTAAGAATCTGTTCAGTGAATTGCAAATTGTAGTATTTACAGAAGTACAATATGCAAGATGGAGAAAAAATGTTTTAGAGAGATTTGTGGTGGTTTACAGATAACGAAACTGATGACATGCTTCCATGAATAGTAGTCATTGTCCTTAGTACTGAAATACCAGATGGTTACCGGTAGGTTCTCGATAAGCATTAACACTTCTGGAGTTTCACTTCTTGAGACTTAGGGGGTGTGCATTGGACCATTTTCATCAAAACGTCAGTGTACCCATCTACTGCTAAAAGTGCCCAGCTATTCGATTATTATCTATCTGTGGAGTGATATCGGCACGTGCTTGGTTAGTTCTCTGGCACCTAACATATTAGGTTTGCTTGTATTGGTAGAATCACAGTTACAGTTCACAGTGACAGTTTGAAAATATATATGCCAAAACCCCGGAAGTTGTGACAGTCTGATACTTTCTCAAATTGGAAGGAAGTTGTGATAGTATCCTGGACTTGGCAGTAATGATGTTAGATATATAGAATCCAGCAAGGAAGTACTAGTGTGCCGCAACACTGGTTAATTTAGTTTTTTTCCATTGCTTGTGTCCACTTCCAACTTCATGCTAGAATGGGCCGACCCATTCTCAGCGGTTCATTTTTCGCTTCTTCTAATCTTCAGAAACATCGTCATTTGGCTTCCGTTTATCCTGGTTGCCTTTTACCGAAAAAGGCTTTCGCCCCGCTTTATATATAAAGCACCAAACCACAAGCATCCAGTACAACGACACGCCACACCACCGCCACACACGCACACACCCAAAACAGGATACATAGACGTTGAGCGCAGCAACACCACTCCTAGCACTACCGCCCCGAAGATATGAAGCTACATATGACGAACCATGTGCTTCAAGGCGGCGCCTTCAGAAAGGATACGACGCCGGAGCGCCGCCACCGCCCGATCCAACACTACTAGGAAAAGGCCTACTAATGGCGCACTGGTTTTGCCTACTAATGGTGCATTACCAGTGCGCCATTAGTAGCACGCCACTATTATATCTTACTAATGGCACACCACAAGTGCGCCATTAGTATTTGGTATACTAATGGCGCACCCACTAGTGCGCCATTAGTATGTAACAGCGTGCGCCATTAGTGTGCCTCCCGGGGGGCCATACGTAAGCATGGCTTTGTCATAGTAATGGCGCATTCTACGCTGATGCGCAATTAGTATCCTTTGGCACACTAATGGTGCACCTGGTGGTGATGCGCCATTAGTATGAATATTTGGTTTATTTTTTTTTCTTTTCTGATTTTTGCGCAGGTTACAAAATATATTATTAGACAGAATATAAAATATATTATTAGACAGAATATAGACAGCAGTACACAGCAACATCAGATTCATCGAATACAATAGAAGATTAGTCTCCGAATACAATTCATCATATTAGTCTCCGAATTCAAAAGACCGAACAAAGATAAAACATTACAAGTCTCAAGACCGCGAGTATCGAGTTTGTTTTCACATTACAAGTCGATATCGATCATCTAAACTACCATCACATAGAAGAGAGTTGTGGTCATCACGATGAGCATCATCGCGATCAAACTGGTCTTCATCCGGTTCCTCCAACACTCCCTCCTCTCTCTCGCTAGATAGCGGGCGTATCTAAATTCGGCCTTCGCCGTAGTGGTGTACCCTTTGTAACTGTTACCGCTGAAACGGTGAACCTGTCTTCGGCACTCCTCCCAGTCGTCGTAGACTCCGGAAACCTTACCCTTGTACACGACATACGACGGCATGTCTATGCACAAGCCAAACAACAGACAATACATAAGTAAGCAATATGTAAGTATGCAACAAAAGGATCGGAAGAGAAAAGCAAGACATTAATAGCACGATTCATGGTCCTACTAATAAATAGCATCGATTACATCTAAGTTGAACGACTGTCCAAACCAAAGAGACATACGAATTCATTAAAGTATAATTACAACATGAGCCAATCAATGTTTCAGAACTACACATCACTACTTTCGACTCGACTCATCGGACAGGAGCGTGGATGAAGCCGCCGTCTGTCGTGATGGTCATGAAATCGCGGTCGTTGTCACCCTGCATTTGTAGCGTTCCATCTATCTCACTGTTGGATGGTTGATATCTGAGGAAGAACTGCACCGAGGTATGAAGGACATCTTGATGGATGATGTTCGCAAACTCCGACTGGATGCGAAAAAATTCTTGTCTGAGGTCCGCGTCCTGGACTGCCGACAAGCTCATGGCCCAATCTTTGAGATTATCTGGTAACAGAAGTTGATGATGGTCCCTTACGATCGCCCGCATGTGATGGAGGGCGTAGTAGGCATCCTTCTGACCGCCAGGCGGCTGCTTGACGCAGCAGAACTTCGTATTGTGTGAGAACGTGTGCTTGCCGTACTTACGAACTGGCCTGGTGAAGGTGCCTCCAGATTTGGTGTAGCCGGGGAGAACATCATCAAGAACTTTCTTGACATTTGTGTAGTCTATGTTGGAGTTACGGTTCGGGTCTAAATACGTGGCCATGGAATATTTCGGGCTTAAGAGGATGAGTGTGCAATGTGTGTCACTGCACAGAACACGGAATGTTAGAAAAAAAAGAACGATCGACATCTAAGAAATCATATGTTACGGGGCGGTTAAGGGATGACTTACTCGGGAAAGTAAGGCACAAGGAAGTTATCCTTATCTGCGTTTGCCAGAATGACGCCTTCGAGGTGTGAACTCGCAACTTGGCGGTCCCCAGCGCTGCTCAAGTGCTTGGCACGCATGTAGAAGGGGTCGACTATCACGATGTCCGGGGTCTTGTCTCTAATGATCCGCATCTGCATGCTCAGCGAAAACAGCCGAACGAAGGTGTAGTGCAGCGGATAAAGGCTAAACATAGCAAAGATGTCATCAAACCGCAGGACGATCGTACCCCCGATGTCGCCATCCACAAAGCCCTTGCCCTCTGGCACCTTGGACACAAAAACCGGGTATGCCACATCCTTCTCTCTGAGATGCCGCTTCTCCAAAGAAAGAACACTGTCGTGCAGACTCCGCATAGCACCGATTGCAGCATTCAGCATATTTGGCGGTAGCATCGCCCTACCCGCCACATGCACCCTCCTCGAGATATCCTTAGGTGAAGGTGGCCCGTCCTGAGCACGGATCGAACTCGGTGCCGGCTGGCTCGCACCGGCGCCCTTGTTAGTCTTTCGTTTCCGCCCCTTCTTCTTGATCTCCTGTAATGGGACCGAGTTCTGCTCGCAGACCGCCTTCTTGAGCGTGTTGGGGCTGATAATATTTCGCACCTCAGCTATCTGAGGCTCGGTGAAGGCGGGAGCTGGAGGCGTGTCCTGAGAACTGAACGCTAGACGACGCCTGTTGCAATTGGATTTCTCCGTCGTACCAGCTAGATCGCGGTCGTCTTGGTTGGGTTCTTGAGAAAGAGGCCCGCAGAACTCATCAACGTACCCATGTTCGGCAAAGTACTTATCAACTTTGGTAAATGTACCGTCGTTGTTGTCGTCGTCGTCCGGATCCTGTGCCATAGGGTTGTCCGGATCCTATGCCATAGGGATGTCCGGCAGGTCCGGTAGCGTTGCGGCGTTCTTGCCATGGCTTGGCGCCGGCACGACTGGCGGTCTTGTCTGTGGGGTGGTGTCCCCCGCCCCCAAACAAATCTGGCTCTTCGGCCAAAGCAGGGGCCAGTTTACGCAGGTGCTGAGGGTCGCAGCCTGGCAGCACCCGAACCACTTCAACCCTATACATTGTGGGTGGCATCGGATTACCGTGGAACATGGGGTTGCCCGGTTGAACGATTCTGCCCTTGGCGACATCGACCAACTCGGCGCCCACGAAGTGCAGAAGAGTGCAAGGAACGTCGGCGGTGCCCTGTGAAAACATGTACAGGGCGTCAGGGATGCCCAGTCAAAGGCAAGGAGATGAAGTCATCGGCCGAGAGGCTTAGTTAGCGTGATGCCGTCGAGCTCGGCTAATGTCGAGGCACCGCCAACGGCGGGCGTGCAGCTGACGGAGGGGGCGCTTGCTGGCGAGGTGCCGGCCGGCGTACACCCGGGTGCATTAAGCTCCAATGCCCGTGCCGGCGCCGGAGACACGAATACCGCCTCCGCCGGAGACACCAATGGCGCCGCCGCCGGAGACACTAATGGCGCCGCCGGAGACACCAATGGCGCCGCCTGCGCGCTGTGCGAGTTGCTGGCCGTGAAGTTGGGAACCGGGGGAGGCCCCTTTTGGCCGCCCGCAATCCACGTAGTCAGCCCATGAATCAACGTAGGCACCATGGCGTTGAGCGTCGTTCCAAGTTGTTGTTGCACTTGCTCTTGGACAAGCTCCGGAATCCGCGCCACTTGTGCCTTGAGTTCTTCAACCTCGCGCGTCTGGCTTTCCGAGCTGGTCTTTTTCTCCTTCCGCACACCAGCGGTATAGTATGACCCCCATTTTGTGGACAAGCCTTTGCCGGCCACACGACCAGCTGACGTCGGCTTATTGCGCTTATCCTTGTTTTTCATTACGTTCAACGCCCTATTTAAAGGGGTGTCCAAAGGGGAGCTCTTAGACGACCCCGCGCTACTGCTTTTAGTGTCCTGCGAAAGGAACGTGAACCATTTAGAAATATTGGGGATTAATTAGAGTGCAACCATATGGAGCTAATTACGCGGGGGTGTATTCCTTACCAGAAGAAGCTCAAGCGCCCTGGTCTTCGGATCCGTGGTAAGCTCCTTTGTTATCGGGTCCTCCTTGTACCGGGCCCTGACATAGTTCCTGGTCTGCTTGTCACCGCTATATTTCTCGAAGCGGGGCGGTAGGCCTTGCTCGGCACGCTTCGCGTCCTCCTTGTCCCATATAGGCTCCGCCACTCTGTAACCGCCGGGACCGAGTTTGTGTTCCCCTAAGTTCAACTCCCGCGTTTCTTTCCCCCACTGACTTGATTCGGAGGTTGCGGGGCTCTCGCACTTGATCTTGAACTCCTTGTAGTCATCTTTGCTCATCACAGGATATTTCGCCTTGATCTTGTCATAACTATCACCTTTATCAATCATTCTCTTCACCGCGCTTCTCCAAGTAGACAGGGCCGTGCTCATCTTCGTGAGGGCGGCATTGTTCACTTTATTCCCTGAGAGGCGTGTGTTTTCAAATTCGGCGGGGAACTTGTATCGTTCATGCAGCTTCGTGAAGAGGAGGTTGCGCAAATTCCCTCGGTCCTTATGCCTAAGGTTCTCGGTGTTGATCGAGACGGTGCTCCGGAGAATGCACCCGAGCTGAAGCGAGTACCCCTTGACAATATGTTTGGGCTCCGTTGGATTCCCGTCGGAGTCCACTTGAGTGAATTCCTCCTTGAGGGCGCGGAGCGCATTTGGGCGCCGGTCCTTCTTTTGCTTCTTCGGTTGGTTGCCATCTGTGTGTGCGCCGCCATCATCAGTGGTGGCATCCTCGGCGGCACCATCAGTGGTGTCATCCCCGACGCCACTAGGGGTTGTGTAATCAGGATCGGTGTCTTCCGTGGCGTCCTCATAGCGGTGAGGTTGTTCCTCCATCTCCTGGGACAGCCCCCAGAATGGCTTGCCGCCCGAACCACCGGCCTCATCGTTGTGGGCCATGTTTCGCTCTAAATAGGAAAAAAGTTTGGTCAAAAAGTTGGTTATTGTCAAGGAACAAGATCATGGTCTCATCATTTAGGGTTTGTCGACATCGAGGCACCCTAAAAGCCTAAGCTTTCATCATTTAGGGTTTGTCGACGCCGAGGCACCCTAAAAGCCTAAGCATACATCATTTAGGTTCTCATCGACACCGAGGCATCCGGGGCAGCCAAGTTAAGTTTTCATCATTTAGGGTTTATCGATGCCGAGGCACCCTAAATGCTAAGTTAAGTTTTCATCATTTAGGGTTTATCGATGCTGAGGAGAATTCTAAGTTGGGCCTAATGTTGGGGAACGTTGCAGAAAATTAAAATTTTTCCTACGGTTTCACCAAGATCCATCTATGAGTTCATCTAGCAACGAGTATTCAGATTAGATAGCATCTACATACCACTTTGTAGATCGCAACGGAAGCGTTCGAGTGAACGTGGATGAGGTAGTCGTACTTGCCGTGATCCAATTCACCGATGATCTAGTACCGAACGGACGGCACCTCCGCGTTCAACACACGTACGGGACGGGAGACGTCTCCTCCTTCTTGATCCAGCAAGGGGGAAGGAGAGGTTGAGGAAGATCCAGCACGACGGTGTGGTGGTGGATGCAGCAGAACTCCGGCAGGGCTTCGCTAAGCAACTACGGGAGGAGGAGGAGGTGTTGCAGGGAGGAGGGAGGAGCCAGGGCAATTGGTGTGCTGCCCCCCACCCCTGCCCCCCTTTATATAGATGCATTAGAGGGGGGGGCGCAGCCTTGCCCCTTCCTCCAAGGAAGGGGTGCGGCCAAGAGGGGGGGAGGAGTCCATCCTCCCCAAGGCACCTCGGAGGTGCCTTCCCCCCTTTGGACTCTCCCTCCTCCAAGTTTCCTTGGCGCATGGGCCCTTGGGGCTGGTTCCCCTTGGCCCAAGTGGGCCAAGGCGCACCCCCTAAGGCCCATGTGGCCCCCCAAGGCAGGTGGCCCCACCTGGTGGACCCCGGGACCCCTCCGGTGGTCCCGGTACAATACCGATAACACCGAAACTTGTCCCGATGGCCAAAATAGCACTTCCTATATATAATTCTTTACCTCCGGACCATTCCGGAACTCCTCGTGACGTCCGGGATCTCATCCGGGACTCCGAACAACATTCGGGTTACTGCACATACATATCTTCACAACCCTAGCGTCACCGAACCTTAAGTGTGTAGACCCTACGGGTTCGGGAGACATGCAGACATGACCGAGACGGCTCTCGGGCAATAACCAACAGCGGGATCTGGATACCCATGTTGGCTCCCACATGCTCCACGATGATCTCATCGGATGAACCACGATGTCAAGGATTCAATTAATCCCGTATACGATTCCCTTTGTCAATCGGTATTTTACTTGCCCGAGATTCGATCGTCGGTATACCAATACCTCGTTCAATCTCGTTACCGGCAAGTCACTTTTCTCGTTACCGTAATGCATGATCCCGTGATCAAACACTTTGATCACATTGAGCTCATTGTGATGATGCATTACCGAGAGGGCCCGGTGATACCTCTCCGTCAAGCGGAGTGACAAATCCCAGTCTCGATCCATGTCAACCCAACAGACACTTTCAGAGATACCCGTAGTATACCTTTATAGTCACCCAGTTACGTTGTGACGTTTGGCATACCCAAAGCACTCCTACGGTATCCGGGAGTTACACGATCTCATGGTCTAAGGAAAGGATACTTGACATTGGAAAACTCTAGCAAACGAACTATGCGATCTTATGCTATGTTTAGAATTGGGTCTTGTCCATCACATCATTCTCCTAATGATGTGATCCCGTTATCGATGACATCTAATGTCCATAGTCAGGAAACCATGACTATCTGTCGATCAACAAGCTAGTCAACTAGAGGCTCACTAGGGACATGTTTGTTGTCTGTTATTCACACATGTATTATGATTTCCGGTTAACACAATTATAGCACGAATAAAGACAATTATCATGAATAAGGAAATATAATAATAATGCTTTTATTATTGCCTCTAGGGCATATTTCCAACAGTCTCCCACTTGCACTAGAGTCAATAATCTAGTTACATTGTGATGAATCGAACACCCATAGAGTTCTGGTGCTGATCATGTTTTGCCTTAGGGAGAGGTTTAGTCAACGGATCTGCGACATTCAGATCCGTGTGCACTTTACAAATTTCTATGTCTCCATCTTGAACATTTTCACGAATGGAGTTGAAGCGACGCTTGATGTGCCTAGTCTTCTTGTGAAACCTGGGCTCCTTTGCAAGTGCAATAGCTCCAGTGTTGTCACAGAAGAGCTTGATTGGCCCCGACGCATTGGGTATGACTCCGAGGTCGGTGATGAACTCCTTCACCCAAATTGCTTCATGTGCTGCCTCCGAGGCTGCCATGTACTCCGCTTCACATGTAGATCCCGCCACGACGCTTTGCTTGCAACTGCACCAGCTTACTGCCCCACCATTCAAAATATACACGTATCCGGTTTGTGACTTAGAGTCATCCAGATCTGTGTCGAAGCTAGCGTCGACGTAACCTTTTACGACGAGCTCTTCGTCACCTCCATAAACGAGAAACATTTCCTTAGTCCTTTTCAGGTACTTCAGGATATTCTTGACCGCTGTCCAATGTTCCTTGCCGGGATTACTTTGGTACCTACCTACCAAACTTACGGCAAGGTTTACATCAGGTCTGGTACACAGCATGGCATACATAATAGAACCTATGGCTGAGGCATAGGGGATGACACTCATCTCTTCTATATCTTCTGCCGTGGTCGGACATTGAGCTGAGCTCAGTTTCACACCTTGTAACACAGGTAAGAACCCTTTCTTAGATTGATCCATATTGAATTTCTTCAATATCTTATCAAGGTATGTGCTTTGTGAAAGACCTATGAGGCGTCTCGATCTATCTCTATAGATCTTGATGCCTAATATATAAGCAGCTTCTCCAAGGTCCTTCATTGAAAAACTTTTATTCAAGTAGGCCTTAATGCTGTCCAAGAGTTCTATATCATTTCCCATCAAAAGTATGTCGTCTACATATAATATGAGAAATGCTACAGAGCTCCCACTCACTTTCTTGTAAACACAGGCTTCTCCATAAGTCTGTGTAAACCCAAACGCTTTGATCATCTCATCAAAGCGAATGTTCCAACTCCGAGATGCTTGCACCAGCCCATAAATCGAGCGTTGGAGCTTGCATACCTTGTCAGCATTCTTAGGATCGACAAAACCTTCCGGCTGCATCATATACAATTCTTCCTTAAGGAAACCATTAAGGAATGCCGTTTTGACGTCCATTTGCCATATCTCATAATCATAGTATGCGGCAATTGCTAACATGATTCGGACGGACTTCAGCTTCGCTACCGGTGAGAAAGTCTCATCGTAGTCAACCCCTTGAACTTGTCGATAACCCTTAGCGACAAGCCGAGCTTTATAGATGGTCACATTACCATCCGCGTCTGTCTTCTTCTTAAAGATCCATTTATTTTCTATGGCTCGCCGTTCAACGGGCAAGTCAGTCAAAGTCCATACTTCGTTTTCATACATGGATCCTATCTCGGATTTCATGGCTTCCAGCCATTTGTCGGAATCCGGGCCCGCCATTGCTTCCTCATAGTTCGAAGGTTCACCGTTGTCTAACAACATGATTTCCAAGACAGGGTTGCCGTACCACTCTGGTGCGGAACGTGTCCTTGTGGACCTTCGAATTTCAGTAGGAGCTTGATCAGAAGCATCTTGATCATCATCATTAATTTCCTCTCTAGTCGGTGCAGGCACCTCAGAAACGTTTTCTTGAGTTTCGCCATTTTCTGGTTCAAGAGGTAACACTTCATCAAGTTCTACTTTCCTCCCACTTACTTCTTTCGAGAGAAACTCTTTCTCTAGAAAGGATCCATTCTTGGCAACAAAGATCTTGCCTTCGGATCTGTGGTAGAAGGTATACCCAACAGTTTCTTTAGGGTATCCTATGAAGACGCATTTTTTCGACTTGGGTTCGAGCTTTTCAGGTTGAAGTTTCTTGACATAAGCATCGCATCCCCAAACTTTTAGAAACGACAGCTTAGGTTTCTTCCCAAACCATAATTCATACGGTGTCGTCTCAACGGATTTCGACGGAGCCCTATTTAAAGTGAATGCGGCAGTCTCTAAAGCATAGCCCCAAAAAGATAGCGGTAAGTCGGTAAGAGACATCATAGATCGTACCATATCTAATAGAGTGCGATTACGACGTTCGGACACACCATTACGCTGAGGTGTTCCAGGCGGCGTGAGTTGTGAAACTATTCCACATTTTCTTAAGTGTGTGCCAAATTCGTGACTCAAGTATTCTCCTCCACGATCTGATCGTAGAAACTTGATCTTTCTTTCACGTTGTTTTTCAACCTCACTCTGAAATTCTTTGAACCTTTCAAAGGTCTCAGACTTGTGTTTCATTAAGTAGATATACCCATATCTACTCAAGTCATCAGTGAGGGTGAGAACATAACGATAGCCACCGCGAGCCTCAACACTCATTGGACCGCACACATCGGTATGTATGATTTCCAATAAGTTGGTTGCTCGCTCCATTGTTCCTGAGAACGGAGTCTTGGTCATTTTACCCATGAGGCATGGTTCGCACGTGTCAAATGATTCATAATCAAGAGACTCTAAAAGTCCATCTGCATGGAGCTTCTTCATGCGTTTGACACCTATGTGACCAAGGCGGCAGTGCCACAAATATGTGGGACTATTGTTATCAACTTTAACTCTTTTGGTATTCACACTATGAATATGTGTATCATCACGTACGAGATTCATTAAGAATAAACCATCAACCATCGGAGCATGACCATAAAACATATCTCTCATATAAATAGAACAACCATTATTCTCGGATTTAAATGAGTAGCCATCTCGAATTAAACGAGATCCAGATACAATGTTCATGCTCAAACTTGGCACTAAATAACAATTATTGAGGTTTAAAACTAATCCCGTAGGTAAATGCAGAGGCAGCGTGCCGACGGCGATCACATCGACCTTGGAACCATTCCCGACGCGCATCGTCACCTCGTCCCTCGCCAGTCTCCGTTTATTCCGCAGCTCCTGCTTTGAGTTACAAATATGAGCAACTGCACCGGTATCAAATACCCAAGAGCTACTACGAGTACTGGTAAGGTACACATCAATTACATGTATATCACATATACCTTTGGTTTTGCCGGCCTTCTTGTCCGCTAAGTATTTGGAGCAGTTCCGCTTCCAGTGACCACTTCCCTTGCAATAAAAACACTCAGTCTCGGGCTTGGGTCCATTCTTTGGCTTCTTCCCGGCAACTTGCTTACCGGGCGCGGCAATATCCTTGCCGTCCTTCTTGAAGTTCTTTTTACCCTTGCCCTTCTTGAACTTAGTGGTTTTATTCACCATCAACACTTGATGCTCCTTCTTGATTTCTACCTCTGCTGATTTCAGCATAGCATATACCTCAGGAATGGTCTTTACCATCCCCTGCATATTGTAGTTCATCACAAAGCTCTTGTAGCTAGGTGGAAGCGACTGGAGGATTCTGTCAATGACCGCTTCTTCCGGGAGATTAACTTCCAGTTGAGTCATGCGGTTGTGCAACCCAGACATTTTGAGTATGTGTTCACTGACAGAACTATTTTCCTCCATCTTACAGCTAAAGAATTTTGTCGGAGACTTCATATCTCTCGACCCGGGCATGAGCTTGGAAAACCATTTTCAGCTCTTCGAACATCTCATATGCTCCATGTCTCTCAAAACGCTTTTGGAGTCCCGGCTCTAAGCTGTAAAGCATGCCGCACTGAACGAGGGAGTAATCATCGCAGCGTGACTGCCAAGCGTTCATAACGTCTTGTTCTGCAGGGAGAATAGGTGTGTCACCCAGCGGTGCTCTTAGGACATAATCTTTCTTGGCAGCTATGAGGATAATCCTCAGGTTTCGGACCCAGTCCGTATAGTTGCTACCATCATCTTTCAGCTTGGTTTTCTCTAGGAACGCGTTGAAATTGAGGACTACGTTGGCCATTAGATCTACAAGACATATTGTAAATACTTAGACTAAGTTCATGATAATAAAGTTCATTTAATCAAATTATTTAATGAACTCCCACTTAGATAGACATCCCTCTGTTAGTCATCTAAGTATTACATGATCCGAGTCAACTAGGCCGTGTCCGATCATCACGTGAGACGGACTAGCCAACATCGGTGAACATCTTCATGTTGATCGTATCTTCTATACGACTCATGCTCGACCTTTCGGTCTTCTGTGTTCCGAGGCCATGTCTGTACATGCTAGGCTCGTCAATTCAACCTAAGTGTTTTGCGTGTGTAAATCTGTCTTACACCCGTTGTATGCGAACGTAAGGACCTATCACACCCGATCATCATGTGGTGCTTCGGAACGACGAACCTTAGCAACGGTGCACAGTTAGGGAGAACACTTTCTTGAAATTATTATGAGGGATCATCTTATTTACTACCGTCGTTCTAAGTAAACAAGATGCAAAACATGATAAACATCACATGCAATCAAATAATAAACGTGACATGATATGGCCAATATCACATAGCTCCTTCGATCTCCATCTTGGGGCTCCATGATCATCTTGTCACCGGCTTGACACCATGATCTTCATCATCATGATCTTCATCATCGTGTCTCCATGAAGTTGCTCGCCAACTATTACTTCTACTACTATGGCTAACGCGTTTAGCAATAAAGTAAAGTAACTTACATGGCGATTCTCAATGACACGCAGGTCATACAAAAAATAAAGACAACTCCTATGGCTCCTGCCGGTTGTCATACTCATCGACATGCAAGTCGTGATTCCTATTACAATAGCATGAACATCTCATACATCACATATAGATCATTCATCATACATCACAACTTTGGCCATATCATATCACAAAGCACTTGCTGCAAAAACAAGTTAGACGTCCTCTAATTGTTGTTGCAAGTTTTACGTGGCTGAATTAGGGTTCTAGCAAGAACGTTTTCTTACCTACGTTCAAACCACAACGTGATTTGTCAATCTCTATTTACCCTTCATAAGGACCCTGTTCATCGAATCCTGATCCAACTAAAGTAGGAGAGACAGACACCCGCCAGCCACCTTATGCAACTAGTGCATGTTAGTCGGTGGAACCGGTCTCACGTAAGCGTACGTGTAAGGTTGGTCCGGGCCGCTTCATCCCACAATACCGCTGAATCAAGATTGACTAGTAACGGCAAGAAGAATTGACAACATCTACGCCCACAACAAATTGTGTTCTACTCGCACAAGAAGAACTATGCATAGACCTAGCTCATGATGCCACTGTTGGGGAACGTTGCAGAAAATTAAAATTTTTCCTACGGTTTCACCAAGATCCATCTATGAGTTCATCTAGCAACGAGTATTCAGATTAGATAGCATCTACATACCACTTTGTAGATCGCAACGGAAGCGTTCGAGTGAACGTGGATGAGGTAGTCGTACTTGTCGTGATCCAATTCACCGATGATCTAGTACCGAACGGACGGCACCTCCGCGTTCAACACACGTACGGGACGGGAGACGTCTCCTCCTTCTTGATCCAGCAAGGGGGAAGGAGAGGTTGAGGAAGATCCAGCACGACGGTGTGGTGGTGGATGCAGCAGAACTCCGGCAGGGCTTCGCTAAGCAACTACGGGAGGAGGAGGAGGTGTTGCAGGGAGGAGGGAGGAGCCAGGGCAATTGGTGTGCTGCCCCCCACCCCTGCCCCCCTTTATATAGATGCATTAGAGGGGGGGAGGGCGCAGCCTTGCCCCTTCCTCCAAGGAAGGGGTGCGGCCAAGAGGGGGGGAGGAGTCCATCCTCCCCAAGGCACCTCGGAGGTGCCTTCCCCCCTTTGGACTCTCCCTCCTCCAAGTTTCCTTGGCGCATGGGCCCTTGGGGCTGGTTCCCCTTGGCCCAAGTGGGCCAAGGCGCACCCCCTAAGGCCCATGTGGCCCCCCAAGGCAGGTGGCCCCACCTGGTGGACCCCGGGACCCCTCCGGTGGTCCCGGTACAATACCGATAACACCGAAACTTGTCCCGATGGCCAAAATAGCACTTCCTATATATAATTCTTTACCTCCGGACCATTCCGGAACTCCTCGTGACGTCCGGGATCTCATCCGGGACTCCGAACAACATTCGGGTTACTGCACATACATATCTTCACAACCCTAGCGTCACCGAACCTTAAGTGTGTAGACCCTACGGGTTCGGGAGACATGCAGACATGACCGAGACGGCTCTCGGGCAATAACCAACAGCGGGATCTGGATACCCATGTTGGCTCCCACATGCTCCACGATGATCTCATCGGATGAACCACGATGTCAAGGATTCAATTAATCCCGTATACGATTCCCTTTGTCAATCGGTATTTTACTTGCCCGAGATTCGATCGTCGGTATACCAATACCTCGTTCAATCTCGTTACCGGCAAGTCACTTTTCTCGTTACCGTAATGCATGATCCCGTGATCAAACACTTTGATCACATTGAGCTCATTGTGATGATGCATTACCGAGAGGGCCCGGTGATACCTCTCCGTCAAGCGGAGTGACAAATCCCAGTCTCGATCCATGTCAACCCAACAGACACTTTCAGAGATACCCGTAGTATACCTTTATAGTCACCCAGTTACGTTGTGACGTTTGGCATAACCAAAGCACTCCTACGGTATCCGGGAGTTACACGATCTCATGGTCTAAGGAAAGGATACTTGACATTGGAAAACTCTAGCAAACGAACTATGCGATCTTATGCTATGTTTAGAATTGGGTCTTGTCCATCACATCATTCTCCTAATGATGTGATCCCGTTATCGATGACATCTAATGTCCATAGTCAGGAAACCATGACTATCTGTCGATCAACAAGCTAGTCAACTAGAGGCTCACTAGGGACATGTTTGTTGTCTGTTATTCACACATGTATTATGATTTCCGGTTAACACAATTATAGCACGAATAAAGACAATTATCATGAATAAGGAAATATAATAATAATGCTTTTATTATTGCCTCTAGGGCATATTTCCAACACCTAATCACTTGGCACCTATGGTTTAATGCAGCAAGAATAAAGGGGCAGTTGATCCTACTTAATTAAGTACTAAGATACCCCAGCCCATGCATTAGTAGCAAGTACCTCATATGTCCGATTTTTAGCAAAGTCATGCTAAAATTCACGGAAAATTTCAGCATGACCTTTGCTGAAATTAGGACATATGGAGTACCCGAATTTGCCGGAACGGAAGTTAATCGACATTTCGGCAAACTCAAGGGCCTCTCGGGGTACCTGCAAAATCATCACGACACGACGGTCGGAGACAAAACCCAGCAAACTAGCACCACAATGTGTCTCTACTTTCATATGGATGAAAAGGCCACATACCATATGGTCCTCTGCTTTCATATGGACAAAAATCAGCTCAACTTATGTGAGCTTCCATTCCAGATCTAATAGGTCACCCAACAAAAAATCATCAATAGTTTTAGCTGAAGAAAATCATGGATTGTTGTTAACTGAAAATTAGTGAAAGAAACTGTTGCTGATCATGGATTACTGTTAATTAAAAATAGAGCATCTGGCTTGTCTTATCATGTTCACTAAGTCCACAAAAATGAATAGGTTCAGTAAACTTGAAGTACTCAACACTGAACATGGTTCAGAGCTCACTACACTACACTACATCATGCAATGGTTCAGACCTCACTACACTAGAACAAGCTCACTACACTACACTACACTACACATGCTTAAACTCTAAACATAAACAAACACTAGCAATGCCAGACCAAGACTTTGCTGGAAAATTCTAAGAAGTATTTATGAGTTTTAGCTAACCTGAGGAACTCTGCAAGAACGGTTAGGTACCCCTGATAAAGGCAGTAAAACAGAAGGCAATGCAATATGTAAACTACCTCTGTTTCTAGGCAACAAGAGTTATCATCAGTTTAGTTTGGTTACACCTCAAAATTCAGTTTAAAATTTGTTCTTCTACTCAAATACAGAGCACATTTCTGAATATGATGTTCCCATTCATCTAGCAATACAAAAAACACAGAAATTGCAAGGTCTGGACTGAATGCTTTTGAGTTTATTAAGTACCTTCAGTTCTGAGCTTTAAATGTCGAAAGAGCTTCACAGAATCTTGAATCCTCCAAATCACTCTTAACAGTTCTGCATTGCACAAAGGCAGCAATGAGGCCAATGATATCACTCCAAATCAGTGCATTGCCAAAACAGTGCTAAAATGTGTAGTATGCTAAAATGTGTAGTGTGCCAGATAGAGAATCTTTGCTATAATGTGTAGTGTGCCAAACTGAGAAACAATGCTAAAATTATACTAAATGTGTAGATGATTGCCCATGTGTGCCAAACTAGTGTACCATACATTGGCAAAATTTTACCAAATGTGTACAATGCCCATGTAGATGAATGCAAACTAGTGTGCCAAAATGTAAGCAGTGTCAAATCAGTTCCAAATTTGTGGGCATGTTTGGTTGCCATCCACACTTTTTCACACAAGTGTGGCATGCCATAGTTTTTTTGGTGGACAGATTGGTCGTCACACTTGTGGCAAAAGTTGGATAGCAGCCGAGTCTGTCACAAGTGGTATTTGACTAAAAAAAGTGTGGCATTCTAGTTATTTCTGTCAATGGAGTTTGAATAGATGGCAACTGCCATGTCTTAGATAATTTGGGGTTTGAATAGATGGAAATTGCCGTGTGTTTGCTCTAATGTAGATTTGTAAAAATGTCATGTGTAGCATATGTTGAACTACTTTGTCCAACAAAATATTTATCTTTCTAACAAATTAAAGTGCACTGGGTCATGGCCAATTTTGGAGGCGACAAGGAGGAGGAAGGGTGGAGAGGGAGGAAGGAGGAAGGAGGAGAGGTACCTGGGCGGGCGCGGCCGGTCACCGGAGGGGTCGGGGTCGGGGTTGGGGTCGGGGTCGGCGGCGGCGGCGGCGTCGAAGGGATGCCTCGGTTGGTCGTGGGGAGGCCGGCGGCCACGGCGAGGTCGCGGAGGCGTCGGCGATGGAGGAGCTGCAGTGGTGGGGGCGCGGGCGCGCCGGCAGCGGTGGCGGCGGCCAGGAACCCTAGCTATCGCGCTCGGGTGGGAGGTTGACGCAGGCGGGGCCGTGGGGGGAGGGGGACAGCGAGGGCGCGGGTGCGGGCGGAGGGGGGACGGTGAGGGAGGTGGTCGGGTGCGGCGGGGGAAGCAAGCACGGCCGGGGACGGCGAGCACGGGGGAAGTGGGACGGCGGTGGTACGTGGTCAGGCGCAGGTGAGACGAGGCAGGGGAGGGATTAGAGAGAAATGGAGATTGGGGAATTTAGTGAGGGGGGAGGCTTAGCAATGGCGCACCACCCAGGGATGCGCCATAAGTACATCCATAGCAATGGCGCACCAGCGAGGGGTGCGCCATAAGTAATTTAATCTAGCCCGACTTATATAAGGTTATATACAACCTAACCCTATCTACAACAGACCCCACCCACTAGCCTGACTGGTCAATACGCAGCACACACACCAGGAGGTCTTGGGTTCGATTCCCAGGCTCCCCAATATTTTTTTATGCATTTTAAATCATGTTTGATATTTATTTATGTTTAAATATGTTCAAACTTTTTTAAATCATAACAGTAATATTTTTTTATAAAAACAGTAATAACCCCCCAGGGGTGCGGGGGGCCGGGTGCTCGTCGGCGGCGGTGGAGCGGGGGAGGGTTGCGGTGGGTCGGCGGCGGCGGTGGAGCTAGCTAGCGGGGGAGGGTGCGGATGGGATCGAGATCGAGATAGAGGGGGAATCGAGATCGAGATGGAGGGGGGTCAAGATCAAGTGTCCTCATGAATTCAAAAAGTGCCCATGAAATTTAAAAATATTCATGATATCAAAAAGTGCCCATGAAATACAATCGAGAAATTAAGACTACGATTTAATACAATCGATCTTAGCTAGCTATCTGTTCACAATCTTCTTGCCCTTCTTTTTCGCAAATGGAGTTCTTCTGTGGAACGGACGTCCTTTAGGTAGGGTGGTCCTGCTTCTTCTTGTGGTGTGTGCTGCTACTTCATCGTCGTCGTCATGTTCAATCTTCGGGTCGCCGTACTTGTCGAAGTCTTGCTCATTGGCTACTCCATCCATTCCGATGATCTTCCTTTTGCCTCTCCTCACGAGAACACGACTGGGCTTTGACGGGTCGGTAATGAAGAAGCACTGGTTCACTTGGGAAGCCAGTACCCATGGCTCATTTTTCGCGGTGACGTTTGCGCCCGCGGTCTTGGATTTGGCTTCGGGTATAACCATGGTGGTGAAATACCGGTCTTCTTTTAGGACGCTCTTGGCCCATCTGACACGGAACATTGGGACCTTCTCTCAAGCGTAGCTCAGCTCCCAGATCTCCTCGATCCTTCCGTAGTATTTGTCCTTGTCGTTGCCGGTGTAGGATTCTATCGTTACCCCGGAGTTCTGATAACCATCGCTCTTCATGTCCTTGTCCTCGGTGTAGAATGTGTAGCTGTTGATATCGTACGCCTCATAGGTCATCGGGTTGTGCTCGACGCCCTGTGACAAGGCGAATATGAGTTGTTCTTCCGCGGAAGAATCCTCATGTAAAGGGTACGACAGAAGCTTCTGCTTGAACCAACACGTGAAACATGAGTTGTGCTCTTTGAGTATATCTCCGTCCGTCCTCTGTTGGCCTCGGTCATTGTACGTCTTCTCAATAAAGGTTTTGTGCTCTACCACCCAAGGATCGACCACGTCTATGTGTTGCAGCGCGACTAGGTTTGCTCTTTCAAAGTCGGCGAGTCGACCCTCGAAGTCGACATGCATTTCGCGGCGACCCTCACGGTGACCCCATCCAGCAAGCCTGCCGAGGTGCCTGTTGACGGGCAGACCAACGGGGTTCTCGATGCCTAGATAATTTGTGCAGTAGGAGATGCACTCTTCGGTCAGAAAGCCCCTGGCTATACTTCCCTCTGGACGTGACATGTTGCGAACGTATCCTTTGATGACACCATTCATCCTTTCGAACGGCATCATGTTGTGCAGGAACGTCGGCCCGAGTTGGATGACATCCTCCACGATATGGACCAGCAGATGCACCATAACGTCGAAGAATGTGGGCGGGAAGTACATCTCAAGCTCGCATAGTATCACCACCATCTCTTCCTGTAGCCTTTTGAGTTGCCTCACGCCAATCGACTTCCGAGAGATGACGTCGAAAAAGTTGCATAGGCCAAATAGCATTTCACGGATGTGCGCGTCCATGATCCCACGGATTGCAACTGGAAGTATCTGCGTCACCAGCACGTGACAGTCGTGAGACTTCATCCCGCTGAACTTCTGCTTCGCTAGGTCTAGGTATCTACTTATCTTCCCCGCGTAACCGTAAGGAAGTTTTACTCCTAGGAGGCAGGTGAAAAACTGCTCGATCTCCTCCTGACTTAGAGTGAAGCATGCGGGTGGGTAGTCATTTCCGGTCTTCTTGGCCTTTTTGCCTTTGCGACGACTTTCTGTGTCCTGCTTCGCCTCATCATCATCATCATCATCGTCATCGTCATCATCATTAGCGTGAAGCTCCTGCCTGATGCCCATTGATTTCAAGTCTGCCCTTGCTTTCGGCCCATCTTTGGTCCTCTCTGGCATGTTGAGCAGGGTACCAAGCAGACTCTCGCACACGTTCTTCGTGATATGCATGACATCAAGGCTGTGAGGCACACAGTGGATCTTCCAGTACGGCAAGTCCCAGAAAATAGACCTCGTTTTCCATACCTTCAGCAGCGGCTCTGGCGCCTTTCGCTTCTTTCCCAGCTCTGGTGCCTTTTGCTTCATTCCCGGCAGTGGGCAGTCTTTCCAATTTTTCAACAGCTTGTCTATTTCCTCGCCGCTCCTCGTACACGGGCGTTTTCGGGGTTCGGTTTCACCATCGAACAGATCCTTGCGTTTCCTCCACGGGTCATCATCGCGAAGCCACCTTCGATGTCCCATGAACACGGTTTTCGAAGACCCGGGATCTCTATCTAGCTGGCGATATGTTGTGTCATCCATGCACCTTACGCATCCAGAAAATCCGTGGACTACCTGCCCCGCGAGATATCCGTAACCGAGATAGTCGTACACCGTTGTGAGCAGTGCGGCTCTCATAGGGAAATATTCTTTCTTTGCGGCGTCCCACGTATTGGCTGGCGTTTTCCACAGCGTGTCTAGCTCCTCCTTCAGCAGCCCCAGATACAGATTGATGTCGTTCCCTGGTTGTTTCGGCCCTTCAATTAGCATACTCATGTGAATGTACTTCCTCTTCATGCACAACCAGGGGGAAGGTTGTACATCCACACAAACACAGGCCAGGTGCTATGTGTGCTTCTCTGGCTGCCAAACGGATTGACTCCATCAGTGCTCGCGCCCAGCACGATGTTCCTTGGATCCTTCCCAAATTCTGGGTATTTAAAGTTCAACGCTTGCCACTGGCTCGCATCCTTAGGGTGACTCAGCATCTTGTCTTTTTTATTTATCTCCAGATCATTTCCGTCATCTTCCCGCTTCTTCTCCTCCCTATCCGCGTGCCAACGCAGGAGCTTTGCTACCTTAGGGTCCGCGAAATACCGCTGTAGACAAGGAGTGATCGGAAAGTACCACACCGATTTTCGAGGAGCTTTCTTCCTCTTCTTGTATCGAGTGACGCCGCACACCGGACATATGGTAGACTCCGCGTGCTCGTCCCGATAAATGATACAATTGTTCATGCACACATGGTATTTCACGTGTGGTAAATCCAGAGGACACACGATTTTCTTCGCCTCCTCGAAACTGGTCGGACACTTGTTCCCCTTGGGAAGACGTTCGTGCCAGAATGACATGTTCTCGTCGAAGCATGCGTCGGTCATTTTGTGTTTTACCTTCATCTCCAGAGCCATGAGCGTTACTTTCAGGCGGGTATCCTCGGGCCTGCATCCTTCATACAATGGAGTAACCGCATCTATCTCCAGTTGATCCAGCTTGGCTTTCTCTCGGGCGGCAGCTCTTGCGTTATCCGTCTGCTTGAGAAGCAGCTCTTGAATATGAGGGTCCTGCACCCAGCCTCCATCGTCGTCTGCTCCGGCATCTTCATCTTCATGATCATGCCCTTCGTCTTGATCTTCCTCATCATCATGTACGACATCTTCTACATGATGACTGTGTACAGCATCGCCGTCGTGATCATGTCCTGGAGGTTCTTCGTCTTCTCGCCCACCCTCGCCGCGGTGGTACTTGTCTTGTTGCCCTTCGTCATTTCTTGCCCGGCGCCGGCCATGGATGACTTCATAGTCATCTTCATCACCTTGCCACCGATAGCCATCCATGAAACCACGCAAGAGCAGGTGGTCACGCACCTGCCCGGAATCCGGGTCCGCAATAAGGCTCTTCATCTTGCATCTTCGACACGGACATCTTATCTCCGTCTCGTTCTTTTGAAGCATCTCGGCCTTCGCGGAGCTCAAAAACCTATTCACGATGCCTTCAGTCATCGTGCGGACCATGGTCGCCTGCGGGGTAGAGCAAAACGATATTTTAGAACCAAGAAAAAATTTGGCATGACCTTCCCTAAAAATAGGACCAAAAAGAATGCATAGTGCCAAAATTCTCGCCGAAACGGAAATGAATCAAAACATTCCGGCAAAATATTGGCAACTATCGCATTTCAAATACCGGTACCTTCAAACACAAACATATATGCAACACCACAAACACATGCAACACCACAAACATACATAGATCTAGCTATAGGCCACAAAAAGTGCATGTGCACGTTGTTGCAGCGAGCTAGGGAGAAAAAAAGTAGATCTACATCATGAAGATAGCTTTCCCTTACTTACCTATCAAAAAAAGGTAATTTCATCACTTAATTTTGATGAATCTATGGTGGAAATGAGGTGAGGAGGAGGAGATGGCCGAAAGTTTGGAGAAGGAGGTGGATGGAATGAAGTGGGGAAAGTGAGTGGGTAGATATGGGGCTGTCCAAAATATCTTGTTGGGGTCCCAGGTTACTAATGGCGCACCACAAGCAAATGCGCCATTAGTAACCCTGGTTACTAATGGCGCACCGGCAGGCGGTGCGCCATTAGTAGTTTTGCAAAAAAGTAAAATATATATATATACTAATGGTGCATCTTCTCGGAGTGCGCCATTACTAGTTTAAACTAGTAATGGCGCAGTGTGAGAGGATGCGCCATTAGTAGTTTTGCAAAAAAAAGAATAAAAAATTTTTGCAGTAATGGCGCACTCTCTGCCTGGTGCGCCATTAGTAGTTATAACTAGTAATGGCGCATTATGGACCAGATGCGCCATTAGTATGTATGGAAAAATGGAAAACAAAATTCATACTATTAGCGCACCCTGTTTCCGATGCGCCATTAGTGTCTTCCACACTAATGGCGTATCACAAGTAGGTGCGCCATTAGTATATAGTAGTGGCGTACTACTTTCATGGTGCGCCATTAGTACCAATCCTATCTATAGCCCTTTTTCTAGTAGTGCAAGGACCAGAGTTTCCCCCGGAGCCGCATGACGGGCAATGAGAGCCGCGACGACGCCTTCAAGAAGGGAGCGATCTTCGCCGCCGCCGGTCCGTCCAAAGATAGAGCAGGTTTTCACCTCGGCCAACAATCACCGCCACCGAACGCCACACCCCAGCAACCACGCCGCCCACACGACCATGATGACCGGGCAGCACCAAGTCACGGGCTTTGTCCAAGAGCACCGCGTAACCACCACCACCAGGGCCGCCGCCCCGGCATCCAAGGCCTAAACAACGCCTAGTCCAAGACCCGCCACTACCCCAACCAAAAGAGACTGAGCGGCCCCTAGCATCTGGCCACCATCGACTCGTCCTGCTGCACCGTGCGCGAGACGAGCTCGGTCCTGCAGCCGTGCGCGAGACGGGCTCGGTCCTGCTGCCAGGCGCGAGAAGAGATCAGTCCTGCAGCTCGGGCGCGAGACGAGCGATGGACCAAAGCTGGGGACGAGCCAACTCTCCGACGAAGATAGCGCCTGGGCATCGAGAAGAGGGGTCGAAGGCCTGCACAAGCCGCTCACCGACGGGCCGACGCCGAAGAGGTCCAGTCGCCGCCGTGAGACGAACCCGACCACCGCCAAGGGCCACCACCACGCCGTGGCAGCCCCATCCACGCCGAGCACAGCCCGCGGCACGTGCCATCGCCGGATCGGCCGGGGGCCGGCAGGCCCGCCACCACCAGGGAGCGCCGCAGCAGGGAGCGGTCACCGGAGCCGGCCACCACCTGCAGTGAGCCGGAGCCCCGCCACCACAGAGGCCCAGGCCACCCGCGCCGCAGCTTCGTCAGATCTGAGCCGCGCCCGAAGCCGCCGCCGCCGGGAGCAGAGAACGCCCCAGCCCGCACCAGCCACTCCACGCCGCCGCCTGCAGGCCGCGCCCCCGTCGTCGGCCGCCGCCGCCGCGCCGCCGCGCCCTGAGCTCGCATCGCGCCGCCGCCCAGCCCAGATGGCCCGCGCCATCCAGCGCCGTGCAGGGGGAGGAAGAGGCCCCGCCGCCGCCCGAGCTGGCCGGGCTTTGCCCGCCAGCACGCGAGGGCGGCGGCGAGGGGAGGGATTAGCAAGGAGGAGGGCCGAGCCCGCGCACTAGGGTTCCCCCCCCCCCCCCCCCCGGCGGCGCTCGCGGGAGCGGCCAGGGAGGGGAGGGACGGAACGAGACTCAGAAGCTCCTGGTTGCCTTTTTCCCACCCTGACTAGCAGGAGAACAGAGCAATAGATGTAACATTATTTTGGAACTGAAAGGAAGCCTCTCCACATTTGAATTTTCCATACGAAATCCCTGCAGACTTCCAAGATTCGAAATGGGGATGGGTAAACCGCCAAAGGCTGTGGCTGCACCGCGCATGCGTTTTGTAATACTCTGTACTTGAGGCCCCTCAGTGTCCGTTTCTTCACACCTGCTACATTCAGATTGAGGACATTTCTGAAACACAGAATACGATCTTTTCTTATTTAAGGTGCATTTGTGAATTATTTGTGAATATGGGTATATTTGCTTCCTTGTTGGGCAGCTGGCGTGGCTGTCTACAAATATGTCACGATCTGAACCACAAAAACAGAATGACGCATTATCTAGAAGTAGCACCACCATCTACGCAGAGCAGAGCAGAGCTGAATCTTTCATGATGTGATCTCACAGTTTCTTCCACGAGATTTGAGACAGATGGTACGCCTGACATCAGTTATGTAGACGATGCTACGGCGGTGGTGAACGTCTGAGTACCGCTGGAGGACTACGGGTAGAGGGTCTGGTCGCTGAAGCACCGGACTAAATTACCAGCGGTGAAGAATGAGGCGTGTTGCGGAGAGTATGAGATGATTGTAACACGAGGAACTTCTCCTTGCTTATAATTTTGTTATATGTAAAGTCATTGAAAGATGAGTGATGTTCACCCGCAAAAAGAAAGAAAGATGAGTGATGTTGTTTTTCCTCCATGATAAAGCTTGCATTATGATACGATGTGACTTGCGGTTTGTTCCTCTGTTCTGTTTCGGAAGGAGGTTTGAAAAGTTAATAAACGTAAACTTTTTCTTTTTGCATCTAAGATAAACGTGTCGTGCTCTGGGTGCTCCCTTCGGATTTTGTTTTTTTATTTTTTCGCACGCATTTTCGGCTATTTAAACGGTTTTTTTCAGGTTTTTTCGACGTTTTGGTTTTCCACCGGTCTTCCTTCGCTTTTCGGCAAAAAAATTGAAACAAAAAATTTGCACGGAAAAACGCATTTTTTCCTTTCATGAGAGTCATGGTTTTTCTTTCGTGAGAGGCACGGCCATGCCTCTCGGAAACGGAAAAAACGCGTTTTCTATGTTTTTCCTTTCGCGAGAGTCACGGTTTTGCTTCCGCGAGATGCACGGTTGTGCTTTCGCGAGAGTTAGGGCCGGTCAGTGCGTCTCGAAAACGAAAAAAAAGGGTTTTTTGTTTTTTTTTGTTTCGCGAGAGTCACGGGTTTCCTTCCGCGAGAGGCACGGTTGTGCTTTCGCGAGAGTCACGGCCGTGCCTCTCGGAAACGAAAAAAAATGTGTTTTCTGTTTTTTTTCTTTCGCGAGAGTCACGGTTTTGCTTTCGCGAGAGTCACGGCCGTGCCTCTCGGAAACGAAAAAAAACGCGTTTTCTGTTTTCTTTCCTTTCGCGTGAGTCATGGTTTTGCTTCCGCGAGAGGCACGGGCGGGCTTTCGCGAGAGTCACGGCCGTGCCTCTTCAGAAATGAAAAAAAAAACATATTTTCTCTTTTTTTTCCTTCCACGTGAGTCACGCTTTTGCTTCCGCGAGAGGTACGGTTGTGATTTCGTGAGAGGCACGGGCGTGCCTCTTTCGAAAAGGGAAAAAATCCATGCTTCTGGTTCGGTTTTTTTCGTCTGGTTTTTTGGCCGGATTTTTTTCATGAAAAAAGTTTGTCAAAACCTATCAACATGGCATCCAGTTTTGAAGATCTCGACGCAAGGAATCCAACGGTGAAAGCGGTTTGAGATTTGGACGCACGGTTTGAGACATAAAATATTTTGAATAAACGGATCTACGAAAAAAGGGAAAACTCTCAGGTTGCGACAAGTGGCGCGCTGCATGTGCGCCACTTGTCACAACCTGAGGAGTTGGAGTGATCTTTGCAAAGAGTACTCCTCAACTAGTGATTTCGGTAAACAAGGGATATGCACCAGGGGTGGCCCATCAAGTGGACCCGGATGGAGCCCGGGGTAGGGCCCGCAAGGCCCAACAGAAGGGTGAACCGACTTAGGGGCGTCTTGCCTCCCAAGTCACGAAACTGAAAGTTGCCTAAAAAAATAAATAATTCTACACCTACGTGAAGTTACGAAAGTTCTACGTAAATCCTTCTCCCTAATTATCTCTGCCCACCTGATTTTCCGGGGGGTGGACCCTGTCTCCCATTAGGTCCAATAATAATCCTTCACATAAGTCTGCCCGTTAACTTACGTAGAATATCTTCGTAGGTTAGCATTGCTCCTAAAAAATTGTCTAGCAGGCCAAACATCACACAGGCTGGCGTGCCAGCCCGATTAGCTAACCGGCCTCCACCAAAAAAATCTAACCGGCCGTCCCTGGGCTGCTAGGCGCAGCACGCGGCCGGGACCACCTATTTGACGCATTCTGCGCCAAAAAGTCATCCCTTCGCACAAGATTCGTGCGAGTGGGCCGGCCCATTGGGATTGAACTCGCGTGAGCAAAAGCTCGTAAAATGAAAACTACACCCGAGCTGGAATTCGAACGACATACCTCTCGTGTGTGTACGCATCTTGCTAGCCACCACACCGACTGAGCCTTCGTGGGAAATATTTGGCTTGAATCAAATGAATTAAAACAAGCGGCATAAATTGAGCATTACATAAAAACTGTAAACACTGTTTTGAAATTATGAACACTTTTTGACGAACGAGAACCTAATTTAAAATTACTGAGCATCTTTCGAAACTGTGAATAAATTTAAATTCCTGAACATTTTTTGAATTTGTAAAAAATAAAAAAATTATCAATATTTTGAAAATCCAAACAATTTTCTATAATGCAAACATTTTATATATTTTCTGAACAGTCTTTTGTAAAACGCGAATAATTTTCCAAAGTCCAGAACATACTTTGAAATGGCAAACCTTTTTTTAGTTGGTGAACAAAAATTGAAAATGGGTACAACTTTTGAAATGTAGAACAAAATTTAGAACTTTAGAACAATTTGAAAATCCTAAAGATTTTTTGTCTACATGTTTTTTTTTGAAAATGGAAACATTTTTTGTAAAACACGAACAAATTTCCAAATTCCAGAAGATTTTTGGAAACGCAACATTTTTAAATTGGTGAACATATTTTGAAAACAAGTAAAACTTTTGAAATGAGGAACAAAATTTTGAACCTGAAAGCAATATTAAAATCCGAAAGCTTTTTCGTTTATGTGAACAAAAAATTGAAAATGGAAACTTTTTTCGATAACTTCAAACTTTTTTGTAAAACACGAAATAAAACAATTCTAGAACATTTTTTGCAAATGCAAAAATTTTATAATTTGGTGAGAAATTTGAAAATGGGTAAAACTTTTCAAATGCAGAACAAAATTTTGAATCAGATACAATTTGAAAATCCCGAGGATTTTTTGTGTACAAGTTTTTCTTTTTGGAAATGGAAACATTTTTCTAAAATTGCAAAAAAGTAACATTTTTATAACACAAACAATTTTTAAAAGTTCAAACAATTTTTAAGATACTGAAACAAAATTGGAAACGAGAAGAAAAATAGAATATTTGGAACAATTTTGAAATTGTACAATTAAAAGAAACAAAAAAGAAGAAAAGAAAAAGGATAGAGTAAAAAGAAAAAAGAAAGAAGAGGAAGAAAAAAAGAAAAAGACACAGAAAAAAAGTAAAAGAAGCTGGTTCAGGAACCTTGTAGAAGGATCCCAGAACTGAGAAAACCGGCTAGGAATCTTATGGAGTTTCCCAAAACCGGAACTGCCAGCTATACGCCCATGCGTAGATAGGCCGGACCAATCAATCGCCCTTATGCGTTTGGTCGACACTTTGACGCAGATAGTGTCAAATAGGAGACTTCCTCTTGAGCGCCTTATGCGCCGGTTCTCTTACCGGGCGCTCGCCGCAGCCTCGCGTGGGCCGGCCCAGCTAGCACGCTCGCTCCTTTCCTCGTTCGCAGCTACGCGTTTCGTTCCTTCGGTTTTTTTTGCGTTCGTTCCTTCTTTCACAAAACTGAAAAAACGAATAGATTTGGAATTTACGAATTTGAAAGCAGTTCCTGAATTTAAAAAATTTCATAAATTCTAAAAAGCAGCTCATAAATTTTAAAACAAATTTCACAATATTTGAAAAAAGTTTATTGAATTTGAAAAAAATCATTAGATTTGGGAAAAATTTCATCCAATTTGAAAAAATTTCATCAAATTTTAAAAAAGTTCACTGGATTTGAGAAAAAGTTCATCGGATTTGAAAAAAGTTCACCAAATTTGAAACAAAAGTTCATCAAATTTGAAAAAAGTTCACAGGATTTGAGAAAATTGTTCATCGGATTTGCCAAAAGTTCACCGGATTTGAAAAAAGTTCACCGAATTTGAAACAAAAGTTCATCCAATTTGAAAAAAATTCACCGGATTTGAGCAAAAAGTTCATCGGATTTGAAAAAAGTTCACCAAATTTGAAACAAAAAGTTCACCAAATTTGAAACAAAAAGTTCATCAAATTTTAAAAACATTTGTTGAATTTGAAAAAGTTCATCAAAATTTGAAAAAAGTTCTTCGAATTTGACAAAAAATACGATTTTGCAGAAAATATTGTTTAAGCAAAAAGGTTTCTCGAACTTGAAAAAAAAGAAAAAAAGGATATAAAAAAGAAAACAAAGACACGAAAGGACATAACAGCTGAAGTGGTCGGGTGGGTGTCTCGTCTTGCTCTGAATACGCTCGTCGTGAGATCCAATACTAGTATTGGGCGCAGCGGGCGCCGAATAGGAAATTGCGTCAAATAGGGTCGTTTACTAATCGTGCCCCTCTGTAGGCCGTGCCGTGCCGGCCCGTTTTGCCAGCCATGTGGCGCCTATCACCCGCCAACCAAAACCTCCGAACCCACAATAATGGCGGGCTCTCCCTCCCCATTTCCAAATCCCAAACCCTAACCCCCCCTCCCCACTCCCCCCGCACCCCGAGTCCCCTCCGAACCCCACGACGCGGATGGCGCCGTCGGTGCCGAAGAAGAAGCGCAAGGTGAGCCTCCCGGAGAACGAGGAGGTCGCGGCCAGGATCTTCGAGAAGCACCGCTCCATGGCGGCGCAGCAGCCGGCCGGCCTCCCGGACCACCAGGCCCGCGCGCTCTCCGCCGCCTACAGCGGCGTCTGCTCCGCCAAGGAGCCCATCCGGACCCCCGGCGACCTGGCCCGTGTCAAGTGCGCATTTCCCCATCTCTCTCTTACGCTGTTGCGATGAGGCTAGGTTTTGGTCGATTTCGGGGTCGTGCGATTTGGTCGATGAGGCTAGGCAGTGCCGCGCTTCTGTGCCGTAGTCAGACGCGAATCGGAGAGCCTTATTGCCGCGGTGTCACACTGCCGCTCGAACACGAATTTGATCTGAGCATGCATTCGGTTCGCATAGCTGTGGAATTAAAAGTGTCAGTCCCCATATGTTTATATGCTCTGCTGCATCCACTGATTTGTTCATAGTCAAGTGTACCATTGATTTAGGCCATAGTCATGCCTAGTTGCAGGAGTGGGGGAAGAACAGCAAATGTATCTGAAGAGGAGGAAGGAGAGAAAACACCCAAAATGCAGACTAGGAAAAATAAGCAAGCCATCAACCATCATCTTCTGCCTATCTTCCTCTCTCTTATCTCGATGAATCCACAGCCGCAATAGCTCTGCTGCATCCATTGATTTGCTGCTGAAATCGATTTAGGTCACGACTGTTTTTTTTTATCTGGCGAAATGTATTTATATCACGTTTAACCTGCCATTCAACTTGGGATTTGCCTGCAAGTAGATGACCTGAAAAGTGCTATAACAGTATACCAGTATGGCTTTAGTTTTGATCCATATAGAACTCTGTGTCTTCTTTTTCTCTTTTGTGTGCTGAATCGAGAGGTGGAAATCGCATACTAGATTAATGTGTGGAATGTATCTACTACCAAATGTTACTTTCTACATTGAGTTGCATCAATTTTTCAGAAACTTTGCATTTTCTGAATTAGTTTGATCATTGTTGTTGCTTCTTCGGTTCTATTATTTTTTCAGGGGCGTTGGAGGTTGGGTTGTTGATGTCATGAAAGACTGCTTTCCAGGGTCCAGCCTTGATTTGTCTCCTCCAAGAAGTAGTACACCAGGAGAAACGGGTAACAGTTTACAACTTTCCATGATTACTCGCGTGGCCTACAAATCTGCTCTTTCTTTTCTTTTCCATCATCAGGCTTATGTTTCCTCTTCAGTTTTCTCAACAGTCAGTTTAATGGAAAAGGTTTTATTCATTATATCTTAAAGGGTACTGTCCTTTTATACAGGAAAGAAAAGAAAGCGAAACAAACCCTATGTGCCACAACTGAATTCAGCTGCTTACGCAATAGTGATCACACTCTACAGGTATGATTTTCTTGGGGGTCCAAATTTTGTTATTCTCCTGACAGAAGTAGTAGCGACCTTAGGACAAAGGGGAAGTAGGAAAAGTTAACTGAATATGCAAGAGGAGATGCTGACAGTTGATTTCTCCCCTAGGGAAATGATAAGAGGGACGGAGGTTATGAAGAAGCAAGAGCTTATTGATGCCGCTGAAGCCAGTGGTCTGTCGCGAAAGGCAATAGGGTACAGTTTCAGCGATTCAGTAAATCGCATGGTTGCTTATTTCAGCTGATATATTAGTGCATCACTAACTATGTCCATTGTACTATGAGCAGCCCAAACAACTACAAATCAAAACACGGGAATTCTGGTAGTGACTTCTACACTGGATGGAGTTGCATGAAAAACTTAATGGAAAAGGATCTCGTTGTGAAAAAGAGTAACCCTGCAAAGTAATGTACTAGGCTCACCCCCATGTTTATCTTACCTTTTCTATCATTTATTAAATTGGATCTTTTAGAGGGATAGACCCCATATGTTTTGTAGTCACTTATTATATCGTACAAGTATTATTACTTCACTTGTTCCATCACAGACTATTGCTTTATACTGTACTATTGCAGCGCTTCTAGGTATTAATTGTGAGCTTTTGCTTAGTCTGGTATGGACTCGAACTCAAGGATTGGGGATATCAGAGCTATATAAACTATTGCACCTGTATCCCTGAATTTGACTCCTCTCATTAGAGGGTTCATAGGGTTCTCACGTTTTAAGTATGATCGTGTCTGCACTAGTTTATCTGATTCATGCTCCCACAGCACTCACCAGATACAAAACCCTTTCACCTGTTTTGCTCTGAGTGCGGTGGACTGGATCCCAAATGTGCCTAACCTCTGATATGCTTCTGCTGATTGGTATATGGGTTTTCTAGTAATTTAACTTCTATCAAGAAACATTTCTACTTGATTTTTTTTCCTTTGTTGGTTGGAGGAAGTTTGATATAGTGTGGCAGTAAGTCATATATATGCTAGCAGAGAAGCAACATCTAATAGTTTGCTATTTGATGCTTGTATGCACTCTAGGTAATATAATATCCTCTAATCATTTGAGCAAATGAAGAAAATATATCTGTTAAAGATACAGCTCTCATGTGGCATATCATCAATTTTCTATTGATGGAATAGAAGCAGGCATGTATGATTCCATAGCTCCTTTGAACTTGTTGGGTCCACAATATGAACCTGAAACACGTTTATAACAATCTTGCACATGCGGCCATTTTGGGAATGTTCCAGATATATGCCAGTTTGCTACATGAACCTGATCCTGCTCAGTATTTTGGTCCTACATTTTATTTCCACCCCGAGTACAAGCAGAAGTTCAGTCTGTTCAGTTTACATTTCTTGTTTCTAGCTGGGACTTTATTTGCTAAACACACACATTCTGTTGAGATACCAGGCATAAACTTGCGGCTTACTGTATGAGTTTGTTTTAGGTATTACCTAACAGAAAAAGGCAAAGAGACTGCTCGCATTTGTCTCGCAAAGTCTGGATTAAACGATCCTGCAGGACCTTTCATGGCGACCGGTCATCCTGAAAGTGTTATGCTCAGTGATTCAGATTCTGATGAACAAGAAGGCAGCAGTCCCCTGATAGGTATTAGTAAAGTTTTCAGTTCATGCAGTATGAGTTTCCCGATAACTGAACATTGTACCCCTGCAGCTCTATCATTAATTTCATTTACTCAATTGCAGGTTCCGAGAATTTTTCTGAAAGGAGTGGACTTCCAAACTCGAAAGCAGGCAATTCCAGTTCCTTTCCTACCAGTATGCTTTCTTTGCAGATAATATTATGTTCCATAAACAAAATATTACTCTCTACTGATATTTTTAGTTAATGCCCTTTCAGACAATGGCCGTGCTACTAATTCTCCTCTTTCATCTCGAGGATTGTTCGGACAGCAATCATTTAGTGCAATGGTACACTTGAGTTCCCCTTTGAGTACCCATTTTCTTTTTCAAATGGAACATAACACAATACTTTCTTTTCCATCGTCAGGGTTCTGCTGAAAACTCTCTACTAGCTATGCCACCTCGTCAATGTGATGAAAGTTTTCTGGATACTTATGAAGTGGTGCTGATATTGGATGATCGAGACACTTTTGGGTCTGTATGATCATACCTTACTCATGAGTTATTGTATATTTCAGCTGTATGTGATCTTTAAGCAGGAATGGAAACAAATAAGAATTAAATGCCCCCACCCTGTCCCTTCAAAAAAACTTTTCAGGATCGTAAGCAACTGAGGATTGGAAGTATGTGTACCTGTTCTCGCTTGCCCACTATTCGCAACGGCATTCCTTTCTTCACGTTTATTTTTTTTTCTGTTAAAATGAGGAAGTCATGGGCTATCACGTGTTTATCTACTTACTGGAATTGTTAATTTGACCACACTTTGATTCATTTCCTTGTGTTACTTAAACTATTTAACCTTCTGTTTCTGTTAACGTTTAGTGTGTTCACATGCATATAAAGTTTTAGATTCTGTATGTTGGTTAATTGTTCAAATTATTTTTCAAGGAAACAAATTGATTGTTGTTGCACCCAATAGTTTATCATGTTTTATTTAATCATTCATCTATGCATCAGAATTCAGTTCTCTCATGGTTGCTCCTATTTTGTGCAGGGCTCGTGCCAGAAGAAAAGTTGTTGATAACATACACGCGCAGTTTGATGTACCTGTAAAGGTTAGTTGGATTGAGAGTGAACTCTTCTTTGTTTAACCCTACTCGCTCTTTCTATTTTTCTTGTGTCTAATTCATCAGTACTCTGGGTGTAATCCTTGTACATTTCTTCAGACAACCAAAATACACTGCTAAAAGTTACCACCATGCATCAACATGGCTCTAAATTAAATGCCCTGTACTGTTGGATTAATTATCTATTTTTGAATTTTTTGGATTAATTATCTGATATGTTTGGTCGCTGCCCCACTGTCTTGATGATTGCTGACTGTACCTTTTTCTTGCTTGTGTACAAGGAGACAGCATAAAATAATCTAACAAAGTTGATTTGCGTAGATTGAACTGTTCATATAACGTGCCAAAGAAAATGGTGCTGATCCTTCTGTTCGAACCATGTCATCCAGATTAAACACTTGCCTGTTGGAGATGCTCTTTGGATTGCTCGCCATAAACAACTTGGCACGGAGTATGTTCTTGATTTCATTGTTGAAAGGAAAAATGTGGATGATTTGCTTGGCTCAATTAAAGACAACAGATACAAAGATCAAAAACTAAGACTGAAGGTACCATCTGAACTAGCGTTGAATTTTTTTTCATAATATTATAGACCTTCCATCTTAACTTTCCCAGTTCTTTATGCTTTCCATTTCTCAGTGATAGTGATAAGAAATTTTGTATCATAGATTATCATTTGCTTCATGCGATAATCCTGATCAGTAGTTGTGGCAACACAAACCATTGTTTTGATTGTTTGGGTCATGTTGCAAATAAGTTGATGGGGATAGTCATTAGAATGTTCGGCGGCACAGGTATGGAGGCATCTCTAAACAGTTAGATAAAGACCTTTTTTTCAAAACTTTGACGAAGAGCAGCAGTGCATCGGATAGGTGCTTTTTTTTTAGATGAAGAACTTTGTGTAACTTGTATATGATATCTTGTTTTTTTAGATTTCAATTGGGTTCCACACATGTTGAATGTGAGGATGAATGTTTCAGTACGACGTGCTGAGTGTGTCTTTTGACCAGCCATGTTTTACCCCTATGATTTGATATTGCTTCAGTCTAATCTTAGCTGATGAGTTTTTTCTTATTCTTTGTTATCATTAACTGAAAAACATAGCCCATATTTGGGTATGAGATGATGAATGACGATGTTATTAGCAGACATAAGCTTGAACCTGTAGATTGTGCATCTCTTCCCAGAAACTGTATTTCTTGTCCATATCTATGGGTTTGCTGGGTTTATTTTAGCAACAATACAATGTGATACTTCCATTTGTTTGACCCTTTGCAGAAATGTGGGCTAAGGAAGCTAATATATCTAGTTGAAGGGGATGTAAACACTGTAGATGGATCAGAGAGCGTTAAAACAGCGTATGTACTCTTCTCATGAAGCTTGGATGATCATGTTAACCCCTGGACGGCAGTACTTTCTTCTCTTTGTTTGACATTATTAAATATTGTTCCTAATGCTTTGAATGTCAGCCGTATGCCCTATTAACTACTGGTCCATATGCCTTCTATTTCAGCTGCTTCACTACTGAGGTTCTTGAAGGATTTGATGTCCAAAGAACCAATGGGTATGCTGACACTGAAAAGAAATACGGCTACCTCACACGCTCTATAATTGATTACTACAGAACAAACTTCTCTGCTGGTGCTGACACCTCTCGACTTTGCCTGACCTACGATGAGTTTGTGAAGAGGTGTTCTGACCTTGAGAAGGTCACTGTGAGCGACATATTCGCCCTTCAGCTTATGCAGGTAACTGGGCGGCTGGAGCCACCTTCAACAAAGTTTGGTGGGTAGTCCATTTCATGCCGTAGTTTGCTCATCAATCTTGCATGTAAATCAGGTGCCACAAGTGACTGAAGAAGCTGCTCTTGCCGTGACGAGTCTCTACCCCACTCCCCTCTCGCTTGCCAGGGCGTACAGCATGCTTGTGAGTCGTTTTTTCCCTTCAACTTATACAGTGTTCTTTTCATGCAAAGCAGTTGATCATATTCGGAATTCGGACCAAATGTGAGCAATGCATGCCCATGTCATCCGCTGCTCCTTGTACTATTAATGTCTCTTAACAGAATAATTTACCATATCTTTAAAACTGAAAGTTTATCCTTGTAACTTTGAAGGATGGCGACAGGCGTGGCCAGGAGGAGATGCTGAAGAACAAGAGCGACATGGTCAACGCGGGGGCTAGCAAGAACATCTTCAAGCTCATCTGGGCTGAAGGATGAACTCCTCCCCGTATGTACCTAGCTAGTTTCAGCCTTAGCAGCTTAACCGGTCGGTCTTTTGGTCACCCTTAACCGGTCGGTCTTTTGGTCACCGTCGTGATGATTTCAGCAGACCACCAAGGCAGGACTGACTTTCAAGTTTGGAAGGCGAAAAGCAGGAGGGATCTTTTTTGTGCCGTACCTCCTACAAAACGCAGTAGCGTAGCCTTGCTCACCGTTTAAATTACTACTACTAGTATGCTGTAGTGCATTAGCGCTTCATGTATATAGTATCACTAGCTGTTAATTGTGTCGCTTGTATCTTGCGTTGTCTTGACCTTGCTTGCATGGAAGCATACAGGGCAGGTATGAGAATTTAGCCTGCTGACGGAGTGAGGATGCGTAGAACTAGCAGAGCCCGTGGTTTTCAAGCCATGTGCTTGATGGAACCTGAAAGTGTTCCTTGGTCGGCGCCATATCCGGCGGGTGGTGCGAAACCTGATTGGTCATCTGTCATCTCAGGCCGACTTTCTCTCCGTCCCCATGTTGGGCCTACTCACAGCATCCCTTTGTTCTCGTTCAGGTGGTGAATCTTACCAACATGGGAGAACCGTAAAGGAAGAAAGCAAAGAATCGCAGGCCATACCGCTTTGGAGCCAAGCGGGAACAGACCGCCGCCCTTCAAGTAGCTGGCTACACGCGAGGCCATGCGGCACCACAAGTCCAACGCCAAGACAAACGTTGGTGTTTGTTGGCGCAGGAGGACGGGAGACAAGAAGCAGTGCACATCAGCCCGTTGTTTTGGCTGTGCGCTTTGTTGCCATCCGTCAAAACGGGATGGGGACAACGGGGTCGCTGGCGTGCGCTTTAAATGGTGCCTTGTTGGGTTCGAAAACAGCTCCCCGCCCAGGGTGGGCACCGCTCCACAAAGTCTTGTGATGGAGGCAGATGGTGGTCGGCCGTGTGCGATGCGTCCAACGAACCCGGTCGTAGCCCCGCCGCTGTCCCGCTGTCTTCTTCCTCCTTTTTCCAAGTTCCTGCTCTGTGCCCGTGCTCTCGACTTTAATCCGGCTGTTTGTTTCTTTCTGGCGATGAGCCTTCGTTTGCACTTCTTCTCTCGTCGCTTCCGCCCACGCCCGGACAGCGATAAGCTCGAATTTATTAGAGTTTGGACGCTTTTGCAGGTATGTGTGGTGCCCTCTGCGTGTACGTAATGCTGCAAAAACGAAATCAATTCGTTGTCGGCCGTACACACGAGCACCTTATATTTATCTGATAACAGCGGGCTTTTTTGTCACGCCAACATCTCTGGTGTGTCAGTTGCGTTGGTGCATGCAGTTTCACACCTGTGGTCCACTCTCTGCAATGTCTCGTTTACCATCCTATGTGACAAAGGGTATATTTTAAGGACCTCGCCCCCCCCCCCCCCCCCCCAGTCATTGACCATGGCGCCCGCTTGATAAGTGATCCAGCTGCACGGGCCCAGCCCACCCATCTTCACCATCCCCTGGCACTCGCCGAACGCAGGAACAAAGAGAGCTTCTTCCAATTCGGAGTGGTCACCGTCGCCGCCAGGTACTATTTTCATCAACTCAGATGCTGCAATTTTTTCGGATTTAAATAGATCAGGTGTCGGTGTCGTTGCCAGGGACCATGAGGGGCATTGTGTGGCTGCATGCAGTGAACCATTTTTTTGTACTTTTGAGCCTGTGATGGTAGAAGCTCTTGCTGTCAAAGAGTAGTTTATTTGGCGCGTGACGAACATTTTTCTAATGTTATTTTCGCCTCTGACTGCTTGCCACTGGTGTAACGGCTGAATTCTTCTATCTATGATCGATCTTACATTGGTTCAGTTGTGGCTGATATCAAGTATGCGACAAGCGCCTTCGATTCGGTGATCTTCAAACATGTTCGTCGGCATTGGAATGTAGCTGCTCATTTGTTAGCTAAGTCATGTATGAACTCTGTTGGTCTTAGTGTTTTTCATTTTGCTCCGGATTGTATCCGGGAGACTCTTTGTAATATTGTCTAAGTATTTAATAAAGTGCCGACATTCTCTGGAAAAAAAAGAGAGCTTCTCTCTCGCACTCTTCCCTTTCCCCTCACAAAATCCTCGAGATCTCCTTCCACCCATCAAATTCGTGGATCAATACTACCAACTTGCTAGGGTGCTTGCCGCCGTGCGCCTGTCGCTGTCTCGTTGCTTCCCCTCACTTAGTCGTCAGGCTCTAAAACACCATCAAAATCAGGAACAAACGCATGGGGCACGTTTGGTTACCCGCATCGTTTTTTGCCACTTTGCATGCTCTAAAACACCATCAAAATCAGGAACAAACGCATGGGGCACGTTTGGTTACCCGCATCGTTTTTTGCCACTTTGCATGCTCTAAAACACCATCAAAATCAGGAACAAACGCATGGGGCACGTTTGGTTACCCGCATCGTTTTTTGCCACTTTGCATGCTCTAAAACACCATCAAAATCAGGAACAAACGCATGGGGCACATTTGGTTACCCGCATCGTTTTTTGCCACTTTGCATGCTCTAAAACACCATCCAAATCAGGAACAAACGCATGGGGCACGTTTGGTTACCCGCATCGTTTTTTGCCACTTTGCATGCTTGTGCCAGTTGGGCCTGGCTGAGCATATGCAGGAAAAAACCCATCATCGACACGTTGATCGGTTGCATACATCCCCTCTCCCTGCATAGTAGCAACGCCTCTACACACTGTGTTTGGTTGCTCGCATTGACTGTGCTCATACTAGTGCATGTTGTTTGGTTGCTTGCACGTGATATGATTAAGACTTAACAGCTGCCCATAACACACAGTGCCATGGCAATTGCAATGAACGATGACGAGGACACAAGCAACTAGTTCGTCGCGCCACCGCCGGACTCGGTGCCAAGGCCACCGTCCACCGCCCTGGGCTCGCCCGTGCGGAACCAGGCCTCTTCGGGTCGACGAGCAAGCCTCCTATCGCCGTGGCGAGCAGTCTCTAGAGCTCATCAATGATAGATAGATACCGAGCAGTGGAGGGAAACAACCAGTAGCAGAAGAGGGCGGTGAACTGGCCGCCACCGGCATGTACTACACCGTCGCGCTCTTCTGTAGGTCCAATACGCCCCGGCGCGGCTTGCCTCGCCGCGCTCCTTGTTGGGGAACGTAGTAATTTCAAAAAAATTCCTACGCACATGCAAGATCATGGTGATGCATAGCAACGAGAGGGGAGAGTGTGTCCACGTACCCTCGTAGACCGAAAGCGGAAGCGTTAGCACAACGCGGTTGATGTAGTCGTACGTCTTCACGATCCGACCGATCAAGTACCGAACGCACGGCACCTCCGAGTTCAGCACACGTTCAGCCCGATGACGTCCCTCGAACTCCGATCCAGCCGAGTGTTGAGGGAGAGTTTCGTCAGCACGACGACGTTGTGACGATGATGATGTTCTACCGACGTAGGGCTTCGCCTAGCATCGCTACGATATTATCGAGGTGGACTATGGTGGAGGGGGAAAGAGGAGAGAGAGAGGAAGGAAAGGGGGGCGCCGCCCCCCTCCTTGTCCAATTCGGACTAGAGGGGGAGGGGGCACGCGACCTGCCCTAGCCGCCTCTCTTCTTCTCCACTAAGGCCCATGTAGGCCCATTAAACCCCCGGGGGGTTCCGCTAACCTCCCGGTACTCCGGTATTTATCCGATAACCCCCGGAACCATTCTGGTGTCCGAATATAGTCGTCCAATATATCAATCTTCATGTCTCGACCATTTCGAGACTCCTCGTCATGTCCGTGATCACATCCGGGACTCCGAACTACCTTCGGTACATCAAAACATATAAACTCATAATATAACTGTCATCGAAACTTTAAGCGTGCGGTCCCTACGGGTTCGAGAACTATGTAGACATGACCGAGACACGTCTCCGGTAAATAACCAATAGCGGAACCTGGATGCTCATATTGGCTCCCACATATTCTATGAAGATCTTTATCGGTCAAGCCGCATAACAACATACGTTGTTTCCTTTGTCATCGGTATGTTCCTTTGCCGAGATTCGATCGTCGGTATCTCAATACCTAGTTCAATCTCGTTACCGGCAAGTCTCTTTACTCATTCCGTAATACATCATCTCGCAACTAACTCATTAGTTGCAATGCTTGCAAGGCTTAAGTGATGTGTATTACCGAGTGGGCCCAGATATACCTCTCCGACAATCGGAGTGACAAATCCTAATCTCGAAATACGCCAACCCAACAAGTACCTTCGGAGACACCTGTAGAGCACCTTTATAATCATCCAGTTACGTTGTGACGTTTGGTAGCACACAAAGTGTTCCTCCGGTAAAGGGGAGTTGCATAATCTCATAGTCATAGGAACATGTATAAGTCATGAAGAAAGCAATAGCAATATACTAAACGATCGAGTGCTAAGCTAACGGAATGGGTCAAGTCAATCACATCATTCTCCTAATGATGTGATCCCGTTAATCAAATGACAACTCATGTCAATGGCTAGGAAACATAACCATCTTTGATCAACGAGCTAGTCAAGTAGAGGCATACTAGTGACACTCTGTTTGTCTATGTATTCACACAAGTATTATGTTTCCGGTTAATACAATTCTAGCATGAATAATAAAGATTTATCATGATATAAGGAAATAAATAATAACTTTATTATTGCCTCTAGGGCATATTTCCTTCAGTCTCCCACTTGCACTAGAGTCAATAATCTAGATTACACAGTAATGATTCTAACACCCATGGAGTCTTGGTGCTGATCATGTTATGCTCGTGGAAGAGGCTTAGTCAATGGGTCTGGAACATTCAGATCCGTATGTATCTTGCAATTTCTATGTCTCCCACCTGGACTAGATCCCGGATGGAATTGAAGCGTCTCTTGATGTGCTTAGTTTTCTTGTGAAATCTGGATTCCTTCGCCAAGGCAATTGCACCAGTATTGTCACAAAAGATTTTCATTGGACCCGATGCACTAGGTATGACACCTAGATCGGATATGAACTCCTTCATCCAGACTCCTTCATTTGTTGCTTCCGAAGCAACTATGTACTCCGCTTCACACGTAGATCCCGCCACAACGCTTTGTTTAGAACTGCACCAACTGACAACTCCACCGTTCAATGTAAACGCGTACCCGGTTTGCGATTTAGAATCGTCCGGATCAGTGTCAAAGCTTGCATTGACGTAACCATTTACGACTAGCTCTTTGTCACCTCCATAAACGAGAAACATATCCTTAGTCCTTTTCAGGTATTTCAGGATGTTCTTGACCGTTGTCCAGTGATCCACTCTTGGATTACTTTGGTACCTCCCTGCTAAACTTATAGCAAGGCACACATCAGGTCTGGTACACAGCATTGCATACATGATAGAGCCTATGGCTGAAGCATAGGGAACATCTTTCATCTTCTCTCTATCTTCTGCAGTGGTCGGGCATTGAGTCTTACTCAACTTCACACCTTGTAACACAGGCAAGAACCCTTTATTTGCTTGATCCATTTTGAACTTCTTCAAAACTTTGTCAAGGTATGTGCTTTTGTGAAAGTCCAATTAAGCGTCTTGATCTATCTCTATAGATCTTGATGCCCAATATATAAGCAGCTTCACCGAGGTCTTTCATTGAAAAACTCTTACTCAAGTATCCCTTTATGCTATCCAGAAATTCTATATCATTTCCAATCAGCAATATGTCATCCACATATAATATCAGAAATGCTACAGAGCTCCCACTCACTTTCTTGTAAATACAGGCTTCTCCAAAAGTCTGTATAAAAATGAATGCTTTGATCACACTATCAAAACGTTTATTCCAACTCCGAGAGGCTTGCACCAGTCCATAAATGGATCGCTGGAGCTTGCACACTTTGTTAGCTCCTTTTGGATCGACAAAACCTTCCGGTTGCATCATATACAACTCTTCTTCCAGAAATCCATTCAGGAATGCAGTTTTGACATCCATTTTCCAAATTTCATAATCATAAAATGCGGCAATTGCTAACATGATTCAGACAGACTTAAGCACCGCTATGGGTGAGAAAGTCCCATCGTACTCAATCCCTTGAACTTGTCGAAAACCTTTCGCAACAAGTCGAGCTTTATAGACAGTAACATTACTGTCAGCGTCAGTCTTCTTCTTGAAGATCCATTTATTCTCAATGGCTTGCTGATCATCGGGCAAGTCAACCAAATTCCACACTTTGTTCTCATACATGGATCCCATCTCAGATTTCATGGCCTCAAGCCATTTTGCGGAATTTGGGCTCACCATCGCTTCTTCATAGTTCGTAGGTTCATCATGGTCCAGTAACATAACCTCCAGAACAGGATTACCGTACCACTCTGGTGCGGATCTTACTCTAGTTAACCTACGAGGTTCAGTAACAACCTGATTTGAAGTTTCATGATCATCATCATTAACTTTCTCTCTAATTGGTGTAGGTGTCACAGGAAACAGTTTCCGTGATGAACTACTTTCCAATAAGGGAGCAGGTACAGTTACCTCATCAAGTTCTACTTTCCTCCCACTCACTTCTTTCGAGAGAAACTCCTTCTCTAGAAAGATTCCAAATTTAGCAACAAAAGTCTTGCCTTCGGATCTGTGATAGAAGGTGTACCCAACAGTTTCTTTTGGGTATCCTATGAAGACACATCTTTCCGATTTGGGTTCGAGCTTATCAGGTTGAAGCTTTTCCACATAAGCATCGCAGCCCCAAACATTAAGAAACGACAACTTTGGTTTCTTGCCAAACCACAGTTCATAAGGCGTCGTCTCAACGGATTTCGATGGTGTCCTGTTTAACGTGAATGCAACTGTCTCTAGAGCATAACCCCAAAACAATAGAGGTAAATCAGTAAGAGACATCATAGATCGCACCATATCTAGTGAAGTACGATTATGACGTTCGGACACACCATTACGCTATGGTGTTCCGGGTGGCGTGAGTTGCGAAACTATTCCGCATTGTTTCAAATGAAGACCAAACTCGTAACTCAAATATTCTCCTCCACTATCAGATCGTACAAACTTTATTTTCTTGTTACGATGATTTTCATATTCACTTTGAAATTCTTTGAACTTTTCAAATGTTTCAGACTTATGTTTCATTAAGTAGATATACCCATATTTGCTTAAATCATCTGTGAAGGTGAGAAAATAACGATACCCGCCGCGAGCCTCAACATTCATCAGACCACATACATCTGTATGTATGATTTTCAACAAATCTGTTGCTCGCTCCATAGTTCCGGAGAATGGTGTTTTAGTCATCTTGCCCATGAGGCACGGTTTGCAAGTACCAAGTGATTCATAATCAAGTGGTTCCAAAAGTCCATCAGTATGGAGTTTCTTCATGCGCTTTACACCGATATGACCTAAACGACAGTGCCACAAATAAGTTGCACTATCATTATCAACTCTGCACCTTTTGGCTTCAATATTATGAATATGTGTATCACTACTATCGAGATTCAAAAAATAGACCACTCTTTAAGGGTGCATGACCATAAAAGATATTACTCATATAAATAGAACAACCATTATTCTCTGATTTAAATGAATAACTGTCTCGTATCAAACAAGATCCAGATATAATGTTCATGCTCAACGCTGGCACCAAATAACAATTATTCAGGTCTAAAACTAATCCCGAAGGTAGATGTAGATGTAGCGTGCCGACCGCGATCACATCAACTTTGGAACCATTTCCTACGCGCATCGTCCTTAGCCAATCTTCGCTTAATCCGTAGTCCCTATTTCGAGTTGCAAATATTAGCAACAGAACCAGTATCAAATACCCAGGTGCTACTGCGAGCATTAGTAAGGTACACATCAATAACATGTGTTGGGGAACGTTGCAGAAAACAAAAATTTTCCTACGGTTTCACCAAGATCTATCTATGAGTTCATCTAGCAACGAGTATTCAGATTAGATAGCATCTACATACCACTTTGTAGATCGCGAGCGGAAGCGTTCAACGAACGGGGATGATGTAGTCGTACACACCGTGATCCAAATCACCGGAGATCCTAGCACCGAAAGCACGACACCTCCGCGTTCAACACACGTACGGTCATCGTAACGTCTCCTTCTTCTTGATCCAGCAAGGCAAAGGAGAGGTTGGGGAAGAAGGCTCCAGCAGCAGCACGACGGAGTGGTGATGGTGGAACTACAGTACTCCGGCAGGGCTTCGTCGTGCTCTTATGGAGGAGGAGGATGTGTTGGAGAGGGAGAGGGAGGCGCCAGGGCATAGGGTGCGCAGCCCCCCTCCCCTCCCCCCTTTATATAGGCCTCTGGGGGGGCGCCGGCCCTGGGAGATCTAATCTCCCAAGGGGGGCGGCGGCCAGGGAGGTTTCCCTCCCCCCCAAGCCATCTAGGAGGTGCCTTCCACCACTAGGACTCCTCCTAGATGGAACCCTAGGCGCATGGGCCCTTTGGGGCTGGTTCCCCTTGGCCCAAGCAGGCCAAGGCGCACCCCTAAGGCCCATGTGGCCCACCAGGGCAGGTGGCCCCACCTGATGGACCCCCGGGACCCCTTCGGTGGTCCCGGTACAATACCGATAACCCCGAAACTTGTCCCGATGGCCGAAACAGCACTTCCTATATATAATTCTTTACCTCCGGACCATTCCGGAACTCCTCGTGACGTCCGGGATCTCATCCGGGACTCCGAACAACATTCGGGTTACTGCATATACATATCTTCACAACCCTAGCGTCACCGAACCTTAAGTGTGTAGACCCTACGGGTTCGGGAGACATGCAGACATGACCGAGACGGCTCTCGGGCAATAACCAACAGCGGGATCTGGATACCCATGTTGGCTCCCACATGCTCCACGATGATCTCATCGGATGAACCACGATGTCAAGGATTCAATTAATCCCGTATACGATTCCCTTTGTCAATCGGTATTTTACTTGCCCGAGATTCGATCGTCGGTATACCAATACCTCGTTCAATCTCGTTACCGGCAAGTCACTTTTCTCGTTACCGTAATGCATGATCCCGTGATCAAACACTTTGATCACATTGAGCTCATTGTGATGATGCATTACCGAGAGGGCCCGGTGATACCTCTCCGTCAAGCGGAGTGACAAATCCCAGTCTCGATCCATGTCAACCCAACAGACACTTTCAGAGATACCCGTAGTATACCTTTATAGTCACCCAGTTACGTTGTGACGTTTGGCATACCCAAAGCACTCCTACGGTATCCGGGAGTTACACGATCTCATGGTCTAAGGAAAGGATACTTGACATTGGAAAACTCTAGCAAACGAACTATGCGATCTTATGCTATGTTTAGAATTGGGTCTTGTCCATCACATCATTCTCCTAATGATGTGATCCCGTTATCGATGACATCTAATGTCCATAGTCAGGAAACCATGACTATCTGTCGATCAACAAGCTAGTCAACTAGAGGCTCACTAGGGACATGTTTGTTGTCTGTTATTCACACATGTATTATGATTTCCGGTTAACACAATTATAGCACGAATAAAGACAATTATCATGAATAAGGAAATATAATAATAATGCTTTTATTATTGCCTCTAGGGCATATTTCCAACAGTCTCCCACTTGCACTAGAGTCAATAATCTAGTTACATTGTGATGAATCGAACACCCATAGAGTTCTGGTGCTGATCATGTTTTGCCTTAGGGAGAGGTTTAGTCAACGGATCTGCGACATTCAGATCCGTGTGCACTTTACAAATTTCTATGTCTCCATCTTGAACATTTTCACGAATGGAGTTGAAGCGACGCTTGATGTGCCTAGTCTTCTTGTGAAACCTGGGCTCCTTTGCAAGTGCAATAGCTCCAGTGTTGTCACAGAAGAGCTTGATTGGCCCCGACGCATTGGGTATGACTCCGAGGTCGGTGATGAACTCCTTCACCCAAATTGCTTCATGTGCTGCCTCCGAGGCTGCCATGTACTCCGCTTCACATGTAGATCCCGCCACGACGCTTTGCTTGCAACTGCACCAGCTTACTGCCCCACCATTCAAAATATACACGTATCCGGTTTGTGACTTAGAGTCATCCAGATCTGTGTCGAAGCTAGCGTCGACGTAACCTTTTACGACGAGCTCTTCGTCACCTCCATAAACGAGAAACATTTCCTTAGTCCTTTTCAGGTACTTCAGGATATTCTTGACCGCTGTCCAATGTTCCTTGCCGGGATTACTTTGGTACCTACCTACCAAACTTACGGCAAGGTTTACATCAGGTCTGGTACACAGCATGGCATACATAATAGAACCTATGGCTGAGGCATAGGGGATGACACTCATCTCTTCTATATCTTCTGCCGTGGTCGGACATTGAGCTGAGCTCAGTTTCACACCTTGTAACACAGGTAAGAACCCTTTCTTAGATTGATCCATATTGAATTTCTTCAATATCTTATCAAGGTATGTGCTTTGTGAAAGACCTATGAGGCGTCTCGATCTATCTCTATAGATCTTGATGCCTAATATATAAGCAGCTTCTCCAAGGTCCTTCATTGAAAAACTTTTATTCAAGTAGGCCTTAATGCTGTCCAAGAGTTCTATATCATTTCCCATCAAAAGTATGTCGTCTACATATAATATGAGAAATGCTACAGAGCTCCCACTCACTTTCTTGTAAACACAGGCTTCTCCATAAGTCTGTGTAAACCCAAACGCTTTGATCATCTCATCAAAGCGAATGTTCCAACTCCGAGATGCTTGCACCAGCCCATAAATCGAGCGTTGGAGCTTGCATACCTTGTCAGCATTCTTAGGATCGACAAAACCTTCCGGCTGCATCATATACAATTCTTCCTTAAGGAAACCATTAAGGAATGCCGTTTTGACGTCCATTTGCCATATCTCATAATCATAGTATGCGGCAATTGCTAACATGATTCGGACGGACTTCAGCTTCGCTACCGGTGAGAAAGTCTCATCGTAGTCAACCCCTTGAACTTGTCGATAACCCTTAGCGACAAGCCGAGCTTTATAGATGGTCACATTACCATCCGCGTCTGTCTTCTTCTTAAAGATCCATTTATTTTCTATGGCTCGCCGTTCAACGGGCAAGTCAGTCAAAGTCCATACTTCGTTTTCATACATGGATCCTATCTCGGATTTCATGGCTTCCAGCCATTTGTCGGAATCCGGGCCCGCCATTGCTTCCTCATAGTTCGAAGGTTCACCGTTGTCTAACAACATGATTTCCAAGACAGGGTTGCCGTACCACTCTGGTGCGGAACGTGTCCTTGTGGACCTTCGAATTTCAGTAGGAGCTTGATCAGAAGCATCTTGATCATCATCATTAATTTCCTCTCTAGTCGGTGCAGGCACCTCAGAAACGTTTTCTTGAGTTTCGCCATTTTCCGGTTCAAGAGGTAACACTTCATCAAGTTCTACTTTCCTCCCACTTACTTCTTTCGAGAGAAACTCTTTCTCCAGAAAGGATCCATTCTTGGCAACAAAGATCTTGCTTTCGGATCTGAGGTAGAAGGTATACCCAACAGTTTCTTTAGGGTATCCTATGAAGACGCATTTTTCCGACTTGGGTTCGAGCTTTTCAGGTTGAAGTTTCTTGACATAAGCATCGCATCCCCAAACTTTTAGAAACGACAGCTTAGGTTTCTTCCCAAACCATAATTCATACGGTGTCGTCTCAACGGATTTCGACGGAGCCCTATTTAAAGTGAATGCGGCAGTCTCTAAAGCATAGCCCCAAAAAGATAGCGGTAAGTCGGTAAGAGACATCATAGATCGGACCATATCTAATAGAGTGCGATTACGACGTTCGGACACACCATTACGCTGAGGTGTTCCAGGCGGCGTGAGTTGTGAAACTATTCCACATTTTCTTAAGTGTGTGCCAAATTCGTGACTCAAGTATTCTCCTCCACGATCTGATCGTAGAAACTTGATCTTTCTTTCACGTTGATTTTCAACCTCACTCTGAAATTCCTTGAACTTTTCAAAGGTCTTAGACTTGTGTTTCATTAAGTAGACATACCCATATCTACTCAAGTCATCAGTGAGGGTGAGAACATAACGATAGCCACCGCGAGCCTCGACACTCATTGGACCGCACACATCGGTATGTATGATTTCCAATAAGTTGGTTGCTCGCTCCATTGTTCCTGAGAACGGAGTCTTGGTCATTTTACCCATGAGGCATGGTTCGCACGTGTCAAATGATTCATAATCAAGAGACTCTAAAAGTCCATCTGCATGGAGCTTCTTCATGCGTTTGACACCTACGTGACCAAGGCGGCAGTGCCACAAATATGTGGGACTATTGTTATCAACTTTAACTCTTTTGGTATTCACACTATGAATATGTGTATCATCACGTACGAGATTCATTAAGAATAAACCATTAACCATCGGAGCATGACTATACAACATATCTCTCATATAAATAGAACAACCATTATTCTCGGATTTAAATGAGTAGCCATCTCGTATTAAATGAGATCCAGATACAATGTTCATGCTCAAACTTGGCACCAAATAACAATTATTGAGGTTTAAAACTAATCCCGTAGGTAAATGTAGAGGCAGCGTGCCGACGGCGATCACATCGACCTTGGAACCATTCCCGACGCGCATCGTCACCTCGTCCTTCGCCAGTCTCCGTTTATTCCGTAGCTCCTGCTTTGAGTTACAAATGTGAGCAACTGCACCGGTATCAAATACCCAAGAGCTACTACGAGTACTGGTAAGGTACACATCAATTACATGTATATCACATATACCTTTGGTTTTGCCGGCCTTCTTGTCCGCTAAGTATTTGGGGCAGTTCCGCTTCCAGTGACCACTTCCCTTGCAATAAAAACACTCAGTCTCGGGCTTGGGTCCATTCTTTGGCTTCTTCCCGGCAACTTGCTTACCGGGCGCGGCAACTTCCTTGCCGTCCTTCTTGAAGTTCTTTTTACCCTTGCCCTTCTTGAACTTAGTGGTTGTATTCACCATCAACACTTGATGCTCCTTCTTGATTTCTACCTCTGCTGATTTCAGCATAGCATATACCTCAGGAATGGTCTTTACCATCCCCTGCATATTGTAGTTCATCACAAAGCTCTTGTAGCTAGGTGGAAGCGACTGGAGGATTCTGTCAATGACCGCTTCATCCGGGAGATTAACTTCCAGTTGAGTCAAGCAGTTGTGCAACCCAGACATTTTGAGTATGTGTTCACTGACATAACTATTTTCCTCCATCTTACAGCTAAAGAATTTGTCGGAGACTTCATATCTCTCGACCCGGGCATGAGCTTGGAAAACCATTTTCAGCTTTTCGAACATCTCATATGCTCCATGTCTCTCAAAACCCTTTTCTAGCCCCGGCTCTAAGCTGTAAAGCATGCCGCACTGAACGAGGGAGTAATCATCGCAGCGTGACTGCCAAGCGTTCATAACGTCTTGTTCTGCAGGGAGAATAGGTGCGTCACCCAGCGGTGCTCTTAGGACATAATCTTTCTTGGCAGCTATGAGGATGATCCTCAGGTTCCGGACCCAGTCCGTATAGTTGCTACCATCGTCTTTCAACTTGGTTTTCTCTAGGAACGCGTTGAAGTTGAGGACTACGTTGGCCATTTGATCTACAAGACATATTGTAAATATTTAGACTAAGTTCTTGATAATAAAGTTCATTTAATCAAATTATTTAATGAACTCCCACTTAGATAGACATCCCTCTTCTAGTCATCTGAGTATTACATGATCCGAGTCAACTAGGCCGTGTCCGATCATCACATGAGACGGACTAGTCAACATCGGTGAACATCTTCATGTTGATCGTATCTTCTATACGACTCATGCTCGACCTTTCGGTCTTCTGTGTTCCGAGGCCATGTCTGTACATGCTAGGCTCGTCAAGTCAACCTAAGTGTTTTGCGTGTGTAAATCTGTCTTACACCCGTTGTATGTGAACGTTAGAATCTATCACACCCGATCATCACGTGGTGCTTCGAAACAACGAACTGTCGCAACGGTGCACAGTTAGGGGGAACACTTTCTTGAAATTATTATGAGGGATCATCTTATTTACTACCGTCGTTCTAAGTAAACAAGATGCAAAACATGATAAACATCACATGCAATCAAATAATAAACGTGACATGATATGGCCAATATCACATAGCTCCTTTGATCTCCATCTTGGGGCTCCATGATCATCTTGTCACCGGCTTGACACCATGATCTTCATCATCATGATCTTCATCATCGTGTCTCCATGAAGTTGCTCGCCAACTATTACTTCTACTACTATGACTAACGCGTTTAGCAATAAAGTAAAGTAATTTACATGGCGATTCTCAATGACACGCAGGTCATACAAAAAATAAAGACAACTCCTATGGCTCCTGCCGGTTGTCATACTCATCGACATGCAAGTCGTGATTCCTATTACAATAGCATGAACATCTCATACATCACATATAGATCATTCATCATTCATCACAACTTTGGCCATATCATATCACAAAGCACTTGCTGCAAAAACAAGTTAGACGTCCTCTAATTGTTGTTGCAAGTTTTACGTGGCTGATTTAGGGTTCTAGCAAGAACGTTTTCTTACCTACGTAAAAGCCACAACGTGATTTGTCAACTTCTATTTACCCTTCATAAGGACCCTTTTCATCGAATCCGCTCCAACTAAAGTAGGAGAGACAGACACCCGCCAGCCACCTTATGCAACTAGTGCATGTTAGTCGGTGGAACCGGTCTCACGTAAGCGTACGTGTAAGGTTGGTCCGGGCCGCTTCATCCCACAATACCGCTAAAGCAAGATAAGACTAGTAGCGGCAAGAAGAGTTGACAACATCTACGCCCACAACAAATTGTGTTCTACTCGTGCAATAGAGAACTACGCATAGACCTAGCTCATGATGCCACTGTTGGGGAACGTTGCAGAAAACAAAAAATTTCCTACGGTTTCACCAAGATCTATCTATGAGTTCATCTAGCAACGAGTATTCAGATTAGATAGCATCTACATACCACTTTGTAGATCGCGAGCGGAAGCGTTCAACGAACGGGGATGATGTAGTCGTACACACCGTGATCCAAATCACCGGAGATCCTAGCACCGAAAGCACGGCACCTCCGCGTTCAACACACGTACGGTCAGCGTAACGTCTCCTTCTTCTTGATCCAGCAAGGCAAAGGAGAGGTTGGGGAAGAAGGCTCCAGCAGCAGCACGACGGCGTGGTGATGGTGGAACTACAGTACTCCGGCAGGGCTTCGTCGTGCTCTTATGGAGGAGGAGGATGTGTTGGAGAGGGAGAGGGAGGCGCCAGGGCATAGGGTGCGCAGCCCCCCTCCCCTCCCCCCTTTATATAGGCCTCTGGGGGGGGCGCCAGCCCTAGGAGATCTAATCTCCCAAGGGGGGCGGTGGCCAGGGAGGTTTCCCTCCCCCCCAAGCCATCTAGGAGGTGCCTTCCACCACTAGGACTCCTCCTAGATGGAACCCTAGGCGCATGGGCCCTTTGGGGCTGGTTCCCCTTGGCCCAAGCAGGCCAAGGCGCACCCCTAAGGCCCATGTGGCCCACCAGGGCAGGTGGCCCCACCTGGTGGACCCCCGGGACCCCTTCGGTGGTCCCGGTACAATACCGATAACCCCGAAACTTGTCCCGATGGCCGAAACAGCACTTCCTATATATAATTCTTTACCTACGGACCATTCCGGAACTCCTCGTGACGTCCGGGATCTCATACGGGACTCCGAACAACATTCAGGTTACTGCATATACATATCTTCACAACCCTAGCGTCACCGAACCTTAAGTGTGTAGACCCTACGGGTTCGGGAGACATGCAGACATGACCGAGACGGCTCTCGGGCAATAACCAACAGCGGGATCTGGATACCCATGTTGGCTCCCACACGCTCCACGATGATCTCATCGGATGAACCACGATGTCGAGGATTCAATTAATCCCGTATACGATTCCCTTTGTCAATCGGTATTTTACTTGCCCGAGATTCGATCGTCGGTATCCCAATACCTCGTTCAATCTCGTTACCGGCAAGTCACTTTTCTCGTACCGTAAAGCATGATCCCGTGATCAAACACTTTGATCACACTGAGCTCATTATGATGATGCATTACCGAGAGGGCCCGGTGATACCTCTCCGTCAAGCGGAGTGACAAATCCCAGTCTCGATCCATGTCAACCCAACAGACACTTTCGGAGATACCCGTAGTATACCTTTATAGTCACCCAGTTACGTTGTGACGTTTGGCACACCCAAAGCACTCCTACGGTATCCGGGAGTTACACGATCTCATGGTCTAAGGAAAGGATACTTGACATTGGAAAACTCTAGCAAATGAACTATGCGATCTTATGCTATGTTTAGGATTGGGTCTTGTCCATCACATCATTCTCCTAATGATGTGATCCCGTTATCGATGACATCCAATGTCCATAGTCAGGAAACCATGACTATCTGTCGATCAACGAGCTAGTCAACTAGAGGCTCACTAGGGACACATTGTTGTCTGTTATTCACACATGTATTACGATTTCCGGATAACACAATTATAGCACGAATAAAGACAATTATCATGAATAAGGAAATATAATAATAATGCTTTTATTATTGCCTCTAGGGCATATTTCCAACAGTCTCCCACTTGCACTAGAGTCAATAATCTAGTTACATTGTGATGAATCGAACACCCATAGAGTTCTGGTGCTGATCATGTTTTGCCTTAGGGAGAGGTTTAGTCAACAGATCTGCGACATTCAGATCCGTGTGCACTTTACAAATTTCTATGTCTCCATCTTGAACATTTTCACGAATGGAGTTGAAGCGACGCTTGATGTGCCTGGTCTTCTTGTGAAACCTGGGCTCCTTTGCAAGTGCAATAGCTCCAGTGTTGTCACAGAAGAGCTTGATTGGCCCCGACGCATTGGGTATGACTCCGAGGTCGGTGATGAACTCCTTCACCCAAATTGCTTCATGTGCTGCCTCTGAGGCTACCATGTACTCCGCTTCACATGTAGATCCCGCCACGACGCTTTGCTTGCAACTGCACCAGCTTACTGCCCCACCATTCAAAATATACACGTATCCGGTTTGTGACTTAGAGTCATCCAGATCTGTGTCGAAGCTAGCGTCGACGTAACCTTTTACGACGAGCTCTTCGTCACCTCCATAAACGAGAAACATTTCCTTAGTCCTTTTCAGGTACTTCAGGATATTCTTGACCGCTGTCCAATGTTCCTTGCCGGGATTACTTTGGTACCTACCTACCAAACTTACGGCAAGGTTTACATCAGGTCTGGTACACAGCATGGCATACATAATAGAACCTATGGCTGAGGCATAGGGGATGACGCTCATCTCTTCTATATCTTCTGCCGTGGTCGGACATTGAGCTGAGCTCAATTTCACACCTTGTAACACAGGTAAGAACCCTTTCTTAGATTGATCCATATTGAATTTCTTCAATATCTTATCAAGGTATGTGCTTTGTGAAAGACCTATGAGGCGTCTCGATCTATCTCTATAGATCTTGATGCCTAATATATAAGCAGCTTCTCCAAGGTCCTTCATTGAATTTTTTTTATTCAAGTAGGCCTTAATGCTGTCCAAGAGTTCTATATCATTTCCCATCAAAAGTATGTCGTCTACATATAATATGAGAAATACTACAGAGCTCCCACTCACTTTCTTGTAAACACAGGCTTCTCCATAAGTCTGTGTAAACCCAAACGCTTTGATCATCTCATCAAAGCGAATGTTCCAACTCCGAGATGCTTGCACCAGCCCATAAATTGAGCGTTGGAGCTTGCACACCTTGTCAGCATTCTTAGGATCGACAAAACCTTCCGGCTGCATCATATACAATTCTTCCTTAAGGAAACCATTAAGGAATGCCGTTTTGACGTCCATTTGCCATATCTCATAATCATAGTATGCGGCAATTGCTAACATGATTCGGACGGACTTCAGCTTCGCTACCGGTGAGAAAGTCTCATCGTAGTCAACCCCTTGAACTTGTCGATAACCCTTAGCGACAAGCCGAGCTTTATAGATGGTCACATTACCATCCGCGTCTGTCTTCTTCTTAAAGATCCATTTATTTTCTATGGCTCGCCGTTCAACGGGCAAGTCAGTCAAAGTCCATACTTCGTTTTCATACATGGATCCTATCTCGGATTTCATGGCTTCCAGCCATTTGTCGGAATCCGGGCCCGCCATTGCTTCCTCATAGTTCGAAGGTTCACCGTTGTCTAACAACATGATTTCCAAGACAGGGTTGCCGTACCACTCTGGTGCGGAACGTGTCCTTGTGGACCTTCGAATTTCAGTAGGAGCTTGATCAGAAGCATCTTGATCATCATCATTAATTTCCTCTCTAGTCGGTGCAGGCACCTCAGAAACGTTTTCTTGAGTTTCGCCATTTTCCGGTTCAAGAGGTAACACTTCATCAAGTTCTACTTTCCTCCCACTTACTTCTTTCGAGAGAAACTCTTTCTCCAGAAAGGATCCATTCTTGGCAACAAAGATCTTGCTTTCGGATCTGAGGTAGAAGGTATACCCAACAGTTTCTTTAGGGTATCCTATGAAGACGCATTTTTCCGACTTGGGTTCGAGCTTTTCAGGTTGAAGTTTCTTGACATAAGCATCGCATCCCCAAACTTTTAGAAACGACAGCTTAGGTTTCTTCCCAAACCATAATTCATACGGTGTCGTCTCAACGGATTTCGACGGAGCCCTATTTAAAGTGAATGCGGCAGTCTCTAAAGCATAGCCCCAAAAAGATAGCGGTAAGTCGGTAAGAGACATCATAGATCGCACCATATCTAATAGAGTGCGATTACGACGTTCGGACACACCATTACGCTGAGGTGTTCCAGGCGGCGTGATTTGTGAAACTATTCCACATTTTCTTAAGTGTGTGCCAAATTCGTGACTCAAGTATTCTCCTCCACGATCTGATCGTAGAAACTTGATCTTTCTTTCACGTTGATTTTCAACCTCACTCTGAAATTCCTTGAACTTTTCAAAGGTCTTAGACTTGTGTTTCATTAAGTAGACATACCCATATCTACTCAAGTCATCAGTGAGGGTGAGAACATAACGATAGCCACCGCGAGCCTCGACACTCATTGGACCGCACACATCGGTATGTATGATTTCCAATAAGTTGGTTGCTCGCTCCATTGTTCCTGAGAACGGAGTCTTGGTCATTTTACCCATGAGGCATGGTTCGCACGTGTCAAATGATTCATAATCAAGAGACTCTAAAAGTCCATCTGCATGGAGCTTCTTCATGCGTTTGACACCTACGTGACCAAGGCGGCAGTGCCACAAATATGTGGGACTATTGTTATCAACTTTAACTCTTTTGGTATTCACACTATGAATATGTGTATCATCACGTACGAGATTCATTAAGAATAAACCATTAACCATCGGAGCATGACTATACAACATATCTCTCATATAAATAGAACAACCATTATTCTCGGATTTAAATGAGTAGCCATCTCGTATTAAATGAGATCCAGATACAATGTTCATGCTCAAACTTGGCACCAAATAACAATTATTGAGGTTTAAAACTAATCCCGTAGGTAAATGTAGAGGCAGCGTGCCGACGGCGATCACATCGACCTTGGAACCATTCCCGACGCGCATCGTCACCTCGTCCTTCGCCAGTCTCCGTTTATTCCGTAGCTCCTGCTTTGAGTTACAAATGTGAGCAACTGCACCGGTATCAAATACCCAAGAGCTACTACGAGTACTGGTAAGGTACACATCAATTACATGTATATCACATATACCTTTGGTTTTGCCGGCCTTCTTGTCCGCTAAGTATTTGGGGCAGTTCCGCTTCCAGTGACCACTTCCCTTGCAATAAAAACACTCAGTCTCGGGCTTGGGTCCATTCTTTGGCTTCTTCCCGGCAACTTGCTTACCGGGCGCGGCAACTTCCTTGCCGTCCTTCTTGAAGTTCTTTTTACCCTTGCCCTTCTTGAACTTAGTGGTTTTATTCACCATCAACACTTGATGCTCCTTCTTGATTTCTACCTCTGCTGATTTCAGCATAGCATATACCTCAGGAATGGTCTTTACCATCCCCTGCATAATGTAGTTCATCACAAAGCTCTTGTAGCTAGGTGGAAGCGACTGGAGGATTCTGTCAATGACCGCTTCATCCGGGAGATTAACTTCCAGTTGAGTCAAGCAGTTGTGCAACCCAGACATTTTGAGTATGTGTTCACTGACATAACTATTTTCCTCCATCTTACAGCTAAAGAATTTGTCGGAGACTTCATATCTCTCGACCCGGGCATGAGCTTGGAAAACCATTTTCAGCTCTTCGAACATCTCATATGCTCCATGTCTCTCAAAACGCTTTTCTAGCCCCGGCTCTAAGCTGTAAAGCATGCCGCACTGAACGAGGGAGTAATCATCGCAGCGTGACTGCCAAGCGTTCATAACGTCTTGTTCTGCAGGGAGAATAGGTGCGTCACCCAGCGGTGCTCTTAGGACATAATCTTTCTTGGCAGCTATGAGGATGATCCTCAGGTTCCGGACCCAGTCCGTATAGTTGCTACCATCGTCTTTCAACTTGGTTTTCTCTAGGAACGTGTTGAAGTTGAGGACTACGTTGGCCATTTGATCTACAAGACATATTGTAAATATTTAGACTAAGTTCTTGATAATAAAGTTCATTTAATCAAATTATTTAATGAACTCCCACTTAGATAGACATCCCTCTTCTAGTCATCTGAGTATTACATGATCCGAGTCAACTAGGCCGTGTCCGATCATCACGTGAGACGGACTAGTCAACATCGGTGAACATCTTCATGTTGATCGTATCTTCTATACGACTCATGCTCGACCTTTCGGTCTTCTGTGTTCCGAGGCCATGTCTGTACATGCTAGGCTCGTCAAGTCAACCTAAGTGTTTTGCGTGTGTAAATCTGTCTTACACCCGTTGTATGTGAACGTTAGAATCTATCACACCCGATCATCACGTGGTGCTTCGAAACAACGAACTGTCGCAACGGTGCACAGTTAGGGGGAACACTTTCTTGAAATTATTATGAGGGATCATCTTATTTACTACCGTCGTTCTAAGTAAACAAGATGCAAAACATGATAAACATCACATGCAATCAAATAATAAACGTGACATGATATGGCCAATATCACATAGCTCCTTTGATCTCCATCTTGGGGCTCCATGATCATCTTGTCACCGGCTTGACACCATGATCTTCATCATCATGATCTTCATCATCGTGTCTCCATGAAGTTGCTCGCCAACTATTACTTCTACTACTATGACTAACGCGTTTAGCAATAAAGTAAAGTAATTTACATGGCGATTCTCAATGACACGCAGGTCATACAAAAAATAAAGACAACTCCTATGGCTCCTGCCGGTTGTCATACTCATCGACATGCAAGTCGTGATTCCTATTACAATAGCATGAACATCTCATACATCACATATAGATCATTCATCATTCATCACAACTTTGGCCATATCATATCACAAAGCACTTGCTGCAAAAACAAGTTAGACGTCCTCTAATTGTTGTTGCAAGTTTTACGTGGCTGATTTAGGGTTCTAGCAAGAACGTTTTCTTACCTACGTAAAAGCCACAACGTGATTTGTCAACTTCTATTTACCCTTCATAAGGACCCTTTTCATCGAATCCGCTCCAACTAAAGTAGGAGAGACAGACACCCGCCAGCCACCTTATGCAACTAGTGCATGTTAGTCGGTGGAACCGGTCTCACGTAAGCGTACGTGTAAGGTTGGTCCGGGCCGCTTCATCCCACAATACCGCTAAAGCAAGATAAGACTAGTAGCGGCAAGAAGAGTTGACAACATCTACGCCCACAACAAATTGTGTTCTACTCGTGCAATAGAGAACTACGCATAGACCTAGCTCATGATGCCACTGTTGGGGAACGTTGCAGAAAACAAAAAATTTCCTACGGTTTCACCAAGATCTATCTATGAGTTCATCTAGCAACGAGTATTCAGATTAGATAGCATCTACATACCACTTTGTAGATCGCGAGCGGAAGCGTTCAACGAACGGGGATGATGTAGTCGTACACACCGTGATCCAAATCACCGGAGATCCTAGCACCGAAAGCACGGCACCTCCGCGTTCAACACACGTACGGTCAGCGTAACGTCTCCTTCTTCTTGATCCAGCAAGGCAAAGGAGAGGTTGGGGAAGAAGGCTCCAGCAGCAGCACGACGGCGTGGTGATGGTGGAACTACAGTACTCCGGCAGGGCTTCGTCGTGCTCTTATGGAGGAGGATGTGTTGGAGAGGGAGAGGGAGGCGCCAGGGCATAGGGTGCGCAGCCCCCCTCCCCTCCCCCCTTTATATAGGCCTCTGGGGGGGCGCCAGCCCTAGGAGATCTAATCTCCCAAGGGGGGCGGTGGCCAGGGAGGTTTCCCTCCCCCCCAAGCCATCTAGGAGGTGCCTTCCACCACTAGGACTCCTCCTAGATGGAACCCTAGGCGCATGGGCCCTTTGGGGCTGGTTCCCCTTGGCCCAAGCAGGCCAAGGCGCACCCCTAAGGCCCATGTGGCCCACCAGGGCAGGTGGCCCCACCTGGTGGACCCCCGGGACCCCTTCGGTGGTCCCGGTACAATACCGATAACCCCGAAACTTGTCCCGATGGCCGAAACAGCACTTCCTATATATAATTCTTTACCTACGGACCATTCCGGAACTCCTCGTGACGTCCGTGTAAACCCAAACGCTTTGATCATCTCATCAAAGCGAATGTTCCAACTCCGAGATGCTTGCACCAGCCCATAAATCGAGCGTTGGAGCTTGCACACCTTGTCAGCATTCTTAGGGTCGACAAAACCTTCCGGTTGCATCATATACAATTCTTCCTTAAGGAAACCATCAAGGAACGCATTAAGATTCAACGGAACAACAGCACGGGCCATCTATCTACAATCAACATAGACAAGCAAAATACTATCAGGTACTAAGTTCATGATAAATTTAAGTTCAATTAATCATATTACTTAAGAACTCCCACTTAGATAGACATCCCTCTAATCCTCTAAGTGATCACGTGATCCAAATCAACTAAACCATGTCCGATCATCACGTGAGATTGAGTAGTTTCAAAGGTGAACATCACTATGTTGATCATATCTACTATATGATTCACGCTCGACCTTTCGGCCTCCGTCTTCCGAGGCCATATCTGTTATATGCTAGGCTCGTCAAGTTAAACCTGAGTATTCCGCGTGTGCAACTGTTTTGCACCCGTTGTATTTGAACGTAGAGCCTATCACACTCGATCATCACGTGGTGTCTCAGCACGAAGAACTTTCGTAATGTCGGTCCGGGACGCTTCATCCAACAATACCGCCGAACCAAAGTATGACATGCTGGTAAGCAGTATGACTTATATCGCCCACAACTCACTTGTGTTCTACTCCTGCATATGACATCTATGCATAAAACTAGGCTCGGATGCCACCGTTGGGGAACGTAGTAATTTTAAATAATTTCCTACGCACACGCAAAATCATGGTGATGCATAGCAACGAGAGGGGAGAGTGTGTCCACGTACCCTCGTAGACCGAAAGCGGAAGCGTTAGCACAACATGGTTGATGTAGTCATACGTCTTCATGATCCGACCGATCAAGTACCGAAAGCACGGCACCTCCGAGTTCAGCACACGTTCAGCCTGATGACGTTCCTCGAACTCCGATCCAGCCGAGTGTTGAGGGAGAGTTTTGTTAGCACGGAGGCATGGTGACGATGATGATGCTCTACCGACGCAGGGCTTCGCCTAAGCACCGCTACGATATTATCGAGGTGGACTATGGTGGAGGGGGGCACCGCACACGGCTAAAAGATCAATGATCAATTGTTGTCCTTGGGGTGCCCCTGCCCCCGTATATAAAGGAGCAAGGGGGGGGGAGAGGCGGCCGACCGGAGAAGGGCGCGCCAGGAGGAATCCTACTCCCACCGGGAGTAGGACTCCCTCCCTTCCTTGTTGGATTAGGAGAAGGGGGAAAGCGGAGAGAGAGAGAGAGAGGAAGGAAAGAGGGGCGCCGCCCCCCTTCTTGTCCAATTCGGACTAGAGGGGGAGGGGGCGCGCGGCCTGCCCTAGCCGCCTCTCCTCTTCTCCACTAAGGCCCATGTAGGCCCATTAAACCCCCGGGGGGTTCCGGTAACCTCCCGGTACTCCGGTATATATCCGATAACCCCTGGAACCATTCCAGTGTCCGAATATAGTCGTCCAATATATCAATCTTCATGTCTCGACCATTTCGAGACTCCTCGTCATGTATGTGATCACATCCGGGACTCCGAACTACCTTCGGTACATCAAAACATATAAACTCATAATATAACTGTCTTCGAAACTTTAAGCGTTCGGACCCTACGGTTTCGAGAACTATGTAGACATGGCCGAGACACGTCTCCGGTCAATAACCAATACGGAACCTGGATGCTCATATTGGCTCCCACATATTCTACCAAGATCTTTATTAGTCAAGCCGCATAACAACATATGTCGTTCCCTTTGTCATCGGTATGTTACTTGCCCGAGATTCGATCGTCGGTATCTCAATACCTAGTTCAATCTCGTTACCGGCAAGTCTCTTTACTCGTTCCGAAATACATCACCTCGCAATTAACTCATTAGTTGCAATGTTTGCAAGGCTTAAGTGATGTGCATTACCGAGTGGGCCTAGAGATACCTCTCCGACAATCGGAGTGACAAATCCTAATCTTGAAATACGCCAACCCAACAAGTACCTTCGGAGACACCTGTAGAGCACCTTTATGATCACCCAGTTACGTTGTGACGTTTGGTAGCACACAAAGTGTTCCTCCGGTAAACGGGAGTTGCATAATCTCATAGTCATAGGAACATGTATAAGTCATGAAGAAAGCAATAGCAACTTACTAAACAATTGAGTGATAAGCTAACGGAATGGGTGAAGTCAATCACATCATTCTCCTAATGATGTGATCCCGTTAATCAAATGACAACTCATGTCAATGGCTAGGAAACATAACCATCTGTGATCAACGAGCTAGTCAAGTAGAGGCATACTAGTGACACTCTGTTTGTCTATTATTCACACAAGTATTATGTTTCCGGTTAATAGAATTCTAGCATGAATAGTAAACATTTATCATGATATAAGGAAATAAATAATAACTTTATTATTTCCTCTAGGTCATATTTACTTCACTCCTGCCCGCCGTCGCGCTCTTATGTAGGTCATTGAGCGCAGCGCCGTAGTCGAGGACGTTGAGCGCGTGGCTCGGGAGCAGCGGGCCGGCGCTGTTGTAGTCGTCACTACTAGGGAAAAGCCTATACACATAATCTTACCAGCAGCGCGCTTTAAAATAAGGCGTTGCTGCTACGTAGCAGTAGAGCGCGCCCACAAAACGAGCTACGGAAATAAGTGTAGCAGTAGCGCGCCTGATGTAAGCAGCGCTACTGCTATAATTGCCACGACCCCGCCGTGAAGCTAGTTCTAGCAGCAGACGAAGAGCGCTACTACTACAGATCATAGAAGTAGCGGTTTCCCGCAATACCCGCTGAGGGAGTCCTGGATTAGGGGGTATCCGGACAGCCGGACTATATCCTTTGGCCGGACTATTGGACTATGAAGATATACAAGATTGAAGACTTCGTCCCGTGTCCGGATGGAACTCTCCTTGGCGTGGAAGGCAAGCTTGGCAATACGAACATGCAGATCTCCTCCCTTGTAACCGACTCTGTGTAATCCTAGCCCCCTCCGATGTCTATATAAACCGAAGGGTTTAGTCCATAGGACAACAACAATCATACCATAGGCTAGCTTCTAGGGTTTAGCCTCTACGATCTCGTGGCAGATTAACTCTTGTAATACTCATATCATCAAGATCAATCAAGCATGAAGTAGGGTATTATCTCCATCGAGAGGGCCCGAACCTGGGTAAACATCGTGTCCTCCACCTCCTGTTACCATCCGCCTTAGACACACAGTTCGGGACCCCCTACCCGAGATCCACCGATTTTGACACCGACATTGGTGCTTTCACTGAGAGTTCCACTGTGTCGTCACTGTAAGGCTTGATGGCTCCTTCGATAATCGGTAACGATGAGGTCCAGGGTGAGGTCTTCCTCCCCGGACAGATCTTTGTATTCGGCGGCTTCGCACTACGGGCCAACTCGCTTGGTCATCTGGAGCAGATCGGGAGCTACACCCCTGGCCACCAGGTCAAGTTCGGAAACTTGAATTATACTGTCGACATCCGCGGAGACTTGATCTTTGACGGATTCGAGCCCTTGCCAGGTGCGCCACACGATCACGACGAGCATGATATAGCTCTGTCGTCGGACGATGTTCGGGAGATCACACCGGCAACTACTCCGGCCTTCAATCCGGAGCAAATTGCACTATCCGAGGACGGGTGGATAGACCCCGCCTTGGAGGCCGCACTCTCAGTGGCGATAGAGCCGGATACTGACTTCACCCCTCGCGAGAGCCGTGCTGCCGAACCTTTGGATTCGTCCCCGACCACGGGCTCCGAACCACCCGCGTCCGTGCCTATCGAATCCGATTGGGCACCGATCATGGAGTTTACCTCCGCGGATATCTTTCAGCACTCACCCTTCGGCGATGTGCTAAATTCGTTAAGGTCCCTCTCCTTGTGAGAAGAACCTTGGCCGAACTATGTCCGGCTAGGATGGGATGCAGACGACGAAGAAATTCGCTCCCTACCAACCACCCACTTAGTAGCCACTGTCGACGATTTAACCGACATGCTCGACTTCGACTCCGAAGACATCGATGGTATGGACGACGATACAGGAGACGAATAGGAACCACTGCCCACAGGGCACTGGACCGCCACCTCATCATATGATATATACATGGTGGATACACCCAAAGAAGGCAATGGCAATAAGACAGCGGAGGATGACCCCTCCAAGAAGCAACCTAAGCGCCGACGTCAGTGGCGCCGCTCTAAGTCTCGCCATAGCAAAAGTGGTGATACCAGCACAAGAGACAATAACACTCCGGACAGTGCCGAAGACGACGATAATCCCCTCCAGCAAGATTTAGAGCAGGAGGATGAACAAGCCAGCCCTCTTGAGCGGGCAGCAGACGGAGAAGCGGAGGAGGACAATTACATGCCTCTCTCCGAAGACGAGGTGAGCCTCGACGACGAAGAATTTTTTGTTCCTGAGGATCCCGTCGAGCAAGAGCACTTTAAGCGCCGGCTTATAGCCACAGCAAATAGCCTGAAGAAAAAGCAACAACAGCTTCGAGCTGATTAAGATTTGCTAGCAGACAGATGCACTGAAGTCCTCGCGGCCGAGGAATATGAACTCGAATGCCCTTCCAAGGGTTACCCAAAGCGCAGGTTGCTACCCCGACTCGAGGAGGAAGCATTGAAACCTACATCACCAGCGTACGATGCGGCTGACCGGCCACCTCGTGGCCGAGACAGAGAGGCATTTCAGCCTGAAGCTCAGCCTGCACCCCGCCGCCACTCAAACAAAAATACTAAGGCCCGGGGCAACACGCGGGACCTGCGAGAGATATTGGAAGACAGGGCAAAACACGCAAGATCGATCTACGGATCACGGGGGCACGCACCTACGCGGGACGATGACCGTCACGCCGGATACACTAAAAGTAAATCCGGCCGGGCCGAACACAGCAGACAAGACTCATATGAACTGCGTCGTGATATAGCCCAGCATAGAGGCGCTGCACACCCCCTTTGCTTCACTGACGAAGTAATAGATCATGAATTCCCAGAGGGTTTTAACCCGTAAATATCGAATCATATGATGGTACAACAGATCCCGCGGTATGGATCGAGGATTTCCTCCTCCACATCCACATGGCCCGCGGTGATGATCTACATGCCATCAAGCACCTCCCACTAAAACTCAAAGGACCAGCTCGGCATTGGCTGAATAGCTTGCCAGAGGACTCCGTTGGCTGTTGGGAGAATCTGGAAGATGCATTCCTCGACAACTTCCAGGGCACTTACGTGCGACCACCGGATGCCGATGACTTGAGCCATATAACTCAGCAGCCGGAGGAATTGGCCAGGCAATTCTGGACACGGTTCCTAACCAAGAAAAATCAAATTGTCGACTGTCCGGATGCTGAGGCCTTAGCGGCATTTAAGCATATCATCCATGACGAGTGGATCGCCCGGCACCTCGGCCAGGAGAAGCCGAAGTCTATGGCAGCCCTCACGACACTCATGACCCGCTTTTGTGCGGGAGAGGATAGCTGGCTGGCTCGCAACAACAACATATCAAGGAACCTTGGCACTTCGAATACCAAGGATAGTAACGGCGGACCACGTCATAGCAGACACAAGCGCCATAACAACGGCGATAACGCCGAGGATACGGCAATCAATGCCGGATCCAGTGGCTCTAAATCCGGTCAGCGGAAAAAGCCATTCAAAATAAGTACCCTGGGCCCGTCCAGTTTGGACCGCATACTCGATCGCTCGTGTCAAATACACGGCACCCCCGATAAACCAGCCAATCACACCAACAGAGAATGCTGGGTGTTCAAGCAGGCCGACAAGTTAAATGCCGAAAACAAGGACAAGGGGCTTCATAATGACGACGAGGAAGAGCCCCGGCCGCCGAACACGGGAGGACAGAAGAGGTTCCCCCCACAAGTAAGGATGGTGAACATGATATACGCAACCCACATCCCCAAGAGGGAACGGAAGCGTGCACTAAGGGACGTCTATGCGATGGAGCCCGTCGCCCCAAAATTCAACCCATGGTCCTCTTGTCCGATCACCTTCGATCGCAGGGACCACCCCACTAGTATCCGTCATGGCGGATCTGCCGCATTGGTCTTAGACCCCATCATTGACGGATTTCACCTCACTCGAGTCCTTATGGATGGCGGCAGCAGCCTGAACCTGCTCTATCAGGATACAGTGCACAAAATGGGTATAGACCCCTCGAGGATCAACCCCACCAAAACGACATTTAAAGGCGTCATCCCAGGTGTAGAGGCTCATTGCACGGGCTCAATCACACTGGAAGTGGTCTTCGGATCTCCGGACAACTTCCGAAGTGAGGAGTTAATCTTCGATATCGTCCCGTTCCGCAGCGGCTATCACGCACTGCTTGGGCGAACCGCATTTGCAAGATTCAATGCGGTACCGCACTACGCATACGTCAAGCTCAAGATGCCAGGACCTAGGGGGTCATAACAGTCAATGGAAACACAGAGCGCTCGCTCCGCACTGAGGAGCACACTACGGCCCTCGCAGCAGAAGCACAAAGCAGCCTCTTAAGGCAATCCACCAATTCAGCGGTAAATCCCCCGGACACCGTCAAGCGAGTCCGGAGTAACGTGCAACATGATCGCTTGGCACGTTCAGAGTTCGCCTAGCAATTCAGCCCCCGCCCTAGTCCCAGTCAAACGGTGAAATCTGTGCCGCGCGTACATAATTACGCATTGAAAATACCATGGGCATAGGCAGGGGCACGATCATGGCACGTCCCATAGTGCGGCTCAACCGCCCAAGGGGTTGAATACCTTTATCATTTTCTCTCTTTCAGGACCTTACTCTCTGGAAGCCCTATCCGGCAGTGCGATTGCCGGACACATAATACAACAACCAACGAGGAAGGAAGCTACGTCGTACAATGGAATCCCCAGGTGGTCTCTGATAACGAGCGAAATACCTGCTTTAAATACCAGTCCGCAGCTTGCCCTTGGATAGGACATGTCAAATAGTCCTATTTTTTGCTTATTGCACTACTTGTATCAGTACGCTTCGACGTATTCTTTAAATAACAATGCACATCATTAGTCTATTATTGCATTATATATTCTTTTTTATATATTTATTTATGACAAATCAGCACCCGTACATTCTGGTACGGCCAATACGCCAGGGGCTTTCGTATACCCCATAATATGACGTGAGAAGTCCGAACACTTTCGACAGTGCGGCACTCCGAACTTATAGCATTATATGCATCAGCTCCGAATCATGTCTTGGGTCAATAGTTGGGTTTGCCCGGCTCCCATGTTTTGGTACCTTACGTTCCTCTATATCGGCTAAGGTAGCACTGGGAGAACTACTGCGATTGTGTTCTAGTTCTTCCGGACGAGCACCTCAGTAGAGAAAGCCAAAGCTGACTGTCATGATGAGGCGAGAGCTGGTCGCTGTTCGAGAGGTCTTAAGTCCTTAAAGACTTTTTCGGCTTTGGGCGAGCAGTCGGCCTTGTCCGACTTAGGCGTATATAGCGCCCCAAATTCAGCCTTCCGAATACTAGGGGCTTCGCCAAAATTTAAAATTGTAGACTTCTGTGGCTAAGTGAGAGTGATAAACCATTATAGTCCGATTGTCTAGTTCGTTGTGCTGAGCACCTCCCTCGGAGGACCCAAAAATGGGAAAAAGGGTGCTCAGATTTATCCCGAACACCCCAGTACTAGCTGCATGGGGGCATAAGCCGACGACTGGCCAACCCTCAGATTTGATAAACGGCCGCACAAAAGGTAATATTTTAAATTCAAAAAGTGTTGCATAGCGCAAATGAACTAGTTTTCATAGTACAGGATCACATGAGCAAGTTCATTCAAAAATTACATCTTTGGTACACTCCTCCGCCACAAGGTGGGCACCCTTCAGGGCACCGTCATAATACATTTCGGGGTGGTGATGCTCCTTGCCCTGCGGTGACCCCTCCTTCACCAGCTTCTCGGCGTCCATCTTTGCCCAGTGCACTTTCGCAAGGGCAAAAGCCCTGCATGCACCTTCGATGCAGACGGACCGCTTTATGACTTCCAGCCATTGGCAGGCATCCACAAGCCGCCTCACCAGGCTGAAGTAGCTGTTCGGCAGGGGCTCGCCAGGCCACAGCCAGACTATGAGACCCTTCATGGCCTATTCGGCGGCCTTGTGAAGCTCAACCAATTGCTTCAGCTGGTCGCTCAAGTGCATCGGGTGTTCGGTCCCAGTATACTAAGACCAGAACAACTTCTTCATCGAGCTCCCCTCCTCGGCCCAGTAGAACTCCGGGGCATCAGACACACTGCGGGGCAGACCTGCAAACGCTCCTGGAGAGCTCCGAACTCAGGTAAGTAAAAAGAAATTTTCTTTCACGTGCTTGCTTTGCATAATGAATGCCTAACCCGCCGCTATCTTCTTAACCGCCTCAATTTCCTGGAGGGCCTTTTGGGCTTCGGCCTTGGCATGTTTCGCGCTGTCAAGCGCCTTTGCAAGCTCGGACTCTCGCGTTTTAGAGTCAAGATTCAAGGCCTCGTGCTTCTTGACGAGAGCCTGGAGCTCTTGCTGCACCTCGCCTAGTCGGGCCTCTTGTTTTTCTCGCTTAGTGCGCTCCTGGGCCGCTTTGTTTTTAGCCTCGGACAGCGCCTTCTTCAGGGTCACCACTTCGGTCGTGGCCCCTAGCAAATTCATGATGATCCTATTATTTTACAACCATATTTCTTTCTAATAAATAGACAAGGTATTGCTTACCTTTGTTCTGTTCGAGCTGCCTCTTGATAAGGCCGAGCTCTTCCTTGGACCGCTCAAGGTCCTGCTCCAGTGCAACGACCTCCGCAGTACATGCGACAGCGGCCAGCAGTGAAGCCTGCATATGCAAATAGACATATTCTGATTAGACTCTTGAGTCATTATTTGATCCTCTATTCGGCCTTTCTTCGCGAACGCCAAACAGAGCATCAGGGGCTACTGTCTATGCGATAATATTTTCCTATAATTTAATTACTTACCTGAAAGCCTGTTAGGAGGCTGGCGCAAGCTTCAGTTAGTCCGCTTTTGGCGGACTGAACCTTCTCGATCACCGCACTCATGATAGTGCGGTGCTCTTCGTCGACGGAAGCGCCATGAAGCTCTTCCAGCAAGTTGTCCAGTGCCTCTGGATGGACAGAGGTCACCGACATGGGCGGCTTGCCCCTCTTAATAGGGGGTCGCCTGCCGGAGTCCGGAACCACCGCAGGTTCCGGCGCAGTGTTCGGCCGAGGTCCGAACTTGGTGCCTGTGGGAGTCTCGCTCCCTTTGCGCCCAGGGTCCGGAAGGTCGCCTTGAGGCGCCTCCAGGACTACCTCCCCTCGGCCCGGTGCCTTTTGAGACAACACCTCAATGTTGTCCATAGGGCGAGGGGTGGAGGCGGTCGGAAGTGAATCGCTATTCATATCCGACAAGTCCAAAGAACCGCCCGACGAGGATACGTCGATACGGGCTCGGGGTGGACTGCATAATCATATCCGGCGTAAGGTGAGGAAGTGCAATAGAAATATATCGTGAGTTACTACGGTATCCGGATACTTACGACTTCGCCAGGGGCTTGTCCCTGGGCAACCACTCATCGTCGCTGTCGGCGGCGGTCGTGGAGCAGTCCGAAGGGAGGGTCCTTCCCTTCTTGGACCCTTCGGCCTCCCCGGTTGGGGTGGCCTTCCTCTTCTTGTCTCCCCCGTCTGGGGAGGGGGGGGGGGGAACCTTCCTCTTCCTCCTCCTCGTTTTCACGAGAGGAGTGCGTCTCGGAGTTATCGGACGATGAGTCCGATATCACCTAACGCCGGAGACCCTTTCGGGTCCCCGTGGTCTTCTTCTTGGTATTCTTCTCCGTCACCTCATAAGGTGCCGGAGCCAGCATCTTCATTAGGAGAGCATCTGCTAGATCTTCGGGCAGGGGGGTTGGACAGTCAATCTGCTCCGCTGTCTCCACCCAGTCCTGTTAAAGGCATGGAAGCTTAGATCCCGCACTTGATTAAACTAGGGAAAATAAATACCCTATAAGGTATAAAGAACTTACCGAACTGGCGTGGCGCTGTGCGCTGAGTCCGCGGTCCTCGGTAAGGGAATGAGGCACCTCGGCGCCCTTGAACAACACCTTCCAGACGTCCTTGTGCGTCGTGTCAAAAAGCTCACGCAGAGTCTGGTGCTTGGCCGGGTTGAACTCCCACAAATTGAATGCACGTTGTTGACACGGGAGGATCCGGCGAAAGAGCATGACCTGGACCACGTTGACGAGCTTGATTTTCTTGTTCATCATGTTCTTGATGCAGGTCTGGAGTCCGGTCAACTCTACCGGGGAACCCCAGGACAGGCCCTTCTCTTTCCAGGAGGGGAGCCGCATGGGGATTCCAGATCGGAACTCGGGGGCCGCCACCCAGTTGGTGCCGCGCGGCTTGGTGATGTAGAACCACCCCGATTGCCACCCGTTTATGGTCTCCACATAGGAGCCCTCGAGCCATGTGACGTTGGGCATTTTGCCCACCATGGCGCCTCCGCATTCCGCTTGCTGGCCGCCTACTACCTTCGGTTTAACATTGAAGGTCTTCAGCCACAGGCCGAAGTGGGGCCGGATGCGAAGGAAGGCCTCGCACATGACGATAAAACGCCGAGATGTTGAGGATAAAGTTTGGGGCCAGATCATGGAAATCCAGCCCGTAGTAGAACATGAGGTCGGGGACGAACGGGTGGAGGGAAAAACCTAGTCCACGGACGAAGTGGGTGGGAAAAACTACCCTCTCATGAGATTCCAGGGTAGGGACAATCTGCCCCGCGTTGGACAGCCGATGCGCGATATCCGCGGCCCAGTATCCGACTCCCCGCAGCTTTTTGATGTCCTCCTCCGTGACGGAAGATTTCATCCACTTGCCTCCCGCTCCGGACATGCTTGGAACGGTTTGAGGAGAAAGACGCAAACTTGGGTGTTGGAGCTCGAGTGCGCGAGAATGGATGAGCAAGGAGGAAGAAGGCGTGGGTGAAAAGGATGAACCCTTATCCCTTTATAAGGGCGGACGAAACTGTACACCCCCACCTGCCTGGTAAACTCGCTTATTCCCCAAGCGCCGTAATTGATGGCGCGGTTGGATTACCCATGTCCGTATTGATGAGAATCCCGTGATAAGGGGACACGATCTCTGCTTCGACAAGACGTGCCAAGGAAACCGCCTCGCAATATGCGCCGAGGCTGGTTGAGGAAAACGGTTCGAATAATGACCGAGCCATGGTGTGATGTCATGCTACTGAGTGTGTCAGCAGATTAGATTTGTGTAAATATTATTCTCTCTATGGTGGTACGTGGAATTTGTTTTGCAGAGCCGGACACTAGCCTTGTGTCCAAAATCTTCTATGGAGTATTCGGAGGAGGAACCCGCCTTGCAATGCCGAAGTCAAACTGCTTGCAGGACTCATCGTCATTGAAGCCTGGTTCAGGGGCTACTGAGGGAGTCCTGGATTAGGGGGTATCCGGACAGCCGGACTATATCCTTTGGCCGGACTGTTGGACTATGAAGATACAAGATTGAAGACTTCGTCCTGTGTCCGGATGGGACTCTCCTTGGCGTGGAAGGCAAGCTTGGCAATACGGACATGTAGATCTCCTCCCTTGTAACCGACTCTGTATAACCCTCGCCCCCTCCGGTGTCTATATAAACCGGAGGGTTTAGTCCGTAGGACAACAACAATCATACCATAGGCTAGCTTCTAGGGTTTAGCCTCTACGATCTCGTGGTAGATCAACTCTTGTAATACTCATATCATCAAGATGAATCAAGCAGGAAGTAGGGTATTACCTCCATCGAGAGGGCCCGAACCTGGGTAAACATCGTGTCCCCTGCCTCCTGTTACCATCCGCCTTAGACGCACAGTTCGGGACCCCCTACCCGAGATCCGCCGGTTTTGACACCGACACCCGCTACAGCTAAGTTTACTACAAAAATTTAGTCACACCTCGCTCCGCGAAGAGGGTTTCTACCACCTTAAATATGTTACTTCTCAAACTATCACAAGAACTTGGTCTTCATTGAACTCTATGTGTAGAATTTGTGGCCATTGATGATCAATATATTTTTGATGTTTATTTTTACATGCTGACACATAGCAGTAGCGCGTTGTGACTGAAAGGCGCTACTGCTAGGTCGTTTAGCAGTAGCGCCTTTCCCTATAGCACGCTACTGCTAAGCCATTCTATCTTCCACCCCTCACTCTCCTCTCTCCGATCCACTCACACTCAGTCGATCTCCCCCCTCAATCCTCCCGCGCCGGTCCTCCCCCGCTGGCCGCCCTCGCCCCCGCCGGCAGCCATCGCCTACACCTCCTCCCTCTGCGCCGCCGTCACCTCCTCCTCCTCCCCGGACTCGGTAATCCTTCGCCGCCCCCTCCTCCTCCGTCCTCCCTCCATTCCTCCGTTCGCCACCGGCCGGACCCTCCTCACTCCGTCCTGCTCTCTCCTCCCTCCTCCAGTCGCCCCTCCTTCTCCCTCCTTCCTCCTCCATCCACAACCCCTCCTCCCTGCTACATTTTGATTTAGTAGGCTAGTTCATATTCAACATTTTGATTTAGTTGATATGATTTAGTTGATTTAGTAGGCTAGTTGATTTAGAACATTTTGATTTAGTTGATTTAGTAGGCTAGTTGATTTAGTTGATTTCGAATATTTTGATTTAGTTGATTTAGTAGGCTAGTTGATAGCTCTGAAGATTTGGCACGACCTAGCTAGATGCTTGAAAAGAAATGCACAATTTTATTGTTATTTTTTCTGTACATGGATAGCTAGATGCTTTTGTTTTTCTCTAATAAGTTATTTTTTGGCAAAATGTAGGTGCCAATTTAGTTGAAATGCTTTGGTAGGTGGTACCGTGATCAGGTAGGTATTGGTTTTGATACAAGTATTTGGTTTGCAAGTGCTAAGTTAATTCCAATTAAATTTTCCACTTGTTTTTTTAATCTGTTTTCTTAGGCAATAGGGGCCAAATTCGATGAAATGTCTTGGTAGGTGGTACCCTGATTTGGTAGATATTTGTGAAAAGTTTTTTCGGCAATAGGTGCCACTGAAATGCTTTGGTAGGTGGTACCTTGTCATCTTATATGTAACTAGATCTTAGGATTATAATTGTCCATCAAATTGCTTCTCGTGGAAGAATCTCTTCATATATGAAAATATAACTGAAGAAGAACAAAAAATATCACATGCTACTGTTTTTCTTTCCTGTGAAGTGGATCGTTAATCCTTTGATCATATTGCTTTAGGAAAATGGCGCCACCAATACCACCACCATGTCGACTGTGCAAGTCAAGGTGCACCAGCAGCCTTGCAACTGGCAAGCTGTTCGACATCTACTTCTAGCCGAGTTTTTGTCATGCGGTGGTAGGAAATTATATGAAATGTAACAACTATTTTGTTTTTACTGTTGGCATTACTGCATTGTGTCATTTTTCTTTTTTTACACAGATCGTCCCATGCAATGTGAGGTTGAAATTTAACAAGCTGACAGGAGACACTATGATCTTTGAGGCTCCTGGGGGCCCCTACACTACGGAGGTCGAGAAAGGACGCAATATGTCGCAGATTGAAGAATCTCTTCATCTATGAAAATATAACTGAAGAAGAACCAAAAATATCACGTGCTACTGTTTTTCTTTCCTGTGAAGTGGATCGTTAATCCTTTGCTCATATTGCTTTAGGAAAATGGCGCCACCAACACCACCACCATGTCGACTGTGCAAGTCAAGGTGCACCAGCAGCCTTGCAACTGGCAAGCTGTTCGACATCTACTTCCAGCCGAGTTTTCGTCATGCGGTGGTAAGAAATTATATGAAATGTAACAACTATTTTGTTTTTAGTGTTGGCATTACTGCATTGTGTCATTTTTCTTTTTTTACACAGACCATCCCATGCAATGTGAGGTTGAAATTCAACAAGCTGACAGGAGACACTATGATCTTTGAGGCTCCTGGGGGGCCCTACACTACGGAGGTCGAGAAAGGACGCAATATGTCGCAGACTGGAGGAGATGGATGGGCCCGTTTCCTCGCACGCATGCGTGTTACTGGTGGTGAGTTGATCAGCTTCTCCTTCAGAGTAGAAAGACCCAAAACTGGCTGTCATTTATATCAGGGAGATGATGAAGATGAGGAGGACCCACTCGATGAAGATGATGAGGACCCACTTCATGAAGCCATCGTAGCTCAAAGAATGAGGCTGAGCAAGGAGGAGGTATGCAACCTATGGGACATAATTCTTCCATGTGATGACTTTGTCGGGGTGCCATTAGTGACTCGCCTGACAAGTATCATGGTCGATCGACATGATATGGTATGTTATACTAACTATAGTAATTTGATATGCTTAGTGAATCCGATGATATGCTTTATTGTTATACTTACAAATGCAATTTTTCCGATGATATGCTTAGTGAATCTGATGATATGCTTTAGTGTAGAGTCCGATCACATGCTTATTAGTGTAAAATCCAAGGAACTATTAATAGTATAGATAATCCATATATATTTATTAGTAGAATTTGTGCTTATGTGTAGTACTGTGTCTTTTGATAGTGTAGAAATAAATACTTAGTAGAAATATATTTGCAAGAGTATGTGCGAGGCTACTTATTAATTCATATGTTTTTCTTATTTAGAAATTGCCAAAGAGCCTATCTGTGAGTTGTGGTATCGAGCCTGATGAAGAAGGCTCAGCTGGACTATGCCTTACCGCAAGGGGCTTCGTGACCACCTATACTTACGGCGTGGACACGGGCGGTCGCACACACTTAAACTCCATTGGGTGGAAGATATTCCTTGTTGGCAAGAATATTCATGTTGGACAGGCCATCCTAATTATTATCAGGAACACCCACCGCCCAGGCTTGAGGATGATGATCGTCGTCGATATCATCTATAACTACATATGTGTGTGGTTGTATGACTATATATACCTAGTAGAACTGCTATATATGTGTGGTTGTTAGACTACCTAGCTAGCACTGCTTATCATATATGCTATATTCATGTGAGGATGCATGTTGACTATGTATGAGTACCTATAATGCTTTATGCTACTGTGTGACTAATGTATGACTATATGTTATTGTGGTTAATGATATTGAGAAAATGATGAAAGATACAACAGTAGCGCGGGGATAGAAAAGCGCTACAGCTACTTAATAGTAGCGCGTTCCATAAAAGTGTTGCTGATATAGTCAATAGTAGTAGCGCGGGTTTATACCGCACTACTACTAACTGTTAGCTGTAGCGCTGTAGTAGTAGCGCGGCTACTCGCGCTGCTGATAGCATCAAAACCCGCGCTACTACTAGGGTTTTTCCTAGTAGTGCGTGGTCGACGCGCTTGACGATGGCTGGCCGGAGCTGCTTCACAACGAAGGAGAGGAGGCAAAGAGGAGCCATGTCGGCAGTGACGCCGATGTAGCAGGACAAGGGAGAGCAGACTGAGATTAAGGGGTGTCATTAACACATATCACACATATGTGTATATATGTTCCACAAGGAAGAGGTTAGATCTACTCGTCTACGATCATCGAAACAGAAAATGTGCAACACGAAAGTCGTGTAAAAATTGCAAGATGAAGCTACTGATCAAAGGAAATTTCAAATGATGAACCGCGCGCGACGGATTTGGCCAAATTCATCCAAAATAGCTCCAAACATGAACACGAAATTGAACATTTACAGTCGACGAAACTACGAACTGATCACAAAAATGAAACCATGACATCGATGCTCATCTTGTTCAAAACAAAGTGCTTCATGAAACATTACTACGATAGATCACCGTAGTAATGTTTGATGAAGATCACCGTAGTAATGTTTGATGAAGAACTTTGTTTTGAAGGTACATCCATGCACACATGCTATTACTATTAGCTAGTAGTCTAGCTAATCTATGCAATTGATCAATTTAGTAAGATATACTATAATCCAACCCCCTTATGGCTATGTAGTCCAAGAAAATGAGTTAAATGAACATATTGTTGTTAATTGCTAGCCTTCCATTTATATATTTTTTGATTCATTTACATTTTATATAATAAAAAGTGAATCTTGACTACAAAATAGTTAGAATGTATACAATTAGCAGAATTGCGTTTTTCTTATATACTTCAATTTAAAAAACAATATTAGTTGTAACTGATGTCTCAAAAAATGCGTTTGTTACTACCCTATGTCATAAAGATATCGACACACTAGTAGAAAAACTACTTTACGTGAGACACATTAGTCCCGGTTTGTAAATGAACCGGCACTAATGATACCATTAGTCCCGGTTCAAACGGCTATGCATTAGTCCCGATTCATTTGTGACCGTCAGTACGGGTTGGTGGCTCCAACCAGTACTAAAGGGGTGATGGCCTTTAGTACGGGTTGGTGGCTCCAACCAGTACTAAAGACCCCCCCCCCTTTAGTACCGGTTGGAGCCACCAACTGGTACTAAAGGTGGTGCACTGCCACCCGCAGTGCACAATGTTTAGTCCCACCTCGCTAGTTGAGAGGAGCTCGCACCGGTTTATAAGCCCCGCCGCGGCTACCGTGTCGAGCTCCTCTCTAAGCAGGCCTTTGTGGGCCTATTGCAAGTCTTCTGCCCTGTGGGGCCTACTGGGCCATATGGGCCTGCATCCTGGCCCAACTATAGGTTGAGTTTCTAGTCGTATGCAGGCCGTGCCGGCCCAATAGGCGGGCTGTTTTTGCTTTATTTCAAAAAAAATCCCCCAGACCACTGTGCCCCTCGTGCCACGTGGTGGGCCTTTGGTCCCGGTTTGTGTTGAACTGGGACTGGGGGGGACCTTTAGTCCCCACCCTTTAGTGCCGGTTATAGAACCGGTACTAAAGGTCCTTATGAACCGGTACTGAAAGTCGTTTCTCTACTAGTGTCATTTTGTGTTTTGTCCAACATATAGAGAAATGGATAGATAATATTATCGTAAATATGTTGGTATTTTGTATTCAAAATATACACATCTTTTTGGATAGTTACATTGTGTTAAATGCGATTGGAAAAAATTTATGTCTTACAACTCTCACCCCTATGTTCAATTATTGGATCTAGCTTTGTGCATCCCCGGATTTGCTGCGTGTGCATCAAAATGATGCCCCAAAACCTAAAGTTCAAATATATTTATACTAAAATTTTATATTTATTTATAAATTATTTTTGTATCATGTCATAATCATAATTAACATTTTTGTTCACAACTTACTTAATGTAATTACAAAGTGATAAGGTCAAATAATAATAATAATTGTTTTTATGCTATACTCTCAGTGTCCATTGCTAAACCACATAATTACACAGACACATAAAAGCCCTAGCTTTCATGGATTAGTTTACGGTAGTCGCAACAACTTAGTGCATACATTAATGTGTCTATACTTGAATATCTGGATAGATATCTCTAGAGTATAGGGTCCTAGAAATAGCAGCTGAGCCTGGGCTCAGATTCGAATATTCCCTTAGAAATATCATTATAGCGGATTGTAGTCTATCGTCTAACTGTACATGAATAAAATAACCTACTCCCTTCATCCATATATATATGGCTTCATGAGTTCTTCAAGGCTGCCTTTAACTATTTATAAGATTAATAGTATATGAGATGTATAATGTGAAAACTATATCATTGGAAGCTTCTTTCACATATGAATTTGATGGTATGCTTTGTGTAACTTGCATGTCATATATTATTGTTTAACACGTGGTCAAAGTTATAGCCTTGAAAAACACTTTCGACCCTATATATATGGATAGAGGGAGTACATTGCGTAAATTGCTTACGATGAGTTTGTCACCGGTTCATTTGCTTTGATTGCACCAAGCCCCACGGCGAGAGGCGAAAAAGGAGCAATATCATATTTGTCTTCAATAAAAACAAAAATAGTTTTTTCATTAGAGTCTGACAGAACGAGAATTACTTAGATGTGTACATATCTATCTATCTATTATATACTAAAAGTAAAATACGAATGAAAACTAGAGGAATTACCTAGAAAAACCCACGTTAATCCAAAACATCCGGCCGCTAATTTAATGCAGGGAAAAAACACAACCATTAAATTTAATAATATCTCTTTGACATTGAACTTGAGATAAATAACCCACCTATGCCATTATAGGTTAAACATGTTTCATATCCAGGCGTATTGCCTCTATTGAAATCGTGCTTTCCTCTACCAATTCAAAAATAATAATCGTGATTTCCAATTGTCATTTTTTTTTCATGATTTCCCATCTAAAAAGGAGATCGTGCTTTCCTTTTCTTTCCTCGTGACCTCTGGCGGCTGTAGCTGATGGCGTTGTCGACGTGAGGATGGAGATAACATCAACTCCCACACACCCATCCGATGATGATGACGACATGGCCTCTATCAAGATCTGCCTGGGCACAGGTACATATAGATGACTCATGTCTCGAGCCACCATGTCCTCTCAGGTCTCAACTAAGAGTCTCTGCGGGAGCGTGGTCTCCCAGCCGGCAAGAAAGAATCAATGAATGTGCCTCCTCTCCTCCTACCGTGGTTAGTGCACTGTGGCGGGGGCGGTTGGCAGTATCTGAGGACATGGATGCTGGGGCCACCCAGAAACTGTAAGAGTCGGGGGAACCTACCGAAGGAGTCTTCTCTCAATCGATTCTATGAAAAAATATTTTCGTTGAGAGGGCCTTCGACAACCCTCTTGAATGTGCCTCATTGCAATTGTTGTTCTATCTCGAAGAGAAGGAATAGATCTTCGAAAAGCAGCGGTCCATTGTGTGTACGATGGCACCGGGTTTTATTCCGTATGGTTGGCTCTTCGGCGGGCACCATGACGGCGGTTATGGCTATGCTTCTTGGTTGTGTGAGTGAGGGTGTAGAGGTGGGGGGCTCGGGTTCACTTCCTCTCATCAGCAGTAGCGATGTCCAAATCCGGATCTGGAGGCTTGTGCTCGTCGCGGTGGTCCTGGGTGCCTCGTCGTGGCACGGGTGAGCTACCGAACGAAAGATCCATGCTTTCTGCCAACAACAGTGACCCCTGCGAGCGCCGCTCACATTTTGAGATCGTCAATGTGGTTCTCTTCTCCGTGCCAGGTTTCCTCGTGAAGATCTCTGTCCTTCTTGGACTCCATAGCGACGACCCTTATTGTTGTCTTCCCCCTGAGGGCGTTGCCGTGAAGCCTAGGCATCCTAGTGCGTGTCGTATCGTTGTTTTCAGGCCTATCAGTATTAGTTTTCCACAACATTTTCAAGTGCGTGCGTGTTGTCCGATTATCCCGGAATCTGCTTTGCAAGAGGATCTTCTTATTGCCTTCTATTTTTTGACCATGTATTGTAATGTTTGCGTTAAGTATAACTAGTAAAAGGGCCCGTGCTTTGCAACGGGAGAAAAACATTTATAATTTCCAATGGCCATGATCACATTTTGTTGCATCACCGAGATACACTATCACTCTCAATTTCGTGAAATCATGAACATTTTTTTAAGCTCGTGAACTTTTTTCAAATTCATGAACACAATTACAAATTTGTGAACATATTTTGAATTCATGAACATTTTATACTATTTGCAAACATTTCTTAAAATAGTGATTTTTTAAACAATTGTTAACATTTCTAGAATGGACAAACATTGTTTTGGAAATTGGTGGAACAATTTTTAAATTCATGAACATTTTTTTGATTTACCGAACATTTTTTAAACACATGATCATTTTTTGAATCACCGAACATTTTATGTATGAATAAACTACTTTATAAGTCAAAAATAGTTTTCGAATTTATAGGATATGTTTCCATTCATGAGCATTGTTTGAATTGGCGAAATTTTATTCAATTTAATTAACATTTTTTAATACATGAAATTTTAAAAAATGATGAATTTTTTTTATTTCCTGAACATTTGTTTTAAAAATTTATATATTTTAAAAGAAGCAAACATTTGTTGATACAATTGTTAATAGTTTTTGAATACACAATTTGTTTTTGATTTATTAAACATTTCATTTCAATAATCTCATTTTTTTTAATTTTTGGAACACTTTTTAAGTCCCAAATTAATTAAAGTGGAAAAAACATAAAAAGGAAAAATAAAAATGATATTTAAAAAATAGGCCGCCTGGGGATGGGCCGGTCCAAATGTGTGCGTCGCGTCTTCTCCCAGTGCGCTGAGCGCAGCATAAGAGGTCCCTACTGCATAGGCGGGCCCATGCAGGGGATTCTCTTGTGGGAAATGTTTTTTTTAGCATTTATAGATGGCATTGATGGGTACTATTTTATAACTTTGGAGGCAATTTATGTACAATGTATCACAAGAATCAATAGCAATAAAGCGGAGCGTAATGTGGTTGGAGATGAATAGACAGAGCAACGTGCGTGCATGAAGCAAGTTTAAGCTGAACAAACACGTACGAGCCTGATTGCTTGCCCATCGTCTCTTTCTTCCCGTGTCGCCATGTTTTGTCCACTCCCTCTAATCAACATTTTGCCCCCATTTCAGCTGCGAATCTTACGTAGAGTGCACCTTAATCTACTCAAAAAGTATTTAAAAAAAATCTACTCAGAAGAATGTCGTTGCTTCGAGCAGCGCTGCTGTGGCGTCAGCTGTATCAGGTTCTACGCTTGCTTAGCCTTGTGGTATGTGGTATCGTCATCCGTCTTGTCCGTAAGCACACGCATATTCATAAGTCGTTCTTTCAGTCCAACAAGCACTAGTGCAGCGCAACTATTTTCTGTGTGTTGAGTATATTGAATAGATTGAAAACATATGTTAGACTAGGAAATATTCTGGTTTGCCTTGTACTCTAAATAGATCATGTATTCCTATATATATATGCACGAGACTCAAGCAATAAAAAGAACTATTTCACCAATCTTTCTCCCTTCTAACATGGTATCTATCGCAAGTCGATCCTAAACCCTAGCCGCCGCCGCTTCCGCACCTACGCGCCGCCTCGGGGCGGTCGGCCTCCATTACCGCCGCCGGGGGCCGCGCCGCTCGTACCTATGGTTTGTTTGCCGGTCGTGTTGACCGGCTGCCCTAGAGAGTCTTTTCCCCGAGCCCTGCTCCGTGGTTCTTTCTCTCTCGCCGGTCATCTTGATTGGCGTTTATTTTTGGTTTTCCGATCTACTCTTGATCGGCGTTTATTTTTGGTTCTCATGGTAACATGTAAGATTTCATAGTTTCTTTCACTGCTTTGCTCCGACCGGTACTCCTGCATCATCCTGACCTGGTGGCCTAGCGCCATGCGGCCGCCAATTATAGCCGCCCTGCCGTCCGCCTGTCGCCGGCTTCATCTCGGACTCCGCCTCCACCAAGCGGCGTCCCCGACCTCGCGCGCGATCGAATTGATCACCCGCCCGCCACCGTGATCCGCCTCAACTATGCTGTGCGACCGACCTGGCCCGTCGATTACGCGCGCCTTCGCAGGTCCCGTGAAGATCGTCCCTGAGTTCAGCGCGCCTCTCCACCGATCGAGCATCGGGCTGCCGTTGCGTCGCCCCGTCGGGCCGCAGTACCGCCGCCCCGTGGTTCTCCCCGTGGCTACATCGACCCGCGTGCTGCCGCTGCGTCGCCCCTTTGAGTCGTAGTGCCGCGGCCCGTGGTCTACCGCCGCTCCGAGTACGTCCGTTCTAGGCCGTCTTCGTGGCAGCACCGACCCTCGCGCTGCCGCTGCGTCGCCCATCGGGCTGTAGCGAGCGTGGCATGCGGTCTCCGCCGCCGCCCGAGGCCTTCCTCACGGCTGCACCGACTCGCGCGCCATCATCGCCCCTTTGGGCCGCAGCGCCACGACACTGTTGGGGAACGTAGTAATTTCAAAAAATTTCCTACGCACACGCAAGATCATGGTGATGCATAGCAACGAGAGGAGAGAGTGTTGTCTACGTACCCTCGTAGACCGAAGCGGAAGCGTTGACGCAACATAGAGGAAGTAGTCGTAAGTCTTCCCGATCCGACCGATCCAAGCACCGTTACTCCGGCACCTCCGAGTTCTTGACACACGTACAGCTCGATGACGCACCCCGGGCTCCGATCCAGCAAAGCTTTGGGGAGGAGTTCCGTCAGCACGACGGCGTGATGACGATCTTGATGTTCAACCGTCGCAGGGCTTCGCCTAAGCACCGCTACAATAATACCGAGGTGTAATATCGTGGAGGGGGGCACCGCACACGGCTAAGGAACGATCACGAAGATCAACTTGTGTGTCCAAGGGTGCCCCCCTGCCCCCGTATATAAAGGAGGGGAGGGGGAGGCGCGGCCGGCCCCCAAGGGGTGCGCCAGGAGGAGTCTCCTTCTAGGACTCCTCTCCCTTGCCTTGTAGGAGAAGGAAGGAGACATGGGAAAAGGAAAAAGGGGGGTGCCGCCCCACCCCCCTTCCTTGTCCTATTCGGACTAGGGGGGAGGGGGCGCGCGGCCTGCCCTGGCCACCCCTCCTCTTTTCCCTTAAGGCCCATATGGACCCATTAACCCCCGGGGGGGTTCCGGTAACCCCCCGGTACTCCAGTAAAATGCCGATTTCACTCGGAACCATTCCGATGTCCAAATATAGGCTTCCAATATATCAATCTTTATGTCTCGACCATTTCGGGACTCCGAACTGACTTCGGTACATCAAAATGCATAAACTCATAATAACTGTCATCGTAACTTTAAGCGTGCGGACCCTACGGTTCGAGAACAATGTAGACATGACCGAGATACGTCTCCGGTCAATAACCAATAGCGGGACCTGGATGCCCATATTGGCTCCTACATATTCTACGAAGATCTTTATCGGTCAGACCGCATAACAACATACGTTGTTCCCTTTGTCATCGGTATGTTACTTGCCCGAGATTCGATCGTCGGTATCCAATACCTAGTTCAATCTCGTTGCCGGCAAGTCTCTTTACTCGTTCTGTAATACATCATCTCACAACTAACACATTAGTTGCAATGCTTGCAAGGCTTATGTGATGTGCATTACCGAGAGGGCCCAGAGATACCTCTCCGACTATCGGAGTGACAAATCCTAATCTCAAAATACGCCAACCCAACAAGTACTTTCGGAGACACCTGTAGAGCACCTTTATAATCACCCAGTTAGGTTGTGACGTTTGGTGGCACACAAAGTGTTCCTACGGTAAACGGGAGTTGCATAATCTCATAGTCATAGGAACATGTATAAGTCATGAAGAAAGCAATAGCAACATACTAAACGATCGGGTGCTAAGCTAATGGAATGGGTCATGTCAATCAGATCATTCAACTAATGATGTGACCTCGTTAATCAAATAACAACTCTTTGCCCATTGTTAGGTAACATAACCATCTTTGATTAACGAGCTAGTCAGGTAGAGGCATACTAGTGACGTTCTGTTTGTTTATATATTCACACATGTATTATGTTTTCGGCTAATACAATTCTAGCATGAATAATAAACATTTATCATGATATATGAGGAAATAAATAATAACATTATTATTGCCTCTAGGGCATATTTCCTTCAGTCTCCCACTTGCACTAGAGTCAATAATCTAGATTACACAGTAATGATTCTAACACCCATGGAGTTTTGGTGCTGATCATGTTTTGCTCGTGGAAGAGGCTTAGTCAACGGGTCTGCTACATTCAGATCCGTATGTATCTTGCAAATCTCTATGTCTCCCACCTGGACTAGATCCCGGATGGAATTGAAGCGTCTCTTGATGTGCTTGGTTCTTTTGTGAAATCCGGATTCCTTTGCCAAGGCAATTGCACCAGTATTGTCACAAAAGATTTTCATTGGACCCGATGCACTAGGTATGACACCTAGATCGGATATGAACTCCTTCATCCAGACTCCTTCATTTGCCGCTTCTGAAGCAGCTATGTACTCCGCTTCACATGAAGATCCCGCCACGACGCTTTGTTTAGAACTGCACCAACTGACAGCTCCACCGTTTAATGTAAACACGTATCCGGTTTGCGATTTAGAATCGTCCGGATCAGTGTCAAAGCTTGCATCAACGTAACCGTTTACGATGAGCTCTTTGTCACCTCCATATATGAGAAACATATCCTTTGTTCTTTTCAGGTACTTCAGGATGTTCTTGACCGCTGTCCAGTGATCCATTCCTGGATTACTTTGGTACCACCCTGCTAAACTTATAGCAAGACACACATCAGGTCTGGTACACAACATTGCATACATGATAGAGCCTATGGCTGAAGCATAGGGAACATCTTTCATTTTCTCTCTATCTTCTGCAGTGGTCGGGCATTGAATCTTACTCAACTTCACACCTTGTAGTACAGGCAAGAATCCTTTCTTTGCTTGATCCATTTTGAACTTCTTCAAAACTTTGTCAAGGTATGTGCTTTGTGAAAGTCCAATTAAGCGTCTTGATCTATCTCTATAGATCTTGATGCCTAATATGTAAGCAGCTTCACCGAGGTCTTTCATTGAAAAATTCTTATTCAAGTATCCCTTTTATGCTATCCAGAAATTCTATATCATTTCCGATTAGTAATATGTCATCGACATATAATATCAGAAATGCTACAGAGCTCCCACTCACTTTCTTGTAAATACAGTCTTCTCCAAAAGCCTGTACAAACCCAAATGCTTTGATCACACTATCAAAGCGTTTATTCCAACTCCGAGAGGCTTGCACCAGTCCATAAATGGATCGCTGGAGCTTGCACACTTTGTTAGCTCCCTTTGGATCGATAAAACCTTCTGGTTGCATCATATACAACTCTTCTTCCAGAAATCCATTCAGGAATGCAGTTTTTACATCCATCTGCCAAATTTCATAATCATAAAATGCGGTAATTGCTAACATGATTCGGACAGACTTAAGCATCGCTACGGGTGAGAAGGTCTCATCGTAGTCAATCCCTTGAACTTGTCGAATACCTTTTGCGACAAGTTGAGCTTTGTAAACAGTAACATTACCGTCAGCGTCGGTCTTCTTCTTGAAGATCCATTTATTCTCAATTGCTTGCCGACCATCGGGCAAGTCAATCAAAGTCCACACTTTGTTCTCATACATGGATTCCATCTCAGATTTCATGGCTTCAAGCCATTTTGCGAAATCTGGGCTCACCATTGCTTCTTCATAGTTCGTAGGTTCACCATGATCTAGCAGCATGATTTCCAGAATAGGATTGCCGTACCACTCTGGTGTGGATCTTACTCTGGTTGATCTACGAGGTTCTGTAGTAACTTGATCTGAAGTTGCATGATCATTATCATTAACTTCCTCACCAATTGGTTTAGACGTAGCAGAAACCGGTTCCTGTGATGTGCTATTTCCCAATAGGGGAGCAGGTACAGTTACCTCATCAAGTTCTACTTTCCTCCCACTCACTTCTTTCGAGAGAAACCCCTTCTCTAGAAAGTTTCCGAATTTAGCAACAAAAGTCTTGCCTTCGGATTTGTGATAGAAGGTGTATCCAATAGTTTCCTTTGGATATCCTACGAAGACACATTTTTCCAATTTGGGTTCGAGCTTATCAGGTTGAAGCTTTTTGACATAACCATCGCAGCCCCAAACTTTTAGAAACGACAACTTTGGTTTCTTGCCAAACCATAGTTCATAAGGCGTCGTCTCAACGGATTTCGATGGTGCTCTATTTAACGTGAATGCGGCCGTCTCTAAAGCATAACCCCAAAATGATAACGGTAAATCTGTAAGAGACATCATAGATCGCACCATATCAAGTAAAGTACGATTACGACGTTCGGACACACCATTATGTTGTGGTGTTCCAGGTGGCGTGAGTTGTGAAACTATTCTGCATTGTTTCAAATGTAGACCAAACTCGTAACTCAAATATTCTCCTCCACGATCAGATCGTAGAAACTTTATTTTCTTGTTACGATGATTTTCTACTTCACTCTGAAATTCTTTGAACTTTTCAAATGTTTCAGACTTGTGTTTCATTAAGTAGATATACCCATATATGCTTAAATCATCTGTGAAGGTGAGAAAATAACGATATCCGCCACGAGCTTCAATATTCATCGGACCACATACATCCATATGTATGATTTCCAACAAATCTGTTGCTCTCTCCATAGTACCGGAGAACGGTGTTTTAGTCATCTTGCCCATGAGGTACGGTTCGCAAGTACCAAGTGATTCATAATCAAGTGGTTCCAAAAGTCCATCAGTATGGAGTTTCTTCATGCGCTTTACACCGATATGACCTAAACGGCAGTGCCACAAATAAGTTGCACTATCATTATCAACTCTGCATCTTTTGGCTTCAATATTATGAATATGTGTGTCACTACTATCGAGATTCAATAAGAATAGACCATTCCTTAAGGGTGCATGACCATAAAAGATATTACTCATATAAATAGAACAACCATTATTCTCGGATTTAAATGAACAACCGTCTCGCATTAAACAAGATCCAGATATAATGTTCATGCTCAACGCTGGCACCAAATAACAATTATTTAGGTCTAAAACTAATCCCGAAGGTAGATCTAGAGGTAGCGTGCCGACCGGGATCACATCGACTTTGGAACCATTTCCCACGCGCATCGTCACCTCGTCCTTAGCCAATCTTCGCTTAATCCGTAGTCCCTGTTTCGAGTTGCAAATATTAGCAACAGAACCAGTATCAAATACCCAGGTACTACTGCGAGTATTAGTAAGGTACACATCAATAACATGTATGTCACATATACCTTTGTTCACCTTGCCATCCTTCTTATCCGCCAAATACTTGGGGCAGTTTCGCTTCCAGTGACCAGTCTGCTTGCAGTAGAAGCACTCAGTTTCAGGCTTAGGTCCAGACTTGGGTTTCTTCTCTTGAGCAGCAACTTGCTTGCTGTTCTTCTTGAAGTTCCCCTCTTTTTCCCTTTGCCCTTTTTCTTGAAACTAGTGTTCTTCTTGATTTCTACCTCCGCAGCTTTTAGCATTGCGAAGAGCTCGGGAATCGTCTTATCCATCCCTTGCATATTATAGTTCATCACAAAGCCTTTGTAGCTTGGTGGAAGTGATTGGAGAATTCTGTCAATGACGCAATCATCCGGAAGATTAACTCGCAGTTGAATCAAGTGATTACAATACCCAGACATTTTGAGTATATGCTCACTAACAGAACTATTCTCCTCCATCTTGCAGCTATAAAATTTATTGGAGACTTCATATCTCTCAATCCGGGCATTCCGTTGGAATATTAACTTCAACTCTTGGAACATCTCATATGCCCCATGACATTCAAAACGTCGTTGAAGTCCCGGTTCTAATCCGTAAAGCATGGCACATTGAACTATTGAGTAGTCATCAGCTTTGCTCTGCCAGACGATCTTAACGTCGTCAGTTGCATCAGCAGCAGGCCTGGCATCCAGCGGTGCTTCCAGGACGTAACTCTTCTGTGCAGCAATGAGGATAATCCTCAAGTTACGGACCCAGTCCGTGTAATTGCTACCATCATCTTTCAACTTTGCTTTCTCAAGGAACGCATTAAAATTCAACGGTACAACAGCACGGGCCATCTATCTACAATCAACATAAACAAGCAAGATACTATCAGGGACTAAGTTCATGATAAATTTAAGTTCAATTAATCATATTACTTAAGAACTCCCACTTAGATAGACATCCCTCTAATCTTCCAAGTGATCACGTGATCCACATCAACTAAACCATGTCCGATCATCACGTGATATGGAGTAGTTTCAATGGTGAACATCATTATGTTGATCATATATACTATATGATTCACGCTCGACCTTTCGGTCTCCGTGTTCCGAGGCCATATCTGTATATGCTTGGCTCGTCAAGTATAACCTGAGTATTCCGCGTGTGCAACTGTTTTGCACCCGTTGTATTTGAACGTAGAGCCTATCACACCCGATCATCACGTGGTGTCTCAGCACGAAGAACTTTCGCAACGGTGCATACTCAGGGAGAACACTTCTTGATAATTACTGAGAGATCATCTTAAAATGCTACCGTCAATCAAAGCAAGATAAGATGCATAAAAGATAAACATCACATGCAATCAATATAAGTGATATGATATGGCCATCATCATCCTGTGCTTGTGATCTCCATCTTCGAAGCACCATCATGATCACCATTGTCACCGGCGCGACACCTTGATCTCCATCGTAGCATCGTTGTCGTCTCGCCTATCTTATGCTTCTACGACTATCGCTACCGCTTAGTGATAAAGTAAAGCATTACAGGGCGATTGCATTGCATACAATAAAGCGACAACCATATGGCTCCTGCCCGTTGCCGATAACTCGGTTACAAAACATGATCATCTCATACAATAAAATTTAGCATCATGTCTTGACCATATCACATCACAACATGCCCTGCAAAAACAAGTTAGACGTCCTCTACTTTGTTTGTTGCAAGTTTTACGTGGCTGCTACGGGCTTGAGCAAGAACCAATCTCACCTACGCATCAAAACCACAACGATAGTTTGTCAAATAGACTCCGTTTTAACCTTCGCAAGGACCGGCGTAGCCATACTCGGTTCAACTAAAGTTGGAGAAACTGACACCCGTCAGCCACCTGTGTGCAAAGCACGGCGGTAGAACCATATTCTACGAAGATCTTTATCGGTCAGACCGCATAACAACATACGTTGTTCCCTTTGTCATCGGTATGTTACTTGCCCGAGATTCGATCGTCGGTATCCAATACCTAGTTCAATCTCATTGCCGGCAAGTCTCTTTACTCGTTCTGTAATACATCATCTCACAACTAACACATTAGTTGCAATGCTTGCAAGGCTTATGTGATGTGCATTACCGAGAGGGCCCAGAGATACCTCTCCGACTATCGGAGTGACAAATCCTAATCTCGAAATACGCCAACCCAACAAGTACTTTCGGAGACACCTGTAGAGCACCTTTATAATCACCCAGTTAGGTTGTGACGTTTGGTGGCACACAAAGTGTTCCTACGGTAAACGGGAGTTGCATAATCTCATAGTCATAGGAACATGTATAAGTCATGAAGAAAGCAATAGCAACATACTAAACGATCGGGTGCTAAGCTAATGGAATGGGTCATGTCAATCAGATCATTCAACTAATGATGTGACCTCGTTAATCAAATAACAACTCTTTGCCCATGGTTAGGAAACATAACCATCTTTTATTAACGAGCTAGTCAGGTAGAGGCATACTAGTGACGTTCTGTTTGTTTATATATTCACACATGTATTATGTTTTCGGCTAATACAATTCTAGCATGAATAATAAACATTTATCATGATATATGAGGAAATAAATAATAACTTTATTATTGCCTCTAGGGCATATTTCCTTCAGACACGTGGTCCACGCTGTCACCCCGAGGTCTTCCCGTCGTCGCCCCATCCTACCCGCCGCCACTGAGTTGCCCCTTCGGGCCGTAGCGTCGTGGCCTGCGGTCCACTCCGCCGTCACCGCGCGTCGACCTCCCGTGGTATACGCCGCACCGCCTCCCTCGGCGCAGGAACGCCACCGTCCATGCCGATCTTCGTCACGCTGTCAGGGTTCTTCGCTTATTTCGAGCACCGCCGCCACGCTCCTAACCTAGCCGCCGCTGCCGCCGTCAGGCCGCCGCTCTTCTTTGGCTGCCGCCACTGCTACCCCTGTAGCCGCCGCCGCCCGTCCACCTCCTTCGTCTTCGTCAAGCACCAGCCCGTCGCCAGCGTCGCCGTCATCTACCCTGACCACTTCGTCTAGCGACATCGGCCCCGCGCCGATTGGCGCCACAACCATCGTCAAGTCCTTCTCTGCTGGCTTCTCCGACTTCTTCGACATGGCGTACATCTCGTGCAGGTCCCAGTCTCCGCATGCTCGGTGCTGGCAACACCGCTGCGTGCCTTCGTCCACAACGTGTCCCCGGGCTTGGCAAGCCTGGTGCGGCGCTTCGTCAACATCGTCTTCGTCCGTCTACGCATGCCCGGTGCTGACAACACCGGTGCGTGCCTTCGTCTATGACGTGTCCCCGGGTTTGCCAAACCCACCACGACGCGTCATCAACAACATCTCCTTTCCGACGCACTACTACTTCGACACCACTGTGCCCATGCTAACTCGGCGCCCCCTTACGCCCGCGGCTCCACGGCGACTTCCTCGACACTGGCCACCCCGACTCGACATCGACCACGGCATTCTTCGCACGGCTACCTCGACCACGGCTCCACCACCCACGTTCTCAGCTACCTCGACAACGACACAAAGGCCTACCGCCTTGCTTGAGCAACCTCGTCGGTTTCCACTCCAGCCACGCCGTCCGCGATGCGTCGACCGTTACGACTGTGTGTGTGTGTGGGGGGGGGGGTCCGTCGACTGGCCTTCAGATTTTTCTACAGTCTCACCGTCTGCATCGCTACCGTTGTGACTGCGGGGGATGTTGAGTATATTGAATAGATTGAAAACATAGGTTAGACTAGGAAATATTCTGGTTTGCCTTGTACTTCAAATAGATTATGTACTACTATATATATGCCCACGAGGCTTAAGCAATAAAAACGAACTATTCCATCAATCCCTCTCTCTCTTCTAACACTGTGCATGCGCGGGAGTTAGGCGGCAGTACTCCAGAGGTATAGGTGCACCGTGCACACAGGACAGTAGAGAGGTGGAGATAAGAGATCCTGAAGAATCGCACGTCATGCCGTATGTTGCCAAACACAAACAGACACTCCCATTCGACTCTAGACAAGCACGGTGGTCTTTCGCCGTTGGCACCTTGCCCTGGCGTGTATCGCCGGTCCGGAGAGGGCGGGCACGGATGTCCAACCCAGTCCCGTGCTTTTCTTTCCCTCCCATTGTCCCCAAGCCTGGCTAATCGGAGACGAAGACAAGAGGCAAATCAACCTGCATACCCTCACCCCGTGGTTTCTGGTTGAGCGCTGGCGCTGGTCATTGTTCGTATCCCGGATGGATAGCATGCGTCCAATCCGGATGGGGTCGGGAGTCGCATGGCGTTTTGTTGGGTTCGGAAACAGACCGCCGCCGAGGTGGTGGCCGCACGCGGCAACGCTCCAAAGAAAAGAGTAGGCCTCGTGACGGAGACAGGAGCAGGTGGGGATTAAAGTCGAGCGTAGCCGCATGCGATGCGTCCAAGCAGAGACACCGGCAAGCCTACGAGGCTACGACCGCCACCAAGCACGGCCTTGTTATTTTGCCTCCTTTCGTATACCACCAGTACCCGCCTCCTGACTTTTGTTGGTATGTTTCGTCTGGCAAGGAGCTCTTGTATTCTTCTCCTCCCCCGTCTCTTTCGTGTCCTCTCTGTATAGCCGGACAACTTGGAATGGGAGAGGCCACCGATAAGTACAGATTTAATTGGTCTGGACGCTCTTGGACGTGCTTCCTTACAAGTTGTGGACCTCCCGTCCCTCACCTGTGTGCAGCGTACGTGTTGTAAACTGCCAAAAGGAAATCAATTCGTTATTGGCCGTACACGCGAGCACCGTATTCTAGCAGCAGCCAGGCTAGGAGGCATCGCTGCAAACGTGACGCTGCGCTCCAAATTAGCATCACTGTCGTCTCGGGGTTTAGTGCAAACTTTTATAGTACTTGATCCTAACTTCCTAAGCTCCGAATCACAAGACCACATATATGTACATAAAAACCCTGATGTTTTCTTCTTCAAGAGAATAGCTGCAAATGTCAAACCGTAAGGTTGGAGCAAGGTAGCTGCAAACTAAACCTTGTGTTTTCCCCGGATTTGGAAGAGAGACCCAAGGCCCGGTTTTGCTTTCGACGAAATGTTGAGTCAACACTGTGCGCCTGCCTACCACGTGCACAAGGGACAAGTTTCGCTCCCCAAATTCAAGTCGTCGTAATCAAACACCTCACTCACAACTAGACATTCTTTATGAATTGATTCAAGGCGAGAATCCGTCCCGTGCCAATTGATGCAAGACCAACGGAAGATTCAGTGTATCATGCAGTTCGGGGCACGTTGAAAATTGGAATCCTGGGAGAGCTACAACAAGCATAATAGGATAAACTTGACTACTCATTTGGTCATGTTAGCCACCATTTTCTATGCCAAAATTCTTGTTTGGACACTAGCCAACATCTACTTGCATTGTCCCGGGTGTGTTTAAGCTTTGACGACCACTTACTCTAATCCCGATTCAATAGAATACCGTACAACTGAGAAATGATATGATGGTCTACAATATGAAAAACAAAAAGTTGTCCAGGATGGTCCAGATCCGATGTAGCGGGATGGACAAGCCCGAACGCCACCATTTTGTACCCACGTATGGGCTGGATTTCAGGGTAAAAAGGAAAAAATCGGAAGAGATCTAATGAAATACATCAAAAGATTTCCAACAGTAACACCTTCACAAAGGGAACAACACACATACGCGGCCGTTGCCGAAACCAACCACTGAAGGCCACATAGTGGTTTTCACCCTCAAAGTCAAGTCGGAGTAAACTCCAAGCCATGCTTTCGAGAAGGAAGACGGACGCCGCCACGGCCGATGAAGATTTAAACTAGGTAAAAAATTGTCATGTTCGCTTTTGTTTAGTTGACATATGTCGAAAATGTAACGAATTTGGTCATGTTTAAGTGAAAATTGCCTGATTTGCATTATTCGGTTTGCTTAAATTAATTAGAAAATGTGTCTACACGTTTGATGGCTAGGGTTGTATGGCCGTCGCAGACGGATACTGTGTCCGTTCAAGGGGTTAGTGGTAGATGCCATTAGGGCATCTCCAACAGCGTCCCGCAAATTTCCTCCCGCATCAGTCTGCGGATACGGATGCAGGAGGACGCTATCCAATGCTAGCCGCATACATTGCAAACTCTTTTTCATCAAACCGGATAAAATTAATGCAAACTCGACCGGATTTCATATAAATTATATGATGGATTTCATACAAACCGGACGAAAATAGTTACTTTTTGAACATAATTTTAACTAAAAACAAAACTGGCCTAGTCTACGACCGGCCCAGCAGGTCTCTAATGTCGTCCCCATGACTGGCAGCGGTGATCCCCGAAAGTATATGCTTCAGTGCAAAGGATGGCTCGCTTCCCCATGCCACTTCTTGAGTTTGCGTTGGTTTTTCTCTTGAAGAGGAAATGGTGATGCAGCAAAGTAGAGTAAGTATTTTCCTCGGTTTTGACAACCAAGATATCAATCCAGTAGGAGACAACGTGACAAGCCATCGAATACCTGCATAAACAAACACCAACTTATACCCAACGCGATAAAGGGGTTGTCAATCCCTTCACGGTTATTTGCAAAGTGAGATCTGATAGAGATGGATAAACGATAAAGTAATATTTTTGGTAATTTTTGGTTTATGGAAGGGAAAGTAAAAGATTGCAAAGAAAGTAAATCAGAAACTAAAATTATAGATCGGAAACTTATATGATGGAAAATAGACCCGGGGCCATAGGTTTCACTAGAGGCTTCTCTCAAGATAGAAATTATTACAGTGTGTGAATAAAATTACTGCCGAACAATTGATAGAAAAACGCAAAGTTTTGACGATATCTAAGGCAATGATCATGAATATAGGCATCACGTCCGTGTCAAGTAGACCGAAACGATTCTACATCTACTACTGTTACTCCACACATCGACCGACTCCTGCCTGCGTCTAGAGTATTAAGTTCATAAGAACATAGTAACGCATTAAGTAAGATGACATGATGTAGCGCGATTAACTCAAGCAATATGACGAAAACCCCATCTATCCTCGACGGCAACAATACAATATGTGCCTTGCTGCCCCTATTTTCACTGGGAAAGGACACCGCAAGATTGAACACAAAGTTAAGCACTTCTCCCGTTGCAAGAAAAACCAATGTAGTTGGGCAATCCAAATCGATAGTTCGAAGAGACTTGCAAAGATTTCAAATCATGCATATAAGAATTTAGAGGAGATTCAAATAATATTTATAGATAAGTTGATCATAAATTCACAATTCATCGGATCTCGGCAAACACACCGCAAAAGAGTATTACATCGAATAAATCTCCAAGAACATCAAGGAGAACATGGTATTGAGAATCAAAAAAAGAGAAGAAGTCATCTAGCTACTAGCTATGGACCCATAGGTCTGTGGTAAACTACTCACGCTTCATCGAAGAGGCAATGGTGTTGATGTAGAAGCCCTCCGTGATCAAATCCTCCTCCGGCAGGATGACGGGAAAGGTCCTTAGATGGGATCTCACGGGTACAGAAGGTTGCGGCGGTGAAAACGTGGTTTCGTGGCTCCCCTGAAAGTTTTCGGGGTATATGATAATATATAGGAGGAAGATCTAGGTCAGGGGGTCTCCGAGGGGCCCACAAGGTCGGGGGGCGCGCCCTCCACCCTTGTGGCCGCCTCGTGGCTCTTCTGACTTGTACTCCAAGTCTCCTAAGTGTCTTCTGGTCCAAGAAAAATCATCGCGAAAGTTTTATTCCGTTTGGACTCCGTTTGGTATTCCTTTTCTGCGAAACTCTAAAACAAGGAAAAAACAGAAATTGGCACTGGGCTCTAGGTTAATAGGTTAGTCCCAAAAATCAAATAAAATAGAATATTAATGCATATAAAACATCCAAAATAGATAATATAATATCATGGAACAATGAAAAAATATAGATACGTTGGAGACGTATCACCCCACCGTTCATCGGAGTGGAACCGCCGCCTGATGCTTCAGCCAGAGGGGAAGGGTCCCTACGCTACACGGTCCAAACTCGGTTCTTGGGTAAGGGGACGATCGTGGTCGGCGAGAGGGCAAGACACTGGCTGTGTACGTCGGCGGTGGCCTTCTAAGGACCCAAGCGGCGACGGCTTCCTGTGTTCCAATTCTTCTTGATGATAGCGGAGGAGGTCATGTCCGCCGTGAGCCGCCTTCAATATGGAGCGGTGCACTCTATAGCGGCATGAATGCGGACAGTTGGCTAGGCGGGAACGTGCGTTGTCGAGGGTACATGGGTTTGAGTGGGCCAGGGCGGTTAGAAGCGGCGTGACAGCTGTCCGGACTCCCGCACCCCCCCTCCCGCGCGTGCCCTTGCATTTGTCTTCGATTTGTGAAAGAAAACATGTCCTGACCGCGCCGTGGACTGATACATGACCATGTTGCCTTGTCCTAACAATTACAGAAGGTTTGAGGGTCGGCGTTGGAGATGACGTTAGCCCTTCTTCGTCCAGTGGCAGGGTCTCCGGCAGCAATACAGTATGATTGAGTGGAAAGATTGACACGAAGATGGATTGTGCCACCAAACGACCCAATCGTTATATCACTTCACAACTAAAATCTCTGATTATGTCCCTTGATGCTGCAGTTGTCTTATCCATGTCCCCAAGTTCTAGTGTCTTTTTTCTCGTTTTCTTTTTTTCTTTCGTTTTGGGTTTTCATTCGGATTTCCCTAATTAGCCGAGAATGTTAGGTTTTCGGGTTCGGTTTTTCTTATAAACTGGACCAACTCTCTACTTCTCAATGAAATGCAGGAACCCCCTGCCCCTTTCGAGGTGTTCTCGAAAAAAAACTTCACAACTAAAATATGCTACGCATCAATCTGAACCAAAACAGGAGGGCGTACTATGAGCAGTGAGCAGACACGGCACATGCATGCACGTGCTAGCAACACGAGCCTGATTGGTTGTGTAGACCAGTGTGAAGTACTAGCATCTACTTACTAGAATTAAGAAGTGATAGTAGGTGCACGGCACAGGAGGGAAGTGAACAAACAAGATCCTGAAGAATCTCACGCCATACCGCTTCGGCGCATGGTGCCAAACACCAGCGCAAAACAGAGCCTCCCACCCAGGACAAGCACGGTTGACGGGGACACGACACGAGCAGGTGGTGGCCGGTGAAGGAATTTGCGATGCGTCCAACGAGGCAGCCGGTGGGTGGCCGACGCCCAGAAGCGCGCTCTGCGACAGCGCGGCCGCGACCAAGCAAGCTTTTGGTTTTTTGGATCCTCTCTCTGTCTGCGTAGCGTATGGATTCATTTCATAGTTTATACTCTCCCTTCCTCACTTTTGTTTGTTTGTTTGTTTCGTGTGGTCAGAAGGAGCTATTGCGTTGTACTCTTGCCACGTCTCTTTCGTGTCCTCTGCCTCGCCGGACAAGTGCAGGTGGGAGAGGCCAGCGATAGTCCAAAATTGTTTGGTTTGGACGCTTTTGGACTCTCCATCACCCGTGCCAGTGCACCTGCTACAAACTTCAGAAAGGAAATCAATTCGTTACGGTATCGAACGTACACACGAGCACCGCATCTAGCGGGACCTTTCTGTGAAATGCGGCGTGCGCTGGACCTCGCGTATCCGGCTACGGTAATCCAAAGCTGCTACCGTGTTTACTCTGGACTTGTTGATCAACTTGCTGAGATTTCACGGCATTCGGTCGGCTCATGTCTTTGATGGATGTCGGTGCTTGTCTTCGGTGGATCCTGTCTTCCGTTCGTTTGTGTTTATGGTCTATAGGTTGGATCTTCTGATCTATACTTCTTTTATCGGCGGCGGTTGCTGTTCTGGTGCGCTAGTCCTATGAGACCTTACCATGGCGACCTCCCGACTGTTAACTACAACAAGGTTTGCATGTTCCGATGGGGGAGGGGCGAAGACGGCGTCGTGCCTTCGGCTCACTCCAGTGCTTGTAGTCTTCGTTAGGTGGTATATGGACCTGGATGTATTTTTTACTTCTCGTGTTCTTTGTACTACCTTGACAGTTGATGAATAGATAGAAAGTTTTCTCGAAGGAAGAAAAACTTGCGTGCTCTGTTCCCTCTTTCGGTCACTAGCATTACAACAATGAAACAACAGAAATATCTATGTTGCTCTCGTGAATCTCATTAGGACATCTCCAACACCGACCCTCAAGCCTCCGCATCCGTTCATACCGCGGTGTCCGGACCGCGAAAGTCATTCAGCACGGTCCGGCCATATTTTGTCCCGCAGACCAGAGACAAACAGGGGGGGGGGGGGGTTGCTTTGTGGGAGTTCGAACCGCTCCCATGCCCGCTTTTGATAAAAATCTCGGATGAGAGGCCAAAAAGAAATTTATTGCCTAAGGTTAGCCATGGAGAAGTTGATAGTGATCTTCATCTTGGAGACCCAAGCATCCTCAAGGAGGGCCACCCTCAACCCTCACCTTTGAGCTTTTCTTGGTGGATGCTTTGTAAATAAGCGGTAGAGATCCAGAACAGATTTGTTATCTAGACTAGTTTCTGTCTTCGAAAAGAAGGTTAGACCCCGGGCTTTGCGCATCATTGTGATGCACACAACCATATTTTTATTAATTATTGAGCAAAGTACAAAACAAGACTATCATGGCCGGACTATTACAAGAAATGAAAAACTTGTACAACTAAGTTAACTTCTTTCGGAGCAACGCCTTCAGGAAGGGATAAACGCCACCATGTCCGATCGCTGAGGGCCTAGACAAGGATTTTCATCCTTGTTGTAGAGACCAGCCAATGAAGCCCATCACAACAACATGTAGGCAACCCCTTCAACAAAGTAACGACACAAATTCGTCGTTTCTGATCCCAACCAATAAAGGTCAGCATAAGTGTTTTCACCCTTGACATGGAATAGTGTTATCTACACTGGCGGAGCCACGGCAAGGCCGAATGGGCCGTGGCCCGCCCAGCCTTTTGCAGTTTGTTCACTGTTTTTTTTACATATGGGCGTTGGAACATCAGCCCACATGCTGTTTTCTTCTGCAAGGCCCGCACAAGAATTCGCTTCAAGCTCCGCCACTGGTTATCTAGACGAGTATAGGTATCTAGTCTGAAATTAAGAACTGATTACAGTATTAATATTGTAGGTGCATTCGGGAGGGAAGTGGAAAAAAAAGAGATCCACAAGAATCGCACGCCATACCACCTTGACGCATGCTGCCAAACAAAAGAAGACCGACCACAAGCACGGGTGTCTTCTGCAGTTTTTTTAGCGCTAATGCTTCATCTACGAATAGGCTACGTTCCTAACTATAATCCTCTCCTCCCCTATTCCAAGTTGGGTGGTCCTCAGCCACTAATCTTCATCCAATTAACTACCTCCACATCAACCTTTACGTAAAAACCTCACGTAAGTTTACGTGGGTCTAGCATTAATTTTTTTTAGTGTAAATAAGTTGTCTTCCGCAGCTGGCATGGCGCCCTGCCCACACCATATCGGCCAGCAGGAAACGTCCATACAAGGCCTCAAAAGTCCAGCCCACACCACGCTCTCCCCTGCTTTTCTTCCCTCCCCCTTGTCCCGAAGCTTGGCTCCCCGGAGATGAAGACGAGATGCAAATCAATTCTCGTCACCTCGCCCCGTTGTTTTCGCCGTGGTTTTTGGTTGAGCGTTGTGTGGCTACCCTGGATGGATAGCGTGCGTCCAAACTAGATGTGTCGCTAGCGTGTGGATGGATGGCGTTTTGTTGGGTTCGGAAACAGACCGCCGCCGAGGTGGTGGCCGCACGCGGCAACGCTCCAAAGAGTAGGCCTGGTGACGGAGACAGGAGCAGGTGGGGATTAAAGTCAGGTGCAGCCGCATGCGATGCGTCCAAGCGAGACACCACCGGACCCGACGTCCGGGACAAGGCCGCGACTCAACATGGCAATGGGTACCCGCTACCCGCGAACCCGGCGGGTAAAACCCTATTAGGATAAGGGTATGGGAAATAAAAATACCCATGGATTTCTAAATAGGGAAAAAATTGTACCCAACGGGTAAGGCGGGTATGGGTACGGGAAGGCAATACCCATACCCGTGAACCCGCAAACCCGTATACTACCACACCATGTCAAGTAGGTCCCATGTGTCATTGACTAGATTCAGAAAAATACCTAAGTTACCCGACGCTAAGTACAAATTGTCAAGTAGATTTGTTCTTGTCTCCCTCATCGCACCTCCAGCCACATTCAAAAGGGAAAATGTCCGGGTGCCGTGGCGACTACAAGGTGGGACATGGTCGTGGTCGCGGCTGCACTATGCAACGTCTGGATGCTCCTACGAGAACACATGTGCTCTGCCAATGACAAGGGCAGAGCATGACAAGCGTCCAATTTGGTGATGCTCCGCGCTTAACACCTTTTTTGAATATCTAAGTTGCATGAATGTGTTCATGATTGGTCTATTGAAAATATGTATGGTGTATGAATGGATTATTTGAATGCCTTCATGATTGTTTAGTCAACTTTGAACATGCTGATATAGATATCGAGATGGGTATTTTACCCGCGGGTATTACCCGTACCCAGCCGGGTACGGGTATGGGAACAATTTAAAACCCGAGGTGCGGGTACAGGTACGGGTTTGGGCAGAAAATATTGAGACGGGTACGGGTTTGGGCACGCATTACCCATACCCATACCCTGTGGATGCCATGTTGAGCCGCGACCAAGCACGTCCTTGGTCTTTTGCCTCCTGTCTCTATCTACTGACAGGTCTAAATCTAATTGGGTTTGGACGTGTCTCGATGCAAGTTGGGGTTCCCTCGCCTGTGTGCAATGAACTTGTTGCAAACTGCCAAAATGAGATCAATTCTTTCTTGCTGACCGTACACACGAGCATCTAATTTTTAGACGGCACAGTCCAACCACGTATCTGTTGGGTTCCAGTCACGGGTCGCCGGCGCCATCCAAACTAGCATGACTATCATCTTGGAGTTTAGTGCAAACCTTTTATAAGTAGATCCAAGATCCCAACCACTCCTAGATCACATCACATGTGTACATACCCTGATGTTTTCTGCAACAAGATTCTATACAAATGTCAAACAGTTAAAATTGGGACACGGTAGCTGCAAACTAAACCATGTGTTTGTTCCGACCTGAAGTCTCCATGGTTGGCTTGGTTTCGACCAAACGTTCAGTCCACCATGCACAAAGGACAAGTAAAACTTCCAAAATTCAGGCCGTTGTAATCAGACACCTCTCTCGAACAAGACTTCCCCTGTGAATTGTCTGAAAGCCGGCCAGGATCCTATGCTGAACGATATAAGACCATGGGAAGATTCAATGCATCGTGCAATTCGCGGCATGTAGAAATTCAGGGGAGAGGATTCCTATGAGAGCTACAATAAGCGTATGGTATGAATTGACCACTACTCCCTCCGTTTCTTTTTACTCCGCATATAAGATTTAGTCAAAGTCAAACTACACAAAGTTTGATTAAATTTATATAAAAATATATGAACATCTACAATACTAAAACTATATAGTATGAAAATACGTCTCATGGTGCATATGATAATATTGATTTCATATTGTGATTGTTTATATTTTCTAATATAAAATTAGTCAAACTCTACAAAGCTTGACTTTGACCAAACCTTATATGCGGACTAAAAAAAAACGGAGGGAGTAATTTCCAGTGTCGGTATCCATCCGGCCGAACCGCACGCCACAAACTTACACACACGCACACATATATGAGACCTTTGCTGTTGCCTGTCGGTGTCGGTGTGCTGATGTACTGACACGCCGGTTAATCAGCTCCACCTACTGTGGAAATTTGTACCTGTTCCCTAGGAGATCCTGCACCAAAAACGACTTTTTTGAGTTGGTATATCCAATATCTCACACGTGTGCGTCAGATAAATTCAAACAGGTGAAGCTATATCTTTTTTTGAGGGGAAACTCGTTTCCAATTTATTCATAGTTCGCAGCTCCCTTGTTTGTTACCTCCGAGTGAATACACTCCGGAGCAACATGGAGCCAAGTTTTACATAAAGAGTTACAGTAACCTTCCCTAGCTAGAATATGTGCGACCTTATTCGCTGACCACTGCACCCAAGCAACTTGAAACTCATCAAAAGCCCCAAGCAAAACTTTGATCTGTTCAACTAGTTGTCCGTTAGCTGAAAAATATTTTTGATCGGACAATATCTTGCGTGCCGCCACCTGCGAGTCTATCTCTCTGATTACCTTGTAAACGTTGAGGTCTTGAGCAAGGAAAATAGCACTCCTGAAGGCAAGTCGCTCGACCACCTCAGAAGTCAGAACCAGTCGTAACTGGGAAAGAATGGCAAGGAAGTGCTGCAAGACTTACGCAACGATGCATGGCCTTTTTTCTATTCCATGATGCATGGCTTTGGTTTGGTGTGGCTGGTCACATGTGTCGAACAAAAGCATGTACTCCCTCCGTCCCATAATATAAGGAGTTTGCACGTTTCCTTGGGTGTGGCGCAGTTAGGGCCTCATCACTGATACTGGCAGGTTGACAACATGTAGAGCTAGGTAAATACTGGAAATAGTAATAAGCTAGCCGTTACCCCTCAAAAAAAAAAGCTAACCGTTTTGCAAAGAAATAATAAGCTATAGAGTAATGCTACACCTTCATAGAGGGACTTACGTGCTTTACTTAACAAGCAACATGGATAATAAGGATTGGAAAAGGGGGCCCATCTGAAAATCGCGGTGGGTGGGTGGGTGTGTGTGTGTGTGGGGGGGGGGGGGGTTGTTATAGAACTATTAGGGAAGTTTATGTAAGAAGTTTCGTTGCTTTACATGGATGATGCATTTTTCGGTGACCAAAACATTGTGTGCTTGACAGTTGGTGCATCATAAGCAGATCTTACGGGAGAGGTTGATCTCTCCGCCAGTACCATTCTCTGACCCGTCCCGTGTCATTTATGTGAACCACGGCATCCAGTTGCAAGATGAATATCATATGTTTTAAAAATGAAAATATTGAGCTCCTTTTTGTTTCCGCTGAACCGGGCATGACCTCAGTAATCATCCGTTTAATCCGAAGAACAATTATTTTGTTAACCAGTTGAACACGCAGATACTACCCCCTTTTTTGAGTTAAAAATTCACCTCATTCAGAATAATGATCGACGTTGAACCTCACGGGCAAGACGACGAAATGTCGAAATTGATATGGTTTCTCTAAGGTTTACAAGCCCCCAAGCAAGTTGATCCATGGAGCATCGATCAGTGCACCGTTGAAAAAAAAAATGCAAAATCCGCCGGCCACGCCCGATGGTCAGGTCAAACCGTAGAAAAATCAACCGCCTCGCCTGCATATACATGCAAGAATCCAATTGGAATGCTCGAAAAATCTTGCGGACAAACAGGCAAGCCAAGACACTGTTCTTGGCGTTGTCATCGTCCGCCAGAGAAAATGCAATGATACGGCGGTCGGGGGACGCAGCTAGCTAGCGCGACGAGTCTCAAGCGTATGCACTACGTCTACGTATGCGTGTGGATACATGGAGCTCTTGCTCTGAGTTGACTTGCATGGCTGAATTTACGCACGAATAATCCGTGGAGGTTTTCAAAGTGTGCTGTGCTTTTCATGGCACGAAAATTTCCAAGGCCAAAGTAAAGGCCAGAGACAAGATGTGTGTCTTCCCTCTTATCACGCCGTGTCATCCACTAGTCAGTCACGGGCTCACGGCTAGCTAGCCTTTACGTACAGTTTTGATTTTGCCCGTTTTTAGGCCAAATGCAGCATGCCCTCTTCGGTCAGTCTCCGGTGGTAGTATGATTGATGGGAGAGACCGACAATCGATCGGCAGATCACGCCATCAGTCTTGTTAAAACGTATGCCTTTATCTTGAACTAAAACGGGAACGCACGCTATGGACAGAAACGTACTAACACATGCATGCACGCAGCAAAGTTTAACGTAAACAGCAGAGCTCCTGCTAGTTTCAGTCAAGACAAAAGTTTAATCTAAATCAAACTGTGGATCTGACGTAGAGTTGTAGAGTGCACATCTATTCTCAGATAATACCTTCGCATAGGGGTCTACCTGCTGGTCTCTACAGAGGTGAACCTAAAAAAAAAGTCTCTGCAGAGGTAGGTGCACCGTGCACGGGAGTGGGTTAGAAAAAAGAGAAAAATCGCACGCCATGCTGCTTTGACGCATGCTGCCGAGCACAAACGCAAAAGAAAACAGATATTCCCATCCCAACCCACCACGCCATGCCATGGATAGCTCCAACGGAGACGAGGACAAGCACCATGGTTGTCCATCGCATTTGGCGCTAGAGCTTGAGCGTAGCATCGCGGAGAAACAGACGTAAGTGGCCTCAAAAAGTCCAGCCCGTGCCACGCTCACCCCTCCTTTCCTTAGGCAAAGACAAGAGGCAAATCACCTAAAATCTGTTGTTTTGCCCGTGGTGTTTGGTTGGGAGCTGGCGCTGGACGCATAGAGTGCGTCCAAAGAGGATAGGCTTGAGTAAATAGCATAAAACTACTATTTTACAGGTTAGGGTTTTAAAAAACTATCGGTTTTTATTTTTTCTCAGATAACTACCAAATGGGTGGTCGGCTGTTTCAAAAAGCCCAAATCGTCGAGTGCTTTACGATTAATCGTGATTATGACAGTTCGAACCCGCACCTAAACAAACCATTTGTTTGACTGTTAACAGACACGCGGGGCCCACATGTCAATGTCTCTCCCTCATATATTTTTTACAAAAAGCAATCGGGTCCCTCCAAATTATTCAGAAAGCAATCAGGCCCCTGAACAAATTTGAAAAAAGCAATCGGGTCCTCCCGTGGATGTGCTTCGGATCGAGAGCTCGCCGGCCAGCAGCCATGGCCCCGCCGTGTGGTCGTCGTCTCGCACCGCCATGGGGTTCTCCCCGTGGTCGCCGTCGCGCCCCGCCATGGGGCTCCGCCCGTGGACGCCACCGCGCCATGGGGCTCTGCCCGTGGTCGCCGTCGCGCGCCGCCATGGGGCTCCGCACGTGGCCGTCGCCGTGCCATGGGGCTCCGCCTGGATTCGTCCCCGCGCCGCAGCGGTGCCATGGCGACGCCTGGAGTCGCCGCAGCCTCCCATGGCGCCGCTTGGAGTCGCCGCCCGCCAGGGGTCGCCGCTTGGGTCGCTGCCTCGCGCCATTGGGCTGCTCCGTCCACATGCGGCCGAGCACAACACGAGGAGGCCACTTGCCCGGCGGTGGGCGTAGAGAAGTAGGGTGAGTAGGAGGTGGGCCGGAGTTGAGCCCCGGTGATCGCCAGCGGCGGGCGGAGCATCCCTTCTTCCCCCTCGATCTGTTCTCCCCCCTGTTCGCCTGGGTGCTTTGATTTTCTGCTTCATGACTGACATGTGGGCCCCACATGTCAGTTAACGGTCAATTAACGGCCAACTAACAGTCAAACAAACGGTTTGCTTACAGGCGGGCCCGGCCTGTCATAGGCTAGATCAATTCTAGATCATGTGGCCTTTTGGGTTTTTTGAAACAGCCGACCACCCATTTGATAATTATCTGAGAAAAATTAAAAACAGTAGTTTTTTTGAACCCTAACCTGTAAAATAGTACGCTATTTACTCGATAGGCTTGGGGTCGCTAGCTTCTGGATGGCGTTTTGTTGGGTTCGGAAAGAAACCGACCTGCTCCCAGTCCCGGCACCGATCGGGGCGTGGCAACCGTCGAACGACACCAAAAACGTCGGCCTCGTGACGGGGACAAGAGCAGGTGGCGCCGCTGCCGGTGACGGAATTCCAAAACGAGAGCGGACGCCCAAAAGCTTGCTACGCGCCAAGGCCAGGCACGGCATGGTGGGCACTTGTCCGTCTGTTCCCACGCCCCGATCCCTATCTGCGTGCTCATGGATACATACATGCTATGCTACTCCATCCGTCCCACTCCGTGTCTTGCTTCTTTGTACTCTTCTCTCGTCTTCTTTGTTTCTTAGCCGGACAAGTTGGCCAGCGATGACTCCAAATTTATTTGGTTTGTACGCTCTTGGAGCTGTTTGGTTACAAGTAAACAGCCGGTCCCGCCGTCCCGATCGTCTGCTGCTATCCATCACCTGTGTGCGGTGCACTTGTTGCAAACTGCCAAAAGGAAAATCAATCCGTTATTTGGCCCCACACCGTAGTATTTAGCAGGATTCTAGCTGCCTTAGGAGGAGTTGCTGAAAATGTGGTACTACTAAGGGCATGTACAATGGTTGATAAGATAGTCTTATCTTAAGTCTTGCATGTGATTTAAAGATGACAACAAAATTTGTCTACAATGGGTCATCTCTTAGTCTTATCTTCAATAACTAGCAATTCCTAAAAATGTGGTGAGACATATTGTGCTAAGAGATCACCTCTTGTCTTCTCTTAAATAAGAGAAGACAAGCCTTTTCTTATGAGTTCTCTCTCCTCCACCTCATCATCTATCCTATATGGCACTCTTAAGATAGCATCATTGTACATGCCCTAATGTGTTTCTCCATAAAAAAAACTGCCGTGTTCGCTCATATTTCTTCATCAACTTGTGCGCCCTCTCACCTCCTCTTCTCGTGAGCTAGCAATACGCAAAGAAACAGCAGATGAGAAGAAAGATCTGCTCTATCGCTCTCGTGAATCACGTCTATCTACTACTTTAATCGGCAAGTCCAAACCTTCATGCATCTCGTACTCCCTCCGGTCCTTTTTACTTTGCATATAACATTTGTTTGAAGTCAAACCTCGTACAGTTTGACCAAATTTAGAAAAAAGATATCAACATTCACAATGTAAAATCCATATCAGTAGATGCGTCATGACTAAAATTTTCATATTGTATAACTTTAGCATGGTAGTTTCTGATATTTTTTCATATAAATATGGTGAAACTTTATGAAGCTTGACTTCAGACAATACTTATATGCAGAGTAAAAAGGACAGGAGGGAGTACGACACTCGTATCTGTTGGTTTCCTCACGCGTCACCGCCGGTATCACCGTGCACTTGTGCTCCAAATTAGCATGACCATCGTTTCAGAGGTTAGTGCAGACTTTTGTACTACTCTTGATGCATTTTCCCAAGCAAATACAGGAGTAGTAGTAACTGAAAATGCCGAGCTATCGAGGTGGAACACGGCAGCTGCAAACTGAAAATATGACGACCTAATCCGGTGGACTCTGCCGGCCTGCCACCTGCACAACAGCACAAGGGACAAGTTTCACTTCCGAAATTCAGGTCGTTCTAATCAGACACCTCACTCGCGCTAGACTTTCTTGGTCAATTGATTTGAATCCCGTGCTCACGAACAGATGCAAGACCAAGGGGAGATTCAATGTATGGTACAGTTTGGGGCATGGAGAAGTTCAGGGAGAGAAGATTCCTAGGAGAGCTAAAACAAAGCACATGTTCATATAAACTTGACTCCTTTTTTGGGTTGTGAAAAGGACATTAGCCGGCCCTCTTCTATGACAAAATTATTGGTTTGGACTTTAGCCAGCACATGCATATATTGTCTAAGGTGTTGCTTAAACTTTGACTATCACTTTACTCTAATCCTGATTCAATACAAAATCATTCCACTGCCAATTATCGATCCCAGACTCCCAGTCTAACAGTTAAATTAGGTCTGTCATTTTTATTTGCTTAAGGAATAAATTAGGTCATTTTGTAATGCCTACAGTCCGGTACTTGTATGCCCACGGAGGGAAAGGAGGTTAGACGCATTTTACTTTTAAATACATCCATTTCTCATTCCTGCGATGAGTTATTTCGGACGAAGAGAATATTTGTTGATCTCCTTTTTGTTTCCTCCCAACTCGGACATGACGATTGACTAGTCAATAATCAGTGCACCTCACTGAGAATAGTGACGATGGACGTCGAACTTTATGGGCAAGATCGGTCACACGCGTCACGACAGGGCCATGGGGTATATATATCGCGTTGGTGAAGTTAAGGAAGTTCGTGACACACCACGTTTGGAGTACTTGTGTAAGGATAAAAGAAACTTGTCGCTGACGAGAGAACAACACCACAGGATCGATCACTTGGACGTGCTATCTCGTGCAACGCGCCGATCTTATATTGAACAAAACTGCGCCTGATCAATGCAAGTGATAGTCTCATAGTACCATCGATCAATCAGTGGATCTTGCAGCCAGCACCGCTGAACAAATGAAAGTCACAACCGGCCACGCGCGGTGGTCAAACGGGAGAAAAACCGACCGCATGCACATGCAACAATCCAGTCCGAATCCTCCAAAAACCACCCAAACAGACAACCCAGTGTTCTTCCGGGCGGAGGAAACGAAACGAGAGTGGAAGGGGTGACGAGTCGCGAACGTATGCACTACGCCATGCATGAAGCTCATACTGGCCGGACCTACATAGCTGCCGGCTTTGACGGTTTTTTGTTTTGTTTTACAAGGGCCTACGGCGTACCGCAAATTGAACACATTGTTCGTTTACGGACCCGAGAGACGGCCACCCTACCCGCACAATCCTCGCCATCTTCCATGTTGGAGAATTAGGCAATTTCGTGATTAATTTCAGAAAACAAATCATGTGTAGAACTATTCCTAGCATGCAGCGGACTAACATACTGGCATGTACAACAAGATCGTACATGTAGCAGGAACCATAATTAGAAAAATGAATAGATCACGAAGCACACGTATTGTTCGTTGTAGCCATGGCTGCTGCAGGAGTGATGTTGTCGATGATGACGTTGATTAAGACCGATCGAAGTAGATGACGTTGGATACATCAGTACGCGACGCCGTCCGACTTGAATAAAAGAAGACCCGTGGTAGCGAACTTAAGCAGTCGCTTGTTCGCAAAAAACCATTTTGTCCTCTCCTCATGAATAATCGCAAGGATGAATGGTTCCAAAGGCCTGCTCTCCCGCTCGCCGGTGCACGCCGGCGTTCGGCATGAAGTAGACTACGGCGACGACACAAGTTGCGAGATGATGTAAAACCCTAGCTTGTTTCGGTGTGTGCGTGTGATGTTCTCTTTCTCTCCTCAACCAATCATAAATGGAGTGAGGAAAACACACTATTCAAGTTTTTTAAAGCAATAACCCATTATTTAAGTTAGTCTCACAACTTCTCCACTTTCCGGGTGTAACTAAGCTTTATAACCTCCACTTGTCATTTATACATGAGCTTTCGAGATTTGCTTTATGAAATTCCGAAGAAAAAACACGCGCCAAGTCTATTATTTTACAATCCCTCATCAGATCTCCAACCTCCATTTTTCGAGCTTTGCCTGATTTCGCTACATGTTTAATATACTAGTGTTCCAACAGAGATTGTTAAGTTTAATTTCTGCCTAGCTAGAGCTTTAATTAAGTTGTATCCATACACAACTTAACAATGGAATATGCCTTGGATTGTAAATTTTATCTCAACAGGTTTCGCTCAAAGCCATAACTAGTACTTGGCTGTGAGTAGCCTACCCACGGGTGCAGCATATGCATCATACTCCCCGGTCTCTTCATGAACTTACTAAAGAACACTCAAGTCCCATAGAATATGATGTTTAACAAGTCGAGGCTCATATAGGTGTCTTCTTTCAAGAATGCTCTATAGGACGACATATTTACTACATATAGACAATAGAAACACATTAAGGCATTTTGCCAACCTGCCTTTTAGTTCTGAGAGTTTTGCATCTTCACATAGAGAGGGTTACCGATTACTTTCCTCTTTACACGGATCTTACTTCACGGGATCTCTGATCACAAAAGGTTGGATTGCTACTATGGTGTAACACATACGGGTCGCATACCCATCAGTCTCGATGCATTGTCAGTCATAGTTCATGATAGTCCCCTTATAAAGGGGTCTATCAGGTCTTTGTCTGTTTGAATATATGTAACAGTTATTACTCCAGAGTTTCTCAATTTCTTGACAGACTTCAAACATCTCTTTACTTGTCTTGATGATTTTATAATATCCTTAGAATTTCTTACTTTGACAATAACTGTTTGATTATGAAAAATCATAAGAATAGCTATCAGGGGATTTTCAACCACATGCAAGTCCAATAAGAGCTCATGCAAACACTCTGCTTCAGCAGTGGTTGTGTCTAAAGCAGAAAATTTTGCTTCCATGGTTGACCTCGACAAAATGGTCTGCTTGACCTACACGAAATTGCGCCCCCTCCATGACTAAATACATACCCACTTGCGGCGTAGAGCATGTCAACACCAGATATCCAATTTGAATCGTTGCGCACGCGAACTTGCGGCGTGCGGCGCTCTGTTTTTTGTAACGCCAGACTACGTCCGATCGCCGGATTTATGACGTATTTTGTGAGCGGGAACGACCTAGTTCAAATTTCTCGCATCCTGGGGCCGGCGCCTGGGGGCGTGACTGGGAGCTAGGTCACCCCAGGGGTCGAACTAGCGCCGACACGCCCCAGGCCGCTCTATTTAGGCGTCCTGGGGGGGCGAACGGCTGGAGATGCCCTAATCCGTGGATTACTTCACATTTTCCGCCACTAAACTGTAAAACTGTACTTCGTGGCGTCTGATGACTTCCCCCGTTTGCCCAAATTGGTTGATTTCTCTCTCTGCCAGCGGATGAAGCTTTGCTTTCACACGCATTTTCTGAAAGCAAAGCATTAACGCACAAGGAGCCGGGTTGGCGACTGTTTCACCAGCTAGCAGCCATGCACCGCCCCACATTTCCGTATACGCACTAAAAGATTCACTCTCTCGATGACAGACGTGCAGCATCACGTACACAGAGACAGAGGCACAGTGGGCCTCGGAGGTTCATCCTCTTGTTTGCTAGCCAGTTTTTCAAAGCGCATCCAGAGACAGGGTCGCTGAGAGGACGTGGCCTTGTGTAGTGTAGTGTAGCGCTGCGTTTTGCGTTTTGTTTTGTTGCGTCGTCGTCGTCGCGTTGCGGGGTGCGGACGAATAACGAGGACACGCGTGCTTTATTATTCCACCTTCCCGCCACGTGACGACAAGGCTCCTGCTGCTACTATATTTATTCGGCGCGCCAAAAGCTGCCGCCTCCTATTATTAGCGGTGGCAGCACAGTACGTCCTTGTACTACTAGTACTACTACCAGAGTAGCACGGGCAAATGCTAAAGCCAGCGGCTTCAAGACTGCACCTACCAAGAAGAGCAAAAACCATGACAACGAACGATCACACCAAAACAGATTGCCATGACGCAACGAACAAAATTCACTCATGTTTAGACTGTTTACAGCTAAGCCTTGCATGGCAGTAAAAAATTGTTAGCAAGAAGGCATGGGCTTCGTAGCTACTACGGGTAACGGTACAGAAAGCTTTCTAGCTATATGGTCTCCGTTCTGGCGTGGTGGAGGTGTCCCGTCTCTGCCTAGCTCTTGGCGAAACTACTCCACTACTTCTGTTGAATAATTAGGCATTTTCCCGTTTAGTTTAATCCAGAAAAATAATGGATAAAACATGAATAGCAATATATTGATGAAACTAGAAACTAGCAACAATTCGTTGAGACTAGTAATGCAATCAAAATCATAAGCAAAAGGCATCATATCCATGTCAATCGCTACTAGCAATAAACCAAATGCTAGTCCTAACAGTGAGAATAAGATGACATACGACGCAGTAGCAGAAGGTGCAGATGTCCCGATCGTCATGTCGCTGAAGAGGTCGTTGACGCCGGGGAAGAAATCGTCGTTGGGGAACTCGTCGTCGGTGATGTCGCCGTTCGCAGCCACGATGAACAAGAATCCAGCAATCGCGCAAGGACGCTCCCCAAAAACCTGATCACCCCTCTCCCGTACCGGATCACAAGAGGTGAGATTTCGGAGGCCTGCTGTCTCACTCTCCGGTGCACGCCAGGAAGCGAGATGGGAAAGAGATAGGCGGTGCAATGCTCTGGAACAATGTGAAGAGTTGTGTATCGTTGGGAAGAGGAGCGACCTCTTATAGGAGTAACGAGATGAAACTGAAATGGACGCACTAATTCTCATTAAGGAGAGGAGAAACGGACGCACTAAAAATCCTATTAAGTGGTCAGTTTCATCTCCCATTAGTGGGCAAATCGTTTCAAGTTCTTGCATGACAAAGAAATGCTAGCACGCATGGTATGAAGAAACTAATGTACTAATGAAGAAATGAAACTGAAACCAAAATATTGATGCCATCAATGAGGAGATGAATGTCACCATTCACCACCATCCGGTTTCATTTTCCATTAGCGCAAATATTTTAGCTTCTTTCTTGTCATGCATGAACGTGGCACATTGGCCTATGGGATTTTCCTAGACATTATTGGATATAAAAGATGGTCTTAATCTCAATAATTCTAACAATCCCCCACCAGATCCCAGAGGCACATCAAGTTTGCATAAGGTTCCAAAACATTGTTTATATACCGGTATTTCGATGGAGACTGTTAAGTTGAACTTCCACCTAGAACTCCACGCTACACTCGTTCACAACTTGAACAGTGGACTGTGCCTTGAACTGCAAGTTTTGTGCAAACAAGTTTCACGTAAAATACTTGACCGATACTAGACCACTGAAAAACTTTCCCGCGGGTAGGAGCATATACGTCATACTCCGCGGCCTCTTCATGAGTTTATTAGAGAGCACCCAACTCTCACAGACTGCGACGTTTAACAGCCTAACTCATATAGGTGTGTTCTTTCTAGATGTTCTGTAGGACAACATCTTTGCCTACCCAAGCCATTCAGAACACATTAAGATAAATATCAGCCTACCATACAGACTAGGAGAGAATTGCATCATAACGGAGTGGAATTTTGTCAAATAAATATTCTCCTCTCAGTTATCCAATAGCTTGTCTCGCCAATTCTTATTCACGGGATCTCCGATCACAAAGAATGGGTTACCACCATGAACAACTTATGTAGTGGGTCTCAATCCCATCTCCTTCGATGCATTGTCTATCACATTTCGTGATAAACCCTTTGTGAAGGGATCTGCCAGATTCTTCGATGTGTTTATATAGTCCAACGCTATAACTCCGGAGTTTCTCATGAACCTGACAGATTTCAGTCTCCTTCTCACGTGTCTTGATGACTTCTTATTATCCTTAGAACTGTTTACCTTGACGATCACTGTTTGGTTGTCACAGTTCATTAGAATAGCTGGTATTGGTTTTTCAACCACCGGCAAGTCCATCAAAAGTTCTCGAAGCCATTCTGCTTCAACTGTTGCCGTGTCTAATGCTGTGAGTTCTGCTTTCATTGTTGACCTTGTTAAGATGGTCTGCTTGCAAGACTTTCAGGAAACAGCTGCACCACCAAGTGTAAACACATAACCACTTGTGGCTTTAAGCTCATCAGCATCAGATATCCAATTTGCATCACTATAACCTTCAAGTACTCTTGGATACCCGGTATAGTGAAGTCCATAACTTGCAGTACCTCTTAGATAGCGCATTATTCTCGCAAGTGCATGCCAATGAACATCTCCCGGGTTTGAAACGAACCGGCTTAGTTTACTCACAGAAAATGAGATGTCAGGCCTCGTAGCACTAGCTAAATACATAAGCGAGCCAATGATTTGAGAATATCTCAATTGGTCCTTTGTTTCTCCTTCGTTCTTCCGAATCAAAACACTCGGATCATAAGGTGTCGGAGAAGGTTTGCAATCTGAATATCCAAAGCGATCCAGAATCTTCTCCACATAGTGAGACTGCAAGAGAGTGATCCCACCATCACCACCTCTTAAAAGCTTGATGTTGAAGATAACATCAGCTACTCCAAGGTCTTTCATCTCAAAGTTTTGATTCAAAAAATCTTTCACTTCCATAATAACCTTGAGATTTGTTCCAAATATAAGTATGTCATCAACATACAAACATAATAAAACTCCCTCACCCCCACCATGGCGATAATACACACACTTGTCGGCTTCGTTTGCAACAAAGCCCGTAGATGTCAAAGTTCTTTCGAATTTCTCATGCCATTGCTTGGGTGCTTGTTTCAAACCATACAAAGATTTCAACAATTTACACACTTTATCTTCATGACCATCTACTACAAAACCATCGGGTTGTTCCATGTAAATTTCCTCCTCCAACTCTCCATTTAGGAAAGCTGTCTTAACATCCATTTGATGGACAAGAAGATTATGTGAGGCGGCCAATGAGAGCAGTATTCGAATGGTGGTCAATCTGGCCACAGGCGCATAAGTATCAAAGAAATCTTCACCTTCTTTTTGGGTATATCCCTTGGCTACAAGCCGCGCCTTGTACTTTTCAATTGTACCATCAGGCCTAAGCTTTTTCTTAAACACCCACTTACACCCTATAGGTTTACACCCATAAGGACGATCAGTGATCTCCCATGTCCCGTTAGCCATGATAGAATCCATCTCACTACGCACAGCTTCTTTCCAGTAGTCAGCATCAGAAGATGCATAAGCTTCTGAAATAGAAGTGGGAGTATCATTCACGAGATACACAATGAAATCTTCAACAAATGACTTTGCGGTCCTTTGTCTCTTGCTCCTTCTAGGAGCTTCATTGTCATCCTCCTTGGGAATATCTGTATGTTTTTCCTAGGAATGTTCCAATGGAACAGTAGGTCCAGGAGTTGCCTCTGACCTCTGACTAGATGAGCTAGGCATATCCTTCATAGAAAAAATATCCTCAAAGAAAGTCGCATCATTCGACTCCATGATGGTACCAACATTCATGTCAAGTACCTCAGATTTCACCACTAGAAATCTATAGCCAATGCTATGAAAAGCATAACCCAGGAAAACGCAATCAACTATTTTTGGCCCAAGCTTACGCTTCTTGGTAATTGGTACATTGACCTTTGCCAAACAACCCCAAGTTCGTAAGTAGGAAAGTTTAAGCCTTTTCCTCTCCCATTCTTCACACGGGGTAATCTCTTTATTCTTTGTGGGAACTCTATTTAGGACATGACTTGCAGTCATCAAAACCTCCCCCCACCATTCCTTGGAAAGTCCCGCTGTATCTAACATGGCGTTAACCAAATCAGTTAGAGTTCAGTTCTTTCGTTCGGCAACCCCGTTTGACTGGGGGGAATAGGGAGGCGTCCTCTCATGTATTATACCATGTTCCTCACAAAATAAATTGAACTCGTTGGAAAAATACTCTCCACCGTGATCCGACCTAAGCCTTTTGATTTTTCGATCGAGTTGATTCTCTGCTTCGGCTTTATAGATTTTAAAGTAGTGCAAAGCCTCATCTTTTGTTTTCAACAAATATATCATGCAATATCTAGTAGAGTCATCGATTAGAGTCATGAAATATCTTTTTCCACCTTTTGTCAACACACCATTCATCTCACAAAGATCTGAATGTATGAGTTCAAGTGGTGCCAAATTCCTCGCCTCAACAGTCGTATGAGACTTGCGAGGTTGCTTTGCTTGCACACAAACTTGGCACTTAGAACTTTTGACAATTGTAAATTTCGGGATTAAACTCAAATTTGCTAGGCGCGTCAAGACACCAAAGTTAATATGACAAAGTCTTGAATGCCAAACATTTGATTCGGTTTCACTGTAAACATGATTAATAACTTTAGTGCAAAAGTCTGACAAAGATAAGCGGAACAAGCCTCCGCTCTCATAGCCTTTCCCAACAAATTGTCCACACTTAGATACTACAACCTTATTGGACTCAAATACCAATTTATAACCATCTCGACACAAACGAGAACCGCTGACGAGACTTCTATTTATAGCAGGGACATGCTGCACGTTCTTCAGTCGCACGATCTTTCCTGAAGTAAACTTCAGATCGACCGTACCAACACCATGAACAGAAGCATGTGTCCCATTTCCCATCAGCACGGGTGTAGTTCTTGCGACCTGATAAGAAGAAAACATGTTTATGTCAGAACACACATGTACATTGGCACCGGTGTCAATCCACCAATCTGGAGAATGACATACTGAAAGAATGGTAGGAAATTTACCATACCCGACATCTTTCATGTCAACATCGCCAATAACAACATTAGCGGTCTTGCTATTGTTCTCATTCTGACGCATGTCCCAGCGGTCCTTGCAGGATGAAGCCCAATGCTCTTCACTGCCACATACATGGCACTTTCCTTTCTTCTTATAAGTATCCTTCTTCTTCTTGAAGTTGACAGGTTGTGGGGCTTTGTACTTGCCATCAAATTTGCCTTTGCCCGCATAATTATTTTTGTTCTTGGGTTTGTGGTTTTGGAAATTTCTCTTTTGTACCAAATTGGCACTAGTATTCCCCTCATAGAAACGAGCACGTGTGTCTTTTGCCCTCGCCTTCTCTTCCACATCAAGAGTGCCAATTAGATTGACAACAGTAAATTCTTGCCTCTTATGCTTCAGAGAGGTAGCAAAATTCCTCCACGAAGGTGGAAGCTTGGCAATGATGCCTCCGGCAATGAATTTGTCCGGTAACACACAATTGAGATGCTCAAGTTCTTTAGTGAGCGACTGAATCTCATGAGCCTGCTCAACAATGGAGCGGTCATCAGTCATCTTGTAGTCATGGTACTGTTCCATGATATACAACTCACTTCCTGCGTCCGCGACTCCAAACTTGGCTTCGAGCGCATCCCACATATCTTTACCGACCATGATGGTCATGAATGGATCGACAATCTTGTCGCCAAGAACACTCAAGACAGTACCTCTAAAGAGAGTGTCTGTAGCCTGGAAAGCTTGCTCCTGCTCAGCATTCAGCTCTCCCTCTGGCTTGCCTTTAGAGGCGTGAAAACAGTTCATGGTGGTAAGCCAAAGAACTGCCCTCGCACGCCACCTCTTGTAGTTCACGCCCTCAAATGTTGCGGGCTTGAGAGTTGCAGCAAAAGCAATAGGAGAAAATTGCCTACACATTTCAGGTTTTTGGATTGTTGAATAATTAGGCATTTTCCCGTTTAGTTTAATCCAGAAAAATAATGGATAAAACATGAATAGCAATATATTGATGAAACTAGAAACTAGCAACAATTCGTTGAGACTAGTAATGCAATCAAAATCATAAGCAAAATGCATCATATCCATGTCAATCGCTGCTAGCAATAAACCAAATGCTAGTCCTAACAGTGAGAATAAGATGACATACGACGCAGTAGCAGAAGGTGCAGATGTCCCGATCGTCATGTCGCTGAAGAGGTCGCTGACGGCGGGGAAGAAATCGTCGTTGGGGAACTCGTCGTCGGTGATGTCGCCGTTCGCAGCCACGATGAACAAGAATCCAGCAGTCGCGCAAGGACGCTCCCCAAAAACCTGATCACCCCTCTCCCGTACCGGATCACAAGAGGTGAGATTTCGGAGGCCTGCTGTCTCACTCTCCGGTGCACGCCAGGAAGCGAGATGGGAAAGAGATAGGCGGTGCAATGCTCTGGAACAATGCGAAGAGTTGTGTATCGTTGGGAAGAGGATCGACCTCTTATAGGAGTAACGAGATGAAACTGAAATGGACGCACTAATTCTCATTAAGGAGAGGAGAAATATACGCACTAAAAATCCTATTAAGTGGTCAGTTTCATCTCCCATTAGTGGGCAAATCGTTTCAAGTTCTTGCATGACAAAGAAATGCTAGCACGCATGGTATGAAGAAACTAATGTACTAATGAAGAAATGAAACTGAAACCAAAATATTGATGCCATCAATGAGGAGATGAATGTCACCATTCACCACCATTCGGTTTCATTTTCCATTAGCGCAAATATTTTAGCTCCTTTCTTGTCATGCATGAACGTGCCACATTGGCCTATGGGATTTTTCTAGACATTATTGGATATAAAAGATGGTCTTAATCTCAATAATTCTAACAACTTCCAGATATTTTATGACCATACCACAGTACTCCAAGCTATACTAGTACTACTAGTGTTTACGGGAGGAGAATAGAAGCGGGACGGTGCACTCTTTCAGAGAAATTCCTCGGCTGCATAGCTACACGCCAAGGCGCGGGGTGGGCTTGCCTGGGGTACAATACAAGACAAGAGAGCGTCATCGACGGGGACAAAGGACACCGTCCCCCACGCCTTTTGTCCCGCCCCTGAAGTCCAAAACCCTGCGTTGCTTTCCTTCCTTCCTTTGCTAGACACACCACCCACGTCCTCCTCCGCCTATTTCCCTTCTAGTATATTTTTTTGGAAACCCTTCTACTCCCTCCGTTTTTAAATATACGTTTTTTTAAAGATTTCAACAAGTGATTACATAAGAAACAAAATGAGTGAATATACACTCTAAAATATATCTATATACATTCGTATGTGACAGTCCATTTAAAATCTCTAAAACACTTATATTTAGGAACGGAGGGAGTAGTATACTGTCTGCCTTGCCTCTTTCACACTACACTAGAACAGAACATCCGGAAATTAACAGGGGCACGCGATTGCGGGGCACGCACCTGCCAAGTCCTGCCGCCCGCTCATTTTGCCTCGTGATTCACGCAGTAATTCAATCCCGCACGAGAGCACAATAAGTTTTTAGTTTCAACGTTGAAGCTGACGGTTTTTGCATCTAAAACTACCAAGTTTCAACCAGTTTCAGAGATATAATTTTAAGAAAATTTTCTATCGAACGTCGTCACAAAATAATTATTTTTTATCGATCGCTCGTACTAAGTTTCCACATTGAAATTTAACATATTTTTAAAAATCATTAAAATACATTCAATATATATCCTATTTGAAAATGTTGGTCACGAGACTCACGAATATGAAAATAGAAATTAATTTGAAATTTGTGCTTAAAAGATATAGAACTTTGAAAAATGAAGGCCAAAATAAAAGGTGGACACCAGGGACATGTGTGCCCACGCACTTGCGTGCCCCAAATCCCCGTCCACAAAGCATATCCAACAATTGCCTTATAGAGCAACATTGTCTTTTCATTCTCTTCGAGGACAAAAACGTCTCCAACAACTACCAGAAACTTCTACCGGGTCAAAATAGTTTCTAGGCAGCCCAAAAACAAGGCACCTCTGGATGGCTATTTGCGGCACCAATGTTGCTACCAAAAAACGGGAACGGCCTCACGCGTCTATGAAATTTCCCTCTCGCGTCGGTGCAACCCCTGACTGGTGCCACCGTGATTTGCCCTGCCGTCGTCGACATCGCCCCTGTGTGCGTCCCCTCGGCTCCACCCCAACTTCATCGCTCGTCAGCGCTGCTTCATCGCGTCGCCGAATCAGGATATGACACCACGCCTTCCCACTGCTGGGAAACGGCTTATATGTGGCCTCAAATGAGTGACAGGCACGAGCAGGTACCCGCCACTGCTACTTTTCCAAACTAGCAGTGGCGGGTAAGAGGGCAGACCCACCACATCTACGTCCATTCCAGTGCCGAGCGTTAATTAACACCCGTCACAGGTAAACTCTTTTAAATTAGCCTGTGGCATGGAAAGTGCAGTGGCGGGCCTTCCTTAGTGCCTGCCACTTGTTTATGACAAACTAGTGGCGGGCGTTGTATCGGGCCCGCCACAACTACGTTTCGGCAAGCCGCGCCAAAAACTTCAAATTTAAAAAGATTTCCAGTGGCGGGCCCTTGTACCCGCCCGCCACTGCTTTGTCTGCACACTTACCTCTTTCGTGCCTGCCAAACACGGCCCACCTTCATTTTCAGTTGCTCATAATTCCTCTCCTCTCCCCTTTCGCGTGCACCCCAATCCCGCTACCGTCGCTCAATCCGCCGGAGGCTCCTTCCAAGCCGTCCGCCGCTGCGTCCGCCTCCGTATTTGCCTTCCACGTCCTCCGTCGCCTTGACTGCCGGGTGTGTCGTCCCTCTCCACTTCCGTCCGACGTTGCATCCACCGCCACAGCTGCCGTCAACGGTATACTATCTCCCCTCTCATCCACTGTTGCTCTAGATACATTATAGATTGGCTTTCATTACGTAGGGTTAGGTTCTGCCTCTAGATATTTTTAGATTAAAGTATGCTTCAAGGTTTCATCTTCCTATGTGATGGATCTAATATTCTTGATCTACTAGGGGGCCGTTGTTGTTGCTGCAAACTGCAAGCTGAAACCTCTAAGACGTATGTCTTGAGATGCTGCTTTGCCTTGGCTTTAATTAAAGTTGGACCTGGCCGGGCATGAATGTGGCACTAACGCTGACCGTTTACCGGGGTGGGGGGCGGAGAACGGGCGAGGAAGGGGGTTTGGCAGGGCCAGGGCGGTCTGACACAGCCATGGCAGGGACCGGACGCCCGCAAAGCCCCCCCCCCCTCCCCTCCCTTCGTTTGTCTCTAGTTTCCGGAAGAAAATGCCTTGGGGCCGCCCTGTGCATTGATACAGTCCCGCGTTGAATAACTTCCGCGATCCAGACGTATGCGTGCAGTTTGAGGATCGACGTCGGAGATGCCCTAATCAGCTCCATCTACCACATAATTTTTTGGTTGGTTCGTAGCCGATCGTGGCACCAAGCACCGTATGCATTTTGAGTTGGTTGGTTTGTAGCCGATCGTGTAGCTATCCTACGGAGGTGTTAGATTCAGATTTTCATTTAAAGAGCAAATCTAGTCTGAATCCTCCAAAACACCGCCAAACAACCCAGTGTTCTCCGCGCTTTCTTTGGGGGGAGGAAACGAAACGAGAGTGGAAGCGTGACGAGGTGCGAACGTAGGCACTACACCATGCATGAAGTTCGTACTAACCGAATGAACGTAGCTTCCGGCTTTGATGGATTTTTTGTTTTACTAGGGCATCTCCAAACCTCGTAGTCTAAATCAAACACACTATCCAGCTACGGACCCGGATACGAGAGGCGGGTGCTAGATCCGCACAAATCCACGTTCTATCCCACGAATCCACCGGCCACACTTCACACAATTACACCTCCCGCTTTCGCGATGGCCAAGGAGTCCAATGCCGAGAAGTGGTCGCTGGCACGCGACTCAAGGCCCTGGCTAGTTATAACCGTGTGCCGGCTCCCCTGCGGCGTACTGGGAGCCGTTCTCGAAGGAGAAGGTGCAGACGTTTGACAAGGAGCAAGCAGAAGAGAAGGCCATCTTTATCTCCAAGGAGGAGGATCGCCGTTATGAGGTAGAGGCCGCACAGGAGGATTTTGCGCTCGAAAAATCTTGGATTGGAATCCCAAATCACACTTCATTGTGTGAGATATCCAAAACGACTGCATATTAATACAGTATAAGGAGAGACCCCGCTCTCATGGCTCATATGGGCGACCACTTCCTCAAAATCGGACAAGGACGGCTTGGATGGTGGCGTGGACAGCGACGGAGATGTTCATGGCCTCAAAGGCCACTCCTACGAGGTAGCCGTCTGACACCTCAACTGGTTAGGAGAATCATGATACTGTTTCACTGGATGCTTGTTTTAGTTCTCTTCTGACTATTAAATATTTGACTTATGTACTCCGGACATCGGGGGGAAAATGAGCGAGCAGACTTGACTTCTCTATGGTTGGATGGCCAGTGCGCTGTCCGCTGCACACAAACATGCCTAAACGTGTCCACAAACATTTGATGTTATCATTTGACAAAGTATCCCGCATTGGAGTTGCCTTTATCAGTTTTAGGTCGGTTCGAAGAAATATTGAACACGCATATCTGACTTTTTTTGTGTGGAAAATGCACCTCATTGAGAGTAATGTAGTACGTTGAATATTTTGGGCAAGACGATGAACCTGATTTGATTGTGTACGGTTTACAAGACCCCTGTGAGTTGATGCATGGGCATGTTTGGGTATCCCCGCTAGTGTTGCTTTGACCGGTCAGACGGATCATGACGAGTTCACGCGGGTACCTTCGTGACACGTTTGGAGTAGTAGTGCTTGTGAGAACAGGAATTGCTTGCTGACGAGAAAACAACACCACATGGTCGATCACATGGACATTGGACGTCCTATCGCGTGCAACTCGCCCATCTTATTAAAACCGCGGCACCTTTCACGCCTTCATGCCCTGATCAATGCAAGTGATAGTTCTACAGTAGTATCGATCACCGCAGCTAGCCGCGTTGAACAATTTGGCGTGGCCGGTCAAACCGTAGAAGTATGGAATGCAGTCCGCATCCTCTAAAAGATGGCCAAACAGACAACCCAGTGTTCTCCGCTGTCGTCCGGGTAGAGGCGTGGCGAGTCGCGAACGTAGGCACTGCGCCATGCACGAAGCTCCTAGCTGAATCAACGCTCGTAGCTTCCGGCTTTGACGGATTTTTGTCCTCATAGTGATCGTCCGTTGTGTCGGTCGGTCTGGTTTATCCGGTGTGTTTACATGCAGGCGTGGTACACTGCATGTATATCGCCATTTCCCAGGAACTTGCGTGGATGCATGACTCAGGACGCACACTTGGATACGTGTCGACACTGTGCAGAGTAGGTGTAATGCATGTGGACAGCTGGCTTTGCAGAAACCGCCCCCACTAATAAAGCAAGCCGGATGAGAACAACGTATATATACCTATACCTATACGCAGCAGAAAACAATAAACAATTAAGCACGCAGATAGATCACCACGGATCAGCACGCACGCGTACGCGAAGTGGTCGTAGATATGTATCCCCTCGCTGGCATGCGCATGATGGGCCGTTTTCGTCGTCGCCCCGCCAAAAGCCGGCCGGAGAGCGAATTCAACACACGGAAACCAAAGCTTGTTGTCGTCTCGTGTTTTAATAGGAGGCGGTGAGGGCGGGGGTGGGTGGCGCCACCGCCAACGGACAAAGCGTCCCGCGCCAACGCGCCACGCGACGAGCGCGCATTGTCCTGTTCGCTGGGCCGCACCGCTCTCATCCGTGGAGTAGTTTACATTTGAGATAAATACACTCACGGTCACTCTAGTTGCGTCTGAAGCACGATACGGTCACTGAACTCAGAAATACGCTCGATACGCTCACTGAATACGATGTGACGTGAAAATGCGGTCACTGTAGCACGTACACGGTGGGTAGGCGGTGGGTTTGACCAACTGTTGACCGCCACGTTGTTCGTTTCGATTCGGCCAATCTTGCATGGAGGGTCTTGTTGTAAAAGTGCAAAATTCTCCATCCTCAAATCCCTAACCCGTCGCTCTCCTCCGCCGCCCCGTCAAATCCCTTGCGCCGCCCCCCTCCCGTCGCTCTGCTCCGCCTCCCTCCCTCCCATTGCTCTCCTCCGCCTCACGTCGCCGCCGCCACCGCCGAGGAGGGTAGTTCCTTGCCCTCTCTGGTGCTCATGTCTGCCGCCAGCGCCTCCTCCTCTGCTGTTCGCCGCCGTGCGCTGGCGCTGCCGCTGGCCCGCTGCCCGACCTGCAAGGAGAAGGTTCGCATGTACATCTCCACCACAGAGAAGCACGATGGATGGATCTTCTACAAGTGTCTTCAGCATGGGGTAAGTTTTGCTGTTCGATTTACATTCTTGATGTGATTTGGCTTATGTTCTGGATCCAAAGATTGAATATTTTTTCACCACATTCGCCTGTGGTTTGGATAGGTCACTTGTGATTTCTGGAGATGGGAGTTGGAGTATGTTGAGCACCTAGTTGACAAGCAATATCTCACTGGCGATGCGGCTGTGGATGCTATTGGTGCGGCTGAGGAACGCAGGGAGGAGCTTCTGAAAGCACAAGAACTGTTCTATATGAATGGAGCTGTCAGCAATGTGAAGAAGGTTGTGAAGAAGAGTGAGCAGGCAGTAGATGGAACTGCCAACCTGATGACCAGGCAGCAAGCTGTTGCACTGATGATGCTTGGGAGAGAGCTGCTGATGGTCATGAAGATGCTGGTTGGTGTTCTGGTGGTGCTAGGTGTTGCAGCATTGGTGCTGGTCATGCTGAAGAAGTGAAAAAGATGATCCTCTGGTGATGCTAGGTTCTGGTGTTGCTAGGTTCCTGCTGGTAGTTATTTTGTGTCCTGTCTTTGTAATGGTTGTGCTGAATCCTGGTGAACTCTAATGTTAGTGAATCCTGGTGGTGCTGAATGCTGGTGAACCATAATGTTAGTGTCTGTCCTATCTTGTAATGGTTTCAGCATGTTGAATTGTCAATACTTTGTTGAAGTAGATGATTGTTAAGTGGCAATGTAGATGATTGTGCAAGTGTTGTTCTACATTGAAGAGAGAGTTAAGTGGCATGCAGAGAAACTGTTGATACAATGTGCATGATCATCCTTTATCAAGATGTGCTATTCTAACTGGCAAAATTAAGTGGCATTTTAAAGCTCAACAGTTTCTTGATACAATAAGCAGTACCAGCTTTGAATGTGAAGTCCCAATATGTGATCAGCACAATAGAAGAGAAAAGGGCATTAAAATGCTCAATTGGACTAAATTAAGAAGACCAAACATGATCATCCACCAAAAGAACTTAACATCATCATTCATGCAGAAGTAAACATCATCATCTACCAAAATGAGTACACAAGTACCATACATGTTCATTCCAACAGCTCTACATGATCATAAACAGGCATATCTTGCAAACTACCTAAAGACATCAAATATTGATGATTTTGCTGATTTGTGTGGATCATCAGCTTCATTGGCAAGCCAGCTTGACTTTCTTTTTGTACAAGGCCTCTTCTCCAACTGTTTCTTAGTAGCAGCAAGCTTCTTATCCACTTCTTTCTGAGCAGCAGCTAACTTCTTCTCTTCTTCTTTCCTAGCAGCAGCTTGTTTCTTCTCTTCTTCTCTCTGTGCAGCAACTTTTCTCTTCTCTTCTTCTTTCTTTGCAGTAGCTCCTTCCCTATCTGCTTTCTTTTGTGCCTCCTTCTTCTCAGCTGCAGCTCTTCTCTCAGCTTCTTGCTTTGCCTTCTTCTCTGCAGCTATAGTCTTCATTGTTTCTGCAATAATTTGTCTGGTCTCAGCTTGAGCTTTCTTGTTTATCTCTGCTTCTTCTCTTCTTTTGGCACTCCTCTCCAGTGCAGCCAATCTTCTTCTCTCAGCCAGTTCTGCTTTCTTCTGTGCTAGCTCATGTTTCTTTCTTGCTATGTCTTGAGCTTTTTTTAATTCTTCTTCTCTCCTAGAAGCAAGGATGGCTTGCTTCCTCTCCTCCAGCTCCCTGTCTTTCTGATTTTTCATTGCCTCCAGCTTCTGTGCCAACTCACCTGGCCTAATGGTGCTTGAGCTAGCTTGACTACCTTGTCTTGCATTACTCTGGTTGAGCATCACTTGGGCAGCAGTGAGAAACCCAGAATAAGGTAGTGGCCTCTGTTCAACAACCCTTGGAGTTGGCTGCTGCAGAATGTATGACAAGTTAATGTTATATCTCCAATATATGATACTACAAAAACAGGAAATAAAAGCAACTGATGATGCTGTAATTTATACCTGGGCAATCATGTTGTCCACCATAAGATCTTCTAAAACAACACTTGGCTCTTCTTGTCCCTTCAATTACACAGAAAACCTTGTGTTAGTTCTCTTGCAATCATCAAGGTAATGCATTTGGTTTTTAGGAGCTGCAAATCTTTAGTACCTGATTTAAGACTGGATCATCTTGATGTGATGCATCTGGAGCTGTTGGTGGCACACTAGCTGCACCATTGTCTTCATCTGGAGCTGTGGGTGGCACACTGGGTGCACCATTCACTCTACTATTAGGTGGTGGAATTCCAGCCTTCAAGTATTTGCATCCAGACTTGTTGTGGTCTGGCTCACCACAATATGAACAATGCATGATTACACCATGCCTTGTGATTTTCCCCCTCCCTTTCTATGATCAACCTCTCCAGGTGCATGTCTTCTTGTAGTTGATGGCCTTCCTACATGCTTCTGGTACAATGGTGGCAAGATTGGGGGCCCACACATGTCCTCCCACTCTCTCCTATCTTTGCAAGGGTAGATAATGCTTTCATATGCCTTCTTGAACATTTGCTTGGAGTAGCAAGGGTCAACCAGTTCAAGAGGATCAATTCTTTCATGCCTACAGCAGGCTACCACATGAGAACATGGCACCCCAGATTTCTGAATTCTTCTACAAGTGCAGGTTCCTTTATGCAAGTCAACTATGTAATCTGTCCCTCTGTCACCTACTAGGAACAGACCATCACCTGAGCAATCCAGATAGCATGTGTTTGCAAACTCACATGCTTTCTCAACTTGTTTTCTGATTTTAGGGCATACATTGCCTGGCCACTTGTCTGATTCAACCTGCTTGTTATAATGCCTGCTCATAAGCTGTTTGTATATTCTGTCAACCATAGTAAGTATTGGCAGCTCCCTAGCCTCCAGAATATACCTGCAAATTTCACATTAAGTTGTTTAGTAACCTAACCATCAAATGACATAAGCATAAAAAATAACCTAACCATCAAAAGATGATCATGCTAACCTGTTAAAAACTTCACATATATTGTTCAGTAGTATATCACATTTTGGCAAATCACTCTGAAAGGCTTTCACCCAAGTGTCTGGTTCCAGCTCATGAAGCCACTTGTGAGCATCTGCATTAACTAGCTTCATTTCTTCCATCCCCTTCTCATATAACTGAACTGTGTTGCTCCTTGCTATCTTCCATAGTTGGTTCTTCAAAATATCCCCTTTGAAATGCTGCTGGAAGTTCTGCCACATGTGCCTCACACAAAATCTGTGCTTTGACTGAGGGAATAGTTGTTCAACAGCACTAATGAGACCCTGCACATTGCATGAATGAAAGCCTTTAACTATATGGACAAACAACAACAAGTGCATGAAGCAAGTACAAATGCATGAAGCAGAATATACCTTTTGCTTGTCTGACATGATAGTCCAGGGTTCAGTGTTGATAATGCCAAGATCCCTTTTCAGTGTGTCAAGGAACCACACCCAGTTAGGGGTGTCCTCCACTTCAACAACAACAATTGCTATTGGAAAGATGCAATTATTCGGATCAACACCAACAGCTGCAAGTAGTCTGCAAGGTGTCCTCCACTTCAACAACAGCAATTGCTTTTTGCTTTGCTTTCTCATTTGATTTGTTTTCATCTCTCTGCTCAGGTTCATCCTCATCTACATTACCTGCATATAAATCATCATCATCATGTCCTATCTCATTGTCGCTGTCCACAAGCATATCAGGTTCATAATCTTCATCATCACTATCAGTTGCTCCATCCTCTTCTTCCATTGCATACTTCACATGGTTTTTCCTGGCACTCCTCCTCACTCTCATGTTTCCACCTGCATCACCTTCTACCTCTGCCTGTTCTTCATCTATTTGATTACCATCCTCTGCCTCAACTGATGCCCTCTTCACAAACTCATACTGGTTGACATCCTCCTCCTCATCACAATCAAGATACACAACTTGAATAGGAATAGGTGCTGCTTCCTTTCCTTTTCCATGCTCTGCTTCTACCTCAACTTCTCCATGCTCTGCTTCTGCCTCAGCATTCTCTGCATTCTGTGCATTGCTATCAACTCTTCTTGTTGGGCTGAAAATTGGTGGCAGAGTTGCTCTTGGATGATTCACAACATCATCCTCACTAAGGTTTGAAGAGAAGCTATCATCATGATCCAGAAAGAGACTGAAAAAGTGGTGACCAATATCAAGAAACATTAGCATTCTGTTTGCCTGTTCATCATCACTAATTGCCCTGAGACCATTACTGCTAAGTGTGAGGATTGGGACACAGTAGAAAACCTTAACCCTCCCTGCCATCTCATAACCTAGTTCTTCCACAAGATTTTCAATCATGATAGGAGACCAGGTGACCCTTTCAACATGATCATACCAAATGGCACGTCCATCTACATAAGAACGGTGACTGCCTTGCCCAACAAAAAATCCACCATGGTTGATCTGCACCGAAAAATTGCTGCTTCGACGACCTGACAGAACAACAACAACAGTATATGCACCACAATCAATGTTATCTTCAATTTGGTAACACCTCAAAAACCCTAAGCCCCAATTCCCTTAACCCCCAATTCCTGACTGAAAACCCTAGAACAATCAGTCCTACCTTGCAACTAGAACACATCTACGATGGAAATGCGGCCCTAAAAAGGGGTCTTTTGACGATCAAACCGCACAAATAGGCTCGGGTTCAATTGGGGACGGAAACTTACTGTAAACAGGGGGTGGCGCCCCTTCTGCGCGACGAACAAGGGCCATCCCCGACGCCTCCGACGACAAGAGCACGCGCGGCAGCGCCGCCCGTGCAACCGCTGCCGAGCTCCACCCCTCAACTCGTCTGCACCGTCGACGATCGTCGGGGCGGCGGCGTCGCCTATGCAGCAGCCGCTCCCCTGTTTCTAATCGAAGACGAAGAGGCGACGTGACTGGAGGAGGGGTGAATGGGTGAATTCCGTTGCAACCAGGGGGCTAAATGCAAAAGAGAGACGGCGACGCCTCTGCGGTTCGCCACGTGGCCTGGACGACTGGTCAACACGTGGTCAATAGCGCTGTACCCACCGTGTACGTGCTACAGTGGCCGTATTTTCACGTCACATCGTATTCAGTGACCGTATCGAGCGTATTCCTGAGTTCAGTGACCGTATCGTGCTTTAGACGCAACTAGAGTGACCGTGAGTGTATTTATCTCTTTACATTTTCTGCGAGTAAACTGTAGCTGTGCGAGCGTAGCTTCTAATGACCTCTTTCGCTTAGAAATTTTTGACACTCATAATAGGGCGTTGATTTTGCTCGCTGCCGAACAAAACATGGGGAGGGCGGCGCATTGCTTGCTTGTTTTCACACGCATTTTCAGTGAGCATTAACGCACAAGGGGCCGGGTGGGCGACTGTTTGCCTGCCCAGCCTGTCCCACATTTCCGTATACGAAAAGATTCACTCTCACGATGACGTGCAGCACGTACGCACACATACACAGTGCACACAGGTGGTGACTCCTCTTGTTTGCTTCGTTTAGGCCAACTCCAGCGCACGACACTAAACGGACAGCCGTTTAGCACGGATTCTGTCCGCTTGGATAGGGCAACCGGGTTGTGTCCGGGACATTTTCTAGGATACGCTGGTCGTTCGCCCAACGCGCGGATGTATCCCGGCCGCATCCCGTTCTTTTCAAGCACATATCTTTTTTTCATTATTTATTTTTGATACATGAAAATACATCACCAAATTTTGACTAGAAAAGAAAGACCAAAGAAAACAAGAACCACAAGAACACATTTTACCGAAAAAGGCTTTCGCCCGACTTTATAAATAAAGCAAACCGCCAAGAGCACACATACATGGACTAGTCCAGAACACACACCCACGCCACACAACAAGAGGTCCAAAGGTATTGCTGAGGGCACTACTCAACAAGCCCAACACAAAACACACACAATAAAACAAGAGGCGCGGCCGGGGCCGGGGCCGCGGAGCACGCCAAACATCTAATCAAGCTCTGGAGGAGGCGGAGGGGGCGGCGGCGACAGGCGGCCGGCCATCGAGCGAAGGTCGGCGATGAAGACGGAGATGGCGTCCCGGTCCCGAGGGCGGCTAAGCGACCGCCAAAGCTGCAAGTAACCAGATAGTTTGAAAAGAGCGTCAGTGGCCCGTCGATGTGGAGTGCGCTAAATCACAAGTTTATTGCGAATCGTCCAGAGAGTCCGCGCTAGAGCCCCAATCTCAAGCCACCTAATGTGATGAGTAGGCAGAGGGGAGGTCTGGAGTTCGACGAAGAGGTCGGGGAAGTTGGTATGGCACCAATCTGCATCCATAGGCTCTCTAACACAGCTCCAAACGAACTGAGCAGACACGCAGGCGAAGAAGATGTGGTTCGAATCTTCGGGGGTACCACAGAGAGGGCAAAGGCGGGAGCCAGGGCCATTGCTCTTGCGGACCTCAACCCCAGACGGGAGCCGTCCGCGGATCCATTGCCACATGAAGATCCAGATTTTTAGAGGCAGACGAATGGGCCACACCGCCTGGAGGGTGGACGGGGCGGAGGAGGGGGCAATAGCTGAGTAGAGGGACTTGGTGAAGAATTGGCCTGAAGGCTCTAGGCGTCACCTGACCTCAACCGGGCCTGCATCGATAGCCGACTCATGGAGAGCGATGCAGTCAAGAAGCTCCTGCCAAGCGGCAGCTTCCGGAGGCCATGGCCTCCGGAACACGAAGCGCCCTAAGTCAATAAGGGCCCGTTCCACTGAGATCGTCGGGACGACAGCGATGGAGAAGAGGTCAGGGAAGCGAACCGCGAAGGGGGTGTCTCCCGCTCAACGGTTGAACATGGTCGCTGATCCCGATCCGACCGAAATGGACGTCCCAATGCGGAGGACGGGAAGCAGCTGGATGGCTGATTGCTAGAACTGGGATCCACCAGACCGTTGACAGAAGGCCAGAGGTTGGCCACGTAGGTATTTGTTCCTGATGATGTCTAACCACAACCCGTCGTGCCCTTGCGAGATGCGCCACAACCAGCGGGAAAGGAGGGCAATATTCATGCGCTTCGAGCACATGATACCGAGGCCACCTTGCTCCCGGGGCTTGTATATGTCGGACCAACTAACCATATGATATTTCTGTTTGTTATTGTCCCCATCCCAATAGAAGCAGGATTGGATCTTGGCGATATCATGGTGGAGGGTCTCGTGAAGGCTGTAGAAGCTCATGAGGAACAGGAGGAGACTGGAGAGCGAGGAGTTGATGAGAATTGTCCGGGCCGCCTTCGACAGCCACTGACCCTACCAAGGCTCTATGCGCATTTGCAACTTGGCCACAGTCGGACGCAAGTCAGGAACAGTAAGCCGAGAGTCGCTAATGGGCGTCCCCAGGTAGGATGTGGGGAAGGAGCCCAGGCAGAAATTCAGGCGGTTGGCGATGTCGAGGGCCTCAGCCGAAGAGTAGCCCATCACCATCACATCACTCTTGTCGAAGTTGATCTTGAGGCCAGACATTTGTTGGAAGCAGAGGATGAGGAATTTAAGGTTAGCGATGTCCGCATCCGAGCCTTCGACCATGATGATTGTGCCGTCGGCGTACTGGAGCTGGGATATGCCGGCGCCACCGGCCAAGTGGGGGGTGATCCCACGAATATGGCCCGCAGACTTAGCCTTGTCCAGGATGGCTACAAGTGCGTCCACCACCATATTGAACAGGAACGAGGAGAAAGGATCGCCTTGCCTCACCCACAGAAAGTGGGGAAGTAAGGGCCAATCTCCCCATTGATGTTCACGGCAGTGCGACCACAATAGACCATCTGCATTACCCTAGTAATCCAACGGTCATCGAAACCTTTCCGGAGTAGAACTTCCCGAAGGAAGGGCCAGTTAACAGTGTCATAGGCCTTATGGAAATCGATCTTTAGACATACCGCCTTGAGGTGTTCGGAGCGGACCTCATGGAGGACTTTGTGAAGGACTAGCACCCCATCCAGAATATATCGGCCTTGGATGAAGGCCAATTGGTTGGAGTGGGTAATATGGTCCGCGAGCAGGATCACCCTATTTGCGTACCCTTTTGCCAGAATCCGGAAGATCACATTTAGCACTGTGATCGGGCGGAATTGACGGATGTCAGACGCCCCAGGAACCTTGGGGATAAGCAAAATTGTCCCGTAGTTGAGGCGCCCGAGATCAATGGACCCAACGTAAAACTCGTCGAAGATAGCCATGACCTCCGGTTTGATCACATTCCAGAAGGCTTGGAAGAATTTAACCGGAAGACCATCCGGGCCCGGGGCCGAGGTAGGGTTCATGCCCTTGATGGCTGCCCAGACCTCGCCCTCGGAGAAAGGGGCCGTAAGGGCCGCGTTCTAAGCCTCGGTGACAAGCTGGTGACCGGACCAACAGTCCAGGGCCAGATATAAGCCGCTTCGAGGAGCGGCTGTGAACAAGGATCTATAGAACCCGTCAAGGTGGGACCTAATGTCCCGCGGGGACTGCAGGAGAGTCGGGCCATCCCAGAGGAGGGGGATGGTGTTGCGCCTACGGCATCCATTCGCTATGGCCTGGAAATAAGCCGTATTCACGTCGCCTTTCAAAACCCATTTCTGAGCACCATGCAAACGCCAGTAGGCCTCTTCATCGGAGTAGATGATAGAGAGCTGGTCTTCCAAGTCGTAGCGGGAAAGCTACTCCTCAGGGGAGAGGCCGGTGGCGTCAGTGTGCAGGTCCAGGGCCTGGATAGCAGACAGCAGGGCCTTCTTATGCTCGCTGAAGTCGTGCCCAAGCACTACAAAAAAAGGCACATCCGTGACATTTTGGGCCGAACGAAATTTTTTTCTGTCATACATATGACACTTCTATGACGATAATTGTGACAAAACCCAGTATCATCATAGATGTGGTGGGCTCCTAATTCTATGACAAAAAATCATGACAGAAAATGGGCTTTTCATCATGGGCGGGCCGGAGACGCAGCTGCATGACCTTCTTTGGGCCGTTCATGACGGAAAATACCTTGGTAGAAGCGAGGGGGAGGAAAATTTCGAGGAGTTCCCGGTTACGGTGGGAGGTCGGGGGCCGAGCGATGCGCGTTTCTCTCGTACACGTACGCGCGTGTGTGCGAGGCGTTGGCTCTAACTGAACCCGAGCGAGGCGTTGGGCTCTAACTGAACCCGAGTGATTGCACTGCAGGCTACGCGTTACTGAATCCGAGCGATCGATCGATGGCTGTTAACTGAACCCGACCGAGCGATTCCTTCGCTATCGCTGCTAACTGAAGCCGGTCGATGGGATGAACAGCGAGCGTTGCGGGGGGGGGGGGGGGGTTGGATGAACAGTGAGCGGTGGCGTTGCCTTTGGATGAACATGACCCCGTGGTGGAGGGCTGGATGAACAGTAGACGGTGGAGGGGTGCCCGTGGAGGGGTGGATGAATATGACCCCGTGGCGTGGAGGGCAGGATGAACAGTAGACGGTGGAGGGGTGCCCGTGGAGGGGTGGTTGAACAGGCCCCCGTGGTGTGGAGGGCTGGATGAACAGTAGACGGTGGAGGGGTGGTTGAACAGTAGCCGCTGGAGTAGCGCGCGGTGGAGGCTGGATGAACAGGAGCCCGTGGAGGCTGGAGGAGGTCGACGGTGGATGAACAGTAGCTCGTGGAGGCTGGAGGGGGTCGACGGTGGAGATGAACAGTATCCCGTGGAGTCCCGTTTTGTGGTACGCAACACCCCTCCCGATTAACAGGACCCCCGTTTCGACCGTAGTGCTCCAACACAAGTCCGTTTCCTTCGTTTTGCGGTACGCCACACCACTCCCGATCAACAGGACCCCCGTTTCGACCGTAGGAGGCCCGTTTCCTCCGTTTTGCGGTAGGCCACACCCCTCCCGATCAATAGGACCCCCGTTTCGACCGTAGGAGGTCCGTTTCCTCCGTTCTACGGTACGCCACACCCCTCCCGATCAACAGGACCCCCGTTTCGACCGTAGAAGGTCCGTTTCCTCCGTTCTGCGGTACGCCAGGCCTCGTTTTCATCGCCTCTTCCGTCCAAGCCCTCCCGATGAAGACAACCACGCATTCCGTTCCGACCGAGCCGCGTTGCCTCCCGATGAACACGACGCATTCCGTTGCCTCCCCATGAACACGACGACGACGCTGTTTCTCCGTTCCAACCCAGCCATATCAACGAGCCCTCGCCGTACGTATGCGCGAGTAGGCGTTCGAGACCCTGCCCTTATGCACACATATGTGGCCGTATTTTCTTTCTTGCACCCTGGCCGCTGTACGTACGTGTACATGCTACGTGCGCGCCACTACTACGACACGTGCGCGCCTCTACTACGACACGTGTGCGCCTCTACATCGATCAGTATGTACGTACACGTTCGCGACCAGAATGACAACACTACGTACACTTCGACAAGGTGGGTCCCGACTGTCACGCACTTCCTTGCGTGCGAAAATGTAGCTGGTGGGTCCCAGCAGTCAGGGGGGAGAATCGTTTTGTTTTTTTGCCGGACGCACTTCCTTGCGTGCGAAGGTGTAGCTGGTGGGTCCCAGCAGTCAGGGGGAATAATATTTTTTGCGAAATACGGTGGCCCGTTCGGTGGGACCCTGCTGTAAGGTGGAGGAATCATTATTTTCCGCGTAATAAGGAGGCACTTCCTTGCTACCGCCGTGGACCCAGCTGTCAGCCTCTCCACGTACAGTCCACATCCGATCGAAGTCGTTCCTTGACCACGTTGACGACGCCACGCCGAGAGCACTAGGGCGGTGAACGACGGCGAGGCCTAGGAAGGGGACGACACGGAGGCAGGAAGACTCGGCAGTTGTTTCCCACGCGGAGGGGAGTACGACTGTACAAGGGTTTACTGTTCGTCTTTCGTCGCCGGAGAATCACAGCAGGTGTGGGTGAGTAGAGGGATGGCTAGGCCAACGATGGGAGTACGGTCGTGCGGTGAGGCCTGCGCGGCAGCACAGCCGGCCACGCGGAGGAGGGAGCAGGCAGTTCCGCCGGCGCTTGTTTGAGCGGGTGGAGCAGAAAGAGCAGAGATTGAAGAAGCACGACGGCTGTTGGATGGACATCCAACAGACGGTGCTTGTGCGTCAACCTTTTTTTAGGAAAGCCTCAAATCTGTGGAAAACAGCATACAGCCCATCTACCATAATTTATAACAATTTACAGCCCATTTGCTAATTCTTAAGGTTTTTTTGGAGCCCATATTCTTTTTGTTAGCATTACAGCCCATATTGTGGCAACGGTTAAAAAATTATACGAAATATTGCATATTTAGGTGCGGTCCGAACTGTTTTTAATCACGAAATTTCGACTCACATTCAAACTGATTTTAAAAATAAATCTATATCAATATAAAATCCAACAAATTCTCCACGCATAAAAGTTAATGTCATTTAAAATCTTGAAATGAAAAAAAAAGATATTTGAAACTAATTGCTGGTTTTATGTGTTTAGAAATGTACAACCCATTTCTCATTACTGATGGGCAATTTTTCCCGCCAGCCGAATGAAAGCTCTCCTCGTCTTGAAAGATTTACAGCCCAACAGGCCTGACAAAACGACTTACTGGGCAAATCACAAAAAAACTGGGCTGTGGCCGTGGACCCAGCTGTCAGCGTCTCCACGTACAGTACTCTTCCGATGGAAGTCGTTCCTTGACCATGTTGACCACGCCGTGCGGAGAGCACCACGGCGGTGGACGACGGCGAGGCCTAGGAAGGGGACGACACGGAGCCAGGGAATACTCGGCAGCATCACAAAGCTCCGTGTATTCTGTCAATGACCGCTTCATCCAGGAGATTAACTTCCAGTTGAGTCAAGCGGTTGTGCAACCCAGACATTTTGAGTATGTGTTCACTGATAGAGCTATTTTCCTCCATCTTACAGCTAAAGAATTTGTCGGAGACTTCATATCTCTCGACCCGGGCATGAGCTTGGAAAACCATTTTCAGCTCTTCGAACATCTCATATGCTCCATGTCTCTCAAAACGCTTTTGGAGCCCCGGCTCTAAGCTGTAAAGCATGCCACACTGAACGAGGGAGTAATCATCGCAGCGTGACTGCCAAGCGTTCATAACGTCTTGTTCTGCAGGGAGAATAGGTGCGTCACCCAGCGGTGCTCGTAGGACATAATCTTTCTTGGCACCTATGAGGATGATCCTCAGGTTCCGGACCCAGTCCGTATAGTTGCTGCCATCGTCTTTCAGCTTGGTTTTCTCTAGGAACGCGCTGAAGTTGAGGACTACGTTGTCCATTTGATCTACAAGACATATTGTAAAAAAATTAGACAAAGTTCATGATAATAAAGTTCATTTAATCAAATTATTTAATGAACTCCCACTTAGATAGACATCCCTCTTCTAGTCATCTAAGTATTACATGATCCGAGTCAACTAGGCCGTGTCCGATCATCACGTGAGACGGACTAGTCAACATCGGTGAACATCTTCATGTTGATCGTATCTTGTATACAATTCATGCTCGACCTTTCGGTCTTCTGTGTTCCGAGGCCATGTCTGTACATGCTAGGCTCGTCAAGTCAACCTAAGTGTTTTGCATGTGTAAATCTGTCTTACACCCATTGTATGTGAACGTTAGAATCTATCACACCCGATCATCACGTGGTGCTTCGAAACAACGAACTGTCGCAACGGTGCACAGTTAGGGGGAACACTTTCTTGAAATTATTATGAGGGATCATCTTATTTACTACCGTCGTTCTAAGTAAACAAGATGCAAAACATGATAAACATCACATGCAATCAAATAATAAACGTGACATGATATGGCCAATATCACATAGCTCCTTTGATCTCCATCTTGGGGCTCCATGATCATCTTGTCACCGGCTTGACACCATGATTTCCATCGTCATGATCTCCATCACCGTGTCTCCATGAAGTTGCTCGCCAACTATTACTTCTACTACTATGGCTAACGCGTTTAGCAATAAAGTAAAGTAATTTACATGGCGTTTCTCAATGACACGCAGGTCATACAAAAAATAAAGACAACTCCTATGGCTCCTGCCTGTTGTCATACTCATCGACATGCAAGTCGTGATTCCTATTACAATAGCATGAACATCTCATACATCACATATAGATCATTCATCACAACTTTGGCCATATCATATCACAAAGCACTTGCTGCAAAAACAAGTTAGACGTCCTCTAATTGTTGTTGCAAGTTTTACGTGGCTGAATTAGGGTTCTAGCAAGAACGTTTTCTTACCTACGTGAACGCCACAACGTGATTTGTCAACTTCTATTTACCCTTCATAAGGACCCTTTTCATCGAATCCGCTCCAACTAAAGTGGGAGAGACAGACACCCGCCAGCCACCTTATGCAACTAGTGCATGTTAGTCGGTGGAACCGGTCTCACGTAAGAGTACGTGTAAGGTTGGTCCGGGCCGCTTCATCCCACAATACCGCTGAAGCAAGATAAGACTAGTAGCGGCAAGAAAGTTGACAACATCTACGCCCACAACAAATTGTGTTCTACTCGTGCAATAGAGAACTACGCATAGGCCTGGCTCATGATGCCACTGTTGGGGAACGTTGCAGAAAATTAAAATTTTTCCTACGGTTTCACCAAGATCCATCTATGAGTTCATCTAACAACGAGTCATGTGAGAGAGAGATTGCATCTACATACCACTTTGTAGATCGCGAGCGGAAGCGTTCAACGAACGGGGATGAAGTAGTCGTACACACCGTGATCCAAATCACCGGAGATCCTATCATCGAAAGCACGGCACCTCCGCGTTCAACACACGTACGGTCAGTGTAACGTCTCCTTCTTCTTGATCCAGCAAGGCAAAGGAGAGGTTGGGGAAGATGGCTCCAGCAGCAGCACGACGGCGTGGTGATGGTGGAACTACAGTACCTCGGCAGGGCTTCGCCGTGCTCAACGGAGGAGGAGGAAGTGTTGGGGAGGGAGAGGGAGGCGCCAGGGCAAGGCGTGCGCAGCCCTCCCCTCACCCCTCTATTTATAGGGGAAGGGGCAAGGGGGGCCGGCCCCTCTAGATGGGATCTAGAGGGGGCGGCGGCCTAGAGGCGGAGGCTTGCCCCCCAAGCAAGGGGGGCGCCCCCCTCAGGGTTTCCCCCAACCCTAGGCGCATGGGCCCTTGGGGGGGAGGCGCACCAGCCCACTTTGGGCTGCTTCCCTTCCTCATACAGCCCATGAGGCCCTCCGGGAGAGGTGGCCCCTCCCGGTGGACCCCCAGAACCCCTTCGGTGGCCCCGGTACAATACCAATATGCCCCCGAAACTTCCCGGTGTCCGTATGATGACTTCCCATATATAAATCTTTACCTCCGGACCATTCCGAAACTCCTTGTGACGTCCGGGATCTCATCCGGGACTCCGAACAACATTCGGGTTACTGCATATACATATCTTCACAACCCTAGCGTCACCGAACCTTAAGTGTGTAGACCCTACGGGTTCGGGAGACATGCAGACATGACCGAGACGGCTCTCGGGCAATAACCAACAGCGGGATCTGGATACCCATGTTGGCTCCCACATGCTCCACGATGATCTCATCGGATGAACCACGATATCGAGGATTCAATTAATCCCGTATACGATTCCCTTTGTCAATCGGTATTTTACTTGCCCGAGATTCGATCGTCGGTATCCCAATAGCTCGTTCAATCTCGTTACCGGCAAGTCACTTTTCTCGTACCGTAATGCATGATCCCGTGATCAAACACTTTGATCACATTGAGCTCATTATGATGATGCATTACCGAGAGGGCCCGGTGATACCTCTCCGTCAAGCGGAGTGACAAATCCCAGTCTCGATCCGTGTCAACCCAACAGACACTTTCAGAGATACCCGTAGTATACCTTTATAGTCACCCAGTTACGTTGTGACGTTTGGCACACCCAAAGCACTCCAACGGTATCCGGGAGTTACACGATCTCATGGTCTAAGGAAAAGATACTTGACATTGGAAAACTCTAGCAAACGAACTATGCGATCTTATGCTATGTTTAGGATTGGATCTCGTCCATCACATCATTCTCCTAATGATGCGATCTCGTTATCAATGACATCCAATGTCCATAGTCAGGAAACCATGACTATCTATCGATCAACGAGCTAGTCAACTAGAGGCTTACTAGGGACATGTTGTTGTCTGTTATTCACACATGTATTACGATTTCCGGATAACACAATTATAGCACGAATAAAGACAATTATCATGAATAAGGAAATATAATAATAATGCTTTTATTATTGCCTCTAGGGCATATTTCCAACACCTCTCTCCTTGCCGGTCACCTTCTTGTAGATTTCATTTTCTTGCGCAGTCAACCCATCCTCATCCAACTCTTCCTCCGGACCCTCGTCATACGAGTTATACCCACACATACGGTTATAAGGGAGGGTACGGTCCATGTCTTGTTGCCGCACAATGACATCCAAGTTACCAATTGGATTGTAATGGATCTCTTCATTCACCGAGTAAACATCCTCCTCTAGAGCAACAATAGCATCATCATCAACATGAGTAATAGCATCTTCTTCAACATGAGGAATAGCATCATGACGGAGTACTATGGCGCTAGCATTGATATGATCTTCATTGGGTTGCCTACTTGGTGGTTGGCTAGAAGAATTGGGGACATACACCTCGGCACTGTCATCATGCATGGGGGAGGATGCATTGCGGTTGAGATCAATTTGCAAAGGAGGAGGAGGATCAACCTTTGTGGCAAAGATCTCAAGAGACTTGTCTTGTGATGCGTCTACTTTTTCCTTGTAAACGTTCCGATGCAATTGGGAGGTGATGGGCATACTCTTTAATCGGGACTTTACCCCCAATCCAACGTCATACCTCCCAATAAGCTTAACCTCGGCATTTGGGTCATTCCAATGTAAGACGCTTCTCACTTGAACTACAAGATCATCAAAGCTTGGAATTGTGTCAAAAACCATAGCCTCTTCCCCTTCATCGTCATTTCCAAGCATAAATGTCGACTTGTCCAAATAATGAACGTTTACAAGCTTATGCATCTAAGAAAATGGGAACAATATAATCAATCCATATATGTCATCCAACCAAACCAAATGGACAAATGAACGAAATTTTGCATAACTACTATTCATACTAAAGTTAACCTAACCATTAACCACTAACGCTAACCATAACCCCTAACATAACCACTATAACCCTAACCCCCAACATAGCCACCAACATAACCACCAACATAACCCCCCAACATCCCTAACCCTAACCCTAACACCAACCCCTAACATAACCATAACCCTAGCCATAAATGCACACAACAACATCAACACCTAGGGTTTGCAATAAATTGACCAAATCAACACAAAACAAAGATCCCAACCAATCAAAAGAAGGGGGAATGGGGGAGGTACCTTGGGTGATGAAAATGCTCCGGATCCACCGATGAAATCCCAAGCAAATGGAGTGGATCTAGGGGGGGTTTGTGAGGGGAGAGAGGGGGAAGAGGAGGTGAGCACGGGGAAGAAGATGAGTGGGGAAGAAGAGTGGTGGTGGGGCCCACAATCTAGCCCATCCCCACCTTATCCACAACACAGGACCCTACCGCCAGTGGGAATGGCGGTAGGCTTCAGTAACCTACCGCCGTAGGGGATGGCGGTAGGCCCTTTTCCACGTCAGCACCTTCCAACGGCCGCCAGTCGCCGTCAAAGGGCCTACCGCCATAGGGTATGGCATTAGTGTTGGGGAACGTAGTAATTTCAAAAAAAATCCTACGCACACGCAAGATCATGGTGATGCATAGCAACGAGAGGGGAGAGTGTTGTCTACGTACCCTCGTAGACCGAAGCGGAAGCATTGACGCAACGTAGAGGAAGTAGTCGTACGTCTTCCCGATCCGACCGATCCAAGCACCGTTACTCCGGCACCTCCGAGTTCTTAGCACACGTTCAGCTCGATGACGCTCCCCGGGCTCCGATCCAGCAAAGCTCCGGGGATGAGTTTCGTCAGCACGACGGCGTGATGACGATGATGATATTCTACCGACCCAGGGCTTCGCCTAAGCACCGCAACGATATGACCGAGGTGGAATATGGTGGAGGGGGGACACCGCACACGGCTAAGGAACGATCACGAAGATCAACTTGTGTGTCTATGGGGTGCCCCCTGCCCCCGTATATAAAGGAGTGGAGGAGGGGAGGGCCGGCCCTCTCTATGGCGCGCCCTAGGGGAGTCCTAGTCCCACCCGGAGTAGGATTCCTCCTTTCCTACTCCAACTAGGAGTCCTTCCATGTATTAGGAGTAGGAGACAAGGAAGGGGAAGAGGGAAGAGAAGGAAGGAGGGGGCGCCGCCCCTCCCCCTAGTCCAATTCGGACTAGCCAATGGGGGGGCGCGCGGCCTGCCTCTCCCTCTCCCTTAAAGCCCAATAAGGCCCATATACTTCTTCCCCCGTATTCCCGTAACTCCCCGGTACTCCCGAAAATACCCGAACCATTCAGAACCTTTCCGATGTCCGAATATAGTCGTCCAATATATCGATCTTTACGTCTCGACCATTTCGAGACTCCTCGTCATGTCCCCGATCTCATCCGGGACTCCGAACTCCTTCGGTACATCAAAACTCATAAACTCATTATATAACTGTCATCGAAACCTTAAGCGTGCGGACCCTACGGTTCGAGAACAATGTAGACATGACCGAGACACGTCTACGGTCAATAACCAATAGCGGGACCTGGATGCCCATATTGGCTCCTACATATTCTACGAAGATCTTTATCGGTCAGACCGCATAACAACATACGTTGTTCCCTTTGTCATCGGTATGTTACTTGCCCGAGATTCGATCGTCGGTATCCAATACCTAGTTCAATCTCGTTGCCGGCAAGTCTCTTTACTCGTTCCATAATACATCATCTCACAACTAACATATTAGTTGCAATGCTTGCAAGGCTTATGTGATGTGCATTACCGAGAGGGCCCAGAGATACCTCTCCGACATTCAGAGTGACAAATCCTAATCTCAAAATACGCCAACCCAACAAGTACCTTCGGAGACACCTGTAGAGCACATTTATAATCACCCAGTTACGTTGTGATGTTTGGTAGCACACAAAGTGTTCCTCCGGTAAACGGGAGTTGCATAATCTCATAGTCATAGGAACATGTATAAGTCATGAAGAAAGCAATAGCAACATACTAAACGATCGAGTGCTAAGCTAACAGAATGGGTTAAGTCAATCACATCATTCTCCTAATGATGTGATCCCGTTAATCAAATGACAACTCATGTCTATGGCTAGGAAACATAATCATCTTTGATCAACGAGCTAGTCAAGTAGAGGCATACTAGTGACACTCTGTTTGTCTATGTATTCACACATGTATTATGTTTCCGGTTAATACAATCGTAGCATGAATAATAAACATTTATCATGAAATAAGGAAATAAATAACAACTTTATTATTGCCTCTATGGCATATTTCCTTCAATTAGGACGCGCAACCCTACCGCCAGGCCGTCTAGCGGTAGGCAAAAGGGTCAGATCCCGAAATTTTTACGAACTGGGGTCAGATCCTGATTTTGTTTAAAAAAGGGTCAAAACACGAAATTTGGCCGCCGGCCGCCGCGTGACCTAGCCTCGTCTCCATGAACCGGCAGCTGTTTCGAAGCACCTGATTCCGCTGCTTCGCGTGCGTTTCCATGAACCGGCAGTTGTCTGCCGTGCGTGGCTGCGGTCTTGATCCACCGGGTCCCCGCCTTCCGCGGTACTCCTTTGTCAAACCGTCTATCGCTAATATGCCTCCGCTTCAAGCTTCTCCACCGGATTCTACTGCAAGCCTGTGGTAGCCGGCTCTGACCGTCAAACACCACCTGTCCTAAACCGTCGTGGCCCGAAAAGAAAGTGATAAGAGGAATTGCCTGGACAAAATGTCAAGTGGCCAGGTCCGTAGGCTAAGGGTACCAAAAAAAAAGCCAATGGCTACCTAGTTGATGTATTACCGTCATGTGGAGAAATGGTGGAAGCCTGGCACAGTACTGCAAGTGCTACAATACTCATTGATCCAACAAACTCCAGTTCGATCTACATCAACTTGCTACGGTCACATCTGCGATTGACTAGCCATCTGCACGGCTTATCGCGTCTGTGATTGACTCTCCCGGCCGCGCCGGCTCACAATACCGCGACCGACTCTCTTGTGTGTGCTGGCTTCTAACCCCGCAGTGGATAACCCCTGGCGTGATACATCAGGTGATATTCATCTGGTTTTATTTTCATAGGACATATTAATTTTTGTGTGAATAATTACTTTGGCATGTGATATTTTTGACGTAGGATAATTGTTCATTACAAATGAGACGTTATATCACGGGCACGGAGCACGCGCTAGCAACGTTCTGCACTGACGTTTCATCCGTGTTATACCACCCGATGAATAAACGTGAGCAAGTCTCCGTCCCTGTGGCCCGGTTTACGTCAGCTTGCCGGGACCGCACCTGCGATTAGCTCGCCCGTCCGTGCCGGTTTACGACACCAGTGCTGATTTTTCACCGTCCGCCCCGGCTTACAATGCCGCGGCCAGTTCATCTGTCCGAGCTGCATCTGATGCTGCAGTCGCCTTTGTTGTCCGTCTCTCGCGGCCTGGTCTACATCAACATACCGGGCCGCACCTGTCCGCATGAAGCTGTTTATTGAGTATGAGAAAGTCACAGCTTGGGTAGTCCGGTTTTCTTTCGAATTGGAGGCAAATTATCATTCAGCCGCCGTCTGCACTAGATGGATCAATGGACATGCGCACAAATCGTCCATTTCAAACAGCCAGTTGGAAGGGACCATTGGCCGAGTTGCTGACACGGCTCATACGGTATCATTTACAATCCGCCGCAGTGACCTCAACCTTCTGTGGATTTACATCGCGTTATTAACACCGATGATATACACTTTCTGCTATGGTCAACAAATTCAAGTGCCCTAGGATATTGAAGGGAAATCTGTTCTCCAAAGCTATGACGCTCTGAAATCCGGTTTAAGAATGTCCGGTTCAAAAAAGGAATTAACTTCTCACAAGTTCGAGTTTAAAGGCCGTCAGAAAATTTCCGGCTAAAAATGAAGATTCCGGTTTAAAATCCAGTTCAAGGGAAAGATGTCTCCCATAAAGTTTTGAAGCTTTCAATATCCGGTTCAAAATCCCGGTTCAAGAAGAAATATCTCTCGCAAAGTTCGAGTTCTCAGAAAGGTCAAAAGGGGCCAAAGAGAGTTTGTTGCACAGCACAACTTAAACATAGGCACCCGGCGAGCACAGCTCAAAAATATATCACATGGGGGCTTCAGCTTACAAAGCAGAGTTCTGTCCATTAATCTGGCTATCACGCCACAACAAAGCTTGGGAGCTTCACACCCAAGGGGCCAAAGAGAGTATTGTTGCTAAAGCACAACTCAAACATAGGCACCCATTGAGCACAGCTCACAAAGTTGCTTGGGGGCTCTTTGTGTCAAATACCAAAGAGTTTGAAAGGACCCTTGTAACCGGGTATCGACCCATGGCTTGGAAGCCTGGTGTATTCACCTAAAACCCCGAGTTAACCTACCTTCATCAAGTAAGCCACTCCTATCCAGGTAATCCTGGCATGACCCGCCGAACGTTTGACAGTTACTCTCACTGAGACCCTGAACTTGTCAAAGTTAAAACGACGATTGGTTAGTTGGAGGCCCATCTTAAAAGGCTTTGTCAAATGGTTTAACTCAGTGGCCTGGCAGCCCATGAAAAGCCTCGAATTTGGGCCTGGCAGCCCTTGAAAAGCCTTGACTACACGATTTTATTTGCCTTTGTCAAGATTTTTCTCTTTGATAAATTTTATGTTGAACCGGCGTCTATTGACCCGGCATGACTATCAGTCATCCAATTAACCCGGTGTTCATTAACCCGGCTCGACTTTCAACTACAAGTAGTCAGTGCATAATCACTTATAATCCGGTGTTTATTAACCCGGCCTGGCTTTGGACCATCAGTCGCCAGTATATATTTGGATTGCGCCATTGGAATCCTGGGCTTATAAATCATTCGATATATTATTCAAATAGCCAACATGGCTGGATTTTTATTATGGTTATCAATAACCAGTATTATGATTAAGTTTTTCAAAGTCGCTTTAGCGCAATGGCTATCATATTATCAATGGATATGATTTATTCTACAATTGAAGGAATAGTCCCGAGTCGCTGCAGGTTTACAACCCGGCACTTGGGGGCTACATTATTTAAGTTGAGATTACATCAAATATGCAAGTCTCATGTCACTGCAAGCATGCACCATGACACTTGGGGGCTAATGCAAAGTCATTGTTTGCTCACCTTATTGAAGACCCGACTCATCACATTATAATGAGCCGGCCCTTGGGGGCTACCAATTGCTCCTGTCAACTATTCAAGGTACAAAGCTTTTTATCCATTATATTGAAGGGTCCACTGCTCAGTTGGTAAAGCACAAGGCTCTTAACCTTGTGGACATGGATTCAAGTCCCATGATGGGGGTTACATCATATGATGTTATTTTCATTGAAGTATATATCAAAGTCCCAGCTCAATATTATCTTACTGAGCGGCCCTTGGGGGCTACACGTTGCTGTTCAAAGTTTACAAGATTATATTTACAAAGTCCCTGCTCATTATTGAATAATGACCCGGCCCTTGGGGGCTACATTGGTTGAAGTTTTTATGAGCATCAAATACAAGTCCCAGGTTGCTGCAAGCATGACAACCCGGCACTTGGGGGCTACATATGTGGGATACTCAATTCTGACGCAGTGACTGAGATGAACAACCTGGATTTCTTCAAGATTGTGATATTTATATTGAAGCAAGTCTTAAGTTATTGCTATGCTACCTTCTTAAGACTTGGGGGCTACAAGTGATAGACATATAAGAGGTATATTTTCAAGCTGGATGTTAACTACAAATATGACCCGGTGCTATCAATATTTATAAATCGGTGATCTTGGCAATGATAAACCGGCAAGTTTTACATTCTTAAACTGGCTGAAGATCAGATGAGGATTTCAAGGACCAATATTTTTGTTAAGTCATTGGGAGCTGAGTCAAAGAAGTTATTCTTCACAATATTTCTCTGTGACAAACCAATGTCAGCAAGGTGATTATGAAGCTGGCCTGTTAAACCGGATTTTCTAGAAGAAGGAAGTGACAAGGACTTAAGGATGATCAGGATCAGTTTAACATGGATAAATCCAAATTAAACTGGGGGCTAATGTCGGGGATATACCCCGCGGTATGACCCGGCTGCAGTCGTAACCCGGCCGGGACTTGGTAAACCGGCGGATGTTAAACCGGCGGATGGTAAACCGGCGAAGAGTCAAGACAGATGGCTAAGACAAACGGTAAACCGGCAGACAATGTTAAACCGCCAGATAATGTTAAACCGACAGACAATGTTAAACCGACAGACAATGTTAAACCGACATACAATGTTAAACCGGCAGACAATGTTAAACCGGTAGTCAATGTTAAACCGACAGACAATGCTAAACCGACAGACAGTGTTAAACCGACAGACGCTAAGAAGCCCACGAAGGGAAGTCAAAATAGTTTAAGTTAAAGTCCGAGTTGGACTCCACATGTAACACGCCCCTTCAACATATATAAGGAGGGGCAGGGCTCCCCAAAGAGGACAAGCAAGAAACAATCTCTAGGGCTAGACACAACTAGAGGAGAGCCGGTTTACGGCGACTCCCTCGTGATGATAATGAGATCTAGCCTCAAACAGCATGAAGGGTTGTTACCGGATGATGTTTCCCGAGGCCCGAAGCTGTCTTAACCCTTGTCTTATGTTGCGCTTCTCGATTCCGCTCAACCCCTCTCAAGCTACCACATAGATACGTTGGCCTCACTATTAAGTCCTCACGCTAAGGACATCTTACGTGTTAATTCCACGACACACGCGGAGGGGAGTATGACTGTACGAGGGTTTACTGGTTCGTCTGCCGTCGCCGGAGAATAACAGCAGGTGTGCGTGAGTAGAGGGATGGCTAGGCCAGCGATGGGAGTACGGTCGGGCGGTGAGGCCTGCGCGGCAGCACAGCCGGCCGCGCGGAGGAGGGAGCAGGCAGTCCCGCCGGCGCTTGTTTGAGCAGCTTGAGCATGAAGAGCAGAGATTGAAGAAGCACGACAGCCGTTGGATGGACATCCAACAGCCACTGCTCTCGTGTGTTGACAAAGTTGACAGGGCGTTGCGTGTGCGTCAACCTTTTTTTTATGAAAGCATACGCGTCAACCTGTAGTAGGCGCACATGTCAGCCTCAAATCTGTGGAAAATAGCATACAACCCATCTGCCATTATTTCTAATAATGTATAGCCCATTTGCTATTTCTTAAGAATTTTTTCGGAGCCCATCTTCTTTTTGTTAGCATCACACCCCATATTGTGGCCACAGTTAAAAAGTATACGAAATTTTGCATATTTCGGTGCGGTCAACTGTTTTTAATCCAGAAATATCGATTCACATTCAAACTATTTTGAAAAATAATTTATATAAATATAAAATCCATATAATTGTCCATGCATGAAAATCAATGGAATTTAAGATCTTGTAATGAAAAAAATTGAAACTAATTCCCGGTTTGATGTGTTTTAAAAATGTACAACCAATTTCAGGGCAAACCGAATGAAACTCTCCTTGTCTTGAAAGATTTGCAGCCCAGCAGGGCCGATAAAGCAAGTAGGCCTTGTTTGGGTATTTCTTTAAAAAAAATAGAACTGGCCTAGCCATTTTCAGCAAGAAAAAAACACAACTGGGCTCATGATGTGGTAAACATAAATAAAACCCTGGCTAGACAGGCCACAGCCCCCGCACAGTCCCCGCACAGCCCCGTTGTTACCCTGATCCGTCGCTAAAACTAGTATAAATAACAACTGCTTGTTCCTCAAAAAGAAACTGCGTGACTTGCTGGGTCCCTGGTGTCAGCCGCTCGTAGTGTAATTCTCTCGTTTATTGTCTACGTTGAAAATGGCGTGAGCCCCAGATGTCCAGCCTTTCCTATGAAAATTTACAGCCCATTTGATGTGCTAGTTCGAAATAAGTTTGTGGGTGCTGGTGGGGGCGAATCACTTGGCTTCTGTAATGCACAGTGAGCTCAAGCAGCCGGGCGACAGTGATGTTATTTCCCTTGGTTTGGATTTGTTACAATATTTCACTCTAAATTAAACGAATGGCAAGCCATTTGCCTTGTTTCAAAGAAAATATGACAGTCACAGCCGAGTTGAAAAGGGCAGGAACATCTAACTCCAGCTTACAAACTGTACAAAAGCACGAGGGTTAATTGTTCATCAGGTTTACAAAAAAACCAGATTGAAAAGGGCAACAACATCTAACTCCAGCACTGTTTTCGGCCGTCACAGTCAAATGGATCGGTCAGGTCCATAGAATGAACATCCTGGATCATAAAATTTACTGGATTATGACCATAATATGTTGGAAATAGAAACCCGGCACGTTCAGGGGCTCTTTTGCCCACCTGAAACTCCTTTTTTTGCTCTTTGACATACCCATCCGTCAAAACCATGTTGCAGATAAACTTAAGCCTGATGGACAACAGTAACCTCGCATTCAGCAGGAAGAATGTGACAAATCTTGTGTTTGCACGGTTGGCTACATATTGTTCTAGCGTTATTTTCTTCAATCGAATCTCATGAGTAGTGAGAAAATCCCGATGCTTACGAATCCACCGATTGGTTATGACTTTCTTACCCCGTCCTGTTGCCTAAATAGACATGAAGATTGAAAATAGTTAAGGTCTAAAAGAAGAGTGTCGAAAGAGCAACAACTGAACGGTTAATTCTAGTACACTATATGCGGGCTTCCAATGTGCATGAAATTATCACCTTTATATACAACTTCTCCAGACATGGAAAGCATTGCAGCAAGCCAATAATCTTGTTCAGATCAAAACTATTCATTTGGATATATAAGATCTTGACAGAATCCAACACCATTGATAGGCCATCCATGGAGAAACTCTTCATTGAGCATAGAACATAATATTAGTAGAAAATGTGTACTCCAAGATGATATATAAATTATGCGTAGAAATTTAAAATGCAGTTTATGGTTACAAGTGTAGATGATAATATAAAGTACCTAAAGACTGTGGAGCCAGACACCAGATTGAAATGAGCACAGAGATCATGTATTACACCCAAGGTCTCCAGTTTAGGCGCAGAGAGGACGGTTATTTGCAACGGTGAATAACTAGAATCAAGGATCAACCTTTGAGGTGAAGGGGCATCTTGGATGATGAGCTGCCTTCCGTCAAAAGAAATTCCAATTCTTACAAGGTTAGGCGACTTTATTTGGAGACAACAGATTCTAACTATGAAAACAAGCACCAAGCACTCCAGCGCAGGGCAACTGGAGTGGATGATGCTGTGCAATGAGGCCTCCGATATACGAACCTGCACAAGTAAAAGTTTCTTGAGAAATGGTTGTCGAATGTTTAGTACCAGATTGTCTGGTAGGTAGCACTGCGCAAAGGTGGTGGTCTGGAGAGAGGACCACAACCCTGAGATGGACATCGGTGCTAAGGGCACAAGTTCATGGCGTTCGGTATGTGGTATGTGATTTCCAGGGGAATAGTAGAACTCAAGCAGCTGCAGTTCTGTGAATTCAGGGGATTCCAGCCAGGCGTCCACCATGCAGGGCATGGTATGCTTGCTCAGGTAGCATGACGGGATGCAGAGGCTTTGAACGGAGCCCTGGTGGGAGGAGATGATGGCTCTGGGGATTTCAAAATCATTGAAGAGAGATAGCTGACGACAGTCGAGATTAAGGGGATCGGCGCGCCATAGAGGGTGCCACCGAATTGAGAGGATTTGGGTGCGGCAGCAATCCTTGGTGGGGAGAAGCGAGATGATCTCCCCAAGGATGGCGTCCGGGAGATCGCTGATGCGGTCCACCTAAGATTCTACGGGTTCCTGGGATCCGGTGGGGGCAGGGTCGCCGCTTCCCTGCGCTGCCGGGTGCAGGATCTACAACAGGCGTCGCCGCTGGCGGGAGCCTCATTTTCTTTGCGTTGGGGTCAGCCGACTCCATTTTCCTCGAGGGCGTCGCGTCGCGCTCATTGATTTGAGCAGAGTAACGAATGACGAGCCTAGTTGTAGTGCGAGCGAAGAAGAAGGGGAGCTGGGGGTTTTCTGTAGGAGTGAGGAAGAAGGGGAGCTGGGGTTTTCTGTAGGAGTGAGGTGAGGAATTTGGGGGTACGAGTGGAGCGAGCTGATGTGAGGTGGGTGGGAGCGAGGAGGAAGAAGAGCACCTACGTTTTTTGGGGGGGGGGGTGGTGTGCTGGGTGTGGGTAGCGCATCTCATTCAGTAAATATGTGGGCTTTTGAATTGATTTTACTATTTACTAGTGTGGATGGGCTGTTTTTTCTTGGGACCCGAGAAACAATTACTACCAGTACAGTGGAGACACTCTACAGCTACCCAGAAAAACAATTATTACTAGTAAAGTGGAGACACTCTACCGCTTCTGGCTCCTCCTAGGTCATTGAAACGTTTCCCTCTACTGAATGCCGTTATACTTTTGTTCACCGACATGCGGGCCATGCAGCGTGCGTGCCCAAATGCCATCCACCAAATTAGAAGGCAGTGTGCAGGCGGAGAGTCGCCCCGGTCGTAGCGCGGCAGTAACGAGCCGTCGTATCACAAAACCCCACCTCCCCGCAGTCTAAGATTGACGGACGAAGCAAACAACATTTCACTCTTCGCTGAATCCCCTTCTCCCTCACCGTCTTCAAGAAAGGCAACACTTGCATCTGCCACTGTTCTTCTCTCCGAACGAAGGGAAGGTAAGCAGATCCGTGATGTTGGTATATTTTCGTTCAGAGGAAAAAAAGAACTTTTGCAAAGCAGGAACCGATCCTCACTCTCTTTTTTGTTTCATTGTCATTGCGATTGTGTTTTCCTTTCAGTGGTCTCCTAGTATTTGTTAGTTTCATGATGGACCAAGGAGAACCAGGCAAAGATCTGCCGATATTGGAGCAGACGCGGGAGGCTGATCCCCACGAGACAGAGAGCTCCAAGAAGATGGAGGCAACCACCGAGGCGACCCCAGATACTGAGATGGTCAACGCCCAGTTTGAGGTTACAGCCCCCGTAGCACTGCAGGAGCAGTTTTCCCCCTTCGAGGATGTGTCCCCCCCCCCCCCCCCGCTGAGCTGCCCAAGGTGATTTCCTTCTTTGTTGATCTCGATTGTGGTTTTTCATCTAAGTATGTGGCAATTTTTTATAGAAAAGGAAGTATGTGGTGATTAATAATGCAAAATTTTATTAGCTTCGATGCCATGGTATACGTAGTGGTTTAAAAACTTGTGTTTCTTATACTGAAAAGTAATTCAGAATTTGTTTCTGTTTCAATTAGAGCCCTGATGCAGACAAGGATTGTGTGGTTTTACATGTCACTCGCTATGAGGCGGACGACCTGAATATACGCACTGGGAAAACAAAATCTTAGGTTGTTGGATCCTGGAAGCCATTTGCGGTTATACCAATGAAGAGTTGTATTCCAGCCTCACTGTTGTCAGGCGTGTTGTCCAGGGTGTACTGAAGCACAAGAAGTTCAAAGCTACTCCTTCGTTTGTGAGGAATACTGTTCTTGTCAAGCTTACGCAGGAAGATGACGTGGCATGCCTCCACAAACAAGTTTATCAATGGCAAGGCCACAAGGTTGTCTTCATGAAGGTTCACAAGATTGAGTTGCTGCGGGACGTCCTTGATGATGTTCATGGCAAGGTCCGTCTTGTGTCCAGCCCAAATTAGATCGAGGCATGAAATAGTTTCCCCAGCTAGTGTTTAATATTAGTTTGGATTGTGTCTAATTATCCGAACCTTGCATGTTATCGACCCCTCTGGGGATAGTACTCTGTTTGAATCCGTCTATGGGAACTGCTGCTACTTTTGTGTGAACCATCGTAATTGTTGCCGTAACAGATGCATCCTCACTAGTTTTTTCATGAATATGGCATGGTAAGACATAAGTTGTCACGGTTTATCATACGAGAAGTGTGCGTTTTGATGAAATAGAGCACTTCTTCGAGAACCGTGCGCCGACGTATACATAAGTACTTGTAAACACTATTGGTGCTACCCCACTTGTAAGCAGTTGTGCAAAACATGGCACAATGGCTCAGCTCGCTTCAACACTAGGCTATCGACCAGCTAACAATCAACAATGTGTTGTCTGATATATAAGCAACTATGTATCTTGTTACAGTGGTTCATGCAGTTAATTGAGGCCACAATGTAATAAATTCCAAACGTTCACACGCTAGTCCAGCGCTCATGTGGAACACTCACATTAAACTCATCTTCATAAAAAACTTGAAAAACATATGTGAAGCAATTTTATACATCTCAATGATTCATAGAACATATCAAACTATACTAGTTCACAGCAAAAGACAAAGTTGTGAGAAGGTTTACAAATCAGGAAAAAACAAGCAAGGCTTCTCTCTGAGCAAAGGGCCTCCCGGCAGGCTTAAATTTCCTGAAGTTCACTCTGGTTTTTTCATGTTGCCACCATTCAGGGTTAGGTTCTCTCATTCCAGAATAACCAATTATAATTGTGGTCTCAGCTGGAATGCTGAACTGAACCATGTAGTGTACTGACCAGGCGAAATTCTTGTGCATTCCACTAAATTTAAGCACCGCTATTTGCAGAAATAAGCAGACCACAATGCCTCTTGTCCGCGCACCTGTCCAAAAAACCGCCGGGCAGCCATGCCAGCTAGTCCTCGGTCCATGGATGAACTGGTAGAAAGTGCATTCCGGACTAGGATGCAGTTATTTTCGTTCGTCCCTGCATTGCAATCAGGAAGTAAAACGTACGAATCAGCTTCTTTTAGATTGCGTTGGTCATTCTACCTTAGTTACTACCAATGTAGGGATACCTTGAAGACGGGAGGTTAAACGATGGCAACGAGGGATAGCCATCTCATTTTGCGCAGTTGTACTAAAACTGAGGTGTGTGTTTTTGATTACGCGGATAGAAACGATACGGAGACAGACATCCCGGAATGATATGGAGACAGACATCCCTGTTTGCGCAAATAAGAAATACGGTTATTTAAACAGTGACAGATATTACTACTTTCCCTCGTTTCCTCTTAGAACCAAGTCCTAGATTCATGCTACAGCCTTCCCACTTTCTTCCCTGTTTGAACCAACGCTTTGAGTCGACTGTATGAAATAGCTTTACTTCTAATAATAGTAGAAGTCTAGGTGGCTTTGGAACAGCGGATGGAAGTAGAAAAGGATCCACACGAAGGGAGCTGGGGCAGTAGAGCAAGGCAGGTTTCGAAGGAATATATACCTGAGGGTCGTGGGCATGTCGCAAAGACGGCGTCGGGAGGCCGCATCTTGGCCACAATACCGCAGGGAGGAAGAAGGAGTCGGAGGCCCTCCCGAGCCGCCGCTCTCTCAGAGAGAACGGCATGGCCGCCGATCGGGACGCGCGGGCAGCCGTTGGTCTCCTCCCTCGCCGCCGACGATAGCGTGAACGATGCACCTACACCCCAACCCCGGTCGAGGTTGTCCGGCCGGATTTGTGACCTGCCGTGAGCTAAGAGAGAGTGTGGCCACCTATGTGTTGCTTAGATCTGGAGAGCATGAGAGAGGGAACGAGAGGAACCCTAGTAAAGCAAGCGCTAAGGCTCTTCCTTTTATATATAGTGGAGTGATTTTGTTGTACCAGCTTCAAAAATGCGCTCCTACGTGTACCCCCTAGTGGGTGTGAGAGAACTAGTGCGTGCGTGCACCGCTTCTCTTCGTGAGAGTACAATATACTATGCCCAAAGAACGTTCGCCGCATGAGTAATAGTACAAGTGTGTGTCGTGTGAGCTAAAATAAAATGTGCGCGCCGTCTTTTGTTTTTTAGAAGTTCTGAGGGTAGGATGTGAAGAGCACATATGTGCATGACGTCTACCTGTAGATAGACGGTGGGTGCGACGTGAGAGTCTGCGAGAGGACTCGGGAGAGTCGTGACTCGTGAGGGTGCGTGTGCGTGAGAGAGATGGGGGCACGTATCAATGCAATGCATGCGTCCGTAAATCATTATCCGACAAACGTTCGCCACAAGCCTTTTCCTGACGAACGCCGTAAGAACCGTTAGATCGGCATTCGACAGTGTCAGTTTTGCCATGTCGTTTAACAGAAAAGCCACTCCTCCTACACACAAATCTTCCACGTGGGAGTTAGCAACTGCCGTATGCTCCATCCGTTCCGAAATGCAGTGCATATAGCTTTATTGAAAATTCGGACCTCGCAAACTTTTACCGAGTTTTCGTTTACCAAATTGCACATGTAGAATACCATGTATATGTCATTTCATTCATCTTCAAGAGGTAACTATAAAGTTGGGTGAGGAGTCTACAAAGAAAGACCAACGTATCACCCGCAGCAATTTCAAGCATCCTTTAGTGTCGAGGAATATCATAGGAACTCTATATGATATGATTTTTATATGATTTTTTCCTTTAGAACAATTGGTTCATAGGAATAGATTCATATACTCCACATTTCAAAGTTAGTGCAAAGTTGGGTCATCTATTTTGGAACGGAGGGAGTGCAATGCACAACCCCATGAATCTTAACATTTTTATAAAACTTATTGATTTTGAATGAGATGAACTATAAGAACTAAACGAACATCTACATCATGCATATATGACGTAAAGCCTTACATGCTATAGTGTGTATTTATTCATAATTTGGTTTCGAAATCTCATGCGTTCAATACATGTGTACCTTACTAGTTTTGAGTAGAGTAGCAAATTTCACGCGGCCCTGGGTATATCAAAATGCAGGGCCCATGCATCATTGCCTTTCGGTCGAACCTACATCCACAATTTTTTGTACGTACTATATCTCCACTGGTCCCCGAACCCAAAATGTTGCCTCGTTCCCATAAAACCAAGCGGCCCACACATATTTAGGGCGTCGGCTCGAACCCGTTTACTACGACGTGGCCCCGCACGCCATGGTACTCCTACAAACCCTACCGCCGCACTCATCATCGGTTTTCTTCAAGAGGACGAGGGAGAAGCCGATTTGTAGTGGAGGCGCTTTAAAAGAAAAGGATCGGTAGTGGAGACCCCTACCCTAGGGTGCCCTAGGTAGCTGCCGCACGCATCATTGTTTTCTCTTTTCTTTATGCTCTTGCGCCCTAGAGTGAAATGATGGTTGCTTCGTCCGTCCAGCTTAATGTGGGAAAGGTGGGGCTTTGTGATTTGACCCCTCGTCGCTCATTTTCTACTACTGCGGCGCTACGACCGGGGTCCCTCCAATTCCAACCGCTGCTCCGAACTGTAATTTGGTGCATCGCACGTGGAACAAGACGGTGGACTGACCCTGCTTGAGTTGCTACGCCAACACGACAGGAGCAGCCTACCACTTGGTTTTGCTCCTTGGTGAATCCCGACTATATTGATCTAAAAAGATACGTGCTGAACTACCCTCTCCTTCTTCGTTTTTTTATTTTTAGACGTCTCGGTTTATAGGGCCTGCACGTAGTTCTAGGTCATCCATTTGACTAACTAAATATGAGTTACTATGTCACAAAAAGTATATCATTGGATTCTTAAGCGGATGTAGTTGTATTTAAAAGTCGAGGGCGGGGATTTTCCTGCGCTGTAGGCGGCGGGGCAGTTTCGCCTAGTCGGTTCGACAGAGACGCGAGAAGACAAGGGAGTGGCTGCTGCAAACGTAGGGCTGTGTGATTTGACAGCGAGTTACTGCTGGAGAGGTGGGGCCCCGTGATTTGACTTGCCATTTTCATTTTAACTGCGGCACTACGACCGGCGTGAGTCTCGCAGATTCCTGACCACCTCCATACAGGTGCCTCTCCCAATGCTCCACCATGTAGTAGAGGCTGGCTCTTGCATGAGAGCCCACTTCTCCACTTTTTCCTTGCCTCTATTTCCTCCACATATGCAAAAATGCCATGTAAAGTGCACTATTGTACTTACTTTTACTTGCTCCCACAGGTGCTTAAGTTGCCACATAGGCATAAAGTCTGATGTGGCAAGTTAATCAAGAAGAGAGAGACTAGTTTGGTGACCCAAGGAAGAAACGGTGCTAAGCGCGTGTACCTAGGTGAAAAGACAATTTTGAGTCTATAGCTAATTAAATGAAGCAAACTTAGCAACACCATTTCATTGGAAGAGGTCACTCCTTGGCAAATGCAATAAATACACGCGCTTACTAGCACCGTTTCTTCCTTGAGTACGAAGAAAGAGATAGAGAGGAGTAACAAAAAATACACTTATAGCCAACCTTGTTGTAGTATGAGTGACTTAGTGATGACTATGTATGACATGCCAACATCAGATAGCCTAATGCACCGTGTTAAATCTCCAAGGGCCCGACTGCGCGAGGGACGCGACGGTCGTGGTAGGCGTGACCATGATACGGGATGCTGGCAGCCCTTGGATCTGAGATCAAACGGTCGCATGCTAATTTGCTAAAAATTTGCAGAATAACCCTCCAGGATAGGACATTCACCCATAGATCTAGAATCATGCCATGCAACCGTTTGATCTCAGACCCAAGGGCTCTCGGAATCCCGTATCATGGGAGAATGGAAAGCCACTACCCTGCCGTTCGTACGCTAGCAGTTCACACCTACTCGTCCCCACACGTCCTTCAATACTACGGCGGTTCGCTCCTAGTCGTCCCGTCCATTCTCATTACGGCAATTCCACTAATCCTAACCCTCCTCCCAAATCCATGGCGTTCCAAATCTCCAGGATCGACGGTGAGTACAAGGTTAGAACCATCACCAGTGATGAGTTCGACCTCATCTACACCCGTTCTTCCGCGACGGTGAAAGGATGCCTTCCTCGCTTCAGACGCATGTTCGAAAACTCAGATGATGAGTGGGTCGCTGGGATAGATGTTGAGTACACCACAATCCTGGGACGAGAGAATAATCTAAAGGATGAAGAGAGGAAGAAGCCTGCCGTGATCCAGGTTTGCGTGCATGACTTATGCTTGGTCTACCACATATGACATGCCGACGTTGAGTGCCAGGATTTTAAGGACTTCCTCGGGAGCAACCTAGTCAAATTCATTACTGTAGACTTTGGTAACGACAAAGAAATCCTGGGTCGGATAGGCCTCATTGTAGGCAACCCCTTCGACCTCCAGAAGAATCGGCTGGTGCCCTCTCGTCAGCCTTCAGTGCTGACCCTGGCAGGAGCCATGGTTCATCCTTCGTACGGTAAACCGGAGAAACCTCCATACACATTTCATCGTCATGCATGGCAGCGGAATGTACTATATATAGACCACATCCACTACGCTGCATTGGATGACTACCTTTGCTTCAATATCTACAAGGGTTGGATGAAGAGCAATAGCCAAGTGTGTGGTTCAAGCAAAGAAGTATCGGCCAAGAGGAATAGGGACAAGGACGAAGTCGAGGACGTGGACGAGGACTCCGAGTAAGGTGGCAGTGTCGTTGCTCATGGTGGTTCTAAACTTCTAATGCAGTGTCTACCAGATTAGTTGCATAGTTTAATTTCAGGTGTGCTTAGTTTAATTTGAGGGGTGTGTTGTGCTGAGCCCCCAGCAGAACTATGTTATGTTTCTTCTCGTTACTTTAACTCTTCAGTATGTACATACTACTAGTATTTCTTTAATTGAATTTAGCACCCCAATTAAGCACGTACTAGCTTTTTTAATAGTACTATATGCATAATTTGGCGACGAGCGCTCTCTATATGTACCACCTTTTTTATTTCAATTTTTGCTCCATGGCGCAATCCATCGATTGTACTACTGTACAAAAGTATACATTTTTTAAAAGGCTAGAGTACTGTTCATCCCATATATAGCCAGCTAAATTCTCAACCTAGAACAATGTGCATGCCATGTAGTAAACCGATACGGAGGAAGTATAGTAAAAATGAGGTGATTTTACCGAGCGATCGGCGGGGGAGCATGGCCTGTCATGCGGTCCCACGTGTCATGATGTACCAAGGCGATGCGCGTGTCCGTCTTAAGGAGGAAGCGATACTAGTATGTGGTTTGAGATGATGGCGAACCGAAGTGTGAAATAAGGGTTGCTTCGTCCGTCTGGGAAAGTGCGTCATTGTGATTTGACGTCTCATTGCTCATTACTACTACTGGGCCGGTACGAGTGGGGTGCGTCCCCCTGTTGTTCTGCACTGTTATTTGGTGCTTGACACGTCGACCCGGTTGCTATATGTCCCACATGTCGGCGACAGGAAGTACAGAATTCATTAAAGGGAGCGTCGATGGAGGAGTATACTACTACAGAATTCATGATAGGGAGCGTCTTAGTTTTGGAAAAATCTGTTTTCACGGAGTACGTACCCACTAGGGTTTATAGGGCTCATCTAAAAACATTCGTTTTTCCGTTTGATAAGTCTCAATTCTACTATACTAGTAGTAGTACCATTACATGTTGGATCTCAAGGTGCACTAGATCACCCGACGCGAGCAGTGTCAAGAGGAAACTAACCAATGCATGTACAAGTTCATGGAAATTTAGTGGTCATTCATGCATTCGTTCTAATTAATGCCTCGGTAAACACAACTTCTTGAGAAAAATGAGCGTACTAATTACTTGTGCAAACAACGAAATTAATTCGACCACTCACCGTCTACCTTGGTTGGAGAGATTTTGAAATTGAGCCATAGACTGGAAAGGAGGGAGTAGTAACTTTTGCCTCGATTACTATTTGTGGCCTTGTATAGATGCAAAATGTATTTTTTATAGTGGCCTTGTATAAGTAAACGGAGGGAGTACTAACCAAAGTACGTAGTAGGGACGAGGAGTAAGCGGAGGGAGTAGTAAAATTTTCTCCTCGTGCTGCGAGCCACCGCGCGCGTGGGCGAGGGAGCAAGCTTCACCTCATCCTGCGAGCCACCGCGCCCGTGGGCGGGGGAGACGGTGTACTAAGCAAGCTTCTAACTGATCTGTGAGTTGGCAGGACACATCAAAAGTACTCTAGTGTATAGAGCCTTGCCTCTAAGGTAGGCCCCACATGGTTTGCCTCTTTTTTTAATTTAACATAACGCGTCAAGTCACAATTTGTTTGTTCACCCGTGGTAGACGATCCTCCCTCCACCAAGTGGACAACCAGTACACGTGCCAAATTACCACGTGGGCTGCCTTTTTCGTACAGAAATGAGCTCCACTGTGTACCCGCGCGGGTGTGGTTGGGAAAGAGACGGGAGTACGTGCGCCGTGCGTGCACCTCTTCTCTTCGTGCACGTCCCCCACCTACGTGGGTGTGTGTGAGAGATATACAAACCTAGACATAATGCGCTGTCCATCCCCATGCCTCCGCCCAGTCCGACCACCAGTCACCACCACGCCCCACTCCTCCTCGCCTTATCTCTCATCTTCCTCCCACCATTCTTATATACAAGGGGCCACTATCAAAATTACAATTTGCAGATATACAAGGCCACTAACACTAATCGATGCAATATTAATGGTGTTTCTCTCGTGGTACTAGCAAAGGAGGACATTAATTATCCCTTGCATGCATGCGGGAGTTTGTAAAAAATGCATCTTGATGTTCCGTGCAATGCACGGGCATCTTGCTAGTCCTTGAAAACAACACATGGCAAAATTCCACGGCGAACGAGGGATTTGAATCTGTTGGGAGGTGCTGTTTGGATCTTGCCTGGGGTAGCCAAAATATTGGCGACTACTTCGCCATGGCCGGCACCGGCTTGAGTTCATCCTAACATTGCCCTCTTCTGTGGAGCCCATGCGGGGTCGACGAAGGTCCTCGCAACAAAAGGATCCGGCAAGACACCTGCTGTGTACGCTGGCGTCACCTCCGCGGTGGCCTTCATAGGACCCAAGCGGCGGCGTCCTCCCGTGTTATACTTCTCCTCAATGATGGCGGCGGACGCGGAGGCGCTGGCCACCGACTCGCCGCTCTCCGCGCACTCGGCTTCTGTCCCTGCTTGCATGGCGCGGCCGCTGGTATGGGAGTCTCGGCCACAGAAACGGGAGACGCGGTACGAGGCGGCGGCGTGGATGGCAGCAACGACGCCCGTGCGCCGCTCCTCGTCGAGCTGGCCTGGAGCGGCGAGTTGCTGAACCGCGCGCCGGCTTGGGGCGACAACTGGCTCCGTCGGGCGAGGGGAGGGAGGTGGATCAACGAGCTGCATAGCTCGTATCCGGCGGGCTACCCTGCCGGCTTGGATGCGGAATAACTACTCTTCGTATGCCATTGTCAGAGTGGACAAAATGGTGGAGGAGATAGGGGAGCGGCGGAGGTGTGCAATTCTTGGCCGGCGTTTGGCCTCGTTTAAATAGGAGATTAACTAGACGACGGACGGGAGGAGCTCGGCAAGTGTTGCGTTTAACACTGGCCCGGTCATGAACGGACGTGTGTCCAGAGTGGGTTTCTCGGTTTCCACACGGGCGGGTTTCATGGAGGCATTTGAATGCGGCACGGAGGTGTGTTCACTTGGGCGTGCCGCGAGTGGCGCCCTCGACTCTGACCTAGGACACCGTGTCGTTCTTCCACTGACGTGTGGGCTCTTTGGGTGCATGGCCTGCATGTCAGTGACCCAACGCAGGCAGCGCACAGCAGAGGAACATTTGGTGGGCCTGGGCGGTCAGAAGCGGGCATTTCATAAACCGATGATTGTTCATTGAGTGTGACGTCATCTTTTTCATGTAGATAAGCCTACTATGTTGATAGCCCGTTCGATACGCTGTGATTCATAAAGACCGCTGCAAACATCAATGTTCTGCTTATCACAGATAAGATTGATTAATACCCGGAACAATCCATGTCCTCAACAAAGGGTGCATGCATGTATAGGTTGAACGTGTGTCTTCTGTCGTGTCCTGTGTGCATGCAGGCGTGTGATGTTGCGTGCGTGCAAGGGTACGTTTCAGTGTTGCATGCATGGGTGCGTACGTGCGCGTGTTCGTGAGTGCATGTGTACGTGTCAGTGTTGCACGCCAGCATGCGTGCATGTGTACGTGTCAGTGTTGCATGCCAGCATACGTGCGTGTGTACGTGTCAGTGTTGGACGCCTACATGCGTGCGTGTCTTGCGTGCGTGTCTTGCGTGCGTGCATGTGTACGTGCGGGGTGAGGCTACACGTTAGTCGACTGACTTTTTCATCTCTGGTCATTAGATTTTCCAGCCGTTGGATACGAAATCAAGGGCCTCCAGTTTATCATCAAACTCCACCCCTCGGATCCGCCAGCCACCACCGGCCGAACCGCCAGACCCCGCCGCCCGCGGCCGGCCCGCCCTCCCCGAAACCACTCCCCACCGCCGGTCCGCCGCTGCACCGGCCATCCCTCTACCCCCCCCCCTCCGCCGAGCTTTTTCTCCGGGGATCCCCACCCCACCGCTCAATGAACGCCCCCAACCACCGGTGACTGCCAACCAGAGGTCTCACGACTTTGAATACCCAGCGACCACTGATTTATTACCATTTCTGTCCTTCATATACGCGTTGATGGGTGGGCCCTATGGTAATGTGCGCTGCTGAGTGTGGACCGTTTGACTGGACAATTGATGTGTTATCAACAAATTACGGAGCTGTATGGTGAGTCAGTGACCGTACGATCACCCTAAAATGTACTCCTATTTTATTAACACGGTACAGACTCAAACTACCATTTCTTTCTTTCATATATGGGCTGACAGGTGGGCCCCACGGTTACGCGCCCCGATGGTGCAACACTAGTTGCGCCGCGTGGAATGTTTGACTGGTCAATTGATTGTGTCATCAACAAAATACGGAGTTGTACGGGTGAGCCAGTGAACGTATAATCATGATATGTATTTGTTTAACACGGTACAGACGCAAGGGCTCATATATACGCGCAAGCACTCACCGCTATAAGCGCACACACGCGAACCTGACCCTTATGAGCACCTTCGAGAGAGTGGTCCAGCATATATGATCTTGAGATTTTATGAAGTCACCATAGGTGCCTCGTAGTCGAGTGGAACGTCTCCTCCCACTGAACGTACGTCGCCGGAAAATACTGAAATTAACACAAGATAAATGCGAGCACCAGGACTTTAACCTTGGTGGGCTCGAGAAACCACTGTCCTCTAACCATCCAACCACATGTTGGTTAGCACGACAAAATGTATGCGGTGACCGTGATGAGCTTATTCTAAAGTCCAGTGACCATATCGTGCTTTCGCTTCAAATACAATGACCGTAAGTGTCGTCAACAAAATACGGAGCACGAATCAAATGCAGAGTCCGTCAGTGTCATCAACAAAATATGGAGACGTATCGTGAGCTAGATACCGTTGTACTATTGTATATGCTTATTCTCTTGGTGGCCGATTGCGTGTGTGGTGTGGTGGGCACATCATTTCTAGTTGTGGTGGGTCAACATGAAGACTCATGGGTCGGTTCCATCCTGCGCCACATATAGGTTGGACCGAGACGTGTTATACGAAGACCCATGTGGAGGACTCGGCGTATAATACGAAGCTACCAGGGTCGCGGAGAACTCTATCCCCACTGGTGATAAGCCGACTATATATGATTTGTAACCCTAGGCCATTAGTATGCTATACAAGCTTGGGGGCTAGTTCGTCGATAGTATCCACACACGCACAATGCCTGGTATTCACGTGTACTTTGTACACACCCCTATCACTAATATACAGTACCAGGAGTAGGCTCTTTCTTCAACTGCAATTGAATTCTAGCATGTGCATGTATTTATTTCATATTATCGATCCATAGAGTGAGAGCGGTTTGAAATACAGGCAATGGATGCTTTTGCAATTCATATATAAACATTAATTAGTGCACTCCATGTTGTTAGTGTGAAGAACTTTATACATTTGTCACTTGCATGGATACATTCCAAATTGCTAGCTACGAAATAGAATACATGTCGAATTCAACATAAAGGTGGTTTCGAAGATTCGAATTCATAGGAAGTGCATTCATCTATTTGAACCCGAGATAATGGCATTTGTAAATCAGATGTAAAAGGGGGCATCAATCTTTGTTGTGAGTTTGAACATGATATATATATTCATACGCATATCTAACTTTTTTTGCAACCAAGTAGATTATATCTGAACCATGCATGAACTGAGGTAAGTTGCATATTTTTCAATATATACTCGTGTACAATGTATATTCAAATGTACCCCCTCCATTCCAAAATAATCGTAGCTTTAGGATTTTCAAGAGTAAAGATTTGTGAAGTTTGACAAATCCTGAAAGTTCAATTCAAGAGAACCAAAAACGTTAATGCTTCTGCTCCCAAATATTGAACGAAGCGCCAAATAGGCCTCTGGTCACCCGAAACCGCGCGAGACTAATGTTTTGGTGGTAGGAAATTACTGTCCTGACTCTAGCCCGTGTAGCCTATCGGCCCGATGTCCAAAGGTCTAAACCGGGGTAGGTTTGTAACTTCACCAAGACGCCAGAGAAGCATTCATACGCCATGGGCGCCTACCCATGCGCTCGGCCGAAATATATCCCGCCCACATTTGGGACACCTGACATGACTGTCCTACCCCCAACCCGCAATATGTCCAAAATTTTAGATGGGGGGAAGTTTGTAACTTTCCCCAAATTTCAAACAGGCGCGTCTCAAACCGAAACATTGTTCCCCCTTAGTTCCCCGCCTCCCTCCGTTTCCCCATTCATACTCCGTGGGCGCGAAAACGACCACTCCACCAGCCACGAAACCCCAGCCTCCTCTGTCCTTCACCCCAAGCGGCCAATCCACCGCCGCCCTCCTCCATCACGCCGGAGCCGGTACCCCGACATCGTCGTCCAACGCAACCGCAACCGCAACGCCCTCAAGGACTTAGCAGCTGAAGCCGAGGTAGAGCTACCTCCACGACACCGACGTCGACGTGCGCCATACCAGAACCACTCCGACCACGTCGTCCTGCGCCTCACTGCTGCGGCTCCACTGTTGTAACCGTCCACCGCACCGAAGCTGTTCCCCCTACGCCGTCGTTCGCCGCCTCGGATCTGCTTCCCCGATGCCGACAGACGGCCACCGCACCACACTCAACAACTTGGCCATGGGTTCGTCCAAGGCTGCACCGTCCTCCACAACTTCTGGTTTCCGACGAACAACAAGAAGATCATCGGAAAAACAGAAGGAGTTCACAGCACTGCCAGCAGAAAGAGGTACTCCTCTTCCCATATTCGTGCAAATCTTACGTCTCCGCTCACACCGTATTCATCCCACGAAAGAAACTAGTTGAGCGCTTCTTGCTGCATCTTCTTCGTAATACTAAATGCACAAGGTTTCCTCCCTTTTACTATTTCACCTTTGCTAGAGGTCAGTAGCCCGCCTGGATTTCAATTCAGGGTCAGTCGAACCGCAATTAAAAGAAGCAGCACCCGCTTAGGCACGCGGAGCACGTAGTCCGTCTGCGCCCCGGGGAAGCGGGGTGTGGGGCGCAGGAGCTGCTTGCACCCAATCTGGAGGTCTGCGGGGCTTGAATGGATGGCCGGGGGGCGGTGCGGTGAGGTCGAGGGGAGGGCGCAGGCAGGGGAGGAATACTGGGCCGGTGGTCGCTGGCGTTTCGAGGAAGATCGTCAACACTGACTGACTGGAGGTAGATGAAGGCGATCTGCCCGTTCTTTGTACATCGAACGATGCAGAAAAAATGGACTGACCTATTTGCTTTCAGTCGACTGCTATTTTCATAGAATCCTGTAGTATTTCAGTGTGCCATGCATGTTGTAGAGCTATCATATGTCTCCCGTCATTTATTTCTCACCGACCTGCTATCTGCTACCTTTACACTATACTAATTGTGCACACACTTCACCCATACTCACACTATTGTTTTTTATGCATGGGTATTTCAGACTCTGACGCAGTGTTGATGAATGCAGAAAAGAAAAGACAGAAGTCGCTCCAGTGAAATTCAAAGATAAGCACTAAGCGTTCCAGTGCTCTAACGGGTGCAGTGTCAGCAGTTGGAGACAGTAAACGTAGCTCTGCAGTTGATGATCTCAATTGCCACACACAACCATCCCAGGTGCTTGCTTTAACTTTGCGCTGTCGAATGTGGTTGCATGTTGCATATGGTGTCTAGCTTGTATTGCTTCCAATTTGGTTAAATTGCATCTGCTTACTTTACACATTATACCTTTGATAATGACATGCCTTCCTGTTTTCGATACATACTACATATGTCTATTAACCATGTTCGTACATCAAACTAATACTCTTTTGTATCCCTCGTCAATCACTTATGATGAGACAGTCACCCGGGTGGGTTACTGGGAGACCCCATACTCGTTCAAAGAGTGCAGTGTCATCCTTCCCACGTGATTCTCAAGAAATAGCAAGGCTAAATGAAGATAGTCAACGTAGCTCTCTAGTTGATCACCGCAATTCCCCCACACCACCATCGCAGGTGCTTGCTCTTACTTGGCAGTGTGATATGTGGTTGCATGTTGCATATGGTGTCGTACCTTGTAATGCTTCTAATTAGGGTAATTGCATCTGCTTAGTTAACACATTATACCTGTGAATATGATATGCCTTCCTGTTTTCGGTACATACGACGTCTTTCTATTAACCATGTTCATACATCAAACTACTTTTCTTGTGTATCCCTCATCAATGCTCCTAATTTGTTAAATTGCATCTCCTTAGCTTACACATTATACATATGAATATGACACGCCTTCCTGTTTTTGGTACATACTACATCTGCCTATCACACCATGTTCTTACATCAAACTACTGTTCTTGTGTATCCTGCGTCTATTGCTTATGATGAGACAGTCACGCGCGTTGGTTAATATGAGACGCAATACTCTTATAAAGAATGCAATTTCATCCTCTCCACATGATTCTCAAGAAACAGCAAGACTAAATAAAGATATTGAACATAGCTCTGTACCTGAAGACCGCACTTCCCCTACACCACCATCACAGGTGCTCGCTCTAACTTTGCAGTGTGATATATGGTTGCATGTTGCATATGGTGTCTAGCTTGTAATGCTTCTAATTAGGGTAAATTGCATTTGCTCAGTTTACACACTATACCTGTGAGTATGACATGCCTTCCTATTTTTGGTACACACTACATCTATGTGTTAACCTTGTTCTTACATGAAACTACATCTCTTTTGTATCCTGCATCAATCACTTACGATGAGTCACCTTTATTCGTTGCATATTGCATATTATTTCTAGCATGTTGCCATGTATTGCTTCTAATTTGGTCAAATACATTTGTTAGGGCACCCTTTTAATTTGGCAGAGTGATATTGGTTTCATCTTTCATATGGTTTCTAGCTTGCATCGATTCTAACAAGTTCAAGCACCTTGTGCTTAGTTTACACTTTATACATCATACATGTCAATATGTCACGCCGTCCTGTTTTTCATACATATTCCATCCTCCTATCATGCGGTTGCCTTACATGAAAGTAGTGTTTGTCAGTATCATGCATCAATGAGTTCTGAAGAGCAAATTTTATTCCTTTTTCTTGTGGGTTTGACTTGACAAGGCAAAATCAAGAAAGAGGAAGGAAAAGAGTAAGGAAGGCAATGATTGTGGTCCTCTGCAGCAACGTAAACGGAGCATCTGTACCGATTCTCCCTGTACTGATAGTGCATTACAAGGTCCAAGTCTCCGCTTCCCTACTCCACCACCCAAGGTGCTTGCTCTAACTTGGCAGTGTGATATCTGGTTGCATGTTGCATATGGTGTCTAGCTCGTATTGCTCCTAATTAGTGTAAACTGCATCTGCTTAGCTTACACATGATACATGTGAATATGACACACTTTCCTGTTTTTGGTACATACTATATCTGTCTATCACACCATGTTCTTACATGAAACTACTCTTCTTGTGTATCCTGCATCAGTCACTTATGATGGGACACCTTTAAGTTGGCAGTGTGATATTGGTTTGCGTCTTGAATATGATTTCTAGCATGTATTGCTTCTAGTTTGATGAACGCCACCTATGACGAGACAGTTTTAACTTGGCAGAGTGATATTGATTGCACCTTCCATATGGTGTCTTGCAGTGTTTCTAATCCCTTTTTCTTATCGGTTTGACTTCACAATGCAAAATCATTACAGCTGAAGGAAATTAGTTCGGCAGTGGATGATGGTGGTCCTTCGGAGCAACTCAAACAGGGGGTCTCTACAGATTCTACTCCGCCATCCTCCCATCAAGATTCGCAAGACAACACAAGGCTGGACAGTCAACGTAGCTGTGTAGATGATGACTCCCCTACTCCACCATCACAGGTGCTTGCTCTAACTTGACATTGTTATATGTGGTTGCATGTTGCGTATGATGTCTGGCTTGTATTGCTTCTTACTTGAATTGCAACTGCTTACTTTACACATAATGCATGTGAATATGACACGTGTTCCTGTTTCTAGAACATACATGTACATGATGAGCACATCTCCCCTACTCCACCATCACCGGTGCTTGCTCTTACTTGGAACTGTTATACGTGGTTGCGTTTTCCATATGATGTCTAGTTTCTATTGCTTCTGATTATGTTGAATTGGATCTGAGTAGCTTACAACTTATACCTGCAACGATTACTTACCCATAAGACACGGTATCGTACGTGTGAATATGAAACACTGTATTTTTTTGTATATATTCCATCCTCCTATCTTGCGCTTGCCTTACATCAAAGTAGTGTTCGTCTGTATCATGCATCAACCAGTTATGCAGAGCTAATTTTATTCATCTTCTTGTGGTTTTGACTTCATAAGGCAATATCAGAAAATAGGAAGGAAAAGAGTAAGCTAGGGGATGTTGGTGGTCCTCCGCACCGACGCAAATAGAGACTCTCTAGATTTTCCACTGCTACTGCTAATGAAGTTGAAGTCCCAAGTCTACATGATAAGTTCATCTCCCGTACTCCACCATCGCAGGTGCTTGCTCTAAGTTGACAGTGTGATAATTGGTTTCATGTTGCATATGTTGTCTAGCCTGTATTTCTTCTATTTTGATTAAATTGCACCTGCTGAGTTTATACATTATACATGTGCATATGACATGGCTTTCTGTGTCTAGAATACACTGCATCTATCTATAATACCATGTTCTTACATCAAAGTACTGTTGTTGTTGTGTATCCCGCATCAGTCACTCATGATTGGACGCTTTTGACATGGCAGTTTGATAGTGGTTGCATCTTGCATTGATTTCTACGTTGTACTGCTTCTAATTTTTCGAATTGCCACTTATGACAAGACACTTTTAACTTGGCAGAGTAATATTGGTTCCATCTTTCATATGGTGTCTAGCTTGCATTACTTCTATTTTCTTGAAAATCCTTCTGCTTAGTTTGCACATCGTAGCTGTGAATATGTCATGTTGTCCTGTTTTTCTTACATATTCCATCCTCATACGGTTGTCTTACATCAAAGTATTGCTTATCTGTATCATGCATCAATGAGTTCTCAAGAGTGATTTTATTCTTTTGTGTTGTGGGTACATCTTGACATGGCAAAGTCAAAAAAGAGCAAGGAAAATAATATAGTAGGGAGTGTTGTTACCTGTCCGGTGAAACGGAAAAGGTTCTGCCGTCGAGATTCTGTTGGTACTTATAGTGCAGTAGAAGGTCCAAGTCCACCGGCTAAATCTACAAACACAGTATCACCTGCTCCACCAGCTGCAGCATCCGCTTCAACTGTACCAGCATCTCAACCAATTACTCATTTGTTTGCTCCGGAACTGTCCAGTTCCCAAGCTGCCTTCACACCTAACACTACTTCCGAAGCACTGCTGATACAACAGGACTTGGCAAGATCAGATGAACCTCATGAGCATCAACACCAAGACGGTACCTGACCGAGTCAAGTTGCAGTTGCATGCTCCTTTATATGTACTCTCACAGTTTGATGTACACTAACACTTTCCATATTCGTTGTTGAACTAGCACCATGGCGCAAGCGGAAACAGACATCAGGGATAATGCTTGACAGATTAACAAAATCTAAAGGAGGAAGAATGGAGATCCATTTTGAGGCAGGTTTAAAAAGGCCACATGATGCTACAGAGTCAGCCAAGTTAGTATCAGAGGCAGCCGTTGCCGTTAGGTGTCATGCACGTATCCTCCCAACGTGGATCTAGTACAGGAATGAGAAAGACAATACCCAGTTTAACACCTTCCTTGACCATTTATCCGTAAGTAATGTTATTCATCGCAATTAGTAATATTGTCTTGCTCAGTCCCATACTTTCTAGCTTCCTCCTAATAAGACTCACATTCTTTTTTCAACAGATGAGGTTCAAGTTGGATCTGAAAGATGATGCAACTAGACAACCATGCACTCATGTTTTTCAGTCTACTCTGCGACAATATCGGTACCACTTTAGAAAATCTCACTTTGAAGGCAAGCCTAACAATGAAATCGCCCAAACATCTCCAGTGGAATATATTACAGATGAAGACTGGACAACCCTCGTTAAACACTGGTCTGATCCAAAGTATCAGGTAGGCTATATGTATTTGATCAGACCACATATTGAACTTGTATTTATGTATGTGCCTTACAAGTGTATCTTCTTCTAGGCTAACTGTTTGAAGAATAAAACCAACCGTTCTAAAGTGAAATTCCAACAGACCACAGGATCTCGTAGCTATATTGCACACTGCGAGGCTCTTGTAAATAGCTGCTGCTTCCTTCTTTTTTTTGTGCCATATTATCGTATCTATATTGACTTGTTTCAAATACAGAGGAAATCCCGTGCGGACCAAAAAGAACCTGAACCGAATGTAGTGCAAATCTTCAAGGATTGCCACACCAGCAAGATGAAGGGCATGAGCACACCAATTCAAGCCGCTGTTGTAAGTCCTTACTCCTCCTGCCTTGAACTGATTGGTACTATGATGTGTTCATTTAACTACTTGGTTTGCAGCCAATGTCAGTTACTCTGTTCACTTTTATTCACAGTTGTCTTAACGTATCATTTCACCTTACATGGTTTAGAAGAGATGAAGGATATTCGTTTGGTCTTGATCTGTAATCTAGTTGTTATGTTCACGTGCGCACACAATGATAAAATAGCCTGTTTGTTTTATATATGTTTGCCCATGATATGAATGATGTGATACTATGTTCATACTACTTTAAACCATGTCTCTTTATCCTTAGATGTCAACGAATATGAGGAAATAGACAATACAGTAGGCATGCTACATGGACATATGTTCCGAAAGTGATTTTATTATGTAGTTGGCACTACAATACATGCTAATGTATTACAGTAGTTCACCAAAATAAGTTATGTATAAACGTTTAACCTACTTTGTTTGTTTTTGTCTCATTAGTAACTTATCTGGTACACTAATCTACAAGTTCAAACTTTCAGGAAGCTATGGAAAAAATGATTGAACAGCCACAACCACCTAAAGGTGACGAGGATACTACAGGCACAATGTCACCTCTTGCTGTAGTCCATCAGTATCTCTCCACTAACAGTGCAAAAAGCACCTTCCTGCGTAATTCTTGGTTGGTTGTCAAGGTAACCTCGTCAAAATCGCCTACTTAACAAAAACTTCCTGCTAGACAGAGTGATATATCTGTGTTCCAGACACAAGTCCAATCCCTAATGGACGTTGTTTCGGAAACAAGAATAGTGGTTGAGAAATGTCGTCAAGATATGAATGGTTTTGAAACCAGACTATCAGACATTCGCTTCGTAGTTCAAGAGCAATGGTGGAAAAAAGGTGGAGATCGTGCTGCTCCATCAGATTCTACAGCCTGAAACATTAGCACTCAGGTCAAATGATTTGTGCTTCTATACATCTGATGGTGTTTTTATCTGGAAGGACTGTAAAATTTATGCCAACAGGCCTTTTGTTGTATGGTTGGAATTTATTTTGTTGTGATACAACATTTATGATGCTGCCTCAGGCTACAGTAATTACGACGCTATTTTTGTATAGTGTAGGTTTATCTTAGTAATGTAATCGGCCGAAAGCTTCGTAGGAGCCCAACAAGCCAACATTTGTCGGGCCCATTCCAATTGGGCTAAAAACGATTACGGGCCGAAATTGGCATGTAACCCACTAAAAATATCTGGGCCTAAATCAGCATAAGCTTTCATATTTTTCTGGTAGGCATGTGCCCATAGTGGGCCTTTAACAGGCCTAAACATAATCTGGGTCCTCGGTAAAAATAGGCCGTTTACAGGTGTAAATATCTTGAGCCCATAAAATACATAGGCCTTTAATAGACCGAAAGTGAGATTGGGCCCTGATTGTGCCAAATAACCCACTGGACTTTAACAGGCCGAAATTCGGACGGGCCGTAAATGCGCCGACCTAATACACAGGCCTTTAACAGGCCGGAACTTCGGTCAGGCTAGATTATCGTCATTTCTATATGGGCCGTTAATGGGCCCGATATGACGTTTGGCCACATATGGCCCATGGTTTACGTCCGGCTTTAACAGGCCGAAAATGACAACAGGCCGAAAGTGGCCCAAAGCTATAGTGGGCCTCTAACAGGCCGAATGTCAGACATGGCTGAATATGACCCAAATCCTTCACGGTCATTTATGGGCCGAAAGTTTTGATGGCCTGTAAATGGGCCCAAATGAAGCCGAACCTTTAACAGGCCGGAAATATACCGGTCCGTAATTCGGCCCAATTACTTAGCGGACTGTTAACGGGCCAGAAGTGACCATGGGCCGCGTTGATGACAAGTTTAGGACAGGCCGTTGACGGGCCGATTTGACAGAGAATGTTGGGCCTTTAGCTGGGCCATCCCATTATGGTCGGCAGAATCTTGTGGGCCTTTAGCTGGCCTGGCCCATTATGGTCCGCATAATCTTGTGGGACTTTAGCTGGGCCGGCCCATTATGGTCTGCAAAATCGTGTGGGCCTTTAGCTGGGTCGGCCCATTATGGTCCGCTAAATTTTGTGGGCCTTTAGCTGGGCCGGCCCATTATGGTCCGCTAAATCTTATGGGCCTTCGGTTGGGCCGGCCCATTTAATCTTTGTGGACCACTTTTGGGCCGGTCCACGCGTCAACATATCATAGGCCCATCTCGCCCGTTGGATCCGTCAGCCAATGGGAATTTTACACATGGAAAATCGGCATTGGTCGTGGCTGTTAACAGGCTATCGGATCCAAAATCCGACCCGATAGCTTAACGGCGTTCCGTTACGGTGGATGCCACGTGTCGGTCACCCTTGACGAAAGCACTTCTGTGACGCGCGATTTATCGTCATGGAAGTGGACACTTCCGTGATGATAATTTTGGCAATGTCATGGAACACTTTTACGACAGCACAAGTATGACTATCTTGATTCTGTCATAAATTTGTCATGGATGTACATGCATGACAGAAAACGTGACCTATTGTGACAAAGACGTATCATCACGGAAGTGTATTTTTTTGTAGTGAAGGTTGGCTCCCCAACCCTTCATGAACTGTCGGCCTTGCTTGGCACAAAAATGCCACGAATCGAAGGCGGAGGGGGAGCGCGAGAAATGGACTGCGGATGGGCGCAAGCCTCCAGCCAACGAGCGCCAACCGCCTCAATGAAGCCGGCTTGATACAGCCAAAATGTCTCAAACTGAAATCAGGGAGGGATCGGGGGGCGTTCGTCAACAAAAGACAGCAGGAGGGGGACGTGGTCGGAACCGATCCGAGTGATGGCCCGGAGGGAGGCAAGAGAGCATCGGAGGTCCCATTCCGGGGAAACTAGGACCTGGTCCCGGACGGACTGGGTTGAAGCAGCCTGACGATTGGTCCAGGTGAACCTAGCACCAACCCTATCAATTTCACGGAGGACAAGATCAACAATGCAGTCACTGAACATATGCATACGTGCAAAGTTGACGTGCGAATTACTCTTGTCCTCCGCAAACCTCTGGAGGTTAAAATCGCCCCCGACAAGCACCGGGAGCGAGGCAGCCGAGACCTTCCGATGAAGCTCCTCGAGGGAGGAGGCGGATCGGCTGTGGTCGGCGGAGCCGTAGACGATAATAACCTCCCACTTTAAGTTGAGGGAGCGTTCAAAAAGCTCCATGCTAACAAAGAACTGGCCCGGTCCATACCGTCCACCTCGAAGGTGGCATCCTTCACGCCTAACAGGATGCCACCGGAGTGCCCCACGCTCCCACTAGAAGGGAGCCAATGCCAAGCGAAGAGGTGGGAGCTAAGGCGGTCGAGTTCCGGGAGGGAGAATTCCATGCGCATGGTTTGTTGGATGGAGACAATGTCAATGTGTTCATGACGCATGTACTCGATGAGTTGGCGGCGGCGGCCATCATGGCCGAAACCGTGGATGTTCCAGAAGAGGGCACGCATCAAGCAACCATTGAGGGGCTGCTTGACCCCAGGACATGGGATGCGCTTTGGGCGCGGAGAGCGGCGGTCCGAGACCGGGTGCGTCCTCGAAGCTCGGCCACGGTCAGGGGGGGATGCCACCGACCCTCCGAGGTGGGGCGGGATAGCATCCCCCGACGCGGTCGATGGGGCGGGAAGCGAGAGAAGGGCTACTCTGGCCTCCGCAGTCCTACCGTTGAGGATCTGGCGGGCCCTAATGGCCTCGAGCTGGACTAAGGGGGAGCCAAAATCCCCCTAAAGATGATCGCGGAGTCAGTCACGATTTTCACTAGGTGACCAAGCGGAACCGACTCGAGAGGAGAGAAGGAACAAGTAGATGCCGAAGGGAGGACTGTAGGTGTACCTGGCTCCAAGTTCCGAGCCATCGCGCGGAGCTCCTCCCGCTCGAGGATGGGCAGCGCCGGGCTACCCTCAGGGCGCGCCGCGTCAAGCCGAGCACTCCGGCGGGAGGCAGTCACCAGAGAGGAGGCCGACCGGCCGCGACAAGAGTAGGCCGCTGCACGTGGAGGGGGAGGCTGCGCAGCCAAAGGGGTGGTCACCCGAGTCTCAACGTCCGTGTCGGGGTCCGCCACGGGGGGGGGGGGGGGGTAGGAGAACCGGCCCCACACCGCTGAAGAGCGTCGGGGTCGGCGTCGACATCGGGGATGGTGGAGGAGGAGCAGGGTCGTCGACGAGAGCAGCCCGGTGGGCGAGAGGAATCGGGGGCGGAGGGGGGACGCTGATACGTCTCCAACGTATCTATAATTTTTGATTGCTCCATGCTATATTATCTACTGTTTTGGACTATATTGGGCTTTATTTTCCACTTTTATATTATTTTTGGGACTAACCTATTAACCGGAGGCCCAGCCCAAAATTGTTGTTTTTTGCCTATTTCAGTGTTTCGAAGAAACGGAATATCAAACAGAGTCCAAACAGAAAAATCCTTTTTGGAACGTGATTTTCTCACCGGATAAGATCCAGGAGACTTGGACCCTACGCCAAGGCATCGGAGAGGTGGTCACGAGGGTGGGCCCCCCTAGGGCGCGCCCTCTGCCTTGTGGGCCCCTCGAAGCTCCACTGACATACTTCTTCCTCCTATATATATCCACGTACCCCCAAACGATCAGAACAGGAGCCAAAAACCTAATTCCACCGCTGCAACTTTCTGTATCCACGAGATCCCATCTTGGGTCCTGTTCCGGAGCTCCGCCGGAGAGGGCCGTCATCACGGAGGGCTTCTACATCATCATAGCCTCTCCGATGAAGTGTGAGTAGTTTACCTCAGACCTTCGGGTCCATAGTTATTAGCTAGATGGCTTCTTCTCTCTTTTTGGATCTAAATACAATGTTCTCCCCCTCTCTTGTGGAGATCTATTCGATGTAATCTTCTTCTTTTTGCGGTGTGTTTGTTGAGACCGATGAATTGTGGGTTTATGATCAAGTCTGTCTATGAACAATATTTGAATCTTCTCTGAATTCTTTTATGTATGATTGGTTATCTTTGCAACTCTCTTCGAATTATCCGTTTGGTTTGGCCAACTAGATTGGTAGTTCTTGCCATGGGAGAAGTGCTTAGCTTTGGGTTCGATCTTGCCGTGTCCTTTCCCAGTGACAGAAGGGGCAGCAAGGCACGTATGGTATCGTTGCCATCGAGGATAACAAGATGGGGTTTATTTCATATTGCATGAATTTATCTCTCTACATCATGTCATCTTGCTTAAAGCGTTACTATGTTTTTAACTTATTACTCTATATGCATGCTGGATTGCGGTCGATGAGTGGAGTAATAGTAGTAGATGCAGAATCGTTTCGATCTACTTGTAACGGACGTGATGCCTATATACATGATCATGCCTAGATATTCTCATAACTATGCTCAATTCTGTCAATTGCTCAACAGTAATTTGTTCACCCACCGTAGAATACTTATGCTCTCGAGAGAAGCCACTAGTGAAACCAATGGCCCCGGGGTCTATTCTCATCATATCAATCTCCATCACTTTAATCTTGTTTTGCTTTTTTACTTTGCCTTTTACTTTTCACTTTGTATCTTTATACCAAAAATACCAAAAATATTATCTATCAGATCTCACTTTCGTAAGTGACTGTGAAGGGATTGACAACCCCTAATCGTGTTGGTTGCATTGAGCTCTTTGTGTTGTGTAGGTACGAGGGACTTGCGCGTGGCCTCCTACTGGATTGATACCTTGGTTCTCAAAAACTGAGGGAAATACTTACGCTACTCTGCTGCATTATCCTTTCCTCTTCGGGGAAATCCAACTCAAGCTCAAGAGGTAGCAAGAAGAATTTCCGGCGCCGTTGCCGGGGAGGTTCGCGCAAGTCAAGATTTGACTCCCGATAACGAGCCATTTCTGGCGCCGTTGCCAGGGAGTCTACGCAAAAAGTCAACATACCAAGTACCCATCACAATCCCTATCTGCTGCATTACATTAGTTGCCATTTGCCTCTCGTTTTCCTCTCCCCCACTTCACCCTTGTCGTTTTATTCGCCCTTCCTCCGTTCAATCTTGTGTTACCATGTGCCTTCTTTTTGCTTGCATCTTCGCTTGCTAAGAGTTTATGGATCCTCATCCACTTGCTAATCTCTTTAAGAGATCCAATTATGATGAACCTATTTCTAGTGAATTGAGTGCACTAGATTATCTTTATGAGGTTTTGCCTGAAATTCGTGAATCTAAAAATTGTGATGAAGTACTTTATGAAGCGATTCATGATAGATCTTTGAATAAAAAGCATGATTGCAATTATTTTACTATAAATTCTACTGATGTCAATTGTGCTAAAAATATGCAAAACCCTAAGCTTGGGGATGCTAGTTTTGCTATGTCTACTACTTGTTGCAATGATCATGATTGGGGTGATTCTTCTTTTGATCTTGAAAATCTATTTAAGCCCCATGATGAATATGAGATTAATAATAGTGTTTGCAATATTATTGAAAGTGGGTTTGGAAGAGTGTCAACTTTAGATCCCACATATTTGGAGAACGTTCAATCTTATGAAATTTTTGATAAAAGTGGGTTTGGAGAGGTCATGACTTTAGTTAATGTTAATCCCACTATCTTGGAAGAGTGTCAACTTTGCATGCATGTGGATCGTGTTGAGAATATGTTATGTGATAGCTATATTGTTGAATTTTCTTATGATCCTACATGTAATTATTATGAGAGAGTAAAATATGGTTATACAAATTTTCATGTTACTAAATTACCTCTCGTTATGTTGAGATTGCTATTGTTTCTTTCCGCTTCCTTGCATATGCTAGTTTTTGCTTGCCTTGATAATTTGTTTAAATATAATATGCCTATGCATAGGAAGTATGTTAGACCTAGATGTGTGTTTTCACATGCTATATGATTCTCTCTTTGTGCTTCAATTCTTGTCTTTCATGTGAGCATCGCTGAAATCTTATGCCTAGCTAGGGGCGTTAAACGATAGCGCTTGTTGGGAGGCAACCCAATTTTTATTTTTAGTTTTTTTGTGTTTTTATTATTTTAGGGAAAAAATAACCCATCTACCTTCTGTTTGGATGTGGTTTTGTGATTTAATTAGTGTTTGTGCCAAGTTAGACCTATTGGATCTTCTTGGATGATAGTTATTTGATCTTGCTGTAATTTCCAGAAACTTTGCGTTCAGTGCCCGAATTATTAAAAATCATCAGAACGTGATAAAATATTTATTCCAATTGATGATGATCAATAAACAAATTTTCTAGGTCTTCTAATTTTGGTAGAATTTTTTGGGTTCCAGAAGTTTGCGTTAGTTACAGATTACTATAGACTGTTCTGTTTTTGACAGATTCTGTTTTTGTGTGTTGTTTGCTTATTTTGGTGAATCTATGGTTAGTAAAACAGTTTATAATCCATAGAGAAGTTGGAATACAGTAGGTTTAACACCAATATAAATAAATAATGAGTTCATTACAGTACTTTGAAGTGGTCTTTTGTTTTCTTTAACGGAGCTCACGAGATTTCTATTGAGTTTTGTGTTGTGAAGTTTTCAAGTTTTGGGTGAATTCTTTTGATGGATTATGGAACAAGTAGTGGAAAGAGCCTAAGCTTGGGGATGCCCATGGCACCCCCAAGACAATCCAAGGACACCTGAGGGAGTCCTGGATTAGGGGGTGTTCGGATAGCCCAACTAAATCTTCCGCCGGACTCCTGGACTATGAAGATACAAGATTGAAGACTTCGTCCGGTGTCCAGAAGGGACTTTCCTTGGCGTGGAAGGCAAGCTTGGCGATACGGATATGTAGATCTCCTACCATTGTAACCGACTCTGTGTAACCCTAACCCTCTCCCGTGCCTATATAAACCGGAGGGTTTTAGTCCGTAGGACAACAACAATCATACCATAGGCTAGCTTCTAGGGTTTAGCCTCCTTGATCTCGTGGTAGATCTACTCTTGTACTACCCACATCATCAAGATTAATCAAGCAGGACGTAGGGTTTTACCTCCATCGAGAGGGCCTGAACCTAGGTAAAACATCGTGTCCCTTGTCTCCTGTAACCATCCGCCTAGACGCACAGTTCGGGACCCCCTACCCGAGATCCGCCGGTTTTGACACCGACATTGGTGCTTTCATTGAGAGTTCCTCTGTGTCGTCGCTTTTAGGACCGGTGGCTCCTACAATCATCAACAGCGATGCAGTCCTGGGCGAGACTTTTCTCCCCGGACAGATCTTCATCTTTGGCGTCTTCGCACTGCGGGCCAATTCGCTTGACCATCTGGAGCAGATCGAAAGCTACGCCCCTGGCCATCAGGTCAGTTTTGGAAGCTTGAACTATACGGCTGATATTCGCGGAGATTTGATTTTCGACGGATTCGAGCCACAGCCGGGCGCGCCGCACTATCACGATGAGCACGATCTAGCTCTGCCGCCGAACAGTGCCCTGGAGGCCGCACCCGCGTCAGCTCTGACCCTTAATTCGGAGCCAACCGCGCCGATCGAGGACGGATGGTTGGACACCGCCTCGGGGGCTGCAATCTCTACGGCGATTGAGCCGAACACTAGCCCTGTCCTCTGCAAGACCCGTGACTCCGAGGGGCCGGACTCCTCTCCGGACTCCGAGCCCTCCGCGCCCTTGCCAATCAAATCCGATTGGGCGCCGATCATGGAGTTCACCGCCGCGGACATCTTTCAGCACTCGCCCTTTGGCGACATTCTGAAGTCACTAAAGTCTCTCTCTTTATCAGGAGAGCCCTGGCCGGACTACGGTCAGCAAGGTTGGGATACGGATGATGAAGAAATTCAAAGCCCGCCCACTACCCACTTTGTAGCCACTGTCGATGATTTAACCGACATGCTCGACTTCGACTCCGAAGACATAGACGGTATGGACGCCGATGCAGGAGACGATCAAGAACCAGCACCTATAGGGCACTGGAAAGCCACCTCGTCGTATGATATATACATGGTGGATACCCCAAAAGAAGGAGATGGTGATGGAACAGCGGGGGATGACCCCTCCAAGAAACAGCCTAAACATCGTTGTCAGCGGCGCCGCTCTAAATCCCGCCAAAATAAAAATGGTGATTCCGGCACAGGAGATAATAACACTCCAGATAGCGCCGAAGAACACCCCCTCCAGCAAGATTCAGCACAGGAGGATGGAGAAGCCAGCCCTCATGAAGGAGCGGCAGACCGAGAGGTCGAGGATGATAACTATATGCCTCCCTCCGAAGACGAGGCAAGCCTTGATGACGACAAATTCGTCGTGCCAGAGGATCCCGTCGAACAAGAGCGTTTTAAATGCAGGCTTATGGCCACGGCAAGCAGCCTCAAGAAAAAGAAGCAACAGCTTTGAGCTGATCAAGATTTGCTAGCCGACAAATGGACTGAAGTCCTTGCGGCCGAAGAGTATGAACTCGAACGCCCCTCCAAGAGTTACCCAAAACGCAGGTTGCTACCCCGATTAGAGGAGAAAGCACCCACATCACCAACGCACGACATGGCCGACCGGCCACCTCGTGGTCGTGACAGAGAGGCCTCTCGGCCCTCCACTCAAGCCGCACCCCGGCGCCGCTCAAAATACACTAAGGCACGGCAAAATGTTCCCGACCTGCGAGATATATTGGAGGACAAGGCAAGGCAAACAAGATCGATCTACGGATCGCGCGGGCGCCCCGCGGCACGTGACCCTGATCGTCACTCCGGAGATAATAAATCCAGCCGGGCCGAACACAATAGACAAAGCTCGTTTGAGCTGCGTCGGGATATAGCCCAATACAGAGGCGCCGCACACCCACTATGCTTCACAGATGAAGTAATGAATCATCAAATCCCCGAGGGTTTTAAACCCGTGAACATCGAATCATACGATGGCACTACAGATCCTGCGGTATGGATCGAGGGTTATCTCCTTCACATCCACATGGCCCGCGGTGATGATCTACACGCCATCAAGTACCTCCCACTCAAACTTAAAGGACCAGCACAGCATTGGCTTAACAGCTTGCCTGCAGAATCAATTGGTTGTTGGGAGGACCTAGAAGCCGCATTCCTTGACAACTTCCAGGGCATTTATGTGCGACCACCAGACGCCGATGACCTAAGCCACATAATTCAGCAGCCAGAAGAATCGGCCAGGCAATTCTGGACACGGTTCCTAACAAAGAAAAATCAAATAGTCGACTGTCCGGACGCAGAGGCCCTCGCAGCCTTCAAGCATAACATCCGTGACGAGTGGTTTGCCCGGCACCTTGGACAGGAAAAGCCGAAATCTATGGCAGCACTCACGACGCGCATGACCCGCTTTTGCGCGGGAGAAGACAGCTGGCTGGCTCGTAGCAATAACTTGACCAAGAACCCTGGTAATTCGGATACAAAGGATAACAGTGGAAGGACGCGTCGCAACAAGCAAAAGCGCCGCATTAACGGCGATAATTCTGAGGACGCGGCAGTCAATGCCGGATTCAGAGGCTATAAATCCGGTCTGCGAAAAAAGCCATTCAAAAGAAATACTCAGGGCTCGTCCAGTTTGGACCGCATACTCGACCGCTTATGCTAGATACATGGCACCCCCGAAAAGCCAGCCAATCACACCAACATGGATTGTTGGGTGTTCAAGCAAGCAGGCAAGTTACATGCCGAAAATAGAGACAAGGGGCTGCATAGCGATGACAAGGAGGAGCCCCGGCCGCCGAACAACAGTGGACATAAGCGTTTCCCCCCACAAGTGCGGACGGTGAACATGATATACGCAACCCACATCCCCAAGAGGGAGCGGAAGCGTGCGTTAAGGGACGTATACGCGATGGAGCCAGTCGCCCCAAAGTTCAACCCATGGTCCTCCTGCCCGATCACCTTTGATCGAAGGGACCACCCCACTAGCATCCATCATGGCGGATTCGCCGCATTGGTTCGAGACCCAATTATTGATGGTTTTCATCTCACAAGAGTCCTTATGGACGACGGCAGCAGTCTGAACCTGCTTTACCAGGATACAGTGCGGAAAATGGGCATAGATCCCTCGAGGATCAAGCCCACCAAAACAACCTTTAAAGGTGTCATACCAGGTGTAGAGGCCAACTGTACAGGCTCAGTTACACTTGATGTGGTCTTCGGATCTCCGGATAATTTCCGAAGCGAGGAGTTAATCTTCGACATAGTCCCGTTCCAAAGTGGCTATCACGCACTGCTTGGGCGAACCGCATTTGCAAAGTTCAATGCGGTACCGCACTACGCATACCTTAAGCTCAAGATGCCAGGCCCTCGAGGTGTGATCACGGTCAATGGAAACACCAAACGCTCCCTCCGAACGGAGGAGCACACGGCGGCCCTCGCAGCGGAAGTACAAAGCAGCCTCTCAAGGCAGTTCTCTAGTCCGGCCGTCAAACGTCCGAACACCGTCAAGCGCGCCCGGAGTAACCTACAACAAGACCGCCTGGCATGTTCTGAGCAGGCGTAGCAATGCGGCCCAAACCCCAGCCCTCGCGAAATAGCGAAATCAGTGCTTCGCATACATAACTACGCTCTTGAAATACCATGGGCACAGGGCGAGGGGCACCATCACGGCACACTCGAAACACGGCTTAAACCGCACTAGGGGCTGCCGATTTCTTCATTTTCTCTTACTTTTAGGACTCCACATTTCGGAATACCTGTTCGGCAATACAACTGCCGCACAAAGGATGCAAGAACCAGGGAGCAGGAAAGCTACGCTGCATTATGGAACTCCCAGGTTGTCTCTATCACGAGCAGTATACGTGTCTCGCATACAATTCCGCAGCCGGCCCCTGGAAGGGACATGTTAAATAGTCCCGCTTTTGCTTATCGCACTATTTGTATCGTTCTGCTTTGATCGCAGCCTTTCTATAAACAATGCATAGCTTTTGTCTATTTTTGCATTACGTTTTTTTACGAATATATGTTCATTAATGACATGTCGCACCCGTACACTTTGGTACAGCCAAATACGCCAGGGGCTTAACTACCCCTCAATATGGTGTGAGGAAGTCCGAACACTTTCACAAGTGTGGCACCCCGAACTTATAGCATTATATGCATCAGCTCCGAATCATGTCTTGGGTCAATAGTTGGGTTTGCCCGGCTCCTATGTTTTGGTGTCTTACGTTCCGCTCTATCGGCTAAGGTAGCACTAGGAGAACTACTGTGATTGTGCCCCAGTTGAGCTGGGCCGAGCACCTCAGTAGAGAAAGCTAAAACTGACTGTCATGATAAAGCGAGAGACTGGTCGCTGTTCGAGAGGTTTTTCGAGTCCCTAAAGACTTATGCCGCTTAGAGCGAGGAGCCGGCCTTGTCCGGCCAAAGGCGTCGATAGCGTCCCGAACTCGGTCTTCCCAATACTAGGGGCTTCGCCGAAATTTAAAATTATAGAATTCTATGGCTAAGTGAGAGTGGTCAAGCATTATAGTCCGATTGCCTTGTTCGTTGTGCTGAGCGCCTCCCTCGAAGGACCCAAACATGGGAAAAAGAGCACTCAGGTTTATCCCGAACACCCCAGCACTAGTGGCATGGGGGCAGAAGCCGACGACTTGCCATCTCTCAATTTTGATGAACGGCCGCACAGAAGGTAATATTTTAAATTCAAAAAGCATTGCTTAGCGCATATGAACAAGTTTTCAGTGCACACGATAAAACGAGCGAGTTTACTCAAATATTACATCCCTGGAACATTCCTCCGCCATAAGGCGGGCACCCTTGAGAACGCCCTCATAATATAGCTCGGGCTTGCGATGCTCTCTCCCCAGCGGTGGCCCGTCCATCACAAACTTCTCAGCATCCAACTTGCCCCAGTGCACCTTCGCACGGGCAAGGGCCCTACAGGCACCTTTGATGCAGATGGAGCGCTTGATGACCTCGAGCCTTGGACAGGCCTCCACCAGTCGCCGCACCAGTCCGAAGTAGCTCCCAAGCAGAGCCTCTCCAGGACACAGCCGAACTATAAGGCCCTTCATGGCCTGTTCGGCCACCTTGTGGAGCTCGACCAGTTGCTTCAGCTGGTCGCTCAGGGGCACAGGGTGTCCGGCCTTAGCATACTGAGACCGGAACACCTTCTCCGTCGAGCTGCCCTCTTCGGCTCATTAGAATGCGGCGGCATCAGATACGCTGCGGGGCAAATCTGTGAATGCTCTTGGAGAGCTGACGATTCGGGTAAGTAACAAGTAACTCACTTTTACATGTTTGCTTTTCATAAAGAATGCCTTACTTGCCGCTATTTTCTTCACCACATCCACCTCCTGCAGGGCCTTCCGGGCTTCGGCCTTCGCAGACTTGGCACTTTCGATGGCCGCTGCGAGCTCGGACGCTTGCGTCTTTGAGTCAAGCTCCAAACTCTCATGTTTTTTCATGAGAGCCTGAAGCTCTTGCTGCACCTCGCCGACCTGCGCCTCAAATTTCTCCCGCTTGACGCGCTCCGAGGGCGCTCTCTTCTCGGCCTCGGACAGCACCTGCTTGAGGCTCGCCACCTCAGTTGTGGTCCCTACAATAAGCAGTGTAATCCTGTCATTTTTTGCAATTGCATCTTTTTATATATTTTTCTATAAGGTATCTCTTACCTTCTTTCTCCTCGAGCTGCCGCTTGGCAAGGCCGAGCTCTTGCTCGGACCGCTCGAGGCCCTGCTTCAGGGCGCCCACCTCCGCAGTCAGTGCGGCGGTGGCTAGCAGCGAAGCCTGCATACGCATATTGACTCTTTTTTGTTAGACTCCTGCGAATTTTTTAGATCCTCTATTCGGCTTTTCTTTCTGAACGCCAAACAGAGCATCAGGGGCTACTGTCTATGCGGTAATATTTTAACATATTTTTTACTTACCTCAAAGCCTGTTAGAAGGCTGGCACAAGCTTCAGTCAGTCCGCTCTTGGCGGACTGAACCTTCTGGATCACCGCACTCATAATAGTGCGGTGCTCCTCGTCGATGGAGGCGCCCTTAAGCACCTCCAGCAGATTGCCCGGTGTCTCCGGTTGGACGGGGGCCACCGGCTCAGTAGGCTTGCTCCTCTTGGAAGGAGTTCGACTGCCGCACTCCGGAACCATTGAGGGTTCCGGCGTGGTGTCCGGCGCAAAGTCGGACTTGGAGCCCTGGGGGTCTCGTCCCCCTTACTCCTGGAGTCCGGGAGGTCGCCTCGCGGCTCCTCCAGGACCACCTCCTCTTGTCCCGGAACTTGTTGCGACGCCACTTCGGCGTCGTCCGCAGTGCGGGGGGAGGTAGCGGGCAGAATTGAATTCACGGCCGACGAAACCAGGGAGCCGCTCGACGACTCGTCGAGCCCGGCCTTGGGCGGACTGCATAATTATATTTGACATAAGGAAAAGTTGTGCAATAAAGGAATATTATGAGTTACTCCAGCGTCCGGATACTTACGATTTCGCCGGGCGCTTGGCCCTGTGTGGCCACTCCTCTTCGCCGTCGTCGGCGTCGATGGAGTAGTCCGGAGGAGGGGTCTTCCTCTTCTTGGACCCTTCGGCCTCCCCGGTCGGGGCGGCCTCCCTTTTCTTGCCTCCCCCCGCTGGAGGGGGGAAGGCTTCTTCTTCCTCCTCCTCGTCTTCACGGGAGGAGCGCGTCTTGGACTCGTCGAATGATGAATCCGACATCTACAAACACCGGGCACTCTTTCGAGTCCCCGTGGCCTTCTTCTTGGCCTTCTTCTCCGGCACCGCATAGGGTGCTGGAGCCAGCAGCTTCGCTAAGCGAGCATTGGCTGGGTCTTCGGGCAAAGGAGTCGGACAGTCGATCTGTCCGGACTTCGCCTGCCATTCCTGTCAAAGGTAAGGGAGCTTAGAACCCACATAGAGTCAAACTATGAGAAACAAATGCCCTGTAAAAGGTAAAGATAACTCACCGCACTAGCTTGACGCTGCCTGCTGAATCCGCGATCCTCGGAAGCGGATGCGGGAGCCTCGGTGCCCTTGAATAGCACCTTCCAGGCATCTTCGTACGTCGTGTCGAAGAGCCTGTTCAAAGTTCGGTGCTGCACCGGGTCGAACTCCCACAGGTTGAAGGCCCGTTGTTGACACGGGAGGATCCGGCGGACGAGCATAACCTGGACAACATTGACAAGCTTGAGCTGCTTGTTCACCAGGGATTGGATGCATGTTTGCAGTCCAGTCACCTCTCCCTTGTTGCCCCACGACAGGCCCGTCTCTTTCCAGGACGTGAGCCGCGTAGGGGGTCCGGACCGAAACTCGGGGGCTGCGACCCACTCAGGGTCGCATGGCTCGGTGATGTAAAACCACCCCGATTGCCACCCCTTCAGGGTCTCCACAAAGGAGACCTCGAGCCATAGGACGTTGGCTATCTTGCCCGCCATGGCGCCTCCACACTCCGCCTGGTTGCCGCGCACCACCTTCGGCTTGACGTTGAAGGTCTTGAGCCAAAGGCCAAAATGGGGGCGGATGCGGAGGAAAGCCTCGCACATGACGATAAACGCCGAGATGTTGAGGACAAAGTTCGGGGCCAGATCGTGGAAATCCAGGCCGTAGTAGAACATGAGCCCCCGGACGAACGGGTGGAGAGGAAAGCCCAGTCCGCGGAGGAAGTGGGAAAGGAACACTACCCTCTCATGGGGCCTTGGGGTGGGTAGGAGCTGCCCCTCTTCGGGAAGCCGGTGCGCAATGTCGTCAGACAAGTATCCGGCCTTCCTTAGCTTTTTTATGTGTCCCTCCTTGACGGAGGAGACTATCCACTTGCCTCCTGACGGTGTCCTGGACTAGGGGGTACTGACCACGTCGTCTCCCAATCTATAAGATTGGGCCGAGGACCCCCATGGCCGTATACTCATGGGCCAGTTCGGACAGCTGCCGCATACAAGGAAGATTCCACAAGACTTGGCGATCAAGACGAGGACTTCTCCCCACCGGCGTATTCGGCTAGGACTCTTGTTATCCTAGGCCTCTGGTGCATTATATAAACCGAGGTCGGGCTAGTCGATAGAGAATCCCATCATACAACAATCATACCATAGGCTAGCTTCTAGGGTTTAGCCTTCTTGATCTCGTGGTAGATCTACTATTTTACTACCCATATCATCAATATTAATCAAGCAGGAAGTAGGGTTTTACCTCCATCGAGAGGGCCCGAACCTGGGTAAAACTTCGTGTCCCTTGTCTCCTGTTACCATACGGCCTAGACGCACAGTTCGGGACCCCCTACCCGAGATCCGCCAGTTTTGACACCGACATTGGTGCTTTCATTGAGAGTTCCGCTGTGTGATCGACAAAAGGATCGATGGCTCGCCTGCAGATCAACTGCGACTTCGGCATCTTCGTCACCAGTTCGACTGGTCACCTTGGTTCGACCAAGAATTATGCCCCGTGTTCGGATCACCATGTTCGGACGAGGGCCTTCATCAAACATCAACTCCGATCTCTATCAAGATCACAGTGGAATCATCCATGGAGCTCGGGGGCTCAACGTCAACATTGCCCTCAAGCGACCGTGCTGTTTTTCTGGACAGCGAACTCGTATCTGCTGCCACCACCTCCTCGAGTAGCGCTTTGACGATCGCTTTGGTGGAATTGTGCGGAATTGAGTCTACAACAATCCTGGAAAATTTCGTCGAGTTCCGATGGAGGAATCTCTGGAAATCCACGATATAACGGAGCCCTGTCAAATCTGGACGGGAATTTGGATGTGTTTAGGGCGTGGTGTCGAGCTTCTAGCTCGGACGTCCTTTGGAAGATCCAACCGTTGATCGGCTGCGAGATTCCTGTATCTACAACCTCTCCAAATTTCAGCTCGATCCGACCGTGCAAACTCCAGGAACCTTCCAATTAGTGCATCACTTTTCGGATCTGTTTTCTGCGCGAAAACGAATCCGACCCGAGTTCATCTTTTCTATGAACGGGATTTCGGACATCCCTTTCGAAGGAAGTTTTGTATGGGGTATTGTGTTTTGTTCCCGAACACATCCCACTAACTATAATATCTTTTGAACATGATCTTCAACATCATGCTGGTGTCAAACCAGTCCGGCAATATTACTCCACGGCTGCCGACCTGCGCTAAGACACGGCGTCGCTTTGCTGAGCCAAGCTCAACTTCTTCGGATCATCATCTCGGCAAGCCGAACAAGAGCCCGGCATCGCGAAGGATAAATCATCACCAACATCGCCGCCCCACGGATTACACGGAGCGGGCATACCGGCATCGCCGCACGGTTGCTTCATCAAGCCGGTATCGACCACGTCACGACCTGCATCGACAGGGCCACACTATCGCTTCTTCAAGCTGGTGTCCATCACGCCGACCTATTTCGACTCATCGGCTGACATCGGGGCTTCGACATCTCGGCTGGACCGGGGGCTTCGCCATCTCTTCATCAACCTACTCCGGACACTTCGGCGTCATTAGCCGACCAGCTCCGTCACGTTAGCTGGGCCAGGGCTTTGCCTCGGCGAGCCAACCTTTACCAGCATTGCCATGCCGTCGTTTTATCGCCCATCACGCAATGGGTGTGCGGAGCGAGTCCCAATTTTGGGAATCACCTTCCTTCGGATTGCTACAACAAATAAACCAGGTGCTATCAATCCCTAATATTTTTTGCTTGTTTGGGTTCATTTTTCCCAAGAAATTATTACTCTGGTTTGTCCATCATATGTACACAGGTCTATCAAATGGTGGCCACATTCACGACAGTCGCATGGTGGTTCGGTCAGTTTCCGTACATAGTCCGGCGAGCGCCGCATCCGGAGCTCGGACCGACCTGCGAATTCAGGCTTTGCCACGCCTTTACTGCATCACACCGACGCCCTGCATCGACATTGACTTCGGCGCCAGGCCATATTTCTTTTATTACTCACTTTGCATAAATTATTCCTTATGCAACGATTTTTTTTAAAATTATCATTATTACTATTATCTCCGGTTTGCACTATTTTTTATGCACAGGAAAATTATCCGGGGACTTCGGCGTCACTCTGCCGGTCTGCATCGACCGTGCTATGTCACCACTTCGGCGTGTCGAGCTCTCCGCTCCGCCACCTCGGGACCGGCTTGGGGGATAGAACCTTGTCCCGCATCAATCTCGGACTGCGAACACATTAACCAGCTAAGTCGCTTTCATGCTCAAAGCTTTAATTTCTAACTTGTGTTCGGTTCGACCAAGCATTATACTTTTTTGGAAAAAAGTTGCTTGTAAATTTTTTTTTGCTTGTCCAAACTTTGTTTGTGACGCATAAATTCAAATACCCCGTTTACTTGGGGGCTTCCTTTATGAAGCTTTTCCCGTTGCATATGATTATACTTGTACGGCTTCGTTCCTTGTTCGTGTATTACGCCACAATATGCATCATATTGACTTAAGCGATTTGCAAGCTGGGTTGCCTCGCTCATGTGTTTACCCCTACGTTCCCGATTGTTCGGCTAGGGAGTAAAGGGAGCACCTTTGTGATTGTCATGATCGGGTCACCCGAGCCGGACCTCAGACTGGGTGAAGCCAAAAGCTAGCGTTCTTATAGTTTTCAATGATGGTCGGCACACAACGGAACTCATGAGTACAAAAAATCTATTGCACAAGTCTCATAATAACAATGAGCACCGAAGAAAGGTATCGGTGGGGGTACTATTTTCTTCAAAGATGCTTCTTACACCTAACGGTAATATAGCATAAGTTCCCTGAGCACGCTTTGTCTGTTACAGCCTTATGGCCTGATTGCCTGGTTATTGGAAACACCGTCGATATTCTCGATCGATGGAGTACATAACACTTTTCGGTCCTTGACCGAAGAGGGAGAAGCCGACGGTCGGTTAAGACACGTTTAAAGTTCGGTTGAACATAGATATGATATAAGTACTTCGGTATATGCAACCATTCTCCTACCCAAGTCACTTGGGGGCTCTTAAAGTTTATTTGAGCCGTTTTATAATAAGTGTTCTTCTTCTTAGTCGTTGCAAAGTTTTATTATTATTATTTATCACTACTTTTTTCGACACGAGTGTGCGGTCACTAGCCAGGGAGCCTAATTTCTCTCTCAAAGCCGCTACAGTTTAGTTTGCTAAACTGGCCTGATAAGAAGTACTCCGCCCTCGGGATAGGAGGTTGAGGCCGTAGGCTGACCCGCTCGAAGTCTTGAGAGATGATGTATCATGTTAAAGCACGACAGAAGCACTTCTTTTTTCTAAGACCAATTTTCGGATTAGCACCGAACACTTGATATTGTTCGGACGTCATGTTTTTACTGACGTTTCTTGGTTTTCCAAGCTTTTTGGCACTTTTAAACTATTTGTGCTTTTCCAGCATTAGTCTCGCAGTGCAACGCCGGACACCTTTTAGGGATTCGGCAAAAACATTCTCAGATATTGCTATATATGCATTGGTTTTGAATTGTGTCTTCGGTCAATAGTTGGGTTGCCCAGCTCCTGCACTTGCTTCCTACGTTCCGTTTTGTTCGGCTAGGCGTGCAAAGGGAGAACCACTGCGATTGTGCTTCCAGCTCACATCGTTAAGCACCTCAGTGGAGAAAGCTGAAAACTGACTGTCACAATAAGCGTAAAATGGTCAGCGATCCGATGACAATGTTAAATAACAGGCCGTTCATACATTGGCCGAAGTGTTTACGGCTTGACCTCGACTGTCAACGAACACTACCGGGGGCTATTAACTAGCCTCCCAAACTAAATCTCGATATTTTGATCTTACATTGGAGCTGAGGTTTTATGATCATGCTTAGCATGACAACCCAAAGAAAGGAACCGATAGTGGGACTATTTTCTTTGGAAGACATTTCTTCTGCTAACCAGTAATATAACATATCTCTTCGCGTACCTTTGTTTATAAAACCGTATGCCCAGATTGCCTTGTTTGTCGTAAATCTTTGCCCTCATAAAGGCTTTATAAAGTAAGACAAACACTCCTCGGCTACTGGCCGAGGAGGTGGAAGCCGATGGTCGGTCAACAAAGTTTTGTACAATGCGGATCTGAGCATTAAATGACGTAAAGTACTTGGATACATAGAGTCATTACACACAATTTGTGATTTTACTATGGATATCGATCCTTAATTCAGCCACCCGTGCCCGCATTAAGGCTCGGGGGCTACTGGGCTTCGGGCTTATTATTTAAAACATATTAAAGGGGCACATCGATCCCCTGATCTGGTGTTGCCACCCGACCAGTGTCTCGGGGGCTATTGCTTGTCCAATGCAGAAAATTTTATGTGCAATATAGTTTCCGAGGAGATTTTCATCCTCAGGTTGGTCGGCCGCACCCAACCTGAGTCTCGAGGACTGAGCACGCCGCTTTTAGTGTCCTGAAGTATTCTGCCGAGCTAGGACTTGATCCTCAGGCTGATTTTGCAAATCGACCTAAGTCTCAGCGGCTACTGGGATCAGCGGTCTTATGTCATCCTTCATGTGCATCTCGGGTTTTAGACCGATACCCACCTTGAGGGCTACTGGCTATATATCTCGGCAGAGAATAAATTGCACCAATCAAAAATATTGACAAAAATCGGCCCACATTCGGGGTGGTGCACCACGTCGGAAGTAGTCCGGCATAAAGCTCGGGCGCTAGTGGCTGGCTCCATAGAGGGCATTTCCGGCATTAAGCTCGGCTAAACTCCTTCAAACTTCTTTGAACCAAGGTGATTTACGACACATCGGATATAGTCCGGCGTTGGAGCTCGGATACAGTCCGGCGTTAGAGCTCGGATACATAGTCCGGCGTTGGAGCTCGGATACATTTCGGCATTAGAGCTGGGAAGCGGACCGGCGTTGGTGCTTGGCTGCAAAAGATACCTCGAATGCAGTCCGGCATTGGAGCTCGAACGCAAGAGGACACTGCCTCCCGGGAACAACTTCAAACCCGAGGTGTGGCATAAAAATAAACAAGGCATTGATAAAGGCCGGAAACTTAAAGGGGCTCCTCGGATACCCGATGTGTAAACCCGTCGAATGCATTTCGGCGATCCTCAAGATCGAAGATAAAGAAGATTTGTTGAACCAGTTTTCAAGACCGACGACCGAAGATGAAGAATAGTTCGGAAGAATCGAGGAGCGTCCCTAACTTGAAGACCGGTTCAGGGGGCTACTGACGGTGTCCTGGACTAGGGGGTACTCACCACGTCGTCTCCCAATCTATTAGATTGGGCCGAGGACCCCCGTGGCCGTATACTCATGGGCAGTTCGGACAGCTACCGCATACAAGGAAGATTCCACAAGACTTGGCGATCAAGACAGGGACTTCTCCCCACCGGCGTATTCGGCTAGGACTCTTGTTATCCTAGGCCTCTGGTGCATTATATAAACCGAGGCCGGGCTAGTCGATAGAGAACCCCAACATATAACAATCATACCATAGGCTAGCTTCTAGGGTTTAGCCTCCTTGATCTCGTGGTAGATCTACTCTTGTACTACCCATATCATCAATATTAATCAAGCAGGAAGTAGGGTTTTACCTCAATCGAGAGGGCTCGAACCTGGGTAAAACTTTGTGTCCCTTGTCTCCTGTTACCATCCGGCCTAGACACACAGTTCGGTACCCCCTACCCGAGATCCGCCGGTTTTGACACCGACACCTCCCACTCCGGACATGGCTGGAGGAGGTCGAGGTGGGAAGTGCGGACTTGGGCGCTGGAGCTCGAGTGCGCGGAGAATGGATAGTCAAAGGAGAAAGAAGGCGTAGGTGAGAAAGGTGGATCCTTATCCCCTTATATGGGCGGATGCAACTATGCGTCCCCACCAGCCTGATAAAACTCGCTTATCTCCCAAGCGCCGCAATCAATGGCGCGGCTGGGTTATCCACGTCCGTATTGATGAGAAATCCCGTAAATAAAGGGGACATGATCTCTGCTTTGATAGGACGTGCCAAGGAAACCTCCTCGCTAAACGCGCTGAGGTGGGACAGTAAAAACAATTCGAATAAAGGCTTGGCCGTGGTGTGATGTCACGCCACGGAATACGTCAGCAGATTAGATCTGTGTAAATAATATTCTCTCTATGGCAATATGTGGAAAATTATTTTGCAGAGCCGGACACTATCCTTGTGTTCGAAATCTTCTACAAAGTACTTGGAGGAGGAACCCGCCTTGCAATGTCAAAGACAACTTGTGCGCCGGACTCGTCGTCATTGAAGCCTGGTTTAGGGGCTACTGAGGGAGTCCTGGACTAGGGGGTGTTCGGATAGCCGAACTATATGTTTCGCCGGACTCCTGGACTATGAAGATACAAGATTGAAGACTTTGTCCCGTGTCCGGAAGGGACTTTCCTTGGCGTGGAAGGCAAGCTTGGCGATACGGATATGTAGATCTCCTACCATTGTAACCGACTCTGTGTAACCCTAACCCTCTCCGATGTCTATATAAACCAAAGGGTTTTAGTCCGTAGGACAACAACAATCATACCATAGGCTAGCTTCTAGGGTTTAGCCTCCTTGATCTCGTGGTAGATCTACTCTTGTACTACCCATATCATCAATATTAATCAAGCAGGACGTAGGGTTTTACCTCCATCGAGAGGGCCCGAACCTGGGTAAAACATCGTGTCCCTTGTCTCCTGTTACCATTTGCCTAGACACACAGTTCGGGACCCCCTACCCGAGATCCGCCGGTTTTGACACCGACAACACCAAAAAGTCAAAGCTTGGGGATGCCCCGGAAGGCATCCCCTCTTTCGTCCACTTCCATCGGTAATTTACTTGGAGCTATATTTTTATTCACCAACATGATATGTGTTTTGCTTGGAGCGTCTTGTATTATTTGTGTCTTTATTTGTTAGTGTGCCACAATCATCCTTGCTGTACACACCTTTTGAGAGAGCCATGCATGAATTAGAATTTGATAGAATACTCTATGTGCTTCACTTATATCTTTTGAGCGTTATAATTTTGCTCTATATGCTTCACTTAGATCTTTTAGAGCACGGTGGTGGTTTGTTTTAAAGAAACTATTGATCTCTCATGCTTCACTTAAATTATTTTGAGAGTCTTAATAGCATGGTAATTTGCTTAATAATAACATGCTTGGTGTTCAAGATTTGTGAAACTTTCTTTTGAGTGTGTTGAATACTAAGAAAAGTTGGATGCTTGATAATCGTTTTGAGATATGGAGGTAGTAGTATTAAAGTCATGCTAGTGGAGTAATTGTGAATTTGAGAAGTGCTTGAGTTAAAGTTTGCAAGTCCCGTAGCATGCACGTATGGTAAACGTTATGTAACAAATTTGAAACATGAGGTGTTATTTGATTGTCCTCCTTATGAGTGGCGGTCGGTGATGAGCGATGGTCTTTTCCTACCAATCTATCCCCCTAGGAGCATGCGCGTAATACTTTGGTTTTTGATGGCTTGTAGATTTTTTGCAATAAGTATATGAGTTCTTTATGACTAATGTTGAGTCCATGGATTATACGCACTCTCACCTTTCCATCATTGCTAGCCTCTTCGGTACCGTGCATTTCCCTTTCTCACATTGAGAGTTGGTGCAAACTTCGCTGGTGCATCCAAACCCCGTGATATGATACGCTCTTTCACACATAAACCTCCTTATATCTTCCTCAAAACAGCCACCATACCTACCTATTATGGCATTTTCATAGCCATTCCGAGATATATTGCCATGCAACTTTCCACCATCCAGTTTATCATGACACATTCATCATTGTCATATTGCTAGCATGATCATGTAGTTGACATAGTATCTGTGGCAAAGCCACCGTTCATAATTCTTTCATACTTGTCACTCTTAATTCATTGCATATCCCGGTACACCGCCGGAGGCATTCATATAGAGTAATACTTTGTTCTAGTATCGAGTTGTTATCATTGAGTTGTAAATAAATAGAAGTGTGATGATCATCATTCAATAGAGCATTGTCCCCAAAAAAAGAGAAAGGCCAAAGAAAAAAAAGGCCCAAAAAAAAGAAAATAAATAAAAAGGGGCAATGCTACTATCCTTTTTTTCCACACTTGTGCTTCAAAGTAGCACCGTGATATAGCGAGTCTCATATATTGTGCTTCAAAGTAGCACCATGTTCTTCATATAGAGAGTCTCATATGTTGTCACTTTCATATACTAGTGGGCATTTTTCGTTATAGAACTTGGCTTGTATATTCCAACAATGGGCCTCCTCAAGTGCCCTAGGTCTTCGTGAGCAAGCAAGTTGGATGCACACCCACTTAGTTTCTTTTGTTGATCTTTCATATATTTATAGCTCTAGTGCATCCGTTGCATGGCAATCCCTACTCCTTGCATTAACATCAATCGATGGGCATCTCCATAGCCCATTGATTAGCCTCGTTGATGTGAGACTTTATCCTTTTTTGTCTTCTCCACATAACCCCCATCATTATATTCTATTTCACCCACAGTGCTATATCCATGGCTCACGCTCATGTATTGCGTGAAAGTTTATAAGTTTGAAATTATTAAGGTATGAAACAATTGCTTGGCTTGTCATCGGGGTTGTGCATGATGAGAGCATTCTTGTGTGACGAAAATGGAGCATGACTAAACTATATGATTTTGTAGGGATGAACTTTCTTTGGCCATGTTACTTTGAGAAAACATAATTGCTTTGTTGGTTTGCTTGAAGTATTATTATTCTTTATGTCAATATGAACTTTTGTCTTGAATCTTCCTAATCTGAAAATTCATACCACAATTAAGAAATTTTGCATTGAAATTATGCCAAGTAGCACTCCGCATCAAAAATTCTCTTTTTATCATTTACCTACTCGAGGACGAGCAGGAATTAAGCTTTGGGATGCCTGATACGTCTCCAACGTATCTATAATTTTTGATTGCTACATGCCATATTATCTACTGTTTTGGACTATATTCGGCTTTATTTTCCACTTTTATATTATTTTTGGGACTAACCTATTAACCGGAGGCCCATCCCAGAATTGCTGTTTTTTGCCTATTTCAGTGTTTTGAAGAAACGGAATATCAAACGGATTCCAAACAGAAAAATCATTTTTGGAACGTGAGTTTCTCACCGGATAAGACCCAGGAGACTTGGACCCTACGCAAAGGCATCGGAGAGGCGGTCACGAGGGTGGGGGCGCCCCCCCCCCCCCCCCCCCCCGCCCGCCCTAGGGCGCGCCCCATGCCTCGTGGGCCCCTCAAAGCTCCACCGACGTACTTCTTCCTCCTATATATATCCACGTACCCCCAAACGATCAGAACAGGAGCCAAAAACCTAATTCCACCGCCGCAACTTTCTGTATCCACGAGATCCCATCTTGGGGCCTGTTCCGGAGCTCCGCCGGAGAGGGTCGTCATCACGGAAGGCTTCTACATCATCATAGCCTCTCCGATGAAGTGTGAGTAGTTTGCCTCACACCTTCGGGTCCATAGTTATTAGCTAGATGGCTTCTTCTTTCTTTTTGGATCTCAATACAATGTTCTCCCCCTCTCTTGTGGAGATCTATTCGATGTAATCTTCTTCTTTTTGCGATGTGTGTGTTGAGACCGATGAATTGTGGGTTTATGATCAAGTCTATCTATGAACAATATTTGAATCTTCTCTGAATTCTTTTATGTATGATTGGTTATCTTTGCAAGTATCTTCGAATTATACGTTTGGTTTGGCCAACTAGATTGGTAGTTCTTGCCATGGGAGAAGTGCTTAGCTTTGGGTTCGATCTTGCGGTGTCCTTTCCCAGTGACAGAAGGGGCAGCAAGGCACGTATTGTATCATTGCCATCGAGGATAACAAGATGGGGTTTATTTCATATTGCGTGAATTTATCTCTCTACATCATGTCATCTTGCTTAAAGCGTTACTCTGTTTTTAACTTAATACTCTAGATGCATGCTGGATAGCGGTCGATGAGTGGAGTAATAGTAGTAGATGCAAAATCGTTTCGATCTACTTGTCACGGACGTGATGCCTGTATACATGATCATGCCTAGATATTCTCATAACTCTGCTCAATTCTGTCAATTGCTCAACAGTAATTTGTTCACCCACCGTAGAATACTTATGCTCTCGAGAGAAGCCACTAGTGAAACCTATGGCCCCCGTGTCTATTCTCATCATATCAATCTCCATCACTTTAATCTTGTTTAGCTTTTTACTTTGCCTTTTACTTTTCACTTTGCATATTTATACCAAAAATATTATCTATCAGATCTCACTTTCGTAAGTGACCGTGAAGGGATTGACAACCCCTAATCGCGTTGGTTGCGTTGAGCTCTCTTTGTTGTGTAGGTACGAGGGACTTGTGCGTGGCCTCCTACTGGATTGATACCTTGGTTCTCAAAAACTGAGGGAAATACTTATGCTACTCTGCTGCATTATCCTTTCCTCTTTGGGGAAATCCAACGCAAGCTCAAGAGGTAGCAGGCGCGACCTTAGGCGGCAGGACGGCCACGGAGGAAACTACGCCGGCACTCGGGCCCACCGACGGAGGAGGGCTTGGGAGCGCCCAATGGGGCGGCGGCAAGAGTAGCACCGGGGGAGGGCGCCAGGGTGGCCACCTCCCCCTCGGTGATCGATGAAGGCGGGGCCTGGAACAACGACACCGCAGGAGGGGGGCACCGTCTCCAGGTCCAGACCGACAGGAGCAGGGGAGCGAGGTGAGGAGGCGGGGCAGACGACCAAGCCCACGCTGGAGGCATCGCTGGCAGCACGGGACTTGGCCACCGAGCTGATGGGGGGCCTCGAGGGGAATGCCCAGCGTGGCCTGGCACCCATGCCCACTAGGGGCCGGAGGCGAAGGGGAGCGACACTGCGATCGGGAGTGCGAGTCATCCGATCCCCCTTCGTCCTCCGACAGGCGGGAGCAGGGGCGGTGGCGGCCGTGGTAGTCCCCATCAGTCCCCGAGTTGCCGCCGGGAGGGCCATCGTCGGTGAAGCGCGGGCGGCCGACGTGGTTGGGAGGCTCGGGGGCGATCCGGGGGTCGTAGCCCTGGTCATTGAAGAACACGTGAACGGTAACATGGAGCTTGGAGGAGTCTAAGCACTTGACATTGACCCGGACCTCCTCCTCCTTGCGGAGGGAGAGCTCGTCCACCACCACCACCTTGCCCAGAATCCTGGACATCTGGCCGATGATGAGCTCAGACCGGGCGATGTCGGGGAGGCCACCCACAAGGATCCAGGCAGTATCCAGAAAAGCCACCGCCGTGGCGTCGAGGACCGGCTCAGTGATGTCGACGATGAGCTGGTTGAGGGCGAGGGTGATCCGGCCACTACAAGTGGCGTAGACGTAGCTGACGCTGTCGGGGAATATCACGGTGAAGATGTGACCGGTAGTAGGAGTGACCACCCAGTCCCACTGGTGGCGGTAGAGGTGGTTGAGCTCTGCCTCAATCATCTCTGGGGATGCCACCCCGTCGACCACCGTGACGACCGCCTGGAGGGAGGGGATGGGCGGGGGAGATCGGGGACCTCGAGGTGGAAGAATCCCAGCCCCTCGATACCGTGGCCGTACATCATGAGCTCTGACGTCACCGGTCGATCCGGGCAAAGGAGAGCGGGGTGCCCGGCATCCTTGCAGATGTAGCAGCACTGGGGGTTGATGCAGTTGACTTGCGAGTGGCCCGCCACCCCGCAGTTGAAGCAAGGGGGGCGAGGAAGGTTGGAGATGGGACCCGGAGCGGAGGAGGAGCCCGGGACCGGAAGAGGGAGGGCGGCCGGGTTGCCGCGGCCCTGGCCGCGGCGCTTCTTCTTCTTGGCAGGGCCTTGGCGGCCGCGGGAGGGGCCGCCGCCCGGAGTGGCAGCTGCGGAAGGAGCCGATGGGCCGGAAGCATGGGGCAGCACGTATTTTCGTGCAGCAGGGGCGGGCGGAGGAGCTTGGACGCGGGGGGACGAAGGATGAGCCGCCCGAGCCGGGGATGGGTTGTGGCCGCGATGTGGGACCTGTGATGGCGAACGACAGCGAGACCTCCAATCCCCCGAGGCCGCTGGGCGAGGAGAGCGGGAGCGGCCCCGAGAGTTGCGGTGGGCCGGAGAGCGGCGATCGTCACGGCGGCCATCGCGGAGCTCGCGAAGCTCACGCCGGAGCTTCTCTTCGCGGCGAAGGGCATTAGGGGATGGGCGAGAGGGCTCGCATTGTTCCTCGGCACGTCGCTTGGGCCGGGACGCCCCGTCCTCCCAATCGCGAGGCATGGCCTGGCTCGGCGAGGGAGGGGGAGGCGCAGGGGGGACAGCAGAGGGCGAGGCAATCGGCGGGGGCGCGAGGGAGGGGCGAGCGGAGTCGAGGGTGGCGGCGGGGGGAGGGAATGAGGCGGACGGGAGGCCCCCATGGACCCAGATCGAGGTGACCGGGGCCCTGGGCCGAGGACACTGAGTCGGCCAAGGAGCGGCCAGCCGGCCCGACGGGGGAGGCGCGGGCCCAGGAGGGGGGAGCATCAGGTGGTCCGGCCCACAGCCCAGGAGGCCTCTCCCAGGCGAGACACAGCCAGCAAGCGGGGGGGGAGTAGCGACCCGTAGGGTTTCCCCCGAGGTGCGGGACTCACCGCCGCCGCCGCCGGCGAGCCGACAAAGAGGGCCGGCCATGGACACTGCCGGGAACGGTGGACATGGAAGGACAGCGCGGAGGATCCAAAGGAAGCAAAGAATGGTCGGAAGGGCGACGAGCGGACAGTCGGCACTACGGAAGGCAAGCCAGGGCGATCCGCCGGCGGGGCATGGGGCAGCTCGGGTGAACCGCTAGCCACCGGACGGCGCCACGACGAGCGGGCGCAGCCCTGGTCAGAGCAACCTACAACCCCCCAAGCCCGAAGCCGCCGGCGGCGAGCCCCACCCACCCGCAAGGGCGCACCTTGCGTCCCACACGCCCGAGACGAGCTCGAGGGCGGTGTCGGCGTCTGCAGTGGCCGCGAGCCGGCGACCGAACACTGCACGCAGGGAGCTGGGCCACCGGCCCTGCTGAGCAGAGCAGAACGACGGGGAGCTGTGGCTTGGGGAGAGGGGGCGCCGGCCGGAGATGGGAACGGCTCCTCGTCGGCCAGGTCCGCCCAGCGGATGCGAGGGGCATGGGCAGGGCGGGCGAGGGAGGCAGAGGCTCGGGCGCAATGCCAGGAGCTGGCGGAGCGGACGGAGCCGGCGGAGCGGAGGGGAGCGAGGCCACCGGGGCGACACCGGAGCACGGGGAGGCGGCGGAGGCGACCACCAGCGCGGTCAGAGGAGGGTCGCCATCACGGTCGCCAGAGCCCGAGAGCGCCATGACCGGGTCTAACGGTTCGGGTGCAACAATTCTTGTCATGCTTTATGCTTCCAAGAACACATTTTAGATGATAACCAAGTTTCATAACTGCTCCCGTAAGTTGGATTAGTGTCTTCTCGATGCATTCATTGTTGATCTACGGAGTCTCGATCTTGCGTGCTTCTTTCTTCTTCGAGTTTAAAGAAGTAGACGTTGCTTCCTCGCAACTAGTCTCATGTCTAGCCTGTATTCTAGCAACAAGTGCACTAGTCTCATCTCTAGCCTCTATTCTTGCTAAAAGTGCACGAACATCTACTAAATTGCGCTCTATCAATATATCGGTGTACTCTTCTTACCAATACCAAAAGTTGCGTCCATTCTACACAATAAAAATTCAAGTTAGCACGACTAGTCAAATCCGAGAGCACAACCGAAGCTCAGTAGCAGATACCCCATCGGTTGAGCACTTGATGAACACCCGTCCGGGATGTTCCGGCGTTGTAGACATGCAGCGCAAGACCTTTTTTGGGTAGTGGTCGCACTTAATAAATGGCATCGGTGCGCCGACGAGCTTTTGGGCCAGCAACGAGTCTATCTGTCTGCAAACCATCGACGGTGTAGATCCGAGCGGCTAGACGCGGAGTCGGTACCTGCATGCGGCCTTGCGGCATTCCCGGGGCCTTCCAGCCCGGTGCCCGGCCAGTCCATGGCACGGCGCGGCCTCCCACAGTCGGGCGAGATCAATTCCGGCCTGATCCGCTCCAAATCCGACCACCGGGTGCGTAAATCAGGTGACCGTGGTTGGGTAGCTCGGGGGCGTCGAGGGAAGGGGCGGCTGGGCGAGCGCGCGTCCAAGCTGCAAAGCGGCGGCGGCGGCGGCGAGGGACGAGAGTGGCGGGGGTGCGGCTGGAGCACTCGGTGGAGGGAAGGGGGAGGGGGCGGATAGAAAAACGGGGGCATGTGCAACCGACGGTCGGGCCAGGAGAGGACAAGCGCACGCGTCCGGCCCGTCCGCGCGTTGTCCATTTCACCTCAAAGGCGGCCCAAACTTATGTCGGGATGTGTCGAAAGCGGACAAAAAACAGACAAAAGCCTGTTTGCGTCCATGCGTTGGGCCATATGATATGTCTGTTTTGTCCCAAATGGACGCACCCGGATATGATGGGGTCGCGCGCTGGAGTTGGCCCAACACAGAAAACAGAAAAGATGGTGCATCACCACCAAATCTTCAGAAGAGGTCGATCATGTCCAGTTCTGTGTGTATAGCATTCCAACTAGCTAGGCTGGTCCGTGGCTGATGACCTACACGACGTTGACTCATGGTAGCGAAATTTGGTTGTGCGGATAGTGGCCATTGCGTCGATATCGCTCCTAACGTTACGATTGCTTGGATGATGTTATCTATGCTTGTGTTAGATTCAGATTTGTTCTGTTCATATACAAAGAAAATCAGATTTGTTGGATTTGTCCTCCTCAGTACCCCGTCCTGTGATCCATACCGTGTAGTTTATGCATGCGATGACTTTACCACGGCATGGCTGTCGCCTTCGCGGTATGAATATGATACATCCGGCTCTATAAAATGTACACCAAGTGTTGATCTCCTTTTTGTTTCCGGCGAACCCGACATAGCCATGATAGCTCAGTAATCAGCGTCCGTCTGCAGAACCATTTGTTAGCCAGTTGAACACGCATATACTAGTCTAGTCCGGCTTTTCCCTTCAAAATGAACCTCATTGAGATTAGCGATCGACATTGACTTTTGCTGGCAAGACGACAGAATTACTTTGATTTCTACGGTTTATTACAAGGCTCAAGTGGGAAATTGACTCGGTGCATGGAGTATATACATATATTTCGTGTACTACGTGCTTTGACCGATCACACGCGTCATAAGAAAGCTCAAGCGGGTGGCATATTGTGAAGTTAAAGAAGTTGGTCAAACTCCACGTTTGGAGTACTGAGAGGATACAAAAACTTGTTGCTGACGAGAAAACAACACCGCATGATGGATCACATGGACGTGCTATCGCGTGCAACGCACCGACCTTACTGTAATATTAAAGTGTGTGTCACCTTTCACGCCTTCACGGCCTCATCAATGCAAGTGATAGCACGATAGATCGCCGCAGCTAGCACCGCGGCACATCGGCATAACAGCCCACGACCAGTGGTCAAACCGTGGGAAAATGGACCGCCTGCACATGCAACAATCTAGTCCGAATCCTCCAAAACCTCGCCGGACAACCCAGTCTTCTCCGTGCTGTCGTCCGGGCGGACGAAATTACACGAGCGCGGAAGCCTGACGAGTCGCGTACGTAGGCCCTACGCCATGCACGAAGCTCGTAGCTGAATCCTCGAACGTAGCTTCCGGCTTTGACGGGGTTTTTGTCCTCGTAGCACTCGTCGGTTGTGTCGGTCGGTCCGTGTGGTTTATCCGGTGTTGAAGCAAGTTTCTGGGAGCGTGGTACACTGCATGCAGGTATATCACCTTTTTCCAGGAAACTTGCCTGCATGGATGCATGACTCACCACGCACTCTTTGATAGTACTCACTCCGTTCATAAATATTTGTCTTTCTAAAGATTTTAACAAATAACTACATACGAAGCAAAATGAGTGAATCTACAATCTAAAATATGTCTACATACGTCCGTATGTTATAACCATTTGAAATGTCTAGAAAGACAAATATTTGGAAACGGAGGGAGTACGTGTCAACACTGTGCATGGTACGTGTAATGCGTGTGGACAGCTGGCTTTGCAGAAACCGCCCCACTAAATAAGCAAGCCGGATGAGAACAACGTATATACCTATACGTATACAGCAGAAAACAATAAACAACTAAGCACGTGACAGATCATCACGGATAAGCGCGCATACACACACCTACGCGAACTGGTAGATAGATATGTATCCCCTCGCTGGCATGCGCATGATGGACCGTTTCCGTCGTCGCCCCGCCAAAAGCCAGAGAGCCAATTCAACACACGAAACCACATCTTGTTGTGGTCTCGTCTCTTAAGAGCATCTCCAACAGGCGCGCTAAACAGACGCCGCGCCGTAAATATATCCACTTTAGCGCGCGCGCAGCCCGGCGGGCGTGCAATAACCGCGCGCGCGGTAAAAGCAGTTGTGCGCGCGGCAGAAAGCGGCACCTTGCGCGGTGTATTTGCGGCGCCTGCTTCGTGCGGCACACTCGACGCTCGCGCTGCGCGCTCTTCTTCTCCCCCTTCAAAGCCCCGCGCGCGCCGGCGCCGGCGACCCGCACCCATGGACGCACGTGTCGGCACCCCGCTCATCCCGAGCTATAGCTGCGACCCCCCCCCCCCCGCCCCCGCCGCCACCGCCGCCGGCACAAACCCTAGCCCGGTGGCATTGGCCTCGCCTCCGCCGGAGCTCCGCCGACCATCGGCCTCGCGCGCGGCCTCTTCATGCCGCCGCGGATGACCTCGGCGGCGGGTGGCGTCGCTCCGGCGCCGGCCCGAGCCGCCGCCCCCTCCTCCTCAAAGCTCCCTAATGCGGCGCGGCCAAAGAAGGGCAAGACATCGGCGAAGAAAAACAAGGCGGCGGACGGCTCCGGCACCTCCAAAGCAAAGACGAAGAAGCTTGCGGGGCGTGCGACGGGCGCGACGGCTGCCGAAGCGCCGGCAAGCTCACTCGTTGAGCCGACGCGTGATTTGCATTTTGAACTTGGTTGGATGAACTTGTGGGCGTGATTTTAAACTTGTGGGCATGAACATCATAAACTTGTTTGTGTGAAATTTTTGTTGTGTTGAAAATGTTCATCATTTTGTGTTGAAAAATGCCATATGCAATGCACCGGCGAGCCGCGCGCGCTGCATTTTGGCGCGCTGCATTTAGCGCGGCTGCTGGAGCCTGCGCTGCGCGCCGCGTCAAACCAGGCGATGCGCGCGCGGGATATCTGTTTTTGCGCGCGGCGCGACCGGCGCCTGTTGGAGATGCTCTAATAGGAGGCGGCGAGGGCGAGGGTGGGTGGCGCCACCGGACAAAGCGCCCCGTGCCAACGCGCTACGCGACGACGACCCGCACTGCTCGCTCACTGGGCCGCACCCCAAAAATGCTAGACATACAAAGACATACACGCTTTTACACGGTCCTTCCATCTAACAACCAATCACAAACCTCTCCCATCTGATTTTCAGGGGGTGGGCCGCCACGCTCACCTATTGACCAATCAAGATTAACCATCCTGTAAAAACCTGTAAATCGTTTGTACATGTAGCATTGCCGGCCGCACCGCACCGCACTACGTGTTCCTTCCTTCCTTGCTAATCTGCGGATCGGTCCTCCTAGTTTACATTTTCTGCGAGTAAACTGTACTAGCTGTACGTGCGTCGCTTCTGATGACCTCTTTCGTTTACAAATTTTTGACAGTTAATAGGGCGTTGATTTTACAAGCGGAGCAGCGCGCTTTGCTTGCTTGTTTTCACACGCATTTTCAGTGAGCATTAACGCACAAGGGGCCGGGGGGACGACTGTTTGCCGCCCCACATTTCCGTATACCAAAAGATCCACTTTCGCAAGGACGTGCGTCACGTACACACACAAACACAGTAGACACAGTGCACACAGGAGGCTCATCCTCTTGTTTGCTTCGTTTTTCAGCCGGTAGCGAGTGGGTTTTAGCCTAGATTTTCAAATGCGCCCACAAGGAGCCAGCAGGGAAGCGACCGGGAGGGGAGGAGAGGACGACGCGACGTGGTGTTGTGCTGTGCAGTGTAGTGTAGCGTGGTGCTTTGTTTTGTTGCGGCGTCGTCGTCGCGTTGCGGGTTGCGGACGAACAGCGAGGACGCGCGTGCTTTATTATTCCACCTTCCCGCCACGTGAGGACAAGGCTCCTGCCACTACATCTATTGGGTGCGCCAAAAGCCACCGCCTATTATTAGCGGTGGCAGCACAGCGCGTCCTTGTACTACTAGAGTAGCACGGGCAAATGCTAAACCCAGCGGCTTCAAGCCTGCACCTACCAAGAAGAGCAAAAACCATGACAACGAACGATCACACGAAAGCAGATTGCCATGACGCAAACGGAAGAAATTGCGAGCACGAAAGCATGAGCTTCGTAGCTACAGGTACCGGTACAGAAAAGCTTTCTAGCTAGCTACGTGGTCGCCGGTCTGTCACGCGTGGTGGTGTCCCGTCTGTACCTGCGTACTATAGTGTCAAGGGAGGAGAATAGAAGGCGGACGGTGCACTCTTTCAGAGATATTCCCGGCTGCTTGGCTACGTGCCAATGCACGGAGTGGGCTTGCCCGGGGTACAAGACAAGATAGCGCCATGGATGGGGACAAAGGACAGCCTCCCCCACGCCTTTTGTCGCGGACGGGCGCCCCAAAACTCCAAAAACCTGCCTTGCTCTCCCTCCGCAAGATACACTACACACGTCCTCCCCTCTCGACCATCTTCCACTTCTTTATTCTCTTCAGAGCATCCATGGTCGGGCATCTCAAACCTGCGTCAAGCCTTATACGTCCAGACGGACCGCTCGGTCACTGTTCGGTCATGTTTTTTTTCCAGACGGCCCTTCAAACGCCCGGGCTGACCGGACCCCTCATATTCAGCTCAAATATGGGACGAATATGGAGCGTCCAGGCACGTCCGTCACGTCGAACACGTCCCACGCTGGCCCACTCGACCCCACATAAAATCCTTCCCATACGTTCGCCGAACCAAACCCTAGCCACTTCAATCCCCTCCACTCCACTCCCCTCCGCCACCCAATCTCGTCTCCGGCTCCTTCCGGTCGTCTCCGGCATGGCGGACAGCGGATCTGAGTCCTTCACCTCAAGATCCGTCGACCCCGAGCTCATCTCATGCGGCCCCGAGGAGGAGATGGTTGTCCAGCTTGCGCTCCACCGCGCCCGGGATGAGGCCCGTGCATGGCTGCGCTCGGATTTCCATCCGTCATGAATCCATTGTGTCCACCCAAATGGCGCATGGATCCGGCGCTAGGCCGAAAGTAGCTGCCTCGCAGAAGGCCATGCTGTCCGTCTGGCGTCTGAACGCGCTGGCGGACGCGCAACCCCTCTGGTGGTGCACCGAGATTCAGGACGTACCATCATCCCACAAGGCAATGGCACGGCGTGCCCGCCATGCAAGGCACCGGGCGCGGGATGTGGCGGCAGCCCTCGTGGCGGCGGACGTCGGCGTGGCAGAGTCGCATTCTTTGGGGTTTGTTTTGAATCTTTTTTAGATCAACAGGGAGGAGGAAATTGGTTTGATTCTCTAGGGTTTGTTGAACACGCATATACTTGTCCGTTTGTTGCCTTGAAATGCACCACCTCATTGAGAATAATGATCGACGTTGAACTTTTTGGCCAAGAGAAGACGACGGAATTGGTTTGAATCTTTTTTAGATCAACAGGGGGAGGAAATTGGTTTGATTTTCTAGGGTTTGTTTTTACAAGGCCCAAGTTAGAAGTGACTCGGTGCGTTAAGTATATATATACTCCTATATAATTGTTGCACGTGTTTGTTTTTGCGAGAAAACTTTAAATCTATTCATCTTCGATCATGACGGTTCAATGAACAACAGAAATGAGAAAATTTACATCCAGAGCCATAGACCACCTAGCGACGACTACAAGCACTGAAGCAAGCATGAAATAAAAAGACGAGCCGCCGTCATTGCCCCTCCTTCGCTGGAGCCAGGCAAACTTGTTGTAGTAGACAATCAATAAGTCATCGTGCTAAGGTCCCATAGCACCAACGTAGCAGATCAGCAACTGCCATCGATGAAGAGTAACGTAGATCGAAAGGATCCAACGTGAAGACACACAAACATAGATGAACTTTGACCAAATCTGAGCAAATCCATAGAGGACAGATTCGCAGGAGACACGTCTCCACACACCCATCGACGATATGCTAGACACACCACCTGAACGGGGGCTAAACGGAAAGAACCTTATTCTATTTTCAAGGAGCCGTCGCCGTCTCATCTTCCTGACAAAACTCAAAGAAACATCCGAAAACAACCCTCCCCCCCCGCCCCCTCCGCCGCCGGCAAGGGACGAGATCCACAATGTCGCCATGGCCTAAGGCCACCGGAGATGAGACGAGCCGGCAGGAGGCAGTGGAACCCAAGACTTTTCTTAGGGGATGAGACGGACCGGCCACGCGCATCACCGGACAAGATCATGCGAGTGGCATATTGTGAACTTAAGGAAGTTGGTGACATGTATAAAAAAAACTTCTTCCTGACAAGAAAACAACACCACAGGATCGATCACATGGACGTTATATCGCGTGTAACGCGCAGATCTTACTAAACTAAAAACTGTGCCACCTTTCACGCCATCACCGCCTGATCAATGCAAGTGATAGTACGACTATTTATCGATCAATGCAGCTACCCCGTTGAAGATATGCACAACCGCCCACGACCAGTGGTCAGCCGTAGAAAAACCGACCGCATGCACATGCAAAAATCCAGTCTGAATCCACCAAAATCTCCAAAAACAGAGAATCCAGTTTTCTCCGCGCTGTCGCCCGGGCGGAGGAAACTAGAGCACACGAGAGCGGAAGCGTGACGAGTCGCGAGCGTAGGCACTACGCCATGCAGGAAGCCCCTAGCTGAATCTACGCACGTAGCTTCCGGCTTTGACGGTTTTTTGTCCTCGTAGTGATCGTCGGTTGTGTCGGTCGCGGTCTAGTTTATCCAGTGTTTTCCACGGTGATGACTCATACTCGTAGTGGAAGCGTGGTAGACTGCATGCATATCACCTTTTTCCCGGACATTTGCGTAGACGCATGACTCACGACGCACGCTTAGATACGTGTCTACACTCTGCAGAGTACGTGTATGCATGTGGACAGCTGGTTTCGCAGAAACCGCCCCCAACTAATGAAGCCGGATGAGAACAAGGTACTACATATACGCAGGAGAAACCAATAAACACTTGGCACGTGACAATGCAGATAAATCTTTCTTTTTTTGCATCGCAGTGCAGATAAATAAATCCCGGACCTACGCTACGCGAACTGGTCGCCCCGCCAAAAGACACACGAAACCAAAGCGCCTCCGTAAGCTCGTTGTCGTCTCGCCTTTTAATAGGAGGCGGCGAGGGCGAGGGTGGGTGGCGCCACCGCCACCGCCACCGGACAAACCACCCCGATCCATTGCGCTAGGCGACGACAGCCGCATTAAGCTGCTCGCTGGGCCGCACCGCACTCTGCCTCCCCCCTTCCCTTCCCTTCCCTTGGTCCACGTGTTCCTCCCTTGCTCATCGTGCGTGGCGTCTGGTGAATGGTGAGCACTGCCGTTTAGACTGTTTTGACAGTTTAACAGGGCGTTGGTTTTCCTCTCCGCCGAACAAAACAACTGCCTGCTTGCTTGCTTTCACACGCATTCTCTGCGTAGTACCAGTGCCAAGCATTAACGCACGAGGGCCCGGGTGGAGTACTGTTTGCATGCCCAGCTAGCAGCCATGGGATGCAGTATGCACCGCCCCACATTTCCGTGTACACACACATCCACAGTGCACACAAGGAGGTTCACCCTCTTGTTTGCTTCGGTTTTTAGCCGGTAGCGAGTGGGCTTTAGCCTAGATTTTCAATGCGCCCAGAAGCAGCCATTAGAGGGAAGCGGGAGGGAGCAGAGGAGGAGGACGCGACGTGGTCTAGTGTTTTGTTTTGTTGCGGCGTCTTCGTCGCGTTGCGGTGTGCGGACGAATAACGAGGACACGCGGGCTTTATTATTCCACCTTCCCGCCACGTGACGACAAGGCTCCTGCCACTATATTTATTGGGTGCGCCAAAAGCTACAGCCTAGCACCGTGCGTCCTTGTAGTACAGTACCAGAGTAGCGAAGGCAAATGCTACGGCCAGCGGCTTGCCATGACAACGAACCACCAGACCATACGAAAGCAGATTGCCATGACGACGCAACCGGAGGAGCAGCCATTTGCTCGCTCATGTTACGCTTGTGTATTGCTAAGCAAGAAATGGTTAGCAAGAAAGCATGGCATGGCCGCATGGGCTTCGTGGCTACTACAGGTAACGGTACAGAAAGATTTCTGGCTACTCCACTACATTTTTTGTTACCGCACTACTCCTAGCTACGCTTGTGTCAAGGGAGGAGAATAGAAGCGGCACGGTGCACACTTTCAGAGAAATTCTCCGGCCGCCTAGCTCCGTGCCAAGCCGCGGCGTGGGCTTGCCCGGGGTACAAGACAAGAGAGCGCCATCGACATGTATGGGGACAAAGGACACCCTCCCCCACGCCTTTTGTCGCGCCCCCGAAGTCCAAAACCCTCCGTTGCTTTCTTTCCTTCATTCGCTAGATACACCACCCACGTCCTCCTCCTCCTCCTATTTCCCTTCAAGTAATGTATACCTTTTTTTTTCTAGGGGACCCTTTTAGTATATCTGATTTGCCTCTTTCTCATTACAATAGAATAGAGCATCTCCAAGAACTGCCTTACTATAGAGCAGCGCTGTCTTTTTATTATTTTGGACGACCAAAACGTCTCCAACAACTGCAAAAAAAATCTAACCGGGTCAAAATCGTTCTTAGGCAGCACAAAAACATGGCACCTCCTACTGCATATTTGTGGCACAAGCGCTGCTGCCCAAAAACGAGGTTAATATAAAAAATAATAACTACCACATTACGGGCTAGGGTTACGGAAATCTACCACTTCTTCAAATTTCCCAATACGCTACCACAAAATTGGTTGGATGTTCCAAAAAAACTACTATGTTGCACTGATGACTGGTTAGCTAATTTTAATCGCAATTATGACAGATTGGGTCCACTCGTCACGTGTGATGTGGCATAAAAGTCAACACCGTTTGCTTTGACCATCACGACAGTTGGAGCCCACATGTCGGTCCCTTAAAAAAAGCAATCAGGTCCCCATAACTTTTTAGAAAAGCAATCGGGTCCCTATATTTTCTTAGAAAAAGCAAACGGATCCCTCTAAATTTTCAGAAAAAGAAATCAGATACCTGCAAAGAAAAATAGAGCAACCGAGTCCCTATAATACTTTAGAAAAAGAAAATGGATCCCTGTAATTTTTGAGAAAAAAATCGGATCCCCGTAGGAAAAATAAAAAAGCAACTAGGTCCCTATAGTTATTTTTAAAAGCAAAAGGATCCATTTATTTTTTGTAAAAAAAAAATAAGATCCCTACAAATTAAATAAAAAGCAATCGGGTCCCTAATGTTTTTAGAAAAAGCAAACAAATCCCTGTAATTTTTGAAAAAAAGAAATTAGATCCCTGCAGAAAAATAAAAAACCAATCAAGTCCCTATAATTTCTAAGAAAAGGAAAACGGATCCCTGTAATCTTTGAAAAAAAGACATAAGAACCCTGCAGAAAAAATAAAAAAGCAATCGGGTCCCTATAATTCTTCCGAAAAAGCAAACGGATCCCTGTAACTTTTGTAAAAAAGAAATCAGATACCTGCGAAAAAGTTAAAAGGCAACCAGGTCCTTATATTTATTAGAAAAAGCAAACGGATCATGTAACTTTTGAAAAGAAGAAATCAGATCCCTGCAGAAGAAAATAAAAAAGCAGTCGGTGCCTATAATTTTTTAGAGAAAGAAAATGGATCCCTGTAATTTTTCGCAAAAAGAAATTAGGTCCCTGTAGAATAAATAAAAAAGCAATCGGGTCACTATAATTTTTTGAAAAAGAGCAAACGGATCCTTGTAATTAAAAATAAATTAGATCCCAACAACAAAAATAAAATAAGGACCAGGTCCCCATAACTTTTTAGAAAAGAAACAGGTCCCTATATTTTGTTAAAAAAGCAAACAGATCCTTGTAATTTTTCAAAAAAAGAAATCAGATCCCTGCAAATAAATTAGGTCCCTATAATTCTTTAGAAAAATCAAATTAATCCCTGCAATTTTTTTAAAAAGAAATCAGATCCCTGTAGAAAAAATAAAAAAGCAACTAGGTCCTTATAATTATTTAAAAAGCAAACGAATCCATGTAATTTTTGTAAAAAAGAAATCAGATCCCTGCAAAAAATAAAAAACAATCGGTTCCCTAATAAAAAAGTAAATGGATCCGTGTAACTTTTGAATGGGAGAAATCGGATCCAAGCAGAAAAAATAAAAAAACAATCAGGTCCCTATAATTTTTTAGAAAAAGCAACCGGATCCCCGTAATTTTTGAAAAAAAAGAAATCATATCCCTGCAGAGAAAAATGAAAAAGCAACCGGGCCCCCATAATTCTTTAGAAAAAGGCAAAAAGAAAACGGATCACTGTAATTTTTGTAAGAAAGAAATCAGATCCCTGCCAAAAAAAAGCAACCAAGTCCCAATAATTTTTATAAAAAGCAAACGGATGCCTGTAAGTATTTTTAAAAAGAAATCAGATCCCTCGAGAAGAAAATAAAAAAGCAATCGTGAACCTATATTTTTTTTACAAATAGAAAATGGATCCCCGTAATTTCTCACAAAAGGAAATTAGGTCCCTACAGAAAAAATAAAAAGAAATCTGGTACTTATAATTTTTGGGAAAAAGCAAACAGATCGTTGTAATTTTTGATAAAAAAGAAATTAGGTCCCAGCAGCAAAACTGCAATAACAGTCAGGCCCCTATAACTTTTTAAAATAACAAACAGATCCATCGAATTTTTACAATAAGGAAATCAGATCTCTGCAGAAAAAATATAAAAGCTATTGGGTCCCTATAATTTTTTAGAGAAAGCAAACTGAACCCTGTTATTTTTGACAAAAAGAAACTACATCCCTGTACAAAAATTAAGTTGCAATGGGGTCCCTATAATTTTTTTAGAAAATGCAAACGGATCCGTGTAAATTCTGAAGAAAAAATCAAATCCCTGCAGGACAAAAAAAACAATCGGGTCCCTATATTTTTCTTTAAAAAAGCAAGCGGGTCGATCTATTTTTTGAAGAAAAGAAATCAGATCCCTCTAGAAAAATTAAGAAAGAAATCGGATCCCTGTAATTTTTTAGAAAAAGCAAATGGATCCCAATTATTTCTGTAAAAAAGAAATCAGATCCTTGCATACAAAATAAAAAAGCAACCGTGTCCCTATAGATTTTTGGAAAAAATAAAAGTATCCTTGTAATTTTTGAAAAAAACAAATCAGATACCTGCAGGAAAAATAAAAAAAGCAATCGGGTACCTAGAATTTTTTAGAGAAAGCCGACGGATCCCTATAATTTTTGAGAAAAAGAAATGTGATCCCTTGAGAAATAAAAAAGCAATCGGGTCCCTATAAATATTTAGATAAAGCAAACGGTTCCTCGTAATTTCTGGAAAAAAAATCAGATCCCCGCAGAAAAAAAACACGGGTCCCTATAAGTTTTTAACACAAGCAAACGGATGCGTATAATTTTTAAGGAAAGAAATAAAGTAGCTATAAAAAATAAAAAAGCAATCGGATCCCTATAACTTTTTAGAAAAAGCAAACAGATCCGTGTAATTTTTTTAAAAAGAAATCGGATCCTTGTAGAAAAAAAGCAATAGGGTCCCTGCAAAAACAAAAATGCAATTAGGTCCTTGTAACTTTTTAAAAAAAGCAATCTGGTCATTGTAATATTTTTGAAAAAGCAATGGGATCCTTATAATTTTTGAAAAAACGGGATCCCTATAGAAAAAAAGCAATCAGATCCCTACAGAAAAAGCAATCAGGTCCTTGACTTTGCCGCCGGCGAGCTCATCCCCGCTTCCATGGCTTGGGGTCACCAGCGCACACCGACGCCGGCAGCAGTTGCTTCCTCTTGCGCACGAGAAGCCGACCATGTTGGATTAGGAGCTCGCTGTCGCGTGGTGGGGATGGTGTACGTGGCCTACCCGGTAGCCGAGGAGAACGACTACGACCCCTCTTCTCCGCCTCTGGCTTCCCCGCCCGACGATGGGTCCTGCCTCCTCCCTGGCTGCTGCGACGGGTGACGGCTCTCGTGGCCACGAGTAGCCAGTGGGGGAGGGGATCCATCCATCATTGTGTCGCCGGTAGGGCAGGCGCAGATGAGCGCCCTGTGTGGAGCGGCGCATCCGGTGGGTTGTCAGAAGAAAAGAAGGGAGAGAGAGAAGAGGCTTACATGTGAGCCCCACCCAATCTTAACGGTCAACTTAACTCTTTAGATAACGGTGTTGATTTTTTTGCCACGTGGAGCTGACAAGCGGGCCTCCATGTCATAAACCGGATTAAAACGTAATTGTTCAGTCACTAGTGTTTTTTGGTATAGCCTTCCAATTTTGTGGTAGCGGTTTGGGAAATGAAAAAGTGGTAGTTCTTCGTAACCCTAACCCGTAATGCGGTAGTTTTTTGCAATTTACTCCAAAAATGAGAACGACCTTGTGCATCTGTGAAATTTCCCTCCCGCGTCGCCGTAGCGCCTGACTATCGCCTCCATGGTTTGCACCATCGACGTCACTAGCTTTGTCCGCCCCCTCCCCTGGCTCCACCCCAACTTCACCTCTCATGAGTGTTGTTTCGCCACGCAGCCAAATCAGGATCCAGCACCATGCCTTTCGTCGCCCAATTCAGTTTGTTGGAAGGCCCGACTCAACCCGTAATGGCTCCCCGAGGTCCTGAACGGTCCGTCATCCTTTTTTATTCCTACCGCATTGGAGGTGTTCGAGCAATTGCCTGTGAGGTGCAAAAAAACTTGGAGATTGCTTTCATTTTCTTGTTTTCACACAAGTTGGTTGCGATGGAGATTTTGGTATTGTAGATGAGTTCGTCGGTTCGCTCATCCTTTCCATGGGGTGATTCCTCGTTGAACGAGGAAGCAGACATCATCGAAGAAGAGGACATTGTGGTGGTCTTGATGATGCATGCCGACAAGAGACCATGAGTATTTGCATAGAGACCGGCAAGGGGTCACCAGACATTGATGCGCAACTATTTTGGGCCGCCGAAGCCGGTGTCTCCGGAGAAATACTTTTCGTCATGTGTGAAGGAACATGATCCTTCCTTTCAGTAGAGGAGGAATTAATTGCGCCGTTAACCTCGGACACAACACTAGGAAGAAAGTGACTGCCGCATTGTGCATGATGGCCTATGGTGTCCTGACACATTTCATTGTTGATAATATGGCAATTTGAGAGAGAACATGAATCTTTTATGTCATACGATTTGCAAATGCGGTGGTTGACGTGTTTGGGCTTAGAGTATTTGAGCACCCAATGCTGATGACACTTAGAAGCTTTTGGAGATGAACAAAGCTCGTGGGTTCCCAGGTATGCTTGGCTCCATTGATTATATGCATTGGAGTTGGAAGAACTACCTAGCAGGATGGCATAGACAGTTCAAAGGACATAAGAAGGATGCTACCATCATTCTTGTGGCCGTGACCGATTTGGTGACATGGATTTTACATGCATATTCCGGGATGTCAGGGTCTTGCAATGACATCAACGTGCTCTAGCGGTCAGCCTTATTTGCAAAGCGAATGGAGAATTCTCATGGGGGGAGTTCCAAGAAAAATGGCGGACTTACAACATGGGGTACTACCTTGCAGATGGCAAGAATGAGCCTGACACTTTTTTGAGGCATACAATGACATTTGAGCTGCTTTTATGCATGTAGATCTTTAAAAGGATCTCACGAAGGAGTGGCGGGCATAAAACAGGCAAGAAAACGTCCGGTCGTTGCTATTCATGTGAACTTTGTTTGATTGTTTGACGAACTATTTGTGTTGAATTTGATGGTTTATTGCAATATGTATGTATATTGTCGACAGAAAAAATGCCGTGCAGTTACTTGTTTCTTTGGCGGCTGTTGGAGCAGTCTTGTCCTATTTTAGAGCAAGTGTTGGAGTCGATACTTTTTCATGCCAAAAGCCCCATTTTTTCGTGCCCTAAATTATATTCCAATAGCCCTTTCGTGCCCTAAAAGAAAATCAGAAGTTTTTTTTTACTTTGCTTGCTATGCTTTTCGGAATTTACCGTCCATCAAGAGTATATGAGCCTGGCCTCCGTTGTGAATTACCGCTCCCAGTATACCTGGCCATGGGCTGGGCCGGGCCGGGCTTGGACCGGGCCTTAAAAAACCCACGGCAGAAAACTGAGACCCAAGCCCTACCATCGGGCCTACTTTTCAAGCCCATGCCCGGCCCGTCTGGTAAAAAGCCCTGAATAGCCTTAGGGCTTAGGGCCGTGGGGCGGGCCTCTTCCTAAAAATGCCAATATGCCAAGCCCAAACCCGTTCAGGCCTGCTGGTGGGCTCAAAACTCAGGCCCAGGACCGGCCCGCGGGCAAGCCCATCGGGCCTAGGCCCTGGATTTTAGGGCTGGGCCTTGGTGGGCCGACAGGCCGGGCAGGAGATGGCCATGACTAGCTCCCAGCTTCACTTTCTCTCACCTTCTCCTGCTATGTTTGCATCCTTTACTGCATGGTGATCTGTCGGAGGTGAGCTAGCTTTTCCTCTATCCCTTGGTATTTTCTCCTTGAGAGAATGCTTGGTGTGTTTTCCTGCCTGCCTTGTTCCTCCCTCCCTTTCTACTACCACTAGTACTACATTGAGTAAAGGCCACTGAATAGTGATGCACCCGTGCATGCATGCCCGACGAATGCATGCAGAAATAAATGGCCCTGATTTCCCCTTTGTCCGCTCCTCGCTCTGACCCGAGTGAATTGTATTCTTGCTCCTCGAGCCATTGCCTCTTGTTGCCGTCCCCTTGGACCTCTGGCCTTTGTTCCTCTCTCCTTGTCTCCTTCCCTGCCCTGCCGTGCCCTCCCACTCCTCTCTGCTTGGCCTCCTCCTCCACACCCGTCTATTTAAGGCTGCTGCCATGGTTTGTTAATTGGATTTCTCCTTTGCAGTTTGCACCACGCAGCAGCCTTCCGTTCCGCAGCGAGCCAAAACCTCTGAGACGGCCGCCGTATAAATCGCCCGTCATCCACCACGCCACGGCCGGCATCGGAGAGATAGATAGATAGATAGATAGATAGATAGACACGGAAAGGAAGCAAGTTTGCTAGTAGCTTCGTGAGCCGAGCGGGATCGCCGAGCGGAGCGGGCGGCAGCGCTGGCGAGGCTGATGGTCCACCAGGACGAAGGCTCCTCCTCGTCGGTCACCTCTTCCCCGCTCCAGAACTTCTCCAACATGCCGCTCCACCCGCACCCGGGCGCCAACGGCGCCGGCGCCGGGGGCGCCACGCCGCCCTGGATGCTGCGCGAGCTCCGCTCTGACGAGCGCGGCCTCTGCCTCATCCACCTCCTGCTCAACTGCGCCGCCGCGGCCTCCGCCGGCCGGCTCGACGCCGCCAACGCCGCCCTCGAGCACATCGCCACGCTGGCCGCGCCCGACGGGGACGCCATGCAGCGCGTGGCGGCCGCCTTCGCGGAGGCGCTGGCGCGGCGCGCGCTCCGTGCGTGGCCCGGCCTGTGCCGCGCGCTGCTGTTGCCTCGCGCGGGGCCCACGCCTGCCGAGGTGGCCGTCGCGCGCCGCCACTTCTTCGACCTCTGCCCCTTCCTCCGCCTCGCCGGGGCAGCTGCCAACCAGGCGATCCTCGAGGCCATGGAGTCGGAGAAGATCGTGCACGTCATCGACCTCGGCGGCGCCGACGCCACGCAGTGGCTCGAGCTGCTCCACCTCCTCGCCGCGCGGCCCGAGGGCCCGCCGCACTTCCGCCTCACCGCCGTGCACGAGCACAAGGACCTGCTCTCGCAGACGGCCATGGCGCTCACCAAGGAGGCGGAGCGGCTGGACGTGCCGTTCCAGTTCAACCCCGTGGTGTCCCGCCTGGACGCGCTGGACGTGGAGTCCCTCCGCGTGAAGACCGGCGAGGCGCTGGCCATCAGCTCCAGCCTGCAGCTCCACCGCCTGCTCGCCACCGACGACGACTCCGTCCCCGCCTCCGCCGCGGCCGCCGACAAGGAGCGGCGCAGGAAGAGCAGCCCGGACTCCTCCGGGCTGCTGTCCCCGTCCACCTCGCGGGCCGACGCGTTCCTGGGCGCGCTCTGGGGGCTGTCGCCCAAGGTGATGGTGGTCTGCGAGCAGGAGGCGAGCCACAACACGCCGGGCCTGACGGAGCGGTTCGTGGAGGCGCTCAACTACTACGCGGCGCTGTTCGACTGCCTGGAGGTGGGCGCGGCGCGCGGGTCCGTGGAGCGCGCGCGCGTCGAGCGGTGGCTCCTGGGCGAGGAGATCAAGAACATCGTGGCCTGCGACGGCGCGGACCGCCGCGAGCGGCACGAGCGGCTGGACCGCTGGGCGGCGCGCATGGAGGGCGCCGGCTTCGGCCGCGTGCCGCTGAGCTACTACGCGCTGCTGCAGGCCCGGCGGGCGGCGCAGGGGCTGGGCTGCGACGGCTTCAAGGTCCGCGAGGAGAAGGGCACCTTCTTCCTGTGCTGGCAGGACCGCGCCCTCTTCTCCGTCTCCGCATGGCGCGGCCGCCGCTTCGACTGACCGCCGGCCGGCCGGCCGGACTCTGGATTCGATTTCACCGTTACTAGTACCCCCGCCCATGGACATTAGCTAGGTAGCTAGGCGCTTCATCGCATCGAAAATTTCATTTCTTCTTCTGATTGTTTTATTTAGTAGTACCATATGTTGTAGACCGAACTTGGGGCATGCATATGCATGCGCTGCTTGTTTTGGACTGAACTTGCTGCATGCGTACGCATGCCATGGGTGTGTGTCTGTTCATAGTACTCCATAGTGTGCGTGCCTTCCCGTTTTGGTTCAGATTAGTGCATACATTTTGGCAGGAATGGTGAAGTGATCTGCCGATTGATCATCGATTGGATTGGATCGCTTGGTGGTTTGTCTGTCTAACCGTCTTTGATCTTTCCGTTGAATCGAATCGAATCGTGCCGAAGAGGGCAGGTTGCATTTGGTGAAAAGGGGATAAACCCGGATGCGATCAGTTCCTGATGAGTTAGGTAAGGCTGATTGTGAGCCGAATGACTTACAAGTTGATCGAAATGTTGTCGTCGAAAAGAAGGCGATTACGGGACGCCAGCTGATGCCTCGTGTCGAATTCAACCCTTCCGTCTTGTTAACTTTGTTGAAATCTAATTGTCGTGTTAAGGGGAGAACTTGCTGGCTTGTCTGAACGACTGAACTTTCAGGGCACTGCACCTCTGTCCTCTGGGGAGCTCCCGCTACGTTTCCAATTCACGCGTGATTTTTCAGAGAAAAGTAGTATAGATAGATAGATGTAAAACATGCTGAACCGTCCTTGTCGATGGCTCATCCGAAACTGATCCTGCCGGGCACATATTTTGACAAGTGTGCGATGTCATCAGCTCTCACGAGCCATCTTTGAGCATAGCATGACACTGTTCTCCAATTAGTGCACCGCACAGTGGAGGAGTAGCATCTATGCTTCGGTTCCCCGTCTTGTCCAAGGACACAAAGGCAACACAGGTGGCGACGGCATCGTCCGTTCGATCCTAGGCACCCAAACCCGCTGCCTCGCTCTTTTGACGGACATGCGGCGGTGATCGAATCCATCCACGGGTCCTCACACGGACCGTTCGTTTGCATCGAGCTCTCCTCGTTCTCTCAACTACACCACCAGCTGTATAGTTTCATGGGCAGTGTGATCCCGTCCTCTCCCGTTGCCATGGTTTTTGCTCTAACCGGTGCGTGCAGGGCTCCAGCGTCTGGCGCCGCCGCATCGGCGCTGCTACTCCGGGAGGAGGAGAGACCATGATGATGGGTGGGCGGTGGCTTTTTGGCGCGCCCAATAAGTCGAGCGAGCGAACCCCACCGCCGTTGTCGCGAGGCGCGGGGTGGGTGGAATAATTTAAGGCGCGCGTGTCCGGCCTCGCGCAACGCGACGACGACGCCGCAACAAAACAAAAGTTTGCGTCGTCGTCCTCGCCTGCTGCCGTGCTGCTGCTTCCCTGCTGGCCTCTTTTGGCCGCTTTGAAAATCTAGGCTACAACCCGCCCGCTAGCGGACGAAGGGAAATTACTCCACGGCAGACAATGGTGGGTGGATTGTACTGTGTGGGTGCATGCCCCACGTCACCGGCGAGCCGGCGGGGGTAGGTTTCTTTTTTTTATGTTTTGACCCTTTGACGGTACATTAGCGCAATTTGACATCTAGAGCCGTGCACCCCATGCCACCTCAAACATCCGGCGGACGGCCTCATCAGAGGCCGGTCATAAAAGAAAAAGAAAAAAGAAACAGATTCAGACGGGCACCTCAAACGACTCTTAAAGTTTCAGGCTGACCGACATTCCTCACATCCAGCTCAAATATGGGGCGGATTTGGTGACGCCTGGGCACGAATGCCACGTCGGACTGACAACCGGGTTCCACACGAAAGCATCCCGAAATCCGGCGGTCCGAATGCTCGGATTAGTTGATTGCACGCACCAGCAATGGAAGAGCTGCCCGAAGGTTTATGAGGAATGTATCATGGTCACATCAAAGAGGTCACCATTATACTAGAAGCGGTGGCATCACATGACTTATGGATTTGGCATGGTCTTTTTGGAATGTCGGGTTCTCACAACGACATCAACGTGCTTCAACGATCTTCGTTGTTCCGCAACTACAACGTCAACAGCCATGACTACATCATGGGACACTACCTTGACGATGTCATCTATCCTCAGCGGGCGGTGTTTGTGAAGACCGCATTGGAACCACAGGGCTGGAAATAAAGCCACTTTGCAACAATGCAGGAAGCAGCTAGGAAGGATGCGGAGAGGGCATTCAGAGTGCTTCAAGCTCGTTGAGGAACTGTTAGTGGGACTGCAATGACGTGAGAATCAGAAACTTTATGAAAGCTCATGACATGTTGTGTTATTTTGCAGTGTGTGGAGAAGAAGTTCAAATCCTGGAAGATTAAGATGCAACACAGTTTATGAACTTTCTATAGATGCATCAGAATCTTTGAGATCATCACGTGCACGCCGCAGCGACTCGGTGATCTTGTGGAGTGTACGTGGATCAATAATGAAAACCAAAAAGGTAATATTTCAGTTACTTAAAATAAATTTTATGTAAACACTATTTATTTTCGGTACCAACATTTGTTATTTATGTTCGACATTCACGTGTATGATCGATGTGCATTGACAATAAATATTATATAAACACTGTTTATTTTCTGTACCAACATTTGTTTTTTATGTTCGACATTCGCGTGCATGATCGATGTGCATAGATTTACATGGATTTAAGAGTCCGGATTTAAGATATGAAGATGCCGGATGCAAGATATAAGGGTCCGTCCAGATGCCTCCACGGGCGTGTCCGACGCATGCAGGGACATATAGGGGGTGGATTTACTAAGTCCGGCTGTAGATACTCTTATCCAGTCATTTAATACATGCTATGCTACTCCCGGCCACTCCATGTGTTGTTTCTTTGTACTCTTCTCTTGAAAGTGCTTTTTTGATCCCGAGTTCATATGCTCCCGCATGAACAGTAAAATCGAAAAAAGCACTTTCGAGAGAGGACATGCAGTATTTTCAAAAGAGCACTTTCGAGAGAGGACATGGAGTATTTGATCCCGAGCTCATATGCTCTCGCATGAACAGTAAAATTGAAAAAAATAGTAAAGAAATTCAGAAAAATCTGAATTTTTTTATGAACATTGATAAATTTTCTAACTGCGTACAAAGTTTTAGGTTGAAATGACATTTTTGGAGGTCTGAGAAAAAAAATTGATGATCCAAAAAGACGATTGTTTAAGGCCTTTTGAAACATCGATTTTGTTATTTTTGCCCAAACCTCCAAGAATGTCATGTTCCTCTTCTCTTGCCTTCTTTGTTTCTTCGCCGGACAAGTTGGCTAATGATTGAGTCCAAATTTATTTGGTTTGTACGCCCTTTGGAGCTGTTTGGCTACAAGTTAACTGCCGGTCACGTCCGCCATCCATCACCTGTGTGCAGTGCACTTGTTGCAAACTGCCAAAAGGAAATCAATTTGTTATTTGGCCACACACCGTATTATACCTGGCCATGGGCAGCCCGGCCCGGTCAGCCTGACCTTGTCCACGGGCCGAGCCCGGGCCTAGGTTTTAAGCCCGAAGGCCGGGTCGGGCTGGGCCCGGGTCCGTCATATCTGCTATTTAACAAAGAGGCCCGACCCGAGGCCTGACGGGCTTTTGCTGTGATGGGCCGGGCTTGGGCCTGTTTTTAGGCTTGACGCCTGGGCTTGGCCGGGCTCGGGTCTAGGTTTTTTGCTTCGGGCTTGGTCAGGCCCGGCCCGAGGGATGGCCAAGTATAGTTCGTACTCCCTCCGTTCTAAAATATAGTGCTGTCTTTATTTGCATGCTTCAACTTCGATCATAAATTTGACCAACAAGACCGATTGCGGCGGGAGCAAAAATTATACCAGTGAATTCGTATCCAAAAGAAAATTTCAATTATATATTTTTTTCTGTTGTAGTCGGTCTCGTTGGTTAAATCAATGGTCAAAATTGGACCTAGGGAAGCGCGGGCACACTATATTTTGGAATGGAGGGAATAGTATTTAGCAAGATTCTAGCTACCATCTCCAACGCCGATCCTCAAACCTCCCGCATCCGTTTGGACAGTGGAAACCATTCAGTGCGGGCCTGTATAGGCCCATAGGACGGTCCAGATGTGTTTTCTTCCGCAAACTGGAGACAAACATGGGGGGGGGGAGAGGGTTGCATTGGGAAGTCTGGACCACTCCCAAGCCTACTTCTGACCGCATTGGCCCACCCCAAATCACCCATCCTCCCTTCGCGCGCTTTCCATCCCACGCCCCGCACCGCTTGTCATGCTGCATTTATGCCGGCGCAGAGCATGCGGCGGCCGACATTGATGCCGCGATTTGACCGAATGGGAAGGCTGAAGGAAATATGCCCTAGAGGCAGTAATAAAGTTGTTATTTATATTTCCTTATATCATGATAAATGTTTGTTATTCATGCTAGAATTGTATTAGGCTGAAACTTAGTACATCTGTGAATACATAGACAAACAAAGTGTCAGTAGTATGCCTCTACTTGAGTAGCTCGTTGAATCAAAGATGATTAAGCTTCCTAGCCATAGACATGAGTTGTCATCTGATTAACGGGATCACATCATTAGAGAATGATGTGATTGACTTCACCCATCCGTTAGCTTAGCACGATGATTGTTTCAGTTTGTTGCTATTGCTTTCTTCATGACTTATACATGTTCCTATGACTATGAGATTATGCAACTCCCGAATACCGGAGGAACACTTAGTGTTGGAGATATTACTACTGGGCGTAAACCGGCCTACCTGGGCCGGGTTAACTTCATCAGTAGTTCAAAGGTGTTAAAGCCCAAAGAAGCAGATAAGGGCCCAAGGCCTGTAGTCGGTTTAAGATCTGTAGCCGTAAACCGGCCTTATATGTAAACTTGTATTGTAAGTTAAGAATAGGGAGAGACCAACCCGGATACGAGTATGAACCGGAGATTGGGACTCTGTGAACCGATGGGCGTCACCCGTGTATATAAGGGGACGACCCGGCGGCGGTTCAAGGACAGACAACAACAACTCGAGACTTAGGCGAAGCTTGTTTGCTCCCTAGTCATCGAAACCCCATCAATTCCATCACAACTAGACGTAGGCTTTTACCTTCATCGAAGGGGCCGAACAAGTATAAAACTCTCTGCGTCCCTGTGTCCGCTTTAACCCCTTTAAGTTAACCCGTAGCGATGGCTCCACGACTAAGTCCTTTCACTAGGACATCTGCCGTGACAAAACCACGACAGTTGGCGCCCACCGTGGGGCTATCGCACGATGGTTTCAAGTTCTTGGAGGGCCGCATTGAAGGACTCGAGGGCTACGCTGTGGGCCGGATGACTAAGAGTCGTCGCGGCAAGCTCTACATCGACGATGCAGGCTGGGACCCCGAGGCCGGCTCAATTGAGTACGGGTACCGGGTCCCCTTTGGCGGCATACACGTCTTCATCGGCAAGATCGGTGAACCGGGCCCTGACCCCGACATCTGCACCGACCTCATCGAGACGGCTCAGCGTGCGCGATCTGCCCAGGTTAAACCGGCCGTGAAGCGTGCCTTCGTGGGAGTCATCCAGGGAGGAAGTTATGAGGACGGATCAGAATCTGGTGGTGAGACCGTCGTTTACTTTGGCGACGAGTCGTCAACCGGAGAAATCGAATCTCTGTATCAACTGCAAGATGGCCGGATTGGGGCTGTTCCGATGGCGACAGTATTCCGGACCCCTCTGATCTGCCCAACCGGGTTGGAATATTCATGGCCGGTACACAGGCCGCGCTTCACTCTTCGACGGCCACGACAATGATCTCCGGTTCAGTAACGGCAACGGCTGCCGGGGCAGGAGGCTCTGGGCGCCCGCCGGCTCAAGTTTTATCGGATCTGTTCGATGCGTTGGCTGCGCTCATGGCAGAAGCCAACCCGGCGGATCAGGACGCTCACAACACGGAGATTGCAAAAGTGAGGGAGCAAATCACTCAGGCTAAGGCGGACCTGGCAGCTGAAGATGCCAGGATGACTGCGGAGCGGGCCGCTTTAGATGCACAGGCCTACAGGCTCATGCTATACTGGAATGCGTCGCAGGAAGTCACGAGGAGGAAGTACCGATCTCGTCTGCCTTCGGTCTTCGAGGCGAGAGACCTCTTCAACACCCCCGGAGCGGGGATCAGTAATCCGCCAGTGGTAAACCAGGCGGAAGCACCTAGGAAGGACGCGCCAGTCCAGCCCCGTTTAATAGATCTACCCCGTCAGGCTGTGCCAACACCTCCGGGTCACTACTCCAATCCAATGGACAACCTTGTTGCGGCTGCTGCACGGCTGGAGGCCGTTCCAATTGAAGGTGATTCGCCGCAAGCGGTAGAGACGCGTCGGGTCAAGGAGCTCCTTAGGACAGCTTTGGTCCAACAGGAAGCATATTCGTACAACCGCGATCGGATCCACTAAACTCCTCGCCCGAGACGGAGCTATAGCAGGTATATGGATGAACCGGCTGTGTCAAGTAATGCACGGCGAGGAGCGCCCCGTGGTAACAACCCGACAGGTGGTATCGAGAACGCTCAGGAAGTGGTGGACCGGGCCCGAGCACGCAGGAAGGCCGAGTTAGCGGCACAATATCAAGATAGTCAGCTTACGCCGGTTCGTCCGACCACCATGGTCGAGCCCGGAAGTACCTCTAGTGCTTTGGGGGTGCCTTGCCTTGTTCCCGCTTTACGCAATGTGCGCTTGCCCAAGGATTTCAAAGGCCCACGCAAGGTGCCAAATTATACGGCGGATCAACCTCCAGAGACATGGGTGGAGAGCTATGAGATGGCCATGGAGATGCTTGATGTGGATGAGGCGGCGTGTGCAAAGTATTTCACCATGATGCTTGAGGGAACGGCTCGTACATGGTTAAAGAGCTTACCGGCCAATTCTATCAGTTCATGGGCCTAGCTGCGAGCCCGGTTTATCAGTAATTTCAAAGACACATGTAAGCAGCCGATGTCAATAGTAGATCTAGCTGCCTGTGTCCAGGAGGAAGGAGAATCAACGACGCATTGGGTGCGCTGGGTCTCACAAGTTCTGCATTCGTCAGACCGCATCAATGCTGACACCGCAGTTATAGCCCTGGAAGGCAATTGCCGGTTTGGGCCCCTAAAGCTGAAATTAGGGAGGATGAAGCGCCACTGCACTGACATAGGGACTCTCATGGGCGCTTTGGTAAAATATGCTGATTCTGATAGTACCAAGGATCCCGAGTCTGATGATGAGAAGACAGGGAAGGGAAAGAAGAGCGGCAACTCCAAAGGTCAGCAACATCACCTGGCAGGTAACGGTGGCGGAGGCAAGCGCAAAGCGGATGACAACATGGACTTCGTGGCTAATACCAACTCAAAGGACAAGGGCCAGCGGCGTAAGGGTAAACCGCAGAATTGCAGTGGAGCGCCTAACCCTAACCCGGACCGCTTAAACTATCTGTTGAACCAGCCCTGCCCGAAGCATGGGACGAAGGAGGTGCCAGCAAACCACATTTGGAAGGATTGTTACATTATGCAGGAGTTCAAAAATTCTAATGCTTTCCAGTATAATCACGGCTTTGGCGGTGGCTCAGGATCCGGGCCGGGATACGATGGAGGAAATTCCGGTTCAGGATTCAATGGTAATCCGGGCGGACAGAGTAATCAGAATAATCAGAGTAGCTAGGGTGGTTACAACCAGCAGCAACAACAGTCAGGTTACCAGAGCAACCCAAAGCAGTTGAATAATGGGCAGTACCATGTCTTCACCACTAGCTTGGACAAGCGAGACCGGAAGGTTCAGAAGCGGGCAGTCAACTCTGTTGAACCGGCCGTGCCCCGTTACTTACGCTGGTCTGAGCAGCCAATCATATGGAGCAGAGAGGATCACCCACCCCGGGTTGATAACCCGGGTCAGCTAGCATTGGTGGTGGCACCTCAGGTGGGAGGTTATAAGTTCACCAAAGTACTCATGGATGGAGGAAGCAGCATTAATATCTTTTACTATGAGACCTTCCGACATGTGGGATTGACAGATAAAAATCTCAAACCGTCCAATACGGTGTTCCATGGTGTGGTACCTGGCAAATCAGCATATCCTGTTGGTAAGATAGCTCTGGAAGTGGCCTTTGGAGATGATCATGATTCCAGGACGGAGACTGTCGTGGATTTGTCACGGCAGATGTCCTGGCAAAAGGACTTAGTCGTGGAGCCATCGCAACGGGTTAGTTTGAAGGGGTTAGAGCGGACGCAAGGACACAGAGTTTATACTAGTTCGGCCCCTTCAATGAAGGTAAAGCCTACGTCTAGTTGTGATGGAATTGATGAGTTTCGAGGGCTAGGGAGCGATAAGCTTCGCCTAAACCTCGAGTTGTTCTTCTCTCTCCCCAAACCGCCGTCGGGTCGTCCCCTTATATACACGGGTGACGCCCGTCGGTCTGCAAAGTCCCGACCTCCGGTTTATAAACGTGCCCGGGTCGGTCTCTCTATTCCTAACTTACAATGCAAGTTTACCTCAGGCCGGTTTACACCGTAAACCTCTAAACCGATTACAGGCCTTGGGCCCTTCTATTTCTCCTTGGGCTTTAACATCTCGGGTCCATTAACGGAGCTAACCCGGGCCCTGTAGGCCGGTTTACCCCAAATAGCAATATCCCCAACATTAGGCCCCAGATTGATTTGAACAGGTTCATGTCAATCCTTAATAAGAATTTCTGTCTTCAAATGTCTTCCGGCAACTGTTGAACCGCCGTTTCTTCGTCTCCTTTTGCTGCGGTAAACCGATATGACGTCAGTGCAAAGTTACCGTCTCCTTTTGCTAATCCGCAATAATCAGGTCAACGGCTGGGCTCCCGAAATCTCCGGCCCCTGGATTCGCGCGCCTGGCACGCGCGCCGCGCCTTATAAATAGGACTTGAAGGCCATCTTCCTTTCCTTCCTTTCGTCCCCTTCTTCGTCTTCCTCGCGACCCAGACCTCGGAGCTCCGCCGCCGCCGTCAGCTACTGCATCAACTCCGGCCGCTGCATCAACCTGATCGGACCAGAGCACCGCGGCGACTTTCCACATCCGTTTGGATCCCGGTAAGGCCCCTGTTCTTCTTGCTTTAGATCTGTTCTAGGGTTCGTCATCCTGCTACTGTTTCTTGTTCTTCCCCATAGCAGCTTTTGCGAACAGATGATGATACCTGTATCGTGATTTGTAGTCCCTCTCAGTGTTCGCCATAAATCTGTACTCATCTCCTTAGATCTCACTCATTTCCCTGCTTGTCGAACTTATGTTGTTCTGCTGTGAGCCAAACCTCATATTTTTACTTCTTTTTCGCCCTAGCGGTAGATCCATTGCTTTGAAAGAATCCGTGCGGGATCTGTTTCTGCTTTCATATTCACAACTGTTAGATCTGGTCGGTTTAACTTCTAGCAAAGCGAACAAACCAATCCACACATCCATTAGTCCCCTTGATGAACCGCTGGATGATATCATTGTAGATAACCTTACTCTATATAAGAGCATCTTCGGTTTACACTCACACTTGGTCTCAAAACCGGAACACCTTTGTCTTTGTAGATTTTCTCATGGCAAAACAGGTGTACGAATGCAACTGGGTTCCCTCTCGCATCACTGAGACCCAACTAAACAACTTAGTTCTGACTGGCGCTTTGAGTAGCAAAAATGCCATCCATTGGAGGGTTCCAGGAAACGAATGTCCTCCTACCCCACAGGAGGGAGAAGTGGTGGTGTTTGCGGATCACCTGGCCCGGGGTTTTAATCCACCCGGTTCAAAATTTTATTGGGACGTCCTGGCTAACTTTAGGTTGCGCCCACAAGATGTTGGTCCAAACTCAGTCACGAATATCTGCCATTTTGAAGTGCTTTGCGAGGTGTACTTCCAGGAGGAACCCACTGTAGAGCTGTTCCGGGACTGTTTTCATTTGAACCGACGTACTGAATTCACCGACGGCCCTAATATGGAACTGGGTGGTATGACGATTCAAAAGAGGAAAGAGGTGACTTATCCTCACGCCAAGTTGCATAGTCATCCGCAAGAATGGAATTACACTTGGTTCTATTGCAAGGATACTTCCCCTGCTGAAGAAAATCCACTGCCCGGCTTCCGTCCAGAGAGACTTAGCAATACACACCCCTTCCCCCCAAGGCTAACCGCCAGAGAGAGGAGTAAGTATGCCCCTCAGCTGTCCAAGCTCAGAGGCTTCATGGCTAACGGTTTAACGGGGGTAGATCTTGCCCGTTGCTGGATTTCATGGAGCATCCTGCCCCTTAGCATCCGCTCTGGTTTAATGTGCCAATACACGGGCCGGGTTGATGATCCTTTGAGGCACTGCAACATTCAGCTGACGGAGGACGAAGTCACTGAAGCTGTGAAAAAGATGCTGAATGAACCGGAATATGCTTGCGCCCGAACCGGCCTGCTTCCATTTTGTGCCACAAACAAACCACCTGCTGTAAGTATCTCCCCTCTGTTTGTTATAGAATTTATGATCTCCTTATACACCTATTGCTAACTCCAGTCCTTTCTGAGACAGGGAGATGATCCGTTTTGGAGCAAGAAGTTTCAAGAGCCGACCGAAAAGGTAACCCGACCAAAAACGAGGGTGAAGAAGCCCGCTCAGAAGAAAAGGAACACCGCTTCCTCTACCCCGGATTTAGAGGAAGATGATGTGGGTAATCCGGACCTTGGGGTAGACCTCGATTCAGTTGGCTTACTTTTTATACGTCTTATTGATGATGACATTTGTCAGGACGACGCTGAAGCGAGCAATGCTGAAGGCCCAGAGGTAACTATTCTTTCTTCTGACGCCGTTCCTTTGCCTTTGAAAAAACCTCGCCAAGCAAACCGGAAAATTAAATTTTCTCATCCTCTTGCTTACTTGGATCCCAAATTTCTTGTGAAGACCCAGCAACATGAAGCTCGACGCACCACCCGGCATAGCGGCCAGGTAGTTACCTCCGCCGGTTTACCGAACAGCCCAGTTCGGAAACGCCGCTCAGAGGTCTCCGATTTATGCGCTAGCTTTCCTTCTAAAGCAGGTTTAACTCGTCAGCCTCTTAATCCATCTGACTCCGATTATCAGGTCACTTCCCATTCATCTTCTGGTGAATCTTCAGCCACTCAACTGCCACCGCTGAAGACAGTTATTGGGTAAGTTGGACCGATCACAACATATCTCTGTATGGGTCTCTTAATCCATCTTATACCGTTTTTTCAATCTTTGGGATTTTTCCAGGGCTAAACCTAGACCGAGCAAGAAGGCTCGTCTGGATAACCCGGCTGAAGGAACTGCCGCTCCTGAACCGGAGAAAACTCCTGGTGCTGATGCTCTGGGTCGTGAAGATATTCAGAATTATCTATCTCCGCAAGATGACACCTGTGCTGAAGAAGGGCCTACCAAACCTGCCAGTCGTACTAATCCGCCTGCCAGTCCTGTTCGGGTTGAGGAATCCATCCCCCCTTCTGGGACTGTTGATAAACCGACAGGGCCACTGCAGAGCAGCGACTCCAAGGATGATGATGTTGTGATTACCGGCATTGGCCGCTCTGAACCGGGGAACACTGCTACTTTGGCCAAGCATACTGCCAAGGACGAAATCTCGGCCATAAAGGGCAAATGGGACGTTGACTCCTCAACATACGCCGCTTTAAACGCCCAAGATCTTTATTCTGGGTACCTGAACCGACTGTACACCAGTCGCGATTATGAAGCTGGTATGATCAGGATGATGAAAGAAAAACTTGAGGTAACTCTCTTGTGCTTCCTTCTGTTACAACCTAGCTTCTCAATCTGATCCGAATCCGAGATGGTAACCCGAATCATGCTGCCTTGACCACTAAGGTCCGGTTTAAAAACCCAGGGCTTCAACATAGGCCTTTAACCAGAAACATCATTAAATAACCATTAGCCCCCAAGTGCCAAGTTTTAATACTTGTATTAATCCTGGGACTTTTTGTAGTGGAAAACATGTGTTAAAATCAAGTATGCATTAGCCCCCAAGTATCGAGCACATAACTTGCTTGTGTGGTTGATACTTCCAAACCGTGCACTATTTTCTGAACACCACCACCAGCCCAATGGTAGTGACGCTAGTTATTCAGCGTGAGGTTGTGGGTTCGATTCTTTGCACCAGCACTATTTTCTGAACACTGCTGATGACCTGCTGCAGGGGGATTTGAAGACCAAAGAGAAACAAGTCTCGGACCTTCAGGAAACTTTAAAGACCCAGCAGGCTGAAACTGAAAAAGCGAAGGAGGAATTGACCAATGCCTTAACCGTTATGGAACAGCTGAAAGAAGACCGCAAAAAGGAGCAAGCTGTTTGGGCTACTGAAAAAGCTCTTTTGACGAAGATGGCCGAAAATGCTGAAGCTGCTCTCAAACCGGTGGTCGATGAATTATCCACCGTGAAGCGACAAATACACTCCATGACCTCTGCCGTCTTTGGTAAATTTTTCGATGCCCTTCTTCCAATTTGTACCTTGTCTGCTACATCCTATGTCCGGTTTGTAATCCATCTTGAAACACTGCAGGCTCACGTATTGGACACTTGGGTTCTGATGTGCGGATGAAACTCAAAGCTGCTTATACTCTGATTGAACAGTTGTACTCCGGAGCACAGAGAGCTATCACCACTGCATCGCACAACCACCCTGCACCGTCTCTGATTCAAGACACGTTAAAGAGGCTATCCATGCTTCCAGCCCGGATTGAAGAGTTGAAAAGATCAGCTGCTCGAACTGGAGCCATCACTGCCTTGATCCGGGCCAAAGCGTGGGTACCAGATTTCGACCCTGTTGAAGCAGCCCAAGGATACCCCAGCTTGAAAGAAGATGGTTCAGACTTTGGTGAAGATGATTTGAGGGCGATAAACCGGGCGGTGCGCCCCCTAGCTTGCCAATTGGCTGAAGAAGCAGATCTGACCCACTACCAAGCCCAATATGATAACCAGAACAGGCGAGTAGCTGCCCCGGTCCCTGAAGCGGAAAACCTTATTCCTCCAATCCGTAAGCATAACTACGCCCCTGACATTGAACCGTCTTTGCTGATTCACGAAGAAGCTGTCTTTCAAGCGCTAATGGGAATCGACTGGACCACTGCTGATTTCCAGCCAATGGGTAGCCAAGAGGATGCGGCACAAGATGATCCACAGCCTTCGAACCGAGGCGGCGAACATGCGTAATCAACGCTCCGGTTCACCTTAATTGGTGACGTTTAATCCGTCAAAGAACAATATATTCAGGCACTACGCTGCCTTGTAATAAAATAGTTTAATACCTCTGCATTTGAATGTGCCTTCGCGCACGGGTACTGATGCTCTTTCCAATGACGTTTTCCAACTTTATGTTTCCTGTCTTTACTGAGTACACAAGATCTTTCGACCCTATGAACCGTGCTGCGCCTTTGCCAAACCCGGCAACTTGCCTCCAGGTTAAAAAACGGACCAGGCTGTGTCAGCTGAATCGGTTTAAAAGCACTTGACGTTCCGAAGAACAAAAAATACCACAATAAAGGCAAAAAACAAAAACCAAATACGAGAGGCCAACGCGATAGTAAAACGCATGCAAATAGTGGTTGCTATGAACCGTTCAGAAAGCGTGACCATCGTCAAGACAAAATAAACCAAGCCCCCAAGAGGTGTAGCTACGGTTTAAGTCGACTAGGTTCCTAACTGAATCGTGGCAAATATGCCGGTCAAATGGCATTGCATTGGTTCGGATTCGACCAAGCCCCCAAGTGACTCAGTGGCCAAGGGCCGATCAAGTGGCATTGCGTTGGTTCGGACACGACCAAGCACCCAAATGATTCATTGGCTAAAAAGCCGACCAGAAGGCATTACCATCATCAAGACATGACCGAGCTCCCATAAGGCGTAATCTACGGTTCAAGTCGATTAGGTCCCCAACTGATTCAGTGGCAAATGTGCCAGCCAGAAGGCATTACCGTCGTCAAGACATGACCAAGCCCCCCGGAGGTGTAGCTACGGTTCAGGCCGACTAGGTCCCCAACTGACTTTATAGGGTTAGCTATGTTCTCTTTGGTTCGAATACAACCTATGTTTGAACAGGAAGCCCCATGTTTGAATAGCTATGTTCTCTTTGGTTAGAATACGACCTATGTTTGAACAGGAAGCCCCATGTTTGAATAGCTATGTTCTCTTTGGTTCGAACACGACCTATGTTTGAACAGGAAGCCTCATGCTTGAACCGGGATCTTTAAACCGGATATTAAGGGCCTCAAAGCTTTGCGGGAGTCATCTTCCCTTGAACCGGACTATAAACCGGAGTCTTCACTTTGATCCTCTTCGAAGCGACCTCAAGGGGTAAACCAGAAATTGCATTAAAGCGAATCAACTCCAGTGACCGGTTTATTGTATTAATCATAATATATACATGGTCATGATATGTACATAAGCAGAGCCCAAGGCTCATGTATAATAAGGTCGAAGATGAGCTATATTCCACGGCCTGCTGGTCTCCTCCTCTGATATGCGCGAATCTTTGTGCTCTCGAATATCAATCAGGTAGTATGACCCATTATTCAGATTCTTGCTGACCACAAAAGGTCCCTCCCAAGGCGGGGATAATTTATGCTGGTCAGACTGATCTTGAATGAGCCGAAGCACCAAATCCCCCTCCTGAAAGGTTCTGGTCCTAACCCGACGGCTGTGGTAACGGCGAAGATCTTGCTGGTAAATCGCTGAACGGGCAGCTGCTAAGTCACGTTCCTCATCCAACAAGTCAAGAGCGTTCTGCCGTGCCTGCTCGTTGTCCGCTTCAACATATGCTGCCACACGAGGTGAGTCATGTCGTATATCACTTGGGAGAACCGCCTCTGCTCCGCAGACCATAAAAAACGGCGTAAACCCCGTGGATCTGTTAGGCGTGGTGTTGATGCTCCATAATACAGACGGTAGCTCCTCCACCCAACAACCCGGCGTCCTTTGCAAAGGGACCAGAAGCCGGGGTTTGATACCTCTCAAGATCTCTTGATTCGCTCGTTCTGCCTGACCATTAGATTGTGGGTGCGCTACCGAAGAAACATCAAGCCGTATATGCTCCCGTGCACAGAACTCTCTCATGGCCCCCTTGGATAGATTGGTACCATTATCTGTGATGATGCTGTGTGGAAAGCCAAACCGGAAGATCACCTTCTTTATAAACCGAACCGCCGTGGCAGCATCACATTTACTGACAGGTTCTGCCTCCACCCACTTTGTAAATTTGTCAACCGCCACCAGTAGGTGGGTCTTCTTATCTTTGGAACGCTTAAAAGGCCCAACCATATCGAGCCCCCAAGTCGCAAACGGCCAAGTGATCGGAATCATCCTCAATTCTAGAGCCGGTACGTGCGCTCGTCTGGAAAATTTCTGGCAACCATCACATAACCTGACCAAGTCCTCTGCATCAGCATGAGCAGTTAACCAGTAGAAACCGTGGCGGAACGCTTTAGCCACCAATGATTTTGAACCGGCGTAGTGGCCGCAATCCCCTTCATGTATTTCACGTAATATCTCGCACCCCTCCTCAGGGGATACGCACCGTTGTAGTGCTCCTGACACGCTGCGATGATGTAGCTCTCCTTTAAGGATGGTCATAGACTTGGACCGCCGTACTATCTGTCGAGCCAAGCTTTCGTCTTCTGGCAACTCACCCCGGTTCATATATGCCAGATAAGGGAGCGTCCAATCCGGGGTGACGTGAAGAGCCGCCACTAATTGAGCCTCCGGATCAGGAACAGCCAACTCCAGCTCACCGGGTAACTGTACCGATGGGTGATACAATACATCCAAGAAAACATTGGGTGGGACCGGTTTACGCTAAGAGCCCAAGCGGCTTAAAGCGTCTGCTGCCTCATTCTTTCTGCGGTCCACATGGTCCACTTGATAGCCTTTGAAATGCCCGGCTACCATATCTACTTCACGTCGGTATGCAGCCATGAGCGGGTCCTTTGAATCCCAGGTGCCAGATACCTGCTGAGCCACCAGATCCGAATCACCAAAGCACCTAACTCTGCTCAGATTCATCTCTTTAGCCATCCGAAGACCATGCAGCAAAGCTTCATACTCAGCCGCATTATTTGTACAGGGGAACATTAAACGGAGGACATAACAAAACTTATCACCTCGTGGGGAAGTTAAAATGACTCCAGCCCCCGAGCCTTCCAATTGTCTTGACCCGTCAAAATGAATGGTCCAATAGGTGTTATCTGGCTTCTCCTCAGGCGCTTGTAACTCTGTCCAATCGTTTATGAAATCGACAAGTGCTTGTGATTTTATGGCCGTCCGGGGTACGTATCTTAAATCGTGCGGCCCGAGCTCGATAGCCCACTTGGCAATCCGACCGGTCGCCTCCCGGTTCTGTATGATGTCACCCAAAGGAGCAGAACTGACCACCGTGATGGGCTGTCCTTGAAAATATTGCCTCAGCTTCCGGCTTGCCATAAAAACACCATACACCAGCTTCTGCCAATGCGGATACCTTTGTTTGGACTCGATAAGCACTTCACTGATGTAGTAAACCGGTCGCTGAACCGGATGTTCCTTTCCAGCTTCCTTTCGTTCTACCACCATTGCCACACTAACCGCTCTGGCATTCGCTGCAACATATAACAGGAGTGGCTCTTTATCTACAGGGGCTGCCAACACTGGCGGATTGACTAACTGTCGCTTCAAGTCCTCAAACGCTTTATCAGCCTCCGGACTCCAGACAAATTGATCCGTCTTCTTGAGCATTTGATACAAGGGGATCGCCTTTTCACCAAGGCGACTGATAAACCGGCTTAACGCTGCAATCCGCCTGGCCATGCGCTGAACATCATTGACGCATTTCGGTTTGGCCAGGGAGGTGATGGCTGTGATCTTTTCCGGATTGGCCTCAATTCCTCTATGGGACACTAAAAATCCCAACAGCTTGCCTGCAGGTACACCAAAAACACATTTAGCTGGGTTGAGCATCATTTGGTACACTCTCAAGTTATTGAAAGTCTCCTTCAAATCGCCAACCAGGGTCTCCTTCTTTCGTGACTTGACCACAATATCATCCACATAAGCATGCACATTACGACCAATCTGCTCGTGGAGGCAATTTTGCACACATCGTTGATAAGTAGCCTGCGCACTCTTAAGCCCGAAGGGCATAGACACATAGCAGAAGGCTCCAAAGGGAGTAATGAACGCCGTCTTCTCCTGGTCCTTAACTGCCATCTTGATCTGATGATAACCCGAATAGGCATCCAAAAAACTCAAACGCTCGCAACCTGCTGTAGCATCAATGATTTGATCAATCCGGGGGAGAGCAAAAGGATCCGCTGGACAAGCTTTATTCAAATCTGTGTAATCCACACACATGCGCCAGGTGCTGTTTTTCTTAAGAACCAGCACCGGATTAGCAAGCCACTCGGGATGAAAAACCTCAATAATAAACCCAGCTGCCAGGAGCCTGGCCACTTCCTCACCAATCGCTTTACGTCTTTCTTCGTTAAACCGCCGTAAGAACTGCTTTACCGGTTTATACTTAGGATCCACATTAAGGGTGTGCTCAGCGAGTTGCCTCGGTACACCAGGCATGTCAGACGGCTTCCATGCAAAGATGTCCCGATTCTCACGGATGAACTCGATGAGCGCGCTTTCCTATTTTGGATCCAAGTTTGCACTGATGCTGAACTGCTTGGATGAATCGCCAGGCACGAAGTCAACAAGCTTGGTTTCGGCCGCTGATTTGAACTTCAAGGCCGGATCGTGGTCCGTAGTTGGCTTTTTTAATGAAGTCATGTCCTCCGGATCAACACTGTCTTTGTACTGCCTTAGCTCCTCCGTAGCACAAACCGATTCCGCATAAGTCGCATCTCCTTCCTCGCATTCCAAAGCGATTCGACGGCTGCCGTGAACCGTTATAGTGCCCTTGTAACCCGGCATCTTAAGTTGCAGATACACGTAGCAGGGCCGTGCCATAAATTTTGCATAGGCTGGCCGTCCGAACAAAGCGTGGTACGGACTTTGGATTTTAACTACTTCGAACGTCAGCGTCTCTGATCTGGAATCGTGACTATCGCCAAAGACCACTTCAAGGGCTATCTTACCAACCGGATATGCAGACTTGCCAGGCACCACCCCGTGGAACACGGTGTTGGTCGGTTTGAGATCCTTATCTACCAGTTCCATGCGACGGAAGGTCTCATAATACAAGATGTTAATGCTGCTCCCTCCGTCCATGAGCACCTTGGTGAGCTTATAACCTCCCACCTGAGGCGCCACCACCAATGCTAACTGACCCGGATTATAAACCCTGGGAGGGTGATCTTCTCGGCTCCATATGATAGGCTGTTCCGACCAGCGCAGATAGTGAGGCGTGGCCGGTTCGATAGCACTGACTGCCCGCCTCTGAAGCTTTCTATCCCGTTTATCCAAGCTTGTAGTAAAGACATGATACTGTCCACCACTCAACTGTTTCGGGTTGCTCTGATAACCTGATTGCTGCTGTCCGTAACCACTTTGATTACTTTGATTACTTTGGCTGTCCTGTCCGCCCGGATTACCCTGGAACCCTGGACCGGAATTTCCGCCACCGTATCCTGATCCGGAACCTGAACCGCCGCCGGAGCTGTGATCATATTGGAAAGTGTTTGAGCTTTTGAATTCCTTCATGATATAACAATCCTTCCAAAGATGCGTTGCTGGTTCCTCTTTTGTTCCGTGCTTCGGACAGGGCTGGTTTAAGAAAAAGTTCAAACGCTCCGGATTAGGACCGGGATTTGCGCGGAAACTTGGCTGTTTCCCCTTACGCCGCTGGCCTTTATTCTGTGCACTTGTGTTGGCCACAAAGTCCATGCTCCCGTCCGGTTTACGCTTACCTCCGGCTCCATTACCTGTCGGTCGATGTTGCTGGCCTTTGGTGTTGCTATTCTTCTTTCCCTTCCCTGCTTTGTCATCACCAAAGTCAGGATCCTTGGTACTGTCAGAATCCGCATACTTCACTAAAGCGGTCATGAGCGTTCCTATATCTGTACAATCACGCTTCATCCGGCCCAGCTTTAGCTTCAAAGGGCCAAACCGACAGTTGCTTTCCAACAGCACCACGGCGGTGTCTGCGTTGATGCGATCTGACGAGTGCAAAACTTCTGACACCCGCCGCACCCAATGGGTAGTTGATTCCCCTTCTTGCTGAACGCAGGCTGCTAGGTCAACTATCGACATTGGCTGTTTGCACGTGTCCTTGAAATTCTTGATAAACCGGGCGCGCAATTGGGCCCACGAACTAATTGAATTAGGTGGTAAGCTCTTTAGCCAAGTCCGGGCCGTTCCTTCTAACATCATAGTAAAATACTTGGCACACGCCGTGTCATCCACATCCAGCATCTCCATAGCCATTTCATAGCTCTCCACCCATGTCTCCGGAGGCTGATCTGCCGTGTAGTTTGGTACCTTGCGGGGGCCTTTGAAGTCTTTGGGCAGGCGTACGTTGCGCAAAGTGGGAACAAGGCACGGTACTCCCAAAGAACTGGAGACCACCCCCGGTTCAACCGTAGCCGCTGGGAAGATAGGTGTAAGCTGACGAGCCTGATGCTGCGCTGCTAATCCGGCCTCCCGCGCACGGGTGCGATCCACATTCTCCTGAGCATTGTCGACACCCGCCGGGTTGTTGCCGCGGAGCGCTTCACGCCTGGCATTGCTTGAAACAGCCGGCTCTTCCATGCGCCTACTATGGCTCCCACTGGGGCGAGGGGTGGAGTGAATCCGATCACGGCTTTGTGAATATGCTTCTTGTTGGGCCAACGCGGTCCTAAGGAGCTCCTTGACCCGGCGTGTCTCTACGTCCTGCGGTGAATCGCCTTCGATCGGAATGGCTTCCAGCCGAGCTGCCGCCGCGACGAGATTATCCATCGGGTTGGAATAATGACCTGACGGTGTTGGCACGGCCTGTGGTGTACCAGTGTTGTGACGAGGCAGGCTTATTATCCGATGCTGAACCGGGGCGCCAACTGTCGCCTCCGCACGGTTTACCCCCGGGGTGTTGAAGAGATTTCGGGCGTCGAGGGCTGCGGGCAATCGAGATCGGGATTTCCTCTTCAGGACTTCCTGAGACGCATTCTGGTCCATCATGAGCCTGTAAGCCTGTGCATCCAAAGCGGCGCGCTCCGCCGTCATCCTGATCTGTTCTGCTGCCAGCTCCGCTTTAGCTTGAGTGATCTGCTCTCTTACTTTGGCAATCTCAGCATTGTGAACCTCCTGATCCACCGGGTTGGCCTCCGCCATGAGTGTTGCCAGTGCGTCAAACAGGTCTGACAAAACTTGGGCTGGTGAATCCGCAGGGCCTCCTGCCCGCGCAGCTATTGCCGCTGCCGATCCGGAGATCGCTGCTGCCGCAGTTGATGAACGTGGCGCCGCCTGTGTTCCAGCCATGAAGATCCCAACCCGATAGGGCAAATCAGAGGGGTCCGGAATACTGTTGCCATCGGAGCCGCCCCCAATCCGATCATCTTGCAGCTGGTAAAGAGATTCGGTTTCCCCGGTCGACGTTTCATCGCCGGAGTAGATGGCGGTTTCGTCACCAGATTCGGATCCTTCCTCGTAGCTTCCTCCGTGGATGACTCCCACGAAGGCGTGCTTCCTGGTCGGTTTAGCCAGGGTCGATTTCGTGCACTGAGCTGTCTCGACGAGGTCGGCGCAGACGCCTAACTCGGGGCCTGGTTCTCCGATCTTGCCGATGAAAACATGGATGCCGCCAAAGGGGACCCGGTACCCGTACTCGATCGAGCCGGCGTCGGGGCCCCAGCCTGTGCTGTCGATGTAGAGTTTTCCGCGGCGGCTCTTGGTCATCCGACCCACAGCGTAACCCTCGAGTCCTTCAAAGCGGCCCTCCAAAAACTCGAAACCATCTCGCGATAGCCCCACGGTGGGCGCCAACTGTCGTGGATTTGTCACGGCAGATGTCCTGGCAAAAGGACTTAGTCGTGGAGCCATCGCAACGGGTTAGTTTGAAGGGGTTAGAGCGGACGCAAGGACACAGAGTTTATACTAGTTCGGCCCCTTCAATGAAGGTAAAGCCTACGTCTAGTTGTGATGGAATTGATGAGTTTCGAGGGCTAGGGAGCGATAAGCTTCGCCTAAACCTCGAGTTGTTCTTCTCTCTCCCCAAACCGCCGTCGGGTCGCCCCCTTATATACACGGGTGACGCCCGTCGGTCTGCAAAGTCCCGACCTCCGGTTTATAAACGTGCCCGGGACGGTCTCTCTATTCCTAACTTACAATGCAAGTTTACCTCAGGCCGGTTTACACCGTAAACCTCTAAACCGATTACAGGCCTTGGGCCCTTCTATTTCTCCTTGGGCTTTAACATCTCGGGTCCATTGACGGAGCTAACCCGGGCCCTGTAGGCCGGTTTACCCCAAATAGCAATATCCCCAACAGAGACCCTGACGTTTGAAGTGGTAAAGATCCAAAGTCCGTATCACGCCCTGTTTGGGCGACCGGCCTACGCCAAGTTCATGGCACGACCTTGTTATGTGTATTTGCAGCTCAAGATGCCGGGTCACAAGGAAACAATCACGGTTCATGGAAGCCGTCGAGTCGCTTTGAGTGCGAGGAAGGAGATGCGGCCTACGCAGAGTCGGTTTGTGCCACCGAGGAGCTGAAATTTTATAAAGACAATGTTGATCCGACAGACATGACTCCGTTGAAAAAGCCAACTACGGAGCATGACCCGGCCGTGAAGTCCAAATCGGCAGCTGAGACTAAGTTTGTTGACTTCGTACCTAGCGATTCGTCCAAGCAGTTCAGCATCAGTGCCAATTTGGATCCGAAATAGGAAGGCGCGCTCATCGAGTTCATCCGTGAGAATCGGGACATTTTCGCATGGAAGCCTTCTGACATGCCAGGTGTACCGAGGCAACTCGTTGAGCACACTCTTAATGTGGATCCTAAATACAAACCGGTGAAACAGTTCCTCCGCCGGTTTAACAAATAAAGACGCAAAGCTATAGGAGAAGAGGTGGCCAGGCTTTTGGCAGCTGGTTTTATTGTTGAACTTTTTCACCCTGAGTGGCTTGCTAATCCGGTGCTGGTCCTTAAGAAAAACGGCACCTGGCGTATGTGTGTGGATTACACAGACCTTAATAAGGCTTGTCCATCAGATCCTTTTGCCCTCCCCCGTATTGATCAAATCATTGATGCTACGGCGGGTTGCGAGCGTTTGAGTTTTCTGGATGCATATTCTGGTTATCATCAGATCAAAATGGCAATTAAGGACCAGGAGAAGACGGTGTTCATCACTCCCTTTGGAGCCTTCTACTATGTGTCTATGTCCTTTGGGCTCAAGAGTGCCCAGGCGACTTATCAGCGGTGTGTGCAAAATTGCCTTGATAAGCAGATTGGCCGTAATGTGCATGCTTACGTGGACGATATTGTGGTTAAGTCAAGGAAGAAGGAGACTCCGGTTGATGATTTGAAGGAAACCTTTGGCAACCTGAGGACATACAATATGATGCTCAATCCGGCCAAATGTGTTTTTGTTGTACCAGCAGGCAAGTTGTTGGGTTTTCTGGTGTCCAACAGGGGAATTGAGGCTAATCCGGAGAAGATCACAGCTATCACCTCCCTGGCTAAACCGAAGTGTATCAATGACGTTCAGCGTTTGGCTGGTCGGATTGCCGCATTGAGCCGGTTTATCAGCCGCCTTGGTGAGAAGGCAATTCATTTGTATCAGATGTTGAAGAAGACGGATCAGTTCGTCTGGAGTTCTGCTGCTGATCAGGCATTTGAGGACTTAAAGCGGCAATTGGCCAACCCGCCTGTGCTTGCTGCTCCCGTTGACAAGGAGCCGCTACTACTGTATGTTGCTGCTAACGCGCGTGCAGTCAGCGTGGCTATTGTGGTAGAGCGGAAGGAGGCAGGTAAAGAGCTTCCGGTTCAGCGTCCGGTTTACTATATCAGTGAGGTACTTATTGAATCCAAGCAAAGGTATCCGCATTGGCAGAAGCTGGTATATGGAGTCTTCATGGCAAGCCGTAAGCTGAAGCAATATTTCCAAGGGCACCCCATCACAGTGGTCAGTTCTGCTCCCCTAGGCGATATCATCCAGAACCGGGAAGCGACTGGCCGGATTGCCAAGTGGGCTATAGAGCTTGGGCTGCACGGGTTGAAGTACGTGCCCCGAACGGCGGTGAAGTCTCAGGCACTTGTCGATTTCATCAATGATTGGACGGAGCTGCAAGCACCTGAAGAGAAGCCGGATCACACATATTGGACCATTCATTTTGACGGGTCCAGGCAATTGGAGGGCTCGGGGGCTGGAGTCGTATTAACTTCCCCACGAGGTGACAAGTTCTGCTACGTTCTCCGCTTAATGTTCCCTTGTACTAACAATGCAGCTGAGTATGAAGCCTTGCTCCATGGTCTCCGGATGGCTAAAGAAATGAATTTAAGACGGGTTAAGTGCTTCGGTGACTCGGCCCTAGTGGCTCAGCAGGTGTCAGGAACTTGGTATTCCAAGGACCCACTCATGGCTGCATATCGTCGTGAGGTGGACATTGTTGTAGGTCACTTCAAGGGCTATCAGGTGGACCACGTGGACCGTCGGAAGAATGAAGCGGCGGACGCTTTAAGCCAGTTGGGCTCTCAACGTAAACCGGTCCCGCCTAACGTTTTTCTTGATGTGCTACACCACCCGTCGGTCAAGCTCCCTGGTGAAGCAGATTTGGCAATTCCTGATCCGGAGGCTCAACTGGTGGCAGCTCTACACGTCATTCCGGATTGGACGCTTCCTTATCTTGCGCACATGAACCGGGGCGAGTTACCAGAGGACGAAACCTTGGCACGGCAGATAATCCGGCGATCTAAGTCTATGACTATTGTTAATGGTGAATTGCATCATTGTAGTGTGTCAAGGGCGTTTCAATGCTGCGTGTCTCCTGAAGAAGGTTGTGAAATTTTGCGTGAGATCCACGAAGGAGATTGCGGTCATCACGCCGGTTCAAAATCTTTGGTGGATAAAGCGTTCCGCCATGGTTTTTATTGGTTAACTGCTCATGCTGATGCGGAGGATCTGGTCAGACGATGTGACGGTTGCCAAAAGTTCTCAAGACGCGCTCATGTGCCGGCTCAAGAATTGACGATGATTCCGATTACTTGGCCGTTTGCAACTTGGGGGCTGGATATGGTTGGGCCTTTCAAACGGTCCAAGGATAAGAAGACCCACCTCTTGGTGGCGGTTGACAAGTTTACAAAGTGGGTGGAGGCAGAACCTGTTAGCAAATGTGATGCAGCCACGGCGGTTCAGTTCATCAAAAAGGTGATTTTCCGGTTTGGCTTTCCACATTAGTATCATCATAGATAATTGTACCAATTTGTCCAAGGGGGCTATGAAGGAGTTCTGTGAACGTGAGCACATCCGGCTTGATGTTTCATCTGTAGCCCACCCACAGTCCAATGGTCAAGCAGAAAGAGCTAATCAAGAGATCTTAAGAGGCATCAAACCGCGGCTTATGGTTCCTTTGCAGAGGACACTGGGTTGTTGGGTAGAAGAGCTACCATCTGTGTTATGGAGTATCAATACTACGCCCAACAGATCCACAGGATACACGCCTTTCTTCATGGTCTATGGATCAGAGGCGGTTCTTCCCAGTGATATCCGTCATGACTCACCTCGTGTAGCGGCCTATGTTGAAGCGGATAACGAGACGGCACGACAAGACGCTTTGGACCTATTGGATGAGAAACGTGACATAGCAGCTGCCCGCTCTGCGATTTACCAACAGGATCTTCGTCGTTATCACAGTCGCCGAGTCAAAACCGGAACCTTTTGAGAAGGAGATTTGGTGCTTCGGCTCATTCAAGATCAGACCGATATGCATAAGTTATCCCCACCTTGGGAGGGACCTTTCGTGGTCAGCAAGAATCTGCAAAACGGGTCATACTATCTGATCGATATTCGAGAGCATAAAGACTCACGTACATCAGAGGAGGAGACCAACAGGCCGTGGAACATAGCTCATCTTTGGCCTTACTATACTTGAGCCATTGGCTCTACTTATGTACATATTACGATAAGTGTATATATTATGATTAATATAATAAACCGGAGCCTCAGCTAAAGCGGGGTATCTGTTCTTTTACATCATGCGTGTTTACATGGAGCTGTTCTGTCTTAAAGCGGCCTCCGGTTTACCCCTTGAAAGTTTTATAAAAATCACTTGGGGGCTTGGTCGTGTCCGAACCAATGCAACACCTTTTGATAGGTGCAAGCCACCAGATCACTTGGGGACATGGTCAAGTATGAACCAGTCACGCCTCTTGATCGGCCTAAGGCCATAGAATCACTTGGGGGCTTGGTCGAACCCGAACCATTGCCACGCCTTTTGATCGGCATAATGCCACGGTTTCATTTGGGGGCCTGGCTGACTTGAATCGTAGCTATACCTATCGGGAGCTTGGTCGTGTCCGACCATGGTAACACCATCTGATCGGCTCAGTAAAGCCTCTTTTTGCAACGGTTTTTATCATTGCCTTTCCTTCAACATTTTTTACTGTTGCTTTGTGTTTTTTAAACCGGCAACGTTTTAAACCGGTTCAAACTGTCAATTGACGGAACACCTCCGTTTCAAGATTGGCTAAGCCGACTTCATGCCCAGCGATGGCAGGTATATTGTATCACAAAAGTTTGATAATATACCTCAATTTCATTACATATATGTATATAAAGGTTATAAACCGGCTGGCTATACAGCCGCCGCGCCAGTTTAAGATTTGTGATTGCAGGCAATATAGGTTAAAGGTTTTGCCCATTCCAACAAAAGTATCAATGCCTATGCATGAAGGCATCTCAGAAGCAAGAATATTACTTATCCTATTACAAGGCAACATGGTGCCCAAATAAAGATCATTGTTTTCTTGGCGGAATATAACAAAGCGGCCCTTTAAACCGGCTGCCGGTTCAAGCTTGGTCACCGCCCTGGTCTGATGGTTGAGGGTCCTCCTGTGCCGCTTCAGCTTCTTCTTCCCTACCCAGTGGTTGGAAATCAACAGTGGTCCAGTCGATTCCCATTAGGGCTTGAAAGACAGCTTCATCATGGATCAGGGACGACAGTTCAATGTCAGGAGCGTAAGTATGCTTACGGATTGGAGGGATCAGATTTTCCGCTTCGGGAATCGGTGCAGACACTCGTTTGTTCTGGTTGTTATACTGAGCTTGATAGTGCGACAAGTCTGCCTCCTCCGCCAATTGGCAAGCCAAAGGGCGCACTGCCCGGTTTATTGCTCTCAGGTCATCTTCATTGAATTCCGAACCATCTTCCTTCAATCTGGGATAACCTTGAGCTGTCTCAACAGGATCGAAATCCGGTACCCAAGCCTTTGCCCGGATTAAGGCGTTGATGGCACTGGTTCGAGCAGCAGATTTCTTCAGCTCTACAATATGGGCAGGAAGCATTGACAACCTCTTAAGAGTATCTTGGATTAAGGAGGGTGCCGGGTTGTTGTGTGATGCAGTAGAGATGATTCGCTGCGCTCCAGTGTACAACTGTTCAATCAATGTATAGGCGGCCTTCAACTTCATCCGAACATCTGACCCCAAGTGACCAATGCGTGTACCTACAACATCACAAAGAGTTCACAAACCGGACCGGTCATAGGAAGGTCAAATTATTCCAGAAGTCACAGGAAGCTTACCAAAGATGGCAGTAGTCATGGCATGCACTTGCCGCTTTACGCTGGTTAGCTCATCTACCACCGGTTTAAGGGCAGCTTCAGCAGTTTCAATTTTCTTGGTCAAAGCGGCTTTTTCAGTGGCCCAATCCGCCCGCTCTTTGTTGAAGCCCTCCTTCAGCTGTTCCATGATGCCTAAAGCGCTGGTCAACTCCTCTTTTGCCTTGGAGGTTTCAGCTTGTTGGGATTTCAAATTTTCTTGAAGATCGGTGAGTTGGCTCTCTTTGGTTTTCAGTTCAGCCTGCATACAAACAGTCATATAATTTAATGAAACGGTACAAGAATTGAAGTACCAACCACATAACAAGTTATGCACTTGGTACTTGGGGGCTAATGCATATTTGATCTTCATCTGTCAGTTAATTGCAAAGTCCCAAGCTCAATACAAGTATTCAACTTGGCACTTGGGGGCTAATGCATATTTGATCCAGTACAGTTCTGATGCTGCCATATCAAGCTATTTAAGTGCCCGGTTTAACTAGATTAAGTTGAACCGGCCCTTTGGGGGCTATATCAGTAAATTTCAAGGCATTCGGATTTATGTTAGCAAGTCCCGGTTTGAAAGAGGATTGTCAAACCGGTACTCGGGGGCTAGGAGAGTTAACAAAATTGAAATATTCAAGCAAGAAATAGCACATGGAAGTTACCTCAAATTTTTCCTTCATCATATTCACCAGGCCGGCTTCATAGTCATGGCTGGTGTACAACCGGATCAAGTAGCCGGAATGAAAATCTTGAGTATTCAAAGCGGCGTAAGTTGCCAGATCAACATTCCACTTGCCCTTGCTCATAGTGGCGAATTCTTCTTTGGCAGTATGCCTGGATAAGGCGACCGGATTACTAGGTTCAATACGGCCAATGCCAGTAATCACAACATCATCATCCTTGGCATCACCGGTTTGACCAGGGGTAGTTGGTTTGCTAACAGGCCGGATTGGACTGGGGGATTTCTCAACTCGGATGGGGCTTCCAGGCTCGTCAGCAGGCCTCTCTTCAGCAACGACATCATCACCTTGCAGTGGGGGGTCATTGGGTATATCTTCACAAACGACCGCTTCAGGATCCAGTGTTTTACCCGGTTCAGGAACAACATCTTCCTCGGCCGCTTTATCCAGGCGGGCCTTTTTGCTTGGCCTAGGTTTGGCCCTACAAGGAGTAATTGCAGTCAAATACAGTACATGTTCTAATATGATCTATCAGACACATTATGCTAAATATAGCTTACCCAAGCACCGTCTTGAGTGGTGGCAGTTGAGTAGCTGATGACTCTCCAGAGGATGAGTGGGAAGTAACCTGATAATCAGAGTCAGACGGATTAAGAGGTTGACGATAACAGCCCGCTTTAGGACAAGCACTGACAAGCAAATTAGAGACCTCTGAACGGTGTTTCGGTAAACTGGCGGAGGTAACTACCTGGCCGCTGTGCCGGGTTGTGTGGCGAGCTTCGTGCTGTTGGGTCTTCATAAGAAATTTGGGATCAAAGTAAGCAAGAGGATTAGAAAATTTAATTTTCCGGTTTGCCTGACGAGTTTTTAGTGAAGGCAAAAATTCTAAATCAGAAGAGAGAATAATTACCTCTGCAACGTCAGCATTGCTAGCTTCGGCATCATCCTGACAAATATTACCATCAATAAGGCATGTGAAAAGTAAACCGAGTGAATCAAGTTCTACCTCAAGGTCCAGATTACCCACATCGTCATCAACAGGCGGATCAGAGGAGGCAATGGTTTTCCTCTTATGAGCAGGCCTCTTAATGATTTTGGTTTTTGGCCGGGTTGGTCTTTCCGGTTTGTCCGCCTTCTCCTGCGGGAGCTTCTTGCTCCAAAACGGATCATTGCCCTGTTTCAACAGATATTGGTGTCAAATAATAAGAAGAAATAACAACGTCAGGGTCAATGGCAGGTGAAATTAAAAACTTACAGGTGGCGGTTTGTTGGTGGTGCAGAAAGGAAGCAGGCCGGTTCGGGCACAGATATATTCCGATTCATTCAAGATTTTCTTCACCGCTTCTGTGACTTCTTCGTCGGTGAGCTGGATGTTCATGTGTCGCAGTGGGTCATGAACACTGCCCGTGTATTCACACAACAAACCGGAACGTTGACTAAGGGGCAGTATGCTCCATGATATCCAGCAGCGAGCGAGATCAACTCCTGTTAAACCGTTGGCCATAAAGGCTCTGAGCTTGGACAGTTGAGGAGCGTATTTACTCCTTTCCTTGGCGGTTAACCTTTGTGGAAAGGGGTGGGTATTTGTAAGCCGCTCCGGACGAAAGCCAGGCAAGGGATTTTCATCAGCAGGGGAAGTGTCTTTGCAATAAAACCATGATTGATTCCATTCTTGGGGATGGCTGTGCAGTTTAGCGTGAGGATAAGTGACCTCTTTCCTCTTCTGAATCGCCATACCACCCAATTCCATATTGGAACCATCAGTGAATTCGGTGCGGCGGTTTAGATGAAAACAATCTCTGAATAACTCAACTGTGGGTTCTTCTTGAAAGAATACCTCATAGAGTACTTGGAAATGGCATATGTTAGTGACAGAATTGGGGCCAGTATCCTGTGGACGGAGTTGGAAATTGGCCAAGAAATCCCGGTAGAATTTTGAGCCGGGCGGATTAAAACCTCGGGCTAAGTGGTCTGCGAAAACAACAACCTCTCCTTATTGAGGTGTTGGAGGACATTCCTTGCCAGGGACCCTCTAATGGATGGTGTTTCTGCTGCTTAAAGCGCCAGTCAAGACTAAGTTGTTTAGTTGAGTTTCTGTGACACGAGAAGGAGCCCCGTTGCACTCATATACTTGTTTGGCCATGGTGGTGTCTACAAAATAAGTGATTCCGGTTTAAGATTGTGTTGGATAAAAATACACACCGGTATGGACAATGCTAAACCGGAGGTAAATATATCTAAGCCGGAGTTTTATGAAGCAACATCATATGACTAACGAGTTCTGGCGGTTCAACAAAGGGACTAATGGTATATACCGGTTTATGAATTTTTCTATATTAAGTTAAACCGCCTGATCTAAGCATTGAAAGCAATTGAGGTTGCGGATAGCTAAGTATGCAGAAACAGATTTCACAAGATTGCTCTACAGCGCTGGATCTAAAGCAAGTACAGAAAAGAAGGAAAATATTCAAAAGCTCAAAGCAGAACAGTGTTGAATCAACAGGCAGAAGTATATGTAAGATCTATAGTTTTGGGCGTGAAACTAAAGGCGGATGCTAAAAGGTTATTACTACACAAAGAAGGGGTCCGCAGATATGTCCAGGAGTGAGCATATAAGGATGAACGGGCGTTGAACGCAGCAAGAACTCGAAACCCTAGAATGGATCTAGGTTAAGAAAAGCAGAAGACTTACCAGAGTTGAGGAGGACGCGGAAGATCGCCGCAGTTTTCTGGTGCGTTCAGGTTGATGCAGCGGCCAAGGTCGGTGCAGAGACGACGGCGGCGGCGGAGCTCCGAGGCGGACGATGCGAGGAAGAAGAAGAAGAAGAAGAGGATGGGCACGAAGGGAAAGAAAAGAAATGACCCTTTGGTCCTATTTATAAGGCAAAAGACATGTGCCAGGCGCGTAAATCCAGGAACCGCAAATATCGGAAGCGGAGCTGTCGCCTCGGTTGTTGCGAGTCTATTAAACAAGGAGATATCATAGATGCTTTCTTTATGACGGATGACATCACCCCGGTTTACAACAATTGGAGAGGATGACATCACGGCGGTTCAGCAATTACAAGAAGATGTAGAAGATGAAGATTTTTCGCTAAGGATTGACATGAACCTGTTCAAATCAATCTGGGACCTAATGTTGGAGATATTACTACTGGGCGTAAACCGGCCTACCTGGGCCGGGTTAACTTCATCAGTAGTTCAAAGGTGTTAAAGCCCAAAGAAGCAGATAAGGGTCCAAGGCCTGTAGTCGGTTTAAGATCTGTAGCCGTAAACCGGCCTTATATGTAAACTTGTATTGTAAGTTAAGAATAGGGAGAGACCAACCCGGATACGAGTATGAACTGGAGATTGGGACTCTATGAGCCGACGGGCGTCACCCGTGTATATAAGGGGACGACCCGGCAGCGGTTCAAGGACAGACAACAACAACTCGAGACTTAGGCGAAGCTTGTTTGCTCCCTAGTCATAGAAACCCCATCAATTCCATCACAACTAGACGTAGGCTTTTACCTTCACCGAAGGGGCCGAACTAGTATAAAACTCTCTGCGTACCTGTGTCCGCTTTAACCCCTTCAAGTTAACCCATAGCGATGGCTCCACGACTAAGTCCTTTCACTAGGACATCTGCCGTGACAAAACCACGACACTTAGTGTGCTATCAAACGTCACAACGTATCTGGGTGATTATAAAGATGCTCTACAGGTGTCTCCGATGGTGTTTGTTGAGTTGGCATAGATCGAGATTAGGATTTGTCACTCCCAGTATCGGAGAGGTGTCTCTGGGCCTTCTCGGTAATGCATATCGCTATAAGCCATGCAATCAATGTGACTAATGAGTTAGTTGCGGGATGATGCATTACAGAACGAGTAAAGAGACTTGCCGGTAACGAGAGTGAACTAGGTATTGAGATACCGACGGTCGAATCTCGGGCAAGTAACATTCTGATGACAAAGGGATCAGGGTATGTTATTATGTTGTTTGACCGGTAAAGATCTTCGTAGAATATGTAAGAACCAATATGAGCATCCAGGTTCCGCTATTGGTTATTGACCAGAGAGTATCGGTCATGTCTACATAGTTCTCGAACCCGTAGGGCCCGCACGCTTAACGTTCGGTGACGATCGGTATATGAGTTTATGTGTTTTGATGTATCAAAGGTAGTTCGGTGTCCCGGATGTGATCACGAACATGACGAGGAGTATCGAAATGGTCAAGACATAAAGATTGATATATTGGACGGCTATGTTCTGACACCGGAAGGGTTCCGGGAGGTTTCAGATAAACCGGAGTGCCGGAGGGTTATCGGAACCCCGGGGGGAACTAATGGGCCTCGATGGGACTTAGTGAAGAGAGAGAGGGGCGGCCAGGGCAGGCCGCACGCCCCCTCCCTCCTGAGTCCGAATAGGACAAGGAAGGGGGGGTGCGGCGCCCCCCTTTTTCCTTTCCCCCTCTCCCTCTCCTTCCTTCCCCCTCTCTCCCTTTGGTGGAAACCTACTAGGGCTTGGAGTCCTAGTAGGATTCCCCTCTTGGGGGCGCGCCAAGGAGGGCCGGCCGGCCTCCCCCTCCCTCCTTTATATACGTGGGGAGGAGGGCACCCTAGAACACACAAGTTGATTGTTTAGCCGTGTGCGGTGCCCACCTCCACAGATTTCCACCTCGGTCATATCGTTGTAGTGCTTCGGCGAAGCCCTGCATCGGTAACTTCATCATCACCATCATCATGCCGTCGTGCTGATGAAGCTCTCCCTTCACACTCAGCTGGATCTAGAGTTCGTGGGATGTCACCGAGCTGAACGTGTGCAGATCACGGAGGTGCCGTACTTTCGGTACTAGGATCGGTCGGATCGTGAAGACGTACGACTACATCAACCGCGTTGTCATAACGCTTCCGCTTTTGGTATAAGAGGGTACATGGACAACACTCTCCCCTCTCATTTCTATGCATCACCTAGATGGATCTTGCGTGTGCGTAGTAATTTTTTTGAAATTACTGCGTTCCCCAATAGTGGCATCCGAGCCAGGTCTATGCGTATATGTTATATGCACGAGTAGAACACAAAAAGTTGTGGGCGATAATAGTCATACTGCTTACCAGCATGTCATACTTTGATTCGGCGGTATTGTTGGATGAAGCGGCCCGGACCGACATTACGTGTACGCTTACGCGAGACTGGTTCTACCGATGTGCTTTGCACATAGGTGGCTCGCGGGTGTTAGTTTCTCAAACTTTAGTTGAATCGAGTGTGGCTACGCCCGGTCCTTGTTGAAGGTTAAAACATCACACTTGACAAAAAATCTTTGTGGTTTGGATGCGTAGGTTTGAATGGTTCTTGCTCAGCCCGTAGCAGCCACGTAAAACTTGCAACAACAAAGTAGAGGACGTCTAACTTGTTTTTGCAGGGCATGTTGTGATGTGATATGGTCAAGACATGATGCTAAACTTTATTGTATGAGATGATCATCTTTTGTAATAGAGTTAGCGGCAACTGGCAGGATCCATATGGTTGTCGCTTTATTGTATGCAATGCAACGCCCTGTAATTGTTTTTACTTTATCACTAATCGGTAGTGTTAGTCGTAGAAGCAATAGTTGGCGAGACGATAACGATGCTACGATGGTGATCAAGGTGTCGCGCCGGTGATGATGGTGATCATGACAGTGCTTTGGAGATGGATATCAAAGGCACAAGATGATGATGGCCATATCATATCACTTATATTGATTGCATGTGATGTTTATCCTTTATGCATCTTATTTTGCTTAGTTCGGCGGTAGCATTATAAGATGATCTCTCACTAATTAAATTTCAAGGTACAAGTGTTCTCCCTGAGTATGCACCGTTGTGAAATTTCGTCGTGTTGAGACACCACGTGATGATCGGGTGTGATAAGCCAGTTTTGCACACGCAGAATACTCGGGTTAAACTTGACGAGCCTAGCATATGAAGATATGGCCTCGGAACACTGAGACCGAAAGGTCGAGCTTGAATCAAATAGTAGATATGATCAACATAATGATGTTCACCACTGAAAACTACTCGATCTCACATGATGATCGGACATGATTTAGTTGATTTGGATCACGTGATCACTTAGATGATTAGAAGAATGTCTATCTAAGTGGGATTTTTTAAGTAATATGATTAATTGAACTTTAATTTATCATGAACTTAGTACCTGATAGTATTTTGCATGTCTATGTTGTTGTAGATCAATGGCCCGTGCTACTGTTCCTTTGAATTTTAATGCGTTCCTAGATAAAGCTAAGTTGAAAGATGATGGTAGCAACTACACGGTCTAGGTCCGTAACTTGAGGATTATCCTCATTGCTGCACAGAAGAATTACGTCCTGCAAGCACCGCTAGGTGTACCACCCGCGCCGACAACTGCAGACATTGTGAATGACTGGCAGTCGCGTGTTGATGACTACTCGATAGTTCAGTGTGCCATGCTTTACGGCTTAGAACCGGGACTTCAACGTTGTTTTGAACGTCATGGAGCATATGAGATGTTCCAGGAGTTGGAATTAATATTTCAAGCAAATGCCCGAATTGAGAGATATGAAGTCTCCAATAAGTTCTACAGCTGCAAAATGGAGGAGAATAGTTCTGCCAGTGAACATATATTTAGAATAACTCCTTCGTGAACACTGGTAAGGAATGGCTGCTTCAGGCACTCGACCAGTCATGTGATATTGATCGTACTAAAGTGTTGCTCATCTTCTGGAGGAGTTGGTATGTGGGTAATGAAATTGTGCATCACAAGCCAGCGCTGGTCATGGAGTCCTCGATGAGCTTTTGAGGAGATATCTGGATGAATTAATTGGCATCAAGTTAAATTCGGAGATGGATCCAACGAAAGGAAATGGATATATATCTTTTGATCAACGTGTTGGGGCGGCGATCACACCACAACAAGCGATATCTGTCGCTAGATGGGTACCGCCTGCTAATGGCTGCTCTAAATTGAATGTTGATGGCTCGTTTATAACAAGCGATGATGCTGGTGCTGGTATGATTCTTCGAGACAATGAGGGCAAGATCATCTTCTCGGCATGTAGATCACTATTTTCTTGCAGAGATCCACTAGAAGCTGAGCTATGTGGGATCATGGAAGGATTATCACTTGCCATACAAAGGTCTGATTTGCCTGTTGCAATTGAATCTGATTCAAGTATGGCAGTATCCTTGATATCTTCTGGGAAGTTGATCATTCAGTTCATGCCTACTTGGTGAATGAAATTAGACTTTTATTTCGTCTTAGACAAACTTGTATTACTCATGTATCGCGTGCCCAAAACAAAGCTAGTGATAGTTTAGCTAGGTTTGCTCGAGTTGAGGGGCGAACTATGACTTGGCTAGGGTCTGGGCCAGAGGAAGTCTTGGGTATTTCCCTTGATGATTGTAAGGACATTTTCATTTGAGTAATACAAGTGTTCCCACCAAAAAAAAATATAGAATGTCTGGGTACCACACCCACTTGACTCAACTGGGAGTTAATCTTCCTGATGATAGTATCATTGACAGAGTTCTTCAATCACTGCCACCAAGCTACAAGAGCTTCGTGATGAACTATAATATGCAAGGGATGGATAAGACAATTCCCGAGCTATTCGCAATGCTAAAGGCTGCAGAGGTAGAAATCAAGAAGGAGCATCAAGTGTTGATGGTCAACAAGACCATCAGTTTCAAGAAAAAGGGTAAAGGGAAGAAGGGGAACTTCAAGAAGAACGGCAAGCAAGTTGCTGCTCAAGTGAAGAAGCCCAAGTCTGGACCTAAGCCTAAGACTGAGTGCTTCTACTGCAAAGGGACTGGTCACTGGAAGCGGAACAGCCCCAAGTATTTGGTGGATAAGAAGATTGGCAAGGTGAACAAAGGTATATGTGATATACATGTTATTGATGTGTACCTTACTAATGCTCGTAGTAGTGCCTAGGTATTTGATACTGGTTCTGTTGCTAATATTTGCAACTCGAAACAGGGACTACGGATTGAGCGAAGATTAGCTAAGGGCGAGGTCATGATGCGCGTTGGAAATGGTTCCAAAGTTGATGTGATCGCCGTCGGCACGCTACCTCTACATCTACCTTCGGGATTAGTTTTAGACCTGAATAATTGTTATGTGGTGCCAGTGTTAAGCATGAACATTATATCTGGATCTTGTTTGATGCGAGACGGTTATTCATTTAAATCCAAGAATAATGGTTGTTCTATTTATATGAGTAATATATTTATGGTCATGCACCCTTGAAGAGTGGTCTATTTTTGTTGAATTTTGATAGTACTGACACATATATTCATAATATTGAAGCTAAAAGATGCAGAGTTGATAATGATAGTGCAACCTATTTGTGGCACTGCCGTTTGGGTCATATTGGTGTAAAGCGCCTGAAGAAACTCCATTCTGATGGACTTTTGGAATCACTTGATTATGAATCACTTGGTACTTGCGAAACGTGCCTCATGGGCAAGATGACTAAAACTCCGTTCTCTGGAACAACGAAGCGAGCAACAGATTTAATGGAAATCATACATACCGATATATGTGGTCCAATGAACATTGAGGCTCGCGGCAGGTATCATTATTTTTTGACCTTCACACGTGATTTATGCAGATATGGGTATATCTACTTGATGAAACACAAGTCTGAAACATTTGAAAAGTTCAAAGAATTTCAGAATGAAGTGGAAAATAATTGTAACAAGAAAATACAGTTTCTGCGATCTGATCATGGAGGAGAATATTTGAGTTATGACTTTGGTCTTCATTTGAAACAATGCAGAATACTTTCGCAACTCACGTCACCCAAAACACCATAGCGTAATGGTGTGTCCGAAAGTCGTAATCGTACTTTACTAGATATGGTGCGATCTATGATGTCTCTTACTGATTTACCGCTATTGTTTTGGGGTTATGCTTTAGAGACAGCTGCATTCACGTTAAGTAGGGCACCATCTACATCCGTTGAGAGGACACCTTATGAACTGTGGTTTGGCAAGAAACCCAAGTTCTCGTTTCTTAAAGTTTGGGGATGCGATGCTTATGTGAAAAAGCTTCAACCTGATAAGCTCGAACCCAAATCGGAGAAATGTGTCTTCATAGGATACCCAAAGGAGACTATTGGGTACACCTTCTATCACAGATCCTAAGGCAAGGCATTCGTTGCTAAGAATGGATCCTTTCTAGAGAAGGAGTTTCTCTCGAAAGAAGTGAGTGGGAGGAAAGTAGAACTTGATGAGGTAACTATACCTGCTCCCATATTGGAAAGTAGTTCATCACAGAAATCAATTCCTGTGACTACTACACCTATCGGTGAGGAAGCTAATGATGATGATCATATAACTTCAGATCAAGTTACTACTAAACCTCGTAGGTCAACCTGAGTAAGATCCGCACCAGAGTGGTGCGGCAATCTAGTTCTGGAGGTCATGTTACTTGACCATGACGAACCTACGAATTATGAGGAAGCGATGATGAGCCCAAATTCCGCAAAATGGCTTGAGGCCATGAAATCTGAGATGGGATCCATGTATGAGAACAAAGTATGGACTTTGGTTGACTTGCCTGTTGATCAGCAAGCCATCAAGAATAAAAAGATCTTTAAGAAGAAGACTGACACTGACGGTAATGTTACTGTCTACAAAGCTCGACTTGTTGCGAAAGGTTTTCGACAAGTTCAAGGAGTTGACTACGATGAGACCTTCTCACCCGTAGCAATGCTTAAGTTTGTTCGAAACATGTTAGCAATTGCTGCATTTTATGATTATGAAATTTGGCAAATGGATGTAAAGACTGCATTCCTGAATGGATTTCTGGAAGTACAGTTGTATATGATGCAATCTGAAGGTTTTATCAATCCAAAGGATTCTAACAAAGTGTGCAAGCTCCAGCGATCCATTCATATACTGGTGCAAGCATCTCGGAGTTGGAATAAATGTTTTGATAGTGTGATCAAAGAATATGGTTTTATGCAGACTTTTGGAGAAACCTGTAGTTACAAGAAAGTGAGTGGGAGCTCTGTAGCATTTCTAATATTATATGTGGATGACATATTGTTGATTCGAAATGATATAGAATTTTTGGATAGCATAATTGGATACTTGAATAAGAGTATTTCAATGAAAGTCCTCGGTGAAGCTGCTTGTATATTGGGCATCAAGATCTATAGAGATAGACCAAGACGCTTAATTGGACTTTCACAAAGAACATACCTTGATAAAGTTTTGAAGAAGTTCAAAATGGATCAAGCAAAGAAAGGGTTCTTGCCTGTGTTACAAGGAGTGAAGTTGAGTCAGACTCAATGCCCGACCAGTTCAGAAGATAGAGAGAAAATGAAAGCCATTCCCTATGCTTCAGCCATAGGTTCTATCATGTATGCAATGCTGTGTACCAGACCCGATGTGTGCCTTGCTATTAGTTTAGCAGAGAGGTACCAAAGTAATCCAGGAGTGGATAACTGGATAGCGGTCAAGAACATCCTGAAATACCTGAAAAGGACTAAGAATATGTTTCTCGTTTATGGAGGTGACAAAGAGCTCGTCGTAAACGGTTACGTCGATGCAAGCTTTGACACTGATTTGGATGACTCTAAGTCACAGACCGGATACGTATTCATATTGAACGGTGGAGCTTGATACGTATCCAACGTATCTATAATTTTTGATTGCTCCATGCTATATTATCTACTGTTTTGGACTATATTGGGCTTTATTTTCCACTTTTATATTATTTTTTTGGACTAACCTATTAACCGGAGGCCCAGCCCAGAATTGTTGTTTTTTTTGCCTATTTCAGTGTTTCGAAGAAACAGAATATCAAACGGAGTCCAAACGGAATAAAACTTTCGGGAACGTGATTTTCTCACCGAACATGATCCAGGGGACTTGGACCCTACTCCAAGGAGTCAAAGAGACGACCACGAGGGTGGGGGTGCGCCCCCTACCTTGTGGGACCCTCGGTGCTCCACTGACGTACTCCTTCCTCCTATATATACCTATGTACCCCCAAACGATCAGAACAGGAGCCAAAAACCTAATTCCAGCGCCGCAACTTTTTGTATCCACGAGATCCCATCTTGGGGCCTGTTCCGGAGCTCCGCCGGAGAGGGCCGTCATCACGGAGGGCTTCTACATCATCCTAGCCCCTCCGATGAAGTGTGAGTAGTTTACCTCAGACCTTCGGGTCCATAGTTTTAGCTAGATGGCTTCTTCTCTCTTTTTGGATCTCAATACAATGTTCTCCCCCTCTCTCGTGGAGATCTATTCGATGTAATCTTCTTTTTGTGGTGTGTTTGTTGAGACCGCTGAATTTTGGGTTTATGATCAAGTCTATCTATGAATAATATTTGAATCTTCTCTGAATTATTTTATGTACGATTGGTTATCTTTGCAAGTCTCTTCGAATTATCAGTTTGGTTTGGCCTACTAGATTGGTTTTTCTTGCCATGGGAGAAGTGCTTAGCTTTGGGTTCGATCTTGCGGTGTCCTTTCCCAGTGATAGAAGGGCCAGCAAGACACTTATTGCATCGATGCCATCGAGGATAACAAGATGGGGTTTTTATCATATTGCATGAAACTATCCCTCTACATCATGTCATCTTGCTTAAGGCGTTACTCTGTTTTTAACTTAATACTCTAGATGCATGCTGGATAGCGGTCGATGAGTGGAGTAATAGTAGTAGATGCAGGCAGGAGTCGGTCTACTTGTCTCAGACGTGATGCCTATATACATGATCATACCTAGATATTCTCATAACTATGCTCAATTCTGTGAATATCTCAACGGTAATTTGTTCACCCACCGTAGAATACTTATGCTCTTGAGAGAAGCCACTAGTGAAACCTATGGCCCCCGGGTCTATTCTCATCATATCAATCTCCATCACTTTAATCTTGCTTTGCTTTTTACTTTGCCTTTTACTTTTTACTTTGCATCTCTATATAAAAAATACCAAAAATATTATCTATCATCTCTATCAGATCTCACTCTCGTAAGTGACCGTGAAGGGATTGACAACCCCTAATCGCGTTGGTTGCGTTGAGCTATTGTTTTTGTGTAGGTACGAGGGACTTGCACGTGGCCTCCTACTGGATTGATACCTTGGTTCTCAAAAACTGAGGGAAATACTTATGCTACTTTGCTGCATCATCCTCTCCTCTTCGGGGAAAAACCAACGCATTGCTCAAGAGGTAGCAAGAAGAATTTCTGGTGCCGTTACCGGGGAGTCTACGCAAAAAGTCAACATACCAAGTACCCATCACAATCCCTATGTCTCGCATTACATTAGTTGCCATTTGCCTCTCGTTTTCCTCTCCCCCACTTCACCCTTGCCGTTTTATTCGCCCTCTCTTTTCCGTTCGCCTTGATGTCTTTCTTGGCTCGTTTTCTCGCTTGGTTGAAATAGTTGAGTATTTATTCCTAAACGGAGAAGCTAATATCTATGGATCCTCATCCGCTTGCCAATCTTTTTAAGAGATCCAATTATGATGAACCAATTCCTAGTGATTTGTATGCACTAGATTATCTTTATAAGCTTTTGCCTAAAATCTGTAAATCTGGAAATTGTGATGAAGTGCTTCACGATAGATCTTTGAATAAAAAGCATGATTACAATGATTTATTATAAATTCTATTGATGTAAATTATGCTAATAATATGCAAAACCCTAAGCTTGGGGATGCTAGTTTTGCTATGTCCAATAGTCATGATTGGGGGATTCTTCTTATGATCTTGAAAATTAATTTAAGCCGCATGATGAATATAAGATTGATAATAGTGTTTTCAATAATATTGAAAGTGGGTTTGGAAGAGTGTCACCTTTAGATCCCACATATTTGGATAACATTCAATCTTATGAATTTTTTGATAAAAGTGGGCTTGGAGAAATCATGACTTTAGATAATGATAATCCCACTATCTTGGAAGAGTGTCAACTTCGCATGCATGTGGATCGTGTTGAGAATATGTTATGTGATAGCTATATTGTTGAATTTTCTTATGATCCTACATGTAATTATTATGAGAGAGGAAAATATGGTTATAGAAATTTTCATGTTACTAACTTACCTCTCGTTATGTTGAGATTGCTATTGTTCCTTTCCGCTTCCTTGCATATGCTAGTTTTTGCTTGCTACGCTAATTTGTTTGCCCATAATATGCCTATGCATAGGAAGTATGTTAGACTTAAGTGTGTTTGTCACATGTTTTATGATGCTCTCTTTGTGCCTCAGTTCTTGCCTTTCTTGTGAGCATCATTGAAATCTCAATGCCTAGTTAAAAAGGCTTTAAAGAAAAGCGCTTGTTGGGAGACAACCCAATATTTTTCCTTGCCTGTTAGTAATAAATAACCCATATACCTCCTGTTTAGATGTGGTTTTGTGTTTTAATTAGTGTTTGTGCCAAGTTAGACCTATAGGATCTTCTTGGATGATAGTTATTTGATCTTGCTGTAATTTCCAGAAACTTTCTGTTCATGAAAACAATTGTTAAAAATCACCAGAACGTGATAAAATACTGATTCCAATTGCTTGTGATCAATAAACAAATTTTCAAGGTCGTCCTATTTTGTTAGAGTTTTTGGAGTTCCAGAAGTTTGCGTTAGTTACAGATTGCTACAGACTATTCAGTTTTTGACAGATTCTGTTTTTCGTGTGTTGTTTGCTTATTTTGATGAATCTATGGCTAGTAAAATAGTTTATAGTCCATAGAGAAGTTGGAATACAGTAGGTTTAATACCAATATAAATAAAGAATGAGTTCACTACAGTACCTTGAAGTGGTCTTTTGTTTTCTTTCTCTAACGGAGCTCACGAGATTTCTATTGAGTTTTGTGTTGTGAAGTTTTCAAGTTTTGGGTGACATCTTTTGACGGATTATGGAACAAGGAGTGGCAAGAGCCTAAGCTTGGGGACGCCCATGGCACCCCCAAGATAATCCAAGGACACCAAAAAGTCAAAGCTTGGGGATGCCGCGGAAGGCATCCCCTCTTTCGTCTACTTCCATCGGTAATTTTACCTGGAGCTATATTTTTATTCACCACATGATATGTGTTTTGCTTGGAGCGTCTTGTATTACTTGTGTCTTTGTTTGCTAGTGTGCCATAATCATCCTTGCTGTACACACCTTTTGAGAGAGCCATACATGAATTGGAATTTGATAGAATACTCTATGTGCTTCACTTATATCTTTTGAGCTATGTAGTTTTGCTCTATGTGCTTCACTTATATCTTTTGAGCTTTATTATTTTGCTCTATGTGCTGAGCACGGTGGTGGATTTGTTTTAAAGAAACTATTGATCTCTCATGATTCACTTAGATTATTTTGAGAGTCTTAATAGCATGGTAATTTGCTTAATAATAATATTCTTGGTATTCAAGATTTGTGAAACTTTCTTTTGAGTGCGTTGAATACTAAGAAAAGTTTGATGCTTGATAATTGTTTTGAGATATGGAGGTAATAATATCAAAGTCATGCTAGTAGAGTAATTGTGAATTTGATAAGTGCTTGAGTTGAAGTTTGCAAGCCCCGTAGCATGCACGTATGGTAAATGTTATGTAACAAATTTGAAACATGAGGTGTTATTTGATTGTCCTCCTTATGAGTGGCGGTCGGGGACGAGCGATGGTCTTTTCCTACCAATCTATCCCCCTAGGAGCATGCGCATAGTACTTTGGTTTTTGATGGCTTGTAGATTTTTGCAATAAGTATATGAGTTCTTTATGACTAATGTTGAGTCCATGGATTATACGCACTCTCACCTTTCCATCATTGCTAGCCTCTTCGGTACCGTGCATTGCCCTTTCTCACATTGAGAGTTGGTGCAAACTTCGCCGGTGCATCCAAACCCCGTGATATGATACGCTCTTTCACACATAAACCTCCCGATATCTTCCTCAAAACAGCCACCGTACCTACCTATTATGGCATTTCCATAGCCATTCTGAGATATATTGCCATGTAACTTTCCACCATACCGTTCCTCATGACACATTCATCATTGTCATATTGCTTTAGCATGATCATGTAGTTGACATAGTATTTGTGGCAAAGCCACCGTTCATAATTCTTTCATACATGTCACTCTTGGTTCATTGCGTATCCCGGTACACCGCCGGAGGCATTCATATTGAGTCATACTTTGTTCTAGTATCGAGTTGTAATCATTGAGTTGTAAATAAATAGAAGTGTGATGATCATCATTCAATAGAGCATTGTCCGAAAAAAGAGAGAAAGGCCAAATAAAAAAAGAAGGCCCAAAAAAAAGAAAATAAATAAAAAGGGGCAATGCTACTATCCTTTTTTCCACACGTGTGCTTCAAAGTAGCACTATAATCTTCATGATAGAGAGTCTCTTGTTTTGTCATTTTCGTATACTAGTGGGAATCTTTCATTATAGAACTTGGCTTGTATATTCCAACAATGGGCCTCCTCAAGTGCGCTAGGTCTTCGTGAGCAAGCAAGTTGGATGCACACCCACTTAGTTTCTTTTGTTGAGCTTTCATACATTTATAGCTCTAGTGCATCCTTTGCATGGCAATCCCTACTCCTTGCATTAACATCAATTGATGGGCATCTCCATGGCCCATTGATTAGCCTCGTTGATGTGAGATCTTCTCCTTTTTTGTCTTCTCCACATAACCCCCATCATTATATTCTATTCCACCCATAGTGCTATATCCATGGCTCACGCTCATGTATTGCGTGAAGGTTTATAAGTTTGAGATTACTAAAGTATGAAACAATTGCTTGGCTTGTCATCGGGGTTGTGCATGATGAGAGCATTCTTGTGTGACGAAAATGGACCATGACTAAACTATATGATTATGTAGGGATAGACTTTCTTTGGCCATGTTATTTTGAGAAGACACAATTGGTTAGTTAGTTTGCTTGAAGTATTATTATTTTTATGTCAATATGAACTTTTGTCTTGAATATTTCGAATCTGAATATTCATACCACAATTAAGAAGATTTGCGTTGAAATTATGCCAAGTAGCACTGCGCATAAAAAATTCTCTTTTTATCATTTACCTACTCGAGGACGAGCAGGAATTAAGCTTGGGGATGCCTGATATGTCTCCAATGTATCTATAATTTTTGATTGCTCCATGCTATATTATCTACTGTTTTGGACTATATTGGGCTTTATTTTCCACTTTTATATTATTTTTGGGACTAACCTATTAACCAGAGGCTAGCCCAGAATTGCTGTTTTTTTTGCCTATTTCAGTGTTTCGGAGAAACAAAATATCAAACGGAGTCCAAACGGAATAAAACCTTCGGGAACGTGATCCAGGAGACTTGGACCCTACTCCAAGGAGTCAAAGAGGCGGTCACGAGGGTGGGGTGCGCGCCCCCTGCCTCGTGGTCCCCTCGGTGCTCCACCGACGTACTCCTTCCTCCTATATATACCTACGTACCCCCAAACGATCAGAACAGGAGCCAAAAACCTAATTCCACCGCCGCAACTTTCTGTATCCACGAGATCCCATCTTGGGGCCTATTCCGGAGCTCCGCCGGAGAGGGCCGTCATCACGGAGGGCTTCTACATCATCCTAGCCCCTCCGATGAAGTGTGAGTAGTTTACCTCAGACCTTCGGGTCCATAGTTATTAGCTAGATGGCTTCTTCTCTCTTTTTGGATCTCAATACAATGTTCTCCCCCTCTCTCGTGGAGATCTATTCGATGTAATCTTCTTTTTGCGGTGTGTTTGTTGAGACCGATGAATTGTGGGTTTATGATCAAGTCTATCTATGAATAATATTTGAATCTTCTCTGAATTATTTTATGTATGATTGGTTATCTTTGCAAGTCTCTTCGAATTATCAGTTTGGTTTGGCCTACTAGATTGGTTTTTCTTGCCATGGGAGAATTGCTTAGCTTTGGGTTCGATCTTGCGGTGTCCTTTCCCAGTGACAGAAGGGGCAGCAAGGCACGTATTGCATCGTTGCCATCGAGGATAACAAGATGGGGTTTTTATCATATTGCATGAAACTATCCCTCTACATCATGTCATCTTGCTTAAGGCGTTACTCTGTTTTTAACTGAATACTCTGGATGCATGCTGGATAGCGGTCGATGAGTGGAGTAATAGTAGTAGATGCAGGCAGGAGTCGGTCTACTTGTCTCGGACGTTATGCCTATATACATGATCATACCAAGATATTCTCATAACTATGCTCAATTCTAACAATTGCTCAACAGTAATTTGTTCACCCACCATAGAATACTTATGCTCTTGAGAGAAGCCACTAGTGAAACCTACGGCCCCCGGGTCTATTCTCATCATATCAATCTCCATCACTTTAATCTTGCTTTGCCTTTTTACTTTGCTTTTTTACTTTTTACTTTGCATCTCTATATCAAAAATACCAAAAATATTATATATCATCTCTATCAGATCTCACTCTCGTAAGTGACCGTGAAGGGATTGACAACCCCTAATCGCGTTGGTTGCGTTGAGCTATTGTTTTTGTGTAGGTACGAGGGACTTGCGCGTGGCATCCTACTGGATTGATACCTTTGTTCTCAAAAACTAAGGGAAATACTTACGCTACTTTGCTGCATCATCCTCTCCTCTTCTGGGAAAACCAACGCAGTGCTCAAGAGGTAGCAGAGCTGTAAGTTGGTGCAGTTCTAAGCAAAGGGTCATGGCGAGATCTATGTGTGAAGCAGAGTACATAACTGCTTGAGAAGCAGCAAATAAAGGAGTCTAGATGAAGGAGTTCATATCCGATCTAGGTGTCATACCTAGTGCATCGGGTCCAATGAAAATCTTTTGTGACAATACTGGTGCAATTTCCTTGGCAAAGGAATCCAGGTTTCACAAGAGAACCAAGCACATCAAGAGACGCTTCAATTCCATCCGCGGTTAAGTCAAGGAGGGAGACATAGAGATTTGCAAGATACATACGGATCTCAATGTTGCAGAACCGTTGACTAAGCCTCTCTCACGAGCAAAACATGATCAGCACCAAGACTCCATGGGTGTTAGAGTCACTGCTATGTAATCTAGATTATTGACTCTAGTGCAAGTGGGAGACTTGAAGAAATATGCCCTAGAGGCAATAATAAAGTTGTTATTTATATTTTCTTATATCATGATAAATGTTTATTATTCATGCTAGAATTGTATTAACCGGAAACTTAGTACATGTGTGAATACATAGACAAACAGAGTGTCACTGGTATGCCTCTACTTGATTAGCTCATTGAATCAAAGATGGTTAAGTTTCCTAGCCATAGACATGAGTTTGCGTTTGATTAATGGGATCACATCGTTAGAGAATGATGTGATTGACTTGACCCATCCGTTAGCTTAGCATGATGATCGTTTAGTTCGTTGATATGGCTTTCTTCATGACTTATACATGTTCGTATGACGATGAGATTACGCAACTCCCGAATACCGTAGGAACACTTAGTGTGCTATCAAACGTCACAACATAACTGGTTGATTATAAAGATGCTCTATAGGTGTATCTGATGGTGTTTGTTGAGTTGGCATAGATTGAGATTAGGATTTTTCACTCCGAGTATCAGAGAGGTATCTCTAGGCTCTCTCAGTAATGCACATCACTATAAGCCTTGCAAGCAATGTGACTAATGAGTTAGTTATGGGATGATGCATTACGGAATGAGTAAAGAGACTTGCCGGTAACGAGATTGAACTAGGTATTGAGATATGGACGATCGAATCTCGCGCAAGTAACATACCGATGACAAAGGGAACAACGTATGTTGTTATGCGGTTTGACCGATAAAGATCTTCGTAGAATATGTAGGAAACAATATGAGCATCTAGGTTCCGTTATTGGTTATTGACCGGAGAGTATCGGTCATGTCTACATAGTTCTTGAACCCGTAGGGTCCGCATGCTTAACGTTTGGTGACGATCGGTATTATGAGTTTATGTGTTTTCATGTACCGAAGGTAGTTCGGTGTTCCGAATGTGATCATGGACATGACGAGGAGTCTCAAAATGGTCGAGACATAAAGATTGATATATCGGACGGCTATGTTCGGACACCGGAAGGGTTCCGGGAGGTTTCGGATAAAACCAGAGTGCTGGTGGGTTATCTGAACCCCCGGGGGAACTAGTGGGCCTCGATGGGCCTTAGTGAAGAGAGAGAGAGGGGCAGCTAGGGCAGGCCGCGCACCCCTTCCCCTTGAGTCCGAATAGGACAAGGGGGGGGGGGCGGCGCCCCCCCATTTTTCCTTTCCCCCTCTCCCTCTCCTTCCTTCCCCTTCTCTCCATTTGGTGGAAACCTACTAGGACTTGGAGTCCTAGTATGATTCCCCTCTTGGGGGCGCGCCAATGAGGTAACTTCATCATCACCGTCACCACACCGTCGTGCTGATGAAGCTCTCCCTCGACACTCAGCTGGATCTAGAGTTCGTGGGACGTCACCGAGCTGAACTGTGCAGATCGCGGAGGTGCCGTACTATTGGTACTAGGATCGGTCGGATCGTGAAGACGTATGACTACATCAACCGCATCGTCATAACGCTTCCGCTTTCGGTCTACGAGGGTACGTGGACTACACTCTCCCCTCTCGTTGCTATGCATCACCTACATGGATCTTGCGTGTGCGTAGGATTTTTTTTGAAATTACTGTGTTCCCCAATGGTGGCATCCGAGCCAGGTCTATGCGTAGATGCTATATGCACGAGTAGAACACAAACAGCTGTGGGCGATAATAGTCATACTTCTTACCAGCATGTCATACTTTGATTCGGCGGTATTGTTGGACGAAGCGGCCCGAACCGACATTACGCGTACGCTTACGCGAGACTGATTCTACCGATGTGATTTGCACACAGGTGGCTGGCGGGTGTCAGTTTCTCCAACTTTAGTTGAATCAAGTGTGACTACGCCTGGTCCTTGTTGAAGGTTAAAACAACACACTTGACGAAAAATTGTTGTGGTTTTGATGCGTAGGTAAGAACGGTTCTTGCTCAGTCCATAGCAGCCACGTAAAACTTGCAACAACAAAGTAGAGGACGTCTAACTTGTTTTTGCAGGGCATGTTGTGATGTGATATGGTCAAGACATGATGCTAAACTTTATTGTATGAGATGATCATGTTTTGTAACAGTGTTAGCGGCAACTGGCAGGATCCATATGGTTGTCGCTTTATTGTATGCAATGCAATCGCCGTGTAATTGTTTTTACTTTATCACTAAGCGGCAGCGATAGTCGTAGAAGTAATAGTTGGCGAGATGGCAACGATGCTACAATGGAGATCAAGGTGTCGCGCCGGTGACGATGGTGATCATGACGGTGCTTTGGAGATGGAGATCAAAGGCACAAGATGATGATGACCATATCATATCACTTATATTTTGCATGTGATGTTTATCCTTTATGAATCTATTTTGCTTAGTTCGGCGGTAGCATTATAAGATGATCTCTCACTAAGTTTCAAGGTACAAGTGTTCTCCCTGAGTATGCACCGTTGCGAAAGTTCGTCATGCCGAGACACCACGTGATGATCGGGTGTGATAAGCTCTACATTCACATACAACGGGTGCATGCTAGTTTTGCACACGCAGAATACTCGGGTTAAACTTGACGAGCCTAGCCTATGCAGATATGGCCTCGGAACACTGAGACTGAAAGGTCGAGCGTGAATCATATAGTTGATATGATCAACATAGTGATGTTCACCATGGAAAACTACCATCTCACGTGATGATCGGACATGGTTTAGTTGATTTGGATCACTTGATCACTTAGATGATTAGAGGAATGTCTATCTAAGTGGGAGTTCTTAAGTAATATGATTAATTGAACTTTAATTTATCATGAATTTAGTACCTGATAGTATTTTGCATGTCTATGTTGTTGTAGATCAATGGCCCATGCTACTGTTCTTCTGAATTTTCATGCGTTCCTAGAGAAAGCTAAGTTGAAAGATGATGGTAGCAAGTACACGGACTAGGTCCGTAACTTGAGGATTATCCTCATTGCTACACAAAAGAATTACGTCCTGGAAGCACCGCTAGGTGTACCACCCGCGCCAGCTGCTGTTGAGATTGTGAATGCTTGGCAGTCGTCTGTTGATGATTACTCGATAGTTCAGTGTGCCATGCTTTACGGCTTAGAACCGGGACTTCAACGTCGTTTTGAATGTCATGGAGCATATGAGATATTCTAGGAGTTGAAGTTAATATTTCAAGCAAATGCCCGGATTGAGAGATATGAAGTCTCCAATAAGTTCTACAGCTGCAAGGTGGAGGAGAATAGTTCTGTGAGTGAACATATACTCAAAATGTCTGGGTATAATAATCACTTGATTCAACTGGGAGTTAATCTTCCGGATGATAGTGTCATTGACATAATTATAATATGCAAGGGATGGATAAGACAATTCCTGAGAGATATGAAGTCTTCAATCACTGCCACCAAGCTACAAGAGCTTTGTGATGAACTATAATATGCAAGGGATGGATAAGACAATTCCTGAGCTCTTCGCAATGCTAAAGGCTACGGAGGTAGAAATCAAGAAGGAGCATCAAGTGTTGATGGTCAATAAGACCACCAGTTTCAAGAAAAAGGGTAAAGGGAAGAAGAAGGGCAACTTCAAGAAGAACATCAAACAAGTTGCTGCTCAGGAGAAGAAACCCAAGTCTGGACCTAAGCCTGAGACTGAGTGCTTCTAGTTCAAAGGGACTGGTCACTGGAAGCGGAACAACCCCAAGTATTTGACGGATAAGAAAGATGGCAAGGTGAACAAAGGTATATGTGATATACATGTTATTGATGTGTACCTTACTAATGCTTTTAGTAGTGCCTGGGTATTTGATACTGGTTCTGTTGCTAATATTTGCAACTCGAAATAGGGACTAGGGATCAAACGAAGATTGGCTAAGGACGAGGTGACGATGCGCGTGGGAAATGGTTCCAAAGTCAATGTGATCGCCGTCGGCACGCTACCTCTACATCTACCTTCGGGATTAGTTTTAGACCTGAATAATTGTTATTTGGTGCCAGCGTTAAGCATGAACATTACATCTGTATCTTGTTTGATGTGAGAGGGTTATTCATTTAAATCTGAGAATAATGGTTGTTTTACTTATATGAGTAATATCTTTTATGGCCATGCACCCTTGAAGGGTGGTCTATTTTTGTTGAATCTTGATAGTAGTGACGCATATATTCATAATATTGAAGCGAAAATATGCAGAGTTGATAATGATAGTGCAACTTATTTGTGGCACTGCCGTTTATGAAATGCATACCCATGTAATTACTTACTGTTGGGGAACGTAGCAGAAATTCAAAATTTTCTACGCATCACCAAGATCAATCTATGGAGATACTAGCAACGAGAGAGAGGGGAGTGCATCTTCATACCCTTGAAGATCGTGATGCGGAAGCGTTACAAGAACGCGGTCGGTGGAGTCGTTCATGAAGCGATTCAGATCGCGGCCGAATCCGATCTAAGCACCGAAGAACGGTGCCTCTGCGTTCAACACACGTACAGCCCGGGGACGTCTCCTCCTTCTTGATCCAGCAAGGGGAGAGGAGAAGTTGAGGGAAAGCTCCGGCAGCATCACGGCGTGGTGGTAGTGGAGCTCGTGGTTCTCCGGCAGGGCTTCGCCAAGCACTATCGAGGAGGAGGAGGTGTTGGAGGAGGAGAGGGTTGTGCCAGGGGAAGGGGTGCAGCTTCCCTCTCTCTCCCTCACTATATATAGGGGGAAGGGGGGTGGAGGAGGTGCCCTAGGGTTCCCTAGGGGAGGGGCGGCGGCCATAGGGGACACCTCTCCGGCCAATAACCAATAGCGGGATCTGGATACCCATATTGGCTCCCACATGTTCCATGATGATCTCATCGGATGAATCACAATGTCGCGGATTCAATCAATCTTGTATACAATTCCCTTTGTCAATCGGTATGTTACTTGCCCGAGATTCGATCGTCAGTATCCCAATACCTCGTTCAATCTCGTTACCGGCAAGTCACTTTACTCGTACCGTTCATGATCCCGTGACCAACTCATTAGTCACATTGAGCTCATTATGATGATGCATTACTGAGTGGGCCCAGAGATACCTCTCTGTCATACAGAGTGACAAATCCCAGTCTCGATTCGTGCCAACCCAACAGACACTTTTGGAGATACCCGTAGTGCACCTTTATAGCCACCCAGTTACGTTGTGACGTTTGGCACACCCAAAGCATTCCTACGGTATCCGGGAGTTGCACAATCTCATGGTCTAAGGAAATGATACTTGACATAGAAAAAGCTTTAGCAAACGAACTACACGATCTTTGTGCTATGCTTAGGTTTGGGTCTTGTCCATCACATCATTCTCCTAATGATGTGATCCCGTTACCAATGACATCCAATGTCCATGGTTAGGAAACCATAACCATCTATTGATCAACGAGCTAATCAACTAGAGGCTCACTAGGGACATGTTGTGGTCTATGTATTCACACATGTATTACGGTTTGCAGTCAATACAATTATAGCATGAACAATAGACAATTATCATGAACAAAGAAATACAATAATGACCATTTTATTATTGCCTCTAGGGCATATTTCCAACAGTCTCCCACTTGCACTAGAGTTAATAATCTAGTTCACATCACTATGCGATTGTAATGAATTCAACACCCACGGGGTTTGATCATATCTCGCTTGTGAGAGAGGTTATTAGTCAGCGGGTCTGAATCTTTCAGATCCGTGTGTGCTTTACAAATCCCTATGTCATCTCCTAGATGCAGCTACCACGCTCTATTTGGAGCTATTCCAAATAACTGTTCTACCATACGAATCCGGTTTACTACTCAGAATAATCTGGATTAGTGTCAAAGTTTGCATCGGCGTAACCCTTTACAATGAACTCTTTTACCACCTCCATAATCGAGAAAATTCCTCAGTCCACTAGTTACCAAGGATAACTTTGACCGCTGTCTTGTGATCCATTCCTGGATCACTCTTGTACCCCTTGACTGACTCATGGCAAGGCACACTTCAGGTGCGGTACAAAGCATAGCATACTGTAGAGCCTACGTCTAAAGCATAGGGGACGACCTTCGTCCTTTCTCTCTATTCTGCCGTGGTCAGGTTTCGAGTCTTACTCAATACTCACACCTTATAACACAGCCAAGAACTCCTTCTTTGCCGATCTATTTTGAACTCCTTCAAAATCTTGTCACGGTATGTGTTTGTTTGAAAGTACTATTAAGCGATTTTTGATCTATCTTTATAGATCTTGATGCTCAATGTTCAAATAGCTTAATCCAGGTTTTCCATTGAAAAACACTTTTCAAAAAACCCTATATGCTTTCTAGAAATTCTACATCATTTTCGATCAACAATATGTCAACAACATATACTCATCAGAAATTCTATAGTGCTCCCACTCACTTCTTTGGAAATACAAGTTTCTCATAAACTTTGTATAAACCCAAAATCTTTGATCATCATCAAAACGTATATTCCAACTCCGAGATGCTTACTCCAGTCCTTAGAGGATTGCTGGAGCTTTTCATACTTGTTAGCATCTTTCAGGATTGACAAAACCTTCTGGTTGTATCACATACAACCTTTCCTCAAGAAAATTGTCGAGGAAACAATGTTTTGACATCCTATTTGCAAGATTTCATAAATAATGCACTAACTGCTAATATAATTCCAACATACTCTTAGCATTTCTACGAGTGAGAAAGTATCATCGTAGTCAACTCCTTGAACTTGTCGGAAAACATCTTAACGACAAGTCGAGCTTTCTTAATGGTGATACTTACCATCATTGTCCGTCTTCCTTTTAAAATCCATCTGCATCCAACAGCCTTACGACCATCAAGTAGTTCTTTCAAAGTCTATACTTTGTTTTATACGTGGATCCTCTCTCGGATTTTATGGCCTCGAGCCATTCGTCGGAATCCGGGCCCACCATCGCTTCTCCATAGCTCGTAGGTTCATTGTTGTCTACCAACATGACTTCCAAGACAGGATTACGTACCACTCTGAAGTAGTACACATCCTTGTCGACCTATGAGGTTTGGTAGTGACTTGATACGAAGTTTCATGATCACTATCATAAGCTTCCACTTCAATTGGTGTAGGTGCCACAGGAACAACTTCCTGTGTCCTGCTACACACTAGTTGAAGTGACAGTTCAATAACCTCATCAAGTCTCCACCATCCTCCCACTCAATTCTTTCGAGGGAAACTTTTCCTCAAGAAAGGACCCGTTTCTAGAAACAATCACTTTTGCTTCCGGATGTGAAATAGGAGGTATACCCAACTATTTTGGGTATTCTATGAAGATGCATTCATCCGCTTTGGGTTCGAGCTTATCAGCCTGAAACCTTTTCACATAAGCGTCGTAGCCCCAAACTTTTAAGAAACGACAGCTTAGGTTTCTATAAATCATAGTTCATACGGTGTCGTCTCAAAGGAATTGTGTGGTGCCTTATTTAAAGTGAATGCGGTTGTCTCTAATGCCTAACCCATAAACGATAGTGGTAATTCGATAAGAGACATCATGGTATGCACCATATCCAATAGGGTGCAGTTATGATGTTTGGACACACCATCACAATATGGTGTTCCAGGCAGTATTAGTCGTGAAACAATTTCCACGATGTCTTAATCGTGTGCCAAACTCGTAACTCAGATATTCATCTCCATGATCATATCATAGACATTTTATCCTCTTGTCACGATGATCTTCAACTTCACTCTGAAATCACTTGGACCTTTCAATAATTCAGACTTGTGTTTCATCAAGTAGATATACTCAGTATCTACTCAAATCACCTGTGAAGTAAGAACATAACGATATCCACTGCGTGCCTCGTCACTCATTGGACTGCACACATCAAAATGTATTACTTCCAACAAGTTGCTTTCTTGTTCCATCTTACTGAAAACGAGGCCTTTCAGTCATCTTGCCCATGTGGTATGATTTGCATGTCTCAAGTGATTCAAAATCAAGCGAGTCCTAACGATCCATCTGTCTGGAGTTTCTTCATGCATATCTACCAATAGACATGGTTCGCATGTCTCAATCTTTTCAAAAACGAGTGAGTCCAAAGATCCATCAACATGGAGCTTCTTCATGCGTTTTATACCAACATGACTCAAATGGTAGTGCCACAAGTATGTGGTACTATCATTACTATCTTATATCTTTTGGCATGAACATGTGTATCACTACGATCGAGATTCAATAAACCATTCATTTTAGGTGCAATACCATTGATGGTATTATTCAAATAAACAGAGTAACCACTATTCTCCTTAAATGAATAACCGTATTGCGATAAACATAATCCAATCATGTCTATGCAAACACCAAATAACAATTATTTAGGTTTAACACCAATATTGATGGTAGAGGGAGCATGCGATGCTTGATCATATCAACCTTGGAAACACTTCCCACACATATCGTCATCTCACCTTTAGCTAGTATCTGTTTATTCTGTAGCCTTTTATTTCGAGTTACTAACACTTAGCAACTGAACCGGTATTTTAATACCCTGGTGCTACTAAGAGTACTAGTAAAGTACACATTATAATGTATATCCAATATACTTCTGTCGAACTTGCCTGCCTTCTCATCTACCGAGTATCTAGGGTAGTTGTGATTCAGTGACCGTTCCCCTCATTATAGAAGCACTTAGTCTCGGGTTTGGGTTCAACCTTGGGTTTCTTCACTAGAGCAGCAAGTGATTTGCCGTTTCATGTAGTATCCCTTTGAGGGAGTCCTGGATTAGGGGGTGTTCGGATAGCCGGACTATACCTTCGGCCGCACTCCTGGACTATGAAGATACAAGATTGAAGACTTCGTCCCGTGTCCGGAAGGGACTTTCCTTGGCCTGGAAGGCAAGCTTGGCGATACGGATATGTAGATCTCCTACCATTGTAATCGACTCTGTGTAACCCTAGCCCCCTCCGGTGTCTATATAAACCGTAGGGTTTAGTCCGTAGGAGACAACAAGAACAACGATCATACCATAGGCTAGCTTCTAGGGTTTAGCCTCCTTGATCTCGTGGTAGATCTACTCTTGTACTACCCATATCATCAATATTTATCAAGCAGGAGTAGGGTTTTACCTCCATCGAGAGGGCCCGAACCTGGGTAAACTTCGTGTCCCTCGTCTCCTGTTACCATCTGACGTTGACGCACAGTTCGGGACCCCCTACCCGAGATCCGTCGGTTTTGACACCGACATTGGTGCTTTCATTGAGAGTTCCTCTGTGTCGTCACCTTTAGGCCAAATGGCTCCTCTGATCATCAACAACGATGAGGTCCAGGGTGAGACTTTTCTCCCCGGACAGATCTTCGTCTTCGGCAGCTTCGCTCTGCGGGCCAATTCGCTTGGTCATCTGGAGCAGATCGAAAGCTACGCCCCTGGCCATCAAGTCAGGTTTGGAAGCTTAAACTACACGGTGGATATCCGTGGAGACTTGATCTTCGACGGGTTCGAGCCACAGCCAAGCACGCCGCACTATCTCGAGGGGCATGATCTAGCTCTTCCTCTGAACAGTGTCCTGGAGGCCGCACACGCACCGGTTCCGACCCTTAACTCGGAGCCTATTGCGCCAATTGAGGATGAGCGGTTGGACGTCACCTCGGGGGCTGCGATCTCAAAGGCGATCGAGCATAACGCCAGCCCCGCACTCCGTGTGACCCGTGATCCCGAGGGTCCGGACTCCTCTCCGAACTCCTAACCCCCCGCGCCCCTCCCAGTCGAAGCTGATTGGGCGCCAATAATGGATTTCACCGCCGCAGACATCTTTCAGCACTCGCCTTTTGGCGACATTCTGAATTCTCTCAAGTCTCTCTCTTTATCAGGAGAGCCCTGGCCGGATTACGGTCAGCGAGGATGGGATACGGACGATGAAGAAATTCAATGCCCTCCCACCATCCACTTGGTAGCCACTGTCGATGATTTCACCGACATGCTTGACTTCGGCTCCGAAGACTTCGACGGTATGGACGACGAGGTAGGAGACGAACAGGAACCAGCACCTGTAGGGCGCTGGACAGCCACCTCGTCATATGACGTATATATGGTGGATACTCCAAAGGATGGAGATGGTGATGGAACAGCGGGGGATGACACCTCCAAGAAACAGCCAAAGCGCCGGTGTCAGCGGCGCCACTCTAAATCCCGCCAAAGCAAAAACGGTGATTCCGGCACGGGAGATAATACTCCCCGGATAGCGCCGAAGAACACCCAACCCAGCAAGATTCAGCGCAGGAAGATGGAGAAGCCAGCCCTCACGAGAGAGTGGCAGAACAAGAGGTTGAGGATGATAACTATATGCCTCCCTGCGAAGATGAGGCAAGCCTCGATGACGACGAATTCGTCGTACCATCAGACCCCACCGAACAAGAGCGTTTCAAACGCAGGCTTTTAGCCACGGCAAATAGCCTAAAGAAAAAGCAGCAACAGCTTAGAGCTGATCAAGATTCGCTAGCTGACAGATGGACTAAAGTCCATGCGGCCGAAGAGTACGAACTCGAGCGCCCCTCCAAGAATTATCCTAAGCACAGGCTGCTACCCCGATCAGAGGAGGAAGCGCCTACATCACTAGCGCACGACATGGCAGACCGGCCACCTCGCGGCCGCGACAGAGAGGCCTGTCGAACCTCCACCCAAGACATGCCCCGACGCTGCTCAACCAAGGCACGGGAAAATGCGCCAGACCTGCGAGATGTACTGGAGGATAAAGCAAGGCAAACAAGATCGATCTACGGATCGCGCAGGCGCCCGACGACACGTGACGATGATCTTCACTCCGGACATAATAAATCCGGCCGGGCCGAACACAACAGACATAGCTCTTCCGAGCTACGTCGTGACATAGCCCAGTACAGGGGCGCCGCACGCCCACTATGCTTCACAGATGAAATAATGGATCATAAAATCCCAGAGGGTTTCAAACCCGTAAACATCGAATCATACGATGGCACCACAGATCCGGCGGTATGGATCGCGGATTATCTCCTTCACATCCACATGGCACGTGGTGATGATCTACACGCCATCAAATACCTCCATATCAAACTCAAAGGACCGGCCCGACACTGGCTTAACAGCCTGCCAGCAGACTCAATCGGTTCTTGGGAGGACCTGGAAGCCGCATTCCTCGACAACTTCCAGGGCACTTATGTGCGACCACCGGATGCCGACGACCTAAGCCACATAATTCAGCAGCCAGAGGAATCGGCCAGGCAATTCTGGACACGGTTCCTAACAAAGAAAAACCACATAGTCGACTGTACGGACGCAGAGGCCCTAGCAGCCTTCAAGCATAACATCCGCGACGAGTGGCTTGCCCGGCACCTGGGACAGGAAAAGCCGAAATCTATGGCAGCCCTCACGACACTCATGACCCGCTTTTGCGTGGGCGAAGATAGCTGGCTAGCTCGCAGCAACAACTTATCAAAGAACCCCGGTAATTCGGATACCAAGGACAAAAGTGGCAGGACACGTCGAAATAAGCAAAAGCGCCGCGTTAGCAGCGACAACAATGAAGATACGGCAGTCAACACCGGATTCAGAGGCTATAAATCCGGTCAGCGGAAAAAGCCATTGAAAAAGAACACTCAGGGCCCGTCCAGTTTGGACCGAATACTCGACCGCTTGTGCCAGATCCATGGCACGCCCGAAAGGCCAGCCAATCACACCAACAGGTATTGTTGGGTGTTCAAGCAGGCAGGCAAGTTAAGAGCCGAAAACAAAGACAAGGGGCTCCATAGCGATGACGAGGAGGAGCCCAGGACGCCGAACAACAATGGACAGAAGGGGTTTCCCCCACAAGTGCGGACGGTGAACATGATATACGCAACCCACATTCCCAAGGAGCGGAAGCGTGTGCTACGGGACGTATACGCGATGGAGCCAGTCGCCCCAAAGTTCAACCCATGGTCCTCTTGCCCAATCACTTTTGATCGAAGGGACCACCCCACTAGCATCTGTCATGGCGGCTTTGCCGCATTGGTTCTCGACCCAATCATCGACGAATTTCATCTCACAAGAGTCCTCATGGACGGCGGCAGTAGCCTGAACCTGCTTTACCAGGATACAGTGCAGAAAATGGGCATAGATCCATCAAGGATTAAGCCCACAAGGACGACCTTTAAAGGCGTTATACCAGGTGTAGAAGCCAACTGTACAGGCTCCGTAACACTTGATGTGGTCTTCGGATCTCCGGATAACTTCTGAAGCGAAGAATTAATCTTCGACATAGTCCCGTTCCGGAGTGGCTATCATGCCCTACTCGGATGAACCGCATTTGCCAAATTCAATGCGGTGCCGCACTACGCATACCTCAAGCTCAAGATGCCAGGCCCTCGAGGAGTAATCACGGTCAACGGAAACACTGAACGTTCCCTCCGTACGGAGGAGCACACGGCGGCTCTCGCAGCGGAAGTACAAAGCAGCCTTCTTAGGAAACTCTCCAGTCCGGCCGTTAAAAAGCCAGACACTGCCAAGCGCGCCCGGAGTAACCTACAACAAGACTGCTTGGCACGTTCTGAGCAGGCCCCAACCCCAGCCATCGCGACATAGCGAAGCTAGTACCTCGCGTACATAATTACGCCCTTGAAATACCATGGGCACAGGGGAAGGGGCACAGTAACGGCATGCCTGCAATACGGCTTAAAGCGTACTAGGGGCTGCCGGATTCTTTTTTACTTTCAGGACTTCACACTTTGGACGACCTGTTCGGCAATTCGACTGCCGCACAAACGATGCAAGATCCAGGGAAGCAGACAAAGCTACGCTGCATTATGGAACTCTCAGGTGGTATCTATTACGAGCGGTATATCTGTTTCGAACACAATTCCTCGGCCTGCCCCTGGTAAGGACATGTTAAATAGTCTAATATCTTTTTGCTTATCGCACTACTTGTATCGTTCGGCTTTGACAAATAGCCTCTTTATAAACAATGCATAGCTTTTTGCCTATTTTTTGCATTATTCTCTTTTAATATATATGTTTATTAAATAACATGATCGCACCCGTACACCATGGTACGACAAACACACCATGGGCTTCATTACCGTTCGATCTGGTGTGAGAAGTCCGTACACTTTCACAAGTGCGGCACCCCGAACTTATAGCACTATATGCATCGGCTCCGAATCATGATTTGGGTCAATAGTTGGGTTTGCCCGGCTCCTATGTTTTGGTGCCTTACGTTCCGCTATATCGGCTAAGGTAGCACTAGGAGAACCACTGCGATTGTGCCCCGGTTCAGCTGGCTTAAGCACCTCAGTGGAGAAAGCTAAAACTGACTGTCATGATAAGGCGAGAGACCGGTCGCTGTTCGAGAGGTTTTTCGAGTCCCTAAAGACTTATGCCGCTTTGAGCGAGGAGCTGGCTCTGTCCGGCCAAAGGCGTGGATAGCGCCCCGAATTCGGTCTTTCGAACTAGGGGCTTCGCCGAATTTTAAAATTATAAAGTTCTATGGCTAAGTGAGAGTGTTCAAGCATTATAGTCCGATTGCCTGGTTCGTTGTGCTGAGCGCCTCCCTCATAGGACCCAACCATGGGAAAAAGAGCGCTCAGGTTTATCCCGAACACCCCAGCACTAGCGGCATGGGGGCAGAAGCCGACGATTGGCCATCTCTCAATTTTTGATAAACGGCCGCATAGAAAATAATATTTTAAATTCCGTAAGCATTGCTTAGCGCATATGAACAAGTTTTCAGCGCACAGGATAAACACGAGCGAGTTCATTCAAATATTACATCTCTAGTACATTCATCCGCAATAAGGCGGGCACCGGCAAGAACATCCTTGTAGTAGTTCTCGGTCTTGCGATGCTCCTTCCCCTGCGGTGGCCCGTCCTTCACCAGCTTCTCTCCGTCAAGCTTACCCCAGTGCACCTTTGCACGGGCAAGGGCCCTCCGGGCACCTTCGATGCAGGCGGAACGCTTGATGACGTCAAGCCGTGGACAGGCCTCCACCAGCCACCGCACCAGCCCGAAGTAGGTCCCAGGCAGGGCCTCTCCGGGCCACAGCCGAACTAGGAAGCCCTTCATGGCTTGTTCGGCCGCCTTGTGGAGCTCGACCAGCTGTTTCAGTTGATCGCTCAAAGGCACAGGGTGTCCGGCCTCAGAATACTGAGACCAGAACACACTCTCCGTCGAGCTTCCCTCTTCAGCTCGGTAGAATGCGGCGGCGGCGGATACGCTGCGGGGAAGATCTGCGAACGCCCATGGAGAACTCCAGATTCGGGTAAGTGACAAGTAGTTTACTTTTATATTCCTACTTTGCATTAAGAATGCCTTACCCGCTGCTATCTTTTTCATTTCCTCCAACTTTTGGTGGGCCTTTTGGGCTTCGGCCTTGGCACCCTTGGCGGTCTCAAGGGCCGACGCGAGCTCGGATGCTTGCGCCTTTGACTCAAGCTCCAAGCTCTCATGTTTTTTCATGAGAGCCTGCATCTGTTGCTGCACCTCGCCAACCTGAGCCCCAAGTCTCTCTCGCTCGGTGCGCTCCTCGGCCGTTTTCTTTTCCGGCCTCAGATAGCGCCTGCTTGAGGGTCGCCACCTCAGTTGTGGCCCCTACAATAAGCACTACGATCCTGTTATTCTTTGCAATCACGCCTCTCTATAGGCACCTTTTTTCTTTGTAGGGTATTTCTTACCTTCTTTTTCCTCGAGCTGCCGTTTGGCAAGGCCGAGCTCTTGCTCGGTCCGCCCGAGGTCCTTTTTTAGGACTTCCACCTGTGCAGTCAGTGCGGCGGTGGATAGCAGCGAAGCCTGTATACGCATATTGACTCTTTATTGTTAGACTCTTGCGAAAATTAATAGATCCTCTATTTGGCTTTTCTTTCGAACGCCGAACAGAGCATCAGGGGCTACTGTCTATGCGGTCATATTTTGACATATTTTACTTACCTCGAAGCCTGTCAGAAGGCTAGCGCAAGCTTCAGTCAGTCCGCTCTTGGCGGACTGAACCCTTCGGATCACCGTACTCATAATAGTACGGTGTTCCTCGTCGATGGAGGCACCGTCAAGCACCTCCAGCAGATTGTCCGGCACCTCCGGTTGGACGGAGGCCGCTGGCTCAGAAGGCTTGCTCCTCTTGGAAGGAGTTCGCCTACCACGGATCGGGACTATTGAAGAGTCCGGCGCGGCGTCCGGCGCAAAGCCGGACTCGGAGCCTTGGGGGGTCTTGTCCCCTTTATTCCTGGGGTTCGGGAGGTCGCCTTTCGGCTCCTCCAGGACCACCTCCTCCTGCCCTGGAGCTTGTTGCGAAGCCACATCGGCGTCGTCTGCAGTGTGGGGGGAGACAGCGGGCGGAACTGAGTTCACGTCCGACGTATCCAGGGAGCCGCTCGACGAATCGTCGAGTTCGGCCCGGGGCGGGTTGCATAAATCACATTCGACATTAGGGAAAGCTGCGCATTAAAGGAATATCATGAGTCACTCTGGTATACGAATACTTACGATTTCGCTGGACGCTTGGCCCTGTCCGGCCACTCCTCTCTGCTCTCTTCGGCATCGTGGGAACAGTCCGGCGGAGGGGTCTTCCTTTTCCTAGACCCCTCGGCCTCCCCCGATGGGGCGGCCTTCTTCTTCTTTTCTCCCCCCACCGGGGGGGGAGAGCTTTCTTCTTCCTCCTCCTCGTTTTCACGAGAGGAGGGCGCCTCGGACTCATCAGATGACGAGTCCGACGCCACCAAGTTACGGCCACTCTTTCGAGTCCCGATGGTCTTCTTCTTCTTGAACTTCTTCTCCGTCACCACGTAAGGTGCCGGAGTCAGCAGCTTCACTAGGAGAGCTGGGGCTGGGTCTTCGGGCAGGGGAGCCGGACAGTTAATTGGTCCGGATATCGCCTGCCAAGCCTGTCAAAGGTAAGGGAGTTTAGATCCCGCATAGAGTTAATCTATGAAAAAGAGCTTAATAATCCTGTCAAAGGCATAGATAGCTTACCTCGCTAGCGTGCCGCTGCGTGTTGTATCCGCGGTCCTCGGAAGCGGATGCGGGAGCCCCGGCGCCTTTGATTAGCACCTTCCAGACGTCTTCATACGACGTGTCGAAGAGCCTGTTGAGGGTTCGGTTCTGCGCCGGGTCGAACTCCCACAAATTGAAATCCCGTTGTTGGCACGGGAGGATCAGACGAACGAGCATGACCTGGACTATATTGACCAGCCGGATTGGCTTGTCTACCAGGGACTGGATGCAGGTCTTCAGTCCAGTCACCTCTTTCTCGTTGCCCCATGACAGGCCCGTCTCTTTCTAGGACATAAGCCGCGTGGGGGGTCCGGATCTGAACTTGGGGGCTGTGATCCGAAAGGAGAACGTACTGAGGTTAAATGATGAAGATTTTCCATGGTTACGGCGCAAAGGGACACACGCGAAGAAAAAGTTTCACACCCAAAGATCTGGGATGTGATCGGCTTCACTATCATCACTTTCTTCTGTGTTTCACACCCAGAAGGGAATCTCTGTAATAGTTAGGGCAGTTAATTATGTGTTTTGGCATTTGAAACGCGAAGAAATTTTATGTGCAAACAATTTCTTTCATGCCTTTACTTATTTTTAAAGTTAAGTTATTCACAAACTAGTGATTCACACTAATTTCAAATAATTCAAAATTTAAACTATTCAAATTTGAAAACTACGGGCACTAAGAGAATGTCTGTATTTTTTTGTACCTAAAGCAAAAATATTCAAAAAGAAACTCTAAATACACAAAAAAACAACTCAAAAATAAATAAAGCAAAAAAAATAAAAAAGCCCGCCTACTAGGCCAGAGCGGCCTGCATACGACTGAAACCCAACCTGTTGTTGGCCCAGGATGTAGGCCCGCAAAGGCCCAGTAGGCCCACAGGGCAGCACAACACAGGTAGCCCCAGAAAGCCTGCATTTGAGAGGAGCTCAAAGGAGCAGCCGCGGCTGGGTTTATAAACCAGTGCGGCTGCCCTTCGCTAGGCGAGGTGGGACTAAACTTTGCGCCCCTCGCCTGGCAGCGCACCCTTCTTTAGTATCGGTTCGTGCCACCAACCGGTACTAAAGGGGGGGCCTTTAGTACCGGTTGGAGCCACCACCCGGTACTAAAGGGGGTCGCTTCCCGCCGCTTGGCCTGGCCAAAACAGGCCTTTAGTACTGGTTGGTGGCTCCAACCGGTACTAAAGGTGTCCCCTATATAAGAAACACTTCGAAAAATTTCAGTTTCTCATCTCCCACTTCTCTCTGCCGCCGCCCCGTCCCGCGCCGTCGCCGCCCCTGTCGCGCCGTCCCCGTCGACTCCGCGACGCCCCCGTCCTTGTCGCGTCGTCCCCGCCGACTCCGCGGCACCCCCGTCGCCGGCCTGTCCCGGTCGCCGCACTGGCCCGTCGCCGTCCCCTCGCTTCGCCGTCGCCGTCGCCTTTGGATCGACCTCGCCTCGCCATCGTCGTCGCCTCGACCTTGCCCGCGCGCTGTGAGCCCCTCCCCCGGCCCCTCTCCTCCCTCCAATCGATCAAAGCCACACCGCGCGCCGGCGCATACCGTAGCGCACACACACGCGCGCGCACACACACACTACATGCACACACACACACACACACACACACACACACACACACACACACACACACACACACACACACACTACACGCGCGCACACACACAATTTTTCTGTTTTTAGCTTTTAGTTTTTTCTGTTTTTCTGTTTTTCATACAAAGTTTTAGATGAATTAATTAATTAGATTAGATTAATGTCAAATAGTATATAGAAATGTTAGTTATAATATATATAATGTCAAATGTTATAGAAACGTTAGTTATATAGAAATGTTAGAAATTTTGGAAATGTTAGTTTTAGCTAGCTAGATGAATTAGATTAATTTGAAATTGTTAGACGATGATCGATGTTTTTTTAGTTTCTTATATTTTTAGTAATAAAATTTAGAATTTGCATATATGAAATCACAATCCATCATTTAAAAAATGTTACTTTACTTTTGCGGCATATAGTATTTGTTGTCGACGATGCCCGGCCCGCATCCTCGCCGTCGACACGTCCGCGACGACGTCCGGCTGACCCATGTCCGGGACTGGGATCCTCCGGGCTGGCACTGGGAGGTGCTGCATGGAGGGGCGCGCCGCTTGATGAGGAACCCGGCCCCGGGTCCCGTCGTCGACCCTGATCTCGTTTGGTGGCATTCGCGTGGGCCAGTTTCGGTGTGGAGGGAGCCGGCCCCGCCGGAGGTGGTACGTCGCCGTGTCAGGGAGGAGGACGAGCACGTCCATCGCTACATGGTTGCGTTAGAGGGCGGCAGGTTCTCCAATACCTGGCAGTTTCTTCAGGGATCTCACTTCAGCTATGATCCTGTGAGGGTTCCTTCTCTTTGGGTGTCCACCGCCCGCGCTGCAGGAACCGCGAGTGTCCTAGATTCTTCTGTAGTATTCGATCTTTAATTAGGTACCAAGCCAGTGATGTACTATTCAATATTATATATTATTCGAGACGATGTATTCGAGATTATATCTATTATTTGAGACGATGTATTCGAGATTATATCTATTATTCGAGATGATGTATTCGAGATTATACCTATTATTCGAGACGATGTATTCGAGATTATATCTATTATTCGAGACGATGTAATTTGAATACTAAATTGTTTTATATTTCTTTTGGATTAGTTAAATAAAAGCTATGGCGGACAATACCGACAGAGAGGGAGAACAGACCATGTTCGATATGATACGCGGGCCAGATGATGATCAGAATGAAGAAGATTATGACGGCTCCGAATTTCTAAACAACACCGGAGAGGGTGATATGATATTCGATCGCGACGACCGAATTGATGAAGTCATGAACTATGATTATGACGATGACGAAGAACATGTTGATCCTGAAACAACAAAGACCGGCCAGGTATATATATTTATATAAGCAGGCATCTGGTGATCATCACATGTTTTAAATGAGTTGAAGATATATTGACGAATCGATCTTTCTTCTTTCAGCCATCCGGATCGAGCAAATCTTCAGGCAACCGGATGAAACGAGGCCCGAACAAAAAGTTGAAGGAGGGCGTAAAGTACAATATCGAGGCAATCAGACCTAATGGCGAACCATTAGCGCCTAAGAAGGTTGCTGACAAGTTCGTTCGTCAATGCGGAGTTCTTGTGAAGGACCAACTCCCGATCTCCCTTCAAGAATGGAGAGAGCCAGCAAAGCCACGTCCAGATGTTACTTTTGTCGACGACAGACAAAAAAGTCTGCTTTGGGATACTCTCATGGAACATTTCACCCTACCAGACCATTTCACAGATGCAGATGTGGAGAAAGTCAAGGACGCCGCTCTTAGGAAGATGGCGGTTGCATTCAACAACCACAAGAATCGTGTATGGGACAAGTACGTCAAGGGAGGAAGGAAGACTCCAGTATTCGAGGGAACACTAGAGAATCAAAGTGCTCATTGGGACGATTTCGTGAAATTCAAGGATTCGGAATTAGCTAAGGAACGGTCGAGAATAAACAAGAAGAATGCCGAAAAAATGGATAAGTTCCATAAGCTGGGGCCAGGTGGCTACGCGGTGGCAATGCCTAAGTGGGATAAGTCTGAGAAAGAGATGGAGGATGCAGGTGTCACTCCGGTTACTAGGAGCTGGCCCCCCAGGTGCAGGACTGGTATGGGGGGAGTTGGACCCGAAGACAGGCAACGTTTCGACGAAGGCATGTCTGAATGGAGCCGACGATAAGATACTTGTTGCAATAGAAGAGGCTCGAACGGGGGTGTTCCAGCCCAACAGAGAGAACGACGAGCTTACGCGTGCCCTGGGAAATCCTGAACACCCGGGAAGAACACGAGGCAAGGGCGCTATTCCGTGGTATGAGGGGTTTTTGGACTGGAACGCCGACTACAGAACCCGTGCGAGAAGGAAGATTGCGGAGGAGAAGCAGAGGAAGATGGAGGAGGAGAAGAGGAAGCTGGACTATGAACGCCTTCAAGGCCTAGAATCAGCGCACGCAGACCTGGCAGTCAAATTCCAGCGGCAGCAGGAGCAGATCGACTCACTTAGCCAGCAAAGGGGGTCTCAGCAGCTGCAGCAGCTAGCGGATGATCCAGCATTGGATACCACTGCCCCATCCATGCCGAGAAGCAGCGTGGGTTCCGCCCCGTTTGACGCATTGCTGGATAGATACCTCGTGGATGACATCACGGAGAACACTAACTGCGAGCTACACTTCAAAATTAAGAACATATCCTTGAAGGTGGCGGACGGCGTTGCTTATACAAATTCCCCCGATGCAACCTTCCATTGCAACCCGATTCCAGCAGGCTATGCTCGTGTCGTGGTTGATGAGGTGGTGGACCAATATTCGGGGCTAGAGCTTGACATTCCTGGAGGTGATGAGGAGCACACACTCGGAGAGCCAAACATCTTATCATCCTATGGAGAAAGGATTGCATCATCTTTCGAAGGCCACCAGCACCGCGTCACCCGACTCCTCGTCGAAGTCCGCCACCGATTCAGCAGACTCCCGCTCCTCCAAGTCCACCAACGTGTGAGGCCACTCCTCCTCCTCCAAGTCCGGCAAAGTGTCAGGCCACTCTTCCTCCAAGTCTGACACAACGTCAGACATCCACTCCTCCTCCAAGTCCGGCACAACCTCAGGCCACTCCTCGTCCAAGTCCGGCACAACTTCAGGCCACTCCTCCTCGTCCAACTCAGCCCCGTCAGCCGTCTCCGCTGCCTCAGCAATCGCACAAGAGACACCCCGCAGCTATGGTGCGTAGCGGTACGAGTCGAGGTCATAGTATAGGAAGTATAGGCGGAGGCAAGCGATATAAATATGGTCCAAACCTCACTACTCCTCTTCCTGAAAGGGCTTACGACAGGACCGAGGAGAAAACCAAGGCCATAGTGCGGGCAGAAGTCGACGCGCATTTTGGACTGAAACCGCCACCACCGCCAAGGGAGAAAGTGCCTGTGGAAGTTCTTGACCACTTCATTCGTATGGCTCAACCACCAGCTCCTAAGCCTGTTGACACAGACTATGAACGCCACATCAGGAAGTTACATCGACAACGACTATAGAAGGAGGCGAGCTCGAGCTCGAGCAAACAACAAGCAGCTGTCAAAAAATGCGGGAAAACCGTTGCCCAGCTGGGAGAACAGGCGGCGCAATCGATCCCCCCGCTTGTTGTGCCAACAACACGTGACAGTACGCGCGCCCAATATTATTGTGGGCAAACAGTATACATTCCCGAGGTGGGCGATGTGGTAATAACCCAGGAGCATATAATGCAGGCTGAAACTCTCAACATCACTGTTGGACAACTCCTCGAGATCGAGGACATGCCTGTGCTTAGAGAGGAGGAAATAAAATGGAAATATGTCCGGGGCCAACCTTTGGTCAAGCCAGAAGAGGTCAAGAAGCTCCCAACGAGAATGTATGAATTGCATCAATGGTACATGGACATTACCAAGAGATCCGATCGAGAGTCCCTCATGGTGCAAGTCAAGAAGGATCATTACTACCATCTGAAACCTGTGACCGTTGAGTATTCTGAACTGTTTCAGTTATACAATCAAGACGCACTCGACAAATCTATCGTCAGTTTCTATTGTCTGTAAGTGAATTCTTTCTGTAATTTAAGTCTCAAGCTAGCTGTAGTGATCCTTTTTATCAATCATTACCTGTAATTATCCTCACTATATTCTTTTCTGTGGTATTAGGCAGGATGAAGATGTATGAAATGAGAAAAGGTGGACGCTATGGCATTGGGTTCATTGACCCAAACACCGTTAATGAATACACATGGAAAATAAAAAAGCATCATGAAAAGCAGGTAGAGGACAGCATGCTAGAGTTCTTGAAGCGCCTGAAATACAATGAAGATATACTACTTCCTTACAACTTCCGATGAGTCACACTTTCTTGTACTACAAATTCTCTGTTTTTGCCTACTAGCTAGCTACATGTTTTTGCTTACATATGCCCGCTTAATTAAGACATGCAAACGTGTGTGCATGCAGATATCACTGGATCTTGTGTATCATTAAAGTTGACACCGGAACAGTTGAAATACTGGACTCACTACTCAAAGCAAATAGTGACTAGAACATCTTGTTTGGGATAGTCAACAGGTAATTTCAATCATTATTAACTATATATCTCGGCCTATTTAGTTCATCATTTCATGATATGAACTATTTAATAACCCATTTATTCATTTTCTTTGTCGGCGGGCAGGGCTTGGGCAAGGTTCATCAGCGTCACTCCAGGCGAATGGAAACAAAAGCTGAAATGGTTTCGACCCAAGGTAAGTAATTAAGTAGTACTAGCTACCTAGCTAGCTAGCTGCCATCTCTTTAATTATCATGCTTGATTAATTATTATATGATCAAATTCCATTCTCGTAAAGGCCCTTCAGCAGGCGCAGAGGACTGATCTGTGTGCATTCTGCGTTTGCGAGAACATTCGCATGATGGCGTCCGAAAGGAGCAGATCTCAAAGACAGGAATGGGTACGCTTGTCAGAACACTATTTACAATTTGTACACCATTATCGATATCTAGCCACACAACTAATACACATGCACATTGATCTCCTTCTTAACAGTTCACAGAGGTGCGGGACAAGCTCCTAGAAACGGAGCGCGTAGAAGCACTTCAAGAGGAAATAACGGGATTTTTGCTCGACCAGGTCATAAATCCGAAGTGAGAATACTATTACCCGCTACCACCCCCATCGACCAGGTCATGAACCACTTCCAATTGTCATCATGCTCCGAAGGCACCAATTAGGCTAATGCCACTGGCTTCGAAGGCAACATGCATATGTAGGAGAAATTGTATATAGCTATACATGTATGTATGTGTGAATTAATATGTGGTGGTTTGTGAGACATTGATGATATATATATAATTGGTTCTACTAGAAATTCTACGACATGTGTGTATGTGTGAATTAATATGCATAACGTGTACAATGTGTAGTATCGTAAAATACCAGCAAACGAAAAAGAATTAAAATGGAAAACACAAAATTAAATGAAAAAGAAATCATAAAACCAAAACCCCCCCAAATATTTTTGTACCGGTTGGTGGCTCCCGGCCCCCGGAGCTGGCTCGTGCCACGTGGTTGCCCTTTAGCACCGGTTCATGCTGAACCGGTACTAAAGGGGGGGCCTTTAGTGCCCACACTTTAGTGCCGATTATGGAACCGGCACTGAAGGGCCTTACGAACCGGTGCTATTGCCCGGTTCTGCACTAGTGACGGTAGAGACCGCTTAGTAGTAGCGAGGGTTAAAAACCAGCGCTACTGCTATCAATTTAGTAGTAGCGAGGGTTAAAAACCCACGCTACTGCTACTTAGCAGCAGCGCCTGATTTTAAAGCGCGCTGCTGGTAAGATTCGGTGTATAGGCTTTTCCCTAGTAGTGATATTTAGGACTTCGATATCCCCGAACTTCCTCCGCAGCACAAAGGGCTTTCCAGCCGCGATATCTCCGGCCTGACGCAGCTCCTCCTTCATAGCTCTCATCGTAGAGCGAGTATCCTTGGCCTCGGTAATGGCCTTTTCCAGGACCGTCCGCTCCGCTTGGTGTTCTTTTTCCAGAAGCCTGCAACGGTCAGCAGCGCTCTCCAGCTTCACGGCCATCTCGACCATTTCCTTCTTGGTTCGGCAGTGGGCAGCCTGTTCAGCTTTCAGCTCTTCAATTGCCTTTCCGGTAGCCGCATCACTTTTCCTGGCTCGCTCCTTGGCGCGGGCAAGTTCCGCTCGAAGATTCTCCATGGCAGCGGCACCATCTGCATCAAGCGCACACATTGTAAGATACTGTCATAAAGCTCCTCTTACCAGGTGCCGCCAGAGGAATTACATACCTTGTGCCTCGTCAAGCCGCTTGTTGACAAGCGCGATGTCGGCATCTGCCACGTCAAGTTGCCGCTTTAGATCGGCAAATTCATCAGTCCGGCTGGCCACCGGACACTTCGCCACCTACGTATGAAGGCGGAATATTAGACCTGGGATTATGATCCTCTGCGCGCCGTCACTTTTGACAACACACAGAGTCTCAGGGGCTACTATCTACACAGGGCGCATCTTATTTATGCGCAACTGTTAAAAAGTGTACATTATTCCGCGTACCTCAAAACCTGGCAGTAAACTCCTGATGGCCTCATGCAATCCGCTCTCCCCGGATGAAATCCTCTCAATCACCGTGCTCATTAATGCACGGTGCTCCTATGGGATAGACGCTCGCCCTAGCAGATCCTTCAGCCCCTCCGACCGCGCACCGGACGGTGCCGGACTCGTCCGATGGTCCTTCTCGAAGGCCGGACGCAGGGGGCTTCGGGGGCCCATATGACTACCTTCTGGCCCCGCCGGATTCGGAGAAACCCTCCGCGACGATACCTCAGGGTCGCCCGCCTCGCAAGGCGGTACGGCTGGGGGAGGCGGTCCGCTCTCCATCATCTCCGGAAGAAGATCCACCGAAGACGAGCTCTGGTGAGAAGGGCTGAGGTCCGAACTACAAGGTAATTCTTTGGTTACTTTTCTCAAATATAAATCAAGGATTCCTCTCATTTCTTAAAAAGAAAAAGTCCTCTCTACTTACGGCTCGGTGGAGGGCTGATCCCCTTGAGGGCATAATTCAGCTGAAGTATTCCCCGACGCAGGACCCTCTGACGAAGATTTGTTCCCCCCGCTTTGAGGCCCTGGTCTCCGGGTCGTCAGAGGCGGTCCTCTTCTTCCCCTGAGGAGAGAAATTCTCGATTCCTCCCTTCTTAACAGCCTCCTTCGAGGAGGCCGCAGCTTCCTTGTCCCCTCCCTCGCTTTCTACCAAAGGCGCGGCCTCTAGCATCCTGGTTAACAAGGGATCCGACGTGGTCTCCGAGAGGGCGGCCGGACACCTGATTAGCTTCGCTTTCGCTATCTACTCCTGCTTAAGAGACAGTTCTTTTAAGGACAATTTCGTGATAAAAACATGGATAGAGTGTCCGGGTACGGGGCTACTTACTTGAGTATCCCGACGATTGCAGCTCAGACCTGCGTCCTCGGTCGAGTCCGGACACATTGCTTGTGATCCGAAGAACAATTTGTACATCTCCATGGGCGTCGCGCCCATAAAATGTTGGAGAGCTCGTGGTCCCTCCGGATTGAACTCCCACAGGCGGAGGGGGCGGCGTTTGTAGGGCAGTGTTCGGCGAATCAGCATGACCTACGCCACTACGACCAGACCGATGTCTCTTTCTAGGAGATCTCAAATACGGCCCTGCAACAAAGGCACGTCCTTGGATGGCCCCCAGTCCAGCCCTTTATTGACCCATGACGCTAGCTGTGGTGGGGGACCCGAGCGAAAGGCAGGTGGCGCCACCCATTTGGTGCCCCTGGGAGCGGTGATGTAAAACCACTCTCATTGCCATAAGCTGAACTCCTCTTGAAAAGAGCCCTCGGGCCATGGAGCACCAGCACTCTTGCTTCTAAAAGCACCGCCGCACTCCGCGTGCCGTCCCTCGATCATCTTCGGCTCTACTTTGAAAATCTTGAGCCACAATCCGAAGTGAGGAGAAGTGCGGAGGATGGCTTCACACACGACGATGAACGATGAAATGTGGAGGATGGACTCCGGAGCCAAGTCGTGAAATTCCATCCCATAATAAAACATGAGCCCCCTCACGAAGGGGTCCATCGGGAAACCTAGCCCCCGAAGGAAATGAGACACAAATACCACGCTCTCACCAAGCTTGGGAGTGGGAATGACCTGCCCTTGAGCAGGCAGCCTATGCGAGATTTCGCCGGTCAAGAACCTGGCCTCTCTCAGCTTCAGCACGTCCCCCTCCGTGACGGAGGAGGGCATCCATCGGCCCTGAAGGTCAGAACCGGACATTGTCGGAGGTCCGAAGCACCTGAAATCTGGAGCCTTGGGTGTTGGAACTCGAGGCGAAGGGCGAACTCGTTTGAGATTGGAAGAAAGGAGTAAGGCCTTGGTCTCTTTTATAGGAGGTTGAATACCAAGGGCCCTCCCCGTGACCGTTTGGGACTCGCCTTTGATCGAGAAGACATACCAACGGGCATGACTGGGTTACCCACGTCCGTATTGATGAGAATCCCGTAAATAAAGGGGACATGATCTCTACTTTGAAAGGACGTGCCAAAGAAACCGCCTCGCAAAACGCGCTAAGGTGTGATAGTAAAAACGATTCGAATAAAGGCTTGGTCGTGGTGTGATGTCACGCTACGGAATACGTCAGCAAATCAGATTTGGTGTAAATATTATTCTCTCTATGGCAATATGTGGAAACTTATTTTGCAGAGCCGGACACTATCCTTGTGTTGAAAATCTTCTATGAAGTACGTGGAGGAGGAACCCGCCTTGCAATGCCGAACACAATCTGCGCGCCGGACTCGTCGTCATTTAAGCCTGGTTCAGGGGCTACTGAGGGACTCCTGGATTAGGGGGTGTTCGGATAGCCGGACTATACCTTCGGCCGGACTCCTGGACTATGAAGATACAAGATTGAAGACTTCGCCCCGTGTCCGGATGGGACTTTCCTTAGCGTGGAAGGCAAGCTTGGCGATACGGATATGTAGATCTCCTACCATTGTAACCGACTCTGTGTAACCCTAGCCCCCTCATGTGTCTATATAAACCTGAGGGTTTAGTCCGTAGGAGACAACAAGAACAACAATCATACCATACGTTAGCTTCTAGGGTTTGGCCTCCTTGATCTCGTGGTAGATCTACTCTTGTACTACCCATATCATCAATATTAATCAAGCAGGAGTAGGGTTTTACCTCCATCGAGAGGGCCCGAACCTGGGTAAAAAAATCGTGTCCCTTGTCTCCTGTTACCATCCGCCTAGACGCACAGTTTAGGACCCCCTACCCTAGATCCGCCGGTTTTGATACCGACATTGGTGCTTTCATTGAGAGTTCCTCTGTGTCGTCACGTTTAGGCCCGATGGCTCCTCTGATCATCAACAGCGATGCGGTCCAGGGTGAGACTTTTCTCCCCGGACAGATCTTCGTATTCGACGGCTTTGCACTGCGGGCCAATTCGCTTGGCCATCTGGAGCAGATTGAAAGCTACGCCCCTGGCCATCAGGTCAAATTTGGAAATTTAAACTATACGGCAGACGAACGCGGAGACTTGATCTTCGACGGATCTGTGCCACAGCCGAGCGCGCCGCACTGTCACGATGGGCATGACCTAGCTCTGCCGCCGAACAGCGCCCTGGAGGCTGCGCCTGTGTCCGCTCTGACCCTTAGCTCGGAGCCGACCACGCCAATCAAGGAATCATATTAGTGCAGAGTTGATAGTAGTGACGCATATATTCATAATATTGAAGCAAAAAGATGCAGAGTTGATAATGATAGTGCAACTTATTTGTGGCACTGCCGTTTATGAAATGCATACGCCATGTAATTACTTACTGTTGGGGAACGTAGTAGAAATTCAAAATTTTCAACGCATCACCAAGATCAATCTCTGGAGATACTAGCAATGAGAGAGAGGGGAGTGCATCTTCATACCCTTGAAGATCGCGATGCGGAAGCGTTACAAGAACGCGGTCGGTGGAGTCGTTCACGAAGCGATTCAGATCGTGGCCGAATCCGATCTAAGCACCGAAGAACGGTGCCTCCCCATTCAACACACGTATAGCCCGGGGACGTCTCCTCCTTCTTGATCCAGCAAGGGGAGAGGAGAAGTTGAGGGAAAGCTCCGGCAGCACGAGGGCGTGGTGGTAGTGGAGCGCGTGGTTCTCCGGCAGGGCTTCGCCAAGCACTATGGAGGAGGAGGAGGTGTTGGAGGAGGAGAGGGCTGCGCCAGGGGAAGGGTTGCGGCTGCCCTCTCATTCCCTCACTATATATAGGGGGAAGGGGGTGGAGGCGGCGCCCTAGGGTTCCCTAGGGGAGGGGCGGCCGCCACAGGGGAAACCCTAGATGGGTTTGGGCGCCCCCACCCCTAGGAAACTTGCCCCCCAAGCCGGGAGGGGTGGCTGACCTAGGGGAGGCGCCCCCACCTCTCCAGGTTACGTGAGATGGGGTGGAAGGGGTGCTCAGCCCCTTAGTGGGCTGATGTGCCCCCTCCCCTTGGCCCATAAGGCCCCCCAACGCTTGTCGTGGCCTCCGAAACCTCTTTCGGACACGCTGGTCGTCACCCGGTACGCCCAGAATAATTCCGGACTCCAATACCCTTCGTCCAATATATCGATCTTCGCCTTCGGACCATTCCGGAGTTCCTCGTCACGTCCGGGATCTCATCCGAGACTCCGAACAACCTTCGGTAACCACATACTATTTCCCATAACAACTCTAGCGTCACCAAACCTTAAGTGTGTAGACCCTACGGGTTCGGGAACCATGCAGACATGACCGAGACACCTCTCCGACCAATAACCAATAGCGGGATCTGGATACCCATATTGGATCCCACATGTTCCATGATGATCTCATCGGATGAACCACAATGTCGCGGATTCAATCAATCTCGTATACAATTCCCTTTGTCAATCAGTACGTTACTGGCCCGAGATTCGATCGTCGGTATCCCAATACCTCGTTCAATCTCGTTACCGGCAAGTCACTTTACTCGTACCGTAATGCATGATCCCGTGACCAACTCATTAGTCACATTGAGCTCATTATGATGATGCATTACCGAGTGGGCCCATAGATACCTCTCCGTCATACGGAGTGACAAATCCCAGTCTCGATTCGTGCCAACCCAACAGACACTTTTGGATATACCCGTAGTGCACCTTTATAGCCACCCAGTTATGTTGTGTTGTTTGGCACACCCAAAGCATTCCTACGGTATCCGGGAGTTGCACAATCTCATGGTCTAAGGAAATGATACTTGACATTAGAAAAAGCTTTAGCAAACAAACTACACGATCTTTGAGCTATGCTTAGGTTTGGGTCTTGTCCATCACATCATTCTCCTAATGATGTGATCCCGTTATCAATGACATCCAATGTCCATGGTTAGGAAACCATAACCATCTATTGATCAACGAGCTAGTCAACTAGAGGCTCACTAGGGACATGTTGTGGTCTATGTATTCACACATGTATTACGGTTTCCAGTTAATACAATTATAGCATGAACAATAGACAATTATCATGAACTAGGAAATACAATAATAACCATTTTATTATTGCCTCTAGGGCATATTTCCAACACTTACTTTATCACTATGCGTTAGCGATAGTTGTAGAAGCAATAGTTAGCAAGATGACCACGAAGCAACGATGGAGATCAATGTGTCGAGCCGGCGATGATAGAGCATAGCCAGACTATATGATTTTGTAGGCATAAGCTTTCTTTTGCCATGTTATTTTGAGAAGACTTAATAGCCTTGTTAGTATGCTTGAAGTATTATTATTTTTATGTCAATATTAAACTTTTGTTTTGAATCTTATGGATGTGAACATTCATGCCATAATAAAAAGAATTATATGGATATCTTAGGTAGCATTCCACATCAAAAATTCTGTTTTTACCATTTACCTACTAAAGGACGAGCAGGAATTAAGCTTGGGGATGCTTGATACGTCTCCAACGCATCTATAATTTTTTATTGTTCCATGCTATTATTTTATCTGTCTTTGATGTTTTATTTGCATTAATATGCTATTTTATATTATTTTTGGGACTAACCTATTGACCTAGAGCACAGTGTCAGTTCCTGTTTTTTCCTTGTTTTTGAGTTTCACATAAAAAGAATACCAAACGGAGTCCAAACAGAATAAAACCTTCGCAATGATTTTTCTTGGACCAGAAGACAAACAGGAGACTTGGAGATGAAGTCGGAGGAGCCACGAGGTGGCCACAAGGACGGAGGGCGCACTCAGGAGGGTAGAGCGCGCCCCCACCCTTGTGGGCCCCCTTGACCCTCCTGACCTAATTCTTTCGCCTATATATTCCCAAATATACCCAAACCACCAAAGGAGTCCACGAAAACATTTTTCCACCGCCGGTACCTTCTATACCCGTGAGGTCCCATCTAGGGACCTTTTTCAAAACCCTACCAGAGGGGGATTCGATCACGGAAGGCTTCTACATTAACTCTATTACCCTTCCGATGAAGCGTGAGTAGTTTACCACAGACCTACAGGTCCATATCTAGTAGCTAGATGGCTCTTCTCTCTCTTGATTCTCAATACCATGTTCTCCTCGATGTTCTTGGTGATCTATTCGATGTAATACTTTTTTGCGGTGTGTTTGCCGAGATCCGATGTATTGTGGATTTATGATCAGCTTATCTATGAATATTATTTGAATCTTGTCTGAATTCTTTTATGCATGATTTGATATCTTTGTAATTCTCTTCGAACTATCGGTTTGGTTTGGCCAACTAGATTGTTTTTTCTTACAATGGGAGAAGTGCTTAGCTTGGGGTTCAATCTTGCGGTGTCCTTTCCCACTAATAGTAGGGGCAGCAAGGCACATATTGTATTGTTGCCATCGAGGATAAAAAGATGGGGTTTTCATCATATTGCTTCAGTTAATTCCTCTACATCATGTCATCTTACTTAATGCGTTACTCCGTTCTTTATGAACATAATACTCTAGATGCATTCTGGATAGCGGTCGATGTGTGGAGTAATAGTAGTAGATGCAGAATTATTTCGGTCTACTTAACACAGACGTGATGCCTACATTCATGATAATTGCCTTAGATATCGTCATAACTTTGCGCTTTTCTATCAATTGCTTGGAAGTAATTTGTTCACCCACCGTATTATTTGCTATATTGAGAGAAGCATCTAGTGAAACCTATGGCCCCCGGGTCTATTTTCCATCGTATAAGTTTCCGATCTACTATTTTGTAATCTTTTACTTTCCGATCTATAAGTCAAAAATACCAAAAATATTTATTTTATCATTTGTTACTTTCATCTATCTCTATCAGATCTCACTTTTGGAAGTAACCGTGAAGGGATTGAGAGCCCCTTTATCGCGTTCGGTGCAAGTTGTTTGATTGTTTGTGCAGGTATTCGATGATTTGTGCGTTGTCTCCTATTGGATTGATACTGTGGTACTCAAACTGAGAGAAATACTTATCTCTACTTTGCTGCATCACCGTTTCCTCTTTAAGGGAAAAACCGCTCAAGAAGTAGCACATTGCGTGTGTGTAGATTTTTTTATGTTTTCCATGCAACGATTCCCAACAGCCCGGCCCGGCCCGACCTTGTCCACGAGTCGCGCTCGGGCCAGGCCCGGGCCCGTCATATCTGTTATTTAACAAAGAGGCCCGACAGGCTTTTGCTGTGATGAGCCGTGCTTGGGCCCGTTTTTAGGCCCAAAGCCTGGGCCGTGCCCGGGCCCGTCATATCTGTTGTTTAACGAAGAGGCCGACGGGCTTTTGTTGTGATGGGCCGGGCTTGGGCCTGTTTTTTAGGCCCGACGCTCAGGCCAGGCCGGGCTTGGGCCTAGTGTTTTTTTGCTTCGGGTTTGGTCAGGCCCGGCCCGAAGCCTGGCCCAGCCCGAGGGATGGCCAGGTATAGTCCGTACTCCCTCCGTTCTAAAACATAGTGCTTTCTTTATTCGCGTGCTTCAACTTTGACCATAAATTTAACCAACAAGACCGATTGCGGCAGGAGCAAAAATTATACCAGTGAATTTGTATCCAAAAGAAATTTTCAATTTTCAATTATATAATTTTTTTCTCCCGCCGCGGTCGGTCTCGTTGGCAAAATCTATGGTCAAAGTTGGACTAGGGAAGCGCGGGCGCACTATATTTTGGAATGGAGGGACTAGTATTTAAGAGGATTCTAGCTACCATCTCCAACGCCGATCCTCAAACATCTCGCATCCGTTCGGACATTGGAAACCATCCAGCACGGGCCTGTACAGGTCCACAGGGTGGTCCAGATGTGTTTTCTTCTACAAACTGGAGACAAACATAGGGGGAGTTGCATTTGGGAGTCTGGTCCACTCCCAAGCCTACTTATGACCGCACTGGCCCACCGAAACCACCCATCCTCCCTTCGCGCGCTTCCCACGCCCCTGTACCGCCTATCGTGCCGCAGTTATACCGGCGCATAGCATGCGGCGGCCGACATTGATGCCGCGATTTGACCGAATGGGAAGGCGGCGCAGACGGACGCAACCTCTCAGGCGTCGCCGCCGCTTCAATAGGGACGTCGCGTCCAGGGAAGCCAACTCCGGCCGCTGCGCCAGACCTGGCCGTGGCTATTTAAGCCGCGCTCTGGCGCCATCCCCAGCACTACACCACCCTCCTCCCCCTCGGTGAGTCCTTCCTCTTCGAGTTCAGGGGTGATGCCGAAGTCCTAGTTCTCCGGGACGACGGGCGGACCGCTGGAAGTTTGTCGTCAGCGGACCGTGGTGTCGCCGCCCTCGTTTTGGCCGATGTTGTGGATCGGCTCGGCTCCTAAGGACCCATTTGTAATTCTATTAATTTTGTACAACTGTTTATTTGCAATAAAGTCCTATGGCCTTCGTGGCAAAAAAAAAAGAGAAAAGAATTGAAGGAGGACGTGGGTGGTGGTGTATCTAGTGATCGAGGGAAAGCAACGCAGGTTTTTGGACTTTGGTGGGCGCGACAAATGGCTTGGGGGAGGGTGTCCTTTGTCCCCATCCACCTCGATCGCGCTGTCTTGTCTTGTACCCCGGGCAAGCCCACGCCGCGCCTTGGCGTGGAGCTAGACGGCCCGGGACCCTCCCGCTTCTATTCTCCTCCCTTCAACACAAGAGTAGCTAGCAGTAGTGTGGTAATAAAAATTCTAGTTGGCCAGCTAGGTAGACCAGAGACCACGTAGCTAGTAGAAAGTTTCCGGTGTAGTACTGCTGTTGCCTGTAGCTACAGCCGGCCCATGCTTTGGTGCTCCCATTGTCTGTCTGACGTGCATGGCTCAACTACAGTAGAAGCTGAGAGGGTGCTTGGATTCAAAGGGAATATTTTCAGTCTGACTAAAAATAGTCTCTTTTAGAGGATAAAGTTCCAAGCACCACTGACTAAAGAGAGGCTAGGACTAGTCTTAAGGCTAAAATTTTTTAGTCATAGGAAACCTAGTAAAATGTGTATTAGCCCTCTCTTTCCTTATTTAATTCTTCTACTTTAACACATGCGAGTTCTGGATTGGATGTTTTGAAGGATAATGAATGCTCAATAACTTGATTTTAGTCTTCTTAGTATTTGGATCCAAGCTTGGGTGAGACTAGCAAGTTTTAGTCCCACTACTTTTAGTCATGGGATTAAAACGTATCCAAGCACCCTCTGAAGATACGGAGTGAAGTGTGTTACTAACAAATGCTTGCTCTTTTTGTTAAGCACGATAATATACGCACGGTTCGGTGCTGGCCAGCGTGAGGCAATCAGGTTTCGCTCGTAGAACCGTTGCCATGGTTTTTGCCCTTCCTGGTGCGTACAGGATGATTCACTGCCTCTACCTATAGCATTTGCCTTTGCAATTCTTTTTGATCTGCTATTCTGGGACTAGTACTACTACGCTGCCACCGCTAATAATAGGCGGTAGCTTTTGGCGCACCCAATAAATGTAGTGGCAGGAGCCTTGTCCTCACGTGGCGGGAAGGTGGAATAATAAAGCACGCGTGTCCTCGCTGTTCGTCCGCACACCGCAACGCGACGACGACGCCGCAACAAAACAAAGCACCACGCTACCCTACACGGCACTGCACCACGTCGCTTCCCTGCTGGCCCCTTGTGAGCGCATTGAAAATCTAGGCTAAAACCCACTCGCCACCGGCTGAAAAACGAAGCAAACAAGAGGGCGAACCTCACCTCCTGTGTCTACTGTGCATGTCTGTGTGTACGTGACGCCCGTCATTGTGAAAGTGAATCTTTTAGTACTGTATATACGGAAGTGTGGGGCGAGCTGGGCAGGCAAACAGTCGCCCACCCGGTCCCTTGTGCGTCAATGCTCACTGGTACTAGCACTAGTACGCAGAAAATACGTGTGAAAGCAAGCAAGCAAGCAAAGCTCCCTCCCCATGTTTTCGTTTCGTTCGGCAGCGCGTAAAACCAACGCCCTATTATAAGTGTAAAAAATTTCTAAACGAAAGAGGTCGTCTTTCACGACGCACGCACCACAGCTACAGTTTACTCGCAGAAAATGTAAACTACTCCATGGATGAGTGCGGTGCGGCCCAGCGAGCAGGACAATGCGCGCTCGTCCCGCAGCGCCTTGGCTCGGCACGCTTTGTCCGGTGGCGGTGGCGGTGTCGCCACCCACCCTCGACGCCTCCTATTAAAAGACGAGACGACAACAAGCTTTCCTTTCGTGTGTTGAATTCCCTCCGTCTTTTGGCGGGCGGCGACGACGAAGACGGCCCATCATGCATGCCACCGGGGGGAGGAATACATACATATCTACGACCAGTTCCGCGTAGCCGTGCTTATCCGTGACGGTCTCTATCTGCATTGTCACGCGATACCACATTGGCACATTGTTCATTTTTTTTAGTAAATGTCGCCGCTTTATTACCTTAAAAGAAGTTCGGAATCTCGTCCGCAATCACTTCCAGAATGCAATCTGAAGGTAGTTCAATCCACATCTTACAAAGTTCTTCACCTATGCCTACCCTAGCTAATTTATGCGCGGCAACATTTGCTGAACGCCTCACCCACCAAACTGTAAAATCATCAAAAGAAAGAAGCAGGGACTTGATTTCTTCCAACCAAGGCCCAAACGCCGATAATTTTTTCTCTGCATGGTTGATAGTTTGCACAAGGGACTGGTTGTCCAGCTCCACATGCACCCTCTGAATATTGTTTTCAGCAGCAACTGACAGTGCTTGTTTTCAGGGTCAGGAACATTTGGAAAAAAAATGGCAAGCTCCGACCAGGAAACCGTCATTGTCGTCCCGAAGTACTACACCCCCTCCCCCTTTGCCTCCATGTCTTGAAATGGCCCCGTCTGCATTTACTTTAACCCAACCTTCTTAAGGAGCGGTCCATCTCTGTTTAATCATCACTTCATCAGTCTTGCCACCTGAACGGGTTTCACATGGACGTCCCTCCGTTCCTTCTTAAAAGAGCACACGCGTTCTATGATTTCCGCGTGTTGCCCCCCGCTAGGGCGGCTCGGGCGGAACCCTAGCCCCTCATCCGCCAAACTCCCAACCCCTCCCTCCCTCCCCTATGTCGTCGTTGGAGGAGGCCGCCTGGCAAAGCCCGGGCGGCTGACAGCGGCGGCGGAGGCCCCCTTCCCTCCAGCGTTCCTTTGGGTGAGGCGGGTGACCCGGGGCGCAGGGGCCCTTCTCCCTGATCTAAGCTGTCGTCGCGGCAGCGCGACCGATCTGACCGCCGACGGCGCTTTGGCAATGTGGTGATGGGAGGAGGTGGCGGAGCGGCGGGCTTCGTGGAAGATCTGGTGGTGCCGGCTGCTCGGTGGGCGTGCTTGGTCATGGCGGCGTAGGTCGCAGTGGCCGGCGGCTCGGCCGGTCGGCGGCGGCGGAACATGGCCGGTGGCAGCTGAGGGAGTCCTGGATTAGGGGGTATTCGGACAGCCGGACTATATCCTTTAGCCGGACTGTTGGATTATGAAGATACAAGATTGAAGACTTCGTCCCGTGTCCGGGTGGGACTCCCCTTGGCGTGGAAGGCAAGCTTGACAATACGGATGTGTAGATCTCTTTCCTTGTAACCGACTCTGTGTAACCCTAGCCCCCTCCGGTGGCTATATAAACCGGAGGGTTTAGTCCGTAGGACAACAACAATCATACCATAAGCTAGCTTCTGGGGTTTAGCCTCTACGATCTCGTGGTAGACAACTCTTGTAATACTCATATCATCAAGATCAATCAAGTATGAAGTAGGGTATTACCTCCATCGAGAGGGCCCGAACCTGGGTAAACATCGTATCCCCCGCCTCCTGTTACCATCCGCCTTAGACGCACAGTTCGGAACCCCCTACCCGAGATCCTCTGGTTTTGACACCGGCATTGGTGTTTTCATTGAGAGTTCTACTGTGCCGTCACCGTAAGGCTTGATGGCCTCTTCGATCATCTATAACGATGCGGTCCAGGGTGAGGTTTTCCTCCCCGGACAAATCTTCGTATTCGGTGGCTTCGCACTGCGGGCCAACTCGATTGGCTATCTCGAGCAGATCGAGAGCTATGCCCCTGGCCATCAGGTCAGGTTTGAAAACTTGAACTACATCGCCGACATCCGCGGAGACTTGATCTTCGACAGATTCGAGCCCACGTCAGGTACGCCGCACAATCATGACGAGCATGATTTAGCTCTGCCGTCGGATAGTGTCCGGGAGATCGCACCTGCAACCGCTCCGGCCCTTAATCCGGAGCAAATCGCGCCATCCGAGGACAAGGGGGTAGACCCCGCCATGGAGGCCGCACTCTTAGTGGCGATCGAGCCGGATACTGACTTCACCCCTTATGAGAGCCGTGCTGCGAATCACGGGATTCATCTCCGGCCACGGACTCCGAGCCGCCTGCGTCCGCGCCTATCGAATCCGATTGGGCGCCGATCATGGAGTTTACCTCCGCGGATATCTTTGAGCACTCGCCTTTCGGCGACATGCTAAATTCATTAAAGTCTCTCTCCTTGTCAGGAGAACCTTGGCCGAACTATGTCCAGCTAGAATGGGATGTGGGCGATGAAGAAATTCACTCCCCACCCACCACCCACTTAGTAGCCACTGTCGACGATTTAACCGACATGCTCGACTTTGACCATGAAGACATCGACGGTATGGACGATGATGCAGGAGACGAACAGGAACCACTGCCCACAGGGCACTAGACCGCCACCTCAACATATGACATATACATGGTGGATACACCCAAAGAAAACGATGCAGAGGAACTGGAGGATGCAGCGAAGGAAAACTCCCTCGAGAAGCAACCAAAGCGTCGGCGTCGGCGCCGCTCCAAATCCCGCCTCGGCAAAAACAGCGATAGCAGCAGCGGACCAGCAAACGGCGAACGTAGTACTGACCCGCTGTCCGAACATGGCGACGCCGAGGATATAGCTCATAAACCTCCCTCCGAAGAGGAAAACAGTCCGGACGAAGAAGCACACATCATCCCGGAGAGGGACTTGGAACAAGACAACCTCCGCAGAAAGCTTATTGCCACCGCGAGGAGTCTGAAGAAGCAGAAGCAAAGGCTTAAACCCGCGCAGAATACACTCAATAGTAGATGGAACAAAGTTCTCGACAATGAAGACAAGTATGGTGGTAGTTATCACACAAAGAGCTATCCAAAGCGCAAGTTGTTGCCTGAATTCGATGATGAGGCCGTAGAGCCACCACAGCCGAAACATAAGACCGCCGAACGGTCGGACCGACCACCCCGTGACCGCGATAGGGCGGCCAACGACATCACACATAAATCAACACAGGATCTACGTGAGGACTTGCGCCAAAAATCCAGTATGACCAGATCCATTTATGGATCTAGGAGGCGCGCTCCGGCACAAAATCAAAGCCGAATACCACAACTGCCTGAATGCCCTGATACTTCTAAGTACAGGGGTGTCGCACACCCCCTATGTTTCACCAATGAGGTGCTGGACCATGAATTTCCAGAGGGATTCAAACCAGTAAACATAGAGGCATACGACGGAACCACAAACCCTAGAGTCTGGATTCAGGACTTTATCCTTCATATTCATATGGCTCACGGAGACGATCTCCACGCCATCAAATACTTGCCGCTCAAGCTGAAAGGACCAGCTCGGCACTGGCTTAAAAGTCTCCCCGAAAAGTTGGAAGTTGGGAGGAGCTTGATGACGCTTTTCGGGCTAATTTTCAAGGGACTTATGTCCGACCTCCGGATGCAGACGATTTAAGTCATATAGTTCAATAGCCCGGAGAGTCAGCCCGAAAGCTTTGGAACAGATTTCTCACTAAGAAGAACCAAATCGTCGACTGCCCGGACGCCGAAGCCTTAGCAGCTTTCAAACACAGCGTCCGAGACGAATGGCTCGCCAGACACCTCGGCCAAGAAAAACCTAGAACAATGGCAGCCCTGACAAGCCTCACGACCCGCGTTTGCGCGGGCGAAGATAGCTGGCTAGCTCGTAGTAGCACCAGCGATCCAGGCGCATCTGAAGTCAGAGATGGCAATGGAACACCACGACGCACTAAAAGCAAACGCCGAAATAAGGAAGACAGCCCAGATAACATGTCGGTAAACGCCGGATTCAGCGGCTCTCGACCGAGTCAGCGGAAAAAACCTTTCAAGGGCAACAGAGATGGACCATCCAGCTAAAACAAGATTCTAGACAAACTATGTCAGATTCACGGCACCCCCGATAAACCTGCAAATCACACCCATAGAGAATGCTGGGTCTTTAAGCAGGCCGGTAAGCTAAACACCGAACACAAGGGGAGGGAGACACCAAGTGAAGACGAGGACGAGCCTCGCCAGCAAAGCACTGGGGGACCGAAGAAATTCCCACTAGAGGTCACAACAGTGAACACGATTCACGCGACGAAGAGAAGAAGCAAACATGCACTCCAAGGCACACGCGCTGCGGCGCCCGTCACCCGTAAGTTCAACCCCTGGTTCGCCTGCCCAATCACTTTCGATCGTAGGGATAACCCGACAAGCATCCGGCACGAAGGATTGGCCGCCTTGATGTTAGACCCAATAATAAACGGATACCATCTCACACGAGTCCTTATGGACAGCGGCAGTGGTCTAAACCTTATATACCAGGACACAGTCCGCAAAATGGGGATAGACCCGACAACAATCAGCCACAGTAATACTACCTTTAAGGGGGTATTACCAGGCCCAGAGGCCCGCTCCACGGGCTCTCTAGTACTAGAGGTTGTATTCGGTTCACCCGACAACTACCGAAGTGAAATGCTAAACTTTGACATCGCTCCATTCCGAAGCGGCTATCAAGCATTACTCGGAAGAACAACTTTCGCTCGTTTTAACGCAGTGCCGCATTATGCTTCTCTCAAGCTTAAGATGCCTGGCCCACGTGGCACCATCACGGTTAGCGGAAATATTGAGCGTTCCTTACGCGCGGAAGAACGCGCGGCGGCTTTAACAGCCGAACACTAGAAGGCCTCACCAACGAGAATAAATGTTTGGTCGTCAAGACCGCGGACACGGCTAGACGAGTTTGGCGCATCACTAGATATACCTGAGATCGTTTTGATGGTTATACCTTCATGTACGGCACCAGGGGCTTCCCGCGCGTTAACAGGAGTAGTTCGGCTTAACTTGACTTGTCTTGAATTTTAATGGTTTATTGAGATTTTTTGCACGACAACTTTCACCTAAGTTCTTCTCTTTTACAGATGACAATCGTGCTACACCCGTCCAAGATACGGCACAACAGAGACACAGGCGCAGACGTGCAGCAGGGACCCGCTCAAAGGTTTCTTTTTAGATTAAGACCCTGCTAAACCTTTTTTACTGTCTGTGTTTGATCACATCCTCCGGATACTCAATACAACCGAGAAGGATGCTGACGTTATTGGCATCTCACCACGTCAGGATATTGCACGTACCTGGACACCCGGGGTCTATTGTCACGGGCATTGTTCAGCCTGGCATATGTTATGAAGACCGAATACCTTAGGGAGTGTTCGGCATCGTGACTTTGGCCTTATATGCATCAGCTCCGAATCATGTCTTTGGTAAAATGTTCGATTTGCTCGGCTCCCGTGTTTTGCTACCTTACGTTCCGCTCTATCGGCTAAGACGGCACCAGGAGAACTACTGTGATTGTGCCCTGGTTCTTCCGGATGAGCACCTCAGTAGAGAAAGCCGAAAACTGACTGTCATGATAAAGCACGAGACTGGTCAACCACTCGATGACTTAGCGGAATCTTCGGGATTCCTCCGCATTAACGAAGGGCCGTTTCCCGGTCAGGTATGTACGCGCCCCGTAGTCGGACTAGCGCGGAAGTACCAGGGGCTATATAGTAGTCCCACCGTCAAACTCCTATGGCTAAGTGAAAGTGTTAAAGCAATATAGTCCGATTGCCTCGTTCGCTGCGCTATCACCTCCTTAACGGACCAAGACGTTGGATCAAGTGTGAACACACATTTTTTGCGAACACCCCCGCATTATATGCGTGGGGGCTGAAGCCGACGACTACAAACTTTCAGGTTATATACTTATATGCATAAACGGCCGCACATGAGGTATCGTAATACTTTCAGGCAAAAGTCTAAACATAGCCTTTATAATTTAATAAACATTGTTCTTACAAAGGGAATACTGTTGGGGAACGTTGCAGAAAACAAAAATTTTCCTACGGTTTCACCAAGATCCATCTATGAGTTCATCTAGCAACGAGTCATGGGAGAGATATTGCATCTACATACCACTTTGTAGATCGCGAGCGGAAGCGTTCAATGAACGGGGATGAGGTAGTCGTACACGACGTGATCCAAATCACCGGAGATCCTAGCACCGAAAGGACGGCACCTCCGCGTTCAACACATGTACGGTCAGCGTAACGTCTCCTTCTTCTTGATCCAGCAAGGCAAAGGAGAGGTTGGGGAAGATGGCTCCAGCAGCAGCACGACGGCATGGTGATGGTGGAGTTGCAGTACTCCGGCAGGGCTTCGCCGAGCTCTACGGAGGAGGAGGAGATGTTGGAGAGGGAGAGGGAGGTGCCAGGAGCAAGGGTGCGCTGCCCCCTCCCCTCCCCCTTTATATAGCCCCCTAGGGGGGGCGCCGGCCCTAGGAGATGCAATCTCCTAGGGGGGCGGCGGCCAAGGGGTGGGGCTTGCCCCCCAAGCAAGGGGGCGCCCCCCTCTTTAGGGTTTCCCCCCCTCTAGGCGCATGGGCCTCTAGGGGCTGGTTCGCCTTGGCCCATGTAGGCAGGTGGCCCCACCCGGTGGACCCCCCGGGACCCTCCGGTGGTCTCGGTACAATACCGATAACCCCGAAACTTGTCCCGATGGGCAGTTCCGCTTCCAGTGACCACTTCCCTTGCAATAAAAACACTCAGTCTCGGGCTTGGGTCCATTCTTTGGCTTCTTCCCGGCAACTTGCTTACCGGGTGCAGCAACTTCCTTGCCGTCCTTCTTGAAGTTCTTTTTACCCTTGCCCTTCTTGAACTTAGTGGTTTTATTCACCATCAACACTTGATGCTCCTTCTTGATTTCTACCTCTGCTGATTTCAGCATAGCATATACCTCAGGAATGGTCTTTACCATCCCCTGCATATTGTAGTTCATCACAAAGCTCTTGTAGCTAGGTGGAAGCGACTGGAGGATTCTGTCAATGACTGCTTCATCCGGGAGATTAACTTCCAGTTGAGTCAAGCGGTTGTGCAACCCAGACATTTTGAGTATGTGTTCACTGACAGAGCTATTTTCCTCCATCTTACAGCTAAAGAATTTGTCGGAGACTTCATATATCTCGACCCGGGCATGAGCTTGGAAACCATTTTCAGCTCTTCGAACATCTCATATGCTCCATGTCTCTCAAAACGCTTTTGGAGCCCCGGCTCTAAGCTGTAAAGCATGCCGCACTGAACGAGGGAGTAATCATCGCAGCGTGACTGCCAAGCGTTCATAACGTCTTGTTCTGCAGGGAGAATAGGTGCGTCACCCAGCGGTGCTCATAGGACATAATCTTTCTTGGCAGCTATGAGGATGATCCTCAGGTTCCGGACCCAGTCCGTATAGTTCCTGCCATCGTCTTTCAGCTTGGTTTTTCTCTAGGAACGCGTTGAAGTTGAGGACTACGTTGGCCATTTGATCTAAAAGACATATTGTAAATATTTTTAGACTAAGTTCATGATAATAAAGTTCATCTAATCAAATTATTTAATGAACTCCCACTTAGATAGACATCCCTCTTCTAGTCATCTAAGTATTACATGATCCAAGTCAACTAGGCCGTGTCCGATCATCACGTGAGACGGACTAGTCAACATTGGTGAACATCTTCATGTTGATCGTATCTTCTATACGACTCATGCTCGACCTTTCGGTCTTCTGTGTTCCGAGGCCATGTCTGTACATGCTAGGCTCGTCAAGTCAACCTAAGTGTTTGCATGTGTAAATCTGTCTTACACCCGTTGTATGTGAACGTTAGAATCTATCACACCCGATCATCACGTGGTGCTTCGAAACAATGAACTGTCGAAACGGTGCACAGTTAGGGGGAACACTTCTTGAAATTATTATGAGGGATCATCTTATTTACTACCGTCGTTCTAAGTAAACAAGATCCAAAACATGATAAACATCACATGCAATCAAATAATAAACGTGACATGATATGGCCAATATCACATAGCTCCTTTGATCTCCATCTTGGGGCTCCATGATCATCTTGTCATCGGCTTGACACCATGATCTCCATCATTGTGTCTCCATGAAGTTGCTCGCCAACTATTACTTCTACTACTATGGCTAACGCGTTTAGCAATAAAGTAAAGTAATTTACATGGCGTTTCTCAATGACACGCAGGTCATACAAAAAATAAAGACAACTCCTATGGCTCCTGCTGGTTGTCATACTCACCGACATGCAAGTCGTGATTCGTATTACAATAGCATGAACATCTCATACATCACATATAGATCATTCATCATTCATCACAACTTTGGCCATATCATATCACAAAGCACTTGCTGCAAAAACAAGTTAGACGTCCTCTAATTGTTGTTGCAAGTTTTACGTGGCTGAATTAGGGTTCTAGCAAGAACGTTTTCTTACCTACGTGAAAGCCACAACGTGATTTGTCAACTTCTATTTACCCTTCATAAGGACCCTTTTCATCGAATCCGCTCCAACTAAAGTGGGAGAGACAGACACCCGCCAGCCACCTTATGCAACTAGTGCATGTTAGTCGGTGGAACCGGTCTCACGTAAGAGTACGTGTAAGGTTGGTCCGGGCCGCTTCATCCCACAATACCGCTGAAGCAAGATAAGACTAGTAGCGGCAAGAAAAGTTGACAAATCTACGCCCACAATAAATTGTGTTCTACTCGCGCAAAAAGAACTACGCATAGACCTAGCTCTGATACCACAGTTGGGGAACGTTGCAGAAAACAAAAATTTTCCTACGGTTTCACCAAGATCCATCTATGAGTTCATCTAGCAACGAGTCATGGGAGAGAGATTGCATCTACATACCACTTTGTAGATCGCGAGCGGAAGCGTTCAATGAACGGGGATGAGGTAGTCGTACACGACGTGATCCAAATCACCGGAGATCCTAGCACCGAAAGGACGGCACCTCCGCGTTCAACACACGTACGGTCAGCGTAACGTCTCCTTCTTCTTGATCCAGCAAGGCAAAGGAGAGGTTGGGGAAGATGGCTCCAGCAGCAGCACGACGGCGTGGTGATGGTGGAGTTGCAGTACTCCAGCAGGGCTTCGCCGAGCTCTACGGAGGAGGAGGAGATGTTGGAGAGGGAGAGGAAGGTGCCAGGAGCAAGGGTGCGCTGCCCCCCTCCCCTCCCCCCTTTATATAGCCCCCTAGGGGGGGCGCCGGCCCTAGGAGATGCAATCTCCTAGGGGGGCGGCGGCCAAGGGGTGGGGCTTGCCCCCCAAGCAAGGGGGCGCCCCCTCTTTAGGGTTTCCCCGCCTCTAGGCGCATGGGCCTCTAGGGACTGGTTCCCCTTGGCCCATGTAGGCCAAGGCGCACCCCTAGAGCCCATGTGGCCCCCCGAGGCAGGTGGCCCCACCTGGTGGACCCCCCGGTGGTCCCGGTACAATACCGATAACCCCGAAACTTGTCCCGATGGCCAAAACAGCACTTTCTATATATTATTCTTTACCTCCGGACCATTCCGAAACTCCTCGTGACGTCCGGGATCTCATCTGGGACTCCGAACAACATTCGGGTTACTGCTTATACATATCTTCACAACCCTAGCGTCACCGTACCTTAAGTGTGTAGACCCTACGGGTTCGCGAGACATGCAGACATGACCGAGACGGCTCTCGGGCAATAACCAACAGCGGGATCTGGATACCCATGTTGGCTCCCACAAGCTCCACGATGATCTCATCGGATGAACCACGATGTCGAGGATTCAATTAATCCCGTATACGATTCCCTTTGTCAATCGGTATTTTACTTGCCCGAGATTCGATCGTCGGTATCCCAATACCTCGTTCAATCTCGTTACTGGCAAGTCACTTTTCTCGTACCGTAATGCATGATCCCATGATCAAACACTTTGATCACATTGAGCTCATTATGACGATGCATTACCGAGAGGGCCCGGTGATACCTCTCCGTCAAGCGGAGTGACAAATTCCAGTCTCGATCCGTGTCAACCCAACAGACACTTTCAGAGATACCCGTAGTATACCTTTATAGTCACCCAGTTACGTTGTGACGTTTGGCACACCCAAAGTACTCCTACGGTATCCGGGAGTTACACGATCTCATGGTTTAAGGAAAGGATACTTGACATTGGAAAACTCTAGCAAACGAACTATGCGATCTTATGCTATGTTTAGGATTGGGTCTCGTCCATCACATCATTCTCCTAATGATGTGATCTCGTTATCATTGACATCCAATGCCCATAGTCAGGAAACCATGACTATCTATTGATCAACGAGCTAGTCAACTAGAGGCTTACTAGGGACACGTTGTTGTCTGTTATTCACACATGTATTACGATTTCCGGATAACACAATTATAGCACGAATAAAGACAATTATCATGAATAAGGAAATATAATAATAATGCTTTTATTATTGCCTCTAGGGCATATTTCCAACAAATACATGTTATTAGAACATAATATTCTTCGAGCACTGAGCCACTATTGAACGAGCGCCTTCAACGACTTCTTCAAAGTAGTGCTCGGCAGATACTCGGCCTGCGGCCGCACTCTGGGTTGCAATTGCGGTGGCCTCCATCTCTTCCCAGTATGTCTTGACATGGGCAAGAGCCATCCGCGCACCCTCTATGCATGCCGACCTCTTCATAGCGTCGATGCGCGGCACAGCACCAAGGAACTGTTGCACCAAATTAAAATAACTGTTCAGCCTTGACGCTCGTTCAATAGAGGCTCAGTTCTCGAAGAATATTATGTTCTAATAACATGTATTTGTTGGAAATATGCCCTAGAGGCAATAATAAAAGCATTATTATTATATTTCCTTATTCATGATAATTGTCTTTATTCGTGCTATAATTAAGTTATCCAGAAATCGTAATACATGTGTGAATAACAGACAACAACGTGTCCCTAGTAAGCCTCTAGTTGACTAGCTCGTTGATCAATAGATGGTCATGGTTTCCTGACTATGGGCATTGGATGTCAATGATAACGAGATCACATCATTAGGAGAATGATGTGATGGACAAGACCCAATCCTAAACATAGCATAAGATCGCATAGTTCATTTGCTAGAGTTTTCCAATGTCAAGTATCCTTTCCTTAGACCATGAGATCGTGTAACTCCCGTATACCGTAGGAGTGCTTTGGGTGTGCCAAACGTCACAACGTAACTGGGTGACTATAAAGGTATACTACGGGTATCTCTGAAAGTGTCTGTTGGGTTGACACGAATCGAGACTGGGATTTGTCACTCCGCTTGACGGAGAGGTATCACCGGGCCCTCTCGGTAATGCATCATCATAATGAGCTCAATGTGATCAAAGTGTTTGATCACGGGATCATGCATTACGGTACGAGAAAAGTGACTTGCCGGTAACGAGATTGAACGAGGTATTGGGATACCGACGATCGAATCTCGGGCAAGTAAAATATCGATTGACAAAGGGAATCGTATACGGGATTAATTGAATCCTCGACATCGTGGTTCATCCGATGAGATCATCGTGGAGCATGTGGGAGCCAACATGGGTATCCAGATCCCGCTGTTGGTTATTGCCCGAGAGCCGTCTCGGTCATGTCTGCATGTCTCCCGAACCCGTAGGGTCTACACACTTAAGGTTCGGTGACGCTAGGGTTGTGAAGATATGTATATGCAGTAACCCGAATGTTGTTCGGAGTCCCGGATGAGATCCCAGACGTCACAAGGACTTTCGGAATGGTCCGGAGGTAAAGAATTATATATAGAAAGTGCTGTTTTGGCCATCGGGACAAGTTTCGGGGTTATCGGTATTGTACCGGGACCACCGGAGAGTCCCGGGGGGTCCACCGGGTGGGGCCACCTGCCTCGGGGGGGCACATGGGCTCTAGGTGTGCGCCTTGGCCTACATGGGCCAAGGGGAACCAGCCCCTAGAGGCCCATGCGCCTAGAGGGGGGAAACCCTAAAGAGGGGGGGCAAGCCCCACCCTTGGCCGCCGCCCCCCTAGGAGATTGCATCTCCTAGGGCCGCCGCCCCCCTAGGGGGCTATATAAAAGGGGGAGGGGTGGGGGCAGCGCACCCTTGCTCCTGGCGCCTCCCTCTCCCTCTCCAACACCTCCTCCTCCTCCCTAGAGCTCGGCGAAGCCCTGCCGGAGTACTGCAGCTCCACCATCACCACGCCGTCGTGCTGCTGCTGGAGCCATCTTCCCCAACCTCTCCTTTGCCTTGCTGGATCAAGAAGAAGGAGACGTTACGCTGACCGTACGTGTGTTGAACGCGGAGGTGCCGTCCTTTCGGTGCTAGGATCTCCGGTGATTTGGATCACGTCGTGTACGACTACTTCATCCCCGTTCATTGAACGCTTCCGCTCGCGATCTACAAAGTGGTATGTAGATGCAATCTCTCTCCCATGACTCGTTGCTAGATGAACTCATAGATGGATCTTGGTGAAACCGTAGGAAATTTTTTGTTTTCTGCAACGTTCCCCAACTGTGGTATCAGAGCTAGGTCTATGCGTAGTTCTCTATTGCACGAGTAGAACACAATTTGTTGTGGGCGTAGATGTTGTCAACTTTCTTGCCGCTACTAGTCTTATCTTGCTTCAGCGGTATTGTGGGATGAAGCGGCCCGGACCAACCTTACACGTACTCTTACGTGAGACCGGTTCCACCGACTAACATGCACTAGTTGCATAAGGTGGCTGGCGGGTGTCTGTCTCTCCCACTTTAGTTGGAGCGGATTCGATGAAAAGGGTCCTTATGAAGGGTAAATAGAAGTTGACAAATCACGTTGTGGCTTTCACGTAGGTAAGAAAACGTTCTTGCTAGAACCCTAATTCAGCCACGTAAAACTTGCAACAACAATTAGAGGACGTCTAACTTGTTTTTGCAGCAAGTGCTTTGTGATATGATATGGCCAAAGTTGTGATGAATGATGAATGATCTATATGTGATGTATGAGATGTTCATGCTATTGTAATAGGAATCACGACTTGCATGTCGGTGAGTATGACAACAAGCAGGAGCCATAGGAGTTGTCTTTATTTTTTGTATGACCAGCGTGTCATTGAGAAACGCCATGTAAATTACTTTACTTTATTGCTAAACGCGTTAGCCATAGTAGTAGAAGTAATAGTTGGCGAGCAACTTCATGGAGACACAATGATGGAGATCATGGTGTCAAGCCGATGACAAGATGATCATGGAGCCCCAAGATGGAGATCAAAGGAGCTATGTGATATTGGCCATATCATGTCACGTTTATTATTTGATTGCATGTGATGTTTATCATGTTTTGGATCTTGTTTACTTAGAACAACGGTAGTAAATAAGATGATCCCTCATAATAATTTCAAGAAGTGTTCCCCCTAACTGTGCACCGTTTCGACAGTTCATTGTTTCGAAGCACCACGTGATGATCGGGTGTGATAGATTCTAACGTTCACATACAACGGGTGTAAGACAGATTTACACATGCAAACACTTAGGTTGACTTGACGAGCCTAGCATGTACAGACATGGCCTCGGAACACAGAAGACCGAAAGGTCGAGCATGAGTCGTATAGAAGATACGATCAACATGAAGATGTTCACCAATGTTGACTAGTCCGTCTCACGTGATGATCGGACACGGCCTAGTTGACTTGGATCATGTAATACTTAGATGACTAGAAGAGGGATGTCTATCTAAGTGGGAGTTCATTAAATAATTTGATTAGATGAACTTTATTATCATGAACTTAGTCTAAAAATATTTACAATATGTCTTGTAGATCAAATGGCCAACGTAGTCCTCAACTTCAACGCGTTCATAGAGAAAAACCAAGCTGAAAGACGATGGCAGCAACTATACGGACTGGGTCCGGAACCTGAGGATCATCCTCATAGCTGCCAAGAAAGATTATGTCCTACGAGCACCGCTGGGTGACGCACCTATTCTCCCTGCAGAACAAGACGTTATGAACGCTTGGCAGTCACGCTGCGATGATTACTCCCTCGTTCAGTTCGGCATGCTTTACAGCTTAGAGCCGGGGCTCCAAAAGCGTTTTGAGATACATGGAGCATATGAGATGTTCGAAGAGCTGACAATGGTTTTCCAAGCTCATGCCCGGGTCGAGAGATATGAAGTCTCCGACAAATTCTTTAGCTGTAAGATGGAGGAAAATAGCTCTGTCAGTGAACACATACTCAAAATGTCTGGGTTGCACAACCGCTTGACTCAACTGGAAGTTAATCTCCCGGATGAAGCGGTCATTGACAGAATCCTCCAGTCGCTTCCACCTAGATACAAGAGCTTTGTGATGAACTACAATATGCAGGGGATGGTAAAGACCATTCCTGAGGTATATGCTATGCTGAAATCAGCAGAGGTAGAAATCAAGAAGGAGCATCAAGTGTTGATGGTGAATAAAACCACTAAGTTCACGAAGGGCAAGGGTAAAAAGAACTTAAGAAGGACGGCAAGGAAGTTGCCGCACCCGGTAAGCAAGTTGCCGGGAAGAAGCCAAAGAATGGACCCAAGCCCGAGACTGAGTGTTTTTATTGCAAGGGAAGTGGTCACTGGAAGCGGAACTGCCCCAAATACTTAGCGGACAAGAAGGCCGGCAAAACAAAAGGTATATGTGATATACATGTAATTGATGTGTACCTTACTAGTACTCGTAGTAGCTCTTGGGTATTTGATACCGGTGCAGTTGCTCACATTTGTAACTCAAAGCAGGAGCTGCGGAATAAACGGAGACTGGCGAAGGACGAGGTGATGATGCGCGTCGGGAATGGTTCCAAGGTCGATGTGATCGCCGTCGGCACGCTACCTCTACATTTACCTACGGGATTAGTTTTAAACCTCAATAATTGTTATTTAGTACCAAGTTTGAGCATGAACATTGTGTCTGGATCTCGTTTAATTCGAGATGGCTACTCATTTAAATCCGAGAATAATGGTTGTTCTATTTATATGAGAGATATGTTTTATGGTCATGCTCCGATGGTTAATGGTTTATTCTTAATGAATCTCGTACGTGATGATACACATATTTATAGTGTGAATACCAAAAGAGTTAAAGTTGATAACAATAGTCCCACATATTTGTGGCACTGCCGCCTTGGTCACATAGGTGTCAAACGCATGAAGAAGCTCCATACAGATGGACTTTTAGAGTCTCTTGATTATGAATCATTTGACACATGCGAACCATGCCTCATGGGTAAAATGACCAAGACTCCGTTCTCAGGAACAATGGAGCGAGCAACCAACTTATTGGAAATCATACATACCGATGTGTGCGGTCCAATGAGTGTTGAGGCTCGCGGTGGCTATCGTTATGTTCTCACCCTCACTGATGCCTTGAGTAGATATGGGTATATCTACTTAATGAAACACAAGTCTGAGACCTTCGAAAAGTTCAAGGAATTTCAGAGTGAGGTTGAAAATCAACGTGACAGAAAGATCAAGTTTCTACGATCAGATCGTGGAGGAGAATACTTGAGTCACGAATTTGGCACACACTTAAGAAAATGTGGAATAGTTTCGCAACTCACGCCGCCTGGAACACCTCAGCGTAATGGTGTGTCTGAACGTCGTAATCGCACTCTATTAGATATGGTGCGATCTATGATGTCTCTTACCGATTTACCGCTATCTTTTTGGGGCTATGCTTTAGAGACTGCCGCATTCACTTTAAATAGGGCTCCGTCGAAATCCGTTGAGACGACACCGTATGAATTATGGTTTGGGAAGAAACCTAAGCTGTCGTTTCTTAAAGTTTGGGGATGTGATGCTTATGTCAAGAAACTTCAACCTGAGAAGCTCGAACCCAAGTCGGAAAAATGCGTCTTCATAGGATACCCTAAAGAAACTATTGGGTATACCTTCTACCTCAGATCCGAAGGCAAGATCTTTGTTGCCAAGAATGGATCCTTTCTAGAGAAAGAGTTTCTCTCGAAAGAAGTAAGTGGGAGGAAAGTAGAACTTGATGAAGTGTTACCTCTTGAACCGGAAAATGGCGAAACTCAAGAAAACGTTCCTGAGGTGCCTGCACCGACTAGAGAGGAAATTAATGATGATGATCAAGATACTTCCAATCAAGCTCCTACTGAAATTCGAAGGTCCACAAGGACACGTTCCGCACCAGAGTGGTACGACAACCCTGTCTTGGAAATCATGTTGTTAGACAACGGTGAACCTTCGAACTATGAGGAAGCAATGGCAGGCCCGGATTCCGACAAATGGCTGGAAGCCATGAAATCCGAGATAGGATCCATGTATGAAAATGAAGTATGGACTTTGACTGACTTGCCCGTTGAGCGGCGAGCCATAGAAAATAAATGGATCTTTAAGAAGAAGACAGACGCAGATGGTAATGTGACCATCTATAAAGCTCGGCTTGTCGCTAAGGGTTATCGACAAGTTCAAGCAATTGACTACGATGAGACTTTGTCACCGGTAGCGAAGCTGAAGTCCGTCCGAATCATGTTAGCAATTGCCGCATTCTACGATTATGAAATATGGCAAATGGGCGTCAAAACGGCATTCCTTAATGGTTTCCTTAAGGAAGAATTGTATATGATGCAGTCGGAAGGTTTTGTCGATCCTAAGAATGTTGACAAGGTGTGCAAGCTCCAACGCTCGATTTATGGGCTGGTGCAAGCATCTCGGAGTTGGAACATTCGCTTTGATGAGATGATCAAAGCGTTTTGATTTACACAGACTTATGGAGAAGCATGCGTTTACAAGAAAGTGAGTGGGAGCTCTGTAGCATTTCTCATATTATATGTAGACGACATACTTTTGATGGGAAATGATATAGAACTCTTGGACAGCATTAAGGCCTACTTGAATAAAAGTTTTTCAATGAAGGACCTTGGAGAAGCTGCTTATATATTAGGCATCAAGATCTATAGAGATAGATCAAGACGCCTCATAGGTCTTTCACAAATCACATACCTTGATAAGATATTGAAGAAGTTCAATATGGATCAATCTAGGAAAGGGTTCTTACCTGTGTTACAAGGTGTGAAATTGAGCTCAGCTCAATGTCCGACCACGGCAGAAGATATAGAAGAGATGAGTGTCATCCCCTATGCCTCAGCCATAGGTTCTATTATGTATGCCATGCTGTGTACCAGACCTGATGTAAACCTTGCCGTAAGTTTGGTAGGAAGGTACCAAAGTAATCCCGGCAAGGAACACTGGACAGCGGTCAAGAATATCCTGAAGTACCTGAAAAGGACTAAGGAAATGTTTCTCGTTTATGGAGGTGACGAAGAACTCGTCGTAAAGGGTTACGTCGACGCTAGCTTCGACACAGATCTGGATGACTCTAAGTCACAAACCGGATACGTGTATATTTTGAATGGTGGGGCAGTAAGCTGGTGCAGTTGCAAGCAGAGCGTTGTGGCGGGATCTACATGTGAAGCGGAGTACATGGCAGCCTCGGAGGCAGCACATGAAGCAATTTGGGTGAAGGAGTTCATCACCGACCTCGGAGTCATACCCAATGCGTCGGGGCCAATCAAACTCTTCTGTGACAACACTGGAGCTATTGCACTTGCCAAGGAGCCCAGGTTTCACAAGAAGACCAGGCACATCAAGCGTCGCTTCAACTCCATTCGTGAAAATGTTCAAGATGGAGACATAGAAATTTGTAAAGTGCACACGGATCTGAATGTCGCAGACCCGTTGACTAAACCACTCCCTAAGGCAAAACATGATCAGCACCAGAACTCTATGGGTGTTCGATTCATTACAATGTAACTAGATTATTGACTCTAGTGCAAGTGGGAGACTGTTGGAAGTATGCCCTAGAGGCAATAATAAAAGCATTATTATTATATTTCCTTATTCATGATAATTGTCTTTATTCATGCTATAATTGTGTTATCCGGAAATCGTAATACATGTGTGAATAACAGACAACAACGTGTCCCTAGTAAGCCTCTAGTTGATCAATAGATGGTCATGGTTTCCTGACTATGGGCATTGGATGTCAATGATAACGAGATCACATCATTAGGAGAATGATGTGATGGAGAAGACCCAATCCTAAACATAGCATAAGATCCCATAGTTCATTTGCTAGAGTTTTCCAATGTCAAGTATCCTTTCCTTAGACCATGAGATCATGTAACTCCCGGATACCGTAGGAGTGCTTTGGGTGTGCCAAACATCACAACGTAACTGGGTGACTATAAAGGTATACTACGGGTATCTCTGAAAGTTTCTGTTGGGTTGACACGAATCGAGACTGGGATTTGTCACTCCGCTTGACAGAGAGGTATCACCAGGCCCTCTCGGTAATGCAGCATCATAATGAGCTCAATGTGATCAAAGTGTTTGATCACGGGATCATGCATTACGGTACGAGAAAATTGACTTGCTGGTAACGAGATTGAACGAGGTATTGGGATACCGACGATCGAATCTCGGGCAAGTAAAATACCGATTGACAAAGGGAATCGTATACGGGATTAATTGAATCCTCGACATCGTGGTTCATCCGATGAGATCATCGTGGAGCATGTGGGAGCCAACATGGGTATCCAGATCCCGCTGTTGGTTATTGCCCGAGAGCCGTCTCGGTCATGTCTGCATGTCTCCCGAACCCGTAGGGTCTACACACTTAAGGTTCGCTGACGCTAGGGTTGTGAAGATATGTATATGCAGTAACCCGAATGTTGTTCGGAGTCCCGAATGAGATCCCGGACGTCACGAGGAGTTTCGGAATGGTCCGGAGGTAAAGAATTATATATAGAAAGTGTTGTTTTGGCCATCAGGACAAGTTTCGGGGTTATCGGTATTGTACCGGGACCACCGGGGGGTCCACCGGGTGGGGCCACCTGCCTCGGGGGGCCACATGGGCTCTAGGGGTGCGCCTTGGCCTACATGGGCCAAGGGGAACCAGCCCCTAGAGGCCCATGCGCCTAGAGGGGGGAAACCCTAAAGAGGGGGGGCGCCCCCTTGCTTGGGGGGCAAGCCCCACCCTTGGTCGCCGCCCCCCTAGGAGATTGCATCTCCTAGGGCCGCCGCCCCCCCTAGGGGGCTATATAAAAGGGGGAGGGGAGGGGGGCAGCGCACCCTTGCTCCTGGCGCCTCCCTCTCCCTCTCCAACACCTCCTCCTCCTCCATAGAGCTCGGCGAAGCCCTGCCGGAGTACTGCAGCTCCACCATCACCACGCCGTCGTGCTGCTGCTGGAGCCATCTTCCCCAACCTCTCCTTTGCCTTGCTGGATCAAGAAGAAGGAGACGTTACGCTGACCGTACGTGTGTTGAACGCGGAGGTGTCGTCCTTTCGGTGCTAGGATCTCCGGTGATTTGGATCACGTCGTGTACGACTACTTCATCCCCGTTCATTGAACGCTTCCGCTCGCGATCTACAAAGTGGTATATAGATGCAATCTCTCTCCCATGACTCGTTGCTAGATGAACTCATAGATGGATTTGGTGAAACCGTAGGAAAATTTTTGTTTTCTGCAAAGTTCCCCAACAAAAGCTTCATGCAACCCACTTTCTGCGGAACAAAATCCTCTCAATCACCATACTCATTAGTGTACGATGCGCCTCTGAGATAGCCGCTTGCTCCAGAAGATCCTTCAGTGCGTCTAATCTTACACCGGACGGCTCCGGACTCTTTCCATTGCTCTCTTTAGGAGCCGAATACTGAAGACTTCGGGGGGCCAGAGGATTACCCTCTGGCCTTGGCGGATCAGGAGAAACCCTTCGCGATGACACTTCAGGGTCGCCTGCCTCATGCGGCGGGGTAGCAGGAGGAGGTGTTTCTCTCTCCATCATCTCCGGGAGAAGATCCCCCGAAGGCGAACTCTGTCGAGAAGGGCTGCAATCCGAACTACAATGCATATGCTTCGGTTATTGTCTTCAAAAGTAAAGTGGGATATTTTTACTATTAAGTACCTTTTGTTCACTTACAGCTCGGTAGAGGGCTGATCCCCTTGCGGGCACTGTGCAGCAAGGGTACCCCCGAGGCAGGACCCTCTGGCAAAGATCTCTTCTCCCGTTTGGAAACCGTTGTTTCCGGTTCTTCAGAGGCGGTCCACTTCCTTCCCTGAAGAGAGGGAATTGTAGATTCCTCTCCCCGGTTATCCTCCTTCGCGGAGGCGCTAACTCCCCCGGTTTGGATGAATAGTGAGGGAGGCTCGCTCTCGGCCTCCTTATTCCCCCCTTTATCCTCCCTTGAGGGCGCTTTATAAGGCGCGAGCTCGAGCATCCTGGTCAGCACAGGATCCGGTGAGACCTCGGGAAGGGGAGCCGGACACCTGATCATCTTCGCCTTTGTCACCCAGTCCTGGTCAAAGAGCGACTTTTCAGAATGATGTTGTAATAAGTAAAACAACGTGTTCGGCCTCATGATTACTTACTTCGGCATCTGGACGATTGCAGCTCAGACCCGCATCCTCAGTGGTGTCCGGACACCTTATCTGTGGTCCGAAGAACAATTTGTACATCTTTTCGAACGTCATGCCAAGGAAGTGCTGAATAGCTCGTGGTCTGAATTCCCACATATGGAGGGGTCGACGTTTGCAGGGCAGGACTCGATGAACTAACATGACTTACATTACCGTGGACAGACTGACATCTCTCTCGGGGAGATCTCGGATGCGGCTCTGCAATGTCGGCACATCCTTTACTGGCCCCCAGTCCAACCCCTTGTTGATCCATGATGCCAGTCGTATCGGGGGGCCTGAGCGAAAGGCAGGGGCGGCCACCCAGTTGGTACCCCGGGGAGCTGTGATATAAAACCACTCCCATTGCCATAAGCTGGACACCTCCTGGAAGGAACCCTCTGGCCATGGAACATCGACACTTTTGCTTATTACGGCACATCCGCACTTTGCGTGTCGCCCCTCGATCATCTTCGGCTTCACATTGGAAGTCTTGAGCCACATGCCGAAGTGAGGGGTAATGCGGAGGAAGGCCTCACATACAACGATGAACGACGAGATGTGAAGGACTGAATATAGGGTCAGGTCAGGGAAATCCAGCACGTAATAGTACATGAGCCCCCTGACAAAAGGATCTAGAGCGAGGCCTAGCCCTTGGAGGAAGTGAGAGACGAATACTACGCTCTCGCCGGGCTCAGGAGTGGGAATGACCTGCCCTCGGGCAGGCAGCCTGTGCAGATCTCGCCGGTCAGAAACCTGGCCTCTCTTAGCTTCTTGATGTCTTGCTCTGTGACAGAGGAATGCATCCACAGACCTTGAAGGTTGGATCCGAACATGGTTGAAGGTCCGAAGCCTCGGGTGTTGAAACTCGAGGCGGGGGGGGGGGAGGATTTGATTGAGTTCGAGAGGAAAAAAGGACATGCCTTGTTCTCTTTATAAATAGGGTGAATACCAAGCGTCCTCCTCGTGACCATTTGGGACTTGCCTAAAATCGAGGAGTCATACCAACGGGCACGATTGGGTTACCCACGTCCTTGTTGATGAGAATCCCGTAATAAGGGGGACACGATCTCTGCTCCGACAGGACGTGCCAATAAAATCGCCTCGCAAAACGTGGGATGGCAGGCTGATTAGGAAAAATGGTTCATGTAATGATCAGGCCGTGGTGTGATGTCACGTTATGAAGGGTCGTCAGCAGATTAGATTTGTGGAAATATTATTCTCTCTACGGCGGTATGTGGAACTTGTTTTGTACAGCCGGACACTATCCTTGTGTTCAAAATCTTCGATGGAGTATTCGGAGGGATAACCCGCCTTGCAATGCCGAAGACAAATCTACGCGCCGGACTCATCGTCATTGAAGCCTGGTTCAGGGGCTACTGAGGGAGTCCTAGATTAGGGGGTATCCGGACAGCCGGACTATATCCTTTGGCCGGACTGTTGGACTATGAAGATACAAGATTGAAGACTTCGCCCCGTGTCCGGATGGGACTCACCTTGGCGTGGAAGGCAAGCTTGGCAATACGGATGTGTAGATCTCCATCCTTGTAACCGACTCTATATAACCCTAGCCCCCTCCGGTGTCTATATAAACCGGAGGGTTTAGTCCGTAGGACAACAACAATCATACCATAGGCTAGCTTCTGGGGTTTAGCCTCTACGATCTCGTGGTAGACAACTCTTGTAATACTCATATCATCAAGATCAATCAGGCAGGAAGTAGGGTATTACCTCCATCGAGAGGGCCCGAACCTGGGTAAACATCGTGTCCCCCGCCTCCTATTACCATCCGCCATAGACGCACAGTTCGGGACCCCCTACCCGAGATCCTCTGGTTTTGATACCGACATTGGTGTTTTCATTGAGAGTTCTACTGTGCCGTCACCGTAAGGCTTGATGGCCTCTTCGATCATCTATAACGATGCGGTCCAGGGTGAAGTTTTCCTCCCCGGACAAATCTTCGTATTCGGCGGCTTCGCACTGCGGGCCAACTCGATTGGCCATCTGGAGCAGATTGAGAGCTACGCCCCTGGCCATCAGGTCAGGTTTGGAAACTTGAACTACATCGCTGACATCCGCGGAGACTTGATCTTCGACGGATTCGAGCCCACGTCAGGTACGTCGCACAATCATGATGAGCATGATTTAGCTCTGCCGTCGGATAGTGTCCGGGAGATCGCACCTGCAACCGCTCCGGCCCTTAATCCGGAGCAAATCGCGCCATCCGAGGACAAGGGGGTAGACCCCGCCATGGAGGCCGCACTCTTAGTGGCGATCGAGGGGGATACTGACTTCACCCCTTACGAGAGCCGTGCTGCGAATCACGGGATTCATCTCCGGCCACGGACTCCGAGCCGCCTGCGTCCACGCCTATCGAATCCGATTGGGCGCCGATCATGGAGTTTACCTCCGCGGATATCTTTGAGCACTCGCCTTTCGGCGACATGCTAAATTCATTAAAGTCTCTCTCCTTGTCAGGACAACCTTGGCCGAACTATGTCCGGCTAGAATGGGATGTGGGCGATGAAGAAATTCACTGCCCACCCACCACCCACTTAGTAGCCGCTGTCGACGATTTAACCGACATGCTTGACTTTGACTACGAAGACATCGAGGTATGGACGACAATGCAGGAGACGAATAGGAACCACTGCCCACAGGGCACTAGACCGCCACCTCATCATATGACATATACATGGTGGATACACCCAAAGAAAACGATGCAGAGGAAAACTCCCTCGAGAAGCAACCAAAGCGTCGGCGTCGGCGCCGCTCCAAATCCCGCCTCGGCAAAAACAGCGATAACAGCAGTGGACCAGCAAACGGCGAATGTAGTACTGACCCGCTGTCCGAACATGGCGACGCCGAGGATATAGCTCATAAACCTCCCTCCGAAGAGGAAAACAGTCCGGACGAAGAAGCACACATCATCCCGGAGAGGGACTTGGAACAAGACAACCTCCGCAGAAAGCTTATTGCCACCGCGAGGAGTCTGAAGAAGCAGAAGCAAAGGCTTAAACCCGCGCAGAATACACTCAATAGTAGATGGAACAAAGTTCTCGACAATGAAGACAAGTATGGTGGTAGTTACCACACAAAGAGCTATCCAAAGCGCAAGTTGTTGCCTGAATTCGATGATGAGGCCATAGAGCCACCACAGCCGAAAAATAAGACCGCCGACCGGTCGGACCGACCACCCCGTGACCGTGATAGGGTGGCCAACGACACCACACATAAATCAACACAGGATCTACGTGAGGACTTGCGCCAAAATTCCAGTATGACCAGATCCATTTATGGATCTAGGAGGCGCGCTCCGGCACAAAATCAAAGCCGAATACCACAACTGCCTGAATGCCCTGATACTTCTAAGTACAGGGGTGCCGCACACCCCCTATGTTTCACCAATGAGGTGCTGGACCACGAATTTCCAGAGGGATTCAAACCAGTAAACATAGAGGCATACGACGGAACCACAGACCCTGGAGTCTGGATTGAAGACTTTATCCTTCATATTCATATGGCTCATGGAGACGATCTCCACGCCATCAAATACTTGCCCCTCAAGCTGAAAGGACCAGCTCGGCACTGGCTTAAAAGTCTCCCCGAAAACTCAATTGGAAGTTGGGAGGAGCTTGATGACACTTTTCGGGCTAATTTTCAAGGGACTTATGTCCGACCTCCGGATGCAGATGATTTAAGTCATATAGTTCAACAGCCCGGAGAGTCAGCCCGAAAGCTTTGGAACAGATTTCTCACTAAGAAGAACCAAATCGTCAACTGCCCGGCCGCCGAAGCCTTAGCAGCTTTCAAACACAGCGTCCGAGACGAATGTCTCGCCAGACACCTCGGCCAAGAAAAACCTAGAACAATGGCAGCCCTGACAAGCCTCACGACCCGCTTTTGCGCGGGCGAAGATAGCTGGCTAGCTCGTAGTAGCACCAGCGATCCAGGCACATCCGAAGTCAGAGATGGCAATGGAACACCACGACGCACTAAAAGCAAACGCAGAAATAAGGAAGACAACCCAGATAACACGTCGGTAAACGCCGGATTCAGCGGCTCTTGACCGAGTCAGCGGAAAAAACCTTTCAAGGGCAACAGGGATGGACCGTCCAGCTAAAACAAGATTCTAGACAAACTATGTCAGATTCACGGCACCCCTGATAAACCTGCAAATTACACCCATAGAGAATGCTGGGTCTTCAAGCAGGCCGGTAAGCTAAACACCGAACACAAGGGGAGGGAGACACCAAGTGAAGACGAGGACGAGCCTCGCCAGCAAAGCACTGGGGGACAGAAGAAATTCCCACCAGAGGTCAAAAGAGTGAACACGATTCACGCGACGAAGAGAAGAAGCAAACATGCACTCCAAGGCACAGGCGCTGCAGCGCCCGTCACCCGTAAGTTCAACCCCTGGTTTGCCTGCCCAATCACTTTCGATCACAGGGATAACCCGACAAGCATCCGGCACGAAGGATAGGCCGCCTTGATGTTAGACCCAATAATAAACGGATACCATCTCACACGAGTCCTTATGGACAGCGGCAGTGGTCTAAACCTAATATACCAGGACACAGTCCGCAAAACGGGGATAGACCCGACAACAATCAGCCACGGTAATACTACCTTCAAGAGGGTAATACCAGGCCCAGAGGCCCGCTCCGCGGGCTCTCCAGTACTAGAGGTTGTATTCGGTTCACCCGACAACTACCAAAGTGAAATGCTAAACTTTGACATCGCTCCATTCCGAAGCGACTATCAAGCACTACTCGGAAGAACTACTTTCGCTCGTTTCAACGCAGTGCCGCATTATGCTTCTCTCAAGCTTAAGATGCCTGGCCCACGTGGCACCATCACGGTTAGCGGAAATATTGAGCGTTCCTTACGCGCGGAAGAACGCGCGGTGGCTTTAACAGCCGAACACTAGAAGGCCTCACCAACGAGAATAAATGTTTGGTCGTCAAGACTGCGGACACGGCTGGACGAGTCTGGCGCATCACTAGATATACCTGAGATAGATTTAATGGTTATACCTTCTTGTACGGCACCAGGGGCTTGCCGCGCGTTAACAGGACTAGTTCAGCTTAACTTGACTTGTCTTGAATTTTAATGGTTTATTGAGATTTTTTGCACAACAACTTTCACCTAAGTTCTTCTCTTTTACAGATGACAATCGTGCTACACCCGTCCAGGATACGGCACAACGGAGACACAGGCGCAGACGTGCAGTAGGGAGCCGCTCAAAGGTTTCTTTTTAGATTAAGACCCTGCTAAACCTTTTTTACTATCTTTGTTTGTTCACATCCTTCGGATACTCAATACAACTGAGAAGGATGCTGACATTATTGGCATCTCGCCACGTCAGGATATTGCACGTACCTGGACACTCGGGGTCTATTGTCACGGGCATTGTTCAGCCCGGCATATGTTATGAAGACTGAATACCTTAGGGAGTGTTCGGCGTATCGAGTTTGGCCTTATATGCATCAGCTCCGAATCATGTCTTTGGTCAAATGTCGATTTGCTCGGCTCCCGTGTTTTGCTACCTTACGTTCCGCTCTATCGGCTAAGACGGCACCAGGAGAACTACTGCGATTGTACCCTGGTTCTTCCGGATGAGCACCTCAGTAGAGAAAGCCGAAAACTGACTGTCATGATAAAGCACGAGACTGGTCAATCACTTGATGACTTAGCGGAATCTTCGGGATTCCTCCGCATTAACGAAGGGCCGTTTCCCGGTCAGGTATGTACGCGCCCCGTAGTCGGACTAGCGCGGAAGTACCAGGGGCTATATAGTAGTCCCACCATCAAACTCCTATGGCTAAGTGAAAGTGTTAAAGCAATATAGTCCGATTGCCTCATTCGCTGCGCTATCACCTCCTTAATGGACCAAGACGTTGGATCAAGTGTGACACGCGTTTTTTGCGAACACCCCCGCATTATATGCGTGGGGGCTGAAGCCGACGACCACAAACTTTCAGGTTATATACTTATATGAATAAACGGCCGCACAGGAGGTATCGTAATACTTTCAGGCAAAAGTCTAAACATAGCCTTTATAATTTAATAAACATTGTTCTTACAATGGGAATACATGTTATTAGAACATAATATTCTTCGAGCACTGAGCCTCTATTGAACGAGCGCCTTCAAGGACTTCTTCAAAGTAGTGCTCGGCAGATACTCGGCCTGCGGCCGCACTCTGGGTTGCAATTGCGGTGGCCTCCATCTCTGCCCAGTATGTCTTGACATGGGCAAGAGCCATCCGCGCACCCTCTATGCACGCCGACCTCTTCATAGCGTCGATGCGCGGCACAACACCAAGGAACTATTGCACCAAATTAAAATAACTGTTTGGCCTTGGCACTTCCGGCCACAAATGGTCCACAACAGACCTCATGGCAAGCCCGGACAACCTATGGAGCTCGGCCCACTCGGCCATCCTCTCGTTGAATGGAAGCGGACACGCTGGAACATTAAATTGTGACCAGAACAGCTTTTCCACTTCATGATCTTTTTGATCTTTGAAGTATTCGGCCGCATCAGCGACACTTGCTGCCAAATCCAGATATGCGTCTGCTGAACTCCATAGCCGATCAAGAGGAGCGTACTTAGGATCTCCGAACTTCATCCATAGTATAAACGGGTTCCCAGCCGTGATATCTCTGGCTTGACGCAACTCCTCCTTCATCGCTCTAATTGTAGAGCAGGCGTCCTTGGCCGCCACCGTGGCCTTCTCCAGGTACGTCATCTTCGCTCGATTTTCATTTTCGAGAAGCTCGTAACGGTCGGCGGCATCCTTCAATTCCACAGCCATCTTGGCCATTTCACCCTTGCTTCGGCAATGCGCAGCTTGTTCGGCTCTCAGCTCTTCGACCGCCCTTAGAGCGGCCGCATCACTTTTCCTAGCTTGTTCCTTGGCCCGGGCAAGTTCCGCCCGAAGAGTCTCCACGGCGGTAGCCCCGTTTGAAGAAAAACATGTTAATTATACTAGCATCATGCTCCTCTTGCTATGTGTTGATCACCGGAGAAATCACATACCCCGTGCCTCGTCGAGCCGTTCGTTCACAAGCACGATGTCGGCATCCGCCGCATCCAGTTGCCGCTTTAGCTCGGCAAACTCAACAGTCTGGCTAGCCACCAGACCTTCTGCCACCTGCGTATGAAGGCGGCCCAATTATTACCTGGGACTATGATCCTCTGTTTGCTGCCGCTCTTGACAGCAACCAGAGTCTCAGGGGCTACTATCTGCAAAGGGCACACCTAGCGTGTGCGGTACCGTAAAAAACATACACTATTTCACGTACCTCAAAGCCTTTCAGCAGACTCGTGAAAGCTTCATGCAACCCACTTTCTGCGGAACAAAATCCTCTCAATCACCATACTCATTAGTGTACGATGCGCCTCTGAGATAGCCGCTTGCTCCAGAAGATCCTTCAGTGCGTCTAATCTTACACCGGACGGCTCCGGACTCTTTCTGTTGCTCTCTTTAGGAGCCGAATACTGAAGACTTCGGGGGGCCGGAGGATTACCCTCTGGCCTTGGCGGATCAGGAGAAACCCTTCGCGATGACACTTCAGGGTCACCTGCCTCATGCGGCGGGGTAGCAGGAGGAGGTGTTTCGCTCTCCATCATCTCCGGGAGAAGATCCCCCGAAGACGATCTTTGTCGAGAAGGGCTGCAATCCGAACTACAATGCATATGCTTCGGTTATTGTCTTCAGAAGTAAAGTGGGATATTTTTACTATTAAGTACCTTTTGTTCACTTACAGCTCGGTAGAGGGCTGATCCCCTTGCGGGAACTGTGCGGCAAGGGTACACCCCGAGGCAGGACCCTCTGGCGAAGATCTCTTCTCCCGTTTGGAAACCGTTGTTTCCGGTTCTTCAGAGGCGGTCCTCTTCCTTCCTTGAAGAGAGGGAATTGTAGATTCCTCTCCCCGGTTATCCTCCTTCGCGGAGGCGCTAACTCCCCCGGTTTGGATGAATAGTGAGGGAGGATCACTCTCGGCCTCCTTATTCCCCCCTTTATCCTCCCTTGAGGGCGCTTTATAAGGCGCGAGCTCGAGCATCCTGGTCAGCACAGGATCCGGTGAGACCTCGTGAAGGGGAGCCGGACACTTGATCATCTTCGCCTTTGTCACCCAGTCCTGGTCAAAGAGCGACTTTTCAGAATGATGTTGTAATAAATAAAGCAACGTGTTCGGCCTCAGGATTACTTACTTGGGCATCTGGACGATTGCAGCTCAGACCCGCATCCTTAGTGGTGTCCGGACACCTTATCTGTGGTCCGAAGAACAATTTGTACATCTCTTCGAATGTCAGGCCAAGGAAGTGCTGAATAGCTCGTGGTCCCTCCGGGTTGAATTCCCACATATGGAGGGGTCGACGTTCGCAGGGCAGGACTCGACGAACTAACATGACTTGCATTACCGTGGACAGACTGACATCTCTCTCGAGGAGATCTCGGGTGCGGCTCTGCAATGTCGGCACATCCTTTACTGCCCCCCAGTCCAGCCCCTTGTTGATCCATGATGCCAGTCGTGGCGGGGGGCCTGAGCGAAAGGCAGGGGCGGCCACCCACTTGGTACCCCGGGGAGCTGTGATATAAAACCACTCCCGTTGCCATAAGCTGGACACCTCCTGGAAGGAACCCTCTGGCCATGGAACATCGACACTTTTGCTTATTACGGCACCTCCGCACTTTGCGTGTCGCCCCTCGATCATCTTCGGCTTCACATTGAAAGTCTTGAGCCACAGGCCGAAGGGAGGGGTAATGCGGAGGAAGGCCTCACATACAACGATGAACGACGAGATGTGAAGGACTGAATACGGGGTCAGGTCATGGAAATCCAGCCCATAATAGTACATGAGCCCCCTGACAAAAGGATCTAGAGCGAGGCCTAGCCCTCGGAGGAAGTGAGAGACGAATACTATACTCTCGCCGGGCTCGGGAGTGGGAATGACCTGCCCTCGGGCAGGCAGCCTGTGCGAGATCTCGCCGGTCAGAAACCTGGCCTCTCTTAGCTTCTTGATGTCTTCCTCTGTGACAGAGGAAGGCATCCACCGACCTTAAAGGTTGGATCCGAACATGGTTAAAGGTCCGAAGCCCCGGGTGTTGAAACTCGAGGCCGGGGGGGAGGATTCGATTGAGTTCGAGAGGAAAAAAGGACAAGCCTTGGTCTCTGTATAAATAGGGTGAATACCAAGCATCCTCCTCGTGACCATTTGGGACTTGCCTAAAATCGAGGAGTCATACCAACGGGCACGATTGGGTTACCCACGTCCTTGTTGATGAGAATCCCGTAATAAGGGGACACGATCTCTGCTCCGACAGGACGCGCCAATAAAATTGCCTCGCAAAACGTGCGGTGGCAGGCTGATTGGGAAAAAGGTTCATGTAATGATCAGGCCGTGGTGTGATGTCACGTTATGAAGGGTCGTCAGCAGATTAGATTTGTGGAAATATTATTCTCTCTACGGCGGTATGTGGAACTTGTTTTGTAGAGCCGGACACTATCCTTGTGTTCAAAATCTTCTATGGAGTATTCGGAGGAAGAACCCGCCTTGCAATGTCGAAGACAAATCTGCGCGCCGGACTCATCGTCATTGAAGCCTGGTTCAGGGGCTACTGAGGGAGTCCTAGATTAGGGGGTATCCGGACAGCCGGACTATATCCTTTGGCCGGACTGTTGGACTATGAAGATACAAGATTGAAGACTTCGCCCCATGTCCGTATGGGACTCTCCTTGGCGTGGAAGGCAAGCTTGGCAATACGGATGTGTAGATCTCGTTCCTTGTAACCGACTCTGTATAACCCTAGCCCCCTCCGGTGTCTATATAAACCGGAGGGTTTAGTCCGTAGGACAACAAAAATCATACCATAGGCTAGCTTCTAGGGTTTAGCCTCTACGATCTCGTGGTAGATCAACTCTTGTAATACTCATATCATCAAGATCAATCAAGCAGGAAGTAGGTTATTACCTACATCGAGAGGGCCCGAACCTGGGTAAACATCGTGTCCCCCGCCTCCTGTTACCATTCGCCTTAGACGCACAGTTTGGGACCCCCTACCCGAGATCCGCCGATTTTGACACTGACATCAGCGGCAATGTCTTGCCTGGATCCCGGGGCGGCGGCCCTGGAGGGTGGCGGCTCGTGAAGCTAGGGCTTCCCGCGGCGGCATGGCATGGTGCAATCCCTTTCCAAAGCGGATCTGTGATGGCGATCTGCTTTGGATTGGATCGGACCAGAGACGGTGACGAGCGCGCGAGATCCACCTCGGCGGCTCTTTTGGCTTGGCGAGGCGGGGTGGGAGCCCTCCTCCTAGGCTCCATTGGTGGCATGCTCAGGCTGTGGCCGGTGCGCCAGGGCTCCTACGGCGGCCCTGTTGCTGCGGGTGCCCGCCGGATCTAGGCGGCTGGATCTGGGGCTTTGAAGGCGGTCGAGACGGTGCACATGTTGTCAGGTGCATTTCTTGGGACGGATCCGGGTGAAAACCTAGTTTTCGGTCGATGGCTGGAGCCGGTGATGACGATGTCCTGATCATCGTTTCCTTCATGAAGGCATCATTGAGGTGAAGCTCCCAACTCCACTCAACACCTCCGGGGAAACCCTAAATCAGTTGATCGGATGTTTTGGCGGCAAGCATTTGTCGTTACCCTCTTGGGGGCGGCATTCTTGGAGGTGCACTCGGCTTCGCGGGACCAGCGGACGGCATCTTTGGTGGAGCGGTGCTTCATCCTACACATTGATGGAGACGGATCTCGACGGCGTGGCGCAGTGCAGATTCGGAGTTCGATGTGCGAGGATGGACTCGCGCAGGAGGACGACGTTGTCTGGCGTCGTGCTGGTGTCGATGACAGAGAGACCTGACACGGTTGATGCAACAGTACAACTCTGAAGATGGAGTAGTGGCAGGTGCCTCATACTCGGCAGGCGTCCTGGTTGAGGAGTTCGCCGGACTGGTAGGTGCCCCATACCTGGCAGGCGTCCTGGTTGGGACCTCAGGTCTTAGATGTTTAGGTTTGGCTGCTATGTCTGTTTGGTATTAGGTCCAGACTATCTGCGCCCCTTCATCAACTGGATAAGTGTAACAACAGTTTGCTGCTTGGACGGCGGCATTAGTCTTACTGTTGTATGACTGTGTAAGATCTTGTGAGAATAATTAATAGTATGCATCGCCAGATCCTTTTTAAAAAATGATTTCCGTTTATGCTACGTCTGCACGTTGTTCTCATCGCAGCTTTTGTGGGGGCGGTTTCTGCAAAGGCAGCTGTCCACATGCATTACACCTACTCTGCACACTGTTGACACGTACGTATCTAGGCGTGCGTCCTGAGTCATGCATCCATGCATGCAAGTTTCCTGGAAAAAGGTGATATACATGCATGCAGTCTACCACGCTGCTTCAGCACCGTGGAAACACATCGGATAAACCAAACCGACCGACACAACCTACGAGCGCTACGAGGACAAAAGACACGTCCACCTACTCTGCGTAGATTCACCTCTCGTTCATTTCCTCCGCCCGGACGATCGACAAGGCGGAGAACACTCCATTGTCTTTCTCTGTCTGGGAGAGTTTCTGGAGGATTCTGACGGGCCGCCTTGTTGCATTATGCATGCCATCCATACTTCTACGGTTTGACCGGCCGCGCCAAATGTTCAACGCGGCTAGCTGCGGTGATCGATAGTACCGTAGTACCACTTGCATTGATCAGGCCACGAAGGCGTGAAAGGTGGCGCGGTTTTAATAAGATCCGCGAGTTGCACGCGATAGGTCGTCATGTGATCGATCGACCATGTGGTGTTGTTTTCTCGTCACTCGTCAGCAAGCAATTCTTGTTCTGACAAGTACTCCAAACGTGTCACCAACCCAGTACGATACTCTTTCTTCCCTGTAACTTCACAATACGCTACCCGCATGAACTTGTCAGGATCCGTCTGACCGGTCAAAGTACGTATATGACACACTCGTTGGGATACCCAAACATGCCCATGCATCAAGTCACAGGGGGATTGCATATATAAATCGTAAAGAATCAATATCAGTTTCATCGTCATACCCATAAAAATTCAACGTGCTTTGTTACTCTCAATGAGGTGCATTTTCAACGCAAAAAAAGTCATATAGTGTTCAACTGGTTAAACAAATGGTCCTTTGAACCGACGGAACACTCATATGGGCAACTCCAATGCGGATCCTCTGTCAAATAACAACATCAAATGTCTGTGGACATGTTTGGACGTGTTTGTGGACAGCAGACAGGGCACCGGCCATCCAACCCCAAAGACCTCAAGCCTGATCGCTCAACTTTTCCCATGTCCGGACTACATAAGTCAAATATTTAACAATTAAAAGAGAACTACAACTAGCATCTAATGAAACGGTATCACAATTCTCCTAACTAGTCGGGGTACCAGAGGGCTACCTTGTAGGAGCGGCCTTTGACGCGCGAACACCTACGTCGCTGTCCACGCCACCATCCGAGCCGTCCTTGTTCAATCTTGAGGAAGTGGTCGCTGATATGAGCTGCGAGAGCGGGGTCTCTCCTTATACAATATCATTATGCAGTCATCTTGGATATCCCACACAATGAAGTGTGTTTTGATATTCCAATCCAGGACTCATCGAGGGCAGGATCCTCGTGCGCGGCCTCTAGCTCATAACGGCGATCCTCCTCCTTGGAGATAAAGGTGGCTCTTCCTTTGCTTGCTCCTCGTCAAACGTCTGCACCTTCTCCTCCGAGAACGGCTCCCAGTCCGCTGTAGGGGAGCCGACGCACAGTTATATCTAGCTCAGGGCCTTGAGTCGCGCACCAGCGACCATTTTTCGACATTGGACTCCTTGGCCAATGCAATAGCGGGAGGTGTAATTGTGTTAAGTGGCCGGTCAATTTGTGGGAGAGGACATGGATTATGCGGGTAGAATGCCCGTCTCTCGTATCCGGGTTCGTAGCTGGATAGTGTGTTCGATTTGGTGTACGAGGTTTGGAGATTCCCTAGTAAAACAAAACATACATCAAAGCCCTGATGCTAGCCCTCGTTCCGGCGGTGCGTCTAGCATCGTTGGTGGACGTGTGGAGGTGTGTCTCCGACGGATCTATCTTTGGTGGATTTGCTCGGATCTCATCGTTGTTCGTCTACGTTCGTGTGTCTTTGGGTTGAATCCTTCCAACCTACGTCATCGGCGGCTGTTGCTGTTCTGGTGCGCTGGTCCTATGAGGCCTTAGCACGACGACTTCCCGACTGTCTACTACAACAAGTTGTGCCCGACTCCGGCGATGGAGGGACGATGACGGCGGTGCGCCTTCAGCTCGCGGTGATTGAAAATGAATAGATTGAAAGTTTTTCCAAAAAAAAAAGCTAGTACGTACTTCATGCATGGCGTAGTGCCTACGTTCGCGCCTCGTCACGCTTCTGCTCTCCTTTCGTTTCCACCGCCCGGAAGACAGCACGGAGAGCACTCTGTGGGTGGTTTTTGGAGGATTCGAACTGGGTTGTTGCATGTGCGATTTTTCTACGGTTTGACCACTGGTCGTCGGCGGCTGTTCCTATTCTCAACGGTGCTAGCTGCAGCGATCGATAAATAGTCGTTCTATCATCACTTGCATTGATCAGGCCGTGAAGGCATGAAAGGTGGCGTAGTTTACCAAGGTCGGCGCCTTACACTTGATAGCACGTCCATCCGATCCATCACGTGCTCTTGTTTTATCGTGAGCAACAAGTTCTTTTTTATACCCGTAAAAAAAATACAAGTTCTTTTTTTATCCTGCCAGTGCCAAGTAGGAGTACTCCAAACGTCACGAACTTCCTTAACTTCGCAATATCACTCGCACGACCTTGCCATGATGTGTGTGATCGGCCAGAGCGCGTACTAGTACACGAATATATGTATATATTCCATGCACCGAGTCATTTCCCACTTGAGCCTTGTAATAAACCGTAGAAAATCAAAGTAATTCTGTCGTCTTGCCCGAAAGGTCAGCGTCGATCGTTATTCTCAATGAGGTTCATTTTCAACGGAAAAACCGGACTAGTATATGCGTGTTCAACTGGTTAACAAATGGTTCTGCAGACGGAAGCTGATTAGTACTGAGCTATCATGGCCATGCCTGGTTCGCCGGAAACAAAAAGGAGATCAACACATGGTAGTACATTTTATAGAGCCGGCCGTATCATATTCATACCGCGAAGGCGACAGCCATGCCGTTGTAAAGTCATGGCATGCTTAAACTACACGGAATGGGTCACAGAACGGGGTACTGAGGAGCACAGATCCAACAAATCTGATTTTCTTATATGAACAGAACAAATCCGAGTCTAACACAAGAATAGATAACATCCTCCAAGCAATCCTAACGCCCACTATCGCACAAGCCAAATTTCGTTACCTGGAGTCGACGTCGTGTAGGTCATCAGCCACTCATCAACCTGGCTAGTTGGAACGACATACACACAGAACTCCACATGGTCAACCTCTTCTGAAGATCTGCTTGTGAAGTTGTGATGCACCATCTTCTTGTTCTCAGTGGGATCTCGAATGAGAAAGCGTGACACGTTGTTAGCTTTGGTATTTGTTGGGTGATAAAATGCCCAGCCATGCATCAGTGCTGGCTCCACTTTCTTGAATTTATGTGACGGACACGTGCGTGATCAGCGGTAGACCAACTCAAAAGGCATATGGTGTTGGGGCCACGATCGGCTACGAACCAAGCAGAAAATTCTGTAGCAGATGGAGCTGATTAAACCCTTGCGTGTCGCCTTACAGCAACAGGACAGGCGACAGCAAAGATCTACTAGTCCGTATATGTGTGTGTCAAGTTTGTTGCGTGCGATGCGACCGGACGGACACCGACACGGGAGATTGGTGGTGAGCAGGTGATCAGGGAGCAAATCAGAAGGCTGATCGACATCAGGCGGGTGGTTAAAAAGACTGTCCAAAACACAATGATTTCAGCAATTTTGCACATGTTGAGCCATCTTTCCGTGGCCATATACACCAATGGTATGTTTGGCGTTAAAAAATTACTCCTTCTGTCTTATAATATATTTTTTAACACTAATGTGTTGAAAATATTAGCACTTTTCCGACTAATCTAATCCACGAGTATACAGTAAGCATGGCATAAAATGTATGCATCTCATAGCGATACCTAAACATACTAGCACGTACAGAACATAGAAGCGAACCATCTATGAGCAGCACATATACAGCCAGTACAAGTACGAGTAAACGAGGGATGAACGGATCATACCCTCCGGTTGGGCAGGCCAACGCGGCAGCGGCAGCAGCAGCCTCGGCGTCATCGGTGGCCTTCTTCTTAGCGGCGGCGTCGTCAGCTATGGGGTCGATGTAGGGGAAGTAGTGGAAGCAGAGGCAGACGGAGACGGGGACGGGTCGGGAGCAGTCGCGTCGAGACACTCCCAAAAACCTTATTGCCGTTCTCTCGGGCAGGATCTCGAACGACAGGGTTTCGGAGGCACCTGCTCTTCCGACCAACCGCGCACGCGGTCGTCGGGATAGGATCGCCGGAAGCAGCTAGCACAGAGAGGAACAGTAGATTACGTCTAGGGTTGTAGAGAGGGAGTGAGTGAACTGAGTTAGGGTTCAGTCCACTGGCCAACACCTTCTTATATAGGACGTCAAGTAGATGGGCCTGGGCCAGGCCCACGACCGAGTCCGCGAACAGCCCACGGTCAAACGTCTCGGACAGTGGCGCTTCCGTAAGCAACTCGTTAATTAATTAACAATTCCTGAGCGGGAAAAATAAGCTTCGGCTCGGCTCATTCCCGCAACCCGCGGGGCACGAGCGTCGTGACGAGGCGGGGCGGGGAGGGCGGCGGAGGAGGAGGAGCGCGCTTGTACAGCTCCTATTCCCAAGCTCCCAACAGCAAGTGATGGAGCAACCCCTATAAAAAGGTCTCACTTTTCTTACTGTAGCAGTATGAGACTAAACTTCCCACGCTTCCCATCACTTGCCGTACACATGCATGGGTCTTAGAGATTAACTAGGGATTATTGTCTTATATGGGCCTAAGCCCATTCATAATCCACCATAATGTAATGTAAAAAAAGTTTTATATGAAGGGAGTACCTACATATGCATGTGTTGGCTATAATGTCCAAACAATAATTCTCGCATACAAAAGGGACCGCTAATAACGACGTGGGCAGCGGAAGCAGGGGCAGGCCGCAATATTATTGCGTCTACTGGTTTTTAAATTCTGAACCTCTTGGTTGTAAACTTATGCACCTAACCAGTTCACTCATCAGTCTCAACTAATGGAGAGAGGCGGACAATATATTTCAACATACGGATCTATATGTAATTTTTATTATTTTTTATATTCATTGTACTATCATGATTGATGATGAATACACTGAAAGTTTCTCCGGAAAAAAAACTCAGGGCAAGAGCTCCATGCACACTCAGTGCATACGTTTGCGACTCGTCACGCTAGCTGCGTCCCCTGCGCTGCCCGGACGGCCGCTTCCACTCTCTCCTTGCATTTTCTCTTGCGCTCGGTTTGGATGTTTGTATTCAGAGCCTTGGCATTGCATTGGGTTGAATACCAATATCACAAGATATTGGCATTGAGATTGAATGCCAATATTTTTGTTTGGATGTTTAGGTATTCAGAACAGAAACATGATATTGAGGTTGAATGCTAGATGATGTTTGGATGGTCTAATAATATATCAGGGTGGAGGTCGCTGAAGACAGAGATGAGATGGACTGCTATCTCCTTCATGAGCGCCCCTAGGGGCGAATGTTGACCTCCAGCAAGCCCATGAAGGACCAGTCCACGAAGAGGACTTTGAGTGAGGTGTCGTCCTTGCAGTACCGGAAAAGCGGCAGCGCGGCGAAGGTGTCTAGGTAGTCGGCAGTCGAGGTGTGGGACAAGGCTCGGGTAGCCGGCGGTCGAGGTCCGGGACCTGGCCCGGGTAGCCGGCGAGCAGCTGTGGGATCTCCCATTGTGTGAACAGGATCCCCAACCCAGGATGCACAGAAGAGAGAGATGAGAGGGGACTACTCTACCGAGAGGGAGAAAAGGAAAAGGGAGCGGGTGGGGCAGGAGGAGGCGCCGGTCGCCGGAGAAGAGGAGGATGGGATGGGCTACCTGCGCCGCCGCCGCCGCCGCCGTTCCTTAGGGCACGCGCGGGCGGAGACCTCCTGTCTCGAGCGGGGATGGGAGGATGATGCTCGTTTCGGTCGTGAACAGGTGCGCTATCCCGAATACTCAGCGATGTCGAGCGCGTACCCTCCGAATTGGGCCGCTGGCTTTTTGCCTACGGGGCGGATCGCTCAATATCGAGCCCGAACGCGAGAGCTGAATGCCAAAATCAACCAAACGGTGGTATTCGGAATATTCAGCCCATACGAATGCCAATAACCCAATACTAGGCCTGAATGCAAACATCCAAACACAGCGTTGGGGATGATGACAACGCGAAGAACAGTGTCTTCGCTTGATTGTGAAGTTTGTTGCGTGCGATGCGACCGGACGGACACCAAACCGACACACGAGATTCTCCCGCAAAAAAAAAAAAACCGACACACGAGATTGGTGGTGAGCAGGTGATCAGGGAGCAAATCAGAAGGCTGATCGATATCAGGCGGGTGGTTAAAAAGACTGTCCAAAACACAATGACTTTAGCAACTTGCAGATGTTGAGTCATCCTTCCGTGGCCATACAGCAATGGTACTGTCGGCGTTAGAAACTGCCTATATATGAATGTGTTGGCCAATGTCCAAACAATAATTCTCGCATAGAAGAGGGACGGCTAATAAGCGGCCGTTCCTTTCCACTACCCAAAAGGCAGTCAAGTTTATGTTTGGATGCTTTGTCGTAGCTGTCCTAGGAATCTTCTCTCCTGAACTTCTCCATGCTCCAAATTGTACGAGATACATTAAATCTTTCCTTGGTCTTACGTCTGTGAGCACGGGATTCAATCAATTCACCAGGAAAGTCTAGATCGAGTGAGGTGTCTGATTACAATGATCTGAATTTTGGAAGACAATTTGTCCCTTGTGCAGACGGCAGGCAGGCACGCTCTACCAAAGTTTCGTTGAAACCAAAGCCGGCCCTGAATTTTCCACTTGAGAACATGTGATCCTACAAACATGGTTCAGTGTTCAGCAACCTTGTTCCAGCTCGAATAGCTCGCATTTTCAGTCATTTTCTGATGTGGAAAATGCATGAGGAGCAGTACAAGAGTCTGCACTGAACTCTGAAACGATAGTCATGCTAAGTTATTAGTGGCCTGATTAATTTCTAACTTCTTATCTCACATGTAAAAAGAGAAGGTAAGGGGGGCCATGTTAAAATCTGCCGTGCTAAGTACGTTTATGGCGTGTGCGGCCAATAATGAATTGATGTTTCTTTTGGCAGTTTGCAACAAGTGCAGTGCACACAGGTGATGGGGTAGCAGACGTGACAGGCTCTTAACTTGTAACCAAACTGCTCCAAGAGCGTCCAAACCAGATAAATTTGGACTCATCGCCAGATAAATTTGGACGAGAGTCAGGGAGAGAGTAGGAAAATGCACGGCCCGTGGCATGGTAGAAACTAGAAAGGGGAGTGGGAACAAACGGACAGCGGCCACCACGCCGTGCCTGGCCTTGTCCCGGAGCGAGCTTTTGGGCGTCGGCCCTTGGACGCATTGCTGGTGTCTCCGTCACGAGACCGATGCTTTTGGTGTCGTTCGATGGTTGCCACCTGGGACTGGGAGCAGGTCGGTTTCTTTCCGAACCCAACAAAACGGGCAAATTTGACAAATTTGACCTATGGACGAAATCAAATCACAGAATGAACTGTCCGTGAAACTATTGAATCACTTTACTCTAATCCTGATTCAATACAAAATCAGGTCAAATTTGATTTGATTTCGTCCATAGGTCAGTTCATTCTGTGATTTGATTTCGTCTATAGGTCAAAATTTTCAAGCGCGGCAACAAAACGCCATCGAGAAGCTAGCGATCCCCGAGCCTATCCGCTTTGGACGCACTCTATATGCGTCCAGCGCCAGCTCCCAATCAAAAACCATGGTGCTTGTCTTTGCCTTCCCTCGGGGATGGGATGGGAGAGCGTGGCACGGGCTGGACTTTTGAGGCCAAGTACGTCTGTTTCTCTGGCTGCTACGCTCAAGCGCTAGCGCCAAATGCGAAGGACAACCATGGTGCTTGTCCTCGTCCCAGTTGGAGCTATCTATGGCGTGGCGTGGAGGAATGGGATCATCTCTTTTCATTTGTGTTTGTGTTTGGCAGCATGCGTCAAAGCGGCATGGCGTGCGATTCTTCGGTATGCCTCTTCTTTCAAACTCTCTCTCTCTCTCTCTCTCCCTCCCGTGCACTTCACAGTTTCCTTAAGATTAAACTTTCGGCATGCATGTGTTGTATCAAATTCAGAGCGTGCCTTCCCGTTTTAGTTCAAATTAATGCTGAGATTTTAGCAAGGCTGAAGAAGTGATTTTCCTATCGATTGGACCATTTGGTGTCGTTATCCATCTTTTTTTTTTGATCGAAGACGCACGGAGGGTCCGGCTTAAATTAATAAAGCCCTACCGGTCGATCTCTCGCATCAATCGTACTATTAGTGGAGACTGAAGAGCCCAGTCTGAATTTGGCTAAAAAGACCTAAATCTAATCTTTTTGAACATAGTACAATGAAAGTCGCTCATATACATGAGTCTATACTAACCCCTATGAATACATACACGCACACCCAACCTCTATGAGCACATCCGAGAGGCTGACCTGACATAACATCTTGAGATTTCACGAAATCATCACAAAACAAACATGCCAGAAGTCTAAAATAAATTGAGAAATAATACAAGCACCAATGTGAAATTTAGAACTTGAAGTCTGGTAGGATACCATTGTCCTCCTAACCATCCAACCATAGATCGGTTTGCGGCTTAAATCCAAATTGTAGTATGTAACAGATTAGTTCCTTACTTCCTTTTGAATTACGTAAAGCAGATTACCCGTGACTGGTGGATGAGAGATAGCTTGATGCCCTAATAAGAGGGGTGTCCTCTTGTCTCTAGCCTTTACCTAGACCTTGGAAATTTCCATGTCAAGAAAACTACAAGACGCTTTGAAAATATGCCACTGAATTTTCGTGCACAAATTCAGCCTATAGGTCGGATCCTTACGAGCTACGTTTCTCTTTAATGGCGACGTTTGCTGTTCTAGTGCGCTGGTCCTATATAGGGTCTTAGCACGACGACGACCCGACTGCTTAGTATACAACATCTTTTGCGCGGCTTCGGGGAGGGAGGGATGATGACGACGGCGCGCCTTCGGCTCGCTTTAATGCCTATAGTCGTTGCTAGGTGGTCTATAGATCTGCTGTAATTTTTACTATTTTTGGTATTCATTTTACTATCACGATTAATGATGAATTACATTGGAAGTTTTTCCAAAAAAATAAAACTCATGGCAAGAGCTCCGTGCACGCACACGTAGGGCATACGTTTGCGACTCGTCACGCTAGCTGCCTCCCCTGCCCGGCTGGCCGCTTCCACTCTCTCTTTGCATTTTCTCTTGGCTTTGCCTGTTACATGTTTGGAGCATCCAGTATGGATTCTTGCATATATGGATGCAGGCAGTTCGTTTCTTATATTTTTCAACGGTTTGACCAACGGGAGTGGCCGGCCAATTGTGCCTGATTAACTGTTCAACGGTGCTACTGCAGTCATCGATACTCCCGGGGCAGTACGCACTTGTCGGCCCGTGAAGGGCGGGGCGGTTTAATAAACTTCAACAGTTTGTCTAATTCACATCTAGATGTTTTTTAAGGATGTCACATCTAACCTTCCACAAATATATATAATGAAGCAACAAGAAACAAAAAAACTAAGACAAAAAAATACAGTTTGTATAATTCACATCTAGATGTTTTTTAAGGATGTCACATTTAAGCTCCTACAAGTATATAATGTAGCAACAAGAAATAAAAAAACTAGGATAAAAAAAATAGACCACAAACAGAGTGGACATCAGCTTAGATGTGACATAACTATGTCACATCTAGATGTGTCCTAGACAGACCCAAAAAAATAGACCACAAACAGAGTAATAATCAGGTTAGATGTGACATAACTATGTCACGTCTAGATGTGTCCTAGACAGACCCAAACTTTAAACTAAAATCGGTGCCCTGCACGTACGAGTCGTAGTAACAAATTCAGCAAGCAAAATGTCGACTCCAAACATGCCACACACACACACACACACACACACACCCTGCACGTACGAGTCGTAGTAACAAATTCAGCAAGCAAAATGTCGACCCCAAACGTGCCACACGCGCACACACACACACGCACACACGCACACACGCACACACGCACGCAGCGGTATGCTTCTCTCGTGACCTTCGTGAGCGGTCAAAGCACTCACGGTGACATGAACGAATAGGAAATGCACTAGCTATAGATTTACCTAACACGTCCATGCATCAACTTGCTTGGGGCCTGGTAATAAACCGTAGAAAACCATATCAATTTCGTCGTCCTGCCCGTAAAGTTCAACGTTGATCGTTATTCTCAACGAGGTGCATTTTCAGCGCAAATATAAGGGCTAGTATATGCATGTTCAACTGGCTAACAAATGGTTCGGCTGGGGGAAGCTGATGATCACTGAGCTATCAACCGCCATGTCCGGTTCAGCGGAACAAAAAGGAGATCAACATATATATAAAAATATTAACGTGTCATATTCATACGTTTGCATAAATGACACGGGACGAGTCGGAGAACGGTACTGGAGAAGAGATCGACCTCTCCTGAAGACCTACTTGTAATTCACCAAGTGTCAAGCAGACGCGATTTTGGTAACCGAAAATGCATCAATGTGGTGGCACAACAGTGAACGTGGCTAGTAGCCTAGTACTACTAGCTGGGTATTTTGCTTACTATTTTCAAGATTTACCAAGGTTGTCGGTGGAGGTCCTAATGGCGCCACACCCAACCAAACCTCATGTGAAGTAGGTACATCCATTTGTTTCCTGTGGGCGCTTCCATGAGAAAACGAGGACACGATTTCATACCACACATCAAAGCCATGCACCATGGAATAAAAAAAACCAAGCATCAGATCTTGGATAGATCAACTAAAAAAAATACTCCCCATCCGAAAATACTTATCGAAGAAATAGATAATTGAAACTATTTTCGGGCATACGTAGTAAGTGTTCGGTGCAGGATCTCCTTGGGAACAGGTGGAAATTTGCATAATAGGTGGAGCTGATTAACCGGCGTGTTGCTGCACCAGCACACTGGCAGGCGACAACAAAGGTATATCCATATATGTGTGGAGTTGTGGCCGGACGAACACGACACTGGAGATGGTCGTGAGCAAGGGCTGAATCAAGGCGGTCCGAAACACAAATTAATTTTGGTAACAGGTCTTCCACGACCAAATAAGTAGTCATGTTCATACCATATGCTTGTTGTAGCTCTCGTAGGAAACCCCCCCCCCCCCCCCCCCCGCCCCCCCGCCACCCCCCAATTTCCACATGCCCTGTTTGCTCGATTCAGCGTCCCGCTTTCAGACAGTTCACCAGGGAAGTCTAGTTTGAGTGAGGTGTCTGATTACAACGACCTGAATTTTTGAAGCCAAGCTTGTCCTTTGTGCATGGTGGACTGAATGTTTGGTGGAAATCAGAAGTTCCCAACATTTGGCAACTTTTTGTGAGATTGACAATGAAAATTGGTAAGCAACCAATCTCTAGCCAATATTTGGCACTTGCCAAAATTTGGCATGCCAATTTTTGGCATCAAACCAATTATGCTACAAAGCCAGCCATGGATTTCTCCTTCAGGTCGGGACGAACACATGGTTAAGTTTGCAGCTACCGTGTCCCAGCTTTCACGCATGGTTAAGTTTCTCTCGACGAAAACATCAGGCCATGTACACATGTGATGTGATGTTGTGGTTGGGAGTTTGGGATCTACTTATAAAGGTTTGCACTAAACTCTGAGACGATGGTCGTGCTAATTTGGATGGCGGCGACGACCCGTGACTGGAAGCCAGCAGATATGTGTGCCGTGCAGTCCACATTAACGGCTGGACTATGCCATCTGAAAATACGATGCTCGTGTCGTGTGTACGGTCAATAAGAAAGAATTGGTTTCATTTTGGCAGTTTGCAACAAGTTCATCTCACACAGGTGAGGGAACACGTCCAAACCCAATTAAATGTAGACTTGTCAGTAGATAGAGACCGGAGGCAAGAAAAACAATGCCGTGCTTGGTCGCGGCCGTTGTCCGGGAGCGTGATTCTGGGCGTCGGCTTGCCGGTGTCTCGCTTGGACGCATCGCATGCGGCTGCGCCCGACTTTAATCCCCACCTGCTCCTGTCTCCGTCACGAGGCGGACGCTTTTGGTCTCGTTCGAGCGTTTCCGTTTCCGAACCCAACAAAACGCCATCCAGAAGCTAGCGGCTCCGGAGCCTATCCGGTTTGGACGCACTATATCAACCCATGGTTCCAGCGCCAGCTCCCAACCGAAAACCACGGCCAAAACAACGGATCCGGGGAGCTAAGCTTTTGTGTTTTTGTTTGGCCGCATGCGTCAAAGCGGCATGCCGTGCGATTCTTCAGTATGCGTACTTTTTCTTTCCTCCTCCCGTGCACTCTACGTAAGACCAGTCTTGTTTAGATTAAACTTGTTGCGTGCATGCATGTGTTCTACTACTATCCCTTCATCATGTGCCTTCCCGTTTTAGTTCAGATAAATTCAGAGGTTTTAGCACGACTAATGGTGTGATCTGCCGGTCATTTGTATTGAATTCATACTTCAGCGAACTCATTCAAAAGTCCGAACTGACTGAGGGAGGTGGGCAATATATTTCATCACTCCCGCTCACGTCTAGACTATTTTAGTACTTAGACGTGGGTTCGATGTAGGCTGCAAAATAATTTTTTTTATAATACCGCATTGGCAGGGTCTTGAACTCAAGACCTCCTGGCTCGGATACCATATTGAATTCATGCTCCAATCAACTCATCCAAAAGTCTGAACTGATGGAGGGAGGTGGACAATATATTTCAACAGTTTGGTGGCATTATCCATCTTCCTGTCGATCTCTCTCGTCAGTCATATTACTCCTGCACACTGAGGGCGTGTTTGGTAGCCTACATGAGTCCCGGCCTGGCTCGCGCGGGACGAAAAAGGGCCGATTGGTTGCCTGTTTTCACTGTTCGGCCCGCATGGCACGAACCTTAAAGCACTCCTGGGCCTGGCTCCCTGGAAACACACGAATCGGCAGTTTCTCCAAGGCCAGGCCCGAGCGGTGCACGTGGGCGACGTCAGCTGCACACGCGCGACCACGCTCGAGAAGCCGCGTTGCTTTCCAAAGCGCCGACAGTTATTAGCCTCACCGCCCCTCACCGCTCCCTCTCCCCACTCACCCCCACTCTCCCAACTCTCACCGGCGGGGCGGATTGGAGCAGAGCAAGAAGACCACCGGACTCCATCACCGCCGAGCAGATCGTCACTTGGCCCTCGGCAATGGCGGTAAGCACTTCTCTCTGTTCGACATGCAGTACTTTTTCCCGTTCGATCTGGCGATAGATTCGATCCACGGCGGAGGGGAATGGGGAATAGAGGTAGATAAGCATGTAGAGGTAGTTCATACAAGTTCATACGAGTTCATAATTAATACTTCAAACTAGTTCATGCAAGATCGGAATAGAGGTAGATGCGGATGCAGAAGGGGGATTGGGGATTGGGGGTACACAACGGATACCGGCTCACCGCGGCAGCCGTCACCGGCGTGCGGAGCGGCGGGTCGAGCCGCTGACCTTCATCATCTTCTTATTCATCGCCGTGCAGGTCGGCGGGTCGTCGTCGTCGTCCTCGACGAAGTCGAGGTCGATCTGCCAGGTACGACGGCCTGGCTCCGGCGCCCTCGCTGGCATCTGCACCGCTTCTTCCTCCTCCTTAGGCTCCCCACCGATGACCGCCGGCGGCGCGATAGCCGTCTCCCAGTACACTGCGGCACGGCGGTCGTTAGGAGCCCAGTAGTTCTTGTACTTGCACCACTTCTTCCTCTATTTAGCATCGTCGGAGACGGCCTGATTCATGGCCCAGCGAATGATGTCAACGGCCATCGTGCCCTTCGCTGGGTCAGGAATCAGTGTCTTCAGCTCTTGTGCAGTGGCCCTCATGAGCACTGCATTAGATTCCTTCTGCATCTCAGACGTGGAGCCAAAGTTCGAGCACACCTCCATGGTGTTCTCGAACCTGGTGTGGTCACCAGCCGACCACCCGAGGAAGAAGGCCCTCCAGCCAGTACCCCAAGGGAAGGGGTTGGCGTTGGAGTTGGAGCTAGAGCTCATGGCGATGGGGAGGAGGAAGGTTGACAATGAGAGAAGAGAGGGGGTGGGTAGGTAGTGCTGGGCAGGGTGAGTAAATATAGGGGCGATGGAGAGGAGGAGAAGAGTGACAGTCATGCCGTTTTAACTACATACTCTTCAATAAGCCATGAATTCTGTGTTGTGCCTGACTCCATGAATTGTGTGCAGATCGAGAAGAGCAATGAGGTGCTCCCGGCCGTTGACAACAAGGGCAAGCAGACCCTTCACCCAATGCCCGACGAGGTTGTGCTGCCGCCCACCGCCGAGGAAGGCCCAAAGACGCCTGAGGGTGGCGACGACAAGGGGATGGAGGAAACAGGCGCCGCAACTACGGCCACTACCATCAGGAGGATGACCCAACTCACTTCTGCAAGGTCATCCTTGCACCGAAGCTTGAGTGCATCCCCATGCCCCTGGACTTCACCAAGCACTTCATCGCGGTGCCGACGGAGTTCATGCTCAGGAACAACACCGGCTGCTCCTGGAAGGTGACGGTGAAGCTGATGAACGGCAAGGTGACCCTGGATCAGGGTTGGGCCACCTACGCAGCCGATCAAGATCTGCTACATGGTGACGTTCAAGCTCCTCGCTCCCGACACCCTCAACGACATCATCTTCGACGACGATGGCATTGAGGTCGTCAACAAGTGCGGGAAGCATGACGAAGCCTTCGCCGCCAAGGAGTAGGGCCGGGGCCTCCCTAAGTACTATCGAGTCTGCTTTGAACTGTTTATGTTTATGGTTTATGCATAGGACTGTTATGAAGTGTGGTACTGCTTATCTGAAATATGCTCTTAAGTAGTTGATTCTCTGTTTATACTCTGCTCTATTTATGATGTGTGCTACATGGTTGTGCCGAAGTGTGCTGGTAACCTCACCAACTAGCGAAAGAGGTTACCACACACCAGGCGTTGCATACAACCAAACACCATGCCTTGGATTTGTCCACTAACATGCAGCCAACCAAACACCATGCCTTGGATTTGTCCACTAACATGCAGCCAACCAAACACCAGGCAGTGTGGTTCTGCCCATACAGGCAACCAAACAACATGCAGATGATGCATTTGAGACTGCATTTGCATAACCAGATTGAGTGACGAAATGTATGCAATGCGGGTACTGTAGCGCACTGCAACCAAACACGCTCTGAATGAAGAGGGCAGGCTGCATTTGGCGAAAAGGGGCTAAATCCAAACTGGAGCACGTAATAGATCAGCATCAGTTCCTTTTGAGTTACGTACAGCATCTTGTCTTCTTTGCCCTCTGGAGTTTTCGTGCCATGAAAAGCACGGGACGATTTGGAAATCTCCCCACTGATTTTTTGTGCATGGACTCAGCCACGCAGGTTAACTCACGCACACGTTTGCGACTCGTCACGATGACACCATGCGTGCCGTACAGCGCCTGCGCATGCTCGATGCATGCCATCGGAGATTTTCTCCGCTCGCCCAAAGAACAGTGTCTTGGCTTGCCTGGTTGTCTGGGACATTTTCGAAGCATTCGGGTTGGATATTTGGATTGTTCCATACATATGCATGCGGCCGATTGACTAGCGGGCGTCGCCTAGTTGTGCTTAATTAATTGTTCAACCGTTCTAGCTGTAGTTGCTGTACTTGCATCGATCAGGACGTGAAGAGCGATGCAGTTTAAAATAAGATCGGTGTCTTGCACGAGCAGGAGTAACAAATTCAGCACGCAAAATGTCGTCTCCAAACGAGTCACGACTTCACTGTATGTTACACCTTTTCTCTTAGCTCCGTAATATCATACACTGTATATTACTGAATATTTTTCTTCAAAAACTGCAGATTTCTGTTCATCCTTAGGAGGACATAGTGTAGTGGGGATCGGTGGCTAGGGGTCGAGTGGACATCTAACGCCGAGGGTGTTATTCTCTCTTAAGAACCTAGATAGCCCTTCAACCCTTGTGGTTATTCCTCCTCGGGATCCTTCCGATGATGTTCATTAGATGAACAACGAGGCATTACGATAACTCCATCAATCTTGTAGAAGAGTAATAGGATAGGATGCGTGTGTGCACCTCCTTAGGGGTGAGTATTCGTATGTTCATATGATTATCTATGCTTACCAGTATATTTGCTATATCGCACCCGACCCCACTTCAAATTGACCGTCATTCGTTGCCCAAGGAGGGCCACCACCAGGTCTATGTTTTGTCCAAAACGGGTCCGTGCAGCCACCCAAGCATCCTTCGCAATGACACAACCCACGCCAGATCCAAGTATCACCTGCCACCGTTCACTGTCACGAACACCAGCGCAAGCAATGTGTCGTCAAGGCGGCCTGAGTTATGAATCGCTCAAATTAGTCCCTGCCAGAAAAATCAGAAGAAAATGGAAAAAAGAAAAAGAAAATCTATTTTTTGACAATTTCTTTTTGCATGCTTGACAATTTTCATGATGAAATGACATTAGTGTAAGTCATGGACAAAAAAAAGCAGTAGTCCAAATTGACATATTTTTGGGCCAACTAAAATAGCATTTGTGAAGCATTGTTTTTTTTGTCACGACTTACACGAATGTCCTTTTATGATAATATTTGACATAAGCATTTTTTAGTTTATCATAAAAAAAGTTTTTTTTAATTTTTATTTACTATTCTACTATTTATCAGAAAGTATTTGAGCTCGGGAGCAACCTAAGCGTGGGTTGATGATTTGTTGTGCAAGGAACGCTGCCAATTTTTACAGCAACTCCTAGCTGGCAGGCTCCCTATTCGTGTACGTGTTCGTATGGTAAGTACTCCCTCCATTCCAATATAGATGACCCAACTTTGTATTAACTTTAGTATAAAGCTGGGTCATCTATTTTGAAACGGAGGGAATAATATGTACGGCCAAGAACGAATTTATTCCCATTTGGCAGTTTGCAACATGTAGGCGCACGCAGTACCATTATAAGACCTGCAAAAGTGTCCAAACCCTAATAAATACGAGCTTATCGCTGCTGGCTCCCCACTCAGGTTTGTTTGGGTGCAGAAGCGACTGAGAGAAGAAGTGCAAACAAAGGCTCCCTCCTCGCCACAAACAAACTGTAAAGAAATAGTGCAATGAACAGTAAACATTGATATTGATTGAATGCGATGATGTATAAATTTATACCTTCTGAAGAGGCACATTGCACAGGCGCGATGGTTACAATTAATAGGCACGATTGGAACAACGCGTCCGTTGCTAATGGGATGCGATTGTTCGGAGAAAAACCGACTGTCCGTTCCACAGTCAGAGATTTTATTTAATTAAACTAATTAATTAAATCCTAACACAAACAAACAAACAACCAGATTAAAGTCGAGATCACAGATAGGGGATTAGTATATAGGAACTTCAAAAAGGAGGGAGAAGACGTCGGAATAGCGACGTGGGTGCGACCGACCCGGCTGTCACGTTGCCTGTGGTTCCTTGGACGCATCGCACACGGCGCTTATTGTTACTGCCTCCATCACCAGTTCCTTTGGACTTTCTAGAGTGTTGCCCACCTGGACGGGGGACAGTTTTCGAACCCAACAAAGCACCATTTAAGCGCACGCTAGCGACCCTGACCGCGACGCGGATGTTTGGACGATACGGATGGCAACGAAGCGCACAGCCAAAACCCACGGGGAAGACGACGCGGTGAGGCACACACCGCTTCTTGTCCTTGCTCTCGAGGCTTGGCATGGGCATCGGACGCTTGTGCGTGTCCGCCAGCGCCAAGTTCGAAAACCAACACAACGCCCATGTTTGTTTGCCCGTTGGACTTGTGATGCCGCATAGGGTGGCGTGACAGGACGGGACACAACGGGAGGGACGGCGGTCTGTTCCCGCTTGGCGTCGTGAACGATATGGCCTGTGATTCTTTGCTTTCTTTACCATCCTGTACCTGAAGAGTCCCTCTCTGTAAGATTCACCATCTAAATGTCAACTGATGGTTGCCCGGACTGCGACGAACATGGCGACGAGAGAAAGTCGGCGGAAGATGACCAATCAGGATTTAGAAAGTAAAGGGTGCGATGCCCATTAGTCCCGGTTGGTGGCACCAACCGATACTAATGGGCTTTGAGGCATTAGTACCGGTTCATGGCACGAACCGGTACTAAAGGTCCCATTTTCAAACTCCCCCCCCCCCCCCCCATCGCCTTTTCAGTTTTAAAAAGACCAAAAGAAAATGATGGAAATGTTAATAAAATAAAATAAAATAAGTTTCCCATGTGATATGTGGTCTAGTTGTTGGACAAATTTACAAATATGAATTTTGACTTTATTTACAAAATCTCTCTGGAATTTGTAAAATGGGCATAACTTTTGCATACGAACTCGGATTAAAAAGTTTTTTATATGAAAAATCATCTACTCGAGAAGTTACATAAGATGGAGACGGCCTATGGCCTGTTTGCAAATTTGTAGAATCCTCAAATTCCAAAAGGAAAAAAGGTTAAGCTCAAATTTCAGTTTTTTTTAAATTTTCATTAAATCTGGTCAAACTATGGTCAAACTACTTATTCAAGAAGTATTAGTGTTACTAAATAATTATTCAAGAATATTAGTGTTATGAAATAATTATTTCAGTTTTTTTGCATTTTGGTCAAATCTGGTCAAACTGTGGTCAAACAATGATCAAACAATGGTTAAACTACTTATTCAAGAAATATTAGTGTTACTAAATAATTATTGTTTTTTAGAACAATAGTTTCAGACTCAAACAGTGAAATGTGTGACTTCATGCTCAAGCTAAACTCCTGAAGGTTAATAGGATTAACATCTTACTACTGTTAGGAAAACAACGAGTGCAGACTTGGAAACGAGGGAGAATAGAACTTGGAAGTTAAGCGTGCTCAGGCTGGGGGAGTGAAAGGATGGGTGACCGTCCGGGAAGTTAGATGATTTGGAATGATGAGGGGTGATTAGAGATTAAATTGAGCAGTGATGAGGGGTGATTAGAGATTAGAGGTTAAAATAATTCAGAAATTTGAAAATAAAATAATTCAAAAAATTTACTTTAGTACCGGTTGGTGTTACCAACCGGGACTAAAGGTGGACCTCCAGGCAGCGGCGACGTGGAGGACCTTTAGTCCCGGTTCTTGACTAAAGTGTCGTTACTAATGCCCTCACCCTTTAGTACCGATTCAAACCGGGACTAAAGGCCCTTTTTCTACTAGTGTATGGCCATTATGCCGCCATGACCTTCGACCACGACCTCCCTGCCGATCGCCGGTGCGGGCCGCAGGAGCCGGCGGAGCTGCTGGTGGTGGTTTTGATAGGTTGAGCAGGGTCGTCGGGCTAGGAGACTCCCGATCCCGAGTCGCCGGAGTCGACATGTTGCGGGACGGCATGGACGGCGGGCGCTGGGTGGAGCGGCGTGAGTGGCCATGGCCGGGATCTTGTCCAGCGTGTGCGTGGCGTCGTCTCGGAGTCAATGGAGGAGTCGAGGAATGTCGAGGTAATGGAGGAGGGTTTTTTCATGCAGGTGGTAGAGAGTGAGAGGAAATTGATGTAGGAGGAGGGGGAGAACCTGGAAGGAAGACTGAGATGGCATATTTTCAACGAAGAGTCGGGGTCCTTCGAGAGAACACCGAACACGTGGGAAATAAAGACCTTCAGCAGTAAATTCCAAAAACTGTAAAAATAATAATTGAAAAACGAAAAAAAATCAAACATGTACACGTGTTAACACAGGGAGAGCCAACACCCAACACTATAGATGCTCAGGAGGAGCTCTAGCTTAGCCACTTTAATATCTCGCAAAAAAAAAATTTAGCCACTTTAATTATTGTATATATATATATATATATATTAGAAAATAGAATATTTGCCAAGCATGTCGGTAATCAATACCACGCCAATCATAACTACAACTTGTCACGACCAATTTTTTGTTAACCAATTTATAATGACTGAACAATTTAAGCTCAGTCAGTATGTAACAGCATGCGCCATTAGTGTGCCTCCCGGGGGGCCATACGTAAGCATGGCTTTGTCATACTAATGGCACATTCTCTGTTGATGCGCCATTAGTATCTTTTGGCATACTAATGGCGTACCCGATGGTGATGCGCCATTAGTATGAATATTTGGTTTTTTTTTCCTTTTCTGATTTTTGCGCAGGTTACAAAATATATTATTAGACAGAATATAAGATATATTATTAGACAGAATATAGACAACAGCACACAGCAACATCAGATTCATCGAATACAATAGAAGATTAGTCTCCGAATACAATTCATCATATTAGTCTCCGAATTCAAAAGACCGAACAAAGATAAAACATTACAAGTCTCAAGACCGCGAGTATCGAGTTTGTCTTCACATTACAAGTCGATATCGATCATCTAAACTACCATCACATAGAAGAGAGCTGTGGTCATCACGATGAGCATCATCGCGATCAAACTGGTCTTCATCCGGTTCCTCCAACGCTCCCTCCTCTCTCCCGCTAGATAGCGGGCGTATCTACATTCGACCTCCGCCCTAGTGGTGTACCCTTTGTAACTGTTACCGCTGAAACGGTGAACCTGTCTCCGACACTCCTCCCAGTCATCGTAGACTCCGCAAACCTTACCCTTGTACACGACATACGACGACATCTCTATGCACAAGCCAAACAACAGACAATATATAAGCAATAATTTCAATAAAGATGCCGGTCCAATGGCGCACCCACCCACCCTCCCACCTCCGGCCTAGGGTTTTCCGGCGATCTTCTCTTCTAGCCAGTGAATTTTGCTTCTGATCCACCCATCTACTCCGGCGTCACCTGATCTACACGTCTATACTCATTCCATATGGGTCCTGCCGGTGGATCGACGTTGGATTTGGATTTCTCGGTGGGCGCCATTTTCGCGGACAAGGTTCTCAAACATTGTGGGAGATCTATTCATTCCACGGATGACACGGGATTTATCATGGTTGTGTCGTTCAGCAGACATATCTTCCATCTTAATGAGGATTCTGTGGCGGCTGCTTTGGAATCAGCGATTGGGGGTTCTGCAATTGAATTTTATGTGCAACTCATCCGAGACAAGGTATTCTCTTTTTTTGTCTCATGCAAGCAAGTTGGCCTATGCATTTTCCAGTTAAGATCGTTCGCGTGTCCACAATTCAAATGCTATTTTCATCTTTGGGGCAATGGTGGCCCTAACTGGACTCGTGAATTTAAGATCTGGAAAAAGGAGTGTGACGCTGAGTGGATTCTTGTGAGTCCATCTAAGAAGCGTGCCACCTTGGGTTTGCTAGCTATGCATAAGCCACCGGTTAAATCTTCCTTAAGGTCGAGTTCGTCAATCAGGAAGAAGCTTTCTTTCGCCACTTTCCATCAATATCCTGCTTGCAAGGGTTATAGGTATCCTGCAGACCAGCCTCAGGTGGATGTGATCTCTCAGGCCGGATATGATATGAATCCCCATGAGAAGGTCATCTTGCCCCCACCGCCGGTGATGAAGCTCCAGTGGACGGTGGCGACGCCACCCATCTCTTTCGGAACGATCAGCTTTCCGGCCAGAAACCATGCCGATAATTCCGGATCAACACCCAACCAATTAGTTCGATCTAAGCAGGCATCACCTCATGTTTCGGTCACGCCTGTGCACGTTGCACCAGAATCTCCAGCCCAACATGGATGCATGGCCCTGACTGTGTTGCCAGCCCAGCATGGATGCCTGGCCCAGTTTGAGTCGCCAGCCCAACATGTCTCTTCTGCCCTCAATGGCCCTGGTGACTTGGTTGATTGTATTATGGCCCAGCCTCTGGCACATCATTCTCAAGATATTTCGGATTTCTCTGGTGACTCAGTTGAGATTTCTCCCGTGGCGGTTACGGAGAACCAAATTCCGGATGTTTCGGACCAGGCTACCCATTTTAATGATCTTATTGATGATATGGTGTTCAAGGTCTGGAAATGTCATAACTGTTTATCGTTGCTGTATTATGCCAATTCGTGCACCAGTCCTATTAGGTGCCGTAGATGCTTTCGCCTTGGCCATCGTGCAAAAGGATGCTCCGACGCTGCGCATTCTCCCTCTCCCTCTTACAAGTGGGTCCCGAAGGTCAATCCTACTTCCCCGGGCGGGTCCGCTGGGATTTCCTCGCCTGGCGCCTCGGTTTCCCACACTAATAGACTAGCTGGGTCTCTGCCAAGTCCCATCGTGCCTGCAACACCATCATCGCCACCGCCATTACCCGCTGAGCCGCCGCCCATCACACCACCACCACCATCCTCTTCGACGCCACCAACCTGCTTTGCCGCATCATCTGCTGCGGCTCCGACCGAGGAACTTCCTGCGATGGCTACCTTCCCCCTTGATCCCACGCCTTTCGTGCCTCCGAGGTTCGAGATCATTGATGGTGGACAGCGGCGTCTGCCACGCACCTTCTATTCTCCTGCAGTTTCTCCGGATCGTCAGCATGAGGAATACGCCATTGCCATCATCGAGCCTGCCCCTCTGCCTGAAGAAGTTGGGCTCTTCAGAAACATGGTTAGTGATTTTGTTGTTAACAATCTTGGTCGTGCTGTTCTTGATGCTCAACCGTGGATTCAAGGAGTGGGTCTTCTCCGCTTTCACAGTCCTCTTGCTAGGCAGGCTCTAGTTGATCACCCCCCGTTTGAGCTAGATAATAACAGATTTGTGAGATTTGTGCCGCATGATGAAGGAATCAATTTCAGAGCTGTTCAGGGTTTTCGTAGGGGTTGGGTTATGATTGTTGGGATACCTCTGGATTATCGGCGAACTCAATACATTGCCGATGCAATCAGTACCTTTGGCCGTTTCCACCACTGGCACCAGGACGATCCGTTACTTGTTCGTACCCTGGCGTACGTCTCTTTCCCGGCAACGACATTGGTGCCGCAGGATGTGGTCTATCGGGAGTTTGCAGATTTTGGTGGTTCTCGGATTTCATGGTATGCTCCAATCTACATCTTCTCTGCTGACTTTGCTGACATCTTGCTACCTGACGAGGACCCGATGCCCTTTGATGGCAATCCTCATCCTCTCCCTGGGCATTTGCAGTTCCATAATCACAACTGAGTTATGCCTGAATTTCCTGAGATTGGTTGGGATAGGCTGCCTCCACCTCCGCAGGAGCATGAACCTCAAATTCATGTGGATCCACAGGACATTAATGCACCACAGGAGGTAATTGAGGAAAATCAAGTGGATGAGAACTTGTCTCAGGAATCTATTGTTCTGGAAGTATCAAATGATTCTGTTAATGATCTGCAGCCTGAAGAGCAATTTGCGGTTCTGCAGCATCCGGTTCAGCCCCCTCTCAATGTTGGGCGAGTTCTAACTGTCTTTGGTCCTGTGATCCCGCCTGAGATGCAGTGGCATCGTTCCTTCTGCAAGTTTAAGCCAGCCATCTTTTCTGCTGAAATTCCAAAGTGTGTGTTCAAGACTAACCTGTGCTCTCTGCTTCTGTCCAAGAGCTCTTGGGATGTTTGCTTCAATGGGAATGATGTCAGCTTGTCTTTGCTGCCGGCACCTGGACCAACTCCACTCTGTCCTCGCCAAATAGCTCCAGTTAAACGGCCTGTTGCTCGCGCTTTGTGTTTTGATGGCTTTGGTGATCTCTCTGAGCCTGTCAGTGAATCCTTTCAGTTCTCTGCAATGCCAGAGGTCAGAAACAAACGTGCTCGTAAGACTGTTAAGGCCACTAAGGTTGTGGTGGACTCTGAGGTACGTCGCAGTGCACGCTTAAGGGCACTCCGGGATGGTTATCATAAATCTTCAAGCAGAGGCCCCAATCAAGGCACCAACCAGCTCTCTTTCAAGAAGCGCCGAACTAGCTCAGCACAGCCAGAGGAAGAGCTGTCAGTACCTCCACCAACGCCAATTTCTGATCTTCAGCGCATTGGAGCTCGTCTGAGAATTGCACCTGAGAAGATCTCCAAGGACAAGCTTGAGGCTGGTCCTGCTACACCCACCAGCAGCAATGGTTCCGATGTCTAGTTTCACTGAATGGCTCAATGGTTCATGGTGTACCTTTTCAAACGTCATTTATCTGTTCTTCAATTCCTTGTTTAGGTTATCTGCTCCCTGTTTTGTGGCTCGATGTATGTCATTGCATGATCTACTATTACCTATGCTTTCTATTTTGGTTTGTAATGAATCAGACAAGGTTTAAAGATTGGAAGGTGTTATGTTGGAATGTGCGTGGCCTTAATTCTGAAGCGCGGCAATTAGCAGTTAAGCAGAAAATTGACGAAAGTGGTTGTTCAGTTATCTGTCTGCAAGAAACGAAACACATGCATATTGATCATAGGTTCATTAGGAAGTTTTGTCCACGGCGTTTTGATAATTTTTCCTATGTACCTTCGGTTGGTGCTTCCGCTGGCATGATCGTTATTTGGAATTCATCTTTCTTTGAAGGAAAGTTAATTGAGGCAAGGCATTTTGGCATCATTATTGAATTCCAATCGAAGCACACTTCTGAAATTTGGACGCTCGTGTCAGTGTATGGTCCGTGTCAGGGCCCTTCCCGGGATGATTTCGTGCAATGGCTTTATAATCTGGATATTAACTGTGATGATAATTGGCTGTTGTTGGGCGATTTTAATTTCATGAGATCGTTGGATAATAGAAATCAGCCTGGGGGTAATGTCAATGACATTTTTCTGTTTAATGAAGTAATTGGGCATCTGGGTCTCATTGAGTTACCAATTAAAGGTCGGCAGTTTACCTGGTCAAACATGCAAACTAATCCATTACTGGAACAAATTGATTGGTTTTTTACTTCAGTGGCATGGACCTTTGACCATCCTAACACGACTGTCCTGCCGCTAGTGCGCACGGCTTCTGATCATGTCCCATGCGTCGTCTCGATTGCCACTGTCATTCCAAAAGCTAAAATTTTTCGCTTTGAGAATTATTGGATTGACCTGCCTGGTTTCTTTGACTGTGTGGCCAATGTCTGGAACAAACCTGTGGCAAGACAATTGACGACACACAAGATTTCCGCCAAATTTAAGGCGTTAAGGTATGCCCTCAAGAAATGGCACATGAGTTTGTCGACAACCAAGGCTTTAATTGCTGATTGCAACAAGGTTATCCTTTACTTTGATGGACTGGAGGAGCTCAGGTGTTTATCGCGGCCTGAGTTTAATTTCAGGCGAATTGTGAAGTTGCACTTGGAAGATATTCTTCATTGGCAGTATGTTTATTGGAAGCAGCGTTGTACCATCCGTAACATTAAAGTTGGCGAGGAAAACTCCAAATTTTTTCATGCCATGGCCACGGAAAGGTTTAGGAGAAACACCATCTCGTCTCTGAGGAATTCTGATGGGGATGTGGTTTCGGATCATCAGCAGCTTGCCAGCATGTTTTGGTCGGATTTTAATCAGAGAATGGGTAATGCAAAAGGAATTCGCATGGGTTTTGATTTGGACGCTTTAATTACTAGAGTTGATGGCCTTCAGGACCTATCTCAGCCCTTCTCGGATTCTGAGGTTGATGCTGTCATTAAGAACATGCCTCCTGACCGTGCACCCGGACCCGATGGCTTCTCGGGGCTGTTTTTAAAGAAGTGTTGGCCAATTATCAAGGATGATTTCATGCAACTTGCTAAGGATTTCCATGAGGGGAAGTGTAACTTGGAATGTCTGAACAACTCATTAATTACACTTATACCAAAGAAGTTAAGTCCTGAAGTTGTCGGAGACTTCCGACCAATTTCTTTGACCAACACTTGCCTGAAGTTTCTGACTAAGCTGCTTGCAAACCGTCTTCAGAAAGCGATCCTTCGCTGCATCCACCGTAATCAATATGGCTTTCTTCGGTCTCATTCTATACAAGATTGCCTAGCCTGGTGCTTTGAGTATATACATCAATGCAAAGCTTCCAAACGTCCCATTGTCTTACTCAAGCTGGATTTCACGAAAGCCTTTGATACAATTGAACACGATCTAATTCTCAAAATTTTGCAATACAAGGGTTTTGACTCCAGGTGGACTGGGTGGATCAATTCTATTTTATCCACAGGATCTTCTTCTGTTCTTCTAAACGGCGTACCAGGGAAGCACTTTGTTTGCAGAACAGGAGTGCGCCAAGGAGACCCACTATCTCCGTTACTCTTTGTGATTGCAGTTGACTTGTTGCAGTCTGTTGTTAATGAGACGCGCGCCAGGAGTATCCTTACTCTCCCAATTCCGTCCAACTCAAATGATTACCCAATAGTGCAGTATGCTGATGACACACTAATTGTGTTGCCGGCGGTTGATGATCAACTCGTTGCCTTGAAGGAGATGCTTGGAACTTTTGCGGAGTCAACTGGCTTGCGAGTCAACTTCACCAAATCTTCACTCATTCCAATAAATATGAGCGATGATGAAGGAGCAAGAGTGGCTGCTTTGCTGGGGTGCGATGTTGGCACGCTGCCATTCACATATCTAGGTTTGCCCATGGGAACTTCAAGGCCCACCATTAACGAGCTGATGCCTCTGGTGGATCGCATTGAGCGCCGTCTGTCTGCATCTTCCTGTTTGCCTAATCAAGGTTGTCGCTTGCAACTTGTTCAGTCCGTGTTGTGCTCCATGCCAATATATTTTTTGTGTACCCTTTCACTTCCAAAGGGCATTATTCAGCAGCTTGAGAGGATAATGCGACAGTGCCTGTGGAGGGGCAATACAGATAACCCACGTCAATCTTTGGCTGCTTGGGATCTTGTCTGTCGTCCTAAGGGTTTTGGTGGTCTGGGTGTTATGGACTTGACCATCCAAAATGAAGCTTTGCTTATTAAACACCTCTTCAAGTTTTTCAACAAAGTGGACATGCCTTGGGTTTCTCTAATCTGGGATACCTATTACGCATCTTCTCCACCCCAAAGCACCAGGGTCTGTGGTTCCTTTTGGTGGCGCGATATTATGCGCTTATTCCCAAAGTTCTCCAACCTGGCGGTTCCCCATGTTCATGCTGGTGATACGGTCCTTTTTTGTCTTGATCGTTGGCAGCTGGGAACTCATGTTGTGTTGTTGCAAGACTCTTTCCCAAGGCTCCACTCATTTGCCGTGGACAATGCTGTTACCATCAAAGAGTTCCTTGTGCGGCCTGACATCTTGGAGAATTTTCATCTACCATTATCGCAAGAGGCTTTTTCTGAGCTCATACAGTTGCAGGCACTCTTGTCTTTGGTCACGTTGAATGGGGAGATCAAGGACGTGTGGAAGTGGCCTTCCAAGTCTGGAGATTATATGACAAAGATATACTATAACTCTTGTTTCTCTCAGCTTGTGGTGGATCCAATTTTCAAGTGGATTTGGAAGAGTTCTTGCACGCTAAAGATAAAGGTTTTTGGTTGGCTTCTGTTAATGGATCGTTTGAATACCAGGGATATGATGCAACGAAGACATTGGATCATCCAGGATGACACATGTGTGCTTTGCAATCTTGCTCATCATGAGGATCGGGCTCATCTTTTCTTTGCTTGCAACTACAGCCACAGGGTTTGGAACTACCTTGGGATATCTTGGACGCCACAACCAAACCAAACCACATATGATTTGGCTCAAGCAGCTAGGAAGGATTTTGGACACCCTTTCTTCTCTGAGGTGGTTTTCACCGCTACATGGAATATTTGGACACAAAGGAATGGGAAGATATTCAGGAATGAGCAACCTTCATTTCGTGCTTGGAGAAGGAACTTCATTCATGACATTTCTCTTCTGTCTCACAGGGTTAAATGTAAATATAAGGATAGTTTAACATCTTGGATAGCTGACCTCTAATACTTTTCTTTTTGTAAGTATTTCTCCTTTCTTGTTTCTTCAGTTAGTTGTAACTAAGACTCTATTATTTTATTTAATAAAATACTGTGAGGCTGTTTCCTTGCAGTAAATAGTTTCAAAAAAAATATATAAGCAATATGTAAGTATGCAACAAAAGGATCGGAAGAGAAAAGCAAGACATTAATAGCACGATTCATGGTCCTACTAATAAATAGCATCGATTACATCTAAGTTGAACAACTGTCCAAACCAAAGAGACATACGAATTCATTAAAATTTAATTACAACATGAGCCAATCAATGTTTCAGAACTACACATCACTACTTTCGACTCGACTCATCGGACAGGAGCGTGGGTGAAGCCGCCGTCTGTCGTGATGGTCATGAAATCGCGGTTGTTGTCACCCTGCATTTGTAGCGTTTCATCTATCTCACTGTTGGACGGTTGATATCTGAGGAAGAACTGCCCCGAGGTATGAAGGACATCTTGATGGATGATGTCCGCAAACTCCGACTTGACGCGAAAGAATTCTTGTCTGAGGTCCGCGTCCTGGATTGCCGACAAGCTCGCGGCCCAATCTTTGAGATTATCTGGTAGCAGAAGGTGATGATGGTCCCTTACGATCGCCCGCATGTGATGGAGGGCATAGTAGGAATCCTTCTGACTGCCAGGCGGCTGCTTGACGCAGCAGAACTTCGTATTGTGTGAGAACATGTGCTTGCCGTACTTACGAACTGCCCTGGTGAAGGTGCCTCCAGATTTGGCGTAGCCGGGGAGAACATCATCAAGAACTTTCTTGTCATTTGTGTAGTCTATCTTGGAGTTACGGTTCGGGTCTAAATACGTGGCGATGGAATACTTCGGGCTTAAGAGGATGAGTGTGCAATGTGTGTCACTGCACAGAACACGGAATGTTAGAAAAAAAAAGAATGATCGAAATCTAAGAAATCATATGTTACGGGGCGGTTAAGGGATGACTTACTCGGGAAAGTAAGGCACAAGGAAGTTATCCTTATCTGCGTTTGCCAGAATGACGCCTTCGAGGTGTGAACTCGCAACTTGGCGGTCCCCAGCGCTGCTCAAGTGCTTGGCACGCATGTAGAAGGGGTCGACTATCACGATGTCCGGGGTCTTGTCTCTAACGATCCGCATCTGCATATTCAGCGTAAACAGCCGAACGAAGGTGTAGTGCAGCGGATGAAGGTTAAACATAGCAAACCGCATGACGATCGTACCCCTGATGTCGCCATCCACAAAGCCCTTGCCCTCTGGCACCTTGGCCACGAAAACCGGGTATGCCACATCCTTCTCTCTGAGATGCCGCTTCTCCAAAGAAAGAACACTATCGTGCAGACTCCGCATAGCACCGGTTGCAGCATTGAGCATATTTGGCGGTAGCATCGCCCTACCCGCCACATGCACCCTCCTCGAGATATCCTTAGGTAAAGGTGGCCCATCCCGAGCATGGATTGAACTCGGTGCCGGCTGGCTCGCACCGACGCCCTTGTTAGTCTTTCGTTTCCGTCCCTTCTTCTTGATCTCCTGTAATGGGACCGAGTTCTGCTCACAGACCGCCTTCTTGAGCGTGTTGGGGCTGATAATATTTCACACCTCAGCTATCTAAGGCTCGGTGAAGGCGGGAGCTGGAGGCGTGTCCTGAGAACTGAACGCCAGACGACGCCTATTGCAATTGGATTTCTCCGCCGTATCAGCTAGATCGCGGTCGTCTTGGTTGGGTTCTTGAGAAAGAGGCCCGCAGAACTCGCCAGCATACCCATGTTCGGCAAAGTACTTATCAACTTTGGTAAATGTACCGTCGTCGTTGTCGTCGCCGTCCGGATCCTGTGCCATAGGGATGTCCGGAAGGTCCGGTAGCGTTGCGGCGTTCTTGCCATGGCTTGGCACCGGCACGACTGGCGGTCTTGTCTGTGGGGTGGTTTCCCCCGCCCCCAAACGAATCTGGCTCTTCGGCCAAAGCAGGGGCCAGTTTACGCAGGTGCTGAGGGTCATCTCATCTTCTTCGTCGGCCCCAGCGGGTCGAATCGGAGGTAACAGCTCGTCGCAGCCTGGCAGCACCCGAACCACTTCAACCCTATACATTATGGGTGGCATCGGATTACCATGGAACATGGGGTTGCCCGTTGAAAAATTCTGCCCTTGGCGATATCGACCAACTCGGCGCCCACGAAGTGCTGAAGAGTGCAAGGAACGGCGGCGGTGCCCTGCGAAAACATGTACAGGGCGTCAGGGATGCCCAGTCAAAGGCAAGGAGATGAAGTCATCGGCCGAGAGGCTTAGTTACCGTGATGCCGTCGAGTTCGGTTAATGTCGAGGCACCGCCAACGGCGGGCGTGCAACTAACGGAGGGGGCGCTTGCTGGTGAGGTGCCGGCCGGCGTACACCCGGGTGCATTAAGCTCCAATGCACGTGCCGGCGCCGGCGACACGAATACCGCCTCCGTCGGAGACACCAATGGCGCCGCCTGCGCGCTGTGCGAGTTGCTGGCCGTGAAGCTGGGAACCGGGGGAGGCCCCTGTTGGCCGCCCGCAATCCACGTCGTCAGCCCATGAATCAACGTAGGCACCATGGCGTTGAGCGTCGTTCCAAGTTGTTGTTGCACTTGCTCTTGGACAAGCTCCGAAATCTGCGCCACTTGTGCCTTGAGTTCTTCAACCTCGCGCGTCTGGCTTTCCGAGCTGGTCTTTTTCTCCTTTCGCACACCAGCGGTATAGTATGACCCCCATTTTGTGGACAAGCCTTTGCCGGCCACACGACCAGCTGACGTCGGCTTAGTGAGCTTATCCTTGTTTTTCATTACGTTCAACGCCCTATTTAAAGGGGTGTCGAAAGGGGAGCTCTGAGACGACCCCGCGCTACTGCTTTCAGTGTCCTGTGAAAGGAACGTGAACCATTTAGAAATATTGGGGATTAATTAGAGTGCAACCATATGGAGCTAATTACGCGGGGGTGTATTCCTTACTAGAAGAAGCTCAAGCGCCCTGGTCTTCGGATCCGTGGTAAGCTCCTTTGTTATCGGGTCCTCCTTGTACCGGGCCCTGACATAGTTCCTGGTCTGCTTGTCACCGCTGTATTTCTCGAAGCGGGGCGGTAGGCCTTGCTCGGCACGCTCCGCGTCCTCCTTGTCCCATGTAGGCTCCGCCACTCTGTAACCGCCGGGACCGAGTATGTGTTCCCCTAAGTTCAACTCCCGCATTTCTTTCCCCCACTGACTTGATTCGGAGGTTGCGAGGCTCTCGCACTTGATCTTGAACTCCTTGTAGTCATCTTCGCTCATCAAAGGATATTTCGCCTTGATCTTGTCATAACTATCACCTTTATCAATCATTCTCTTCACCGCGCTTCTCCAAGTAGACAGGGTCGTGCTCATCTTCGTGAGGGCGTCACTGTTCACTTTATTCCCTGAGAGGCGTGTGTTTTCAAATTCGGCGGGGAACTTGTATCGTTCGTGCAGCTTCGTGAAGAGGAGGTTGCGCAAATTCCCTCGGTCCTTATGCCTAAGGTTCTCGGTGTTGATCGAGACAGTGCTCTGGAGAATGCACCCGAGCTGAAGTGAGTACCCCTTGACTATATGTTTGGGCTCCGTTGGATTCCCGTCGGAGTCCACTTGAGTGAATTCCTCCTTGAGGGTGCGGAGCGCATTCGGGCGCCGGTCCTTCCTTTGCTTCTTCGGTTGGCTGCCATCTGTGTGTGCGCCGCCATCATCAGTGGTGGCATCCTCGGCGGCACCATCAGTGGTGTCATCCCCGATGCCATTAGGGGTTGTGCAATCAGGATCGGTGTCTTCCTCGGCGTCCTCATAGCGGTGAGGTTGTTCCTCCATCTCCTGGGACAGCTCCCAGAATTGCTTGCCGCCCGAACCACCGGCCTCATCGTTGTGGGCCATGTTTCGCTCTAAATAGGAAAAAGTTTGGTCAAAAAGTTGGTTATTGTCAAGGAACAAGATCATGGTCTCATCATTTAGGGTTTGTCAACACCGAGGCACCCTAAAAGCCTAAGCTTTCATCATTTAGGGTTTTGTAAGTGCATCTAGTGCCCCTTAGTGATTTTGGTGTATTGAAGACTTATAGGTTAAGCATCTGATGTGTTTATGAGTGTACTAAGGTCTATAAGTCGATGAGGAGTTTGATATTTACAGTAAAAGTCGAACCCTAAAAATGAAGTTCTTCGACTGAAGACTTTGATATTCTGAAGACTTTCTGAAGACTTTCTGAAGACTTTGAAAGTGAAGAAATTGGTGTGACCTTGAAGACATGGTATTCGTTCGAGGAACGTGAAGCGTGAAGACTTGTTTTCATAGTTTCATTTTTCTCTTTCTTGAGTCATAGGAAACACCGTACTGTTAAAGGGGGTCGAGGAAATACTAAGGAGAAAATTTCCATGTGATGCTCAACTCAAATCCTACACCTACCAATCCCTTCGAGTGAAGCCATTGGAAATCTCATACAGTTCAGTCAATTTCTTCAGTGACAGAGACGCAGTTCTTCTGGTCACTGAGGACTTTGCTCTGACTGAGGAGTTAGGAATTCGCCAGTGCGAATTGCCTACACAGTGAGGAACATGATAGCCCTGAGGAATTTGTACTCCAAATTTTCGACCGTTGCTGTGCCACGCGCCAGCTGTCCTAAAATATCTTGTCCACCTAACGGTCATATCATTGAAGGGCATTTATGTCTTATCATGTCGGGCTGCTCCCTAGGCTATAAATAGTCGCCCCCTTCAACCACTAGTTGGTTGGCTGCTCCGCGTGAACTTGACACTTGTCATTTGAGAGCAACCCATCCTCCGAGGACTTTAAGCGAAAATGATCAAGTGAGGAAAATCCAAACCAAAACCCAAAACACCCACAAACCCAAAGTGATTGAGCATCACTGAAGAAATTGATCCTGCGTGGATCCGACGCTTGTTACCTTTGAAGACTGTGCTTCTTCCAGAAGGTTAGGCGTCAAGGTCTAGAGCATCCAAGAGGAATTGTGGATCGCCGAGTGACCAAGTCTGTGAAGGTTTGGAAGTCACCTGAAGACTTACCACGAGTGATTGGACAAGGACTGTGTGTCCTTAGTTCAAGGAGAATACGGTGAGGACTTGGTGTCCCGAGCTGCGTGCTCAGGACTGGGTGTCCGGGACTGTGTGTCCTCGAGTTTAAATACTCAGCCGCTCCAACCAGACGTACAACTGAGACAACAGTTGGAACTGGTCTACCAAATCATTGTCTTCACCAAGCTTACTGGTTCCATTTCCTCAACACCTTCATTTCCTCATTACTGTGTTGTCTGTTTGTTCATATCTGTGTTTGAAGACTTTGACTGAAGACTTTCAAAAATTCCTCAGTTCAATTTCTTCAGTCTGTTTGTCTTCATCTAGAGTTATCCTATACCTACGCTGTCTGTACTCTGTGTTTGTCTTCATTTCATCATGATGACCATGCATGTAATCTGTTATGTTTACTTCTGAGTACTTATTCCGCTGCTAGTATTTCTTCGCTAAGGAATTTCCTCACGAGCAAATTCCTTAGTGAAGAATTTCATAAAAATCGCCTATTCACCCCCCCTCTAGTCGATATAACGCACTTTCAGGTTTGTCGACGCCGAGGCACCCTAAAAGGCTAAGCATACATCATTTAGGTTCTCATCGACACTGAGGCATCCGGGGCAGCCAAGTTAAGTTTTCATCATTTAGGGTTTATCGATGCCGAGGCACCCTAGGTTGGGCCTAATCACTAGGCACTAATCACTTGGCTCTATTGCCACCTATGTTGGGTTTATCATCTAGGGTTTATCGATGCTAAGGAGAATTCTAAGTTGGGCCTAATCACTTGTCTCTATTGCCACCTATGGTTTAATGCAGGAAGAATAAAGGGGAAGTTGATCCTACTTAATTAAGTACTAAGATACCCCGGCCCATGCATTATCGCAAGTACCCCATATGTCCTATTTTTAGCAAAGTCATGCTAAAATTCACGGAAAATTTCAGCATGACCTTTGCTGAAAATAGGACATATGGAGTACCCGAATTTGCCGGAACGGAAGTTAATCGACATTCCGACAAACTCAAGGGCCTCTCGGGGTACCTGCAAATTCATCACGACACGATGGTCGGAGACAAAACCCAGCAAACTAGCACCACAATGTGCTCTACTTTCATATGGATGAAAAGGCCACAGACCATATGGTCCTCTGCTTTCATATGGACAAAAATCAGCTCAACTTATGTGAGCTTCCATTCCAAAACTAATAGCAGCAAGTTGTTCACTTGTAGCTCAACTTATGTGAGCTGCCTTCAAGAAAAGAAATCTGCAGTGGCACATCTGCTCTCTGAATACATTGGCAAGAAACAAAACAACACCTAGGACCATCCATCTGCTATGGCCGTATCGTGCAGTTTAACTAAGCACTAACAGGTAATTATATAACAGAAAACTTGGCGCGTACGTGTCACTTAGCTTGGGCAAGCAACATACCACGTCCTCTTGGTTAGTGCAAACAAGCTATATGCTGAGCCTCAACTCACCACCTGCACATTTATAGCACCCATGAAATGAAAAACTAAACATAATTGTCAACCAACAAAACCAAAACACAAACATGACTTCAAATTTTCACGATCAGGAAGAAAAACAGGGTTTTCAACTACTATATTCAGTTTCATGGCATCAGTTGAACAGTTGAAAAAGAACAAGCTTCATTTAAATATCTTGCTGCCAACAAACATAACTAATGTCAATACTCAAAAAATAGAGTGACCACACAGGGAACAAACAAACTATTCACTTTTTATTTCTTTAGAATTGGACCAGACAGAGAACAACTCCTTGGAAGCAAACTTATATGAAAAGGTTCAGCAACTTGAAACGTAACTCTTATATGATAATCTTCTGTATGATCAAGTAAGCAGAGCACATGTATATACCTGTATCATTGTCTTGGAGCCAACAAACGCCTCAATTTTTCTCCAACCGTGATCGAACCTAATCGCCTATGCTTCTTCTTTCACTCTCCTGCATAAAGTTATTGTTACTACCTGGGAGGGATTATATGCTTGTTTACCACTACTAATACCATTTTTTAATATAATCTTCATTCTTCTGCTATTTCTTTTCTTACAAGTGTTGATGCCATAGTGTCTCAGGTTCTTCCTAGTTAAAACATGTGATTTTGAGAAGGAATTTGCCCAATTTTCGCTGGGAGACAAAACTTAGCTAAAAATTTGATATAACAAGTAGTCCATGAAATTATATTTCCTCTAGGCAAAGTAGTAGATATTATTTTGCTTTTCCTCTAACGTAAAGGAAATAGCCATCACTTTGAAGTGTCTAATAGATGAAATAATGCATGAGTTAGAAAGATATGTGCAAGTGTCTGAAGGCATCCTGTGAAGCAGAGCTTCCAAATTGATCTTCTTGAAACATTGTTACTAAGTAAGGCTTAATTTCATATTTCTGCAAACTAAGGTAAACCAATTATTACATGCATAAATTTCTCATTTGGAGAAGCCAAGTATCAAAGGTTTCGAACCATGAGAATTTATTGCATTTTTCGGTGACAACACGGCTAGGAAAAAAAGACTCTGATACAGAGACCAATGACGCGATGCCCCCCTCCCTTAGAGGCATTATCACAAACACCTATCAAGCACAATCCTTTCACATGTAAACTTGAGCATGCTCTGGAAATATCACGCAGCAAGCAAAAAATTGAACAAAGGATGCAAGAGGAAGGAGGGAGGGGGGATGGGGGAAGAGGGAGGAAGGACGAAGGAGTGGTGGCTACCTGCCTACGGACTGGTCGCCGGCGTAGCTCCGGGCGGCAGCGTTGCTGGGCAGGAGCGCCTGCTCCAGGGAGGGGGGCGCCGCTGGTGGGAGCAGCTGCTTGATGGGGGGAGGCGCTGCCGGGGTCCTGTACCAGAGGCGGGGCAGCGGAGGGTTCGGCCGGCTGGGCGCGCCGCGGCGGCGGGCCGGCAGCGGTGGCGGCGGCTAGGAACCCTAGCTGTCGCGCTCGGGAGGGAGGTTGACGCAGGCGGGGCCGCGGGAGGAGGGGGACGGCGAGGGCGCGGGCGCGGGCGGAGGGGGGATGGTGAGGGAGGTGGTCGGGTGCGGCGAGGGAAGCGAGCACGGCCGGGGACGGCGAGCACGGGGGAAGTGGTGGGCGGTGGTAGTCAGGCGCGCGTGAGACGAGGCAGGGGAGGGATTAGAGAGAAATGGAGATTGGGGATTTTAGTGTGGGGGGAGGCTTAGCAATGGCGCACCACCCAGGGGTGCGCCATAAGTACATCCATAGCAATGGCGCACCACCGAGGTGTGCGCCATAAGTAATTTAATCTAGCCCAACTTGTCAGGTTATATACAACCTAACCCTATCTACAATAGACTCCGCCCACTAGCCTGACTGGTCAATAGGCAACACACACACCAGGAGGTCCTGGGTTCGATTCCCAGGCTCCCCAATATTCGATTCCCAGGCTCCCCAATATTTTTTTTATGCATTTGAAATCCTGTTTGATCTTTATTTGTGTTTAAATATGTTCAAACTTGTTTAAATCATAACAGTAATATTTTTTTATAAAAACAGTAATAACCCCCCAGGGGTGCGGGGGGCCGGGTGCTCGTCGGCGGCGGTGGAGCGGGGGAGGGTTGCGCTGGGTCATCGGCGGTGGTGGAGCTAGCTAGCGGGGGAGGGTGCGGGTGGGATCGAGATCGAGATGGAGGGGGAATCGAGATCGAGATGGAGGGGGATCGAGATCAAGTGTCCTCATGAATTCAAAAAGTGCCCATGAAATTTAAAAATATCCATGATATCAAAAAGTGCCCATAAAATACAATCGAGAAATGAAGACTATGATTTAAATACACTCGATCTTAGCTAGCTATCTGTTCACAATCTTCTTGCCCTTCTTTTTCGCAAATGGAGTTCTTCTGTGGAACGGACGTCCTTTAGGTAGGGTGGTCCTGCTTCTTCTTGTGGTGTGTGCTGCTACTTCATCGTCGTCGTCATGTTCGATCTTCGGGTAGCCGTACTTGTCGAAGTCTTGCTCATTGGCTACTCCATCCATTCCGATGATCTTCCTTTTGCCTCTCCTCATGACAACATGACTGGGCTTTGACGGGTCGGTAATGAAGAAGCATTGGTCCACTTGGGAAGCCAGTACCCATGGCTCATTTTTTGCGGTGACGTTTGCGCCCGCGGTCTTGGATTTGGCTTCGGGTATAACCATGGTGGTGAAATACCGGTCTTCTTTTAGGACGCTCTTGGCCCATCTGACACGGAACATCGGGACCTTCTCTCCAGCATAGCTCAGCTCCCAGATCTCCTCGATCCTTCCGTAGTATCTGTCCTTGTCGTTGCCGGTGTAGGATTCCATCGTTACCCTGGAGTTCTGATAACCATCGCTCTTCATGTCCTTGTCCTCGGTGTAGAATGTGTAGCCGTTGATATCGTACGCCTCATAGGTCATCAGGTTGTGCTCGGCGCCCTGTGACAAGGCGAATATGAGTTGTTCTTCCGCGAAAGAATCCTCATGTAAACGGTACGACAAAAGGTTCTGCTTGAACCAACGCGTGAAACATGAGTTGTGCTCTTTGAGTATATCTCCGCCCGTCCTCTGTTGGCCTCGGTCATTGTATGTCTTCTCAATAAAGGTTTTGTGCTATACCACCCAAGGATCGACCACGTCTATGTATTGTAGAGCGACTAGGTTTGCTCTTTCAAAGTCGGCGAGTCGACCCTCGAAGTCGACATGCATTTCGCGGCGACCCTCACGGTGACCCCATCCAGCGAGCCTGCCGAGGTGCCTGTTGACGGGCAGACCAACGGGGTTCTCGATGCCTAGATAATTCATGCAGTAGGAGATGCACTCTTCGGTCAGAAAGCCCCTGGCTATACTTCCCTCTGGACGTGACATGTTGCGAACGTATCCTTTGATGACACCATTCATCCTTTCGAATGGCATCATGCTGTGCAGGAACGTCGGCCCGAGTTGGATGATATCCTCCACGATATGGACCAGCAGATGCACCATAACGTCGAAGAATGCGGGCGGGAAGTACATCTCAAGCTCGCATAGTATCACCACGATCTCTTGCTGTAGCCTTCTGAGTTGCCTCACGCCAATCGACTTCCGAGAGATGACGTCGAAAAAGTTGCATAGGCCAAATAGCATTTCACGGACGTGCGCGTGCATGATCCCACGGATTGCAACTGGAAGTATCTGCGTCATCAGCACGTGAAAGTCGTGAGACTTCATCCCGCTGAACTTCTGCTTCGCTGGGTCTAGGTATCTGCTTATCTTCCCCGCCTAACCGTAAGGAAGTTTTACTCCTAGGAGGCAGGTGAAAAACTGCTCGATCTCCTCCTGACTTAGAGTGAAGCACGCGGGAGGGTAGTCATTTCCGGTCTTCTTGGCCTTTTTGCCTTTGCGACGACTTTCTGTGTCCTGCTTCGCCTCATCATCATCATCATCATTAGCGTGAAGCTCCTGCCTGATGCCCATTGATTTCAAGTCTGCCCTTGCTTTCGGCCCATCTTTGGTCCTCTCTGGCATGTTGAGCAGGGTACCAAGCAGACTCTCGCACACGTTCTTCGTGATATGCATGACATCAAGGCTGTGAGGCACACGGTGGATCTTCCAGTACGGCAAGTCTCAGAAAACAAACCTCGTTTTCCATACCTTCAGCAGCGGCTCTGGCGCCTTTCGCTTCTTTCCCGGCTCTGGCGCCTTTTGCTTCATTCCCGGCAGTGGGCAGTCTTTCCAATTTTTCAACAGCTCGTCTATTTCCTCGCCGCTCCTCGTACACGGGCGTTTTCGGGGTTCGGTTTCACCATCGAACAGATCCTTGCGTTTCCACCACGGGTCATCGTCGCGAAGCCACCTTCGATGTCCCATGAACACGGTTTTCGAAGACCCGGGATCTCTATCTAGCTGGCGATACATTGTGTCATCCATGCACTTTACGCATCCAGAAAATCCGTGGACTACCTGCCCCGCGAGATATCCGTAACCGAGATAGTCGTGCACCGTCGTGAGCTGTGCGGCTCTCATAGGGAAATATTCTTTCTCTGCGGCATCCCACGTATTGGCTGGCGTTTTCCACAGCGTGTCTAGCTCCTCCTTCAGCAGCCCCAGATACAGATTGATGTCGTTCCCTGGTTGTTTCGGCCCTTCAATTAGCATACTCATGTGAATGTACTTCCTTTTCATGCACAACCAGGGGGGAAGGTTGTTCATCCACACAAACACAGGCCAGGTGCTATGTGTGCTTCTCTGGCTGCCAAACGGATTGACTCCATCGGTGCTCGCGCCCAGCACGATGTTCCTTGGATCCTTCCCAAATTCTGGGTAGTCGAAGTTCAACGCTTGTCACTGGCTCGCATCCTTAGGGAGACTCAGCATCTTGTCTTTTTTATTTATCTCCGGATCATTTTCATCATCTTCCCGCTTCTTCTCCTCCCTATCCGCGTGCCAACGCAGGAGCTTGGCTACCTTAGGGACCGTGAAATACCGCTGCAGACGGGGAGTGATCGGAAAGTACCACACCGATTTTTGAGGAGCTTTCTTCCTCTTCTTGTATCGAGTGACGCCGCACACCGGACATATGGTAGACTCCGCGTGCTCGTACCGATAAATGATACAATTGTTCATGCACACATGGTATTTCACGTGCGGTAAATCCAGAGGACACACGATTTTCTTCGCCTCCTCGAAACTGGTCGGGCACTTGTTCCCCTTGGGAAGACGTTCGTGCCAGAATGACATGTTCTCGTCGAAGCATGCGTCGGTCATTTTGTGTTTTACCTTCATCTCCAGAGCCATGAGTGTTACTTTCAGGCGGGTATCCTCGGGCCTGCATCCTTCATACAATGGAGTAACCGCGTCTATCTCCAGTTGATCCAGCTTGGCTTTCTCTCAGGCGGCAGCTCTTGCGTTATCCGTCTGCTTGAGAAGCAGCTCTTGAATATGAGGGTCCTGCACCCAGCCTTCATCGTCGTCTGCTCCGGCATCTTCATCTTCATGATCATGCCCTTCGTCTTGATCTTCCTCATCATCATGTATGACATCTTCTACATGATGACTGTGTACAGCATCACCGTCGTGATCATGTCATGGAGATTCTTCGTCTTCTCGCCCGCCCTCGCCGCGGTGGTACTTGTCTTGGTGCCCTTCCTCATTTGTTGCCCGACCCCGGCCATGGACGACTTCATAGTCATCTTCATCACCTTGCCACTGATAGCCATCCATGAAACCACGCAAGAGCAGGTGGTCCCGCACCTGCCCGGAATCCGGGTCCGCAATAAGGCTCTTCAGCTTGCACCTTCGACACGGACATCTTATCTCCGCCTCGTTCTTTTGAAGCATCTCGGCCTTCGCGGAGCTCAAAAACCTATTCACGATGCCTTCAGTCATCGTGCGGACCATGGTCGCCTGCGGGGTAGAGCAAAACGATATTTTAGAACCAAGAAAAAATTTGGCATGACCTTCCCTAAAAATAGGACCAAAAAGAATGCATAGTACCAAAATTCTCGCCGAAACGGAAATGAATCAAAACATTCCGGCAAAATATTGGCAACTATCGTATTTCAAATAGCGGTACCTTTAAACACAAACATATATGCAACATCACAAACATACATAGATCTAGCTAGGCCATAAAAAGTGCATGTGCACGTTGTTGGAGCGAGTTAGGGAGAAAAAAAGTAGATCTACATCATGAAGATAGCTTTCTCGTTACTTACCTATCAAAAAAGGTAATTTCACCACTTAATTTTGATAAATCTATGATGGAAATGAGGTGAGCAGGAGGAGGCAGCCGAAAGCTTGGAGAAGGAGGTGGAGGTAATGAAGTGGGGAAAGTGAGTAGGTGTGGGGCTGTTCAAAATATCTTGTTGGGGTCCCAGGTTACTAATGGCGCACCACAAGGAAATGCGCCATTAGTAACCCTGGTTACTAATGACGCACCTGCAGGTGGTGCGCCATTAGAAGTTTTGCAAAAAAGTAAAAAGTATAAATATATACACTAATGGCGCACCGTGTAATAGTGCGTCATTACTAGTTTAAGGCGCACTGTGAAACGATGCGCCATTAGTAGTTTTGCAAAAAAAAGAATAAGAAAAAAATTACAGTAATGGCGCACTCTCTGCCTAGTGCGCCATTACTAGTTAGAACTAGTAATGGCGCATTGTCGACCTGATGCGCCATTAGTATGTGTGAAAAAATGGAAAAAAAAATTAATACTAGTGGCGCACCCTGTTTCTGGTGCGTCATTAGTGTCTTCCACACTAATGGCGCATCACCAACAGATGCGTCATTAGTATATAGTAGTGGCGCACTACTTCCTGGTGCGCCATTAGTATCAATCCTATCTATAGCCTTTTCCTAGTAGTGAATTATACCTTCCCTCGTTTGTTATAATTTTATCTTTCTGAAATCATTGGTTCATGACTCTGTTTTCCGTGTTTTTTTTGGTTGCTAATACTATATGGTTGAAGAGAGCAAAGCTAGCTATGTACATGCAACAACACGGGGCAACATGCATATGCTTTATAACAACGGATCATGATCATGCAGTTTATACGATTCCAGAAAGATACATCTTTCTTCTAGCATTAATCCCACGGTTCATTTGCTCAGTCTGATCAGAACTGAGGTGGGAAGTTTCCTTCCACGTGTACCCACCAGCCAGCGGTTATACCATATATACGTTGTGAATAGGTGTATGCCTCTTCTTCCTCTTTCTCCATATTGACTACTTTAACCACTGCCTTCAATTTGGCCTTGCACATCCCGGACTATATAGATTTTTTTGAGGGATAAAGCCTATTCTTTATTGATCAAAGTCCACAATGAGTGGGATTTTGTTTACATCATGTGGTTGGCCAAACCATACATGACGCCCAGGGCCTAAATTCAAAGCGTATCTAGCTAATTTATGAGCTTCCATATTACATTCACGACCTTCATGAATAAAACTACAAGAAAATTTGATGGACCGAAGCTTGATCTCATTGATAATTGCGCCATGCCTTCCCTGCGTACCTCGATTGATGTCTTGGACTACCCCTTTTGCATCTGAGGATACTACAAAGCGCTGTAAGAGGAGGTCATCAGCAATGCAAAGTGCCTCCCTGCACGCCAATGCTTCCAGCATCATCGGGTCATCTACGCCTTGCACCACCAGTGCACTGCTGCCTAGATAGTTTCCTACTGAATCACGGCATACTACTCCAGCAGAACCCCCCAGGCCTGTCCTCACTGCTGCATCAACATGGACCTTGGTGTAAGTTGCTGGTGGGGCTCGTGGTCGGGTTCGCCTGTTTCTTTCCACCTGCGTCCTTGGAGCCCCTTCCGGTTTGCTTTCCTTTATTTGATCAAGCTCCCCAATCAACCTTGTTGTGAACGAGTACAACGCTTGTGGGCTCTGGAAGATCCCTTCATGAATGGCCTTTCTTTTGGACGTCCAGATTGCCCATAGCGTGACTGCCAGTTTAACAAACAGGACATGTGATAACGTTTCCATCTGTGCAAACAACCAGTGTTTTGCGTTGGGTTCCGTATTTGCCACAAGTGAGTGCCCAATTTCATTCTCTACTAAAGCCCAAACACACCTGGATGTCGTGCACTCAAGTAGGGAGTGTCGCCATGAATCCGGTGATCCACAGAATCCGCATGTCGAGGAGTCAGACATGTGTCGATGAGACCGAACATCTTCGGTTGGTAGGGATTGTTTTGAGAGCCGCCACAGAAACATACGGATTTTCCCGGGAACTTGGGTCCTCCATAGTGTTTTCCACTCCTTCTCTTCCTCCCTTGCGCCTGACGAACCTGCGTGACCATCCAGCCAGGCTTCCCGGCGTTGCCTCGTCGCTACAAGCATATTGTATGCTGATCTCACACTGAAAAGACCATTTTTCTCGAAATGCCAAGCCCAGAAATCTGACATGTTGCGGGTGCATAAGGGTATGCTGGTTATTACTTTGGCATCAAACGGCAAGAAGACTTGTCGGACCTTCTGAAAGTCCCATGTGGCTGTCGTTTCATTGATGATTTCTGAGACGAGCTGGGGAGGATTCACTGTCAAGCAGCCATAAGGGCGAAGCATTTCACTTCGTGGAAGCCAATTTTCTGTCCAAATTCTGGTGCTTTCTCCGTTGCCTATTCTCTTAATGATTCCCTGCTTTCGTGTGTCTCGGCCTTCTACTAAGGATCTCCATATTTGGCTCGGGTGGGATCCCAAAGTAGCTTCCAGAATTGTCAGGTTAGGGTAGTATACAGCTTTCAAAATGCGAGCACTCAAAGATTCAGGATTTTGTAATAAACGCCATGCTTGCCTGGCTAGCATAGCAAGATTAAAAAGCTCAAAATCCTTAAAACCCAAACCTCCCATGCTTTTTGGTTGAGTCATATCCTTCCAGGATACCCAGTGTGGTTTGGTTTTGCCTTCCTTGCTGCCCCACCAAAACTTCCTTATGAGTATATTCAGTTTCTCACACAACCCTCTCGGCAGCTTGAAGCATGACATGGAGTACACTGGCACAACGCCGTTTTAACTTCCTCCTGGCTGTACGGGCCAGTCAGCAAATCATTCATGGCTGGCGTGACCTTTGTTGGGACAGTATCCAATACTTGCTCCATATTTTGGACCCCCTCTGAGGTGTACAAGGCTTTGTAAAAATCGGTTGCCAAAACTTCCATCTCCTCCCTTTTGTCTGTCATATTTCCATCCGGAAGCTGTAATTGTTTGATCTGATTCTTCCGTCGTCTTCTACTGGCTCGGAGGTGAAAACAGTACGTGTTTTTGTCTCCATGTACCAACCAGTCTAGCCTAGCTCGTTGCCGCCATAAAATCTCCTCTCGGTGGAACAACTCCACCAGCCGATCCGATATTTTAATCTCCGCATGCGATGGGCCAGTGCGACCTGGGATCAAGCGCAGGGTTTCCAATTCGTTTTTTAATCTCTGTATCTATCCACGTACACTGCCAAAGTGTTGTCTGTCCCAGTCAGTCAGGACACCCGCCAATCGCTGCATCTTCGCATGCAGATCGTCCACAGAATTCCCCGCCGTCGCTGTCCAGCTAGCCCCCACCAACGCCTGTAGCTCGGGATCTCTTTCCCACATTAATTCATATTTAAAGCTTCTTTGGACCCGCTTGCATGCACCATGCACGTCGGCCAGGTTCAGCTGTATGGGAGCGTGATCAGATGAGGCTGCCGATCTATGAAGTAGTTCTGATCTTAGATACATTAACGATCACTCCTGATTTACAACACATCTGTCCAGCCGAACCCTTGTGAATGTCCCACCTGCCACTTTCTTTTCAAAAGTCCAGCTAGTGCCTGAATAACCAATATCAGACAATCCGCAAATGTCAAGAGCATCTCTAAAGGCATCCATTTGGGCTTGGCTTCGGTTGCCCACTCCATCGTGTTCATGAGCGTGTAGTACCTCATTAAAATCACCAAGAACAGCCCATGGTGTATTACCTGTGCCCACTAGGCCTCTCAACATGTCCCAAGTCTTGTATCTCTCCGGCACCTGAGCCTCCCCGTGCACAAAAGTTATCCGTACCTGAGAGTCAACTAGCTCATCAACTAGTAAATCAATGTGATACTTCGAATACCCAATAACTTCAACTTTTATTTCATCATTCCAAAAGATACCAAGTCCACCACTTCTACCAGAACTGTTTACAGCAAAACTTTTATTGAACCCTAATGAATCTACCAAATTTTCCACTCTCGTACCCTCAATTTGAGTTTCTAAAATACAGAGGATAGAGGGGGCAAATTGCCTCGCTAGATCGCGAAGCTCCCGAACTGTCGCGGCTTTGCCGATACCGCGACAGTTCCAACAAAGGAGACTCATTGCGCTAGGCGCGACCCCACTGGGAGGCCCGCCAAACGCGCATCATTGTTTTTGTTCTTGTCCTTTCCCTTCTCCGCCGACACTGCTACTGTCTTGTTTCTTTTTGGCTCCTGCTTTGCCGATGGGCTCTCAGGCACCACCGGGGGGATCAAAGCTAGCTGGTTATTTTCAGTTGACGTCTGCCCTGAAGAACCTAGGAGTTGCACCACTGGTGAAGTAGCTTGGGCCGCCCCCCTTTTTCTGTTACCATCTGCCTCGACCATCAGAGTGTCAGAGGAGTTCTCACCCATGTCCTGTTCCTCCCAATCTTCCTGACCCCCCTGCTGGCCGCGTCCAGGGCCCCTACCAGAGCGACCCCTTCCTCTGCTTCCACCGGTTCCACGACCTCTACCAGCTCCAGGGCCCGTACCCGCGCCCCTAAACCAATCTGCACGAAGGTTCTTGAAAACCAGGGCCGACGGCGCATGCACACCGTCGCCACATTCCTTATGCAGATGTCCAAGCATCCCACAAACAGCACACCAGTCAGGCAATCTTTCGTATTTGACTATGAATATCTCTCTCCTCTTCTTGATCACCAAAGAGACGGCGTTCTTCAATGGCTTAGTGACATCTATTTTTACCCTAACCCGGAAAAAATTTCCTTCGAAGTCATGGGATTTCTGCTCTGCATAGATGAACTCCCCAACCGTTGAAGCCAAAGATTTAATAAGGTGAAAGAACAGATCTGGCAGGTCATGGATCTGAATCCATAACTCAATTGTATCCAACTTCATAGCTGATGGCCTGGTGTACCCATCGTATGGTTCAATCACCACAGCTTTGCCCTTGAACGCCCAGGGTCCATCTTCCATCACTCTTTCCCAATCACCAAGGCACGAGAATTGGAGGGTATAGAGGTTATCTTCAAGCGGCCGAAATTTTACCTCCTGAGCCAGATCCCATGCAACCCTCATGTTCCTGTAGAACCAATACTGAGAATAAGACTTGGGTGTGTGGACACGCGCGATCGCCATCCACCTTGCAGCCTCTTCCGGGATATCGCCGTCTTCCACCACCACGTCCTGCAGATCGTCCTCTTTGAGCCCTAGCTCTTTCATCATCCTCTCTGTCTCGTTCATGGCCTCTTCCGAAGCCGATGCCGAGCTCGCCATCAGATCTCTTGCCCGTGATACTTCAGGTCCGCGGGCGGGGAAGCCCTAGCCGCGTTCGCCCGGAGCAGTACCAGCCGAGAGTCTTGCGACCCCCGTCACGACGGTGCCCGGGGATGGCAGGGGATCGAGTTTCTCCACGAGTCGCCAAAGACGCCGTCGGGAGGAGCAAACCCTAACAGGAGGGGATCCCGGACTATATAGATGCGCCTCCTCTAGCAGATTGCTACATCAGGAAAAACAATTTACAAAAATTTAGAGATGGACAAAGTAGAACTCAGGGCCTATAGTTTTGCAACTTATTAAAGCTATATATCTGCAAGGCCACCCCTTCCTTGCTCATGATCTGCGGGAGGAACCATCATGGATTTCCAAGGAATTTCCAGATTTCAGACCATCCTTCCATGGGCATACAATAATGTTCTGGCTAGGCGTTGCAAGCAGCCCGTACTTACTAAATATATTATGCATCTATCACATCGATAGCCGTCTGTGGCATGATTCTGTATTGAAACATGACTGATTAGAGTAATTGATCATCAAAGCTTAAACAGCTAGCACATGAGGACAACATATGTAGGCCTTGGCTAACGTCCAAACAATACATTTCGCCTAGAGAAATGGCGGCTAACGGGCCTTTACACGACCAGATGAGTAGTTAAGCTGATACTATCTGCTTGTTGTACGTAGCTCTGGAATCTTCTCTCTTGGACGGATTCTAATTTCTACATCACCCGAACTGTACGATACATTGAACTTTTCCGTTGGTCTTGCATCTGTTTGTTAGCGCGGGATGCATCCTCACCTTCAACCAATTCGCCAAGAAAGTCTAGCTGAGGGAGGTATTTGGTTAGAACGACCTGAATTTTGGAAGTGAAACCTTGTCCCTGGAGACACGACGAAGACAAACACATGGCTTAGTTTGCAGCTACCATCTTTCAGCTTCGATGGCTTGATATTTTCAGTTATTTATCTGAAGGAAACAACGAAGTATTACATATGATCTTGTGGTTGGGAGCTTGGGATCTACTAGAAAAGTTTGAACTAAATTCTGAAACGATGGTCTTGCTAATTTGGAGTAATCCGATACTGGCGACGACCCGTGACATGAAACCAACTCATGTACATCACATGTGTATGATACTACCCGTGACATGAAACCAAATGATGTTCCTCAACTTGAAATAGAAAAGAATGAGAACAGTGGGGAGACTCCCCCTGTCTTATTTTCTTATAGGAGATGAGGGACTCAAACCCGGGCTGGCGGACATCAACCTTTGTGTTGTCCACCACTCCACCAGGAAGAGCCTCTCCTCAACTTGAAATAGAATTGAGTAGGTGAAAATAGATAGGCTTTTTTTAACACAGTACAGACGAAAATGCTCATACATACACGCATACACTCATCCCTATGAACACACATACGCACCCCCTACCCCTATGAGCATCGCCGGAGACTGAGCCGGCATATCATCTTGCTATTTACGAAGTCATCATAGGCGCCTCGTCGTTGACATCAGGACTTGAGCTCTGGTGGGCAGGTGATACCACGGTCCCTCTAACCATCCAATACAGGTGGTTCACAGGTGAAAAGAGATAGGCTGATAGGTAGGAGCAGGTAGACTATTCACCTGACTTAGTCAGACACACTTTCACGGGTACATCACATGGTGGGTAGGTGATGGATGCACGGTAGGTAATCTGCTCTGGGTGAGTTGATTTCCCTCTTGTCCTCCTCTCTGGGGAAGCAGGCTTCGGGACAATGGGTCCTGCTAGGCCCTCTACTGTTTGTGTGGCTGGTGGTAACATGCGCCAAAGCTGCATGGCGTGCGATTATTCCGGATTTCTGTTGTCCTTGTCCCTCACGTGCCGTGCACCTAGCTGTAAACTCTAAAGTATGCCACCTACCTTCCCATGCACAGACCATAGTTGCGCGCACTTGTGCTTGTTGGACTCAGCAGGGTCGTGTTTGTTTAGATTAAACTTGCTGCATGCAGCATGCACTCACGTGTTGTGTCTATTCATAGGGTGCCTTCCAGTTCTTGTTCAGATTAATTTAATGCACCGATTTTAGTAGGAATTATAAAGTGCTCTACCGACTGGATCTTTTGGTGGCTTAATCCATCTTCTTGTCCATCTTTCCACTCAGTCACATTGCTAGCGGAGACTCACGAAGGCAGGCTGCACGCGGGAAAAAAGGTGCTAAATCCACACGTAAAATATACCAGTTCCTGATGTGTTACGTAAAGGCTGGCTATGACTGGCGGATGAGACAGGCTGATAAGAGGGGTGTCATCTTGTCTCTGGCTTTTTTTTAGGCCTTGGAACTTCCGTGTCATGGGAAGCACGGGTCGCTTTGGAACCCCTCATGAAATTCAACATCTCAACCCAACTCCCATGCATATTTCGTAATATGTTCAGATTATCGGGTATACTGGATAAGGTCGTAGCTTTCACATAAAATCAACTTCCTTTCATGTAACCACCATCGTCCCTGCTTTCACATAGTGCCATTCAATATTGTCTTGTTTTAATTATATACAGGGACGAATCTAGATATACTGCTATGGTGTCATCCTTTGTTGCATTGGGTCTAATCTTTGTACATGGGGAGTAATTAGCACTTATTAGCGAAAGATTTGCAAAATATGACATATGTCACCTGACACTAGTCCCAATATGCTAGCTCCGTCCATGAATGTATAATGCATGATTTTACCCAGTATACCTTTTATTAGTATATATTTTCACATGCAACCAATATAATAGAACAGTGGAAATATCAAGATAATGGGGTATTGTTGGGGAACATTAAGAGAGAAATTATCAAGATATGATGTCACCTGACTACTAATGTGAAGGACAAATACACATGGGCTCTACATCAGAATGGAGAATTGTTATAATTATCGTGATCAATTCATTGACGAATAACCCTTACATCTCTTGGGCAGGACTATATGTGCTTTCTCCCATGTATTCAGTTGGTATAAAACATTGGCAATAAAACCTACAGAGACCAGTAAACACAATATCTCAACCACCATGTAACTCGATCCTGCCACCTTTCCACCTAACGTGAAAATCGAAAAGATGGCAGTTCAAGAGAAAGAATAATCATCCTCTATCAGTGCAGCGTAAATAAATCACTTCAAGTGACTACACACAAAAAACCTTAATCCATAGGCTTACATGCCTCAGACTTGCGTTGTGGATGTTCTACTCTCTCTCTCTCTCTCTCTCTCTCTCTCTCTCTCTCTCTCTCTCTCTCTCTCTCTCTCTTAAAGTGACTACACACAAAAAACCTTAATCCATAGGGATTTAATTTAAATGAAAATATCTTGTGCTTTCACTTCTTAATAAAGAGAAAAGGAGAACAACCCAATTAAGCACCTGATGGCCAAAATCACACCATTTAAGTAATTAACACTCATTTATGTTAATTTTCTACGAGTTCTATAAATTGTTCCTCAGGAGTTTTGTACATTCCTAGTAGAGCTAATTTTCTACGCAGCATAAGTTGGTTAGAGAAATATTTCTATCAACAATAATAGTGTATATGATTTCAATTGTGTATCTATTGAGTGCATCACTAACATCGATGTATGTCTTTGAACTAACATACTTAAATCAAGCATAACATATAGTTGTCATTTATAGTGAACTAATAATTAACATGTGCATTAAGAATCATTTTCCATGTGATATTTCTGCAAGTGCAACTGTGATCATCGTCAACTATGACTTTTTGTATGATAGGTTACTAATTATGGAATGTTTAGGTCCTAATGTGAAAGATCTAACTTGTGTGATATGTTTATGTATGTCTATGTAGATATGGGGAATCTGATTTGTTTATGTCTATGGTTAGTAGATCTAACAGATGTGGTTACTATAGTTATGGTTATGTAGACCTAATAGATGTGATATATTTTTATATGTTTATGAAGATCTAACGAATGTGATATGTTTTGGTACAACTATGAAGATCTAAAATATGTGATATGTTTTGATACAATTATGAACAGAGAAGATGGTGTTTCCATATATGTAGATCTAATGAGAACAACATTTTGTCAAGCTCTCAACGGCGCTCGGGTGGTAGTGGTGCCAAGCTCGGCGTTTGCAATCCAAACACCAGCTGGTAATTTAAGAGTTGCATCAAAACCTTGAGAACCATATGAAATAACGCTGCAGTTGCCACTGAAGGGAAGCTATAAACCGAATATAACCGTTGCTTATTTCGTTAATGGTATGGGGTCGACTGTTGTGGTTCTTTGAAATGATCATGCACAATCCGTGGCCTGGAAAAAAATGGTTGCTGGGCCATCTTCAAGAGTCAATAACGGTGGAGGCTATTGCTCTTCATAAATGATTGGATTGGTGGAAACTATTGGTTGCTCAACTATAATTGTTGAATCTATCTCTCTCCAGCTAGTCCAAGCATGCGATGAGCCGTGGAATCGACAAATGGAAATTCTTATTGACGGCTTCTGAGAGCGCACAACATTCGAGCTATATCATTTCAACATTGTAGACGGGAAGCTAACAAGGTGGCCCATAATCTAGCCAGTCACACTTTTGATGCAAAGTCTACTTTGATTTGGGATTCCAAATCACACAAGATTTATTTCCAGATATTGTAAATGAAGTTACTATTATGAAGTTGAAATAACATGCGCTAGCAGGCTTTCCGCAAAAAATAAGAAGGACATGCTTATTTACAATTATGTAGATCCAATGGTTGTGACCTACAAATAGAGAGCACATTTGATCGTTGATCTGGCTTTTTTGAGATATTCTAACACATCTCTCTATTTTCAGCGTATTGCACTTTTAGTATATAATAAATTTGCCGCATATAGATTGTAAGTACATTGTTTCCAAGAATCTCCCAACCATAAACAAAATCTCGAACAACTAAGAGTGTTCATATCCATGGATCTTAAAACTGCAAAGTTTGTTTAAAACTCACTTTCTTTTCCTACCCAAAGAACCAGAAATCTGAGTTGTTTAAGACATTAAAGTTCAAATAGTCTTGTAGGTTAAAATATCTTATTAGATTGGGGAATTTGATATGATTTGTTGAGATCTTTAGTTTCCCTATCTATATATTTTGTGAATAATTAATTTACTCCAAATTATCAACAATCTACTAGAGGACAAGTGCTGCTATCGATGGCGGTGTGCAAGGCCAAATTGATGAGTCGGTGGTTGAAGTAATCAACACGCAGAGAACGAGAAGAAACCCATGTAATCACCACACACACAATATCACCACTTGTAGGTGGGGAATACATGTGGCAAAAAAATTATCACGTCTATTTGTAACAGACTGAGCACTTCATCCCTAGAATTTATGCTAGAAGATCATTTTTGAGACATATGCTCTTTGTTTTAGGCCTAGAAGATATGATATGATATGATTATGATACGATATTGACAGGCTCAACATAATCCATTGTTATAAAGCATGTGCATGAGGCCTCGTATTGTTGCATGCATATAGTTATTCTTGGTCTCTACCACTTGCGCCAGCCATCTTTGCTATCTTCACCCAAATCGTACTGGCGTTCCAATAAAAACAGACGGAGCCATGAGCTATAATTCAAGAGAGGCATCTAGGGAGACATAATTAATTAAGTGGAGTTGGATCCATCCATGGAAATGGGAGGCGTCTGGAAGCGTATCCCTTGCAGAAGCTTATGTGAACGTTGTGCTTGTTACCGCAGTACTCAAAGTAGCAAAGGAAGAAGCACAAAAGTTATATCTCTAACGAGGTGCCTCCAGGATACAAGTGAGAAAAAATATCTCGCATGTTGGAGAGGTATTTATTGATGAGCTCACTGGGCACTTTAGGGCCATAAAGTCCGAGCTTCCCATGCTTAATGAATGGACTGCAGAAAACACATGAGCTTCAATTGTTTTTTTTAGAGAAAAGGCATCGGCGGAGCCCAGGAGAGGGCTTGAACCTAGACGAACTTTGAAGTAACACAAGCATCAACCAACCGGGATTAAAAAAATAACATAGTAGCAAGAAATGAAAACAAAGCGGAGCAAGATACGGAGAGTTTCGAGGAATGACTCAAAGGCTACAACAAACGCCATTTCCATCGACCACTACAAAGCCAAAACCAACTAACTAAACTAAGGTCTCGGGAGGAGGGCAACACCGGGCTTATATCGTGCCGCTAACTACAACCAGGGGGCCAAACATGAGCTTCAATTGTTCAATCATCATAAGTTGCTTAACTAAAGATCAGTGTCTCTCGGTCATGTATGTGCTGGAGGTATGATTTATTTGGGATTAACTAACTGCATGCTTGGCATATATTCCATTTTATGCTATGCATTCGGTAAAATTTGACTTTGAGATAAAAGCCCACCGGTGGTTTTGTTTTCACATCACAGTGATGCACTGAGCGAGAATTGTAAGATTATCACTGACGTATGTGAAAGCATTTGGTCAAACAGCATCCCCAATTAAGTGTGACCAACAACAAAGATGAGGTCACATTACATAATTTTCCTTTTATTTTAGCCAAGATCAGATTTTTCAGCTCACCCTTAGTGACCCCCCATCATTTTTTAGCAAGGCGACAATCTGATAATGTTGAAGGCCCATCAGAAGACAAGTGAGCTATATCATGCGCGAGTGAAGATACACTTTGAGCTATCAGAACTGTACATGGTGGACAAGTGAGTTTCATAAATCAGAGCTCTCGCACCCCATGCTAGCTGTCCTCAAATCACATGTAAGCAAAATATTGCTCATGGCGATGAGCAGACACCCGGAGCTCCTGCACCTCTATGAGCTGGACACTAGTGCAAGTGCAACCCATTAACATATATAATTTATTACTCTAAAAGAAATAATATATGTTTACTTATGACAACAGATTTTTTTTTCAAAATTCATTTCAATAAATATTAAGAAAATGTAGTTTTATGATCGAGAAAATACTCATTTGTTCAAAACTTGCACTTTTACGGCGTCGGGCGTGCCCAGCAGTGCCATGGGATGAGGCAGCCCTGGCACTGCCAGATCCTGAGCTAGCGATGCCACAGGAGGAGGAAGAGCACTGATGGTTGCAATCAATGCGGCATGGGAGAGGCAGCCCCGACACCTGCACCGACGCGTTATCCTCGCACTACTAGGGAAAACCTTATACACAGAACTTTAGCAGTAGCGAGGGTCAAAAAAGCACGCTGGTGCTAAGTAGCAGTAGCGCTCCTCTGCAAACCGCGCTGCAGATAAAGTTCTAGCAGTAGCGCGTCTCGCCCTAAACACGTTACTACTACAATTCCCACGGCTTAGCCGATAGGCTACACATAGTAGTAGCGACCTAAATCAAACCGCGCTACCGCTACTTTATTTGTAGCAGCGCGTTTTAATATAAACTCGCTACTGCTAAAGGATATAAAACTAAATGGAAAGCAAATAGAAAGGTAATTAAAAATGAAAGAAATAGAATAAGGTGAAAGGAAAAAAATAAAATGTGAAGAAAACTAAATGAAAAAGGGAAAAAAAGAGAAAGGAAAGCAGTAGCGTGTACCCAGAACGCGCTGTAGCTAACCTAGCAGTAGCGCCTTTTCTGGAACGCGCTACTCCTATTTCTAACTTAACCATGGGGTTCGTCCTTCCCCACGGCCACTTCCCCCAAATCCAACTCTCCACTCTCGCCGCCGCCGTCGCCCGTCGGCCGTCGCGCGCTCTCCGCACACCCTCTACGCCACCCCCGACCCCAGGTTCAACGCCGCCCCTGCCCCCGACCTTCAACGCCGCCCTGGACGCCGCCCCCGACCCCGACCTCGACGCCGCCGTCCGCCGCGCGTCTGAGCCCCGACCCGACCTGGACGCCGCCTGCCCCTCGCTCGTCGCAGGCACCCGAGGTGAGCACACCTGCTCCTCCCTCTCCCCTATACCTCTTCCTAGGGTTTCTTTATTTTTTACTTGCATCAAATTAGTTAGGGTTCATGTAAGGGTTGAAACGAATCGGATGCGGATGCAGCTCAAATGAGTTAGGGTTCATGTAAGGGTGGAAATGAATCAAATTTCTAAGATGAATCATAAAACGAGTAAAATTTGACCACTTGTTTCACTTTATAGTTGGATAATTGGAATATCCGCTACCACTTTCCACCCCTAGGTTTATCAAATTAGATGGTAATTAGGGTAGTAGTTCCTAGGTACTAATTAGTTAGTAAGAACTTGTTGCTATTTTTATTTATAGTAAGTTTATTTTTAGTAAGAACTAGTTGAACTAATAGAACTAGTTAGTAAGAACTTGTTGCTATTTCTTTAGTTAAAGCAATTTTTCTCGCATCGACGTGGACGATGCCTATCCCGCATCCTCGCCGTCGAGTCGGCGGAGGACGACACCTGCTTGACCAGATGGGCCATGTTCGGGACTGGGCTCCGCCGGGGTGGTACTGGGAGGCGCTACCTACCGGGGGGTGTCGTGGTTCTAACTCTGACAGTAATGTAGGGGGGTATGTATGGAGAGGCTAGATCTTAGCTATGGAGCAGTAGTAAGCACACGAGTTTTATGAGTTCAGGCCCTTCTCGGAGGAAGTAACAGCCCTACGTCTCGGAGCCCGGAGGCGGTCGACTGGATTATGTGTGTATGAGTTACAGGGGTGCGAACCCTTTACACTGAGGAGGGGGGTGGCTTATATAGAGTTCGCCAGACCCCTCCGGCCCTCAGTTATGCAGGGTTTAAAGTACATTAAGGCTGGGCGTTAGTGGTAACGCCTCTAATAAAGTGTTATGATGACCATAAAAGCTACTTAATGACCGACCGTTTGCGTGCAGAGTGACTTTAGGTCTCCTGGCAGTCGAGTGGTTGCTTCATGGTTGAGTGTCTTCGAGTCCGTCGATTGAAAGGTGATTTCTTCTAGGGATGTCCTTGGGTAGGGTAGTTAGGACAGGTCCATGACCCTACCCTAGGTACATGGCTTCATCATTAGCCCCCGAATGGATCGAGGTTCGAGTGGGAAGGAGTTTGAAAGCTTCACCGACTCGTTTTTCGTGTCTTGAACATATCTTGTTTCGGACCAAGGGACCTGGCCGACGACGGCGACTTCTTTCCAGTCGCCTTGATCCATTCATAGTTTCTTGTCGAGTGAGTTTCTTTACTTGAAATGTTCCGAGTGACGGCGTGAAGGAGATCTTCCGTCTGACGAGTTGTTCTGCAGCCGGCGGATTTCGCGGGATTCGAATTTAGGGAGGCGCGCGGGACGGAGGCGGTCGCAGTAATCGGATGGGATATAACGGAGCCTCCTCGATCTCCGCGCCACCTTTTTCGCCACGTACCGCGCGCGCGACTATTGCGGGATTTGGTAGGATTGCCTGGGCCTACAGGTCAGTCACTCGGAAGCGGCTCTATATAAGCTGCCGGCCCAGGGTTTTTGAACAGTGCGCCCTCACTTTTCCCCTTTCCTTCCGCAAAATCTCCTGCCACCTCAGCTCACGCCTCGGTGCTGCCGGTCCGTTCGAGCTTTGTCGGCGGCGATGGGGAAGGAGAAGACGGTGGCTCTGGAGCGTGCGAAGAAGGCGACGGTGTAGGGGAAGGCGAAGAAGTCCGGTCAGGGCGGATCTTCTTCGAGGTCCGCTCTGCCCAGGGACTGGATCCAGGGCGATTGGATGCCATCGGCGATTCGGCAAGACGATCTTGATGATCTGGTTGAGGGGGGATTCATTCTCCATGGATCTGCGCGTCTCCCGGGGAGTGAGATCGAACCCCAGCCTCGTGAGGGTGAGTGCGTCCTCCTCGCTACCAACATCGATCGCGGATTCTCTCTGCCTCCTCATCCTTTATTCCGGAGTTTCCTGAACTTCTTTGGAGCGCAGCTCCATCACTTTACTCCAAATTCCATTGTGTACCTTGCTGCCTTTGTTTCCTTGTGCGAGAATTTCTTGGGTTGCCGCCCCCATTGGGCTCTTCAAGCACATTTTCATTTTCACTTCCATCCATGACTTTTCCCGAGTCGGTCCGCGGGTGGCAGTCGACCTGGTTCTACTGTAAATACCAGGTGACCCCAGGACAGTCGACTGGGCTTCCCCCTTTCTCTTTGAACCGAGCAGAAAAACCTTCCTCCCTGAAAGTGACGCCAGAAGAAAGGACGCAAGTCAAAGTGCTGGTCGGTCGAGTGGTTCAGCTTTTCCGCGAGGGGGTGACTGGCATGGACTTGTTGGAAGTCTTCCTCCGGAGGCGCATCCAACCGCTTCAAGCTCGTGACCACCCGATGTGGATGTATTCGGGTCTCGAAGACACCACTCGGATCCATCCGGAGGAGGTCACCGACGAGATGCTGGAAGGGTGGTTGTCGAGTATCAGAGGGAACAAGGACAACCCCCGAGGAGCCAGGAGGATTCCTCCACTCGACCAATCTTACGAAGTAGACAAGGTCTGATCTTGAATTTCTGACCGTAATCTCGCTTCCTTTATTTTGTTTTCTTTGAATCAGTCGATCGACTTTTGTCTCGTTTTCTGTCTTCCAGGCCATTACTGGGATGTACTCGACGCCCAACGGAGCACAGGAGCAGGCTGAGGAGGGGGAGGCGAGCGGAGGCGAAAGTGGAGAGGAGTGGGAATCTGACGGCGAAGGGGAGGGGTACGACGACAACGACTCCAATGAAGAGGAGGAGGAAGAGGTCGAACATCCGCGCTCGGAAAGGCGATCCAAGCTTACACACGATCCTCCGCGGGAACGTGGTAAGGCGACTGTCCCTGTTGGGCAGTCGTTAAAGCGCCCTCGGACTTCTTCCCCAACGCCGACAGAAAAAGCTCCCAAGCATCCACGAGCGATGCCGTCCAAGCCGCCAAAGGCCCTGCCTAAGATGAAGATGACTGTTCCCACTATTTCCGGGTAACAATAGGACTTGTTTTCTTTTGTTGGTCATGGGCGGACTCTTGGTCGATTCATTGAATAAACCGACTGGCTTTCGAAACTTGCAGTGCTGCTACCTCTGAAATCTCTGCCAAGGACGATGACCAGGAGATGGAAGATGCTGTTACCTCCAACCCCAGTATAATTTCTGTTGTTCCGCTTTTAGTCGACTGACGATCCCTTCTGGTCGATTGGGTTTTTCGTTTTTAACTTTGAATTTTTCTTATAGCTCCTCCTCATGTCATTGACCTCCCTGATGATGATGACGAAGTGCCGCTGAGGGCGAGAAGGAATAGGAAAGCGTCGACTGGCAAGACCCCACAAACCACATCAGTGCCTGAGGCCGTAGTTCAGGAGGGTGGTAATACCACTAGGACTTCTGTGTCTTTTGCTGTGCCTCTGACGAGTGTCCGGCCTTCATCGTCGACTGCAGACCCGCCTTCGCTTTTTGCCACACACCACGTCCCTGAGGATCAAGTGGGTGCCGCTAAGGAGGCTATACGCCAGGCGGGAATCATGATGGAGCAAGTGAAGGTGGTCCGGGAAGCCAGCCAAGCAGCTTATGACGCGAGTTCAACCCTTCAGAGCAATGTCCAGGTCAGTCGATCACCGCTTGTTCTGTTAGGATATGTTATGTGAAGACTCTCTTTTCCGAAGATCTTTGTGTCTGTACACCCACTGGGTGTGTCGATTGAATACTTTGGACTAGTGGGGGCACGATGAGTGCACCCACTGGGTGTAGTCCCCGAGACTACGGTGGACTGCTGGTAGTCGACTGTAGTCTTTATATTGTTTTGCTTTATTTGAATTTCTTCACTCGGTTTGGTCAGGCCATGTCGAATGGAATCCTGAAACTAGTGGGGGCACGCTGGGAGCACCCACTGGGCATTGTCGACTGCGGGCAGTCGACTCCGTTTTTTGGTCAAACCAGTGGGGGCACGCTGAGTGCACCCACTGGGTGTAGTGCCCGAGATTACTATCGAATATTTTTGATTCGGCTGTGATCTTAGAACCATCCTAATTTTTCTCTTAGTTGCTCGGAAGCAACCTACCTTTGACATATGTCTACTGATTATTCGCAGAAATCCTGCGAGCTTGTGACTCGCTATACTGAATTGGAGAACAAACAGATCCAACTCAACCTTGATTTGAAGCTTGCCCAGGAAAACTTGCAGAAGGCGAGGGACGAAGCAAATGGTATGGCTGGTGAGCTTTTGACGACTGTCCTTTTCTTTTCTGCCCATTCTTGATGTTGATCTCACTTGACATTTCCCAGATAAAATGGAGGAGGCTCTGAAGAAGAAGGACCATGACCTTGCCGAAGCGCAGAAGGAACCCTTGAGCAAAACGAAGCTTGCTGAAGAAAAACTGGCTTCAGTCGGTACCCTCGAAAAGGAGAACTCCAGAATAAAAACCGCTCTCGACGCGGCTAACCATGAGGTCAGCCGTCTGAAGAATGACAAGATAGCTCTGGGTGACAAGGCAATTCAACTGGCAGGGAAGAAGAACGATTTGGAGGATTATCTTAGTGAACTCGCCAAGAAACTGTTCGTCATGCTTGAGGGTAATCACTCCTACCTGACTGACTTGTTGTCACCAAATTCATGCAGAGTCGCTGACTTATCTTTGAATTGTGTTTACAGAATTCTGCCAGAACTTCGAGGAGGAGACCAGTCGAGTGGAGACAGCTTTGGACCCCATTAATTCTCTAGTGAAGGATGAGGCTGTTATGAACGTGCTCCGACTGGAGTCTCGTGTTGCTGGCGTGGTTGATTACCTTGCTCGATTGAAAGTTGTGGTGTCACGGATCGACACCTCACTCTGGCCTAGAACAACGCTTCAAAATGATCTCGAGTCTCTGATGACTCGACTGAATGAAGTTCCAGGTCGAGCGCAGGAATGGAAGAAATCCTCTGCGAGGTGCGGTGCTGACGTTGCTCTGTCCCTGGTCCGTGTTCATTGCAAGGAGGGGCGAGAAGAAAAGCTGGCTGCTATCCAGGTTGCCAATACCAGGAAGCACAATTTTCAGTCCTTCATGGAGACCTTTATCGCTGCCGCCACTCGAATTGCTGACGGGATTGACTTGGACCAGTTCGTCGCCCCTTCCAGTCCTCAGCCTGAGGAATAAAAAACTTTTATGCTTCACCTTAAATTTGCCTCGGAATGCCGAGTGGATTTGTAACCGTTAAACTCTTTCGAGCTGAAGGCTCGAGTACTTTGATCCGCGGTCTGGGACCTTTGGGTTTTATCCGAACTCGATTTATCGTTGAATATCTTCATGGATGGCTTATCGAGTGGAGCTTGTTCCTCACTCGAAATCACTTTGTATTTGTTGTGCAGCTCCGAAGGAGAAGGTAGCAGTCGACTTGCACCTCCTCATCCTTGCGGATTGGTACGTGTTCTGTACTTAGGCGAGTACTGGACTGCAGCTAAGCCTCCGAGTGGGAGGATTGCTCTCCACTCGGTAGGATTTTAAATACTTAGGCGAGTGCTTGGACTGCAGCTAAGCCCCCGAGTGGAAGGATTGCTCTCCACTCGGTAGGATTTTAAATACTTAGGCGAGTTCTGGACTGCAGCTAAGCCCTCGAGTGGGAGGATTGCTCTCCACTCGGTAGGATTTTAAATACTTATGCGAGTGCTTGGACTGCAGCTAAGCCCCCGAGTGGGAGGTTTGCTCTCCACTCGGTAGGATTTTAAATACTTAGGCGAGTGCTTGAACTGTAGCTAAGCCCCCGAGTGGGAGGCCGGCTCTCCACTCGGTAGGATTTTTCAAACTTAGACGAGTACTGGACTGCAGCTAAGCCCCTGAGTGGGAGGCTGGCTCAACACTCGGTAGGATTTTTCAAACTTAGGCTAGTACTGGACTGCAGCTAAGCCCCCGAGTGGGAGGCTGGCTTTCCACTCGGTAGAATTTTTCAAACTTAGGCGAGTACTGGACTGCAGCTAAGCCCCTGAGTGGGAGGCTGGCTATCCACTCGGTAGGATTTTTCAAACTTAGGCGAGTACTGGACTGCAGCTAAGCCCCCGAGTGGGAGGCTGGCTCACCACTCGGTAGGATTTTAAATACTTAGGCGAGTACTGGACTGCAGCTAAGCCCCCGAGTGGGAGGCTGGATCTCCACTCGGTAGGATTTTTCAAACTTAGGCGAGTAATGGACTGCAGCTAAGCCCCTGAGTGGGAGGTTTGCTCTCCACTCGGTAGGATTTTGCAAACTTAGGCGAGTACTGGACTGCAACTAAGCCCCTGAGTGGGAGGTTTGCTCTCCACTCGGTAGGATTTTTCAAACTTACGCGAGTACTGGACTACAGCTTAGCCCCCGAGTGGGAGGTTTGCTCTCCACTCGGTAGGATTTTTCAAACTTAGGCGAGTACTGGACTGCAGCTTAGCCCCCAAGTGGGACGCTGGCTCACCACTCGGTAGGATTTTAAATACTTAGGCGAGTACTGGACTGCAGCTAAGCCCCCGAGTGGAAGGCTGGCTCACCACTCGGTAGGATTTTTTTTACAGACTTAGGCGAAACGGATTCGCAGCTAAGCCACCCACTCGGGGATTTCACACGCAAACAAAAGCAACAACAATTATCGGAAAAATTGTAACACTCTTGTCTTTGATAAATAGGCTACATAAGTTTTTCTTATTACATCTCATCCGAGTGAGAACTCAAGTGTAAAAGGGGCGGAGCAGTTCCGCATTCCAAGCTCGTGGCTCATCAATCTGGCGATCGATATTGTAAAGGTGATACGCTCCATTGTGGAGGACTCGGGTGACGATGAACGGGCCTTCCCAAGTAGGAGCGAGCTTGTGTGGTTTCTGTTGATCCACATGGAGGACTAGATCTCCTTCTTGGAAGGCTCGACTCTTCACATTTCAGGCATGGAATCGACGCAAGTCTTGTTGATAAATGGTCGATCGGATCATCGCCATTTCTCTTTCTTCTTCCAGGAGGTCGACTGCGTCTTGCCGGGCTTGTTCTGCTTCATTTTCGGAGTAAAGCTCGACTCGGGGTGCATTTTGAAGCAAATCACTCGGCAAGACTGCCTCCGCTCCATAGACCAGAAAGAACGGGGTTCTTCCAGTCGACCAATTCGGGGTGGTCCTTAATCCCCAAAGAACTGATGGGAGCTCGTCGACCCATGCGCCTGCTGCATGCTTGAGATCGCGCATTAGTCGGGGTTTCAGCCCTTTGAGAATCAGACCATTTGTCCTTTATGCTTGTCCATTCGACTGGGGGTGAGCGACTGAAGCGTAGTCGACTCGTGTGCCTTGAGAGGCGCAGAAAACCCTGAACTTGTCTGAATCAAAGTTTGATCCATTGTCAGTGATGATGCTGTGCGGGACTCCATATCTGAATATCAACTCTCTGATGAAACTGATAGCAGTGCAACTGTCAAGGTTCTTGATAGGCTTAGCTTCAATCCATTTGGTGAACTTGTCGACTGCCACAAGCACATGCATGAAACCGCTCCTGCCCGTTCTCAATGGTCCAACCATATCCAGTCCCCAAGCAGCGAAGGGCCAGACGAGTGGAATGGTCTTCAGGGCTGACGCGGGTTTGTGCGACATATTGGAGTAGAACTGGCATCCTTCACACTTGTCGACTATCTCTTTTGCCATTTCATTTGCTCTCGGCCACTAAAATCCCGCTCGGTATGCTTTAGTCACAATTGTCCGAGAGGACACATGATGACCACAGGTCCCCGAGTGGATATCATCAAGGATTATCTGACCCTCTTCTGGTGTTATACACTTTTGACTGACTCCAGTTGCGCTTTCTCTGTATATCTATCCATTGATGCCTGTTAAGGCTTTGGATCGACGGACAATCTGTCGAGCCTGTTCTTCGTCCTCCGGGAGTTCTTTCCTTAGGATATACACGATGTACGGTATCGTCCAGTCGGGGGTGATTACCAAGACTTCCATGATTAGGTCGACCACTGCTGGAATTTCGACTTCAGTCGGATCCGTGGTGCTCTTTGGCTCCGGGGCTTCATCAGCAAAATGATCTTCCTGTACTGACGGCGAGTGGATGTGTTCCAAAAACACATTGCTGGGAATGGCTTCTCTCTTGGAACCTATTTTTGCCAAATCATCTGCTGCTTGATTTTTCAGTCGGGGTATGTGATGAAGCTCTAACCCCTCGAATTTCTTCTCTAACTTTCTCACTGCATTGCAATAACCAGTCATGGCTGGACTTCTGACGTCCCACTCCTTCATCACCTGATTAACCACCAAATCAGAGTTGCCATAGACCATGAGGCGACGAACGCCGAGTGAAATGGCCATGCGCAACCCATACAAAAGTGCTTCGTATTCTGCTTCGTTATTGGAGGAATCGAAGTGAATCTGGAGAACATATCTGAGCTTATCTCCTCGGGGGGAAACCAATACTACCCCAGCACCGGAACCATTCAGCATCTTAGACCCATCGAAGAACATGGTCCAGTGCTCCGAGTGAACTTGAGTCGGTAGTTGCTGTTCAATGCACTCAGCGACGAAATCTGCAATTGCTTGGGACTTGATAGGCTTCTTTGCCTCAAACTTGATATCTAGGGGAAGGAGTTCAATTGCGCATTTTGCCACTAGACCAGTTGCATCTCTGTTGTGCAAAATCTCTGACAATGGAGCGTCGCTGACGACTGTAATGGAATGGTCAGAGAAGTAATGTGCAACCTTCTTCGTGGTCATATAAATCCCATATACAAGCTTCTGGTAATGAGGATATCTTTGCTTTGATGGAGTCAAAACTTCAGAAACATAATATACTGGGCGCTGAACTTTGAAGGCCTTTCCTTCTTCTTCCCGCTCGACCGTAAGCACAGTACTGACGACTTGTCCCGTGGCTGCAATGTAAAGCAGCAAAGGCTCTTTGCTGATAGGGGTAGCAAGCACTGACTGGGTGAGAGCAGAGCTTTGAGCTCTGCAAACGCTGCATCAGCTTCTGGAGTCCACTCGAACTTGTCTGACTTCTTCATCAATCGGTAAAGAGGCAATGCCTTTTCACCGAGACGAGAGATGAATCGACTTAAAGTGGCCAAGCAACCTGTGAGCTTTTGGATGTCATGCACGCGCATTGGACGCTTCATCCGGAGTATAGTTCCAACCTTTTCTGGATTGGCGTCGATTCCCCGTTCGGAAACGAGAAAACCGAGTAACTTTCCACCGGGAACTCCGAATGTGCACTTTGATGGATTGAGCTTGATATCATACCTCCTGAGGTTGGCAAAGGTTTCAGCAAGGTCAGTCAGCAGGTCGGAACCCTTCCGTGACTTGACAACAATATCATCCATGTATGCTTCCACATTCCGACTGATTTGAGTGAGCAAACACTTCTGAATCATCCTCATGAACGTGGCTCCGGCATTTTTGAGGCTGAATGGCATGGTAACATAACAGAAGCACCCGAATGGAGTGATGAAAGCTGTTTTGATCTCGTCGGGTCCATACAGACGGATCTGATGGTACCCGGAATAGGCGTCTAAAAAAGACAGTCGCTCACATCCCGCAGTCGAGTCGACTATTTGATCGATGCGGGGGAGAGGAAAATGATCTTTCAGGCAGGCCCGATTGATATGTTTAAAGTCAATGCACATGAGAAGTGACTTGTCCTTCTTAGGGACCATGACAACATTGGCGAGCCACTCGGAGTGGTAAATCTCTCGGATGAACTCTGCTGCCAGGTGTGACGCCCGGATAATTAGGCTACAGTAATCGCACGTTAATGGTGCCACGTCAACCGATTACTGTTGCTAGTCTCGCATTAGTTCGAAACCGATCCAACTTCAAAATTGAATTAAAGGCAAACAACAAAAGTTTTCAGAAACTAAAACTAAAATGTTCGGGTTGTGTTAAATAAATTGTAAGTAGTAATGGTGGAGAAACCACACTTTTATAAAAATTTTAAATACTCTAAAAGCAATAAAACAGTAGCAAATACAATTATTTAAATGCTCTAAAAATAATAAACATTTTCAAAACTAAATTGTTATAAGCATTAAACTATAGTGGCAGTGGTATAATTTGTAAAATCTATATAGGTGCCACTTTGGTAATTTACTAAAACTAAAATAAAAGGAAACTATAAGGAAGCAAAAATAGCAAAAGAAAATAGGTAAAGAAAAGGAAACACAAAAGACAGATGACAAAAGAACAAAAAAAATAAATAGAAAGGAACCCCCCCGGGCTTCGGCCTAGCAGGCCAAAGGCCCAAGCGGGCAAGCCTACCCCCACTCCCTTATCCCCTTCCCCCCCCCCCCCCCCGCCGTAACCCTAACCACCGTCCACCACTTCCTCCCCCCCCCCCCCGCACGATGCGCCCCCTCCCCCGATCCGATCTGGATCGGGGCCCGAACGGCCTCGCCCCCGTCGCCCGGATCGGACACGCCCGCCGCCGCCGCCGCCTGAGGACCTCCCCACCGGCCTGCATCCTCGCCGCCGTCGTCCCCGGCATCTTCCCCGAGCCCGCTGCCACTGACCCCGCGAAACCCCCCTGTGAGGCCTCGCCCCTCTCCACTCCCCTCTGTTCCCTACGTTCGCGCCGTCGTCGCGCTCGGCCGCTCGGTCGCGCCCGTCGCCGCGCCTCCCTCTCCTCATCTCTCCCTCATCGCACCGTGCCCGCGCCCGTCTGCGCTCTCTCGCGCCCCGTGCTCGCGCTCGCCCATGGCCGCGCCCCGTGCCTACGGCCGCCCGGGGACTGCTGCCCGCTGCACCCCGCGTGCTGCGCCGCTGCCGCCGCCACCACTGCTACCTCGCTCCGCTGCACAGCCGCGCCACCGCGCTCCCGCCGACCGCCTCCCGCTGCAGCTCCGGCCACCCCAAGCCGCTCTCTGGCCGGGTACCAGCGACCCTGGCCTCGCCCTACCTCGCTCCGGCGCCGCACGGCGCTCCTCCCGTCCCTCCCGCTCCGGCCACTGGTGGCCGACCTCGCCGGCGGCCCCGACCCCCTCGCTGGCCACGGCCCGAGTCCGCCCCGTCCTGCAGCGCCCACAACCGCGCCCAGCGCCCGCTTCCCCTGTGCCCGTTATGGCCTCTGGGGCCTATGACAGATGGGCCCCACACCCAGAATGTTTCTGATTTAAAAAAAATGAAATGAAAATTAATAAAATAATAATAATAATAATAAATAATAAGTAATTAAAATTATTAATTAACTAGTTAGTTAGTTAATTAAGTTAATTAATCCTGTTAATTAATCTAATCAATTAGTTAGGTTAACTAAACCCTAATTAGACTAAACAGTCTATGACCAGTGGGACCCACACGTCAGTGACCAGTCAACGTCTCTGTTGACTGCTGACGTCATGCTGACGTCAGCGTGCACTGCTCTGGATAATGTTGATTAAATTAATTAAATAAATTCTAAAAATGATTTAAAACTTTAGAAAAATCATATCTTTTAATCCGTAACTCGGATTAAAATATTTTCAACATGAAAGTTGCTCAGAACGACGAGACGATCCCGGATACGCAGCCCGTTCATCCGCCGCACACCCCTAACATATCAAACTCGCAACTTTCCCCCTCCGGCTCCTCTGCCTGAAAACGCGAAACACCGGGGATACTTTCCCGGATGTTTCCCCCTTCACTGGTATCATCCCATACTGCGTTAGGGCACCTCTAACGCCGTTATTTGTCATGTCATGCATCACTATGCATCTGCTTGCTTAAATAATTATTGTTTCTCGCCCCTCTTCTCTCGATAGACACCGAGACCGACGTTGCTGCTGCCCCGTTCGACTACGGAGTTGACGACCCCTCTCTCTTGCCAGAGCAACCAGGCAAGCCCCCCCCCCCCTTGATCACCAGATATCGCCTATTCTTCTCTATACTGCTTGCATTAGAGTAGTGTAGCATGTTACTGCTTTCCGTTAATCCTATACTGCTGCATAGCCTGTCCTTGCTACTACTGTTGTTACCTTTACCTGCTATCCTACTGCTTAGTATAGGATGCTAGTGTTCCATCAGTGCCCCTACACTCTTGTCCGTCTGCCATGCTATACTATCGGGCCGTGATCACTCGGGGGTGATCACGGGCATATACTATATACTATACACTGTTACATTACATGTGATACTGTTCGGAGATGGGGGCTGAAGGGGCAGGTGGCTCCATCCCGGTAGAGGTGGGCCTGGGTTCCCGACGGCCCCCGACTGTTACTTTGTGGCGGAGCGACAGGGCAGGTTTAGACCACCTAGGAGAGAGGTGGGCCTGGCCCTAGTCGGTGTTCGCGATCCTTAACACGCTTAACGAGATCTGGGTATTTGATCTGAGTCTGGCCATTTGGTCTATACGCACTAACCACCTACGCGGGAGTAGTTATGGGTATCCCGACGTCGTGGTATCAGCCGAAGCACTTCTTGACGTCAGCGACTGAGTGGCGCGCGCCGGATTGGACTGGAACGCCACTAGGCTAGGTCTGCTTCCGGCCGCGTTCGCAACGTGCAGGTGTGCTCAGGGCGATGGGCCCAGACCCCTGCGCGCTTAGGTTTAGACCAGCGTGCTGACCGCTCTGTTGTGCCTAGGTGGGGCTGCGACGTGTTGATCTTCCGAGGCCGGGCATGACCCAGGAAAGTGTGTCCGGCCAAATGGGATCAAGCGTGTTGGGCTATGTGGTGCACCCCTGCAGGGAAGTTTATCTATTCGAATAGCCGTGTCCCTCGGTAAAAGGACGACCCGGAGTTGTACCTTGACCTTATGACAACTAGAACCGGATACTTAATAAAACACACCCTTCCAAGTGCCAGATACAACCCGGTGATCGCTCTCTAACAGGGCATCGAGGAGGGGATCGCCGGATAGGATTATGCTATGCGATGCTACTTGGAGGACTTCAGTCTACTCTCTTCTATATGCTGCAAGACGGAGGTGACGAGAAGCGTAGTCTTCGATAAGACTAGCTATCCCCCTCTCATTCTGGCATTCTGCAGTTCAGTCCACTGATATGGCCCTTTACACATATATCCATGCATATGTAGTGTAGCTCCTTGCTTGCGAGTACTTTGGATGAGTACTCATGGTTGCTTTACTTCCCCCTTTTCCCCCTTTTCCTTCTACCCGGTTGCCGCAACCAGATGCTGGAGCCCAGGATCCAGACGCCACCTTCGACGACAACTCCTACTACTCTGGAGGTGCCTACTACTACGTGCAGCCCGCTGATGACGACCATGAGTAGTTAGGAGGATCCCAGGCAGGAGGCCTGCGCCTCGTTCGATCTGTATCCCAGTTTGTGCTAGCCTTCTTAAGGCAAACTTGTTTAACTTATGTCTGTACTCAGATATTGTTGCTTTCGCTGACTTGTCTATGATCGAGCACTTGTATTCGAGCCCTCGAGGCCCCTGGCTTGTATTATGATGCTTGTATGACTTATTTATGTTTTAGAGTTGTGTTGTGATATCTTCCCGTGAGTCCCTGATCTTGATCGTACACATTTGCGTGCATGATTAGTGTACAATTGAATTGGGGGCGTCACAAGTTGGTATCAGAGCCGACTGCCTGTAGGAATCCCCCTTTCCAACTCCTTGGTCGAAGTCGAGTCTAGACATTGCAAAACTTTTACTAACATGGCTGTGTGTCTTACGGGCACACGTCGCCATTGGGTGGTAGTAGGATCTTTTATTCCTCAACCTATACTCTGGGACTCTAACATCTCTTCTATTCGGGTTAAACGATTTTACCAACTCTGACTCTAGGTTCTCGATAATACTTTTCGCCGGAGAGCCCCTTATTACAGATGATCGTCGGCTACACCAGAAGATTTCAAAGTTACTCTCCGATACTCTTTTGAGACTTTGTGCCCGTTGCTTTTGCAATTCCTTACCATCGAAATATCCCTAGGGATAAATACTTACACCTGTCGTGCTTACTTTTATCCCCAGTCGACCTTGTTATTACAAGATACCCCGAGAATATTTTGTGCCTACTGCCTTGCAGTTCTTTGCCACCTGAATGCCCCTAAGAATAATTTCTCGCACTTTCCGAGTATCCGCTCATCCCCAGTTTGTTCAGGTGTTTCACAAAAGTCTTTGAAATACTATCCAATCCTCGGAAAATCCTTAGCAGCTTTATTGCTCTGCAAGTACTTGTCTACTTACATTATGGATGCTTCCCATATAGTTGGCAATATTCACTAGTATCCTTTGGGACCGTCATTTTGATCCTATTGATTCAACATGTGTGCGAATGCACACAATCATCTATCAACCCTTCTAAATTATCTTTCCGGCTCAGACGTCTTTCGAACCTGAGCTGGTTCGGCAAATCGGATTGCCATCGATTGTACCCCTAAGTCTATTCAACTTATCCATCCTTGATCAGAGCTTTTGCTCCTGATCCCTTGATTTGAAAATCATAATTCCTTTGCTAATTAAACATTGAATTATTCAGATGTTCTATAAAGCGATGCATTGCATTCTTTCTTCCTCTGATTGGGTATCGATACTCACTGTTGGATTATTATCCGACAATGTTCTTCTTAATTAATCACCTTGTGAGTTCTTTCTCCGATACACACTGCCTTTGGTAAATTGTTTCATCTGCTTTCTCAACCATGCTCCGCTCTCGAGCTGGTGATAATTACTATTGAAGCTTGTGGTATATGTTTCCACGATACCCCGATGGGTTGAACATATACCTTCCTTAATTTTTGTGAACCCAAAAGTCTTCATGGGTCATGACCTTCTAATATTCCGCCAGTTACACTTTCAAACTCTAAACATTCTTAACTGAGAACAGTAAATGAGAAGTGGTGTATTGGAGAAGTGGGAGTCGACCTTGAACCTTGCGTTCATGCCCATGGACACGATGCTGATCTTATCATGGAAGCTTCTCGTAGTAATAATAATCCCCTTGTTATAACTTCTTCTCTTATCTATGCTTGGTCTTTTGCGACCGTGGTTTCGACCATATTGTTCTTCTTTGATCCCATTTCTTGGACAAGTTTAAGTGCTTGCCTTATGCAAATGATTTCACTTGTCCAACCTCTATCCCGCTCTACCATTGAGTATACCCACTAGTACCGCGAGAATATCATGGAACTACATAACTCCTTATGGGTTCTTCATCAACTATTATTTCTCACCGATTCCAATTTCCTGGGTTCTGGGTTGTCGTCAACCGAGAACACTGATAAGTGAATCAATTCCGCTCCTAGATTCAATAACTCTAAGTATTCTTCATTGCTTATGAGTTTTATTAATCATTCAAGTCATTGCTAGCCTGATCGGCTATATCATTATCGTGCAACTTTTAACTGTGCTACCTGGCCCCTCTTTCCGGAGCACAGATTTAGATGGTAAGCTAATCTTCCGTGATCTTCCTCGTCATATCATTTCTCCTTGAACAGACTTGATTTTGAGTTTCTGTCGTACCCATGGTTCCAATAACCTTTCGCTTCATCATTCCTTTGACTCGATGTCGTCACTGATCGATTACATCTTCATGAAATCTCTCGACAAATGTGTCGAGATCATCATCAACCTTATGAGCTCTTCCAGGATATCAATCGGATTCATGAAGAGAAATACCATCCTTGCCCTCGATGATCTGTGTTATCATCGACCACGCCTTCCGTTCAACACAAACTTCTTCGTGTTTTGTGTTATACCTTGAGATCCCTTCTACCCAGCATTGTTCTTCTTTACCTTGGAGTATTGCCATCTTTTATGTCAAGAATGTTGTGAGAATTTCACCACCTCTTAAGAATTCTTGATACATGTGATACCTTCTGCCATATTCGTTCATTCCTTGGTCTCCGTGTTGTGTTTAACCAGAATACCGGCAATTGAGCTATGACGTGTGAATTCAGAACTTATAGCAACCCTATTGCTTTGAAGTGAATGGGCAATAGTTCATTGTAAGTCTTTCGATAACTGAATTACCATTTTAACATTGTTCGTGTGACCCCGCCCATATTTCGGGTGCACCTTTCAATCAATGTTTAAATGGTTATGTTTCCTCGAGCATACCTCATTGTATCATTTTAACTGACAATTGTCATCCCCTTGTTCACCTAATTGTGGAGATCCATCTTTTGGTTATCTCAATGAATTGTCGCTGAGTTCATCATCCACCCCTTCATCCTCTCCTTGGTTAAATGGTGAACCCATGATTCGGGACTTGCTTTCATAGTTCATTTCCCGAGAATTTTGCAACGCCATCCCGTCAATGTGTTGCACCTCTTCTTCTCATCCCGAGTCTGAGGTATCCTCACACCCATCGGAACTGGATCTCGATCAGATATGATGGTTGGGACATATTCCCAAGAGTTATAAGATTGGCCTTTAAACCGATAAGGTGATGTCATGCCTAGCACACCTGGACGGAGGCCCTATTGTTATAGATTCCTTTCAGTAAGGTTATCCATTCTTTCCTGAGGAAATCGTAAGACGTATTCTATAAGTTGTTCCTGATGGATCCTTTTGTTTCCAAAGTCTGACCTTTGCTCGTAGACCATGTCAATGCTATCTCGAAGCATGTTGGTGGTGCTCCGATTTTCAACAATAAAATTTGAAGCCCAATGCTAAATGTTACTTGCTCAATTATCCAAACACCGATGCATCGGTAATGACATGAACTTTCTCTCCCCTTTCCTAAAGAGTTTTCTACATTATATCCTGCCAAGGATATCATGCTTTGCTTGGCCTTGGGAAGGATATACCCCTGATATATGTGTTTAAACACTTTTCCTTCCCATTATTTGGTTTAACCTTTCTTGTGATCTATCTGATCTAAGCAATAATATTCTCCTGCTTATGTATATACCTCGGTGTACAATTCTGTCAGCAAGACCCTGTTAGTATTGTTGATGACATTTCGGTAGCCAGCGATGGACGAGAACCTTGCCTATTGGCCCGCCTCGTTCAACGAGCAGGAAAATGGTTCTCTTCGTCCCTCGCCCTTGGTATCGATGTTGTTGCCGACATAACTGAAAGGCTACCCCCTGACATGCCTTACTATCGTGACCGTGCAATGTCGGCCCCCCTTCCTACTTTCAACCACATGGTGGGCCAATAACCCACCGTTCCACATGATCGAAACCTGACTCTCCTGTACACCCCCTGTTCCCAAAGTTATTCCTCGCGCGTGGCCTCGTATATAATTCACGGGCCACCTTCTGAGAGATCATCAATTCTGCTATCAGACACAATACTTATTTCCATTGCTTTGAACCCCTTTTTCACGCCCTGTTTCAGGCATCGAACAATTGCCTGCCCGCTCAAAACTTCCCATGATACATCCTTACTTTGCTCTCGATATTTTCTTAAGTATCAACTCGAGAGTTACTCCCGCCACCTTCCTCGATGTTATCGACCAGATAGTCAACCTTGCAGAGGTCTGTTCTCTCGGAATGCCCACCCTTTATTCTCTCGTAAGTATGATGGAGTTCCCGAAGAAAGAATGCCGACTACATTATGATGACCTGAAGCAGAGAAATGAAGACATCAATGTATTGGACCGGCCTCATTAAGAAGAGCAAGTCAGAATGAGAAGACCCGCTAGATTCGTTACCAAACCTTCCCCCTTTCACTACCTCTTAAATCTCGGGACGAGATTTCTTGTAGTGGAGGAGAATTGTGACGCCCGGATAATTAGGCTACAGTAATCGCACGTTAATGGTGCCACGTCAACCGATTACTGTTGCTAGTCTCGCGTTAGTTCGAAACCGATCCAACTTCAAAATTGAATTAAAGGCAAACAACAAAAGTTTTCAGAAACTAAAACTAAAATGTTCGGGTTGTGTTAAATAAATTGTAAGTAGTAATGGTGGAGAAACCACACTTTTATAAAAATTTTAAATACTCTAAAAGGAATAAAACAGTAGCAAATACAATTATTTAAATGCTCTAAAAATAATAAACATTTTCAAAACTAAATTGTTATAAGCATTAAACTATAGTGGCAGTGGTATAATTTGTAAAATCTATATAGGTGCCACTTTGGTAATTTACTAAAACTAAAATAAAAGGAAACTATAAGGAAGCAAAAATAGCAAAAGAAAATAGGTAAAGAAAAGGAAACACAAAAGACAGATGACAAAAGAACAAAAAAAAATAGAAAGGAACCCCCCCGGGCTTCGGCCTAGCAGGCTAAAGGCCCAAGCGGGCAAGCCTACCCCCACTCCCTTATCCCCTTCCCCCCCTAACCCTAACCACCGTCCACCACTTTCTCCCCCCCCGCATGATGCGCCCCCCTCCCCCGATCCGATCTCGATCGGGGCCCGAACGGCCTCGCCCCCGTCGCCCGGATCGGACGCGCCCGCCGCCGCCGCCGCCTGAGGACCTCCCCACCGGCCTGCATCCTCGCCGCCGTCGTCCCCGGCATCTTCCCCGAGCCCGCTGCCACTGACCCCGCGAAACCCCCCTGTGAGGCCTCGCCCCTCTCCACTCCCCTCTGCTCCCTACGTTCGCGCCGTCGTCGCGCTCGGCCGCTCGGTCGCGCCCGTCGCCGCGCCTCCCTCTCCTCATCTCTCCCTCATCGCACCGTGCCCGCGCCCGTCTGCGCTCTCTCGCGCCCCGTGCTCGCGCTCGCCCATGGCCGCGCCCCGTGCCTGCGGCCGCCCGGGGCCTGCTGCCCGCTGCACCCCGCGTGCTGCGCCGCTGCCGCCGCCACTACTGCTACCTCGCTCCGCTGCACAGCCGCGCCACCGCGCTCCCGCCGACCGCCTCCCGCTGCAGCTCCGGCCACCCCAAGCCGCTCTTTGGCCGGGTACCAGCGACCCTGGCCTCACCCTACCTCGCTCCGGCGCCGCACGGCGCTCCTCCCGTCCCTCCCGCTCCGGCCACTGGTGGCCGACCTCGCCGGCGGCCCCGACCCCCTCGCTGGCCACGGCCCGAGTCCGCCCCGTCCTGCAGCGCCCACAACCGCGCCCAACGCCCGCTTCCCCTGTGCCCGTTATGGCCTCTGGGGCCTATGACAGATGGGCCCCACACCCAGAATGTTTCTGATTTAAAAAAAATGAAATGAAAATTAATAAAATAATAATAATAATAATAAATAATAAGTAATTAAAATTATTAATTAACTAGTTAGTTAGTTAATTAAGTTAATTAATCCTGTTAATTAATCTAATCAATTAGTTAGGTTAACTAAACCCTAATTAGACTAAACAGTCTATGACTAGTGGGACCCACACGTCAGTGACCAGTCAACGTCTCTGTTGACTGCTGACGTCATGCTGACGTCAGCATGCACTGCTCTGGATAATGTTGATTAAATTAATTAAATAAATTCTAAAAATGATTTAAAACTTTAGAAAAATCATATCTTTTAATCCGTAATTCGGATTAAAATATTTTCAACATGAAAGTTGCTCAGAACGATGAGACGAACCCGGATACGCAGCCCGTTCATCCGCCGCACACCCCTAACATATCAAACTCGCAACTTTCCCCCTCCGGCTCCTCTGCCTGAAAACGCGAAACACCGGGGATACTTTCCCGGATGTTTCCCCCTTCACTGGTATCATCCCATACTGCGTTAGGGCACCTCTAACGCCGTTATTTGTCATGTCATGCATCACTATGCATCTGCTTGCTTAAATAATTATTGTTTCTCCCCCCTCTTCTCTCGATAGACACCGAGACCGACGTTGCTGCTGCCCCGTTCGACTACGGAGTTGACGACCCCTCTCTCTTGCCAGAGCAACCAGGCAAGCCCCCCCCTTGATCACCAGATATCGCCTATTCTTCTCTATACTGCTTGCATTAGAGTAGTGTAGCATGTTACTGCTTTCCGTTAATCCTATACTGCTGCATAGCCTGTCCTTGCTACTACTGTTGTTACCTTTACCTGCTATCCTACTGCTTAGTATAGGATGCTAGTGTTCCGTCAGTGCCCCTACACTCTTGTCCGTCTGCCATGCTATACTATCGGGCCGTGATCACTCGGGGGTGATCACGGGCATATACTATATACTATACACTGTTACATTACATGTGATACTGTTCGGAGATGGGGGCTAAAGGGGCAGGTGGCTCCATCCCGGTAGATGTGGGCCTGGGTTCCCGACGGCCCCCGACTGTTACTTTGTGGCGGAGCGACAGGGCAGGTTCAGACCACCTAGGAGAGAGGTGGGCCTGGCCCTAGTCGGTGTTCGCGATCCTTAACACGCTTAACGAGATCTGGGTATTTGATCTGAGTCTGGCCATTTGGTCTATACGCACTAACCACCTACGCGGGAGTAGTTATGGGTATCCCGACGTCGTGGTATCAGCCGAAGCACTTCTTGACGTCAGCGACTGAGTGGCGCGCGCCGGATTGGACTGGAACGCCACTAGGCTAGGTCTGCTTCCGGCCGCGTTCGCAACGTGCAGGTGTGCTCAGGGCGATGGGCCCAGACCCCTGCGCGCTTAGGTTTAGACCGGCGTGCTGACCGCTCTGTTGTGCCTAGGTGGGGCTGCGACGTGTTGATCTTCCGAGGCCGGGCATGACCCAGGAAAGTGTGTCCGGCCAAATGGGATCAAGCGTGTTGGGCTATGTGGTGCACCCCTGCAGGGAAATTTATCTATTCGAATAGCCGTGTCCCTCGGTAAAAGGACGACCCGGAGTTGTACCTTGACCTTATGACAACTAGAACTGGATACTTAATAAAACACACCCTTCCAAGTGCCAGATACAACCCGGTGATCGCTCTCTAACAGGGCATCGAGGAGGGGATCGCCGAGTAGGATTATGCTATGCGATGCTACTTGGAGGACTTCAGTCTACTCTCTTCTATATGCTGCAAGACGGAGGTGACGAGAAGCGTAGTCTTCGATAAGACTAGCTATCCCCCTCTCATTCTGGCATTCTGCAGTTCAGTCCACTGCTATGGCCCTTTACACATATATCCATGCATATGTAGTGTAGCTCCTTGCTTGCGAGTACTTTGGATGAGTACTCATGGTTGCTTTACTTCCCCCTTTTCCCCCTTTTCCTTCTACCCGGTTGCCGCAACCAGATGCTGGAGCCCAGGATCCAAACGCCACCTTCGACGACGACTCCTACTACTCTGGAGGTGTCTACTACTACGTGCAGCCCGCTGATGACGACCATGAGTAGTTAGGAGGATCCCAGGCAGGAGGCCTGTGCCTCGTTCGATCTGTATCCCAGTTTGTGCTAGCCTTCTTAAGGCAAACTTGTTTAACTTATGTCTGTACTCAGATATTGTTGCTTCCGCTGACTTGTCTATGATCGAGCACTTGTATTCGAGCCCTCGAGGCCCCTGGCTTGTATTATGATGCTTGTATGACTTATTTATGTTTTAGAGTTGTGTTGTGATATCTTCCCGTGAGTCCCTGATCTTGATCGTACACATTTGCGTGCATGATTAGTGTACGATTGAATCGGGGGCGTCACACCAGGAGCCGAGATACCTCCTCGCCAATGGCCTTTCTTTTCTGGACGGCGGACCATCGAAGATGTTCTTTGACAGGCTTAACCTTTGGGTCGACTCGTAGACGGTGCTCAGCCAGTCCCCTGGGAACCCCCGGCATGTCAGAAGGCTTCCATGCGAAGATGTCCCAGTTCTCACAGAGGAACTGGATGAGCTCTTCTTCCTATTTGGAGTCGAGTGTTGTTGAGATATGGGTCGGAGCAGCATTGGGATCGTTCGGGTGAATGTTAACCGGCTTCGTTTCCCAAGACGACTGGAAAGCTCACTCTGAAGCGGGCTTCGGGTAAATGAGTTTACCCTCTTCATGTTTCTTGGAGTAGATGTGACACGGCAAATCCAACACATCTTTTCTGTCTTGGTCTTTCACTTTCTTGGGGTTCCACGGTCCCTTGGGTTTCCCCTTGAATTTTCCTTGAGTTACAGCCAGGGCTTCTCCAGGAGCAACTGGCTCGGCTTTCTGCTTCTGCTTCCGACTGGAATTTCCTCCTCCAGTTTCTTTGGCGACTGACTTGAGCTTGCCACTCCGGAGTCGATCCTCATCTTCACCATTAGCGTACTTAGTGGCAATTTCCATCATTCGATTCAGAGATACGTCTCCGGTCCGACCGAATTTCAGATTCAGTTCTCCATTCTTGACGCCTTCCTTGAAGGCACAGACTGCTTGGTGGTCTGGCACATTTTCTACAGTGTGGTGTAACGTGATCCACCTCTGGATGTAATCCCTCAAAGTTTCATTCGACTTCTGCACACAAGACCGCAGTTCGGTCAGCCCTGCCGGTCGTTTGCATGTTCCTTCAAACGTTGTGACAAACACTCGGGCGAGATCTTCCCAAGTGTAAATGCTGCTAGGCGCTAACTGATTCAGCCATGCTTTGGCCGAGCCCCCCAACATGAGAGGCAGGTGCTTCATGGCCACTTCATCATTGCCACCACCGATTTGAACAGCCACTCGGTAGTCTTCAAGCCAAGTGTCGGGCTTGGATTCACCAGTGAACTTACTGACTCCAGTCGCCAACCTGAAATTGGGAGGAATCGCTGCGGTCCTGATGGCTCTACTAAAGCACTCTGGCCCTGAAACATGTGCTCTGCTGCTGGTAGGTGCATCTCTGTTGTGATCTTCCCGGTGAGCCCTGTTCCTGTCGACCAGACCATGAACGAGAATGGATCTCGCATCAAAGCCTGGTTCCCTGGGGTCGACTGGAATCCTCCGCCCAACACTATGAGGGCGTCTGTCATCCTGCTATCGAGGCACATATGATCCACTCCTCGGGGGAGGTGTGGACACTCGGCGTCGATCATCACGATTGAACTGCTGATCGTACTGATCACGGTTCGTGTGCTGATCGCGCCGGTCTCCACGTCCCTCACGGCTCGGGGGCGGTCTTCGGCTGTGGGCCGACTGGACTGTATCTGCTGCAATGGATCGACTATGGATCCTGTTCCGCGACTGAGAAACGGCGGAATTCTGGTCACCTGCTGCCCGGAGTAACGCTCTGATCTGCAGCAGGCCTCTGCCAGCCTCTGACTGGGAGGGCTGAATTGACTCTGCTATACGGGTTGCAGCTGCTAAATTCTGAATCGGAGTTCGATATACCCGCGGGGGCGGAAAGAGTTGACGTCGACTGGATTCTGGAACCCGTTGACACGCTCGCTCGTCGAGTACTCGCTGGAGGTTCTCAAGTCGAGTGCGCTCAGCCGAGTTAGCCAAGCGCGCGCCCTCCAAGGCACGGGCCTCAGGGGTTTCTCCAACGATAGGAGTGTGAAGTGCATCCATGTTCCGGCGACAAAGTTCCTCTCTCTGCAGCGACGTGAGTGGCTCGGGGAGATACTCCTCAAGGGGATGCGACGGGTCGCCTCCACTTGCGCCTCCGTCGGTGCGGGGAAAACCGGGAGGACTACGTGGTCCATCGATTACCAGAACTTCCGCCGCTGGGTCACTGCTGTCGCATTCGGACGCGGTCTCTGCGGAGCGAGTCGACAGGTCGAACAGGCCGTAGAGGGATTCGTCGGGCTCGATCGTCGCGACTTGTGGGGTGGCCGACTGACGGGCCACCGCATGTCTCACCCACCTCTGAAGCCTCGACCGACCGGAGCGCTTGCGCCGGCGGGAGACAGGGAGGGAGGACGCCACACGAGCCGACCGGTACTGGGTCGACGGCTGCCGCAGAAGGACACCACGGACGCATGCGCGAAAGTGGGTCGCCCCGCGGACGGGGAGCGCGTCGACATCAAGTGGAGCCTCCTGAAGCCAAGCGGAGTCGTCGGCGATGAACGTAAGCGCGCCGAGACAGATCTCGCGGCCCTCCACCAAAACTCCGCCCGAAACCATGATCAAAGTGATCGGAAAAATCTCTACTTCTCCAACTAGGCGCTAAGACTCCAGCCCCACGGTGGGCGCCAACTGTCATGGTTCTAACTCTGACAGTAATGTAGGGGGGTATGTATGCAGAGGCTAGATCTTAGCTATGGAGCAGTAGTAAGCACACGAGTTTTACGAGTTCAGGCCCTTCTCGGAGGAAGTAACAGCCCTACGTCTCGGAGCCCGGAGGCGGTCGACTGGATTATGTGTGTATGAGTTATAGGGGTACGAACCCTTTACACTGAGGAGGGGGTGGCTTATATAGAGTTCGCCAGACCGCTCCGGCCCTCAGTTATGCAGAGTATAAAGTACATTAAGGCTGGGCGTTACTGGTAACGCCTCTAATAAAGTGTTATGATGACCATAAAAGCTACTTAATGACCGACCGTTTGCGTGCGGAGTGACTTTAGGTCTCCTGGCAGTCGAGTGGTTCCTTCATGGTCGAGTGTCTTCGAGTCCGTCGATTGAAAGGTGATTTTTTCTAGGGATGTCCTTGGGTAGGGTAGTTAGGACAGGTCCATGACCCTACCCTAGGTACATTGCTTCATCAGGGGGCGCAAGTTGGTGAGGAGCCAGCCTGTCGTTGACCCGAACCTTTTTTGGTGGCGGTCGCGTGGGCCAGTGACGGTCCAGAGGCTCGAGGACTCCGCGGAGGTGGTGCGTCACCGTGTTAGTGAGGAGGACGCGCACGTCCGTCGCTACTTGTTTGCGTTGGAGCACAGGTTCTCCAATACCTGGCAGGTTCTCCAGGGATCTCACTGGAGCTATGATCCCGTGATGGTTCCTTCTCTATGGGTGTCCACCGCCCGCGCCGATACCCGTCGTGTGCTAGGGTTTTAGTTGTATTAGTTATGTTATATGTATGATACTATTCGGGATGTATTAGTGATAATATTCGACGATGTACAGACGCATGAGATGATTTACTTTTGCTTATTGAATGCATGCTAATTTGAGTCCTATAAGATATTTTGAAATGTATATCTTGTGTTGCTCAATATCCAAGTGGCCGGTCATGTTTGCAGGTTAAACCTCCGAGTGGACTATGTTTTGCCGGAGTGTTGATTCATTTCCGTTCCGGCAAATTTCAGGCGCTCGATATGTCCTATTTTAGCAAAGGTCATGCCGGATTTTTCCATGAATTTTGGCATGACTTGTGCCAGAATATATAGGAAATATCGAGTGCCCCGGATTTATGTGTTGAGTATCCTGGTAGTTGTCTTCGATCGATTTTCAATTAATTTTTTAACTATGAACATAGGAAATGTCTGACGACGAAAAGGATTTCGGTATTTGCAAATACTGCGAAGACGAGCGCGGCCTGTGCGACGGAATCTTCCTAGATGATGATAGGCGCTTCAGCATCAAGCTCGACGAGAACTTCGAAGCGGATACAGTAAGTCACAACGACAAGTCTTTTTTCGTAATTAAGCATGACATCTGCTTCATTTGCTTCAACTTATATTATTTTTTACTATTGTACTAGCGTATCCCCTGCCATGCAAGAGCTTTTGTATTGGATAAGATAGGTTTCAGTCATACTATGGAGGTAAAGAAAGTTTACTTGAAGACCGAGCATGGTTATAATTTCCACGTAAATTATACAATTCAGACGACTACACCTATTTTGGATGCAAAATATGGCGAGCACTATGCAAGACTTATGCATTTGAGCTTGATATGGTTATCACCTTTGATATTCGTCCGGAAGATGATATTGAAGGTACTACCGACATCTGAGTCGATGTGCAGACGCCTCCAGTTATACCATTATGTAAGTTTCTCAACCATATTTATGTCTTTGATATTGTTTATTCAAAAATAGTTGACAACTAATTTGTATTGTCAGCTTATTTCGGTGCGAGCAAACATGTCCAGGGCTTGGTAGACAGGACCTACTACTGTAACGAGGCTGAACTCAACTGCGAGGAGCTAAATCATGATATTTCATGGCTTGAGGATCTTGATACTGTCAAGACAAATTTTCTTCCTGCATTTAGAAATGTTAGTACTGAAAACGTGCGACCAATAGTGTTCGTAATGAACTACGGTCACATCTATCTAGGAAGGATGATAAGATTTTTACTATTTATCCTCAGTGCATCTTTTCCATACATTATTTTTGAAGTTAAACTTCATTGCTAAGTATGTTACCATACGATGTTCTTCAACAGGGACTCCCGATGAATGTTGTGCCTTATGGGATCGAGACTAAAGGTACCATGAGTATTATTAGCTTACGACCAAGATATCCTACAGATTACTTTAGTGCATTCAAGATTAGCGACAGATGCTTAATAGTGCAAGACTGGACCAAATATGTGATGGGGGAGCGCAGAGAAGTACTAGGGGGCAGCAAACAGATGCGCTACCCATGATTAGGAGACAGGTTCATCTGCATGCTCCAACTTGATCAAGGCGGAGAGCTACACATGTTTTATGTTATTTTACCTAAGAGAGTGCAGCAGGAGTGATTAGCTAGCTTGAAATGAGTTTGAGGATGATGATGTGCTACACTATTACTATGATGATAAAATAGCTAGTGTTGGTGGTAATGACTATGATGATTATTATTAGCTAGTGTTAGTGGTGATTAAATAAATACTGTTGGTGGTAATGACTATGATGATGATTAAATAGCTTGTGCTGACGGATTAGATTCAAGTGGAGGCAACATGTGGTGCACATCGAAAGTACTACTAGTCCAAACTAGATCAAGTTTGGATTAGTAGTATACTTTTGACATGCACCACATATTGCCTCCACTTGAACCTAATTCACCTTCATTTGACACACTGTTATGGACATAATGATGTAAACCTCATAACTGGTATTGTACCAATATTTGTCCTATGGCGCATAAATACACTAAAAAAAGAATACTAGTAGCGATGGCGAGAAAACACGCTGCCAGTAGTTACATTAGCAGTAGCGCGGGAGTGAACAGACGATGCAGCTATTTGCCATAGCAGTAGCGCGTGTGGGCACGCGTTACTGCTAAGCAATAGCTGTAGCGCCTTATTAGTAACACGCCTACCCGCACTACTAGTGAGCACAAAACCCGCGCTGCTGCTAGCCTTTTCCCTAGTAGTGTCGGTAAACCAATTAAGCCAGTTCACGATGCAAATAACCAGTTAAGTCAGTGTGGACATTATAAACCATAGTCTCTAAGAAATCTCACCTCTAGTTTACTTTTCTAGCAAATGAAAAGATTGACCGGCAATAACTAATTTTGCATAGAGTTCAAACGCCACTCGGGCGATGAGTCACTAGGGATTGGGCTGTATCAAGGGATTAGAAGGCATCGGGAATTAAAACCAAACTTTGGTCTATATTGATACTGCAGAAAAGACTTTACGCTCATAGAAGAAGTTAGAATGAGTACAGAGGTGGTACAACACATGACAGACGCAAGGGGCGTGAATATGATGCCCGAAGCAGAGAAACATAAGATGCTCGACCCAAACAAAGAAGTACACATCTAAACTTGCCAACCAGAGAAACAGCCGAACCAACAACTAAACGCCCAAAACTCTAAAGTCATCACAGAGGGTGCCGCGAGCAACCAAGACAACACTTTCATGAAGGAGAACCCATTCAGATCAACGGGACTACACGAGAGCCCATTCAAATCACCTTCTCGCCTAACCATGCATCAATTGTGTCACAAGGCTCTTTCATTTCCCTTTGCCCTGTTAGCATTGTCAGGGATATTTCCCTTTGCTCTTTCATTTCCCTTTGCCCTGTTATCATTGTCAGGGATATTTTCTTTGCTCTTTCATTTCCCTTTGCCCTGTTAGCATTGTCAGGGATATTCTCTTTCATTTCCCTTTGCCCTACACGTGAGGAAGTATTTTCCCGACACATGAAAAAATAGCAGCAACATTCATGCTCTTACCCAAATTCACTGGAACGGAGGAGTATGGAGGTTCCATCGCCGTCATCAAGGAGAGATAGAGCTGTGGCCTGGCTTGCGTGAACATGCATGGAATTGCCGCCATGGCACCTTTGGGGAGCTTCCGCTCTGTTTCTACTACTATTTCTAGTTTTCTACGTTGGGAAAGTCATGCATGGTCTTTCAGAGAAAATGAAAATGGTTGAGCGGAGATAAACTTTCTCATTTCTTGATGGCTCATGCAGAACCTGGTCCTGTCCCAGCAATATTTTGACAAGTGTCCGTCCATAATCCCCTCACGAGTAATCTTTGAGCTGGACAATTTGCATTGTTACTTACTGTTCCAACTAGTGCACAGTTGTTGAGTAGCATCGATGCTTGGTTCCCCATCTTGTCGTTGCACACGAGGTAACGCAATGGAACCACCTGTTGAGGACTAGGGATGCGAGGCGGCGCCCGAACCCGTCCCGCTCCTTATACAAATTAGAAAAAGTTAGTTCTAGCCAGGCTGTGGAGTTGTTAGGCAAAGTTGTACTAATTCAACACTTTGGCGGTCTAGTCTCTAGTGACGACTGAATCCATCCACAGAATTCTTCTCGCTCTATCTGCTGCACCACCCACCATAATTCGCAGGGACGTGCTAGGCCGCTGATATATAGCCTAAGATTGTAGGTTGAGTCCTCTTTTCTAATTAAGAGATAAGTACTTGTGACGAAGATAATGCTCAGAGTTTGTATGATAAATATTAAGAACAAGCAGATTATGCCTTTAGCTAGCTATAAAGGCAAGGCAGTGAATGAACCACGCTCATGCGAACACCACGTGTCCACTATCGGTGTATAATGATAGGGCCAGCCATCAGGCACATGAATTGGAGGAATTAATTGTGCATGTTCACCTTGAGAAACCGGCGTAGATATATAGGTCACCATGGACTTGTAAACCATCATCTCCGAGAAATCTCAGTGCTACTTCCTCTACCAAAGGAAAAGATGGACCAGTTAATCATTAATATTCACACAGAGAAACATGACAATCAGCAATGAGTCGATAGGGATTAGGAGGTATCGGGATTTAAGGTTCGGATTGTGGTCTTCTCTCTAACCGCAGAGATGACTTTACAGCTTTGCGCCGATTAGAATGTATCACTGAGATGACAATGAGGTCTATGTTCTCGCCTAGTGGTGTGTCAGATGGCTCACAAGAATCAGTAACTATGACATCAAGGTACACAATGAGTAGGTCAATGTCTCCACAGGCCCTTCTTGGGCAATTCTCTTGTCGGCTTACCTCTGTTATCGGTTGCTCAGGGTGGCAGCGATGTAGCTAGTGTCCATGTGCATGGGCGATTCTCTTGTCGGCTTACCTCTGTTCTCGGTTGCTCAGGGTGGCAGCGATGTAGCTAGTGTCCATGTGCTTCCGCTGTGTTGTGGATCGTGCTCTTTGGCTGCTCAGTGTCCGAATCCAACACATTCTCCAGCTCTCGGGTGATCGTCTCTACAGCTCGACAGTATGGCCTTGGAGCCTAGGCGAGGGGAAGAGAAGGTAGATGCTTGGGTTCTCCAGCCCCATGTTCCAGACGTGTGCTCGACTCCTTTAGGCTGCCTGCTGATCCTTGAAGTTTCATCTGTGTGGTTGTCTTAGGTGCCGATGTGTAACGGGCTTTGATAGTATTAGCTGTTCTCTCTTTGTTTTATTATATGTATGCTGCAGGTAGTGTTCGTAGCCTTTTAAGCTCTTTGATTTTTGTATCTTTCGGCCGATTTCGTGTTGTGGCCATGTAATCCATGGCGGGTTGATGAGTTTGTTAACTCAAGGCCCATCTTAAAAATACATCAATATCCACAGTGAGTAGGTCAATGTCTACAATCAAAATGGAATCATCTTGCTTTCCCGGAAGGACCACACATCCACAGTGAGTAGGTGTAGGTCAATGTCTACAATCAGGTAAATTGCATATTTTTTATTGTTTGAGTAGCTTTGCCGTTTGCTTAGATATAACTAGCTGCATGCGTATGCATGCTTTGTGACTGTTCAGAGTGTGCCTTCCCGTTCCGGTTCAGATTAGTGCATGGATTTTGGTTGGGGTTTATCTATCTAACCGTATTTCAATCTTTCCATTCTATCCATGCCAAAGAGCGAAGATAGAAGCTGTTAGAGTTTGGTGAAAAGGTGCAGGATTTGGTGAAAATGTGTGTCGTAAACTCGTGACCAGATTGACTAACTGACTAAGCCGATCCAGAGGCGGTGATAATTGAGAGCTGAAAACTTTCTTGTCATGGAAAGAATGCGATTACAGTACGCTACTTGATGCAGATGTTGTTTCGATCGACAGATTCAATACTTTGGTATTAACCCTCTCGTACAATCCAACTCTAGTGTTAACGGGTGAAACTATTGGCTTGTCTGAACTTCCATGAAATTCCCATGGTGGCTTGAGAGAAAAAGAAACAGAAGGCTAGAGGTAACGTGCCCGAGCACAAGTGATCATGTCCGAGCAATATTTTGACAAGTGTGTGCTCGTCTCTTCTCACGAGTCATGAAGTTTCTCATTTGAGTTGGATAATTTGTCTTAATTACTCCTCCAATTAGTGCACGGTGAAGTAGCATCTATGTTTGGTTCCCTATGTAATCGTTCTAGACAAGGCAACAGGCCCGCCAGTTAGTTCGTAGGCAGCCAAAGGTGCCTCCTTGCTCTTTGGACGTTTGCGATGATTGAATCTATCCACGGAATTCTCATCTGGGTCTTCCTTCCTCTTGGAATTCTTCTTGTTTCGGAGTTTTCTGAAACTGTAGTTGACAGCCAGTGAGATACTTGTTCTTTTTTTCCGGAGAGAACCGAGATAATTGTTAAGGAGCTCTTCCTCTGCTTATTCTTGTTATGCCTCGGGAACAACAAGTTAATTAATATCCAGAACTCTGATATGTCAAACAGAGCACTGGCAGCAGCAGAAAACTAGAAATTAGTGGCACACCTATGCTTGGTTCCCGGCATTGAGAGCAGTACGGGGTAGCCACTCTTTAACATATATATATATGATTTTCGCTATTTATAGAAGTAAAAATATATTGAAAAGACACGATTTGAATATGATATATATATTTGAGAGCAGTATGGGGTAGCCACTCCAGAAATGCCATGACTTTCAAGCAACAGAACCACCACAGCATCTTCACCCTCAAGCGAAACATCGACGACCTTATGCTATGGACGCACCGGATGAAGAAGCCGGCGCATAAGCAGGCCGCCTCCTCATGGCGTTCCTATTTCTTATCACGATTACACGTGCTTATGTAATTCACCTTTGTAATCAGACAAACGTTCGGTTACAAAACTGAGAAATATATTCAGGTGGGGAGCTCCCCCCCCCCCCCCCCCCCCGTTGATTTTTCAAAAAAAAGATATATATATATATAGCTAAAATAACTTATGCCCACCATGAAAAAGAGGTCAAGAAGGAGTAGCTCGGGTATCATTCCAAATAGTAAGAACAAACTTGAGTGTTAAGAGACATCATTTATGTGTATACGGTGGTGGATAGAGTACCATTTATTCACTATATGATCTATGTGGGGGCACAAACAACGGCCGTTGTGGCAACTGTTGCCCCGGAGACTACCAAAGATTTCGTTGGCGTGGAATCACTGATTACGAGTAGTGAATTTATTTCTCTCATATCTTAATGTTTGGGAGCCATGGGACCATGAGGTTGACAACCTATGGGTGCTCAGCACATTGACGTACCAAAAACATCACACATGTTTCTAAATAAATAAAACATCATCAATAGAACAATAATTCATTTGCGAACACATGCATAAATAGCACAATATTTAAGATCTACAATCCCTTGAGTTGAAGGATTATCATAAGAATTTCGTAGGATATTAATCTCAAGAAATGTCCTATATGAATATTCTTTGGGTCAAAGCTCTGCCACCTGAAGTGTGCTTCTCCTTCGGTCCGCAAAGCATGAAGATAAGAATGGTGCTCTCTTGGTTCAGGAGATGGTAGCTTGACACACCTTCCTCCCGCGTTTTCTCTGCAGTGGCAATATTTAACGGACACTTGGTTCAGCGTTCTCAAAGGGCTCCTAGGGACATGTGATGAAAGAAGTCCATATACATCTATAGACTTGTCACAGGGTTCACTTTACAACCTCGGTCTTTCATTTTGTTCACTTGACCCCCTAACACCGAAAAATGCTTACTTCACAACCCTCTCCTCATTCAACCGGTATATTTGACATGTTCGACTCTGGTTTTCTCATAGTCAGCAGTGTCACGTGGTTAGCGTACTTTATCTTGTTAGAGCGCATTTTTTGCATAAGCATCAGCACTCATGATACACAGATGAGTCTCGTCAGTCTTTCTTCACTGCAAAAATTACAGTTCCTCAATAGCCATATTATTTTGCAACACCCGCACAACATAAAATGGTGTCTAATAATCTTGTTGGTGAGTACATTGCCTTTGGTTTAGAAAAAAAAACATGTTCTGATCTTAGGTATAAAACCTACTAGCTCCAGTAATTTTTATCGTAATAGTATGATTGTATGAATCCCGTTACCTTTTTTCTGAAATGGAGGAGGACCCCCGGCGTCTGCATCTGGACGATGCATGCAGCCAATTTATTAATTATTCAAACAAGACCTTACAAAGTCATACAACAGTAAGACTGAAGTCACCGTTTAGGCAACAAAGTGTCGCTACTCTTACCCAATTGATGAAGGGATGCTGATAGTCTGGGCCTAATACCAAACAGACCTCGCAGCCAAACCTAACATTTAAGACCTAAGGTCCCAACCAGGAGACCTGCCGGGTATGGGGCACCCACCAGTCTGGCGCACTCCTCAACAAGGACGTCTGTCGGGTATGAGGCCACCGCAGCCACCTGCCACCAATCCATCCTCAGTGTTGTATTGTTGCATCTACCTTGCCCGGTCTACCTGCCGTCGACGCCACCACAACGCCAGACAACGCCACCATCCGGCGCGAGTCCATCTCCGCGCATCGGGCGCCAAGTCTCCACTGCGCCACGCCGCCATAAATGGGCAACATGAAACACCGCTCTTCCTCTTGTCCCCTCCAGCCAGCACTTGCTCCAAAACGATGCCCCCAGGAGGAAGAATGACAACGAAAGCGCAGTCATCGTCCGATCGGGTAGACCCAGATCTAGGGTTTCCCCCGGAACATCCGGATCAGGTTGATGTGACCTGCAACGACGATGCCTCGATAAGGGAATGATGTCCGAGATGCCGCCATCGTCTGCCAAGACTGCAGTCAAGCGCGATTTTCACCAGAATCCACGTCGTCCCGATCTCTCTCGGCTAGCTGGAACCGAGAAGAGCCTCGCCACGAAGACGTACGCCGTCGTCGATACTCCGGCGGAGATCCGTCATCTCCTCACCGGTCACTCCACGCGCCGCCGGTCGGCGCAAGGCCACCCCACGGCGGATCCGATCGGGGCTTGGATCCGCAGCCACCGCCGTCACCATCTCCGCACAGATTAGCCAACCCCGCCGGATGGGGCGCTGCCACCGCCGCCGTCCATCGCAGGGCCGCCGCTCCGCCGGCCATGGAACTGCGGCCACCGCCGCACATCATAGGGTCGCCGCCCTAGCCGTCGCCCTCGGACTCCCATGAGAGGTGCCGCCCCTGCCGCCTCAGATGGGATCCCGCAGCATCCGCCCGCCCAGGTGCCTTTGGCGCCGCCCACCGCCACCGCGGCGCACGCAGGCGGCAACGGCTGCAGGGCGCGAGGGGTGGCCTGCGGCGCTATAGTTGAGAGCCCCCTGGCGCCGCCCAGGGGAGGCGACGCGAGGGAACGGTTGGAATCCCATTACCTTATACTCCAATAACCTTACAAGCATGAATTGTGCAACACCTTGAGCTTCGCATGCAGCCCATCGAATTGGTCGACCTCCCTTCTCACCAACCTTCAATGTGAGTCTGTGAAGGCATGCGACTAAGAGCTTGGAAGACATCTTACATTGGGGACACGCTCTTGCGTCTAACTGGCGGCGTGGCTCATGTAGTCGATTCTTTGACTGGCTATCGGACATACTAGATCTAGGATATGTGTTGCAATAGGCGAATATGCAATGGAGTTCTACATCATATTCTAAACGATTGATCAACTTGATATACACTTTGTTATAAGCAAATAAGTTGAATATCGAATTTTTCAGATGTGTCATTAGCATGCAAATCTTGATTGCTTGTCCATATATGTGGATCATCCATCGAATAATAATTACTCTAACTTTAAGTAGCTAAACAATTCAACACATGTGCATGTCTTCTGGTGTTGGCTTGTACTATGTTCCATGACAACCACATTTGCATTTGACCTCACCTCGTGGTTAGTTAATCGGTGACTGTGTTTATTCCTCTTCGGCAGGTGGAAATGGGGAATTAGAAACTAGTAATGAAGTTTTGTTGTGGAGTTGTGTTGTGTCCTTATGTGTCTCTAATGTTCAACCTTGCAAATGTACACATTTCCAAGGGTCCTTTTCTCGTGTTGTGGACACGCAGTTCCCATTCACTCGTAATATATGAATTTTAACTTCTTTTAAAGAAATAAAAGTGAGACCCAAAGACCCAATATTAAAATTGTTAGGTCTCTTCTAGTGCTACAAGGTAGCACCATCTGTTAGTTGTTCACATAAAATTTCATGCTCATTATCTAATTAGACTCACATACTTATATGTGTAAGACATGATCCGTTGGTATAATTGTATCTAAAAATGTATCACCTTATGAGCGAGTACACTAAGGGATAATACATTGAAAGTGACATTATTATAATTAGAATTTGCATAAATGTGTGATTCAAATATATTATCATTGTTAAAGTGTCACATTCACCCACAAAGGTTTAAATAATCTACTCATTCGACCATGGTGGAATTTCGTTATGTTGAATGAACTGCACTCATGTGGGCATCACGTGTCCATTGGGCATCCATGCATATCATGACGAGGACCGACCATATCCACCTAATGTGTTGGAAGAATAAACTGCACATATTCACTTTGGCAACCGAAGTAGATATATAGGTCACCACAGATAGTGTAAAACATCATCTATGATTCTAGGCTATTCCTCTAGCAAACAAATTTATGGGTCAATCAATCACACATATTCATAAAGAGATCGCATGACAATAAGACATTGTCTTGCTAAAGATTGGGCAGGTATTCGGAAACTGATTCAAGGGATTAGAAGGTACCGGGAAATAATGTCTAACAATAAATATATAGCACACTACAGTTTTTTTTCAAGTGGATTAGCAGATAATAATGTGATAACAAGAAAATCCAGCTGCATTAGGTTCTAGCATAACAAAATGGTGGCTCTCAAGGCTTTTTCATATCCCTACATCAAGTGACAGAGGTACAAAAAATTTGTTGATTGGGCCTAGCTAAAGGACAGAACAAAAGTCTTGCTCTCAAAGCCTTGTTTTGTCTTCACTCTTTAATGTTTTGCTCCTAGGCTAGGCGGCCCATGGCCTAGTTTTACTTCAACTTAGCTCTAATATTGCATGTGTCATCTTAGCTTCTTTAGTAATCTTTGCAACTACGTGAGAAAATATTTTTGAGAATGGAAATAAAAAATTAAAATTATTTGGACGTCCCATAGCTATCCACACCATCAATTTTATCAAGATTTGCGCAATAGTTTACCAGCAAAACACCTCAATTATGCATGTTCAAGTTTGCAAAAGGCACTTCAAATTTAAAATTTCCTCAGATATATACATTTTTATCAGTCAATACATATTTATATTTAGAGACACAATTATGAAGGTATTATCTACATTGGAAAAATTCCGCCATCATTAAACATCACTCATGTTATAAATTGCTCGTTGCATATGAGGTGCAACCTATGCACACCAATCAACACTCAAAATAATAATCTTGATTCAGTAAAAAACATAAACTGAAAATTTCCTTATCATGTAAAGTATGTGATTACAAGACATTGTTCTTCCTGTTACCATGCAAACTAGAAGAAAAACTCAATCAGATTCTTACATTTTTTTTACTACAATAACGTATACAATCCAACTGCAAGGAGAGAACTGAAGAAAATATGCACCCATCTAAGTTGAACTTCAACGGAATTGCAGCTGTGGCAGCTCCGAGTTTTCACTCTGTTCCCGTCACCAAAAGGCATTTGTACTTTTTCGCATTGGAAAAAGAATGGCTCATGTAGCATTGCATCACCATTCATCCATGAAACATGCCAGACATAAAACCCGCATATGTATTGTCGGTATGTCAGTTCTTCACACTTTTACTTCAGGTATTTATTTTGACCTATGAGATGTGAACTATAGATTTATACTTCGGAGTAGAGAGCATGCCTTTCTGATTTGGTTGCTAAGAAACAAGACTACTTTTTCGTTGCCGCTAGCTATCATGTTCTAATTAGAAATTCGCAATGTAGATTCAAAATACATGATTTTCAATAATCACCTAGCAATAAAGAAAGCTCAGATATCTTAGAACGGTCATTACCATACATGTATAAGTCCATATAAATCTCACCTTTGTGGAACTTAAACTCATAAAATTTGTTTAGAACTCAATTTCTTTTCTTCCCAGAGAACCCAACATCTGAGGTGTTTGAAACAATGGAAATTCAATAGTCTCTTAGGTCAAAAATTCTTAATTTGGGGAACTTGATGTTTTGATCACTCCACCTCTATTTTTCATCAAATTATTTTATTCCTGATGAACAACAATCTGCTAGAGGCGACGTTCCTCTGTTGTCGCATATTTGCAAGGCCGAAATGAAGGTTGCATATTGGTAGGAGGAATTGTAGGCAGTGATCTAATTAATCAATATGAAGAGATTGAGAAGAGGCTCACCTATTCACCACGTATGATATAACCACTCATTGTTGGGGAGTACATGTGGAGGGAAATATCTCACCTCTGTTTTTATTTGACTAAGAGGAAGTATAATAGGGTGACATAAGCAGTCTATAAGAGTTGTCACCTCAGATTTGTGTTGAGGTGCGGGAGAGAGGAAATAAAAAATAAGATGGGTGGGATGTAGACTTATAGCCTGCTATAGCACGAGTTCCAACACACTTTTTTAGAGAAGAAGATAGGGTAAGACATTAATGACATATTATGTAGAGCCAACAACTATTATACCGATCCACTTGTAGGTTGACTATGGATGATGTGTGATGGACATAGAGCCAGCAGCTGGCTCTCTTATTAGCCTTGCTCAAAGCACACTAATCTTAGGACATAATTCTTGCTAGAAGAAAGATATACCCTTCTAGAAGGTGCATGCTATTTGTTTACACCAAAAAACTATCTGATAAAGCACATGCATGCTGCCTCCTATTGTTACATGTACAGTGCTAGCTAGACTTCGTCTATACGACTTTGCTTGACCATCTTTGCTCTCTTCAACCAAATATAGTATTAGCACCTAAACGAACATGAAAGAAGTCATGAACTAATGATCCATGAGAAATATAACAGTATCAAATGAGAAAAGTATGGTTAATTAGTTGCAGTTGGATGTATGCATGCATGGGCGGACCCATGACAAAAATCTCCTAGTGTCCACATGTACCTTGTATGCATGTCGATATCAAGTAATGGTATACATAATAGTAATGCAACCTGTAGTTTAAAATCAATTGTAGTAAAAAATACATGAAAAAATCGTTGAAGAAGCAAATATGAATTTAACTAAAAATTGGCAGAGTTAATATCAAAATTGCTTCGCGAGTGGGTATTCTGACAACTAAATTTCCCAAAAATACACTGTGAGAACTGAAAATTGAAAGCCTTGGCACTATCGCTGGAGAAGCAGTTATTACTCATTTAATGGATGTTGGAAAACCCACCTTCTGGGGGCATCCATGCTCTAAGGCTAGTCATAGTGGGGAGTAACTTAGACTAGTAACATACATATGTTACTAGTCCATGTTACCACCTTCATAGTGGGAACTGTCATAGGTGTAGTAACATACATATCTTCATTTATTGCTTTGTAGACTCATTTTGCATTGGAAACCGCTAGGTGATGGTAACATATTATGTTACTCTATTTGTCTCTCTCCTCTTTAATTACATGACACATCATCTTTTTTGCTTATGTGGCATCTATATTACTACTTATGTTACTCCCACTATGACTAGCCTAAGCGGCCCTCTGCATCGTCCGATCTGCCTGCGCCACGTGACACTGCCTACTTGGCGCGCTCCCCGCCATCCGTTCAAGTCGGGCTATCCCTCACGACGCAGCATCCGGGGGTCCACAACGTGTGTGTAGTGGGCGTGGACGGGAACTTATCATCCATTTTCTTTTTCCTCGCTATTGCACGTGCATTTCCTGCGCTAGTGGAGGCGGTGTGGCGGGAGTTTGATTTTTTTTCTCATTGTTGACGACCTCGCCGTCGAGTGCCTTTCATGGCAAACAGGATGTTCCACGCGACTAGGTCCGCCCAGTTGTCTTGGGGCTGCTCGGTTGGCGTGTTCTGGGTGGGTATGTGTATACGTTGCAGGCTACTACATGGCTAGCTGTTGACCGCCTCATGATGGTCCCTTTGCCAGCTTGCTCGACTGGCATGGCTGCCCGGCTAGTCTGTGGTCTACCTGTTTGTTCGACTTCGGCAGGTTAGCGCATTGCCCCCAACCCCCCCTCTTAATCGATTTGGTAGGCACCCTTTGGCTTTGGCTCATTTTAGATGGGTCTAGGCTAATCTTCAGCCACTAGAAGGTCGCCTTGTACGCCATCTCTCTTAAGAAAAAGGGTTTCCCCCGCTTTAGATTATAAAGCAATGTCCAACCGATACAACCAGTTTGCTGGATCCGCAGCACAAACAAGCACAAAAGAAAAAAAAGAGAATGAAAAAGAAACAAATGCCGACTCCGGCAGCTCAACTAAGCAAAGATGACCGACACCCGCTGCACCCACCAAAGAAGAACCACCGCCCGCCAAGCACTCCGAAGCCTCGCGTACCAAGCAACATCTTCAGGAAGAAATGCGACGACGATGTCGCTGCTGCCCGGACAAGTCCTAGAGTTTCCCCCGGTACGGGGAAGGGGGTATCACCGACGCCCCTCAGGAGGGTCCGGCAACGCCCACGGGCGCAGCCGCGCCGATGGCGAACAAGCCGCCAGAGATTTCTCCCACCCCGAAGCCACCACCGCCACCTCAGACAATCGGAAGCGCACCGCCCAACAAGCCGCCCATCAGCCTGTGCCACCACAGATATCGCACCATCTTCACGGTTTCACTGAGGCCACCAACACGAGACCTGGAGGTAGGACGAGAAGACACCGGGCACGGAGGCAACCGCACCGCAGCCGACAGGAGGGAACAACCTCCACCACCGCGCGGAGCCGACCGGACATGGCAACAGGGACCTGCCGGGCCACCACCGGCCCGGCCGGACCCCAACGGGTCCGGACAGTCACTGCAGCCATGCTGCAGCACGCCGGCCGCCGGAGCCACCACCACCGCAGCCACGGCCCGCACTACTAGGAAAAGGGCTATAGATGGAATTGACACTAATGGCACACCAGACATGTGGTGCGCCATTACTATATACTAATGGCGCACCATGTGTTGGTACGCCATTAGTGTCCAAATACTAATGGCGCACCACATCCACGGTGCGCCATTAGTAAAAAAAAAATTTTAAATTTTTTTTCAAAACTACTAATGACGCACCGTGGCATGGTGCGCCATTACTAGTTGAACTAGTAATGGCGCACCACATCCACGGTGCGCCATTAGTAAAAAAAAATTTGTAAAACTTTTTTTTGATTTTTTTTCCAAAATTACTAATGGCGCACCGTGGGGGTGGTGCGCCATTACTAGTTCAAACTAGTAATGGCGCACCATGCCACGGTGCGCCATTAGTAACTTGGCCACCACTTCCACCGAATGCACATCCCCCCCCTGGGATCGTCTTTTCAGTTTTAAAAAAAATAAAAGAAAATGATGAAAATGTCAAAAAAATAAAAGAAAATAAGTTTCCCATGTGATATGTGGTCTAGTTGTTGGGAAAATTTGCAAATATGAATTTCGACTTCATTTGCAAAATCTCGCGAGAATTTGTAAAAATGGGCATAACTTTTGCATACTAACTCGGATGAAAAAGTAAACATTTCCAAAATCCTCAAAAACCTAACAGAAAAAAAGATACGGGGCTTTTAAGATCTCGAGAGGCAAAAAAATTCAAAAAAATTCAAACTTACTAATGGCGCACCTGCCCACGGTGCGCCATTAGTATCTTCCCGCCTTCAAAATTCAAAATAAGTCAATAAAATAAAAAAAGTTACTAATGGCGCACCTGCCCATGGTGCGCCATTAGTATCTTCCCGCCTTCAAAATTCAAAATAAGTCAACAAAATAAAAAAAGTTACTAATGGCGCACCAGCCCATGGTGCGCCATTAGTATCTTCCCGCCTTCAAAATTCAAAATAAGTCAACAAAATAAAAAAAAAGTTACTAATGGCGCACCTGCCCGTGGTGCGCCATTAGTATGTCGTATATATGGCTGGGCGCACCTCCTCCCCTCCATTCCACCTCTCCTCCACTCCATCTCCTCCTCTCCTCTCCTCTACTCCATCTCCTCCTCTCCTCCACTCCATCTTCCCTTACCCTCCTCCTCTCCTCTCCGGCGACCTCCTCCTCCTCCTCTCCGGCGACCTCTCCGGCGACCTCCTCCTCCTCTCCGGCGACCTCCTCCTCCCTCCTCTCCGGCGACCTCCTCCTCCCTCCTCTCCTCCCCTCCCCTCCCCTCACGGTTTCTTCTCCCTCCTCTCCGGTGAGCTCCTCCTCCCACCTCTCCGGTGAGCTCCTCCTCCCTTCTCTCCGGTGAGCTCCTCCTCCCTCCTCTCCGGTGAGCTCCTCCTCCCTCCTCTCCGGTGAGCTCCTCCTCCCTTCTCTCCGGCGAGCTCCTCCTCCCTCCTCTCCGGCGAGCTCCTTCTCCCTCCTCTCCGGCAAAAGAACACGACAAAAGAACATACAAGATCCAAAAACAGGAACAAAATTTGAAATAATGTCGTGCCAAAAAACGAGCAAAAAAAACGAGCAAAAAATGGGCAAAAAATCACGATCCAGATCTAGATTCAAAATGGCGCATCACTAATGGCGCATCACTAAACAGTGCGCCATTAGTATGCGAAAGTTACTAACGGCGCATCTCGTTGTCGTGCGCCATTAGTATGCCAACGCACCTGGGTATACATGGCCCCTGGGAGGCATACTAATGGCGCACCGTGGCCTATACTAATGGCGCACCACTGGTGCGCCATTAGTATACCAGATACTAATGGCGCACCAGTGGTGCGCCATTAGTAAAAATTACTAATGGCGTGCTAGTAATGGCGCACCGGTGATGCGCCATTAATGGCCAAAATAGGTGCGCCATTAGTAGCTGTTTTTCTAGTAGTGCCGCTCGTCCCACCACCAGGGAGCCACGCCTTCGTGCCCAGACCGCAGGCCCGCCCTAGCCCAGATGGGGCCCGAAAGGGCCCAGATCTGGGCCGAGCGGGCGCCGCCGGCCAGCCGCCCACCGCGCCGCCCCGCAGCCAACGGCAACGCCGCCGCGTCGAGGGCACCCGAGGCCCGCAGGATGCCGCCGCCGAGCCTCACTGCCGCTAGCCGAGCAGCACCGCCGCCGGGGAGGAGGGAGCCCTGACACTCCCTCCCGGCGCGCGGGGAAGGGACGTCCGCCGCCGCCGGCGCCACCCGGAAACGCCGGAGGCCGCAGCCGGCAGCGGCGAAGGGGGATGAGGGAGGAGGAGGACCAAGACAGGGGGGATGGCAGGGGGCGCTCCGCCGCCTCGGGGGGGAGGGGGCAGGAGCGCCGGGGGAGGGCGAGGGGGAGGGGCAGAGGAGGGGGGCCGGGGGGGAGCGCGAGGCGGCCGGCGCCGGCGGGAGGGGGCGAGGAAGGCCGGCGGCGGCGGGGCGGAACCCTAGCGCGGGTCGCGCGTCGTGGGAGCTGTCAGGAAGGCTCGAGATTCACCCTTGGTACTAACTATGGTCTACACGAAGCTAGAAGTATGTGTGGATGGCAGCCACGCCATCTCTCTTTCTTGGCTACTGTCGGGTCTGTACGATTGTTTAGCGCCGCCGGCTCTTGCTGGATGGATGGTCTTGTTGGCAACGGCGCAGCCAGGATTTAGACATGAGGGGGGGCGAAGGAGATAAGGATAGTACATGCAATTTTTTTTCTCGAATACATACCTAAATGTGTGCTGTTTTATATTAGAAGAAAATATTGAGAATAAAATGTCATAATGTATCACACTGATTTATATAAACATAGTAATACATGTTTGGCAATTCACAAAAGGGCTTCCTTTCTACCAGATTAAATTTAGGTCCACAACTAGCAAGATCATCGAACAAAGATAATCTCATCCGATCGAACTTTGGAGCTATTTATTTTTCTGTGAAACACAAATATCATAAATTGACGAATGCAGTCAGCCCTGCTTCCATCGAAATAGAAGGACAGGGTGCAGATGATGTTCAATAAAAACGAAAATGCCAAAAGGCTGCCTCAGGAATAAACAACAGCTAAGATGTACTACAAGCAAAATCTCCCATATGACTGAAAAACACATCTAGTAATTTGTACTACTTAATCAATAGTCTGAGATGCAATCGCAAGAGAGCCAGTTAATTAACTATGCCATACCTTTATACTTCAGCGTTTGCGACAGGATCATCGCCGTGGATTAGACTTCAGCGTTTCCGGACTAGATCATTGCCGCTGCAGGATCTGCAAAGGTAGAGACAAGGGCTTGCTGGCTAGCACGGCGCCGCGGCGGTGTCGTCTGTCGATCGGCTAGGGCGGCCGGTGGCGGCTAGCAGAAAATCTTGATCGATCTGGATTGTGAACGACTTGGAAGACAGGAAAGCTGGGTCAAAATTCTCCCCGGTGGCCTAAAGATGAGACATGGGCTATGTTTGGGCTTGGGTACGTAAAACTTGGGAAATCAATTCATTGGCCCTTCGTATGCAATACCAGTTGAACGGTACTTATGGAAGAAATCTACGGCCAAGTACGTAATATATACTAGGATCTGTATTAGAGCATCTCCAATAGATGGTCCAAATTTTGGCGGTCCAAAACCGTGTTGGAAATATGCCCTAGAGGCAATAATAAAATGGTTATTATTGTATTTCCTTGTTCATCATAATTGTCTATTGTTCATGCTATAATTGTATTGACTGGAAACCGTAATACATGTGTGAATACATAGACCACAACATGTCCCTAGTGAGCCTCTAGTTGACTAGCTCGTTGATCAATAGATGGTTATGGTTTCATAACCATGGACATTAGATGTCATTGATAACGGGATCACATCATTTGGAGAATGATATGATGGACAAGACCCAAACCTAAGCATAGCACAAAGATCGTGTAGTTCGTTTGCTAAAGCTTTTCTAATGTCAAGTATCATTTCCTTAGACCATGAGATTGTGCAACTCCCGGATACCGTAGGAATGCTTTGGATGTGCCAAACGTCATAACGTAACTGGGTGGCTATAAAGGTGCAATACGGGTATCTCCAAAAGTGTCTGTTGGGTTGGCATGAATCGAGACTGGGATTTGTCACTCCGTATGACGGTGAGGTATCTCTGGGCCCACTCGGTAATGCATCATCATAATGAGCCCAATGTGACTAATGAGTTGGTCACGGGATCATGCATTATGGTACGAGTAAAGTGACTTGCCGGTAACGAGATTGAACGAGGTATTGGGATACCGACGATCGAATATCGGGCAAGTAACGTACCGATTGACAAAGCGAATTGTATACGGGATTTATTGAATCCCCGACATCGTGATTCATCAGATGAGATCATCGTGGAACATGTGGGAGCCAACATGGGTATCCAGATCCCGCTGTTGGTTATTGGCCAGAGAGTTGTCTCAGTCATGATGACCTGAAGCAGAGAAATGAAGACATCAATGTATTGGACCGGCCTCATTAAGAAGAGCAAGTCAGAATGAGAAGACCCGCTAGATTCGTTACCAAACCTTCCACCTTTCACTACCTCTTAAATCTCGGGACGAGATTTCTTGTAGTGGAGGAGAATTGTGACGCCCGGATAATTAGGCTACAGTAATCGCACGTTAATGGTGCCACGTCAACCGATTACTGTTGCTAGTCTCGCGTTAGTTCGAAACCGATCCAACTTCAAAATTGAATTAAAGGCAAACAACAAAAGTTTTCAGAAACTAAAACTAAAATGTTCGGGTTGTGTTAAATAAATTGTAAGTAGTAATGGTGGAGAAACCACACTTTTATAAAAATTTTAAATACTCTAAAAGGAATAAAACAGTAGCAAATACAATTATTTAAATGCTCTAAAAATAATAAACATTTTCAAAACTAAATTGTTATAAGCATTAAACTATAGTGGCAGTGGTATAATTTGTAAAATCTATATAGGTGCCACTTTGGTAATTTACTAAAACTAAAATAAAAGGAAACTATAAGGAAGCAAAAATAGCAAAAGAAAATAGGTAAAGAAAAGGAAACACAAAAGACAGATGACAAAAGAACAAAAAAAAATAGAAAGGAACCCCCCCGGGCTTCGGCCTAGCAGGCTAAAGGCCCAAGCGGGCAAGCCTACCCCCACTCCCTTATCCCCTTCCCCCCCTAACCCTAACCACCGTCCACCACTTTCTCCCCCCCCCCCCGCACGATGCGCCCCCCTCCCCCGATCCGATCTCGATCGGGGCCCGAACGGCCTCGCCCCCGTCGCCCGGATCGGACGCGCCCGCCGCCGCCGCCGCCTGAGGACCTCCCCACCGGCCTGCATCCTCGCCGCCGTCGTCCCCGGCATCTTCCCCGAGCCCGCTGCCACTGACCCCGCGAAACCCCCTTGTGAGGCCTCGCCCCTCTCCACTCCCCTCTGCTCCCTACGTTCGCGCCGTCGTCGCGCTCGGCCGCTCGGTCGCGCCCGTCGCCGCGCCTCCCTCTCCTCATCTCTCCCTCATCGCACCGTGCCCGCGCCCGTCTGCGCTCTCTCGCGCCCCGTGCTCGCGCTCGCCCATGGCCGCGCCCCGTGCCTGCGGCCGCCCGGGGCCTGCTGCCCGCTGCACCCCGCGTGCTGCGCCGCTGCCACCGCCACTACTGCTACCTCGCTCCGCTGCACAGCCGCGCCACCGCGCTCCCGCCGACCGCCTCCCGCTGCAGCTCCGGCCACCCCAAGCCGCTCTTTGGCCGGGTACCAGCGACCCTGGCCTCGCCCTACCTCGCTCCGGCGCCGCACGGCGCTCCTCCCGTCCCTCCCGCTCCGGCCACTGGTGGCCGACCTCGCCGGCGGCCCCGACCCCCTCGCTGGCCACGGCCCGAGTCCGCCCCGTCCTGCAGCGCCCACAACCGCGCCCAACGCCCGCTTCCCCTGTGCCCGTTATGGCCTCTGGGGCCTATGACAGATGGGCCCCACACCCAGAATGTTTCTGATTTAAAAAAAATGAAATGAAAATTAATAAAATAATAATAATAATAATAAATAATAAGTAATTAAAATTATTAATTAACTAGTTAGTTAGTTAATTAAGTTAATTAATCCTGTTAATTAATCTAATCAATTAGTTAGGTTAACTAAACCCTAATTAGACTAAACAGTCTATGACTAGTGGGACCCACACGTCAGTGACCAGTCAACGTCTCTGTTGACTGCTGACGTCATGCTGACGTCAGCATGCACTGCTCTGGATAATGTTGATTAAATTAATTAAATAAATTCTAAAAATGATTTAAAACTTTAGAAAAATCATATCTTTTAATCCGTAATTCGGATTAAAATATTTTCAACATGAAAGTTGCTCAGAACGATGAGACGAACCCGGATACGCAGCCCGTTCATCCGCCGCACACCCCTAACATATCAAACTCGCAACTTTCCCCCTCCGGCTCCTCTGCCTGAAAACGCGAAACACCGGGGATACTTTCCCGGATGTTTCCCCCTTCACTGGTATCATCCCATACTGCGTTAGGGCACCTCTAACGCCGTTATTTGTCATGTCATGCATCACTATGCATCTGCTTGCTTAAATAATTATTGTTTCTCCCCCCTCTTCTCTCGATAGACACCGAGACCGACGTTGCTGCTGCCCCGTTCGACTACGGAGTTGACGACCCCTCTCTCTTGCCAGAGCAACCAGGCAAGCCCCCCCCTTGATCACCAGATATCGCCTATTCTTCTCTATACTGCTTGCATTAGAGTAGTGTAGCATGTTACTGCTTTCCGTTAATCCTATACTGCTGCATAGCCTGTCCTTGCTACTACTGTTGTTACCTTTACCTGCTATCCTACTGCTTAGTATAGGATGCTAGTGTTCCGTCAGTGCCCCTACACTCTTGTCCGTCTGCCATGCTATACTATCGGGCCGTGATCACTCGGGGGTGACCACGGACATATACTATATACTATACACTGTTACATTACATGTGATACTGTTCGGAGATGGGGGCTAAAGGGGCAGGTGGCTCCATCCCGGTAGATGTGGGCCTGGGTTCCCGACGGCCCCCGACTGTTACTTTGTGGCGGAGCGACAGGGCAGGTTCAGACCACCTAGGAGAGAGGTGGGCCTGGCCCTAGTCGGTGTTCGCGATCCTTAACACGCTTAACGAGATCTGGGTATTTGATCTGAGTCTGGCCATTTGGTCTATACGCACTAACCACCTACGCGGGAGTAGTTATGGGTATCCCGACGTCGTGGTATCAGCCGAAGCACTTCTTGACGTCAGCGACTGAGTGGCGCGCGCCGGATTGGACTGGAACGCCACTAGGCTAGGTCTGCTTCCGGCCGCGTTCGCAACGTGCAGGTGTGCTCAGGGCGATGGGCCCAGACCCCTGCGCGCTTAGGTTTAGACCGGCGTGCTGACCGCTCTGTTGTGCCTAGGTGGGGCTGCGACGTGTTGATCTTCCGAGGCCGGGCATGACCCAGGAAAGTGTGTCCGGCCAAATGGGATCAAGCGTGTTGGGCTATGTGGTGCACCCCTCCAGGGAAATTTATCTATTCGAATAGCCGTGTCCCTCGGTAAAAGGACGACCCGGAGTTGTACCTTGACCTTATGACAACTAGAACCGGATACTTAATAAAACACACCCTTCCAAGTGCCAGATACAACCCAGTGATCGCTCTCTAACAGGGCATCGAGGAGGGGATCGCCGAGTAGGATTATGCTATGCGATGCTACTTGGAGGACTTCAGTCTACTCTCTTCTATATGCTGCAAGACGGAGGTGACGAGAAGCGTAGTCTTCGATAAGACTAGCTATCCCCCTCTCATTCTGGCATTCTGCAGTTCAGTCCACTGCTATGGCCCTTTACACATATATCCATGCATATGTAGTGTAGCTCCTTGCTTGCGAGTACTTTGGATGAGTACTCATGGTTGCTTTACTTCCCCCTTTTCCCCCTTTTCCTTCTACCCGGTTGCCGCAACCAGATGCTGGAGCCCAGGATCCAAACGCCACCTTCGACGACGACTCCTACTACTCTGGAGGTGTCTACTACTACGTGCAGCCCGCTGATGACGACCATGAGTAGTTAGGAGGATCCCAGGCAGGAGGCCTGTGCCTCGTTCGATCTGTATCCCAGTTTGTGCTAGCCTTCTTAAGGCAAACTTGTTTAACTTATGTCTGTACTCAGATATTGTTGCTTCCGCTGACTTGTCTATGATCGAGCACTCGTATTCGAGCCCTCGAGGCCCCTGGCTTGTATTATGATGCTTGTATGACTTATTTATGTTTTAGAGTTGTGTTGTGATATCTTCCCGTGAGTCCCTGATCTTGATCGTACACATTTGCGTGCATGATTAGTGTACGATTGAATCGGGGGCGTCACACCAGGAGCCGAGATACCTCCTCGCCAATGGCCTTTCTTTTCTGGACGGCGGACCATCGAAGATGTTCTTTGACAGGCTTAACCTTTGGGTCGACTCGTAGACGGTGCTCAGCCAGTCCCCTGGGAACCCCCGGCATGTCAGAAGGCTTCCATGCGAAGATGTCCCAGTTCTCACAGAGGAACTGGATGAGCTCTTCTTCCTATTTGGAGTCGAGTGTTGTTGAGATATGGGTCGGAGCAGCATTGGGATCGTTCGGGTGAATGTTAACCGGCTTCGTTTCCCAAGACGACTGGAAAGCTCACTCTGAAGCGGGCTTCGGGTAAATGAGTTTACCCTCTTCATGTTTCTTGGAGTAGATGTGACACGGCAAATCCAACACATCTTTTCTGTCTTGGTCTTTCACTTTCTTGGGGTTCCACGGTCCCTTGGGTTTCCCCTTGAATTTTCCTTGAGTTACAGCCAGGGCTTCTCCAGGAGCAACTGGCTCGGCTTTCTGCTTCTGCTTCCGACTGGAATTTCCTCCTCCAGTTTCTTTGGCGACTGACTTGAGCTTGCCACTCCGGAGTCGATCCTCATCTTCACCATTAGCGTACTTAGTGGCAATTTCCATCATTCGATTCAGAGATACGTCTCCGGTCCGACCGAATTTCAGATTCAGTTCTCCATTCTTGACGCCTTCCTTGAAGGCACAGACTGCTTGGTGGTCTGGCACATTTTCTACAGTGTGGTGTAACGTGATCCACCTCTGGATGTAATCCCTCAAAGTTTCATTCGACTTCTGCACACAAGACCGCAGTTCGGTCAGCCCTGCCGGTCGTTTGCATGTTCCTTCAAACGTTGTGACAAACACTCGGGCGAGATCTTCCCAAGTGTAAATGCTGCTAGGCGCTAACTGATTCAGCCATGCTTTGGCCGAGCCCCCCAACATGAGAGGCAGGTGCTTCATGGCCACTTCATCATTGCCACCACCGATTTGAACAGCCACTCGGTAGTCTTCAAGCCAAGTGTCGGGCTTGGATTCACCAGTGAACTTACTGACTCCAGTCGCCAACCTGAAATTGGGAGGAATCGCTGCGGTCCTGATGGCTCTACTAAAGCACTCTGGCCCTGAAACATGTGCTCTGCTGCTGGTAGGTGCATCTCTGTTGTGATCTTCCCGGTGAGCCCTGTTCCTGTCGACCAGACCATGAACGAGAATGGATCTCGCATCAAAGCCTGGTTCCCTGGGGTCGACTGGAATCCTCCGCCCAACACTATGAGGGCGTCTGTCATCCTGCTATCGAGGCACATATGATCCACTCCTCGGGGGAGGTGTGGACACTCGGCGTCGATCATCACGATTGAACTGCTGATCGTACTGATCACGGTTCGTGTGCTGATCGCGCCGGTCTCCACGTCCCTCACGGCTCGGGGGCGGTCTTCGGCTGTGGGCCGACTGGACTGTATCTGCTGCAATGGATCGACTATGGATCCTGTTCCGCGACTGAGAAACGGCGGAATTCTGGTCACCTGCTGCCCGGAGTAACGCTCTGATCTGCAGCAGGCCTCTGCCAGCCTCTGACTGGGAGGGCTGAATTGACTCTGCTATACGGGTTGCAGCTGCTAAATTCTGAATCGGAGTTCGATATACCCGCGGGGGCGGAAAGAGTTGACGTCGACTGGATTCTGGAACCCGTTGACACGCTCGCTCGTCGAGTACTCGCTGGAGGTTCTCAAGTCGAGTGCGCTCAGCCGAGTTAGCCAAGCGCGCGCCCTCCAAGGCACGGGCCTCAGGGGTTTCTCCAACGATAGGAGTGTGAAGTGCATCCATGTTCCGGCGACAAAGTTCCTCTCTCTGCAGCGACGTGAGTGGCTCGGGGAGATACTCCTCAAGGGGATGCGACGGGTCGCCTCCACTTGCGCCTCCGTCGGTGCGGGGAAAACCGGGAGGACTACGTGGTCCATCGATTACCAGAACTTCCGCCGCTGGGTCACTGCTGTCGCATTCGGACGCGGTCTCTGCGGAGCGAGTCGACAGGTCGAACAGGCCGTAGAGGGATTCGTCGGGCTCGATCGTCGCGACTTGTGGGGTGGCCGACTGACGGGCCACCGCATGTCTCACCCACCTCTGAAGCCTCGACCGACCGGAGCGCTTGCGCCGGCGGGAGACAGGGAGGGAGGACGCCACACGAGCCGACCGGTACTGGGTCGACGGCTGCCGCAGAAGGACACCACGGACGCATGCGCGAAAGTGGGTCGCCCCGCGGACGGGGAGCGCGTCGACATCAAGTGGAGCCTCCTGAAGCCAAGCGGAGTCGTCGGCGATGAACGTAAGCGCGCCGAGACAGATCTCGCGGCCCTCCACCAAAACTCCGCCCGAAACCATGATCAAAGTGATCGGAAAAATCTCTACTTCTCCAACTAGGCGCTAAGACTCCAGCCCCACGGTGGGCGCCAACTGTCATGGTTCTAACTCTGACAGTAATGTAGGGGGGTATGTATGCAGAGGCTAGATCTTAGCTATGGAGCAGTAGTAAGCACACGAGTTTTACGAGTTCAGGCCCTTCTCGGAGGAAGTAACAGCCCTACGTCTCGGAGCCCGGAGGCGGTCGACTGGATTATGTGTGTATGAGTTATAGGGGTACGAACCCTTTACACTGAGGAGGGGGTGGCTTATATAGAGTTCGCCAGACCGCTCCGGCCCTCAGTTATGCAGAGTATAAAGTACATTAAGGCTGGGCGTTACTGGTAACGCCTCTAATAAAGTGTTATGATGACCATAAAAGCTACTTAATGACCGACCGTTTGCGTGCGGAGTGACTTTAGGTCTCCTGGCAGTCGAGTGGTTCCTTCATGGTCGAGTGTCTTCGAGTCCGTCGATTGAAAGGTGATTTTTTCTAGGGATGTCCTTGGGTAGGGTAGTTAGGACAGGTCCATGACCCTACCCTAGGTACATTGCTTCATCAGGGGGCGCAAGTTGGTGAGGAGCCAGCCTGTCGTTGACCCGAACCTTTTTTGGTGGCGGTCGCGTGGGCCAGTGACGGTCCAGAGGCTCGAGGACTCCGCGGAGGTGGTGCGTCACCGTGTTAGTGAGGAGGACGCGCACGTCCGTCGCTACTTGTTTGCGTTGGAGCACAGGTTCTCCAATACCTGGCAGGTTCTCCAGGGATCTCACTGGAGCTATGATCCCGTGATGGTTCCTTCTCTATGGGTGTCCACCGCCCGCGCCGATACCCGTCGTGTGCTAGGGTTTTAGTTGTATTAGTTATGTTATATGTATGATACTATTCGGGATGTATTAGTGATAATATTCGACGATGTACAGACGCATGAGATGATTTACTTTTGCTTATTGAATGCATGCTAATTTGAGTCCTATAAGATATTTTGAAATGTATATCTTGTGTTGCTCAATATCCAAGTGGCCGGTCATGTTTGCAGGTTAAACCTCCGAGTGGACTATGTTTTGCCGGAGTGTTGATTCATTTCCGTTCCGGCAAATTTCAGGCGCTCGATATGTCCTATTTTAGCAAAGGTCATGCCGGATTTTTCCATGAATTTTGGCATGACTTGTGCCAGAATATATAGGAAATATCGAGTGCCCCGGATTTATGTGTTGAGTATCCTGGTAGTTGTCTTCGATCGATTTTCAATTAATTTTTTAACTATGAACATAGGAAATGTCTGACGACGAAAAGGATTTCGGTATTTGCAAATACTGCGAAGACGAGCGCGGCCTGTGCGACGGAATCTTCCTAGATGATGATAGGCGCTTCAGCATCAAGCTCGACGAGAACTTCGAAGCGGATACAGTAAGTCACAACGACAAGTCTTTTTTCGTAATTAAGCATGACATCTGCTTCATTTGCTTCAACTTATATTATTTTTTACTATTGTACTAGCGTATCCCCTGCCATGCAAGAGCTTTTGTATTGGATAAGATAGGTTTCAGTCATACTATGGAGGTAAAGAAAGTTTACTTGAAGACCGAGCATGGTTATAATTTCCACGTAAATTATACAATTCAGACGACTACACCTATTTTGGATGCAAAATATGGCGAGCACTATGCAAGACTTATGCATTTGAGCTTGATATGGTTATCACCTTTGATATTCGTCCGGAAGATGATATTGAAGGTACTACCGACATCTGAGTCGATGTGCAGACGCCTCCAGTTATACCATTATGTAAGTTTCTCAACCATATTTATGTCTTTGATATTGTTTATTCAAAAATAGTTGACAACTAATTTGTATTGTCAGCTTATTTCGGTGCGAGCAAACATGTCCAGGGCTTGGTAGACAGGACCTACTACTGTAACGAGGCTGAACTCAACTGCGAGGAGCTAAATCATGATATTTCATGGCTTGAGGATCTTGATACTGTCAAGACAAATTTTCTTCCTGCATTTAGAAATGTTAGTACTGAAAACGTGCGACCAATAGTGTTCGTAATGAACTACGGTCACATCTATCTAGGAAGGATGATAAGATTTTTACTATTTATCCTCAGTGCATCTTTTCCATACATTATTTTTGAAGTTAAACTTCATTGCTAAGTATGTTACCATACGATGTTCTTCAACAGGGACTCCCGATGAATGTTGTGCCTTATGGGATCGAGACTAAAGGTACCATGAGTATTATTAGCTTACGACCAAGATATCCTACAGATTACTTTAGTGCATTCAAGATTAGCGACAGATGCTTAATAGTGCAAGACTGGACCAAATATGTGATGGGGGAGCGCAGAGAAGTACTAGGGGGCAGCAAACAGATGCGCTACCCATGATTAGGAGACAGGTTCATCTGCATGCTCCAACTTGATCAAGGCGGAGAGCTACACATGTTTTATGTTATTTTACCTAAGAGAGTGCAGCAGGAGTGATTAGCTAGCTTGAAATGAGTTTGAGGATGATGATGTGCTACACTATTACTATGATGATAAAATTCTAGTGTTGGTGGTAATGACTATGATGATTATTATTAGCTAGTGTTAGTGGTGATTAAATAAATACTGTTGGTGGTAATGACTATGATGATGATTAAATAGCTTGTGCTGACGGATTAGATTCAAGTGGAGGCAACATGTGGTGCACATCGAAAGTACTACTAGTCCAAACTAGATCAAGTTTGGATTAGTAGTATACTTTTGACATGCACCACATATTGCCTCCACTTGAACCTAATTCACCTTCATTTGACACACTGTTATGGACATAATGATGTAAACCTCATAACTGGTATTGTACCAATATTTGTCCTATGGCGCATAAATACACTAAAAAAAGAATACTAGTAGCGATGGCGAGAAAACACGCTGCCAGTAGTTACATTAGCAGTAGCGCGGGAGTGAACAGACGATGCAGCTATTTGCCATAGCAGTAGCGCGTGTGGGCACGCGTTACTGCTAAGCAATAGCTGTAGCGCCTTATTAGTAACACGCCTACCCGCACTACTAGTGAGCACAAAACCCGCGCTGCTGCTAGCCTTTTCCCTAGTAGTGTCGGTAAACCAATTAAGCCAGTTCACGATGCAAATAACCAGTTAAGTCAGTGTGGACATTATAAACCATAGTCTCTAAGAAATCTCACCTCTAGTTTACTTTTCTAGCAAATGAAAAGATTGACCGGCAATAACTAATTTTGCATAGAGTTCAAACGCCACTCGGGCGATGAGTCACTAGGGATTGGGCTGTATCAAGGGATTAGAAGGCATCGGGAATTAAAACCAAACTTTGGTCTATATTGATACTGCAGAAAAGACTTTACGCTCATAGAAGAAGTTAGAATGAGTACAGAGGTGGTACAACACATGACAGACGCAAGGGGCGTGAATATGATGCCCGAAGCAGAGAAACATAAGATGCTCGACCCAAACAAAGAAGTACACATCTAAACTTGCCAACCAGAGAAACAGCCGAACCAACAACTAAACGCCCAAAACTCTAAAGTCATCACAGAGGGTGCCGCGAGCAACCAAGACAACACTTTCATGAAGGAGAACCCATTCAGATCAACGGGACTACACGAGAGCCCATTCAAATCACCTTCTCGCCTAACCATGCATCAATTGTGTCACAAGGCTCTTTCATTTCCCTTTGCCCTGTTAGCATTGTCAGGGATATTTCCCTTTGCTCTTTCATTTCCCTTTGCCCTGTTATCATTGTCAGGGATATTTTCTTTGCTCTTTCATTTCCCTTTGCCCTGTTAGCATTGTCAGGGATATTCTCTTTCATTTCCCTTTGCCCTACACGTGAGGAAGTATTTTCCCGACACATGAAAAAATAGCAGCAACATTCATGCTCTTACCCAAATTCACTGGAACGGAGGAGTATGGAGGTTCCATCGCCGTCATCAAGGAGAGATAGAGCTGTGGCCTGGCTTGCGTGAACATGCATGGAATTGCCGCCATGGCACCTTTGGGGAGCTTCCGCTCTGTTTCTACTACTATTTCTAGTTTTCTACGTTGGGAAAGTCATGCATGGTCTTTCAGAGAAAATGAAAATGGTTGAGCGGAGATAAACTTTCTCATTTCTTGATGGCTCATGCAGAACCTGGTCCTGTCCCAGCAATATTTTGACAAGTGTCCGTCCATAATCCCCTCACGAGTAATCTTTGAGCTGGACAATTTGCATTGTTACTTACTGTTCCAACTAGTGCACAGTTGTTGAGTAGCATCGATGCTTGGTTCCCCATCTTGTCGTTGCACACGAGGTAACGCAATGGAACCACCTGTTGAGGACTAGGGATGCGAGGCGGCGCCCGAACCCGTCCCGCTCCTTATACAAATTAGAAAAAGTTAGTTCTAGCCAGGCTGTGGAGTTGTTAGGCAAAGTTGTACTAATTCAACACTTTGGCGGTCTAGTCTCTAGTGACGACTGAATCCATCCACAGAATTCTTCTCGCTCTATCTGCTGCACCACCCACCATAATTCGCAGGGACGTGCTAGGCCGCTGATATATAGCCTAAGATTGTAGGTTGAGTCCTCTTTTCTAATTAAGAGATAAGTACTTGTGACGAAGATAATGCTCAGAGTTTGTATGATAAATATTAAGAACAAGCAGATTATGCCTTTAGCTAGCTATAAAGGCAAGGCAGTGAATGAACCACGCTCATGCGAACACCACGTGTCCACTATCGGTGTATAATGATAGGGCCAGCCATCAGGCACATGAATTGGAGGAATTAATTGTGCATGTTCACCTTGAGAAACCGGCGTAGATATATAGGTCACCATGGACTTGTAAACCATCATCTCCGAGAAATCTCAGTGCTACTTCCTCTACCAAAGGAAAAGATGGACCAGTTAATCATTAATATTCACACAGAGAAACATGACAATCAGCAATGAGTCGATAGGGATTAGGAGGTATCGGGATTTAAGGTTCGGATTGTGGTCTTCTCTCTAACCGCAGAGATGACTTTACAGCTTTGCGCCGATTAGAATGTATCACTGAGATGACAATGAGGTCTATGTTCTCGCCTAGTGGTGTGTCAGATGGCTCACAAGAATCAGTAACTATGACATCAAGGTACACAATGAGTAGGTCAATGTCTCCACAGGCCCTTCTTGGGCGATTCTCTTGTCGGCTTACCTCTGTTATCGGTTGCTCAGGGTGGCAGCGATGTAGCTAGTGTCCATGTGCATGGGCGATTCTCTTGTCGGCTTACCTCTGTTCTCGGTTGCTCAGGGTGGCAGCGATGTAGCTAGTGTCCATGTGCTTCCGCTGTGTTGTGGATCGTGCTCTTCGGCTGCTCAGTGTCCGAATCCAACACATTCTCCAGCTCTCGGGTGATCGTCTCTACAGCTCGACAGTATGGCCTTGGAGCCTAGGCGAGGGGAAGAGAAGGTAGATGCTTGGGTTCTCCAGCCCCATGTTCCAGACGTGTGCTCGACTCCTTTAGGCTGCCTGCTGATCCTTGAAGTTTCATCTGTGTGGTTGTCTTAGGTGCCGATGTGTAACGGGCTTTGATAGTATTAGCTGTTCTCTCTTTGTTTTATTATATGTATGCTGCAGGTAGTGTTCGTAGCCTTTTAAGCTCTTTGATTTTTGTATCTTTCGGCCGATTTCGTGTTGTGGCCATGTAATCCATGGCGGGTTGATGAGTTTGTTAACTCAAGGCCCATCTTAAAAATACATCAATATCCACAGTGAGTAGGTCAATGTCTACAATCAAAATGGAATCATCTTGCTTTCCCGGAAGGACCACACATCCACAGTGAGTAGGTGTAGGTCAATGTCTACAATCAGGTAAATTGCATATTTTTTATTGTTTGAGTAGCTTTGCCGTTTGCTTAGATATAACTAGCTGCATGCGTACGCATGCTTTGTGACTGTTCAGAGTGTGCCTTCCCGTTCCGGTTCAGATTAGTGCATGGATTTTGGTTGGGGTTTATCTATCTAACCGTATTTCAATCTTTCCATTCTATCCATGCCAAAGAGCGAAGATAGAAGCTGTTAGAGTTTGGTGAAAAGGTGCAGGATTTGGTGAAAATGTGTGTCGTAAACTCGTGACCAGATTGACTAACTGACTAAGCCGATCCAGAGGCGGTGATAATTGAGAGCTGAAAACTTTCTTGTCATGGAAAGAATGCGATTACAGTACGCTACTTGATGCAGATGTTGTTTCGATCGACAGATTCAATACTTTGGTATTAACCCTCTCGTACAATCCAACTCTAGTGTTAACGGGTGAAACTATTGGCTTGTCTGAACTTCCATGAAATTCCCATGGTGGCTTGAGAGAAAAAGAAACAGAAGGCTAGAGGTAACGTGCCCGAGCACAAGTGATCATGTCCGAGCAATATTTTGACAAGTGTGTGCTCGTCTCTTCTCACGAGTCATGAAGTTTCTCATTTGAGTTGGATAATTTGTCTTAATTACTCCTCCAATTAGTGCACGGTGAAGTAGCATCTATGTTTGGTTCCCTATGTAATCGTTCTAGACAAGGCAACAGGCCCGCCAGTTAGTTCGTAGGCAGCCAAAGGTGCCTCCTTGCTCTTTGGACGTTTGCGATGATTGAATCTATCCACGGAATTCTCATCTGGGTCTTCCTTCCTCTTGGAATTCTTCTTGTTTCGGAGTTTTCTGAAACTGTAGTTGACAGCCAGTGAGATACTTGTTCTTTTTTTCCGGAGAGAACCGAGATAATTGTTAAGGAGCTCTTCCTCTGCTTATTCTTGTTATGCCTCGGGAACAACAAGTTAATTAATATCCAGAACTCTGATATGTCAAACAGAGCACTGGCAGCAGCAGAAAACTAGAAATTAGTGGCACACCTATGCTTGGTTCCCGGCATTGAGAGCAGTACGGGGTAGCCACTCTTTAACATATATATATATATATGATTTTCGCTATTTATAGAAGTAAAAATATATTGAAAAGACACGATTTGAATATGATACATATATTTGAGAGCAGTATGGGGTAGCCACTCCAGAAATGCCATGACTTTCAAGCAACAGAACCACCACAGCATCTTCACCCTCAAGCGAAACATCGACGACCTTATGCTATGGACGCACCGGATGAAGAAGCCGGCGCATAAGCAGGCCGCCTCCTCATGGCGTTCCTATTTCTTATCACGATTACACGTGCTTATGTAATTCACCTTTGTAATCAGACAAACGTTCGGTTACAAAACTGAGAAATATATTCAGGTGGGGAGCTCCCCCCCCCCCCCCCTTTGATTTTTCAAAAAAAAGATATATATATATATATAGCTAAAATAACTTATGCCCACCATGAAAAAGAGGTCAAGAAGGAGTAGCTCGGGTATCATTCCAAATAGTAAGAACAAACTTGAGTGTTAAGAGACATCATTTATGTGTATACGGTGGTGGATAGAGTACCATTTATTCACTATATGATCTATGTGGGGGCACAAACAACGGCCGTTGTGGCAACTGTTGCCCCGGAGACTACCAAAGATTTCGTTGGCGTGGAATCACTGATTACGAGTAGTGAATTTATTTCTCTCATATCTTAATGTTTGGGAGCCATGGGACCATGAGGTTGACAACCTATGGGTGCTCAGCACATTGACGTACCAAAAACATCACACATGTTTCTAAATAAATAAAACATCATCAATAGAACAATAATTCATTTGCGAACACATGCATAAATAGCACAATATTTAAGATCTACAATCCCTTGAGTTGAAGGATTATCATAAGAATTTCGTAGGATATTAATCTCAAGAAATGTCCTATATGAATATTCTTTGGGTCAAAGCTCTGCCACCTGAAGTGTGCTTCTCCTTCGGTCCGCAAAGCATGAAGATAAGAATGGTGCTCTCTTGGTTCAGGAGATGGTAGCTTGACACACCTTCCTCCCGCGTTTTCTCTGCAGTGGCAATATTTAACGGACACTTGGTTCAGCGTTCTCAAAGGGCTCCTAGGGACATGTGATGAAAGAAGTCCATATACATCTATAGACTTGTCACAGGGTTCACTTTACAACCTCGGTCTTTCATTTTGTTCACTTGACCCCCTAACACCGAAAAATGCTTACTTCACAACCCTCTCCTCATTCAACCGGTATATTTGACATGTTCGACTCTGGTTTTCTCATAGTCAGCAGTGTCACGTGGTTAGCGTACTTTATCTTGTTAGAGCGCATTTTTTGCATAAGCATCAGCACTCATGATACACAGATGAGTCTCGTCAGTCTTTCTTCACTGCAAAAATTACAGTTCCTCAATAGCCATATTATTTTGCAACACCCGCACAACATAAAATGGTGTCTAATAATCTTGTTGGTGAGTACATTGCCTTTGGTTTAGAAAAAAAACATGTTCTGATCTTAGGTATAAAACCTACTAGCTCCAGTAATTTTTATCGTAATAGTATGATTGTATGAATCCCGTTACCTTTTTTCTGAAATGGAGGAGGACCCCCGGCGTCTGCATCTGGACGATGCATGCAGCCACTTTATTAATTATTCAAACAAGACCTTACAAAGTCATACAACAGTAAGACTGAAGTCACCGTTTAGGCAACAAAGTGTCGCTACTCTTACCCAATTGATGAAGGGATGCTGATAGTCTGGGCCTAATACCAAACAGACCTCGCAGCCAAACCTAACATTTAAGACCTAAGGTCCCAACCAGGAGACCTGCCGGGTATGGGGCACCCACCAGTCTGGCGCACTCCTCAACAAGGACGTCTGTCGGGTATGAGGCCACCGCAGCCACCTGCCACCAATCCATCCTCAGTGTTGTATTGTTGCATCTACCTTGCCCGGTCTACCTGCCGTCGACGCCACCACGACGCCAGACAACGCCACCATCCTGCGCGAGTCCATCTCCGCGCATCGGGCGCCAAGTCTCCACTGCGCCACGCCGCCATAAATGGGCAACATGAAACACCGCTCTTCCTCTTGTCCCCTCCAGTCAGCACTTGCTCCAAAACGATGCCCCCAGGAGGAAGAATGACAACGAAAGCGCAGTCATCGTCCGATCGGGTAGACCCAGATCTAGGGTTTCCCCCGGAACATCCGGATCAGGTTGATGTGACCTGCAACGACGATGCCTCGATAAGGGAATGATGTCCGAGATGCCGCCATCGTCTGCCAAGACTGCAGTCAAGCGCGATTTTCACCAGAATCCACGTCGTCCCGATCTCTCTCGGCTAGCTGGAACCGAGAAGAGCCTCGCCACGAAGACGTACGCCGTCGTCGATACTCCGGCGGAGATCCGTCATCTCCTCACCGGTCACTCCACGCGCCGCCGGTCGGTGCAAGGCCACCCCACGGCGGATCCGATCGGGGCTTGGATCCGCAGCCACCGCCGTCACCATCTCCGCACAGATTAGCCAACCCCGCCGGATGGGGCGCTGCCACCGCCGCCGTCCATCGCAGGGCCGCCGCTCCGCCGGCCATGGAACTGCGGCCACCGCCGCACATCATAGGGTCGCCGCCCTAGCCGTCGCCCTCGGACTCCCATGAGAGGTGCCGCCCCTGCCGCCTCAGATGGGATCCCGCAGCATCCGCCCGCCCAGGTGCCTTTGGCGCCGCCCACCGCCACCGCGGCGCACGCAGGCGGCAACGGCTGCAGGGCGCGAGGGGTGGCCTGCGGCGCTATGGTTGAGAGCCCCCTGGCGCCGCCCAGGGGAGGCGACGCGAGGGAACGGTTGGAATCCCATTACCTTATACTCCAATAACCTTACAAGCATGAATTGTGCAACACCTTGAGCTTCGCATGCAGCCCATCGAATTGGTCGACCTCCCTTCTCACCAACCTTCAATGTGAGTCTGTGAAGGCATGCGACTAAGAGCTTGGAAGACATCTTACATTGGGGACACGCTCTTGCGTCTAACTGGCGGCTTGGCTCATGTAGTCGATTCTTTGACTGGCTATCGGACATACTAGATCTAGGATATGTGTTGCAATAGGCGAATATGCAATGGAGTTCTACATCATATTCTAAACGATTGATCAACTTGATATACACTTTGTTATAAGCAAATAAGTTGAATATCGAATTTTTCAGATGTGTCATTAGCATGCAAATCTTGATTGCTTGTCCATATATGTGGATCATCCATCGAATAATAATTACTCTAACTTTAAGTAGCTAAACAATTCAACACATGTGCATGTCTTCTGGTGTTGGCTTGTACTATGTTCCATGACAACCACATTTGCATTTGACCTCACCTCGTGGTTAGTTAATCGGTGACTGTGTTTATTCCTCTTCGGCAGGTGGAAATGGGGAATTAGAAACTAGTAATGAAGTTTTGTTGTGGAGTTGTGTTGTGTCCTTATGTGTCTCTAATGTTCAACCTTGCAAATGTACACATTTCCAAGGGTCCTTTTCTCGTGTTGTGGACACGCAGTTCCCATTCACTCGTAATATATGAATTTTAACTTCTTTTAAAGAAATAAAAGTGAGACCCAAAGACCCAATATTAAAATTGTTAGGTCTCTTCTAGTGCTACAAGGTAGCACCATCTGTTAGTTGTTCACATAAAATCTCATGCTCATTATCTAATTAGACTCACATACTTATATGTGTAAGACATGATCCGTTGGTATAATTGTATCTAAAAATGTATCACCTTATGAGCGAGTACACTAAGGGATAATACATTGAAAGTGACATTATTATAATTAGAATTTGCATAAATGTGTGATTCAAATATATTATCATTGTTAAAGTGTCACATTCACCCACAAAGGTTTAAATAATCTACTCATTCGACCATGGTGGAATTTCGTTATGTTGAATGAACTGCACTCATGTGGGCATCACGTGTCCATTGGGCATCCATGCATATCATGACGAGGACCGACCATATCCACCTAATGTGTTGGAAGAATAAACTGCACATATTCACTTTGGCAACCGAAGTAGATATATAGGTCACCACAGATAGTGTAAAACATCATCTATGATTCTAGGCTATTCCTCTAGCAAACAAATTTATGGGTCAATCAATCACACATATTCATAAAGAGATCGCATGACAATAAGACATTGTCTTGCTAAAGATTGGGCAGGTATTCGGAAACTGATTCAAGGGATTAGAAGGTACCGGGAAATAATGTCTAACAATAAATATATAGCACACTACAGTTTTTTTTCAAGTGGATTAGCAGATAATAATGTGATAACAAGAAAATCCAGCTGCATTAGGTTCTAGCATAACAAAATGGTGGCTCTCAAGGCTTTTTCATATCCCTACATCAAGTGACAGAGGTACAAAAAATTTGTTGATTGGGCCTAGCTAAAGGACAGAACAAAAGTCTTGCTCTCAAAGCCTTGTTTTGTCTTCACTCTTTAATGTTTTGCTCCTAGGCTAGGCGGCCCATGGCCTAGTTTTACTTCAACTTAGCTCTAATATTGCATGTGTCATCTTAGCTTCTTTAGTAATCTTTGCAACTACGTGAGAAAATATTTTTGAGAATGGAAATAAAAAATTAAAATTATTTGGACGTCCCATAGCTATCCACACCATCAATTTTATCAAGATTTGCGCAATAGTTTACCAGCAAAACACCTCAATTATGCATGTTCAAGTTTGCAAAAGGCACTTCAAATTTAAAATTTCCTCAGATATATACATTTTTATCAGTCAATACATATTTATATTTAGAGACACAATTATGAAGGTATTATCTACATTGGAAAAATTCCGCCATCATTAAACATCACTCATGTTATAAATTGCTCGTTGCATATGAGGTGCAACCTATGCACACCAATCAACACTCAAAATAATAATCTTGATTCAGTAAAAAACATAAACTGAAAATTTCCTTATCATGTAAAGTATGTGATTACAAGACATTGTTCTTCCTGTTACCATGCAAACTAGAAGAAAAACTCAATCAGATTCTTACATTTTTTTTTTACTACAATAACGTATACAATCCAACTGCAAGGAGAGAACTGAAGAAAATATGCACCCATCTAAGTTGAACTTCAACGGAATTGCAGCTGTGGCAGCTCCGAGTTTTCACTCTGTTCCCGTCACCAAAAGGCATTTGTACTTTTTCGCATTGGAAAAAGAATGGCTCATGTAGCATTGCATCACCATTCATCCATGAAACATGCCAGACATAAAACCCGCATATGTATTGTCGGTATGTCAGTTCTTCACACTTTTACTTCAGGTATTTATTTTGACCTATGAGATGTGAACTATAGATTTATACTTCGGAGTAGAGAGCATGCCTTTCTGATTTGGTTGCTAAGAAACAAGACTACTTTTTCGTTGCCGCTAGCTATCATGTTCTAATTAGAAATTCGCAATGTAGATTCAAAATACATGATTTTCAATAATCACCTAGCAATAAAGAAAGCTCAGATATCTTAGAACGGTCATTACCATACATGTATAAGTCCATATAAATCTCACCTTTGTGGAACTTAAACTCATAAAATTTGTTTAGAACTCAATTTCTTTTCTTCCCAGAGAACCCAACATCTGAGGTGTTTGAAACAATGGAAATTCAATAGTCTCTTAGGTCAAAAATTCTTAATTTGGGGAACTTGATGTTTTGATCACTCCACCTCTATTTTTCATCAAATTATTTTATTCCTGATGAACAACAATCTGCTAGAGGCGACGTTCCTCTGTTGTCGCATATTTGCAAGGCCGAAATGAAGGTTGCATATTGGTAGGAGGAATTGTAGGCAGTGATCTAATTAATCAATATGAAGAGATTGAGAAGAGGCTCACCTATTCACCACGTATGATATAACCACTCATTGTTGGGGAGTACATGTGGAGGGAAATATCTCACCTCTGTTTTTATTTGACTAAGAGGAAGTATAATAGGGTGACATAAGCAGTCTATAAGAGTTGTCACCTCAGATTTGTGTTGAGGTGCGGGAGAGAGGAAATAAAAAATAAGATGGGTGGGATGTAGACTTATAGCCTGCTATAGCACGAGTTCCAACACACTTTTTTAGAGAAGAAGATAGGGTAAGACATTAATGACATATTATGTAGAGCCAACAACTATTATACCGATCCACTTGTAGGTTGACTATGGATGATGTGTGATGGACATAGAGCCAGCAGCTGGCTCTCTTATTAGCCTTGCTCAAAGCACACTAATCTTAGGACATAATTCTTGCTAGAAGAAAGATATACCCTTCTAGAAGGTGCATGCTATTTGTTTACACCAAAAAACTATCTGATAAAGCACATGCATGCTGCCTCCTATTGTTACATGTACAGTGCTAGCTAGACTTCGTCTATACGACTTTGCTTGACCATCTTTGCTCTCTTCAACCAAATATAGTATTAGCACCTAAACGAACATGAAAGAAGTCATGAACTAATGATCCATGAGAAATATAACAGTATCAAATGAGAAAAGTATGGTTAATTAGTTGCAGTTGGATGTATGCATGCATGGGCGGACCCATGACAAAAATCTCCTAGTGTCCACATGTACCTTGTATGCATGTCGATATCAAGTAATGGTATACATAATAGTAATGCAACCTGTAGTTTAAAATCAATTGTAGTAAAAAATACATGAAAAAATCGTTGAAGAAGCAAATATGAATTTAACTAAAAATTGGCAGAGTTAATATCAAAATTGCTTCGCGAGTGGGTATTCTGACAACTAAATTTCCCAAAAATACACTGTGAGAACTGAAAATTGAAAGCCTTGGCACTATCGCTGGAGAAGCAGTTATTACTCATTTAATGGATGTTGGAAAACCCACCTTCTGGGGGCATCCATGCTCTAAGGCTAGTCATAGTGGGGAGTAACTTAGACTAGTAACATACATATGTTACTAGTCCATGTTACCACCTTCATAGTGGGAACTGTCATAGGTGTAGTAACATACATATCTTCATTTATTGCTTTGTAGACTCATTTTGCATTGGAAACCGCTAGGTGATGGTAACATATTATGTTACTCTATTTGTCTCTCTCCTCTTTAATTACATGACACATCATCTTTTTTGCTTATGTGGCATCTATATTACTACTTATGTTACTCCCACTATGACTAGCCTAAGCGGCCCTCTGCATCGTCCGATCTGCCTGCGCCACGTGACACTGCCTACTTGGCGCGCTCCCCGCCATCCGTTCAAGTCGGGCTATCCCTCACGACGCAGCATCCGGGGGTCCACAACGTGTGTGTAGTGGGCGTGGACGGGAACTTATCATCCATTTTCTTTTTCCTCGCTATTGCACGTGCATTTCCTGCGCTAGTGGAGGCGGTGTGGCGGGAGTTTGATTTTTTTTCTCATTGTTGACGACCTCGCCGTCGAGTGCCTTTCATGGCAAACAGGATGTTCCACGCGACTAGGTCCGCCCAGTTGTCTTGGGGCTGCTCGGTTGGCGTGTTCTGGGTGGGTATGTGTATACGTTGCAGGCTACTACATGGCTAGCTGTTGACCGCCTCATGATGGTCCCTTTGCCAGCTTGCTCGACTGGCATGGCTGCCCGGCTAGTCTGTGGTCTACCTGTTTGTTCGACTTCGGCAGGTTAGCGCATTGCCCCCAACCCCCCCTCTTAATCGATTTGGTAGGCACCCTTTGGCTTTGGCTCATTTTAGATGGGTCTAGGCTAATCTTCAGCCACTAGAAGGTCGCCTTGTACGCCATCTCTCTTAAGAAAAAGGGTTTCCCCCGCTTTAGATTATAAAGCAATGTCCAACCGATATAACCAGTTTGCTGGATCCGCAGCACAAACAAGCACAAAAGAAAAAAAAGAGAATGAAAAAGAAACAAATGCCGACGCCGGCAGCTCAACTAAGCAAAGATGACCGACACCCGCTGCACCCACCAAAGAAGAACCACCGCCCGCCAAGCACTCCGAAGCCTCGCGTACCAAGCAACATCTTCAGGAAGAAATGCGACGACGATGTCGCTGCTGCCCGGACAAGTCCTAGAGTTTCCCCCGGTACGGGGAAGGGGGTATCACCGACGCCCCTCAGGAGGGTCCGGCAACGCCCACGGGCGCAGCCGCGCCGATGGCGAACAAGCCGCCAGAGATTTCTCCCACCCCGAAGCCACCACCGCCACCTCAGACAATCGGAAGCGCACCGCCCAACAAGCCGCCCATCAGCCTGTGCCACCACAGATATCGCACCATCTTCACGGTTTCACTGAGGCCACCAACACGAGACCTGGAGGTAGGACGAGAAGACACCGGGCACGGAGGCAACCGCACTGCAGCCGACAGGAGGGAACAACCTCCACCACCGCGCGGAGCCGACCGGACATGGCAACAGGGACCTGCCGGGCCACCACCGGCCCGGCCGGACCCCAACGGGTCCGGACAGTCACTGCAGCCATGCTGCAGCACGCCGGCCGCCGGAGCCACCACCACCGCAGCCACGGCCCGCACTACTAGGAAAAGGGCTATAGATGGAATTGACACTAATGGCGCACCAGACATGTGGTGCGCCATTACTATATACTAATGGCGCACCATGTGTTGGTACGCCATTAGTGTCCAAATACTAATGGCGCACCACATCCACGGTGCGCCATTAGTAAAAAAAAAATTTTAATTTTTTTTTCAAAACTACTAATGACGCACCGTGGCATGGTGCGCCATTACTAGTTGAACTAGTAATGGCGCACCACATCCACGGTGCGCCATTAGTAAAAAAAAAATTTGTAAAACTTTTTCTTGATTTTTTTTCCAAAACTACTAATGGCGCACCGTGAGGGTGGTGCGCCATTACTAGTTCAAACTAGTAATGGCGCACCATGCCACGGTGCGCCATTAGTAACTTGGCCACCACTTCCACCGAATGCACACCCCCCCCTGGATCGCCTTTTCAGTTTTAAAAAAAAATAAAAGAAAATGATGAAAATGTCAAAAAAATAAAAGAAAATAAGTTTCCCATGTGATATGTGGTCTAGTTGTTGGGAAAATTTGCAAATATGAATTTCGACTTCATTTGCAAAATCTCGCGAGAATTTGTAAAAATGGGCATAACTTTTGCATACTAACTCGGATGAAAAAGTAAACATTTCCAAAATCCTCAAAAACCTAACAGAAAAAAAGATACGGGGCTTTTAAGATCTCGAGAGGCAAAAAAATTCAAAAAAATTCAAACTTACTAATGGCGCACCTGCCCACGGTGCGCCATTAGTATCTTCCCGCCTTCAAAATTCAAAATAAGTCAATAAAATAAAAAAAGTTACTAATGGCGCACCTGCCCATGGTGCGCCATTAGTATCTTCCCGCCTTCAAAATTCAAAATAAGTCAACAAAATAAAAAAAGTTACTAATGGCGCACCAGCCCATGGTGCGCCATTAGTATCTTCCCGCCTTCAAAATTCAAAATAAGTCAACAAAATAAAAAAAAAGTTACTAATGGCGCACCTGCCCGTGGTGCGCCATTAGTATGTCGTATATATGGCTGGGCGCACCTCCTCCCCTCCATTCCACCTCTCCTCCACTCCATCTCCTCCTCTCCTCTCCTCTACTCCATCTCCTCCTCTCCTCCACTCCATCTTCCCTTACCCTCCTCCTCTCCTCTCCGGCGACCTCCTCCTCCTCCTCTCCGGCGACCTCCTCCTCCTCTCCGGCGACCTCCTCCTACCTCCTCTCCGGCGACCACCTCCTCCCTCCTCTCCTCCCCTCCCCTCCCCTCACGGTTTCTTCTCCCTCCTCTCCGGTGAGCTCCTCCTCCCACCTCTCCGGTGAGCTCCTCCTCCCTTCTCTCCGGTGAGCTCCTCCTCCCTCCTCTCCGGTGAGCTCCTCCTCCCTCCTCTCCGGTGAGCTCCTCCTCCCTTCTCTCCGGCGAGCTCCTCCTCCCTCCTCTCCGGCGAGCTCCTCCTCCCTCCTCTCCGGCAAAAGAACACGACAAAAGAACATACAAGATCCAAAAACAGGAACAAAATTTGAAATAATGTCGTGCCAAAAAACGAGCAAAAAAAACGAGCAAAAAATGGAAAAAAAATCATGATCCAGATCTAGATTCAAAATGGCGCATCACTAATGGCGCATCACTAAACAGTGCGCCATTAGTATGCGAAAGTTACTAACGGCGCATCTCGTTGTCGTGCGCCATTAGTATGCCAACGCACCTAGGTATACATGGCCCCTGGGAGGCATACTAATGGCGCACCGTGGCCTATACTAATGGCGCACCACTGGTGCGCCATTAGTATACAAGATACTAATGGCGCACCAGTGGTGCGCCATTAGTAAAAATTACTAATGGCGTGCTAGTAATGGCGCACCGGTGATGCGCCATTAATGGCCAAAATAGGTGCGCCATTAGTAGCTGTTTTTCTAGTAGTGCCGCTCGTCCCACCACCAGGGAGCCACGCCTTCGTGCCCAGACCGCAGGCCCGCCCTAGCCCAGATGGGGCCCGAAAGGGCCCAGATCTGGGCCGAGCGGGCGCCGCCGGCCAGCCGCCCACCGCGCCGCCCCGCAGCCAACGGCAACGCCGCCGCGTCGAGGGCACCCGAGGCCCGCAGGATGCCGCCGCCGAGCCTCACTGCCGCTAGCCGAGCAGCACCGCCGCCGGGGAGGAGGGAGCCCTGACACTCCCTCCCGGCGCGCGGGGAAGGGACGTCCGCCGCCGCCAGCGCCACCCGGAAACGCCGGAGGCCGCAGCCGGCAGCGGCGAAGGGGGATGAGGGAGGAGGAGGACCAAGACAGGGGGGATGGCAGGGGGCGCTCCGCCGCCTCGGGGGGGAGGGGGCAGGAGCGCCGGGGGAGGGCGAGGGGGAGGGGCAGAGGAGGGGGGCCGGGGGGGGGAGCGCGAGGCGGCCGGCGCCGGCGGGAGGGGGCGAGGAAGGCCGCCGGCGGCGGGGCGGAACCCTAGCGCGGGTCGCGCGTCGTGGGAGCTGTCAGGAAGGCTCGAGATTCACCCTTGGTACTAACTATGGTCTACACGAAGCTAGAAGTATGTGTGGATGGCAGCCACGCCATCTCTCTTTCTTGGCTACTGTCGGGTCTGTACGATTGTTTAGCGCCGCCGGCTCTTGCTGGATGGATGGTCTTGTTGGCAACGGCGCAGCCAGGATTTAGACATGAGGGGGGGCGAAGGAGATAAGGATAGTACATGCAATTTTTTTTCTCGAATACATACCTAAATGTGTGCTGTTTTATATTAGAAGAAAATATTGAGAATAAAATGTCATAATGTATCACACTGATTTATATAAACACAGTAATACATGTTTGGCAATTCACAAAAGGGCTTCCTTTCTACCAGATTAAATTTAGGTCCACAACTAGCAAGATCATCGAACAAAGATAATCTCATCCGATCGAACTTTGGAGCTATTTATTTTTCTGTGAAACACAAATATCATAAATTGACGAATGCAGTCAGCCCTGCTTCCATCGAAATAGAAGGACAGGGTGCAGATGATGTTCAATAAAAACGAAAATGCCAAAAGGCTGCCTCAGGAATAAACAACAGCTAAGATGTACTACAAGCAAAATCTCCCATATGACTGAAAAACACATCTAGTAATTTGTACTACTTAATCAATAGTCTGAGATGCAATCGCAAGAGAGCCAGTTAATTAACTATGCCATACCTTTATACTTCAGCGTTTGCGACAGGATCATCGCCGTGGATTAGACTTCAGCGTTTCCGGACTAGATCATTGCCGCTGCAGGATCTGCAAAGGTAGAGACAAGGGCTTGCTGGCTAGCACGGCGCCGCGGCGGTGTCGTCTGTCGATCGGCTAGGGCGGCCGGTGGCGGCTAGCAGAAAATCTTGATCGATCTGGATTGTGAACGACTTGGAAGACAGGAAAGCTGGGTCAAAATTCTCCCCGGTGGCCTAAAGATGAGACATGGGCTATGTTTGGGCTTGGGTACGTAAAACTTGGGAAATCAATTCATTGGCCCTTCGTATGCAATACCAGTTGAACGGTACTTATGGAAGAAATCTACGGCCAAGTACGTAATATATACTAGGATCTGTATTAGAGCATCTCCAATAGATGGTCCAAATTTTGGCGGTCCAAAACCGTGTTGGAAATATGCCCTAGAGGCAATAATAAAATGGTTATTATTGTATTTCCTTGTTCATCATAATTGTCTATTGTTCATGCTATAATTGTATTGACTGGAAACCGTAATACATGTGTGAATACATAGACCACAACATGTCCCTAGTGAGCCTCTAGTTGACTAGCTCGTTGATCAATAGATGGTTATGGTTTCATAACCATGGACATTAGATGTCATTGATAACGGGATCACATCATTTGGAGAATGATATGATGGACAAGACCCAAACCTAAGCATAGCACAAAGATCGTGTAGTTCGTTTGCTAAAGCTTTTCTAATGTCAAGTATCATTTCCTTAGACCATGAGATTGTGCAACTCCCGGATACCGTAGGAATGCTTTGGATGTGCCAAACGTCATAACGTAACTGGGTGGCTATAAAGGTGCAATACGGGTATCTCCAAAAGTGTCTGTTGGGTTGGCATGAATCGAGACTGGGATTTGTCACTCCGTATGACGGTGAGGTATCTCTGGGCCCACTCGGTAATGCATCATCATAATGAGCCCAATGTGACTAATGAGTTGGTCACGGGATCATGCATTATGGTACGAGTAAAGTGACTTGCCGGTAACGAGATTGAACGAGGTATTGGGATACCGACGATCGAATATCGGGCAAGTAACGTACCGATTGACAAAGCGAATTGTATACGGGATTTATTGAATCCCCGACATCGTGATTCATCAGATGAGATCATCGTGGAACATGTGGGAGCCAACATGGGTATCCAGATCCCGCTGTTGGTTATTGGCCAGAGAGTTGTCTCGGTCATGATGACCTGAAGCAGAGAAATGAAGACATCAATGTATTGGACCGGCCTCATTAACAAGAGCAAGTCAGAATGAGAAGACCCGCTAGATTCGTTACCAAACCTTCCCCCTTTCACTACCTCTTAAATCTCGGGACGAGATTTCTTGTAGTGGAGGAGAATTGTGACGCCCGGATAATTAGGCTACAGTAATCGCACGTTAATGGTGCCACGTCAACCGATTACTGTTGCTAGTCTCGCGTTAGTTAGAAACCGATCCAACTTCAAAATTGAATTAAAGGCAAACAACAAAAGTTTTCAGAAACTAAAACTAAAATGTTCGGGTTGTGTTAAATAAATTGTAAGTAGTAATGGTGGAGAAACCACACTTTTATAAAAATTTTAAATACTCTAAAAGGAATAAAACAGTAGCAAATACAATTATTTAAATGCTCTAAAAATAATAAACATTTTCAAAACTAAATTGTTATAAGCATTAAACTATAGTGGCAGTGGTATAATTTGTAAAATCTATATAGGTGCCACTTTGGTAATTTACTAAAACTAAAATAAAAGGAAACTATAAGGAAGCAAAAATAGCAAAAGAAAATAGGTAAAGAAAAGGAAACACAAAAGACAGATGACAAAAGAACAAAAAAAATAGAAAGGAACCCCCCCGGGCTTCGGCCTAGCAGGCTAAAGGCCCAAGCGGGCAAGCCTACCCCCACTCCCTTATCCCCTTCCCCCCCTAACCCTAACCACCGTCCACCACTTTCTCCCCCCCCCCCCGCACGATGCGCCCCCCTCCCCCGATCCGATCTCGATCGGGGCCCGAACGGCCTCGCCCCCGTCGCCCGGATCGGACGCGCCCGCCGCCGCCGCCGCCTGAGGACCTCCCCACCGGCCTGCATCCTCGCCGCCGTCGTCCCCGGCATCTTCCCCGAGCCCGCTGCCACTGACCCCGCGAAACCCCCCTGTGAGGCCTCGCCCCTCTCCACTCCCCTCTGCTCCCTACGTTCGCGCCGTCGTCGCGCTCGGCCGCTCGGTCGCGCCCGTCGCCGCGCCTCCCTCTCCTCATCTCTCCCTCATCGCACCGTGCCCGCGCCCGTCTGCGCTCTCTCGCGCCCCATGCTCGCGCTCGCCCATGGCCGCGCCCCGTGCCTGCGGCCGCCCGGGGCCTGCTGCCCGCTGCACCCCGCGTGCTGCGCCGCTGCCGCCGCCACTACTGCTACCTCGCTCCGCTGCACAGCCGCGCCACCGCGCTCCCGCCGACCGCCTCCCGCTGCAGCTCCGGCCACCCCAAGCCGCTCTTTGGCCGGGTACCAGCGACCCTGGCCTCGCCCTACCTCGCTCCGGCGCCGCACGGCGCTCCTCCCGTCCTTCCTGCTCCGGCCACTGGTGGCCGACCTCGCCGGCGGCCCCGACCCCCTCGCTGGCCACGGCCCGAGTCCGCCCCATCCTGCAGCGCCCACAACCGCGCCCAACGCCCGCTTCCCCTGTGCCCGTTATGGCCTCTGGGGCCTATGACAGATGGGCCCCACACCCAGAATGTTTCTGATTTAAAAAAAATGAAATGAAAATTAATAAAATAATAATAATAATAATAAATAATAAGTAATTAAAATTATTAATTAACTAGTTAGTTAGTTAATTAAGTTAATTAATCCTGTTAATTAATCTAATCAATTAGTTAGGTTAACTAAACCCTAATTAGACTAAACAGTCTATGACTAGTGGGACCCACACGTCAGTGACCAGTCAGCGTCTCTGTTGACTGCTGACGTCATGCTGACGTCAGCATGCACTGCTCTGGATAATGTTGATTAAATTAATTAAATAAATTCTAAAAATGATTTAAAACTTTAGAAAAATCATATCTTTTAATCCGTAATTCGGATTAAAATATTTTCAACATGAAAGTTGCTCAGAACGACGAGACGAACCCGGATACGCAGCCCGTTCATCCGCCGCACACCCCTAACATATCAAACTCGCAACTTTCCCCCTCCGGCTCCTCTGCCTGAAAACGCGAAACACCGGGGATACTTTCCCGGATGTTTCCCCCTTCACTGGTATCATCCCATACTGCGTTAGGGCACCTCTAACGCCGTTATTTGTAATGTCATGCATCACTATGCATCTGCTTGCTTAAATAATTATTGTTTCTCCCCCCTCTTCTCTCGATAGACACCGAGACCGACGTTGCTGCTGCCCCGTTCGACTACGGAGTTGACGACCCCTCTCTCTTGCCAGAGCAACCAGGCAAGCCCCCCCCCTTGATCACCAGATATCGCCTATTCTTCTCTATACTGCTTGCATTAGAGTAGTGTAGCATGTTACTGCTTTCCGTTAATCCTATACTGCTGCATAGCCTGTCCTTGCTACTACTGTTGTTACCTTTACCTGCTATCCTACTGCTTAGTATAGGATGCTAGTGTTCCGTCAGTGCCCCTACACTCTTGTCCGTCTGCCATGCTATACTATCGGGCCGTGATCACTCGGGGGTGATCACGGGCATATACTATATACTATACACTGTTACATTACATGTGATACTGTTCGGAGATGGGGGCTAAAGGGGCAGGTGGCTCCATCCCGGTAGATGTGGGCCTGGGTTCCCGACGGCCCCCGACTGTTACTTTGTGGCGGAGCGACAGGGCAGGTTCAGACCACCTAGGAGAGAGGTGGGCCTGGCCCTAGTCGGTGTTCGCGATCCTTAACACGCTTAACGAGATCTGGGTATTTGATCTGAGTCTGGCCATTTGGTCTATACGCACTAACCACCTACGCGGGAGTAGTTATGGGTATCCCGACGTCGTGGTATCAGCCGAAGCACTTCTTGACGTCAGCGACTGAGTGGCGCGCGCCGGATTGGACTGGAACGCCACTAGGCTAGGTCTGCTTCCGGCCGCGTTCGCAACGTGCAGCTGTGCTCAGGGCGATGGGCCCAGACCCCTGCGCGCTTAGGTTTAGACCGGCGTGCTGACCGCTCTGTTGTGCCTAGGTGGGGCTGCGACGTGTTGATCTTCCGAGGCCGGGCATGACCCAGGAAAGTGTGTCCGGCCAAATGGGATCAAGCGTGTTGGGCTATGTGGTGCACCCCTCCAGGGAAATTTATCTATTCGAATAGCCGTGTCCCTCGGTAAAAGGACGACCCGGAGTTGTACCTTGACCTTATGACAACTAGAACCGGATACTTAATAAAACACACCCTTCCAAGTGCCAGATACAACCCAGTGATCGCTCTCTAACAGGGCATCGAGGAGGGGATCGCCGAGTAGGATTATGCTATGCGATGCTACTTGGAGGACTTCAGTCTACTCTCTTCTATATGCTGCAAGACGGAGGTGACGAGAAGCGTAGTCTTCGATAAGACTAGCTATCCCCCTCTCATTCTGGCATTCTGCAGTTCAGTCCACTGCTATGGCCCTTTACACATATATCCATGCATATGTAGTGTAGCTCCTTGCTTGCGAGTACTTTGGATGAGTACTCATGGTTGCTTTACTTCCCCCCTTTCCCCCTTTTCCTTCTACCCGGTTGCCGCAACCAGATGCTGGAGCCCAGGATCCAAACGCCACCTTCGACGACGACTCCTACTACTCTGGAGGTGTCTACTACTACGTGCAGCCCGCTGATGACGACCATGAGTAGTTAGGAGGATCCCAGGCAGGAGGCCTGTGCCTCGTTCGATCTGTATCCCAGTTTGTGCTAGCCTTCTTAAGGCAAACTTGTTTAACTTATGTCTGTACTCAGATATTGTTGCTTCCGCTGACTTGTCTATGATCGAGCACTTGTATTCGAGCCCTCGAGGCCCCTGGCTTGTATTATGATGCTTGTATGACTTATTTATGTTTTAGAGTTGTGTTGTGATATCTTCCCGTGAGTCCCTGATCTTGATCGTACACATTTGCGTGCATGATTAGTGTACGATTGAATCGGGGGCGTCACACCAGGAGCCGAGATACCTCCTCGCCAATGGCCTTTCTTTTCTGGACGGCGGACCATCGAAGATGTTCTTTGACAGGCTTAACCTTTGGGTCGACTCGTAGACGGTGCTCAGCCAGTCCCCTGGGAACCCCCGGCATGTCAGAAGGCTTCCATGCGAAGATGTCCCAGTTCTCACAGAGGAACTGGATGAGCTCTTCTTCCTATTTGGAGTCGAGTGTTGTTGAGATATGGGTCGGAGCAGCATTGGGATCGTTCGGGTGAATGTTAACCGGCTTCGTTTCCCAAGACGACTGGAAAGCTCACTCTGAAGCGGGCTTCGGGTAAATGAGTTTACCCTCTTCATGTTTCTTGGAGTAGATGTGACACGGCAAATCCAACACATCTTTTCTGTCTTGGTCTTTCACTTTCTTGGGGTTCCACGGTCCCTTGGGTTTCCCCTTGAATTTTCCTTGAGTTACAGCCAGGGCTTCTCCAGGAGCAACTGGCTCGGCTTTCTGCTTCTGCTTCCGACTGGAATTTCCTCCTCCAGTTTCTTTGGCGACTGACTTGAGCTTGCCACTCCGGAGTCGATCCTCATCTTCACCATTAGCGTACTTAGTGGCAATTTCCATCATTCGATTCAGAGATACGTCTCCGGTCCGACCGAATTTCAGATTCAGTTCTCCATTCTTGACGCCTTCCTTGAAGGCACAGACTGCTTGGTGGTCTGGCACATTTTCTACAGTGTGGTGTAACGTGATCCACCTCTGGATGTAATCCCTCAAAGTTTCATTCGACTTCTGCACACAAGACCGCAGTTCGGTCAGCCCTGCCGGTCGTTTGCATGTTCCTTCAAACGTTGTGACAAACACTCGGGCGAGATCTTCCCAAGTGTAAATGCTGCTAGGCGCTAACTGATTCAGCCATGCTTTGGCCGAGCCCCCCAACATGAGAGGCAGGTGCTTCATGGCCACTTCATCATTGCCACCACCGATTTGAACAGCCACTCGGTAGTCTTCAAGCCAAGTGTCGGGCTTGGATTCACCAGTGAACTTACTGACTCCAGTCGCCAACCTGAAATTGGGAGGAATCGCTGCGGTCCTGATGGCTCTACTAAAGCACTCTGGCCCTGAAACATGTGCTCTGCTGCTGGTAGGTGCATCTCTGTTGTGATCTTCCCGGTGAGCCCTGTTCCTGTCGACCAGACCATGAACGAGAATGGATCTCGCATCAAAGCCTGGTTCCCTGGGGTCGACTGGAATCCTCCGCCCAACACTATGAGGGCGTCTGTCATCCTGCTATCGAGGCACATATGATCCACTCCTCGGGGGAGGTGTGGACACTCGGCGTCGATCATCACGATTGAACTGCTGATCGTACTGATCACGGTTCGTGTGCTGATCGCGCCGGTCTCCACGTCCCTCACGGCTCGGGGGCGGTCTTCGGCTGTGGGCCGACTGGACTGTATCTGCTGCAATGGATCGACTATGGATCCTGTTCCGCGACTGAGAAACGGCGGAATTCTGGTCACCTGCTGCCCGGAGTAACGCTCTGATCTGTAGCAGGCCTCTGCCAGCCTCTGACTGGGAGGGCTGAATTGACTCTGCTATACGGGTTGCAGCTGCTAAATTCTGAATCGGAGTTCGATATACCCGCGGGGGCAGAAAGAGTTGACGTCGACTGGATTCTGGAACCCGTTGACACGCTCGCTCGTCGAGTACTCGCTGGAGGTTCTCAAGTCGAGTGCGCTCAGCCGAGTTAGCCAAGCGCGCGCCCTCCAAGGCACGGGCCTCAGGGGTTTCTCCAACGATAGGAGTGTGAAGTGCATCCATGTTCCGGCGACAAAGTTCCTCTCTCTGCAGCGACGTGAGTGGCTCGGGGAGATACTCCTCAAGGGGATGCGACGGGTCGCCTCCACTTGCGCCTCCGTCGGTGCGGGGAAAACCGGGAGGACTACGTGGTCCATCGATTACCAGAACTTCCGCCGCTGGGTCACTGCTGTCGCATTCGGACGCGGTCTCTGCGGAGCGAGTCGACAGGTCGAACAGGCCGTAGAGGGATTCGTCGGGCTCGATCGTCGCGACTTGTGGGGTGGCCGACTGACGGGCCACCGCATGTCTCACCCACCTCTGAAGCCTCGACCGACCGGAGCGCTTGCGCCGGCGGGAGACAGGGAGGGAGGACGCCACACGAGCCGACCGGTACTGGGTCGACGGCTGCCGCAGAAGGACACCACGGACGCATGCGCGAAAGTGGGTCGCCCCGCGGACGGGGAGCGCGTCGACATCAAGTGGAGCCTCCTGAAGCCAAGCGGAGTCGTCGGCGATGAACGTAAGCGCGCCGAGACAGATCTCGCGGCCCTCCACCAAAACTCCGCCCGAAACCATGATCAAAGTGATCGGAAAAATCTCTACTTCTCCAACTAGGCGCTAAGACTCCAGCCCCACGGTGGGCGCCAACTGTCATGGTTCTAACTCTGACAGTAATGTAGGGGGGTATGTATGCAGAGGCTAGATCTTAGCTATGGAGCAGTAGTAAGCACACGAGTTTTACGAGTTCAGGCCCTTCTCGGAGGAAGTAACAGCCCTACGTCTCGGAGCCCGGAGGCGGTCGACTGGATTATGTGTGTATGAGTTATAGGGGTACGAACCCTTTACACTGAGGAGGGGGTGGCTTATATAGAGTTCGCCAGACCGCTCCGGCCCTCAGTTATGCAGAGTATAAAGTACATTAAGGCTGGGCGTTACTGGTAACGCCTCTAATAAAGTGTTATGATGACCATAAAAGCTACTTAATGACCGACCGTTTGCGTGCGGAGTGACTTTAGGTCTCCTGGCAGTCGAGTGGTTCCTTCATGGTCGAGTGTCTTCGAGTCCGTCGATTGAAAGGTGATTTTTTCTAGGGATGTCCTTGGGTAGGGTAGTTAGGACAGGTCCATGACCCTACCCTAGGTACATTGCTTCATCAGGGGGCGCAAGTTGGTGAGGAGCCAGCCTGTCGTTGACCCGAACCTTTTTTGGTGGCGGTCGCGTGGGCCAGTGACGGTCCAGAGGCTCGAGGACTCCGCGGAGGTGGTGCGTCACCGTGTTAGTGAGGAGGACGCGCACGTCCGTCGCTACTTGTTTGCGTTGGAGCACAGGTTCTCCAATACCTGGCAGGTTCTCCAGGGATCTCACTGGAGCTATGATCCCGTGATGGTTCCTTCTCTATGGGTGTCCACCGCCCGCGCCGATACCCGTCGTGTGCTAGAGTTTTAGTTGTATTAGTTATGTTATATGTATGACACTATTCGGGATGTATTAGTGATAATATTCGATGATGTACAGACGCATGAGATGATTTACTTTTGCTTATTGAATGCATGCTAATTTGAGTCCTATAAGATATTTTGAAATGTATATCTTGTGTTGCTCAATATCCAAGTGGCCGGTCATGTTTGCAGGTTAAACCTCCGAGTGGACTATGTTTTGCCGGAGTGTTGATTCATTTCCGTTCCGGCAAATTTCAGGCGCTCGATATGTCCTATTTTAGCAAAGGTCATGCCGGATTTTTCCATGAATTTTGGCATGACTTGTGCCAGAATATATAGGAAATATCGAGTGCCCCGGATTTATGTGTTGAGTATCCTGGTAGTTGTCTTCGATCGATTTTCAATTAATGTTTTAACTATGAACATAGGAAATGTCTGACGACGAAAAGGATTTCGGTATTTGCAAATACTGCGAAGACGAGCGCGGCCTGTGCGACGGAATCTTCCTAGATGATGATAGGCGCTTCAGCATCAAGCTCGACGAGAACTTCGAAGCGGATACAGTAAGTCACAACGACAAGTCTTTTTTCGTAATTAAGCATGACATCTGCTTCATTTGCTTCAACTTATATTATTTTTTACTATTGTACTAGCGTATCCCCTGCCATGCAAGAGCTTTTGTATTGGATAAGATAGGTTTCAGTCATACTATGGAGGTAAAGAAAGTTTACTTGAAGACCGAGCATGGTTATAATTTCCACGTAAATTATACAATTCAGACGACTACACCTATTTTGGATGCAAAATATGGCGAGCACTATGCAAGACTTATGCATTTGAGCTTGATATGGTTATCACCTTTGATATTCGTCCGGAAGATGATATTGAAGGTAATACCGACATCTGAGTCGATGTGCAGACGCCTCCAGTTATACCATTATGTAAGTTTCTCAACCATATTTATGTCTTTGATATTGTTTATTCAAAAATAGTTGACAACTAATTTGTATTGTCAGCTTATTTCGGTGCGAGCAAACATGTCCAGGGCTTGGTAGACAGGACCTACTACTGTAACGAGGCTGAACTCAACTGCGAGGAGCTAAATCATGATATTTCATGGCTTGAGGATCTTGATACTGTCAAGACAAATTTTCTTCCTGCATTTAGAAATGTTAGTACTGAAAACGTGCGACCAATAGTGTTCGTAATGAACTACGGTCACATCTATCTAGGAAGGATGATAAGATTTTTACTATTTATCCTCAGTGCATCTTTTCCATACATTATTTTTGAAGTTAAACTTCATTGCTAAGTATGTTACCATACGATGTTCTTCAACAGGGACTCCCGATGAATGTTGTGCCTTATGGGATCGAGACTAAAGGTACCATGAGTATTATTAGCTTACGGCCAAGATATCCTACAGATTACTTTAGTGCATTCAAGATTAGGGACAGATGCTTAATATTGCAAGACTGGACCAAATATGTGATGGGGGAGCGCAGAGAAGTACTAGGGGGCAGCAAACAGATGCGCTACCCATGATTAGGAGACAGGTTCATCTGCATGCTCCAACTTGATCAAGGCGTAGAGCTACACATGTTTTATGTTATTTTACCTAAGAGAGTGCAGCAGGAGTGATTAGCTAGCTTGAAATGAGTTTGAGGATGATGATGTGCTACACTATTACTATGATGATAAAATAGCTAGTGTTGGTGGTAATGACTATGATGATTATTATTAGCTAGTGTTAGTGGTGATTAAATAAATACTGTTGGTGGTAATGACTATGATGATGATTAAATAGCTTGTGCTGACGGATTAGATTCAAGTGGAGGCAACATGTGGTGCACATCGAAAGTACTACTAGTCCAAACTAGATCAAGTTTGGATTAGTAGTATACTTTTGACATGCACCACATATTGCCTCCACTTGAACCTAATTCACCTTCATTTGACACACTGTTATGGACATAATGATGTAAACCTCATAACTGGTATTGTACCAATATTTGTCCTATGGCGCATAAATACACTAAAAAAAGAATACTAGTAGCGATGGCGAGAAAACACGCTGCCAGTAGTTACATTAGCAGTAGCGCGGGAGTGAACAGACGATGCAGCTATTTGCCATAGCAGTAGCGCGTGTGGGCACGCGTTACTGCTAAGCAATAGCTGTAGCGCCTTATTAGTAACACGCCTACCCGCACTACTAGTGAGCACAAAACCCGCGCTGCTGCTAGCCTTTTCCCTAGTAGTGTCGGTAAACCAATTAAGCCAGTTCACGATGCAAATAACCAGTTAAGTCAGTGTGGACATTATAAACCATAGTCTCTAAGAAATCTCACCTCTAGTTTACTTTTCTAGCAAATGAAAAGATTGACCGGCAATAACTAATTTTGCATAGAGTTCAAACGCCACTCGGGCGATGAGTCACTAGGGATTGGGCTGTATCAAGGGATTAGAAGGCATCGGGAATTAAAACCAAACTTTGGTCTATATTGATACTGCAGAAAAGACTTTACGCTCATAGAAGAAGTTAGAATGAGTACAGAGGTGGTACAACACATGACAGACGCAAGGGGCGTGAATATGATGCCCGAAGCAGAGAAACATAAGATGCTCGACCCAAACAAAGAAGTACACATCTAAACTTGCCAACCAGAGAAACAGCCGAACCAACAACTAAACGCCCAAAACTCTAAAGTCATCACAGAGGGTGCCGCGAGCAACCAAGACAACACTTTCATGAAGGAGAACCCATTCAGATCAACGGGACTACACGAGAGCCCATTCAAATCACCTTCTCGCCTAACCATGCATCAATTGTGTCACAAGGCTCTTTCATTTCCCTTTGCCCTGTTAGCATTGTCAGGGATATTTCCCTTTGCTCTTTCATTTCCCTTTGCCCTGTTATCATTGTCAGGGATATTTTCTTTGCTCTTTCATTTCCCTTTGCCCTGTTAGCATTGTCAGGGATATTCTCTTTCATTTCCCTTTGCCCTACACGTGAGGAAGTATTTTCCCGACACATGAAAAAATAGCAGCAACATTCATGCTCTTACCCAAATTCACTGGAACGGAGGAGTATGGAGGTTCCATCGCCGTCATCAAGGAGAGATAGAGCTGTGGCCTGGCTTGCGTGAACATGCATGGAATTGCCGCCATGGCACCTTTGGGGAGCTTCCGCTCTGTTTCTACTACTATTTCTAGTTTTCTACGTTGGGAAAGTCATGCATGGTCTTTCAGAGAAAATGAAAATGGTTGAGCGGAGATAAACTTTCTCATTTCTTGATGGCTCATGCAGAACCTGGTCCTGTCCCAGCAATATTTTGACAAGTGTCCGTCCATAATCCCCTCACGAGTAATCTTTGAGCTGGACAATTTGCATTGTTACTTACTGTTCCAACTAGTGCACAGTTGTTGAGTAGCATCGATGCTTGGTTCCCCATCTTGTCGTTGCACACAAGGTAACGCAATGGAACCACCTGTTGAGGACTAGGGATGCGAGGCGGCGCCCGAACCCGTCCCGCTCCTTATACAAATTAGAAAAAGTTAGTTCTAGCCAGGCTGTGGAGTTGTTAGGCAAAGTTGTACTAATTCAACACTTTGGCGGTCTAGTCTCTAGTGACGACTGAATCCATCCACAGAATTCTTCTCGCTCTATCTGCTGCACCACCCACCATAATTCGCAGGGACGTGCTAGGCCGCTGATATATAGCCTAAGATTGTAGGTTGAGTCCTCTTTTCTAATTAAGAGATAAGTACTTGTGACGAAGATAATGCTCAGAGTTTGTATGATAAATATTAAGAACAAGCAGATTATGCCTTTAGCTAGCTATAAAGGCAAGGCAGTGAATGAACCACGCTCATGCGAACACCACGTGTCCACTATCGGTGTATAATGATAGGGCCAGCCATCAGGCACATGAATTGGAGGAATTAATTGTGCATGTTCACCTTGAGAAACCGGCGTAGATATATAGGTCACCATGGACTTGTAAACCATCATCTCCGAGAAATCTCAGTGCTACTTCCTCTACCAAAGGAAAAGATGGACCAGTTAATCATTAATATTCACACAGAGAAACATGACAATCAGCAATGAGTCGATAGGGATTAGGAGGTATCGGGATTTAAGGTTCGGATTGTGGTCTTCTCTCTAACCGCAGAGATGACTTTACAGCTTTGCGCCGATTAGAATGTATCACTGAGATGACAATGAGGTCTATGTTCTCGCCTAGTGGTGTGTCAGATGGCTCACAAGAATCAGTAACTATGACATCAAGGTACACAATGAGTAGGTCAATGTCTCCACAGGCCCTTCTTGGGCGATTCTCTTGTCGGCTTACCTCTGTTATCGGTTGCTCAGGGTGGCAGCGATGTAGCTAGTGTCCATGTGCATGGGCGATTCTCTTGTCGGCTTACCTCTGTTCTCGGTTGCTCAGGGTGGCAGCGATGTAGCTAGTGTCCATGTGCTTCCGCTGTGTTGTGGATCGTGCTCTTCGGCTGCTCAGTGTCCGAATCCAACACATTCTCCAGCTCTCGGGTGATCGTCTCTACAGCTCGACAGTATGGCCTTGGAGCCTAGGCGAGGGGAAGAGAAGGTAGATGCTTGGGTTCTCCAGCCCCATGTTCCAGACGTGTGCTCGACTCCTTTAGGCTGCCTGCTGATCCTTGAAGTTTCATCTGTGTGGTTGTCTTAGGTGCCGATGTGTAACGGGCTTTGATAGTATTAGCTGTTCTCTCTTTGTTTTATTATATGTATGCTGCAGGTAGTGTTCGTAGCCTTTTAAGCTCTTTGATTTTTGTATCTTTCGGCCGATTTCGTGTTGTGGCCATGTAATCCATGGCGGGTTGATGAGTTTGTTAACTCAAGGCCCATCTTAAAAATACATCAATATCCACAGTGAGTAGGTCAATGTCTACAATCAAAATGGAATCATCTTGCTTTCCCGGAAGGACCACACATCCACAGTGAGTAGGTGTAGGTCAATGTCTACAATCAGGTAAATTGCATATTTTTTATTGTTTGAGTAGCTTTGCCGTTTGCTTAGATATAACTAGCTGCATGCGTATGCATGCTTTGTGACTGTTCAGAGTGTGCCTTCCCGTTCAGGTTCAGATTAGTGCATGGATTTTGGTTGGGGTTTATCTATCTAACCGTATTTCAATCTTTCCATTCTATCCATGCCAAAGAGCGAAGATAGAAGCTGTTAGAGTTTGGTGAAAAGGTGCAGGATTTGGTGAAAATGTGTGTCGTAAACTCGTGACCAGATTGACTAACTGACTAAGCCGATCCAGAGGCGGTGATAATTGAGAGCTGAAAACTTTCTTGTCATGGAAAGAATGCGATTACAGTACGCTACTTGATGCAGATGTTGTTTCGATCGACAGATTCAATACTTTGGTATTAACCCTCTCGTACAATCCAACTCTAGTGTTAACGGGTGAAACTATTGGCTTGTCTGAACTTCCATGAAATTCCCATGGTGGCTTGAGAGAAAAAGAAACAGAAGGCTAGAGGTAACGTGCCCGAGCACAAGTGATCATGTCCGAGCAATATTTTGACAAGTGTGTGCTCGTCTCTTCTCACGAGTCATGAAGTTTCTCATTTGAGTTGGATAATTTGTCTTAATTACTCCTCCAATTAGTGCACGGTGAAGTAGCATCTATGTTTGGTTCCCTATGTAATCGTTCTAGACAAGGCAACAGGCCCGCCAGTTAGTTCGTAGGCAGCCAAAGGTGCCTCCTTGCTCTTTGGACGTTTGCGATGATTGAATCTATCCACGGAATTCTCATCTGGGTCTTCCTTCCTCTTGGAATTCTTCTTGTTTCGGAGTTTTCTGAAACTGTAGTTGACAGCCAGTGAGATACTTGTTCTTTTTTTCCGGAGAGAACCGAGATAATTGTTAAGGAGCTCTTCCTCTGCTTATTCTTGTTATGCCTCGGGAACAACAAGTTAATTAATATCCAGAACTCTGATATGTCAAACAGAGCACTGGCAGCAGCAGAAAACTAGAAATTAGTGGCACACCTATGCTTGGTTCCCGGCATTGAGAGCAGTACGGGGTAGCCACTCTTTAACATATATATATATGATTTTCGCTATTTATAGAAGTAAAAATATATTGAAAAGACACGATTTGAATATGATATATATATTTGAGAGCAGTATGGGGTAGCCACTCCAGAAATGCCATGACTTTCAAGCAACAGAACCACCACAGCATCTTCACCCTCAAGCGAAACATCGACGACCTTATGCTATGGACGCACCGGATGAAGAAGCCGGCGCATAAGCAGGCCGCCTCCTCATGGCGTTCCTATTTCTTATCACGATTACACGTGCTTATGTAATTCACCTTTGTAATCAGACAAACGTTCGGTTACAAAACTGAGAAATATATTCAGGTGGGGAGCTCCCCCCCCCCCCCCCGTTGATTTTTCAAAAAAAAGATATATATATATATAGCTAAAATAACTTATGCCCACCATGAAAAAGAGGTCAAGAAGGAGTAGCTCGGGTATCATTCCAAATAGTAAGAACAAACTTGAGTGTTAAGAGACATCATTTATGTGTATACGGTGGTGGATAGAGTACCATTTATTCACTATATGATCTATGTGGGGGCACAAACAACGGCCGTTGTGGCAACTGTTGCCCCGGAGACTACCAAAGATTTCGTTGGCGTGGAATCACTGATTACGAGTAGTGAATTTATTTCTCTCATATCTTAATGTTTGGGAGCCATGGGACCATGAGGTTGACAACCTATGGGTGCTCAGCACATTGACGTACCAAAAACATCACACATGTTTCTAAATAAATAAAACATCATCAATAGAACAATAATTCATTTGCGAACACATGCATAAATAGCACAATATTTAAGATCTACAATCCCTTGAGTTGAAGGATTATCATAAGAATTTCGTAGGATATTAATCTCAAGAAATGTCCTATATGAATATTCTTTGGGTCAAAGCTCTGCCACCTGAAGTGTGCTTCTCCTTCGGTCCGCAAAGCATGAAGATAAGAATGGTGCTCTCTTGGTTCAGGAGATGGTAGCTTGACACACCTTCCTCCCGCGTTTTCTCTGCAGTGGCAATATTTAACGGACACTTGGTTCAGCGTTCTCAAAGGGCTCCTAGGGACATGTGATGAAAGAAGTCCATATACATCTATAGACTTGTCACAGGGTTCACTTTACAACCTCGGTCTTTCATTTTGTTCACTTGACCCCCTAACACCGAAAAATGCTTACTTCACAACCCTCTCCTCATTCAACCGGTATATTTGACATGTTCGACTCTGGTTTTCTCATAGTCAGCAGTGTCACGTGGTTAGCGTACTGATCAACCGGTATATTTTGTTGGTGAGTACATTGCCTTTGGTTTAGAAAAAAAACATGTTCTGATCTTAGGTATAAAACCTACTAGCTCCAGTAATTTTTATCGTAATAGTATGATTGTATGAATCCCGTTACCTTTTTTCTGAAATGGAGGAGGACCCCCGGCGTCTGCATCTGGACGATGCATGCAGCCACTTTATTAATTATTCAAACAAGACCTTACAAAGTCATACAACAGTAAGACTGAAGTCACCGTTTAGGCAACAAAGTGTCGCTACTCTTACCCAATTGATGAAGGGATGCTGATAGTCTGGGCCTAATACCAAACAGACCTCGCAGCCAAACCTAACATTTAAGACCTAAGGTCCCAACCAGGAGACCTGCCGGGTATGGGGCACCCACCAGTCTGGCGCACTCCTCAACAAGGACGTCTGTCGGGTATGAGGCCACCGCAGCCACCTGCCACCAATCCATCCTCAGTGTTGTATTGTTGCATCTACCTTGCCCGGTCTACCTGCCGTCGACGCCACCACGACGCCAGACAACGCCACCATCCTGCGCGAGTCCATCTCCGCGCATCGGGCGCCAAGTCTCCACTGCGCCACGCCGCCATAAATGGGCAACATGAAACACCGCTCTTCCTCTTGTCCCCTCCAGCCAGCACTTGCTCCAAAACGATGCCCCCAGGAGGAAGAATGACAACGAAAGCGCAGTCATCGTCCGATCGGGTAGACCCAGATCTAGGGTTTCCCCCGGAACATCCGGATCAGGTTGATGTGACCTGCAACGACGATGCCTCGATAAGGGAATGATGTCCGAGATGCCGCCATCGTCTGCCAAGACTGCAGTCAAGCGCGATTTTCACCAGAATCCACGTCGTCCCGATCTCTCTCGGCTAGCTGGAACCGAGAAGAGCCTCGCCACGAAGACGTACGCCGTCGTCGATACTCCGGCGGAGATCCGTCATCTCCTCACCGGTCACTCCACGCGCCGCCGGTCGGTGCAAGGCCACCCCACGGCGGATCCGATCGGGGCTTGGATCCGCAGCCACCGCCGTCACCATCTCCGCACAGATTAGCCAACCCCGCCGGATGGGGCGCTGCCACCGCCGCCGTCCATCGCAGGGCCGCCGCTCCGCCGGCCATGGAACTGCGGCCACCGCCGCACATCATAGGGTCGCCGCCCTAGCCGTCGCCCTCGGACTCCCATGAGAGGTGCCGCCCCTGCCGCCTCAGATGGGATCCCGCAGCATCCGCCCGCCCAGGTGCCTTTGGCGCCGCCCACCGCCACCGCAGCGCACGCAGGCGGCAACGGCTGCAGGGCGCGAGGGGTGGCCTGCGGCGCTATGGTTGAGAGCCCCCTGGCGCCGCCCAGGGGAGGCGACGCGAGGGAACGGTTGGAATCCCATTACCTTATACTCCAATAACCTTACAAGCATGAATTGTGCAACACCTTGAGCTTCGCATGCAGCCCATCGAATTGGTCGACCTCCCTTCTCACCAACCTTCAATGTGAGTCTGTGAAGGCATGCGACTAAGAGCTTGGAAGACATCTTACATTGGGGACACGCTCTTGCGTCTAACTGGCGGCTTGGCTCATGTAGTCGATTCTTTGACTGGCTATCGGACATACTAAATCTAGGATATGTGTTGCAATAGGCGAATATGCAATGGAGTTCTACATCATATTCTAAACGATTGATCAACTTGATATACACTTTGTTATAAGCAAATAAGTTGAATATCGAATTTTTCAGATGTGTCATTAGCATGCAAATCTTGATTGCTTGTCCATATATGTGGATCATCCATCGAATAATAATTACTCTAACTTTAAGTAGCTAAACAATTCAACACATGTGCATGTCTTCTGGTGTTGGCTTGTACTATGTTCCATGACAACCACATTTGCATTTGACCTCACCTCGTGGTTAGTTAATCGGTGACTGTGTTTATTCCTCTTCGGCAGGTGGAAATGGGGAATTAGAAACTAGTAATGAAGTTTTGTTGTGGAGTTGTGTTGTGTCCTTATGTGTCTCTAATGTTCAACCTTGCAAATGTACACATTTCCAAGGGTCCTTTTCTCGTGTTGTGGACACGCAGTTCCCATTCACTCGTAATATATGAATTTTAACTTCTTTTAAAGAAATAAAAGTGAGACCCAAAGACCCAATATTAAAATTGTTAGGTCTCTTCTAGTGCTACAAGGTAGCACCATCTGTTAGTTGTTCACATAAAATCTCATGCTCATTATCTAATTAGACTCACATACTTATATGTGTAAGACATGATCCGTTGGTATAATTGTATCTAAAAATGTATCACCTTATGAGCGAGTACACTAAGGGATAATACATTGAAAGTGACATTATTATAATTAGAATTTGCATAAATGTGTGATTCAAATATATTATCATTGTTAAAGTGTCACATTCACCCACAAAGGTTTAAATAATCTACTCATTCGACCATGGTGGAATTTCGTTATGTTGAATGAACTGCACTCATGTGGGCATCACGTGTCCATTGGGCATCCATGCATATCATGACGAGGACCGACCATATCCACCTAATGTGTTGGAAGAATAAACTGCACATATTCACTTTGGCAACCGAAGTAGATATATAGGTCACCACAGATAGTGTAAAACATCATCTATGATTCTAGGCTATTCCTCTAGCAAACAAATTTATGGGTCAATCAATCACACATATTCATAAAGAGATCGCATGACAATAAGACATTGTCTTGCTAAAGATTGGGCAGGTATTCGGAAACTGATTCAAGGGATTAGAAGGTACCGGGAAATAATGTCTAACAATAAATATATAGCACACTACAGTTTTTTTTCAAGTGGATTAGCAGATAATAATGTGATAACAAGAAAATCCAGCTGCATTAGGTTCTAGCATAACAAAATGGTGGCTCTCAAGGCTTTTTCATATCCCTACATCAAGTGACAGAGGTACAAAAAATTTGTTGATTGGGCCTAGCTAAAGGACAGAACAAAAGTCTTGCTCTCAAAGCCTTGTTTTGTCTTCACTCTTTAATGTTTTGCTCCTAGGCTAGGCGGCCCATGGCCTAGTTTTACTTCAACTTAGCTCTAATATTGCATGTGTCATCTTAGCTTCTTTAGTAATCTTTGCAACTACGTGAGAAAATATTTTTGAGAATGGAAATAAAAAATTAAAATTATTTGGACGTCCCATAGCTATCCACACCATCAATTTTATCAAGATTTGCGCAATAGTTTACCAGCAAAACACCTCAATTATGCATGTTCAAGTTTGCAAAAGGCACTTCAAATTTAAAATTTCCTCAGATATATACATTTTTATCAGTCAATACATATTTATATTTAGAGACACAATTATGAAGGTATTATCTACATTGGAAAAATTCCGCCATCATTAAACATCACTCATGTTATAAATTGCTCGTTGCATATGAGGTGCAACCTATGCACACCAATCAACACTCAAAATAATAATCTTGATTCAGTAAAAAACATAAACTGAAAATTTCCTTATCATGTAAAGTATGTGATTACAAGACATTGTTCTTCCTGTTACCATGCAAACTAGAAGAAAACTCAATCAGATTCTTACATTTTTTTTACTACAATAACGTATACAATCCAACTGCAAGGAGAGAACTGAAGAAAATATGCACCCATCTAAGTTGAACTTCAACGGAATTGCAGCTGTGGCAGCTCCGAGTTTTCACTCTGTTCCCGTCACCAAAAGGCATTTGTACTTTTTCGCATTGGAAAAAGAATGGCTCATGTAGCATTGCATCACCATTCATCCATGAAACATGCCAGACATAAAACCCGCATATGTATTGTCGGTATGTCAGTTCTTCACACTTTTACTTCAGGTATTTATTTTGACCTATGAGATGTGAACTATAGATTTATACTTCGGAGTAGAGAGCATGCCTTTCTGATTTGGTTGCTAAGAAACAAGACTACTTTTTCGTTGCCGCTAGCTATCATGTTCTAATTAGAAATTCGCAATGTAGATTCAAAATACATGATTTTCAATAATCACCTAGCAATAAAGAAAGCTCAGATATCTTAGAACGGTCATTACCATACATGTATAAGTCCATATAAATCTCACCTTTGTGGAACTTAAACTCATAAAATTTGTTTAGAACTCAATTTCTTTTCTTCCCAGAGAACCCAACATCTGAGGTGTTTGAAACAATGGAAATTCAATAGTCTCTTAGGTCAAAAATTCTTAATTTGGGGAACTTGATGTTTTGATCACTCCACCTCTATTTTTCATCAAATTATTTTATTCCTGATGAACAACAATCTGCTAGAGGCGACGTTCCTCTGTTGTCGCATATTTGCAAGGCCGAAATGAAGGTTGCATATTGGTAGGAGGAATTGTAGGCAGTGATCTAATTAATCAATATGAAGAGATTGAGAAGAGGCTCACCTATTCACCACGTATGATATAACCACTCATTGTTGGGGAGTACATGTGGAGGGAAATATCTCACCTCTGTTTTTATTTGACTAAGAGGAAGTATAATAGGGTGACATAAGCAGTCTATAAGAGTTGTCACCTCAGATTTGTGTTGAGGTGCGGGAGAGAGGAAATAAAAAATAAGATGGGTGGGATGTAGACTTATAGCCTGCTATAGCACGAGTTCCAACACACTTTTTTAGAGAAGAAGATAGGGTAAGACATTAATGACATATTATGTAGAGCCAACAACTATTATACCGATCCACTTGTAGGTTGACTATGGATGATGTGTGATGGACATAGAGCCAGCAGCTGGCTCTCTTATTAGCCTTGCTCAAAGCACACTAATCTTAGGACATAATTCTTGCTAGAAGAAAGATATACCCTTCTAGAAGGTGCATGCTATTTGTTTACACCAAAAAACTATCTGATAAAGCACATGCATGCTGCCTCCTATTGTTACATGTACAGTGCTAGCTAGACTTCGTCTATACGACTTTGCTTGACCATCTTTGCTCTCTTCAACCAAATATAGTATTAGCACCTAAACGAACATGAAAGAAGTCATGAACTAATGATCCATGAGAAATATAACAGTATCAAATGAGAAAAGTATGGTTAATTAGTTGCAGTTGGATGTATGCATGCATGGGCGGACCCATGACAAAAATCTCCTAGTGTCCACATGTACCTTGTATGCATGTCGATATCAAGTAATGGTATACATAATAGTAATGCAACCTGTAGTTTAAAATCAATTGTAGTAAAAAATACATGAAAAAATCGTTGAAGAAGCAAATATGAATTTAACTAAAAATTGGCAGAGTTAATATCAAAATTGCTTCGCGAGTGGGTATTCTGACAACTAAATTTCCCAAAAATACACTGTGAGAACTGAAAATTGAAAGCCTTGGCACTATCGCTGGAGAAGCAGTTATTACTCATTTAATGGATGTTGGAAAACCCACCTTCTGGGGGCATCCATGCTCTAAGGCTAGTCATAGTGGGGAGTAACTTAGACTAGTAACATACATATGTTACTAGTCCATGTTACCACCTTCATAGTGGGAACTGTCATAGGTGTAGTAACATACATATCTTCATTTATTGCTTTGTAGACTCATTTTGCATTGGAAACCGCTAGGTGATGGTAACATATTATGTTACTCTATTTGTCTCTCTCCTCTTTAATTACATGACACATCATCTTTTTTGCTTATGTGGCATCTATATTACTACTTATGTTACTCCCACTATGACTAGCCTAAGCGGCCCTCTGCATCGTCCGATCTGCCTGCGCCACGTGACACTGCCTACTTGGCGCGCTCCCCGCCATCCGTTCAAGTCGGGCTATCCCTCACGACGCAGCATCCGGGGGTCCACAACGTGTGTGTAGTGGGCGTGGACGGGAACTTATCATCCATTTTCTTTTTCCTCGCTATTGCACGTGCATTTCCTGCGCTAGTGGAGGCGGTGTGGCGGGAGTTTGATTTTTTTTCTCATTGTTGACGACCTCGCCGTCGAGTGCCTTTCATGGCAAACAGGATGTTCCACGCGACTAGGTCCGCCCAGTTGTCTTGGGGCTGCTCGGTTGGCGTGTTCTGGGTGGGTATGTGTATACGTTGCAGGCTACTACATGGCTAGCTGTTGACCGCCTCATGATGGTCCCTTTGCCAGCTTGCTCGACTGGCATGGCTGCCCGGCTAGTCTGTGGTCTACCTGTTTGTTCGACTTCGGCAGGTTAGCGCATTGCCCCCAACCCCCCCTCTTAATCGATTTGGTAGGCACCCTTTGGCTTTGGCTCATTTTAGATGGGTCTAGGCTAATCTTCAGCCACTAGAAGGTCGCCTTGTACGCCATCTCTCTTAAGAAAAAGGGTTTCCCCCGCTTTAGATTATAAAGCAATGTCCAACCGATACAACCAGTTTGCTGGATCCGCAGCACAAACAAGCACAAAAGAAAAAAAAGAGAATGAAAAAGAAACAAATGCCGACGCCGGCAGCTCAACTAAGCAAAGATGACCGACACCCGCTGCACCCACCAAAGAAGAACCACCGCCCGCCAAGCACTCCGAAGCCTCGCGTACCAAGCAACATCTTCAGGAAGAAATGCGACGACGATGTCGCTGCTGCCCGGACAAGTCCTAGAGTTTCCCCCGGTACGGGGAAGGGGGTATCACCGACGCCCCTCAGGAGGGTCCGGCAACGCCCACGGGCGCAGCCGCGCCGATGGCAAACAAGCCGCCAGAGATTTCTCCCACCCCGAAGCCACCACCGCCACCTCAGACAATCGGAAGCGCACCGCCCAACAAGCCGCCCATCAGCCTGTGCCACCACAGATATCGCACCATCTTCACGGTTTCACTGAGGCCACCAACACGAGACCTGGAGGTAGGACGAGAAGACACCGGGCACGGAGGCAACCGCACCGCAGCCGACAGGAGGGAACAACCTCCACCACCGCGTGGAGCCGACCGGACATGGCAACAGGGACCTGCCGGGCCACCACCGGCCCGGCCGGACCCCAACGGGTCCGGACAGTCACTGCAGCCATGCTGCAGCACGCCGGCCGCCGGAGCCACCACCACCGCAGCCACGGCCCGCATTACTAGGAAAAAGGCTATAGATGGAATTGACACTAATGGCGCACCAGACATGTGGTGCGCCATTACTATATACTAATGGCGCACCATGTGTTGGTACGCCATTAGTGTCCAAATACTAATGGCGCACCACATCCACGGTGCGCCATTAGTAAAAAAAAAATTTAAATTTTTTTTCAAAACTACTAATGACGCACCGTGGCATGGTGCGCCATTACTAGTTGAACTAGTAATGGCGCACCACATCCACGGTGCGCCATTAGTAAAAAAAAATTGTAAAACTTTTTTTTGATTTTTTTTCCAAAACTACTAATGGCGCACCGTGGGGGTGGTGCGCCATTACTAGTTCAAACTAGTAATGGCGCACCATGCCACGGTGCGCCATTAGTAACTTGGCCACCACTTCCACCGAATGCACACACCCCCCCTGGATCGCCTTTTCAGTTTTAAAAAAAATAAAAGAAAATAATGAAAATGTCAAAAAAATAAAAGAAATAAGTTTCCCATGTGATATGTGGTCTAGTTGTTGGGAAAATTTGCAAATATGAATTTCGACTTCATTTGCAAAATCTCGCGAGAATTTGTAAAAATGGGCATAACTTTTGCATACTAACTCGGATGAAAAAGTAAACATTTCCAAAATCCTCAAAAACCTAACAGAAAAAAAGATACGGGGCTTTTAAGATCTCGAGAGGCAAAAAAATTCAAAAAAATTCAAACTTACTAATGGCGCACCTTCCCACGGTGCGCCATTAGTATCTTCCCGCCTTCAAAATTCAAAATAAGTCAACAAAATAAAAAAAGTTACTAATGGCGCACCTGCCCATGGTGCGCCATTAGTATCTTCCCGCCTTCAAAATTCAAAATAAGTCAACAAAATAAAAAAAGTTACTAATGGCGCACCAGCCCATGGTGCGCCATTAGTATCTTCCCGCCTTCAAAATTCAAAATAAGTCAACAAAATAAAAAAAAAGTTACTAATGGCGCACCTGCCCGTGGTGCGCCATTAGTATGTCGTATATATGGCTGGGCGCACCTCCTCCCCTCCATTCCACCTCTCCTCCACTCCATCTCCTCCTCTCCTCTCCTCCACTCCATCTCCTCCTCTCCTCCACTCCATCTTCCCTTACCCTCCTCCTCTCCTCTCCGGCGACCTCCTCCTCCTCCTCTCCGGCGACCTCTCCGGCGACCTCCTCCTCCTCTCCGGCGACCTCCTCCTCCCTCCTCTCCGGCGACCTCCTCCTCCCTCCTCTCCTCCCCTCCCCTCCCCTCAATGTTTCTTCTCCCTCCTCTCCGGTGAGCTCCTCCTCCCACCTCTCCGGTGAGCTCCTCCTCCCTTCTCTCCGGTGAGCTCCTCCTCCCTCCTCTCCGGTGAGCTCCTCCTCCCTCCTCTCCGGTGAGCTCCTCCTCCCTTCTCTCCGGCGAGCTCCTCCTCCCTCCTCTCCGGCGAGCTCCTCCTCCCTCCTCTCCGGCAAAAGAACACGACAAAAGAACATACAAGATCCAAAAACAGGAACAAAATTTGAAATAATGTCGTGCCAAAAAACGAGCAAAAAAAACGAGCAAAAAATGGGAAAAAAATCACGATCCAGATCTAGATTCAAAATGGCGCATCACTAATGGCGCATCACTAAACAGTGCGCCATTAGTATGCGAAAGTTACTAACGGCGCATCTCGTTGTCGTGCGCCATTAGTATGCCAACGCACCTGGGTATACATGGCCCCTGGGAGGCATACTAATGGCGCACCGTGGCCTATACTAATGGCGCACCACTGGTGCGCCATTAGTATACAAGATACTAATGGCGCACCAGTGGTGCGCCATTAGTAAAAATTACTAATGGCGTGCTAGTAATGGCGCACCGGTGATGCGCCATTAATGGCCAAAATAGGTGCGCCATTAGTAGCTGTTTTTCTAGTAGTGCCGCTCGTCCCACCACCAGGGAGCCACGCCTTCGTGCCCAGACCGCAGGCCCGCCCTAGCCCAGATGGGGCCCGAAAGGGCCCAGATCTGGGCCGAGCGGGCGCCGCCGGCCAGCCGCCCACCGCGCCGCCCCGCAGCCAACGGCAACGCCGCCGCGTCGAGGGCACCCGAGGCCCGCAGGATGCCGCCGCCGAGCCTCACTGCCGCTAGCCGAGCAGCACCGCCGCCGGGGAGGAGGGAGCCCTGACACTCCCTCCCGGCGCGCGGGGAAGGGACGTCCGCCGCCGCCGGCGCCACCCGGAAACGCCGGAGGCCGCAGCCGGCAGCGGCGAAGGGGGATGAGGGAGGAGGAGGACCAAGACAGGGGGGATGGCAGGGGGCGCTCCGCCGCCTCGGGGGGGAGGGGGCAGGAGCGCCGGGGGAGGGCGAGGGGGAGGGGCAGAGGAGGGGGGCCGGGGGGGGGAGCGCGAGGCGGCCGGCGCCGGCGGGAGGGGGCGAGGAAGGCCGCCGGCGGCGGGGCGGAACCCTAGCGCGGGTCGCGCGTCGTGGGAGCTGTCAGGAAGGCTCGAGATTCACCCTTGGTACTAACTATGGTCTACACGAAGCTAGAAGTATGTGTGGATGGCAGCCACGCCATCTCTCTTTCTTGGCTACTGTCGGGTCTGTACGATTGTTTAGCGCCGCCGGCTCTTGCTGGATGGATGGTCTTGTTGGCAACGGCGCAGCCAGGATTTAGACATGAGGGGGGGCGAAGGAGATAAGGATAGTACATGCAATTTTTTTTCTCGAATACATACCTAAATGTGTGCTGTTTTATATTAGAAGAAAATATTGAGAATAAAATGTCATAATGTATCACACTGATTTATATAAACATAGTAATACATGTTTGGCAATTCACAAAAGGGCTTCCTTTCTACCAGATTAAATTTAGGTCCACAACTAGCAAGATCATCGAACAAAGATAATCTCATCCGATCGAACTTTGGAGCTATTTATTTTTCTGTGAAACACAAATATCATAAATTGACGAATGCAGTCAGCCCTGCTTCCATCGAAATAGAAGGACAGGGTGCAGATGATGTTCAATAAAAACGAAAATGCCAAAAGGCTGCCTCAGGAATAAACAACAGCTAAGATGTACTACAAGCAAAATCTCCCATATGACTGAAAAACACATCTAGTAATTTGTACTACTTAATCAATAGTCTGAGATGCAATCGCAAGAGAGCCAGTTAATTAACTATGCCATACCTTTATACTTCAGCGTTTGCGACAGGATCATCGCCGTGGATTAGACTTCAGCGTTTCCGGACTAGATCATTGCCGCTGCAGGATCTGCAAAGGTAGAGACAAGGGCTTGCTGGCTAGCACGGCGCCGCGGCGGTGTCGTCTGTCGATCGGCTAGGGCGGCCGGTGGCGGCTAGCAGAAAATCTTGATCGATCTGGATTGTGAACGACTTGGAAGACAGGAAAGCTGGGTCAAAATTCTCCCCGGTGGCCTAAAGATGAGACATGGGCTATGTTTGGGCTTGGGTACGTAAAACTTGGGAAATCAATTCATTGGCCCTTCGTATGCAATACCAGTTGAACGGTACTTATGGAAGAAATCTACGGCCAAGTACGTAATATATACTAGGATCTGTATTAGAGCATCTCCAATAGATGGTCCAAATTTTGGCGGTCCAAAACCGTGTTGGAAATATGCCCTAGAGGCAATAATAAAATGGTTATTATTGTATTTCCTTGTTCATCATAATTGTCTATTGTTCATGCTATAATTGTATTGACTGGAAACCGTAATACATGTGTGAATACATAGACTACAACATGTCCCTAGTGAGCCTCTAGTTGACTAGCTCGTTGATCAATAGATGGTTATGGTTTCATAACCATGGACATTAGATGTCATTGATAACGGGATCACATCATTTGGAGAATGATATGATGGACAAGACCCAAACCTAAGCATAGCACAAAGATCGTGTAGTTCGTTTGCTAAAGCTTTTCTAATGTCAAGTATCATTTCCTTAGACCATGAGATTGTGCAACTCCCGGATACCGTAGGAATGCTTTGGATGTGCCAAACGTCACAACGTAACTGGGTGGCTATAAAGGTGCAATACGGGTATCTCCAAAAGTGTCTGTTGGGTTGGCACGAATCGAGACTGGGATTTGTCACTCCGTATGACGGTGAGGTATCTCTGGGCCCACTCGGTAATGCATCATCATAATGAGCCCAATGTGACTAATGAGTTGGTCACGGGATCATGCATTATGGTACGAGTAAAGTGACTTGCCGGTAACGAGATTGAACGAGGTATTGGGATACCGACGATCGAATATCGGGCAAGTAACGTACCGATTGACAAAGCGAATTGTATACGGGATTTATTGAATCCCCGACATCGTGATTCATCAGATGAGATCATCGTGGAACATGTGGGAGCCAACATGGGTATCCAGATCCCGCTGTTGGTTATTGGCCAGAGAGTTGTCTCGGTCATGTCTGCATGATTCCCGAACCCGTAGGGTCTACACACTTAAGGTTCGGTGACGCTAGAGTTGTCATGGGAATTAGTGTGCAGTTACTAAATGTTGTTCGGAGTCCTGGATGAGATGCTGGACGTCACGAGGAGTTCCGGAATGGTGCGGAGGTAAAGATTTATATATGGGAAGTCCTATTTTGGCCATCGGAAAATGTTCGGGATTTTTCGGTATTGTACCGAGAAGGTTCTAGAAGGTTTTGGAGTGGGGCCCACCTGCATGGGGGGACCCACATGAACGTGGGTAGTGGAGGCAAGGCCCCACACCCCTGGTCAAGGCGCACCAAGATCCCCCCTTAGAAGGAATAATATAATATGTCGAAGGGATAAGATCAAGATCCCTAAAAAGGGGGATAACAATCGGTGGGGAAGGGAAATGATGGGAATTCTTTCCCCCACCTTTGCCAACGCCCCAATGGACTTGGAGGGCAAGAAACAAGCCCCCTCCACCCCTATATATATAGTGGGGAGGCGCATGGGAGCCACACCCCTTCCCTGGCGCAGCCCTCTCCCTCCCCAACACCTCCTCCTCCGTAGTAGTGCTTGGTGAAGCCCTGCCGGAGAACTGCAAGCTCCACCACCACGCCGTCGTGCTGCCGGAGCTCTCCCTCAACTTCTCCTCTCCCCTTGCTGGATCAAGAAGGAGGAGACGTCCCCGGGCTGTACGTGTGTTGAATGCGGAGGCGCCGTTGTTCGGCGCTTAGATCGGAATCAACCGCGATCTGAATCGCTACGAGTACGAATCCTTCATCCGCATTCTTGTAACGCTTCCGCATCGCGATCTTCAAGGGAATGAAGATGCACTCCCCTCTCTCTCATTGCTAGTCTCTCCATAGATTGATCTTGGTGATGCGTAGAAATAATTTAATTTCTGCAACGATCCCCAACAGTGGCATCATGAGCTAGGTCTATGTGAAGTTTCTATGCACGAGTAGAACACAAGTTGTTGTGGGCGTCGATTTTGTCAATTTACTTGCCATTACTAGTCTTATCTTGATTCGGCGGCATCGTGGGATGAAGCGGCCCGGACTGACCTTACACGTACACTTACGTGAGACAGGTTCCACCGACTGACATGCACTAGTTGCATAAGGTGGCTAGCGGGTGTCAGTCTCTCCCATTTTAGTCGGATCGAATTCGATGAAAAGGGTCCTTATGAAGGGTAAATAGAAATTGGCATATCACGTTGTGGTTTTGGCGTAGGTAAGAAAGGTTCTTGCTAGAAACCTATAGCAGCCACGTAAAAACTTGCAACAACAATTAGAGGACGTCTAACTTGTTCTTGCAGCATATGTCGTGTGATGTGATATGGCCAAAAGGATGTGATGAATGATATATGTGATGTATGAGATTGATCATGTTCTTGTAATAGGAATCACGACTTGCATGTCGATGAGTATGACAATCGGCAGGAGCCATAGGAGTTGTCTTAATTTATTGTATGACCTGCGTGTCAATAAAAAACGCCATGTAATTACTTTACTTCATTGCTAACCGTTAGCCATAGTAGTAGAAGTAATATTTGGCGAGACAACTTCATGAAGACACGATGATGGAGATCATGGTGTCATGCCGGTGACGAAGGTGATCATGCCGCGCCTCGAAGATGGAGATCAAAAGGCGCAAGATGATATTGGCCATATCATGTCACTTTATGATTTTCATGTGATGTTTGTCATGTTTACATCTTAGTTGCTTAGGACGACGGTAGCATAAATAAGATGATCGCTCGCAATAATTTCAAGAAAGTGTTCCCCCTAACTGTGCACCGTTGCGAAGGTCTGTTGTTTCGAAGCACCACGTGATGATCGGGTGTGATAGATTATAACGTTCGCATACAGCGGGTGTAAGCAAGATTTACACATGCGAAACACTTAGGTTGACTTGACGAGCCTAGCACGTACAGATATGGCCTCGGAACACGGAAGACCAAAAGGTCGAACATGAGTCGTATAGTGGATACGATCAACATGAAGATGTTCACCGATGATGACTAGTCCGTCTCACATGATGATCGGACACGACCTAGTTGACTCGGATCATGTATCACTTAGATGACTAGAGGGATGTCTATCTAAGTGGGAGTTCATTGAATAATTTGATTAGATGAACTTAATTATCATGAACATAGTCAAAAGGTCTTTGCAAATTATGTCGTAGCTTACGCTTTAGTTCTACTGTTTAAGATATGTTCCTAGAGAAAAATTTAGTTGAGAGTTGACAGTAGCAATTATGCGGACTGGGTCCGTGAACTGAGGATTGTCCTCATTGTTGCACAGAAGGGCTATGCCCTTAACGCACCGCTCAGTGTGTTGAACCTCGAGCGCCGTCTGTAGATGTTGGGAAACATCTAACATACACGTTTTGATGACTACATGATAGTTCAGTGCATAATGCTAAATGGTTTAGAATTGAGGCACCAAAGACGTTTTTGAAACATCGCATAACATATGAGATATTCCAAGGCCTGAAATTGGGATTTCAGGCTAGTGCCCACGTCAAGAGGTATGAGACCTCTGACAAGTTTCTTAAGCCTGCAAACTAAGGAGAAAAGCTCAATCGTTGAGCATGTGCTTAGATTGTATGAGTAATAAAGTCGCTTGAATCGAGTGGGAGTTAATCTTCCAGATGAGATAGTGACGTTTCTCCAAAGTCACGGCCACCAAGATACTAGAGCTTCGTGATGAACTATAACATATCAGGGATAGATATGATGATACTTGAGCTATTCGCGACACTGCGAAAGTAGAAATCAAATAGGAGCATCAATTGTTGATGGTTAGTAAAACCACTAGTTTCAAGAAGGGCTAGGGAAAGAAGGGATACTTCATGAAATGGCAAACCAGTTGCTGCTCTAGTGAAGAAACCTAAGGTTGAACCCAAACCCGAGACTAAGTGCTTCTGTAATAAGGGGAACAGTCACTGAAGCAGAACTACCCTAGATACTCGGTAGATGAGAAGGCAGGCAAGGTCGACAGAAGTATATTGGATATACATTATATTAATGTGTACTTTACTAGTACTCCTAGTAGCACCAGGGTATTAGATACCGGTTCGGTTGCTAAGTGTTAGTAACTCGAAATAAAAGGCTACGGAATAAACGAAGACTAGCTAAAGGTGAGATGACGATATGTGTTGGAAGTGTTTCTAAGGTTGATGTAATCAAAAATCGTATGCTCCCTCTACCATCGAAATTGGTGTTAAACCTAAATAATTGTTATTTGGTGTTTGCGTTGAGCATAGACATGATTGGATTATGTTTATCGCAATATGGTTATTCATTTAAGGAGAATAATGGTTACTCTGTTTATTTGAATAATACCTTCAATGGTCTTGCACCTAAAATGAATGGTTCATTGAATCTCGATCGTAGTGATACGCATGTTCATGCCAAAAGATATAAGATAGTAATGATAGTACCACATACTTGTGGCACTGCCATTTGAGTCATATTGGTATAAAACGCATGAAGAAGCTCCATGTTGATGGATCTTTGGACTCACTCATTTTTTCAAAACTTTGAGACATGCGAACCATGTCTATTGGTTTGTACGCATGAAGAAACTCAATGCAGATGGATCGTTTGGACTCACTTGATTTTGAATCACTTGAGACATGCAAATCATACCACATGGGCAAGATGACTGAAAGGCCTCGTTTTTAGTGAGATGAAACAAGAGAGCAACTTGTTGGAAGTAATACATTTGATGTGTGCAATCCAATGAGTGCTGAGGCACGCAGTGAATATCATTATGCTCTTACTTCACAGATGATTTGAGTAGATTCTAAGTATATTTACTTAATGAAACACAAGTATGAATTATTGAAAGGTTCAAGTAATTTCGGAGTGAAGTTGAAGATCATCGTGACAAGAGGATAAAATGTCTATGATATGATCATAGAGATAAATATTTGAGTTACGAGTTTGGCACACAATTAAGACATTGTGGAAATTGTTTCACAACTTATACCGCCTGGAGCACCATAGTGTGATGGTGTGTCCGAACATCATAACTGCACCCTATTGGATATGGTGCATACCATGATGTCTCTTATCGAATTACCACTATCGTTTATGGGTTAAGCATTAGAGACAACCGCATTCACTTTAAATAGGGCACCACTGTCGGGACCCCGATCCTAAGTCACACCGATCTAGCATGTAACACATCATATCACTTTGCGGCCTCACGCACGGTATTCCCACGGGTGCCACCTTACCTGGCCCGGGACCGTTTGCGCCTTTTGGCTCACGTATATGATAGTGTCGCTAGCATCCATATGACAAAGAACCCGGGCCGACATGGTTAGTCGTGAATCCAAAGCGGCACTAACCCATGAGGACAGGCATACATGAATCACATCGAGCATGTCGGTCATCAACGTGTGAATCCGGGCTGTAGCACTGGGCTAACAGGACTCCGGTAACCCGGGCTGTAGCAGGCTAGGCAGGACTCCGGATGTCACCGCATGACATTTCCCTGAAGGGACAGACACAGGAACGAAATGAAACACATGCCGGCCAGTCAAGTGTTCCGAGCAGTAGTGCTGGGCTAGCAGGACTCCGGTGAACCGGGCTATAGCGGACTACTATCGCTCAGAAAGCACTAGACTACATTTCCCCATATGATAGGCTGCCAAGGATAAACAACTAGATTGTCGGATCCCACACGTAGCAATACACGTTACACGTACGCATAACATGCAAGTATGTGATGTACAACATGGCATCACAACATAACGCAAACTCATATAGATAAAGGCCCAAAAGAGCCACATAGCATTAAATACAAACAGGGGTCTCATGACCCATCATTCAGAGCATACAAGCGACAAGCGGAAGCATTACATGTCTGAGTACAGACAACTACAAATGAAAAAGGCTGAAGGACCCGACTATCTACAACATCTGATCAAGATCGTAGCTGAGGTACAAGCTACATGTTGAAGTCCACGTAAACTAGTAAGACGGAAGTCTCCGCTGCAAAAACATAAATAAAGCAACATGAGTACAAAGGTACTCAGCAAGACTTACATCAGATCCTATCATACATGCACTTGTATCAAGAAGGTAATGTGGAGTTTAGTTGCAGCAAGCCAGCTTTGATTTAGTGGCTATCCTGTACTACGACTGCTGGTAACTCTTTTGAGGTGGCGCACACGAGTCCACTAATCACCACATCAATACACTACTATGGATTCATTCCCGTCTTCCTACGAGAAGGCCATCCATAGCACTCACACTTGTCTTGAGCATTTTAGAGTATCCACTTCAAGTTGTCTATGTACCACGTAAGCATCCAAGAAGTCCATGACCAGGACACGGCTATTCGAATAGATCATGATAACCCTGCAGGGGTGTACTTCTTCACACACGCTCTCGCCACTTACCGCCATGTACACGTCATGTATCTCGGCAACCTTCAAGCGGAAGCCTGGCGAGGAAGTCGGCCACGACCTAACTAACCACACAATACTCTAGTCCAGGTTTATCGCCTATTCGGGTTCCATCCGCAAGGAGATCCGGCCGGGGTGTCGCTCACGGCCCCAAACGATGTGTGCAGGGTTCCCAAGCCCACCTCGCCGGATGGATCTACGCTTGGTACACCGTGCCACTTGTGCCTAGTCTGTCCCAAGACCACCTGGCCGGGTGCCACTTGGTAGACTACTAACACTACCTACAAACACCAGAAACTATTTGCAACTCCTGGACATAGACCAAGTCGGTTAATAAGTCGAGAGGGGTCGAGTTACTGGAACCCAATGTGTGGTAGTATCTAGTCATTGGACAACATACACAGAACTCAGTGCTTAAGGACGGCTCCAATGAGACAACCCACCATGTACTCCTACATGGCCTCTCACCGCTACCTTTACCAAATCGTGTTCACACACTTAACTCTCAGCATCAGAACACATCGTAACACTCCAATTCATACCCAATGAATCAGACCTGACACAACTCCAAGCAATAGCAGGCATGGCATGGTAGGAACACAACATGGCTCAGTCAACTCCTACACATGCTAGTGGGTTTCAACTATTTACTGTGGCAATGACAGGTCATGCAAAGGAATGGGTTCAACTACCGCAACATAAAGTAGCAGTTGATTCGCGGTTGTCCTAATGCAATAAAAGAGAGCAGGAGCGAGAGAGTGGGATCATATCGAAATGAACAAGGGGGTTTGCTTGCCTGGTAGATCAACAAGGGAGGCACTGCTTCACAGACAGGTACTCTGGAACGGTCTCCGGAGCAGGACCTATCGAGAAGGAACGGTGCCAACAATCAATACACAAGCATATGCAACAATATGATGCATGAACATGGCATGAAGATGTGATGTTGTTTGAGCTAATGCAACTAGCATTCAAATTGAATGAAGTCCATTTGAACCAAGGGTTCAAATGCAACTCCAAATTAAGCTCTTATATATGCCATTTATATCTTTCACCTATACAGCAGGTATAAGTTGTTTTGTCATGCATGAAACTGGTACAGATGGAAAGATTGTATTTTTCTGATAATTTTTCATATATAAATTATTTCAATCTGAGCTACGGTTGAATTGATATGAATTTTTGAAGTTTTGAACATTTTCTGGAATTTCCTGTTTAAAAAAAATTCCAGAAAATGAATAACTGCGTCATGCTTGCGTCAGCAAGTCAGCGGCGCTGACTGGGTCAAACCTGACGTGTGGGGGGCACACGTCAGTGACACAGTGGTTAAGCCCGGGTCAAAACCCGCACTGACCAGGGTTTGACTTGGCCCTTTGGCCCAAGGTCAGCGGCTGGGGTTGGTTTAGGCTGCAGGATTAGGCGCTAATGACAGCCACGTCGGCCTCGCCGGAGTTCGGCCGGCGACGACCTCGAGCCGCGGCGGTTCTTCGCCGGAGTTGCACTACGGGCGGCGGCTGGACGCGCGGGGACCACCGGGGCGTAGCCCGTCGTCGCCCGCATCCAGGGGAGCAGGCGGGAGGCTGCGGGGGAGGCGGAGCTCGCCGGAGCGAAGCTCGCGGCGGCGGCCAGAGTTCGGCCTCGACCGGAATCGCAGCAGCAACTTGCAGAAGACAAGGGGGGGAGGGGGATTCGAGGTGGGAGCTCACGGCGAGTCCAACGGCGGAGTCGGCGAGCTCGGGGAAGGCTTGGGGCAGCCGGAACGTCACTAGTGATCTCGGGTGGCCGAGGATGAAGACGGCGGCGATGGCGGCTCCACGGGGCTTCCCTCGTCGTGTGGCTCGACGGAGAGGTAGACGGAGGAGTGGCGGAGCTCGTAGCACTACTAGGAAAAGGCCTACTAATGGCGCACCAGTTTTGCCTACTAATGGCGCATCACTCGTGCGCCATTACTAGCACGCCATTAGTAATTTTTACTAATGGCGCACCACTGGTGCGCCATTAGTATAGGCCACGGTGCGCCATTAGTATAGGCCACTGGTGCGCCATTAGTATAGGCCACGGTGCGCCATTAGTATTTTTGAATTTTGAAGGCGGGAAAATAGTAGTGGCGCACGGTCTAACCCCCACCGTGCGCCATTGCTATTTTTGAATTTTGAATTTGGATCTGGATCGTAATTTTTTTGCCCATTTTTTGCTTGTTTTTTTTTTGCTCGTTTTTTGGCACGATATTATTTCAAATTTTGTTCCTATTTTTGGATCTTGTACGTTCTTTTGCCGTGTTCTTTTGCCGGAGAGGAGTTCGCCGGAGAGGAGGAGGAGGAGGTCACCGAAGAGGCGCTCGCCTACATCGCCTGAGAGGAGGAGGAGATCGCCGAAGAGGAGTTCACCGAAGCATCGAAGAGGAGGAAGGAGGAACCATGAGGGAATGGGAGGAGAGGAGGGAGGAGGAGCTCACCGGAGAGGAGGGAGGAGAAACTGTGAGGGGAGGGGAGGGGAGGAGAGGAGGGAGGAGGAGGTTCCCGGAGAGCAGGAGGTCGCCAGAGAGGAGGAGGAGGTCGCCGGAGAGGAGGAGGAGGTCGCCGGAGAGGAGAAGGAGGTCGCAGGAGAGGAGAGGAGGAGATGGAGTGGAGGAGAGGAGAGGAGGAGATGGAGTGGAGGAGAGGTGGAGTGGAGGAGGTGCGCCCAGCCATATATACGACATAGTAATGGCGCACCGTGGCCAGGTGCGCCATTACTAACTTCTTTTTATTTTTTTGTTTTGTTTTGAATTTAGAAGGCGGGAAGATACTAATGGCACACCATGGGCAGGTGCGCCATTAGTAACTCTTTTTTTATTTTTTTGACTTATTTTGAATTTTGAAGGCGGGAAGATACTAATGGTGCACCATGGGCAGGTGCGCCATTAGTAACTCTTTTTCTATTTTTTTGACTTATTTTGAATTTTGAAGGCGGGAAGATACTAATGGCGCACCATGGGCAGGTGCGCCATTAGTAAGTTTGAATTTTTTTTGAATTTTTTTGCCTCTCGAGATCTTAAAAGCCCCGTATCTTTTTTCTGTTAGGTTTTTGAGGATATTGAAAATGTTTAACGGGGTCCCCCGATTAAATTCGGATGTAACTTTTCGAGTAGATGATTTTTCATATAAAAAACTTTTTCATTCGAGTTAGTATGCAAAAGTTATGCCCAATTTTACAAATTCTCGAGAGATTTTACAAACGAAGTCGAAATTCATATTTGCAAATTTTCCCAACAACTAGACCACATATCACATGGGAAACTTATTTTCTTTTATTTTTTGACATTTTCATCATTTTCTTTTATTTTTTTCAAAACTGAAAAGGCGATCTGGGGGGGGGGGGGCGGCTTGCATTCTGTGGAAGTGGTGGCAAAGTTACTAATGGCGCACCGTGGCATGGTGCGCCATTACTAGTTCAACTAGTAATGGCGCACCACTTCCACGTGCGCCATTAGTAGTTTTGAAAAAATTTGAAAAAAATATATTTACTAATGGCGCACCGCGGATGTGGTGCGCCATTAGTATTTGGACACTAATGGCGTACCAACACATGGTGCGCCATTAGTATATAGTAATGGCGCACCACATGTCTGGTGCGCCATTTGTGTCAATTCCATCTATAGACCTTTTCCTAGTAGTGTGGACTCTACGGAGGGGCGAGGGGAGGGCTCTGGCGACGACTACGGCAAACGGCGGCGATGGTGGCGCTCGGCCATGGGGAGGAACGAGAGAGGGAGGCGAGGGTGAGAGTGAACGAGGGGTCCAGGGGGTGCGTGGCGTCTCCGGGGCGTCGAGGAGGAGCCAGGCAGGCTAGGAGGGAGGAGGTGGCCAGGGTGCGTGCCCACGCACGGCGACCACACGCTCGGCGTCCTCCTGGTGCGGTGGAGACGACGACTGGCAGGGGCCAGTCAGCTGGGCCGAGCTACTGGGCCGATCTGGTAAGTGGCCCAGGTAAGTCTCCCTCCCCTTTCTGTTTTCTTTTCTATTTCTGACATTTGTTTCTGATTTAGTAAAAATACTAAATCAATTTATTTTCTTATGCCAATTTTTGTAGGGTCTATTGGTATTATTCCAGAGCTCCTCAATTACTGGCATAATTTTTGGACAATATTATATATATATATATATATATATATATATATATATATATATATAACAATATATGTCCAAAGCAAATAATTATTGCATTGATTCCAAGTGCCCAAAATAAATATTTATGAGCTCCTAAAAATATTGGTTGGATTTTTATCTCTGTCCAATATTTTCAGAGAGCAACATGAACATTTTCTTGGACCCTTTTGGAGCACTTTTTATCTGGGTCATTTCCAGAAATAATTTCTGAGGGTTTCACAAATCCTCATTTCAAATTTAATTGGAATTTAAACATGATGCACACATGAAGGGCTAGCCTGGGTCATACCAGAACTAGGGATGTGACAACTCGCCCCCACTTGAAAGAATCTCGTCCCGAGATTCAGGGGTCGATGGAAAGAAAGTTGGGTACTCCAGTCGAAGACGATCTTCTCGCTCCCAGGTAGCTTCTCTCTCGGAATGATGAGACCACTGAACTTTGAAAAACTTGATGTTCTGACGTCGGGTAACACGCTCTGCTTGATCAAGAATGCGAACCGGGTACTCTCGATATGTGAGGTTATCTTGAAGATCAAGCGTTTCGTGGTCCACTCCGCGGATGGGATCCGAGAAGCAACGCCTGAGTTGAGAGACGTGGAAGACATCATGAACTCGAGAAAGATGTGGGGGTAGTTCCAACTGGTAGGCAACCTCTCCTCGTTTAGCGAGAATGCGAAAAGGACCAATGTAACGAGGAGCCAACTTGCCCTTGATACCGAAACGATGGGTACCCTTCAAAGGGGTAACCCGAAGGTAAGCCTTGTCGCCAACTTCATAAGCCACTTCCTTATGACGACGGTCATACTGGATCTTTTGACGAGATTGGGCTGTCTTCAAATTCTCACAAATGATGCGAACTTGCTCTTGTGCCTCCTGGATCATGTCCGGTCCAAAGAATTGTCTTTCACCGGTTTCTGACCAGTTCAAAGGTGTTCGACATCTTCGTCCATACAGAATCTCAAAAGTAGCTTTCTTGAGACTGGATTGGTAGCTATTGTTATAAGCAAACTCGGTGAAAGGAAGGCACTTCTCCCAATCCATACCGAATGAGATAACGCAAGCTCTAAGCATGTCTTCGAGGATTTGGTTAACCCTTTCCACCTGACCACTCGACCGAGGGTGGAAAGCGGTACTAAAAGAAAGATGGGTGCCCATGGCAGTTTGGAAACTCTCCCAGAAATGAGAAGTGAAAAGACTACCACGGTCTGAATTGATCTCTAGTGGAACACCATGAAGTGAAACTATTCAAGAAATGTATAAGTCAGCGAGCTGACTAGCAGTGATATTCTCTCGAACAGGTAGGAAGTGATCCACTTTGGAAAGACGATCAATGACTACGAAGATAGCATTATTCCCTTTCTTGGTCCTGGGAAAGCCGGTGATGAAGTCCATACCAACCTTATCCCATTTCCATTCAGGAATAGCTAAAGGCCGAAGGGTGCCAGCAGGTCTTTGATGTTCTGCCTTAACGCGACGACTGACGTCATAGTTAGCAATGAACTGAGCGATTTCTCTCTTCATCCTAGTCCACCAGAACCTCTGGCGTAGGTCCTGATACATCTTAGTACTACCGGGATGAATCGTGAGAGGAGATTCATGAGCCTCCTTAAGGATCAGTGGTCGAAGATGTTGCTTCTTGGGAACCACCAGACGGTTCCCAAAGAAAACGACACCTCGATCATCTATAGAGAAACTACCAGCAATACCCTTGGCAATGTTTCTCTTGATCCGGGTAATCCCCGTATCATGCTTCTGGGCTTCTATGATATGATCCACAAGAGTAGGTTTCGCCACCAAAGTAGAAAGGGATCCGTGAGGAGCAATGTGAAGGTTAAGCTTACAAAATTCCTCATGAAGAAGTGGTTGGCCCTGCTGCAACATGAGATTGTTGCAATAGGACTTATGACTTAGCGCATCAGCGATGACATTACCCTTGCCTGGGGTGTAGGTAATCCCTAAGTCGTAATCTGAGATCAACTCCAACCAACGTCTTTGCCTAAGGTTCAAATCTGGTTGTGTGAAGATATACTTGAGACTCTGGTGATCGGTGTAGATCTCGCAACGTTTACCAAGAAGGTAATGTCGCCAGGTCTTGAGTGCATAGACTACGGCTGCAAGCTCGAGATCATGTGTAGGATAATTCTCCTCATGTGGATGCAACTGTCGAGATGCATAGGCAATCACATGACGATCTTGCATAAGAATACAACCTAGTCCCTGTCGTGAGGCGTCGCAGTAGATAACAAAGTCTTTACTGAAATCCGGTGGCACAAGTATGGGAGCAGAAGTTAGGCGTCTTTTCAGTTCCTGAAAACTGTGCTCACACTGTGGGGACCACTCAAACTTTTTGTCTTTCTTGAGAAGTTCCGTGAGGGGTTTGGCCGCTTTGGAGAAGTTTTCAACGAAGCGGCGACAGTAACTGGCTAGACCAAGGAAACTCCTAACTTGTTTAACTATTTCAGGTGGAGTCCAATCAAGAACGGCCTGAACTCTCTCGGGATTGACAGCAATGCCCTTACCAGAGATCACGTGGCCCAGGTAGGTCACTTCTGGCAACCAAAATTCGCACTTGGAGAACTTGGCATAAAGGCGATGCTCTCTGAGTTTCTCTAACACAAGTCTAAGATGTTCGGCATGCTCTTCCTCGTTCTTCGAGTAAATAAGGATATCATCGAGGTAAACCACGACAAACTTATCTAAGTACTCCATGAAGATCGAGTTCATCAAGCGGGAGAAAGTAGCTGGAGCATTGGTTAGACCAAAGGACATGACGGTGTACTCGTACTGGCCATAACGAGTGACAAAAGCCGTCTTAGGAATGTCCGCGTTTCTGATCTTGATTTGGTGGTAGCCTAACCTCAAATCCATCTTGGAAAAGACTGAGGATCCAGCGAGCTGATCATACAGGTCGTTGATCCTGGGGAGCGGATACTTGTTCTTTATCGTGACCAAACTAACGGGACGATAATCTACAACCATCCGGTCCGTACCATCCTTCTTCTTGACGAAGAGGACGGGGCAAGCCCAAGGAGAAGAACTAGGACTGATGAAACCCTTTTGCAAGGACTCATCAAGTTGTTTCTTAAGCTCGGCTAGTTCTAAGGGTGCCATCTTGTAAGGTCTCCTAGAAATTGGGGCGGTTCCTGGGAGAAGATCTATGACAAATTCTACATCTCTATCAGGTGGAACACCTGGCAGTTCTTCTGGAAAGACATCTGGAAAGTCACGGACTATTGGGATATCCTCAAGGTCTGGAAGAGGGCTGGCATTAAGAGAATAAAGCTGACGCTTTGCAATTCTGGTGGAGACAGTGACTATCTTGCCAGAGGGGTGTGTGAGCTGAACAGACCTGGTGTAACAATCAATATTGGCATAATGAGCTTTCATCCAGTCCATACCCAAGATGATGTTGATATCTGAAGACTTAAGGGATATCAAGGAAGCTAGGAATACAAGTCTGTCAACATGTATTTCATTGCCATAACTTATCCTAGAAGTTTTCCATTTGGATCCAGGAGTTTGAATGAGTAGTGGGGAGGGCATATCACAAAATGACATGTCGTGCAAGCGGGCATAACTTTCAGAAATGAAGGAATGAGATGCTCCAGTATCGAATAGAACCAATGCTGGATGACAGTTTACAAGGAGTGTACTAAGAATGACATCTGGATCATCATGAGCGTCTTTAGCTGAGACGTGATGCACACGTCCATGTTCAGTGGGAGCTAACTTGGCACTGATCATCTTGTGTGATGGCTTGCTTCCACGGCCATCAAACTTCTCGGGCTGGGGTGGAGCAACATTGGTCTGAGTGTAAATACGGGCAATGTGGCCTGGTTTTCCACAGTTGTAACAAATCTTGGAGGTAGGACGTGGACCTGCATTGGCAGGCGGTCCACCAATAGGCCTGGGTGGAGCATACAGCTGAACTGGGTGAGGCGCCACATAAGATGGCGTCGGTGTGTAGCCGGGTGGAAGAGCAGAGTTCGGAACCCAAATCCGGCGCTTCTGAGAACTAGAACCGGAGGAAGAGCCCAAATCACGGATGTGCTTACGAGACTCCTCGTAAGTGAGTTGAGCTGTCTCTGCATTAATGGCCTTGTTCACAAGAGCCTGGAATGTATTGCAATGGTGCAAGTGGAGATCACGATGCAACTTGGGGTTGAGACCCTTCCGGAACCTAGCCTGCTTCTTGGCGTCCGTGGACACTTCTTCTGTAGCATAGCGGGCGAGGTTCTCAAACTCTCTACTGTACGCATCAACAGCCATCTTACCCTGGGTGAAACTACAGAAATCTTCTCTCTTGCGGTCAATGAGAGCTAGAGGAATGTGATGCTCGCGAAAGGCTTCAGTGAAATCTCTCCAGGTAGGTATCTGACCAGCTGGAAGCATACCCTCATAGTTCTGCCACCAAAGACTAGCAGGACCTTCTAGGTGATATGCGGCATAGGTGACCATGTCACCTTCAGCTACGTTCGCAGAACGCAGCTTGTGTGTGATACTATGGAGCCAGTTATCTGCATCGAGTGGTTCAACGGAATGATGGAAGGTGGGTGGTTTTAGACCAATGAAATCCTGGATCGTCGCTGACTCTTTGCACTGGGGTGCGGTGTTCTCCTCGATACGTGCTAACAAGCGGTTAGACTCAGGCTTGTTCATCTCAACCTCTAACATGAACTTTGCCAACGAAGACTGGTCGGGAGGATCCTCCTCATCCCTACCACCTCCGTGGTTCAAGCAACGAGCAACAGAACTTCGGTTAACTGACGACATCCTAAGAAACGGAACAAAGGACGAGGTCAACAACAACTATAGGATGCAATATGTAGCACAAGGAAATTTAGTATCTCTCGAACTCCTAGGATAATTCCGGCAGCATAACGGCAGTAAAATGCTCAAAATGAGACATTCCGCAAAAGACGGGGTAGCACCATACTCAACATCATTACTCAAGGTTTTGAGATGTTACTAAACAGACTACACCGGAAGTACTTGAAAACTGGGATATGACTCTGATCAACCAATCCTAAGAGACTACGGAGTAGTAACACGTGATCCTGATAGACAGAAGAGGAAGCCTAGTTTCTTAACCACGTAGGAAAGATAGGATGACTCAGATCAGAAGGGCATGAGGCATAAGGAGTAAAAAGAGCCTTGCGTTCCCTTCCACAATCAATTCCCTTACATAACTAAAGAATTTCTAGACACAATTTCGACCTGGTTGGCTTGGAAATCCTACAGGCAGTCAGGCTCTGATACCAAAGCTGTCGGGACCCCGATCCTAAGTCACACCGATCTAGCATGTAACACATCATATCACTTTGCGGCCTCACGCACGGTATTCCCACGGGTGCCACCTTACCTGGCCCGGGACCGTTTGCGCCTTTTGGCTCACGTATATGATAGTGTCGCTAGCATCCATATGACAAAGAACCCGGGCCGACATGGTTAGTCGTGAATCCAAAGCGGCACTAACCCATGAGGACAGGCATACATGAATCACATCGAGCATGTCGGTCATCAACGTGTGAATCCGGGCTGTAGAACTGGGCTAACAGGACTCTGGTAACCCGGGCTGTAGCAGGCTAGGCAGGACTCCGGATGTCACCGCGTGACATTTCCCCGAAGGGACAGACACAGGAACGAAATGAAACACATGCCGGCCAGTCAAGTGTTCCGAGCAGTAGTGCTGGGCTAGCAGGACTCCGGTGAACCGGGCTGTAGCGGACTACTATCGCTCGTAAAGCACTAGACTACATTTCGCCATATGATAGGCTGCCAAGGATAAACAACTAGATTGTCGGATCCCACACATAGCAATACACGTTACACGTACGCATAACATGCAAGTATGTGCTGTACAACATGGCATCACAACATAACGCAAACTCATATAGATAAAGGCCCAAAAGAGCGACATAGCATTAAATACAAACAGGGGTCTGATGACCCATCATTCAGACCATACAAGCAACAAGCGGAAGCTTTACATGTCTGAGTACAGACAACTACAAATAAAAAGGCTGAAGGGCCCGACTATCTCCAACATCCGATCAAGATCGTAGCTGAGGTACAAGCTACTTGTCGAAGTCCACGTAAATTAGTAAGACCGAAGTCTCCGCTGCAAAAACATAAATAAAGCAACATGAGTACAAAGGTACTCAGCAAGACTTACATCAGATCCTATAATACATGCACTTGTATCAAGAAGGTAATGTGGAGTTTAGTTGCAGCAAGCCAGCTTTGACTCAGTTGCTATCATGTACTACGACTGCTGGTAACTCTTTTGAGGTGGCACACACGAGTCCACTAATCACCACATCAATACAAGCAACAAGCGGAAGCCTGGCGAGGAAGTCGGCCACGACCTAACTAACCACACAAGACTCTAGTCCAGGTTTATCGCCTATTCGGGTTCCATCCGCAAGGAGATCCGGCCGGGGTGTCGCTCACGGCCCCAAACGATGTGTGCAGGGTTCCCAAGCCCACCTCGCCGTATGGATCTACGCTTTGTACACCGTGCCACTTGTGCCTAGTCTGTCCCAAGCCCACCTGGCCGGGTGCCACTTGGTAGACTACTAAAACTACCTACAAACACCAGAAACTATTTGCAACTCTTGGACAGAGACCAAGTCGGTTAATAAGTCGAGAGGGGTCGAGTTACCGGAACCCAATGTGTGGTAGTATCTAGTCATTGGACAACATACACAGAACTCAGTGCTTAAGGACGGTTCCAATGAGACAACCCACCATGTACTCCTACATGGCCTCTCACTGCTACCTTTACCAAATCGTGTTCACACACTTAACTCTCAGCATCAGAACACATCGTAACACTCCAATTCTGTGACGCCCGGATAATTAAGCTACAGTAATCCCTTGCTAATGGTGCCACACCACTTCGATTACTCTTGCTAATCTCGCGTTAGTTCGAAACCGATTCAAAGTCAAATTCAAAATCAGGCAAACAACAAAAGTTTTCAAACTTTAAAACTAAAATGTCCGGGTTGAGCCAAATAATGCATAGGTAATTATGGTGGAGAAACCACACCTTTATAAAATGTTTAAATACTATAAGATGATACATACAACAACAAAAACAATTATTTAAATACCTTTTATAATTAATAACATGTCAAACTAATTTATTTGAGGACTACACATTTTGAGGCTATGGACTAAGTTTAGATACTAATTGAGATGATAAGTGTATATTTACTAAAACAGAAAAGCAGGAAACTGGAAAGAAAACAGGAAAGTTAAAAGAAAAAAAATTAGAAAAGAGGACCCCCCTAGCTAACTGGGCCAAACGGCCCAGCCGACCAGCACACCGGCCTGCCAGGCCAGCCCACCTACTGGCTTACTTTGCCCCTGCCCTCCCACCGAAACCTAACCCTAACCCGCACATGATCCCCACTCCCCCCTCTCTCTCGATCCAGTCTGGATCGGGGCCCCAACGCTCGATCCCGCCCACATCGTCGCCCTCGTTGTCCCTCGCCAGCGTTCGCCGAACCGCTCCGGCCTCAACCCTCTCCCTCGTTGGATCTGGATCGAGGCGCTGCGCCCGCCGTCCCCGACGCGCCTCGTCGCTCATCGCCGCTGCACCTCGTCGCCTCATCGCGCCGGACGTCGCGACGCCGTCGTCCCCGGCTCCTCCCGAAGCTCGCTGCCCAGACCCTACTCTCCGCCGTGAGCAAACACCCTCCTCTCCTCGTACTCCCCTTTCCCCCCCTGTCAGACATCGTCGTGCACGCCGTCCCGCACCCGCGCGGCTCCACGCTCACTTGCGGTCTCGATGGCCCCCGCCGTGCTCTCTGCTTCCCTGCCTCTGCTCTGCACGCGCTCGGCCACGCTTCCCTCCCTTCGCGCGCGCGCCCGCTCCTCGCCTTGCGGCACTACTCGCGCCCCAGGCGTGCCTCGACCCCGTCCTCGCGCAGCTCTCCCCAGCCACGCCTGGCCTCGTCGTCACGCCTTTCGTCGCCGCGCAGACCGCATGCGCACGCACCCGTGCCCCTTTGCCCTGCAGCTGCCGCCGGCTCCTCCGCCGCAGCCATCACGCTCGCCACCCGCCACCGCTGGCCTCTGCCGCCCGCGCGCTACTCGCGGCCGCCGCGCCGTCAGCCGTCCCGCTTCGCTCCGCCCGCGGGCGCGCCCTGCCCCGCGTGGCCTCCCGCCCCTGCCACTCCCAGGCCTCGCCTTGACCCCAGGTCGGGTTCGGTCCTCGCCTGGGCGACGCCAGCGCCCTGGTTCAGTCGCCCGTATGCCCGTGAACCCGGTGCTCGTTAGCGCACGTGGGCCTATGACAAGGAGGCCGAACGTTAAAAAAAGAGAGAAAAAAAATTAAAGTAAATAATAATTAAATTAATTAATTAATTAATTTAATCAACCTAATTAATCATGTTAATTAACCTATTGAGTACTTAATTAGTCTAACTAATCCTGTTAGTTAACTAGGCAGTCAATGACAGGGGGGCCCACCCCCTGTTGACTAGTCAAAGTTTGACCGGTCAATTGGGTCCCCTGGTCCCACATGTCAGCCAGTGTACCTTTTTGGGTACACTGTGCTGGGTACATCTAGCAATTTAACATTAAATTTTAGAATTAAAATAAATTAAAAAAATGAATTAAATCTTTAAAAATTAATATAAAATAATCTGTAGCTCGGATGGAAATACTTTCTACATGAAAGTTGCTCAGAACGACGAGACGATTCTGGATACACTCTCCGTTCATCCGCCACACATCCCTAGCATAACAAACACGCAACTTTCCCCCTCCGGTTCATTTGTCCGAAAACGTGAAACACCGGGAATACATTTTCGGATGTTTCCCCCCTTCGCCGGTATCACCTATCCCTATGTTAGGTCACCTCTAGTACAACATATTGCTACTTCTTGCTTTTTGTTACATTTGATTGCTCTATTATTTATTGTGTTCCTCCTCCGTTACTTCTTTCCGGTAGACCCTGAGACCGATGCCGGTACCCCTGTGATCGACTACATCGACGACCCCTCCTTCTTGTCTGAGCAACCAGGCAAGCCCCCCCTTGATCACCAGATATCGCCTGCTCTCCTCTATACTGCTTGCATTAGAGTAGTGTAGCATGTTACTGCTTTCGTTATTCCTATCCTGATGCATAGCCTGTCTTTGATACTACTGTTGATACCTTTACCTGCAATCCTACTTGCTTAGTTTAGGATGCTAGATTACCATCAGTGGCCCTACATTCTTGTCCGTCTGCTGTGCTATACTATCGGGCCGTGATCACTTGGGAGGTGATCATGGATATATATTATACTTTAAGCTTGATACATGTGGTGACCAAAGTCGGGTTGGCTCGAGGAGTACCCGCGAGTGATTCACGGATTGGGGGCTGAAAGGACCTTTGTCCGGACGGCCCTCTGTGTGGGTCTTTGTGGCGGAGCGGCAGGGCAGTTCGGGGCTACCTAGGTGAGAGGTGAGCCTGGCCCTGTTGGCGTTCGCGGATACTTAACACGCTTAACGAGATCTGGGTATTTGATCTGAGTCTGGCCATTTGGTCTATACGCACTAACCAACTACGCGGGAAAGATATGGGCACCCGGCGTCGTGGTATCAGCCGAAGCACTTCTTAACGTCAGCGACTGAGTGGCGCGCGCCGCATTGGATCGTAAGCTCGCACTTGTGTTAAGGGGGCTAGACCTGCTTCCGGCCGCGTACGCAACGTGCAGGTGTGCTCAGGGCGATGGGCCCAGACCCCTGCGCGCATAGGTTTAGACCGGCGTGCTGACCATTCTGTTGTGCCTAGGTGGGGCTGCGACGTGTTGATCTTCCGAGGCCGGGCATGACCCAGGAAAGTGTGTCCGGCCAAATGGGATCAAGCGTGTTGGGTTATGTGGTGCACCCCTGCAGGGAAGTTTATCTATTCGAATAGCCGTGTCCCTCGGTAAAAGGACGACCCGGAGTTGTACCTTGACCTTATGACAACTAGAACCGGATACTTAATAAAACACACCCTTCCAAGTGCCAGATACAACCCGGTGATCGCTCTCTAACAGGGCATCGAGGAGGGGATCGCCGGGTAGGACATCGCTATGCGATGCTACTTGGAGGACTTCAATCTACTCTCTTCTATATGCTGCAAGACGGAGGCTGCCAGAAGCGTAGTCTTTGATAAGACTAGCTATCCCCCTCTTATTCTGGCATTTTGCAGTTCAGTCCACTGATATGGCCCTTTACACATATATCCATGCATATGTAGTGTAGCTCCTTGCTTGCGAGTACTTTGGATGAGTACTCACGGTTGCTTTTCTCCCCCTTTTCCCCCTTTCCCTTCTACCCGGTTGCCGCAACCATATGCTGCAGCCCAGGATCCAGATGCCACCGTCGACGACGACTCCTACTACTCTGGAGGTGCCTACTACTACGTGCTACCCGCTGACGACGACCAGGAGTAGCTAGGAGGATCCCAGGCAGGAGGCCTGCGCCTCGTTCGATCTGTATCCCAGTTTGTGCTAGCCTTCTTAAGGCAAACTTGTTTAACTTATGTCTATACTCAGATATTGTTGCTTCCGCTGACTCGTCTATGATCAAGCACTTGTATTCGAGCCCTCGAGGCCCCTGGCTTGTATTATGATGCTTGTATGACTTATTTTATTTTAAGAGTTGTGTTGTGATATCTTTCCGTGAGTCCCTGATCTTGATCGTACACGGTTGCGTGCATGATTAGTGTACGATTGAATCGGGGGCGTCACAATTTCATACCCAATGAATCAGACCTGACACAAGTCTAAGCAATAGCAGGCATGGCATGGTAGGAACATAACATGGCTCAATCAACTCCTACACATGCTAGTGGGTTTCAACTATTTACTTGCCTGGTAGATCAACAAGGGAGGCACTGCTTCACAGACAGGTACTCTGGAACGGTCTCCGGAGCAGGACCTATCGAGAAGGAACGGTGCCAACAATCAATACACAAGCATATGCAAAAATATGATGCATGAACATGGCATGAAGATGTGATGCTGTCTGAGCTAATGCAACTAGCATTCAAGTTGAATGAAGTCCATTTGAACCAAGGGTTCAAATGCAACTCCAAATTAAGCTCTTATATATGCCATTTATATCTTTCACCTATACAGCAGGTATAAGTTGTTTTGTCATGCATGAAACTGGTGCAGATGGAAAGATTGTATTTTTCTGATAATTTTTCATATATAAATTATTTCAATCTGAGCTACGGTTGAATTGATATGAATTTTTGAAGTTTTGAACATTTTCTGGAATTTCCTGTTTAAAAAAATCCAGAAAATGAATAACTACGTCAGCAATGCGTCATGCTTCACTACAAGAGATCGGGCCTACTATGACGAGACAAAAAATGTCATCGAATAGTTAATAACGTCACAAATTACCCCTAAGTAATGTTTTATGGGCGTCATGAGGATCGTCACGGAATCCCCGTCACAGATTACTCCTAGTGACGGCGCGTGCAAAATAACGTCACTGAAGATAGGACCTTTAGTGACGTTCTCTAGAACATCATCAACTTGTTATTTCCGTGACAGCCAACTAATGTCACACGCTATGAGAAAATATGCCATATTGTACCATATTCATAGCAACGACAATGAATTCATGACTCGTCTAATGCTCGAGTAGACTATCCCATTGCTAGCATCATTACTTTCATTATTAATGAAGATGACGCTACATATATTTCATTTATTTTGAATTTAAATCACGACAAATTATCAAGTCCACTGTATTCCAAATGTACATCACAATAAGTATTTAATTCATATCACATTATATAAATAAGTTAAGATCCAAATCACACCAAAAATTTACAATATTATATACTTCATCATCTCAGCTCAATCGTCCTCTCAACATAAATGATAGCAAAAAGTAACACTAGCTCACGAGTTTGAGACAACAATAGACAAGTTAAAAAGCAATATTTAGATAAGTAAAGACCACATGTGTTATCCTGATGATTGCAATATATGATTCAAGGACTATCTTTCCATCGCAAAAGGATGGCCTTCATGCACCATTAGGTTTGGATTGGGACTGCTGAGTTGCTTGAGCACTTAAGAGAAAACCAATCAGGTTCTCCGTCTCTTGTTAATTCTTTTTCCAGGCTTTATTCTTCTCTTGCTGGATCTTCTTCACATATTCGAATTCTTCGTGTTGCTTCCTCTGCATCTCTTCAAATGCTCTCGCTTGTGCTTCAAGTCTCGCCACTAACTCCTATCGGTGCCTATAAATCGACAAAACACAACAAGGTTGCATACTGATGAGATGAAAATAGACAAGATAACAAGGTACAAGAGTACCACTAAGAAGCTTACAATCTATCAAAATATGCATGTAAAATAGAGAGGTACATTATTAAATGTGAGGGCGAACATTCGAATTGGCAAATGAAACAGTAAATCCAAAAAGAACTTATAATGGTTAAAAACATGCACAACCAAGAGATAAATTTCATTTATCATTTTGAGAAACATCAAGCATCACCAATAATATATCAAGTCAGCAACCCAGGCAAGAAGCAACTATGCTTGGACAACAATTTTTAGATCAAACTAAACCAGCCTATATCATTCTACGAAAAATCAAGCACATAAACAAAACAAGAAATCATACTGGATTTCAGGACTAGAAACCATAGATTATGACCTTATTGTCATGCCTTTGTGTTGCAGCAACAAAAACCATGCAACAAACCATGTATTTCTCATTACAAGCATTTATTATCTTTTATGTTACTTTGGATTATTGGATTTGGATCAAATCATAAATAAACAGCGAAGCACTCCTTAGTTCGTTACGAGAACTGAAAACGAATGTCTTATTCACAAATATTACCATTGCTTTGGACATAGAAAGGGTGGCTTCCTCTTCATCTCTCAAAGCCCCTTCCTGGAGCTTACATGAATATAACAAAGTAGATAAGTTAGGATGCAAGCACATGATGCACTAATATTGTATATAAATGATAATCTCACGCATTGGGATCTAACAAGCGAAGCAATCAACAGCCAGCAAGCCAAGAAAAACAAGACCAAAATGTCCAGAACAAAAAACAGGAAAAAAATATTATTACCGTAGCTACTGGCATAGTTTACAAACCAGAAAGTTTACTACTCTTTTAGAGTTAAGGCTCGATGGATGGTGCTGTATGTTTGCAAAGTAGGAGCAGCTTGATTTTTCCCAGCTTAGTATGTAAGAATATAGTAGAATACTGAAGCTTACAATGTATCTCCTTTTATCAAAGTTTTGGGCATACTAAAAATGCTTGTGGGCTTCAGACGCTTAACATCATGGGTAGCTAAATTAGGAGAGGCATGGCAAAGATTAGGTTTAGTTCTCTTTTAACTAGTACTGGAGACAAAAGTACACTGATACAGAGCTAAACATCTCCTTATCGAGTCAAAATCAAGTGTTGTCTCAGTCTTTATTCAGTTTTGACAGCACTAGTTAAGGACTATTTATGGGGCATCAGAACCACAAAATTAGAATTCAGTTTCGCATTTTAGCATAAATAAAGTGGCTGCATCAAGAAGCTAGTTTATTCGGACATGTAGATACAGGGACACAAGGATGCACTTCTTCCTGCTTGTAATTAGTTCTCCTTTTATATGTTGCATACTTTAGTTCATGCGTTTATGTTCGTCTGATTATGACACCATACATCGACAGAGAGCATCTAGTTTTATAATTACAGCAGGGTGCAACCATCAGATGGTTAACATATAATTTTCTTCTGAATGCAAGAGTAGACATACAAGCACATGGCGGCAAAAGAAATCTCCTAGCTAAGGCCACGCATCTCATACCTAACTGAACTTTTCAATAACAGTAACTATACTGCAGTAGCATATATTCAGGTTCAGGCCTTTTTACAATAGCAGGCTATAACAAATGCAAAACCATGTTCTCACTAGTGTAGTTTTACACACAGACCGATCAATAGTATATAAGTAAAGTTATCTAGCAGGAGGTTCAGGCTTTTACCATTGCAGGCTGTGGCAAATAACTAATTGCAGAGAAGGGTGGGATGAGTAGTAGTACGCATGAACCCTAACCATTGAACGCCAAGGGGTGGCGGGATGAGGAAATCACCAAGAGACGTCGCCAGTCGCTGGAGAAAAGACAGCATGGTGCTCGCTGGGCGGGTTGATCCGGTGGATCCAAGCTCGGCGGCGGGGCGACCTCCTTCAAGCTGGCGTCCCTGGTCGCTGCAATTGGGGGGGAGAAGAGAGCCAGATCCTCGCAGGGCGGGATGTTTGCGTGGATCCGAGCTCGGCCTATAGGGCGACCTCCCCCGGTCTGCCGCCGCCAGTCGTTCCAATCGGGGCTGTAATCTTGGGAGAAGACAGCCGGTTGAATCGGGGCATAAGAGATATGCGGCGTGGGCGGTGGCTCTTCGCGGGTGAAATAGAAGGAGGAATTTTGGCTGGGTCTTTGACGAGTGGGGACACAGGGTGGATGAGGGGGAAAATAGAGAAATGGAGCGAAAAGAGTATTTGGTGAAGGGAAAAGCGTTCTTTTTGCGGAGAAATGATTTATTTTCAGGATTTAATTTCTACTTTTATATCATGTAATTCATTTAATTCGAAATAAATAGCAAATGATTATTAGAAAAAAAAATCTTATATAAACATTATGATGCGGTATTTTCCATGTAGTTTTTTTTATAATTGTATAAATAAGTATGCCGAAACTTGTACACAATGGCCTTAAATATGTTTTTCTCGCCCACACGGGTTCTTGTGGTATTCATCCCGACCATGATGGAACCGATGGTTTGATTTCAATTGGGATTAGACGACAAGAGATCGTTTGTATCTGTTGCGGAGATGGATGGATCGCCATATAGATAAATCATTTAATTTTTTAGATAGAACGAAACAACATCGCCTCAGAACCCCATTCAAGTTTTTTGCCCAACAACTACCTGTTTATAGATAAGAATAAAAAAAGATTTTCCATCTACTCTCGTCTTTTCATTTTAACTTTTGAGATAGAGCAAAACAACATTAGCTCACGAACGCCCAGTTGAAGTTTTCAACACAGCCACTACCTATTTATTCTATAAATAATAACAAGATAATTGTGTTAAATTTTTTTCCGTTGTCGGTTCAATTTCCATTTTATTTTGAGTTAAACAACATCAGATCACAAATGTCCAATTAAGCTTTTCGCCTATGCACTACCTATTTATAGTAGAAAAAATAAAATAACCATCTCAGGAAAATGAGAGAACAAAACAAGGTTTTCAGTTTACAAAAAACAATAAATAGAAGTATTTCCATGGCCACTACCTACTTATATTAGATAGAGCAAAATAATTACAACCCATAATAGCATTTGAAAAAATTATGGCGAGTACCACTACCCAAACTGATGCATGGGTCCTACCTCTCAATAACCCGTGAACTAGCTATGGCGGGTCACACTGCTAGACGTTACACGACAAAAAAAAATTGTTCATCACACATTAGTAGTGTTTGGTGACATTGGCAAGTCCGTCATGAAAATAACAAACTGTCACAGAAATTGGCAGTCAGGTGTGCTTAGTGGCCGAGGCAATTAAGTGACGTTTATCGTCACCGATTTGCAGTAATCAGTGACATTGTCCACCATCGTCATGAGGATTTTCGTCACAGTATGTCAATTTTGTTGTAGTGCTTGCCTCAGCAAGTCAGCGGCGCTGACTGGGTCAAACCTGACGTGTGGGGGCCACACGTCCGTGACACAGTGGTTAAGCCCGGGTCAAAACCCGCACTGACCAGGGTTTGACTTGGCACTGGGGCCCACAGTCAGCGGCTGGGGGGTGGTTTAGGCTGCGGGATTAGGCGCTAATGACAGCCACGTCGGCCTCGCCGGAGTTCGGCCGGCGACGACCTCGAGCCGCGGCGGTTCTTCGCCGGAGTTGCACTACGGGCGGCGGCTGGACGCAGGGGACCACCGGGGCGTAGCCCGTCGTCGTCCGCATCCAGGGGAGCAGGCGGGAGGCTGCGGGGGCGGCGGAGCTCGACGGAGCGAAGCTCGCGGCGGTGGCTGGAGTTCGGCCTCGACCGGAATCGCGGCAGCAGCGTGCAGAAGACAAGGGGGAGAGGGGGATTCGAGGTGGGAGCTCACGGCGAGTCCAACGGCAGGGTCGGCGAGCTCGGGGAAGGCTTGGGGCAGACGAAACGTCACCGGCGATCTCGGGTGGCCGAGGATGAAGACGGCGGCGATGGCGGCTTCACGGGGCTTCCCTCGTCGCGTGGCTCGACGAAGAGGTAGACGGAGGAGTGGCGGAGCTCGTGGCACTACTAGGAAAAGGCCTACTAATGGCGCACCAGTTTTGCCTACTAATGACGCATCACTGGTGCGCCATTACTAGCACGCCATTAGTAAATTTTACTAATGGCGCACCATTGGTGCGCCATTAGTATAGGCCATGGTGCGCCATTAGTATAGGCCACTGGTGCGCCATTAGTATAGGCCACGGTGCGCCATTAGTATTTTTGAATTTTGAAGGCGGGAAAATAGTAGTGGCGCACCGTCTAACCCCCACCGTGCGCCATTGCTATATTGGAATTTTGAATTTAGATCTGGATCGTGATTTTTTTGCCCATTTTTTGCTAGTTTTTTTGCTCGTTTTTTGGCACGATATTATTTCAAATTTTGTTCCTGTTTTTGGATCTTGTACGTTCTTTTGATGTGTTCTTTTGCCGGAGAGGAGTTCGCCGGAGAGGAGGAGGAGGAGGTCACCGGAGAGGCGCTCGCCTACATCGCCGGAGAGGGGGAGGAGGTCGCCGGAGAGGAGTTCACTGAAGCATCGGAGAGGAGGAAGGAGAAACCATGAGGGAATGGGAGGAGAGGAGGGAGGAGGAGCTCACCGGAGAGGAGGGAGGATAAACCGTGAGGGGAGGGGAGGGGAGGAGAGGAGGGAGGAGGAGGTTCCCAAAGAGGAGGAGGTCGCCGGAGAGGAGGAGGAGGAGGTCGCCAGAGAGGAGGAGGAGGTCGCCGGAGAGGAGAACGAGGTCGCAGGAGAGGAGGAGGAGGTCGCCGGAGAGGAGAAGGAGGTCGCCGGAGAGGTCGCCGGAGAGGAGGAGGTAGTATGGTGGAGGATAGAAGGGAATATGGAGTGGAGGAGAGGAGGAGATGGAGTGGAGGAGAGGAGAGGAGGAGATGGAGTGGAGGAGAGGAGGAGATGGAGTGGAGGAGAGGTGGAGTGGAGGAGGTGCGCCCAACCATATATACGACATAGTAATGGCGCACCGTGGCCAGGTGCGCCATTACTTACTTTTTTTTTCATTTTTTTGATTTATTTTGAATTTTGAAGGCGGGAAGATACTAATGGCGCACCAGGGGCAGGTGCGCCATTAGTAACTCTTTTTTTATTTTTTTGACTTATTTTGAATTTTGAAGGCGGGAAGATACTAATGGCGCACCATGGGCAGGTGCGCCATTAGTAACTCTTTTTTTTGACTTATTTGGAATTTTGAAGGCGGGAAGATACTAATGGCGCACCATGGGCAGGTGCGCCATTAGTAAGTTTGAATATTTTTGAATTTTTTTGCCTCTCGAGATCTTAAAAGCCCCGTATCTTTTTTTCTGTTAGGTTTTTGAGGATTTTGAAAATGCTTAAAGGGGTCCCCCGGTTAAATTCGGATGTAACTTTTCGAGTAGATGATTTTTCGTATAAAAAACTTTTTCATCCGAGTTTGTATGCAAAAGTTATGCCCAATTTTACAAATTCTCGAGAGATTTTGCAAATGAAGTAGAAATTCATATTTACAAATTTTCCCAACAACTAGACCACATATCACATGGGAAACTTATTTTCTTTTATTTTTTTGACATTTTCATCATTTTCTTTTATTTTTTTCAAACTGAAAAGGCGATCCAGGGGGGGAGGGGTGTGCATTCTGTGGAAGTGGTGACATAGTTACTAATGGCGCACCGTGGCATGGTGCTCCATTACTAGTTCAACTAGTAATGGCGCACCACTCCCACGGTGCGCCATTAGTAGTTTTGAAAAAAAAAATAAAAAATATATTACATTTTTTTTACTAATGGCGCACCGTGGATGTGGTGCGCCATTACTAGTTCAACTAGTAATGGCGCACCACTCCCACGTGCGCCATTAGTAGTTTTGGGAAAAATTGAAAAAAAATTATTTACTAATGGCGCACCACGGATGTGGTGCGCCATTAGTATTTGGACACTAATGGCGTACCAACACATGGTGCGCCATTAGTATATAGTAATGGCGCACCACATGTCTGGTGCGCCATTAGTGTCAATTCCATCTATAGCCCTTTTCCTAGTAGTGTGGACTCTACGGAGGGGCGAGGGGAGGGCTCTCGCGACGACTACGGCGAACGGCGGCGATGGTGGCGCTCGGCCATGGGGAGGAACGAGAGAGGGAGGCGAGGGTGAGAGTGAACGAGGGGTCCACGGGGTGCGTGGCGTCTCCGGGGTGTCGAGGAGGAGCCAAGCAGGCTGGGAGGGAGGAGGTGGCCAGGGCGCGTGCCAACGCACGGCGACCACACGCTCGGCGTCCTCCTGGCGCGGTGGAGACGACGACTGGCAGGGGCCAGTCAGCTGGGCCGAGCTACTAGGCCGATCAGGTAAGTGGCCCAGGTAAGTCTCCCTCCCCTTTCTGTTTTCTTTTCTATTTCTGACATTTGTTTCTGATTTAGTAAAATACTAAATCAATTTATTTTCTAATGCCAATTTCTGTAGGGTCTATTGGTATTATTCCAGAGCTCCTCAATTACTGGCATAATTTTTGGACAATATTATATATATATATATATATATATATATATATATATATATATATATATATAACAATATATGTCCAAAGCAAATAATTATTGCATTGATTCCAAATGCCCAAAATAAATATTTATGAGCTCCTAAAAATATTGGTTGGATTTTTATCTCTGTCCAATATTTTCAGATAGCAACATGAACATTTTCTTGGACCCTTATGGAGCACTTTTTATCTGGGTCATTTCCAGAAATAATTTTTGAGGGTTTCACAAATCCTCATTTCAAATTTAATTGGAATTTAAACATGATGCACACATGAAGGGCTAGCCTGGGTCATACCAGAACTAGGGATGTGACAACTCGCCCCCACTTGAAAGAATCTCGTCCCGAGATTCAGGGGTCGATGGAAAGAAAGTTGGGTACTCCAGTCGAAGACGATCCTCTCGCTCCCAGGTAGCTTCTCTCTCGGAATGATGAGACCACTGAACTTTGAGAAACTTGATGTTCTGACGTCGGGTAACACGCTCTGCTTGATCAAGAATGCGAACCGGGTACTCTCGATATGTGAGGTTATCTTGAAGATCAAGCGTTTCGTGGTCCACTCCGCGGATGGGATCCGAGAAGCAACGCCTGAGTTGAGAGACGTGGAAGGCATCATGAACTCGAGAAAGATGTGGTGGTAGTTCCAACTGGTAGGCAACCTCTCCTCGTTTAGCGAGAATGCGAAAAGGACCAATTTAACGAGGAGCCAACTTGCCCTTGATACCGAAACGATGGGTACCATTCAAAGGGGTAACCCGAAGGTAAGCCTTGTCGCCAACTTCATAAGCCACTTCCTTATGACGACGGTCATACTGGCTCTTTTGACGAGATTGGGTTGTCTTCAAATTCTCACGAATGATGCGAACTTGCTCTTCTGCCTCCTGCATCATGTCCGGTCCAAAGAATTGTCTTTCACCGGTTTCTGACCAGTTCAAAGGTGTTCGACATCTTCGTCCATACAGAATCTCAAAAGGAGCTTTCTTGAGACTGGATTGGTAGCTATTGTTATAAGCAAACTCGGTGAAAGGAAGGCACTTGTCCCAATCCATATCGAATGAGATAACGCAAGCTCTAAGCATGTCTTCGAGGATTTGGTTGACCCTTTCCACCTGACCACTCGACTGAGGGTGGAAAGCGGTACTGAAAGAAAGATGGGTGCCCATGGCAGTTTGGAAACTCTCCCAGAAATGAGAAGTGAAAAGACTACCACGGTCTGAATTGATCTCTAGTGGAACACCATGAGGTGAAACTATTCGAGAAATATATAAGTCAGCGAGCTGACTAGCAGTGATATTCTCTCGAACAGGTAGGAAGTGAGCCACTTTGGAAAGACGATCAATGACTACGAAGATAGCATTATTCCCTTTCTTGGTCCTGGGAAAGCCGGTGATGAAGTCCATACCAACCTTATCCCATTTCCATTCAGGAATAGCTAAGGGCTGAAGGGTGCCAAAAGGTCTTTGATGTTCTGCCTTAACGCGACGACAGACGTCACAGTTAGCAATGAACTGAGCGATTTCTCTCTTCATCCTAGTCCATCAGAACCTCTGGCGTAGGTCCTGATACATCTTAGTACTACCAGGATGAATCGTGAGAGGAGATTCATGAGCCTCCTTAAGGATCAGTTGTCGAAGATGTTGCTTCTTGGGAACCACCAGACGGTTCCCAAAGAAAACGACACCTCGATCATCTACAGAGAAACTACCAGCAATACCATTGGCAATGTTTCTCTTGATCCGGGTAATCCCCATATCATGCTTCTGGGCTTCTATGATATGATCCACAAGAGTAGGTTTCGCCACCAAAGTAGAAAGGGATCCATGAGGAGCAATGTGAAGGTTAAGCTTACAGAATTCCTCATGAAGAAGTGGTTGGCCCTGCTGCAACATGAGATTGTTGCAATAGGACTTACGACTTAGCGCATCAGCCATGACATTACCCTTGCCTGGGGTGTAGGTAATCCCTAAGTCGTAATCCGAGATCAACTCCAACCAACGTCTTTGCCTAAGGTTCAAATCTGGTTGTGTGAAGATATACTTGAGACTCTGGTGATCGGTGTAGATCTCACAATGTTTACCAAGAAGGTAATGTCGCCAGGTCTTGAGTGCATAGACTACGGCTGCAAGCTCTAGATCATGTGTAGGATAATTCTCCTCATGTGGATGCAACTATCGAGATGCATAGGCAATCACATGACGATCTTCCATAAGAATGCAACCTAGTCCCTATCGTGAGGCGTCGCAGTAGATAACAAAGTCTTTAGTGAAATCCGGTGGCACAAGTATGGGAGTAGAAGTCAGGCGTCTTTTCAGTTCCTGAAAACTGTGCTCACACTGTGGGGACCACTCAAACTTTCTATCTTTCTTGAGAAGTTCCGTGAGGGGTTTGGCCACTTTGGAGAAGTTTGCAACGAAGCGGCGACAGTAACTGGCTAGACCAAGGAAACTCCTAACTTGTTTAACTGTTTCAGGTGGAGTCCAATCAAGAACGGCCTGAACTCTCTCGGTATTGACAGCAATGCCCTTACCAGAGATCACGTGGCCCAGGTAGGTCACTTCTGGCAACCAAAATTCGCACTTGGAGAACTTGGCATAAAGGCGATGCTCTCAAAGTTTCTCTAACACAAGTCTAAGATGTTCGGCATGCTCTTCCTCGTTCTTCGAGTAAATAAGGATATCATCAAGGTAAACCACGACGAACTTATCTAAGTACTCCATGAAGATCGAGTTCATCAAGCAGGAGAAAGTAGCTGGAGCATTGGTTAGACCAAAGGACATGACGGTGTACTCGTACTGGCCATAACGAGTGACAAAAGCCGTCTTAGGAATGTCCCCGTTTCTGATCTTGATTTGGTGGTAGCCTAACCTCAAATCCATCTTGGAAAAGACTGAGGATCCAGCGAGCTGATCATACAGGTCGTTGATCCTGGGGAGCGGATACTTGTTCTTTATCGTGACCAAATTAACGGGACGATAATCTACAACCATCCGGTCCGTACCATCCTTCTTCTTGACGAAGAGGACGGGGCAAGCCCAAGGAGAAGAACTAGGACGGATGAAACCCTTTTGCAAGGACTCATCAAGTTGTTTCTTAAGCTCGGCTAGTTCTAAGGGTGCCATCTTGTAAGGTCTCCTAGAAATTGGGGCGGTTCCTGGGAGAAGATCTATGACAAATTCTACATCTCTGTCAGGTGGAACACCTGGCAGTTCTTCTGGAAAGACATCCGGAAAGTCACGGACTACCGGGATATCCTCAAGGTCTGGAAGAGGGCTGGCATTAAGAGAATAAAGCTGACGCTTTGCAATTATGGTGGAGACAGTGACTATCTTGCCAGAGTGGTGTGTGAGCTGAACCGACCTGGTGTAACAATCAATCTTGGCATAATGAGCTTTCATCCAGTCCATACCCAAGATGATGTTGATATCTGAAGACTTAACGGATATCAAGGAAGCTAGGAATACAAGTCTGTCAACATGTATTTCATTGCCATAACTTATCCTAGAAGTTTTCCATTTGGATCCGGGAGTTTGAATGAGTAGTGGGGAGGGCATATCACAAAATGACATGTCGTGCAAGCGGGCATAACTTTCAGAAATGAAGGAATGAGATGCTCCAGTATCGAATAGAACCGATGCTGGATGACAGTTTACAAGGAGTGTACCAAGAACGAGATCTGGATCATCATGAGCGTCTTTAGCTGAGACGTGATGCACACGTCCATGTTCAGTGGGAGCTAACTTGGCACTGATCATCTTGTGTGATGGCTTGCTTCCACGGCCATCAAACTTCTCGGGCTGGGGTGGAGCAACATTGGTTTGAGTGCAAATACGGGCAATGTGGCCTGTTTTTCCACACTTGTAACAAATCTTGGAGGTAGGACGTGGACCCGCATTGGCAGGCGGTCCACCAATAGGCCTGGGTGGAGCATACGGTTGAACTGGGTGAGGCGCCACATAAGATGGCGTCGGTGTGTAGCCGGGTGGAAGAGCAGAGTTCGAAACCCAAATCCGGCGCTTCTGAGAACTAGAACCGGAGGAAGAACCCAAATCACGGATGTGCTTACGAGACTCCTCGTAAGTGAGTTGAGCTGTCTCCGCATTAATGGCCTTGTTCACAAGAGCCTAGAATGTACTGCAATGGTGCAAGTGGAGATCACGACGCAACTTGGGGTTGAGACCCTTCCGGAACCTAGCCTGCTTTTTGGCGTCCGTGGACACTTCTTCTATAGCATAGCGGGCGAGGTTCTCAAACTCTCTACTATACGCATCAACAGCCATCTTACCCTGGGTGAAACTATAAAACTCTTCTCTCTTGCGGTCAATGAGAGCTAGAGGAATGTGATGCTCGCGAAAGGCTTCAGTGAAATCTCTCCAGGTAGTTATCTGACCAGCTGGAAGCATACCCTCATAGTTCTGCCACCAAAGACTAGCAGGACCTTCTAGGTGATATGCGGCATAGGTGACCTTGTCACCTTCAGCTACGTTCAAAGAACGCAGCTTGTGTGTGATACTACGGAGCCAGTCAGCTGCATCGAGTGGTTCAACGGAATGATGGAAGGTGGGTGGTTTTAGACCAATGAAATCCTGGATGGTCACTGACTCTTTGCACTGGGGTGCGGTGTTCTCCTCGATACGTGCTAACAAGCGGTTAGACTCAGGCTTGTTCATCTCAACCTCTAACATGAACTTTGCCAACGAAGACTGGTCGGGAGGATCCTCCTCATCCCTACCACCTCCGTGGTTCAAGCAACGAGCAACAGAACTTCGGTTAACTGACGACATCCTGAGAAGCGGAACCAAGGACGAGGTCAACAACAACTATAGGATGCAACATGTAGCACAAGGAAATTTAGTATCTCTCGAACTCCTAGGATAATTCCGGCAGCATAACGGCAGTAAAATGCTCAAAATGAGACATTCTGCAAAAGACGGGGTAGCACCATACTCAACATCATTACTCAAGGTTTTGAGATGTTACTAAACAGACTACACCGGAAGTACTTGAAAACTGGGATATGACTCTGATCAACCAATCCTAAGAGACTACGGAGTAGTAACACGTGATCCTGATAGATAGAAGAGGAAGCCTAGTTTCTTAACCCCGTAGGAAAGATAGGATGACTCCGATCAGAAGGGCATGAGGCATAAGGAGTAAAAAGAGCCTTACGTTCCCTTCCACAATCAATTCCCTTGCATAACTAAAGAATTTCTAGACACAACTTCGACCTGGCTGGCTTGGAAATCCTACAGGCGGTCCGGCTCTGATACCAAAGCTGTCGGGATCCCGATCCTAAGTCACACCGATCTAGCATGTAACACATCATATCACTTTGCGGCCTCACGCACGGTATTCCCACGGGTGCCACCTTACCTGGCCCGGGACCGTTTGCGCCTTTTGGCTCACGTATATGATAGTGTCGCTAGCATCCATATGACAAAGAACCCGGGCCGACATGGTTAGTCGTGAATCCAAAGCGGCACTAACCCATGAGGACAGGCATACATGAATCACATCGAGCATGTCGGTCATCAACGTGTGAATCCGGGCTGTAGCACTGGGCTAACAGGACTCCGGTAACCCGGGCTGTAGCAGGCTAGGCAGGACTCCGGATGTCACCGCGTGACATTTCCCCGAAGGGACAGACACAGGAACGAAATGAAACACATGCCAGCCAGTCAAGTGTTCCGAGCAGTAGTGCTGGGCTATCAGGACTCCGGTGAACCGGGCTGTAGCGGAATACTATCGCTTAGAAAGCACTAGACTACATTTCCCCATATGATAGGCTGCCAAGGATAAACAACTAGATTGTCGGATTCCACACATAGCAATACACGTTACACGTACGCATAACATGCAAGTATGTGCTGTACAACATGGCATCACAACATAACGCAAAATCATATAGATAAAGGCCCAAAAGAGCCACATAGCATTAAATACAAACAGGGGTCTCATGATCCATCATTCAGAGCATACAAGCAACAAGCGGAAGCATTACATGTCTGAGTACAGACAACTACAAATGAAAAAGGCTGAAGGGCCCGACTATCTACAACATCCGATCAAGATCGTAGTTCAGGTACAAGCTACTTGTCGAAGTCCACGTAAACTAGTAAGACCGATGTCTCCGCTGCAAAAACATAAATAAAGCAACATGAGTAAAAGGTACTCAGCAAGACTTACATCAGATCCTATCATACATGCACTGTATCAAGAAGGTAATGTGGAGTTTAGTTGCAGCAAGCCAGCTTTGACTCAGTGGCTATCCTGTACTACGACTGCTGGTAACTCTTTTGAGGTGGCACACACGAGTCCACTAATCACCACATCAATACACTACTATGGATTCATTCCCGTCTTCCTACGAGAAGGCCATCCATAGCACTCACACTTGTCTTGAGCATTTTAGAGTATCCACTTCAAGTTGTCTATGTACCACGTAAGCATCCAAGAAGTCCATAACTAAGGACACGACTATTCGAATAGATCATGATAACCCTGCAGGGGTGTACTTCTTCACACACGCTCTCGCCACTTACCGCCATGTACACGTCATGTATCTCGGCAACCTTCAAGCGGAAGCCTGGCGAGGAAGTCGGCCACGACCTAACTAACCGCACAAGACTCTAGTCCAGGTTTATCGCCTATTCGGGTTCCATCCGCAAGGAGATCAGGCTGGGGTGTCGCTCACGGCCCCAAACGATGTGTGCAGGGTTCCCAAGCCCACCTCGCCGGATGGATCTACGCTTGGTACACTGTGCCACTTGTGCCTAGTCTGTCCCAAGCCCACCTGGTCGGGTGCCACTTGGTAGACTACTAACACTACCTACAAACACCAGAAACTATTTGCAACTCCTGGACAAAGACCAAGTCGGTTAATAAGTCGAGAGGGGTCGAGTTACCGGAACCCAATGTGTTTTAGTATCTAGTCATTGGACAACATACACAAAACTCAGTGCTTAAGGACGGTTCGAATGAGACAACCCACCATGTACTCCTACATGGCCTCTCACCGCTACCTTTACCAAATCGTGTTCACACACTTAACTCTCAGCATCAGAACACATCGTAACACTCCAATTCATACCCAATGAATTAGACCTGACACAACTCTAAGCAATAGCAGGCATGGCATGGTAGGAACACAACATGGCTCAATCAACTCCGACACATGCTAGTGGGTTTCAACTATTTACTGTGGCAATGACAGGTCATGCAAAGGAATGGGTTCAACTACCGCAGCATAAAGTAGCAGTTGATTTGCGGTTGTCCTAATGCAATAAAAGAGAGCAAGAGCGAGAGAGTGGGATCATATCGAAATGAACAAGGGGGTTTGCTTGCCTGGTAGATCAACAAGGGAGGCACTGCTTCACAGACAGGTACTCTGGAACGGTCTCCGGAGCAGGACCTATCGAGAAGGAACGGTGCCAACAATCAATACACAAGCATATGCAACAATATGATGCATGAACATGGCATGAAGATGTGATGCTGTTTGAGCTAATGCAACTAGCATTCAAATTGAATGAAGTCCATTTGAACCAAGGGTTCAAATGCAACTCCAAATTAAGCTCTTATATATGCCATTTATATGTTTCACCTATACAGCAGGTATAAGTTGTTTTTTCATGCAAGAAACTGGTACATATGGAAATATTTTATTTTTCTGATAATTTTTCATATATAAATTATTTCAATCTGAGCTACGGTTGAATTGATATGAATTTTTGAAGTTTTGAACATTTTCTGGAATTACCTGTTTAAAAAAATTCCAGAAAATGAATAACTGCGTCAGCAATGCGTCATGCTTGCGTCAGCAAGTCAGCGGCGCTGACTGGGTCAAACCTGACGTGTGGGGGCCACACGTTAGTGACACAGTGGTTAAGCCCGGGTCAAAACCCGCACTGACCAGGGTTTGACTTGGCCCTCGGGCCCATGGTCAGCGGCTGGGGGGTGGTTTAGGCTGCGGGATTAGGCGCTAATGACAGCCACATCGGCCTCGCCGGAGTTCGGCCGGCGACGACCTCGAGCCGCGGCGGTTCTTCGCCGGAGTTGCACTACGGGCGGCGGCTGGACGCGCGGGGACCACCCGGGCGTAGCCCGTCGTCGCCCGCATCCAGGGGAGCAGGCGGAAGGCTGCGGGGGCGGCGGAGCTCGCCGGAATCGCGGCAGCAGCATGCAGAAGACAAGGGGGAGAGGGAGATTCGAGGTGGGAGCTCACGGCGAGTCCAAACACGGTCGGCGAGCTCGGGGAAGGCTTGGGGCAGCCGGAACGTCGCCGGCGATCTCGGGTGGCCGAGGATGAAGACGGCGGCGATGGCGGCTCCACGGGGCTTCCCTCGTCGTGTGGCTCGACGGAGAGGTAGACGGAGGAGTGGCGGAGCTCGTGGACTCTACGGAGGGGCGAGGGGAGCGCTCTGGCGACGACTACGACGAACAGCGGCGATGGTGGCGCTCGGCCATGGGGAGGAACGAGAGAGGGAGGCGAGGGGGAGAGTGAATGATGGGTCCAGGGGGTGCGTGGCATCTCCGGGGCGTCGAGGAGGAGCCAGGCAGGCTAGGTAGGGAGGAGGTGGCCAGGGCGCGTGCCCACGCGTGACGACCACACGCTCAGCGTCCTCCTGGCGCGGTGGAGACGACGACTGGCAGGGGCCAGTTAGCTGGGCCGAGCTACTGGGCCGATCTGGTAAGTGGCCCAGGTAAGTCTCCCTCCCCTTTCTGTTTTCTTTTCTATTTCTGACATTTGTTTCTGATTTAGTAAAAATACTAAATCAATTTATTTTCTTATGCCAATTTTTGTAGGGTCTATTGGTATTATTCCAGAGCTCCTCAATTACTGGCATAATTTTTGCACAATATTATATATATATATATAACAATATATATCCAAAGCAAATAATTATTGCATTAATTCCAAATGCCCAAAATAAATATATATGAGCTCCTAAAAATATTGGTTGGATTTTTATCTCTGTCCAATATTTTCAGAGAGCAACATGAACATTTTCTTGGACCCTTTTGGGGCACTTTTTATCTGGGTCATTTCCAGAAATAATTTCTGAGGGTTTCACAAATCCTCATTTCAAATTTAATTGGAATTTAAACGTGATGCACACATGTAGGGCTAGCCTGGGTCATACCAGAACTAGGGATGTGACAACCACGCAATTCCGTTGAGACGACACCGTATGAACTATGTTTAGAGAAACCTAAGCTGTCGTTTCTTAAAAGTTTAGGGCTACGACGCTTATGTGAAAAGGTTTTAGGCTGGTGAGCTCGAACCCAAAGCGGATGAATGCATCTTCATAGAATACCCAAAAATAGTTGGGTATACCTCCTATTTCAGATCCGGAAGCAAAAGTGATTGTTTGTAGAAACGGGTCCTTTCTCGAGGAAAAGTTTCTCTCAAAAGAATTGAGTGGGAGGATGGTGGAGACTTGATGAGGTTATTGAACCGTCACTTCAACTAGTGTGTAGCAGGGCACAGGAAGTAGTTCATGTGGCACCTACACCAATTGAAGTGGAAGCTTATGATAGTGATCATGAAACTTCGGATCAAGTCACTACCAAACCTTGTAGGTCGACAAGGATGCGTACTACTTCAGTGTGGTACGTAATCTTGTCTTGGAAGTCATGTTGCTAGACAACAATGAACCTATGAGCCATGGAGAAGCGATGGTGGGTCCGGATACCGACGAATGGCTCGAGGCCATAAAATCTGAGAGAGGATCCATGTATAAAACAAAGTATAGACTTTGAAAGAACTACTTGATGGTCGTAAGACTGTTGGGTGCAGATGGATTTTAAAAGGACGATGGACAATGATGGTAAGTGTCACCATTAAGAAAGCTCGACTTGTCGTTAAGATGTTTTCCGACAAGTTTAAGAAGTTGACTACGATGAGACTTTCTCACTCGTAGTGATGCTAAGAGTCTGTTGGAATTATATTAGCAGTTACTGCATTATTTATGAAATCTTGCAATTAGGATGTCAAAACATTGTTTCCTCGATAATTTTCTTGAGGAAAGGTTGTATGTGATACAACCAGAAGGTTTTGTCAATCCTGAAAGATGCTAACAAGTATGCAAAGCTCCATTGATCCTTCTAAGGACTGGAGTAAGCATCTCGGAGTTGGAATATACGCTTTAATGATGATCAAAGATTTTGGGTTTATACAAAGTTAATGAGAAACTTGTATTTCCAAAGAAGTGAGTGGGAGCACTATACAATTTCTGATGAGTTGTTGACATGTTGTTGATCGGAAATGATGTAGAATTTCTGGAAAGCATATAGGGTTGTTTGAAAAGTGTTTTTCAATGGAAAACCTGGATTAAGCTACTTGAACATTGAGCATCAAGATCTATAAAGATAGATCAAAAACCGCTTAATAGTACTTTCAAACAAACACATACCGTGACAAGATTTTGAAGGAGTTCAAAATAGATCGGCAAAGAAGGAGTTCTTGGTTGTGTTATAAGGTGTGAGTATTGAGTAAGACTTGAAACCTGACCACGGCAGAATAGAGAGAAAGGACGAAGGTCGTCCCCTATGCTTTAAACGTAGGCTCTACAGTATGCTATGCTGTGTACCGCACCTGAAGTGTGCCTTGCCATGAGTCAGTCAAATGGTACAAGAATGATCCAGGAATGGATCACAGGACAACGGTCAAAGTTATCCTTGGTAAGTAGTGGACTGAGGAATTTTCTCGATTATGGAGGTGGTAAAAGAGTTCGTCGTAAAGGGTTACGCCGATGCAAACTTTGACACTAATCCAGATTATTCTGAGTAGTAAACTGGATTCTTATAGTAGAACAATTATTTGGAATAGATCCAAATAAAGCGTGGTAGCTGCATCTAGGAGATGACATAGAGATTTGTAAAGCACACACGGATCTGAAACATTCAGACCCGCTGACTAATAACCTCACTCACAAGCGAGATATGATCAAACCCCATGGGTGTTGAATTCATTACAATCACATAGTGATGTGAACTAGATTATTGACTCTAATGCAAGTGGGAGACTTTTGGAAGTATGCCCTAGAGGCAATAATAAAATGGTTATTATTGTATTTCCTTGTTCATGATAATTGTCTATTGTTCATGCTATAATTGTATTGACTGGAAACCGTAATACATGTGTGAATACATAGACCACAACATGTCCCTAGTGAGCCTCTAGTTGAATAGCTCGTTGATCAATAGATGGTTATGGTTTCCTAACCATGGACATTAGATGTCATTGATAACGGGATCACATCATTAGGAGAATGATATGATGGACAAGAACCAAACCTAAGCATAGCACAAAGATCGTGTAGTTTGTTTGCTAAAGCTTTTCTAATGTCAAGTATCATTTCCTTAGACCATGAGATTGTGCAACTCTCGGATACCGTAGGAATGCTTTGGGTGTGCCAAAGGTCACAACGTAACTGGGTGCCTATAAAGGTGCACTACGGGTATCTCCGAAACTGTCTGTTGGGTTGGCACGAATCGAGATTGGGATTTGTCACTCCGTATGACGGAGAGGTATCTCTGGGCCCACTCGGTAATGCATCATCATAATGAGCTCAGTGTGACTAATGAATGGGTCACGGGATCATGCATTACGGTACGAGTAAAGTGACTTGCCGGTAACGAGATTTAACGAGGTATTGGGATACCACGATCGAATCTCGGGCAAGTAACGTACCGATTGACAAAGGGAATTGTATACGGGATTTATTGAATCCCTGACATCGTGATTCATCCGATGAGATCATCGTGGAACATGTGGGAGCCAACATGGGTATCCAGATACCACTGTTGGTTATTGGCCAGAGAGTTGTCTCGGTCATGTCTGCATGATTCCCGAACCCGTAGGGTCTACACACTTAAGGTTCGGTGACGGTAGAGTTGTCATGGGAATTAGTGTGCAGTTACTGAATGTTGTTCGGAGTCCCGGATGAGATCCCGGATGTCACGAGGAGTTCCGGAATGGTCCGGAGGTAAAGATTTATATATGGGAAGTCCTATTTTGGCCACCGGAAAATGTTCAGGATTTTTCGGTATTGTACCGAGAAGGTTCTTGAAGGTTCCGGAGTGGGGCCCACCTGCATGGGGGGACCCACATGAACGTGGGTAGTGGAGGCAAGGCCCCACACCCCTGGTCAAGGCGCACCAAGATCCCCCCTTAGAAGGAATAAGATAATATCTCGAAGGGATAAGATCAAGATCCCTAAAAAGGGGGTATAACAATCGGTGGGGAAGGGAAATGATGTGATTTCTTTCCCCCACCTTTGCCAACGCCCCAATGGACTTGGAGGGTAAGAAACCAGCCCCCTCCACCCCCATATATATATAGTGGGGAGGCGCATGGGAGCCACACCCCTTCCCTGGCGCAGCCCTCTCCCTTCCCAACACCTCCTCCGTAGTAGTAGTGCTTGGCGAAGCCCTCCCGGAGAACAGTAAGCTCCACCACCACGCCGTCGTGCTGCCGGAGATCTCCATCAACTTCTCCTCTCCCCTTGCTGGATCAAGAAGGAGGAGACGTCCCCGGGCTGTACGTGTGTTGAACGCGGAGGCGCCGTTGTTCGGCGCTTAGATCGGAATCAACCGCGATCTGAATCGCTACGAGTACGAATCCTTCATCCGCGTTTTGGTAACGCTTCCGCATCGCGATCTTCAAGGGTATGAAGATGCACTCCCCTCTCTCTCGTTGCTAGTCTCTCCATAGATTGATCTTGGTGATGCGTAGAAAAAATTTAATTTCTGCAACGATCCCCAACAAACCGATGATGTAAAATATGGACCGCCAAAAAGTGCGTTTTGGAGCTTCAAAAAACGCTCAACTCCAATAGATGGTCCAAATCGGAGATGTAAAAGAGCAACTGCAACAAATGGTCCAAAACGAAGATGTAAAATCGCCTTGATCGTCTTCTTCAACCTTGGGACGACGGCCGCCTTCGTCAAAACCGTCACCATCAAGCTCTCCCCGACCTCCCCGAGCGCGCCATCCTCCCCGTGATGAGCTCCTCTCCCAATCCCCCTATTTTTCCCCTTCGATCAGTGTTGTTTGCCACCGCTCCCGTGCTCGTCTGTGGTCGCCATGGCCGGAGTCCGAGCTCCCCTGTACGTGCTCCTTTGCCGGCCAACAGCAACTGAGGCGAGCAACAACCGACGCGAACACCACGAGCAGTGGCACAGGCACGCTGCACGAGCCAGCAGCGACGGCAGCTCGGCTGGACAGGGTCAGTGCGGGGCGGCGGCGAGGCCGGGAGGCGGTGGCAACGGGGTGGGCCAGCGGGACCGCCGGAGGCGCCGAATCACACCGCGGCTGCCTCCCGATTCAGCGGCGCCCGGGCGGCTACGAGACGGCTTCCGGCGAGGGAGGCGATGGGGGCGAGGGCGGCGCTGGCGATTTTGGGCGGTGGCTGCGATGACGGCGGGGATTTGGGCGGTGGCGGTGGTGGATTACGGCCGACTGGTGTTCGGGCGAGCGGACGGGCGCGGCTGTGAAACAAAATGAAGGGCGGTTCGGCGTTGGCGGGTAGTCACCAAATTTGGACCAATTGTATCTCGTGATGCAAATTTGCACCGCGAGGTGTTGTATTTTACATAACCGGGAGACCACGGTCCAATTTTTTTTACATACGGCCCATCTGTTGAAGCAGCGTTTTTTGCCCCGAACGGTCCAAAAGTTAGGTATTTTTACATTTGGACCATCTATTGGAGATGCTCTTAGTATCTGCTTCGATTCATTGAGGGGGGTTGATCGTTTGGGGGGGTGTAGCCCCTGGCACCCCGTCTCCGCATCACTACTATGCATCACTTGATCGGACCCCTTTCTGTCTTCTTTTCTCTTGGCTGCCTATGGGTCTACCAGTTGTTGGTTATCGTCAGGTCGGCCGTTTCTCTTCTTTGCGGGTGGCACTGCGTTTGTGTTGGGGTTGTTCTACGAGTGTGTGTAGTTGAGATGTTTCACTGCTTTGGCATGAGGTTATTTGATGGTTCGATTTATGCTTCAGGCTTGTGTGCGCTATTTGCCCACTTATGTTGGTTGTGTGATGTTATTGGCTCAGTTCGTCGCCTGTTCAATCCTTTTTGACCGATAAAGATCTTCGTAGAATATGTAGGAGCTAATATGAGCATCCAGGTTCCACTATTGGTTATTGATCGGAGATGTGTCTCGGTCATGTCTACATAGTTCTCGAACCCATAGGGTCCGCACGCTTAACGTTCGATGATGATTTGTACTATGAGTTATGTGATTTGATGACCGAAGATAGTTCGGAGTCCCGGATGAGATCACGGACATGGCAAGGAGTCTCAAAATGGTCGAGAGGTAAAGATAGATATTTTGGAAGGCTATATTCGGACATCGGAAAGGTTCCGAGTGATTCGAGTATTTTTCAGAGTACCGGAGAGTTACGGGAATTTGCCGGGGGAAGTAGTGGGCCTTAATGGGCCATACGGGAAAGGAGAGAAGGGCCTCAAGGGGTGGCCGCGCCCCCCCCCCATGGGCTGGTCCGAATTGGACTAGGAGGGGGTGGCGCCCCCCTCCTTCCTTCTCCCCTCTTCCTCCTTCCCTCCTTCTCCTACCAGGAATAGGAAAGAGGAGGGGAATCCTACTTGGACTAGGGAGTCCTAGTAGGATTCCCCACACCTAGCGTGCCCCCTTGGGCCGGCCACCTCTTCCCTCCCCTCCTTTATATTCGTGGCCAGGGGGCACCCCAATAGCACATCAAAGTTTCTGTTAGTCGTGTGCAGTGCCCTCCTCCACAGCTACACACCTCGGTCATATTGTCGTAGTGCTTAGGCGAAGCCCTGCGCCGGTAACTTCATCATCACCGTCGCCACGCAGTCGTGCTGACGGAACTCTCTCTCGACCTCAACTGGACCAAGAGTACGAGGGATGTCATCGAGCTGAACGTGTGCTGAACACGGAGGTGCCATACGTTCGGTGCTAGGATTGGTCGGATCGTGAAGACGTACGACACTAGTGCAGAACCGGGCAATAGCACCGGTTCGTAAGGCCCTTTAGTGCCGGTTCCACAACCGGCACTATAGTTTGGTCACTAAAGCCCCCCCCCCTTTAGTACCGGTTCAGCACGAACCGGTGCTAAAGGCCAACCACGTGGCACGAGCTAGCTCTGGGGTCAGGGAGCCCTTTAGTGCCGGTTGGTAACACCAACCGGTACTAAATGTTTGTGTGTTTTTGTTTTATTTTTTATTTTTCCTTTAAATTTGTGTTATCAATTTAATTTAGGATTGTTTTACGTTATAATGAGTTGTTATACTTGATATGGATATGGATATGGCATATATATACTTGATCACTTAGCTAGGATCCATATATCTAGTTCAAACTAATTTGCGGTTTCTTTCATGCATAAATGATATATATATATATATATATATATATATATATATATATATATATATATATATATATATAATAACTCATCATCATCATCATCACATATCAGCAACAACAGAAGAAGAAACATTCACCAACACTAACTTAAAGAAGAAACATTCACTTGTAACAGAAGCAACAAAGATATCATCGAGTTCAACATGGTCATGATATTATAAGTGTTCACAAGCAAATCACTATTTAAGATTAATTAAGTTCAGGACAATACGAGCATGAACTAGCTAAATCACTCCTGCTGCTCCCTCTCAGGTAGAATAGCATAGAACATGTATAGATCTCCTGATTCATCATACTGGAGCATGCACATGAATCTGTCTCCTAATCTTGGGTTGCGCTTCTCCTTGCCGCCCCCTAGTACTTCTTTGCGATCGTTAACACTTTTGCTCTAATCTTTCACTATTAAGCATTCTTCGCTTTCAGAAATCCTGAATGCACTCATGTGCAATGTAGGAAATCTTGGTCGTAAGCTAACCATTGACATGCGACCTTTTGTCTCGATCCACTCAGGCACAACTGTCATCGGGAGTCCCTGTTGAAGAACATCGTATAGTAATTAATATACTTAGCAATGAAAGTTTAGCTTCAAAAATAATATATGCAAAAGATGCACTAAGGACAAATAGTAAAAATCTTACCATCTTTTGATTATAGATGTGACCGTAGTTCAATACGATCACTATTGGTCGCACGTTTTGAGTACTAACATTTCTAAGTTGAGGAAGAAAATTTGTCTTGACAGTATGAAGATCCTCAAGCCATGAAACATAATGACTTATCTCCTCGCAATTTAGTTGAGCCCCGGGGCAGTAGTAGGTCCTGTCTACCAAAGGCCAGACATGTTAGCTTGAACCGAAATAAGCTGACAATACAAATTAGTTGTCAACTATTTTTGAATAAACAATATCAAAGACATAAACATATGCATGCATGGTTGAGAAAAACTCACATAATGGTAGAACTGGAGGCGTTTGCACATCGACCCAGATGTCTCTATTACCTTCAATATCATCTTCCGAACGAATATCAAAGGTGATAACCATATGAGGCTCAAATGCTTAAGCCTTGCATAGTGCTTGCCAAGTTTTGCATTCAAAATGGTATGTGTCTCCATTATATAATTTGACGTTGAAAGTATACCCATGCTCGGTCTTCAAGTAAACTCTCTTTACCTCCATATTATCTATAGCACTAAAACCTATCTCATCCAAGACAAAAATTCTTGCATGGCAGGGGATGCGCTAGTAGAATAGTGAAAATTTAAAATTATAAGTTGAAGCAAATGAATCATAAGTCATGCTTTAAAATTATAAGTTGAAGCAAATAAAGCATAAGTTTTGTATTCAAATAATAATTGACGTTGTGACTTACTGTATCCACTTCGAATGTCTCATCCAGCTTGATGCTGAAGCGCCTACCATCAACAAGGAAATTTCTGTGGCACAGGCCGCGCTGGTCTTCATAGTGTTCACAGATAATGAAATCTTTTTCGTCGTCAGATGACATTTCCTATGTTCATATAGGTGAAACATGCATTAAACACTTATTACTATCTAACATTAATTAATATATAGCTAATTCAAATATATATTCTTCTAACATTTGACATTAATATATCTAAGTATATTCATCTCTAACAATTGACATTACTATATATTTAACTTTTCTATGTAATTCATCTAACATTCGACATTAATCTAATATTTTAATTATTAGATCATCAAATCTCAGATACCTAAATTTTCTTACTAAAAATAAATTAGTTATATTAATTATTCAACTAGTTCAAATCTTATATACCTAAATAAACTATTTCGACAATTTTCTTACTAAAAATAAACTAGTTATATTAATTATTCGACTAGTTCAAATCTAATATACCTAATTAATATATATCTAGCTATTCATCTCTAATAATTGACATTAATATATATTTAACTTTTCTATCTAATTCATCTAACATTCGACATTAATCTAAGATTCGATCATCTAATTAACTTTCCTAAAAAACAGAAAATAGAAAATAAGTAAAAAATGTGTGTGTGTGTGTGTGTATGTGTGTGTATGTGTGTGTGTATGTGTGTGTATGTGTGTGTATGTGTGTGTGTATGTGTGTGTGTATATGCAGTGCCGCCCCGTACATACGAGCGGGGGCGCCGGCGTAAGGGGCGGGGGCGGCGGCGTACGTATGGGCCGGCCGGTGCGCGCGGCGCGGGTGCGAGAGAGACGTACGACCGCGGCGACGACGACGGACGGCGGCGGCGTTCGGGGCGGTGGCGCGAGACGACGACAACGACGGGTGGCGGCGGGGACAGCGACGACGACGACGGACGACGGGCGACGGGCGGCGACAACTTGATCGAGCGGCGCAGGGCAATGTCTCGAGAAAGGTTGGAGACGAAGTGGGGAGCACTAGTAGAAAACAGGGGTATGGTCACGGGGCAATATTCACATTAGTCCCGGTTCAGTCTAGAACCGGGACTAATGTGAGCATTGGTCCCAGTTCGTGCGGCTAAGGCATTAGTCCCGGTTCACCTGGGCCCTTTAGTCCCGGTTCGTCCCAGGAACCGGGACTAAAGGGTGCGATGACCTTTAGTCCCGGTTCGTGCCTCAAACCGGGACTAAAGATTAGACCTTTAGTCCCGGTTTGAGGCACGAACCGGGACTAATGGGGTTGAGACCTTTAGTCCCGGTTCGTGCCACGAACCGGTACTAAAGGTCCCATTTTCAAACTCAACCCCCCCCTGTGGATCGCCTTTTCAGTTTTAAAAAAAATAAAAGAAAATGATGGAAATGTCAAAAAAAAATAAAAAAAAATAAGTTTCCCATGTGATATGTGGTCTAGTTGTTGGGAAAATTTGCAAATTTGAATTTTGACTTTATTTGCAAAATCTCTCTGAAATTTGTAAAAATGGGCATAACTTTTGCATACTAACTCGGATGAAAAAGTTTTTTATATGAAAAATCATCTACTCGAAAAGTTACATCCGAATTTAACGGGGGAAACCCCGTTAAACATTTTCAAAATGCTCAAAAACCTAACCGAAAAAAAGATACATGGCTTTTAAGATCTGGAGACGCAAAAAATTCAAAAAAATTCAAACTGTGGTCAAACAATGGTCAAACTAATAATTCTAGAATATTAGTGTAACTAAATAATTATTTTAGTTATTTTGAATTTGGTCAAATCTGGTCAAACTATGGTCAAACTATGGTCAAACTATGGTCAAACTGTGGTCAAACAATGGTCAAACTAATTATTCAAGAAATATTAGTATTACTAACTAATTATTGTTTTTTAAAGCAATAGTTTCAAACTCAAACAGTGAAATGTGTCACTTCATGCTCAAGCAAAATTTCTGAGGGTTAATAGGATTGACATCTTACTATTGTCAGGAAAACAACAAGTGCAGACTTGGAAATGAGGGAGAATAGAACCCGGAAGTTAAGCGTGCTCAGGCTGGGGGAGTGGGAGGATGGGTGACCGTTCGGAAAGTTAGATGATTTGGAATGATGAGGGGTGATTAGAGATTAGAGGATAAATTGAGTAGTGATGAGGGGGTGGTGATTAGGGATTAGAGAATAAAATAATTCAGAAATTTGAAAATAAAAAAATTCAAAAAAACAATAAAAAAATTTCCAAAAAAAATCATAAAATTTCCTTTAGTCCCGGTTGGTGTTACCAACCGGGACTAAAGGTGGAGCTCCACGTGGCCGCGCCCTTTAGTCCCGGTTCTGGTTTGAACCGGGACTAAAGGGGAGAGGCATTAGTACCGACCCTTTAGTCCCGGTTCAAAAACCGGGACTAAAGGGCCTTACCAACCGGGACTAAATCCCCTTTTTCTACTAGTGGAGATGAAACTGAAATTTTCGTAACTGTTATATATATAGGATGGGCCTTTAGTACCGGTTCGTGGCTCCAACCGGTACTAAAGGCCTCACTACTAGGAATAGGGCTAAAGATAGGATTGACACTAATGGGGCACCAGAGAAGTGGTGCGCCACTACTATATACTAATGGCGCACCAGGTGGAGATACGCCATTAGTGTGGAAGACACTAATGGCGCACCAGACAAAAGGTGCGCCACGAGTAACAATTTTTTTTCATTTTTTCAAACATACTAATGGCGCATCCGGGCAAAGTGCAACATTAGTAGTTAGAACTACTAATGGCGCGTCGGCGACAAAGTGCGGCAGTAATTTGTTTTTTTTACTTTTTGGCAAAACTACTAATGGCGCACCGTTGCACAGTGCGCCATTACTAGTTTAAACTAGTAATGGCGCACTGTGCAACGGTGCGCCATTAGTATAAAAATTATTATTTTTTACTTTTTTGCAAAACTACTAATGGCGCACTGCCAGCAGGCGCGCCATTAGTATGTTGGGTTACTAATGGTGCATGGCTTGGTGGTGCGCCATTAGTAACCTGGGAGCAGCTAGATATTTTTGAACAGCCACACCTACACACTCACTTTTCCCACCTCATTCCCCCCACCTCCTTCTCTAAGCTTGTCGGCTGCCTCCTCCTCCTCACCTCATTTGCACCATAGATTCATCAAAATTAAGTGGTGAAATTACCTTTTTTTGATAGGTAAGTAAGGGGAAAGCTATCTTCATGTTGTAGATCTACTTTTTTTCTCCCTAGCTCGCTCCAACAACGTGCACATGCACTTTTTGTGGCCTAGCTAGATCTATGTATGTTTGTGGTGTTGCATGTGTTTGTGGTGTTGCATATATGTTTGTGTTTGCAGGTACCGGTATTTGAAATGCGATAGTTGCCAATATTTTGACGGAATTTTGATTCATTTTTGTTTCGGCGAGAATTTTGGCACTATGCATTCTTTTTGGTCCTATTTTTAGGGAAGGTCATGCCAAATTTTTTCTTGGTTTTAAAATATCGTTTTGCTCTACCCCGCAGGCGACCATGGTCTGCACATTGACCGAAGGCATCGTGAATAGGTTTTTGAGCTCCGCGAAGGGCGAGATGCTTCAAAAGAACGAGATGGAGATAAGATGTCCGTGTCGAAGATGCAAGCTGAAGAGCCTTATTGCGGACCCGGATTCCGGGCAGGTGCGGGACCACCTGCTCTTGCGTGGTTTCATGGATGGCTATCGGTGGCAAGGTGATGAAGATGACTATCAAGTCGTCCATGGGGGCCGGGCAAGAAATGAGGAAGGGCAACAAGACAAGTACCACCACGGCGAGGGCGGGCGAGAAGACGAAGAATCTCCAGGACATGATCACGACGGTGATGCTGTACACAACCATCATGTAGAAGATGTCGTACATGATGATGAGGAAGATCAAGACGAAGGGCATGACCATGAAGATGAAGATGCCGGAGCAGACGACGATGGAGGCTGGGTGCAGGACCCTCATATTCAAGAGCTACTTCTCAAATAGACGGATAACGCAAGAGCTGCCGCCCGATAGAAAGCGAAGCTGGATCAACTAGAGATAGACGCGGTTACTCCATTGTATGAAGGATGCAGGCCCGAGGATACCCGCCTGAAAGTAACGCTCATGGCTCTGAAGATGAAGCTAAAACACAAAATGACCGACGCATGCTTCGACGAGAATATGTCATTCTAGCACGAACGTCTTCCCAAGGGGAACAAGTGCCCGACTAGTTTCGAGGGGGCGAAGAAAATCGTGTGTCCTCTGGATTTACCGCACGTGAAATACCATGTGTGCATGAACAATTGCATCATTTATCGGGATGAGCACGCGGGTCTACCATATGTCCGGTGTGCGGCGTCACTCGATACAAGAAGAGGAAGAAAGCTCCTCGAAAATCGGTGTGGTACTTTCCGATCACTCCTCGTCTGCAGCGGTATTTCGCGGACCCTAAGGTAGCAAAGCTCCTGCATTGGCACGCGGATAGGGAGGAGAAGAAGCGGGAAGATGACAGAAATGATCCGGAGATAAATAAAAAGGACAAGATGCTGAGTCACCCTAAGGATGCGAGCCAGTGGCAAGCGTTGAATTTCGAATACCCAGAATTTGGGAAGGATCCAAGGAACATCGTGCTGGGCGCGAGCACCGATGGAGTCAATCCGTTTGGCAGCCAGAGAAGCACACATAACACTGGCCTGTGTTTTTGTGGATGTACAACCTTCCCCCTGGTTGTGCACGAAGAGGAAGTACATTCATATGAGTATGCTAATTGAAGGGCCGAAACAACCAGGGAACAACATCAATCTGTATCTGGGGCTGCTGAAAGAGGAGCTAGACACGCTGTGGAAAACGCCAGCCAATACGTGGGACGCCGCAGAGAAAGAATATTTCCCTATGAGAGCCGCACTGCTCACGACGGTGCACGACTATCTCGGTTACGGATATCTCGCGGGGTAGGTAGTCCACGGATTTTCTGGATGCGTAAGGTGCATGGATGACACAACGTATCGCCAGCTAGATAGAGATCCCGGGTCTTCGAAAACCGTGTTCATGGGACATCGAAGGTGGATTCGCGACGATGACCCGTGGAGGAAACGCAAGGATCTGTTCGATGGTGAAACCGAACCCCGAAAACGCCCGCGTATGAGGAGCTGTGAGGAAACAGACGAGCTGTTGAAAAATTGGAAAGATTGCCCACTGCCGGGAAAGAAGCAATAGGCGCCAGAGCCGGGAAAGAAGTGAAAGGCGCCAGAGCCGCTGCTGAAGGTATGGAAAACGAGGTCTGTTTTCTGGGACTTGCCGTACTGGAAGATCCACCGCGTGCCTCATAGCCTTGATGCCATGCATATCACGAAGAACGTGTGCGAGAGTCTGCTTGGTACCCTGCTCAACATGTCAGAAAGGACCAAAGATGGGCCGAAATCAAGGGCAGACTTGAAATCAATGGGCATCAGGCAGGAGCTTCACGCTAATGATGATGATGATGATGATGATGATGATGATGATGAGGCGAAGTAGGACACAGAAACTCGTCGCAAAGGCAAAAAGGCCAAGAAGACCGTAAGTGACTACCCTCCCGCATGCTTCACTCTAAGTCAGGAGGAGATCGAGCAGTTTATCACCTGCCTCGTAGGAGTAAAACTTCCTTACGGTTACGCGGGGAAGATAAGAAGATACCTAGACCCAGCGAAGCAGAAGTTCAGCGGGATGAAGTCTCACGACTGTCATGTGCTGATGACGCAGATACTTCCAGTTGCAATTCGTGGGATCATGGACGCGCACGTCTGTGAAACGCTATTTGGCCTATGCAAATTTTTCGACGTCATCTCTCGGAAGTCGATTGGCGTGAGGCAAGTCAGAAGGCTGCAGGAAGAGATCGTGGTGATACTATGCGAGCTTGAGATGTACTTCCCGCCCGCATTCTTCGACGTTATGGTGCATCTGCTGGTCCATATCATGGAGGATATCATCCAACTCGGGCCGACATTCCTGCACAGCATGATGCCGTTCGAAAGGATGAATGGTGTCATCAAAGGATAGGTTCGCAACATGTCACGTCCATAGGGAAGTATAGCCAAGGGCTTTTTGACCGAAGAGTGCATCTCCTACTGCACGAATTATCTAGGCATCGAGAACCCCGTTGGTCTACCCGTCAACAGGCACCTCGGCATTCTCGCTGGATGGGGTCACCGTGAGGGTCGCCGCGAAATGCATGTCGACTTCGAGGGTCAACTCGCCGACTTTGAAAGAGAAAATCTAGTCGCGCTACAACACATAGACGTGGTCGATCCTTGGGTGGTAGAGCACAAAACCTTTATCGAGAAGACGTACAATGACCGAGGCCAACAGAGTACGGACGGAGATATAATCAAAGAGCATAACTCATGTTTCACGCGTTGGTTCAAGCAGAAGCTTCTGTCGTACCGTTTACATGAGGATTCTTCCGCGGAAAAACAACTCATATTCGCCTTGTCACAGGGCGCCGAGCATAACCTGATGACCTATGAGGCGTACGATATCAACGGCTACACATTCTACACCGAGGACAAGGACATGAAGAGCGATGGTTATCAGAACTCCGGGGTAACGATGGAATCCTACACCGGTAACGACAAGGGCAGATACTATGGAAGGATCGAGGAGATCTGGGAGCTGAGCTATGCTAGAGAGAAGGACCCGATGTTCCGTGTCAGATGGGCCAAGAGCGTCCTAAAAGAAGACCGGTATTTCACCACCATGGTTATACCCGAAGCCAAATCCAAGACCGCGGGCGCAAACGTTACCACGAAAAATGAGCCATGGGTACTGGCTTCCCAAGTGGACCAATGCTTCTTCATTACCGACCCGTCAAAGCCCAATCGTGTTGTCGTGAGGAGAGGCAAAAGGAAGATCATCGGAATGGATGGAGTAGCCAATGAGCAAGACTTCGACAAGTACGGCGACCCGAAGATCGAACATGACGACGACGATGAAGTAGCAACACACACCACAAGAAGAAGCAGGACCACCCTACCTAAAGGACGTCCGTTCCACAGAAGAACTCCATTTGCGAAAAAGAAGGGCAAGAAGATTGTGAACAGATAGCTAGCTAAGATCGATTGTATTTAAATCGTAGTCTCCATTTCTCGATTGTATTTCATGGGCACTTTTTGATATCATGAATATTTTTAAATTTCACGGGCACTTTTTGAATTCATGAGGACACTCGATCTCGATCCCCCTCCACCGCCGCCGACGAGCACCCAGCCCCCTGCACCCTCCCCCGCTCCACCGCCGCCAACGGGCACCCCCCGCACCCTCCCCCGCTCCACCGCCGCCACCGATGATATTTTCAAGTAACAAATTTGAACATATTTTTTAAAAAATTATTACTGTTTTTATAAAAAAATATTACTGTTATGATTTAAACAAGTTCGAACATATTTAAACACAAATAAATATCAAACAGCATTTAAAATGCAAAAAAAAATTGCGGAGCCTGGGAATTGAACCCAAGACCTCCTAGTGTGTGTGCTGCGTGCTGACCAGTCGGGCTAGTGGGCGGGTTTTGATGTGGATTGGGTTAGGTGCAATATAACATGTGCTCGAACTGTAATAAAAAAACATTCTAGTGTTTCTATCATGTGGATTGGGTTAGGTGCAATATAACATTGCTATCTAAAAAAACATCTCTAATGGCGCACCGAGGAGTGGTGCGTCATTAGTAAGCTTCCCCCTAGCTATCCTCCCTCTCCCTCGCCAGATCCCCTTCGACCCTCTCTCCCTCGCCACCAGATCCACCCGCGCGCTGCCCCGACCCACGACGCCGCCGCCCCGACCCTCACCGGACTCCACCCCCGCCGCCCCCACCCCCGCCGCCCCGACCCTCGCCGGACTCCACACCCCCGCCGCCCCCACCCCCGCCGCCCCGCGACCCTCGCCGGACTCCTCCTCGCCGTTTTACAGAGAAATAATTGAACATATTTCTCGTCGCCGTGCACTGTTTTGAACCCTCGCGCTAGGGTTCCTCGCCCCGCCGCCCGCTCCTCTCCTCCACCTCCGACGAGCGAGCGCCTCTTCCAACCCCTGCAGCAACCAGCGACCTCGGCCCCGGCGCACGCGCCCACCCCGCCGGCCCCTGCCGTCCTCCGCCTCCAGTCTCCCCAGCAGCAGCCGGCGAACCAAGGACAGTGCCATGACCATCGTCGCCACCTCCCGCCGTCTCTCCCTGCGCGTGGCCGGCGGCTGCTCTCCTTCAACGCGCTGCCCGTGGTGAGCCCCTCTTCCTTACTCACCTCCATGTTCCTTGTTCATCTCTCTGTTCCCTGCTCCTCTCTTGTCCATGCTGCTATTTACATGGATCAATGGATGTTGGATAGATGGATGTGTGTTGATGTTAGGTAGTAGATGGTTTGCTTGATGGTTGGTTGAATTGTGCTAGTTGCTTGCTAGATGGATGGACGAATGGTGCGAGTATGTAGACATCTTTTGCTACTGTGAAGGGTCAGCGCTAGTGTAAAGGGTAGTAGTAATTCGTTCCCTTTTGCTTCTGCCTGGTGCTAATTTGCTGTTGTTAGCTTTGTGTGGCTTCTTATTATTCTCTAAATCGTTCTTCAAAGCAGGCTTTGCATCGCTTTAGGTAGTTTTCTCCATGTTTTATCAAGTGACATGTTAACAGCTTGCTAGTTTAGGATACATAATTAATGCCTTTAAATGGTGCAGTCTGTAAATGCTTTTAAATATATCCTTGCTAGTTTAGGATACATATTGCAGAGAAATAATCACATCAATGCCTTTAAATGGTGCACTATGTAACAAATTAATAACCTAGTATCACAATTCAGAAATACTCTTGCTACTCATGTAGGTGACGCATGAGTTTTTTTGGTTTCGTTACTGCTAGGTAGGTCGATAAGGAGAACTGCATATTTGACAGGCACAATGTCCTGCTTTTTTAGTAGGAGCACATTTTACATACAGTTTGGAGTACTAGCTTGCCGAATCTGAATGAATGCTCTGTCCTGAATATTTGGAGTACATGATTAACTGATGGTGCCATTTGGAGTACATTTGCTTGCGGTAATACATTCTGTAATTTTAAACTTGCTACTCCACGTGCTTGCTGTCAGTAAATTTTAAACTTGATGTCATGGAGTAACTTGTTCCTGCCAATGAATTTATAATTGCACACACACATACTGGTTCAGATTTTTATGTGCTTTCTTGTTACTGTAAGTGAGTTTATAATTGCACCCAGTTGCTCGTCCTCATATTTTCTGTAGCCATGCAATTTATAATTGCACCCACTTGCAGCGACTAGCTGGAGTAGATTATGGCAAGTGAAAGCAACAAATTCTCTACAATTCGAAAGCTCAATATCCTTGCAGTAGGAAGATCTTGCTTTAACTGAATTTGGACTTGGTGCACTAGCTTGGCAATTTTGCTTGCTTGCACCGCTTGAGTAGTTCTGCATCTAATGTAGTCAATAGATGTTGTCAAGTGATTGTGTCATGGTTTTGGTTCTGTTTTAAAAAAAGGAAAGCCACTTGTTTAGGCTTCAAGAAAATATTTCCTCAGAATATTTCTGCTAAGCCCAAGCTTGTTAATCAGCATGTACATTTCTGTCATATATTGCTAATGTCTGCTCAGATGTGTGCTTGCTATTGTCACCTATCTTTTTTTCTTTTACATGATATGGAACCTTATGATACTACACCAATAGCCTTTCTGCATCCAAGTTATCAAACTATGTGAACTAGAAACAGAAATAGAGAGAATTGATCATTACTTTTCTGAACTGTCGCAGAAGCCTCAGTAGTTTTTTCAAGTTCGTACATTGAAAGGCTTGTTTCAGAATTTCTGAATAACTTGTGTTGCCTCTGTATTACTTGTGATCACATTGAGAAGATTTGCAAAGATGATGATCAAACATATATATTTCAGATTTGTATAGTTTCAGAGATTTGTATGACCAAAGATACAGTTCAGATTTGAATTGTTTCAGAAATTGGTATGACCAAAGATGCTATTATATATAAATGGGCTGCTGTAGAACTGTTCTTCATCTTTACAGTGCTGTTGTATAGAAATATGCTAAATTTTCTGCTCTGATTGTTGCTCAAAGAAATTTAGCAAAAAAAAAGGGGTCCTGGGAGACGCCGCTGCTGCTTGAGGCCCTTGAGAGGCCCTTCGTGTCGTGATGATTTTGCAGGTACCCCGAGAGGCCCTTGAGTTTGCCGGAATGTCGATTAACTTCTGTTCCGGCAAATTAGGGTACTCCATATGTCCTATTTTCAGGAAAGGTCATGCTGAAATTTTCCTTGAATTTTAGCATGACTTTGCTAAAAATCGGACATATGAGGTACTTGCGACTAATGCCTGTTATCATGCATGTTTTCTGATCTGTTGTAAGGGTACTAATTGGTCTCTTCTTCTGCTTATCAGAGATGGCAGGAAGCAGCCACCGCCGCTCTGCGACACCGCAGTACGAGTTGGATGCTTCCGAGTTCTTCACTACCATACTTGGGACTTCAGTATCATCCATGACGCAGGTATATAAAACGAGAGATCTCCCCTTCACCCATCTCATTATGATATCTGTTGTTTCCTACATCACTCATTGTCCCAAACTGCAGAGGCTGCCTGACAGTTTTATGAACATGCTGATGGGTGAAGATCCGCCAAATAATGTGAAGCTGCGACAGGCCGGCAGCGGGTTTCGTAGGCCGTGGGATGTGGAGTTGGTGATCAAGGAGGGCCACATGTACTTGTCTCATGGGTGGGAGAAGTTCTACCGTGCCTACGACCTGCGGCTGGGGTACTTCCTTCTCTTCAGGTACGACGACGACGCCACCATGCTCATCGTGAAGGTGTTCAACGCGACTACGTGTCGCATGCGCTATGTTGAAGATTATGATGCCGATACGTTCTGCCTCTTCTTATTCCTCTACATTTGGCTTTGTCTCACGTCGATTGTTAACGGTCATTGTTGCATTTGGATAGGTAATGGGAGCAGCAGCAGCGACAATAGCTACAGCCAAAGCAGCAGCGACTATGGCTGTAGCAAAAGCAGCAGCGATTCTGGCTGTAGCGAAAGCAAGCAGCGATTCTGGCAGCAGCATAGACAACAAGAAGGATGATCCAGACTGGAGTGCAGGAGAAGAGGAGCAGAGTGGGGATGAGGAGCTGCAGGATGACGATGGGCATCAGTCTGAGGATGACCTAGCGCTGGTGGTGGCTGACCAAGGGCAAGAGATGGTGGTGGCTGACCATGGGCAAGAGATGGTGGTGGCTAACCATGGGCAAGAGATGGAGGTGGCTGAGGATGACCTAGCGATGGTCGTGCCTAAAGGTGGCCTCGCGATGGTGGTGGTGCCTTACAATGACCACGCACCGATGGTGGCGCCGGCGATCCCACAGCTGGGCGACATGACCACGCCAGTTGAGGTAGAAGACTACATCCCACTGCCTCCACCGCCTCCACCGCCTCGCCGCTCTTGGCGCATCAGGCTGAGGAAGGAGAAGGAGAAGAACAATGCATGAGAACTGAACTTTGTCAGGTATGTCAGATCTTCAAAATGATATACTTAGTTACCTATGTTATCTCTAATATGCTTAGTTTCCTATAGGTTAGCTTCATTTTACCTAAGTTGGCTCTAATATGCTAACTTAGAGCTTATATGCTTAGTTTCCTATAGGTTAGCTCCAAAATAACTTATGTTAGCACAAAATGATCAAGTTTACATAATAAGCTTATAGTCTTTTTCTTATTCTTCTTCTTTTCCAAAATGACATAGGTTAGCTTCATTTTACCTAAGTTGGCTCTAATATACTAACTTAGAGCTTATATGCTTAGTTTCTTATAGGTTAGCTCCAAAATAACTTATGTTAGAACAAAATGATCAAATTTACATAATAAGCTTATAGTCTTCTTCTTATTCTTCTTCTTTTCCAAAATTCTTCTTATTCTTCTTCTAGTGTTCTTCTTCTTCTAGTATTCTTCTAGTCTTCTTCTTTTTCTTCTTCTAACTTCTTGTTTATCATTTTGCAGATTTGATTTAATTCACGGAAGCTTGCATGGATGGAGTGCTTCTTTTCCATTTGTGTTTTTATTTTGTATCAATGTGAAACTTTTGTGAATTGATGGATAACGGTGTTGGATGAACAATGTGAAACTTTTGTAATATATAACGATGGAACTATGTGTTGGCTATGTATGTATATATCATGGAACTTGTGTGTTGGCTATGATTGTTATATGGATGCTTGTTGTATATATATGTGTTGGATATCTCATAGGTAAAATAGTGACCTGAGATTAAGAAAAAAAATTAAAAAAATTGTAACTAATGGCGGACTACCATGTGGTGCGCTATTAGTATAGCAGACACTAGTGGCGCACCGTGGGAAAAACTAATGGCGCACTGCCTGGTGCGCCATTAGCATACCAGATACTAATGATGCACCAGTCGTGCGCCGTTAGTAAAAAATTCTAGTGGCGTGATACTAATGGCGCACCGGTGGTGCGCCATTAGTAGGCAAAACCGGTGTGCCATTAGTAGGCCTTTTCCTAATAGTGCCTATTTTCGCCAGGCCAAGCGGCGGGAAACGAAGGCCTTTAGTACCGGTTGGAGGCACCAACCGGTACTAAAGGGGGGCTTTCAGTACCGGTTGGAGCCACCAACCGGTACTAAAGGCCTTGCGCTGCCATCCCGCGGTGCATAAAGTTTCCCCTTTAGTACCGGTTGGTGACTCCAACCGGTACTAAAGGCCTTGCGCTGCCATCCCGTGGTGCACAAAGTTTAGTCCCACCTCGCCGGGCGAAGGGCAGCCACACTGGTTTATAAACCCAGCCGTGGCTGCCACTTTGAACTCCTCTGTATAGCAGGCTTGTGGGCCTAACTTCTTCGCGCTGCCCTATGAGTCTGCTGGGCATTTAGGGCCTGTAATTGCACGCCCGTGGCCTAGCAGACCCACAGGCACTACTAGGAAAAGGCCTACTAATGGCGCACCGGTTTTTCCTACTAATGGCGCACTACCGGTGCGCCATTAGTATCACGCCACTAGAATTTTTTACTAATGGCGCACCACTGGTGCGCCATTAGTATCTGGTATGCTAATGGCGCACCAGGAAGTGCGCCATTAGTATGTAACACCATGCGCCATTAGTATGCCTCCGGGGGGGGCATATGTAACCATCTGCTTTGTCATACTAATGGCGCACTCTGACCTGATGCGCCATTAGTATCCTTTGGCATACTAATGGCGCACCTTGTGGTGATGCGCCATTAGTATGAATATTAGGTTTTATTTATTTTTTACTTTTCTGATTTTTGCACAGGTTACAAAATGTATTATTTGACAGAATATAGACAATAGCACACAGCAACAGCAGATTCATCGAATACAATAGAAGATTAATCTCCTAATACAATTCATCATATTAGTCTCCGAATTCAAAAGACCGAACAAAGATAAAACGTTACAAGTCTCGAGACCGCGAGTATCGAGTTTGTCTTCACATTACAAGTCGATATCGATCATCTAAACTACCATCACATAGAAGAGAGCTGCGGTCATCACGATGAGCATCATCGCGATGAAACTGGTCTTCATCCGGTTCCTCCAACGCTCCCTCCTCTCTCCGGCCCGCTAGATAGCGGGCGTATCTAGATTCCGCCTCCGCCCTAGTGGTGTACCCTTTGTAACTTTTACCGCTGAAACGGTGAACCTGTCTCCGACACTCCTCCTAGTCGTCGTAGACTCCGGGAACCTTACCCTTATACACGACATACGACGGCATCTCTATGCACAAGCCAAACAATAGACAATACATACATAAGAAATATGTAAGTATGCAACAAATGGATCGGAAGAGAAAAGCAAGACATTAATAGCACGATTCATGGTCCTACAAATAAATAGCATCGATTACATCTAAGTTGAACAACTGTCCAAACCAAAGAGATATACGAATTCATTAAAGTTTAATTACAACATGAGCCAATCAATGTTTCAGAACTACACATCACTACTTTCGAGTCGACTCATCGGACAGGAGCGTGGATGAAGCCGTCGTCTGTCGTGATGGCCACGAAATCGCGGGCATTTTCACCCTTCATTTGTAGCGTTTCATCTATCTCACGGTTGGACAGTTGATATCTGAGGAAGAACTGCCCCGAGGTATGAAGGACATCTTGATGGATGATGTCCGCAAACTCCGACTGGATGCCAAAGAATTCTTGTCTGAGGTCCGCGTCCTGGATTGCCGACAAGCTCGCGGCCCAATCTTTGAGATTATCTGGTAGCAGAAGGTGATGATGGTCCCTTACGATCGCCCGCATGTGATGGAGGGCGTAGTAGGCATCCTTCTGACCGCCAGGCGGCTGCTTGACGCAGCAGAATTTCGTATTGTGTGAGAACATGTGCTTGCCGTACTTACGAACTTCCCTGGTGAAGGTGCCTCCAGATTTGGCGTAGCCGGGGGGAACATCATCAAGAACTTTCTTGACATTTGTGTAGTCTATCTTGGAGTTACATCATATCACTTTGCGACCTCACGCACGGAATTCCCACGGGTGCCACCTTACCTGGCCCGGGACCGTTTGCGCCTTTTGGCTCACGTATATGATAGTGTCGCTAGCATCCATATGAAAAAGAACCCGGCCCGACATGGTTAGTCGTGAATCCAAAGCGGCACTAACCCATGAGGACAGGCATACATGAATCACATCGAGCATGTCGGTCATCAACGTGTGAATCCGGGCTGTAGCACTGGGCTAACAGGACTCCGGTAACCCGGGCTGTAGCAGGCTAGGCAGGACTCCGGATGTCACCGCGTGACATTTCCCCGAAGGGACAGACACAGGAACGAAATGAAACACATGCCGGCCAGTCAAGTGTTCCGAGCAGTAGTGCTGGGCTAGCAGGACTCCGGTGAACCGGGCTGTAGCGGACTACTATCGCTCAGAAAGCACTAGACTACATTTCCCCATATGATAGGCTGCCAAGGATAAACAACTAGATTGTCGGATCCCACACATAGCAATACACGTTACACGTACGCATAGCATGCAACTATGTGTTGTACAACATGGCATCACAACATAACGCAAACTCATATAGATAAAGGCCCAAAAGAGCCACATAGCATTAAATACAAATAGGGGTCTCATGATCCATCATTCAGAGCATACAAGCAACAAGCGGAAGCATTACATGTCTGAGTACAGACAACTACAAATGAAAAAGGCTGAAGGGCCCGACTATCTACAACATCCGATCAAGATCGTAGTTCAGGTACAAGCTACTTGTCGAAGTCCACGTAAACTAGTAAGACCGATGTCTCCGCTGCAAAAACATAAATAAAGCAACATGAGTACAAAGGTACTCAGCAAGACTTACATCAGATCCTATCATACATGCACTATATCAAGAAGGTAATGTGGAGTTTAGTTGCAGCAAGCCAGCTTTGACTCAGTGGCTATCCTGTACTACGACTGCTGGTAACTCTTTTGAGGTGGCACACACGAGTCCACTAATCACCACATCAATACACTACTATGGATTCATTCCCGTCTTCCTACGAGAAGGCCATCCATAGCACTCACACTTGTCTTGAGCATTTTAGAGTATCCACTTCAAGTTGTCTATGTACCACGTAAGCATCCAAGAAGTCCATAACTGAGGACACGACTATTCGAATAGATCATGATAACCCTGCAGGGGTGTACTTCTTCACACACGCTCTCGCCACTTACCGCCATGTACACGTCATGTATCTCGGCAACCTTCAAGCGGAAGCCTGGCGAGGAAGTCGGCCACGACCTAACTAACCGCACAAGACTCTAGTCCAGGTTTATCGCCTATTCGGGTTCCATCCGCAAGGAGATCAGGCTGGGGTGTCGCTCACGGCCCCAAACGATGTGTGCAGGGTTCCCAAGCCCACCTCGCCGGATGGATCTACGCTTGGTACACCGTGCCACTTGTGCCTAGTCTCTCCCAAGCCCACCTGGCCGGGTGCCACTTGGTAGACTACTAACACTACCTACAAACACCAGAAACTATTTGCAACTCCTGGACAGAGACCAAGTCGGTTAATAAGTCGAGAGGGGTCGAGTTACCGGAACCCAATGTGTTTTAGTATCTAGTCATTGGACAACATACACAAAACTCAGTGCTTAAGGACGGTTCCAATGAGACAACCCACCATGTACTCCTACATGGCCTCTCACCGCTACCTTTACCAAATCGTGTTCACACACTTAACTCTCAGCATCAGAACACATCGTAACACTCCAATTCATACCCAATGAATTAGACCTGACACAACTCTAAGCAATAGCAGGCATGGCATGGTAGGAACACAACATGGCTCAATCAACTCCGACACATGCTAGTGGGTTTCAACTATTTACTGTGGCAATGACAGGTCATGCAAAGGAATGGGTTCAACTACCGCAGCATAAAGTAGCAGTTGATTTGCGGTTGTCCTAATGCAATAAAAGAGAGCAAGAGCGAGAGAGTGGGATCATATCGAAATGAACAAGGGGGTTTGCTTGCCTGGTAGATCAACAAGGGAGGCACTGCTTCACAGACAGGTACTCTGGAACGGTCTCCGGAGCAGGACCTATCGAGAAGGAACGGTGCCAACAATCAATACACAAGCATATGCAACAATATGATGCATGAACATGGCATGAAGATGTGATGCTGTTTGAGCTAATGCAACTAGCATTCAAATTGAATGAAGTCCATTTGAACCAAGGGTTCAAATGCAACTCCAAATTAAGCTCTTATATATGCCATTTATATGTTTCACCTATACAGCAGGTATAAGTTGTTTTTTCATGCAAGAAACTGGTACATATGGAAATATTTTATTTTTCTGATAATTTTTCATATATAAATTATTTCAATCTGAGCTACGGTTGAATTGATATGAATTTTTGAAGTTTTGAACATTTTCTGGAATTACCTGTTTAAAAAAATTCCAGAAAATGAATAGCTGCGTCAGCAATGCGTCATGCTTGCGTCAGCAAGTCAGCGGCGCTGACTGGGTCAAACCTGACGTGTGGGGGCCACACGTCAGTGACACAGTGGTTAAGCCCGGGTCAAAACCCGCACTGACCAGGGTTTGACTTGGCCCTCGGGCCCATGGTCAGCGGCTGGGGGGTGGTTTAGGCTGCGGGATTAGGCGCTAATGACAGCCACATCGGCCTCGCCGGAGTTCGGCCGGCGACGACCTCGAGCCGCGGCGGTTCTTCGCCGGAGTTGCACTACGGGCGGCGGCTGGACGCGCGGGGACCACCGGGGCGTAGCCCGTCGTCGCCCGCATCCAGGGGAGCAGGCGGAAGGCTGCGGGGGCGGCGGAGCTCGCCGGAATCGCGGCAGCAGCGTGCAGAAGACAAGGGGGAGAGGGAGATTCGAGGTGGGAGCTCACGGCGAGTCCAACGGCGGGGTCGGCGAGCTCGGGGAAGGCTTGGGGCAGCCGGAACGTCGCCGGCGATCTCGGGTGGCCGAGGATGAAGACGGCGGCGATGGCGGCTCCACGGGGCTTCCCTCGTCGTGTGGCTCGACGGAGAGGTAGACGGCTGAGTGGCGGAGCTCGTGGACTCTACGGAGGGGCGAGGGGAGCGCTCTGGCGACGACTACGGCGAACAGCGGCGATGGTGGCGCTCGGCCATGGGGAGGAACGAGAGAGGGAGGCGAGGGGGAGAGTGAACGAGGGGTCCAGGGGGTGCGTGGCGTCTCCGGGGCGTCGAGGAGGAGCCAGGCAGGCTAGGTAGGGAGGAGGTGGCCAGGGCGCGTGCCCACGCGCGACGACCACACGCTCAGCGTCCTCCTGGCGCGGTGGAGACGACGACTGGCAGGGGCCAGTTAGCTGGGCCGAGCTACTGGGCCGATCTGGTAAGTGGCCCAGGTAAGTCTCCCTCCCCTTTCTGTTTTCATTTCTATTTCTGACATTTGTTTCTGATTTAGTAAAAATACTAAATCAATTTATTTTCTTATGCCAATTTTTGTAGGGTCTATTGGTATTATTCCAGAGCTCCTCAATTACTGGCATAATTTTTGCACAATATTATATATATATATATATAACAATATATATCCAAAGCAAATAATTATTGCATTAATTCCAAATGCCCAAAATAAATATATATGAGCTCCTAAAAATATTGGTTGGATTTTTATCTCTGTCCAATATTTTCAGAGAGCAACATGAACATTTTCTTGGACCCTTTTGGGGCACTTTTTATCTGGGTCATTTCCAGAAATAATTTCTAAGTGTTTCACAAATCCTCATTTCAAATTTAATTGGAAGTTAAACGTGATGCACACATGTAGGGCTAGCCTGGGTCATACGAGAACTAGGGATGTGACAACCACGCAATTCCGTTGAGACGACACCGTATGAACTATGTTTAGAGAAACCTAAGCTGTCGTTTCTTAAAAGTTTATGGCTACGACGCTTATGTGAAAAGGTTTTAGGCTGGTAAGCTCGAACCCAAAGCGGATGAATGCATCTTCATAGAATACCCAAAAATAGTTGGGTATACCTCCTATTTCAGATCCGGAAGCAAAAGTGATTGTTTCTAGAAACGGGTCCTTTCTCGAGGAAAAGTTTCTCTCAAAAGAATTGAGTGGGAGGATGGTGGAGACTTGATGAGGTTATTGAACCGTCACTTCAACTAGTGTGTAGCAGGGCACAGGAAGTAGTTCATGTGGCACCTACACCAATTGAAGTGGAAGCTTATGATAGTGATCATGAAACTTCGGATCAAGTCACTACCAAACCTTGTAGGTCGACAAGGATGCGTACTACTTCAGTGTGGTACGTAATCTTGTCTTGGAAGTCATGTTGCTAGACAACAATGAACCTACGAGCCATGGAGAAGCGATGGTGGGTCCGGATACCGACGAATAGCTCGAGGCCATAAAATCTGAGAGAGGATCCATGTATAAAACAAAGTATAGACTTTGAAAGAACTACTTGATGGTCGTAAGACTGTTGGGTGCAGATGGATTTTAAAAGGAAGATGGACAATGATGGTAAGTGTCACCATTAAGAAAGCTCGACTTGTCGTTAAGATGTTTTCTGACAAGTTTAAGGAGTTGACTACGATGAGACTTTCTCACTCGTAGTGATGCTAAGAGTCTGTTGGAATTATATTAGCAGTTACTGCATTATTTATGAAATCTTGCAATTAGGATGTCAAAACATTGTTTCCTCGACAATTTTCTTGAGGAAAGGTTGTATGTGATACAACCAGAAGGTTTTGTCAATCCTGAAAGATGCTAACAAGTATGCAAAGCTCCAGCAATCCTTCTAAGGACTGGAGTAAGCATCTCGGAGCTGGAATATACGCTTTAATGATGATCAAAGATTTTGGGTTTATACAAAGTTAATGAGAAACTTGTATTTCCAAAGAAGTGAGTGGGAGCACTATAGAATTTCTGATGAGTATATGTTGTTGACATGTTGTTGATCGGAAATGATGTAGAATTTCTGGAAAGCATATAGGGTTGTTTGAAAAGTGTTTTTCAATGGAAAACCTGGATTAAGCTACTTGAACATTGAGCATCAAGATCTATAAAGATAGATCAAAAACCGCTTAATAGTACTTTCAAACAAACACATACCGTGACAAGATTTTGAAGGAGTTCAAAATAGATCGGCAAAGAAGGAGTTCTTGGTTGTGTTATAAGGTGTGAGTATTGAGTAAGACTTGAAACCTGACCACGGCAGAATAGAGAGAAAGGACGAAGGTCGTCCCCTATGCTTTAAACGTAGGCTCTACAGTATGCTATGCTGTGTACCGCACCTGAAGTGTGCCTTGCCATGAGTCAGTTAAATGGTACAAGAATGATCCAGGAATGGATCACAGGACAACGGTCAAAGTTATCCTTGGTAAGTAGTGGACTGAGGAATTTTCTCGATTATGGAGGTGGTAAAAGAGTTCGTCGTAAAGGGTTACGCCGATGCAAACTTTGACACTAATCCAGATTATTCTGAGTAGTAAACTGGATTCGTATAGTAGAACAATTATTTGGAATAGCTCCAAATGAAGCATGGTAGCTGCATCTAGGAGATGACATAGAGATTTGTAAAGCACACACGGATCTGAAACATTCAGACCCGCTGACTAATAACCTCACTCACAAGCGAGATATGATCAAACCCCATGGGTGTTGAATTCATTACAATCACATAGTGATGTGAACTAGATTATTGACTCTAATGCAAGTGGGAGACTTTTGGAAGTATGCCCTAGAGGCAATAATAAAATGGTTATTATTGTATTTCCTTGTTCATGATAATTGTCTATTGTTCATGCTATAATTGTATTGACTGGAAACCGTAATACATGTGTGAATACATAGACCACAACATGTCCCTAGTGAGCCTCTAGTTGACTAGCTCGTTGATCAATAGATGGTTATGGTTTCCTAACCATGGCCATTAGATGTCATTGATAACGGGATCACATCATTAGGAGAATGATATGATGGACAAGAACCAAACCTAAGCATAGCACAAAGATTGTGTAGTTTGTTTGCTAAAGCTTTTCTAATGTCAAGTATCATTTCCTTAGACCATGAGATTGTGCAACTCCCGGATACCGTAGGAATGCTTTGGGTGTGCCAAAGGTCACAACGTAACTGGGTGGCTATAAAGGTGCACTACGGGTATCTCCGAAACTGTCTGTTGGGTTGGCACGAATCAAGACTGGGATTTGTCACTCCGTATGACGGAGAGGTATCTCTGGGCCCACTCGGTAATGCATCATCATAATGAGCTCAGTGTGACTAATGAATTGGTCACGGGATCATGCATTACGGTACGAGTAAAGTGACTTGCCGGTAACGAGATTTAACAAGGTATTGGGATACCGACGATCGAATCTCGGGCAAGTAACGTACCGATTGACAAAGGGAATTGTATACGGGATTTATTGAATCCCTGACATCGTGATTCATCCGATGAGATCATCGTGGAACATGTGGGAGCCAACATGGGTATCCAGATACCACTGTTGGTTATTGGCCAGAGAGTTGTCTCGGTCATGTCTGCATGATTCCCGAACCCGTAGGGTCTACACACTTAAGGTTCGGTGACGGTAGAGTTGTCATGGGAATTAGTGTGCAGTTACTGAATGTTGTTCGGAGTCCCGGATGAGATCCCGGATGTCACGAGGAGTTCTGGAATGGTCCGGAGGTAAAGATTTATATATGGGAAGTCCTATTTTGGCCACCGGAAAATGTTCAGGATTTTTCGGTATTGTACCGAGAAGGTTCTTGAAGGTTCCGGAGTGGGGCCCACCTGCATGGGGGGACCCACATGAACGTGGGTAGTGGAGGCAAGGCCCCACACCCCTGGTCAAGGTGCACCAAGATCCCCCCTTAGAAGGAATAAGATAATATCTCGAAGGGATAAGATCAAGATCCCTAAAAAGGGGGTATAACAATCGGTGGGGAAGGGAAATGATGTGATTTCTTTCCCCCACCTTTGCCAACGCCCCAATGGACTTGGAGGGCAAGAAACCAGCCCCCTCCACCCCTATATATATATAGTGGGGAGGCGCATGGGAGCCACACCCCTTCCCTGGCGTAGCCCTCTCCGTTCCCAACACCTCCTCCGTAGTAGTAGTGCTTGGCGAAGCCCTCCCGGAGAACTGCAAGCTCCACCACCACGCCGTCGTGCTGCCGGAGATCTCCATCAACTTCTCCTCTCCCCTTGCTGGATCAAGAAGGAGGAGACGTCCCCGGGCTGTACGTGTGTTGAACGTGGAGGCGCCGTTGTTCGGCGCTTAGATCGGAATCAACCGCGATCTGAATCGCTACGAGTACGAATCCTTCATCCGCGTTCTGGTAACGCTTCCGCATCGCGATCTTCAAGGGTATGAAGATGCACTCCCCTCTCTCTCGTTGCTAGTCTCTCCATAGATTGATCTTGGTGATGCGTAGAAAAAATTTAATTTCTGCAACGATCCCCAACAAACCGAAGATGTAAAATATGGACCGCCAAAAAGTGCGTTTTGGAGCTTCAAAAAACGCTCAACTCCAACAGATGGTCCAAATCGGAGATGTAAAAGAGCAACTGCAACAAATGGTCCAAAACGAAGATGTAAAATTGCCTTGATCGTCTTCTTCAACCTCGGGACGTCGGCCGCCTTCGTCAAAACCGTTGCCATCAAGCTCTCCCCGACCTCCCCGAGCACGCCATCCTCCCCGTGATGAGCTCCTCTCCCAATCCCCCTATTTTTCCCCTTCGATCAGTGTTGCTTGCCACCGCTCCCGTGCTCGTCTGTGGTCGCCATGGCCGGAGTCCGAGCTCCCCTGTACATGCTCCTTTGCCGGCCAGCAGCAACTGAGGCGAGCAACAGCCGACGCGAACACCATGAGCAGTGGCACAGGCACGCTGCACGAGCCAGCAGCGACGGCAGCTCGGCTGGACAGGGTCAGTGCGGGGCGGCGGCGAGGCCGGGAGGCGGTGGCAACGGGGCGGGCCAGCGGGACCGCCGGAGGCGCCGAATCACACCCCGGCTGCCTCCCGATTCGGCGGCGCCCGGGCGGCTACGAGACGGCTTCCGGCGAGGGAGGCGATGGGGGCGAGGGCGGCGCTGGCGATTTTGGGCGGTGGCTGCGATGACGGCGGGGATTTGGGCGGTGGCGGTGGTGGATTACGGCCGACTGGTGTTCGGGCGGGCGGACGGGCGCGGCTGTGAAACAAAATGAAGGGCGGTTCGGAGTTGGCGGGTAGTCACCAAATTTGGACCAATTGTATCTCGTGATGCAAAGTTGCACCGCGAGGTGTTGTATTTTACATAACCGGGAGACCACGGTCCAATTTTTTTTACATATGGCCCATCTGTTGAAGCAGCGTTTTTTGCCCCGAACGGTCCAAAAGTTAGGTATTTTTACATTTGGACCATCTATTGGAGATGCTCTTAGTATCTGCTTCGATTCATTGAGGGGGGGTTGATCGTTTGGGGGGTGTAGCCCCTGGCCCCCCGTCTCCGCATCACTACTATGCATCACTTGATCGGACCCCTTTCTGTCTTCTTTTCTCTTGGTTGCCTATGGGTCTACCAGTTGTTGGTTATCGTCAGGTCGGCCGTTTCTCTTCTTTGCGGGTGGCACTGCGTTTGTGTTGGGGTTGTTCTACGAGTGTGTGTAGTTGAGATGTTTCACTGCTTTGGCATGAGGTTATTTGATGGTTCGATTTATGCTTCAGGCTTGTGTGCGCTATTTGCCCACTTATGTTGGTTGTGTGATGTTATTGGCTCAGTTCGTCGCCTGTTCAATCCTTTTTGACCGATAAAGATCTTCGTAGAATATGTAGGAGCTAATATGAGCATCCAGGTTCCACTATTGGTTATTGATCGGAGATGTGTCTCGGTCATGTCTACATAGTTCTCGAACCCATAGGGTCCGCACGCTTAACGTTCGATGATGATTTGTACTATGAGTTATGTGATTTGATGACCGAAGATAGTTCGGAGTCCCGGATGAGATCACGGACATGGCAAGGAGTCTCAAAATGGTCGAGAGGTAAAGATCAATATTTTGGAAGGCTATATTCGGACATCGGAAAGGTTCCGAGTGATTCGAGTATTTTTCAGAGTACCGGAGAGTTACGGGAATTTGCCGGGGGAAGTAGTGGGCCTTAATGGGCCATACGGGAAAGGAGAGAAGGGCCTCAAGGGGTGGCCGCGCCCCCCCCCCATGGGCTGGTCCGAATTTGACTAGGAGGGGGTGGCGCCCCCCTCCTTCCTTCTCCCCTCTTCCTCCTTCCCTCCTTCTCCTACCAGGAATAGGAAAGAGGAGGGGAATCCTACTTGGACTAGGGAGTCCTAGTAGGATTCCCCACACCTAGCGTGCCCCCTTGGGCCGGCCACCTCTTCCCTCCCCTCCTTTATATTCGTGGCCAGGGGGCACCCCAATAGCACATCAAAGTTTCTGTTAGCCGTGTGCAGTGCCCTCCTCCACAGCTACACACCTCGGTCATATTGTCGTAGTGCTTAGGCGAAGCCCTGCGCCGGTAACTTCATCATCACCGTCGCCACGCAGTCGTGCTGACGGAACTCTCTCTCGACCTCAACTGGATCAAGAGTACGAGGGATGTCATCGAGCTGAACGTGTGCTGAACACGGAGGTGCCATACGTTCGGTGCTAGGATTGGTCGGATCGCGAAGACGTACGACACTAGTGCAGAACCGGGCAATAGCACCGGTTCGTAAGGCCCTTTAGTGCCGGTTCCACAACCGGCACTATAGTTTGGTCACTAAAGCCCCCCCCCCTTTAGTACCGGTTCAGCACGAACCGGTGCTAAAGGCCAACCACGTGGCACGAGCTAGCTCTGGGGTCAGGGAGCCCTTTAGTGCCGGTTGGTAACACCAACCGGTACTAAATGTTTGTGTGTTTTTGTTTTATTTTTTATTTTTCCTTTAAATTTGTGTTATCAATTTAATTTAGGATTGTTTTACGTTATAATGAGTTGTTATACTTTATATGGATATGGATATGGCATATATATACTTGATCACTTAGCTAGGATCCATATATCTAGTTCAAACTAATTTGCGGTTTCTTTCATGCATAAATGATATATATATATATATATATATATATATATATATATATATATATATATATATATATATATATATATATATATATATATATATATATATATATATATAATAACTCATCATCATCATCATCACATATCAGCAACAACAGAAGAAGAAACATTCACCAACACTAACTTAAAGAAGAAACATTCACTTGTAACAGAAGCAACAAAGATATCATCGAGTTCAACATGGTCATGATATTATAAGCGTTCACAAGCAAATCACTATTTAAGATTAATTAAGTTCAGGACAATACGAGCATGAACTAGCTAAATCACTCCTGCTGGTCCCTCTCAGGTAGAACAGCATAGAACATGTATAGATCTCCTGATTCATCATACTGGAGCATGCAGATGAATCTGTCTCCTAATCTTGGGTTGCGCTTCTCCTTGCCGCCCCCTAGTACTTCTTTGCGATCGTTAACACTTTTGCTCTAATCTTTCACTATTAAGCATTCTTCGCTTTCAGAAATCCTGAATGCACTCATGTGCAATGTAGGAAATCTTGGTCATAAGCTAACCATTGACATGCGACTTTTTGTCTCGATCCACTGAGGCACAACTGTCATCGGGAGTCCCTGTTGAAGAACATCGTATAGTAATTAATATACTTAGCAATGAAAGTTTAGCTTCAAAAATAATATATGCAAATGATGCACTAAGGACAAATAGTAAAAATCTTACCATCTTTTGATTATAGATGTGACCGTAGTTCAATACGATCACTATTGGTCGCACGTTTTGAGTACTAACATTTCTAAGTTGAGGAAGAAAATTTGTCTTGACAGTATGAAGATCCTCAAGCCATGAAACATAATGACTTATCTCCTCGCAATTTAGTTGAGCCCCGGGGCAGTAGTAGGTCCTGTCTACCAAAGGCCAGACATGTTAGCTTGAACCGAAATAAGCTGACAATACAAATTAGTTGTCAACTATTTTTGAATAAACAATATCAAAGACATAAACATATGCATGCATGGTTGAGAAAAACTCACATAATGGTAGAACTGGAGGCGTTTGCACATCGACCCAGATGTCTCTATTACCTTCAATATCATCTTCCGAACGAATATCAAAGGTGATAACCATATGAGGCTCAAATGCTTAAGCCTTGCATAGTGCTTGCCAAGTTTTGCATTCAAAATGGTATGTGTCTCCATTATATAATTTGACGTTGAAAGTATACCCATGCTCGGTCTTCAAGTAAACTCTCTTTACCTCCATATTATCTATAGCACTAAAACCTATCTCATCCAAGACAAAAATTCTTGCATGGCAGGGGATGCGCTAGTAGAATAGTGAAAATTTAAAATTATAAGTTGAAGCAAATGAATCATAAGTCATGCTTTACAATTATAAGTTGAAGCAAATAAAGCATAAGTTTTGTATTCAAATAATAATTGACGTTGTGACTTACTGTATCCACTTGGAATGTCTCATCCAGCTTGAAGCTGAAGCGCCTACCATCAACAAGGAAATTTCTGTGGCACAGGCCGCGCTGGTCTTCATAGTGTTCACAGATAATGAAATCTTTTTCGTCGTCAGATGACATTTCCTATGTTCATATAGGTGAAACATGCATTGAACACTTATTACTATCTAACATTAATTAATATCTAGCTAATTCAAATATATATTCATCTAACATTTGACATTAATATATCTAAGTATATTCATCTCTAACAATTGACATTACTATATATTTAACTTTTCTATGTAATTCATCTAACATTCGACATTAATCTAATATTTTAATTATTAGATCATCAAATCTCAGATGCCTAAATTTTCTTACTAAAAATAAATTAGTTATATTAATTATTCAACTAGTTCAAATCTTATATACCTAAATAAACTATTTCGACAATTTTCTTACTAAAACTAAACTAGTTATATTAATTATTCGACTAGTTCAAATCTAATATACCTAATTAATATATATCTAGCTATTCATCTCTAATAATTGACATTAATATATATTTAACTTTTCTATCTAATTCATCTAACATTCGACATTAATCTAAGATTCGATCATCTAATTAACTTTCCTAAAAAACAGAAAATAGAAAATAAGTAAAATGTGTGTGTGTGTGTGTGTGTGCGTATGTGTGTGTATGTGTGTGTGTGTATGTGTGTGTATGTGTGTGTATGTGTGTGTGTATGTGTGTGTGTATATGCAGTGCCGCCCCGTACGTTCGAGCGGGGGCGCCGGCGTAAGGGGCGGGGGCGGGGGCGGCGGCGTACGTACGGGTCGGCCGGTGCGCGCGGCGCGGGTGCGAGAGAGACGTACGGCCGCGGTGACGACGACGGACGGCGGCGGCGTTCGGGGCGGCGGCGCGAGACGACGACAATGACGGGTTGCGGCCGGGACAGCGACGACGACGACGGACGACGGGCGACGGGCGGCGACAACGGGATCGAGCGGCGCACGGCAATGTCTCGAGAAAGGTTGGAGACGAAGTGGGGAGCACTAGTAGAAAACAGGGGTATGGTCACGGGGCAATATTCACATTAGTCCCGGTTCAGTCTAGAACCGGGACTAATGTGAGCATTGGTCCCAGTTCGTGCGGCTAAGGCATTAGTCCCGGTTCACCTGGGCCCTTTAGTCCCGGTTCGTGCCACGAACCGGGACTAAAGGGTGCGATGACCTTTAGTCCCGGTTCGTGCCTCAAACCGGGACTAAAGATTAGACCTTTAGTCCCGGTTTGAGGCACGAACCGGGACTAATGGGGTTGAGACCTTTAGTCCCGGTTCGTGCCACGAACCGGTACTAAAGGTCCCATTTTCAAACTCAACCCCCCCTGTGGATCGCCTTTTCAGTTTTAAAAAAAATAAAAGAAAATGATGGAAATGTCAAAAAAATAAAAAAATAAGTTTCCCATGTGATATGTGGTCTAGTTGTAGGGAAAATTTGCAAATGTGAATTTTGACTTTATTTGCAAAATCTCTCTGAAATTTGTAAAAATGGGCATAACTTTTGCATACTAACTCGGATGAAAAAGTTTTTTATATGAAAAATCATCTACTCGAAAAGTTACATCCGAATTTAACGGGGGAAACCCCGTTAAACATTTCCAAAATGCTCAAAAACCTAACCGATAAAAAGATACATGGCTTTTAAGATCTGGAGACGCAAAAAATTCAAAAAATTTCAAACTGTGGTCAAACTGTGGTCAAACAATGGTCAAACTAATAATTCTAGAATATTAGTGTAACTAAATAATTATTTTAGTTATTTTGAATTTGGTCAAATCTGGTCAAACTATGGTCAAACTGTGGTCAAACAATGGTCAAAAATGGTCAAACTAATTATTCAAGAAATATTAGTATTACTAACTAATTATTGTTTTTTAAAACAATAGTTTCAAACTCAAACAGTGAAATGTGTCACTTCATGCTCAAGCAAAATTCCTGAGGGTTAATAGGATTGACATCTTACTATTGTCAGGAAAACAACAAGTGCAGACTTGGAAATGAGGGAGAATAGAACCCGGAAGTTAAGCGTGCTCAGGCTGGGGGAGTGGGAGGATGGGTGACCGTTCGGAAAGTTAGATGATTTGGAATGATGAGGGGTGATTAGAGATTAGAGGATAAATTGAGTAGTGATGAGGGGGTGGTGATTAGGGATTAGAGAATAAAATAATTCAGAAATTTGAAAATAAAAAAAAATTCAAAAAAACAATAAAAAAATTCAAAAAAAAATCCAAAAAAAATCATAAAATTTCCTTTAGTCCCGGTTGGTGTTACCAACCGGGACTAAAGGTGGAGCTCCACGTGGCCGCGCCCTTTAGTCCCGGTTCTGGTTTGAACCGGGACTAAAGGGGAGAGGCATTAGTACCGACCCTTTAGTCCCGGTTCAAAAACCGGGACTAAAGGGCCTTACCAACCGGGACTAAATCCCCTTTTTCTACTAGTGGAGATGAAACTGAAATTTTCGTAAGTGTTATATATATAGGATGGGCCTTTAGTACCGGTTCGTGGCTCCAACCGGTACTAAAGGCCTCACTACTAGGAATAGGGCTAAAGATAGGATTGACACTAATGGGGCACCAGAGAAGTGGTGCGCCACTACTATATACTAATGGCGCACCAGGTGGAGATACGCCATTAGTGTGGAAGACACTAATGGCGCACCAGACAAAAGGTGCGCCACTAGTAACAATTTTTTTTCATTTTTTCAAACATACTAATGGCGCATCCGGGCAAAGTGCAACATTAGTAGTTAGAACTACTAATGGCGCGTCGGCGACAAAGTGCGGCAGTAATTTGTTTTTTTTTACTTTTTGGCAAAACTACTAATGGCGCACCGTTGCACAGTGCGCCATTACTAGTTTAAACTAGTAATGGCGCACTGTGCAACGGTGCGCCATTAGTATAAAAATTATTATTTTTTACTTTTTTGCAAAACTACTAATGGTGCACTGCCAGCAGGCGCGCCATTAGTATGTTGGGTTACTAATGGTGCATGGCTTCGTGGTGCGCCATTAGTAACCTGGGACCAGCTAGATATTTTTGAACAGCCACACCTACACACTCACTTTTCCCACCTCATTCCCCCCACCTCCTTCTCTAAGCTTGTCGGCTGCCTCCTCCTCCTCACCTCATTTGCACCATAGATTCATCAAAATTAAGTGGTGAAATTACCTTTTTTTGATAGGTAAGTAAGGGGAAAGCTATCTTCATGTTGTAGATCTACTTTTTTTCTCCCTAGCTCGCTCCAACAACGTGCACATGCACTTTTTGTGGCCTAGCTAGATCTATGTATGTTTGTGGTGTTGCATGTGTTTGTGGTGTTGCATATATGTTTGTGTTTGCAGGTACCGGTATTTGAAATGCGATAGTTGCCAATATTTTGCAGGAATTTTGATTCATTTCTGTTTCGGCGAGAATTTTGGCACTATGCATTCTTTTTGGTCCTATTTTTAGGGAAGGTCATGCCAAATTTTTTCTTGGTTTTAAAATATCGTTTTGCTCTACCCCGCAGGCGACCATGGTCTGCACAATGACCGAAGGCATCGTGAATAGGTTTTTGAGCTCCGCGAAGGGCGAGATGCTTCAAAGAATGATTCGGAGATAAGATGTCCGTGTCGAAGATGCAAGCTGAAGAGCCTTATTGCGGACCCGGATTCCGGGCAGGTGCGGGACCACCTGCTCTTGCGTGGTTTCATGGATGGCTATCGGTGGCAAGGTGATGAAGATGACTATCAAGTCGTCCATGGGGGCCGGGCAAGAAATGAGGAAGGGCAACAAGACAAGTACCACCACGGCGAGGGCGGGCGAGAAGACGAAGAATCTCCAGGACATGATCACGACGGTGATGCTGTACACAGTCATCATGTAGAAGATGTCGTACATGATGATGAGGAAGATCAAGACGAAGGGCATGACCATGAAGATGAAGATGCCGGAGCAGACGACGATGGAGGCTGGGTGCAGGACCCTCATATTCAAGAGCTGCTTCTCAAGTGGACGGATAACGCAAGAGCTGCCGCCCGATAGAAAGCGAAGCTAGATCAACTAGAGATAGACGCGGTTACTCCATTGTATGAAGGATGCATGCCCGAGGATACCCGCCTGAAAGTAACGCTCATGGCTCTGAAGATGAAGCTAAAACACAAAATGACCGACGCATGCTTCGACGAGAATATGTCATTCTAGCACGAACGTCTTCCCAAGGGGAACAAGTGCCCGACTAGTTTCGAGGGGGCGAAGAAAATCGTGTGTCCTCTGGATTTACCGCACGTGAAATACCATGTGTGCATGAACAATTGCATCATTTATCGGGACGAGCACGCGGAGTCTACCATATGTCCGGTGTGCGGCGTCACTCGATACAAGAAGAGGAAGAAAGCTCCTCGAAAATCGGTGTGGTACTTTCCGGTCACTCCTCGTCTGCAGCGGTATTTCGCGGACCCTAAGGTAGCAAAGCTCCTACATTGGCACGCGGATAGGGAGGAGAAGAAGCGGGAAGATGACGGAAATGATCCAGAGATAAATAAAAAGGACAAGATGCTGAGTCACCCTAAGGATGCGAGCCAGTGGCAAGCGTTGAATTTCAAATAACCAGAATTTGGGAAGGATCCAAGGAACATCGTGCTGGGCGCGAGCACCGATGGAGTCAATCCGTTTGGCAGCCAGAGAAGCACACATAGCACTGGCCTGTGTTTGTGTGGATGTACAACCTTCCCCCTGGTTGTGCACGAAGAGGAAGTACATTCATATGAGTATGCTAATTGAAGGGCCGAAACAACCAGGGAACAACATCAATCTGTATCTGGGGCTGCTGAAAGAGGAGCTAGACACGCTGTGGAAAACGCCAGCCAATACGTGGGACGCCGCAGAGAAAGAATATTTCCCTATGAGAGCCGCACTGCTCACGACGGTGCACGACTATCTCGGTTACGGATATCTCGCGGGGCAGGTAGTCCCCGGATTTTCTGGATGCGTAAGGTGCATGGATGACACAACGTATTGCCAGCTAGATAGAGATCCCGGGTCTTCAAAAACCGTGTTCATGGGACATCGAAGGTGGCTTCGCGACGATGACCCGTGGAGGAAACGCAAGGATCTGTTCGATGGTGAAACCGAACCCCGAAAACGCCCGCGTACGAGGAGCTGTGAGGAAACAGACGAGCTATTGAAAAATTGGAAAGATTGCCCACTGCCGGGAAAGAAGCAATAGGCGCCAGAGCCGGGAAAGAAGCGAAAGGCGCCAGAGCCGCTGCTGAAGGTATGGAAAACGAGGTCTGTTTTCTGGGACTTGCCGTACTGGAAGATCCACCGTGTGCCTCATAGCCTTGATGCCATGCATATCACGAAGAACGTGTGCGAGAGTCTGCTTGGTACCCTGCTCAACATGTCAGAGAGGACCAAAGATGGGCCGAAATCAAGGGCAGACTTGAAATCAATGGGCATCAGGCAGGAGCTTCACGCTAATGATGATGATGATGATGATGAGGCGAAGTAGGACACAGAAACTCGTCGCAAAGGCAAAAAGGCCAAGAAGACCGGAAGTGACTACCCTCCCGCGTGCCTCACTCTAAGTCAGGAGGAGATCGAGCAGTTTTTCACCTGCCTCGTAGGAGTAAAACTTCCTTACGGTTACGCGGGGAAGATAAGCAGATACCTAGACCCAGTGAAGCAGAAGTTCAGCGGGATGAAGTCTCACGACTGTCATGTGCTGATGACGCAGATACTTCCAGTTGCAATCCGTGGGATCATGGACGCGCACGTCTGTGAAACGCTATTTGGCCTATGCAAATTTTTCGACGTCATCTCTCGGAAGTCGATTGGCGTGAGGCAAGTCAGAAGGCTGCACGAAGAGATCGTGGTGATACTATGCAAGCTTGAGATGTACTTCCCGCCCGCATTCTTCGACGTTATGGTGCATCTGCTGGTCCATATCATGAAGGATATCATCCAACTCGGGCCGACATTCCTGCACAGCATGATGCCGTTCGAAAGGATGAATGGTGTCATCAAAGGATACGTTCGCAACATGTCACGTCCATAGGGAAGTATAGCCAAGGGCTTTCTGACCGAAGAGTGCATCTCCTACTGCACGAATTATCTAGGCATCGAGAACCCCGTTGGTCTACCCGTCAACAGGCACCTCGGCAATCTCGCTGGATGGGGTCACCGTGAGGGTCGCCGCGAAATGCATGTCGACTTCGAGGGTCAACTCGCCGACTTTGAAAGAGAAAACCTAGTCGCGCTACAACACATAGACGTGGTCGATCCTTGGGTGGTAGAGCACAAAACCTTTATCGAGAAGACGTACAATGACCGAGGCCAACAGAGTACGGACGGAGATATAATCAAAGAGCATAACTCATGTTTCACGCGTTGGTTCAAGCAGAAGCTTCTGTCGTACCGTTTACATGAGGATTCTTCCGCGGAAAAACAACTCATATTCGCCTTGTCACAGGGCGCCGAGCACAACCTGATGACCTATGAGGCGTACGATATGAACGGCTACACATTCTACACCGAGGACAAGGACATGAAGAGCGATGGTTATCAGAACTCCGGGGTAACGATGGAATCCTACACCGGTAACGACAAGGACAGATACTATGGAAGGATCGAGGAGATCTGGGAGCTGAGCTATGCTAGAGAGAAGGACCCGATGTTCCGTGTCAGATGGGCCAAGAGCGTCCTAAAAGAAGACCGGTATTTCACCACCATGGTTATACCCGAAGCCAAATCCAAGACCGCGGGCGCAAACGTCACCACGAAAAATGAGCCATGGGTACTGGCTTCCCAAGTGGACCAATGCTTCTTCATTACCGACCCGTCAAAGCCCAATCGTGTTGTCATGAGGAGAGGCAAAAGGAAGATCATCGGAATGGATGGAGTAGCCAATGAGCAAGACTTCGACAAGTACGGCGACCCGAAGATCGAACATGACGACGACGATGAAGTAGCAACACACACCACAAGAAGAAGCAGGACCACCCTACCTAAAGGACGTCCGTTCCACAGAAGAACTCCATTTGCGAAAAAGAAGGGCAAGAAGATTGTGAACAGATAGCTAGCTAAGATCGATTGTATTTAAATCGTAGTCTCCATTTCTCGATTGTATTTCATGGGCACTTTTTGATATCATGAATATTTTTAAATTTCACGGGCACTTTTTGAATTCATGAGGACACTCGATCTCGATCCCCCTCCACCGCCGCCGACGAGCACCCAGCCCCCTGCACCCTCCCCCGCTCCACCGCCGCCAACGGGCACCCCCCGCACCCTCCCCGCTCCACCGCCGCCACCGATGATATTTTCAAGTAACAAATTTGAACATATTTTTTAAAAAATTATTACTGTTTTTATAAAAAAATATTACTGTTATGATTTAAACAAGTTCGAACATATTTAAACACAAATAAATATCAAACAGCATTTAAAATGCAAAAAAAAAATTGCGGAGCCTGGGAATTGAACCCAAGACCTCCTAGTGTGTGTGCTGCGTGCTGACCAGTCGGGCTAGTGGGCGGGTTTTGATGTGGATTGGGTTAGGTGCAATATAACATGTGCTCGAACTGTAATAAAAAAACATTCTAGTGTTTCTATCATGTGGATTGGGTTAGGTGCAATATAACATTGCTATCTAAAAAAACATCTCTAATGGCGCACCGAGGAGTGGTGCGTCATTAGTAAGCTTCCCCCTAGCTATCCTCCCTCTCCCTCGCCAGATCCCCTTCGACCCTCTCTCCCTCGCCACCAGATCCACCCGCGCGCTGCCCCGACCCACGACGCCGCCGCCCCGACCCTCACCAGACTCCACCCCCGCCGCCCCCACCCCCGCCGCCCCGACCCTCGCCGGACTCCACACCCCCGCCGCCCCCGCGCCCCCGTGCCCCCACCCCCGCCGCCCCGTGACCCTCGCCGGACTCCTCCTCGCCGTTTTACAGAGAAATAATTGAACATATTTCTCGTCGCCGTGCACCGTTTTGAACCGTCGCGCTAGGGTTCCTCGCCCCGCCGCCCGCTCCTCTCCTCCACCTCCGACGAGCGAGCGCCTCTTCGAACCCCTGCAGCAGCCAGTGACCTCGGCCCCGGCGCACGCGCCCACCCCGCCGGCCCCTGCCGTCCTCCGCCTCCAGTCTCCCCAGCAGCAGCCGGCGAACCAAGGACGGTGCCGTGACCATCGTCGCCACCTCCCGCCGTCTCTCCCTGCGCGTGGCCGGCGGCTGCTCTCCTTCAACGCGCTGCCCGTGGTGAGCCCCTCTTCCTTACTCACCTCCATGTTCCTTGTTCATCTCTCTGTTCCCTGCTCCTCTCTTGTCCATGCTGCTATTTACATGGATCAATGGATGTTGGATAGATGGATGTGTGTTGATGTTAGGTAGTAGATGGTTTGCTTGATGGTTGGTTGAATTGTGCTAGTTGCTTGCTAGATGGATGGACGAATGGTGCGAGTATGTAGACATCTTTTGCTACTGTGAAGGGTCAGCGCTAGTGTAAAGGGTAGTAGTAATTCGTTCCCTTTTGCTTCTGCCTGGTGCTAATTTGCTGTTGTTAGCTTTGTGTGGCTTCTTATTATTCTCTAAATCGTTCTTCAAAGCAGGCTTTGCATCGCTTTAGGTAGTTTTCTCCATGTTTTATCAAGTGACATGTTAACAGCTTGCTAGTTTAGGATACATAATTAATGCCTTTAAATGGTGCAGTCTGTAAATGCTTTTAAATATATCCTTGCTAGTTTAGGATACATATTGCAGAGAAATAATCACATCAATGCCTTTAAATGGTGCACTATGTAACAAATTAATAACCTAGTATCACAATTCAGAAATACTCCTGCTACTCATGTAGGTGACGCATGAGTTTTTTTGGTTTCGTTACTGCTAGGTAGGTCGATAAGGAGAACTGCATATTTGACAGGCACAATGTCCTGTTTTTTTAGTAGGAGCACATTTTACATACAGTTTGGAGTACTAGCTTGCCGAATCTGAATGAATGCTCTGTCCTGAATATTTGGAGTACATGATTAACTGATGGTGCCATTTGGAGTACATTTGCTTGCGGTAATACATTCTGTAATTTTAAACTTGCTACTCCACGTGCTTGCTGTCAGTAAATTTTAAACTTGATGTCATGGAGTAACTTGTTCCTGCCAATGAATTTATAATTGCACACACACATACTGGTTCAGATTTTTATGTGCTTGCTTGTTACTGTAAGTGAGTTTATAATTGCACCCAGTTGCTCGTCCTCATATTTTCTGTAGCCATGCAATTTATAATTGCACCCACTTGCAGCGACTAGCTGGAGTAGATTATGGCAAGTGAAAGCAACAAATTCTCTACAATTCGAAAGCTCAATATCCTTGCAGTAGGAAGATCTTGCTTTAACTGAATTTGGACTTGGTGCACTAGCTTGGCAATTTTGCTTGCTTGCACCGCTTGAGTAGTTCTGCATCTAATGTAGTCAATAGATGTTGTCAAGTGATTGTGTCATGGTTTTGGTTCTGTTTTAAAAAAACGAAAGCCACTTGTTTAGGCTTCAAGAAAATATTTCCTCAGAATATTTCTGCTAAGCCCAAGCTTGTTAATCAGCATGTACATTTCTGTCATATATTGCTAATGTCTGCTCAGATGTGTGCTTGCTATTGTCACCTATCTTTTTTTTCTTCTACATGATATGGAACCTTATGATACTACACCAATAGCCTTTCTGCATCCAAGTTATCAAACTATGTGAACTAGAAACAGAAATAGAGAGAATTGATCATTACTTTTCTGAACTGTCGCAGAAGCCTCAGTAGTTTTTTCAAGTTCGTACATTGAAAGGCTTGTTTCAGAATTTCTGAATTACTTGTGATGCCTCTGTATTACTTGTGATCACATTGAGAAGATTTGCAAAGATGATGATCAAACATATATATTTCAGATTTGTATAGTTTCAGAGATTTGTATGACCAAAGATACAGTTCAGATTTGAATTGTTTCAGAAATTGGTATGACCAAAGATGCTATTATATATAAATGGGCTGCTGTAGAACTGTTCTTCATCTTTACAGTGCTGTTGTATAGAAATATGCTAAATTTTCTGCTCTGATTGTTGCTCAAAGAAATTTAGCAAAAAAAATGGGGTCCTGGGAGACACCGCTGCTGCTTGAGACCCTTGAGAGGCCCTTCGTGTCGTGATGATTTTGCAGGTACCCCGAGAGGCCCTTGAGTTTGCCGGAATGTCGATTAACTTCCGTTCCGGCAAATTAGGGTACTCCATATGTCCTATTTTCAGCAAAGGTCATGCTGAAATTTTCCTTGAATTTTAGCATGACTTTGCTAAAAATCGGACATATGAGGTACTTGCGACTAATGCCTGTTATCATGCATGTTTTCTGATCTGTTGTAAGGGTACTAATAGGTCTCTTCTTCTGCTTATCAGAGATGGCAGGAAGCAGCCACCGCCGCTCTGCGACACCGCAGTACGAGTTGTATGCTTCCGAGTTCTTCACTACCATACTTGGGACTTCAGTATCATCCATGACGCAGGTATATAAAACGAGAGATCTCCCCTTCACCCATCTCATTATGATATCTGTTGTTTGCTACATCACTCATTGTCCCAAACTGCAGAGGCTGCCTGACAGTTTTATGAACATGCTGATGGGTGAAGATCCGCCAAATAATGTGAAGCTGCGACAGGCCGGCAGCGGGTTTCGTAGGCCGTGGGATGTGGAGTTGGTGATCAAGGAGGGCCACATGTACTTGTCTCATGGGTGGGAGAAGTTCTACCGTGCCTATGACCTGCGGCTGGGGTACTTCCTTCTCTTCAGGTACGACGACGACGCCACCATGCTCATCGTGAAGGTGTTCAACGCGACTACGTGTCGCATGCGCTATGTTGAAGATTATGATGCCGGTACGTTCTGCCTCTTCTTATTCCTCTACATTTGTCTTTGTCTCACATCGATTGTTAACGGTCATTGTTGCATTTGGATAGGTAATGGGAGCAGCAGCAGCGACAATAGCTACAGCCAAAGCAGCAGCGACTATGGCTGTAGCAAAAGCAGCAGGGATTCTGGCTGTAGCGAAAGCAAGTAGCGATTCTGGCAGCAGCATAGACAACAAGAAGGATGATCCAGACTGGAGTGCAGGAGAAGAGGAGCAGAGTGGGGATGAGGAGCTGCAGGATGACGATGGGCATCAGTCTGAGGATGACCTAGCGCTGGTGGTGGCTGACCAAGGGCAAGAGATGGTGGTGGCTGACCATGGGCAAGAGATGGTGGTGGCTAACCATGGGCAAGAGATGGAGGTGGCTGAGGATGACCTAGCGATGGTCGTGCCTAAAGGTGGCCTCGCGATGGTGGTGGTGCCTTACAATGAACATGCACCGATGGTGGCGCCGGCGATCCCACAGCTGGGCGACATGACCACGCCAGTTGAGTTAGAAGACTACATCCCACTGCCTCCACCGCCTCCACCGCCTCGCCGCTCTTGGCGCATCAGGCTGAGGAAGGAGAAGGAGAAGAACAATGCATGAGAACTGAACTTTGTCAGGTATGTCAGATCTTCAAAATGATATACTTAGTTACCTATGTTATCTCTAATATGCTTAGTTTCCTATAGGTTAGCTTCATTTTACCTAAGTTGGCTCTAATATGCTAACTTAGAGCTTATATGCTTAGTTTCCTATAGGTTAGCTCCAAAATAACTTATGTTAGCACAAAATGATCAAGTTTACATAATAAGCTTATAGTCTTTTTCTTATTCTTCTTCTTTTCCAAAATGACATAGGTTAGCTTCATTTTACCTAAGTTGGCTCTAATATACTAACTTAGAGCTTATATGCTTAGTTTCTTATAGGTTAGCTCCAAAATAACTTATGTTAGCACAAAATGATCAAGTTTACATAATAAGCTTATAGTCTTCTTCTTATTCTTCTTCTTTTCCAAAATTCTTCTTATTCTTCTTCTAGTGTTCTTCTTCTTCTAGTATTCTTCTAGTCTTCTTCTTTTTCTTCTTCTAACTTCTTGTTTATCATTTTGCAGATTTGATTTAATTCACGGAAGCTTGCATGGATGGAGTGCTTCTTTTGCATTTGTGTTTTTATTTTGTATCAATGTGAAACTTTTGTGAATTGATGGATAACGGTGTTGGATGAACAATGTGAAACTTTTGTAATATATAACGATGGAACTATGTGTTGGCTATGTATGTATATATGATGGAACTTGTGTGTTGGCTATGATTGTTATATGGATGCTTGTTGTATATATATGTGTTGGATATCTCATAGGTAAAATAGTGACCCGAGATTAAGAAAAAAAATTAAAAAAATTGTAACTAATGGCGGACTACCATGTGGTGCACTATTAGTATAGCAGACACTAGTGGCGCACCGTGGGAAAAACTAATGGCGCACTGCCTGGTGCGCCATTAGCATACCAGATACTAATGGTGCACCAGTCGTGCGCTGTTAGTAAAAAATTCTAGTGGCGTGATACTAATGGCGCACCGGTGGTGCGCCATTAGTAGGCAAAACCGGTGCGCCATTAGTAGGCCTTTTCCTAATAGTGCCTATTTTCGCCAGGCCAAGCGGCGGGAAATGAAGGCCTTTAGTACCGGTTGGAGGCACCAACCGGTACTAAAGGGGGGCTTCCAGTACCGGTTGGAGCCACCAACCGATACTAAAGGCCTTGCGCTGCCATCCCGCGGTGCATAAAGTTTCCCCTTTTAGTACCGGTTGGTGAGTCCAACTGGTACTAAAGGCCTTGCGCTGCCATCCCGTGGTGCACAAAGTTTAGTCCCACCTCGCCGGGCGAAGGGCAGCCACACTGGTTTATAAACCCAGCCGTGGCTGCCACTTTGAACTCCTCTGTATAGCAGGCTTGTGGGCCTAACTTCTTCGCGCTGCCCTATGAGTCTGCTGGGCATTTAGGGCCTGTAATTGCACGCCCGTGGCCTAGCAGACCCACAGGCACTACTAGGAAAAGGCCTACTAATGGCGCACCGGTTTTGCCTACTAATGGCGCACTACCGGTGCGCCATTAGTATCACGCCACTAGAATTTTTTACTAATGGCGCACCACTGGTGCGCCATTAGTATCTGGTATGCTAATGGCGCACTAGGAAGTGCGCCATTAGTATGTAACACCATGCGCCATTAGTATGCCTCCGGGGGGGCATATGTAACCATTTGCTTTGTCATACTAATGGCGCACTCTGACCTGATGCGCCATTAGTATCCTTTGGCATACTAATGGCGCACCTTGTGGTGATGCGCCATTAGTATGAATATTAGGTTTTATTTATTTTTTACTTTTCTGATTTTTGCACAGGTTACAAAATGTATTATTTGACAGAATATAGACAATAGCACACAGCAACAGCAGATTCATCGAATACAATAGAAGATTAATCTCCTAATACAATTCATCATATTAGTCTCCGAATTCAAAAGACCGAACAAAGATAAAACGTTACAAGTCTCGAGACCGCGAGTATCGAGTTTGTCTTCACATTACAAGTCGATATCGATCATCTAAACTACCATCACATAGAAGAGAGCTGCGGTCATCACGATGAGCATCATCGCGATGAAACTGGTCTTCATCCGGTTCCTCCAACGCTCCCTCCTCTCTCCCGCTAGATAGCGGGCGTATCTAGATTCCGCCTCCGCCTTAGTGGTGTACCCTTTGTAACTTTTACCGCTGAAACGGTGAACCTGTCTCCGACACTCCTCCCAGTCGTCGTAGACTCCGGGAACCTTACCCTTGTACACGACATACGACGGCATCTCTATGCACAAGCCAAACAATAGACAATACATACATAAGAAATATGTAAGTATGCAACAAATGGATCGGAAGAGAAAAGAAAGACATTAATAGCACGATTCATGGTCCTACAAATAAATAGCATCGATTACATCTAAGTTGAACAACTGTCCAAACCAAAGAGATATACGAATTCATTAAAGTTTAATTACAACATGAGCCAATCAATGTTTCAGAACTACACATCACTACTTTCGAGTCGACTCATCGGACAGGAGCATGGATGAAGCCGTCGTCTGTCGTGATGGTCACGAAATCGCGGGCATTGTCACCCTTCATTTGTAGCGTTTCATCTATCTCACGGTTGGACAGTTGATATCTGAGGAAGAACTGCCCCGAGGTATGAAGGACATCTTGATGGATGATGTCCGCAAACTCCGACTGGATGCGAAAGAATTCTTGTCTGAGGTCCGCGTCCTGGATTGCCGACAAGCTCGCGGCCCAATCTTTGAGATTATCTGGTAGCAGAAGGTGATGATGGTCCCTTACGATCGCCCGCATGTGATGGAGGGCGTAGTAGGCATCCTTCTGACCGCCAGGCGGCTGCTTGACGCAGCAGAATTTCGTATTGTGTGAGAACATGTGCTTGCCGTACTTACGAACTTCCCTGGTGAAGGTGCATCCAGATTTGGCGTAGCCGGGGGGAACATCATCAAGAACTTTCTTGACATTTGTGTAGTCTATCTTGGAGTTACAGTTCGGGTCTAAATACGTGGCCATGGAATATTTCGGGCTTAAGAGGATAAGTGTGCAATGTGTGTCACTGCACAGAACAGGGAATGTTAAAAAAAAGAAGGATCGAAATCTAAGAAATCATATGTTACGGGGCGGTTAAGGGATGACTTAGTCGGGAAAGTAAGGCACAAGGTCGTTATCCTTATCTGCGTTTGCCAGAATGACGCCTTCAAGGTGTGAACTCGCAACTTGGCGGTCCCCAGCGCTGCTCAAGTGCTTGGCACGCATGTAGAAGGGGTCGACTATCATGATGTCCGGGGTCTTGTCTCTAATGATCCGCATCTCCATACTCAGCGTAAACAGTCGAACGAAGGTGTAGTGCAGCGGATGAAGGTTAAACATAGCAAAGATGTCATCAAACCGCAGGACGATCGTACCCCCGATGTCGCCATCCACAAAGCCCTTGCCCTCTGGCACCTTGGCCACGAAAACCGGGTATGCCACATCCTTCTCTCTGAGACGCCGCTTCTCCAAAGAAAGAACACTGTCGTGCAGACTCCGCATAGCACCGGTTGCAGCATTGAGCATATTTGGCGGTAGCATTGCCCTACCCGCCACATGCACCCTCCTCGAGATATCCTTAGGTGAAGGTGGCCCGTCCTGAGCACGGATCGAACTCGGTGCCGGCTGGCTCGCACCGGCGCCCTTGTTAGTCTTTCGTTTCCGTCCCTTCTTCTTGATCTCCTGTAATGGGACCGAGTTGTGCTCACAGACCGCCTTCTTGAGCGTGTTGGGGCTGATAATATTTCGCACCTCAGCTATCTGAGGCTCGGTGAAGGCGGGACCTGGAGGCGTGTCCTGAGAACTGAACGCCAGACGACGCCTGTTGCAATTGGATTTCTCCGCCGTACCAGCTACATCGCGGTCGTCTTGGTTGGGTTCTTGAGAAAGAGGCCCACAGAACTCGTCAGCGTACCCATGTTCGGCAAAGTACTTATCAACTTTGGTAAATGTACTGTCGTCGTTGTCGTCGCCGTCCGGATCCTGTGCCATAGGGCTGTCCAGATCCTGTGCCATAGGGATGTCCGGCAGGTCCGGTAGCGTTGCGGCGTTCTTGCCATGGCTTGGCGCCGGCACGACTGGCGGTCTTGTCTGTGGAGTGGTGTCCCCCGCCCACAAACGAATCTGGCTCTTCGGCCAAAGCAGGGGCCAGTTTACACAGGCGCTGAGGGTCATCTCATCTTCTTCGTCGGCCCCAGCGGGTCGAATCGGAGGTAACAGCTCGTCGCAGCCTGGCAGCACTCGAACCACTTCAACCCTATACATTGTGGGTGGCATCGGATTACTGTGGAACACGGGGTTGCCCGGTTGAACGATTCTGCCCTTGGCGACATCGACCAACTCGACGCCCTCGAAGTGTAGAAGAGTGCAAGGAACGTCGGCGGCGCCCTGGGAAAACATGTAGGGCGTCAAGGATGCCCAGTCAAAGGCAAGGAGATGAAGTCATCGGCCTAGAGGCTTAGTTACCGTGATGCCGTCGAGCTCGGCTAATGTCGAGGCACCGCCAAGGGCGGGCGTGCAATTGACGGAGGGGCCGCTTGCTGGCGAGGTGCCGGCTGGCGAACACATGGGTGCATTAAGCTCCAATGCCCGTGCCGGCGCCGGAGACACGAATACCGCCGCCGCCGGAGACACCAATGGCGCCGCCTGCGCGCTGTGCGAGTTGCTGGTCGTGAAGCTGGGAACCGGGGGAGGCCCCTGTTGGCCTCCCGCAATCCACGTCATCAGCCCATGAATCAACGTAGGCACCATGGCGTTGAGCGTCGTTCCAAGTTGTTGTTGCACTTGCTCTTGGACAAGCTCCGGAATCCGCGCCACTTGTGCCTTGAGTGTTTCAACCTCGCGCGAATGGCTTTCCGAGCCGGTCTTTTTCTCCTTTCGCCCACCAGCGGTATAGTATGACGACCATTTTGTGGACAAGCCTTTGCCGGCCACACGACTAGCTGACATCAGCTTATCGAGCTTATCCCTGTTTTTCATTACGTTCAGCGCCCTATTCAAAGGGGTGTCGAAAGGGGAGCTCTGAGACGACCCCGCGCTACTGCTTTCATTGTCCTGCGGAAGGAACGTGAACCATTTAGAAATATTGGGGATTAATTAGAGTGCAATCATATGGAGATAATTACGCAGGGGTGTATTCCTTACTAGAACAAGCTCAAGCTCCTTGGTCTTCGGATCCGTGGTAACCTCCTTTGTTACCGGGTCCTGAGAAAGTTCCTGGTCTGCTTGTCACTGTATTTCTCGAAGCGGGGCGGTAGGCCTTGCTCGGCACGCTCCGCGTCCTCCTTGTCCCATACAGGCTCCGCCACTCTGTAACCGCCGGGACCGAGTTGGTGGACCCCTAAGTTCAACTGCCGCATTTCTTTCCCCCACTGACTTGATTCGGAGGTTGCGGGGCTGTTGCACTTGATCTTGAACTCCTTGTAGTCATCTTCGCTCATCAAAGGATATTTCGCCTTGATCTTGTCATAACTATCACCTTTATCAATCATTGCTTTCCCCGTGCTTCTCCAAGTAGATAGGGCCGTGCTCATCTTTGTGAGGGCGGCATTGTTCACTTTATTCCCTGAGAGGCGTGTGTTTGCAAACTCAGCGGGGAACTTGTATCGTTCGTGCAGCTTCGTGAAGAGGAGGTTGCGCAAATTCCCTCGGTCCTTATGCCTTAGGTTCTCGGTGTTGATCGAGGCGGTGCTCCGGAGAATGCACCCGAGCTGAACCGAGTACCCCTTGACTACTTGTTTGGGCGCCGTCGTTTGCCCGTCGGAGTTCACTTCAGTAAATTCCTCCCTGACGGTGCGGAGCGCGTTCGGGCGCCGGTCCTTCCCTTGCTTCTTCGGTTGGCTACCATCTGTGCGTGCGCCGCCATCATCAGTGGTGGCATCCTCGGCGGTACCATCAGTGGTGGCATCCTCGGCGCTGACAATCGCAACAAATGCAGCATGGGGAGAGGCAGCCCCTACACCTGCACCACTGCATTCTCCTCCTGAATCAGTTAAACAGTCCTCGCGGTGCAGTGCACCAACATTGTTAGGGCATCTCCAGCCGCGCCCCCGGGAAGGCCTCCCCTGGCGTTTTTTTCACGCCAGTGCCGAAAAAACGGCCCAGTCGCGCCCCCAGGATCCCGATTTTCGCCGGCCTGGGCCGAAAACAGCGCCGGCGGACCCAGGCCGAACCCGGCGCGCTGGGGGCGCCCGGGGGCGCCGGGCGAACTTTTTTGGCGCCGAAAAGCAGCGGGCCCGCCGCGTCAGCGAGACGGCTCTCTTCTCGGCCCTTCGTCGTCCTCATCGCCTCGTTTCCCGCGGCGAATCAATGCTAAAGCTGCCGCGCTGGTCAGCCTGCGCCATTGATGCCTCACGGGCGGCGCAGTGAAGGTCGGATGACGCGCGTCCCTCGCCCTCCCTCGCCCGCCACGCGTACACACGGCGGACACGCGTACGGGCGGCGCCTCGGCCTATATAAGACGCGCAGCAGCGTGCTCGGCGATCACACTCTCTCGCCGTCGTCATTCCTCCCTCTCCTCTCTCTCGCCGTCTCCGGTTCATCACCCATGGCCGAGCGCTTCCCTGGTGACGGGGCGGCGGCGAACGGCTTCGGCCGTCGCCATCTCCACGAGGACGAGGCTCGCCTCCTTTACGAGGCCGAGTACCCGGTCCCGCCGGACATGCGGGTGCCCGGCGCGTGGAGGATTAGCGCCGGCGGCGTGCCGGTGCCCCCGGTGCCCACCGGCGCGGCGCGGCGTGCGGAGATCGCACGCATCCGCGCGAACCTGCCGCGGGCGGCGAGGGAGGGACCTCGGTACGTCCCCGACAGCCCGCTCTGGGAGCCCTACTTCCAGCGCCGCCACGCCCAGCAGCTCGAGGCCACCAACGGTGTAGAGCCCTCCGGCAGGCTCAACTCCGAGGGCCGGCGCCGGTGGTGGAGCGTGCACGGGCGCACGTTGGAGGCCGTCCTCGAGTACATCGAGGGCGGCAACACGCCGCGTCTCGAGTATCCTGCTCCCCCTTCCTTCTCACGCCGTCGGGGAAGCTCCTAGACCCCGAGGCGCATGGAGACCGGGGGGTCCTCCTCCTCGTCCGGCGGCTCGCCCTGCCTCCGCCCCGTCAAGTAGGAGCCCCAGGACACGCCGGTCAGCGCGCGTACCCGCAGCTCCGGCGTCCGCATCGGCGCCAACGCCTCCCCACCCACCGGCCGCTTCGTCCTCGTCGAGCCCAAGCCGGAGCCCGGCCTCCCTGCGGAGTACGAGGAGATAGCCCGGCGTGGCTTCTCCGACGAGGACGCCATGCGGTGGGCGCGGGACGACTACCTCCGCGTTGAGATGGTCCGGCAGTGCCGGGCCCTGGAGGAGATCGCCGCCCGCAAGCGTGGGCGCGAGGACGAGCACGGCGTCGTGGTCCTCGACAGCGACGACGACGACGACGACGCCCCCGGACCGTCCAACCCGCCGCGCCAACCGGGGGAGGGATGCAGCAGGGACGGCGGAGGCGCAGGGCGGGGCGGCGACGACGACGACGACGATGACGACGACGACGGCGGCGGTGACTACACGCGGTTCTACAGCCTTCTCGGCATGTAAACCGCGTGGGCGGGCGGCGAGGCGGTCGGCGAGGGAGACGGCGAGGCTAGCCCGCGCAAGTTTTTTTCTTTTTTTGTAGAATATGTTTAAGTTTGAACAAACTCACCGGTGTTTGCGTTAAATTTGAGTCATTTTTGCGCCGTTTTTGATTTTTTTGACTAATCGTGAGCTCCGCGACTGGGGGGCATCACGCCCCCAGTGAACAGTTTAGCGCCGGCGCGTCCCCAGGGGACGATTTTTTGCCCCTCCTAAGGGGCCAACGGCTGGACATGCCCTTAGACGACAGGACTAGAGGAGGCAATGGTGGATCGTAATGGGGAAGCGATAGTTGATCTAGGATTATGGGAGGGTGGATGGACTTGCACGCATCACCACCGGACTTTTATAATTGGGGGCGATGGGTGGTGCAGCGGGAGTCAGAGGGGTGTGGTGGGAATTGGTGGCGTGCGACTGGGGCATGCACCAAAAACCATTAATGGGTTGGTTTCCATCACATCTCCTGTCACTTTCTATGCATGTGAGAATGGTATGGAAAACAACGCCATTAAACAAAGGGGGAAGAGAGGATGAATTGGAAGAAGTTGAAGCTTCAGTGGCACCCCCAGTGGTTTGGTTTGGAGTGCATTCCAAAATAGCCCCCTATACCTTCCAAATATGGAGGCTAAATCCCTCTTTTTGGACCACCCTTCAAAAATAATGGAGTGCGAAGAGGCTAAATCCCTCAGCTAGAGTGCAACTTTTCCCTTCCAGCCTTCATATTGACAATTAATATAAAAGAAGTGGGCATAGGTCGACTCAGCTATAGCAGGTCTAAGCTGAAAAGAATGTACACAATCCCGCAAAAATATTTTCAAGGAGCCGATGTTGCTTCTACTGTGTTACTCATTCGAGTACTACAGAAACATGCAAACACTATGCACTCATGATTACCGGTCTTGATTTTGCTAAATTGATTTAAATATAATCTCTACGGCCATACAACTGTGAGCTTCTAAATTTTCTCAAAGGTTTGACTAACTAATGTACTCGCTTCAATAAACTTAGCATAATAGTCATGTATTAGGACATATGTACTACACCTTGTTTTGATAGTCATTCATAAAATTCATCAGAATCTTGCTCGTGACACGAGCATAATTGTGAATTCAATAAAAGATGCTCGCTCCATTTATATATAGAAGGCCACTTCATTTTTTTATGTCTAAGTTTGACCATTAATTTTACCAACAAAATGTGAGTTTTTTGGCACAAAAAGTGTGTCATTGGACGCACAATTGATAGAAATTTCGGATGGTATATTTTTGATGACATATAACCCATATTATTCTGACTAAAATTATAAGTGAAAATTTGGCACAAAAAACGAAGTGTCCTTGTTTACAAACACTAGTAGAAAAAGGGTCTAATGTGAGACACATTAGTGTAGGTTTGAAGTTCGCCCGGCACTAAAGGCACCATATGCATTAGTACTGGTTCGTGTTGAGCCTTTAGTACCGGTTCGTGCCACGAACCGGTACTAAAGGGGTAGTGGCAGGCTGGCGTCAGGCAGGGTCCCCACGAGCCCCTTTCGTACCGGTTTGTGACACAAACCGGTACTAAAGGTCTAACCTTTAGTACCGGTTCGTGCCACGAACCCACACTAAAGGGGGCAATTTTCAAACTCTACCCCCCCCCCCCCCCCCGTATCGCCTTTTCAGTTTTGCAAAAAAACCAAAAGAAAATTAAAGAAACTTCAAAAATTAAAATCCTTCGAGCTGTAGTTATGTTACTACATCTAGTAGTTAGGGAAATTTAAAAATATAAATTTGGACATGTTTTGCAAAAAAGTGTAATGAAAACGTTAAACAGCTATAACTTTTGCATACGATGTCGGAAAAAAATGTATAATATATCAAAATGTAGGGAATTAAAATCCGCATCCGATTTCAACCAGGGGAACCCCATTGAAGATTTTTAGAATCCTCAAATTCACAAAGGAAAAAAGTTATGCTCAAATTTCAGTTTTTTTGAATTTTTGGTCAAACTGTGGTCAAACTACTTATTCAATAAATATTAGTGTTACTAAATAATTATTCAATAATATTAGAGTTAATAAATAATTAGTTCAGTTTTTTTGAATTTTGGTCAAATCTGGTCAAACTATGGTCAAACTACTTATTCGAGAAATATTAGTGTTACTAAATAATTATTGTATTTTAAAATAATAGTTTCAAGCTCAAACAGTGATACTTGTGACTTCGTACTCGAGCTAAACTCTTGAGGGTTAATAGGATTGACAACTTACTATTGTCAGGAAAACAACAAGTGCAGACTTGGAGACTAGGGGGAATAGAACTCGAAAGTTAAGCGTGCTCAGGCTGGAGTAGTGAGAGAGTGGGTGACCGACTGGGAAGTTAGATGATTTGAAATTAGTGATGTACACTTGACAAGTTATGAGGGGTGATTAGAGGCTAAATTGTCAAATAATTCAAAAAACTGAAATCCAAAAAAAAAGTTCAATAAATTGAAAACAACATTTCAATAAAAAAATAAAAAAATACTTTACCAACCGGTACTAAAGGTCGCACAGACCACGGCGCGGGCTGGTGCCACGTGGTGGGCCTTTAGCACGGGTTCGTGTTGAACCGGCACTAAAGGGGTACCTTTAGTGCCCACCCTTTAGTACCGGTTCCAGAACCGGTACTAAAGGTCCTTACGAACCCACACTAAAGGTCGTATTTCTACTAGTGAAAAAACAGAGGAAGTACTAGTCGTCTCGATGCCCTAGGGACACAATAAAATTAATTACTTCTCTATTTAGTAAATCAATGAGTCTCTTGGTTTACCAGTACATTTTGTGGTTACTAGTAAGCTGTAAAAAAAGGAGTCTCTTAGTCATCACTTTCACCATGGCTAATAGCACATTTTGTCACGTATGGATGGAAAGGTTGGGCATCTTTTTATGGATTCATTACTAGGAAATACCTTATAGATAGAAGCTTATCAGTAGCGAGGGGTATATGAGCCGCGCTGCTGCTAATTAGTAGTAGCGCGGGGTATAAACACATGCTGCTGCTAAGTTGATAGTAGTAGCGTGAGGTATAAATCCCACGCTACTAGTAAGTGATTCCCACCGTATCCACGGGATCGGCCATAGTAGTAGTGCGGGGTATAAATCCCACGCTGCTACTAAGCGGATAGTAGTAGCGCGGGTTATAAGGCCTAAGCTACTACTAAGTAGACCACCCGGGCATGCTATAGTTGTAGCGCAGGTGAAACATGCCGCGCTAGTACTATTTTTTCGCTGGCTGCGCTGTAACTACAATCGTGTACTTATAAAATACCAATGCGTCCCGTCGCCTCGGTCTCTTCCTCCCCTACATCTTCTCCTTATCTGGCCTCTGCATCCTCATCCTCCTCCACCACTAGATCCGGCCACCGCCAAGGTTTCCCCCACCCAGCTCAGAGCGGCGAGGTACGCTACTTCTCCAGCCGTCCGCGAGGTGCGGATGCCTGCCGCTGGCCGACGAGGGGGTCGTGTCGTTCCTTGTGCAGCAGCTCATGGTGACCTACACGTCCGCCACCGGCGAGGACGCGGCTGACACACTACTCAACATCGCCCTCGCCGCAGCTCATGTCATCCCCCGTCCCGGTTGTCTGTTGTCTCCCATCCGACCAACAACAGTGAGCCCCCTCTTCTTCCCGTCTCACTCTTCTTCATGCTCCGTGACAGAAAATTTAACAAGGGAGCCCCGTGTTTTTTTGTGGTAGATCTCGTCCTACCTAGCTTGGATCCGTGGACTGCGAGTGGATCAGGCAACTTGGATGCCGGTGGCTGCGGCTCATCTCCAACTCAATGCACCATGTACTAGTTAATGCAAGTGATCAATTGATGTTTGGAGTGTATACATCTCAAAAGCAAACATTTGTGTTGTCTGTCCAGTTAATTAAGATGTTGATTGAATCGTATATAGCTCAAAAGCATAAAATGGAATTTGTGATTTTTTTAAAAAAATCCTAATTAGTTAGTAGTAGTGGGGAGCAGCATCCTACGCTGCCGCTATTAGCAGTCGCGCGTGTGCAACCCACGATATTACTATCACAACTAGCTGTAGCGCGGGGTAAAAAACGCGCTACTGCTAAAATTTAGCTGTAGCGTCGTAGCAGTAGCGCGGGCACCAGCGCTACTGATAGCCAAAAAACCCACGCTACTAGTAACCTTTTTTCCTAGTAGTGGTTGAGTGCATATTTCTATGCAATGGTCACCGCGTGTTTATACTCTAGAGCGAGAACTGATATGTGCAACAATTTAATTGACACCCACTGATGCCATGTACTGTATTGTAAATTGGGTGTGGGTGACTCGTTTTTAATAAAGCGAAAAGTACTTGGGGCGAAGATAATGCCCAGATTTTGTACGACAAAAAATATGAACATGCATATCATGGCTTGAAGCTAGCTACCTAATGGTGGGTTTTGATAAGTGCCTGCAATCCCAGCCTAGGTGTGCAAAATCGGATGCCTGCTGAGAGAGCTGCCTTGGCCAAGCAACCTTCTCATGTAGGTAATGAAACTGGCCCTAAAGGCAAGTTTGCATAAAAATCCCGGCACAGGTGAATGCACTGAAATCAAGTGAACATCATGTGTCCACTGAACATCTGTGTATAACAATGATGAGCATCAACGACCAGCCAAATGCTTTTTTTTTGGCGAATTCCAGCCAAATGCATTCATAGAAATAACTGCACATATCCACCTTGGCATCCAGAGTAGATATATAGGTCACCGTGGACCATAGTCTCTAGTCAGCTATACTTCTCTAGCAAACAAAAAGATTGACCGACAATCACTAATATTCACATAGACTTCACACGCAACTCCGCCAATGAGTAACTAGGGATTAGGATGTATCAAGAGCAAGAATCAAGGGATTAGAAGGCATCGGGAATTAAAACCAAACTTGGTGCATTGTTCATACTGCAGAAAAGACTTTACGCTGATTAGAAAGTATCAATGGGACCACACGAGAACCCATTCAGATCACCTTCTCGCCTAGCCATGCACCAATTGGGCCACAAGGCTCTTTCGTTTGTTTTGCCTTGTTAGCATGTTCGGTGATACTTACATCTGTGTGAGGAAGTATTTTCCGGACATATAAGACAACAGCAGCAACATTCATGCTCTTACCCCAAATTCACTGGAACGGAGGAGTGTGGAGGTTCCATCGCTGCCAACGAGAGATAGAGCCATCCGGACATCCACGTTCACTACAACACGGTCGCTAATTGAAGGCATTTTGACAAGGGCATTTTCTCTAAATGGCTCAAATTCATGTTTAAGGAGGCGTTTTGAACAGTCTGCCTTAAAATGATCTCTAACTTAAGGCATTTTTGGAAAACGCCTCGGACTGTATGAGCTTTGAAGGCATTTTTGAGGAGTGCCTCAAATTGATAAGAGATTTTGAGGCTATTTCCCAAAGCGCCTCGTAATTATATTGATTGATGCGTTTCTCAAAGTTGGAACTGCATCTCTGGCTTGAAGGGTAGGTTGGTTGCCCGTATGTGGTGCTGTTGCCGACGCCGGCGGCATACAGGGGACCTCGCCGCCGCGGGATGCTCGTCTAGACTAGGAGATGCGGCGAGCTCGCCGGTATTGCGGCTGGTCCGGACCAGGTCGGTGAGCTGCTGTCGCGCTCATGCATTACACGGAGAGGCCGGGTGGGTAAAACAGCTGCCGTTCTTTGTAGATTTTGTGTGCAACGATCCAGCGACAAAGAAGGTTCCTGGGAATCGAAGATTTAAACGCTAGCTGTCGACGACGGCTCGCCGGAGCCGGCCATCTGCTAGCTTGTCATTCCTTGTCAGAAACAAAATTAAACGCGGATGTTATCTTAGGTGGGACAGTCGAATCTAACGGTGCAAGTCTTGTGAAGTTTTGTCACCTGGAGCAGACGAATTTTGCCGCAGCATCGGCCAGCGACGTTAACGAAGACGAGCTCTAATAACTGCCGTTTCATTAGTCCCATACCGCTTGTTGACAAAGATTCTGACCTCCTTAAAAGGATGGAGTGTGCACTTTGTTTCGAATACAGCCTGTGCTAATGGTCCAGTCCGGAGTCCGCTGCTGTGCAAGGTAAGAGGTGGGCCCGTTCATGAAAAATAGGAAGAGGGAGATACCGAGATAGGATAAAGCTAGCCTCGAGCCTGGTAGAGGGAGGGGGGGGGGGGGGCGTTCCTGTAAATAGAATAACAAGACTAACTCTAGGCATTATTGTAAAGTGCCTTCCTTGATCTTTCCCTTCGGGACTAACTCTAGCATTTTTCCTAAACGCCAGGAAAGAGAATGGAAGGCGTTTTTAACTCATTCAGAGGCATTTTATAATGCCTTCTAACATCATCCGTGTTGTAGTGGTTGACATGTGGCGTCAAGACATTCAGTAGCACGTTTGCGACAGCTTCAAGGTCCCATGAGAGCATGTGCAACAGTTTTTATGTTCAATCGTTGGTATAAGTGTCCATGTCATACATGCTCTTTAATGAGGCATATGTTAAGCGTATGTTAAACAACCAGGCGGGTCCACTAAATGTTGAAGAAATGAACAGGCTTGCCTCGGTGCTTGTGCGTGGAGCGTTGCTTCAGGTTCATACGATGTCATTCTCTTTTTTCTTTTACTATGTGCCATGTCATTAAAACAGTCTAGGTGACAGTTTCACCAATGATGATCATACGACTGTTGGAGATGCCCTGAGGAGAAGGGCACCTTCCTCTGCTGGCAAGACCGCGCCGTTTCTTGGGGCTCTGCATGCCGTCGCCGCCAGCCGCCGTGTCTAGATTTGATATTATCAAAACCTACCAGCCTCTGGATTGACAGATTGGAGCGCTTGTGGATTTATCCATTTTCAAATCAAATCGTACCGAAGAAGGCCATGTTGCATTTGGTGAAAACGGAATAAACCCAGATGCAATCAGTTCCATATGAGTTACGTAGGGCTTCCGAGCTGACTGACAGACAAGTTGATCGAGGGCCGTCGATCAGTGGCGTTGAGAACTTTCTTGTCAGAGAAAGAATGCAATTACGGGTTCAACACTTTCGTCCGTCTTTTCTTTGCGGGTTCAACACTTCCGTCCGTGTTAATAGCTATTTCGTACAATCCAACTGCCGGGTTTGGAAGAAATTTTTTGACTTGCCTGAACTTGCATGAACTGCCGCCATGGCACCTGGGGAGCTTCCGCTCTGTTTCTAGTATTTCTAGTTTTCTTCGTCAGGAAAGTCACACCTGGTTTTTCAGTGAAAAAAAAACTGTAAACTGTATTTCTCTATTGTTCATGCAGAACTGATCCTGACTCAGCAGTTTGACAATTGAGCGTCCATAATCTCCTCACAAGTCATCTTTGAGCTGGGCACTATGTCACTGTCAATTACTGCTCCAACTAGTGCAGAGTGGAGGAGTAGCATCTATGCTTGGTTCCCCATCTTGTCGTTGCAGACGTGGCAACATTTGGCAATGGAATCATCCGTTCGTTCGTAGGCAGCCGAAGCTCGTCCTCACTCTTTTTGGCATATGGTGATGACAGAATCCATCCTCGGAGTTCTTCGGCTCTCTAGGAATTGCACTACGCACTGTACGTACGTAGGGACGTGCTAGGTCGCTGATAACCTAGGCGCCTAGCTGCTCGTAGAGGAGCTCCCTCATTGCTAATTCTTGTGTTGCCCTCCCAAGCAACAAGTTAATATGTAAAACTCCAGTAAATAAAACACATGATCGGCGAGTGAGAGAAATCCGTGTTATCAAAGGCTAAGACTGATGTCCAACATTTCACTTCCCAACATGCAAGACAACTCAGCATGCGTTTTAAGCAAACACCTCAAATTACAGCTTAGCAAATTAGTAGAATTTTGTATCGTGTCTGCTTGCTCCGGACCGTCTTTATTGTTAGTCTTACTAGATGACCAGTTGCGCCAAATGGCGCAAAGACCCGTTTAAAACCATGTTCGTGTTGAAAATATTTGCTTTTTTTCAATAACCGTATATTTGGGTACATTTGGTAAGAACTTATACCCCTATATATAAAAGAAATTAAATGCAAATATTTTCTTAAGGTAATAATGCCACAAATTAGATCATCGGTAGGTCAAGATAGTTGAGTCCGCAATTAGGAACTCCCAGTAGCTGTAAAGTTGCAATAAAAAAAGAGTAAACACAAATGACACAATAAAATGTACTTAATACATGTACTCATGAACATTGTGTACATGATTAGTTAATAGAAATAGTTATCAATTACATCATATAATTTGGTTCTATACTCTTTTGTGTATATATTCTCAATGCTACCCCTTTGTGATCAACTCTTTGTCCATCGAATCTAATGACACAGCTACTGCCCCTTGTGGAAAAAGAAAGGACTCTATAATACCCATAAATGTAAAAGGAAAACATCATATGATGCATCTCAATGTGTGCAAAACAATGTAGAAACCATACATGCTATCTACATACTCTCATTGTCTAGCAAAGTATAAGTAGCTGAGGGACCCTGTACAAAAGAATTGACAATTAGCAAGAAAGAAACATGTCCTCAGCTGTCTAGAAAGACATAAAACAATAAGTGGCAAAATCCCAATCAGTATTAGCATTTGCCGTCCAATTTATGAGCTAAAGTTGATCATTCACCAATCGATAAAACATATTAAGCATCAGCTATAAAACAAACTCTATTTTCCTAATAAGACAACATAGTTATGAAATGGGCAAACTCTATTTTGCCATCCAGTTTATGAGCTAAAGTGGAAAGCTATGGTCACAAATGCATAAATAAGCAAAATAGAAAATTAGTTAAACAGATTAGAGAAATCCATCTAGATCACATACATTGTGGCTGCGTGTATGAGTCAAAGGTATACAGAAATGAGACCAAGAGGCCAACTTGTTGCTATTTATGAATAAGACGGAGCACAATTCTAAAATATTATTCGATGGTAGCTTTGATTGCAAAACGAACAAAACGGTTATATCTTACTGTTGTTTGAGGTTTCATAATCCGAGAAGAAAAGCATTGTCTTTAACCAACATACAACAATGTAACCATCTATCAAGGAATGAAAAATATGGGGGATTCCTCTTGTAATGCTGGTTCTCGCCCAAGATGAGCGAACACCTTGACCGTATGAACCCTGGACACACACGGCAGCTGGCCTGGTTGCACTCGTCCAACTTGACAGCATGCCTCGAGTACTCGCTCAGGGTGCCCCTACTGGTCTGGTTCCGGACACGGCTCAGGATGAAGATATGCCCAGCCGGTAGCACGACTCTCAACCTCATCAGAGCCGGGTCTTGAACACGAAGGGCCAGTTGAGCCAGCCCTGCCAGGTCTTGAACGCCTACAGCAGCAAAGGTGAATAATCCTCTCCGTTACTAAAAGATATGTGTTGTGGATTTGGGCAATAGTGTCATTCCTGCAGTAGAAAAGAAATCTCCAGCATATCTGCCACTAATTTTTCCTGAAGATGCCACTACCTATTGTGAAGTTTAATATCAATGGACCAATACTCATTTCAAACTACGAAAATAGAATGCTGACAGAGACCAATGATATTCAACTATCTAACAATCTCTTGAGTTAAAAAGAGGAAGGCAGGACTATGGAAACATCTGGGTGATTTGAGTACAGTTCAAATAAAACCTACATAGGTATACATATGTTGCCATATGGTGTTGTAAACCAAGACAGAGGCTATTCAAGGCAGAACATCAAACAGTGACAAAGGAACATCAAAGCATTATATAGAACACTTGGCAATACACAGAGCAGAGAGCCTAATGCTTGAACTCTGATGGAGTTATAATTTAAGCTTTAAACACTATTGTGAAGGAGCTTTACCTAGGTTGTAGCACCAGAGTACATGAATCCAAAAAAACTAACCATTAGAATTAAGTCCCATGAGCATAGTATTTAGAAACCTATAACTCTTGGTGAACATAAGATCATTCAGGGCACAGTGTAGGAGAATCAAACACACAGAAAAAACCAAGAACAATTGAACTGAACTATTGCATGAAAGATAAAGCATTCTCAAATTCTTTTGTATTTTCGAGTTGAATGACTCCTTCCAGAACAAATGGTCAAGCTGGCCATAGGGACATATAAAAAAATGTCGATAGAAGCGAATTAGTATAAACAAAAAATAATCAGGATGGGACGAGTGTTTTTAAGCACCATATCAAGAACCAAAGGCATGGCAAAAGTATTGGTGATTTCATATGTAAATAAACCTACAAAAGTAGCAAGTTGACTTAGACTAACAAACAAATCGCTATAACCCGTGATTAAGAAATTTAGTTAGTACTCGCGCTGAAGATAACTAATTATACCTTAATTCATCCCAAAATATAATCTGCAGGCAATTTTTCTCACAATGTTACTTCACAAACATGGCTAGAAGATGAATGTTTACCTTAAAAGTATTTGAATAAATTGCAAAACATGTACTAATTGGTGCCAGTTCTCTTACTGCTAGATGTTGAAAGTGCCAATGTCATAGTCCTGCAAGAACAGGTCACATCAGCTAAACAAACATGTATATACCTACTAGAAAGGAGAGGGAGGAAGGAACAGGTGAAGGAGAGGAACCTGGAGGTGCAGGGGCATGAATCTGCTTGATGACGGGGCTTGACCTTCCTCCTACTGTCGCTGGTGGCCATGGAAAAACCCGAGCGCATATAATGAAATCAGATTCCCAAATACAAAAGTGAATACAAGTAGAACTGGACGCAAGCGCCAAACATATCCTAAAAAAAGATGAAATCTAAGGAACATTCTTCAGCAGCATATCAGTGGAAGTGCAAGACCATAGCAGATTGTAAAATTTTATCTTCGCTCCTTAAACTCCCAAGCTTGAGAACATACAAATGCTTCTATAAAAGTTTCAGGTCACCAATACCATTGTAATCCGTGTCAACCGGCCTTAGCAAAGAAAACAGTAGATTCAGCAAAATAATATCAGTTAAACATAAGTACTGAGGATTTTGAATGAACCTTATACACTCTAAAGTGCATATCCATGTCACTTATCAAGAACAACCATGACTCTTCTTGAATCTACAAGATCGCACGACAAAAAAAAATCCAAGGCAAGTCAACTAAACAAATTTTGATCAAAGTTATCACACCACAATCAGAAAATTCAAAAATCTATTTATGGAACCACTTCTAACAAAGACCACATGTTCATAACATACATCGCATGGATCAATATTTGCTCAAAAAATGTCTGAGTACCCAAATTCATTAAACACACTTGCTTCACAACCACGCCACATATACAGTATAATCCTGAGCCTTTTACTATTCCTGGTTGTCTTACTATTTGTGAGCACATCTATCCATATAAACCATGGAGAGCATAATTACAGACTGTATAATCGCCAGGATAGCAGAATCATCGGAACTAAACACACTGTTATAAATGAGAACCAATTGGGCCATTTATTTGACGCACCTCTGCTTCGAACTGCATGCCTGTGATGCAGGCGATGCAATCGGAAGACCGTCTGCAATGCACACCATGTAACCAGAAGCTTGGCAAAGTACCTGCAAGCAAACAAAAGGGAAGAATGTTTAATTCATTCTTTTCTCTGAAGCGGGTCTCAAGAACAAAATATGTCATTCATTGCGGTATCATGAGGTCGTTAATGGAGTGGAGGCCATTAGCAGCCCAACACCCAACTGCAGCAAGCCAGCATGAAGCCATGAACACATACAACAAGCACGCGCGCGCGCGCACACACACACACACACAGCAGCAGCAGCAGCAAGCCAGCAAGCACGCAGACCGGAGGAGAGCAAGGATTGGGAAGAAGGGCGTCTCCTCGAGGCCTCCTTCCACAGCAATATCTGTACAAATACCATATCCAATGAAACCTGCTGCTGGGCTTGCAAAGACAGCTAATGATGCTAGTGAGGCTTCATCGGCACCAAGGGCTGCATCAGGTGATAATGTCCAAAGCATCAGGTTACATTTTTCATGTTTTATGTTAATTCAATGCACATAGCGCAAGGGCAATATTCTTTCCTTTGATTTGAGAATGATGATAGTCGACTATTTGAGACCTTGCTGAGCAATTAAACACGAACAAATTGCCTATTTGAAAATAAATAAACATCCAATAAATAAGATGTATCAGAATTTATCACATTATTATTATGTCGGGATAATACCTAGCCATCTCTAGATTGTCACTCTCCTCAGGCTGTGAAATGTTACTAAACTTCATTCCCGCAAAAAAAACGTGTTGTTCAAATACCATCACCGCACATCTTGGTTGCGGCCACGCACGGGTCGTCGCTGTTAGCAGCGCGAAAGGACATGGCTACTCTCGAACCTTAAAAGCTCTTTACGTTATATTTCTCTTTCAATTTTCTCTCTCTTTTCAACAAAATTAGACGCAGTCAAGAAGGTAAAGCAATTAACTTTCTTGATATACTGAGGAAAATTGCAGAACCTACATGAAATTTTTTCTGCATCTTCAATGACTCACAAGCTTAGTAGAGAGTGCGAGAGATTCGTCTTTGCTTGACCTTCCTCTGCTGGTGGTGACCACGGAGCAAGCCAGCTAAGAAATAGACACACAAAAACACTCAGTAAACAAATTTAGGATATGAAATCTGTGGTAAAACAGGAAAAAATGCTCATAATTATGTATTAATCATAGTTTAGGATATGAAAATTCTGATTTGCGGTCATCTGTATGGCTGCATTGAGTAATGACTAATTTTGATATCCTGCAATATGGATCCTTATAAACAGGATATATACTTCTTTCTGGAACAAAAATTAATCAAACACTATCGTATATTTAGGAACCATACAATAACTCAATTTTGAGGCATCACTGCAGAGTGCCGGCGGCCGGAGATGGCGCCGTCTCTGCTGCCTAAATAAGCGTCCAACACAAAAATGAGCTGATCACAAACACAGATAGTTTCAATACCCAAATATGTATCGCCATACCTCTAGTTCTCCAAACTGAGGAACCAACAAAGCCTATCTTTCATTTCAGGAATACTTCAAGGTGAATATGAAACTCCAAGGCTTACATTTGCAGTAAATTTCACAACTATATTCTTTCTGCTAAGATGTCATCTATAATCGTAAAGGAAAACTGCATGAAAAGGTAAAAACAATGATAAGTTTATACGAGTTAGATAATGTGCCTCGTTGATTTGCATTCCTTAAATCCATTGCCAGGGAAGTAGCTGATGCACTCAACCTGTTTTTCAGGATGATCCATCAACTAAAGAAAAGTGAGAACACATTAATAATTTGAAGATGTTAAGCTATAACTGTGTAATAAAGTGTAGACTTAAACCAATGTTTTTCTTGGAAAGGGTAACAGGGATATGCCCCAATGCTAATTATCCACAATACATTTATTCTGTAAAAACAAACAAATAAAGACCAGTGTATCAGCAAACAATATATCTTTGGTTAGGACCGTAATATAGAATGGTGCAGTTTACTATCCGGCCCTGATTCAGAAATCAAAGCATATGTGTGCGTGAAAAACAATGGCATGTTGATCTTGTAAGATGTGTGGGAATCCCACAAGAATCAAATGCCTAAAGGATCTCCTCCCCACTGGATCCAGCGTCAGTAAGCCCCTAAGATGATGAACACGGTGAAAACAAAATCGAGCACCATAGAAAAAATGGGAATAAAGCAACAGGGAAAAAGGCTAGACTGGAGCACTGGACCTAGGCGATGACTACGAACCTGACGGTTGTGGTGGATGACGAGGACCTCCTCCTCCTACTTGATGTGGTGATGTAGGACAAGGGCCACCCCTGCTCCTCCACAAGCACCAGAAGACCAGGCCACCCTTGCTCTCCCACGGTGGCAACCTGCGCCGATCCAGAACCACGACACACCTCTCCCACGGCGGCGACCTGCGCCGATCCGGAACCACGCCCCACGGCGGCTGCAACGGGCCGTACGCTCCTCTCGTCGATGCGTCCATGCCGCTCATCGCCGTGGAGTGCCCTCTCCTTGCTCACCTCACGCCTCACGACCAGCGCGCTGGCGCCGATGGGGAGAGGAGAGGAGCAGACGGTCGTGGCCTCCTCCTCCTCAAGCGTCTGTCCTCTCCCTCTCCTCGCTCTCCGCACACCGCGCCCCACGCACTCGCACCGACGGGGAGAGGAGAGGACCCGGCGGTGGCAAGAGGGGATAAGGGTAGCGGGAGGAAGAAGAGGCCAGGAGGTAGGGTCCGGCACGGGGCAGAGGAGAGTGGTGGCGGCGGCGGCAGGCGGATCCGGCACGGGGCAGAGGGGAGGGGTGGCGGCGGCAAGGGGGGCTCGGGGGGACACGGGGGCAAGCGAAGGCTAGGGTTTCTCCGTTGCAGAGGACACAGTTTTATACACCTGTACTTGCCTGCACACGAAATTACGAAAATGCCCTTGGTGGGGCACAAAATTACAGGCGCGGTGCGGTGGTCTTTTTTCCCTCGCGTGGTACCGTGCGCGCGGTGCGGTGGTCTTTTTTCCCTCGCGTGGTACCGTGCGCGCGGTGCGGTGGTCTTTTTTCCCTCGCGTGGTACCGTGCGCTCGAGGCCTTCGTTGTGACTACCACTCTAGGAGGCTTTATATGTTAGATTATCACCGTCTTTATTGTCGGATGTCGGTCCTTGTACAACTTAAACCTTTCTTAATTAATGGGATGAACCACAACTTTGGCATTCGTTTCAAAGAAGTATCAGAAGTACTTCACACACGACACAACAGTGAACGACACATGCACGATGACAAATCCAGCCGTTTGCTGCTGTTTTATACTTGCCGATGGACGGTGTGATACCCATGTCGTGCAATAATCGGCTGGTAAACGTCGTCCCTGTAGCGGTGCTCAAGAAGTATAATGTATCTTCTTGTGACCGTAGGCCGACGGGCCATCTGCTAGACCAAATTTCTTATCGGTGCCACCTATCAACTTGCGGCGAGTTTAACATGCCGTAAATCGCTAATGAGCGCCTCATTATTCCCTGCTGTCTGTGGGGAGTCATATAGGGAGAATAAAGAAGCTAAGCGCACAAGCCGAAGATGCCCGTGGTAACGGGCCGGTCTTTATGTCATGTTTTCTGTTTTTTTTTTTCAAGGAAAGAGTTTCCTGCCGGAATTTATGTTGGTTTTTCATTTCCTGAAAGGAAATTTATTTTATGCTCAAAAATTTAAAAAAAAAATTATTTTTAACAAATTTACTAAATGATTTGAACTTCAATTTTTCTCAAGATTTTTAAAATGTCCAAAATTTTAAAAATTGTTCACATTTTCTTAGACGGTTCTATGAACTATAAAAAATTCACTTCCATTTTACAAAATGTTAACTAGCTTTCAAAATAATGATTTTTAAAATATTGATAAATTTGTAAAATGTTCACAAAATTTTAAAGGTGTTTATAACAACTTTATGTGGAGGTAAGACTGTTTGGCACTTGTCTATTGTAGCTTATCCTCGAATGCCTACTCAGTACGAAGGAGCTCGGTCCACCTATCAATTAGGTAGTCCTCGTCATCTTTAAGACGTTGAGATTTGTTTTTATGCTCTTAGCTGTATGGGCTAACTGTTCTCACAGGTTGTCAAGCTGAGGGCCTTAATGGCCTCGTTGAAATTGTCGTACTTGTCCGGCCGAGGCTTTATTCCTCCCACTATTGGGAAAATGCTTATAGGTGGCCTCAAATCAGTGGCGGGCATTGCCACAAACCCGCCACTGCTATTTTGGAAAGGTAGCAGTGGCGGGTAAAAATAAACGCCCGTCACTGCAACTTGCAAAGGAGTGGTGGGCGCAATATATTTGCACGTAAGATGTTCACAGAATTTAAAATTTTATGTTAATTTGACAAAAATATTCATTATCTTTTAAAAAATATATGATTTTTAACAAATTCATGTTTAAAAATAGAAAAAGAAACACAAAAAATGAACAAGAAACAAAAAAATCAGTAGAAAAAAAACCTAAACCCAAATAAATAAGGATGAAGAAAAAAGGCCCTGTAGCATTCACCTATGCGAGTGCGATTCAGGGGACAAGGCATTGAATAGATAATGTCCTATTAGGCTCCCTCAAGCATCAGAATTATGGGTTCATTGTTGGCCGTTTAGACTTTTCTTTATTTATAAAATTTGAAAATAATACAAAAAAGTGCCCATTAAAACTGCAATAACTCCAATAAATCATGGCAACCACCCGTAAGAATATGTTTGTGACCGTGACCTCCGAATGCAATATTTAATATTCGTGAAAATTCATATATTTACATTTAAAAGCTTCTGAAAACAAATACAAATAGACATGAAGGCATAATTCACAAGTTTGTAAAATTTTCAGGATGAAATACGTTGAAATGAGGGTTGTGCAAAAAGAGAAAAATGAAATGTAGGACTTTTTAACACATGATACTATAAATCCTCTCAGACCATGAATTTGTCTTTTTGTACAGGTCACATTTTAGAGTATTTCATTATGAAATTTTACACACATAGACCTCACATGCTTGTTTACTTGTACAAGTTTTTTAGATTTTTTTGCAACCAGAAATATTGAATTTTGAATATTTCAAAATTTTGTACTCCTCGAGGCCGAGATCCAAAATGCCACACTCATTGCAACCACCTATGTAGTATCATGCCCAATAGTTGCACTAGTTATTATATGTTAAACATACCAACCCCGCCCCCCCCCCCTCCACCCCACTAGAAATGAGTTCATGACTTCATGTGCGCAAATTTAATAACCTCGTAGACACACAAACATATAAAAAGGCAAGGGATGGGCTTTATATTCACATTGCCAAACTATACATATTAGTTTTTAATTTCAATTCCTCTAGATATGATGAACACGCATCATTTCTCCATTCAAGGAGTGGTGATTTCACCACATCTATATTACTTGCTTAGGCTTAGAAGGCATCAAGACTTACTCTTTTACATTGAGATGCAATTTCACGAGTAACATGGTTCCTTGAACCTTGTTGTTCCAGTTCGAAGTAGCTTGAAATTGGAGGCAGCATGGATGAGGGCTCTAAATTACTTGGAGATGGTGTTGAACAAGTGGGTGATCCTGAAAGAAGTCCCACCATCTCCTACAAACACTAGTAGAAAATGGGCCTTTAGTCCCGGTTTCGCAATCGGGACTAAGCAATCGGGACTAAAGGCCACCACTTTTAGTCCCGGTTGTGTTACGAACCGGGACTAAAGGGGCTCCACGTGGCCCCTGTCTGGAGCGGGGCTGAAGGACCTATAGTCTCAATTGGCCTTTAGTCCCACCAACCGGGACTAAAGAAATTGTTTCGAAATTGTTTTTTTAGTTTTTTCGATTTTCAAAATTTTGAATTATTTGACAATTTAATCTCTAATCACCCCTCCTCACTGCTCCAGCGTGGAGCATTCATTCCAAATCGTCTAACTTCCCGGTCGGTCACCCATCCTCTCACTACTCCAGCCAAAGCACGCTTAACTTCCCAGTTCTATTTCACCTAGTTTCCAAGTCTGGACTTGTTGTTTTCCTGACAATAATAAGCTATCAATCCTATTAACCCTTAGGTCTTGATGTCACATGATTTTTTTTAATTCCAAACAATTATGAAAATAAAATAAGTAATAATAATATTGAATTTCAATGAAAATAAAATAAGTAACAGTTTATTTTATTCATTTTTGTGCCATTTATTCATTTAATATGGCATAATTAATACCTTTAAATCTGTGAATTGAAATTCGACAAGTAATATATCCATTATTATCATAAAAGTGTGAGGAATCCAAATATGACAACATTTATTTTCTAAAAAATAAATTAATTTTTAAAATTATTTCTCATATGCTGGAATGAATTGCTTCTTGGTGATGTCATTATACGTTTTTTTTCACATCGTGTTCAAAAGTTATAACCGTTTTACTTCATAAAACTTTGTTGCAAAACAAGTCGAAATTTATGTTTTTTTTCATTTTCCTAACTAGTAGATGTAGAAACATAACAACATCTCAAAGGATTTTTATTTTTTTGAAGTTATAATCATAAGAAATTAAAACTAACATATAAATAAAGCAATATTAACTAATTACAAAAACTAATTTATTGTCAAACAACAGAAAGTAAAGTTAATTATATTAAAGTGAGAAAAACAATTACTTTTTAATATAGCAAAACTAATTCTATCAACTATAATTAAAGGCTAAACAACTATTAATACAAAACAATAGCAAAATTAATATTAATTAGTTATAAAATTTGTTCTACTATTTTCTAACAGAAGCATACCACAACATGTTAAAATCTACTGAAATAACTAACTAAAAATAATTAAAAACAACAATTAAATGACTAAAACAACTATATAAGCAAAACAATATTGTTTTAATTAAAATCCTAATTCAAATTATTCTAAAAATAACCAAATAAATCGTACTATGAAAACAATCTAACATGTAACTACGAGCAAAAAGAATTTCATTTAAAACTATTTTTAAACTCAAGTTATTCACAATCTAGGGTTTGAAGCAAATTTGAACAAATTCAAATTTAAACCATTCTTGAAAACTAATGGTAAAACAGAAACTAGACAAAATTTTGAATCTAATGCAAAAAGAATTACTCAAAAACATCAAATATCCTAAAAGTTATAAGCAATTTAAAACATAAACTAAAAACAGAAAACTAATGGAAAAACACAAAAGAAACTTTCAAAACCCCTTTAGTCCTGGTTTGTGTCTCCAACCGGGACTAAAGGTTAGGACTAAAGGTTAGACATTTAGTCCTGGATGGGGACACAAACTGGGACTAAAGCCCCTTTAGTCCCGGTTTGTCCCAAGTGGAGACACAAACCGGGACTAAAGGGGTTCGCACCGTCCGCATCCGGCCCCAACCCCTTTAGTCCCAGTTGGTATCTCCAACTGGGACTAAAGATTGCGTTTGACCCAGGACTAAAGCTAGCCGAGCCCCGTCCGGCGTCCTAGCCGCTCGAACCGGGACTAATGCTCACATGTTCGTAACACGACCGGGACTATTGATCCTTTCCGGCTAGGACGAAAGCCCTGTTTTTTACTAGTGAAATACATGCAATACTATGAACATAATAATTTTTTGCAAACCTGGAGTAGGGACTCTTCCAGGTCTATAAAAAGGAGATTAATAAGATGGAGAAAAGATTGACTGCAATCCGAAGGCAATAATGGGTGAGACGTTTCTCAAGAGGAGAATAATATTCAAAATAAGCTATGTGAAATGGTTGGAAGAGAAGAAATAATGGCCCAATAACGGTCAAGAAGAGACTAGCTCAAGGAAGAGGACATAAATAATTATTTTTGCATGCAAGAGCCTCGAAAAGGAGAAGAGTAAATTGAATCATTTTTTGCGTAAGAGTGATGGCACAATTTGTGAAGATCATAAATGCATCCAAAGATTGTTCATGACTAATATGTGAACCCTTTTCTCGTGTCAAACATGCACATCTATGGACGTTGTCTTAGATGCCATCCCTATCAAAGTGAACGGGAAGATAATGGGATTGTTGGACGCGAGTATACCAATGAGGTTATCAAGTCAGCAGTTTCTCAAATGTGCCCAAGAAAAGATTTGGGTCGGGCGGGTCCGACCATCTTTTACCAACGAGACTGGGATCTATTCGACAATGAAATATGTTCGGCAATAAGGGGCTTCTTGTAGGTAATGATATACCCGAGGGCAAAGTACAACTTGGCACCCCGGCTCAGAGAACCGGATGCCCTGTGTTCCAACCCAGAGATCAATTCTTATGGAAACACATCACAACTTGGCATAGAAAGAACAACTCTTTATTGCAAATACTAAGGGTATAGCGGTACATGTATTACAACTCCTAGTGAGGCAAGATGGTGTACATGCTCGAGCCTCTATTACTAGCAGTGGAATAACTCGTAGCAACGGAATAGCGCATGATGATGAACTCCACTCCAAAGGGACACTTTTGGGACACTTCCTATTTCACACACACGAGATCCTCGAGATACACATTCACGAAATCACCTACATCTGGCATGACAAGCGAGGTAAGTATGTATTTGCAAGCTCACAACAACCAAAAGCATCAAGACAAAACAATTACATGGCAACAACAGATTAAGTTATGAGCAACTATTAAAAGGGAGAAAGTAAATAATAAAAATGATATTGTCAAACTTATTGTAGTAATAACCCATCGTTTATGCTCACATGGACCATCTTACTGTTGACCCTCTGATCAATCAATTTAATCTCGTGATCACCTCATGGTCATCTCACGATTATCATCGACTTTCTGCTAAACTGTTACTTACTCAGTTATAAAGACGAGTCCTTCCATCATTATCAGTGTTAATCAGGTAGTGTGTCCCAGTACAAATTGTGTCCAATAGCGCGGATGCATCTATTCAAATAGTTTTGAACACTATGCAGTGGTTGCGCACTTTACGCACACTATGGACATACATCCAGCAAAACTTGCCTAACTTTGGGTCATGTCCGGGGTGGCCCCTATGTCACATCGTGGCTCAATGATCCCAAATGGAGATCTGGATCCAGATAAACTAAATTGGGCTCACAAGATTATCGTTGCCTACCTCATCAGGGTATCATACACGCATGACCTTCCCTCATTGGTGATATAGATAACATGCATAACAATAAACCAAGCTAGGTCCTTTCCACAAAGGCATATGTGGTTGCACTGGTAAGTTTGGTCCAGCGGCACTATGACTTGATGAACAAATGAAGGAATTATGTCATCAAGTTTATTTTACTTAAACCAATTCCTTCCCTATTAATTTTATAAACATGATCATAGTCATAGAGCTAGAATTAACCAACTTAACATTCCAAAGAATATGATAACCATGTTATTTCTACTTCCAACCTATGCAAAATAACAAGTATTCTATATTGTTTCATCACTATTTTAAATATGTAGCTACTACTCATATTAAACTTTATATTTAACAAACCAATAGCAAACTCAAATGTTACCACAAAATAGCCATGAATAAACCATTATTAAATTCTTCAAAATTTAAGCCAATATTTTATCTTAAAACCATGGCATTGCATTGCCATCATGCAAATGGATAGTGTGGCTTGCCTTACTCCAAGTAGGTGTAGGAATAATTCTCATCTTCACCACCTAGCTATATGTCTTTGGAAATATTTTAATATATAAATAAATGTAAACAACATATAAAGCAACTTATTTGTCCATAAATTCTAGACTGACCAAAAAAATCAAGCATTTTCAACAAGATAAATGAGCTCAAAATAAAAATGTGCAAAAAGTTTCAGATTAATTGGACTTGTGGTTTAAAAGATATAGGCTGTCATAGTTGGGTCAACCTGGTGATTAAAAATGAATTAAAAATGATTATCTAGAAATTCAGAGGGGCCGTGTCGAAGGCGTACTTTATAAGTATGTCTTCATTTAAATACCGATTAGGGGCGCTGACTGGCTCATTAGTGGGGTCCTTTGGGAGATTTAAATACAGAGGGAGGGGGCAGAGGCAGGCGACGTTCACCGGCGTGGAGACCATGACGGAGTGGGGTGATGGCCGGGATGGATCGAGCGGATGGTGGCAGGGGTCCTTGTACCCGCAGCTCGTCGAGAGGTGGTCGGACGGTGCCGGGTCCTTCTTCTCCGGCGAGTTTAACATATCAGAAATCGCTAATGAGGGCCCCACTATTCCCACTCTTTGCAGGAAGCCATAAGAAAAATAAATAAGCAAAGTGCACAACACAAAGTCGCCCTGTAGTAATGGGCCGGCCCGTATGTCTTGATTTCATGTTAGTTTTTTTATTTCCAAAAATATTATCCCTTCGGTTTTGTCGCTTTATCATTTCCTAATAGGTACCTTATTTAATGTTCAAGAAATAAAAAATGTTAGTTTAGATATAATAAATGATTTCAACTTAAATATCCAAGAATTATAAAAAGTTCAGTTTGTTTCACTATTTCGTATATGGTTCTATGAAATATAAAAACATATCATTGATTATTAAAAATGTCATTGACTTTGTTATGAATTATTTACAATATTAGTCATGCATTTTAAAATAGTTTTAAGAAATTAGAAGTGCTTACATTGTATTTTCATAATGTTGATAATTTTCCAATAATTACAAACATAATAAACATTAATAAATTTATAAAATTTATAAATTGATTAATGTTTTTTATTTCTGAAATTATTTGAAAATTTATCAAAAGATAATTATATATTTTCATTAATTAAACAATGTTTATGAAATATAAATGTTTTTCGTGGATATAAAACATTCATGAATGTAAAATATATATAGATAATATAAAAGGTGTTCATGTATATTGAAAATATATGTGAATTTCAGAGAAAAAAATCATTTAAAAAACATGAATTTTAGTAAGTTCTTATTGTTTTTAAAGTGGAAGAAATTGAGACCAAGAAAGTAAAAAAGACAAAAGGAAACAAAAATTCCTATAACAAAAACACCTAAAAGCTACTAAAGAGAGACCAAGAAAAGAAAACAAGAGCGCATGCGCCGTTTTGAATGCTATTTCTCATGCTTTTGCGTCCTAATTGCTTTTTTAGAAAACGAGTCCAATAGGCGTTGTCTACATTGTGACACTACTGTGCCCACCGAATACTGTAACTACGCAGGAGTTTATTTTTCTATGGCCTTCTAATCGGTGTTTTTCACTGTTTTGCATCAGTTCTTTGTTTTTCTTTGGGCATCCCTTTTTTATTTTTCATTTATTTTTTGCTTTTTCTTTTTTCTGTCTCAGTTTTCCCAGTTTACTTTGTTTTTCCCTTATTTCTTCAACGCATGTCTAGTTGTCATACACATTGTAAATTTTATTTGTACATCAAAAACATTTTGTATGCACGTCAAACATTTTTAAAAATATATTTTGATGGCTTCTTTTGTCCATACACATTTTATATTTTTATGTACGTTTAACATTTTTCAAATGAATGATTAATATTTATTTCAAATACATATTTTGAAAAAAAATGAATTCATGTTGACATTTTATAAATACACTTTGACATTTTTTTAGTGTCACAAACATATTTTTGAAATGCGATATTTAAAAAAAAATGTGACATCCATTTTTTAAATGGCACAAAACAATATTTCCAAATTACACAAACATTTTTTTCCACATTGTATATCATTTTCCATATATTTCACGCACATTTGTTATAAAGGCACAAGCTTGCTGCCTCTTACTGTTACTAGTAGAGTGCTCGTGCGTTGCTACAAGTGAAATATAGGAAAATAAATCAAACTGATGACTAAGTGACATGACATAAGTGAAGTTCTTCAAATATATATAAGACCCCCCCCCCACCCTCCCCGCGGGCAATCTTTTATCAATTTCTTTATGCACCATTCACCTGTTTTTTGGTGGTAATTGTTTGTGATTATCGTCTTATTTCTCCTTCCTTCCCAACGGTGTCGATGTTGTGCGCCATCCTACCAGTGTCGCCTTCTCTGTTGGTTCACTGTTGCCCCGACATTGGTCGTAGAAGGTGTCGAGGCTGCCCTGCCCATTCTCAAAACAATCATGCAAATATTCGATGCTCTCTTAACAGAAACATGTTATCAGTGATTGGGGAGATGGCATGTGCGTAGCTTATATGAAGCATGTGAAAGAGGGTATCATGTTTTTAGAGCGATGGATTGATCAGTGCCATCATGTATGGAAACTTAACCAGAATTAAGCCACAAACCTATAAGAAAAGGTAAGGGGTGGAGCATTTACAGTCACATTGCCCAACTATACCTATTAGTCCTTGATTTCAAATGATCTAGGTCTTGATTTATGATGAATATGCATTATTTAGCCATTCAAGAAGTAGTGATCTCGCCACATATATATTAGTTTCTTAGGTTTAGAAAGCATCAAGACTTACTCTTTTATGTTGATGTGCAATTTCACGAGTAACATGGTCGCTTGAACCTTGTTATTCCAATTTGGAGCAATTTCAAATTTGAGGCGACATGGATGAGGGCTCCCGATTACTAGGAGATGGTGTCGGAAAAGTGGGTGGCCCTTAAAGAAGCAATAGGGAACATCAGAGGAATCGCGAATGGAAAGTGGGCCCTCCTATTTCCCATTTGTTCTTTTGTGATGATAACATCTTTTTTGTGAAAGGCGACAATAGAAGCGCACACACTCCTAAAACTGCTATCGAGAATAGGAATAAAGGCTCGGGCCATAAGATCAACTTGCACAAGTCATCTGTATTCTTTGGACCACATTGTGACAACTGGGTGAAGGAGGTAAAGAACAAGCTGAGAGTTCAAGAGAGTCTCTACAAGCCAAGCCTTCCTGGGTGTGGCGTTCTCCAATGAGAAGTTTCAGTATCCTCACTTGGAAGCTATGTAAGAATTAAACAGGTTGAATGACAAACCATTATCGAGAGCATGTAAAGAAGTACTTATGAAGTCAGTGGCTCAAGCCATCCCGACATATGTTATGAGATGCTTCCAAATTCCATCCAAAATATGTGAGAACGTGCGTAGACCTATCTCCAATTCCTTGTGTGTAATGGAAGATCGGCGGAAATAATTCATTGGAGGTCTTGGGATTGGTTATCCACTCCCAAATATCTCGGAGAAATGGAAGTCAGGGACTTGGTGCTTTTTCACCATGCCATGCTTGGAAGGAAATGCTGGAGGCCCTTAGTGAACCCCGTTTCCTTATGCTTCAAGGTCCTAATAGGAAGATATTTGCCACATGGTGATTTCTGGAGGTCAGGATGCCCAAGGTCGGATTCCTACATATGGTGCGACATATTGTTCCGTAAGAAACTCATTCATAAGGGCATATTCCTTTGATTAAAGATAATTGGATTCCAGAGTCATTTCCTAGCATGGCATGTACAAAATTCCCGGTGGAGGAGGATAAGATTGTCAACCATGTCTTCTCCACTGATGGTAAATGTTAGTGAAATGTTTCCAACAGACCTAGCTGCAAAGATCCTAAAGAGCGCCCCCCACCACCAAGTTCAGAAGGGTGCTCTTATTTTTCATCATGACCATACACTAATAGGGGCACCTACATTGTGTGGTTTTCCATCTCAGATGCTCATAAATTATGTTGAAAGAAATACATGATCATTAAACTTACATTGACTTGTCATACCCTACAAGAAACCTTGAGATGGAAAAATTATATGAAAAGCAACCATTGAACTATCTACACGAATGCATCATCTAGGAAAAACACTATATAAAATAACCAAGTCAAATGCTTGTACTCTACATAAATAATACACACGACTTCCAATACTCATCTAGTTTTTTATATGTGACTTTTGGGGGTAATGATCAATAGTGTGGATGCATGCATGCAGGTGGATGGTGCATATTGTTAACTAGATGACACGCCAAATGTTGTTGCGGGATTGTTTTGCAACATATTTCAATGAGACTTTGTTCTATGTAACATGAATATTTGAAGTAATAATATAATAACTGAAACTAAAAATACATATGGTTTATTGTTTGATTATTGTACTGTTGTAAAATATTTATTAATCAGAAAGGACAATCACTGGGGAAACACAAAATTATGAAAAATAAAAAACTTAACAATTGCTTTGAAGGGTTTTCATAAGAACTTTGTAGAACTTTAATATCAAGAAATGTTCTATACGGAAGTTATTTATATCATTGCTCGACCATTTGGTGCATGCCTGCTTTTCGATATCAATCTTGAAGATGGTCGTGGAGCTCTCTCAGTTCGGGAAACCATGGTTTCCTACACCTTCGTCCAACTTTCCCCTTGGCAATGGTGTCGATTTGCACCAAACACTTTGCAAGATTTACTCAGGAATCTGCAGGGCCCTGATTTTATTTTTGTTAATTTTATTTTCATATGGTTTGAGATAGAAATATTCTCCCATCCTCTCTCAAATTTCTACATGAGTGGCTTGTAACTCACATGGAGTTGTGATAATGGTCACATCGTAAATTTGAAAAGACGAAAGATGATCATTAAAAAATGCATTATACACTTTGCTTTTACATACATGATTCTTTCCACCAAAAAAATTTGTGTTAACATAAATAATATGATTGGTAAACTCATGTTGACATGCCATATCCTACGTAAACCCTTGAGATTGCTAAAAATATATGGAATTCAACCATTGAACTACCTACCCAAATGCATCGTCTGGGACAAACATTGCTACTGCTACTATCTAGCAATGCTGAAAGAAGAGAGCAAGCGATCCTCCAAGACTATTTTGCTGTGCTACGCAATTGGAGTATTCGATAAACATGCAAAAACTCTTCACACTGTGGTGGTCTGGATTTTTTTACTAAAGTTATTTAATTGTAATCTCTATGGTCATACAACATAGATGAGCTTCTTGATTTTATCAGTGGTTTTATTAACTAGTGTATTCACTCACAATAAACTTTGCATAATGATTATCTATTAGTACATGCACTCCAAACCATTTTGATAGCCACCCACAAAAGTTCATTAAATTCTCTTGCGCGACGCACACATAACTGTGAAATCAATAAAATATAGGAATTTCACGCGCCTTCTCGGTCGACTAGGGACATGGTAAAACGAATTACTCCTTCGCTTCGTAAAGACAATGAGTCTCATTAGACATTGGTTTAATGTTCACTGCTAGTAATAGGCTAATATCACATTTTGGCATACCTTATATTTTAATGTTGTCTTTTGTGGGTTTTGTGCATCTTATTATGCAAATGTCAACATGATAAACTCTTTCCAATTAGTTGTGTCATCATGATATGATTTTTTTGAGACAACAAAAAGCTCTCTTTACAAAAAGAAGTTAACTAGCTAGATACTTTCCACCACCGTGTGTCTAGAATACTAATCGTGCAACATTTTACATTCACACCCACATATGCATATGTATCGTCTATGAAATGGTGTGTGTAGCGCCAGTCCTCTTTTTTACTCAAGAGAAAAGTACATGTGACCAATGATCATGCTCGGAGATTGTAGAATAAAGATTATGAGCATGGAAATAATGGCTTGAAGCTAACTACCTAAATGCAACACAGTGAATGAACAACACGTGTCCACCGTATATGCATGTATAGCAATGATGTGAACCAACCATCAGCCAAATGCATTGGAAGAACTAACCACACATGTTCACCTATATAGATCGCCGTGGACAATATAAACCATGATCTCCTCTAGCAAACAAAAAGATGGACTGCTCAAGTACAATATTCACGCAGAGATCATAGACATTCGTCTGATGAGTTGCTAGGGATTAGGAGTTATCTGAAATTAGAGTCGAACTTGTGGTCTCTTGTCAAACTGCATAGTTGACTTTATGAACTTGCACCCATTACAAAGTATCGCTATGATCACAGAAATGTCTACATTCTCGCCTAGTCATGCAACTATTGGGTCAACAGACTCAATTGTGTCGACTTAAGTTCCACGAGGAGAAGGGCACCCTCTTCCTCTCCTCGCAGAACCGCACTCTCTTATTTATCCCCACATGGTGGGGCCACTAGTTCAATTGACCGCCATGTAATCTACCGCTGCCCGTATAGAAAAGAACGTAGACATGATTTTACTAGAACCTACCTACCCATGGAAATTGGCTATATGTTTCACTGCTCGGATTGTGTCAGGTGAATATCATTTCATTCTACTGTTTTAATAGCTTAGTTGTTTGTTTAGATATAACTTGATGCATGCATATGCATGTGTTGTGTCCGTTCATAGTGGGTCTTATTGTTTTTGATAAGATTAGTATGCCAATTTTGGCGGGAACAATGAAATAATCGGATGATTGGGTGATTGGATCGCTTCGGGTTTATGTATCTCACTGTGTTTCAATCTTCCCATTCAATTCGTGCAAAAGAGGGCAGCTGGTTGCGTTTGGTGAAAACGGCAATAAACTTATGAGTTGACTGACTGACTGACTAATTCCCCGATTTACAAGTTGATCTAGAGCTCGTGGTAAGTGGGATCTAAAAAAATCTTGTCATGGAAAGAACGCGAGTACATTACGCTGCTTTTTTTGCTTGTGCATACATGATTCTTTCTACCAAAACAATTTATGTTGACAGAAATTATATGATTGGTAAACTCATGTTGACCTTTCATACCCTACGTAAACCCTTGAGATCGCCAAAAATATATGAAAATTAACCATTGAACTAAGTACCCAAATGCATCATCTGGGACAAACATTGCTAGTGCTACTATCTAGCAATGCTGAAAGAAGAATGCAAACAATCCTCTTAAGACTATTCTGTTGTGCCACTCGATTGGAGTATTCGACAAACATGCAAAAACTCTTTACATCGTGGTGGTCTGGATTTTTTACTAAAGTAATTTAATTGTAATCTCTATGGTCATACAACATAGATGACCTTCTTGATCTTCATAGTGGTTTACTAACTAGTGTACTCACTCACAATAAACTTAGCATAATAGTTCTCTATTCGTACATGCACTACAAACCATTTTAATAGCCACTCACAAAAGTTCATCAGATTCTCTTGCGTGACGCGCACATAACTGTGAAGTCTATAAAATATAGGAATTTTAAGTGCCTTCTCGGTCGACTTGGGACATGGTAAAACAAATTGCTCCTTCGCTTCGTAAAGCCAATGAGCCTCATTTTAGAGATTGATTCTCATTCAACGCTGGTAATAGGCTAATATCACATTTTGACATACATTATATTTTAATTTTATCTTTTGTGGGTTTTGTGCATCTTATTATGCAAATGTCAAGAAGAAAAACTCTTTTTAATTAATTGTGTCATCATGTATGATTTTTTGGGACAACAAAAGCTCTCTTTAAAAAAGAAGTTAACTAGCTTGATACTTTTCACCACCGTGTGTCTAAAGTACTAATTGTGCAACATTTTTCATTCACACCCACATATGTATATGTATCGTACTATGAATAGGGTGTCTGTGCGTAGCGCTAAGTCTTCTTTTTTACTGAAGAGAAAAGTACATGTGACCAAGATCATGCTCGGAGTTTGTACAATAAAGATTATAAGCATGTAAATCATGGTTTGAAGCTTGCTACCTAAATGCAAGCCAGTGAATGAACCAGACTCATGTGAACATCACGTGTCCACAGTATATGAATGAACCCCGGAGATAGTTCGAAATGCAGTTAAGGGTTTCCTTCATGTTTCTAACGAATCTTCGAGCGATAGATACTTGGGGATGCCTACAGATGTGGGGCATGCCAAGAAGGGTACGTTCAAATACTTGAGTGATCGAGTGTGGGACAAGGTAAAAGGATGGATGAGCAAATGTTTATCAGCGGGAGGAAAAGAGGTTCTAATCAAATCAGTAGCTCAGGCCATACCAGTATATTCTATGTCATGCTTTAAGCTTCCAATAGGCTTATGTGAACATATAAAATCTATTATTCGGAAGTTTTGGTGGGGCTGTAAACAGGGCCAAAGGAAGCCGGCTTGGGTATCGTGGGATGTGATGATGCGGCCTAAACACTTGGGAGGATTGGGGTTCAGAGATTTAGAGCTATTTAATCTAGCTCTTTTGGCCCGACAAGCCTGGAGACTTTTTAATGAACCATCTACTTTGAGTGCTAGAATAATCAAAGCTAGCTACTTCCCTGAGACTACTTTACTAGAAGCTCAACTTGGAGCTCGCCCCTCTAAGATTTGGCGAGCAATAATCGAGGGAAGAGATGTGATGAAGCAAGGAATCATTAGAAGGATTGGTAACGGTCAGACCACAAATATTTGGAGGGACAATTGGATACCAAAAGAACACACACCAAGGCCCATTACGTCCCTCGTGCAAAACCCGCTGACGAAAGTGGCGGCGCTGCTACAGCCATCCACCGGAGGGTGGAACGAGGACTTGGTAAGGTCTGTGTTCATCCATTTTGATGCTGATGCTATATGGAGAATCCCAGTTTGTACACGTAATGTTGAGGATTTTTGGGCTTGGTATCCTGATAAAAAAGGAAGGTTCTTTGTTAGTTCGGCTTACAATTTTTTAGTAAGCACAAAACTGCAGTGCAAGGAATGGTTAGAGGGCAGATCGGGATTATCTTCAGGCCAGGAGGAGGGCAAAGCCTGGTCGGCATTATGGAAGATATCTATACCCTCGAAGATCAAAGTATTCATTTGGCATTTGGCACGGCATTCGCTGCCTACCACAGATGTGTTACACCACAAAAATATGGCAACCCAGGACACATGTCCTTTGTGCGTATGCCAGGACTCATGGCAGCATGCTTTGATCTCCTGTACGATGTCGAGGTGTGTGTGGGCACTATCAGATGCAGATGTGGTGCTAGCAATATCAGAACTAGAAGAACCAAGTGCAAAGAGATGGTTGTTTGAATTATACAGCAGGATGGATCACTCCAAGTTTACAACAATGGTTGTCACACTTTGGGCTATTTGGTATGCACGTCGAAAAGCTGTGTATGAGGCAATCCTTCAAGCGCCGCACCAAATTATTTCTTTTGTGAACAACTTCCTTGCTGACTTGCAAGAAATCCCTAAGGCGAACAAGGTGGTTGGCATGACAGCACGGGTGGTCAGGACTCAATGATGGCTCGCTCCGGGAACCGGATCTGTCAAAGTTAATGTTGATGGAGCAGTAGCGCTAAGCAGAAGGGGCGGAGTTGTGGCTGCACTATGTCGAGATGAGCAGGGCAACTACCTGGGGTCCTCGACAGTAGTCTATGGAGGTGTCACTGATCCCACGGTCTTGGAAACCTTTGCTTGCAGAGAGGGACTAGCTTTGGCAGAAGATCTAAATGTTCATGAGGTGGTTCAGGCTTCAGATTGCGAAGGAGTTGTCAATGACATCAACGGTGGAACAAGTGGACCGAACGCAGCAATCATACATGAAATAACAGCTCGTAGTTCTGGTTTTGCTTTCTGCAAGTTTATTTTTTAGCGTAGAAACTTCAATTTTGAGGCTCATAATCTCGCAAAGTATGCATGTAATTTAGGCATAGGTTGACATGTGTAGTTGGGCAATCCTCATAACCCAGCTATTGTACCTATGAACATTTCTCTGAATCAATAAAGCTTGCGAGATCTCTCAAAAAAAATCAGATCACTGATTAATACTGGTAAAAGTTTTTCTTTATTCCACCACATGACGACCATGGGCTCCGGGCTACAATATCTTCCCATGCACACGCACCCACTTCCACATCAACATACGTAACATTATTTTGGCGTTACTCGAAAAAAAAACGTAGCATTATTTTGGCAGCATTGACTTTGCCATGGCCATAAACATCTCCTTGTTGGCCGTGAAATGGGCGAGCATCTGCGCCCTGTCCGGCAGGCACGCCCGGACCTTCTCGTCGGAAGCGTACTCCTTGGCCCAGCGGCAGAGGCGAGGGAACTCCTCGGCCGTGACCAGTGTAACCCCGGACACCTGCTCGCAGACGGTGAGCCAGTGCGCGAACCCGCAGGCGGCTATGTCGACGAGGCCAATGGTGTCGCCGCCGAAGAACCTCTTCCCCTCGAGCTGCGCCTCCAGGAGCGCGAAGTTCTCCTTGATCTCCTTCATGAACCCCTTCTGCGCCTCGCCGTCCGTCCACATCGCCAGCCAGAACGGCTTCGAGCACTGCTCTCCCTCAGCCAAAATGAGTCCGTGCATAACCACGAGTAAGTACAGGACAGCTGAAACAAGGTCGCTACTAGACATACTAGTTCAATCAGGGCATGTACGTACCTTGTCGTCGATGAAGCGGGCCGAGAAGCGGGCCATGGCGCGGTCATATGGGTCGGCAGGTAGGAGTGGGGGTCCGTCGAAGGCCTCGTCGACGTACTCGACGATGATGAGGGACTCGCAGACGACGCGGTCGCCATGGAGGAGCACGGGCACCTTCTTGTGGACGGGGTTGCTCGTGAGCAGCAGCTCGCTCTTGTTGTGGAGCTCCTCCAGTATAAGCTCGTAGGGAACGCCCTTGAGGCGCAGGGCGACCTCGGCGCGGTGGCTGAACGGGCTGTCGAAAGCGCCGATCACCCTGACGGCCGCCGGTGCGCTCATCTTCGCTCGGGTAGCTGTGCTGGAAGTCTAGTGTAGATTGATGGTGAGATTGTGATGTGAGGTCTCTGGGTAATGGCCGGTGACTTTGTGGTATTTTATAGCACTTGGATATTGGACTGGCTTAATGTCGAGGCTATTTTAATCGAGTTGGTACTGAAACTTCTTCGGGAAGAACAGATTGTTTTTGTTTCCCGAGCACAAGTCAAATGATGCTGTCTTTGCGAGAAGCTTCCATGTTGCTTCGCTCCGGACAGAGTGGTCGACAAAATAATGTTCTAAGGTAAGTACTTTTTTTGTTTCTTTTTAGTGCCTCTTTGATTCGTAGGATTTTGAAAACACGGGAATAGGAAAAGTATTGGGTTGGAGTGTCATGCACACTTGAATCCTATAGGACTATCAAGGAATATTTGATTTCACGGGACAAGCAGAGGAATTTGTAAAAAATGGTTGGAGTGGATGTTACATTTCTTATGAAATGTAGTAAAAAAAATCCATTGTTAAAAATCCTGTGGGATTCAATCTTATGAATCAAAGGACAAACGTAGGAAAAATTTCAAAGGATTTCAATCCTCCAAAAATCCTGTAGAATTCCTTTGAATCAAAGGATATAAGATTTGGTCAAAGTCAAACTTTGTAAAGTTTGACCAACGGCATAGGAAAAAAAAATCAACATCAGCAATACCGAAGCTATATGGTATGAAAATTAATTTCATGATGCATCTAACAATATTGATTTTATATTGTGAATCTTGATATTTTTATCTATAAATTTAGTGAAAGTAAACAAAGTTTGAGTTTGACCAAATCTTATATGCAAACAAAAAAGAAACGGAGAGAGTAACAGCAAGCCAAAATGAATGGGGGTCTGATAAAAAAACACTTCCGCTTACAAAAAAGCTCTATAATGTGGTATTTTTCAAAAACAAATAATTTCCTTGATATTTTTTACTTTGCTTAGTTTCTGACTAAAATCAAAATGTTTGCTGAAAAAATATACTCCCTCTGTTCCTATTTGTAGTGCGCCTTGTGGAGTGGCTCTTATACAAGACATGTGCTGGCGTTTTTTTTGGAGGAGAATTGCCCCTATACCTACTAGGTTTGTCAAGCACATGGGTGCCTGCTGCTGCACTCCCGTGACTAGCCAAGGGATACTTTCGTCCAAAACAGTCTATACGCACTACAATTCGGAATCTAAGGCAAAGACCTATACGCACTATAATAAGGAATGGAGGGAGTAATTAAGTAAGTTGTCTATTAATGTTACCATCTACATCGTCCTTTTTCCTGAATAGTCGGTTTCTTAGTGCCAATTCTTTTGGGGCTTATGGCTACCTATGGCGATAAGTTGCCCCTCCCCAACCTATTCTAGAAGCCCGATCTATAACTTTATTGTAGAAACCTACTAATTAAGGGTTAACTAGTATGCTACAAAAATAACATTTTAGGTTGCCCTTCTAGAATAAGCTTGGTGGGCGGGGCGCGGGGGGGGGGGGGGGGGGAGCTTGTTTCCTTAGCCAACTAGAGGCTTCAAAAGAACTGGCCCTTACTACCGCGTCTTTAGTTGCCGTGGCATCCTAAAACTCCTCCTCAGACTTTAATAATGTCTGTCACTAGGTGAACCTCGTTACCAAAATGACATGATACGGTTTGGTGTGTGCTTCCTCATTTTATCCATCGGCTCATCAACCTTCTTACCGGCCGTACAGCTGGCAATGCCACCTTGTGGCACTCTTGTGATACACCGCCTTCACGGTACGTCCATTAGCTATGTCGGTCTTTCCTCTCGGTTTGGAGCATGAAGATGTCAATCTCTCACATCCCCAACATTAACTACCCCACCCTCAAAACCCTAATCTCGCATGGACACGGTCAACGGATCAGCGACACGGTTGATGAACGCGATGAAGAGAGTGCCGATCACCTTCATGAGGTCCGACGTTTTCGCGTGTTCCCAGCATAGTACTCCCTACGTAAAGAAATATAAGAGAATTTAGATCACTACTTTAGTGATCTAAATGCTCTTATATTTCTTTACAGAGGGAGTATCTCTCTTCTTCATTTATTTAAAGGGCCAGGCCTCTAGCAGAAAATACACATTTGGCTAGAGGGATGTAACAATATAGTGTACTGCATTACATAGGGAGTAATGGTGTCAGCAAGAGCAATTTCTTTTTAGGGGTAGCAATTTCATTTTCATTTTCGGTGAACAATTGTTTCCAATTTCTTCCATACTCCTATTTGTAGACTCTGGTTAAAAGCATGCGAACCTATTGTGTCTATGTACTTTTAATGTGAACTCATTTGTAGCATGCTAATATTCTAAAAACAGAATACGGCCGTAGTCCTATCGATTCGTCAACTTTTTTGTTGAAAAAAAAACGCTTGTCAAGTTTTTCCAATCACATTGACTCATCGCAATGCTACAAAAACAGCGAAGACATAGAAATATTGAAGAAGGCGCAAGGATACTCAAGAAGGTGATCGATGAGGCATACAAGCAAGGAAATGGAATAAGCATCTACAGCAAGAGGGATTGCAAACTATTGGAGGAAAAAAGATCTTAATTACCGAAGTTATTTGGGTGGTTGTTCTATGTCTTGTAATTACTAGAAGTAATTATGTTATGTTACTACTTTGCTAATGCTTTGCTATGATGGTGGAAATCCAAGGGGGAGGCACATTGTTTAATTAAAAACATGTAGCAAGTTCCGCCCTGCAAAGCTAGCCCAGTAGGACAATCGAGTGATGCTGCAACACTAACCCTCACAGTGGATGTTGTGACGTAGTTATGGTTATCGTCCTAGCGGTCACATATGTGTCACGCTTATTTGTCGTATTCCAATCATTAAAAAAAGTGAATCCCCTTCGTGAGATGGTGATGTCCTAAACACGAGTAGTCACAACAAAGGAAATAGTTTCTTTTGAGAAACCATAGAAGGGCTTACTTCTATTATGGAAAGAGAAGGCTTGAATTCTGGTAGGTAAAGAGTACATTCATGAGTTGTATTTATACTGGTAGTTTTGTCTTACCTAGGTGATAATTCTGGTAGCTAGTTCTGAATAATTGCTTTCACTTTTGTTCTCCCCATCTCAAGAGTCCAAAAAACGGTGTCGAAGACCAATTTGAGCTTTATAATCATGTTTCGGTGTACGTGGGAATTGTTTTGACCGGAAAGAATTGAATCCCTAGAGCTTCATTTCAATGAAGAAGCATTAGGATGTCGAACGTCTAAGACATGGTGGCCCATCCGGTTATATGTAATAGATTACAAATCAGATTCAAACTACATGACTGAAATTTGTCAATTTTCAAAGAAATTCGTTTGATCATTTTGGCGATTCTAACTGAACATGAGTCTTTCCACAATCAAACTTTAAAACGCAATCACCAATTTGCAGTGTCAAATTGAAGATATGGTAGGCACACTAATTAATAGGGAGAAAACAAGGAGAGGACCACCTTGTCATCACGTATGTAGTATCACCACTGGCCAGTGGGGAATAAATATGGAAGACTTTAGCTCATCTATGATTTTACTAGACTGGATTAAAGCATATGAACCATGTGACTTAATTTATGGTGTAAAAATATATTTTCTTGGATGATACCCTTTGTTCTAGGAAGAGAAGATATTAAATCAACCATCTGAGTACGATCCGTTGTTATAAAACATGTGCTGACATCTATCGTTGCATGTAGCTAGTCAGTCTCTAGTTCTCTACTACTCTGCCCATGCATGTCTTATCTCTCTACCCATGATAGTATTAGCACCCAAACAAACACCACTAGTCATGCACTAATGTTTTAGGAGAGAAAGAGCAGTATAAAAGGAAAAAAACCAGGATTATTTTGGTGGAGTTGGACTATCCGTAGAAATGAGAGGTATCTGGATGCACATCCCTTGCTGAAACTTAGTTGATCATTGTGCTAGTAACTGCGACAAGCCGTAAAGGAAGAAGTGCAAGGATGATCCTCCAATCGAGTTTCTATAATGAGGTGTGTGGGAAGCACCTCTGTATTGTTGGTTTACACGGAGGACAACTGGTAGAGCTGGATGAGAAGAACTCAGAGCTGCAGACTAGGCCCGGCATATCAGATTCAAACTACACGACTGAAATTTGTTAATTTTCAAAGAAATTATTTTGATCGTTTTGGCGATTCTGACTGAACACGAGTCTTTCCACAATCGTAATTAAAACGCAAGTACCGATTTGTTGTGTCAAATTGAAGAGATGGTGAGCACACTAATTAATAGGGAGAAAACAAGGAGTGGACCACCTTGTCACCATGTATATAGTGTCACCACTGGCCAGTGGGGAATAAATATGGAGGAAGTTAGCACATCTATGATTTTACTAGACTGGACTAAAGCATATGAACCATGTGACTTAATTTATGGTGTTATATTTTCCTGGAAGATATCTTTGTTTTAGGCAGAGAAGATATTAGACCAACCATCTGAGTATGACCCGTTGTTATAAAGCGTGTGCTGACATCTATTGTTGCATGTAGCTAGTCATAGTCTCTAGTTCTGTTCTCGCAAAAAAAAAAAGTCTCTAGTTCTCTACTACTCTGCCCATCCATGTCTTATCTCTCTACCCATGATAGTATTAGCACCAAACAAACACAACTAGTCATCCACTAATGTTTTAGGAGAGAAAGAGCAGTAGAAAAGGAGCAGACCAGGATTATTTAGGTGGAGTTGGACTATCCGTGGGAATGGGAGGTATCTGGATGCACATCCCTTGTTGAAACATAGTTGAGCACTGTGCTAGTAACTGCGACAAGGCATAAAGGGAGAAGTGCAAGGATGATCTTCCAATGGAGTTTCTGCAATGAGGTGTAAGGGGAGCACCTCTCTATTGTTGGTTTACACAGAGCACAGCTGATGGAGCTGGACGTGAAGAACGCAGAGCTGCATACTAGGCGCCCTTCGCAGCAGACCACCTTCATGAACATCTGGGTTGCGTGGAATGGCACCGGCAGCAGACCACCTTGACGAACCCTGATGAACGTCTGGGTTGCGTGAAGTGGCGCGGGCAGCAGACCACCTCTAGGAACACTAGTGAACGTCTGAGTTGTAGTGATGAACACCGGTAACAACCTTCAGGGATGCGAGCAGGTCGAAGCAAGATTTGCAGCAGTTGGTCACCAAGCAACAGGGACTGAGACCCATGAGCATCCTCCGTCTTCTAGATCAAAACGTATATACAAGAGCAATAACACATATGTGTTGTATCTAAAGCACGATCCAACCTGATCTTGTAGTTATTTCTCCCCAATATAATAGCGTACTGCAAGGTTTCAACAGGTTTTGAAGCTTCACGAACTGGTTTTTTCTTTTTTATATAGTTTTCCCTAACGGTCTTTTCTGCTGGTTTCTTTTTTACCTTTAATTTACATTTTTGTTTATTTTTCCATAATTCCAATAAAATCGTGGTTTCATAAAAAATGTTCCAATTCTTTTTAAAACATGTTTTTCAAAAAAGTTCGCAAGTTTGTAAAAATGTTCGCAATTACAAATTTTGTTCGGAGTTTCAAACAATGTTCCCATTTGTAAAATTTATTCACAGATCCAAAAAATGAATGCTTTTTTCCAAATTTTGTTTGGAGTTTCAGGAAATATTCACATTTCCAAAAAATAGCTCATGTTTTTCAGAATATGTTTGGAACTTTCAAAAAAATATTGGGATTTTAAAAATTGTTCATATTTTCCAAAAGTGTTTGTGTTTTTCAAAAATTCTTTATTGAAAAAACATATTCTCGTTTTGGTAGTTAAAAATTGTTTGCATGTTCAAAAAATATTCATATGTCAAAAAAATTGACAGTTATCAATAAAGTTTTTTTAGAAAAATCCATAAAGTTTCAAATCTCATCACTACAGTGTTTTCTTAAATATCCCGCGCTTCATCGCAACTGGCTAGCAGCGTGTGTTCAATATGGTGAGGTCACGAGTTCGATCCCTTGCAAGTGCTTTGCTTTATTTGGATTTCTATGAGGTGCACTACAAACACTACGTGCTCTCTCCCAGTGGGCCGGCCCAATTGCTTGGAAGCCTGTGTGTGGCGCTCCTATATGACACAAAATGTGTCATATAGGAGGCCCCCCTCTTTTGTACTCAAGAGTCAAGAGAGAAATACATGTGACCAAGATCATGCTCGGAGTTTGTACAATAAATGAACACAGAAATCATGGCTTGAACCTTTTTTTTAGGGTAATTCATGGCTCGAAGCTAGCTACCTAAATGTAAGGTAGTGAATGACCAAAACTCATGTGAACATCACGTGTCCATCGTATATGCATGTGAACCAACCATCAGCCAAATGCATTGGAAGAACACACTGTGCATGTTCGCCTATATAGGTCACCGTGGACATTGTAAACCATGGTCCCCTCTGGTAAACAAACAGATGGACTGCTCGATTACAATATTCACGTAGAGATCGCAGGCGCATTGCCACCGTCCTTGGACAAGACCAAGATGCTCACCTCGCTGACGAGCAGGGACATTACTGAAGAACCGGCAGACTACCACCGCGTCGAGCCTCTGAGCACCCTGGACTCCCAAGGCGGCACCTTCAAGAAGTAACAAAGCAGACGCGCCGACGCCGCCCAATCAAGTGATTTTAGGCTTTTGCCCATGACCAAGGGGCGGAGGGCCGTGAGTAGGTTTCGATGTCGCCCACCAAAGGGAGAACGGCACCGCGAGCGTCGCCAACATTGTGACCGGCACCGCCACTAAAGGGTTTCCCCCAACCCACTGCCCGCACCCCCATTGCTCCGCAACCAGCAAAGTAGAACGCCCGAAGGAAGCCGATAGCCCGACCGGCAGAGCACAAGCACTGATGAAGCCCCCATCTTCAGATCGGGTCCAAGCCTACCGGCAACTCACCGCCCAACGTGGCCAAGACGGCGCACTATAGCGTCGGCGCTACCCCCGTCGACGAGGAGGAGGCGCCCTCTCCGAAGTGGCCACCACCGCCCGCAACACCCGCAGACCCTAATGATCCCGGTCGTCCGTGCGAGACAAACCCCCGCCGCCGCCACTGCGGAGGTGCACCGCTGCCTTCCAGCTTAGAAGCCACCGGATCCACGCGTACCCACTGCCGGAGGCCCCGCCAGACCCAGCTTCGCCATGAGCGGTGGCCTACGCCGCACAGGCTCCGGGCTTTTCCCAGCGAACGCCCTCAGGCAGCGGCGAGGAGGAGTGGACGTGGGGAGGGTGCCATGATGCATTCGCGGGGTGCATCGTGGTAACCGGTGGTGGTGGGGGGGTGCGGGTCAACCGTCTCCCCTCACTCAAACACTTCTTCATTTGTTGTTTCGCTCGTGCTTAGGGCTAGTTTGGTTGGTGCCCTGGCAGTATGCCTGGTAAAAATCGTAGCCTGAGAATAGCTTGGGAGTCAACTGGTTTTTGGCCTGGCCAGGTGGATAAAATGTTAAGCAATGATGAGTACTAGTCTCGAGTATACCTGGCCATCTATCGGGATGGGCTGGGCTTCGGGCCGGGCCTGACTAAGCCCGAGGTAAAAAACTCAGGCCCGAGCCCGGCCCGGCCACCGGGCCTACTTTTCAGGCGCGAGCCCGGCCCTCCACGACAAAAAGACCCCCGGGCCTCGGGCCAGGCTTCTTCAATAAACGTCAAAAACAGCGGGCCCAGGCCCGGCCCGACCTAGTCTTCGGGCTCAAAATATAGGCTCGAGCCCGGCTCGGGAGCAGCATCGGGCCGTGCCGGGCCAGGCTTTTTTGCGTCGGGCCGGGCCGTTCGGGCCGAGCTACCCATGGCCAGGACTAATCTCAAGGAATGTGCATCTGATTTCTTTATTTGGCCCAGGCAGCTGCAGTTACCAATCCCAGGCGTCCCATTCCGGTTGCCTGGGCCAGGCTATGCAAAGCCTGGTACCTTTTCACTAGGCTAATCACTTCTAGGTATGATCCAGGCCAGGCTAGTCCTTTTTTCACCAGGACACAAACCAAACAATACCCAGGCAACTTCCAGGCAGGCTTCATGCCAGGAAGCTTTGAACTTGGACACAAACCAAACACGCTCTTAGTTCTTCGTTCATTGTTCTTCGCCTTTTCATTCATTTGCTTCTTTCTTCTGATCTTTTTCTATTTTCTTATTCTTCTTCTTCTTCTATCCCTGGTTCATTGATATCTACATAATATACTTTACTTCGGACGCAGCTAATCTGCACCCGAGCTCATATGCTCCCGCATGAACAGTAAAATCGAAAAAAATTCAAAAAATTCCAATTTTTTTTGAGAGAAACATTGACAAAAGTTCTAAGTGCCTGCAAAAATTCGTCATGAAATCACATTCCTAGAAGGCGTGGCAAAAAAAATAGTACTCTGAAAAAGCTACTTTCAAATGCATTTTGAAGCACTGAATTTGTTTTTTTTTTTGCCACGCCTTACAGGAATGTGATTTCATGATGAATTTTTGCACGCACTTAGAACTTTTGTCAATGTTTCTCTCAAAAAAAATTGGAATTTTTTGAATTTTTTTCGATTTTTTTTCGATTTTACTGTTCATGCGGGAGCATATGAGCTCGGGTGCAGAATGGACTTTTCGCTTTACTTCTATAGATTTTCCTTTGCTTTCTGCACGAACAAAGAAAACATCCAGTATAAGGTTCATTACTTGTATATAAGGTGTTTCAATTGAATATAATAAGAGGCTTAAGGCCAGAAATGTTATGAACACATTTCTTTCATACATTGTACACAAAAAGTACTACTCCCTCCAATCCAAATTACATTGCCGATGTTCAGCCAACGAAGTTAGCACGGCGGTACTGCTTGCTCAGTTGCCTAACTTCTTGTCGTGTTGCCGATGATATTACTTCTTTGATTCACTCGTGCCACTTGATGCTGCACCCGACACTACAGTAACAGAAAACAAATGTTCGGAAACGAACAAAATGAACTGAAGACATGTGAAAACATGCTCAAATTCTACTTGACACAGACATACCTTCGTTTTTGGTAGAAAGGCAATTCTTCGCCATTAAGTACACAGTCGATTGCACGGCTTAAATCCCTACAAATTGAAAATGAGTAAGAGCACTTGGTAACCTGGACCGTTTGTGCATCTGTTTCACAATATGTACCTTCCAGTGACCGGCACATTGTTATTGGGTCTTGAATCATCAAACTGGCCGTGGTAAAAAAGTTCAAATTGCCTTTGCTCATCCTGGCACAAAGTTTAGATAAACAAATCAGGCACGGCGTGCTGGAAGAAAACTGAGACACTGTATATATAAGAATCATGAATTCATAATCACGAGAATATGAGCCGATGATGTTAACCTTTTTGAACAAGTAGAACTCTGGTGTGCAGACTGCTCGAAAAGCTTTGGCAACTTCTTGAGACTGCAAAAGATCCAGTAGTATCAAACAAAAGTAAGCAAAGAGTTGGAGATATCACAGGGACTGCATCACGAAGCATATATAGTGGGCAGACCTCATCATACAAATAAGGAAAAGAGTACTTAAACAATTTTGCCTCCTCAGCCATGTATTCAGGACCATCCTGCAGAATCAAAAGATTAATTGGTGTTCAAATGAGAAAACATGACAAGTTGCATCAACCATATTGGAATAATACGTATTGACATAGAAGCGTCACAATACGTAAGTTCAACAAGCAGAGAACAAAGTGAGGCATCTCCCTAACTTTTCTACAGCAATCCTTACTAATCTGTTCAACAACTTGAACTGAGACGGTACATAATACTATGAGTAGGAAATATTTCTAAGACATCATTCCGAAAGGGAAGCTCATGACAGCTGGGCACCAGACCTGTCATCTTAGGGGCCAGCAGCAGTAGCTACATGACTAAAACTAAATAAACTAACGAGTAAGTTAAGAGAAAACAACAACAACATAGATATATCTGTGGTAAAAGTACTATTCATCAAAGATACTAGTGATGCATTTTAAATAAATTCAAAAAGTACACAGTTTGCAAATTGATCAGCACGTGCATCATGTAATGAAATTCATTTTTTTTAAATATGAGTAAGCAAAAAAGCACAATGTAGTTATTTGTTTCTTCTAAAATGGGAGCATGTTTGTTCACTATATTATTCCAGTTAACTATACTCATTTTATTAGCTGGATAGATGCTTTGATCATAAATTAAAGTAAAATATGAATTTTCGTAGAAAACCCGTTTAAATTCTCTGGAAGAAGCGCCGTGGTTAAGAAGTACATAGAAAGGAACTAAAAGGTATTCATGCTTATTGGTTCTAAGTTGTAAAGGCTAACCTTGGGATATGTCACAATTGAATTTGAGGATATCGCGATAGAAGCAAGTCCTTTCTGCATTGCATTATATCGATGTCAATTTAAGGCTGCAAGCACAAATCAAAGAGAACTTCTCATCTGGTCTTCCAATGTGCTTACCTCCTTGTAGAATGAAGTGAGCTTTGCAATATCTTTTTTCAGATGTTTTACAAAGGGACAGTGATTGCATATGAACATAACCTGAAAGAAAGACAAAGTTGATGAATGAGATGGTTAGTCAGCAAACAATAAGAACGGGCTTGTGTCAAACTCAAACACCTTCAACAGTTACAATTATGTAAGAGCATTTGGTTGTACAACTGAGTATTTCTCCTCAAGGGAGGGACACATGCAACATTTCCTGTAAGAGAGCAGTTGGTGGAACACCTAAGCTTTTTTGGAGATGGGCTTTGGGGTAGAGAACCTCAACATCAGAGACACTTGTTTACTAACCAAGTGGCTGTTCAAACATCTCAATTAAGATGGGCGTGACAAATATCTTCCTTCTAAGTCCCTTTCACAAGTTGCGTTGAAATCCCCCTTTTTGGAGATGTCTAACGGTAAATTGATAAACCATTATCACTAAACATCTACTGAACCCCACCATTCAATGAGAAGAAAGCTTCCCCAAAAAGGTTTAATGCTCTTACTGCATTGCGAGTGCACATCCACTGGCCTTGTCTAACGGAAGGTGACAACGCGAGTACTGAACAGATTAACCAGAAAAAAAAATTTACTGACCAGCAAAGCAGTGCTGCCCTCGAAGTCATCCAGTGTCCAGATTTTCCCTGTCAGGGGCTCCGGGAGCTGCATGATCACCAACAAGAAACCATAAAGAACAGCACAGCAGTAACATCATGCTTCAATCTTGATTAAAACATGGGCTGGAAACTTTAAAAGAAAGCGTTGAAATGACCTCAAACTGGGGGGCGCGGAAGCCCTCAGAGACACGGGTCGCCTCTAACCTGGCTGCGAGCATCCGGAGACATGTCAAAAGATTCCCAGCAACAATACAGATGAATAGAATATGAAATTCAGAAAAAAAAAATACGGCACTAGGGCTGCTTACTTGCGGGTGCGGCAGTAGTAATCGGTGGTGTGTAGTGCCCCACCGGCTGCGCTGGTTGCGGCGCCGATCGGCTCAGCACCTTGGCCTTGCGTGGCATATTGGCCTGGTGTGGTGCGGGGAAGAGGACGGCCGGGATGTTTCCCCTCTCATACAGTCGGTCGTACTTATCGTGGACTCGCAGACGCCAATCAGGAAGTGGAAGGATCGATCGATCCGATCGTGTGACGGCCGGACGGACTGGGGGGCACGTCATGTCTCGCGCTCAGACTGGGCTTCTTCTGTAGCGCTCGCTTGTACTGTAGTAATTTCCGACTGGGCCGGCCCAATAGGTTTTCTCACTTTTCTTGACAGGCTCTTTTCTTTTTTACATGATTTTCGGGCGGATTTTCTCAAAAAAAAAAAGAACATGATTTTCTGCGGCCTAATTCTCTACACCTCACAATTGAATGAGCAGAAAGCTACCCAACATATTCTAAAAAAACCTCCCAATTTTTTTTAAAAGATTACCAAAAGGTTTCGGAAATCTTATCTGTCGTTCGTCATCCAGCCAGGAGCCAGCGAACGCCCTATCTCACTTCAGATTCGTTTGCATGAATCCTGGTGCAGGATTCAAGTCACATCAGAATTATAAACCAGTTCGTTGTAAGAAAAGGCCAGCAAGTTTTTCAAAAAACTAGAGCCAGCGCACTGGTTAGCATCTTGATCCTCCACCTAGGACACCTGGGGTTGAATCCTAGTCGACTTCTTTTTCTTTTTTTCACCAGATGATATTTTCTCTTGGAAAAATCAACATGGCTATATATTTTCAAACTAGGTCACATGGCATTTTTTATTTGTTACAAGAGATGGCATATTTTCAAACTAGGTCACATGGCATATTTTCAAACCCGGCGTCAACCTGTAGGACTGTTAGCCAACTACTCCGGGTGAAAAACTTCAACAATGAACCCAGCTGCCAAGAGACGGGCGACCTCCTCTCCTATAGCTTTTCGTTGTTCCTCATTGAATCGCCGCAGAAACTGCCTGACCGGCTTATACTTCGGATCAATATTAAGAGTGTGCTCAGCGAGTCCCCTCGGTACACCCGGCATGTCAGAAGGCTTCCATGCAAAGATGTCCCGGTTCTCACGGATGAACTCGATGAGCGCGCTTTCCTATTTAGGATCCAAGTTGGCACTAATGCTGAACTGCTTAGACGAATCGCCCGGAGTAAAATCAACAAGCTTGGTCTCTGCAGCCGACTTAAACTTCATGGTCGGGTCATGTTCCGTAGTCGGCTTCTTGAGGGAGGTCATATCCGCCGGGTCAACGTTATCCTGATAAAACTTGAGCTCCTCTGCTGCACAGGCAGACTCGGCATAAGCCGCATCACCTTCTTCACATTCCAAGGCCACCTTACAACTTCCATGCACAGTGACGGTGCCCTTGTAACCCGGCATCTTGAGCTGCAAGTAAATGTAACACGGCCGCGCCATAAACTTGGCATAAGCCAGCCGTCCAAACATAGCGTGATACAGGATCTTGATTTTGACCACCTCAAAGGTTAACTTTTCAGCCCTAGAATCATACTCGTCTCCAAAGGCCACCTCCAGCTCAATCTTGCCGACGGGGTAAGCCGACTTACCAGGCACCACTCCATGGAATACGGTATTGGATGTCTTTAAATTCTTGTCAGTCAAGCCCATGCGCCGAAAGGTCTCGTAATAGAGGATGTTGATGCTGCTACCTCCATCCATCAGCACCTTAGTAAATTTGTAACCACCGACCTGCTGTGCCACCACCAGTGCCAGTTGACCCGGATTATCAACCCGGGGAGGGTGATCCTCCCTACTCCAGATAATGGGCTGTTCCGACCACTTCAAATAACGAGGGACTGTCGGTTCAACAGAGTTCACAGCCCTCTTGTGAATTTTCTGACCACGCTTACACAAAATGGTGGTGAACACGTGATACTGCCCACTATTTAGCTGCTTTGGATGGCTCTGATAACCCGACTGCTGCTGCTGTTGACCTCCTTGATCGGACTGCTGCTGGTTATAACCACCCTGGTTTCCTTGAAAACCGGACCCTGAACCGCCGCCCGGGCCATGAAAGCCGCCACCTCCTGAGCCGCCGCCTAGGCCTTGATTGCCATCAAACGTATTGGAATTCTTGAACGCCTTCATGATTGCGCAATCCTTCCATAAGTAAGTCGCCCGCCGCTCCCGGATGTCGTGTTTTGGGCAAGGCTCATTGAGTAATTGTTCAAGAGATGGACCCGACCCGCCAAACCGGGGTGGTTTTCCCTTGCGTTTCTGATTGTTACCCTGTGCATTGGCCACAAATTCCGGGTTACCGTCCGCGTTACGCTTATTGCCTCCTTGATTCATCGGATTATGCTGCTGGCCCTTTCCATTACCGCTCTTCTTTCCCTTCTCTGTCTTTTCTTCATCGGACGCGGGATCCTTGGTACTATCAGAATCGGCATATTTGACTAAAGCCGCCATCAGCGTCCCCATATCATTGCAATCACGCTTAAGGCGCCCCAGCTTCTGTCTCAGCAGTTCAAAGCGGCAATTCTTTTCTAGCATGAGAACGGCTGAGCCGGCGTCCATCTTATCGGATGAATGTATTATATCTTTGACCCGGCATACCCAATGAGTCGTGGATTCACCTTCCTCCTGCTTACAATTTGTCAAGTCCACAATCGACATAGACTGCTTGCAAGTGTCTTTGAAATTCTGGATGAAGCGGGCTTTCAGCTCTGCCCATGAACTAATGGAGTTGGGTGGCAAACCCTTTAACCAAGAACGGGCCGTTCCGTCAAACATCATGGTGAAGTATTTAGACATCGCTGCGTCACTGACCTCTAGCAGCTCCATGGCCATCTCATAACTCCCGATCCACGCCCCAGGCTGTAAGTAGGCTGTATAATTCGGCACCTTTCGGGGCCCCTTGAAATCCTTGGGTAGACGTACATTACGTAGAGCCGGTACCAGATAGGGAACTCCTCCGGTTCTAGTAGCAACTCCCGCCTCAACAGAAGTCGTCGGATAAGCCGGTAAGTCCTACTGAGCTACTAGCTGAGCCGCTAGCTGTGCTGCCCATTCATCCTCCGGACGTATCTGATCCTGCACCGGGTTATATCCACCGGGCTGGTTCCGGCGCTGAGCGTTGCTTGACAGGGCCTCCGACTCCGTGTGTCTGCTGTAACTCGGGCTCCGGTTTTGATGAGGCGGAGCTAACCAGGGTGGAGGAGTTGAATGAATCCTGTCCCGGCTGTAAGAATAAGTCTCTTGCTGGGCCAGAGCCGTCTGGACAAGTTCTCTGATCCTCCGGGTCTCCACTGCTGTTGGATCATCACCATCCACTGGGAGAGCCGCCAAACATGCTGATGGCGCGATTAAATTCTCCATGGGGTTGGAGAAGTGACCGGTGGTATTGGTATGTAACGGGGCGGTGCCATATTGCCGTGAAGAGGCGCCGTCACCTGAGGCTGATCCGGGCCCGCTGCTTCGGATGTCATAAACTGATTTGCACCTGGCTGGTTACTTGAGCCAGCTCCGGGTGTAGCGAAGAGATTCCGAGGGTCATAAGTCGGAGGTAAACGGGACTGAGTTTTCTGATGTCTCCTCCTCATTACCTCATTAGATGCGTTCAGACTCTTTGTGAGCTGAAAAGCCTCTGCCTGAAGCTGCTGTGCCCGTGCATCCAAAGCCGCCCGCTCTGTCGCCAGTCTAGCATCCTCAGCTGCTAAGGTTTCCTTGGCATTGGCGAACTCCTCACGAACATGTGCCACCTCTGCCTCATGCTCAGATTGGTTGGCAGGGATGACTGTAGCGGTTAACAGGGCCGTAAGTTTATCCATGAGATCCATCAGCACCTGAGCCGGTGAGCGCACAGGGCCTCCTACCCCGGCTGCTCCTAACCCGAACGTTATCGCTGCTGAGGCCGTAGAATTTTGGCCGGGTTGAGTGCCAGCCATGAAGACTCCTCTCCAGTTTGGCGACTTTGAGGGGTCCAGAATAGTGCTGCCATTGGAACAGCCCCCAAGCACACCATCTTGAACTTGGTACAGCGAATCCGTTGAGCCGGCGGATGAGTCGCCGTCAGAGAGGACGGCCGGCTCATCATCACCTTCAGATCCTTCAGGAAGTTCACCTCCGTGGACGCAACCCACGAAGGCACGCTTCACGACGGGTTGAGCTCGGGCGGGTCTCGCATGCTGAGCCGTCTCGATGAGGTCGGTGCAGTTGTCCGGCTCAGGGCCCGGCTCACCGATCAGGCCGATGAAGACGTGAATTCCACCAAAGGGTACCCGGTACCCGTACTCAATTGAGCCGGCGTCGGGGCCCCAGCCTTCGTCGTCGATGTAGATCTTGCCGCGACGACTCTTGGTCATCCGACCGACTGCGTATCCCTTGAGCCCTTCGAAGCTGCCCTTCAAGAACACAAATCCACCGTGCGCTGGCACCACGGTGGGCGCCAACTGTCGTGGAATTGTCACGGCAGATGTCCTCTTGGAAGGACTTAGTCGTGGAGCCATCGCAACTAGGAAGCTTAAAGGGGTTAATTGGGACAAAGGACACGAGAGGCTTATACTAGTTCGGCCCCTTACGGTGAAGGTAAGGCCTACGTCTAGTTGGGTTGGTATTGCTTGATGTTTCGATGACCAGGGAGCGAGATACGCTATGCCCGGCTCTCGATGGGTTGTTTCTTGCCCTAAGCCGTCGGCGGGTCGTCCCCTTATATACACGGGTTGACGCCCTGCGGCCTACAGAGTCCCGGCCGGCTCATAGACAGTGTCCGGCTCGGTGACTAGTTAATCCTGCCTTACAATACAAGCCATGTCCTTACGGCGGTTTATCACTACGGGCCTTAAGCCGCCCGTGGGCTTTAGGCCCCTTGTTGAACCACCATCTTCATGCTTGATCTTGGGCTTCATATAATGAATCCTCTTTGTGTAACCCGGCCCCTCCTGGGCGGCTTACACAAATAGTTATATCCCCAACAATTTCCCACGCGCATCGTCACCTTGTCCTTGGCCAGTGTTCGCTTAATCCGTAGTCCCTGTTTCGAGTTGCAAATATTAGCAACAGAACCAGTATCAAATTCCCAGGTGCTACTGCGAGCTCTAGTAAGGTACAGATCAATAACATGTATATCAAATATACCTTTGTTCACCTTACCATCCTTCTTATCCGCCATATACTTGGGGCAGTTCCGCTTCCAGTGACCAGTCTGCTTGCAGTAGAAGCACTCAGTCTCAGGCTTAGGGCCAGACTTGGGTTTCTTCTCCTGAGCAGCAACTTGCTTGCTGTTCTTCTTGAAGTTCCCCTTCTTCTTCCCTTTGCCCTTTTTCTTGAAACTGGTGGTCTTATTGACCATCAACACTTGATGCTCCTTCTTGATTTCTACCTCCGCAGCCTTTAGCATTGCGAAGAGCTCGGGAATCGTCTTATCCATCCCTTGCATGTTATAGTTCATCACGAAGCTCTTGTAGCTTGGTGGAAGTGATTGGAGAATTCTGTCAATGACGCTATCATCTGGAAGATTAACTCCCAGTTGAATCAAGTGATTATTATACCCAGACATCTTGAGTATATGCTCACTAACAGAACTATTCTCCTCCATCTTGCAGCTATAGAACTTATTGGAGACTTCATATCTCTCAATCCGGGCATTTGAATGAAATATTAACTTCAACTCCTGGAATATCTCATATGCTCCATGACGTTCAAAACATCGTTGAAGTCCCGGTTCTAAACCGTAAAGCATGGCACATTGAACTATCGAGTAGTCATCAGCTTTGCTCGGCCAGACGTTCTTAACGTCGTTAGTTGCATCAGCAGCAGGCCTGGCACCCAGCGGTGCTTCCAGGACGTAATTCTTCTGTGCAGCAATGAGGATAATGGTCAAGTTACGGACCCAGTCCTTGTAATTGCTACCATCATCTTTCAACTTTGCTTTCTCAAGGAACGCATTAAAATTCAACGGAACAATAGCACGGGCCATCTATCTACAATCAACATAAACAAGCAAGATACTATCAAGTACTAAGTTCATGATAAATTTAATTTCAATTAATCATATTACTTAAGAACTCCCACTTAGAAAGACATCCCACTAATCCTCTAAGTGATCACGTGATCCAAATCAACTAAACCATAACCGATCATCACGTGAAATGGAGTAGCTTTCAATGGTGAACATCACTATGTTGATCATATCTACTATATGATTCACGCTCGACCTTTCGGTCTCAGTGTTCCGAGGCCATATCTGCATATGCTAGGCTCGTCATGTTTAACCTGAGTATTCTGCGTGTGCAAAAACTGGCTTGCATTCGTTGTAGATGGACGTAGAGCTTATCACACCCGATCATCACGTGGTGTCTGGGCACGACGAACTTTGGCAACGGTGCATACTCAGGGAGAACACTTTTATCTTAAAATTTAGTGAGAGATTATCTTATAATGATACCGTCAATCAAAGCAAGATAAGATGCATAAAAGATAAACATCACATGCAATCAATATAAGTGATATGATATGGCCATTATCATCTTGTGCTTGTGATCTCCATCTCCGAAGCATCGTCATGATCACCATCGTCACTGGCGCGACACCTTGATCTCCATCGTAGCATCGTTGTCGTCTCGCCAATCTTATGCCTCTACGACTATCGCTACCGCTTAGTGATAAAGTAAAGCATTACAGGGCGATTGCATTGCATACAATAAAGCGACAACCATATGGCTCCTCCTAGTTGCCAATAACTTGGTTACAAAATATGATCATCTCATACAATAAAATTTAGCATCATGTCTTGACCATATCACATTACAACATGCCCTGCAAAAACAAGTTAGACATCCTCTCCTTTGTTGTTGCAAGTTTTACGTGGCTGCTACGGGTTTAGGAAGAACCATTCTTACCTACGCATAAAAACCCCAACGATAGTTTGTCAAGTTGGTGCTGTTTTAACCTTCACAAGGACCGGGCGTAGCCACACTTAGTTCAACTAAAGTTGGAGAAACTGACACCCGCCAGCCACCTATGTGCAAAGCACGTCGGTAGAACCAGTCTCGCGTAAGCGTACGCGTAATGTCGGTCCGGGCCGCTTCATCCAACAATACCGCCGAACCAAAGTATGCCATGCTGGTAAGCAGTATGACGTATATCGCCCACAACTCACTTGTGTTCTACTCATGCATATAACATCAACGCATAAAACCTGGCTTGGATGCCATTGTTGGGGAACGAAGTAATTTCAAAAAAATTCCTAAGCACAAGCAAGATCATGGTGATGCATAGCAACGAGAGGGTAGAGTGTTGTCTACGTACCCTCGTAGACCGTAAGCGGAAGTGTTATCACAACGCGGTTGATGTAGTCGTACGTCTTCACGATCCGAACGATCAAGTACCGAACGCACGACACCTCTCAGTTCAACACACGTTCAGCTCGATGACGTCCCTCGAACTCCGATCCAGCCGAGTGTTGAGGAAGAGTTTCGTCAGCACGATGGCGTGGTGATGATGTTGATGTTCTACCGATGCAGGGCTTTGCCTAAGCACCGATACAGTATTATCGAGGTGGACTATGGTGGAGGGGGGCACCGCACACGGCTAAGAGATCAATGATTAATTGTTTTGTCTATGGGGTGCCCCCTGCCCCCGTATATAAAGGAGCAAGGTGGGAGTGCGGCCGGCCTAGGAGGAGGCGCGCCGGAGGAGTCCTACTCCCACCGGGAGTAGGAATCCCCCCTTTCCTAGTTGGAATAGGATTCGGGAGGGGGAAAGAGGAGAGAGAGAAGGAAGGGGGGCGCTGCCCCCCTCTCCTTGTCCTATTCGGACAAGGGGAGGAGGGGCGCGCGGCCAGCCCTTGCCTCCTCTCCTCTCTTTCACATAGGCCCAATAAGGCCCATTAAGTCCCCGGGGGGTTCCGGTAACCCCTCCGGTAATCCGGTAAAATCACATTTTTACCCGGATCACTTCCGATATCCAAACATAGGCTTCCAATATATCAATCTTCATGTCTCGACCATTTCGAGACTCCTCGTCATGTCTGTGATCACATCCGGGACTCCGAACAACCTTCGGTACATCAAAACATATAAACTCATAATATAACTGTCATCGTAACGTTAAGCGTGCGAACCCTACGGGTTCGAGAACTATGTAGACATGACCGAGACATGTCTCCGGTCAATAACCAATAGCGGAACCTGGATGCTCATATTGGCTCGCACATATTCTACGAAGATCTTTATCGGTCAAACCGCATAACAACATATGTTGTTCCCTTTGTCATTGGTATGTTACTTGCCCGAGATTCGGTCGTCGGTATCTCAATACCTAGTTCAATCTCGTTACCGGCAAGTCTCTTTACTCGTTCCGTAATACATCATCTCGCAACTAACTCATTAGTTGCATTGCTTGCAAGGCTTAAGTGATGTGTATTACCGAGAGGTACCAGAGATACCTCACCGACAATCGGAGTGACAAATCCTAATCTCGAAATACGCCAACCCAACAAGTACCTTTGGAGACACATGTAGAGCACATTTATAATCACCCAGTTACGTTGTGACGTTTGGTAGCACACAAAGTGTGTTGGAAATATGCCCTAGAGGCAATAATAAATTAGTTATTATTATATTTCCTTGTTCATGATAATAGTTTATTATCCATGCTAGAATTGTATTGATAGGAAACTCAGATACATGTGTGGATACATAGACAACACCATGTCCCTAGTAAGCCTCTAGTTGACTAGCTCATTGATCAATAGATGGTTACGGTTTCCTGACCATGGACATTGGATGTCATTGATAACGGGATCACATCATTAGGAGAATGATGTGATGGACAAGACCCAATCCTAAGCCTAGCACAAGATCATGTAGTTCGTATGCTAAAGCTTTTCTAATGTCAAGTATCGTTTCCTTAGACCATGAGATTGTGCAACTCCCGGATAGCGTAGGAGTGCTTTGGGTGTACCAAACGTCACAACGTAACTGGGTGGCTATAAAGGTACACTACAGGTATCTCCCAAAGTGTCTGTTGGGTTGGCACGAATCGAGACTGGGATTTGTCACTCCGTGTGACGGAGAGGTATCTCTGGGCCCACTCGGTAGGACATCATCATAATGTGCACAATGTGATCAAGGAGTTGATCACGGGATGATGTGTTACGGAACGAGTAAAAGAGACTTGCCAGTAACGAGATTGAACAAGGTATCGTGATACCGACGATCGAATCTCGGGCAAGTACTATACCACTAGACAAAGGGGATTGTATACGTGATTGATTAAGTCCTTGACATCGTGGTTCATCCGATGAGATCATCGTGGAACATGTGGGAGCCAACATGGGTATCCAGATCCCGCTGTTGGTTATTGACCGGAGAACGTCTCGGTCATGTCTGCATGTCTCCCGAACCCGTAGGGACTACACACTTAAGGTTCGATGACGCTAGGGTTATAAGGGAAGTTTGTATGTGGTTACCAAATGTTGTTCGGAGTCCCGGATGAGATCTCGGACGTCACGGGGAGTTCCGGAATGGTCCGGAGGTAAAGATTTATATATGGGAAGTCCTGTTTTGGTCACCGAAAGGGTTTCGGGTTTTATCGGTAACGTACTGGGACCACCAGGAGGGTCCCGGGGGTCCACCAAGTGGGACCACCGGCCCCGGAGGGCTGCATGGGCCACATGTGGGAGGGGACCAGCCCCAGGTGGGCTGGTGCGCCCCCCCACAAGGGCCCAAGGCGCCTAGGGTTTGGGGAACCCTAGAAGGGGGCGCCCCCCCCCTTGCCTTGGGGGGCAAGCCAACCCCTCCTGGCCGCCGCCCCCTCCTCAGATGGGATCTGAGGGGGACGGCCCCCCTCTCCCTTGCCCCTATATATATGAAGGGGGTGGGAGGGCAACCGCACCAATGTGCTGGCGCAGCCCTCCCCCTCTCCCAAGTCCTTCTCCTCTCCCGCGGTGCTTGGCGAAGCCCTGCAGGATTGCCACGCTCCTCCATCATCACCACGCCGTTGTGCTGCTGCTGGATGGAGTCTTCCTCAACCTCTCCCTCTCCCCTTGCTGGATCAAGGCATGGGAGACGTCACCAGGTTGTACGTGTGTTGAACGCGGAGGTGCCGTCTGTTCGGCACTTGGTCATCGGTGATTTGGATCACGACGAGTACGACTCCATCAACCCCGTTCACTTGAACGCTTCCGCTTAGCGATCTACAAGGGTATGTAGATGCACTCTCTTTCCCCTCGTTGCTGGTTTCTCCATAGATAGATCTTGATGACACGTAGGAAAATTTTAAATTTCTGCTACGTTCTCCAACAAAGTGTTCCTCCGGTAAACGGGAGTTGCATAATCTCATAGTCATAGGAACATGTATAAGTCATGAAGAAAGCAATAGAAACATACTAAACAATCGTGTGCTAAGCTAACGGAATGGGTCAAGTCAATCACATCATTCTTCTAATGATGTGATCCCGTTAATCAAATAACAACTCTTTGTCCATGGCTAGGAAACATAACCATCTTCGATTAGCGAGCTAGTCGAGTAGAGGCATACTAGTGACACTCTGTTTGTCTATGTATTCACACATGTATTATGTTTTGGGTTAATACAATTCTAGCATGAATAATAAACATTTATCATGATATAAGAAAATAAATAATAACTTTATTATTGCCTCTAGGGCATATTTCCTTCACGCACTCCCTCCGACAAAGCTAGATGCATCAACATAATGGGGACTGGGTGGGGTGAACCTTATTCCATTTTCAGGTAGCAGCCGCCGCCTCAGCTTCCTGAGCATGACACAAACCCTAAAAAATACCTAAAATAGAGTAGGAGCCCTCCCATCGTGAAATGACGGAATCCATAGCGGCTCCATGGACCTAAGGCCATAAGAGACGAGGCAGATCAACAGAGGCACCAGCAAGAGGCAAAGAAAACGTAGTGTGGGACTCACTCGTGGAAGGAGCAAGAAGAAAACATTTCATTTTGAACTGTTACGGATACATGACCACATTTTTCATACATGTAAATAGGTTTCATATACTGTTCGGCATGGTTGGTGAGCTATCTCAAGAACTATGAAAAAATAGGTACCATAGATACAATCACATACATGAATGTATATAGTACAGGAACATGTCGGATTCTTGAGTAATCCAAATTTAAATTCAATGCCTGGAACACCAGGTCGGCGACGCAAAGGAAGCGTCCACAATAGGGCGGCACCGGACCGACGAGGTCAGTGGTGCCGAGGGTGCATTTGGGGATGGGTGTTGCTTCATGGGCTAGGTAAGCGGAGCGGGAAGCGTCCGCCTCAGGGCGCTCCAGCATCGACGAGTCCACGGGTGGTGAGATGGCGTCGACGGGACTGTCAACAAGATGACTGTCAAATTCTCTTGGTGAACAATGAGACTAATGCAACTAAAAAATCAGATTAATGTATTAAGTACTAAGTAGCTTAGTTTGACATTTTCGTAGTAGCGTATTGTTTTCTTACACTTCGTATCGTATAGTGATGTAACGTAGTTGAGGTGGAACGTAATTGAGGTAGAACTTCTGGAAAGCTTTTTGTAGGTGGAAAAGAGGTGGAACTTAGGTCAGCCCAACCCTGCCCCGGACTCTACAAACTAGACGAACCCAATACAAACTCGGCCGCTAAGCCCAACCCTGCCCGGACTCTACCGTGTGCAAACCTAGAAATCACCAAGCACTACCGTCTCCACCGTCCCTCGCCTCTGCACTCCTCGGCACTCGGCGGCAATCAGCGGCTGCGAGCAATGTCTTCGTCAACGACGCACCGGACGAGCATCTGGCCGTTGACCACCGCCGTCGCCTCCAGCGCCACGACCACCTCCTGTTCCTCCACAGACCCGGCAGAAACCGCCTCGTCCTCGTCGTACTTCCTACCGGAGCTGATCCCACTGGTCGCGAGCCGACTGACGACCCTACAGGATTTCTTCGCCCTCCGCACCACCTGCCGCACCTACCGGGCTCTCCTCCCGCTGTCGCAGTCCAACCTCGCCTCCCAGGCTCCGCTCCTCCTCGTCCCGCACAAGGCATCTTCCTCGGAAGCCCTCTTCCACATCCCACTCCGCCGCATCCTCCGCTTCCGCCTCCCCCGCACCCCCCTAGCCCACCGCGACCCCAACAATGCCGAATTCCATTCCTTCGGTTGCCGTGTCGCCATCGAAGACAGCGATGCCGTGGGCAGCCACCGCGAGCTCCACATCTGCCACCTCCTCACAGGCGAGCGAGTTCGCCTGCCCGATCCCCCGAAAGACTACGAAGGAATCATCTTTGCCGGCGATCTCGTCCTCACCTTCAATCGATACTACCACACCGTCCGCTACTGCCGCATTGGAGACAAGGACAATGACTGGCGAGCAGCGCGGTGCGCTCAAGGCTACGTGCTTCGTGACCTGATTTCCCTGAATGGCACCCTCTACGCATTGATTTTTCCAAATTACTGCCTCGCCTCGCGGTGGGTGTAGCTTGTTCTTTAATATTCTCCAGTTTGCAGGTTGCCTTGGTCCGGATCATCCGGCAGTTCGAGGGAACTGCTTGTACGTCATTTAGTAGGTATTATAGTTATGATATTTTTACCCTCAGAGGATACGATTTCAACCATGTCAGCACGATCCATTGTTATAGCCCATTTGTTGTCTCCTACTGTTGCTTGTAGCTAGGCTGAGCCTCAACCACTCTGCCCAATTATCTTTGCTCTCTTCACCAAAATAGTTTATCACCCAAACTGACAGAGCTATTTTACAGCACCCTTAAATCATTAAGGAACGTTAATTTTAGAAAAATCATTAACGAGCATTCATTTTGTGAGTTCCGACGGATGTGATTTATTTGCACCCCAAAGCACTAGCAGGGAGTACCACCACCTATTACCGTGGATTACCACGACTTGGAGGGGGGAAAGGCGTAATTGCTTAACAATCAATCCTCTATTTTTGTCTTGTATGCGGACAGCGAGTCAATGACGAGCTCGTCATTTGTGATTCATGACAGCGAGTCGACGGCGCGCGCGAACCATAGACTTCTGCAGGACGGCCAGTGGACGTTCTCAAATGCTCAAAGCATTGACGCGGCATGCCATCATCGCACTACTGTGTTGCCTCAGGGCCACTCGAGGTGGCAGTTGACGAGCCTCCAAGTCTGCAACTATCAGTGGCACAAAATAATCAAGTCCGGCAAGGTCATTAAGATCTTCTAGCAATGTTTCTCCGTCAAGAAAGTAAAAAATGACCAGGACCTTGCAATACCTCCACTGGATGCAAAAAGTAAAAAAAAAAAAAAACTTTAGCAGTAGGGAAATCACTCAATTTATTAAAAATTAGAAATCACAGTAACATGATTAATAGTCTGATGCTTGTTGCGATTGATCAACACTTCAGGGGTGGCTCGAGATGCGCGGTCGAGGAGCCGAGCCACTGGGTCTGGGTGTGTGTTTGTTGGGGAAGCACCGGCTACGTCAGATGTGATCAGTGCGGTGACAGTTATCCATATATTGGAAAGTTAAATTGTCTAAACTACCCATGGGTAAATGTGATTGGTACTCCGGTAGCTTGGTAGGGAGTACCACGCTACCATAAAATAGCTCAACGAACACCGGCTGTTATGTGCTAATGCTTGAGCGGATAGGATTAATTTGGTTGAGTTGGACGCATGCATGGAAATGGGAGGCATCTGGAGGAACATGCGGGACCGAAACATACGTCAACATGGCACTATAGTTATTGTAGTACGCGACATACAGGAACACCATGCAAAAAGGTGGCTCATGTAGGTGCGTAAGAAAACATCTATCTCTTGTTGGAGAAGTGTTTGATGATTAGCTCATCAAGCACTCCCTTGAGGCATATATGACCTTACCGCAATGGATGAAGGAATACCCAGGGCACCGAGGAGCCTGAATAGCATTACGAGTGTCCGCGTTGAAGTTGCTAGCAAGATTCATGCATGAGTTAATGCCTACTGAATGTTACATTTTATACTGCAGTGAAGTTTCTCTCTTGCCTGTGTGATTGTTTCAAGAACGTATTATTTTTAGTAGTGTTGAGCAGCACTGATTACATGATGACTGTAAGCAGGAAGATTGGATCTCATCGTGTTACTTTAGATTCTCCTAAATCTCACTGGTCGCCCTTCTACCAATACACAGTTTGGCATCGGCCCAATTTGGGTCCTAAATTCCACTCTCTACGCACCCGTGGCGATCTCTTAGTGTACGAAGAACTATTCACATGGGGACAGGCTGCATAGACCCAAAAAAAGGGTTACATGTAGGCACTAGTGCAGATACGGTTATCGCACACGGTTCACAACCTCTATCACACATGGAGTGTTGAACCGGCACCTTAGGCTGGTGTGTGATAGATGGGAATCACACATGATAAAGAAATCATGTAAGGTAGGGTGATAAGAATGTTTACATGTATCAGAGGCAAGGCTGTGAACGATTCACATTAAAAACTCGCAGAGGCACATAGGTGCGGGACCACGCACGTTCCTAGCCATGCCCGGACGTCTGATTGCCTCATGATCCGTAAAGTTCTTGGATTCCACACGAGAGCACACCAAGTTTTAAGTTTCAGCTTCTGAAACTTGAAACTTTGTCATGTACCTTAGGCTGGTGTGTGATAGATGGGAATCACACATGATAAAGAAATCATGTAAGGTAGGGTGATAAGAATGTTTACATGTATCAGAGGCAAGGCTGTGAACGATTCACATTAAAAACTCACAGAGGCACATAGGTGCGGGACCACGCACGTTCCTAGCCATGCCCGGACGTCTGATTGCCTCATGATCCGTAAAGTTCTTGGATTCCACACGAGAGCACACCAAGTTTTAAGTTTCAGCTTCTGAAACTTGAAACTTTGTCATTCGCTTGAACCAAGTTTCTAGATTTTGTCGTTCTCTCATACCAAAATTCAACAGTAGAAAGATAGCAAAGTTTAAAAAACTCATCATAATGAGAAACACGATTATGCAAAGCAAACTTAATTTGAAGATGGGTCTTATTTGAAAGCCCTTCATCATGAGAAACACGATTATGCAAAGCAAACTTAATTTAGACTTTTGGTTCAGAAGATGTAAAAGATGGAAAATTGAAAGAAAAAGGAAAAAGGGATCGATGCCCCCGCACCTGCATGCCACAAAGTGCCTGCCTGAAATGCATTCATGTTTCAAGTACATATCCAGCTAACTACATTCATGCTTATTACAAAGACGACCAGCCATCCACCAAAAGCATTCGGAAAAAAATTACTCCCTTTTTATGCTGGACCTACACATGTTCAAAAAATTAGTCTCCTTTTTAGCAAATAGACTATATATAGACTTTGGTATCTTTATATTTATAAGGAAAAGGAACAAAAGTAACAAGTTACATCCATCCAAGCACGAACTTGACTCAGTGTGAGTATGGAAACTAGGGCGCAGGGATAGGGTGCGCAACCGTCATGAATTCGGGCTACGTCTCAGGCAAGATGTTAATTTCGACATATGGTCTGGTCGAGAAGAATTCGCGGTCGCCGTACCTCCGAGGGCCAAGATCTGGTCGAGCAGCCATCTAGTGAGATGCCCACGCGCGTGCACTCGGCTTGTAATGGTTCTGCCATAGTTTTATCCACGGCGTACTCTGCTTGTTGATGTCTTAGGCCTCGTTCTATCACATCAACTTTGATAAGAACAGTTGTGTACATTACAATGATACAGAGCCAGGGGTTTCAAGCTCCATTAGAAAAAATGCCAGCTAGATCTGAGCTGCCACACGAACACAAATCATGTTCTAGTGCACATGCAAATGGCTCTGAAATTGGTCAAGGGGATCTATCGTGGTGTATAAGTGTATGTTTGAGTGTGATACTGCTACCTTGACTAACCGGTGGTGATCAGAATTCAGAAAGCACATACGGTATGGCCATGCACCAACCAAGTTCCGTTCTTTTTGCAGGAAAAACCAAATTGATATAACAGCCAATGACATGTCGATGGTCAGTAATTAATCCCTTCCTCACTATGCTATATATAAAGTTATAAACTGATATGAGACAAGAACATCTTGGCTCGAAGCTAGCTATATAGCAATGGCAAGACAATGAATGAATCGTATCCATGTGTCAAGGACGTATCCAGGGAAATTCATGCTTATACAAAGACGGCCAACCATCCATCAAAAGCAACCGGAAATAACTACCCATGTTAATGTTGGCAACTGGAGTGATATAGAAGTCACTTTGATAGAGATCACACAACAACCATCCGGTGAGCAGCATGGGAGTTGGAGGCATCGAGAACTAAACTCATACATCGTTATTTCTCTATGCTACAACAGTGACCTGGAATGGTTTAGGATGACATGGATTATGAGGTATCAGCTAGCTGACTTGAGAAGGTTCTTTGATCAGGTTGTGGTCTAACCAGGCATTAAGTTGTCAGGGATGACTAACTCGTACACCTATGCCGCCTTACCATGCGAGAATGTCTAAGCATGAGTGGAAGGAAGTGCCATCGCATGTTTGAACTCATTTATGTTAAGTAATAAAAAAGTCTGTGTCCCATCAGAAACACGTACGTGCACGCTCTTCACTTTGAGCATCTCTAACCAATCATGAATTTAGAGAAGGATAAGATCAAGTACCCTTTAATAGAGTATATATCCTCTTCTAGAAAAGTGTCGTTTTTAATTGATCTTATAAATTTAATGAAGTAAAACTATCAACACAACTTCAGTGCAAAATTCGCCTAGATTCAAACTTGATTTGGTAAAAACTTGATTCAAAACATTTTACATAAATTAAACGAAATTTAGACTAAGATTGTGTAGACTACTCAATATCGGTCTTGTTGTCAATAATCTCCCAATCTGATTCGGTGAGACCTCCGATGAGACAGCCATGTCCCTCGTCGCTGGAGTTGCTGGAGAGGTCCATAACCTCCGTCCTTCCGGCTGCATACTCCTCGTACAGTCGGCCCTCTACCGCGAAACACGTCGGGGTAGCGGCGGCAGAGTTCCACAACGTAGGCCAGCTTGCTCCACCTGGAGGCGCTCATGGGCCTCTATGTCCTCCCACATCTCCCATGGGGTGCTTACCCGGGGGACGACCGGCTCCAACCGCGGCAGCCCATGGGGGAAGTTGCATCGGGCAACTGTTAGAATAAAACGCTAATGCAAGATCATAGACGACACACCGAGGCACGATATTTGTTAACGAGGTTCATCGATATGCATGGCGACTTCCCCGGAGCATGACTACGGGCGCTCCTCCCCAAGATATCGCAACACCGGCCGCCCGGGCGCCGGCACAAGCCGTCGGCTCCCCCGCGTACCTGTTGCTATCAAGTCGTCATAGGTTACAACGTGTGGTGCCCCTCCGTATATAAGAGGCCTATGATACAAGTGTCCGACTACTAAACAACTCCTACCTAACCACACCAATTACAACTCCAAGTCCACGTAACCCCTTGCGTACATAATATTCGACACAAATATAACAAACTCCACCTTGACGAATATTCTCCACCACCTAGAAGTCGTCCATGCTCGAACCTCCATGTACTCAGGACTTGGGTTGTCTCCTTTGTAGCTTACTGAGAGCTACCCGACGGGTGAGACCCGCCTCCACCGTGAGACTCCACTGCTACTCCTGCAGCTTCACTTTCCATGGCTCCACATGCAATAGTGCTCCCTTGCAATTTGAAAAGATGCGAAGCCGTCCTCTCTCATATCATCATGGTCACCCCATCTTCCATGATTTTCATGGTCTTCGTATCCCGATTACAACGGAATTCCATACCACCATCATGAAGAACGCCAAGCGAAATTAGATTTCTCCTTAGCCCTGGCACATGCCTGACTCCCCGAAGCACCCGCTCAACTCCGTCAAACATCCTGATTTTGATGTCACCTACTCCAGCAACACGATAACCTGTGTCATCGCCCACATGGGCTAAACCAAACTCACCAGACTTGTACGAAGAGAACCACCCCCTGTTGGGCGTCGCATGAAAAGAGCAAGCTGAATCCAACATCCACGCTTCAGTTTTTGTTGACCGCATGTTTGATACTACGTGAACATCACTACTGCTGTCCGAGTCATCACCACGAGTAGCCGCATTAGCACTTGCCCCACCCTTCAGTTCTGGGCCTTTCCTCTTTATATGTCCCCAATCCTTGCACCTGTAGCACTGCACCTTTTTCTTCTCCGCCTCTTGTCCCTTCCTGATCTGATAACTTTTAACTACCAACCCCAAACCTTGAGTACTCTCCTCTGTAGCATTCTTTTGCTTTCTCAACTCATGCCCAAGCAACGCTGCAGTGACTTCCTCATTATTGACGGTTGTCTTTCCATGTGTCAATGTAATGACCAAATGCTCATAGGACGGTGGCAACGAAACAAGAAGTAGTGCCTTATCCTCATCCTCAATCTTCACATCCAGACGCGCTAGATCCGTGACCAATTGATTAAAGGCGTTCACATGCTTCACAAGATTCGACCCCTCCTGCATCTTCAGCCCATAGAACTTTTGCTTCAAATACAGCTTATTGGTCGCTGACTTGGACATATAACGATTTGCCAACTTGTCCCAAATTCCCTTAGGAGTATCTTCGTCCATGACATGATACATGACCTGATCCGCAAGACAAAGCCGTATGGTAGCGGCCGCCTGCACTTGCATATCCTCCCACGCATCGTTGTCAACCTTGGCCGGCTTCGTCTCCTGCAAACCCTTCAAGATTCCCTGCTGCGCCAGAATATCCTTAACTCTTGTCAGTCATAGACCGAAGTTACCTGTGCCATCGAATTTCACCAAATCAAACCTGGTGAATCCCGGCGCCATGCCGAGCCGCGATCTAACCGACCTGTTGCCGTCGGTCTTACCGCCCTTTTCCTATGTGACTTCCTCAAGAAAAAGATCCTGATCCCGTATTCCTCGTCTGAAGCCACGCCGCGGTCCACGGTCTACCAAGAAATCTGACTTGCACAACCTTCTTGTCCGCCCTTTCAGAAAATCACCATGAAGCCTTGCCGACGCGCAGATGAACTTGCCCTCCGCCGAAACCTACTGCTCTACCTTTTACTGAACCTGACTATTTTCTGTGCCTTTGCTGCCTCGCGTCGCCGGCCTTTTATTACTGTTGAAACAACCCACGGCCTTACCTTTTCCTTCCCTGACACGGAAATCAAAATCACGGACCGCGCAGATATATCCAATCCAATACAGTACCAATCTCCAACGGACCAAACATGCATGCACACGGCTCCTTGAATCACAAATTAGCAGGCATGTCCCCTGGACCCAAAACGCACACGCACGCACGTATCATCACATAGGTTCACCGCATGTATGTTAGTCCCCTTGACTCCTGCCACAATACGATTTTTCTATCCTTGTGCACCGCACTCCGTCCGAGAAACCTACAGCTTTGGCCTTCCTTTGTCTTGCACGTCACGCCGCTGTCGAGACCGATTGCCACACGCCTCCGAGGCTCCGAGCGGCCGTCTCGCGCAACGCCAGGTAGCGAAGCCTGTCCAACCTTTCCTCTGTCCGCGTCCCTCAGAAAAACTCGCCGTTGATCTCGACGACAACTTCTGCCATGTCTCCTTTCTTGGTTCTCGCCAGCTATCTGTAACAGCCCTGTCGCACGTACTCATCTGACGTCAACCCTGCCGAAACAGTCGCCACCTCGCGCATCATCCATGCATGAGTCGTGCCGTACCCTGGCCATCCACGTCGCCAACACAATCCGTCCTCACTATTGCGCGGTCACCCTTGTACAACACCGAGCGCATCATCTCGATGCTCTCACACTCCGATCTATCCGGCCGCCCCCCACGTCTGGTCGCCGGTCTGATCGCGAGTCGAATCAGTCGCCTCCGCAACGTCTTCAACAGCCACTACACCGGTCCGATCGCCACGTCTAGCCGATCCTTACCGATCGCAGCCCATCGAACGGTCCAGGCCTCCTGCCTGAAGTGTCCGACACCACCGACCGCCTCCGCGATCGCCGCCATGCTCCACCTTGCGCCAATCGGACGTTCCATGGCATCCGTCGAGCATGACCCTTGTACCTCCGGATGATCTTCCGCATAGCCTTCTCACAACCTTTCTCATGATACCACTTGTTAGAATAAAACGCTAATGCAAGATCATAGACGACACACCGAGGCACGATATTTGTCAACGAGGTTCAACGATATGGCTACATCCCCGGAGCATGACTACGGGCACTCCTCCCCAAGATACCGCAACACCGGCCGCCCGGGCGCCGGCACAAGCCGTCGGCTCCCCCGCGTACCTGTTGCTATCAAGTCGTCATGGGTTACAACGTGTGGTGCCCCTCCGTATATAAGAGGCCTAGGATACAAGTGTCCGACTCCTAAACAACTCGTACCTAACCACACCAATTACAACTCCAAGTCCACGTAACCCCTTGCGTACATAATATTCGACACAAATATAACAACAACATCACTGTAGAGATGGACCGAGTTGATGTCGTTTGCATGCGCTGCTTGTATCGCGGAGTGGAAGGAGAGAAGCCAATGATGCTTCTCGGTGTCATGGTCATATTCTCCATGACGAACGTTCCCCACTAGCGCTGGCGCACACCGATGTTTGCTCCTGCAGCGGCTGAGGCGGCAGGTCGTGATGTGCGATGTGCCGGTGCGGGAGGGGGACAAAGCGCTAGTTCGAGAGGAAGCGCCGTTGTGGCAACGCTCGTGGCGGCGTGGATCCATGGGCCGAGCGTTGGGGATGAGCAGCGGGGAAAGGCAACAACTAGATCCGGCCATTATTAACGATGAGAGGGCGGGGGAAGTGGATTGCGCGGCAGGTGCGGTGTTAGGTGAGGCGAAGTGGAGTGGAGGAGTTTTACTACACGGCCGCTCGGCCGAGTGTATTTAAGCATCGCGGTGGGCTCGGAGTAAACTTTATCCTATTCTAACGTTTTTTAAGCTTTGGCTAGTTCGGTTTAGAGGAGGAAAATCTAAATATTTTTTGGGGATCGGTTGGACATGCTCTCATCTCTGTCTTTGGAGTTTCGACAGAACGTAGACATATTGTCAATTGGGCGTTCAGTTAGTTAAAGCAGTTGTACTTGATCATGTCAATCGGACCAAGGTTTTTTTTTGAGAGAAAATTCGGCTCAAGGTTGATACAGAGTCAAGACATAGTTACACAGCTATGGCAATTGCAATGGCCTGCCCTGTAGTACATGCTTGCTATCCGGTCGCTTCCTGCGATTTTGGTTGAGTGGTAAGTGCACACATTCCACAGATCGATGCCTTTCCTTTAAGGGCTCGTCTTACCTGCATGATCCTGATACTGGCCTTCGAAGGGATAGCTCGTATAACCTCTTACTAACAATTGGCTGTAAAGTGCATGCGGTTCCCGTTAGCAGTACGTATTGTGCAAGCTTGTGCTAGAGTCCAGCATGGTCCAGAGTCTCCAGACACATCTTCGCACCTTGCATAGAAGCATGACCTAGTTTCCAACTTGTGCACCGACACATCAAAGTTGATGTAACAGTCAATGACATCTGAATGACCAGTTAATTGCTCCCTCACTATGCTATATATAAACTGGTATGGCACAAGCAAATTATGATTCCAAGCTAGCTATGTGTCAAAGGCAGAAAAGTGAATGAATGGCATTCACGTGTGAAGGATGTATCCAGTAGCCAGCGAGCTACATTCATGCTTATAACAAAGTCGACCAACCATCCACTAAAACGATTCAGAAATAACTACCCATGTTCATGCTGACAACCTGAGTGAGATAGAAGTTGCTGTGATAGTATAAACCATGGACCTATGAGGCTTATCAGTTCTATTTCCCATAGAGAACGAAGATCAGCCGATCGATCACAACTATTCACATATATAGAGATCGCACTATAATTACAACATTCGCATATACAGGGATCGCAGGATAACCACAGCTAGTGGGGAGCATCGGATTTGGGGGCATCGGGAACTAAATTCAAACGGTCCTCTTTCAGTATGCTACAGTAGTGTCTTAGTTTGGATTATGAGGTATCAACTGACATACATGAGAAGATGCTCGGATCGGTTTCTCGCCTAACCAGGCATCAACTTGTCTTCGACGCCTATATCGTACCCATGTGTCATCTTACCATGTGCAATGATCTACGCATGATTGAGTCGAAGTATCATCTTGCATGTTTGGACCACATATGCTTGTAAGATTACCTGCGTCAGAGTGGGAGAAGTGTCATCTTACATGCTTAGACTAACATAGGTTAGTAACTAATAAACATTTTCGCCAATCTAGAAACACGCGCGTGCATGTGCTCACGTGCTCTTCAGCTATCCGTCAAGACTGGCTCTGTCTTTGGAGTTTCGACAGAATGTATGCACACCGATCTTTCAGGCAGTTCATTCTGAGTTTTTTTCCTTTTCGAAGAAAGACACCAGAAAGACGATGAATTGGCTGCCATGTAGCGCTTGTGCTACGGTACTCAATCAAATCTGTTAATTATCAAGAAAAAAATCATTCTGGGTTCAGTTAGTCAAGGTCACTTCAAGCTGGACCTACAAATGTTAAAACAATTGTACCTATAAAAAGTTGGCTACAGACTATAGTGTTAGAATAAATCCGAGGCTATCGTCGATCATCCGAGAATCAAGCAATCACACGAGAACAACATCGAGATTTGTTAGCGAGGTTCACCTCATGGCTACATCCCCTGGGCCTGACTACGGTCGCTTCTTCCCATGACACCGCTACAATACCGCACACCGGCCACCCGGACGCCGGCACATGCCAACTTCTCCCCGCCTGGGACACAGTATGCCGATCTACATGGGCAGGGGGCTTGGGAGTCACCAACCTCAAGTGGATGAATATTGCACTTCAAGCGAAGTGGGCATGGCTACAACGTGCAGATGCCACAAGACCGTGGGCGGAATTCAAGTTCAGCATCCCAGAGGAAGCCAGAGCCCTGTTCCAGGAGCGGCAAGAGTGGAGCTTGGGGACGGCAAGACGGCCCTTTTTTGGGAAGATAGGTGGTGCAATGAATTTCGGCTTCAGGAGTTGGCCCCATTAATATATGCCAAAGTGGCAAGGAGGGCCAGGCACACAAGGACAGTGGACGAGGCAATGCTTCACGCCTCATGTACTAGAGATGTTGGGCCGAACTTGAACGTGGATGTGCTTGGCCAATTCCTGCAGCTCTGGGCGCAGGTGGGCGAGGTAACTTTGGAGGATCAGCGACCAGACCAGCTTCGGTGGTCATGGGAGAAGGATGGCCAGTTTTCGGTTCACTCTGCGTACGCGGCTAAGTTTGCCACGCATACTGTCTCGCCAACGGCAGCCTTCACTTGGGCATCGAGGGCCCCTCTGCGGTGCCGTTTTTTTGTGTGGCTCGCGCTTATGGGCAGAGTGTGGACTTCAGACAGGCTCGCACGGCGAGGCCTCCCGTGAAGGAAATATGCCCTAGAGGCAATAATAAAGTTATTATTTATTTCCTTATTTCATGATAAATGTTTATTATTCATGCTAGAATTGTATTAACTGGAAACATAATACATGTGTGAATACATAGACAAACAGAGTGTCACTAGTATGCCTCTACTTGACTAGCTCATTAATCAAAGATGGTTTTGTTTCCTAACCATAGACAAAGAGTTGTTATTTGATTAACGAGGTCACATCATTAGTTGAATGATCTGATTGACATGACCCATTCTATTAGATTAGCACCCGATCGTTTAGTATGTTGCTATTGCTTTCTTCATGACTTATACATGTTCCTTTGACTATGAGATTATGCAACTCCCGTTTACCGGAGGAACACTTTGGGTACTACCAAACGTCACAACGTAACTGGGTGATTATAAAGGAGTACTACAGGTGTCTCCAAAGGTAGATGTTGGGTTGGCGTATTTCAAAATTAGGATTTGTCACTCCGATTGTCGGAGAGGTATCTCTGGGCCCTCTCGGTAATGCTCATCACATAAGCCTTGCAAGCATTGCAACTAATGTGTTAGTTGTGAGATGATGTATTACGGAACGAGTAAAGAGACTTACCGGTAATGAGATTGAACTAGGTATTGGATACCGACGATCGAATCTCGGGTAAGTAACATACCGATGACAAAGGGAACAACGTATGTTGTTATGCGGTCTGACCGATAAAGATCTTCATAGAATATGTAGGAGCCAATATGGGCATCCAGGTCCCGCTATTGGTTATTGACCGGAGACATGTCTCGGTCATGTCTACATTGTTCTCGAACCGTAGGGTCCGCACGCTTAAGGTTACGATGACAGTTATTATGAGTTTATGCATTTTGATGTACCGAAGGAGTTCGGAGTCCCGGATGTGATCATGGACATGACGAGGAGTCTCGGAATAGTCGTGACATAAAGATTGATATATTGGACGACTATATTCGGACATCGGAATGGTTCCGAATGGTTTCGGATAATAACGGAGTACCGGGGGGGTTACCGGAACCCCCCGGGGGGTTAATGAGCCTCATGGGCCTAATGTGGAGAAGAGGAAGGGGCTGCCAGGGCTGGCCGCGCGCCCCCTCTCCCCCTAGTCCGAATTGGACAAGGAGGGAGGGGCGGCGCCCCCCCTTTCCTATTCTCCCTCCACCTCTCCTAGTTGGACAAGGAACGGGAGGGGAGTCCTACTCCCGGTAGGAGTAGGACTCCTCCTGCGCGCCACCATAGGGCCGGCCGCACCTCCCCCCTTGCTCCTTTATATACGGGGGCAAGGGGGCACCCGAGGACACACAAGTTGATCTTCGTGATCGTTCCTTAGCCGTGTGCGGTGCCCCCCTCCACCATATTCCACCTCGGTCATATCGTTGCAGTGCTTAGGCGAAGCCCTGCGCCGGTAGTACATCAAGATCGTCACCACGCCATCGTGCTGACAGAACTCCTCCCCGAAGCTTTGCTGGATCGGAGCCCGGGGATCGTCATCGAGCTGAACGTGTGCCAAGAACTCGGAAGTGCCGGAGTAACGGTGCTTGGATCGGTCGGATCGTGAAGACGTACGACTACATCAACCGCGTTGTTGTAACGCTTCCGCTTTCGGTCTACGAGGGTACGTAGACAACACTCTCCCCTCTCGTTGCTTTGCATCACCATGATCTTGCGTGTGCGTAGGAATTTTTTTGAAATTACTACGTTCCCCAACATCCCGCACCAGGACGCTTGTCCCCTATGCGATCAGGAATAGGAAACTGCCAATCACCTATTGGTCGGTTGTGTCTTTGCGCGTGAAGTATGGGCAAAGGTAGGCCTCATTGTGGGCATGGTTGGTTTGGCGCCTACGCAAGGAGAGGATTTACGTGCATGGAGCACTCGAGTGATGCGTCTTGGAAAGTATACAAAGACGGCGCACACCATTCAGACTCTGGTACTATGGGAGCTCTGGAAGCATCGCAACTCGATCGTGTTTGATGGCAAAACCCCGGATGTGCGGCATGTGTTGCGTAGAATTCAGGCTGAGGGAGTTGTATGGAAGCAGGCATGCATCCTGCACGCGGACCTGAACATTTTACCAGCAGACGTAGAGGTAGAGGGGTGGGTATATGGTGAGTAATCCGCCCTAGCTAGAAAGGTGGATCGCGTTGTGTAAACGCCATGTAAACAATGTGGACGGGGCTTCTTTTCCCCTTTCCTTCTATTAATATATGATACGCACACTCGTGCGTATTCGAGAAAAAGCATCGCGGTGGGCTCGGAGTAAATTTTATCCTCCTCTAACGTTTTTTATGCTTTGGCTAGTTCTGTTTAGAGGAGGAAAATCTAAATATTTTTTGGGGATCGGTTGGACATGCTCTCATCTCTGTCTTTGGAGTTTCGACAGAACGTAGACATATTGTCAATTGAGCCAATTCATTCTGAGTTCAGTTAGCTCCAAGCTGGACCTACAATTGTTAAAGCAGTTTTACTTGATCATGTCAATCAGAACAAGGTTTTTCTTTTGAAAGGGAATTCGGACCAAGGTTGGTACACAGTCAAGACACTGTTACATAGCAATGGCAATTGCAATGGCCTGCCCTGTCGTACATGCTTGCCAGTTGCCAACCGCTCGCTTCCTGCGATTTTGGTTGAGCGTTAGTGCACACATTGCACAGGTCGAGGCCTTCCCTTTAAGGGCTCGTCTTACCTGCGTGATCCTGATACAGGCTTTTCAAGGGATAGCTCTTAACCTCTTACTAACAGTTGGCTGTAAAGTGCATGTGGTTCTTGGTAGCAGTACGTATTGTGCAAGCTTGTCCTAGAGTCCAGCATGGTCCATAGTCTCCAGACACATCTTCGCACCTTGCATAGAAGCATGACCCAGTTTCCAACTTGTGCACCGACACATCAAAGTTGATGTAACAGTCAATGACATCTGAATGACCAGTTAATTGCTCCCTCACTATGCTATATATAAACTGGTATGGCACAAGCAAATTTTGATTCCAAGCTAGCTATGTGTCAAAGGCAGAAAAGTGAATGAATGGCATTCACGTGTGAAGGATGTATCCAGTAGCCAGCGAGCTACAATCATGCTTATAACAAAGTCGACCAACCATCCACTAAAACGATTCAGAAATAACTACCCATGTTCATGCTGACAACCTGAGTGAGATAGAAGTTGCTGTGATAGTATAAACCATGGACCTATGAGGCTTATCAGCTCTATTTCCTATAGAGAACGAAGATCAGCCGATCAATCACAACTATTCACATATATAGAGATCGCACTATAATTACAACATTCGCATATACAGGGATCGCAGGATAACCACAGCTAGTGGGGAGCATCGGATTTGGGGGCATTGGGAACTAAATTCAAACGGTCCTCTTTCAGTATGCTACAGTAGTGTCTTAGTTTGGATTATGAGGTATCAACTGACATACATGAGAAGATGCTCGGATCGGTTTCTCGCCTAACCAGGCATCAACTTGTCTTCGACGCATATATCGTACCCATGTGTCATCTTACCATGTGCAATGATCTACGCATGATTGAGTCGAAGTATCATCTTGCATGTTTGGACCACATATGCTTGTAAGATTACCTGCGTCAGAGTGGGAGAAGTGTCATCTTACATGCTTAGACTAACATAGGTTAGTAACTAATAAACATTTTCGCCAATCTAGAAACACGCGCGTGCATGTGCTCACGTGCTCTTCAGCTATCCGTCAAGACTGGCTCTGTCTTTGGAGTTTCGACAGAACGTATGCACACCGATCTTTCAGGCAGTTCATTCTGAGTTTTTTTCCTTTTCGAAGAAAGACACCAGAAAGACGATCAATTGGCTGCCATGTAGCGCTTGTGCTACGGTGCTCAATCAAATCTGTTAATTATCAAGAAAAAAATCATTCTGGGTTCAGTTAGTCAAGGTCACTTCAAGATGGACCTACAAATGTTAAAACAATTGTACCTATAAAAAGTTGGCTACAGACTATAGTGTTAGAATAAATCCGAGGCTATCGTCGATCATCCGAGAATCAAGCAATCACACGAGAACAACATCGAGATTTGTTAGCGAGGTTCACCTCATGGCTACATCCCCTGGGCCTGAATACGGTCGCTCCTTCCCATGACACCGCTACAATACCGCACACCGGCCACCCGGACAACGGCACATGCCAACTTCTCCCCGCCCGGGACACAGTATACCGACCTACATGGGCAGGGGGCTTGGGAGTCACCAACCTCAAGTGGATGAATATTGCACTTCAAGCGAAGTGGGCATGGCTACAACGTGCAGATGCCACAAGACCGTGGGCAGAATTCAAGTTCAGCATCCCAGAGGAAGCCAGAGCCCTGTTCCAGGAGCGGCAAGAGTGGAGCTTGGGGATGGCAAGACGGCCCTTTTTTGGGAAGATAGGTGGTGCAATGAATTTCGGCTTCAGGAGTTGGCCCCATTAATATATGCCAACGTGGCAAGGAGGGCTAGGCACACAAGGACAGTGGACGAGGCAATGCTTCACGCCTCATGGACTAGAGATGTTGGGCCGAACTTGAACGTGGATGAGCTTGGCAAATTCCTGCAGCTCTGGGCGCAGGTGGGCGAGGTAACTTTGGAGGATCAGCGGCCAGACCAGCTTCGGTGGTCATGGGAGAAGGATGGCCAGTTTTCGGTTCGCTCTGCGTACGCGGCTAAGTTTGCCACGCATACTGTCTCGCCAACGGCAGCCTTCACTTGGGCATCGAGGGCCCCTCTGCGGTGCCGTTTTTTTGTGTGGCTCGCGCTTATGGGCAGAGTGTGGACTTCAGACAGGCTCGCACGGCGAGGCCTCCCGCACCAGGACGCTTGTCCCCTATGCGATCAGGAAGAGGAAACTGCCAATCACCTATTGGTCGGTTGTGTCTTTGCGCGTGAAGTATGGGCAAAGGTAGGCCTCATTGTGGGCATGGTTGGTTTGGCGCCTACGCAAGGAGAGGATTTACGTGCATGGAGCACTCGAGTGATGCGGCTTGGAAAGTATACAAAGACGGCGCACGCCATTCAGACTCTGGTCCTATGGGAGCTCTGGAAGCATCGCAACTCGATCGTGTTTGATGGCAAAACCCCGGATGTGCGGCATGTGTTGCGTAGAATTCAGGCTGAGGGAGTTGTATGGAAGCACGCAGGCATCCTGCACGCGGACCTGAACATTTTACCAGCAGACGTAGAGGTAGAGGGGTGGGTATATGGTGAGTAATCCACCCTAGCTAGAAAGGTGGATCGCGTTGTGTAAACGCCATGTAAACAATGTGGACGGGGCTTCTTTTCCCCTTTCCTTCTATTAATATATGATACGCACACTCGTGCGTATTCGAGAAAAAGCATCGCGGTGGGCTCGGAGTAAATTTTATCCTTCTCTAACGTTTTTTAAGATTTGGCTAGTTCTGTTTAGAGGAGGAAAATCTAAATATTTTTTGGGGATCGGTTGGACATGCTCTCATCTCTGTCTTTGGAGTTTCGCCAGAACGTAGACATATTGTCAATTGAGCCAATTCATTCTGAGTTTAGTTAGCTCCAAGCTGGACCTACAATTGTTAAAGCAGTTTTACTTGATCATGTCAATCAGAACAAGGTTTTTCTTTTGAAAGGGAATTCGGACCAAGGTTGGTACAGAGTCAAGACACGGTTACATAGCAATGGCAATTGCAATGGCCTGCCCTGTCGTACATGCTTGCCAGTTGCCAACCGCTCGCTTCCTGCGATTTTGGTTGAGCGTTAGTGCACACATTGCACAGATCGAGGCCTTCCCTTTAAGGGCTCGTCTTACCTGTGTGATCCTGATACAGGCTTTTCAAGGGATAGCTCTTAACCTCTTACTAACAGTTGGCTGTAAAGTGCATGTGGTTCTTGGTAGCAGTACGTATTGTGCAAGCTTGTCCTAGAGTCCAGCATGGTCCATAGTCTCCAGACACATCTTCGCACCTTGCATAGAAGCATGACCCAGTTTCCAACTTGTGCACCAACACATCAAAGTTGATGTAACAGTCAATGACATCTGAATGACCAGTTAATTGCTCCCTCACTATGCTATATATAAACTGGTATGGCACAAGCAAATTTTGATTCCAAGCTAGCTATGTGTCAAAGGCAGAAAAGTGAATGAATTGCATTCACGTGTGAAGGATGTATCTAGTAGCCAGTGAGCTACATTCATTCTTATAACAAAGTCGACCAACCATTCACTCAAACGGTTCAGAAATAACTACCCATGTTCATGCTGACAACCTGAGTGAGATAGAAATTGTTGTGATAGTATAAACCATGGACCTATGAGGCTTATCAGCTCTATTTCCTATAGAGAAGGAAGATCAGCCGACCGATCACAACTATTCACATATATAGAGATCGCACTATAACTACAACATTCACATATAAAGGGATCACATGATAACCACAGCCAGTGGGGAGCATCGGATTTGGAGGCATGGGGAACTAAATTCAAACGGTCCTCTTTCAGTATGCTACAGTAGTGTCTTAGTTTGGATTGTGAGGTATCAACTGACATACTTGAGAAGATGCTCGGATCAGGTTCTCGCCTAACCAGGCATCAACTTGTCTTCGACGCCTATATCGTACCCATGTGTCATCTTACCATGTGCAATGATCTACGCATGATTGAGTCGAAGTATCATCTTGCATGTTTGGACCACATATGCTTGTAAGATTACCTGCGTCAGAGTGGGAGAAGTGTCATCTTACATGCTTAGACTAACATAGGTTAGTAACTAATAAACATTTTCGCCAATCTAGAAACACGCGCGTGCATGTGCTAGCGTGCTCTTCAACTATCCGTCAAGACTGGCTCTGTCTTTTTAGTTTCGACAGAACGTATGCACATCGATCTTTCAGGCAGTTCATTCTGAGTTTTTTTCCTTTTCGAAGAAAGACACCAGAAAGATGATGAATTGGCTGCCATGTAGCGCTTGTGCTACGGTACTCAATCAAATATGTTAATTATCAAGAAAAAAATCATTCTGGGTTCAGTTAGTCAAGGTCACTTCAAGCTGGACCTACAAATGTTAAAACAATTGTACCTATAAAAAGTTGGCTACAGACTATAGTGTTAGAATAAATCCGAGGCTATCGTCGATCATCCGAGAATCAAGCAATCACACGAGAACAACATCGAGATTTGTTAGAGAGGTTCACCTCATGGCTACATCCCCTGGGCCTGACTACGGTCGCTTCTTCCCATGACACCGCTACAATACCGCACACCGGCCACCCGGACGCCGGCACATGCCAACTTCTCCCCGCCCGGGACACAGTATGCCGACCTACATGGGCAGGGGGCTTGGGAGTCACCAACCTCAAGTGGATGAATATTGCACTTCAAGCGAAGTGGGCATGGCTACAACGTGCAGATGCCACAAGACCGTGGGCGGAATTCAAGTTCAGCATCCCAGAGGAAGCCAGAGCCCTGTTCCAGGAGCGGCAAGAGTGGAGCTTGGGGACGGCAAGACGACCCTTTTTTGGGAAGATAGGTGGTGCAATGAATTTCGGCTTCAGGAGTTGGCCCCATTAATATATGCCAAGGTGGCAAGGAGGGCCAGGCACACAAGGACAGTGGACGAGGCAATGCTTCACGCCTCATGGACTAGAGATGTTGGGCCGAACTTGAACGTGGATGAGCTTGGCCAATTCCTGCAGCTCTGGGCGCATGTGGGCGAGGTAACTTTGGAGGATCAGCGGCCAGACCAGCTTCGGTGGTCATGGGAGAAGGATGGCCAGTTTTCGGTTCGCTCTGCGTACGCGGCTAAGTTTGCCACGCATACTGTCTCGCCAACGGCAGCCTTCACTTGGGCATCGAGGGACCCTCTGCGGTGCCGTTTTTTTGTGTGGCTCGCGCTTATGGGCATAGTGTGGACTTCAGATAGGCTCGCACGGCGAGGCCTCCCGCACCAGGACGCTTGTCCCCTATGCGATCAGGAAGAGGAAACTGCCAATCACCTATTGGTCGGTTGTGTCTTTGCGCGTGAAGTATGGGCAAAGGTAGGCCTCATTGTGGGCATGGTTGGTTTGGCGCCTATGCAAGGAGAGGATTTACGTGCATGGAGCACTCGAGTGATGCGGCTTGGAAAGTATACAAAGACGGCGCACGCCATTCAGACTCTGGTCCTATGGGAGCTCTGGAAGCATCGCAACTCGATCGTGTTTGATGGCAAAACCCCGGATGTGCGGCATGTGTTGCGTAGAATTCAGGCTGAGGGAGTTGTATGGAAGCAGGCAGGCATCCTGCACGCGTACCTGAACATTTTACCAGGAGACGTAGAGGTAGAGGGGTGGGTATATGGTGAGTAATCCGCCCTAGCTAGAAAGGTGGATCGCGTTGTGTAAACGCCATGTAAACAATGTGGACGGGGCTTCTTTTCCCCTTTCCCTCTATTAATATATGATACGCACACTCGTGCGTATTCGAGAAAAAGCATCGCGGTGGGCTCGGAGTAAATTTTATCCTCCTCTAACGTTTTTTAAGCTTTGGCTAGTTCTGTTTAGAGGAGGAAAATCTAAATATTTTTTGGGGATCGGTTGGACATGCTCTCATCTCTGTCTTTGGAGTTTCGACAGAACGTAGACATATTGTCAATTGAGCCAATTCATTCTGAGTTCAGTTAGCTCCAAGCTGGACCTACAATTGTTAAAGCAGTTTTACTTGATCATGTCAATCAGAACAAGGTTTTTCTTTTGAAAGGGAATTCGGACCAAGGTTGGTACAGAGTCAAGACACGGTTACATAGCAATGGCAATTGCAATGGCCTGCCCTGTCGTACATGCTTGCCAGTTGCCAACCGCTCGCTTCCTGCGATTTTGGTTGAGCCTTAGTGCACACATTGCACAGATCGAGGCCTTCCCTTTAGGGGCTCGTCTTACCTGCGTGATCCTGATACAGGCTTTTCAAGGGATAGCTCTTAACCTCTTACTAACAGTTGGCTGTAAAGTGCATGTGGTTCTTGGTAGCAGTACGTATTGTGCAAGCTTGTCCTAGAGTCCAGCATGGTCCATAGTCTCCAGACACATCTTCGCACCTTGCATAGAAGCATGACCCAGTTTCCAACTTGTGCACCGACACATCAAAGTTGATGTAACAGTCAATGACATCTGAATGACCAGTTAATTGCTCCCTCACTATGCTATATATAAACTGGTATGGCACAAGCAAATTATGATTCCAAGCTAGCTATGTGTCAAAGGCAGAAAAGTGAATGAATTGCATTCACGTGTGAAGGATGTATCCAGTAGCCAGCGAGCTACATTCATGCTTATAACAAAGTCGACCAACCATCCACTAAAACGGTTCAGAAATAACTACCCATGTTCATGCTGACAACCTGAGTGAGATAGAAGTTGCTGTGATAGTATAAACCATGGACCTATGAGGCTTATCAGCTCTATTTCCTATGGAGAACGAAGATCAGCCGACCGATCACAACTATTCACATATATAGAGATCGCACTATAACTACAACATTCACATATACAGGGATCACATGATAACCACAGCTAGTGGGGAGCATCGGATTTGGAGGCATCGGGAACTAAATTCAAACGGTCCTCTTTCAGTATGCTACAGTAGTGTCTTAGTGTGGATTATGAGGTATCAACTGACATACTTGAGAAGATGCTCGGATCAGGTTCTCGCCTAACCAGGCATCAACTTGTCTTCGACGCCTATATCGTACCCATGTGTCATCTTACCATGTGCAATGATCTACGCATGATTGAGTCGAAGTATCATCTTGCATGTTTGGACCACATATGCTTGTAAGATTACCTGCGTCAAAGTGGGAGAAGTGTCATCTTACATGCTTAGAATAACATAGGTTAGTAACTAATAAACATTTTCGCCAATCTAGAAACACGCGCGTGCATGTGCTCACGTGCTCTTCAGCTATCCGTCAAGACTGGCTCTGTATTTGGAGTTTTGACAGAACGTATGCACATCGATCTTTCAGGCAGTTCATTCTGAGTTTTTTTCCTTTTTGAAGAAAGACACCAGAAAGACGATGAATTGGCTGCCATGTAGCGCTTGTGCTACGGTACTCAATCAAATCTGTTAATTATCAAGAAAAAAATCATTCTGGGTTCAGTTAGTCAAGGTCACTTCAAGCTGGACCTACAAATGTTAAAACAATTGTACCTATAAAAAGTTGGCTACAGACTATAGTGTTAGAATAAATCCGAGGCTATCGTCGATCATCCGAGAATCAAGCAATCACACGAGAACAACATCGAGATTTTTTAGCGAGGTTCACCTCATGGCTACATCCCCTAGGCATGACTACGGTCGCTTCTTCCCATGACACCGCTACAATACCGCACACCGGCCACCCGGACGCCGGCACATGCCAACTTCTCCCCGCCTGGGACACAGTATGCCGACCTACATGGGCAGGGGGCTTGGGAGTCACCAACCTCAGGTGGATGAATATTGCACTTCAAGCGAAGTGGGCATGGCTACAACGTGCAGATGCCACAAGACCGTGGGCGGAATTCAAGTTCAGCATCCCAGAGGAAGCCAGAGCCCTGTTCCAGGAGCGGCAAGAGTGGAGCTTGGGGACGGCAAGACGACCCTTTTTTGGGAAGATAGGTGGTGCAATGAATTTCGGCTTCAGGAGTTGGCCCCATTAATATATGCCAAAGTGGCAAGGAGGGCCAGGCACACAAGGACAGTGGACGAGGCAATGCTTCACGCCTCATGGACTAGAGATGTTGGGCCGAACTTGAACGTGGATGAGCTTGGCCAATTCCTGCAGCTCTGGGCGCAGGTGAGCGAGGTAACTTTGGAGGATCAGCGGCCAGACCAGCTTCGGTGGTCATGGGAGAAGGATGGCCAGTTTTCGGTTCGCTCTGTGTACGCGGCTAAGTTTGCCACGCATACTGTCTCGCCAACGGCAGCCTTCACTTGGGCATCGAGGGCCCCTCTGCGGTGCCGTTTTTTTGTGTGGCTCGCGCTTATGGGCAGAGTGTGGACTTCAGACAGGCTCGCACGGCGAGGCCTCCCGCACCAGGACGCTTGTCCCCTATGCGATCAGGAAGAGGAAACTGCCAATCACCTATTGGTCGGTTGTGTCTTTGCGCGTGAAGTATGGGCAAAGGTAGGCCTCATTGTGGGCATGGTTGGTTTGGCGCCTACGCAAGGAGAGGATTTACGTGCATGGAGCACTCGAGTGATGCGGCTTGGAAAGTATACAAAGACGGTGCACGCCATTCAGACTCTGGTCCTATGGGAGCTCTGCAAGCATCGCAACTCGATCGTGTTTGATGGCAAAACCCCGGATGTGCGGCATGTGTTGCGTAGAATTCAGGCTGAGGGAGTTGTATGGAAGCAGGCAGGCATCCTGCACGCGGACCTGAACATTTTACCAGCAGACGTAGAGGTAGAGGGGTGGGTATATGGTGAGTAATCTGCCCTAGCTAGAAAGGTGGATCGCGTTGTGTAAACGCCATGTAAACAATGTGGACGGGGCTTCTTTTCCCCTTTCCTTCTATTAATATATGATACGCACACTCGTGCGTATTCGAGAAAAAGCATCGCGGTGGGCTCGGAGTAAATTTTATCCTCCTCTAACGTTTTTTAAGCTTTGGCTAGTTCTTTTTAGAGGAGGAAAATCTAAATATTTTTTGGGGATCGGTTGGACATGCTCTGATCTCTGTCTTTGGAGTTTCGACAGAACGTAGACATATTGTCAATTGAGCCAATTCATTCTGAGTTCAGTTAGCTCCAAGCTGGAACTATGAAAAAATAGGTACCATAGATACAATCACATACATGAATGTATATAGTACAGGAACATGTCGGATTCTTGAGTAATCCAAATTTAAATTCAATGCCTGGAACACCAGGTCGGCGACGCAAAGGAAGCGTCCACAATAGGGCGGCACCGGACCGACGAGGTCAGTGGTGCCGAGGGTGCATTTGGGGATGGGTGTTGCTTCATGGGCTAGGTAAGCGGAGCGGGAAGCGTCCGCCTCAGGGCGCTCCAGCATCGACGAGTCCACGGGTGGTGAGATGGCGTCGACGGGACTGTCAACAAGATGACTGTCAAATTCTCTTGGTGAACAATGAGACTAATGCAACTAAAAAATCAGATTAATGTATTAAGTACTAAGTAGCTTAGTTTGACATTTTCGTAGTAGCGTATTGTTTTCTTACACTTCGTATCGTATAGTGATGTAACGTAGTTGAGGTGGAACGTAATTGAGGTAGAACTTCTGGAAAGCTTTTTGTAGGTGGAAAAGAGGTGGAACTTAGGTCAGCCCAACCCTGCCCCGGACTCTACAAACTAGACGAACCCAATACAAACTCGGCCGCTAAGCCCAACCCTGCCCGGACTCTACCGTGTGCAAACCTAGAAATCACCAAGCACTACCGTCTCCACCGTCCCTCGCCTCTGCACTCCTCGGCACTCGGCGGCAATCAGCGGCTGCGAGCAATGTCTTCGTCAACGACGCACCGGACGAGCATCTGGCCGTTGACCACCGCCGTCGCCTCCAGCGCCACGACCACCTCCTGTTCCTCCACAGACCCGGCAGAAACCGCCTCGTCCTCGTCGTACTTCCTACCGGAGCTGATCCCACTGGTCGCGAGCCGACTGACGACCCTACAGGATTTCTTCGCCCTCCGCACCACCTGCCGCACCTACCGGGCTCTCCTCCCGCTGTCGCAGTCCAACCTCGCCTCCCAGGCTCCGCTCCTCCTCGTCCCGCACAAGGCATCTTCCTCGGAAGCCCTCTTCCACATCCCACTCCGCCGCATCCTCCGCTTCCGCCTCCCCCGCACCCCCCTAGCCCACCGCGACCCCAACAATGCCGAATTCCATTCCTTCGGTTGCCGTGTCGCCATCGAAGACAGCGATGCCGTGGGCAGCCACCGCGAGCTCCACATCTGCCACCTCCTCACAGGCGAGCGAGTTCGCCTGCCCGATCCCCCGAAAGACTACGAAGGAATCATCTTTGCCGGCGATCTCGTCCTCACCTTCAATCGATACTACCACACCGTCCGCTACTGCCGCATTGGAGACAAGGACAATGACTGGCGAGCAGCGCGGTGCGCTCAAGGCTACGTGCTTCGTGACCTGATTTCCCTGAATGGCACCCTCTACGCATTGATTTTTCCAAATTACTGCCTCGCCTCGCGGTGGGTGTAGCTTGTTCTTTAATATTCTCCAGTTTGCAGGTTGCCTTGGTCCGGATCATCCGGCAGTTCGAGGGAACTGCTTGTACGTCATTTAGTAGGTATTATAGTTATGATATTTTTACCCTCAGAGGATACGATTTCAACCATGTCAGCACGATCCATTGTTATAGCCCATTTGTTGTCTCCTACTGTTGCTTGTAGCTAGGCTGAGCCTCAACCACTCTGCCCAATTATCTTTGCTCTCTTCACCAAAATAGTTTATCACCCAAACTGACAGAGCTATTTTACAGCACCCTTAAATCATTAAGGAACGTTAATTTTAGAAAAATCATTAACGAGCATTCATTTTGTGAGTTCCGACGGATGTGATTTATTTGCACCCCAAAGCACTAGCAGGGAGTACCACCACCTATTACCGTGGATTACCACGACTTGGAGGGGGGAAAGGCGTAATTGCTTAACAATCAATCCTCTATTTTTGTCTTGTATGCGGACAGCGAGTCAATGACGAGCTCGTCATTTGTGATTCATGACAGCGAGTCGACGGCGCGCGCGAACCATAGACTTCTGCAGGACGGCCAGTGGACGTTCTCAAATGCTCAAAGCATTGACGCGGCATGCCATCATCGCACTACTGTGTTGCCTCAGGGCCACTCGAGGTGGCAGTTGACGAGCCTCCAAGTCTGCAACTATCAGTGGCACAAAATAATCAAGTCCGGCAAGGTCATTAAGATCTTCTAGCAATGTTTCTCCGTCAAGAAAGTAAAAAATGACCAGGACCTTGCAATACCTCCACTGGATGCAAAAAGTAAAAAAAAAAAAAAACTTTAGCAGTAGGGAAATCACTCAATTTATTAAAAATTAGAAATCACAGTAACATGATTAATAGTCTGATGCTTGTTGCGATTGATCAACACTTCAGGGGTGGCTCGAGATGCGCGGTCGAGGAGCCGAGCCACTGGGTCTGGGTGTGTGTTTGTTGGGGAAGCACCGGCTACGTCAGATGTGATCAGTGCGGTGACAGTTATCCATATATTGGAAAGTTAAATTGTCTAAACTACCCATGGGTAAATGTGATTGGTACTCCGGTAGCTTGGTAGGGAGTACCACGCTACCATAAAATAGCTCAACGAACACCGGCTGTTATGTGCTAATGCTTGAGCGGATAGGATTAATTTGGTTGAGTTGGACGCATGCATGGAAATGGGAGGCATCTGGAGGAACATGCGGGACCGAAACATACGTCAACATGGCACTATAGTTATTGTAGTACGCGACATACAGGAACACCATGCAAAAAGGTGGCTCATGTAGGTGCGTAAGAAAACATCTATCTCTTGTTGGAGAAGTGTTTGATGATTAGCTCATCAAGCACTCCCTTGAGGCATATATGACCTTACCGCAATGGATGAAGGAATACCCAGGGCACCGAGGAGCCTGAATAGCATTACGAGTGTCCGCGTTGAAGTTGCTAGCAAGATTCATGCATGAGTTAATGCCTACTGAATGTTACATTTTATACTGCAGTGAAGTTTCTCTCTTGCCTGTGTGATTGTTTCAAGAACGTATTATTTTTAGTAGTGTTGAGCAGCACTGATTACATGATGACTGTAAGCAGGAAGATTGGATCTCATCGTGTTACTTTAGATTCTCCTAAATCTCACTGGTCGCCCTTCTACCAATACACAGTTTGGCATCGGCCCAATTTGGGTCCTAAATTCCACTCTCTACGCACCCGTGGCGATCTCTTAGTGTACGAAGAACTATTCACATGGGGACAGGCTGCATAGACCCAAAAAAAGGGTTACATGTAGGCACTAGTGCAGATACGGTTATCGCACACGGTTCACAACCTCTATCACACATGGAGTGTTGAACCGGCACCTTAGGCTGGTGTGTGATAGATGGGAATCACACATGATAAAGAAATCATGTAAGGTAGGGTGATAAGAATGTTTACATGTATCAGAGGCAAGGCTGTGAACGATTCACATTAAAAACTCGCAGAGGCACATAGGTGCGGGACCACGCACGTTCCTAGCCATGCCCGGACGTCTGATTGCCTCATGATCCGTAAAGTTCTTGGATTCCACACGAGAGCACACCAAGTTTTAAGTTTCAGCTTCTGAAACTTGAAACTTTGTCATGTACCTTAGGCTGGTGTGTGATAGATGGGAATCACACATGATAAAGAAATCATGTAAGGTAGGGTGATAAGAATGTTTACATGTATCAGAGGCAAGGCTGTGAACGATTCACATTAAAAACTCACAGAGGCACATAGGTGCGGGACCACGCACGTTCCTAGCCATGCCCGGACGTCTGATTGCCTCATGATCCGTAAAGTTCTTGGATTCCACACGAGAGCACACCAAGTTTTAAGTTTCAGCTTCTGAAACTTGAAACTTTGTCATTCGCTTGAACCAAGTTTCTAGATTTTGTCGTTCTCTCATACCAAAATTCAACAGTAGAAAGATAGCAAAGTTTAAAAAACTCATCATAATGAGAAACACGATTATGCAAAGCAAACTTAATTTGAAGATGGGTCTTATTTGAAAGCCCTTCATCATGAGAAACACGATTATGCAAAGCAAACTTAATTTAGACTTTTGGTTCAGAAGATGTAAAAGATGGAAAATTGAAAGAAAAAGGAAAAAGGGATCGATGCCCCCGCACCTGCATGCCACAAAGTGCGTGCCTGAAATGCATTCATGTTTCAAGTACATATCCAGCTAACTACATTCATGCTTATTACAAAGACGACCAGCCATCCACCAAAAGCATTCGGAAAAAAATTACTCCCTTTTTATGCTGGACCTACACATGTTCAAAAAATTAGTCTCCTTTTTAGCAAATAGACTATATATAGACTTTGGTATCTTTATATTTATAAGGAAAAGGAACAAAAGTAACAAGTTACATCCATCCAAGCACGAACTTGACTCAGTGTGAGTATGGAAACTAGGGCGCAGGGATAGGGTGCGCAACCGTCATGAATTCGGGCTACGTCTCAGGCAAGATGTTAATTTCGACATATGGTCTGGTCGAGAAGAATTCGCGGTCGCCGTACCTCCGAGGGCCAAGATCTGGTCGAGCAGCCATCTAGTGAGATGCCCACGCGCGTGCACTCGGCTTGTAATGGTTCTGCCATAGTTTTATCCACGGCGTACTCTGCTTGTTGATGTCTTAGGCCTCGTTCTATCACATCAACTTTGATAAGAACAGTTGTGTACATTACAATGATACAGAGCCAGGGGTTTCAAGCTCCATTAGAAAAAATGCCAGCTAGATCTGAGCTGCCACACGAACACAAATCATGTTCTAGTGCACATGCAAATGGCTCTGAAATTGGTCAAGGGGATCTATCGTGGTGTATAAGTGTATGTTTGAGTGTGATACTGCTACCTTGACTAACCGGTGGTGATCAGAATTCAGAAAGCACATACGGTATGGCCATGCACCAACCAAGTTCCGTTCTTTTTGCAGGAAAAACCAAATTGATATAACAGCCAATGACATGTCGATGGTCAGTAATTAATCCCTTCCTCACTATGCTATATATAAAGTTATAAACTGATATGAGACAAGAACATCTTGGCTCGAAGCTAGCTATATAGCAATGGCAAGACAATGAATGAATCGTATCCATGTGTCAAGGACGTATCCAGGGAAATTCATGCTTATACAAAGACGGCCAACCATCCATCAAAAGCAACCGGAAATAACTACCCATGTTAATGTTGGCAACTGGAGTGATATAGAAGTCACTTTGATAGAGATCACACAACAACCATCCGGTGAGCAGCATGGGAGTTGGAGGCATCGAGAACTAAACTCATACATCGTTATTTCTCTATGCTACAACAGTGACCTGGAATGGTTTAGGATGACATGGATTATGAGGTATCAGCTAGCTGACTTGAGAAGGTTCTTTGATCAGGTTGTGGTCTAACCAGGCATTAAGTTGTCAGGGATGACTAACTCGTACACCTATGCCGCCTTACCATGCGAGAATGTCTAAGCATGAGTGGAAGGAAGTGCCATCGCATGTTTGAACTCATTTATGTTAAGTAATAAAAAAGTCTGTGTCCCATCAGAAACACGTACGTGCACGCTCTTCACTTTGAGCATCTCTAACCAATCATGAATTTAGAGAAGGATAAGATCAAGTACCCTTTAATAGAGTATATATCCTCTTCTAGAAAAGTGTCGTTTTTAATTGATCTTATAAATTTAATGAAGTAAAACTATCAACACAACTTCAGTGCAAAATTCGCCTAGATTCAAACTTGATTTGGTAAAAACTTGATTCAAAACATTTTACATAAATTAAACGAAATTTAGACTAAGATTGTGTAGACTACTCAATATCGGTCTTGTTGTCAATAATCTCCCAATCTGATTCGGTGAGACCTCCGATGAGACAGCCATGTCCCTCGTCGCTGGAGTTGCTGGAGAGGTCCATAACCTCCGTCCTTCCGGCTGCATACTCCTCGTACAGTCGGCCCTCTACCGCGAAACACGTCGGGGTAGCGGCGGCAGAGTTCCACAACGTAGGCCAGCTTGCTCCACCTGGAGGCGCTCATGGGCCTCTATGTCCTCCCACATCTCCCATGGGGTGCTTACCCGGGGGACGACCGGCTCCAACCGCGGCAGCCCATGGGGGAAGTTGCATCGGGCAACTGTTAGAATAAAACGCTAATGCAAGATCATAGACGACACACCGAGGCACGATATTTGTTAACGAGGTTCATCGATATGCATGGCGACTTCCCCGGAGCATGACTACGGGCGCTCCTCCCCAAGATATCGCAACACCGGCCGCCCGGGCGCCGGCACAAGCCGTCGGCTCCCCCGCGTACCTGTTGCTATCAAGTCGTCATAGGTTACAACGTGTGGTGCCCCTCCGTATATAAGAGGCCTATGATACAAGTGTCCGACTACTAAACAACTCCTACCTAACCACACCAATTACAACTCCAAGTCCACGTAACCCCTTGCGTACATAATATTCGACACAAACATAACAAACTCCACCTTGACGAATATTCTCCACCACCTAGAAGTCGTCCATGCTCGAACCTCCATGTACTCAGGACTTGGGTTGTCTCCTTTGTAGCTTACTGAGAGCTACCCGACGGGTGAGACCCGCCTCCACCGTGAGACTCCACTGCTACTCCTGCAGCTTCACTTTCCATGGCTCCACATGCAATAGTGCTCCCTTGCAACTTGAAAAGATGCGAAGCCGTCCTCTCTCATATCATCATGGTCACCCCATCTTCCATGATTTTCATGGTCTTCGTATCCCGATTACAACGGAATTCCATACCACCATCATGAAGAACGCCAAGCGAAATTAGATTTCTCCTTAGCCCTGGCACATGCCTGACTCCCCGAAGCACCCGCTCAACTCCGTCAAACATCCTGATTTTGATGTCACCTACTCCAGCAACACGATAACCTGTGTCATCGCCCACATGGGCTAAACCAAACTCACCAGACTTGTACGAAGAGAACCACCCCCTGTTGGGCGTCGCATGAAAAGAGCAAGCTGAATCCAACATCCACGCTTCAGTTTTTGTTGACCGCATGTTTGATACTACGAGAACATCACTACTGCTGTCCGAGTCATCACCACGAGTAGCCGCATTAGCACTTGCCCCACCCTTCAGTTCTGGGCCTTTCCTCTTTATATGTCCCCAATCCTTGCACCTGTAGCACTGCACCTTTTTCTTCTCCGCCTCTTGTCCCTTCCTGATCTGATAACTTTTAACTACCAACCCCAAACCTTGAGTACTCTCCTCTGTAGCATTCTTTTGCTTTCTCAACTCATGCCCAAGCAACGCTGCAGTGACTTCCTCATTATTGACGGTTGTCTTTCCATGTGTCAATGTAATGACCAAATGCTCATAGGACGGTGGCAACGAAACAAGAAGTAGTGCCTTATCCTCATCCTCAATCTTCACATCCAGACGCGCTAGATCCGTGACCAATTGATTAAAGGCGTTCACATGCTTCACAAGATTCGACCCCTCCTGCATCTTCAGCCCATAGAACTTTTGCTTCAAATACAGCTTATTGGTCGCTGACTTGGACATATAACGATTTGCCAACTTGTCCCAAATTCCCTTAGGAGTATCTTCGTCCATGACATGATACATGACCTGATCCGCAAGACAAAGCCGTATGGTAGCGGCCGCCTGCACTTGCATATCCTCCCACGCATCGTTGTCAACCTTGGCCGGCTTCGTCTCCTGCAAACCCTTCAAGATTCCCTGCTGCGCCAGAATATCCTTAACTCTTGTCAGTCATAGACCGAAGTTACCTGTGCCATCGAATTTCACCAAATCAAACCTGGTGAATCCCGGCGCCATGCCGAGCCGCGATCTAACCGACCTGTTGCCGTCGGTCTTACCGCCCTTTTCCTATGTGACTTCCTCAAGAAAAAGATCCTGATCCCGTATTCCTCGTCTGAAGCCACGCCGCGGTCCACGGTCTACCAAGAAATCTGACTTGCACAACCTTCTTGTCCGCCCTTTCAGAAAATCACCATGAAGCCTTGCCGACGCGCAGATGAACTTGCCCTCCGCCGAAACCTACTGCTCTACCTTTTACTGAACCTGACTATTTTCTGTGCCTTTGCTGCCTCGCGTCGCCGGCCTTTTATTACTGTTGAAACAACCCACGGCCTTACCTTTTCCTTCCCTGACACGGAAATCAAAATCACGGACCGCGCAGATATATCCAATCCAATACAGTACCAATCTCCAACGGACCAAACATGCATGCACACGGCTCCTTGAATCACAAATTAGCAGGCATGTCCCCTGGACCCAAAACGCACACGCACGCACGTATCATCACATAGGTTCACCGCATGTATGTTAGTCCCCTTGACTCCTGCCACAATACGATTTTTCTATCCTTGTGCACCGCACTCCGTCCGAGAAACCTACAGCTTTGGCCTTCCTTTGTCTTGCACGTCACGCCGCTGTCGAGACCGATTGCCACACGCCTCCGAGGCTCCGAGCGGCCGTCTCGCGCAACGCCAGGTAGCGAAGCCTGTCCAACCTTTCCTCTGTCCGCGTCCCTCAGAAAAACTCGCCGTTGATCTCGACGACAACTTCTGCCATGTCTCCTTTCTTGGTTCTCGCCAGCTATCTGTAACAGCCCTGTCGCACGTACTCATCTGACGTCAACCCTGCCGAAACAGTCGCCACCTCGCGCATCATCCATGCATGAGTCGTGCCGTACCCTGGCCATCCACGTCGCCAACACAATCCGTCCTCACTATTGCGCGGTCACCCTTGTACAACACCGAGCGCATCATCTCGATGCTCTCACACTCCGATCTATCCGGCCGCCCCCCACGTCTGGTCGCCGGTCTGATCGCGAGTCGAATCAGTCGCCTCCGCAACGTCTTCAACAGCCACTACACCGGTCCGATCGCCACGTCTAGCCGATCCTTACCGATCGCAGCCCATCGAACGGTCCAGGCCTCCTGCCTGAAGTGTCCGACACCACCGACCGCCTCCGCGATCGCCGCCATGCTCCACCTTGCGCCAATCGGACGTTCCATGGCATCCGTCGAGCATGACCCTTGTACCTCCGGATGATCTTCCGCATAGCCTTCTCACAACCTTTCTCATGATACCACTTGTTAGAATAAAACGCTAATGCAAGATCATAGACGACACACCGAGGCACGATATTTGTCAACGAGGTTCAACGATATGGCTACATCCCCGGAGCATGACTACGGGCACTCCTCCCCAAGATACCGCAACACCGGCCGCCCGGGCGCCGGCACAAGCCGTCGGCTCCCCCGCGTACCTGTTGCTATCAAGTCGTCATGGGTTACAACGTGTGGTGCCCCTCCGTATATAAGAGGCCTAGGATACAAGTGTCCGACTCCTAAACAACTCGTACCTAACCACACCAATTACAACTCCAAGTCCACGTAACCCCTTGCGTACATAATATTCGACACAAATATAACAACAACATCACTGTAGAGATGGACCGAGTTGATGTCGTTTGCATGCGCTGCTTGTATCGCGGAGTGGAAGGAGAGAAGCCAATGATGCTTCTCGGTGTCATGGTCATATTCTCCATGACGAACGTTCCCCACTAGCGCTGGCGCACACCGATGTTTGCTCCTGCAGCGGCTGAGGCGGCAGGTCGTGATGTGCGATGTGCCGGTGCGGGAGGGGGACAAAGCGCTAGTTCGAGAGGAAGCGCCGTTGTGGCAACGCTCGTGGCGGCGTGGATCCATGGGCCGAGCGTTGGGGATGAGCAGCGGGGAAAGGCAACAACTAGATCCGGCCATTATTAACGATGAGAGGGCGGGGGAAGTGGATTGCGCGGCAGGTGCGGTGTTAGGTGAGGCGAAGTGGAGTGGAGGAGTTTTACTACACGGCCGCTCGGCCGAGTGTATTTAAGCATCGCGGTGGGCTCGGAGTAAACTTTATCCTATTCTAACGTTTTTTAAGCTTTGGCTAGTTCGGTTTAGAGGAGGAAAATCTAAATATTTTTTGGGGATCGGTTGGACATGCTCTCATCTCTGTCTTTGGAGTTTCGACAGAACGTAGACATATTGTCAATTGGGCGTTCAGTTAGTTAAAGCAGTTGTACTTGATCATGTCAATCGGACCAAGGTTTTTTTTTGAGAGAAAATTCGGCTCAAGGTTGATACAGAGTCAAGACATAGTTACACAGCTATGGCAATTGCAATGGCCTGCCCTGTAGTACATGCTTGCTATCCGGTCGCTTCCTGCGATTTTGGTTGAGTGGTAAGTGCACACATTCCACAGATCGATGCCTTTCCTTTAAGGGCTCGTCTTACCTGCATGATCCTGATACTGGCCTTCGAAGGGATAGCTCGTATAACCTCTTACTAACAATTGGCTGTAAAGTGCATGCGGTTCACGTTAGCAGTACGTATTGTGCAAGCTTGTGCTAGAGTCCAGCATGGTCCAGAGTCTCCAGACACATCTTCGCACCTTGCATAGAAGCATGACCTAGTTTCCAACTTGTGCACCGACACATCAAAGTTGATGTAACAGTCAATGACATCTGAATGACCAGTTAATTGCTCCCTCACTATGCTATATATAAACTGGTATGGCACAAGCAAATTATGATTCCAAGCTAGCTATGTGTCAAAGGCAGAAAAGTGAATGAATGGCATTCACGTGTGAAGGATGTATCCAGTAGCCAGCGAGCTACATTCATGCTTATAACAAAGTCGACCAACCATCCACTAAAACGATTCAGAAATAACTACCCATGTTCATGCTGACAACCTGAGTGAGATAGAAGTTGCTGTGATAGTATAAACCATGGACCTATGAGGCTTATCAGTTCTATTTCCCATAGAGAACGAAGATCAGCCGATCGATCACAACTATTCACATATATAGAGATCGCACTATAATTACAACATTCGCATATACAGGGATCGCAGGATAACCACAGCTAGTGGGGAGCATCGGATTTGGGGGCATCGGGAACTAAATTCAAACGGTCCTCTTTCAGTATGCTACAGTAGTGTCTTAGTTTGGATTATGAGGTATCAACTGACATACATGAGAAGATGCTCGGATCGGTTTCTCGCCTAACCAGGCATCAACTTGTCTTCGACGCCTATATCGTACCCATGTGTCATCTTACCATGTGCAATGATCTACGCATGATTGAGTCGAAGTATCATCTTGCATGTTTGGACCACATATGCTTGTAAGATTACCTGCGTCAGAGTGGGAGAAGTGTCATCTTACATGCTTAGACTAACATAGGTTAGTAACTAATAAACATTTTCGCCAATCTAGAAACACGCGCGTGCATGTGCTCACGTGCTCTTCAGCTATCCGTCAAGACTGGCTCTGTCTTTGGAGTTTCGACAGAATGTATGCACACCGATCTTTCAGGCAGTTCATTCTGAGTTTTTTTCCTTTTCGAAGAAAGACACCAGAAAGACGATGAATTGGCTGCCATGTAGCGCTTGTGCTACGGTACTCAATCAAATCTGTTAATTATCAAGAAAAAAATCATTCTGGGTTCAGTTAGTCAAGGTCACTTCAAGCTGGACCTACAAATGTTAAAACAATTGTACCTATAAAAAGTTGGCTACAGACTATAGTGTTAGAATAAATCCGAGGCTATCGTCGATCATCCGAGAATCAAGCAATCACACGAGAACAACATCGAGATTTGTTAGCGAGGTTCACCTCATGGCTACATCCCCTGGGCCTGACTACGGTCGCTTCTTCCCATGACACCGCTACAATACCGCACACCGGCCACCCGGACGCCGGCACATGCCAACTTCTCCCCGCCTGGGACACAGTATGCCGATCTACATGGGCAGGGGGCTTGGGAGTCACCAACCTCAAGTGGATGAATATTGCACTTCAAGCGAAGTGGGCATGGCTACAACGTGCAGATGCCACAAGACCGTGGGCGGAATTCAAGTTCAGCATCCCAGAGGAAGCCAGAGCCCTGTTCCAGGAGCGGCAAGAGTGGAGCTTGGGGACGGCAAGACGGCCCTTTTTTGGGAAGATAGGTGGTGCAATGAATTTCGGCTTCAGGAGTTGGCCCCATTAATATATGCCAAAGTGGCAAGGAGGGCCAGGCACACAAGGACAGTGGACGAGGCAATGCTTCACGCCTCATGTACTAGAGATGTTGGGCCGAACTTGAACGTGGATGTGCTTGGCCAATTCCTGCAGCTCTGGGCGCAGGTGGGCGAGGTAACTTTGGAGGATCAGCGACCAGACCAGCTTCGGTGGTCATGGGAGAAGGATGGCCAGTTTTCGGTTCACTCTGCGTACGCGGCTAAGTTTGCCACGCATACTGTCTCGCCAACGGCAGCCTTCACTTGGGCATCGAGGGCCCCTCTGCGGTGCCGTTTTTTTGTGTGGCTCGCGCTTATGGGCAGAGTGTGGACTTCAGACAGGCTCGCACGGCGAGGCCTCCCGTGAAGGAAATATGCCCTAGAGGCAATAATAAAGTTATTATTTATTTCCTTATTTCATGATAAATGTTTATTATTCATGCTAGAATTGTATTAACTGGAAACATAATACATGTGTGAATACATAGACAAACAGAGTGTCACTAGTATGCCTCTACTTGACTAGCTCATTAATCAAAGATGGTTTTGTTTCCTAACCATAGACAAAGAGTTGTTATTTGATTAACGAGGTCACATCATTAGTTGAATGATCTGATTGACATGACCCATTCTATTAGATTAGCACCCGATCGTTTAGTATGTTGCTATTGCTTTCTTCATGACTTATACATGTTCCTTTGACTATGAGATTATGCAACTCCCGTTTACCGGAGGAACACTTTGGGTACTACCAAACGTCACAACGTAACTGGGTGATTATAAAGGAGTACTACAGGTGTCTCCAAAGGTAGATGTTGGGTTGGCGTATTTCAAAATTAGGATTTGTCACTCCGATTGTCGGAGAGGTATCTCTGGGCCCTCTCGGTAATGCTCATCACATAAGCCTTGCAAGCATTGCAACTAATGTGTTAGTTGTGAGATGATGTATTACGGAACGAGTAAAGAGACTTACCGGTAATGAGATTGAACTAGGTATTGGATACCGACGATCGAATCTCGGGTAAGTAACATACCGATGACAAAGGGAACAACGTATGTTGTTATGCGGTCTGACCGATAAAGATCTTCATAGAATATGTAGGAGCCAATATGGGCATCCAGGTCCCGCTATTGGTTATTGACCGGAGACATGTCTCGGTCATGTCTACATTGTTCTCGAACCGTAGGGTCCGCACGCTTAAGGTTACGATGACAGTTATTATGAGTTTATGCATTTTGATGTACCGAAGGAGTTCGGAGTCCCGGATGTGATCATGGACATGACGAGGAGTCTCGGAATAGTCGTGACATAAAGATTGATATATTGGACGACTATATTCGGACATCGGAATGGTTCCGAATGGTTTCGGATAATAACGGAGTACCGGGGGGGTTACCGGAACCCCCCGGGGGGTTAATGAGCCTCATGGGCCTAATGTGGAGAAGAGGAAGGGGCTGCCAGGGCTGGCCGCGCGCCCCCTCTCCCCCTAGTCCGAATTGGACAAGGAGGGAGGGGCGGCGCCCCCCCTTTCCTATTCTCCCTCCACCTCTCCTAGTTGGACAAGGAACGGGAGGGGAGTCCTACTCCCGGTAGGAGTAGGACTCCTCCTGCGCGCCACCATAGGGCCGGCCGCACCTCCCCCCTTGCTCCTTTATATACGGGGGCAAGGGGGCACCCGAGGACACACAAGTTGATCTTCGTGATCGTTCCTTAGCCGTGTGCGGTGCCCCCCTCCACCATATTCCACCTCGGTCATATCGTTGCAGTGCTTAGGCGAAGCCCTGCGCCGGTAGTACATCAAGATCGTCACCACGCCATCGTGCTGACAGAACTCCTCCCCGAAGCTTTGCTGGATCGGAGCCCGGGGATCGTCATCGAGCTGAACGTGTGCCAAGAACTCGGAAGTGCCGGAGTAACGGTGCTTGGATCGGTCGGATCGTGAAGACGTACGACTACATCAACCGCGTTGTTGTAACGCTTCCGCTTTCGGTCTACGAGGGTACGTAGACAACACTCTCCCCTCTCGTTGCTTTGCATCACCATGATCTTGCGTGTGCGTAGGAATTTTTTTGAAATTACTACGTTCCCCAACATCCCGCACCAGGACGCTTGTCCCCTATGCGATCAGGAATAGGAAACTGCCAATCACCTATTGGTCGGTTGTGTCTTTGCGCGTGAAGTATGGGCAAAGGTAGGCCTCATTGTGGGCATGGTTGGTTTGGCGCCTACGCAAGGAGAGGATTTACGTGCATGGAGCACTCGAGTGATGCGTCTTGGAAAGTATACAAAGACGGCGCACACCATTCAGACTCTGGTACTATGGGAGCTCTGGAAGCATCGCAACTCGATCGTGTTTGATGGCAAAACCCCGGATGTGCGGCATGTGTTGCGTAGAATTCAGGCTGAGGGAGTTGTATGGAAGCAGGCATGCATCCTGCACGCGGACCTGAACATTTTACCAGCAGACGTAGAGGTAGAGGGGTGGGTATATGGTGAGTAATCCGCCCTAGCTAGAAAGGTGGATCGCGTTGTGTAAACGCCATGTAAACAATGTGGACGGGGCTTCTTTTCCCCTTTCCTTCTATTAATATATGATACGCACACTCGTGCGTATTCGAGAAAAAGCATCGCGGTGGGCTCGGAGTAAATTTTATCCTCCTCTAACGTTTTTTATGCTTTGGCTAGTTCTGTTTAGAGGAGGAAAATCTAAATATTTTTTGGGGATCGGTTGGACATGCTCTCATCTCTGTCTTTGGAGTTTCGACAGAACGTAGACATATTGTCAATTGAGCCAATTCATTCTGAGTTCAGTTAGCTCCAAGCTGGACCTACAATTGTTAAAGCAGTTTTACTTGATCATGTCAATCAGAACAAGGTTTTTCTTTTGAAAGGGAATTCGGACCAAGGTTGGTACACAGTCAAGACACTGTTACATAGCAATGGCAATTGCAATGGCCTGCCCTGTCGTACATGCTTGCCAGTTGCCAACCGCTCGCTTCCTGCGATTTTGGTTGAGCGTTAGTGCACACATTGCACAGGTCGAGGCCTTCCCTTTAAGGGCTCGTCTTACCTGCGTGATCCTGATACAGGCTTTTCAAGGGATAGCTCTTAACCTCTTACTAACAGTTGGCTGTAAAGTGCAAGTGGTTCTTGGTAGCAGTACGTATTGTGCAAGCTTGTCCTAGAGTCCAGCATGGTCCATAGTCTCCAGACACATCTTCGCACCTTGCATAGAAGCATGACCCAGTTTCCAACTTGTGCACCGACACATCAAAGTTGATGTAACAGTCAATGACATCTGAATGACCAGTTAATTGCTCCCTCACTATGCTATATATAAACTGGTATGGCACAAGCAAATTTTGATTCCAAGCTAGCTATGTGTCAAAGGCAGAAAAGTGAATGAATGGCATTCACGTGTGAAGGATGTATCCAGTAGCCAGCGAGCTACAATCATGCTTATAACAAAGTCGACCAACCATCCACTAAAACGATTCAGAAATAACTACCCATGTTCATGCTGACAACCTGAGTGAGATAGAAGTTGCTGTGATAGTATAAACCATGGACCTATGAGGCTTATCAGCTCTATTTCCTATAGAGAACGAAGATCAGCCGATCAATCACAACTATTCACATATATAGAGATCGCACTATAATTACAACATTCGCATATACAGGGATCGCAGGATAACCACAGCTAGTGGGGAGCATCGGATTTGGGGGCATTGGGAACTAAATTCAAACGGTCCTCTTTCAGTATGCTACAGTAGTGTCTTAGTTTGGATTATGAGGTATCAACTGACATACATGAGAAGATGCTCGGATCGGTTTCTCGCCTAACCAGGCATCAACTTGTCTTCGACGCATATATCGTACCCATGTGTCATCTTACCATGTGCAATGATCTACGCATGATTGAGTCGAAGTATCATCTTGCATGTTTGGACCACATATGCTTGTAAGATTACCTGCGTCAGAGTGGGAGAAGTGTCATCTTACATGCTTAGACTAACATAGGTTAGTAACTAATAAACATTTTCGCCAATCTAGAAACACGCGCGTGCATGTGCTCACGTGCTCTTCAGCTATCCGTCAAGACTGGCTCTGTCTTTGGAGTTTCGACAGAACGTATGCACACCGATCTTTCAGGCAGTTCATTCTGAGTTTTTTTCCTTTTCGAAGAAAGACACCAGAAAGACGATGAATTGGCTGCCATGTAGCGCTTGTGCTACGGTGCTCAATCAAATCTGTTAATTATCAAGAAAAAAATCATTCTGGGTTCAGTTAGTCAAGGTCACTTCAAGATGGACCTACAAATGTTAAAACAATTATACCTATAAAAAGTTGGCTACAGACTATAGTGTTAGAATAAATCCGAGGCTATCGTCGATCATCCGAGAATCAAGCAATCACACGAGAACAACATCTAGATTTGTTAGCGAGGTTCACCTCATGGCTACATCCCCTGGGCCTGAATACGGTCGCTTCTTCCCATGACACCGCTACAATACCGCACACCGGCCACCCGGACAACGGCACATGCCAACTTCTCCCCGCCCGGGACACAGTATACCGACCTACATGGGCAGGGGGCTTGGGAGTCACCAACCTCAAGTGGATGAATATTGCACTTCAAGCGAAGTGGGCATGGCTACAACGTGCAGATGCCACAAGACCGTGGGCGGAATTCAAGTTCAGCATCCCAGAGGAAGCCAGAGCCCTGTTCCAGGAGCGGCAAGAGTGGAGCTTGGGGACGGCAAGACGGCCCTTTTTTGGGAAGATAGGTGGTGCAATGAATTTCGGCTTCAGGAGTTGGCCCCATTAATATATGCCAAAGTGGCAAGGAGGGCCAGGCACACAAGGACAGTGGACGAGGCAATGCTTCACGCCTCATGGACTAGAGATGTTGGGCCGAACTTGAACGTGGATGAGCTTGGCAAATTCCTGCAGCTCTGGGCGCAGGTGGGCGAGGTAACTTTGGAGGATCAGCGGCCAGACCAGCTTCGGTGGTCATGGGAGAAGGATGGCCAGTTTTCGGTTCGCTCTGCGTACGCGGCTAAGTTTGCCACGCATACTGTCTCGCCAACGGCAGCCTTCACTTGGGCATCGAGGGCCCCTCTGCGGTGCCGTTTTTTTGTGTGGCTCGCGCTTATGGGCAGAGTGTGGACTTCAGACAGGCTCACACGGCGAGGCCTCCCGCACCAGGACGCTTGTCCCCTATGCGATCAGGAAGAGGAAACTGCCAATCACCTATTGGTCGGTTGTGTCTTTGCGCGTGAAGTATGGGCAAAGGTAGGCCTCATTGTGGGCATGGTTGGTTTGGCGCCTACGCAAGGAGAGGATTTACGTGCATGGAGCACTCGAGTGATGCGGCTTGGAAAGTATACAAAGACGGCGCACGCCATTCAGACTCTGGTCCTATGGGAGCTCTGGAAGCATCGCAACTCGATCGTGTTTGATGGCAAAACCCCGGATGTGCGGCATGTGTTGCGTAGAATTCAGGCTGAGGGAGTTGTATGGAAGCACGCAGGCATCCTGCACGCGGACCTGAACATTTTACCAGCAGACGTAGAGGTAGAGGGGTGGGTATATGGTGAGTAATCCACCCTAGCTAGAAAGGTGGATCGCGTTGTGTAAACGCCATGTAAACAATGTGGACGGGGCTTCTTTTCCCCTTTCCTTCTATTAATATATGATACGCACACTCGTGCGTATTCGAGAAAAAGCATCGCGGTGGGCTCGGAGTAAATTTTATCCTTCTCTAACGTTTTTTAAGATTTGGCTAGTTCTGTTTAGAGGAGGAAAATCTAAATATTTTTTGGGGATCGGTTGGACATGCTCTCATCTCTGTCTTTGGAGTTTCGACAGAACGTAGACATATTGTCAATTGAGCCAATTCATTCTGAGTTTAGTTAGCTCCAAGCTGGACCTACAATTGTTAAAGCAGTTTTACTTGATCATGTCAATCAGAACAAGGTTTTTCTTTTGAAAGGGAATTCGGACCAAGGTTGGTACAGAGTCAAGACACGGTTACATAGCAATGGCAATTGCAATGGCCTGCCCTGTCGTACATGCTTGCCAGTTGCCAACCGCTCGCTTCCTGCGATTTTGGTTGAGCGTTAGTGCACACATTGCACAGATCGAGGCCTTCCCTTTAAGGGCTCGTCTTACCTGTGTGATCCTGATACAGGCTTTTCAAGGGATAGCTCTTAACCTCTTACTAACAGTTGGCTGTAAAGTGCATGTGGTTCTTGGTAGCAGTACGTATTGTGCAAGCTTGTCCTAGAGTCCAGCATGGTCCATAGTCTCCAGACACATCTTCGCACCTTGCATAGAAGCATGACCCAGTTTCCAACTTGTGCACCAACACATCAAAGTTGATGTAACAGTCAATGACATCTGAATGACCAGTTAATTGCTCCCTCACTATGCTATATATAAACTGGTATGGCACAAGCAAATTTTGATTCCAAGCTAGCTATGTGTCAAAGGCAGAAAAGTGAATGAATTGCATTCACGTGTGAAGGATGTATCTAGTAGCCAGCGAGCTACATTCATTCTTATAACAAAGTCGACCAACCATTCACTCAAACGGTTCAGAAATAACTACCCATGTTCATGCTGACAACCTGAGTGAGATAGAAAATGTTGTGATAGTATAAACCATGGACCTATGAGGCTTATCAGCTCTATTTCCTATAGAGAAGGAAGATCAGCCGACCGATCACAACTATTCACATATATAGAGATCGCACTATAACTACAACATTCACATATAAAGGGATCACATGATAACCACAGCCAGTGGGGAGCATCGGATTTGGAGGCATGGGGAACTAAATTCAAACGGTCCTCTTTCAGTATGCTACAGTAGTGTCTTAGTTTGGATTATGAGGTATCAACTGACATACTTGAGAAGATGCTCGGATCAGGTTCTCGCCTAACCAGGCATCAACTTGTCTTCGACGCCTATATCGTACCCATGTGTCATCTTACCATGTGCAATGATCTACGCATGATTGAGTCGAAGTATCATCTTGCATGTTTGGACCACATATGCTTGTAAGATTACCTGCGTCAGAGTGGGAGAAGTGTCATCTTACATGCTTAGACTAACATAGGTTAGTAACTAATAAACATTTTCGCCAATCTAGAAACACGCGCGTGCATGTGCTAGCGTGCTCTTCAACTATCCGTCAAGACTGGCTCTGTCTTTGGAGTTTCGACAGAACGTATGCACATCGATCTTTCAGGCAGTTCATTCTGAGTTTTTTTCCTTTTCGAAGAAAGATGATGAATTGGCTGCCATGTAGCGCTTGTGCTACGGTACTCAATCAAATATGTTAATTATCAAGAAAAAAATCATTCTGGGTTCAGTTAGTCAAGGTCACTTCAAGCTGGACCTACAAATGTTAAAACAATTGTACCTATAAAAAGTTGGCTACAGACTATAGTGTTAGAATAAATCCGAGGCTATCGTCGATCATCCGAGAATCAAGCAATCACACGAGAACAACATCGAGATTTGTTAGAGAGGTTCACCTCATGGCTACATCCCCTGGGCCTGACTACGGTCGCTTCTTCCCATGACACCGCTACAATACCGCACACCGGCCACCCGGACGCCGGCACATGCCAACTTCTCCTCGCCCGGGACACAGTATGCCGACCTACATGGGCAGGGGGCTTGGGAGTCACCAACCTCAAGTGGATGAATATTGCACTTCAAGCGAAGTGGGCATGGCTACAACGTGCAGATGCCACAAGACCGTGGGCGGAATTCAAGTTCAGCATCCCAGAGGAAGCCAGAGCCCTGTTCCAGGAGCGGCAAGAGTGGAGCTTGGGGACGGCAAGACGACCCTTTTTTGGGAAGATAGGTGGTGCAATGAATTTCGGCTTCAGGAGTTGGCCCCATTAATATATGCCAAGGTGGCAAGGAGGGCCAGGCACACAAGGACAGTGGACGAGGCAATGCTTCACGCCTCATGGACTAGAGATGTTGGGCCGAACTTGAACGTGGATGAGCTTGGCCAATTCCTGCAGCTCTGGGCGCATGTGGGCGAGGTAACTTTGGAGGATCAGCGGCCAGACCAGCTTCGGTGGTCATGGGAGAAGGATGGCCAGTTTTCGGTTCGCTCTGCGTACGCGGCTAAGTTTGCCACGCATACTATCTCGCCAACGGCAGCCTTCACTTGGGCATCGAGGGACCCTCTGCGGTGCCGTTTTTTTGTGTGGCTCGCGCTTATGGGCATAGTGTGGACTTCAGATAGGCTCGCACGGCGAGGCCTCCCGCACCAGGACGCTTGTCCCCTATGCGATCAGGAAGAGGAAACTGCCAATCACCTATTGGTCGGTTGTGTCTTTGCGCGTGAAGTATGGGCAAAGGTAGGCCTCATTGTGGGCATGGTTGGTTTGGCGCCTATGCAAGGAGAGGATTTACGTGCATGGAGCACTCGAGTGATGCGGCTTGGAAAGTATACAAAGACGGCGCACGCCATTCAGACTCTGGTCCTATGGGAGCTCTGGAAGCATCGCAACTCGATCGTGTTTGATGGCAAAACCCCGGATGTGCGGCATGTGTTGCGTAGAATTCAGGCTGAGGGAGTTGTATGGAAGCAGGCAGGCATCCTGCACGCGTACCTGAACATTTTACCAGTAGACGTAGAGGTAGAGGGGTGGGTATATGGTGAGTAATCCGCCCTAGCTAGAAAGGTGGATCGCGTTGTGTAAACGCCATGTAAACAATGTGGACGGGGCTTCTTTTCCCCTTTCCCTCTATTAATATATGATACGCGCACTCGTGCGTATTCGAGAAAAAGCATCGCGGTGGGCTCGGAGTAAATTTTATCCTCCTCTAACGTTTTTTAAGCTTTGGCTAGTTCTGTTTAGAGGAGGAAAATCTAAATATTTTTTGGGGATCGGTTGGACATGCTCTCATCTCTGTCTTTGGAGTTTCGACAGAACGTAGACATATTGTCAATTGAGCCAATTCATTCTGAGTTCAGTTAGCTCCAAGCTGGACCTACAATTGTTAAAGCAGTTTTACTTGATCATGTCAATCAGAACAAGGTTTTTCTTTTGAAAGGGAATTCGGACCAAGGTTGGTACAGAGTCAAGACACGGTTACATAGCAATGGCAATTGCAATGGCCTGCCCTGTCGTACATGCTTCCCAGTTGCCAACCACTCGCTTCCTGCGATTTTGGTTGAGCCTTAGTGCACACATTGCACAGATAGAGGCCTTCCCTTTAGGGGCTCGTCTTACCTGCGTGATCCTGATACAGGCTTTTCAAGGGATAGCTCTTAACCTCTTACTAACAGTTGGCTGTAAAGTGCATGTGGTTCTTGGTAGCAGTACGTATTGTGCAAGCTTGTCCTAGAGTCCAGCATGGTCCATAGTCTCCAGACACATCTTCGCACCTTGCATAGAAGCATGACCCAGTTTCCAACTTGTGCACCGACACATCAAAGTTGATGTAACAGTCAATGACATCTGAATGACCAGTTAATTGCTCCCTCACTATGCTATATATAAACTGGTATGGCACAAGCAAATTATGATTCCAAGCTAGCTATGTGTCAAAGGCAGAAAAGTGAATGAATTGCATTCACGTGTGAAGGATGTATCCAGTAGCCAGCGAGCTACATTCATGCTTATAACAAAGTCGACCAACCATCCACTAAAACGGTTCAGAAATAACTACCCATGTTCATGCTGACAACCTGAGTGAGATAGAAGTTGCTGTGATAGTATAAACCATGGACCTATGAGGCTTATCAGCTCTATTTCCTATAGAGAACGAAGATCAGCCGACCGATCACAACTATTCACATATATAGAGATCGCACTATAACTACAACATTCACATATACAGGGATCACATGATAACCACAGCTAGTGGGGAGCATCGGATTTGGAGGCATCGGGAACTAAATTCAAACGGTCCTCTTTCAGTATGCTACAGTAGTGTCTTAGTGTGGATTATGAGGTATCAACTGACATACTTGAGAAGATGCTCGGATCAGGTTCTCGCCTAACCAGGCATCAACTTGTCTTCGACGCCTATATCGTACCCATGTGTCATCTTACCATGTGCAATGATCTACGCATGATTGAGTCGAAGTATCATCTTGCATGTTTGGACCACATATGCTTGTAAGATTACCTGCGTCAAAGTGGGAGAAGTGTCATCTTACATGCTTAGAATAACATAGGTTAGTAACTAATAAACATTTTCGCCAATCTAGAAACACGCGCGTGCATGTGCTCACGTGCTCTTCAGCTATCCGTCAAGACTGGCTCTGTCTTTGGAGTTTTGACAGAACGTATGCACATCGATCTTTCAGGCAGTTCATTCTGAGTTTTTTTCCTTTTTGAAGAAAGACACCAGAAAGACGATGAATTGGCTGCCATGTAGCGCTTGTGCTACGGTACTCAATCAAATCTGTTAATTATCAAGAAAAAAATCATTCTGGGTTCAGTTAGTCAAGGTCACTTCAAGCTGGACCTACAAATGTTAAAACAATTGTACCTATAAAAAGTTGGCTACAGACTATAGTGTTAGAATAAATCCGAGGCTATCGTCGATCATCCGAGAATCAAGCAATCACACGAGAACAACATCGAGATTTTTTAGCGAGGTTCACCTCATGGCTACATCCCCTAGGCATGACTACGGTCGCTTCTTCCCATGACACCGCTACAATACCGCACACCGGCCACCCGGACGCCGGCACATGCCAACTTCTCCCCGCCTGGGACACAGTATGCCGACCTACATGGGCAGGGGGCTTGGGAGTCACCAACCTCAGGTGGATGAATATTGCACTTCAAGCGAAGTGGGCATGGCTACAACGTGCAGATGCCACAAGACCGTGGGCGGAATTCAAGTTCAGCATCCCAGAGGAAGCCAGAGCCCTGTTCCAGGAGCGGCAAGAGTGGAGCTTGGGGACGGCAAGACGACCCTTTTTTGGGAAGATAGGAGGTGCAATGAATTTCGGCTTCAGGAGTTGGCCCCATTAATATATGCCAAAGTGGCAAGGAGGGCCAGGCACACAAGGACAGTGGACGAGGCAATGCTTCACGCCTCATGGACTAGAGATGTTGGGCCGAACTTGAACGTGGATGAGCTTGGCCAATTCCTGCAGCTCTGGGCGCAGGTGAGCGAGGTAACTTTGGAGGATCAGCGGCCAGACCAGCTTCGGTGGTCATGGGAGAAGGATGGCCAGTTTTCGGTTCGCTCTGTGTACGCGGCTAAGCTTGCCACGCATACTGTCTCGCCAACGGCAGCCTTCACTTGGGCATCGAGGGCCCCTCTGCGGTGCCGTTTTTTTGTGTGGCTCGCGCTTATGGGCAGAGTGTGGACTTCAGACAGGCTCGCACGGCGAGGCCTCCCGCACCAGGACGCTTGTCCCCTATGCGATCAGGAAGAGGAAACTGCCAATCACCTATTGGTCGGTTGTGTCTTTGCGCGTGAAGTATGGGCAAAGGTAGGCCTCATTGTGGGCATGGTTGGTTTGGCGCCTACGCAAGGAGAGGATTTACGTGCATGGAGCACTCGAGTGATGCGGCTTGGAAAGTATACAAAGACGGTGCACGCCATTCAGACTCTGGTCCTATGGGAGCTCTGCAAGCATCGCAACTCGATCGTGTTTGATGGCAAAACCCCGGATGTGCGGCATGTGTTGCGTAGAATTCAGGCTGAGGGAGTTGTATGGAAGCAGGCAGGCATCCTGCACGCGGACCTGAACATTTTACCAGCAGACGTAGAGGTAGAGGGGTGGGTATATGGTGAGTAATCTTCCCTAGCTAGAAAGGTGGATCGCGTTGTGTAAACGCCATGTAAACAATGTGGACGGGGCTTCTTTTCCCCTTTCCTTCTATTAATATATGATACGCACACTCGTGCGTATTCGAGAAAAAGCATCGCGGTGGGCTCGGAGTAAATTTTATCCTCCTCTAACGTTTTTTAAGCTTTGGCTAGTTCTTTTTAGAGGAGGAAAATCTAAATATTTTTTGGGGATCGGTTGGACATGCTCTGATCTCTGTCTTTGGAGTTTCGACAGAACGTAGACATATTGTCAATTGAGCCAATTCATTCTGAGTTCAGTTAGCTCCAAGCTGGACCTACAATTGTTAAAGCAGTTTTACTTGATCATGTCAATCAGAACAAGGTTTTTCTTTTGAAAGGGAATTCGGACCAAGGTTGGTACAGAGTCAAGACACGGTTACATAGCAATTGCAATTGCAATGGCCTGCCCTGTCGTACATGCTTGCCAGTTGCCAACCGCTCGCTTCCTGCGATTTTGGTTGAGCGTTAGTGCACACATTGCACAGATCGAGGCCTTCCCTTTAAGGGCTCATCTTACCTGCGTGATCCTGATACAGGCTTTTCAAGGGATAGCTCTTAACCTCTTACTAACAGTTGGCTGTAAAGTGCATGTGGTTCTTGGTAGCAGTACGTATTGTGCAAGCTTGTCCTAGAGTCCAGCATGGTCCATAGTCTCCAGACACATCTTTGCACCTTGCATAGAAGCATGACCCAGTTTCCAACTTGTGCACCGACACATCAAAGTTGATGTAACAGTCAATGACATCTGAATGACCAGTTAATTGCTCCCTCACTATGCTATATATAAACTGGTATGGCACAAGCAAATTTTGATTCCAAGCTAGCTATGTGTCAAAGGCAGAAAAGTGAATGAATTGCATTCACGTGTGAAGGATGTATCCAGTAGCCAGCGAGCTACAATCATGCTTATAACAAAGTCGACCAACCATCCACTAAAACGGTTCAGAAATAACTACCCATGTTCATGCTGACAACCTGAGTGAGATAGAAGTTGCTGTGATAGTATAAACCATGGACCTATGAGGCTTATCAGTTCTATTTCCCATAGAGAACGAAGATCAGCCGATCGATCACAACTATTCACATATATAGAGATCGCACTATAATCACAACATTCGCATATACAGGGATCGCAGGATAAGCACAGCTAGTGGGGAGCATAGGATTTGGGGGCATCGGGAACTAAATTCAAACGGTCCTCTGTCAGTATGCTACAGTAGTGTCTTAGTTTGGATTATGAGGTATCAACTGACATACTTGAGAAGATGCTCGGATCAGGTTCTCGCCTAACCAGGCATCAACTTGTCTTCGACGCCTATATCGTACCCATGTGTCATCTTACCATGTGCAATGATCTACGCATGATTGAGTCAAAGTATCATCTTGCATGTTTGGACCACATATGCTTGTAAGATTACCTGCGTCAGAGTGGGAGAAGTGTCATCTTACATGCTTAGACTAACATAGGTTAGTAACTAATAAACATTTTCGCCAATCTAGAAACACGCGCGTGCATGTGCTCACGTGCTCTTCAGCTATCCGTCAAGACTGGCTCTGTCTTTGGAGTTTCGACAGAACGTATGCACATCGATCTTTCAGGCAGTTCATTCTGAGTTTTTTTCCTTTTCGAAGAAAGACACCAGAAAGACGATGAATTGGCTTCCATGTAGCGCTTGTGCTACGGTACTCAATCAAATCTGTTAATTATCAAGAAAAAAATCATTCTGGGTTCAGTTAGTCAAGGTCACTTCAAGATGGACCTACAAATGTTAAAACAATTGTACCTATAAAAAGTTGGCTACAGACTATAGTGTTAGAATAAATCCGAGGCTATCGTCGATCATCCGAGAATCAAGCAATCACGCGAGAACAACATCGAGATTTGTTAGCGAGGTTCACCTCATGGCTACATCCCCTGGGCCTGACTACGGTCGCTTCTTCCCATGACACCGCTACAATACCGCACACCGGCCATCCGAACGCCGGCACATGCCAACTTCTCCCCGCCTGGGACACAGTATGCCGACCTACATGGGTAGGGGGCTTGGGAGTCACCAACCTCAAGTGGATGAATATTGCACTTCAAGCGAAGTGGGCATGGCTACAACGTGCAGATGCCACAAGACCGTGGGCGGAATTCAAGTTCAGCATCCCAGAGGAAGCCAGAGCCCTGTTCCAGGAGCGGCAAGAGTGGAGCTTGGGGACGGCAAGACGGCCCTTTTTTGGGAAGATAGGTGGTGCAATGAATTTCGGCTTCAGGAGTTGGCCCCATTAATATATGCCAAAGTGGCAAGGAGGGCCAGGCACACAAGGACAGTGGACGAGGCAATGCTTCACGCCTCATGGACTAGAGATGTTGGGCCGAACTTGAACGTGGATGAGCTTGGCCAATTCCTGCAGCTCTAGGCGCAGGTGGGCGAGGTAACTTTGGAGGATCAGCGGCCAGACCAGCTTCGGTGGTCATGGGAGAAGGATGGCCAGTTTTCGGTTCGCTCTGCGTACGCGGCTAAGTTTGCCACGCATACTGTCTCGCCAACGGCAGCCTTCACTTGGGCATCGAGGGGCCCTCTGCGGTGCCGTTTTTTTGTGTGGCTCGCGCTTATGGGCAGAGTGTGGACTTCAGACAGGCTCGCACGGCGAGGCCTCCCGCACCAGGACGCTTGTCCCCTATGCGATCAGGAAGAGGAAACTGCCAATCACCTATTGGTCGGTTGTGTCTTTGCGCGTGAAGTATGGGCAAAGGTAGGCCTCATTGTGGGCATGGTTGGTTTGGCGCCTACGCAAGGAGAGGATTTACGTGCATGGAGCACTCGAGTGATGCGGCTTGGAAAGTATACAAAGACGGCGCACGCCATTCAGACTCTGGTACTATGGGAGCTCTGGAAGCATCGCAACTCGATCGTGTTTGATGGCAAAACCCCGGATGCGGCATGTGTTGCGTAGAATTCAGGCTGAGGGAGTTGTATGGAAGCAGGCAGGCATCCTGCACGCGTACCTGAACATTTTACCAGCAGACGTAGAGATAGAGGGGTGGGTATATGGTGAGTAATCCGCCCTAGCTAGAAAGGTGGATCGCGTTGTGTAAACGCCATGTAAACAATGTGGACGGGGCTTCTTTTCCCCTTTCCTTCTATTAATATATGATACGCACACTCGTGCGTATTCGAGAAAAAGCATCGCGGTGGGCTCGGAGTAAATTTTATCCTCCTCTAACGTTTTTTAAGCTTTGGCTAGTTCTGTTTAGAGGAGGAAATTCTAAATATTTTTTGGGGATCGGTTGGACATGCTCTCATCTCTGTCTTTGGAGTTTCGACAGAACGTAGACATATTGTCAATTGAGCCAATTCATTCTGAGTTCAGTTAGCTCCAAGGCAGCTGGACCTACAATTGTTATAGCAATTTTACTTGATCATGTCAATCAGAACAAGGTTTTTCTTTTGAAAGGGAATTCGGACCAAGGTTGGTACATAGTCAAGACACGGTTACATAGCAATGGCAATTGCAATGGCCTACCCTGTCGTACATGCTTGCCAGTTGCCAACCACTCGCTTCCTGCGATTTTGGTTGAGCCATAGTGCACACATTGCACAGATCGAGGCCTTCCCTTTAGGGGCTCGTCTTACCTGCTTGATCCTGATACAGGCTTTTCAAGGGATAGCTCTTAACCTCTTACTAACAGTTGGCTGTAAAGTGCATGTGGTTCTTGGTAGCAGTACGTATTGTGCAAGCTTGTCCTAGAGTCTAGCATGGTCCATAGTCTCCAGACACATCTTCGCACCTTGCATAGAAGCATGACCCAGTTTCCAACTTGTGCACCGACACATCAAAGTTGATGTAACAGTCAATGACATCTGAATGACCAGTTAATTGCTCCCTCACTATGCTATATATAAACTGGTATGGCACAAGCAAATTATGATTCCAAGCTAGCTATGTGTCAAAGGCAGAAAAGTGAATGAATGGCATTCACGTGTGAAGGATGTATCCAGTAGCCAGTGAGCTACATTCATGCTTATAACAAAGTCGACCAACCATCCACTAAAACGATTCAGAAATAACTACCCATGTTCATGCTGACAACCTGAGTGAGATAGAAGTTGCTGTGATAGTATAAACCATGGACCTATGAGGCTTATCAGCTCTATTTCCTATAGAGAACGAAGATCAGCCGATCGATCACAACTATTCACATATATAGAGATCGCACTATAATTACAACATTCGCATATACAGGGATCGCAGGATAAGCACAGCTAGTGGGGAGCATCGGATTTGGGGGCATCGGGAACTAAATTCAAACGGTCCTCTTTCAGAGCTATAGTAGTGTCTTAGTTTGGATTATGAGGTATCAACTGACATACTTGAGAAGATGCTCGGATCAGGTTCTCGCCTAACCAGGCATCAACTTGTCTTCGACGCCTATATCATACCCATGTGTCATCTTACCATGTGCAATGATCTACGCATGATTGAGTCGAAGTATCATCTTGCATGTTTGGACCACATATGCTTGTAAGATTACCTGCGTCGGAGTGGGAGAAGTGTCATCTTACATGCTTAGACTAACATAGGTTAGTAACTAATAAACATTTTCGCCAATCTAGAAACACGCGCGTGCATGTGCTCACGTGCTCTTCAGCTATCCGTCAAGACTGGCTCTGTCTTTGGAGTTTCGACAGAAGGTATGCACACCGATCTTTCAGGCAGTTCATTCTGAGTTTTTTTCCTTTTCGAAGAAAGACACCAGAAAGACGATGAATTGGCTGCCATGTAGCGCTTGTGCTACGGTACTCAATCAAATCTGTTAATTATCAAGAAAAAAATCATTCTGGGTTCAGTTAGTCAAGGTCACTTCAAGCTGGACCTACAAATGTTAAAACAATTGTACCTATAAAAAGTTGGCTACAGACTATAGTGTTAGAATAAATCCGAGGCTATCGTCGATCATCCGAGAATCAAGCAATCACACGAGAACAACATCGAGATTTGTTAGCGAGATTCACCTCATGGCTACATCCCCTGGGCCTGACTACGGTCGCTTCTTCCCATGACACCGCTACAATACCGCACACCGCCCACCCGGACGCCGGCACATGCCAACTTCTGCCCGCCTGGGACACAGTATGCCGACCTACATGGGTAGGGGGCTTGGGAGTCACCAACCTCAAGTGGATGAATATTGCACTTCAAGCGAAGTGGGCATGGCTACAACGTGCAGATGCCACAAGACCGTGGGCGGAATTCAAGTTCAGCATCCCAGAGGAAGCCAGAGCCCTGTTCCAGGAGCGGCAAGAGTGGAGCTTGGGGACGACAAGACGGCCCTTTTTTGGGAAGATAGGTGGTGCAATGAATTTCGGCTTCAGGAGTTGGCCCCATTAATATATGCCAAAGTGGCAAGGAGGGCCAGGCACACAAGGACAGTGGACGAGGCAATGCTTCACGCCTCATGGACTAGAGATGTTGGGCCGAACTTGAACGTGGATGAGCTTGGCCAATTCCTGCAGCTCTGGGCGCAGGTGGGCGAGGTAACTTTGGAGGATCAGCGGCCAGACCAGCTTCGGTGGTCATGGGAGAAGGATGGCCAGTTTTCGGTTCGCTCTGCGTACGCGGCTAAGTTTGCCACGCATACTGTCTCGCCAACGGCAGCCTTCACTTGGGCATCGAGGGCCCCTCTGCGGTGCCGTTTTTTTGTGTGGCTCGCGCTTATGGGCAGAGTGTGGACTTCAGACAGGCTCGCACGGCGAGGCCTCCCGCACCAGGACGCTTGTCCCCTATGCGATCAGGAAGAGGAAACTGCCAATCACCTATTGGTCGGTTGTGTCTTTGCGCGTGAAGTATGGGCAAAGGTAGGCCTCATTGTGGGCATGGTTGGTTTGGCGCCTACGCAAGGAGAGGATTTACGTGCATGGAGCACTCGAGTGATGCGGCTTGAAAAGTATACAAAGACGGCGCACGCCATTCAGACTCTGGTCCTATGGGAGCTCTGGAAGCATCGCAACTCGATCATGTTTGATGGCAAAACCCCGGATGTGCGGCATGTGTTGCGTAGAATTCAGGCTGAGGGAGTTGTATGGAAGCAGGCAGGCATCCTGCACGCGGACCTGAACATTTTACCAGCAGACGTAGAGGTAGAGGGGTGGGTATATGGTGAGTAATCCGCCCTAGCTAGAAAGGTGGATCGCGTTGTGTAAACGCCATGTAAACAATGTGGACGGGGCTTCTTTTCCCCTTTCCTTCTATTAATATATGATACGCACACTCGTGCGTATTCGAGAAAAAGCATCGCGGTGGGCTCGGAGTAAATTTTATCCTCCTCTAACGTTTTTTAAGCTTTGGCTAGTTCTGTTTAGAGGAGGAAAATCTAAATATTTTTTGGGGATCGGTTGGACATGCTCTGATCTCTGTCTTTGGAGTTTCGATAGAACGTAGACATATTGTCAATTGAGCCAATTCATTCTGAGTTCAGTTAGCTCCAAGCTGGACCTACAATTGTTAAAGCAGTTTTACTTGATCATGTCAATCAGAAAAAGGTTTTTCTTTTGAAAGGGAATTCGGACCAAGGTTGGTACAGAGTCAAGACACGGTTACATAGCAATGGCAATTGCAATGGCCTGCCCTGTCGTACATGCTTGCCAGTTGCCAACCGCTCGCTTCCTGCGATTTTGGTTGAGCGTTAGTGCACACATTGCACAGATCGAGGCCTTCCCTTTAAGGGCTCGTCTTACCTGCGTGATCCTGATACAGGCTTTTCAAGGGATAGCTCTTAACCTCTTACTAACAGTTGGCTGTAAAGTGCATGTGGTTCTTGGTAGCAGTACGTATTGTGCAAGCTCGTCCTAGAGTCCAGCATGGTCCATAGTCTCCAGACACATCTTCGCACCTTGCATAGAAGCATGACCCAGTTTCCAACTTGTGCACCGACACATCAAAGTTGATGTAACAGTCAATGACATCTGAATGACCAGTTAATTGCTCCCTCACTATGCTATATATAAACTGGTATGGCACAAGCAAATTTTGATTCCAAGCTAGCTATGTGTCAAAGGCAGAAAAGTGAATGAATTGCATTCACGTGTGAAGGATGTATCCAGTAGCCAGCGAGCTACATTCATGCTTATAACAAAGTCGACCAACCATCCACTAAAACGGTTCAGAAATAACTACCCATCTTCATGCTGACAACCTGAGTGAGATAGAAGTTGCTGTGATAGTATAAACCATGGACCTATGAGGCTTATCAGCTCTATTCCCTATAGAGAACGAAGATCAGCCGACCGATCACAACTATTCACATATATAGAGATCGCACTATAACTACAACATTCACATATACAGGGATCACATGATAACCACAGCCAGTGGGGAGCATCGGATTTGGAGGCATCGGGAACTAAATTCAAACGGTCCTCTTTCAGTATGCTACAGTAGTGTCTTAGTGTGGATTAGGATGGCATATATTATGAGGTATCAACTGACTTACTTGAGAAGATGCTCGGATCAGGTTCTCGCCTAACACGGCATCAACTTGTCTTCGACGCCTATATCGTACCCATGTGTCATCTTACCATGTGCAATGATCTACGCATGATTGAGTCGAAGTATCATCTTGCATGTTTGGACCACATATGCTTGTATGTTTGGATCATCTTGCAGGTTACCTGCGTCAGAGTGGGAGAAGTGTCATCTTACATGCTTAGACTAACATAGGTTAGTAAGCTAATAAACATTTTCGCCAATCTAGAAACACCCACGTGCATGTGCTCGCGTTGTCTTCAGCTATCCGTCAAGACTGGCTCTGTCTTTGGAGTTTCGACAGAACGTATGCACACCGATCTTTCAGGCAGTTCATTCTGAGTTTTTTTCCTTTTCGAAGAAAGACACCAGAAAGACGATGAATTGGCTGCCATGTAGCGCTTGTGCTATGGTACTCAATCAAATCTGTTAATTATCAAGAAAAAAATCATTTTGGGTTCAGTTAGTCAAGGTCACTTCAAGCTGGACCTACAAATGTTAAAACAATTATACCTATAAAAAGTTGGCTACAGACTATAGTGTTAGAATAAATCCGAGGCTATCGTCGATCATCCGAGAATCAAGCAATCACACGAGAACAACATCGAGATTTGTTAGCAAGGTTCACCTCATGGCTACATCCCCTGGGCCTGACTACGGGCGCTTCTTCCCATGACACCGCTACAATACCGCACACCGGCCACCCGGACGCCGGCAAATGCCAACTTCTCCCCGCGTGCTTGTGCTATTATGTTTGCATATGTTACATTGTATGTCTACCCCCACTATATATAAGAGGCCTATGATACAAGTGTTCTATTAGGACACAACTTCTACCCTGTCTACACACCGTCCAAAACGGCCAACTGTAACCTACCTTGTACAATAATATTCGACACAACTCTAACATATGGATTAAAGACACCAATACATGGCAATGGCAATTCCAATGGCCTGCCTTGTTCTTGTGCTAACGTGCTGCTAACCGCTCGCTTCCTGCATTACTATTGGAGGTTGAATGATAGTGCACGCATTGCCCTGATGCATTTTATTAAGGTCCTGTCTTAACTTGTTGATCCCGATGTTCGCTTTACAAGGGCTAGTTCTTAACCTCTTACTAACAGTCGGCTATAAGCTACACATGGTTCTCGGGAGTGGTACGTCATGTGCAAGCTTGTGCTATTGTTCAGCATGGATCAAACACATCAAATATGACCCTGTTTCCAACTTGTGCATCGAGCAACTGAAGGCGGACGTCAGAAAAAGCTTCAATTTGTAAAGCACTGCAACTCTATGACAGACATAGCACTCCCAAAATAAGTGACTTAACTTTGTACTAATTTTAGTACAAAATTAGTACAAACTTGAGTCATTTATCTTGGGATGGAGGGAGTACATAGGACTAGTTCAAACTTGGTTTAGGTTGCGGCTACTAGTCCTCTGCCATTAACCTGATCATTGAATTGTTGGCGGTTACATCAGTAGATGGTTTCCCTACATGTAGTTTAGGTGCATGGCCACACCGTGAGGTGCTTTCAGTTGATCACCACAACTGGTCAGTCAAGGTAGCAGTATTGCGCAGCATACACACGCCACAGTATCCCACGGACTAAACTTGAGCCAGCATGCATGCGTGTGAACTAAGACACGTTTTGTGTTTGTGTGGCAAGTGGAGAGTCGCCAAAAGCTAAGACACGTTTACTTGGCAGGACACGACAAAACCTTCAGAGACGAAACAGACTAAAAGTGATGATACCTTCATCGTGGTGCCACAGACAAACCCGATCGAGCTAGTATACAATTGAACTGTGCGCGTGTTAATCTAGTCCACATGAACTGGCCTAGCTGAGTAGCTCGAACACATGCTACTAGTACGTACTTGGATGCTTATAATTTGACGCGAGAGTAAGTTGTGTGCACGAATTAACTGTCTGGTGTATATGTGTTTGAGGTTTTTTATCGTGTTCCCTCTTACCCCCTCTTTCACATGAGAGGTAAGAGTATAAAATAGATCTAAGCCATTAATTGCATTAAGCATTTGGTCTGATTAACTCTTACCTTCTTACCTCTCATGTGAAAAGAGCGAGTAAAAGGAACCATGCTAAAATTGCTCGATATGCTTAGTCTAGCCAAAATCGACTGAGTACAAACCGGATTGAGCATGTGGAAGAAAAACATGTGTGCCCTTGTGATGAATGTTCATCTTTACAACGGATAAAACCAGTGTAGGATGTGGGCATGTGCCCGGTTATAGCCATTTGGCCCGCGTGATCACAAAAGGTGAATTGACTCAGGAGACACATATACGAGTTCATTGCACCATGTCCAAACTATAAAGGCTGCCTGATTGCCCTATCTCCGGAAATGCTGGTCCTTGATTTAGATATATTTTTCCTCCGATGCAGCTAGATGTCGGTAAGATGGACGTGTTGTTATCATGCACAAGTTGTTATCATGCACCGGCACCAACGCTTTTGCCACATGCCCGTGTTGTTATCATGTCTAGGCCGTCACTAGTTCATTAATCATGGAATCAGAGATGTGCTACGGTAAGCTAACTGCAGTCATCTCACTCAATTAATCTTTTAGTTCAAGGCCCAGGCTGTGTGTGCGACAATGACAGAATGAGTGCGTCATGTGCAGCGACAATCGGATTGGTGGTGTAGCCATTACTCCAATTTACTATCCGGAGGAGACTCGGCATGTGTAAACAAAGATTATGCGGGACGTAGTATGAGAGGAGACTCGGCATGTGTAAACAAAGATTATGCGGGACGTAGTATGAGAGGAGACTCGGCATGTGTAAACAAAGATTGAAAGAAGAAAGAGACAATTTCTCCTTGTTGATTGTTGGTTGACATATGCTTCAAGGTGATGTCTAAGGGGGCAATGACGGCTCACCGTCACAATCCAGTAACAACTCACCACGGGGGCGCCATTAACGAAGTCATGTAATCGTCCAACCAACGGTAATGATACCTTCATCATTACTCCCTTAAATAGTACTCCCTACGTTCTATAATATAGGTGTTACTACAACTAATGTAAACTCATATATTGGTCGTAATAACATCTTCTATTATGGGATGGAGGGAGACTACGAATTTGTGGATGGGCTCTTTGAAAATCGTTGGAGCAGGCACATACTGGTCGGCGCAGCTTTGAACCTTGTGGGCAATATTTATTGATTAATTTCGTGGATTTGAGTGCTACGTCTCAAATCTCCTCTTCGTAAACAAGTAATTACTGAGCTGACCAAACATGTAGGCTTTTACATTTGAAGTCGTGTGCGTTAATATCAAACTAGAATAGATAACTTGATAGTTTGTTTAGATCTCTCTACTTCATCCACCTACATTAATTTTTGAATTTGTTCGTGGGAATCCAAAATTCGTAAGAGGAGATTTGCCTCTTTTGAAAGGGATTTGCAAGGCCAAATTAAAGAGATGGTGGTTGAGGTAACCACGTACGTAATATCACCACTAGCTTGTGGGGAATACATGTGGATAGGAATATATCATCATTGATTTTACAATATTGAACAGAAGGACATGAACCATGTGACTTAATTTGTGTTCGGACATGATTTTTTTTTCAAAAGCGAGTACTACCTCTGGCGTGTGTATCATTGTGAAATATTTACTAGAAAATATGCTCTTTGTTTTAGGCCCAGGAGATATGGTCTCTACCATCTGGCATGGTCCATTGTTATAAAGCATTTGGCATCGTATCGTTCCATCTAGCTAGTCTTAGTCTCTATCACTCTCCCCAACTAGATTTGCCTCTTCGCCCGGATAGCATTAGGCACCCAAACAAACACGGACAAAGTCATAAACTAATGATTCACGAGCGATGGAGCAGTAGCAAATGATCAAAGCAGTATTAATTCAGTGGAGTTGGACACATGCATTAAAATGGGAGGCATCAAGATGTGCATCACTTGTCGACACGCTTTTGGATGTTGTGCTAGTTACTGAGCCACACCCACTAGATGAGGGAGAAGCACAATTGTGCCCTATACAGGGAGGTGGCTCCAGGAGGTATGCAATAAGTGGTTGGAGAGGTAATCGTTTGTTGTGCTTCAGAAGAGAGTGCTCCAAGTAGCAGGAGTCCCATGTAGTTGGCGGTAGGTGGTACTTTTTGCGACCCATGAAGAGGTGGCTGCCTGGATCACCCTCTAGTTTTGCCAAGGGATAAATAGCATATACTCATGATGTGGTAATGACACATCGATACGACTACAAAGAGAAGTCTGCCACACAGTAGAGTGAGCAGTGCCCTGCCTACTTAAAGGAGGCCTCGGTAAGCCAGAGGGCACCTCGCCTAACCCAAGCTTAGCCTACGAGGAGCGGCATGCTGAACTGTTGGTCCAGTTGCCGAGAGATGGGGACCTCCATCCATCAGACTACACCCGCTCCGAACCATTTCACCCTATCTCGACCAGGTATATAACGCGAGCAAGGGACCCTCTCTCACGCCCGCCACTAGGCTGAGAGCCTGTAACACACGAAACTAGATCTCTCCAATGATCCTCCCAATCGTCGGCGAGCACTCAAGCCATACACTAGGAAAGGTAGCAGTAGGGTCTTACCTCCTCCCGTAGGGTTTGAAATTGGGTAAACTTGCCATCACTCGCCTTACCACCTTCATCTACCGCTCGTGTGACCCTCCGAACAAATCTTCTACCCTAGAAGGCACTACCGGTTATGAAACACCAACAATTGGCGCACAGCTAGTGGCTGTGGGCATAGATGCTTTTAGAGGATTATGATGGCATTCTCAATCAACATTAATGATGCCATGTTGTGTTAAGATATCTTCCGCGGCCCCTTCCATGAGATCTTCAACACGGCTAGGGGACATATATGTCACGTACTCTTCGCCCGAGGACAAGTTATCGGCTTCTACACTCTAAAATTTGAAGTTGACTACATCTGGTGGGTCCGCTCCAGTGAGAGGCACCACAACGACAATTTTGGAGCCACACTCTCCTCTTTCGCAAAGTCAATCACCCCCACCCCCACTGCAGTGAAGGGTGCTCCTAGAGCGATCTAGATGGTGCTCTCTTCAGGACATCAAAGGTCAAAGTCCTTGGGATCCGGAGGTATCAACGCCATCTTTCTTAGCCGCATAGTGAAAATCTGTGCACTGGCAGATATATTGGCAGGTGTATGAAACCAATTGTCATGCGTATGAAACCAATTGTCCATTACTTAAATATAAATAATATCTTTTCTAGTATAATAGAGGTAAAAATGGAAGAAAGGAAAAAAATAGCCAAAGAAAGAAAATAAAAACATAACTAAAGATCAAAATCTAATAGGAAAAAAATCAAGTTAATAGAATGTTTTCATTTGCCTAAATTCCCCACCGCTATTCAAGGCCAAATGAACCTAGAATAATTACAAATTTTCACACGACACTCATATAGTTGCATGTTCACTGTAGATAAATGTTCTAGCAACTCAAACATCATCCTTTCCCTTCGTAATACCATTTTTTTTCTTTCAAAACAGAATGAAAAAAATCAGGTATACCAAAAATAGTTTACTAGCAAAAATTGTGTGGGATGCGATATAAAATATCTTGGCGCACCGTCTTGTCTGGCTTACGCAGGAAGCTTCGTCGTCTACAGTCCACCGCCTGCGCTTAAACCACACTTGCGCGCCAGTTCCTTGTGGCACCAAGCGAAATTTTTTCTGCGACCGCGGAAATATTTACACCCCCCCCCCCGCCCCACCAAAAGCCGCATTTCCACAGTTCCTCCTTGCTTTCCAAATTCAAACCTTACTATTACTGACTGGCAACGTCGCCTTCTCGCCGGCGACCCTTCTTCTTGCAGATTGGGGGAAGGGAACCAATCAAGTTACCAAGAAGTTCCCGAAACTTGGTTTAGTATTAAGGTTCTTCTCTTTCAGCGTTTAGTATTCAAGTTCTTCTCTTCCAGCCCCCTGGCGGCCCCTCTGTCCCTAGTGATGTCATAGGCATTTGCAGAGAAAAAATGAAGAGATGGTGGGTGAAGTAATCCACTGGGACACCACTATCGAATATGCCCACTATATCGCTCACAAACTCCCGATATATATCAGCCAACTCTTCGGTGTGCTTGTTGTGCTCAGAAATACTCACACAGTTCCCATAACTCTTGTTTTTTAAATGTGGCCAGTGCATATTAGGATTGGGAGGCATTGAGAATGAAATTGTTGCGCCATTCTGCACTCTTACTGTCTCACAGTTAACGTAGACATCTCCATAATGCTAGTTCATGCAGAGGGGTTAGTGTACTAGAAATGGCTCCTGCTTCGGTACACCCACCTTGAAAAACTATAAGGAAAAGTTCTTAAGGATTCTAACCCTCAAAAAATCATATGGAATTCCTTTGAACCAAAGGAGCCCTAAAAGGGTATTTTCGTCTTAGCACTAACTGCGGTCAGTTGGGCCATTACATGGTTATTACAACAGAACCGATCCCCATGTAGAAGTGCATGCTCTAACCAATGCAGCCAAAAGACCGGTCTGATGGAAGAGACTAGGCAGCACATCATACGTCAACACTCCCCCTCACGTGTGGCTCCCTCAGGCCTAAACGTGGACCGAAAGTGGGCTGCAATTTAATTGCGTCAGCCGGGTCCTGAACTCAAGACCTCTTGGCTCTGATACCATGTAGAAGTGCATGCTTTAATCAATGCAGCCAAAAGACCGATCTGATGGAAGAGACTAGGCAGCACATTATACGTCAACACCCCAGTCTGTAAATAAACAATGTCCAACCTTGAACCGAAACCAGCGATTAGGAGCGCTGTCTGCGTAAACACCATTAGCAGTGTCGTTGCCCATGACCATGGTTGTGCCCTTATTCTCGGTCTAAAGTAGATCCGACGCAGCTGCCTTTCAATCAACACCAACGTTACCACTAAACTGCCATAGCAACACTCATCCTATAAATTCTTCTGTTATGGTTGGGAGGATTTATTTGATCGTTTCTCAAAGCATTGCAATCGCCTCTAATGGCAGCCTTGTGTACCATGTCCGAAGGAAGTAGCTTTCTCCTAGCGTGTGGGCTCATCTCCTTTTCACACGGTCTCTTTGTAAGGAAACAATCACACGATTTATTGTGGGTTTTTTATCGCCCCTTTGTATAACTTCAGTCGTACCGCTTAGAAAGACTAGACTACCCTTTTTAATGAAGAGGTAAGTTATAATCTACAGCATTGATTTGCATTGGAATTTGAAAATGTACCGAAGCATGGCTAGCTCACACCTGTTTTTGCAGATGCTCACCTCTAGCACGCACTCGAATGTGTGCTCAGTCTTGTTCGAGTGTGTGCACGTATGACCGCGAAGTCACTAGGCGTATTAATGATGAATTTGTACTGTGAAAGGCTGCCGGAAAGAAACCAGGTGTATCGGTGGAGGTGGATGTGTCCTTGTTCACCCCTATAAAACATTGTTACCCCTCCTGGCTTAGGCCTCTTAATGCTAAAAAAACACACATCTCGTGTGTTCTTGATAAAATGTCGAGGACATCTACTTGAGTCTCACTAGAACACGTTACATTAACATGCGACTTTTCCTGCTCATTACATGGCGGCCCGTCTGTACCACGTCCGTGATGACGACCGTAGAAGTACGTCCATGCAGCTGGATTGGACGGCGTCGAGTGTAATTGCGTTTGAACTCAAAAAACAGAACTTATTTCTGAAAATTATTTTACACTTGACTAATCGTCCATAGTCGGCTGAATTAGTTTAAGTGTGTCAAGTGTAATGTAACAGCAGATGCGATCGAGCCTGTTATAGATCTCGTGCACCGCCCAGACTGCGATATCTTGTCGTCCTGTTACCCTTGCCTGCACCGCCCAGACTGCGATCTCTTGTTGTCGTGTTACCCTTGCCTGCATATCATGTCGACCGATTCCTCAGTCCTTCCTGTCTCTCTGCCGGCCTGTGCTATCCTGGTTACAGCGCCCTGTATATTCGGCAAAGCGTGCCACAAGAAAATAAGATCGGCACAGCGGGCTAGGAGATCATCCCCGTTACAACAAACTTCTATTTCTCATTTTTATGTTAGAAAATATCTATATAGTGACATTTAGCATAAGCAAAGTCAGGGTAACAAACTAAAGCAGATACCAAAGATTCATGTGGGCTTCTCTTATAGAAAAGTACCCAACATTTATATGGTTTGTTGAATGATGGAGCTTGTAATTGTCTGTGGATGCCTGCTCATACAACTGCATTTTGGAGAGAGAAATGAGTAACCGATTATATAAAAGAAGAATACATCTTTTGGTTTCGAGGACACCTACCATATTTGTACATCACTATGGAATGTATTTAATACTATTGACCTAATTATATGCTTACCCGATTCTTAAACGATGAAAGAAAGGATCTGAATGCCTTATTCACATAATTTGTACACATATTGGTTCCAAGAATGATCACTTTTCCAACATACAGGGTTCCTCAGACATACCATGAATGCATAAAAAAAATTCCTAACGCATAAACATTTATTCTTAAAATACGGGGACAATTATCTATGAACATTTTTTGTGAACACATAATTACCTTCTTTATTACTCCACACGGGAAAGACCACCATATTTTTTTCTAGAAAAAAAAGAGGACCACGATCATAAATGTTAGGTTGGCCGACCATTAGTACACCATAAAAGCTTCGATGATGCCCACTCTGTCGGACACAAACTCCCTATATATATCAGCCAGCTCCTCGGTGTGCTTGTACTTCGAGAAAACTCATTCAGTTCCAACAACTCGCCTTGTTTTTTAAATGTGGCCCGTGCCTATTAGGATTGGGAGGAATTGGGAATGAAATTGTTGCACCATTCCGCGCTCGAACTGTTATGGTGAACGAAGACATCTCCAGAGTGCATACGTGATCCCAGTGGCGGAGCCAGCGCCCAGCGACCCTGGGCACTTGCCCGGGCTAGCTCACTACGCGCTACGTACGATGGCCTTGTTATACTGGGAAAAATCGTCAACGCCTCATGCTTTACCCAGGCAGATGGGCTAGTTCTGGTAGGGTAATCAGTTAATGGGATAGGTGGACATGATTGACGTGGGATTATAGGCCCATTCGGCTACTAGCCTAGCAAGCCGTCTATCGGCTGTTCTTTACTCCACACGGGAAAGACCACCATATTTTTTTCTAGAAAAAAAAGAGGACCACGATCATAAATGTTAGGTTGGCCGACCATTAGTACACCATAAAAGCTTCGATGATGCCCACTCTGTCGGACACAAACTCCCTATATATATCAGCCAGCTCCTCGGTGTGCTTGTACTTCGAGAAAACTCATTCAGTTCCAACAACTCGCCTTGTTTTTTAAATGTGGCCCGTGCCTATTAGGATTGGGAGGAATTGGGAATGAAATTGTTGCACCATTCCGCGCTCGAACTGTTATGGTGAACGAAGACATCTCCAGAGTGCATACGTGATCCCAGTGGCGGAGCCAGCGCCCAGCGACCCTGGGCACTTGCCCGGGCTAGCTCACTACGCGCTACGTACGATGGCCTTGTTATACTGGGAAAAATCGTCAACGCCTCATGCTTTACCCAGGCAGATGGGCTAGTTCTGGTAGGGTAATCAGTTAATGGGATAGGTGGACATGATTGACGTGGGATTATAGGCCCATTCGGCTACTAGCCTAGCAAGCCGTCTATCGGCTGTTCTTTACTCCACACGGGAAAGACCACCATATTTTTTTTTAGAAAAAAAAGAGGACCACGATCGGTTGATCGATCCACCTCCCCGCGACGTGGCCTGCTCGGCTGTTGCAGATGGCGGTACTCTGGGGTTGATTGGAGACGGAACGGCGGCGAGTGGAGGCTGGCCTGGGCTGTGCGCGAGTGGCCGGCGGTGTGCTCCGAAGCAGATCCATCCCAGGAAAGGCTTGCATCCTCGGTCGGCGGCTTCTTATCCCCTCCTTTGTGATTAGGTGAGATTGGTAGACTTAGAGCCTGTTCGGACTCCCTCCGGCTCCGCAACTCCGTTCCGGAGTGGAGCAGCAGCCAGTTGTAATTTATGAAGCAGCTATAAAACGATGCTCCGCTCCGTGACAGAGGAGTGGAGGGCTGCCAAACACAACCTTATTAGGGTTTAAATTTAGAGGATAAAGCATGTGCAGTTGGTCATTCAGGCTATATATTACTTCTTCACTGTTAAAATAGATTTGTGGTTAGGTGTTGTGTGTTAGAATCAAGGTATTTTTACTAGTCAACCAAAAGTTGGAAACCGGTCGGTTACCGGATATTTTGCTGGACCCCGAATTTTTTTCCACACGTTTGGGTAGTGTCAAAAAGAACACGTATACATTTTTTAAAACAACATCGCCCCTAGACTCTGGAAGTGCTTTCGAGGTTAAATACTATATATTATGCTGATAAATGAATATGAATTTAAAATTCATTTAAATACTTGGGGGAAGGCAAAAATATTTTTTTTAAACCGATTCTATTGGTCTCTATCGGAAAGAGACCGGTATCAAGAATAAAAAAAATGGTCCACACTCCCGATATTAATTTTTAGATTTATGGTTAGGCTTAAACTTGCCCAGCCTTCACAAAATTTCTGGCTCCGCCCTGCATGATCCAGAAGGGTTAGAGTACTAGAAATACATATTACTGCTACCTTATTAGAGGTAATCAAGTAATTAAGGAAGTGATTAAGACGGCTAACCGTATTTTACACACCTGTTTTTGCAGATGCGTTCCGGCAGCACGTACAGGTACCTCTGCTCAGTGTTGTTTGGGTGTGTGCACGTACGATGGCGATGTCGAGGACATCTACTTGAGCTTCACTACAACACGTTGCATCAACACCCGACTTTTCTTCCTCATTCCACGGCGGCCCGTCTGTACCACGTCCATGATCACGATTGTGGGAGCGCGTCCCTGCAGCCGAGATGTAGTTGACTGTAATTGCGTGGGAACACAGAAAATTGAACGTGTCTTCGAAAATTACTTTACACTCGACTAATCGTCCGAACTTGGCTGAATTAGGATAAGCGTGATCTCTTTCTTTTTTCTGCGGGGTAGGATAAGCGTGATCTCTAGTGTAATGTAACAGGGGATGTGATCGAGCCTGTTATAGATCTCGTGCACTGCCCTGACTAGCGATCTCTTGTCCTCGTGTTATCCTTGCCTGCATATCAAGTTGATCCGTTCCTCGATCCTTGCCGTCCCGCTGCCGGCCTGCCCTATCATCGTCACAGCGCCATGTATATTCGGCAAAGCATCCCGAAAAAAATTAAGATCGATAAAGTGGGCTAGGAGATCAACACCGTGACAACATCAGGAAAAAAATTGCAGATTCAGATAATAATCCGATCGGGCAGCAACACTGAGCTGAACACAGCCAGTGCTGCATGGTCGTCATTGGCGGTCAAGATGGCAGCACGAACCAGAAGATCAGGAGGCACGTCATGGTCAAGATCTCCTAGATTGTGTTCAGCTAGGCATATATGCAAGCCAAGAAAACTGGTTGACAATCAAACTTACATTGCACGCCGACCTGCAAAAACTTCCTAATTTTTTGCATGCTTTTTTTTAATTGACATCTTTTGGGATCAAATGTTACTGTTTGACCAAAAACTGTATGCATGATATGTTTTTCGGGTTTGCTAAAGCACATTAGATGTGCCATAAGTATTTCTCATCTGAGTCCTATGTCATACTCCCTCCGTCCCAAAAATAGATGTCTCGGCTTAGTACAACTTTGTAATAAATTTAGTATAAACTTGAGACACATATTTTGAGACGGAGGGAGTAGATTTTATACTAAGATTCGTGCGGGTTTTTTCTTTTTCGTTTTTGTTTTCTTTTTATGCTTGATTGTGTCATTTAGATGTGCAATAACTAGACCACACCTATACTTTTCTAGTGTTCCTCCTAGTATATTGCGTTTCCCTGGAATCAAGAGAGGAAATAACTGTGGTAGTGTGTTTCGCAAGCACACGTGCTAATCACCCCTTGAATGCACAAGGCAGTACTATACTTAGCTTATTCACCTGCAGACACTTTTGCGTAGGAAGAAGAAACAAAACAAGGAGAGGGTGGAGGAGAAGAGGACGGCCGACAACATGATTTGGGATCCCGCTTCTGTCGCCACAGAGATGACATGGAGGGAGGGGGGGGGGGGGGGATTTTGTTTAGCTCAAAGTTTTGGTTCCTTGTAACAACTAACAACCATATCCTGAGAAATTTTCCGTGAATTATGCAGTGATGGCTCTAGATTGCCCTGCGCAGCTATGGTCTCATTGTGGATCATCCATAGTGTCTTTTTGTTCTATTGCCGTGATGTGGTATGTAATTGTGTTATAGTAAGAAAGGGAAAAAATTAATTGCTAAAGAAATAAAATAAAAACAGAGCTAAAGATAAAAAATTAAAAGGAAAAAATCAACTTAATAGGATGTTTCATCTGTCAAAATTCTCCACCCCTATTGATTTGTGAATCTGTGCCTGATGATGTCAAAGGCATTTGCATAGACTGAAGACATGTTGAGTGAAATAATCCATGGGGAGAAAACAAGAACAGGACTAGCTAGTCAGCAGGTACGTAGTATCACCACTCACTAGTAGGGAACAAGGTGGAAGAAAAATATCTCATCTCTCTATTTTACCAGACTAAAAAGAAGCACGTGAACCATGTGACCTAATTTATGCTAGAACAAGCTATATTTATGGAAGATATGCCCCTATTTAGTACCACGAAATGTGATATCGATTGTCTAAGCATGATCCTTTATTATAGCAGAAAACTCTAGCAGACCCCGCATCCTGCCCCGGCCCGCAAAATAACCGCCAAAGTGCGGGTCGGGGCGGGAAAACATGCCCGATCAGACCACGCATCCCGCCCTGGCCTGCAAATATTTTTGCGGGGTACGACAAATCTTCTCCCTCAACCTCTGTCTTCACGGGCTGGGAGGCCGACCCGAGCTCAACCCCTATCCGCAGCGAGATTTGGCGGGAGGAACATTTCCGCGCGCCCTTTCCCACTCCCCCACCCTCCGCCACCATTGCCCCGCCTCCGCACGCTCCGGTGCTTCCTCCCCGGCCGTCCCTCGCCGCCATAGACGACCCCATGTTGTCCCCCGTCACCGTCGAGGTCGTGCACGCTCCTTCCCCACGGGCGGATCTCGTCGCCGGCCATGTAGGCCCCGCTGCCGTCGCCCAAGCAAACGCCGCGCCTGCCCGCAAGCGGCAGGGCAACGTGGTCGTGCAGGGCGGGAATCCGGCTGCCCCCGCCGCGATGGCCCGCGCTCCGGGCGCCAACACGGCAGCATGATCCCGGCCGGCAGCGGAGAAGGTCGGCAAGGTCGCGGGCCGCAGAGGAAGATTCCGGCTACAAAGAAGCGACCTTCTTCATCGTCTCACTCCATCCCACCGCAAGGAGGTGCTCCGGCAATGTCGTTCAATGGTGCCACTCCCCCCCGCAAGCGAGGTGTTCGACGAAATGGCCGGAAGGTATGCATCTTCGACCATGACGATTTCCTATCATTTTTCGCCATTATCCTCGATAGCTCGTGACTTGTTATTTTTCGCTATAGCGGTGGTTCAAACAATGCAACAACCGAGTTCGTGAACTTGTTGGACACGAACACGGTTGACATTGATCAAGCACCGTTCGCCGCATTCGACTACAATGAAACGGAGGCTGGCGTGGATGATCATGGTTGTGAGGATGAATTGGAGGAGATCGAAGCGGAAGCGTGTGAGCAACCGCAAACAAAAACTGGGAAAAGCATAAGATCGAAGAACTACACGATCTTGGAAGATCAAGCTTTGATCAAAGCATGGAGTGCGGTGTCTCTTGATGCATGCACGGGAACTTCTCAAACCGCCAAGAGATATGGGCAAAGGATCAAAGATCAATACTTCCGCATTATGGCAAAGCATCCCAATAAGACTCCACGCACATTTCGGTCGCTTCAAAGGCATTGGGAGAATATCAAACCAATGTACAGTTGTTGTGCAGCTTGCTTGGAGTAAGTACGCAATGCACCTCCAAGTGGCACCGTGGAGTCCGACTATGTGAGTTTGTTTTGCCTTTGTTCAAGATGTGCATCATCATATTTGCATGATGGGAAATGATTGCATCACTTTGTTCACATTTTGTAGGACAAGATTGCTCAACATAGATCGGAAACACTAACGCCCACACGTGTGGGCGTTAGCCAACTCGCCCACACGCCTCCATTGCCGTCCAGCGCCTTTTGCACGAATCTTGGCATGAAAAGGCAGTTTTTGTGTGCCACGTAGGACAACTCCTGCGTGTGGCATGTGAGAGAGTTCGCCCGCACGCCGGTTTTTCTCCGCAGTCAACGGTCGCCAGTCGGGGTGTGCGATGGAACTGCTATCGCGCCCGCACGCCGCGCACCACTTCTGTTCCCGGTCTCCCACGACTGCCCATTGTCCCACTCCCCACACCCAAGCTGTCATTTGCCATGTTTTTGAAGGGTACATGGCAACTGCCCTATTTGTGATTGTAAGCAGATGGCAACTGCCCTATCAGTTGCCATGTGTTTTTGCAGGGTACATGGCAACTGCCCTAGTGTGCTTGTAAGCAGAACATGGCAACTGCCGTCTCCTCTCCCACACACCAAAAGCTATCAGTTGTCATGTGTTTTTGCAGGGTACATGGCAACTGCCCTAGTGTGCTTGTAAGCAGAACATGGCAACTGCCGTCTCCTCTCCCACACACCAAAAGCTATCAGTTGCCATGTATTTTTGCAGGGGTACATGGCAACTGCCCTAGTGTGCTTGTAAGCAGAACATGGCAACTGCCGTCTCCTCTCCCACACACCAAAAGCTATCAGTTGCCATGTGTTTTTGCAGGGTACATGGCAACTGCCCTAGGGTACATGGCAACTCTCTTTTTACCCGAACATGTTTTTGCCATGTTTTTGTAGTGCTACATGGCAACTGTCTAGTGTTAATAGGTGGCAACTCCTAAAGTTTTCAAATCATGGCAATCATAGTAGACCACACCATACATGGCAATTGCTGCAGTTGCCAAAAAATGACATCCAACACTTCGACCTGAGATGGCAACTGCAGTTGAGCAACCATGGCAACTGCAGTTGTCGGACATGGCAACTGTAGTTCAACAACATGGCAACTGCAGTTAAACGAACATGAAAGAGGGTCCGGACCATGCCAATCGCGGCGGGACGCATGGTTACTGCCACGCGCGGCGTGTGGCTCATAGGTGGGGAGGTGCGACGGTCGAGACGGGTCGTGCGGGCCGCGTGGTCGCTCGCTCGGACGTGCTCGTGCGGGCGATCGCGCTGCACACCGAACGTGCGGGCTGTGGCAGGGCGCGCCCGGACGTGCTCGTGCGGGCGGGCATGTGTCGATGCCACACGGGGCGTGCGGCACATACCCCCTAACTGCCACACGTGTGGCAGTTATCGGGACCCACATAGATACAAGGACATGGAAGCTTCGGAAGGCAAATTCTTCAAACTAGAGCATTGTTGGGAGTTGCTCCAAAATTGCAAGAAGTGGAAGTTGATCGACAAAGAGTCCTCACCAAAAGAGAGGTTCACGTACAAACATGGATGAAGATGAGGATGATGATGGCCCAAGAAATTTGCATAAGCCCGATGGCGACAAGAAGACCAAGGAGAAGATGAAGAGAGAGCAAGAAGCATCAAGCTTGAGGGAGAAGATTGATGCCATGGTGCAATCAAAAGAGTCGATGTTGTTGAAGTCATTGGAGATCAAGAAAGAGTTGGCCGAGAAGAAGGCAAAGGAGAAGCAAGAAAAGTAGCAATTGCTCAAAGAAGAGGGGCTGCACAAAGCTGCCATTGAGGAGAGAAGAGCACGCGCTGCAGAAAACAAAGTCATGTCCAAGCTGCTCACCGAAGAGAACAAGATCATGTCAATGAACCGCAATGACATGGACGATCTCACCAAAACATGGCATGATATGGCAAGGAGAGAAATCTTGAAGAGGATGATGGTGGCGTTGGCCGGTGCGTGCTACAGTTCCGGAGATGTTTTCTCCGCTCCATATGTTGGCAATGTTGATGATTTCGGTGCGGGAGTTGGAACAAGCGCAGGAGGTGGATTCGGTGGTGGCGATGAACTTCAAGATGGACTCGATGGCGCGGAGTAGGGATCGGCCAAGATGATGCCGGGCATGGGGGCAAACTTTTGCAGGGCCCTCTTTTTCCGTTTGCCGTAATGAACTTGGCTTTTATTTGTGCGTAAAACTGTGTTATGTCATTTGAATTTGCACTTGTTTGTGAAACCCTGTGTCAAATGCGAGATTGCGGTTTTTCTGTTTACGGTTCGTTGCGGTGGTGCACGAGCAGAACCAGCAAAAGTCGATCCGTAAAAAAACATATTCCGCGAATATACTTTTATGTGGGTCTGTTTGAGGGGTCTACATCTGTGGTTGTCCGCGTCGGCCCGCAAAAGCGGTTTTGCGCGAACTGCAACTGCGTTTTGCGGGCCGGCGAGATGCGGGGTCTGCTAGAGTTGCTCTTAGCCGAGAAAGCAGGGAACTGAATTTATGGCGAATATTAATAGAAAACCGAAGGTAGAACCTGCATACAAAGGACATTAGATACATGGTGAAGGTTCACCTAACATGCTTAGTTAAGGCTACTCCTCTATAAATCTGTACCCACCTCAGCAGATACAACGGCTACATTAAACAAGTGATATCATTTCAGGGCCTCTAAAAGTGTCCGGAGATGGAGTTTTAAGTTGAACAATACAATTGTTCTTACACCAGCCCTCCGCAATGCTTCAAAAACATATTTAGCATTACGGTAAATTAGCTTCCATTGAACAGGTGCCCAACATCTCTGGTTCAGTTAGCAAATGAGACGATTCAGCCTTATAATGTAAATATTTAGCACTCTGCTATTTCTAACTACATTGTTTTTTGCATACTGGAGCAGTTGAATGATCATACCTTGATAAATCGGAGTTCATAAGAAGAACCTTGTGTCTGGCAGTCTAACACTATGAACCACCTTACCAATTTAGAATCAATCAGCAAAAAAATGTAGCGACCAAGATAGATGCTTTGAAGGCATGTTGCTTCAACACTACATTAATGTTGTACTCGTTCAACCTTGAGCTATCACTCTTACATTAACTAGATCGGAAAAGCGCCTTGGCGCGAGGGTGCCGGTCCGAACGCTTTTGAACAACCATTTACTGGTAACCTAGTTTAGCCTACCTTATTCTGGGAATCTGTTATCCCGAACTTTATTTCTCATGCTATTGTAAACGATCTCGCTATTATTTGAGGAATAAAGTCTTGTTGGTTAAAAAACCCAGTTTAGCCTATGCATTCATTTAGGATAACAATAAAGCCAAGAATAATCAATCATTTACAACAGGAGCAGGACATAGCGGCGGCCAACAACAGCAAGAGATTATAAAGCAGGATCTAAGTTCAGTTTGTTCACAAGATTACAAAAGATAGTTACTTGTCAAGAAGTTCGGCACCAAAAGTGCCACTAATTTCGATATCAGAAGCGTTGATATAAGACAGGATTTTAGCTAGTGCCACCAAGTTGGATATCAGAAGCATGGATATATGACAAGATTTTAGCTTCAAAATAATAAACTACAGTATTAGTATGCCTTCTGCCTCGACCATTAATTCAATATTGATGCTGAAAGAACACGGTCCACAATGGTGTCTTACCGATGGCCTCGGCAGAAGTCCGAGAGCACATAATGTACATACGAAACAAAACAGATGACAAACAGATCAGAAAAACCAACATCAGAGCTACAGTTTAACTGGTTAATAATTTACAATAACCATAGAGCAGACCGTCTCATAGCACCAACCATACATCCATCCAGGAATGTCTCATACGACCAACCATACATAATTTAGAATAAGGGTAGGGCAGGTTGCCATCGCATCAGTTGAGAACACTTCCATAAAGGCAGCAGGTCTAGATGCAATACTATTTAATTGATAAACCAAAAGAACTTCATATTCTTATGTGGTCGAAGCATCAGCCACACTATCATAGAGAAACTCGTCGTAGAGGCAGGTTACACCACAAGCGCCCTCAAAGTCAGATGAGTAGTAGCCAGGAAACTCATCATATTCAGAGCAGTCAGACTCAGTGTCATACGGGTAATCGCCAACGCTCTTGATTGCATCAGTTGACATGGCGGACAAATAGATAAGGTTGTCAGCTTCTTGAGTACCATAGTAGCAATCGCAGGCCACATCAATAAGAGAGAATCCTGTAGGCAGGTAGTTAGCCGCCATTTTGTCAATACGACTTGCAGAACCAAGCAGGTCATCTGCCGGTGACCCCCGAGCCCTTGGTAAGCCCCTTGACCTGCAGATTGCTTTTTTCCACCTTAGTCTCCAGATCTCTGATCTTCCTGTCCTCGTCGACACTGCTTGATAGGTACTTCATCTCGATCTTAGTTTTCTGCATCTGAGGGCAGTCAAACTCCACATCCATGGTGGCTTGAAGATGCTCCAAGCACCGAATAGCAGCATTTTGCATGGTCTCATTGGCATCCACAGCCCATTGATCCTCATATGTGCTGCTGCTGCAGATGAACGCGACTGTGATGGCCAGAAGATAGTAGTAGCCTCCACACGGCCACAATAAGATGCATATGTACGTCTTGTATGTCACCTAAGGTAAACCAGCTTCAGCAAGAACGCTAAGCATAGCCTTCGGCCTAACCTTGACAGAACACTTCATCAATTAGAATATGTAGACTGGTAAGTCATTTATACAGCAAGAGGAATATGTAGAGATATCATGCTACCAAAGCAATAGAACCACATAGATGCATTAGTTTTTATCAGTGACAGGTTCAGGTCGAGCAAAGCATACGTGCAACAGCAACCTGAAAAACAAACCAGAGATTTACAGCAACACAATGATGATGTAAACATGCTTTTAAATAAGGCAGGGCACATTATTTAAAGGCAGGTCACCAACATCAATCGTGCTGTGTGTTGACTACAATTAGCAAAGGCAAGAAGGTAAACTGCAGAAGCCAAACGACATAATACACGGCAAATCACAGGGCAAGTATGGACAGGATATAAATGGCTATTCACGGGGTCTAAGCAATCTGATACACAGTGGACTGCACACCAACATTGACAGAGTTAACAGGACTATTCTACTACAAATCACATGACAAAAATATGCTATCTGTGTCATAGATCAACGACAGGCCCAACTGCATAAATCTCGAACAAATCTAGCGCAAGCATGCTTTAGAGTCAACCAAGCAAACGGGGTCTACCTTGCTAGCCCGTGACGCCGTGGAACGGAGATCACGGTCTTTGTTCACCACGTCCACGGAGAAGAGCTCCCTCCGTGTGCCTGATGCCATCGCTCGAGGAAAAGCTTGGTGTGCCTGGATGCACAGATCGACGATACTGCAAGGAAACCAGCAGGGCAACCTCAAGCACCAGCAACGGCATGACCCACCAGCCAAGCAACCAGAACCACAGACATATCTCAATCAGGATGGATCGATCAGTAAACCCTAAACAGATCCATGAAAAACAACACAGTCCTGGATCAGCACCCGTACAACACACAACAAACGGAAAGGTAAACAAGGAATCAAAGAACTACCTTAGCCATCTCGGAAGCCTTTCCGGTCAATCAGAAGACAGCTCCTCCGCCACGCCACCGATCCAGCTGCGAGACAGGCAGAGATGTAACATGTAAGGAATAATCGAAGAGAATAGACCAACCAAACATTATATATATTGTAATTAAAGAACTCTGATCACGTCATGCATCTACTACTCTCGGAATTGTAAGTAGCAATAGCTTGTTTGGGAAAGCATGAGAAGCATAGCCACGAACAGTAAACATTTTAGAAACACATTTTCTTTGGACATCATAGAAAAGATATAAACTTTGAATTATTCAGTGCCACTTCGCCAGAATGGTTGAAGAACATGAATACTGGATAAGTACAGGATAGCCTACTTGTAATATATCAGTGACACTGAAGGTCAAAAATGGTTGCATATTTATCATTTTCAGTTATTGTTTCAATAGAAACCTACATCCACAATTATAGATAAGAGACAATGTCAGAGTGTTATCCCATTGTAGAACTAATAAAATGAGGCATAAACATGAAAAATAGAACTAATACAAATCAGTTGTTATACATCTTATTGAACCCAGAAGAAGTGATGGTGATCAACTACTGAATGTCTGAATGAAGACCATCAGTTGTTCTCTCTGACAATTAGTTAATGATGGATTTACCTTGAGGAGAGAAGCAAGTGCAGACTTGAATTCGGTCCTGACGGCATGAAGGTCATCCATTGTGGATTCAACCTCCGACGCAACAGCCTCCTGCACTCGCTCTCGGATACCTGCGCCGAGGTTCGGCTTCACCGTGTTCACCCACTCCACCTGGTTTGCTTTGAATTCAGACCTGAAAACATGTGGTACACTTAATTTCATCCATGTGAATAAGTACAATTTGGAATGAACTGCTGGCATTTCTATTACAAAGATGATTGAGTTCATCTGACGGTAGAATCATGAAAACGGCACAATTTTATGATATATGTGGGTGCGCTTAGTGTGAGTAAGTAGGTATGTTGTGGTTGCACACCTTTGAAGGACCCGCATGACACGTGAGATGGCAGACAGAGCCGGCACACAAGATGAGGATGCTTCAGTCGCAGACAAGCCATTCGTGAACTTCCCAACGCTCGGAACGTTGCTGGAGACGAAATCGCCAAGGTTGCCATTGTCCACCACTGCATCACCTGCCAGTTAGTCACCAAACACGCCTCACAAGGTTCAGAAACTTATACAAGTAAGCTGCCCTGCTCTGCTATACTCTACATCAAGGGATGAGTTCGAGTTGATGCTACTTACTCCCGAATACCTTGGCCACCGAAGCGTCGAGGATCTCGTAGGTGCAGTCGTCCACGGAGCCCAAGATCTTGAAACAGACTGCAGGAATCTGCAGCGTCATTGGCGTCCGGCGGCTGCAGCACATCGGTGACACGGGGAAATGTAGCCATATCTCTAGAAAACCACCCTGCAATCATATAAATGAATGAACAGATGGATAATTTGCCCGCTAAACACTGATAGTAGCACGGTGACACTGCTTAGCATACTGAAATTTACCGACAGTGTCGAACATCTGAGCCATGGGGACGACATTTTCAGTGGACACCAGCCCGTGGGACAGTAACCTGGGGAACCAATTCACTTTCAGAAGGTCAACAAAGAAAAAACACAAGACTAAATGGACACAAGCCAAGTAGACCAATCCAAAAGGCACATGACTCAACAGACCAATCCAAAAGGCACATGGCCGCATGCATCCACATCTTCCTGATAGCTCTCACTACAGTCCTATCAACCTATGCGCACAAAGCTCGATGGGGACTGCAGTGGCGGCAGCTAGCTCGGCGAAAGAAGAGGAAAAGGGAGGAGGAGGGGCGGAAGCGCATGGGCGACTACTGATTCTAACCAAATAAGTTTGAGGCACATATTTATCTTTGTTTTACAATCTGAAAACGGCAATTCAGGAGTGTGCAGTGGTCACTCAAAATAAAGAATACACACACCTGACCTGTGAAAAACAACTGGCACAACACAATGGCATACTTCAGAAAAAAAAATGCTTCTAGATCTAATGCTCCCCTGGACAACAAACTAACAAAAGAAGATAGCTCCAAAGATCCCCTTCCTTGGAACCTAGCTAGAGCAGTGAAGGAATAAGAAACCACTCATTTACAAAAACCTAGCCTTCCTGCATGCAAAAAGGAACAAAACCACCAGGGTTCCTACCAATGTCCAGCCAAGAATAAAAGGCATATGTCCACACCGCAGTAAAAACAAGCACAAACTCTTTTGGCCCTTACCAGAATCAAGACAAAAAGGAAAAGAGTACAAAAAGCACATGGCCATACATGTATACATCCAACCGTAGAATAGAAGAAGAGTGAAAATAAGGAGGAGGAGAAGGGCTGAACCACTGATCCGTGAAGGCCAGATAGAAGGAGGCACCAGCGACAATGGACGATATCTTTAGCAAATGGAATCCACTACAGGTTGAGTAACAACTGGAATTTGATACATGAGCACTTCCTGCAAAATTGAAGAACAACACACATGAGAAGACAAAAGTAAAGCCAGATCTGCCTCTCCATGATCACCAAACCAAATCCATAGGGTTTTCTATTCCACGCCCAAGCGACCTGAAATCTCCAGCTTTAGGGAGGAGAAGGGTGGGGGGGAGAGGGGGACCTGGAGGTCTAGTAGGCACGGTAGGAGGGTGATGCAGTGCAGGAGGGCCTGGACGGTGTCGGGGAGGACCAACCAGCAGCGCAGGCGCAGCGCCGGCGTCCATGGCGACCGTGACGCTAGGGTTAGCCTGGGCCGAGGAGACGGCGGGGACATGGGTCACATCCCACCTCGTGCTCAACAACGCGTCGCCGTGCCTAGGCTCGAGCTCGCCACGGCCGCCGGCGCGCTCACCAACGCGTCCACACGCCCGAGCTTGAGATCCATCGCACTCACCATCGAGCCGCCGCGCCCCTCGACCCTGAGCTTGGTCGATCGGGCGTTCTGAGGACCGGCAGCGGGTGGCGGCTCGGCCTCCTCGTCGGTTTCTAGGGTTAGGGTTTGGAGGGAGGCAGGGAGAGGGAGGGAGAGAGAGGGAGCGGCGCGAGTGCAGGAGAGGCACGGGCACTGGGTTCTCCACGGGAGCCACTGGGTTCTTATATGCCTGCGCGTAAAATGACGGAAATGCCCTCGGCGGGGCAGGATATTTACGTGGTGGCACGACCAGGGCGGGCGGCAGCGCGTGGAGGCAGTAACTATTCATTTCTATAGTGCCCATAACAGATCCGACGGCCCAGCTCGTCCACACGCTCGATCGGACGGCCCAAAACTCATCAAGCAAACCGATCTGACGGCCCACGATCGCTGAGCTCTGAGGAGGCTTGTGGTCACATTCTTCTCTTATCTCTTGATATTTCCCTACATGAACCTTATAGAGTACAGAAAGTATATAAATCACGATCAAATTAACCTCACGAAGTCATTATTCCGTACTCACAAAACAACATCTGCTCACTTTGCTAAGTAGGTCCATGATGTATATTCTATCGTCGTCCATTTGTCCAACAAACCAATATTTTAAACATCCTTTCCACAATATAACGTTTCTCCTTCTCGAGATATTACTTACCAAAAAAGGCTTTCGTCCCGTTTTATATATAAAGCACTGAACCACAAGGACCATGATACAAACTCATGCCACCACTGCACACGACACACACCCAAGGCAAGATACAAAGGTGCCGGGCACCGCCACACCACCCCAATGACTACCAAGCCACTACAAATGCGCGAGGACGAACTACTTGGAGCCACCGGAGACCTCCTCCTCCGAGGGGAGTTGAGACGGGAACGACGGACCCATGACTCCAAGATGGTGCCTCCAAGAAGGGAACGACCACGGTAGCCGCCGCCATTCGATCCCAAAGATCGGGTCTTCACCCGGAGCAACTCGAAGGAGAAAGGCCACCGCGACGGAGCCTACAAGAAGGATACGGTGTCGACGGACGCCGCCGCCATCAGCCAATACGAGATTGGGCTGGTGATGTACCCCAGCACGCCCAGCCCTCCGATGCACCTAGCTCCGTCAACCACCAGCGAACACCCACCCATGTGGCCATGGTCGCTCGCCCGCACCCTAGGCACAAGTCCTACCCACGAACATCGAGCCTCCCGCTACCGGGGACGCCGCCCTGCATCCAGACACCCCCAAGACCGATCAAAGTGATCGGCTTTAGGCCAAAGGACGCACCCGACCGAATAAACCGCGTCACACGTCTCGCCTCAAACAACGCCGGAGTAGCATCAGCCCACACATGTCCGGGGAACGGGTGAGGAGGGGGAGCGGACGCATCCGGGCCGGCACACTCCTGTGCCAGCGACGGGTGGCCTGGGCTCGTCGGCGCCTCCCGTCCCTCCAGCCTGCCTCTCCACCGGACAACTCGGTGTCGCCCCACCTCGGCAGCGACCCCAGCTCCATGCGAGGCCACCAACATACACCAGCTGGCCGGCAAGGAGAGATCCCAAGGGCCTCCACCAATTGCGAAGGAAGCTCACTGAGGAGCTGATCTACGCGGCCCGCCGTCGTCCAGCCGCCGATGCTTCGGATTTCGGCCAGCCCACCCACCGGTCAACCGCTGCATCGGAGGGCTGGGGGGGGGGGGCTTTGGAACCGGCACTAAAGGGCCACTAAAGGGCCTTACGAACCGGGACTATATCCCGATTCTGCACTAGTGTTAGTTGCTTGTTTGGGTGCTAACAGCCTATAACACTATCTGAGTGAAGAGAGCGAAGATGGTTGGGTAGAGTGGTAGAGACTAAGGCTAGCTACATGTAAAAAAATGAGGTAGCACATGGAAAATACAAAGGAGAACCTGGGTACCATCGCACCAACTATGCAAAAATATAATACTAATTCAAGAAAAGTTTAAAAAATCCTGAAACTTCTTTGGTATCAAACATGATCAAATATTATAGTCGTATAAAAAGATTCGTCGGAGAAAGACTTTTGTCATATCCTGGGTCGAAGATTCGGCAAAAATGCTATTTACAAGTACTATACATGATATATTGTCGTCATAAACTTTTCTTTTTTGCCCTGAAGTCAAAATGAATCATTTCTTGTCCAAACTTTTTATACGAGTAGAATACCTAATCACGTTTGTTTCATAAAAAGATTTATAATTTTTTGAACCTTTTTTGAATTACTGAATTTTTTTACGCATATAGGGTGTGCCAGAACCCGAGGGCACCAAGTTCCTGTCCGGTAGCACATGCTTTATAACAGGTGATGATGCTCAGATGGTTCATATGCTTCAGTTAAGTCTGTTAAAATGGTAGATGGGATATTTCTTCTATATGTATCTGGTACTCCCCATTGATGGTTTACCTGGAAATATATATTTCTTCTATATGTATTTTTCAGGCATTCTTGAAATGACCATAACTTTTGCCAGCAGGTGGGCATTGCCCATGGTAAGCATTCACGCAAGGTTTAAGGAAATAATTATTTACTTAAAACTATTATTCTAAGTTTTTAACATAATTAAACAATACAAAAGGATAAAATAAAAAAAGTAAATGTTTTTTTAAAAAATTGTTCATATTTTTGAAAAATGTTTGCAAATTTCAAAAATTATTCCTGTTTTAAAAAATGATCAAATTTCAACAAATGTTTGTGTTTTCAAATATGTTCGTGATTTCAAAAAATGTTTGGGAATATAAAAAATTATTGTGACAAATTAAAAAACAATCAGGATTTCAGAAATGTTCCTGCTTCAAAAATATTGTTCATAGGTCAAAAAAAAGTTCACTTTTTCCAAATTTTGTAATTTTGTTTCCGTTTATATAAAAAAGTTCACTTTTTGCAATTTTCAAATTTTGTTTCCGTTTATATAAACTATTCAGCATTACAATTTTTTTACATATTTTTGAAAATGTTTGGAATTCCAAAACTACTTCGCATTTTTTTAAATGTTTTGGAATTTTGAAGGCTGTTTAGATTTTTGAAAAATATTTCGAGTTTCATAAATTATTTGCTTTCCAAAAAATATTCTGCATTTTCGATTTTATTTCAAGAAAATTTTGGATTGTTTTCGGGAATGTTTTTATATATGGACTCTGTTATGTGTTCTTATATAATTCGCGCTATATAAAACACAAGCAATTGTGAGGTGGATTGGCTAGCAGCGTTTTTCAGTTGTTTAACTTTGTGTATTCGGGAACTCACTATCTCTCTTTTCGTTTTATTTTTCTATATAAAACGGACGGGGTGATTTATTGGGCTGGCCCATGCGCGAGAACTGAGCAGAATTCGACCCAGAGAGGTTCAGAAGGTCTGCGTACAGCCTATACTTTCTGATCATACATACTCCCTCCGTTCCGAATTACTTGTCTTAGATTTGTCTAGATACGGATGTATCTAGCACTAAAATGAGTCTAGATACATCCGTATCTAGACAAATCCAAGACAAGTAATTTAGAACGGAGGGAGTACATAGGAAAGTGCGTACGGGAGCTCCTACTCGGCACCGTAGGCGCCCGAACGTGCAAATGGCGCCTACAGCACGCCCTTTGTGGGCCAATTCTACACTCGGGCCAGGAATAGAGTCATTCACGAAAAAAAAGCACGAAACAAATTCACAAAACGGGGATTCGATTTTGCGCCACATTTGCCCTGTAACTTCTTCGCCTAACCACTACAGCAACGTACTAGAAGTGAACGAATGCAACGTGAAAAGCTTTAGGAAGAACTGATTTTTGAGTTATTTGATTTTTTTGGTAAAAAGTTTATTTTTCTAATGAAAAACAGTTCATTCAATTTGAAAAAAGTTCATCAATTTTTGAAAAAAATCATCAATTTTTGAAAAAAAATCATCAATTTGGAAAAAGTTCATCGGATTTGAAAAAAGTTCATCAATTTTGAAAAAGTTCATCAAAAATGAAAAAAGTTCATCGGATTTGAAAAAATTTCACTGGTTTTACAAAAAATCACTGGTTTTGAAGAAAAAACGTTCATCGATTTTAAAAAAAGTTCATTCAATTTGAAAAAGTTCATCAATTTTGAAAAATAATTCATCAAATTTGAAAAAAGTTCGTCACATTTGACAAACAGTTCATCTGTTTTAAAAAAAGTTCACGAACTAAAAACCCGCGCATTTAATAAAATGATAAAATAAAAACAAAACGAAGTAGAAAAAAAGAAAAAGAAAAAGAACAAAACGAACTGAGAAAGAAATACAAGAGAAAAACGAACGACCAGGACGGGAAGGTGGTTAGTAGCCTGCTGGTTGTCGTGCACGCTTTCGAACGGTCATCTCGCGAGTTCCATCCCACGCGCAGCAGCTTTTTTTTGGATAAAACGAAATCATTTTTTAAACAATAAGGTAGTTGGGCCGGCCTAGCGCTGGGGGCTGCAGACGCCCGTTTGCAAAATGCATACTAACGGAGCGCCTACAGCGCCAAATAGGAAATGCCAGTGCGTATGGGTTGTCAAAATTGATAGTACCCTTCATACGTTTTGTACGACGGTTGTTCCGAAGCGGAACTCACTGAATTAATTACAGAACAAGCTATAGCCACCAACGCTAGAATTCCTCACCCACTTCCTCTCCCGGGATTGCAACCGGAAAACAACCTACTCCGGTGCACAGGACTGACAAGCAATGAGCAATAGTTCACCGTGGCACTCTACGAGCCAGAAAATCGAAGGATATGGAGCTATCTCTGCACTCAAGTTAACAGCTACCACCGAACTGTTGTCAACCTCTCGGCAATAGCGAGACAGTTATTTGGATAAATCAAGGTGAAGTTTCTTCATAGCTCATCCTACATGGAACCTCTTATCTTCAGCCCTTCAACATTGCTTTGAGATCCGTACTCTTCAACTAACTTGCAACAAGCAGATTTCTCTTTTTTGTTTCTCTCAAATGAAAGAACATATGGACTTCAAACTTTACAGATCAAACAAACTTTACAACTTCAATGTGTGAAAAAACTTTCAGAATTTTTAGACCAATATAAATATACAAAATGAGGATTTTTTGATTAAAAAAATAAATTTTAGCATTTTCAATGCATGAAAAAAATCAATCAATGCATAAGGGGTGCCTTTCACAGAACTCGGATCAATGAGGATGTAGCCTTCGCCGCATCGCACGGTGATTGTCCCCAATGTTGCAGCAGCGGAGGGTGTACTAGCATCGATTGAAGGTGATGACAAGGTTGCCACAAAAAATGACTATGACTCCTTCGTAGCGATGCGGGCATCAGGCAGGCGGGCTCGCTCAGCTGTGAGGAGGTGCCAGATGCGGAGCTCGCGGTTGCTGGCCAGGTCATTGCAGTCTTCGATGGCAACGCGGCAACCGAAGTAATCGAATTTGGTGATGCTGGGGTCGCAACTTTTACGCTCTTCGACGGTCATACTGCAATTCAGGCTCCTCGATTTCTTCGGTATTTCTTCGTCCATCACGGTGAGGTGGCCAATGCCTCAAAGGTATCCTTGATAAGCTCATCACCACAGACCTCTCGAACAAGTGAGAAATGTCTTCATACATACCTGCTGGATGCACCTTCGCGTAGAGATACCGCTCGCGCTTCGTCTGGAGATATATTGCGTACTGCGGTAACTTGCGCAACGTGGACATAAGTTTTAGCCCGAGATGTACATCCAGATGCCTGCCATTTCCATTCATGTGTTCAACTCCACCTAAGTGATCCTACTTTGCTCATTTTCTACTGGTCTATCTCTCCTCGATCATTAGTTGCTTGTTTGGGTGCTAACAGCCTATAATACTATCTGGGTGGTAGAGACTAAGACTAGCTACATGCAAGGAAATGAGGTAGCACACGCTTTATAACAAGGGATGATGCTCAGATGGTGCATATGCTTCAGTTAAGTCTGGTAAAATGGTGGATGAGATACTTCTTCCATATGTATCTCGTACTCCCCACTGATGGTGTACGTGGAGATGATTAGGTCCCAGACCCAGCCTCGTGATAGGGAGACCATCATCTAGCTCTAGCTCTGATTGATGACCGGTTAATTATTACTCCTAACTTTGCAGCTACAGCCTACCGTGCAGTAGCTTAAGTCAGATTTGGTAATAAGTTGCACTACCTACAACCCTGGCTGTGTTTAGCTCATGTTGCTGCTCCAGCAAATTACTATTTGAATGATGTTGTAATGCTGAAGATCTCATAGCACGCTTGTCGAATATATATGGGATATATTGGGTTGTTACCATGACAGGGCATAGTAATGGGGAGGACAGAGGAATCGATCGACAAGACAGGCAGGTCCAGGCCATCTCGATCGAGGACAAGAGATCCCTAGTCCAGGCAATGCACGAGATTTTTGTACCAAGCTTCATCACATCCCTGTTATTGTAAACTAGAGATTACATGCACAGTTATTGAGCCAACTTCGGAGCACCAATCAAGATTCCACACCAACGTTCAATTTTTCTATCTTCCATCGTAATTATTGACGATGTCATCCAATCCAGCTACACAGCAGCGCACTCACGTGGTCATGACGGACTATACATACATGGTGCGTGGAACGACCAGGGAGCGTCGCGCGCTAATGCGTCGTGCTGTAGCAACGCTCTAGTATTTTTTTAATGTCTTCCAGAAACTCTAAAGTAGAAGCAGGCCCTAAACGGGGAGTAAAGGTGTCCCCTACATTGCGATTGTATCTGAGCAGACAGTCCAACAAAAGCATGTCAGTAAAATACTGTTAGTCTCCTTACTTAATTACCTCTATAGTAATGTAGTATTATGTATTTCTACACTAACCTCACTGAATCACATTAGCATTTTGGAGATTTCAACGTCAACTGTAACAGTTATGGAGCAGAACCGTGTAACGGTTTCATTCCCAATGCCTCATAATCCTAATGTGTATTGACCCAAATCTAAAAAACAAGACAAGTTGTGGGAACAGCGTGAATTTTCTCGGAGTACATGCATGGAGTTGGCTGGTTTATATAGGGAGCTTGTCCTAGGCGCGCGACACATTCCGGTAGCAAGGCAGTCTTGAATGATTGATCCAAATCTAAAGTGTATAACATGTCAATGTGAGTTTAATGATGATGTCACTGTATTGACCAAGAAAAGATATGTTGCACATGAAAAGTGTATGTGATGATCATACAGACTACTATAGGTAGTCCTCTACTCTTTTTGCACGGAGAAATGTTTAGTTTATTGACTTGTCTTGGACTAACAGCTGAAATACTAACCAATGGCCTCACTCACACAAGCCGTCGACCCAACCCACTGACATATGGATCCCAATGATAGGCCAATACCAACGAACAACTGGGTAGGCTGGAAAGGGCATGCAAGTACTGGTACGGCCAACGACGGAAGAGGTTGCACGTCCCATCATAGGCTAGCCCGGTGCGTACAGGAACGCATATTTACACCCATCGAGCTGGCACAACTAGATGGTGCGCCACACCATGAACACATACGCGGATGCAACACCGTCCAGCAGATTAACTGCGTGCACCCGGTACATAAGACACCGCGCTCACGTCGGACCATCCGAAGACATTGTTTTACCTGCCAGCCGACCTCTTGGCGGGCTAACCACATGGGATGCACGCATGCTGAACTCCAACAAACCTACCGCGCATGCCCGCATGCAAATCACCGGGTCCACCACCATCTCACCTCTGAACGGGTTGCCTGTGTCCGATCCAGCAACGGTGAACCCCACGATGCAGGCGAGATGCAGACTAGGGAACCCCCCACACCCAGGGTGAGAACAAGAATAAAAAATAATAAAACACCATCCGGGCAGAGAAGCGCCTCACAACACTGCATGACAAGGCCCCGCACCCTGGCCGGCTCGCATGAGCGGAGGGGAACAGCGGGCAGGCCCCACACAGGAGCCTTGTACATGTGTGCCAACCCGCCCTGGGCAAACAGCCTCGCCCACGGCCATGGGGACCGCGCCACAGGGCGCATGCGGTGGCGCTAAAAACACTCATGACAGTGGTCCCGGGCGTGCCCGCGGCCCACCCGTCATGGACCCCATAGACACAATGTGCGGCTGCGCGCCATCCGAGCATTTTAGACGGCAAGGAGAGCCCTATGAGGTATCCACGGCACACCACCGCGAAACGGATGGCACGGAAGGAGTGCTCATCTATGAAGACTCATGGGAGAAGGGCACTCCAGCATCCTTTATAAGAGTAATAATTAGCTACATTGATAAGGTTAAACTAAATAGGTAAATAGTATCTAGTGTTACGCAGTCTATCCAGGCGTATCTCAATCCTCACCTATAGCTTATCCGAGTGAAGACGTCTTGGTCGAATGACACCAGCTTATCCGAGTGGAATGTTTCTGGTCGAGTGGATGTTGTTGTCCTTTGAATATCCTTGTTCTTAAGGTAATGTCCTTGGGTAGGGTGTCTAAGTTAGGCCTATTACCCTACCCTAGGTACATGTTCTCGTCAAGTGCTACATCATGAGATAGAGATTAAGAGATCTATTTTAACATCATGTGAGATTACATACTCCCTCCATTTTTATATACAAGGCCACAAACTCAAATTACAGGTACCAAGATAAAATTTAATGCATACTTTACACGTCAGCCTTTTTTTCGTTTACTGGGATAATTAATACGCAACATGCATGCAAGGAAACTGAGTGGAGGAAGTAGTTAGTGTTATTATGACTGCATGCATATAAGTATTAAACAGGTTGCTAGTACGAGAAAATATCATTAATTCTTTCCTTGATTACTGTTGATGGCCTTGTATTGATGCAAAACGTATATTCCATAGTTGCCTTGTATAAGTAAATAGAGGGATAAAAAGTAGAGATAAGTATTTTCCCCAGTTAAGAACTAAGGTATCAAGCCAGCAGGAGGCACAAGCAAGTCTACTTTGGCATCATATCATGTCAGAGGCAAGAACATCAAGAATTACTGAATGAGAAGAAGGAGCCAAGAACCAATGGGTAACCAAAGGCATCAGGTCTAGAGGTCCTTCGCCTTCAAAAGGTCTAGAGGTCCTTCTCCTGAATGCCTATTCGCATGCATAATGCATTAAACACGTTAATTATTACAGTAGTTCGTGTCTTGCTACGAAGAAGTCACCCTGCTGATTTTGGCACTGTCCGTGCACCTCTTTCATTTTGTGAACACGCTATCTTTGTCTACGATAGAAGTTTCGCCAACTCACACATAAATTTGTAGCTGTTTGTGCTCTTGTTGCCATTAACACACATATGCTTGATTAAATAGTCGGCTTCGTGTGCGGTGCCACAATGATGAAGGCGATCTGCACTATTTATCTGTTCCCTCTGGAGGTTCTGTGGTGTCCTGCCAATTCAGCACTACACCAACTAGCTTGATTAACATTTTTCAAAAACTTGTTCAACATTTTTTTCAAATGATTAATTAGCATTTTTAAAATATGTTTTCAACATTTTTCTAAAATGATTGATTAACATTTTTCAAATACTTGTTCAAGATTTTTTCAAATGCTTCATTAACATTTCTATATATATGATCAAAATTTTCCATCATTTTTAACATGGTCAATATTTTTTATACATGTTTAACATCTTTCAAAAACTTCATTAATATTTTTCAAGTTAAACATTTTTTCCAACACTTTATCAACATTTTTATATATATGATAAAAAATCATCATTTTTTAATACATAGTCAACAATTTTTTATACATATTTAACATTTTCCAAATTCTTGATTAACATTTTCCAAATACTTTTTTAACATGTTTTCAAATGATTAATTAAGATTTTTCAAATACCTGTTCAATATTTTTTTCAGATGCTTCATTAACATTTTAAATACATGATCAAAATTTTCATGATTTTTTAATACATGGTCAATATATTTTATACACATTTAAGATTTTTCAAAAACTTGATTAATATTTTTTATACATGATCAACTTGGTTCATACACATTTGTTTGTATACATTTTTTATATACGTGATAAACATTTTCTCTATATATATTAAACAGTTTCCAAATTCACGTTTAAACTTTAAAACTCTGTATGCAAAGTTCTTGTCATTATCAATATAACTAGAATTTTACGAAATATGAAAAAAAATACAAGGCAATCTATTTTGAAAAAAAAGCATGAAGGAAAAATACATTGAATGCCCGCGGTCCCTGATGGGCTGGCCCATTATGGGCGCAGCTTGCGGCTAGCGCTCGCTTCATGTCGCGTGAACCGAGACATATGAGCGCCCGAAATCACTAATTAAGGAGTACTCGTTGCAAAGAGCACTCCACTTTCCCAGGTCGCGACAAGTGGCGCACATGCAGCGTGCCACTTGTCGCAACCTGGGAGTTTTCCCTTTTTTCGTAGATCCGTTTATTCAAAATTTTTATCTCTTAAACCGTGCGTCCAAATATCGAACCGTTTTCACTGTTGGATTGCTCGCATCGAGATCTTCAAAACTAGATCCCATGTTGATAGGTTTTAACGAACTTTTTTTTTCACAAAAAAAACCGGACCTGGAGCATGTTTTTTTTTCCTTTCCGAAAGAGGCACGTCCGTGCCTCTCACGAAATCACAACCGTGCCTCTCATGGAATCAAAACCGTGACTCGTGGAAGGAAAAAAACGCGTTTTTTCCGTCTCCGAGAGGCACGGCCGTGACTCTCGCGAAAGCACAACCGTGCCTCTCGCGATAGCAAAACCGTGACTCTCGCGAAAGAAAAAAAAACAGAAAACGCGTATTTTTTCCCTTTCCGAGAGGCACGCCCGTGACTTCCGCAAAAGCACAACCATGCCTCTCGCGGGAGCAAAACCGTGACTCTCCCGAAAGAAAAAAACCGAAAACGCGTTTTGTTTTTCCCTTTCCTAGAGGCACGGCCGTGACTCTCGCGAAAGCACAACCGTACCTCTCGCAGAAGCAAACCCGTGACTCTCGCGAAAGAAAAAAAAATAGAAAACGCGTTTTTTTTCGTTTCCGAAAGGCACTGCCGTGACTCTCGCTAAAGCACAACCGTGCCTCTCGTGTAAGAAAAACCGTGACTTTCGCGAAAGGAAAAAAACGCGTTTTTTCACGTAAAAATTTTTTTTTTCGAATTTTTTTTGATCGAAAGCTAAGAAAGACCAGGGGAAAACCAAAACGTTGAAAAAAACTGGAAAAAAAACTGTTTAAAAAGCCGAAAACACGTGCGGAAAAATAAAAAAATAAAATCCAAAGGGAGCGTACAGAACGCGACACGTGGCAAATGACTGATAGCGCGCCAAGTGGCGCTGATCATTGCGAGACTCCTGAAGGAACGCTCGTTAACTAGTTGCTCCCATGAGCGTCGCTTTCTTCTCCCTTCGGCCGCGTTCCACCACACGGTCTATCTACGCGAATTTTGAAAATATTATTCGCGGCGAGAGGGTGGGGGTGGCTACAACAGACAGTTAGCCCAGTTCTCGACTCAAAATTAGATCGGACGGGATCAGCTCTTAACTCTCTCAAACGGCTACACGAATACATCCCTTAAATTCAGGGATTACGACAGCAATAAGTGATCATGAATTGACTCGCGAACTAGTACAATCAGCTGCTATCCATTGCGTGGGGGTGATATGATCTTCATGCCCGCTGCGACTTTCCCAGGGGCCAGAGCGCAGTGGTGTCTCACAGCCGACGCAGGTTCGAGCCTCGTCTGGAACTTTGTTGTCTCACATTAGAGCGGTCGCCGGGGGCACATCTGAGGTTGCGGAGCTGCCCTGCAAAGTAAGCTTCGCTATTAATGCTGATCTCCTGGAATACACGCCGCCTCCCCCAATTCATGGCGCACACAGGCCATGCCTTAAATCGGTTCCAGCGGCTTCATTCAAGACCGGCGCTCGGCGTGCAAGCTGGTGCTCTCCCTCGAGCCCTGCGCCGTCAGAGGAGATTTCAAGGCAGGTCACTTCTGCTCTTGAATGGCATTTGGTGCGCCCAGCGTACCGGTGGCGTGAAGGCCGCTCCAACAACCAGAATTCAATTCGCAGAGCTGCATCCTCCTATTCCCCTCCCCAGCGGCCAAAGGATTTCGTCAAGCTCCAGGGCCGTGAGTGCCATCGCTGCCTCCTCAAAGGCCACTACAAAGTGGACTGCCGTAACCCACTCACCTGTCGTCGCTGTAGAAGATTAGGACATAGGGAGAGGGGCTGCACCAACGACCCGTCACCTTCCCCTCTGTCCCCTGCATCGACGCCTCGCTCTGTTTCTATTGGAAATATGCCCTAGAGGCAATAATAAATAAGTTATTATTATATTTCCTTCTTCATGATAATCGTTTATTATCCATTCTATAATTGTATCGATAGGAAACTCAGATACATGTGTGGATACATAGACAACACCATGTCCCTAGTAAGCCTCTAGTTGACTAGCTCGTTGATCAATAGATGGTTACGGTTTCCTGACCATGGACATTGGATGTCGTTGATAACGGGATCACATCATTAGGAGAATCATGTGATGGACAAGACCCAATCCTAAGCCTAGCACAAAGATCGTGTAGTTCATATGCTAAAGCTTTTCTAATGTCAAGTATCATTTACTTAGACCATGAGATTGTGCAACTCCCGGATGCCGTAGGAATGCTTTGGGTGTGCCAAACGTCACAACGTAACTGGGAGGCTATAAAGGTACACTACAGGTATCTCCGAAAGTGTCTGTTGGGTTGGCACGAATCGAGACTGGGATTTGTCACTCCGTGTGACAGAGAGGTATCTCTGGGCCCACTCGGTAGGACATCATCATAATGTGCACAATGTGATCAAGGAGTTGATCACGGGATGATGTGTTACGGAACGAGTAAAGAGACTTGCCGGTAACGAGATTGAACAAGGTATAGGGATACCGACGATCGAATCTCGGGCAAGTACAATACCGCTAGACAAAGGGAATTGAATACGGGATTGATCGAATCCTCGACATCGTGGTTCATCCGATGAAATCATCGTGGAACATGTGGGAACCAACATGGGTATCCAGATCCCGCTGTTGGTTATTGACCGGAGAACGTCTCGGTCATGTCTGCATGCTTCCCGAACCCGTAGGGTCTACACACTTAAGGTTCGGTGACGCTATGGTTATAAAGGAAGTTTGTATGTGGTTACCGAATGTTGTTTGGAGTCCCGGATGAGATCCCGGACGTCACGAGGAGTTCCGGAATGGTCCGGAGGTAAAGATTTATATATAGGAAGTATGGTTTTGGCCACCGGAAGTGTTCTGGGCATCACCGGTAGTGTACCGGGACCACCGGAGGTGTCCGGGGGTCCACCAAGTGGGGCCACCGGCCCCGAAGGGCTGCATGTGCCATGTGTGGAAGGGGACCAGCCCCAGGTGGGCTGGTGCGCCCTCCCACAAGGCCCAAGGCGCAAGGGAAGAGGAGAGGGGGCAAACCCTAAGGGCAGATGGGCCCTAAGGCCCATGCTCCCTGTGCCTCCCTCTCCTCCCCCTCTTGGCCGCCACCCAAAAGCCATCTAGGGCTGCCGCCCCTCTAGGGGTGGGAACCCTAGAGGGGGCGCACCCTCCTCCCCTTCCCCTATATATATGAGGCCTAGGGGCTGCCCAACACACGCGATCTGATCTCTCCCTGTTGGTGCAGCCCTGCCTCTCTCCTCCTCATATCTCGCGGTGCTTGGCGAAGCCCTGCAGGATTGCCACGCTCCTCCACCACCACCACGCCGTTGTGCTGTTGCTGGACGGAGTCTTCCTCAACCTGTCCTTCTCTCCTTGCTGGAGCAAGGCATGGGAGACGTCACCGGGCTGTACGTGTGTTGAACGCGGAGGTGCCGTCCGTTCGGCACTAGGATCATCGGTGATTTGGATCACGACGAGTACGACTCCATCAACCCCGTTCACTTGAACGCTTCCGCTTAGCGATCTACAAGAGTATGTAGATGCACTCTCCTTCCCCTCGTTGCTGGTTTCTCCATAGATAGATCTTGGTGATACGTAGGAAAATTTTGAATTTCTGCTACGTTCCCCATCAGTGGCATCATGAGCTAGGTCTATTGCGTAGATTCTATGCACGAGTAGAACACAAAGTAGTTGTGGGCGTTGATTTTGTTCAATATGCTTACCGTTACTAGTCCAATCTTGTTTCGACGGTATTGTGGGATGAAGCGGCCCGGACCAACCTTACACGTACGCTTACGTGAGACCGGTTCCACCGACTGACATGCACTAGTTGCATAAGGTGGCTGGCGGGTGTCTGTCTCTCCCACTTTAGTCGGAACGGATTCGATGAAAAGGGTCCTTATCAAGGGTAAATAGCAATTGGCATATCACGTTGTGGTTTTGCGTAGATAAGAAACGTTCTTGCTAGAAACCCATAGCAGCCACGTAAAACATGCAAACAACAATTAGAGGACGTCTAACTTGTTTTGCAGGGTATGCTATGTGATGTGATATGGCCAAGAAGAATGTGATGAATGATATGTGATGTATGAGATTGATCATGTTCTTGTAATAGGAATCACGACTTGCATGTCGATGAGTATGACAACCGGCAGGAGCCATAGGAGTTGTCTTTAATTTATTTATGACCTGCATGTCAACATAAACGTCATGTAATTACTTTACTTTATTGCTAACCGTTAGCCATAGTAGTAGAAGTAATAGTTGGCGAGACAACTTCATGAAGACACGATGATGGAGATCATGGTGTCATGCCGGTGACGATGATGATCATGGAGCCCCGAAGATGGAGATCGAAAGGAGCAAAGTGATGATGGCCATATCATGTCACTATTTGATTGCATGTGATGTTTATCATGTTATTACATCTTATTTGCTTAGAACAACGGTAGTAAATAAGATGATCCCTCATTAAAATTTCAAGAAAGTGTTCCCCCTAACTGTGCACCGTTGCGAAAGTTCGTCGTTTCGAAGCACCGCGTGATGATCGGGTGTGATAGATTCTTACGTTCACATACAACGGGTGTAAGCCAGATTTACACACGCGGAACACTTAGGTTGACTTGACGAGCCTAGCATGTACAGACATGGCCTCGGAACACAAGAGACCGAAAGGTCGAGCATGAGTCGTATGGTAGATACGATCAACATGAAGATGTTCACCGATGATGACTAGTCCGTCTCACGTGATGATCGAACACGGCCTAGTTGACTCGGATCATGTAATCACTTAGATGACTAGAGGGATGTCTATCTGAGTGGGAGTTCATAAGATGAACTTAATTATCCTGAACATAGTCAAAAAGGTCTTCGCAAATTATATCTCGCGCTTCAGTTCTACTGTTTAGATACGATCCTAGAGAAAACTTAGTTGAAAGTTGATAGTAGCAATTATGCGGACTAGGTCCGTAAACCGAGGATTGTCCTCGTTGCTTCGTAGAAGGCTTATGTCCTTAATGCACCGCTCAGTGTGCTGAACCTCGAACGTCGTCTGTGGATGTTGCGAACGTCTGACATACACGTTTTGATAACTACGTGATAGTTCAGTTGAACGGTTTAGAATTGAGGCACCGAAGACATTTTGAAATGTCGCGGAACATATGAGATGTTACGAGGGCTGAAATTGGGATTTCAGGCTCGTGCCCACGTCAAGAGGTATAAGACCTCCGACGATTTTCTTAGCCTGCAAACTAAGGGAGAAAAGCTCAATCGTTGAGTTTGTGCTCAGATTGTCTTAGTACAACAATCACTTGAATCGAGTGGGAGTCGATCTTCCAGATAAGATAGTGACGTTTCTCCAAAGTCATTGCCACCAAGCTGCGAGAGCTTCGTGATGAACTATAACATATCAGGGATAGATATGATGATCCTTGAAATATTCGCAATGTTTGACACCGTGAAAGTAGAAATCAAGAAGGAGCATCAATTGTTGATGGTTAGTGAAACCACTAGTTTCAAGAAGGGCAAAGGGCAGTTGAACCCAAAACCCGAGACTAAGTGCTTCTGTAATAAGGGGAACAGTCACTGGAGCAGAATTACTCTAGATACTTGGTAGATGAGAAGGCTGTCGATAGAAGTATATTGGATATACATTATGTTAATGTGTACTTTACTAGTACTCCTAGTAGCACCAGGGTATTAGATACCGGTTCAGTTGCTAAGTGTTAGTAACTCGAAATAAAAGCTACGGAATAAACGGATACTAGCTAAAGGTGAGCTGACGATATGTATTGGAAGTGTTTCCAAGGTTGATATGATCAAGCATCGCACGCTCACTCTACCATCGAGATTGATGTTAAACCTAAATAATTGTTATTTGGTGTTTGCGTTGAGCATAGACATGATTGGATTATGTCTATCGCAATACGGTTGTTCATTTAAAGAGAATAATAGTTACTCTGTTTATTTGAATAATACCTTCAATGGTCTTGAACCTAAAATGAATGGTTTATTGAATCTCGATCATAGTGATACACATGTTCATGCCAAAAGATATAAGATAGTAATGATAGTACCACCTACTTGTGGCACTGCCGTGTAAGTCATATTGGTATAAAACGCATGAAGAAGCTCCATGTTGATGGATCTTTGGACTCACTCATTTTTGAAAAGGAATGAGTAATGTGAACCATGTCTATTGGTATATATGCATGAAGAAACTCCAAGCAGATGGACCGTTTGGACTCACTTGATTTTTGAATCGCTTGAGACATGCAAATCATACCACATGGGCAAGATGACTGAAAGCTTCGATGGAACAAGATAGCAACTTGTTGGAAGTAACGCATTTTGATGTGTGCAGTCCAATGAGTACTGAGGCACACAGTGGATATCGTTATGCTCTTACTTCACAGATGATTTGAGTAGATACTGAGCATATTTACTTGATGAAACACAAGTCTGAATTATTGAATGGTTCAAGTAATTTCGGAATGAAGTTGAAGATCGTCGTGACAAGAGGATAAAATATCTATGATATGATCATAAAAATGAATATCTGAGTTACGAGTTTGGCACACAATTAAGACACTGTGGAAATGTTTCACAACTAATACCGCCTAGAACACCATAGTGTGATGGTGTGTCCGAACATCATGGTTGCTCCCTATTGGATATGGTGCGTACCGTGATGTCTCTTATCGAATTACCTCTATCGTTCATGGGTTAAGCATTAGAGATGACCGCACTCACTTTAATTAGGGCACCACGGAATTCCGTTTGAGTCGACACCGTATGAACTATGGTTTAGAGAAACCTAAGCTATCGTTTCTTAAAGGTTTGGGGCTGCGATGCTTATGTGAAAAAGTTTCAGGCTGATAAGCTCGAACCCAAAGCAGATAAATGCATCTTCATAGGACACCCAATACAGTTGGGTATACCTCCTGTCTCAGATCCGAAAGCAATAGGGATTGTTTTTTGAATCAGGTCCTTTCTCGAGAAAGAGTTTCTCTTGAAAGAATTGAGTGGGAGGAAGATAGAACTTGATAAGGTTGTTGAAACTTTACTTCAACCAGATAGTAGCGCAGCACAGGAAAAATGTTTCTGTGGCACCTGCCTCAGTTGAAGAAGAAAGCTAATGATGATGATCATGGAGCTTCAGATTGAGTTACTATCAAACCTCATAGGTTGACAAAGGGTGTGTACAACTTCTAAGTGGTAACCCTGTCTTAAAGGTCACGTTGTTGGACAACGATGAACCTATGAGCTATGGAGAAGCGATGGTAGGCCCGGATTCCGAAAATTGGCTCGAGGCCATAAAATCCGAGAGAGGATCCATGTATGAAAACAAAGTGTAGACTTTGGAAGAACTACTTGATGGTCGTAAGGCTGTTAGGTACATGTGGATTTTAAAAGGAAGACGGACAATGATGGTAAGTACCACCATTATGAAGCTCGACTTGTGGCGAAGAGTTTTTCACAAGTTCAAGGAGTTGACTACGATGAGACTTTCTCACTCGTAGCGATGCTTAAGTCCGTCGGAACCATGTTAGCATAAGCTGCATTTATGAAATCTGGCAGATGGATGTCAAAACAAGTTTCCTTACCAGTTTTCGTAAGGAAAGGTTGTATGAGATACAATCAGAAAGGTTTTCTCGATCCTAAGGATGCTAAAAGGTATGCAAGCTCCAGCGATCCTTCTAAAGGACTGGAGTAAGCATCTCGGAGTTGGAATGTACGCTTTGATGAGATGATCAAAGATTTTGGGTTTATACAAAGTTTATGAGGAACTTGTATTTCCAAAGAAGTGAGTGGGAGCACTATAGAATTTCTGATGAGTATATGTTGTTGACATATTGTTGATCAGAAATGATGTAGAATTTCTGGAAAGCATATAGGGTTATTTGAAAAGTGTTTTTCAATGGAAAACCTGGATTAAGCTACTTGAACATTGAGCATCAAGATCTATAAGGATAGATCAAAAACGCTTAATGGTACTTTCAAATGAGCACATACCTTGACATGATCTTGAAGGTGTTCAAGGTGGATTAGCCAAAGAAGGAGTTCTTGCCTGAGTTGTAAGGTATGAAGTTAAGACTTAAAGCTCGACCACGGCAGGAGAAAGAGGAAGGACGAAGGTCGTCCCCTATGCTTTTGTCATAGGCTCTATACGGTATGCCACGCTGAGTACCGCACCTGATGTGTGCCTTGCCACATGTCTGGCAAGAGGGTACAAAGGTGATCTAGGAGTAGAACACTAGATAGCGGTCAAAATTATCCTTAGAGGAATAAGGATATGTTTCTCGGTTACGGAGGTGATAAAGAGTTCGACATAAAGAGTTACGTCGATGCAAGCTTAACACCTATCCGGATAGCTCTGAGTAGAGATACCGGATACGTATAATGGAGCAACAATTTAGAATAGCTCCAAGTAGAACAGTTATTTGAAATGGCTCCAAATATAGCGTAGAGATTTGCGAAGTACACACGGATCTGAGTGTTGCAGACCCGTTGACTAAAACCTCTCTCACAAGCAACATGATCAAACCCAGAACTCATTGAGTGTTAATCACATAGTGATGTGAACTAGATTATGAACTCTAGTAAACTCTTGGGTGTTGGTCACATGGCGATGTGACCTGTGAATGTTAATCACATGGCGATGTGAACTAGATTATTGACTCTAGTGCAAGTGGGAGACTGTTGGAAATATGCCCTAGAGGCAATAATAAATAAGTTATTATTATATTTCCTTGTTCATGATAATCGTTTATTATCCATGCTATAATTGTATTGATAGGAAACTCAGATACATGTGTGGATACATAGACAACACCATGTCCCTAGTAAGCCTCTATTTGACTAGCTCGTTGATCAATAGATGGTTACGGTTTCCTGACCATGGACATTGGATGTCGTTGATAACGGGATCACATCATTAGGAGAATCATGTGATGGACAAGACCCAATCCTAAGCCTAGCACAAAGATCGTGTAGTTCATATGCTAAAGCTTTTCTAATGTCAAGTATCATTTCCTTAGACCATGAGATTGTGCAACTCCCGGATGCCGTAGGAATGCTTTGGGTGTGCCAAACGTCACAACGTAACTGGGTGGCTATAAAGGTACACTACAGGTATCTCCGAAGGTGTCTGTTGGGTTGGCATGAATCGAGACTGGGATTTTTCACTCCGTGTGACGGAGAGGTATCTCTGGGCCCACTCGGTAGGACATCATCATAATGTGCACAATGTGATCAAGGAGTTGATCACGGGATGATGTGTTATGGAACGAGTAAAGAGACTTGCCGGTAACGAGATTGAACAAGATATAGGGATACCGACGATTGAATCTCGGGCAAGTACAATACCGCTAGACAAAGGGAATTGAATACGGGATTGATCGAATCCTCGACATCGTGGTTCATCCGATGAAACCATCGTGGAACATGTGGGAACCAACATGGGTATCCAGATCCTGCTGTTGGTTATTGACCGGAGAACGTCTCGGTCATGTCTGCATGCTTCCCGAACCCGTAGGGTCTACACACTTAAGGTTCGGTGACGCTAGGGTTATAAAGGAAGTTTGTATGTGGTTACCGAATGTTGTTCGGAGTCCCGGATGAGATCCCGGACGTCACGAGGAGTTCCGGAATGGTCGGGAGGTAAAGATTTATATATAGGAAGTATGGTTTTGGCCACCGGAAGTGTTCTGGGCATCACCGGTAGTGTACCGGGACCACCGGAGGTGTCCGGGGGTCCACCAAGTGGGGCCACCGGCCCCGGAGGGCTGCATGGGCCAAGTGTGGAAGAGGACCAGCCCCAGGTGGGCTGGTGCGCCCTCCCACAAGGCCCAAGGCGCAGGGGAAGAGGAGAGGGGGCAAACCCTAAGGGCAGATGGGCCCTAAGGCCCATGCTCCCTGCGCCTCCCTCTCATCCCCCTCTTGGCCGCCACCCAAAAGCCATCTAGGGCTGCCGCCCCTCTAGAGGTGGGAACCCTAGAGGGGGCGCACCCTCCTCCCCTTCCCCTATATATATGAGGCCTAGGGGCTGCCCAACATACGCGATCTGATCTCTCCCTGTTAGTGCAGCCCTGCCTCTCTCCTCCTCATATCTCGCGGTGCTTGGCGAAGCCCTGCAGGATTGCCACGCTCCTCCACCACCACCACGCCGTTGTGCTGTTGCTGGACGGAGTCTTCCTCAACCTCTCACTCTCTCCTTGCTGGATCAAGGCATGGGAGACATCACCGGGCTGTACGTGTGTTGAATGCGGAGGTGTCGTCCGTTCGGCACTAGGATCATCGGTGATTTGGATCACGACGAGTACGACTCCATCAACCCCGTTCACTTGAACGCTTCCGCTTAGCGATCTACAAGGGTATGTAGATGCACTCTCCTTCCCCTCATTGCTGGTTTCTCCATAGATAGATCTTGGTGATACGTAGGAAAATTTTGAATTTCTGCTACGTTCCCCATCAGCTTCGTCTTCGGCGGCTTCTCCACGCCTTGCATCGCCTGCTTCGACGCCGCCGTCGTGCGCCATGGCTAGGCAGGAGCCCCGCGTTGGTGATCCATCACTGCGTCATGAGGAGGGCCGTGTGGTCATCGTCTCCACCCCGGAGATGGATGCCAATGCGGCGACTTTGGCGTCCCTGGGTGCACTTATTTGGCTCGGGGGAACAAGACCGGCGGTGAGCGCTGTGGAGAACAAGGAGGCCATCGACGTGCAGTTCGGGATCAGAGATGTCAAGGTTGTCCCCCACTATCCTGAAGATTTCTTCACTTTGTTCGACTATCAGCACCAATGGGACAAGGTCACTGCGGAGAGGCGCTTCCGCCACAACGGCCTCGACCTGCACTCCACCAACTGGCGCCTTGACGCTCATGCCGACGTGGTCCGAGCAAACTACCATGTTCATCTCTGCATCGAGAGCATCCCTCTGAGTGCATGGTCTGACACCGTGGCGGCTCAAGTGCTCGGGCCAGATACCTTCCTTCACTACGACATCGCTACGCTGCGACAGGAGGATGCCTCTTGTCTCAAGCTGTGGGCTTGGTCGGCGAACCCATCGGCTATCCCCAAGGTGCAGCTCGTCACCATCGCTCCGTGGGTGGCCACCGGAGTGGGCGGAGCTCCGTCCTCGGCCATTGGGCACTCTGGCATCCGTCGACGTGCCATTGTGCATTTGGACCTGCTGGAGAACTACACTCCCGACGCTGCTGGCAACATCCGCCGTCGCCCACGCCCGGATCCCTTCACCTGGATCTATGGTGTGGTGGATGGAGAGGCCAGACCGAGGGACCGCCAAGAACCACCACCAAGACGCCGCGATGACGATGATCGACGCCGATGGGATGATGACCAGGACAGAGATGACAGGCGTGGGCGCGACATAGACAGGCCGCGATCCTCCTGCTGGTGGGGTCTCTTCCGTAGTCGTTCGCGGGCTCCTGAACGCCGAGATGATGGGCGCCGTGATGACCGCAGCGCCGACCGTGGGCGCGACGACCGCGGCCGTGATGGCCGGCGCCGGGCGTTGGCCTCTTCCTGGGAAGGCTCAGCTGACGGGAGCAGGTCAGTGAGCTGTGGACGCTCACTACCGCCCTCCCCACGGACTACCTCCATCGACGTAATTGAGATCAACCCCTCAGGGCGTGGTCTGGGTTGGCTCTGCGGTGCTGCAAGCATAATCACCAAGATCCAACCCTCCATTACGCTTGATGAGGAGCATGACATGGTGTTGGAGGCCCCTGCCCTGCTTAATGATGTGCCTGCTGAGAAGAATGTTGCTACCACACCTGAGCTTGTGCTGGTCACCCCAACTACATTGCAAGTCATGCCAGATGTTGTCCTGGAAACACCATCTCCATTACACCTTCAAGTTGTGCCTGAAGACAACAACATATGCAACAACTTTGAACTGCCACAAGGCCATGTTACTCCTACTGCCCAAACTGAAGATGTGCCAGTTCTGACTGAACAGGAAGATGAAGATAACTACAACTACAGATCAGATCATACACCGGTCCATGATGTTTCCTTGGTCCAGCCTGAAGGTGAAGTTGAAGAAAGGGAGAATGACACACCAATTACTCCAGTACATGAGGTTCCCTCGGTCCAGCCTGAAGATGAAGTTGAAGATAGGGAGAATGACACACCAATTTTTATCCCTCGCATGCCAGCGTTGCTGCCACCCCCCTCCCCACACTCGACGCCCCCAAGACCTCCTGCTGCTCGCCGTAAGACGCTGGCTGGAGTCACCGGTTTTCAACTGTCGCGTCAGAGCCCCAGAATTGCTGCTAAAAAGAGGAAGATGCCCATCTCCAAGCTTGTTGAGCAACTTCTGTGTCGTCGAATGGGGGTGCTTGCTGATGATGAATAGGTCACAGAGACAGCGATTGCCAAGTTTGCTGACATGTTCCAAGGGCGTCTCCCGGACATTGCTGTTGCTGCCTTGCGTGCTTTATTCCAGCTCGATTGCGACCTCTCCTCCGTGGTAGAAGAGGCCCCGATGCAACATGGAGGTGAAGGAGGGCCGGACACGACCGCGGCAGCCTCGACTGACGCCTAAGCTTTGCTTATTCCTGATGATAGTCAACCTGAAACTTGCTAGATGTACACCTGTTTGCAGCATCTTAGTGTTGTCCTTGATGGTCCTGGCGAGACCAATGTTACCCATGTGGTCTGTTGAGCAGTGTGCTTGTACTGAAGTACTCTTTGTGCAATTATCTTAGATCAAAACCTTGCTATTTTGTGTTGGAATGTACGTGGTCTAAATTGTCCTGATCGCCAATCAGTTGTCCATGAAACAATTGCTGCCTCTTCCTGCTATCTAGTTTGCATCCAGGAGTCCAAGCTTCAGACCATGGATTCCCATGTGGCTGCCTACCTGGGAGGATATCGCCTCAAGAACATTGCACATAGACCGGCGGATGGAACTAGGGGTGGCATCTTGCTGCTTTGGAATGACTCTGTGGTAACCATCTCAAATGTCCAGATTGGCACCTATTTTCTCTCCGCAACAGGTTCTCTCAACAATGCCTCGAATGCAAAGACATTTAAGTTAACGACGGTCTATGGACCTACCAGAAGCATTCATAAAGATGACTTCTTTCTAGAGCTCACCTCCCAAAAACCGGTCGATGGAACAAAATGGCTGGTCAATGGAGACTTTAATCAAATTTATCGGGCCAGAGACAAAAATCGTGCTAATGTTGATCGCCGTCGCCTTCTGAGGTTCCGCAACACTTTGGCGAACTGTAGGCTAAAGGAAATTGATCTACAGAACCGGAAATTCACTTGGAGCAATGAACGCTCTAATCCAACGATGTGTAAGCTTGATGGCTTCTTCTGCAATGATGATTGGGATGTCGAGTTCAGCTCCCATATTTTACACGCTCTATCGTCTTCGCTTTCTGGCCACTGTCCATTATTGCTTGCTAACGATGATGGCCCAATGAGACCCAAAACATTCCGCTTTGAGAATTACTGGACAAAGATGCCTGGATTCAAAAAGGTTGTCGTTGATGCTTGGAATGAAGAATCCATTCATGTGGAGCCCTATCAAAGGCTCTTTCCTAAACTGAGGACTACTGCGAGTAGGCTTCGCTCTTGGTGCAAGTCACTGTTTTCAAATGCAAAGAGACAGTTACACATGGTCCTGGAGGTGATTTTGCTTCTCGATTTGGCTCAGGAGCATGATGAAGCTGACATCCGGAGAAGGCGAAAGAGGAAGATCATTGGATGGGCTGTACTGGAGAAATCAAGAAAGTGGCAAAACTCGAGAATATCTAATCTGAAAGAAGGAGATGCTAACACCCGTTACTTCCACTTGCGGGTGAACCATCGTAGGCGAAAAAATTTCATCCATCGCCTCAAGCACAATGGTGACTGGGTCATTGAACGCAAGCACAAAGAAGATATTATCCATCGTCACTTCAAGAACATCGCCAAAAAGAGACCCTTGCGCAAAACGGATATCAACTGGGGCATTATCCCTACTCCTGATTGCGACCTACATGGACTGGATGATGCCATCTCTGAGGAGGAGGTCAAGGCTGCAATTATTTCCATGCCAAGTGATAAGGCCCCCGGGCCAGATGGATTTACCGGTGCCTTCTTCAAATCCTGCTGGAACATCATTAAGGTTGATATCATGCAGGCTATAAATCGCTTTTCGAATCTTCATGCCTCTCGTTTGCACTGGCTAAACACTGCGGATGTTGCCCTCATTCCCAAGAAGGAGGGTGCTGAAGACATTACAGACTTTCGCCCCATCAGCCTCATACATGCCATCGCAAAGATCATCGCCAAAGTTATGTCCAACCGTCTAGCTCCGCACATGAATGACCTTGTTTCCCAAGCTCAGAGTGCCTTCATCAAAAGAAGATGTATCCATGACAACTTTATGTATGTTCGCAACTTGGCCCGGCGCTTTCACCGCAAAAAAAAACCGACTCTGCTATTCAAGCTCGATATCAAAAAGGCTTTTGACTCGGTTCGTTGGGATTACCTCCTTGAGTTGCTGCTCCATCTAGGCTTCCCTCCGCGCTTCCGAGGTTGGGTCTCGGCCTTGCTTTCTACCGCTTCATCGAGGGTACTTCTCAATGGTGTACCTGGATGCCCAATTTCCCTTGGATGTGGCTTGAGATAGGGCGACCCCCTTTCCCCCCTCCTCTTTGTGCTTGCAATTGATCCTCTACACCATATCCTACAGAAGGCCACAGAGCAAGGCAAGTTGCACCCTATTGATGGAAATGCGATGGTGATTCGTGCCTCCTTATACGCTGATGATGCTGCGATCTTCCTTGCGCCAGTTAAGTCTGAAGTCAAATTCTTCGCAGAAACCCTTGCGTGCTTTGGGGAGGTCACTGGCCTGGTCACGAATTGTTCTAAAAGCATGGTTGCCCCCATTCGTTGTGACCACTTGGACCTTGATGATATACTGCATTCCTTCCTGGCCAACCGATCTACCTTCCCGATGAAGTATCTTGGATTGCCACTGTCGGTCAAGAGGCTAAATAGGATCCACTTCCAGCCCCTGGAGGACAAGATTGCGGCCAAGCTTACTCCTTGGCTGGGCATGCTCATGGCATCTCCGGGAAGAGCGGTGCTGGTCAAGTCTGTCATCACGGCCATCGCTATATACTATATGACAGCGTTAAACCTGCCGATTGAGGTCCTGGAAAAGATTGACTCGCTTCGACGAGCCTTTCTTTGGGCTGGCTGTGACAAGGTCACTAGTGGCAAATGCAAGATCAACTGGATGCAAGTCTGCAAGTCCAAGGTTCGTGGGGGGCTGGGCATATTAAATCTAAAGAAGTTTGCGTCTGCGCTTCGCATCCGGTGGCTTTGGGCAGAATGGTCGGATCCGCCGAAGCCGTGGCTTCGCTTGGGCAATCCTTGCGACGTGAATGATAAAAACATTTTTGCGGCGGCCACCAAGGTGCTTCTCGGCAATGGTCTTCGAGCCTCTTTCTGGGAGTCCGCTTGGCTCGATGGTTTGAGGCCCAAAGACATCGCCCCGAAGATCTTTGAGCTATCAAAAAGAAGGGGTTGTTCGGTTCAAAAGGCATTGCAGAATAATTTCTGGGTCTATCAAATTAACACGGACGGGATCACCTCCACTACACATCTGACCGAGTTCGTCAACCTTTGGGAGAAGATTTCTACGGTGCACCTAAACCACGACATGGCTGATTCTATTTCCTGGAAACTCACTAACGATGGCATTTACTCTGCATCCTCGGCCTACAAGGCCCAGTTCTTGGGTTTGGTTGACTCCAACATGCAACAGTTGGTGTGGAAGATCTGGGCTCCCCCCAAATGCAAATTCTTTGCTTGGCTCGTTATCAATAACAGGATCTGGACGGCCGACAGGCTTCAACGCCGGGGTTCGCCTAACTGCGACCGTTGCCCTCTATGCAAACAAGTTCAGGAATCCGCGGCCCACCTACTGTTCCAATGCCGCTACACGGTTCGAGTTTGGGAAATGATCAAGACTTGGCTTGGCTTGGTGGATGTGCACCCTTCTGCTTGGATGGCTATCCATTCGGTAAAGGCCTGGTGGAACCTTATTGATTCCAGTATGTCGCAATCTAGACGGCTGATGATGTCCCTCATTATGCTTATCTCGTGGGAAATTTGGAACGAGAGAAACGCACGTGTGTTCTGTAACACCGCGGTACCGGTAGGGGTTCTTGTTGCTCGAATCAAAGATGTATCCAAGCTATGGTGTCTTGCAGGGGCAAAATATTTGAGTAATGTAGTGCCGCGAGAGTAATGTGTTGTAATTCGGCTTTGTGGCCAAAACCTCTAAACCTTCTTCTTAATCAATGAAAGTGGCAAATCTTTTGCCCAGTTTAAAAAAAAAATCTGGTGCAGGAGTATGGCCGTTTCACAGGATACTCTCTTGACGTCTCCCTCCCTCTACGTGACAACGACACACATCGTTGGCCTCTCTTCCCTTGTCCTGTCTCCGGCACAGCGACGCCGCTCCCCTGACCACCATTCCAACTTTCCGCCGGCAACTTTCCCAGTGCGTACCTCGTTTGGTTAGACCCCCAGCGCCCCGTCGTGCAGGATCCTTTCCTGAAGCGTCCCTTGCGCGGCGCAGCCCATATATGCACCTCTCCCTCCAGCGCCCCCTCCACATATCCCTCCCTTGAACACGGTGGACGCTGACTCCCCCTTGTCCATCTCTGACCATGCCGAGGGCACGTTTACATACAGCTTTGGGGATACTTTCGTGTCAGTGATCATGCCCACCAACTGTTTGATGCAATGCCACATAGTGTCTCTTCTAACTGAATACGTTTCTGAAGAAATGTAATTCTTGTAGTGACTTAATTTTGGAGTCTTCTAACTTATGGTAGCTCACTCTTAAGGTCTACCTCAAAATTGTGTTTCACTTTGTGTCGATGATATTGTCTGTAGTTATCATCGGCCTCTTGGTACAGACTCGATCGGACTGTTATAGAAGGTCTTTTGTATGCTTGTCTCCCATAGGCTACCAAGGGGATCCACAAGTATAAATGCTTACGACTTAAAGAGTGCATTTGGTTTGCTGAAACTTTCAAAATTGAAGCATATTTTGTGTTCATGATGTGCAATATTGAAGGTTAGAACCTTCAAAAGCAATGGGCAAAATAATTTCTTCTATATATGACAGTGCTTTTCCATTGGTGTATATCCGTGTCTAGAAGGCTGGAGTGTTTATCCTTTGGTACCATTGTCTAAAGAACAACAAATTCGTAGATTTTAAGAATATACTTTCAAATTGGATGACATTGTACTACACTAGATGCAAATCTAAAATTTAGATTCTTTTTAAGAAAGAAGTCGTGTATTTGGAAAGTGATTACAGTGGGGAAGAGATCAGGGAAGTCACTACAGTGGGGAAGACATCAGGGAAGTCATTCGAGGTAATACACCTGGCCTGGCCTCGATCATCACAAAATTGCTATTATAGATACAGTTTAATTCACATACTCCCTCTGTAAACAAATATAAGATTGTTTAGATCACTTCAGTGATCTAAACGCTAATCAAGTATTATGGGCATCCTGAGCCTAATAAGTAATCAGATGCAGGTTTTCTTCCTAGAGACTTCCTCATATGCAGCAGGTATCCTGAGCCTAATCAAGTATTATGAGCATCATATTGGCAAACTAATTTCATAATTTGCATATCAGGTCATCCATTTCCATGGAGAAATTTATTGGCTCAAAACAAACAAACTCACGTGCGAATGGTAGGAATAGTTGCACTTCCCATGCCTCCTAATCCTATGCATGAGCCATATGCAGGCATCCTCTTACACAGGCTATGATTGCCACCCAAAAATCACAAGACAGATTGTGTAAGGCGTTTGGAAGCAGAAAATAGAAGAGTTCTCTTTTTGGTCTCGCCTGGGACAGTACCGCTCTCACATCTGCTGGCGGTAACCAGAGGAAAATTTGTGGACCAACCAGTCCTGGAACAAGGTCAGTTCTCAAAGTAGGGGGAGATAATTCTGAAGAAAAAAAAAAGTAGCGGGAGATGCAGTAGAAGAGTTCCTCGTGCAACTTGTCTCCTTTCTACTGAAGAGTGGGCCATCTAGCCTGCATCACAATCATAGTGTGTTTTGCTTATCAATAATAAGGTAGGATTAGAAAACGGGCCACACCACATTAGGAGACAAAATAGTGTATTTATTCTTTTTTCGACTTATAAGGAGCATAGCTACTAAAATTTTATTTCTGAAAACTGATAATACAAACCATCGGCCTCAGTCAGGTTCAGCTCCCCTCCAAGGATTAACATAAATAACCCCGCAAAAAAAGGATTAACATAAATAGCTATAGTTTACATCTAAATTTGGTGGTGAAACATTATACATCCAGCATCACAAAACCAGCAACAGCCAGGCAATGAAACTTATTACAGAACCAGCGAAATGACAACTAGCTAAAGAACTACAGCCAACGAAAACAATCCAATGACGCCCGCACAACCTCGAGCTGGTACACCAGACTCTCTATGAACAGTCGCAGGACCCAGGCTATTATTGGTTTCATACTTCAACTATCCTATTCAGAAAGAGCAACTAGTCAAGTACCCAAAAAGCATCTGAAAAATGTACCAAAGTGCATAAACGAGTGATGATACCTTGATGCAGCATTCCACATTTCAGCAGATTGAGCAAGCATTTGGATCCTCCTCAGCAGAATAGACGACTGTTGGACCCGGATAACAATAAATATAATAATGATCCTCCATACCGAGGGAACATTCTGTGCCATATAGGGAGTCCCCAGTAGCTTCCTCTGTACTCTTCTCCCTGTCATCATGTATCATCTCTTTCACATAATACCTCCCGATTTGTGGCTCTGGATTGCTGGGGAGTTCACTGGCAGCCTTCCTAATGACAGCAGCCAACATTTCCACCTCCCAAGCTATCGCTCCCTTGCAGCTAATCCTAACTTCAAGGTGCTGCAACGTACGGAGATGGGGAATGCCAAAATCATTATCACCCAATACGGGTTGCGGCTCATGTGCGCTGAATGGAAGTGTAAACTTTTCAATGCTCTGCATGGCTCCAGCTTTGAACATCAGCCCTCTCTCAATATCCGGACAATACAAGCGAAACACCTTTAGGCATTTGAATGTGCCACTCTCGATGATAAGCCCTTTTGGAACTATTACTTTTGAGCTGAGCTCAAGAAATAGCAGGACAGGCAAGTTGCCAAAAATGTCAAGAGCTTCCTGTGTCACTGGATTAACCATAATGTTCAATTTGGTGAGGTTACCCATTGAGGCCATCCAACTTGGATTCTCACCAATATAACATTTTGGGTATAAGGTCAACTCTTGGAGACGATGAGGAGTTGAGGACGAAGCATCAAACATGAACTCATATGAACCATTGGATCGGTCACTAGTAACTTCCAAGAACTGAAGTTTGGATTTGCCAAGGTCACACAGGGCCAATACCAAACTATCCGCAAACATTGTTTTTTCCTTGTGCAAATCACTAATGCGCCAGAGAAGACCAAGAGATCTCAAATTGGCTAAAGTTCTCAACTCTAGCAAAGATGTTACTTCACAGCTATCGTCTACAATTAGTAATGACAGGTCCTGGAGAGAAAGCATTTTGTCAATTCCGGCAGGCAACTTTACCTTTTGAACCAGTAGATGTTTCAACCGTTGCAGTTGAACAATACTTGCTGGCAGTTCTCTTATAGCAGTTCGTTTCAGATCCAGTGTCTCCAAATATTGTAGTTGCCCAATGTTTTCCGGAAGCTCTGTAATAGTGCTAGCAGAAAGCCGTATATATTTCAACTGAGGCAGCGCTCCAATATTCACCAGATAACTGTTTTGGATAGGGCTTTCTATATCAACTACCCTGAGTACACTGAAGTTTGAAAGAGGAGGCAATTGTTGAGAATCCCCAAAGATACTGAGGGATCGAGCTTGAGAAACCACAAGTGAGTCTGTGCTGAACTCCTTTTGGGCACCATAGTCAAGCGAGAGACGCCGAACCTTAAAACGCGAGACAACTGTGTCCTGTCGATTTATCAAACAGGTGAAATTTTCTTCAGCAGCCTTAGATACAATGAAATCAAGAATCATATCGTGCACTCGGCATGCCCTTGCTCGACCATCATACTCGATATCTATCGGTTGAATCATACTTCTATTTATAAGCTCATTAAAATAGCTTTCTCCTTGTTCTTCTAAAGTTTTCCCACATTCTGCTGTAATGAAGCCTTCTGCTATCCACCTTCTTACTAATCGGTCTCTAGTAATCAGGCAGGCTTCTCGAAATACACTAAGATACAACAAACAAGTTTTTAGGTGGTAAGGAAGATCAATATAACTAAGAGATAATATCTTATTCATGTCTTCCATCCCAGCATTATTCATAAGTCCCAAACCAATAGAATCACGTACTATCGTCCACTCTCGTCTTGTATATGATTTGGTACACAATAAACTGGCCAGAGTAATTACTGCCAATGGTAGACCACCACACCTTTTCACAATTTCATTGGAAACGTCTTCCAGTTCAGGTGGGCATCCACCTTGCCGGTCGAAAGCTCTTCTATAAAATAAATGTTGAGAATCAGCTTCACTGAGCACACTTAATTCGTGTATATGGTCATGGCGACGGACGCAGCATGACTTAGCAACACTATTGATTCTTGTTGTCGTCATTATTCTACTACCAAGCTTGCCATCAGGAAAAGCACATTTTATAGCATCCCAGTTTCGAGCATCCCATATGTCATCAATTACAACAAAGTACCTACAAGAGAAAAAAGGTTGAGTTCCAACAAGAAGATAAATGAGAGGGTTCAATTAATCTAGCCTGTTTTTCTAGAAAGTCGGATGTTATATATGTGAGCTTTGGAGGTTCTGGTTTACTAATCACTAATATGTTTGACTGCAGCTAAATAGGCACATGTTGTATGGGCCGGTTCTATGCAATAGATTACATGTTTCCATGCACATATTGTCGAGACCAACGGTTTGCCACTGGCGCTTTCAAAGGGTAGTTTTCCAAAACTCCACGGCACATGTTGTGATCTCCATCACATGAGTAGCGAGGGGGTAAGGGAAAATTTTGACTATAAGCAAAAGTTTTCAGCCAGCTAGATAATAGTATGTATGTTTCATAAAATATATTTTATAACTGGATACCTAAGATAATAATTAGGCAGACTCACAATGAACAATTAATACTATATTTGAACGTTGGTCTCTCACTGCCTTGCTATCAAAAGATGCTCGAAAGGAGACGTGTATTTTAAATGAAATATCAAAAGGATCAATAAACCCAATATTCCTTGAAACTATAAATAGATTGAAAATTACAACATTTTCCTGGGTAAATTTTTCTTGATTTTCTCAATTACTGGGTATTCTTAATTATTTTCAGTTTTTTGAAATTATGTTTATTTAAAATATATTTCCTAGACGAAAATTTCTCTTCTTCATTTTTTTCTCATTTATTTGATTTTATTAACTTGCTAAAAATAGATCTACAGAGATCCCTAGAGGAATTTGGTGACTTGCCAACTGCAATTGTATTGTGAGGATATGACTACATGCAGGAATCAAGTCGATCAAAACTATTCTGAGTGGTAGAAAGAACTCCTGATGGTTGACACATAATTGCATGTCATGCACCAGACACGGAGGGCGTTTTCCTCTTTAAAGAAAACAGTAAATAAAAGATAATGCAGAATATAAACGTCAATCAAACTTACAAATTACAATTAAGAAAATTCTAAACTTTTTGTCCCAAAAAATAATTCCCATCGTTATGAAATTAATTTGTCTTAGAGCTATTATTAGGTACCTCTTATCCTGCAGAAATTCCCTAAGCTTCTGTATGAGTAAATCTTCACCCCATGATTCTGTTTTCTGGTACCGGTATTCTGTCTCATTAGTTTGAAAGAGTATTGCCCGTAGTATCCTTTTCATATCAAAGTTTCTGGACATCAACACTTTAGCCTGAAATTCGAACTGCCCTTGAAGGTGTGTGTATACCTGGATCGCAAGTGTTGTCTTTCCCAAACCTCCGCATCCAACAATTGACACCACCTTCAACTCTTTCTCTTCCCAGTCGGTCACCAACTTAATGAGCTTATCCCTTGTAGCATCAATACCAACAAGAGCAGTAGCCTCGGCATACAGCGCAGGCATTCGAGGGTCAATTGTTGTCGTTGATACCCCAGAAATTACTACTTGCGCAGGCATGGTAGGCGGTATCAGCAACCTCTTCTGTCGCTCGCTTGTGTCCATGACTTGGATCTTGAGTTGTTCAAGCTCACCAGAAATTCCATGGGCAACTCCTATGTTTTTCACCTTAGCAATGCTCTTGCGGATGAAGCCCTTGATGCCACTTACTTTATTTGGCTCGTGTACGAGCTTGTGCATGTACTTGTCGATGCAGTCTTCGATTTCGTAGGCCATCTCTCTCACCTGGTCTCTCCATTCCTTAGTCTGCGGGTCCAGATCCTCCTTGTCAGCCAAATTCCTGAGAAAAGCATTGATGCTGCTCAGCTCGAGTTGTAGTGAGCCGATTTTGGTCTTCACGGATTTCTGCAGCTTGTACTCGTCGCTCAACAGTTCCGTGAGCTTCTTGAGGAGGGGGTTCATCACCCCAGTGGCAGCGCTCACCATGATTCCTTCCATCGGATCTGGGCGTGCTCGAGCCAGCTAGACCACTCGCAATCTCAGAATCTCGTAGTGTTGATACTGCATTCGTGACCAGTTACAGAACAATTACAAGCTGCTGCTACCAAGAGCAGAGTAGGTTCAGATCTGAGAAAGAAGACTGTAAATTGAACAGTCAGATGTACCCAATCTAACTAATCTCATGGGGAATCAAGAGCTAAATTCGTGGCATAGTCATAACGTACCTCTACTGATGTTCGGCGGCCATTGCTCGGGCTGGCTGTAGATCGAATCTGTTGCTCCCTTGCTGTTGGCACTGGTGCAGCTAGAGGCGTTGAGTGAAGCTGGGAAGGTGAAGAAGTGGGGAGCGGATGCACTGATTGGTCTTATCTTCTCTAGTGCACCGGGGTCACTTTCCTTAGACAAGTGCACCAATAATTGATGGGGGAATCAATTCAGCGCAAAGCTGGCTAAACGGCCGTGCTAGCTGGGCCGGCCAGGTAGCACACAGTTACGGCACGGCCCAGGCCCTGCACACAGCACGTCAAGGGCCATGCCTAGGCTTGGAGGCTGGACACATGAGCCAGCACGGCCATTTATTCTTTTATATTTTTTTGAATTATATAAATATATATAGCCTATATAACCAGCCTAATAGGGCTAAAATGGTCAAAATATAGCCCTAAGGCCAAACTGCTAAACAGACAAGTTTGCTAAACGGGCCAAGGTGCTATCCCATTAACTAAGCGGCCGTGCCTGAGCCTGAAGGCGCACCACGTAGGCCGGCATGGCACGGCCCGCTTAGTAATCATGCCCCATGGGTCGTGCCGCGCCTTACACGGATATCATGGTCGAGCCTAGCAGGCCTGTTTGGCCAGCTCTGATACAGCGTACGTACGCACACACACTCCTTTGATCCTGTAATCAGGCCTGGTCCATCGTGGGTGTTATTTTCACTAAATTACCCTTAAAAGATCTTATTTCGTCCCCTCACCCTTCAAAAACTTGTTTTGTGGCTTGACCCTCTATTGCCGCCGGTCAAACTGGCGGCAATAAATCTGAGGTCGCAGTTGCAGCTACGTGGCAAGATAAGTCAAAAACGGCTAATTGGTTCTTAAGGGTCAGTGTTTATTCTAGGGGTGAGCACCACATAGGATTTATTGCCATTAGATTGACCGGCGGCATATATTGGGTTAAACACCAGATTATTTGATGTGGTTATAGGGATCAGGCCACAAAATAAGTTTTTAGGAGGTTAGATAAAATCTTCTTTTTTAACAAAAGGTAGATTTTATTAACTTAAAATGAAGCATCAAGTGAATACAAACACAATGACTACACACCCCGCCTCTGCATAGCTTGGATGCATACAGACAACACCAACGCACACACATAAAAACACGCCGGCAAATAACAAAGCCATATAAGACCGAAACTATGCCTAAGAAAGGTAAAAACACCGAAGCATGGACAAACTACAATTGTGACAATATCCGCATCAACCATATCCTGACGTCACGAAGACAACGGGGTTCTTCAACAGCAATGCCTTCATGAAAGGTGCGGCGCTCTAGCGTCTTCGTAACCGGATACAACCACGAAAGGTCAGATACTAGGTTTTCATCCTGAATAACCATACAAGCATAACCGGGCAATGCCTTCAACAAGGTAACGACGCAAAATCATTGCCAAATATAACTAATTCGGGTCATACCTCGGTTTTCACCCCAGAACTCGTCGTAGTCAGTAACATGTCGCCACCACTTTTCCGCGATTCTAGTAGCCACATGCGTTGGAGTAGAAACCGAGCGCCGCCACCACACAACTACCCTCTGCGTCAAGCCGTCGTGTCTATATTGCATCTCACTGTCGAAAGCAGCCACCAGATCTGAAGATTTCGATGGTCACCGGAATCCACAGTGAGATCTTCGTCTCATGTTGTATCCTGCCCGACTGCATCTCCAGCTACCTGTCGGAGCTGCTGATCCTTGCTGAGCAATGGCCACCTAGCTGGTTGTAGATGTAGACAACCACATTCCGAGCTTGGCAAGGTCGTACGCCAGAGTAGGATCGCACGGCCTTTCTGGCCATGGATTTGGTCCTAGGAGGCCACCACTCCATCGTTGGAAGAGGTGCCACTGCCTGCCACAGCCAGAACGCAGCCGGCGAGCCCGAAGCATGAGGTCACTGCACAGGGAAGACACCACGCCGAAGCCGCAGATCCTCGCCTCGCACAGCCAGGAGGTGCGCGAGTGCGCCCAGGAGGAGCAGAAGCGCTCCGCCACCACCATCCTTGGGTCCGGCACGTCTTTGCCGGCGATCCCTCCGGCGGCGGCGCGGTAGGGAGACGAAGGGGAAGACGCTGCGGGGTGGCTAGGGTTTCCCCTGTGTCACCAAGCATGGGCGACGAAATAAAATCTTTGAGGGGTTATTTCATGAAAATAACACCCATCGTGATGTAGAAGCCAAATCTTACCTACTAATAAAGCGCCGATCGTTTCCGGTCGTACGTCGCTGCCCTTTTTGCATAAAAGTCCCCCTATTTTTTCGGAATTAATGCGCAATCCAACTTAAAGTGTAGAAAACGTTTCGTTTTTTTTTTCGAAAAACACCCTGCCTCAACTGAACCGCCGTGCACGCGCCGCCGCTTGCCGCCGGCGTCGACGCCGCAGAAGCAAGGCAGGGTCGCGGCGGGCGTTGAAGGGCGCGGTGGACCGAGGCGTCGCGGCGGAGGATGATAAGGCGGCCGGCGTGCTCTCTTGGGGCGAGGCGTCGTGGCGGGTTGTGGTTAGCGCGGCCAGCAGCGGAGTGAACGCGCGCGGGGAGGGGAGGGGACGGGAGGCGCGCTGCTGCTGCTGCGGCGGCGGCGGCCGCTGCTGGGCTGAGCTGTGGTATGGTGTGCTGGTGGCGCGCCGAGCAAGCTGGGAGCAAGTGGGGGGTTAGGAGTTCATGGATGGGGAGGAGGGAGGGAGGGGGGAGGTGGCGGTCCGTGCGATGCTTGAAGAAGACGAGGAGGTGGGCGGGCGGGCGGGCGCCCCAGCATCCTTATACCGCGCCACCGGGCTCGCCGCGGGCGGGGGTAGCTCACTGCCGCACGACCAGTCCACGCCGCATGCAGCGGCCGCGAGCTCCCATCGCGCGACAGCGGCGTCGGCGGGGCGCGGCAGCGGCAGCATTGCAGGCTGGCGGGCCAGGGCGGGCGCATGTGGCTGGCTGCGAGTGAAGCGGCGACAGACGGTAGCGAGGAAACGGGGGGGAGCGAGCGGCGGCGCTGGCTAGCGAGCGAGAGGCGTGGACAGGTCGCGGCGGCAACAGCAAAGCAGCAGCAGCTAAACAACGAGCTTAACAGCGAGGCAGCTTCAGTGGTCATGAACTAAATGGCTGGCTCACCTTGGCGAAGGCGTACTCTGAATCTTCAGTTCCGTGTCGTGATTTGGATGGATGAGACCGTGTCCTTCTCCAACATAAATCAATTTCCAATGTAGTCGAGTACGAGTCTCTGTTCTTCTCCAACGCAAAAGCATGTAGTGCCCGACCCGGATTGGACTTGGCTGTAATAATAAGGAGGGATCCTCGACCGGAACGTCCATCAGCCCGCGTCCCTCGACCAGAATCTCCATCGAAACCCATCACATTGCAACTTTCAGAGGAACATCAATGTCGCTGGCGGAGGAAAATCATCCGTCCAGCCGTGCTATGTCGAGTTCGCCGGCGGAAGAAGAACACCCGTCGAGCCCTCCATTGCCTGAGGCGGCTACACCAGAGGTATTTCTCCCCTTGAAAGTTACTACACCTCAGGCTAGCATGTTTGCATCTCTGAATTTTTTTAGAGATATGTTCAGGGTTGTTTGCTGTCTGAACAAGACACATATCTGAAGATTCAGTATTGACTTATACCTTGGAGTTTACATCTGTTGTATTGTTCCTCTATTCTAAACTGAACCATGCTAATCCGACCAAGTTTGGGCCTACACGTAGTCAAAAGTTTGAGTGATAGTTATGTTCCAGTTGCATTTATATTCAGATTTCAGAGAAGGAACAAAGTTCCATGAAAAACAAACTGTTAGTGTGTTCCTTGACGTTATACACCTGAGCACCCCTACTGTTAGCACCAAAATTAGCATTATTCTTGGCATGTATATAAATGCTTTGTTTGCATGATTATTTGATTGAAGTAGGGCAGAATGACAGTAAACTGAACCATGAAATTTTAGAATCAGAAAGTAGGCATATACATCGTCATTAGCTCATTCTTCAGAAGTTGCTCCATGTTACTCCAGTTTTAGGGCTCCAGAAGCTTAACCATTGTAATTTCACTAGACTGCCTCTGGCCAAATGATTGCTATAATCATTCAACCATGTATTTATAAGCTACAAATCCACATTTGAGATTGGTCTGAATCTGAAATATTATACCAACAAACTAACGGTTTGAGGCTTACCTTTTATTTGTGTTGTAACTGCGGAAAATAGATGACACTGCTGAACTGAACATTACAGAGATTTGGATAACCGACCTTCAAAAAAAGCAAAAATTGTGGAATCAGGTGTTCTGGAGCCATCACCAATGTCGCCAACTATATCAGCATCTACACCAATTTCTGAATGTTTTGTATCCATTGTGCTGGAATCAGATAATCAGATAGATCATGATCCATTGCCATCGCCTCCATCCCCATCTAGCTCAACTCCTGTTTCAAATAAAGAGATCAAAGTTGATGAGACATATGATTATCTCCCACAAGGTATTTGTTTGATTTATTATTTGTACTTTTGTATTCAATAACTCTTAAATTATTGTGTTTTTTGCAGACTATGCATTGACCGACCATGATCTATGTGCACATATAGCAATAGAATCATCTTTACGTAAAGAATTGCTGGTTCAGATAGATGGAAGTTCTGTGAGACAAAATCAATTGATGTGTCTGCTAGATGAAAAAGAGTGGGTAAATGATGATGTAAGTACACTTACTCAAACAGGAAAGAGTTTCTAAACACTAATATTTATTAGTAATGTATTTTCTAAATCTTAACTTCAGGTGATCTATGCATATATATGTTGTTTAAAGGACCAAATTCATGTACAGAATGACAATAAAGTATATTTTGAGAGTCCTTTTGTTACCTCACTATTAAAACGGGATGGCAACCTTGGCATACAAGACGATAGTGCCTTTATGACAAAGATTGTCAAAAAATATATGGAGCATGACATGGTAACATACATTCCATAACTTTCATGATTTATGTTTCAAACATTTGTATTTTTTCCCTAATTATCTTTATTACAGATAGAACTTCCAATAAATACCGGCAACATGCATTGGTATTTAGCTATTGTGAATACAAAAAAGCGTGAGATCCAAGTACTGGACTCATTGTGCTGGAAGTTTGATCGAGAGGACCTTGCTATTATGGTTAGTTACAACACCAATTTTAATCCTACATGTAAATGATATAAATTCATATTTCGTTAATGTCTATCATTTCTGAACACCAAATTTCTTTTAGCTACGAGGAGTACAATTTCATTTGGATCTTCTTAAAAGTCAGAACTTGATTAAGGACGATTGGAAAGACGTTGATCTTACTGAATGGAAGATCACAGAACAGTTACAAAATCCAATTCAAAAAGACAGTTCTTCTTGCGGTTTATTTACGGTCAAATTTATGGAATATTTCACCGGATGTACACTATCCTACCCAATTACACAGGTATATATCTTTTATATTTGGTAAAAGCATGTTAATTTTTAAAAATGTACTGATGATTGTTCGTTTTGCACAGGAAATGATTACTTCTTTTAGGTTTAAGTTAGCCAGCATACTATTATGTTGGAAAACAAACACTGCATCAATGACTACAATCGTTGAAGAAAGTGACGATGACAATAAGGGAGATCCTGATGATGTTCAAATATTGGAAAGTGTAGATGATATTAAAAAAACAAAACAAAAAATCCCATTATCTGTCGAAAATAAATATAGATCACTAATATCTATTCTTTCTAATATGAGCCAGCATGAGTTAACAGGCGCACTCTGTAACTTCATTAAATCAATCAAATACACCGAGATTTTAGAGTAAGTCCTTTCACATTAGTAGTGCAGTTGTACAATATCTTACTTATTTTCTTAATGGTTTATTTACGTAATTTTTACCACTATCAGGAAAGTATGGATCCAAAGTTCAAAGCCATATCCAATTAGCTTGTCTCTCAGAAAGCTACAAGAAATGCTACAGGATGATTTACCCATGGATCGAGATTGCTTTAATTTGGTCGTACGGAAGATTATGTTTGATGACATCCAAACGGCACAAAAAACAAAACAATTGATAACAAAGCATTATGTTGACATGAAATTTTGGGTATGTTTTTATATTCATTATTTACTTTTTTCTATATTCTAATTTTTTTAATCACCTTTCTAACCAATTATGTTTGTGTTCTAGATGACTTCTGATTTTGGACGACACCCAGAATTCCGCAAAAAGTTAGATGTGGAGCAACTAGCAAATTCTGTTCGCAGTTGGCCTGGTATCAAATATAATGTTTCAACATGCAAATCGGTAAGAACACTTCTGTATACTTTAGACCACAAGATTTTTATTGCATCTAATATGTAGCCTATTTCAGATTCATATTCCAATACAATCCAACGGTGATTTCATTCTATTCACATTGGACAAAGATACCAGAACAGTCTACACTTTGGACCCTACTCCTATTAATCCCATGTACCAATGCAACCCACTCGCAAAATATGTGGAAAAAATTATATGGATTGCCAAACACTTACCGAAAGCAATGTCAAAAGCATGCCCTGGATCTAGATGGTACGAAAATATTCTCCTATGGCATCAAAAAATCCTAGATGATATTCCAGTTTACAACAGGTATTTTTCAAGAGATGAGTATTGTATACTGAGTACGTTTTGTTTTTATTATTATGTATACAATATTAATTACTAACATATGTATTCTTATATACAAGGGAACTGTCCGGTTATCTTGTTCCCATGTTCATGTCCACATGGGAAGATGAAAGACCAATATCGCGACCGTACAAATCATAAATATTATAATTACAAATTCGATTCTAATGTCATTCGTTTACAAAAAAATATGGATGTATAGGATGGATATGAGCTCAGAAAACTAATTTTGGGCCAACTGCTAACATTCAAGGACAATGAATGTGAAGATAACATGCCTGCCGGTGTACTTGAATTCATCAGTTGTATCAGGAAAATCCAATGTAAAACTGGTATGTAAAATAGTATGATTCGTAAGATTACATAATAAAAAATTCTTTTCACAAGATTGATTACTTAGTTGTGCTAACTCCAATTTGCTCAAACAGGACGTGCGTGCTATTTCTGAAAAAAGAAGCTTCTCTATTGGCCAGCATCCCCGGTGGTAGTTTTAGATATCCAGCAAATGAAGGGCGCCTCATAATCCGAGCAGTTGGGTCAATTACATATAGTTGGTTGTAAATGACTTCCAGTTTCTAGCTTATAACGAAATCTAGACATGTACTCTTTAAAAATATTCTGTTCATGATGGTGGACATATGTATTGGTTGAAATTATCAAGTTGATTACTAGCAGTTGCGGTGCTCTTATTATTTTATTTCCACAAATATGTTCCCCTCAATCTTCCTGCTGGTTTGTCCGTACTTCCGCTGGATGATGCTCTGTTTAGGCATTGTGCAAAATAAATATAAGTAAAAGAAGTGCCGGATGAGAATACTGTGATCATTGATCTTTTATTTAAACCCCGCAAAGCTTGTTGCAAATCATCAAGTGTCTACACTTTATGTGAGTTGGTATTTGCAAACTGAATGATTGCCCAGGAAAGGGTAGGAGCTCGGCCATTTCATATTGTAATTCTTCTTAGAACTGTCTAGGTAATTTTAAGAATGAATGTATTTATTGAAAACTATATGCATGGCTTTAACTCTTCGGTGAGGTATTCCGTTAAATCAAATGGAACCCTCTTCGATTAATTTTCACTGTCACGTGGTCTTCAACAATGGGATCCTCTCTCTCTATTACTCCCATCAAGATATGTAGAAAAAAGTAAAGTAACTTAGAACAAATCTCAAAGCATACTCAGTAAGGACGCCCAGGCAGAAAAAAGTAAATTTATAACAAATCTCAAAACATACCCCAACCTACTGGATTGGACGTGGAAGAGAAAAATACAATCAGAAGCATACACCAACTTGGACTCGGACATGGAAAACATACACCAACTTGGACTCGGACATGGAACCAATCGGGAACCATACACCAACTCGGACTGGCAAAGGTTCTATACTAATATAAATACCCAGCTCTCAGAGATTGAACGCCCAGAGAAAAAAGTGCCACCAGCTTAGTACACGCCAAGCAATCTCCAAGCTACAGCGCCAACCAAAACAAAAGAGCCGTCAAGTATGTTCCTTGTCTCCCGTTTTCGTTCTTCCCAATGAATTCTTGAATCTCACACATGGTATTTGATACTCATCAGTCCTAAAAAAAATGCAAAAAACAACCATGAGATGTAGGATTAAGAGAACAGATTTTTACATACATAAATTTTCTTTTTCATAACAAAAGCAATATTACCTATGTTTGATGTCCAGTAAAAAAATACCATGTTTCATGCATCTCACATGCCAGGATGCTCATCCGATACATATTGACTTCACATTCCAAGCCAGTCTAGCAACAAATTATCTTGTATTGCATTACAAAAATTTTCTTTCCATCCTGCAGGAAAACATCTGGACCATAATCTCAAATCATGGATGCTAAGGAAAAAACAAGAAAGAGGGACAGAGAGCGGTATGAACGCATGACCGATGAAGAAAGGCATGAGAAACTCAAAAAACGCCGTGAAGCCTATCAATGAAAAAAAGTATCAGGAAAGACACCAGAACAGAAGGCGGCAAAATGTGGACAAGAAAAAAAAAGATATGCAAATATGCAAACAGAAAAGAAGAAAGCAAGAATGGAACAAATTGAAGCTCACCGTCAATTGAAACGCAACACACTATCCAAAGATTCAGTAGCAATGGAGAACCCTGAATATGTCGCAACTGAACAGGAGGAGAGCACTTCTACATTTACTGTAAAACACAGGGATCATGTGGCAGCGGGAGAAAGGCAAGCGTTGCTACACCGTCGTAACGAAGAATTCACAAGAAGACGTAAGCAAGCTATTTCCGTATCATCAAAAGAAGATGAATCCATGACGGAAACCTGCAACGAAAACACTCAGCCTCTAGAGCAGCCACAAGTCATGACTTACGGTAATAATCTCGATTTTATACTTGCATTCCAAGTAAATATAAATCTGTCTATACAACTAACCATCTATTTTGGACAGACATCCCCTCCTCAATGTTTCCAAGCATCAGAGAAACAGATACACCGACACAATCATTATACAATGATGATCATGGTAAAGTAACTATGTGGAAGGACATCCCCTGCACAATGCTTCCAACAATCAAAGAAGTGCATGCACGAATACAATCACTATGCAATGATGGAATCATATATGAGCAAGAAGAAACCATTAAAGAAATAGATGCGGCAGCAAAATCAATGTGCAACGAGGATCAAGGTAAGGTTATCAATTTCATATATGTTCTTTGCCAATTCAAACAAATATATATATATATATATATATATATATATATATATATATATATATATATATATATATATAATTTTAAAACACAGGTAATGATGGAGTAATATTTGAAGAAGACACAGACGAAGATGAATACATGTTCACCGGTGAAGGTATGCTTAATACAATAAAAATAAATTTGCAACATTACAATACTCCTTACTAAATTTAATATGTTGTATATCAAGTCAGAGTGGGGCAGAGAAGTGGAAATTGAAATCATAGAAGACGAGGAAGACCTCAACCCTGATCCATATGATCTTGTCTACGGCAACATACCAACAAGCACAAACGTGCTTGAAAAAGAAGAAGATTGTTGTTTCTGCCATGCAACCAAATTCAAGTATGAAAGTCAGGGATTATGCTGCAAAAAAGGACAGATAAGACTAGCCAATCCAAATACACCACCGGAACTAATGAGGCTTTGGACAAGCAACGACTCTGATGCAAGACATTTTCGGCAAAATATAAGATTTTTCAATGGGCATTTCTCGTTTACTACACTATACTGCCAGCTCGACAGAGACACAACAGACATGCAAACGGATGGTATTTACACCTTTCGAGCACATGGACAAATATATCACAACATACACTCATTTGGTAATAGTCACTCAGATCCAAAGCATCTGAAACTATACTTCTACGACGATGATCCAAGCTTAGAGCATCGATACCGTCGTTGCCGTGAGGAAATGTATGAGCAATACAAGCATGTGATTGCAATAATAACAGATATCCTACGCGGTAACCCGTACTCTCAACAGTTTAGGAGTTTGGGACAAGCCCAAAACCTTGAGGACTACAGACTGATCTTGAACCTTGACCAGAGATTGGACCAAAGAACATACAACGAGCCAATCAATTCGGAGGTAGCTGCAGTGTGGATTGAAGGAAATGAAAGAAGAGATACATATGACAGAAATGTAATATTACATGGGAACAACAACGAAAAAGAGCACATTCGATCATATTACGGGTGCTATGATCCGTTATCGTATCCTCTATTCTTTCCAAGAGCTGAACTGGGTTGGCATAGGAAAATCCCGAAGAGGGAAACACGAGAGGAAGATATTGGTGCTGAAAATATCAGTAATGACGATGACCCAGGTAAAAAAATTCAAATACTATTAGATAAAAAATCAATTTTCATATACTACCACCTATGCAACTAACTTTTTATGTTGCAATATTTGCACAGATTCGGCCAATGGCCTATGGGTAACAATGAGAGAATACTACTGCTATAAATTCCATACACGACCAGGCATATTCAACCCAATTTTGCATGGCGACGCCTTTTCCAGCAGTTTGCTGTAGATACATACATCAAGATTGAAAGCTCCAGACTGGATTACATCTGGCATAATCAAAAGAAAATAAGGGCTGACCTATACCAAGGCCTTCTAGATAGCATTCAAGCTGGAGAACAGAATGGAGATGCGGTCGGAAAACGGAGAGTACTTGCCTCGTCATTTATTGGAGGACCACGAGATAAACTTCGTCGATATCTCGACGCTATGGCTTTAGTTAGAAAATATGGTAAGCCGGACGTATTCCTAACAATGACCTGCAACCCCAACTGGGAGGAGATAACACGTGAACTAGAGAATGGACAAACAGCACAAGATCGCCCAGACATTGTAGTTCGTGTTTTCAGGGCGAAGCTACAAGAAATGAAGAAGGAACTATTTGAGAAGGGCATTCTTGGAAAGGTTCAGGCATATACATATGTCGTAGAATTCCAAAAGAGGGGATTACCCCATGCTCACTTTTTGCTCATCATGACTCGAAAATACAAGTACACATGTCCAGAGCAGTATGACAGAATCATATCCGCAGAGCTCCCTAACAAGCACAAGTACCCAGAACTATACAAGATGGTAATCAAACATATGATGCATGGTCCTTGCGGTGCATTAAACAAATTTTGTCCATGCACAAAGAATCGTCCATCATGCAAGAACAATTATCCAAGACCATTTAACGAAACTACGATTCAAGGCAAGGACTCCTACCCAATATATAGGAGACGCAACGACGGCCGGACTGAAACGGTCCGAAATTGCAAACTAGATAATAGGTGGGTAGTTCCTTACAATCCCTATCTGTTAAGGATGTTCAACTGCCACATAAATGTTGAGATATGCTCAAGCATTAAAGCCGTGAAATACCTCTTCAAGTACATCTACAAGGGTCATGACCGAGCATCCGTATCCGTAACAGACAAAGTAGACGAAGAAGAAATCGACGAGATTAAGCAGTACAGAGACGCCCGATGGGTGACACCTCCTGAAGCACTGTGGAGAATATATGGCTTCGAACTAAGTAAAATGCACCCACCAGTCTTGCAACTGCAGCTACATCTCCCAAATATGCACATGGTTTCATATCATGGCATGGAAAAATTACAGAATGTTATCGACCATGAAGGCACGGAAAGATCAATGTTGACTGCGTACTTTGAAGCAAACAGATGGTATGCAAAAGCACGAGGCATACTATACAGAGAGTTTCCAGAACATTATACTTGGCAGAGTCAAGGGAAATTTTGGCAACAGAGGAAGCGGGCCGCTGTGTTCCAGGTTGGCAGGATCGTCTCAGCACACCACGCTGAAGGAGAACGATACTATCTTCGAGTCCTCCTAAACCACGTGACAGGCGCCACCAGCTACGAAGACCTACGAACAGTCGATGGACAAGTAATGCCAACCTTTCGAGAAGCTGCAGAAAAAAGAGGTCTCATTGAGGCAGATAGCACATTGGATGACTGCATGACAGAAGCGGAGTTGTTTCGGATGCCATCATCACTACGAAGACTATTTGCGACAATCTTGGTTTTTTGTGAGCCCAGCGATGTACGCAGCCTCTGGAACAAACACCTTGATGCAATGTCAGAGGACTACAACAGAAATTGCAAATGCAAACACACAGTCGAACAAATGGTTCTGAAAAATATAAGAGACATGTTGCACTCAATGGGAAAAGACATAGAAACGTTTCCTCTTCCAGAGATCGACGAACAGCATGAGATGACAGACGACATACCAAGGGAGATCATTGAGGAAACATCCATCGAGGTGGAACCCGAGGACACATCTTTGCATAAGAACCTAAACAAGGAACAGAAGGAGGCCTACGACGAAATCCTAGCAACAATTGACGACCAAAGAGGAGGTATATTCTTTGTTGATGGACCTGGAGGCACGGGAAAAACTTTTCTTTACAGGGCTCTCTTAGCCACGATACGCAGACAAGGCAAGATTGCTGTAGCGACAGCCACTTCCGGTGTTGCTGCTTCAATAATGCCCGGAGGGAGGACCGCGCACTCGAGATTCAAGATTCCACTAAAATAATGCTGTAGCAAGGCAGTCTTGAATGATTGATCCAAATCTAAAGTGTATAACATGTCAATGTGAGTTTAATGATGATGTCACTGTATTGACCAAGAAAAGATATGTTGCACATGAAAAGTGTATGTGATGATCATACAGACTACTATAGGTAGTCCTCTACTCTTTTTGCACGGAGAAATGTTTAGTTTATTGACTTGTCTTGGACTAACAGCTGAAATACTAACCAATGGCCTCACTCACACAAGCCGTCGACCCAACCCACTGACATATGGATCCCAATGATAGGCCAATACCAACGAACAACTGGGTAGGCTGGAAAGGGCATGCAAGTACTGGTACGGCCAACGACGGAAGAGGTTGCACGTCCCATCATAGGCTAGCCCGGTGCGTACAGGAACGCATATTTACACCCATCGAGCTGGCACAACTAGATGGTGCGCCACACCATGAACACATACGCGGATGCAACACCGTCCAGCAGATTAACTGCGTGCACCCGGTACATAAGACACCGCGCTCACGTCGGACCATCCGAAGACATTGTTTTACCTGCCAGCCGACCTCTTGGCGGGCTAACCACATGGGATGCACGCATGCTGAACTCCAACAAACCTACCGCGCATGCCCGCATGCAAATCACCGGGTCCACCACCATCTCACCTCTGAACGGGTTGCCTGTGTCCGATCCAGCAACGGTGAACCCCACGATGCAGGCGAGATGCAGACTAGGGAACCCCCCACACCCAGGGTGAGAACAAGAATAAAAAATAATAAAACACCATCCGGGCAGAGAAGCGCCTCACAACACTGCATGACAAGGCCCCGCACCCTGGCCGGCTCGCATGAGCGGAGGGGAACAGCGGGCAGGCCCCACACAGGAGCCTTGTACATGTGTGCCAACCCGCCCTGGGCAAACAGCCTCGCCCACGGCCATGGGGACCGCGCCACAGGGCGCATGCGGTGGCGCTAAAAACACTCATGACAGTGGTCCCGGGCGTGCCCGCGGCCCACCCGTCATGGACCCCATAGACACAATGTGCGGCTGCGCGCCATCCGAGCATTTTAGACGGCAAGGAGAGCCCTAGGAGGTATCCACGGCACACCACCGCGAAACGGATGGCACGGAAGGAGTGCTCATCTATGAAGACTCATGGGAGAAGGGCACTCCAGCATCCTTTATAAGAGTAATAATTAGCTACATTGATAAGGTTAAACTAAATAGGTAAATAGTATCTAGTGTTACGCAGTCTATCCAGGCGTATCTCAATCCTCACCTATAGCTTATCCGAGTGAAGACGTCTTGGTCGAATGACACCAGCTTATCCGAGTGGAATGTTTCTGGTCGAGTGGATGTTGTTGTCCTTTGAATATCCTTGTTCTTAAGGTAATGTCCTTGGGTAGGGTGTCTAAGTTAGGCCTATTACCCTACCCTAGGTACATGTTCTCGTCAAGTGCTACATCATGAGATAGAGATTAAGAGATCTATTTTAACATCATGTGAGATTACATACTCCCTCCATTTTTATATACAAGGCCACAAACTCAAATTACAGGTACCAAGATAAAATTTAATGCATACTTTACACGTCAGCCTTTTTTTCGTTTACTGGGATAATTAATACGCAACATGCATGCAAGGAAACTGAGTGGAGGAAGTAGTTAGTGTTATTATGACTGCATGCATATAAGTATTAAACAGGTTGCTAGTACGAGAAAATATCATTAATTCTTTCCTTGATTACTGTTGATGGCCTTGTATTGATGCAAAACGTATATTCCATAGTTGCCTTGTATAAGTAAATAGAGGGATAAAAAGTAGAGATAAGTATTTTCCCCAGTTAAGAACTAAGGTATCAAGCCAGCAGGAGGCACAAGCAAGTCTACTTTGGCATCATATCATGTCAGAGGCAAGAACATCAAGAATTACTGAATGAGAAGAAGGAGCCAAGAACCAATGGGTAACCAAAGGCATCAGGTCTAGAGGTCCTTCGCCTTCAAAAGGTCTAGAGGTCCTTCTCCTGAATGCCTATTCGCATGCATAATGCATTAAACACGTTAATTATTACAGTAGTTCGTGTCTTGCTACGAAGAAGTCACCCTGCTGATTTTGGCACTGTCCGTGCACCTCTTTCATTTTGTGAACACGCTATCTTTGTCTACGATAGAAGTTTCGCCAACTCACACATAAATTTGTAGCTGTTTGTGCTCTTGTTGCCATTAACACACATATGCTTGATTAAATAGTCGGCTTCGTGTGCGGTGCCACAATGATGAAGGCGATCTGCACTATTTATCTGTTCCCTCTGGAGGTTCTGTGGTGTCCTGCCAATTCAGCACTACACCAACTAGCTTGATTAACATTTTTCAAAAACTTGTTCAACATTTTTTTCAAATGATTAATTAGCATTTTTAAAATATGTTTTCAACATTTTTCTAAAATGATTGATTAACATTTTTCAAATACTTGTTCAAGATTTTTTCAAATGCTTCATTAACATTTCTATATATATGATCAAAATTTTCCATCATTTTTAACATGGTCAATATTTTTTATACATGTTTAACATCTTTCAAAAACTTCATTAATATTTTTCAAGTTAAACATTTTTTCCAACACTTTATCAACATTTTTATATATATGATAAAAAATCATCATTTTTTAATACATAGTCAACAATTTTTTATACATATTTAACATTTTCCAAATTCTTGATTAACATTTTCCAAATACTTTTTTAACATGTTTTCAAATGATTAATTAAGATTTTTCAAATACCTGTTCAATATTTTTTTCAGATGCTTCATTAACATTTTAAATACATGATCAAAATTTTCATGATTTTTTAATACATGGTCAATATATTTTATACACATTTAAGATTTTTCAAAAACTTGATTAATATTTTTTATACATGATCAACTTGGTTCATACACATTTGTTTGTATACATTTTTTATATACGTGATAAACATTTTCTCTATATATATTAAACAGTTTCCAAATTCACGTTTAAACTTTAAAACTCTGTATGCAAAGTTCTTGTCATTATCAATATAACTAGAATTTTACGAAATATGAAAAAAAATACAAGGCAATCTATTTTGAAAAAAAAGCATGAAGGAAAAATACATTGAATGCCTGCGGTCCCTGATGGGCTGGCCCATTATGGGCGCAGCTTGCGGCTAGCGCTCGCTTCATGTCGCGTGAACCGAGACATATGAGCGCCCGAAATCACTAATTAAGGAGTACTCGTTGCAAAGAGCACTCCACTTTCCCAGGTCGCGACAAGTGGCGCACATGCAGCGTGCCACTTGTCGCAACCTGGGAGTTTTCCCTTTTTTCGTAGATCCGTTTATTCAAAATTTTTATCTCTTAAACCGTGCGTCCAAATATCGAACCGTTTTCACCGTTGGATTGCTCGCATCGACATCTTCAAAACTAGATCCCATGTTGATAGGTTTTAACGAACTTTTTTTTTCACAAAAAAAACCGGACCTGGAGCATGTTTTTTTTTCCTTTCCGAAAGAGGCACGTCCGTGCCTCTCACGAAATCACAACCGTGCCTCTCATGGAATCAAAACCGTGACTCGTGGAAGGAAAAAAAACGCGTTTTTTCCGTCTCCGAGAGGCACGGCCGTGACTCTCGCGAAAGCACAACCGTGCCTCTCGCGATAGCAAAACCGTGACTCTCGCGAAAGAAAAAAAAACAGAAAACGCGTATTTTTTCCCTTTCCGAGAGGCACGCCCGTGACTTCCGCAAAAGCACAACCATGCCTCTCGCGGGAGCAAAACCGTGACTCTCCCGAAAGAAAAAAACCGAAAACGCGTTTTGTTTTTCCCTTTCCTAGAGGCACGGCCGTGACTCTCGCGAAAGCACAACCGTACCTCTCGCAGAAGCAAACCCGTGACTCTCGCGAAAGAAAAAAAAATAGAAAACGCGTTTTTTTTTCGTTTCCGAAAGGCACTGCCGTGACTCTCGCTAAAGCACAACCGTGCCTCTCGTGTAAGAAAAACCGTGACTTTCGCGAAAGGAAAAAAACGCGTTTTTTCACGCAAAAATTTTTTTTTTTCGATTTTTTTTTGATCGAAAGCTAAGAAAGACCAGGGGAAAACCAAAACGTTGAAAAAAACTGGAAAAAAAACTGTTTAAAAAGCCGAAAACACGTGCGGAAAAATAAAAAAATAAAATCCAAAGGGAGCGTACAGAACGCGACACGTGGCAAATGACTGATAGCGCGCCAAGTGGCGCTGATCATTGCGAGACTCCTGAAGGAACGCTCGTTAACTAGTTGCTCCCATGAGCGTCGCTTTCTTCTCCCTTCGGCCGCGTTCCACCACACGGTCTATCTACGCGAATTTTGAAAATATTATTCGCGGCGAGAGGGTGGGGGTGGCTACAACAGACAGTTAGCCCAGTTCTCGACTCAAAATTAGATCGGACGGGATCAGCTCTTAACTCTCTCAAACGGCTACACGAATACATCCCTTAAATTCAGGGATTACGACAGCAATAAGTGATCATGAATTGACTCGCGAACTAGTACAATCAGCTGCTATCCATTGCGTGGGGGTGATATGATCTTCATGCCCGCTGCGACTTTCCCAGGGGCCAGAGCGCAGTGGTGTCTCACAGCCGACGCAGGTTCGAGCCTCGTCTGGAACTTTGTTGTCTCACATTAGAGCGGTCGCCGGGGGCACATCTGAGGTTGCGGAGCTGCCCTGCAAAGTAAGCTTCGCTATTAATGCTGATCTCCTGGAATACACGCCGACTCCCCCAATTCATGGCGCACACAGGCCATGCCTTAAATCGGTTCCAGCGGCTTCATTCAAGACCGGCGCTCGGCGTGCAAGCTGGTGCTCTCCCTCGAGCCCTGCGCCGTCAGAGGAGATTTCAAGGCAGGTCACTTCTGCTCTTGAATGGCATTTGGTGCGCCCGGCGTACCGGTGGCGTGAAGGCCGCTCCAACAACCAGAATTCAATTCGCAGAGCTGCATCCTCCTATTCCCCTCCCCAGCGGCCAAAGGATTTCGTCAAGCTCCAGGGCCGTGAGTGCCATCGCTGCCTCCTCAAAGGCCACTACAAAGTGGACTGCCGTAACCCACTCACCTGTCGTCGCTGTAGAAGATTAGGACATAGGGAGAGGGGCTGCACCAACGACCCGTCACCTTCCCCTCTGTCCCCTGCATCGACGCCTCGCTCTGTTTCTGTTGGAAATATGCCCTAGAGGCAATAATAAATAAGTTATTATTATATTTCCTTCTTCATGATAATCGTTTATTATCCATTCTATAATTGTATCGATAGGAAACTCAGATACATGTGTGGATACATAGACAACACCATGTCCCTAGTAAGCCTCTAGTTGACTAGCTCGTTGATCAATAGATGGTTACGGTTTCCTGACCATGGACATTGGATGTCGTTGATAACGGGATCACATCATTAGGAGAATCATGTGATGGACAAGACCCAATCCTAAGCCTAGCACAAAGATCGTGTAGTTCATATGCTAAAGCTTTTCTAATGTCAAGTATCATTTACTTAGACCATGAGATTGTGCAACTCCCGGATGCCGTAGGAATGCTTTGGGTGTGCCAAACGTCACAACGTAACTGGGAGGCTATAAAGGTACACTACAGGTATCTCCGAAAGTGTCTGTTGGGTTGGCACGAATCGAGACTGGGATTTGTCACTCCGTGTGACAGAGAAGTATCTCTGGGCCCACTCGGTAGGACATCATCATAATGTGCACAATGTGATCAAGGAGTTGATCACGGGATGATGTGTTACGGAACGAGTAAAGAGACTTGCCGGTAACGAGATTGAACAAGGTATAGGGATACCGACGATCGAATCTCGGGCAAGTACAATACCGCTAGACAAAGGGAATTGAATACGGGATTGATCGAATCCTCGACATCGTGGTTCATCCGATGAAATCATCGTGGAACATGTGGGAACCAACATGGGTATCCAGATCCCGCTGTTGGTTATTGACCGGAGAACGTCTCGGTCATGTCTGCATGCTTCCCGAACCCGTAGGGTCTACACACTTAAGGTTCGGTGACGCTATGGTTATAAAGGAAGTTTGTATGTGGTTACCGAATGTTGTTTGGAGTCCCGGATGAGATCCCGGACGTCACGAGGAGTTCCGGAATGGTCCGGAGGTAAAGATTTATATATAGGAAGTATGGTTTTGGCCACCGGAAGTGTTCTGGGCATCACCGGTAGTGTACGGGGACCACCGGAGGTGTCCGGGGGTCCACCAAGTGGGGCCACCGGCCCCGAAGGGCTGCATGTGCCATGTGTGGAAGGGGACCAGCCCCAGGTGGGCTGGTGCGCCCTCCCACAAGGCCCAAGGCGCAAGGGAAGAGGAGAGGGGGCAAACCCTAAGGGCAGATGGGCCCTAAGGCCCATGCTCCCTGCGCCTCCCTCTCCTCCCCCTCTTGGCCGCCACCCAAAAGCCATCTAGGGCTGCCGCCCCTCTAGGGGTGGGAACCCTAGAGGGGGCGCACCCTCCTCCCCTTCCCCTATATATATGAGGCCTAGGGGCTGCCCAACACACGCGATCTGATCTCTCCCTGTTGGTGCAGCCCTGCCTCTCTCCTCCTCATATCTCGCGGTGCTTGGCGAAGCCCTGCAGGATTGCCACGCTCCTCCACCACCACCACGCCGTTGTGCTGTTGCTGGACGGAGTCTTCCTCAACCTGTCCTTCTCTCCTTGCTGGATCAAGGCATGGGAGACGTCACCGGGCTGTACGTGTGTTGAACGCGGAGGTGCCGTCCGTTCGGCACTAGGATCATCGGTGATTTGGATCACGACGAGTACGACTCCATCAACCCCGTTCACTTGAACGCTTCCGCTTAGCGATCTACAAGAGTATGTAGATGCACTCTCCTTCCCCTCGTTGCTGGTTTCTCCATAGATAGATCTTGGTGATACGTAGGAAAATTTTGAATTTCTGCTACGTTCCCCATCAGTGGCATCATGAGCTAGGTCTATTGCGTAGATTCTATGCACGAGTAGAACACAAAGTAGTTGTGGGCGTTGATTTTGTTCAATATGCTTACCGTTACTAGTCCAATCTTGTTTCGACGGTATTGTGGGATGAAGCGGCCCGGACCAACCTTACACGTACGCTTACGTGAGACCGGTTCCACCGACTGACATGCACTAGTTGCATAAGGTGGCTGGCGGGTGTCTGTCTCTCCCACTTTAGTCGGAACGGATTCGATGAAAAGGGTCCTTATCAAGGGTAAATAGCAATTGGCATATCACGTTGTGGTTTTGCGTAGATAAGAAACGTTCTTGCTAGAAACCCATAGCAGCCACGTAAAACATGCAAACAACAATTAGAGGACGTCTAACTTGTTTTTGCAGGGTATGCTATGTGATGTGATATGGCCAAGAAGAATGTGATGAATGATATGTGATGTATGAGATTGATCATGTTCTTGTAATAGGAATCACGACTTGCATGTCGATGAGTATGACAACCGGCAGGAGCCATAGGAGTTGTCTTTAATTTATTTATGACCTGCATGTCAACATAAACGTCATGTAATTACTTTACTTTATTGCTAACCGTTAGCCATAGTAGTAGAAGTAATAGTTGGCGAGACAACTTCATGAAGACACGATGATGGAGATCATGGTGTCATGCCGGTGACGATGATGATCATGGAGCCCCGAAGATGGAGATCGAAAGGAGCAAAGTGATGATGGCCATATCATGTCACTATTTGATTGCATGTGATGTTTATCATGTTATTACATCTTATTTGCTTAGAACAACGGTAGTAAATAAGATGATCCCTCATTAAAATTTCAAGAAAGTGTTCCCCCTAACTGTGCACCGTTGCGAAAGTTCGTCGTTTCGAAGCACCGCGTGATGATCGGGTGTGATAGATTCTTACGTTCACATACAACGGGTGTAAGCCAGATTTACACACGCGGAACACTTAGGTTGACTTGACGAGCCTAGCATGTACAGACATGGCTTCGGAACACAAGAGACCGAAAGGTCGAGCATGAGTCGTATGGTAGATACGATCAACATGAAGATGTTCACCGATGATGACTAGTCCGTCTCACGTGATGATCGAACACGGCCTAGTTGACTCGGATCATGTAATCACTTAGATGACTAGAGGGATGTCTATCTGAGTGGGAGTTCATAAGATGAACTTAATTATCCTGAACATAGTCAAAAAGGTCTTCGCAAATTATATCTCGCGCTTCAGTTCTACTGTTTAGATACGATCCTAGAGAAAACTTAGTTGAAAGTTGATAGTAGCAATTATGCGGACTAGGTCCGTAAACCGAGGATTGTCCTCGTTGCTTCGTAGAAGGCTTATGTCCTTAATGCACCGCTCAGTGTGCTGAACCTCGAACGTCGTCTGTGGATGTTGCGAACGTCTGACATACACGTTTTGATAACTACGTGATAGTTCAGTTGAACGGTTTAGAATTGAGGCACCGAAGACATTTTGAAATGTCGCGGAACATATGAGATGTTACGAGGGCTGAAATTGGGATTTCAGGCTCGTGCCCACGTCAAGAGGTATAAGACCTCCGACGATTTTCTTAGCCTGCAAACTAAGGGAGAAAAGCTCAATCGTTGAGTTTGTGCTCAGATTGTCTTAGTACAACAATCACTTGAATCGAGTGGGAGTCGATCTTCCAGATAAGATAGTGACGTTTCTCCAAAGTCATTGCCACCAAGCTGCGAGAGCTTCGTGATGAACTATAACATATCAGGGATAGATATGATGATCCTTGAAATATTCGCAATGTTTGACACCGTGAAAGTAGAAATCAAGAAGGAGCATCAATTGTTGATGGTTAGTGAAACCACTAGTTTCAAGAAGGGCAAAGGGCAGTTGAACCCAAAACCCGAGACTAAGTGCTTCTGTAATAAGGGGAACAGTCACTGGAGCAGAATTACTCTAGATACTTGGTAGATGAGAAGGCTGTCGATAGAAGTATATTGGATATACATTATGTTAATGTGTACTTTACTAGTACTCCTAGTAGCACCAGGGTATTAGATACCGGTTCAGTTGCTAAGTGTTAGTAACTCGAAATAAAAGCTACGGAATAAACGGATACTAGCTAAAGGTGAGCTGACGATATGTATTGGAAGTGTTTCCAAGGTTGATATGATCAAGCATCGCACGCTCACTCTACCATCGAGATTGATGTTAAACCTAAATAATTGTTATTTGGTGTTTGCGTTGAGCATAGACATGATTGGATTATGTCTATCGCAATACGGTTGTTCATTTAAAGAGAATAATAGTTACTCTGTTTATTTGAATAATACCTTCAATGGTCTTGAACCTAAAATGAATGGTTTATTGAATCTCGATCATAGTGATACACATGTTCATGCCAAAAGATATAAGATAGTAATGATAGTACCACCTACTTGTGGCACTGCCGTGTAAGTCATATTGGTATAAAACGCATGAAGAAGCTCCATGTTGATGGATCTTTGGACTCACTCATTTTTGAAAAGGAATGAGTAATGTGAACCATGTCTATTGGTATATATGCATGAAGAAACTCCATGCAGATGGACCGTTTGGACTCACTTGATTTTTGAATCGCTTGAGACATGCAAATCATACCACATGGGCAAGATGACTGAAAGCTTCGATGGAACAAGATAGCAACTTGTTGGAAGTAACGCATTTTGATGTGTGCAGTCCAATGAGTACTGAGGCACACAGTGGATATCGTTATGCTCTTACTTCACAGATGATTTGAGTAGATACTGAGCATATTTACTTGATGAAACACAAGTCTGAATTATTGAATGGTTCAAGTAATTTCGGAATGAAGTTGAAGATCGTCGTGACAAGAGGATAAAATATCTATGATATGATCATAAAAATGAATATCTGAGTTACGAGTTTGGCACACAATTAAGACACTGTGGAAATGTTTCACAACTAATACCGCCTAGAACACCATAGTGTGATGGTGTGTCCGAACATCATGGTTGCTCCCTATTGGATATGGTGCGTACCGTGATGTCTCTTATCGAATTACCTCTATCGTTCATGGGTTAAGCATTAGAGATGACCGCACTCACTTTAATTAGGGCACCACGGAATTCCGTTTGAGTCGACACCATATGAACTATGGTTTAGAGAAACCTAAGCTATCGTTTGTTAAAGGTTTGGGGCTGCGATGCTTATGTGAAAAAGTTTCAGGCTGATAAGCTCGAACCCAAAGCAGATAAATGCATCTTCATAGGACACCCAATACAGTTGGGTATACCTCCTGTCTCAGATCCGAAAGCAATAGGGATTGTTTTTTGAATCAGGTCCTTTCTCGAGAAAGAGTTTCTCTTGAAAGAATTGAGTGGGAGGAAGATAGAACTTGATAAGGTTGTTGAAACTTTACTTCAACCAGATAGTAGCGCAGCACAGGAAAAATGTTTCTGTGGCACCTGCCTCAGTTGAAGAAGAAAGCTAATGATGATGATCATGGAGCTTCAGATTGAGTTACTATCAAACCTCATAGGTTGACAAGGGTGTGTACAACTTCTAAGTGGTAACCCTGTCTTAAAGGTCACGTTGTTGGACAACGATGAACCTATGAGCTATGGAGAAGCGATGGTAGGCCCGGATTCCGAAAATTGGCTCGAGGCCATAAAATCCGAGAGAGGATCCATGTATGAAAACAAAGTGTAGACTTTGGAAGAACTACTTGATGGTCGTAAGGCTGTTAGGTACATGTGGATTTTAAAAGGAAGACGGACAATGATGGTAAGTACCACCATTATGAAGCTCGACTTGTGGCGAAGAGTTTTTCACAAGTTCAAGGAGTTGACTACGATGAGACTTTCTCACTCGTAGCGATGCTTAAGTCCGTCGGAACCATGTTAGCATAAGCTGCATTTATGAAATCTGGCAGATGGATGTCAAAACAAGTTTCCTTACCAGTTTTCGTAAGGAAAGGTTGTATGAGATACAATCAGAAAGGTTTTCTCGATCCTAAGGATGCTAAAAGGTATGCAAGCTCCAGCGATCCTTCTAAAGGACTGGAGTAAGCATCTCGGAGTTGGAATGTACGCTTTGATGAGATGATCAAAGATTTTGGGTTTATACAAAGTTTATGAGGAACTTGTATTTCCAAAGAAGTGAGTGGGAGCACTATAGAATTTCTGATGAGTATATGTTGTTGACATATTGTTGATCAGAAATGATGTAGAATTTCTGGAAAGCATATAGGGTTATTTGAAAAGTGTTTTTCAATGGAAAACCTGGATTAAGCTACTTGAACATTGAGCATCAAGATCTATAAGGATAGATCAAAAACGCTTAATGGTACTTTCAAATGAGCACATACCTTGACATGATCTTGAAGGTGTTCAAGGTGGATTAGCCAAAGAAGGAGTTCTTGCCTGAGTTGTAAGGTATGAAGTTAAGACTTAAAGCTCGACCACGGCAGGAGAAAGAGGAAGGACGAAGGTCGTCCCCTATGCTTTTGTCATAGGCTCTATACGGTATGCCACGCTGAGTACCGCACCTGATGTGTGCCTTGCCACATGTCTGGCAAGAGGGTACAAAGGTGATCTAGGAGTAGAACACTAGATAGCGGTCAAAATTATCCTTAGAGGAATAAGGATATGTTTCTCGGTTACGGAGGTGATAAAGAGTTCGACATAAAGAGTTACGTCGATGCAAGCTTAACACCTATCCGGATAGCTCTGAGTAGAGATACCGGATACGTATAATGGAGCAACAATTTAGAATAGCTCCAAGTAGAACAGTTATTTGAAATGGCTCCAAATATAGCGTAGAGATTTGCGAAGTACACACGGATCTGAGTGTTGCAGACCCGTTGACTAAAACCTCTCTCACAAGCAACATGATCAAACCCAGAACTCATTGAGTGTTAATCACATAGTGATGTGAACTAGATTATGAACTCTAGTAAACTCTTGGGTGTTGGTCACATGGCGATGTGACCTGTGAATGTTAATCACATGGCGATGTGAACTAGATTATTGACTCTAGTGCAAGTGGGAGACTGTTGGAAATATGCCCTAGAGGCAATAATAAATAAGTTATTATTATATTTCCTTGTTCATGATAATCGTTTATTATCCATGCTATAATTGTATTGATAGGAAACTCAGATACATGTGTGGATACATAGACAACACCATGTCCCTAGTAAGCCTCTATTTGACTAGCTCGTTGATCAATAGATGGTTACGGTTTCCTGACCATGGACATTGGATGTCGTTGATAACGGGATCACATCATTAGGAGAATCATGTGATGGACAAGACCCAATCCTAAGCCTAGCACAAAGATCGTGTAGTTCATATGCTAAAGCTTTTCTAATGTCAAGTATCATTTCCTTAGACCATGAGATTGTGCAACTCCCGGATGCCGTAGGAATGCTTTGGGTGTGCCAAACGTCACAACGTAACTGGGTGGCTATAAAGGTACACTACAGGTATCTCCGAAGGTGTCTGTTGGGTTGGCATGAATCGAGACTGGGATTTTTCACTCCGTGTGACGGAGAGGTATCTCTGGGCCCACTCGGTAGGACATCATCATAATGTGCACAATGTGATCAAGGAGTTGATCACGGGATGATGTGTTATGGAACGAGTAAAGAGACTTGCCGGTAACGAGATTGAACAAGATATAGGGATACCGACGATCGAATCTCGGGCAAGTACAATACCGCTAGACAAAGGGAATTGAATACGGGATTGATCGAATCCTCGACATCGTGGTTCATCCGATGAAACCATCGTGGAACATGTGGGAACCAACATGGGTATCCAGATCCTGCTGTTGGTTATTGACCGGAGAACGTCTCGGTCATGTCTGCATGCTTCCCGAACCCGTAGGGTCTACACACTTAAGGTTCGGTGACGCTAGGGTTATAAAGGAAGTTTGTATGTGGTTACCGAATGTTGTTCGGAGTCCCGGATGAGATCCCGGACGTCACGAGGAGTTCCGGAATGGTCGGTAGGTAAAGATTTATATATAGGAAGTATGGTTTTGGCCACCGGAAGTGTTCTGGGCATCACCGATAGTGTACCGGGACCACCGGAGGTGTCCGGGGGTCCACCAAGTGGGGACACCGGCCCCGGAGGGCTGCATGGGCCAAGTGTGGAAGAGGACCAGCCCCAGGTGGGCTGGTGCGCCCTCCCACAAGGCCCAAGGCGCAGGGGAAGAGGAGAGGGGGCAAACCCTAAGGGCAGATGGGCCCTAAGGCCCATGCTCCCTGCGCCTCCCTCTCATCCCCCTCTTGGCCGCCACCCAAAAGCCATCTAGGGCTGCCGCCCCTCTAGAGGTGGGAACCCTAGAGGGGGCGCACCCTCCTCCCCTTCCCCTATATATATGAGGCCTAGGGGCTGCCCAACACACGCGATCTGATCTCTCCCTGTTAGTGCAGCCCTGCCTCTCTCCTCCTCATATCTCGCGGTGCTTGGCGAAGCCCTGCAGGATTGCCACGCTCCTCCACCACCACCACGCCGTTGTGCTGTTGCTGGACGGAGTCTTCCTCAACCTCTCACTCTCTCCTTGCTGGATCAAGGCATGGGAGACGTCACCGGGCTGTACGTGTGTTGAATGCGGAGGTGTCGTCCGTTCGGCACTAGGATCATCGATGATTTGGATCACGACGAGTACGACTCCATCAACCCCGTTCACTTGAACGCTTCCGCTTAGCGATCTACAAGGGTATGTAGATGCACTCTCCTTCCCCTCGTTGCTGGTTTCTCCATAGATAGATCTTGGTGATACGTAGGAAAATTTTGAATTTCTGCTACGTTCCCCATCAGCTTCGTCTTCGGCGGCTTCTCCACGCCTTGCATCGCCTGCTTCGACGCCGCCGTCGTGCGCCATGGCTAGGCAGGAGCCCCGCGTTGGTGATCCATCACTGCGTCATGAGGAGGGCCGTGTGGTCATCGTCTCCACCCCGGAGATGGATGCCAATGCGGCGACTTTGGCGTCCCTGGGTGCACTTATTTGGCTCGGGGGAACAAGACCGGCGGTGAGCGCTGTGGAGAACAAGGAGGCCATCGACGTGCAGTTCGGGATCAGAGATGTCAAGGTTGTCCCCCACTATCCTGAAGATTTCTTCACTTTGTTCGACTATCAGCACCAACGGGACAAGGTCACTGCGGAGAGGCGCTTCCGCCACAACGGCCTCGACCTGCACTCCACCAACTGGCGCCTTGACGCTCATGCCGACGTGGTCCGAGCAAACTACCATGTTCATCTCTGCATCGAGAGCATCCCTCTGAGTGCATGGTCTGACACCGTGGCGGCTCAAGTGCTCGGGCCAGATACCTTCCTTCACTACGACATCGCTACGCTGCGACAGGAGGATGCCTCTTGTCTCAAGCTGTGGGCTTGGTCGGCGAACCCATCGGCTATCCCCAAGGTGCAGCTCGTCACCATCGCTCCGTGGGTGGCCACCGGAGTGGGCGGAGCTCCGTCCTCGGCCATTGGGCACTCTGGCATCCGTCGACGTGCCATTGTGCATTTGGACCTGCTGGAGAACTACACTCCCGACGCTGCTGGCAACATCCGCCGTCGCCCACGCCCGGATCCCTTCACCTGGATCTATGGTGTGGTGGATGGAGAGGCCAGACCGAGGGACCGCCAAGAACCACCACCAAGACGCCGCGATGACGATGATCGACGCCGATGGGATGATGACCAGGACAGAGATGACAGGCGTGGGCGCGACATAGACAGGCCGCGATCCTCCTGCTGGTGGGGTCTCTTCCGTAGTCGTTCGCGGGCTCCTGAACGCCGAGATGATGGGCGCCGTGATGACCGCAGCGCCGACCGTGGGCGCGACGACCGCGGCCGTGATGGCCGGCGCCGGGCGTTGGCCTCTTCCTGGGAAGGCTCAGCTGACGGGAGCAGGTCAGTGAGCTGTGGACGCTCACTACCGCCCTCCCCACGGACTACCTCCATCGACGTAATTGAGATCAACCCCTCAGGGCGTGGTCTGGGTTGGCTCTGCGGTGCTGCAAGCATAATCACCAAGATCCAACCCTCCATTACGCTTGATGAGGAGCATGACATGGTGTTGGAGGCCCCTGCCCTGCTTAATGATGTGCCTGCTGAGAAGAATGTTGCTACCACACCTGAGCTTGTGCTGGTCACCCCAACTACATTGCAAGTCATGCCAGATGTTGTCCTGGAAACACCATCTCCATTACACCTTCAAGTTGTGCCTGAAGACAACAGCATATGCAACAACTTTGAACTGCCACAAGGCCATGTTACTCCTACTGCCCAAACTAAAGATGTGCCAGTTCTGACTGAACAGGAAGATGAAGATAACTACAACTACAGATCAGATCATACACCGGTCCATGATGTTTCCTTGGTCCAGCCTGAAGGTGAAGTTGAAGAAAGGGAGAATGACACACCAATTACTCCAGTACATGAGGTTCCCTCGGTCCAGCCTGAAGATGAAGTTGAAGATAGGGAGAATGACACACCAATTTTTATCCCTCGCATGCCAGCGTTGCTGCCACCCCCCTCCCCACACTCGACGCCCCCAAGACCTCCTGCTGCTCGCCGTAAGACGCTGGCTGGAGTCACCGGTTTTCAACTGTCGCGTCAGAGCCCCAGAATTGCTGCTAAAAAGAGGAAGATGCCCATCTCCAAGCTTGCTGAGCAACTTCTGTGTCGTCGAATGGGGGTGCTTGCTGATGATGAATAGGTCACAGAGACAGCGATTGCCAAGTTTGCTGACATGTTCCAAGGGCGTCTCCCGGACATTGCTGTTGCTGCCTTGCGTGCTTTATTCCAGCTCGATTGCGACCTCTCCTCCGTGGTAGAAGAGGCCCCGATGCAACATGGAGGTGAAGGAGGGCCGGACACGACCGCGGCAGCCTCGACTGACGCCTAAGCTTTGCTTATTCCTGATGATAGTCAACCTGAAACTTGCTAGATGTACACCTGTTTGCAGCATCTTAGTGTTGTCCTTGATGGTCCTGGCGAGACCAATGTTACCCATGTGGTCTGTTGAGCAGTGTGCTTGTACTGAAGTACTCTTTGTGCAATTATCTTAGATCAAAACCTTGCTATTTTGTGTTGGAATGTACGTGGTCTAAATTGTCCTGATCGCCAATCAGTTGTCCATGAAACAATTGCTGCCTCTTCCTGCTATCTAGTTTGCATCCAGGAGTCCAAGCTTCAGACCATGGATTCCCATGTGGCTGCCTACCTGGGAGGATATCGCCTCAAGAACATTGCACATAGACCGGCGGATGGAACTAGGGGTGGCATCTTGCTGCTTTGGAATGACTCTGTGGTAACCATCTCAAATGTCCAGATTGGCACCTATTTTCTCTCCGCAACAGGTTCTCTCAACAATGCCTCGAATGCAAAGACATTTAAGTTAACGACGGTCTATGGACCTACCAGAAGCATTCATAAAGATGACTTCTTTCTAGAGCTCACCTCCCAAAAACCGGTCGATGGAACAAAATGGCTGGTCAATGGAGACTTTAATCAAATTTATCGGGCCAGAGACAAAAATCGTGCTAATGTTGATCGCCGTCGCCTTCTGAGGTTCCGCAACACTTTGGCGAACTGTAGGCTAAAGGAAATTGATCTACAGAACCGGAAATTCACTTGGAGCAATGAACGCTCTAATCCAACGATGTGTAAGCTTGATGGCTTCTTCTGCAATGATGATTGGGATGTCGAGTTCAGCTCCCATATTTTACACGCTCTATCGTCTTCGCTTTCTGGCCACTGTCCATTATTGCTTGCTAACGATGATGGCCCAATGAGACCCAAAACATTCCGCTTTGAGAATTACTGGACAAAGATGCCTGGATTCAAAAAGGTTGCCGTTGATGCTTGGAATGAAGAATCCATTCATGTGGAGCCCTATCAAAGGCTCTTTCCTAAACTGAGGACTACTGCGAGTAGGCTTCGCTCTTGGTGCAAGTCACTGTTTTCAAATGCAAAGAGACAGTTACACATGGTCCTGGAGGTGATTTTGCTTCTCGATTTGGCTCAGGAGCATGATGAAGCTGACATCCGGAGAAGGCGAAAGAGGAAGATCATTGGATGGGCTGTACTGGAGAAATCAAGAAAGTGGCAAAACTCGAGAATATCTAATCTGAAAGAAGGAGATGCTAACACCCGTTACTTCCACTTGCGGGTGAACCATCGTAGGCGAAAAAATTTCATCCATCGCCTCAAGCACAATGGTGACTGGGTCATTGAACGCAAGCACAAAGAAGATATTATCCATCGTCACTTCAAGAACATCGCCAAAAAGAGACCCTTGCGCAAAACGGATATCAACTGGGGCATTATCCCTACTCCTGATTGCGACCTACATGGACTGGATGATGCCATCTCTGAGGAGGAGGTCAAGGCTGCAATTATTTCCATGCCAAGTGATAAGGCCCCCGGGCCAGATGGATTTACCGGTGCCTTCTTCAAATCCTGCTGGAACATCATTAAGGTTGATATCATGCAGGCTATAAATCGCTTTTCGAATCTTCATGCCTCTCGTTTGCACTGGCTAAACACTGCGGATGTTGCCCTCATTCCCAAGAAGGAGGGTGCTGAAGACATTACAGACTTTCGCCCCATCAGCCTCATACATGCCATCGCAAAGATCATCGCCAAAGTTATGTCCAACCGTCTAGCTCCGCACATGAATGACCTTGTTTCCCAAGCTCAGAGTGCCTTCATCAAAAGAAGATGTATCCATGACAACTTTATGTATGTTCGCAACTTGGCCCGGCGCTTTCACCGCAAAAAAAAACCGACTCTGCTATTCAAGCTCGATATCAAAAAGGCTTTTGACTCGGTTCGTTGGGATTACCTCCTTGAGTTGCTGCTCCATCTAGGCTTCCCTCCGCGCTTCCGAGGTTGGGTCTCGGCCTTGCTTTCTACCGCTTCATCGAGGGTACTTCTCAATGGTGTACCTGGATGCCCAATTTCCCTTGGATGTGGCTTGAGATAGGGCGACCCCCTTTCCCCCCTCCTCTTTGTGCTTGCAATTGATCCTCTACACCATATCCTACAGAAGGCCACAGAGCAAGGCAAGTTGCACCCTATTGATGGAAATGCGATGGTGATTCGTGCCTCCTTATACGCTGATGATGCTGCGATCTTCCTTGCGCCAGTTAAGTCTGAAGTCAAATTCTTCGCAGAAACCCTTGCGTGCTTTGGGGAGGTCACTGGCCTGGTCACGAATTGTTCTAAAAGCATGGTTGCCCCCATTCGTTGTGACCACTTGGACCTTGATGATATACTGCATTCCTTCCTGGCCAACCGATCTACCTTCCCGATGAAGTATCTTGGATTGCCACTGTCGGTCAAGAGGCTAAATAGGATCCACTTCCAGCCCCTGGAGGACAAGATTGCGGCCAAGCTTACTCCTTGGTTGGGCATGCTCATGGCATCTCCGGGAAGAGCGGTGCTGGTCAAGTCTGTCATCACGGCCATCGCTATATACTATATGACAGCGTTAAACCTGCCGATTGAGGTCCTGGAAAAGATTGACTCGCTTCGACGAGCCTTTCTTTGGGCTGGCTGTGACAAGGTCACTAGTGGCAAATGCAAGATCAACTGGATGCAGGTCTGCAAGTCCAAGGTTCGTGGGGGGCTGGGCATATTAAATCTAAAGAAGTTTGCGTCTGCGCTTCGCATCCGGTGGCTTTGGGCAGAATGGTCGGATCCGCCGAAGCCGTGGCTTCGCTTGGGCAATCCTTGCGACGTGAATGATAAAAACATTTTTGCGGCGGCCACCAAGGTGCTTCTCGGCAATGGTCTTCGAGCCTCTTTCTGGGAGTCCGCTTGGCTCGATGGTTTGAGGCCCAAAGACATCGCCCCGAAGATCTTTGAGCTATCAAAAAGAAGGGGTTGTTCGGTTCAAAAGGCATTGCAGAATAATTTCTGGGTCTATCAAATTAACACGGACGGGATCACCTCCACTACACATCTGACCGAGTTCGTCAACCTTTGGGAGAAGATTTCTACGGTGCACCTAAACCACGACATGGCTGATTCTATTTCCTGGAAACTCACTAACGATGGCATTTACTCTGCATCCTCGGCCTACAAGGCCCAGTTCTTGGGTTTGGTTGACTCCAACATGCAACAGTTGGTGTGGAAGATCTGGGCTCCCCCCAAATGCAAATTCTTTGCTTGGCTCGTTATCAATAACAGGATCTGGACGGCCGACAGGCTTCAACGCCGGGGTTCGCCTAACTGCGACCGTTGCCCTCTATGCAAACAAGTTCAGGAATCCGCGGCCCACCTACTGTTCCAATGCCGCTACACGGTTCGAGTTTGGGAAATGATCAAGACTTGGCTTGGCTTGGTGGATGTGCACCCTTCTGCTTGGATGGCTATCCATTCGGTAAAGGCCTGGTGGAACCTTATTGATTCCAGTATGTCGCAATCTAGACGGCTGATGATGTCCCTCATTATGCTTATCTCGTGGGAAATTTGGAACGAGAGAAACGCACGTGTGTTCCGTAACACCGCGGTACCGGTAGGGGTTCTTGTTGCTCGAATCAAAGATGTATCCAAGCTATGGTGTCTTGCAGGGGCAAAATATTTGAGTAGTGTAGTGCCGCGAGAGTAATGTGTTGTAATTCGGCTTTGTGGCCAAAACCTCTAAACCTTCTTCTTAATCAATGAAAGTGGCAAATCTTTTGCCCAGTTTAAAAAAAAATCTGGTGCAGGAGTATGGCCGTTTCACAGGATACTCTCTCGACGTCTCCCTCCCTCTACGTGACAACGACACACATCGTTGGCCTCTCTTCCCTTGTCCTGTCTCCGGCACAGCGACGCCGCTCCCCTGACCACCATTCCAACTTTCCGCCGGCAACTTTCCCAGTGCGTACCTCGTTTGGCTAGACCCCCAGCGCCCCGTCGTGCAGGATCCTTTCCTGAAGCGTCCCTTGCGCGGCGCAGCCCATATATGCACCTCTCCCTCCAGCGCCCCCTCCACATATCCCTCCCTTGAACACGGTGGACGCTGACTCCCCCTTGTCCATCTCTGACCATGCCGAGGGCACGTTTACATACAGCTTTGGGGATACTTTCGTGTCAGTGATCATGCCCACCAACTGTTTGATGCAATGCCACATAGTGTCTCTTCTAACTGAATACGTTTCTGAAGAAATGTAATTCTTGTAGTGACTTAATTTTGGAGTCTTCTAACTTATGGTAGCTCACTCTTAAGGTCTACCTCAAAATTGTGTTTCACTTTGTGTCGATGATATTGTCTGTAGTTATCATCGGCCTCTTGGTACAGACTCGATCGGACTGTTATAGAAGGTCTTTTGTATGCTTGTCTCCCATAGGCTACCAAGGGGATCCACAAGTATAAATGCTTACGACTTAAAGAGTGCATTTGGTTTGCTGAAACTTTCAAAATTGAAGCATATTTTGTGTTCATGATGTGCAATATTGAAGGTTAGAACCTTCAAAAGCAATGGGCAAAATAATTTCTTCTATATATGATAGTGCTTTTCCATTGGTGTATATCCGTGTCTAGAAGGCTGGAGTGTTTATCCTTTGGTACCATTGTCTAAAGAACAACAAATTCGTAGATTTTAAGAATATACTTTCAAATTGGATGACATTGTACTACACTAGATGCAAATCTAAAATTTAGATTCTTTTTAAGAAAGAAGTTGTGTATTTGGAAAGTGATTACAGTGGGGAAGAGATCAGGGAAGTCACTACAGTGGGGAAGACATCAGGGAAGTCATTCGAGGTAATACACCTGGCCTGGCCTCGATCATCACAAAATTGCTATTATAGATACAGTTTAATTCACATACTCCCTCTGTAAACAAATATAAGATTGTTTAGATCACTTCAGTGATCTAAACGCTAATCAAGTATTATGGGCATCCTGAGCCTAATAAGTAATCAGATGCAGGTTTTCTTCCTAGAGACTTCCTCATATGCAGCAGGTATCCTGAGCCTAATCAAGTATTATGAGCATCATATTGGCAAACTAATTTCATAATTTGCATATCAGGTCATCCATTTCCATGGAGAAATTTATTGACTCAAAACAAACAAACTCACGTGCGAATGGTAGGAATAGTTGCACTTCCCATGCCTCCTAATCCTATGCATGAGCCATATGCAGGCATCCTCTTACACAGGCTATGATTGCCACCCAAAAATCACAAGACAGATTGTGTAAGGCGTTTGGAAGCAGAAAATAGAAGAGTTCTCTTTTTGGTCTCGCCTGGGACAGTACCGCTCTCACATCTGCTGGCGGTAACCAGAGGAAAATTTGTGGACCAACCAGTCCTGGAGCAAGGTCAGTTCTCAAAGTAGGGGGAGATAATTCTGAAGAAAAAAAAAGTAGCGGGAGATGCAGTAGAAGAGTTCCTCGTGCAACTTGTCTCCTTTCTACTGAAGAGTGGGCCATCTAGCCTGCATCACAATCATAGTGTGTTTTGCTTATCAATAATAAGGTAGGATTAGAAAACGGGCCACACCACATTAGGAGACAAAATAGTGTATTTATTCTTTTTTCGACTTATAAGGAGCATAGCTACTAAAATTTTATTTCTGAAAACTGATAATACAAACCATCGGCCTCAGTCAGGTTCAGCTCCCCTCCAAGGATTAACATAAATAACCCCGCAAAAAAAGGATTAACATAAATAGCTATAGTTTACATCTAAATTTGGTGGTGAAACATTATACATCCAGCATCACAAAACCAGCAACAGCCAGGCAATGAAACTTATTACAGAACCAGCGAAATGACAACTAGCTAAAGAACTACAGCCAACGAAAACAATCCAATGACGCCCGCACAACCTCGAGCTGGTACACCAGACTCTCTATGAACAGTCGCAGGACCCAGGCTATTATTGGTTTCATACTTCAACTATCCTATTCAGAAAGAGCAACTAGTCAAGTACCCAAAAAGCATCTGAAAAATGTACCAAAGTGCATAAACGAGTGATGATACCTTGATGCAGCATTCCACATTTCAGCAGATTGAGCAAGCATTTGGATCCTCCTCAGCAGAATAGACGACTGTTGGACCCGGATAACAATAAATATAATAATGATCCTCCATACCGAGGGAACATTCTGTGCCATATAGGGAGTCCCCAGTAGCTTCCTCTGTACTCTTCTCCCTGTCATCATGTATCATCTCTTTCACATAATACCTCCCGATTTGTGGCTCTGGATTGCTGGGGAGTTCACTGGCAGCCTTCCTAATGACAGCAGCCAACATTTCCACCTCCCAAGCTATCGCTCCCTTGCAGCTAATCCTAACTTCAAGGTGCTGCAACGTACGGAGATGGGGAATGCCAAAATCATTATCACCCAATACGGGTTGCGGCTCATGTGCGCTGAATGGAAGTGTAAACTTTTCAATGCTCTGCATGGCTCCAGCTTTGAACATCAGCCCTCTCTCAATATCCGGACAATACAAGCGAAACACCTTTAGGCATTTGAATGTGCCACTCTCGATGATAAGCCCTTTTGGAACTATTACTTTTGAGCTGAGCTCAAGAAATAGCAGGACAGGCAAGTTGCCAAAAATGTCAAGAGCTTCCTGTGTCACTGGATTAACCATAATGTTCAATTTGGTGAGGTTACCCATTGAGGCCATCCAACTTGGATTCTCACCAATATAACATTTTGGGTATAAGGTCAACTCTTGGAGACGATGAGGAGTTGAGGACGAAGCATCAAACATGAACTCATATGAACCATTGGATCGGTCACTAGTAACTTCCAAGAACTGAAGTTTGGATTTGCCAAGGTCACACAGGGCCAATACCAAACTATCCGCAAACATTGTTTTTTCCTTGTGCAAATCACTAATGCGCCAGAGAAGACCAAGAGATCTCAAATTGGCTAAAGTTCTCAACTCTAGCAAAGATGTTACTTCACAGCTATCGTCTACAATTAGTAATGACAGGTCCTGGAGAGAAAGCATTTTGTCAATTCCGGCAGGCAACTTTACCTTTTGAACCAGTAGATGTTTCAACCGTTGCAGTTGAACAATACTTGCTGGCAGTTCTCTTATAGCAGTTCGTTTCAGATCCAGTGTCTCCAAATATTGTAGTTGCCCAATGTTTTCCGGAAGCTCTGTAATAGTGCTAGCAGAAAGCCGTATATATTTCAACTGAGGCAGCGCTCCAATATTCACCAGATAACTGTTTTGGATAGGGCTTTCTATATCAACTACCCTGAGTACACTGAAGTTTGAAAGAGGAGGCAATTGTTGAGAATCCCCAAAGATACTGAGGGATCGAGCTTGAGAAACCACAAGTGAGTCTGTGCTGAACTCCTTTTGGGCACCATAGTCAAGCGAGAGACGCCGAACCTTAAAACGCGAGACAACTGTGTCCTGTCGATTTATCAAACAGGTGAAATTTTCTTCAGCAGCCTTAGATACAATGAAATCAAGAATCATATCGTGCACTCGGCATGCCCTTGCTCGACCATCATACTCGATATCTATCGGTTGAATCATACTTCTATTTATAAGCTCATTAAAATAGCTTTCTCCTTGTTCTTCTAAAGTTTTCCCACATTCTGCTGTAATGAAGCCTTCTGCTATCCACCTTCTTACTAATCGGTCTCTAGTAATCAGGCAGGCTTCTCGAAATACACTAAGATACAACAAACAAGTTTTTAGGTGGTAAGGAAGATCAATATAACTAAGAGATAATATCTTATTCATGTCTTCCATCCCAGCATTATTCATAAGTCCCAAACCAATAGAATCACGTACTATCGTCCACTCTCGTCTTGTATATGATTTGGTACACAATAAACTGGCCAGAGTAATTACTGCCAATGGTAGACCACCACACCTTTTCACAATTTCATTGGAAACGTCTTCCAGTTCAGGTGGGCATCCACCTTGCCGGTCGAAAGCTCTTCTATAAAATAAATGTTGAGAATCAGCTTCACTGAGCACACTTAATTCGTGTATATGGTCATGGCGACGGACGCAGCATGACTTAGCAACACTATTGATTCTTGTTGTCGTCATTATTCTACTACCAAGCTTGCCATCAGGAAAAGCACATTTTATAGCATCCCAGTTTCGAGCATCCCATATGTCATCAATTACAACAAAGTACCTACAAGAGAAAAAAGGTTGAGTTCCAACAAGAAGATAAATGAGAGGGTTCAATTAATCTAGCCTGTTTTTCTAGAAAGTCGGATGTTATATATGTGAGCTTTGGAGGTTCTGGTTTACTAATCACTAATATGTTTGACTGCGGCTAAATAGGCACATGTTGTATGGGCCGGTTCTATGCAATAGATTACATGTTTCCATGCACATATTGTCGAGACCAACGGTTTGCCACTGGCGCTTTCAAAGGGTAGTTTTCCAAAACTCCACGGCACATGTTGTGATCTCCATCACATGAGTAGCGAGGGGGTAAGGGAAAATTTTGACTATAAGCAAAAGTTTTCAGCCAGCTAGATAATAGTATGTATGTTTCATAAAATATATTTTATAACTGGATACCTAAGATAATAATTAGGCAGACTCACAATGAACAATTAATACTATATTTGAACGTTGGTCTCTCACTGCCTTGCTATCAAAAGATGCTCGAAAGGAGACGTGTATTTTAAATGAAATATCAAAAGGATCAATAAACCCAATATTCCTTGAAACTATAAATAGATTGAAAATTACAACATTTTCCTGGGTAAATTTTTCTTGATTTTCTCAATTACTGGGTATTCTTAATTATTTTCAGTTTTTTGAAATTATGTTTATTTAAAATATATTTCCTAGACGAAAATTTCTCTTCTTCATTTTTTTCTCATTTATTTGATTTTATTAACTTGCTAAAAATAGATCTACAGAGATCCCTAGAGGAATTTGGTGACTTGCCAACTGCAATTGTATTGTGAGGATATGACTACATGCAGGAATCAAGTCGATCAAAACTATTCTGAGTGGTAGAAAGAACTCCTGATGGTTGACACATAATTGCATGTCATGCACCAGACACGGAGGGCGTTTTCCTCTTTAAAGAAAACAGTAAATAAAAGATAATGCAGAATATAAACGTCAATCAAACTTACAAATTACAATTAAGAAAATTCTAAACTTTTTGTCCCAAAAAATAATTCCCATCGTTATGAAATTAATTTGTCTTAGAGCTATTATTAGGTACCTCTTATCCTGCAGAAATTCCCTAAGCTTCTGTATGAGTAAATCTTCACCCCATGATTCTGTTTTCTGGTACCGGTATTCTGTCTCATTAGTTTGAAAGAGTATTGCCCGTAGTATCCTTTTCATATCAAAGTTTCTGGACATCAACACTTTAGCCTGAAATTCGAACTGCCCTTGAAGGTGTGTGTATACCTGGATCGCAAGTGTTGTCTTTCCCAAACCTCCGCATCCAACAATTGACACCACCTTCAACTCTTTCTCTTCCCAGTCGGTCACCAACTTAATGAGCTTATCCCTTGTAGCATCAATACCAACAAGAGCAGTAGCCTCGGCATACAGCGCAGGCATTCGAGGGTCAATTGTTGTCGTTGATACCCCAGAAATTACTACTTGCGCAGGCATGGTAGGCGGTATCAGCAACCTCTTCTGTCGCTCGCTTGTGTCCATGACTTGGATCTTGAGTTGTTCAAGCTCACCAGAAATTCCATGGGCAACTCCTATGTTTTTCACCTTAGCAATGCTCTTGCGGATGAAGCCCTTGATGCCACTTACTTTATTTGGCTCGTGTACGAGCTTGTGCATGTACTTGTCGATGCAGTCTTCGATTTCGTAGGCCATCTCTCTCACCTGGTCTCTCCATTCCTTAGTCTGCGGGTCCAGATCCTCCTTGTCAGCCAAATTCCTGAGAAAAGCATTGATGCTGCTCAGCTCGAGTTGTAGTGAGCCGATTTTGGTCTTCACGGATTTCTGCAGCTTGTACTCGTCGCTCAACAGTTCCGTGAGCTTCTTGAGGAGGGGGTTCATCACCCCAGTGGCAGCGCTCACCATGATTCCTTCCATCGGATCTGGGCGTGCTCGAGCCAGCTAGACCACTCGCAATCTCAGAATCTCGTAGTGTTGATACTGCATTCGTGACCAGTTACAGAACAATTACAAGCTGCTGCTACCAAGAGCAGAGTAGGTTCAGATCTGAGAAAGAAGACTGTAAATTGAACAGTCAGATGTACCCAATCTAACTAATCTCATGGGGAATCAAGAGCTAAATTCGTGGCATAGTCATAACGTACCTCTACTGATGTTCGGCGGCCATTGCTCGGGCTGGCTGTAGATCGAATCTGTTGCTCCCTTGCTGTTGGCACTGGTGCAGCTAGAGGCGTTGAGTGAAGCTGGGAAGGTGAAGAAGTGGGGAGCGGATGCACTGATTGGTCTTATCTTCTCTAGTGCACCGGGGTCACTTTCCTTAGACAAGTGCACCAATAATTGATGGGGGAATCAATTCAGCGCAAAGCTGGCTAAACGGCCGTGCTAGCTGGGCCGGCCAGGTAGCACACAGTTACGGCACGGCCCAGGCCCTGCACACAGCACGTCAAGGGCCATGCCTAGGCTTGGAGGCTGGACACATGAGCCAGCACGGCCATTTATTCTTTTATATTTTTTTGAATTATATAAATATATATAGCCTATATAACCAGCCTAATAGGGCTAAAATGGTCAAAATATAGCCCTAAGGCCAAACTGCTAAACAGACAAGTTTGCTAAACGGGCCAAGGTGCTATCCCATTAACTAAGCGGCCGTGCCTGAGCCTGAAGGCGCACCACGTAGGCCGGCATGGCACGGCCCGCTTAGTAATCATGCCCCATGGGTCGTGCCGCGCCTTACACGGATATCATGGTCGAGCCTAGCAGGCCTGTTTGGCCAGCTCTGATACAGCGTACGTACGCACACACACTCCTTTGATCCTGTAATCAGGCCTGGTCCATCGTGGGTGTTATTTTCACTAAATTACCCTTAAAAGATCTTATTTCGTCCCCTCACCCTTCAAAAACTTGTTTTGTGGCTTGACCCTCTATTGCCGCCGGTCAAACTGGCGGCAATAAATCTGAGGTCGCAGTTGCAGCTACGTGGCAAGATAAGTCAAAAACGGCTAATTGGTTCTTAAGGGTCAGTGTTTATTCTAGGGGTGAGCACCACATAGGATTTATTGCCATTAGATTGACCGGCGGCATATATTGGGTTAAACACCAGATTATTTGATGTGGTTATAGGGATCAGGCCACAAAATAAGTTTTTAGGAGGTTAGATAAAATCTTCTTTTTTAACAAAAGGTAGATTTTATTAACTTAAAATGAAGCATCAAGTGAATACAAACACAATGACTACACACCCCGCCTCTGCATAGCTTGGATGCATACAGACAACACCAACGCACACACATAAAAACACGCCGGCAAATAACAAAGCCATATAAGACCGAAACTATGCCTAAGAAAGGTAAAAACACCGAAGCATGGACAAACTACAATTGTGACAATATCCGCATCAACCATATCCTGACGTCACGAAGACAACGGGGTTCTTCAACAGCAATGCCTTCATGAAAGGTGCGGCGCTCTAGCGTCTTCGTAACCGGATACAACCATGAAAGGTCAGATACTAGGTTTTCATCCTGAATAACCATACAAGCATAACCGGGCAATGCCTTCAACAAGGTAACGACGCAAAATCATTGCCAAATATAACTAATTCAGGTCATACCTCGGTTTTCACCCCAGAACTCGTCGTAGTCAGTAACATGTCGCCACCACTTTTCCGCGATTCTAGTAGCCACATGCGTTGGAGTAGAAACCGAGCGCCGCCACCACACAACTACCCTCTGCGTCAAGCCGTCGTGTCTATATTGCATCTCACTGTCGAAAGCAGCCACCAGATCTGAAGATTTCGATGGTCACCGGAATCCACAGTGAGATCTTCGTCTCATGTTGTATCCTGCCCGACTGCATCTCCAGCTACCTGTCGGAGCTGCTGATCCTTGCTGAGCAATGGCCACCTAGCTGGTTGTAGATGTAGACAACCACATTCCGAGCTTGGCAAGGTCGTACGCCAGAGTAGGATCGCACGGCCTTTCTGGCCATGGATTTGGTCCTAGGAGGCCACCACTCCATCGTTGGAAGAGGTGCCACTGCCTGCCACAGCCAGAACGCAGCCGGCGAGCCCGAAGCATGAGGTCACTGCACAGGGAAGACACCACGCCGAAGCCGCAGATCCTCGCCTCGCACAGCCAGGAGGTGCGCGAGTGCGCCCAGGAGGAGCAGAAGCGCTCCGCCACCACCATCCTTGGGTCCGGCACGTCTTTGCCGGCGATCCCTCCGGCGGCGGCGCGGTAGGGAGACGAAGGGGAAGACGCTGCGGGGTGGCTAGGGTTTCCCCTGTGTCACCAAGCATGGGCGACGAAATAAAATCTTTGAGGGGTTATTTCATGAAAATAACACCCATCGTGATGTAGAAGCCAAATCTTACCTACTAATAAAGCGCCGATCGTTTCCGGTCGTACGTCGCTGCCCTTTTTGCATAAAAGTCCCCCTATTTTTTCGGAATTAATGCGCAATCCAACTTAAAGTGTAGAAAACGTTTCGTTTTTTTTTCGAAAAACACCCTGCCTCAACTGAACCGCCGTGCACGCGCCGCCGCTTGCCGCCGGCGTCGACGCCGCAGAAGCAAGGCAGGGTCGCGGCGGGCGTTGAAGGGCGCGGTGGACCGAGGCGTCGCGGCGGAGGATGATAAGGCGGCCGGCGTGCTCTCTTGGGGCGAGGCGTCGTGGCGGGTTGTGGTTAGCGCGGCCAGCAGTGGAGTGAACGCGCGCGGGGAGGGGAGGGGACGGGAGGCGCGCTGCTGCTGCTGCGGCGGCGGCGGCCGCTGCTGGGCTGAGCTGTGGTATGGTGTGCTGGTGGCGCGCCGAGCAAGCTGGGAGCAAGTGGGGGGTTAGGAGTTCATGGATGGGGAGGAGGGAGGGAGGGGGGAGGTGGCGGTCCGTGCGATGCTTGAAGAAGACGAGGAGGTGGGCGGGCGGGCGGGCGCCCCAGCATCCTTATACCGCGCCACCGGGCTCGCCGCGGGCGGGGGTAGCTCACTGCCGCACGACCAGTCCACGCCGCATGCAGCGGCCGCGAGCTCCCATCGCGCGACAGCGGCGTCGGCGGGGCGCGGCAGCGGCAGCATTGCAGGCTGGCGGGCCAGGGCGGGCGCATGTGGCTGGCTGCGAGTGAAGCGGCGACAGACGGTAGCGAGGAAACGGGGGGGAGCGAGCGGCGGCGCTGGCTAGCGAGCGAGAGGCGTGGACAGGTCGCGGCGGCAACAGCAAAGCAGCAGCAGCTAAACAACGAGCTTAACAGCGAGGCAGCTTCAGTGGTCACGAACTAAATGGCTGGCTCACCTTGGCGAAGGCGTACTCTGAATCTTCAGTTCCGTGTCGTGATTTGGATGGATGAGACCGTGTCCTTCTCCAACATAAATCAATTTCCAATGTAGTCGAGTACGAGTCTCTGTTCTTCTCCAACGCAAAAGCATGTAGTGCCCGACCCGGATTGGACTTGGCTGTAATAATAAGGAGGGATCCTCGACCGGAACGTCCATCAGCCCGCGTCCCTCGACCAGAATCTCCATCGAAACCCATCACATTGCAACTTTCAGAGGAACATCAATGTCGCTGGCGGAGGAAAATCATCCGTCCAGCCGTGCTATGTCGAGTTCGCCGGCGGAAGAAGAACACCCGTCGAGCCCTCCATTGCCTGAGGCGGCTACACCAGAGGTATTTCTCCCCTTGAAAGTTACTACACCTCAGGCTAGCATGTTTGCATCTCTGAATTTTTTTAGAGATATGTTCAGGGTTGTTTGCTGTCTGAACAAGACACATATCTGAAGATTCAGTATTGACTTATACCTTGGAGTTTACATCTGTTGTATTGTTCCTCTATTCTAAACTGAACCATGCTAATCCGACCAAGTTTGGGCCTACACGTAGTCAAAAGTTTGAGTGATAGTTATGTTCCAGTTGCATTTATATTCAGATTTCAGAGAAGGAACAAAGTTCCATGAAAAACAAACTGTTAGTGTGTTCCTTGACGTTATACACCTGAGCACCCCTACTGTTAGCACCAAAATTAGCATTATTCTTGGCATGTATATAAATGCTTTGTTTGCATGATTATTTGATTGAAGTAGGGCAGAATGACAGTAAACTGAACCATGAAATTTTAGAATCAGAAAGTAGGCATATACATCGTCATTAGCTCATTCTTCAGAAGTTGCTCCATGTTACTCCAGTTTTAGGGCTCCAGAAGCTTAACCATTGCAATTTCACTAGACTGCCTCTGGCCAAATGATTGCTATAATCATTCAACCATGTATTTATAAGCTACAAATCCACATTTGAGATTGGTCTGAATCTGAAATATTATACCAACAAACTAACGGTTTGAGGCTTACCTTTTATTTGTGTTGTAACTGCAGAAAATAGATGACACTGCTGAACTGAACATTACAGAGATTTGGATAACCGACCTTCAAAAAAAGCAAAAATTGTGGAATCAGGTGTTCTGGAGCCATCACCAATGTCGCCAACTATATCAGCATCTACACCAATTTCTGAATGTTTTGTATCCATTGTGCTGGAATCAGATAATCAGATAGATCATGATCCATTGCCATCGCCTCCATCCCCATCTAGCTCAACTCCTGTTTCAAATAAAGAGATCAAAGTTGATGAGACATATGATTATCTCCCACAAGGTATTTGTTTGATTTATTATTTGTACTTTTGTATTCAATAACTCTTAAATTATTGTGTTTTTTGCAGACTATGCATTGACCGACCATGATCTATGTGCACATATAGCAATAGAATCATCTTTACGTAAAGAATTGCTGGTTCAGATAGATGGAAGTTCTGTGAGACAAAATCAATTGATGTGTCTGCTAGATGAAAAAGAGTGGGTAAATGATGATGTAAGTACACTTACTCAAACAGGAAAGAGTTTCTAAACACTAATATTTATTAGTAATGTATTTTCTAAATCTTAACTTCAGGTGATCTATGCATATATATGTTGTTTAAAGGACCAAATTCATGTACAGAATGACAATAAAGTATATTTTGAGAGTCCTTTTGTTACCTCACTATTAAAACGGGATGGCAACCTTGGCATACAAGACGATAGTGCCTTTATGACAAAGATTGTCAAAAAATATATGGAGCATGACATGGTAACATACATTCCATAACTTTCATGATTTATGTTTCAAACATTTGTATTTTTTCCCTAATTATCTTTATTACAGATAGAACTTCCAATAAATACCGGCAACATGCATTGGTATTTAGCTATTGTGAATACAAAAAAGCGTGAGATCCAAGTACTGGACTCATTGTGCTGGAAGTTTGATCGAGAGGACCTTGCTATTATGGTTAGTTACAACACCAATTTTAATCCTACATGTAAATGATATAAATTCATATTTCGTTAATGTCTATCATTTCTGAACACCAAATTTCTTTTAGCTACGAGGAGTACAATTTCATTTGGATCTTCTTAAAAGTCAGAACTTGATTAAGGACGATTGGAAAGACGTTGATCTTACTGAATGGAAGATCACAGAACAGTTACAAAATCCAATTCAAAAAGACAGTTCTTCTTGCGGTTTATTTACGGTCAAATTTATGGAATATTTCACCGGATGTACACTATCCTACCCAATTACACAGGTATATATCTTTTATATTTGGTAAAAGCATGTTAATTTTTAAAAATGTACTGATGATTGTTCGTTTTGCACAGGAAATGATTACTTCTTTTAGGTTTAAGTTAGCCAGCATACTATTATGTTGGAAAACAAACACTGCATCAATGACTACAATCGTTGAAGAAAGTGACGATGACAATAAGGGAGATCCTGATGATGTTCAAATATTGGAAAGTGTAGATGATATTAAAAAAACAAAACAAAAAATCCCATTATCTGTCGAAAATAAATATAGATCACTAATATCTATTCTTTCTAATATGAGCCAGCATGAGTTAACAGGCGCACTCTGTAACTTCATTAAATCAATCAAATACACCGAGATTTTAGAGTAAGTCCTTTCACATTAGTAGTGCAGTTGTACAATATCTTACTTATTTTCTTAATGGTTTATTTACGTAATTTTTACCACTATCAGGAAAGTATGGATCCAAAGTTCAAAGCCATATCCAATTAGCTTGTCTCTCAGAAAGCTACAAGAAATGCTACAGGATGATTTACCCATGGATCGAGATTGCTTTAATTTGGTCGTACGGAAGATTATGTTTGATGACATCCAAACGGCACAAAAAACAAAACAATTGATAACAAAGCATTATGTTGACATGAAATTTTGGGTATGTTTTTATATTCATTATTTACTTTTTTCTATATTCTAATTTTTTTAATCACCTTTCTAACCAATTATGTTTGTGTTCTAGATGACTTCTGATTTTGGACGACACCCAGAATTCCGCAAAAAGTTAGATGTGGAGCAACTAGCAAATTCTGTTCGCAGTTGGCCTGGTATCAAATATAATGTTTCAACATGCAAATCGGTAAGAACACTTCTGTATACTTTAGACCACAAGATTTTTATTGCATCTAATATGTAGCCTATTTCAGATTCATATTCCAATACAATCCAACGGTGATTTCATTCTATTCACATTGGACAAAGATACCAGAACAATCTACACTTTGGACCCTACTCCTATTAATCCCATGTACCAATGCAACCCACTCGCAAAATATGTGGAAAAAATTATATGGATTGCCAAACACTTACCGAAAGCAATGTCAAAAGCATGCCCTGGATCTAGATGGTACGAAAATATTCTCCTATGGCATCAAAAAATCCTAGATGATATTCCAGTTTACAACAGGTATTTTTCAAGAGATGAGTATTGTATACTGAGTACGTTTTGTTTTTATTATTATGTATACAATATTAATTACTAACATATGTATTCTTATATACAAGGGAACTGTCCGGTTATCTTGTTCCCATGTTCATGTCCACATGGGAAGATGAAAGACCAATATCGCGACCGTACAAATCATAAATATTATAATTACAAATTCGATTCTAATGTCATTCGTTTACAAAAAAATATGGATGTATAGGATGGATATGAGCTCAGAAAACTAATTTTGGGCCAACTGCTAACATTCAAGGACAATGAATGTGAAGATAACATGCCTGCCGGTGTACTTGAATTCATCAGTTGTATCAGGAAAATCCAATGTAAAACTGGTATGTAAAATAGTATGATTCGTAAGATTACATAATAAAAAATTCTTTTCACAAGATTGATTACTTAGTTGTGCTAACTCCAATTTGCTCAAACAGGACGTGCGTGCTATTTCTGAAAAAAGAAGCTTCTCTATTGGCCAGCATCCCCGGTGGTAGTTTTAGATATCCAGCAAATGAAGGGCGCCTCATAATCCGAGCAGTTGGGTCAATTACATATAGTTGGTTGTAAATGACTTCCAGTTTCTAGCTTATAACGAAATCTAGACATGTACTCTTTAAAAATATTCTGTTCATGATGGTGGACATATGTATTGGTTGAAATTATCAAGTTGATTACTAGCAGTTGCGGTGCTCTTATTATTTTATTTCCACAAATATGTTCCCCTCAATCTTCCTGCTGGTTTGTCCGTACTTCCGCTGGATGATGCTCTGTTTAGGCATTGTGCAAAATAAATATAAGTAAAAGAAGTGCCGGATGAGAATACTGTGATCATTGATCTTTTATTTAAACCCCGCAAAGCTTGTTGCAAATCATCAAGTGTCTACACTTTATGTGAGTTGGTATTTGCAAACTGAATGATTGCCCAGGAAAGGGTAGGAGCTCGGCCATTTCATATTGTAATTCTTCTTAGAACTGTCTAGGTAATTTTAAGAATGAATGTATTTATTGAAAACTATATGCATGGCTTTAACTCTTCGGTGAGGTATTCCGTTAAATCAAATGGAACCCTCTTCGATTAATTTTCACTGTCACGTGGTCTTCAACAATGGGATCCTCTCTCTCCCTTTATTACTCCCATCAAGATATGTAGAAAAAAGTAAAGTAACTTAGAACAAATCTCAAAGCATACTCAGTAAGGACGCCCAGGCAGAAAAAAGTAAATTTATAACAAATCTCAAAACATACCCCAACCTACTGGATTGGACGTGGAAGAGAAAAATACAATCAGAAGCATACACCAACTTGGACTCGGACATGGAAAACATACACCAACTTGGACTCGGACATGGAACCAATCGGGAACCATACACCAACTCGGACTGGCAAAGGTTCTATACTAATATAAATACCCAGCTCTCAGAGATTGAACGCCCAGAGAAAAAAGTGCCACCAGCTTAGTACACGCCAAGCAATCTCCAAGCTACAGCGCCAACCAAAACAAAAGAGCCGTCAAGTATGTTCCTTGTCTCCCGTTTTCGTTCTTCCCAATGAATTCTTGAATCTCACACATGGTATTTGATACTCATCAGTCCTAAAAAAAATGCAAAAAACAACCATGAGATGTAGGATTAAGAGAACAGATTTTTACATACATAAATTTTCTTTTTCATAACAAAAGCAATATTACCTATGTTTGATGTCCAGTAAAAAAATACCATGTTTCATGCATCTCACATGCCAGGATGCTCATCCGATACATATTGACTTCACATTCCAAGCCAGTCTAGCAACAAATTATCTTGTATTGCATTACAAAAATTTTCTTTCCATCCTGCAGGAAAACATCTGGACCATAATCTCAAATCATGGATGCTAAGGAAAAAACAAGAAAGAGGGACAGAGAGCGGTATGAACGCATGACCGATGAAGAAAGGCATGAGAAACTCAAAAAACGCCGTGAAGCCTATCAATGAAAAAAAGTATCAGGAAAGACACCAGAACAGAAGGCGGCAAAATGTGGACAAGAAAAAAAAAGATATGCAAATATGCAAACAGAAAAGAAGAAAGCAAGAATGGAACAAATTGAAGCTCACCATCAATTGAAACGCAACACACTATCCAAAGATTCAGTAGCAATGGAGAACCCTGAATATGTCGCAACTGAACAGGAGGAGAGCACTTCTACATTTACTGTAAAACACAGGGATCATGTGGCAGCGGGAGAAAGGCAAGCGTTGCTACACCGTCGTAACGAAGAATTCACAAGAAGACGTAAGCAAGCTATTTCCGTATCATCAAAAGAAGATGAATCCATGACGGAAACCTGCAACGAAAACACTCAGCCTCTAGAGCAGCCACAAGTCATGACTTACGGTAATAATCTCGATTTTATACTTGCATTCCAAGTAAATATAAATCTGTCTATACAACTAACCATCTATTTTGGACAGACATCCCCTCCTCAATGTTTCCAAGCATCAGAGAAACAGATACACCGACACAATCATTATACAATGATGATCATGGTAAAGTAACTATGTGGAAGGACATCCCCTGCACAATGCTTCCAACAATCAAAGAAGTGCATGCACGAATACAATCACTATGCAATGATGGAATCATATATGAGCAAGAAGAAACCATTAAAGAAATAGATGCGGCAGCAAAATCAATGTGCAACGAGGATCAAGGTAAGGTTATCAATTTCATATATGTTCTTTGCCAATTCAAACAAATATATATATATAAATATATATATATATATATATATATATATATATATATATATATAATTTTAAAACACAGGTAATGATGGAGTAATATTTGAAGAAGACACAGACGAAGATGAATACATGTTCACCGGTGAAGGTATGCTTAATACAATAAAAATAAATTTGCAACATTACAATACTCCTTACTAAATTTAATATGTTGTATATCAAATCAGAGTGGGGCAGAGAAGTGGAAATTGAAATCATAGAAGACGAGGAAGACCTCAACCCTGATCCATATGATCTTGTCTACGGCAACATACCAACAAGCACAAACGTGCTTGAAAAAGAAGAAGATTGTTGTTTCTGCCATGCAACCAAATTCAAGTATGAAAGTCAGGGATTATGCTGCAAAAAAGGACAGATAAGACTAGCCAATCCAAATACACCACCGGAACTAATGAGGCTTTGGACAAGCAACGACTCTGATGCAAGACATTTTCGGCAAAATATAAGATTTTTCAATGGGCATTTCTCGTTTACTACACTATACTGCCAGCTCGACAGAGACACAACAGACATGCAAACGGATGGTATTTACACCTTTCGAGCACATGGACAAATATATCACAACATACACTCATTTGGTAATAGTCACTCAGATCCAAAGCATCTGAAACTATACTTCTACGACGATGATCCAAGCTTAGAGCATCGATACCGTCGTTGCCGTGAGGAAATGTATGAGCAATACAAGCATGTGATTGCAATAATAACAGATATCCTACGCGGTAACCTGTACTCTCAACAGTTTAGGAGTTTGGGACAAGCCCAAAACCTTGAGGACTACAGACTGATCTTGAACCTTGACCAGAGATTGGACCAAAGAACATACAACGAGCCAATCAATTCGGAGGTAGCTGCAGTGTGGATTGAAGGAAATGAAAGAAGAGATACATATGACAGAAATGTAATATTACATGGGAACAACAACGAAAAAGAGCACATTCGATCATATTACGAGTGCTATGATCCGTTATCGTATCCTCTATTCTTTCCAAGAGCTGAACTGGGTTGGCATAGGAAAATCCCGAAGAGGGAAACACGAGAGGAAGATATTGGTGCTGAAAATATCAGTAATGACGATGACCCAGGTAAAAAAATTCAAATACTATTAGATAAAAAATCAATTTTCATATACTACCACCTATGCAACTAACTTTTTATGTTGCAATATTTGCACAGATTCGGCCAATGGCCTATGGGTAACAATGAGAGAATACTACTGCTATAAATTCCATACACGACCAGGCATATTCAACCCAATTTTGCATGGCGACGCCTTTTCCAGCAGTTTGCTGTAGATACATACATCAAGATTGAAAGCTCCAGACTGGATTACATCTGGCATAATCAAAAGAAAATAAGGGCTGACCTATACCAAGGCCTTCTAGATAGCATTCAAGCTGGAGAACAGAATGGAGATGCGGTCGGAAAACGGAGAGTACTTGCCTCGTCATTTATTGGAGGACCACGAGAAAAACTTCGTCGATATCTCGACGCTATGGCTTTAGTTAGAAAATATGGTAAGCCGGACGTATTCCTAACAATGACCTGCAACCCCAACTGGGAGGAGATAACACGTGAACTAGAGAATGGACAAACAGCACAAGATCGCCCAGACATTGTAGTTCGTGTTTTCAGGGCGAAGCTACAAGAAATGAAGAAGGAACTATTTGAGAAGGGCATTCTTGGAAAGGTTCAGGCATATACATATGTCGTAGAATTCCAAAAGAGGGGATTACCCCATGCTCACTTTTTGCTCATCATGACTCGAAAATACAAGTACACATGTCCAGAGCAGTATGACAGAATCATATCCGCAGAGCTCCCTAACAAGCACAAGTACCCAGAACTATACAAGATGGTAATCAAACATATGATGCATGGTCCTTGCGGTGCATTAAACAAATTTTGTCCATGCACAAAGAATCGTCCATCATGCAAGAACAATTATCCAAGACCATTTAACGAAACTACGATTCAAGGCAAGGACTCCTACCCAATATATAGGAGACGCAACGACGGCCGGACTGAAACGGTCCGAAATTGCAAACTAGATAATAGGTGGGTAGTTCCTTACAATCCCTATCTGTTAAGGATGTTCAACTGCCACATAAATGTTGAGATATGCTCAAGCATTAAAGCCGTGAAATACCTCTTCAAGTACATCTACAAGGGTCATGACCGAGCATCCGTATCCGTAACAGACAAAGTAGACGAAGAAGAAATCGACGAGATTAAGCAGTACAGAGACGCCCGATGGGTGACACCTCCTGAAGCACTGTGGAGAATATATGGCTTCGAACTAAGTAAAATGCACCCACCAGTCTTGCAACTGCAGCTACATCTCCCAAATATGCACATGGTTTCATATCATGGCATGGAAAAATTACAGAATGTTATCGACCATGAAGGCACGGAAAGATCAATGTTGACTGCGTACTTTGAAGCAAACAGATGGTATGCAAAAGCACGAGGCATACTATACAGAGAGTTTCCGGAACATTATACTTGGCAGAGTCAAGGGAAATTTTGGCAACAGAGGAAGCGGGCCGCTGTGTTCCAGGTTGGCAGGATCGTCTCAGCACACCACGCTGAAGGAGAACGATACTATCTTCGAGTCCTCCTAAACCACGTGACAGGCGCCACCAGCTACGAAGACCTACGAACAGTCGATGGACAAGTAATGCCAACCTTTCGAGAAGCTGCAGAAAAAAGAGGTCTCATTGAGGCAGATAGCACATTGGATGACTGCATGACAGAAGCGGAGTTGTTTCGGATGCCATCATCACTACGAAGACTATTTGCGACAATCTTGGTTTTTTGCGAGCCCAGCGATGTACGCAGCCTCTGGAACAAACACCTTGATGCAATGTCAGAGGACTACAACAGAAATTGCAAATGCAAACACACAGTCGAACAAATGGTTCTGAAAAATATAAGAGACATGTTGCACTCAATGGGAAAAGACATAGAAACGTTTCCTCTTCCAGAGATCGACGAACAGCATGAGATGACAGACGACATACCAAGGGAGATCATTGAGGAAACATCCATCGAGGTGGAACCCGAGGACACATCTTTGCATAAGAACCTAAACAAGGAACAGAAGGAGGCCTACGACGAAATCCTAGCAACAATTGACGACCAAAGAGGAGGTATATTCTTTGTCGATGGACCTGGAGGCACGGGAAAAACTTTTCTTTACAGGGCTCTCTTAGCCACAATACGCAGACAAGGCAAGATTGCTGTAGCGACAGCCACTTCCGGTGTTGCTGCTTCAATAATGCCCGGAGGGAGGACCGCGCACTCGAGATTCAAGATTCCACTAAAATAATGCTGTAGCAAGGCAGTCTTGAATGATTGATCCAAATCTAAAGTGTATAACATGTCAATGTGAGTTTAATGATGATGTCACTGTATTGACCAAGAAAAGATATGTTGCACATGAAAAGTGTATGTGATGATCATACAGACTACTATAGGTAGTCCTCTACTCTTTTTGCACGGAGAAATGTTTAGTTTATTGACTTGTCTTGGACTAACAGCTGAAATACTAACCAATGGCCTCACTCACACAAGCCGTCGACCCAACCCACTGACATATGGATCCCAATGATAGGCCAATACCAACGAACAACTGGGTAGGCTGGAAAGGGCATGCAAGTACTGGTACGGCCAACGACGGAAGAGGTTGCACGTCCCATCATAGGCTAGCCCGGTGCGTACAGGAACGCATATTTACACCCATCGAGCTGGCACAACTAGATGGTGCGCCACACCATGAACACATACGCGGATGCAACACCGTCCAGCAGATTAACTGCGTGCACCCGGTACATAAGACACCGCGCTCACGTCGGACCATCCGAAGACATTGTTTTACCTGCCAGCCGACCTCTTGGCGGGCTAACCACATGGGATGCACGCATGCTGAACTCCAACAAACCTACCGCGCATGCCCGCATGCAAATCACCGGGTCCACCACCATCTCACCTCTGAACGGGTTGCCTGTGTCCGATCCAGCAACGGTGAACCCCACGATGCAGGCGAGATGCAGACTAGGGAACCCCCCACACCCAGGGTGAGAACAAGAATAAAAAATAATAAAACACCATCCGGGCAGAGAAGCGCCTCACAACACTGCATGACAAGGCCCCGCACCCTGGCCGGCTCGCATGAGCGGAGGGGAACAGCGGGCAGGCCCCACACAGGAGCCTTGTACATGTGTGCCAACCCGCCCTGGGCAAACAGCCTCGCCCACGGCCATGGGGACCGCGCCACAGGGCGCATGCGGTGGCGCTAAAAACACTCATGACAGTGGTCCCGGGCGTGCCCGCGGCCCACCCGTCATGGACCCCATAGACACAATGTGTGGCTGCGCGCCATCCGAGCATTTTAGACGGCAAGGAGAGCCCTAGGAGGTATCCACGGCACACCACCGCGAAACGGATGGCACGGAAGGAGTGCTCATCTATGAAGACTCATGGGAGAAGGGCACTCCAGCATCCTTTATAAGAGTAATAATTAGCTACATTGATAAGGTTAAACTAAATAGGTAAATAGTATCTAGTGTTACGCAGTCTATCCAGGCGTATCTCAATCCTCACCTATAGCTTATCCGAGTGAAGACGTCTTGGTCGAATGACACCAGCTTATCCGAGTGGAATGTTTCTGGTCGAGTGGATGTTGTTGTCCTTTGAATATCCTTGTTCTTAAGGTAATGTCCTTGGGTAGGGTGTCTAAGTTAGGCCTATTACCCTACCCTAGGTACATGTTCTCGTCAAGTGCTACATCATGAGATAGAGATTAAGAGATCTATTTTAACATCATGTGAGATTACATACTCCCTCCATTTTTATATACAAGGCCACAAACTCAAATTACAGGTACCAAGATAAAATTTAATGCATACTTTACACGTCAGCCTTTTTTTCGTTTACTGGGATAATTAATACGCAACATGCATGCAAGGAAACTGAGTGGAGGAAGTAGTTAGTGTTATTATGACTGCATGCATATAAGTATTAAACAGGTTGCTAGTACGAGAAAATATCATTAATTCTTTCCTTGATTACTGTTGATGGCCTTGTATTGATGCAAAACGTATATTCCATAGTTGCCTTGTATAAGTAAATAGAGGGATAAAAAGTAGAGATAAGTATTTTCCCCAGTTAAGAACTAAGGTATCAAGCCAGCAGGAGGCACAAGCAAGTCTACTTTGGCATCATATCATGTCAGAGGCAAGAACATCAAGAATTACTGAATGAGAAGAAGGAGCCAAGAACCAATGGGTAACCAAAGGCATCAGGTCTAGAGGTCCTTTGCCTTCAAAAGGTCTAGAGGTCCTTCTCCTGAATGCCTATTCGCATGCATAATGCATTAAACACGTTAATTATTACAGTAGTTCGTGTCTTGCTACGAAGAAGTCACCCTGCTGATTTTGGCACTGTCCGTGCACCTCTTTCATTTTGTGAACACGCTATCTTTGTCTACGATAGAAGTTTCGCCAACTCACACATAAATTTGTAGCTGTTTGTGCTCTTGTTGCCATTAACACACATATGCTTGATTAAATAGTCGGCTTCGTGTGCGGTGCCACAATGATGAAGGCGATCTGCACTATTTATCTGTTCCCTCTGGAGGTTCTGTGGTGTCCTGCCAATTCAGCACTACACCAACTAGCTTGATTAACATTTTTCAAAAACTTGTTCAACATTTTTTTCAAATGATTAATTAGCATTTTTAAAATATGTTTTCAACATTTTTCTAAAATGATTGATTAACATTTTTCAAATACTTGTTCAAGATTTTTTCAAATGCTTCATTAACATTTCTATATATATGATCAAAATTTTCCATCATTTTTAACATGGTCAATATTTTTTATACATGTTTAACATCTTTCAAAAACTTCATTAATATTTTTCAAGTTAAACATTTTTTCCAACACTTTATCAACATTTTTATATATATGATAAAAAATCATCATTTTTTAATACATAGTCAACAATTTTTTATACATATTTAACATTTTCCAAATTCTTGATTAACATTTTCCAAATACTTTTTTAACATGTTTTCAAATGATTAATTAAGATTTTTCAAATACCTGTTCAATATTTTTTTCAGATGCTTCATTAACATTTTAAATACATGATCAAAATTTTCATGATTTTTTAATACATGGTCAATATATTTTATACACATTTAAGATTTTTCAAAAACTTGATTAATATTTTTTATACATGATCAACTTGGTTCATACACATTTGTTTGTATACATTTTTTATATACGTGATAAACATTTTCTCTATATATATTAAACAGTCTCCAAATTCACGTTTAAACTTTAAAACTCTGTATGCAAAGTTCTTGTCATTATCAATATAACTAGAATTTTACGAAATATGAAAAAAAATACAAGGCAATCTATTTTGAAAAAAAAGCATGAAGGAAAAATACATTGAATGCCCGCGGTCCCTGATGGGCTGGCCCATTATGGGCGCAGCTTGCGGCTAGCGCTCGCTTCATGTCGCGTGAACCGAGACATATGAGCGCCCGAAATCACTAATTAAGGAGTACTCGTTGCAAAGAGCACTCCACTTTCCCAGGTCGCGACAAGTGGCGCACATGCAGCGTGCCACTTGTCGCAACCTGGGAGTTTTCCCTTTTTTCGTAGATCCGTTTATTCAAAATTTTTATCTCTTAAACCGTGCGTCCAAATATCGAACCGTTTTCACCGTTGGATTGCTCGCATCGAGATCTTCAAAACTAGATCCCATGTTGATAGGTTTTAACGAACTTTTTTTTTCACAAAAAAAACCGGACCTGGAGCATGTTTTTTTTTCCTTTCCGAAAGAGGCACGTCCGTGCCTCTCACGAAATCACAACCGTGCCTCTCATGGAATCAAAACCGTGACTCGTGGAAGGAAAAAAAACGCGTTTTTTCCGTCTCCGAGAGGCACGGCCGTGACTCTCGCGAAAGCACAACCGTGCCTCTCGCGATAGCAAAACCGTGACTCTCGCGAAAGAAAAAAAAACAGAAAACGCGTATTTTTTCCCTTTCCGAGAGGCACGCCCGTGACTTCCGCAAAAGCACAACCATGCCTCTCGCGGGAGCAAAACCGTGACTCTCCCGAAAGAAAAAAACCGAAAACGCTTTTTGTTTTTCCCTTTCCTAGAGGCACGACCGTGACTCTCGCGAAAGCACAACCGTACCTCTCGCAGAAGCAAAACCGTGACTCTCGCGAAAGAAAAAAAATAGAAAACGCGTTTTTTTTCGTTTCCGAAAGGCACTGCCGTGACTCTCGCTAAAGCACAACCGTGCCTCTCGTGTAAGAAAAACCGTGACTTTCGCGAAAGGGAAAAAACGCGTTTTTTCACGCAAAATTTTTTTTTTCGAATTTTTTTTGATCGAAAGCTAAGAAAGACCAGGGGAAAACCAAAACGTTGAAAAAAACTGGAAAAAAAACTGTTTAAAAAGCCGAAAACACGTGCGGAAAAATAAAAAAATAAAATCCAAAGGGAGCGTACAGAACGCGACACGTGGCAAATGACTGATAGCGCGCCAAGTGGCGCTGATCATTGCGAGACTCCTGAAGGAACGCTCGTTAACTAGTTGCTCCCATGAGCGTCGCTTTCTTCTCCCTTCGGCCGCGTTCCACCACACGGTCTATCTACGCGAATTTTGAAAATATTATTCGCGGCGAGAGGGTGGGGGTGGCTACAACAGACAGTTAGCCCAGTTCTCGACTCAAAATTAGATCGGACGGGATCAGCTCTTAACTCTCTCAAACAGCTACACGAATACATCCCTTAAATTCAGGGATTACGACAGCAATAAGTGATCATGAATTGACTCGGGAACTAGTACAATCAGCTGCTATCCATTGCGTGGGGGTGATATGATCTTCATGCCCGCTGCGACTTTCCCAGGGGCCAGAGCGCAGTGGTGTCTCACAGCCGACGCAGGTTCGAGCCTCGTCTGGAACTTTGTTGTCTCACATTAGAGCGGTCGCCGGGGGCACATCTGAGGTTGCGGAGCTGCCCTGCAAAGTAAGCTTCGCTATTAATGCTGATCTCCTGGAATACACGCCGCCTCCCCCAATTCATGGCGCACACAGGCCATGCCTTAAATCGGTTCCAGCGGCTTCATTCAAGACCGGCGCTCGGCGTGCAAGCTGGTGCTCTCCCTCGAGCCCTGCGCCGTCAGAGGAGATTTCAAGGCAGGTCACTTCTGCTCTTGAATGGCATTTGGTGCGCCCGGCGTACCGGTGGCGTGAAGGCCGCTCCAACAACCAGAATTCAATTCGCAGAGCTGCATCCTCCTATTCCCCTCCCCAGCGGCCAAAGGATTTCGTCAAGCTCCAGGGCCGTGAGTGCCATCGCTGCCTCCTCAAAGGCCACTACAAAGTGGACTGCCGTAACCCACTCACCTGTCGTCGCTGTAGAAGATTAGGACATAGGGAGAGGGGCTGCACCAACGACCCGTCACCTTCCCCTCTGTCCCCTGCATCGACGCCTCGCTCTGTTTCTGTTGGAAATATGCCCTAGAGGCAATAATAAATAAGTTATTATTATATTTCCTTCTTCATGATAATCGTTTATTATCCATTCTATAATTGTATCGATAGGAAACTCAGATACATGTGTGGATACATAGACAACACCATGTCCCTAGTAAGCCTCTAGTTGACTAGCTCGTTGATCAATAGATGGTTACGGTTTCCTGACCATGGACATTGGATGTCGTTGATAACGGGATCACATCATTAGGAGAATCATGTGATGGACAAGACCCAATCCTAAGCCTAGCACAAAGATCGTGTAGTTCATATGCTAAAGCTTTTCTAATGTCAAGTATCATTTACTTAGACCATGAGATTGTGCAACTCCCGGATGCCGTAGGAATGCTTTGGGTGTGCCAAACGTCACAACGTAACTGGGAGGCTATAAAGGTACACTATAGGTATCTCTGAAAGTGTCTGTTGGGTTGGCACGAATCGAGACTGTGATTTGTCACTCCGTGTGACAGAGAAGTATCTCTGGGCCCACTCGGTAGGACATCATCATAATGTGCACAATGTGATCAAGGAGTTGATCACGGGATGATGTGTTACGGAACGAGTAAAGAGACTTGCCGGTAACGAGATTGAACAAGGTATAGGGATACCGACGATCGAATCTCGGGCAAGTACAATACCGCTAGACAAAGGGAATTGAATACGGGATTGATCGAATCCTCGACATCGTGGTTCATCCGATGAAATCATCGTGGAACATGTGGGAACCAACATGGGTATCCAGATCCCGCTGTTGGTTATTGACCGGAGAACGTCTCGGTCATGTCTGCATGCTTCCCGAACCCGTAGGGTCTACACACTTAAGGTTCGGTGACGCTATGGTTATAAAGGAAGTTTGTATGTGGTTACCGAATGTTGTTTGGAGTCCCGGATGAGATCCCGGACGTCACGAGGAGTTCCGGAATGGTCCGGAGGTAAAGATTTATATATAGGAAGTATGGTTTTGGCCACCGGAAGTGTTCTGGGCATCACCGGTAGTGTACCGGGACCACCGGAGGTGTCCGGGGGTCCACCAAGTGGGGCCACCGGCCCCGAAGGGCTGCATGTGCCATGTGTGGAAGGGGACCAGCCCCAGGTGGGCTGGTGCGCCCTCCCACAAGGCCCAAGACGCAAGGGAAGAGGAGAGGGGGCAAACCCTAAGGGCAGATGGGCCCTAAGGCCCATGCTCCCTGCGCCTCCCTCTCCTCCCCCTCTTGGCCGCCACCCAAAAGCCATCTAGGGATGCCGCCCCTCTAGGGGTGGGAACCCTAGAGGGGGCGCACCCTCCTCCCCTTCCCCTATATATATGAGGCCTAGGGGCTGCCCAACACACGCGATCTGATCTCTCCCTGTTGGTGCAGCCCTGCCTCTCTCCTCCTCATATCTCGCGGTGCTTGGCGAAGCCCTGCAGGATTGCCACGCTCCTCCACCACCACCACGCCGTTGTGCTGTTGCTGGACGGAGTCTTCCTCAACCTGTCCTTCTCTCCTTGCTGGATCAAGGCATGGGAGACGTCACCGGGCTGTACGTGTGTTGAACGCGGAGGTGCCGTCCGTTCGGCACTAGGATCATCGGTGATTTGGATCACGACGAGTACGACTCCATCAACCCCGTTCACTTGAACGCTTCCGCTTAGCGATCTACAAGAGTATGTAGATGCACTCTCCTTCCCCTCGTTGCTGGTTTCTCCATAGATAGATCTTGGTGATACGTAGGAAAATTTTGAATTTCTGCTACGTTCCCCATCAGTGGCATCATGAGCTAGGTCTATTGCGTAGATTCTATGCACGAGTAGAACACAAAGTAGTTGTGGGCGTTGATTTTGTTCAATATGCTTACCGTTACTAGTCCAATCTTGTTTCGACGGTATTGTGGGATGAAGCGGCCCGGACCAACCTTACACGTACGCTTACGTGAGACCGGTTCCACCGACTGACATGCACTAGTTGCATAAGGTGGCTGGCGGGTGTCTGTCTCTCCCACTTTAGTCGGAACGGATTCGATGAAAAGGGTCCTTATCAAGGGTAAATAGCAATTGGCATATCACGTTGTGGTTTTGCGTAGATAAGAAACGTTCTTGCTAGAAACCCATAGCAGCCACGTAAAACATGCAAACAACAATTAGAGGACGTCTAACTTGTTTTTGCAGGGTATGCTATGTGATGTGATATGGCCAAGAAGAATGTGATGAATGATATGTGATGTATGAGATTGATCATGTTCTTGTAATAGGAATCACGACTTGCATGTCGATGAGTATGACAACCGGCAGGAGCCATAGGAGTTGTCTTTAATTTATTTATGACCTGCATGTCAACATAAACGTCATGTAATTACTTTACTTTATTGCTAACCGTTAGCCATAGTAGTAGAAGTAATAGTTGGCGAGACAACTTCATGAAGACACGATGATGGAGATCATGGTGTCATGCCGGTGACGATGATGATCATGGAGCCCCGAAGATGGAGATCGAAAGGAGCAAAGTGATGATGGCCATATCATGTCACTATTTGATTGCATGTGATGTTTATCATGTTATTACATCTTATTTGCTTAGAACAACGGTAGTAAATAAGATGATCCCTCATTAAAATTTCAAGAAAGTGTTCCCCCTAACTGTGCACCGTTGCGAAAGTTCGTCGTTTCGAAGCACCGCGTGATGATCGGGTGTGATAGATTCTTACGTTCACATACAACGGGTGTAAGCCAGATTTACACACGCGGAACACTTAGGTTGACTTGACGAGCCTAGCATGTACAGACATGGCCTCGGAACACAAGAGACCGAAAGGTCGAGCATGAGTCGTATGGTAGATACGATCAACATGAAGATGTTCACCGATGATGACTAGTCCGTCTCACGTGATGATCGAACACGGCCTAGTTGACTCGGATCATGTAATCACTTAGATGACTAGAGGGATGTCTATCTGAGTGGGAGTTCATAAGATGAACTTAATTATCCTGAACATAGTCAAAAAGGTCTTCGCAAATTATATCTCGCACTTCAGTTCTACTGTTTAGATACGATCCTAGAGAAAACTTAGTTGAAAGTTGATAGTAGCAATTATGCGGACTAGGTCCGTAAACCGAGGATTGTCCTCGTTGCTTCGTAGAAGGCTTATGTCCTTAATGCACCGCTCAGTGTGCTGAACCTCGAACGTCGTCTGTGGATGTTGCGAACGTCTGACATACACGTTTTGATAACTACGTGATAGTTCAGTTGAACGGTTTAGAATTGAGGCACCGAAGACATTTTGAAATGTCGCGGGACATATGAGATGTTACGAGGGCTGAAATTGGGATTTCAGGCTCGTGCCCACGTCAAGAGGTATAAGACCTCCGACGATTTTCTTAGCCTGCAAACTAAGGGAGAAAAGCTCAATCGTTGAGTTTGTGCTCAGATTGTCTTAGTACAACAATCACTTGAATCGAGTGGGAGTCGATCTTCCAGATAAGATAGTGACGTTTCTCCAAAGTCATTGCCACCAAGCTGCGAGAGCTTCGTGATGAACTATAACATATCAGGGATAGATATGATGATCCTTGAAATATTCGCAATGTTTGACACCGTGAAAGTAGAAATCAAGAAGGAGCATCAATTGTTGATGGTTAGTGAAACCACTAGTTTCAAGAAGGGCAAAGGGCAGTTGAACCCAAAACCCGAGACTAAGTGCTTCTGTAATAAGGGGAACAGTCACTGGAGCAGAATTACTCTAGATACTTGGTAGATGAGAAGGCTGTCGATAGAAGTATATTGGATATACATTATGTTAATGTGTACTTTACTAGTACTCCTAGTAGCACCAGGGTATTAGATACCGGTTCAGTTGCTAAGTGTTAGTAACTCGAAATAAAAGCTACGGAATAAACTGATACTAGCTAAAGGTGAGCTGACGATATGTATTGGAAGTGTTTCCAAGGTTGATATGATCAAGCATCGCACGCTCACTCTACCATCGAGATTGATGTTAAACCTAAATAATTGTTATTTGGTGTTTGCGTTGAGCATAGACATGATTGGATTATGTCTATCGCAATACGGTTGTTCATTTAAAGAGAATAATAGTTACTCTGTTTATTTGAATAATACCTTCAATGGTCTTGAACCTAAAATGAATGGTTTATTGAATCTCGATCATAGTGATACACATGTTCATGCCAAAAGATATAAGATAGTAATGATAGTACCACCTACTTGTGGCACTGCCGTGTAAGTCATATTGGTATAAAACGCATGAAGAAGCTCCATGTTGATGGATCTTTGGACTCACTCATTTTTGAAAAGGAATGAGTAATGTGAACCATGTCTATTGGTATATATGCATGAAGAAACTCCATGCAGATGGACCGTTTGGACTCACTTGATTTTTGAATCGCTTGAGACATGCAAATCATACCACATGGGCAAGATGACTGAAAGCTTCGATGGAACAAGATAGCAACTTGTTGGAAGTAACGCATTTTGATGTGTGCAGTCCAATGAGTACTGAGGCACACAGTGGATATCGTTATGCTCTTACTTCACAGATGATTTGAGTAGATACTGAGCATATTTACTTGATGAAACACAAGTCTGAATTATTGAATGGTTCAAGTAATTTCGGAATGAAGTTGAAGATCGTCGTGACAAGAGGATAAAATATCTATGATATGATCATAAAAATGAATATCTGAGTTACGAGTTTGGCACACAATTAAGACACTGTGGAAATGTTTCACAACTAATACCGCCTAGAACACCATAGTGTGATGGTGTGTCCGAACATCATGGTTGCTCCCTATTGGATATGGTGCGTACCGTGATGTCTCTTATCGAATTACCTCTATCGTTCATGGGTTAAGCATTAGAGATGACCGCACTCACTTTAATTAGGGCACCACGGAATTCCGTTTGAGTCGACACCGTATGAACTATGGTTTAAAGAAACCTAAGCTATCGTTTCTTAAAGGTTTGGGGCTGCGATGCTTATGTGAAAAAGTTTCAGGCTGATAAGCTCGAACCCAAAGCAGATAAATGCATCTTCATAGGACACCCAATACAGTTGGGTATACCTCCTGTCTCAGATCCGAAAGCAATAGGGATTGTTTTTTGAATCAGGTCCTTTCTCGAGAAAGAGTTTCTCTTGAAAGAATTGAGTGGGAGGAAGATAGAACTTGATAAGGTTGTTGAAACTTTACTTCAACCAGATAGTAGCGCAGCACAGGAAAAATGTTTCTGTGGCACCTGCCTCAGTTGAAGAAGAAAGCTAATGATGATGATCATGGAGCTTCAGATTGAGTTACTATCAAACCTCATAGGTTGACAAGGGTGTGTACAACTTCTAAGTGGTAACCCTGTCTTAAAGGTCACGTTGTTGGACAACGATGAACCTATGAGCTATGGAGAAGCGATGGTAGGCCCGGATTCCGAAAATTGGCTCGAGGCCATAAAATCCGAGAGAGGATCCATGTATGAAAACAAAGTGTAGACTTTGGAAGAACTACTTGATGGTCGTAAGGCTGTTAGGTACATGTGGATTTTAAAAGGAAGACGGACAATGATGGTAAGTACCACCATTATGAAGCTCGACTTGTGGCGAAGAGTTTTTCACAAGTTCAAGGAGTTGACTACGATGAGACTTTCTCACTCGTAGCGATGCTTAAGTCCGTCGGAACCATGTTAGCATAAGCTGCATTTATGAAATCTGGCAGATGGATGTCAAAACAAGTTTCCTTACCAGTTTTCGTAAGGAAAGGTTGTATGAGATACAATCAGAAAGGTTTTCTCGATCCTAAGGATGCTAAAAGGTATGCAAGCTCCAGCGATCCTTCTAAAGGACTGGAGTAAGCATCTCGGAGTTGGAATGTACGCTTTGATGAGATGATCAAAGATTTTGGGTTTATACAAAGTTTATGAGGAACTTGTATTTCCAAAGAAGTGAGTGGGAGCACTATAGAATTTCTGATGAGTATATGTTGTTGACATATTGTTGATCAGAAATGATGTAGAATTTCTGGAAAGCATATAGGGTTATTTGAAAAGTGTTTTTCAATGGAAAACCTGGATTAAGCTACTTGAACATTGAGCATCAAGATCTATAAGGATAGATCAAAAACGCTTAATGGTACTTTCAAATGAGCACATACCTTGACATGATCTTGAAGGTGTTCAAGGTGGATTAGCCAAAGAAGGAGTTCTTGCCTGAGTTGTAAGGTATGAAGTTAAGACTTAAAGCTCGACCACGGCAGGAGAAAGAGGAAGGACGAAGGTCGTCCCCTATGCTTTTGTCATAGGCTCTATACGGTATGCCACGCTGAGTACCGCACCTGATGTGTGCCTTGCCACATGTCTGGCAAGAGGGTACAAAGGTGATCTAGGAGTAGAACACTAGATAGCGGTCAAAATTATCCTTAGAGGAATAAGGATATGTTTCTCGGTTACGGAGGTGATAAAGAGTTCGACATAAAGAGTTACGTCGATGCAAGCTTAACACCTATCCGGATAGCTCTGAGTAGAGATACCGGATACGTATAATGGAGCAACAATTTAGAATAGCTCCAAGTAGAACAGTTATTTGAAATGGCTCCAAATATAGCGTAGAGATTTGCGAAGTACACACGGATCTGAGTGTTGCAGACCCGTTGACTAAAACCTCTCTCACAAGCAACATGATCAAACCCAGAACTCATTGAGTGTTAATCACATAGTGATGTGAACTAGATTATGAACTCTAGTAAACTCTTGGGTGTTGGTCACATGGCGATGTGACCTGTGAATGTTAATCACATGGCGATGTGAACTAGATTATTGACTCTAGTGCAAGTGGGAGACTGTTGGAAATATGCCCTAGAGGCAATAATAAATAAGTTATTATTATATTTCCTTGTTCATGATAATCGTTTATTATCCATGCTATAATTGTATTGATAGGAAACTCAGATACATGTGTGGATACATAGACAACACCATGTCCCTAGTAAGCCTCTATTTGACTAGCTCGTTGATCAATAGATGGTTACGGTTTCCTGACCATGGACATTGGATGTCGTTGATAACGGGATCACATCATTAGGAGAATCATGTGATGGACAAGACCCAATCCTAAGCCTAGCACAAAGATCGTGTAGTTCATATGCTAAAGCTTTTCTAATGTCAAGTATCATTTCCTTAGACCATGAGATTGTGCAACTCCCGGATGCCGTAGGAATGCTTTGGGTGTGCCAAACGTCACAACGTAACTGGGTGGCTATAAAGGTACACTACAGGTATCTCCGAAGGTGTCTGTTGGGTTGGCATGAATCGAGACTGGGATTTTTCACTCCGTGTGACGGAGAGGTATCTCTGGGCCCACTCGGTAGGACATCATCATAATGTGCACAATGTGATCAAGGAGTTGATCACGGGATGATGTGTTATGGAACGAGTAAAGAGACTTGCCGGTAACGAGATTGAACAAGATATAGGGATACCGACGATCGAATCTCGGGCAAGTACAATACCGCTAGACAAAGGGAATTGAATACGGGATTGATCGAATCCTCGACATCGTGGTTCATCCGATGAAACCATCGTGGAACATGTGGGAACCAACATGGGTATCCAGATCCTGCTGTTGGTTATTGACCGGAGAACGTCTCGGTCATGTCTGCATGCTTCCCGAACCCGTAGGGTCTACACACTTAAGGTTCGGTGACGCTAGGGTTATAAAGGAAGTTTGTATGTGGTTACCGAATGTTGTTCGGAGTCCCGGATGAGATCCCGGACGTCACGAGGAGTTCCGGAATGGTCGGGAGGTAAAGATTTATATATAGGAAGTATGGTTTTGGCCACCGGAAGTGTTCTGGGCATCACCGGTAGTGTACCGGGACCACCGGAGGTGTCCGGGGGTCCACCAAGTGGGGCCACCGGCCCCGGAGGGCTGCATGGGCCAAGTGTGGAAGAGGACCAGCCCCAGGTGGGCTGGTGCGCCCTCCCACAAGGCCCAAGGCGCAGGGGAAGAGGAGAGGGGGCAAACCCTAAGGGCAGATGGGCCCTAAGGCCCATGCTCCCTGCGCCTCCCTCTCATCCCCCTCTTGGCCGCCACCCAAAAGCCATCTAGGGCTGCCGCCCCTCTAGAGGTGGGAACCCTAGAGGGGGCGCACCCTCCTCCCCTTCCCCTATATATATGAGGCCTAGGGGCTGCCCAACACACGCGATCTGATCTCTCCCTGTTAGTGCAGCCCTGCCTCTCTCCTCCTCATATCTCGCGGTGCTTGGCGAAGCCCTGCAGGATTGCCACGCTCCTCCACCACCACCACGCCGTTGTGCTGTTGCTGGACGGAGTCTTCCTCAACCTCTCACTCTCTCCTTGCTGGATCAAGGCATGGGAGACGTCACCGGGCTGTACGTGTGTTGAATGCGGAGGTGTCGTCCGTTCGGCACTAGGATCATCGGTGATTTGGATCACGACGAGTACGACTCCATCAACCCCGTTCACTTGAACGCTTCCGCTTAGCGATCTACAAGGGTATGTAGATGCACTCTCCTTCCCCTCGTTGCTGGTTTCTCCATAGATAGATCTTGGTGATACGTAGGAAAATTTTGAATTTCTGCTACGTTCCCCATCAGCTTCGTCTTCGGCGGCTTCTCCACGCCTTGCATCGCCTGCTTCGACGCCGCCGTCGTGCGCCATGGCTAGGCAGGAGCCCCGCGTTGGTGATCCATCACTGCGTCATGAGGAGGGCCGTGTGGTCATCGTCTCCACCCCGGAGATGGATGCCAATGCGGCGACTTTGGCGTCCCTGGGTGCACTTATTTGGCTCGGGGGAACAAGACCGGCGGTGAGCGCTGTGGAGAACAAGGAGGCCATCGACGTGCAGTTCGGGATCAGAGATGTCAAGGTTGTCCCCCACTATCCTGAAGATTTCTTCACTTTGTTCGACTATCAGCACCAACGGGACAAGGTCACTGCGGAGAGGCGCTTCCGCCACAACGGCCTCGACCTGCACTCCACCAACTGGCGCCTTGACGCTCATGCCGACGTGGTCCGAGCAAACTACCATGTTCATCTCTGCATCGAGAGCATCCCTCTGAGTGCATGGTCTGACACCGTGGCGGCTCAAGTGCTCGGGCCAGATACCTTCCTTCACTACGACATCGCTACGCTGCGACAGGAGGATGCCTCTTGTCTCAAGCTGTGGGCTTGGTCGGCGAACCCATCGGCTATCCCCAAGGTGCAGCTCGTCACCATCGCTCCGTGGGTGGCCACCGGAGTGGGCGGAGCTCCGTCCTCGGCCATTGGGCACTCTGGCATCCGTCGACGTGCCATTGTGCATTTGGACCTGCTGGAGAACTACACTCCCGACGCTGCTGGCAACATCCGCCGTCGCCCACGCCCGGATCCCTTCACCTGGATCTATGGTGTGGTGGATGGAGAGGCCAGACCGAGGGACCGCCAAGAACCACCACCAAGACGCCGCGATGACGATGATCGACGCCGATGGGATGATGACCAGGACAGAGATGACAGGCGTGGGCGCGACATAGACAGGCCGCGATCCTCCTGCTGGTGGGGTCTCTTCCGTAGTCGTTCGCGGGCTCCTGAACGCCGAGATGATGGGCGCCGTGATGACCGCAGCGCCGACCGTGGGCGCGACGACCGCGGCCGTGATGGCCGGCGCCGGGCGTTGGCCTCTTCCTGGGAAGGCTCAGCTGACGGGAGCAGGTCAGTGAGCTGTGGACGCTCACTACCGCCCTCCCCACGGACTACCTCCATCGACGTAATTGAGATCAACCCCTCAGGGCGTGGTCTGGGTTGGCTCTGCGGTGCTGCAAGCATAATCACCAAGATCCAACCCTCCATTACGCTTGATGAGGAGCATGACATGGTGTTGGAGGCCCCTGCCCTGCTTAATGATGTGCCTGCTGAGAAGAATGTTGCTACCACACCTGAGCTTGTGCTGGTCACCCCAACTACATTGCAAGTCATGCCAGATGTTGTCCTGGAAACACCATCTCCATTACACCTTCAAGTTGTGCCTGAAGACAACAGCATATGCAACAACTTTGAACTGCCACAAGGCCATGTTACTCCTACTGCCCAAACTAAAGATGTGCCAGTTCTGACTGAACAGGAAGATGAAGATAACTACAACTACAGATCAGATCATACACCGGTCCATGATGTTTCCTTGGTCCAGCCTGAAGGTGAAGTTGAAGAAAGGGAGAATGACACACCAATTACTCCAGTACATGAGGTTCCCTCGGTCCAGCCTGAAGATGAAGTTGAAGATAGGGAGAATGACACACCAATTTTTATCCCTCGCATGCCAGCGTTGCTGCCACCCCCCTCCCCACACTCGACGCCCCCAAGACCTCCTGCTGCTCGCCGTAAGACGCTGGCTGGAGTCACCGGTTTTCAACTGTCGCGTCAGAGCCCCAGAATTGCTGCTAAAAAGAGGAAGATGCCCATCTCCAAGCTTGCTGAGCAACTTCTGTGTCGTCGAATGGGGGTGCTTGCTGATGATGAATAGGTCACAGAGACAGCGATTGCCAAGTTTGCTGACATGTTCCAAGGGCGTCTCCCGGACATTGCTGTTGCTGCCTTGCGTGCTTTATTCCAGCTCGATTGCGACCTCTCCTCCGTGGTAGAAGAGGCCCCGATGCAACATGGAGGTGAAGGAGGGCCGGACACGACCGCGGCAGCCTCGACTGACGCCTAAGCTTTGCTTATTCCTGATGATAGTCAACCTGAAACTTGCTAGATGTACACCTGTTTGCAGCATCTTAGTGTTGTCCTTGATGGTCCTGGCGAGACCAATGTTACCCATGTGGTCTGTTGAGCAGTGTGCTTGTACTGAAGTACTCTTTGTGCAATTATCTTAGATCAAAACCTTGCTATTTTGTGTTGGAATGTACGTGGTCTAAATTGTCCTGATCGCCAATCAGTTGTCCATGAAACAATTGCTGCCTCTTCCTGCTATCTAGTTTGCATCCAGGAGTCCAAGCTTCAGACCATGGATTCCCATGTGGCTGCCTACCTGGGAGGATATCGCCTCAAGAACATTGCACATAGACCGGCGGATGGAACTAGGGGTGGCATCTTGCTGCTTTGGAATGACTCTGTGGTAACCATCTCAAATGTCCAGATTGGCACCTATTTTCTCTCCGCAACAGGTTCTCTCAACAATGCCTCGAATGCAAAGACATTTAAGTTAACGACGGTCTATGGACCTACCAGAAGCATTCATAAAGATGACTTCTTTCTAGAGCTCACCTCCCAAAAACCGGTCGATGGAACAAAATGGCTGGTCAATGGAGACTTTAATCAAATTTATCGGGCCAGAGACAAAAATCGTGCTAATGTTGATCGCCGTCGCCTTCTGAGGTTCCGCAACACTTTGGCGAACTGTAGGCTAAAGGAAATTGATCTACAGAACCGGAAATTCACTTGGAGCAATGAACGCTCTAATCCAACGATGTGTAAGCTTGATGGCTTCTTCTGCAATGATGATTGGGATGTCGAGTTCAGCTCCCATATTTTACACGCTCTATCGTCTTCGCTTTCTGGCCACTGTCCATTATTGCTTGCTAACGATGATGGCCCAATGAGACCCAAAACATTCCGCTTTGAGAATTACTGGACAAAGATGCCTGGATTCAAAAAGGTTGTCGTTGATGCTTGGAATGAAGAATCCATTCATGTGGAGCCCTATCAAAGGCTCTTTCCTAAACTGAGGACTACTGCGAGTAGGCTTCGCTCTTGGTGCAAGTCACTGTTTTCAAATGCAAAGAGACAGTTACACATGGTCCTGGAGGTGATTTTGCTTCTCGATTTGGCTCAGGAGCATGATGAAGCTGACATCCGGAGAAGGCGAAAGAGGAAGATCATTGGATGGGCTGTACTGGAGAAATCAAGAAAGTGGCAAAACTCGAGAATATCTAATCTGAAAGAAGGAGATGCTAACACCCGTTACTTCCACTTGCGGGTGAACCATCGTAGGCGAAAAAATTTCATCCATCGCCTCAAGCACAATGGTGACTGGGTCATTGAACGCAAGCACAAAGAAGATATTATCCATCGTCACTTCAAGAACATCGCCAAAAAGAGACCCTTGCGCAAAACGGATATCAACTGGGGCATTATCCCTACTCCTGATTGCGACCTACATGGACTGGATGATGCCATCTCTGAGGAGGAGGTCAAGGCTGCAATTATTTCCATGCCAAGTGATAAGGCCCCCGGGCCAGATGGATTTACCGGTGCCTTCTTCAAATCCTGCTGGAACATCATTAAGGTTGATATCATGCAGGCTATAAATCGCTTTTCGAATCTTCATGCCTCTCGTTTGCACTGGCTAAACACTGCGGATGTTGCCCTCATTCCCAAGAAGGAGGGTGCTGAAGACATTACAGACTTTCGCCCCATCAGCCTCATACATGCCATCGCAAAGATCATCGCCAAAGTTATGTCCAACCGTCTAGCTCCGCACATGAATGACCTTGTTTCCCAAGCTCAGAGTGCCTTCATCAAAAGAAGATGTATCCATGACAACTTTATGTATGTTCGCAACTTGGCCCGGCGCTTTCACCGCAAAAAAAAACCGACTCTGCTATTCAAGCTCGATATCAAAAAGGCTTTTGACTCGGTTCGTTGGGATTACCTCCTTGAGTTGCTGCTCCATCTAGGCTTCCCTCCGCGCTTCCGAGGTTGGGTCTCGGCCTTGCTTTCTACCGCTTCATCGAGGGTACTTCTCAATGGTGTACCTGGATGCCCAATTTCCCTTGGATGTGGCTTGAGATAGGGCGACCCCCTTTCCCCCCTCCTCTTTGTGCTTGCAATTGATCCTCTACACCATATCCTACAGAAGGCCACAGAGCAAGGCAAGTTGCACCCTATTGATGGAAATGCGATGGTGATTCGTGCCTCCTTATACGCTGATGATGATGCGATCTTCCTTGCGCCAGTTAAGTCTGAAGTCAAATTCTTCGCAGAAACCCTTGCGTGCTTTGGGGAGGTCACTGGCCTGGTCACGAATTGTTCTAAAAGCATGGTTGCCCCCATTCGTTGTGACCACTTGGACCTTGATGATATACTGCATTCCTTCCTGGCCAACCGATCTACCTTCCCGATGAAGTATCTTGGATTGCCACTGTCGGTCAAGAGGCTAAATAGGATCCACTTCCAGCCCCTGGAGGACAAGATTGCGGCCAAGCTTACTCCTTGGCTGGGCATGCTCATGGCATCTCCGGGAAGAGCGGTGCTGGTCAAGTCTGTCATCACGGCCATCGCTATATACTATATGACAGCGTTAAACCTGCCGATTGAGGTCCTGGAAAAGATTGACTCGCTTCGACGAGCCTTTCTTTGGGCTGGCTGTGACAAGGTCACTAGTGGCAAATGCAAGATCAACTGGATGCAGGTCTGCAAGTCCAAGGTTCGTGGGGGGCTGGGCATATTAAATCTAAAGAAGTTTGCGTCTGCGCTTCGCATCCGGTGGCTTTGGGCAGAATGGTCGGATCCGCCGAAGCCGTGGCTTCGCTTGGGCAATCCTTGCGACGTGAATGATAAAAACATTTTTGCGGCGGCCACCAAGGTGCTTCTCGGCAATGGTCTTCGAGCCTCTTTCTAGGAGTCCGCTTGGCTCGATGGTTTGAGGCCCAAAGACATCGCCCCGAAGATCTTTGAGCTATCAAAAAGAAGGGGTTGTTCGGTTCAAAAGGCATTGCAGAATAATTTCTGGGTCTATCAAATTAACACGGACGGGATCACCTCCACTACACATCTGACCGAGTTCGTCAACCTTTGGGAGAAGATTTCTACGGTGCACCTAAACCACGACATGGCTGATTCTATTTCCTGGAAACTCACTAACGATGGCATTTACTCTGCATCCTCGGCCTACAAGGCCCAGTTCTTGGGTTTGGTTGACTCCAACATGCAACAGTTGGTGTGGAAGATCTGGGCTCCCCCCAAATGCAAATTCTTTGCTTGGCTCGTTATCAATAACAGGATCTGGACGGCCGACAGGCTTCAACGCCGGGGTTCGCCTAACTGCGACCGTTGCCCTCTATGCAAACAAGTTCAGGAATCCGCGGCCCACCTACTGTTCCAATGCCGCTACACGGTTCGAGTTTGGGAAAAGATCAAGACTTGGCTTGGCTTGGTGGATGTGCACCCTTCTGCTTGGATGGCTATCCATTCGGTAAAGGCCTGGTGGAACCTTATTGATTCCAGTATGTCGCAATCTAGACGGCTGATGATGTCCCTCATTATGCTTATCTCGTGGGAAATTTGGAACGAGAGAAACGCACGTGTGTTCCGTAACACCGCGGTACCGGTAGGGGTTCTTGTTGCTCGAATCAAAGATGTATCCAAGCTATGGTGTCTTGCAGGGGCAAAATATTTGAGTAATGTAGTGCCGCGAGAGTAATGTGTTGTAATTCGGCTTTGTGGCCAAAACCTCTAAACCTTCTTCTTAATCAATGAAAGTGGCAAATCTTTTGCCCAGTTTAAAAAAAATATCTGGTGCAGGAGTATGGCCGTTTCACAGGATACTCTCTCGACGTCTCCCTCCCTCTACGTGACAACGACACACATCGTTGGCCTCTCTTCCCTTGTCCTGTCTCCGGCACAGCGACGCCGCTCCCCTGACCACCATTCCAACTTTCCGCCGGCAACTTTCCCAGTGCGTACCTCGTTTGGCTAGACCCCCAGCGCCCCGTCGTGCAGGATCCTTTCCTGAAGCGTCCCTTGCGCGGCGCAGCCCATATATGCACCTCTCCCTCCAGCGCCCCCTCCACATATCCCTCCCTTGAACACGGTGGACGCTGACTCCCCCTTGTCCATCTCTGACCATGCCGAGGGCACGTTTACATACAGCTTTGGGGATACTTTCGTGTCAGTGATCATGCCCACCAACTGTTTGATGCAATGCCACATAGTGTCTCTTCTAACTGAATACGTTTCTGAAGAAATGTAATTCTTGTAGTGACTTAATTTTGGAGTCTTCTAACTTATGGTAGCTCACTCTTAAGGTCTACCTCAAAATTGTGTTTCACTTTGTGTCGATGATATTGTCTGTAGTTATCATCGGCCTCTTGGTACAGACTCGATCGGACTGTTATAGAAGGTCTTTTGTATGCTTGTCTCCCATAGGCTACCAAGGGGATCCACAAGTATAAATGCTTACGACTTAAAGAGTGCATTTGGTTTGCTGAAACTTTCAAAATTGAAGCATATTTTGTGTTCATGATGTGCAATATTGAAGGTTAGAACCTTCAAAAGCAATGGGCAAAATAATTTCTTCTATATATGACAGTGCTTTTCCATTGGTGTATATCCGTGTCTAGAAGGCTGGAGTGTTTATCCTTTGGTACCATTGTCTAAAGAACAACAAATTCGTAGATTTTAAGAATATACTTTCAAATTGGATGACATTGTACTACACTAGATGCAAATCTAAAATTTAGATTCTTTTTAAGAAAGAAGTTGTGTATTTGGAAAGTGATTACAGTGGGGAAGAGATCAGGGAAGTCACTACAGTGGGGAAGACATCAGGGAAGTCATTCGAGGTAATACACCTGGCCTGGCCTCGATCATCACAAAATTGCTATTATAGATACAGTTTAATTCACATACTCCCTCTGTAAACAAATATAAGATTGTTTAGATCACTTCAGTGATCTAAACGCTAATCAAGTATTATGGGCATCCTGAGCCTAATAAGTAATCAGATGCAGGTTTTCTTCCTAGAGACTTCCTCATATGCAGCAGGTATCCTGAGCCTAATCAAGTATTATGAGCATCATATTGGCAAACTAATTTCATAATTTGCATATCAGGTCATCCATTTCCATGGAGAAATTTATTGGCTCAAAACAAACAAACTCACGTGCGAATGGTAGGAATAGTTGCACTTCCCATGCCTCCTAATCCTATGCATGAGCCATATGCAGGCATCCTCTTACACAGGCTATGATTGCCACCCAAAAATCACAAGACAGATTGTGTAAGGCGTTTGGAAGCAGAAAATAGAAGAGTTCTCTTTTTGGTCTCGCCTGGGACAGTACCGCTCTCACATCTGCTGGCGGTAACCAGAGGAAAATTTGTGGACCAACCAGTCCTGGAACAAGGTCAGTTCTCAAAGTAGGGGGAGATAATTCTGAAGAAAAAAAAAGTAGCGGGAGATGCAGTAGAAGAGTTCCTCGTGCAACTTGTCTCCTTTCTACTGAAGAGTGGGCCATCTAGCCTGCATCACAATCATAGTGTGTTTTGCTTATCAATAATAAGGTAGGATTAGAAAACGGGCCACACCACATTAGGAGACAAAATAGTGTATTTATTCTTTTTTCGACTTATAAGGAGCATAGCTACTAAAATTTTATTTCTGAAAACTGATAATACAAACCATCGGCCTCAGTCAGGTTCAGCTCCCCTCCAAGGATTAACATAAATAACCCCGCAAAAAAAGGATTAACATAAATAGCTATAGTTTACATCTAAATTTGGTGGTGAAACATTATACATCCAGCATCACAAAACCAGCAACAGCCAGGCAATGAGACTTATTACAGAACCAGCGAAATGACAACTAGCTAAAGAACTACAGCCAACGAAAACAATCCAATGACGCCCGCACAACCTCGAGCTGGTACACCAGACTCTCTATGAACAGTCGCAGGACCCAGGCTATTATTGGTTTCATACTTCAACTATCCTATTCAGAAAGAGCAACTAGTCAAGTACCCAAAAAGCATCTGAAAAATGTACCAAAGTGCATAAACGAGTGATGATACCTTGATGCAGCATTCCACATTTCAGCAGATTGAGCAAGCATTTGGATCCTCCTCAGCAGAATAGACGACTGTTGGACCCGGATAACAATAAATATAATAATGATCCTCCATACCGAGGGAACATTCTGTGCCATATAGGGAGTCCCCAGTAGCTTCCTCTGTACTCTTCTCCCTGTCATCATGTATCATCTCTTTCACATAATACCTCCCGATTTGTGGCTCTGGATTGCTGGGGAGTTCACTGGCAGCCTTCCTAATGACAGCAGCCAACATTTCCACCTCCCAAGCTATCGCTCCCTTGCAGCTAATCCTAACTTCAAGGTGCTGCAACGTACGGAGATGGGGAATGCCAAAATCATTATCACCCAATACGGGTTGCGGCTCATGTGCGCTGAATGGAAGTGTAAACTTTTCAATGCTCTGCATGGCTCCAGCTTTGAACATCAGCCCTCTCTCAATATCCGGACAATACAAGCGAAACACCTTTAGGCATTTGAATGTGCCACTCTCGATGATAAGCCCTTTTGGAACTATTACTTTTGAGCTGAGCTCAAGAAATAGCAGGACAGGCAAGTTGCCAAAAATGTCAAGAGCTTCCTGTGTCACTGGATTAACCATAATGTTCAATTTGGTGAGGTTACCCATTGAGGCCATCCAACTTGGATTCTCACCAATATAACATTTTGGGTATAAGGTCAACTCTTGGAGACGATGAGGAGTTGAGGACGAAGCATCAAACATGAACTCATATGAACCATTGGATCGGTCACTAGTAACTTCCAAGAACTGAAGTTTGGATTTGCCAAGGTCACACAGGGCCAATACCAAACTATCCGCAAACATTGTTTTTTCCTTGTGCAAATCACTAATGCGCCAGAGAAGACCAAGAGATCTCAAATTGGCTAAAGTTCTCAACTCTAGCAAAGATGTTACTTCACAGCTATCGTCTACAATTAGTAATGACAGGTCCTGGAGAGAAAGCATTTTGTCAATTCCGGCAGGCAACTTTACCTTTTGAACCAGTAGATGTTTCAACCGTTGCAGTTGAACAATACTTGCTGGCAGTTCTCTTATAGCAGTTCGTTTCAGATCCAGTGTCTCCAAATATTGTAGTTGCCCAATGTTTTCCGGAAGCTCTGTAATAGTGCTAGCAGAAAGCCGTATATATTTCAACTGAGGCAGCGCTCCAATATTCACCAGATAACTGTTTTGGATAGGGCTTTCTATATCAACTACCCTGAGTACACTGAAGTTTGAAAGAGGAGGCAATTGTTGAGAATCCCCAAAGATACTGAGGGATCGAGCTTGAGAAACCACAAGTGAGTCTGTGCTGAACTCCTTTTGGGCACCATAGTCAAGCGAGAGACGCCGAACCTTAAAACGCGAGACAACTGTGTCCTGTCGATTTATCAAACAGGTGAAATTTTCTTCAGCAGCCTTAGATACAATGAAATCAAGAATCATATCGTGCACTCGGCATGCCCTTGCTCGACCATCATACTCGATATCTATCGGTTGAATCATACTTCTATTTATAAGCTCATTAAAATAGCTTTCTCCTTGTTCTTCTAAAGTTTTCCCACATTCTGCTGTAATGAAGCCTTCTGCTATCCACCTTCTTACTAATCGGTCTCTAGTAATCAGGCAGGCTTCTCGAAATACACTAAGATACAACAAACAAGTTTTTAGGTGGTAAGGAAGATCAATATAACTAAGAGATAATATCTTATTCATGTCTTCCATCCCAGCATTATTCATAAGTCCCAAACCAATAGAATCACGTACTATCGTCCACTCTCGTCTTGTATATGATTTGGTACACAATAAACTGGCCAGAGTAATTACTGCCAATGGTAGACCACCACACCTTTTCACAATTTCATTGGAAACGTCTTCCAGTTCAGGTGGGCATCCACCTTGCCGGTCGAAAGCTCTTCTATAAAATAAATGTTGAGAATCAGCTTCACTGAGCACACTTAATTCGTGTATATGGTCATGGCGACGGACGCAGCATGACTTAGCAACACTATTGATTCTTGTTGTCGTCATTATTCTACTACCAAGCTTGCCATCAGGAAAAGCACATTTTATAGCATCCCAGTTTCGAGCATCCCATATGTCATCAATTACAACAAAGTACCTACAAGAGAAAAAAGGTTGAGTTCCAACAAGAAGATAAATGAGAGGGTTCAATTAATCTAGCCTGTTTTTCTAGAAAGTCGGATGTTATATATGTGAGCTTTGGAGGTTCTGGTTTACTAATCACTAATATGTTTGACTGCGGCTAAATAGGCACATGTTGTATGGGCCGGTTCTATGCAATAGATTACATGTTTCCATGCACATATTGTCGAGACCAACGGTTTGCCACTGGCGCTTTCAAAGGGTAGTTTTCCAAAACTCCACGGCACATGTTGTGATCTCCATCACATGAGTAGCGAGGGGGTAAGGGAAAATTTTGACTATAAGCAAAAGTTTTCAGCCAGCTAGATAATAGTATGTATGTTTCATAAAATATATTTTATAACTGGATACCTAAGATAATAATTAGGCAGACTCACAATGAACAATTAATACTATATTTGAACGTTGGTCTCTCACTGCCTTGCTATCAAAAGATGCTCGAAAGGAGACGTGTATTTTAAATGAAATATCAAAAGGATCAATAAACCCAATATTCCTTGAAACTATAAATAGATTGAAAATTACAACATTTTCCTGGGTAAATTTTTCTTGATTTTCTCAATTACTGGGTATTCTTAATTATTTTCAGTTTTTTGAAATTATGTTTATTTAAAATATATTTCCTAGACGAAAATTTCTCTTCTTCATTTTTTTCTCATTTATTTGATTTTATTAACTTGCTAAAAATAGATCTACAGAGATCCCTAGAGGAATTTGGTGACTTGCCAACTGCAATTGTATTGTGAGGATATGACTACATGCAGGAATCAAGTCGATCAAAACTATTCTGAGTGGTAGAAAGAACTCCTGATGGTTGACACATAATTGCATGTCATGCACCAGACACGGAGGGCGTTTTCCTCTTTAAAGAAAACAGTAAATAAAAGATAATGCAGAATATAAACGTCAATCAAACTTACAAATTACAATTAAGAAAATTCTAAACTTTTTGTCCCAAAAAATAATTCCCATCGTTATGAAATTAATTTGTCTTAGAGCTATTATTAGGTACCTCTTATCCTGCAGAAATTCCCTAAGCTTCTGTATGAGTAAATCTTCACCCCATGATTCTGTTTTCTGGTACCGGTATTCTGTCTCATTAGTTTGAAAGAGTATTGCCCGTAGTATCCTTTTCATATCAAAGTTTCTGGACATCAACACTTTAGCCTGAAATTCGAACTGCCCTTGAAGGTGTGTGTATACCTGGATCGCAAGTGTTGTCTTTCCCAAACCTCCGCATCCAACAATTGACACCACCTTCAACTCTTTCTCTTCCCAGTCGGTCACCAACTTAATGAGCTTATCCCTTGTAGCATCAATACCAACAAGAGCAGTAGCCTCGGCATACAGCGCAGGCATTCGAGGGTCAATTGTTGTCGTTGATACCCCAGAAATTACTACTTGCGCAGGCATGGTAGGCGGTATCAGCAACCTCTTCTGTCGCTCGCTTGTGTCCATGACTTGGATCTTGAGTTGTTCAAGCTCACCAGAAATTCCATGGGCAACTCCTATGTTTTTCACCTTAGCAATGCTCTTGCGGATGAAGCCCTTGATGCCACTTACTTTATTTGGCTCGTGTACGAGCTTGTGCATGTACTTGTCGATGCAGTCTTCGATTTCGTAGGCCATCTCTCTCACCTGGTCTCTCCAATCCTTAGTCTGCGGGTCCAGATCCTCCTTGTCAGCCAAATTCCTGAGAAAAGCATTGATGCTGCTCAGCTCGAGTTGTAGTGAGCCGATTTTGGTCTTCACGGATTTCTGCAGCTTGTACTCGTCGCTCAGCAGTTCCGTGAGCTTCTTGAGGAGGGGGTTCATCACCCCAGTGGCAGCGCCCACCATGATTCCTTCCATCGGATCTGGGCGTGCTCGAGCCAGCTAGACCACTCGCAATCTCAGAATCTCGTAGTGTTGATACTGCATTCGTGACCAGTTACAGAACAATTACAAGCTGCTGCTACCAAGAGCAGAGTAGGTTCAGATCTGAGAAAGAAGACTGTAAATTGAACAGTCAGATGTACCCAATCTAACTAATCTCATGGGGAATCAAGAGCTAAATTCGTGGCATAGTCATAACGTACCTCTACTGATGTTCGGCGGCCATTGCTCGGGCTGGCTGTAGATCGAATCTGTTGCTCCCTTGCTGTTGGCACTGGTGCAGCTAGAGGCGTTGAGTGAAGCTGGGAAGGTGAAGAAGTGGGGAGCGGATGCACTGATTGGTCTTATCTTCTCTAGTGCACCGGGGTCACTTTCCTTAGACAAGTGCACCAATAATTGATGGGGGAATCAATTCAGCGCAAAGCTGGCTAAACGGCCGTGCTAGCTGGGCCGGCCAGGTAGCACACAGTTACGGCACGGCCCAGGCCCTGCACACAGCACGTCAAGGGCCATGCCTAGGCTTGGAGGCTGGACACATGAGCCAGCACGGCCATTTATTCTTTTATATTTTTTTGAATTATATAAATATATATAGCCTATATAACCAGCCTAATAGGGCTAAAATGGTCAAAATATAGCCCTAAGGCCAAACTGCTAAACAGACAAGTTTGCTAAACGGGCCAAGGTGCTATCCCATTAACTAAGCGGCCGTGCCTGAGCCTGAAGGCGCACCACGTAGGCCGGCATGGCACGGCCCGCTTAGTAATCATGCCCCATGGGTCGTGCCGCGCCTTACACGGATATCATGGTCGAGCCTAGCAGGCCTGTTTGGCCAGCTCTGATACAGCGTACGTACGCACACACACTCCTTTGATCCTGTAATCAGGCCTGGTCCATCGTGGGTGTTATTTTCACTAAATTACCCTTAAAAGATCTTATTTCGTCCCCTCACCCTTCAAAAACTTGTTTTGTGGCTTGACCCTCTATTGCCGCCGGTCAAACTGGCGGCAATAAATCTGAGGTCGCAGTTGCAGCTACGTGGCAAGATAAGTCAAAAACGGCTAATTGGTTCTTAAGGGTCAGTGTTTATTCTAGGGGTGAGCACCACATAGGATTTATTGCCATTAGATTGACCGGCGGCATATATTGGGTTAAACACCAGATTATTTGATGTGGTTATAGGGATCAGGCCACAAAATAAGTTTTTAGGAGGTTAGATAAAATCTTCTTTTTTAACAAAAGGTAGATTTTATTAACTTAAAATGAAGCATCAAGTGAATACAAACACAATGACTACACACCCCGCCTCTGCATAGCTTGGATGCATACAGACAACACCAACGCACACACATAAAAACACGCCGGCAAATAACAAAGCCATATAAGACCGAAACTATGCCTAAGAAAGGTAAAAACACCGAAGCATGGACAAACTACAATTGTGACAATATCCGCATCAACCATATCCTGACGTCACGAAGACAACGGGGTTCTTCAACAGCAATGCCTTCATGAAAGGTGCGGCGCTCTAGCGTCTTCGTAACCGGATACAACCATGAAAGGTCAGATACTAGGTTTTCATCCTGAATAACCATACAAGCATAACCGGGCAATGCCTTCAACAAGGTAACGACGCAAAATCATTGCCAAATATAACTAATTCAGGTCATACCTCGGTTTTCACCCCAGAACTCGTCGTAGTCAGTAACATGTCGCCACCACTTTTCCGCGATTCTAGTAGCCACATGCGTTGGAGTAGAAACCGAGCGCCGCCACCACACAACTACCCTCTGCGTCAAGCCGTCGTGTCTATATTGCATCTCACTGTCGAAAGCAGCCACCAGATCTGAAGATTTCCATGGTCACCGGAATCCACAGTGAGATCTTCGTCTCATGTTGTATCCTGCCCGACTGCATCTCCAGCTACCTGTCGGAGCTGCTGATCCTTGCTGAGCAATGGCCACCTAGCTGGTTGTAGATGTAGACAACCACATTCCGAGCTTGGCAAGGTCTTACGCCAGAGTAGGATCGCACGGCCTTTCTGGCCATGGATTTGGTCCTAGGAGGCCACCACTCCATCGTTGGAAGAGGTGCCACTGCCTGCCACAGCCAGAACGCAGCCGGCGAGCCCGAAGCATGAGGTCACTGCACAGGGAAGACACCACGCCGAAGCCGCAGATCCTCGCCTCGCACAGCCAGGAGGTGCGCGAGTGCGCCCAGGAGGAGCAGAAGCGCTCCGCCACCACCATCCTTGGGTCCGGCACGTCTTTGCCGGCGATCCCTCCGGCGGCGGCGCGGTAGGGAGACGAAGGGGAAGACGCTGCGGGGTGGCTAGGGTTTCCCCTGTGTCACCAAGCATGGCCGACGAAATAAAATCTTTGAGGGGTTATTTCATGAAAATAACACCCATCGTGATGTAGAAGCCAAATCTTACCTACTAATAAAGCGCCGATCGTTTCCGGTCGTACGTCGCTGCCCTTTTTGCATAAAAGTCCCCCTATTTTTTCGGAATTAATGCGCAATCCAACTTAAAGTGTAGAAAACGTTTCGTTTTTTTTTCGAAAAACACCCTGCCTCAACTGAACCGCCGTGCACGCGCCGCCGCTTGCCGCCGGCGTCGACGCCGCAGAAGCAAGGCAGGGTCGCGGCGGGCGTTGAAGGGCGCGGTGGACCGAGGCGTCGCGGCGGAGGATGATAAGGCGGCCGGCGTGCTCTCTTGGGGCGAGGCGTCGTGGCGGGTTGTGGTTAGCGCGGCCAGCAGTGGAGTGAACGCGCGCGGGGAGGGGAGGGGACGGGAGGCGCGCTGCTGCTGCTGCGGCGGCGGCGGCCGCTGCTGGGCTGAGCTGTGGTATGGTGTGCTGGTGGCGCGCCGAGCAAGCTGGGAGCAAGTGGGGGGTTAGGAGTTCATGGATGGGGAGGAGGGAGGGAGGGGGGAGGTGGCGGTCCGTGCGATGCTTGAAGAAGACGAGGAGGTGGGCGGGCGGGCGGGCGCCCCAGCATCCTTATACCGCGCCACCGGGCTCGCCGCGGGCGGGGGTAGCTCACTGTCGCACGACCAGTCCACGCCGCATGCAGCGGCCGCGAGCTCCCATCGCGCGACAGCGGCGTCGGCGGGGCGCGGCAGCGGCAGCATTGCAGGCTGGCGGGCCAGGGCGGGCGCATGTGGCTGGCTGCGAGTGAAGCGGCGACAGACGGTAGCGAGGAAACGGGGGGGAGCGAGCGGCGGCGCTGGCTAGCGAGCGAGAGGCGTGGACAGGTCGCGGCGGCAACAGCAAAGCAGCAGCAGCTAAACAACGAGCTTAACAGCGAGGCAGCTTCAGTGGTCACGAACTAAATGGCTGGCTCACCTTGGCGAAGGCGTACTCTGAATCTTCAGTTCCGTGTCGTGATTTGGATGGATGAGACCGTGTCCTTCTCCAACATAAATCAATTTCCAATGTAGTCGAGTACGAGTCTCTGTTCTTCTCCAACGCAAAAGCATGTAGTGCCCGACCCGGATTGGACTTGGCTGTAATAATAAGGAGGGATCCTCGACCGGAACGTCCATCAGCCCGCGTCCCTCGACCAGAATCTCCATCGAAACCCATCACATTGCAACTTTCAGAGGAACATCAATGTCGCTGGCGGAGGAAAATCATCCGTCCAGCCGTGCTATGTCGAGTTCGCCGGCGGAAGAAGAACACCCGTCGAGCCCTCCATTGCCTGAGGCGGCTACAACAGAGGTATTTCTCCCCTTGAAAGTTACTACACCTCAGGCTAGCATGTTTGCATCTCTGAATTTTTTTAGAGATATGTTCAGGGTTGTTTGCTGTCTGAACAAGACACATATCTGAAGATTCAGTATTGACTTATACCTTGGAGTTTACATCTGTTGTATTGTTCCTCTATTCTAAACTGAACCATGCTAATCCGACCAAGTTTGGGCCTACACGTAGTCAAAAGTTTGAGTGATAGTTATGTTCCAGTTGCATTTATATTCAGATTTCAGAGAAGGAACAAAGTTCCATGAAAAACAAACTGTTAGTGTGTTCCTTGACGTTATACACCTGAGCACCCCTACTGTTAGCACCAAAATTAGCATTATTCTTGGCATGTATATAAATGCTTTGTTTGCATGATTATTTGATTGAAGTAGGGCAGAATGACAGTAAACTGAACCATGAAATTTTAGAATCAGAAAGTAGGCATATACATCGTCATTAGCTCATTCTTCAGAAGTTGCTCCATGTTACTCCAGTTTTAGGGCTCCAGAAGCTTAACCATTGCAATTTCACTAGACTGCCTCTGGCCAAATGATTGCTATAATCATTCAACCATGTATTTATAAGCTACAAATCCACATTTGAGATTGGTCTGAATCTGAAATATTATACCAACAAACTAACGGTTTGAGGCTTACCTTTTATTTGTGTTGTAACTGCAGAAAATAGATGACACTGCTGAACTGAACATTACAGAGATTTGGATAACCGACCTTCAAAAAAAGCAAAAATTGTGGAATCAGGTGTTCTGGAGCCATCACCAATGTCGCCAACTATATCAGCATCTACACCAATTTCTGAATGTTTTGTATCCATTGTGCTGGAATCAGATAATCAGATAGATCATGATCCATTGCCATCGCCTCCATCCCCATCTAGCTCAACTCCTGTTTCAAATAAAGAGATCAAAGTTGATGAGACATATGATTATCTCCCACAAGGTATTTGTTTGATTTATTATTTGTACTTTTGTATTCAATAACTCTTAAATTATTGTGTTTTTTGCAGACTATGCATTGACCGACCATGATCTATGTGCACATATAGCAATAGAATCATCTTTACGTAAAGAATTGCTGGTTCAGATAGATGGAAGTTCTGTGAGACAAAATCAATTGATGTGTCTGCTAGATGAAAAAGAGTGGGTAAATGATGATGTAAGTACACTTACTCAAACAGGAAAGAGTTTCTAAACACTAATATTTATTAGTAATGTATTTTCTAAATCTTAACTTCAGGTGATCTATGCATATATATGTTGTTTAAAGGACCAAATTCATGTACAGAATGACAATAAAGTATATTTTGAGAGTCCTTTTGTTACCTCACTATTAAAACGGGATGGCAACCTTGGCATACAAGACGATAGTGCCTTTATGACAAAGATTGTCAAAAAATATATGGAGCATGACATGGTAACATACATTCCATAACTTTCATGATTTATGTTTCAAACATTTGTATTTTTTCCCTAATTATCTTTATTACAGATAGAACTTCCAATAAATACCGGCAACATGCATTGGTATTTAGCTATTGTGAATACAAAAAAGCGTGAGATCCAAGTACTGGACTCATTGTGCTGGAAGTTTGATCGAGAGGACCTTGCTATTATGGTTAGTTACAACACCAATTTTAATCCTACATGTAAATGATATAAATTCATATTTCGTTAATGTCTATCATTTCTGAACACCAAATTTCTTTTAGCTACGAGGAGTACAATTTCATTTGGATCTTCTTAAAAGTCAGAACTTGATTAAGGACGATTGGAAAGACGTTGATCTTACTGAATGGAAGATCACAGAACAGTTACAAAATCCAATTCAAAAAGACAGTTCTTCTTGCGGTTTATTTACGGTCAAATTTATGGAATATTTCACCGGATGTACACTATCCTACCCAATTACACAGGTATATATCTTTTATATTTGGTAAAAGCATGTTAATTTTTAAAAATGTACTGATGATTGTTCGTTTTGCACAGGAAATGATTACTTCTTTTAGGTTTAAGTTAGCCAGCATACTATTATGTTGGAAAACAAACACTGCATCAATGACTACAATCGTTGAAGAAAGTGACGATGACAATAAGGGAGATCCTGATGATGTTCAAATATTGGAAAGTGTAGATGATATTAAAAAAACAAAACAAAAAATCCCATTATCTGTCGAAAATAAATATAGATCACTAATATCTATTCTTTCTAATATGAGCCAGCATGAGTTAACAGGCGCACTCTGTAACTTCATTAAATCAATCAAATACACCGAGATTTTAGAGTAAGTCCTTTCACATTAGTAGTGCAGTTGTACAATATCTTACTTATTTTCTTAATGGTTTATTTACGTAATTTTTACCACTATCAGGAAAGTATGGATCCAAAGTTCAAAGCCATATCCAATTAGCTTGTCTCTCAGAAAGCTACAAGAAATGCTACAGGATGATTTACCCATGGATCGAGATTGCTTTAATTTGGTCGTACGGAAGATTATGTTTGATGACATCCAAACGGCACAAAAAACAAAACAATTGATAACAAAGCATTATGTTGACATGAAATTTTGGGTATGTTTTTATATTCATTATTTACTTTTTTCTATATTCTAATTTTTTTAATCACCTTTCTAACCAATTATGTTTGTGTTCTAGATGACTTCTGATTTTGGACGACACCCAGAATTCCGCAAAAAGTTAGATGTGGAGCAACTAGCAAATTCTGTTCGCAGTTGGCCTGGTATCAAATATAATGTTTCAACATGCAAATCGGTAAGAACACTTCTGTATACTTTAGACCACAAGATTTTCATTGCATCTAATATGTAGCCTATTTCAGATTCATATTCCAATACAATCCAACGGTGATTTCATTCTATTCACATTGGACAAAGATACCAGAACAATCTACACTTTGGACCCTACTCCTATTAATCCCATGTACCAATGCAACCCACTCGCAAAATATGTGGAAAAAATTATATGGATTGCCAAACACTTACCGAAAGCAATGTCAAAAGCATGCCCTGGATCTAGATGGTACGAAAATATTCTCCTATGGCATCAAAAAATCCTAGATGATATTCCAGTTTACAACAGGTATTTTTCAAGAGATGAGTATTGTATACTGAGTACGTTTTGTTTTTATTATTATGTATACAATATTAATTACTAACATATGTATTCTTATATACAAGGGAACTGTCCGGTTATCTTGTTCCCATGTTCATGTCCACATGGGAAGATGAAAGACCAATATCGCGACCGTACAAATCATAAATATTATAATTACAAATTCGATTCTAATGTCATTCGTTTACAAAAAAATATGGATGTATAGGATGGATATGAGCTCAGAAAACTAATTTTGGGCCAACTGCTAACATTCAAGGACAATGAATGTGAAGATAACATGCCTGCCGGTGTACTTGAATTCATCAGTTGTATCAGGAAAATCCAATGTAAAACTGGTATGTAAAATAGTATGATTCGTAAGATTACATAATAAAAAATTCTTTTCACAAGATTGATTACTTAGTTGTGCTAACTCCAATTTGCTCAAACAGGACGTGCGTGCTATTTCTGAAAAAAGAAGCTTCTCTATTGGCCAGCATCCCCGGTGGTAGTTTTAGATATCCAGCAAATGAAGGGCGCCTCATAATCCGAGCAGTTGGGTCAATTACATATAGTTGGTTGTAAATGACTTCCAGTTTCTAGCTTATAACGAAATCTAGACATGTACTCTTTAAAAATATTCTGTTCATGATGGTGGACATATGTATTGGTTGAAATTATCAAGTTGATTACTAGCAGTTGCGGTGCTCTTATTATTTTATTTCCACAAATATGTTCCCCTCAATCTTCCTGCTGGTTTGTCCGTACTTCCGCTGGATGATGCTCTGTTTAGGCATTGTGCAAAATAAATATAAGTAAAAGAAGTGCCGGATGAGAATACTGTGATCATTGATCTTTTATTTAAACCCCGCAAAGCTTGTTGCAAATCATCAAGTGTCTACACTTTATGTGAGTTGGTATTTGCAAACTGAATGATTGCCCAGGAAAGGGTAGGAGCTCGGCCATTTCATATTGTAATTCTTCTTAGAACTGTCTAGGTAATTTTAAGAATGAATGTATTTATTGAAAACTATATGCATGGCTTTAACTCTTCGGTGAGGTATTCCGTTAAATCAAATGGAACCCTCTTCGATTAATTTTCACTGTCACGTGGTCTTCAACAATGGGATCCTCTCTCTCCCTTTATTACTCCCATCAAGATATGTAGAAAAAAGTAAAGTAACTTAGAACAAATCTCAAAGCATACTCAGTAAGGACGCCCAGGCAGAAAAAAGTAAATTTATAACAAATCTCAAAACATACCCCAACCTACTGGATTGGACGTGGAAGAGAAAAATACAATCAGAAGCATACACCAACTTGGACTCGGACATGGAAAACATACACCAACTTGGACTCGGACATGGAACCAATCGGGAACCATACACCAACTCGGACTGGCAAAGGTTCTATACTAATATAAATACCCAGCTCTCAGAGATTGAACGCCCAGAGAAAAAAGTGCCACCAGCTTAGTACACGCCAAGCAATCTCCAAGCTACAGCGCCAACCAAAACAAAAGAGCCGTCAAGTATGTTCCTTGTCTCCCGTTTTCGTTCTTCCCAATGAATTCTTGAATCTCACACATGGTATTTGATACTCATCAGTCCTAAAAAAAATGCAAAAAACAACCATGAGATGTAGGATTAAGAGAACAGATTTTTACATACATAAATTTTCTTTTTCATAACAAAAGCAATATTGCCTATGTTTGATGTCCAGTAAAAAAATACCATGTTTCATGCATCTCACATGCCAGGATGCTCATCCGATACATATTGACTTCACATTCCAAGCCAGTCTAGCAACAAATTATCTTGTATTGCATTACAAAAATTTTCTTTCCATCCTGCAGGAAAACATCTGGACCATAATCTCAAATCATGGATGCTAAGGAAAAAACAAGAAAGAGGGACAGAGAGCGGTATGAACGCATGACCGATGAAGAAAGGCATGAGAAACTCAAAAAACGCCGTGAAGCCTATCAATGAAAAAAAGTATCAGGAAAGACACCAGAACAGAAGGCGGCAAAATGTGGACAAGAAAAAAAAAGATATGCAAATATGCAAACAGAAAAGAAGAAAGCAAGAATGGAACAAATTGAAGCTCACCGTCAATTGAAACGCAACACACTATCCAAAGATTCAGTAGCAATGGAGAACCCTGAATATGTCGCAACTGAACAGGAGGAGAGCACTTCTACATTTACTGTAAAACACAGGGATCATGTGGCAGCGGGAGAAAGGCAAGCGTTGCTACACCGTCGTAACGAAGAATTCACAAGAAGACGTAAGCAAGCTATTTCCGTATCATCAAAAGAAGATGAATCCATGACGGAAACCTGCAACGAAAACACTCAGCCTCTAGAGCAGCCACAAGTCATGACTTACGGTAATAATCTCGATTTTATACTTGCATTCCAAGTAAATATAAATCTGTCTATACAACTAACCATCTATTTTGGACAGACATCCCCTCCTCAATGTTTCCAAGCATCAGAGAAACAGATACACCGACACAATCATTATACAATGATGATCATGGTAAAGTAACTATGTGGAAGGACATCCCCTGCACAATGCTTCCAACAATCAAAGAAGTGCATGCACGAATACAATCACTATGCAATGATGGAATCATATATGAGCAAGAAGAAACCATTAAAGAAATAGATGCGGCAGCAAAATCAATGTGCAACGAGGATCAAGGTAAGGTTATCAATTTCATATATGTTCTTTGCCAATTCAAACAAATATATATATATAAATATATATATATATATATATATATATATATATATATAATTTTAAAACACAGGTAATGATGGAGTAATATTTGAAGAAGACACAGACGAAGATGAATACATGTTCACCGGTGAAGGTATGCTTAATACAATAAAAATAAATTTGCAACATTACAATACTCCTTACTAAATTTAATATGTTGTATATCAAATCAGAGTGGGGCAGAGAAGTGGAAATTGAAATCATAGAAGACGAGGAAGACCTCAACCCTGATCCATATGATCTTGTCTACGGCAACATACCAACAAGCACAAACGTGCTTGAAAAAGAAGAAGATTGTTGTTTCTGCCATGCAACCAAATTCAAGTATGAAAGTCAGGGATTATGCTGCAAAAAAGGACAGATAAGACTAGCCAATCCAAATACACCACCGGAACTAATGAGGCTTTGGACAAGCAACGACTCTGATGCAAGACATTTTCGGCAAAATATAAGATTTTTCAATGGGCATTTCTCGTTTACTACACTATACTGCCAGCTCGACAGAGACACAACAGACATGCAAACGGATGGTATTTACACCTTTCGAGCACATGGACAAATATATCACAACATACACTCATTTGGTAATAGTCACTCAGATCCAAAGCATCTGAAACTATACTTCTACGACGATGATCCAAGCTTAGAGCATCGATACCGTCGTTGCCGTGAGGAAATGTATGAGCAATACAAGCATGTGATTGCAATAATAACAGATATCCTACGCGGTAACCTGTACTCTCAACAGTTTAGGAGTTTGGGACAAGCCCAAAACCTTGAGGACTACAGACTGATCTTGAACCTTGACCAGAGATTGGACCAAAGAACATACAACGAGCCAATCAATTCGGAGGTAGCTGCAGTGTGGATTGAAGGAAATGAAAGAAGAGATACATATGACAGAAATGTAATATTACATGGGAACAACAACGAAAAAGAGCACATTCGATCATATTACGAGTGCTATGATCCGTTATCGTATCCTCTATTCTTTCCAAGAGCTGAACTGGGTTGGCATAGGAAAATCCCGAAGAGGGAAACACGAGAGGAAGATATTGGTGCTGAAAATATCAGTAATGACGATGACCCAGGTAAAAAAATTCAAATACTATTAGATAAAAAATCAATTTTCATATACTACCACCTATGCAACTAACTTTTTATGTTGCAATATTTGCACAGATTCGGCCAATGGCCTATGGGTAACAATGAGAGAATACTACTGCTATAAATTCCATACACGACCAGGCATATTCAACCCAATTTTGCATGGCGACGCCTTTTCCAGCAGTTTGCTGTAGATACATACATCAAGATTGAAAGCTCCAGACTGGATTACATCTGGCATAATCAAAAGAAAATAAGGGCTGACCTATACCAAGGCCTTCTAGATAGCATTCAAGCTGGAGAACAGAATGGAGATGCGGTCGGAAAACGGAGAGTACTTGCCTCGTCATTTATTGGAGGACCACGAGAAAAACTTCGTCGATATCTCGACGCTATGGCTTTAGTTAGAAAATATGGTAAGCCGGACGTATTCCTAACAATGACCTGCAACCCCAACTGGGAGGAGATAACACGTGAACTAGAGAATGGACAAACAGCACAAGATCGCCCAGACATTGTAGTTCGTGTTTTCAGGGCGAAGCTACAAGAAATGAAGAAGGAACTATTTGAGAAGGGCATTCTTGGAAAGGTTCAGGCATATACATATGTCGTAGAATTCCAAAAGAGGGGATTACCCCATGCTCACTTTTTGCTCATCATGACTCGAAAATACAAGTACACATGTCCAGAGCAGTATGACAGAATCATATCCGCAGAGCTCCCTAACAAGCACAAGTACCCAGAACTATACAAGATGGTAATCAAACATATGATGCATGGTCCTTGCGGTGCATTAAACAAATTTTGTCCATGCACAAAGAATCGTCCATCATGCAAGAACAATTATCCAAGACCATTTAACGAAACTACGATTCAAGGCAAGGACTCCTACCCAATATATAGGAGACGCAACGACGGCCGGACTGAAACGGTCCGAAATTGCAAACTAGATAATAGGTGGGTAGTTCCTTACAATCCCTATCTGTTAAGGATGTTCAACTGCCACATAAATGTTGAGATATGCTCAAGCATTAAAGCCGTGAAATACCTCTTCAAGTACATCTACAAGGGTCATGACCGAGCATCCGTATCCGTAACAGACAAAGTAGACGAAGAAGAAATCGACGAGATTAAGCAGTACAGAGACGCCCGATGGGTGACACCTCCTGAAGCACTGTGGAGAATATATGGCTTCGAACTAAGTAAAATGCACCCACCAGTCTTGCAACTGCAGCTACATCTCCCAAATATGCACATGGTTTCATATCATGGCATGGAAAAATTACAGAATGTTATCGACCATGAAGGCACGGAAAGATCAATGTTGACTGCGTACTTTGAAGCAAACAGATGGTATGCAAAAGCACGAGGCATACTATACAGAGAGTTTCCGGAACATTATACTTGGCAGAGTCAAGGGAAATTTTGGCAACAGAGGAAGCGGGCCGCTGTGTTCCAGGTTGGCAGGATCGTCTCAGCACACCACGCTGAAGGAGAACGATACTATCTTCGAGTCCTCCTAAACCACGTGACAGGCGCCACCAGCTACGAAGACCTACGAACAGTCGATGGACAAGTAATGCCAACCTTTCGAGAAGCTGCAGAAAAAAGAGGTCTCATTGAGGCAGATAGCACATTGGATGACTGCATGACAGAAGCGGAGTTGTTTCGGATGCCATCATCACTACGAAGACTATTTGCGACAATCTTGGTTTTTTGCGAGCCCAGCGATGTACGCAGCCTCTGGAACAAACACCTTGATGCAATGTCAGAGGACTACAACAGAAATTGCAAATGCAAACACACAGTCGAACAAATGGTTCTGAAAAATATAAGAGACATGTTGCACTCAATGGGAAAAGACATAGAAACGTTTCCTCTTCCAGAGATCGACGAACAGCATGAGATGACAGACGACATACCAAGGGAGATCATTGAGGAAACATCCATCGAGGTGGAACCCGAGGACACATCTTTGCATAAGAACCTAAACAAGGAACAGAAGGAGGCCTACGACGAAATCCTAGCAACAATTGACGACCAAAGAGGAGGTATATTCTTTGTCGATGGACCTGGAGGCACGGGAAAAACTTTTCTTTACAGGGCTCTCTTAGCCACAATACGCAGACAAGGCAAGATTGCTGTAGCGACAGCCACTTCCGGTGTTGCTGCTTCAATAATGCCCGGAGGGAGGACCGCGCACTCGAGATTCAAGATTCCACTAAAATAATGCTGTAGCAAGGCAGTCTTGAATGATTGATCCAAATCTAAAGTGTATAACATGTCAATGTGAGTTTAATGATGATGTCACTGTATTGACCAAGAAAAGATATGTTGCACATGAAAAGTGTATGTGATGATCATACAGACTACTATAGGTAGTCCTCTACTCTTTTTGCACGGAGAAATGTTTAGTTTATTGACTTGTCTTGGACTAACAGCTGAAATACTAACCAATGGCCTCACTCACACAAGCCGTCGACCCAACCCACTGACATATGGATCCCAATGATAGGCCAATACCAACGAACAACTGGGTAGGCTGGAAAGGGCATGCAAGTACTGGTACGGCCAACGACGGAAGAGGTTGCACGTCCCATCATAGGCTAGCCCGGTGCGTACAGGAACGCATATTTACACCCATCGAGCTGGCACAACTAGATGGTGCGCCACACCATGAACACATACGCGGATGCAACACCGTCCAGCAGATTAACTGCGTGCACCCGGTACATAAGACACCGCGCTCACGTCGGACCATCCGAAGACATTGTTTTACCTGCCAGCCGACCTCTTGGCGGGCTAACCACATGGGATGCACGCATGCTGAACTCCAACAAACCTACCGCGCATGCCCGCATGCAAATCACCGGGTCCACCACCATCTCACCTCTGAACGGGTTGCCTGTGTCCGATCCAGCAACGGTGAACCCCACGATGCAGGCGAGATGCAGACTAGGGAACCCCCCACACCCAGGGTGAGAACAAGAATAAAAAATAATAAAACACCATCCGGGCAGAGAAGCGCCTCACAACACTGCATGACAAGGCCCCGCACCCTGGCCGGCTCGCATGAGCGGAGGGGAACAGCGGGCAGGCCCCACACAGGAGCCTTGTACATGTGTGCCAACCCGCCCTGGGCAAACAGCCTCGCCCACGGCCATGGGGACCGCGCCACAGGGCGCATGCGGTGGCGCTAAAAACACTCATGACAGTGGTCCCGGGCGTGCCCGCGGCCCACCCGTCATGGACCCCATAGACACAATGTGTGGCTGCGCGCCATCCGAGCATTTTAGACGGCAAGGAGAGCCCTAGGAGGTATCCACGGCACACCACCGCGAAACGGATGGCACGGAAGGAGTGCTCATCTATGAAGACTCATGGGAGAAGGGCACTCCAGCATCCTTTATAAGAGTAATAATTAGCTACATTGATAAGGTTAAACTAAATAGGTAAATAGTATCTAGTGTTACGCAGTCTATCCAGGCGTATCTCAATCCTCACCTATAGCTTATCCGAGTGAAGACGTCTTGGTCGAATGACACCAGCTTATCCGAGTGGAATGTTTCTGGTCGAGTGGATGTTGTTGTCCTTTGAATATCCTTGTTCTTAAGGTAATGTCCTTGGGTAGGGTGTCTAAGTTAGGCCTATTACCCTACCCTAGGTACATGTTCTCGTCAAGTGCTACATCATGAGATAGAGATTAAGAGATCTATTTTAACATCATGTGAGATTACATACTCCCTCCATTTTTATATACAAGGCCACAAACTCAAATTACAGGTACCAAGATAAAATTTAATGCATACTTTACACGTCAGCCTTTTTTTCGTTTACTGGGATAATTAATACGCAACATGCATGCAAGGAAACTGAGTGGAGGAAGTAGTTAGTGTTATTATGACTGCATGCATATAAGTATTAAACAGGTTGCTAGTACGAGAAAATATCATTAATTCTTTCCTTGATTACTGTTGATGGCCTTGTATTGATGCAAAACGTATATTCCATAGTTGCCTTGTATAAGTAAATAGAGGGATAAAAAGTAGAGATAAGTATTTTCCCCAGTTAAGAACTAAGGTATCAAGCCAGCAGGAGGCACAAGCAAGTCTACTTTGGCATCATATCATGTCAGAGGCAAGAACATCAAGAATTACTGAATGAGAAGAAGGAGCCAAGAACCAATGGGTAACCAAAGGCATCAGGTCTAGAGGTCCTTTGCCTTCAAAAGGTCTAGAGGTCCTTCTCCTGAATGCCTATTCGCATGCATAATGCATTAAACACGTTAATTATTACAGTAGTTCGTGTCTTGCTACGAAGAAGTCACCCTGCTGATTTTGGCACTGTCCGTGCACCTCTTTCATTTTGTGAACACGCTATCTTTGTCTACGATAGAAGTTTCGCCAACTCACACATAAATTTGTAGCTGTTTGTGCTCTTGTTGCCATTAACACACATATGCTTGATTAAATAGTCGGCTTCGTGTGCGGTGCCACAATGATGAAGGCGATCTGCACTATTTATCTGTTCCCTCTGGAGGTTCTGTGGTGTCCTGCCAATTCAGCACTACACCAACTAGCTTGATTAACATTTTTCAAAAACTTGTTCAACATTTTTTTCAAATGATTAATTAGCATTTTTAAAATATGTTTTCAACATTTTTCTAAAATGATTGATTAACATTTTTCAAATACTTGTTCAAGATTTTTTCAAATGCTTCATTAACATTTCTATATATATGATCAAAATTTTCCATCATTTTTAACATGGTCAATATTTTTTATACATGTTTAACATCTTTCAAAAACTTCATTAATATTTTTCAAGTTAAACATTTTTTCCAACACTTTATCAACATTTTTATATATATGATAAAAAATCATCATTTTTTAATACATAGTCAACAATTTTTTATACATATTTAACATTTTCCAAATTCTTGATTAACATTTTCCAAATACTTTTTTAACATGTTTTCAAATGATTAATTAAGATTTTTCAAATACCTGTTCAATATTTTTTTCAGATGCTTCATTAACATTTTAAATACATGATCAAAATTTTCATGATTTTTTAATACATGGTCAATATATTTTATACACATTTAAGATTTTTCAAAAACTTGATTAATATTTTTTATACATGATCAACTTGGTTCATACACATTTGTTTGTATACATTTTTTATATACGTGATAAACATTTTCTCTATATATATTAAACAGTCTCCAAATTCACGTTTAAACTTTAAAACTCTGTATGCAAAGTTCTTGTCATTATCAATATAACTAGAATTTTACGAAATATGAAAAAAAATACAAGGCAATCTATTTTGAAAAAAAAGCATGAAGGAAAAATACATTGAATGCCCGCGGTCCCTGATGGGCTGGCCCATTATGGGCGCAGCTTGCGGCTAGCGCTCGCTTCATGTCGCGTGAACCGAGACATATGAGCGCCCGAAATCACTAATTAAGGAGTACTCGTTGCAAAGAGCACTCCACTTTCCCAGGTCGCGACAAGTGGCGCACATGCAGCGTGCCACTTGTCGCAACCTGGGAGTTTTCCCTTTTTTCGTAGATCCGTTTATTCAAAAATTTTATCTCTTAAACCGTGCGTCCAAATATCGAACCGTTTTCACCGTTGGATTGCTCGCATCGAGATCTTCAAAACTAGATCCCATGTTGATAGGTTTTAACGAACTTTTTTTTTCACAAAAAAAACCGGACCTGGAGCATGTTTTTTTTTCCTTTCCGAAAGAGGCACGTCCGTGCCTCTCACGAAATCACAACCGTGCCTCTCATGGAATCAAAACCGTGACTCGTGGAAGGAAAAAAAACGCGTTTTTTCCGTCTCCGAGAGGCACGGCCGTGACTCTCGCGAAAGCACAACCGTGCCTCTCGCGATAGCAAAACCGTGACTCTCGCGAAAGAAAAAAAAACAGAAAACGCGTATTTTTTCCCTTTCCGAGAGGCACGCCCGTGACTTCCGCAAAAGCACAACCATGCCTCTCGCGGGAGCAAAACCGTGACTCTCCCGAAAGAAAAAAACCGAAAACGCTTTTTGTTTTTCCCTTTCCTAGAGGCACGACCGTGACTCTCGCGAAAGCACAACCGTACCTCTCGCAGAAGCAAAACCGTGACTCTCGCGAAAGAAAAAAAATAGAAAACGCGTTTTTTTCCGTTTCCGAAAGGCACTGCCGTGACTCTCGCTAAAGCACAACCGTGCCTCTCGTGTAAGAAAAACCGTGACTTTCGCGAAAGGGAAAAAACGCGTTTTTTCACGCAAAATTTTTTTTTTCGAATTTTTTTTGATCGAAAGCTAAGAAAGACCAGGGGAAAACCAAAACGTTGAAAAAAACTGGAAAAAAAACTGTTTAAAAAGCCGAAAACACGTGCGGAAAAATAAAAAAATAAAATCCAAAGGGAGCGTACAGAACGCGACACGTGGCAAATGACTGATAGCGCGCCAAGTGGCGCTGATCATTGCGAGACTCCTGAAGGAACGCTCGTTAACTAGTTGCTCCCATGAGCGTCGCTTTCTTCTCCCTTCGGCCGCGTTCCACCACACGGTCTATCTACGCGAATTTTGAAAATATTATTCGCGGCGAGAGGGTGGGGGTGGCTACAACAGACAGTTAGCCCAGTTCTCGACTCAAAATTAGATCGGACGGGATCAGCTCTTAACTCTCTCAAACGGCTACACGAATACATCCCTTAAATTCAGGGATTACGACAGCAATAAGTGATCATGAATTGACTCGCGAACTAGTACAATCAGCTGCTATCCATTGCGTGGGGGTGATATGATCTTCATGCCCGCTGCGACTTTCCCAGGGGCCAGAGCGCAGTGGTGTCTCACAGCCGACGCAGGTTCGAGCCTCGTCTGGAACTTTGTTGTCTCACATTAGAGCGGTCGCCGGGGGCACATCTGAGGTTGCGGAGCTGCCCTGCAAAGTAAGCTTCGCTATTAATGCTGATCTCCTGGAATACACGCCGCCTCCCCCAATTCATGGCGCACACAGGCCATGCCTTAAATCGGTTCCAGCGGCTTCATTCAAGACCGGCGCTCGGCGTGCAAGCTGGTGCTCTCCCTCGAGCCCTGCGCCGTCAGAGGAGATTTCAAGGCAGGTCACTTCTGCTCTTGAATGGCATTTGGTGCGCCCGGCGTACCGGTGGCGTGAAGGCCGCTCCAACAACCAGAATTCAATTCGCAGAGCTGCATCCTCCTATTCCCCTCCCCAGCGGCCAAAGGATTTCGTCAAGCTCCAGGGCCGTGAGTGCCATCGCTGCCTCCTCAAAGGCCACTACAAAGTGGACTGCCGTAACCCACTCACCTGTCGTCGCTGTAGAAGATTAGGACATAGGGAGAGGGGCTGCACCAACGACCCGTCACCTTCCCCTCTGTCCCCTGCATCGACGCCTCGCTTTGTTTCTGTTGGAAATATGCCCTAGAGGCAATAATAAATAAGTTATTATTATATTTCCTTCTTCATGATAATCGTTTATTATCCATTCTATAATTGTATCGATAGGAAACTCAGATACATGTGTGGATACATAGACAACACCATGTCCCTAGTAAGCCTCTAGTTGACTAGCTCGTTGATCAATAGATGGTTACGGTTTCCTGACCATGGACATTGGATGTCGTTGATAACGGGATCACATCATTAGGAGAATCATGTGATGGACAAGACCCAATCCTAAGCCTAGCACAAAGATCGTGTAGTTCATATGCTAAAGCTTTTCTAATGTCAAGTATCATTTACTTAGACCATGAGATTGTGCAACTCCCGGATGCCGTAGGAATGCTTTGGGTGTGCCAAACGTCACAACGTAACTGGGAGGCTATAAAGGTACACTATAGGTATCTCCGAAAGTGTCTGTTGGGTTGGCACGAATCGAGACTGTGATTTGTCACTCCGTGTGACAGAGAAGTATCTCTGGGCCCACTCGGTAGGACATCATCATAATGTGCACAATGTGATCAAGGAGTTGATCACGGGATGATGTGTTACGGAACGAGTAAAGAGACTTGCCGGTAACGAGATTGAACAAGGTATAGGGATACCGACGATCGAATCTCGGGCAAGTACAATACCGCTAGACAAAGGGAATTGAATACAGGATTGATCGAATCCTCGACATCGTGGTTCATCCGATGAAATCATCGTGGAACATGTGGGAACCAACATGGGTATCCAGATCCCGCTGTTGGTTATTGACCGGAGAACGTCTCGGTCATGTCTGCATGCTTCCCGAACCCGTAGGGTCTACACACTTAAGGTTCGGTGACGCTATGGTTATAAAGGAAGTTTGTATGTGGTTACCGAATGTTGTTTGGAGTCCCGGATGAGATCCCGGACGTCACGAGGAGTTCCGGAATGGTCCGGAGGTAAAGATTTATATATAGGAAGTATGGTTTTGGCCACCGGAAGTGTTCTGGGCATCACCGGTAGTGTACCGGGACCACCGGAGGTGTCCGGGGGTCCACCAAGTGGGGCCACCGGCCCCGAAGGGCTGCATGTGCCATGTGTGGAAGGGGACCAGCCCCAGGTGGGCTGGTGCGCCCTCCCACAAGGCCCAAGGCGCAAGGGAAGAGGAGAGGGGGCAAACCCTAAGGGCAGATGGGCCCTAAGGCCCATGCTCCCTGCGCCTCCCTCTCCTCCCCCTCTTGGCCGCCACCCAAAAGCCATCTAGGGATGCCGCCCCTCTAGGGGTGGGAACCCTAGAGGGGGCGCACCCTCCTCCCCTTCCCCTATATATATGAGGCCTAGGGGCTGCCCAACACACGCGATCTGATCTCTCCCTGTTGGTGCAGCCCTGCCTCTCTCCTCCTCATATCTCGCGGTGCTTGGCGAAGCCCTGCAGGATTGCCACGCTCCTCCACCACCACCACGCCGTTGTGCTGTTGCTGGACGGAGTCTTCCTCAACCTGTCCTTCTCTCCTTGCTGGATCAAGGCATGGGAGACGTCACCGGGCTGTACGTGTGTTGAACGCGGAGGTGCCGTCCGTTCGGCACTAGGATCATCGGTGATTTGGATCACGACGAGTACGACTCCATCAACCCCGTTCACTTGAACGCTTCCGCTTAGCGATCTACAAGAGTATGTAGATGCACTCTCCTTCCCCTCGTTGCTGGTTTCTCCATAGATAGATCTTGGTGATACGTAGGAAAATTTTGAATTTCTGCTACGTTCCCCATCAGTGGCATCATGAGCTAGGTCTATTGCGTAGATTCTATGCACGAGTAGAACACAAAGTAGTTGTGGGCGTTGATTTTGTTCAATATGCTTACCGTTACTAGTCCAATCTTGTTTCGACGGTATTGTGGGATGAAGCGGCCCGGACCAACCTTACACGTACGCTTACGTGAGACCGGTTCCACCGACTGACATGCACTAGTTGCATAAGGTGGCTGGCGGGTGTCTGTCTCTCCCACTTTAGTCGGAACGGATTCGATGAAAAGGGTCCTTATCAAGGGTAAATAGCAATTGGCATATCACGTTGTGGTTTTGCGTAGATAAGAAACGTTCTTGCTAGAAACCCATAGCAGCCACGTAAAACATGCAAACAACAATTAGAGGACGTCTAACTTGTTTTTGCAGGGTATGCTATGTGATGTGATATGGCCAAGAAGAATGTGATGAATGATATGTGATGTATGAGATTGATCATGTTCTTGTAATAGGAATCACGACTTGCATGTCGATGAGTATGACAACCGGCAGGAGCCATAGGAGTTGTCTTTAATTTATTTATGACCTGCATGTCAACATAAACGTCATGTAATTACTTTACTTTATTGCTAACCGTTAGCCATAGTAGTAGAAGTAATAGTTGGCGAGACAACTTCATGAAGACACGATGATGGAGATCATGGTGTCATGCCGGTGACGATGATGATCATGGAGCCCCGAAGATGGAGATCGAAAGGAGCAAAGTGATGATGGCCATATCATGTCACTATTTGATTGCATGTGATGTTTATCATGTTATTACATCTTATTTGCTTAGAACAACGGTAGTAAATAAGATGATCCCTCATTAAAATTTCAAGAAAGTGTTCCCCCTAACTGTGCACCGTTGCGAAAGTTCGTCGTTTCGAAGCACCGCGTGATGATCGGGTGTGATAGATTCTTACGTTCACATACAACGGGTGTAAGCCAGATTTACACACGCGGAACACTTAGGTTGACTTGACGAGCCTAGCATGTACAGACATGGCCTCGGAACACAAGAGACCGAAAGGTCGAGCATGAGTCGTATGGTAGATACGATCAACATGAAGATGTTCACCGATGATGACTAGTCCGTCTCACGTGATGATCGAACACGGCCTAGTTGACTCGGATCATGTAATCACTTAGATGACTAGAGGGATGTCTATCTGAGTGGGAGTTCATAAGATGAACTTAATTATCCTGAACATAGTCAAAAAGGTCTTCGCAAATTATATCTCGCGCTTCAGTTCTACTGTTTAGATACGATCCTAGAGAAAACTTAGTTGAAAGTTGATAGTAGCAATTATGCGGACTAGGTCCGTAAACCGAGGATTGTCCTCGTTGCTTCGTAGAAGGCTTATGTCCTTAATGCACCGCTCAGTGTGCTGAACCTCGAACGTCGTCTGTGGATGTTGCGAACGTCTGACATACACGTTTTGATAACTACGTGATAGTTCAGTTGAACGGTTTAGAATTGAGGCACCGAAGACATTTTGAAATGTCGCGGGACATATGAGATGTTACGAGGGCTGAAATTGGGATTTCAGGCTCGTGCCCACGTCAAGAGGTATAAGACCTCCGACGATTTTCTTAGCCTGCAAACTAAGGGAGAAAAGCTCAATCGTTGAGTTTGTGCTCAGATTGTCTTAGTACAACAATCACTTGAATCGAGTGGGAGTCGATCTTCCAGATAAGATAGTGACGTTTCTCCAAAGTCATTGCCACCAAGCTGCGAGAGCTTCGTGATGAACTATAACATATCAGGGATAGATATGATGATCCTTGAAATATTCGCAATGTTTGACACCGTGAAAGTAGAAATCAAGAAGGAGCATCAATTGTTGATGGTTAGTGAAACCACTAGTTTCAAGAAGGGCAAAGGGCAGTTGAACCCAAAACCCGAGACTAAGTGCTTCTGTAATAAGGGGAACAGTCACTGGAGCAGAATTACTCTAGATACTTGGTAGATGAGAAGGCTGTCGATAGAAGTATATTGGATATACATTATGTTAATGTGTACTTTACTAGTACTCCTAGTAGCACCAGGGTATTAGATACCGGTTCAGTTGCTAAGTGTTAGTAACTCGAAATAAAAGCTACGGAATAAACTGATACTAGCTAAAGGTGAGCTGACGATATGTATTGGAAGTGTTTCCAAGGTTGATATGATCAAGCATCGCACGCTCACTCTACCATCGAGATTGATGTTAAACCTAAATAATTGTTATTTGGTGTTTGCGTTGAGCATAGACATGATTGGATTATGTCTATCGCAATACGGTTGTTCATTTAAAGAGAATAATAGTTACTCTGTTTATTTGAATAATACCTTCAATGGTCTTGAACCTAAAATGAATGGTTTATTGAATCTCGATCATAGTGATACACATGTTCATGCCAAAAGATATAAGATAGTAATGATAGTACCACCTACTTGTGGCACTGCCGTGTAAGTCATATTGGTATAAAACGCATGAAGAAGCTCCATGTTGATGGATCTTTGGACTCACTCATTTTTGAAAAGGAATGAGTAATGTGAACCATGTCTATTGGTATATATGCATGAAGAAACTCCATGCAGATGGACCGTTTGGACTCACTTGATTTTTGAATCGCTTGAGACATGCAAATCATACCACATGGGCAAGATGACTGAAAGCTTCGATGGAACAAGATAGCAACTTGTTGGAAGTAACGCATTTTGATGTGTGCAGTCCAATGAGTACTGAGGCACACAGTGGATATCGTTATGCTCTTACTTCACAGATGATTTGAGTAGATACTGAGCATATTTACTTGATGAAACACAAGTCTGAATTATTGAATGGTTCAAGTAATTTCGGAATGAAGTTGAAGATCGTCGTGACAAGAGGATAAAATATCTATGATATGATCATAAAAATGAATATCTGAGTTACGAGTTTGGCACACAATTAAGACACTGTGGAAATGTTTCACAACTAATACCGCCTAGAACACCATAGTGTGATGGTGTGTCCGAACATCATGGTTGCTCCCTATTGGATATGGTGCGTACCGTGATGTCTCTTATCGAATTACCTCTATCGTTCATGGGTTAAGCATTAGAGATGACCGCACTCACTTTAATTAGGGCACCACGGAATTCCGTTTGAGTCGACACCGTATGAACTATGGTTTAGAGAAACCTAAGCTATCGTTTCTTAAAGGTTTGGGGCTGCGATGCTTATGTGAAAAAGTTTCAGGCTGATAAGCTCGAACCCAAAGCAGATAAATGCATCTTCATAGGACACCCAATACAGTTGGGTATACCTCCTGTCTCAGATCCGAAAGCAATAGGGATTGTTTTTTGAATCAGGTCCTTTCTCGAGAAAGAGTTTCTCTTGAAAGAATTGAGTGGGAGGAAGATAGAACTTGATAAGGTTGTTGAAACTTTACTTCAACCAGATAGTAGCGCAGCACAGGAAAAATGTTTCTGTGGCACCTGCCTCAGTTGAAGAAGAAAGCTAATGATGATGATCATGGAGCTTCAGATTGAGTTACTATCAAACCTCATAGGTTGACAAGGGTGTGTACAACTTCTAAGTGGTAACCCTGTCTTAAAGGTCACGTTGTTGGACAACGATGAACCTATGAGCTATGGAGAAGCGATGGTAGGCCCGGATTCCGAAAATTGGCTCGAGGCCATAAAATCCGAGAGAGGATCCATGTATGAAAACAAAGTGTAGACTTTGGAAGAACTACTTGATGGTCGTAAGGCTGTTAGGTACATGTGGATTTTAAAAGGAAGACGGACAATGATGGTAAGTACCACCATTATGAAGCTCGACTTGTGGCGAAGAGTTTTTCACAAGTTCAAGGAGTTGACTACGATGAGACTTTCTCACTCGTAGCGATGCTTAAGTCCGTCGGAACCATGTTAGCATAAGCTGCATTTATGAAATCTGGCAGATGGATGTCAAAACAAGTTTCCTTACCAGTTTTCGTAAGGAAAGGTTGTATGAGATACAATCAGAAAGGTTTTCTCGATCCTAAGGATGCTAAAAGGTATGCAAGCTCCAGCGATCCTTCTAAAGGACTGGAGTAAGCATCTCGGAGTTGGAATGTACGCTTTGATGAGATGATCAAAGATTTTGGGTTTATACAAAGTTTATGAGGAACTTGTATTTCCAAAGAAGTGAGTGGGAGCACTATAGAATTTCTGATGAGTATATGTTGTTGACATATTGTTGATCAGAAATGATGTAGAATTTCTGGAAAGCATATAGGGTTATTTGAAAAGTGTTTTTCAATGGAAAACCTGGATTAAGCTACTTGAACATTGAGCATCAAGATCTATAAGGATAGATCAAAAACGCTTAATGGTACTTTCAAATGAGCACATACCTTGACATGATCTTGAAGGTGTTCAAGGTGGATTAGCCAAAGAAGGAGTTCTTGCCTGAGTTGTAAGGTATGAAGTTAAGACTTAAAGCTCGACCACGGCAGGAGAAAGAGGAAGGACGAAGGTCGTCCCCTATGCTTTTGTCATAGGCTCTATACGGTATGCCACGCTGAGTACCGCACCTGATGTGTGCCTTGCCACATGTCTGGCAAGAGGGTACAAAGGTGATCTAGGAGTAGAACACTAGATAGCGGTCAAAATTATCCTTAGAGGAATAAGGATATGTTTCTCGGTTACGGAGGTGATAAAGAGTTCGACATAAAGAGTTACGTCGATGCAAGCTTAACACCTATCCGGATAGCTCTGAGTAGAGATACCGGATACGTATAATGGAGCAACAATTTAGAATAGCTCCAAGTAGAACAGTTATTTGAAATGGCTCCAAATATAGCGTAGAGATTTGCGAAGTACACACGGATCTGAGTGTTGCAGACCCGTTGACTAAAACCTCTCTCACAAGCAACATGATCAAACCCAGAACTCATTGAGTGTTAATCACATAGTGATGTGAACTAGATTATGAACTCTAGTAAACTCTTGGGTGTTGGTCACATGGCGATGTGACCTGTGAATGTTAATCACATGGCGATGTGAACTAGATTATTGACTCTAGTGCAAGTGGGAGACTGTTGGAAATATGCCCTAGAGGCAATAATAAATAAGTTATTATTATATTTCCTTGTTCATGATAATCGTTTATTATCCATGCTATAATTGTATTGATAGGAAACTCAGATACATGTGTGGATACATAGACAACACCATGTCCCTAGTAAGCCTCTATTTGACTAGCTCGTTGATCAATAGATGGTTACGGTTTCCTGACCATGGACATTGGATGTCGTTGATAACGGGATCACATCATTAGGAGAATCATGTGATGGACAAGACCCAATCCTAAGCCTAGCACAAAGATCGTGTAGTTCATATGCTAAAGCTTTTCTAATGTCAAGTATCATTTCCTTAGACCATGAGATTGTGCAACTCCCGGATGCCGTAGGAATGCTTTGGGTGTGCCAAACATCACAACGTAACTGGGTGGCTATAAAGGTACACTACAGGTATCTCCGAAGGTGTCTGTTGGGTTGGCATGAATCGAGACTGGGATTTTTCACTCCGTGTGACGGAGAGGTATCTCTGGGCCCACTCGGTAGGACATCATCATAATGTGCACAATGTGATCAAGGAGTTGATCACGGGATGATGTGTTATGGAACGAGTAAAGAGACTTGCCGGTAACGAGATTGAACAAGATATAGGGATACCGACGATCGAATCTCGGGCAAGTACAATACCGCTAGACAAAGGGAATTGAATACGGGATTGATCGAATCCTCGACATCGTGGTTCATCCGATGAAACCATCGTGGAACATGTGGGAACCAACATGGGTATCCAGATCCTGCTGTTGGTTATTGACCGGAGAACGTCTCGGTCATGTCTGCATGCTTCCCGAACCCGTAGGGTCTACACACTTAAGGTTCGGTGACGCTAGGGTTATAAAGGAAGTTTGTATGTGGTTACCGAATGTTGTTCGGAGTCCCGGATGAGATCCCGGACGTCACGAGGAGTTCCGGAATGGTCGGGAGGTAAAGATTTATATATAGGAAGTATGGTTTTGGCCACCGGAAGTGTTCTGGGCATCACCGGTAGTGTACCGGGACCACCGGAGGTGTCCGGGGGTCCACCAAGTGGGGCCACCGGCCCCGGAGGGCTGCATGGGCCAAGTGTGGAAGAGGACCAGCCCCAGGTGGGCTGGTGCGCCCTCCCACAAGGCCCAAGGCACAGGGGAAGAGGAGAGGGGGCAAACCCTAAGGGCAGATGGGCCCTAAGGCCCATGCTCCCTGCGCCTCCCTCTCATCCCCCTCTTGGCCGCCACCCAAAAGCCATCTAGGGCTGCCGCCCCTCTAGAGGTGGGAACCCTAGAGGGGGCGCACCCTCCTCCCCTTCCCCTATATATATGAGGCCTAGGGGCTGCCCAACACACGCGATCTGATCTCTCCCTGTTAGTGCAGCCCTGCCTCTCTCCTCCTCATATCTCGCGGTGCTTGGCGAAGCCCTGCAGGATTGCCACGCTCCTCCACCACCACCACGCCGTTGTGCTGTTGCTGGACGGAGTCTTCCTCAACCTCTCACTCTCTCCTTGCTGGATCAAGGCATGGGAGACGTCACCGGGCTGTACGTGTGTTGAATGCGGAGGTGTCGTCCGTTCGGCACTAGGATCATCGGTGATTTGGATCACGACGAGTACGACTCCATCAACCCCGTTCACTTGAACGCTTCCGCTTAGCGATCTACAAGGGTATGTAGATGCACTCTCCTTCCCCTCGTTGCTGGTTTCTCCATAGATAGATCTTGGTGATACGTAGGAAAATTTTGAATTTCTGCTACGTTCCCCATCAGCTTCGTCTTCGGCGGCTTCTCCACGCCTTGCATCGCCTGCTTCGACGCCGCCGTCGTGCGCCATGGCTAGGCAGGAGCCCCGCGTTGGTGATCCATCACTGCGTCATGAGGAGGGCCGTGTGGTCATCGTCTCCACCCCGGAGATGGATGCCAATGCGGCGACTTTGGCGTCCCTGGGTGCACTTATTTGGCTCGGGGGAACAAGACCGGCGGTGAGCGCTGTGGAGAACAAGGAGGCCATCGACGTGCAGTTCGGGATCAGAGATGTCAAGGTTGTCCCCCACTATCCTGAAGATTTCTTCACTTTGTTCGACTATCAGCACCAACGGGACAAGGTCACTGCGGAGAGGCGCTTCCGCCACAACGGCCTCGACCTGCACTCCACCAACTGGCGCCTTGACGCTCATGCCGACGTGGTCCGAGCAAACTACCATGTTCATCTCTGCATCGAGAGCATCCCTCTGAGTGCATGGTCTGACACCGTGGCGGCTCAAGTGCTCGGGCCAGATACCTTCCTTCACTACGACATCGCTACGCTGCGACAGGAGGATGCCTCTTGTCTCAAGCTGTGGGCTTGGTCGGCGAACCCATCGGCTATCCCCAAGGTGCAGCTCGTCACCATCGCTCCGTGGGTGGCCACCGGAGTGGGCGGAGCTCCGTCCTCGGCCATTGGGCACTCTGGCATCCGTCGACGTGCCATTGTGCATTTGGACCTGCTGGAGAACTACACTCCCGACGCTGCTGGCAACATCCGCCGTCGCCCACGCCCGGATCCCTTCACCTGGATCTATGGTGTGGTGGATGGAGAGGCCAGACCGAGGGACCGCCAAGAACCACCACCAAGACGCCGCGATGACGATGATCGACGCCGATGGGATGATGACCAGGACAGAGATGACAGGCGTGGGCGCGACATAGACAGGCCGCGATCCTCCTGCTGGTGGGGTCTCTTCCGTAGTCGTTCGCGGGCTCCTGAACGCCGAGATGATGGGCGCCGTGATGACCGCAGCGCCGACCGTGGGCGCGACGACCGCGGCCGTGATGGCCGGCGCCGGGCGTTGGCCTCTTCCTGGGAAGGCTCAGCTGACGGGAGCAGGTCAGTGAGCTGTGGACGCTCACTACCGCCCTCCCCACGGACTACCTCCATCGACGTAATTGAGATCAACCCCTCAGGGCGTGGTCTGGGTTGGCTCTGCGGTGCTGCAAGCATAATCACCAAGATCCAACCCTCCATTACGCTTGATGAGGAGCATGACATGGTGTTGGAGGCCCCTGCCCTGCTTAATGATGTGCCTGCTGAGAAGAATGTTGCTACCACACCTGAGCTTGTGCTGGTCACCCCAACTACATTGCAAGTCATGCCAGATGTTGTCCTGGAAACACCATCTCCATTACACCTTCAAGTTGTGCCTGAAGACAACAGCATATGCAACAACTTTGAACTGCCACAAGGCCATGTTACTCCTACTGCCCAAACTAAAGATGTGCCAGTTCTGACTGAACAGGAAGATGAAGATAACTACAACTACAGATCAGATCATACACCGGTCCATGATGTTTCCTTGGTCCAGCCTGAAGGTGAAGTTGAAGAAAGGGAGAATGACACACCAATTACTCCAGTACATGAGGTTCCCTCGGTCCAGCCTGAAGATGAAGTTGAAGATAGGGAGAATGACACACCAATTTTTATCCCTCGCATGCCAGCGTTGCTGCCACCCCCCTCCCCACACTCGACGCCCCCAAGACCTCCTGCTGCTCGCCGTAAGACGCTGGCTGGAGTCACCGGTTTTCAACTGTCGCGTCAGAGCCCCAGAATTGCTGCTAAAAAGAGGAAGATGCCCATCTCCAAGCTTGCTGAGCAACTTCTGTGTCGTCGAATGGGGGTGCTTGCTGATGATGAATAGGTCACAGAGACAGCGATTGCCAAGTTTGCTGACATGTTCCAAGGGCGTCTCCCGGACATTGCTGTTGCTGCCTTGCGTGCTTTATTCCAGCTCGATTGCGACCTCTCCTCCGTGGTAGAAGAGGCCCCGATGCAACATGGAGGTGAAGGAGGGCCGGACACGACCGCGGCAGCCTCGACTGACGCCTAAGCTTTGCTTATTCCTGATGATAGTCAACCTGAAACTTGCTAGATGTACACCTGTTTGCAGCATCTTAGTGTTGTCCTTGATGGTCCTGGCGAGACCAATGTTACCCATGTGGTCTGTTGAGCAGTGTGCTTGTACTGAAGTACTCTTTGTGCAATTATCTTAGATCAAAACCTTGCTATTTTGTGTTGGAATGTACGTGGTCTAAATTGTCCTGATCGCCAATCAGTTGTCCATGAAACAATTGCTGCCTCTTCCTGCTATCTAGTTTGCATCCAGGAGTCCAAGCTTCAGACCATGGATTCCCATGTGGCTGCCTACCTGGGAGGATATCGCCTCAAGAACATTGCACATAGACCGGCGGATGGAACTAGGGGTGGCATCTTGCTGCTTTGGAATGACTCTGTGGTAACCATCTCAAATGTCCAGATTGGCACCTATTTTCTCTCCGCAACAGGTTCTCTCAACAATGCCTCGAATGCAAAGACATTTAAGTTAACGACGGTCTATGGACCTACCAGAAGCATTCATAAAGATGACTTCTTTCTAGAGCTCACCTCCCAAAAACCGGTCGATGGAACAAAATGGCTGGTCAATGGAGACTTTAATCAAATTTATCGGGCCAGAGACAAAAATCGTGCTAATGTTGATCGCCGTCGCCTTCTGAGGTTCCGCAACACTTTGGCGAACTGTAGGCTAAAGGAAATTGATCTACAGAACCGGAAATTCACTTGGAGCAATGAACGCTCTAATCCAACGATGTGTAAGCTTGATGGCTTCTTCTGCAATGATGATTGGGATGTCGAGTTCAGCTCCCATATTTTACACGCTCTATCGTCTTCGCTTTCTGGCCACTGTCCATTATTGCTTGCTAACGATGATGGCCCAATGAGACCCAAAACATTCCGCTTTGAGAATTACTGGACAAAGATGCCTGGATTCAAAAAGGTTGTCGTTGATGCTTGGAATGAAGAATCCATTCATGTGGAGCCCTATCAAAGGCTCTTTCCTAAACTGAGGACTACTGCGAGTAGGCTTCGCTCTTGGTGCAAGTCACTGTTTTCAAATGCAAAGAGACAGTTACACATGGTCCTGGAGGTGATTTTGCTTCTCGATTTGGCTCAGGAGCATGATGAAGCTGACATCCGGAGAAGGCGAAAGAGGAAGATCATTGGATGGGCTGTACTGGAGAAATCAAGAAAGTGGCAAAACTCGAGAATATCTAATCTGAAAGAAGGAGATGCTAACACCCGTTACTTCCACTTGCGGGTGAACCATCGTAGGCGAAAAAATTTCATCCATCGCCTCAAGCACAATGGTGACTGGGTCATTGAACGCAAGCACAAAGAAGATATTATCCATCGTCACTTCAAGAACATCGCCAAAAAGAGACCCTTGCGCAAAACGGATATCAACTGGGGCATTATCCCTACTCCTGATTGCGACCTACATGGACTGGATGATGCCATCTCTGAGGAGGAGGTCAAGGCTGCAATTATTTCCATGCCAAGTGATAAGGCCCCCGGGCCAGATGGATTTACCGGTGCCTTCTTCAAATCCTGCTGGAACATCATTAAGGTTGATATCATGCAGGCTATAAATCGCTTTTCGAATCTTCATGCCTCTCGTTTGCACTGGCTAAACACTGCGGATGTTGCCCTCATTCCCAAGAAGGAGGGTGCTGAAGACATTACAGACTTTCGCCCCATCAGCCTCATACATGCCATCGCAAAGATCATCGCCAAAGTTATGTCCAACCGTCTAGCTCCGCACATGAATGACCTTGTTTCCCAAGCTCAGAGTGCCTTCATCAAAAGAAGATGTATCCATGACAACTTTATGTATGTTCGCAACTTGGCCCGGCGCTTTCACCGCAAAAAAAAACCGACTCTGCTATTCAAGCTCGATATCAAAAAGGCTTTTGACTCGGTTCGTTGGGATTACCTCCTTGAGTTGCTGCTCCATCTAGGCTTCCCTCCGCGCTTCCGAGGTTGGGTCTCGGCCTTGCTTTCTACCGCTTCATCGAGGGTACTTCTCAATGGTGTACCTGGATGCCCAATTTCCCTTGGATGTGGCTTGAGATAGGGCGACCCCCTTTCCCCCCTCCTCTTTGTGCTTGCAATTGATCCTCTACACCATATCCTACAGAAGGCCACAGAGCAAGGCAAGTTGCACCCTATTGATGGAAATGCGATGGTGATTCGTGCCTCCTTATACGCTGATGATGATGCGATCTTCCTTGCGCCAGTTAAGTCTGAAGTCAAATTCTTCGCAGAAACCCTTGCGTGCTTTGGGGAGGTCACTGGCCTGGTCACGAATTGTTCTAAAAGCATGGTTGCCCCCATTCGTTGTGACCACTTGGACCTTGATGATATACTGCATTCCTTCCTGGCCAACCGATCTACCTTCCCGATGAAGTATCTTGGATTGCCACTGTCGGTCAAGAGGCTAAATAGGATCCACTTCCAGCCCCTGGAGGACAAGATTGCGGCCAAGCTTACTCCTTGGCTGGGCATGCTCATGGCATCTCCGGGAAGAGCGGTGCTGGTCAAGTCTGTCATCACGGCCATCGCTATATACTATATGACAGCGTTAAACCTGCCGATTGAGGTCCTGGAAAAGATTGACTCGCTTCGACGAGCCTTTCTTTGGGCTGGCTGTGACAAGGTCACTAGTGGCAAATGCAAGATCAACTGGATGCAGGTCTGCAAGTCCAAGGTTCGTGGGGGGCTGGGCATATTAAATCTAAAGAAGTTTGCGTCTGCGCTTCGCATCCGGTGGCTTTGGGCAGAATGGTCGGATCCGCCGAAGCCGTGGCTTCGCTTGGGCAATCCTTGCGACGTGAATGATAAAAACATTTTTGCGGCGGCCACCAAGGTGCTTCTCGGCAATGGTCTTCGAGCCTCTTTCTGGGAGTCCGCTTGGCTCGATGGTTTGAGGCCCAAAGACATCGCCCCGAAGATCTTTGAGCTATCAAAAAGAAGGGGTTGTTCGGTTCAAAAGGCATTGCAGAATAATTTCTGGGTCTATCAAATTAACACGGACGGGATCACCTCCACTACACATCTGACCGAGTTCGTCAACCTTTGGGAGAAGATTTCTACGGTGCACCTAAACCACGACATGGCTGATTCTATTTCCTGGAAACTCACTAACGATGGCATTTACTCTGCATCCTCGGCCTACAAGGCCCAGTTCTTGGGTTTGGTTGACTCCAACATGCAACAGTTGGTGTGGAAGATCTGGGCTCCCCCCAAATGCAAATTCTTTGCTTGGCTCGTTATCAATAACAGGATCTGGACGGCCGACAGGCTTCAACGCCGGGGTTCGCCTAACTGCGACCGTTGCCCTCTATGCAAACAAGTTCAGGAATCCGCGGCCCACCTACTGTTCCAATGCCGCTACACGGTTCGAGTTTGGGAAAAGATCAAGACTTGGCTTGGCTTGGTGGATGTGCACCCTTCTGCTTGGATGGCTATCCATTCGGTAAAGGCCTGGTGGAACCTTATTGATTCCAGTATGTCGCAATCTAGACGGCTGATGATGTCCCTCATTATGCTTATCTCGTGGGAAATTTGGAACGAGAGAAACGCACGTGTGTTCCGTAACACCGCGGTACCGGTAGGGGTTCTTGTTGCTCGAATCAAAGATGTATCCAAGCTATGGTGTCTTGCAGGGGCAAAATATTTGAGTAATGTAGTGCCGCGAGAGTAATGTGTTGTAATTCGGCTTTGTGGCCAAAACCTCTAAACCTTCTTCTTAATCAATGAAAGTGGCAAATCTTTTGCCCAGTTTAAAAAAAATATCTGGTGCAGGAGTATGGCCGTTTCACAGGATACTCTCTCGACGTCTCCCTCCCTCTACGTGACAACGACACACATCGTTGGCCTCTCTTCCCTTGTCCTGTCTCCGGCACAGCGACGCCGCTCCCCTGACCACCATTCCAACTTTCCGCCGGCAACTTTCCCAGTGCGTACCTCGTTTGGCTAGACCCCCAGCGCCCCGTCGTGCAGGATCCTTTCCTGAAGCGTCCCTTGCGCGGCGCAGCCCATATATGCACCTCTCCCTCCAGCGCCCCCTCCACATATCCCTCCCTTGAACACGGTGGACGCTGACTCCCCCTTGTCCATCTCTGACCATGCCGAGGGCACGTTTACATACAGCTTTGGGGATACTTTCGTGTCAGTGATCATGCCCACCAACTGTTTGATGCAATGCCACATAGTGTCTCTTCTAACTGAATACGTTTCTGAAGAAATGTAATTCTTGTAGTGACTTAATTTTGGAGTCTTCTAACTTATGGTAGCTCACTCTTAAGGTCTACCTCAAAATTGTGTTTCACTTTGTGTCGATGATATTGTCTGTAGTTATCATCGGCCTCTTGGTACAGACTCGATCGGACTGTTATAGAAGGTCTTTTGTATGCTTGTCTCCCATAGGCTACCAAGGGGATCCACAAGTATAAATGCTTACGACTTAAAGAGTGCATTTGGTTTGCTGAAACTTTCAAAATTGAAGCATATTTTGTGTTCATGATGTGCAATATTGAAGGTTAGAACCTTCAAAAGCAATGGGCAAAATAATTTCTTCTATATATGACAGTGCTTTTCCATTGGTGTATATCCGTGTCTAGAAGGCTGGAGTGTTTATCCTTTGGTACCATTGTCTAAAGAACAACAAATTCGTAGATTTTAAGAATATACTTTCAAATTGGATGACATTGTACTACACTAGATGCAAATCTAAAATTTAGATTCTTTTTAAGAAAGAAGTTGTGTATTTGGAAAGTGATTACAGTGGGGAAGAGATCAGGGAAGTCACTACAGTGGGGAAGACATCAGGGAAGTCATTCGAGGTAATACACCTGGCCTGGCCTCGATCATCACAAAATTGCTATTATAGATACAGTTTAATTCACATACTCCCTCTGTAAACAAATATAAGATTGTTTAGATCACTTCAGTGATCTAAACGCTAATCAAGTATTATGGGCATCCTGAGCCTAATAAGTAATCAGATGCAGGTTTTCTTCCTAGAGACTTCCTCATATGCAGCAGGTATCCTGAGCCTAATCAAGTATTATGAGCATCATATTGGCAAACTAATTTCATAATTTGCATATCAGGTCATCCATTTCCATGGAGAAATTTATTGGCTCAAAACAAACAAACTCACGTGCGAATGGTAGGAATAGTTGCACTTCCCATGCCTCCTAATCCTATGCATGAGCCATATGCAGGCATCCTCTTACACAGGCTATGATTGCCACCCAAAAATCACAAGACAGATTGTGTAAGGCGTTTGGAAGCAGAAAATAGAAGAGTTCTCTTTTTGGTCTCGCCTGGGACAGTACCGCTCTCACATCTGCTGGCGGTAACCAGAGGAAAATTTGTGGACCAACCAGTCCTGGAACAAGGTCAGTTCTCAAAGTAGGGGGAGATAATTCTGAAGAAAAAAAAAGTAGCGGGAGATGCAGTAGAAGAGTTCCTCGTGCAACTTGTCTCCTTTCTACTGAAGAGTGGGCCATCTAGCCTGCATCACAATCATAGTGTGTTTTGCTTATCAATAATAAGGTAGGATTAGAAAACGGGCCACACCACATTAGGAGACAAAATAGTGTATTTATTCTTTTTTCGACTTATAAGGAGCATAGCTACTAAAATTTTATTTCTGAAAACTGATAATACAAACCATCGGCCTCAGTCAGGTTCAGCTCCCCTCCAAGGATTAACATAAATAACCCCGCAAAAAAAGGATTAACATAAATAGCTATAGTTTACATCTAAATTTGGTGGTGAAACATTATACATCCAGCATCACAAAACCAGCAACAGCCAGGCAATGAAACTTATTACAGAACCAGCGAAATGACAACTAGCTAAAGAACTACAGCCAACGAAAACAATCCAATGACGCCCGCACAACCTCGAGCTGGTACACCAGACTCTCTATGAACAGTCGCAGGACCCAGGCTATTATTGGTTTCATACTTCAACTATCCTATTCAGAAAGAGCAACTAGTCAAGTACCCAAAAAGCATCTGAAAAATGTACCAAAGTGCATAAACGAGTGATGATACCTTGATGCAGCATTCCACATTTCAGCAGATTGAGCAAGCATTTGGATCCTCCTCAGCAGAATAGACGACTGTTGGACCCGGATAACAATAAATATAATAATGATCCTCCATACCGAGGGAACATTCTGTGCCATATAGGGAGTCCCCAGTAGCTTCCTCTGTACTCTTCTCCCTGTCATCATGTATCATCTCTTTCACATAATACCTCCCGATTTGTGGCTCTGGATTGCTGGGGAGTTCACTGGCAGCCTTCCTAATGACAGCAGCCAACATTTCCACCTCCCAAGCTATCGCTCCCTTGCAGCTAATCCTAACTTCAAGGTGCTGCAACGTACGGAGATGGGGAATGCCAAAATCATTATCACCCAATACGGGTTGCGGCTCATGTGCGCTGAATGGAAGTGTAAACTTTTCAATGCTCTGCATGGCTCCAGCTTTGAACATCAGCCCTCTCTCAATATCCGGACAATACAAGCGAAACACCTTTAGGCATTTGAATGTGCCACTCTCGATGATAAGCCCTTTTGGAACTATTACTTTTGAGCTGAGCTCAAGAAATAGCAGGACAGGCAAGTTGCCAAAAATGTCAAGAGCTTCCTGTGTCACTGGATTAACCATAATGTTCAATTTGGTGAGGTTACCCATTGAGGCCATCCAACTTGGATTCTCACCAATATAACATTTTGGGTATAAGGTCAACTCTTGGAGACGATGAGGAGTTGAGGACGAAGCATCAAACATGAACTCATATGAACCATTGGATCGGTCACTAGTAACTTCCAAGAACTGAAGTTTGGATTTGCCAAGGTCACACAGGGCCAATACCAAACTATCCGCAAACATTGTTTTTTCCTTGTGCAAATCACTAATGCGCCAGAGAAGACCAAGAGATCTCAAATTGGCTAAAGTTCTCAACTCTAGCAAAGATGTTACTTCACAGCTATCGTCTACAATTAGTAATGACAGGTCCTGGAGAGAAAGCATTTTGTCAATTCCGGCAGGCAACTTTACCTTTTGAACCAGTAGATGTTTCAACCGTTGCAGTTGAACAATACTTGCTGGCAGTTCTCTTATAGCAGTTCGTTTCAGATCCAGTGTCTCCAAATATTGTAGTTGCCCAATGTTTTCCGGAAGCTCTGTAATAGTGCTAGCAGAAAGCCGTATATATTTCAACTGAGGCAGCGCTCCAATATTCACCAGATAACTGTTTTGGATAGGGCTTTCTATATCAACTACCCTGAGTACACTGAAGTTTGAAAGAGGAGGCAATTGTTGAGAATCCCCAAAGATACTGAGGGATCGAGCTTGAGAAACCACAAGTGAGTCTGTGCTGAACTCCTTTTGGGCACCATAGTCAAGCGAGAGACGCCGAACCTTAAAACGCGAGACAACTGTGTCCTGTCGATTTATCAAACAGGTGAAATTTTCTTCAGCAGCCTTAGATACAATGAAATCAAGAATCATATCGTGCACTCGGCATGCCCTTGCTCGACCATCATACTCGATATCTATCGGTTGAATCATACTTCTATTTATAAGCTCATTAAAATAGCTTTCTCCTTGTTCTTCTAAAGTTTTCCCACATTCTGCTGTAATGAAGCCTTCTGCTATCCACCTTCTTACTAATCGGTCTCTAGTAATCAGGCAGGCTTCTCGAAATACACTAAGATACAACAAACAAGTTTTTAGGTGGTAAGGAAGATCAATATAACTAAGAGATAATATCTTATTCATGTCTTCCATCCCAGCATTATTCATAAGTCCCAAACCAATAGAATCACGTACTATCGTCCACTCTCGTCTTGTATATGATTTGGTACACAATAAACTGGCCAGAGTAATTACTGCCAATGGTAGACCACCACACCTTTTCACAATTTCATTGGAAACGTCTTCCAGTTCAGGTGGGCATCCACCTTGCCGGTCGAAAGCTCTTCTATAAAATAAATGTTGAGAATCAGCTTCACTGAGCACACTTAATTCGTGTATATGGTCATGGCGACGGACGCAGCATGACTTAGCAACACTATTGATTCTTGTTGTCGTCATTATTCTACTACCAAGCTTGCCATCAGGAAAAGCACATTTTATAGCATCCCAGTTTCGAGCATCCCATATGTCATCAATTACAACAAAGTACCTACAAGAGAAAAAAGGTTGAGTTCCAACAAGAAGATAAATGAGAGGGTTCAATTAATCTAGCCTGTTTTTCTAGAAAGTCGGATGTTATATATGTGAGCTTTGGAGGTTCTGGTTTACTAATCACTAATATGTTTGACTGCGGCTAAATAGGCACATGTTGTATGGGCCGGTTCTATGCAATAGATTACATGTTTCCATGCACATATTGTCGAGACCAACGGTTTGCCACTGGCGCTTTCAAAGGGTAGTTTTCCAAAACTCCACGGCACATGTTGTGATCTCCATCACATGAGTAGCGAGGGGGTAAGGGAAAATTTTGACTATAAGCAAAAGTTTTCAGCCAGCTAGATAATAGTATGTATGTTTCATAAAATATATTTTATAACTGGATACCTAAGATAATAATTAGGCAGACTCACAATGAACAATTAATACTATATTTGAACGTTGGTCTCTCACTGCCTTGCTATCAAAAGATGCTCGAAAGGAGACGTGTATTTTAAATGAAATATCAAAAGGATCAATAAACCCAATATTCCTTGAAACTATAAATAGATTGAAAATTACAACATTTTCCTGGGTAAATTTTTCTTGATTTTCTCAATTACTGGGTATTCTTAATTATTTTCAGTTTTTTGAAATTATGTTTATTTAAAATATATTTCCTAGACGAAAATTTCTCTTCTTCATTTTTTTCTCATTTATTTGATTTTATTAACTTGCTAAAAATAGATCTACAGAGATCCCTAGAGGAATTTGGTGACTTGCCAACTGCAATTGTATTGTGAGGATATGACTACATGCAGGAATCAAGTCGATCAAAACTATTCTGAGTGGTAGAAAGAACTCCTGATGGTTGACACATAATTGCATGTCATGCACCAGACACGGAGGGCGTTTTCCTCTTTAAAGAAAACAGTAAATAAAAGATAATGCAGAATATAAACGTCAATCAAACTTACAAATTACAATTAAGAAAATTCTAAACTTTTTGTCCCAAAAAATAATTCCCATCGTTATGAAATTAATTTGTCTTAGAGCTATTATTAGGTACCTCTTATCCTGCAGAAATTCCCTAAGCTTCTGTATGAGTAAATCTTCACCCCATGATTCTGTTTTCTGGTACCGGTATTCTGTCTCATTAGTTTGAAAGAGTATTGCCCGTAGTATCCTTTTCATATCAAAGTTTCTGGACATCAACACTTTAGCCTGAAATTCGAACTGCCCTTGAAGGTGTGTGTATACCTGGATCGCAAGTGTTGTCTTTCCCAAACCTCCGCATCCAACAATTGACACCACCTTCAACTCTTTCTCTTCCCAGTCGGTCACCAACTTAATGAGCTTATCCCTTGTAGCATCAATACCAACAAGAGCAGTAGCCTCGGCATACAGCGCAGGCATTCGAGGGTCAATTGTTGTCGTTGATACCCCAGAAATTACTACTTGCGCAGGCATGGTAGGCGGTATCAGCAACCTCTTCTGTCGCTCGCTTGTGTCCATGACTTGGATCTTGAGTTGTTCAAGCTCACCAGAAATTCCATGGGCAACTCCTATGTTTTTCACCTTAGCAATGCTCTTGCGGATGAAGCCCTTGATGCCACTTACTTTATTTGGCTCGTGTACGAGCTTGTGCATGTACTTGTCGATGCAGTCTTCGATTTCGTAGGCCATCTCTCTCACCTGGTCTCTCCAATCCTTAGTCTGCGGGTCCAGATCCTCCTTGTCAGCCAAATTCCTGAGAAAAGCATTGATGCTGCTCAGCTCGAGTTGTAGTGAGCCGATTTTGGTCTTCACGGATTTCTGCAGCTTGTACTCGTCGCTCAGCAGTTCCGTGAGCTTCTTGAGGAGGGGGTTCATCACCCCAGTGGCAGCGCCCACCATGATTCCTTCCATCGGATCTGGGCGTGCTCGAGCCAGCTAGACCACTCGCAATCTCAGAATCTCGTAGTGTTGATACTGCATTCGTGACCAGTTACAGAACAATTACAAGCTGCTGCTACCAAGAGCAGAGTAGGTTCAGATCTGAGAAAGAAGACTGTAAATTGAACAGTCAGATGTACCCAATCTAACTAATCTCATGGGGAATCAAGAGCTAAATTCGTGGCATAGTCATAACGTACCTCTACTGATGTTCGGCGGCCATTGCTCGGGCTGGCTGTAGATCGAATCTGTTGCTCCCTTGCTGTTGGCACTGGTGCAGCTAGAGGCGTTGAGTGAAGCTGGGAAGGTGAAGAAGTGGGGAGCGGATGCACTGATTGGTCTTATCTTCTCTAGTGCACCGGGGTCACTTTCCTTAGACAAGTGCACCAATAATTGATGGGGGAATCAATTCAGCGCAAAGCTGGCTAAACGGCCGTGCTAGCTGGGCCGGCCAGGTAGCACACAGTTACGGCACGGCCCAGGCCCTGCACACAGCACGTCAAGGGCCATGCCTAGGCTTGGAGGCTGGACACATGAGCCAGCACGGCCATTTATTCTTTTATATTTTTTTGAATTATATAAATATATATAGCCTATATAACCAGCCTAATAGGGCTAAAATGGTCAAAATATAGCCCTAAGGCCAAACTGCTAAACAGACAAGTTTGCTAAACGGGCCAAGGTGCTATCCCATTAACTAAGCGGCCGTGCCTGAGCCTGAAGGCGCACCACGTAGGCCGGCATGGCACGGCCCGCTTAGTAATCATGCCCCATGGGTCGTGCCGCGCCTTACACGGATATCATGGTCGAGCCTAGCAGGCCTGTTTGGCCAGCTCTGATACAGCGTACGTACGCACACACACTCCTTTGATCCTGTAATCAGGCCTGGTCCATCGTGGGTGTTATTTTCACTAAATTACCCTTAAAAGATCTTATTTCGTCCCCTCACCCTTCAAAAACTTGTTTTGTGGCTTGACCCTCTATTGCCGCCGGTCAAACTGGCGGCAATAAATCTGAGGTCGCAGTTGCAGCTACGTGGCAAGATAAGTCAAAAACGGCTAATTGGTTCTTAAGGGTCAGTGTTTATTCTAGGGGTGAGCACCACATAGGATTTATTGCCATTAGATTGACCGGCGGCATATATTGGGTTAAACACCAGATTATTTGATGTGGTTATAGGGATCAGGCCACAAAATAAGTTTTTAGGAGGTTAGATAAAATCTTCTTTTTTAACAAAAGGTAGATTTTATTAACTTAAAATGAAGCATCAAGTGAATACAAACACAATGACTACACACCCCGCCTCTGCATAGCTTGGATGCATACAGACAACACCAACGCACACACATAAAAACACGCCGGCAAATAACAAAGCCATATAAGACCGAAACTATGCCTAAGAAAGGTAAAAACACCGAAGCATGGACAAACTACAATTGTGACAATATCCGCATCAACCATATCCTGACGTCACGAAGACAACGGGGTTCTTCAACAGCAATGCCTTCATGAAAGGTGCGGCGCTCTAGCGTCTTCGTAACCGGATACAACCACGAAAGGTCAGATACTAGGTTTTCATCCTGAATAACCATACAAGCATAACCGGGCAATGCCTTCAACAAGGTAACGACGCAAAATCATTGCCAAATATAACTAATTCGGGTCATACCTCGGTTTTCACCCCAGAACTCGTCGTAGTCAGTAACATGTCGCCACCACTTTTCCGCGATTCTAGTAGCCACATGCGTTGGAGTAGAAACCGAGCGCCGCCACCACACAACTACCCTCTGCGTCAAGCCGTCGTGTCTATATTGCATCTCACTGTCGAAAGCAGCCACCAGATCTGAAGATTTCGATGGTCACCGGAATCCACAGTGAGATCTTCGTCTCATGTTGTATCCTGCCCGACTGCATCTCCAGCTACCTGTCGGAGCTGCTGATCCTTGCTGAGCAATGGCCACCTAGCTGGTTGTAGATGTAGACAACCACATTCCGAGCTTGGCAAGGTCGTACGCCAGAGTAGGATCGCACGGCCTTTCTGGCCATGGATTTGGTCCTAGGAGGCCACCACTCCATCGTTGGAAGAGGTGCCACTGCCTGCCACAGCCAGAACGCAGTCGGCGAGCCCGAAGCATGAGGTCACTGCACAGGGAAGACACCACGCCGAAGCCGCAGATCCTCGCCTCGCACAGCCAGGAGGTGCGCGAGTGCGCCCAGGAGGAGCAGAAGCGCTCCGCCACCACCATCCTTGGGTCCGGCACGTCTTTGCCGGCGATCCCTCCGGCGGCGGCGCGGTAGGGAGACGAAGGGGAAGACGCTGCGGGGTGGCTAGGGTTTCCCCTGTGTCACCAAGCATGGGCGACGAAATAAAATCTTTGAGGGGTTATTTCATGAAAATAACACCCATCGTGATGTAGAAGCCAAATCTTACCTACTAATAAAGCGCCGATCGTTTCCGGTCGTACGTCGCTGCCCTTTTTGCATAAAAGTCCCCCTATTTTTTCGGAATTAATGCGCAATCCAACTTAAAGTGTAGAAAACGTTTCGTTTTTTTTCGAAAAACACCCTGCCTCAACTGAACCGCCGTGCACGCGCCGCCGCTTGCCGCCGGCGTCGACGCCGCAGAAGCAAGGCAGGGTCGCGGCGGGCGTTGAAGGGCGCGGTGGACCGAGGCGTCGCGGCGGAGGATGATAAGGCGGCCGGCGTGCTCTCTTGGGGCGAGGCGTCGTGGCGGGTTGTGGTTAGCGCGGCCAGCAGTGGAGTGAACGCGCGCGGGGAGGGGAGGGGACGGGAGGCGCGCTGCTGCTGCGGCGGCGGCGGCGGCCGCTGCTGGGCTGAGCTGTGGTATGGTGTGCTGGTGGCGCGCCGAGCAAGCTGGGAGCAAGTGGGGGGTTAGGAGTTCATGGATGGGGAGGAGGGAGGGAGGGGGGAGGTGGCGGTCCGTGCGATGCTTGAAGAAGACGAGGAGGTGGGCGGGCGGGCGGGCGCCCCAGCATCCTTATACCGCGCCACCGGGCTCGCCGCGGGCGGGGGTAGCTCACTGCCGCACGACCAGTCCACGCCGCATGCAGCGGCCGCGAGCTCCCATCGCGCGACAGCGGCGTCGGCGGGGCGCGGCAGCGGCAGCATTGCAGGCTGGCGGGCCAGGGCGGGCGCATGTGGCTGGCTGCGAGTGAAGCGGCGACAGACGGTAGCGAGGAAACGGGGGGGAGCGAGCGGCGGCGCTGGCTAGCGAGCGAGAGGCGTGGACAGGTCGCGGCGGCAACAGCAAAGCAGCAGCAGCTAAACAACGAGCTTAACAGCGAGGCAGCTTCAGTGGTCACGAACTAAATGGCTGGCTCACCTTGGCGAAGGCGTACTCTGAATCTTCAGTTCCGTGTCGTGATTTGGATGGATGAGACCGTGTCCTTCTCCAACATAAATCAATTTCCAATGTAGTCGAGTACGAGTCTCTGTTCTTCTCCAACGCAAAAGCATGTAGTGCCCGACCCGGATTGGACTTGGCTGTAATAATAAGGAGGGATCCTCGACCGGAACGTCCATCAGCCCGCGTCCCTCGACCAGAATCTCCATCGAAACCCATCACATTGCAACTTTCAGAGGAACATCAATGTCGCTGGCGGAGGAAAATCATCCGTCCAGCCGTGCTATGTCGAGTTCGCCGGCGGAAGAAGAACACCCGTCGAGCCCTCCATTGCCTGAGGCGGCTACACCAGAGGTATTTCTCCCCTTGAAAGTTACTACACCTCAGGCTAGCATGTTTGCATCTCTGAATTTTTTTAGAGATATGTTCAGGGTTGTTTGCTGTCTGAACAAGACACATATCTGAAGATTCAGTATTGACTTATACCTTGGAGTTTACATCTGTTGTATTGTTCCTCTATTCTAAACTGAACCATGCTAATCCGACCAAGTTTGGGCCTACACGTAGTCAAAAGTTTGAGTGATAGTTATGTTCCAGTTGCATTTATATTCAGATTTCAGAGAAGGAACAAAGTTCCATGAAAAACAAACTGTTAGTGTGTTCCTTGACGTTATACACCTGAGCACCCCTACTGTTAGCACCAAAATTAGCATTATTCTTGGCATGTATATAAATGCTTTGTTTGCATGATTATTTGATTGAAGTAGGGCAGAATGACAGTAAACTGAACCATGAAATTTTAGAATCAGAAAGTAGGCATATACATCGTCATTAGCTCATTCTTCAGAAGTTGCTCCATGTTACTCCAGTTTTAGGGCTCCAGAAGCTTAACCATTGCAATTTCACTAGACTGCCTCTGGCCAAATGATTGCTATAATCATTCAACCATGTATTTATAAGCTACAAATCCACATTTGAGATTGGTCTGAATCTGAAATATTATACCAACAAACTAACGGTTTGAGGCTTACCTTTTATTTGTGTTGTAACTGCAGAAAATAGATGACACTGCTGAACTGAACATTACAGAGATTTGGATAACCGACCTTCAAAAAAAGCAAAAATTGTGGAAGCAGGTGTTCTGGAGCCATCACCAATGTCGCCAACTATATCAGCATCTACACCAATTTCTGAATGTTTTGTATCCATTGTGCTGGAATCAGATAATCAGATAGATCATGATCCATTGCCATCGCCTCCATCCCCATCTAGCTCAACTCCTGTTTCAAATAAAGAGATCAAAGTTGATGAGACATATGATTATCTCCCACAAGGTATTTGTTTGATTTATTATTTGTACTTTTGTATTCAATAACTCTTAAATTATTGTGTTTTTTGCAGACTATGCATTGACCGACCATGATCTATGTGCACATATAGCAATAGAATCATCTTTACGTAAAGAATTGCTGGTTCAGATAGATGGAAGTTCTGTGAGACAAAATCAATTGATGTGTCTGCTAGATGAAAAAGAGTGGGTAAATGATGATGTAAGTACACTTACTCAAACAGGAAAGAGTTTCTAAACACTAATATTTATTAGTAATGTATTTTCTAAATCTTAACTTCAGGTGATCTATGCATATATATGTTGTTTAAAGGACCAAATTCATGTACAGAATGACAATAAAGTATATTTTGAGAGTCCTTTTGTTACCTCACTATTAAAACGGGATGGCAACCTTGGCATACAAGACGATAGTGCCTTTATGACAAAGATTGTCAAAAAATATATGGAGCATGACATGGTAACATACATTCCATAACTTTCATGATTTATGTTTCAAACATTTGTATTTTTTCCCTAATTATCTTTATTACAGATAGAACTTCCAATAAATACCGGCAACATGCATTGGTATTTAGCTATTGTGAATACAAAAAAGCGTGAGATCCAAGTACTGGACTCATTGTGCTGGAAGTTTGATCGAGAGGACCTTGCTATTATGGTTAGTTACAACACCAATTTTAATCCTACATGTAAATGATATAAATTCATATTTCGTTAATGTCTATCATTTCTGAACACCAAATTTCTTTTAGCTACGAGGAGTACAATTTCATTTGGATCTTCTTAAAAGTCAGAACTTGATTAAGGACGATTGGAAAGACGTTGATCTTACTGAATGGAAGATCACAGAACAGTTACAAAATCCAATTCAAAAAGACAGTTCTTCTTGCGGTTTATTTACGGTCAAATTTATGGAATATTTCACCGGATGTACACTATCCTACCCAATTACACAGGTATATATCTTTTATATTTGGTAAAAGCATGTTAATTTTTAAAAATGTACTGATGATTGTTCGTTTTGCACAGGAAATGATTACTTCTTTTAGGTTTAAGTTAGCCAGCATACTATTATGTTGGAAAACAAACACTGCATCAATGACTACAATCGTTGAAGAAAGTGACGATGACAATAAGGGAGATCCTGATGATGTTCAAATATTGGAAAGTGTAGATGATATTAAAAAAACAAAACAAAAAATCCCATTATCTGTCGAAAATAAATATAGATCACTAATATCTATTCTTTCTAATATGAGCCAGCATGAGTTAACAGGTGCACTCTGTAACTTCATTAAATCAATCAAATACACCGAGATTTTAGAGTAAGTCCTTTCACATTAGTAGTGCAGTTGTACAATATCTTACTTATTTTCTTAATGGTTTATTTACGTAATTTTTACCACTATCAGGAAAGTATGGATCCAAAGTTCAAAGCCATATCCAATTAGCTTGTCTCTCAGAAAGCTACAAGAAATGCTACAGGATGATTTACCCATGGATCGAGATTGCTTTAATTTGGTCGTACGGAAGATTATGTTTGATGACATCCAAACGGCACAAAAAACAAAACAATTGATAACAAAGCATTATGTTGACATGAAATTTTGGGTATGTTTTTATATTCATTATTTACTTTTTTCTATATTCTAATTTTTTTAATCACCTTTCTAACCAATTATGTTTGTGTTCTAGATGACTTCTGATTTTGGACGACACCCAGAATTCCGCAAAAAGTTAGATGTGGAGCAACTAGCAAATTCTGTTCGCAGTTGGCCTGGTATCAAATATAATGTTTCAACATGCAAATCGGTAAGAACACTTCTGTATACTTTAGACCACAAGATTTTTATTGCATCTAATATGTAGCCTATTTCAGATTCATATTCCAATACAATCCAACGGTGATTTCATTCTATTCACATTGGACACAGATACCAGAACAGTCTACACTTTGGACCCTACTCCTATTAATCCCATGTACCAATGCAACCCACTCGCAAAATATGTGGAAAAAATTATATGGATTGCCAAACACTTACCGAAAGCAATGTCAAAAGCATGCCCTGGATCTAGATGGTACGAAAATATTCTCCTATGGCATCAAAAAATCCTAGATGATATTCCAGTTTACAACAGGTATTTTTCAAGAGATGAGTATTGTATACTGAGTACGTTTTGTTTTTATTATTATGTATACAATATTAATTACTAACATATGTATTCTTATATACAAGGGAACTGTCCGATTATCTTGTTCCCATGTTCATGTCCACATGGGAAGATGAAAGACCAATATCGCGACCGTACAAATCATAAATATTATAATTACAAATTCGATTCTAATGTCATTCGTTTACAAAAAAATATGGATGTATAGGATGGATATGAGCTCAGAAAACTAATTTTGGGCCAACTGCTAACATTCAAGGACAATGAATGTGAAGATAACATGCCTGCCGGTGTACTTGAATTCATCAGTTGTATCAGGAAAATCCAATGTAAAACTGGTATGTAAAATAGTATGATTCGTAAGATTACATAATAAAAAATTCTTTTCACAAGATTGATTACTTAGTTGTGCTAACTCCAATTTGCTCAAACAGGACGTGCGTGCTATTTCTGAAAAAAGAAGCTTCTCTATTGGCCAGCATCCCCGGTGGTAGTTTTAGATATCCAGCAAATGAAGGGCGCCTCATAATCCGAGCAGTTGGGTCAATTACATATAGTTGGTTGTAAATGACTTCCAGTTTCTAGCTTATAACGAAATCTAGACATGTACTCTTTAAAAATATTCTGTTCATGATGGTGGACATATGTATTGGTTGAAATTATCAAGTTGATTACTAGCAGTTGCGGTGCTCTTATTATTTTATTTCCACAAATATGTTCCCCTCAATCTTCCTGCTGGTTTGTCCGTACTTCCGCTGGATGATGCTCTGTTTAGGCATTGTGCAAAATAAATATAAGTAAAAGAAGTGCCGGATGAGAATACTGTGATCATTGATCTTTTATTTAAACCCCGCAAAGCTTGTTGCAAATCATCAAGTGTCTACACTTTATGTGAGTTGGTATTTGCAAACTGAATGATTGCCCAGGAAAGGGTAGGAGCTCGGCCATTTCATATTGTAATTCTTCTTAGAACTGTCTAGGTAATTTTAAGAATGAATGTATTTATTGAAAACTATATGCATGGCTTTAACTCTTCGGTGAGGTATTCCGTTAAATCAAATGGAACCCTCTTCGATTAATTTTCACTGTCACGTGGTCTTCAACAATGGGATCCTCTCTCTCCCTTTATTACTCCCATCAAGATATGTAGAAAAAAGTAAAGTAACTTAGAACAAATCTCAAAGCATACTCAGTAAGGACGCCCAGGCAGAAAAAAGTAAATTTATAACAAATCTCAAAACATACCCCAACCTACTGGATTGGACGTGGAAGAGAAAAATACAATCAGAAGCATACACCAACTTGGACTCGGACATGGAAAACATACACCAACTTGGACTCGGACATGGAACCAATCGGGAACCATACACCAACTCGGACTGGCAAAGGTTCTATACTAATATAAATACCCAGCTCTCAGAGATTGAACGCCCAGAGAAAAAAGTGCCACCAGCTTAGTACACGCCAAGCAATCTCCAAGCTACAGCGCCAACCAAAACAAAAGAGCCGTCAAGTATGTTCCTTGTCTCCCGTTTTCGTTCTTCCCAATGAATTCTTGAATCTCACACATGGTATTTGATACTCATCAGTCCTAAAAAAAATGCAAAAAACAACCATGAGATGTAGGATTAAGAGAACAGATTTTTACATACATAAATTTTCTTTTTCATAACAAAAGCAATATTACCTATGTTTGATGTCCAGTAAAAAAATACCATGTTTCATGCATCTCACATGCCAGGATGCTCATCCGATACATATTGACTTCACATTCCAAGCCAGTCTAGCAACAAATTATCTTGTATTGCATTACAAAAATTTTCTTTCCATCCTGCAGGAAAACATCTGGACCATAATCTCAAATCATGGATGCTAAGGAAAAAACAAGAAAGAGGGACAGAGAGCGGTATGAACGCATGACCGATGAAGAAAGGCATGAGAAACTCAAAAAACGCCGTGAAGCCTATCAATGAAAAAAAGTATCAGGAAAGACACCAGAACAGAAGGCGGCAAAATGTGGACAAGAAAAAAAAAGATATGCAAATATGCAAACAGAAAAGAAGAAAGCAAGAATGGAACAAATTGAAGCTCACCGTCAATTGAAACGCAACACACTATCCAAAGATTCAGTAGCAATGGAGAACCCTGAATATGTCGCAACTGAACAGGAGGAGAGCACTTCTACATTTACTGTAAAACACAGGGATCATGTGGCAGCGGGAGAAAGGCAAGCGTTGCTACACCGTCGTAACGAAGAATTCACAAGAAGACGTAAGCAAGCTATTTCCGTATCATCAAAAGAAGATGAATCCATGACGGAAACCTGCAACGAAAACACTCAGCCTCTAGAGCAGCCACAAGTCATGACTTACGGTAATAATCTCGATTTTATACTTGCATTCCAAGTAAATATAAATCTGTCTATACAACTAACCATCTATTTTGGACAGACATCCCCTCCTCAATGTTTCCAAGCATCAGAGAAACAGATACACCGACACAATCATTATACAATGATGATCATGGTAAAGTAACTATGTGGAAGGACATCCCCTGCACAATGCTTCCAACAATCAAAGAAGTGCATGCACGAATACAATCACTATGCAATGATGGAATCATATATGAGCAAGAAGAAACCATTAAAGAAATAGATGCGGCAGCAAAATCAATGTGCAACGAGGATCAAGGTAAGGTTATCAATTTCATATATGTTCTTTGCCAATTCAAACAAATATATATATATAAATATATATATATATATATATATATATATATATATATATATATATATATATATAATTTTAAAACACAGGTAATGATGGAGTAATATTTGAAGAAGACACAGACGAAGATGAATACATGTTCACCGGTGAAGGTATGCTTAATACAATAAAAATAAATTTGCAACATTACAATACTCCTTACTAAATTTAATATGTTGTATATCAAATCAGAGTGGGGCAGAGAAGTGGAAATTGAAATCATAGAAGACGAGGAAGACCTCAACCCTGATCCATATGATCTTGTCTACGGCAACATACCAACAAGCACAAACGTGCTTGAAAAAGAAGAAGATTGTTGTTTCTGCCATGCAACCAAATTCAAGTATGAAAGTCAGGGATTATGCTGCAAAAAAGGACAGATAAGACTAGCCAATCCAAATACACCACCGGAACTAATGAGGCTTTGGACAAGCAACGACTCTGATGCAAGACATTTTCGGCAAAATATAAGATTTTTCAATGGGCATTTCTCGTTTACTACACTATACTGCCAGCTCGACAGAGACACAACAGACATGCAAACGGATGGTATTTACACCTTTCGAGCACATGGACAAATATATCACAACATACACTCATTTGGTAATAGTCACTCAGATCCAAAGCATCTGAAACTATACTTCTACGACGATGATCCAAGCTTAGAGCATCGATACCGTCGTTGCCGTGAGGAAATGTATGAGCAATACAAGCATGTGATTGCAATAATAACAGATATCCTACGCGGTAACCTGTACTCTCAACAGTTTAGGAGTTTGGGACAAGCCCAAAACCTTGAGGACTACAGACTGATCTTGAACCTTGACCAGAGATTGGACCAAAGAACATACAACGAGCCAATCAATTCGGAGGTAGCTGCAGTGTGGATTGAAGGAAATGAAAGAAGAGATACATATGACAGAAATGTAATATTACATGGGAACAACAACGAAAAAGAGCACATTCGATCATATTACGAGTGCTATGATCCGTTATCGTATCCTCTATTCTTTCCAAGAGCTGAACTGGGTTGGCATAGGAAAATCCCGAAGAGGGAAACACGAGAGGAAGATATTGGTGCTGAAAATATCAGTAATGACGATGACCCAGGTAAAAAAATTCAAATACTATTAGATAAAAAATCAATTTTCATATACTACCACCTATGCAACTAACTTTTTATGTTGCAATATTTGCACAGATTCGGCCAATGGCCTATGGGTAACAATGAGAGAATACTACTGCTATAAATTCCATACACGACCAGGCATATTCAACCCAATTTTGCATGGCGACGCCTTTTCCAGCAGTTTGCTGTAGATACATACATCAAGATTGAAAGCTCCAGACTGGATTACATCTGGCATAATCAAAAGAAAATAAGGGCTGACCTATACCAAGGCCTTCTAGATAGCATTCAAGCTGGAGAACAGAATGGAGATGCGGTCGGAAAACGGAGAGTACTTGCCTCGTCATTTATTGGAGGACCACGAGATAAACTTCGTCGATATCTCGACGCTATGGCTTTAGTTAGAAAATATGGTAAGCCGGACGTATTCCTAACAATGACCTGCAACCCCAACTGGGAGGAGATAACACGTGAACTAGAGAATGGACAAACAGCACAAGATCGCCCAGACATTGTAGTTCGTGTTTTCAGGGCGAAGCTACAAGAAATGAAGAAGGAACTATTTGAGAAGGGCATTCTTGGAAAGGTTCAGGCATATACATATGTCGTAGAATTCCAAAAGAGGGGATTACCCCATGCTCACTTTTTGCTCATCATGACTCGAAAATACAAGTACACATGTCCAGAGCAGTATGACAGAATCATATCCGCAGAGCTCCCTAACAAGCACAAGTACCCAGAACTATACAAGATGGTAATCAAACATATGATGCATGGTCCTTGCGGTGCATTAAACAAATTTTGTCCATGCACAAAGAATCGTCCATCATGCAAGAACAATTATCCAAGACCATTTAACGAAACTACGATTCAAGGCAAGGACTCCTACCCAATATATAGGAGACGCAACGACGGCCGGACTGAAACGGTCCGAAATTGCAAACTAGATAATAGGTGGGTAGTTCCTTACAATCCCTATCTGTTAAGGATGTTCAACTGCCACATAAATGTTGAGATATGCTCAAGCATTAAAGCCGTGAAATACCTCTTCAAGTACATCTACAAGGGTCATGACCGAGCATCCGTATCCGTAACAGACAAAGTAGACGAAGAAGAAATCGACGAGATTAAGCAGTACAGAGACGCCCGATGGGTGACACCTCCTGAAGCACTGTGGAGAATATATGGCTTCGAACTAAGTAAAATGCACCCACCAGTCTTGCAACTGCAGCTACATCTCCCAAATATGCACATGGTTTCATATCATGGCATGGAAAAATTACAGAATGTTATCGACCATGAAGGCACGGAAAGATCAATGTTGACTGCGTACTTTGAAGCAAACAGATGGTATGCAAAAGCACGAGGCATACTATACAGAGAGTTTCCGGAACATTATACTTGGCAGAGTCAAGGGAAATTTTGGCAACAGAGGAAGCGGGCCGCTGTGTTCCAGGTTGGCAGGATCGTCTCAGCACACCACGCTGAAGGAGAACGATACTATCTTCGAGTCCTCCTAAACCACGTGACAGGCGCCACCAGCTACGAAGACCTACGAACAGTCGATGGACAAGTAATGCCAACCTTTCGAGAAGCTGCAGAAAAAAGAGGTCTCATTGAGGCAGATAGCACATTGGATGACTGCATGACAGAAGCGGAGTTGTTTCGGATGCCATCATCACTACGAAGACTATTTGCGACAATCTTGGTTTTTTGCGAGCCCAGCGATGTACGCAGCCTCTGGAACAAACACCTTGATGCAATGTCAGAGGACTACAACAGAAATTGCAAATGCAAACACACAGTCGAACAAATGGTTCTGAAAAATATAAGAGACATGTTGCACTCAATGGGAAAAGACATAGAAACGTTTCCTCTTCCAGAGATCGACGAACAGCATGAGATGACAGACGACATACCAAGGGAGATCATTGAGGAAACATCCATCGAGGTGGAACCCGAGGACACATCTTTGCATAAGAACCTAAACAAGGAACAGAAGGAGGCCTACGACGAAATCCTAGCAACAATTGACGACCAAAGAGGAGGTATATTCTTTGTCGATGGACCTGGAGGCACGGGAAAAACTTTTCTTTACAGGGCTCTCTTAGCCACAATACGCAGACAAGGCAAGATTGCTGTAGCGACAGCCACTTCCGGTGTTGCTGCTTCAATAATGCCCGAAGGGAGGACCGCGCACTCGAGATTCAAGATTGCACTAAAAATAGATGAGGGGGATGTTTGTGGATTCACAAAACAGAGTGGGACAGCCAAACTACTGAAAGCAGCATCACTAATAATCTGGGATGAAGCATCTATGACCAAGAGGCAGACAGTGGAGGCGCTAGACAGAAGCATGCGGGACATAATGGACCGGCCAGAACTTCCATTCGGAGGAAAAACAGTCGTATTTGGAGGGGATTTTAGGCAAGTGCTACCTGTTGTCCAAAAGGGAACAAGAGCCCAGATAGTAGATTCATCACTACGCAAGTCTGTCCTCCGGAATTCAATGCGTCAACTGAAGCTCGTGCGCAACATGAGGGCTCAGAACGACCCGTGGTTCGCAGAATACCTACTACGCATTGGAAACGGAACCGAGGAGACAAATGATGATGGTGAAATACAACTACCTACAAGTATATGTGTGCCAAATAAGACGGATGACAATAGCCTCGATAGACTCATCGACAATGTCTACAAAACGGACAATGCTTCCCTAAAAGATCCAAAGTACATCACGTCAAGAGCAATTCTATCAACAAGGAACGACTCCGTAGACAAAATCAACCTAAAAATGATTGATCGTTTCCAGGGGGAGGAGATGGTGTACCACAGCTTCGATTCGGTAGAAGACGACCCACATAACTACTATCCACCAGAATTCCTAAACACTCTCACCCCAAATGGACTGCCTCCACATATGTTGAAGCTCAAAATTAATTGCCCAATCATACTACTCAGAAACATCGACCCTGCTAATGGACTATGCAACGGCACAAGGTTGGTCGTACGTGGATTTCAAAAAAATACAATTGACGCAGAGATTGTGGTGGGACAACACTCTGGAATGCGAGTTTTCCTGCCCAGGATACCATTATGCCCCTCTGACAATGACATGTTTCCATTCAGTTTCAAGAGGAAACAGTTTCCAGTCAGACTCAGTTTTGCAATGACAATAAATAAATCACAAGGCCAGACAATACCAAATGTCGGCATCTACCTGCCTGAACCGGTTTGCTCACATGGTCAACTATATGTCGCACTATCTAGAGCAACCGCGACATCAAACATAAAAGTACTGACAGGTACACATGATGAGAGCAAGCAGAAGAACAAAAAGACCAGCATAGACGACACATACACAAAGGGAGAGAAGAAAAAGAGAAAGAAAAAGACCAGTACAAGCGGGACATATACGAAAAATATTGTCTACAAGGAGGTCCTAACCAAATAGGTAATACAACCTTTCAATTTGTTCTTCAAAATTTCAATTACTACTTGAAAGGACCATCATTTAAAAAAAACTAAAGTGTTTATATTTCAAATTACATTCTTCATTTTCTAACCTTAAACATACCACTTGGATTCTACAGAAACATTGCAGCCAGATGACAACTTCGCAATTAGAATTCAGAACTTCATCGTCTTCAAGGAGACAAGACTCATTTGTGTATATACAAACAATTCATGATTTCATTCTCATGTACAATGTCCTCAAGAACAAAATCATTCATAGTTTTATTAATCATGTGTCAACCAAACTCATTGATGGTTTTGCTACAACCAACACTTTACTTTCAATTTAATTTGTGATTATATCCAACTCCCAATGCTTATATATGTGATGTACATAGACTGCTGACCCTGCTCAAACTGAAATACATCTATTTGACAAAACGACCCTAAAGCTAACCTAGACTACTGATAGTTATTTCACATATTAATTATTTATTCAGAGCTAGAGCATGAAAAGAAGTTAATGTGCTTCACACATGCAGACGGGCCTGAAGAAACTGGTCGAAGAGAAATGTGTACCTGCTTCAGATGTATCCTCTTAGAAATTACTATTGGATATAAACATAAACTGGAACTGCACCAAGCAATTGATTTTGGCACATTGAAGAAGATGCTCAAAACAAATTTGGAGAGGAGAGCCTGCAGATTTGTACAAGAGACAGTTGAACAATCAAAGAGTAAGGTGAGATTACAAAATGTAATTAATTAATCTCCATTGCAATCAGAGTGGGGAACAAAAGAGAGAAGAGGGGAAATGACACGCATTACCTTTGCAATATTGGAGGCGACGTCACGGAAGCAGCGGGGTCGAGGATGGGTGTGAAGACCAGCTCCCCATCGCTCTTCTCGAAGAAACTGAGGACGGGGGGCCTCCGGCGGTGGGCGACGAAGCGGCGGCTGAAGGAGGGGGCGGTGGCGACGCCTCCGCGCAGCTTGGAGACGAGGGAGGCGCGGAGGAGCGAGGAGTACAGCGGGGGGGACGCGGAGGAGGATCTCCCCGAGGAGGTCCTCGTCGTCCAGCGGCGCGGCCGTCGGCGGGTGGCGGCGGCGGAGGGCTATCTCGTCGCCGCCGGCCTCGTGGCTCATCTGGATGTGGATGTGGGGCTCGACTGGAGGGAGACACTTTTTTTTTGAGAATACTGGAGGGAGACGCATAGGAGGGTTGAGGAATACACGGGCTGGCCTCACTTGAAAAGCTCACTGACCCTTGGATTACGGCCCAACAAACATAGAAAAGAAACCTATGCTTTTAATGTCAAAGTCCAAAATGAAATACTAAGTGTAACCTTATTTCTAACATTTACAATAATAATTAAATTAAAAAAAGTCTTGCATAATGGCATATGGATCAGGTTATATCTAAATTTTCGCCCGGTGCAACGCACGGGCATTTGTACTAGTATGGTACAGCGACACTACTGTACATTGACGCTACGGTGCACATGCATCATTAGTACAGACCTACTACATGATGTTGTGCATTAAAATGTTGTCGGCGGTCCTGCGTGCCAAAGCAATACTTGCTTATACGAGAACATGTATAAGAGAGTCGGAAAATAAACCAAACTTTCAACATAGTGCAACATTACAGGCCAGATTAAAAGAACATCCAGGGAATTTGCAGCAAGTAGCAGGACCTAGTGGAGTCTCCAATATTCTCCCTCTTCTTCTGCCAGCCACTGGTAACAAGTTTTATGGATATCACGAAAGGGTCAAGCACCTTTCTGGGCTCAAACCAATTTCATTTATGCAGTTCCAAATAGACCAAAGAATAGAAGAAATAGCAATAGTACACATTGTCTTTTTATCTTTACCAGACTGGGAAAGGCAAGTGGTAAACATATTTTTCAGATCACGAGGAATGGAACCAAGATTAAATGTACATTGCATGATACTCCAAATGAAAGCTATTGAGCAATGCAAGAAAAAGTATTCTACGAGTTCATTTATACCACAGAAAACACAAGCTTTTCCACCATTCCATCCTCTTTTAGTGAGGTTATCTTTGGTAAGCGCACTATTTCGAAATGCCAACAAAAAAACACTTTAATTTTTAGGGGTATGTTAACCTTTCAAAGAAATTTATAAGGGAACAATTGAACTAATCCAAGACTACTTGATTATAGAAAGATTTCATAGTGAATTCTCCATCAGCAGTCAGAGTCCAAAGAGTATCTCTCTCCTCATCAAGGACAACACACAAGATTTTTGTTATGTGATTCCATCGTAATGTACAAATTTTCCGCGGTTTACCGTCTACTCCCTCCTTTCTAAATATAAGACCTTTTAGAGATTCCAATACGGACTACATATGGAGCAAAATGAGTGAACTTACACTCTAAAATATGTCTATATAAATATGTATATAGTCCCTATTGAAATCTCTAAAAGGGCTTATATTTAGAAATGGAGGGAGTAGCCAACAATCCTCCCACAATCTTGTATTTTTTTCCCATCACGCATTTTTTCCTTAACAAATATATAGAACTCATTTTCCACGGATAAATTTCTGAAAAGAAAATAGAATATCCAACTCATGTTTCACACAAAAGAGGGAGTTATTCTTTACATACTTCCATTTAGCCAACAGGAGTTCATTCATTAAGTGGAGATTAAGAACTCCAAGAGCCTGTTTATTCGATTTAAAGATATCAGCCCACTTAACAAGGTGGTATTTATTCTTAGCTTTGTCCCCTTGTCAAACAATTCTAGGTCTGAAGAAATCAGATCTCTTTCTGACCAAACATGGAGAGGATAGAAAGACATCATATAAATAGGAAGGGACAGAAAGTTTGTGGTCGTTGATGATGGAGAATTAAGGATGGCATCGACTGGAGGACAAGGACGCCGTTAGTTCAAGAAGTTAAGCAGTCTGGAGCTTGAGGACAACGAACAGACCATGACTGTAATTAGGGTTTGAGAAAACAATGGTAATCTCTTCCGTGATCCGCATCGACCGGTCGTCATTGGTTAGAAGGTGTATGTATCTGCATTGCTTAGGGGTGATATGACACTAACAGATATACCATGTTTGTGTAGTGTATGCATTGTTGAGGAAATCGTTAACCGGTGGCTGTTCAGTATCTTGCGAGTAGGGGATTAATAGGCTAATTGGCAAGTTAATTGACCGGTTAATCAATTAATCTGATGATTTATCAGTTAATCGGCTACTTGATGACCCTGCGTGTAGGGATTAATTGGCAAGTTAGCTTGTTAATCGGATGAATTCTTGAACAAGGACTGTATGTGGGACCCAATAAGTGATGGATTTACCAACATTTTTTTTGCGTTGGATTTACCAACATTTGTGCACAGGTATATTAGCATGTAATCTATTTTATTGCAAGTTGTTAACTAGCTTGCAATGTACATTGGTATGTTACCTCACGTGCATATTTTTTGTTTAATTTTCTGAAGAACACATATAGTACTTTGAAGCTAAATATCTACTAAATAGTGCATAATTTTTTTTGCTGGTGAAATAGTGGATAAATCAAACGCCCAATTGCTAGCCCTCTTTCCATTGCGGCTAGTGTGTATCGAAAGCTGATGATGCTATATTCCCATGAGTTTCATATATTATCTTTCTTAACACAATTTTTTTGCAGGTTTTGGTGCTCTTGCTGAGCTGACCTCATCTGTGAATAATTCCTATTCTTTCGCTCTGTAACATATGTAGCTATGTTGACATGGTTAAACTAAATAGGCTAACAGTCTCAGAGTCTCTAGTGTTAAGCAATCTATCCACGTGTATCTCAGTCCTCACCTATAGCTTTCAAGAAAGGTGTCTCTTTTCTACTTTTGGCCGGACACATGATAATCATCATTGAATTGAAGCACATGGAAATTGACACTTAAATGTCTATTGTACAAATACTTCTATATAAAGGTGCCTTAGCCTTTACCATGTTGAATATTATATCAAGTTGTTGCTTTCTCAACTCAAAAATAAAAGTTGTAGCTTTCTGGTGTTTTTTCTATTGCCTCCTTGGCTCTTCTTGTCTTTTCTAGCTAGTAGATTTTTTTGAAGCCAGCACCTTAGGACTCGATTCATTCAAAAGGTAGAAGAGAATTACTCAGTTAATTAGTGGAAATCCAAGCAAAAGCCGAAGCCTGCAAATTAACATGCATGGCTATCAGAAAGAAGTTACCCATAAGTATGCAGTGCACTGGGAGTGATGGGGGCATCTTCAAACACATCGGCCTCTTGAAGACAGTGCTTGTTGTTGGAAATATGCCCTAGAGGCAATAATAAATAAGTTATTATTATATTTCCTTGTTCATGATAATCATTTATTATCCATGCTATAATTGTATTGATAGGAAACTCAGATACATGTGTGGATACATAGACAACACCATGTCCCTAGTAAGCCTCTAGTTGACTAGCTCGTTGATCAATAGATGGTTACGGTTTCCTGACCATGAACATTGGATGTCGTTGATAACGGGATCACATCATTAGGAGAATCATGTGATGGACAAGACCCAATCCTAAGCCTAGCACAAAGATCGTGTAGTTCGTATGCTAAAGCTTTTCTATTGTCAAGTATCATTTCCTTAGACCATGAGATTGTGCAACTCCCGGATACCGTAGGAATACTTTGGGTGTGCCAAACGTCACAACGTAACTGGGTGGCTATAAAGGTACACTACAGGTATCTCCGAAAGTGTCTGTTGGGTTGGCACGAATCGAGACTGGGATTTGTCACTCCGTGTGACGGAGAGGTATCTCTGGGCCCACTCGGTAGGACATCATCATAATGTGCACAATGTGATCAAGGAGTTGATCACGGGATGATGTGTTACGGAACGAGTAAAGAGACTTGCCGGTAACGAGATTGAACAAGGTATCGGGATACCGGCGATCGAATCTCGGGCAAGTACAATACCGTTAGACAAAGGGAATTGTATACGGGATTGATCGAATCCTCGACATCGTGGTTCATCCGATGAGATCATCGTGGAACATGTGGGAACCAACATGGGTATCCAGATCCCGCTGTTGGTTATTGACCGGAGAACGTCTCGGTCATGTCTGCATGGTTCCCGAACCCGTAGGGTCTACACACTTAAGGTTCGATGACGCTAGGGTTATAAAGGAAGTTCGTATGTGGTTACCGAATGTTGTTCGGAGTCCCGAATGAGATCCCGGACGTCACGAGGAGTTCCGGAATGGTCCGGAGGTAAAGATTTATATATAGGAAGTATGGTTTTGGCCACCGGAAGTGTTCTGGGCATCACCGGTAGTGTACCGGGACCACCGGAGGTGTCCGGGGGTCCACCGAGTGGGGCCACCGGCCCCGGAGGGCTGCATGGGCCAAGTGTGGAAGGGGACCAGCCCCAGGTGGGCTGGTGCGCCCTCCCACGAGGCCCAAGGCGCAAGGGAAGAGGAGAGGGGGCAAACCCTAAGGGCAGATGGGCCCTAAGGCCCATGCTCCCTACGCCTCCCTCTCCTCCCCCTCTTGGCCGCCACCCAAAAGCCATCTAGAGCTGCCGCCCCTCTAGGGGTGGGAACCCTAGAGGGGGCACACCCTCCTCCCCTTCCCCTATATATATGGGGCCTAGGGGCTGCCCAATACACGCGATCTGATCTCTCCCTGTTGGTGCAGCCCTGCCTCTCTCCTCCTCATATCTCGCGGTGCTTGGCGAAGCCCTGCAGGATTGCCACGCTCATCCACCACCACCACGCCGTTGTGTTGTTGCTGGACGGAGTCTTCCTCAACCTCTCCCTCTCTCCTTGCTGGATCAAGGCATGGGAGACGTCACCAGGTTGTACGTGTGTTGAACGCGGAGGTGCCATCCGTTCGGCACTAGGATCATCGGTGATCTGGATCATGGCGAGTACGACCCCATCAACCCCGTTCACTTGAACGCTTCCGCTTTGCGATCTACAAGGGTATGTAGATGCACTCTCCTTCCCCTCGTTGCTGGTTTCTCCATAGATAGATCTTGGTGACACGTAGGAAAATTTTGAATTTCTGCTACGTTCCCCAACAGTGGCATCATGAGCTAGGTCTATTGCGTAGATTCTATGCACGAGTAGAACACAAAGTAGTTGTGGGCGTTGATTTTGTTTAATATGCTTACCGTTACTAGTCCAATCTTGTTTCGACGGTATTGTGGGATGAAGCGGCCCAGACCAACCTTACACGTACGCTTACGTGAGACCGGTTCCACCGACTGACATGCACTAGTTGCATAAGGTGGCTGGCGGGTGTCTGTCTCTCCCACTTTAGTCGGGACGGATTCGATGAAAAGGGTCCTTATGAAGGGTAAATAGCAATTGGCATATCACGTTGTGGTTTTGCGTAGGTAAGAAACGTTCTTGCTAGAAACCCATAGCAGCCACGTAAAACATGCAAACAACAATTAGAGGACGTCTAACTTGTTTTTGCAGGGTATGCTATGTGATGTGATATGGCCAAGAAGAATGTGATGAATGGTATGTGATGTATGAGATTGATCATGTTCTTGTAATAGGAATCACGACTTGCATGTCAATGAGTATGACAACCGGCAGGAGCCATAGGAGTTGTCTTTAATTTATTTATGACCTGCGTGTCAACATAAACGTCATGTAGTTACTTTACTTTATTGCTAACCGTTAGCCATAGTAGTAGAAGTAATAGTTGGTGAGACAACTTCATGAAGACACGATGATGGAGATCATGATGATGGAGATCATGGTGTCATGCCGGTGACGATGATGATCATGGAGCCCCGAAGATGGAGATCGAAAGGAGCAAAGTGATGATGGCCATATCATGTCACTATTTGATTGCATGTGATGTTTATCATGTTATTACATCTTATTTGCTTAGAACAACGGTAGTAAATAAGATGATCCCTCATTAAAATTTCAAGAAAGTGTTCCCCCTAACTGTGCACCGTTGCGAAAGTTCGTCGTTTCGAAGCACCACGTGATGATCGGGTGTGATAGATTCTTACGTTCACATACAACGGGTGTAAGCCAGATTTACACACGCAGAACACTTAGGTTGACTTGACGAGCCTAGCATGTACAGACATGGCCTCGGAACACAAGAGACCGAAAGGTCGAGCATGAGTCGTATGGTAGATACGATCAACATGAAGATGTTCACCGATGATGACTAGTCCGTCTCACGTGATGATCAGACACGGCCTAGTTGACTCGGATCATGTAATCACTTAGATGACTAGAGGGATGTCTATCTGAGTGGGAGTTCATAAGATGAACTTAATTATCCTGAACATAGTCAAAAGATCTTTGCAAATTATGTCGTAAGCTCGCGCTTTAGTTCTACTGAGTTAGATACGTTCCTAGAGAAAATATAGTTGAAAGTTGACAGTAGCAATTATGCGGACAGTACAAGGCTTATGTCCTTAATGCACCGCTCGGTGTGCTGAACCTCGAACGTGGTCTGTGAATGTTGCGAACATCCGACATACACGTGTTGATGACTACATGATAGTTCGGTAATGTTAAATGGTTTAGAATTGAGGCACCGAAGACATGTTTGAAATGTCGCGGAACATTTGAGATGTTTCGAGGGCTGAAATAGGGATTTCAGGCTCGTGCCCACGTCAAGAGGTACAAAACCTCCGATGAATTTTCTTAGCCTGCAAACTAAGGGAGAAAAGGCCAATCGTTGAGCTTGTGCTCAGATTGTCTGAGTACAACAATCACTTAAATCGAGTGGGAGTTGATCTTCCAGATAAGATAGTGATGTTTCTCCAAAGTCATTACCACCAAGCTATTAGAGCTTCGTGATGAACTATAACATATCAGGAATAGATGATCCTTGAAATACTCGCGATGTTTGACACCGCGAAAGTAAAAATCAAGAAGGAGCATCAATTGTTGATGGTTAGTGAAACCACTAGTTTCAAGAAGGGCAAGGACAAGGTTGAACCCAAACCCGAGACTGAGTGCTTCTGTAATAAGGGGAACAGCCACTGGAGCAGAATTACCCCAGATACTTGGTAGATGAGAAGGCTGTCAAGGTCGATAGAAGTATATTGGATATACATTATGTTAATGTGTACTTTACTAGTACTCCTAGTAGCACCAGGGTATTAGATACCGGTTCGGTTGCTAAGTGTTAGTAACTCGAAATAAAAGCTACGGAATAAATGGAGACTAGCTAAAGGTGAGATGTCGATATGTGTTGGAAGTGTTTCCAAGCTTGATGTGATCAAGCATCACATACTCCCTCTACCATCGAGATTGGTGTTAGACCTAAATAATTGTTATTTGGTGTTTGCGTTGAGCATAGACATGATTGGATTATGTCTATCGCAATGCGGTTGTTCATTTAAGGAGAATAATGGTTACTCTAATTATTTGGACAATACCTTTAATGGTCTTGCACCTAAAGGAATGGTTTATTGAATCTCGATCGTAGTGATACACATTTTCATGCCAAAGGTATAAGATAGTAATGATAGTACCACCTACTTGCGGCACTTCCATGTAAGTCATATTGGTGTAAGACGCATGAAGAAGCTCCATGTTGATGGATCTTTGGTCTCACTCATTTCTGAAAAGATTGAGACATGTGAACCATGTCTGTTGGTATGTACGCATGAAGAAACTCCATGCAGATGGACCGTTTGGACTCACTTGATTTTGAATCGCTTGAGACATGCAAATCATACCACATGGGCAAGATGACTGAAAGCGTCGGTTTCAGTGAAATGGAACAAGAAAGCAACTTGTTGGAAGTAACACATTTTGATGTGTGCAGTCCAATGAGTGCTGAGGCACGCAGTGGATATCGTTATATTCTTACTTCACAGATGATTTAAGTAGATACTGAGGATATTTACTTGATGAAACACAAGTCTGAATTATTGAATGGTTCAAGTAATTTCAGAGTGAAGTTGAAGATCTTCGTGATAAGAGGATAAAATGTCTATGATATGATCATAGAAATGAATATCTGAGTTACGAGTTTGGCACTGTGGAAATTGTTTCACAACTAATACCACCTGGAACACCATAGTGTGATGGTGTGTCCGAACATCATAGTTGCACCCTATTGGATATGGTGCGTACCATGATGTTTCTTGTCAAATTACCACTATCGTTTATGGGTTAGGCATTAGAGACAACCGCACTCACTTTAATAGGGCACCATGTAATTCCGTTGAGACGACACCGTATGAACTATGGTTTGGAGAAACCTAAGTTGTCATCTCTTAAAAGTTTGGGGCTGCGACACTTATGTGAAAAAGTTTCAGGCTGATAAGCTCGAACCTAAAGAGGATAAATGCATCTTCATAGGACACCCAAAACAGTTGGGTATACCTCCTGTCTCAGATCCGAAAGTAATAGAGATTGTTTCTTGAATCGGGTCCTTTCTCGAGGAAAAGTTTCTCTCGAAAGAATTGAGTGGGAGGATGGTGGAGACTTGATGAGGTTATTGAACCGTCACTTCAACACTACACCATAACACTTAATTGGGGGCAATTAACTGCCGGGAGAAGTATGTGAATAAGGGCAAATGATCTGCCGGGAAGCTTGTTACTGCCGGTAGAAGTACTTTAGGGCAGAAAAACTGCCGGTAGAACTTGATGGACAAGGGCGCATAAACTGCCGGTAATCATGTCCACATTAAAGGGCGCACTATCTGCCGGGACAACCAAACCATGGCCCATTAGCTGCCGGGGACTGTATTTTGGCGGGAGACCGACATAATATTGGGCCAAAGTGCGCGCTAGCGAGGGAAGGCCCGCGAGAGGCGGAAATTTTGGCACCGAAGGAAGTATAGACTCGGCCCCAATCTCCCAGACTCCTCTTCCAAATCGCCCCCAAATCGAGTCTGTTGTGCCCTCGGCGGCGCCCCCAACCATCACTCCTTGCCGCCGCCCCGCAACCACGGCCGACTACCCTCCACTCCGACCATTGCCGCCGTCGCCCCCAGCACCCCACCGTAGCGCCGCCGAGCACCATCTAACACGGATCTAAGCCCTTGCCGGCCGGCCCTGTTGCCGAGTCACTCCACCGCCGTCAAGTACCCTCGTCCGGAGATCTGGTCCGCCCTTCGCCGCTGTCAAGTATCCTCGTCCATAGATCTCGTCCGCCATTTGCATCCACGCATTGTCCTCTGTCTGCACCGTCTCCTTGGCATCTCTCCCAAACGAGATGAGGCGTGGGCTGGGCTAGGGTTTGGCGCCGCCGGCCCTGCTGGTCGTCCTACTCCGGTGCGTGCTCCTCCGCCCCTGGTCCACCTCGACATCGTGCTCGCCCATCATCCTTTGTCCATGCTCCCCCAGTTCGTGCTTCTACGGCCTCCCCCTCTTGTACTTCGAGCCCGAGGTATTGTCCCTGGTGCTTCCCGTCACTACACCACGACACTGCATTCCCTACAGACGTCTGTTGGAAAAAGTCGGTTTTGCCGACCGACTGTTTGTTGGAAAAACTTCTATCAGACAGTTGGTCGGTATTACTCACATATAGCGACCAACTGTCGGTCGGGAATGCTAAAATTTATAGCATCAAACCGTTGGTCGGTGATAATTGCAGTACTGTCACACAGTCTGTCGGGAAATATCGCCGACCGACCGTGGGTCGCCAACTGGGCCGTGCAGCGACTTAGCGCGAAACCCATGCCGAATTTTTCCTGCCGCGCGCCCTCACAGCCCACCTCCTCATTTCCCTCCAAAAAAAAAACCCTCCTCATACACCATTCGGCTCCAAAAATTCAACACCACACCGCTACCTCTCCCCCTTATCTCTTCCCCATGCCTATCTGAGCGGCGGCGGCGGCGACGCTGGCGCTCGCATTCGGCGACGCTTCCCCCACTCTGTCCATCTCTTCCTCCCACCACTCCATCACCATCCCCACATCGCTGCTTTTTTCCCATGTGGAGGTGGTCCTGTGGCGCCGATGCTCTCACCCAGCTGCCGCCGGCGGCACTTCCTGTTCGTGCCCAAGCACCCGTTGAGGCCACCTCTCCCCTCGCTCCCATGGCGCCACCGCCCCAACCCATACCCAGCTCCCTCTCCCCCAACCCATGGTAGCAGATCTGAGCGGGATAAGGTCCTTTCGGTCCTGGTGGTTCAGAACGAGGCAGGTGGCCTCTGCTCCCTTATCTTCTGGCGACTAGGAGTGTGGTGGCTACCTGGTTGGTGCCCCCATCTCTCTTAGACATCCATGGCAGCTACAACATCCGTAAGCTGTGTGTGTGTGCGTGTGCGTGTGTGCGTGTGCGCGTCCGCGCGCGCGCGCGTGTGTGTGTGTGTGCAGATTTTAACTCCAAGCGATGAACCTTCCATAGCCCAGAGGCTGGTGCCCCCATCTCTCTACAGATTGGTTTCTTTAAAAATATCCGTTCTGCTTTGATTCGTGGAAATAATTAAGTTTTTGAAGCAGTAAAGTTCAAACCCTAGCCATCGATTACTATTATTGTCTATTTATATTGTGTGATTGCTAGCATACTTAATTGGATAATGTTTTTTTGCAGGGTGAAACGAACTTGAATAGGTTTGGTGGATGTTTGGGCAATTACTCAACTATTAACTAAAACAGAAGGCCACTGATACTCTAGTAGATTTTTGTGGTTCCAGTGTAAGTATTTATTTTATTGTTTCAGCATTATACATGATTAACGCTTTGATAGTAAGCGTATGAATACATGATTGCTGTACATTAATCCATGATTATTTTCTTTGGGAGATTTTCTAAAGTTGCAAGTCTGTACCTAACCAACTGAATATTATAGATGCATTTGTTACTTTTACTTGACAGCATTGACACTCTGAAGATTGCAGGGCTCAATCGACACATGGTGTGTCCGCATTTGCCTATTTACCTCAAGGGCCTGCCAAGAGCGTTGCCAATATCAGTGTGCTTTTTGCTACAGAAATGGATTTTTGAAAACTTGTAGCAGATGGTGTCCTGGGAATCCTGGCTATGTAAATTTCACCTGCTAGCTCATTATCAGGTTTTTTTATGCATCTATTAATCATATGAACTATACAAACAGGGATAGGATACAATTTGGAGGAACTTTGGTAGTTAAACATCCTTACTTTCAAACTGTCAATTTCTCTCTTGGGTTATGAATGGAGTGTAGTTTAATCCACATCATTTTAGCTTATCCGAATGACATAAATATGGTGTGTGTACAAGTTTAGCAAATATGATGTTTTTTTGTCATAACATACATGGCATCGGAAGTGGGCATCCTAGGGTGTTGTTGGATCTCTCAAGTTGGCTGCTGTTATTCTTCTTATTTTGCATGAAAATAAAGTATTTCTGAATCACCTTTCTACTGTTTTTTGAGAATATACACTTAGACAATAATTTATCAATAAAACAAATTGGTATGTTGCGTATGATAAAAGAACCAGAAGATGGATAAATTTTGTATAGTCGTAGTTGTATCATCCAGCAGATAATAGCTTCTGTATGCCCATATCTCAACTAATTCAGTAAAGCAGAGCATAGCAGGCAATAGGCTTTGTATTTGTATACTCGTAGTTGAACTTAGCATTCAAGTTTACTTTATCACCATAGCCCTGTGTTGATACTCTAGTAGATTGTCAGCTATTTTTATAGAATTCTCTTGCGTAAAAGGGTGACAATCACTGTTTTGGTTACCGGTCGAAATTTCAAGATTTCCCATGGTTACCGCGTATTTCCGTGCCCCTGGGTAAAACGCCATACCAAGCAAAAAATACCACCTTTTTTTGAAATTTTTGAATTTAAACACTCGATTTACTGTAAAGTACGTAGGATTTAATTAATGCCATCTGAGTTGGTTCTGGCGTGTTGGTAGCAACCTAGTTCCTGTTTTGAGAGGTCTCTGGTTCGAATATTCATTCATTCACTTATTTGAATTCAAAATTCAACTACAAAATTCGCTCGAAATATTCTCGGTATTTCTTGGTATTTCTTGGTAACCGTGGTAACCACATTTACCAGTCCCTCTCGGTAAAATTGCCTCATTCGGTAACCAAAACCTTGGTGACAATTCATCCATGACTTGATGTGTTGATAAGTTAACATACTCTCTTGATTTCGTTTTTGCTCTCGTGAACAGGGGAAGTGTTGGTTATGCTAGTGTGCATACTCACTTGGGAAGAAATGGAAGTAGGAGAGGTGACCTTCAATTCCTCACCTACAATTATGTTATAATTAATGATTAGAGGCACCCTACGAGCCTTTAGGATAAATCCCCATGTACAAATGAATTTGCATCACCTAGAACTTTTTTACTATCTAATATTCCATACTAATTATCCATTCTGAGTTAAATCATACATTAATTAGAAGGAACTGAACCATTTGTTAGGGTGAACTATATGCAGCATTGATCATTCTAATTATTCTTCTGCATTGTTCTCTATTTCGATAACTATTGTAGTGCAGGCTGAAGTGATGGCATGTATGATTGATATAATTCCATCTCAATAATAACTATTTTCTACATAGTATATTGGTCCCAGCATACTTGCTTTAAATGCCTAATTTTGATGGATTTTGTTCATGGCTTTGATTATACAATCTAGAATATTTAACCTTTTGAGCCAAATTCAACAGAGCATATCATCCAATACTAAGGATTTCAATTATCATGGTGTATTCAAGTCAAAGCTAAATAGTAGTCTGCGTCCGCCTACCTTGGCAAGGATACCAGGTGAATCTACTTTGCTGTTGTAGCTTCTTTCCATCATATTACTCTTATTTTGGGGGATTTAATTTGTTCTTAATCCTATTTCCATTCTGGGTGAAAATGCTGGGAACTTTTTGGACACATGTACATTTTAAGTGTTCCCCCTTCATGCCCAAAACGATGTTAGGTGAGCTAAGATAATACTTTTAGGCATTCAGAAAGAGTCACATCTATAATTAGCTTTCAACTCCATTTATCCAGTTTGAACTACCAGAAATCTATACATCTACTGAAAGAGTCACGCTTACATATATTTAGCTTTTAGCTCACTGTATCCACTATCTTCAAAGTTGTATGTTTATTTTTTTGGAAACAAGTGTTGGAATATTGGCTGCTAGTACAGTAACTTAAGTATATCCCCAGGAACACTATATGCTCAGCAATCGTACAAAGTAAATGCTGCATTTCCTTCCAAATGGATATACAAAAAGTTGATTGAGGGTTTCTATGCCACATCCATGGTTACTGCTGGAAGTCGATTGACAGTCTTCATGTACTGATATGCTATTTTTTTAGATTAGGTAAGTGTATTCTTCATTTTGTGATGTTGTGTGTGCGTAGTGCACATGTGAATTCTGCCTGCATTCAATTTCATAGATTAATTAAGCATTGTAATATTTGAGATTTGTTGGACTTTTGTAGGAAGCAAACACAAGGATGGACTCACTATGAACCATGAAGTCAGCGATCCACATCAACTGGATGTTTTAGCTCTCATTTTGTATAACTGATGCATCATAGTTGCATCTTTTAGCTGTCCTTCTGTGAACTTGATGTATGGTGTTGGTTATGTCTAGAACAGACTGAAGTGTATGTACGTGACATGGTGTCTTGGTGGTTATGTCTAGAACAGACTGAAGTGTATGTATGTGACAGTTAGTTAAATGGAATAAAAAATGTTTGGTGCACCTAATATATGGTGTCTTGTTGACTATCCTTAGAAACATGAATTATATGTATGTGACAATCTGTAAGATATGTTAATTAAAGTTGTGGTTGGATAAACAATGTTGGTCATCAAAAGAAAACACCATCTGATTGTTGGTCGGCAAAACAAACCCCATCTTACAGTCGGTCGGGAAAGGCTAATGCAAGCCCCAACAGAATGTTGGTCGGGAAAGGTACATGGTTACCCCAACAAACCGTTGGTCGGGAAAGGCCCATGGCTACCCCAACAGTCTGTTGGTCGGGAAAGGCCCATGGCAGGCCCAATAGACTGTTGGTCGGGAAAGATGCACCATAGCCGCCCAACAGTCGGTTGGGAAAGATATGTCGGTCGGGAGAGGGCTTTCCCGTCTGGACTTTCCCCAACAGACGGTATCGGTCGACAATACTCTTTCCCGACCGACTGTCTGTCAGCGGAAGCTGTATTTCCGACCAACCTGGCTGTTGATGATGTAGTGCTGTGGTGTAGTGCGTTCTCTTGATTCTTTTCTGTTTTTTCTATTAACATAGCAATAATCAATAGTTGACACACTTGTGAGAAACTTATGCTTACATTTACTTATGCGTGTGTCTTGCAGAATCACAGGTCCACAGATGTTGTGTCTCAAAATACAGGTAATACCATTTAAATTTTTCAATGATTAATGACACCACATGAGCTCATATGCCAAATGTTCTTCCTCTGCTTTGAAGAAAATAGCAAAGCACTTGAATGGAAGAATATATCTGGAACCGTCAGCCATACAAAGTGCTATTTTCAGCTGCATGTTTTACTAATAGTTGTTGTGCCTGGTATCTTGTCTGACCTGAAACATATGGTCATTTTAGTAATAGCAACGTCAAAGTAGAAATTAGGTTGGGCAGGGAATTCTTCTGTTTGTTTTAGGTTCTAGACAGCAATATAGTTCTTTTGTTGTTTTGGTCGTGTTTGGGTTCCTTTTGCTTTCTCTTCTGCTGTCCTTTCGCATTTGCTTCGCCTCTAATGCTTGCTTTGTCTGTTGCAGGAGAAAGGAGACACTCGCAGTTTGGCTGTGTCCATGCTGCTGCTTTTGCCTAAGATGGATTCAATTAATTGAGGTATGCTCCAGATATAGATATGAATTTTTTTCTTTTGGGCAGAAAGCTAGCTAGAACTAAACTAAGATATTTTTAAGTGCTTCCTTGCACCTGTAGTTGTTTTCTTATTCAACTTTGCTATACATAAATACAGGTTTGTTCTTTTTGGGTACAGAGCTAGCTAGAAATAAGCAAGGGCTTCCTTCATGTGAATGTTTGTTTCTTATTCCAGTTTTGCCTTACATATATGAATTGCATATGTAAAATTTCTTTTGAGAAAAACAAGGGCAACGTCTAGGTGTCAAGTAATGTTATATATATGAGATTAGAGTATCTTCCTCTGCTTTGAGCGATACCATCTTAGGTACATGTAAAAATATATACTTTGTTGCACATATCGGATGTTCTCACATACATGGAGTGCACCTTATTTCTGTCTGTGAGAACCTCACTGCCGAGAAAAAAGTCTGTAGTTTTCCGTGCGAGCTAAGCATCATATGAAAAGGAAAGATCTGTATATGTATGCAGTTCTGTTCATTTTTAACATCCCGCCATACAGATAATTATAGTTTGTAGATTGTATGCTATACTGACGTGCCTTTGGTCTGAGCTGGAAGAAAGATTTCATTGCTGTTTGATGTAGTCGTTTATGACCCCTTGAACGCACACAATTTTCTTTTCTCATCTAATAGCTATGAAAGAAGATGCATGAGAACTATGGCTTATGTAATCTTGAGAGGTACATATAGCACATAACTGTCTCTGGTTATATCTATGATCCAAATAACGATTGTACCATAAAAAATTCAGAATAACAGCCTGGTCCTGCCATGTCACACGGTTTTAATTCAATATTGTTAGTACATCATTTTTCTGTTCTCGACAATTTTCCTGAATTCCTTGCTTGCAGTTTTCTGAAGCATAGACATAATAAAATCATTGGTGCTATTCTCAACACATGCTCAAGCAAGTTTTGTATATTCTTTTTTGTCTTTGTAACCATCATGAGATACACTGTTCCTGTGCATGTATCCTTCATGGCAATGGTAGAAGTTGTATCTTCCGGCCTCTTAGTAACTAAATAAAAATTGTGAAGCACTGGAGCCATCCTATGAGTATGAGTATTGCACTGCTATGGCGGCGATTTTATTTCATGCATCATAAATTGTAATTAATTATTTCATGCTCACCAGGTTCAACTATCAGTGTCTAATTTTGTTGCACCTGGTCCTCTGCAGTTTTGTTTCACTTTTCAAGGATTAATACAAGTTACCAAAGGGATCTGAAAAGGAGCTTTCATGGGACTCAAACCATGCCCTTAAAATGATCAGTAAGTCCATTTACATTTGCTTCCCACAGAAATAATCATTCATTCAAAAGATGAAGACAACGCATAGCAATAAGAATCAAACCATCGAAGAAGCCTACGCACCTGTGTTGCTTATCTTCCACTCAGTACTACCATGCCGCATACATTCTAGCTAGCTCTTACCTCTGTATCAGCAACTATGTACATCCGAGCTATGCATTGTACCTTGCATGCCCTTATTCTGCATTCACACTATGCACCATCTATAATGTAATGTGCCTTCCAGAATTAGTGTTGTATCCATTGTATTTTATCATCCATTTGCCTTTGGCAAGCGTTTCCTTTATACTAGATGTTTCAGACCAAAATAAAAATAAATAAGCAAGTGCTTATGCCCTGCTAGTTATATACACATTATGCTTGAACCTGTGTTGTTTGTGCGAAAGGAAACATCTCTTGTATTTTGTAATGTTTACATATAGCCTGAACTATAATGGAAGGTATCAGTATTTGTGAATTCATACTAAACTGCAATAATATTGGTATAGATGCACATGGGATGTTTGAAAACACGCCAGTAGAAGTACATGCTAGCTGCTATGTGTAGTTGTAAGCTACTTGCTTTCAAAACATCATTAGGTTTTGTTTTTTTGCTTGCAAAATGATTATTACGAAAGTATGTATTTGCTGTGTGAGCATACATCCATTTTTTGTGCGCTACAATATAGATAATTTACCAAAGTTATTAGCTCATAGCAGTAGTACCATCTTATGTATTGAGGTTGGCATAATCACCGGAAGATGTTTCTACATGATGTTTCTTCTACAAGATAGCAGTTAGGATGTCAACTTCATGTTACTTCTTTTCATAGTGGCATCTTCAAAGCATTGCAAGCTCGTGGCTCTTCTTCAGGAGACATGCGGCCATCTTCGAATAATGCAATTTTACAGGATGGTTGCAACCATGTGCTGAGCTTAAACCATTTGTGTAGCTTAGTTTGAAGACACAGTTTATGTAAATTTTGTATACCGTTCTAGCTGGATGCTACTGAACACATTGTATGTACATTGAAGTATTGAATTTTTAATCCATAAATGTTTATGAAGTTTATGGTTTTGAATGTGGCCTGTATGTAACTTTGGTTGAACTATTTGTATAAGTTGTGATTTCTTCTGCTTGCCTGAAGGTGTATGGATATTAGAGATATGTGGCATAGAACAGTTGGGTAGTGAAATCAACATGGTGGCATATTAACTGCCGGGTAGACTTATTTGTGCCGGCAGTTAAACTGCCGGTAACCATAGTTACTGTGTTTTGGCCAATCTGCCGGGAGAAAATTAACTCCCGGCAAATATATGGGTGCTGGCAGATAAACTGCCGGGAATGGTTTATCTGCCGGGACAAGTAATCCCCGGCAGCCGTTCTCGTGGCGGTTCTATCTGCCGGGAGAAACACTCTCCCGGCAGTTTGTCTGCCCTCTTAATGGCTTTCTCCCGGCAGATTATATGCCTTTGCATTAGTGTTGTGGTGTAGTGCAACTAGTGTGTAGCAGGGCACAGAAGTTGTTCCTATGGCACCTACACCAATTGAAGTGGAAGCTTATGATAGTGATCATGAGACTTCGGATCAAGTCACTCCCAAACCTCGTAGGACGGAAGTCATGTTGCTAGACAACGATGAACCTACGAGCTATGGAGAAGTGATGGTGGGCCCGGATTCCGATGAATGGCTCAAGGCCATAAAATCCGAGAAAGGATCCATATATAAAAACAAAGTGTAGACTTTGGAAGAACTACTTGATGGTCGTAAGGCTGTTAGGTACATGTGGATATTTAAAAAGAAGACGGACGTGGACGGTAATGTCACCGTCTATGAAGCTCGACTTGTGGCGAAGAGTTTTTCACAAGTTCAAGTAGTTGACTACGATGAGATTTTCTCACCCGTAGCGATGCTTAAGTCCGTCGGAATCATGTTAGCATAAGCTGCATTTATGAAATCTGGCAGATGGATGTCAAAACAAGTTTCCTTACCAATTTTCGTAAGGAAAGGTTGTATGTGATACAATCAGAAAGGTTTTGTCGATCCTAAGGACGCTAAAAGGTATGCTAGCTCCAGCAATCCTTCCATGGACTAGAGCAAGCATCTCGGAGTCGGAATATACATTTTGATGGAGAAATCAAAAGTTTATGGGTTTATACATAGTTTGTTAGAAACTTGTATTTACAATAAAGTGAGTGAGAGCACTACGACATTTCTGATAAGTATATGTGGATGACATATTGTTGATCCGAAATGATGTAGAATTTCTGGAAAGCACATAGGGTTATTTGAAAGGTGTTTTTCAATGGAGAACCTGGATTAAGCTATTTGAACATTGAGCATCAAGATCTATGAGGATATATCAAAAACGTTTAATAGTACTTTCAAATGAGCACATACCTTGACATGATTTTGAAGGTGTTCAAGATGGATCAGTCAAAGAAGGAGTTCTTGCCTGAGTTGTAAGGTATGAAGTTAAGAGTTAAAGCTCGACCACGGCTGGAGAAAGAGGAAGGACGAAGGTCGTCCCCTATGCTTTTGTCATAGGCTCTATACGGTATGCCATGCTGAGTACCGCACCTGATGTGTGCCTTGCCACATGTCTGGCAAGAGGGTACAAAGGTGATCTAGGAGTAGATCACCAGATAGCGGTCAAAATTATCCTTAGAGGAATAAGGATGTGTTTCTCGGTTATGGAGGTGATAAAGAGTTCGACATAAAGAGTTATGTCGATGCAAGCTTAACACCTATCCGGATAGCTCTGAGTAGAGATACCGGATACGTATAATGGAGCAACAATTTAGAATAGCTCCAAGTAGAACAGTTATTTGAAATGGCTCCAAATATAGCGTAGAGATTTGCGAAGTACATACGGATCTGAATGTTGCAGACCCGTTGACTAAAACCTCTCTCACAAGCAACATGATCAAACCCATAACTCATTGAGTGATAATCACATAGTGATGTGAACTAGATTATTGACTCTAGTAAACTCTTTGGATGTTGATCACATGGCGATGTGACCTGTGAATGTTAATCACATGGCAATGTGAACTAGATTATTGACTCTAGTGCAAGTGGGAGACTGTTGGAAATACGCCCTAGAGGCAATAATAAATAAGTTATTATTATATTTCCTTGTTCATGATAATCGTTTATTATCCATGCTATAATTGTATTGATAGGAAACTCAGATACATGTGTGGATACATAGACAACACCATGTCCCTAGTAAGCCTCTAGTTGACTAGCTCGTTGATAAATAGATGGTTACGGTTTCCTGACCATGGATATTGGATGTCGTTGATAACGGGATCACATCATTAGGAGAATCATGTGATGGACAAGACCCAATCCTAAGCCTAGCACAAAGATCGTGTAGTTTGTATGCGAAAGCTTTTCTATTGTCAAGTATCATTTCCTTAGACCATGAGATTGTGCAACTCCCGGATACCGTAGGAATACTTTGGGTGTGCCAAACGTCACAACGTAACTGGGTGGCTATAAAGGTACACTACAGGTATCTCCGAAAGTGTCTGTTGGGTTGGCACGAATCGAGACTGGGATTTGTCACTCCGTGTGACGGAGAGGTATCTCTGGGCCCACTCGGTAGGACATCATCATAATGTGCACAATGTGATCAAGGAGTTGATCACGGGATGATGTGTTACGGAACGAGTAAAGAGACTTGCCTGTAACGAGATTGAACAAGGTATCGGGATACCAACGATCGAATCTCGGGCAAGTACAATATCGCTAGACAAAGGGAATTGTATACGGGATTGATCGAATCCTCGACATCGTGGTTCATCCGATGAGATCATCGTGGAACATGTGGGAACCAACATGGGTATCCAGATCCCGCTGTTGGTTATTGACGGGAGAACGTCTCGGTCATGTCTGCATGGTTCCCGAACCCGTAGGGTCTACACACTTAAGATTCGATGACGCTAGGGTTATAAAGGAAGTTCGTATGTAGTTACCGAATGTTGTTCGGAGTCCCGAATGAGATCCCGGACGTCACGAGGAGTTCCGGAATGGTCCGGAGGTAAAGATTTATATATAGGAAGTATGGTTTTGGCCACCGGAAGTGTTCTGGGCATCACCGGTAGTGTACCGGGACCACCAGAGGTGTCCGGGGGTCCACCGAGTGGGGCCACCGGCCCCGGAGGGCTGCATGGGCCAAGTGTGGAAGGGGACCAGCCCCAGGTGGGCTGGTGCGCCCTCCCACAAGGCCCAAGGCGCAAGAGAAGAGGAGAGGGGGCAAACCCTAAGGGCAGATGGGCCCTAAGCCCCATGCTCCCTGGGCCTCCCTCTCCTCCCCCTCTTGGCCGCCACCCAAAAGCCATCTAGGGCTGCCGCCCCTCTAGGGGTGGGAACCCTAGAGGGGGTGCACCCTCCTCCCCTTCCCCTATATATATGAGGCCTAGGGGCTGCCCAATACACGCGATCTGATCTCTCCCTGTTGGTGCAGCCCTGCCTCTCTCCTCCTCATATCTCGCGGTGCTTGGCGAAGCCCTGCAGGATTGCCACGCTCCTCCACCACCACCACGCCGTTGTGCTGTTGCTGGACGGAGTCTTCCTCAACCTCTCCCTCTCTCCTTACTGGATCAAGGCATGGGAGACGTCACCGGGCTGTACGTGTGTTGAACGCGGAGGTGCCGTCCATTCGGCACTAGGTTCATCGGTGATCTGGATCACGGCGAGTACGACTCCATCAACCCCGTTCACTTGAACGCTTCCGCTTAGCGATCTACAAGGGTATGTAGATGCACTCTCCTTCCCCTCGTTGCTGGTTTCTTCATAGATAGATCTTGGTGACACGTAGGAAAATTTTGAATTTCTGCTACGTTCCCCAACACTTGTATGGGTTAATCCAGAGATAGGAAACATGTGCTAACAATGGCACTGGGAATGGGTGGCATCATGAAACTCATCAAGTGAGTCAGGCAAGGAGGTAGGAACCAAGGAATGGTTCATAGCACTGACGGGCACGTACCGGTATGGCGGTAACTAGTCATGAGGATGCACGTGATGAAGGTGACCTGCAGTTTTTATTTGTTCCTGTCAATAGAGATTGTGTGGTATCTTGCCAATCCGAGACTGGACTAACTTGTAGACTATCTCACTACAAGAAATATGTCAACTTATGACCTTCTGTCAGTGACCCTCGAAGAATTGGTCATAAATTTATGACCATTTCAGACCAATTGGTCAAAAGCTGTTCGGGGGGCTCCAAACCCTAAACCATTGCGACCATTTTGGTCAGAAAGGTCGTAATTTCCTCACACGAAAAGGTCATAAAGCAAACATCGCTAGTCCGCTGCCTTATTTCTAGTTGTTAACGACCAATATAGATGGTCACAGCCTTGTAAATAGTGGTGGGTTGCTATGACTAGGCGCCACCTCATCAGTTTTGCCTATGTGGCATGTCCATGTGGCAGTTTTTGCCCTAGGTTGTGAAACAACCTATATTTCTGTTATTCCCAAAATTCCCAAAAAAATCTCATAAATTCTTTGGGTCATATCTTTATCAAATATGTAAAAACCTTCCTTGCCTAGTTCAAAAATAATTCAAAAATATTCATTTTCCTATTCTGTTCAGAGTAACAGTTTGTGAAGGAAGTACCACTTTGGCATGTCCAAATAGTACCCATTTTCTACAGTGCTTTCCTATGCCCAAATAACCATCCTCCACCAAATGCCAGCTCAATCCATTCATTATTTTGAGCCGAGCTTCAACATTCGTATTTATGTCCAGTGTGGTAGTTTGCAAAGCAAGTACTAGCTAGGCTCCTCCTTTTGAGCTGAAAATTTGTGAAGACGGTCTTCTTAGTAACTGATCATCCTCAGCCAAAACTCACGCCCATTAGCCATGTACATTTCCTGTACCGCTAATCAAACACTTGGCTGCTAATTCATGTTTGAGCACCGATCGGTCTCCTCGTGAGAATCTTATGTTGTAATTTTCTTCCTAGCACCTACATGGGGAGTGCCCAACCCACTAGACATGTCTAGGCCACCCAGAACACACGGCAACGCCACGGTCACGCGGTGACCACGCGGCGGGCATGCGAGCTTACGCGCTCTAGAGTTGGGGCCCTCGTCCACCGCCCAAACCTCGACGTATCGCCACCAAACCATGTATTTATGATTAAATAGGTACTTATGTAACTAGAAATGATTTTTGGAAAAAATAAATATCAAACTATGAGGCAGTTGCAGTTCAAATTTGACCCGCTTCCAACTGAATCGGCGGGAATTTGTCTTTTTTACGAGAGGTGGATCAGAATTTTTTGCACCCAATCATTTTGTCAATTGTGCATTAAATATGTCCTAGTATTTTATAAAATTGATTTGGTCCAATTTTGCACCAATTATTTGGTAGTTCCTTCACAAAAAAGCCTCCTTTCGGGCACTCGAAAAATGGAAAATGGTTTTTTCGTCCAACGAAAATGAAAACTTCCTTAGGCAACATTTTTTGCCATTCCAATATGCACTCTTGTGCACAATATGAGATCATTTGAACAAACTACGCCATGAATGTGGCCATAAGATTGATCATTTGGCTTGAAAGCCATTGATCTCCACACATGATAGCTCGTTTCTGAGAACACTTTTTTAAAATAATTGCCGTATTACAAGTTTGTTATTTTTCCTAGGAACTTGGCCACATATGATGACACAATGCGAAGGTTTCCCAATTTTTTGATTTATTTTGAATTTTTTATGCCCGTTTCAAAATGCGGTCAAAACGGTGGGAATGACCGTTCCTAGCTAGTGGTTGAATCTTGGAATTTTTTTGGTGTTTCTCTGATTAAATAGATACTTATGTACCTAGAAATGATTTTTGGAAAAAATAAATAGCAAACTACGAGGCAGCTGCAGTTCAAATTTGACCCGCTTCCAACTGAATCGGCGGGAATTTGTCTTTTTCACGAGAGGTGGATCAAAAAAATTTACACCCAACCATTTTGTCAATTGTGCATTAAATATGGCCTAGTATTTTATAAAAATGATTTGGTCCAATTTTGCAACAATTATTTGGTAGTTCCTTCACAAAAAAGCCTCCTTTCGGGGACTCGAAAAATGGAAAATGGTTTTTTCGTCCAACGAAAATGAAAACTTCCTTAGGCAACATTGTTTGCCATTCCAATATGCACTCTTGTGCACAATATGAGATCATTTGAACAAACTATGCCATGAATGTGGCCATAAGATTGATCATTTGGCTTGAAAGCCATTGATCTCCACACATGATAGCTCGTTTCTGAGAACACTTTTTTAAAATAATTGCTGTATTACAAGTTTGTTATTTTTCCTAGGAACTTGGCCACATATGATGACACAATGCGAAGGTTTCCCAATTTTTTGATTTTTTTTGAGTTTTTTATGCCCGTTCCAAATGCGGTCAAAACGGCGGGAATGACCGTTCCTAGCTAGTGGTTGAATCTTGGAATTTTTTTGGTGTTTACCTGATTAAATAGATACTTATGTACCTAGAAATGATTTTTGGAAAAAATAAATAGCAAACTATGAGGCAGCTGCAGTTCAAATTTGACCCGCTTCCAGCTGAATCGGCGGAAATTTGTCTTTTTCACGAGAGGTGGATCGAAAAAATTTACACCCAACCATTTTGTCAATTGTGCATTAAATATGTACTAGTATTTTATAAAATTGATTTGGTACAATTTTACAACAATTATTTGGTAGTTCCTTCACAAAAAAACCTCCTTTCGGGCACTCGAAAAATGGAAAATGGTTTTTTCGTCCAACGAAAATGAAAACTTCCTTAGGCAACATTTGTCTTTTTCACGAGAGGTGGCGGAGTGTGACGAAGGTGACCGCCTCAGAGTCCTCATGCTATGTGGAGGTGCTGGCACGTGCGTAACGAGATCCAACATGACGAAGGTGACCGCCTCGTGTGCTCTTGAGTAATACAATCCTTTTACCCCCGCAAAAAAAAACTATTTGGTCAATTTTATATAAAATGTGGTCTACTATTTTAGAAAAAAATGGAGTGGTGCTATTTTGGAACAAACATTTGGTAGGTTCTTCACAAAAAAAATCATTTATGCACTCGAAATATTGAAAAAGAATTTTTTGTGCAATAAAAATTAAAGCTCTATTTGGCAACATTGTTTGCCATTTCAAGATGCACACTAATGCAAATACGAGATTATTTTGACAAACTATTCCATTGTTATGTTTTTAAAAAAATCAGAATTGAGTCCATTTTTTTAGATTCAAAAGCGAGACAACCGGCCAATGAGACGCAAGGAACCACCTTCACGCGGATCATCAAATTGGACGCAATATGAGCCGTCTATCGTGCATCCATCCAACGGTGGAGTCTCTCCCGAATAACAAAAACCCTAACCCACCCACACACCCTCCTCGATCCCCGCCGCCGCCACCCACCCACCCACCCACTCCCGAGTCCCGACCCACCCTCTCGGCCTCTCCTCCTCCCCTCGATCCCCTAGATCCGATCGAGGCATGCCCCGCCGCCACCCCCACCCACCCGCCGCCGATCCACCCTCGCGCTCGGTAGCGCCGCCCTCCTCCTTCTCTCTACAGTCCATGGCCGGCACCACAGCCTCGTCTCCATGGCTGCTCTGCAGCGCCTCCGACGACCGCGCCCGGAGCGCGACGGCGGCTCCGTTCCGAGCACTTGACGCCACGCTCCGCCGCGGCTCCTTCACCGTCCGACGCTCCTCCGGGCTCTGCATCTCGCCGACTTCCCCCTTCGTCACGACCTCTCGTCCACGCTAGAGACAGCCACATCCTCGATGGTTGCTGCTGGACTCTACCCCTCCAAGTTGCCCGGACGCCTCCCCAACTCTCCCTCGTCCCCGACAAGGCCGCGATGGCGGACCAGCACGGGTAGGTGCCCCTCGTCCCCGCTTGTTTTTCCCCTCCGATCTGATCGATCCGCACGGGTAGGATGTAGCTGACCCCCTCTCTCAGCTCGCCTTGTGGATGCAGATCCGCCGGTCCTTCGTGCCTTCCTGTTACCGAGTTTCCTCCGTGCGCTGTGCAGATGGCGGCCGTCGCCGGGCACGACGACTCCACCCGCCAGTTTGTCGCTGGGCACGCTCCGACAACCTCTTCCGCTTCAAGACGGACCGCTCCTCCGCACCCTTCTCCCCCTTCGCCGAGAAGCTGGACTGCGCCGGCGGCGCCGGCTCCCCCACCCCCAAGAAGGCGCCCCGCAAGGTCCCCAAGACGCCCCACAAGGTTCGATTCGCCCGCCCGCCCATTCCCGCAAACACCTCACGCGCACCGAATTCTCTGATCTCCGATCTACTACTAACTGGTGTGTGGTCGTCGTCGGCGTGCAGGTGCTGGACGCGCCGTCCCTGCAGGACGACTTCTACCTGAACCTCGTCGACTGGTCCTCGCAGAACATGCTCGCCGTCGGCCTCGGCACCTGCGTCTACCTCTGGTCCGCATCCAGCTGCAAGGTGCATTTCTTTCTTTCTTTCTTGCATCTTCTTGTTGCATCCATGGATCACGCTCAGGTCAGATTGCTAATGGCACCGTTGTCCAGGTTACCAAGCTGTGCGATCTGGGGCCGAGGGACAGCGTCTGCGCCATGCACTGGACGCGCGAGGGCTCCTACCTCGCCGTCGACACCAACCTTTTAAATACTATACATTTCAGTAGTGCTATATGAGTGTTGTGGATGATTCCTTTCCATGGCATATTGGTCTGACTTCCCGTTGGATAACCAACTCGGTCTCCTGCCGTGCTCACTGCTGCTATTTAGATTGAGAGAGAGGGGTGCTGATTAGTGTAGTTTGTGATTGAGAGAATGCTTGCTGCTGCTATTTGTGCTTACTGATTGATTATACAGTGATTGACATGCTGCTATTTCTACTTGTTGATGTTATTGTTGCCATCCGATGCATATTGTTGTCCGTAGCTGCATTGCTGCCGAAACATGATGCTGCGATTGCCAAGTTTTTTTGTCTTAATGCCCATCTGTTGTTATTTGCTTGGGGTGTTTTTCATTAAAATACAAACAGTGGCTGTTTTGAAATTCAAGCTATTGAAGAATGATGATAAAATACTATTTTAAACAGTGGGCTGTGACTTAGTGTAATTGATGTACTAGTGCACTGCTTGGTGTAAAATTATAGCAGTACACTTAGATATGCAATGAAATGCTTCTAGTATCTTACACATGTATATTTGACATGAATGTGTATTGCTTGGCTTAAAGTTGCAGCAACCATGTTTTCTGAATAACTATGTGATGCTTCCAGTAGACCACTAGCATGCATGTTTTGGGTAATCAATTTAGCTGATCTGCTGTGTAAATTGAAAGTGAAGAAACCTGATAAGTTAAACCCAGGTGCATGATTGTATACCTAATTTGATATGCTTTTAAACTGTACCTGGGTACTAAACCCAAGTTAAGTATACCCGAGTATTCTCACGCGTGCGCATAATATGCTGGATAGATAGCTCATGGTTTGTTCCTGTACCGTTCTTGCTAAATGGGTAGCTCATGGTTCCGTGTAGCAGAATATGTTTAAATTTTCTGGGGTACCCTTTTTTACTCTGAATAAGCAACATAAGTGCTCAACATCCATCATGCATAACCCTGAACATTTATGGTCTATGTTGATATGTCTTGCTGTGTACGTATAGTGCCTGTACATGCATGGTTGTATTTTGTAGGTGTAGGGTAACTTTTACTGTTCAAGTTAACTTGAGACTGGTTAATTTTTTTTGAAAGATGTGATGTCTTGCAGTGTCTGTGACAAGAGGGGAGGACTGCTTTGCAATCTCAACGTACCCTGTTCATCAGAGACAACATCTCTATGGGCGCCTTCGTGCGCTCTTTGGGCAGCTCGGAGCCATGCTGTCAGAGCTCTTCACCAACTGGACCATCTACACCAACAAGGTGGGTGCATCTCCAACCAATTCTGCAGCGGTAGCAGCACCAGCAGTACTTCGTTTTGAAAATCAGTCGAGTTTCTGACACTGTCAACATGGCTGGAATGCGTGCAGGCGGCGGTGCTGGTGACGCTGCTATTCGTGATCGCGGTCAACACTTTGGATCAACATTCAGTTTAGATGCAGATACAGTCAACACTAGGTATCAATACATGTTTGCTGTCAATTCTTGCTTATAAGTTATTGGATCCCTCATTGGCTACTGTTTGATGTTTTGTACAGATTCTTATTCTTATATGTTCATTCTTGTTTTTTGCACAGGTGAAGTGCAAATCCAAGTTCGAAGCTGTGAAGCATATCAACAAAGACTAGCATAGTATGTGTTGTAAATGTAGGCAGTAGTAGGCTTATCTGGGCTGTAGTATACTGTAATGTTTGTAATAGACTAATGCCATGTTGTTTTGGATGAATTTCATTTGCTATTTGGATTGTTTGAAATAATGATTGTGTATTGAATACCTGTCAAATGGAACCTGACAAGGGGGTCCAAGTTATAATAGTTGTTTGACAGATTTTGAAATTTTTGATGTGTGGGATCAATTTTGTGATAAGCATGACAAGTGGGACCAATCTGATTGGTGGGACCAGTGGCAAAAAAAAGGACGAAAATAAAATATCAATAGACTGTAAAAGGCTGCATCTTAGAAAAAAAGGCCGAATTAATGGCCCAAGCCCATGTAGCTAGCAAAAATTAACAAGAAAAAAATACAGTAAAAAGGCCGAATTAACGGGTTCGGCCCATATAAACACCGAATAGGACCGGGCTGAATCTTATGCCACATCAGCTTGCCATGCTGGATGCCTACGTGGACTGGGGAGGCTGCTAGTGACCAAAACGCCACAGTAGGCTTATTTTGGTCGTAAACGTCTTCGACCATTCCAGAAGAAAGGTCGCTATAGTCAGTTTATGACGGCCAGCTTTTGACCTTCTGTTTTTGGTCACAAAAAGGTCGCAAATGGAAATTTGTGACCTTTCAGTGACCAATAATGGTGGTCACAAGTTGACATATTTCTTGTAGTGTCTGTCCTGGTTGATACACAAACACAGATCGTGTCCTAGTCCATTGTCCAGACGCATGTAGGCTTGCTAAAGGTCAGTCAGTGGGATGTAGTGGCGTATATGATGCACTATACTGTTACTTTGATTGGCAAGCCGTGTGGTGATCAGCTGAAAGCGGAAAAAGTCCATTTTAAACCCTGAACTTGTAGACGCTCGGCGAAACAAACCCCAAGTCCAAATCCCGGTCCATTGCACCCTAAACTATGGAATCCCGGTCTAAATCGGACCCTGGCAAATGTCAACCGGGATTTGTCTAGCTGGTGGGCCAAGAAACACCCGTCCTCCATGCTGGGCCAACCCATTTGTTTTTTTTGTTAGCTAAAAAAGAATTGCGGACGTGCGCACGGGCAGAAGTCTGACTAGGCCGGCCCATGAAAACTGGCGACCGACAGTGAACCAGTACTGTAGCACGAACCTGTAACGCAAAAAATCGCGCGCTTGACAAGTTTCGAACCCAGGATTTGCAAGTACAAATCGCGCGCTAAAAAAAATCTTTCAAAACTATTCAGAAGTATATGTTTCTAAAATAAAAAAATGTTTGAAATTCAAAAAAGTTCTTTTATGATTTAAAAAAATTTCACTTTTCCAGATTTTGCACACCTTAAAAAAAAGTTCACCGCAGTGAAAGATTGTGCAACGTACATTGAAAAAAATGTTCATTGTGTACAAAAAAATGTTCATCGTGTAAAGAAAAAATTGTTCAGATTGCATTTGAAAAAATGTGCACTGTATTTATCCAAAAATGCTTAGTGTATATTTGAAAATGTTCACCGTATACTAACAAAATGGTCAGTATGTATTTTACATTCACTTAAAAATTATTCACTGTTCATAAAGATTGTTCTGAATTCGGAATTGGTTTCATTATTAAACAATATTCGTATTTTTCAGAAAATATGTTCACCCCTTTTTCCACCAAATGTTTAGTAAATTGGAAAAAGAGGGATCTATCACTGTACTTTAATGTTTGCTCTACGTTTTAGACACTAGTTTTGTGCATGACTGGCTATCGACGTTTCAATTCGTGATCATGTAGGTAGTTCAATTCCCACGCTTGTACTTTTCAGTTTTCGTAAATTTTTTCCCGTGCGCTCTTTTTAAATGAAAAACATCCAAACGACTCGAAGGTTCGATTTAGACCGGAATTGTATAGTTCAGGATGCAATCGACCGGGATTTCGACTTGGGGTTCGTTTCGCTGAATGTCTATGAGTTCAGGGTTTATAAATGGACTTTTTCCGCTCAAAACACCTCACGTATGATGTGGGCCATCACCCAGATCACATGTGGGAAAACCAACAACTGATTTAACAGCCAACATCTCGATGAACAGGCATGTTACTTGTTAAGGAGTAGCCTCAACTTAAACCATGTATGTATTACTCATATCTGCTACTAGCGCCATGGCTGTCGGAGAGTTGGAGTGCTTTAGAAAATGAAGCTTTTTTGGATGTCCAAATTTTAGATAAGCCCGCAAGAGAGACCGCAGTGCAGAGTGCACCCCCATTCAGTGTCGAGCAACTGTTCTCGTCACAACGTTCTGAACTTCTTGCTAAAGGAAAACCGCAGGAATGCTCATGTGCTCTGCTCTCATCAACACGATGTGCATGCCGGCACAGGCTGCTCATGTTGAACTTCTTACTGCAGCTCCTTAGAGCATCTCCAGCCGTTGAGCCTCTCATGAGGCATTTTTTTCGCCCCTTGGGGGGCTGCCGCCGATTTCTTTTGTCTAGGGTTGAGAAAATATCCACTCGTTGCCCCCGCCCTCCCGGCACGTATCCCCGCCATCACCACCACGCGAACCGCCGATCTCGAGCCTCCCCTCCGTCTCCGTCGCGCCCGTCCCCACCGCCGACCGTGACGCCGCGACGCTGTTAGGAGCGGGGCCGAGCCGTGGCTGCTGCTGCGCATGCACGCGCGCGGCGGCACGCACGCGAGCTCTGATCACGGTGCAACACACGCACGCGACAGCGGCGGCCAACCCGGCCAGCACGCGGCGGCTGCGGCCACCAAGCCCGGCCAGCATGCAAGCCCGACAACGCGGCGGCCAGCGCGCGACTATGCATGCACTGATGCACGCGAGCTCCGAGCACGGCACAACACACACACAGGAGCTCAGAGCACAACGTCACGTTGTGGGTGGGCGGCTCCGGCGCGGCACAACACACACGTCAGCGGCTTCTAACTGCGTGCACCGTGGCCAACGCACGCAAGCACGCGGCAGCGGTGGCTAGCCCGCTCCCAGCACGCGGCTGATACGTCTCCAACGTATCTATATTTTTTTATTGTTCCATGTTATTTATTATCTGTTTTGCATGTTTAATGGGCTTTATTATGCACTTTTATATTATTTTTGGAACTAACCTACAAACCGCAGGCCCAGTGCAAATTGCTTTTTTTTCCTATTTCAGTGTTTCGCAGAAAAGGAATACCAAACGGAGTCCAAACGGAATGAAACCTTTGGGAGAATCGTTTTTTGAACAAACACAATCCAGAAGATTTGGGGTGGACATCAAGGAAGAAACGAGGTAGGAGGGCGCGCCCAGGGGGGTAGGCGTGCCCCCCACCCTCGTGGGCTCCTCGTGGCTCCACCGACCTACTTCTTTCGCCTATATATACTCATATACCCCGAAAACATCCAAGAGCACCACGAAACCCTATTCCCACCGCCGCAACCTTCTGTACCCGTGGGATCCTATCTTGGGGCCTTTTCCGGCACTCCGCCGGAGGGGAATCAATCATGGAGGGCTTCTACATCAACACCATAGCCTCTCTGATGATGTGTGAGTAGTTTACCACAGACCTTCGGTTCCATAGTTATTAGCTAGATGGCTTCTTCTCTCTCTTTGATTCTCAATACCAAGTTCTCCTCGATCCTCTTGAAGATCTATTCGACGTAATACCTTTTGCGCTGTGTTTGTCGAGATCCGATGAATTGTGGGTTTATGATCAAGATTATCTATGAACAATATTTGATTCTTCTCTGAATTCTTTTATGTATTATTTGATATCTTTGCAAGTCTTTTCGAATTATCAGTTTGGTTTGGCCTACTAGATTGATCTTTCTTGCCATAGGAGAAGTGCTTAGCTTTGGGTTCAATTTTGCGGTGTTCGATTCCAGTGACAGAAAGGGAATCGACACGTATTGTATTGTTGCCATCGTGGATAAAAAGATGGGGTTTATATCATATTCCTTGAGTTTATTCCTCTGCATCATGTCATCTGGCTTAATGCGTTACTCTGTTTTTATGAACTTAATACTCTAGATGCATGTTGGATAGCGGTCGATGTGTGGAGTAATAGTAGTAGATGCAGAATCGTTTCGATCTACTTGTCACGAAAGAGATGCCTATATACATGATCATGCCTAGATATTCTCATAACTATGTGTTTTTCTATCAATTGCTCGACAGTAATTTATTCACCCACCGTAAAATATGCTATCTTGAGAGAAGCCACTAGTGAAACCTATGGCCCCCGGGTCTCTTTTCAATCATATTATATCTCTTTTATTTACGTCGCATCTCGTTTACTATTTTGCATTCTTTACTTTTCAATCTATTATTGTGTGTTGATACAACAAAAATACCAAAAATATTTATCTTATCATCTCCATCAGATCTCACTTTTGCAAGCGGCCGTGAAGGGATTAACCCCTTTATCGCGTTGGTTGCAAGGTTCTTATTTGTTTGTGCAGGTACTAGGCGACTTGCGTGTAACCTACTACTGGATTGATACATTGGTTCTCAAAATCCGAGGGAAATACTTATACTACTTTACTGCATCACTCTTTCCTCTTCAAGGGAAAACCAACGCCTGCTCGAGAGGGAGCAGCGGCGGCTGCGGCCAGCAAGCACGGCCAGCATGCAAGCCCGTGCACGCCCGTGCGGCTGCGGAGCCCAGCCCGACGCAGTCGGGGCGGCTGAGGCGGTAGCCGACCAGCAGGCGAGCGGGAAACCGGCTGGCGCGAGGCGGCGAGCGGGGCCGGCGTGGAGCAGAGGAGGCCGGGCGGCGACCCGGCAGCAAAGCACCCGCGAATCCGGCAGTAGGCGCGTCAGGAGGCGGCCAAAGGCGCGGCGACCCGGCAGGGGCTCGGGAGGCCAGCGGGAGGGCGCGGGGAGGCGGCTGGAGGCGCGGCGACACGGCAGGGAGCTCGAGAGGCCGGCAGGGTGGCGCGGGAGACCGGGCGTGGCGCCACCTGCGGGAGCCCACGAGGCGGAGCCGGCCGGGGGCGGAGCGGCGCGTGGGGCCGGCGCGAGTCGTGGGTGAGGCGGCGGAGTCCGTCGGCTCGTGGGGCAGGCCGTCTAGCGGCGAGTCTGTGGCGGCGATGCTGGCTGGAAGCTCGGGGGCGGCCGTCCGCAGCAGGCAGCACTGCACGCTGGGCACGCAGGGGAAAGAGAAAAAAGAGAAAGGAGAGCAGAGAGGAGAGAGAGGGTGAGAGAGGGGCTGGCAGTGGGCCTGTGCATGCAAAAAGCAACTGCCGGCGTCCCCAGCTGCCCCAAGGGGGCTGGGTCTGGGGTGGGAGCGCCGGCCGTAAATATCGCCAAATCTGGCGAAAATCGGGTCTCTGGGTGTCCGAGTGGGCCTTTTTTGCCCGTCAGCGCCTAAAAAGTGTGGGGCTTCTTGGGGAGGCGGCTGGAGATTCTCTTACTTTCTCTACGGTCAGAAGGGAGACATGGCACAGGAGGTGGACAGCATGCGGCGAGGCTTGTGGGCATTGCCGCAGTCTAATTCACGGTGCTTGGGATAACCTCTGTGGTGGTGGTTTCATCACGACCATACTGACACGCCAAGACCGGTGAGCTCCTGCTGGTGTAGTCATGGACTCATAACCACGAATAAGGTCACGAGGACATGAGCGACACCTCCAAGTGGAGGCCCCCATGATGGCGTTACTCGCCATATGCCTTGGTAAGTGGCGTCTCATTGTGCTATTCCTGCGGCGTCTGCGCCTGCAGAGCAGGAGTTGAAGTCCATGCCGGTGGGGAGGAGCAAGTTGCCGGCTCGAAGAAGGTAGAGATGGCGTGGAGAACAACAGGGTCCTCGAGCGGAGCTTGTCATGTCGGCGCTTGCTCCGCGGGTTCATCGTCTTATCTTCATGCCGTAGGGAAGAAAAGATTAGTAAGAGAGGAGTGGAACCGCCTTAGCGACATGACCACCCGACCAAGACTCAGTCCTCATATCTTGGCGCTAGTTTTGCCGCTGAAGCCAAGATGGGATCTGCCACTATAACGTCCGAGGATGATGCGACCGTTGACAGAAAAACAATGGCGCGAATAATTTGCCCAATCTTTCACGGTACTGTGTCACCTGAAACAATGTGGCGCTCGCGATCTTGTAGATGCAATCACCACCAAAACAACACGCATACCCAAAAGAGGAAGTACGTGGACGATCTTCAGCAGATCAGCAGAAATTAAAACTCTAGAATCAATCTCAAACCAAAATCACAAAGCCTCAAAAGCTATCAACAAATATTCTGCGGCGGCCTGAAGATACCCCGACTTGCTAATCTATCCATCGATGCAAAATAGCCAAAAGAAAACTACCCCTATGCGGCCGGCCGGCCAGCCCTTTATATAGGCGATAAAAACTGTACCGACTTAAACAAGGAAAAAGGCATACGGACTCTCTCTCTCCTATCCTAACAAATCAAATCTCAACTAATTTAAGTATCCGGTCACGTTGAACACAAAAGTTCAAAACGGACTAGTACTTTGACAACCACGTGCATTCCCCCTTGTGAATCCTTATATTGTTGCTTCAAAAATAGTTGGACTCAATATTTCTGATCGTCCCTTGATTGCATGGTGTTCGAAAGGTAGGCTTCACTTCTTTCTCCGGAATAATCTGAAATTTCATTCTGCCAATCTGTAGTACCTGTACCTTCGAAGCTAAACACGGCCTGGTGATACTTTGTTTATGCATAGAACTGACAATAACCATTTGATTCCTTTTGTCACGGCGCTTAGCTGGTATGACATACTTCTCCATTAACGAAACATCAGTGCCCGTAGACAATCTCGCATCATCCTCCCTACCTTGAAGAGAAACCGTCCTCGGTTTTGACCGGTGTCTTGTAGATTTTTTTTAAACAATTCGATGGTACACTCTATATCTTTTGCATCTTTGGGAACAATAGCATAGAACTCGCCCTTATGCATAAAAGTGTACCTATTTGTTCGCCCACGGTGAAGAGCGTTAACATCATGCTGCCACGGACGCCCCAAAATAAAATGACAAACATGCAGTGGCATAACGCCGCATTCTACTTTATCCACATAGCCATCAACAGAAAAAGGAACCTTCACCCTGTGAGTTACCTTCACTTTGCCCACATCATTGATCCACTTCATATAGTATGGTTCCGGGTGCTCCCAAGTTGGTAAAGAAAGAGACTCCACCACATCCTTACCAATCATGTTGCTAGCACTGCCACCATCAATTATCAGTTTGCAAACTTCTCCCTTGATGGTACATGCAGTTTGAAAAATACTCCGCCGCTGTCCTTGTTCAACAATGGTTTTGTCATCTCGCTGGACCTTATGTGCTAGCAAACTTTCCATATTATGGTCATCTTGAGGATAACATAATATAGTATCACCATGACCTCTTTCGATTTCATCCTCTAACTTAGGCGTCTCATCTTCAGATTCTGAAATATATTCCGCATCAACAAGTAAAACCCTTCGTTGATTAGAACATTCATGATTCATGTGTCCACGTCCTCCACACTTGTGGCAAATAATATTACGGTGATGCGATGACGTCGCACTAGATGAAACCTGAGAAACCTCCTTTGGCGCAGTCGCCACTTTGCTTCGTTCAATGCTTCCCGACTTATAAGAAGGAGTCGGTTTGGGACTAAACCCACCACCAATAGGAGAAGAACCACGTCGCCCACTGTTGTAAGTTGGACGAGTCTCTGAAGCTTGCTTCTCCAATACCCAATGTTCAGCATGCTCCGCTTGATGAAGCAACTCATGAATATCATTATATTGCATTAAATCAACACGGTCGCGAATCTTTTCTTCTAACCCCTCAAAGAAACGTACCATGGTCGCCTCCGCAGACTCACGCACAGCTGTATGGATCATTAAAACTTGCATCTCCTTATAATACTCATCAACTGATTTTGTACCTTGTACTAGACGACGCAGTCTACTATGAAGCTGGCGAGTGTAGTAAGCAGGCACGAAACGTTCCCTCATGATTCGCTTCATGTCAGCCCATGTCGCTGGTCGCTCATTAGTACGGTTCTTATTATCCCACCATACAAGAGCATACTCTGTAAATTCGATAGATGCAACACGAACCTTCTTCTCTTCGGAGTAGTTGTGACCGTCAAAAATCTGATTTACGCGCATCTCCCACTCCAAATATTTCTCTGATTCAGCACAACATCCCGAGAATTCAGGTATGGTTATCTTGATTCGTCCCAAACCATCATCCTCGTTGGCACCATTGCCGCCATAGTCACGGCGGCGCCCAGCATGGCGGTGAGCCCCAGCATCATGACGTGGTCGGTGAGGTAAGCCTCCACGGGCATCAGAATCCTCAGAAAAATCACCATCATCATCGTTGTCGCGGTCACGACGTCGTCGTGGTGAGCGGGACTGTCAGGGTGCCACATCTCTCGCCTGAAGGCGCTGAACTGCTGCGGTGAGCCGATTAAGACTCGCAGTCACCACCTGTAGACTATCAGTGCGCTGTCGGTCGTTGGCAGTCAAACGCTCGTTCAACCTGTCCTCGACGCCAACAATATTTGCAGACAACTCCTCAACCCTTTTCCCAAGCTTCTTGTTCTCTCCCTTGATCGACATCAGATGGATACGTAAATCATCACTTATATTCAGATCCTCCGGAAGTTCATCGCCCTCCTCATGATCAGATTTCTCATGCTGCGAGTTCACCATCTTTCAAACAATTGAATCAAATAGTCGAGGAAAAAAAATTGTACCGTGATCAACCTTGCTCTGAATACCACTTGATGCGACCGTTGACAAAAAAACAATGGCGCGAATAATTTGCCCAATCTTTCACGGTACTGTGTCACCTGAAACAGTGTGGCGCTCGCGATCTTGTAGATGCAATCACCACCAAAACAACACGCACACCCAAAAGAGGAAGTACGTGGACGATCTTCAGCAGATCAGCAGAAATTAAAACTCTAGAATCAATCTCAAACCAAAATCACAAAGCCTCAAAAGCTATCAACAAATATTCTGCGGCGGCCTGAAGATACCCCGACTTGCTAATCTATCCATCGATGCAAAATAGCCAAAAGAAAACTACCCCTATGCGGCCGGCCGGCCAGCCCTTTATATAGGCGATAAAAACTGTACCGACTTAAACAAGGAAAAAGGCATACGGACTCTCTCTCTCTCCTATCCTAACAAATCAAATCTCAACTAATTTAAGTATCCGGTCACGTTGAACACAAAAGTCCAAAACGGACTAGTACTTTAACAACCACGTGCATGCTCCCTTGTGAATCCTTATATTGTTGCTTCAAAAATAGTTGGACTCAATATTTCTGATCGTCCCTTGATTGCATGGTGTTCGAAAGGTAGGCTTCACTTCTTTCTCCGGAATAATCTGAAATTTCATCCAGCCAATCTGTAGTACCTGTACCTTTGAAGCTAAACACGGCCTGGTGATACTTTGTTTATGCATAGAACTGACAGTAACCATTTGATTCCTTTTGTCACGGCGCTTAGCTGGTATGACATACTTCTCCATTAACGAAACATCAGTGCCCGTAGACAATCTCGCATCATCCTCCCTACCATGAAGAGAAACCGTCCTCGGTTTTGACCGGTGTCTTGTAGATTTTTTTTAAACAATTCGATGGTACACTCTATATCTTTTGCATCTTTGGGAACAATAGCATAGAACTCGCCCTTATGCATAAAAGTGTACCTATTTGTTCGCCCACGGTGAAGAGCGTTAACATCATGCTGCCACGGACGCCCCAAAATAAAATGACAAACATGCAGTGGCATAACGTCGCATTCTACTTTATCCACATAGCCATCAACAGAAAAAGGAACCTTCACCCTGTGAGTTACCTTCACTTTGCCCACATCATTGATCCACTTCATATAGTATGGTTCCGGGTGCTCCCAAGTTGGTAAAGAAAGAGACTCCACCACATCCTTACCAATCATGTTGCTAGCACTGCCACCATCAATTATCAGTTTGCAAACTTCTCCCTTGATGGTACATGCAGTTTGAAAAATACTCCGCCGCTGTCCTTGTTCAACAATGGTCTTGTCATCTCGCTGGACCTTATGTGCTAGCAAACTTTCCATATTATGGTCATCTTGAGGATAACATAATATAGTATCACCATGACCTCTTTCGATTCCATCCTCTAACTTAGGCGTCTCATCTTCAGATTCTGAAATATATTCCGCATCAACAAGTAAAACCCTTCGTTGATTAGAACATTCATGCTTCATGTGTCCACGTCCTCCACACTTGTGGCAAATAACATTACGGTGATGCGATGACGTCGCACTAGATGAAACCTGAGAAACCTCCTTTGGCGCAGTCGCCACTTTGCTCTGTTCAATGCTTCCCGACTTATAAGAAGGAGTCGGTTTGGCACTAAACCCACCACCAATAGGAGAAGAACCACGTCGCCCACTGTTGTAAGTTGGACGAGTCTCTGAAGCTTGCTTCTCCAATACCCAATGTTCAGCACGCTCCGCTTGATGAAGCAACTCATGAATATCATTATATTGCATTAAATCAACACGGTCGCGAATATTTTCTTCTAACCCCTCAAAGAAACGTACCATGGTCGCCTCCGCAGACTCACGCACAGCTGTACGGATCATTAAAACTTGCATCTCCTTATAATACTCATCAACTGATTTTGTACCTTGTACTAGACGACGCAGTCTACTATGAAGCTGGCGAGTGTAGTAAGCAGGCACGAAACGTTCCCTCATGATTCGCTTCATGTCAGCCCATGTCGCTGGTCGCTCATTAGTACGGTTCTTATTATCCCACCATACAAGAGCATACTCTGTAAATTCCATAGATGCAACACGAACCTTCTTCTCTTCGGAGTAGTTGTGACCGTCAAAAATCTGATTTACGCGCATCTCCCACTCCAAATATTTCTCCGATTCAGCACAACATCCCGAGAATTCAGGTATGGTTATCTTGATTCGTCCCAAACCATCATCCTCGTTGGCACCATTGCCACCATAGTCACGGCGGCGCCCAGCATGGCGGTGAGCCCCAGCATCATGACGTGGTCGGTGAGGTAAGCCTCCACAGGCATCAGAATCCTCAGAAAAATCACCATCATCATCGTTGTCGCGGTCACGACGTCGTCGTGGTGAGCGGGACTGTTAGGGTGCCACATCTCTCGCCTGAAGGCGCTGAACTGCTGCGGTGAGCCGATTAAGACTCGCAGTCACCACCTGTAGACTATCAGTGCGCTGTCGGTCGTTGGCAGTCAAACGCTCGTTCAAGCTGTCCTCGACGCCAACAATATTTGCAGACAACTCCTCAACCCTTTTCCCAAGCTTCTTGTTCTCTCCCTTGATCGACATCAGATGGATACGTAAATCATCACTTATATTCAGATCCTCCGGAAGTTCATCGCCCTCCTCATGATCAGATTTCTCATGCTGCGAGTTCACCATCTTTCAAACAATTGAATCAAATAGTCGAGGAAAAAAAATTGTACCGTGATCAACCTTACTCTGAATACCACTTGATGCGACCGTTGACAGAAAAACAATGGCGCGAATAATTTGCCCAATCTTTCACGGTACTGTGTCACCTGAAACAGTGTGGCGCTCGCGATCTTGTAGATGCAATCACCACCAAAACAACACGCACACCCAAAAGAGGAAGTACGTGGACGATCTTCAGCAGATCAGCAGAAATTAAAACTCTAGAATCAATCTCAAACCAAAATCACAAAGCCTCAAAAGCTATCAACAAATATTTTGCGGCGGCCTGAAGATACCCCGACTTGCTAATCTATCCATCGATGCAAAATAGCCAAAAGAAAACTACCCCTATGCGGCCGGCCGGCCAGCCCTTTATATAGGCGATAAAAACTGTACCGACTTAAACAAGGAAAAAGGCATACGGACTCTCTCTCTCCTATCCTAACAAATCAAATCTCAACTAATTTAAGTATCCGGTCACGTTGAACACAAAAGTCCAAAACGGACTAGTACTTTGACAACCACGTGCATGCTCCCTTGTGAATCCTTATATTGTTACTCAATATTTCTGATCGTCCCTTGATTGCATGGTGTTCGAAAGGTAGGCTTCACTTCTTTCTCCGGAATAATCTGAAATTTCATCCTGCCAATCTGTAGTACCTGTACCTTTGAAGCTAAACACGGCCTGGTGATACTTTGTTTATGCATAGAACTGACAGTAACCATTTGATTCCTTTTGTCACGGCGCTTAGCTGGTATGACATACTTCTCCATTAACGAAACATCAGTGCCCGTAGACAATCTCGCATCATCCTCCCTACCATGAAGAGAAACCGTCCTCGGTTTTGACCGGTGTCTTGTAGATTTTTTTTAAACAATTCGATGGTACACTCTATATCTTTTGCATCTTTGGGAACAATAGCATAGAACTCGCCCTTATGCATAAAAGTGTACCTATTTGTTCGCCCACGGTGAAGAGCGTTAACATCATGCTGCCACGGACGCCCCAAAATAAAATGACAAACATGCAGTGGCATAACGTCGCATTCTACTTTATCCACATAGCCATCAACAGAAAAAGGAACCTTCACCCTGTGAGTTACCTTCACTTTGCCCACATCATTGATCCACTTCATATAGTATGGTTCCGGGTGCTCCCAAGTTGGTAAAGAAAGAGACTCCACCACATCCTTACCAATCATGTTGCTAGCACTGCCACCATCAATTATCAGTTTGCAAACTTCTCCCTTGATGGTACATGCAGTTTGAAAAATACTCCGCCGCTGTCCTTGTTCAACAATGGTCTTGTCATCTCGCTGGACCTTATGTGCTAGCAAACTTTCCATATTATGGTCATCTTGAGGATAACATAATATAGTATCACCATGACCTCTTTCGATTCCATCCTCTAACTTAGGCGTCTCATCTTCAGATTCTGAAATATATTCCGCATCAACAAGTAAAACCCTTCGTTGATTAGAACATTCATGCTTCATGTGTCCACGTCCTCCACACTTGTGGCAAATAACATTACGGTGATGCGATGACGTCGCACTAGATGAAACCTGAGAAACCTCCTTTGGCGCAGTCGCCACTTTGCTCTGTTCAATGCTTCCCGACTTATAAGAAGGAGTCGGTTTGGCACTAAACCCACCACCAATAGGAGAAGAACCACGTCGCCCACTGTTGTAAGTTGGACGAGTCTCTGAAGCTTGCTTCTCCAATACCCAATGTTCAGCACGCTCCGCTTGATGAAGCAACTCATGAATATCATTATATTGCATTAAATCAACACGGTCGCGAATATTTTCTTCTAACCCCTCAAAGAAACGTACCATGGTCGCCTCCGCAGACTCACGCACAGCTGTACGGATCATTAAAACTTGCATCTCCTTATAATACTCATCAACTGATTTTGTACCTTGTACTAGACGACGCAGTCTACTATGAAGCTGGCGAGTGTAGTAAGCAGGCACGAAACGTTCCCTCATGATTCGCTTCATGTCAGCCCATGTCGCTGGTCGCTCATTAGTACGGTTCTTATTATCCCACCATACAAGAGCATACTCTGTAAATTCCATAGATGCAACACGAACCTTCTTCTCTTCGGAGTAGTTGTGACCGTCAAAAATCTGATTTACGCGCATCTCCCACTCCAAATATTTCTCCGATTCAGCACAACATCCCAAGAATTCAGGTATGGTTATCTTGATTCGTCCCAAACCATCATCCTCGTTGGCACCGTTGCCGCCATAGTCACGGCGGCGCCCAGCATGGCGGTGAGCCCCAGCATCATGACGTGGTCGGTGAGGTAAGCCTCCACGGGCATCAGAATCCTCAGAAAAATCACCATCATCATCGTTGTCGCGGTCACGACGTCGTCGTGGTGAGCGGGACTGTCAGGGTGCCACATCTCTCGCCTGAAGGCGCTGAACTGCTGCGGTGAGCCGATTAAGACTCACAGTCACCACCTGTAGACTATCAGTGCGCTGTCGGTCGTTGGCAGTCAAACGCTCGTTCAACCTGTCCTCGACGCCAACAATATTTGCAGACAACTCCTCAACCCTTTTTCCAAGCTTCTTGTTCTCTCCCTTGATCGACATCAGATGGATACGTAAATCATCACTTATATTCAGATCCTCCGGAAGTTCATCGCCCTCCTCATGATCAGATTTCTCATGCTGCGAGTTCACCATCTTTCAAACAATTGAATCAAATAGTCGAGGAAAAAAAATTGTACCGTGATCAACCTTGCTCTGAATACCACTTGATGCGACCGTTGACAGAAAAACAATGGCGCGAATAATTTGCCCAATCTTTCACGGTACTGTGTCACCTGAAACAGTGTGGCGCTCGCGATCTTGTAGATGCAATCACCACTAAAATAACACGCACACCCAAAAGAGGAAGTACGTGGACGATCTTCAGCAGATCAACAGAAATTGAAACTCTAGAATCAATCTCAAACCAAAATCACAAAGCCTCAAAAGCTATCAACAAATATTCTGCGGCGGCCTGAAGATACCCCGACTTGCTAATATATCCATCGATGCAAAATAGCCAAAAGAAAACTACCCCTATACGGCCGGCCGGCCAGCCCTTTATATAGGCGATAAAAACTGTACCGACTTAAACAAGGAAAAAGGCATACGGACTCTCTCTCCTATCCTAACAAATCAAATCTCAACTAATTTAAGTATCCGGCCACGTTGAACACAAAAGTCCAAAACGGACTAGTACTTTGACAACCACGTGCATGCTTCCTTGTGAATCCTTATATTGTTGCTTCAAAAATAGTTGGACTCAATATTTCTGATCGTGCCTTGATTGCATGGTGTTCGAAAGGTAGGCTTCACTTCTTTCTCCGGAATAATCTGAAATTTCATCCTGCCAATCTGTAGTACCTGTACCTTCGAAGCTAAACACGGCCTGGTGATACTTTGTTTATGCATAGAACTAACAGTAACCATTTAATTCCTTTTGTCACGGCGCTTAGCTGGTATGACATACTTCTCCATTAAAGAAACATCAGTGTCCGTAGACAATGTCGCATCAGAGGAGTTCTCGGAGCACGCTCGTCCGCAGGCGCTGACATGGGATGCAGTGCCAACGACTTTGGAAGGATCTCTTACCCACGACTGTGAGTGTCGGCAGGCCTACGGCGCCGACCTCGTCCGCATATCCTGGGTGGACAGGAGTACTATGCCAATGACAACGATCCCTCTGGGTCGTTGGGAGGAGAGCCTTCGCGCCTGGGACCAGTCTTTATCGAAAAGATGCAAGAGCAGGAAAATAGGTTGGACAGGAATCCTACAATAGCAGGAAGGCGTGGTGTGTTTGGAGTTCTAATCGTCTCCGACTTGTTTTCACCTAAAAAGGGTCGGTCGTACGTTAAAATCAGTCTTCCCTAAAAAAAACTATCCCTAAAAAAATCATCTAAGCGAGATGAAATTAAAATTATCATCCTAATAAAGCAAGATGATCGGTGATAATTAGACTGATCGATTTCATACATCTAGACTGATCGGTGATCTCTTGAGGTATTGCGCTGAATGGCAAACTACCTGACTTGCTCAGGGCTTGGCCTCCTCCCAAGAAAACTTAGGGTTCCTTTGCCTCCCGCGGCGGCGGGCCATGGCGGCGCGGTGGATCATGGCCCTTGCCGGCGGGAGGGTTCCGTTTATAGACACTACACCACGACACTGCATTCTTTACAGACGTGTGTTGGAAAAAGTCATTTTTATCGACCGACTGTTTGTTTGTAAAATTTCTATGAGACTGTTGATCGGTCACTAGCGGAGCTACCCAAAATCTGTTGGGCGTGCCAGAGGGAAGAAGGCCAAAGGAAATTACAAAATAATTGCTCTCAAAGCCCAGCTTCCTGTCCACTCTTCACTATTTTTCTCTTGGATAGAGCGGGCCAAGGCACATTCTTGCCTGCATGTAGCTCCGCCCCCGTGGTTGGTATCACTCACATATAACAATCAACTGTCGGTCGGGAATGCTAAAATGTATAGCATCAAAACGTTGGATGGTAATAATTGCATTCTCGTCACACAGTCGGTCGGCAAATGTTCCCGACCGACCGTGGGCCGCCAACTGGGCGCTGAAAATATCTGTGCACGCGCGCCTGCGAAACTTAGCGCCAAGCCCATCCGAAATTTCCATGCCGCGCGCCCTCACAGCCCACCTCCTAATAAATCATCCGCTTAAAAAAAACACCCCGCTCTCTCTCCCTTATCTCTTTCTCTCCCGACCTGAGCGGTGGCGGCGGCGGCGGCGACGCTCTCATCCGGCGACGCTTCCACCACTCTGTCCATGTCTTCCTCCCACCACTCCATCACAATCCCCACATCGCTGCTGATTTCCCATGTGGAGGTGACCGTGTGGCGCCGATGCCCTCACCCAGCTGCTGCCGGCGGCAATTTTTGTTCGTGCCCAAGCACCCGGTGAGGCCACCTCCCATCTCCCTCCTATGCTGCCACCGCCCCAACCCATAAACAGCTTCCTCTTCCCCACTCCCATGGTAGCAGATCTGAGCGGGACAAGGTCCCTTCGGTCCTGGTGGTTCGGAACGAGGCTGGCGGCCTCTGCTCCCTTATCTTCTGGCGACTGGGAGCATGGTGGCTGGTGCCCCCATCTCTCTTAACCATCCATGGCGGCAGACATCAGGAAGCTCTCTCTCTCTCTCTCTCTCTCTCTCTCTCTCTCTCTCTCTCTCTCTCTCTCTCTCTCTCTCTCTCTAGTAAGTAGTACTAGTTTGCCGGAAGAGAAGAGATGTCCTATTGTTTATGTATGGTGATGATGAGTCCATGTTGTTGTCTCACTAATTCACTCTGTGGTGGTCCAGATTATATGCTTGAGAAGATCGGCGGCGTCGACAAGAGCATCAGCTGGTATCTCTGCATCCTCTTCTACAACCATTTAAGCACAAGTGCACATTAATGGCTGGGCTGCGGGTGAGTATGCTTTAAATCTGCAGTAAAGAGTGATTAGTCTTACTTTCATTGTTGTTATGATGAATGGTTCAGTCCGTGCATGAACTATATATACTATGTTGTATCTGCTTCTTTTATTGTCATTACGATAAATGGTTCAGTCTGTGCATGACCTATGTCACCAATGCTTGATTTCATTTTGGTCTCCATGTCCTATGTCTGCATTTCATGTCCGTATTGGTCTCCATGTCCTCTATTTGCATTTCATGCAACGCTGAATCCCTGTAAACCATCTCTGCAGCCCAGCTAATAAAGAGAGGATCAGAATGTAACTTCACCAGCGACTTGATTTTGAATGCCGACCACTACAATGACAGCAACTCAGCAGCTTGCTCTTGGATCAATGGGCTTGGAGAATGAGTTTGCAAATGTCGTAACGTATCAGCTTGAAGGTAAAACAAATTACAACAATTCAAAGTGTCATTGTATTATTTCACCTGACGTCTAAACTGCATAGCTAATTACAAGTGTTTCAATCAGGGTTTAATGATAGATATACGCCAAAAATAGTCCAGTCCTAGGGGGTCTTTTGAGCTCCTAAATCCAATATATTCTGCCCTTGAAGTTTCTGTGGTTATGCTGACGTCAACATGATTATTTTGGCTGAACGCGGAACCTGAAATCTGCATGCCTTGTTACATTTCATTTTGATGGCATCTACCGAAGCTCTTGAAGCTAATATTGACGCGATGGACAGAAACAACTTGGATAACGGGGAGTTGGGAGTTGGAAACCGACCTGGTGAAATGGGCCATGAGAGGACACCAAGTACGACGAGGACCAGCGCCACATATGCTACTTGCCTCCTCTTTAGTATGTCTGCTCTCTTGTGACGCTCCCGATTCAATCGTACACTAATCATGCACGCAAATGTGTACGATCAAGATCAGGGACTCACGGGAAGATATCACAACACAACTCTAAAACATAAATAAGTCATACAAGCATCATAATACAAGCCAGGGGCCTCGAGGGCTCGAATACAAGTGCTCGATCATAGACGAGTCAGCGGAAGCAACTATATCTGAGTACAGACATAAGTTAAAGAAGGTTGCCATAAGATGGCTAGCACAAACAGGGATACAGATCGAACGAGGCGCAGGCCTACTGCCTGGGATCCTCCTAACTACTCCTGGTCGTCGTCAGCGGGCAGCACGTAGTAGTAGGCACCTCCAGACTAGTAGGAGTCGTCGTCGACGGTGGCATCTGGATCCTGGGCTCCAACATCTTGTTGCGACAACCTGGTAGAAGGGGTAGGGGGAAAAGAAGGAGAAAGCAACCGTGAGTACTCATCCAAAGTACTCGCAAGCAAGGAACTACACTACATATGCATGGATATATATGTAAAGGGCCATATCAGTGGACTGAACTGCAGAATGCCAGAATAAGAGGGGGATAGCTAGTCTTATCGAAGACTACGCTTCTGGTTGCCTCCGTCTTGCAGCTGGCAGAAGAGAGTAGACTGAAGTCCTCCAAGTAGCATCGCATAGCATAATCCTACCCGGCGATCCCCTCCTCGATGCCCTGTTAGAGAGCGACCACCGGGTTGTATCTGGCACTTGGAAGGGTGTGTTTTATTAAGTATCGGGTTCTAGTTGTCATAAGGTCAAGGTACAACTCCAAGCCGTCCTGTTACCGAAGATCACGGCTATTCGAATAGATTAACTTCCCTGCAGGGGTGCACCACATAACCCAACACGCTTGATCCCATTTGGCCGGACACACTTTTCTGGGTCATGCCCGGCCGCGGAAGATCAACACGTCGCAGCCCCACCTAGGCGCAACAGAGAGGTCAACACGCCGGTCTAAACCTAAGCGCGCAGGGGTCTGGGCCCATCGCCCTGAGCACACCTGCACGTTGCGAGGGCGGCCGGAAGCAGACCTAGCCTAGTGGCGTTCCAGTCCAATCCGGCGCGCGTCGCTCCGTCGCTGACGTCAAGAAGTGCTTCGGCTGATACCACGACGCCGGGATACCCATAACTACTCCCGCATAGATGGTTAGTGCGTATAGACCAAATGGCCAGACTCGGATCAAATACCCAGATCTCGTTAAGCGTGTTAAGTATCCGCGAACGCCGACCAGGGCCAGGTCCACCTCTCTCCTAGGTGGTCTCAAACCTGCCCTGTCGCTCCGCCACAAAGTAACAGTCGGGGGCCGTCGGGAACCCAGGCCCACCACTACCTGGGTGGAACCACCTGCCCCTTTAAATCCCCATCTCCGAACAGTATCACAGGTAATGTAACAGTGTAAAGTATATAGTATATGCCCGTGATCACCTCCCGAAGTGATCACGGCCCAGTAGTATAGCATGGCAGACGAACAAGAGTGTAGGACCACTGATGGAACACTAGCATCCTATACTAAGCAGTAGGATAGCAGGTAAAGGTAACAACAGTAGTAGCAAGGACAGGCTATGCAGCAGTATAGGATTAACTGAAAGCAGTAACATGCTACACTACTCTAATGCAAGCAGTATAGAGAAGGATAGGCGATATCTGGTGATCAAGGGGGGGGGGGCTTGCCTGGTTGCTCAGACAAGAAGGAGGGGTCGTCAACAACGTAGTCGATCGAGGCACCAGCAGCGGCGTCGGTCTCGGTGTCTACCGGAAAGAAGTAACGGAGGGGGAACACAATAAATAACAGAGCAATCAAAGCATCACAAAGCGTAACATGGCAATACGCGGTGCTAGAGGTGACCTAACGCAGTAGGAGGTGATACCGGCGAAGGGGGAAAACATCCGGGAAAGTATCCCCGGTGTTTCGCGTTTTCGGACAGAGGAACCGGAGGGGGAAAGTTGCGTGTTTGCTATGCTAGGGATGTGTGGCGGACGAACGGGCTGCGTAACCGGATTCATCTCGTCGTTCTGAGCAACTTTCATGTACAAAGTTTTTCCATCCGAGGTACGGTTTATTTTATATTAATTTTAAAAGTCTTAAATCATTTTTTTATTTATCTATTTAATTCTGACATTATCCAGAACAGTGTCTGCTGATGTCATCATGACATCAGCAGGACGTCAGCGGTCAAAGTTTGACCATTGACCGGTCAACTGACAAGTGGGGCCAGTTTGCCATTGACTTAGTTTAACTAAACAGAATTAGCTAGTTTAATTAAGTGATTAGGTTAAGTTAACACATTTAATTAAGTTAATTAACTTAGTTAACTAATTCATTAATTAAATTATATTATTGTTATTATTGTTTTCTTATCTCCTTTTTTTTTTAAACTGTTCTAGGCGGGCCCGACTGGTCATAGGCCCAAGGGCCAAAGCAGGCTAACGGGCGTGGTCATGCGAGCGCTAGCGGGCATCATCGCCTGGAGCGAACCCGAACAAGCGCTCGGCCCCAGCGGCCACGACAGGGCGACCGCAGGGAGCGGGGGGGGGGCAGGTTGGTGCGCCGGCATGGAGCAGCGGCAGGGCCGCCGCAGGGCGGAAGGAGGGCGACGGCGGGTGAAGCCGGGCGATGACGGGTAGCGGCAGCAGCAGGGGAGGCAGTGCAGTGGCGGGAGCCACGGCGGCAGGTCGGGGCGTGGCAAGACGGAGGTGGAGGTGGCCTGGGCGAGGCCGGGGAAGGCGGCGCGGGTGCGAAGCGCGCGAGGGGCCGTGGGTGCGGCGACAGCGGGCGCCGGAGCGCGGTCGGTCGAGCAAGCAGTCGAGAACCGGGACGAGGCCCGTGCGTGAGGGGGCGCGACCGTGCTTGGTCGTGGCAAGTGCGCGCCCGGGCACTTCAGCGGCGAGCAGAAGGTGAGGCAGGCGCGCAGTGGCCGGGACGGGCGACAGGGATGGGGAGAGAGAGGGAGGTGCTCACGGCGGGGTCGTAGGGCACTGGCAGTGGGCTCGGGGAGGTCCGGCGAGGCGGCGTCCGACGCGGGGTCGAGGGCTCGGCGCAGGAACAACGGCCTCCGCACGGGGCGAGGAGGAGGACGGGGACGAGTCGGCGATGGCGGCATCGGCGGAGACGTCAGGCAGCGGTGGTCGGCGATGGGGAGGGACGGCGTTTGGGGCAGCGGCGACCGGGCGTTGGGCCGATCTCGATCCCTTTCGGGATGGGGAAAAGGGGATCGTGGGGATTGGGGGTGCGACTGGTGGAGTAGTGGGGGAGAGGCTAGGGTTCGGGTGTCGACAGGCCATATAGGCCAAGGGCGCGGTTGGGTCAGTGGGCCGGCTGGCTGGGCCATGGGGGCGTTCTGTTTTTTTGTTTTTTTTGTTTGACCTTTTCCTTTTTCTTATCTTTCCTTTTACTGTTTTGGTTTCTTTTAGTTTCATAAAACATAAAAGTTGTACCTATAATAGTATCACTAACTATACCTCTGCTACAAAAGGTTTATCCCCCAAATAATATAGTTTAGTATTTTATAAAATACAAGCGGCATTTAGTTAATTGTTTTACCTACTGTTTTAATATTTTAGAGCAGTTAAACATTTTATAAAAATGCGGTTTCTCTACAATAAACACTTATGATTTATTTGTCACCGTTTGAACTTTTTAGTTTTGACTTTTGAAAACTTTTCTAGTTTGACTTTATTTTAAATTTGAATTCCGAAACAATTCTGAATCCCGAGATTATCAACAGTAACCGAGGTGACCTGGCATCATTAGCAGAGGTTTACTGTAGCTTGATTATCCGGGTGTCACAATTCTCCTCCACTACAAGAAATCTCGTCCCGAGATTTAAGAGGGGGACTAGGGGGTAAGGTCTGGTTACGAAATTCTAATGAATCTTCTCGGTCTTGGTTGCTCTCCTCGAGGTGGTCGATCCATTATATCGATGTCTTCATTTTTCTGGTTCAGGTCATCAAGAAGAAGTCGGCACCCTTTCTTCGGGAACTCCATCGTACTTACGAATAGGTAAGGGGTAACTGCGGAAGAACGGACCTTACAAGGTTGGCTATCTAGCAGATAACTCAGGGAATGTGGTAGAAAGTAACTCTCGAATTGATACTTAAGAAAATATCGAGTGTAAAGTAAGAAGGTACCCTGAGAAGTTTCAAACAGATAGGCAATCGTTCGATGTCTGAAACAACATGCGAAAGGGGTCCAAAGCAACGAGATTGAATATTGCGTCTATTATCAGAATAGATCACTAGGACGGTGGCCCGTGAATTACATACGAGGCCACGCGCAAGGAATAACCTTGGGAACAGGGGATGTACAGGAGAGTCAGGTTTCGATCCTGTGGCACTGTGGGTTATGGGCCCACCATGTGGGGTAAAAGTAGGAAGGGCGGTGTCGCCTTGCACGACCATGTAGGTAAGGCATGTCAGAGGGTAGCCTATCAGTTATGTCGGCAACAACGTCGGTACCAATGGCGAGGGACAAAGAGAACCATTTTCCCGCTCGTTGAAACGAGGCGGACCAATAGGCAAAGTTCTCGTCCATCGGTGGTTACCAGAATGTCATCAACAATAGTAACAGGGTCTTACTGACCGGGTTGTACACCACGGTGTTTACATAAGCAGGGAGATATTACTGCTTATGTCATATAGATCACAGAAAGGTTAAACAAAATAATGGAGAGGAAATTATGTTTATCAGATTAAACAAAACAATGGAAGGGAAAATGTGTTTAAACACATATTTCAGGGGTATATCCTTCCCAAGGACAAGCGGAGCATGATATCCAAGACAGGATAGAAAGTAAAAAAAAACCATTAAGGTGAGGGGAAGGGATTTCATTATATTACCCATACAACGGTGTTTGGATAATTGAGTAAGAAAACATTTAGCATTGGGCTTCAAATGTTCTTGTAAAAAAATCGGAGTACCACAGACATGCTTCGAGATAGCATTGACATGGTCACTGGTTAAAGATTAGACTTTGGATACACAAAGGATCCATCAAGAACAACTTATAAAATAAACCTTACGATTTCCTCATGGAAGAATCGCTAAGCTTGCTAAAAAGGAAACTATAACTATAGGTCCTCCGGCCAGGTGTGCTAGGCATGACATCATCTTGCCGCGTCATATAAAGACCAAAGTTATAACTCTTGGATATATGTTCCAATCATCATATCTGACCGAGTTTCAGATCTGGTTGGTGTGAGGATACCCCAGACTCAGGATGCCTGAGAAGAAGAAGAGGTGCAACACAATTGACGAGATGATATTATATGATTCTCGGAAAATGAACTATGGAAGCGAGTTCCGAACAAGGGTTCACCATTAAATCAAGGAGAGGTGGGGAGGTGACTGATTGACTCAGCGACAATCCATTGATATTTCCAAAATAATGGATTTCCACAACTATGTGAACAAGGAGATAACATTAGTCAGATCAAATGATATAATGATGTATGCTCGAGGAAAACATACACAATTAAACATTGGTTGAAAAGGTGCACCCGAAATGTGGGCTTATAGTAGCATGATCAACGTTAGAATGGTGGTTCAGCAACCGATAGGCTAAGAATAAATTACCGATCATTAACTTCAAAGCAATAGGGTTGCTAGAAGTTTTGAATTCACACATCATAGTTCAATTGTCGGTATTCCGGTTAGAAACAACACGGGTACCAAGAAAGAATGGTGAGGGTGAGAAGTATCACCATACCAAGAATTCTTAAGAGGTGGTGAATGTCTCACGACATTCTTGACATAGAAGATGGTAATACTTCAAGGTAGAACATAACATAAGTCGGTTGACAAGGAACTCAAGGTATAGCCACAACACGAACAAGTTTGTGTTGGAAAGAAGGCAAGGAAGTAGTCGATGACACACAAATCATCGAGGGGCAAGGATGGTAATTCTTATCATGAATTTGATTGATATTCTGGAATAGGTCAGAAAGTTGATAATGATCACGACACATTTGTCGAGAGATTACCTGAAGATGTAATCGATCCGCGATCACATCAAGTCAAAAGAATGATGAAGCAAGAGGTTATTGGAACCATGGGTACGACACAAACTCGTATCCAAGCTTGTTGTCTGAGGTGGAATGATAAGACAAGGAAATCAACGTAAGCTTAGCTTAGCGTCGAAAATTGTGTTCCGGGAAGAAGGACCAGGTAGCACAGTTAAGATTTAGCACGTTAATGATATAGCCGATCAGGCTAGGAATGACATGATCGAGTACAAACTCGGACTTAAAGAAGATTATCAAGAGTTGTTGAACCGTAGTGCGGACTCGGTTCAGCTATCGGGGTCTTCGAGTATTTAATAACTCGGAGCCCGTGAAAAATTGGAATCAGTGAGAATGTAGCACTTGATGAAGAACTCATAAGAAGTTATGCAGTTCCATTATAATCTCGAGATACCAGGGGGTAATACTCGACGACAGATCAAAGTAGAGGTTGGACTGGGGTATTGCTCTACAGAAGACAAGTGCTTAAACTTGCACGAGAAATGGTATTTAAAGGAGAACATGGTCGGAACCACGATGGCAAAAGATCAATCCACCGATACCAAAAGATATTATATCAAGGAAATAGTTACAAGAAGCTTCCATGATAGGATCTACATCGTGTCCATGGGCATGAACACAAAGTTCAAGGTCGACTCCCACTTCTCCAATGCATAACCTTTCATTTACTTCTCGCGTTCGATGAAGTTGCAGGGTTGAAATTTTATCTGGCGAAACATCAGAAGAGTATGGCTCGTGAAAACTTTCGGGTTCTCACGGTTTAGAGAAGGCATATGTTCAACCCATAGGGGCTTCTTAGAAACATATACCACAAGTTTCAAGGGTAATTAACACAAGCTCGAAAGAAGAGCATGGTTGGCCAAGCAGAGGATACAACTTAACAAAGGCATTATGTATCAGGGGAAGAACTCACAAAGTGATCAAATGTGAAGGACACTGTCGGATAAAAATCCAACAAAGGACTTGATGGTCCATAACAGAGTTGATGTGAGCATCGGTACACAATTCAGAGGAAGTAACTAGGCAAAGTCATTGGATTATAGAAACAACTGACTAATCCAGAGCTCAAATGCAAAGGAATTATGATTTTCAAATCAAGGGATCAGAAGCAATGTTCTGATTAGGGATGGATAAGTTGAATAGCCTTAGGGGTACAATCGATGACAATTGGATTGGTTGAGAACCAGCTCACGTTTAAAATGACGTCTGAGCCGGAAAGATAATTTAAAAGAATCAACTGATGATTGCGTGCATTCGCACTCATATTGAATCAGAAGGATCTAAATGATGGTGCCTAAGGATACTAACGAATATTGTCAGACATATGGAAAGCATCCATCATGCAAGCAGACAAGTATTGCAGAGCAATAAGCTACTAAGGATTTTTGAGGGATCGAATAGTATTTCGAAGACCATTGTGAAACACACGAACAACTGGGGGATGAGCGGATACTCGATAAGTGCGAGAATTATCCGTAGGGGTATTCAGGTGACACAGAACAGCAAGGCAGTAAGCTCAAAGGATTATCGAAACAACGACGAGTATTTCGGGGTATCTTGTAATAACAAGACCAACTGGGAATAAAAGTAAGAACGACAGGTGTAAGTATTTATCCATAGGGATTTTTCGGTGGTAGGGAATTGCAAAAGCAACAGGCACAAGCTCTCGAGAGAATATCAGAGAGTATTGTCAGAATCTTTTGTTGAAGCAGTCGATCATCCGTAATGAAAGGGTTCTCCGGCAGGAAGTGGTAACGAGAACCTAGAGTTAGATTTTAGCAAAATCATTTATCCCGAATAGAAGAGAGATCAGAGTCCTAGAGTAAAGGTCGAGGAGTAAAAGATCCTAGTACCACCCGATGGCGACGTGGGCCCGTAAGGCACACAGCCAAGTTAGTAAAAGTTTTTGCAATGTCTAGACTCGACTTCGGCCAAGGAGTGTGGAAGGGGGATTCCTACAGGCAGTCGGCTCTGATACCAATTTGTGACGCCCCCGATTCAATCGTACACTAATCATGCACGCAAATGTGTACGATCAAGATCAGGGACTCACGGGAAGATATCACAACACAACTCTAAAACATAAATAAGTCATACAAGCATCATAATACAAGCCAGGGGCCTCGAGTGCTCGAATACAAGTGCTCGATCATAGACGAGTCAGCGGAAGCAACTATATCTGAGTACAGACATAAGTTAAACAAGGTTGCCATATATGGCTAGCACAAACAGGGATACAGATCGAACGAGGCGCAGGCCTCCTGCCTGGGATCCTCCTAACTACTCCTGGTCGTCGTCAGCGGGCAACACGTAGTAGTAGGCACCTCCAGAGTAGTAGGAGTCGTCGTCGACGGTGGCGTCTGGATCCTGGGCTCCAACATCTGGTTGCGACAACCAGGTAGAAGGCGTAGGGGGAAAAGAAGGAGAAAGCAACCGTGAGTACTCATCCAAAGTACTCGCAAGCAAGGAACTACACTACATATGCATGGATATATGTGTAAAGGGCCATATCAGTGGACTGAACTGCAGAATGCCAGAATAAGAGGGGGATAGCTAGTCTTATCGAAGACTACGCTTCTGGTCGCCTCCGTCTTGCAGCAGGTAGAAGAGAGTAGACTGAAGTCCTCCAAGTAGCATCGCATAGCATAATCCTATCCGGCGATCCCCTCCTCAGTGCCCTCTTAGAGAGCGACCACCGGGTTGTATCTGGCACTTGGACGGGTGTGTTTTATTACGTATCCGGTTCTAGTTGTCATAAGGTCAAGGTACAACTCCAAGCCGTCCTGTTACCGAAGATCACGGCTATTCGAATAGATTAACTTCCCTGCAGGGGTGCACCACATAACCCAACACGCTTGATCCCATTTGGCCGGACAAACTTTTCTGGGTCATGCCCGGCCGCGGAAGATCAACACGTCGCGGCCCCACCTAGGCACAACAGAGAGGTCAACACGCCGGTCTAAACCTAAGCGTGTAGGGGTCTGGGTCCATCGCCCTGAGCACACCTGCATGTTGCGAGGGAGGCCGGAAGCAGACCTAGCCTAGTGGCGTTCTAGTCCAATCCGGCGCGCGTCGCTCCGTCGCTGACGTCAAGAAGTGCTTCGGCTGATACCACGACGCCAGGATACCCATAACTACTCCCGCGTAGATGGTTAGTGCGTATAGACCAAATGGCCAGACTCAGATCAAATACCCAGATCTCGTTAAGCATGTTAAGTATCCGCGAACGCCGACCAGGGCCAGGCCCACCTCTCTCCTAGGTGGTCTCAAACCTGCCCTGTCGTTCCGCCACAAAGTAACAGTCGGGGGCCGTCGGGAACCCAGGCCCACTGAGGGAGTCCTGGATTAGGGGGTGTTCGGATAGCCGGACTATACCTTCAGCGGGACTCCTGGACTATGAAGATACAAGATTGAAGACTTCGTCCCGTGTCCGGAAGGTTCTTTCCTTGGCGTGGAAGGCAAGCTAGGCGTGCGGATATTCAAGATCTCCTACCAATGTAAACCGACTCTGTGTAACCCTAACCCTATCCGGTGTCTATATAAATCGGAGGGTTGTAGTCCGTAGGACAATCATCATAACCATCGTCATACTCATAGGCTAGCTTCTAGGGTTTAGCCTCCTTGATCTCGTGGTAGATCTACTCTTGTACTACCCATATCATCAATATTAATCTAGCAGGAGTAGGGTTTTACCTCCATCGAGAGGGCCCGAACCTGGGTAAAATAAAGTGTCCCTTGTCTCCTGTTACCATCCGACCTTGACGCATAGTTCGGGACCCCCTACCCGAGATCCGCCGGTTTTAACACCGACATTGGTGCTTTCATTGAGAGTTCCTCTGTGCCGTCGCGATCAGGAAGGATGCCTTTTCCCGTCTTTAAAGACGGCGTCGTCACTGAGGGAGCTTTGGCTATCGGCCAAACCCTTCGCCTGGGTGGTTTTCTCATGACCGCCCGTTCGGCCATTGCGCCGACGGTGACCTCTCGGGTCATCAAAAGCAATCTCCGCGTCAGCTCGGAATTGGCCGAGCAGCTAGATCCGGTGGAGCTCTCTTCCATAAACGAGCTCCTGGATCGCATCGCCGCCTTGGGGGTTGCTACAAACTACGACCAGGTTGGGCCTAAACCCGATCTAAGGGAAATCAACTCTCCACAAGCCACCCATCATGTTGCTGTGGTGGAAACATGATGCGGCGACCCTTCATCGATCTTGAGGACCAGCTACGTCCGAATCCCGGAACCCTCCATGCAGGATATCCGCGGAGGAGAGGATGCGGTTCAAGACCTGAATTTAGAACCAGGCAAACCGGATAACATCCAAGGCTCTGGGTCTCAGAATCCAGAGGTTGTTCGGCTTCCGAACAGTAAACCGGGCGAAGTATCGGATTCAATGAATTCCGCCCGCCCGATCTTAAGCGATCTCTCCCAAATCAAGCATATGCCCGAAGAAACAGTACATCATTACTGGGCCAGATTCCTCCTGCTTATGAACAGGATAAAGGACTACCACGAGGGAGATGCGATTTCAATCTTCTGCAGTAACTGCACGGACAAGGGGATACTCAACGCCGTAAGTCGTCGTAATATTACGCGCTTTGCTGACTTGGCGTCCATAGTACAAAAATATTGTGCGATGGAAAGTGCTTGGAAAACCGAAATTAAATTTTGGGATAATCCGGCCTTGAATAGCAATCCCGTCCGAATCAAAAGGGCGCACTACAGCAAGGCGCCCGGATTAAACAAAAAATCAAAACCCTCTAGGGGGCATGGAACCATGCTAGAAAAGTGGCTCGATGGACCCTGCAAGATTCATAGTGCAGAGGATGCCACCCCAACTCACAGCCTCAGGGCATGTTGGATACTCCGGCAGGTGGCCAAAATTGGCGAGGACCTCCTAAATCCAGAGGTCGAAGGAAACCAGCCCGAGAATTTCAGTACCGTTCTCACAATCTCTGAGACTTTCGCATCAAATAACATGCGAAAAAGAACACTTCGCAGCCTCGCCGAAGTCTACCAAGTAGCGACAATAAATCCATGGAGCAATACTGCTATCACCTTCAACGCGAGCGACGAACCTAAATTTCGAACAGCCAGAGCACCAGCCGCATTGGTTCTCAGTCCCATAGTGGACGGTTGTCGCCTCGCAAAGGTACTTATGGACGGAGGCAGCGGATTGAACCTCATCTACGAGGAAACCCTCCAAAAGATGGAAATAGACTAGAACCGCATTGAGCGAAGCAGCACAACCTTTAGAGGAATAATCCCCAGTCAGGAAGCGCGCTGCACCGGAAAGATCACACTAGATGTGGTATTCGGCACGCCGGATAATTACAGGTCCGAACAAATCACGTTCCAGGTGGCCCCGTTCAAAAGCGGATATCACGCTATATTAGGACGAGAGGCATTCACAGTTTTCCAAGCCATACCCCATTACGGGTACATGAAGCTTAAGATGCCTGGGCCAAACGGAATTATCACTCTCGCTAGTGATCCGGACATAGCACTCCGCGCCGAAAACAAGACAGCCGCATTGGCCATCGAAGCACTATCCGAAGCCTTAGCGGCCGAAGAGCTGACGGCACTGCGATCCATGGTTAACCGGGATGATGTGATACTCGATAAGAGATCCAAATCCATATCCTTCAAACCAGCGGATGAAATAGTCAAATTCCAGGTCCACCCAACGGACCCCAATAAAACAGCCTCCATCGGGGCACAACTGAACCCTGATGTGGATGCCGCACTGCGCGAGTTCCTACAAGAGAACTGGGGCATTTTCGCTTGGCACCCCTCAGATATGCCAGGATTCCCACGCAGGCTGGCCGAGCACAGCTTAAATATCCAGAAAGGATTCAAACCTGTCAAACAAGCCCTTCGGCGTTTCTCCGAACCAAAGAGACAGGCCATGGGAGAGGAGCTAGCCAAATTACTGGAGGCCGGATTCATTAGAGATATAAAACATCCGGACTGGCTAGCGAACCTGGTAATGGTACCAAAGAAGGACAAATCCTGGCGCCTGTGTGTCGACTTCAAAGACCTCAATAAGGCCTGCCCAAAGGATCCTTTTCCCCTCCCCCGAATAGATCAAATCATCGATGCCACTGCAGGACACGATTCCCTGTGCTTCCTCGATGCATACTCCGGTTACCATCAAATAAAGATGGCAGAATCAGACCAAGCCGCAACAGCTTTCATCACACCATACGGCCCATTCTGCTTCAACACAATGCCCTTTGGGCTAAAAAACGCTGGCGCCACATATCAGCGCATGATTCAAACATGTCTGGCAAACTAGATTGGCAAAACATTGGAGGCGTATGTAGATGATGTGGTCGTTAAATCTAGACATGTCGAATCTCTAGTAGACGACTTGAGGCTTACATTCGACAACCTCCCAAAATATGACATTAAGCTCAATCCGGAAAAATGCGTTTTCGGCGTTCCAGCCGGAAAGCTCCTGGGCTTCATTGTATCCGGCAGAGGAATTGAAACAAATCTAGTTAAAATCCGAGCTTTGTCACAATTGGATGTCCCAAAAGACCTCAAACAAATACAGAAACTCACCGGATGCGTGGCGGCTTTAAGCCGCTTCATCTCCCGTTTGGGAGAAAAGGCATTGCCCCTTTACCGCTTCCTTAGGCGCACCGAACACTTCGAGTGGACGGACGCTGCCATGGCCGGACTCGAGGAAATAAAGGCCATCTTGGCAACAAACCCCGGCCGCGCCGAATACCGGCGAACCCATGCTGTTGTACATTGCCGCAACCCATCAAGTTGTTAGCGCAGTACTCGTCGTCGAACGGATAATGGACGGACACAAACTACCCCTTCAAAGGCCGGTTTGCTACGTGTACACTGTCCTCACACCATGCAAATCACGGTACCCACATTATCAAAAAATTACATACGCGGTGTTCATGGCATCCCGGAAGCTACGACACTACTTTCAAGAGTGTTCTATTACAGTAGCCTCGGAAGTACCACTCAACGATATTATCAACAACCGCGATGCAACGGGCCGGATAGCAAAATGGGCCATAGAGCTCCTCCCGTTCGATATGACCTACAAACCACGGCGAGCAATTAAATCGCAAGTCCTAGCCAACTTCGTCGCCGAATGGACAGAGGCCGAACTCCCTAAAGAGTACGGCACGTACTCAAACTGGATCATGCATTTCGACGGCTCCAAAATGCTGGCCGGATTGGGGCTGGCGTCGTTTTGACGTCCCCTACAGGAGATACAGTCCAATATGTACTCCAAATTATGTACACGGACTCCAACAACGCAGCCGAATACGAGGCCCTTCTACATGGTCTCCGGATGGCAGTATCCATGGGCATTCAATGCCTGGAAGTACGCGGGGACTCAAACCTCGCGATATCCCAAATAAATGGCGACTTCGACGCCAAAGACCCAAAAATGGCAGCTTATCGCAATGCCGTACTAAAAATGTCAGCTCGGTTCGAGGGACTGGAGTTCCACCACATAGCCCGAGAAAATAATCAGGCAGCGGACGTCCTGGCACGCATCGGAGCAAAACGAGACGCAGTCCCCCCCAACATCTTCTTAGAAAGATTATTCAAACCATCCGTAACGTGGGAGGGGGAGCCCTCGGATAACAGTTCGGACATAACCGCACAACCCGACGCCGAACAATCAGACATAATCGGTGGCCCCGCCACCGAAATTACACCCTCAGCCCACGTAATAATGGCGGTCATCGCCCCGTGGACGGAACCATTCCTAGCCTACCTTACTAGGCAGGAACTCCACGAGGACCAAAACGAGGCACGCTGCATAGTGCGGAGATCTAAAGCCTATAAAGTCCACGAGGGAGAGCTATATAAGAAAAGCACTACAGGAGTCCTTCAAAGGTGTATCTCCGAAGAGGAAGGGCGGAGTCTGTCGGCTGAAATTCATGCCGGATTCGGTGGCCATCACGCTGCGGCTTGGTCCCTTGTAAGCAAGGCTTTCCGTACGGGCTTGTATTGGCCGACGGCTCGAGCAGACGCTTAGGACCTAGTCAAACGATGCGTCGGTTGCTAGCTCTTTGCCAACCAAAGCCATATGCCACCCAACGCCCTCCGAACTATCCCCATTACTTGGCCTTTTGCGGTCTGGGGGCTCGATATGGTGGGACCCCTTAAAGGTGGAACCCACAAGAGAAAATACTTATTGGTCATGGTGGATAAATTCACCAAATGGATAGAAGCCAAGCCTGTCAAGACGGCCGAATCCGGACCTGTGATAGACTTCATATCCGGGGTCGTACACCGTTACGGTGTCCCCCACAGCATTATCACCGATAACGGCACAAACTTCACCTCTGACGAAGTAAAGCTGTGGTGCAAAAACATGGGCATTAAGCTCGATTATGCTTCTGTCTATCACCCACAAACTAACGGTCAGGTCGAACGAGCAAATGGTCTCATCATGAACGGCATCAAACTCAGACTAGTGCGGTCCCTCAAGGAATCTGATATGCACTGGGTAGAGGAGCTCGACTCCGTACTCTGGGGGTTGCGAACCACGCCAAATCGCACCACCGGATTCACACTATTCTTTATGGTGTACGGCGCTGAGGCGGTTCTGCCCTGCGACATAATTCATGACTCACCTCGAGTGCGCATGTACGAAGAAAGAGAAGCCGAGCTTGATCGGCAGGACAACCTGGACGCCTTAGAGGAAGAGCGTGACGTGGCTAAAGCCCGTTCTGCATTCTATCAACAGCAAGCTCGAAGATATCAAAGCAGAGAAGTACGGGCCAAAAATTAAAACGTTGGTGAACTAGTTCTGCGCCTGCCGGATAAGCAAAAGAACAAACTCAAGCCAAAATGGGAAGGTCCATTCATAATCGACCAAGTCCTAACTGGTGGAGCGTTCCGCCTGCGAGATGCGTCGAACAACCGACTCGAGCCGAACCCATGGAACGCCACACGTCTCCGAAGATTCTACGCCTAGCGCCGGACTCTATGTTTGTCTCCTTCCTCTGTCCATTTTCTACATTTATACTTTTTCTTGCTTTGTCTCCTACTCTCTTCTTTTCTAGCCCTTAAAGGCTCATTATGTGACGCGCTATCCGTGCTCTTTAAACCTGGGGGCTTCTTTAACAGAAGCTTGTTTACATGGGTTTCACACCCAACGCATGCGTCAGACTTCCGCATGCACCTTTTCTTCGCCATTATATGCATCGATATGACTTAAGTTTTGGCCAAGCTGGGTTGCCTGGCTCCTGTGCTTACCCCTACGTTCCCGATTGTTCGGCTAGGCGGTAAAGGGAGCACCTCTGCGATTGCTACTGCCGGATAAGCCGGATGCGTACCTCAGACTGGGTGAAGCCGAAAGCTAGCGTTCTTAAGGGAATATTCGGTCGGTGAACTAAAGATGAACCTTTTTATTCTATACATGCCCCCAGATGATCTTCTGCATTTGCAGTCCGGACGTGCACTTTAGGGCACGCCACCCCAGCGAAAGGAACCCTTAACGGAACTATTCTCTCTGGAAGATGTTTCTTACTAACCATGTAATATAACATAACTAGTTGGGCACTTGTCTGATAAAGCACTAATGACCCCTACGCCTGGTCTCCATGCATACCCCGGCTTTTATATGGCCGTTATGGTATTCGGACACACTCCGGACCGTCAGGTCTCGAGGTCGAAGCGAAAAGGTCGGCAACGACAAACGATCTACAATCCGGCTAGAAGGCATTACACATGTCAATTATAAATTACATAGTCATCTTGACTGATCGTATTCCTCCTCTATACCATCTAACAGGCCGTCTAATTTACAGTCCTGCTGGGAATACTTTGCGGCCAGCTCTACCTGGCCATACACCAAGCTCACAGGGATCTCCTTCCCGTCAGGCCCCACTGGTCCGACCTCGGCCATATGATTGGGGTCAGACTTTGTAAAGCGGGTCTTCACCATGGCCCAGGCTTCCCTCGCGCCTTGTCGGCAGGCGGATATCTTCCACAACCGGACGCACCGCCGAGCTCCCGTCAGCTTCTCCGCAAGCTCTCCAAGGCCCTCGGGCGTGGAGTGGGCAGGCCATAAGGCTTGGGCAACCCCTCGCATTGCCTGCCGAATTCGTTCTTGCAGTTGCAGGAGTTCGGGGAGAAGGTCACCCGTAGAACCGGGCATCTCCTCTGCAGGACGACCTGTGAGCATACCTACAGACAATACTCTGTTATTCGACTTCCTCGCCGAACTCATTTTCTTTCGAAGGGTTCGTCCAAACACTTACTAAATATGCCGCATCGAAGTCGCTGGTTCTCCTTCGTGGAGTTCGACAGCTGGCCACGAACGTCTTTTAGTTCAACATCCAGCTTGGTGTTGGCATCCTGAAGATCATTCTTCTCTTGCCTCACCCTTGTCAACATACTCTCGCCAGCCTTTAACTGGCGTAAGAGTTGTTGCTTCTCCGGATCAAGTCCGGCACCATCTGCAACATTAATTGTCAGATTCGCACACAAGCCGCACAATACTAATCTCTCAAAGTATATCGTACCTGAGGGGGTCCCTTTGGGCTCCCTTGTTGCGGCTAGTGCGGCCTCTAGTTGGGCCTTGCACTTTTCCAGCTCCTGGGACAGCACGGTGTTCTTCTCGGTAAGAACCTACATATTATATGATCCTTAAATCAGTTAGTTTAACTGTTTCAAGTCTCGGGGGCTACTGGCATATATATATTTAACCAAAATTTTCTTACCCGTATGTCTTTCACATACTGCTCCGTGGCTTTGGCTAAACCATCTTAAGCAGCACGAAGGTACGCATCTCCCGAATTGAAGGCGTCCAAGGCCTCTTGGGAGAAACAAGCGTCGCGTAGAACTGTCCGGCGACGCCTATGGTTCATGGCGCTCTCCACTTCTGAATTTGTGGCAGATAGCCGGTCTGCGTCCTCTATTGGAGGAGTGTCCGGCGCAAGCCTGGTGTTCGTCCCCGCCTCCGGACCAGACGTTGGAGCCTGGCTGGTAGAGGCGCGGTTGGCAGCCCCTCCGGATATAGTCCGGCGAGGCCTCTTCGTCCTGGAAACAGTACGGATGTTAACATGCCTTGACAGAATAATGCCAGGGAGACAGAGGGCGCGTTATACCTTTGTGTCGAACTCTCAGTCCGGACTTCATCTCTTTTTACCCCACGGGGCCAGGCGGCTCCTCGTTGGCTAGCCGCCGCAGGTTCGGCCTCCCTCCTCGGAAATCTCCCCTGTAAAATACGGGTGTCGTCAGAAACGCCGGAAAATGTGAGGACGGAATCTCTCTTGCAGGAATAAACACTCCGGTTTCTGTCACCTGGGAGGCCGGGATTAACCCAGGGTAATCAGCCGTAATGGCTACCAAGGTATTATCCTTGCTCAACTGATGGAACACCCCGTCGATAAGCTCCACTGCTATGTCCGGATCCTCTTCGGAGTCCGGATTGTGGGACCTCTCTGGGTCCTCGGGCTGTGGAGGGTGGCTGTCGATGTCCTTCACTTCCTGTCGCAGTTCCTGCGCTAACAGTTGTCAGACTGCACGTCTAAACATGGGAATATTAAAGCAAACAGGCGAGTGCAATTATTCGCTTACCCAACTTGGAGGTTCGTACATAGAAAATCCGGCCCGCGGGTTGACGCGGAGGAAATCCTCCTTTTCTCCCTTGTACAAAGATGTTAATATCTCTACCAAAGCGGCAGCTGAAGCTGGTCCTATACGGCCATAACGGGTAGCGTCATCCTCCCCGTTGAAATCCCACATGGGGTGGCTTCTATATTGAAGCGGCTGCACCCCCCGCATAATACATGCGGCCATGACTCCAATCATGGTTAGTCCGGAATGAGCCAACAGTCTTATCCGGCCCTTCAGGTAAAGGACGTCTCTGTTGCTTTCTCTCTGAGAGCTCCGCGGACGCCAACTTAAGCGTTTCTTCAAGGGAGCCATGCTGAACTCAGGGAGGCCGACCCGGATAGGGTCCGGCAGCAGGACGTCATCTATGTAAAACCATTCTGAATGCCAGTCCTCGGACGCCTTCTTTGGGGTTCCAGATAAGTATCCGGTCCCGGCGATGCGCCATATTTCGGCTCCGCCCACTTGGTATATAGACCCCTTTTGAGAACGGGGCACCAAGCAGAACAACCTCTTCCACAGCGCAAAATGAGCCTCGACGCCTAAAAATAGCTCGCAAAGGGCAACGAAGCCTGCAATATGTAGTACGGAGCCGGGCGTGAGATTGTGCAGCTGGAGGCCGTAGAACTCCAGAAGCCCGCGGAGGAATGGATGAATTGGAAATCCCAGTCCCCTTAATAAATAAGGGACGAGGCACACCCGCTCTCCTTTAGAAGGATTGGGGGTGCTCTCCGCTTGCTTTCCGCCGTTGTAGGTGGCGAGTCCGGCTCGGACCGGGACCATATATGCCTGGGGAAGGAATCCCTTGGCCTACAGTGACACTAGCTCGCTGTGTGGGATGGTGCAACTCTCCCAGTCTCTGGATTTGGGGCTGGAGGGGCGAGGGGAGGAGCTACGACGGCTGGCCATGTTGGAATGGACCTTTGCTGGAGACGCTCTGATGATAACTCGCGGAGAGGAGAAGATGTGGTTTGGATCTAGATCCCCATCCCGTTAAATAGGCGGCTCGTTTATATGACTAAGGGTGTGAATGTAAAAACACCCCCGGGCTTTTCGCATTCGCTCAACACGTGGAAGAAGGCAATTATTGGGCACTGAGGCCGAGGAGCGCTACGTTACAAAAATCGGACATTATTCATACAGGTACACAAGATTCGGAGGAGGAACCCGCCTTGCAATGCCGAAGACAAATTCGCGCGCTGGACTCGACGTCATTGAAGCCTGGTTCGGGGGCTACTGAGGGAGTCCTGGATTAGGGGGTGTTCGGATAGCCGGACTATACCTTCAGCCGGACTCCTGGACTATGAAGATACAAGATTGAAGACTTCGTCCCGTGTCCGGAAGGTTCTTTCCTTGGCGTGGAAGGCAAGCTAGGCGTGCGGATATTCAAGATCTCCTACCAATGTAAACCGACTCTGTGTAACCCTAACCCTATCCGGTGTCTATATAAACCGGAGGGTTGTAGTCCGTAGGACAATCATCATAACCATCGTCATACTCATAGGCTAGCTTCTAGGGTTTAGCCTCCTTGATCTCGTGGTAGATCTACTCTTGTACTACCCATATCATCAATATTAATCTAGCAGGAGTAGGGTTTTACCTCCATCGAGAGGGCCCGAACCTGGGTAAAATAAAGTGTCCCTTGTCTCCTGTTACCATCCGACCTTGACGCATAGTTCGGGACCCCCTACCCGAGATCCGCCGGTTTTGAAACCGACACCCACCACTACCTGGGTGGAACCACCTGCCCCTTCAGCCCCCATCTCCGAACAGTATCACAGGTAATGTAAAAGTGTAAAGTATATAGTATATGCCCGTGATCACCTCCCGAAGGGATCACGGCCCAGTAGTATAGCATGGCAGACGGATAAGAGTGTAGGGCCACTGATGGAACACTAGCATCCTATACTAAGCAGTAGGATAGCAGGTAAAGGTAACAACAGTAGTAGCAAGGATAGGCTATGCAGCAGTATAGGATTAACTGAAAGCAGTAACATGCTACACTACTCTAATGCAAGCAGTATAGAGAAGGATAGGCGATATCTGGTGATCAGGGGGGGCTTGCCTGGTTGCTCAGACAAGGAGGGGTCGTCAACAACGTAGTCGACCGGGGCACCAGCAGCGGCGTCGGTCTCGGTGTCTACCGGAAAGAAGTAACGGAGGGGGAACACAATAAATAACAGAGCAATCAAAGCATCACAAAGCGTAACATGGCAATACGCGGTGCTAGAGGTGACCTAACGCAGTAGGAGGTGATACCGGCGAAGGGGGAAAACATCCGGGAAAGTATCCCCGGTGTTTCGCGTTTTCGGACAGAGGAACCAGAGGGGGAAAGTTGCGTGTTTGCTATGCTAGGGATGTGTGGCAGACGAACGGGCTGCGTAACCGGATTCGTCTCGTCGTTCTGAGCAACTTTCATGTACAATGTTTTTCCATCCGAGGTACGGTTTATTTTATATTAATTTTAAAAATCTTAAATCATTTTTTTATTTATCTATTTAATTCTGACATTATCCAGAACAGTGTATGCTGATGTCATCATGACATCAGCAGGACATCAGCGGTCAAAGTTTGACCATTGACCGGTCAACTGACAAGTGGGGCCAGTTTCCCATTGACTTAGTTTAACTAAACAGAATTAGCTAGTTTAATTAAGTGATTAGGTTAAGTTAACATATTTAATTAAGTTAATTAACTTAGTTGACTAATTCATTAATTAAATTATATTATTATTATTATTGTTTTCTTATCTCCTTTTTTTAAAACTGTTCTAGGCGGGCCCCACTGGTCATAGGCCCAAGGGCCAAAGCAGGCTAACGGGCGTGGTCATGCGAGCGCTAGCGGGCATCATCGCCTGGAGCGAACCCGTACAAGCGCTCGGCCCCAACGGCCACGGCAGGGCGACCGCAGGGAGCGGGGGGGGGGGGGGCAGGTTGGTGCGCCGGCATGGAGCAGCGGCAGGGCCGCCGCAGGGCGGAAGGAGGGCGACGGCGGGTGGAGCCGGGCGATGACGGGTAGCGGCAGCAGCAGGGGAGGCAGTGCAGTGGCGGGAGCCACGGCGGCAGGTCGGGGCGCGGCAAGCGCGTTCTGGCGCGGCAAGACGGAGGTGGAGGTGGCCTGGGCGAGGCCGGGGAAGGCGGCGCGGGTGCGAGGCGCGCGAGGGGCCGTGGGTGCGGCGACAGCGGGCGCCGGAGCGCGGTCGGTCGAGCAAGCAGTCGAGAACCGGGACGAGGCCCGTGCTTGAGGGGGCGCGACCGTGCGCGGCCGTGCGTGGTCGTGGCAAGTGCGCGCCCGGGCACTTCAGCGGCGAGCAGAAGGTGAGGCAGGCGCGCTGTGGCCGGGACAGGCGACAGGGATGGGGAGAGAGAGGGACGTGCTCACGGCGGGGTCGTAGGGCACTGGCAGTGGGCTCGGGGAGGTCCGGCGAGGCAGCGTCCGACGCGGGGTCGAGGGCGCGGCGCAGGAACAACGGCCTCCGCACGGGGCGAGGAGGAGGACGGGGACGAGTCGGCAATGGCGGCATCGGCGGAGACGTCAGGCAGCGGTGGTCGGCGAAGGGGAGGGACGACGTTTGGGGCAGCGGCGACCGGGCGTTAGGCCGATCTCGATCCCGTTCGGGATGGGGAAAAGGGGATCGTGGGGAGTGGGGAGTGGGGGTGCGACTGGTGGAGTAGTGGGGGAGAGGCTAGGGTTCGGGTGTCGACAGGCCATATAGGCCAAGGGCGCGGTTGGGCCAGTGGGCCGGCTGGCTGGGCCATGGGGGGGGTTCTGTTTTTTTGTTTTTTTGTTTGACCTTTTCCTTTTTCTTATCTTTCCTTTTACTGTTTTGGTTTCTTTTAGTTTCATAAGACATAAAAGTTGTACCTATATTAGTATCACTAACTATACCTCTGCTACAAAAGGTTTAACCCCCAAATAATATAGTTTAGTATTTTATAAAATACAAGCGGCATTTAGTTAATTGTTTTACCTACTGTTTTAATTATTTTAGAGCAGTTAAACATTTTATAAAAAATGTGGTTTCTCTACAATAAACACTTATGATTTATTTGTCACCGTTTGAACTTTTTAGTTTTGACTTTTGAAAACTTTTTTAGTTTGACTTTATTTTAAATTTGAATTCCGAAACAATTATGAATCCCGAGATTATCAACAGTAACCGAGGTGACCTGGCATCATTAGCAGAGGTTTACTGTAGCTTGATTATCCCGGCGTCACATCTCTGCTGCCAAATCTCTCTTCCAGCGATAAACCTTCCATAGCCCCAAAGGCTGATGCCCTCATCTCTCTGCTGATTGATTTCTTTCAAAACATTTCAGTGCTGCTTTAATTCATGGAAATAAAAAAGATTTTGAAGCACTAAAGTTCAAACCCTACCCATCGATTACTATTATTGTCTATTTATATTGTGTGATTGTTAGCAGACTGAATTGGATAATGATTTTTGCAGGGTGAAACAAACTTTCAAAGGTTTTGGTGGATGTTTGGGCAATTACTCAACTACTAACAAAAACAGAAGGCCACTGGATGATTTTGATAGTCATATGCCATCACATCAAGTGGATTTGGATAGGTGAGTATTTTTCCATATCTTGAGTTTTGTTATACTATTTGCTGGTTTCTTGCATTATTTTTTCTTATTCTTACTTTGTGATGTGTAATTGAGATTATGTCAGGTTGCTTGTTTTTTTATCTGGCTATTTTGTCATGAATGATATGCCAAATCTTATTCTTAGAGCATGCAAGCGATGGAGCCTAGATTTGATTATTGTTTTATCTTTGTGATAGGTGACTAGCTAAAATAAATTTTGCATAATACTCCCTCCGTTCCAAAATAGATGACCCAACTTTGTACTAACGTACAAAGTTGGGTCATCTATTTTGGAACGAAGGGAGTAGATATTAGCCACTAAAGATCACCAGCTCCTTGATTTATAAGTGAGGCTGCGTACTTTTATTAAGTTTGAGGATTGGTAATAAAATAGGTACTTATCCTTGAACCACTAAAATCTAGGATACATGATTTTGGTGGTTCCAGGGTAAGTACCTATTTTGTTATTTCACCATTATACATGATTAATGCTTTAATGGTAAGTGTAATGAAAACATGATTGCTGTACATGAATCCATGATTATTTTCTTTTGGAGATACTATATTTTTCTTTGTAACAAGTGTAATGAATACATTCATTTATGTGCAATAGCATTGCAGAATATTCGATAGACAACTCAGTAATCAAACCTACGTACATGTTAACATGTGAGGGTGCAACTAAATAGTTGTACATGAATCTGGAACAAGAGGAAGAACCGAGGATTCTTCAAAAGCTGCTTCTATTCGTGCACACTGGCTTCGTAGCCAGGTAAGATGTGCATAGGCCTTTTCTGGTCGCTCGTCTATATATCATCCTTTCATTAGTCATTTGTGATTAACGTATGAAAGCACAAGCATGATTGTACTTTTCTTAGAATGAAGAAAAGAAATGCACCATCAGACTGCGTACATTCATACTACTATATTGTGGTCCATTTCTGTTGCAAATAACTTCTCCCCTGGTTTGAACAATAATTTTTCATGCTGAGAGGGAAATTTTACGCTCACCAGATTACATTTTCAGATACTAAGATAGGTTACAATTGAATGTCGATCAGTTGGCTGGACATTTTGCATCAGTCCTGATACCACTTAGAAGATAGAACAAGTCTGTATCTCTGAAGATTTTCTGAAGTTTTAAGTGTGTACCTAACCAACTGAATATTATAGATGCATTTGTTACTTCTACTTGACACCATTGACACTCTGAAGTTTGCAGGGCTCAGTCGACACATGGTGTGTCAGCATTTGCCTATCTACCTGAAGGGCCTGACTGAGCGTTGCCAATATCAGTGTGCTTTGTGCTGCAGAAATGGATTTTCGAAAACCTCTAGCACACATGGTGTCCTGGGAATTCCTGGCTATGTACAGTTCCCCTCTCGTATTCAAAGATATGCCGACCTGCTAGCTCATGATCAGGTATTTTGATGCATCTATTAATCATATGAACTATACAAACAATGATAGGATACAGTTTGGAGGAACTTTGTTAGTTAAATAGCCTTCCTTTCAAATTGCCAATTTCTTTCTTGTGCTATGAATGGAGTGTAGTTTTATCCACATCATTGTAGCTTGTCGGAATGACATAAATATGGTATGTGTACAAGTTTAGCAAATATGATGATCTTTTTGTCGGAGCATACATGGTGTCCGAAGTGAGCATCCTAGGTTGCAGTTGGATCTGTTAAGTTTGTTGTTGTTATTCTTGTTATTTTGCATGAAATAAAGTATTTGTGAATCACCTTTCTGCTGTTTTTAGAATATACACTTAGAATTCTAACAGAGACTAATTACTAGGACAGAATGGTATGTTGCATATGATAAAAGAACCAGAACATGGATAAATTTTGTATAGTCGTAGTTGTAGTATCTAGGTTGGCTGCTATTAGAGGTCTGAGCTATAGAAGTTACCGCGGTAAATAAAGTCTAAAGTATCATGTAAACTCTTGCTTATTTGTGGCCCATTATGTTTAATCTTCGGTGATAAATACAATTATGCTTCATAAAACAAGCGAATGTCGGAGAAGGTCGCTCTCAGTTTTAGTTTAAAACCATTTGTTATGGTGCCTACTACTTTCAAAATTTTAATGTGGCCACAGTAAAGTCATCTAATGAACAGCTCCTTGGATAATTTAACTTGTTGATATTCACAGAAGCTTTCTGCTTATGAATGAATATAGTGTCTAGAAATAAGGACATTTTAACTAGTGCTTAGCATGCCCTTTACATGGTTACCTATGCTTGAATGGAGTGCCTTCCTTAGTAGGTATTTCTGTACTAGCTTGCCTTGTGAAGTAATAGTTGTTGTCAATGTATGCTTTATACAAATTATGGTGCCATTGTCTTTATGAATGTATGAATGTAATCGCAACTTCTTTACATTTTGTAGGGAAGACATGCAAGAGGACGAGGAACCATGAAGCCGGTGGTTTGTGTCAAGGGATATTTTGTGTAATGGTGACTGAATCGTTGGAGATGCATTTTATGTATCATTTTGTAAACCCACATTGTGTCTGAAAAAATGAACCATATTGTAACGGATGAACTATTTAGACATGAAATAAATGAATGTGTTATTGTTTGGTTATGGGTTACTATTATCACGAGATGCATGTTATAGTTATGAAATATGAAACTTGATTGACATTTTGTTGGTAACGGAAATGTAAGCTATTGAGGGCTACTGGATGTTTGTGGGCAAAACAAAAAACCATCTCATAGTCTGTTGAAGAAAGCTAATGCAAGGGCCAACGAAAAGTTGGTCGGGAAAACAAACCCCATCACACAGTCGGTCAGGAAAGCCTCATGGCAGGCCCAATAAACTGTTGGTCGGGAAAACAAATCTCGTCAGACAGTCGGTCGGGAAAGCCTCCTGGCAGGCCCAATAGACCGTTGGTCGGGAAAGGCCCGTGGCGGGCCCAACAGAATGTTGGTCGGGAAAAGTACCCCATAGCCGTCAAGTGATCGGTCGGCAAAGATATGTCGGTCCGGAAAGGCTTTTCCCGTTTGGACTTTCCCCAACAGACAAGATCGGTCGGCAATAGTCTTTCCCAACCGACTGCCTGTCATGGGAAGTTGTTTTTCCAACCAACCTGACTGTCGGGGATGTAGTGCAGTGGTGTAGTGAGATGTTTCTTCAACTTTTGTTAGGGTTTGTGTCCTGCTCAGGAAGACGAGACGGCGGCAGCTCCCTGAAGATGGAATAATGTTCTCCTTTGGCTCTCTTCAGTGTTTGTAGTCGTCGCTAGATGGTCTACGAACCTCGATGTAATTTTTATTATTTCTGATGTTCATTATATTGCATGATTGAAGTTGAATAGATTAGAAGTTTTCTTAAGAAAAAAAGAATGGTAAACTACCTCCGCACAGCTACGTCTTGATGGTGTGCCGCCTATGTATGCAAGGACCACGTCACATGAGTGTCACGCAACGACAGGAAAATCAAAGCGTAGTTATCAGCGCACTAAACACCGCCACTGTTTAGCGTGGCCCGGCAGGTTTTCTGTAATTAAGGCGTGATTCAAGGAATCAGCGCACTCGGCACTCTCGCCGGGACGTCAACAACGTGGAGACTAAGCCCCCACCGACAGCATGGGATTTCCGGCCTAAACGCAGGCCAAGGCTTCTCCCTTGCGGTCAAGACCTTCGTGGGTCAGAAGGCTGCCTTCTTCTCCGCGGGCGAAGAACCTCCGCCCTGCTGACTTCGTGACGCCCACGCACGGTGCTTCCATTCTTTCGATAATATATAAAGAACGGGAGATCCAGACGAAACTGTACAGTACGCCGTACACATTGCGCATTTTAAGCACGGTTTTGCTTCACGGAATTGGCATTATGGGCATTGACCCTGAGCTGCCAGAGTGCGAGCTGACAAGACTCACGTATTCTGATTGGCGGCCGGTAGTTTGGTTGTTGAAGCATAATAATGGGGACTGGAATTGAGGTGGATAGTACGATATTCTTCTGTGTTAGCGTATCAGCGTTTGCTAGCGTCATACTACTAACTGAATCTGATCCAACGAACATGTGCAGAGGGTATGCACGTAAGCATGCATGTGGCCGTGGGGTTGCCTCAACTACCAGGAATTCGAATTTCGAAAAGTATGAATGATGAGATCTCATGGATGATCAGAGTAACGATTCTTCTTCCTAATCATGTGCATACCGGTTGTTGCCCTGCATTACCATCCACAAATGTAAAAGAGAAATTTGATATGCATATGCACGATTCAGAAAAATCAATCGGTTTCCCTGCATATCTTGTGACTGCACTTCCCATATTGGCTTCTGCATTAAACGCAATGTTTTAAATAGCGGGCTATGCCATTTAGCGGTGGCTCGGCAAGAATCTATGAAAAGCTATAGCGGAGCTATAGCGAAGCTAAGACCCATTTAGAGTTTTTCTTAAATCATGAAAAAATTATGAAACATTTGCATATACTTGACATAAAAACTAATACACATGTTCCCACATCAAAATCCGAGCAAGCGCCAATCAGGTGTCCTAATTCAATAACCAAGCTTTGTTTTATCCATCATATATATTATAAACAAGAACAAAAAAATAATGCAGAAGGATGGTTTTGTATAGCGGCTTAACAGGCTAAATTACTCCAAATTTAAGGCTATAGCAGGAAATAGCGGCTAATAGCGTCATTTTCAATTTAGCGTTCAAAGTGCATAGCTTTAGCAGGAGAGCTCTAAAAGTCTATAGCGGAGCTATAGGTGGCTCTTTAAAATATTGATTACACATCAAATAAACGCACGGGTTCATCGATAGAGCTGTGTCAACTATAGCACGATTATCATATACGCTCTATGTCTCCCATTGTTAATATAAAGATGTCAGTTACATTGGTCGGTCACATGGTACAGGGATCAAATTATTCAGCCCAGATTATACAACTGGGGGAGTACCGCAAAGTCGCAAGCACAGCAAGCTGAAGTCGTTCTCCTGGCTGGCAGGAGCACGAATTATCGATGTTTGGGCCGTTCCTGTCGTGCATGACAGGTAAAGTGTGGTGGTAAGTTCTTTGCACGATGATGGTCCATTAGCCACCTAAAGATGGACATGATGTGCAATGTGCTTAAGAGAAAGGAGTGGCCGATTTCTTAATCCCCTTGTTATCACAACGACCAATGACAACTCCCTGGTGTGATTTTCTTTATCTTTTCAGATCATGCATGCCATTGGACGTATCATGTGACTGCCCCCATAATCCAAGGGCTGTCCTCCGTCGGTTTTTCTTTTAATAGCGGCAACCTTGCAATCATCCTAGCCAAATCTGTCACTCAAATCGTGTGTGAGATGTGTCCTACTGCTATTATGTTTTCCCTTTTTGTTATGTTACTGCTTTTGGAAAGTGAAACGAGTTATATATTTTTCCTTCTTAGGACCCAATGTTACTGCTTTTCGGATACTAGGAAAAGGGTATATGTGGGTTGCACGGGGAGACAAAATTAGTGCGTCCATCTCCATCAATGTGGCACGATAACATTTGAACAGTGCCACTAGACAACGGCATATAGTCGCATGGCAGGGTCTAGAAAAAAATGCATACCACCGCGCAGGCTTCGCCCGGCGCCGCTGGCCTTCGTCGGCGACAAGGGGTAGGAGCTGGTGATGGGGTCGAAGGTGTTGTAGATCGGGTCGCCGCCCGTGTCGCCTAGGTTAGGTGACGCGGGGGGACGGTAGATCCTCATGTCCTTGATATTTTTATACTCGATCACATTGTTTTTCTAATAAGTTTGTTTAGAATTTCAATCTTTTCTATGTTGAAAAAACTTACTAGAACAGTATCGAAGGCGACCCATTATCTTTGTTTTTATTCCTCTTTGTTGTTGACGCTTTGTCTGCTTTGGTTAACAAGTATATTGCAGAGGTTGGTTTCGAAGGGGTTAAGATATGTCGAGTTTATCACACCTCTGGTTTGTAGATGAATCATTGTTGTTTGTTTGGGCTTCTGGACAACATGCGGAGGTTGTAAAAGCGACCCCTCAAAGCATTGGTACAACAAGCTGCTATACAAACGAACCCCTTTCCGTGATGGCATTCTAAACCGCCGCCTTGCCTGTGTGTGCGATAAGGGGTCCTTTCCACATGACCCAGGAACCGTCGGGGATAGGGAGTAGTAATGCATACGTTTTGCAGAACTAAGCATATGTGATGCCGGCATCTATCCCAAATGCGATTATGATATTTCGATATCCCAAACGCTCCATCCTTGCTACTCGTTTGTGCTCGCATTACCATCGAAGACGCTATTCTGTGGTGCAACATTTACAATGCATGCCCCATCACAAACAATTCATGATTGTAAAGCATGTATGATAACGAGACAATTACACACATTTACTTTTCATCAACTGTATGCGATTCGATCTAAAAGTGCATACAATTGTTCCTATAAAACTCTGTGTGAAGCTTGAATATATCCCACATGATTCATGTGTCATACCCGCGTCGGATGAAGGCCTATCGCACACGTTCTACCATGAGCAAACATTTATGATACGCACGACATCATAAACAGTATATAATTGCCAAGCATGTGTGATAAAGGTGACTCTCGCAAACATTTAATAAGGAAAAATTGTGTGTGCAATAGAGATTCATCGCACACGTAGTGGATCTGAGAAACGTGTCTGATCATGACATTTATCACAGATGTTTTGCTTTCGCAATCCATGTGCAGTGTACTGGCCTGCAGAGTATAATTAATCCCTAATTTAATCAGTAACTTAAAATTCAAAGATTTTGAATTTAAAACTAGGCAATCACTTATTTTATATCGAGCCATGTTTATTACAAATATAGGTTCAAGGATGCATATATCTGATGCACAGGCACATATACAGAAGAACTACAGAAGCACCAAGTAAAGAATGATGAACCATAGTTGTTACGTATATGAAAACTAGAACATGAAACAATACAAATATTAGCAATTTGCCTTTTGTTTTTACAAAACCATATGCAGGTCATATCAAAGAAATTGGATATCAAAACACCTTACAAACCATCAATTTTAGTTAAGCCATCATTGTTAATTTTGAATCGTAAGTACAAATTGGAGATATGGTTTTGCTCACATGTTAAAGACTGCAATGCCTTTGGTCCACTATTTGCATATAATCAGGCTCCCCACTGGATGCATATGATTTCCACCGAAGTTCAATAATTCTTCTCTAGATATAATCGCTAAATTTATCCTTTTTTGGATGATATTTATATTAACATATAGGCAGAATAAATCAAGAAATTATAGGTGTGGGGAGAATAAATGGTTCAGACCGACAAATCTGCCAAATCATGTGTTTTTGCTATTAACTCTAGAAGTGGACCTAATGGTCTATGGAAATATCATAATTAATATATTAAAATATTTGAGAAAATATACATAACAATTAAATAAATCTAGCCACGCAAATGCGCGGGAAACCTGCTAGTTAGAAGTAAAACAGAAGACTAAATGTCCACCTCAGGTATGAATGCCATACATGTTATAGATGTAGATTAAGTTGGTCAAAAAAATTAATTCTCGAGAATTGGGATTAAAAATTGTTAATCGCTAATTCTTTGGTTGATCATGAAGGATATTGATTTCATTGCATGTTGTTGCAACTCGATGCAAGAACTACTACGGCCAAAATGACCAAAAAATAATGAGGTTAAGATATGTTGCAATACTTTGTAAACTTTGGTTGATCATGTAAACTTTGTAAAAGTTGCAATACTTCCCATCAGTGTATTACTTATGTGTTTATTTTCATAATTCAGTATAGAGTTTTGTATATCTACCCTCTTGCATAATATTTAAATCATTGCAAAAGTGTTAGTTCATAGAAAAATCATTGTTGTTTGTTGTTATGAATAACTGAAGGGCCATAGTATTATTATAAATCGGATGTATTTTATTAATATTGACACCTTCAGCCACCTTACACCTCACGATCCGTTGCTACTAATGTGGACACGACGTACCCCGAAAATCTACGTGTTATAGAATGTTACTACACTAGAAAGAGCACCATTAACTTGATATTTTCAGCGAGAGACCACACTAATAATTGACTACTACGCAAACAAATGGTGCAATCAAAAAGGGATAAACATCTCATGCAATTTACTATAGCATGGCATGCAGAGGCCAGGTGTGTATTCTGTTTGTATCCTTTTGATGATTCAGTTTAAGCTAATAAAATCCACTCTTTGTCGAAAATCATATCCCCTAACTTCAAAAATATTGTAATCTTTTCTTATGTGGTCTACCCAGGCCACCGAACAACCATACTGCACACTACATTGTTTGGACATGTGATCCGTATGATTGTAACGATTTATGAGAACAATCTAAAAAATTGGATCCCTCTTCTTGTGCTACTATTGTACAATTTAAGAGGCACATTACGAGTCTAAGGAATTGTCAAGCTTTATGTGCCTTGTAATAGTGACACGCATGGACATGTGAAGTTAAGTGATACTAATACTATTTGATTATAGACGTTATATATCCAGTTATAAGTTCTTTGGTGACGAGCGATTTTGCTAGTTAAGGAGAAACAAAGAGTTCCGAGAAGGAAAGAAGTGGAAGATAGTTTGTATTTGTCGATGTATGATGTCCCATTCTTAACAAGTATTTCTGAATTGAAAGAATAATTTGATCAATTTGTCTATATTTTATTATCCGTGGCAACATACATGCATTCGGCTTGCCCGTAGCAACGCGCGGGTATTGTCCTGGTACTTTAATAAAAATGGTGTTGATGTACTATTAACCATGCTCTTATGACCACTCTCTTTTTCTCAAAACCGAGGAAAATTAGTTATCCTCCCATCATTAACAGAGGAGGATTAAAACAAAGTTCTATGGGTGTCCATTAGCATTATAGCTAGCCTCTGTACCGACAGTAAGTTTGACCTTACAACAAAGTGCATTTATAACAGGTACATGAATAGATCCAGATCAAACTTCACAACATGTGTGTCCTCCGCAAACCATCTCATGGTTGGATGGTTATAGAGACAGTGGTATCCCAGGCACAGGGTTCAAGTCCCGATGCTCACATTATTCCTCCTTTTATTTCAGGATTTGCCGGGGATGCGCTTTCAGCGGGAGGAGATGTTCCGGTCAACAATGAGGCGTCTACGATGACTTCATAAATCTAAGATGGTATGTCGGCTCGGTCTCTCGAAGGTCTTCCTAGGGGTAGGGTGTGTATATGTGCATTTATAAGGGTGAGTGTATGCATGTATGTACGAGCGCTCTGCGTCTGTACAGTGTTAAAGAAACATGTGTGTTCTCCTATTGTACAATTTATTTATTTTACACGACGCTGGCTCACCATTTTTTTACGGCTAGACTTTGGCTCATATTTGTAGGTACCGCAGATTCCTAATAGTTCGGTAAGCTTTTTTCCTTCTACACCAACTCGTCACGTGCTCTCTAAAAACGCACTCATCATGTTCTTCTTAATAATTCGCCACGTACTCCGTTTGTTTCGGCATTTTGCTTTAAAATTTGTTTATAAAAGAGTGTACATCTATCTTTCGATGCACTTTAAAATAGATTTAAAAAAATTGCAATTTGCAGTAGAAAAATATGGTTTTCCCTCATAACACGGTAATCACATTGTACACATGGTCTTTTTAATTTCTACATGCACTCAGCGCATTAGGGAGTAGGGTAATTAAAGAGGAGAGAGTGATGGCTTACCGTTTCAATGCATTTTCATTCCACTCCATAATTTAAAATGTCTATACATACATTTCTCATCACATGGAGGAAGTACTATAAATACTGGCCTCGTGACCAGTCCTTCAACTCACCCAACGAGCATTCGAGCTAAGCTTATCTAGCTCGTAGCCTCTAAATTTTCGAGTTCCCATTCCTAGTGCTAGCAAGCTACAAGCAGCAGCAATGGGGAAAACTTGCACCTTAGTGCTGCTTGGCGCACTGGTGATGCTCTCACTCCTTGTGAGCCCCATTGCCTGCTCCGGCAAGCTCGCCAAGGCGGCCGGGCCCCACAAGCCTGCTGCAGTCAAGGGCCAAAAAAACCAGACGACTAACCCCTCTTCGTCCGCCGCATACGGCGGCGGCTGGTTGCCCGCCGGCGCCACGTATTACGGAAACCCTAACGGCGCCGGAAGCGACGGTTAGTGCTTTGCTTACTTTACCGTCGGTCTTGCACGCATGGGACCTGTATCGCACCCACATTCGTCGAGCTGAGAGATACTGATAAGGAAAGAAATTTGCAGGTGGCGCGTGTGGCTACCAGACCGCTGTTGGGCGCCGGCCGTTCTCGTCGATGATCGCCGCCGGGAGCTCGCCTCTATTCATGGCGGGCATGGGCTGCGGCGCGTGCTATGATGTAAGCATAACTCACCAAGCTCCTTCCATTAATGGTGCAAAGTGGACAAGTGGTCGGCTCGTCTTGTCCTGACAAATTACAAAACGTGTTCATGTGGCGTACGCAGGTTAAATGCACGAGCAACTCGGCCTGCTCCGGGAAGCCAGTGACCGTCGTCATCACCGACCTGAGCCCGGGCAACCTCTACCCCGGCGAGCCGTGCCATTTCGACATGAGCGGCACCGCCCTGGGCGCCATGGCGAAGCCTGGCATGGCCGACAAGCTCCGCGCCGGCGGCGTCATCAGGATGCAGTACAAGAGGTACGCAGCACTAGGACATAGGATAGGATCCTCTTCAGTCTAGGGTTACACGGAAAACAATGGAAGTAAATGTCTCCTGATCTTGGTGTTCCGGTTAATCATCCTAGGGTGCCATGCAAGTACCCTGGCGTCAACATTGCATTCAGGGTGGACCAGGGCTCCAACCCCTTCTACTTCAAGACCCTGATCGAGTTCGTGGGCGACGACGGCGACCTCAAGGCCGTGGCCCTCAAGGAGGCTGGCAGCGGCGCCTGGACGCCAATGGCGCAGGACTGGGGCGCACTGTGGCGCCTCAACAACGGCAGGCGGCTGCGCGCCCCATTCTGCCTCAAGCTCACCTCCGACTCCGGCAGGGTCCTCGTCGTCAACAACGTCATCCCCGCCAACTGGAAGGCCGGGGCCACGTATCGCTCCATGGTGAACTACCCCTAAGTTACACCCATATTTATCTGCTCGGTGTGTGAATTTTATACCTCGAAAAGAAAGAATGTGCGTCCGGGTACTGCGAGAGGCGGTCTCAGATGAGGAGGAGGGGCTTACGGCACTGTGATGCTCCCGCCCTGGTATCATGTGTGCAGTCCGTCTGTCTGTATTTTTCTTTATAAGAGGAAAACTTGCCTCCGCTTACTAAAATTTGCACTGTCAAGTTCAATACTCCGAAATGAAGTTCTTCCAATAAGAACTTATGTATACAAAACTTGAACCGGTGGCATGTATGCACAACAATTATTTGGACAATAAATTTTTCTCATCATGAAACGGGATAGATGCAAATTACCGTTACTCTGTACTAGCACCATTAGTAAATTACCCACCTGGACACTGGGAACCACCGGTAGCTGCGCCTGCGCGACTGATTCTGCTGCCCTGTCATGCCGTTGAGGACACATGCAATTCTCCCGAAAACGTAGTCAAAGGAGCAGAGCCTTGAATGTAGCAAATACTGATTGCCCTACTCAATTATTAACATAAGCTGTTTGTTGAAAGTATTCTTAATGGAGCTTCAGTTCTACGTACACATGTATATGCACTACTCTGTCTACGAACAAAGTCTTCGGTTGTGTCTTTTCGATAAACAGGGCTTGGTTGTACTTGGTGTGCCTCCATTCTGGCACAGGGCTTGGTTGTACTTGTACTTGTACGACACTAGTACTCGGCTTTATGAACTCGATAGTGGCCAACCGGTTTGGCATGTGGCTCCCACAAATTAAGACGCTCCACTTGTAGAAATTAACATCCATACCCAATTTTCTACACCAGTGTGCATTATACTCATATAATAATTGAAGGTCGTGTGTACTATGATATTTAGTTCATTAGTTGTGTTTGCTATTTCTATCATGTTTTTGTCCAAGATGGTATATTTTATTTTCCTACCACAGCATTTTACCCAAACTATTGCCAGAGAAAGATCCCTGCCTGAATATGATCTCATTTAAAAGAACAAAACATATTGATTCAATTTATAAGGTAAAGCTGATCGAAAACCTAAACAAGACGGCTATGCTTATGAGAAAGAGCAAACAAAAAATTGAACATGCAACGAGGCCTTGTCGACCACACAACACTAGACCATAGTCACAAAACACAGGCAGACGCTAGGATCCGGAGACACCACTCAACTTCCTGAGCTCGCATGTGAGCCACAACGCCATGTCACTCGAACACATTGTAGCCCTTGCTACATGAGACGATCGCCCGCAGACCACAAAAGTTACGACAAACATCTAAGGCCATTGTTGTCCCAACATACTAGCCAGACTTGCCCATCAGATAGTTTCTATCAGGCCGACGAACTCACTACCCTCACTGCATTAGGTCACAACACATGCAACACTGAGCGGCTAGCATACACCCTAGAGTTGTCGCCGCACCTCCATTCGAGATCGCTGCCTTGGTGCACACCCATTGTTCAGAGTCGTCGCTCCGGCATCCACAGACCCATACCACAGAGCAGCCGACCCAAAGTGCCATGACCCACCAAACCAAAAAGCAACACTGAAAGAAGAGTAGATGGCGGCACGACAAAGCCCAAAGGCAACACCAGTGGATAGTAGCACCTTTACCAAACCGAACACGACCACCCGCACCAATGAAAAGACAAGGGTTCGTCGTGATGCATTCAAGAAGAGAAACGACGCCCACAGACGCCGTCGTCATAGAGCTTTTTCTCGAAACCATATCCATCACAATAAAGATACCCAAGAGTACCGTAGATCTCCAAGGCAACGCCGGAGCAGGCTAAAATTGATTAGTTGTGAGACACGCAACCGGGCGAAGAGGCACATAGCACCGCTAAGGTGGACATCCACACCACGAGCTAGACCCTGTCGATGCACCAGACAGAGAGCATGGGTAGCCGACACCATCATGACTAACCCATAGGACACAATGAAAGCTTCTACAGGGGCATGGGCTCCTCTCGAGGTCTCCCAAAGCTTCGTGTGCTTCTTGTCTCCCTAAAAAACGTGTTAAATCAGCGAGTTATGTTGACCTCTGCAGATATTAATTTCCTATGAAACCAAAAACAAGCAGAAAAGAGGAACTGCCATTGGTCACTAAACTAATAGGTTAGTCCAGAAAAATAGTATAAATTGCCATAAAATGTATATAAAAATGATAATGTAATAGCATGAATGAATCAAAAATTATAAATATGTTTGAGACGTATCAACGACTTGCATGATCATCCTTGTGTCCTCATCTAAATCATCCATCTTCAAGGCGTGAGCATCTTCGTGTCCTCCGAGGCAGCTGCAATCCCTACCTTCTTCTTCTCGAGCATGGCCTTCTTCTCTTTGAGCTTGAGTTTCTTCTCAGTCGCCGCCATCAACATGGTAAGCATCTCGGCCATGCATGCCTACTTAACGTACGAGCCTTGACGTATGCCCCCTCCTTCTTCACCAAGATGTCTCCAAACCTCCTTGACATCTTGTCCGCCACACCTTCTCACTTCGCCCTCTCCTCCTCCGACGTCTTGTCCCAAAACCCTCTTCTAACCTTCTTGGGCGGTTCTTTTGTTGGGTAGGTTGGATCATTGGTTTCTTCCTCGGTGCCATAGGCGACGGTTGTATAGGTTACACTTGGGTTCTCCATTCAACTTCAACCAACAATGCATGACGGCAAAGTTTTTCTTCTCCAACTTCAAGAACACACTACACGCACAGGAAGGATACAAAATAAAACATTGTCAACAATGCATATCCAACAACAAAGGATCAACAAAACAATGCATATTCGGCTACAAATGATCATCAAAACAATACATATCCGGTTATAAATTATTAATAAAACAATGCATATCCGGCTACAAATGGTCAACAAAACAATGCATATGAGGCAAAATTCCTGGTTCAGGAGGTTTAAACAAGGCTTTCGTCTTCTCAAATATAGATCATCTGTTGAACTTGAAGGCTACATTAACACCTTCTTGCAAGACTTAGTTTAGGACCTTCCTTTTGATTGTTTTTAAGCCCTTCTTCGCCTTCTTATCCTTTTAGTTCCTTTAGTCAACCCCCATGGGGGTGCCGGTGTGTGTGCTTTCTAAAACCATGTAAATCTTACACATTTACCGTGTTTGCTTAATACAATGAGACTGTAGGAAACTCTCCTACAGTCATTCAAAGCTAAAAAACAATGCATATCCGGCTACAGATGATCAACAAAACAATGCATATCTGGCTACAAATGGTCTACACAACAATGCATATCCGTCTACAAATGGTCTATACCGAAAAAGGGTTTCCCCCCGCTTTGTATACAAAGCAACCAACCGAACCATACAGAGATAGGTGCTGGGGCGGAAGCAGCACAGTCACGCCCAAAAGAAACGACAAAGAAAAAGCAAAAGAAACAAATGCCGACAACGGCGGATCAACAAAAACGAAGAAGCCTCGCGATCGCTGCGCCCACCGGGATCTACCACTAGGCTCCAAGACTCCGAAGCACCGGCACCTATCAACACCTCCAAGAAGGATCACGACGATGACGACGCTGCTGCCAAGGGTTTCCCCCGGTACACGACGAGGCGAGAGGAAGGGTAGCCCCCGACGCCCTCCCGGAAGGTCAGGTGGCACCCACAGGCGCCACCGCGCCGGTGTCGGCCACGCCGACAGGGGTTTCCCCCGATCCCAACCCGCACCTCGGGCGCTCCGGATCCAGCCACCAAACCAACCACCACCATGCGCCAACGGTCATGAGGCCCCCACGCCGTCTCACCATGGCACCGCGAAGTGAGGACAGCGCGGCGAAGAATCTGAGCCGGGACTAGGGCATCAGCACCGTCGGCACGCGGGAGGGCCCCACCTCCACCGTCAGCGACGGTAGCCGTCCGGACGCAATAGCAGGAGCACACCAGGCCCGTGGGCCCACAGGCCCGGCCGAGCCCTCGTGGGCCCGTAAAGCTCTCGCCTTCGCGCTGCTGCCGGCACGCCATCGGCGCCGACGCCCCATATCCGAGCTGCTCCTCCTCCTCACCGCGCCGCAGACAACGAGGCCACGCCGGGGGCCGGCCCGCTAGGACCCAGATGGGGCCCGCCGGGCCCAGATCTGGGCCGGGGGCACGACGTTGGCCACCCCGCACCACCACGCCGCCCCGCCGCCAAGGAGCAGCGCCGCCACCACGCCCGCCGCCGGCCACCCCGCCGGGTCACCGGACCGCCGCCAAACCGAGCGACACCGCCGCCGCCCCCTGCCCCGGGCCAGGAGGACGCGCGCACGGGGAGAGGAGATCCTGCCGCCGCCGGCACCCCCCGGGCCGGAGCCGGGGGCGCCCGCCGGCGACGGCAGGGGAGAGGAAGAGGATGCGAAGCCGAGGGGAGAGACGTGGGGGCCGCCCCGACCGCCTCCCGGGGAGGCGGCGCGAGGGCGGAAGGAGGGGCTAGGAAGGAAGGGCGGGGGAGGGGGGGCGGATTCGGGCCGCGCGCCGGTGAGGGCGACCGGATCCCGCCGGAGACGGGCAAGGGAGGTGGCGGCGGCGAGGGTTTCCGCCGATGGACTATAAGACAAACCATTTGAGCAGCTTTGAGAACGCGGTCGGCGAGGGTTCCCGGGTGCTGGTCTATACAACAATGCATATCGGGCTACAAATGATTTACACAACAATGCATATCTGGTTGCAAATAATCTACACAATCTTGTAATGCGCGGTCGGGCAACGGCGGGAGGACCCACGGCCAGGCCCCGACCTCCACCATGTCCCCCACCAGCACCCGCACCACCACGACCACCGCCTACGCCTCCACCAGCCTTCTGATTCTTGAGTGTTGCCGCCTTTGCATCCTTCGCTTTGACGTGACGATTTTGCCGTCTCGACGAGTTTATCTTCCAGACGAACATGATCCCCGACCTGCGGGTCCATGCATCGACGGCGGGAAGAAAGAGAGTGGGCAAAAAAGGGCGGGAATTGGGTGAAATGCGGTGGGACGAAAGAAAAGACTGGGACGGGGAGAGACTGCTGGAACTGACGGGTGGCACAGTGCCGGGCGGGGCCATGCTCACGCCGGCTGCTGCTGCTCGATCGATCGTCCATGCGCATGTGGTGCGATTCCCGCGTGCGTAGGATGCAAGGCTCAAAGGAGACGGAGCTCGCGCATGGTGGCCGTGCGTGCTGATTGGCACATCGTCTATTCTAAGCTTCCAATCTATCTATCCATCCCCGTCGAGTTCCTGAGTTTTCGCACGTAAACTATGCACAATTATAATACTATTGCCAGCGTCGCGATCCCATAGGACAATCGTGTTCTTGACGAGCGGCAGCATGTGGGAGCGATTTGCGCATCGTATTCTGCACTGCATGAAAAAGAAATGGCAGACATCGCGGTCAGTGTACACGCATGGCACCAGTGATCCGCCCCGAAATTTCCAAGCTCCACATGCCGGAGTAAACGACTTGTTTGCATTGCACTGTGTCCTGTTCACGCTTCAGAGTTTCGGCGAGTCGGAACGGGACGCATACGCGCACGGCCGCGCTCCTGTACCGGGACGTGGGCCGTCGCCGACGGTTGCAAAGCTAGCACTGTAGGGATGGTGAGTCAGCTTCGAGATGGGGCCGATCGTAACTGTCACTGCCTGTCGTTTTGCGCTCCTGGCCATGCCATTGCGGTGCCCCGTGTGCAGGAAACATAAGCAACTTATTACGAGATTTAATTCAAATGAACAAAAGATAAATCATGACAGCAATAGCAGAGATTAAACTAATAATGTGAACTAACATAGTAGATGAACACATCACATCATTAATAGAGGAGGATGTTGATGTACTAGACTTATGTTGGTACTTCAATACCGGGTGTTATGGCCACTCTCTTTTTCTCAAAACCGAGGCAAAATAGTAATCCTCACATCATTAATAGAGGAGGATTAAAACAAAATTCTATGGATGTCCATTACTCCCCCTGTACGGACAATAAGTTTGACCTTACAACAAAGTGCGTTTAGGCTAGCCATAGTGGGAGTAACTTAGCTAGTAACATAACGCAACCCAAGACAAATGTGCTTATGTGGCAAAGAGTTAATGAGGAGAGATGTGTTTGTGGTAACATAATATGTTACTGTAACATAACACACCCCAATGCAAAATGTGTGTATAACCTAATAAATGAAGGCTTGCATGACACTAAACTTATGTTACTACCCACTATGAAGGTAGTAACAAAGACTAGTAACATATACATGTTACTACTCTAAGTTACTTCCCACTATGACTAGCCTTATAACAGGTACACGAATAGATCCAGATCAAACTTCACAACATGTGTGTTCTCTGCAAACCATCTCGAGGTTGAATGGTTATAGAGACAGTGGTATCGCCAGCCACAGAGTTGAAGTCCTAATGCTCGCATTATTCCTCGATTTATTTCAGGATTTGTTGGGGATGCGTTTTCAACGGGAGGAGATGTTCCGGCCAACGACGAGGCGTCTACGATGACTTCATAAATCTAAGATGATATGTCAGCTCCGTCTCTCGAAGGTCTTCATGGGGTAGGGTGTGTATGTGTGCATTTATAAGGATGAGTGTATGCATGTATGTACGAGCGCTTTGCGTCCTTACAGTGTTCAAAAAACATGTGAGTTCACCTATTGTACAATTTATTTATTTTACACGACGTTTGATCACCTCTTTTTTACAGCTCGACTTTGGCTCATATTTGTAGGTACTGCAGATTCGTAATAGTTCGGTAAGCTTTTTTCCTTCTACACCAACTCGTCACGTGCTCTCTAAAAAGTCCCTTCTCCCAGTGCACGCTGAAAGGAGGGATGAAGAAGACTTGCTTGGCGGCGCAATGATCTGGAACGGTGGTGAGAAACCATACGAAGCGGCGGCGGCTAGGGTAGACGTCTGTCTGACTATATAGTGCGGGTCGGGTAGGTCGTGGGAGTAAACCCCACGTCCGAGTCGTCACGATCCAAAAGAATCGGAAATGGTTCAGTAATTAACGCGTCGTTGTCATCAAAATGAATAAAAAGGGATGTATCTAAAACTAAAATACATCTAGATACATTCCTTTTTATTCATTTTGGTGACAAGTATTTCCAGACGGAGGAAGTATTAATTAATGACTCATTAATTTTTCCCGAGCAGCAAAAGTATAGACAACGTGCATAGCTCTGTCCTCGGCTCGACTCAATCCCGCAACCCGTCGTGACGAGGCGTGGCGTGGTGAGCAAGGAGGAGGAGCGCGCGTGTAGGTCTTCTCTTCTCATGCTCATACAAGTGGTAGAAGAGCTCAACTTATAAAGAGGTGCAACTCTCTCTCAACTTCCGGGGTGGGACTAAACTTTAGTCTCACTCACTCCACTCACATGTGTGCATGAATGGGTCAAGAGAATTTCAGAATTTTATTTGGGCTTTGGGCCAAAGGCCTACTAGCAAAATTCCAACAATCCCCCACAAAGTCTCATTGGCATATCTCATCATTTAGTTTCAAAACATTGTTTATATACCGGTGCTTAGTGGAGACTGTGAAGTTGAACTTCCACTTAGAGTTTTATGCTACACTAGATCACAACTTGAATAGTGGACTATGCCTTGAACTACAAGTTTTCTGCGAGACTAGTTTCACACAAATTCTTGACCGATACTGGGCTGCCGCAAGGCTTTACCGCGGGTGGAGCGTATACGTCATACTCCAGGGCCTTTCATGAATTTATTAGAGAACACCCAATTCTCACAGACTGCGACGATAACAGTCAAATTCATATAGGTGTGTTCCTTAGGAGATGCACTGCAGAACAACATCTCTGCTTACCCGAATAAGCCACTTGGAACACATTAAGATAAGTATCAACCTACCATGCAGATCAGGAGAGTATTGCATCTTCACGCAGTGGGATAATTAATATAAGAATACTCTTCTCCCAGCTGACCAACGGCTTGTCTCCCACTTCTACTTCATGGGATCACCGATCACATAGAGTGGGTTACCACTATGGACAACTCATGCGGTGAGTCTCAAACCCATCTCCATCGATGCATTATCTATCACATTACGTGATAAACCCTTTGTGAATGGATCTGCCAAGTTTTTCGTTATTTGGATATAATCCAACATAATAACTCCGGAGTTCCTGAATTTTCTGACAGATTTTAGTCTCCTCTTCACATGCCTTGAGGACTTCATATTGTCCTTAGAACTGTTTATCTTGACGATCATAGTTTGATTATTACAGTTCATCAGGATAGGGGGTATTGGTTTTTCAACCATAGGTAAGTTCATCAAGAGCTCACGAAGCCAGTCTACTTCAACAGTGGCAGTGTCTAATGCTGTGAGTTCTGGTTCCATAGTTGACCTCGTTAAGATGGTCTGCTTGCAAGGCTTCCAGGATACAGCGCCATCGCCAAGTGTAAAAACATAACCACTTGTGGCCTTAATCTCATCAACATCAGATATCCAATTTGAGTCACTATACCTCCAGTACCCTTGGATACCCGGTGTAGTGAATCCCATAACTCGCGGTGCCTTTCAAATAGCACATAACTCTCTCAAGCGCATGCCAATGATCATCTCCCGGTTTTGACACAAACCGGCCTAGCTTGCTCACAGCAAAAGAGATGTCAGGCCTCGTGGCACTCGCCAAATACATAAGCGAGCCAATAATCTGAGAATATCTCAGTTGATCTCTAGCAATCCGTCGATTCTTTCGAAGCAACACACTAGCATCATATGGAGTTGGAGAAGGCGTGCAGTCGCTAAGTTGTCTACGAATCTGGATTTAATTTTTATTATTTGTGGTGTTCGTTGTACTGCCATAATTGAAGATGAATAGAGCAGAAGTTTTCTTGCAAAAAAATTTAATAATATCTCTGTCCCAGAAAGTTGGTCTTACATTTTATTAAAAGATATATCTGTATCTAGACAAATCTAATACAATCTTTTTTGAGGGGGAGCGAGTACTACACAGTATATAATACACTAATAATTTTATTATGTGCCAAGCCTTAAGATTAATATGGACATTCTAGATCTGTCACTTTTGTGAAAACAACCCCATAGACAACGATGCTCCTAAATGAAACTGACTGAGCGAATATTCCACATACTGACCATAGGCATTTTTTACTTTTGCACACCGTGGCCGCCCCAATCCCGTCTCCACCTTACTAAATTTGATAATTCTTGTCGTGGACATGGCAATTTGTGTATAGTTGAAGGGTCACAATGTGTGTACAGAGTGAGTGCAATGTGTGCTGCCAGTCAAATGGATATTATCAGTTACTCAAGTTTACTACTCTTGCCGGCTACGTAGGATGAGCCGAGACACAATGTATAAACATGGTTGGCAGAAGAAAGAGACGGCTCCTGCCTTGTCGATAGTTCACTGCATGCATCTTCTTCTCCAAAGTTGCAACCTAGGGGGCAGCGAAGAAAGGAAGCCCTCCCGACTTGCTCCCACAGGCAACCAGGGAGGTAACCGTAGCTGCCACCACTTCTTGCTGCCTTCCCTGGCTTCCCACCCCTCGCCGTCCTCGGTGGTGTCGGTGGCCAAAGGTCATGTGATGTAGCTGGTGGCGGCGCGGCTCGGTCCCTCGCGATGTGGTGCCCAATCAAACCAACTAGATCGGCAACGCGCCTTGGCACGGGGTGCCTGTCGCACCAATGTGGTAAAACAGATAGTGATCAAATTAGTAGGGAGCACCTTTAAAAAATTTAGTAGGGAGCATAGTGTAGCGCTCGTATTCAGCAGGACAATGAATTATCTGGTCCAAGAGAACGAAGAAACATTCACTGGTATGAGAAGCAAGACATCATGAAGTTCAACATGGTCATGGGATTATAAGGCCGCATCAAGTTCAGTGTGTTCATGAGATCACAAAAGCTAATTACGTAACAATAAATTCAGTACTAAGAGCATAAACATGAGAGAGCAAGTACTAAGAGTAGGATCATTATAAGCTATACTTACATACATCAAGTACTACATACAAAACTTGAAAGTGTCTTTTTTCTTTCCATAGGTACACTGCCTTTAGTATCTCAACCAGAACAAATAAAACAATCTACTAAGAGAATATTCTACCGACATAATGGGTGTAGTAAAGTCTCACTATTACAATGATACAGAATCATCTTGAGGAAAAGCACAATCACCAGCTGACCAATGGCCACGATTTTGTCTGTTAATCAGTCATACCTGCAATGGAGGTATAGTAGATCTATAAGACACAAATTGTCTATTTACATAAATCTGGGTAAAATTATGTATTTGACCTATCAAAAAGGAAAAATGAATCATATATTCTTACTATTTTAAAAACTAAACTTTGCATTGTGTGACTACTTTTCCTTGGACTCAATTCCAAGCACTTAGTGCCAATTTGAAGACCAAAATTAAATGAAACCATAAAGTTTAGACTTTTGTGCTTGCTCTGTGACAATGTTAGTGTAGCTATGCAAATATAAGAACCATTAAATTCCTCTTATGCATTTTCCTGGAACAGAACAAATATACTCCCTCTGTCCCTAAATATAAGTCTTTTTTAGAGATTTCAAATGAACTACCACATACGGGTGTAGATTCACTCAAAATCTCTAGAAAGACCTATATTTAGGAGCAGAGGGAGTATATAGTTAATTTAGTAGAAATAATGGGTTTGGTTTGTTTCTAGAAGCAGAGGTATCCAATAAACAGGAAGGATGAAATGAACAAAGACTCTAAATGTGACGCACCAAAAGCGGGAGAAAGCCACCAGCGCAAGTGGCCAACACCCGACGCTACTGAAGATATCAATGACCACCGCCGGCCACGCCCCCCTGCCCGGCACTGTGTTGTGGGCTGGCGGCAAGGGCCATGACGACATTGGAGACCATAGTGGCATCTGGTCGTCGGCAACCATGGAGGCCCCCACCAGAGTTGTGGCCTATTGTGTTTCCATTTTGGGCCATCTCGATGGTGTGCTCCTCTATGCGGAGCAGCGACATAGATTACGCCCTGGCACATCACACGCTTGCCCTGTCCACCCGGTGGTCCAACACTTAGGCCACTGCACAGCATAGCCAAAGCAAGGCATCCCTAAATAATACTAATAGAAAACATTACCATAAATACATATCCTCCATATTATCAATCAAAAGTACTTGAAACTAAAATTACAGAAGAACATTTATTTCCTAAGAGCATAACCTAACCACATGCTAAAGCAAACTGTCATTAATTTTGAAAGTTTCATCATCAGCCAAACTCATCTCGAAGTTGTCATAAATCCATATCTTCGGTCTAAAATGGTCTACTAATTTCTTCATAAAGCAATCAACCAAACAAGTATCTTTTAAGAATGAGCATAGATACGACATCAGAAGCTCTCTCACAGAACAAACATGGGAATGTGTCAAGAATTAGCAAGACTAAAACAACAAACATGTGTGTTGCTTGCGGATTTGTAAAGAAAATAACATTTGAATGAAAAATCAGAATTACTATATGGTACATCATGAATTGCCGAGGAAGAAAATAAAGATGCGGGCTACAAAATTCAGAAGCTTTCTCTCTGAGCCTACAATACTCACTTTGTTGCAATTATGAAGGAATAACAGCAAACGAGAACCAGGAACACGCTAATAGCTGTCATTCCATGATAATACCAAATCCAGTCTTCCACATACCCTTTGTCCTAGACCAAAAGAAATGCACAAATGGTGAGCGTTATAAGGAATTGTTCTTGGGTCTGTACAAAGCATACTAACCCCATTAAAATTCCATGCATGGAGGCGAGATGTAAGTACGATAATTAACCAACTCAACTGCAGTAATTTTTTCACCACAGCTGATTGTAAAATAATGTTTTCACATGGATAATCAGAAGTAACAGGAAAAACTAAGAAATGTGGCCTACTCACATGCAGCTTGTATGCGCCACCATTGTAGGCAAGTGGACGGAACAGAGAAGTTTTTCCCTCTGCAACATAAATAAGCATGTTCATGTTAAGAAACAAATCCATGTTGAGCCTACATAGGAACCTGGTGTGCATAACTACAAACTATAAGCGCATAGCTAACGGCCCATTGCCTGCATCTACATCGTAAAGTGTTACATTAATCGATAATAAATAGGCCAGACAAAGCTAAATGTGCTATTATTTCCCAGTGAAAAACCATGATATTCCAATCCCAGTTTGTAATGTTAATAGTAATTAAAGAACTGTGGGGCAGTGCTTCAAAACTTTAAATTGCAAAAGCAATAAACCTGGGAAGCAAAGCCTCCAGGACATGAATAGGAGGATAGCTCACATCAAAAATAGAATATGACCTTTTATGCTAGTCAACCAGAAGGCCAGTTGAATATAAGCAATTAATTGCTATCAAGAGAGCCAAATCAACACATGGATTTCATATTTTTATTGGATGAAGCGCATAATGTATACTGGATGAAGCGCATAATGTATACTGTATCCAAGTAGGTCTAATATTGCAAATACAAGTAGGTCTAATATTGCAAACTGAAACCGCGATGTCGACAAAATAAGCTGCACACTGAGCACTGAAATATCATCTGCACATCAGAGACCTTGCAGGATGCTCTATCCAATTTGTTGTGAGTCCAGAATATGATCTTTTTTAAAGATTAAAATCATATTGGTAAAAGATGTACAAAACAATAGACAATCAAAACCTAGTGCTAGAAGTAAGGCTCCTCATAGTAAAAAAATCATGTTGAGCAAATCTGGACCTTTCAGGATGCTCTATCCAAGTTGAGAGATATTTTAAAGTACTAAATGGTGTTTGGAGTAGCACTTGACAATGGCATAGGCATGCTCATCTGTACAGATTTCATGGTAATTAGAGAAAGTAGCAAAGCTCAGGTGCACATGGACCCATAATACCATATCGCAAATCAACCAGAGTAATAGACATCATTACTTTGGATAACCTATAGCCGAGTTACATTGGATACGGATGCTACTGTAGTGAAAATCTTAGTATCACACCATTTTTGACAAAAAATAGTAGGAGGGGCTACTACTGTGTTATTATATTATTTATAAGCAAAAATTTACATGAGTAATTCTAACCTCTTAGCTGCCCACAATCTGGATTGTCAACAGCCATACACAATTCCCTTTGATAACCTAAAGACACCATGCCCAATGAGAAGAAGACAAATACGATTGGAATGCAAGTTACCGAATCATAGAAGAAGACACGTTGTGAAGACCATACTTATTTTTTGTCTACATTTATGAAATGAATAATCTGATTTTGTTAGTTAGTTGTCAAGCATATCTTACCATCAACGTTGTGTGCATCTAGGCATGCTAGTTGTGCTATAGTTCTGCCAGCTAATGGACTGTAACTTCGACCAAAATTTTCAACATAACCTGTGTTCTCTGCTCACTACACTATCCTTCATCCCTTTCACTTTCAGAAATATCAGAGTAAGTGAGAATTGATATACAGTTGTTTTCCATTATTCGGTTCTTTCACAGCCATGTTTATAAGGCAACAAAAACAAAGATGTATTTTGTATGCTCACAATTTTACCCAAGTTTTAGCCATGAGGTGAAGGTTCCTCCTGACAACCAGCTAAGGCCTTGTACAACTTACTACAACCGGATCAGAGAAGCACATGATCTTATTTTAAAGAAGAGATAGATTAGCTTATCTGAGATGACCCAGACATGCAGCCAAGCAGTGGGTGCCTGACCAACACTTCAGTCCGCGCATGTAAGGCCACGGCCAAGGGTAGTATAACCCAGTGTTGGTTCGGCGCCGCCGTCGGGGAGGAAGACAGAGGTTGGCTGCACCATCGGGAACCAGTCTGTGTGCGCGAGATGTATGTCAGTCAATACACACACAAAAAAAATCTGATTACGGTTCAGTGGTTTGTGATGTCAACTTCAGATTCAGAATAAGCTAATAGAACCTAGTACAGGAAGAAAGTAAACTTCTTATGGAAATATCTCCTCAAGTTAAAGTGTTAATCATCAAGATTTTTTAAAATTTGGCGAAGCACATCTGTACATCGAAAACGTAAGATTCATATCAAATCGGATAGCAGGAAATGAAAACAACAGGTGCAGCTCTAGCACTCGAACCAATATGGCGCTCTCGTTGCATTGAAATGTTGTTCAGATGTTTTGAAATACCCTTTTCTTTTTTCTCCCGTGTGCAGATCATTTCTTCCAGGGGCGCTCAATTTTGCTGCAAAACCATCGATTAACCTAGTCTGAAACACTTACCTACACAGTTTCAGATCGAACAACTCAACCTATTCTATTCTAATCAACTAAGATAATGATTCGTGGCCATTATCTTGGGATTACGAAAGATAAAAGACGAACTGGCCAAGAAGCTATGAAATTCGTCCAAAGAAAAAGGGGAAAAAACAAGAACAGGTGGAGGCGTGATGCTAGAGTTTGGGAGCAGAGGGGCGGGCTGGAGATCAGACCTCATGGACAGGGAAGGAGATGGCGATGCCGATTTGGTCGCCGCTGCCTCCAGTGAGCCGTCACAGTAGACCAGCCACCGCACTGCCGCTCCAATCCGACAAGGCCGACGTCAGAGTTGACCTCCATGACGGATCTGCACAAAAGGTCCTAATGACGGAACTGCGGGGCAACGACGCGAGTAGCGGTCTGCACAGTCTTCCTGATGGGGAGAGCAACGGCGTCGGTGGTAGCGACGGAAGAAAAAGGGAAGGAAAGGCGATGGGTGCGCGATGGATCAGAGGCGGCTCACCTCGGTTTGTCCTCTTCCGGAGGAGCACGAACTTGAGGACACGCTCCGGCGCTCCTCCCGTTGATGGCGAAGCAGGAGGACGGGCGTCGGCGGTGTTAGAATTGGGCCCACGTTCGCCTCCGTTAGGGTTTTTCTGAGCCGCACTATATAAGTTGTGCACTGCCTGCGACGCAAACGACCGAAACAAATCTAGGGTTTTGCTACTCTCGTTCCTTGCGCCGCCACCGAAGTCTACTCCATCCCGAGCGCCGGCGTGCACCGTCGAACGGGAGAGCAGGTCTCCGGAACCACTCGCTCTTGTGATCCTGTACGGAAGAGGGCGAATTAGGTTTTTGGGAAGCGCCTCGCGCGACTGCTCGCTGCTTCCACCACGGCTCGTCTACCTGCTGCTGCGGCGGTTCGCCACCGACGCCGTCTTCGACCGATCATCACCAACGTTGTCATCAACAACATCGCCGCAACGGGCACCGCTGCTTCATCTGCAAACGCTCGGTACGTGCGCAGTGTCTCTGTTCGTTGTCTAAACATGTTTAGTGTGTACGTGTTTAGCGATCTGTTGATGCTATTTTGCATGTTGATTAGTGCATCTACTGTATTGGAGTTTCACATGTTTGTAGCTGCTATCGTCATGTTTAATATGCTGGAATTAATCATGGAAACAATGCCTAATATTCAAACAATCCAAAAACCTAAATGTAGGCATTTTCCTAATTTATCAATGGCTGGATTTACCGATGCGATGAAACCGGATAAGTTTACCGGGGTCAACTTCAAGAGGTGGCAGATTCAGTGCCAACTCTGGCTTGAGGCCCTGAAGATCTGGGAGGTCAGTAAGGGCAAACCTGAAGGAGCTATGTCTGAGGAAGATCAGACTAAGTTCAAGGATGCCACTACTGCCTTCAGAGGCTGTGTTCTGAGTGTTCTTGAGGGTCGTCTGCGAGATGTGTATATGCACATAACAGACGCCAAAGAGCTCTGGGATGCACTGGATGCTAAATTCGGTGCAACCGATGCAGGCAGTGAACTGTATGTCATGGAGAGCTTTAACGACTACAAGATGGTGAACAACCGTGGCGTAGTCGAACAGGCTCATGAAATACAGGTCATTGCAAAGGATCTTGAACTACTCAAGTGCGTCCTACCTGACAAGTTTGTGGCTGGGTGCATAATTGCAAAGTTGCCTTCTTCGTGGAGGAACTTCGCCACAACGCTCAAACATAAGAGACAGGAGATATCGGTTGAAAACCTGATAGCGTCTCTTGATGTTGAGGAGAAAGCTCGGGCTAAGGACGCTCATGAGAGAGGTGTTGAGGGTCAGTCTAGCGCCAACATGGTGCAGAAAAACTCACACTACAAGAACAGCAACAACAGCAAGAAAGGGAACTACAAGCCTCCGACAAATGTGCCTGTCAATACTACTTCCTTCAAGAAGAAGAAGAAGCCGAACAAGCTGGCCAGACTAGGGTGTTACACCTGTGGAGTAGTCGGCCACTTCTCCAAGGACTGCCCAGACCGTGCAGACCGGAAGAAGAATGTCAACGTCGTGACCGCTAGCGGTGCTGATGGGTACGGTAATTTACCGTTTGTGCTTTCAGCTTTTCAATCTCCAAGTTGGTTGATTGATACGGGCGCTAATGTTCATGTGTGTGCTGACATCTCTATGTTCACTTCTTATCAGGTCGTCCGAGATTCTCCCGTCATAATGGGGAACGGTTCGCATGCTACTGTTCATGGTGTTGGCACGGTAGATCTGAAGTTTACTTCGGGAAAGATCGTGCAGCTGAGGAACGTGCAGCATGTCCCTACTATAAACAAGAATCTCGTTAGTGGCTCCCAACTCTGCAGAGATGGGTTTAAAGTAGTATTTGAGTCCAATAAAGTAGTTGTGTCGAGATTTGGACAATTTATTGGTAAAGGCTATGAGTGCGGAGGCTTGTTCCGCTTATCACTTTCTGAGTTTTGTAATAAGTCAGTATACCATATTTGTGACAATGTTGATTCGGATGCTAGTGTTTGGCACTCTCGTTTATGTCATGTTAATTTTGGTTTACTGTCTCGGCTTTCCAGTATGAGTTTAATTCCGAATTTCACTATTGCCAAAGGTTCTAAGTGCCATAGTTGTGTGCAATCAAAGCAACCTCGGAAGCCTCACAAGGCAGCCGAGGAGAGAAACTTGGCACCTCTAGAACTCATACATTCTGATCTGTGTGAGATGAATGGTGTGTTGACAAAAGGTGGAAAGAGATATTTCATGACGTTAATTGATGATGCTACTAGATTCTGCTATGTTTATCTGTTGCAAACTAAAGATGAGGCATTAGACTACTTTAAAATCTATAAGGCTGAAGTTGAAAATCAATTAGAGAGAAAGATCAAACGTCTTAGGTCGGATCATGGTGGAGAGTATTTTCCCAAAGTTTTTGATGATTTCTGTGAGGAACATGGTATTATTCACGAGAGGACGCCTCCCTACTCGCCTCAGTCAAATGGGGTTGCTGAGAGGAAAAACCGCACGCTGACCGACTTGGTGAATGCCATGTTGGACACTGCTGGTTTATCTAAGGCATGGTGGGGGGAGGCTTTATTGACTTCATGTCATGTCCTGAATAGAATTCCGAACAAGAATAAAGATAAGACCCCTTATGAGGAGTGGGCTGGGAGAAAACCATCACTTTCTTATTTGCGCACTTGGGGATGTTTGGCTAAGGTCAACGTTCCAATTTCCAAGAAACGCAAACTCGGACCAAAGACAGTGGATTGTGTCTTTCTAGGCTATGCTCAGCGTAGCGTTGGCTATAGATTTTTAGTGGTTAAATCTGAGGTATCTGATATGCATGTTGATAGTATTATGGAATCTCGTGATGCAACATTTTTTGAGAATATGTTTCCTATGAAAGATATGCATAGACCTGCTAGATTTTCTTCTGAGCTCATTCCTGAATCTAGTACATCTAGTGATTATTCTGAACAACCACATGTTGAGGAAATCCATGAGAAGGATGACAATGAAGCTCCCAAGAGGAGTAAGAGACAGAGGGTTGAAAAATCCTTTGGTGATGATTTCATTGTGTACCTTGTGGACAATACTCCCACGTCCATTGCAGAGGCATTTGCATCTCCTGATGCAGATGACTGGAAAGAAGCTGTCAATAGTGAGATGGAATCGATTCTTTCCAATGGAACTTGGGAGTTATCTGAACGACCCTATGGTTGCAAACCAGTGGGTTGTAAGTGGGTGTTTAAGAAGAAGCTAAGGCCTGATGGTACTATTGAAAAGTACAAGGCACGACTTGTAGCCAAGGGCTACACTCAGCGAGAAGGCGAAGATTATTTTGACACCTATTCACCTGTTGCTAGACTGACCACCATTCGTGTACTACTTTCCCTGGCTGCCTCTTATGGTCTTATCGTTCATCAAATGGACGTAAAGACAGCTTTCCTTAACGGAGAGTTGGAAGAGGAAATCTATATGGATCAGCCTGATGGGTTTGTGGTAAAGGGTGAAGAGAGAAAGGTGTGCAAATTGTTAAAATCTTTGTATGGGCTGAAGCAAGCACCTAAGCAATGGCATGAGAAGTTTGACAGAACTCTAACTTCTGCGGGCTTTGTCATTAATGAGGCTGATATGTGCGTTTATTATCGCCATGGTGGGGGCAATACGGTTATACTGTGCTTGTATGTTGACGACATATTGATTTTTGGTACAAGTATGAGTGTGATAACTGAAGTCAAGTCTTTTCTATCAAGTTGCTTTGATATGAAAGATCTGGGAGAAGCTGATGTGATTCTGAACATTAAGCTGATTAAGGATGAGAGTGGGATTACGTTAACGCAATCACATTATGTTGAGAAGGTCTTGAGCCGGTTTGGCTTTATAGACAGCAAGCCTTCTCCAACGCCTTATGATCCCAGCGTGACACTGCGAAAGAATAAGAAAGGACCGAGAGATCAACTGAGATACTCTCAAGTGATCGGTTCGCTCATGTACCTTGCGAGCGCAACACGACCTGATATCTCTTTTGCTGTGAGCAAATTGAGTAGGTTCATGTCTAACCCGGGTACTGATCATTGGCATGCACTTGAAAGGGTCATGCGTTATCTCAACGGTACAATGAGCTATGGGATACACTATTCAGGGCACCCTGCTGTGCTCGAGGGATACTGTGATGCCAACTGGATCTCAGATGTTGATGAGCTCTATGCCACAAGTGGATATGCATTTCTTCTTGGAGGTGGCATAGTGTCATGGAGGTCTTGTAAACAAACCATATTGACGAGGTCAACCATGGAAGCAGAACTTACTGCTTTAGATACAGCCACTGTTGAGGCGGATTGGCTGCGTGAGCTTTTGATGGACTTGCCGGTGGTTGAAAAACCATTACCGGCGATCCTTATGAACTGTGACAACCAAACAGTAATTGTCAAAGTGAACAGTACAAAGGATAATGCGAAGTCATCAAGACACATTAAGAGACGTCTCAAGTCTGTCAGGAAAATGAGAAACTCCGGAGTGATAACTGTCACATATATTCAGACAGACAAAAACCTGGCAGATCCCTTTACGAAGGGACTATCGCGTAATGTGATAGAAGGTGCATCGAGAGAGATGGGTATGAGACCCGTGGAAGTTACACCATAGTGGTAACCCAACCTATGTGATCGGAGATCCCGTGAATTAGGACCTGGGAAGAACAAGCTATTGGTTTAACTGAGGAGAGTTCTATGTGAGACCCTCTCTAGTGAAGATGCAGAACTCTCAAGTGCTGTAAGGCAGGTTGGCAATATTGCCTTAATGTGTTCATGTTGGCTATTCATAGCAAAGATGCTGTCCTACAGAGCATTCTTGAAAGAACACACCTATATGAGTCCGACTGTCAAACGTCGCAGTCTATGAGATTTGGGTGATCTCTAGTAAACTCATGAAGAGACCAGGGAGTACGACGTATATGCTCCACCTGCGGGGTAGGCTACTGGCAGCCAGGTACTGGTTATGACTTTGAGTGAAGTCTGTTGGCACAAGCTTGCAATTCAAGGCATAGTCCATTGTTCAAGTTGCTGGCAGATGTAGCTTAAAACTCTAGGCGGAAGTTCAACTTAACAGTCTCTGCTGAAACACTGGTATATAAACAAGTAGCGAGGATTGGCAAAACTCTAAATGGGCATTTGAGATCTGGTGGGGGATTGTTAGAATTGGGCCCATTATTTGGGGCAGCCCAATAAGCAAATTCTAAAATCTCAAATGGGCCCATGTTTGTGGCAGCTCACTTGCTAGTGGAGTGGGGAGTGGGAGCTAAAGTTTAGTCCCACCATGGAAGTTGGAGGAGATGTACACCACCTTATAAGGTGGAGTGTTCTACCACTTGTAAGTGAGTGAGAACAGGAGAGCCTCTCGCGCACTCCTCCTCCGACGACGCCGCCGCTCGCACGCACGCACCGCCCGCCCGTCTCGTCACGACGCGCCGCGGGTTGCGGGAATCTCGCCGAGCCGAGCTTATTTTTGCTGTGCAGGAAAAACGTGACAGACGTGTCAACTGTTAGCCAATTCGGGTCGCTCCCGGATCGTGGGCTACTGTAACCGACCCGAACGAGCGCGACGTGGACTCGGCCCACGTTCGCCTCCGTTAGGGTTTTTCTGAGCCGCACTATATAAGTTGTGCACTGCCTGCGACGCAAACGACCGAAACAAATCTAGGGTTTTGCTACTCTCGTTCCTTGCGCCGCCACCGAAGTCTACTCCATCCCGAGCGCCGGCGTGCACCGTCGAACGGGAGAGCAGGTCTCCGGAACCACTCGCTCTTGTGATCCTGTACGGAAGAGGGCGAATTAGGTTTTTGGGAAGCGCCTCGCGCGACTGCTCGCTGCTTCCACCACGGCTCGTCTACCTGCTGCTGCGGCGGTTCGCCACCGACGCCGTCTTCGACCGATCATCACCAACGTTGTCATCAACAACATCGCCGCAACGGGCACCGCTGCTTCATCTGCAAACGCTCGGTACGTGCGCAGTGTCTCTGTTCGTTGTCTAAACATGTTTAGTGTGTACGTGTTTAGCGATCTGTTGATGCTATTTTGCATGTTGATTAGTGCATCTACTGTATTGGAGTTTCACATGTTTGTAGCTGCTATCGTCATGTTTAATATGCTGGAATTAATCATGGAAACAATGCCTAATATTCAAACAGGCGGTTGGTGGTAGATCTCCTCGTCCACCGCTGCCTGTTGCCCCTGCACAACTTGAGGGCCGGTGGTGAGGGACAAGCTCGACGGGGAGAGCGGCGGCGGTGGCAAGCTCGGCACGACGCAGAGCAGTAGTTGCCGCGGTGCTTCTCGGAGGGCGGCGGCAGCGCGAGGGGAGGCGACGAAGAGAAGGGGAGGGAGCGGGGGCGTCAACGCGAGAGAGATGCGAGGGAGAGACGTAGGGCGTGTTCGGTACTCCTCCAACTCCCAACTCCTCAAACTCCCAGGCAGGAGTCCAACCGAACGGCTCCACTCCAGGATTTAGACGAGAGAAGCTGGCTAAAAACGTAGTACAAATTTTGTGGAGTCGTGGAGTTGGGAAATCACAGCTCCTCCAAAACTGTAAGTCAGAGTTGAGAGATAATTACTAGTTCCTGCCACCGCCAAGTGAATCCTTCTCGTACCGGTTCGCTGCCAGTATCACGAGTCGTCGCTCCCCGCACCATTCCCCTCCTGTCCGCCACCAGGCCTTTGGCCCAGTCCATCTTTTCCCAACCCTTTGCATTACCAGCCTGCTCTTGCTGGGCCACAAAGGGGCAATTTTGTGGGCTTCAAGTTCGCTCCTGGTGCGACCGAGAAGCGGTGACGCCGAACGGATCGATGGCGAGAAGCTGGCACTGGATTCGTAGAGTTGGAGTTGAGGATTTTTTGGCCTTGGAGGGCTACCGAACACGCCCGTAGCCCAGCGGTCTCACCGATTGGGGAGGGAGCAACCAATGGTGAGGAGCCACTTGGCACAGGATTAGATGAAATCTCACAAATGCCCTCGGCGGGTCACAGAAATATCAGGCGGTGGTAGTAGATCTTTTCGTCTGGAGGGCGCCGACGAAGCACACACGCCACGCTCGCAGACACCGTCGCGGACTGGTGCGGCCCACCAGCGATCGACCCCACATGTCAGCGAGATAAGACAGTAATTCCAGAGTAACAAAAAACAGTAAGAAAAATCGAATGGAAGCTACTATTCATTGTAGCAGTGATCCGGGCCTGATCCGACGGCCAAGGTCATCCGAAGGCGAGATCCTACGGCCCAGAATGCATCAAAAGAAGGATCCGGCGGCTAGGAATCCTGAACGGGGAGAAGGCTGGGTGTCCACTGTTGTGCTTGTTTCTGGATGCAAAAGAGAAGTATATCCTGGTTTTATAACCCTAACCCTATATAAGTACCTAATGTTTGACGCAGAGAAGGCATAGGAGCTCGAACGCTCAAGTACCTAATGCAGGCGACGAATTGCAATTATACCATGGAGGCGACGAATTGCAATTATGGTGAACCTCAGCGGGGCGAGGCAGCACTCGAGAGGGTCCTGATACGGTCCAACCAAACCCGACTCTACCTCGTCAGGACGCGGCGCGTGCCTCCCCCGCCATGTCATCGCTGCATGCGGGCCCGAACAAAGTGTGGTACCAGTTCGTCGACCTATGGGGTTTTTGTGTAATTTCCATGTGAAATCCTTCTCGCAGAAAAAAAAAACTCCATTGTAACGCAAAGCAGTGTGTGTTACAGGAGCGGAGTCAAGTCAGGCCGGGGACTGCTCTTCCTCCGCCGCGCACGCCCTGCTCGCCGGCGATGGTTCCTAATCCGCGTCTCATTCGCCGCCTTCTCCTCGTCGCCGCCACCGCGGCCTTCATCTACATCCAAGTAACCCCCCCTTGCTCTGCTTTCTCCACGGATCAGATCCATCCGGCTCAGCCAGTCGCCGGCCGGGGATCTGGTCGCCTCTACCCCATCTTCTCCACCCGCAAATCAGATTAGCCGAGCAGATTTCCCCTTGATTCGGTTTCTCCTTTCTGTTCAGGTGCGGCACTTTTCTGCCCAGTCTCATGACGCCGGCCGCCTCGCCCTCGCGGGAGCAGTAAGCCCCCTCCTCCTCTCCGGTATCAGGCTCATTCCAGGGCATAATCCAAGATGTTAACCTGTTCTGCTCTACAGGATCAGCCTGATCTCCCCGTCGCCGCTGTTGTCATAATGGCTTGCAATCGACCAGACTATTTGCAGAGGACAGTTGAATCTATCCTCAAGTAGGCTTTGTCTCCATTCCTCTGTTTTTCCTGTAGCTTCAGTTTGTACTAAGTAGAACACACTTCCTGACCAAATGATGGACAATAACTCTTCCAGGTATCAGAAAGCAGTCGCTTCAAAGTTTCCACTATTTATATCACAGGTAATGCTAATAGCAATTTCAATTCTTGTCCTCGGTCTCTTTAAGTGTGTGGAATGATATTTTTGCATTGCTTCTTCCAATTGCAGGATGGAACAAATGGAGAAGTAAAAAACAAGGCCTTGAGTTATACCCAAATAACATTTATGCAGGTGCGGAAAGAAACACTTGCTGTATGCTTAATTGCCTCATACTATAACAGAACACACTCTGCTTCTCCTGTAATATTGCTAGCATAGCTGATTCAAGTTATTGCGTGATTGCTTACTCTGAGTAGCCATATGAGTGCAAAAATAAAAGATGAAAATTTGGCCTGCAAGAAGCTGTATATGTACCATGAGACGGTAGCGAATCTAGATGGAGGTAGGACTTGAAGCGTATTGCGGATTTTATCTTCTTGAGGAGATTATTTTGGTACTGGGGAAGTAGGTTATGTAGGTGGATGTCAAATGAGCGATGTCAATGGTCCAAACATGAAATGGTCCGCCGCTGGTACAGCATCAATTGGAACTGCTACCCTTGAGAAAACCGTGTAATGCGGGGGGAAGGGGTGGGGCTGGGAGGATATTAGATCTGGATGATTGCACCTTTTATCATTTCAAGTCTTCTCTAAATAGCATTTACAGTACTTCTCTAGGCATACAGGCTACCAGAAAATGATTGGTTTAGCTAGCACTCAGTGTTCCTTTTCCCTTTGATGTGGTGCAGCATGTAGATCTCGAACCTGTGCACACTGAAAATCCAGGGGAACACATTGCATATTACAAGATAGCTAGTAGGTGGTCCTCAATTGATGTGTGTTTTCTTAAGGCTGATGAAATAATTGATTTTTGTTCTAACGATGTTTCTCAATTCAGACCACTACAAATGGGCCTTGGATGAGCTATTCACTAAGCATGATTTCCGTCGAGTAATCATTCTGGAAGGTCTAACCTCTTTGATGATTCTTCGACTGTCTTGTTCTTATACATATTTGCGCATCTCATCTCATTTCCATGGTTTAATGGTTAATAGATGACATGGAGATCGCCCCAGATTTCTTCGACTACTTTGAGGCTGCAGCGAAATTACTTGATACTGACAAGTATGTTACAATTGTACTCTGACTATTGATGGCAAGACAATTGATTAATATCAAGTGTGTCTAATTACGTTACTGTAACTGTTGTTGTTGTGGTATTGTAGGTCAATAATGGCTGTTTCTTCTTGGAATGACAATGGGCAAAAGCAGTTCGTTTATGACCCAAGTTAGTATTCTTATAGGCCTTTGATAAACTTTATTTCCGCATTGATAGGGAAAGTTACTCATTTTTGTAGACAATAATGCATTGCAGAAGCTCTTTACCGTTCGGACTTCTTTCCTGGGCTTGGATGGATGCTAACAAAGTCAACATGGATGGAGCTGTCACCAAAGTGGCCCAAAGCATATCCTTACTGTTGCCTACTGATTCTTAGATTAGCAGATATGCTTTTTTTTTCTACCTTATATCAGTTGTTTCTTCCTTGACAAGAGTTTACTTATTGGGATGATTGGGTGAGGCTAAAGGAGGTACACAGAGATCGGCAATTTATTCGACCAGAAGTATGCAGAACATACAACTTTGGCGAGCATGTATGTTGGCTACTCTATGACAATGCAAATTTATGACTGCATTTTTGCATGCAGTAACAACCAGCTGATTAGCCCTCGACTATTTGAGCCATTGACTCTGGATTGCTGTCATTTAACACTTGTGTTTTTATGCGTCCACTCCAGGGATCAAGCATGGGACAATTCTTCGATCAGTACTTGAAACCAATCAAGTTAAATGATGCTCATGTATGCAAATCGTCCCATATATTTCAGTTTGTACAAAATTTATAAGCTCTTTGTTGCTGAGATTTACCTGTGCCCATTTTATGGCCACAGATTGACTGGAACTCCGAGGACCTGAGCTACCTCACGGAGGTAAGAGTTAATCTGTTCCTCGGAGAGAACGTTGCTGTTTCCATAAGAGTGTGTCTAATGCTTGTGTTGGTAACATTAGGACAAGTTCTTGGTCAAATTTGGGAAAGATGTTGCTAATGCCACACCTGTGCATGGATCTGATGATTTGTTGAAGGCCCACAATCTGGATGTGGACATAAGGATTCAGTATAACGACCAGGGCGATTTCGAGCGTGTAGCTCGTCAGTTTGGAGTATTTGAAGAGTGGAAGGTTCCCTTGCTAACTCAATTTAATTCGTTTATGTTTCGTTGTCAAGTATGGCAAGTGATAAACCTCTGAGTCGTGATTCTTTGCTTTATTAGAAAATGCATTTTTGCTGGACACAATTTGGACTGGAAATGTGTATAGTCTTCAGGTGCAAAACATTACTGCTCATGTTTTAATTTTTCTGGCATTTTTCAAGGACGGTGTTCCACGGGCAGCTTACAAGGGCGTGGTGGTCTTCCGATATAATAGCAGTCGAAGACGAATATACCTTGTCGGCCCTGACTCTCTTCATCAACTCGGAGTTTAGCTTAATGGTGCTGAGGTGGAAAATTTCTCTATTGACACCCTGACTTAGCAAAATATGGTCATTTATATAGTGCACAGAACAACAGGGGGTGCGAAAATGAAGCAATGAATTCTTTGACGGTGAAGGATATGCGTTTTCGCCCTCATGGCGTGTAGTTAGTACAAGGGTCTGTGTTAAAATGTGGCTGGGTTCGTCCATCCCGTGCGATCTGTAGTTATCATAAGTAAATGTATTCAAAATTTTGTGTGTACGCATTTACATAATGCAACAAATGCATGGGCAAACAAGACAATTCTGCAAGAAACATACTCCCTCCGTCCCAAATTTTTGTCTTAGATTTGTCTAAATACGGATGTATCTAACACGTGTTAGATACATCCGTATCTAGACAAAACGAAGACAAGAATTTTGGGACGGAGGGAGTATGATAGTAGAGTAACAAACATGGTTGTTCAATTCTGAGAAAGCAACTTAAGTTTTAGCCACAGTACTAGTTGTACGTGTTGGTTTTTTAATGGATACGTTCTGATTTGGTTGCACTTCCTCGTATATAAGTATGTGTACTTTTACCTGCTAATTTTACTTCAAGTTCAGTATTTTTACCTGCTAATTTTACTTCAAGTTAAACAAATCTAGAGTAATATGTTGGCTCTTGTTTTGCGATTTTGAGATCAGAATATATTCCGAGATTGTTTATCTTTCCATGTAGAAACCTTATCAACTTCTATGGTGGACACACAAACATTAGAGTCTGTGTGCAAAGAAGAAGTACATTTAGTTACCTCTGCAGCTTTGTGAGGGTACCATTTTATGGAAGATATTATGGCAAGGGATCACACCTTTGTTGGGAGACTGTTGTCTTTACAAGATGCAGAGGCTTGTTGAACTCTGGAAAAGGACAGCTTGGCCCCCGCAGGGGCGACCCGGGCGACTCCAACCGTTTAAAATGTGGTGTTGTGTAGTAATTACATTGCTTGTACTTTTTCAATTTGCAGTTTTTCTAAAGCTAGACAATGTAAGTCTTCATAGAAGACGGTGGAAGTTTCAGTAACAAGAAAATTTGGCATGGATCAGTCACATACATATGGACGCATTTTTAATGGAATTAAATGCTTATACTTGCTAGATTTCTAAGCATAGTTAGCATTTCCGATGTTAAACCACAGTTAGCACAGTAAATTTATCCTTGTTGAGTTATTTGTGCGACTCAATATGCAGTGCACATGTGTAGTTAGTTCTAGTGCATCTGGCAGGTGATTGGTCATCACTGTTATGTGCATGGATGTTTGGTCGACTCGTCTATTCACATGAATTCAGTTCATTCACTAACTTGTTTATTGGAAGGTTTGATTTCTATGTTACTTAGAGCATCACTATGACAAAAGTAATTTTCTCTCACATATAAGGAGGATGGAGCATTGTGCAAGCATGCCCCATGTCTGTGTCCAGTTAATCATTCCATTACCAGTGAGATTATCAACTTGTCTCTTTTCTTTCTCGTGTAAGGTAAAAAAAAGTGAATGACATTTTATTGGTGCACAAAATATAATATAACCTACGTATATGTTCTTTTTTTTCAAAGGATCTCATGCACTGTGAGTTGCACGCATAACGATCGTGGAAAAGCTGCATTCCATGACACTCTGGACATAGCTAGTTAATGTGATGTTACCTGCCATGTGCTTAGCTGATCGAGAGGACACATGAATATCATACACATCCCATTGACTTCACAAGATGGAGAGGGCACACGATTATTAATTTATTATACGTATTCCATTGAATTTGTGAATCTGCTCATGTTGTAGGTGGGAATTGGGTGAACTTTTTGAGTGATTACCAATATTTGGCGTTGGTTCTGTGTCCTAATATAGACAAAACCAATGCCAAGTTTTGTATGTCAAATTACCAGGGTTGAACTAATATATTTAGTAGCTTCTCCCCGTAATTATTATCCTAAGTTTAGCTCTAAGTGAATACGCCGGTTAGTCAAACCATTGACGAATTATTAAGACTCACATCATGTTGTATTACTCTAGAGATCACAAATATATTAATTATAAGCATAAACTTCAAACAACAGATGTTGTAAATAGTTCATGTGCTAAAAATATGGGCTCTGCTAGTGTTCTCCATGAAACATTCTTATGCAGAGACAGTCATTGTTCTTTCAGTGCAGATACATTGCTATTGTTTTCCCTTACCATCCACCATCCTCAAGCGAAGATGGACATGATACCACGAACGACACTGCCCTCTTGCACAAGGCAAATAACTCTCAGCAGTGTTTCACGGGCGCTTCTGCAAAAGGAAAGTGTGTGGAATATAGTTAGCCATCTAAAACTAGTTATCCATAGTTAGTTGAGTTGTTTTAGTGAAGTTGTATTAAATAGTTGCAGTACACTAACCTCTCTAGATTGTCCATGTATTTCGAATATGCCTACGCTGATCATAGCAGTAAGGATGTAAAAAGGAGGAATGGTTTCATTCCCGATGCCTCCCAATCCTAATGTGCACCAGCCATATGCATGCATCCTCACACAGACTATGATCCGCCCAACAATTACACTAAAATAAGATGAGTCGTGGAAGCCGTGTGGAAGCGTGTGTGTTAGGCTGGTCACAATGGGTAGGAACATAAGGTAGTAATATACACACTTATCTAGACTATGTTACTACCTCCACAGTGGGTAGAAACATATAGGTAGTGTCATGCAACGATGCATTTATTAGCTTATAGACTCATTGTTTCTTGAAGTGTGTGATGTTCCGGTAACTTAGCTAGTTACCACAAGCACCTCACTCTTCATTAAATATGTGCCACATAAGCAACGTTGTATTGAAATATGTGATGTTACTCCTAAGTTCCACCCCATTGTGACCAGCCTTATACTTGTGAGGGGTACATCCATGTATTGTCTGATTTATACTGAGAGTTTTGTCCTACCTAGGTGATGAATTCTGGTAGGTAGTCTTCAATGATGATTTCATTTATTTTTGTACCCTCTCAAGGTTCCATTGAAGGTATGAAAGACTAATTTGAGTTTTATGATGATGTTTATTTGTCAGTGTGAATTTTGACTCGAAAGTATTCGAATCCCAACGGAGAAGCCTTAGGATAGCGAAAGTGACACCCAATGGCCTGTCTGGTTAGTCGCATTCAAGCTAACTTCAAAATATAACTGAAATTTGTTGATTTTTTAAAGAAATTTTTGATTATTTTGAGCATTCAAACAGAAGTTTTTCCACAATCAAAATTGAAAACCCTGGTACGGATCACATAATACCCAAAACTATCTTATTTGTAAATAACCAGAACAACCAAGCACACTCACATGGCCCCGTATCACCTGACACGTGCTCCGCTCACCACAGCGACCTCTTATATCATGCTCATCTGAAGTACTTCTTTGTGGAATGTGCCTGCACTAGTGTCTTGTTCTCTTTGACGTCCTGGACGAGGACCTTCTGCGCTTTGCCTTCTGTCCAGAGCAGCAGCGACAATGGCATAAAGCGAGTGAATTGCAGAAAACAACGACATTGAAGGCTAGGTTTGCAGGAACCACAATTCTACGGGTTTGTGCCCAAAACTACTAATTCCCAGCCTAATTATTTGCAGAAAACACTAGTTCTCCGGTTTGCTCGTTTTAATCCCAATTATGACAGATGGGTCCCGCTAAATAGGGTGACGTGGCATGATATAACAGATCACGAATAGACACAATATCATGGACTAAACTATAAAATGACGAGGATAAGGTCCGGTCCTAGACAAGATCTGGTCCGCGTCCCTGGCTCCCCGCCGCCTTGCCTTGCTCGCGACCCCGCCGGCCGCCGCCACGCCGCCTCGCCGCCGGCCACCGAAGGAGTCCGGCGCCCCTGCCATGTCCTTTCTCCTCCTCCCCCCTTCTCTCTCTCCTTCTCTCTCTCTCTCTCCTCGCCTCGCTCGCACCCGCTCCTCCCTCGCGTCGCCCACGACCCCGTCGGGTCACTGGAGGCGGAGAAGATGACAAGGGCTCCTGCGATTGAGGCTCTCCCACTTCTATTTGGCGACCTCATACATCCCCGCGTCCATGGCGTGCACCAAGCGCAGGAAGACGGAGGCGTCCATGGCGCCAGCCCCTGCCCCCCTCAAGCCGACGCCACTATGCGCCATTGCCGCAAGCTCGGCTAACCTCCTGCACCACGTCCTCGTACGCCCATGGTCACAGCCTCGCTTGCGCACGCAATTGCAGCCCACGCGCATCTTCCTCCGTCCGCCGCTCCCCTGTGCCCGACCATGCTCCGGGCGAGCACCTGCTGCGCCCTGGCCCTCTCCTGTGCGCGCCACCACGTGTTGACCAGCCCCGGGCCACTGTTAGGTGGGCCGATTGCTCACCGTCCATCAACGGTGGCGGCTCGGAGAGGGAGGGGCCGCCGGCGTCCACCACCGAGGTGGGAGAGGAAGGTCACGGAGGACCCGATTGCTTTTTTTTTCAGGTGTCTTTTTGCAAATCACAAATGTATCAGGGTGTACTTGGCTTTTTTGTGTGATCACCCTGTTCAGCGGGACCCACCTGTCATAATAGGGTTTAAAACGAGGAAACTGAACGACTAGTGTTTTTTGCAAAAGATTAGGCTGAGAATTAGTGGTTTTTGGCACAAACCCGTAGAATTGTGGTTCCTGCAAACCTAGCCTTCAATATCGATGTTTTCTGCAATTCACTCGGCATAAAGCACTAGACAAAGATAGTCTAGATTAACCAAGTTCCAACTTTACAATTAAATATATTGCCCTTGCGAAATTTCACAACATTAACTACTGGAATGCTTAAAAAGCATGTTGGTAAGATGAAAATTTAACCTTGAGGTTCTTATGAGAAGAAAACATAAAATTTATTTATATACATATACAAAGGAGTTGTGAAATGTGTATGTTGGAGACCAATGTCGATATCCAAGACAACACGTACGATATATTTATGAGTGGAGGAGTATAGGAGAATTAATTTGAGTTCAAAGAATCATTTATACACATGACTACCTTTTCACAAAAAACTTGGACCAGAAGTGAGCCTCGGTCCTCTTTGGGGCATGTTAGCAGGATAGGAGGCCCATCAAAGGCCTTGTCGACGTACTCCATGACAAGGAGAAACTCATAGACTACCCTGCCACCGTGGATAATCACGGGCACTTTCTTGTGGACAAGGTTATGCTTCGGTAGGAGGTCGCTAGCTTCTGTTGGTCATGCCCTCTAAGATGAGCTCATAGGGAGCTCCTTTGAGGCGTAAGACACTCTCGGTATGGTGGGTGAATGAAAGCACAGATGAGCTTTAGGGCCCGCTTTTAGATTATCGTTTCTGCTCCTAAATACTCCTACCCCCGTAAAACATTGCCTTGTATAAAAAGTCAGGCGAGCTTGTTCCAGGCGCTTGGGTCATTGTTTTAGGTCTCTATAGTATTTATTCTGGCTTCCCCAATCACTACTTGTATACAGCCGATATCTGATACACGTATCTAGGCATCATTTTCTTTCTGAGTGGCAATCATCTACGACCGGTAACTATTGAATTTGTGCTCGAGCTAGTTACTCCAAAAGTCTGAACTATGTGAGAGGGCCGGGCATTATACTCCAACACTCCCCCTCACACATCTATGCTCCTTTAGAGTTTATGACGTGGGCTGTGAAAGTTAGGGCATGCCAATTATTTATTGCCTTTACTGGTTTTTGAATCCTGAACCTTTTGGTTGCAATTTTATGCACCTAACCAGCTCACCCATCAGTTCGAACTTGTGGAGAGAGGAGGAGAATGTATTTCAACACTCCCCTCACACCTAGGCTATATTTTAGTCCATGGATATGGGATCGATATAGGACGCATAATCATTTCTTTTTAATGTTGCATTGGTAGGGTGTTGACCCAAGACCTTATGGCTCTGATACCTTATTGAATTCATGCTTCAGTAAATTATTTCAAAAGTCCAAACTATGGGAGAAGCCGGACATTATACTCCAACAATAACTGTATAAAAGTTACATAGATCCCAAACGGGGCCTAACCGGTTATGGCATCTCCTAATAGAGCGACTACCTTGCGAGGATGTAGAAAATTATAAGAGATTGAAAAGGTTGATGCTACTTCTTCTCCGAGAATGATAGAGAAATCCCCAATCATTCTTGGAGAAGAAGAATCATCTCTTCTCTAAGAATGATTGGGGCGTTTTCTTTTCATCTAAAATTTCTAGTTTACTTTGGTTTTATCAGTTGCTCTAGTCAAAAGGAGAATGTTTAGAAACATTTTCTCTCTCAATCAAGAATCTTCATGCCTCCCGCAAAAATTGAGAAGCTTAACGGCAACTGAGGCAGTAATTAAAATGCAGTCAATGCTGACTAAGATGATGCAGTTGTGAGACTACCAAACTAGCTAAGCAATGATAGCATGTAACGGTTTGAAGAATTACAGAAGGGGCAAAGGCTTTGTTCAGGAAATCCCCTGCGCCACTCCTCGCGAGCTACTTGGACGGACAGAACAATCCTAGCCGATGCCACAGAAAAATCCCACCCGTCCTCTCTACCACCGCCTATACGAAGAAACAATATGCATGAAAAAAGCCAACTCATAGAACCGATATAAAGATAGTTTTGGACCGATGAAATTGTTCATACAACTACAACAGATATGACAAAGTAAATTTTGGGATTCCAAAATGAAAGAGCAAGTCTGATGACCAAATGACAACTAAACACGACAATTTTGGTTCTCAGTGATTTCTTCTTCTCATTTTCTTTTAAAAAATGACTGCATAGTCTATTGCTTTTCCATCCATGCTACCTAATCAGAAATTTATAATCTACCAAATTTTGTAGCAATTAACCCATGGAGTCATTGAATAGAGTGGACGCCTAAATGAATAAATTACCATCACATCTTAATCGCCAAGTATGAATCAAATTGTCCGAAAAAGGAGATATGTACTCGGTACTGATCAATTGAGGCCTTGTTTAGTTCATAAGTCCTAAGATTTTTTTTAGTCCTAACTTATAAGTCTCAAGTCCCTACCTATTTGGTTCCTGAGACTTTAACATGGACTGAAAGACCATATTACAACTATAAGTCTTTATAAGTCCCTCCTTGAGAATCTTATTTTATAAGTCCCAAATGCCAACTTTAAGTCCCTATAAGTCCCTCCTGTTTGGTTTAGATGGGACTTAAAGGGACTTTTTAAAATCCCTACACCAATAAGTCCCTGTAACTAAACACCCTCTGAGTTAACTGCTAATGCACTAACCAGGGTGCACTTGGGGATCGAGGATCAAAGTGTTAGAGATATATGTGGGATACTTGTATTTGGTAGTTTAGGATTTGTAATCCGTCTCCTACCTTATCTTTAGGAGAGGCTTCTTGCCCTCCAAATCTTGTACTCAATATATACTCGCCCTCGAGGCTCAATAGTCCATCATATTTCACCAATCCTTCTCTCCCTTCTAACATGGTATCTATCGCAAGTCGATCCTAAACCCTAGCCGCCACCGCTTCCGCACCCGCGCGCCACCCCCGGGGTTGGTCGGCCTCCATGACCGCCGCCAGGGGCCGCGCCGCCCGTACCTAGGGTTCGTTCGCCGGTCGTGTTGACCGGCTGCCCTAGAGAGTCTTTTTCCCGATCCTTTGATCAGGGTTTTCTCTCTCTCGCCGGTCACTTTGATCGGCGTCTACTTTTTGATTTTCCGGTCAATGTGATCCGGTTTGCGTCGCCCACCGCCGCTGTCGACCCCGTGCGCCTCTACTCCAACACCGGCGCGATCGGCCGGCTTCTTCACCGACCCGGCGGCCTCGCGCGTCGTCCGCGCGTCGGCCCGCCGGTCGCCCCGACGCGGCGGCCTCACGTCATGCGGCGGCCCTTCGCCGCCGCCGTTCGCGCGCCGGCCCGCCCATCGATCTACGCCGGCCGCCACCGCCCTGCTCCGACCGGGACTCCTGCATCACCCTGACACGGCGGCCTCGCGTCATGCAGCGGCCAATAATAGCTGCCCTGCTGACCGCCGCCGCCGGCTTCATCTCGGACTTCGTCGCCACCATGCCTCCATCGAGCGGCGTCCTCGACCTCGCGCGCGATCGGCTTGATCACCCGCTCGCCGCCGCGATCCGACTCATCTACGACGCGCGACCAACCTGGCCCGTCGGTTACGCGCGCCTCCACAGGTCCCGTGAAGATCGTCCCCGAGTTCAGCGCGCCTCTCCACCAATCGAGCATCGGGCTGCCGCTGCGTCGCCCCGTCGGGCCGCAGCGCCGCCGCCCCGTGGTTCTTCTCCCGGCTGCACCGACCCGCGTCGCCGCCCCGTGGTTCTTCTCCCGGCTGCACCGACCCACGTCACCGCTGCGTTGCCCCTTCGGGCCGTAGTGCCGTGGCCCGCGGTCCCCCGCCGCCCCGAGGGCGTCCGCTCTAGGCCGTCCCGTGGCGGCACCGACCCTCGCGCCGCCGCTGCGTCGCCCCGTCGGGCCGTAGCGAGCGTGGCACGCGGTCCATGCCGCCGTCTCAAGGCCATCCCCGCGGTTGCACCGATTCGTGAACCGCCGTTGAGTCAACCCTACGGGCCGCAGAATCGCGGCCAGCGGTCCCAGCCGCCGCCCCGAGGTCTTCCCACCGTCGCCCCGACCCACCTGCCGCCGCTTCGTCGCCCCTTCGGGCCGTAGCGCCGCGGCCCGCGGACCACTCCGCCGTCACCGCGCGTCGACCTCCCGTGGTATGCGCCACGCCGTCTTCCTTGGCGCGGGAACACCACCGTCCGCGCCGGTCTTCGTCATGCTGTCGGATTCTTCGCCTACTTCGAGCACCGCCGCCGCGCTCCTAACCTAGCCGCCGCTATCGCCGTCAGGCCGCTGCCGCCGCTCTTCTTTGGCTGCCGCCGCCGCTACCCACGTAGCCGTCGCCGCCGCCCGTCCACCTCCTTCTTCTTCGTCCAGCATCAGCCCGCGCCGGCGTCGCCGTCATCTACCCCGACCACTTCGTCTACTCCGACAACCGCAGGCGACATTGGCCCCGCGCCGGTGGTCGCCGCAATCGTCGTCGAGTTCTTCTCTGCTGGCCTCTCCGACTTTTCCGACATGGCGTACAGCTCGTGCAGGTCCCTCGTCTACACATGCCCGGTGCTGGCAACACCGATGCGTGCTTTCATCCGCGACGTGTCCCCGGGCCTGGCAAGCCTGGTCGGCGCTTCGTCAACTTCGTCTTCGTCCGTCTACGCATGTCCGGTGCTGGCAACACTGGCGCGTGCCTTCGTCTACGACGTGTCCCCGGGATTGGCAACCCCGGCGCGACGCGTCGTCAACACCATTCTCCTTCTTGCGCATCACTTCTTCGACACCACTGCGCCCATGACTAACTCGGCGCCTGCTTGCGCCCGCGGCTCCACGGCGACTCCCTCGACACCGGCTACCCGACTCGACATCGACCACGGCGTTCTTCGCACGGCTACCTCAACCACGGCTACACCATCCTACGCTCTCGGCTACATCGACATCGGCACAAAGGGCTATCATCAGTTTGAGCAACTCGTCGGCTTCCTCTACAGTCAACGCGTCCGCAACGCGACACCGTCCACGACGCTCCCGCTAGGACTGCGGGGGGATGTCAGTCCGTCAGCTGCTATTCTCTCCAGTCTGACCGTCAGCAACGCTCCTGTTGTTCGCAACGCTACCGCTACGACTGCGGAGGGATGTTAGAGATATATTTGGGATACTTGTATTTGGTAGTCTAGGATTTATAATCCGTCTTCTACCTTATCTCCAGGAGAGGCTTCTTGCCCTCCAAGTCTTGTACTCAATATATACTCGCCCTCGAGGCTTAATAATCCATCATATTCCACCAATCCCTCTCTCCCTTCTAACACAGAGGTCAGAGGCATGCCCATGTCGGGGGCGTTGACGTGCAGCTCAAATAAAAAAGACAGTTGTGATCTGTGAAGAAGTGCATTGATGAGGAGTTGAGATCAGGGAGTCTGCCCGGGACGTGCCGCCGTCGACGCCGCGGGCGGTCGTCGGTTGCAGTGTTTGAGGTTTGGGACGGAGACTGGATGCTAACGTACGTGAGAAAACAACTGCTTTGATCGTGTGGTGCAAAGCTGCAGGTGCGCTACTTTCTAATGGGCTGGACCAGAGAGTAATTACCTTTTTGCAATTTTCAAAGGTTGGGTCGTGACCCCCGTTTGATCTCCACGTAGCTCCGCCAGTGCCACCGCCGTTGGATGCCGCAAGGAAAAATCGTGTGGCCGAATACAAGCAGTAGCAGCGGGGGCCTTGCTCGTGATGCAGTGTGGCACTCAGATATGGCGGATAGTTGCTCTGTGGTCAGAGGTGATGACACAATGAAGCTGGTGCTCGCATCCGCCGCCATGGTCGGTTCCAGCTGCCGGCTTCCTCCCCGGCGTCGTGGTGTTGACATGACACTTCGTGGTGTTGACATGACACTTCGGGTAGAAGGTGGTGACGACTCTAATGGGGTGGTGCTCTTTGGCGTTGTGTCCGTCTGGCTAGTCCTAGTGTGGCCATGCTAGGCAGGGTGGATCGACCGGATCGGTCCTGGTTGTATCCAAATCCGGTGCGGCGGCGAGGGTTCGCCGGATCCGGCCGGGTAGCAAGCAACGGTGTGGGTGCCGCCATGGATATGGGGGTATGTACATGCTCGGGGTATAAACTATGCAATGCATTGCCCCTGTCGATGTCGATTACAACGTCATTCGTGGGTGTGATATCCTCGTGAAGGTGCCGTCGTGGAGTTGTTGCACCGGCGATTCTATGTATCCGGGTGAAAACCTATTATGGGCCTTGCTGTACTTTCTGAGTGACTGCCAAGTGCCAACATGAGGAGCAGATACACATGCACGTCCTAATATAGACAAAACCAATGCCAAAGCTGTAGAAATACTAGGGCTGAGCTAGAATGTTTAGTAGGATCTCTCTGTAATTATTATCCTAAGTTGAGTTCTAATTAAACACGCCAGTGAGTCAAACCAACGAGGAATTATTAATAGGCTCACATCATGGAGGTGTTTGGTTCCAGAGAAACACCGCAAACGTAAACGTAAGACTAACCATAATGGGTAGTAACATAGACTAGTAACATGCATATGTAGTTGAAGAATATTTCTCTGTCTCTGTTATTGATCAAGTGTTACAAGGTACATGTTTATATATAGCGGGGCGCAGCCCGAGTCATTAGGCACGCAGGCCCTTGATCCTAATTACATGGGCATGCATGCAAGGCCTGTTACAACACAACTCAACACCCCCCCTCAGCCGGAACTCCATTGGCCTGGATGTTTAGGCTGGATCGGAACTCATGGAACACCGGAGATGGCAAGCCTTTTGTGAACAGATCAGCGAACTGGGAGCTCGATGGAACATGCAACACACGGACGTCACCGAAAGCAACACGATCGCGAACAAAATGAAGGTCTATCTCGATGTGTTTGGTGCGTTGGTGTTGGACCGGATTACAGGCGAGGTAAGAGGCGCTGATATTGTCACAATAGACGATTGTGGCACGCTGTGGTGGACACTTGAGTTTGTGAAGGAGTTGGCGTAACCAACAAGACTCGGCAACACAGTTTGCAACACCACGATACTCAGCCTCCGCACTAGATCGGGACACGGTGGCCTATCGCTTGGAGGACCAAGAGACGAGATTTGAGCCAAGGAAGACACAAAACCCAGAAGTGGATTTCCGCGTGTCAGGGCACCCAGCCCAATCCGCGTCTGTGTATGCGATCAGATCCGTGGAGGAGGACTTGAAGAACTGTAACCCATAGTGAGAGGTGCCTTGAAGATAACGAAGAATGCGCTTGACGAGCTGCATGTGAGTGTCGCGTGGCTCATGCATAAAGAGGCAGACCTGTTTAATGGCATAAGATATGTCCGGTCGTGTCAAGGTGAGATACTGTAAGGCACCCGCAAGGTTACAATAATACGTGGGGTTGGAGAGGAGCTGACTGGAAGAGATGGACAGCTTAGAGCTCGTGTCTATGGGGGTGGAGACAGGCTTACAATTGAGCATGTTTGCACGCTCTAGAATCTCAAGTGTGTATTGTTGCTGACTGAGGAAAAGACCCGAGGAGTTTGGTGTAACGTTAATGCCGAGAAAGTGGTGAAGGGAGCCCATATCCGTCATGGAGAACTCGGCCTTGAGAGCATAAATAATGGTGTTGAGGGTTTGAGGTGAGCTGGCTGTCAAGATGATATCATCGACGTACACTAGTAAGTACGCAATGGACGTGCCACGATGAAGAATGAAAAGGGAGGTGTCACTCTTGGAGCCATGAAACCCAAGGGAAAGAAGAAAGGCCTGAAAACGGAGAAATCACGTTCGAGGCGCTTGCTTGAGGCCGTAGAGGGACTTGTGGAGACGACACACATGATCCGGACGAGAGGAGTCGACAAACCCAGACGGTTGAGAGCAGTAGACGAGCTCGTTGAGATCACCGTGGAGAAAGGCATTCTTGACGTCCAATTGGTGGATTGGCCAAGAGTGAGAGGTGGCAAGACTCAAAACCACACGGATGGTAGCGGGCTTGACCACCGGGCTAAACGTCTCATCATAGTCGACACCTTCCCGTTGTGTGAACCCGCGCACCACCCACCGAGCTTTGTACCATGCCAAGGAACCGTCCACATTGAACTTATGGCGATATATCCACTTCCTCGTGACCACATTGACACCTGCAAGCTTAGGCACCAAAGACCACGTAGAGTTATTCATTAAAGCAGTGTACTCATCTAGCATAGCTTGTCGCCAATTGGGGTCTTTGAGTGCGGACTTGTATGTGGGTGGAATGGGTGAGATGGAGGTGGAGGAAGTGTCGGCAAGGAAAAGGCGGCGAGGCATGCAAAAACCCGACTTGGCACGAGTGGACATTTTGTGTGCATTATTTGGTGGTGCAATGGGTGCGCGGGATGGAACGTGATGCGTAGGCATGCATGGGGTGATCCCGAGGGAGATTCGGTGGGGCTAGGGACAGACGGGCCCGAGTCGTGGGGCGCAGGGAATGAGGTGGATGCGGGCGCAGGGGAGTTGGCAGGTGCGGGCGAGGATTGGGTGGAGGTGGACGTGATCTGTGCGGTGGTGGACCCGCGGGAGCGACCGGTGGGAGGGGGGTACGTGGTGGAGCCGGACGGGGAGGGCGTGTTGCGACGAGCACGCGTGGGTGTGCATGGGGAGGTGGGGCCCGAACGTGCGGGATCCGAGGGTGGCGGATCGGGGCCAGCTGATGGCGACGGGTTCGAGGAAACGGGATTGGGCAGAGACCTGGGTGGGGAGATTTGGTGGACGGGATCGTCTGTGGACGTGGGGGTTTGTGGCGATGTGTATGGGAAACAGGTTTCGTCAAAAATGACGTGTCTAAACACAATGACGCGGCGTGACTCCAAGTTGAAGCATCGATACCCCTTCTGTTCGAGGGGATACCCGAGGAAAATGCAGCGGACAGAGCGGGGTGAGAGTTTGTGGGTCATGGTGGAGGATGTGTTGGGGAAGCACAAACATCCAAACACCCGGAGGTGATCATACGTAGGATGGGTGCCATGGAGAAGAAAGTAGGGCGTGACCGTGGCTATAACGCGAGAGGGGCGCCGGTTGAGTAAGTACGTGGCGGTATGAAGTGCCTCGACCCAGAAGGGAGGAGTGAGGTGTGCTTGGAAGAGGAGGGTACGAACGATGTCATTAGTTGTCTGAATGAGGCGTTCTGCTTTGCCGTTTTGGGGGGATGTGTGCGGGCAGGAAAAGCGGTAGGCAATGCCGTTCGAGGAGAAAAACGTACGAAGGGAAGTGTTGATGAACTCGCCACCGTTGTCGCATTGCATTGCTTTAATCACTACATTGTATTGGGTGTGGACGGAAGAGAAGAAGCGTTGGAGAGTGGTGGACGTGTCGGATTTATGGAGTAAAAGACCACGAGTAGTGGGTGTAATCATCCAACACAACGAGATAATATTGGTAGCCAGAGAAACTTACAACCGGGGAGGTCCACAAATCACAATGTATGAGATCAAATGGTGCAAAAGATTTACTAAGGGAAGAAGGAAAAGGGAGGCGAGGTTGACGGCCAAGTTGGCAAGCATTACAAGGTGCATGAGCCTCTTTATTACAATCGCGAACAAAATTCTTTGCTAAAGTAGAGAGCATGTAATCGCCGGGGTGCCCGAGCCGGCGGTGCCACAAGTCCGAAGATGCGGTGGCAAGAAGAGCGGATGACGAAGGCGCTTTATGGCCAGTGAAGGGGTAGAGGTCGCCGTTGCTAATGGAGATCATGTGAACCCGTCGTGTTCGAAGATCCTTTACAAGAAAACCACACGGGTAAAACTCAACAGAACAAGAATTTTCCTTAGTAAACTTGCGAGCATAAATGAGGCTAGTGACAACGTGTGGAGAAATAAGAATGTTGGTAAGGCGGAAATCGTGTGGCAAGTTGACAGAGTCGGTGGTAGTGACGGGAAGGTGCTGGCCATTGCCGACAAGGATACTAGTAGGCACATGCTTTAAGGAAGAACTACACGAGGTAAGGGTACCTGGATTGCCGGTGATGTGGGAGGAGGCATCACTGTCGAGGTACCAGTCCGTGGACGGAGCGGGTAGGATGCCGCCGGTGCTGTAGGCAGCGTTCAACATGGCGAGGTGCTCCCACAAAGGCGGTGCAGGCGGATAGTATGGCGAGGACGGAGAAGGCGCCGACTGATACACTGGGTAGGCGTGGGCATGAGAGCCGGGCCGGGGGCCGAGAACCCCGGCGAAGTTGGGCGGCACCCATCCAGGTCAAGGCAGAGGGAGCGCCATCCCATATGGAGCGAAGTAGCCCGTGAACGGAGCGGGCTGCGACGGGTGGCCGCGACCACTAGAGTCGTGGCGTCCACGCCCGCGCCCACGTCCGCGCCCACGGTCACGGTCGGCACCGTCACCACGGTCACCACGGCCGCGGGTCTGCTGCTGGGGTGGAGCCGGAGCCTGGGAGCGATCGGATGCGCGATCGCCCGAGCGGTCGCCGCGATCACCCTGAGAGCGCGCGCCCGAGCCGGAGGGATCACCGCCGGAATGAGAGGCGCCAGGGAGAGCGAACGCCGAGGCGCTCTCCTCGGCAGCACGCTGGGCTTGGGACTCCTCTGCCAGGACAACGTGGGAGAGGACGGTGTCGAAGGGCATGGTGGACGCCTAGTCGCCTAGGACGACACAGATGGTGTCGAGCCGCTTGTCGAGGCCATGAAGGAATTGGGTGGTGAGATCCACCTCTGTGACGGTGTGGTCGATGTCGACGAGGCCGTCGGTGAGCAGCTTGATGCGACGAGCGTACTCGGTGACGGAGAGATCGCCCTGCTTCAGATTACACGGTACTAGCGGTTGAGGACCATGAACCGCGTAGCCCGATTGGCGAGGAAGAAGGCCTGGATCTTGGTTCACAGGGCTTGAGTGGTGGTGGCGCCAACGACGTGGTCGATGAGGGGATCGGCGAGGGTGACGTAGATCCAGAGCACCACATGGGCGTCCAGCTCCCTGTACTGGGCATCGGCGTTGGGTGGAGGAGGGTGCTCGATGAGGTAGGTGACGCCGTAGCGAACGAGAACGAGAAGGAAGAAGGACTTCCATTTGTGATAGTTATGGTCCGCCGGATTGAGGAGAAGCTTGATATGATTGGAGATATGATCAAAGAAGATGGGGTGGCGAGGAGCTGGGGCGGTCGGCGCAGGAGGCGCGGAGGTGAAAAGAGGGGCGAACTGACAGGGACCGGTGCTGCCAGAGGCGCCAGAGAAGAGGAACGGGGTGGAGCCCGGCGAGGTCGCCGAAGAGGTGGCCGGAGGTAGTGGCCGAGGACGAGAGAGAGCCCGGCGAGGTCGAGGTCTCGGCGGCGGCGGAAGAGGAGCCGGACGTGGCCATGGCGACAGAAGAGGAGGGCCTGGTAACTGATACCAAGTTGGAGAATATTTCTCTGTCTCTGTTATTGATCAAGTGTTACAAGGTACAGGTTTATATACACCGGGGCGCGAGTCATTAGGCATGCAGGCCCTTGATCCTAATTACATGGGCATGCATACAAGGCCCGTTACAACACAACTCAACATGTGTTACTAGTCTATGTTACTACCTCCACAGTAGGTAGTAACATATGTGTTGTGTCATGCATCACTTCATTTATTACGTTATAGAATCATCTTTTCTTAATATGTGTGATGTTACAGTAACTAGTTATGTTATCACATGCTTCTCTTTCTTCATTAAATACATGCCACATCATCTATTTTGCCTAGATAAGTGTGATGTTATCATCTATGTTACTCCCACTGTGGGTAGTCTAATAGAGTTACGCTGGTATCGTAAACGTAAATGAACGAAACTCAAACTTGTTTGGTAGCGGACTGTAACGTAATCGATTCGTCTGCTGAAATAAAAAAAAGCTAACAAATCTCAAAAGAGCAGCCATGGCAGGGCTCTCTCTGGGTCTGGCATGGGCTGACGCAGAGGGGCGCCACACCAGGAACGTCGCTGATGCAGTGGGAAGTCCAGCGGCCTACGGACACCAGGGGCTGGTCCGCGACCGCTGCGAGAAGCACGCCCGGCGGCGACGCCCTGTAGACGTGGTCGCCGATGAACTCCTCGAAGAACAAGAACGGCGGGCACCTCGCGTCGCTGAGCTCGTCCACGGCGATGTCCGCGCCGGCCTCCACGAAAAACCACGCCCTTCCCGGCGCAGCGCAGTCCACGATGAACGGCGGCCAGCATATGCGGACATCGTGCGGCGGTAGCATGTGGTGAGAGGATCAGTTTGTGGCGCTTCATGCCGAGGAAACAGAGCAGACGGGAGAAGCATCGTGCGGGCGGTTTCCGATTACACAGCATATTGGGCGTAATGAGATTACAACTAGGCTGGGACCTGATACCGTGTTATCTCATTACGGCCGGGTCGATCCAAACAAGATTCAACGTTATCCCTTACCAGCGTAAATAGATGACCTTACAAATCGACGAACCAAACACCTCCCATGTTTTATTACTCTAGAGATCAGAAATATATTGATTAAGCATAAACTTCAAATAATAGGTAGTGTAAATAGTTCTTGCATATGCTAAACAGTGGCTGTGCTACTACACTCCACGAAAATTGTTGTGCAGGCACGTCATGGTTCTTTCGGCGCAGGTAGATTGATTATTATTTTTCCCTTACTGAAAAGGCTTTTGTCCCGTTTTATATATGAAGCAACGATCCTCGATAACCCAATATAAACACACGCCACCCCAACACACGCACACACCCAAGACCGTATACATAGGAACTGCACACAGCAACACTTCCCTACCACTACAAAAGCAACCGCGGTTCTCCACCATGAACACGCCACCGGAAGGAGGCGAAGCCGCATATGACAAACCTTGAGCTCCAAGACTTCAGAAAGGTCACGGCACCAGAGTGCCGCCACCGTCCGATTCAAGGATCCGGATTTTTCCTTGAGCTACATGATGGATGATGAGAGCTGCGACGACGCCTTTAAAAAGTGGACGATGATCGCCACCGAAGACAAAACATGTTTTCACCCCGGCCATAGCTCACCGCCCCCGGCATATGAGAAGAAAGCAGCACCACCGTGAACGTCACACCCCGGCCATCACGTCACCCACACTGTCAGGACCCCGATCACAGCCACGGTTCAAAGTACTGCCAAGACAGCCCAGTCAGTTGACAGCATGGCAGCCAAAGAGAAGGAGGGGCGCGTCATTGCTCGGCCAGCATGACTGCTGCAAGCCTGCAACTCAACCGCACATACATCGCCAAGAACTGGGACAACCACAAGACGGTCTCGACCAGCGCAGCTCCCGCAACTACTGAAGGACCAGATCAGAGCACAGGAAGGCATCCAAGGGATCACGGACGGCACGGCGGCTTGTTTTTCCTTTCTTCTTCCTTTCCCCTTTCAAAAGAACTAGCTACCTCATAATTTGTTGAACTGAGACCTGTGTTTGTGAGTGGAGGAATAGATTAATCCGACCCCTAACACACACGGCCATGGCCATTGGGCAGCACCTGAGCGACGGGCTCCAGGGGATATTACGAACTGTATGGCGCACTCGAACAAGGCCAATGACTCTCATCCCTGTCTTATGAGCAAGTGTGCAGAATATTGTGAGGCACCTAAAACTATATCATTGATTAGCTTATTAGCTTTAATGAAGTTGTATTAAATAGCCCCTCTAGATTTATACACTAACCCCTCTAGATTTTTTTTACAGGGTCACTAACCCCTCTAGATTGTCCATGTATTTAGAATACGGCTATGCTGATCACAGCAGTAGGTATACAAAAGCAAGGACTGGTTTCATTCCCGACGCCTCCTAATCCTAATGCGCACCGGCCATATGCGTGCATCCACACAGACTATGATCCACCGAACAATCACACCAAAATAAGGTGAGTTGAGGAAGTCATGTGTGCGCACGCGCGTGTCCATGAGTTGTCAGATTTATAACGAGAGTTTTGCCCTAGCTAGGTGATGCATTTTGGTAGGCAATCGTCTATGAATGAATTTATTTATTTGTGTACCCTCCTATGAATCCACAAAGGGTACGAAAGATGAATTTGAGTTTTATGATCAGGCTGCTTTGTCAGTAAAGAATTCAAATCCCAACGGAGAAGCAGTAGGACAACCAAAGTGCAAGGGCATCTCCAACGTTGGCCTTCAAATTTTATTCCGCATTCGTCCGCAGACAAAGGGGCCAGTCCGAGGAAATGGGTGCGGAAGCCGGCCATCCAACGTCGGCAAAATTTCGTGTTTTGACCCTTTTGCGATATAAAATCAGGATCTGACCCCAGTTGGTAAAAAATTCGGGATTTGACCCTTTTTCTTACCGTCAGGGTCCCTGGTGGTAGGGTTAGACAGGCTACCGCCAGGGGACCTGGTGGTAGGGTAGTAATCCACGTCAGCACGTGGAGACGCCGGCCGTCCCCCTCCGTTGCACCCTACCGCCAGGGCACTTGGCGGTAGCCTGTCTAACCCTACCGCCAGGGACCCTGGCGGTAGGGTCCGGGCAGTTATTTCGCCCGAAACCCCGTGCCCCTGCCCATCTCCCCACCCCTGCCCCTCCCCCCGTCGGCAGTTTCATCTTTTCTTCCCCAACTCGCTCCTCTCTCCCTCTCTCATCTCCTCCACTCTTCCCCTCGGATCTTCACCGTTTCTTCACCGTTTTTGCGATCGAGATGGCCCTGAAGAGAGAAAGGTAAGCTCCTTCGATCCCTCCAATTAGTTTTTGCAAACTTGCTTTCGATTCGACGCATTATTTGCTTCAAATCCCTCATATTTTGAATTTAGATTGGATTTTTTTGTACCTAAGGTAGTTTTAGCTTGATTGTAGTTGTAGTTCTTAGTTCTTTAGTAAGTAGTGGTATTGAATATGAACTCTAATCAATAGTTCATATGTTAGTGTGAAGATGAACCCTAGTTCATAATTTTTTTTGTTAAAAAAATTATGATGTAATGCATGTGGGAGGACTTGATAGTAGTGTTATGATGCATGTTGATATGATGATATGAAGATGTTGTTTGGAGATAATACATTCAAGATGAATGTTGGAGGATTTTTTATATGATATGATGCATGTTGATATGATGCATATTGTACTAAATAAAATATATATGATGCAAGTAGTGGATTTGGTTGGTATGATATGGTATGATTTTGCATTTGACACATCTTGATATATGTATTTTATTTATTTGATCCATATGTTTAGGTCTGCAACACTGGCGCAACCATTGCCCATTCATCTCCAACACGACCCGTCCGGCTTGCCACTTCCGTACGTGTACGAGTCCTTCCCCGAGCTTCTGCAGCCGGTGACCGCTTTTTCATACGAGTTCCTACAGGAGACGAGGGCAGTGCGGTGGCACGAGAGGGCAGAACGGATCGCCGACGATGTGAAGTGTTGGTCGCTAAGTGTGAATGAGTGGAAGAGAGTGAAGGCAGAGATGGAGGGAGATCCAACTATCTCCCGTGAACGCCGGGAAGCGACCATTGAAGTTTCCAAGCAGCACTCCAACTGGGAGCTGCGCAATTTGGGCCGGAGGATCTACTTCGAGAGCAATGTGCAGGAGAGAGCCAGGATGCCGCCCCCAAGTGCATCGGCGTTTGATATCATCATCTGGGAAAGGGCGGAGGCGAAAACTCCAGCTGGCAAGGCAAGGTGGGAGTGCTTGAACGGTCGGATGCCAAGCAGTGTTCCGCCTCCGCCTGAACCGGTGGATCCGCTGCCGTATCTGTCTCCACGGCCAGGCCTAACATACGAGGGGGGGGGGAGGTTTACCCAACCTATAAACATGTCTATTGGATATGCATCTATGTTTTAGTAGGGGTTGTCAGACTATGTGGACAAGTTTGCTATTTGCTATTTCCTACTTATGAATCTATGTGTAAACTGTTTGATATTTGCTATGTGGAACCTTTATTAATATGTGAGCTCATATATTGCTATCATATTTGTGAAACTTGCTGCGATATTGCTGTCATATTTGAATTTGAAAACAAGCAACCAAATGAACTTGAAACAAAAAAAATAGAGGACCCTACCGCCAGGCACTCTGGCGGTAGTGTTAGACATCCTACCGCCAGCCCCCATGGCGGTAGGGTGAACCTACCGCCAGGGCCCTTGCATATTTAGTTACAGAAAGTTTGTACGGCAAAATCCTGCCACACCTTACCGCCAGTGGCTCTGGCGGTAGGTTTAGACCACCTACCGCCAGGGCCCCTGGCGGTAAGGTACTTATCCACGTCAACATAGGCAAACGGCCGCCGTCCCCCTCCGTCACACCCTACCGCGAGGGGCTCGGGTGGTAGGCTGTCTAACCCTACCGCCAGTGGCCCTGGCGGTAGCAAAAGGGTCAAATCCCGAATTTTTTACCAACTAGGGTCAGATCCTGATTTTATATCACAAAAGGGTCAAAACACGAAATTTTGCCTCCAACGTCACCCACATACAATTCAAACTGGGTTCAAACAAATCGGATGAAATTTCAACAAACACGACCGATTTCGACCTTTTAGCTAAAAACTTAAAAAAAACTAAATCCTATACCGGACGACCACCTCGCAGGTGTGGCCGCCCTGCCTACCACACAGACGTCGTCGTCCGTGCCGTAGTTGTTGTCATCGTCCCTCTAGCGGAGGAAGGGTAACGAAGGGCCACGACAGCCTTGTCCGGTGACTGCTTGCCGCTTGCGGAGGGCAGCTATGGCCAATGCCGACGGTGCCCGTGGAGGCGGCGGGCTTGACCCTACTAGCATTGGCGGAAGAGTCACTAAGTGACCACTCCTCGCCAATCTTGCAAGCTCACCGTCAAGGTGGCAGCGGCGCCTGGCGTCTGTCTCGGCGGTGGTGACCGAGCAGTCGAGGGCCAATGCAATGGTGAGGTCTGGGTCATCCAGACACATTCCGGCGCCGCATTGGACTTGGCGAACGCCAAATGGTGAGCGGTGTTGCGACGGTCGTACCGCACCAACTGCCTCGCTGCGTGCTTCTCCTCAGAGACGACAACCCTCGAGACCGAGGTACCGCCATCACCGCCGCCTTCGAGGTAGTGGAGGATGCGGCCCCGCGTCTTCGTGATCATGGGCAGAAGCTCCTCCTTGACGAGAGGCGACGGGGACCGTCAATGCGGGCGTCGGATGTGCGTCGGCAGCGACGCGGGCTCGACCTTGACATAGCGCGCGATCAGGACGCCATGGTTGCGAAGGGGCGAGGCTGGCTCCCACTTGACGTGATGGATACCACGGTTGTGCGGAGGTGACACCGGTTCTTCCTTTACCAGCCAGAGTAGGGACTCTGGCTCGTGCTTCACACGGTGGCGCGACAAAGATGATCGCTCGTCCTTGGGGAATGCCAGCAATGGTGGCGTCGGGCCCATGTGATGGAGCGAACAATCTACCATTATCTGCATCTGATGAACCAATTTTTCGTCCGTCAGAGCTGCCTCCGCGAGGAGGCGGGGCCGCTGCTCCGGCTGTTGCTACGGCGTCTGGTCGTCCTAGTCGCCGGAGGAGATGACGATCTCGTCCTTGCCAGAGGAGACAACCACCATGGATGCTGAGGGTCCTGGAGAGTGAATATGGCGGCGCCAAGATTCGCCCGAAGAAGAACTGTCACCGCCTCCGCCTGCCGACACGAAGAACCACGATTTCGGCTTCCCCGCTGGAGTTTTGGGGGCAGCGGCGAGAGGCGCTCTTTTGTCACGCGGCCCGGTTCTGCCACCGGGGACGCTCCTCCCTGTCAAGCCAGAGCCGGCATCCTCTCCGTGCTCTCCGCCGCGTGACAGGAGGCAGGGATCGATCGCATCCAGAGGAAACCGAACAGCGCGGGATCTTGGTGAGGTTTTTTTTTTTTTTTTTTAGGAATATCTTGGTGAGGTGATCGTAAGCATCGTAATGGGCCCTGCGATCGAGAGGCATCGAGGGCATAACCTTTTTTTTAGACAAATTAAGGGCATAACCGATCGAGCAGGTAGCCCGGGACGGGAGATGGTCGAGGCTTGACGTGCCAGCGCCGACCGGCCCAATGGCCATGCCATGCCAGCGAAAATAAATACATAGGCCTGTAAAAAATTTGGGGCCCCTCAAATTCTACGGGCCCTGTGCGGGCCGCACAGTTTGTACAACTGTGGGCCCGGCCCTGATCTGGGTGCTCCAGCGGAACGTGGGAGTTGCCTGTTTACCCTGATTAAACGTTTTTTTGGAAGCCATTCGAGTAGGCTCGGCATGGTCCGAGAGGTAACCGAAGATGACCCATTGGGCAGATTTGCAGACTTGTTGGATTCAGTTGATGTTTTTTTTTTTGCGGAACCAAGGAACAGTTCTTGTTGATTCAGACGAGAAAAAACACCAGAGGATAGATAACAGATACATAGCGCTTGATGATAAACTTGGATGGATTAGGTTGTTGCCGCCTTTTCTCATCACAGCTAGTAGTTCGGTGTTAGATGTATCTCATCGCTGAGTATTTAACAAAAAACTACCACATTTTATGAAAACGTTCCTACAAACTACCACTTTATAAATTTGTGCCGAAAACTACCATTTTCTCACTAATCCTTGACTAAAAACTACCATGTCTGAAAAGAGCTTGATTTGCCTTTTTTAAACGCGTTTCTGACTGGTTGGGCCCACACATAAGCGTTGACGTGGCACACAGATCCAGTGGCAGAGATGCTCCGGCGAGGAGCTAGTCATGGCCACCGCCGCGCCCGGGCTCGAGCTCAGCCATGGTCGCGCCCGGCCGCGCCTGTTGCTCCTGCTACTCATTGCCGCCCGCGTCGGCTGCTCCCTGCTGCTCCTTGTCACCCGCGCCCGGGCTCGAGCTCAGCCATGGTCGCGCCCAGCCGCGCTTGCTGCTCCTGCTACTCTTTGCCGCCCGCGCCGGCTGCTCCCTGCTGCTATTCCTTGCCGGTCGCCGTTGCTGCTGCTCCTTGCCTTGTTGGCCGGCGCCGAGGGGTGTACCGCCGTCGTGCTCCAGGGTGCACCGCCGTGCTCTGGCCAGAGGAATGCCGCCGCGTGCAATGGAGGGGCGCACCGCCGCCCCTGCTGGAGGTCGTGCTCCGGCCAGAGGGGGAGAAGGAGGAGGAGGATTGGCTGGGGGTTGGATGGGCCAGCCACCTAGCTGCGCGTGCTCTTTCTCGCCGGCAACGACCTTTCCGGCGCGCCCCCGGACGCGTCCTACATGCGGGCGTTCCAGGAGCTCAACCTCTCCGACAACGCGCTCGCGGGCTGGCTCCCCGCCGCACTCCTCAGGGCGCCTGGGCTCGCCGTGCTGGGCCTCGCCAACAACTACCTCGCCGGCGAGCTCCCCGCCGTGGGGCACGAAGACGAGTTGTTTGTTGAAATGCCTAAGAGAGATATAGGAGGAGCAAGAAGATAGACACTGACGTGTGGGCCCAACTAGTCAGAAACGCGTTTAAAAGAGCCGAAACGGGCTCTTTTCAGACTTGGTAGTTTTTAGTCAAGGATTAGTGAGAAAATGGTAGTTTTCGGCACAAATTTATAAAGTGGTAGTTTGTAGGGACGGTTCCACGAATTATGGTAGTTTTTTGTTAAATACTCCTCATTGCTTGATGATTTCAGAAAAAGGAGAGCATCGATTCCAGGCGAGAGAACAAGTGCTAAAAGGGTAACCGCACTGAAAACAACACTAACAAGATTTGCTTAGAGCGATTGGCAGATAAATTATTGCTGGGTGTCATGATGGGCTGCACTGCAGGGCAGCTGGGTTTAATTGATGGGTGCAAAGCCGTTTAATTTGCCTTGCTATGGAATTTAAGCATGCCCGCTGTCCATTGTGTGGTGCACACTGCTGATTTACACAACAGTTGAAGATGTATGATTGGTAGGCCAGCCTGCTGCCCGCGTAGGACGCAGCATGTACTAGCAGATCGCACACAAAAAGTGAAAAACATATGAAAACTACAGCAGTTCTTTCGCAGAGGGGAGAAACTTCAGAGCTTGTGCATGAAGAGCATGGCCATGACCAGCAAGTTCACAATGCCAAGGATAAAAATGCTCTTCAGTCATGTTTGATTCTCTTCAAGAATGCATGGGAAATCAGATGTCCCACTTTGAGAAACCGCGTTATCCGTGGTGCAAAAGAAAAACAAAAGATTAGCCCGTTGTGGAGAAGATGGATGGAAAGGATCTTGACAAACGTACGCCATGCCGTTCCCACTTGTAGAAATGCCTCCCTGGGTTTTCTTCCGTTCATGGGACAAACTAGACTAGGTCGCCCGCATTGCATTTGGGGCAACAGATGAGAGGGAGCGGAGGCAGCTAGTTGGCAGTGTGGTGCGATGAAGGTGATGTGGAGCTATGCTGGGACATGGATGAACACACGCTTGTGAGCTGAGAGGAATGGAGAAGGAGCATGGAGAAGAACGGTTGGGCAGCAGTATAAAGCAAGCCGGAAGTTTTAAAAGACCGTGGGGAGCCTGGTGCAGCTAGCCATTGGAATTGAGATGTAATGGACGCGCGCCAGACTTCAATGCGTGAGCCTGCCTTGTGGACCATCTTCTGTAGATGGCAGAGGTAATACACCACCTATAGCACTTGGTATACAGGGGATGGAAAATGTTATACCGGCTAGATGTATTAGATTTGCACGCATCACATGGGAACCAGCGGTGTGGATACCAACCGCGCGTGGCTGCATGTCCACTCGCGATTTAACATCTAACTAAAGAAGGGAAGAGAAGAGAACCAACCAGTTGTTGTGCGATTAATGTGGTGGTTATACCTCCACTCTATGAGCAATCAAAGTCACTTATAATACAAGATGTGCAATCCTTGTACTCCTCTAACTTCTTCTATCAATGAAAAGATACACAAGCCTTTGTGTATTCACGAAAAAATAAATAGAAGATGATATTCACATCGATAGTAAGGTGCTTATAGTTACTTCGTCAATTAAATCTCTGCTACTCCAATATGTGTAAACGTTGCCCGACTTTTTCTTGAAATGTTGCCATTTTCATAGGCGATTTAGAACCGTTGCCCGAGTATTTATATGGTGCTTTTAAGAAAATGACAAACATGAGACATGATTTTAAATTAGTATCAAAATAGTTAATGCAAATTAGGTGGTGCCAGCACAAATGTATATAATGAATACTCTGTATTTTAAATTACTTTTCCTATTGTATTTTTGAACTTTGAACACTTGGAGAGGCTCCGAATGCATGAATAAATGAAGAAAACATGTACTTATGTGCATATTTTGCCCACCCATCCAAGTTTTCAAGGCTGAGACCAAAGTAGTTGCTTAATACAGTATTTATGCGTACCATTCTTACCACTAAGGGATAAAAGATCAAGATCAGCTCTAAAGTGCTTGTTTCTCTGCTATATTAGTGTTATATTCCCTCCAATCAATAAAATATAGTGTTTTAAACATCATCACAATTTATTCATATTTATGTGTGACCATTCCTTCTTGTACATATATATTACGAAGTAACTAACAATTGGAGGTTTTTCTATTATGCATGCAATTATCATTACAAATCTGATTATATTATAAATAAAAAACGGATGTACCTAAAAATCATTTCACAAAACGTTAAATGAACACAAATATTTTAAGATAAAATGTTGGAAAAATTTAAAGCTCTAAAAAATTTCTAGTTCTAGTTATGAAAGGTAAAACTGTTACTATGAGGCATGGAGGGAGCGAGGGTGGGAAGGATTATGATTTCTCTTTTTCATTCATAGAAATATATCCACATGATTTATCTTTGTGTCATTCATAGCAATCAATCCACAAATAGTGAAAAAGTTTTGCTTACCATGTTCATTAAAAAAATATATCCACAAGTTCTATTGGTGACTAACTGAAGAAAAAACGATGAAGGTACTAAGGCAGTCTTCTCCGTGGTTAACACTAAGGTTGTGTGCTAATGGGTCCTGGGTATGCTTGGGGCAGGGCTAGCTGAAAAATTAATAGTAATACAATGTCTATTATCTTGTCAAATAAGTAGTGATGATGGTTATAGTTGTCTATCACCGCAACCAAAATGGGGCAATTCATCAACATTTATAAGAAAAATAGGGCCATGCAAAATGGTGCTACCAAATTTCATTTTGCATTAATTATTTTTTTGATGTTAATTCTAAGAAACGTTATTTTAAACAATAATAACACAAATCTCCATCTAAGTTCTTATTAAGGATGTTGCCCACGCACGTGCGTGGGCCACTCTGCTAGCTTAAAACAATAGTAAGATGATGGAATTCTTTAATACTACTCCACTTGACATTACTTCATGTCAGATAGGCAAGAACATCGAAAGCAAGAAGCTAAGAACTAATGCATCATGGATGCGTTAGATTGAGAGATCCTTCTCTAGGATGCCTACTAGCACGTACAAAGAGTAAAACAAACTATATTTCGTTTCACAATATGAAGAAGTCATAGTGATGTTGGCAGTATCTAGGTTCCTATTTGTCATCAGGTTGTACGTCTTGCGTAGAGATTTCACATACTCTACCCTAGGGATGTAATCTGGCCAGCCCGCATGAGTTGGCCGTTGTGTGTGCTCTTCTCAACGCATGCGTAGTGTTAGCTATAATCAGGCTACTTTAGTTGACTGGTTTGACCCTTTCTAATGATGGTCACCGCAGACATATTCCCAAAGCTGCAAATTAGATGCACAACACATGTTTGTTCTCATTTTGTTCATTCTAATTTTCATCAAAAGCATGTGTTCCGAGCTTGTGAGTTGATTTGAACTGTATTAACCATGAATGTCAAATTTTAGTATTCGACTTCGTGTGTGGCGCCTTACAATGATAAATGAGGCTTACATGTTTTACATGCTCCATCTGAAGATTTTGTGGTGTTATGCCAGCTAGATTTTAGTTACCACACAAACACAAATCGTGTTCTAGTCCAGACGCAAGTAGTGCTGGAATTGGCCAGTGGCATCTAGGGTGGTGTATCAGTGTATGTTGTGTGTTATACCGCTACCTTGACTAACCTATGGTGATCAGAATTCAGAAAACCCAGCACAATATGGCCATGCACTAGCTAAGTTCCTTCTTTTTGCAGGAAAAACCAAGTTGATATAATAGCCATTGACATCTCGATGACTGGTTAATCTCCCTCTCACTACCCCCTATATAAACTGATATGAAACAAAAAAAATTGGCTCAAAGCTAGCTATATTTATCAAATGTGAGATAGTCAATGAACCGCATTCATGTGTCAAGGATGTATCCAACGGGCTACCTTCATGCTTATAACAAAGATTACCAACCATCTACCAAAAGCATGCGAAAATAACTACCCATGTGCATGTTGGAAACTAGAGTGATATAGAAGTCACTGTGATAGTGGAAACCATTGATCTATGAAGCTTATCAACTAGTCTATTTAGTCGAGCTCATAAATATCGGCTGATCGATCACCAATTTTCTCATATATGGAGATCACGTGACAACCAGTCGGTGGGCAACATGGGATTTGGAGGTATCGGGAACTAAACTCAAACGTTGCTATTTCACTACACTACTGCATCGTATTCTTGTGGATTAGGCTACCATATATTATGTGGTATCAACTTGCTTCCAAGAGAAGGTGTTTGGATTAGATCTTTGCCTAATAAGGCATCAACTTGTTGCTGAGGGTTTCTTTGTATCCTCGTGCCATCGTACATTGTGCGATGTTCTACGCATGATTGAATCAAAATCTCATTTGCATCTTTGTCTTCACATGGGCTAGTAAGATGACCTACGTCTGAGTGGCAGCATCATCTTTCATGCCTAGACTCAGATAGTTCACAGCAACTCTAGACCTCCCCTACGTTTAATCTCCTAAACCTCCCCCTACCCTTTAATCGCCTAAAATTTGCGGATTAAACTTTGTGCATCTATCCCTTTCCCTAAAAATTAATCCCATGCAAAAAGTTCTTTCGTTATTTCTTGCAAACGTTTGCTTAAACATTTCAAAAAAAACTGCAAAGTATTTCAACACAAGCTTACACAATTCAAATGCACCTCGTTATAATTCAACTACGAACATAAACACACTTCATCCAATCCAACAAACAAAACAAACATAAACATTTTTTAGCCAAAAGGAAGAAAATTCGACAAGGTCACTCGAAAGAAAATCACCACATAGGGCATGGTGGATCAAAAGCCATCATAAACCAGAACCGAATGATGCACTTGCACCACCATCACCACTGTAGTCGCAGCCACTGGCAGCACCACCACCGCCGCTTCCACTGGTGAAATTTCAAACAAATTAGACCAATCTTCATTGCACATCCTTCACAAAGCCATATTATGTCCATAAATTAATTTGAATTGTGTTGAATTATTTTGAACATGACAGTGAAACGTTTTGGCATATTATGAAGTGATATGATTCAAAGTATTAATGGAATTAATTGGGAATTTTTAGAATAACAGTAGTATAGGTTGCTACACAACCTAGGGCAAAAAAGATCATTTCTTTGAATGAAAAAAGAATGTATGGATGGAATAAAAATTATGGTTGGGCTAAGATGGGAATGGCATGACTTTGGGAATGCTTTGGTAGCTTTGATTCACTTGGGAAAAGAAAGGAAAATATATTGCCAAGTTTAAAGTCCATAGAGCCATTCAAATGAAGATCCAACTTAAATTCCAAGTGAATTTCAACTCGGTTTTTGAAATGAAAAGGTTACAAAAATAAGGGTGTGACAAAATGGCAACACCCCTAACCAATGGCCTCACCCACACAAGTTGCCTACCCAACACACTACCACAGATCCAAATGATAGGCCAATAATAATGAACACCTGGGTAAGCAGGAAAGGACATGCAAGTACTGACACGGTCAACTACGGGAGAGGTTGCTCGTCCAATCATAGGCCCGCCCCATGCGGGAAGGCACGGCGGAAAAGCATTTACACCCATTGACCGACACAACTGGATGGTGCACCACACCACAAACCCGTACGTGAATGCAACAATGACCGGTAGATCTACTGCATGCACCCACCAATCTCACATCGGGCCCATCGGGGGACAATTTTTTACCTGTTAGCCGACCTCTTGGAGGCTAACCGCATGGGACACACGCACGCTGAACTCCACCAAACCGACCGTGTGTGCCCAGCGCGTGCAAACCACCGGGTCCACCACCAGTTGCCCTCTGAACGACCTACCCGGGACTGAGTGAGCAACGGTGAACCCCACTAGGCATGCGAGATGCATACCAAACACGGAACACCCCACACACAGGGCGGGAGCAAGAATAAAATGATATAATAGAACACCCTCCAGCCAGAGAAGGCCCTTACAGCACCACGGCAAGGCCCCACACCCGGGCTGTCTCGCGCGAGCTAAAGTGAACGGCGAGCAGGCCCCATGCACGAGCCTTGCCCGTGACCATGGGGACTGCGCGAGAGGGCGCATGCGGTGGTGCTAAAAAACACTCATGACAGTGGCCCCGTGCGTGTCCACAGCCACCCGTCATGGACCCCATAGGCACGTTGCACGGGTGCGTTGTCCAGACAAATCGGACGGCACAGAGAGCCCTGGAGGCGTCCACGGCATGCTACCGCAAAACGGACAGTGTAGATGGCGCGCTCGCCTGCGGAGGCTCACAGGAGGCGGGTATCCTTTATAGGAGTAATATTAAGCTATGTTGATAAGGTTAAACTAAATAGGTGAACAATCTCTAGTGTTAAGCAAATTATCCACGCCATTCTCAGTCCTCACCTAAATAGGTTGTACTTTTGGTGAGACACATCATAATCATCATTGAATCGAAGAACATGGAAATTGACACTTAAATGTTTATTTTACAAATACCTCTATATAAAGGATGCCTTGCCCTCTACCATGTTCAATATTATACCAAGTTGTTGCGTTCTCAACTCGAAAAGGAAGTTTTAGCTTTCTGGTGTTTTTTCTGTTGCCTTCTTGGCTCTTCTTATCTTTTCTAGCTAGTAGATTTTTTTGAAGCCAGCACCTTAGGACTCGATTCATTAAAAGGGTAGAAGAGAATTGCTCGGTTAATTAGTGGAAATCCGAGCAAAAACCGAAGCTTGCAGATTAACATGCATGGCTATTAGAAAGAAGTTACACATAAGTATGTAGTGCATTAGGAGTGATGAGGGCATCTTCAAACGCATCGGTCTCTTGAAGGCATTGCTTGTAATGGGTGAATCCAGGGATAGAGCAATGGCACTGGCAATGGGTGGCATCATGAAACTCATCTCGTGAGTCAGGCAAGGAGGTAGGAACCAATGAAGGGTTCATTGCACTGACGGGCACGTACCGGTAACTAATCGTCAGGATGGACGTGATGAAGGGGACCTGCACTTTTTATCTGTTCCTTGTTAGACTTATTGGTTCTAGACTCGTATAATACTCCATGTAATCTCAACCTCCTCTTGTATCTCTCTCAAACTCTTGTCTTTCTCGATCAGATCAGGAATTGATCTAGGCCTTGCTTGTACGCCACGACGAGGGCTTCTCGTCTTCAACAAATATACAACACGCGGCTCCCTCTGGGAGTAAGAACACTTCCAACTTTTACATGGTATACAGAGCCATCCTCTTCCCAATCTAGCTTCCAGAACACTTCTTTCCATCGCCATGTCTTCCACCTCGACCACAATCGTCCTCAACCTCGGTCCTCCTCCATCCGAGAAATTGGCAAAGGGGAATTACCTCTTGTGGAAAGCTCAGGTGATGCCCAGCCTGGAGGAGCGCAGGTCACATGGCTTCTAGATGGAACCGACGTGGCGCCCCCAACCACGATGGAGCAGCAGCAGCCGGACAAGACCAAGGTTGCAGTACAAAAACCACTGTACACACCATGGCTGTCGAAGGATCAGCAGGTCCTGAGTTACATGCTGAATTCACTCTCCAAGGAGATCCTTGCTCAAGTTCTTGGTAAGGAAAACACCTTCGATCTATGGACTGCAATCACCACAATTTTTGCATCGTAGTCCCAATCCAAAATCACGAACCCGCGAATGGCCATCACTACCACAAAGAAGAGCGCCATGTCCAGCAACACCTGCATCGCCAAGATGAAGAACCATGGGGACGAACTTGGAGCAGCAGGTCATCCGGTATTTGATATTGAGATGGTGGATTATGTGCTTGCAGGTCTAGACCGAGATTATGATCCGGTTGTGGCGGCCATTGGTGCTGTCAAAACTTCAATCACCGTGGATGAGCTCTTCGCCCATATTTTTGCCTTCGATCAACGAGTGCAGATGCTTGGGGATGGTACAGGTGGGAGCTTCAATTATTCTGCAAACACGGTGTACATGGGGCGTGGTCAGAACAAGAGTCGAGGTCGTGGGCGTGGCCACAGAGGGCGTGGCCGAGGAAGGCGCCCCCCTTCTCCCCCTGTCGGCAATGGTGGCCGAAGCAACAGAGGCCGCCCACAACAATAGCAGCAGCAACGTCAACAACCCCCTCGGAACTATCCCAAGTGTCAGATCCATTACAAGTTCCATGCATGAGCTGCCCATGCATGTTGGGATCGCTCTGAGGAAGATGACTATGAGGAAATAGAGGCTAATGCTATCACCAACAGCTATGGCATCGACAACAACTGGTACGCTGATAACCCATAAGTATAGGGGATCGCAACAGTTTTCAAGGGTAGAGTATTCAACCAAAATTTATTGATTCGACACAAGTGGAGCCAAAGAATATTCTCAAGTAATAGCAGCTGAGTTGTCAATTCAACCACACCTGAAAGACTTAATATCTGTTGCAAAGTATTTAGTAGCAAAGTAATATGGAAGTAACGATAACAGTGGCAAAAGTCATAGTACCAGTTTTGTAGTAATCGTAACAGTAGAAATGGCAAAGTAACTTATCAAAGATCAATATGTGAAAAGCTCTGAGGCAATGGATCCGCAATGATAATTGTGTCGGATGATATTCATCATGTAGCAGTCATAACCTAGCGTGACACAGAACTATCTCCAATTCATCAATATAATATAGGCATGTATTCCGAATATAGTCATGCGTGCTGATGGAAAAGAACTTGCATGACATCTTTTGCCCTACCCTCCCGTGGCAGCAGGGTCCTAACGGAAACTAAGGGATATTAAGGCATCCTTTTAATAGAGAACCGGACCAAAGCATTAGCACTTAGTGAATACATCAACTCCTCAAACTACGGTAATTACCTAAAAGAATCCTAATTATTGTCACCTTGGGGTATGCATATCATAACTCGTAATATGTGTCTTCAACTTGCAAAATAGGATCAAGAACACAAATATATTCATGAAAACATAATAGGTTCAGATCTGAAATCATGGCACTCGGGCCCTAGTGACAAGCATTAAGCATTGCAAAGTCATAGCAACATCAATCTCAGAACATAGTGGATACTAGGGATCAAACTCTAACAAAACTAACTCGATTACATGATAAATCTCATCCAACCCATCACCGTTCAGCAATCCTATGATGGAATTACTCACGCACGGTGGTGAGCATCATAAAATTGGTGATGGAGGAAGGTTGGTGATGATGATGGTGACGAATCCCCCTTTCCGGAGCCCTGAACGGAGACAATCCAATCCCTCCCGGTGAAGAATGGGAGGCGACTGCGGCTCCGTATCGTAAAACACGATGAATCCTTCTCTCTAATTTTTTCTCTCTCCGGATGTGAATATATAGAGTTGGAGTTAGGGTCGGAGGAGGTCCAGAGGGCTCACAAGCCACCAGGGCGCGCTCCAGGGGTGGCCCTAGGCTCGTGGCCAATGGGTGGACCCCCTCTGGTTGATTCTTTCGCCAATATTTTTTATATATTCCAAAAATATTCTCCATAAATTTTCAGGTCATCCCGAGAACTTCTATTTCTGCACAAAAAATAACACCATGGCAATTCTGCTGAAAACAGCGTGAGTACGGGTTAGTTCCATTCAAATGGTGCAAATTAGAGTCCAAAACGAGGGCAAAAGAGTTTGGAAAATTAGATGCGATGGAGATGTATCAACTCCCCCAAGATTAACCCATTACTTGTCCTCAAGCAATTCAGTTGACAAACTGAAAGTGACAAAGAAAAACTTTTACAAACTCTGTTTGATCTTGTTGTTGCAAATATGTCTAGCCAGTATTCAGGTTTTCAGCAAAGATTTTGAACTAACCATATTCACAATAACAGTTAGGTCTCACATTTACTCATATGAATGACATAATCAACTAGCGAGCAAAAATAATAAATCTCAGATGACAACACTTTTTCAAAACAATCATGACATGATATAACAAAATGGTATCTCGCTAGCCCTTTCCGAGACCGCAAAACATAAATGCAGAGCACCCATGAAGATCAAGGATTGACTAGATCGACATTATAATTCATAGTAAAAGAGATCCAGTCACGCTCATACTCAATATCAATTAATAGCAAAGCATACAAATGACAATGGTGCTCTCTAACTGGTGCTTTTTATAAGAGGATGATGACTCAGCTATAAAAGTAAATAGATAGGCCCTTCGCAGAGAGAAGCATGGATTTGCAGAGGTGCCAGAGTTCGAGCTTTTAAAACAGACATGAATATAATTTTGAGCGGTATGCTTTCATTATCAACATAACAACCAAGAGATCTCACTATCTTCCATGCCAGATATATTATAGGCGACTCCCAAACAGAATGGTAAAGTTTTTACTCCCCCTCCACCAACAATCACAGTCCACGGCTGGTCCGAAACAACGGGTACCATCCATACCAACCACAGTCCTAGGGGAGTTTTATTTTGAAGTTATATTTTGGTTTGATTTCGAGCATGGAACTAGGCATCCCGATTACCAGCCAATTTCTCATGAATGACAAGTGACTCAACACTCACCGTGAGAATAACCCACCTAGCATGGAAGATACTGACAGCCCCTAGTCGCTACATGAGCGATTCAGGCATACAAAACAGATTATTATTTGAAGGTTTAGAGTTTGGCACATGCAAATTTATTTGGAACGGCAGTTAAATACCACTTATAGGTAGGTATGGTGGACTCATATAAAACAACTTTGGTTTTATGGAAATGGATGCACAAGCAGTATTCCCGCTTAGTACAAGTGAAGGCTAGCAAAATATTGAGGAGCGACCAACTAGAGAGCGACAACGGTCATAAACATGCATTGAGATTAACTAACATTGAGTGCAAGCATGAGTAGGATATAAATCACCAGGAACATAAATATCGTAGAGGCTATGTTGATTTTGATTCAACTACATGCGTGAACATTTGCCAAGTCAAGCCACTTAAATCATTCAAAGAAGGATACCATCATATCATACTACATCATAAACATTTTAAAAGCATGTTGGCACGCAAGGTAAACCATTATAAACTCCTAGGTAATTAAACATGGCATGAGTATCTATAATATTTAATTATCATTGCAAACATGTTTCATTCATAATGGGTTGAATCAAGAACGATGAACTAATCATATTTACAAAAACAAAATAGGTCGAGTTCATACGAGCTTTTCCTCATCTCTATCATTTCATCATATGTCGTCATTATTTCCTTTCACATGCACGACCGAACGGTGTGAATAATAATAAGCGTGCATGTGCAGTGAACTAAGCTGGAATCTGCAAGCATTTATTAAAGAGGAGGAGACAAGGTAATATGGGCTTTTGTTAGATCAACAATAATGCATATGAAGAGCCACTCAACATTTTCGTCACGGTCTCCTCCTTATGAATCAAAGAAAGGAAAAAGAATTGCAAAGAAACACACTGATTTTTTTTAGTTTTTGTTTTTCTGAAGAAAGTAAAACAAGAACAAGAAAAACTATTTACACGGGACAGCTCCCAACAAGAAAAATAAGAATGAGAAATCTTTTTGGATTTTCATTAATACTACTACTAAATAAACTAGAAAGAAAAATTAAAAAGAAGCGAGAACTATTTTTTGGATTTTCCCAAAGTTTTTCAAACACATAAGAAGAAAGCAAGAAAAATAAACTAGCATGGATAATACAATGAAAAAGTATGAACACCGACAACTGGTATGAGTGTGTGAACATAAATGTAATGTCGGTGAGAAATACATACTCCCCCAAGATTAGGATGTTGGCCTAAGTTGGTCTAGGGCCACGGCTGGCCCTGATTGTATCCGAAATCGTAGTTGGGGTTGTATTGTGCTGCAGCAGCTACCGCTTGGCGGGCTACTTCATGGAGGCGAGCGGCCTCCTCTGCTCTCTCATACTCGTCCGCCTCCACACTGGTTATGAAGTATCTTCGTCCGCCTCCGCAGGAGCGGGAAGCGTAATACGAAATGCGCGCTCCCTGTCGGAGATTAGTCGGTATAGGAGGGTCTGTTCGTTGCTCTCAAGAAATTGGTAACGCACTGTAGAATTATAATCAAGGAAAGCAGGTGGTAACTCAATGTCATCCTCCCTTATGGGTACCCCAAGATAATTAGCTAAACGGGTGGCATAAATTCCACCAAAGAAATCTCCATCTTTAGCATTAAGATGTAACCTCCTTGCAATAATAGCCCCCAAGTTATATCGTTTATCACCCAATACCGCACACTTGAGGACACTAAGATTTGAAGCGCAAAGGTGGCTATGATCATGTTTACCATTAATGCATCTTCCTATAAAGAGAGCAAAATAGTGTATGGCAGGAAAGTGAATGCTCCCTATGGTAGCTTGTGTAATATTTCTAATATTTCCCACAGTGATGCTAGCAAGGAAATCATTATAATTAGTTTTACGAGGTTCACTAAGAATACCCCATTATGGAATCTTGCATGCATCATTAAAATCTTCTAGGTCCATGGTATATGGTTTATCATAACGATCAAATAAAACGGAATGAGTATTGCATTTGGATGTAAACTCAAATCTTCGCACAAATGAATCAGTAAGGTAATAGTACTGCCGATACTTATCTGGCACGAAGTCTTCAAGTACAGCAGTTTGAACGTATGCATCAAATTCCTCCTTAAATCGCGCATGAACCATGAATTGATCCGACGGCCATTCGCAAGGCCATACTATAGAGCTTTTCTTGGTGGTTCAAGGTCCGGCTCACGAATTGCGAGCCTTGGGGCTTGCTTCCTCGAGGAACCACCTTGGTATATCTTCCTAAACATTTCCCTTCTCAAAGAATAATCCCTCAAAATAGTTTTGCGAATGGAGCTTTGAGCTAGGACATCGAAAATGGCAGTAAAATGAGCTAGAACACGGGTTTGAGCAATGGTGTGCTTTTTTCTGGAGGAAGACGAAGTGGATGGGTGCTGAAATAAGTGAGGAGGACCCATGTGGGACCCACAAGCCACCTAGGCGCGCCTAGGGGTGGGTGTGGGCTTGTGGCCCACTAGTGCTGTGATACGTCCATTTTGCATCATGTTTTCCTACTGTTATTTACATTGTTTTATTGCATAATAATGCTTTTTGTAGTAATTCTAATGCCTTTTCTCTCATAATATGCAAGGAATACACAAAGAGGGAGAATTCCGGCAGACAAGAATCTGGACATGAAAAAGCTACGTCAGGCTACCTATTCTGCACAACTCCAAACAAGTTGAAACTTCACAGAGAATTTATATGAATTACTTGAGGAATAATGGAGAAAATAAGCACCAGAGGGGGCCCACCAGGTGGGCACAACCCACCTGGGCGCGCTAGGGAGCCCAGGTACGTCCTGGTGGGTTGTGCCTACCCAGGCCCACCTCTGGTGCCCATCTTCTGGTATATAAGTCATTTTGACCTAGAAAAAAGAAGGAGAGGACTTTTGGGACGGAGAGCCGCCGTCTCAAGGCGGAACTTGGACTCAAGGCGGAACTTGGACAGGAGCACTTTTGCCCTCCGGCGGAGCAATTCCGTCGGGGGAACTTCCCTCCCGGAGGGGGAAATCATCGTCATCATCATCACCAACAACTCTCCCATCTTGGGTATGGCAATCTCCATCAACATCTTCAACAACACCAACTCCTCTCAAACCCTAGTTCATCTCTTGTGTTCAATCTTGTTACCGGAACTATAGATTGGTGCTTGTGGGTGACTAGTAGTGTTGATTACATCTTGTAGTTGATTACTATATGGTTTATTTGGTGGAAGATTATATGTTCAGATCCAATATGTTATTTAATACCCCTATTATCTTGAGCATGAATATCATTTGTGAGTAGTTACTTTTGTTCTTGAGGTCACGGGAGAAATCATGTTGCAAGTAATCATGTGAACTTGATATGTGTTCGATATTTTGATAGTATGTATGTTGTGATTCCCTTGGTGGTGTCATGTGAATGTCGCCTACATGACACTTCACCATATTTGGGCCTAAGGGAATGCATTGTGGAGTAGTTATTAGATGATGGGTTGCGAGGGTGACAGAAGCTTAAACCCTAGTTTATGCGCTATTTCGTAAGGGATCGATTGGATCCAAAAGTTTAATGCTATGGTTAGAATTTATTCTTAATACTTTTCTCGTAGTTGCGGATGCTTGTGAGGGGGTTAATCATAAGTAGGATGTTTGTTCAAGTAAGAAAAGCACCTAAGCACCGGTCCACCCACATATCAAATTATCAAACTAGGGAACACAAATCGAACCAACATGATGAAAGTGACTAGATGAAATTCCCGTGTACCCTCAAGAACGCTTTGCTTACTATAAGAGATCGTTTTGGCCTGTCCTTTGCCTTAAAAGGATTGGGCTACCTTGCTCCATTTTGTTACTACTATCATTACTTGCTCGTTACAAATTATCTGGCTATCAAACTACTTTGTTACTTACAGTTTCAGCACTTCAGACATTACCTTGCTGAAAACCACTTGTCATTTCCTTCTGCTCCTCGTTGGGTTCAACACTCTTACTTATCAAAAAGAGCTACAATTGATCCCCTATACTTGTGGGTCATCATGCTACCCCTTGGTGTGTTCTCAGTGCCAAAAATTCTCAAATATTCTATAAAAAACATACTAAAATTCCAGAGCATTTGGAGAACTTTTATTTTTGAGACATTTTTTATTACACGAATAATTCAGAAAATAGACAAATAATAGTATTTTTGCTTTACTTATTCTAAATAACAAAAATTAAAAAGTGGGTACAGAAGGTTGTGTTTACTAAATCCATCCATCTCATGCCCGTCAAAAGGAATCCATTAACAAGGTTGATCAAGTCTTATTAACAAATTTCTTCCAAGTGACATGAAACCGGAGAACCTTCGTATAACACTAGGTTACCTCAACGGGGATATGCATGTCCCAAACAATAAGAATATCATATTTCTTTTTGACAATAGGAAGAGGGAATTCAAAACCTCCAATAGTAATTGTTGAAATTTTTCCAATAGAATTGATACTATTCACTTGAGGTTGTTTCTTCGGAAAGTGTACCATATGCTCATTACCATTAATATGAAAGTGACATTGCCCTTGTTGCAATCAATAACAGCCCCTACAGTATTCATAAAAGGTCTACCAAGGATGATCGACATACTGCCGTCCTTGGGAATATCAAGAATAACAAAATTTGTTAAAATAGTAACATTTGCAACCACAATAGGCATATGCTCGCAAATACCGATGGGTATAGTAGTTAATTTATCATCCATTTGCAAAGAGATTTAAATAGGTTTCAACTTATTCAATTCAAGTCTACGATATAAAGATAAAGGCATAACACTAACACCGGCTCCAAGATCACATAAAGCAGTTTTAACATAGTTTCTTTTAATGGAGCATGGTATAGTTGTTATTCCAGGATCTCCTAGTTTCTTTGGTATTCACCCTTAAAAGTATAATTAGCAAGCATGGTGGAAATTTCAGCTTCCGGTATCTTTCTTTTATTTGTAACAATATCTTTCATACACTTAGCATAAGGATACATTTTCAGAATATCAGTCAAATGCATACGCAAAAAGACAGGTCTAATCATTTCAACAAAGCGCTCAAAATCCTCATCGTCCTTTCTCTTGGATGGTTTAGGAGGAAAGGGCATGGGTTTCTGAACCCATGGTTCTCTTTCTTTACCATGTTTCCTAGCAATGAAGTCTCTCTTGTCACAACGCTTATTCTTAGGTTGTGTGGGTTATCAAGATCAACAGCAGGTTCTACCTCCACATCATTATCATTACTAGGTTGAGTATCAACATGAACATCATCATTAACATTAGCAGTAGGTTCATCTTCATCACTAGATTGTGTCTCACCATCAGAAATAGAAATATCATTTGGATTCTCAGGTGTGTCTATAACAGGTTCACTAGAAGCATGCAAAGTCCTATCAACTTTCTTTTTCCTTTTAGAAGGACTAGGTGCATTGATAACCCACAAGTATATGGGATCACAATAGTTTTCGAGGATAGAGTATTCAACCCAAATTTATAGATTCGACACAAGGGGAGCCAAAGAATATTTTCAAGTATTAGCAGCTGAGTTGTCAATTCAACCACACCTAGAGATTAATTATCTGCAGCAAAGTGATTAGTAGCAAAGTAGTATGATAGTTTTGATGGTAATAGCAACAACAATGGTAACGGTGATAGTGATAGCAATAGTTTTGTAGCAAGTGCAATAGTAACAATAGCAGTAGTAACTTAGCAAGATCAATATGTAGGAAAATCGTAGGCATTGGATTGGTGATTTGTTGGATGATATTCATCATATAGCAGTCATAACTTAGGGCGATACGGCACTAGCTCCAGTTCATAAATATAATGTAGGCATGTATTCCGTAAATAGTCATACGTGCTTATGGAAAGAACTTGCATGACATCTTTTGTCTTACCCTCTCGTGGTTGCGGGGTCATATTGGAAACAAAGGGATATTAATGCCTCCTTTTAATAGAGAATCAGAACAAAGCATTAACACACGGTGAATATATGAACTCCTCAAACTACGGTCATCACCGGAAAGTATCCCGACTATTGTCACTCCGGGGTTTACGGATAATAACACATAGTAGGTGATTATAACTTGCAAGATCGGATCTAGAACTTAGATATAATGGTGATAACATAAACGTTTCAGATATGAAATCATGGCACCTGGGCCCAAAGTGACAACCATTAAGCATGGCAAAATCATAGCAACATCAATCTCAGAACATAATGGATACTAGGGATCAAGCTCTAACAAAACTTACTCGATTACATGATGAATCCCATCCAACTCCTCAAGAGTCTTGAATGATTATTTTCAAAAAAAATTCCATCGTTGTCTCAAGAGTCCACAAAGGGTATGGAAGATCAGGTTGAGTTTTTTTTTGTTAGTGTGAACTGCTTTGGTCGGACAGAATCCAAATCTCTAAAGCTTCATTTGCATGGAGAAGTGCTACGATGGGCAAGTGTAAGACTGGGTGGCCCATCTAGTTATCTGTCTATTAGATTACATGTCAAATTCAAATAAATTTCAACTTATAACAAAAAATTGTAGTTTTTTTGAAGAATTTGTTTGATTATCTTGGCCATTCATACTGAACATGAGTGTTTTTACAATCAAAATTTAAAAATCTGGTACTGACCATGTAGTACTCGATAATATCTTATGCCACCAACTGCCCAGGTATCTTATTTTTTACTGATCATGTTGATTCACACAAACCACTATCTTAGACTATTTGTTGCCTAGATAACTGGGAAGCATTATCTTTGCCGAGGACATGCACTTTCCCCTAATCATGGTGAAGTAGGAGATGACCTCATTTCGGCACGCACTCCTTGACAGCTTCGTCAATGTTGTAGTCCTCAGTCCACCTGTGACCTCTTTTTGTCACCCTTGTTCAAAGAGACAGTAGGCTAGCAGTGGCAATGTCGACGAGTCCAAAATTGTGACGCCCCCGAAGAATTGCTTCTATGTACGAAATTGTCTATAAGAACATAAATCATGTGTCCTTATTATGCTTGCAGGTATTTCTTTCGGAAATATGCATATACATAAAAATGTGCTTATACAAAGTTTAAAATGTGATACTGCATAGTAATTACATTGCCCGTGCTCTTTTTTGTTCTTTGCGGGTTTTCTAAAGCTTGGTAATGAAAGTGTTCAAATAAGTTGGAAGATTTAGTAGAGTGACTATTCCAGCAGCAATGCAATGCAATTTGGGATGGCTCGGTTACCCACTATATCATTAGCTCAGAGAAAATGTTGTTGCAAAGGCTACTGCTTACTACACATCCATTTTTTATTTTTTATCTTTGCAAAACTCAACCAAGCCAAGACGCAACATCTAGGCTGTGGTAGATCACTCAACTATCTCGCGAGCTCGAGCGGAAAAATGCGTAAGTGGTACACACCATCACCATACTGGCCAAAGGCAAGAATAAACGCATGGTTGGATGAGAAATGCTTCTCCTTCGTTTTCAGATAAAACATTCCATTCTATGGTAGTACATTGAGATGTTGGCTGCCACTGTCCACCATTTTGGGTGAACGAGACGTCATTCATAGAGACAAAAAAAAGCTTGGCACACCCTGCTCCGGATGTATATATAAGTCTGGTCAAAATATAGAATTAGGTTGCGGCATTGCATGAGTAGGTTAGCTTACTTGGTGCACAAGCTACTCCCTTCGTTTCTAAATATAAGCCCTTTTAGAGATTTCAATAGGAAGTTAGGTCATCACCGTTATGTGCACGGATGTTTGGTGGTCACGTCTTAATCACATGAATGCGCGCATTCACTAACTTCTTGTGTGACAACTTGCTGAGATCAGAGACTGTCTGTTTCGTCTTTTTGATTTCTATGTTAATTAGAGGTTATGTACACAAAATTAACTTCCCCTTGTGTACAAGGAGGACACAACAATATGCTTAGCACAACCCATTTATGTTACCAAGCATATGCATGCGTGCATCTAACCATGGATTGTATCTATGTACTCCATTATTTTGCGAATTTTAAGAAATTCTATGGTATGTTTTAATGTATATTTTTTTGCGGGTGATGGTCTGTTTTAATATCGTGTGCATAAACTACACAAGAACCCGTTTGTGTCCATGAAGAGGAACTTCTGCGCCACACCCTCTATCCACAACATTAGCCACAACAACATCATGCGCTAGAGGAAGAAAGTAATGAGTATTCCAGTTGGGTTCCAAATATTAAATGTTTGTCTTCTAGAAATGTGCAGTCGATTTTGTATTATAACAATATATTTTTCATAAATATTTATTTATATAAATATAAAAAGTCAAATTAGTATGTTGGAGACCGGTGTCAATATCCAAGACAACATGGGCGAGGGAGTATCCTACTCTAAAAACTGATTTTAATTCTAAAAACCATTTATGTAGATAAATACCTTTTCTACAAAGAACTTAGCCTGGAAACAGACCTTGACCCCATCGTGGGGGTTGGTTAGTGGAATAAGCAGCTGGTCGAAGGCCTCGTCAACATAATCGACACTGACTAGAGACTATTAGGTGGCCTTTCTACCATGGGGAAAGCACAAGCACCTTCTTGTGGATGAGGTTGTGCTCTAGCAGCAAGTCTCTCTTGTTGCTCATATCCATTCAAAGAAGCTTCTACGGGAATCCTGGCTGGCACATGGCGACTTATTTAACATGTTAGACGATATGTAGTATATAACACGATGAGTCATTACGCGCTGAAAAAGTCTCGCCTAAACATTGTTTGAATTAATATCCCGATACCTCCTAATCGCTAGCAACTCATCGGTCGGCTGTCAGTTGCCGCCTCTGTGAATATTGGTGATCAATTGGTCAACATTCGTTTGCTATAGGAAATGGACTTGAAAACACTGTAGAATCCATAGTTTACACTTCGATGGTTACTTTATAATCTATGCTTGTTGCCAACATGCACATGGTGGCCATCATCAGTATGTGTACGCATGACACGTCATATTCACATCAGTGCAACTCATTCACTAACTTGTCGTTTGGTAGTCAGCAGCACGTCCAATCATTCACTTGTGTCTTTTCTTTGGTTTAATTTGTTTTACCATGGTGCCCATCACACCCATCCCTCAATACTTCTAAAAAAATGTTATACCATTTGGCTACTTGATAGAGAGAACACATGAAATTAATATTATATATACATTTCACTGAATTCCCACCTCTTCTCTTGTCATGAGTGGGAATTGGATGGACTTTTTCTTAGGGAGGGAAGTGGATAAACTTTGTTTTTAGGGGTGCGATTCGATGAACTTTGTGACTGACTACCAACATGGCCACAGATGTACTGCCTGGACCATTCTGGCCTCCTGAGCATGGCCCCCAATTTAACAGTACAGGTTTTTTTTTGAGAAACACTTAACAGTACAAGTAGCTGGATCATGTTCAACCCGTATGTTCCCGCTACAGTTGGTCTGGACCAATTAGAGATACTAGTAAAAGAGTATGTGCGTTGCAACGGGAGAAAAAGCATAACATACGCTCTTAACCATCATTCAAGATCACAATAGGTCCATCTCCTTTATTTTAGCAAGGCATCATATTTGTGTTGCCGCTTATCCTCCTTCTCACCCTCGCCGGCGGTGGCCACTGTGTTCATATAAACCAAAACATGTTTGAATGTGGTTAATCCTAAGGCGCCTGTCTCCCCCCCCCCCCCCCTCCCCTCCCCTCTCTCTCTCTCTCTCTCTCTCTCTCTCTCTCTCTCTCTCTCTCTCTCTCTCTCTCTCTCTCTCTCGATGAGAAATCTATTGTTTTCTCCTACGACATTTTTTAGAGGTATGCATGTGTAATTATCGATGTTTTCTTTTCCCTGCATGGTTGTAGTGGGTGTTCATTTGCAATCGGGATCACCGCAGGTATGAAAGAAAAACGGTTCGTGCGCTATAGATTATAAGTTTGCTTTCAAAATAATATTTAAAAATATTTAACAGGTAAAATTAACATCATATTTAGGTTTCACACATTTTTCTAATCAAATTTCATATATAACATGTTAAAATCGAAGTTACGGTTTAAAAGATACGGATAATTTAAAAAATCATTTGTTTGACTTAACATGTAAAAATAATCTCATATTCATATTCTACATATTTTTCTAATCAAATTTCATATATAACATGTTCAAATCGAAGTTACGACTTAAAAGATATGGAATTTAAAAACATCATATTCAGATTCCACACATTTTTCTAATCAAATTTCATATTTCATATATAACATGTTAAAATCGGAGTTACGGTTTAAAAGATACGGATAAGTCATTGTTTGACTTAAATATATCTTCCAAAATAATATTTAAAAATACTTAACAGGTAAAAAATCTCGTATTCATATTCTACATATTTTTCTAATCAAATTTCATATATAGCATGTTCAAATCGGAGTTATGGTTTAAAAGATATGGATGATTTAGAAAAGCATTTGTTTGACATAAATATGATCCGCGGATAAAATAACGGTTCGGGTGTGACTTAAGTCCGGACTGCGGGTTGATTTTAAGAAATACAGGGGCTTTTTTGCAAAAAGGTGCGACGGGCGGACCGGCCTCGTGCTTTATTATTAGGTAGAGATATCCCAGCCCGGCCCAATTAGAGATATCCCGCACTCCCCTATTGCGGTTTGGTAAGGTTCTAGAACATTCCAATGCGGTTTTTATTTTTTTCCAATGTTATCATTTTGGTTTTTTATGGGCTCTTTTACTTTTCCATTTTAAATTCGAGAACATATTTTGGAATTTGTGAACATTTTCTAAATTTGTGAATTTTTTTTATTCATGAGAATTAATGCAGTTGGCAACATGTTTCTAAACTCATGAACATTTTTTTAAAATCGGGAACATTTTTTAAATTCACGAACATCTTTTGAACCAATGGACAATTTCAAATCCATAAAAACCCAATATGAAAATAGTTTTTGAATTAATGACATACTTTTCAATTCGTGAAATTCACAAATATTTCAATGATTTTAAGAATGTTTCTTTAATTCAAAACACTTTTCGAATTCGTGAAAATACTTTTGAATTCAGGAATACTTTTTGAAAGTTGGAACATTTTAAATTATTTAAAAAATAAAATTAAAAATGATTTTTGAATTCAAGAACATTTAAAAAAAATTGCAGCAGCCTATTGAGCATATCTACAGTGATCAAGGTAGGCATTTGCTCGCCTGTTGTTGCACAATGCGCGGAGTAAATTTGACTATTTGTTACTTATTTGATGCGTTTCACTTTAATGTATCGTCGTCTCATACACACAAGGGAGAGCCAATGACGTAAATGAGTAGACCCATTTAGAGAACGAACCTACGACAGTGCATCCGGTTTCAGGAGGATCTTTTTATTTGCTAATGTTTTTTCTTTTGTTTTCTTTTCGTTGTAGGTTTGTTTCAGGTTTTTCTTTCCTTTTCCTTTTTGCTTTCTACAGATAAATATAAATATAAAACAATTGTTTCAATTTTTGTAAAGGGTTCTAAACAATCAATAATATTTCAATTTTAAATAAGTTCACTTTTCTTAAATTGTATTCAAATTTAAAGACAATTTCATTTGAAAGAAGTTTTTTGGAAAAATGTTCATGTATTAAGAAAATGATCACCATTAGAAACATTAGCAATTGTGAAAATATATATCAGTTTTCATAATTTCTCAAAAATCTGGAAAAATCTGCATGTTTTCAAAAAATATTCACTTTTTTCAACGATGTTTGAAAAACTTAATACTTCTTCTGATCCATACTAATTGTTGCAGCTTTATCCATATTAGTACTATAGCTTCAAAAAGAAATTAAAATATTCATACTTTATTTTATAAAAACATTTTTTTCGAAAAAAGCTGAATTAAAATATTGGACATTATCTGAGACACACCTTTTTTCCAAAAAAAATGTATTTTCCTAAATGTGTTTTTATTTTTATTTCTTTCTTTTTTGTTTTCGTGCTACATTGTTGCTATACATGAAGAACATTTTTCTAGTAGACTATTAACATTTTTCAAATACAAGTTTAACAAATTTTAATACATGGTCAACGGTTTTTTTATACACACTTTAATTTTTTTAAATGTTTAATGAACATTCTGTCATACATGGTCAACATTTTTATACACATTTTAAAAAAATTCAAATGCTTGATTAACATTTTTAAATACTTGTTTGTCGTTTTTATCAAATGAGTGATTAACAAAACATTTCAATACATGTTATTTTTTTCAAATACTTGATGAACAGTTTTTAAATACTTGATCAGGTTTTTTCACACACATTGTATATATTTTTCGTACACGTGAGAAACATTTCCTTTCTACACTTTTAAAAATTTGAAAATGCTTGGTAAACAGTTTTTTCAGTTGTTTTATGTAAAGTGTTTTTGTAATACATTTATTTAGAATATATGAAAGTACAAACAAATGTAAAAAAAATAAACAAAAAACGTGAGAAAAACAGGGCCGTGGTGTCCTGCGCGCCTGGGTCGGCCCATTAGGTGAGGTGCCTGACATGAGAGCACGCTCGGTCTCACTGTAAGCGAGATATAGTGCTGCCCCACCGAGCCGGCCATCCCTTAGCTATCTTGTCATGAGCTCGAACCGATATTGAGTAGTCCCTACTAATTCTTCTGTGGCTCAAATGTTTTCTTTAACTATGTATACCCTACGAAAGGGGAAGAGACGAGTGAGTATCACCAAATATACAATACTTTGGATATGACATGTGTATACATTGTTTCGAAAACTTGATGGCATTCAATCATCCTTCTGCTTGAGAGATAAATACTTATGACAGTTGTTACGGTAATGGTCAAAAAGTGTACATATTGTCAACGCAACATGGAAATTGATCAAAGTACATGTGAAACAACCAAAAGTTGGCACGGAGCTAGCTACCCAACAGTATGGTAGTGAATGACTGTATTCATATGGATAGACATGTCCACAAAACATCAAAAAACGACAGCAACCAACCATCTGCCAGATACATTAGAACTAGCTACACATGTTGACGTTAGCAACCAGACTATATATAGTTCAGTCACTCTGAATTTTGTAGAACCATGGATCTCTGAGTTTTCTCGGCTCTGGTTCCTCAAGAGAAGAGAGATCAACTGGTCAATTCAGCAATATTCGCCTGGAGATCACGCGAGAACCGACCAACAAGCCGTATGGGATTAGGAGATGTCAGGAGTTAATCTCAAACATTGTCCTCCTGGTTTGCTACAGAGCCGACTTGGGTCTGATAGTCAGACTACGAGGCAGCAACCAGCTCAAAAAGCACAACCGACTCAGGCTCACAATGGGCACCAATTTTTTCGATGCACAGAGGTGTGCACGCGAACTAAACTAGATACAGATCCCCGACAGGCCGCATGTGTGGAGATGAGTTGCCTCATACGTTATTATGGGCCAGAGATGAGAGAAATGCCCATTGGCCACACCATAACAGCCTCTAAGAAACTCGTCGTGCTTCTACGGATTGTCATATTAGACGTTGAAGGCGCCACAAAGTTCCTTATTTGTACACAACACATAGCCCCGGTTGCTCCCTTTGTTGCGGGAAAACTTCAGATCTATTCACGTTCAATCATGATAGTACAATCAGCACAAGAAATAATATAAGTTAAATCCAGATTTATAGACCGCCTAGTAACGACTATAAGTACGGAAGCGAACCAAAGACGTGCCACCATCATCGCCCCCTCCCTCGCCGGAGCCGGAAAAAACTTGTTGCTTCTTCCTTTTATTGACCCCAGAACAATAGGGTAGCCTCCAAAATGTCGGCAAGCATCAAAACATGTGTTATTTGAGGCTTGCTCCGGTGCACCCCCCTAACTCAATTTCCTAGGGGTATTCTTGACCCCCGCCATCTATTTTTTTCTCCGGCCCGCCGCTGCCCATATCCAAGCCCCGTAGCCCATATCCAAGCCCCGTATAACCCGTATGACCCATATGTATGTATACGGTGACATCCGGAAAAAAAAAGGATGACACGACCCCACGACCAGGTAGGACCTGCCGACGGCCGATCCATCAATCACGCAGCTCCATCATTCCCGCAGCTCCTCCATCATTCTGGTGAGGTTCTTTAGGAATATCGGCGGCGATGATATTATCGCCGGCGATCTCGTCCGAGAGCGCGCGCGGCACCGTCGTCAACCTCCAGCGAGCGCTCGCAGGTACCGCATCTCGTTTCCTCACGTTTGTCTCGCTCGCGGCAGCATCAAACGAACTGCCGCTGTTTTTGTCGTAGTGGATAACCTAGCGGGGCGGGTAACCTAGCTTTCTGGCGGTCCAGGCCATCGCAGATCTTGTTCTGGTAGTGCTGCTCGTCGTGATATACACAGTGATCACGCGGGGTAAAGTGGGTTTCTTCTTTCTAGGGTTAACCTAGCGTCGGTTGCCGTCGGTTGTGTGCACGACAGATCCGTTATTTGATGCGGCGGCTTAACTAGGTATCCGGCGATCCAAAGTAATCACGACTGGTGCCGTGGGCTAGGAATCTGGCGGCGCATGTTATCACTGGTAGCGCAGCTTCTCGCGATCGAAAGTGATCACGTACTGGATTCGTGGGACGTACCTTAATGCCGCTCGGTGTGGAGAGGGGGAGGATCCATGGCTGATCAGAGGTCGTTGGCGTCGGTTGTGTGCACGATATGAACGCCCTCAGTTGGGGCGCTCTCCGATTGGGATAGTTTATTTAACATCCGTGATCGTGCGCTAGGTGTTGTATATGTCAACATTGATAATGTTTGCACATGCGATGATACATATTAATTGTTGTAGGAAATGGCGGACGATGAGTTAACTGATATGATGTATGACATGGAGTTCGGAGAAGTGATGAAAGACTGGATAGAAGATTGGTCAGATGATGAAAATTCAGATCGTGGAGATAGGTCAGAGAATGGGAACGTATTGGAAGATCTTAATGTGAGTCGCATTATCATGTTGTAATTTTTTGGTGGCATCCGACGATATTATATTTTGAAATTTTATAGATGGATGAACATGATGATGGTCAGGAAAACAATGAGCATGATGATGGTGAGGAAAACAACTCGGAGATCTCGAATGAGGATTACATTAGTCAGGTATGGAAGTGGAATTTTTTGTTGGCATTCATATAAGTACTTATGTATTTGTTATATATTTTTTAGCTCATTTTCGAATGTCATAATGCGTACGACTATTACGGTGAATCCGACGCGGAGACAGGCCTTGATGTCGAATCATTAGCTGCACCTGATTCTGGGGAGTCGCAATCGTCGGTCATCATGAGTGAGGTATGTATGTAATGAATGTTGTATGGAAGTAATGTTATACCATAGAAAACTGTTTTCATGGCTATGTTATGCTTGTGTAGGTGACAGAAGTTGAGGGGAAAAAGAATGTCCAAGATACTGCTAGTGCAGATGATAAGAGGGATATGTTCATGCAGATAATACAAAAGACTTTTACGTCTCATGATGCTGCGTATGATTTCTACAACAGCTATGCTAGAGAAAATGGTTTCAGCATTAGAAAGAATAAGGTCAGGTATACCAAAACCAAGTCACGTCATATGCGTTATAGGCGGTTTGTTTGTTCCAGACAAGGAAAACGTGATAGCAGGTTGCTAACCGAGGAAGGACACAGCCGTAGGCTCAGACCCGAGACACGCTGCCACTGCGAAGCGCACCTGAGCGTGAAGCTTAACCAAAAGCGTGGGGTTTGGTATGTTGATAGTTTTGAGGACAAGCATAGCCATATCTTGGCAGGACCGGACGAGGTACCTTTTCTTTGGTCCCACAGAAAAATCAAAGAGTACCAGAGAGCTGAGATACTGTCCATGGGAGCTGCAGGGATTAGAATTCACGACATGATGGATTCGTTCATCAGCAAACATGTATGGTATGGCGGTGTTGGTTTTACCAGGCATGAAATATACAACCTTTGTGCCAGGGAGAAGAGGAAGCTGCTTTCAAAAGGTGATGCTGCCACAGTCATAGGCATCATGGCCAGTAGGAAACAGAGGGATCCTAGCTTCTTTTTCGAGTACAAGCTAGACAAGAAAGGACATATGAATAGGATGTTCTGGTGTGACTCCCAGTCTCGTCATGACTATGAGGTCTTCGGCGACGTGCTTGTATTTGACAGCACGTACAAGATGAACTGGTATGGTATGCCATTCATACCCTTTGTTGGTCTTAGCCATCACCGGAAGACCACTGTTTTTGCTTGTGCCATAGTTTCGGACGAGACCGAAGAGACATATGTGTGGCTGCTGGAGACTTTTTTGAGGTCCATGTGTCAAAAGATGCCGAAGAGTGTTATCACGAACGCCGACGCTGCGATGATCAAGGCAATTCGCCAAGTCTTGCGAGACGTGTGGCACCGTATATGTACGTGGCATATAGAAAAAAATATGAAGATTCACCTCAGTCACAAGTCCTTGAAGGAGTTCCGAACTCTTCTGTACTACAGCACGTCCACGGCCACGTTTGAGGAGAGATGGCACGCGTTTTCCAAAAGATGGCAGTCGAAAAAAACAGTAACATGGTTGATACGGATGTATAAGAAGAGGAGACTATGGGCCGCGGCTTATCTGACAGAGGGTTTTTGGCTTGGCATGAAAAGCAACCAGAGGAGTGAAAGTCTAAACTCATGCCTTCACCTCCACCTAGACGGTGAAATGACCCTGGTGGGTATGATTTTGCACTATGAGAACGCCGTTGTACGTATCCGTGAGAATGAGGCACGAGATGATTGCACTGCCTCACAGAGTGTACCGGTGGCAGTTACTAGCTCGAGGGAAGTTGAGATAGCTGCTTCTCACGTCTTCACTCCAGCAAACTTCTATATGTTGCAAGCTGATCTTAGGAAAATTGGCGGCATGGAGATTGTAGAAATAAAGCTCGGAGACGGATCACAGCAGTACATCGTGGCCTGGAAGAATTACGGGAAGAGCCATTTTTGGGTGGAGTACACTCCAGTAAATTCCGCAGAAACTATAAGGTGCAGCTGCAGAAGAATGATTCGAAAGGGTCTACCTTGCAAGCACATATTCCATGTACCGAATTACTTGAATATATCTGAAATACCAAAGTGTTTAGTTCTTGTGCGGTTCACGAAAGACGCAAGGTTGGGACTGCCCGCAAGGCGCACAAGTGATCTGTTGGGATTTGGATGGACTGGAGCAACTGAAAGAATGAAATATAGCCAGGTCAGTGTGTTGGATTGAGAAGCTATGCATGCAGCATGCAAACACCCAGCTTTGTGGGATCAGTTACAGGAGAGTTTGAAGACCGTGATAGCTAAGAGCCATGAGTATGATCAGCTAAAGGAAAATTTGAGTAAGAAAACGGCTGATCTTAGTACTTGTGCAATTGAATATGTAGAGGATGGTGAAGGCAACATAGTTGAAGTTCAAGATCCTATTAAAGTATCAGCGAAAGGTGCAACTAAGGTAGATGAGAACCGCCCTATGTCGAAAAATGGTAGGCCACTTTCGTACGACGAGATCAGAATCAGGTGTGGTGCATGCAAATTGCCAGGGCACACTAAACGCAGCAAGAAATGCAAACTAAATCAGAAGTAAGTTTTTGTATGCATTGTAGGTTATAATTATTTTTAATTTGTCATTCATTAACTTATCCTGTTATCGTGTGCAGAAGCGTGGTGGGCGAAGAAGAGTAGAACGGTTGCAAGAGTTATGTTAGGATGAATCCAGTGATCTAATAGTGAGGTGTTTACAATGTGTTGCTGCATACATGATACATGATATATAATATTGCAAGAGGCCAGTACCTTGAGATAGTGCTTGTAGCATATATGGACTAAACATGTCATCTTTTGTGTTGTCCACTCAAATTATATTATATTAGAAAACTAGACGATACCCGGCATGTTGTTGCGGGAATGTTTTGCAATATATTCATAGAGAAATGGTTACGTGTAACATGTACATGTTGTTGCGGGAATCTTTTGTTTGCATGTTGTAGTGGACCTTTCTTCATACATGTTAAATGACGAGGTGGCAAACTTGCATGTTAAGAGAAATAGGTTAGTGGTGGCTAGTTGTTTAGATATAGAAGATGTAATTATGTGTGATAATAATTAAATTTTTTTCACTCCTTTGGTTCAGCACCATTTAGATATGGAAGATACCAGCTCACGTTGGTCTATAGTATAGACTTCGTACCAAAAACCCACCATTTTCACCTCATAAAGAAAAGAAAAACCCACCATTTTAGGGCTTGTAGTGTAACTCGGGCCGCTTGTCGCGATGACGTGGAGAGGGGTGATGGATGCCGTTAGACGGCGCGACACACGGCCGCTCCGGTTGCTGAGCCCATTTAACAATTTTTATTTTGATTACAGCCCGTTTAAATGGGCCGTGCTGGCCACCTGGTCGGGGCGGTTCTTCCCTCGCGATCTCCATGCGCGTTCTATCTATCCACTGCGACCGCCGCCGCCGCCGCCACCGATCCACGTCTTGCCGCCGGTCACGTTACGCCATGGTTTCGTGGAGCGACGAGGCGAGCTCTTCTTCGGATGGCGAATCCGTGACTAGCCTGCAGGTACGCTCCTACTATATAATCTCCAGATAGTGCTAGGCTTAGGGTTAGGATTCTTCATTTTCGGTATTTAACGTAGGGCGTTGATTTGTGCATTATCTCTGTTGTTTCGTTTAGCTCCCTACGACTATCCCGTGCTATGAATGGAGTGGCATTGCTCACGATCTGCCTTCTCGTTGTCTGCATCGAGAACCTTGCGTCAGGCTAGTTGCTTTTGCTTCCTTGGACACTGGCAGACGTTTTCTTGCCTGTGGTCAGAAGGTATGTTGTTCCGTACTGTAAATATATGTTTACATTACCTCGTGCTCGACTTACTTCGCGGCAATCCATTGATCTACCAAAAATTGCATACAATTTCAATTAATTTGTGCATTTAGAAATTCCATATTTATGTTGTCTTTTTCATGGTCTAATATTTGTTTAGCATATAATAGCATATACTTGTATTTATGTTTTGTATATCATTGCATGCTACATTTTGTGTTTATATGATTGAGACCATATTTTTAGTGCATTGCATGTAATTATATTGCATTTGTGCATATATGATTGAGACCATATTTTTTCATATTGTAGGAAGAAGTGAAATGTAGCTACGTGGAATGGGTAGACCTGGAGTGGTCAGTGGCTACGAAGTTCTGCCTGAGAGAACTGTGGAGCATGTATGACGAGAAGTTGAGACAGAATATTAAGAATGCTGAAGAGAAATGCATGTTAATTGGAGAAAAGAGGAGGAGGGAGGAAGAGCTGAGGTTTTTCAAAATGGACTTTGCTAAACTGGTGGCCGATAAGGAGGATGCTCTCACGCAGTTGGGCAATGCAAGATTGTCACTTAGCGATCTCAAAGAGGAGCTAGAGAAGAATAAGATGGCAGACCATGGTTGTGCCAATCTACATCAGGTCCTGAGGGTAAAGGCTGAGAAAGACCGGGACCGGGTGGTGCTAGAGAGAGACCAAGTGATGAGAGAGAGGGACCAGCTGAAGCAAGAGAAGAAAAAACTGGAGTATATTATTGCAGATTTTCTCAAACAAAAACATGGGTACGTTGATAAGATCAAGAAGCTGAAGGAGATTTGTGATGAATTTTAAGTATGTTTTGTGGTTTATTGTTGAACTGAATGATCAAGTCCTATCTGCATTGTGGCCAGTTCATTTGTGTAAGGTCTAAGTATATTATATTAACCAATAAATTATATCACTTTTGAAATAGTTTGCTCTTGTTTAACCTACATCCTAATGCGGGTTCTCGGCTAAGCACTGAAATTATTTTGCCCCCACCGGAGCTCTAAATCATACTGATCAAGGGGGCGAAAGAGTAGTTGATCATGTGATTGATGGTGCTACTGATCCTAATCTTCATGATGTAGAAAAGGAAAAGGCTAACAAAAATGTAGCAAAAAAGAACTGTGCAACGTGATTTGAAGCAACAGATAACGCCAAGGGAGTCTGGCGCAAGAGAGGAGGAATATCCACCTGCGGACACCGATCCCGAGAGATCCAGCGGCAATCATGCGCACGGGATCCCAGGTGGATCTGCCTACTCCACCAACCGCAGGATCCACGGGTGGCCTGTCTGCGTCCGACACGCGGGCTGTCTCCACCGAGCGGTCAGGCGGGTCCGGACCTGGCGCCCCCGCGCCAAGTGGCGCTCGTCGACTGGGTCGCCCGCGCGGGGACCGGATCTGTCATTGTCTCGGGCACCGGATCCCACACCGGATGGCACGACAACCGAGGTTGATTCTCAGGCAAACAAAAAGGAATTTATCATTTTTTTCTTATTGTTGAATAATGCCAAATCAAATCAAAAAAATATGCAAAAGTAAAAAGGAAATGAATTACTCTTCCATGGAAGAAAAGAATGAACACAGCAGCAAAATACATTAAGGTAGAATAAATGAAGGGAAGCAAAAATTTATTGGTATGAAACGTATAGTCTGACTGTATTACACATACACAAGTATGTGTGAGCGACCAAAAATCCACACAAAATCCATGGTATCGTGCTTATTACATGAATGATTGAAAATCAAAGTTCACCATGCCGGGAAACGTGCTTCCGGACTTAAAACACACGACAAAAACTAGAATCTTGAATCATGTATGATGTCTTCACGCCTTCCTTTTCTTTGCGATGTCGCAGAATTTGTTCTTCACATATTCGAGCGTGTTGGTAGGTGAGAGAACCAACTCGGCGACGAGACGCCTTCTCCTTGCATTAACTGTGGCCTGCAATTTTTAGAACAATGTTTAATGAATAGAAGTTGGTATTATACGACAATTGTACAAGTGTACGAAAAGAGAGGATAAATTACCTGGGTAAAATTGGTGGTCCATCGATCCCCGTCCCAATGCTCCATAACTTCAATCACAAAAAGGCCACAAGAGGTCCTAATATATATGCAAACATTAGTCACCATGCACACGAACATGTATTTCGTAAGTAGAAAATGATGAACCGTAACTCACCCGTCCTCTTGTAGTGGCATGTCGATCTGAGGTAAGATAGGCCACTTAGTGACGTCTGGATATTTGCCAGGTGTAATACGGTTTGCCTCTCCCATATCAATTGCTATTGCTAGTCGCTATTTGAAAGAAAGTAGTAGTGAGAAACCATATGACATTTCATATGAAGAATATGCTCAATGTTGGGTAGAGTACCAGTGCTTTCACAGTGTCGAGAGAGAACTCGAGAGGATAGAGCGAATCAAAAACTCAGAATTCTTTCTTGCGGTTGTGCATCACCACGGTGATCCAGTGTGTATTGCCGACGTTCAACGGAATAAACGACTAAAATGTGGACCAGATTTGTAATCAGATGCAATTATGCTTGTTGAAATGAGTGTTAATGAACTAGTAAGAACATATCATACCTTATCACGGACGGTATACTCGTCCAGAACCCTACGTACTGCTCCAGCTCTGCTCAACGCACTATCCGTGTTGTATGTCGACGGTTCAGGGTTGTCTCGTGCCTTAGCACCATCAACAAGGTATTTGGACCTCCAGGCTGGACAGAGGTGCCGATCATGACCAACCCGCAGAGCCAAATGTGTCTGATAAGCATCGATAATCTGCGTAAAATAATAGAACATCTTATTTTCATAGGTGACACCTAGATTATGCACTTAAATAGCAGGACATGGTAATAGATCTTATGTCATCCGCCAGCCATGTATGCTCAAGTACCGGTCGTATACTCTCCACAGTCACGGAGGTCCCACGTTCATTGTAGTAAACTCTTTTATTCATATTCTTCTCAGACCGAGCAACTGCCTCCACAAACGTAACAGCAGCATCAATGAGTTCCGGTGTGAGATCGTCCTTAGCAGAGCCTTCCACGTCATTGTTACTAAACAGAGCTGCATGATAAATTACGAACGTCACGAATGGTGAGTACATGAAATGGTAGTAAATTAAGCACTAAGATAGCTACTAACGGTACCTCTAGTTGTGGTAGTGTTGCCGGATGGCTTAGTACCACGAGGGCTTCGCTTGCTGGGCTTGTCAAGTTTAAAGGGGGATTCAAATTTCTTGGGAACAGTCCGTCGGCGCTTCCCGGATATAACATCGTCTTCTTTTGCGGTTGCTGCAGACTTTTTACCCTTGCTCCTACCCACCATCCTGTCGATAGAACTTGCAGAAATGTCAATGTCGGACGATTCTGCTCGAGGATAATTACCTACAATCCAAGGGTTCTCCGGTGTTGCGCCGCACTCCGTTGTCTTGTCAACATTTAACTTGGCAAGTGTTTTCTGGTTAACAAAGAAATAATGTGATAGGTTCAGTTAACGAAAATGAAGATGCATAATTGAGATAAATGAAGACAAATAAATGAAAACATACTGCCTCATCATTGTTGTTCTTGTTGACAACAGGCTCGTCATGCTGTGTCAAATCAATCACCGGCTCTAGACCGTCAGAGTCATCCTTGTACACGAATTCTTTTTTTTTCTGGCGGACCATTCTCAAAGGAATCCACTTCTAGGTCTGCATCGTTGTTGCCGGAAGCCGCAGCAGCCGCTGGCTTGTACATCACACCATTTTGGTTCAACTTCTCTAACAATCTCTGCATTACATAAAAAATATTAATTAATGTAGGCATGGTTTTGCAACTACAAAAATGTTGTAAACATTGAATTAAGGGTGTGTCACCTCAGCTACTTGTTCCGGTATTTCCTTCATTTGGCTGCGTATGTAATCCATACACCGCTTCATGATGAGGTTCATTATCTCGTCCGCGTTTGAGGCTAACTTGGACTTCTTTGCCGCACCAACGGCGGGCTTCATTTTTGGCTTTTCTGGTTCGGGTACTTTGCGCTCGTGCGCCCTATACTCCTTGGTTATGTTGTCTTCAATCTGCATGTGAAATACAAGTACATGTGATCAATAAAAATATTAATACAACTAATTATGTTATATAAAAGATTTAAGAAGTACCCAACGTAATGAATTACCTTGATGTTACCACGGCCACGTCCGTGGTCATAATCAAACTTGTCTCTCCTTGAGGCTGCAGCTTCAGTCCAATTTCTCATTAGAGGTTCCAATGACAAGCTAGGATTGAATGCGCATTCACCTTCCAGAGGCTGAACCTTCTCCCAGTACAGGTACTGCATGAATATGAAAAATTACAGTTAGTACTATACAATAGTTAAATTAGCAATCATATTTTTTTTGCAGTGGTACAAGTCTAAAAGGTGTACCTGCAGGAGAGCTAAGTTCCCTCCCGGCCATTGGCGGAGGTGTTTGCCTTTCCTCACGTTGCGAAGGCAGTCCAGCAGAACCCGAAGGGTGAATGCATTCCAATTAATCTTGGATATACGCTTCACATCCTCCACCAATGCGTAATATTGCTTTGGTACAGTCTTGCTCGACATGGGAGCAAGAACTGTTCCAAGCAACACGAGGAAGACTCTCCGAAGGAAATCGTCGTCCGCAGATTTATTTTTTGTGATGTCCACAATCAGATCGTCGATGACTATGTTACCTATGGTCTTGCTCGGGAATTGAGGCGGCACTCGATCTTTAACATCCTCACCTTCCTCATCGAGAATACCTTCTGCCGACAGTCCGTGGTTCTCCAAGGCCAAGATGCACTCAACATCCACGGGACCGAGAGACACTTCGCCAACCAAGTCTTGTACAATGAATCTGCCCTTGCTAGGATCAAAAATCTCAACCATGTACCGGATCAGCAGTGTACGCATCTTCAACGAAGGTATCTGAAGCATGCTACGGAGTGGTGTTTCGATAAGTGCGGCCCGTTGACCGGAAGATAGACCGGCAATAAGTTTGCACCATTTTTCTATGTCGTAAACAATTTCTCCGTTCAGTTCATCCATCCTGTTAAAAAACATACATGGTTACAGTACCATAAATTATGTAATCAACTTGTTTCCTAACATATTGTTGCATAAAACATAATAATGGAATACACTATCCCACATTATATAGAAAACTATAGAGCATAATTTATTCATACTGAAACATTCAGCAGAGACACGTGCAACACATAAAATGACAGTTTAACAAGTACTTATTTAACCAATTAGTTTCATAATCAAAAGTAACATTATTTATCTAATCATTAGTTTTCATATGTTACTGTACAATTAGATATAAGAATAGGTGACAGTGCCTAATTAACAGTAAATCGAAAAGAAGAAAACGAAATTATGCATACTGGAACATGCATCAAACAAACGTGCAACACATACAATATTAGTGGGCGTCTCATAGTTGAAACATGGATGTCTTAGGGCATTGCTATAACTTAAAGTGACTATGCTATAACTAACACTGATTTAAAATTATTGTTCATTCATCAAGCCAACCTACAAGTGAAAGACAACAAACAACATGCAGAAACTAATTTGCAATCGTATGGCTATCTAATCTAATACACACACAAACAAATCTAGTGTCATAGGCTTATCTAATCTAATACACGCATGAACAAAAAACATCTACTCCAACAGATGTAATGCGAAGATTATGCGCTAATTAATCTTAGTCTTATCGAATCTAACACACGCACAAAGAAAAGCATCATGGATGCGGTACGGTTGCCAACATACTGGATCGATCGATGAAGATGGAAGTTGTCGGCGTTGTAACGTGGATGCAGTTCGTCCACGACGGCCAGCACGCGCTGACGATCTGGATGTTCTCGACGATCTTGCTGGAGTTGGGCCGATGCTAGGGACGCAGTTGTCGTCGACTCGGCGGTAGGAGCCGTCGTAGACGACATGAAAGACGATGCCGAGACTATATAGGAGGAGGAGGATCTCCTAGGTCGTCGTAACCACCAGGGAAAGTACGTCCGTGATCTTTGCCTTCTTTGGTTGAGGAAAGGCAGTACGTGCTCCTAAATTAAAGGGATAGGCTTCAAACGCTCGAGTTTTTTTTTGTAGATTCCGATCCGGGAATTGTGTAACAAATCGCAGGTGCTCCTCTCTTTGAGCGACGAGGGGCTCGTTTCATGTACTTTTTTCTTTTCTTTTTCATATTACAAAATTTTGATATCAAATAATTATTTCAAGTCAACCAAATGGCCCTAAATTTTTTTCACACAATGGGATGACCATGGACATCATGCATGCCAATTCTCATCGATTTTCGACACTCGATGCATTTACTAGGATTTTGCCGGCGAAAAGAACCTGAAACGCTGCCCGGACGTGACGCAACGTTCGTTCGGTGTCAGGAATGGCTCACATGTTGCATGGGGGCCTACATTGGGCATCCTCACATGGTGCCAAAGTTTGGTGTCATTTCATGCAGACCAGCACATACCACATGTGCAATCACCATCATTCGTGTCTGCCGGAGGGGGAGCCCGAAGGACGTTGTTTTTCTGGACTCAACCAAATGGCCCTAAAATTTTTTCACACAATGGGATGACCATGGACATCATGCATGCCAATTCTCATCGATTTCCGACACTCGATGCATTTACTAGGATTTTGCCGGCGAAAAGAACCCGAAACGCTGCCCGGACGTGACGCAACGTTCATTCTGTGTCAGGAATGGCTCACATGTTGCATGGGGGCCTACATTGGGCATCCTCACATGGTGCCAAAGTTTGGTGTCATTTCATGCAGGCGAGCACATACCACATGTGCAATCACCATCATTCGGGTCTGCCGAGGGGGAGCCCGAAGGACGTTGTTTTTCTAGACTCAACCAAATGGCCCTAAATTTGTTTCACACAATGGGATGACCATGGACATCATGCATGCCAATTCTCATCGGTTTCCAATACTCGATGCATTTACTAGGATTTTGCCGCCGAAAAGAACCCGAAACGCTGCCCGGACGTGACGCAACGTTCGTTCGGTGTCAGGAATGGCTCACATGTTGCATGGGGGCCTACATTGGGCATCCTCACATGGTGCCAAAGTTTGGTGTCATTTCATGCAGGCCAGCACATACCACATGTGCAAGCACCATCATTTGGGTCTGCTGGAGGGGGAGCCCGAAGGACGTTGTTTTTCTGGACTCAACCAAATGGCCCTAAAAAAATTTCACACAATGGGATGACCATGGACATCATGCATGCCAATTCTCATCGATTTCCGACACTCGATGCATTTACTAGGATTTTGCCGGCGAAAAGAACCCGAAACGCTGCCCGGACGTGACGCAACGTTCGTTCGGTGTCAGGAATGGCTCACATGTTGCATGGGGGCCTACATTGGGCATCCTCACATGGTGCCAAAGTTTGGTGTCATTTCATGCAGGCCAGCACATACCACATGTGCAATCACCATCATTCGGGTCTGCCGGAGGGGGAGCCCGAAGGACGTTGTTTTTCTGGACTCAACCAAATGGCCCTAAATTTTTTTTCACACAATGGGATGACCATGGACATCATGCATGCCAATTCTCATCGATTTCCGACACTCGATGCATTTACTAGGATTTTGCCGGCGAAAAGAACCCGAAACGCTGCCCGGACGTGACGCAACGTTCATTCTGTGTCAGGAATGGCTCACATGTTGCATGGGGGCCTACATTGGGCATCCTCACATGGTGCCAAAGTTTGGTGTCATTTCATGCAGGCGAGCACATACCACATGTGCAATCACCATCATTCGGGTCTGCCGAGGGGGAGCCCGAAGGACGTTGTTTTTCTGGACTCAACCAAATGGCCCTAAATTTGTTTCACACAATGGGATGACCATGGACATCATGCATGCCAATTCTCATCGGTTTCCAATACTCGATGCATTTACTAGGATTTTGCCGGCGAAAAGAACCCGAAACGCTGCCCGGACGTGACGCAACGTTCGTTCGGTGTCAGGAATGGCTCACATGTTGCATGGGGGCCTACATTGGGCATCCTCACATGGTGCCAAAGTTTGGTGTCATTTCATGCAGGCCAGCACATACCACATGTGCAAGCACCATCATTTGGGTCTGCTGGAGGGGGAGCCCGAAGGACGTTGTTTTTCTGGACTCAACCAAATGGCCCTAAAAAAATTTCACACAATGGGATGACCATGGACATCATGCATGCCAATTCTCATCAATTTCCGACACTCGATGCATTTACTAGGATTTTGCCGGCGAAAAGAACCCGAAACGCTGCCCGGACGTGACGCAACGTTCGTTCGGTGTCAGGAATGGCTCACATGTTGCATGGGGGCCTACATTGGGCATCCTCACATGGTGCCAAAGTTTGGTGTCATTTCATGCAGGCCAGCACATACCACATGTGCAATCACCATCATTCGGGTCTGCCGGAGGGGGAGCCCGAAGGACGTTGTTTTTCTGGACTCAACCAAATGGCCCTAAATTTTTTTTCACACAATGGGATGACCATGGACATCATGCATGCCAATTCTCATCGATTTCCGACACTCGATGCATTTACTAGGATTTTGCCGGCGAAAAGAACCCGAAACGCTGCCCGGACGTGACGCAGCGTTCGTTCGGTGTCAGGAATGGCTCACATGTTGCATGGGGGCCTACATTGGGCATCCTCACATGGTGCCAAAGTTTGGTGTCATTTCATGCAGGCCAGCACATACCACATGTGCAATCACCATCATTCCGGTCTGCCGGAGGGGGAGCCCGAAGGACGTTATTTTTCTGGACTCAACCAAATGGAAATTTGTAAATATAATGAAAATTATATTTAAGAAGTGAAATAGAAAACAACATACATTCATGGAATTTTGATTTTTACAATTATAATAAGAAATAAAATACAAAACATATAATTCAATTTTAAAACTCTAAGAAGAAATAACAAAGAAAAAGTATATTTGATATACCTTTTTTGAAATAGAAAACAGAAAAGATATATTATAATAAAAATGAAACATATTATATTGCATTTTTTGAATTTTAATAGTGCGAGAATAACTGAAGGAGTAAAAATATATTAGATTTTAAATTATTGCATTTTTTGAATTTTTGAAACATATTATATTGCATTTTATTGCATTTTATTACATTTTATATTGCTTTTTATTGCATTTTATATTTAAAAACATATTATACCTTTTTTGAATTTTTGAAACATATTATATTGCATTTTTTGAATTTTAATAGTGCGTGGTAATAATCTGCGCGCGGGTGAGGCTCGCCTGCGACGACTCACCCGAATTAGGCCCAAGTGAGCGTCGCGCCGGGCACATCCCAGCGGTGCTGGGAGTTTAGTCCCACCTCGCCAAGCGAGGGGAGTTGTAAGTGCATCTAGTGCCCCTTAGTGATTTTGGTGTATTGAAGACTTGTAGGTTAAGTATCTAATGCGTTTATGAGTGTACACAGGTCTATAAGTCTATGAGGAGTTTGATATTTACAGAGAAAGTCGACCCCTAAAAATGAAGTTCTTCGACTAAAGACTTTGATATACTGAAGACTTTCTGAAGACTTTGAAAGTGAAGAAATTGGTGTGACCATGAAGACTTGGTATTCATTCGAGGAACATGAAGCGTCAAGACTTTTGTTTTCGTAGTTTCATTTTCTCTTTCTTGAGTCATAGGAAACACCGTACTATTAAAAGGGGTCGAGGAAATACTAAGGAGAAAATTTCCATGTGATGCTCATCTCAAATCCTACACCTACCAATCCCTTCGAGTGAAGCCATTGGAAATCTCATACAGTTCAGTCAATTTCTTGAGTGACAGAGACGCAGTTCTTCTCGTCACTGAGGACTTTGCTCTGACTGAGGAGTTAGGAATTCGCCAGTGTGAATTGCCTACAAAGTGAGGAACATGATAGCCCTGAGGAATTTGTACCTCAAATTTCCGACCGTTGTTGTGCTACGCGTCAGCTGTCCCAAAATATCTTATCCATCCAACGGTCATATCATTGAAGGGCATTTATGTCTTATCATGTCGGGCTGCTCCCTAGGCTATAAATAGCCGCTCCCTACAACCACTAGCTGGTTGGCTGCTCCGCGAGAACTTGATACTTGTCATTTGAGAGCAACCCATCCTACGAGAACTTTGAGCGAAAATCATCAAGTGAGGAAAATCCAAACCCAAACCCAAAACACCTACAAATCCAAAGTGATTGAGCATCACTGAAGAGATTGATCCTGCGTGGATTCGACGCTTGTTACCTTTGAAGACTGTGCTTCTTCCAGACGGTTAGGTGTCAAGGTCTAGAGCATCCAAGAGGAATTGTGGATCGTCGAGTGACCAAGTCGGTGAAGGTTTGGAAGTCACCTGAAGACTTACCACGAGTGATTGGGCGAGGACTGTGTGTCCTTAGCTCAAGGAGAATACGGCGAGGACTGTGTGTCCGGGACTAGGTGTCCTCGAGTTTAAATACTCAGCCGCTCCAACCAGATGTACAACTGAGACAGCAGTTGGAACTGGTCTACCAAATCATTGTCTTGACCAAGCTTACTGGTTCTATTTCCTCAACACTTTCATTTCCTCATTACTGTGTTGTGTGGTTATTCATATCTGTGTTTGAAGACTTTGACTGAAGACTTTCTCGATTTCCTCAGTTCAATTTCTTCAGTCTGTTTGTCTTCATCTTGTGCTATCCTATGTTTACGCTTTCTGTACTCTGAGTTTGTCTTCATTTCATCATGATGACCATGCATGTATTCTGCTATGTTTACCTCTGAGTACTTATTCCGCTGCTAGTAGTTCTTCGCTAAGGAATTTCCTCACGAGCAAATTCCTCAGTGAAGAATTTCATAAAAATCACCTATTCACCCCCCCCTCTAGTCGATATAATGCACTTTCAATTGGTATCAGAGCAAGGTACTCCCTTGTTCTGTGTGATTTTGGTTTAACCGCCTGGAGTTTTAGTTATGTCGACCGCAGATATGAAGAAAGTGCCATGCCCCATCTTTGACGGTCACGAGTATCCCAAATGGAAGGCTATGATGAAGAAGCGTCTCATGGTGATGGACAGCGAGCTATGGACCCTCACTGAGATTGGTCTGACCGATCTGTGCAAGATGGCGGAAGCTGATGACATTCGCAAGTACACTCAACTCAACCTCACAGCGAAGGCCGTCATCTGCTCCAGTCTGTCTCGAAACCAGTTCAGAAACATCATGCATCTCGATCAGGTGAAGCTTGTCTGGGACCGTCTCTCTGATGTCTATGAAGGCCATCGAACCTGTCATGATCCTTGGTTTGAGGATTTCAAGGAATCGCTCAAATCGATGACATTCGAACCAGAGTCATCATCCTCTACTTCATGCCTTATGGCAAAAAGTGCTGAGGTAACTGAATGCTACCTATCTGAGTCTAGTGATGAAGAATCTGGTGATGAATTTGGACCCAGTTATGTCAAACTTGCTTCCCTTGCCGCAAAACAACAAAGAGCTTTGCAAAAAGCTAATGATATGCTTAGTAAGAGCAATGATATGTTGGGTGAAGAAATGGACCAGTCACAAGCCTTGGCTGAAAGTCTTCAGAGACTTCATTCTAAGCATTACTCTCTTCAAGATCAGCATAACTCTCTCTTGTCTGATTTTGAATGAGTTATGAAGATCTTCAGAAGGAGCGCGATTCATTACTTGCTCAACAAATCAGCGCTGCTCGGGAAGAATTTATTCCTCCATGTTTAAAATGCATTGAACGAAAATATGCTAGTTCCTCACCTGAATGTTCAAATGCTTCAAATGTTACAAATTCTTCACCTGCCTCTGCTATCACTAATTCCTCATATGAGGACATTGCTAGTATTACTGACGATGCAGGACTGAAGGAATTGTACGTGACAGGCATGTACAAAAGCCTCAAAGGGCATCAGACTCTTTGTGATGTGCTTAAAAAGCAGATCCTCAACAGGAACCCTAGGAAAGAGGGTATTGCCTTTGAGAGGAAACTCAATGCTGATGGTACATATTGGAAGCCTGAGCAGTACCCCAAAACCTCATGGGTTGCTGCAAAGGGACCTCCAGTTGATCCATCTAATTTATCTGGCTATACATGTGAATCTTCTCATTCTTCTGATGAGTCATTTGACTCCAACTATAAACTGTTCAAAAATCAGAATGGTGAAGTATTTGCTAGATATGTTGGCACTAACTGCAGGAACGGTTCCCCTGTGAAGAAAATCTGGATTCCCAAAAGGTGCCTTGAAAGTCTTCAGGTGAATGTCCTCATGACACCACCTGTGAAGAAAAGGAACCTCAGATCAAATTCTTCATATGGACCAAATTCTTCATATGGATCCAAGTCCTCATACGGACCAAATTTCTCAAGGGGATCAAATTCCTCACATGGATCAAAGTCCTCATATGAACATCATCGTGCTAACAACTTTGTTTCGCAGGGAAGAGCCAAGGGCTATGAATATGAGCGTTATTCTTCAAATTATTATGTTCATAAGTCCTCGAAGAATTTCTCTGCTTATTCATATGCTTACCCTAACCGCTCCTATGTGAAACGAAATGGTTTGGCTGCTTTGCCACCATTCTCATATGGAGCTCGCAGAGTGATGAACTCTTTGCCACCCCTTTAGATGTGGGTGGTGAAGAAAAAGAACTAATCTCTTCTGCAGGGTCAGGTCTCCAGACGTACGACAACGTCTCAAGAATTTGTTGGGGACCTGACAAAAATGCCTGAAAGGACGCAGGCTAACCATGATGAAATGAACTCTCATTTCATACGTCCTCCCTCTGTTTTATCTGTCTTACTGCTTGATGAAATTGATCTGATGAATTGTGATATCATATTCTTCACTGCTGAAGTATATGAGGTCGTAAGTTGCACTAATTCATCTGCAGGATGATCAACCCAAAGCCACTGAATGGGTACTTGATAGTGGATGTACAAATCACATGACTGGTGACAGGAATCTGTTGATGGATGCTCCCTTATCAGCGTCACACATGAAGCATATCATCTTCGCTGATAAAAGCAAAAGTCAGGTATTGGGTCTAGGTAAGGTTGCTATCACAAAGGATCGACACATGGACAAAGTCATGCTTGTTGAGTCCTTAGGATATAATCTTATGTCTGTCTCAATGCTTCGTGATCTTGATATGGTTGTTGTCTTTGGCAAGTACCGTTGCGTTGTGATTATGGAAACTGACAATTCCAAAGTCTTCGAAGGCTTTAGGAGAGGAGACTTGTATATTGTTGATTTCTCTGCAGATTCACAACCAGCCGTGTGCCTACTTGCAAAAGCTTCAGAAGGATGGCTATGGCATCGACGACTTGGTCACGCAGGCATGAGGAATTTGAACACGCTTGCAAAGAAGCATGTCATTGGCATGGAGAATGTCAAATTCCTCAAGGATCACTTGTGTGGTGCCTGTGAAGCTAGAAAGATGACAAAGGCCAAGCATCCAGCAAAGACTATCATGACCACTACTCGTCCATTTGAATTGCTTCACATGGATCTCTTAGGTCCTAATCATTATTCCTCTGTTTCGAATGAAGCATCTCAATATGGCTTTGTTATTGTTGATGATTACTCTCGTTACACATGGGTACACCTTGTCTCTTACAAAACTGAAGTGCAGGAAGTCTTCAAACGATTTTCCTCGAGGGCTTCAACCAACTTTGGTGTGAAGATTAAGCACAACAGAAGTGACAATGGCACTGAGTTCAAGAATTCGGGTCTCGATGACTATCTTGGTGAACTTGGTATTACTCATGAGTTAACTGCTCCTTATACTCCTCAACAGAATGGCGTCGTGGAGCGCAAGAACAGGACTCTTGCTGAGATGGCTCGCACTATGCTCGATGAGTACAAAACCCCTCGTCGTTTCTGGGTTGATGCAATTGATACTGCGTGCCACATCATCAATAGAGTATTTCTTCACAAATTCTCCAAGAAGACTGCCTATGAACTCCTCACTGACAAGAAACCCAATGTGAGTTATTTCAAAGTCTTCGGTGCTAAATGCTGGATTAGAGATCCTCATCACAACTCTAAATTTGCACCGAAAGCACATGAAGGTTTTATGCTTGGTTACGGAAAGGACTCGCACACCTACAGAGTCTTCAACAATGTTCTTCACAAGATTGTTGAAACTGTAGATGTGCGGTTCGATGAAACTAATGGCTCGCAAAGAGAGCACCTACCTTCTGTGTTAGATGAACCAGCACCCGAGGATTCCATCAAACACAAGGCTACTGAAGATGTCATTCCTACTGAAGAATCTGCTGAAGAATTCATTCCAGAACATGAAGAACGTCGAGCTGATGCACCTGAAGAAAATGATGAGGAAATTGATGGTGAAGAAAATGATGATCAAATTCCTCAATGACAACCAGCTCACCCTCGCGTTGCAAAAGAAGTGCAAGTGGAGAAGATCATCGATGACATTAGAGCACCAGGTCCTCTCACACGCTCAAAAGCTTCACATCTATCTAACTTTTGTGGGCACTTTGCTTTTGTCTCTATCACAGAGCCCACTAAGGTAGATGAAGCATTTCTGGAGCCTGAGTGGATCCAAGCCATGCAAGAAGAATTACATCAGTTCAAGCTCAACAACGTATGGGAACTAGTCAATCGTCCCGATCCTCGCAAGCATAACATCATTGGCACAAAGTGGATCTACCGCAACAAGCAAGATGAAAATGGTGTTGTGGTGAGGAATAAGGCACGACTAGTAGCTCAAGGCTACACACAGGTTGAAGGAATTGATTTCGATGAAACTTTTGCACCTGTTGCTAGACTTGAGGCTATTCGCATATTACTTGCTTATGCTAACCATCATGATATCATCTTATATCAAATGGATGTGAAAAGTGCATTCCTCAATGGTAAGCTTGAGGAAGAAGTATACGTTGCTCAACCACCAGGTTTTGAAGATCCAAAGCATCCTGACAAAGTCTTCAGACTTAACAAGGCCCTCTATGGCCTCAAGCAGGCCCCACGGGCGTGGTATGATACATTGAAGGAATTCTTCATGAAGAAAGGCTTCACACCCGGTTCACTCGATCCCACTCTCTTTACTAAATCTTATGATGGTGAACTGTTTGTGTGCCAAATATATGTTGATGATATCATCTTTGGCTGTACTGACCAACGTTATAGTGATGAATTTGCCTATATGATGAGTGAAAAATATCAAATGTCTATGATGGGAGAGTTGAAATTCTTCTTAGGTCTTCAAATTTGTCAATAGCGAAATGGTATATTCATATCTCAGGAGAAATACCTCAAGGATGTCCTGAAGAAATTCGGAATGCAAGACTGCAAAGGCATCAAAATTCCTATGCCCACAAATGGTCATCTATGCACTGATGAAAATGGTACTGACTTCGATCATAAGGTATACCGCTCCATGATTGGTTCTTTATTGTACTTATGTGCATCTAGGCCAGATATAATGCTTAGTGTTTGCATGTGTGCACGATTTCAAGCTGCACCGAAGGAATCACATCATAAGGCTGTGAAACATATTCTTCGATATCTAGCTCACACACCAACACTAGGATTATGGTATCCCAAGGGCTCGGATTTTGATCTCATTGGATATTCAGACTCTGACTATGCCGGTGACCGCGTGGACCGCAAGTCAACATCTGGTACTTGTCATTTCCTCGGACGATCCGTGGTCTGTTGGTCCTCGAAGAAACAGAACTGCGTATCACTGTCTACTGCTGAAGCTGAGTACATTGCTGCTGGTTCTTGCTGTGCTCAACTGCTATGGATGAAGCAAACACTCAAGGACTATGGCATCAATGTGAAGAATGTGCCTCTCCTCTGTGACAATGAGAGTGCCATCAAGATTGCTCACAACCCAGTTCAGCACTCGAAGACAAAGCACATTCAAATTCGTCATCATTTTCTTCATGATCATGTGTTGAAGGGCGACATTTCTATTGAGCATGTGAAGACTGAAGAACAGCTAGCCGATATCTTCACTAAACCCTTGGATGAGAAGAGATTTAGCAAGTTGCGGTGTGAGCTAAATATCTTAAAATCTTCGAATGTACTTTGAAAAGGCACTTATCCTAACACTTATGCAAAATTGATGACTTAGATGTGCAACACATGAAGAAACGTTTTTCTTCAATCAATGAAGAATAACATTCTAAGTGTGAAGAAATCAATGAAGAATTTGATTCTCAGAACCCTACGACAATTGTACGCGGTGTCTGAAATCATCATTCTTATACGGTGGGTCACGCCACCACAAAAGTTGAAAATCTTCGGTTTGAGTTTTTCCTCAACTTTTGAAATTCCTCAGTTTTTCAAGTTCTTCAAACTTTACAAAGTCTTCACTTGTGCCGACGTTTTTCTTCATTGGCTATATATATATATATATATATATATATATATATATATATATATATATATATATATATATATATATATATATATGAGTTTATGTCCTCTACAGCATTCACTTATAGCTAATTCTTCAAGTTGGATCTTTTCTGCTAAGTGAATGTGCTCGGACCCTTCCCCTCTATGCTATACTCAATCCAATCTGTTCACAAATTCTTCATGTGCGTTCTATTTGAAACTCGTTCAAATTCTTCATTGTGTCCTTGTCAGCTGAAGAAATTGCGAACGGAACGTTAAAACTAATCTTATCCAAACTTTCGGTTTTGCCGCTCAAACCGTTCCGCATCCCACGATGCATTATTTTATCCACCCACGATCTTACACGATCACCACTATACAGTACGTGGGTGACACATGTCGCAAGAAGGAGAACGGCCAGGGGCACGTTCGTCCTAAATCATCGGACGAGCAGTTTTTCACCGCGGCTATAAATACCCCTATTGCCATCCTCACTTCTTTTACCCCGCTTGATCTCACTCCCTTGCTCGAGCTTCCAAACCCTAGCGCCGTCGCTACTTCATCGTCGCCGGTGAGGAAGAGCTTCACTGCCTCGACCTCGTCGCCGTCGTACTCGCGCCGACCGCGGAAATCTTCACCTCCGCCGCCGCCGTAGACGTCTTCCTCTGCCAAGTTAGGGCGTGGAAGATCTGCATCGACGAACTTCACTGTTCCAACTCCCAGTTCATCGTGTTCTTCGTTCAGGGTAAATTAAAAGCTAATTTTACTGCCCTCTTTGATTCGAAATTTTTCTACAAGATCTTCAAAGGTGTTTTATTCTTCAAATCCTCACACACAAAACACCTCACATGTTATCTGTTCTTTATTCGTTTCCCTAAGCATCAATTTCTTCAAAGATTCCTCAATTGTGTGGATCTTCGATCTATACAACTCTGGAACCTAAGATATAAAGCGCTTAGTGAAATTCCTCAAGACGAATCTGGTCAAATTCCTCAAACTTGTTCTTTATGAAAACCCTCTGAGAACGCATATGACCTCTTCAAATTCCTCGCAACTATACTCTGTTCACAGGTACACATGTCCGCTGCTGAATCATTAGGTTCTCATCAACTTAACTCATTTGCAGCGTTCCTCGAAGAAAAGTTGCATACTTCTTCAGAGAATTCAATTGTTCAAATTCCTCATCTGAAGAAAATGGTTGAAGGTAAAAGGCCACAGAAAGGAGGAAAGAAGCCTGAGGTTATGACAGCTTTTGAAATACCTGAGAACATCTATGCTGAGTACTGCACGCTTGATGAAGCCAAGTTTGGCAAAGAAGATAAAAATCAGCGCAAGGTGTGAATCCAGAGGATTGAAAGGAGATGGGCACGTGAATGGAGGGAGTACAGATACGTCACTCCCAAGTATATGAAGAAATTCACAGTAAACCCTCCATGTCCAAGACCTCCATTGGCACCTGGCCAAGTGGCTGATCCCACTAGCATCAAACGCGGTGAGGAATTTCCTAAAGAATGGGCCAAGCGCCAAGCTAAAATGGCAAGGCAAGCCAGAGAAGCAGTGAGGAAATTCAATGAAGACTCTGCTGTTGCTGCTGCTGCCACTGAGGCTTCTGTCAAGCCGAAGAAAGCGATGCTCAAGAAGCCCGCTCTCAAGCCAAGTGCTTCGTCTTCAATGCCCTCACGGCCAAGTTCCTCAGCTGTGCCCTCACGGCCAGAATCTTCAAAATCTTCAAAGCAAATTCCTCATGATGCTCCTGCTCCACCAAATTCCTCAGCTAAAGTCTCGCTGCTGAAGAAAAAGGCTACTGCTGGACGCGGAAATCGCCCAAGTCCCAACAAGAAGCAGGTAGTCTTCACTGTGCCATCTGATGATGATGAAGCTGATGAAGAAGAACTTACTGAAATCATCAGGGACCGACAAGAACGGGCTGCTAAAGCCAAAGGCACACCTGTGCCCCTGCTATTGGATCCAAGGGCGATCCTAGATTATATTGATCTTTGGCATAAGGATCCTAACACACCTATGCCTGATTTCAAGCTGACACCTGGTCAAAGTCACATGTTGACTTACTTCATCCAAGAGGAGAAGTGGAAATATGATAAGGCCGGAGAGATCAAGAAACCGCAGTACCGCAAAGAGAAGCTACTGAAGAAAAATGTTCTCACAATGAAGCCTGAAGAACTCGTCAAGATGCAGGCTGAGATCAAATCCCTCAGCGACAACTTTGACTCGTACTATGCTGATTGGCAAGGAGCCAAGGTCAGATTTGTGAGGCTGACTGATACTTTCACCAAGGGTGCAGCCTCAACACAGCAAATTCCTCAAGCTGAAGCATCTGTTCAGCCCACTAAAGAACATGCCAGCACCGCTGATGAAGTTTAGGCTGGTGTTGAAGAAATTGATGATGAAGACGTGGATATTGGCAGCACAACTCCGTTGATGAATGATGACTTTTGGGAAAGTCAGCACCCCAATTCCCCACTCTTCACCCCACTGTAGCAAATTCCTCACTCCCCGGCACAAACTGTTCAATTGGGCTCTGACGCAACTCATCCCACTGCATCTGTGAATGAAGAAATTCCAGCCACTAGTGCTGAAGAAACTGCTGCTGAAACAGACAAGGTGATTGCACCTGAGGAAAATCCTGAAATTCCTCAGCCTGAAGAACCTGATATTGTGATTCCTGAGGTCGTGATGCAACTCACTGACACTCCTCTGCCAAGGCCAAAGGATCCGTTCTCACGCAAACAGAAATTCAAGGCTGAAGACTTCTATGGCGAGCACGTGTTCTTCACTGAATACAACCCATATGACTCTTCTCGCATAAGAAAGAGGCGTTTCTGGACAGCCAGCCAAGCAAATTTCTATTCCTCTGTGCTTTACAACAAAGACAAAGTCTTCGACCATGCTCATATTCCTCACGTGGATATGGAGTCTATGTCGTGCTTCACGCCAGTCCTCAGTGTTCTTCACGATGTTGGGTTGCTCAATTTCTACACAGATATATGCGATTGGAATGAAGAACTTATTCTTCAATTCTATGCAACGTTGCACATCACCGGCAACTTTGAAGATATCAATTCATGGGTTTTGGACTGGATGACTGAGAACACAAATTATAAGGCCCCAGCATCTGAATTGCTTCGGGTCCTTCCTCTGAGTCCACCTACTGAAGATGCTCGTTGTGTGTACAACGAACCTGAGCTTTCAAATCACTATATGCAAGTGCTGATGAAGCCTTTGAAGCCAGGGCAAGCACCTCAAACCAATTTCCTCGTCAAGGAGTTGTTGTATGCGTCAAGGACTGTCTATCGCATTGAGTCCCATCAAAGGCCACGACTCGACTGATGAAGAAGTCGTTGGCATCATGAAGAATATGCTTTTCAACATCATTCATGGCGTTCCCGTCAACTTCCATGATTTCTTCATGAGGACTCTGGCCAACATTGCTATGTCACCATTTGAGCTGAAGCCTTATGCACCTTGGATAATGAAATTCATCAGGACAAGGTCTTCACTCAACTACAAGGCTGAAACTCTCAACCACTGCAGCTACTTGCCTCCCATCGAAGTCCTCAAAAGGACATTTTCCTCAGCTGAAGAAAAGGGCAAAGCTACTGCTGTGATGGATGAAGGCATTCGTCCATTGGATGGTCAATTTCGCAAGGCTGCTTCTTATTCCACCAATGATGACTCTGCCACACATGACTCTGCTGCCAACACTGCCAAGCCAAATCTTCAAGCCACAGCACCCAGGGTGATGACTGACCGTGAGTTACTCCTCAGTCTTCATCAAAAGGTTGATCGCAGTCACAAATGGGTCAAGCGTCAGTTTGGTTCAATTCTTCACAACATGACTTCCACACACAATGCAGTGAAGAAAAACCACTACTACCTTCATGAAACCCTCAACCGCACCTGGGCTGTTCTATCTCAAGTGTACAGTGCTGAAGACTTGGAGAAAATGGGTCTCAAAGAAGATTTTGACTGGTTTGCACCTCCTCCGAAGAAATACAAGAAGGTCAAGGTTCCTTCTTTGGTGGCCAGTTCATATTCTTCATCGCGTGCGACTGATGAAAATGAAGATTTGGACGACACTGCAGCAGGCCCTACTTCCACGACCGACCCCAACAACGCTGGCGCTCCTTCATCAACTTGAATATCTTCAGGGGCGTTAGTCCTCAGTTTCGATCCTTTTGGTCATTTGATGACAAAGGGGGAGAAATCTGAGTTAGTCTTCAAGCGGGTCTATAATAAGGCCTTATTCGTTTTTTTTAAGTTACAACTCTCGTTCTTCCGAAACTTTTATTGGATCGAGTTGTAATCTTAAGTCCGACGGTGCGCTGATACTTTTATTACACTAGGTTCTGATACTTTTGATGCTCTATTCGGCATGCTTATTCTTCGTTAATATTATTGCACGAATGCTGAATTTCATCATGCATTTCAAATTCTTCATATTATATGTCAAATGCGTGTATGAATTACAAGATATAGGGGGAGATCTCCATGATTCAACTCTTCAAGTCTGCATTGCTTCAAAAGCAAATTCCTCACTATGCACATCTTCAGGGGGAGTTCTTCTATATCTTGCAATCAAATTCCTCAATATCAGTTTTTACACTTCATATATTTATCCCCGTTGAAAACTTAACCTATGTTGTCATCAATCACCAAAAAGGGGGAGATTGTAAGTGCATCTAGTGCCCCTTAGTGATTTTGGTGTATTGAAGACTTATAGGTTAAGTATCTAATGCGTTTATGAGTGTACACATGTCTATAAGTCTATGAGAAGTTTGATATTTACAGAGAAAGTCGACCCCTAAAAATGAAGTTCTTCGACTGAAGACTTTGATATACTGAAGACTTTCTGAAGACTTTGAAAGTGAAGAAATTGGTGTGACCTTGAAGACATGGTATTCATTCGAGGAACATGAAGCGTCAAGACTTTTGTTTTCGTAGTTTCATTTTCTCTTTCTTGAGTCATAGGAAACACCGTACTGTTAAAGAGGGTTGAGGAAATACTAAGGAGAAAATTTCCATGTGATGCTCATCTCAAATCCTACACCTACCAATCCCTTCAAGTGAAGCCATTGAAAATCTCATACAGTTCAGTCAATTTCTTCAGTGACAGAGACGGAGTTCTTCTGGTCACTAAGGACTTTGCTCTGACTGAGGAGTTAGGAATTCGCCAGTGCGAATTGCCTACACAGTGAGGAACATGATAGCCCTGAGGAATTTGTACCTCAAATTTCCGACCGTTGCTGTGCTACGCGCCAGCTGTCCCAAAATATCTTATCCATCCAACGGTCATATCATTAAAGGGCATTTATGTCTTATTATGTCGGGCTGCTCCCTAGGCTATAAATAGCCGCCCCCTACAACCAGTAGCTGGTTGGCTGCTCCGCGAGAACTTGACACTTGTCATTTGAGAGCAACCCATCCTCCGAGGACTTTGAGCGAAAATCATCAAGTGAGGAAAATCCAAACCCAAACCCAAAACACCTACAAACCCAAAGTGATTGAGCATCACTGAAGAGATTGATCCTGCGTGGATCCAATGCTTGTTACCTTTAAAGACTGTGCTTCTTTCAGACGGTTAGGCGTCAAGGTCTAGAGCATCCAAGAGGAATTGTGGATCGCCGAGTGACCAAGTCTGTGAAGGTTTGGAAGTCACCTGAAGACTTACCACGAGTGATTGGTCGAGGACTGTGTGTCCTTAGCTCAAGGAGAATACGGTGAGGACTGTGTGTCCGGGACTAGGTGTCCTCGAGTTTAAATACTCAGCCGCTCCAACCAGATGTACAACTGAGACAGCAGTTGGAACTGGTCTACCAAATCATTGTCTTCACCAAGCTTACTGGTTCTATTTTCTCAACACTTTCATTTCCTCATTACTGTGTTGTGTGGTTGTTCATATCTGTGTTTGAAGACTTTGACTGAAGACTTTCTCGATTTCCTCAGTTCAATTCCTTTAGTCTGTTTGTCTTCATCTTGTGCTATCATGTGTTTACACTTTCTGTACTCTGAGTTTGTCTTCATTTCATCATGATGACCATGCATGTATTCTGCTATGTTTACTTTTGAGTACTTATTCCGCTGCTAGTAGTTCTTCGCTAAGGAATTTCCTCACGAGCAAATTCCTCAGTGAAGAATTTCATAAAAATCGCCTATTCACCCCCCCCCCCTCTAGTCGATATAACACACTTTCAGGAGTTTGCACCGGTTTATATACCGGGCTGAGCTTCCCCTTTCGAGTTCCTTTCTAAAGCGGGCAGCACATGCCTAACCCAACCCTCAATGCTTCTAAAAAAATGTTTTACCATTTGGCTGCTTGATAGAGAGAACACATGAATTTAATAATATATATACATTTCACTGAATTCACGCCTCTTCACTTGTCATGAGTGGGAATCGGATGAACTTTTTCTTAGAGAGGGAGTGGATCTTTGTTTTTAGGGGTGGGATTGGATGAACTTTGTGACTGACTACCAACATGGCCACAGATGTACTGCCTCCTCAGCATGGCCCCCAATTTAACAGTACATTTTTTTCAAGAAACTCTTAACAGTACAAGTAGCTGGATCTTGTTCGACCCGTAGGTCAATAGAAACTGACAATGCTCACCCATATGTTCCCCGCTACAGTTGGTCTGGACCAATTAGAGATATATCCGAGCCTGGCCCAATTAAAGATATCCTGCACTCCCCTTTCGCAATTCAGTAAGGTTCTAGAACACTCCCACGCGGTTTTTTTTTTATGTTATTATTTTGGTTTTTTCTGAGCTTTTTAATTTTTCCATTTTAAATTCGAGAACATATTTTGAAGTTCTTGAACATTTTCTAAATTTGTGAACTTTCTAATTCATGAACATTAATGCAATTGGCACCATTTTTCTGAACTCGTGAACATTTTTGCTAAATCGGCAACATCTTTTAAATTCACGAACATCTTTTGAACCAATGGACAACTTCAAATCCATAAAGACCAGTACCAAAATAGTTTTTGAATAACATCTTTTGAACTAATGGACAATTTCAAATCCATAAAGTCCAGTAAAAAAATAATTTTTGAATTAATGACATTTTTTAAATCCGTCATAAAAAATTGAATTTGCAGGCATATTTTGTAACAGTGAAGACTTTTAAAATTTGTGAAAATTTTAGTTTGCTAAAAAATCCAATTCACAAACATTTCATTGATTTTAATTTTTTTCCTTTAATTCAAAACGCTTTTTGAATTCGTGAACATACTTTTGAATTTATGAATATTGTTTGAAAGTTGGACCATTTTTAATTATATAAAAAATAATTTCTGAATTCGAGAACATTTTAAATTTTTTGCAGCAACCTATTAAACATAACTAGAGTGATAATGATAGGTGTTTGCTCGCCTGTCATTGCACCATGCGCGGAGTAAATTTGACTATTCGTTACTTATTTGATGCGTTTAACTTTAATGTATCGTTGTTTCCACACATACATAAGGGAGAGCCAATGATGTAAATGAGTAGGCCAATTTAGAGAGCTAACCTTCAATAGTGCATCTGGTTTCAGGAGGATCCTGACCTTTTTATTTGTTATTTTTTCTTTTCTTTTCATTGTACATTTGTTTCAGGTTTTTCTTTCCTTTTCCTTTTTGTTTTCTACAAACAAATATAAAAACAAAACAATTGTTTAGATTTTTTTGCAAATGTTCTAATAAATAAATAATTTTAAATAAGTTCACTTTTTATAATTGTTTTCAAATTTAAAGACAATTACATTTAAAAGAAGTTTTTTTGAAAAAATGTTCATGTATTAAAAAAATGATGACCATTAGAAACATTAGCAATTGTGAAAATATATACCAGTTTTCATAATTTCTCAAAAATCTGAAAAAATGTGCATGTTTTCAGAAAATATTCATTTTTTAAAGATGTTTGCGAAACTTAATACTTCTTCCGATCCATACTAGTTGTCGCAGCTTTATCCATATTAATTTTTGTAGCTTTAGTACTAAAGCTTCGATAAGAAATTAAAATATTCATACTTTCCCTTCAAAAAATGTTTTTTCGAAAAAAGCAGAATTAAAATGTTGGACCTTAACTGAGACATACTTTTTGTTTTCCCAGAAAAATGTGTTTTCCTAAACGTGTTTTTCTTTTTCTATCTTTCTTTTTTTTTTCATTCTACATTGTTGTTATACATGAAGAATATATTTCTAGTAGACGTTTAATATTTTTCAAATACAAGTTTAACAAATTTTAATACATGGTCAACATTTTTCCTATACACACTTTTAACTTTTTATAAATGCTTAATGAACAATATTTAATACATGGTCACATTTTTATACACATTTAAAAATATTCAAATGATTGAATAACATTTTCAAATACTTGTCTATCATTTTTATCAAATGCTTGATTCACAAAACTATTCAATACATGTTAATTATTTTTCAAATACTTGGCTAACAGTTTTAAATACATGATCAAGTCTTTTCACACACATTGTATATTTTTTGTATATATTTTTCGTATACATGATAAACAGTTCCTTTCTACAGTTTTAAAATTTCAGAAATGCTTGGTTAACAATTTTTTTCAAATGTTTTATGTAAAGTGTTTTTGTAATACATTTAATTAGAATATTCAAAAGTACAAACAAAAGTAAAAACAAAAAACAAAAAACGTGAGAAAAACAGGGCCGTGGCGTCCCGCACACCTGGGCCAGCCCATTAGGTGAGGCGGCACCAAGCCGGCCGTCCCTTAGCTATCTTATCATGGGTTCGACCCAATATTGAGTAGTCCCTACTTATTCTTCTGTGGCTCAAATGTTTTTTTATTTATGTAAAAGAAAAGATCTTTGCCTTCAGATAACTCAACCCGGAGCCCCGTGAACAGTACCTCGATTTAAAATACAAAGAAAGTTTAGAAAATTCTAATTTTTTGTCATGCAAGATGCTCCTGTGTGTGAACTCCGTGCAAATTTGTGTGAAGTTTGGACATTTGAGGAGCTCTTAGCAAAAAAGACAAAATTAGGGATGAACACTGCGATTTTCAAAAATTTCTCATACATCCGAAATTTGTCTTTTTTGCCACGAGTCCCTCAGATGTGCAAACTTCATAAAACTTTGCACGGAGTTCACGTACAGGAGCATCTTGCAGCACAAAGTATTTAGAATTTTTTGAACTTTTTTTCTGTTTTAAATCACGGTACTGTTCATGCCCGGGCTCATCTGAGCCCGGGCACCAAATCACCGCTCTCCCTTCCTTCTTTTTGTTGTGATGTCTTTGCCTACTTTTCTATTCATCTCCTCCTCCCGCACAGCGGCATCACTACGAAATTCCAAGCAAGCCCTGATTTGATATACAAGACGGCCTGATTCGAGATGCAAGACGGCTCTGATGAGAAGATGCCCCACGTGCTACACATCGTGCCGCGCAGAGCACGGTTGCGCCGCCGAGGCAAGGAGATGGAGGGACGAATGGATGAGGATTCCGTCTCCTTCATTTTCTGATAAGGCATATCCTATCAGCGAGCATAATGCGTGGTACTCCCTCCGTTCCTAAATAATTGTCTTTCTAGATATTTGAACAAGTAACTACATACGGAGCAAAATGAGTGAACCTACACTCTAAAACATGTCTACATACATCCGTATGTTGTAGTCCATTTGAGATGGCTAGAAAGACAATTGTTTGGGAACGGAGGGAGTAGAAGACTCTTTACATCACGTCCCACATTTCCACGATAGCATGAATGAAATAGACCATGAGGCGTTTGGCAGCCAAGAGCCAACCGTCCGCCTCTGCGTTTGTGAACACGCCGGCATTTCGTAGAGAAAAACACAAAGCTCCGGACATATGTCTACACAGTCTGGTCAAAATGCAGGAAAACACTTTTGCGGCTGTGAGCGTGCGTGCTCTTCTCACTGCGTGCGTAGGCTAGCCTACTTGGTGCACTAACTAGGTCTAACCCATTTCGGCAAACGATTACCACACGCACACACCTTTGTTCCCGAGTGTAAGCTGGATGAACACACGTACAGGGGCGAAGCTAGCTATATGGCGTGGTTTGGCGAACGCCATACCTAAGCTGCCGTGCAAATACGTATATATACTACTGTATATATACTATACTAGTGTATTAGCCTGGCGTATTTTTCGGGTAGTGGGGCGTGCGCGTGCCTCCTATTGGGCTTGGTTACTGCCGATTGAATGACGGGCCGTGCCCATGGGCTGAAGGACACAGACGCACGACTGCTAGGCAGACTACGACTCTACGAGACGAGAATACGAGTCGTTCGTTGCTACTTTCTCGCAAGACGGAGGCGGCGCGGCGGCGCTTTAGAGGCTAGGGCACGGCCGCACGGACGCATGGCAGCGGGCAGCCGGCGATCAACCACCGGACACCGTGGGCGCGAAGGCGGCGGCAGGCAAGACGACGACAGGCTCCGAGATCAGCAAGGCGGCGGCCGTGACTCGTCGAGTCCGCAGGGTTTGCAGATGACGCCGCCGAAGAAGAGGATTAAGTATGTAATGAAAGGTATAATTTAGTTGTACTTCTTCGGTTCTTCCCCTTGTTCGCATCATTTCAATTGTGTCATGTATGTACTCAGGTTACTTGCTTGAACATTTATTTAATTATTCTACTGGTATTGCTCCAACCTTCAATTAGTTTCTCTTGTGTTCTCTTATACAGATTTAAAGAGTATTTTTGCCAAAGCCAGTGGCACTAGCACCTCGAGCCCAGCTCCAACTTTGGAAGTAGTCGCTGAACGACGAGAAGAGCCTGCGCATCAAGAGAATGTGCGGATTGAAGTTTCAGCATCTGTTCAAGAGGAAGAGAATGAAGGCGAAAATTATATTGAGAATGAACCGATAGCTAGAGACGGGGGAGAAGGCAAGTTCATTGAGGAGTTGCATCCTGACCACATCCAGCCTGATCCCGGGCTTCGTATTCCAATTAATAATTTTCATCCCAACATTAGAGATGAAGTTAGATTGGCTTATGTGGCAAAGGGTCCAACTCGACCGGTCGGTCATACGTACGAACGTGATCATTTTGACAGGGCCTTTTGTGAAGCATGGTATGAAAAAAATCCTTGGTTGGAATATAGCGTGGAAAAGAATGCAGTCTATTGCTTTTATTGTTTTCTTTTTAGACAAGATCCCGTGGATGAAAAATTTGGTCATACTACCTTCACCAAAAATGGCTACAGTACTTGGAAGAATGCATACAAGGCATTTCCTCTTCATGTTGGTGGCCCCAGGAGTATCCACAATCAATCAAGGACAGCATATGAAGATTTTAAAAATCAAAGCTCAAGTCTGAAGCGTAAGGTTACAGTCTATAACAAAGAATCATTAATCAAGTACGAGACCCGTTTGGAAACATCTTTGGGGATTGTAAGTTTTCTTGCACTGCAAGGTGAACCATTTCGTGGACACAATGAATCTGCCCTTTCCTTAAATAAAGGTAATTTTCTAGAGATGCTTGATTGGTACAAAGCAAGAAAGGAGGAAGTGAGAATTGCGTTTGATGAGCTATGCCCAGGAAATGCACAAATGATTTCTTCAACAATTCAAAAAGCACTTGCCAAAAGTTGTGCAGATGGGGTCCGAAGAGCAATAAAACAAGAGATGGGGGATAATCTTTTTTCGGTTCTTATTGATGAATCTCGTGATATATCAGTAAAAGAACAAATGGCCTTGGTTGTGAGGTAAGCCATTGGTTACTTTATTATGTGTTCCATCTTTTGCCTGGTAATCGCCTTTTTTTCTAATTAACTAATTGTATTATTTCTTCTATGCCTTACAGGTATATGAGCAAGGGAGAAGTTATTGAAAGATTTTTGGGTATCAAGCATGTCAAGGAGACAACAGCAGAAGCACTAAAGAAAGCATTGGTTGAGGTTCTTGGTAAGAATGGGCTACTTATTGCAAATTTACGAGGGCAAGGGTATGATGGAGCATCTAATATGAGGGGAGAATTCAATAGTGTTCAAAAACTTGTCCGAGATGAAAACCCATATGCTTTCTATATGCATTGTTTCGCCCACCGATTGCAGCTAGTAGTTGTTGCTGTCTCAAGATGCTGTTCTTCCATTGAGGATTTCTTTGAATATGTGGCCTTGATTGTGAACGCCGCTGGTTCGTCTTGCAAGAGGAAGGATATATTGCTTGATAAGCAACGCATAAATCTGTTGGCTAAGTTAGAGAGTGGAGAAATTTTCTCAGGAAGAGGGAAAAACCAAGAAACATCATTGGCTAGACCAGGAGATACAAGATGGGGCTCTCATTATAAAACACTAGTTCGTATAGAATCGATGTGGGATGCAGTTATACAAGTGTTAGCTATTGTGCATGAGGATGAGCGTAATCCATCTAGGGCAGGAGGTTTGGTGCAGATAATGGAGTCCTTTAGCTTTGTGTTCATCATGAAGTTGATGTTGCAAATCCTTCGCATTACAAATCAGTTGTCACTTCTCCTCCAACGGAAGGATCAGAATATTGTTCAAGCCATGTCTTTGGTTACAGATGTGAGGTCTTCCTTGGCCAACTTGAGGAACCATGGTTGGGAACCACTCTTTGAAGATGTCAAGATCTTTTGTAATGTTAATGATATTCCGGTTCCAAATATGGATGAAGCTGTACCGAGATTCGGCCGATCAAGAAAAGGAGGGAGAAATAATGTTACTCAAGAACATTTTTTTCGTGTTGATACCTTCTATGCAGCGATAGATGCTATCACCACAGAGCTGGATCATCGCTTTAATGACATGGCTTCAGAACTGCTATGTGGATTTGCTTGTCTTGACCCAAGAGACTCATTTTCCAAGTTTGATTTGGACAAAGTTGCTAAGCTTACAGACATCTATGATGCAGATTTCTCCAATGATGACCGTAAGCGTATGAAAACCGAGCTCCAGTTGTTCATCAACCACATGAGAAGACATGATGACTTTAGAGTTTGTTATGATCTTGCAAGCCTAGCCAAGAAAATGTTTGAACTTGAAAGAAATATTATGTTCCCTCTGGTTTATCGCCTTATTGAGTTGGGGTTGCTTCTACCGGTGGCAACGGCATCGGTTGAAAGGGCCTTCTCAGCAATGAAGATCATCAAGACTGATTTGCGCAGCAAGATGTCCAATGGTTGGCTGGATGACTTAATGGTGTGCTACATCGGGAGAGAGATATTTAAAGGACTTGATCTTGCTGAAATTAAGAAAGAATTTCAACATGCAGGTAGAAGAATGCCATTGCCACATTCTATTTAATGTGAGTAAATCTTCATTATGGTTATGTATTCTTTCTAACTATCTTCACTTGCATAATGTTGTTTCTATCATTATATCCTACTAGTTACTAATTCATGATTTATCTCTGGTGTTTATGTTTTATAGGTCATTTTTATGCCGGTCTAGGTAATATAAATGGTTTTTTTGGCACTCAATCATCCATGTAATCTTCATCAGCTGAGGTATTTAGAGTGCCAATAGTTAAGTTTTGATTTCGGTTTTATTTGTTGAACACCAAGTAATATTTATCGAGTGTTCTAGTGAGCACTTTCATAGTTGAATTATACATGGTTTTTTTGTTCATACACTCCGCCACACCTAGAAATTATTCCTGCGTTCGCCACTGCACACGTAGTACGTGCGGCTACTGGCCACTGCTGCCTGCACTTTTTCCACGGTTCGTTGGTGCGCACCACGATGGATACATGCACGAAGGCGACCTCCTGCGCCTTTTACCGGTTCACATCCAGAGATCGTGTGGTGTTGTGCCAATTGGATTAGCACCGCCCGCACTGCCCGGCCGTAACTTGCTCTCTCGGTTGCCACACGAACGCACGATGGTGTCCTAGTCCACACGCATGCAGGTTCTGCTGAAGGTCAGTCTCGGTGGGATGTATAGTGGCGTCTGTATGTTGCGTTATACTCCCTCCGTCCTAAAATACTTATCCGAGAAATGGATGTATCTAGATGTATTTTAGTTCTAGATACATCCATTTATATCCATTTTTACGACAAGTATTTTCGGACGGAGGGAGTACTATATACAGAACTGTGATCCTGCTACCTTGACTGACCAGTGGACTGTGGTAGTGGTTGTGAACGGCCGAAAGCACCTTAACGTATGCACGGTGTGGCCATGCACCCGGACCGGACCAGTGGTCGCCACGAAACGAGCGACTTATGGAATTATTACTTACTTTTACCAAGTCTGAATTAATATCTGCTGGTGCTATGTCAGTCAGAAAGTTGCATGTGCAGGGCTTAACGTTGTTACCTACTCAAAGCTTTTGCATAATTTTAGCCAGGACGTGGTGCTGTGTAGCTAGCCGGCCCTCAAGAGGCCGGTGCAATGCGCCCATTGATTAATCATATATGTACGCTATTTCACCCCCATAAAGTGAGCGATTGGCAGGAACGTCAGCACAAACACGTACTCGTGACCGTGCCCGACTGACTTGGCCTAATAAAACCAGCGAGTAGTACAACACTGTTCTTCTTCGAAGTTGCACCGCGGCCGGGTAGGGTAGTCCCAGCTTGACCTGACCTTGCGTTTGCAGCACACGGGATGACTTGACTCGAGCGCTGTCAGTGTGTTCATCGCACGCTGTCCCAGCTCCAAAATAAGACAGTCTGTACGTCCTGGCGGATAAGTCAAGAAGTATGTGCTTGTCTACAAACAAGCTGTTTTGTTTGACGAGGACGGCTCGACTCTTCAATTAACTAACAAAGAATTGCAGTCACTACGCATACATGCTTGACCTAGCACACCTTACGCAGGGGACTCCTTTGTTTGAACGTATTTTACATATGAACTCCAATACTCGATCCGTTCACAAAGCATCAGAAAGAAACGTTAGAGAGCATCTACAGCCACACATACAAAATCCGGCATTCTATACGTCCGGGACAGTTACCGGTCACTCCTAAATTTTTTGCTTCCACAGCTGCGTTCCTTATATCTGGTACCTTAAATCCATAAAGCGCATGCAACGTGAAACTAAACTACATAAATCATCGATGAAACGGATGGATATTCAAACAATTGCACATAGAAATCAACAGACGGACATACAAGTCCACATAAATCAACCAAAAGAGCCACGGACACGTTCTAGACTAATAAATTACTAAGAACGAAAATAAACAAAGAGAAGGTCGAGCTTCAGCACTTCCCTTTCGGTCCTTTGCCTTTCCGGTCACTGGCGCTGTTGTAGGCGTCTGTGTAGGCATTGAAGGCATGAGGTGGGTCATCGGATCCGTCGATCGTTGACGTCGGAGGAGGAGGAGCAGAAGGAGGAGGAGGAGATGAAGCTGGCCATCCTCTAGACGGCGTGGTCCTGCTGCGGCTTGACCTAGTACACTTTTACGTGTGGAACTCCTTTGTTTGAACGTTTATTGACATATGGACTCCGTTCACTAGGCTTTGATGGCACTGTTAGGCCGGCATGAAATCTGAAAGAGGAGACAATCAAAAAGAGAGGTGCAACACACCTATGCATGCATGTTCCCGTTGTCCTAAGAGACGTCCGAACCGGACCCCTCGTATCATCCCTATATGTCGGGACCGATCACTGTCCAGACAAGAGAGAGGAGAAAAAAGATGACCCAACCGGACCCTCCATTTCGTCCCCATATATCCGATTTGTCTGTAAAGACTCATATTCAGACCATATATGAAGAAGATATGAGGGCTCGCAGACGGACCCGGTCAGTCCACCACGTAGGGCGTGGTCCACTCCGGACCTCCTTTTCTTTATTCTTTTGTATTTTCTTTCTTTATACCCATCAATCACATGCAAATGAGTGGACATATAAGGGCATCTCCAACGCAGACCCTCAAACCGTACGCATCCATTCGAACCGAATGATCCAAACATGTTTTAGTATTAGTTTTAGTTTTACTTCACCAGATGAAGTATTGTCTGATTTTATGTAAAAATCGTCCAGTTTATTTAAACTTGCATTATTTCTTTTCTTTAAATAACGTTTAAAATATGACCGGATATTTGCGGCTAGCTTTCGATGGCCGCCTCCCATATCAGTGTTTGGACAACGGTCCGGACCGGCCCGCGGACAAATGCGATGTCCGGTTTAGTGGTCCGCGTTTGGAGACGCCCTAAGAAAAAATATGAAAAACATGGCGTATGCACAGACAAGTAAGAGTTTAAAACGGGCAAGTTCAAATCCTGACAAATTTATGTATGTCTGGATAGACTAATCAGCGAAACATGGTGGTGTGTTGTTCAGCGGTTGGCTGGTTGCGTTGCGTACGTAGGAGTACATCAATCATGCATGCATGGGGCCGGCGTCCTCTTTCGGAAACAACCCCAGCTCGATTGTTCAGCGATCAGAAAGGGGCAACCAGAACTAGCGTGTCATGTTGGCTGGTGTACGTCTTGAAACAGATGGCAATCAATAATAATCCGTTGAAAGGAACGTAACCGCGTGTGCTCGGCAGGCAACCGGCACAAAATTAACGCCGGCCCCGGCCGCACGCGCCCTTTTCCTAGCATGCCGCGGCCGGTCCGGCCGGTTACCTGCACGGCCCCACCCCAGACGAGACTGACTCGGCCCTCACTTCTCTGATGCGACGCGAGCGTTGCGTGGGCAGGCCAGATAGATGCGGTGCCGGACAACTGGACGTCTGCACGCAACGGACGGCGCCGAACGCGTGAAGCAGGATTTGATTGCTAGGTGACCGTGATATGCATTGGTTGCGATCTTGTACTCGATCGGATGCAGCTGTGGGCAAGCTAGCCATCTGGAGGGACCGTTGGACCAACCCAGCTCACCGGCCGGCCGCATACTCACCATGTCCAGGCAGCGTTGTTAATCACCCGGGCCAGATTGCCGGACGCTAGCTGAATTAACGTCATGTTGTAGTTGTTGTGTGTTGCCGGTCTATAGATTTACGCCCTCCAATAATAAGGAAAAAAGAACTCATCGTGTCGTAGTGTGGTAGGTCATAAGGGCAACTCCAACGCGCCGAATCATTTTTCCACACGCGTATGTTTGTGTCAAAACGGACAGAAAATGGGGCCCAACGCGCCGATGCAAACACATTGGCCGTTCGTTTTTCATACATCCGCGATCCATTTCTGCCCAAATTTTGGCCGGGTTTGCGTCAGCGTGGACGTGCGGCGCCTACCCTTGTCCTCCAGTTGGCCTGCCTGTCAGTGGCACATTAGCCATTCTCCCCCTCTCCCATCCACGCTCAACACCTCCGGCCACGCCACCCTCACTGCCGACGCGCACTTCCGGCTGGTTGGACGTTGCCCAGGGAGCCACCTGCATCCACACTCTCCCCTACCTCTACGCCTCATCCGATGCCCACTCTTGCCGACGTTGGTGACCTCTTTTCACCGCCGTAGTAGCACCTCCGTGGCCTCACCACCCCCTCTCCTCCACGACCGCCGGCTTCGCTCCACGGCCACCTCCACTTCCATAAGCATGTTGTCTGTACGGGGGAGAGGTGCGGGGCTCTTCACCGGCCGATACTCCACCACGTCCGCAAGGTGTTCGTTGTTTGGCCTGCAAGGTACCATTGATAGTGGGGATGAGTTCTTTTTAATAACTCTGTGTGTTCATCGGTCGATTCATCATCAGACGATGAGGATTTGTGGTTGTGACTATGGTCATCATTGACCACATTGTTAGCCAGCGGCCGAGGTTTAGAGGACCGATCCTAGGCCATGCTCCGATATTGAATCGCAATAGAGAGAGCGACAATAGCCTACTCTTCGCGATTACTTTCGGTGCACGTCCCCACTCTTGAATCCTGATCTTTTGCGGCGCCGCTACCGGATGGCAAGACATGTGTTCAGCCATATTCGGGAGGGGTTGATGATGTATGATGATTGTTTTGTATGCAAAGAGGACGCCCTTGAAAAGGTTGACTTCTCCTTTTATCAGAAATGTATTGCAGCTATTCGGATGCTCGCATATGGAATTCCCGACGATCTTGCTGACGAGTATGTCTGCATGCCTTGCATCACTGTACAAGTTCTGCAAGATTATGGTACAGTGTTTGGCCCGGAGTACTTGAGATTGCCAAATGTTGCGGATACTTTTGGGGAACGTAGTAATTTAAAAAAAAATCCTACGCACACGCAAGATCATGGTGATGCATAGCAACGAGAGGGGAGAGTGTTGTCTACGTACCCTCGTAGACCGAAGCGGAAGCGTTGACGCAACGTAGAGAAAGTAGTTGTACGTCTTCCCGATCCGACCGATCCAAGCGCCGTTACTCCGGCGCCTCCGAGTTCTTAACACACGTACAGCTCGATGACGTTCCCCGGGCTTCGATCCAGCAAAGCTTCGGGGACGAGTTCCGTCAGCACGACGGCGTGGTGACGATCTTGATGTACTACTGACGCAGGGCTTTGCCTAAGTACTGCAACAATATGACCGAGGTGAAATATGGTGGAGGGGGGCACCGCACACGGCTAAGGAACGATCACGAAGATCAACTTGTGTGTCCTAGGGTGCCCCCCTGCCCCCGTATATAAAGGAGCAAGGGGGGAGGCCGGCCGGCCCTTGTGGCGCGCGCCAGGAGGAGGAGTCCTCCTCCTAGTAGGAGTAGGACTCCCCTCTTTCCTACTCCTACTAGGAGGGGGAAAGGAAGGGGGGAGGGAGAGGGAAAGGGGGGCGCCGCCCCCCTCTCCTAGTCCAGTTCGGACCAGAGGGGGAGGGGGCGCGCGGCCCACGCTGGCCGCCCCTCTCTCTCTCTCCACTAAGGCCCATGTGGCCCAATACTTCTCCCGGGGGGGGGGGGTTCCGGTAACCCTCCGGCACTCCGGTTTTCTCCGAAACCACTCGGAACCATTCCGATGTCCGAATATAGTCATCCAATATATCAATCTTTACGTCTCGACCATTTCGAGACTCCTCATCATGTCCGTGATCTCATCCGGGACTCCGAACTAACTTCGGTACATCAAAATGCATAAACTCATAATAACTGTCATCGTAACCTTAAGCGTGCGGACCCTACGGTTCGAGAACAGTGTAGACATGACTGAGACAAATCTCTGGTCAATAACCAACAGCGGGACCTGGATGCCCATATTGGCTCCTACACATTCTACGAAGATCTTTATCGGTCAGACGGCATAACAACATACGTTGTTCCCTTTGTCATCGGTATGTTACTTGCCCGAGATTCGATCGTCGGTATCCAATACCTAGTTCAATCTCGTCACCGGCAAGTCTCTTTACTCGTTCTATAATACATCATCTCGCAACTAACTTATTGGTTGCAATGCTTGCAAGGCTTATGTGATTTGCATTACCGAGAAGGCCCTGAGATACCTCTCCGACATTCGGAGTGACAAATCCTAATCTCGAAATACGCCAACCCAACAAATACTTTCGGAGACACCTGTAGAGCACATTTATAATCACCCAGTTATGTTGTGACGTTTGGTAGCACACAAAGTGTTCCTACGGTAAACGGGAGTTGCATAATCTCATAGTCATAGGAACATGTATAAGTCATGAAGAAAGCAATAGCAACATACTAAACGATCGGGTGCTAAGCTAATGGAATGGGTCATGTCAATCAGATCATTCAACTAATGATGTGACCTTGTTAATCAAATGACAACTCCTTTGTCTATGGTTAGGAAACTTAACCATCTTTGATTAACAAGCTAGTCAAGTAGAGGCATACTAGTGACACTCTGTTTGTCTATGCATCCACACATGTATTATGTTTCCGGTTAATACAATTCTAGCATGAATAATAAACATTTATCATGATATATAAGGAAATAAATAATAACTATATTATTGCCTCTAGGGCATATTTCCTTCAGATACAACCCGGTTGTTGGCGGTCAATGCAAATGGAGGCTTCCCGGAAATGCTTGGTAGTATAAAAAAAATTCACTGAAAGTGGATGGACTGTCCATCTGCTCGGCAGGGGCGCTATACATGTTAAAGGTTGCATTGTCATACTTGACGTTGTGGCTTCACAACTATGAATTTGTCACCTTTTTCGGCACGAATGGTTCTCATAATGACATCAACGTGCTTCGGTGCTCTCTAGTGTTCGGAAGACTTGCAGAAGGCAACTGCTTGTTTGTGCTGACGTTCCTGCCAATCATTTGGTACCCTACTAGAACATGGAGTACCAAGAATATGTGGAAGGTATTGACTGCTTGTGTGATAATGCACAACACGGTCGTATAGAATGATCATGAGGACCAAATCTTCGACCGAGGGTTTCAATTTCAGGGTGAAAATGTTGTGCATGAGCATGGATCTGCAATGTTTGCACAGTTTCCCCAATTTGTCATGAAATGTGTGATTGGGCAACTCATATTCACTACAAAATAATTTGGTTGAGCATATGCGGACTCACCTTAGCAACCGATAGATGTATAGGGCTTTTTATTTCAATGTATTTATGACAATTCAAATTTTATTTGGTTTGTAAACTATGAGATTTTTTGGTTGTATACTATTCATTATTGTGATGTAAAAACTATGCAATTTAACTTTGGCCAATGTTGAGATTTGCGTGCAAAAACTATGTAAAAATAAAGCAGCATACCGACCGTGCAAACGAGATACTTCGGTAGGCCGCCGTCAAAGCGCGGAGTGGCCGGACACCGCCCCTAAGGCCGACCCAAATCGACACAATTTGCGTCAGTTGGCGTCGGCCGGTTGGAGTTGCCCTAAAATCATCTACAATCGAACCCCTCGAATGTCCAATCAAACACCCCGTTCACTATGCGGGCAGGAGGGAAGAAAAAAAATCATCCAACCGGACCCCCACTTTGTCCCCTCATGACCGATCATTTCAAAGAGACGCCTTCAAGAGATTTGCCGCGACCCTCTGTGTTAGTCCGACATGGCATCCGCGTCTGGACGTCCTCATATCCGCCCTAGATATAGATTAGGTATGAGGAGTGTCGGTCAGCATGAATGTTGTGCCGAGTTTGCGCGGTCCGGTTAGATGGCGTTTTTTTATTCGAGTAGTCACCGGGCAAGCAGGCCGTCCGAGCTCCGAACGTTTGAGATGGATACGAGGCGTCCGGTTGCTGATGCTCGATGTCTTACAGTGCAAGCGAGCTACGCAGGCACTACGCGCCTTTCCATCGGCTCTGCCTCTGCTTTCCATCACGCGGCTTCCTCTTCCTTTCCTTTTCTTTCCTACAACGGCTCTGCTTCCTTCCCCCGATCACGGAGACGGAGAGCGGCGCAGCTGAGGCGGTGTGCGGCGCACGTCGTCGGGATGTGCCAGGCTCGGAGAAACGGACGTGCACTCTCTGGGGCGTTCTACTCCATGCATCGTCAATGCTGGATCTGGACAGGCTAGGCGGGCTGTAGCATCATTTTTTGTGTTGGGATATCCTGATAAGTGCTGAGTAAATAGGTAATTTTTTTTACTAATTTAATCCATAAATAAATTACTAGCATGGCATTGGCAGAATTAATAACATTCTAATATTGAATCACGCAAGCACATGCTACGCTAACGGCAGATACATCTACGTGTAACGCTAGCATAGTTATAACAGAAAACAGTAGGAGCGGGATAAACGAGTTATACCCTTCAGTAGGCCATGCAGAGGCCGCCACGGCGGTGGCGGCAGCAGCGGTGTCCTCGGCGGCCTTCTTGTCGGCCTCGAGCTTCTCGGCGACGGCACATTCGGCGTTGGTGGACATGGTGACGATGAGGGCGACGCAGACGTAGAGGAAGTAGCGGATCGAAAGCGAGCAGTCGCATAGTCGCTACCCAAAAACCTATTCGCCCCTCACCTGTACAGGAACCAGAAGGGCGTGGTTTCAGAGACCTGCTCTCCCATCGACCGTGTACGCGGCGGACGGGATGGAGTCACTGGCGGCAGCAGCAGCAAGGGAACGAACGGTGGGTGTGCGCGTGAGCAGATGAGATCTGTTCATGGCGGCTAGGGTTAGAAGACACCGCACACTTATATAGGCGCAGAGCTCAGCTCGGCTCAATCCCCGCAACCCACGGCGCGGCGGGCAGCGGAGGAGGAGTGCCCGAGGGCCTCTTCTATTCTCAAACTCCAATAACATGTGAAAGAACATCCCTTATAAAGAGGTCCAACTCCTCTTCCACTCTCAAAAAGGGATTAAACTTCCTGCCTCCAGCTAGTGTTAATAAACCCACATGGGCCTTTAGAGATTTTCAGAAATTATTAAATAGGCCTAAAGCCCACTCCAAATTTCAGCAATAAGTAATGCGTTCTGCCGGAAGTCAAAGTATCACCGTCTCCGTGAACATGGCCGATCATTCCAAGCCTATGTCAACTCCAATCATTCCGTCTGCGGTTTTATTTATAATTATCAACAAACGGTCTATGCGGAATGTATTACTCCAGTGTTGGTGGAGGGGATCGCTTAGAACAAATGCTTGAACAGATGAGATTAAGCTAGACTTCGCTTTGGTGGCAACGCATTGCAGTCTGTCTCTCTCTTTTCAGCGACAGCAGACACGTTCCAAATGGTATTTGTTTAGATAAGGAGAAGAAAGGAAGTCCACATACGAAGGTCAGCGATAATGCATTTGCAAGACAGATGGCAAGCACGCAATTAAATACTCGGTTCATGACTTTTGTGGAAAAAATAGTCGCACTACACACTACTGGTAAACGGATGGAAAACTTGATACTCCGTAGAAGGTTGGGTACCCGATCGAGCTATACCTGAACTCTCACGAGTCTACAATGCAGAATGCGTGTACGTGACACAGGTGTAAAGTAGGTCGTGACGAGTCTCGTCTATAAAACCGTTGCCGCCGGCCAAAACGAGCAATTCTACACGGGTGCTCTTCCTTCGTGCCAAACGTTATGTGCCATATATGCATGCAAGCTGGAGTCCTTCACACTACAAAAGCAGCCTAACAAAGCATTAAGCATGTAGGGTACAGCACGAAAGGTACATGGCCTTATGAGAAAATTAAACGTGCACTGCCACCGCAACAAATGCTTTTCTTGCAATGTACCGATACCCACATGACCATTCGCACGTCATACCATGGCCGATCAAGTGTCACACGTAGCATGATTTTTGGGTATCACCTTTTTTTTAACACGGTATCACCTTTTCTTGTTAGGCGTGTCCTCACATCTTGTTACGAGTAGCAAGTACATCTTGCACGTGACTCTGTTTCCAAGTCACGCCGTTTGTGTGATTTGGGGTGTTTTATTGGACAACTTAGCCTTTTTTCTAAAAAAAAACTGACAAATTGGCCCTTAACAGAGAGGACGGAATGGCTCCCGGGTTCAGGAAAGCTGAGCCTAGGGCCAATAATAAACTCAAGACAAAGGTTATACTTAGGTTGTAAAGAAATGTCAATAAAAGGGTCCATATGCACATATTCCATTTTTTTTAGAAAACATATGTACGTATTCAAATCTTTTTATATGGTGCATTAATTTGTTTCAAAAGTTAAACTTTCCTCTTTTGACTACAAAATAACAAAAACTACAATGTAGATATTTTTTATGTATTATTTTACTGTACATATTGTTTGTTTTCTATAAAGTTGATCAAATGTAGAGCAATTTAGTCTTTAATACACGTTATAAATAGGGAACATATGACGTAATATTTTAATCCATGAAGTAGAGATTGTGGGGCATGTTAAGCTAACTCTCCAGCTATGAGGGAGCCATTAGCTAGATGTTTTAATCAGGCACTCACAAAAAATATGTTGTAACTGGACACAAAGTGTTTATCCTGGTCCAGGCCCTTATCGTGGAGATAATACCCTACTCCTGCTTTGATTGGATTGATGTGTGGCATATGAGGGGGTTACAAACTTACAATGGAGGTTGAGATGATTCAATCGAGACTAAGGTGAAGAATGTAATGTGCTTCAAACTGCCCCACGGCCTCGCCATATAAAGAGAGACGAGGCCTAGGGTTACATGAGTTGCTGCCTACCTAGAGCCACAATCGGACTAGGAGTTCTCATCTTGCTCGTCAAAATGATGATCTAACGAGCTAATTATAATAGAGTATGCAAAAGCAAGGAATTGTTACACACCCAATGCACTCTCACACGGACTAGGATTACCCCCCAAAATCACACGAAGAGTTGGGGAAACCATGTGGAAGCTTGTGTATTGCTAGTAAGGAGGACCTTCATGAGTTCGCTGATTTATACTACGAGTTTTGTCCTAGCAAGGTGATAAATTCTGGTAGGTAGTCATCAGTGATTGTATTCGTCTTTTCCATTGCTGTCTCAAGAGTCCACAAAGGGTATGGAAGATCAGGTTGAGTTTTCTAATTATTAGTATTTTAGTGTGAAATGTTTTGATCGGAAAGAATTTGAATCCCTAGAGCTTTATTTCAATGGAGAAGCGCTAGGATGGCGAAGGTGTAAGACTCGGTGGCCCATCTGGTTATGTGTCTCTCGGGTTACATGTCAAATTCAAACTAACTTATTACACCAAGTCACCATTGTAAACTCAAATACGCAAGGAACGGGGCATGGGAGCGCTCTTGCAACCGCCCGCGGCGGCCGCCACTCTGGCCCCGCCGCCCACCGCTGCCGCTACTTACCTGTTGGTTGGAACCGCCTCGGCCGCGCTGCCTCCGCCGCTGGCCGCGTCGCCGCCCCCGGATCGGTTCTCTCAGTCCAGATCGGGAGGATCTGGAGCCTGCGTCCCTTGCCCTTTCTGTCTGGATCGGGTCTCCACGCTCCTGCCGCCGCCGGCGGCTGGGCGCGGCTCTACTGCTGCCGTTGGGGCTGGTGTGCCCTTGGTAACGCCCCTGGTGACACTCTCTCCCAACCTCGCGACCGCATCTTCAGGCAGCGACGCGCGCACCAAGTCTGAAGCTTCCGCCGCCGCGCTTGCTCTCCGCAGGTCCGACCCATCTGTGGGTGGCCGATGGACCCCTCACCTCGCAGAGCCCGCCACAACGACATCTACGACCCCGCCACTCTCCGCTCCTCTGGTCGACGCCTCCACTGTCCGCCTGGCGCCGCGTCCGCCCCTGCCAGATCTTGATATGGCGGCCGAGCCAGCCACTAGTCTCCTGCATCTGGTCCAAGGGGAGCCGGATCCTACTGCCATCGCCCCGGCGACCTCTGCTCTCAGCGAGCTGTTGGCCCCTCAGCCGGCCATTCCTTCTCGGATGTCGTTGCCGCTGCCAGGTGACTCCGTCCAAGGGGACGACGCGCCTCCCACATGTTCAGGTTGGGGTGATTGGCGTGGCTACTTCGTTCAGGATGCAACGCATGGTGTTCCAGTGTGCGGCGTGCCCGCACGTCCTAGGGATCTTCTGGATGGATGACACCTTGTATCGGGGCGTCGCTCGTCGCCTCGCATGCCCTGTTGTGACTCTGTGTCCATAGCTCGGCCAGCTCCCCCCACATGGCTGAGAGATCATTGCTTTCGGTGCCTCTCCAAGGGTCATCGTGCTCGTGAGTGCAGGGACCCATTTCGGTGCATGGGATGCCTCCGATTTGGCCAATGCGTTTCTGTCGTGCACAACACCGCACCGACTGGACTACGACACTGCGACATGCTGCTCCACCATCCACCCCAGCGCCTGTGTCAGATGTCGATGCAACACCAGTTGATGTGGCTGGCATTGCAGCCCGTCCTGGTGGAGCAGACTGAGCTACTCCGCGCTGAGCTTCGCGACTGCATTGCGCGAGTTGGGAGTGTTTTGGCAAGTGCAAAGGCCGCTCTCGCCAAGCTCCAGGTTGTGCCCGTTGTGTCCCTGTTGCCCGAGATCCACGATGGTTCTGCCGAAGGGGAAGCAGGCATGTATGGATATCTCTCCCCTCGTGCTACATCCTGACTTTCACCGTTGCCTGTCATGCCGATTGCTTCTAAGAGCGAAACCGTTGTTGAGGTCGTTGCTCCGGTGCTGCAGATTATGCCTGAGCTGCAGAAGCTTTGTGAGGAGCCCACTTTGCCTATTTCGATGGTGCTTCCTAAGGAGATGGAGTCGCTTGGAGGGGCCTTGGTGATGCCGACTGCGACCTCACCGCCGTCATTGGAGCCCAGTCAGCTGATCACCTTTGTGGACTGTGGGGGTTTGGATGTTGGGGAACGTAGTAATTTCAAAAAAATTCCTACGCACACACAAGATCATGGTGATGCATAGCAACGAGAGGGGAGAGTGTTGTCTACGTACCCTCGTAGACCGAAGCGGAAGCGTTGACGCAACCTAGAGGAAGTAGTCGTACGTCTTCCCGGTCCAACCGATCTAAGCACCGTTACTCCGGCACCTCCGAGTTCTTAGCACACGTTCAGCTCGATGACGCTCCCCGGGCTCCGATCCAGCAAAGCTTTGGGGATGAGTTCCGTCAGCACGGCGGCGTGGTGACGATGATGATGTTCTACCGACGCAGGGCTTCGCCTAAGCACCGCAACGATATGACTGAGGTGGAATATGGTGGAGGGGGGCACCGCACACGGCTAAGGAACGATCACGAAGATCAACTTGTGTGTCCTAGGGTGCCCCCCTTCCCCCGTATATAAAGGAGGGAGGGAGGAGGCCGGCCGGCCCTATGGGGCGCGCCAAAGGGAGGGGGGTGTCCTCCTCCTAGTGGGAGTAGGACTACCCTTTCCTAGTCCAACTAGGAAGAGAGAAGGGGAAGGAAAGAGAGGGAGAGGGAGAGGGAAAGGGGGGCCGCGCCCCCCTCCTAGTCCTATTCGGACTCCCCATGAGGGGGGGCGCGCCACCTCCTAGGCTGCTGCCCTCTCTCTCCCCTCAGGCCCACTAAGGCCCAATACTTCCCCGGGGGGTTCCGGTAACCCCTCCGGCACTCCGGTTTTCTCCGAAGCCACTTGGAACAATTCCGGTGTCCGAATATAGCCGTCCAATATATCGATCTTTATGTCTCGACCATTTCGAGACTCCTCGTCATGTCCGTGATCACATCCGGGAATCCGAACTACCTTCGGTACATCAAAATGCATAAACTCATAATAACTGTCATCGTAACGTTAAGCGTGCGGACCCTACGGTTCGAGAATAATGTAGACATGACCGAGACACGTCTCCGGCCAATAACCAATAGCGGGACCTGGATGCCCATATTGGCTCCTACATATTCTACGAAGATCTTTATCGGTCATATCGCATAACAACATACGTTGTTCCCTTTGTCATCGGTATATTACTTGCCCGAGATTCGATCGTCGGTATCCAATACCTAGTTCAATCTCGTTGCCGGCAAGTCTCTTTACTCGTTCCGTAATACATCATCTCACAACTAACATATTAGTTGCAATGCTTGCAAGGCTTATGTGATGTGCATTACCGAGAGGGCCCAGAGATACCTCTCCGACTATCGGAGTGACAAATCCTAATCTCGAAATACACCAACCCAACAAGTACCTTTGGAGACACCTGTAGAGCACCTTTATAATCACCCAGTTACGTTGTGACGTTTGATAGCACACAAAGTGTTCCTCCGTTAAACGGGAGTTGCATAATCTCATAGTCATAGGAACATGTATAAGTCATGAAGAAAGCAATAGCAACATACTAAAACGATCGGGTGCTAAGCTAATGGAATGGGTCATGTCAATCAGATCATTCAACTAATGATGTGACCTCGTTAATCAAATAACAACTCTTTGTTCATGGTTAGGAAACATAACCATCTTTGATTAACGAGCTAGTCAAGTAGAGGCATACTAGTGACACTCTGTTTGTTTATATATTCACACATGTATTATGTTTCTGACTAATACAATTCTAGCATGAATAATAAACATTTATCATGATATATGAGGAAATAAATAATAACTTTATTATTGCCTCCAGGGCATATTTCCTTCAGTCTCCCACTTGCACTAGAGTCAATAATCTAGATTACACAGTAATGATTATAACACCCATGGAGTTTTGGTGTTGATCATGTTTTGCTCGTCGAAGAGACTTAGTCAACGGGTCTGCTACATTCAGATCCGTATGTATCTTGCAAATCTCTATGTCTCCCACCTGGACTAGATCCCGGATGGAATTGAAGCGTCTCTTGATGTGCTTGGTTCTCTTGTGAAATCTGGATTCCTTTGCCAAGGCAATTGCACCAGTATTGTCACAAAAGATTTTCATTGGACCCGATGCACTAGGTATGACACCTAGATCGGATATGAACTCCTTCATCCAGACTCCTTCATTTGCTGCTTCCGAAGCAGCTATGTACTCCGCTTCACATGTAGATCCCGCCACGACGCTTTGTTTAGAACTGCACCAACTGACAGCTCCACCATTTAATGTAAACACGTATCCAGTTTGCAATTTAGAATCGTCCGGATCAGTGTCAAAGCTTGCATCAACGTAACCGTTTACGATGAGCTCTTTGTCACCTCCATATACGAGAAACATATCCTTGGTCCTTTTCAGGTACTTCAGGATGTTCTTGACCGTTGTCTAGTGATCCACTCCTGGATTACTTTGGTACCTCCCTGCTAAACTTATAGCAAGACACACATCAGGTCTGGTACACAGCATTGCATACATGATAGAGCCTATGGCTGAAGCATAGGGAACATCTTTCATTTTCTCTCTATCTTCTGCAGTGGTCGGGCATTGAGTCTTACTCAACTTCACACCTTGTAGTACAGGCAAGAATCCTTTCTTTGCTTGATCCATTTTGAACTTCTTCAAAACTTTGTCAAGGTATGTGCTCTGTGAAAGTCCAATTAAGCGTCTTGATCTATCTCTATAGATCTTGATGCCCAATATGTAAGCAGCTTCACCGAGGTCCTTCATTGAAAAATTCTTATTCAAGTATCCCTTTATGCTATCCAGAAATTCTATATCATTTCCGATTAGTAATATGTCATCCACATATAATATCAGAAATGCTACAGAGCTCCCACTCACTTTCTTGTAAATACAGGCTTCTCCAAAAGTCTGTACAAACCCAAATGCTTTGATCACACTATCAAAGTGTTTATTCCAACTCCGAGAGGTTTGCACCAGTCCATAAATGGATCGCTGGAGCTTGCACACTTTGTTAGCTCCCTTTGGATTGATAAAACCTTCTGGTTGCATCATATACAACTCTTCTTCCAGAAATCCATTCAGGAATGCAGTTTTTACATCCATCTGCCAAATTTCATAATCATAAAATGCGGCAATTGCTAACATGATTCGGACAGACTTAAGCATGCTACAGGTGAGAAGGTCTCATCGTAGTCAATCCCTTGAACTTGTCGAAAACCTTTTGCGACAAGTCGAGCTTTGTAGACAGTAACATTACCGTCAGCGTCAGTCTTCTTCTTGAAGATCAATTTATTCTCAATTGCTTGCCGACCATCGAGCAAGTCAACCAAAGTCCACACTTTGTTCTCATGCATGGATCCCATCTCAGATTTCATGGCTTCAAGCCATTTTGCGAAATCTGGGCTTACCATCGCTTCTTCATAGTTCGTAGGTTCACCATGATCTAGTAGCATGATTTCCAGAACAGGATTGCCGTATCATTCTGGTGCGGATCTTACTCTGGTTGATCTACGAGGTTCTGTAGTAACTTGATCTGAAGTTGCATGACCATGATCATTAACTTCCTCACTAATTGGTTTAGACGTCACAAAAACTGGTTCCTGTGATGTACTATTTCCCAATAAGGGAGCAAGTATAGTTACCTCATCAAGTTCTACTTTCCTCCCACTCACTTCTTTCGAGAGAAACTACTTCTCTAGAAAGGATCCATTTTTAGCAACGAATGTCTTGCCTTCGGATCTGTGATAGAAGGTGTATCCAACAGTTTCCTTTGGGTATCCTATGAAGACACATTTCTCCGATTTGGGTTCGAGCTTATCAGGTTGAAGCTTTTTCACATAAGCATCACAGCCCCAAACTTTAAGAAACGACAACTTTGGTTTCTTGCCAAACCATAGTTCATAAGGCGTCGTCTCAACGGATTTTGATGGTGCTCTATTTAACGTGAATGTGGCCGTCTCTAAAGCATAACCCCAAAATGATAGCGGTAAATCTGTAAGAGACATCATAGATCGCACCATATCAAGTAAAGTACGATTACGACGTTCGAACACACCATTACGTTATGGTGTTCCGGGTGGCGTGAGTTGCGAAACTATTCCGCATTGTTTCAAATGTAGACCAAACTCGTAACTCAAATATTCTCCTCCACGATCAGATCGTAGAAACTTTATTTTCTTGTTACGATGATTTTCAACTTCACTCTGAAATTCTTTGAACTTTTCAAATGTTTCAGACTTGTGTTTCATTAAGTAGATATAACCATGTCTGCTTAAATCATCTGTGAAGGTGAGAAAATAACGATATCCGCCACGAGCTTCAATATTCATCGGACCACATACATCTGTATGTATGATTTCCAACAAATCTGTTGCTCTCTCCATAGTACCGGAGAACGGTGTTTTAGTCATCTTGCCCATGAGGCACGGTTCGCAAGTACCAAGTGATTCATAATCCAAAAGTGAAGGAAATATGCCCTAGAGGCAATAATAAAGTTATTATTTATTTCCTTATATCATGATAAATGTTTATTATTCATGCTAGAATTGTATTAACTGGAAACATAATACATGTGTGAATACATAGACAAACAGAGTGTCACTAGTATGCCTCTACTTGACTAGCTCATTAATCAAAGATGGTTATGTTTCCTAGCCATGAACAAAGAGTTGTTGTTTGATTAACGAGATCACATCATTAGTTGAATGATCTGATTGACATGACCCATTGCATTAGCATAGCACCCGATCGTTTAGTATATTGCTATTGCTTTTATCCATGACTTATACATGTTCCTTTAACTATGAGAATATGCAACTCCCATTTACCGTAGGAACACTTTGTGTGCTACCAAACGTCACAACGTAACTGGGTGATTATAAAGGTGCTCTACAAGTGTCTCCGAAGGTACATGTTGAGTTGGCATACTTCGAGATTAGGATTTGTCACTCCGATTGTCGGAGAGGTATCTCAGGGCCTTCTCGGTAATGCACATCACATAAAGCCTTGCAAGCATTGCAACCAATGAGTTAGTTGCGAGATGATGTATTACGGAACGAGAAAAGAGACTTGCCGGTAACGAGATTGAACTAGGTATTGGATACCGACGATCGAATCTCGGGTAAGTAACATACCGATGACAAAGGGAACGACGTATGTTGTTATGCGGTCTGACCGATAAAGATCTTCGTAGAATATGTAGGAGCCAATATGGGCATCCAGGTCCCGCTATTGGTTATTGACCGGAAACGTGTCTCGGTCATGTCTACATTGTTCTCGAACCGTAGGGTCCGCACGCTTAACGTTACGATGACAGTTATTATGAGTTTATGCATTTTGATGTACCGAAGGAGTTCAGAGTCCCGGATGTGATCACGGACGTGACGAGGAGTCTCGAAATGGTCGAGACATAAAGAATTATATATTGGAAGCCTATGTTTGGACATCGGATGCATTCCAGGTGAAATCAGGATTTTACCGGAATACCGGGAGGGTTACCGGAACCCCCCGGGAGCATAATGGGCCAACATGGGCCTTGGAGGAGAGGTGAGAGGGCTGCCCTCATGGGCTGTGCGCCTCCCCCCTTCCCCTAGTCCTATTAGGACTAGGAGAGGTGGGCGCCCCCTCTCTCTCTCTCTCCCCCTTGGAGAATCCTAGTCCAACTAGGATTGGGGGGAGGAATCCTACTCCCAGAGGGAGTAGGACTCTCTGGCGCGCCCTAGCTTGGCCGGCCAGCCCCTCCCCCTTGACTCCTTTATATACGGGGGCAGGGGGCACCCCAAAGACACACAAGTTGATCTACGGATCGTTCCTTAGCCGTGTGCGGTGCCCCCTTCCACCAAATTCCACCTCGATTATATCGTTGCAGTGCTTAGGCGAAGCCCTGCGCCGGTAACACATCAAGATCGTCACCACGCCGTCGTGCTGACGGAACTCTTCCCCGACGCTTTGCTGGATCGGAGCCCGGGGATCGTTATCGAGCTGAACGTGTGCCAAGAACTCGGAGGTGCCGGAGTAACGGTGCTGTGATCGGTTGGATCGCGAGGAGAACGTACGACTACTTCCTCTACGTACGACTACTTCCTCTACGTTGTGTCAACGCTTCCGCTTCGGTCTACGAGGGTACGTAGACAAACACTCTCCCCTCTCGTTGCTATGCATCACCATGATCTTGCGTGTGCGTAGGAAATTTTTTGAAATTACTGCGTTCCCCAACAGTGGCATCCGAGCCTAGGTTTTATGGTTGATGTTATTTGCACGAGTAGAACACAAGTGAGTTGTGGACGATACAAGTCATACTGCCTACCAGCATGTCATGCTTTGGTTCAGCGGTATTGTTGGATGAGACGATCCGGACCAACCTTACGCGTACGCTTACGCGAGACCGGTTCCCTCGACGTGCTTTGCACAGAGATGGCTTGCGGAAGACTGTCTCTCCAACTTTAGTTGAACCGAGTGTGGCTACGCCCGGTCCTTGAGAAGGTTAAAACGGAGTCTATTTGACAAACTATCGTTGTGGTTTTGATGCGTAGGTAAGATGAGTTCTTGCTTAAAGCCCGTAGCAGCCACGTAAAACTTGCAACAACAAAGTAGAGAACGTCTAACTTGTTTTTGCAGGGCATGTTGTGATGTGATATGGTCAAGACGTGATGCTAAATTTTATTGTATGAGATGATCATGTTTTGTAACCGAGTTATCGGCAACTGGCAGGAGCCATATGGTTGTCGCTTTATTGTATGCAATGCAATCGCGATGTAATGCTTTACTTTATTGCTAAACGGTAGTGATAGTCGTAGAAGCATAAGATTAGCGTGACGACAACGATGCTGCGATGAAGATCAAGGTGTCGCGCCGGTGACGGTGGTGATCATGACGGTGCTTCGAAGATGGAGATCACAAGCACAAGATGATGATGGCCATATCATATCACTTATATTGATTGCATGTGATGTTTATCCTTTTATGCATCTTATCTTGCTTTGATTGACGGTAGCATTATAAGATGATCTCTCACTAAATTATCAAGAAGTGTTCTCCCTGAGTATGCACCGTTGCGAAAGTTCTTCGTGCTGAGACACCACGTGATGATCGGGTGTGATAGGCTCTACGTTCAAACACAACGGGTGCAAAACAGTTGCACACGCGGAATACTCAGGTTTAACTTGACGAGCCTAGCATATACAGATATGGCCTCGGAACACAGAGACCGAAAGGTCGAGCGTGAATCATATAGTAGATATGATCAACATAATGATGTTCACCATTGAAACTACTCCATCTCACGTGATGATCGGACATGGTTTAGTTAATTTGGATCACGTGATCACTTAGAGGATTAGAGAGATGTCTATCTAAGTGGGAGTTCTTAAGTAATATGATTAATTGAACTTTAATTTATCATGAACTTAGTACCTGATAGTATCTTGCTTGTCTATGTTGTGTAGATAGATGGCTCGTGCTGTTGTTCCGTTGAATTTTAATGCGTTCCTTGAGAAAGCAAAGTTGAAAGATGATGGTAGCAATTACACGGACTGGGTCCGTAACTTGAGGATTATCCTCATTGCTGCACAGAAGAATTACGTCCTGGAAGCACCGCTAGGTGCCAGGCCTGGTGCAAGAGCTACGCCAGATGTTATGAACGTCTGGCAAAGCAAAGCTGATGACTACTCTATAGTTCAGTGTGCCATGCTTTACGGCTTAGAACCGGGACTTCAACGACGTTTTGAACACCATGGAGCATATGAGATGTTCCAGGAGTTGAAGTTAATATTTCAAGCAAATGCCCGGATTGAGAGATATGAAGTCTCCAATAAGTTCTATAGCTGTAAAATGGAGGAGAATGGTTCTGTCAGTGAGCATATACTCAGAATGTCTGGGTATAACAATCACTTGATTCAACTGGGAGTTAATCTTCCGGATGATTGCGTCATTGACAGAATTCTCCAATCACTGCCACCAAGCTACAAGAGCTTCGTGATGAACTATAATATGCAAGGGATGACCAAAACTATGCCCGAGCTCTTCGCGATGCTAAAAGCCGCGGAGGTAGAAATCAAAAAGGAGCATCAAGTGTTGATGGTTAACAAAACCACTAGTTTCAAGAAAAAGGGCAAAGGGAAGAAAAAGGGGAACTTCAAAAAGAACAGCAAGCAAGTTGCTACTCAAGAGAAGAAACCCAAGTCTGGACCTAAGCCTGAAACTGAGTGCTTCTATTGCAAGCAGACTGGTCACTGGAAGCGGAACTGCCCCAAGTATTTGGCGGATAAGAAGGATGGCAAGGTTAACAAAGGTATATGTGATATACATGTTATTGATGTGTACCTTACTAATTCTCGCAGTAGCACCTGGGTATTTGATACTGGTTCTGTTGCTAATATTTGCAACTCAAAACAGGGGCTACGGATTAAGCGAAGATTGGCTAAGGACGAGGTGACGATGCGCGTGGGAAATGGTTCCAAAGTCGATGTGATCGCGGTCGGCACGCTACCTCTACATCTACCTTCGGGATTAATATTAGATCTAAATAATTGTTATTTAGTACCAGCGTTGAGCATGAACATTATATCTGGATCTTGTTTGATGCAAGACGGTTATTCATTTAAATCAGAGAATAATGGTTGTTCTATTTATATGAGTAATATCTTTTATGGTCATGCGCCATTAAAGAGTGGTTTGTTCTTACTTAATCTCGATAGTAGTAACACACATATTCATAATGTTGAAGCCAAAAGATGCAGAGTTAATAATGATAGTGCAACTTATTTGTGGCACTACCGTTTAGGTCATATCGGCGTAAAGCGCATGAAGAAACTCCATACTGATGGACTTTTGGAGTCACTTGATTATGAATCACTTGGCACTTGCGAGCCGTGCCTTATGGGCAAGATGACTAAAACACCGTTCTCCGGTACTGTGGAGAGAGCAACAGATTTATTGGAAATCATACATACTGATGTATGTGGTCCAATGAATGTTGAGGCTCGTGGCGGATATCGTTATTTTCTCACCTTCACTGATGATTTAAGCAGATATGGGTATATCTACTTAATGAAACACAAGTCTGAAACATTTGAAAAGTTCAAAGAATTTCAGAGTGAAGTGGAAAATCATCGTAACAAGAAAATAAAGTTTCTACGATCTGATCGTGGAGGAGAATATTTGAGTTACGAGTTTGGTCTACATTTGAAACAATGCGGAATAGTTTCGCAACTCACGCCACCCGGAACACCACAACGTAATGGTGTGTCCGAACGTCGTAATCGTACTTTACTGGATATGGTGCGATCTATGATGTCTCTTACCGATTTACCGCTATCTTTTTGGGGTTATGCTCTAGAGACGGCCGCATTCACGTTAAATAGGGCACCATCAAAATCCGTTGAGACGACGCCTTATGAACTGTGGTTTGGCAAGAAACCAAAGTTGTCGTTTCTTAAAGTTTGGGGCTGCGATGCTTATGTGAAAAAGCTTCAACCTGATAAGCTCGAACCCAAATCGGAAAAATGTGTCTTCATAGGATACCCAAAGGAGACTATTGGGTATACCTTCTATCACAGATCCGAAGGCAAAATTTTTGTTGCCAAAGTCGGAAACTTTCTAGAGAAGGAGTTTCTCTCGAAAGAAGTGAGTGGGAGGAAAGTGGAACTTGATGAGATAACAGTATCTGCTCCTTTATTGAGAAGTAGTGCATCACAGAAATCTGTTTCTGTGACACCTACATCAAATAGGGAGGAAGCTAATGATAATGATCATGAAACTTCAGATCAAGTTTCTACTGAACTTCGTAGATCAACCAGAGTAAGATCCGCACTAGAGTGGTACGGTAATCCTATTTTGGAAGTCATGTTACTAGACCATGATGAACCTAAGAACTATGAAGAAGCGATGGTGAGCCCAAATTCCGCAAAATGGCTTGAGGCCATGAAATCTGAGATGGGATCCATGTATGATAACAAAGTGTGGACTTTGGTTGACTTGCCCGATGATCGGCAAGCAATAGAAAATAAATGGATTTTCAAGAAGAAGACTGACGCTGATGGTAATGTTACTGTCTATAAAGCTCGACTTGTTGCAAAAGGTTTTCGACAAGTTCAAGGGATTGACTACGATGAGACTTTCTCACCCGTAGCGATGCTTAAGTCTGTCCGAATCATGTTAGCAGTTGCCGCATTTTATGATTATGAAATTTGGCAAATGGATGTCAAAACTGCATTCCTGAATGGATTTCTGGAAGAAGAGTTGTATATGATGCAACCAGAAGGTTTTGTCGATCCAAAGGGAGCTAACAAAGTGTGCAAGCTCCAGCGATCCATTTATGGACTGGTGCAAGCCTCTCGGAGTTGGAATAAACGCTTTGATAGTGTGATCAAAGCTTTTGGTTTTATACAGACTTTCGGAGAAGCCTGTATTTACAAGAAAGTGAGTGGGAGCTCTGTAGCATTTCTGATATTATATGTAGATGACATATTACTGATCGGAAATAATATAGAATTTCTGGATAGCATAAAGGGATACTTGAATAAAAGTTTTTCAATGAAAGACCTCGGGGAAGCTGCTTACATATTGGGCATTAAGATCTATAGAGATAGATCAAGACGCTTAATAGGACTTTCACAAAGCACATACCTTGACAAAGTTTTGAAAAAGTTCAGAATGGATCAGGCAAAGAAAGGGTTCTTGCCTGTGGCACAAGGTGTGAAATTGAGTAAGACTCAATGCCCGACCACCGCAGAAGATAGAGAGAAGATGAAAAATGTTCCCTATGCTTCAGCCATAGGCTCTATCATGTATGCAATGCTGTGTACCAGACCTGATGTGTGCCTTGCTGTAAGTTTAGCAGGCAGGTAACAAAGTAATCCAGGAGTGGATCACTGGACAGCGGTCAAGAACATCCTTAAGTACTTGAGAAGGACTAAGGATATGTTTCTCATTTTTGGGGGTGACAAAGAGCTCGTCGTAAACGGTTACGTCGATGCAAGCTTTGACACTGATCCGGACGATTCCAAATCGCAAACCGGATACGTATTTACATTAAACGGTGGAGCTGTCAGTTGGTGCAGTTCTAAACAAAGCGTCGTGGCGGGATCTACATGTGAAGCTGAGTACATAGCCGCTTCAGAAGCGGCCAATGAAGGAGTCTGGATGAAGGAGTTCATATCCGATCTAGGTGTTGTACCTAGCGTATCGGGTCCAATGAAAATCTTTTGTGACAATACTGGTGCAATTGCCTTGGCAAAGGAATCCAGATTTCACAAAAGAACCAAACACATCAAGAGACGCTTCAACTCCATCCGGGATTTGGTCCAGGTGGGAGACATAGAGATATGCAAGATACATACGGATCTGAATGTTGCAGACCCGTTGACTAAGCCTCTTCCACGAGCAAAACATGATCAGCACCAAAACTCCATGGGTGTTAGAATCATTACTTTGTAATCTAGATTATTGACTCTAGTGCAAGTGGGAGACTGAAGGAAATATGCCCTAGAGGCAATAATAAAGTTATTATTTATTTCCTTATATCATGATAAATGTTTATTATTCATGCTAGAATTGTATTAACTGGAAACATAATACATGTGTGAATACATAGACAAATAGAGTGTCACTAGTATGCCTCTACTTGACTAGCTCATTAATCAAAGATGGTTATGTTTCCTAGCCATGAACAAAGAGTTGTTGTTTGATTAACGAGATCACATCATTAGTTGAATGATCTGATTGACATGACCCATTGCATTAGCATAGCACCCGATCGTTTAGTATATTGCTATTGCTTTTATCCATGACTTATACATGTTCCTTTAACTATGAGAATATGCAACTCCCATTTACCGTAGGAACACTTTGTGTGCTACCAAACGTCACAACGTAACTGGGTGATTATAAAGGTGCTCTACAAGTGTCTCCGAAGGTACATGTTGAGTTGGCATACTTCGAGATTAGGATTTGTCACTCCGATTGTCGGAGAGGTATCTCAGGGCCTTCTCGGTAATGCACATCACATAAAGCCTTGCAAGCATTGCAACCAATGAGTTAGTTGCGAGATGATGTATTACGGAACGAGAAAAGAGACTTGCCGGTAACGAGATTGAACTAGGTATTGGATACCGACGATCGAATCTCGGGTAAGTAACATACCGATGACAAAGGGAACGACGTATGTTGTTATGCGGTCTGACCGATAAAGATCTTCGTAGAATATGTAGGAGCCAATATGGGCATCCAGGTCCCGCTATTGGTTATTGACCGGAAACGTGTCTCGGTCATGTCTACATTGTTCTCGAACCGTAGGGTCCGCACGCTTAACGTTACGATGACAGTTATTATGAGTTTATGCATTTTGATGTACCGAAGGAGTTCAGAGTCCCGGATGTGATCACGGACGTGACGAGGAGTCTCGAAATGGTCGAGACATAAAGAATTATATATTGGAAGCCTATGTTTGGACATCGGATGCATTCCAGGTGAAATCAGGATTTTACCGGAATACCGGGAGGGTTACCGGAACCCCCCGGGAGCATAATGGGCCAACATGGGCCTTGGAGGAGAGGTGAGAGGGCTGCCCTCATGGGCTGTGCGCCTCCCCCCTTCCCCTAGTCCTATTAGGACTAGGAGAGGTGGGCGCCCCCTCTCTCTCTCTCTCCCCCTTGGAGAATCCTAGTCCAACTAGGATTGGGGGGAGGAATCCTACTCCCAGAGGGAGTAGGACTCTCTGGCGCGCCCTAGCTTGGCCGGCCAGCCCCTCCCCCTTGACTCCTTTATATACGGGGGCAGGGGGCACCCCAAAGACACACAAGTTGATCTACGGATCGTTCCTTAGCCGTGTGCGGTGCCCCCTTCCACCAAATTCCACCTCGATTATATCGTTGCAGTGCTTAGGCGAAGCCCTGCGCCGGTAACACATCAAGATCGTCACCACGCCGTCGTGCTGACGGAACTCTTCCCCGACGCTTTGCTGGATCGGAGCCCGGGGATCGTTATCGAGCTGAACGTGTGCCAAGAACTCGGAGGTGCCGGAGTAACGGTGCTGTGATCGGTTGGATCGCGAGGAGAACGTACGACTACTTCCTCTACGTACGACTACTTCCTCTACGTTGTGTCAACGCTTCCGCTTCGGTCTACGAGGGTACGTAGACAAACACTCTCCCCTCTCGTTGCTATGCATCACCATGATCTTGCGTGTGCGTAGGAAATTTTTTGAAATTACTGCGTTCCCCAACAAAAAGTCCATCAGTATGGAGTTTCTTCATGCGCTTTACACCGATATGACCTAAACGGCAGTGCCACAAATAAGTTGCACTATCATTATCAACTCTGCATCTTTTGGCTTCAACATTATGAATATGTGTATCACTACTATCTAGATTCATCAAAAATAGACCACTCTTCGAGGGTGCATGACCATAAAAGATATTACTCATATAAATAGAACAACCATTATTCTCTGATTTAAATGAATAACCATCTCGCATCAAACAAGATCCAGATATAATGTTCATGCTCAACGCTGGCACCAAATAACAATTATTTAGGTCTAATACTAATACCGAAGGTAGATGTAGAGGTAGCGTGCCGACCGCGATCACATCGACTTTGGAACCATTTCCCACGCGCATCGTCACCTCGTCCTTTGCCAGTGTTCGCTTAATCCGTAGTCCCTGTTTCGAGTTGCAAATATTAGCAACAGAACCAGTATCAAATACCCAGGTGCTACTGCGAGCTCTAGTAAGGTACACATCAATAACATGTATATCACATATACCTTTGTTCACCTTGCCATCCTTCTTATCCGCCAAATACTTGGGGCAGTTCCGCTTCCAGTGACCAGTCTGCTTGCAGTAGAAGCACTCAGTTTCAGGCTTAGGTCCAGACTTGGGTTTCTTCTCTTGAGGAGCAAAGTTCCCCTTCTTTTTCCCTTTGCCCTTTTTCTTGAAACTAGTGGTCTTGTTGACCATCAACACTTGATGCTCCTTTTTGATTTCTACCTCCGCAGCCTTTAGCATTGTGAAGAGCTCGGGAATCGTCTTATCCATCCCTTGCATATAGTTCACCACGAAGCCTTTGTAGCTTGGTGGAAGTGATTGGAGAATTCTGTCAATGACGCAATCATCCGGAAGATTAACTCCCAGTTGAATCAAGTGATTACAATACCCAGAAATTTTGAGTATATGCTCACTGACAGAACTATTCTCCTCCATCTTACAGCTATAGAACTTATTGGAGACTTCATATCTCTCAATCCGGGCATTCTGTTGGAATATTAACTTCAACTCTTGGAACATCTCATATGCCCCATGACGTTCAAAACGTCGCTGAAGTCCCGGTTCTAAGCCGTAAAGCATGGCACATTGAACTATCGAGTAGTCATCAGCTTTGCTCTGCCAGACGTTCTTAACGTCGTCAGTTGCATCAGCAGCAGGCCTGGCACCCAGCGGTGCTTCCAGGACGTAACTCTTCTGTGCAGCAATGAGGATAATCCTCAAGTTACGGACCCAGTCCGTGTAATTGCTACCATCATCTTTCAACTTTTCTTTCTCAAGGAACGCACTAAAATTCAATGGAACAACAGCACAGGCCATCTATCTACAATCAACATAAACAAGCAAGATACTATCAGGGACTAAGTTCATGATAAATTTAAGTTCAATTAATCATATTACTTAAGAACTCCCACTTAGATAGACATCCCTCTAATCTTCTAAGTGATCACGTGATCCAAATCAAACTAAACCATAACCGATCATCACGTGAAATGGATTAGTCTTCAATGGTGAACATCATTATGTTGATCATATCTACTATATGATTCACGCTCGACCTTTCGGTCTCCGTGTTCCGAGGCCATATCTGCATATGCTAGGCTCGTCAAGTATAACCCGAGTATTCTGCGTGTGCAAAACTGGCTTGCACCTGTTGTAGATGGACGTAGAGCTTATCACACCCGATCATCACGTGGTGTCTGGGCACGACGAACTTTGGCAACGGTGCATACTCAGGGAGAACACTTCTTGATAATTTAGTGAGAGATCATCTTATAATGCTATCGTCAATCAAAGCAAGATAAGATGCATAAAAAAGATAAACATCACATGCAATCAATATAAGTGATATGATATGAACATCATCATCTTGTGCTTGTGATCACCATCTTCGAAGCACCGTCATGATCACCATCGTCACCGGCGCGACAGCTTGATCTCCATCGTAGCATCGTTGTCGTCTCGTCAATCTTATGCTTCTACGACTATCGCTGCCGCTTGGTGATAAAGTAAAGCATTACAGGGCGATTGCATTGCATACAATAAAGTGACAACCATATGGCTCCTGCCAGTTGCCGATAACTCAGTTACAAAACATGATCGTCTCATACAATAAAATTTAGCATCATGCCTTGACCATATCACATCACAACATGCCCTGCAAAAACAAGTTAGACGTCCTCTACTTTGTTTGTTGCAAGTTTTACGTGGCTGCTACGGGCTTAAGCAAGAACCAATCTCACCTACGCATCAAAACCACAACGATAGTTTGTCAAGTTGATGTCGTTTTAACCTTCGCAAGGACCGGGCGTAGCCACACTCGGTTCAACTAAAGTTGGAGAAACTGACACCCGCTAGCCACCTGTGTGCAAAGCACGGTGGTAGAACCAGTCTCGCGTAAGCGTACGCGTAATGTCGGTCCGGGCCGCTTCATCCAACAATACCGCCGAACCAAAGTATGACATGCTGGTAGGCAGTATGACTTATATCGCCCACAACTCACTTGTGTTCTACTCGTGCAAATAACATCAAACCATAAAAACGTAGGCTCGGATACCACTGTTGGGGAACGTAGTAATTTCAAAAAAATTCCTACGCACACACAAGATCATGGTGATGCATAGCAACAAGAGGGGAGAGTGTTGTCTACGTACCCTCGTAGATCGAAGCGGAAGCGTTGATGCAACGTAGAGAAAGTAGTCGTACGTCGTCTCGGTCCAACCGATCCAAGCACCGTTACTCCGGCACCCCCGAGTTCTTAGCACACGTTCAGCTCGATGACGCTCCCCGGGCTCCGATCCAGCAAAGCTTCGGGGATGAGTTCCGTCAGCACGACGACGTGGTGACGATGATGATGTTATACCGACGCAGGGCTTCGCCTAATGTAACGCCCCGGATCCGATGCGCCAGGTGTCTGCCAGTTATTTGCCGTCGTTGCCATGTCATTTGCTTGCGTGTCGCATCTTGCCATGTCATCATCCGCATTGCATCATCATATTTTTAGAAACTTGCATCCGTCCGGGTTCTCCGAGTTCTCTCCCTTGTCCGTTCTGAGACCAACCACACTTGCACGCGCCCGCGGCATGTCCGAATATTATTTTATAAGTGGCGTAAAAATGTTCTCGGAATGGGATGAAACTTGTCGAGCGGCCTTATTATAGTGTAGACAGACCGCCTGCCAAATTTCATCGCATTCGGAGTCCGTTTGATAGCTCAACCGTTAAACATATAGCGGTACCGTTGCCGGTACTTTCGTCGGATGTTTTCGGTCTCCGGAAACCGTGCCGGGCTGCATCTCTCCCCTCTTCTCTCAGACCAACCCGCTCTTCACAATCCGCCAGACCCAACCTAACCTCTCTCATCAGCCCGCAGCCCTCCTCGCGCGCGCGTCCGAAAGCTGTCCCGAACCCGACCCGGATAGTCGTCACCGTTGTGTCCGGATCATCCCCTAACATCTTTAAAACATCACCGTTTTCTTTATTGGGCTCCCTAGCCTATTTATTTCGAACCGCCCGATCGCGATCGGAGGATCCAAATCATCCCCTTTCGTATATATATAGTCCGCCCTTAGTCATTTTGGACAAACCCTAAAATCTAGGGACTTTGTCCCGTCGAGCCGCCGCCACCTACCGTATCTTCCTCGGGATCCAGATCCTTTTCCTCTTCATGTTCACCACCACACCAACCCGAGCCAGCCCCCCTCCATCCACCAGCGCCTCTTCTGCTCGATCCCGAGGGGATCACGAGCAGCTCACCACCGGCTGCAAGCAGCAGCACCACCAGGACCCCGTCACCCCTTCCCTTCTTCTTCTCCTCCGTCCCTCCTCCCTCTGGTTCTTTCCCTCGTCTCTCAATTCTCTCCCTCTCTGTACCAGGAACAACCATGGTTGGCCGCAGCTCCCTCGCCGCCGTTTGCACCAGGTCCAGCCGGGAGACGGACGGATCCGTCCTCCCGCGTCCTTCCCCGCGTCCCGCTCGTCCCGGAGCTCCCCTGCTTCGCCTTGGACGCCGCAGTCAAGCCCTGCCTCCGCCGCCTCGCCAAATCCCGCGCCGCCATGCCCGACCTCGCCTCTGCTTCCTCTACAACGAACAGCAGCAACTCGAGGCCGTGCCCCTGCTTCATTCCCTCTTCCTCGAGTCCTCTCTCTCTCTCGCTGAATGCTCCCTCTCTGTTTTCTTCACAGGGAACTGACGCCGCCCCCGAGCTCCATCCGCGCCGATCCCCATCTTCCTCCTCGTCGCGCCGTTCGTCAGTCCCGCCGCCGCCCTGCCAAGTCTGTCCCGCCGGAGTTCCTCGTCGCCGGGAACCGCCTCCCCGACCCTCGGACTGCCCGGTTCCGCCGAGCCCGCGGGTCCCCTGCCTCTGCATCGCGCCTCTGCTCATCTCCTGCATCACCTGAACCCACTGCTGCTTCTGTTCCTCGTTCGTCAGTAACGAGAGCAGCAGCTCGGGAACGAGCCCGCCCGCGTTGACCGCGCTCCTGGCCAACTCCATCAGGGCCGCTCGGCCTCACGCCAGCCTGGCCTGCTTCCCCTGCCACCTCACCGAGCCGGCCCAAGTGCCATAGTGAGCCACCCCAAGCCCAGCCGCCCCTGGTTTCAGCCCATGATGTGTTTTTTTTCCGTTGGACGAATTTCCTATTAATCCAGTGTATTACTGTTTTACAGAAAAGTCCCTCTAGATCATGCATTTAATAACTCATCAACGGTGCATCATATTAAAATGTTTTATATATGAAACTTGCTCAGAATTTTGTGTGGTTTAATAATATCCAACTTTCATCTATGTTTAACATGATTAAAATGCTGTTTGTTTAAATTTGCTCCTATGCCATGCTAAAATGATTTATTTCATAACTAATTAACCGTAACTCGGAATTTAATAATTTATATATGTAAATGGGGTAGAAAAATGCCTAGTTTAACATGTTGCACTTTACTTTCCTGCTTAACAACAATAAAATATGCTTTAGGACAGATCAGTACCATATCTAAAATATGCACATGAGGTTTTTCCGGAATTGTTGTTCGTTGCTTCCGGCCTCATTTAAACTTGACTAGATAGGTAGTTTTGCTTTGCTTCACCCCCTTGCCATGTTTAACAACATTTAATATTGTTGGGTACATAATCGAGAGAGAACTAAATATTTGTTGTGGTGTTTCGTCAATATGCAACTCGTTGCATATTGAACTCCACTTAATTTGTAGAATTGTCTGTTGCACCTTGCCATGCCATGCATATTTAAACCGGACATGCATCATACTTGGTTGTGCATCATGCCATGTTCATGTGTTGTTTGTTTACTATGTTGTGTGCTTCTTTCCGGTGTTGCTTCTTTGGGTTGATTCCGTTATCATCGCGTTTGTGAGGATCCGTTCGCCTTCGTCCGTTTGTCTTCTTCATGGACTCGTTCTTCTTCCTTGCAGGATCTCAGGCAAGATGACCATACCCTCGAAATCACTTCTATCTTTGCTTGCTAGTTGCTCGCTCTTTTGCTATGCCTATGCTGCGATACCTACCACTTACTATATCATGCCACCCATATTGCCATGTCAGCCTCTAACCATCCATGTCCTAGCAAACCGTTGATTGGCTATGTTACCGCTTTGCTCGGCCCCTCTTATAGCGTTGTTAGTTGCAGGTGAAGATGAAGTTTGTTCCTTGTTGGAACATGGAGATGTTGTTCCTTGTTGGAATATGTTTACTTGTTGGGATATCACAATATATCTTATTTATTTAATGCATCTATATACTTGGTAAAGGGTGGAAGGCTCGGCCTTATGCCTGGTGTTTTGTTCCACTCTTGCCGTCCTAGTTTCCGTCATATCGGTGTTATGTTCCCGGATTTTGCGTCCCTAACGCGGTCGGGTGATTTATGGGACCCCCTTGACAGTTCGCTTTGAATAAGACTTTTCCAGCAGGCCCAACCTTGGTTTTACCATTTGCCTACCACCTACCCATTTCCCTTGGGTCTGATCAACCCGAGGGTCATCTTTATTTAGCCCCCCTGGGCCAATGCTTGTCTAAGTGTTGGTCCAAACCAGAGCCACTTGCGGTGCCACCCCTAGGCAACTTGGGGTATCGTCGGTTGCCGTACGTAGTGTTCATCCAGTGTTGCCCTGAGAACGAGATATGTGCAGCTCCTATCAGGATGTCGGCGCATCGGGCGGCTTTGCTGGACTTGTTTTATTACTGTCGAAATGTCTTGTAGCCGGGATTCCGAGGCTGATCGGGTCTTCCCGGGGAGAAGGAATATCCTTCGTTGATCGCGAGAGCTTATCATGGGCTAAGTTGGGACACCCCTGCAGGGTTTTGAACTTTCGAAAGTCGTGCCCGCGGTTATGTGGCAGATGGGAATTTGTTAATGTCCGGTTGTAGAAAACCCGAAGTTGATCTTAATTAAAAATACACCAACCGCGTGTGTAATCGTGATGGTCTCTTCTCGGCGGGGTCCGGGAAGTGAACACGGTTGTTGGAGTTATGCTTGGCGTAAGTAGTTCAGGATCACTTATTGATCATAGTTGTTCGACCGTGCTTTGCCTTCTCTTCTCGCTCTCATTTGCGTATGTTAGCCACCATATATGCTAGTCGCTTGCTGCAGCTCCACCACATACCTTTTACCCTACCTTTAAGCTTAAATAGTCTTGATCTCGCGGGTGTGAGATTGCTGAGTCCTCGTGACTCACCAGATACTTCCAATACCAGCTTGCAGGTGCCGATGAAACCGTGCAGGTGACGCACCCGAGCTCAAGGAGGAGCTTGGTGAAGATCTTGCCCTTTATGTTGTTTCGTTCTAGTCGATCAGTAGTGGAGCCCAGTTGGGGTCGATCTTGGACCTTTTGTCGCTTTTGGGGTAGTCTTCTTTAATTTTGGTACCGTAGTCGGACCTTGAGTGTATTTTGTATGATGGATGTTATTTATGTACTCGTGTGAAGTGGCGATTGTAAGCCAACTATGTATCTTTCCCCTTTATTTATTACATGGATTGTGTGAAGATTACCTCACTTGCGACATTGCTTTCAATGCGGTTATGCCTCTAAGTCGTGCCTCGACACGTGGGAGATATAGCCGCATCGAGGGCGTTACACCTAAGCACCGCAACGATATGACCGAGGTGGAATATGGTGGATGGGGGCACCGCACACGGCTAAGGAACGATCACGAAGATCAACTTGTGTGTCCTAGGGTGCCCCCTGCCCCCGTATATAAAGGAGGGAGGGGGAGGCCGGCCGGCCCTATGGGGCGCGCCAAAGGGAGGGGGGAGTCCTCCTCCTAGTGGGAGTAGGACTCCCCTTTCGTAGTCCAACTAGGAAGAGAGAGGGGGAAGGAAAGAGAGGGAGAGGGAGAGGGAAAGGGGGGCCACCCCCCCTCCTAGTCCTATTCGGACTCCCCATGAGGGGGGCGCGCCACCTCCTGGGCTGCTGCCCTCTCTCTCCCCTCAGGCCCACTAAGGCCCAATACTTCCCCGGGGGGTTCCGGTAACCCCTCCGGCACTCCGGTTTTCTCCGAAACCACTTGGAACAATTCCGGTGTCCGAATATAGCCGTCCAATATATCGATCTTTATGTCTCGACCATTTCGAGACTCCTCGTCATGTCCGTGATCACATCCGGGAATCCGAACTACCTTCGGTACATCAAAATGTATAAACTCATAATAACTGTCATCGTAACGTTAAGCGTGCGGACCCTACGGTTCGAGAACAATGTAGACATGACCGAGACACGTCTCCGGCCAATTACCAATAGCGGGACCTGGATGCCCATATTGGCTCCTACATATTCTACGAAGATCTTTATCGGTCAGACCGCATAACAACATACGTTGTTCCCTTTGTCATCGTTATGTTACTTGCCCGAGATTCGATCGTCGGTATCCAATACCTAGTTCAATCTCGTTGCCGGCAAGTCTCTTTACTCGTTCCGTAATACATCATCTCATAACTAACATATTAGTTGCAATGCTTGCAAGGCTTATGTGATGTGCTTTACCGAGAGGGCCCAGAGATACCTCTCCGACTATCGGAGTGACAAATCCTAATCTCGAAATACGCCAACCCAACAAGTACCTTTGGAGACACCTGTAGAGCACCTTTATAATCACCCAGTTACGTTGTGACGTTTGGTAGCACACAAAGTGTTCCTCCGGTAAACGGGAGTTGCATAATCTCATAGTCATAGGAACATGTATAAGTCATGAAGAAAGCAATAGCAACATACTAAAACGATCGGGTGCTAAGCTAATGGAATGGGTCATGTCAATCAGATCATTCAACTAATGATGTGACCTCATTAATCAAATAACAACTCTTTGTTCATGGTTAGGAAACATAACCATCTTTAATTAACGAGCTAGTCAAGTGGAGGCATACTAGTGACACTCTGTTTGTTTATATATTCACACATGTATTATGTTTCCGACTAATACAATTCTAGCATGAATAATAAACATTTATCATGATATATGAGGAAATAAATAATAACTTTATTATCGCCTCTAGGGCATATTTCCTTCATTGGATGCTGCTATTGTTGTCCCACATGTGGTTGTTGGCCAGGTGGCATCTATGGGTGCCAAGGTTGATGCGGTAGGTGCTTTGGCACCTAATTCTGAGGCGTTGAAGACCATCAGACCGCCCATCTTTGACCATGAAAGTATGATGGCACGTATTGGCGAGGTGGTCTTCGCGAAAATGCTTTGTCGCTTGCTCACTGGTTTGGAGGCAGCTAGCCCGGGTCTGGCAAGGTGATTGCCGGCCTCCTAGAGGTGGAGGCTTCTACGGGGAAAATCAAGAAGGTGAAGAAGGCTCTCAGGAGCATAGGCAAGAAGAGTGGCACCATTGGTAAGGCATCCGCGGCTGCTTAATGGATGATACTCAGTCTCTTCGATCACCATCTCCGATTGGCTCGTCTCCATGGATTGGGTGGTGTCCGTTGTATTCAACTTAGTTTCGTTGGGAGTTTCATTGCGACATAGAAGTGCGAGGGATTATGGTTGTTTCATGTTATGTTTGTTTGTCGGGTTGATCGGGGGGTCATCGAGTTTCTTTATTAGCGAGTAGTCCGTATGTGGTTTATATGTATCGGTTTTCGCCCGGCTTTCCGTTAATTAACCAGGCAATTCTTTTCTTCTTAATTAATCGATGAGGCAAAACTTTTGCATCCGTTTCGAAAAAAATAAAAAAATCAAACTAACTTCAAATTATAATTGAAATTTGTAAATAAAAAAACAAAGATTCTTTTTATCTTGGCCATTCAAACTGAACATGAGTCCTACCACAATTAAAATTTAAAACTCTGGTACTGATCATGTACTACTTAAAAAAATCTGATGCACCAATTGCCGAGGTATCTTATTATGTACTGATCATGTTGATTCAAGCCACAAACATCACAAAACCACTAGCTTAGATTATTTCTTGCCTAGCTGTTGCAGAGGAGATGCCCTTTCCCCTAATCGTGGTAAAGTAGGAGATGAGATGGTGTCTATTCGGCAGGCACTCCTTGGCAGCTTCGTCGACGTTATAGTCCTCAGTCCACCTGCGACCTCTTGCATCATATTTGTCCAGTAAGATAGTAGGCTAGCTGTGGTCACGTCGACCATGCCAATATTGTGGCGCCTCTCAGAAGAACTTCTTCTCTGTGAGTACAAGATTGTCCATAAAAACATAAATTAGTCTGTGCTTATTATGCTTGCAACTATTTCTTTGGGGATCTAAAAAAACTATTTCTTTGGGAAACCATCACACAAAAAAAGTATGCTTATACATAGTTTAAAATGTGATATTGTACAGTAATACATTGCTCATGCTCTTTTTTGCTTTGCAGGTTTTCTAAAGCTTGCCAGTGAAAGTGTTCAAAGAAGTTGGAAGCTTCAGTAGAGTGACTATTCCAGCAGCAATGCTATTTGGCATGGCTCGGTCACCCACTATATCATGATCATGAGTTCGGAAAAATGTTGCTGCAAAGGATGTTGCTCGCTGGACATCCAGCTTTTCTTCTTTTTTTTTTCTTCAAAACTCAATGGAGCCGAGACGCGGCGAATGGATCACTCAACATGACTAGCCCCCATTCGAGATGCTACACACCATCACCATGCCGGCCAGAGGCAAGAATGTGCACTGCAAACGGTTGCACCACCGAGGCATGGATGACTGGATGAGAAATACTTGTCCATCCTTTTCAGATAAGACATTCCATTCCATGGTACATTGAGATGTGGGCAGACACCGTCCACACCTTTGTGTCTGTGAACGCACCGTCATTCATAGAGAGGTAATAAAGCTTCACACACACTGCTCCGGGTATATCCTAATCCTATAGTCTGGTCAAAATATAGGAATTATTTTGCGGCTGTGACGTGCGCAGGTTAGCCCACTTGGTGCACTAGCTAATTAAACTAGCTCGGTCTACCCATTTGGCCATTTTGACAAACTTAGTATAAACTGGATTAACAGGCGCACTTTTCCCACGCACGTTCGTGTGCACCACGATGTATATGTGCATGATGGCGACCTGCACCTTTTATTTGTTCACATCTGCAGCGAAATTATATATGTGGTGTTTCTGTTAATTGAATTGAATTAGCTCCGCGCGCACTAGCCCTAATTCTCTTGATTGCCACACAAAAACGATCGGTCCTACGGTAGTGCCCATGCAGGTTTTGCTGAACTTTCAGTCTCAGTGGGATGCATATACCGCAACCTTGACTTGACTGTGCACGTCACGTGTGATGCGGCCATGCACACCCAGCGACTGATGCAATGACCATCATCTAGCCTACTGCTACCTCAGTCCCTTATATTTACTTAGATACGGATGTAAACATATTTTAGTGTTAGGTACATCCGCATCTACTCAAATCTGATACAATTAATTTGGGACGAAGGTAATACTTAGCTTGATTGATGACCCTGTTTTTTCAAGGAGAATAACACTCTAAGCCTCTACATAAATTGGTGCACAGAGTCAGATATTATTCATTATTTAGCAATGTGAAGTAGAGCCTAGCGTCAATGTCGAGCGAATCAACTTAAAGAAAGGGTGGGGGGGGGGGGGGGGAATCTCGTGCTAAGGGCATGTATAATGATTCTATCTTACCAGTGCCACATCGGATAAATATTGAGTGAAGGAGTAGTGAGAAAGCAGAAGAAAAGGCTTGCCTTCTCTTAATCTCTTAACACAATATCTCTTACACATAATTAGAGATATCTGGTAACTCGAGATTAGACTAAGATATACAAAACAAGACCAAGCATACATATCAGTGCCAGAGAGCGCATCTACAAAAACAGGTGTGTAAAATCCGGTTAACATCCTTACTTTTTTTGTGCTGTGAACGTTGAGCTTTATTGCTGTAACAAGCTCCTTGTACAATCAGCGCAAAGCCTGCTTACAAGAAAACTCAGAAATTCCTAAAGCCAGCATTCGGAAATGTTAGAAGGGAGAGAAAGATTGATGGAATAGTTCATTGTATTGCTTGAGCCTCGTGGGCATATATATAGGAGTACATGATCTACTTGGAGTACAAGGCAAGCCAGAATATTTCCTAGTTTAACCTATGTTTCCTAATACAATCACGTTATTCAACATCCCCCCGCAGTCACAACGGTAGCGACGCAGACGGTGATACTGGAGAAGAATCCGAAGGCAAGCCGACGGACACCCCCCACAGTCGTAACGGTCGACGCATCGCGGAGTCGTGGCTGGAGTGGAAACCAACGAGGTTGCTCAAGCAGGCGGTAGCCCTTTGTGCCGTTTGTCGATGTAGCCGAGAGCGTGGGTGGTGGAGCCGTGGTCGAGGTAGCCGTGCGAAGAATGCCGTGGTCGATGTCGAGTCGGGGTAGCCGGTGTCGAGGAAGTCGCCGTGGAGCCGCGGGCGCAAGTAGGCACCGAGTTAGCAGGGGCGCATTGTTGTCGAAGTAGTGGTGCGCCGGGAAGGAGATGTTTGTTGACGACGCGTCGCGGCAGGTTTGCCAATCCCGGGGACACATCGTAGACGAAGGCACGCACCGGTGTTGCCAGCACCGGGCATGCATAGACGGACGAAGACGAAGTTGACGAAGCACCGCACCAGGCTTGCCAGGCCCAGGGACGCGTCGTGGACGAAGGCACGCATCGGTGTTGCCAGCACCGGGCATGCGTAGACTGGGACCTGCACGAGCTATACGAAGACGAAGTGGGGTGGACGGGCGGCGGCGGCAGCTACGGAGGTAGCCGCGGCGGCGGCCAAACAAGAGCGGCGGCGGCGTCCTGACGGCGGCGGCGGCGGCGGCTAGGTTAGGAGTGCGGCGGCGGTGCTTGAAGTAGGCGAAGAACCCTGACAGCGTGACGAAGACCGGCGCGGACGATGGCGTTCCCGCGCCAAGGGAGACGGCGCGGCGCATACCACGGGAGGTCGACGCGCGGTGACGGCGGAGTGGACTGCGTGCCGCGGCACTACGGCCCGAAGGAGCGACGCGGCGGCGGCAGGCGGGTCGGGGCGACGGTGGTAAGACCTCGGGGCGGCGGCGGGGACCGCGGGCCGCGACGCTGCGGCCGGAAGGGGCGACACAACGGCGGTTCATGAGTCGGTGCAGCCGCGGGGATGGCCTCGGGACGGCGGCGTGGACCGCGTGCCACGCTCGCTACGGCCCGACGGGGCGACGCAGCGGTGGCGCGAGGGTCGATGCAGCCATGGGACGGCCTAGAGAGGACGCCCTCGGGGCGGCGGGGGACCGCGGGCCGCGGCACTACGGCCCGAAGGGGCGACGCAGCGGTGACGCGGGTCGGTGCAGCCGGGAGAAGAACCACGGGGCGGCGGCGCTGCGGCCCGACGGGGCGACGCAGCGGCAACCCGATGCTCGATCGATGGAGAGGCGCGCTGAACTCGGGGACGATCTTCACGGGACCTGCGGAGGCGCGCGTAACCGACGGGCCAGGTCGGTCGCGCGGCGTAGATGAGTCGGATCGCGGCGGCGAGCGGGTGATCAAGCCGATCGCGCGCGAGGTCGCGGACGCCGCTCGGTGGAGGTGTGGTGGCGACGGAGTCCGAGATGAAGCCGGCGGCGGCGGTCAGCAGGGCGGCTATGATTGGCCGCTGCATGACACGAGGCCGCCGGGTCGGAGTGATGCAGGAGTCCCGGTCGAAACAGGGCGGTGACGGCTGGCGTAGATCGACGGGCGGGCCGTCGCGCGAACGGCGGCAGTGAAGGGCCGCCGCATGACGCGAGGCCGCCAGGTCGGGGCGACCGGCGGGCCGACGCGCGGACGTGCGAGGCCGCCGAGTCGGGGCGACAGACGGGCAGACGCGCGGACGACGCGCGAGGCCGCCGGGTCGGTGAAGAAGCCGGCCAATCGCGCCGGTGTTGGAGTAGAGGCGCACGGGGTCGACGGCGGCGATGGGCGACGCAAACCGGATCACATAGACCGGAAAACCAAAAAGTAGACGCCGATCAAAACGACCGGCGAGAGAGAGAAAACCCGGATCAAAGGATCGGGAAAAAGACTCTCTAGGGCAGCCGGACAACACGGCCGGCGGACGAACCCTAGGTACGGGCGGCGCGGCCCCCGGCGGCGGTCATGGAGGCCGACCACCCCGGGGGCGGCGCGCAGGTGCGGAAGCGGCGGCGGCTAGGGTTTAGGATCGACTTGCGATAGATACCATGTTAGAAGGGAGAGAAAGATTGATGGAATAGTTCATTGTATTGCTTGAGCCCGTGGGCATATATATATAGGAGTATATGATCTACTTGAAGTACAAGGCAAGCCAGAATATTTCCTAGTCTAACCTATGTTTCCTAATACAATCACGTTATTCAACAGGAAATCGACAAGGAACACACATGCTTGGCACAGAGGTCCGCCGAACAATTAGCGTCCCTCGGGACATGTCTAACTAAAAATAAATAAAACTTGACGATTTCTCCCGTATTTCATCTAAGAAAGGTGCTACAATAGAACCATTATTGTTGCGCGAAGACCAGAGGTTGACGGCCCCTAAACAGTACACTTTCATCAGCACGTGTGAGAAACCCCAAAGTTGCGGAAAAATAAGGCCCTCCCGGAGAGCCATCGCTTCGGCGATCAGCGGATCCTTGATCCCAATGAAAGGTTTTACTCCAAGCTCCCATGAAGGCCAGGTGAGACCAAGCCATACCCCTACCTGCTCCATGTGAGCTTCATTGTTGATGGCCCCATCAGTATTGATTTTTACTCAACTAGTGTCAGGCAGCCTCCAACATTAATCATCAGGGATGTTACATTTATGTGTCGGCATATCGAGCAACAGAAGATCATCCCTGACCATCTTCACCATATGAATAGGATCAAAAGGAACCTAATCATGTTTCCGTCGGTTACCGGCTAACCATATGGCATTCATGACTGTAATCAACTTGCCTCTGATGATCAGAGATTATAATTTCCAGAAAAATGTCCTTCGCCCAAGATGATGGATGGAGCCGTGGTAGTTTGAGGTCCAGGATGCCCCTCGCCAATACCCAATACTCCTTGGCATGAACACGGAACATGAGGGCATGTTGTAAGTCCTTCGTCATTGCTTTACACAGGTCACAATGTGCCGTTGTTCCGATATGGCAGTGTTGAAGAGTGGCATAATAAGGGAGGATACCCCGAAGAATCTGCCACCAGAACACCCGGACTCTTGGGACAACTTTCAGTTTCCCTAAAGCGTTCCATAAGTGATTATGTGACGATGATGGTCCCGCTATCGACCCTTCCTCTGGAGCTGATTGCTCTTTGTGAGTCATGACAGCATGATAAACCGGTTTAACAGAGTAAACACCTGATCTTTCAAGAGCCCAAGCATAGAAATCATCACCTCCCACTGCCCTCAAAGGAATATTTAGTATGTCATCTTCATTAGGTGTTGACGATAATGTACCACTTCCACGTCCCATGTCTCGAGTTGGGGATTAATGAGTTTTGCAACTTTATCAAGGGGGTCATTCCCTAGTCAGCCCATGGGTTTAAGTGTAGCTGTATTAGGATCCAGCGGTCAGACCAAATAGAGATCGCCTCCCGGCCGCCAACACGCTTGTTTAGCCACATCTCCAAGGTTGCGCATCCGGCAATGATGGTCTTCCAAGGAGAGGATGTCGATCTTGGAGCTTGGGCTTCCGTAACATTTAGGAAAGTACTTCACCTTCTAAACTCTGGAACATAGGGAGTCCGGGTGTGTAATCAGTCTCCCCCCCCCCCCCCCCCCCCCCAATGCTTGCCTAGCATTACTAAATCATACTATTCAAAATCCTGAAACCCCATGCCTCCCTTCACTTTAGGTGCCGCCAACTTCTCCCATGACAACCAATGAAGAGTCGTTTGTCGATGGAGCTGCTTGCTTGACTACATCTAATAAGGTAGTCTAACATATTTCTACACTAACATCTCTAGATCACATAAGCATTTTGGAGATTTCTACGATGACCGTAACAATTGGGATGAAGAATAATGTAACAATTTCATTCCCAATGCCTCCTAATGCTAATGTGCATAGGCCAATTTAAAAAATAGGATGAGTCGTGGGAACAACGTGAGTTTTTTCTATGAAGTACATGCATAGAGTCCTTTTCTAAAAAAAAGTACATGCATAGAGTTGGAAGGTTTATATAGGGAGTTTGTCCTTGGAGACACATTCTGATAGCTAGGTAATCTTGAATGATTGATCTTTATTATTTTTTGCATCTCAAGAGTCCATAAAGTGTATGACATGTCAATGTGAGTTTAATGATTATGCCACTCTATTGGAGCAGAAAAGATATGTTGCACATGAAAAGTGTAAGCGATGATCGACTACTGTAGGTAGAATCCTTGACACTCTTTTTCAATGTACAAATTTATGATTTCTTGACATGTTGGACAAACACCTGAGATAACAAAATTTGATTTAGACTAGACACGAGTACAGGTGAATGCAAATACAATGCAGTACAGACAGACATGCTTACCATCATTCAAAACTTTTTTTACGGTACCCTTGTACACCCTGAAGATAGATGGGAGTAGCAAGTAAATCTGGGCATTCATTTGACAGGGCAATTTAGTCCAGCTTCCTGTTTCAGTGCATTGCCGATGACGGTCTCCTCAACGTTGCTAACGTAGTCCATCTCAGAGACCAGCCGTCGCAACATTCATCATCCTCTTCTCCCCCTCCACCGAATGGAGGCTATAAAACGGTGTCGTGTTTAAACCATGTCACATCTCTGTCGTTGCTGTCGCTAGATTTCTCCACTGTCGGTCCGTGCTTGCACACCCCTCTGTCTCCGGCGGCGCAATGCTGCCTTGATTAGACTTAATCGTTAGCAATCCAAACCAATGCATTGCCTGTGTAGTATTTAGAATTCACATGTCGCATCGTCGTTACTCAATCTTATGGAAGTGATGGATTATAAATCTGTAAGAAGAACAATTTAACTCATGCATATGCATCAAAGCACCACTTACAAAATACACAAGGAGGTTGCTAAGCGTGATCGGGCAATTGTCCTTTTTTAGTTGAGCAATTGCATTTCCGGTCGATTATAAACAAATGACAAGCAAACGAGGTGCATGATTGCCAAATGGTCAATCCCAGAAGTACATGGAGTTCACTTGAGATTGTTCGCCCGGGTCGGCCGCCCATTGTTTCCTCTATTGCTATTCACCTTTCTGCCGGGGCCCCACTCCGTCGAACCAACCCTTCGCTGCATGTTCATCACGTGATCAAGGAACCTCTTGTAATTCAGGATTATGTTTTACCCTTTGTAAAACATAATACCCTTTGTGATGAGTAATAGGTAAGAGATACAATTAACACCTAAAATGCCCTTTGTGATTACAATTTTACCATTGAGATTAGGGTACTCCCTTCTTTTAACGGTGGTACCCCCGTGACAGTTGTGTTAGATACAAACCAATGCTGCTCGTTGGAATTGAAGGAATAAACGGCCCATGTGATTTCAGGGTACCGTAAAACAACTCTAGGCATGATCCTATCGGCGAGTATATGCTCTTTACATCCATTCCACCACACAATATGGAAGAGAAATTGAGATGTTAGCAGCCTCAACCGTCTATCCGTCTTTATGCTCGTGAACGCACCGTCATTCGTAGAGACACGGAAAAAAGGACACGCTGCCGTGCGTCTATATGCTTGTGAACGCGCTGTTATTCGTAGTCCGTTGAAAATACGAGTCAGCGTTGGAGATGCCTAAGCCCACGACTGTCCGTCTTTATGCTCGTGAAAGCGTCGTCATTTGTGGAGAGAAACAAAAAAGCTTAGAAAGCTTCACAAGCTGCTCCGGATATACTCTCACCGTTTCAAAATAAATGACTCGACTTTGTACTAGCTTTATCATTTACTCCCTCTGTTTCTTTTTAGTCTGCATATAAGGTTTGATCAAAGTCAGGCTTTGTAAAGTTTGACTTATTTTATATTAAAAAATATAAACATCGACAATATGAAATCAACATTGTCAGATGCACCATGAAATATATTTTCATACTATATAGTTTTAATATTGTAGATGTTCATCTTTTTTTATATGAATTTGGTCAAACTTTGTGTAGTTTGACTTTGACCAAATTTTATATACAGAGTAAAAAGAAACGGAGGGAGTATTTTTGGACGGAGGGAGTATATACGTAGTCCGGTCAAAACGCAGGAACTAGTTTGCGGCTCTTCTCACTGCCGTGCGTAGGCTAGCCAACTTGGTGCACTAGCTAGCTAGCTCTACCCATCTTGCCGAACGATCACCCCACGCACGCACCTTTGTTCTTCACGCTTTACTTTCATTCTCGATGGGGATAAGCGTACAGTTGACGTAAACGGGATTAACGCACGCACGTACTGTCAGTCACCGCACTTTTTCCACGGTTTGCTCGAGTGCCGCACGACGCGCGAAGGTGACCTTGCACTGCACCGTTTGCCCGTTCACATCCGGAGATTACGTATGTGGTGTTCTGCCAATTCAGCACCGCGTGCACTGGCCGCGACGCTCTCGGTTGCCACACGAACAGGATGGTGTGTCCTAATCCACACGCATGCAGGTTTTGCTGCTCAAGTTCAGTCTCACTGGGATGTAGTGGCGTGTGTATGTTGCGTGATACACACTGTACAGTGATCCTGCTATCTTGACTGACCAGTGGGCAGTCGTGGTGGTGAACGCGCATGGCTGGGTGGGTGGGTCCAGCTTGACCTTGACCCTGAGTTTACCGAGCGAACGCGGAACGACTTGACCCGAGTATTGCTCGCGCTCTGTCCAAGCTCCAAAGACAAAGACAGAACCTGTACATCTTGAGTGTTCTTGACGGATATGTACAAGTGGCTCAGAACACGCGTCGACGGGCCGAGCGCGACCGCACGCGCCATTTCCAATTCCAAGCATGCCGCGGCCGGCCCGGCTGGCTGTTGCCTGCACCGTCCCACCGGAGACTGACCCGACCACACCGACTCAGTCCTCACTTCGCCTGACGCGACGTGAGCGTGGGCAAGCTCAGCCACTTCTTGGACCTAGCCCAGCTGGACAGTCGCACGTCGAATGACCACACCGTCGCCGGACAACGACGCACGCACAATGCTACGTGCTCCGCCGCGCTCCCGGCCCCGGCCTGCGGTCACCACGCACCCAACGCGACGGACGGCGCCGAAACGCTTCAGGCGGGGTTCGCTAGCTCGTGGCGGCGATTAGCTGCGGCCATGTGCCGATGTGCGTGCATGGTCATGGAGCTAGCTCGGGGATTTCGATACGATCCGGTTCCGTTCGTTCATGCATTGGTTGCGATTTTGTTCTCGGTCGACCGGAATCGGATGCAGCTGTGGGCAAGCTAGCTGCACGCAGGGACCGTCCGACAAATCAGCCCAGCTCACCGGCCGGCAAAGGAGCCAACTAGCTAGCTTTTGGCACATGCCTGGCCAGCCGCGTACTAGCCATGTCCAGGCAGCGGTGTTAACCATCCGCGCCCGAGTGCCGGACGCTACATGTATTTTTTTTTAGCATCAGTACAGACACAAGCGCTCAAATACACGTGCATACACGCATCCCTATGAACGCACACACGCACGCCCTACCCCTATGAGCACCTTCGAGAGACTGAGCCGGCATATCATCTTGAGATTTACGAAGTCATCGTAGGCGCCTCGTCGACGACGGGAACGTCATCTAGTATTTCATTGCAAAGAAAAACGTCATCTAGTATTAGTTGTGCACTAGGTTGTCATCTTGTACGGTTATACGGTTGCTACATACTGTATATGTTTGTTGTAGTTTGCCCATCGCGTTTCTGATCGGTTTAGGCTGCGTTCGGACCGGAGGACAGCGAAACGAAGGAATGAAAAAAAGTACAGGAAGTGAAGTTGGATGAACAGTGCAAACCATAGGTCTCCAACAAGGCGTTTCCTTTGGTCTGAGTAGATGTTATTTTTCCCGTAAAAAGTACAGGTCAACCGCGCTTTCCCATGGAATGGGCAGACCTGATTCCTGCAGAGCGAACAGGCTCACGTGAAAATATTCCTGTGAAAATTAGGCCTGCAGAATTCCTGTGAGATTCCCGTGCGCCGAACGCAGCCTTAGTTTTTTGCCTTTGTATCTGCAAGATTTGGTCTTATACTACTTTGTATTTGTCGGCGTGTTTTGCGTGTGCATATATTGATTTTGATTGTGCGTATCCTACTTATGAAGAGTCGGGGTGTGTGTTCATTGTGTTTAGGCATTTCCAAAGCGGGCGCTCAAATCACCCACAATCTATGTACCGTGTGGTCCAAACGTGTTTAGCTATTCAATGCAGGTATGTATCGGTCCGTCAACCGGTCCCGGCGCACTTTTTCTCACAAACTCGAAATAAACTAGAACAGGAGGGGAGGGCTCTGCGGGCATTCGGACTGCAGCCGCATAGGCCCGGCCCACCCAAAACCCCTCAAGGACCCCGCGCCTCCGTCCTCTCATCTTTCTCTGCATATGTTCTCTCTATTGCCTCCACCGCCTCCCCACCACCCCGGCCGCTTGCCAAACCCTTGCCGAAACTCAACGACTTCGTCCCCTCCAAGGCTACACCCAGGCTCAACGCAGCTTGTCCTCCGCAGTCGTTCCACACGTCTCCTCCATCCGCCACACAGTAACCTCCGCCCTATGATACTCACTATACCAGGTAAGTGTTTGGTGAAATGCCCGTGCTAAATTTTTTGGTTTTTTGTCCCTAATTCTTTAAGAAATGGATTCTGATATGGACTACATATACGAGCACTATGTTGAATCATCTGATGGGTCATCCGATGAGGGCACGCAGCCATTTGACACTGATGGACGACTATTGTGCCCCTGATGCCCTATTCGCTGACAATGTTCGTCGATGCTTTTGGACGCGAAAAAAATGCCTTCAATCGTCTCTACCATGGCGTCATGTTCTTTGATGAATATAACTACTTCATCTTCTACATGCATTGGAGATGGAAGAAGTACTCAAAAGTTGTACAAGGGACATATCAGGGTCATGCTAAGAAGCCCACCATCATTATTGAAACAATTGCAGCACATGATCTTTGAATTTGGCATGCCCAGTCTCACAATGACATTAATGTGCTACGGCGGTCACCATTGTTTGCTAGATTGACTGAAGGGAAAGCTCCTCCTTGCCAATATACTTGGCATGCATACAATATGAGATACTATTTGGTTGACAGTGTCTATCATCCGTGGGCTATCTTTGTCAAAACCATCTATGGTCACTTGTCAAGAAAAAGCCTCACTTTGCTCAGAAATAAAAAGCAACTAGAAAAGTTGTTGAGAGGGCATTTGGAGTTCTTCAAACACGTTTTGCAGTTGTTCATGTTTGGAAGGGGTAGCCGTGGCCCCCCTTTGGCCTCCACGATGCTCCGCCAAGGAACATATCAGTGCTAATCCTGGGGATCTACAAAAACAGGTGTGTAAAATACGTTAGCAACCTTACTTCACTACCTCTCATAAGGTAGTATTACATATTTCTACACTAACCTTTCTGGATCGCGTAAGCATTTAGGAGATTTCTACGTTGACCATAACAGTTAGGGTGCAGAATAGTGCAATGGTTTCGTTCCCAGTGCCACCTAATCCTAATGTGCATTGGCCAAATCCAGGGACGGGCCAGAAATTTGGTATAGAGGGGGAGAGTTTCACATATGAAAAACATGAGTTGCGGGAACAGCGTGACTTTTTCTGAAGGAGTAGATGCATAGAGTTGGTTTATATAAGGAGTTTGTCCTGGGAGACACATTCCGGTAACTACTCAGTCTTGAATGATTGATTATTATTAGTTTGCATCCCAAGAGTACATAAAGTGTATGACATGTTAATGTGAGTTTAATGCTGATGTCACTGTATTGGCCAAGAAAAGATATGTTGCACATGAAAAGTGTTAGTGATGATCATACATACTACAGTAGGTAGAATCCTTGACTCTCTTTTTGCACGGACAAATGTATGATTTATTAACTTGTGTTGGACTAACAGCTGAGATGACGAGAGTGGATTTACAGTTTTAGAATAGGCGACACAAGCATGGATGAATGCAAATACAATGCACTACAGACAAACGTGCATATCATCATGCAATTTTCTTACGGTACCCTGGTACTCTCTGAAGATAGATGGGAGTAGCAAGTTTGTCCTCTTTCCTCCTCGCAAAAAAGGTCTTTATTCATCTTTGATTTGCAAATAATAATATTGCCTTAATCTAGTCCTGTAGTCTGCGGTAATATGAAAATGCCTCTTCCTGTTTGGGCACATGGTCGGTGACGGTCTCCTCCACGTTGCTAACGTCGTCCATATCAGGACCGGTCGTCGCAGCATTGATCATCCTATTAAAGTTGTAGTTGTGTCGAGCTTAAACAATGATGCATCTCTATCGCCGCCGTCACTAGATTTCTTCAATGCCGCTCCGTGCTTGCGCACCCCTGCGTCTCCAGTGGCGCAATGCTGGCTTGAATAGCCTTAATTGTTAGCAATCCAAACCAATGCATTGCATGTGTAGTAGTTTAGAATTTACATGTCGTCGTCGTTACTCTGTGTTATGGAAGTGATGCATTAAACATTTGTACTACCTCTCTCTCAGTTTACAGGGCGTGCACGTACTCCTAGGTCGTCAATTTGACCAACCTAATATAAGTCATATATTACAAACAATATACCAACATAAACTTTAAAGTTTCTACTTTCAAAAGATATAATTTTTGTGTTATATAGTTTATATTAGGGTGATAAAATTGGCGACCTAGATATACGCGTAGGACTTGTAAACTGAAACGGAGGTAGTAACAAGGACAACTTAACTCATTCATATGCATCAAACCACCACCTAAAAAATACACAAGGAGACGGGTAAGCGTGAACGAGCAATTGCCTTTTTTAGCTAAGCAATTGCGTTTCCGATCGATTAAACAAATGACAAGCAAACGAGGTGCAGGGTTGCCTAATGGTCAATCCCAGCAGTACATGGAGTTCACTCAAGATCGTCAAAGAAATACTTTTTAACGGTCGTACTCCGTGACAGCCGTGTTGAAGTACAAACCAAAACTGCTCGTTGGAATCCTATGAATAAACGGCTCATGCTAATTTCAGGGTACAGTAAAACAACTCTTTATATAACGCATCCTATGGGCGAGTATAATGCTCTTTAGAGCATCTACAACTACGATGGGCAAATCTGACCCCTCAAACGTTCGCAGACGTGCCTGTGGACAGTGAGCGGTCACGCCTCAAAAATGCATTCCACATCTGGATACCTCAAATTAGAAACGCAGGTTTCCATATTATTACATGTAACGCAGCGATCTTTGAGCGGAGGTTCGTCCGGCTCAGCCGTGACCATGTCGGGTGGCCTGCTGCGCCCCTCAAATTGTTGGTCAGGTCGCCGGCAAGGTAGAGTAGGGCATGGGACACGAGCCGGCTCATAGGACTCAAGGCGCCGTCATCTCCCATGCCCTACTCTTTCTCGTCGGAGCCCGGAACCCGTTTGGTGCCGGTGGACGTCAGATCGATGATGGATCCGTCCTTGGATAAGCCGGCGACATCCATCACGACGCGGTTGTTGCGCTTGTAATAGTGCATCATACGGGGCGCCGGAGAATGCGACTCTGCCTCGCCGACGTCCACCGCCGCGTCCCGGAGCGCTGCCGCGCACGACGGGCACGCCGCGCCATGTTTGCGTCGGATGTCGCCCACGGTGCGTCCATAGCCTTAGCGCGCCAACGGAGGGGTTGCGTATCCGGCACCGCGTTTAGACGCCAGACGGACTGCACCGCCTCCGGTGAGGCAGCGCCGGCTTCCATGGCGCTGGATCCATGAGCCATTTGGGCGGACGCAATGGATTCCCGACGGAAGGACCGAGTGCTGCCTTGCATAGGCCTCCTCCCGAGAATGGTGGAGCGCAAGCCGGAGAACCATCTCCTCTTCGGGGTCGTGTAGGATGAGCTCGTGGTCGACGGATCTGGAGATGAAGGACTTGAATCCACTATTCGCCATGCCGGAGACTGCCGGACAGCGCCGGGGACGAGTTTGGGTGACGAAGTAGAGTGGAGGGGAGTGGAATGAAATGGCTAGGGTTCGGTCCAGCGAGCGAATGGGAAAGAATATATATGTGGGGTCGGGTGGGTCTTCATGGTCCGGGTCTGACGTTTGAGGCGGGCCTGGACGCGCCCGGGCCCCTATATCCGTTCCATATTATTGGGCTGGATAGGAGAGTTGTCCGTCAGCCCGAACGTTTGAGGACCGTTTGAGGCATCCGTTTAGGTCGAAATTTCACGGATGGACAGTGACCAGAGGAGATGGATTCGAGGCGTGCGGCTGTAGACGTTCTTACGTCGACTCCACGACAGAGTATCAAAGAGAAATTGAGATGTTGGCAGCCACAACCGTCCGTCCGTCTTTATGCTGGTGAACGCGCCGTCATTCGTAGAGAGAAGAAAGAACACACTGCTCCGTATATATATCTGTAATCTGGTTAAAATGCAAAAATTAGTTTGCGACCCTGCACCTTTTGCCCGTTCACATCCACAATATATGTGGCGTTCTGCCAATTTAGCACCGCGTGCACTAGCGCGACGCACTCGATCGGTTGCCACACGAACACGATGGTGTGTCCTGGTTCACACGCATGCAGGTTTTGCTGCTCAAGTTCAGTCTCAGTGGGATGTAGTGGCGTGTGTATGTTGCGTGATACACACTGTACAGTGATCCTGCTATCTTGACTGACCAGTGGGCAGTCGTGGTGGTGAACACTGCTGAAAGCACCTCACGTACGTACGATGTGGCCATGCACCTAGACCGGCCCAGCCCGAGTGGTCAACATCTGCTCGCCACTGTCACTACCAAGTCTGAATTAGTACTAGCAGCGGCCAGTGGGTAGTGGTAGCTATGTCGTCATAGAGCTTCAATATTGACCGAGCTTGTGCAGAATTTTAGCCAGGGCTGGGTCCGCTGGGTGCGCAAGTGGGACACCGGCCGGCCGGCCGGGTCATTTGGGGCGCAGTGCGATGTGAAGCCGGCCGGCCCTTAAACAAAAGGCAACGGTTCATTGCGAGGATCTGCAATTGGCACTCGATAACTGCAGGAGTTAGCACAGTCACGTACTCTTGCATGCCATTTAATCCCTGGTGTCTGTGACCAACTTGGCCTAATAAAATCAGCGAGCACGACAGCACTGTTTTTCTTCGAAGTTGTACTGCTGCTCGGCGTGCATGGCCGGATGGGTGGGTCCAGCTTGACCTTGACCCTCAGTTCACCCAACGCGGAATGACTTGACTCCAGATCCAGTACTGTTACTGTACATCCGCTCATCGCGCTCTGCCCAAGCTCCAAAAACAGAGACTGTGCGTCTTGACGGCTGTAGGCCAAATTTTGTGTTTTGACCCTTTTCCCAAACCTATACGAGATCTGACCCTAGTTTGAATTTTTTTCAAGATCTGACCCTTTTGCTACCGGTAGGGACCATGACGCTAGGGTATAACAGCCTACCGCCAGAGCCCCTGGCGATAGGGTTGCATGCCCTACCGCCAAAAACCTCCTAAGTATTGAACACAGTGCGTGTTTGTACCTACCGCCAAGGTGCTTGGCGGTAGGGTTGTGCAGGCTACCGCCAGAGAATTTGGCGGTAGCGATGTTTCCTACCGCAAAGCCTCTGACGGTAGGCTGTTAGACCCTACCGTCATGGACTCTACGGAAGCAAAAGGGTCAGATCTCAAAAAAAATTCAATCTAGAGTCAGATATCGAATAGCTTTTAGAAAAGGGTCAAAACACGAAATTTAGCCACGGATATATAGTGACTCAGAACACGCGTCAACGTACATGTACGTGTTTAAAAATCGACACCGACTTGTATAAGCTTAGCTGTTGTGCTTCACGAGGACGGCTCGACTCTTTAATCAACACAAATCTTCGCACTTTCGTGGTCACTACGTAACTTGCGTATCTCACCATCGATTGCGGGTGCGGCCACCAGGGTGCTATTCGGAGGCAGAGCTATATCATGCCCCTCGAAGTAGCGCGGCGCGCTTGGCTGTGGCTCGAACCCGTCGAAGATCAAGTCTCCGCGGATATCAGTCGTGTAGTTTAAGCTTCCAAACCTGACTTGATGGTCAGGGGCGTAACTTTCGATCTGCTTCAGATGACCAAGCGAATTGGCCCGCAGAGCGAAGCCGCCGAAGACAAAGATCTGCCCGGGGTGGGAAGTCTCACCCTGGACCTCATCATTGCTGATGATCAAAGGAGCCATCGGACCTAAAAGCGACGACACAGAGGAACTCTCAATGAAAGCACCAATGTCGGTGTCAAAACCGGCGGATCTCGGGTAGGGGGTCCCGAACTGTGCGTCAAGGTCGGATGGTAACAGGAGACAAGGGACATTTTATTTTACCCAGGTTCAGGCCCTCTCGATGGAGGTAAAACCCTACTCTTGCTAGATTAATATTGATGATATGGGTAGTACAAGAGTGGATCTACCACGAGATCAAAGAGGCTAAAACCTAGAAGCTAGCCTGTGGTATGATTGTGTATGATGATGGTTGTCCTACGGACTACAACCCTCCGGCTTATATAGACACCGGATAGGGTTAGGGTTACACAGAGTCGGTTACAATGGTAGGAGATCTCGAATATCCGCACACCTAGCTTGCCTTCCACGCCAAGAAAAGATCCTTCCGGACACGGGACGAAGTCTTCAACTTTGTATCTTCATAGTCCTGGAGTCCGGCTGAAAGTATAGTTCGGCTATCCGAACACCCCCTAATCCAGGACTCCCTCAGTAGCCCCTGAACCAGGCTTCAATGACGACGAGTCCGGCGCGCAGATTGTCTTCGTCATTGCAAGGCGGGTTCCTCCTCCAAGTTCTTCAAGAAGATTATAAACACCACAGAATAGTGTCCGGCTCTGCAAAATAAGTTTCCACATATTGCCATACAGAGAATAATATTAACACAAACCAAATCTGCTGACGTATCCCACAGTGCGTCATAACACTGCGGCCAAGCCTTCTATAAATTGTTTTCATCGTTCCACCTCAGCTCATATAGCGAGGCGGTTTCCTTGGCACGTCTTGTCGAAGCAGAGATCGTGTGCCCCCCTCTAACGGGATTCTCATTAATACAGACGTGGGCAACCCAATCGTGCATGTTGGCACGTCTTGCCTTAATTAAAGGTTAGTCCAAGACGGTTACGAGGAGGGCGCTTGATATTCTGCCTCTTATATAAAGAGACCAAGGCCCTGTTCCCCGCTTCTATTCTCAAAACAAGTACGCCCGTCGCCTCGAGTTCCAGCACCCTAAGCTTCCAGATTCCGAGTGCACCGGGTCTTCGACAATGTCCGGCTCCGACCTCCAAGGTCGATGGATGCCCTCCTCTGTTACGGAGGAGGACGTATCAAGATTGAGGGAAGCTAGATTCCTGACCAGGGAGATTCCCCACAGGCTACCTGTTCCAGGACAGGTGATCCCTAGCCCTCAGCCCGGCGAGAGTGTGGTATTTATATCCCACTTCCTCCGCGGATTAGGCTTCCCCGTGGATCCTTTTGTAAGGGGGCTGATGTTTTATTATGGGCTGGAATTCCACGACTTAGCTCCGGAGTCCATCCTCCATATCTCCTCGTTCATAGTTGTGTGCGAAGCGTTCCTCCGTGTCACCCCTCACTTCGGACTGTGGCTCAAGACCTTCAAAGTAGAACCGAAGATAATCGAAGGACGCTATGCAGAGTGCGGAGGCGCGGTTATAAAAAGAAATGCCGACGCTCCATGGCCCGAGGGCGCTTTTCAAGAGGAGCTCGGCTTATGGCAACAGGAGTGGTTCTACATCACCGCTCCTCGGGGCACCGCATGGGTGGCGCCTCCGGCCTTTCGCTCGGGTCCCCCACCACGGTTAGCATCGTGGATTAACACGGGGTTAGATCGGGGCTTGCCCAAAGACGTTCCTCTGCTGCAGGGTCGCATTAAGGATCTCTTGAAGGGAGACTTCGACCTGGTCAAGGTGACACAAGTCATGCTGATTCGCCGGACACTGCCCGGCCAACGTCGCCCCCTTCGCTTGTGGGAGTTTAATCCGGAGGGACCACGAGCTCTCCAGAATTTTATGGGCGTAACGCCTGTGGAGATCTATAAACTGTTCTTCGGATCACAAGAAGTGACTCCGGATTTGACCGAGGATGCTGGTTTAAGCCGCAATCGCCCGGATACTCAAGTAAGTGACCTTGCGACCGGACCTTCTATCCGCATAATTAACTTGCTTTTAACAGCGTTTCTCCTTTTAAGCAGGAGTGGATAGCGAAGGCGAAGCTGATCAGGTGTCCGGCTCCCCTTCCCGAAACCAGGCTGGATCCCATGCTAGTCAGGATGCTGGAGGAAGTGCCTTTGGAGGGAAATAAGGGGGAGGACAAGGAAACCGTGGCCTCCTCAAAAGAGGCCCTTCCGAAGGGGGGAATCGACAATTCCTCTCCTAAGGGAAAGAAAAGGGCCGCCTCTGATGACCCGAAGACCGTAGCCTCGAAGCGGGGGAAAGAATCCTTGTCAGAGAACCAAACGCCGGGGAGCCCCTCGGCCGAACTAAACCAAAAAAGGGACCAGCTCTCCAGCGAACCGTAAGTAGAGCAAGAGTTTTTCTTTTAAGAGAAATCCTTGATTTATATCTGGGAAATTTTAACCGAAACCTTAATTTGTAGTTCGGACCTCAGCCCTTCTCAGCAGAACTCGTCCTTGGGGGATCTTCTTCCGGAGATGATGGAGAGCGGAACGCCTCCTCCTTCTGTATTGCCTAGCAAGGCGGGCGACGCTGAAGTGTCATCACGGGGGATTTCTCTGGATCCGCTAAGGGCGGACGGTGCTGCCCCCCAAGGTTTACCGTTTCCGGCCTTTGAGGAAGGCCATGAGACGAGTCCGGCACCATCTGGTGTTCGGTCGGAGGAGCTAAAGACTCTGCTGGGGCGAGCCTCTGTCTCAGAGGAGCACCGTGCGTTAATGAGCACGGTGATTGAAAAGATTTCATCCGCAGAAAGCGGACTGCACGAGGCCGTCAAGAGCTTAGTGGCAGGCCTTGAGGTACGTTTTAAATAATGTATATTTGTGTTAATTGCTCATAAATAAAGTGCGCCCTGTATAGATAGTAGCCCCTGAGACTCTGTGCGTCGTAAAGATGTACGGCGCGCAAAGAATCTTAATCCCAGGTCCTTTAAGTGGCACCTTTATATGTAGGTGGCTGATTGTCCGGAGTCAAGCCGGACTTGTGAATATGCCGAACTAAAGCGACAACTGGATGAGGCAGAAGCCGACATCGTGCTTGTTAACAAGCAACTTGATGGTGCTCAAGGTATTGAAATCGTTAGGCGATTGTTAGTAAGACGAGCTGAATGTCAATATCTTACCGTGTGTGTGCTTGACGCAGATGGTGCGGCCGCCGTGGAAGGTCTTAGGGCCGAACTCGCCCGAGCGAAGGATCAAGCCAGAAAAGTGATGCGGCTGCCGTAAAAGCCCTTGAAGAGCTGAAAGCCGAACAGACTGCCCATTGCCGAAGCAAGGATGAAATGGCTGATATGGCCGTAAAGTTAAAGAGCACTACTGACCATTGCAGGCTTCTTGAAGAAGAAGATCGAGCGAAGCAAACTAGCTTAGAGAAGGCTGTTGCTAACGCCAAGGACGCCCGCTCTATAATGATAGCGGCGAAGGAAGAGCTGCGTCAAGCCGGACAGATTGCGGATGGAAAGCCCTTCTCGCTGCGGAGAAAATTTTGTGATCCGAAGTTTGCCCCGTTAAACCGGATGTGGAGTATAGAGGACACCTATCTGGATTTGGCGGCTAGTGCCACTGATGCGATCGAACACTTTCGGGATAAAAAGGAGCATGAAGTGGAGAAGCTCTTTTGGTCGCAATTCATCAATCCAGAGCGTCCGCTGGCAGTGGACGATCGACTGGCCCAATGGGCCGAGCTGAATAGGTTATCTGGACTCGCCATGAAGTACGTCATGGATCGTCTGTGTCTAGGGAGATCGAAGCCGAAGAGATATTTCAGCTTGGTGCAGCAATTGCTGGACGTGGTGCCACATGTCGATGCTATGAAGAGGTCAGCGTGCGTAGAGGGCGCTCGGCTGGCTCTTGCCCGTGTCAAGACATACTGGGCAGATATGGAGCCCACCACTGTTGCGTTCCGGGATTCGGACAAAAGCCGAACACCTGCCGAGCACTATTTTGAGGAAGTCCTCAAAGGCGCTCGCGTAATAGAGACGCAGTGCTCGAAGGATGCTATATTATAATAGCATATGTAATCATAAAACAGTATTTTGATAAATCGTAGTGGCATTTTTAGACTTGTGCCTTCAAGTATTAGGAACACCTCCTGTGCGGCCGTTTTAATATATATAAATTCTGAAAGATTGCAGTCGTTGGCTTCAGCCCCACGCACATAGTGCGGGGGTGCGCGCAGAAGACGCATTTTCACACTTAACCCAACGTCTTGGTCCTACAAAGGAGGTGATAGCGCAGCGGGCGAGGCAACCGGACTATAATGCTTTAACACTTTCACTTAGTCATAGGAGCTTGACAGTGGGACTCTTTAGGTAGCCCTTTAGTGGCGAATGCGCTTTGCCCGAATTCGGAGCGCGTACGTGTCTGACCGGGAAACGACCCTTCGTCAAAGCGGAGGGATTCGAAAAATCCCTATGAGTCATCGAGTGGCGACCAGTCTCGCGCTACATCATGACAGTCGGTTTTCGGCTTTCTCTACTGAGGTGCTCACCCGGCCGAACCGGGGCACAATCGCAGTAGTTCTCCTGGTGCTACCTTAGCCGATAGAACGGAACGTAAGGTGGCCGAACTCAGGAGCCGGGCAACCCAACATATGACCAAAATCATGATTCGAAGCTGATGCATATAGTGCCAAAACTCGCGACGCCGGACACTCCCTAAGGTGTTCGGTCTTTATCAGTGCGGGTGAGACAACACCCTAAAAAAAAGAGCCCCTAGTGTCCAGGTACGAGCAATAACTCTGGCGTGGCCACATGCCAAAACGCCAGCCTCCTCCTTGGTAATGGCAGAACAAACCAGGAGATGTATAGCAGCAAGAGACAGTAAAAAAGGTTTACGCAGGGTCTTAATCTAAAAAGAAACCTTAAGACGGGTCCCTACTGCACGTCTGCGCCTGTGTCTCCGCTGTGTCGTGTCCTAGACAGGCGCGGCATGATGTTTATCTGTAAAAGAGAGGAACTGAATTGAAAAATGGGTTGTGCGGAATAAAAAGATAATAAACAAAATATAAAGTACAAAATATATTAAGTTGAGCTTTATTGTCTCTGCGTATAGCCCCTGGTACGGGGGCATAAGGCGTTTATGAGCCTGCATTGATGACGGACGTGTGCTGAACTTTGTTGAGTCCGGGTCCGTGGCCTTTGATGACTTATAAAAAAAGTCTTTTGGCTGGCGAGGCCACTTTATTATGCGGCTGTTTAAGCAGCCGCGCAGTCCTCCATTTAGAGGAGGCGTATTTTAGTGTGTTCCCTTTAAAGAGATGATGCCTCGTGGACCGGGCATCTTAAGTGTGAGAGACGCGTAATGCGGTATGGCGTTAAAGCGAGCGAAAGCTCCGCGTCCCATTAGTGCTTGATAGCGACTTGAAAACGGGACTACATGGAAAGTCAGCTTTTCGTGACGGAAGTTTTTGGGAGAGCCAAATATGACCACAAGCCGGAGAAAACCCATACAGTGGGTGTCTGGGCCTGGCGCTACCCCTTGAAAGGAGGTTTTGTTGTGGTGGATTCTTGCTGGGTTTATGCCCATGCGGCGGATTGTATCCTGATATATCAGGTTTAGTCCACTGCCTCCGTCCAGAAGGACATTGGTAAACTGGAATCCATCGATTATTGGATCTAGTATCAAGGCAGTACGGCCTGCGTTTTTGATATTTCTAGAATAATCTAGCTGATCAAAAATGATTGGCTTTAGTGACCAGTGGCGGGACTCCTGAGGGGAAAGTTTGATTGTACGTACCTTTATGGGTGCCATAGGTTTTGTGACGTGAAGTAGGTTCACTGTTTTGACTTCTTGTGGGAAGTTCTTTTGTTTCCTGGTACTCTGCCTTTGGGGTTCGTCCTCTTCTTCATTTGGTGTGTCGAGCCCCTTGTGTTCGGCGTTAAGTTGTCCGGATTGTTTAAAAACCCAACACTCTCTGTGGGTGTGATTGGCAGGCTTCCCAGGAGTACTGTGTATCAGACATATTCTGCCCAGGATTCTATTTAAGCTGGACGGATCATCCCTGTCAAGGTTGTCAGAATCGCGATTCTGTTATACGATTCTATGACTTTACGATCCAAACTAACCCCTATGATTCTACGATTTTAGTTCATAGAATCTACGTTTCTACGATCCTGATAGTGAAGATTCTACGATTTGCGATCCTACCATCTGAGCTCCGATCCGATTCAAAATCGCGATTCTGACAACCTTGATCCCTGTTATCCTGAGGGGATGGTTTTGTTTGATTTTGCCGTGAGCTTTTGAATCCGGCATTGACTGCCGCGCTCTTCGGACTTTTTCCTTTGATTCGGCGACGATCCTTATTTTGTCGCGGTTTTCCGTTTCCATCCCTGATTTCGGATGTACTTGGGTCGCTGGGGCTGCGCCTTGCCAACCAGCTGTCCTCTCCTGCGCAAAAGCGGGTCATGAGGCTTGTGAGTGCGGCCATTGTTCTTGGCTTTTCCTGGCCGAGGTGTCTGGCGAGCCATTCGTCTCGGACATTATGCCTGAAAGCTGCTAAGGCCTCGGCGTCCGGACAATCCACTATCTGATTCTTTTTCGTAAGGAATCTGTTCCAAAACTGTCGCGCTGATTCTCCGAGCTGTTGAGTTATGTGACTGAGATCGTCTGCGTCCGGAGGGCGGACGTAGGTCCCTTGAAAATTTGCTCAGAAAGCGTCCTCGAGCTCTTCCCAACTTCCAATTGTGTTTTCGGGAAGGCTTTTAAGCCAGTGCCGAGCTGGCCCTTTGAGCTTAAGGGGTAGATATTTAATGGCGTGGAGATCATCTCCTCTTGCCATATGTATATGGAGGATATAATCCTTGATCCGGACTCCGGGGTCTGTTGTTCCATCGTACGCCTCTATGTTGACGGGTTTGAATCCCTCTGGAAATTCGTATTTCAGGACCTCATTGGTGAAACATAGGGGGTGTGCGGCGCCCCTGTATTTGGGTGTGTCGGATTCTGATGATGGCTTTTTTGCATTGCTTGCGATAGCTTGCTTTCTTGGTCCGTAAATGGACCTGGCTGGACCATGATGCGAGTCTTTAATTGGGTCGCATGCCGCATTGAATGCGGCGCCGTTTGCCATTTTATGGTGGCCGTGTGGTCGCCTATCCGACCGTATGGCTTTTTTATTTCTCGAATGCGAGGGCTCTAGGGCCTCTTGATCGAATTCGGGCAGTAGTTTTCTCTTCGGATAACTTTTAGTGCGGCGGCTGCCGCCGTATTTGTCTGCGGTCTTGATTACCTTGCTCCATCTTATTCTGAGTGCATCTTCCGCCGTCTTTAGCTTCCGCTTCAGCTTTTTCAGGCTACGTGCTGTAGCAACGAGCCTTTCGTGGAGATTCTTCTACTCCGTGGTTTTATCCGGTGTGAGATTGTCCGGAGTTCTGTTGTGGCAGGGGGAGGGTTGTCTGTCCTCTCTATCCGAGTTGCCCTGTTCGGACGGTTGCTCTGAGGCGCGCTCGTCATCTACCGGCTCGTCCTGCTCTATGGTTGGGTCTTGATCGAGGCGGGGCTTGGCTCGGCCTTTTCGTCGCCGCTTTGATTGCTTTTCGGAGGGTTTGTCCCTTTTTTCGTCCCCTTTTTCCTCGTTGTCGTTTCCTTTAAGGGTATCCACCATGAGTACATCAGTAGGTGGGGTGGTGGTCCAGCGCCTTATAGGTGCTGGTTCCTGTTCGTCTCCATCTTCGTCGTCCATACCGTCGAAGTCTTCGGATCCGAAGTCGAGCATGTCGGTTAAATCATCGATAGTGGCTATCAAGTGGGTGGTGGGTGGGTTTTGAATTTCTTCGTCGTCCGAATCCCAACCTCGCAGACCATAGTCCGGCCTGGGCTCTCCTGATAAAGAGAGAGACTTGAGAGAATTCAGGATATCACCGAAAGGTGAGCACTGAAAGATGTCCGCGGCAGTGAACTCCATTACAGGCGCCCAATCAGATTCAATCAGCGGGGGCGCGGAAGGCTCAGAGTTCGGAGAAGAGTCCGGCTCCTTGGAGTCCAGGGCCGTGCGGAGTACGGGGCTGGCGTTTGGCTCGATCGCCTTTGAGATCGCAGCCCCCGAGGTGACGTCCAACCGTTCATCCTCAGAGAACGCAACGGGCTCCGAGTCAAAGATCGGGGCCGGAGCGTGTGCGGCCTCCAGGGTGCTATTTGGAGGCAGAGCTATATCATGCCCCTAAAAGTAGCGCGGCGCGCTTGGCTGTGGCTCGAACCCGTCGAAGATCAAGTCTCCGCGGATATCAGTCGTGTAGTTTAAGCTTCCAAACCTGACTTGATGGCCAGGGGCGTAACTTTCGATCTGCTTCAGATGACCAAGCGAATTGGCCCGCAGAGCGAAGCCGCCGAAGACGAAGATCTGTCCGGGGTGGGAAGTCTCACCCTGGACCTCATCATTGCTGATGATCAAAGGAGCCATCGGACCTAAAAGCGACGACACAGAGGAACTCTCAATGAAAGCACCAATGTCGGTGTCAAAACCGGCGGATCTCGGGTAGGGGGTCCCGAACTGTGCGTCAAGGTCGGATGGTAACAGGAGACAAGGGACACTTTATTTTACCCAGGTTCAGGCCCTCTTGATGGAGGTAAAACCCTACTCCTGCTAGATTAATATTGATGATATGGGTTGTACAAGAGTGGATCTACCACGAGATCAAGGAGGCTAAACCCTAGAAGCTAGCCTATGGTATGATTGTGTATGATGATGGTTGTCCTACGGACTACAACCCTTCGGCTTATATAGACACCGGATAGGGTTAGGGTTACACAGAGTCGGTTACAATGGTAGGAGATCTCGAATATCCGCACACCTAGCTTGCCTTCCACGCCAAAAAAAGATCCTTCCGGACACGGGACGAACTCTTCAACTTTGTATCTTCATAGTCCTGGAGTCCGGCTGAAGGTATAGTTCGGCTATCCGAACACCCCCTAATCCAGGACTCCCTCAGGGGTTTTGGGGGGTTAATTTAGGTATTTCATATATTGTGTTAGATAGCTAATTAATAGAGAGAAGTTTCCTCTCTTATGTCCGTGCTTGGTCGACGCTACGTACTATACATACGTATAGAGAGGACTAGGCACGCTAACTAGCTAGTAAGCAAATGAAGGAAATAGAAGATCGTCATGAACATATATGCATACAGAGAGAAGTGATATCGACCACCTCTCCTTCTCTGAGAGATTGGTCGAACAACAAGTTCTCGTATATCTATCGTCCGACACTACCGGCTACATATATACAATAATTATCTTTTACAAATATAATCTCTTAAATTATGGACGCATGGTCCACATAGTATTCTCCGTCTTCAGCGATCACGTGGTCAAGAAAGCATGCCGCCAATTCCTCTTGAATTGCTCGCATGCGATCTGGTTCTAGGAGTTCATCCCGCTGCCGAAACATCTAATTTGAAGAAGGGGGTCAATACATACATACATACATATATGTATATATATATATATATATGAATGAATGAAACTCAACACAAATGATGGTAATAAACAAAAATTGTGAATATTATTTCTTACGCACTTCATATTGTTTCTCAGAGTACCCGCCCCGCTCACAGGTCGTGTGGCGGATGGACTCGCAGACGTAGTATCCACAGAAATCATTCCCTTATTCCTGCCACAACCACTTTACAAGAAATAGAGGTCAATCAAACAGATAAGTAAGAATGCCAAATGGTATTGATGAAACTAGCGCTTGAATCAATAGCTAGGAGGCGCGCAGAACATGGTACTATAGTACTTACTTTCGGGTATCTAAATTCCAGCTCCTTCGGGAGTCCCGGGGATTTTGTGCTGAATTTTCTCCAAACACTGCCAGACAAAAGAAAACAATTACTTGATATCAGGAAATGAACAAATTTGCTGATATAGTGGATAATGATCGATTTAACTTACTTCTTGAGGATTTCAGTCATGTCCGCATACTCCTGGGGATCTTTTTGTCTCGAGTCCAAGACAGTTACTACTCCCTTCTCAAGCCTAATCTCCAGGAGAATATAGTGGAAACTGCGCACGCATGCATAACTCATCAATTACATTATTATAACCTGGACTAGTATATAAGGGAAACCGAATATGCACAAGACAACACTCACTTGAAGTTGTAAGGAAAGAGTATTATATCTTTGTGTTCATTTATTTTGAATGATCGTAGCAAGTTGGCCTCGGTTTCTGCGGCATGATCTTTAACCTGAACTGCATCTATGAGATTTCTGTTAATGAACCCAACATCACCGATTTGTCTTTTCTTCAATTCGGCGATCTTCAATCTGCATAATATAGTGAGGATAATTAGAAATACATGCAATGAAAGAGCTGAGTTATATAGAGAGACTTAATGACAGAAGTAGTAGTACTTACAGACAGTAGTAGGTGACCGTTGCTTTATCGAGGGCCAATTGATTGAAAAACTGATAGAACTCCTCAAATGGAACATGCAACAGTTCAATTCCAACGAGCTCATGCTCCGGTTTAACTCTCATATACAAAGTATTCCTCCCCCCAGACTCTCTGCAGGTTTTCATGTACCAATCATGCAATCTTCGCATCATCGTTGTTAGAGATCTTTCATCTTTGACGAGAGGCTTCCCGTACTCGTATATGTGTATCTGCACATCCAGGAAATCATATTCTATATCGTCGGGCAGGTAATCGTCAAGATTGGTATAACCGGGCGCCATCCTCGGATCGACGCTAGGCACCTTGAGCGGGGGGCACGATTGCTTTGCTTGTTCGCCGAGCTGGGCCATTTGTTTCCCAGCTACTCGTCGTTCTTTCAGCCTTTGATCACTGACTGTACTTCCCGACCGCGACGCTTCGGCCCATGTCTTTGCAATAATGCGCTCATAGTTGCCTTTCGGCGGAGACTTGGGTGGTTTTGCCAGGGCAGCCAGAGTGCGCTTCACTTTCACCGAATCTACCTTCTCCTTCGGAGGTGGATGTCTCTATGCTTTCAACCCTTGAAACCAGTCATCCTTCTCGGTTCGCGCGATCCTGGCGTTCTCCTCCGGGCTCATATCGTATGGTAACTTCTCTGGAGTCTTCAGAGAAGGACCGAATTTGTATTTTCTCCCACCTCTGGCTGTACTGCTAGACGCCGGCAGAGCAGATGGAGCGGCAGTCTTCTTGACTTGCTTACGAGGCGGAGGAGAAGGACTACGACGCGTCGGAGCAGCTGTCGGAGCGGCGGCGGGTCTCTTCCGCCCTTGCTGACGAGGCGGAGAAGGAGTAGGCTGGCTGCTCGGGCGCACCGGCGTAGGCGGAGAAGGAGGCGGAGTGCCGCCATGCGCCGGAGAAGGAGTCGGCCGAGGGCCCTGATCATCACTCGCCGGAGGAGGAGGCGATGGAGGAGGCGGAGTGCCCTGACTCGCCGGAGGAGGAGGAGGAGGCGGAGGCGTCCAGTTTGGAAGGTTGATGAGCTCCTTCCGCCATAGGCATGGAGTCTTCAGAGCGGAACCCAGCCGAGTCTCCCCTTCTCCGGCAGGGTGGTCAAGCGGGAGGTCCTCAAATCCCTCCGTTATTTCATCCACCATCACCTTAGCATATCCTTCGGGAATCGGATGGCAGTGAAAAGTTGCGTCGGGTTCATTAGGAAAAACAGAGCCAACAGTCGCCTTGACCTTCATAAGGTGGCAAATTTGAGCCTCCGTGATAGCATCCACGGGATAGCTGGCAGGAGCCGTCAAGACAAGCTCCGGCTGAAGCAGCTCGGTGGAAGCCACGCTGCTTCTTCGCTGAGATGGCGGGGTAGCTTCAGGGGAAGCTTCGGCAGTTCGTTTGCTGCGATTTGCTTCTCGTTCCTCTATCCCGAGTACCCTTTCTTTAAGCGCCTGCAGTTCGGACTGCTGCACTTTCTTCCTCCTCTCTTGGCTTTTGTAACCGCCTGCGTCCGGAAACCCAACCTTCCATGGAATGGAGCCTGGCGTGCCTCGTGTCCATCCAGGGTGCTCAGGATTTCCGAGGGCCTTTGTGAGCTCGTCGTTCTCTCTATCTGGAAGGAACGTCCCTTTCTGCGCTGCAGCGATATAGTACCGAAGCTTCTTCAAGGGTATGTCAAGTTGCTCATCCGTCTAAATGCACTTCCCTGTTACAGGGTCCAAGGTTCCGCCAGCCCCGAAGAACCAAGTCCGGCAACGGTCTGGCCAGCTCATTGTCTCTGTTTCGATCCTTTTTGCAAGCAGATCATTCTCAGCCTTGGCCCACTTAGGCCGGGCTACGAGGTAGCCACCTGACCCCGTGCGATGGTGAAACTTCTTCTTCGCAGCATTTTTCTTGTTTGTCGCCGACGTCTTCTTACTCTTTTCCGATGTCTTGTAGGCCACAAATGCAGGCCAGTCATCTCTGATCTTCTCATATATGCCCTTGAACTCTGGTGTCTCTTTTTTCTCGACAAACCTATTCAGGTCATTCTTCCACCTCCTAAATAGGTCTGCCATCCTCTTAAGAGCAAAAGACTTGATTAATTGCTCAACTGGCTTCTCCGGATCATCCTCTGGCGGTAGGGTGAAATTTGTCTTCAGCTCAGTCCAAAGATCATTTTTCTGCATATCATTGACGTAAGACACCCCAGGGTCTTCTGTAGTCGGCTTGAACCATTGCTGGATGCTGATAGGGATCTTGTCCCTAACCAGAACCCCGCACTGAGCAACAAATGCCTTCTTTGTTCGGATGGGTTCAATAGGTTGGCCGTCGGGCGCGATTGCTATGATCTCAAACCTTTCATCCGAGCTCAACTTTTTCTTCGGGCCTCGTCTCTTTACCTCAGTTGTGCTCGATCCGGAGGGCTAGAAAAAAGAGCAAAGACTTAATTAATATGTGTACATACCAAAACAATGAATGCATCAATTAGCTAGTCAGCACAGGCTTAACTAATATATATACCTGGCCGGACTCGGTTCGGTCACCGGAGCCGTCATCACGGTCTCCTTCTTGCACCAGCATTGGGTCACTGGAGCCGTCCTCACGTTCTTCTTCTTGCACCGGCATTAGGTCACCAGAGCCATTTTCTTCACCCTCTCCTTCCAGAGTACCATCGGTGTCGTTGAGATACAACTAGACGGCATCACTTCCTTCTGCGATTATGTCCCTCAACATCGCTTCGTTTGCTTCGTCTCGGGTGGTGTCCATAGTTTCTACAAATATTTACAACATGGCAATTATTATTCAAACATGACAAATGGATATATTAGTGGCAAACGTAGAACTAGCTAGCTAATCATAGTAAGGAATCATATATATTAATTAGTGGCCTCGACGCTGCTTCTCTAGGGTTTGGGGTGGCCTCGACAACGCTTCAAGGGTTTGGGGTGGCCTCGAGAGAGTTTGTCGGGTAGGGGCGCGGCGGGAGGGGGTAGGAGACCGACATCGTTTTTTTTCTAGGGTTTGGGTGTCCTCGAGAGTTTTGGTCGAGCGAGAGGGTCGGGGGGTGCTCCCGCGGTATAAGTTATTATCACAGTCGAGAGGGGGTATATATATCGACCGCCCCTCATGTCGAAGTTATCCGAGGGGTATATAGACCCCCCTCGTGTTGAAGTTATCGGGAGAGGGAATAGAGAGGAGAAGAAGAAAGGAATAGAGGAGAAGATCGAAGAAAAAAAGAAGAAAAAAAAGAGGAGAAGAAGAAAGAAATAGAGGAGAAGAAGAAAAAAATAGAATTTTTTATTTTTTTTCTTCTTCTCCTCTATTTCTTTCTTCTTCTCCTCTTCTTTTTCTTTTTTTTCCTCTTCTTATTTATTTCTCCTCTTTTTCCTCTCCTCTTCTTCTTTCTTCCCCTTCTTATTTTCTTCTTTCCTATCCTTCTTTTTCTTCTAAATTTTAGCATATTCTAAATTTTCTTCTAACTTTCTATATATGAACAAAAAAATTTCTATGAACAAAAAACTTTATATATATATATATATATATATATATATATATATATGAACAAAATTTCTATGAACAAAAAAAATTAAACTAACCACATACACATATACATACACATATACATTATACATAGACAAAATTAAACTTTATATATATATATATGAACAAAATTTCTAGTCGTATTCAGGCTGTGGTGGCCCAGTTGGTGGCATTTTTTTTTGCTATTTTTTTCATTTCTACTTAGAACTAAATACTTATAGTTTTGTAGTGATTTCTTTTTTATTTTATGTCACTAGTTTACGAATAACTTTACAATAAAAATTGATTTTTGAGTCATTGTTTTTCCTGCTATTTAATATTACTGTCTTTTATCATTATACTCAATTTGGTAATTTTAGTTAGTCATAACAAATATTATAGGCATTTTTCTTTTATTTTTTGCTTTATTTTTTTATTCTTTTTGCTTTTAGGTCAGCAAAATTATAAACTTTGTGTTAGTGCCATTAGTTGTAGAAAAAATATAAACTCAAATTTGAATAGTTAAAATTTGAATTCTTTAAAATTTGTGTGAATCACAAGTTTGTGATTAACTTTACTAAAAAAATGAACATAGATGCACCTATAGATAAAATTCGACCTAAATTCATAGTTTTCAAATGAATTCTGAAAAAGTTGGCATAGCATGCTCGTCTGTTACAAATTTGGCATGGTATCATCATAATAGTTGTGGGAGAAAGTCTTCACTTTTTCTTCGCTTTTGTCATTTGCTTATTGCGCCGTAACCATGGATAATCTTCATCGTTTATCAGGATGCTTGGGTCAGCCTTGACATTGAAGGGAGGAATTTCATGAAACCTTTTCATAATCTTCAGACATGTCTATCTTGCCCTCCACTCCCAGGATATCCCTTTTTCCTGAAAGAACTATGTGGCGCTTTGGCTCATCGTATGATGTATTCGTTTCCTTATCTTTTCTTTTTCTCGGTCTCGTAGACATGTCCTTCACATAGATAACCTGTGCCACATCATTGGCTAGGACGAACGATTCGTCAGTGTACCCAAGATTTTTCAGATCCATTGTTGTTATTCCGTACCGTGGGTCTACATGTACCCCGCCTCCTGACAGATTGACCCATTTGCACTTAAACAAAGGGACCTTAAAATCTTGTCCGTAGTCAAGTTCCCATATGTCCACTATGTAACCATAATATGTGTCATTTCCCTTCTTGGTTGTTGCATCAAAGCGGACACCGCTGTTTTGGTTGGTGCTCTTTTGATCTTGGTCAATCGTGTAAAATGTATTCCCACTTATCTCGTATCCTTTGTAAATCAATACAGTCAAAGATGGTCCCCTGGACAACAAGTACAACTCATCACAAACAGTGTTGTCACCTCTGAGACGTGCTTCCAACCAACTGTTGAAAGTCCTAATGTGTTCACATGTAATCCAGTCGTCGCACTGCTCCGGGTGTTTGGAGCGCAGACTGTTCTTGTGTTCATCGACATACGGGGTCACCAAGGTAGAGTTCTGTAGAACTGTGTAGTGTGCTTGAGACCAAGAATGCCCGTCCCTGGATATTATTGAGTCCGCTCCTAGCGTGCCTTTTCCAGTCAGTCTCCCCTCATAACGCGATTTAGGGAGACCTATATTCTTAAGGCCAGGAATGAAGTCAACACAAAACCCGATGACATCCTCTATTTGATGGCCCATGGAGATGCTTCCTTCTGGCCTAGCGCGGTTACGGACATATTTATTTAGGACTCCCATGAACCTCTCAAAGGGGAACATATTGTGTAGAAATACAGGCCCCAGAACTACAATCTCGTCGACTAGATGAACTAGGACATGCGTCATGATATTGAAGAAGGATGGTGGGAACACCAGGTCGAAACTGACAAGACATTGCGCCACATCACTCCTTATCCTTGGTACGATTTCTGGATCGATCACCTTCTGAGAGATTGCATTGAGGAATGCACATAGCTTCACAATGGCAAATCGGACGTTTTCCGGTAGAAGCCCCCTCAATGCAACCGGAAGCAGTTGCGTCATAATCACGTGGCAGTCATGAGACTTTAGGTTCTGTAACTTTTTCTCTGGGATATTTATTATTCCCTTTATATTCGACGAGAAGCCAGTCGGGACCTTCATACTGAGCAGGCATTCAAAGAAGATTTCTTTCTCATCTTTCGTAAGAGCGTAGCTAGCAGGACCTTCATACTGCTTCTGAGGCATGCCGTCTTTTTCGTGCAAACGTTGCAGATCCTCCCGTGCCTCAGGTGTATCTTTTGTCTTTCCATACATGCCCAAGAAGCCTAGCAGGTTCACGCAAAGGTTCTTCGTCACGTGCATCACGTCGATTGAAGAGCGGACCTCTAGGTCTTTCCAGTAGGGTAGGTCCCAAAATATAGATTTTTTCTTTCACATGGGTGCGTGTCCCTCAGCGTCATTAGGAACAGCTACTGCGCCGGGACCCTTTCCAAAGATTACGTGTAAATCATTAACCATAGCAAGTACGTGATCACCGGTACGCATGGCGGGCTTCTTCCGGTGATCTGCCTCGCCTTTGAAATGCTTGCCTTTCTTTCGACATTGATGGTTGGTCGGAAGAAATCGACAATGGCCCAGGTACACATTCTTCCTGCATTTGTCCAGGTATATACTTTCAGTGTCATCTAAACAGTGTGTGCATGCGTGGTATCCTTTGTTTATCTGTCCTGAAAGGTTACTGAGAGCGGGTCAATCGTTGATGGTCACGAACAGCAACGCCTTTAGGTTAAATTCCTCTTGTCCGTGCTCATCCCACGTACGTACACCGTTTCCATTCCACAGCTGTAAAAGTTCTTCAACTAATGGCCTTAGGTACACATCAATGTCGTTGTCGGGTTGCTTAGGGCCTTGGATGAGAATTGGCATCATAATGAACTTCCGCTTCATACACATCCAAGGAGGAAGGTTATACATACATAGAGTGACCGGCCAGGTGCTGTGATTGCTGCTCTGCTCCCCGAAAGGATTAATGCTATCCGCGCTTAAAGCAAACCATACGTTCCTGGGGTCCTTTGCAAACTCATCCCAGTACTTTCTCACGATTTTTCTCCACTGCGACCCGTCAGCAGGTGCTCTCAACTTTCCGTCTTTCTTACGGTCCTCACTGTGCCATCGGATCGACTTGGCATGCTTTCCGTTTCTGAACAGACGTTTCAACCGTGGTATTATAGGAGCATACCACATCACCTTCGCAGGAACCCTCTTCCTGCGGGGCTCGCCGTGAACATCACCAGGGTCATCTCGTCTGATCTTATACCGCAATGCACCGCATACCGGGCATGCGTTCAGATCCTTGTATGCACCGCAGTATAGGATGCAGTCATTAGGGCATGCATGTATCTTCTCCACCTCCAATTCTAGAGGGCATACGACCTTCTTTGCTGCGTATGTACTGTCGGGCAATTCGTTATCCTTTGGAAGCTTCTTCTTCAATATTTTCAGTAGCTTCTCAAATCCTTTGTCAGGCACAGCATTCTCTGCCTTCCACTGCAGCAATTCCAGTATGGTACCGAGCTTTGTGTTGCCATCTTCACAATTGGGGTACAACCCTTTTTTGTGATCCTCTAACATGCGATCGAACTTCAGCTTCTCCTTTTGACTTTCGCATTGCGTCCTTGCATCGACAATGACCCGGCGGAGATCATCATCATCGGGCACATCGTCTGGTTCTCTTGATCTTCAGCACCTTCACCCGTTGCAGCATCATTGGGCACATCGTCTGGTTCCTCTTGATCTTCACCAGCTCCCCCCGTTGCAGCATCACGGTATTCAGGGGGCACGTAGTTGTCATCGTACTCTTCTTCTTCGTCGTCTTCCATCATAACCCCTATTTCTCCGTGCCTCGTCCAAACATTATAGTGTGGCATGAAACCCTTGTAAAGCAGGTGGGTGTGAAGGATTTTCCGGTCAGAGTAAGACTTCATATTCCCACAATCAGGGCATGGACAACACATAAAACCATTCTGCTTGTTTGCCTCAGCCGCATCGAGAAACTCATGCACGCCCTTAATGTACTCGGAGGTGTGCCTGTCACCGTACATCCATTGCCGGTTCATCTGCGTGCATTATATATAATTAAGTGTCCAAATTAATAGAAGTTCATCATCACATGCATTAAAAGCAAAGTACATACATAGTTCTCATCTAGCAACATATAGCTCTCCAGAGCATCTAATTAATTAAACCATACATTGAAACTATGTAAAACATTTTAATGCGAAAACAAAGGCGATCATAATCGCAACCAAGGTAACAATTGATCCAACGGCATAATGATACCAAGCCTTGATATGAATGGCATATTTTCTAATCTTTCTAATCTTCAAGCGCATTGCATCCATCTTGATCTTGTGATCATCGACGACATCCGCAACATGCAACTCCAATATCATCTTCTCCTCCTCAATTTTTTTTATTTTTTTCTTCAAGAAATTGTTTTCTTCTTCAACTAAATTTAACCTCTCGACAATAGGGTCGGTTGGAATTTCCGGTTCACATACATCCTAGCCAAATAAAATCTATGTCACGTTGGTCCACATAATTTTCATAAACAATAAATGAACCAATAGTTATAAAGATTAATGTATATACCACATCCGAATCATAGACAGGACGAGGGCCGACGGGGGCGGATACCAAAACCATCGCACTATATAAGATGCAATAATAAAAGTAAAAAAATGATGCAAGTATCTATCTAAACATACAAGTAACAATATTTTTCCTTTCAGAAAGAAGATAAGAACAAGAGGCTCACCACGGTGGTGTCGGTGATGAGATCGGCGCGGGTGATCGACGGCGGTGAAGACGGTGGTGGGGCGTGAGGAAAATGGAGCTTTGAGGTCGAGCTTCGAGAGGAGAAAGTTTAACTAGTGTAGCTCGAGCATTTCATCGAACACCTCATGTGCATAGGAGGTGAGCTAAAGCACCACAAACACCTCCCCTCGCCGGCCCAGAAAAACAGAGCACTGGAGTGCTCTGCTCGTTGGCGAGGGTATATATAGGCAGCACTATTGGTCCCGGTTCGTGGCATGAACCGGGACTAAAGGGGATCTTTTGGTCCCGGTTCAGGCCACCAACCGGGACCAATGGTGGTGGGCCAGGAGCCAGGTCCATTGGTCCCGGTTCGTCCCACCAACCGGGACCAAAAGGTCCAGACGAACCGGGACCAATGGTCACGTGGCCCGGCCGGCCCCCTGAGCTCACGAACCGGAACCAATGCCCCCATTGGTTCCAGTTCTGGACTGAACCGGTACTAATGGGCTGCCCCGGCCTGAACCGTTGCCCCCTTTTCTACTGGTGCCTGCGGTCACCACGCAACGCAACGGACGGCGCCAAACGCGTGAGGCCGGATTTGCTAGCTATCGTGGCGCAGATTAGCTGCGGCCATGTGCCGATGTGCGTGCATGGAGCTATTTCGATATGATCCGCTTCTGTTCGTTCATGCATTGGTTACGATTTTGTTCTTGATCGATCGGATGCAGCTGTGGGCAAAGCTAGCGGCAGGGACCGTCCGGCAAATCAACCCAGCTCACCGGCCGGCAACGGAGCCAACTAGGTAGCTTTTGGCACATGCCTGGCCGGCCGCGTACTCGCCATGGCCAGGCAGCGGTGTTAACCGTCCGCGCCCGACTGCCGGACGCTGCATATATTAACGTCATGTAGTAGTTGTGCACTTGGTTGTGAATTGTGATCGCGTATGTATATAGTGGGTGTGGCTAGGTCTCAGACGACTAAGACTTAAGTGATACTATAACATGTAAGAAGAAGAAAAATGCGTATGTTTATACAGTGGGTGTGGCTAGGACTCGGTCAAGTGGTATAACATGTAAGAAGAAGAAGAAAAATTGAAAAGCAAAATATGCACGGATCTCAATGTAAGATCTCACAAATATAGCATCGACCGAGAATTGGTTAAGTCTCAGTTGATTGAGATTTATCAACATTGTTATACAGTACTATATCCATACTTCAATACTAACCTTGTTTGCTAGCCTCGAGTACGACAAACTAATCAGTTTTGCTTATTATGCCTGGAAATGCAACTAGGATCGGTCGACTTTGCCAAGCGCACAAGGCCGGGATGTGGGCGGCAACGAGGTATAGGGATGCCGTCAAGATTGAGCCAGGAGGGGCCTAGAGATGGACAGAACGCGGCAGCGTCATCGCCGATAGAGGAAAGTCAGATGTTGATGGTTTCGGGAGCACCGGAGGGGGGGGGGGGACGGGGAGGGGTCGCCGCCTATTAGAGGGAGGTCGGGCGTGTTAGCACTGCGGGTGTTGGGTGTCAAATGGTTATAGAACGGATGTCCGTCTTTCCCGGCTTTGCTTGCGGTTTGTGGGGAATTTAGATGTCCGGATCACGTCGCGAACGTTTGATGCATGACGTTGGATGGAATATCGAGTCGAGACAGTCCGTACATTTACGAAGGTTTTGATGCACAACGTTGAAGTTGCACTATACTTACCCCAGCTGGCAGAGGAAAGTGCGTGTTAAAGAGACAGGTTCCTTCCTCCCCCCCATTGATTGCTGTGCACCCCAAAGGTCCTAGCAAGGGAGGGACCGGGGCAGTGCGCGCAGATGCCGGCCGGGACAGAGAGCGAGGGCTCACTCTACTCATTCCCACGTTACCCTACCAACACAAGACGGGCCCATGATCATCAACGACGCCATGTGTACGGGGCAGCTGCTCGCTACGTTGACGCTGACATCCTGCGCGCCGGCCCCTCGCGTCAGATCTTGGAGACGGTGGCGCTTCACCGCCCTCCGTAGAGCCTGCTCACCGCGCGCACTCCACACAAACACAGCCTGCTAGCACATGCAGAGGCCACCGTGTGTGTGCCCACCCGCAGCCTCGCGGCCAGTCGACGGCGGGGCCCTGCGAGCGAGCGAGCGACAGCGACGGAGCGGGGCATGCATAGCCGCACACGGGCGCGCGCGCACGGACACGAAAGGAAAATAAACCAGGAAGCCAAGTGAATCGCGGGCGGGCCCGCGACACCGAAGATGCCAACGCAAGCGAGGGAGCTACGCAGGCAGGTACTAGTACGCGCCTTTCCATCACGCGCTTTCCTCCTCCTTTCCTCTCCTTTTCTTTACTCCTACGGCTCTGCTCTGCTTCCTTCCCCAGATCACGGAGAGCGGCGCAGGTGAGGTGGGGGCCCTGGCCCGTAACGGTTTCCAGCTTCGGCTCCCCACTCCCCAGCGCGTCGCCGTTACGTTACGCAAGCTAGTGCGCGTGCTCAGGCGCGGACGGCGCGGTGCGTCTCCGGTCGAGCGCCGTGTGCGTGGTCTCGCCGGCATCCTACTCCATGCATCGTCAATGGATCTGCTGGAGTAGCTAAGCTAGGGCTGCATTTGTGTTGGGATAAGCTCATTTCGTTTAGCTGCTAAGCAATTCATTCTCTCGAAAGTCAAAGTAGCACTGGCCCTCCTCCGTGAACATGGCCGATCATTCCTAGTCCATGTCAACGCCAATCCTTTTCTAATCTACTTATCCGGTATGTATTGGTGTTGGTGGAGGGGATTGCTTACAACAAATGCTTGCACAGACGAGATTAAGCTGGACTTTGCTTTTGGGGCAAAGCATTGCAGGCTGTCCCTCTCTTTTCAGTGACAACACACACAAACATGGCCCGCCAACTTTGGAATGAAGAAATCATTTCAAAATTCAAATGGTGTTTGTTTAGATAAGAAAAAAAAGGAGCAATCCTACATACGCAGGAAGCTCCACAATAATGCATTTGCAAAGCAAATGTCAAGCACACCAATACTATATCAATAACAAAATACTTTAAATCAACTAACACAATGACAACTAATTCAGAACGGAGGAATTATTTCATCAAATCTTTGGTCATGATTTTTAGGGGGAAAATGTTGTATTGTGTGGAGCATAAGTACAATCTTACTACTGGTAAGCAGATGGAAGACGTTAATGGAAAGTTGGGCACCCAGTTGAGCTATATCTAGCTCTCACGAGTCTACGGTGCAGAATGCGTGCAAGTGACCCAAGTGCAAAGCACGTCTTGACGAGCTCATAAAATCGTTGCGGCCCGAAAGAGCAATTCTACACGAGCGCTCTCTCTTCGTGCCAAACATTTTGTGCTATATATATTCATCATGCTACTAGTACGTTTCCAAGGGTAACCACGGCAAACCTAACAAAGCGCCGCCGTCGGTCCGCCTCGCCTCCGGTGGTCTTAGGGCCATGGCTGCGCGGTGGATCTCGGCCCTTGCCGGCGGGAAGGCTGAGATAAGGTTCTCCTTGTCTAACCCCTTGTTAAACGTGCACCACACCACCGCAAGAAATGCTTTTCTTGCCATGTACCGATGCCCACATGACCATTTGCGCGTGAATGATACTACCGTAGTCGACGGAGTCATGCGCATAGCATGACTTTCGGATACTCCCTTTTTCATGTTAGGCGTGTCCTCATATCTTGTTAGGAGTACCAAGTACATCTTGCACGTGACTCTGTGTTCAAGTCACGCCGTTTGTGTGATTTCTGGGTGTTTTATATTGGACACAAGTACTGCCCACTGCACATACAAGAAAAAAACACTACAAACCATTCAGATACAGAAGAACTCTTGACTTGTGATTAACAAAATATGAGCTCGAAGTCACATGCGAACACACTGGTATAATTTTTCGACATGTTCCGCCAACCACTATGAAGGAGAGCCAAGAGCAGGAAATTTCGGTTTCATGATGGAGTAATTGGCTGGTGAGCGAGCCAATGCCGCGTTGAACTGAATGCTAGGGTAGTTCAACAAATGTCTATAAGCTAGGTTGGTGGTACGTAAGGGCATCTTCAATGCAGATCCTTAACCGCCCGCATACGCTCGGATCGCACGATCCGGACATGTTCTGCCACCCAACACGGGTCTGTATCGGTCCGCCAAGCAGTTCGGACATGTTTTTTCCCTGCAAAACTAAGACAAAGTTGGGCGGGGGGGGGGGGGGGGGAGCTTTGCGGGCGTCCGAACGGCTGCCACGTCCGCGTCTGACCGTCCTGGCCCACCCGAAACACCCACCCACCTCTTCCGTGCTTTCCATCCAACGCCCACGCCGCTTGCCACGCTACATTCATGCCGGCCCAGAGCATGCAGCGGCCGACATTGATGTCGAGCAATGCAACAGGACGTGAAGGTGGTGCCGACAAGCACGACCTCTCGGGGGTCGTCGCTTCAATGCGGACGCCGCATCCAAAAAACCAACTCCCGTCGCTGAGCCGCAATGAAGGGGGTTGACTGGCCGTTCTCATGGCCTACCCACGGCTATTTAAGTTGTGCGCTGGCGATGCACATCCACACTTCCTTCTGTCCTCCTCCTCTCCGAGCCCCTCCAACTCCAGTGGCGATGCCGACGTCTTGGTTCTCCGCGCCGACAGGCGGAGGCGGTGGCGGTGGTAGTTCATCATCAGGCGGATCTTGGCACCACCGCCCTCGCTCTCCGAGACCCTCGACACGCACGACGGCCGGCTCCTCCGGGAAAGAGAAGATCGTCATCTCCTCGAGCGAGGAGGAGGACCAGAAGCCACAGCAGCACCGGAGCAGTGGCCACGCATCCTCGCGGTGGCGGCTCTCACACACCAAATTTTCCTCCTCTAATGGATAGAGGGGTTCTGTTAGGTTAGTTATAGAGGAACAAAACGAAAATTATCCCTCTAACACCAGATAGGTGATCGGTTAGAGATGCTCTAAACTTTTTTCTCAACCGTTGCCGCACTTGTGCTGACCAATTTTTCCGTCAAGTTTGTCGGTTAGCAGGAATGAAAGCGTGGCAAACTATTGGCGTCCCTAACCGAGCCACAAAATGAAGCGTGGCAAACAGTCGCCCATGGACCAAAGGTCGAGATGAGGACCAACACTCGCCGGACTCGTTTTTTTTTTCTCTTTGAAACTTTCGCCGGAGTTAAGCTGAAGAGGGGAGTGACTCGCCGGCGCGGCGAAAGAGACATACCTTGGCCCGATGCATCGACCGTGCGGATCCGAGAAGAATTCCGCAACACAGGAAGCGGATGAGTCGCGGACACGGTCATCACGGCCGTTGGCGTAATCCGGTAATCCGCGATGGAATTGACGCGTGCGGGATGGGGCCTCTCCTCTCACTATCCACAACGGGCCCACAGTCAGTGACCGCACGCGCAACTTCCAGCCCGGCCCACGCATCCACAGCTAGCTGGACTCTGATTCTAGTCGCACACCTTCCTCCGCTCCTTCCTCCCTCTCCAATGGTGGCTCCTCCTCCTCTGTCTATAAATACACCACGTCTCCCTCTGGAACCAACCTGCAACCACCGCAGAGCACGCCATCGAATCCAATCCAATCGTGCGAACCAAAGCCAAGAAGAGTTTCCTCGTTGCTAGCGCCGCCGATGGGCAAGATCAAGATGCCGGCCCTGTTCCGCCGCCGCTCCTCCTCCAAGTCGCGTTCCGCGTCGCCGCCGCCGACTCCTCCCCAGGACGAGCAGCAGGAGAAGAGCCGGCAGGCCGTCGGGTCCCCGGCGCGGTCGGCGGAGGAGGAGATGGAGCGGGTGTTCCGCAAGTTCGACGCCAACGGCGACGGCCGGATCTCGCGGCCGGAGCTGGCGGCCCTCTTCGAGAGCCTGGGCCACGCGGCCACCGAGGACGAGCTGACCCGCATGATGGCCGAGGCGGACGCGGACGGCGACGGCTTCATCAGCCTGGAGGAGTTCGCGGCGCTCAACGCCACCGCGCCCGGCGACGACGAGGAGGACCTGCGGCTGGCCTTCAAGGTGTTCGACGCGGACGGCAGCGGCGACATCTCGGCCGCGGAGCTGGCGCACGTGCTCCACGGCCTCGGCGAGAAGGCCACGGTGCAGCAGTGCCGGCGCATGATCGAGGGCGTCGACAAGAACGGCGACGGCCTCATCTCCTTCGACGAGTTCAAGGTCATGATGGCCTCCGGCTTGGCCGCCAAGATGGCCTGATCCGTCCATCAATCAATCCATCCGCCCGGTGTCTTCTTCTTGGATTCGTCGTCCGTCATGCTTTGGGGGGAGTCAATCTGGTCGGCAACGAGGAAAGCTGTACATACATGCTGAGCCGAACATCGCTATCCCAAAGCGGACCCCATTGGCCATGGTGGTGCCTCCGGAAGAATTGCGAAGGTCCAGCTGAAGGGCACGCACTGCTGCGGCATGCCGGAGTGCGCGTGGACGGCATCTCTCAGGGGTCATGGAGTCGTATTTTTTTTTATCACTACGTGACGGACCCGGCGACGCTTGAAGTGAAGGTCGTCGCAAACAAAGGAAGATGTTTAGTGATGTAACACTTGTTCATGGGAGTAGGGGTGTACCGTTCAACAAATATTAGTTTAGTTTAGAAAAATAAAATGTACAGTACCGTTCCAAAATTTGGTTGTGGAATTTTGAAGAAAAAAAAGTTCGTTGGTTTTTTATACAGTGTTAATAAATGTTCTTGTAGTTTAAAAATTCATGTCAAATATTCGTTTAATATAATTTTTGATGTATCTTGGAAAAAAGTTAGCATGTACTCCCTCCGTAAAGAAATATAAGTTACTGATCTAAACGCTCTTATATTTCTTTATGGAGCGAGTATTTGAAAAAATGTTTAGAAACATGCATTTCAAAATTGTTGAATGAGTATCAAGAAAATGTGATGTATTAATAAAAAATATAAAGTGTATTGAACATGTAGACATGCAATATAAAAACCCAAAAGCCTAATGAAGAAAGAAGAAACAATGAAAACAAACATTTAAGAGGAATAATATAAATAAAGAATTGGAAATTAATATAAAAAAGAAAGCCAAAGAATTTTTTAAAAAAAACACGGAAATAAAGAAAATAGTGCCTAGAAAGCCTATCCCGATGGAACCCGATTTGGGCCGGCCAAAAGTGCGCACGCCTATTGCTCCCAATCGGTGAGAATAGGGGCGAATCCTATATCTGGTGCTGGAGACGCCCGTTAATGTGTTTCTTGCAAACCACCCCACCGACGTCAGCCCTACGATAACATAGATCTTCTTCCCAGTTTTCTTCTTTCGTTTTATTTTTTTTTCCTTTTTCTTTTTCTTTTTTCATTTACCTTTTTGGTTTTGTTGTTCCTTTAATTTTTTATTTTCTTTTCCCGTTTTCTTTTTTATAGTTCTGTGAAAACTTCAGCGGGTTTTTATGAATGTTTTTTTTTCAAAATCGTTGAATTTTTTTTTAAATTCGATGAACCCTTTTCTAATTCAATGAACTTTTATCAAAATCAGTGAACGTTTTTCAAAATTCTGAACTTTTATGAAAAATTGATGACTGTTTTCAATTTTCTTTAACTATTTTGAATTGTGTGAACTTTTTTCAAACCCATGAACTTTTTAAAAATTGTTAACTTTTCTGAAATTAGTGGACCTGTTCACATTCAGTAAACTTTTTCAAATTTATGAACTTTTTTCTCGAATTAGTGAGCTTTTGTCAATTTTCGTGAGCTTTTTATTAATACCTGAACCTTTTATTTTTGAAACAAATTCGTAAACTTTTTTTTAATTTGTGAACTTCTAAATTTTGGCCAGCACTGCTACTATTGTCCTTAAATATCTCGCGGTACTATGATCAGTCATATGAGGTGGATCTAGTGGTTAGTGAGGCTCATGCAGCAATGCAGTGGCGTGAGTTTGAATCCACGGAACAACAATTCTTGCCAGTATTTTTTCACTGCTACTGCGTGTTCCCGGGCAGGCCCACCAGGGCGCTGCAATGAGCGCCAGTTTGATTAAGCGGCGCTGAACTTGCTGAATAGAAGGTCCCGAGAATAGGTCCTGCCCTACCTTCCCCTAAAAAAAGATCCCACCCTACCTCTCGGGGAGCAACTAATAAACGAGTACTCCTTTAGGAGCCCTCCCAAGGGTCACTTGGGGTCGGCTGGTAGTGCGTCGTTTGGGCCACTCTCAGCCGTCGCCACATGTGTCACGCTCTGGCGTTCCCTCCGAATTTTATTTAATTTTCTGTATGTGTTTTTAGCTTTTAAATTATCTTTTCGGCTTCTCGCTTTCCCCCAGATTTCTGCCAAATTTTTTCAAAAAAATAATTTTTTGCGAGAATAAACATGTTTTCTTTTTTTCTTCCCGAGAGGCACAAATTTACTTCTTTGTGGAGGTACAAATTTGCGTACGTGAGAGACATGAAAAAAAACACGTCACAAGAGGCACGGATTTACTTCTCGTGGAGGCACGGATTTGCTTATAAGAGAGGCACGACCGTGCTTTTGCAAAAAGAAAAAAAAACATGTTTTCTTCTCTTCCGCGAGAGGCACGGATTTACTTCTCGTGGAGGCACAGATTTGCTCACGAGAGAGGCACAACAAAAAACGCATTTTTCCCTTCGCAAGAGACACAGATGTACTTCTCGTGAAGGCATGGCCTTGACTGTCGGAAAAGAAAAAACATGTATTTCCTTCCGCGAGAGGCACGAGTTTACTTCTCGTGAAGGCACGGATTTGCTTCCGTGAACCGTGCCTCTCGGGAAAAGAAAAAACACTTTTTCTTTCTTGTTTTTTTCCTTCCGTGAGAGGCATGAATTTGCTTCCGTGAGAGGTGCCTCTTTGAAAGGGCAAAAAAATACGTTTTCGCCTGCATCCGGTTCGGCTTTTTCGTCCCTTTTTTGTGAAAAAAAAGTTCATCTAAACCTATCAACATAGCATCTCAGGTTGCGACATGCAGTGTGACACTTGTCACAACCTAGAAAGATGAGACTGATCTTAACAAAGAGTACTCCTTAATTAGTGATTTCGTATCTCTCGCGATAAGCGAGACATGACGCTTGTGCTGGGAGTCACATAAATATACCAAGGGGGATTTAGGTATTACTTGGGCATAAGCCAGCCCATAAAATTTCAGTGGGCTAGTCGTGTGTTGCCGCCGTCGATGGGTGATCCTATTTAACGCCCTCAGCACCGCAGAAGCCTATTGGCGCCCACTGCAGCGCATAGTGGGCCAGCCCAATTACGCGCAATGCCCTGTGTTATATAGCACAAAAAAACCACTTGAAAAAAGTGTGTGTGTGCAGATTCAAACTCGCACCGATGCATCCTTGGATTTGCTTAGCTAACCACTAGAGCTTGTGAACAGTAATGATTAATAGCAACACAAACTCTTTTCGAACCAATATAGCCGCATCGCAAAGTTTTTTGAGTTATTTGAACATAATTTGAAAAAGGTTAATTTTGCTATGAAAAAAGATCATTAAATTTTGAATAGTTCATGCTTTGGAATAAAATTCACAGAATTTAAGAAAAGTTCATCGAATTTGAAAGAACTTCTCCGATTTTGAAAAACTGTTCATCCATTTCGGAAAAAAGTTCGCCAAATTTGAAAAAAAATTCATTGAATTTGAAAAGAATTCACAGGTTTTGATAAAAGTTCACTGGTTTTGAGAAAAAGTTCGTCCATTCAGAAAAAGGTTTACTGAATTTGAAAAAAGTCACAGATTTGGAAAAGATAGTTCATTGATTTTAAAAAAATGTTCTCAAAATTGGTAAAAATCATCAAATTTGGAAAAAAATAATCTATTTTGAAAAAGAAAGGTAATCGATTGTGAAAAAGAAGGTTCATCAAATTTGAAAAAAATTGTGCATAAAAAGTAAAGAAAAAAGGAAAAAGATGAAAGAAAAAAACATAGAAAGGAAGAAAGAGAAACAAAAAACTGTTCCAGAAAACTCACAACAAAAAAGAAAAAAAATCACCTAGCCAAACTATAGAAGACAAAAAGGAAATAAGTTGTCACCGTGTGGTTTGCCTCCGTTGGCTAATGTGAGTAAAGAAACAGTAAGAACGAGCGCCTGCAACGCCAAATATAATCTGCCACCGCCGACCAATACGTGGTTAACACTGCTAGATACATTGGGTTTATGCATGGCATGGCGGAGAGAGGCTATATTAACATCTTGTCATGTCCTGAATAGAGTTCCGACAAAGGACAGTCAGGTCACTCCTAATATTGTTCTATATTGTCATTTACGTGTTCCTTTACTGTAAATTGTTGATTGTTGTGATTTCTGAAGAAATGCATATGTCTACCAACATATTTTTTAAATTAACTTCATACATAATACGTACATTTTGTCTTTCACGTCTATAACAAGCTTAAACGAGCTAACTCGTGAGTTACACGAGTCGAGCCAAAACTCGTTATGTTTACGAGTCGAGGCAAGTATGACCGTATGCATCTCCCAGATGCAGAGGCTGAGGTTCATCCTCCTTTTTCCAAAAAAAAAAAAAGAGTCGAGCCAAGCTTAACTCATTATCTTAAACGAGCTCTAACGCGACTCGACTTGAATTCCATCCCTATGTGTAGCCGCGTGCACATATTCCGCACCACATTTGCCTAAAAGAAACACCTTTTTTTTTTACTCCGCACCACATACCTGGACCGGACTCTCGGGACTGTGGAGCAGGAGGGGCGGCCATGGCGCTCGCATCGGGCTCGGGCAGCGGCGGCGGGAGCGACTTCTCCGTGATGGTGATAGGGTCCGACTTCGCGGTGGACGCCGGCGCGGCGCTCCTCGCCTCCCCGGCCGACCGCGAGGAGTGGCACGACTGCGTCCCCGACCTCGGCGACGACTTCTCCGACCTCGAGGAGCTCCAGGTGGTCCGCGTGCAGGGCGCGGACAGATCCGGCCGGCCCGTCGTCCGGGTCGTCGGCAAGTTCTTCCCCGGTGCGCCGAACCCCTCCCGTCCTCTTCTCATCCTGGGATTTATCGGGTGGTCGTTGGGGATTGCTGGTGCGCGTCTAGGGTTTGGCGCGAGTTATCCGACGAATTCCTTGCTGTTAGCTCGTAGCTGCATTCCTCTGGTAGGTATGGAGCGGAAAAGGCATGCTATGCTTAGGATTTCAGCATATCTATGTCTCGAGCAAATTAGCTAATTCTACTAGTATTGTGAATAGTTGTGGAAATCGGAAGATTCTGGATGTTGGAGATGCACCTTTCATGATTGTTCATCTGGACAGTAACCTGCTTTGTTTGTGGCTTCTTTGCTAGTGGAACCATGCCCTATTGGCCTAGTTTCAGGTTTGATAACAGATTCAATACTGCAAATTAGTATACTACTTATTTCTCATAATCAGTTGGCAGCATACCATTTTGTAAGGAAACTAGCATAACAGTTTGCTTGTAGTGGATGATTCCTTTCCATGTCATATTGGTCTAACTTCCCGTTGGATGACCGATTCAGCATGACAGTTAGCATTATTTCTCAATCAAAATCAGCTCACTTCTAGTACTACACACTTGATGCTCCGATGCTAGAAGCTTTGCTGCTAGTGTGATACTAGTTCCTGCCACTCCCTGTAACACTCACATGGTGTTTTATTTTGGTATTCCAGCTCCTGTTATAGATAGTGGACGTCTGAAGAGGTATGTATTTCACAAGCTCCGCACCGAGTTGCCAGAGGGTCCGTTCTGCATCCTGTACGTACACACCACTGTACAATCAGATGATAACAATCCTGGAATGACAATCTTGAGGGGGATTTATGAAGAACTTCCAGCCGAATACAAGGAAAGGCTGCAAATATTCTACTTCCTGCATCCCGGGCTTTATTCCTGGCTCGCCATGGCCACACTAGGCAGGCTCTTCTTAAGTGGAGGGTCAGTTTTCTCTCATACATTTCTTGATCATTAAAAATGCTCAAATATGGCGAGTTGTTTTATAATGATATCCAGAAAACTTGCATACCATTTCATAAGGAGCTTCCTTCCAACAACATAAGGAAACTAGTAAATAATTATATACAAGCATTATGGTTTTTGTTTACCTTCTCTGGTTGGTGAATAATTTTGCTGAATAGGTTTCCAGGGTTGTGTTGTGCCGTTCATGAATCATAAGAAGTAATCTATACTTGTGACAGGCAAAGTGCAGAGACCATCAACTCATTCATTTGTTGATTTGTTACGGTTCAGTCTTGTGTAGTTGACTAGATATTGATGGGAACATACAATACTGCTCACTCCTAGTGCAGCCAAACTGCACCCACCTTTCAGTATATACTAACCTACTTTTATGGTTGTCCATTGCAGGTTGTATTGGAAAATCAAGTATGTTAGTCGGCTGGAGTATCTATGGGGGGACATCAAAAAGGGTGAAGTTGAGATTCCAGATTTTGTTACCGAACATGACAAGATCCTTGAGCACCGACCGTTGACAGACTATGGTATAGAGCCTGATCCTCTGCATCTCGCTGATATACCTGCTGCGGGGTACTCACTTGGTAGGTATGAAGACAAATGGTCTCCTGAAGATCGTTGGAATTCTCGCAATTACATGTGACATTTTGGTGCTCTTGAAGGCTTGTAAGTTCTCTCTGTACATATGTCATAGCAAATGGCGATGCATACCGGATTGTTGTGGACACTTTGTTCATAATAAGGTAGTGTCTCAAGTTGTGGATGTGTATGACATATTTGTAGAGACAATACCAAATACAGATTGAGCATACAGAAAATGATGTGATTTGATCTTGTCTTCAGTGTCAGATGAGCACTTTTGTTTCCGTGTATGCAAGCACAGGTTAATGCATGCCAATTTTTTGTAACACACAGCTAAACCAGGAAAATATGTCGAGAACTTGTTTGGAGTCTGAGATTAAGATCTCATAAATCTTGTCTTGAGTGTCAGATGAGCACTTTTGTTTCCGTGTATGCAAGCACAGGTTAATGCATGCCAATTTTTTGTAACATCACACAGCTAGACCAGGAAAATATGTCGAGAACTTGTTTGGAGTCTGAGATTAAGATCTCATAAATCATGTCTACACCATTTTATTGCGGAATTGTAGCAAAACTAACAATGTCTACCAGGATTATAAGAGGACTAATTTTTCGAGAGCTCTCGGCATCTTGTTGTGGCAGCAACAACGGCATTTATCAGTGTGCCACGAAACGAACCCTTCTCGAGCTCATGAACGCCAGCTATGGTAGTTCCCGCAGGGGAAGTGACCTGATCCTTCAGCTGCCCTGGATGTTTACCCGTCTCGCTAACCATGGTTGCAGCACCTAGCACCTAAACAGCAGATCATATGACAAAAAGAGGTAATGAGAACATGTAGAAGATCAACAAATGACAAAAACAGGATACTGCAGACTTGAGATCAGAATATCATAATTGTTGATATGGTAGAACACAAATTAATCATAATGCGCAAAGGAACTGTACACATCCCAGCTTAATAACTATGCAAGATAATGTCCAATGGACTATGTAAAATAACAGAATATGGAATGGATACGTACTGTCTGAGCTGCGAGACCAAGAGCAAGATCCCGAGGAAGCCCAGCAGCAACTCCACCATCAGCCATGGCCTCTATTGCCAAGAAAATGTAGGCCGGACCACTACCACTGTATTCAAATAGATGGAAATGCATGTTAATTCTTGAGCCAATCACGGCCTACTCTTGGCATTGCTTCCTTATAGTTTCATATAGAATATGTCACATACCTCAAGCCAGTAACCGCATCAAAATATTTTTCTTCAGCTGTCCAAACTTTTCCAATGGCACTAAATAAGCTTTTGACACGGTTTTCATCATTCTCGGTAGCCGTCTCTCCCAGACACATCACTAAGTACATGAAACAACATCAGCAAGAAACATGTGTGAAAATTGGCATGTTTCTAGTGATACTACCTCCATTTAGTAATTCCACCCGCAACAAAATTTCTACAAATAATAGAGATTCATAACATCACAGAATGGTAGTCATTTTACTGGAAAACCAAAGTACATGTTGCACTTTCAAATTAAAATTTACATATGTAGATAATAATGAATCAATAAAGCAGACCGATTTTGAGGGTTTTAAAAGTAAAATCCTTGACATTTCAATTAGGTAAACCTTGCTATTTCATTAGAGACACTAGAAATAGAAAATAAATTAGAGTTCACTTTTTTCTCAAGGTATCACTAAAGGGAGATCACCATACAATTCTGGTCAACTGATAGCTTCGCAATATCAGCATTATGTGTGTAGTTGATAGATTACAAGACAAGAAGTAAGTTTACAGGAGACAGATCCGCATATGTTTACCTGATGCTGCTTGTCCGACAGCAGAGGGAGTGTTTGGCATTACTCTAATAATTCTGCGCTGACCAGACCAATCCTGGGATTAAAAGAGCAAAAAAACATGAGACAAAAACAAAAACAGTCATACTATGTTGAGTAACTCAAGTGGTAGCCTTATTCTTAGGTGGGCAAAATAGTGCATGGCTCAACTTTGGTACTTGTATGGAGGGTAATTTTACAAACGTCTAGTTCTGGTAGCTGCTTTTATTTCGGCAAATGGAGTACATGGTAAGGTGAACTTTACAAATCTATTCATAGCTCTGCAAACTAAGTAAACCCTGAATGCACACTGACAGACCTGCAAATCTTTCATCTTGATGCCAGCGGCAATGGAGACCAGAAGCTTTTCTTCAGACAGCAAGGGCTTGAGCTCAACCAGAACCTGCTTCACTGCAATTTCATATGCGCGTAATCTCATGAGCGTGCAAAACAAGAGCCCAAAATGTTAAATCTGAGGCATCAGCGATTGCTTTCAGGGATTATGCAAATACTATCTCGGGAACAATGGTTTGCAAGACGCGACAGGTGATTGATTGATTGATTGCCTTGAGGGGCTAATACTGGCACTTAGTAGGCTTACCAATCTGGGGCTTGACGGAGATGACGATCACATCACTGTCGTCAACAACCTGCGAGAAGAAAGGAAGAAAACATCAGGTAAGACAGCACGAAGACGTGACGGACGGAGATGCTTGGCTGCTTCGAGCAGAGCCAGAGGGCGGGAGGCGGGGTGAATCGAGTGCGGGGAGGAGCGGGAGAGCGACGGACCTGCGCGTTGGATGCGAGGATGGTGGCGCCGAGGGAGGCGAAGGCGGCGCCGCGCTCGGGGCGGCGGTGGGGCGCGGTGCGGACGGCGGAGGCCGGGAGGACGCCCGACGCCGCGACGCCGCGCGCGATGCTCTCGGCCAGGTTCCCCGCGCCGACGAAGCCCAGGCGGAACGCGTCGCCGCCGTTGGCCGGGGTGGGGGGCGCGGGCGCGGCGGGCTGGGGAGGCGCGGCCGCCATTGCGAGGGTTGCGGGGGGATTGGGGCGCGGCGGCTGGAGGCTGCGCTGGAGGGAGTAGTTGTTGTTGGCACTGGCGCACGGGCCCGTCCGTCCGTCCGATGGATGATGATGACTCGGGTCGGGGTGGACGGACGCTGGGCTTGGTGCGCTTTCTTCGTCGGACGAAGCGCGGGGCGACACGAAGCGGCCGGACGTGGTGGCGCTTTCTGCTGCCGCCGTTTGGAACTTTTTTTTTTTTTTGAAATTGCCGTTTGGAACGCTGGATGCTGACCCGTCTGCCATCGTTTTGTGAAGAAAATATCTGGGCTGCTTGGTGTGTTTGTTTGTTTGTTTGGATACGCTGGGAGGGTGGCTCAGCCTTGCACGCGACAAAATCTCTGCGGAGCAGATGCTGAACAAACACATTTTTTTTCATCTTTTTTCATAGTCGTGCTTGCTTATATCATAAGAGCAACTCCAAGCGCCGATCCAAGGCGGACGTGCGCGTTCGGTTTTTCATTTGGGTCGGCAGGTGCGTTTAATAGGACGCCGACCCATTTATGCCGACGTGGCCGAAGCTGACTAATTAAACATAATTATACATAAATGGCAGGTCAAACGCAGGCCAAAATCCACTTAAACAACTAGAAAAATTTAAAAAAAGCATAAATGGGCAGCCTCCTCCGGCGTCCAACCGAACGCGGCTTGATAGGCCGTCAGGGCAGCCTCCTCCGGCGTCTGCTGCGGCGGCGGCATAGCGGCGAGGCGGGCGCACTCCTCCTCCTCCTCCTCCCCCTCATCAAGCCGCAGAGCCTTCTCGTCACGGTGCAACATCTGCTCATATTGCATCTGCCGCTCGTCGTCGACCCCCCCCCCCCCCCGGCGAGCCAGTGTGCCTTCCAGCGCTCAAGGTGGGCCGCCTCTTCTTTCGGCGTGGCAACGTAGTGGCAGGGAGGCGCGCTCACCCACTAGCGGTACTCGCCGGTCCATGAATAGGACTCCTCCGGCCAAGTGAGGGGCGGCGGTGACCGCTTGCGCGTGGGAGTTGGCTCGCGCTCCGGCTCGGGCTTGGGCTCGACGAGGGGCGGCGCCGGCGGCGGTGGCGGCACAAGCAGGGGCTCCTGGACGGAGTCCCCCCCTCCCCGCAGACAGGACAAGGGATTTGCTCTAGCCCATCCCAATGGGCGTCCTCCTCGAGTCGGCTCGCCTCCAGCGCGTGCTACAGGGCATCCTCGAGGGCGGCTTGGTACTCCGCCTCAGTCTCCTCTTCCTCCAGCTCTACCCGCAAGGGCGTCGGTGGGAGATCGTGGTTGATGTGGATGCCGAGCCACTGTTGCTCCTCGTGCTCGAGGACAAACTAGGCCTCCCACTTGGGAGAGTCTGCAGCATACTCGGGCATCCGCCGGTGCATCGATGTGAGCTGCGCCCGGCACCTACGCACCTCCTCGTCGTGCGCCCGCTGTGTCCGCGGAACCGCCGGCACCGGGATCCATTGCGGATCGAGGTGCCAGTGGTGCGACAGCGTCACGTCGGGGTAAGGCAGCGGCTGCATGTACTCCCAGGGCCACCATGCTTGGTGCACCGGGATGTGCAGACGACTGGCGACCCAGGTGGGCACGCGCCGGCGGCGGAGGAGGAGGGGAAGGAGGAGCACGGGAGGATGAGGTGCCGGGGTGCCCTTGCCTTTTGCCGCTGCCGGAGCTGCTGCCGAAGAGGCTGATACGTCTCCGTCGTATCTATAATTTTTGATTGTTCCATGCCAATATTCTACAACTTTTACATACTTTTGGCAACTTTTTATACTATTTTTGGGACTAACATACTGATGCAGTGCCCAGTGCCATTTCATGTTTGTTGCATATTTTTTGTTTCGCAGAAAATCCATATCAAACAGAGTCCAAACGTGATAAAAACTGACGGAGATTTTTTTGGAATATACGCGAGACAATGCCCGAGGGGCCCACGAGGGTGAGGGGCGCGCCCCAGCGGGTCAGACGCGCCCTGGGCCCTCGTGGCCACTTCGTAAGGCGGTTGGTGCCCTTCTTTCGCCGCAAGAAAGCCAATATCCGGTTAAAAATCATGTCCAAATTTCAGCCCAATCGGAGTTACGGATCTCCGGGAATATAAGAAACAGTGAAAGGGCAGAATCAGGGAATGTAGAAACAGAGAGAGACAGAGGGACAGATCCAATCTTGGAGGGGCTCTCGCCCCTCCCATGCATGGAGGCCATGGACCAGAGGGGAAACCCTTCTCCCATCTAGGGGGAAGGTCAATGAAGAAGAAGGAGGAGGGGGCCCTCTCCCCTCTTTCCCCGTGGCGCCGGAACGCCGCCGGGGCCATCATCGTGTGACGGCGATCTACACCAACACCTCCGTCATCTTCACCACCATCTTTATCACCTTCCCCATCTATCTACAGCGGTCCACTCTCCCGCAACCCGATGTACCCTCTACTTGAACATGGTGCTTTATACTTCATATTATTATCCAATGATGTGTTGCCATCCTATGACGTCTGACTAGATTTTCGTTGTCCTACCGGTAATTGGTGAATTGCTATGATTGGTTTAATTTGTTTGTGGTTATGTTGTTGTCCTTTGGTGCCCATCATATGAGCGCACGCGTGGATCACACCATAGGGTTAGTTGTATGTTGATATGACTATGTATTGGAGGGCAAGAGTGATAGAAGCTTCAACCTAACATAGAAATTGATGCATACGGGATTGAAGGGGGACCAATATATCTTAATGCTATGGTTGGGTTTTACCTTAATGAACGTTAGTAGTTGCAGATTCTTGCTAATAGTTCCAATCATAAGTGCATAGAATTCCAAGTCAGGGATTACATGCTAGCAGTGGCCTCTCCCACATAAAACTTGCTATTGGTCTAGTAAAGTAGTCAATTGCTTAGGGATAATTTCACAACTCCTACCACCACTTTTCCACACTCTTTATACTAACTTTATTGTGTCTTCATCTAAACAGCCCCTACTTTTTATTTACGCGCTCTTTATTATCTTGCAAACCTATCCAAAACACCTACAAAGTACTTTTAGTTTCATACTTGTTCTAGGTAAAGCGAACGTGCGTAGAGTTGTATCGGTGGTCGATAGAACTTGAGGGAATATTTGTTCTACCTTTAACTCCTCGTTGGGTTTGGCACTCTTACTTATCGAAAGAGGCTACAATTGATCCCCTATACTTGTGGGTTATCAAGACCTTTTTCTGGCGCTGTTGCCGGGGAGTTATAGCGTGGGGTGAATATTCTCATGTGTGCTTGTTTGCTTTATCACTAAGTAGTTTTTATTTTGTGCTATTGTTTTCTATCTTTAGTTATGGGTAGTAAATGCAAAATACCAAAAAAATTAGTTGTACCTACTACAACAATGGTTGAAGAACCACTCAAAATCTATCACACTCCTGAAGCTTTTTACTTGGATCATCTTCGATCCCTTTGTGCTCGTGCTGAAACCCCAACTAGGTTAGTTGAGGGCAAATCTTTAGATGATCATGCTTGTTATGTGCAACACCACATATCTGAAAAAGGGAAACTTTTACTTAATCAAATTCATCATTTGCAATGCTATGCTTGGAATTTATGTGAAATATATGATGTTACTTGTTGTTCTGAAAACCCTAAGAAACACCTTCCCTACCAATGTGTGTTTAGTGATAATGGAATCGTATCTTCTTATGCTAAGGGTGTTTATAATTACTATGATGTTCAACAAATTGAAAAATTTGTTGCTTTTAAGGGTGCTTATGAAATTGCTTCTTTGATTTAAACGTATGATGCTACTCTTTACAAATCTGAAAATTTTGCCATACTTAAATATTGCTATGATAGTTATGTTTCTAATGCCTATGTTAAACCATATATTGAGGACTCCTCCGCTGTCCAAGAAGAGACTAATATTTTGCAGGAGTCTATGGAAGAAGGAATTGATGAAACTGTGGGCTCATTGGATGAAAGAGATGATGAGGAGAGCAAAGAACAAAAGGAGGAAGAGCGGATTAGCTACCCGTGCCCACCTTCTAATGAGAGTAACTCTTCAACTCATACATTGTTTAATTTTCCTTCGTGCTTACCGAAGCATGATTGTTATGATCCCGTTGATTCTTTTGAAATATCCCTTTTTGATGATGCTTGCTATGCTTGTGGCCAAGATGCCAATATGAATTATGCTTATGGAGATGAACTTGCTATAGTTCCTTATGTTAAACATGAAATTGTTGCTATTGCACCCATGCATGATAGTCCTATTATCTTTTTGAATTCTCCCGACTACACTATATCGAAGAAGTTTGCCCTTATTAAGGATTATATTGATGGGTTGCGTTTTACTACTACACATGATGATTTTGATAGATATAATATGCATGTGCTTGCTGCTCCTACTTGCAGTTATTATGAGAGAGAAACTATATCTCCACCTCTCTATGTTTCCAATATGATAAAATTGCAAGAAACTGCTTATGCTATGTATTAGCCTTTACTTTGTGTGCATGAATTGTTCTTTTATGACATGACGATGCATAGGAAGAGAGTTAGACTTCGTCATTGCTTGATATATGTTGCTTTGTGCTCACTACTAAATTCCAAATCATTGCTAATTCAAATTGGCTTTGATATACCTTGGGATCCTGGCGGATTCATTACCTGAGCACTATATGCCTAGCTTAATGGCTTTAAAGAAATCGCTGCCGGGGAGACAACTCGGAAGTTTTAGAGAGCTATTTATTTCTGTTGAGTGCCTTTATAAAGTTGAAAAACAAAAAAATATAGAGGGTAACCCAAAACTTTTCAAAAAGGAAAGTGAAAGTGAGAGAGATAAGCATTGTTGACGTGGGGGAGCTCCTTGAACTTTGTTCATGCTCACGTAAACTTTGTTAATCTTAATTACAGAAACTTTTCAACAAAAATAATTATCCCCTTGTACAATTCCATTGTATTATAAAAATAATGTGCCAAGATTTGACTTTAGGATGTTTACATTGCTTGTTGGTGCAAAGCAGAAACTTTGGCTGTAGTGCGCGATTTTACATTTTGTACTGGAACGTCAAACAGTTCTGAAACTTTTTGCACTGTCTTTCCATAAAAATTGTTTATTTTTCCTAATTCTTTCAGAAATTTTGGAGTACCAGAAGTATGGTGAATGTTCAGATTACTACAGACTGTCCTGTTTAAGACATATTCTGTTTTTGATGCATAGTTTGCTTGTTTCGATGAAACTACCGATTTCTATCAGTGGATTAAGCCATGGAAAACTTATACTACAGTAGCTAAAATGCAAAAACAAAATATGAATTGGTTTGCAACAGTACCTAGAGTAGTGATTTGCTTTGTTATACTAACGGATCTTACCGAGCTTTCTGTTGAGTTTTCTGTGGATGAAGTGATCAAAGATCGAGGAGGTCTCGATATGAGGAGAAGGAGGAGAGGAAAGAGCTCAAGCTTGGGGATGCCCCAGAAGGCATCCCATCTTTCTTCAACAATTATCGGTATGTTTTCGGTTTCGTTTTGTTCATGTGGTATGTGCAAATCTTGGAGCATCTTTTGCATTTAATTTTCACTTTTCTTTGATGCACCATGCTGGTATGAGATATTCCATGGTTGATTTATAGAATGCTCTTTGCACTTCACTTATATCTTTTGAGTATGGCTTTATAGAATGCTTCATGTGCTTCGTTTATATCATTTGAAGTTTGGATTGCATGTTTCCCTACACATAGAAAACCGTCATTTGTAGAATGCTCTTTTGCTTAACTTATATTTGTTAGAGCGTGGGCATATCTTTTGTAGAAATAATTAAACTCTCTTGCTTCACTTATGTCTATTTAGAGAGTTGACAGGAACTGGTCATTCACATGGTTAGTCATAAAATCCTATATAAAACTTGTAGATCACTGAATATGATATGTTTGATTCCTTGCAATAGTTTTGCGATATAAAGATGGTGATATTAGAGTCATGCCAGTGGGTAGTTGTGGATTGTAGAAATACTTGCGTTGAAGTTTGTGATTCCCGTAGCATGCACGTATGGTGAACCGTTATGTAACAAAGTTGGAGCATGAGGTATTTATTGATTGTCTTCCTTATGAGTGGCAGTCAGGGACGAGTGATGGTCTTTTCCTACCAATCTATTCCCCTAGGAGCATGCGCGTAGTACTTTGTTTCAATGACTAATAGATTTTTGCAATAAGTATCCGAGTTCTTTATGACTAATGTTGAGTCCATGGATTATACACACTCTCACCCTTCCATCATTGCTATCCTCTTCGGTACCGTGCATTGCTTTTTCTCACCTCGAGAGTTGGTGCAAACTTCGCCGGTGCATCCAAACCCCGTGATACGATATGCTCTATCACACATAAGCCTCCTTATATCTTCCTCAAAACAGCCACCATACCTACCTATCATGGCATTTCCATAGCCATTTCGAGATATATTGCCATGCAACTTTCATCATCATCATCATATACATGACTTGAGCATTTATTGTCATATTGCTTTGCATGATCGTAAGATAGCTAGCATGATATTTTCACGGCTTGTCCGTTTTTTTATGTCATTGCTACGCTAGATCATTGCACATCCCGGTACACCACCAGAGGCATTTATATAGTCATATCTTTGTTCTAGTATCGAGTTGTAATATTGAGTTGTAAGTAAATAAAAGCGTGATGATCATCATTATTAGAACATTGTCCCATGTGAGGTTATCAAAATAAAATTGGCCAAAGAAGCCCCCCCCTCCTCAAAAAAAAGAGAGGCCAAAGAAGCCTAAAAAAAGAGAAAAAAAATTAAAAAAATGAAAGAAAAGAGAGAAGGGCCAATGTTACTATACTTTTACCACACTTGTGCTTCAGAGTAGCACCATGTTCTTCATATCACTACTAGAAATCTACATTTTACCTAGGGCCAAGTTCTTTACCTAGAGCCTATTAACCTGCTCAAGGGTTAGTAAAGCAAATGAACAGTACACCCTAAGGAAAGATGATTTTCAGTCAAATGGCAGAATGAGAAATGGCGCGCAGCGCAAAAGGCGGGCATGAGGCAAAAATTTGGCCTAGCTAGGTCTCTTCCCTCTTTAAGCGCCGCCAAAAGCCCAAACATTTCCCTCTTCTCCCCCGAAACATCTAGGAGCCATGGCCCACCGCCGCCCCGCCGTGCTCATCCCCATCCAGATCCCCAATCCATGGCCTCTGACTGCTGCCCTCCTACCTCGCCTCCTCCCCTCACCGCTGGTGACTCCCTGCTTTTCCTCTTATCGCCCCCTGCTCCCCGCTATCGCCCCTGTTTGCTACCCACGCTCGTCCGCTCCGGATCCAGATCCACGGCCCCATTCGCCACTGCTTGGTAGGGAGCGCTTTATCTTGTGTTCTAGAGCCTGGATCTCATGGCATACCCCTTTTTGTGTGTGATGCAGCTTCTAGGGAGGGATGTTGAACGGACAGATTGAGGCCGTGCCGCCGTTCAGGACAGGCTGCTGGTGCTGGCTGTGGACTGGCTGCCGGTGGCAGCGCCGCTCAACGGCCGTCGCTGCTGTCCACTCGTCTCGGCTGACTACACCATCATCCAGATGACCTTAGCCCGCCCCGCCTCCACCTCCGCACTGGCCATGACGCCGTGACGCCCCAGCCGCCTAGGTGCTGCTGCACTTGTCTAGTACTTCTCGCATTTTGGTTTGATGGACGACCAATATAAGGGTCTCAGATTCAGTACAATGTTACACTTCTGCACAAATCGCTGTTGCCATTGCCGAGAATTGGTCTGTGCATTGCCTTGCCTTGAGCGTGAGTTAGTTATTTTGCCAAATGAGGCGTTCAACTAGACAGTTGGATTCGGATGATAGTGTAGATTTATAGGAACTAATTAGAAGTAGTACAGACAAACGGGATGTTCATTTGAAGTTTTTAGCTACATACTAGCTGTGAACTGTTTGAGAGCTCCCTCGTTCTACAACTTCAGAATTTTATAGCCTTTTGCAGTTGCTTCTTTCATGTAGAGCTCAGGACATTAAGTGCAGGGTTGTAAAATTCCCATGACTTCTGTTTGTTTGTAGAGTATCTTCTATTTAATGCCATCATGTCGACTTCCTAAATATAATGATGACACTGTTTTCTTGGGGATAGTTATAACTGAAGAATACTTTCAGGTTTCCAAATCTTGGACATATGAGTGATTTTCTTTAGAACTGTATACATTCCAAGGGATACGAAAGTAAGGTTAGGATCCCAGAACATCTGCAAGTACAATTTTAGAACCTTCAAGTAGTAGCGCTCCTTTTATTTTTGAATGGAAAAAAAGATCCATTATACCTTATTAGATAATGCAAAGTTCAGTTGTATTTTTCTAATCTAAATTGGTCACTGTGCTAGTAGAAAATGTTACTGGTTAAAGGATAATTTTGTATTTGTCTTGCACTGCGAGCCTCTTGTTGCTGAAGCTATTTAGTATATACGCCCAGGTATCTTCATAATTGTTCCTGTATTCTTATCTATGGTTTATTTCCTTTAGCTTAATTAGCTCAGTCAGAGGGTTCTACGGTCTATAGACTTAATACTTGAAAGCTGCTCTTCATCATCTTTATTTTCGCTAAATCCGATAGTAGCATCGGATCCTCTGCAAGCTAAGATATTATATTATCCCACTAGGTTCACACATTTAGGATGTAGAAATTTAATAGATATTTGTGGGAATTGGCATCCTTAGCATCTAAACCAATTCTTAGAAAGTATATAATAATCCAAATCTAACCTGAAACTTTGGATTTTAGGGGAGATATCCATGTTTTTCAATTTTATACATTGATGCGCATGCCCATCCACTTGTCTTAAATATTGTGTTTCTCCTATTACTCCTCAAAAATATTAGAATTTCGTAGGGTTTTACACATGCTATGACCAAAGCAACATGTGATCTGTTCCATTGCTGACACATATTTATTACTTCTGTCATGTGTGAGAAGTAATAAATCAATTGTCATTTGCCTTGCCGGTGCAGGCAAGCTCGTCGTTGACTTGAGTATAATTCTGCACCGATTGCTTGTTCACTATCCCCCTCGGTATCCAAAACGATCTAGTATCCATGTATGCAATCATCGATCTGAAACAGAAAAACACTAGTTTGAATACATTTAAAACATGAGAAAAACAATTTTTTGAACCTAGTTCTTCTTTTGCAGATTCTAGGAAATAGCCAAGAAACCTAGCTATGTGTGCTCAGCATCCAGCAAATCCTAGCTATCTTCATGTATGTATCTTGAAACTATCTCAAATGATATAATTGGTGATGATATATTTGTTGTGATGTTCATGTTGTTGTGTATGCACGCTTATGTGATGTGTGGTGCATCCTGAAACTATTTTTTTTGTTTGCAGCTAAATAGAGAGTCAGCCATCAAACTTCAGTGTTTGCAAGAACAAATGCTCCATTGTGTTGATGTCATTTAAGTACAGATTGACAGGAACAGGTTGTTTCTAACATGATCTATTAAGTCATTTATAGTTTGTGTGGCTATTTACATCTTTGTAGATGATATTTTTTGTGTACTCGTATATGGATATATGTCCATACCTGTTACTACTTGAGCTGCTTATGTTTTCCTTCCAATATCAGTCCTTGTTATTTATCTTTGTAGTTTGGTTGGATATTACTTGAAAATTAGTTCACTTATTTGCATCATGCATGTATATCCCTTTGTTGCACCTACTAGCTTCCCTGCACCTTTTGCTATTTTGATTGCATATTCCATTGTTCATATCCAGATGCACCATGCACGTGTACTTGGTCATTTTTCCCTCTATGCTACTGTATCTCACTTGTCTTTGTGGACGAATACATATTTGTCCATGTTAAACCAGTAATAGCGGAGACCAGTTTTGTTTTGTTGGTCATGGATCTCTGATCTTGTGCCAAAGTTCCATTGTCGTATATGACATACTCCCTCCATTCCTAAATATAAATCTTTTTAGAGATTCCACTACGGACTACATACGAATGTATATAGACATGTTTTAGAGTGTAGATTCACTCATTTTACTCCGTATCCAGTCTGTAGTGAAATATCTAAAAAGACTTATATTTAGGAACGGAGCTAGTAGGTTTCAAGCTGTTAGAGATTAGGGATTAATTGATCAACCTTTCTTTTATATGTTATGATTAAGTGCAAGTCCTGCCAATGTATTATGGTTTCTAACTTTTTCTACACGTTTTCAGAAACTGACAAGTGTTTGGTGATGATCGGATGAAGAAAATGTCTCAGTTTGTTTTTGTTTCGAAGCAACATAGAAACAAAGGATTGGATAGTTCTGGCAAATTGTAGCTAGCTAGATGATGTTTTGGCATTTGATGTATATATGTGATGATTGATATCCAGAGACATGTATATTATGGCTTGAATTGGAATGATCTATTGTTGTATTTATGAATCCAAATTTGAATTATACATTTGAAATTTGACACATATGAAGCTGTTATTTCCCTACGGTATAACGCACATACCGGTAGGGGTACCACTCTAGGGAAAGTATGGTAGCATGGTAGTGAAAGGGCCCCACCGTCTTTCCCTAGTGCCTAGTATGGCTGTAGGTAAACTACCTTTACACGCTGGACACATCAGCCATACGTAAATCTTTCCCTAGGGCTTATGGCTCTAGGTAAAGAATGTTTCCCTAGAGCTTGATAGATGCACCCTAGGGAAAGAGGCCTTTACCGACTATACCACACCTAGGGTTCTTTACCTAGGGCAAGCCCTAGGTGAAGCCTTTCCCTATGGTTTTTTGCATTTCACCTAGGGTATATGGCTCTAGGTAAAATGTGGGTTTCTAGTAGTGTATAGAGAGTCTCTTGAGTTATCACTTTCATATACTAGTGGGAATTTTCATTATAGAACTTGGCTTGTATACTACAACGATGGGCTTCCTCAAATGCCCTAAGTCTTCATGAGCAAGCAAGTTGGATGCACACCCACTTAGTTTCAGTTTGAGCTTTCATACACTTATAACTCTAGTGCATCCGTTGCATGGCAATCCCTACTCCTCACATTGACATCAATTGATGGACATCTTCATAGCCCGTTGATTAGCCGCGTTGATGTGAGACTTTCTCCCTTTTTTGTCTTCTCCACACAACCTCCACCATTATATTCTATTCCACCTATAGTACTATGTCCATGGCTCACGCTCATGTATTGCGTGAAAGTTGAAAAGGTTTGAGAACATCAAAAGTATGAAACAATTGCTTGGCTTGTCATCGGGGTTCAGCATGATTTGAATATTTTGTGTGATGAAGATGGAGCATAGACATACCATATGATTTTGTAGGGATAACTTTATTTGGCCATGTTATTTTGAAAAGACATGATTGCTTTATTAGTATGCTTGAAGTATTATTGTCTTAATGTCAAATGATAGACTATTGCTTTGAATCACTTGTGTCTTAATATTCATGCCATGATTAGATTATGTGATCAAGATTATGCTAGGTAGCATTCGACATAAAAAATTATCTTTTTATCATTTACCTACTCGAGGACGAGCAGGAATTAAGCTTGGGGATGTTGATACGTCTCCATGGTATCTATAATTTTTGATTGTTCCATGCCAATATTCTACAACTTTTACATACTTTTGGCAACTTTTTATACTATTTTTGGGACTAACATATTGATCCAATGCCCAGTGCCAGTTCCTGTTTGTTGCATGTTTTTTGTTTCGCAGAAAATCCATATCAAACGGAGTTCAAACGGTATAAAAACTGACTGAGATTATTTTTGGAATATATGTGAATTTTGGGAAGTGGAATCAACGCGAGACGATACCCGAGGGGCCCACGAGGGTGAGGGGCACGCCCCAGGGGGTCAGGTGCGCCCTGGGCCCTCGTGGCCACTCCGTAAGGCGGTTGGTGTCCTTCTTTCGCCGCAAGAAAGCCAATATCCGGATAAAAACCGTGTCCAAATTTCAGCCCAATCGGAGTTACGGATCTTCGGGAATATAAGAAACGGTGAAATGGCAGAATCAGGGAATGTAGAAACAGAGAGAGACAAGGAGACAGATCCAATCTCGGAGGGGCTCTCGCCCCTCCCATGCCATGGAGGCCATGGACCAGAGGGGAAACCCTTCTCCCATCTAGGGGGAAGGTCAAGGAAGAAGAAGAAGGAGGGGGCCCTCTCCCCTCTTTCCCCGTGGCGCCGGAACGCCGCCGGGGCCATCATCGTGTGACGGCGATCTACACCAACACCTCCGTCATCTTCACCAACATCTTCATCACCTTCCCCCATCTATTTATAGCGGTCCACTCTCCCACAACTCGCTGTACCCTCTATTTGAACATGGTGCTTTATGCTTCATATTATTATCCAATGATGTGTTGCCATTCTATGATGTCTGAGTAGATTTTCGTGGTCCTACCGGTAATTGGTGAATTGTTATGATTGGTTTAATTTGCTTGTGGTTATGTTGTTGTCCTTTGGTGCCCATCATATGAGCGCGCGCGTGGATCACACCATAGAGTTAGTTGTATGTTGATAGGACTATGTATTAGAGGGCAAGAGTGATAGAAGCTTCAATCTAGCATATAAATTGATGCATACGGGATTGAAGGAGGAGTAATATATCTTAATGCTATGATTGAGTTTTACCTTAATAAACATTAGTAGTTTCAGATGCTTGCTAATAGTTCCAATCATAAGTGTATAGAATTCCAAGTCAGGGATGACATGCTAGCAGTGGCCTCTCCCACATAAAACTTGCTATCGGTCTAGTAAAGTAGTCAATTGCTTAATGACAATTTCGCAACTCCTACCACCACTTTTCCACGCTCGCTATACTAACTTTATTGTGTCTTCATCTAAACAGCCCCTACTTTGTATTTACGCGCTCTTTATTATCTTGCAAACCTATCCAAAACACCTACAAAATACATCTAGTTTCATACTTGTTCTAGGTAAAGCGAACGTTAAGCGTGCGTAAAGTTGTATCGGTGGTCAATAGAACTTGACGGAATATTTGTTCTATCTTTAGCTCCTCGTTGGATTCGACACTCTTACTTATCGAAAGAGGCTACAGTTGATCCCCTATACTTGTGGGTTATCAAAGGCCCATGGCTAGGGTTTTCGGTTGTTGCCGGCGAGGAAGTATGAAGGGGGTGGTGGGGAGCCAGATGTGGATGGAAGTGAATGAGGACGCCCCATGGCACGCGTGGGTTAAAAATGATGCTTCCCATGGCTGACTAGTGGGCACAGTGTCAGTGGTCCTCATAAATTAGACGGTGAACGGTAGTTGGGTGGCCGCCAAGTGGGACCGCGGCGGACACCGAGGGAACGCGCGGCGCGTCCGTGCCGACGCATTTGTGGCCCAAATTTGGGCCACAAATGCGTCAGCGCGGACGCGGAGCGGACACGTTTTGGGTTTGGGTTGGCGCCTTGGGCCTCCACTTTTGTCCATGCCTACCCAAACAGACGCAGGCGGACGACTTGGGTCGCTGCGTTGGAGTTGCTCTAAGGATCATAGTACAAGCCACGTATATACCAACCTAGCAAAACCAAAAAAAAAAATAGCAGAACATGAGTCTTTGCATGAAGGGACACCAACCAACAAGTAAGAGTACAAACAAGACCGAAGAAACCTCTGAGCTTGACACCAACGCCCGTCATCTGCCTCTCGCACCACCACAACAACCTCCAAAGAAAAAATGATGGATCACCTTCACGCTCGAGCTCGACGCAGCTCCATCGCTGATAAGCAGTTTTGCGGACCTCCAAGGTGACTTGCCAAAGGCGAAACCATTACCGTTGAACGAATTAGACAGGGGCAACATCCCAGACACACCATCCAACTCCAGATCTGACACCTCCACATGACTAAGACGTTGGAGGAGGAAACCATACCTGCCATCCACATACCATGAACCCAACACGCGATCCACCATCTTCCAAATGCCGCCGATACAGACCACAATCTGCATCCGCTCCTGGACTACCTCCCGAGCTCCGCGCCGGCACTGGAGTAAACGTCGTCGCAATGGCGGAGCCCGAGGACACATGTCTACCACGAAGATGCCGTCGCCGCACCATCCTTACTTGAACAGACTAGATTCCAAATCCATCTTCAACCATAGGACCGATCACCTCGTCAGAGTAGGATATGAGAAAACTTTATTCAGCACCGCCATCACTACCACCGAAGCCAAGACGATGAACATCCTAAAAACTAAGCTACTTTAACCTAAAAATATCCACATGCGTGCATTCGGCGACACCCCTCACCACCAACGACTGAGGTCGTCGGCGGAGGGGAGCCGCCGGAGGACGGCGGTGGAGAAAGCCCCTGGCGGTGGGCGCTGGCGAGGTCGCTTTTTCTTCTAGAGGAAGAAAGAACGATACACGAACACAATGCTATCTGGACAAACACATCTAGCCGCTCGATTAGCGGTACACACAACTATACACATAACTTTGTACGGTATTGCCTTTGTTCCAAATTACTTGTCTTAAATTTGTGTAGATATATATGTATTGACAAATCTAAGACAAATAATTCGGGACGGACGGAGTAGTATATATGCTCTAGACTGTCTAATCTTCACGTGGAAAACTTAACTTTACTACTCCTTCTCTTCACATAAGACGTTGTAGATATTTCAGACATCACTCAAAACAGTTTAATGTCAACTGTCTGAAACGTCTTATAAAAGTAAACCGAGGGAGTAGTAAAGTGCTCTTGTGCACTCCGGCACATAAGCACCTACTGTGAATAGTAATTTGAACATAATGGTAAAAGGTTTTAGAAAATCGGAATTTTTTTTGGCATACATTGATAAATTTGTTGACTGCTTGCAAAATCAATGCTTTGAAAATTAGCATATTTAAAGCATTGATTCTTTTCCATACCACAATTTCCACGAATGTCATTTCGTGATGAAACTTTGCAAGTTCTCTAAACATTCATTAATGCTTGCCACAAAAAAGTCAGTTCTGTTTGAATTATTTTACCATTATCTTTTAATTTAGTGTTCATTCAGGTTCAAATGTGCTCGGGAGCAAATACTTTGCGTCCACTTTACTAATGTTGCCTCTCAAGTCCTCCTCTTTACATGATGGATTTGTTATATATCCTTCATGATGGTTATGGTACCATAGGGAATTTGATAATGACGGGAATGCTTCCTTGGAAGAGTGAACCTAAAAGGAATTATCAACTCATTAATTGGCCAAAATCTTTTCGCCTTAAAGACCGCGGGGGTATAGGGGTGATCAACTCTAACTAATGAATATATCTCTCATGGCTAGATGGGAAACTGTATTCTGGTCAAGATTGCTTATGAAAATCAATCATGCTTGCTAAGTATATGTGTGCTTCGGACATTTTCTCTTCCTCGGGCTAGGGCAACTTCAGATATAATGTACTCTCTCCATCCGGAAATACATGTCGGAGAAATGGATGTATCCAGATGTATTTTAGTTCTTGATACTTTCATTTTTATACATTTCTGCGATAAGTAATTCCGGACGAAGGGAGTAGTTGACATTATATTAAACACTACTTTAACATGGGGTCAAACCATTCCATGGACGATGGGTGACTAGCCGTTTTTGGATGGATCGGTGGCTGGGTGACACCACTCTCAAGGATCACTTCCCGTTCACGTTTGCTATCCATGATTACCTTGCAATTTTGGTCTCATATTGAACTTTCGCCCGTCCTTCGATCAAGAAGATACGTCCCAGTGAAACTCAACATAATTGACCTTCTATACTCCATCCCTTGGTCTCCTAAGCCGTTCGATTCTTACTCTTCCAACTCCATGCACAACAAACTATCCCAAACGACATATGTTGGCCTTCTAGATTCCATCCCTTCTAGACTCCATCTTTATGGCTTGTTCGGTTGGAGGGGATTGACGAGGATTAAATCCCCCTCAATCCCCTACAGTTATCTCCAATCCTTTTGGAGAGATGATTAACCGAACAAGGCCTTAAGAAGAATTGAAAATGCCAGCTCTCTCCCAAGCCAACGATTTTCATTTTGCATCTTACCAAGGTCTGGTTACCATCCAATGGTCCAACTATCAGATTCTTAAAACAGGATGCACCGTCAGATGGGTGATGTGTCTTGTGGCTTGCTTGAGAATGCTAACCACATTTTTTTTCTAACGTGCCCCAGCTAAGTCCATCTAGTTTCTGTGAGATTTTTGGGTGCATTTGCAACCCTAGAAACTTGTTATATTTCTTTGCTTTTTATGATTGACTTGTTGAATAGTCCATTCACATCAATTCATTTCCTTTTGCGGCTGCTTATTGTGCTTGTGGAATGTTTATGAAAAAAATGGATAATTGACCTACCTAAGCACCATGCTAATATAATCGTCAAAATTTTGGCCAAACCAAATCATGCAGTAATGGAGTCTGTTATGGGGCTCCTTAGAGATCTACACGCTGCAGTAGCACACCCTCCATCCCCACGCACATACCACACGGTGCAGTAGCTAGGAGAGCGGCAAAACTACCGTGCACGGTATATACCGTGCCTGGATCTGCCACTCATTGTGTTACCGAGATTCGCGCCCAAAAAAATCAATGTGCATGCAAAATCACTAATCACCACCCCTCCTGTCACATGCTCAGGTTGTGTGTGTCAGTGCTTTTCGTAAATAATGTCTCTGTGCATGGTTTTGCCTTTCATGGCAATTTTATCAGGAAATATGTTATCTCTTTCTATGTAAACGATTTAAATACCTTATATCTTCTAATACAAAAGTGTCTCTTACATTCTATCTAGACACATGTGTTTATTTTGACGAGATATTTAAAACATGACCAATATTAAATATGTTTTTGAAAACTTATTTGTTCTTACGGCTCAAATACACTTTGATCATTGTCTACAAAAATGAAATAAGTACATATGGTTTGTAAACATATTACACACCCGATTGAAAAAATAAACTGGGTCTAAACTTTGGAGTACAAAAAAGCATGGATGAGTGAAATACAAGTGCATCGTTTCTTTGGGGAGAGAGGAAAGTTATGTGCACATTTGTAAAGATGACTGATTGACATGATGTTAACTAGTACTGAAATTGGGGGGCACAGATTCAGATTAACTAAGCACTGCAATAAATACATGCATGCATGCATGGTAGAATCTCTTTTCTCGCAGTAGCTAGTCTTTGCTTCTGTGCGAGCTATTCATGTAGAGTCGATATCTAGACTCCCATGTACCTTGTTGCCTAGTTTCGGCCGACACTATGATGTCTTTGGTCTAAAAAAATTGCAACTCGATGAAAACCTAGTTCTATCACCACCTCAAGAACTTTGAAAGAAGCACTAATTTTGGCCTCGAGAGTAGCAATGCAGGTGATCCACTCTGGGGTGGAGAGGGCATTGCAGGTGTTCCACTTCGGCCTGGAGAGGGCATTGCAAGTGCTCCACCTTTTCCACCCCCACGACGACGAACTCGCCCCGAGCGAGCCACAAAACCCATGCTTCTTTCCATCCCGTTGAGAGAAGGTCGTGTCAAAATTCATTCACAAACTACTCTCTTGGCTTCTTCCATGCGTGCATAGTTTTCATCATCGCAAGATATTGTTGGTTCCCCATCACTTTCGTTGAACTCGTGAACATGCTTTATCACGAAGATGCAAATGTACTTTTTCGGACCATTCTACAATGTTGCATGTGTATTCAATAAGAAAGTATATGATACAAAGCCAAAGAAGGCATGGCATCTACGATGCAAGAGGCATGACTCAACAGACAACCTAAACGACACAACTGAGCAAAAGTCGACTAAACCCAACCTTGATAGGAGCAAAAGATATACAACGCAAGGCATGTAAGCATGAATGGTCTACTGCAAAACCTGAACCGAGGCACAACCTAAAACAACCCAAAACTCGGCTACCAAGACAACAACAACAAACAACAAAAGCACAAGCATCAAAAAGACGGATCAATCAAATCCTCGAGTCAAATCCCTTGCACGAGAATAGGCGCAACATCACCGAGCGACCGATAAAGCCACCTGCCAAACGCCGATGGGCTAGCCTCCACCCAGGCCATAGTTGAGGGGCCGAGGGGCTTCTGACCACGCCGGGGGAAGCAGAAGAGCCCACGACAAAGCGAAAAACCACCACATGACCACAACCAAATCCGCTCACCGTCCGGAGATGTGGATGAAGCCAACCAGCATCCAAGCCCATAATCAGACGATAAACCACCACACAACCACGGCCAAATCCGTCGAGTGGTCGGACATGCACGGACGGGAGGCGGAGGCTCCAACACCGACAGAAAAACACCTCATCCATGACCACGACCAAAACAAGGAGCGAGAGAAGCAGGTTTTCTCACATGGCTTGGCTTTCTCGCAGGAGTTCACCTTGCGAGGGCGAAATGTCAGAATGTCTTTTCTTATGTTTCAGTAGCAATATTTTACATCCGTCCCACAATATAAGATGTTTTTGCAAGTTGCTTTAGCTTGAAAAAACGTCTTGATAAGATCACAAAAATGACTAACATCTACATATAGCCAAAACACGAAGAGCATGTAAAATAATTAACTAGCTAGCTTGCATATATAGTCCATGGAGCCTGAGGCAAAACTAAAACTTAAAGCCGGGAATAGTCTGCTGCAACAGATGAGATCATTCATCATGTTCGTTTGCGTACTCCTGAGCCATTTGTCTGCAGCAGCCGCATCCGCCACCGGTCGACCAGCGCGGCAGCCGGAGGTCCCGGATCCTGCTCTCGCACCTAGCTACGACTACGAGCCTTTTTCCCGTTGCTTCCAGGGTGTAGCAGCCGCCGGCGTCGAGCAGCCGGAGACGCGGGCAGTGGTCGAGGACGGCGCGCAGCATAGCGTGGTCGAAGTATCCCCCCGCCACCACGAGCTGCTCCAGAAGGGGCAGCTTCTCCATCGCCGTCGCGCCAACTTGGCGGCCGTGCATCTCAAGCATGCTCGTCACGTGGAGGCTGCTCAGCAGCGGCGCGCTGCACGGAGATCATGCACGCTCCTCGGTTAGATCACGTCACGTGTTGGTAGGTCGATCTATTGCTAATTGGAAGTTTGATCGGATTACGGTGGCGCACGTACTTGTCGGCGAGGTAGACGAGGAGGTCGCCGTCGACGCGGCCGCGGAAGGACTCGCACCGGCCGGCGCTGCGGTCCACGGCGGCGCGCGCCATCGCCTGCCACCCCGCCGGAGCGTCCTTGTCCCCGTCCTCGTCGGAGGCGAGGTCGATGCGCCGCCACAGCAGCGGGTCCTCCACGGCCGCGCGCCGCCACGACGCGCACGCCAGCCCCGGCCCCGTCCCGCGGAGGACGTCGGTCTGATGAAGCCGCCCGAGGATCGCGCGCAGGGCGGTGCCGGGCAGCGCCGCCCAGTCCCTCCAATCTGCCGGCCGAGAAGCCGGACGCTCCTTCTCCGTCCTGCCGTGGCGGGGACGTGCGCGGCGACGGGACAAGGCGCGGCGAAGGCCAACGCACCGCGGGAAGACGAAGACGGCTTTCCTCTGCTTGGTTTCCTTGACCATGATGATTTCTTTGAGATTTCACGTGTGCGTATAGATGGGCGAGATCGGCGAGGAGATTAATGGAGATGGCAATGCACAAAAGAGATCAAAAGTCTTTAATAATCATCGATGATCGCACATTGGCAAGTCTTCTCCGAGGATAAATAAAATAAAATAAAATCTGGACGCAATCCCTCGTCCGCAGGTCTCTCCCGAAAAACCGGAGATGTTTCTTTCAGCTAAAAGAACTGGAACCTGGTGGATGGCAATTTCAATTTCTTCGGACCAGCATGGCAATTCCTTTCTGAAAACAAGGCAAGTTTTAAAAAAAAACTGCCATCGTTTGATCAAGATCAAACGGCCGCAAGGGCGCTCGCTGGGAGTTCCTTCCTAGTGAACATTCACCAGTTAGCATTACTGGAACAAAAAAGACCTTGCTGTGCCCTAGCGGCTGACTGCAATCATGGATTCAGGTAACGCAATTTACAATTACCGGGAGTCGAACAAATGTGATGTACAAAACAATGGTTGCATGTATGTATCACCATATCTACATATTAATGAAGTATCTTGCTGGACATATAATTAACCTAGGCTATAAAACTTTGCATCTTTCTCTCATCTGAGTAGCACACTCCTTCGACTAACAAAAATGAGCAGGAAAAATACAGAATAACTGTCGACACTACTGCACAATAACAAAATCTCCCTTTATAGATAATCCGGGAGATCGATAAACATCTTGCTTGACAAAGGAGATGTTGCACTTCAAACATCCTGTCAAGTACTGTATGTATCAGGCATCCTTCAAGGGGTACAGGTGGCTGCCCAGGTCATTCAACCAGCATCGCTGCCTACCGACTATGCTTAAAAGTAGCTGGACTGCGTTTGAAGTAGCTGAAGGTGAGCAAGTATCCTGCCGATCATCGGTTTCAGGACAGGGTCACCTTTTTGAGCGAGGTCGATGAGCAGAGCCTGCGTGATCCCACCGTACTGCTCTCTGTGCTCTTCGAGCCGGAAGATCCTCTCCAGTATCCATATTGCCTTGTCCTGGGAAGTCAACTCGCCTGCCTCGGCGACTCTCAGCAGAGCATGGACACCTGATGCCTTCTCTATCGCCCTGCTCCCGTTCTCCCAGATCTCGTCCTGCACGAGGGTAGCTAGTGCTTCCAGCACCGCTCCATCTGCTTCACGCTCTTCGCCTTCTAGTATTTTGACCAGAGGGTTGACAGCACCAGCTTTTACCAAGCAGAAAGTGCTTTTAACAGTGCACTGGTAATCATGAACTATACAGTAAGATTCGGCTGATGGGGGAACACATAGCCACCTTGGCGATTTTGCCTTGCGTAATGCTACTGAATTCTGCGACAGTTGAGCCAAAGATGTCGCTGATTTAGACTTTGCCTTTACTGATCCTTCTGAAAGCAGCTTGACGAGCCAAGGAACTACCCCGTGTCCAACTGCTAAGCTTTGTAGTTTCTTATCCCAAGAAACGGTGAACCTGGTTAACACACCAGCAATGCCCTCAGGTAACCACATTTTTTGTGGCGACGAAGATGCTGAGATGTTTGCCTCCAATAAGGAGATCAAAACTGGAAGCAAGTTTGCTTGTGTGAGAAACTTACTGATATTCTTATCTGCCACCGGGAGGTTACTTAGGACACCAACAGCTGCAGCCTTCTCGGCAATCCCAGGTGTAGGAGAAGCAATAATCTTCACTAAGATATCAAGATGGGTCTCCCTGATCTGTTCGGCCAATTCTTGTGAAGCATCTTTTGATAGATGGAACATCAAATTCAAAGCAGCAACTTTGCTACCAACATTCTTTTCTCTAAGGAATGGCAGGAGGAGCTGCACTCCACCATTTTGTCTAATTTTAGCTCTAGCCCTCTTAGCGTTTCTGTGCCCGCAAATACTATTGAGGGCCCTTAAAAGATGAAGCTGAATTACTGGACATGATAAGTTAAGAAGTGAGAGCATCTGAGGAGCTGCATCCTTATGTAGGAGGATACGATCAGACTGTGCCATAGTTGAGAGTATAGCTGCGGCTGGCTCTCTAAGGGTCATGAGCACTGATGTGACCGAGCAAAGGAGTTGAAGCAGTGATCCAGTTATGCCACAATTTATCAAAAGTTCTGCGTTTTGCAGAGAGCAAGAGAGATTACGCAAGGCGGCTAGGGCCGAGTGCTTGGCCTCATGGTTTCCAGATTTAAACATCTCCACAAGGGGTTGGACTGCTCCATCTTCTCCAAGGGAAGATTTCATCTGTTCAGAGAGGAACATCTTAGAAATAGCGGTTGCCATTAGGATCTTGTTCATATCTGAACCTGTAGAAACAGAAAATGAACATTAGAACATCATTATAGCTAGATGACACACAGCTGCGCTGAAGTAAGGGGGATTCAACTAGTCAGATTAATTTCTCACGGTTCTGGGTTGCACTCTATTATTACTTATTGCATTTTTTTCATGGTTTAACATGACCTCGTCTTCAATATTATGGCTCGGATCTCACATGCGCATTTTGAGAAGCTCCTAATTGGTTTATCGCATAGAAAGGGAGAAGCTTATAACCCCCTGATTTTGAAGAATACCACTATAACTCACACTTTAATATGCTAGAACATGGCAGTGTGATGCACAGTATAGAATTATTATAATACCTTCTTTCAGGTAATGTATCAATGGTCGAAAATAGCCAGCCTCTGCCATGAGCAGCACATTTTGCGGGTTGCACGACAAAATGTGCAGCAACTTCTCTGCGTCATCATAGGTGCCTGATTCATGTGCATTTCGCAGCGTGACCAGCATCACTATACATCCTTTAATCCTGCCAATCCTCTGCCGAACCTGCGGAATGTCTGACAAATCCAATAGCAGCACAATTGCTTCCATTCTCTCGTCGACATCTCTAGACAAGGAACGTACGATGCTTGAAAGTGCCTCAATGCTTGCCATCCTCTCCTGCAAAGCCATGCGGAAAATACAATCAGATTGGGAAGCATGATCGGGTTGGTTATCTATTGTACTCTGATGATGAACTACTAGTCTTCAACCATCATATTCTGCAAAATGAAAAACTTGTATAATCAAGTAGTCCATATCATTATTGTCAGAAAATATATGACCCTGTCAAGGCTGTAGGCACAGGCAACTGGCAGAGCAAGCTGTCGATTGCAAGCCACCGTGCCGTGCGGCAAGCGGGTTGGGCACAGGTCGAAATTCCTACAGCTCTCCACTATGAACACACTCTGTGCTTCCATGATCCAAAACAACACTAAATGCACCCTCCAAATCCCCCCAGGAGCAGCAGCCAATTCAAGACCATTCCTCCACGAGCATACCATCGAACACATAGGGTGCACGGCCACAAGAGGCCAAACAGCGGCCGCTCGGCTCACTCACCTTGGTCTCTCCGCCGGCGCAGCCCGCGAGGCGCCGCAGCGCGGCCATGACGAGGACCCTGACCTCGGGGTCCCCGGCGCCGGCGAGCCGCGCGAGCAGCGCCGGCACCAGGACCCCGCCCTCCTCGTCCTCCCCGAGCCTCCCCTCGCCCGCCAGCGCGGCCACCTCCCGCGCCACGGCGCCGAGCTCGGGCCCGGCGCCGTTCTTGACGCGCACCAGCAGGTCCTCCACGTCCACCGCCCGGCGGCCCGCCGGCGGCATCGCGGCGCGCCGAGGGGCGAACGGCACTGTCTGTGGCTGGCAGCCGTGCGGACGCGAAGGCCTCTCGTAGCTTCTGCTGCCGGCTGCGGCGTAGCAGGAGGAGGTGTGGTGGTGGTATAGCGAGCGGAGGAGGGGGGAGGGGGGGAAGAAGAAGAGGTCAAGTCGTCCATGGGGGAGGGAGGAGGGGAGGCGACCAGGCCGAGGCTGGGAGGCGCCGGCGGTCGCTGTCTGTCCGCCTCAGCTTTCCGGTTTTCGCGACGCGCGGCGGGTGAAGTGAGCGAGACGGGGACGGGATGGCTCCGTCGCGTGTTTCTTCGGTTTGTTGCGTGCGACCGAGTCGGGCGACAGGATATTTTGCCTCCATTTGCAATTGCAATGCACGGACGGTGAGCAGCTATGAATGAAGGAAAACGTTCTCAGCCGGGACGCCTGCCCAAGATTGGGCCGGTCGCACGCCAGCCTTGCGATCCGTCTGTATCGTGTGTCGCACAGGCCAGGAGAGCAACCCCGCGAATCGTTTTCTTCTTCTTTCGTACTTCTTCCTCACGATGCAGGGGCAGTTGCAACCGTTCTTGCTGCTGGGTGGTGCACCGTGGTGCTCATCCCGCTCGTGCTGCTGGGCGTGCTCAGCGCGGAGACCGCGGACCGGCGACGGGGAAGACGCCGCGATGTACTTCCGTGCCCACGGCTGCCTGCACTGTGGCGGCCATGGCCGTCCATGTCCTCGTCTTCCTCCAGCGTGGCCGGGTGCTACGACTCGCGAGGCTGGGAGCTACAATCAGCATGGCAATGGAGGCGAGATGCAACTAAGGCTCCAGAAATCTGGCACACCCCGTGGACAGAAGCTATAACTGCGGCTCACAGTTGCTGCATAGGTCGAACACCGGCGAGCTTTTCCATGGTGGCCACACTGGCACGGGGAGGGATGCTGCAATCGTTTGATGCGGGAGCTACAACCGTGCCCTGGTTTTGCTGGAACCGGCGACCGCGGCGGGGTGCGGGTTCACCACGGCAAGTTAGACCGGAGGCGCGGGGTGTGTGCAACCATGAACCTGTTTTGTTGCAACCGTACTATGCCGGAGTTGGAACCGGCGGCTGATTTTGCTTCAACGATTGAACCGGCGAGAAGAAGGGCTCCATGCGCTGCTGATTTTTTGCTTCAGGGATTGAACCGACGAGAAGAAAAAGAGCTCCACCTGCTGCGTTTTGCTGGAACCGGCAACTGAATTTGTTGGAACCAGCCACCACAATTACTCGAAGTCTTGAACCGGCGTCGACAGTGCGACCGGAATGTTGCAACCCGCCGCGATAAAAGCTACAACCGGCGATGACTTTTGCGGCGACCGGCAGCAGAGAATGCTACATCCGTCATGTGAAAAAGCTTCAACCAGGGGACGTCCTACCAACAATGGTGAGTGGTGGCGATGGAAGCTGCGAGCAGGCCGTAGATGGGGATGACGACAGCCAGCAAAAGCTGGAACCGTGGTCCATCGGAGCTGCAACTATGGGCAGCGGAGCTGCATACTGTGGCGTCTTCGGGGCAGTTTTTTGCTTCGATCTGGATGAGGGGAGCTGCATCCAGCCTTCTCCAGAGCAGTTTTTTTCTTCGATCTGGATGAGGGGAGCTGCATCCAGCCTATGTCCCAGCGCGGCGAGCGGCGGCGATCGCATGCGAACGGCAGCGAGTGGAGGCGCAGTAGTCCTTCGAGGCGGCGGAGCTACGTTAGCGCGGTGGCATCTATTTTTTCCCTCGCTCGTGGCCACAAACAGCTGGAGAGAGATAACCAAGTCAACATGCAATCCTGTGCGTCAGGGGTCAGCAGATCCAACGGATGCGAGGCGACCGGCCGAACCTAGCGCCGGTCCGCCGGCGCCTAGCATCGCCCATGAATGAATGGCTTTGGCTTGTCAATCAACCAATGATTTGAATTTGACCCGGGCCGTTTCAAACCCTGTGTGTTTTTTCACATGATTGTCGAATTCACCGGAAAATATGGGCACTAGTCGGTGTTCCTGTTTGATATTCCTTGGAATTATTAAAATAAGGCAAAAGTCTAAAAAAAACCTTGATTTTGTTCTCCAAGTCTGAATCAAACCTTGAACTGAGAATCCCTGAAATCATCACCCTGTGTTTGTTAATCCCGGTTTATCCCAGCCCATTAGTGCTAATAGCTGGTTTGGGCGTTGGGATTGCTGACGTGGCTAGGATTAGGGTTAACTGGACGCGACGATGGACTGACTGCGGGCCTCTTTGGGTACTCACATAAGGTGCAGCGGCGGGGAAAGAACAGAGCTTTTTATTGACGGGCAAGAACAGAGCTTCAGCAGGGGAACCAAATTAGGGTCCGTCAATATGCTCGCTGGCGGCGGCGGCGGCGACGACGGCGGCGGCGGCGGCTGCGATGTCTTCCTCCTCCCGCGCGTCGTAATCAGGCGGAGGTCGCGGGCGTAGGGCTCCATCAAGGTCGCCCGTGCAAGAAGTCTCCCTCCCTGGAAAATACTAGTGCTGCGTCCATGAAATTGTGAGCTCCCAATCTTCTCTACCAATTCTTCCTCGTCCTTCTTTCCATTTCTTATGGTATGAACACTTGAATCAGAGGCTGGCTGTGGATTTTTTCAGTGGCTTAGTTATCCCTGCTCCCCAATCCTTGCAGAACTACTGCTCGATCTCAGGGCTGCAATCAAGAGGTTTGAAGCTACAGGTGGTGATGACTGGCAACCATGATTGGAACAGGGCCAAAGAATTGGAACAGGGGATGCACTGAGTCAACAAGTTCTGGAGAAGAATGCAGAGATTGAACCAAAAATGTTATTGGCAGGTGTATTTACAGGATTTGTACTGCATTAATAGCTACAAGAAGAATGTAATGCCAAAATCTTGTAATGGCTGAATGATGTAATGGTTGGATGATGTAATGATATTCCATACTGCTATTTATGTGGTAATTGATGGTTCATTTTGTTAGACTGCAACTTGAGAAAACAACAGGAAGTGCTACTATGTGCTAAATTTCTGGTAACATATCACATAAACAGTAGGTAAATTTGTGAGAACATATCACATGTTCTCAACAACATAAATGACATTTCAGCTTACACAAACATAGTTTGAGTAAACCAAAATAACAAGTAATTTATTAATATGCTAACAGAGTGACATAACCAGCAAAAGGACATAACCAGAGTGACATATCTAGTAAAATCACTAGTCCAGAGTGAGAAAATCACTAGTACAGCAGTTTAGTTCCATATTTTTGCATAAGTTCAGCACACAATAGGTACTATATGACCAGAGTGACATAAGGAACAAAAGGACATAGCAGTTCAGTAATATGCTAACAGAAAATCACTACTCCATCATATCACATCTTTGATTTTTTCTTGGATTGCACATTCTGTTTGTTGGTAGCCTTCCTCTTCCCACCATTTGATCCTGCTTGTGCTTGAACTTCTCCTATGCTTTTAGCTTGCTGGCTTGATCTGATTTGAGCATCAGTGTTTGCTTGCTATTAAAAAAATATGAGAGTACATAAGCATGTGAATGCACAAGTGATTAAGAAAAAGCAAAACTATTTGAAACAAGAGAGTGAACTTGTATTTACCTCAGATGACTTCATTTTCCTGCTTGTTTTCTTCAGGAAGGCATTCTTCTTCTTCCCCTTTTCAGGATTCTTGTGGCAACCTGTCTTGTTGTGCCCCTTGTGGCCACACATGCTGCAAGTAATTTTAGTGCCATGCTTTGACATTTTCTTTCCTTTTGGTGCTTCTCCCTCTTCCCTCTTCCTGTCATTATTCCTAGGCCTACCTGGCATACTCACATACCCAGGTGCTTGTGGTCTAGGTTTGTCAGAGATAGGCCATCTCTCTTGTCCTTCTACTGGCTCCAAGCAGTGCTCATATATCTTCTTAAATTGCTCAACTGAATAGCATTTGTGAATGAAGTCAGCTATGTTTCTTCCACTCTTGTATATGGCACTGATGGCATGGCAACAAGGCAGCCCTACTAGCTGAAAGTAACCACAAGAGCAAGTCCATTTGTCCAAGTTCACTATATAGCTCCTTCCTCTGCCACTGACATGTTTCACCTCAAACCCTTCCTTGCCATTCCAGAGCACATCACAGAACTGAGTCATTTTGATGGCCACCTTAAGCTTCTTGAAAATGTTTGGGCATATATCACTAGATGTCCACTTTTCACTTTTGCTCCTATTTTCTTGGACTCTAAGTGTCATCTTGTGTCTAATCTTCTCTAGCATAGAGATGATAGGATAGAATTTGGCCTCAACTATAGCATTGTTGAAGGACTCACATAGATTGTTGTCGACTGAGTCGCAAAGGGACCCAACAGGAAAAAATGCTCTTGCCCAATGCTTAGGCTCTGTCCTCATTATGTCCCTTGCACCTTCAGGTGTATCTTGAGCTAACTTGGCCTTCCTATACATGAAATCTTCTCTATTTGCAGCCTTGGCAATTGCCCAAAATTTCTTTTGCAGAGCATGCTCTCTAAACTTTTTTTTCGAGTTAGCATAGATGTGTCTAGCACACATTCTATGTTGTGCCTTTGGTACGTAGTTTTGCATTGCACTGATAAGGCCCTACATTGAAGTTGCAAAAAATATATTACAATAGGTACATAGGACAAAACGAGTGAACCTAACCAACATAGCATGAACCTAAACAAACTAGTAATTAACATGATATCACTAACAAGTAAATAATTAACAAAAAGCCAATATGGACAACTATGTGAACAACATACCTTCTGTTGATTTGATATGAACACCCATCCTTCACCTTGATCATTAATATCCAAGTCCTTTATCAAAAGGCCAACAAACCACTCCCAAGATTCACTAGTTTCTTTCTCCACTACTGCCCAAGCTACTAGATACATTTGATTATTAGCATCTCTACCAATAGCACATAGAAGCTCACCTTGACATGCTCCTTTGAAAAAACAGCCATCAAGCCCAATAACTCTTCTGCAAGCTTTAAAACCCTTTTTCATAGCATTGAAACATACATAGAAGCTTTGGAAAATATTTTGATCCATGTACTCAGGGTTCAAGCCAACAAGGATTGTGCTCCCAGGATTGCTCCTAAGTAGTTCAAGCTGGTAGTCGAACACCTTGGTGTACTCATCTTTCAGTCCGGCAAGTAGCTTCTCTGACACTATCTTCTTAGCAGCCTTGCACTTTGATGTTGAAACATCCGCAAAGAAATCTTTCAGAACCGTGGCTTTAATGCTATCAATTTTCCATGTCGGATTGGCTCTTAAGATGTGCTCATATCTCCTAGCAATAACTTTTGCTGTGACAAGGTGATTGTCTCTGTTAGGTGCACACTCATGTTGATCTTCATATGTGAGCACCTGAAATCTAGAACACCTGCTACTATAAGCACCATATATAGTCCACGGACATCCAGGCCATCCACACTTAGCCCTGATCCTCCCTTCTTCTGACTTCATGAAGTTTATACTTCTAAATGTCAGAAGTCCATATTTTATTAGTGCCTTCCTCATCTGTTCCTTGTTCCTGAAAACCATTCCCAAGCAGAATAGTGGAATATCTACCTTAGGGTTGTACCTAGGGAACTTAGTTTTCCTCCTAACAAATTCTCCTTCATGATCACTGTCCTCATCATATGAGTAATCTTCATCATCTGAGTCAAAGTGGTCTTCTCCTACCACTTCTTCCACATTTGCCACTAGATCTATTGGAACAACACTAGATGGATTTCTCTGAGCCCATCTCTTTGAGTCTCTAATTCTCTTCTTAAAAGCCTTTGCTTGTTCCCTTAGTTCCACATATTCCTCTTCCAGTCCACTGTCATCACTTCCTGCCACATAATCACTATCATCCTCCTCACTGTTTGAAACTGCAGAGCCATTGTCATCATTGTCATGTTCTTGTGTTTGTTGAGCTGCTGCATTACCACTATCTATTACTGGATTAATGACCTGAGAGCTATATATCTGAACCTGAGAACTTTGTATCTGAAATTGAGAACTCGGTATCTGAACTTGTGAACTTTCAGTCCTCTGTTTCCTACAGAAATTGTGATTTGTAGGGCTGCTAATCACCTGGGTAATAACAACACTCTCATTTGGTTCGAGCACATTTTCTGTTGCGGTCAATGATGATGGATCCACACTAATTATTTGCACATCATCGTCTGCAGTTATGACTGCATCTGGTTCTACATCAGTCTCTCCTTCTAAATCATTGTCCATCTCATTTTCAAAATCACTACCACTGTCACTTGCACTCTGATCATCTTGCTCCCCAAAATACTCCACATAGACCTCAGCCACTCCTCCATCAGTTATATATTCAGACATCTTCATACAACCAGCATCATCACACAAAAATAATAGGCCATCCACTAGTTTTTTTACCAGAAATCAGGAAGTGAATCTTCATACTTTCTTTCACTGGTATGTGATCACCAAGAAAGCCTTTGATCTCTGGCAAAGACAATCTATCCCTTTCAATCTCTGAACTTGCTTCATCTCCACCAACATAGTCTAAAGTAGGCCCAATTCGAACAAATTGGCCACCAAAATGAAACCGCACATGTAGTTTGTCGCAAGGATCCATGATGACATGAGGAACCTGCATTGCCACAGATTTTTTGATAAAATCAACGAGTGATACAAGTACTCCGAACTAGATGTAAGAAAAAATCTATTGTTTCTGCACAAAGTAAATGCCCTAAAAACTAGATTTTTCTGCGCCTACAAACCCTAACCAGAGACAATCATTGGTGAAAAAAACAAGGAAGAGAAGACGAATAGAAGATGGAAGGGGATTACCAGAGATTTTTCCAGCCGCCGTGATCGTCTTGCCGTCCCCATGATCAATCAATGCACGTACGCCATTGCCGCTGCAAGCAGGGGAAGGAACGGGTGACGTCCAGGGAGAGAAACAGGGGAAGGAGCAGGTTCGTGGTGGGGTTTATGAGGACAGTAGGGCCCATAGTCCGTCCATCATGGCGTCCAATTAACCCCTAATCCCAGCCATGCCAGCAATCCCGACGTCCAAACCATCTATTAGCACTAATGGGCTGGGATAAACCGGGATTAACAAAGACAAGGTGACAATTTCAGGGATTCTCAATTCAGGGTTTGATTCAGACTTGGAGAACAAAATCAAGTTTTTTTTTAGACTTTTGCCTTAAAATAATGACTACGTTTTCTTTAACATAATAGATAGAAACGTAGATGCTCGCACACACATCCCTACAAGCGCCCTATAATGAACTCAGAAAAATGCAAGAACCAATGGCAAGTCTAAGACTTCAACCCTTGTGACTTTGTTTTCATTATAAGGAATATAACCATCTGAGCTACACTTAATTCGCTTAAAATGTCAAAATTTTAGGCAATAGGCGGATCCTTCAATTTCACCACAAAACTTTGGGTCTTTTGATTATACGTAATTTTCTCCTTCTGGCCTCCCATTCTCAGTTGCGTGCCATAACCTTAGATGAAAACTTATCAGAAAGTCCAAGTATAGTGGCATTTACGAGCTTGCATGTATAGTTTTCCTTTTCTGAGGCACTTAGAGCATCTCTATCAGACTTCATAAAACCGCGCCAACTGTAAAAATCCGGCGACAATACGGGTTTGACCTGTTTTTTGGGCCATACCAGAGCCCGTATAGCCCCGACCCGTAAATGTTTTTATAGTGGCTCGGACCCCCCCTCGCACAGTATAACTACGGGTTCGCGGTGAGAATACGGGGCCAAACCCTATCCCCGTGCCGCCGCAATCCCCCCTCTCCCCTCTCGATTTCTCGCCGCCGATGACTCCAATCCGCCACCGCAGTCCACCATGTGGCGCGCGATCTGGAGCTTGGGCCGCCGTGCTGGCGGTCGCGACGATCCCGAGCGGTAGCGGTGCGTCGAAGCCGACGACGCGAGGAAGCGAGACGTCCGGAAGTACACGAACCGCGGCCTAGAGCCGCCGCCGTTGCTCCTCCGCCGCGAGACGGAGCAGTACGACCACAGGCAGGCGCGTCTGTTCTCCGACGCGGGCAGCTCTGCCGGGGGGTCGAGCTCCCGTACGCCGCTCACCGCGCTGAAAAGGGAACCGGAGGAGCTCCCGCTACTCCGCGCGGTGAAGAGGGAGCTCGAGGAGGAACCGGAGCGGGCGGGGCGGTGGCGTCGTCGGGCCGGAGGATTTACTCCCCTCGGCTGAGGCGGATGCCATGGAGGCCGCCATCCTCGCGCACACTGCGCGGGAGGAGGGAGGAGGTGGCGCAGCGCCGCCATCGGGAGGAGAAGGTCAACGACGTCCTGCTCGAGTAGGGCCTCGCCAGGGCGCGCGAGTTCGAGGAGAAGGAGGAGGTGTGGCGCCGCGAAGCTGAAGCGCAGGACGTCATGTACGTCGAACTCGCCACCGACACCGACGACGAGTGATTGCCGCCGCCGCCGCACCCACAGGACTCACCGGTGAGCCTCATTTTGGCCATTTTAGGGTTAGGGTAGGCCGACACGCTTTCCGCCACCGAGGAACTATATGTATGTATGCATGATCATCTCAATTTTATGTATGTATGAATGATCATCTCTACTGTCTCTCGTTCATTTCTCGCGCGAAACAATTTTTTTCCAAAGTTTTACAGTTTCATATAAGGTTTCTGCTCGGCCGTAGCCAAATTCGCCCCTTACAAGAGGGCAAACGCGAACCGCAAACCTCTTATAAGGGGCTAGCCTTATAAGTGTTATGCTAGAGATGCTCTTAGTTAGCTTCTTGGCGGTGTGATACCTTGAGGTTTTGCTTTGTCTTTGCATCAAACTGTTTAATTACCTAGCCTTTTGCCATGGCCATTTTGGAGAGCTTGTTTTAGAGTTTTGGACCTCTTACCTCTCTGTTAGCATCGACTTAAGGTATAATTGGTAGCCAAATGTGTCTAGACTCTAGATGTCGTGACCTTTACATGAAAAAAAATAGATTGTGGACTTGGTCGAGACTCGACAACGGTATGGGTGGAGCCTGGCCAAGGAGATCTAGTTGTTTGCTTTTGCAGGTGGAGGTCAACCATAATTATTATTTTTCTTACCTTAAAAAAAGGATTAGAGAGTTGTGCCAATTTTCATAGAAGCATAGCCAAGCGGCTAGTACGATCCTTTCATCTTACAACCCTAATCTAAGATATTAATCACCACTTAAACTATGTGGCCACGGTGACAAGGAATCATCTTGCTTGGCCAGATCATCAAGGTCGCATCTTGACCGATGTTGGACACCTTCGTAACACAAGTGCACAACCATATCTCCAGACTGTCTGGGTCAGCAACGACATGCTTTGTGCCCTCAAGACTCTTGCCCTGAGCAGCGAGTAGCACAAGAGAAACATTCCACCACCACTAGCCTCTTGCTAGCCGCTCCACAATAGGCCATGTGCACGCCACCGAGGGATCCCGATCCTGAGCTCCAGGCCATGAATGCGTAGATTTGTCATGAATTTAGGATGTGTTGCGGAACGTGACCTTGGATACTATGGTCGATGTTTCTCATGACAATTGTTTTCTCACTCCCAATTTTTAGCTTTAGCTTTTCAGTCATAAGTTAGTCGCTGAAACCCGGGCATGGGCAGCCCGGCCCGACGACCCAGGCCGGGCCGGGTCGGGCTTGACATTTGGGCCGGGCTCGGGCTTTGTTTTGCAGCCCAAAAGATAGTTCGGGCCGGGCTTGGGCTTCAATTTTTCTGTATTTCAGGTCGGGCTTGCACGTGCGCGTACTAAAAAATAGCATTCGGGCCGGGCTTGGGCTTGAAAACAGGGAGTATTTCGGGCTTCGGGCCAGGCTCGGGCTTGAGAAATGAAGATCGGGCTTTTACAAGCCCGGCCCAACGTTTGCCCGGGTTTAGTCGTTGTATTAGGTGAAAACTCAAATTTGATGAAAATATGAAAACTTCGAGCCCTAACCATCAGATCATGGATGGACAACCTTGATGCGAGGAGGGATGTTGTTCAGCCACTGAACATTCTTTTTACAGAAAGCCCCCTATCTTCTCCCTGTACTGCAGTGACTAACTACTTCTCCTGCCTTGAGCTTTGGTTGCAGCCGTGCAGGCTGGGTAAATAAAAAATCCTGAGGAAAATAAAATTGCAACGCTTGCCGGCGATAGGCGGTACGACGACCCTGACCCTCTTCGCGTTAATCCATGTGCCCTACATGACACCATCACTGGTTCTTCTTGTGCATTGTCATATTATGATTGCGACTCCTCAACCCTCTCCTAGCTAGCCCAACCTGGCGACCAGCAAGATGACGACGCCACTTGACCCCACATGTCACTACTTCCTTGATGATTTCATCACGATGCCATCCTGCCTTAAACCACACTCAAGCGACCCCGCGCATCTCCCACACGCTCTATCCCCTTCCAAAATCATTTTCTGCCAAAATTGGTTCAACTGGAGTGAACGTTGAATTTCTGATCCAAATTTAAAATAACATCAGATTCCATTTGTAACCAAATTAAGGAACCAACATTGTGACAGGATTTGGTATCATCCATTGGTACCGAGAACCAAGAATCGTAGCCGTTGTGCAAGACCAATTAAGAAAGGGAGAAATTCATCTATACATCTTCAATCACGTGAGAACCTCTTAGTCAAGCATGTTTGACTTAGAGTATTATTGGACACCAAGTGTGCTGAAAAATATTTGTGTTGTCATGTGTAACTACTGCCAATTTGTAAGTAGTCGGGGGTGCTACACCGTTGCACGGTAACCACCTAAAAGTGTGCCTACGAATTTTGCAACAAAAGTCTAGGCGTCTAGCTAGCAACAACGAATTTCAATCATCGGATTCCTGATGTTTAATTGCTCTCGTATTCCAGTATTTTACCGCATGATCAAACATAATTTTCTTTGCCAATGAATTCATGAGCTAACTCTTTTTAATTTTATAAATGTGGAATATTGTTTTGGTCGATATATGGAGCTAACATGTGGGTGTACCAATGAGCCATGATTTATAGCCCTTGCAGCACAAACACGGTGATTGCATTGTAAAAATTTGCCGGTATTTATGATTTATGTGCAAACTGGTACCGTTCTTGGTCTTTAAAAGGTGCCCCCTCCTTCTCTGATGTCTCTTCACATATGTCTTCACAAAGATAGGGCCCAAATATACCACTTTGTGTGCAACATGGAGCTGGTCATCATCTAGATTGGTTATACAATCTTCAAATTCTTGTATGAGATCTTAGAATTAAATACCATGACAGGATTTCCTCTCGTTCTCGATATATAGGAGTAGGAGGCATGAGGAACTTTGTAAAATCGACGTCAAAGCTCAGAAGTGCAAAATTCTGCCATGATTTATTTTCAATTGGTACGAAAGCTACCAAAAGAACCTTGAGCTCAATGCCCTTGCTCAGTGGCTCAACAAGTTTCCTCGTCCATTGGTAATATATTTTGTGTGGTGCCTATCTATACACCCATCCATGTATGTATGGATCAATAAAATTATCCACATGAAAAAGCGTAGTTCCCTTGCTTCTAAACAGGGCTTGAAATGCGTAGATTTGCCATGAAGTTAGGGTGTGTTGGGTGAACGTGACCTTGGATACTACGATCAATTTTTTTCATGACACTTGTTTTCTCTCTTCTGATTTTTAGCTTTATCGTTTCAGCCATAAGTTAGGCGATGTATCAGGTGAAAACTCAAATTCGATGAAAATCTCAAAACTTTGAGCCTAACAACCAGATCATGGGTGGGCAGTCTTGATGCGAGGTGGGATGCCCTCCGCCCACTGAACATTCTTTTGCAGAAAGCCTCCTATCTTCTCCCCGTACCGCAGAGAATAGCTAGGTTTCCTACCTTGAGCTTGGGTTGCAGACTGCGTAGATCCAATCTCTTGAGGAAAAGAAATTCCCAACACTAGCCAACGACTAGTGAGCGGCGAGACGAGACATTGATCCTCCTCTATGTTAATCCATGGAGGCGTTTGGTTTGAAAATGGTAACGCAAACGTAATCATAATGGGGTCATGCCGGCACTGTAAACATTATGAGCAAATTTGTAAACATGTTTGGTTCACCTCCAAATTTGGACTGTAATCAGTTGCAACCTATGGTCAGCTGATGCGTAACCCCAAACTGAAATAGTGAGATTACCACAGAAATCCATAGCAGTAGATTCACACGCCGATAAAAAAATCAGCAAGAAAATTAAAGAATAAACCGAAGAGAAGAACAAAAATTGCACTTGCATCACGACGGCGCGGATCCATGCCAGAGCCGTCACTTGGTTTTCCACAATCAGCAAACATCAGTGTTTCATCACAGCTTGGGGAAAAACGTGCGAGGACTACGAGCGCAACATGGAGATCCACCATTGGGAGCTGTCGCCGCCATTGGGAGTCACCGCCGTGGGTGATAATTAACATGGGATGCAACGCAGATCCACGGCTGAGGGGACAGGAGCGAAGCCGTCGGGAAAGAAGACTAAAGCAGAACAGTATCATTATCAGATTACGACGGGGTGGGAGGAAGGGGCCGTGACTTGCCGCCGGATTTGTTTACACGGTATCCATTTATGGGCCCGATCAACAAAACAAATTATTTTTTAGGGGAACCAAACAAGTTTAATGGTAATAGGTCGCGGTGTAATCAGATAACGGGCGAAATATTCCTAACCAAACACCTCCCATGTCCCTACATGACACCCTCATTAATTCTTCCTATGCGTTATCAGATCATCACTACGGCTCCTCGACCCTCTCGTAGCTAGTCGAATGTGGCGACGATCGAGACGCCGCCGCCGGTCAACCCCACGCGTCGCTCTTCCTCGATGGTTTCATCACGGCACCATCCCACCTTAGACTGCACATCTCCTCCCACATGCTCCGTCCCCTTTCATAATCATTCTATGTCAAAATTCGCTCAACTGGATTGCAACGATGAATTTCTAAATCCAAATTGAAAATAACATCAATTTCCATTTGAAACCAAATTAAGGAGCCAACATCATCAGAGGATTTGGCATCAGCCAAGGGTAGCGAGAACCAAGAATCCTACCAGTTGTGAAGATCCAATTAAAAAAGGGACAAATTTAGCTAGCACTAATAAGGTGCATCTTCTTTTCTGGAAGCAATCACGTGAGAACTCTTAGTTAAGTGTGCTGATTTTTTTTTGTGTTGTTGTACGTAACTACTATCGATTTGTAAGCAGTTGGGTTGTTACACCATTGCATGGTCACCGCCAAAAACTGTGTCTACGAATTTTGCAACACAAGTAGCTAGCAACAACGAATTTCAATCACCGACCGGATTCCTAATTCTAATCGCTCTCTTATTCTAGTATTTTACCGTATAATCAAACACAATTTTGTTTGCCACAATTTTATCTGCTAACTCTTTTTTACCTTTATAAATGTGGAATATTGTTTTGGTTGATCTATGGAGCTAACATGTGGGTGTACCGATGTGCCATTATTTATAGCTCTTGCAGCACAAACACGGGGATTGCAATGTAAAGATACGTCGGTATTTATGATCTATGTGCAAGCTGGTACCGTCTTGGTCTTTAAAAGGCGCCCCTCCTTCTCCACGTCTTTTCACACATGTCTTCACAAAGATAGGGCCCAAATATACCACTCTGTGTGTAACGTGGAGCTGATCATCATCTAGATAGGTTATATAATCTTCAAAATTCTTGTATGAGATGTTAAAATTAAATACCCAGGACACGAGTTCTTCTCATTCTCAGGACATAGGAGTAGGAGGCATGAGGAACTTTGTAAAATCGAGTTTAGGACTGATAAGTGCAAAATTCTTCTGTGATGGGTTTCCAATCGGAGCGTAAGCTACCGAAAAGAACCCTGGGTCAGGCCCAATGCCCCGGCACAATGGCTCAACATTTTCTCCTGGTCCGACTACTCTCCTCCATTTGCTTGCTAATATACTCACTGTGTAAACTAATGATAAAGACTCTTATATTAGTTTACAGAGGGAGTACTATTTTATGGGGTGCCTATATTTTCATCCATGCATGTATGGATAAATAAAATTGTTCAAAAAAAAAAAAGCGTAGTTCCCTTGCTTAGCTTGTCCGTGCGATACTGCGTGTCGTGATGGATTGGTGGATGCCTGAATGGTTGCTTTGGTTTTCTTGTTGGCACATCCGTCGGAGAGACGGCTACTCTATCAGTGTTTGACCTGCTCAGCTCCACCATCCTTTTTGTCGCAGCGCCGGAGACGGGCATGTCGCGATCCACGCCAGCGTCGTGATGGATTTTGTCGATGCGGGAATGGTCGCGATCCACACCGGCAGCAGGATTCGATTTGCACCGTGAAGCCGGTGGCGCTCATGCCACACGGGGCTGCGCTGCGCTCGGGGGCCGGCAGCCCCGACCCACACGGCACGACGCGTTGCCAAGCCAAGCCGAGCCTCGTTGCTCCACCCAGTTTTTCCGTCCCCTGGCGCGCGCGGGCCACGCGTCACGCAAGACAAGGCTCGCTTTGCTCTGTGCCAACACTTGGAATCCGTCCAGCCCGGGGAGGCGGTACTTTGTGTCTTTCTTATGCTTCTTTTCTCTTTAATGCACATCTGCCTTTTTTCAATACTACATGTTGTACATTGTTGATACATTTTGAACATTTTCTGATAAACGTTCAATATCTTTTAAGTACACGTTTTGAACTTTTTTGAATGCGTGATAAACATTTTTCAAAGACACGTTGAACATCCTCTTTAATGATACGGAACATCTTTTTTTTTGCGAAATACGAACCATGTTTTCTATCTAATTAATTTTCCTAAAAAGTATATAAATATTTTATTTAAATCTCACGAACATATTTTAGAAACATGTGAACGTAGCTGAATTTTAACCAGCAAGACGCCGCCGCCGCTTAAACCCACATGTCACTACTTCCTCGATGATTTCATCACGGTGCCTCCCACCTTAAACCGCACTCAAGCGGCCCGACGCATCTCCTGCCACGCTCTGTCCCCTTCCATAATCATTTTCTGTCAAAATTGGTTCAACTTGATTGAATGATGAATTTCTAATCCAAATTGAAAATAACATCAGATTCCATTTGTAACCAAATTAAGGAACCAACGCTGTGAGAGGATTCGGTATCATCCATTGGTACCGAGAACGAAAAATCATAGCCGTTCTGCAGGTTCAATTAAGAAAGGGAGAAACTCAGCTATGCATCTTCAATCATGTGAGAAGCACTTAGTCAAGTATGTTTGACTTAGAGTATTATTGGGCACCAAGTGTGCTGAAAAACATTTGCGTTGTCATGGGTAACTACTGCCAATTTGTAAGTAGTCGGGGGTGCTACACCATTTCACGGTAACCGCCAAAAAACGTGTCTGCGAATTTGGCAATATAAGTGTAGCTAGCGACAACGAATTTCATTCACCGGATTCCTGATTTTAATCGCTCTTTTCTTCCCGTATTTTACCGTATGATCAAACATAATTTTCTTTGCCAATGACTTCATCAGCCAATTCTTTTTAAATTTATAAATTTGGAATATTGTTTTGGTCGATATATAGAGCTAACATGTGGGTGTACCAACGAGCCATGATTTGTAGCCTTTGCAGCACAAACGGGCGATTGCAATGTAATGATTTGCCGGCATTTATGATCTATGTGCAAACCGGTACCGCCTTGGTCTTTACAAGGTGCCCCCTCCTTATATCACTTCACATATGTCTTCACAGAGATAGGGTCTAAATATACTACTTCGTGCGTAACATGGAGCTGGTCATCACCTAGATTGGTTATATCATCTTTAAATTCTTGTATGAGATCTTAAAATTAAATACCATGACAGGATTTCCTCTCGTTCTCGGTACATAGGAGTAGGAGGCATGAGGAACTTTATAAAATCAAAGGCAAAGCTGAGAAGTGCAAAACTCTGCCGCGATTTATTTTCAATTGTTACGAAAGCTACCAAAAGAACCTGGAGATCAACGCCCCTGCTCAATGGGTTAATAATTTTCCTCGTCATTGCTAATATATTTTGCGTGGTGCCTATCTCTTCACCCATGCATGTTTGTATGGATCAAATTTATCCACAAGAAAAAGTGTAGTTTCCTTGCTTCTAAACATGGCTTGAGATGCGTAGATTTTGGCATGAAGTTAGGGTGTGTTGGGTGAACATGACCTTGGATACTACGGTCTTTTTCATGACACTTGTTTTCTCTCTCCCGATTTTTAACTTTATCTTTTTAGCCATAAGTTAGGTGATGTATCAGGTGAAAACTCAAATTCGATGAAATTTTGAAAACTTTGAGCCTAACAAGTAGATGATGGGTGCGCAGTCTTGATGCGAGGTGGGATGCACTCCAGCCACTAAACATCTTTTGGGGAAAGCCTCCTATCTTCTCCCTGTACTGCAGAGAATAACTAGGGCTCATACCTCGACCTTGGGTTGCAGACGGGGAGATCGAATCTCTCGAGAAAAATAGCATCCCAACACTAGCCAGCGACCAGTGAGCGGCAAGACGCCGACGCTGACCCCCCTCTGCGTTAACCCCCCTATATGACACCCTCATTAATTCCTCTTAAGCATTGTCGGATCGTCACTGTGGCTCCCCGACCCTCTCGTAGCTAGCCCAATATGGCGACGATCGAGATGACGGCGCCGGTCAATCCACACATTGCTACTTCCGCGATGGTTTCATCATGGCGCCATCCCACCTTAGACTGCACTCAACTGACCATGCACATCTCCTCCCACACGCTCGGTCCCCTTCCATAATCATTCTCTATCAAAATTGGTTCAACTTGATTGCAACGATGAATTTCTATATCCAAATTGAAAATAACACTAGTTTCCATTCGTATAACCAAATTAGGGAACCAACGTTATCAGAGGATTTTGCATCAGCCATGGGTAGAGAGAACCAAGAATCGTAACCGTTGCTCGGGACCAATTAAAAAAAGGGACAAATTTAGCTAGTACTAATAAGATGCATCTTCTTTTCTGGAAGCAAGCACGTGAGAACTCTTAGTTAAGCATGTTTGATTTAGAGTATTATTAGGCACCAAGTGTGCTGAAAAAGATTTATGTTGTCGTACGTAACTACTACCAATTTGTAAGCAGTTGGGTTGTTACACCATTGCATGGTCACCGCCAAAAAACGTGTCTACGAATTTTTCAACACAAGTCTAGCTAGCAACAAGGAATTTCAATCATCAGATTCCTGATTCTAATCTCTCTGTTATTCCAGTATTTTACGGTATGATTAAACATAATTTTCTTGGCCAATGATTTCATCTGCTAACTCCTTTTTAAGTTTATAAATGTGGAATGTTGTTTTGGTTGATCTGTGGACCTAAATGTGGCTGTACCAATGAGCCATGATTTATAGCCCTTGCAGCACAAACACGGCGACTATAATGTAAAGATCCACGGGTATTTATGATCTATATGCATGCTGGTACCGTCTTTGTCTTTAAAAGGTGCCCCTCCTTCTCTGATGTCTTTTTGCATATGTCTTCACAAAGATATGGCCAAAATATACCACTCTGTGTGTAACATAGAACATATCATCATCTAGATTGCTTATATAATCTTCAAAATTCTTGTGTGAGATCGTAAAATTAAATACCCAAGACACGATATCTTTGCGTTCTCAGTACATAGGAGTAGGAGGCACTAGGAACTTTGTAAAATCGAGGTCATGGCTCAGAAGTGCATAGTTCTGCCTTGACGGATTTCCAATTGGTATGTAAGCTACCACAAGAGCCTTGGGATCAATGTCCCTGCAAAGTGGCTCAATCTTTTTCTCGGTCCGACTGCTAGTGCCTTTAGGGCCGAGGAGACGAAGTGTAGGAGGTGGGGCACAGACGCAGCGCCGTCTCGTATCACACATCATATTCTTCACATCCCACAACTTCACTTTTCGAAGCTTACAACCCTTGAGCTTGTTAGATATGGAGAAGACATGATGTGGAACACCGACGCCTTCACGACCGTCAATTTAAAAAAAAAACTAGAATAAAAAAAGGGTCTTCCGCTTTTGTTTAGTTGACTGGGAAAATGCATGTGCCTTGCAATGGGATATAAATACTATAGGACATTAGCTTGTGTTTTACCTGCCCATATTAATGCGATCGCGTAAATCAATGTTTATCAAATACCACCCGCGATTTACCTTATATTTTGATGAGAAGTTTGATACATAAATTAAAATGGAATTGGTTCAAAAGGTAATTAAAGTAGGATGATTGATTATCATGTGGGGAAAGTTGAACGAAGAGATGGTGGAAAGAAAAGTGAAACATGGAACCTTACATTCTTTTTAGAGTAAAGTTCATTTTCATCCCTCAACTTATCACAAAGTGTGGCTTCCATCCTAAACTTTTTTTTCGTGTAACCTTCATCTGTCAACTCTTAATACTAGGTATAGTTAGTCCTTGCCGTGGTATTCCTCACTCAAACCCGGTTTTGACTTGATGTGTCATAGTTTTCAGCACATCATGGTGCAACCTTTGTCCCTCAACTCTTAATATCGGGTATAATTAGTCCCTCACATGAGCATTCTCGGCCAAATCCAGTTTTGACTTTTTATGACACTGTTTTGATAAACATCATCCCTGTAAGGTGGAATAGAGACACATCTTTCTCTCTCCACCTTCCTTTTGTCCCAGCGCCTGAGATGGGCAGGTCGCGATCAACAGCAACAAAGTGACCAGGTCATACAGTATTGAATTTCTCATCTCCTCGACCCAGGCGTGAAGCCGGTGGTGCTGATGCCACGGCTTGGGCAAACTGCGCGCCACTCGGCGTTGCGGTCAGGGACCGACAGCCTCGACCCACATAGTACGGCAAGACGCGCTGCCAAGGAAAGGAAAGAGAGTCTGCATCTGAGGGAGTCCTGAATTAGGAGGTGTCTGGGTAGCCGGACTATACCTTCAGCCGGACTCCTGGACTATGAAGATACAAGATTGAAGACTTTGTCCCGTGTCCGGATGGGACTTTCCTTGGCGTGGAAGGCAAGCTTGGCGATGCGGATATTCAGATCTCCTACCATTATAACCGACTTTGTGTAACCCTAACCCTCTCCGGTGTCTATATAAACCGGAGGGTTTTAGTCCGTAGGACAACTCCAACATACAACAATCATACCATAGGCTAGCTTCTAGGGTTTAGCCTCCTTGATCTCGTGGTAGATCTACTCTTGTACTACCCATATCATCAATATTAATCAAGCATGACGTAGGGTTTTACCTCCATCAAGAGGGCCCGAACCGGGGTAAAACATTGTGTCCCTTGTCTCCTGTTACCATCCGCCTAGACGCACAGTTCGGGACCCCCTACCCGAGATCCGCCAGTTTTGACACCCACATTGGTGCTTTCATTGAGAGTTCCTCTGTGTCGTCGCTTTTAGGCCCGATGGCGTCTTTGATCATCAACAACGATGCGGTCCAGGGTGAGAATTTTCTCCCCGGACAGATCTTCGTCTTCAGCGGCTTCGCACTGCGAGCCAATTCGCTTGGCCATCTGGAGCAGATCGAAAGCTACCCCCCTGGCCATCAGGTCAGTTTTGGAAGTTTAAACTACACGGCGGACATCCGCGGGGACTTGATATTTGACGGATTCGTGCCACAGCCAAGCGCGCCGCACTGTCTCGATGGGCATGATCTAGCTCTGCTGCCGAACAGTGTCCTGGAGGCCGCACGCGCGTTGGTTCCGACCCTTAATTCGGAGCCTACTACGCCGATCGAGGATGAGTGGTTGGACGCCGCCTCGGGGGCTGCAATCTCAAAGGCGATCGATCCGAACGTCAGCCCCGCACCCCGCAAGGCCCGTGACTCCGAGGGGTCGGATTCCTCTCCGGACTCCGAGCCCTCCGCGCGCCCGCCGATCGAATCCGATTGGGCGCCGATCATGGAGTTCACCGCCGTGGACATCTTTCGGCACTCGCCCTTCGGCGACATCCTGAAGTTGCTAAAGTCTCTCTCTTTATCAGGAGAGCCCTGGCCGGACTACGGTCAGCAAGGTTGGGATACGGACGATGAAGAAATTCAAAGCCCACCCACCACCCACTTCGTAGCCACTGTCGACGACTTAACCGACATGCTCGACTTCGACTCCGAAGACATCGACGGTATGGACGACGATGCAGGAGACGACCAAGAACCAGCACCTGTAGGGCACTGGAAGGCCACCTCGTCATACGACATATATATGGTGGACACTCCAAAAGATGGAGATGGCAATGGAACAACGGAGGATGACGCATCCAAGAAACAGACCAAGCGCCGGCGTTAGCGGCGCCGCTCTAAATCCCGCCAAAGCAAAAACAGTGACTCCGACACGGGAGATAATATTACTCCGGATAGCGCCGAAGAACACCCCCTCCAGCAAGATTCGACACAGGAGGATGGATAAGCCAGCCCTCACGAGAGAGCGGCAGACAGAGAGGTTGAGGATGATAATTATATGCCTCCCTCCGAAGACGAGGCAAGCCTTGACGACGACAAATTCGTCGTGCCAGCGGATCCCGCTGAACAAGAGCGTTTTAAACGCAGGCTTATAGCCACGGCAAGCAGTCTCAAGAAAAAGCAGCAACAGCTTAGAGCTGATCAAGATTTGCTAGCTGACAGATGGACTGAAGTCCTTGCAGCCGAAGAGTATGAACTCGAACGCCCCTCCAAGAGTTACCCAAAGCGCAGGCTGCTACCCCGATTAGAGGAGGAAGCACCTACATCACCAGCGCATGACGTGGCCGACCGGCCACCTCGTGGCCGTGACAGAGAGGCCTCTCGTCCCTCCACTCAAGCCGTGCCCCGGCGCCGCTCAAAACATGCTAAGGCACGGGAAAACGCGCCAGACCTGCGAGAGATACTGGAGGACAAGGCAAGACAAACAAGATCGATCTACGGATCGCGTGGGCGCCCTACGACACTTGTCGAGGATCGTCACTCCGGACATAATAAATCCGGCCGGGCCGAACACAGTAGACAATGCTCATTGGAGCTGCGCCGTGATATAGCCCAATATAGATGTGCCGCACACCCACTATCCTTCACAGATGAAGTAATGGATCATAAAATCCCTGAGGGTTTTAATCCCGTGAACACCGAATCATACGATGGCACAACAGACCCTGCGGTATGGATCAAGGATTATCTCCTTCATATCCACATGGCCCGCGGCGATGATCTACACGCCATCAAATACCCCCCACTCAAGCTTAAGGGACCAGCGCGGCATTGGCTTAACAGCTTGCCGGTAGATTCAATCGGTTCCTGGGAAGACCTGGAGGCCGCATTCCTCGACAATTTTCAGGGTACCTATGTGCGACCACCGGACGCTGATGACCTAAGCCACATAATTCAGCAGCCAGAGGAATCGGCTAGGCAATTCTGGACACGGTTCCTAACAAAGAAAAACCAAATAGTCGACTGTCCGGACGCAGAGGCCCTAGCAGCCTTCAAGCATAATATCCGCTACGAGTTCCTTGCCACCTTGGGCAGGAAAAGCCGAAATCTAGGGCAGCCCTCACGACACTCATGACCCGCTTTTGCGCGGGAGAAGACAGCTGGCTAGCTCGCAGCAACAACTTAACCAAGAACCTTGGTAATTCGGATACCAAGGACAAAAGTGGCAGGTCGTGCCGGAACAAGCAAAAACGCCGCGTTAACAGCGACAGCAACGAGGATACGGCAGTCAATGCCGGATTCCGAGGCTACAAATCCGGTCAGCGGGAAAAGCCATTCAAAAGAAATACTCAGGGCCCGTCCAGTTTGGACTGAATACTCGACCGCTTGTGCCAGATACATGGCACCCCCGAAAAGCCAGCCAATCACACCAACAGGGATTGTTGGGTGTTCAAGCAGGCAGGCAAGTTAAATGCCGAAAATAGAGACAAGGGGCTGCGTAGCGACGACGAGGAGGAGCCCAGGCCGCCGAACAACAGTGGACAGAAGGGTTTTCCCCCACAAGTGCGGACGGTGAACATGATATATGCAACCCATGTCCCCAAAAGGGAGCGGAAGCATGCATTACGGGACGTATACGCGCTGGAGCCAGTCGCCCCAAAGTTCAACCCATGGTCCTCCTGCCCGATCACTTTTGATCGAAGGAACCACCCCACTAGCATCCATCATGGCGGGTTCGCCGCATTGGTTCTAGACCCAATTATTGACGGATTTCATCTCACAAGAGTCCTTATGGACGGCGGCAGCAGCCTGAACCTGCTTTATCAGGATACAGTGCAGAAAATGGGCATAGATCCCTCAAGGATTAAGCCCACCAAAACGACCTTTAAAGGCGTCATACCAAGTGTAGAGGCCAACTGTATAGGTTCAGTCACACTTGAAGTGGTCTTCGGATCTCCAGATAACTTCCGAAGCGAGGAGTTAATCTTCGACATAGTCCCGTTCCGCAGTGGCTATCACGCACTGCTCGGGCGAACAGCATTCGCAAAGTTCAATGCAGTACCGCACTATGCATACCTCAAGCTCAAGATGCCAGCCCCTCGAGGAGTAATCACGGTCAATGGAAACACCGAATGCTCCCTCTGAACGGAGGATCACACGGTAGCGCTCGCAGCAGAAGTACAAAGCAGCCTTTCTAGGCAATTCTCCAGTCCGGCCGTCAAAAGGCCGGACACTGTCAAGCGCGCCCGGAGTAACCTACAACAAGACCGCCTGGCACGTTCCGAGCTGGCGTAGCAATGCGGCCCCAACCCCAGCCCTCGCGAAATAGCAAAACTAGCGCTTCGCGTACATAACTACGCTCTCAAAATACCATGGGCGCTGGGGAAGGGGCACCATCACGGCACCCCCAAAACACGGCTTAAACCATACTAGGGGCTGCCGAATTCTTTTTTAATTTTGTCTTACTTTCAGGACTCCATACTTCGGACGACCTGTTCAGCAATTCAACTGCCGCACAAATGATGCAAGAACCAGGGAAGCAGACAAGCCATGCCGCATTATGGATTGCATACAGTTCCGCGGCCTGCCCCTGAACCGGACATGTTAAATAGTCCATGTTTGCTTATCACGCTATCTGTATCATTCTGCTTTGATCGCAGCCTTTTTAAACAATGCATAGTCTTTATCTATTTTTGCATTACCTTTCTTACAAATATATGTTCATTCATGACATGTTGCACCCGTACACTGTGGTACGACCAAAACGCCAGGGGCTTCAGTACCCCAAAATATGGTGTAAGAAGTCTGAACACTTTCACAAGTGCGGCACCCCGAACTTATAACATTATATGCATCGGCTCCGAATCATGTCTTGGGTCAATAGTTGGGTTTGCCCGGCTCCTATGTTTTGGTACCTTACGTTCCGCTATATCGGCTAAGGTAGCATTAGGAGAACTACTGCGATTGTGCCCCAGTTGAGCTGGGCTGAGCACCTCAGTAGAGAAAGCTAAAACTGACTGTCATGATGAAGCGAGAGACCGGTCGCTGTTCGAGAGGTTTTTCGAGTCCTTAAAGACTTATGCCGCTTAGAGCGAGGAACCGGCTTTGTCCGGCCAAGGCGTGGATAGTGCCCCGAACTCGGTCTTCCGAATACTAGGGGCTCCGCCGAAATTTGAAATTATAGAGTTCTATGGCTAAGTGAGAGTGTTCAAGCATTATAGTCCGATTACCTTGTTCGTTGTGCTGAGCGCCTCCCTCGAAGGACCCAAACATGGGAAAAAGAGCGCTCAGGTTTATCCCGAACACCCCAACACTAGTGGCATGGGGGAAGAAGTCGACGACTGGCCATCTCTCAATTTTTTATAAACGGCCGCACAGAAAGTAATATTTTAAATTCAACGAGCATTGCTTAGCGCACATGAACAAGTTTTCGGCGCACAGGACAATACGAGCGAGTTCACTCAAAAATTACATCCTTGGTACATTCATCTGCCATAAGGCGGGCACCCTTCAGAACGTCCCTATAATAATTCTCAGGCTTGCGATGCTCTTTCCCCGACGGTGGCCCATCCTTCACAAGCTTCTCGCCGTCCAGCTTGCCCCAGTGCACCTTAGCATGAGCAAGGGCCCTCCGGGCACCTTCGATGCAGACGGAGCGCTTGATGACCTCGAGCCTTGGACATGATTCCACCAGCCGCCGCACCAATCCGAAGTAGCTCACAGGCAGGGCCTCTCCAGGCCACAGCCGAACTATGAGGCCCTTCATGACCTGTTCGGCCGCCTTGTGGAGCTCGACCAACTGCTTCAGCTGGTCGCTCAAGGGCACGGGGTGTCCGGCCTCAGTATACTGAGACCAGAACACCTTCTCCATCGAACTGCCCTCCTCGGCTCGGTAGAACGCGGCGGCATCAGATACGCTACGGGAAGATCTGCGAACGCTCCTGGAGAGCTCCGAATCCGGGTAAGTAACAAGTAGCTTACTTTTGTATGTTTGCTTTGCATAAAGAATGCCTTATCCGCCCCTATGTTTTTTTACCGCATCCAACTCCTGGAGGGCCTTGTAGGATTCGGCCTTGGCAGACTTGGCAGTCTCGATGGCCGCCGCGAGCTCGGACGCTCGCGTCTTCGAGTCAAGCTCCAAACTCTCATGTTTTTTCATGAGAGCCTGAAGCTCTTGCTGCGCCTCGCCGACCTGCACCTCAAATTTCTCCCGCTCGGTGCGCTCTGAGGCCGCTCTCTTCTCGGCCTCGGACAGCGCCTGCTTGAGGGCCGCCACCTCAGTTGTGGCCCCTGCAATAAGCAGCACAATCCTGTCATTTTTGCAATTGCATCTTTTTTCGATATATTTTTCTATAAGGTACCTCTTACCTTCTTTCTCCTTGAGTTGCCGCTTAGCAAGGCTGAGCTCTTGCTCGGACCGCTCGAGACCCTGCTTCAGTGTGCCAACCTTCGCAGTCAGTGCGGCGGTCGCAAGCAGCGAAGCCTGCACACGCATATTGACTCTTTTTTGTTAGACTCCTACGCAGTTTATTAGATCCTCTAATCGGCTTTTCTTTCCGAACACAAAACAGAGCATCAGGGGCTACTGTCTATGCGGTAATATTTTTACATATTTTAACTTACCTCGAAGCCTGTTAGAAGGCTAGCACAAGCTTCAGTCAGTCCGCTCTTGGCGGACTGAACCTTCTGGAGCACCATACTCATGATAGTACGGTGATCCTCATCGATGGAGGCGCCGTTAAGCACCTCCAGCAAATTGTCCGGCGCCTCCGGTTGGACGGGGGCCGCCGGCTTAGTAGGCTTTCTCCTCTAAGAAGGAGGTCGCCTGCCGCACTCCGGAACCGTTGAGGATTCCGACGCGGTGTCCGGCGCAAAGCCGAACATGGAGCCCTGGGGGGTCTTATCCCCTTTACTCCCGGAGTCCGGGAGGCCGCTTCGCGGCTCCTCCAGGACCACCTCCTCTTGGCCTGGAGCTTGTCGCGACGCCACTTCGGCGTCGTCCGCAGTGCGGGGGGAGGCAGCAGGCGGAACTAAATTCACGTTCGATGAATCCATGGAGCCGCTCGACGACTCGTCGAGCCCGGCCTTGGGCGGGCTGCATAATTACATTCGGCATAAGGAAAAGCTGTGCAACAAGGGAATGCTATGAGTTACTCTGGTATCCGAATACTTACGATTCTGCCGGGCGCCTGGCCCTTTGCGGCCACTCCTCTTCGCCCTCGTCGGCGTCGGTGGAGTAGTCCGGAGGAAGGGTCTTCCCCTTCTTGGACCCTTCGGCCTCCCCTGTTGGGGCGACCTTTCTCTTCTTTCCTCCCCCCGCTGGAGGGGGAGAGGTTTCTTCTTCCTCCTCCTCGTCTTCACGGGAGGAGGGCGTCTCGGAGTCGTCGAACGATGAGTCCGACACCACCGTATGCCGGGAACTCTTGCGAGTCCCCGTGGCCTTCTTCTTGGCCTTCTTCTCCGGCACCACATAAGGTGCCGGAGCCAGCAGCTTCGATAAACGAGCATCTGCTGGGTCTTCGGGCAAAGGAGCCGGACAGTTGACCTGTCCGGACTTCGCCTGCCACTCCTATCAAAGGTAAGGGAGTTTAGATCCCGCATAGAGTCAAATTATGAGAAACAAATGTCCTGTAAAAGGTAAAGATAACTCACCGCGCTAGCTGGACATTGCGTGCTGAATCCGCGATCCTCGGATGCGGATGCGGGAGCCTCGGCGCCCTTGAATAGCACCTTCCAGGCATCTTCGTACGTCGTGTCGAAGAGCCTATTCAAGGTTTGGTGCTGCGTCGGATCGAACTCCCACAGATTGAAGGCCCGTTGTTGACACGGGAGGATCCGGCGGACGAGCATAACCTGGACTATATTGACAAGCTTGAGCTGCTTGTTCACCAGGGATTGGATGCATGTTTGCAGTCCGGTCACCTCTCCCTCGTTGCCCCATGACAGGCCCGTCTCCTTCCAGGACGTGAGCCGCATAGGGGGTCCGAACCGGAACTCGGGGGCTGCGACCCAATCAAGGTCGCGCGACTCGGTGATGTAAAACCACCCCGATTGCCACCCCTTCAGGGTCTCCACAAAGGAGCCCTCGAGCCAAAGGACGTTGGCCATCTTGCCCGCCATGGCGCCTCCGCACTCCGCCTGGCTGCCGCGCACCACCTTCGGCTTGACGTTGAAAGTCTTGAGCCAAAGGCCGAAATGGGGGCGGATGCGGAGGAAGGCCTCGCACACGACGACAAACGCCGATATGTTGAGGACGAAGTTCGGGGCCAGATCATGGAAATCCAGGCCGTAGTAGAACATGAGCCCCCGGACGAACGGGTGAAGAGGGAAACCCAGTCCGCGGAGGAAGTGGGGAAGGAATACGACCCTCTCATGGGGCCTTGGGGTGGGAAGGAGCTACCCCTTTTCAGGAAGCCGGTGCGCACTGTTGTTGGACAAGTATCCTGCCTTCCTTAGCTTTTTGATATGGCCCTCCGTGACGGAGGAGACCATCCACTTGCCTCCCGCTCCGGACATGGCTGGAGAAGGTTGAGGTGGGAAGTGCGGACTTGGGCGCTGGAGCTCGGGTGCCCAGGAGATGGATAGGCAGAGGAGGAAGAAGGCGTAGGTAAAAAGGTGGATCCTTATCCCCTTATATGGGCGGATGCGGCTATGCGTCCCCACTAGCCTGGTAAAACTCGCTTATCTCCCAAGCGCCGTGATAAATGGCGCGGTTGGGTTACCCACGTCCGTATTGATGAGAATCCCGTAAATGGGGGACACGATCTCTGCTTTGACGAGACGTGCCAAGGAAACCGCCTCGCAAAATGCGTTGAGGTGGGGAAGTAAAAACGTTTCGAATAAAGGCTTGGCAGTAGTGTGATGTCACGCTACGGAATACGTCAGTAGATTAGATTTGTGTTAATATTATTCTCTCTATGGCAATATGTGGAAACTTATTTTGCAGAGCCAGACACTACCCTTAGGGTTTACAAACTTTTATGAAGAACTTGGAGGAGGAACCCGCCTTGCAATGCCGAAGACGATCTGCGCGCCGGACTCGTCGTCATTGAAGCCTGGTTCAGGGGCTACTGAGGGAGTCCTGGATTAGGGGGTGTCCGGGTAGCTGGACTATACTTTCAGCCGGACTCCTGGACTATGAAGATACAAGATTGAAGACTTCGTCCCGTGTCCGGATGGGACTTTCCTTGGCGTGGAAGGCAAGCTTGGCGATGCGGATATTCAGATCTCCTACCATTATAACCGACTTTGTGTAACCCTAACCCTCTCCGGTGTCTATATAAACCGGAGGGTTTTAGTCCGTAGGACAACTCCAACATACAACAATCATACCATAGGCTAGCTTCTAGGGTTTAGCCTCCTTGATCTCGTGGTAGATCTACTCTTGTACTACCCATATTATGAATATTAATCAAGCAGGACGTAGGGTTTTACCTCCATCAAGAGGGCCCGGACCTGGGTAAAACATTGTGTCCTTTGTCTCCAGTTACCATCTGCCTAGACGCACAGTTCGGGACCCCCTACCCAAGATCCGCCGGTTTTGACACCGACAGCATCCAAAGTCGAGCCAGTTTTTCCTTCCGCCACCTGACGCGCGGGCCATGGGCCACACACAAGACAGGAATCCGTCGAGCCAAGTGGAGCAGCGGCACCACCACTGCATATGAAACTACTAGGTATATCTTGCCTACTGTGAGATGAAGTAAAACTGGATCTTCATGAATCCGTATTGTGCCGGCCATCTGTCGATCGTCTACTGTGAGACGGTACCTTGTGTTTTTCTTACATATCTATACTTTTCCCAATGCAGGTTGTACATTTTTTAATTCATCTAGCACCACTTTCAGATACACGTTAAATACTTTTTAAATACATGTTTTTGACATTTTTTTGAATCCATGATAAACATTTTTTCAGAAACACATTGAACATTTTATTTAATGGTGCATAACATTTTTCCTAACTATGTGATTTTTTTTGCATTTTCAAAATATTTTTCAAAATATGTCATGAACATATTTTGAAACGCATGAACATTTTTTAAAATGTCTCACAAAACATCTTTTTTATAAACTACACTAAGATCTTTTTAATTGTCAAACATTTTTTTAAATGCCACCAAGATTCTTTAAAAAGTACAACATTTTTAAAAAGTTTTGCGAACTAATTTTGTACACCGCGCTAACATTTTTCTAGTGTGCAGTGAACATTTTCTGAAATTTTAACTAAAATAAGTTTTCAAATATATGTAATTAGAATATTTAAAATATTAAAATATAAAAAAGATTAAAAACTGTATAAACACACAGGAGGCTAGTTGGCCGGCACAATAGTAGCGACAAGGGAAAATATCCGGTGCACCGGAGCTTGTGGTGCTACCGGTGCACCGAACTCATATTGTGCTTTCAAAATATTCTGAAAAAAATTAGCACAATCACACAACATGATTATAGGTTGTCACAAAATTGCAAGTCAAAATTCAAAACATAATTTGAAAAACAAAAATGACAAATTCAACACTGAATAGTCCATAACTTAACTTGGCCTTTAGATTTGGCCCACTATCACATTGATGTCAAATTTGTCATTTTTGTATCTGAAAAAATATTTTAAATTTTTATATGAAATTTTATAACATTATACATTGATGTTGTGTTAACATGCTAGAATTTTTTTCCAGATTTTTTAAAATATTCTCTGGCATCCGGTGCACCGGTAGCACCACAAGTGCGGGTGCACCAGATACATTCCCATAGCGACAGGAGGGTGCCCTTGCGGCGAGTCCACCTTTTTTCTGAAACAAAGAAGGTGGCTGACTGCCGACCTTATATTTCCAAACAGGCAAAGCCTGATGAAGTAACAGTTACAAAGCAAGACTTGGCCGGTGCACGAAGGTGCAAAGCACAAGCAGAAACAGAGCAGAAACGTAGGAAAGAGACAAGGGGGAAGAGATTACATCAGGCATGCACTAACTAAGTGGTTATTTTTTGGCACCAGAACTGTATATCATCCCTTGCTAGCTGACTATGGGCTCCATTGCTCCAGAGATGTAGCATATTTGCTGCATAGAAACATATGTAGGTCGCAGTCCAGACCTTTGAGTTGAAGACCCTGTCATTCCTAGCATGCCATAGGGTGAGAGCACATGCTGCGAAAGCAACATTCCATTTGCGCTTGAAACTGAGCTGATGCTGTGCTTGTTCTACAAAAGCTAGAATGTCAGGAACTGAGCAAGCCAAAGTATTCCGCGCCAGCTTTCCCCATAAAACGGATGCTGAAGCACATAGCAACAACAGGTGATCAGTTGACTCCACCGCAGGGCAGGCATCACAATGTGCAAACGGGGCAACCACGGACCATCCCTTCCTAACCATATTATCTCTGGTATTGAGACGTCGTTTGAAGGCAAGCCAAAGGAAGATCCTATGTTTGAGGGGGATCAAAGAATCCCAGACCTAGGGCTCAAAAGTCGCCAAAACCCCCCGAAAAGTAAGCAGGCTGTAGAAGTGTCTTGTACTAAGCTGACCAGGGATGCGCTTGTCGTCATTCAGTAAATTGCACTACAGGAATCCAGTATTTTGCCGTCTGCCACGGTGGACGGCAAAGGCATGGACGATGGACGGCAAAGAGCTTTGCCGTCCGCGGCAGACGGCAAGCAGGGACGACAAAGGCAGGGTCGGCAAACAGGTCCTTTGCCGTTTGCTTTTTATGGCGGACGGCAAAGAGTCCTTTGCCTACAGCGGCGGACGGCAAAGAGGAGGGACGGCAAAATACTAGATGTCCGCCAGCGTTAGTGCGTTAGGCGGATAACGGCGGCCTTTGCCGTCCGCCAGCGGACGACAAATTTGAGCGCCTCTTTGCCGTCCGCCAATTGACGTCAGCAATGCGTCAGCGCCCGCTGTGTGTTTTGCCGTCTGCCACGGCGGACGGCAAAGGCAAAGTCTTTGCCATCAGCTTAGCTTTGCCGTCCGCCACGGTAGGCAAATTTGCCAAATGGCCCATCTCTCAGGAAGCGCAGGTGGGCGCCACGTGCCCCCTTTGCCGTCTGCCACCGACGACAATGGGGTCTTTGCCGTCTGCCGCCGACGGCAAAGAGCCTGCACTGCCTCTTTTTTATTCTGTGTCGGGGAAACTGATCCACGAACACCTATGGGGACCGAGCCCCTTTCGGTTCGGCGGGGGGGGGGGGGGGGGGGGGGCGGAGATCGCACGAAGAGCAGATCGAGGCGAAGCACACGAGCAGTTTACCCAGCTTCGGGCCGCATGGATGCGTAAAACCCTACTGCTGCATCTGTAGTTTGTATTGAGTTCTTGCTCGGGAGCGCTGAGTGCTACAGTACACACCAGCGGATAACGAGACCGAGCGTGAGTGTTCCTCTCCCCCCCCTCTACGTTGCGCATGGGCCTCCTTTTATACGCTCAAGGGGTCACCGACAGGTGGCAACGTAGACAAGGGTAAAAATCGAAAGGTGCTGCGGTTGGTACAGCTACCTGTACAGTGTATCATACCTAACCCTGACGGTAGGGGACAAGGGCATTAAATGCCTATCTACGTCGCCCAAACAGTGTAGAAAAGGGACCGTCAGGGACGCTACCGCTCGCCACGATGGCGATCTTGTCAGTGCCGCTTGCCACAGTGTATCCCAGGATGCACAGCCTCCCGCCACGTATGCCTGGAAGGGTCCCAGAGCGACACGTTGGTGGATGCGCTGGAGCGTGGGTACAGAGTGGTTGCTTGCCGTGGCGAACGCCTTGTCGCGGTCGTTTGTCTTGTCACGTCCGGAAGCTTGTCGCTCGCCGGGCCTTGCCGGGACGCGTGGCGCGTCGCGGCAAGTTCCTTGAGATGCCTTGGTTGGCCTTCCCGGCAAGCTCCTCTTGCCGGGGTCTTGTGTCTTGAGTGGCCTTCCCGACAAGCTCCTCTTGCCGGGGCCTTGTCTCCTTGGCTTGGATACTTTGTTCTTGAATGGCTCCAAAGGAACCACGGAGGACCTTGGCGGTCACCCGGCAAGCCTTGCTGCGACTGCTCGTGCACAAGTTTGGGATACTAGGGTACCCCTACTCTAGTACACCGACAGGAGCCCCCGGGCCTGGGCCATACACGGTGCCGAGCGCTGTTGGGCCAGGCCCAAAACAGGGCACGGGCACGTGCGGCCTGGATCACGCCGTATCTTTCTCACTATCCACCGCGCCCTCCCCGAACGGCACACGTCGATTGCGGCGTCGTGGGAGAGATCGTGGGTGGTTTCTTTATTCGGAAAGGCGGAACGTCCGCCCCCTCCCTCCTTATAAGCAGGGGAAACAGGGGCAGTTCGCCCACCTGCCCGTTGCTATTCCTTCCTCGAGAATCTCCGCCACTCCCCTACTTCCCAAAGCCGAAAGAGTGCAGCGCTCCGCCCCCATCGCCACCAGCACCACCAACGCCGTCGTCCTTCCTCACCACTTCCGCCATGGCTCCGAAAGCCGAGAAGGTGAAGTCGGCTGAGACGCAGCGGCTCGCGGCGCTGCGAAAGGAGCGGGCAATCTTCCCCCCTAAGCTTGCCGCAAAGGAGCTGAAGGAGTACTACTACCTCTTCTGGTCGACGGAGACGCGAGCGCATCCGCGCACGAAGGTACTCCCAGCCGTTGCTTCGAGACTGGCTCCAAATGGATATCCCTTCTTCGCGTTGTTCTTCTACTGCGGGCTCTGCCCGCCTTTCTCTGAATTTTTCTGTGACATTATGAACACCTATGGGTTCCGCCTCCTTGACTTCACCCCCAATGCTATTCTGACCATGGCAGTTTTCGCACATCTCTGCGAAAACTTTGTCGGAGTCCATCCCAATGTAGCCCTTTTTCGCCACTTCTTTATGCCCCGAGTTGAGAGAGGAGAGCCTTTATCCGGCGGAATCGCCTGGATCTCGAAGGGCGGCAAGAAGGAAGCTTATCTGGAGGGAGAGTTCCGCAGCAAGTGGGAGGAATGGAGGGCAGACTGGTGCTGGGTTGTCGAGGAGAACCCGCAGCCGTTTACCGCCCTGCGCCAAACTGCAGTGGTGCGCGGCAGCGATTGGAGCAACGTGGCCCCGGACGACGACAGGCTGAAGATTGCCACCGCCCGGATCCAACGCCTCAGGCTTGGCGTGCTCACTGTAGGCGCCGTTGGCGCAGACTTCCTTCGCTGCCGCATCGCCCCCCTGCAGGAGAGGAGGAGACCCGCTTGGGAGTTCAAGAAGTTGGCGGATATCATGAGGCTGCGTCCGGGCCTCAACTACAACTTCACTGTTCTGGAGCATAACGCGATGCTCCAGGAGCTGTTCAAGTACGACCCTGATTATCCCAAAGTGTTCAGGTTGCCGCAGGGCGTCGTTCCGCTGTGCAACAATTCCTCGCTCAGCCGCATCCGTGCAATGATGCCGCTGTGCGACTCGCACGGAATTGATCCAACTTGGCAAGAGCCTGCAGACGACGTCGTGCAGGCATTCTTCGATAGCTTGGTAGAAGTGCCGATCCGCTCCGACGAGCTGCAGGGCCTCATTCGCGACACCACCGACGAGGAGGTGAAGCTCATCGCCACTAGGCTAGAAGAGGCGACGGCAGCTGCAGCCGCGGGAGAATTTGGGTTCACGGTGGAGGAGGCAGAGGCAGCAGAGGCGGCAAGCCTTGCCGAGCAAGAGGGGCTTGTTGGCGAGGAGGAGCCTGTCGGGCGTGACGTCGAGTTGGGCGAGCCCGCCGAAGGCATGGGCGGCTCGTTGGGGACCGACTCCTCTTCCTCCGCACCTTCGAGCAGCTTGCCGCAAGCAGAGCCCCCGGCTCCACCAAGAAGGCGTCTCCGCAAGGCTGGAGACGTAGCGGAGCGGCAGACGGGTCAACAGCCGCCGCGCCGCGTGACACGCTCCACCGCGGCAAGTTCTGGTGCCACGGGAGCACCTCACGCTGCTGCGGCAACTAGAGCAGGGTCTTCCCGGACCGCCGCTTCTCCCGCCAAGCGACCAAGGGAACCTACTCCTCCGCCTCATCGCGCCGGAGGCGGGCCAGGCTTTGACTTCTCCGCGCTTAGCTCCGACGAGGAAGAAAAAGAGTAAGATCCTTGTTATTCCTGTATTTCTTCAATTCTTGCTGTTTTGTCTTGTATCTCATTTGCTTTACTCTGAACTTATTCCTTTTTAGGACTCGACAGCAGGGGGTGCGCCCGAGACATCCTTGCCGGACCCAGCAACTGTGCTTCAGAGCAGCCCCCAGCGTAAGCATATGGTTTACTTCCCGCTGTTAGGCGTGCATGGATACTCTTCATTTGCTGATATCTGGCTGTTGATTTGTGTAGGAGCAGAGCAGCCCCACCAGGAGCGTCCGAAGACTACCCCTGTCAGGCCATCTGCTTCAACTACACCGCCAAGGGAGAAACCTCCGACAAGGGAAAGCTCTCCGGCAAGAGGGAGTTCTCCGGCAAGGGATAAGTCTCCGGCAAGGGGGAGTTCTCCGGCGAGGGAGAAATCTCCGGTAAGGGACAGCACCAGCGGCCCCTCGGCGGCAGAGACCACAGCTGCAAAGCACGGTACAGATAAACCCCTTGCTCCGAAAACTTCCCTTGGGTTCTTCTTCATTTGATCTTCTTTTTGGATATTTGCTTGACCTTTCTTGCTTTTCCGGCCGCTAGATCCATCTGCTGCGGATCCGATGGAGACCGAGGTCTCTGTTGATGACGCCGTTGCCACCGAAGAAGCGGCCGGCACTGACGATCTCGCCAGCGAAGAGGCCGCCAAGGCTGCCGCCGCAGCAGCCGACGAGGGGTCTGGCGATCGCACTGACGGCCCTGGGGCCGCAGGAGCGACAACCGCTACGCCGACCGCCGACCCTCCCGCCGCTGCTGCAGCGTCAGGCTCCGAAGAGCCCCAGCCAGGCATCTACTTGAAGGCTGGCGACGGCGTCTTCATCAAGCTCCCCTGGGAGTCAAACTCCAGGGCGTCGATCGAAGGAGAAATCTTGGATGGAGAAGTGCTCGCCTCCGTTGGGCTGACGCTGGTTGATGCGCCGAGCAGCAGCAGCGGCGAGTCTGAGGAGGAGCGGCTGCTCCGGAAGCTGGTATCACTCTACCGCGCTCGACAGGCCAAGGTGGAATGCCGAGAAGCGCTTGTCGCGAGGGCGGGAGCAGATTTTGAAAAGCGCGCGGAGGAGCTCCGGGGTCTCAACCAGGAAGCTCTCCGGTCCCTGGCGGAGGAGCGGGAGCAGCTCGCTGAGGCGCAGAAGGCCTTCATCCTCGAGAAGGCAGAAGTTGCAGAGCAACAGCGGCTTGCTGCCGAGGAGCTATCTGCGCGGAAGGGCGAGTTGGCGCAGCGGAAGGTCAACCTGGACAGCCACGAGGAGGAGCTTGCTGCGTGCGAACAAACGTTTGGCGGGGCTCTCAAGCAAGCAGAGGATGCTGCCGCAGCTGCCGAGGCCGCCAAGAAGGAGCTGGAGACGAAGGTGGCGCAGCTGGAGATCGATCTCAAGGCGAGCGGTGAAGAGCTTGCCGCGCTCAAGCATGAGCGCGAGAAGGACGCCTACACCTTTGGCGAGCTGCAGGGCCGTCTCGCCGAGAAGGTCAAGGAGCTTAGCACCGCCAAGGACTCCAATGCCGATCTTGAGCTGAAGCTGGCTGCTTTGACCAAGACGCTGGACGGCGCCAGGGAGCAGGAGGCGGCCTTGAAGAAGGAGATCAAGGCCGACAAGGCGCTGCTGGAGAGCGTTGCTACCACCCAGAACACCTTTAGAGAGACTGTGGAGCAGTGGACGGAGGGTCTTGTGAATGCTGCCGCAGACATCGACAAGGAGCTGGCCCTGCTGGGGATGGAGGATCTCAGGTATCCCTCCGATGAGAGCCTCCCATCCAACGCCAAGCTCACCTTGTTCTTCAAAGGCGTGGCGACGGCCCTCCAGCGGCTCCGGGAGAGGATCCCAAAGCAGCTGGCCGACGAGTCGCGCAAGATCTGCGCGGGAGCTCTTCAAAAGGTGTTGATGAAGGTGGCCTATCGCAACCCAGGCCTCATCCTCACAAACGTCCTCAAGTCCCTGCCGCCGGATGCCGATCTGGAGGAGCTCAAGGCCCTTGTCGCACCCATTGTGGACAGGGTGAGCAGGATCAAGAGGGTTGAGGGCGACCGTGTAGACTAGGCCGCCTGTTTTCTTCTTTCCTTGTCGCTGTTGATCATGTTATGAAAACAATCTATTAGAGCCGCGACAAGCTATCTTGTAATATAACTCTATTTTGGGTCATGGTTGCAATGTTATTTCCTTTACTTGGTTCCTTCCTTTGTATGCTTTTGCCCTACGCTTTTAGGGAACTTGCCAGCGCAGGCACCTTTGCTGCGAGCGCCGAGTGCGGGACGTCAGCAGCCTGCCGGCAGTGCCGTTACCGACAAGAAACCTTGTCGCAACTAGTCGCAGCTCACTTAAGTTGTTGAGCGGACTCGAAACAAAGTAAGGGCGCAAATCTAGTTGCAGCACACTTAAGTTGTTGAGCAAACTCGAAACAAAGTAAGGGCGCAACTAGCCATGAGCTGGTTCATTCGCGCACAGGTTTTCCATACAAAGCATGGTCGTTCAAGGAAGATAACTTAAAAATTTAAAAAATCTGATTGCTCAAACTTTGGCAACTTAGCTTTTCTGTTGTTTGCTTTCCGGCAAGGCGAAACTTTCTTGAACGACGCCTGGTCCACACCATTATCTCCTCCTTCCCCCCGACAAACTTGTGGGCGAGGGGAACCTTCCTTTCCTTGAGAAAAGAGAGAAGAGAAAATAAAGATATGGAGCCTTATGGCTCGTTATTGCTTACCGGAGGTTGGCGCTGCACAAAGTGTCAGATAACTCATGCAAAAAAAGAAAAAAGAAAAAGCATGGAATTGACAAGATGTGCGGAGCACATGAGCTTTATTTATGCACAGGGTCTACGCCTGGCTTTGTACAAAGGATTACATGCAACAGCGGCAAGACTTGTACAAAAGGTGGTTGCCGGAACAGGGTCCGGCAACCGCGCCTTACGGGTAAAACTTACGAAGATGCTCAATGTTCCAGGAGTTGCTCACCAGAACGCCATCTTCGGTCTCAAGGCGGACAGCGCCAGGCCTAGTGACTCGTTTCACCCGGTAAGGGCATTCCCACTTCGGCGTCAACTTGTTGGAATTCTTGGCGGACTGAACGCGCCGAAGAACAAGGTCGCCTTCCTCGAGACTTCTGGCGTTAACTTTGCGGCTATGGTAGCGGCGCAAAGCTTGCTGGTAACGAGCAGCTCGCACAGCAGTCCGAAGACGGTCCTCCTCAAGGAGCAGCGCGTCATCTTCTCGCAGCTGCTCTTGCTGAAGCTGATCATAAGCGAGCACTCGAGGTGACCCGTATACGAGTTCCGTGGGGAGAACTGCCTCTGCTCCATAGACTAGAGCGAAAGGTGTCTGGCCAGTGGCTCGATTTGGCGTCGTCCTGATCGACCAAAGAACCACCGGCAGCTCCTCAATCCAGTTTCTTCCGCACTTGTGTAGCCTGTCGAAAGTCCTGGTCTTGAGTCCACGCAGCACTTCAGCATTTGCCCTCTCCGCTTGACCGTTGCTTCTGGGGTGAGCAACAGAAGCGAAGCAGACCTTGGCGCCAAGATCTTGGACGTACTGCATGAAGGTGCGGCTCGTGAATTGCGTACCGTTGTCAGTGATGATCCTGTTAGGGATCCCGAAGCGGCAAACAATTGACCTGAAGAACTTGACTGCTGACTGTGCTGTCACCTTCCTCACTGCTTCCACTTCCGGCCACTTTGTGAACTTGTCGATAGCAACATACAAGTACTCAAAGCCCCCGACTGCTCGGGGGAAGGGGCCGAGGATGTCGAGCCCCCAGACCAAAAATGGCCAGGATAAAGGGATCGTCTGGAGAGCTTGAGCTGGCTGGTGTATCTGCTTGGAATGGAACTGGCACGCTTCACACTTGGTTACTTGTGCAGTTGCATCCTGGAGGGCTGTCGGCCAAAAGAAACCTTGCCGGAATGCTTTGCCGGCAAGTGCTCTTGCGCCAATGTGGTGACCACATATGCCTCCATGTATCTCTGCCAATAGCTTTTGTCCGTCTTCCCGGCGAATACACTTCAATTTCACACCGTTGAGTCTTCTTCTGTACAGTGTGCTGTCGACAAACTGGTACATACTTGACTGCCGGGCTATTCTTTCCGCTTCTTCTCGCTCTTCGGGAAGTTCTCCTGTTTGAAGGAAACGGACGATCTGCTGTGCCCATGCTGGAGCTTGCGGCTCGACAACAAGGACTAAAGGCACATCTGCTGCTGCGAGAACATCCGCTTCTACGGCGAGAACCTGCGGCTCAGCCGGAGCTTGACGTTCCCCGGCAAGCTTGCCGGAGCAAAACTTGTCGGGAGCGTCTGCTTCAACGGAACAAACCCTGGGGTTTGCCAGAGCAGACTGCTCCTCAGCACTCTTGGCGTTGATCTTGGGGACCTTCTTGGCAGCGGCTTCGGGGAGCTCTGCCGGAAAATAGTCACCAGAAATCAACTTGCTCTTCTTGCTCTGTCCAGTTGATGGCGTAACAGACGGTTGAGTCAGCTTGAGCACAAAGATCCCTGGTTCCGCAGGTAACTTAAGTGCTGCGCACTTTCACAGGCCATCGGCGATGTCGTTCTGAGCTCTTGGAACATGTTCCATCTGTAGGCCGACAAAGTGCTCTTCTAGCTTTCTCACTTCATCAACGTAGGCTTCCTTCAACGGACTCTGATAACTCTTGTTAACTTGGCGGACGACAAGCTGTGAGTCACCCCTGACAATGAGCTTCTTGATCCCAAGGTCTGCCGCGATCCTGAGACCGGCAAGCAAACCTTCATACTCTGCAGTATTGTTTGTTGCTTGCTCCTTGGGAAAGTGCATCTGGACCACGTACTTGAGGTGCTCTCCGGTGGGTGCGACAAGCAGCACGCCAGCACCTGCGCCTTGCAGCGAGAAGGCACCATCAAAGTACATCAGCCACTCTTTGCTTGCCTCCTTGACGGGGATGCTTGTTTCTGGAATTTCTTCATCTGGTGTTAGCGTGCACTCTGCTATGAATTCTGCCAATGCTCTGCTTTGGATGGTCGAAGTGCTCTCAAACTTGAGGCCAAAGCTTGACAGTTCCAGTGCCCAGTCAACAATCCTGCCTGTTGCTTCTGGATTCTGCAGTATCCTCTTCAGCGGAAAGCCAGTGACAACTGTGATCTCATGTGCTTGGAAGTAATGGCGCAGCTTTCTCGAGGCCATGAGAAGGCCGAAAAGCAATTTCTGCACACCAGAGTACCTTGACCTAGCCCCCTGCAGAAGCGAACTGACAAAGTAAACTGGGCGCTGCACCATTCTCTTCTTCTGTATCTCCTCATGCGCTTGCGCAGATCCATCTTTGTCGGGACCAGAGCTTGTCGCGGAAGCCCCCTACTTGTCGCTGGATGCGCTTGACGTGGTTGCTGGCTCATCATCTGCCTCCCTCTCCGCTACTAACGCAGCACTAACCACTTGAGTGGTTGCCGCCAGATACAACAGCAACTTCTCTTGTGGCTTAGGTGCGACAAATATTGGAGTGGAGGACAGGTATCTCTTCAAGTCCTGCAGCGCAGCCTCCGCTTCCGGAGTCCATTTCATTGGACCTGCCTTTTTCAATATTTTGAAAAACGGCAGGGCACGCTCAGCTGACTTAGAGATGAACCTACTGAGAGCTGCCACGCAACCGGCAAGTCTTCGTACATCCTTGACGCGCTTCGGTGCTTCGATTTGCTCAATGGCCTTGATCTTGTCGGGATTGGCTTCAATTCCTCGCTGAGACACGAAGAACCCAAGAAGCTTGCCGGAAGGGACTCCAAACACGCACTTCTCGGGGTTGAGCTTGAGGCTGATCTTGCGCAGATTTGCAAAAGTCTCTTCTAAATCTTGAATCAGAGTTGACTTGTCCTTGCTCTTGACCACTATATCATCCATGTAGGCTTCCACATTTCTGTGTATTTGTGGCTCAAAAGCGGTATAGACTACCCTTGCGAATGTTGAACCAGCATTCTTTAAACCAAAAGGCATCCGTATGAAACAGTACGTGCCACATGGAGTAATGAATGCGGTCTTCTCCTCATCCTCTTCTGCCATGAAGATCTGATGGTATCCTGAGTATGCATCAAGAAATGAAAGCAAGTCACATCCGGCCGTGGAGTCAACAATCTGGTCAATGCGCGGCAAGGGAAATGGGTCTTTGGGACAAGCTTTGTTAACATTGGTAAAGTCGATACAAAGCCTCCATTTCCCGTTTGCCTTGCGCACGACTACAGGATTGGCCAGCCACGTAGGATGGAGCACTCCTCTGACAAGGCCTGCTGCTTCCAACTTCTTGATCTCTTCTGCGATGAATTCTTGGCGCTCCACTGCTTGCTTCCTGATTTTCTGCTTGACGGGCCGCGCGTGAGGACAGACGGCAAGGTGGTGCTCAATTACTTTCCTGGGAACACCGGGGATGTCAAACGGTTGCCACGCAAACACGTCGACGTTCGCCCGCAGGAAAGCAATGAGCGCGCTTTCCTATTTAGGGTCAAGAGTGGCACTGATGGTGAAGGTACCACCAGTGCCGTCCTCCTTGGCGGACACCTTCTTGGTCGCTGGCGGAGCTTCCATCATCTTCTAACACTTGCCGGTGGAGCTCGATGGTGCGTCCTCGACGGTAGCGCAGCACTCCGAAGAGGTGCGCTTGCCGGAGTGGGCATCAGAACTCTTGCCGGACTTGGTCTTCTTCTTCCCCCCGGGAGCTTCAGCGGCAAGTGTCTCGCGATCCGTTGCGGCTGCTGCTTCCTGGTAGATCTTGTCGGCACAGATAAGAGCATCTTTCTTGTCGCCAGGGACAGAGATGACACTTATCGGGCCTGGCATCTTCAGCATGTTGTACGCATAGTGAGAGGCCGCCATGAACTTGGCGAGCGCTGGACGGCCAAGAATTCCATTGTAAGGCAATGGAAAATCGGCAACGTCAAAAGTGATCCTCTCAGTTCAGAAGTTCAACTCGCTCCCAAATGTCACCGGCAACGTGATCTTCCCCTTCGGCTTGCTCCTTCACGGGTTGATTCCTTGGAATGTGCCGGTCTCTTCGAGCTCGCTGTCAGGGACCTGGAGTTTCCGAAGCACAGCGGAGGAGATCAGGTTCAAGCCGGGCCCGCCGTCAACTAGCATCTTGGTGACCTTGAGGTTGCGGATAGTTGGTGAAACCAACATCGGCAAGCACCCGACCGCGGTTGTGCGATCAGGGTGGTCCTCAATATCAAAGACGATAGGCGTGCTGGACCATTTCAGAAGCTTGCGTGACTCGACGGGTGGTTCTGCCGCATTGACTTCCCGCACCCACTGCTTGAGTTGGCGGTGTGAAGTATGCAGAGAAGCACCGCCGTCAACGCACAAGACCTCTATGGCTTTCTGAAACTCCTGCTCACTGGTCTCGTCATCATCCATGTCTTCGTCGTCGTCGTCATCTTCATCCTTGTCGCGGCCGCGGGGAGGTCTGTCTCCTTGCCGCTGCTTGGCCTTGCCGCGGCGTCCTCCTCCGGCGGGGCGCTTCGTGCCAGATCCTCCAGCACCTCCTTGGGCTTTCTCCTTGTCGCGTCGCTCGTACTCGGCCTTTTGCAGCTCGACAAGCTGCTCGACCTTCTTGCAGCTCTGGAGGTCATGGCCCTTGGTGCGGTGGATCTTGCAGTACTGTTTGTTGGTGCCGTCCTGCTTGTCGGCGGCCGCCACAGCCTGGCAGTTGGTGCATGCGGCAACCTCCTTGCCAGAGCTACCAGCCTTGGCTGTCTTGGCGCCACCTTCGTTGCCGGACTGCTCAACAACTAGCACGTCTTTGCCTTTCTTCTTCCTATTGTTCCGCCGCCGGTTTTTCTTTGCCGGGGCAGCATCCTCGCTGTCAGATCCTTCTGCTCCTGTATTCTCTCTGGGGAGTCTCCTCCCTTCCTCAGCACGTGCACACTTGTCGGCCAGGGCATACAGCTCACTGACGTCTCTGATCTTGCACATCGCCATCTCCTCCCGCATCCTGCGGTTACGCACGCTCTGATGGAACGCGCTGATGACCGCGGCAGGGTGGACATTTGGGATGTTGCATTGTACATGGCTGAATCTCTGGATGTACTTGCGCAATGGCTCTCCTTCCTTCTGGGCGAGCAGATGAAGGTCACTCTCCTGGCCATGAGGTTTGTGGCCGCCCGTAAAGGCGCCGACAAACTGATGGCATAGGTCTGCCCAGGAAGATATGGAGTTGTCCGGCAAGTGCATGAGCCAGGACCTGACGTTGGGTTTGAGCACCAGCGGGAAGTAGTTGGCAAGGATTTTGTCGTCCCGCCCTCGGCAGCTTGCACCGCGATGGTGTAGATGCTGAGGAACTCCGACGGATGCAACTTGCCGTCGTACTTCTCTGGTACGTCTGGCTTGAAATTCTTCGTACTGGGCCACTGGACCTGCCGCAGCTCACGGGTAAACGCAGGGCAACCTATCGCGTACGGCAGGTCGTCTGGTTCCCCTGGCGCATGCATGTCGACAGTGGGCCCAGCGCGCTGGTTTGATTGACGCCGCGCTTCTCTTCGGCGCTCGATGCGAGTACGAGCATCTTCTTGCTGTCGTTCGTGAAGAACTTGGCGCTGATCGCGGCAAGCTCGCGGATCTGATGAAGCGGTGGAGTCGCTGTCGTGGTGGACCCGGCGAGTCGGCGATCTTGGCCTTCGGGGCGGAGAGTGAACGGTGGTCGCACCCCCACCGGTCTTGTCGCCATCGGCTCGTGCCTGGCTGGCTCGCCGCGGCTGTGATGCACTCGGCTGCCGTGGAGTGTTGCCGTTGGCAAAGCCGATGAGACTCTGAATGGTGGCCCTCCAGTCGTCGATCTTGTCCGGCGTTGGAGGGAAGTCTAGGAGCAGTTGAGCTCGCGCCAAAGCTTCTGCTGGAGTGGTGGGTAGCGGTGGCGAACGGTGTGAGGAGCGTGATATGCTCGGACTTCTAACTACGTTAGAAGGAGCAATATCCCGTCCAGGCGACCATGCCTCGCTCGCGCCAGCATGTTGGCGTACATGCTGGTCTTGAGCATCCCGAGATCCGCCAGCTCAATGTGGGTCCAGCAAGCGTATGGTACCGTGAGTACCATGACGCTGCCGGTCCCGCGCCTCCTGAGATGGGCGCGGTGCATCTACGGACGCCCGGTCGTCGTGGGAGCCGACTACGCCGCCGATGGGCAGCGCAGCTTTGTCCTTGGACCTGGCGGCACCGTGGGCTCCCTCGACGACACCCGTTCTTCCGCCGGCGTCTTCCCCACCAGCCGTTTGCTCCGGCGGTGGTGGGTCTATCGCGGCCGGATCAGCCGCCTCCGAAGCCTTCTTCTTCGGCGGCATGTCGATGGAGATGATGAAGATCTAGCTCGTGTGAACGCCGGATCAGGTTCACACAACCTCGACGCCCCCTACCTGGCGTGCCAAAGATGTCGGGGAAACTGATCCACGAACACCTATGGGGACCGAGCCCCTTTCGGTTCGGCGGGGGGTGGAGATCGCACGAAGAGCAGATCGAGGCGAAGCACACGAGCAGTTTACCCAGCTTCGGGCCGCACGGATGAGTAAAACCCTACTGCTGCATCTGTGGTTTGTATCGAGTTCTTGCTCCGGAGCGCTGAGTGCTACCGTACACACCAGCGGCTAACGAGACCGAGCGTGAGTGTTCCTCTCCCCCCCTCTACGTTGCACATGGGCCTCCTTTTATACGCTCAAGGGGTCACCGATAGGTGGCAACGTAGACAAGGGTAAAAATGGAAAGGTGCTGCGGTTGGTACAACTACCTGTACAGTGTATCATACCAAACCCTGACGGCAGGGGACAAGGGCATTAAATGCCTATCTACGTCGCCCAAACAGTGTAGAAAAGGGACCGTCAGGGACGCCACCGCTCGCCACGATGGCGATCTTGTCAGCGCCGCTTGCCACAGTGTATCCCAGGCTGCACAGCCTCCCACCACGTACGCCTGGAAGGGTCCCAGAGCGACACGTTGGTGGATGCGCTGGAGCGTGGGTACAGAGTGGTTGCTTGCCGCGGCGAACGCCTTGCCGCAGTCGTTTGTCTTGTCGCGTCCGGAAGCTTGTCGCTCGCCGGGCCTTCCCGGCAAGTTCCTTGAGATGCCTTGGTTGGCCTTCCCGGCAAGCTCCTCTTGCCAGGGTCTTGTGTCTTGAGTGGCCTTCCCGGCATGCTCCTCTTGCCGGGGCCTTGTCTCCTTGGCTTGGATACTTTGTTCTTGAATGGCTCCAAAGGAACCACGGAGGACCTTGGCGGTCACCCGGCAAGCCTTGCCGCGGGGTGCTGCGACTGCCCGTGCACAAGTTCGGGATACTAGGGTACCCCTACTCTAGTACACCAACATTCTGTTTTTCTTATATCCAACAATTATCACAGCAAATATATCACAGGACTCTTTCACAATAAATATCCAGCACATATATATCCAACATAATAAATATCCAGCACATATATATCCATCCATACATACATAGTAGGTTGCACATAGTTCCATCGATCCATACATATTACAATATGCAAAGTTTCATCATAGCAATCTAGTTTCATCATAGCAAGTTAACTCCATCATAGCAAGCGAGCATAATACAAGAAGTGCATCAAATGAAAAAACAAGCAATCCATCATAGGCCCATCTAGCTTCCGTGAAGTGAATGAAACCTGCAAAATGACAAATAAGAAAGTTAGAAAAGGAAGACTAGAAGAAGAATTAGACTAGAAGAAAAAGAATAGAAGAAGAAGAAGAAGAAGACTAGAAGAAGAAGTATATGCCATTTATTAGCTAACTTAGGTGAACTGGATCATTTATGAGCTAAATTAGTTGAAATTGATCGTTTATGAGCTAACTTAGGTGAAATGGATCGTTTATTAGCTAACCTAGGTGAAATGGATCGTTTATGAGATATCTTAGGTGAAATGGATCGTTTATGAGCTAAGTTAGGTGAAATGGATCGTTTATGAGCTAAGCTAGGAGAAATGGATCATTTATGAGCTAACATAGGTGAAATGGGTCATTTATGAGCTAACCTAGGTGAAATGGGTCGTTTATGAGCTAACCTAGGTGAAATGGGTCGCTTATGAGCTAACCTAGATGAAATGGGTCGTTTATGAGCTAAGCTAGGTGAAATAGGTCGTTTATGAGCTAACCTAGGTGAAATGGATCATTTTGGAGCTAACTTAGTTGAAATGGGTTGTTTATGAGCTAACTAAGGTGAAATGCCACATTTTTTAGCTAACTAAGGTGAAATGGATCGTTTTTGAGCTAACTTAGGTGAAATGGGTCATTTTGGAGCTAACCTAGGTGAAATGGGTCATTTTGGAGCTAACCTAGGTGAAATGGGTCATTTTAAAGCTAACGTAGGTAAAATGGATCATTTAGGAGCTAATCTACGTAAAATGGGTCATTTTAGAGCTAACTTGGATAAATTGGATCACCTGTAATCTAACTAAGGTAAAATGAGTCATTTTAGAGCTAACTTAGGTTAAATGGATCGTTTATGAGCTAACTAAGCTAATTATGCAATTTTTGACATAAGTAAGCTAAGTACATGTCGTTTTAGAGCTAACTTCGGTAAAATGGATGGTTTATGAGGTCAGTAAGCTTATTAAGTCATTTTGGAGGAAAAGAAGCTAACTCTAGGTCATTATGGTAAGCATATTGGAGGAAATAAAGCTAAGTCTAGGTCTTTATGCATTTGTTAAGCAAAACACTAGAGAAACTTACCGTGATCAGGGAGGTGTAGGAGCGGGCTGGCTCGCGCCGGTAGCTGGAGAAGGATCGTGCGATGCGTTTCTGGAGTTAAGCTGCACCAAAGATCATTTCCAATGTCTCGTTAGCATTATGACACTCAAATGTTAAGACTAGCAAGTAATGTCCATTCAAATTAAACTCACCGTGTTCCCAGGAGCAATCACTGGCATCGGCGGAGCGGTCTGACCGGACTTCTCGCACACAGACTGCACATTTGGTTTTCACAATAGAGTCATACTAGTTAGTAATGAGACTCAAATGTTAAGACTTGCAAGTAATCTGCAGAAGAAACTTACCACAAGGAGCTTGTACATGGCCCTTGCCTGCATGTAATTCCGTGCACTCTCCTCCTCCAACATCTTTGTCGTCCTCTCCTCCAACTCCCGCTGCCTCTCCGCCGCCTCCGCCAAAAGTTTCTCCGTTCTATCTCTCTCACTTTGTATAGCAGCCTGCAACACCACTCACATGACCATTTGTAATCATTGATGGAAGCGCACACAATGTAATAGAGAAAGATAGCTGAGTACGTATAACTAACCTTGAAGGCGAGTTGGACTGGCCGTTCACGAGGCCTTATCTCAGGAGCGGAGCTCGACTGGCGCGCCTTGATCTCCGGGAGAGTGCTAGGACAACGGATAAGTCCATCTCCCATGGCTATGGAGCCATGGGACCTCCCGCCACCAGATATCATCAGCAGCTCTGTATCAATGGACCCTGGCTTGGGTTAAAGTCCTCCCCTTTCCTTGCCTTCCCCTGATCTCTATATCGCACGAGCTTGTCATGGGCGGAGATGTTGGTGAAGTTCTTTGGATGATCAAGGTCAGACGCAGAGAATGCCTTGAATTTCTTGTAAGGGCCAGTGTGGGCCATGGCATACAGGTCGTACACCTCTGGCACCTTATCCGCCTTATTGTAGCGTGCCTGAAAGAGAGAAACAAAGTAAATTGGTAATTAAAGGGCTAAAGCTAGCATGATGAATGAATTGCATGAATCATGAAGCAAACCACATACCCAGTTCCGCCCGTACTGAAATAAGTTGGAGCTGCCTTGGTGGTGTGGCACACCTTCCATTTGGGCACGTTTGTCCTTGGCCTCGTTGTGGGTGGCCCGCCATTCTTTTGAGCACCACGCATTGACCAACACCTCCCAACAATCCAACCAATCCGCACACCATCTCGGAGAGGCCTAAGTTAGCAAATAGAAACTTGAGCACTACGGCTATGAATTACTAAATGAAGGAAGTAAGTACAAGGCATTAAGAATTACCTTCATGTACTGCTTAGCGCTCCGCCCCCATCGCCACCAGCACCACCAACACCGTCGTCCTCCCTCACCACTTCCGCCATGGCTCCGAAAGCCGAGAAGGTGAAGTCGGCTGAGGCGCAGCGGCTCGCGGCGCTGCGAAAGGAGCGGGCAATCTTCCCCCCTAAGCTTGCCGCAAAGGAGCTGAAGGAGTACTACTACCTCTTCTGGTCGACGGAGACGCGAGCGCATCCGCGCACGAAGGTACTCCCAGCCGTTGCTTCGAGACTTGCTCCAAATGGATATCCCTTCTTCGCGTTGTTCTTCTACTGCGGGCTCTGCCCGCCTTTCTCTGAATTTTTCTGTGACATTATGAACACCTATGGGTTCCGCCTCCTTGACTTCACCCCCAATGCTGTTCTGACCATGGCAGTTTTCGCACATCTCTGCGAAAACTTTGTCGGAGTCCATCCCAATGTAGCCCTTTTTCGCCACTTCTTTATGCCCCGAGTTGAGAGAGGAGAGCCTTTATTCGGCGGAATCGCCTAGATCTCGAAGGGCGGCAAGAAGGAAGCTTATCTGGAGGGAGAGTTCCGCAGCAAGTGGGAGGAATGGAGGGCAGACTGGTGCTGGGTTGTCGAGGAGAACCCGCAGCCGTTTACCGCCCTGCGCCAAACTGCAGTGGTGCACGGCAGCGATTGGAGCAACGTGGCCCTGGACGACGACAGGCTGAAGATTGCCACCGCCCGGATCCAACGCCTCAGGCTTGGCGTGCTCACTGTAGGCGCCGTTGGCGCAGACTTCCTTCGCCGCCGCATCGCCCCCGTGCAGGAGAGGAGGAGACCCACTTGGGAGTTCAAGAAGTCGGCGGATATCATGAGGCTGCGTCCGGGCCTCAACTACAACTTCACTGTTCTGGAGCATAACGCGATGCTCCAGGAGCTGTTCAAGTACGACCCTGATCATCCCAAAGTGTTGAGGTTGCCGCAGGGCGTCGTTCCGCTGTGCAACAATTCCTCGCTCAGCCGCATCCGTGCAATGATGCCGCTGTGCGACTCGCACGGAATTGATCCAACTTGGCAAGAGCCTGCAGACGACGTCGTGCAGGCATTCTTCGATAGCTTGGTAGAAGTGCCGATCCGCTCCGACGAGCTGCAGGGCCTCATTCGCGACACCACCGACGAGAAGGTGAAGCTCATCGCCACTAGGCCAGAAGAGGCGACGGCAGCTGCAGCCGCGGGTGAATTTGGGTGCACGGTGGAGGAGGCAGAGGCAGCAGAGGCGGCAAGCCTTGCCGAGCAAGAGGGGCTTTTTGGCGAGGAGGAGCCTGTCGGGCGTGACGTCGAGTTGGGCGAGCCCGCCGAAGGCATGGGAGGCTCGTTGGGGATCGACTCCTCTTCCTCCGCACCTTCGAGCAGCTTGCCGCAAGCAGAGCCCCCGGCTCCACCAAGAAGGCGTCTCCGCAAGGCTGGAGACGTAGCGGAGCGGCAGACGGGTCAACAGCCGCCGCGCCGCGTGACACGCTCCACCGCGGCAAGTTCTGGTGCCACGGGAGCACCTCACGCTGCTGCGGCAACTGGAGCAGGGTCTTCCCGGACCGCCGCTTCTCCCGCCAAGCGACCAAGGGAACCAACTCCTCCGCCTCATCGCGCCGGAGGCGGGCCAGGCTTTGACTTCTCCGCGCTTAGCTCCGACAAGGAAGAAGAAGAGTAAGATCCTTGTTATTCCTGTATTTCTTCAATTCTTGCTGTTTTGTCCATTTGGGCACGTTTGTCCTTGGCCTCGTTGTGGGTGGCCCGCCATTCTTTTGAGCACCACGCATTGACCAACACCTCCCAACAATCCAACCAATCCGCACACCATCTCGGAGAGGCCTAAGTTAGCAAATAGAAACTTGAGCACTACGGCTATGAATTACTAAATGAAGGAAGTAAGTACAAGGCATTAAGAATTACCTTCATGTACTGCTCAGCGCTCCGCCCCCATCGCCACCAGCACCACCAACACCGTCGTCCTCCCTCACCACTTCCGCCATGGCTCCGAAAGCCGAGAAGGTGAAGTCGGCTGAGGCGCAGCGGCTCGCGGCGCTGCGAAAGGAGCGGGCAATCTTCCCCCCTAAGCTTGCCGCAAAGGAGTTGAAGGAGTACTACTACCTCTTCTGGTCGATGGAGACGCGAGCGCATCCGCGCACGAAGGTACTCCCAGCCGTTGCTTCGAGACTTGCTCCAAATGGATATCCCTTCTTCGCGTTGTTCTTCTACTGCGGGCTCTGCCCGCCTTTCTCTGAATTTTTCTGTGACATTATGAACACCTATGGGTTCCGCCTCCTTGACTTCACCCCCAATGCTGTTCTGACCATGGCAGTTTTCGCACATCTCTGCGAAAACTTTGTCGGAGTCCATCCCAATGTAGCCCTTTTTCGCCACTTATTTATGCCCCGAGTTGAGAGAGGAGAGCCTTTATTCGGCGGAATCGCCTAGATCTCGAAGGGCGGCAAGAAGGAAGCTTATCTGGAGGGAGAGTTCCGCAGCAAGTGGGAGGAATGGAGGGCAGACTGGTGCTGGGTTGTCGAGGAGAACCCGCAGCCGTTTACCGCCCTGCGCCAAACTGCAGTGGTGCACGGCAGCGATTGGAGCAACGTGGCCCCGGACGACGACAGGCTGAAGATTGCCACCGCCCGGATCCAACGCCTCAGGCTTGGCGTGCTCACTGTAGGCGCCGTTGGCGCAGACTTCCTTCGCCGCCGCATCGCCCCCCTGCAGGAGAGGAGGAGACCCACTTGGGAGTTCAAGAAGTCGGCGGATATCATGAGGCTACGTCCGGGCCTCAACTACAACTTCACTGTTCTGGAGCATAACGCGATGCTCCAGGAGCTGTTCAAGTACGACCCTGATCATCCCAAAGTGTTCAGGTTGCCGCAGGGCGTCGTTCCGCTGTGCAACAATTCCTCGCTCAGCCGCATCCGTGCAATGATGCCGCTGTGCGACTCGCACGGAATTGATCCAACTTGGCAAGAGCCTGCAGACGACGTCGTGCAGGCATTCTTCGATAGCTTGGTAGAAGTGCCGATCCGCTCCGACGAGCTGCAGGGCCTCATTCGCGACACCACCGACGAGGAGGTGAAGCTCATCGCCACTAGGCCAGAAGAGGCGACGGCAGCTGCAGCCGCGGGCGAATTTGGGTGCACGGTGGAGGAGGCAGAGGCAGCAGAGGCGGCAAGCCTTGCCGAGCAAGAGGGGCTTTTTGGCGAGGAGGAGCCTGTCGGGCGTGACGTCGAGTTGGGCGAGCCCGCCGAAGGCATGGGCGGCTCGTTGGGGATCGACTCCTCTTCCTCCGCACCTTCGAGCAGCTTGCCGCAAGCAGAGCCCCCGGCTCCACCAAGAAGGCGTCTCCGCAAGGCTGGAGACGTAGCGGAGCGGCAGACGGGTCAACAGCCGCCGCGCCGCGTGACACGCTCCACCGCGGCAAGTTCTGGTGCCACGGGAGCACCTCACGCTGCTGCGGCAACTGGAGCAGGGTCTTCCCGGACCGCCGCTTCTCTCGCCAAGCGACCAAGGGAACCAACTCCTCCGCCTCATCGCGCCGGAGGCGGGCCAGGCTTTGACTTCTCCGCGCTTAGCTCCGACAAGGAAGAAGAAGAGTAAGATCCTTGTTATTCCTGTATTTCTTCAATTCTTGCTGTTTTGTCTTGTATCTCATTTGCTTCACTCTGAACTTATTCCTTTTTAGGACTCTGGCCCAGAGAGCAGCAAAGAGAGCCAAGGCCCCGCTGATCATCATCGAGGATGATCCCACCGCGACAGCAGGGGGTGCGCCCGAGACATCCTTGCCGGACCCAGCAACTGTGCTTCAGAGCAGCCCCCAGCGTAAGCATATGGTTTACTTCCCGCTGTTAGGCGTGCATGGATACTCTTCATTTGCTGATATCTGGCTGTTGATTTGTGTAGGAGCAGAGCAGCCCCACCAGGAGCGTCCGAAGACTACCCCTGTCAGGCCATCTGCTTCAACTACACCGCCAAGGGAGAATCCTCTGACAAGGGAAAGCTCTCCGGCAAGAGGGAGTTCTCCGGCAAGGGATAAGTCTCCGGCAAGGGGGAGTTGTCCGGCGAGGGAGAAATCTCCGGTAAGGGACAGCACCAGCGGCCCCTCGGCGGCGGAGACCACAGCTGCAAAGCACGGTACAGGTAAACCCCTTGCTCCAAAAACTTCCCTTGGGTTCTTCTTCATTTGGTCTTCCTTTTGGATATTTGCTTGACCTTTCTTCCTTTTCCGGCCGCCAGATCCATCTGCTGCGGATCCGATGGAGACCGAGGTCGCTGTTGATGACGCCGTTGCCACCGAAGAAGCGGTCGGCGCTGACGATCTCGCCGGCGAAGGGGACGCCAAGGCTGCCGCCGCAGCAGCCGACGAGGGGTCTGGCGATCTCACTGACGGCCCTGGGGCCGCAGGAGCGACAAGCGCTACGCCGACCGCCGACCCTCCCACCGCTGCCGCAGCGTCAGGCTCCGAAGAGCCCCAGCCAGGCATCTACTTGAAGGCCGGCGACGGCGTCTTCATCGAGCTCCCCTGGGAGTCAAACTCCAGGGCGCCGGTCGAAGGAGAAATCTTGGATGGAGAAGTGCTCGCCTCCGTTGGGCTGACGCTGGTTGATGCGCCGAGCAGCAGCAGCGGCGAGTCTGAGGAGGAGCGGCTGCTCCGGAAGCTGGTATCGCTCTACCGCGCTCGACAGGCCAAGGTGGAATGCCGAGAAGCGCTTGTCGCGAGGGCGGGAGTAGATATTGAAAAGCGCGCGGAGGAGCTCCGGGGTCTCAACCAGGAAGCTCTCCGGTCCCTGGCGGAGGAGCGGGAGCAGCTCGCTGAGGCGCAGAAGGCCTTCATCCTCGAGAAGGCAGAAGTTGCAGAGCAACAGCGGCTTGCTGCCGAGGAGCTATCTGCACGGGAGGGCGAGTTGGCGCAGCGGAAGGTCAACCTGGACAGCCACGAGGAGGAGCTTGCTGCGTGCGAACAAACGTTTGGCGGGGCTCTCAAGCAAGCAGAGGATGCTGCCGCAGCTGCCGAGGCCACCAAGAAGGAGCTGGAGACGAAGGTGGCGCAGCTGGAGATCGATCTCAAGGCGAGCGGTGAAGAGCTTGCCGCGCTCAAGCATGAGCGCGAGAAGGACGCCTACACCTTTGGCGAGCTGCAGGGCCGTCTCGCCGATAAGGTCAAGGAGCTTAGCACCGCCAAGGACTCCAATGCCGATCTTGAGCTGAAGCTGGCTGCTTTGACCAAGACGCTGGACGGCGCCAGGGAGCAGGAGGCGGCCTTGAAGAAGGAGATCAAGGCCGACAAGGCGCTGCTGGAGAGCGTTGCTACCACCCAGAACACCTTTAGAGAGACTGTGGAGCAGTGGACGGAGGGTCTTGTGAATGCTGCCGCAGACATCGACAAGGAGCTGGCCCTGCTGGGGATGGAGGATCTCAGGTATCCCTCCGATGAGAGCCTCCCATCCAGCGCCAAGCTCACCTTGTTCTTCAAAGGCGTGGCGACGGCCCTCCAGCGGCTCCGGGAGAGGATCCCAAAGCAGCTGGCCGATGAGTCGCGCAAGATCTGCGCGGGAGCTCTTGAAAGGGTGTTGATGAAGGTGGCCTATCGCAACCCAGGCCTCATCCTCACCAACGTCCTCAAGTCCCTGCCGCCGGATGCCGATCTGGAGGAGCTCAAGGCCCTTGTCGCACCCATTGTGGACAGGGTGAGCAGGATCAAGAGGGTTGAGGGCGACCGTGTAGACTAGGCCGCCTGTTTTCTTCTTTCCTTGTCGCTGTTGATCATGTTATGAAAACAATCTATTAGAGCCGCGACAAGCTATCTTGTAATATAACTCTATTTTGGGTCATGGTTGCAATGTTATTTCCTTTACTTGATTCCTTCCTTTGTATGCTTTTGCCCTATGCTTTTAGGGAACTTGCCGGCGCAGGCACCTTTGCTGCGAGCGCCGAGTGCGGGACGTCAGCAGCCTGCCGGCAGTGCCGTTACCGACAAGAAACCTTGTCGCAACTAGTCGCAGCTCACTTAAGTTGTTGAGCGGACTCGAAACAAAGTAAGGGCGCAACTCTAGTTGCAGCACACTTAAGTTGTTGAGCAAACTCGAAACAAAGTAAGGGCGCAACTAGCCATGAGCTGGTTCATTCGCGCACAGGTTTTCCATACAAAGCATGGTCGGTCAAGGAAGATAACTTAAAAATTTAAAAAATCTGATTGCTCAAACTTTGGCAACTTAGCTTTTCTGTTGTTTGCTTTCCGGCAAGGCGAAACTTTCTTGAACGACGCCTGGTCCACACCATTATCTCCTCCTTCCCCCCGGCAAACTTGTGGGCGAGGGGAACCTTCCTTTCCTTGAGAAAAGAGAGAAGAGAAAATAAAGATATGGAGCCTTATGGCTCGTTATTGCTTACCGGAGGTTGGCGCTGCACAAAGTGTCAGATAACTCATGCAAAAAAAGAAAAAAGAAAAAGCATGGAATTGACAAGATGTGCGGAGCACATGAGCTTTATTTATGCACAGGGTCTGCGCCTGGCTTTGTACAAAGGATTACATGCAACAGCGGCAAGACTTGTACAAAAGGTGGTTGCCGGAACAGGGTCCGGCAACCGCGCCTTACGGGTAAAACTTACGAAGATGCTCAATGTTCCAGGAGTTGCTCACCGGAACGCCATCTTCGGTCTCAAGGCGGACAGCGCCAGGCCTAGTGACTCGTTTCACCCGGTAAGGGCATTCCCACTTCGGCGTCAACTTGTTGGAATTCTTGGCGGACTGAACGCGCCGAAGAACAAGGTCGCCTTCCTCGAGACTTCTGGCGTTAACTTTGCGGCTATGGTAGCGGCGCAAAGCTTGCTGGTAACGAGCAGCTCGCACAGCAGCCTGAAGACGGTCCTCCTCAAGGAGCAGCGCGTCATCTTCTCGCAGCTGCTCTTGCTGAAGCTGATCATAAGCGAGCACTCGAGGTGACCCGTATACGAGTTCCGTGGGGAGAACTGCCTCTGCTCCATAGACTAGAGCGAAAGGTGTCTGGCCAGTGGCTCGATTTGGCGTCGTCCTGATCGACCAAAGAACCACCGGCAGCTCCTCAATCCAGTTTCTTCCGCACTTGTGCAGCCTGTCGAAAGTCCTGGTCTTGAGTCCACGCAGCACTTCAGCATTTGCCCTCTCCGCTTGACCGTTGCTTCTGGGGTGAGCAACAGAAGCGAAGCAGACCTTGGCGCCAAGATCTTGGACGTACTGCATGAAGGTGCGGCTCGTGAATTGCGTACCATTGTCAGTGATGATCCTGTTAGGGATCCCGAAGCGGCAAACAATTGACCTGAAGAACTTGACTGCTGACTGTGCTGTCACCTTCCTCACTGCTTCCACTTCCGGCCACTTTGTGAACTTGTCGATAGCAACATACAAGTACTCAAAGCCCCCGACTGCTCGGGGGAAGGGGCCGAGGATGTAGAGCCCCCAGACCAAAAATGGCCAGGATAAAGGGATCGTCTGGAGAGCTTGAGCTGGCTGGTGTATCTGCTTGGAATGGAACTGGCACGCTTCACACTTGGTTACTTGTGCAGTTGCATCCTAGAGGGCTGTCGGCCAAAAGAAACCTTGCCGGAATGCTTTGCCGGCAAGTGCTCTTGCGCCAATGTGGTGACCACATATGCCTCCATGTATCTCTGCCAATAGCTTTTATCCGTCTTCCCGGCGAATACACTTCAATTTCACACCGTTGAGTCTTCTTCTGTACAGTGTGCTGTCGACAAACTGGTACATACTTGACTGCCGGGCTATTCTTTCCGCTTCTTCTTGCTCTTCGGGAAGTTCTCCTGTTTGAAGGAAACAGACGATCTGCTGTGCCCATGCTGGAGCTTGCGGCTCGACAACAAGGACTAAAGGCACATCTGCTGCTGCGAGAACATCCGCTTCTACGGCGAGAACCTGCGGCTCAGCCGGAGCTTGACGTTCCCCGGCAAGCTTGCCGGAGCAAAACTTGTCGGGAGCGTCTGCTTCAACGGAACAAACCCTGGGGTTTGCCAGAGCAGACTGCTCCTCAGCACTCTTGGCGTTGATCTTGGGGACCTTCTTGGCGGCGGCTTCGGGGAGCTCTGCCAGAAAATAGTCACCAGAAATCAACTTGCTCTTCTTGCTCTGTCCAGTTGATGGCGTAACAGACGGTTGAGTCAGCTTGAGCACAAAGATCCCTGGTTCCGCAGGTAACTTAAGTGCTGCGCACTTTCACAGGCCATCGGCGATGTCGTTCTGAGCTCTTGGAACATGTTCCATCTGTAGGCCGACAAAGTGCTCTTCTAGCTTTATCACTTCATCAACGTAGGCTTCCTTCAACGGACTCTGATAACTCTTGTTAACTTGGCGGACGACAAGCTGTGAGTCACCCCTGACAATGAGCTTCTTGATCCCAAGGTCTGCCGCGATCCTGAGACCGGCAAGCAAACCTTCATACTCTGCAGTATTGTTTGTTGCTTGCTCCTTGGGAAAGTGCATCTGGACCACGTACTTGAGGTGCTCTCCGGTGGGTGCGACAAGCAGCACGCCAGCACCTGCGCCTTGCAGCGAGAAGGCACCATCAAAGTACATCAGCCACTCTTTGCTTGCCTCCTTGACGGGGATGCTTGTTTCTGGAATTTCTTCATCTGGTGTTAGCGTGCACTCTGCTATGAATTCTGCCAATGCTCTGCTTTGGATGGTCGAAGTGCTCTCAAACTTGAGGCCAAAGCTTGACAGTTCCAGTGCCCAGTCAACAATCCTGCCTGTTGCTTCTGGATTCTGCAGTATCCTCTTCAGCGGAAAGCCAGTGACAACTGTGATCTCATGTGCTTGGAAGTAATGGCGCAGCTTTCTCGAGGCCATGAGAAGGCCGAAAAGCAATTTCTGCACACCAGAGTACCTTGACCTAGCCCCCTGCAGAAGCGAACTGACAAAGTAAACTGGGCGCTGCACCATTCTCTTCTTCTGTATCTCCTCATGCGCTTGCGCAGATCCATCTTTGTCGGGACCAGAGCTTGTCGCGGAAGCCCCCTACTTGTCGCTGGATGCGCTTGACGTGGTTGCTGGCTCATCATCTGCCTCCCTCTCCGCTACTAACGCAGCACTAACCACTTGAGTGGTTGCCGCCAGATACAACAGCAACTTCTCTTGTGGCTTAGGTGCGACAAATATTGGAGTGGAGGACAGGTATCTCTTCAAGTCCTGCAGCGCAGCCTCCGCTTCCGGAGTCCATTTCATTGGACCTGCCTTTTTCAATATTTTGAAAAACGGCAGGGCACGCTCAGCTGACTTAGAGATGAACCTACTGAGAGCTGCCACGCAACCGGCAAGTCTTTGTACATCCTTGACGCGCTTCGGTGCTTCGATTTGCTCAATGGCCTTGATCTTGTCGGGATTGGCTTCAATTCCTCGCTGAGACACGAAGAACCCAAGAAGCTTGCCGGAAGGGACTCCAAACACGCACTTCTCGGGGTTGAGCTTGAGGCTGATCTTGCGCAGATTTGCAAAAGTCTCTTCTAAATCTTGAATCAGAGTTGACTTGTCCTTGCTCTTGACCACTATATCATCCATGTAGGCTTCCACATTTCTGTGTATTTGTGGCTCAAAAGCGGTATAGACTACCCTTGCGAATGTTGAACCAGCATTCTTTAAACCAAAAGGCATCCGTATGAAACAGTACGTGCCACATGGAGTAATGAATGCGGTCTTCTCCTCATCCTCTTCTGCCATGAAGATCTGATGGTATCCTAAGTATGCATCAAGAAATGAAAGCAAGTCACATCCGGCCGTGGAGTCAACAATCTGGTCAATGCGCGGCAAGGGAAATGGGTCTTTGGGACAAGCTTTGTTAACATCGGTAAAGTCGATACAAAGCCTCCATTTCCCGTTTGCCTTGCGCACGACTACAGGATTGGCCAGCCACGTAGGATGGAGCACTCCTCTGACAAGGCCTGCTGCTTCCAACTTCTTGATCTCTTCTGCGATGAATTCTTGGCGCTCCACTGCTTGCTTCCTGACTTTCTGCTTGACGGGCCACGCGTGAGGACAGACGGCAAGGTGGTGCTCAATTACTTTCCTGGGAACACCGGGGATGTCAAACGGTTGCCACGCAAACACGTCGACGTTCGCCCGCAGGAAAGCAATGAGCGCGCTTTCCTATTTAGGGTCAAGAGTGGCACTGATGGTGAAGGTACCACCAGTGCCGTCCTCCTTGGCGGACACCTTCTTGGTCGCTGGCGGAGCTGCCATCATCTTCTAACACTTGCCGGTGGAGCTCGATGGTGCGTCCTCGACGGTAGCGCAGCACTCCGAAGAGGTGCGCTTGCCGGAGTGGGCATCAGAACTCTTGCCGGACTTGGTCTTCTTCTTCCCCCCGGGAGCTTCAGCGGCAAGTGTCTCGCGATCCGTTGCGGCTGCTGCTTCCTGGTAGATCTTGTCGGCAACGTCAAAAGTGATCCTCTCAGTTCAGAAGTTCAACTCGCTCCCAAATGTCACCGGCAACGTGATCTTCCCCTTCGGCTTGCTCCTTCACGGGTTGATTCCTTGGAATGTGCCGGTCTCTTCGAGCTCGCTGTCAGGGACCTGGAGTTTCCGAAGCACAGCGGAGGAGATCAGGTTCAAGCCGGGCCCGCCGTCAACTAGCATCTTGGTGACCTTGAGGTTGCGGATAGTTGGTGAAACCAACATCGGCAAGCACCCGACCGCGGTTGTGCGATCAGGGTGGTCCTCAATATCAAAGACGATAGGCGTGCTGGACCATTTCAGAAGCTTGCGTGACTCGACGGGTGGTTCTGCCGCATTGACTTCCCGCACCCACTGCTTGAGTTGGCGGTGTGAAGTATGCAGAGAAGCACCGCCGTCAACGCACAAGACCTCTATGGCTTTCTGAAACTCCTGCTCACTGGTCTCGTCATCATCCATGTCTTCGTCGTCGTCGTCATCTTCATCCTTGTCGCGGCCGCGGGGAGGTCTGTCTCCTTGCCGCTGCTTGGCCTTGCCGCGGCGTCCTCCTCGGGCGGGGCGCTTCGTGCCAGATCCTCCAGCACCTCCTTGGGCTTTCTCCTTGTCGCGTCGCTCGTACTGGGCCTTTTGCAGCTCGACAAGCTGCTCGACCTTCTTGCAGCTCTGGAGGTCATGGCCCTTGGTGCGGTGGATCTTGCAGTACTGTTTGTTGGTGCCGTCCTGCTTGTCGGCGGCCGCCACAGCCTGGCAGTTGGTGCATGCGGCAACCTCCTTGCCAGAGCTACCAGCCTTGGCTGTCTTGGCGCCACCTTCGTTGCCGGACTGCTCAACAACTAGCACGTCTTTGCCTTTCTTCTTCCTGTTGTTCCGCCACCCGTTTTTCTTTGCCGGGGCAGCATCCTCGCTGTCAGATCCTTCTGCTCCTGTATTCTCTCCGGGGAGTCTCCTCCCTTCCTCAGCACGTGCACACTTGTCGGCCAGGGCATACAGCTCACTGACGTCTCTGATCTTGCACATCGCCATCTCCTCCCGCATCCTGCGGTTATGCACGCTCTGATGGAACGCGCTGATGACCGCGGCAGGGTGGACATTTGGGATGTTGCGTTGTACATGGCTGAATCTCTGGATGTACTTGCGCAATGGCTCTCCTTCCTTCTGGGCGAGCAGATGAAGGTCACTCTCCTGGCCATGAGGTTTGTGGCCGCCCGTAAAGGCGCCGACAAACTGATGGCATAGGTCTGCCCAGGAAGATATGGAGTTGTCCGGCAAGTGCATGAGCCAGGACCTGACGTTGGGTTTGAGCACCAGCGGGAAGTAGTTGGCAAGGATTTTGTCGTCCCGCCCCCGGCAGCTTGCACCGCGATGGTGTAGATGCTGAGGAACTCCGACGGATGCAACTTGCCGTCGTACTTCTCTGGTACGTCTGGCTTGAAATTCTTCGTACTGGGCCACTGGACCTGCCGCAGCTCACGGGTAAACGCAGGGCAACCTATCGCGTACGGCAGGTCGTCTGGTTCCCCTGGCGCATGCATGTCGACAGTGGGCCCAGCGCGCTGGTCTGATTGACGCCGCGCTTCTCTTCGGCGCTCGATGCGAGTACGAGCATCTTCTTGCTGTCGTTCGTGAAGAACTTGGCGCTGATCGCGGCAAGCTCGCGGATCTGATGAAGCGGTGGAGTCGCTGTCGTGGTGGACCCGGCGAGTCGGCGATCTTGGCCTTCGGGGCGGAGAGTGAACGGTGGTCGCACCCCCACCGGTCTTGTCGCCATCGGCTCGTGCCTGGCTGGCTCGCCGCGGCTGTGATGCACTCGGCTGCCGTGGAGTGTTGCCGTTGGCAAAGCCGATGAGACTCTGAATGGTGGCCCTCCAGTCGTCGATCTTGTCCGGCGTTGGAGGGAAGTCTAGGAGCAGTTGAGCTCGCGCCAAAGCTTCTGCTGGAGTGGTGGGTAGCGGTGGCGAACGGTGTGAGGAGCGAGATATGCTCGGACTTCTAACTACGTTAGAAGGAGCAATATCCCGTCCAGGCGACCATGCCTCGCTCGCGCCAGCATGTTGGCGTACATGCTGGTCTTGAGCATCCCGAGATCCGCCAGCTCAATGTGGGTCCAGCAAGCGTATGGTACCGTGAGTACCATGACGCTGCCGGTCCCGCGCCTCCTGAGATGGGCGCGGTGCATCTACGGACGCCCGGTCGTCGTGGGAGCCGGCTACGCCGCCGATGGGCAGCGCAGCTTTGTCCTTGGACCTGGGGGCACCGTGGGCTCCCTCGACGACACCCGTTCTTCCGCCGGCGTCTTCCCCACCAGCCGTTTGCTCCGGCGGTGGTGGGTCTATCGCGGGCGGATCAGCCGCCTCCGAAGCCTTCTTCTTCGGCGGCATGTCGATGGAGATGATGAAGATCTAGCTCATGTGAACGCCGGATCAGGTTCACACAACCTCGACGCCCCCTACCTGGCGTGCCAAAGATGTCGGGGAAACTGATCCACGAACACCTATGGGGACCGAGCCCCTTTCGGTTCGGCGGGGGGTGGAGATCGCACGAAGAGCAGATCGAGGCGAAGCACACGAGCAGTTTACCCAGCTTCGGGCCGCACGGATGCGTAAAACCCTACTGCTGCATCTGTGGTTTGTATTGAGTTCTTGCTCCGGAGCGCTGAGTGCTACCGTACACACCAGCGGCTAACGAGACCGAGCGTGAGTGTTCCTCTCCCCCCCTCTACGTTGCGCATGGGCCTCCTTTTATACGCTCAAGGGGTCACCGATAGGTGGCAACGTAGACAAGGGTAAAAATGGAAAGGTGCTGCGGTTGGTACAACTACCTGTACAGTGTATCATACCAAACCCTGACGGCAGGGGACAAGGGCATTAAATGCCTATCTACGTCGCCCAAACAGTGTAGAAAAGGGACCGTCAGGGACGCCACCGCTCGCCACGATGGCGATCTTGTCAGCGCCGCTTGCCATAGTGTATCCCAGGCTGCACAGCCTCCCGCCACGTACGCCTGGAAGGGTCCCAGAGCGACACGTTGGTGGATGCGCTGGAGCGTGGGTACAGAGTGGTTGCTTGCCGCGGCGAACGCCTTGCCGCAGTCGTTTGTCTTGTCGCGTCCGGAAGCTTGTCGCTCGCCGGGCCTTCCCGGCAAGTTCCTTGAGATGCCTTGGTTGGCCTTCCCGGCAAGCTCCTCTTGCCAGGGTCTTGTGTCTTGAGTGGCCTTCCCGGCATGCTCCTCTTGCCGGGGCCTTGTCTCCTTGGCTTGGATACTTTGTTCTTGAATGGCTCCAAAGGAACCACGGAGGACCTTGGCGGTCACCCGGCAAGCCTTGCCGCGGGGTGCTGCGACTGCCCGTGCACAAGTTCGGGATACTAGGGTACCCCTACTCTAGTACACCAACATTCTGTTTTTCTTATATCCAACAATTATCACAGCAAATATATCACAGGACTCTTTCACAATAAATATCCAGCACATATATATCCAACATAATAAATATCCAGCACATATATATCCATCCATACATACATAGTAGGTTGCACATAGTTCCATCGATCCATACATATTACAATATGCAAAGTTTCATCATAGCAATCTAGTTTCATCATAGCAAGTTAACTCCATCATAGCAAGCGAGCATAATACAAGAAGTGCATCAAATAAAAAAACAAGCAATCCATCATAGGCCCATCTAGCTTCCGTGAAGTGAATGAAACCTGCAAAATGACAAATAAGAAAGTTAGAAAAGGAAGACTAGAAGAAGAATTAGACTAGAAGAAAAAGAATAGAAGAAGAAGAAGAAGACTAGAAGAAGAAGTATATGCCATTTATTAGCTAACTTAGGTGAACTGGATCATTTATGAGCTAAATTAGTTGAAATTGATCGTTTATGAGCTAACTTAGGTGAAATGGATCGTTTATTAGCTAACCTAGGTGAAATGGATCGTTTATGAGATATCTTAGGTGAAATGGATCGTTTATGAGCTAAGTTAGGTGAAATGGATCGTTTATGAGCTAAGCTAGGAGAAATGGATCATTTATGAGCTAACATAGGTGAAATGGGTCATTTATGAGCTAACCTAGGTGAAATGGGTCGTTTATGAGCTAACCTAGGTGAAATGGGTCGCTTATGAGCTAACCTAGATGAAATGGGTCGTTTATGAGCTAAGCTAGGTGAAATGGGTCGTTTATGAGCTAACCTAGGTGAAATGGATCATTTTGGAGCTAACTTAGTTGAAATGGGTTGTTTATGAGCTAACTAAGGTGAAATGCCACATTTTTTAGCTAACTAAGGTGAAATGGATCGTTTTTGAGCTAACTTAGGTGAAATGGGTCATTTTGGAGCTAACCTAGGTGAAATGGGTCATTTTGGAGCTAACCTAGGTGAAATGGGTCATTTTAAAGCTAACGTAGGTAAAATGGATCATTTAGGAGCTAATCTACGTAAAATGGGTCATTTTAGAGCTAACTTGGATAAATTGGATCACTTGTAATCTAACTAAGGTAAAATGTTTCATTTTAGAGCTAACTTAGGTTAAATGGATCGTTTATGAGCTAACTAAGCTAATTATGCAATTTTTGACGTAAGTAAGCTAAGTACATGTCGTTTTAGAGCTAACTTCGGTAAAATGGATGGTTTATGAGGTCAGTAAGCTTATTAAGTCATTTGGGAGGAAAAGAAGCTAACTCTAGGTCATTATGGTAAGCATATTGGAGGAAATAAAGCTAAGTCTAGGTCTTTATGCATTTGTTAAGCAAAACACTAGAGAAACTTACCGTGATCAGGGAGGTGTAGGAGCGGGCTGGCTCGCGCCGGTAGCTGGAGAAGGATCGTGCGATGCGTTTCTGGAGTTAAGCTGCACCAAAGATCATTTCCAATGTCTCGTTAGCATTATGACACTCAAATGTTAAGACTAGCAAGTAATGTCCATTCAAATTAAACTCACCGTGTTCCCAGGAGCAATCACTGGCATCGGCGGAGCGGTCTGACCGGACTTCTCGCACACAGACTGCACATTTGGTTTTCACAATAGAGTCATACTAGTTAGTAATGAGACTCAAATGTTAAGACTTGCAAGTAATCTGCAGAAGAAACTTACCACAAGGAGCTTGTACATGGCCCTTGCCTGCATGTAATTCCGTGCACTCTCCTCCTCCAACATCTTTGTCGTCCTCTCCTCCAACTCCCGCTGCCTCTCCGCCGCCTCCGCCAAAAGTTTCTCCGTTCTATCTCTCTCACTTTGTATAGCAGCCTGCAACACCACTCACATGACCATTTGTAATCATTGATGGAAGCGCACACAATGTAATAGAGAAAGATAGCTGAGTACGTATAACTAACCTTGAAGGCGAGTTGGACTGGCCGTTCACGAGGCCTTATCTCAGGAGCGGAGCTCGACTGGCGCGCCTTGATCTCCGGGAGAGTGCTAGGACAACGGATAAGTCCATCTCCCATGGCTATGGAGCCATGGGACCTCCCGCCACCAGATATCATCAGCAGCTCTGTATTAATGGACCCTGGCTTGGGTTAAAGTCCTCCCCTTTCCTTGCCTTCCCCTGATCTCTATATCGCACGAGCTTGTCATGGCGGAGATGTTGGTGAAGTTCTTTGGATGATCAAGGTCAGACGCAGAGAATGCCTTGAATTTCTTGTAAGGGCCAGTGTGGGCCATGGCATACAGGTCGTACACCTCTGGCACCTTATCCGCCTTATTGTAGCGTGCCTGAAAGAGAGAAACAAAGTAAATTGGTAATTAAAGGGCTAAGCTAGCATGATGAATGAATTGCATGAATCATGAAGCAAACCACATACCCAGTTCCGCCCGTACTGAAATAAGTTGGAGCTGCCTTGGTGGTGTGGCACACCTTCCATTTGGGCACGTTTGTCCTTGGCCTCGTTGTGGGTGGCCCGCCATTCTTTTGAGCACCACGCATTGACCAACACCTCCCAGCAATCCAACCAATCCGCACACCATCTCGGAGAGGCCTAAGTTAGCAAATAGAAACTTGAGCACTACGGCTATGAATTACTAAATGAAGGAAGTAAGTACAAGGCATTAAGAATTACCTTCATGTACTGCTTAGTGCTCCGCCCCCATCGCCACCAGCACCACCAACACCGTCGTCCTCCCTCACCACTTCCGCCATGGCTCCGAAAGCCGAGAAGGTGAAGTCGGCTGAGGCGCAGCGGCTCGCGGCGCTGCGAAAGGAGCGGGCAATCTTCCCCCCTAAGCTTGCCGCAAAGGAGCTGAAGGAGTACTACTACCTCTTCTGGTCGACGGAGACGCGAGCGCATCCGCGCACGAAGGTACTCCCAGCCGTTGCTTCGAGACTTGCTCCAAATGGATATCCCTTCTTCGCGTTGTTCTTCTACTGCGGGCTCTGCCCGCCTTTCTCTGAATTTTTCTGTGACATTATGAACACCTATGGGTTCCGCCTCCTTGACTTCACCCCCAATGCTGTTCTGACCATGGCAGTTTTCGCACATCTCTTCGAAAACTTTGTCGGAGTCCATCCCAATGTAGCCCTTTTTCGCCACTTCTTTATGCCCCGAGTTGAGAGAGGAGAGCCTTTATTCGGCGGAATCGCCTAGATCTCGAAGGGCGGCAAGAAGGAAGCTTATCTGGAGGGAGAGTTCCGCAGCAAGTGGGAGGAATGGAGGGCAGACTGGTGCTGGGTTGTCGAGGAGAACCCGCAGCCGTTTACCGCCCTGCGCCAAACTGCAGTGGTGCACGGCAGCGATTGGAGCAACGTGGCCCCGGACGACGACAGGCTGAAGATTGCCACCGCCCGGATCCAACGCCTCAGGCTTGGCGTGCTCACTGTAGGCGCCGTTGGCGCAGACTTCCTTCGCCGCCGCATCGCCCCCCTGCAGGAGAGGAGGAGACCCACTTGGGAGTTCAAGAAGTCGGCAGATATCATGAGGCTGCGTCCGGGCCTCAACTACAACTACACTGTTCTGGAGCATAACGCGATGCTCCAGGAGCTGTTCAAGTACGACCCTGATCATCCCAAAGTGTTGAGGTTGCCGCAGGGCGTCGTTCCGCTGTGCAACAATTCCTCGCTTAGCCGCATCCGTGCAATGATGCCGCTGTGCGACTCGCACGGAATTGATCCAACTTGGCAAGAGCCTGCAGACGACGTCGTGCAGGCATTCTTCGATAGCTTGGTAGAAGTGCCGATCCGCTCCGACGAGCTGCAGGGCCTCATTCGCGACACCACCGACGAGGAGGTGAAGCTCATCGCCACTAGGCCAGAAGAGGCGACGGCAGCTGCAGCCGCGGGCGAATTTGGGTGCACGGTGGAGGAGGCAGAGGCAGCAGAGGCGGCAAGCCTTGCCGAGCAAGAGGGGCTTTTTGGCGAGGAGGAGCCTGTCGGGCGTGACGTCGAGTTGGGCGAGCCCGCCGAAGGCATGGGCGGCTCGTTGGGGATCGACTCCTCTTCCTCCGCACCTTCGAGCAGCTTGCCACAAGCAGAGCCCCCGGCTCCACCAAGAAGGCGTCTCCGCAAGGCTGGAGACGTAGCGGAGCGGCAGACGGGTCAACAGCCGCCGCGCCGCGTGACACGCTCCACCGCGGCAAGTTCTGGTGCCACGGGAGCACCTCACGCTGCTGCGGCAACTGGAGCAGGGTCTTCCCAGACCGCCGCTTCTCCCGCCAAGCGACCAAGGGAACCAACTCCTCCGCCTCATCGTGCCGGAGGCGGGCCAGGCTTTGACTTCTCCGCGCTTAGCTCCGACAAGGAAGAAGAAGAGTAAGATCCTTGTTATTCCTGTATTTCTTCAATTCTTGCTGTTTTGCCTTGTATCTCATTTGCTTCACTCTGAACTTATTCCTTTTTAGGACTCTGGCCCAGAGAGCAGCAAAGAGAGCCAAGGCCCCGCTGATCATCATCGAGGACGATCCCACCGCGACAGCAGGGGGTGCGCCCGAGACATCCTTGCCGGACCCAGCAACTGTGCTTCAGAGCAGCCCCCAGCGTAAGCATATGGTTTACTTCCCGCTGTTAGGCGTGCATGGATACTCTTCATTTGCTGATATCTGGCTGTTGATTTGTGTAGGAGCAGAGCAGCCCCACCAGGAGCGTCCGAAGACTACCCCTGTCAGGCCATCTGCTTCAACTACACCGCCAAGGGAGAATCCTCCGACAAGGGAAAGCTCTCCGGCAAGAGGGAGTTCTCCGGCAAGGGATAAGTCTCCGGCAAGGGGGAGTTCTCCGGCGAGGGAGAAATCTCCGGTAAGGGACAGCACCAGCGGCCCCTCGGCGGCGGAGACCACAGCTGCAAAGCACGGTACAGGTAAACCCCTTGCTCCGAAAACTTCCCTTGGGTTCTTCTTCATTTGGTCTTCCTTTTGGATATTTGCTTGACCTTTCTTCCTTTTCCGGCCGCCAGATCCATCTGCTGCGGATCCGATGGAGACCGAGGTCGCTGTTGATGACGCCGTTGCCACCGAAGAAGCGGCCGGCGCTGACGATCTCGCCGGCGAAGGGGACGCCAAGGCTGCCGCCGCAGCAGCCGACGAGGGGTCTGGCGATCGCACTGACGGCCCTGGGGCCGCAGGAGCGACAAGCGCTACGCCGACCGCCGACCCTCCCGCCGCTGCCGCAGCGTCAGGCTCCGAAGAGCCCCAGCCAGGCATCTACTTGAAGGCCGGTGACGGCGTCTTCATCGAGCTCCCCTGGGAGTCAAACTCCAGGGCGCCGGTCGAAGGAGAAATCTTGGATGGAGAAGTGCTCGCCTCCGTTGGGCTGACGCTGGTTGATGCGCCGAGCAGCAGCAACGGCGAGTCTGAGGAGGAGCGGCTGCTCCGGAAGCTGGTATCGCTCTACCGCGCTCGACAGGCCAAGGTGGAATGCCGAGAAGCGCTTGTCGCGAGGGCGGGAGTAGATATTGAAAAGCGCGCGGAGGAGCTCCGGGGTCTCAACCAGGAAGCTCTCCGGTCCCTGGCGGAGGAGCGGGAGCAGCTCGCTGAGGCGCAGAAGGCCTTCATCCTCGAGAAGGCAGAAGTTGCAGAGCAACAGCGGCTTGCTGCCGAGGAGCTATCTGCACGGGAGGGCGAGTTGGCGCAGCGGAAGGTCAACCTGGACAGCCACGAGGAGGAGCTTGCTGCGTGCGAACAAACGTTTGGCGGGGCTCTCAAGCAAGCAGAGGATGCTGCCGCAGCTGCCGAGGCCGCCAAGAAGGAGCTGGAGACGAAGGTGGCGCAGCTGGAGATCGATCTCAAGGCGAGCGGTGAAGAGCTTGCCGCGCTCAAGCATGAGCGCGAGAAGGACGCCTACACCTTTGGCGAGCTGCAGGGCCGTCTCGCCGATAAGGTCAAGGAGCTTAGCACCGCCAAGGACTCCAATGCCGATCTTGAGCTGAAGCTGGCTGCTTTGACCAAGACGCTGGACGGCGCCAGGGAGCAGGAGGCGGCCTTGAAGAAGGAGATCAAGGCCGACAAGGCGCTGCTGGAGAGCGTTGCTACCACCCAGAACACCTTTAGAGAGACTGTGGAGCAGTGGACGGAGGGTCTTGTGAATGCTGCCGCAGACATCGATAAGGAGCTTGCCCTGCTGGGGATGGAGGATCTCAGGTATCCCTCCGATGAGAGCCTCCCATCCAGCGCCAAGCTCACCTTGTTCTTCAAAGGCGTGGCGACGGCCCTCCAGCGGCTCCGGGAGAGGATCCCAAAGCAGCTGGCCGACGAGTCGCGCAAGATCTGCGCGGGAGCTCTTCAAAAGGTGTTGATGAAGGTGGCCTATCGCAACCCAGGCCTCATCCTCACCAACGTCCTCAAGTCCCTGCCGCCGGATGCCGATCTGGAGGATCTCAAGGCCCTTGTCGCACCCATTGTGGACAGGGTGAGCAGGATCAAGAGGGTTGAGGGCGACCGTGTAGACTAGGCCGCCTGTTTTCTTCTTTCCTTGTCGCTGTTGATCATGTTATGAAAACAATCTATTAGAGCCGCGACAAGCTATCTTGTAATATAACTCTATTTTGGGTCATGGTTGCAATGTTATTTCCTTTACTTGATTCCTTCCTTTGTATGCTTTTGCCCTACGCATTTAGGGAACTTGCCGGCGCAGGCACCTTTGCTGCGAGCGCCGAGTGCGGGACGTCAGCAGCCTGCCGGCAGTGCCGTTACCGACAAGAAACCTTGTCGCAACTAGTCGCAACTCACTTAAGTTGTTGAGCGGACTCGAAACAAAGTAAGGGCGCAACTCTAGTTGCAGCACACTTAAGTTGTTGAGCAAACTCGAAACAAAGTAAGGGCGCAACTAGCCATGAGCTGGTTCATTCGCGCACAGGTTTTCCATACAAAGCATGGTCGGTCAAGGAAGATAACTTAAAAATTTAAAAAATCTGATTGCTCAAACTTTGGCAACTTAGCTTTTCTGTTGTTTGCTTTCCGGCAAGGCGAAACTTTCTTGAACGATGCCTGGTCCACACCATTATCTCCTCCTTCCCCCCGGCAAACTTGTGGGCGAGGGGAACCTTCCTTTCCTTGAGAAAAGAGAGAAGAGAAAATAAAGATATGGAGCCTTATGGCTCGTTATTGCTTACCGGAGGTTGGCGCTGCACAAAGTGTCAAATAACTCATGCAAAAAAAGAAAAAAGAAAAAGCATGGAATTGACAAGATGTGCGGAGCACATGAGCTTTATTTATGCACAGGGTCTGCGCCTGGCTTTGTACAAAGGATTACATGCAACAGCGGCAAGACTTGTACAAAAGGTGGTTGCCGGAACAGGGTCCGGCAACCGCGCCTTACGGGTAAAACTTACGAAGATGCTCAATGTTCCAGGAGTTGCTCACCGGAACGCCATCTTCGGTCTCAAGGCGGACAGCGCCAGGCCTAGTGACTCGTTTCACCCGGTAAGGGCATTCCCACTTCGGCGTCAACTTGTTGGAATTCTTGGCGGACTGAACGCGCCGAAGAACAAGGTCGCCTTCCTGGAGACTTCTGGCGTTAACTTTGCGGCTATGGTAGCGGCGCAAAGCTTGCTGGTAACGAGCAGCTCGCACAGCAGCCTGAAGACGGTCCTCCTCAAGGAGCAGCGCGTCATCTTCTCGCAGCTGCTCTTGCTCAAGCTCATCATAAGCGAGCACTCGAGGTGACCCGTATACGAGTTCCGTGGGGAGAACTGCCTCTGCTCCATAGACTAGAGCGAAAGGTGTCTGGCCAGTGGCTCGATTTGGCGTCGTCCTGATCGACCAAAGAACCACCGGCAGCTCCTCAATCCAGTTTCTTCCGCACTTGTGCAGCCTGTCGAAAGTCCTGGTCTTGAGTCCATGCAGCACTTCAGCATTTGCCCTCTTCGCTTGACCGTTGCTTCTGGGGTGAGCAACAGAAGCGAAGCAGACCTTGGCGCCAAGATCTTGGACGTACTGCATGAAGGTGCGGCTCGTGAATTGCGTACCGTTGTCAGTGATGATCCTGTTAGGGATCCCGAAGCGGCAAACAATTGACCTGAAGAACTTGACTGCTGACTGTGCTGTCACCTTCCTCACTGCTTCCACTTCCGACCACTTTGTGAACTTGTCGATAGCAACATACAAGTACTCAAAGCCCCCGACTGCTCGGCGGAAGGGGCCGAGGATGTCGAGCCCCCAGACCAAAAATGGCCAGGATAAAGGGATCGTCTGGAGAGCTTGAGCTGGCTGGTGTATCTCCTTGGAATGGAACTGGCACGCTTCACACTTGGTTACTTGTGCAGTTGCATCCTGGAGGGCTGTCGGCCAAAAGAAACCTTGCCGGAATGCTTTGCCGGCAAGTGCTCTTGCGCCAATGTGGTGACCACATATGCCTCCATGTATCTCTGCCAATAGCTTTTGTCCGTCTTCCCGGCGAATACACTTCAATTTCACACCGTTGAGTCTTCTTCTGTATAGTGTGCTGTCGACAAACTGGTACATACTTGACTGCCGGGCTATTCTTTCCGCTTCTTCTTGCTCTTCGGGAAGTTCTCCTGTTTGAAGGAAACGGACGATCTGCTGTGCCCATGCTGGAGCTTGCGGCTCGACAACAAGGACTAAAGGCACATCTGATGCTGCGAGAACATTCGCTTCTACGGCAAGAACCTGCGGCTCAGCCGGAGCTTGACGTTCCCCGGCAAGCTTGCCGGAGCAAAACTTGTCGGGAGCGTCTGCTTCAACGGAACAAACGCTGGGGTTTGCCGGAGCAGACAGCTCCTCAGCACTCTTGGCGTTGATCTTGGGGACCTTCTTGGCGGCGGCTTCGGGGAGCTCTGCCGGAAAATAGTCACCAGAAATCAACTTGCTCTTCTTGCTCTGTCCAGTTGATGGCGTAACAGACGGTTGAGTCAGCTTGAGCACGTAACTTAAGTGCTGCGCACTATGACAGGCCATCGGTGATGTCGTTCTGAGCTCTTGGAACATGTTCCATCTGTAGGCCGACAAAGTGCTCTTCTAGCTTTCTCACTTCATCAACGTAGGCTTCCTTCAACGGACTCTGATAACTCTTGTTAACTTGGCGGACGACAAGCTGTGAGTCACCCCTGACAATGAGCTTCTTGATCCCAAGGTCTGCCGCGATCCTGAGACCGGCAAGCAAACCTTCATACTCTGCAGTATTGTTTGTTGCTTGCTCCTTGGGAAAGTGCATCTGGACCACGTACTTGAGGTGCTCTCCGGTGGGTGCGACAAGCAGCACGCCAGCACCTGCGCCTTGCAGCGAGAAGGCACCATCAAAGTACATCAGCCACTCTTTGTTTGCCTCCTTGACGGGGATGCTTGTTTCTGGAATTTCTTCATCTGGTGTTAGCGTGCACTCTGCTATGAATTCTGCCAATGCTCTGCTTTGGATGGTCGAAGTGCTCTCAAACTTGAGGCCAAAGCTTGACAGTTCCAGTGCCCAGTCAACAATCCTGCCTGTTGCTTCTGGATTCTGCAGTATCCTCTTCAGCGGAAAGCCAGTGACAACTGTGATCTCATGTGCTTGGAAGTAATGGCGCAGCTTTCTCGAGGCCATCAGAAGGCCGAAAAGCAATTTCTGCACACCAGAGTACCTTGACCTAGCCCCCTGCAGAAGCGAACTGACAAAGTAAACTGGGCGCTGCACCATTCTCTTCTTCTGTATCTCCTCATGCGCTTGCGCAGATCCATCTTTGTCGGGACCAGAGCTTGTCGCGGAAGCCCCCTACTTGTCGCTGGGTGCGCTTGACGTGGTTGCTGGCTCATCATCTGCCTCCCTCTCCGCTACTAACGCAGCACTAACCACTTGAGTGGTTGCCGCCAGATACAGCAGCAACTTCTCTTGTGGCTTAGGTGCGACAAATATTGGAGTGGAGGACAGGTATCTCTTCAAGTCCTGTAGCGCAGCCTCCGCTTCCGGAGTCCATTTCATTGGACCTGCCTTTTTCAATATTTTGAAAAACGACAGGGCGCGCTCAGCTGACTTAGAGATGAACCTGCTGAGAGCTGCCACACAACCGGCAAGTCTTCGTACATCCTTGACGCGCTTCGGTGCTTCGATTTGCTCAATGGCCTTGATCTTGTCGGGATTGGCTTCAATTCCTCGCTGAGACACGAAGAACCCAAGAAGCTTGCCGGAAGGGACTCCAAACACGCACTTCTCGGGGTTGAGCTTGAGGCTGATCTTGCGCAGATTTGCAAAAGTCTCTTCTAAATCTTGAATCAGAGTTGACTTGTCCTTGCTCTTGACCACTATATCATCCATGTAGGCTTCCACATTTCTGTGTATTTGTGGCTCAAAAGCGGTATAGACTACCCTTGCGAATGTTGAACCAGCATTGTTTAAACCAAAAGGCATCCGTATGAAATAGTACGTGCCACATGGAGTAATGAATGCGGTCTTCTCCTCATCCTCTTCTGCCATGAAGATCTGATGGTATCCTGAGTATGCATCAAGAAATGAAAGCAAGTCACATCCGGCCGTGGAGTCAACAATCTGGTCAATGCGCGGCAAGGGAAATGGGTCTTTGGGACAAGCTTTGTTAACATCGGTAAAGTCGATACAAAGCCTCCATTTCCCGTTTGCCTTGCGCACGACTACAGGATTGGCCAGCCACGTAGGATGGAGCACTCCTCTGACAAGGCCTGCTGCTTCCAACTTCTTGATCTCTTCTGCGATGAATTCTTGGCGCTCCACTGCTTGCTTCCTGACTTTCTGCTTGACGGGCCGCGCGTGAGGACAGACGGCAAGGTGGTGCTCAATTACTTTCCTGGGAACACCGGGGATGTCAGATGGTTGCCACGCAAACACGTCGACGTTCGCTGGCAGGAAAGCAATGAGCGCGCTTTCCTATTTAGGGTCAAGAGTGGCACTGATGGTGAAGGTACCACCAGTGCCGTCCTCCTTGGCGGACACCTTCTTAGTCGCTGGCGGAGCTGCCATCGTCCTCTTACACTTGCCGGTGGAGCTCGATGGTGCGTCCTCGACGGTAGCACAGCACTCCGAAGAGGTGCGCTTGCCGGAGTGGGCATCAGAACTCTTGCCGGACTTGGTCTTCTTCTTCCCCCCGGGAGCTTCAGCGGCAAGTGTCTCGCGATCTGTTGCGGCTGCTGCTTCCCGGTAGATCTTGTCGGCACAGATAAGAGCATCTTTCTTGTCGCCAGGGACAGAGATGACACTTATCGGGCCTGGCATCTTCAGCATTTTGTACGCATAGTGAGAGGCTGCCATGAACTTGGCGAGCGCTGGACGGCCAAGAATTCCATTGTAAGGCAATGGAAAATCGGCAACGTCAAAAGTGATCCTCTCAGTTCAGAAGTTCAACTCGCTCCCAAATGTCACCGACAACGTGATCTTCCCCTTCGGCTTGCTCCTTCCCGGGTTGATTCCTTGGAATGTGCCGGTCTCTTCGAGCTCGCTGGCAGGGACCTGGAGTTTCCGAAGCACAGCGGAGGAGATCAGGTTCAAGCCGGCCCCGCCGTCAACTAGCATCTTGGTGACCTTGAGGTTGCGGATAGTTGGTGAAACCAACATCGGCAAGCACCCGACCGCGGTTGTGCGATCAGGGTGGTCCTCAATATCAAAGACGATAGGCGTGCTGGACCATTTCAGAAGCTTGCGTGACTCGACGGGTGGTTCTGCCGCATTGACTTCCCGCACCCACTGCTTGAGTTGGTGGTGTGAAGTATGCAGAGAAGCACCGCCGTCAACGCACAAGACCTCTATGGCTTTCTGAAACTCCTGCTCACTGGTCTCGTCATCATCCATGTCTTCGTCGTCGTCGTCATCTTCATCCTTGTCGCGGCCGCGGGGAGGTCTGTCTCCTTGCCGCTGCTTGGCCTTGCCGCGGCGTCCTCCTCGGGCGGGGCGCTTCGTGCCAGATCCTCCAGCACCTCCTTGGGCTTTCTCCTTGTCGCGTCGCTCGTACTGGGCCTTTTGCAGCTCGACAAGCTGCTCGACCTTCTTGCAGCTCTGGAGGTCATGGCCCTTGGTGCGGTGGATCTTGCAGTACTGTTTGTTGGTGCCGTCCTGCTTGTCGGCGGCCGCCACAGCCTGGCAGTTGGTGCATGCGGCAACCTCCTTGCCAGAGCTACCAGCCTTGGCTGTCTTGGCGCCACCTTCGTTGCCGGACTGCTCAACAACTAGCACGTCTTTGCCTTTCTTCTTCCTGTTGTTCCGCCACCCGTTTTTCTTTGCCGGGGCAGCATCCTCGCTGTCAGATCCTTCTGCTCCTGTATTCTCTCCGGGGAGTCTCCTCCCTTCCTCAGCACGTGCACACTTGTCGGCCAGGGCATACAGCTCACTGACGTCTCTGATCTTGCACATCGCCATCTCCTCCCGCATCCTGCGGTTATGCACGCTCTGATGGAACGCGCTGATGACCGCGGCAGGGTGGACATTTGGGATGTTGCGTTGTACATGGCTGAATCTCTGGATGTACTTGCGCAATGGCTCTCCTTCCTTCTGGGCGAGCAGATGAAGGTCACTCTCCTGGCCATGAGGTTTGTGGCCGCCCGTAAAGGCGCCGACAAACTGATGGCATAGGTCTGCCCAGGAAGATATGGAGTTGTCCGGCAAGTGCATGAGCCAGGACCTGACGTTGGGTTTGAGCACCAGCGGGAAGTAGTTGGCAAGGATTTTGTCGTCCCGCCCCCGGCAGCTTGCACCGCGATGGTGTAGATGCTGAGGAACTCCGACGGATGCAACTTGCCGTCGTACTTCTCTGGTACGTCTGGCTTGAAATTCTTCGTACTGGGCCACTGGACCTGCCGCAGCTCACGGGTAAACGCAGGGCAACCTATCGCGTACGGCAGGTCGTCTGGTTCCCCTGGCGCATGCATGTCGACAGTGGGCCCAGCGCGCTGGTCTGATTGACGCCGCGCTTCTCTTCGGCGCTCGATGCGAGTACGAGCATCTTCTTGCTGTCGTTCGTGAAGAACTTGGCGCTGATCGCGGCAAGCTCGCGGATCTGATGAAGCGGTGGAGTCGCTGTCGTGGTGGACCCGGCGAGTCGGCGATCTTGGCCTTCGGGGCGGAGAGTGAACGGTGGTCGCACCCCCACCGGTCTTGTCGCCATCGGCTCGTGCCTGGCTGGCTCGCCGCGGCTGTGATGCACTCGGCTGCCGTGGAGTGTTGCCGTTGGCAAAGCCGATGAGACTCTGAATGGTGGCCCTCCAGTCGTCGATCTTGTCCGGCGTTGGAGGGAAGTCTAGGAGCAGTTGAGCTCGCGCCAAAGCTTCTGCTGGAGTGGCGGTTAGCGGTGGCGAACGGTGTGAGGAGCGAGATATGCTCGGACTTCTAACTACGTTAGAAGGAGCAATATCCCGTCCAGGCGACCGTGCCTCGCTCGCGCCAGCATGTTGGCGTACATGCTGGTCTTGAGCATCCCGAGATCCGCCAGCTTGATGTGGGTCCAGCAAGCGTATGGTACCGTGAGTACCATGACGCTGCCGGTCCCGCGCCTCCTGAGATGGGCGCGGTGCATCTACGGACGCCCGGTCGTCGTGGGAGCCGGCTACGCCGCCGATGGGCAGCGCAGCTTTGTCCTTGGACCTGGGGGCACCATGGGCTCCCTCGACGACACCCGTTCTTCCGCCGGCGTCTTCCCCACCAGCCGTTTGCTCCGGCGGTGGTGGGTCTATCACGGGCGGGTCAGCCGCCTCCGAAGCCTTCTTCTTCGGCGGCATGTCAATGGAGATGATGAAGATCTAGCTCGTGTGAACGCCGGATCAGGTTCACACAACCTCGACGCCCCCTACCTGGCGCGCCAAAGATGTCGGGGAAACTGATCCACGAACACCTATGGGGACCGAGCCCTTTTCGGTTCGGCGGGGGGCGGAGATCGCACGAAGAGCAGATCAAGGCGAAGCACACGAGCAGTTTACCCAGCTTCGGGCCGCACGGATGCGTAAAACCCTACTGCTGCATCTGTGGTTTGTATTGAGTTCTTGCTCGGGAGCGCTGAGTGCTATAGTACACACCAGCGGCTAACGAGACCGAGCATGAGTGTTCCTCTCCCCCCTATACGTTGCGCATGGGCCTCCTTTTATACGCTCAAGGGGTCACCGACAGGTGGCAACGTAGACAAGGGTAAAAATGGAAAGGTGCTGCGGTTGGTATAGCTACCTGTATAGTGTACCATACCTAACCCTAGCGGCAGGGGACAAGGGCATTAAATGCCTATCTACGTCGCCCAAACAGTGTAGAAAAGGGACCGTCAGGGACGCCACCGCTCGCCACGATGGCGATCTTGTCAGCGCCGCTTGCCACAGTGTATCCCAGGCTGCACAGCCTCCCACCACGTACGCCTGGAAGGGTCCCAGAGCGACACTTTGGTGGATGCACTGGAGCGTGGGTACAGAGTGGTTGCTTGCCGCGGCGAACGCCTTGTCGCGGTCGTTTGTCTTGTCGCGTCCGGAATCTTGTCGCTCGTCGGGCCTTCCCGGCAAGTTCCTTGAGATGCCTTGGTTGGCCTTCCCGGCAAGCTCCTCTTGCCGGGGTCTTGTGTCTTGAGTGGCCTTCCCGACAATCTCCTCTTGCCGGGGCCTTGTCTCCTTGGCTTGGATACTTTGTTCTTGAATGGCTCCAAAGGAACCACGGAGGACCTTGGCGGTCACCCGGCAAGCCTTGCCGCGGGGTGCTGCGACTGCCCGTGCACAAGTTCGGGATACTAGGGTACCCCTACTCTAGTACACCGACATTCTGTTTTTCTTATATCCAACAATTATCACAGCAAATATATCACAGGACTCTTTCACAATAAATATCCAGCACATATATATCCAACATAATAAATATCCAGCACATATATATCCATCCATCCATACATAGTAGGTTGCACATAGTTCCATCGATCCATACATATTACAATATGCAAAGTTTCATCATAGCAATCTAGTTTCATCATAGCAAGTTAACTCCATCATAGCAAGCGAGCAGAATACAAGAAGTGCATCAAATGAAAAAACAAGCAATCCATCATAGGCCCATCTAGCTTCCGTGAAGTGAATGAAACCTGCAAAATGACAAATAAGAAAGTTAGAAAAGGAAGACTAGAAGAAGAATTAGACTAGAAGAAAAAGAATAGAAGAAGAAGAAGAACAAGACTAGAAGAAGAAGTATATGCCATTTATTAGCTAACTTAGGTGAACTGGATCATTTATGAGCTAAATTAGTTGAAATTGATCGTTTATGAGCTAACTTAGGTGAAATGGATCGTTTATTAGCTAACCTAGGTGAAATGGATCATTTATGAGATATCTTAGGTGAAATGGATCGTTTATGAGCTAAGTTAGGTGAAATGGATCGTTTATGAGCTAAGCTAGGAGAAATGGATCGTTTATGAGCTAACATAGGTGAAATGGGTCGTTTATGAGCTAACCTAGGTGAAATGGGTCGTTTATGAGCTAACCTAGGTGAAATGGGTCGCTTATGAGCAAACCTAGGTGAAATGGGTCGTTTATGAGCTAAGCTAGGTGAAATGGGTCGTTTATGAGCTAACCTAGGTGAAATGGATCATTTTGGAGCTAACTTAGTTGAAATGGGTTGTTTATGAGCTAACTAAGGTGAAATGCCACATTTTTTAGCTAACTAAGGTGAAATGGATCGTTTTTGAGCTAACTTAGGTGAAATGGGTCATTTTTGGAGCTAACCTAGGTGAAATGGGTCATTTTAAAGCTAACGTAGGTAAAATGGATCATTTAGGAGCTAATCTACGTAAAATGGGTCATTTTAGAGATAACTTGGATAAATTGGATCACTTGTAATCTAACTAAGGTAAAATGAGTCATTTTAGAGCTAACTTAGGTTAAATGGATCGTTTATGAGCTAACTAAGCTAATTATGCAATTTTTGACATAAGTAAGCTAAGTACATGTCGTTTTAGAGCTAACTTCGGTAAAATGGATGGTTTATGAGGTCAGTAAGCTTATTAAGTCATTTTGGAGGAAAAGAAGCTAACTCTAGGTCATTATGGTAAGCATATTGGAGGAAATAAAGCTAAGTCTAGGTCTTTATGCATTTGTTAAGCAAAACACTAGAGAAACTTACCGTGATCAGGGAGGTGTAGGAGCGGGCTGGCTCGCGCCGGTAGCTGGAGAAGGATCGTGCGATGCGTTTCTGGAGTTAAGCTGCACCAAAGATCATTTCCAATGTCTCATTAGCATTATGACACTCAAATGTTAAGACTAGCAAGTAATGTCCATTCAAATTAAACTCACCGTGTTCCCAGGCGCAATCACTGGCATCGGCGGAGCGGTCTGACCGGACTTCTCGCACATAGACTGCACATTTGGTTTTCACAATAGAGTCATACTAGTTAGTAATGAGACTCAAATGTTAAGACTTGCAAGTAATCTGTAGAAGAAACTTACCACAAGGAGCTCGTACATGGCCCTTGCCTGCATGTAATTCCGTGCACTCTCCTCCTCCAACATCTTTGTCGTCCTCTCCTCCAACTCCCGCTGCCTCTCCGCCGCCTCCGCCAAAAGTTTCTCTGTTCTATCTCTCTCACTTTGTATAGCAGCCTGCAACACCACTCACTTGACCATTTGTAATCATTGATGGAAGCGCACACAATGTAATAGAGAAAGATAGCTGAGTACGTATAACTAACCTTGAAGGCGAGTTGGACTGGCCGTTCACGAGGCCTTATCTCAGGAGCGGAGCTCGACTGGCGCGCCTTGATCTCCGGGAGAGTGCTAGGACAACGGATAAGTCCATCTCCCATGGCTATGGAGCCATGGGACCTCCCGCCACCAGATATCATCAGCAGCTCTGTATCAATGGACCCTGGCTTGGGTTAAAGTCCTCCCCTTTCCTTGCCTTCCCCTGATCTCTATATCGCATGAGCTTGTCATGGGCGGAGATGTTGGTGAAGTTCTTTGGATGATCAAGGTCAGACGCAGAGAATGCCTTGAATTTCTTGTAAGGGCCAGTGTGGGCCATGGCATACAGGTCGTACACCTCTGGCACCTTATCCGCCTTATTGTAGCGTGCCTGAAAGAGAGAAACAAAGTAAATTGGTAATTAAAGGGCTAAAGCTAGCATGATGAATGAATTGCATGAATCATGAAGCAAACCACATACCCAGTTCCGCCCGTACTGAAATAAGTTGGAGCTGCCTTGGTGGTGTGGCACACCTTCCATTTGGGCACGTTTGTCCTTGGCCTCGTTGTGGGTGGCCCGCCATTCTTTTGAGCACCACGCATTGACCAACACCTCCCAACAATCCAACCAATCCGCACACCATCTCGGAGAGGCCTAAGTTAGCAAATAGAAACTTGAGCGCTACGGCTATGAATTACTAAATGAAGGAAGTAAGTACAAGGCATTAAGAATTACCTTCATGTACTGCTCCTTACTCAAGAACTTATCGCGGCACTCCTGCTTGGGCTTCTTGATACCACGCCCGGCGTAGTAGTCTTGAACAGCCTGCACCCAAACCTCATGCCGTAAGTTCTGAAGTAGGCGCTTGCACTCCTTGTCGATAACATCTGCCGCCTCCTCCTCGTATCCCTCCTCACACCTGTAGAATGTCTGCAATCAAATGAGACAACATTGATTAGTATAATTAATAACTAGCTAGTTGAAGATTTTTAATTGTGTAAAGGAGAAATTACCCAGAACTTTCTGATCACCACGTCTGCCCTCGTCTTGCACAAGACACCGTTGATAATCTCACCTGGCGGGGCCAGGGCAGCCAAGTAGTGCTCCCAACTCAATCCAACCTCTAGAAGCCGACCCTCACCAGGCAACGTGACAAACCCTGGGAAGTTTTGCCGAATCAGAACTCCAAGGACGGAGTTGGGCCACGGACACTTTCATGGTGGTCCCAACCCCTGCAGCATGACAAGGCCAACACATTAGTTATTTGAAGAAACGTGAATGCAGAAGGTACATAAAGATTAAATGCACTTACCTCTCCCCATCAGGGAAAATCAACCACCTCTGCTCGCGGGTCGCCGGCACGGAAGGGAGCCGTGTAGCACCACGCTGGTAGACGTTGCCCCCCTCCTCCCCCTCCTCCTCAATATCAGTCGGCTCCTCGCCATCATCAGCATGGCCACTCGGCTCCCCGCCATCATCAGCATGGCCACTCGGCTCGTCAGGCTGACCTGACCAGGTACCCCATCCAGACGTGTGCTCCTCCGGGGTCTCGTGGGCCCAACTCTCGTGGGCCGAAGGCCCGTCGACCTGAGGCTCGTGGGCCGAAGACACGTGGACCGGAGGCTCGTGGACCGGAGTCCGTGTAGCTTCCTCCTCAGACGAGTCCACCCTAGCAGTCACGTGCTCGGGTGAAACAGTTGGGGGTGGCGGCGAGGAAGGCGCCGTAAGAGTCACCATACCTCCTCTCCCGCGACCACGTGCTCCACCTCCTCTCTTCTTCACACCTCGTCCCCTGCTGGGCACCGCGGTCGACGAAGAAGGGCCCGGCGGTGTCGCCATACTGTCCAACAACGCTCGGCGGAGAGGTGCGTGTGGAATGGAAGACCTCGCACCACGCGCCGATGAAGAAGGGGCCTCGGCGCGCTCCCGACTAGCGCCCACCATCTTTCAACACCTGCCATGACAAAAAATAAACAAAATTAGTACAACATAAAAAAAAGTACCGACATGAATAATAATATGTATATCACTTAAGTGTATCATCATCAAGTACAACATAAAAAATTTGAATACCTGACACTACTAATAATCTCGATCAGTATCATCAATAAATGCATAATCATCATCATCACTATAATCAATGATGGGCTCATAGGGTTCATTGGCATCAACATGTGCAAGGCCACCTTGACGTAATCGGTCAAGCATTGACAGGTCATCCGCAACAGTAACCTCTTCTTGTTCCGGCTCTTCTTGTTCCTCCTCTGGGGTGATGTCGGATTCACTGTCGCTGTCTACTTCAATGTTTTGGGGTGAAGTATAGCGGTTCTTGAAACTCTTTTTGGAAAGACGTGTCTCTTGGAAGAATTCTCCTTCATATGTGTCTGGGTTAATGTGAGGTTCATAATCCTCTTCCTTTGGGGGAGAAAGTCTAGCACGTGGCGGCACTTCATAAACGACATCCCAACCTTTCAGATTTGGATTAGTTTGGCAGGCCCGCGGTAGATAGAATACTTGGGTCACCTATTGAGCCGTAATATAGACATCAGGAACATCTAAATGGGTGATTTGGTTGATTTCAACTAGCCCTATATGTTCATGAGCCCTTACTTACTCTACTCTGCTGCACCACCCTTTCCTCTTCTAGGAAATCGAAAGCAGTGCTCAAGAGGTAGTAGGAAGATTTCTGGCGCCGTTGCCGGGGAGTCTAAGCAAAAGTCAACATACCAAGTATGCATCACAGTCCCTTATCTCCCGCACTACATTACTTGCCATTTGCCTCTCATTTTCCTCTCCCCCACTTCACCCTTGTCGTTTTATTCGCCCTCTCTTTTCCGTTTCCCTTTTTCTCGCTTGCCTTTTGTTTTCTCGTGTGTTGGATTGCTTGCTTGTCACGATGGCTCAAGATAATACCAAATTATGTGACTTTACCAATACCAACAATAATGATTTCCTTAGCACTCCGATTGCTCCTCTTACTAATACTGAATCTTGTGAAATCAATACTTCTTTGTTGAATCTTGTTATGAAAGATCAATTCGCTGGCCTTCCTAGTGAAGATGCTGCTACTCATCTGAATAGCTTCGTTGATTTATGTGATATGCAAAAGAAGAAAGATGTCGATAATGATATTGTTAAATTGAAGCTATTTCCTTTTTCGCTTAGAGATTGTGCTAAAGCTTGGTTTTCATCTTTGCCTAAAAATAGTATTGATTCTTGGAACAAGTGCAAAGATGCTTTTATCTCTAAATATTTTCCTCCCGCTAAGATCATCTCTCTTAGAAACGATATTATGACTTTTAAGCAACTTGATCATGAACATGTTGCACAAGCTTGGGAGAGAATGAAATTTATGATACATAATTGTCCTACTCATGGTTTGAATTTGTGGATGCTATACAAAATTTTTATGCCAGCCTAAATTTTGCTTCTAGAAATCTCTTAGATTCAGCCTCCGGAGGCACTTTTATGGAAATCACTTTAGGAGATGCTACTAAACTCCTAGATAATATTATGGTTAATTATTCTCAATGGCACACTGAAAGATCTACTAATAAAAAGGTGCATGCTATAGAAGAAATCAATATTTTGAGTGGAAAGATGGATGTACTTATGAAATTATTTGCTACTAAGAGTGTTTCTTCTGATCCTAATGATATCCCTTTGTCTACTTTGATTGAGAATAATAATGAATCTATGGATGTGAATTTTGTTGGTAGGAATAATTTTGGTAACAACGCGTATAGAGGGAATTTTAATCCTAGGCCTTGCTACCTCTTGAGCTTGCGTTGGTTTTCCCCGAAGAGGAGATGATGATGCAGTAGAGTAGCGTAAGTATTTCCCTCAGTTTTGAGAACCAAGGTATCAATCCAGTAGGAGGTCACGCTCAAGTCCCTCGTACCTGCACAAAACGATAGCTACTCGCAACCAACGCGATTAGGGGTTGTCAATCCCTTCACGGTCATTTACGAGAGTGAGATCTGATAGAGATAATATTTTGGTATTTTTGGTATAAAGATACAAAGTGAAAAGTAAAAGGCAAAGTAAAAAAGCAAAACAAGATTAAAGAGAGGGAGATTGATATGATGAGAATAGACCTGGGGCCATAGGTTTCACTAGTGGCTTCTCTCAAGAGCATAAGTTTTCTACGGTGGGTGAACAAATTACTGTTGAGCAATTGACAGAATTGAGCATAGTTATGAGAATATCTAGGCATGATCATGTATATAGGCATCACGTCCATGACAAGTAGATCGAAACGATTCTGCATCTACTACTATTACTCCACTCATCGACCGCTATCCAACATGCATCTAGAGTATTAAGTTAAAAACAGGGTAACGCTTTAAGCAAGATGACATGATGTAGAGAGATAAATTCATGCAATATGAAATAAACCCCATCTTGTTATCCTCGATGGCAACGATACAATACGTGCCTTGCTGTCCCTTCTGTCACTGGTAAAGGACACCGCAAGATCGAACCCAAAGCTAAGCACTTCTCCCATGGGAAGAACTACCAATCTAGTCGGCCAAACCAAACGGATAATTCAAAGAGACTTGCAAAGATAAACAATCATACATAAAAGAACTCAGAGAAGATTCAAATATTATTCATAGATAGACTTGATCATAAACCCACAATTCATCGGTCTCAACAAACACACCGCAAAAAGAAGAAGATTACATCAAATAGATCTCCACAAGAGAGGGGGAGAACATTGTATTGAGATCCAAAAAGAGAGAAGAAGCCATCTAGCTAATAACTATGGACCTGAAGGTCTGAGGTAAACTACTCACACTTCATCGGAGAGGCTATGATGATGTAGAAGCCCTCCGTGATGACGGCCCTCTCCGGCGGAACTCCGGAACAGGCCCCAAGATGGGATCTCATGGATACAGAAAGTTGCGGCGGTGGAATTAGGTTTTTGGCTCCTGTTCTGATCGTTTGGGGGTACGTGGATATATATAGGAGGAAGAAGTACGTCGGTGGAGCCTCGGTGGGCCCACGAGGGTGGGGGCGCGCCTAGGGGTGTAGGGCGCGCCCCCTACCTCGTGCCCACCTCGAAGCTTCCTTGGCGCAGGGTCCAAGTCTCCTGGGTCATATTCGGGAAGAAAATCACGTTCCAGGAAGGATTATTCTGTTTGGACTCTGTTTGATATTCTGTTTCTTCAAAACACTGAAATAGGCAAAAAAACAGCAATTCTGGGCTGGGCCTCCGGTTAATAGGTTAGTCCCAAAAATAATATAAAAGTGGAAAATAAAGCCCAATATAGTCCAAAACAGTAGATAATATAGCATGGAGCAATAAAAAATTATAGATACGTTGGAGACGTATCAGGCATCCCCAAGCTTAATTCCCACTCGTCCTCGAGTAGGTAAATGATAAAAACAGAATTTTTGATGCGGAGTGCTACTCGGCATAATTTCAATGCAAAATTTCTTAATTGTGGTATGAATATTCAGATTAGAAAGATTCAAGACAAAAGTTCATATTGACATAAAGAATAATAACACTTCAAGCATACTTATAAAGCAATTATGTATTCTCAAAATAAGATGGCTAAAGAAAGTTATCCCTACAAAATCATATAGTCTGGCTATGCTCTATCTTCACCACACAAAGTACTTAAATCATGCACAACCCCGATGACAAGCCAAGCAATTGTTTCATACTCTAACTTTTTCAAAACTTTTTCGATCTTCACGCAATACATGAGCATGAGCCATAGATATAGCACTTAGGTGGAATAGAATGGTGGTTGTGGAGAAGACCAAAAAGAGGGGAAGATAGTCTCACATCAACTAGGCGTATCAACGGGCTATGGAGATGCCCATCAATAGATATCAATGTGAGTGAGTAGGGATTGCCATGCAACGGATGCACTAGAGCTATAAGTATATGAAAGCTCATAAAAAGAAACTAAGTGGGTGTGCATCCAACTTGCTTGCTCACGAAGACCTAGGGCAATTTTGAGGAAGCCCATTATTGGAATATACAAGCCAAGTTCTATAATGAAGAATTCCCACTAGTATATGAAAGTGATATAACGAGAGACTCTCTATCATGAAGATCATGGTGCTACTTTGAAGCACAAGTGTGGTAAAAGGATAGTAACATTATCCCTTCTCTCTTTTTCTCTCATACTTTTTATTTGGGCCTTTTCTCTTTTTTTATGGCCTCTTTTTTTTCGTCCGGAGTCTCATCCCGACTTATGGGGGAATCATAGTCTCCATCATTCTTTCCTCACTTGGGACAATGCTCTAAAAAATGATGATCATCACACTTTTATTTTTCTTACAACTCAACAATTACAACTCGATACTTAGAACAAATATGACTCTATATGAATGCCTCCGACGGTGTACCGGGATATGCAATGAATCAATAGTGACATGTATGAAATTATTATGAACGGTGGTTGTGCCACAAATACGATGTCAACTACATGATCATGCTAGCAATATGATAATAATGGAGTGTGTCATGATAAACGGAACGGTGGAAAGTTGCATGGCAATATATCTCGGAATGGCTATGGAAATGCCATGATAGGTAGGTATGGTGGCTGTTTTGAGGAAGGTATATGGTGGGTGTATGATACCAGGGAAATGTGCGCGCTATTAGAGAGCCTAGCAATGGTGGAAGGATGGGAAAAAGTGCATATAATCCATGGACTCAACATTAGTCATAAAGAACTCATATACTTATTGCAAAAATCTAGAAGTTATCAAAGCAAAGTATTACACGCATGCTCCTAGGGGGATAGATTGGTAGGAAAAGACCATCGCTCGTCCCCGACCGCCACTCATAAGGAAGACAATCAATAAATAAATCATGCTCCGACTTCATCACCTAACGGTTCACCATACGTGCATGCTACGGGAGTCACAAACTTTAACACAAGTATTCTTTAAATTCACAACTACTAAACTAGCATGACTCTAATATTATCACCTCCATGTCTCAAAACAATTATCATGCTTCAATCTGCTCTTAGTATTCAACGCACTCAAAAGAAAGTTTTACAAATCTTGAATACCAAACATATTATTATTAAGCAAATTACCATGCTATTACGACTCTCAAAATAATTTAAGTGAAGCATGAGAGATCAATAGTTTCTTTAAAACAAACCACCACCATGCTCTAAAATATCTAAGTGAAGCACATAGAGCAAAAATATAACGCTCAAAAGATATAAGTGAAGCACATAGAGCAAAACTACATAGCTCAAAAGATATAAGTGAAGCACATAGAGTATTCTATCAAATTCCAATTCATGTATGGCTCTCTCAAAAGGTGTGTACAGCAAGTATGGTTGTGGCACACTAACAAACAAAGACACAAATAATACAAGACGCTCCAAGCAAAACACATATCATGTTGATGAATAAAAATATAGCTCCAAGTAAATTACCGATGGAAGTGGACGAAAGAGGGGATGCCTTCCGGGGCATCCCCAAGATTTGACTTTTTTGTGTCCTTGGATTATCTTGGGGGTGCCACGGTCATCCCCAAGCCTAGGCTCTTGCCACTCCTCGTTCCATAATCCATCAAAAGAATTCACCCAAAACTTGAAAACTTCAAAACACAAAACTCAATAGAAATCTCGTGAGCTCCGTTTAGAGAAAGAAAACAAAAGACCACTTCAAGTTACTGTAATGAACTCATTATTTATTTGTTTTGGTGTTAAACCTACTGTATTCCAAGTTCTCTATGGATCATACCCTCCAATACTAGCCATAGATTCATCAAAATAAGCAAACAACACGCGAAAAAGAGAATCTGTCAAAAACAGAACAGTCTGTAGTAATCTGTAACTAACGCAAACTTCTGGAACTCAAAAAAATCTACCAAAATTCAACGAACTAGAAAATTTGTTTATTGATCAGCAGGAATTGGAATCAGTATTTTATCACGTTCTTATGATTTGTAATAATTCGGGCACTGAATGCAAAGTTTCTGGAAATTACAGCAAGATCAAATAACTATCATCCAAGAAGATCGAATAGGTCTAGCTTGGCACAAACACTAATTAAAATACAAAACCACATCCAAACAGAAGGTAGATGGGTTATTTATTCCATAACAGATGAAAAACACAAAAAACTAAAAATAAAATTGGGTTGCCTCCCAATAAGCGCTATCGTTGAACGCCCCTAGCTAGGCATAAAAGCGAGGATAGATCTTTAGGTATTGCCATCTTTGGAAGGCAATCCATAAGTGGCTCTCATGATGGTTTCGTATGGCAATTTTATTTTCTTTCTTGGAAAGTGTTCCATGCCCTTTTTTAATTGAAATTGGAATCTAATATTGCCTTCCTTCGTATCAATAATCGCACCAACCGTTCTAAGAAAAGGTCTACCAAGAATAATAGGGCAAGAAGGATTGCAATCTATATCAAGATCAATGAAATCTACGGGCACATAATTCCTATTTGCAACAATAAGAACATCATTAATCATTCCCATAGGTTTCTTAATAGTAGAATCCGCGAGATGTAAGTTTAAAGAGCAATCATCAAGATCCCCGAAATCTAGCAAGTCACACAAACTTTTGGGGATAGTGGAAACACTAGCACCCAAATCACACAAAGCATAAAACTCATGATCTTTAATTTTAATTTTAATAGTTGGTTCCCACTCATCATAGAGTTTTCTAGGGATAGGGACATTCAACTCAAGTTTTTCTTCATAAGATTGCATCAAGGCATCAACAATATGTTCGGTGAAGGCTTTCTTTTGACTATAAGCATGCGGAGAATTTAGCACGGATTGCAACAAGGAAATACAATCAATAAAAGACCAACTTTCATTATTAAATTCCTTGAAATCCAATATAGTGGGTTTAGCAACATCCAAATTTTTATTTCTTTCAATCCCACTTTCATAAATTTAATCATAAAGATCTAAATACTCCGAATTTTTGGAACGCCTTCTAGTTAAAGGAAGATAATATTCAGTTTCATCAAGATTCATATTGCAAAACAAAGATTTGATAGGGGACACATCAATAACTTTTAGATCTTCATCTTGATTTTCATAGGAATTGGAAGAACACGCTTTAATAAAGGCATCTTAGGAAGCATGCATCCTAGCGGTTCTTTCCTTGCACTCATCAATGGAAATTCTCATAGCTTTGAGAGACTCATTGATATCATGCTTAGGAGGAATAGATCTAAGCTTTAAAGAATCAACCTCATGAGAAATTCTATCAATGTTCCTAGCCAAATCATCAACTTTAAGCAATTTCTCTTGAAGCAAAGCATTAAAATTCTTTTGTGAATTCATAAAATCTTTAACACTATTCTCAAATTCAGAGGGCATCTTATTATAATTTCCATAAGAGTTGTTGTAGGAATTTCCATAATTATTAGAAGGATTACTAGGATATGGCCTAGGATTGAAATTCCCTCTATACGCGTTGTTACCAAAATTATTCCTACCAACAAAATTCACATCCATAGATTCATTGTTATTCTCAATCAAAGTAGACAAAGGCATATCATTAGGATCAGAAGAAACACTCTTAGTAGCAAGTAATTTCATAAGTTCATCCATCTTTCCACTCAAAACATTGATTTCTTCTATCGCATGCACTTTTTTATTAGAAGATCTTTCAGTATGCCATTGAGAATAATTAACCATAATATTATCTAGGAGTTTAGTAGCATCTCCTAAAGTGATTTACATAAAAGTGCCTCCCGCAGCCGAATCTAAAAGATTTCTAGAAGCAAAACTCAATCCGGCATAATTTTTTTGTATAATCATCCACAAATTTAAACCATGAGTAGGGTAATTACGTATCATTAATGTCATTCTCTCCCAAGCTTGTGCAACATGTTCATGATCAAGTTGCTTAAAATTCATAATATCGTTACTAAGAGAGATGATCTTAGCGGGAGGAAAATACTTAGAGATAAAAGCATCTTTGCACTTGTTCCAAGAATCAATACTATTTTTAGGCAAGCTTTAGCACGATCTCTAAGCGAAAAAGGAAATAGCTTCAATTTAACGACATCATTATCGACATCTTTTTTTCTTTTGCATATCACATAAATCAATGAAGCTATTCAGGTGAGTAGCGGCATCTTCATAGGAAGGCCGGCGAATTGATCTTTCATAACAAGATTCAACAAAGCAGTATTGATTTCACAAGATTCAGTATTGGCAAGAGGAGCAATTGGAGTGCTAAGGAAATCATTATTGTTGGTATTGGTGAGATCACACAATTTGGTAGTATCCTGAGCCATCGCGACAAACAAGCAATCCAACACATGAGCAAACAAAAGGCAAGCGAGAAAAAGGCAAGCGGAGAAGGAGAAGGAGAAGGAGAAGGAGAAGGAGAAGGAGAAAGAGAAAGAGAGGGCGAATAAAACGGCAAGGGTGAAGTGGGGGAGAGGAAAACGAGAGGCAAATGGCAACTAATGTAATGCGAGAGATAGGGATTGTGATTCGAGATGGCAACGAGGACGAAACTCACCAGGTTTTGGTTGCCCAAACCCATCCCCACGAGAAAATCGCAAACCCGTCCCCGTCCCCATCAACGTGCGCGGGGTTAAATTTTTGCCCGTCCCCTAAACCTGTCGGGTTTTCAAAACCCACGGGGAACCCGTCCCCACGAGCAGTCAATGAAAACAGCAACATTTGAAAGAAAAATAGGAGAATATTACAGCAACAGGCGACGGCTGGGGGACCTAGGTTTACGTTTAGGTGTTGTGTTGTGTGGGAGAGAGATGCCTGAAGAGCGAGGGACACTACAGCGACCAAGCGAGTGGTTGGTTTGTACTCCAGGGCCTCGACGCTGTGGGGATCGGCTGCTCAGGCACTGTGGCTTTGGGTCACTTGAGTCAAGATGGATCGGTGCATGCTGAATAACGTATTTTGATGGGTTTTGTCAGATTTCGGGTTCGGGTAGTACTCAAATGAGTTTAAACCCGTGAAACATGCCGAGTTTTATATTGTACCCATGAGCAGCCCCACGGAGATAGAAAGTCACCCACCCCCGTCCCCTAATAGGGTAAAAACTCGCGGGGACGCGGGTTTCGGGGCCCCATTGCCATCTTGAATTGTGATGGGTACTTGGTATGTTGAATTTTTGCGTAGACTCCCCGGCAACGGTGCCAGAAATTCATCTTGCTACCTCTTGATCTTGCGTTGGTTTTCCCCGAAGAGGAGAGGATGATGCAGCAGAGTAGCGTAAGTATTTCCCTCAGTTTTTGAGAACCAAGGTATCAATCCAGTAGGAGGCCATGCTCAAGTCCCTCGTACCTGCACAAAATGATAGCTACTCGCAACCGACGCGATTAGGGGTTGTCAATCCCTTCACGGTCACTTACGAGAGTGAGATCTGATAGAGATAATATTTTTGGTATTTTTGGTATAAAGATACAAAGTGAAAAGTAAAAGGCAAAGTAAAATGCAAAACAAGATTAAAGTGATGGAGATTGATATGATGAGAATAGACCCAGGGGCCATAGGTTTCACTAGTGGCTTCTCTCAAGAGCATAAGTTTTCTACGGCGGGTGAACAAATTACTGTTGAGCAATTGATAGAATTGAGCATAGTTATGAGAATATCTAGGCATGATCATGTATATAGGCATCAGGTCCGTGACAAGTAGATCGAAACGGTTCTGCATCTACTACTATTACTCCACTCATCGACTGCTATCCAGCATGCATCTAGAGTATTAAGTTAAAAACAGAGTAACGCTTTAAGCAAGATGACATGATGTAGAGAGATAAATTCATGCAATATGAAATAAACCCCATCTTGTTATCCTCGATGGCAACGATACAATACGTGCCTTACTGCCCCTTCTGTCACTGGGAAAGGACACCGCAAGATCGAACCCAAAGCTAAGCACTTCTCCCATGGCAAGAACTACCAATCTAGTCGGCCAAACCAAACGGATAATTCGAAGAGACTTGCAAAGATAACCAATCATATATAAAATAATTCAGAGAAGATTCATATATTATTCATAGATAGACTTGATCATAAACCCACAATTCATCGGTCTCAACAAACACATCGCAAAAAGAAGAAGATTACATCAAATAGATCTCCACAAGAGAGGGGGAGAACATTGTACTGAGATCCAAAAAGAGAGAAGAAGCCATCTAACTAATAACTATGGACCCGAAGGTCTGAGGTAAACTACTCACACTTCATCGGAGAGGCTATGATGATGTAGAAGCCCTCCGTGATGACGGCCCTCTCCGACGGAGCTCCGGAACAGGCCCCAAGATGGGATCTCGTGGATACAGAAAGTTGCGGCGGTGGAATTAGGTTTTTGGCTCCTGTTCTGATCGTTTGGGGGTAAGTTGATATATATAGGAGGAAGAAGTACGTCAGTGGAGCCTCGGTGGGCCCACGAGGGTGGGGGGCGCGCCTGGGGGTGTAGGGCGCGCCCCCTACCTTGTACCCACCTCGAAGCTTCCTTGGCATAGGGTCCAAGTCTCCTGGGTCATATTCGGGAAGAAAATCACGTTCCAGAAAGGATTATTCTGTTTGGACTCCGTTTGATATTCCGTTTCTTTGAAACACTGAAATAGGCAAAAAACAGCAATTCTGGGTTGGGCCACCGGTTAATAGGTTAGTCCGAAAAATAATATGAAAGTGGAAAATAAAGCCCAATATAGTCCAAAACAGTAGATAATATAGCATGGAGCAATCAAAAATTATAGATACGTTGGAGACGTATCAGGCCTTATCCTAGTAATCCTTCTAATAATTATGGAAATTCCTACAACAACTCTTATGGAAATTTTAATAAGATGCCCTGTGAATTTGAGACTAGTGTTAAAGAGTTTATGAATTCGCAAAAGAATTTTTATGCTTTGCTTGAAGAGAAATTGCTTAAAGTTGATGAATTGGCTAGGAACGTTGATAGAATTTCTCTTGATGTTGATTCTTTAAAGCTTAGATCTATTCCTCCTAAGCATGATATCAATGAGTCTCTTAAAGCCATGAGAATTTCCATTGATGAGTGCAAGGAAAGAACCGCTAGGATGCGTGCTACAAAACATGCCTTTATTAAAGCGTGTTCTTCCAATACATATGAAAATCAAGATGAAGATCTAAAAGTTATTGATGTGTCCCCTATTAAACCTTTGTTTTGCAATATGAATCTTGATGAAACTGAATATGATCCACCTTTACCTAGAAGGCGTTCCAAGAATTCGGAGTATTTAGATCTTGATGATGAAATTGATAAAAGTGGGATTGAAAAGAATAAAACCCTAGATGTTGCTAAACCCACTATTTTGGATTTCAAGGAATTTAATTATGAAAGTTGCTCTTTAATTGATTTTATTTCCTTGTTGCAATCGGTGCTAAATTCTCCACATGCTTATAGTCAAAATAAAGCGTTTACTAAACATATCGTTGATGCCTTGATGCAATCTTATGAAGAAAAACTTGAGTTGGAAGTTTCTATCCCTAGAAAACTTTATGATGAGTGGCAACCAACTATTAAAATTAAGATTAAGGATCATGAATTTTATGCCTTATGTGATTTGGGTGCTAGTGTCTCCACTATTCCCAAAACTTTGTATGATTTGCTAGATTTCCGCGATTTTGATGATTGCTCTCTAAACTTGCACCTTGCGGATTCACTATTAAGAAACCTATGGGAAGAATTAATGATGTTCTTATTGTTGAAAATAGGAATTATGTGCCCTTAGATTTTATCGTTCTCGATATAGATTGCAATCTTTCTTGTCCTATTATTCTTGGTAGACCTTTCCTTAGACCAATTGGTGCAATTATTGATATGAAGGAAGGGAATATTAGATTCCAATTTCCATTAAAGAAGGGCATGTAACACTTCCCTAGGAAGAAAATAAAATTATCCTATGAATCTATCATGAGAGCCACTTATGGATTGCCTACCAAAGATGGCAATACCTAGATCTATCCTTGCTTCATGCCTAGCTAGGGGCGTTAAACGATAGCGCTTGTTGGGAGGCAACCCAATTTTATTTTTAGTTTTTAGTTTTTGTTTATCTTTAGAAATAAATAATCCATCTACCTTCTGTTTAGATGTGGTTTTATCTTTTAATTAGTGGTTGTGCCAAGTTAAACCTATGGGATCTTCTTGGATGATAGTTATTTGATCTTGCTGTAATTTCCAGAAACTTTCTGTCCACTAAAACAATTATTAAAAATCACCAGAACGTGATAAAATAGTGATTCCAATTGCTGCTGATCAATAAACAAATTTCCTAGGTCTTCCAATTTTGGCTGAATTTTTGGAGTTCCAGAAGTTTGTGTTAGTTAAAGATTACTACAGACTGTTCTGTTTTTGACAGATTCTGTTTTTCGTGTGTTGTTTGCTTATTTTGATGAATCTATGGCTAGTAAAATAGTTTATAATCCATAGATACGTTGGAATACAGTAGGTTTAACACCAATATAAATAAAGAATGAGTTCATTACAGTACCTTGAAGTGGTCTTTTGTTTTCTTTCGCTAACGGAGCTCACGAGATTTCTGCTGAGTTTTGTGTTGTGAAGTTTTCAAGTTTTGGGTGAAATCTTTTGATGGATTATGGAACAAGGAGTGGCAAGAGCCTAAGCTTGGTGATTCCCATGGCACCCCCAAGATAATTCAAGGACACCAAAAAGTCAAAGCTTGGGGATGCCCCGGAAGGCATCCCCTCTTTCGTCTACTTCCATCGGTAACTTTACTTGGAGCTATATTTTTATTCACCACATGATATGTGTTTTGCTTGGAGCGTCTTGTATGATTTGAGTATTTGCTTTTTAGTTTACCACAATCATCCTTGCTGTACCCACCTTTTGAGAGAGCCATACATGAATTGGAATTTGATAGAATACTCTAAGTGCTTCACTTATATCTTTTGAGATTTATAGTTTTGCTCTAGTGCTTCACTTATATCTTTTAGAGCACGGTGGTGGATTCGTTTTATAGAAACTATTGATCTCTCATACTTCACTTAGATTATTTTGAGAGTTTTAAATAGCATGGTAATTTTCTTAATAATAATAATAAGCTTGGTATTCAAGATTTGTAAAACTTTCTTTTGAGTGCATTGAATACTAAGAAAAGTTTGATGTTTGATAATTGTTTTGAGATATGGAGGTGATAATATCAAAGTCATGCTAGTTGAGTAGTTGTGAATTTGAGAATTGCTTGTGTTGAAGTTTGCAAGTCCCGTAGCATGCACGTATGGTAAACGTTATGTAACAAATTTGAAACATGAGGTGTTATTTGATTGTCCTCCTTATGAGTGGCGGTCGGGGACGAGCGATGGTCTTTTCCTACCAATCTATCCCCCTAGGAACATGCGCATAGTGCTTTGGTTTTTGATGGCTTGTAGATTTTTGCAATAAGTATATGAGTTCTTTATGACTAATGTTGAGTCCATGGATTATACGCACTCTCACCCTTCCATCATTGCTAGCCTGTTCGGTACCGTGCATTGCCCTTTCTCACATTGAGAGTTGGTGCAAACTTCGCCGGTGCATCCAAACCCCGTGATATGATACGCTCTTTCACACATAAAGCTCCTTATATCTTCCTCAAAACAGCCACCATACCTACCTATTATGGCATTTCCATGGCCATTCTGAGATATATTGCCATGCAACTTTCCACCATTCCGTTCATCATGACACATACATCATTGTCATATTGCTAGCATGATCATGTAGTTGACATAGTATTCGTGGCAAAGCCATCGTTCATAATTCTTTCATACATGTCACTCTTGGTTCATTACATATCCTGGTACACCGCCGGAGGCATTCATATAGAGTCATACTTTGTTCTAGCATCGAGTTGTAATCATTGAGTTGTAAATAAATAGAAGTGTGATGATCATCATTTTCTAGAGCATTGTCCCAAGTGCGGTAAAATAAAAATAAAAAAATAATAAAAAGAAAAGGGAAAGGCCATAAAAAAAGAGAAGGCCCAAAAAAAAAAGAGAAAGGCCATAAAAAAGAGAAGGCCCAAAAAAATGAGAGAAAAAGAGAGAAGGGACAATGCTACTATCCTTTTCCACACTTGCTTCAAAGTAGCACCATAATCTTCATAATAGAGAGTCTCTTGTTTTGTCATTTTCATACACTAGTGGGAATTTTTCATTATAGAACTTGGCTTGTATATTCCAACGATGGGCTTCCTCAAATGCCCTAGGTCTTCATGAGCAAGCAAGTTGGATGCACACCCACTTAGTTTATTTTGTTGTGCTTTCATACATTTATAGCTCTAGTGCATCCGTTGCATGGCAATCCCTACTACTTGCATTAACATCAATCGATGGGCATCTCCATAGCCCATTGATTAGCCTCGTTGATGTGAGATCTTCTCCTTTTTTGTCTTCTCCACATAACCCCCATCATCATAGTGCTATATCCATGGCTCACGCTCATGTATTGCGTGAAGGTTTATAAGTTTGAGATTACTAAAGTATGAAACAATTGCATGGCTTGTCATCAGTGTTGTGCATGATGAGAGCATTCTTGTGTGACAAAAATGGAGCATGACTAAACTATATGATTTTGTAGGGATAAACTTTCTTTGGCCATGTTATTTTGAGAGGACATAATTGCTTAGTTAGTATGCTTGAAGTATTATTATTTTTATGTCAATATGAACTTTTGTCTTGAATCTTTCTGATCTGAATATTCATACCACAATTAAGAAGAATTACATTGAAATTATGCCAAGTAGCACTCCGCATCAAAAATTCTCTTTTTATCATTTACCTACTCGAGGACGAGCAGGAATTAAGCTTGGGGATGCCTGATAGGTCTCCAACGTATCTATAATTTTTGATTGCTCCATGCTATATTATCTACTGTTTTGGACCATATTGGGCTTTATTTTCCACTTTTATATTACTTTCGGGACTAACCTATTAACCGGAGGCTCAGCCCAGAATTGTTGTTTTTTTGCCTATTTCAGTGTTTCGAAGAAACGGAATATCAAACGGATTCCAAACGGAATGAAACCTTTGGGAACTTGATTTTCTCAATAGATAAGATCCAGGAGACTTGGACCCTCCGTCAAGAAAGGAGGGAGGTGGTCACGAGGGTGGAGGGCGCGCCCCCCTGCCTCGTGGGCCCCCCGAAGCTCCATCGACGTACTCCTTCCTCCTATATATACCTACGTACCCCCAAACGATCAGAGACGGAGCCAAAAACCTAATTCCACCGCCGCAACCTTCTGTACCCACGAGATCCCATCTTGGGGCCTGTTCCGGAGCTCCGTCGGACGGGGAATCCACCACGGAGGGCTTCTACATCATCACCGTAGCCTCTCCGATGAAGTGTGAGTAGTTTACCTCAGACCTTCAGGTCCATAGTTAGTAGCTAGATGGATTCTTCTCTCTTTTTGGATCTCAATACAATGTTCTTCCCCTCTCTTGTGGAGATCTATTCGATGTAATCTTCTTTTTGCATGTGTTTGTTGAGACCGATGAATTGTGGGTTTATGATCAAGATTATCTATGAACAATATTTGAATCTTCTCTGAATTTTTTTATGTATGATTGGTTATCTTTGCAAGTCTCTTCGAATTATCAGTTTGGTTTGGCCTACTAAATTGGTTTTTCTTGCAATGGGAGAAGTGCTTAGCTTTGGGTTCAATCTTGCGGTGTCCTTTCCTAGTGACAGTAGGGGCAGCAAGGCACGTACTGTATTGTTGCCATCGAGGATAACAAGATGGGGTAATTATCATATTGCATGAATTTATTCCTCTACATCATGTCATCTTGCTTAAGGCGTTAGCTTGTTTTCTTGATGCATGCTGGATAGCAGTCGATGAGTGGAGTAATAGTAGTAGATGCAGGTAGGAGTCGGTCTACTTGTCTCGAACGTGATGCCTATATACATGATCATACCTAGATATTCTCATAACTATGCTCAATTCTCTCAATTGCTCAATATTAATTTGTTCTCCCACCGTAGAATACTTATGCTCTTGAGAGAAGCCACTAGTGAAATCTATGGTCCTCGGGTCTATTCTCATCATATCAATCTCCATCACTTTATTATTGCTTTGCTTTTTTACTTTGCCTTTTATTTTTACCTTGCATCTTTATACGAAAAATACCAAAAATATTATCTATCATCTCTATCAGATCTCACTCTCGTAAGTGACCGTGAAGGGATTGACAACCCCTAATCGCGTTGGTTGCGAGGAGTTATTTGCTTTGTGTAGGTACGAGGGACTCGCGCGTAGCCTCCTACTGGATTGATACCTTGGTTCTCAAAAACTGAGGGAAATACTTACGCTACTCTACTGCATCACCCTTTCCTCTTCAAGGAAATCCAACGCAGTGCTCAAGAGGTAGCAGATACTAGGGATCAAACCCTAACAAAACTAACTCGATTACATGATAAATCTCATCCAACCCATCACCGTCCAGCAAGCCTACGATGGAATTACTCACGCATGGCAGTGAGCATCATGAAATTGGCGATGGAGGATTGTTGATGATGACGATGTCGACAGATTCCCCTCTCTGGAGCCCCGAACGGACTCCAGATCAGCCCTCCCGAGAGAGTTTAGGGCTTGGTGGCGGCTCCGTATCGTAAAACGAGATGAACCTTTCTCTCTGATTTTTTTCTCCCCGAACACGAATATATAGAGTTGGAGTTGAAGTCGGTGGAGCTCCAGGGGGGCACAAGGCAGGGGGGCGCGCCCAGGGGCGCAGGTGTGCCCCCACCCTCGTGGCAAGGGTATGGGCCCCGTGGCCTTGATTGTTTCGCCATTATTTTTTATTATTTCCAAAAATAATCTTTGTGAAGTTTAAGGTCATTCCGAGAACTTTTGTTTCTGCACATAAATAACACCATGGCAATTCTACTGAAACAGTGTCAGTCTAGGTTAGTTCCATTCAAATCATGCAAGTTAGAGTCCATAACAAGGGCAAAAGTGTTCGGAAAAGTAGATACGACGGAGACGTATCAACTCCCCCAAGCTTAAACATTTGCTTTCCTCAAGCAATTTAGCTGATAAACTGAAAGTGATAAAGAAAAACTTTTACAAACTCTGTTTGCTCTTGTTGTTGTAAATATGTAAAGCCAGCATTCAAGTTTTCAGCAAAGATTATGAACTAACCATATTCACAATAATACTTAGGTTTCATGTTTACTCATGTCAATGGCATAATCAACTAGCGAGTAATAATAATAAATCTCGGATGACAACACTTTCTCAAAACAATCATAATATGATATAACAAGATGGTATCTCGCTAGCACTTTCTGAGACCGCAAAACATAAATGTAGAGCACCTTTAAAGATCAAGGACTAACTAAACATTGTAATTCATGGTAAAAGAGATCCAGTCATACCCAATATAAATTAATAGTAATGGATGCAAATGATAGCAGTGCGCTCCAGCTGGTGCTTTTTAATAAGAGGGTGATGATTCAACATAAAAGTGAATAGATAGGCCCTTCGCAGAGGGAAGCAGGGATTTGTAGAGGTGCCAGAGCTCGATTTTAAAGCAGAGATAAATAATATTTTGAGCGGCATACTTTTATTGCCAACATAGAAACCAAGAGATGGCGATATCTTCCATGCTACACACATTATAGGCGGTTCCCAAACAGAATGGTAAATTTTATACTCCCCCTCCACCAACAAGCATCAATCCATGGCTTGCTCGAAACAACGAGTGCCTCCAACTAACAACATTCCCTGGGGAGTTTTGTTTGCAATTATTTTGATTTGATTTGCATAAAGCATGGGACTGGGCATCCCGGTGACCAGCCATTTTCTCGTGAGTGAGGAGCGGAGTCCACTCCTCTTGAGAATAACCCGCCTAACATGTAAGATACGGACAACCCTAGTTGATACATGAGCTATTCGAGCATACAAAATAGAATTTGATTTGAAGGTTTAGAGTTTGGCACATACAAATTTACTTGGAATGGCAGGTAGATACCGCATATAGGAAGGTATAGTGGACTCATATGGCATAACTTTGGGGTTTAAGGGATTGGATGCACAAGCAGTATAACCGCTTAGTACAAGTGAAGGCTAGAAAAAGACTGGAAAGCGACCAACTAGAGAGCGACAATAGTCATGAACATGCATTAAAATTAATAAACATTGAGTGCAAGCATGAGTAGGATATAATCCACCATGAACATACATATCGTGAAGGCTACATTGATTTGTTTCAACTACATGTGTGAACATGTGCCAAGTCAAGTCACTTGAATCATTCAAAGGAGGATACCACCCCATCATACCACATCACAACCATTTTAACAGCATGTTGGCACACAAGGTAAACCATTATAAACTCCTAGCTAATTAATCATGGCATAAGCAACTACAATCTCTAATTGTCATTGCAAACATGTTTATTCATAATAGGCTGAATCAGGAACGATGAACTAATCATATTTACAAAAACAAGAGAGGTCGAGTTCATACCAGCTTCTCCCATCTCAATCAGTCCATCAGATATCATTATAATTGCCTTTCACTTGAACGACCGAACGATGTGAATAATAATAATAGTGCACATGCATTGGACTAAGCTGGAATCTGTAGGCATTCAATAAAGGAGAAGACAAGGCAATATGGGCTCTTGGTTAAATCAAGAATAATGCATATAAGAGCCACTTCAACAATTTTATCATGGTCTTCTCCTATCGACCCCCAAATAAAAGAAAATAAATAAAAATATTTACACGGGAAAGCTCCCAACAAGCAAAAGAAGAACGGGAAATCTTTTTGGGTTTTCTTTTTAATTATTACTACTAAAGCAAGAAAAGTAAACTAGCTAAAGATTACTACTAATTTTTTAGTTTTCTTAAGGTTTATCAAACACACAAGAAGAAAGCATAAAAAGAAAATAAACTAGCATGGATATTACAGTGAAAGAGTATGAGCACCGACATCTAGCAATGAGTGTGTGAACATAAATGTAATGTCGGTGAGAGATACGTACTCCCCCAAGCTTAGGCTTTTGGCCTAAGTTGGTCTATTGCCACGGCTGGCCTAGCGGATATCCAAAGTTGTAGTTGGGTCGTACTGAGAAGCAGTCATTGCATCATGGGCTATCTCAGCCCTCCTCTTATACTCTTCCGCCTCCTCTCTGGTTATGAAATATCTCCCCTTTGCCTCAAAGTCAAAGAAAGTTGAAGCAGGGAGAGCGACGTGATAGGTGCGTCGTCTATCAAATATTAGTCGGTATTGGAGGAACTGGTCGTTCCTCTTAACAAAACGATGGCGAACCATAGCCTCATAATCTAAATAAGTAGGAGGTAACTCAATATCATCCTCACATATGGTTACACCAAGAAAATTAGCTATACGGGTTGCATAAATTCCACCAAAGAAATCTCCATTAAATATATTATGATGCAACCTACATGCAACAATGGCTCCCAAATTATAATGTTTATCTCCTAACACAGCACTCTGAGAATACTGAGGTCAGGGACACACATGTGGCATGCTTCATCCTTACCATTTATGCACCTACCTATGAAGAGAGCAAAATAAGGTCGCGATCAACAGCAACAAAGTGACCAGGTCATACAGTATTGAATTTCTCATCTCCTCGACCTAGGCGTGAAGCCGGTGGTGCTGATGCCACGGCTTGGGCAAACTGCGCGCCACTCGGCGTTGCGGTCAGGGACCGACAGCCTCGACCCACATAGCACGGCAAGACGCGCTGCCAAGGAAAGGAAAGAGAGTCTGCATCTGAGGGAGTCCTGAATTAGGGGGTGTCCGGGTAGCCGGACTATACCTTCAGCCGGACTCCTGGACTATGAAGATACAAGATTGAAGACTTCGTCCCGTGTCCGGATGGGACTTTCCTTGGCGTGGAAGGCAAGCTTGGCGATGCGGATATTCAGATCTCCTACCATTGTAACCGACTTTGTGTAACCCTAACCCTCTCCGGTGTCTATATAAACCGGAGGGTTTTAGTCCGTAGGACAACTCCAACATACAACAATCATACCATAGGCTAGCTTCTAGGGTTTAGCCTCCTTGATCTCGTGGTAGATCTACTCTTGTACTACCCATATCATCAATATTAATCAAGCATGACGTAGGGTTTTACCTCCATCAAGAGGGCCTGAACCTGGGTAAAACATTGTGTCCCTTGTCTCCTGTTACCGTCCGCCTAGACGCACAGTTCGGGACCCCCTACCCGAGATCCGCCAGTTTTGACACCCACATTGGTGCTTTCATTGAGAGTTCCTCTGTGTCGTCGCTTTTAGGCCCGATGGCGTCTTTGATCATCAACAACGATGCGGTCCAGGGTGAGAATTTTCTCCCCGGACAGATCTTCGTCTTCAGCGGGTTCGCACTGCGGGCCAATTCGCTTGGCCATCTGGAGTAGATCGAAAGCTACCCCCTGGCCATCAGGTCAGTTTTGGAAGTTTAAACTACACGGCGGACATCCGTGGGGACTTGATATTTGACGGATTCATGCCACAGCCAAGCGCACCGCACTGTCTCGATGGACATGATCTAGCTCTGCCGCCGAACAGTGTCCTGGAGGCCGCACGCGCGTTGGTTCCGACACTTAATTCGGAGCCTACTACGCCGATCGAGGATGAGTGGTTGGACGCCGCCTCGGGGGCTGCAATCTCAAAGGCGATCGATCCGAACGTCAGCCCCGCACCCCGCAAGGCCCGTGACTCCGAGGGGTCGGATTCCTCTCCGGACTCCGAGCCCTCCGCGCGCCCGCCGATCGAATCCGATTGGGCGCCGATCATGGAGTTCACCGCCGTGGACATCTTTCGGCACTCGCCCTTCGGCGACATCCTGAAGTTGCTAAACTCTCTCTCTTTATCAGGAGAGCCCTGGCCGGACTACGGTCAGCAAGGTTGGGATACGGACGATGAAGAAATTCAAAGGCCACCCACCACCCACTTCGTAGCCACTGTCGACGACTTAACCGACATGCTCGACTTCGACTCCGAAGACATCGACGGTATGGACGACGATGCAGGAGACAACCAAGAACCAGCACCTGTAGGGCACTGGAAGGCCACCTCGTCAAACGACATATATATGGTGGACACTCCAAAAGATGGAGATGGCAATGGAACATCGGAGGATGACGCATCCAAGAAACAGACCAAGCGCTGGCGTTAGCGGCGCCGCTCTAAATCCCGCCAAAGCAAAAACAGTGACTCCGACACGGGAGATAATATTACTCCGGATAGCGCCGAAGAACACCCCCTCCAGCAAGATTCGGCACAGGAGGATGGATAAGCCAGCCCTCACGAGAGAGCGGCAGACAGAGAGGTTGAGGATGATAATTATATGCCTCCCTCCGAAGACGAGGCAAGCCTTGACGACGACGAATTCGTCGTGCCAGCGGATCCCGCTGAACAAGAGCGTTTTAAACGCAGGCTTATAGCCACGGCAAGCACTCTCAAGAAAAAGCAGCAACAGCTTAGAGCTGATCAAGATTTGCTAGCTGACAGATGGACTGAAGTCCTTGCGGCCGAAGAGTATGAACTCGAACGCCCCTCCAAGAGTTACCCAGAGCGCAGGCTGCTACCCCGATTAGAGGAGGAAGCACCTACATCACCAGCGCATGACGTGGCCGACCGGCCACCTCGTGGCCGTGACAGAGAGGCCTCTCGGCCCTCCACTCAAGCCGTGCCCCGGCGCCGCTCAAAACATGCTAAGGCACGGGAAAACGCGCCAGACCTGCGAGAGATACTGGAGGACAAGGCAAGACAAACAAGATCGATCTACGGATCGCGTGGGCGCCCTACGACACTTGACGAGGATCGTCACTCCGGACATAATAAATCCGGCCGGGCCGAACACAGTAGACAATGCTCATTGGAGCTGCGCCGTGATATAGCCCAATATAGATGTGCCGCACACCCACTATCCTTCACAGATGAAGTAATGGATCATAAAATCCCTGAGGGTTTTAATCCCGTGAACACCGAATCATACGATGGCACAACAGACCCTGCGGTATGGATCAAGGATTATCTCCTTCATATCCACATGGCCCGCGGCGATGATCTACACGCCATCAAATACCCCCCACTCAAACTTAAGGGACCAGCGCGGCATTGGCTTAACAGCTTGCCGGTAGATTCAATCGGTTCCTGGGAAGACCTGGAGGCCGCATTCCTCGACAATTTTCAGGGTACCTATGTGCGACCACCGGACGCTGATGACCTAAGCCACATAATTCAGCAGCCAGAGGAATCGGCTAGGCAATTCTGGACACGGTTCCTAACAAAGAAAAACCAAATAGTCGACTGTCCGGACGCAGAGGCCCTAGCAGCCTTCAAGCATAATATCCGCTACGAGTTCCTTGCCACCTTGGGCAGGAAAAGCCGAAATCTAGGGCAGCCCTCACGACACTCATGACCCGCTTTTGCGCGGGAGAAGACAGCTGGCTAGCTCGCAGCAACAACTTAACCAAGAACCTTGGTAATTCGGATACCAAGGACAAAAGTGGCAGGTCGTGCCGGAACAAGCAAAAACGCCGCGTTAACAGCGACAGCAACGAGGATACGGCAGTCAATGCCGGATTCCGAGGCTACAAATCCGGTCAGCGGGAAAAGCCATTCAAAAGAAATACTCAGGGCCCGTCCAGTTTGGACTGAATACTCGACCGCTTGTGCCAGATACATGGCACCCCCGAAAAGCCAGCCAATCACACCAACAGGGATTGTTGGGTGTTCAAGCAGGCAGGCAAGTTAAATGCCGAAAATAGAGACAAGGGGCTGCGTAGCGACGACGAGGAGGAGCCCAGGCCGCCGAACAACAGTGGACAGAAGGGTTTTCCCCCACAAGTGCGGACGGTGAACATGATATATGCAACCCACATCCCCAAAAGGGAGCGGAAGCATGCATTACGGGACGTATATGCGCTGGAGCCAGTCGCCCCAAAGTTCAACCCATGGTCCTCCTGCCCGATCACTTTTGATCGAAGGAACCACCCCACTAGCATCCGTCATGGCGGGTTCGCCGCATTGGTTCTAGACCCAATTATTGACGGATTTCATCTCACAAGAGTCCTTATGGACGGCGGCAGCAGCCTGAACCTGCTTTACCAGGATACAGTGCGGAAAATGGGCATAGATCCCTCAAGGATTAAGCCCACCAAAACGACCTTTAAAGGCGTCATACCAAGTGTAGAGGCCAACTGTATAGGTTCAGTCACACTTGAAGTGGTCTTCGGATCTCCAGATAACTTCCGAAGCGAGGAGTTAATCTTCGACATAGTCCCGTTCCGCAGTGGCTATCACGCACTGCTCGGGCGAACAGCATTCGCAAAGTTCAATGCAGTACCGCACTATGCATACCTCAAGCTCAAGATGCCAGCCCCTCGAGGAGTAATCACGGTCAATGGAAACACCGAATGCTCCCTCCGAACGGAGGAGCACACGGTAGCGCTCGCAGCAGAAGTACAAAGCAGCCTTTCTAGGCAATTCTCCAGTCCGGCCGTCAAAAGGCCGGACACTGTCAAGCGCGCCCGGAGTAACCTACAACAAGACCGCCTGGCACGTTCCGAGCTGGCGTAGCAATGCGGCCCCAACCCCAGCCCTCGCGAAATAGCAAAACTAGCGCTTCGTGTACATAACTACGCTCTCAAAATACCATGGGCGCTGGGGAAGGGGCACCATCACGGCACCCCCAAAACACGGCTTAAACCGTACTAGGGGCTGCCGAATTCTTTTTTAATTTTGTCTTACTTTCAGGACTCCATACTTCGGACGACCTGTTCAGCAATTCAACTGCCGCACAAATGATGCAAGAACCAGGGAAGCAGACAAGCCATGCCGCATTATGGATTGCATACAGTTCCGCGGCCTGCCCCTGAACCGGACATGTTAAATAGTCCATGTTTGCTTATCACGCTATCTGTATCATTCTGCTTTGATCGCAGCCTTTTTAAACAATGCATAGTCTTTATCTATTTTTGCATTACCTTTGTTACAAATATATGTTCATTCATGACATGTTGCACCCATACACTGTGGTACGACCAAAACGCCAGGGGCTTCAGTACCCCAAAATATGGTGTAAGAAGTCTGAACACTTTCACAAGTGCGGCACCCCGAACTTATAACATTATATGCATCAGCTCCGAATCATGTCTTGGGTCAATAGTTGGGTTTGCCCGGCTCCTATGTTTTGGTACCTTATGTTCCGCTATATCGGCTAAGGTAGCACTAGGAGAACTACTGCGATTGTGCCCCAGTTGAGCTGGGCTGAGCACCTCAGTAGAGAAAGCTAAAACTGACTGTCATGATGAAGCGAGAGACCGGTCGCTGTTCGAGAGGTTTTTCGAGTCCTTAAAGACTTATGCCGCTTAGAGCGAGGAACCGGCTTTGTCTGGCCAAGGCGTGGATAGCGCCACGAACTCGGTCTTCCGAATACTAGGGGCTCCGCCGAAATTTAAAATTATAGAGTTCTATGGCTAAGTGAGAGTGTTCAAGCATTATAGTCCGATTACCTTGTTCGTTGTGCTGAGCGCCTCCCTCGAAGGACCCAAACATGGGAAAAAGAGCGCTCAGGTTTATCCCGAACACCCCAACACTAGTGGCATGGGGGAAGAAGCCGACGACTGGCCATCTCTCAATTTTTTATAAACGGCCGCATAGAAAGTAATATTTTAAATTCAACGAGCATTGCTTAGCGCACATGAACAAGTTTTCAGCGCACAGGACAATACGAGCGAGTTCACTCAAAAATTACATCCTTGGTACATTCATCCGCCATAAGGCGGGCACCCTTCAGAACGTCCCTATAATAATTCTCAGGCTTGCGATGCTCTTTCCCCGACGGTGGCCCATCCTTCACAAGCTTCTCGCCGTCCAGCTTGCCCCAGTGCACCTTAGCATGAGCAAGGGCCCTCCGGGCACCTTCGATGCAGACGGAGCGCTTGATGACCTCGAGCCTTGGACATGATTCCACCAGCCGCCGCACCAATCCCAAGTAGCTCACAGGCAGGGCCTCTCCAGGCCACAGCCGAACTATGAGGCCCTTCATGGCCTGTTCGGCCGCCTTGTGGAGCTCGACCAACTGCTTCAGCTGGTCGCTTAAGGGCACGGGGTGTCCGGCCTCAGTATACTGAGACCAGAACACCTTCTCCATCGAACTGCCCTCCTCGGCTCGGTAGAACGCGGCGGCATCAGATACGCTACGGGAAGATCTGCGAACGCTCCTGGAGAGCTCCGAATCCGGGTAAGTAACAAGTAGCTTACTTTTGTATGTTTGCTTTGCATAAAGAATGCCTTATCCGCCCCTATGTTTTTTTTACCGCATCCAACTCCTGGAGGGCCTTGTAGGATTCGGCCTTGGCAGACTTGGCAGTCTCGATGGCCGCCGCGAGCTCGGACGCTCGCGTCTTCGAGTCAAGCTCCAAACTCTCATGTTTTTTCATGAGAGCCTGAAGCTCTTGCTGCGCCTCGCCGACCTGCACCTCAAATTTCTCCCGCTCGGTGCGCTCTGAGGCCGCTCTCTTCTCGGCCTCGGACAGCGCCTGCTTGAGGGCCGCCACCTCAGTTGTGGCCCCTGCAATAAGCAGCACAATCCTGTCATTTTTGCAATTGCATCTTTTTTCGATATATTTTTCTATAAGGTACCTCTTACCTTCTTTCTCCTTGAGTTGCCGCTTGGCAAGGCTGAGCTCTTGCTCGGACCGCTCGAGACCCTGCTTCAGTGTGCCAACCTTCGCAGTCAGTGCGGCGGTCGCAAGCAGCGAAGCCTGCACACGCATATTGACTCTTTTTTGTTAGACTCCTACGCAGTTTATTAGATCCTCTAATCGGCTTTTCTTTCCGAACACAAAACAGAGCATCAGGGGCTACTGTCTATGCGGTAATATTTTTACATATTTTAACTTACCTCGAAGCCTGTTAGAAGGCTAGCACAAGCTTCAGTCAGTCCGCTCTTGGCGGACTGAACCTTCTGGAGCACCATACTCATGATAGTACGGTGATCCTCATCGATGGAGGCGCCGTTAAGCACCTCCAGCAAATTGTCCGGCGCCTCCGGTTGGACGGGGGCCGCCGGCTTAGTAGGCTTTCTCCTCTAAGAAGGAGGTCGCCTGCCGCACTCCGGAACCGTTGAGGATTCCGACGCGGTGTCCGGCGCAAAGCCGAACATGGAGCCCTGGGGGGTCTTATCCCCTTTACTCCCGGAGTCCGGGAGGCCGCTTCGCGGCTCCTCCAGGACCACCTCCTCTTGGCCTGGAGCTTGTCGCGACGCCACTTCGGCGTCGTCCGCAGTGCGGGGGGAGGCAGCAGGCGGAACTAAATTCACGTTCGATGAATCCATGGAGCCGCTCGACGACTCGTCGAGCCCGGCCTTGGGCGGGCTGCATAATTACATTCGGCATAAGGAAAAGCTGTGCAACAAGGGAATGCTATGAGTTACTCTGGTATCCGAATACTTACGATTCTGCCGGGCGCCTGGCCCTTTGCGGCCACTCCTCTTCGCCCTCGTCGGCGTCGGTGGAGTAGTCCGGAGGAAGGGTCTTCCCCTTCTTGGACCCTTCGGCCTCCCCTGTTGGGGCGACCTTTCTCTTCTTTCCTCCCCCCGCTGGAGGGGGAGAGGTTTCTTCTTCCTCCTCCTCGTCTTCACGGGAGGAGGGCGTCTCGGAGTCGTCGAACGATGAGTCCGACACCACCGTATGCCGGGAACTCTTGCGAGTCCCCGTGGCCTTCTTCTTGGCCTTCTTCTCCGGCACCACATAAGGTGCCGGAGCCAGCAGCTTCGATAAACGAGCATCTGCTGGGTCTTCGGGCAAAGGAGCCGGACAGTTGACCTGTCCGGACTTCGCCTGCCACTCCTATCAAAGGTAAGGGAGTTTAGATCCCGCATAGAGTCAAATTATGAGAAACAAATGTCCTGTAAAAGGTAAAGATAACTCACCGCGCTAGCTGGACATTGCGTGCTGAATCCGCGATCCTCGGATGCGGATGCGGGAGCCTCGGCGCCCTTGAATAGCACCTTCCAGGCATCTTCGTACGTCGTGTCGAAGAGCCTATTCAAGGTTTGGTGCTGCGTCGGATCGAACTCCCACAGATTGAAGGCCCGTTGTTGACACGGGAGGATCCGGCGGACGAGCATAACCTGGACTATATTGACAAGCTTGAGAGCATAACCTGGACTATATTGACGAGCTGGTTCATCCGATGAGATCATCGTGGAGCATGTGGGAGCCAACATGGGTATCCAGATCCCGCTGTTGGTTATTGCCCGAGAGCCGTCTCGGTCATGTCTGCATGTCTCCCGAACCCGTAGGGTCTACACACTTAAGGTTCGGTGACGCTAGGGTTGTAGGGATATGTATGTGCAGTAACCCGAATGTTGTTCGGAGTCCCGGATGAGATCCCGGACGTCACGAGGAGTTTCGGAATGGTCCGGAGGTAAAGATTTATATATGGAAAGTCATCATACGGACATCGGGACAAGTTTCGGGGTTATCGGTATTGTACCGGGACCACCGGAGGGTCCCGGGGGGTCCACCGGGTGGGGCCACCTATCCCGGAGGGCCCCATGGGCTGTATGAGGGAGGGAACCAGCCCATAAGGGGCTGGTGCGCCTCCCCCCCATGGGCCCATGCGCCTAGGGTTTGGGGGGGAGGGAAACCCTAAAGGGGGCGCCCCCCTTGCTTGGGGGGCAAGCCCCCTTGCCCTGGCCGCCGCCCCCCCTAGGAGATCTCATCTCCTAGGGCAGGCGCCCCCCCTAGGGGGTTATATAAAGGGGGGGGGGAGAGAGGGGGCTGATCACCCATTGCCCTGGCGCCTCCCTCTCCCTCTCCAACACCTCCTCCTCCTCCATTGAGCACGGCGAAGCCCTGCCGGAGTACTGCAGTTCCACCATCACCACGCCGTCGTGCTGTTGCTGGAACCTTCATCCCCAACCTCTCCTTTGCCTTGCTGGATCAAGAAGGAGGAGACGTCACGCTTTCCGTACGTGTGTTGAACGCGGAGGTGCCGTCCGTTCGGCACTAGATCATCGGTGAATTGGATCGTGGCAAGTACGACTACCTCATCCACGTTCACTCGAACGCTTCCGTTGCGATCTACAAAGTGGTATGTAGATGCTATCTAATCTGAATACTAGTTGCTTGATGAACTCCTAGATGGATCTTGGTGAAACCGTAGGAAAAATTTTAATTTTCTGCAACGTTCCCCAACAGTGGTATCAGAGCTAGGTCTATGCGTAGTTCTTTTGCGCGAGTAGAACACAATTTGTTGTGGGCGTAGATGTTGTCAACTCTTCTTGCCGCTACTAGTCTTATCTTGCTTCAACGGTATTGTGGGATGAAGCGGCCCGGACCAACCTTACACGTACGCTTACGTGAGACCGGTTCCACCGACGAACATGCACTAGTTGCATAAGGTGGCTGGCGGGTGTCTGTCTCTCCTACTTTAGTTGGAGCGGATTCGATGAAAAGGGTCCTTATGAAGGGTAAATAGAAGTTGACAAATCACGTTGTGGTGGTTTTAACGTAGGTAAGAAAACGTTCTTGCTAGAACCCTAATTCAGCCACGTAAAACTTGCAACAACAATTAGAGGACGTCTAACTTGTTTTTGCAGCAAGTGCTTTGTGATATGATATGGCCAAAGTTGTGATGAATGATGAATGATCTATATGTGATGTATGAGATGTTCATGCTATTGTAATAGGAATCACGACTTGCATGTCGATGAGTATGACAACCGGCAGGAGCCATAGGAGTTGTCTTTATTTTTGTATGACCTGCGTGTCATTGAGAATCGCCATGTAAATTACTTTACTTTATTGCTAAACGCGTTAGCCATAGTAGTAGAAGTAATAGTTGGCGAGCAACTTCATGGAGACACGATGATGAAGATCATGATGATGAAGATCATGGTGTCAAGCCGGTGACAAGATGATCATGGAGCCCCAAGATGGAGATCGAAGGAGCTATGTGATATTGGCCATATCATGTCACGTTTATTATTTGATTGCATGTGATGTTTATCATGTTTTGCATCTTGTTTGCTTAGAACGACGGTAGTAAATAAGATGATCCCTCATAATAATTTCAAGAAAGTGTTCACCCTAACTGTGCACCGTTGCGACAGTTCGTTGTTTCGAAGCACCACGTGATGATCGGGTGTGATAGATTCTAACGTTCACATACAACGGGTGTAAGACAGATTTACACACGCAAACACTTAGGTTGACTTGACGAGCCTAGCATGTACAGACATGGCCTCGGAACACGGAAGACCGAAAGGTCGAGCATGAGTCGTATAGAAGATACGATCAACATGAAGATGTTCACCGATGTTGACTAGTCCGTCTCACGTGATGATCGGACACGGCCTAGTTGACTCGGATCATGTAATACTTAGATGACTGGAAGAGGGATGTCTATCTAAGTGGGAGTTCATTAAATAATTTGATTAAATGAACTTTATTATCATGAACTTAGTCTAAATATTTACAATATGTCTTGTAGATCAAATGGCCAACGTAGTCCTCAACTTCAACGCGTTCCTAGAGAAAACCAAGCTGAAAGACGATGGTAGCAACTATACGGACTGGGTCCGGAACCTGAGGATCATCCTCATAGCTGCCAAGAAAGATTATGTCCTACGAGCACCGCTGGGTGACTCACCTGTTCTCCCTGCACAACAAGACGTTATGAACGCTTGGCAGTCGCGATGCGATGATTACTCCCTCGTTCAGTGCGGCATGCTTTACAGCTTAGAGCCGGGGCTCCAAAAGCGTTTTGAGAGACATGGAGCATATGAGATGTTCGAAGAGCTGAAAATGGTTTTCCAAGCTCATGCCCGGGTTGAGAGATATGAGATCTCCAACAAATTCTTTGGCTGTAAGATGGAGGAAAATAGCTCTGTCAGTGAGCACATACTCAGAATGTCTGGATTGCACAACCGCTTGACACAACTGGAAGTTAATCTTCCGGAAGAAGTGGTCATTGACAGAATCCTCCAGTCGCTTCCACCTAGCTACAAGAGCTTTGTGATGAACTACAATATGCAGGGGATGGTAAAGACCATTCCTGAGGTGTATGCTATGCTGAAATCAGCAGAGGTAGAAATCAAGAAAGAGCATCAAGTGCTGATGGTGAATAAAACCACTAAGTTCAAAAGGAGCAAGGGTAAAAAGAACTTCAAGAAGGACGGCAAGGAAGTTGCCGCGCCCGGTAAGCAAGTTGCCGGGAAGAAGCCAAAGAATGGACCCAAGCCCGAAACTGAGTGCTTTTATTGCAAGGGAAGTGGTCACTGGAAGCGGAACTGCCCCAAATACTTAGCGGACAAGAAGGCCGGCAAAACCAAAGGTATATGTGATATACATGTAATTGATGTGTACCTTACCAGTACTCGTAGTAGCTCTTGGGTATTTGATACCGGTGCAGTTGCTCACATTTGTAACTCAAAGCAGGAGCTACGGAATAAACGGAGACTGGCGAAGGACGAGGTGACGATGCGCGTCGGGAATGGTTCCAAGGTCGATGTGATCGCCGTCGGCACGCTGCCTCTACATTTACCTACGGGATTAGTTTTAAACCTTAATAATTGTTATTTAGTACCAAGTTTGAGCATGAACATTGTATCCGGATCTCGCTTAATTCGAGATGGCTACTCATTTAAATCCGAGAATAATGGTTGTTCTATTTATATGAGAGATATGTTTTATGGTCATGCTCCGATGGTTAATGGTTTATTCTTGATGAATCTCGTACGTGATGATACACATATTCATAGTGTGAGTACCAAAAGAGTTAAAGTTGATAACAAAAGTCCCACATATTTGTGGCACTGCCGCCTTGGTCACATAGGTGTCAAACGCATGAAGAAGCTCCATGCAGATGGACTTTTAGAGTCTCTTGATTATGAATCATTTGACACGTGCGAACCATGCCTCATGGGTAAAATGACCAAGACTCCGTTCTCAGGAACAATGGAGCGAGCAACCAACTTATTGGAAATCATACATACCGATGTGTGTGGTCCAATGAGTGTTGAGGCTCGCGGTGGCTATCGTTATGTTCTCACCCTCACTGATGACTTGAGTAGATATGGGTATATCTACTTAATGAAACACAAGTCTGAGACCTTTGAAAAGTTCAAGGAATTTCAGAATGAGGTTGAGAATCAACGTGATAGAAAGATCAAGTTTCTACGATCAGATCGTGGAGGAGAATACTTGAGTCACGAATTTGGCACACACTTAAGAAAATGTGGAATAGTTTCACAACTCACGCCGCCTGGAACACCTCAGCGTAATGGTGTGTACGAACGTCGTAATCGCACTCTATTAGATATGGTGCGATCTATGATGTCTCTTACCGACTTACCGCTATCTTTTTGGGGCTATGCTTTAGAAACTGCCGCATTCACTTTAAATAGGGCTCCGTCGAAATCCGTTGAGACGACACCGTATGAATTATGGTTTGGGAAGAAACCTAAGCTGTCGTTTCTAAAAGTTTGGGGATGCGATGCTTATGTGAAGAAACTTCAACCTGAGAAGCTCGAACCCAAGTCGGAAAAATGCGTCTTCATAGGATACCCGAAGGAAACTATTGGGTATACCTTCTACCTCAGATCCGAGGGCAAGATCTTTGTTGCCAAGAATGGATCCTTTCTAGAGAAAGAGTTTCTCTCGAAGGAAGTAAGTGGGAGGAAAGTAGAACTTGATGAAGTGTTAACTCTTGAACCGGAAAATGGCGAAACTCAAGAAATCGTTCCTGAGGTGCCTGCACCGAATAGAGAGGAAATTAATGATTATGATCAAGATACTTCTGATCAAGCTCCTACTGAAATTCGAAGGTCCACAAGGACACGTTCCGCACCAGAGTGGTACGGCAACCCTGTCTTGGAAATCATGTTGTTAGACAACGGTGAACCTTCGAACTATGAGGAAGCAATGGCGGGCCCGGATTCCGACAAATGGCTGGAAGCCATGAAATCCGAGATAGGATCCATGTATGAAAACGAAGTATGGACTTTGACTGACTTGCCCGTTGAACGGCGAGCCATAGAAAATAAATGGATCTTTAAGAAGAAGACAGACGCGGATGGTAATGTGACCATCTATAAAGCTCGGCTTGTCGCTAAGGGTTATCGACAAGTTCAAGGGGTTGACTACGATGAGACTTTCTCACCGGTAGCGAAGCTGAAGTCCGTCCGAATCATGTTAGCAATTGCCGCATACTATGATTATGAGATATGGCAAATGGACGTCAAAACGGCATTCCTTAATGGTTTCCTTAAGGAAGAATTGTATATGATGCAGCCGGAAGGTTTTGTCGATCCTAAGAATGCTGACAAGGTATGCAAGCTCCAACGCTCGATTTATGGGCTGGTGCAAGCATCTCGGAGTTGGAACATTCGCTTTGATGAGATGATCAAAGCGTTTGGGTTTACACAGACTTATGGAGAAGCCTGTGTTTACAAGAAAGTGAGTGGGAGCTCTGTAGCATTTCTCATATTATATGTAGACGACATACTTTTGATGGGAAATGATATAGAACTCTTAGACAGCATCAAGGCCTACTTGAATAAGAGTTTTTCAATGAAGGACCTTGGAGAAGCTGCTTATATATTAGGCATCAAGATCTATAGAGATAGATCGAGACGCCTCATAGGTCTTTCACAAAGCACATACCTTGATAAGATATTGAAGAAATTCAATATGGATCAATCTAAGAAAGGGTTCTTACCTGTGTTACAAGGTGTGAAATTGAGCTCAGCTCAATGTCCGACCACGGCAGAAGATATAGAAGAGATGAGCGTCATCCCCTATGCCTCAGCCATAGGTTCTATTATGTATGCCATGCTGTGTACCAGACCTGATGTAAACCTTGCCGTAAGTTTGGTAGGTAGGTACCAAAGTAATCCCGGCAAGGAACACTGGACAGCGGTCAAGAATATCCTGAAGTACCTGAAAAGGACTAAGGAAATGTTTCTCGTTTATGGAGGTGACGAAGAGCTCATCGTAAAAGGTTACGTCGACGCTAGCTCTGACACAGATCTGGATGACTCTAAGTCACAAACCGGATACGTGTATATTTTGAATGGTGGGGCAGTAAGCTGGTGCAGTTGCAAGCAAAGCGTCGTGGCGGGATCTACATGTGAAGCGGAGTACATGGCAGCCTCGGAGGCAGCACATGAAGCAATTTGGGTGAAGGAGTTCATCACCGACCTCGGAGTCATACCCAATGCGTCGGGGCCAATCAAGCTCTTCTGTGACAACACTGGAGCTATTGCACTTGCAAAGGAGCCCAGGTTTCACAAGAAGACTAGGCACATCAAGCGTCGCTTCAACTCCATTCGTGAAAATGTTCAAGATGGAGACATAGAGATTTGTAAAGTACACACGGATCTGAATGTCGCAGATCCGTTGACTAAACCTCTCCCTAAGGCAAAACATGATCAGCACCAGAACTCTATGGGTGTTCGATTCATCACAATGTAACTAGATTATTGACTCTAGTGCAAGTGGGAGACTGTTGGAAATATGCCCTAGAGGCAATAATAAAAGCTTTATTATTATATTTCCTTATTCATGATAATTGTCTTTATTCGTGCTATAATTGTGTTAACCGGAAATCGTAATACATGTGTGAATAACAGACAACAACATGTCCCTAGTGAGCCTCTAGTTGACTAGCTCGTTGATCGACAGATAGTCATGGTTTCCTGACTATGGACATTGGATGTCATCGATAACGGGATCACATCATTAGGAGAATGATGTGATGGACAAGACCCAATCCTAAACATAGCATAAGATCGCATAGTTCGTTTGCTAAGAGTTTTCCAATGTCAAGTATCCTTTCCTTAGACCATGAGATCATGTAACTCCCGGATATCGTAGGAGTGCTTTGGGTGTGCCAAACGTCACAACGTAACTGGGTGACTATAAAGGTATGATACGGGTATCTCTGAAAGTGTCTGTTGGGTTGACATGGATCGAGACTGAGATTTGTCACTCCGCTTGACGGAGAGGTATCACCGGGCCCTCTCGGTAATGCATCATCACAATGAGCTCAATGTGACCAAAGTGTTTGATCACGGGATCATGCATTACGGAACAAGAAAAGTGACTTGCCGGTAACGAGATTGAACGAGGTATTGGTATACCGACGATCGAATCTCGGGCAAGTAAAATACCGATTGACAAAGGGAATCGTATACGGGATTAATTGAATCCTTGACATCGTGGTTCATCCGATGAGATCATCGTGGAGCATGTGGGAGCCAACATGGGTATCCAGATCCCGCTGTTGGTTATTGCCCGAGAGCCGTCTCGGTCATGTCTGCATGTCTCCCGAACCCGTAGGGTCTACACACTTAAGGTTCGGTGACGCTAGGGTTGTAGGGATATGTATGTGCAGTAACCCGAATGTTGTTCGGAGTCCCGGATGAGATCCCGGACGTCACGAGGAGTTTCGGAATGGTCCGGAGGTAAAGATTTATATATGGAAAGTCATCATACGGACATCGGGACAAGTTTCGGGGTTATCGGTATTGTACCGGGACCACCGGAGGGTGCCGGGGGGTCCACCGGGTGGGGCCACCTATCCCGGAGGGCCCCATGGGCTGTATGAGGGAGGGAACCAGCCCATAAGGGGCTGGTGCGCCTCCCCCCCCATGGGCCCATGCGCCTAGGGTTTGGGGGGGAGGGAAACCCTAAAGGGGGCGCCCCCCTTGCTTGGGGGGCAAGCCCCCTTGCCCTGGCCGCCGCCCCCCCTAGGAGATCTCATCTCCTAGGGCAGGTGCCCCCCCTAGGGGGTTATATAAAGGGGGGGGGAGAGAGGGGGCTGATCACCCATTGCCCTGGCGCCTCCCTCTCCCTCTCCAACACCTCCTCCTCCTCCATTGAGCACGGCGAAGCCCTGACGGAGTACTGCAGTTCCACCATCACCACGCCGTCGTGCTGTTGCTGGAACCTTCATCCCCAACCTCTCCTTTGCCTTGCTGGATCAAGAAGGAGGAGACGTCACGCTTTCCGTACGTGTGTTGAACGCGGAGGTGCCGTCCGTTCGGCACTAGATCATCGGTGAATTGGATCGTGGCAAGTACGACTACCTCATCCACGTTCACTCGAACGCTTCCGTTGCGATCTACAAAGTGGTATGTAGATGCTATCTAATCTGAATACTAGTTGCTTGATGAACTCCTAGATGGATCTTGGTGAAACCGTAGGAAAAATTTTAATTTTCTGCAACGTTCCCCAACAGGTCTTATCCCCTTTACTCCCAGAGTCCGGGAGGCCGCTTCGCGGCTCCTCCAGGACCACCTCCTCTTGGCCTGGAGCTTGTCGCGACGCCACTTCGGCGTCGTCCGCAGTGCGGGGGGAGGCAGCAGGCGGAACTAAATTCACGTTCGATGAATCCAGGGAGCCGCTCGATGACTCGTCAAGCCCGGCCTTGGGCGGGCTGCATAATTACATTCGGCATAAGGAAAAGCTGTGCAACAAGGGAATGCTATGAGTTACTCTGGTATCCGAATACTTACGATTCTGCCGGGCGCCTGGCCCTTTGCGGCCACTCCTCTTCGCCCTCGTCGGCGTCGGTGGAGTAGTCCGGAGGAAGGGTCTTCCCCTTCTTGGACCCTTCGGCCTCCCCTGTTGGGGCGGCCTTTCTCTTCTTTCCTCCCCCCGCTGGAGGGGGAGAGGTTTCTTCTTCCTCCTCCTCGTCTTCACGGGAGGAGGGCGTCTTGGAGTCGTCGGACGATGAGTCCGACACCACCGTACGCCGGGAACTCTTGCGAGTCCCCGTGGCCTTCTTCTTGGCCTTCTTCTCCGGCACCACATAAGGTGCGGGAGCCAGCAGCTTCGATAAACGAGCATCTGCTGGGTCTTCGGGCAAAGGAGCCGGATAGTTGACCTGTCCGGACTTCGCCTGCCACTCCTATCAAAGGTAAGGGAGTTTAGATCCCGCATAGAGTCAAATTATGAGAAACAAATGTCCTGTAAAAGGTAAAGATAACTCACCGCGCTAGCTGGACATTGCGTGCTGAATCCGCGATCCTCGGATGCGGATGCGGGAGCCTCGGCGCCCTTGAATAGCACCTTCCAGGCATCTTCGTACGTCGTGTCGAAGAGCCTATTCAAGGTTTGGTGCTGCGTCGGATCGAACTCCCACAGATTGAAGGCCCGTTGTTGACACGGGAGGATCCGGCGGACGAGCATAACCTGGACTATATTGACAAGCTTGAGCTGCTTGTTCACCAGGGATTGGATGCATGTTTGCAGTCCGGCCACCTCTCCCTCGTTGCCCCATGACAGGCCCGTCTCCTTCCAGGACGTGAGCCGCATAGGGGGTCCGAACCGGAACTCGGGGGCTGTGACCCAATCAAGGTCGGGCGACTCGGTGATGTAAAACCACCCCGATTGCCACCCCTTCAGGGTCTCCACAAAGGAGCCCTCGAGCCAAAGGACGTTGGCCATCTTGCCCGCCATGGCGCCTCCGCACTCCGCCTGGCTGCCGCGCACCACCTTCGGCTTGACGTTGAAAGTCTTGAGCCAAAGGCCGAAATGGGGGCGGATGCGGAGGAAGGCCTCGCACACGACGACAAACGCCGATATGTTGAGGACGAAGTTCGGGGCCAGATCATGGAAATCCAGGCCGTAGTAGAACATGAGCCCCCGGACGAACGGGTGAAGAGGGAAACCCAGTCCGCGGAGGAAGTGGGGAAGGAATACGACCCTCTCATGGGGCCTTGGGGTGGGAAGGAGCTACCCCTTTTCAGGAAGCCGGTGCGCACTGTTGTTGGACAAGTATCCTGCCTTCCTTAGCTTTTTGATATGGCCCTCCGTGACGGAGGAGACCATCCACTTGCCTCCCGCTCCGGACATGGCTGGAGAAGGTTGAGGTGGGAAGTGCGGACTTGGGCGCTGGAGCTCGGGTGCCCAGGAGATGGATAGGCAGAGGAGGAAGAAGGCGTAGGTAAAAAGGTGGATCCTTATCCCCTTATATGGGCGGATGCGGCTATGCGTCCCCACTAGCCTGGTAAAACTCGCTTATCTCCTAAGCGCCGTGATAAATGGCGCGGTTGGGTTACCCACGTCCGTATTGATGAGAATCCCGTAAATGGGGGACACGATCTCTGCTTTGACGAGACGTGCCAAGGAAACCGCCTCGCAAAATGCGTTGAGGTGGGGAAGTAAAAACGTTTCGAATAAAGGCTTGGCAGTAGTGTGATGTCACGCTACGGAATACGTCAGTAGATTAGATTTGTGTTAATATTATTCTCTCTATGGCAATATGTGGAAACTTATTTTGCAGAGCCAGACACTACCCTTAGGGTTTACAAACTTTTATGAAGAACTTGGAGGAGGAACCCGCCTTGCAATGCCGAAGACGATCTGCGCGCCGGACTCGTCATCATTGAAGCCTGATTCAGGGGCTACTGAGGGAGTCCTGGATTAGGGGGTGTCCGGGTAGCTGGACTATACCTTCAGCCGGACTCCTGGACTATGAAGATACAAGATTGAAGACTTCGTCCCGTGTCCGGATGGGACTTTCCTTGGCGTGGAAGGCAAGCTTGGCGATGCGGATATTCAGATCTCCTACCATTGTAACCGACTTTGTGTAACCCTAACCCTCTCCGGTGTCTATATAAACCGGAGGGTTTTAGTCCGTAGGACAACTCCAACATACAACAATCATACCATAGGCTAGCTTCTAGGGTTTAGCCTCCTTGATCTCGTGGTAGATCTACTCTTGTACTACCCATATTATGAATATTAATCAAGCAGGACATAGGGTTTTACCTCCATCAAGAGGGCCCGGACCTGGGTAAAACATTGTGTCCTTTGTCTCCAGTTACCATCTGCCTAGACGCACAGTTCGGGACCCCCTACCCAAGATCCGCCGGTTTTGACACCGACAGCATCCAAAGTCGAGCCAGTTTTTCCTTCCGCCACCTGACGCGCGGGCCATGGGCCACACACAAGACAGGAATCCGTCGAGCCAAGTGGAGCAGCGGCACCACCACTGCATATGAAACTACTAGGTATATCTTGCCTACTGTGAGATGAAGTAAAACTGGATCTTCATGAATCCGTATTGTGCCGGCCATCTGTCGATCGTCTACTGTGAGACGGTACCTTGTGTTTTTCTTACATATCTATACTTTTCCCAATGCAGGTTGTACATTTTTTAATTCATCTAGCACCACTTTCAGATACACGTTAAATACTTTTTAAATACATGTTTTTGACATTTTTTTGAATCCATGATAAACATTTTTTCAGAAACACATTGAACATTTTATTTAATGGTGCATAACATTTTTCCTAACTATGTGATTTTTTTTGCATTTTCAAAATATTTTTCAAAATATGTCATGAACATATTTTGAAACGCATGAACATTTTTTAAAATGTCTCACAAAACATCTTTTTTATAAATTACACTAAGATCTTTTTAATTGTCAAACATTTTTTAAATGCCACCAAGATTCTTTAAAAAGTACAACATTTTTAAAAAGTTTTGCGAACTAATTTTGTACACCGCGCTAACATTTTTCTAATGTGCAGTGAACATTTTCTGAAATTTTAACTAAAATAAGTTTTTAAATATATGTAATTAGAATATTTAAAATATAAAAATATAAAAAAGATTAAAAACTGTATAAACACACAGGAGGCTAGTTGGCCGGCACAATAGTAGCGACAAGGGAAAATATCCGGTGCACCGGAGCTTGTGGTGCTACCGGTGCACCGAACTCATATTGTGCTTTCAAAATATTCTGAAAAAAATTAGCACAATCACACAACATGATTATAGGTTGTCACAAAATTGCAAGTCAAAATTCAAAACATAATTTGAAAAACAAAAATGACAAATTCAACACTGAATAGTCCATAACTTAACTTGGCCTTTAGATTTGGCCCACTATCACATTGATGTCAAATTTGTCATTTTTGTATCTGAAAAAATATTTTAAATTTTTATATGAAATTTTATAACATTATACATTGATGTTGTGTTAACATGCTAGAATTTTTTTCCAGATTTTTTAAAATATTCTCTGGCATCCGGTGCACCGGTAGCACCACAAGTGCGGGTGCACCAGATACATTCCCATAGCGACAAGAGGGTGCCCTTGCGGCGAGACCACCTTTTTTCTGAAACAAAGAAGGTGGCTGACTGCCGACCTTATATTTCCAAACAGGCAAAGCCTGATGAAGTAACAGTTACAAAGCAAGACTTGGCCGGTGCACGAAGGTGCAAAGCACAAGCAGAAACAGAGCAGAAACGTAGGAAAGAGACAAGGGGGAAGAGATTACATCAGGCATGCACTAACTAAGGGGTTATTTTTTGGCACCAGAACTGTATATCATCCCTTGCTAGCTGACTATGGGCTCCATTGCTCCAGAGATGTAGCATATTTGCTGCATAGAAACATATGTAGGTCGCAGTCCAGACCTTTGAGTTGAAGACCCTGTCATTCCTAGCATGCCATAGGGTGAGAGCACATGCTGCGAAAGCAACATTCCATTTGCGCTTGAAACTGAGCTGATGCTGTGCTTGTTCTACAAAAGCTAGAATGTCAGGAACTGAGCAAGCCAAAGTATTCCGCGCCAGCTTTCCCCATAAAACGGATGCTGAAGCACATAGCAACAACAGGTGATCAGTGGACTCCACCGCAAGGCAGGCATCACAATGTGCAAACGGGGCAACCACGGACCATCCCTTCCTAACCATATTATCTCTGGTATTGAGACGTCCTTTGAAGGCAAGCCAAAGGAAGATCCTATGTTTGAGGGGGATCAAAGAATCCCAGACCTAGGGCTCAAAAGTCGCCAAAACCCCCCGAAAAGTAAGCAGGCTGTAGAAGTGTCTTGTACTAAGCTGACCAGGGATGCTCTTGTCGTCATTCAGTAAATTGCACTACAGGAATCCAGTATTTTGCCGTCTGTCACGGTGGACGGCAAAGGCATGGACGATGGACGGCAAAGAGCTTTGCCGTCCGCGGCGGACGGCAAGCAGGGACGACAAAGGCAGGGTCGGCAAACAGGTCCTTTGCCGTTTGCTTTTTATGGCGGACGGCAAAGAGTCCTTTGCCTACAGCGGCGGACGGCAAAGAGGAGGGACGGCAAAATACTAGATGTCCGCCAGCGTTAGTGCATTAGGCGGATAACGGCGGCCTTTGCCGTCTGCCAGCGGACGACAAATTTGAGCGCCTCTTTGCCGTCCGCCAATTGACGTCAGCAATGCGTCAGCGCCCGCTGTGTTTTGCCGTCTGCCACGGCGGACGGCAAAGGCAAAGTCTTTGCCATCAGCTTAGCTTTGCCGTCCGCCACGGTAGGCAAATTTGCCAAATGGCCCATCTCTCAGGAAGCGCAGGTGGGCGCCACGTGCCACCTTTGCCGTCTGCCACCGACGACAATGGGGTCTTTGCCGTCTGCCGCCGACGGCAAAGAGCCTGCACTGCCTCTTTTTTATTCTGTGTCGGGGAAACTGATCCACGAACACCTATGGGGACCGAGCCCCTTTCGGTTCGGCGGCGGGGGGGGGGGGGGGGGGGGGGGGCGGAGATCGCATGAAGAGCAGATCGAGGCGAAGCACACGAGCAGTTTACCCAGCTTCGGGCCGCATGGATGCGTAAAACCCTACTGCTGCATCCGTAGTTTGTATTGAGTTCTTGCTCGGGAGCGCTGAGTGCTACAGTACACACCAGCGGATAACGTGACCGAGCGTGAGTGTTCCTCTCCCCCCCTCTATGTTGCGCATGGGCCTCCTTTTATACGCTCAAGGGGTCACCGACAGGTGGCAAGGTAGACAAGGGTAAAAATGGAAAGGTGCTGCGGTTGGTACAGCTACCTGTACAGTGTATCATACCTAACCCTGACGGTAGGGGACAAGGGCATTAAATGCCTATCTACGTCGCCCAAACAGTGTAGAAAAGGGACCGTCAGGGACGCTACCGCTCGCCACGATGGCGATCTTGTCAGCGCCGCTTGCCACAGTGTATCCCAGGCTGCACAGCCTCCCGCCACGTATGCCTGGAAGGGTCCCAGAGCGACACGTTGGTGGATGCGCTGGAGCGTGGGTACAGAGTGGTTGCTTGCCGTGGCAAACGCCTTGTCGCGGTCGTTTGTCTTGTCACGTCCGGAAGCTTGTCGCCCGCCGGGCCTTGCCGGGACGCGTGGCGCGTCGCGGCAAGTTCCTTGAGATGCCTTGGTTGGCCTTCCCGGAAAGCTCCTCTTGCCAGGGTCTTGTGTCTTGAGTGGCCTTCCCGACAAGCTCCTCTTGCCGGGGCCTTGTCTCCTTGGCTTGGATACTTTGTTCTTGAATGGCTCCAAAGGAACCACGGAGGACCTTGGCGGTCACCCGGCAAGCCTTGCTGCGACTGCTCGTGCACAAGTTTGGGATACTAGGGTACCCCTACTCTAGTACACCGACAGGAGCCCCCGGGCCTGGGCCATACACGGTGCCGAGCGCTGTTGGGCCAGGCCCAAAACAGGGCACGGGCACGCGCGGCCTGGATCACGCCGTATCTTTCTCCATATCCACCGCGCCCTCCCCGAACGGCACGCGTCGATTGCGGCGTCGTGGGAGAGATCGTGGGTGGTTTCTTTATTCGGAAAGGCGGAACGTCCGCCCCCTCCCTCCTTATAAGCAGGGGAAACAGGGGCAGTTCGCCCACCTGCCCGTTGCTATCCCTTCCTCGAGAATCTCCGCCACTCCCCTTCTTCCCAAAGCCGAAAGAGAGCAGCGCTCCGCCCCCATCGCCACCAGCACCACCAACGCCGTCGTCCTCCCTCACCACTTCCGCCATGGCTCCGAAAGCCGAGAAGGTGAAGTCGGCTGAGGCGCAGCGGCTCGCGGCGCTGCGAAAGGAGCGGGCAATCTTCCCCCCTAAGCTTGCCGCAAAGGAGCTGAAGGAGTACTACTACCTCTTCTGGTCGACGGAGACGCGAGCGCATCCGCGCACGAAGGTACTCCCAGCTGTTGCTTCGAGACTGGCTCCAAATGGATATCCCTTCTTCGCGTTGTTCTTCTACTGCGGGCTCTGCCCGCCTTTCTCTGAATTTTTCTGTGACATTATGAACACCTATGGGTTCCGCCTCCTTGACTTCACCCCCAATGTTGTTCTGACCATGGCAGTTTTCGCACATCTCTGCGAAAACTTTGTCGGAGTCCATCCAAATGTAGCCCTTTTTCGCCACTTCTTTATGCCCCGAGTTGAGAGAGGAGAGCCTTTATCCGGCGGAATCGCCTGGATCTCGAAGGGCGGCAAGAAGGAAGCTTATCTGGAGGGAGAGTTCCGCAGCAAGTGGGAGGAATGGAGGGCAGACTGGTGCTGGGTTGTCGAGGAGAACCCGCAGCCGTTTACCGCCCTGCGCCAAACTGCAGTGGTGCGCGGCAGCGATTGGAGCAACGTGGCCCCGGACGACGACAGGCTGAAGATTGCCACCGCCCGGATCCAACGCCTCTGGCTTGGCGTGCTCACTGTAGGTGCCGTTGGCACAGACTTCCTTCGCTGCCGCATCGCCCCCCTGCAGGAGAGGAGGAGACCCGCTTGGGAGTTCAAGAAGTCGGCGGATATCATGAGGCTGCGTCCGGGCCTCAACTACAACTTCACTGTTCTGGAGCATAACGCGATGCTCCAGGAGCTGTTCAAGTACGACCCTGATCATCCCAAAGTGTTCAGGTTGCCGCAGGGCGTCGTTCCGCTGTGCAACAATTCCTCGCTCAGCCGCATCCGTGCAATGATGCCGCTGTGCGACTCGCACGGAATTGATCCAACTTGGCAAGAGCCTGCAGACGACGTCGTGCAGGCATTCTTCGATAGCTTGGTAGAAGTGCCGATCCGCTCCGACGAGCTGCAGGGCCTCATTCGCGACACCACCGACGAGGAGGTGAAGCTCATCGCCACTAGGCTAGAAGAGGCGACGGCAGCTGCAGCCGCGGGCGAATTTGGGTTCACGGTGGAGGAGGCAGAGGCAGCAGAGGCGGCAAGCCTTGCCGAGCAAGAGGGGCTTGTTGGCGAGGAGGAGCCTGTCTGGCGTGACGTCGAGTTGGGCGAGCCCGCCGAAGGCATGGGCGGCTCGTTGGGGATCGACTCCTCTTCCTCCGCACCTTCGAGCAGCTTGCCGCAAGCAGAGCCCCCGGCTCCACCAAGAAGGCGTCTCCGTAAGGCTGGAGACGTAGCGGAGCGGCAGACGGGTCAACAGCCGCCGCGCCGCGTGACATGCTCCACCGCGGCAAGTTCTGGTGCCACGGGAGCACCTCACGCTGCTGCGGCAACTGGAGCAGGGTCTTCTCGGACCGCCGCTTCTCCCGCCAAGCGACCAAGGGAACCTACTCCTCCGCCTCATCGTGCCGGAGGCGGGCCAGGCTTTGACTTCTCCGCGCTTAGCTCCGACGAGGAAGAAAAAGAGTAAGATCCTTGTTATTCCTGTATTTCTTCAATTCTTGCTGTTTTGTCTTGTATCTCATTTGCTTCACTCTGAACTTATTCCTTTTTAGGACTCTGGCCCAGAGAGCGGCAAAGAGAGCCAAGGCCCCGCTGATCATCATCGAGGACGATCCCACCGCGACAGCAGGGGGTGCGCCCGAGACATCCTTGCCGGACCCAGCAACTGTGCTTCAGAGCAGCCCCCAGCGTAAGCATATGGTTTACTTCCCGCTGTTAGGCGTGCATGGATACTCTTCATTTGCTGATATCTGGCTGTTGATTTGTATAGGAGCAGAGCAGCCCCACCAGGAGCGTCCGAAGACTACCCCTATCAGGCCATCTGCTTCAACTACACCGCCAAGGGAGAATCCTCCGACAAGGGAAAGCTCTCCGGCAAGAGGGAGTTCTCCGGCAAGGGATAAGTCTCCGGCAAGGGGGAGTTCTCTGGCGAGGGAGAAATCTCCGGTAAGGGACAGCACCAGCGGCCCCTCGGCAGCGGAGACCACAACTGCAAAGTACGGTACAGGTAAACCCCTTGCTCCGAAAACTTCCCTTGGGTTCTTCTTCATTTGATCTTCTTTTTGGATATTTGCTTGACCTTTCTTCCTTTTCCGGCCGCCAGATCCATCTGCTGTGGATCCGATGGAGACCAAGGTCTCTGTTGATGACGCCGTTGCCACCGAAGAAGCGGCCGGCGCTGACGATCTCGCCAGCGAAGAGGCCGCCAAGGCTGCCGCCGCAGCAGCCGACGAGGGGTCTGGCGATCGCACTGACAGCCCTGGGGCCGCAGGAGCGACAAGCGCTACGCCGACCGCCGACCCTCCCGCCGCTGCCGCAGCGTCAGGCTCCAAAGAGCCCCAGCCAGGCATCTACTTGAAGGCCAGCGACGACGTCTTCATCAAGCTCCCCTGGGAGTCAAACTCCAGGGCGCCGGTTGAAGGAGAAATCTTGGATGGAGAAGTGCTCGCCTCCGTTGGGCTGACGCTGGTTGATGCACCGAGCAGCAGCAGCGGCGAGTCTGAGGAGGAGCGGCTGCTCCGGAAGCTGGTATCGCTCTACCGCGCTCGACAGGCCAAGGTGGAATGCCGAGAAGCGCTTGTCGCGAGGGCGGGAGCAGATATTGAAAAGCGCGTGGAGGAGCTCCGGGGTCTCAACCAGGAAGCTCTCCGGTCCCTGGCGGAGGAGCGGGAGCAGCTCGCTGAGGCGCAGAAGGCCTTCATCCTCGAGAAGGCAGAAGTTGCAGAGCAACAGCGGCTTGCTGCCGAGGAGCTATCTGCGCGGGAGGGCGAGTTGGCGCAGCGGAAGGTCAACCTGGACAGCCACGAGGAGGAGCTTGCTGCGTGCGAACAAACGTTTGGCGGGGCTCTCAAGCAAGCAGAGGATGCTGCCGCAGCTGCCGAGGCCGCCAAGAAGGAGCTGGAGACGAAGGTGGCGCAGCTGGAGATCGATCTCAAGGCGAGCGGTGAAGAGCTTGCCGCGCTCAAGCATGAGCGCGAGAAGGACGCCTACACCTTTGGCGAGCTACAGGGCCGTCTCGCCGAGAAGGTCAAGGAGCTTAGCACCGCCAAGGACTCCAATGCCGATCTTGAGCTGAAGCTGGCTGCTTTGACCAAGACGCTGGACGGCGCCAGGGAGCAGGAGGCGGCCTTGAAGAAGGAGATCAAGGCCGACAAGGCGCTGCTGGAGAGCGTTGCTACCACCCAGAACACCTTTAGAGAGACTGTGGAGCAGTGGACGGAGGGTCTTGTGAATGCTGCCGCAGACATCGACAAGGAGCTGGCCCTGCTGGGGATGGAGGATCTCAGGTATCCCTCCGATGAGAGCCTCCCATCCAGCGCCAAGCTCACCTTGTTCTTCAAAGGCGTGGCGACGGCCCTCCAGTGGCTCCGGGAGAGGATCCCAAAGCAGCTGGCCGACGAGTCGCGCAAGATCTGCGCGGGAGCTCTTCAAAAGGTGTTGATGAAGGTGGCCTATCGCAACCCAGGCCTCATCCTCACCAACGTCCTCAAGTCCCTGCCGCCGGATGCCGATCTGGAGGAGCTCAAGGCCCTTGTCGCACCCATTGTGGACAGGGTGAGCAGGATCAAGAGGGTTGAGGGCGACCGTGTAGACTAGGCCGCCTGTTTTCTTCTTTCCTTGTCGCTGTTGATCATGTTATGAAAACAATCTATTAGAGCCGCGACAAGCTATCTTGTAATATAACTCTATTTTGGGTCATGGTTGCAATGTTATTTCCTTTACTTGATTCCTTCCTTTGTATGCTTTTGCCCTACGCTTTTAGGGAACTTGCCGGCGCAGGCACCTTTGCTGCGAGCGCCGAGTGCGGGACGTCAGCAGCCTGCCGGCAGTGCCGTTACCGACAAGAAACCTTGTCGCAACTAGTCGCAGCTCACTTAAGTTGTTGAGCAGACTCGAAACAAAGTAAGGGCGCAACTCTAGTTGCAGCACACTTAAGTTGTTGAGCAAACTCGAAACAAAGTAAGGGCGCAACTAGCCATGAGCTGGTTCATTCGCGCACAGGTTTTCCATACAAAGCATGGTCATTCAAGGAAGATAACTTAAAAATTTAAAAAATCTGATTGCTCAAACTTTGGCAACTTAGCTTTTCTGTTGTTTGCTTTCCGGCAAGGCGAAACTTTCTTGAACGACGCCTGGTCCAGACCATTATCTCCTCCTTCCCCCCGGCAAACTTGTGGGCGAGGGGAACCTTCCTTTCCTTGAGAAAAGAGAGAAGAGAAAATAAAGATATGGAGCCTTATGGCTCGTTATTGCTTACCGGAGGTTGGCGCTGCACAAAGTGTCAGATAACTCATGCAAAAAAAGAAAAAAGAAAAAGCATGGAATTGACAAGATGTGCGGAGCACATGAGCTTTATTTATGCACAGGGTCTGCGCCTGGCTTTGTACAAAGGATTACATGCAACAGCGGCAAGACTTGTACAAAAGGTGGTTGCCGGAACAGGGTCCGGCAACCGCGCCTTACGGGTAAAACTTACGAAGATGCTCAATGTTCCAGGAGTTGCTCACCGGAACGCCATCTTCGGTCTCAAGGCGGACATCGCCAGGCCTAGTGACTCGTTTCACCCGGTAAGGGCATTCCCACTTCGGCGTCAACTTGTTGGAATTCTTGGCGGACTGAACGCACCGAAGAACAAGGTCGCCTTCCTCGAGAATTCTGGCGTTAACTTTGCGGCTATGGTAGCGGCGCAAAGCTTGCTGGTAACGAGCAGCTCGCACAGCAGCCTGAAGACGGTCCTCCTCAAGGAGCAGCGCGTCATCTTCTCGCAGTTGCTCTTGCTCAAGCTCATCATAAGCGAGCACTCGAGGTGACCCGTATACGAGTTCCGTGGGGAGAACTGCCTCTGCTCCATAGACTAGAGCGAAAGGTGTCTGGCCAGTGGCTCGATTTGGCGTCGTCCTGATCGACCAAAGAACCACCGGCAGCTCCTCAATCCAGTTTCTTCCGCACTTGTGCAGCCTGTCGAAAGTCCTGGTCTTGAGTCCACGCAGCACTTCAGCATTTGCCCTCTCCGCTTGACCGTTGCTTCTGGGGTGAGCAACAGAAGCGAAGCAGACCTTGGCGCCAAGATGTTGGACGTACTGCATGAAGGTGCGGCTCGTGAATTGCGTACCGTTGTCAGTGATGATCCTGTTAGGGATCCCGAAGCGGCAAACAATTGGCCTGAAGAACTTGACTGCTGACTGTGCTGTCACCTTCCTCACTGCTTCCACTTCCGGCCACTTTGTGAACTTGTCGATAGCAACATACAAGTACTCAAAGCCCCCGACTGCTCGGGGGAAGGGGCCGAGGATGTCGAGCCCCCAGACCAAAAATGGCCAGGATAAAGGGATCGTCCGGAGAGCTTGAGCTGGCTGGTGTATCTGCTTGGAATGGAACTGGCATGCTTCACACTTGGTTACTTGTGCAGTTGCATCCTGGAGGGCTGTCGGCCAAAAGAAACCTTGCCGGAATGCTTTGCCGGCAAGTGCTCTTGCGCCAATGTGGTGACCACATATGCCTCCATGTATCTCTGCCAACAGCTTTTGTCCGTCTTCCCGGCGAATACACTTCAATTTCACACCGTTGAGTCTTCTTCTGTACAATGTGCTGTCGACAAACTGGTACATACTTGATTGCCGGGCTATTCTTTCCGCTTCTTCTTGCTCTTCGGGAAGTTCTCCTGTTTGAAGGAAACGGACGATCTGCTGTGCCCATGCTGGAGCTTGCGGCTCGACAACAAGGACTAAAGGCACATCTGCTGCTGCGAGAACATCCGCTTCTACGGCGAGAACCTGCGGCTCAGCCGGAGCTTGATGTTCCCCGGCAAGCTTGCCGGAGCGAAACTTGTCGGGAGCGTCTGCTTCAACGGAACAGACCCTGGGGTTTGCTGGAGCAGACTGCTCCTCAGCACTCTTGGCGTTGATCTTGGGGACCTTCTTGGCGGCGGCTTCGGGGAGCTCTGCCGGAAAATAGTCACCAGAAATCAACTTGCTCTTCTTGCTCTGTCCAGTTGATGGCGTAACAGACGGTTGAGTCAGCTTGAGCACAAAGATCCCTGGTTCCGCAGGTAACTTAAGTGCTGCGCACTTTCACAGGCCATCGGCGATGTCGTTCTGAGCTCTTGGAACATGTTCCATCTGTAGGCCGACAAAGTGCTCTTCTAGCTTTCTCACTTCATCAACGTAGGCTTCCTTCAACGGACTCTGATAACTCTTGTTAACTTGGCGGACGACAAGCTGTGAGTCACCCCTGACAATGAGCTTCTTGATCCCAAGGTCTGCCGCGATCCTGAGACCGGCAAGCAAACCTTCATACTCTGCAGTATTGTTTGTTGCTTGCTCCTTGGGAAAGTGCATCTGGACCACATACTTGAGGTGCTCTCCGGTGGGTGCGACAAGCAGCACGCCAGCACATGCGCCTTGCAGCGAGAAGGCACCATCAAAGTACATCAGCCACTCTTTGCTTGCCTCCTTGACGGGGATGCTTGTTTCTGGAATTTCTTCATCTGGTGTTGGCGTCCACTCTGCTATGAATTCTGCCAATGCTCTGCTTTGGATGGTCGAAGTGCTCTCAAACTTGAGGCCAAAGCTTGACAGTTCCAATGCCCAGTCAACAATCCTGCCTGTTGCTTCTGGATTCTGCAGTATCCTCTTCAGCAGAAAGCGAGTGACAACTGTGATCTCATGTGCTTGGAAGTAATGGCGCAGCTTTCTCGAGGCCATGAGAAGGCCGAAAAGCAATTTCTGCACACCAGAGTACCTTGACCTAGCCCCCTGCAGAAGCGAACTGACAAAGTAAACTGGGCGCTGCACCATTCTCTTCTTCTGTATCTCCTCATGCGCTTGCGCAGATCCATCTTTGTCGGGACCAGAGCTTGTCGGGGAAGCCCCCTACTTGTCGCTGGATGCGCTTGCCGTGGTTGCTGGCTCATCATCTGCCTCCCTCTCCGCTACTAACGCAGCACTAACCACTTGATTGGTTGCCGCCAGATACAGCAGCAACTTCTCTTGTGGCTTAGGTGCGACAAATATTGGAGTGGAGGACAGGTATCTCTTCAAGTCCTGCAGCGCAGCCTCCGCTTCCGGAGTCCATTTCATTGGACCTGCCTTTTTCAATAGTTTGAAAAACGGCAGGGCGCGCTCAGCTGACTTAGAGATGAACCTGCTGAGAGCTGCCACGCAACCGGCAAGTCTTCGTACATCCTTGACGCGCTTCGGTGCTTCGATTTGCTCAATGGCCTTGATCTTGTCGGGATTGGCTTCAATTCCTCGCTGAGACACGAAGAACCCAAGAAGCTTGCCGGAAGGGACTCCAAACACGCACTTCTCGGGGTTGAGCTTGAGGCTGATCTTGCGCAGATTTGCAAAAGTCTCTTCTAAATCTTGAATCAGAGTTGACTTGTCCTTGCTCTTGACCACTATATCATCCATGTAGGCTTCCACATTTCTGTGTATTTGTGGCTCAAAAGCGGTATAGACTACCCTTGCGAATGTTGAACCAGCATTCTTTAAACAAAAGGCATCCGTATGAAACAGTACGTGCCACATGGAGTAATGAATGCGGTCTTCTCCTCATCCTCTTCTGCCATGAAGATCTGATGGTATCCTGAGTATGCATCAAGAAATGAAAGCAAGTCACATCCGGCCGTGGAGTCAACAATCTGGTCAATGCGCGGCAAGGGAAATGGGTCTTTGGGACAAGCTTTGTTAACATCGGTAAAGTCGATACAAAGCCTCCATTTCCCGTTTGCCTTGCGCACGACTACAGGATTGGCCAGCCACGTAGGATGGAGCACTCCTCTGACAAGGCCTGCTGCTTCCAACTTCTTGATCTCTTCTGCGATGAATTCTTGGCGCTCCACTGCTTGCTTCCTGACTTTCTGCTTGACGGGCCGCGCGTGAGGACAGACGGCAAGGTGGTGCTCAATTACTTTCCTGGGAACACCGGGGATGTCAGACGGTTGCCACGCAAACACGTCGATGTTCGCCCACAGGAAAGCAATGAGCGCGCTTTCCTATTTAGGGTCAAGAGTGGCACTGATGGTGAAGGTACCACCAGTGCCGTCCTCCTTGGCGGACACCTTCTTGGTCGCTGGCGGAGCTGCCATCGTCTTCTTACACTTGCCGGTGGAGCTCGATGGTGCGTCCTCGACGGTAGCGCAGCACTCCGAAGAGGTGCGCTTGCCGGAGTGGGCATCAGAACTCTTGCCGGACTTGGTCTTCTTCTTCCCCCCGGGAGCTTCAGCGGCAAGTGTCTCGCGATCCGTTGCGGCTGCTGCTTCCCGGTAGATCTTGTCGGCACAGATAAGAGCATCTTTCTTGTCGCCAGGGACAGAGATGACACTTATCGGGCCTGGCATCTTCAGCATGTTGTAAGCATAGTGAGAGGCCGCCATGAACTTGGCGAGCGCTGGACGGCCAAGAATTCCATTGTAAGGCAATGGAAAATCGGCAACGTCAAAAGTGATCCTCTCAGTTCAGAAGTTCAACTCGCTCCCAAATGTCACCGGCAACGTGATCTTCCCCTTCGGCTTGCTCCTTCCCAGGTTGATTCCTTGGAATGTGCCGGTCTCTTCGAGCTCGCTGTCAGGGACCTGGAGTTTCCGAAGCACAGCGGAGGAGATCAGGTTCAAGCCGGCCCCGCCGCCAACTAGCATCTTGGTGACCTTGAGGTTGCGGATAGTTGGTGAAACCAACATCGGCAAGCACCCGACCGCGGTTGTGCGATCAGGGTGGTCCTCAATATCAAAGACGATAGGCATGCTGGACCATTTCAGAAGCTTGCGTGACTCGACGGGTGGTTCTGCCGCATTGACTTCTCGCACCCACTGCTTGAGTTGGCGGTGTGAAGTATGCAGAGAAGCACCGCCGTCAACGCACAAGACCTCTATGGCTTTCTGAAACTCCTGCTCACTAGTCTCGTCATCATCCATGTCTTCGTCGTCGTCGTCATCTTCATCCTTGTCGCGGCCGCGGGGAGGTCTGTCTCCTTGCCGCTGCTTGGCCTTGCCGCGGCGTCCTCCTCGGGCGGGGCGCTTCGTGCCAGATCCTCCAGCACCTCCTTGGGCTTTCTCCTTGTCGCGTCGCTCGTACTCGGCCTTTTGCAGCTCGACAAGCTGCTCGACCTTCTTGCAGCTCTGGAGGTCATGGCCCTTGGTGCGGTGGATCTTGCAGTACTGTTTGTTGGTGCCGTCCTGCTTGTCGGCGGCCGCCACAGCCTGGCAGTTGGTGCATGCGGCAACCTCCTTGCCAGAGCTACCAGCCTTGGCTGTCTTGGCGCCACCTTCGTTGCCGGACTGCTCAACAACTAGCACGTCTTTGCCTTTCTTCTTCCTGTTGTTCCGCCGCCGGTTTTTCTTTGCCGGGGCAGCATCCTCGCTGTCAGATCCTTCTGCTCCTGTATTCTCTCCGGGGAGTCTCCTCCCTTCCTCAGCACGTGCACACTTGTCGGCCAGGGCATACAGCTCACTGACGTCTCTGATCTTGCACATTGCCATCTCCTCCCGCATCCTGCGGTTACGCACGCTCTGATGGAACGCGCTGATGACCGCGGCAGGGTGGACATTTGGGATGTTGCGTTGTACATGGCTGAATCTCTGGATGTACTTGCGCAATGGCTCTCCTTCCTTCTGGGCGAGCAGATGAAGGTCACTCTCCTGGCCATGAGGTTTGTGGCCGCCCATAAAGGCGCCGACAAACTGATGGCATAGGTCTGCCCAGGAAGATATGGAGTTGTCCGGCAAGTGCATGAGCCAGGACCTGACGTTGGGTTTGAGCACCAGCGGGAAGTAGTTGGCAAGGATTTTGTCGTCCCGCCCCCGGCAGCTTGCACCGCGATGGTGTAGATGCTGAGGAACTCCGACGGATGCAACTTGCCGTCGTACTTCTCTGGTACGTCTGGCTTGAAATTCTTCGTACTGGGCCACTGGACCTGCCGCAGCTCACGGGTAAACGCAGGGCAACCTACCGCGTACGGCAGGTTGTCTGGTTCCCCTGGCGCATGCATGTCGACAGTGGGCCTAGCGCGCTGGTCTGATTGATGCCGCGCTTCTCTTCGGCGCTCGATGCGAGTACGAGCATCTTCTTGCTGTCGTTCGTGAAGAACTTGGCGCTGATCGCGGCGAGCTCGCGGATCTGATGAAGCGGTGGAGTCGCTGTCGTGGTGGACCCGGCGAGTCGGCGATCTTGGCCTTCGGGGCGGAGAGTGAACGGTGGTTGCACCCCCACCGGTCTTGTCGCCATCGGCTCGTGCCTGGCTGGCTCGTCGCGGCTGTGATGCACTCGGCTGCCGTGGAGTGTTGCCGTTGGCAAAGCCGATGAGACTCTGAATGGTGGCCGTCCAGTCGTCGATCTTGTCCGGCGTTGGAGGGAAGTCTAGGAGCAGTTGAGCTCGCGCCAAAGCTTCTGCTGGAGTGGCGGGTAGCGGTGGCAAACGGTGTGAGGAGCGAGATATGCTCGGACTTCTAACTACGTTAGAAGGAGCAATATCCCGTCCAGGCGACCGTGCCTCGCTCGCGCCAGCATGTTGGCGTACATGCTGGTCTTGAGCATCCCGAGATCCGCCAGCTCGATGTGGGTCCAGCAAGCGTATGGTACCGTGAGTACCATGACGCTGCTGGTCCCGCGCCTCCTGAGATGGGCGCGGTGCATCTATGGACGCCCGGTCATCGTGGGAGCCGGCTACGCCGCCGATGGGCAGCGCAGCTTTGTCCTTGGACCTGGCGGCACCGTGGGCTCCCTCGACGACACCCGTTCTTCCGCCGGCGTCTTCCCCACCAGCCGTTTGCTCCGGCGGTGGTGGGTCTATCGCGGGCGGATCAGCCGCCTCCGAAGCCTTCTTCTTCGGCGGCATGTCGATGGAGATGATGAAGATCTAGCTCGTGTGAACGCCGGATCAGGTTCACACAACCTCGACGCCCCCTACCTGGCGCGCCAAAGATGTCGGGGAAACTGATCCACGAACACCTATGGGGACCGAGCCCCTTTCGGTTCGGCGGGGAGTGGAGATCGCACGAAGAGCAGATCGAGGCGAAGCACACGAGCAGTTTACCCAGCTTCGGGCCGCACGGATGTGTAAAACCCTACTGCTGCATCTGTGGTTTGTATTGAGTTCTTGCTCGGGAGCGCTGAGTGCTACCGTACACACCAGCGGCTAACGAGACCGAGCGTGAGTGTTCCTCTCCCACCCTCTACGTTGCGCATGGTACTCCTTTTATACGCTCAAGGGGTCACCGACAGGTGGCAACGTAGACAAGGGTAAAAATGGAAAGGTGCTGCGGTTGGTACAGCTACCTGTACGGTGTATCATACCTAACCCTGACGGCAGGGGACAAGGGCATTAAATGCCTATCTACGTCGCCCAAATAGTGTAGAAAAGGGACCGTCAGGGACGCCACCGCTCGCCACGATGGCGATCTTGTCAGCGCCGCTTGCCACAGTGTATCCCAGGCTGCACAGCCTCCCGCCACGTACGCCTGGAAGGGTCCCAGAGCGACACGTTGGTGGATGCGCTGGAGCGTGGGTACAGAGTGGTTGCTTGCCGCGGCGAACGCCTTGCTGCGGTCGTTTGTCTTGTCGCGTCCGGAAGCTTGTCGCTCGCCGGGCCTTCCCGGCAAGTTCCTTGAGATGCCTTGGTTGGCCTTCCCGGCAAGCTCCTCTTGCCGGGGTCTTGTGTCTTGAGTGGCCTTCCCGGCAAGCTCCTCTTGCCGGGGCCTTGTCTCCTTGGCTTGGATACTTTGTTCTTGAATGGCTCCAAAGGAACCACGGAGGACCTTGGTGGTCACCCGGCAAGCCTTGCCGCGGGGTGCTGCGACTGCCCGTGCACAAGTTCGGGATACTAGGGTACCCCTACTCTAGTACACCGACATTCTGTTTTTCTTATATCCAACAATTATCACAGCAAATATATCACAGGACTCTTTCACAATAAATATCCAGCACATATATATCCAACATAATAAATATCCAGCACATATATATCCATCCATACATACATAGTAGGTTGCACATAGTTCCATCGATCCATACATATTACAATATGCAAAGTTTCATCATAGCAATCTAGTTTCATCATAGCAAGTTAACTCCATCATAGCAAGCGAGCATAATACAAGAAGTGCATCAAATGAAAAAACAAGCAATCCATCATAGGCCCATCTAGCTTCCGTGAAGTGAATGAAACCTGCAAAATGACAAATAAGAAAGTTAGAAAAGGAAGACTAGAAGAAGAATTAGACTAGAAGAAAAAGAATAGTAGTAGAAGAAGAAGAAGACTAGAAGAAGAAGTATATGCCATTTATTAGCTAACTTAGGTGAACTGGATCATTTATGAGCTAAATTAGTTGAAATTGATCGTTTATGAGCTAACTTAGGTGAAATGGATCGATTATTAGCTAACCTAGGTGAAATGGATCGTTTATGAGATATCTTAGGTGAAATGGATCGTTTATGAGCTAAGTTAGGTGAAATGGATCGTTTATGAGCTAAGCTAGGAGAAATGGATCATTTATGAGCTAACATAGGTGAAATGGGTCATTTATGAGCTAACCTAGGTGAAATGGGTCGTTTATGAGCTAACCTAGGTGAAATGGGTCGCTTATGAGCTAACCTAGATGAAATGGGTTGTTTATGAGCTAAGCTAGGTGAAATGGGTCGTTTATGAGCTAACCTAGGTGAAATGGATCATTTTGGAGCTAACTTAGTTGAAATGGGTTGTTTATGAGCTAACTAAGGTGAAATGCCACATTTTTTAGCTAACTAAGGTGAAATGGATCGTTTTTGAGCTAACTTAGGTGAAATGGGTCATTTTGGAGCCAACCTAGGTGAAATGGGTCATTTTGGAGCTAACCTAGGTGAAATGGGTCATTTTAAAGCTAACGTAGGTAAAATGGATCATTTAGGAGCTAATCTACGTAAAATGGGTCATTTTAGAGCTAACTTGGATAAATTGGATCACTTGTAATCTAACTAAGGTAAAATGAGTCATTTTAGAGCTAACTTAGGTTAAATGGATCGTTTATGAGCTAACTAAGCTAATTATGCAATTTTTGACATAAGTAAGCTAAGTACATGTCGTTTTAGAGCTAACTTCGGTAAAATGGATAGTTTATGAGGTCAGTAAGCTTATTAAGTCATTTTGGAGGAAAAGAAGCTAACTCTAGGTCATTATGGTAAGCATATTGGAGGAAATAAAGCTAAGTCTAGGTCTTTATGCATTTGTTAAGCAAAACACTAGAGAAACTTACCGTGATCAGGGAGGTGTAGGAACGGGCTGGCTCGCGCCGGTAGCTGGAGAAGGATCGTGCGATGCGTTTCTGGAGTTAAGCTGCACCAAAGATCATTTCCAATGTCTCGTTAGCATTATGACACTCAAATGTTAAGACTAGCAAGTAATGTCCATTCAAATTAAACTCACCGTGTTCCCAGGAGCAATCACTGGCATCGGCGGAGCGGTCTGACCGGACTTCTCGCACACAGACTGCACATTTGGTTTTCACAATAGAGTCATACTAGTTAGTAATGAGACTCAAATGTTAAGACTTGCAAGTAATCTGCAGAAGAAACTTACCACAAGGAGCTCGTACATGGCCCTTGCCTGCATGTAATTCCGTGCACTCTCCTCCTCCAACATCTTTGTCGTCCTCTCCTCCAACTCCCGCTGCCTCTCCGCCGCCTCCGCCAAAAGTTTCTCTGTTCTATCTCTCTCACTTTGTATAGCAGCCTGCAACACCACTCACATGACCATTTGTAATCATTGATGGAAGCGCACACAATGTAATAGAGAAAGATAGTTGAGTACGTATAACTAACCTTGAAGGCGAGTTGGACTGGCCGTTCACAAGGCCTTATCTCAGGAGCGGAGCTCGACTGGCGCGCCTTGATCTCCGGGAGAGTGCTAGGACAACGGATAAGTCCATCTCCCATGGCTATGGAGCCATGGGACCTCCCGCCACCAGATATCATCAGCAGCTTTGTATCAATGGACCCTGGCTTGGGTTAAAGTCCTCCCCTTTCCTTGCCTTCCCCTGATCTCTATATCGCACGAGCTTGTCATGGGCGGAGATGTTGGTGAAGTTCTTTGGATGATCAAGGTCAGACGCAGAGAATGCCTTGAATTTCTTGTAAGGGCCAGTGTGGGCCATGGCATACAGGTCGTACACCTCTGGCACCTTATCCGCCTTATTGTAGCGTGCCTGAAAGAGAGAAACAAATTAAATTGGTAATTAAAGGGCTAAAGCTAGCATGATGAATGAATTGCATGAATCATGAAGCAAACCACATACCCAGTTCCGCCCGTACTGAAATAAGTTGGAGCTGCCTTGGTGGTGTGGCACACCTTCCATTTGGGCACGTTTGTCCTTGGCCTCGTTGTGGGTGGGCCGCCATTCTTTTGAGCACCACGCATTGACCAACACCTCCCAACAATCCAACCAATCCGCACACCATCTAGGAGAGGCCTAAGTTAGCAAATAGAAACTTGAGCGCTATGGCTATGAATTACTAAATGAAGGAAGTAAGTACAAGGCATTGAGAATTACCTTCATGTACTGCTCCTTACTCAAGAACTTATCGCGGCACTCCTGCTTGGGCTTCTTGATACCACGCCCGGCGTAGTAGTCTCGAACAGCCTGCACCCGAACCTCATGCCGTAAGTTCTGAAGTAGGCGCTTGCACTCCTTGTCGATAACATCTACCGCCTCCTCCTCGTATCCCTCCCCACACCTGTAGAATGTCTGCAATCAAATGAGACAACATTGATTAGTATAATTAATAACTAGCTAGTTGAAGATTTTTAATTGTGTAAAGGAGAAATTACCCAGAACTTTCTGATCACCACGTCTGCCCTCGTCTTGCACAAGACACCGTTGATAATCTCACCTGGCGGGGCCAGGGCAGCCAAGTAGTGCTCCCAACTCAATCCAACCTCTAGAAGCCGACCCTCACCAGGCAACGTGACAAACCCTGGGAAGTTTTGCCGAATCAGAACTCCAAGGACGGAGTTGGGCCATGGACACTTTCATGGTGGTCCCAACCCCTGCAGCATGACAAGGCCAACACATTAGTTATTTGAAGAAACGTGAATGCAGAAGGTACATAAAGATTAAATGCACTTACCTCTCCCCATCAGGGAAAATCAACCACCTCTGCTCGCGGGTCGCCGGCACGGAAGGGAGCCGTGTAGCACCACGCTGGTAGACGTTGCCCCCCTCCCCCCCTCCTCCTCAATATCAGTCGGCTCCCCGCCATCATCAGCATAGCCACTCGGCTCCCCGCCATCATCAGCATGGCCACTCGGCTCCTCAGGCTGACCTGACCAGGTACCCCATCCAGACGTGTGCTCCTCCGGGGTCTCGTGGGCCCAACTCTCGTGGGCCGAAGGCCCGTCGACCCGAGGCTCGTGGGCCGAAGACACGTGGACCGGAGGCTCGTGGACCGGAGTCCGTGTAGCCTCCTCCTCAGACGAGTCCACCCTAGCAGTCACGTGCTCGGGTGAAACAGTTGGGGGTGGCGGCGAGGAAGGCGCCGTAAGAGTCACCATACCTCCTCTCCCGCGACCACGTGCTCCACCTCCTCTCTTCTTCACACCTCGTCCCCTGCTGGGCACCGCGGTCGACGAAGAAGGGCCCGGCGGTGTCGCCATACTGTCCAACAACGCTCGGCGGAGAGGTGCGTGTGGAATGGAAGACCTCGCACCACGTGCCGATGAAGAAGGGGCCTCGGCGTGCTCCCGACTAGCGCCCACCATCTTTCAACACCTGCCATGAAAAAAAATAAACAAAATTAGTACAACATAAAAAAAAGTACCGACATGAATAATAATATGTATATCACTTAAGTGTATCATCATCAAGTACAACATAAAAAAATTGAATACCTAACACTACTAATAATCTCGATTAGTATCATCAATAAATGCATAATCATCATCATCACTATAATCAATGATGGGCTCATAGGGTTCATTGGCATCAACATGTGCAAGGCCACCTTGACGTAATCGGTCAAGCATTGACAGTTCATCCGCAACAGTAACCTCTTCTTGTTCCGGCTCTTCTTGTTCCTCCTCTGGGGAGATGTCGGATTCACTGTCGCTGTCTACTTCAATGTTTTGGGGTGAAGTATAGCGGTTCTTGAAACTCTTTTTGGAAAGACGTGTCTCTTGGAAGAATTCTCCTTCATATGTGTCTGGGTTAATGTGAGGTTCATAATCCTCTTCCTTTGGGGGAGAAAGTCTAGCACGTGGCGGCACTTCATAAACGACATCCCAACCTTTCAGATTTGGATTAGTTTGGCAGGCCCGCGGTAGATAGAATACTTGGGTCACCTATTGAGCCGTAATATAGACATCAGGAACATCTAAATGGGTGATTTGGTTGATTTCAACTAGCCCTATATGTTCATGAGCCCTTACTTACTCTACTCTGCTGCACCACCCTTTCCTCTTCTAGGAAATCCAAAGCAGTGCTCAAGAGGTAGTAGGAAGATTTCTGGCGCCGTTGCCGGGGAGTCTAAGCAAAAGTCAACATACCAAGTATGCATCACAATCCCTTATCTCCCGCACTACATTACTTGCCATTTGCCTCTCATTTTCCTCTCCCCCACTTCACCCTTGTCGTTTTATTCGCCCTCTCTTTTCCGTTTCCCTTTTTCTCGCTTGCCTTTTGTTTTCTCGTGTGTTGGATTGCTTGCTTGTCACGATGGCTCAAGATAATACCAAATTATGTGACTTTACCAATACCAACAATAATGATTTCCTTAGCACTCCGATTGCTCCTCTTACCAATACTGAATCTTGTGAAATCAATACTTCTTTGTTGAATCTTGTTATGAAAGATCAATTCGCTGGCCTTCCTAGTGAAGATGCTGCTACTCATCTGAATAGCTTCGTTGATTTATGTGACATGCAAAAGAAGAAAGATGTCGATAATGATATTGTTAAATTGAAGCTATTTCCTTTTTCGCTTAGAGATCGTGCTAAAGCTTGGTTTTCGTCTTTTCCTAAAAATAGTATTGATTCTTGGAACAAGTGTAAAGATGCTTTTATCTCTAAATATTTTCCTCCCGCTAAGATCATCTCTCTTAGAAACGATATTATGAATTTTAAGCAACTTGATCATGAACATGTTGCACAAGCTTGGGAGAGAATGAAATTTATGATACATAATTGTCCTACTCATGGTTTGAATTTGTGGATGCTATACAAAATTTTTTTGCCAGACTAAATTTTGCTTCTAGAAATCTCTTAGATTCAGCCTCCGGAGGCACTTTTATGGAAATGACTTTAGGAGATGCTACTAAACTCCTAGATAATATTATGGTTAATTATTCTCAATGGCACACTGAAAGATCTACTAATAAAAAGGTGCATGCTATAGAAGAAATCAATATTTTGAGTGGAAAGATGGATGAACTTATGAAATTATTTGCTACTAAGAGTGTTTCTTCTGATCCTAATGATATCCCTTTGTCTACTTTGATTGAGAATAATAATGAATCTATGGATGTGAATTTTGTTGGTAGGAATAATTTTGGTAACAACGCGTATAGAGGGAATTTTAATCCTAGGCCTTGCTACCTCTTGAGCTTGCGTTGGTTTTCCCCGAAGAGGAGATGATGATGAAGTAGAGTAGCGTAAGTATTTCCCTCAGTTTTTGAGAACCAAGGTATCAATCCAGTAGGAGGTCACGCTCAAGTCCCTCGTACCTGCACAAAACGATAGCTACTCGCAACCAACGCGATTAGGGGTTGTCAATCCCTTCACGGTCATTTACGAGAGTGAGATCTGATAGAGATAACATTTTGGTATTTTTGGTATAAAGATACAAAGTGAAAAGTAAAAGGCAAAGTAAAAAAGCAAAACAAGATTAAAGTGAGGGAGATTGATATGATGAGAATAGACCTGGGGCCATAGGTTTCACTAGTGGCTTCTCTCAAGAGCATAAGTTTTCTACGGTGGGTGAACAAATTACTGTTGAGCAATTGACAGAATTGAGCATAGTTATGAGAATATCTAGGCATGATCATGTATATAGGCATCACGTCCGTGACAAGTAGATCGAAACGATTCTGCATCTACTACTATTACTCCACTCATCGACCGCTATCCAACATGCATCTAGAGTATTAAGTTAAAAACAGGGTAACACTTTAAGCAAGATGACATGATGTAGAGAGATAAATTCATGCAATATGAAATAAACCCCATCTTGTTATCCTCGATGGCAACGATACAATACGTGCCTTGCTGCCCCTTCTGTCACTGGTAAAGGACACCGCAAGATCGAACCCAAAGCTAAGCACTTCTCCCATGGCAAGAACTACCAATCTAGTCGGCCAAACCAAACGGATAATTCGAAGAGACTTGCAAAGATAAGCAATCATACATAAAAAGAACTCAGAGAAGATTCAAATATTATTCATAGATAGACTTGATCATAAACCCACCATTCATCGGTCTCAACAAACACACCGCAAAAAGAAGAAGATTACATCAAATAGATCTCCACAAGAGAGGGGGAGAACATTGTACTGAGATCCAAAAAGAGAGAAGAAGCCATCTAGCTAATAACTATGGACCTGAAGGTCTGAGGTAAACTACTCACACTTCATCGGAGAGGCTATGATGATGTAGAAGCCCTCCGTGATGACGGCCCTCTCCGGCGGAACTCCGGAACAGGCCCCAAGATGGGATCTCATGGATACAGAAAGTTGCGGCGGTGGAATTAGGTTTTTGGCTCCTGTTCTGATCGTTTGGGGGTACGTGGATATATATAGGAGGAAGAAGTACGTCGGTGGAGCCTCAGTGGGCCCACGAGGGTGGGGCGCGCCTAGGGGTGTAGGGCGCGCCCCCTACCTCGTGCCCACCTCGAAGCTTCCTTGGCGCAGGGTCCAAGTCTCCTGGGTCATATTCGGGAAGAAAATCACGTTCCAAGAAGGATTATTCTATTTGGACTCCGTTTGATATTCTGTTTCTTCGAAACACTGAAATAGGCAAGAAAACAGCAATTCTGGGCTGGGCCTCTGGTTAATAGGTTAGTCCCAAAAATAATATAAAAGTGGAAAATAAAGCCTAATATAGTCCAAAAAAGTAGATAATATAGCATGGACCAATAAAAAATTATAGATACGTTGGAGACGTATCAGGCATCCCCAAGCTTAATTCCTGCTCGTCCTCGAGTAGGTAAATGATAAAAACAGAATTTTTGATGCGGAGTGCTACTCGGCATAATTTCAATGCAAAATTTCTTAATTGTGGTATGAATATTCAGATTAGAAAGATTCAAGACAAAAGTTCATATTGACATAAAGAATAATAACACTTCAAGCATACTAATAAAGCAATTATGTCTTCTCAAAATAAGATGGCTAAAGAAAGTTATCCCTACAAAATCATATAGTCTGGCTATGCTCTATCTTCACCACACAAAGTACTTAAATCATGCACAACCCCGATGACAAGCCAAGCAATTGTTTCATACTCTAACTTTTTCAAAACTTTTTCGATCTTCACGCAATACATGAGCATGAGCCATGGATATAGCACTTAGGTGGAATAGAATGGTGGTTGTGGAGAAGACCAAAAGGAGGGGAAGATAGTCTCACATCAACTAGGCGTATCAACGGGCTATGGAGATGCCCATCAATAGATATCAATGTGAGTGAGTAGGGATTGCCATGCAACGGATGCACTAGAGCTATAAGTATATGAAAGCTCATAAAAAGAAACTAAGTGGGTGTGCATCCAACTTGCTTGCTCACGAAGACCTAGGGCAATTTTGAGGAAGCCCATTATTGGAATATACAAGCCAAGTTCTATAATGAAGAATTCCCACTAGTATATGAAAGTGACATAACGAGAGACTCTCTATCATGAAGATCATGGTGCTACTTTGAAGCACAAGTGTGGTAAAAGGATAGTAACATTATCCCTTCTCTCTTTTTCTCTCATACTTTTTATTTGGGCCTTTTCTCTTTTTTTATGGCCTCTTTTTTTTCGTCCGGAGTCTCATCCCGACTTATGGGGGAATCATAGTCTCCATCATTCTTTCCTCACTTGGGACAATGCTCTAAAAAATGATGATCATCACACTTTTATTTTTCTTACAACTCAACAATTACAACTCGATACTTACAACAAATATGACTCTATATGAATGCCTCCGACGGTGTACCGGGATATACAATGAATCAATAGTGACATGTATTAAATTATTATGAACGGTGGTTGTGCCACAAATACGATGTCAACTACATGATCATGCTAGCAATATGATAATAATGGAGCGTGTCATGATAAACGGAACGGTGGAAAGTTGCATGGCAATATATCTCGGAATGGCTATGGAAATGCCATGATAGGTAGGTATGGTGGCTGTTTTGAGGAAGGTATATGGTGGGTGTATGATACCAGGGAAAGGTGCGCGCTATTAGTGAGGCTAGCAATGGTGGAAGGATGGGAAAAAGTGCATATAATCCATGGACTCAACATTAGTCATAAAGAACTCATATACTTATTGCAAAAATCTAGAAATTATCAAAGCAAAGTATTACACGCATGCTCCTAGGGGGGTAGATTGGTAGGAAAAGACCATCGCTCGTCCCCGACCGCCACTCATAAGGAAGACAATCAATAAATAAATCATGCTCCGACTTCATCACCTAACGGTTCACCATACGTGCATGCTACGGGAGTCACAAAGTTTAACACAAGTATTCTTTAAATTCACAACTACTAAACTAGCATGACTCTAATATTATCACCTCCATGTCTCAAAACAATTATCATGCTTCAATCTGCTCTTAGTATTCAACGCACTCAAAAGAAAGTTTTACAAATCTTGAATACCAAACATATTATTATTAAGCAAATTACCATGCTATTACGACTCTCAAAATAATTTAAGTGAAGCATGAGAGATCAATAGTTTCTTTAAAACAAACCACCACCATGCTCTAAAATATCTAAGTGAAGCACATAGAGCAAAATTATAACGCTCAAAAGATATAAGTGAAGCACATAGAGCAAAACTACATAGCTCAAAAGATATAAGTGAAGCACATAGAGTATTCTATCAAATTCCAATTCATGTATGGCTCTCTCAAAAGGTGTGTACAGCAAGGATGGTTGTGGCACACTAACAAACAAAGACACAAATAATACAAGACGCTCCAAGCAAAACACATATCATGTTGATGAATAAAAATATAGCTCCAAGTAAATTACCGATGGAAGTGGACGAAAGAGGGGATGCCTTCCGGGGCATCCCCAAGATTTGACTTTTTTGTGTCCTTGGATTATCTTGGGGGTGCCACGGTCATCCCCAAGCCTAGGCTCTTGCCACTCCTCGTTCCATAATCCATCAAAAGAATTCACCCAAAACTTGAAAACTTCAAAACACAAAACTCAATAGAAATCTCGTGAGCTCCGTTTAGAGAAAGAAAACAAAAGACCACCTCAAGTTACTGTAATGAACTCATTATTTATTTGTTTTGGTGTTAAACCTACTGTATTCCAAGTTCTCTATGGATCATACCCTCCAATACTAGCCATAGATTCATCAAAATAAGCAAACAACACGCGAAAAAGAGAATCTGTCAAAAACAGAACAGTCTGTAGTAATCTGTAACTAACGCAAACTTCTGGAACTCAAAAAAATCTACCAAAATTCGAAGAACTAGAAAATTTGTTTATTGATCAGCAGGAATTGGAATCAGTATTTTATCACGTTCTTATGATTTGTAATAATTCGGGCACTGAATGCAAAGTTTCTGGAAATTACAGCAAGATCAAATAACTATCATCCAAGAAGATCGAATAGGTCTAGCTTGGCACAAACACTAATTAAAATACAAAACCACATCCAAATAGAAGGTAGACGGGTTATTTATTCCATAACAGATGAAAAACACAAAAAACTAAAAATAAAATTGGGATGCCTCCCAATAAGCGCTATCGTTGAACGCCCCGAGCTAGGCATAAAAGCGAGGATAGATCTTTAGGTATTGCCATCTTTGGAAGGCAATCCATAAGTGGCTCTCATGATGGTTTCGTATGGCAATTTTATTTTCTTTCTTGGAAAGTGTTCCATGCCCTTTTTTAATTGAAATTGGAATCTAATATTGCCTTCCTTCGTATCAATAATCGCACCAACCATTCTATGAAAAGGTCTACCAAGAATAATAGGGCAAGAAGGATTGCAATCTATATCAAGATCAATGAAATCTACGGGCACATAATTCCTATTTGCAACAATAAGAACATCATTAATCATTCCCATAGGTTTCTTAATAGTAGAATCCGCGAGATGTAAGTTTAAAGAGCAATCATCAAGATCCCGGAAATCTAGCAAATCACACAAACTTTTGGGGATAGTGGAAACACTAGCACCCAAATCACACAAAGCATAAAACTCATGATCTTTAATTTTAATTTTAATAGTTGGTTCCCACTCATCATAGAGTTTTCTAGGGATAGGGACATTCAACTCAAGTTTTTCTTCATAAGATTGCATCAAGGCATCAACAATATGTTCGGTGAAGGCTTTCTTTTGACTATAAGCATGCGGAGAATTTAGCACGGATTGCAACAAGGAAATACAATCAATAAAAGACCAACTTTCATTATTAAATTCCTTGAAATCCAATATAGTGGGTTTAGCAACATCCAAATTTTTATTTCTTTCAATCCCACTTTCATAAATTTAATCATAAAGATCTAAATACTCCAAATTTTTGGAACGTCTTCTAGGTAAAGGAAGGTAATATTCAGTTTCATCAAGATTCATATTGCAAAACAAAGATTTGATAGGGGACACATCAATAACTTTTAGATCTTCATCTTGATTTTCATAGGAATTGGAAGAACACGCTTTAATAAAGGCATCTTAGGAAGCATGCATCCTAGCGGTTCTTTCCTTGCACTCATCAATGGAAATTCTCATAGCTTTGAGAGACTCATTGATATCATGCTTAGGAGGAATAGATCTAAGCTTTAAAGAATCAACCTCAAGAGAAATTCTATCAATGTTCCTAGCCAAATCATCAACTTTAAGCAATTTCTCTTGAAGCAAAGCATTAAAATTCTTTTGTGAATTCATAAAATCTTTAACACTATTCTCAAATTCAGAGGGCATCTTATTATAATTTCCATAAGAGTTGTTGTAGGAATTTCCATAATTATTAGAAGGATTACTAGGATATGGCCTAGGATTGAAATTCCCTCTATACGCGTTGTTACCAAAATTATTCCTACCAACAAAATTCACATCCATAGATTCATTGTTATTCTCAATCAAAGTAGAAAAAGGCATATCATTAGGATCAGAAGAAACACTCTTAGTAGCAAGTAATTTCATAAGTTCATCCATCTTTCCACTCAAAACATTGATTTCTTCTATCGCATGCACTTTTTTATTAGAAGATCTTTCAGTATGCCATTGAGAATAATTAACCATAATATTATCTAGGAGTTTAGTAGCATCTCCTAAAGTGATTTACATAAAAGTGCCTCCCGCAGCCGAATCAAAAAGATTTCTAGAAGCAAAACTCAATCCGGCATAATTTTTTTGTATAATCATCCACAAATTTAAACCATGAGTAGGGCAATTACGTATCATTAATTTCATTCTCTCCCAAGCTTGTGCAACATGTTCATGATCAAGTTGCTTAAAATTCATAATATCATTTCTAAGAGAGATGATCTTAGCGGGAGGAAAATACTTAGAGATAAAAGCATCTTTGCACTTGTTCCAAGAATCAATACTATTTTTAGGCAAGCTTTAGCACGATCTCTAAGCGAAAAAGGAAATAGCTTCAATTTAACGACATCATTACCGACATCTTTTTTCTTTTGCATATCACATAAATCAATGAAACTATTCAGGTGAGTAGCGGCATCTTCACTAGGAAGGCCGGCGAATTGATCTTTCATAACAAGATTCAACAAAGCAGTATTGATTTCACAAGATTGAGTATTGGCAAGAGGAGCAATCGGAGTGCTAAGGAAATCATTATTGTTGGTATTGGTGAGATCACACAATTTGGTAGTATCTTGAGCCATCGCGACAAACAAGCAATCCAACACACGAGCAAACAAAAGGCAAGCGAGAAAAAGGCAAGCGGAGAAGGAGAAGGAGAAGGAGAAGGAGAAGGAGAAGGAGAAAGAGAAAGAGAGGGCGAATAAAACGGCAAGGGTGAAGTGGGGGAGAGGAAAACGAGAGGCAAATGGCAACTAATGTAATGCGAGAGATAGGGATTGTGATTCGAGATGGCAACGGGGACGAAACTCACCAGGTTTTGGTTGCCCAAACCCATCCCCACGAGAAAATCGCAAACCCGTCCCCGTCCCCATCAACGTGCGCGGGGTTAAATTTTTGCCCGTCCCCTAAACCTGTCGGGTTTTCAAAACCCACGGGGAACCCGTCCCCACGAGCAGTCAATGAAAACAACAACATTTGAAAGAAAAATAGGAGAATATTACAGCAACAGGCGACGGCTGGGGGACCTAGGTTTACGTTTAGGTGTTGTGTTGTGCGGGAGAGAGAGGCCTGAAGAGCGAGGGACACTACAGCGACCAAGCGAGTGGTTGGTTTGTACTCCAGGGCCTCGACGCTGTGGGGATCGGCTGCTCAGGCACTGTGGCTTTGGGTCACTTGAGTCAAGATGGATCGGTGCATGCTGAATAACGTATTTTGATGGGTTTTGTCGGATTTCGGGTTCGGGTAGTACTCAAATGAGTTTAAACCCGTGAAACATGCCGAGTTTTATATTGTACCCATGATCAGCCCCACGGAGATAGAAAGTCACCCACTCCCGTCCCCTAATAGGGCAAAAACTCGCGAGGACGCGGGTTTCGGGGCCCCATTGCCATCTTGAATTGTGATGGGTACTTGGTATGTTGACTTTTTGCGTAGACTCTCCGGCAACGGTGCCAGAAATTCATCTTGCTACCTCTTGATCTTGCGTTGGTTTTCCCCGAAGAGGAGAGGATGATGCAGCAGAGTAGCGTAAGTATTTCCCTCAGTTTTTGAGAACCAAGGTATCAATCCAGTAGGAGGCCATGCTCAAGTCCCTCGTACCTGCACAAAACGATAGCTACTCGCAACCGACGCGATTAGGGGTTGTCAATCCCTTCACGGTCACTTACGAGAGTGAGATCTGATAGAGATAATATTTTTGGTATTTTTGGTATAAAGATACAAAGTGAAAAGTAAAAGGCAAAGTAAAATGCAAAACAAGATTAAAGTGATGGAGATTGATAAGATGAGAATAGACCCAGGGGCCATAGGTTTCACTAGTGGCTTCTCTCAAGAGCATAAGTTTTCTACGGCGGGTGAACAAATTACTGTTGAGCAATTGATAGAATTGAGCATAGTTATGAGAATATCTAGGCATGATCATGTATATAGGCATCAGGTCCGTGACAAGTAGATCGAAACGGTTCTGCATCTACTACTATTACTCCACTCATCGACTGCTATCCAGCATGCATCTAGAGTATTAAGTTAAAAACAGAGTAACGCTTTAAGCAAGATGACATGATGTAGAGAGATAAATTCATGCAATATGAAATAAACCCCATCTTGTTATCCTCGATGGCAACGATACAATACGTGCCTTACTGCCCCTTCTGTCACTGGGAAAGGACACCGCAAGATCGAACCCAAAGCTAAGCACTTCTCCCATGGCAAGAACTACCAATCTAGTCGGCCAAACCAAACGGATAATTCGAAGAGACTTGCAAAGATAACCAATCATATATAAAATAATTCAGAGAAGATTCAGATATTATTCATAGATAGACTTGATCATAAACCCACAATTCATCGGTCTCAACAAACACACCGCAAAAAGAAGAAGATTACATCAAATAGATCTCCACAAGAGAGGGGGAGAACATTGTACTGAGATCCAAAAAGAGAGAAGAAGCCATCTAGCTAATAACTATGGACCCGAAGGTCTGAGGTAAACTACTCACACTTCATCGGAGAGGCTATGATGATGTAGAAGCCCTCCGTGATGACGGACCTCTCCGACGGAGCTCCGGAACAGGCCCCAAGATGGGATCTCGTGGATACAGAAAGTTGCGGCGGTGGAATTAGGTTTTTGGCTCCTGTTCTGATCGTTTGGGGGTAAGTTGATATATATAGGAGGAAGAAGTACGTCAGTGGAGCCTCGGTGGGCCCACGAGGGTGGGGGGCGCGCCTGGGGGTGTAGGGCGCGCCCCCTACCTCGTACCCACCTCGAAGCTTCCTTGGCATAGGGTCCAAGTCTCCTGGGTCATATTCGGGAAGAAAATCACGTTCCAGAAAGGATTATTCTATTTGGACTCCGTTTGATATTCCGTTTCTTTGAAACACTGAAATAGGCAAAAAACAGCAATTCTGGGTTGGGCCGCCGGTTAATAGTTAGTCCGAAAAATAATATGAAAGTGGAAAATAAAGCCCAATATAGTCCAAAACAGTAGATAATATAGCATGGAGCAATCAGAAATTATAGATACGTTGGAGACGTATCAGGCCTTATCCTAGTAATCCTTCTAATAATTATGGAAATTCCTACAACAACTCTTATGGAAATTTTAATAAGATGCCCTGTGAATTTGAGACTAGTGTTAAAGAGTTTATGAATTCGCAAAAGAATTTTTATGCTTTGCTTGAAGAGGAATTGCTTAAAGTTGATGAATTGGCTAGGAACGTTGATAGAATTTCTCTTGATGTTGATTCTTTAAAGCTTAGATCTATTCCTCCTAAGCATGATATCAATGAGTCTCTTAAAGCCATGAGAATTTCCATTGATGAGTGCAAGGAAAGAACCGCTAGGATGCGTGCTACAAAACATGCCTTTATTAAAGCGTGTTCTTCCAATACCTATGAAAATCAAGATGAAGATCTAAAAGTTATTGATGTGTCCCCTATTAAACCTTTGTTTTGCAATATGAATCTTGATGAAACTGAATATGATCCACCTTTACCTAGAAGGCGTTCCAAGAATTCGGAGTATTTAGATCTTGATGATGAAATTGATAAAAGTGGGATTGAAAAGAATAAAACCCTCGATGTTGCTAAACCCACTATTTTGGATTTCAAGGAATTTAATTATGAAAGTTGCTCTTTAATTGATTTTATTTCCTTGTTGCAATCGGTGCTAAATTCTCCACATGCTTATAGTCAAAATAAAGCGTTTACTAAACATATCGTTGATGCCTTGATGCAATCTTATGAAGAAAAACTTGAGTTGGAAGTTTCTATCCCTAGAAAACTTTATGATGAGTGGTAACCAACTATTAAAATTAAGATTAACGATCATGAATTTTATGCCTTATGTGATTTGGGTGCTAGTGTCTCCACTATTCACAAAACTTTGTGTGATTTGCTAGATTTCCGCGATTTTGATGATTGCTCTCTAAACTTGCACCTTGCGGATTCACTATTAAGAAACCTATGGGAAGAATTAATGATGTTCTTATTGTTGCAAATAGGAATTATGTGCTCGTAGATTTTATCGTTCTCGATATAGATTGCAATCTTTCTTGTCCTATTATTCTTGGTAGACCTTTCCTTAGACCAATTGGTGCAATTATTGATATGAAGGAAGGGAATATTAGATTCCAATTTCCATTAAAGAAGGGCATGTAACACTTCCCTAGGAAGAAAATAAAATTATCATACGAATCTATCATGAGAGCCACTTATGGATTGCCTACCAAAGATGGCAATACCTAGATCTATCCTTGCTTCATGCCTAGCTAGGGGCGTTAAACGATAGCGCTTGTTGGGAGGCAACCCAATTTTATTTTTAGTTTTTAGTTTTTGTTTCTCTTTAGGAATAAATAATCCATCTACCTTCTGTTTATATGTGGTTTTATCTTTTAATTAGTGGTTGTGCCAAGTTAAACCTATAGGATCTTCTTGGATGATAGTTATTTGATCTTGCTGTAATTTCCAGAAACTTTCTGTCCACTAAAACAATTATTAAAAATCACCAGAACGTGATAAAATAGTGATTCCAATTGATGCTGATCAATAAACAAATTTCCTAGGTCTTCCAATTTTGGCTCATTTTTTGGAGTTCCAGAAGTTTGCGTTAGTTAAAGATTACTACAGACTGTTCTGTTTTTGACAGATTCTGTTTTTCGTGTGTTGTTTGCTTATTTTGATGAATCTATGGCTAGTAAAATAGTTTATAATCCATAGATACGTTGGAATACAGTAGGTTTAACACCAATATAAATAAAGAATGAGTTCATTACAGTACCTTGAAGTGGTCTTTTGTTTTCTTTCGCTAACGGAGCTCACGAGATTTCTGCTGAGTTTTGTGTTGTGAAGTTTTCAAGTTTTGGGTGAAATCTTTTGATGGATTATGGAACAAGGAGTGGCAAGAGCCTAAGATTGGTGATTCCCATGGCACCCCCAAGATAATTCAAGGACACCAAAAATTAAAAGCTTGGGGATGCCCCGGAAGGCATCCCCTCTTTCGTCTACTTCCATCGGTAACTTTACTTGGAGCTATATTTTTATTCACCACATGATATGTGTTTTGCTTGGAGCGTCTTGTATGATTCGAGTCTTTTATTTTTAGTTTACCACAATCATCCTTGCTGTACCCACCTTTTGAGAGAGCCATACATGAATTGGAATTTGATAGAATACTCTAAGTGCTTCACTTATATCTTTTGAGCTTTATAGTTTTGCTCTAGTGCTTCACTTATATCTTTTAGAGCACGGTGGTGGATTCGTTTTATAGAAACTATTGATCTCTCATACTTCACTTAGATTATTTTGAGAGTTTTAAATAGCATGGTAATTTTCTTAATAATAATAATAAGCTTGGTATTCAAGATTTGTAAAACTTTCTTTTGAGTGCATTGAATACTAAGAAAAGTTTGATGTTTGATAATTGTTTTGAGATATGGAGGTGATAATATCAAAGTCATGCTAGTTGAGTAGTTGTGAATTTGAGAATTGCTTATGTTGAAGTTTGCAAGTCCCGTAGCATGCACGTATGGTAAACGTTATGTAACAAATTTGAAACATGAGGTGTTATTTGATTGTCCTCCTTATGAGTGGCGGTCGGGGACGAGCGATGGTCTTTTCCTACCAATCTATCCCCCTAGGAACATGCGCATAGTGCTTTGGTTTTTGATGGCTTGTAGATTTTTGCAATAAGTATATGAGTTCTTTATGACTAATGTTGAGTTCATGGATTATACGCACTCTCACCCTTCCATCATTGCTAGCCTGTTCGGTACCGTGCATCGCCCTTTCTCACATTGAGAGTTGGTGCAAACTTCGCCGGTGCATCCAAACCCCGTGATATGATACGCTCTTTCACACATAAAGCTCCTTATATCTTCCTCAAAACAGCCACCATACCTACCTATTATGGCATTTCCATGGCCATTCTGAGATATATTGCCATGCAACTTTCCACCATTCCGTTCATCATGACACATACATCATTGTCATATTGCTAGCATGATCATGTAGTTGACATAGTATTCGTGGCAAAGCCATCGTTCATAATTCTTTCATACATGTCACTCTTGGTTCATTGCATATCCTGGTACACCGCCGGAGGCATTCATATAGAGTCATACTTTGTTCTAGCATTGAGTTGTAATCATTGAGTTGTAAATAAATAGAAGTGTGATGATCATCATTTTCTAGAGCATTGTCCCAAGTGCGGTAAAATAAAAATAAAAAAATAATAAAAAGAAAAGGGAAAGGCCATAAAAAAATAGAAGGCCCAAAAAAAAGAGAAAGGCCATAAAAAAGAGAAGACCCAAAAAAATGAGAGAAAAAGAGAGAAGGGACAATGCTACTATCCTTTTCCACACTTGCTTCAAAGTAGCACCATAATCTTCATAATAGAGAGTCTCTTGTTTTGTCATTTTCATACACTAGTGGGAATTTTTCATTATAGAACTTGGCTTGTATATTCCAACGATGGGCTTCCTCAAATGCCCTAGGTCTTCATGAGCAAGCAAGTTGGATGCACACCCACTTAGTTTCTTTTGTTGAGCTTTCATACATTTATAGCTCTAGTGCATCCGTTGCATGCAATCCCTACTACTTGCATTAACATCAATCGATGGGCATCTCCATAGCCCATTGATTAGCCTCGTTGATGTGAGATCTTCTCCTTTTTTGTCTTCTCCACATAACCCCCATCATCATAGTGCTATATCCATGGCTCACGCTCATGTATTGCGTGAAGGTTTATAAGTTTGAGATTACTAAAGTATGAAACAATTGCATGGCTTGTCATCAGGATTGTGCATGATGAGAGCATTCTTGTGTGACAAAAATGGAGCATGACTAAACTATATGATTTTGTAGGGATAAACTTTCTTTGGCCATGTTATTTTGAGAGGACATAATTGCTTAGTTAGTATGCTTGAAGTATTATTATTTTTATGTCAATATGAACTTTTGTCTTGAATCTTTCCGATCTGAATATTCATACCACAATTAAGAAGAATTACATTGAAATTATGCCAAGTAGCACTCCGCATCAAAAATTCTCTTTTTATCATTTACCTACTCGAGGACGAGCAGGAATTAAGCTTGGGGATGCCTGATAGGTCTCCAACGTATCTATAATTTTTGATTGCTCCATGCTATATTATCTACTGTTTTGGACCATATTGGGCTTTATTTTCCACTTTTATATTACTTTCGGGACTAACCTATTAACCGGAGGCTCAGCCCAGAATTGTTGTTTTTTGCCTATTTCAGTGTTTCGAAGAAACGGAATATCAAACGGATTCCAAACGGAATGAAACCTTTTGGAACGTGATTTTCTCAATAGATAAGATCCAGGATACTTGGACCCTCCGTCAAGAAAGGAGGGAGGTGGTCACGAGGGTGGAGGGCGCGCCCCCCTGCCTCGTGGGCCCCCCGAAGCTCCATCGACGTACTCCTTCCTCCTATATATACCTACGTACCCCCAAACGATCAGAGACGGAGCCAAAAACCTAATTCCACCGCCGCAACCTTCTGTACCCACGAGATCCCATCTTGGGGCCTGTTCCGGAGCTCCGTCGGACGGGGAATCCACCACGGAGGGCTTCTACATCATCACCGTAGCCTCTCCGATGAAGTGTGAGTAGTTTACCTCAGACCTTCAGGTCCATAGTTAGTAGCTAGATGGATTCTTCTCTCTTTTTGGATCTCAATACAATGTTCTCCCCCTCTCTCGTGGAGATCTATTCGATGTAATCTTCTTTTTGCATGTGTTTGTTGAGACCGATGAATTGTGGGTTTATGATCAAGATTATCTATGAACAATATTTGAATCTTCTCTGAATTTTTTTATGTATGATTGGTTATCTTTGCAAGTCTCTTCGAATTATCAGTTTGGTTTGGCCTACTAAATTGGTTTTTCTTGCAATGGGAGAAGTGCTTAGCTTTGGGTTCAATCTTGCGGTGTCCTTTCCTAGTGACAGTAGGGGCAGCAAGGCACGTACTGTATTGTTGCCATCGAGGATAACAAGATGGGGTAATTATCATATTGCTTGAATTTATTCCTCTACATCATGTCATCTTGCTTAAGGCGTTAGCTTGTTTTCTTGAACTTAATACTCTAGATGCATGTTGGATAGCAGTCGATGAGTGGAGTAATAGTAGTAGATGCAGGCAGGAGTCGGTCTACTTGTCTCGAACGTGATGCCTATATACATGATCATACCTAGATATTCTCATAACTATGCTCAATTCTCTCAATTGCTCAACAGTAATTTGTTCTCCCACCGTAGAATACTTATGCTCTTGAGAGAAGCCACTAGTGAAATCTATGGTCCTCGGGTCTATTCTCATCATATCAATCTCCATCACTTTATTATTGCTTTGCTTTTTTACTTTGCCTTTTATTTTTACCTTGCATCTTTATACGAAAAATACCAAAAATATTATCTATCATCTCTATCAGATCTCACTCTCGTAAGTGACCATGAAGGGATTGACAACCCCTAATCGCGTTGGTTGCGAGGAGTTATTTGCTTTGTGTAGGTACGAGGGACTCGCGCGTAGCCTCCTACTGGATTGATACCTTGGTTCTCAAAAACTGAGGGAAATACTTACTCTACTCTGCTGCATCACCCTTTCCTCTTCAAGGAAATCCAACGCAGTGCTCAAGAGGTAGCAGATACTAGGGATCAAACCCTAACAAAACTAACTCGATTACATGATAAATCTCATCCAACCCATCACCGTCCAGCAAGCCTACGATGGAATTACTCACGCACGGCAGTGAGCATCATGAAATTGGCGATGGAGGATTGTTGATGATGACGATGTCGACAGATTCCCCTCTCTGGAGCCCCGAACGGACTCCAGATCAGCCCTCCCGAGAGAGTTTAGGGCTTGGTGGCGGCTTCGTATCGTAAAACGAGATGAACCTTTCTCTCTGATTTTTTTCTCCCCGAACACAAATATATAGAGTTGGAGTTGAGGTCGGTGGATGTCACGACCGGTTTTCCCAATAAAAATATTTATTGAGAAACCAATCTTTAGAACCCAGTTTGAGATAAAACCTCCTCACTGGCAGACAAACTTTTGATACAATAAGCCAGTAGCATAAATATATTACAGGGTTGAGCTGACGATGCTCAACAATTTATTACAAGCGTGCCAATAATTATACATAAAGGCGAATAATGACACAAGGGAGTGGTGGCATACTACTGACTCGCAAATATGGTAGAGGTGGAGAACACAGTGGGGAGTGGATATGGGATTCTCAAACTAACATCCCATCGAGCGTCGAGGTGAAGCTCGATGAATTTACTAGGGTAGCGGAAGCGGATATGAAACAGTGACCAACTCTAGGGTTGCACGAGACTGACTGGGACTCCTCTAGGCGTCGGATTCGCTATCGAACTCTTCATCCATGAGATCACCTTCGTCAGCATCTGGCCAAATCAACAAGCCAGTGAGTACTTTGAAAGTACTCGCAAGACAGTACGGAAGTAAGATATAACAAATGCCAACATGAAATACATGGATAAATAACCAGTACGATCAGACATAGAAGTGATAATGCTGGGTGCCAAACGAGTGTCTGAAAGACTCCTTGAGCGGAAAATGCGGAATAATAATACTGGTGCCACACGAGTGTCTGAAAGACTCCTCGAGCGGAAAATGCGGAATAATAATACTGGTGCCAAACGAGTGTCTGAAAGACTCCTCGAGCGGAAAATGCGGAATAATAATACTGGTGCCAAACGAGTGTCTGAAAGACTCCTCGAGCGGAAAATGCGGAATAATAATACTGGTGCCAAACGAGTGTCTGAAAGACTCCTCGAGCGGAAAATGCGGAATAATAATACTGGTGCCAAACGAGTGTCTGAAAGACTCCTCGAGCGGAAAATGCGGAATAATAATACTGGTGCCAAACGAGTGTCTGAAAGACTCCTCGAGCGGAAAATGCGGAATAATAATATTGGTGCCAAACGAGTGTCTGAAAGACTCCTCGAGCGAAAAATGCGGAATAATAATACTGGTGCCAAACGAGTGTCTGAAAGACTCCTCGAGCGGAAAATGCGGAATAATAATACTGGTGCCAAACGAGTGTCTGAAAGACTCCTCGAGCGGAAAATGCGGAATAATAATGCCACAATCGGGCGTCTGAGCGACACCTCATAAAGGGCTTTAAAAGAAATGCCACAGTCGGGCGTCTGAGCGACACCACATAAAGGGCTTTTGACTGATAAGGAAATAATATACTCATCATAATATAATCAACTCATGGAATTAAACGGGTTAGTCCATCCACAAGAATAAACATTTAACCGGTCTTAGAGCTCATGCGTCCCACCGGGAAATCTGTCACCATACTGGCACATGACTGTTAGCAGGGAACTTGGAAATAGATAAGATGATTTAAGGATATAGAGCTCTGCAGAGTTTGTACCAAAAATTTCCCACAGTCGATGGATTTCTGTAGTCCCTAGGACTAGTTCCGTTACGGTATTTCAGAAGAAAACACAGCAATCTAGTACACACCCATCCAACTCTTCGATGCCAGGAATCACCCTCAACATCGTCCAAGAAAAACTATTGAGACGGGGAGATCACAATCTCGAATAGCATGGGATCAAATTTATATACGCGCGCTCTAAGGGGTGCCCCCCTCTCGGTCCCAACCGGAAACACCCATGCCCCCTGACCGGATGCCTGGCTTTAATCCAGGGCCATGGAACCAGCATCCCGGCCTCTCCTTTTTGGTGTGTACCAAGAAAGCGGTTTGCGACTTACTAAACCATATCCCTTTCGGGAAACATGTGGTAGTACAGGGAAAGGGAATGGATATGAACCAACCGATACGGGTTGGTACTGAAGATAACTTGCATGGTCTAAGACTGGCATGCTACAACACTGCCATCTTACCCATCTTCATGCCAACACATGGCCTTACATACTCACGTCCATCGACGTGTGAAATCATCGGGATTACTTGCTCCAAGAATGCATAATGAACGGTTCATCGGTATGCTCCACGCATGCCATGAAACTATCTACATGCAACCATGCCAATACACTCATCATATCAAAAGTTCGAACATGCTTGCCTGGTTCAGAGTAGTCGGAGCCTAGCTCGGTGAAGTTCGCGGTCCCGCCACCTCCGTCGGTATCTACGGTACAGAGAAAACATACGCGCTAACGTGAATACCGAGAGGTGCAGAAACAATATTGCAAATAATTTTCAAATAAATCTGATAAAAAACTAGACAAAATTTTGAAGAGAACAGAAAAAGAATCACTCAAAAATATGCTTCTGATAAAAAGTTATAAGGGTTTTTGCCCAGGGACTCATCTGTAATGAAACAGAAACTTCCCAGTGTTTTTTTTATAAAAACAGAAAACGTTTCGATAGAAACTACGCCGGCCCAGAGGGAAAGCGTATTCTGGCAAAAGACGCCTTCAGAAAACGATTCGATCAGAAAAGACGGAGAGGCTGACAGGCGGGTCCCATCCGTCAGGTTTAAAATTTAAAAGAGGCGGGTCGGGGCTCGCTGGCGCCCGAGGGCCGCGGTGGTCGCCGGCGGCGATCCACGACGAGGTGGGGAGATCGGAGGTTACCTCCGTGCTCAGGGTGCCATTACGCGCTGGATGGTGGTCGAGGTGGTCGCCGGGAAGCACCACGTCGGCGGTGGCCCCTGCTCCGGCGGACGGCGGTTCGGGCGTGGATGGAGGTCGCCGGAGAGAGCTGCACAGATCAAATTGAGGAGGGGGTCAAGGATCTGGTAGCTATAGAGGGCGATGGACGGATTTTGGGCGCCGGAGACGGCCTCACCGGAGCGAATCGAGCTGGAGGCCGAGGCGGAGCGGGGTGGCCGGAGTCGGGGGAGGAGACCTCCTCGAGGTCCTCCCAGTGACCTGGCAGGGTGTTGGTGGAGTGTAGGGGTGGTGCGTGCTCGCGGAAGGGCTCAGGGTCTCCTTTTATAGGCGATCCGAGGCGGTGGCCGAGAATGGCGTTCTCCAGCGAGTGATTACGGTGGTGCAGTGCTTCGTCGGGGGAGTTTAGGAGTTGAGCACCGCCATGGAGGTTCGCGGAGTCCATTTTGGAGCCAACGGCGTTGGTTTAAGCTTGCAGAGGTGCAGCTCGACGGAACGGGACGGCGCGGGTCCATCGGCGGCAGAGAGCACGCTCTGTGCGTGCCGCGCCACGACGGCTGTGCTGCATGCGTGCGCTGGCGTGGAGGTGGACACGCGGAGCCATCAGCGGGGCTGTGCGGCACGGAACGGCGTTGAGCCGCCGTTCTGCTCCCTGTTGGCTGCCACGGCGGTTCAGCCGCCGCGGGACACGCCGGCGCGGTCGGGTCAGAGCGCCACTGATGCCAGGAAGAAGCCAAGCGCGCGTGCGGGGCTCTGGACATGCAGACCAGGTGGCGAGCAACGTGCCAAGGGCACTGTGTGCGCGTGACTGAAGATGATCTAAAGAAATCAACACTGAAGACTGAATTTGCTGAATGTGTTTGAACAGTGCATGCAAGGTGTTCGACAGAATGATCCAGGCATGTAGGGATTTTTCCTTGGGCTGATTTTTGGTGGAGTGACTTCTCATTGCTCTAGTAGGCTGCTTGATTTTTGGTGGAATTTTTGGAGAAGTGTAGATATGAATTTCACCAAATTTGACAAATCTGGTCCAAACTTGCAGGGAGTGTAAGTTGAAAATTTTGAAAAGAAGATGAGTGGATCAAGATGGTTCTGGGTTGTGGGTGCAAAGGACTAGCCAGTAGAGTTGGTTTGAAGTCAAATCTCAAATGGAAAAGGGTACTTTCTTTGAAAATCCATCAGGCTCAAAATAATTGACAGAAAATATTTGAGAGATAAAATAAAATCCAAAACTTGTTTGGATGAGTTGGGATAGGGAATTTGAGTTGTTGACAAGGAGGGGTGAAGATGTTGGAGTGGTTTTGCCTCATGGGCAAGGTACAAGGTCATGGATGGTTTTCAATAGAATGAAAATCCCAAATCTTTTTCATAGAGTTTTTCTTAAAAAGAAAACTCCAATAAAAATCTGAGAAGGGAAACAATAGAGAGAAGGAGTTTTTAAGAAGGTCAAACCCAGGGCTTGAAGGAGAAAACAGAAAAACCCTAGTCAAGGAAAAAGGAAATTTTAAGAAGGTTGTTTTACTGAAAGCCTCAAATTTCAAGGAAAATCCAGCAAGGATTTTGCAAAAACCCAAATGAAATTTTTGGAGTGTCACAACACCTACCCCCTTAGGAAAAATCTCGTCCCCGAGATTTCAGTTGATCCTTAAATAAGTGTGGATGCTCTGCTCGAAGAAAATCCTCTCTTTCCCATGTTGCTTCACTTTCGGTGTGATTACTCCACTGAACTTTGAAAAATTTGACGGTTTTCTGTCGGGTCCTCCTTTCAGACTCCTCTAATATCTTTACTGGGTGTTCCCGATAAGTGAGGTCTGGCTGCACGTCTATGTTCTCATGGGATACTTGTTTCTCTGGGTTGCTCACGCATTTCCTCAATTGCGATACGTGGAACACGTTGTGGATATCTGACAGTTCCTCAGGTAGGTCTAGTTGGTATGCTACTGCGCCTTTCTGTGCCAATATACCGAATGGCCCGATGAATCTTGGCGCTAGCTTTCCCTTAATTTTGAATCGCTGCAACCCCCTCATAGGTGACACCCGTAGGTACACGAATTCACCGGGTTCGAAGTTGACCCCACGATGTTTCTGATCGTAATAACTCTTTTGTCGGCTTTGGGCGGTCTTGAGTCGATCTCTAATTAACTGGACCTTTTCCTCGGCTTCCTTGAGCACGTCTGGGCCGAAGATACGGCTGTCTCCGGTCTCTGACCAATTTAACGGGGTACGACATCTTCGCCCATACAAGGCTTCAAATGGTGCCATTTGCAGGCTGGCCTGATGACTGTTGTTGTACGCGAACTCGGCGTATGGCAGGCTGTCTTCCCAACTGGCTCCGTAGGTGAGGACACATGCTCTCAGCATGTCCTCTAAAATCTGGTTTACCCGTTCTGTTTGTCCATCTGTCTGAGGGTGGTATGCCGTGCTGAAGGCTAGTTGAGTTCCTAGAGCCTGTTGTAACTGCTCCCAGAATCTTGAGACGAACTGTGTTCCTCTGTCGGATATTATAGTCTTCGGGACACCGTGCAGACAAACTATGCGAGAGAGATATATTTTGGCAAGCTTCTGAGTGGTGTGGGTCGTCTTTACTGGAATGAAATGTGCCACCTTAGTCAATCTGTCGGTGATAACCCATATGGCATCATTCCCGTGTCGTGATCGAGGTAGTCCGACAATGAAATCCATCCCTATTTCATCCCATTTCCACTCAGGTATTTTATTTGGTTGCAGTAGTCCAGCTGGTCTCTGATGTTCGGCCTTTATACGTTGACAAGAGTCGCAGCATGCAATGAAGGTGGCTATGTCCCTTTTCATACCGTGCCACCAAAATCTTTCTTGGATATCCTTATACATCTTGGTTCCTCCAGGGTGGATCGAATATGGAGCGGTGTGGGCTTCAGCTAGAATATGCCGTTTGAGGTCTTCTACGTCCGGTACGCAGAGTCTGTTTCCGTACCATAGTGTCCCTTCTTCGTCTATGATGAATTCCGAGGCCTTGCCCATACTCACCTTTCTTTTGATACCTTCAATGCTGGGGTGACCGGGCTGGGCTTCTTTGATTCTTGTCACAAGGTTGGGCTGTATCTCCAAGTTTGTTATGGTGCCTTCTGCTATTATCAACAAGTTGAGTCTGGCAAATTCCTGTTGGAATTCGGGTCTTAAGTTGGGCAGATTGTTGTTGTTGGCGCTGGGGTTCCGACTAAGAGCATCGGCTACTACATTTGCTTTTCCAGGATGATAGTGGATTCCGACATCATAATCCTTTATTAGCTCCAACCAACATCGTTGCCTTAAATTCAGCTCTGGCTGTGTGAAAATATATTTGAGACTTTTATGGTCCGTATATATTTCACATCGATTTCCAAGTAGGAAGTGCCTCCATTCCTTGAGTGCATGAATAACTGCTGCCATTTCTAAGTCATGAGTGGGATAGTTTTCCTCATGCTTGCGAAGTTGCCTTGAAGTGTATGCGACAACCTTGCCTTCTTGCATTAATACGCATCCGAGTCCCTCCCTGGACGCGTCACAACATACTTCAAAATTCTTGCGTATGTCCGGCACAATCAATACTGGTGCTGTTGTTAATTTCCGTTTTAGCTCTTGGAAACTTTTCTCACAGGCTTCTGTCCATTCAAATTTCTTATCTTTCTTGAGCAATTGCGTCATTGGCTTGGCTATGGTGGAGAATCCTTCAATAAATCTGCGGTAATATCCTGCCATTCCCAAGAAACTTCGTATGTCCGTTACACTGGCTGGTGACTTCCAGCCAAGTACGGCCTTGACTTTCTCTGGGTCCACGGCGATCCCGTCTTGGGTTAGCACGTGGCCTAGAAAGCCTACTTGCCTTAACCAAAATTCACACTTGCTGAACTTGGCGTACAATTGGTGTTTCCTGAGTTCTCCTAGTACAATTCTGAGATGTTCAGCGTGTTCTTCTGTTGTCTTGGAGTATACTAAAATATCGTCGATGAATACCACAACGAACTTGTCCATAAACTTCATAAATACTTTGTTCATGAGGCGAACAAAATATGCAGGGGCATTTGTTAATCCAAAAGGCATTACTGTGAACTCATACAGTCCATATCTGGAGGTGAAGGCTGTCTTGGGGATATCTTCTGTTCGTACTTTTAATTGATGGTATCCTGACCTTAGGTCGATTTTTGAGAATACCTTGGCCTTAGCGAGTTGATCGAATAAATCATTTATTCTTGGCATCGGGTATTTGTTCTTGATCGTGACCATGTTGAGAGCTCGGTAGTCAATACACAATCGCAGTGTTCCATCTTTCTTTTTGGCAAACAAAATTGGTGATCCCCATGGTGAGGAACTGGCTCGAATGTATCCCTTGTCAAGCAATTCCTTTATTTGTTTCTTCAGTTCAACCAACTCGGATGGTGCCATTCTGTATGGTTTCTTGTATATGGGGGTGGTTCCTGGTGCTAGCTCAATGCTGAATTCTATCTCTCGGTCGGGTGGCATGCCGGGTAGCTCTTCGGGAAATACGTCTGGAAATTCACACACTACTGGGACCTTGTTTAATTCAGAAATGCCCACCTTGTTCAGTCTTGGTTGTCTGGGCATTTTCCTTTCTTTGGCGGATACTCTTATTGTCTTACCATGGTGGTGTGTGAGAATCACGGTCCGATTGAAACAATCAATGAAACCTTTTGTTGGTGGTTAACCAGTCCATCCCTAGGATGACATCTAGTCCTTTATTTTCCAACACAATGAGATTGGCGTGAAACTTCAATCCTTTGAACTCAATAATCACATCCTGACAGTAATTCTGAGTAACTTGCTGAATTCCAGGGGACTTGATGATCATGGATTTCTCCAAAGGAAGCATCGAAAAATTATTTTGCGAAGCAAAACTTTTCGAAATAAAAGAGTGAGAAGCTCCAGAATCAAACAAAACCGTTGCAGGTATTGTGTTGACAGGGAACGTACCGAGTACGATATCTGGAGCATTTTGTGCCTCCTCTTTGGTCACGTGGTTCAGATGACCTTTCCTGTGGTTATTGTTGGGATTGAAGTTGTTTCGCTTGGGCGCTGAATTATTGTTGCCGTTGTTTGGCTTTGGTGCTGAGCTTCTTGGCTTGGGACACTGCTTGGCATAGTGTCCTTCTTCTCCACAGGCGTAACAAGTAACACCTGGGCGATAGGTGAACTCCTTGTCCCTAGCATGAAAATTCCTTGTTGGGCATGAGACGTTGGATGATGATTTGTGCGTCCCACCCTTCTGAAAATCGGTCTTACTCCGGTGATTGCGAGCATGGTTAGTCTGGTCCCTCTTTCGCTTGCGGATATCATCCAAACTGCGTCTTTCATTTTCCAGAGTAATGGCTTTATCCACCAGCATCTTAAAATCTGGGAAAGTGTGTATGACCAGTTGGCATTTAAGCGCGGGTGCTAGGCCGTCAAGGAACTTCTCCATTTTCTTGCTTTCAGTCATACGCTCTTCGTTGGCGTAGCGGGATAATAGAGTAAATTGGCTGTTGTAATCTGACACTGTCATGTTCCTTTGCTTGAGGTCATCGAACTCTCTTTTCTTGATTTTCATAATACTCTTAGGAATATGCGCGCCACGGAAACCTTCTTTGAAATCATCCCAGGTTATATCATTTTCGTTGGGATGCATGTGCAGAAAATTTTCCCACCAGGATGCGGCTGCTCCCGTGAGATAAAGCGGTGCGTACAGTACCTTTTCTGGGTCTGAGCATTTTGCAATAATTAACTTTCTCTCCATATCGCGAAGCCAGTCTTCGGCCTCAAGTGGCTTGTCAGTATGAGAAAATGTTGGGGGACGTGTCTTCTGTAGCTCAGATAGCTTGGAATGCTGCGGATACTGCCCATGGTGATTTCCCATGTTAATGACTTGGTTCATCATTTCCCGATGTTGTTGCTGACTCTGTTCATAAAGGCGGCACATTTGGGGAAGTGCCGTTTCACTGTCCTGTTGACTTGACTGCCCTTGTGCAAAGTTGTTGCCCGGTTGGTTGCCATAATCTTCCTTTGGTGGAGTGGGCATGGAGCGAGTCCAAGGACGAGACCTTTTTCACTCTGGGGATGAATTTATAAACCATAAGAAAAAAAAATGGAAGGGTTGCAAAGATAAAACCCAAAATGCACGAGGTTGACAAATAAAATTTTAAAACCAAGATACTCAAGGGGAAACAACTCGATTTGCGCATAGAGAAGGACTGCATCATTACGCATCTTACACGCGGCGATAATTATACAATACATCACTCAGGATATGCGTACATAATCCTGACATGTTATTTAGGCTAGTGCACTTCTCCAGATCCTACATGATGCGCAAACAAGCTACTTCTCACAACCTCTTACATGGCGATGCAACGCATGGCGGCTACGCGTACTCAGTCGGAGATGTTGACGACGTCCTTGGCCCTGCCAAGGGTGAGGCGTAGCGAAGCCGGGGACTCGACTTCCTCACTGATAGGCTCCATGCGAGTAGTACTGCGCCGAGTAGATGGAGCGGGTGCCAGGGGTGGAACGACACGGATTGGAGTCGGTGCGAGTGGCGGAGCAGTGCGCGCTGGAGTGGGTGCAATGACCTGGTTGAACTCCTCGGTGGAAGGCAGGCGACGAGCAGGAGCATGGGATGCAGAGGATGAGACGAAAGTCAGGGGCGGTGCAGTAGGCAGGAGCTCCCTCCTGTTGGCGGCACATCCGTGGACTGAGTCCATGCGGGCGGCCACAAAGTCATCCACCAAGTTGTCGAAGGCTGCCTCCATGGCCCGGAGATACTCAATAAGCATCTCAAAAGCCTCGTCCCGTTCTCCTCTGTGGCAGGAGAATGCGTAGTGACAGGTGTAGGGCACATGGCAAGGTAGATAGCGGTAGCGACGAGCCTTCATCGCGGGAAGGACATCCCTGAGACGAGCTATCGCCTCGCGGGCTGCCATCTGGATGGCATGCTTCTCCGAAGGCATGGCTCTCCCCAAGAATCGGAAGCGGCGTAGATCACCACGCCCTCCCTTGAACTGCACCGCGGCCTGGTGCATAGTCAGACTGTCGTTGACTCTGTGCTGACAGAGAGTGTCGATTGGGCGCACAGACGGCCCCATCGCGACCTGAACGACGAAGGAGAGAAGCTTGACGAACCCATCGGGTACGTTGGCGAAGGTCTGAGACTCGCAGCTGCGGTCGGCCATCTACAAAAGTAGGCAAAAATCCTGAATGGCCAGTTCATAAATATATGCTGACTGTCAGAAAAATGACTACTATTGTAAAAACATGAATAAGCTCTATCATGCTCATAACCGATTAGCGATCGCACCTAGTGGCTTCCTACAGTCAGCCTGGCTCTGGTACCAAGCTTGTCACGACCGGTTTTCCCAATAAAAATATTTATTGAGAAACCAATCTTTAGAACCCAGTTTGAGATAAAACCTCCTCACTGGCAGACAAACTTTTGATACAATAAGCCAGTAGCATAAATATATTACAGGGTTGAGCTGACGATGCTCAACAATTTATTACAAGCGTGCCAATAATTATACATAAAGGCGAATAATGACACAAGGGAGTGGTGGCATACTACTGACTCGCAAATATGGTAGAGGTGGAGAACACAGTGGGGAGTGGATATGGGATTCTCAAACTAACATCCCATCGAGCGTCGAGGTGAAGCTCGATGAATTTACTAGGGTAGCGGAAGCGGATATGAAACAGTGACCAACTCCAGGGTTGCACGAGACTGACTGGGACTCCTCTAGGCGTCGGATTCGCTATCGAACTCTTCATCCATGAGATCACCTTCGTCAGCATCTGGCCAAATCAACAAGCCAGTGAGTACTTTGAAAGTACTCGCAAGACAGTACGGACGTAAGATATAACAAATGCCAACATGAAATACATGGATCAATAACCAGTATGATCAGACATAGAAGTGATAATGCTGGGTGCCAAACGAGTGTCTGAAAGACTCCTTGAGCGGAAAATGCGGAATAATAATACTGGTGCCAAACGAGTGTCTGAAAGACTCCTCGAGCGGAAAATGCGGAATAATAATACTGGTGCCAAACGAGTGTGTGAAAGACTCCTCGAGCGGAAAATGCGGAATAATAATACTGGTGCCAAACGAGTGTCTGAAAGACTCCTCGAGCGGAAAATGCGGAATAATAATACTGGTGCCAAACGAGTGTCTGAAAGACTCCTCGAGTGGAAAATGCGGAATAATAATACTGGTGCCAAACGAGTGTCTGAAAGACTCCTCGAGCGGAAAATGCGGAATAATAATACTGGTGCCAAACGAGTGTCTGAAAGACTCCTCGAGCGGAAAATGCGGAATAATAATACTGGTGCCAAACGAGTGTCTGAAAGACTCCTCGAGCGGAAAATGCGGAATAATAATGCCACAATCGGGCGTCTGAGCGACACCACATAAAGGGCTTTAAAAGAAATGCCACAGTCGGGCGTCTGAGCGACACCACATAAAGGGCTTTTGACTGATAAGGAAATAATATACTCATCATAATATAATCAACTCATGGAATTAAACGGGTTAGTCCATCCACAAGAATAAACATTTAACCGGTCTTAGAGCTCATGCGTCCCACCGGGAAATCTGTCACCAAACTGGCACATGACTGTTAGCAGGGAACTTGGAAATAGATAAGATGATTTAAGGATATAGAGCTCTGCAGAGTTTGTACCAAAAATTTCCCACAGTCGACGGATTTCCGTAGTCCCTAGGACTAGTTCCGTTACGGTATTTCAGAAGAAAACACAGCAATCTAGTACACACCCATCCAACTCTTCGATGCCAGGAATCACCCTCAACATCGTCCAAGAAAAACTATTGAGACGGGGAGATCACAATCTCGAATAGCATGGGATCAAATTTATATACGCGCGCTCTAAGGGGTGCCCCCCTCTCGGTCCCAACCGGAAACACCCATGCCCCCTGACCGGATGCCTGGCTTTAATCCAGGGCCATGGAACCAGCATCCCGGCCTCTCCTTTTTGGTGTGTACCAAGAAAGCGGTTTGCGACTTACTAAACCATATCCCTTTCGGGAAACATGTGGTAGTACAGGGAAAGGGAATGGATATGAACCAACCGATACGGGTTGGTACTGAAGATAACTTGCATGGTCTAAGACTGGCATGCTACAACACTGCCATCTTACCCATCTTCATGCCAACACATGGCCTTACATACTCACGTCCATCGACGTGTGAAATCATCGGGATTACTTGCTCCAAGAATGCATAATGAACGGTTCATCGGTATGCTCCACGCATGCCATGAAACTATCTACATGCAACCATGCCAATACACTCATCATATCAAAAGTTCGAACATGCTTGCCTGGTTCAGAGTAGTCGGAGCCTAGCTCGGTGAAGTTCGCGGTCCCGCCACCTCCGTCGGTATCTACGGTACAGAGAAAACATACGCGCTAACGTGAATACCGAGAGGTGCAGAAACAATATTGCAAATAATTTTCAAATAAATCTGATAAAAAACTAGACAAAATTTTGAAGAGAACAGAAAAAGAATCACTCAAAAATATGCTTCTGATAAAAAGTTATAAGGGTTTTTGCCCAGGGACTCATCTGTAATGAAACAGAAACTTCCCAGTGTTTTTTTATAAAAACAGAAAACGTTTCGATAGAAACTACGCCGGCCCAGAGGGAAAGCGTATTCTGGCAAAAGACGCCTTCAGAAAACGATTCGATCAGAAAAGACGGAGAGGCTGACAGGCGGGTCCCATCCGTCAGGTTTAAAATTTAAAAGAGGCGGGTCGGGGCTCGCTGGCGCCCGAGGGCCGCGGTGGTCGCCGGCGGCGATCCACGACGAGGTGGGGAGATCGGAGGTTACCTCCGTGCTCAGGGTGCCATTACGCGCTGGATGGTGGTCGAGGTGGTCGCCGGGAAGCACCACGTCGGCGGTGGCCCCTGCTCCGGCGGACGGCGGTTCGGGCGTGGATGGAGGTCGCCGGAGAGAGCTGCACAGATCAAATTGAGGAGGGGGTCAAGGATCTGGTAGCTATAGAGGGCGATGGACGGAGTTTGGGCGCCGGAGACGGCCTCACCGGAGCGAATCGAGCTGGAGGCCGAGGCGGAGCGGGGTGGCCGGAGTCGGGGGAGGAGACCTCCTCGAGGTCCTCCCAGTGACCTGGCAGGGTGTTGGTGGAGTGTAGGGGTGGTGCGTGCTCGCGGAAGGGCTCGGGGTCTCCTTTTATAGGCGATCCGAGGCGGTGGCCGAGAACGGCGTTCTCCGGCGAGTGATTACGGTGGTGCAGTGCTTGGTCGGGGGAGTTTAGGAATTGAGCACCGCCATGGAGGTTCGCGGAGTCCATTTTGGAGCCAACGGCGTTGGTTTAAGCTTGCTGAGGTGGAGCTCGATGGAACGGGACGGCGCGGGTCCATCGGCGGCAGAGAGCACGCTCTGTGCGTGCCGCGCCACGACGGCTGTGCTGCATGCGTGCGCTGGCGTGGAGGTGGACACGCGGAGCCATCAGCGGGGCTGTGCGGCGCGGAACGGCGTTGATCCGCCGTTCTGCTCCCTGTTGGCTGCCACGGCGGTTCAGCCGCCGCGGGACACGCCGGCGCGGTCGGGTCAGAGCGCCACCGATGCCAGGAAGAAGCCAAGCGCGCGTGCGGGGCTCTGGACACGCAGACCAGGTGGCGAGCAACGTGCCAAGGGCACTGTGTGCGCGTGACTGAAGATGATCTGAAGAAATCAACACTGAAGACTGAATTTGCTGAATGTGTTTGAACAGTGCATGCAAGGTGTTCGACAGAATGATCCAGGCATGTAGGGATTTTTCCTTGGGCTGATTTTTGGTGGAGTGACTTCTCATTGCTCTAGTAGGTTGCCTGATTTTTGGTGGAATTTTTGGAGAAGTGTAGATATGAATTTCACCAAATTTGACAAATCTGGTCCAAACTTGCAGGGAGTGTAAGTTGAAAATTTTGAAAAGAAGATGAGTGGATCAAGATGGTTCTGGGTTGTGGGTGCAAAGGACTAGCCAGTAGAGTTGGTTTGAAGTCAAATCTCAAATGGAAAAGGGTACTTGCTTTGAAAATCCATCAGGCTCAAAATAATTGACAAAAAATATTTGAGAGATAAAATAAAATCCAAAACTTGTTTGGATGAGTTGGGATAGGGAATTTGAGTTGTTGACAAGGAGGGGTGAAGATGTTGGAGTGGTTTTGCCTCATGGGCAAGGTACAAGGTCATGGATGGTTTTCAATAGAATGAAAATCCCAAATCTTTTTCATAGAGTTTTTCTTAAAAAGAAAACTCCAATAAAAATCTGAGAAGGGAAACAATAGAGAGAAGGAGTTTTTAAGAAGGTCAAACCCAGGGCTTGAAGGAGAAAACAGAAAAACACTAGTCAAGGAAAAAGGAAATTTTAAGAAGGTTGTTTTACTGAAAGCCTCAAATTTCAAGGAAAATCCAGCAAGGATTTTGCAAAAACCCAAATGAAATTTTTGGAGTGTCACAGTGGAGCTCCAGGGGGGCCACGAGGCAGGGGGCGCGCCCAGGGGCGCAGGTGCGCCCCCACCCTCGTGGCAAGGGTATGGGCCCCGTGGCCTTGATTCTTTCGCCATTATTTTTTATTATTTCCAAAAATAATCTTCGTGAAGTTTAAGGTCATTCCGAGAACTTTTGTTTCTGCACATAAATAACACCATGGCAATTCTACTGAAACAGTGTCAGTCCAGGTTAGTTCCATTCAAATCATGCAAGTTAGAGTCCATAACAAGGGCAAAAGTGTTCGGAAAAGTAGATACGACGGAGACGTATCAACTCCCCCAAGCTTAAACATTTGCTTTCCACAAGCAATTTAGCTGATAAACTGAAAGTGATAAAGAAAAACTTTTACAAACTCTGTTTGCTCTTGTTGTTGTAAATATGTAAAGCCAGCATTCAAGTTTTCAGCAAAGATTATGAACTAACCATATTCACAATAATACTTAGGTTTCATGTTTACTCATGTCAATGGCATAATCAACTAGCGAGCAATAATAATAAATCTCGGATGACAACACTTTCTCAAAACAATCATAATATGATATAACAAGATGGTATCTCGCTAGCACTTTCTGAGACCGCAAAACATAAATGTAGAGCACCTTTAAAGATCAAGGACTAACTAAACATTGTAATTCATGGTAAAAGAGATCCAGTCATACCCAATATAAATTAATAGTAATGGATGCAAATGATAGCAGTGCGCTCCAGCTGGTGCTTTTTAATAAGAGGGTGATGATTCAACATAAAAGTGAATAGATAGGCCCTTCGCAGAGGGAAGCAGAGATTTGTAGAGGTGCCAGAGCTCGATTTTAAAGCAGAGATAAATAATATTTTGAGCGGCATACTTTTATTGTCAACATAGAAACCAAGAGATGGCGATATCTTCCATGCTACACACATTATAGGCGGTTCCCAAACAGAATGGTAAATTTTATACTCCCCCTCCACCAACAAGCATCAATCCATGGCTTGCTCGAAAAAATGAGTGCCTCCAACTAACAACATTCCCTGGGGAGTTTTGTTTGCAATTATTTTGATTTGATTTGCATAAAGCATGGGACTGGGCATCCCGGTGACCAGCCATTTTCTCGTGAGTGAGGAGCGGAGTCCACTCCTCTTGAGAATAACCCTCCTAACATGGAAGATATGGACAACCCTAGTTGATACATGAGCTATTCGAGCATACAAAATAGAATTTGATTTGAAGGTTTAGAGTTTGGCACATACAAATTTACTTTGAATGGCAGGTAGATACCGCATATAGGAAGGTATAGTGGACTCATATGGCATAACTTTGGGGTTTAAGGGATTGGATGCACAAGCAGTATAACCGCTTAGTACAAGTGAAGGCTAGAAAAAGACTGGAAAGCGACCAACTAGAGAGCGACAACAGTCATGAACATGCATTAAAATTAATAAACATTGAGTGCAAGCATGAGTAGGATATAATCCACCATGAACATACATATCGTGAAGGCTACGTTGATTTGTTTCAACTACATGTGTGAACATGTGCCAAGTCAAGTCACTTGAATCATTCAAAGGAGGATACCACCCCATCATACCACATCACAACCATTTTAACAGCATGTTGGCACACAAGGTAAACCATTATAAACTCCTAGCTAATTAAGCATGGCATAAGCAACTACAATCTCTAATTGTCATTGCAAACATGTTTATTCATAATAGGCTGAATCAGGAACGATGAACTAATCATATTTACAAAAACAAGAGAGGTCGAGTTCATACCAGCTTCTCCCATCTCAATCAGTCCATCAGATATCATTATAATTGCCTTTCACTTGAACGACCGAACGATGTGAATAATAATAATAGTGCACATGCATTGGACTAAGCTGGAATCTGTAGGCATTCAATAAAGGAGAAGACAAGGCAATATGGGCTCTTGATTAAATCAACAATAATGCATATAAGAGCCACTTCAACAATTTTATCATGGTCTTCTCCTATCGACCCCCAAATAAAAGAAAATAAATAAAAATATTTACACGGGAAAGCTCCCAACAAGCAAAAGAAGAACGGGAAATCTTTTTGGGTTTTCTTTTTAATTATTACTACTACAGCAATAAAAGTAAACTAGCTAAAGATTACTACTAATTTTTTAGTTTTCTTAAGGTTTATCAAACACACAAGAAGAAAGCATAAAAAGAAAATAAACTAGCATGGATATTACAGTGAAAGAGTATGAGCACCGACATCTAGCAATGAGTGTGTGAACATAAATGTAATGTCGGTGAGAGATACGTACTCCCCCAAGCTTAGGCTTTTGGCCTAAGTTGGTCTATTGCCACGGCTGGCCTGGCGGATATCCAAAGTTGTAGTTGGGTCGTACTGAGAAGCAGTCATTGCATCATGGGCTGCAGCTTGGAGGCGAGCTATCTCAGCCCTCCTCTTATACTCTTCCGCCTCCTCTCTGGTTATGAAATATCTCCCCTTTGCCTCAAAGTCAAAGAAAGTTGAAGCAGGGAGAGCGACGTGATAGGTGCGTCGTCTATCAAAGATTAGTCGGTATTGGAGGAACTGGTCGTTCCTCTTAACAAAACGATGGCGAACCATAGCCTCATAATCTAAATAAGTAGGAGGTAACTCAATATCATCCTCACATATGGTTACACCAAGAAAATTAGCTATACGGGTTGCATAAATTCCACCAAAGAAATCTCCATTAAATATATTATGATGCAACCTACATGCAACAATGGCTCCCAAATTATAATGTTTATCTCCTAACACAGCACTCTGAGAATACTGAGGTCAGGGACACACATGTGGCATGCTTCATCCTTACCATTTATGCACCTACCTATAAAGAGAGCAAAATAATGTATAGCAGGAAAATGAATGTTCCCTATGGTAGCTTGTGCTATGTCTCTAGATTCCCTCATAGTTATACTAGCAAGAAAATCTCTAAATTCAGTTTTGCGAGGTCCACTAGTACTACCCCATTGTGGAAGTTTGCAACCAGTGGTAAAATCCTCTAAGTCCATAGTATATGAATTTTCATAAAGATTAAATAGGACAGTTTGAGAATTACGTGAAGATGAAAATTCAAACCTCCTCACAATGGAACTAGTTAGATAGTGGTACTGGCAGCACTTTTCTGCCTCGAAGCTCACAAAATCAGCGTTACGCAAATATGCGTTAAATTCTTCCTTAATTCCTACTCGATCCATGAAGTCCTTTGAAGGCCATTCACAAGGCCGTACTGGAGCGTCCCTTGGTGGTTCATCATCAGCATCATGCATTGCAAGCCTGGGTCCTTGCTTCCTTGAAGGACCACCTTGGTACATTTTCCTAAATATATTTCTTCCTCTGAATTTTTTTTGAAATTTTTAGTAACTTCAAATAAAAGTGAACCAAGCTCAACAAAATTGATAGCAACTACTCCTACAAGTTCCTAGAGACTATATCATGCATTAGAACTACTTGGAACCATATAAATTTGACATGCAAGCTCAAGAACATGGTCACCTAGGTAGCACAAATTTGCAATGAATAAAGCACTAGAAAAAAACTAATTGGACCAATGGAGGAGTCACATACCAAGGAACAATCCCCCAAAGCAGTTTTGTGAGAGGTGCTTTGAGCAAGCAGATCAAAAATCGCAGCAAAATGAGCTAGAACTCATGCTTGAGCTGGATGATAATTTTTTTGGGAGGAAGAAGAAGTGTGTGGGTGAAGGAATAAGTGGAGGGGAGCCATCATGGGCCCACGAGGCAGGGGGCGCGCCCTGGACCCTCGTGCCTAAGTGCTTGCTCCCCCTGCTGTGTTCTAAGTGCCAAATATTCTCAAATATTACATAAAAAATCATATTTCAATTTCAGGGCATTTGGAGAACTATTATTTTCAGGGTATTTTTTATATTGCACGGATAATTCAGAAAACAGACAGGAAAATACTTTTTTTTCTTTATTTCAACTAAATAACAGAAAGTAGAGAGAGGGTACAGAAGGTTGTGCTTTCTAACTTCATCCATCTCATGCTCATCAAAAGGAACCCACTAACAAGGTTGATCAAGTCTTATTAACAAACTCATTCCGAATAACATGGAACCGGAGAAATTTCGAATAACACTATGTTACCTCAACGGGGATATGCACATCCCCAATAATAAGAATATCATGTCTCTTTTTGACAGTAGGAAGAGGAAATTCAAAACCTCCAAAAATAATCGATGGAATTTTTCCAATAGAATTGATACTATGGACTTGAGGTTGTTTCCTCGGAAAGTGTACCGTATGCTCATTACCATTCACATGAAAATTGACATTGCCTTTGGTCTTCCAAGAATAATAGACATACTATCATCCTCGGGAATATCAAGAATAACAAAGTCTGTTAAAATAGTAACGTTTGCAACCACAACAGGCACATCCTCACAAATACCGACATGTATAGCAGTTGCTTTATCAGCCATTTGCAAAGATATTTCAGTAGGTGTCAACTTATTCAAATAAAGTCTACGATATAAAGAGAGAGGCATAACATAACACCGGCTCCAAGATCACATAAAGCAGTTCTAACATAATTTCTTTTAATGGAGCATGGTATAGTTGGTACTCCTGGATCTCCAAGTTTCTTTGGTATTCCACCCTTAAAAGTATAATTAGCAAGCATGGTGGAAATTTCAGCTTCCGGTATCTTCCTTTTATTAGTAACAATTTCTTTCATATACTTAGCATAAGGATTCATTTTGAGCATATCAGTTAATCGCATACACAAAAAGATAGGTCTAATCATTTCAGCAAAGCGCTCAAAATCCAAATCATCCTTTTTCTTGGATGGTTTGGGAGGAAAAGGCATGGGTTTCTGAACCCATGGTTCCCTTTCTTTACCGTGCTTCCTAGCAACAAAGTCTCTCTTATCATAACGTTGATTCTTTGATTTGTTGGGGAACGTAGTAATTTCATAAATTTTCCTACGCACACGCAAGATCATGGTGATGCATAGCAACGAGAGGGGAGAGTGTTGTCTACGTACCCTCGTAGATCGAAGCGGAAGCGTTGACGCAACGTAGAGGAAGTAGTCGTACGTCTTCCCGATCCGACCGATCCAAACACCGTTACTCCGGCGCCTCCGAATTCTTAGCACACGTTCAACTCGATGATGATTCCCGGGCTCCGATCCAGCAAAGCTTCGGGGAGGAGTTCCGTCAGCACGACGGCGTGGTGACGATCTTGATGTACTACCTACGCAGGGCTTCGCCTAAGCACCGCGACAATATGACCGAGGTGGAATATGGTGGAGGGGGGCACCGCACACGGCTAAGGAACGATCACGTTGATCAATTATGTGTTCTAGGGTGCCCCCTGCCCCCGTATATAAAGGAGCAAGGGGGGAGGTGCGGCCGGCCCTATGGTGGCGCGCAGGAGGATTCCTACTCCTACCGGGAGTAGGACTCCCCTCCCGTTCCTTGTCCAACTAGGAGAGGAGGAGGGAGAATAGGAAAGGGGGGGGGGGGGCGCCGCCCCTCCCTCCTTGTCCAATTCGGACTAGGGGGAGAGGGGGCGCGTGGCCAGCCCTGGCAGCCCCTTCCTCTTCTCCACATTAGGCCATGAGGCCCATTAACCCCCGGGGGGGTTCCGGTAACCCCCCCGGCGCTCCGTTATTATCCGAAACCACTCGGAACCATTCCGATGTCTGAATATAGTCGTCCAATATATCAATCTTTACGTCTCGACCATTCTGAGACTCCTCGTCATGTCCGTGATCTCATCCGGGACTCAGAACTAACTTCGGTACATCAAAATGCATAAACTCATAATATAACTGTCATCGAAACCTTAAGCGTGCGGACCCCACGGTTCGAGAACAATGTAGACATGACCGAGACTCGTCTCCGGTCAATAACCAATAGCGGGACCTGGATGCCCATATTGGCTCCTACATATTCTACGAAGATCTTTATCGGTCAGACCGCATAACAACATACGTTGTTCCCTTTGTCATCGGTATGTTACTTGCCCGAGATTCGATCGTCGGTATCCAATACCTAGTTCAATCTCGTTACCGGTAAGTCTCTTTACTCGTTCTGTAATACATCATCTCGCAACTAACTCATTGGTTGCAATGCTTGCAAGGCTTATGTGATGTGCATTACCGAGAGGGCCCAGAGATACCTCTCCGACAATCGGAGTGACAAATCCTAATCTCGAAATACGCCAACCCAACATCTACCTTTGGAGACACCTGTAGAGCTCCTTTATAATCACCCAGTTACGTTGTGACGTTTGGTAGCACACAAAGTGTTCCTCCGGCAAACGGGAGTTGCATAATCTCATAGTCATAGGAACATGTATAAGTCATGAAGAAAGCAATAGCAACATACTAAACTATCGGGTGCTAAGCTAATGGAATGGGTCATGTCAATCACATCATTCTCCTAATGATGTGATCCCGTTAATCAAATGACAACTCATGTCTATGGCTAGGAAACATAACCATCTTTGATCGACGAGCTAGTCAAGTAGAGGCATACTAGTGACACTCTGTTTGTCTATGTATTCACACATGTATCATGTTTCCGGTTGATACAATTCTAGCATGAATAATAAACATTTATCATGAAATAAGGAAATAAATAATAACTTTATTATTGCCTCTAGGGCATATTTCCTTCATGATTGTGGGTTATCAAGATCGATAGGAGGTTCAATTTCTACATCATTATCATTACTAGGTTGAGCATTAACGTGAGCATCATCATTAACATTATCACCAGGTTCATGTTCATTACCAGATTGTGTTTCAGCATCAGAGATAGAAATATCATTTGGATTCTCAGGTGGTTCAGCAATAGGTTCACTAGAAGCATGCAAAGTCCTATCATTTTTCTTTTTCTTCTTTTTAGAAGGACTAGGTGCATCTACATTATTTCTCTGAGAATCTTGCTCAATTCTCTTAGGATGGCCTTCAGGATACAAAGGTTCTTGAGTCATTTTACCAGTTCTAGTAGCCACTCTAACAGCAAAATCATTATTCTTACTATTTAATTCATTGAGCAAATCATTCTGAGCCTTAAGTACTTGTTCTACTTGAGTGGTAACCATAGAAGCATGTTTACTTGTTCTACTCGTTGTGCCCCGACCCTGTCGCGCCCGTCGCCCCGCTCCCCGTCGTCGTTCAACGCCACCGCGCCGGCGCCGCCTCCCCGCTGGATTGCCTCGTCTCCTCCTCGCCACCCTCCTGATCCGGGCGCCTTGCTGCGGCGCCCCGGCGACGCCACCGCCCGAGGACGACGTCGCCCGCCTCCCCGACTGCCACCTCGTCGTTCCGCTACCCCACCAACCACCTCGAGCCGCTGCTTCCCCTTCCGGCTCACTGTGAGCCCCGCGCCCTCCTTTTTCCTCTGTGCTCCGGCCCCCTCCCCTAGCTCGTTCGACACTGACACCGACGCTCGTCGTCGCGCTCCCGCCCTTGGCCGCGTCCCTTGCCGCGCCGTGACGTGCGGCCCCGCATCCCGGGTGCCTTCCCTGGCCTGCTGGCTCTAGCCGCCCCCCCCCCTTGCTGCTGCCGCCGTTTGTGCCCACACGGGCCGCGTCGCAGTCCCGTCGCGCCAAAGCTGTGCCTGCAACCCCGCGCGCGCCTCGCGAGCCCTCGTTGGCCACGAGCCCGCTCACCCCAGCCGCTCCCCGCCGACCTGCTGCTGACCCGCGGCGCCGCCCAGGCCCGGCGCCCCTGGGGCTCCATTCACTCGCCCCTTTTGCGCCTGTTAACCCGGTTGGCCCCCCCTGGGCCACTTACGAGTGGGGCCCGCCCCCTGTAAAAATGAAAACGAAAATAAAAATGGAAAAGGGGGATGTTTAAAATTGTTAACTAATTAATTAGATAATTAGTTAATTAACTTAATTAACTTTGATTAATTAGCCTAATGAACATATTAAGTCTAACTGAACATGCTTAATTAAACTAGGCAATGGCAATTGGGCCCCACGCCTAGAGAACGTTTTATAAAAAGAAGAATTAAAAAATAATAATAATAAAATTAATTAATCAATTATTTGAATAACTAATTAAGTTAATTAATTCTGATTAACTAAACTAAACAACTAATTAAACTAATTAATCATGATTAGTTAGTCTAGTCAATGACAGGTGGGACCCACACGTCAGCTGACCAGTCAACACCTCTGTTGACTGCTGACGTCATGCTGACGTCCGCAAACACTGTTCTGGATAATGTTCAATTAAATTAATTAAATAAATTCTAAAATTAATTTAAATCTTCTAACATTAATATTAATTAAACCGTAGCTCGGATGAAAAAACTTTGTACATGAAAGTTTCTCAGAACGACGAGACGAATCTGGATACGCAGCCCGTTCGTCCACCACACATCCCTAACATAGCAAACACGCAACTTTCTCCCTCCGGTCAATGTGTCTGAAAACGCGAAACACCGGGGATACTTTCCCGGATGTTTCCCCCCTTCACCGGTATCACCCCATACCGCGTTAGGTCACCTCTAGCACGCGCATTGCCATGTTGTACTTTGATTGCTCTGTTATTTATTGTGTTCCCCCTCCGTTACTTCTTTCTGGTAGACACCGAGACCGACGCCGCTGCTGGTGCCCCGATCGACTACGTTGTTGACGACCCCTCCTTCTTGTCTGAGCAACCAGGCAAGCCCCCCCTTGATCACCAGATATCGCCTACTCTTCTCTATACTGCTTGCATTAGAGTAGTGTAGCATGTTACTGCTTTCGTTATACCTATCCTGATGCATAGCCTGTCTTTGATACTGCTGTTGATACCTTACCTGCAATCCTACTTGCTTAGTATAGGATGCTAGTGCTCCATCAGTGGCCCTACACACTTGTCCGTCTGCCATGCTATACTATCGGGTCGTGATCACTCGGGGTGATCACGGGCATATACTATATACTTTACACTGATACATTACATGTGATACTGTTCAGAGATGGGGGCTGAAGGGGCAGGTGGCTCCATCCCGGTAGAGGTGGGCCTGGGTTCCCGATGGCCCCCGACTGTTACTTTGTGGCGGAGCGATAGGCCAGGTTCAGACCACCTAGGAGAGAGGTGGGCCTGGCCCTAGTCGGCGTTCGCGATACTTAACACGCTTAACGAGATCTGGGTATTTGATCTGAGTCTGGCCATTTGGTCTATACGCACTAACCACCTACGCGGGAGTAGTTATGGGTATCCCGACGTCGTGGTATCAGCCGAAGCACTTCTTGACGTCAGCGACTGAGTGGCGCGCGCCGGGTAGGACCGCGTAACGTGACTTCCGTTGTACTGGAGGTTGCTAGGTCTGCTCACCGGCCGCGTTCGCAACGTGCAGGTGTGCTCAGGGCGATGGGCCCCGACCCCTGCGCGCATAGGTTTAGACCGGCGTGCTGACCGCTCTGTTGTGCCTAGATGGGGCTGCGACGTGTTGATCTTCCGAGGCCGGGCATGACCCAGGAAGGTGTGTCCGGCCAAATGGGATCAAGCGTGTTGGGCTATGTGGTGCACCCCTGCAGGGAAGTTTATCTATTCAAATAGCCGTGTCCCTCGGTAAAAGGACGACCCGGAGTTGTACCTTGACCTTATGATAACTAGAACTGGATACTTAATAAAACACACCCTTCCAAGTGCCAGATACAACCCGGTGGTCGCTCTCTAACAGGGCAACGAGGAGGGGATCGCCGGGTAGGATTATGCTATGCGATGCTACTTGGAGGACTTCAGTCTACTCTCTTCTATATGCTGCAAGACGGAGGCTGCCAGAAGCGTAGTCTTTGACAGGATTAGCTATCCCCCTCTTATTCTGGCATTCTGCAGTTCAGTCCACCGATATGGCCCTTTACACATTTACCCATGCATATGTAGTGTAGCTCCTTGCTTGCGAGTACTTTGGATGAGTACTCACGGTTGCTTCCTCCTTCTTTTCCCTCTATCCCTTCTACCTGGTTGTCGCAACCAGATGTTGGAGCCCAGGATCCAGACGCCACCGTTGACGTCAACTTCCACTACGCCAGAGGTGCCTACTACTACGTGCAGCCCGCTGACGATGACCAGGAGTAGTTAGGAGGACCCCAGGCAGGAGGCCTGCGCCTCTTTCGATCTGTATCCCAGTTTGTGCTAGCCTTCTTAAGGAAACCTTGTTAACTTATGTCTGTACTCAGATATTGTTGCTTCCGCTGACTTGTCTATGATCGAGCACTTGTATTCGAGCCCTCGAGGCCCCTGGCTTGTATTATGATGCTTGTATGACTTATTTATGTTTTAGAGTTGTGTTGTGATATCTTCCCGTGAGTCCCTGATCTTGATCGTACACATTTGCGTGCATGATTAGTGCACGATTGAATCGGGGGCGTCACAAGTTGGTATCAGAGCCGACTGCGTGTAGGAGTCCCCCTTCCACACTCCTTGGCCGAAGTCGAGTCTAGACATTGCAAAAACTTTTACTAACATGGCTGTGTGTCTTATGGGCCCACGTCGCCATTGGGTGGTACTAGGATCTTTTACTCCTTGTCTATACTCTGGGACTCTGATCTCTCTTCTATTCGGGTTAAATAAATTTTGCTAAATCTAACATTAGGATCTCGTTATCACTCTCACCCGGAGAGCCCCTTATTACTGTTGATCGTCTGCTGCACGTGAAGACCCTGAAGATACTCTCCGCCGTTAACCCGAGAACTTTTGTTCATCGTGTTTGCAATTCCCCCTTCCACCGTCAACCCTTATGGATAACTACTTGCAGTTGTTATTCTTACATTCATCCCCAGTTGGTCTTGATATTACAAGATACCCCGAAATACTCGTCGCTGTTTCGATAATCCTTCGAACTTACCGCCTTGCTGTTCTTTGTCACCTGAATACCCCTACGGATAATTCTCGCACTTATCGAGTATCTGCTCATCCCCCAGTTGTTCATGTGTTTCACAATGGTCTTCGAAATACTATTCGATCCTCCAAAAATCCTTAGTAACTTATTGCTCTGCAATACTTGTCTGCTTGCAGGATGGATGCTTCCCATATATCTGGCAATATTCACTAGTATCTTTTGACACCGTCATTTTGATCCTATTGATTCAACATGTGTGCGAATGCACACAATCATCTATCAACCCTTCTAAATTATCTTTCCGGCTTAGACATCATTTTTGAACATGAGCTGGTTCTCGACCAAACTATTTGTCGTCAATTGTGCCTCTGGTCTACCCAACTTATCCATCCTTGATAGGAGCGTCTGCTTCTGATCCTTTGTTTTGGAAATCATAATTCATTTGTTATCTAAGCATCGAATTTTTCAGATGTTCTATAATATGATGCCCGTGCATTCTTCTTCCTCTAGTTGAGTACCGATACCCACATCAGCCCCGTTGTGGACCGCCATACCCATTGCTGGGTTATAATCCGACAATGTCCTTCACAACCAAAATTCTTGTGAGTTCTTTACCTGATACATAATGCCCTTGGTAAATTGTATCATCTGCTTGGCCAACCATGCTCTGCTTTCGAGCTGGTGGTATCTACTATTGAAGCTTGTGGTATAGGTTTCCACGATACCCTAACGGGTTGAACCTATGCCTTCCCTTATATGTGTGAACTCGGAAGTTTTCACGAGTCATACTCATCTGGTATTTCACCAGGTAAAACTTTCAACACTAATGCCTTTATCAAAGCGAGAAGTGAATGGCAGGTTATACATTGAAGAAGTGGGAGTCGACCTTGAACCTTGCGTTCATGCCCATGGACACGATGTATAACTTATCATGGAAGCTGCTCGTAAAAATAGTTACCCCCTTGTTATAAGTGCCCGTATTTGTGGTTTGATCATTTACAAATGTGGTTCTGACCATATTGTTCCCCTTTGATTCAATTTCCCAGACAAGTTTAAGCACTTGTCTTCTGCAGGGCATTACCCTAGTCCAGCCTCTACTTTAATCTGTCGTCGAGGATTACCCCCTGGCATCTCGAGATTATCATGGAACTGCATAACTTCTTATGAGTTCTCCATCAAGTGCTACATTCTCACTGATTCCAATTTTTTTTCACGGGCCCTGCGTTATTAAACACTCAAGGACATCGATAACTGAATCGAGTCCGCACTACGGTTCAACAACTCTTAGTAATCCTCCTTACTTACGAGTTTGTACCCGATCACGTCATTCCTAGCCTATTTGGCTATATCATTATCATGATGATTTTAATTGTGCTACCTGGTCCTTATTCCTGGAGCACAACTTTCAACGATGAGCTAAGCTTGCGTCGATTTTCGCCGTCATATCATTTCTCCTTGAACAACAAACTCGATTTCGAGTTTGTGTCCTAAACGTGGTTCCAATAACCTTTCGCTTCATCATTCATTTGACTTGATGTCATCGTCGATCGGTTACATCTTCGTGAAATCTCTTGACAAATGTGTCGTGATCATCATCAATATTCCGAGCTTTTCCATGATATCAATTGAATTCATGATGAGAAGTACCATCCTTGCCTCGATGATTTGTGATGTCATCGACCACTTTATTGTCTTCCCTCCAACACAAACTTGCTCGTGTTTTGTGTTATACCTTGAGATCCTTGCTATCCAGCCTTTGTTCTTCTTTACCTTGGGGTATTACCATCTTTTATGTCAGGATTGTTATGGGAATTTCACCACCTCTGGAGAATTCTTAATACAAGTGATACTTATCACGATCACCATTCTAATACTGATCATGCTACCTAAGCCCATATTTCGGGTGCACCTTTCAACCAATGTTTAAATTGTGTATGTTTCCCTCGAGCATACATCATTATGTCATTTGATCTGAAAAATGTTATCGCCTTGTTCACATGATTGTGGAAATCCATCCTTTTGGAATTCTCGATGAATGGTCGCTGAGTCCATCAGCCACCACCTCATCCTCTCCTTGGCTTAATGATGAACCCTTGTTCGGAACTCGCTTCCATAGTTCATTTCCCGAGAATCTTACATTGTCATCTCGTCAATTGTGTTGCACCTTTTATTCTCAGGCATCCCGAGTCCGTGGTATCCTGACACCAATCAGATCTGAAATTCGGCCAGATATGATGGCTGGAACATATTCGCAAGAGTTATAACATTGGTCTTTAACCCGATAAGGTGTCATGCCTAGCACACCTGGCCGGAGGACCTAATGTTATAGTTTTCCTTTTTAGCAAGGTTATCTATTCTTCCATGAGAAATGGTAAGACTTATTCTACAAGTTGTTCCTGATGGATCCTTTTTGTTCCCAAAGTCTGATTTTCACCTGTTGACCATGTCAATGCTATCTCGAAGCACGTCTATGGTACTCAGTTCTTCAACAAGAACATTTGAAGCCCAATGCTAATTGTTTCTTGCTCAACTATCCAAACACCGTTGTATGAATAATGTCATGAAATTTTTCTCCCCTTACCTAAAGGGTTTTCTACATTATATCCTGTCAAGAATATCATGCTCTGCTTATCATTGGGGAGGATATACCCCTGAAATATCTGATAACCATATTTTCCTTTCCATTATTTGGTTTAACCTTTCTGGTGATCATTTTGGTCTAAGCAGTATTAATTCCCTGCTTATGTAGACCCCTCGTGTACAGTTCTGTCGATAAGACCCTGTTACTTTTGTTGATGACATTCCGGTAACCACCGATGGACGAGAACTTTGCCTATTGGTCCGCCTCGTTGCAACGAGCAGGAAAATGGTTCTCTTCGTCCCTCGCCCTTGGTACCAACGTTGTTGCCGACATAACTGACATGGTACTCTATGACATGCCTTGCTATCATGACCGGGCAAGATGTCACTGCTCCTATTAAAAAAAACCACCTGGCGGGCCCATAACCCACAGGTCCCAGGATCGAAACCTAACTGTCTTGTACACCCCCTATTCCCAAAGTTATTCCTCGCACGTGGCCTCGTATGCAATTCACGGGCCACCGTCCTAGTGATCTATTCTGGTATCAGACGCAATACTTACTCTCGCTACTCTGAACCCCTTTCTCACTCTGGTTTAGACTTCGATCAACTATCTATCCCCTTGGAACCTCTTATTGTACCTTCGTACCTTACTCTCGATGTATTTCATATGTTCAACTCGAGAGATAATCTTATACTCATTCATGGGTTAACCCCAGATTGTTTCCCTCAAAAGTATTCTGTTGTAGCTGAGTTGCCCCTTATCCTTTTGTAAGTACGATGGAGTTCCCGAAGAAATGATGACAAGTTTATCATGATGCATTGGAATAAAGAATTGAAGACATCAACGAAAGGGATTAACTTCTTCGAGAAGACCCGTTAGAATATCGTAACCAGAACTTTCCCCCTTACTCCCCTCCTAAATCTCGGGACGAGATTTCTTGTAGTGGAGGAGAATTGTGACGCCCGGATAATCAAGCTACAGTAGCCTCTGCAAATAATGCCACGTCACCTCGATTACGGTTGCTAATCTCGCGTTAGTTCGAAACCAATTCAAATTCTAATTCAAAAGAAAAGCAAACAACAAAAGTTTTCAAAAACTTAAAACTAAAATGTTCGGGTTGTTTCAAATAAATCATAAGAAATTATGGTGGAGAAACCAAGCTTTTATAAAATGCTTAAATGAACTATAAGGATTTAAACAGTAGCAAAACCAATTAATTAAATGCCTTTTACAATTAATAAATTACTAAACTATTTTATTTTGTCACCAAACTCTTGGTGGCATTGGGGTATTTTGTAACACTAATTTAGGTACTACTTGTATATTTTTATAAAACCAAAATTAAAAGAAACTACAAATAAAAAAAGAAAGAAAATATAAAAACAGAAAAGAAAACTAACAAAGAACAAAAATAGAAATAAAAGAAAACCCCCTCAGCCCAACTGGGCCTTGGCCCAGCTAGGCCGGCCCACGCCACTGGCCTACTTAGGCCTCCCCACACTCCACCGTAACCCTAACCCACTCCCCTCGCTCCTCCCTCCCCATGTTCTGGATCGGGGGCGGCGCCCCTGCGCTCGCTGTGCCCCGACCATGTCGCGCCCGTCGCCCCGCTCCCCGTCGTCGTTCAACGCCACCACGCCGGCGCCGCCTCCCTGCTGGATTGCCTCGTCTCCTCCTCGCCACCCTCCGGATCCGGGCGCCTTGCCGCGGCGCCCCGGCGACGCCATCGCCCGAGGACGACGTCGCCCGCCTCCCCGACTGCCACCTCGTCGTTCCGCTACCCCACCAACCACCTTGAGCCGCTGCTTCCCCTTCCGGCTCACTGTGAGCCCCGCACCCTCCTTTTTCCTCTGTGCTCCGGCCCCCTCCCCTAGCTCGTTCGACACTGACACCGACGCTCATCGTCGCGATCCCGCCCTTGGCCGCGTCCCTTGCCGCGCCGTGACGTGCGGCCCCGCATCCCGGGCGCCTTCCCTGGCCTGCTGGCTCTAGCCGCCGCCCCCTCCCTTACTGTTGCCGCCGCTTGTGCCCACACGGGCCGCGTCGCAGTCCCGTCGCGCCAAAGCTGTGCCTGCAACCCCGCGCGCGCCTCGCGAGCCCTCGTCAGCCACGAGCCCGCTCACCCCAGCCGCTCCCCGCCGGCCTGCTGCTGACCCGCGGCGCCGCCCAGGCCCGGCGCCCCTGGGGCTCCATTCACTCGCCCCTTTTGCGCCTGTTAACCCGGTTGGCCCCCCCTGGGCCACTTACAAGTGGGGCCCGCCCCCTGTTAAAATGAAAACGAAAATAAAAATGGAAAAGGGGGATGTTTAAAATTGTTAACTAATTAATTAGATAATTAGTTAATTAACTTAATTAACTTTGATTAATTAGCCTAATGAACATATTTAGTCTAATTGAACATGCTTAATTAAACTAGACAATGGCAATTGGGCCCCACGCCCAGAGAACGTTTTATAAAAAGAAGAATTAAAAAATAATAATAATAAAATTAATTAATCAATTATTTAAATAACTAATTAAGTTAATTAATTCTTATTAACTAAACCAAACAACTAATTAAACTAATTAATCATGATTAGTTAGTCTAGTCAATGACAGGTGGGACCCACACGTCAGCTGACCAGTCAACACCTCTGTTGACTGCTGACGTCATGCTGATGTCAGCAAACACTGTTCTGGATAATGTTCAATTAAATTAATTAAATAAACTCTAAAATTAATTTAAATCTTCTAAAATTAATATTAATTAAACCGTAGCTCGGATGAAAAAACTTTGTACATGAAAGTTGCTCAGAACGACGAGGCGAATCCGAAAACGCGGCCCGTTCGTCCACCACACATCCCTAGCATAGCAAACACGCAAGTTTCTCCCACCGGTCAATCTGTCCGAAAACGCGAAACACCGGGGATACTTTCCCGGATGTTTCCCCCCTTCACCGGTATCACCCCATACCGCGTTAGGTCACCTCTAGCACGCGCATTGCCATGTTGTACTTTGATTGCTCTGTTATTTATTGTGTTCCCCCTCCGTTACTTCTTTCTGGTAGACACCGAGACCGACGCCGCTGCTGGTGCCCCGATCGACTACGTTGTTGACGACCCCTCCTTCTTGTCTGAGCAACCAGGAAAGCCCCCCCCCCCCTTGATCACGAGATATCGCCTACTCTTCTCTATACTGCTTGCATTAGAGTAGTGTAGCATGTTACTGCTTTCGTTATACCTATCCTGATGCATAGCCTGTCTTTGATACTGCTGTTGATACCTTACCTGCAATCCTACTTGCTTAGTATAGTATACTAGTGTTCCATCAGTGGCCCTACACTCTTGTCCGTCTGCCATGCTATATTATCGGGCCGTGATCACTCGGGGTGATCACGGGCATATACTATATACTTTACACTGATACATTACATGTGATACTGTTCGGAGATGGGGGCTGAAGGGGCAGGTGGCTCCATCCTGGTAGAGGTGGGCCTGGGTTCCCGACGGCCCCCGACTGTTACTTTGTGGCGGAGCGATAGGGCAGGTTCAGACCACCTAGGAGAGAGGTGGGCCTGGCCCTAGTCGGCGTTCGCGATACTTAACACGCTTAACGAGATCTGGGTATTTGATCCGAGCCTGGCCATTTGGTCTATACGCACTAACCACCTACGCGGGAGTAGTTATGGGTATCCCGACGTCGTGGTATCAGCCGAAGCACTTCTTGACGTCAGCGACTGAGTGGCGCGCGCCGGGTTGGACCGCGTAACGTGACTTCCGTTGTACTGGAGTTGCTAGGTCTGCTCACCGGCCGCGTTCGCAACGTGCAGGTGTGCTCAGGGCGATGGGCCCAGACCCCTGCGCGCATAGGTTTAGACCGGCATGCTGACTGCTCTGTTGTGCCTTGGTGGGGCTGCGACGTGTTGATCTTCCGAGGCCGGGCATGACCCAGGAAGGTGTGTCCGGCCAAATGGGATCAAGCGTGTTGGGCTATGTGGTGCACCCCTGCAGGGAAGTTTATCTATTCGAATAGCCGTGTCCCTCGGTAAAAGGACGACCCGGAGTTGTACCTTGACCTTATGATAACTAGAACTGGATACTTAATAAAACACACCCTTCCAAGTGCCAGATACAACCCGGTGGTCGCTCTCTAACAGGGCAACGAGGAGGGGATCGCCGGGTAGGATTATGCTATGCGATGCTACTTGGAGGACGTCAGTCTACTCTCTTCTATATGCTGCAAGACGGAGGCTGCCAGAAGCATAGTCTTCGACAGGATTAGCTATCCCCCTCTTATTCTGGCATTCTGCAGTTCAGTCCACTGATATGGCCCTTTACACATTTACCCATGCATATGTAGTGTAGCTCCTTGCTTGCGAGTACTTTGGATGAGTACTCACGGTTGCTTCCTCCTTCTTTTCCCTCTATCCCTTCTACCTGGTTATCGCAACCAGATGTTGGAGCCCAGGATCCAGACGCCACCGTTGACGTCAACTTCCACTACGCCAGAGGTGCCTACTACTACGTGCAGCCCGCTGACGACGACCAGGAGTAGTTAGGAGGACCCCAGGCAGGAGGCCTGCGCCTCTTTCAATCTGTATCCCAGTTTGTGCTAGCCTTCTTAAGGCAACCTTGTTAACTTATGTCTGTACTCAGATATTGTTGCTTCCGCTGACTTGTCTATGATCGAGCACTTGTATTCGAGCCCTCGAGGCCCCTGGCTTGTATTATGATGCTTGTATGACTTATTTATGTTTTAGAGTTGTGTTGTGATATCTTCCCGTGAGTCCCTGATCTTGATCGTACACATTTGTGTGCATGATTAGTGTATGATTGAATCGGGGGCGTCACAGCACCAGTCCATAGATGTATCGCTGGAGCTTGCATATTTTGTTAGTACCTTTAGGATTGACAAAACCTTCTAGTTGCATCATATACAACTCTTCTTTAATAAAACCATTAAGGAATGCAGTTTTGTTTATCCATTTGCCGGATTTCATAAAATACGACAATTGCTAACATGATTCGGACAGACTTAAGCATAGATACGAGTGAGAAACTCTCATCGTAGTCAACACCTTGAACTTGTCGAAAACCTTTTGCGACAATTCTAGCTTTGTAGATAGTAACACTACTATCAGCGTCCGTCTTCCTCTTGAAGATCCATTTATTTTCTATGGCTTGCCGATCATCGGGCAAATCCATCAAAGTCCATACTTTGTTCTCATACATGGATCATATCTCAGATTTCATGGCCTCAAACCATTTCGCAGAATCTGGGCTCATCATCGCTTCCTCATAGTTCGCAAGTTCCTCATGGTCTAGTAACATGAATTCCAGAACAGGATTATCGTACCACTCTGGTGCGGATCTCACTCTGGTTTACCTACGAGATTCAGTAGTAACTTGATCTGAAGTTACATGATCATCATCATTAGCTTCCTCACTAATTGGTGTAGTAGTCACAGGAACAGATTTCTGTGATGAACTACTTTTCCAATAAGGGAGCAGGTACAGTTACCTCATCAAGTTCTACTTTCCTCCCACTCACTTCTTTCGAAAGAAACTCATTCTCTAGAAAGGATCCATTCTCAGCAACGAATATCTTGCCTTCAGATCTGTGATAGAAGGTGTACCCAACTGCCTCCTTTGGGTATCCTATGAAGACACATTTCTCCGATTTGGGTTTGAGTTTATCAGGATGAAACTTTTTCTTATAAGCATCGCAACCCCAAACTTTTAAGAAACGACAACTTTGGTTTCTTGCTAAACCATAGTTCATATAGTGTCGTCTCAACGGATTTAGATGGTGCCCTATTTAACGTGAATGCAGCTGTCTCTAATGCATAACCTCAAAACGATAGTGGTAAATTGGCAAGAGACATCATAGATTGCACCATATCTAATAAAGTACGGTTATGATGTTCGGACACACCATTACACTGTGGTGTTCCAGGTGGCGTGAGTAGTGAAACTATTTCACATTGTTTTAACTGAAGGCCAAACTCGTAACTCAAATATTTTACCTCTGTGATCATATCGTAGAAACTTTTATTTTTCTTGTTACGATGATTCTCCACTTCTCTCTGAAATTCTTTGAACTTTTCAAATGTTTCAGACTTGTGTTTCATCAAGTACATATACCCATATCTGCTCAAATCATCTGTGAAGGTCAGAAAATAATGATACTTGTCGCGAGCCTTAATATTCATCGGACCACACACATCAATATGTACGATTTCCAACAAATCTGTTGCTCGCTCCATTGTTCCGGAGAACGGAGTTTTAGTCATCTTGCCCATAAGGCATGGTACGCAAGCATCAAGTGATTCATAATCAAGTGATCCCAAAATCCCATTAGCATGGAGTTTCTTCATGCGCTTTACACCAATATGATCTAAACGGCAGTGCCACAAATAAGTTGCACTATCATTACTAACTTTGCATCTTTTGGCTTCAATATTATGAATATGTGCATCTTTACAGTCGAGATCCAACAAACCATTTTCGTTGGTGTGTATGACCATAGAAGGTTTTATTCATGTAAACAGAACAACAATTGTTCTCTAACTTAAATGAATAACCGTATTGCAATTAACATGATCAAATCATATTCATGCTCAACGCAAACAACAAATAACACTTATTTAGTTTCAACACTAATCCCGAAAGTATAGGGAGTGTGCGATGATGATCATATCAATCTTGGAACCACTTCCAACACACATCGTCACCTTGCCCTTTAACTAGTCTTTGTTCATTCTGCAACTCCCGTTTCGAGTTACTAATCTTAGCAACTGAACTAGTACCAAATACTGAGGGGTTGCTATGAACACTAGTAAAGTACACATCAATAACATGTATATCAAATATACTTATGTTCACTTTGCCATCCTTCTTATCCGCCAATCACTTGGGGTAGTTCCGCTTCCAGTGACCAGTCCCTTTGCAGTAGAAGCAATTAGTCTCAGGCTTAGGACCAGACTTGGGCTTCTTCACTTGAGCAGCAACTTGCTTGTCGTTCTTCTTGAAGTTCCCCTTCTTCCCTTTGCCCTTTTCTTGAAACTAGTGATCTTGTCAACCATCAACACTTGATGTTTTTCTTTGATTTCTACCTTCGCAGATTTTAGCATCGCGAAGAGCTTGGGAATATTTTCCATTATCCCTTGCATATTATAGTTCATCACGAAGTTCTACTAACTTGGTGATGGTGACTAGAGAATTCTGTCAATCACTATCTTATCTGGAAGATTAACTCCCACTTGATTCAAGCGATTGTAGTACCCAGACAATCTGAGCACATGCTCACTAGTTGAGCGATTCTCCTCCATCTTTTAGCTATAGAACTTTGTTGGAGACTTCATATCTCTCAACTCGGGTATTTGCTGAAATATTAACTTCAACTCCTGGAACATCTCATATGGTCCATGACGTTCAAAATGTCTTTGAAGTACCGATTCTAAGCCGTTAAGCATGGTGCACTAAACTATTAAGTAGTCATCGTATTGAGCTAGCAAAACGTTCATAACGTCTGCATCTGCTCCTGCAATAGGTCCGTCACCTGGCGGTGCATCAAGGACATAATTCTTCTATGCAGCAATGAGGATAAACCTCAGATCACGGATCCAATCCGCATCATTGCTACTAACATTTTTCAACACAATTTTCTCTAGGAACATATCAAAATAAACACAGGGAAGCAACAACGCGAGCTATTGATCTACAACATAATTTGCAAAATATTACCAGGACTAAGTTCATGATAAATTAAAGTTCAATTAATCATATTACTTTAAGAACTCCCACTTAGATAGACATCCCTCTAATCATCTAAGTGATCACGTGATCCAAATCAACTAAACCATAACCGATCATCACGTGAAATGGCTTAGTCTTCAATGGTGAACATCATTATGTTGATCATATCTACTATATGATTCACGCTCGACCTTTCGGTCTCCGTGTTCCGAGGCCATATCTGCATATGCTAGGCTCGTCAAGTATAACCCGAGTATTCCGCGTGTGCAAAACTGGCTTGCACCCGTTGTAGATGGACGTAGAGCTTATCACACCCGATCATCACGTGGTGTCTGGGCACGACGAACTTTGGCAACGGTGCATACTCGGGGAGAACACTTCTTGATAATTTAGTGAGAGATCAGCTTATAATGCTACCGTCAATCAAAGCAAGATAAGATGCATAAAAAGATAAACATCACATGCAATCAATATAAGTGATATGATATGGCCATCATCATCTTGTGCTTGTGATCTCCATCTCTGAAGCACCGTCATGATCACCATCGTCACCGGCGCGACACCTTGATCTCCATCGTAGCATCATTGTCGTCTCGCCAATCTTATGCTTCTACGACTATCGCTACCGCTTAGTGATAAAGTAAAGCATTACAGGGCGATTGCATTGCATACAATAAAGCGACAACCATACGGCTCCTGCCGGTTGCCGATAACTCGGTTACAAAACATGATCATATTATACAATAAAATTTAGCATCATGTCCTGACCATATCACATCACAACATGCCCTGCAAAAACAAGTTAGACGTCCTCTACTTTGTTTGTTGCAAGTTTTACGTGGCTGCTACGGGCTTAAGCAAGAACCAATCTCACCTACGCATCAAAACCACAACGATAGTTTGTCAAATAGACTCCATTTTAACCTTCTCAAGGACCGGGCGTAGCCATACTCGGTTCAACTAAAGTTGGAAAAACTGACACCCGCCAGCCACCTGTGTGCAAAGCACGGCGGTAGAACCAGTCTCGCGTAAGCGTACGCGTAATGTCGGTCCGGGCCGCTTCATCCAACAATACCGCCGAACCAAAGTATGACATGCTGGTAGGCAGTATGACTTGTATCGTCCACAACTCACTTGTGTTATACTCGTGCAAAACATCAAACCATAAAACACCTAGGCTCGGATGCCACTGTTGGGGAACGTAGTAATTTAAAAAAAAATCCTACGCACACGCAAGATCATGGTGATGCATAGCAACGAGAGGGGAGAGTGTTGTCTACGTACCCTCGTAGACCGAAGCGGAAGCGTTGACGCAACGTAGAGGAAGTAGTCGTACGTCTTCCCAATCCGACCGATCCAAACACCGTTACTCCGGCGCCTCCGAGTTCTTAGCACACGTTCAGCTCGATGATGATTCCCGGGCTCCGATCCAGCAAAGCTTCGGGGAGGAGTTCCGTCAGCACGACGGCGTGGTGACGATCTTGATGTACTACCGACGCAGGGCTTCACCTAAGCACCGCGACAATATGACCGAGGTGGAATATGGTGGAGGGGGGCACCGCACACGGCTAAGGAACGATCACGTTGATCAATTATGTGTTCTAGGGTGCCCCCCTACCCCCGTATATAAAGGAGCAAGGGGGGAGGTGCGGCCAGCCCTATGGTGGTGCGCAGGAGGAGTCCTACTCCTACCGGGAGTAGGACTCCCCTCCCGTTCCTTGTCCAACTAGGAGAGGAGGAGGGAGAATAGGAAAGGGGGCGCCGCCCCTCCCTCCTTGTCCAATTCGGACTAGGGGGAGAGGGGGCGCGCGGCCAGCCCTGGCAGCCCCTTCCTCTTCTCCACATTAGGCCCATGAGGCCCATTAACCCCCCGGGGGGTTCCGGCAACCCCCCCGGTGCTCCGTTATTATCCGAAACCACTCGGAACCATTCCGATGTCCGAATATAGTCGTCCAATATATCAATCTTTACGTCTCGACCATTCCGAGACTCCTCGTCATGTCCGTGATCTCATCCGGGACTCCGAACTAACTTCGGTACATCAAAATGCATAAACTCATAGTATAACTGTCATCGAAACCTTAAGCGTGCGGACCCTACGGTTCAAGAACAATGTAGACATGACCGAGACTCGTCTCCGGTCAATAACCAATAGCGGGACCTGGATGCCCATATTGGCTCCTACATATTCTACGAAGATCTTTATCGGTCAGACCGCATAACAACATACGTTGTTCCCTTTGTCATCGGTATGTTACTTGCCCGAGATTCGATCGTCGGTATCCAATACCTAGTTCAATCTCATTACCGGTAAGTCTCTTTACTCGTTCTGTAATACATCATCTCGCAACTAACTCATTGGTTGCAATGCTTGCAAGGCTTATGTGATGTGCATTACCGAGAGGGCCCAGAGATACCTCTCCGACAATCGGAGTGACAAATCCTAATCTCGAAATACGCCAACCCAACATCTACCTTTGGAGACACCTGTAGAGCTCCTTTATAATCACCCAGTTACGTTGTGACGTTTGGTAGCACACAAAGTGTTCCTCCGGCAAACGGGAGTTGCATAATCTCATAGTCATAGGAACATGTATAAGTCATGAAGAAAGCAATAGCAACATACTAAACGATCGGGTGCTAAGCTAATGGAATGGGTCATGTCAATCACATCATTCTCCTAATGATGTGATCCCGTTAATCAAATGACAACTCATATCTATGGCTAGGAAACATAACCATCTTTGATCAACGAGCTAGTCAAGTAGAGGCATACTAGTGACACTCTGTTTGTCTATGTATTCACACATGTATCATGTTTCCGGTTGATACAATTCTAGCATGAATAATAAACATTTATCATGAAATAAGGAAATAAATAATAACTTTATTATTGCCTCTAGGGCATATTTCCTTCATTATTGTGGGTTATCAAGATCGATAGGAGGTTCAATTTCTACATCACTATCATTACTAGGTTGAGCATTAACATGAGCATCATCATTAACATTATCACCAGGTTCATGTTCATTACCACATTGTGTTTCAGCATCAGAGATAGAAATATCATTTGGATTCTCAGGTGGTTCAGCAATAGGTTCACTAGAAGCATGCAAAGTCCTATCATTTTTCTTTTTCTTCTTTTTAGAAGGACTAGGTGCATCTACATTATTTCTCTGAGAATCTTGCTCAATTATCTTAGGATGGCCTTCAGGATACAAAGGTTCTTGAGTCATTTTACCAGTTCTAGTAGCCACTCTAACAGCAAAATCATTATTCTTACTATTTAATTCATTGAGCAAATCATTCTGAGCCTTAAGTACTTGTTCTACTTGAGTGGTAACCATAGAAGCATGTTTACTAATGAGTTTAAGTTCACGTTTAACTCTAGACATATATTCACTCAAGTGTTCAATCATATAAGCATTTTGTTTCAGCTATCTACCAACATAAGCATTGAAGTTTTCTTGTTTGACAATAAAATTATCAAACTCATCTAAGCATTGTCTAGCAGGCTTATAGTGAGGAATATCACCTTCATCAAATCTATAGAGAGAATTTACCTTTACTACCTGTGTCGGGTTATCAAGACCATGTGTTTCTTCAATAGGTGATGAATTAAGACCATATAATTCTTCAACAGGCGGTGAATTAAGACCATGTATTTCTTCAATAGGAGGTAAATTATTAACATCTTCAGCTTTAATACCCTTTTCTTTCATAGATTTCTTTGCCTCTCGCATATCTTCAGGACTGAGAAATAGAACACCCCTTTTTTCGGAGTTGGCTTAGGAGTTGGTTCAGGAAGTGTCCAATTATTTTCATTAGTCAACATATTATTCAATAGAATTTCAGCTTCATCTGGTGTTCTTTCCCTGAAAACAGAACCAGCACAACTATCCAGGTCGTCTCTGGAAGCATCGGTTAGTCCATTGTAAAAGATATCAAGTATTTCATTTTTCTTAAGAGGATAATCAGGCAAAGCATTAAGTAATTGGAGAAGCCTCCGCCAAGCTTGTGGGATACTCTCTTCTTCAATTTGCACAAAATTATATATATCCCTTAAGGCAGCTTGTTTCTTATGAGCAGGGAAATATTTAGCAGAGAAGTAATAAATCATATCCTGGGGACTACGCACACAACCAGGATCAAGAGAATTAAACCATATCTTAGCATCACCCTTTAATGATAACGGGAATATATTAACGATATAAAAGTAGCGAGTTCTCTCATCATTAGTGAACAGGGTGGCTATATCATTTAATTTAGTAAGATGTGCCACAACAGTTTCAGATTCATAGCCATACAAAGGATCAGATTCAACCAAAGTAATTATATCAGGATCAATGGAGAATCCATAATCCTTATCAGTAACAAAGATAGGTGAAGTAGCATAAGCAGGATCATATTTCATTCTAGCATTCAGAGTTTTTTGTTTAAGCTTAGCTAATAATTTCTTAAGATCACTTCTATCGTTGCAAGCAAAAAAGTCTCTAGCAGTTTCTTCATCCATAACATAGCCCTCAGGCACAAAAGGCAATTCATATTTATTGGGAGAGTCTTCATCATCATTTTCATCAATATTATCAGTTTCAATAATTTCATTCTCTCTAGCCCTAGCAAGTTGTTCATCAAGAAATTCACCAAGTGGCACAGTAGTATCAAGCATAGAAGTAGTTTCACCATAAGTATCATGCATAGCAGAAGTGGCATTATCAATAACATGGCGACATATCAAAATTAATAGCAGAAGCAGGTTTAGGTGTCGCAAGCTTACTCAAAACAGAAGGTGAATCAAGTGCAGAGCTAGATGGCAGTTCCTTACCTCCGCTCGTAGTTGAGGGATAAATTTTTGTTTTCGCGTCTTTCAAGTTCTTCATAGTGACTAGCAGATATAAATCCCAAGTGACTCAAAGAATAGAGCTATGCTCCCCGGCAACGGCGAAAGAAAATAGTCTTGATAACCCACAAGTATAGGGGATCACAACAGTTTTCGAGGGTAGAGTATTCAACCCAAATTTGTTGATTCGACACAAGGGGAGCCAAAGAATTTTCTCAAGTATTAGCAGTTGAGTTGTCAATTCAACCACACCTGGATAACTTAGTATCTGGAGCAAAGTATTTAGTAGCAAAGTAATATGATAGTAACGGTAACAGTAGCAAAAGTAATATTTTTGGGTTTTGTAGTGATTGTAACAATAGCAACGGAAAAGTAAATAAGCGAAGATCAATATATGAAAAGCTCGTAGGCATTGGATCGGTGATGGAGAATTATGCCGGATGCGGTTCATCATGTAACAATCATAACATAGGGTGACACAGAACTAGCTCCAATTCATCAATGTAATGTAGGCATGCATTCAGAATATAGTGATACGTGCTTATGGAAAAGAACTTGCATGACATCTTTTGTCCTACCCTCCCATGGCAGCGGGGTCCTAATGGAAACTAAGGGATATTAAGGCCTCCTTTTAATAGAGTACCGGACCAAAGCATTAACACATAGTGAATACATGAACTCCTCAAACTATGGTCATCACCGGGAGTGGTCCCGATTATTGTCACTTCAGGGTTGCCGGATCATAACACATAGTTGGTGACTATAGACTTGCAAGATAGGATCAAGAACTCACATATATTCATGAAAACATAATAGGTTCAGATCTGAAATCATGGCACTCAGGCCCTAGTGACAAGCATTAAGCATAGCAAAGTCATAGCAACATCAATCTCATAACATAGTGGATACTAGGGATCAAACTCTAACAAAACTAACTTGATTACATGATAAATCTCATCCAACCCATCACCGTCCAGCAAGCCTACGATGGAATTACTCACGCACGACGATGAGCATCATGAAATTGGTGATGGAGGATGGTAGATGATGACGACGGCGACGGATTGCCCTCTCCGGAGCCCCGAACGGACTCCAGATCAGCCCTCCCGAGAGAGTTTAGGGCTTGGCGGCGGCTCCATATCGTAAAATGCGATGAATCTTTCTCTCTAACTTTTTTCACCCCGAACACGAATATATAGAGTTGAAGTTGAGGTCGGTGGAGCTCCAAGCGGCCCACGAGGCAGGGGCGCGCCCAGGGGGGCCAGGCGCGCCCCCCACCCTCGTGGCAAGGGTGTGGGCCCCCTGGCCTTGATTCTTTTGCCAGTTTTTTTATTATTTCCAAAAATAATCTTCGTGAAGTTTCAGGTCATTCCGAGAACTTTTGTTTCTGCACATAAATAACACCATGGCAATTCTGCTGAAAACAACGTCAATCCGGGTTAGTTCCATTCAAATCATGCAAGTTAGAGTCCAAAACAAGGGCAATAGTGTTTTGAAAAGTAGATACGACGGAGACATATCACTGGTCACCGGGATGCCCAGTCCCATGCTTTATGCAAACCAAATCAAAATAATTGCAAACAAAACTCCCTCGAGGCTCTTGTTAGTTGGATGCACTCGTTGTTTCGAGCAAGTCATGGATTCATGCTTGTTGGTGGAGGGGGAGTATAAACTTTACCATTCTGTTTGGGAACCACCTATAATGTGTGTAGCATGGAAGATATCGAGATCTCTCGGTTGTTATGTTGACAATGAAAGTATGCCGCTCAAAATATTATTCATCTCTATTTCAAAAACCGAGCTCTGGCACCTCTACAAATCCCTGCTTCCCTCTGCGAAGGGCCTATCTATTCACTTTTATGTTGAGTCATCACCCTCTTATTAAAAAGCACCAGCTAGAGAGCACCGATGTCATTTGCATCCATTACTAATAGTTTATATTGAGTATGACTATGACTGGATCTCTTTTACCATGAATTACAATGTTTAGTCAGTCCTTGATTGTCAAAGGTGCTCTGCATTTATGTTTTGCGGTCCCAGAAAGGGCTAGTGAGATACCATCTTGTTATATCATATTATGATTGTTTTGAGAAAGTGTTGTCATCCGAGTTTTATTATTATTGCTCGCTAGTTGATTATGCCATTGACATGAGTAAACATGAGACCTAAGTGTTATTGTGAATATGGTTAGTCATAATCTTTGCTGAAAACTTGAATGCTGGCTTTACATATTTACAACAACAAGAGCAAACAGAGTTTGTAAAAGTTTTCTTTATCACTTTCAGTTTATCAACTAAATTGCTTGAGGACCAGCAAAGTTTAAGCTTGGGGGAGTTGACACGTCTCCGTCGTATCTACTTTTCCAAACACTTTTGCCCTTGTTTTGGACTCTAACTTGCATATTTTGAATCTTATATTTACTAATTGGAGGCACCATACGAATCACCACGTTAATCCTAGAAATTAAAGAAAACTGGCCATTAGATCTCCTAATTAGTTATTTACCACCGTCGGATGATGTATCTCATAGTCCTACCTCTTTTTCCCACCTCCCAAGAGAACAACACCATACGAATCACCATGTTAATCCTAGAAATTAAAGAAAACTGGCCATTAGATCTCCTAATTAGTTATTTACGACCGTCGGATGATGTATCTCAGAGTCCTACCTCTTTTTCCCACCTCCCAAGTGAACAACCCTTGAAAAAAAAGATGTTACGAAAGAAAAACACTGCCTCCCCACGTCCTGCACTCCTGATCCTCCATATCTCACATGTAGTTACGGCCGCCATGCCCCCTATCCTATTCTTTCATGGCCCCAAGAAAGATTTGGCCATGCCCTCCTATCCATCTCTCCTAGGCTGCTCGAGTGCTTCATCGAGTGCCTCAGCAATGACGTCCGGGGGGATCTAGATTAGGTAAAGAGGGAGTAGTGCCTTCCAGCGCCAAGGAATTGGAAACCCTAGCAGCCAAACTTATGGACAAGGGTGTAGTAACGGGTAAGCGATGCAGAGACTGCTTGACGTATGAAGGAGAAGGGCAGAGAAGAACCCAACTTTGATCCTAATGGATCGGTCGCCATTAGAGGTTAGACGCCTATGGCGACTCTCCCCCTGTCAATCAACCTCGTCCTCTACCCACGTACTTAGCTAGTGGAACTAACCCGGACTGACGCTGTTTTCAGCAGAATTGCCATGATGTTATTTTGTCCAGAAATAAAAGTTCTCGAAATGACCTGAAACTTCACGGAGATTATTTTCAGAAATAATAAAAAATATTGGCGAAAGAATCAAGGCCAGGGGGCCCACACCCTGTCCACGAGGGTGGGGGCGCGCCTACCCCCCTGGGCGCGCCCCCCTACCCCGTGGCCCCCTGGAGCTCCACCGACTTCAACTCCAACTCTATATATTCACGTTCGGGGAGAAAAAAATCAGAGAGAAGGATTCATCGTGTTTTACGATACGGAGCCGCCGCCAAGCCCTAAACTCTCTTGGGAGGGCTGGTCTGGAGTCCGTTCGGGGCTCCGGAGAGGGGAATCCGTCGCTATGGTCATCATCAACCATCCTCCATCACCAATTTCATGATGCTCCACTACTAGGGAAAAGCCTAGCAGCAGCGCGGGTTTTAGGCCTATCAGTAGCGTGGGCCGATGCGCTATTGATAAGGCGCTATAGCTAAAGTATAGCAGTAGCATGCCTCCGCCCGCGCTACTGATAAATCGACTTAGTAGTAGTGACTTCGCGGAGGTGCGCTACTGGTAATTAGTAGTAGCGCTTCTCCCTGCCCGCGCTGCTACTATTATGTCGTATTTTATTTATTTTTTATTTCATGTTGTATTCGTACACCTTTACACAAGTTTTCATACAACAGGAATTTAGAAATTGTTTTAAAATCATAATGAGTTATTACATCACGGGTGAAAGAACCGTGGACTAGTTTCAAGTGGATGGACATCCACTTGAAACTAATCCGCGGTTCTTTCACCCAATGATATAATAAATATCATCATCATCATATCATTAGCAACTTATCATCATAATACATCATTTTCATATAACACCTCCTCAAGATCATCATTTTCATCAATGAGACATCACATAGCAAATTGGTCACTAGTCTTAATCACAAGTACTCCTCGTCATCAACTCTAACACATTGTATCACATAATAAACATAGGGTTAATTGGATTCATGCCACTACAATTTTCACGACTTAGAAATATGCCATTACAAAAACCAAACTTGGAAATATGCCACTACAACTTTCCTATACCTCTATTTATGCCATTTTCTTCAATACGTGACCAAATACTGCCTATATACTACCCGTATCAGTTCACGTTGACGTAGTTTTATACCTGACTGATGCTATGGCCAAGTTATCCCCTCCTCTGCTGCCTACTCTCTCTCTCCTTGGCGGCTCGGCCTCGCCTACCCAACGCCTCCGCGAGCTCCGCTCAGCCTAGATGCGCACGCACCACTCGCCGGCTAGCTAGATGTACCTCACCGACAAGCACCACACCTGCTACACCTCCACTCCACCGCTCTAAGGGCCACCGCAAGGTGCCGATGCCGGTGCCGGCCACAACATTTGACGCCCATGCTTGCCGCGCGCCTCGGGACCCCTGCAGCCCTGCTACCCTTGCTGGCCTCTTCGCTCGCAGCGCTTGCGCACCTAGTGGACCGCGCCACGACCACGCTTGGGGAAGGCATGCTCGCGCTCGCCGCTGGGCCCGAGGAGGGAAAGAACACGGTCGCCGTCGCTGCCCACGTCGACACCAGCGTCATGTTCCACGACCCCTGAAACGCCATCGTCATCCGTGTCAACCATCGACGCCTCCTCTCCAGCCTCGTAATCCACCCATCTCCCCTTGTCGTCGTCCTCATCGTTGATCCACCGAGTGCGCCATGCTCGCGGACCACGACAGGGCTACCTCCTCGCCTGCCCTGATGCTCCCATACCTCCCGCTCGTCGATCCACTGCACGGTGGCCGCCAACGGCTGACCGTCGCCACGCGTCGTCCTTGCCGTGAACACCGTGGCTTATTTCCCCTGGTCTCCTCCCGTTGGCTGAAACCGTCGCCGTCGCCGCCACCGGCGAGGTGGAAGCCGTGGACGAGGGCGCCCCAGATGAAAAGGTCGATCCGCATGTCCCGCGCAGGAGTGGAGAAGCGGACGGGTGAGCTTGTGGTGCGGCTGGACTGACTACAGGCCGGATACCGTCAACGGCGTGTTCTGCGCCGTGATGTGCCTCCGCAAGGCTGAGCTGGCTAGCTTCATGGCGGACCGGCTGGCAAGACACGATACGGGTAGTACGGGTAGTATATGGGCAGTATTTGGTCCCGTATTGAAGAAAATGGCATATGTAGAGGTATAGGAATGTTGTAGTGGCATATTTCCAAGTTTGGTTTTTGTAATGGCATATTTCCAAGTTGTGAAAGTTGTAGTGGCATGAATCCAATTAACCCATAAACATATTGTACCTCATAGGACCTACTACATTCTCTTAGGACTTACTATATTCTCTAAGGTAAAATAGCAAAAAACAAGATAGCCCCTGACTCTCCATTATGGAGAATGGAGATTATCCTGTCTTCAATTCTTGCCTTTCGCTTAATGTTACTTCCAAGAACCTCCTTGCGAATGTCCAAACATTTTTTTCATTCTTTGATTAGCATGTGTTCACCGGTTTTAGAAATCTGATATGCACAGGTGAGCTCCTTAAATTGACCTGGCTATAGGTTCATAACTGCAAGACGACCATTCTGATACATCAAATGAGGCACACGATCCATCGGGATTTCCTGTTGAAAAACATAGTAATAACTTTGTAGTTAGAAATGATGCATGTACTAGTTTTATAAGTATGCAAAAGATGCACGGATGTCGTAATAGTAAAAAATCTTACCAGGGTATCCCCATAGAAGTTACCGTGGTTCAACACATGCACTAGTGGCATGTATTCACCATAATTTGGAGGAGTTCGATAATCGGTATTGTAATTCTCAAGAAAAGTACAATAAGCAATCAGATGATTTTTCTCCTTATAAGTTAATTCGGAGTCGTCAGTGTAGTGGGTTTTGTCTACCATCTTCTGCACATTCTTTGAAGATTCAAAATAAGCTGTCAATGGAAATAAGCTGTCAACTATTTTCAAATAAACAATATAAATTAGTTAATAACTATGTTTGAGAAACTCACATTGCGGTAGAATCGGAAGCGTATCAACAAGGACCCAAATGTCCATATTGTCTTGCTCGATGTCAGGATTACCAAGATCCATGGTTACAATCATACCCTCATAAAAACCATACATTTTGCAAAGTGCTTCCCAATTTTGGCAACCAAAATGGGTTACGCTCTAAGAATTGTACAGATTTACTTCAAAATTGATATCATGATGGGTCCTTAGGTGTATTTTCTTTGTTTCAAAATTTTCATGGTCTTCAAAACTCATCCTCTCCAAGACATAGCGTCTTGCATGGCATGGGATAAGCTAGTCGAATTGTAAAAGATGAAAATTAGACGTTGAAATAGTTGAAGTCATGCTTAATTACGAAAAAGACACTTGTCGTTGTTGCGTACCGTTTCAACATCGAAGGTCTCCTCGAGCTTAATGCTGAAGCACCAATCTTCATCCAGCTCAACAAACCTGTCGCACATACCTCGATCGTCGTGGCACCAACTGCACTCCCCCGGGAGACTGTCGTTGTCCGAGTACGACATTTCCTACGTTCATAATTCAAAGATTAAACTTGTACAATTAAATATATGTACTAAAAAACCTAATTAGATCATTATTTTTCGAGAAAATCCAGGCCACTCCATATTTCCTACATATTCTAGCACAAGTCATGCCAGAATTCATGGAAAAATCTGGCATGAACTTTGCTAAAAAAAGGACATATCGAGCGCCTGAAATTTGCCGGAACGGAAATTAAACAACACTCCGGCAAAACATAGGCCACTCGGAGGTGTAACCAAAACATGACCGGGTACTCCGGCAAAACAAGCGCCTGAAACTCGAGCGCCTGAATTTTTTATCTACATCATATATATATATATATATATATATATATATATATATATATATATATATATATATATATATATATATATACATATATATACATATATATATATATATATATATATCTTATAGGACTCATATTGACATGGAGATTTGCCTGGTCTCACCTTGAGGTCGAAGGGGGTCGGTGACGGGGACGACGGCGGGGATGATGGAGGGGCTCCTTGATTTATGCAAAAGCAAAAACCCTATAAGTTATCACTAATACATCCCGAATAATTGCTTAAACTAAAAAAATAACAAGAAATATGACATGTTCAACTAGTTCTATTAATTCAACTAGTTCTTACTAAATATAAACTTACTATAAATACAAAAAACTAGTTCTTTCTAAAAATAAAGTAGTTCAACTAGTTATTTTAATTTTCTTACTAAAAATACATTAGTTCTATTAATTCAACTAGTTTATTAATTTACTTACTAAACTAGTTCAACTAAAACTAAACTAGTTCTATTAATTCAACTCGTTCTTACTAAATATAAACTTACTATAAATAGAAAGAAACTAGTACATCTACTATTACTAATTAACATCTACTACTACATCTACTACTAATTAACATCTCGTACTGCTAATTATACAACTAGTTTACCATCACAACTACTATTTAATATCTACTACTACTAAAAATCATTATCTATGAACCCTAAATTAACATCTACTACTACTAAAATCATCTACTAACTACGCAAAGAGAGAGGGGGTGGGGGAGGGGTGGGCGGCTTACAGAGAGGGGAGAGACGGTGGCGGGGAGGTGCTCGGCGACGGAGGTAGGGGCGGCGAGGGCGGGCTCGAGATCGGGAGGCGGCGGTCCTGGGTGGGCTCGGGCGGCGGCGGTGAGGTCAAGAGCGGCGGCGGGAGGCGGCGCTGACGTCGACGGCGGGCTCGGGCGGCGGCGGTGAGGGCAAGCTCGGGCTCGGGCGGCGGTGCGACAGGAGTAGGGGAACAGGGGGGAAAGGAGGACTTGGCGAAATTTTGAGCCAGGCAGGGATGGTTAAGTCGAACTAGCAGTAGCGCCAGTAAGGAAAATGCGCTATAGAAAACTTATCTATAGAGCGTTTTACAGAAAAACACTACTGCTAATGCAACCAGTTATTTCTTTTGTTTATCCCAAAATTAGTAACACTTTGTCCTGAAAAAACGCTATAAGTCTAAGCAATGTAAAAACAACAAAAATATACATTGATCACCATTGATCTTTTTGTGTAGAATCTAAATAGTCAACATGAATCCTCACAGTAACTGTATAGGTACAGGCGAGGATTCATATTGCAGCTACAAATCATACACATATAGTTCAATGAAGACCAAGTGCTCGAGATAGGCTGAGAAGTAACATATTTAAGGTGATAAAAACCTTGTTCGCTTAGCAGTATGGGACTAAACTTAATTAGTTGCGGTGATACTTAGCAGCAGCGAGTTTTGAAGAAACACGCTGCTACTAAGTACTTTAGCAGTAGCGCGTCCCTCGGAAGGGCGCTACTACTATATCTAGCCAGGAGGCAACACCGTGGCAATTATAGTAGTAGCGCTTGTTTCACATAGAGCGCTACTGCTACTTAGATACTAGTAGCGCTGCTCGCTGAAGCTCGCTACTGCTAATTAGCAGTAGCGTCTGTTTTTAAACCACGCTGCTGCTAAGATTCTGTGTATAAGGTTTTCTCTAGTAGTGCTCACCGCCGTGCGTGAGTAATTCCATCGTAGGCTTGCTGGGCGGTGATGGGTTGGATGAGATTTATCATGTAATCGAGTTAGTTTTGTTAGGGTTTGATCCCTAGTATCCACTATGTCCTGAGATTGATGTTGTTATGACTTTGCTATGCTTAATGCTTGTCACTAGGGCCCGAGTGCCATGATTTCAGATCTGAACCTATTATGTTTTCATGAATATATGTGAGTTCTTGATCCTATCTTGCAAGTCATTAGTCACCTACTATGTGTTATGATCCGGCAACCCCGAAGTGACAATAATCGGGATCACTCCCGGTGATGACCGTAGTTTGAGGAGTTCATGTATTCACTATGTGTTAATGCTTTGGTCCGATACTCTATTAAAAGGATGCCTTAATATCCCTTAGTTTCCATTAGGACCCCGCTGCCACGGGAGGGTAGGACAAAAGATGCCATGCAAGTTCTTTTCCATTAGAACGTATGACTATATTTGGAATACATGCCTACATTACATTGATGAATTGGAGTTAGTTCTGTGTCACCCTATGTTATAACTGTTGCATGAATAATCGCATCCGGCATAATTCTCCATCACTGATCCAATGCCTACGAGCTTTTATCATACTGTTCTTTGCTTTGTTACTTTTCCGTTGTTGCTGTTACAATCATTACAAAACTATCACCGTTACTGTTGCCACTGTTACCGTTACTTTCATACTACTTTTCTACTAAATACTTTGCTGCAGATATTAAGTTATCCAGGTGTGGTTGAATCTAATACTTGAGAATATTCTTTGGCTCCCCTTGTGTCGAGTCAATAAATTTGGGTTGAATACTCTACCCTCGAAAACTGTTGCGATCCCCTATACTTGTGGGTTATCAGCAGCAGGGACTGTCCGGACCCGTTGGGGTCCGGCCGGGCCGATGGTGGCCTGGGAGGTCCTGTCGCTACGTCCGGTCGGCTTCGCACAACGGTGGAGGTTGTCCCCTCCTTCCGGCAGCGTCGCGATTGCCCCCGAGCCTGGCGTCTCCTCGTCCTACCTTCAGGTCTCGCGTTGGTGTCCTCAATGAGACGGTGTAGTTGGTGCGGTGACCGTGGTGGCACAGGCTGGTGGGCGGCTTGTTGGGCGGTGCACTTTCGATTGTCTGGGGTTACGATGGTGGTTTTGGCGCTGGAGAAATCTCAGGCGGCTCATTCGCCACAGGCGCGGCCGGGCGCCGCTAGGCCCTGCTGAGGTGCGCCGGTGATACCCCTTCCCTACTGCCATTTGTATACTGGGGGAAACCCCAGGACTTGTTCGGGCAGCAGCGACGTCGTCGTCGCATTCCTTCCTGAAAGTGTTGCTTGGTACGCGAGGCTTCGGAGTGCTAGGCATGCGGTGGTACTTTTCTGAAGGGTGCAGAAATTGTCAGTCATCTTCGCTTAGTTAAGCTGCCGGCATCGACATTTATTTCTCTTTCCTTTCTCTCCTTTTTCTTTTGGGCTTGTTTGTGCTGCGGCCCAGCGAGCTGGTTGTATTGGTTGGTTGTTGCTTTATAATCTAAAGTGGGGGAGACCCTTTTTAGTAATTATTTTCAAGTCTATAAATGTGGAATATTGTTTTGGTGAATATATAGACCTAACATGTGGGTGTACCAATGAGCCATGATTTATAGGCCTTGCATCACAAACACAACGATTGGTAAAGATTCGCCTGTATTTATGATCTATGTGCAAACTGGTACCGCCTTGGTCTTTAAAAGGTGCCCCCTCCTTATGTCTCTTCACATATGTCTTCACAGAGATCGGGCCCAAATATACCAGTTTGTGTGTAACATGGAGCTGGTCCTCATCTAGATTGGTTATATAAGCTTCAAATTCTTGTATGAGATCTTAAAATTAAATACCATGACACGATTTCCTCTCGTTCTCAGTACATAGGAGTAGGAGGCATGCGGAACTTTGTAAAATCAATGTCGAAGCTCAGAAGTGCAAAATTCTGCCATGATTTATTTTCAATTGGTACGAAAGCTACCAAGAGAACCTTGAGCTCAACGCCCCTGCTCAATGGCTCAACAATTTTCCTCGTCCAATGCTAATATATTGTGTGTGGTGCCTATCTCTTCACCCATGAATGTATGTATGGATCAATAAAATTATCCACAAGAAAAAAATGTAGTTCCCTTGCTTCTAAACAAGGCTGAAATGCGTAGTTTTGGCATGAAGTTAGGGTGTGTTGGCTGAACGTGACCCTGGATACTACAGTCAATGTTTTTCATGACACTTGTTTTCTCTCTTCCGATTTTTAGCTTTAACTTTTCAGTTGTATGTTAGGCGATGTATCAGGTGAAAACTCAAATTCAAGGAAAATATGAAAATTTTGAGCCTAACAACCCGATGATGGGTGGGCAGTCTTGATGCGAGGTGGGATGCCCTCCAGCCACTGAACATTGTTTTGCAGAAAGCCTCCTATCTTCTCCCGTACTGCAGAGAATAACTAGGTCTCCTACCTCGAGCTTGGGTTGCAGACGGGGTAGATCCAATCTCTCGAGGAAAATAACATCCCAACACTAGCCAGTGACCAGTGAGCAGCGAGACAATGATGCTGATCCTCCCCTGCGTTAATCCCCGTAAATGACACCCTCACTAATTCTTCCTATGCGTTGTCAAATAGTCACTGCGGCTCCCTGACCCTCTCGTAGCTAGCTCAACGTGGCAACGATCAAGCCGACGGTGCCGGTCAACCCCACGCGTCGCTACTTCCTCGATGGTTTCATCTTGGTGCCATCACACCTTAGACTGCACGGGACCATGCACATCTCCTCCCACACACTCAGTCCCCCTCCATATTCATTCTCTGTCAAAATTGGTTCAGCTTGATTGCAACGATGAATTTCTAAATCCAAATTGAAAGTAATTAAAGTTTCCGTTTGTAACCAAATTGAGGAACCAACATGATCAGAGGATTTGGCATTAGCCATGGGCAGCGAAAACCAAGAATCATAACCGTTTTGAAGGACCAATTAAAAAGGGACAAATTTAGCTAGAACTAATAAGACGCGTCTTCTTTTTTCGAAGCAATCACGTGAGAACTCTTAGTTAAGCATGTTTAATTTAGAGTATTATTGTTCACCAAGCGTGCTGAAAAACATTTTTGTTGTCGTACGTAACTACTACCAATTTGTAACCAGTTGGGTTGTTACGCCATTGCACGGTTACCGCCAAAAACTGTGTCTACGAATTTTGCAACACAAGTAGCTAGCAACACCGAATTTCAATGACTGGATTCCTAATTCTAATCGCTCTCTTATTCCAATATTTTACCGTATGATCAAAGACAATTTTGTTTGCCAACGATTCTATCTGCTAACTCTTTTTTACCTTTATAAATGTGGAATATTGTTTTGGTTGATCTATAGAGGTAACATGTGGGCGTACCAATGTGCTCCCTTGATTTATAGCCCTTGCAGCACAAACATGGCGATTGCAATATAAAGATCCGCCGGTATTTATGATCTATGTGCAAATTGGCACCTTCTTGGTCTTTAAAAGGTGCCCCCTCCTTCTCCAATGTCTCTTCATAGATGTCTTCACATAGATAGGGTCGAAATAAACCACTCTGTGTGTAAGATGGAGCTGACCATCATCTAGATTGGTTATATAATCTTCTAAATTGTTTTATGAGATCTTAGAATAAAATACCCAAGACACAATTCTTCTCGTTCTCGGTATATAGGCGTAGGAGGCATGAGGAAGTTTGTAAAATCGAGGTCAGGGATAAGAACTGCGAGATTCTGCCATGATTGATTTTCAATCGGTGCGTAAGCTACTGAAAGAACCTTTGGCGCAACGTTCGTGCAGGGGCGGAGCCAACGTTGTACCGTTGGGTTCAGATGAACCCAACGAAATTTGCCAGCTACGTGCATGTTATGTACGACATACTAGGCTGACCCCAATAAAAAACTAAGCCTGACTCCATCAAACTGCTAACGCCACATGAATAGACAGGTAAAAAGGCCCAAAAGCCCACTGTCAGGCATGTTTGTTACTATATCAATACCTGTATGTACGATGAAAGATCCTAAAAAAAAATTGTATGCACGATGAATACACGAACGGCAGCCGCACACCTCATCGATTTCCCAACTCTCTTCGCCTCTCTCTCTCTCTCTCTCTCTCTCTCTCTCTCTCTCTCTCTCACATCTCGCCCAGTTTTCTGTTAGCCCTAGCCCGCCACTTCGGTCCTCATCTCCTCAGACGCCGACGCCTGACAGAATCGATAGCAGCAAGCATGGAAGTGCTCAACTGCAGTTTAATTCGAGCTTTGAAGGTAGTAAGATTACCTCCACATCTCTTTCCTCTTTACGTTCTACCCAATCTAAATCTAATAGCCTAGTACAGGAAACCTTTGCCCTAATTTTCTAATTCTTATTTTCGTGGACTTTGTTTGATGTAGGCTATGGAAGATATTTTTCAAAGAATAGAAGTCGATCACCTGATCCAGATAATGATGTGGGGACATCAAGGTCACCCGTTAGATGTAAGAAAAGTGCATCAAATGTTGTGTCAGTAGTCTCCCGAAGCCTTCTATCAAGAAAGAGATTAATTCAGATGAATTGCCCTAAGATCCGGCTGATCAGAGGTTAATGGTGTAGACAAATAAACATGTTACTTTTCCTTTGGTCTATCATCTTCTAAAGCTGCTATTGATATTACTAGTTCCCACATCATCCATGGAGATGCTTTTCGGCTACGAGTATTGTCAAGAAAAAGTTGTGCAACAAAATTGGTGATCAGTTCACGAGTGATTGTCTAATTTGCTATGTGGAGAAAGTGATGTTTTCTCCCATTAGTAATGATGACGTGTTTGATCTTTTTAAGGCCATGAAAAATAGAAAAAGGGACACTCTGAAATGTAAGTGACTTTACATGATTCTTTCACATGATGTCACTTTTATTTTAAACTTGCCAGACTAACTTATTACTTTCTTGAATGTTTTCAGAAAGATGAGAAGTTGGATCTATAATATGAACTTTATTTGGTACTACTCTATTTATAATATGTCCAAGCGATTTATAATTTCAACCGATCGGTAAGTTATGCGCTCTTCAATTTTAAAGTAACAAATATGTGTGATAAGTCGTATCATATTCCTATTCATTGTGCTTTCTTTGACTGCTATAATCTCGTTGCGATATGTCACAAAGTAGGACTTGGTTCATACGAAATTTTGACAGCTAGTTAATGAATGAACCCATTGGCGAAAATTCCTGGCTCCGCCCCTGCGTTCGTGCACGGTGGCCCAACATTTTTCTTGGTCCCACTACTCTCCTCCATTGCTTGCATAATATATTTTGTGTGGTGCCAATATTTTCATCCGTAGTTCCCTTGCTTGTAAACAGGGGAAATGGACTTGCCTAACTTGTCCGTGGCGTGATGGATTGCTTGGTTGATGCGTGAATGGTTGGCTGGCTAGTTTATCAGTGTTGACCTGGTCTCGCGGGCGGAGCTGAAAGAAGTGGCACTGGCACGTGACCGGGTCAGCTCCACCTCCCTTTCGTCGGAGCGCCGCAGGCAAAATATCATTTCATGTACTCCCTCCGTCCCAAAATATAAGAACGTTTTTTATACTATGCTAGTATCAAAAACGTTTTTATATTTTGGGACAGAGGGAGTATAAAAAATGTTCTTATATTTTGGGACGGAGGGAGTAATTCACGAAGCTATGTTTTCTTTGAGACAAATTACGAAGCCAGGTGTCGGCGTGTCGCGCGAAGCCAGCGTTGCCTGGCGGAACGCCCCAGTGGGCCAGCCCAGTAGCATTCTTCACTTTGTTTATTTTTATGTTAATTTTCCTCTTCCTATTTAAACTTTTAATTTTCATTTTTTCAAAATCTTGTTTTGAACAGAAATGTTTCAACGGGTATTTTAATTTTTTTTACCATGTATTCAGAAAAAACTTCAAAACTTGTGTTTGAAAAAAATGTTAAACATGTATTGGAAATATTTAATGTATATAAAATGAATGTTTCAGATGTATACGAAAATGTACAATGTGTATGAAAAAATAGATATAAAAACATGTATTTGGAAATAATGTTAATCATTGCATTTGAAAATTTTAGATATGTATAAAAATATTCCTTATGTATACGGGAAAATTTACAATACGTATGAAAAAGGTAGAAATCATTTTCTTAAAAGTTTAACCATTTATTTTTAAAACCTTAAACATGTATACAAATTATGTTTCATATGTACACGAAAAATGCACAACATGTATGTAAAAAAGTTAGACATCAAAAACATATATTTTTGGGAAAATGTTAATCTTTTATACAAAGAATGTAGACATAAAAACATAAATTTTAAAAAGTGTATTTGAAAAATGTTAAAGATGTATATTCTTAATGTATACAAAAAACTTGACATGTGTTAGAAAAAAAAGCGAAAAACTAGAAGTAAACCGAAGAAAACAGTGGAACAAAGTGAAAACAGAAGAAAATCGGGAAAGAATTGTCTGTTGGGGCTCCCGCCACGGGGTTTTTAGTGTTTGGGCAGCTGCTAATGGTGATGCAAATATCTATCACGTGTAGCAATTTTTTAGGCAGGGCCTAATTTCTTTTGGGGACCATAAAGCTATAGAGCTATTGTTGAAGGCGTTTGATTTATTGCACCAAAAGACCGAAAAGACGGTTTTTTTGGGCATTTGGAACGGCTATTTTTTTAGGAACGATGCTGAAGATGCTCTTCCTCGTAGTAAGCACTCTGTTTGTGTTTATTTAATCCACATATTAGCTTCTATTGAAGTCAAACTTTATTAAGTTTGACAAAGTTTATAAAAATAATATAATAATTTAGAATCGCAAATATATGATGTAAAAATATATTCATGATGAATCTAATTGTATTGATTTGGTATTGCATATATTACTTATCCGGAAAAAGGTATTGTATATGTTACTATTTTTCTATAAATAAACTTAGTTAACGTTGATGAGTTTGACTTTAGACAATACGATTGCAGATGAGGAGTCAATGATGCGCACTCAAAGGCACCTTAACTAAATCCATTCAGTTCAGTATGGTGCGTACGCACGTCAGTATATTTCGGACACACGGATAACACAGAGTTATTTACCCAAAACCACCACACTTGGGGCTAGGGTAACAGGTCAGTACCAGATTCTAGCCAGGTCACAGAAAACCACTAGTTCTAGGCCTAATACGTAACGCGGAGCACTGACGGGATGATTTGGCCGCAAAAACAGCGAAACTGACAAGTTGGGCCCACCTGTCAGGCTGACGTGGCGTGCTTGTGTGGACAATATGCTGAGTCGGACGAGGGTCCCACCTGTAAATGACTCAAGTGCTTTTTTTTTCATTTTTCTTTTTCTCCTGGACATTTCAACAAACAGGTAACGTGCGCTGACTAACCATTTGTGCACTGCACGCCGCCAACGCCACTCGCCGCCCTTGCTCGCCGATGGTGGCCGCGCCCGTGCTCGAGGCGCCCGCCGGGAGGCCCTAGCCGCGCTCGTGCTCGCGGAGCCCGCCCATTGGCCTTGCCCGCGCCCGTGGTCGCGTGCACCATGGTGGAGCGCCATGGCCGCGCCCGTGCTCGCGGTGACCGCCAGAGGCCCTGGTCGGGGGTGCGTCATGGTGCAGCGTTCTGGTCACGCCCGTGCTCGAGGAGCGGCCCTTGCCGTGCGCACCGTCATGGAGCGCCATGGCCACGACCACGCTCGCGGCAGTGCCCCGTGGTGGCTTCTCAGACCGAAGCGCGCCGACGACCTTTGGACCCGGAGAGGTGCTTGGCATCGAGACGCCTCCCAGCACGCGCGGCCACGCCTTTGACTCTGACGCCGGTGAAGCCCTCCCCGTGGCGGCGCGGCCCTGGACTGCTAGCCACATCGGCTCGGCTGTGATTTGGGTGGCGTGGCGGACAAGAGCTGGAGGTGCTGCTGGGGTTGGATCTCGCCCGGGGCAGTGGCTTGTAGTGGCGGGTTGTAGGTGGCTCGGGCGGCGGATGGTAGGTGGCTAGGGAGGCGGGGAGGCTCTGGTGGTAGGGTGGCTCGCCGGGGTAAGGCTCCGGCTGCGGCGATGGATATGGTTGGGTTGATGGGGAAGAAGATGCTTGGGGAGAGAGAGAGAGGCCGACGGGTGGGCCTTTGGCCACCTCAGCAAATTATCCATGTAGGCATTGCCACGTCGGTCTGACAGGTGGGTCCTACTTGTCAGTTTTGCTGTTTTTGCAGCCAAATCAGCCCGTCAGTGCTCTGCGTTACGTATTAGGCCCAGAACTGGTGGTTTTTTGTGACCTGGCTCAAATCTGGTACTGACCTGTTACCCTAGCCCCAAGTGTGGTGGTTTTGGGTAAATAACTCGATAACACACGACGATCAACGCGGACACCACACCAACACGCACGGTACATGGACATCACGACACGGACGTGTGCTGGGTTATTTCTGCAGAACCTAAAACAACAAATAAATACTGTAATCAAGCAACAACTCTCTGTGTGTGTGCGTTCTTCATAGCAGGTACTAGCACCAACGGCAGAGACGTCGCCGGCCGGTTAGTCACAGCACATCTCGCAGATCCAGCAGCAGCACAGCGCCGCGAGGATGCAAAACATACATCAAATTCAGACACTGACAGGCAGGAAATTTATGTGCATACTACATTTACGAAAACATTTGCGTGACGTCTAAATGGTGCAGAGATGCAAGCCAAGTTCAGGTACGTAAACATTATTCACAATTTTTTTATCATGATCTAATATATATACACACAACTAATATATTCATATTGATCTCCTTTTCTAAAGATGGGGGAGATGCGAAATAGGCTCAAGAGGAATTAACGGAATTTCTGCTTAAGGAGGTCATATCTGATAGAGGAGATATTATATTTGCACATCCATTGCACCTAATCCCTGCATGTAATGATCTGTAAATTTTAGGAGAAATTATATATATCAAATTGTATATATATGTGTGTATGCATGATTGTACGAGAAATTATATGAGAGATGTATGGTCGTACGAAAAAATTATATTATATATGCATAACGTGTACAGTATGTAGTAGCGTAAAATATGTTTGAAATGAAAAAGAATTGAATGAAAAAACACGAAATGAAAAGGAAAAATAAACCATAAACCCTAAACCCCTAAACCCTTAGTCCCAGTTGGTGTCACCAACCGGGACTAAAGGTCCCCAGTCCCGGGCGCTGCCAGCCACGTGGCAGGGCTTTAGTTCTGGGTTGTGGCCAACCGGGACTAAAGGGTGGGGGCTTTAGTCCCAATTTATTTGTCCCTGTTGATGACCCTGCACTAAAGGCCCTTCCAAACCGGGACTAAAGGCCGTTTCTCTACTGGTGCATGACTAAATAAAAAATTGAGAGAAATTTAGCTATGCATCTTCAAGCACGAGACAGCCTCTTAGTCAAGCATGTTTGACTTAGAGTATTATTGGCCACCAAGTGCACTGTAAAGGATTTGTGTGTCATGCGTAACTACTAACAATTGTCAGTAGTCGGGGGTATTACACTATTGCATGGTCACAGTCAGAAAATGTGTCTACGAATTTTGCAACACAAGTTTAGCTAGCAACAATGAATTTCAATCATCAGATTCCTGATTCTAACTGCTCCCTTTTTCTAGTATTTTACAGTATGATCAAACATAATTTTCTTTACCAACGATTTCATTTGCTAACTCTTATTTAAGTTTATAAATGTGGAATGTTTTTTTGGTTGATCTGTGGACCTAACATGTGGGTGTACCAATGAGCCATGATTTATAGCCCTTGCAGCACAAACACGGCGACTGCAATGTAATGATTCGCCGGTATTTATGATCTATGTGCAAGCTGGCACCGTCTTGGTCTTTAAAAGGAGCCCCACCTTCTCCGATGTCGTTTCACAGATGTCTTCAAAAAGATATGGCCCAAATATACCACTATGTGTGTAACATAGATCAGACCATCATCTGGTTATATAATCTTCAAATTCTTGTATGAGATCGTGAAATTAAATACCCAGGACACGATATCTTCTCGTTCTCAGTACATAGGAGGAGGAGGCATGAGGACCTTTCTAAAATTGAGGGCATGGCTTAGAAGTGCAAAATTCTGCCTTCGCTGATTTCCAATTGGTACGTAAGCTACCAGAAGATCCTTCAGCTCAACGTCCCTGCACAATGGCTCAATCTTTTTGTTGGTCCGGTTCCTAGTGCCTTTAGGGCCAAGGAGACGAAGTGTAGGAGGTGGGGCACAGACGCAACGACGCCTCGAATCACACATCATATTCTTCCCATCCCACAACTTCACTTTCCGAAGCTCACAACCCTTGAGCTTGTCAGACATGGTGGAGGCAGGATGTGGAACACCGACGCCTCCAAGATCATCATTTTTTTTTCTTTCTAAAAGTAGGTTTAAAAAATTGTCTTTCACTTTTGTTTAGTTGACTGGGACAATGCCCGTGCGTTGCAAGGAGATATAAATATTCTAGGACATTAGTTTGTGATTCACATGCCCATATTAATATTAATGCGATCATTTAAATAAATGTTTATCAAATACTACACCCGTGATTTACCTTATATTTTAATGAGAAGCTTGATAAGTAAATTAAAATGAAATTGGTTCAGAAGGTAAGTAAACTAAGATGATTGATTATCATGTGGGAAAGGTTGGACAAAGAGATGGTGAAAATAAAAGTGAAACATGGAACCTTACATTCTTTTAGAATAAAGTGCATTTTTCATCTCTCAACTTACCGCAAAGTGTGGCTTCCGTCCTGAACTTTTCCTTCATGTAACCTTCATCCATCAACTCTTAATACTAGGCATAGTTAGTCCTTACCACGGTATTCCTCAGTTAAACCCGGTTTTTACTTGATGGGTCACAGTTTTGAACACATCATGGTGCAACCTTTGTCCCTTAACTCTTAATACCGTGTAGAATTTGTCCCTAACAAGAGCATTCTTAGCCAAATCCAGCTTTGATTTTTTATGGCACTGTTTTGATTACATCATCACTCTAAGGTGGAATAGGACCACATCTCTCTCTCTCTCTCTCTCTCTCTCTCTCTCTCTCTCTCCTCCTCCTCCTCCTCCTCCTCCTCCACCACCACCACCTTCCTTTTGTCGCAGCGCCGAAGACGGGCAGGTCGCGATCCACACCAGCAAGGTGACCGGGTCATATTAAATTTTTGTCTCCTCGACCCAGGCATGAAGCCGGTGGCGCTGATGCCACAGCCTGGGTGCACCGCACCACTCGGCGCTACGCTCGAGGGCCCGCAACCTCGACCCACACAGCACGGCACGACGCGCTGGCAGGTAAAGGAAAGAAAGTCTGCATCCAAAGCCGAGCCTCGCTGCTCCAGCCAGTTTTCCTTTCGCCACCTGACGCGCGGGTCACAGGACACACAAGACAGGAATCCGTCGAACCATCTTGCCTACTGTGAGACGAAGTAAAGCTGGATCCTCATGAATCCATATTGTGCCAGCCATCTGGTGATCTTCTATTGCGAGAAGGTACCTTGTGTTTTTCTTACATAGTACATTTCACAATACAGGTTGTTCTAGAACCATTTTCAGATAGACGTTAAATATTTTTTAAATACATTTTTGGAGATTTTGTTGAAAACATGATAAATATTTTTTCAGAAACACATTGAACATTTTCTTTACTGGTGCATAACATTTTTCCTAACTATGTGAACATTTTTTTTGCATTTTCTAAATATTTTTCAAAAATGTCATGAACATATTTGGAAACACATGAACCTTTTTAAAAATGTCTCAGAACAACATTTTTTATGAATTACACTAAGATTTTTTTAATTTTCAAACCTTTTTTTTAAATGCCACCAACATTTTTTAAAAACTATCAACGTTTTCTAAAAGTTGCACGAACTAATTTTGTACACTGTGTTAATAAAATTCTAATGTGCAGTGAACATTTTCTAAAATGTTAACTAAAATAAGTTTTGAAATATATCTATTTATAATAATTTTAAAATGTAAAGAAAAGAAAAAAAATTATAAAATGTACAAACACACAGGAAGCTATTTGGCCGGCCCAATTGTAGCGACAGGAGGGTGCCCTTACGGCGAGACCTCCTTCGGTCTCGCATGAAGCGAGACAAAGCCGTTCCCATTGATTCATGGCAAAATTCCGGGAAGGATTGCAAATTTAGTTCGGGCTGTCTACACATGCTCTCTCTTGCTGCCAAACGAGCAATCAGAGATAACCCTTTTTTAGAGAAGGATAAACCCACTCGATCTGCATCTTTACGATGCACACAACTAGATTACCGATCGATGGACCTGACTCTCAATACCACTACCACTACTACCTCTGCACAAGTGACTGCTGATTACGCCTTCACGACTTCTCCCTCTGCAAATGAAAGCTCTCATTTTTGCACAGCAGATGTTATCTTTAATTAGAGGATCTTCAACAGCAGCCCGATAATTTGGCGCCTTAAAATTGACTATGGGTGTGGCACGCACGGTACATGGACATCACACACGAACGCACGCGTTCTCGGTTACTCGCGCAGAACCTAAAATAACAAACAAACGCTGTAATTAAGCAACGACTCTCCTCTCTGTATGTGTATGCTCTTCAAAGGTACTAGCACGGTAGCACCAACGTCTTGGTGCGGTTAGTCGCAGCACATCTCGCAGATCCAGCAGCAGCACAGCGCCGCCAGGCTGAAAAACACGCCAAATTCAGACACTATATATCAGGCCAGAAATCACCAGCGACAGTTAAGCAAGTTACTACAAAGGAGGTGCTATGGATCGATGGAGCAGCTGGTGGTCGGGCGTGCTTACCATCCTTGGATGAATCCCTTTTCGCCCCTGCTGGTGGTGCTGCTCCCTCGGCGCGACTTCTTCCCGCCGCCGCCACCGCCTTGACGTTGCTCCGCAGCCGCGGATGGGTAGTAGCCTGCACACGCATACGTAATACACACACATGAGCAAACTAAAGTGAACAGCTTGGGGTACGTGCTAGCTTATCTTTATCTCATCTGACGATGACACCGCAGCTAACTGAAGTGAGTTCAGCCTCAGTTTTCAGACATGAGCATGGAGATCAAAACTGGCCGAAATTAACAAACCTGGGGGTAGGGGTGGAGCCTGGTTGTTCCTCTCATTCTCCATCACGTATATCTATCGATCGACTGAATCCGTATGTGCGTGTGCGAGGAGAATTTATGCTGTGGCCGTCGAGCGATGGACCGATGGTTTCAGCTGGATGATGATGATGGGCGCTTCTCTGCTCGTCTCGACGCCCCAAGGTCCTATCTATATATACACACCGCCGGCTAGCTGCTGGCCACTCCCACCGTCGCAACAGGCAAGCGGAGAGCACATAGATAGAGCATAGTAGATAGTACACAAGGTTCTCTCCCCACCTTTTCAGACCACGCCACGCGGTTGCGGATCGACCATTGGCCGGATTCGATTCAGAGTGACTCAACTGCACGTGCCTTTACGAGCTTGACAAATCCAAAGTGTGAATCGATGGCCTAGGTTTGTTGAGCAGATTGAGAGAGAGACACACACACACAGTAGCTAGTGATCGACATGGTACGCACAAACAGTGATCGAGAAGCTAGCCGGCCATGAACGGGTTGGTGGAAGGGATCGACGGTTCGGGTCGCGCCGTCCCTGGCTAGCTGACCGGAGAAAGCTAGCGAAAGATCAGATGCAAAGCAACCATATTCCGGCGCCTCTTACTGACTGCTGTTTCGGGCTCGGCTGTTTGATATTCGCTGGCCAGGAAAAAGTTCCGAAAAAAGTTATCTGGCTAGATGGAGCCTTCTTTGTCGCGAAAGATCAAGGTGGTGTAGTGAAATAAGATGGTGCTCCTTAGTAAAGGGTTATTTAAACATGGAATATGAGACACACTCACAAGTCCAAAAAGCCCCGGGACTCGCACTTTTGGAGCAGCTTAACGGAGACGAAGCAATTTTTCTTCCGTTTTGGAACAGTCACCATCAAAGACGGCTCTTACGTCAAGGCCATCTCTAGCATATCCTTTTTATTCTAAAACTCCAAATCCTCTTCATTATTCTGTTTCTGTATATACAAGTTTTACAGCGATTAAACGTTTATTCACCTAGCAGATTTCCAACAAACAAAATCTCTCAAAAAACATTTTCCCAATTCTTACAAACATTTGCTCAAACAACTTAAATGAATTCACAACATTTCGAAACAAACATAGACAGTTCAAATGAACCACATCATAATTCAACTACGAGCATAAATAAAGTTAATCGGATCCATCGAACTTCTAAACATAACCATAATTTATGCCAAAAGGCATGAAATGAACAAGTTCATGAAAAAAAACACCAACACATGGTGGACCAAAAGCCACCGTAGTTCACATGGCCTCATGCACTTGTGCCATTACTGTCAACACCACCATGAAATCCACCGCATCGTCATTCAATTGCTCACTACAAAAGCACAGAGAGAACCTAGCAAGCAATATCGCATCATGCAGCAATATCTTGCGCAATTGCAAAACAAAAACGAAAATATAGGCATTTTTATTACCATGCATGCATATCCTCGAGCAAGTTGGTGTCGCTGCTTGTCTTGTTTGAGTTCAAGTCATCGCCGGCCACCAGAGGTGGAGGGGTGGCGGCGCAACTGCAAGAGGCCATGGGGTAGTCGTGGCGCCACTCAAGGTCGAGCGGGAGGGGGTGGACCACATCCTTATTCACTGCACCTGCCATGCGGTCAGCCACCTTGGACGAAGGCCAACGGTCCCGTTTTCGAATCAGTGCCGACAAGGTTGAAGGGTGGTGACCACCGCCAGTGACCAAGAGCTCTCAATAAGGTTCTTGCCTTGGCGCCGCATTTTGGTACTTGAAGCACCTAGTCCGCAATTGGCTCTGGGTTTTCTGCGGTGCTGAGGGTGGCCATGGGTGTGGAGGGGTGGGGCTTTCCATTCCGTCCATCACCGGGGCTAGGGACGGCCAATGCGGCGGGTTTAGGCATGAATGCTGCGGAAGAGTGGGAAGCAGTGCGGCTTAACCTTATTTGTCCAGAAAACGACTGTGGCTGGACTAAATTTGAGCAAGTGGGGTAGTTTTAGGGGGGGGGGGGGAGTCATATTCTGATGCTTAATCTCCTAAACAAATTTTTCCTCTTAAATACAATTTTTAAGGGACCCGCTAAAGATAGCCCTTAGAGAGCAGATCCATGGTTAGAAAATACACCACTTTGTGAATTGTACCCTTGAATTCTCCGTATTATGTATCATAAACATGTCATAGTTGTGTAAGTCCTACGTGCTGCACCACAAGATGTGGCCTTAAGATGTGACATAATTTGGTCGTGGCTTGCAACATGGAACTTTATATTGCAACACCGCAAATCGGTCTAGTTAATACTATGGTCAGATGAATTCCATTGAATGTAAGTTTACATCGGGATAAAAAAAACTCGGTCAACTCGACATACCTTGCATTTATCCAATGTGATGTACCGGTCAACAATTAAGTACTTTTAAGACACTCCTCAAAGGGTTGATCTTAACAAGGTACAATCTCACGAAGCGTAGCAAATATGGGAGCAAGCAATGTTGCTTTTGTTCTTATGATGAGACTATTGAACATCCATCCTTGGCATGTCTGCTCGTTTGCGCCAATTGTGCTATAATTCATTATCTTGTAAAGTTTATACCCATTGTCCAGTGTTTCATTGGCAACTGGTTGCAGGGATAATTGTTAAGCTCAGAGCTATTATCTTGCTGCGAAATGCTATGCTGGTTGATCTGGTTTTGTAGGAATGATGTTACTTTGGACAAAAAGTAGATCTTTTTTCCACTACGAATTGTTTACTTATGTATGCATTGTCTCTGTACTTGGTTCCCATGATGGTAATTGGAGCACAGTGAGTCCTTACCGTGCCGCATACCAAGGTGGAGTGGGGTAATCAAGGAGGTCTTTACCCACCGTGGGAGATAACAGGGGCTGCAATGCAGATCCATGGCTGAGGGGATCGGGGAAGGAGCGAAGCCGTCGGGAGAGAAGACCTATCGTTATCATATTACGGTGGGGGTGGGCGAAATGGGACTTGCAGCGGGATTTTTTACATGGTATCTATTTATGGGCCTGATCAACCAAAAAGTTTAATGGTAATAGGTTGCGGTGTAATCAGATAACGGGTGAAATATTCCTAACCAAACACCTCCCATGTCCCTACATGACACCCTCATTAATTCTTCCTATGTGTTGTCAGATCGTCACTAGGGCCCCTAGACCCTCTCGTAGCTAGCCCAATGTGGCGACGATCTAGACGACGACGACGACGGTCAACCCCACGCGTCACTACTTCCTCGATGGTTTCATCATGGCGCCATCCCACCTTAGACTGTACTCGAGCGACCATGCACATCTCCTCCCACACGCTATGTCCCCTACCATAATCATTCTCTGTCGAAATTTGTTCGACTTGATTGTAACGATGACTTTCTAAATCCAAATTGTAAATAACATTAGTTTCCATTTGTAACCAAATTAAGGAACCAATGTTATCAGAGGATTTGATATCAACCATGGGTACCGAGAACCAAGAATCGTAGCCGTTGTGAAGGACCAATTAAAAAAGGAACTATGAAAAAGACAGAGTAATTAAAGGGTAGACTGCATAGCTCACAATTCCTAACATTGGTATCGAGGCTAGGTTTTGCTATCGCCGGTCGCTGCTAATCCTAATCCACTGCTACGAACTCTGTCGTATCGTGGCCTGCAAATCTGCCGAATCACTTGCCGTGACACGTGATTGATTTTTGTGGGTACGCCGAACCGATCTATGCTGAAGGCGGCTCTTCTGTTGCGCTGTACGTCCCCAAAGCCAGCTAGCGGCGCTCTGTCCGTCCACGGCGACCGACCTCTGCTAATTCCATGGCCACGTGCTCATGACGTGATCCCGGTCCTCCTGTGGCATCTGTTCGTTCCTATGCTCGCCAACTTACCCGACCTGATGAAGTTGCCGCTGCTACGATATCTTCGCTCGATGCCGCGCCAAGCCGAACGAGCTACCTGCTCGGAAACTGCATGTCACGCCTACAACTTTGGCTGCTGCTGCGACTTACGAGTCCTGAAGTGAAGTGCTCTTTTCCTGGGAGATTTCAGGTTCTATGGAAGGAGGAAAACAACAACAACTACTACTTTGGCACAGCACACGGCCCGAGGAAATCAAGGAGCAAGCTAAGTCACGCCATTGTTGGAAGATCCAGGAAGCTTGGAAAGCAAAGCTCACACTCAATCCTCACACGCACGTGGATCGGGAAAGGATATTTTTCTTTCTGCTCATACTCTTGTGGTAATTCTCAGGGAAGGCGCAGGAAAGTGATTCACGTAAACTGTCATTCGTCTAGTCAACACTTTTCTTCCAATGACATCAAGAAAAAAAAGTTTCCCTAAGTTAGTTGGTATCCATAATCTAGTGCATCTAAAATCACGGTTTGGAATATTACTGAGAAACAAGCTGGAAAAATGTTGTACAATTAAACTTTCATTACTGAAGAAAAGGAAATATATGGTTAGACTAGGATCATCAAGACTTCTTTCCTCGTAGAATTGGGATGAACTAGTTACCTCTTGTATCTTCTTGTGTTGGATTTGGACCTTTGTATCTTTCTTTGTGTGATTGGATCTAGCACATGTGTGATTGGATCAAGTCAATTTGAGTGTTCCTCTTGTTTTCTCCCTGTGTGTTCTTCTTGTTCTTGGGGATTTCCCCTCCAATTCATGAAAAATCTCCATCTAGGGTTCCACCCTACAACATCTTGTTATCATGAGCCATGGTTTCTCACGAAATTGGAGCCCCCTTCTTATTCTCTAGCCTAATTTTGTTGTGTTCTTCCCCAATTTCAAAAATTTCCCCACCGAAAATAGCCCCATTTGTTTTGTGATTGTTGGTTTGATGATGTTTTGTTGGATTTGATCCATGGATTTGCTTGGTTTCAAGTGGGTCTAGCCCTCCACCCATCCATCTCCACCTTTCCCACCACAAAATACACCAATTTCTTCCATTTTCCCACAAATGTCCGCCCAAATCCGTGACCCCCGGGCTCCCGGACCTCAAACCCCGTGCACCCGGACCCCCCGCGCAAGTTCCGCCCAACCCCGCTGACCACCCCGGGTGCCCGCGCCTCCGACCCTCGGGCACCCGCACCACCCAGAATCAGCCAACAAACAAAAACCGTTTCGACCATAACTTTCACTCCCGAAGTCCGATTTTGACGTTCTTTACCTCGTTGAGTAGCTATCGACATCCCCCATCCATCTAGATAGGTTCCAACATCATTTGAATACATCAAAATTTTGGCATTTTGGCATCTTTGCCTAGGCCATCCACCATATCATCCGCAAAACCATCTTAGTTTTCCGCAACCTAACCCATTTTGCTCCATTTAGCATTTGTGGTTTCTCGAGTTGTGACTTGAGTCTCCTAAGGTGTTTCGGCTACTTAGGGAAAATTGCTTCATCATCAACCACTTCCGCATTGCTAACACCGGAACTACCAACGCATTCCGCTACCATCATTTGACATTTTCCTTTGAGATTTTGAGTTTGCGGTTTTTCCGTTTCTTAGGGCGTTTCGGCTAACTAGGAACGGTTCGACATTGACAACACCGCCGCTCAACTTCGACAAGGATTCAACATCGACCACCTTCACCAATTTGACACCCTAACCGTAAGCAAGAACGGTAACCTCTATATCATCTTGGTATCGTGGTATCCCATCATTGTATATTCCCCTTGCCATTACATTGTTAACCCTTTAGCCCATCTTGCGTCACTTGCATATCGAGACTAGCCATTGAGTATTGCCGGCAACGTTGTGCACATCAGTGATCATTGATCTACACCTTCCATTGTGCACATTGAAAATAGGACACCATAAAGATATGTGATTAACGGATTCATCCTTCCCACAATAAGGACATTTTCTTTTATGTCCAGTGCATCCTTTTCTAGCCAAATTATCCTTGGTTAAAATATTGTTTCTAAGAACCAGTCACATGAAAACTTAAACTCTAGGTGGCAACTTAACTTTTCACAAGAAGTTGTGTGGGTATTTTACCCCATTTCAATCAAGAACATGTAACATGACTTAAGAGAGTAGACCCCAGTCTTAGTTAGTGTCCACCTAATAGAATCTTTTTGGTCAATCAGGACCACATCATCATAAATATATTTAACGCGGTTCCGTAAATCTATGTAACTGATGAGTCCTGAACGTTCAGAATTTGAACATGGAAAATTGAAAATGTTTATGATAATTTTAGTGGCATGAGGATGGCAAGTTTAATTGACACACACAATAGTTTTATGGCGAAAATTACACTGAGCACGGAGTTTCCATGCTTACCAAATCAACTTGCCATCCTCTCATCACTAAAATTGCCATCGTTAGATTTGCCCTTGTCAAATCCCAAGCGTTTGGGATTTATATGGATCCTAAATCTAAGAAGTCTCCAGAAAGAGTCCTTCTAAACCAGACTTGATCAAGCCCCTTAACAAAAAAAACACAGCAATAGACTTATTCTTATCAAAGCAAATAGTATGGGAAGCACTAGGAATCAGACTACTGATACATTAATACCTATCATACCAAGCGGTAGGTGTAGGATTGAAATCATGCTACCCGTCCGATCTAGTAGCAAGGCCTGCCGCTAAGTTGTTTATTTTCTCCCCTAATTATGTGCTTCTTTCCTCCACTAATTACGTGCTTTCGGTTACATGCTTCAATCCTCCGTAGCATGCCCTCACTGCTGACCTCTCTGTCCCACGTCTTTCTTTTAGTACTCTCTGTGCCACGTCAATTGAATGCTTCTAGGGATGATATATGACAGTGGATATCGTCCACGCACTAATGTTTGCTTCAACCGTAATAAGATACATTGTGTTGGAAGCATTGCTATCTTTTTTCCATCAAATAGTGATTTGTTTTCATCAAATATAAAAAATATTTCACTTGTTTCAAAAGAACCAATCTCTTGCTTCCATTGACTATAAAATTGCTTCCAGCCAAATGGTAATATTTTGTGCAAACGGAACGATCTTTTTGTATAATGAAAAATGTTGCTCCACAAAGAAATCATTCAGAAGCACAACATGAATGATGCATCATTGAAATAGATCAATCCATTGTGAACAAATATTTACAAACCTATTTTGCTACAGTTAAAAGACTATTACAACATTATTTTCATTTTGTATTAGTCGACATAGTGGCGGGCGCTAGACAATATGATCATGACAACATCTGCATGTGCCACGAGCTCTATACATCGTTCATGGTGCAATCAAAACCTTAGAGCAGTGCACAATTGAAGCAAAGTGAGAAAGAAGGAAGCACACAATTTAATGGATGATGCAAAAATTCACTAAAAAAGTAAAATCATTGTATAATAAGATGTACAAACAGAAGCAACACTGCCAATGGTTGAAGCAGATAGTACTAGCGATTGAAGCAGTAGTATCTAATACTGGTTGAAGCAAAATGTTTGTATAATAGAAGTAGCACACACTACAATGGATGAAGCAAAAAATTCCTTACCGTAGAATCATGTGCAATAAACTAGGCGAAGCATGGTTTATTGGAAGTACTAGCTTCATTTTCTTACAACATATATAGAAGATGCACTCAGGTATAAAAATCATATTCCTAGATTAATCAGATGCATAAATTTGTGCTTCATGAATAAATTACAATTTCAATTTTATCGAAGCAAGGCATCGATAGTAAGAAGCTTATTTCTTAAACAAAGTATGATTTTTTGTAGGAAACATGGAAATATGACATCTACAGATTAATATTATTGGTGGAAGACAAAACATTGATAATGGAGAACACACTAATATTGTGGCCACCACATACATACAGCTTTAACAGATGTCTGCTCTCCTCGACACCCCAAGGTCTCCTATCTATATATACACACCCACCGCCAAAGAGATGCTCATGAACAACAGGGACACTGAGATCACATAGAAAGAGCATAGTACACGAGGTTCTCTCCCACTTTTCACACCACGCCACGCGGTTGGAGATTGACCATTAGCCGGATTTGATTCGTAGTGACTCGGCAGCACATGCCTTTACGAGCTTGACAAATGGGAAGTGTGATCCTCAAATCAATGGTCGAGGTTTGTTGGGAAGATTGAGACACACACACACACACTAGCCAGCGATCGACATGGTAGGCAGGTACAGTGATCGAGAAGCTAGCCGGCCATGCACGGGTTGATGCAAGGGATCGACCGCGCCGTTGCCGGCCAGCTGGCCGAAGAAAGCTAGCTAGAGATCAGACTAAGCAACCATGCTCCGGCGCCACTCTGTGACTAGTGTTTCCGGCTCGGCTGTTTCATATTCGCTCATGTCGTGCCTGAAATTTTGGTGATGCGACCAGGAAAAAATTATATGGCTAAATGGAGCGTTCATTGTTGCGAGAGATCAAGGTGATGTAGAGATATCGACTGTGTGACCATAGTGACAAGGAATCATCTTGCTTGGCTGGATCATCAAGGTGGCATCTTGACTGAGGTTGGACACCTCCTAGCATAATCATATCTCTAAACTGTCTGGGTTACCATACCCCCGCCTATATATCCAACTAAAGGAGCATGCAGTCCTGAGAACAACATCTCCTATGAAGGATCAGCAACGACATGCTTTGTGTTCCCTGAAGACTCTCGCCCTAAACAGCGAGTAGCACAAGAGAGACATTCCACCACCACTAGCCTCTTGCTAGCCTCTCCACAACAGAGCATGTGCACACCAAACAGAGGTTATATCTCTAAAATGATGTTTCGGGTACTTGGATTATCACACGATTGCATGGTCACCGCCGAGGGATCTCGACCCTGAGCTCCAGGCCACGAATGCATAGATTTGCCATGAAACTAGGATGTGTTGCGGAAATGTGACCTCGGATACTATGGTCGACGTTTCTCATGACACTTGTTTTCTCACTTCCAATTTTTAGATTTAGCTATTTAGTCATAAGTTAGTCGGTGTATCATGTGAAAACACAAATACGATGAAAACTAAAAACTTCGAGCCCTAACAATGAGATCGTGGATGGACAACCTTGATGCAAGGTGGGATGACGTTAGCCACTGAACATTCTTTTTGTAGAAAGCCCCCTATCTTCTCTCCACACTATAGTGATTAACTACGCTCCTACCTTTGAGCTTGGGTTGCAGCCTTGTAGGTTGGGTAAGGAAAATTAAATCACAAAACTAGGCGGCGACACGATGACGCCGAACCTCTCTGCGTCAATCCATGTGCCCTACAAGACACCCTCACTAATTCTTCTTGTGCATTGTCATATTGTGATTGTGGCTCCTCAACCCTCTCGTACCTAGGCTAACCAGGTGACTAGCGAGCCGCCGCCGCCGCTTAACCCCACATGTTACTACTTCCTCGATGATCTCATCACAGTGCCATCCCGCCTTAAACCGCACTCAAGCAGCCCTGCACACCTCCTGCTACACTCTGCCCCCTTCCATAATCATTTTTTGTCAACAATGGTTCAACTTGATTGAATCATGAATTTTTGATCCAAATTGAAAATAACTTCAGATTCCATATGTAACCAAATTAAGGAACTAACATTGTGAGAGGATTTGGTATCATCCATTGGTACCAAGAACAAAGAATCGTAGCCGTTGTGCAGAACCAATTAAGAAAGGGAGAAATTCAGCAATGCATCTTCAATCGCGTGAGAACCTCTTAGCCAAGCATGTTTGACTTAGAGTATTATTGTGCACCAAGTGTGCTGAAAAATATTTGTGCTGTCATGCGTAACTACTGCCATTTGGTAAGTAGTCGGGGGTGCTACACCATTGCACGGTAACCGCCAAAAAATGTGTCTACGAATTTTGCAACATAAGTCTAGCTACCAACAACGAATTTCAATCATCGGATTCCTGGTTTTAATCGCTCTCTTATTCCAGTATTTTACCGTATGATCAAACATAATTTTCTTTGCCAGTGACTTCATCAGCTAATTCTTTTTAAGTTTATAAATGTGGAATATTGTTTTGGGCGATATATAGAGCTAACATGTGGGTGTACCAATGAGCCATGATTTATAGTCCTTGCAGCACACACACGGTGATTGCAATGTAAAGATTCGGCGGTATTTATGATCTATGTGCAAACTGGTACCGTCTTGGTGTTTAAAAGGTGCCTCCTCCTTCTTATGTCTCTTCACATATGTCTTCACAAAGATAGGTCCCAAATATACAACTTTGTGTGCAACATGGAGCTGGCCATCATCTAGATTGGTTATATAATCTTCAAATCGTATATGAGATCTTAAAATTAAATACCATGGCAGGATTTCCTCTCGTTCTCAGTACATAGGAGTAGGAGGTATGAGGAACTTTGTAAAATCAAAGTCAAAGCTCAGATGTGAATTTTTTTGCAATGATTTATTTTCAATTGGTACAAAAGCTACCAAAAGAACTTTGACCACAACGCCCCTGCTTAATGGCTCAACCATTTTCCTCGTCCATTGCTAATATATTTTGTGACGTACCTATCCGTTCACCTATCCATGTATGGGTGGACCAATAAAATTATCCACAAGAAAAAGATGCATTTCCCTTGCTTCTAAACAGGGCTTGAAATGCGTAGATTTTGGCATGAAGTTAGGGTGTGTTGGGTGAACGTGACCTTTGATTCTACGGTCAATGTTTTTTATGACTCTTGTTTTCTCTCCCCTGATTTTTATCTTTATCTTTTCAGCCATAAGTTAGGCGATGTATCAGGTGAAGACTCAAATTCGAAGAAAATATGAAAATATTAAGCCTAACAACCAGATGATGGGTGGGCAGTCTTGACGCGAGGTGGGATGATCATTCTTTTGAAGAGAGCCCCCTATCTTGTCTCCTACCTCAAGCTTGGGTTGCAGACAGGGTAGATCCAACCTCTCTAGGAAAATAACATCCAAACACTAGCCAGCGACCAGTGAGCGGCGAGACGACGACACTGACCCTCCTCTGCGTTAATCCCCCTACATGACACCCTCATTAATTCTTCCTATCTGCTGTCAGATCGTCACTGTGGCTCCCCGACCCTCTCCTAGATTGCCCAATGTGGCGACGCTCGAGGCGACGGCCCTGGCCAATCCCACGCGTCGCTACTGCCTCGATGGTTTCATCATGGCGTCATCCCACCTTTGACTGCACTGGAGCGACCATGCGCATCTCCTCCCACACGCTTTGTCCCCTTCCATAGTCATTCTCTGTAAAAATTGGTTTAACTTGATTGTAACAATGACTTTATAAATCCAAATTGAAAATAACATCAGTTTCCATTTGTAACCAAATTAAAGAACGTTATCAGAGGATTTGGCATCACTGGGTACCAATTAAAAAAAGGGACATATTTAGCTAGTACTAAGAAGATGCATCTTATTTTGTGGAAGCAATCGTGTGAGACTCTTAATTAAGCATGCTTGATTTAGAGTATTATTGGGCACCAAGTGTGCTGAAAATAAGTGCAAAATTTCTAGCAAGGTGAAAGAAAGTTGAAGACGACGTCATATTAAATTTCTCGTTTCCTCGTCCGGGCTGAAGCCGGTGGCGCTCATGCCACGGCCTGGTTGCGCCGCCCCGTGAGACACCACACGGTGCTGCGCTCGTGCCGGCAGCCTCGACCTGCACGGCACGGCACGACGCGCTGGCAAAGAAAGGAAAGAAATCTGCATCCAAGCTGACCTCGTTGCTCCAACTAAACTAAGGAACCAATGATATAAGAGGATTTGGCATCAGCCATGGGTACCGAGAACCAAGAATTGTATCCGTTGTGAAGGACCAATTAAAAAAGGGACAAATTTCCGCAAAAAAGGGACAAATTTAGCTAGTACTAATAAGATGCATCTTCTTTTCTGGAAGCAAACGCGTGAGAGCTCTTAGTTAAGCATGACTTAGAGTATTATTGGGCACCAAGTGTGCTGAAAAAGATTTGTCTTGTCGTGCGTAACTACTACCAATCTGTAAGTTGGGTTGTTACACCATTACAGGGTTACCGCGAAAAGCTGTGTTTAGAAATTTTTGCAACACAACACAAATAGCTAGCAACAGCGAATTTCAATCACCGGATTCCTGATTCTAATCGCTCTCTTATTCCAGTAATTTACCGTATGATCAAAAAAAAAATTCTTTGCCAACGATTTCATCTGCTAACTGTTTTCAAAGTTTATAAATGTGGAATATTGTTTTGGTCGATCTATGAAGCTAACATGTGGGTGTACCAATGAGCCATGATTTTGTAGCACAAACACGGCCATTGCAATGTAAATACCCGCCGGTATTTATGATCTATGTGCAAGCTGGTGCCGTCTTGGTCTTTAAAAGGCGCCCCCTCCTTCTCTGATGTCTTTACACAGATGTTTTCATAAAGATACGTCCGAAATATATACCAGTTTGTGTTTAACATGAAGCTGATCATCATCTGGATTGGTTATATAATCTTCCAAATTCTTGTATGAGATCTTAAAATTAAATACCCAGGACATGATTTCTTCCCTCTCTCAGTACATAGGAGTAGGAGGCATGAGGAATTTCGTCAAATTGAGTTCAGGACTAATAAGTGCAAAATTCCGCCGTGATGGATTTTCAATCGGAGCGTAAGCTACCGAAAAGAACCTTGGATGGTCACCGCTAGAAAATGTGTCTACGAATTTTGCAACACTGGTCTAGCTAGCAACAACGGATTTCAATAATCGGATTCCTGATTCCAATTGCCCTCTTATTCCAGTATTTTATAGTAAGATCAGACATAACTTTCTTTGCCAATCATTTCATCTGCGAACTCTTTTGTAAGTTTCTAAATGTGGCATGTTGTTTTGCTTGATCTATGGACCTAACGTGTGGGTGTACCAACGAGCCATGATTTATAGCCGTTCCAGCACAAACACGGTGATTGCAATGTAAAGATCCGCCGGTATTTATGATCTATGTGCAAGCTAGTACCGTCTTGGTCTTTAAAAGGTGCCCCTCCTTCTCCGATGTCTTTTAACATATGCCTTCACAAGAAGTATTCCACTTTGTGCGTAACACGAACTGACCATCTTCTAGATTGGTTATATAATCTTCAAAATTCTTGTATGAGATCATGAAATTAAATACCCAGGACACCATATCTTCTTGTTCTCAGTACATAGGAGTAGGAGGCATGAGGAACTTCGTAAAATCGAGGTCATGGCTTAGAAGTGCAAAATTCTGCCATTATGGATTTCCAATTGGTATGTAAGCTACCATAAGAACCTTGGGATCAATGCCCCTGCACAATTGCTTAACATTTTTCTTGGTCCGACTTCTGGTGCCTTTAGGGCCGAGGAGACGAAGTTTAGGAGGTGGGGCACAGACACAACGCCATCTTGTATCCCACATCATATTCTTCCCCTCCCGTAGCTTCACTTTCCGAAGCTCACAACCCTTGAGCTCGTTGGACACAGGGAAAACGGGATGTGCAACACTGACACCTCCACGATCATCATTTCGGTTGAACTAGGTTAAAAAGTGTCTTTCGCTTTTGTTTAGTTGACTGGGGCAATGCCCGTGCATTGCAACGGGATATAAATATACTATTACATTTATCAAATCATATCCGTATTTTGATGATAAGTTTGGTAAGTAAAATCGAATTGGTTCATAGGTAATAAAGTAAGATGATTACTGATTATCATGAAGGGAAGGTTGGACGAAGAGATGGTCGAAATAAAAGTGAAACATTGTACCTTACATTCTTTTTAGAGTAAAGTGCATTTTTCATCCCTCAACTTATCGCGAAGTATGGCTTCCGTCCCTGAACTTTTTCTTTGTGTAACCTTCATCCATCAACTCTTAATACCAATATACTTAGTCCTTGACCGCTATATTCTTCAGTCAAACCCGGTTTTGCCTTGACGTGTTGCACTTTGAGCACATCATGGTGTAAACTTTGTCCCTTAACTGTTAATATCGGGTAGAATTAGTCCCTAACAAGAGCGTTCCTCGGCCAAATCCGGTTTTGACTTTTTATGGCATTGTTTTGATCACCGCCGAACGTTGGGTTATTCAACATTGCATGGTCACAGCCGAGGGATCCTAACCCTAGGCTCCAGGCCATGAAATGCGTAGATTTGCCATGAAGTTAGGATGTGTTGGGGAATGTGACCTTGGTACTATGGTCGATGTTTGTCATGACACTTTTTTTCTCACTCCCAATATTTAGCTTTAGCTTTTCAGCCATAAGTTAGTCGGTGTATCAGGTGAAAACTCAAACTCGATGAAAAACTAAAATCTTCGATCCCTAACCATCAGATAATGGATGGACATCCTTGGTATGACGTGGGATGCCGTTCAACCACTGGACATTATTTTTGCAGAAAGCCCCCTATATTTTCCCTATACTGCAGTGACTAACTACGTTTCGTTCCTTTGAGCTTGGGTTGCAGCCTCGAAGGTTGGGTAAATCCAGTGCCCTGAGGAAAATAAAATCGCAATGCTAGCCGGCGACAGGTGACACGATTGACGACACTGGCCCTCTTCGTGTTAATCCACATGCCCTACATGACACCCTCACTAATTATTCTCGTGCGTTGTCAGATTATGACTGCGACTCCTCAACCCTCTCGTAGCTAGCCCAACGTGGTGACTAGTGAGACGATGGCGCCGCTCAACCCCACACGCCACTACTTCCTCAATGATTTCAGCATGGTGCCATTTCGCCTTAGATCACACTCAAGCGTCTCCGCGCATCTCCTGCCATACACTCTGTGCCCTTCATTAATCATTTTTCATAAAAATTGCTTCAGGTTGATTGAACGATGAATTATGGAATCCTAATTGAAAATAATATCATACTCAATTTCTAACCAAACTGAGGAACCAATGTTGTGGGAGGATTTAGTATCACACTAGTAGAAAACAGGGCTTTGGTCCAATCTCGATATACACATTAGTCCCGGTTGCATTACGAACCGGGACTAATGTGAGCATTAGTCCCGTTCGAGCGGCTAGGGCGCCGGGCAGGCATTAGTCCCGGTTTAAATGGGACCTTTATTCCCGGTTGGAGACACCAACCGGGACTAAAGGGTGTGATGTCCTTGTAGCAAAAACACGATGACTGCAATGTAAAGATCCACCAGTATTTATGATCTATGTGCAAGCTGGTACCGTCTTGGTCTTAAAGAGGTGCCCCTCCTGCTCAGATGTCTTTTCACATATGTCTTCACAAAGAAAGAGCCCAAATATACCAATCTCCGTGTAACATGGAGCTGATCATAATCTAGACTGGTTATTTCAAATTTCTTGTATGAGATTTTAAAATTGAGTACCCAGGACACGGTTTCTTCTCGTGTTCTCAGTACGTAGGAGTACGAGGCATGATGAACTTTGTAAAATCGAGTTCAGGACTAAGAAGTGCACAATTCTGCCTTTATGGATTTCCAATCGGAGCGTAAGCTACCATAAATATCCTTGGGCCGGGCCCAATGCCCCTGCTCAATGGCTTAACATTTTCTCCTGGTCTGATAGCTGTCCTCCATTTGCTTGCAACGGAGTTTATCAAGATCTATACACGTCTGAAGGGGTGAATGATATGGAGGCTATCCTACAACATGTACCGAGGAAGGTAACGGCCGATATGAATGCTAACCTTTGTGCTCCATATACTAGTGATGAGGTTAAGACAACACTATTCCAAATGTTCCCTACAAAGGCCCCCGCTCCTGATGGTTTACCAGCATCACTGGGACATTTGTGGAGAGGGAGTCACTCGGGTTGTGCTCAGAATTGTTAGGGGAGAAGAAAGCCCTGAGAGTATAAATGATACAGTGCTGGTTCTTATTCCAAAAGTTACTAACCCCTCTCTCTTGTCACAGTTCAGGCCCATCAGCTTATGTAATGTGTTATACAAGATTGCCTCCAAGGTAGTGGCTAACAGGTTGAAGCTCATTCTGCAAGATATTATTTCAAGGGAGCAATCTGCTTTTGTCCTGGGCAGGTTAATCACGGACAATATCATTTGTGCATATGATGTTTGCACTTTATGAAGAGGACCAAGTAGAAGAGTAACAACTTTTGGGCTCTGAAGTTGGATATGATGAAAGCTTATGACAGATTGGAATGGTCCTACCTGCAGCACCATCATGGGAAAGTTGGGTTTTGAGTAGTGATGGATTGACACTGTTATGGGTATGGTTTCGTCAGTTTCCTTTTCAGTTTTGTTCAACGGAGAGAAGCTTGATAGTTTCAAGCCTACTAGGGGAATCAGGCAGGGAGACCCAATCTCCCCTACCTCTTCTTGATTGCAAAAGAGGGCCTTTCGTGCCTCCTGAAATTCAGTTCTCAGTCATCAGTTTTGGTCGGTGTGAAGGTGGCTCCTACATCGCCACCCATTAATCACCTTCTTTTTGCAGATGATAGCCGGTTGCTCTTCAAGTCTAGTGTGGAGGGAGCCAATGCGGTGTCAAACCTACTGGGATCTTATTGTAGTGCTTTGGGCCAAAGGATTAACCATGAGAAATCTTCAATTTTCTTCAGCAAAGGATGTAGCCAGCAGTTGAGAGAGAGCATGAAAAATATCCTGCAAGTCCAGAACGAGTCATTGACTGATTGGTACCTGGGGATGCCCACTGATGTGGGTCATTCCAAAAACGGTACCTTCAAATATCTTGTGGACAGGGTGTGGGATAAGGTCGAGGGATGGATGGAGAAACCCCTGTTAGTAGGAGGGAAAGAAGTTCTAATCAAATTAGTCGCTCAGGCTATTCCAGTGTATTCCATGTCATGCTTCAGACTACCTCGAGGACTTTGTGATAAAATCACTTCTATCATACGACAGTTTTGGTGGGGTAGAAAAAGAGGTAAGAGAAAGCCTGTGTGGGTGGCTTGGGATGTTATGATCCAACCAAAGTATGTGGGAGGTTTGGGCTTCAGAGATATTGAGATTTTCAACCTGGCACTACTTGCAAGGCAGGCATGGAGAGTACTTACTGATCCTGATTCGTTAAGCGCTGAAATTCTAAAAGCAGCTTACTTTCTAGATTCAGATATACTAGAAGCGAGGCTGGGTTCCCACCCTGCTCAAATCTGGCGAGCCATTCTGGACGGGTGTGATATTCTGGCCCAAGGGATCATTAGAAGGATTGGTGAGGGGGGAAAGAACTATGATCTGGGAGCAAAACTAGATACCACGAGATGGTGTCAAGCGTCCTATCGCTTCTTTGATCCTCCGTGTGGCAGAACTCATTGACAGCAACACTGCTAGCTGGAGAGAAGACGTCGTACGGAGTGTCTTCACACCTTTTGATGCAGAAGCGATCTTCAGAATCCCTACATGATTTCTGGGCGTGGAATGAGGAGAAGCGAGGTATATTCTCAGTTCGCTCAGCTTATAGAATGATCGTGAGGATCAAGACGGAGAGGGAAGGATGGTTGGAAGAAAGGGAGGGTACATCTCATACTTCGGCAAGCCAGGGTTTTTGGAGTGATATTTGGAAGTTGCAGGTCCCTACCAAGCTAAAGATCTTTCTGTGGCGGTTAGCTCAGCACTCAATTCCATCACAATAGATTCTTCATCACAAGAACATGGTCACAACCCCGGCATGTAGTTTATGCGGAGCACAAGACAGCTGGCGTCATGCCCTGTTGAGCTGCCCCATGTCTCGCTGCACGTGGGCCTTGTCGTCTGATCTAGTGCTCGAGCAGATCAGTGCAAATCAAGAAGAGAACGCAAGAAGTTGGATCATTGTTATGAGCGAAAAACTGGATAAGGAAGATTTCATGCGGTTATCTGTCTCACTATGGGCCATATGGAGTGCTCGGCGAAAAGCTCTCCACGAGGGCATCTTCCAAAGCCCACATGCAATCAATGGGTTCATCAGCTCGTATTTGGCAGAGATTCAGACCCAGAGCAGACAGCCTGAGCCAGGTGCAGGACGGGCTCCAGCTCTGGGTAGGGTTTGGCTGTCACCACCAGAGAATCATGCAAAGATCAACGTCGATGCAGCCGTCAGTCGCAGGGGCAGGCATGGGCCTGTGGCGGCGATCAGCCGGAGCATGGATGGGAGCTTTGAGGGAGCGTCAATGGTTGTTTTTCCAACGGTGACCGATCCAGCCATGTTGGAATTCATGGCGGTCAGGGAAGGTATTGCACTCTCAATGGATCTAAATAATCATAGAATTCATATTGCCTCAGATTGCAAGAATGTGGTGAATGAAATCATGGAGGGGAGCAGATCAAGCTATGGTGCTATCATCGAAGAGATCAAGCTAGGAGTTACTGCCTTTATTTCATGTAATATAGTTTTTAAAAGTAGGAGCTCGAACTTCGAGGCTCACAATCTAGCGAAGCATGCTTTGCGTTTGGGGCCAGGCCGTCATGTATTGCTAGGTCATCCGGGGAACCTTCCTTCTGTCCCTGTAAATGTGGTGACGATATAATAAAGCTTCGTGTGATTGTCTCAAAAAAAAATTGCTTGCTAATAATATATTTTGTGTGGTGCCTATCATGAATGTATGGATAAATAAAATTGTTCACAAGAAAAAGCGTAGTTCCCTTGCTTCGCTTGTCCGTGCGATACTGTGTGTCGTGATGGATTGGTCGATGCGTGAATGCTATCAGTGTTTGACCTGGACTCGCGAGCGGAGGTGAAAGGAGTGGCGCTTGACCTGCTCAGCTCCACCTTCCTTTTGTCGCAGCGCCGCAGACTAGTTGTTCCTCTCATTCTCCATCACGTATATCTATCGATCGATGTATGTGCGTGTGCGAGGAGAATCGATGTTGTGTCCGGCGAGCGATCGATCGATGGTTTCAGCTGGATGATGATGGGTGCTTGTCTGCTCTTCTCGATGCCCCAAGGTCTGGCCGGGTCCTATATACACACACCGGCTAGCCAATGGCCACCCCCCACCGTCGCAACAGGCACACGCGGAGAGCACATAGATAGAGCATAGTACTAGATACTCCCTCCGTTGGTGTATAAAATATTCTTATATTATATTATGTTACGGAGAGAGTAATACATAAAATTCTCTCCCCCACCTTTCCACACCATGCCACACGGTTGCAGATCGACCATTAGCCGGATTCGATTCGGACTAACTGAACAGCATGTGTTAGATAATAACGAGAAATAAACGAGACAAAGAGACGGATTTTTACGTGGAAACCCTTGCGAGAGAAAACCACAGACGCATGAAGGCGCAATCACTATGAGGAGGAGTATTACAAGCACGAGACGACAAGTCGTCTGAGGTGCGACTACATGGGGTATATATGAGGGGCAACACATAGGAGTCCTTGTAGGACAAGTAAACGAGTTGTACTCGTACGCGTCGGTACCAACGCAAAAGGCCCACACCGTATGTACTACGTCTAGTCCAATACGGTACTAGAATTTGGATCACAATTTAACAATCTCCACCTTGAGCCAAATTCCCTCCAGTAGTCGAAGAAAGTGAATAACTCCATCCAAAACAGCTTAAACACCTTGTGCGTCAAAGTTCATAGGACTAGTGAGAAATACCAACTAAGCCTGAGCAAAGCTCAAACTTATTGGTCGGAACTGGCTTTGTCATCATATCAGCAGGATTATCATGAGTACTTATCTTGCATACCTTCAAATCACCTTCAGCAACAACATCTCGAATATAGTGATATCTGACATCAATGTGCTTTGTTCTCTCATGATACATTGGATTCTTTGTAAGATATAAAGCACTTTGACTGTCACTAAATACGGTAGGGCAAGATGAATCTCCACAAAGCTCAGAATACAAACCTCTCAACCAGATAGCTTCTATGCATGCCTCAGAAATAGGCATATACTCGGCATCAGTAGTGGAACAAGCCATAATAGACTGCAAAGTTGCTCTCCAACTCACAGCACAACCACCAATGGTGAAAACATAACCTGTGAGCGATCTTCTCTTATCCAAATCACCAGCAAAATCAGAATCAACAAAACCAACAAGTCCATCTCTAGTTTTCCCAAACTGTAAATAAGCATTAGAAGTACCACGCAGGTATCTGAAAATCCACTGAACTGCTCTCCAATGCTCTTTTCCAGGATTAACCATGTATCTACTGTCAACACTCAATGCATATGATAAATCCGGACGAGAACAAACCATGGCATACATAAGTGAACCAACTGCACTTGAATAGGGAACTCTAGACATGTACTCAATATCGGCATCTGACTTAGGACATAAAGCTGATGATAATTTGAAGTGTGCAGCTAATGGAGTACTTACTGGCTTGGCATTATGCATATTAAAACGACGAAGAACTTTATCAATATATCCCTTCTGACTTAGATATACTTTTCCAGACGGTCTATCTCCGGATATTTCCATGCCAAGTATTTTCTTTGCTGCACCCAAATCCTTCATCTCAAATTCATTACTCAATTGCTTCTTTAGTTCATCAATATCTGACATACTCTTTGCAGCAATTACCATATCATCAACATAAAGGAGCAAATAAATAGTTGAACCTTTGACAGTTTTCAAATAAACACAACTATCATAATTAGACATTTTGAAACCTTGAGAGAGTATAAAGGTGTCAAATCTCTTGTACCACTGTCTAGGGGATTGCTTCAATCCATAAAGAGATTTCTTTAACTTACAGACAAGTTTTTCTTTTCCAGGAATAACAAAACCTTCAGGTTGTTCCATATAAATATCCTCTTCTAATTCTCCATGTAAAAATGCAGTTTTAACGTCCAATTGTTCAAGCTCAAGATCATGCATGGCAACAATACTGAGTAAAGTGCGAATAGAGCTATGCTTCACAACAGGAGAAAAGACTTCGTTATAGTCAATACCTGGAATCTGACTGTAACCTTTAGCAACTAACCTTACTTTATATCTTGTCTCATCATTAGGAGAAACACCTTCTTTCCTCTTGAAAACCCACTTGCAATGAATAGGTTTCTTCTCTCTAGGTAATCTTACTAAATCCCAAGTGCCATTCTTTTCAAGTGATTCCATCTCATCATGCATAGCTGTCATCCACTTATTACTATCACCAGAAATAATAGCCTCAGAATATGAAGAAGGCTCGGCATTATCTTCAATTTCTTCTGCAACAGATAAAGCAAAAGAAACAATATTGCACTCTTCAATTAACCTGTCCGGTTTGTTAGTACCCCGCCTAACTCTGTCACGTGCAAGATTCCAACTAGGCGGAACAATAGGCTGATTTGGAGTGGGAGTGACATGATCATCATTAACGACGGGTTCATCATGTGCATCAACAATTTCATTACTAGATGTATCACCTGAGTCAATAACATGCTCCACCTGAACAGTAGGCTGCTGAATAGGAGGCTGATGTTCACTCTCAACAGGAACATTAGTAGATGAAACATCATGTAACATAACAGATTCATTAAAGATAACATTTCTGCTAATAACAACCTTCTGGGTTTCAGGATTCCACAATTTAAAACCTCTAACACCAGACTTATAACCAAGAAAGATGCACTTAACAGCCCTAGGCTCCAACTTTCCATTATCAACATGAGCATAAGCAGTGCAACCAAAAACTCTCAACTGTGAATAATCAGCAGGTGAACCAGACCATACCTCAATTGGAGTTTTCTTATTAAGAGCAATAGATGGTGAACGGTTAATGAGATAACATGCAGTGGAAGCGGCCTCAGCCCAAAAACGCCTATGCAAACCTGCATTAGACAACATGCAACGGGCTCTGGAAATAATGGTCTAGTTCATACGCTCAGCAACACCGTTTTGTTGAGGAGTATAAGGAACGGTGTAGTGTCTGACAATGCCTTCAGACTTGCAATAATTCTTAAATTGCTTAGAACATAATTCCATACAATTATCAGTGCGAAGTATTTTTACCTTCCTTTCAGTTTGTCTTTCAATCATAATCTTCCACTCCTTAAATGCTGAGAATGCTTCATATTTATGCTTCAAGAAATAAGGCCAAACTTTTCTCGAATAATCATCAATAATAGTCAGCATGTAACTAGCCCCAATCTTGCATGGTGAATTATCAAAACCCAAAACGGAACCAGCAGAAGTAGTGGAATCAAAAGTATTAAACCAATCTCTATGCGGGCACATATGAAAAGTACATGCAGTATCAAGTATCCACTCATCATTGGTCTCGGCACATCCAGCAATAACGACAAGAGCATCATCGGAACTATCATCACGAGCAACGTTAGCAGAATTTTCACCTTGTTTGTTACCTTTCCTCTTTTCCTTGTTCTGCAACTTGAAACACTCAGAGATGTCATGCCCGTCTCTCTTGCAATACCTGCAATACTTCTTGTCTCTGGATTGCGACCGGCCCCTGTAGCCGTTTTTTACTTTTGCCTCTGTTTCCATTACTGGAGTTCTTCTTCTTTGTCCTGCCACGAACAGATAATCCCTCGGCTTGGGATGAACTTGAACCATCATGAGGCACCATTAATTTCATCTTCTCCTTAGAGTTCAAAGCTTCATAAACTTCATTAAGTGTGAGAGTATCACGACTATATAATATGGTGTCTCTAAAATTGGTATAGGAACTTGGCAGTGAACAAAGTAGCATTAAAACAGTATCTTCCTCTTCATACTTAACCTCCATTGCAGCTAGATCGGATATAATCTCCTTAAATTCTAAAATATGATTCAAAACATTACCTCCCTCGGGTAACCTGTGCAGGAATAGTTTTTGTTTCAGATGCATCTTGCTGGTGAGATCTTTAGTCATGCAAATCCCTTCCAGCTTTAATCATAGAGCGGCGGCAGTTTTCTCGTTCAAAACTTCCTGCAGAATATTATTATGCAAATGGAGTTGAATTTTTGACAATGCCTTACGATCAATTCTTTTCTCCTCATCAGTCCAGTCCTCAATTTGGTTCTTCCCAAAACTATCCAGTGCTTCATCATAGTCGGTCTGTGCCAACAACGCCCGCATCTTGACTTGCCATAGGGTAAACCTTGTGTCACGGTCCAGCGGCGGAAGATCGTACTTCATGGAAACCATGAGTAGATAAAACGGTGTACACAAAATAGTACAAGCCGGTAGAAAATTCTTGACAGAATTAATTAATGCGGAGCAACGAAAACAAAGTAAATAGCACCTGGTAGCTTCCTTGTGTGCACGTAGCAATAGAAGACAAAAAATCTGATTTGGAGAAGATGCCTTCACGTGACGTAGTGCTAGTAGCTGGCTGTTGTAGTACTAATACCGATCGCTATGGATTTGATTTGTCTTCTCGTCAGGAAAAAATAGCAGCAACAATTGTTGATTCCCTCGGGACTCGAAGCCGGCGACTTGTGGACGTGGAGCAGTAGAATACGACGACTTCGGCGACTTGATGGATCGCCTGTACGTAGAGCTGCAGCAGCGGTGACTCGGCGGACCCGACGAAGACTGCGATTTGACAGCGGGGCAGTGGAAGATCCTGTCGGCCTCGGTGTACTGCTGCGGTGCGGTTCGCTGCAGCGGAAAATCCAGTCGATCTCGGCGACAGGCGGCGGTGCACGGAAGTGCAACCCTAATCTTCTCGTCTCAAATCTCGTATATTGCAACTTGGCTCTGTATACCACTTGTTAGATAATAATGAGAAATAAACAAGATAAAGAGACGGATTTTTACGTGGAAACTTTTGCGGGAGAAAACCACGGACGCACGAAGGCGAAATCACTATGAAGAGGAGTATTACAAGCACGAGACGACAAGCCGTCTAAGGTGCGACTACATGGGTTATATATGAGGGGCAACACATAGGAGTCCTTGTAGGACAAGTAAACGAGTTGTACTCGTACGCGTCGGTACCAACGCAAAAGGCCCACACCGTATGTACTACGTCCAGTCCAATACGATACTAGAATTTGGATCATAATTTAACAGCATGTGCCTTTACGAGCTTGACAAATGGAAAGTGTGATGCTCGAATCAATTGCCCAGTTTTGTTGGGGAGGTCGACACACATACACACACACTAGGCCATGTGCACACCAAACAGAAAAGTTATATCTCTAAAATGATGTGCTGGGTTATTACACCATTGCATGATCACCGCAGAGGGATCCCGACCCTGAGCTCCAGGCCATGAAATGCGTAGATTTGCCATGAAGTTAGGATGTGTTGGGGAACGTGACCTTGGATCCTACGGTCAATGTTTCTCATGACACTTGTTTCCTCACTCTTAAATTTTAGCTTTAGCTTTTCAGTCATAAGTTAGTCGGTGTATCGGGTGAAAACTCAAATTCGATGAAAATCTGGAAACTCTGAGCCCTAACAATCAGATCATGGATGGACGGCCTTGATGCGAGGTGGAATGGCGTTCAACCACTGGACATTCTTTTTGCAGAAAGCCCCCTATATTCTCCTTGTACTGTAGTGACTAACTATGTCTCCGACCTTTGAGCTTGGGTTGCAGCCTTGCAGGTTGGGTAAATCCAATGCCCCAAGAAAAATAAAATCCCAACGCTAGCTGGCGACATGCCATACAACGGCGTTAACCCTCTCAGCGTTAATCCGTGTGCTCTACATGACACCCTCACTAATTCTTCTTGTGTGTTGTCATATTATGATTGCGGCTCCTCAACTCTCTCGTAGCTAGCCCAACGTGGCAACGATACGACGGCATCACTCAACCCCACACGTCACTACTTCCTCGATTATTTCATCACGGTGCCATCCAGCCATAGACCGCACTCAATTGGACCCGCGCATCTCCTGCCACATGCTCTGTCCCCTTCCATAATAATTTTCTGTCAAAGTTGCTTCAACTTCATTGAACAATGAATTTCCGAATCCAAATTGAAAATAGCATCAGGTTCCACTTGTAACCAAAACAAGGAAACAACATTGTGAGAGGATTTGGTATCAGCCATTGATACCGAGAACCTAGAATCGTAGCCATTGTGCAGGACCAAATAAAAAACATGGGACAAATTTAGCTATGCATCTTCAATCACGTGAGAACCTCTTAGTCAAGCATGTTTGACTTAGAGTATTATTAGGCACCAAGTGCGCTGAAAAAAGATTTGTGTTATCGTGTGTAACTACTGCCAATTGTAAGTAGTCGGGGGTACTACACCATTCCACGACTACCGTAAAAAAATGCGTCTATGAATTTTGCAACACAAGTCTAGAGCAACAACGAATTTGAATCATCGGATTCTTGATTCTAATCGCTCTCTTATTCCAGTATTTTACAGTATGATCAAACATAATTTTCTTTGCCAACAATTTCATCTGCTAACTCTTTTTTAAGTTTATAAAGTTGGAATGTTGTTTTGGTTGATCTATGAACCTAACATGTGGGTGTATCAATGAGCCATGATTTATAGCCCTTGCAGCACAAACACGGCGACTGCAATGTAAAGATCCGTTGGTATTTATGATCTATGTGCAAGCTGGTACCGTCTTGGTCTTTAAAAGGAGCCCCTCCTTCTCCGGTGTCTTTTCACAGATGTCTTCACAAAGATATGGCCCAAATATACCACTCTGTGTGTAACATAGATCAGATCATCATCTAGATTGGTTATATAATCTTCAAAATTCTTGTATGAGGTTGGAAAATTAAATACCCAGGACACGATATCTTCTCATTCTCATTACATAGGAGTAGGAGGCATGAGGAACTTGGTAAAATCGAGGTCATGGCTAAGAAGTGCATAGTTCTGCCTTCGTGGATTTCCAATAGGTACGTAAGCTACAGAAGATCCTTGAGCTCAACGTCCCTGCATAATGGCTCAATCTTTTTCTTGGTCCGACGAGGGTTCGAATCCCCCTCTCTCCTTTTGCTTGTTGAATACGTTTGTTTCTTTAATTTTTTCTGTTCCTTATATTTCTTTGATAAAAAGGAATGAATGGCTGAAACAAGGGGCGCTTCCGGTTCTGTGCGTGCCTGCTAGTGCCTTTAGGGCCGAGGAGACGAAGTGTAGGAGCTGGGGCACATACGCAACACCGTCTCGAATCACACATCATATTCTTCCCATCCCGCAGCTTCACTTTCTGAAGCTCACAGCCCTTGAGCTTGTCATACATGGAGAAGACAGGATGTGGAACACCGACGCCTCCATGATCGTCAATTTTTTTAAACTATGTTAAAAAAGTGTCTTCCGCTTTTGTTTATGGGACAATGCCCGTGCGTTGCAATGGGATATAAATATTTTAGGACATTAGCTTGTGATTTACCTGCGCATATTAATGCGATTGTGTAAATAAATATTTATCAAATACCACCCGTGATTTACCTTATATTTTGATGACAAGTTTGATAAGTAAATTAAAATGGTATTGCTTCAGAAGGTAAGTAAAGTAATATGATTGATTATCATGTGGGGAAGGTTGGATGAAGAGATGGTGGAAAGAAAAGTGAAACTTGGAAAGTAAAGTGCATTTTTCATCCCTCAGCTTACCGCAATGTGTGGCCTGCGTCCTAAACTTTTTCTTCGTGTAACCTTCATCCATCAACTCTTAATACCAGGTATAGTCAGTCCTTGCCGCGGTATTCCTTAGTCAAACCGTCAAATCCAGTTTCGACTTGATGTGTCACCGTTTTGAGCACATCACGGTGCAACCTTTATCCCTTAACTCTTAATATCGGGTACCGGCTAGAATTAGTCCCTAACAAGAGCATTCTCGGCCAAATCCAGTTTTAACTTTTTATGGCGCTATTTTGATTACATCACCACTATAAGGTGGAATAGGACCACATCTCTCTCTCTCTCTCTCTCTCTCTCTCTCTCTCTCTCTCTCTCTCTCTCTCTCTCTCTCTCTCTCTCTCTCTCTCTCTCTCCTTTGTCGCAGCGCCGGGGACGGGCAAGTCGCGATCTACACCAGCAAGGTGACCGGGTCATATTAAATTTCTGTCTCCTCAACCCAGGCATGAAGCCAGTGGTGTTGATGCCATGGCCTTGGCGCTGTGCTCAGGGGCCGGCAACCTTCACCCACATAGCACAACACGACGCAGTGGCAAGGAAAGTAAAGAAAGTTGCATCCAAAGCCGAGCCTTGTTGCTCCAGCCAGTTTTCCTTCTGCCACCTGACGCGCGGGCCACGGGACATACAAGACAGGAATCCATCGAGCCAAGTGGGAGCAGTGGCATCGCCGTTGCATATGAAACTACTAGGTATATCTTGCGTACTGTGAGACGAAGTAAAACTGGATTCTCATGAATCCATATTGTGCCGGCCATCTAGTGATCGTCTACTGCGAGACGGTACCTTGTGTTTTTCTTACATATCTATACTTTTCTCAATACAGGTTGTACATTTTTTATACATCTAGAACCATTTTCAGATACAATTTATAATATTTTTTACATACATGTTTTCGATATTTTTTTGAATACCTGATAAACATTCTTTCAGAAAAACGTTGAACATTTTCTTTAATGGTGCACGACAATTTTCCTAATTGTGTCAACATTTTTTTGCATTTCCTAAATGTTTTTCACAAATTTCATGAACATATTTTGAAACACATGAACACTTTTTAAAATGTCTCACAAAGCATTTTTTATGAATTACACTACGATTTTTTAAAATTGTCAAACATTTTCTTAAAATGCCACCAACATTTTTTGAAAACTATCAACATTTTCTAAAAGTTGCGTGAACTAATTTTGGACACCGCATTAACATTTTTTAATGTGCAGTGGACATTTTCTAAAATTTTAACTAAAATAATTATCGAAATATAGGTATTTAGAATATTTTAAAATATAAACAAAAGGAAAAATATTTAAAAATATACAAACACACGGGAAGCTACTTGGCCGTCCAATAGTAGCGACAGGAGGGTGCCCTTACGGGGAGACGTCCTTCGGTCTCGCATGAAGCGAGACAGAACCGTTCCCATTTATTCATGGCAAAATTTCGGAAATAATTGCAAATCTAGTTCGGGTTGTCTACACATGTTCTTTTTTTTTTTTTTTGAGAACTTCTACACATGCTTTCTCTTGCTGCCAAAAGAGCAATCACAGATAACCCTTTTCTAGAGGAGGATAACCCCACTCGACCCGCATCTTTACGATTCACACAACTCGATTACCGAGCAATTAGAGATGGACCTGACTAGATTCCACTATATTTCTCAAAAAAAAAAAAATCCCACTACTAGTACCACCTCTGCACAAGTGGATGTTATCTTTAATCAGCTGAACTGATTACGCCTTCACGACTTCTCCCTCTGCAAATAAAAGCCTTCATTTTGCACAGCAGATGTTATCTTTAATTAGAGGATCCTCAACAGTAGCCCGAACACAAGGGTTATAGGTGTGACGCACGGTACATGCCTACATGGACATCACACACGAACACAATGGTTATTTCCGCAGAACCTAAAACAACAAACAAACACTGTAATTAAGCAACGACTCTCTGTATGTGTTGTTCTTCATAGGCACTAGCACCAACGTCTTTTGCCGGCAGTGACCTCGCCGGCCGGTTAGTCGCAGCACATCTCGCAGATCCAGCAGCAGCAGAGTGCCGCCAGGCTGAAACACAACACACCAAATTCAGACACTATATATCAGTGCGGAAATAACAAGCGACAGTTAAGCAAGTTACTCCACAAAGGAGGTGGTACCGTGGTAGTGGTATCGATCGATTGAGCAGCTAGCTGGTGGTGGTGGTTGGGCGTACGTACCATCCCTCTGGATGATGATGGGTGCTTCTCTGGTCTTCTCGACGCCCCAAGGTCCTATATATATACACACCGCCGGCTAGCTGCTGGCCACTCCCACCGTCGCAACAGGCAGACGCGGAGAGCACATAGATAGAGCATAGTACACAAGTTTCTCTCCCAACCTACGCGGTTGCAGATTGACCATTAGCTGGATTCGATTCGGAGTGACTCGACAGCACGTGCCTTTACGAGCTTGACGAATGGAAAATGTGCTGCTCGAATCAATGGCCGAGGTTTCTTGAGCAGATAGACACACACACACTAGCTACTAGGTAGTGATCGACATGGTAGTACAGTGATCGAGAAGCTAACTGGCCATGCACGAGTTGGTACAAGGGATCGACGGTTCGGGTCGCGCCGTCGCCGGCTGGCTGTCCGGAGAGAAAGCTAGCTAAAGAAAGATCAGATGCAAAGCAACCATATTCCGGCGCCCCTTTCTAACTGCTGTTTCGGGCTCGTTACTTAAACTTGGAATATGAGACACACTCACAAGTTCAAAAGCCCCGGGGCTCGCACTTTTGGACCAGCTTAACGGAGACGAAGCAATTTTTCTTTCGTTTTGGAACAGTCGCCTGACGGCTGTTCAATCAAGGGCATCTCTAGCAGATACCTTTTCTAAAAGCTTGAAACCTCCTCGTTATTCTGTTACTTCTTATATAAAAGTTATACAACGATTAAACGCTTATTCACCTAGTAGATTTCCTACAAACTTAATATATCGTACTCAACAGGTATCCTGTGGTTGAATGGCTAGAGGGACAGTGGAGGCGGAGTGGATCTCGGCCTTTGCTGATGGGACGGCTCCGTTTTTAGATTTTTTTTCAAGCTTTCTTAGGGTTTGTGTCCTGCTTAGAAAGGTGACACGGTGGCAGCTCCCTGAAGATGAAATAAAGGTCTCCTCACCTAGCCCCTGTTTCGATGATGTGTATAGCATCATCGGTGGGCGTGTGGAGGTGTGTCTCCAGCGGATCTGTCTTTGGTGGATTAGCTCGGATTTGTTCGTCGTTCTTCTTCGTTCGTGTGTCTTCAGGTTGGATCCTTTTGATCTACACTCTTCATCCGCGGCGGTTGCTGTTCTGGTGTGTTAGTTCTATGGGGGCTTAGCACGACAACTTCCGACTGTCTACTATAACAAGGTTTGCCCGGCTCCTGTGAGGGAGGGGCGATGACAGAGACGCGCCTTCGGCTCGACTCAGTGCTTATAATCGTCCCTAGATGGCCTACGGATCTCGATGTAATTTTCATTATTTATAGTGTTCGTTCTACTACCGTGATTGAGAATGAACAGATCGGAAATTTTTCCCGCAAAAAAAGGGGCAATGGTATCCCTAACCCACCAGGATTCAAGTCCTGGTGCTCACATTACCCCAGGATTTATTTCAGGATTTTCGACGATGCGCTTTCAGTGGGAGTAGACGTTCCCGTCGACGACAAGGCACCTACAGTGACTTCACAAAACTCAAGATGATATGTCGAGTCAGCCTCTCGAAGATGCTCATAGGGTGTGTGTTCATAGGGATGAGTGTATGTGCGTATGTATGAGCGCTTGCGTCTGTACTGTGTTTAAAAAAATGTATTTTGCCAACCCAAATGACAAGTGCCACACGTGTGACATGAAACACTCTGGCTCTGACATTTTTTACAACTAAAATTGTCATCAAAAAATCCAAAAGATAAACTGAAATTGCCATCTGAAAAGAAAGTTGCCATCCTTGACAACAAAAATTGCCATCCTCGCATCACTAAACTTGCCTAAAAAACGTCCGGAGTTCCAATGTGTTCGTGTCATACGTGTGCCACTTATCAGGGTGCTTTGCCAATTCTTTCAAACATTTGCTTAGACAATTCAAATGCACCACATCATAATTCAACTACGATTTTTCGAACATAAGTAAAGTTTATCTGATCCATCTAACATATAAACATAACCACAATTTATGCGAAAAAGGCGCCGGAATCCATAAAAACAACCAACACATGAACCAAAAGCCATCGTAGTTCACATGGGCCTCATGCGCTCGCACCATCACTGTCGACACCACCATATATGAACTCCGCTGCATCATCACTCTATTGCACACTACAAAAGCAAAGAAAGAATCTAGCAATCAATATCACACCATGCATCAATCTCTCGAGCAATGGACCTATCTGGTTGTTTACATATTATGGAATATAATTAACGCAAATGTGATTGAAATCATGCATTTCGCTCATCAGCATTTAAGGATACCAATTATTTAGTGTTTTCGGAAGAAATTTCTGCAGTACACTCTTTGTCGCATTGTTTGTCCCACCCTCTTTATTACCGAGCCAGAAAAACCTCTTCATTCGGGTCAATCTCTTTTGGTACTAGCAATCGTTGTTCATAAGTTCAGTCCAAGTAGAAAGGTATTTATTGTAATATGAGGTATAAACTGCATAGTATAAACGGGTTGCATTACACTAAGTTATGGTGAGGACCACACACAAAAGTGTTTGAACTAGCTGGTGCCCAACTTTGGTCTCAAAGGATTTCCACGTAGATTTAATCTGAATGGATATATTAGAATTCTATCATCAATGTTCTTCTTCATATTGTAATTAATGGTTGAGTATTCAATGGATCCTAATTAGATCATCACAGTCTTTTCAATCTCAATCCCAGGATTTAAAAAGAGGTACACATACTTCCATATACCTAATGTTCAACAGATAGCTATGTGTGTTAAACATTGAAACCTTAACAGGGCACATAACCAATGGTTTGTCTCTTTTTGCAGTGCCGATGGCTAATTACTATTAAAAACAGTGTTATTCCAACTACTTCATAATAAGATATTATAAGGGTAGGAATTGTATTTTCTTACATTCATCAATTATTTAATAATATCTTAGAAATAAGGAATTAAAATGGAATTGATATTTTATCTTACTTAAAATAATATTTGCAGTGACTATAACGCTATATTTTGTACAACTCCATATTTTCAATATCTATGAAATCATTATTTTACTTCTCGGATACATTCAACGCTATATAGGCGATGTCGTCGCATTCGCGAGGGCTACCTTGCTAGTTTCTCAAAAAAAAAGACTGAATCCCACTACTACTACCACCTCTGCACAAGTGACTGTTGATTACGCCTTCACAACTTCTCCCTCTATCGTCATTTTAACTTACAAGTAAAAGCTTTCATTTTTGCAATATAGATGTTATCTCTAATTAGAGCATCTTTAATAGTAGCCCCATAATATGGTGCCTAAAAATATAGTAGTTCAGGTGTGGAGAGACAAGGTTTTTGTCACCATTTTTTCTGCTTTTCCCAAGGATGCTAAAACTGGTGACATAAATTTCAGCTTGGGTGCTCTCATAAGAATTCGATGGTGCTTAGGCCGGCAGGCGGATCTAACGGTCGTGGGGCACCTAGCTCGATTTTGTCCGGAGTAGCTCGCCGGTGCTGAGACACAGTCCTTGGGCCGCCTAGGAAAGGCATCCGAGGGATGAGGGGGAGGGTGGAGAGGAACCGGGGTGCGGCCAACTCCGAGGTGCCGCGTCGGGTGAGCGTCAAGACCTCTGAATGGAGCCACGGATCAGCGTTTTTCACGCTAGTCGATTGGAGCTCGCCCTGCCGTTAATCAACTATGAGGACATACAATGTTGCGTCAGCGAGCTAGGGAACACCTGGAAAGGCGGTGGTGTTTCGAGCTTCCGCGGTGGCGAAGCAGGTTGTGACGGACATCTAGGCCGGTAGGGCTGGGGGGCGACAACGGTGACTGGCTGCGAGAATCAGTCAGTGCCGAGGTGCGGTGTGGAGGGTCAGCGGCTTTAAAGTTTCAAATCGGGTGGTTGGGGCTATCGCCGCAACATTTTTTTGTTTTCGGACAACTGCTATTGGTGATGCAAATATGCATCACTTGTAGCAATTATTGGGGCAGGACCTAAAATTTTGTAGACAACATATATAACTATACTAGGGCTACTGTTGGAGACTTTTTTGCCCCAAAAGACCTAAAAATACAGCTTTTTGGCATGACTGCATTTTTATGGCTGCTATTGGAGATTCACCGACGGTCACAATGTGGCGGTCGATGGCTGACACACCTCTGATATGTTCAGCAACCTTCAGAGACACACCGTTGTTGGTTGTCAAAGGGCCTTCGTGACTTCCTTCTTCAGATCCAGTGATCAGTCCTCTTTGATACGGTCATTGGCGAGTTTCGGACTTCTCCTTCGAAGGAAAACAAAGACTACCGCATATGACGGTCTTTGGACACCTTCATTGTATAGGGGCCGGTCGTGTGCACCCAAAAAATCAGCATAACCAGCTTCATCGGGGTATTATGAAGCTCTATTTTTGTCGACACTTGGGACATTTCTGCACCAGGATTTTGATCAACACTTGCGGAGAATGCCATGGCGTGATTGGAGGAACTACAAGTGTCAAAGGCGGGGTCTTGGATGCGATAAAGACTTTGCTTCATGGGCAATTGCTCAGATTTGGCTTGCGGGATATGTTCCCGTCCAGATTAAGCACGAGTTCCTGTGATCCTGGTGGTACGTGACTCGTAGTAGTAGACTCCGCAAGTGGAGGCGGCAGCATTGGAGGACTTATTTTATGGTGGTGCTTCTTTGAGTACCGAGTCATGATCTCCATGGCGAAAATCCAAGGTCTAGCCTTTATTGGTTGTGCCTGGCTGTGACCTTGTTGAAGGCATTGTTTTGGGAATGCGGTCTCTCTCCAGGGTGAAAACCTACGCTTTGCATTGTTTCCTTCCTGGAGGCGTTGCTTTTGGAGAACCTTCTTTCTAGTCCGGGTGCTGTCTTTGGTGATGGTTAGAGTGCTGCTACTGCGGGGTGATTGATCACCGTGGCAAGGTCCTTTTCCTATTTATTCCTTATTTTATTTTATTTTTTTGGTTGTGTGCATCCTGAATGTTTTTAGGCATCTTGTTAGTGAAGAGGCTGGGTGTAATTGGTATCTGCTTGATATTAATATATTCCCCTTTTCAAAAAAAAACTTTATTTTTATGTACTCCCCATATTAGCTTTGGTTGAGGTCAAACTATATAAAGTTTGATCAAGTCTATATAAAACAATATGAACATTTACAATAATAAATCTACATGATGTGAAAATATATTCAATGGTGAATCTACCGGTATTGGTTTGGTATTGTATATGTTGGTATTTCTTTATAAATTTGTTAAGAGTTTATAAATTTTGACTTTAGACAAACAAACTACGGAGGTTGAACATGAGGACTCAGTGTTGTGCCCTCAATTGTGTACCCCTTCGCCTCCTGACGCGAGTGCACATGCGATTAGGGTTTCTTGACCTCCCACCAGAGCCGCCGTGGTCTGCCTTATCTTTGATGGCCTTAGGGCTATGGAGGCGCGATGGAACCTTGCCCTTGCTGGCGGGAGGTTTCCTACTCCGCTTTTAGGTGTTCTTTTGAGGTCGATTAGGATTTGTTTCCTGTCCAGGAAAGCGTGGCGGTGGCGACTCCTTGAAAATGGAATAAGATTCCCTCACCACGCCTAGTCCCATCCCAATGATGCATGTAGCATCAGAGCATCAACAGAGGGCGTGTGAAGTTGTGTCACTCAGGGATCTCACGGGATTCGTTCTGTATTAGTCTTCGATTGATCTCCGTGGATCTAGTCTTCATTCTTGTTCTTTATGTGTCTATAGGTTGGATCTTTCTGATCAACACTTCTCTTCATCAGCAGCGATTGCCGTTCTTGTGTGTTGGTCAAATGGAGCCTTAGCACGACGACTTCCCGAGTGTGTGCTACAACAACTTTTACCCAGCTCCAATGAGAAAGGGGCGATGACGGTCGCGAGCTTTTGGGTTGATTCAGTGCTTGTAGTCGTTGTTACGTGGTTTATGGAGCTATATGTATTTTTTATCATTTTTAATGTTCTTTGTACTGATGACATGTTGTGAATAGATGAGAGGGTTCATTAAAAAAATGATGTACATTTCAAGGCCTAAATCGAGTATGGTGTATATGTACGTGAGTATATTTCGTACACACCAATTACACACGACGATCGATGTGTTCGCCACACCAACATAATTCTACACCTACGAAGACTAACATAAACTTATATGTAACTTTCTAATAATACTTCTTTCCCCCCCTGATTTTAAGTGGGGTGAGGCCCGCCTTCTCTCTAGTCCCGGTCATAACTTGTGAACTATTTATCCCGTAAGGATTACCTTAAGCCATTCGTAGGTGTAGCATTACTCTAATCCTACACTTACGTACCATCTAGGTAATTAAACTTACTTAAACTTTGTAATCTACTTCTCTCTTCCCCTGAATTTCACGTGGTGGGGTCACGATCATTTTTTTTTCTTCCAATCAAATCTCCTCAAACCAGTTTTCGCGTAGCTTTATGCATAATAATTACCTAGCAGCGTGTTTGGCAATATTTGGGAAGGGGAATAGAAGTTTAGAGGAGGGAGTTGTGTTGAGATTAGACATAGGATGAGTCGTTTTATTCCCAATCCTCTGTTTGGTGCGTGATAGGGATTATGTATGAGAATTTGAGGAGAAATTATATTCCATTATTTGGTTCGTGGGAATTAACATGGGACTAGAAAAGAAAAGTTAGTATGAAGCGTTAAGATTGACTCACTAAAACAATTCTCTACGAACTTCCACCTCCTCCCCTGTCAGAGGCGGAGCCAGGATTTCTCAAAGCCTAGGGCTAAAACTAAGGGACGAGGATTTAGAGCTCTCGGGTGCTCCGCACCCCTATACGTACAATACCAGGAAAAAAATACCGAGAAATTTGAAAAAAAATCTGGGATTTGGGGATATCAAACGTGGGTTCCCGATGTACTTCCTCTGAAATTTGGTGAAAAAATACCAGGAAACGTATTCGCGGCAAAAAAGAAAAAAAAATTCCCTATGTATAGTAAAACACTGTTTGGGTACTTTTTTTCCGGGCAGTAATTCCTTCGCCACGGATACGTTTTTTGGTATTTTTTTACGAAATTTCACATGAAAGTAGATTGGGAAACCAGGTTTGACACCCCGAAATTTTGGATTTTTTTGATTTTCTGAGAATTTTTTACGAATATTTTTCGTATAGGGGTGCAGAGCACCTGAGAGCTCCTGTGTATTTTCCTAAAATTAAGTGGCTATAAAAACCAAAGACTAGTATAGCACACATGTCAATGCATGTTAGAAGTACACCACATATTCACAATTCGAAGGAAACACAAGCTTCATTATTACCATGATAGAAAATTTCATAAAAACATGTAAACAATTATACAAAGTGCATCATTTCAGAAGCTGGTGCCAAATTTATGAACACTTACTTCATTTGGGCTCGTCATTTTGACACCAGCAGTAGTGGAAGGACTTGGAGCTGTAAAGATAAAAAATCAGTATTCAAAATCAAGACAATAGACTAGACAGAACCTAAGCCAATTGTTCATAATTTCTAATTCATATTGACAACGAAATAAAACTGACCGAAGTTATATAATTTAAAATCACAAAGTAACTGATTTCAGTTGATTCAGAAAAAGTACGGGGGAAACCTAGGTGATACTGAGTCGAAATTACTTGTAGCCACTTTGCCGTGAGATGATTAGAGCATGGTACGAGGCTGATCTGCCGTGAGATGATCCAAGCGCCGAGCCGTCCAGGTCAGGTTCAGCCGCAGAAGGCGAGATGCGTCGGTGTCGCGAGGGTTTCGGTGATCGCGCGAGATGACGAGCGTCGAGCGATTCTAAAAAGATTGTTTTCTTTTCTATAGCAACCATGAGTGACGTGGATATCTCGTGCTCTTTTTCTTTGAGGCGTGGAGAGGCTTATATATGGGCTAGAGCTTGGGGCCTGCACGCCTGGGGCTGGGCTTCCTATACGTCAAAATTCTGAAAAGTATACTACTAGGCTATATGTGTTAATTGGGCCACGCCTAGGGCTATAGCCCCAGTTGCTCTAGGCCTGATTTCGCCCCTGTCCCCTGTTAATAAAACAGTGGAAGTTGGAGTCTTAAGTTCCATGTCTATTTTCACGTGAATTTTCAATTCCTTCAACCAAATAATAGATTTGAAGTCTCGTACCCCTTCAATTCTCATTCCCTAGCTCTAATTACCCCCATCCAAACACGCTGTAGGTGTAGCAAAGCGCCAACACGCACGGTTAGGTACATGGACACCACTCACGCATGCCGTTCTCGGTTATTTTCTGCACAACCTAAAACAACAAACAAACACTAACTAAGCAACGACTCTCTCTCTCTGTCTCTGTGTGTATGTGTATGGTCTTCGTAGGTCTATACTAGCACCAACGTCTTGTGCCGGCAGCGACCTCGCCGGCCGGTTAGTCGCAGCACATCTCGCAGATCCAGCAGCAGCAGAGCGCGGCCAGGCTGAAAAACACGACACATAGAGACACCATCAGGCTAGAAATCACCAGCGACAATGAAGCAAGTTACAAAGGAGGTGCTATCGATCGATGGAGCAGCTGGTGGTGGGGCGGCTTACCATCCTTGGATGAATCCCTTCCTGCCGCCGCCGCCTTGCCGTTGCTCCACAGCCGCGGATGGGTAGTAGCCTGCACACGAACAAGAAAGGCACACGTACACATGAGCAAATTAAAGTCAACAACTTGAGGTACGTGCTAGCCTATCATTATCTCATCTGAAGACGACACCGCAGCTAAATCAGCCTTAGTTTTCAGACATGAGCATGGAGATCAAAACTGGTGGAAATAAACTAACCTGGGGGTAGGGGTGGAGCCTGGTTGTTCCTCTCATTCTCCATCACTATACCTATCGATCGACTGAATCCGTATGTGCGTCTGCGAGGAGAATAGATGCTGTGTCCGGCGAGCGATTGATCGATGGTTTCTGCTGGCTGATGATGGGTGCTTGTCTGCTCTTCTCGATGCCCCAAGGCCCGTCCGGGTCCTATATATACACACCAGCTAGCCGCTGGCCACCCCCCACCGTCGCAACAGGCACACGCGGAGAGGACATGGATAGAGCATAGTGGTAGCAGATACTCCCTCCGTTCGGAATTACTTGTCGCAGAAATGGATGTATCTAAATGTATTTTAGTTCTAGATACATCTACTTCGAAGACAAGTAATTCCGAACGGAGGGAGTAGTACACAAGGTTCTCTCCCCCACCTTTCCACACCACGCCACGCGGTTGCAGATTGACCATTAGCCGGATTCGATTCGGTTTGTTGAGCACACACACACACACACACACTAGCGAGCGATCGACATGGAACGCACGTACAGTGATCTAGAAGATAGCCGGCCATGCACAGGTTGGTGCAAGGAATCGACGGTTCGGGTCGCGACGTCGTCCGGCTGGCTGTCCGGACTCCGGACAAAGCTATCTCGAGATCAGATGTAGAGCGACCATATTCCGGCGCCCCTTTCTGACTGCTGTTTCGGGCTCGGCTGTTTGATATTCGCTGGCCAAAGCGTGCGTGAAGTTTTTGTGATGGGACCGGGGAAACAATAATCTGGCTAGATGGAACGTTCGTTGTCGCGAGCGATCAAGCATTCAAGCTGTTGTAGAGATATAAGATAGTGCTCCTCGGTAAATAGTTATTTAAACTTGGAATATGAGAGTATGAGACACACCCGCAAGTTCAAAAGCCCCAGGACTCGCACTTTTGGACCAGCTTAATGGATACCAAGCAATTTTTCTTCCGTTTTGGAACAGTCACCATCAAAGAGGGCTCTTAATTTTAGGCCAACTCTAACCAATCCTCTATAAATAGAGGAGGATCCGGCCAAGCAAAACTTAGTGGAGGACTTTTACTACGCAAATTTTGGTCGGACCTAACCGAACTCCTAAATTTAACGGAATAAAAATTAAATTTGCAAAAGTTCAACCTAGATTCGATTTAAACAACCAAAATTCGACACGTAGCCATCCGCCTTGTCTTCACATCTCACCGGACCTGAGTTTTTAAACCTAAACTTAAACTTAAACTTAAAATTAAACATGAAATTAAGCAAAACTCATCATGGCCTTTGTAGAGGGTGAGCCAATCCGCCCGTGACATCCCATCGCCTATGGGGTTCAGCCTTGTGCCATTGTCGCCGCAGTCGGGGAAGATGCGCCCCCATTCTTCCATGTTGAAGTCCTCCTCGTCGTTGCCGCCGTGTACCTCGTCGTCGGAGAGGATGATGACCTCCCCGTTGACCGCGTGCTCTGCGAAGATCTTCCGCTCCGCCTCCACGAGCTTGGGGTAGGGCGGCGGAGGTCGCCATGCACTCCTCGGTGGCGGCCTCCGCCGTGATGCATTCCCTCGCCTCCCGGTCGTCCATAGCCACCGCCGTACTCACCACGCCCGACAACAGCGGCTCGAGCTCGACGGTCGTTGTCCTCCATAGGAAGTACTAATAAGATGCATCTTCTTTTATGGAAGCAATTGCGTGAGAACTTCGTAGTCAAGCATGTTTGACATAGAGTATAGTTGGGCACCAAGTGTGCTGAAAAAAAATTGTGTTGTCATGCATAACTACTGCCAATTTGTAAGTAGTTGGGGTGTTACACCATCGCAGGTCACAGCCAAAAATTGTGTCTACGACAAGTCTAGCTAGCAACAACGAATTTCAATCACCGGATTCCTGATTCTAATTCGCTCTCTTATTCCAGTATTTTACATATGGTCAAACACAATTCTGTTTGCCAACGATTTTATCTGCTAACTCTTTTTAAAGTTTATAAATGTGGAATATTGTTTTGGTCGATATATGGAGCTAACATGTGGGTGTAACAATGAGCCATGATTTATAGCCCTTGCAACACAAACACACGATTGCAATGTAAAGATCTGCTGGTATTTATGATTTATGTGCAAACTGGTACCATCTTGGTCTTCAAAAGGTGCCCCTTCCTTCTCCATTGTCTCTTCACATATGTCTTCACAAAGATAGCGGCCAAATATACCACTTTGTGTGTAACATGGAGCTGATTATCATCTAGATTGGTTATATAATCTTTAAAATTCTTGTATCTTAAAATTAAATACCCAGGACGCTATTTCTTCTCGTTCTATGTAAATAGGAGTAGGAGGCATGAGGAACTTTGTAAAATTGAGGTGAGGGCTAAGGAGTGCAAAATTCTACCAAAACAACCTTGAGCTCAACGCCCCTGCACAATGGCTCAATCTTTTTGCTGGTCCGACTACTAGGGCCTTTAGGGCCGAGGAGACCAAGAGTAGGAGGTGGAACATGGATGCGGAGCCGTCACGTGTCCCACATCCTATTCTTCCCCTCCCACAACTTCACTTTCTGAGGCTCATAGCCGTTGATCTTGTCGAACATGGGGAAGACATGACGTGGAACATTGACGCCTCCATGGTCGGCAATTTTTTAAACTATGTTAAAATATGTTGTCCGCTTTTGTTTAGTTGAGATATGTCAAAAATATAAAGAATTTGCTCTGGTTTAAATGAAAATCACCCGGTTTGCATGAAATTGGAGCCTTAGCATGACGACTTTTCGAATGTGTGCTACAACAAGTTTTGCCCAGCTCCAATGAAAAAGGGGTGATGACGGCGGCGAGCTTTTGGGTTGATTTAGTGTGTGTACTCGTCATCATATGGTTTATGGAGCTATATGTTTTTTTTATCATGTATAACGTTCTTTTGGCATGTTATGGATAGATGAGAGGTTTCATTAAAAAAACGATGCACATTTCAAGGCCTAAATCCAGTATGGTGCGTACGTACGTGAGTATATTTCGGACACACCAACTACACATGACGATGGACGCTGTCGCCACACCAACACGCACAAATAATCCTATAGATAATCCTACACCTACAAAGACTAACGTAACTTTCCATCAATACTTCTCTTCCCTTGATTTTAAAACTAGCCACAATGGGTAGTAACTTAATGTGCATATATTACTAGTCTATGTTACTACCTCTACAATGAGGAGTAACATATGTGTGATATTGCGCAACACTTTATTTATTAGGTTATAGACTCGTCTTGTTTTGGTATGTGTGATGTAACTCATAGTACTAGTAGCTATGTTACTATATGCATCTCTTTCTTCATTAATTGCTTGTCACATCATCTATTTTGTCTAGATATGTGTTATGTTACCATCTATGTTACTCCCACTGTGGGTAGTCTAAGTAAGGTGAGGTCCGCCTTCTTTCTAACCTAAATCATAACTTGTCAGTTGTCTAATCACGTAAGGATTACTCTAAGGGTGTGGCTAGATTTCAGTGGACTATAATTTAATAAAGTCTAAGTCAAGTGATAGACCATATAAAAAAGAAGAAAGAAAAAATAAAAATATTTTTTTACACGGATCTTCACGTAAGATCCCATGAATAAAGCATCGACTGAGACTTAGCAACACCGTTACTCTAATCCTACACCAAATATCCATCTAGATAAACTTACTTAAACTTCGTAAATCTACTTCTCTCTTCCCCATAACTTCATGTGGTGGGCCCGGGCCATTTTTCCTTCCAATCAAACCACCCCAAACCAGTTTTCACGCAGCTTTATGTACTTCCTCCATTCCCTTATACAAGGCCGCTATGAAAAATACATTTTGCATCTATACAAAGCCATTAACAGTAATCGAGGTAAAAATTAATGATGTTTCCTCGTACTAGCAACTTGTTTAATACTTGCATGCATGTAGTTAGACTGGTCGTAATGGTAGTATCATAGGTAGTATCATACATGCCAACTAGACAATTTTGATGAGGTGTCATAGCATTAAATGAAGAAAGAGAGGGTGTAGTATCATATCATGATACCATATCATATTAAATGCTAAGCTACCTTGTGTCATGCATGGCAATAAATAGAGTACGACATGATACTAATATATGATACTATGCATTAGGAAGGTAGTATCATATACTAGTATCATATGCATGATACTAGTATATGATACTCCCCATTAGAATCAACCTAAGGCTGGCCATAGTGGGGTAACATAACTAGTATCATGTACTTGGGACTCGCAAACATGCTTATGTGGCAGGCAATTAAAGAAAAGAGAGATGGTTATAGTAACATAGCTAGATACCATAACATAATAAATGTGGTGCTATTATGTGTCATGCATGGCAATAAATGAGACCATCTATGATACTAATCTATGATACTATGCACTATAGAGATAGTAACATAGACTAGTAACATATGCATGTTAGTAGTCTAAGTTACTCCCCACTCTGTGTTATTTCCTTCTCATTCCTTTCTTGCATGCATGTGAACGTGTTAATGATCACGGTTAACAAAAAGAAAAGTTGGCTTGTAAAGTAGTTATTAAATTTTATTTTGGTACCTATAATTTGAGTTTGTGGCCTTGTATAAGGAAACGGAGGGAGTACAATAATTACCTAGGTGTAGCAGCGTTCTCGGTTATTTTCTGCAGAGCCTAAAACAACAAACAAACACTAACTAAGCAACGACTCTCTCTGTATTTGTATGCTCTTCATAGGTGTATACTAGCACCAACGTCTAGTGCCGGTAGCGACCTCGCCGGCCGGTCAGTCGCAGCACATCTCGCAGATCCAGCAGCAGCAGAGCCCCGCCAGGCTGAGAAACACACACCAAATTCAGACACTATATACAAGGCCGGAAATCACAAACGGCAGTTAAGCAAGTTACACTACAAAGGAGGTAGCTTACCATCCTTGGATGAATCCCTTTTCGCCCCTGGTGGTGGTGCTGCTCCCCCGGCGCGACTTCTTCCCGCCGCCGCCGGCTTGACGTTGCTCCGCAGCCGCCGACGGGTAGTAGCCTGCACACGCATACGTAAGGAGCATACATGAGCAAACTAAAGTCAACAACTTGAGGTACGTGCTAGCTCTCATCTGAAGACGACACCGCAGCTAAGTGAAGTGAGTTCAGCCTCAGTTTTCAGACATGAGCATGGAGATCAAAACTGGTCGAAATGAACTTGACAAATGGAAAGTGTGCTGCTCGAATCAATGGCCGAGGTTTGTTGAGCAGACACACACACACACACACACACACACACACACACACACACACACACAGAGAGAGAGAGAGAGAGAGAGAGAGAGAGAGAGAGAGAGAGAGAGAGAGAGAGAGAGTCACACACAAACACACTAGCTAGCGATCGACATAGTACGCACGTACAGTGATCTAGAAGCTAACCAGCCATGAACGGGTTGGTGGAAGGGATCGACGGTTCGGGTCGCGCCGTCGCTGGCTGGCCGACCGGAGAAAGCTAGCTAAAGATCAGATGCAAACCAACCATATTCCGGCGCCGCTTTCTGACTGCTGTTTCGGGCTCGGCTGTTTGATATTCGCTGGCCATCAAAAAGGTTATCTGGCTAGATGGAGCCTTCTTTGTCGCGAAAGATCAGGGTAGTGTAGTGATATAAGATGGTGCTCCTTAGTAAAGGTTTATTTAAACTTGGAATATGAGACACACTCACAAGTCCAAAAGGCCCCAGGACTCGCACTTTTGGAGCAGCTTAACGGAGACGAAGCAATTTTTCTTCCGTTTTGGAACAGTCACCATCAAAGACGGCTCTTACGTCAAGGCCATCTCTAGCATATCCTTTGTATTCTGAAACTCCAAATCCTCTTTCATTATTCTGTTTCTGTATATACAAGTTTTACAGTGATTAAACGTTTATTCACCTAGCAGATTTCCAACAAACAAAATCTCTCAAAAAAAATATTTTCCCAATTCTTCCAAACATTTGCTCAAACAACTTAAATGAATTCACAACATTTCGAAACAAACATAGACAGTTCAAATGAACCACATCATAATTCAACTACGAGTACAAATAAAGTTAATCGGATCCATCAAACTTCTAAACATAACCATAATTTATGCCAAAAGACACCAAACGAACAACTTCATTAGAAAAACACCAACACATGGTGGACCAAAAGCCATCATAGTCCACATGGCCTCATGGACTTGCGCCTTCACTGTCGGCACCACAATGAAATCCACCGCATCAACATTCAATTGATCACTACAAAAGTAAAGAGAGAACCTAGAAATCAGCATCACATCATGCATCAATCTCTTGAGAAATTGCAAAACAAAAACGAAAAAAATAATTACCTTGCAGGCATATCCCCAAGCACGTTGGTCTCGCTCCTTGTCTCGTCTGAATTCATGTCATCATCGGCCGCCAGAGGTGGTGGTGGTGACGGCGCGATTGCAGGGGGCATAGGGTAGTTGTCGGCGCCGCTCGGGGCCAAGGGAAAGGGGAGGGGGTTCCGGGGCACCCACTTCCTTCTTCACTGCAGCTGCCAAGCGGTCCGCCGCCTTGGCCTATGACCAACGGACTTGTTTTCCAATTAGCACCGACAGGGGTTGTAGGGTGGTGACGGTGGAGCGAGTGGTGACCACCGCCAACGACCAAGAGCTCTCGATAAGGTTCTTGCCTTGGCGCAATATTTTGGTAAGTGAAGCACCGAGCTTGCAACCGGCGCTAGGTTTTCGGCGGTGCCAAGGGTGGCCAGGGGTATGGAGGGGGGGCTTTCCATTCCATCGATCATCAAGACCAGGGCGGTTAACAGCGGGGTTGGGCGCGAAGGCTGCAGACGAGCGGGAAGCAGCGCAGTTTAGCTTTATTTGTCATGAGAACGGTCATCGCTGGACTATATTTAAGCAAGTGGGGGGGGGTCATATTCGAGGAAGTAAACTTTATGAGGGGTCTGATGCTTAATCTCCTAAATTATTGTTTTCCTCTTAAATACAATTTTTAAGGGATCCACTAAATATAGCCCTTAGAGAGCAGATCCATGGTTAGAAAATACACCACTTTGTGAATGGTACCCATGAATTCTCCATATTATGTATCATAAACATGTCACAATCGTGTAAGTCCTACGTGCCGCACCACAAGATGTGGCCTTTAGATGTGACATAATTTGGTCATGGCTTGCAGCATGGAACTTTATATTGCAACACCTCAAATCGGTCTAGTTAATACAATGGTCAGATGAATTCCGCTGAATTTATGTTAAAAAAAATCCCAATCAACTCGACATACCTTGCACTTATCCAATGTGATGTACCGGTCAACAATTAAGTACTTTGAGACACTCCTAAAAGGGTGGTTGATCTTAACAAGGTACAACCTCACGAAGCGTAAAAAACATCGGAGCAAGCAATGTTGCTTTTGTTCTCGTGATCAGACTATTGAACATCCATCCTTCGCATGCCTGCTCATTCATGCCAATTGTGTTATAATTCATTATTTTGTAAGTTTATACCCATTGTCCATTGTTTCAATGGCAACTGGTTGCATAGGATGATTGTTAAGCTCAGAGCTATTACCTTACTGTGAATGGCTATGTTGGTTGATGTGGTTTTGTAGGAATGATGTTACTTTGGACAAAAAATAGATATTTTTCCACTGCGAATTTTTTACTTATGTATGCATTGCCTCTGTACTTGGTTCCCATGATGGTGATTGGAGCACAGTGAGTCCTTACCATGGTTTTTACCCAACATGGATTATATGTAGTCGGTCCTCCAGTTTTTTCTTAGGCCATCTCTCTTTGTCAAACATTGCCTTAAACTTATCATTTGTATTTTGAAACTGAGGCACAAGTTTCATCTTTTTCTATTAATTAAGAAGAACATAGTTATACAGTTAGTTAAGAGAACACGTGTTGAGAACCGGAACAACAAACACACCCACAACTTCTCATGGCATTGCAACCTAAATGGACACGAAGATAAAAAAACATGTCACCGCCACTAAGAAGATTTTATCAGCCATATCCATCCAGGCGTCATCATCGTCACCCCATTGCCTCGTCACTCATTGACTCTGATATCACCATTGATTAACCACGACTCGACGATAATCATAGGGAACACTCTAAGCCCCCTCCATACACACACACACACACACACACACACACACACACACACACACACACACACACACACACACACACCACAAGATGGCTACTACAAAGGTTGTTGAGGAGGGTCCTATTTCAATGACTTTATTTGTTGAAGAGCGAAGCACCGGACAAGCCTTGCATCGGCTTCACCTCATCGGCTATCATGGTCGCTGCCCATGTCACCCTCTATGACATGACAACTCCCCAACTTCAGCATGTCTTGGTGAAGGGATGAGCCATCTTGTGGCACAACCTGCTTACAAATGCGCTCATCAACAGTCGTCGTAGCCTCACGAATTGCACCACCACCGACCTTCGCCGACCATGCCATTGCCCTCACTGTTTCTCTATGAGCACAAAGGCCCCTCCACCATCACTATCTCGCTAGCTGGCCGGTGAGGTACCTCACCTCTCAGGTTAATGTGTAGCCCCACCAAACATTATTTGTCCAGATAACACCTCACAACAGCTCACTAATGTCACCGTCTTCGCCTCCCTAGCATCCTCTAAAAATGTTAAACACCACAAGAAGAACCCACCACATCCTATGCGGGCCCACACTCCCCCTGTCATTCTGCACTACCGCCTTAAGCCATTGCTCGAGCTTCTCCCGTTGATGCTGAATTTGGGAGCGATATCTAGATCCGTTGCGCCCTAAAATGTCGCCACCGCTAAGCGTGCACTGGAGAACATGCCGACACGACCACGACTCAGGCCACCGTTGCTCCATGTGGATTGTGCGCGCCTCCGCGACCAAGCCCTGGTTTTGCCGCCCTTCCTCCGCTTGATGCACACTGATTGACACCACCACACACCTTAGCATCGCTGGACAAACTCACTGCGGGGAAAGGCCTCACTGTCGTCGTCCACCACGCGTGCTTTGACCGACAGCCTCCTTCGATGACGGCGAGGAGGGAAGATGCTGGTGACAATGATGTAGGGTTTCTCCACACGTCACCATTGAAAGCAGCTTGGGGGCGTGCTCCAATGTTGAGGACCAGAATATAAACTTCTTGATCATTTTGTCTGGGTTGTGTGTATCTCATTACGTAGAGGTATGGACTATGGAGTAACACAAATAGGTTTTGGTTCCCGTGTTCCATGGATCCTGGATTATTTTAAAAAAAATCTGATTTTAAAGTGTTAAAAAATTCTGAAAAAAATATACACTTACCAATAGATGTATACTACTTGTTTGTAAAGTTTCATGGTGAAATACATTATTATGCAAGCTAGAAACAAAATAATCTGGTTCATTTTTTGCTTAGCTCACGTAAAAACGCATTTCATTGTGAAATTTTACATCTATAAGTAAATGTGTACTTTTTTCAGAATTTATTGAAACTTCAAAGTTGATTTTTGATTTTCTTTTGAAATGCCAGGTTCCATGGAGCCCGGGAGCCAAAAATGCTCTCTCCAGGGGGTAAACTTTTTTATGTCATATCATGTCGACGTGGGGTTGGGAACTTTATTTTAAAAAAAAGTGTGTGACATAACTGGGAATCAGGTTTGCCCCGGGAAAGATAAGATAAACCGGCTAAAACTTGAACTACAAGGGAGCTCTGGTGATGAATGTCGACACTACCCACCAGGATTGGAGCTCTTCTTTTTCAATTTTGATTGATGAAAGGTTTATTCGAGTTAATCGGTTCCATCCGTTTCTCTCCTCCAGCTCTGTTCATGTACTAATAAATTAACAAGAGAGTTTTTAAAGGATTATTTGTTTTCTTGGGGGGCCTTTGACGCTAGAGTAAGAAGATGCAAATGGGTGAATAATACGCAGTGGAAGCACCATCAATAAATACTCAATCACAGTAGACAGTACTTGTAAGTATATATCGTGGGTCTCGTACACACCCAATAATTACACACGACGAGGTGCATGAATATCTCACCCAACACGGATACATGAATCGATATCTCACACTGGTACTGATCATGCATGCATCACCTTAGGAATATATATATGTAGTAGAACCTAAAACAACGGGCACTGAAATTAAGAACAATTCTCTCTGTATACCCTCCTCGTGGTTACTATAGCACCGAGGTCTTGTGCCAGGCACCTCGCCGTCGCCGCCCGGTTAGTCGCAGCACATCTCGCAGATCCAGCAGCAGCACAGTGCGGCCAGGCTGAAAAACGCGCCAAATTCAGATATTATCAGCCAGGAATTCAGATACTACAAAGGAGGAGGTGTCGATCGGTGGAGCAGCTATCGGTTGGGCGTACGTACCATCCCTCGATGAAGCCCTTCTCGCCCCTGGACTTGGTGCTCGCCCGGCGCCCCTTCTTCCCGCCGACCTGGCCCTGCTCCGCGGCCGCCGTCGGGTACCCTGCAACGCCAACACCAACGAATGAACAAATCGAAAGCAGCGACAAGTTCATCTATCTGAAGACGAGACTGCAGGCAACTGAATCCCAACGAGCCCGTAGCGTAGATCGATCGATACCTGGTGGCGGTGGAGGAGCCTGCTGGTCGCTCCTGTTGTTCTCCATCAGGTATGTCCTCGGGCTACGAGTTGCTTCTGCTGTGCTGTGCTGTGCTATCGATCGGATTCGGCTGATGGATACCTGTCTCCTACTCCAGCACCCTCTATATATACACGCCAGCCCCACTGGTGTCAGGCTCAGGCACACGGATAGCACACACAGAGGCAGAGCGCGGAAGCTTCTCCCCCAACTTTTGACACCACCCCGCCCCCGCGCAGTCGCTGATTGACAAGTAATTTGATTCGATTCTGCCTCCCTCAACACCACCTTTATTAGCTGACAAATCGAAAGCGAGCACTCCTCGAATAGCCGAGGTCAGTTGGTCGAGCGGATAGACACACACGCGCACGAAAGATCGGGATTCGACACGTCCGCCCATGGGTTTGGTGGGTTGCTGATCGACGGTCCGCGTCGCGCCGTCGGCGGCCGGAGAAGTCCAAGGCTTGAGATGGGATGCAAAGCACCGCGTCAGAGGCGGCGCTTTCTGACTAGATTTTCAGGACGGCTGCTCTGTCCGATATTCCTTGCCCAACAGTGTGTGTGAGATCATCGGGGTCAGTTGGGAATCAGGTTCTCTCCGGGGAGGAAAGATTGGCCGGCCGGCGGGCAGATAAATCTTCGACGGCAAGGAAGCGCCTGGACCGGAAGATACATGTTCACACCAGGAACAGGAACAGCCGAACAGGGGGTCCGGGATACAGCAATCTAATTCCGGTACCCTCCTACGGCTGCTGCTCTGCTCGTGTGACCCCGAGCAGGGCTTTTTCAAACGATTCGATTCCCGCCCGCTGCTTGAGATATTCGTGTACCTCTGCCGCTGGGCATATGCCGCCGTAGCTGCTTTCTCTCGAGCACGGCGTTGGCTACTTGTCTGGCTGGTTTCTTCGGTCTCAGCAACCGTATGGGCATGGCAAGGGAGACACATTGCGTTCTCTCTGTATCTTTTGAATTTCAGCAGCCAAGGAGACTGAAACCTGATTCTGCGACTCGAATCAGATGCCTGGCATTTAAGAAACAATGGGACTTTGATTAATCCCATGGACATTGGATCTGGCAAATTTTATGTTTGTTGTTCTTCTTTTTGTTTTTATTTACTTTCTTTTTCGGGTTCTTAATCATTTCTCTTAGTTGTCCTTTTCATCATGCCTATTCTTATTCTTTTGTCCTTCCTCAAAACAAAAGAAAATAGCTCTAATCCTGCGTTTAGCTTTTCTCTGCTTCTCGTCTTATGTTATCTTTGTTAGGTTACTTTTAAGGAAGTTGTCTCTTGGATTATTTTCTTATTCTCTTTATATATGTGTTATATTTTTGTATTTTTATTTAGTTTTACATGATTTTTGTTACAATTTGATCTAGTGTTCTCATCTCTCCTATCGTCTCTATCTATAATACCTCTGTCTTGGTTTACTAGTCCCGCTCGTATTCTAGGTCTTATTTTGACCATGATTTTAATAACTACTAAAATATATGTTATATGTAGCAAAAATAGTATCATTGGAAACTACATTCGAATACGAATCTTACAATATTATTTTTGCTGACATGCATTAACATTTTGCTAATTAAGTATATGGTTAAATCATCCAAAATACGATAAGGACTAGTAAACCAGGATGGATGTAGTATCTACTAATAATAAAGAATGATGCGTTTCTCTGAAATTTTTGCCAGTCGCACAGATATGATTTCTTCGTCCGTCGCCGAAGGTTGTATGTTTCATTAAATTGTATATGTGCCTCATCTTTTAGCCGAGGTGGTACTAAATAACTGCTACCATGCAGTTCTTGTGCTGCTTGCGTGTCGGCAGCAAAGGGGAGATACATTGAATTCTCTTTGTATCTTTTGAATTTCAGCAGCCAAGGAGACTGATACTTCACCCAATTTTGCGACTCGAATCCGATGCAAGTCATTCAAAAAAGAAATGGGCCTTAGATTAATCTTATGGACACTAAATCTGGCAAAATTTTATAGTTTTCCTCTTCATTTTCATTAACATTTACTTTCTTTTTTGGTTCCTAATTATTTTTCTTTTCCATGATATCTTTTTTTTGGGAAAAACTTTCAATCTATTCATCTTCGATCATGGTAGTACAACGAACACTAGAAATAATAAAAATTACGTCCAGATCCGTAGACCGCCTAGCGACGACTACAAGCACTGAAAGCGAGCCGAAGGCGCGCCGCTGTCATCGCCCCTCCCTCGCCGGAGCCGGGCAAACCTTGTTGTAGTAGACAGTCGGGAAGTCGTCGTGCTAAGGCCACGTAGAACCAATGCACCAGAACAGCAACCGCCGCGGATGAAGAGTGTAGATCAAAAGGATCCAACCTGAAAACACACGAACGAAGACGAACAACAAACAGAGCCGAGCAAATCCACCAAAGACAGATCCGCCGGAGACACAGCTCCACACGCCCACCAACAATGCAAGACGCATCACCGGAACGGGGGCTAGGCGGGGAGACCTTTATTCCATCTTCAGGGAGCCGCCACCGTCTCGCCTTCCTGAGCAGGACACAAACCCTAACAAAGCTCAAAAAAAGATCTAAAAACGGAGCCCTCCCACCGGCAAGGGCCGAGATCCACTCCGCCTCCATGGCCATAGGGCCGCCGGAGACGGGACGGACCGGCGCCGGTGGGAGGCAGAAAGCTAGGGTTCTTGGAGGCGGCGGCTAGGTGTGCGTCCGTGTTGTATTTGGAGGTCATATCTATTCTTTTGTCCTGGCGCAAAAAAAGGAAAAATCTCTAAAAAATTCTCTGCCTTTAGTTTTTTTAGCATTCTTGTCTTTTGTTATTTTTGTTGGGTTGCATTTTAAGGAAATTGTTTTTCTCTAGATTCTTTTCTTTTCCTTTTTTTCTTTTTTTTAGTTTCATATTTGTTCAAAATTTTACATAATTTATGTTTACAATTTGATCCTAGTTAGAAAATAGTGTGCATCTATTTTGTTAATATATAGTAATCTTATATAGTTAATAAAATAGACTATTTTTTTCAAATGATTCGATTCTCGTGCTTGAGATATTTGTGTACCTCTGGCTCTGGGCATATCACTGTAGCGGCTTTCTCTCAAGCATGGCGTTGGTTGCCTGCATTCATTGGTCTTGACAACCGTATGGCAGGGCTGATACATGGTTATGTTTTTATCTTTTTAGTTTCAACAACTAAGGAGACTTGGAACCTCACCTGCTTCTGTGACTCGAATTTGATGCCCGTCTTTCAGGAAAAAATGGTCTTAGGTTAATCTCATGGACACAGGATCTCGCTTATTCTATGTTTGTTGCTTTTCGCTTTTGTTTCCATTTACTTTTTTTTGGGTTCCTAATGATTTTTCTTAATTCTCCTTTGCATCATGTCTATTCTATAGTCCTTGTGCGAAAAAGGAAACATATCTACTATTTTTTTGCTTTCCACTATTATGTTATTTTTGTTGGGTTACATTTTAAGAAATTGTTTTCTTTCAATTTTTTCTGCGTGTTTCAGTTTCCAATTTTCTTAAATTTTTAAATGATTTTTTTTATGATTTGACTCTATTTAAAAAACTGCATGGTTTTTGTTAATATATAGTAACTTTATATAGTTAATAAAATATAGTTTTTAAAAATGATTCAATTCTAGCAACTTGAGATATTTGGGTACCTCCACCTCTGTAGCTGCTTTCTCTCAAGCATGACCTTGATTGGCTAGTATGATGTTTGCACGGGAGATACATTCTGTTCATTTTGTATCTTGAATATCAGTAGGGAATAGACTGAACCCGCACGCAGTTCTACGGGTCGAATCCGATGCCTGGGGTTTAAAATAATTGTGAGTGGACCTACCAAATTTTATCTTTGTTGCTCTTCATTTTTGGTTCAATTTACTTTCTTTTTACTGTACCTACTTATTTTTCTTAGTTTTTCTTTGCATCATGTCAACTCTTTTGTCCTTCAAAAAAAAGGAAAAATCTCTTATATTTTGTCTGCCTTTAATTTTTTTCCTTTCATGTCTTATGTTAATTTGGTTAGGTTATATTTTAAGGAAATTATTTTTCTCTTGGATTATTTTATATTAATTTTTCATTTTTTATTTTTTATTTGATTTATTTCTTGGATTAGATTCTTACAATATGAATTGAGTTAATGAAAAGTGCTAAATACTATATAGTAATCTTATATCCCGTTGTATATAATTAACACGTTTCATGGACGACAAAGCTTATTTAACATTATTTGACCAAATATATTTATACTGTTTGATTCTTGTTAATTAAAAAATAGTGCACATTTTTTGTTTTAATATTAAGTAATAATCTACTCTTTAATAATACACTAACATGTTTCATGGACGATAAAACAAGTTCAACATTTTTAGATGAATCCCTATGTACACATTTAGTAATAGGATGCACATTTTGTTATGCATACATGAACATTTACCATGAAACCTAAAGTATACCTGATTTCAAATTGTATAGGACAATTTTGTATACCAAAAGATTTTTTAAAAGTTGAGTAAGTTTTTGATTATACATATCCCGAAACGCATTTTAGAAGTAGAGTTAATTTTCTGTTTCGCATATATGAACAATTGATTTGATAGACGTGATATGTTTTAATAGACATTGGCCATGTTTTTATCACTCATTTTTTAGAAGTGGATTATAAAATTATGAGGGAGAATACACATTTCATTGGACAAGAAAATACTTTTGTAACATGCATGATTATTTTTCATAGATGGTAGAACACTATGATAATCGATTGTTTTGAAAAATAGAATTTAACAATTATATTTTTTTAACATATTGTTAAACGCAAAAACCAGACAATTAAGTGCTAAGCGGCCCTATAGAGAAATCAGCCGCGTAACTCAGCCCACCGTCGGGCATAAACAGGTTAACGGAAGAAGGTTGCTACGTCTTTTCTTTGTATAATACACAAGGCGTGGCCATGTCTCGCTTTTAGTTTTTTTTAGGGAATGTCTCGCTTTAAGTGAGACTCAAGGAGAGCCTTTATTGTAGCGGCCCATTAGGGAGCTGGTCGTTTGGTTTTTTCTCTTGTAATTTGTAAAAAAATGCTTAAATCGGCCACAAAGTGTTCATCACATTTCATAAATATTCACATATTTTTATATATGTTCAAGATATTTAAAAAATGTTATTTAATATAAAATAATTCTAATAATTTTGGAAAATTGATTGTATCACTTAAAAGTACTGATGAAATTTAGAATAATGTCTGTAACACTTAAAACTGTTTGCATATTTCAAACAATGTACATGCATTTATGAGAAAGTTGAATGCGGTTTTAAAAAGTGATATTATTGTATTTTAAAAAATGGCCATAAGAGTTAAAAAAATGTTAGCCTACAAGCGCTTCCAGATTGGCCCAGTAACGTGTTTTTTATCCGTCATGTCTAAATCATTGGGCCTCCAAAGTCGGTCCATACAGCTCCTATGTTCCTTTGCATGTACGACGACAAGGGGAGATGCATTCCATTCTCTCTGTATCTTCTCAATTAGCATCCAAGGAGACCGAAGCCTCACCCAGTTCTTCGACTCGAATCTGATGCCCGTCATTCAAAAATGAAACGGGCCTTAGATTAATCTTGTGAACACTGGGTTCAGCACATGTTAAGGTTTTGCTCTTTGTTTGTGTTTTCATTTACTTTATTTTCCCCCAAATTATTTTTCTTAGTTTTTTTGTCTTTGTGTAAAAACTTTAAAATCTTGAATCTTTTCTTTGCCATTTTTTGCTTTTCCTGTCTTATGTTATTTTTTTGTTGGGTTACATTTTAAGGATTTTTTTCTCTTGGATTATTTTCTTTCTTTTTTTCTGTGTTTTAATTTTGTATTTATTTTTCAAAATTTTGCATTATTTTTTATGGAATTGGACTCTAGATTAAAGAATTAGTGTGCATGATTTTTGTTAATACATAGTAACCTTATATTGTTTATCAAATAGATTTTTTTTCAATTGACATGATTCTCGCGGCTTGAGATATTTGTGTACCTCTGGCTCTGGGCATATCAACGTAGTCGCTTTCTCTCAAGCACTACATTGGTTGGTTGGATTCATCGGTCTTGACAAACTTATGGCAGGGGAGATACACTGGGTTATCTCTATATCTTTTGACTTTCAACATCTAGGGAGACTGGAGCCTCACTCACTTTTGTGACTCAATTCGATGCCCAACTTTTAAAAAGATGTTTTTTAGATTAATCTCATGGACATTCATTCTCGCAAATTTTATGTTTGTTGCTCTTCACATTTATTTCCATTTAATTTTTTTCCGGCTTCCTAATGATTTTTGTTAGTTTTCCAATTCATCGGGTCTATTATTTTGTCCTTGCACAAAAAAAGGAAAAATCTCTAATCATTTCACTGCCTTTTGATTTCCCCGTCTTATGTTATTTGAAGCCCTTTCTACACATATATTAATAGGGTGCACATTTTATTACGCATACATGAACATTTACCATGGGACGTAAGGTATATTTAGTGATTGAAACATTATATAGGATAATCTAATATACCGAAAGATTTTTTACAAGTTGTGAAAGTTTTCTATTTTACAAATGCTGAAACACTTTTTAGATGTAGAGTTATTTTTTTCTATTTTACATATATGAACAATTGAATTGATAGACATGAGAGGTTTCATAAACGGAGAACATTTTTTATCTCCCTTTTCTAAGAAGCAGATTAAAAAATTACAACGGAGAATAAGCATTTTATTGGACATGCTAATATTTATGTAACATACTGGACTATTTTTCATAGATGGCAGAATACTATGATAATCGCTTGTTTTACACAAAATAGGATTTAACAATTATGTTTTACTAACATATTGTAAAATGCAAACAAACCAGACAATTAGAGGCTACGTGGGCCTACAGAGAAATAAGCCCCATAACCCGCCCACCAAGCGGGCATGAACGGGGTAACAGAAGAGGTTTGCTAGGTATTTTCCTTCCCCACTAAATAAGGTTTTTCCCTTTTTTTTACACTCCTGGAGTATCTATGTCTCGCTTTTACTAAAGTAGAAGCTTTCACTTCCTCAAGGGGAGCCTGTAGTAGGCCTGCCCATTAGGGAGCTGGTGGTTTGGTTGGTTGGCTTGTTTCAATCCTGTGCTCCGTTAAAATTTTCCAATTTGTTTTATTTATATTTATATTTTAAATTATTCTGATATATATCTTTCAAAATTTACTTTATTTGTTTTAAAAAATTATCCAACAATGTTTTCTACACATAATGTAACTTTGTGTTCCGTAATTTGTAAAAAAATGTTTGTATCATTAGAAAAATGTTCATAACATTTTAAAATAATATTCATTCATTTTAATATATGTTAATCATATTTCAAAAAAATACATATAATGTAGAAAAATATCGAGTAATTTTACAAAAATGATTCATACTACTAAAAATCGTCATCACATTCAGAAAAATGTTTGTAAAACTTGAAATGTTGGACTGTTTAAAAATGTACATGCATTTTTGAAAATGTTTAAATCGTGTTCTGGAAATGATCGTAGTGTATTCTAGAATATAGTCGTAAGAGCTAAAAAAATGTTCAACTACAGGCACATCCTGATTGGCGCAGTTGTTTTCTATCCGCCCTGTCTAAACTATTGGGCCTCCAAAGTCAGCCATGCAGCTCCTGTGCTGCTTTGCATGTATTGCAGCAAAGGGGAGATACATTGCATTCTCTCTGTATCTTTTGAATTTCAGCAGTCAAGGAGAATGAAAACCTGACCTATTTCCGCGACTCGAATCCGATGGCCTTCATTGACAAAGGAAATGGGCATTAGATTAATCTTATGGACAGAGGATCCGGCAAATTTTATGGTTTTACGCTTTGTTTTTCTTTTCATTTACTTTCATTTTCGGGTTCCTATTTATTTTTCCTAATTTCCTTTTATCGCATCTATTCTTTTCTCTTGCAAAAAAATGAAAAAAAATCTCTATTCGTGTCTCTGCCTTATGTTTTTCTTGTTTGGTTACATTTTAAGGAAATTGTTTCTCCCTTCGATTATTTTCTTTCCTTTTCTTCTTTTCTTTAGTTTTGTATTTGTTTTTTCAAATTTTATATGAATTTTTTTAAATTTTATTTAGTTAAAAAAATTGTAGGCATTATTTTTGTTAATATATGGTATCTTAAGTAGTTAATAAAATAGACTTTTTTTGAAAAATTCAATTTTCGTGGCTTGAGATATTTTTTTTACCTCTGGGCATATCATTGTAGCTGCTTTCTCTCAAGCACGATGTTGGCTAAGGAGACTGGAACCTCACCCGGTTCTGCGACGCAAATCCGGCGCCCGTCATTAAAGAAAAGGTGGTTTTATATGCATCTCATAGAAATAGAATATCGCAAATTTTATGTTTGTTGCTCTTCGCTTCTATTTTCATTTACTTTGTTTTACGTGTTCGTAATGATTTTTCTTAGTTTTCCTTTTCATTGTGTCAGTTCTTTTGTCCTCGCGCGTAAAGGGAAAATTCTCTAACCTTTTCTCTGTGTTTATTTTTTTCTCTTATGTTATTTTTGTTGGGTTACATCCTAAGAAAATTGTTTTGTCTTTGTTTTTTTTCTGTTATTAGTTTCCTATTTTCTTAAATTTTACATGATTTTTCTGTACAATTTGACTCTCATTAAGAAAATTGTGCATGATTTTTTGAAAATATATAGTAATATAGTGATCCTATATACATAATAAAATATATATTTTTCAAACGATTCAATTCTCCCGGCTTGAAATATTTGTGTACCTCTGGCTCAGTGCATATCGTTGCAGTTGCTTCCTTTGAAGCACAATGTTGATTTTGGTCTTAACAACCGTATGGCATTTGCACGCGAGATACATTGTGTTCACTTTGTATCTTAAATTTTAGTAGGGAAGGAGCGTGCACCCGCTCGCAGTTCCACGGCTCGAATCCGATGCCCACGGTTTTAAAATGTGGGTATTAGATTAATATCATGCACACTTGATCTACCAAAATTTATGTTTGTTGTCCTCGTTTTTGTTTTAGTTTACATTCTTTTTGGGATTCCTAATTATTTTTTTAGTTTATTTTTACATCATGTCTAATCTTCTGCTAGCCATAATTTTTTTCCTTTCTTGTCTTATGTTTATTTGGTTAGGTTACATTTTAAGGAAATTGTTTTTCTTTGGATTAAAGTTTTTTATATGTGTTTTCTTGCATGATTTTTGTTTGCAATTTGACTCCAGTTAATAAAAGTTGGTGCCTGATTTTTGTTAATATAAAGTAATCTTATGATATATAACTAACATGTTTCATGGACAGAAAAACTTGTATATATTCTTTAACCTTTTGTACTTTTTAACTGTAGTAATTAAAAAAAGTGCGTGTTTTTTTAATATGTAGTACTACTCTTTGATATTACGCTAACTTGTTTCAGGGAGGACAAAACATGTTCAACAGTTTTTCAATGAAGCTCTTTCTACACATTTGGTAATAGGATGGACATTTTTTATGCATACATGCACATTTACCATGGAACATAAATTATCTAGTGACTGGATATTATATAGGACAATTTTGTATACAAAACTATTTTTAAAAATTGACTAAGTTTTCTATTTTACACATGACGGAACACTTTCTAGAAGTAGTGTTAATTTTCGATTTACATATATAAAAAATTGAATTGATAGACATGAGAAGTTTTCATAGACAGTGGCCATTTTTTTCACTCACTTTTTATAAGCAGATTAAAAAAATTGTGAGGGAGAATAATTATTTTATTGGAAAAGAATGTATTTTTGTAACATACACTACTATTTTTGATAGATGGCAGAACACTATGATAATTGATTGTCTTAAATAACATGATACAAAATTTATGTTTTACTAACATACTATAAAATGAAAAAGAAACAGACAAGTAGTTGCTAAGTGGGCTCACCAAAAGGGCATATAACGGGTTAACAGAGGAAGGTTGCTAGGTCTTTAACTTTTTATACTCCCTCGGTTCCTAAATATAAGTCTTTTTAGAGATTCTACTACAAACTACATACGGTTGTATGTAGACATATTTTAGAGTGTAGATTCACTCATTCTAATTCGTATGTAGTCCATAATAGAATCTCTAAAAAGACTTATATTTAGAAACGGAGGGAGTAGTAAAGGTGTGGCTATGGAAATATCCTATTGGACGCATTCTGCGCCAAACTGTCGAGATTTCACACATGCTGGCGATCGAGCGGCAAGCTGGGCCGGCCCGTTAATGGGTTGCAGCGTTTCCGGTTTTAGGAGCCTTTCAGAGGTACCATCCGGTTTTTATTGGTTCTAGAAAGTTCCTGAACAGGTTTTTATATTCTTTTTACTTTTATTTTTGTTACTTTTTCAGTTTATATTTATTTTTATTTTTATTTTTCTGTTTCTTTTTTTCCCTTTATAATTCATTTCTTTTTGATGTTTCTTTTGTTCAGAAGTTTAAATATTTTTTGACCTTTAAAAATGTTTTAGTTATATTGTTTTTTAACAATTTCAAAAAACATCATGTTTGAAACAATATTCAGGAATTTAAAAACAATTCTCGTTTTGAAAATTTGTTCACAATTTCGAAAAATATATATTTTTAGAATTTGTTCACAATTTCAAAAAATGACCGTGTTTAAAAAACTGTTCTCATTTTAAAATTTATACACAATTTCAGAAGAATATTAGCATTTCAAAAACCAGAAAATGCTCTCAGTTCAGATTTGTTCACAATTTCAGAAAATTGTTTGTGTTTCAAAAAATGTTTGCGGTTTCAAAATTTTAACAAGTGTTCCTTTGTTTCAAATTTTGTTCGCATTTCTAAAAGAACGTAAAATACAAATTTTATCCGCATTTAAAAAAAGATATATTTAAAAAATATTCATGTTTTCCATTTTTGTTGAAAAATGAAAAGCTGTTCATAATCTCAAAATATATTCAGAAATTTCAAAAAATGCTCGTATTTTTCGTAAATTGTTTGTTTTTTTCAGAAAATGTTAAATTTTTGAAAAATTGTTAACGTTTTAGAAAACTGTTTGGGATGTGCAAAAAAAATCAGTGCCTTCCACTCCTTCAGAAATTTGCTCCTCGGTATTCTTGTATTTTTTTTGCCAAATGGGTATGGACTGATGGACATTGGATAAGCAATTAAAATTCATAAGCAATCAGTGCCTTCCACTCGTTCTAGAATTCAGTAGCAGTGGCAGTTTACAGGAAAAAAACAGATTTGTTTAAAAACAGAGGGAAATTACCTTGGTGGCTGCTGCTTGTAGATGGACGGGGGATGGCTGGATGCATTACTGGATGGATGTAGACTTGACAGAGGTGGAGCCCGGCGGCAACACTGTGACGGAGGCCGGGCTGCTAGAGGTGGAGCTGTCCATCGTGGAGGGTGCCTGTAGGGGAAGGCCGGTGGCGAACTAGTAGAGCCGCAGTGGGGAGGGCCGGAGGGGAGGGAGAGGACCAGCCATTGCCCGTCGGGCTTGGAATGGCTTGCCACCGCCGCCGCCATAAGCAGTAAGGTCATCTGGGCTTGACCTGCAAATATCTCCGGTATATGTCTGCTTTTATCTCAGGACGTGGTTCGCGGACAGGATGCAGGAATGAGCCATCCAATGTTAATCACAAAGCATCCGGTTGGGAGGAGAAAAAGTAGGTGGTGATCATGCTTGTGGTGGTATATTTGTGGTTTTGTGTCCGGTTGGGAGAAGAGAGAGGAGAGGGGACCATGCATGTGCGGTTGGGAGGACAGAGGGAAGACGGGGACCATGCATGTGATTGGTCAAGTGCATGTCTGGACTCCGGCAAAGGCCCCCACGTTTGTCTCTTAGATACCAAAATGCGTACTTCCGGACTGCTAAACGGACATATGCAAATTCTCGTTGATAAAACTGGTCCGGACACTGTGGTCCGGACATATAGTGGAGGTTTGAGGGTCCGCCTTGAAGATGCCCTAAACTAGATTTGGGATTTCGTAATCGGGAGAGGGAGAATGGGAGATGAGGTTCCCGCACGCCGCACCAAGACGCCAGGTTTGGTGTGTGGCTTCCATTGCTAGTTTTGGATATGGGTTGCTAGCCTGCTATGACGTTTTGGACTTGAGTTCGTGGGCTCCAAATCGTATAACATATGTAGTCATTTTTAGGGCAAAAATTTGGTATTCCATGGAAGTCCAAGAAAGACTCTAGCGCCTCCACTGCAACGGTGTGTGAGGTCGTGGGATAAAAACCTGGCACGCTCTCTTGTTGTTCAGCTTTTTTTTGTGTCGCGCAATAGGAAACATGTTGGGCCAGCCCATTCGTGCATCGCTCCGTGCGTCTAGCTCCTATATGACGCAAAATGCGTCATATATGAGGTCCCATTAGGGAGCTAGTGGTTTAGTTTGTTTGCTTGTGTTGTTCCTTTGCACCATCAATTTTTATTTTTTATTTGAGTTTTCTTTAAATCTTTAAATATTATATTGTATATGTTATAAAATAGGCTTTATTGAATTTTTAAAAAGTTCAATCAACACTTTTTATTTTCATAACATATTTGTTTTTTGAGTAATTTATCAAAAATGTCATATCATTCAAGAAAATACTCATCACATTTATAGAATACTCACGAATTTTTAAATATGTTTATGATATTTAAAAAGTAAGTTTGAATAACGTGAAAATTTATTTGTACCACTAAAGAATGCTCATGACATTTAAAACAAATGTTCATAACACTTCAAAATGTTGGCATGTTTTTCTAAAAGTACATGCGTTTATGAAAAGTTTCAACATGTGTTTAAAGAATGATCAAAGTGTATTTTAGAAAATATTTGTAAGATTTAAATATTTTTTGGACATTTAAAAAATTCACGCCATTTATGAAAAATGCCCAATGTGTGTTTAATGCTGTTGACCTTGCATTTAAAATAAATTCAATGCCCATTTGAAAAATGTTCAAAACGGTTTAAAAAATGTTCAACGTGTTTTCAAAAAAGGCGACATATATTTGAGAAAATAGGGAAAATGAAGAAGAACATAAAATAAAAAAGAATGGAAAAGAAGAAGAACCAATAGGAAATAAAAAGAAAAGACAACAAAATCCAATAGAAAAAAGTAAAGAAAAAGAAAAAAAATGGTCCAAAAGCTTAGTAAAACCGACGAAATGTTCCTAAAACCATTCCCTGGAAGGTTCAATAACCGCAAGTTATTAGACTGACCTATAGCGGGAGCGCTAGAGGCGAGCGGGACTTCCGTCCGACAATCAACGACATTTAGCTTTTGAAACAACAACACAACCTTTCCTCCAGAAAAAAAGGCCGAGACAAATTAGGCCAATAAGGACTTCATCTCGCAATGGAAGAGCTTAATTGGACACTAAAAAAATCCTATCAACTACTTGTTCCCCTCTCTCTTTTTGTCAAAAATGGAGGGAGATCCCCTAGTTTTTTTCCTCGTTTGAACTGGCATGACACTGTAATTCGTAAAGAAGTGAATATGTCCTCTAGTCTCATATGTCCTCTCTTCCCCTCCTGCTTTCTAGTCTGTTGTCGATGTCGCCACCCCCTCCCACCTTTCATCAATGCCACTCCCACCCCTTCGCCTTCTCCCACACTATGACCCCTCCCTTGATCAAATTTGATCACTTCCGCTTCTCCCCACCTACCTTCGACATTCTTCTCTACCTTCTTAGTGACATATAGTCCTGCACACATTCCTCCTCCACAACCTAATTGACCATGTCGTCATCCTTGAGCTCGCCCTCACCAGGCGGGTGTGTCAATGCTCGGAACATGCTAAAATGAGTTTGTGGGGGCATGCAAGGCAGATACCGATAACGAGGCTACCTGTTAGTTGTTTCTTTTTCTCCGTCGATGTATAGTCACTGGCAGGTGCACAACCCACAGTGGAGGGGTTTAGGTATGAGTCTTTGGAGGATGGTTCTATAGTAGTGAGAGGACAACATATCTTAGGATGCAACTCAAGCAGTATGGGTTAATGTTCTTTGCGACATAAGTATATGCACACCCCACCCCCCTCCCACTCCCCTGCATAGACTTATATGATATTTGAAGATGGAATATTATCGTTTCTTTAAAAAGAATTAAATTAAGGTGAATAACCTTTGTATGCGCACATACTGGTTGCACTTATTAGTAAATAGGTGCCACATTTAAGAGCAAATGCCAAAAAATGTGTTATACCAGTTAACAATTATATATTGGAAGATCAACATATATGGATATCCTTGGTTCATGATGGATAGAAATGCAAAGTGCTCCCTATATTTCATAGAAATACATTTCGGAAGTTTTGAAATTCTTTTTACCAAGATTATTTTTGCAAATATATGGATTGGGAACTTGAAAAACATATGCGTACATTGTACCAACAAGTATTTACTATTTTTTTATCCTAAAAAAGTATTAGTATGTTTGTTGGTTATATGCAGACCACAGTAATAATTTATGTTTTAAAACCCGTATCCATGTCCAAAACATCACTATTTAGGGCCTGTTCGGCAACTTCCCAGCTTCTGCAAAACTTCCCAGATCCGGCTTCTCGCGTCGCTTCTCGCTTTAGGTAGCGATCTGGAAATCGTTCGGCAGCGTCAGCTTCTTGAAGTACCAGCTCCCAGCCGATAGCCCATGTATTCTGCCAATTTGGTCGCAGTTTTGGAGTGGGCTGAGAGCCCAAGTGGCTGTGAAACAGGCGTGGGCTATAGGCCCGGTCGGATTTGGTGAGTGTGAACGTTATTTTCAGCCCAAGTGGCAGGTTGGCTAGTGCATGTTATGTTCGCTCGTGACGATTTCTCTCGTACCGGTTCGATCCAGTCACTTGGCGGTGGCACTGCCTTGTAATTTCAGTCAACTCCAACTTCACCGTTTTCTGAGATCTGGGAAAGGCCAGCTTCTCCAACTCAGTTTTTGCACTTGGGACGCCAGCCAGCTTCTTGATTTCTACTCCATGGAGCTAATGCGTTCGGCTCAGCTTCATGCGTGGAGTAGAGGAAGCTGGGAGCTGGAGCGTTGCCGAACACGCCCTTAGTGAAATCGAGGGAGAACGTGCCCCATGAGGGCAAATTAATACATTCTTGCTAGTAAAGCTAGTGTGGTACTTTCTCTGTTATAAAAAAACAAGGCCCTAAACTAATTTTCTCTTTTCTCCAAAAACGAGGCTCATGGTCATTTGGAGCAATTACAAGCCGAATTGAGTGGGTGAACACTTATATGATAGGTGGGCTTGGAATGACATTGGTATACACGGACAACATGCATGCCCTCTTTTGGGAGTCAGACGGAGTAATACGCATTACAAACATTGGGGGGGGGGGGGGGGGGGCGCTATGCGAGCATATGGCTGGATGATATCAGCTAACCTACACATAAGATCACAGATATAAAATACAAAATTATGCTTCAACTAACCTAAATGCATGATTCCAATTATGCAAGATGTCTGTCCACTAGCAACTAAGCCAGCTAGCAAACCCCATTCTCCATCAAAATTCTCTCTCTCTCTCTCAGCCTTGTCTTGTCTCAGTTCACGCCCTTTATGTTGTGATCATGTTTATAAAACCAAACCGTTTCAAGCTTGATTAGCATTATAAATAAATCCTTTTAAGCTCTTGATCAAACTGAAAACTATTGGACTTAAGACAAGTGGCCTTGCATACATGGATGAAGCGAGTCCTTTGCTGGACGTAAGAAAACACATTGGTATAAAATGCATCACAACACAAGTGTAGCGCTAATCATATTGTCCTAACTAGATATCCAAAACAACATAGTAACCCTTATTTAAAAGATACGCCAATACTAAATATATAAACTGAATATAGTGACATGAATCATTATTGCAATTATTTCCTAGCAAAATAATAAAAACAATATGGCCATTATTGAGGTGCTGGTCACATGCATTTGTATCTTTAGGGGACAACATTTCATTATAGTATCAGTTTAAAGCCACACCGCATACATGCATGCAGATCAAATCATGTCATATAAATATGTAGTGCCTTCTCGAGACCAGTATATATTCAAAAACATTCCTGTCAATTGTGTGCCTGCATAGGCTAGCTGTACGTTAGCTACGATAATATATTGTTGGTAGCTAGGAGCTTGGAGACCGCAAGGAAGACCTAGGCTTATATAATAAAATTTGTACTCGCAGAAAGAAGAGAACAAATCACCCCGTGTCTTACTACCTCTCTAGCTGTCACCTTATCAGACATTCAGACACATACGTACGCAAAAGAATATACTCACACATATACAATGCACATGCATGCACCTGAACATATTGATCTTGCTATTTTTTTTTCTCTCCCAAGGGAATGGGGTATGCATGGGTCTAGTCAAACACATGTATGCGGTCAAATTAATTAACCTGGCTGCTGGCTCGCTACAGCAGCAAATCAGAGGCCACAACAGTGGCCGTGTACATACATATGTAGGCTTTGCACGAAGACGCTAAAAGAGACACACAAATGGAAAGTGAATGGTTGCGAGGCCAGGAAAGAATAGATCAGCAGCAGGGCCATCATACATGCAAGGAGCCATCATAGGGGGAGATCCATGTTGATGCGGCAGCACCACAACATTACTGATCTACACATGTATAGGTGGTGTGACTTTATGCGTGAGGCCACACAGTGACATTACACAATGTTGCACTCATGCAAGACAAGGGATACATTTGTCCACAGCCTCGCTGTGTGCCCAATGCAAGCCCCACTACAACTATTTTGTGCGTGGGATGGGGCAGTGCGTGAGGCCAGCCCAAGCACTATTGGGCCATAAAGACAGATAGATAGGCCATTGTTGCATGGAAAGCGTTGCATGCACTAGAGAGAGAAAGAGAGACAATCAATACCATGCAATAGTCATGCACTATAGATCCATGAGAGAGAGAAAGATTGGTGTGTGAGAGGAGGGGGGGCAGCCCTTCCCCTCACTAGGATATGGCCTCCGCTTATAGTTAAGACTCGAGATTTGCCATTGTTTCAAAGCTAGATACTTGAATACAATCTCTCTCTCTCTCTCTCTCTCTCTCATCCCAGTATCCTACACCCAGCCAAGAAACACCAATAGATAAAAGGTAAATGTGTAGAGAGAGAAAAGGAGGGGAACCCACACCTCTGAGGAAACCAACACCAAGGTCAACAAAAGAAGTGGAGAAAAAGGAGAGGTAAAAATGAAGAGTGATTTTCCTTTTTGCACTCATCTCCCTTTCCCACCCTCCGCCCATTTGCATTGGTTGTAGTAACATGGAAGCCGGCCGAATTTGCAATAAGAACAAAATGGGAGGGGTTGTGGGGTTAAAGCATTGACCAGCATCGATCGCTTCCATCATTCATAAGCTCAAGTTAGATTCCCGTTGTCTCCCCTCTTCATGCCAACCCCCACATGCTTGTGTGCCCCTCCCTCTCCCTCTCATTGCGCCCAAATAATCTCAAAATTTTCTCGGCCTCAAATAACTCCCAAAGAGAAAATTATCACTACATGTTTTTCTTTTTTCAAGAACAGTACTGCTATCAGTTGAGATAGCAAAAAGTATGTAGGTAAGTAGTACATATACATGATGACCTCTATTAAATGCACTTTGTTAATTGGCCGAAAATATGAATTTTGGCCAAACAAATTCCAGTATGGAAAAATAAAAACAAGTGTTGCAATGGCGCTAAATATGGAGTACATACACTAAGATATTATACGCGATAAGTAATACTCCCTCTGTTCACAAATGTAAGATTGACAATTTACCAAAACGTCTTACATCTGTGTACAGCGGGAGTACTAGCGCATATAGGAAGACAATATATAGTAAATAACATAGCCCAATCGACCTTGTGTGATTTCAAAAGGATCATTTGAGCAGAAAAAAGTAGCAAGACATGATATGAAATCAAGTACCAATCGACCTTTCTTGTCCATGTTTCAGTGCATCAAAGAACATGACCCACCAACACCAACACACATGCACAAAACAGAAACATTTTTCAATTTTTTAAAACATCACCTCTCAAAATTCTCAAAAGAGCACGTCACCAATTAAGAAAAAAAGCAAATTAATGTAGAGCCTAACGAACACATATCAACTCATCAGGAAATTAACTATTGAAATTCAACATCCATGCATGCATGATCTCTCTACAAAAGACGCTACTTAATTAATTAACAGCCCAAAAGGATCATCTGATCTGATCATGCATTCTCATCGACTGATCTCCTGTGATAATGTGGATATAAATAGAGCATATGATTAATTAGTTCTAAGCCTTACAAGGAGATAGTAGAGAAGCCATGTCTCATGGGAAGCCATGAGGGGAGAACAACGAAGACGGGCCTCCTTGCCCTGATCTGCTCCCGCCGTCGTCGCCGCCGCCGTCGCCGTGGTTCATCACGTCCATCCCTAGGTTGAGGTACACCATCCTGTTGTCCAAGCTCAGGTTCATGCTCGTGCTCGCGCCACCAGAGCCGCTGTACACGCCACCGCCGCCAGCGCCCGGGTGGTGGTCGCTGTACATGGGCACCGGCGCATTGCCGGCCGCGTCCTCCCTGGACATGACCATGGCCGCCGATTGCACGAGCTCGAGGCACAGGCGGAGCTTGTTGGGCTCGATGTGGGTGAGCCCCGGCACGGCGCCCTTGAAGAGGAAGTCGGAGGTGAGCGTGCGGAGGATGTCGAGCGGCGTGACCCCGTCAACGGTGCGCACGTTGGGGTCGGCGTGGTGGTCGAGGAGCACGGCCACCATGTCCGGGCAGACCATCTCGGCCGCGACGTGCAGCGGCGTCTTCCCGGCGGGCCCAGCCGGGTGGTTGACGTCGGCGGCGCCCAGCTCCAGCAGCGCCTTGACCACCTCCCGGCTACAGTTCTCGACGGCGTAGTGCAGCGCGAGTGCCTCGTCGAGGTTGAGCCCCTCCCCCATGACCATGAGCTTGACGAGCTCAACGTCAGAGGAGTCGAGCGCGCGGCGCATCCGGCGGATCTTGTTGTGGTCGTCGAGCTCGGCCGCGGAGGCCTCGATGACGGAGCCCTGGTGGTGGTGCTGCTGGTGCTGCTGGTGGTGGGCGAGGAAGGGGGAGCGGCGGGACATGGAGGACTTGAGGCGCAGGTCGTCGATCTTGGCGACGACGTCGAGGGGGAGGTGCTTGGCGAGCACCTCCGGCGGGAGGCCGGACTTGGCGACGAGGTGGGAGCAGGTGTTCCAGAGCTGGTGCAGGTCCTGCTTGCGCGATGCCATGAGCACCTTCATCACGTCCTCGATGGACGCCTTCTCCACCATGGCCGCCAGCTGCTTCTGCAAAACCACAAAGCCATCACCGTCGCAAAAAGCTCAATACTTTTTCCACATCCATCATATGTACACACTCACAAGTTGCAAAAGCTCACAGGTATGGCATGGAGAGACCGAGAGAGCGGTGGTAATATAAGCAAGAGGAGACGATATAAAGGAAGAGATCTCTACCCATATATGAGATGCGCATAGTGGATTGTCCCTGTGCATAAAATATAAGGAGGAGGAACAGAAGGGTGCAACAGTACGTATGTATAGCAGCATCATGGCGCTGATTGGAGACAGGATTAAAGGGATTGGCGAGAAAAGTTTTGGAGAAAGGGAAATTAACCGTCTCACAAAGAAAACCCTAGCGCAAAATCGCAAATCAGGAGCAAAAACAAAGCAAGAAAGTGTGTGCCTTTCCGAGTGCTGCCGAATCGCCCGCTACTACTTGCAGCCGCGGTGTGCTGCTCGTGCCGCAACAGTGGCGGCCATGGTGGCATGAGAAGGAGGAACAGTGACGAAAAGGAAAGGAGAAATTTACCATTAACGAACCCTAGCTAGCAAGGAGAGCTGAAAGCAAGGGGGGGGGGGGGGGTGGATGGATGGGTGACGGAAAGACGGATGGATGGACGGATAAAGAGAGAGCAGGAAAGAAAGCGGGAGGAGGAGGAAGAAAGCGCGCACGTACGTATGCATATGCATATACGGACGCACGCGTGCGTGCGCTGCCTGCAGACGACACGACGGGTCGACGGCGACGACGACGACGACGTCGACGATACTGCTACCACACTCGAGTAGCTTCATTTAAAAAGGTACGGACAGAGATCAAATCAATGCTGCTGCAGAGATCAGAATGCTCGCCGATCCCAACATAACCAACCCCATCTTGATCCCCGCAATCGATCGATCCCCAGCTCCAGGAGTGAGAGATTATTAGTTTCTTGATTCTTGTTCATGGGGAAAAGAGGGGCGAGGAGCAAGAATTGGGAATTGGGGATTAATTAGGGAGAGTATGTAATTGATTAATTACCTGGGTGAGGACGGCGAGCTCCTCGACGCCGAAGGAGCGGGCGACGGCGAGCGTGTCGAGGGCGAGGTCGACGGCGGCGGCGCAGTGGGTGTGCCAGCAGCCGCGCTCGCCGCACCCGGGCCTTGGCTCCCCCTTCTGCGGCACCAGCGACACCTGCCCGCTGTACAGGAACTGGAGCAGCAGGAGGAACACCTCGTAGCTCACTGAGTTGACCGGTATCACCGCTCCCGGCGCCATGGCTGCCGCCGAGGCTGAGCCTGAGCTGGACCCTCCGGCGCCGCGCGGGGAGGAGGCGGATGCGCCGGAGGGGGAGCGCGGGCTGAGGTGGTCCATGAGCACCGCGCCGGGGGAGCCGGCGGCGGCTGCGGCGGCGGCCTGGTCCGCGGCGGCGCCGCAGAAGAACTTGCGGAAGAAGAGGCTGCGCGCAGCGAGGATGCAGCGGTGCGCGTGCACCAGGCGGCCCTCCACGCTGAAGGTCACGTCGCTGAAGGCCTGGCCGTTGATGAGCAGGTTGAGGTAGTCCATGGAGAGCGACTTGAGGGTGTCGTCCATGGCCGCCCGCCGCGCCGCACCAGCTTCTTGCTAATCCACCTCCTCCTCCTCCTCCTCTATCAGTCAGTTCGGAGAGGGAGAGGAGGAAGAAGAAGCTCGATGAATCAGATCGAGAGCTGCGGCTGGAGCTTGAAGAAGAGGAGTGGGGGAAGAAGCCGTTGGCGCTGCTGGCTGCTTTGCTCTTCTGCTCCTGCTGCCGGCTGCTGCTGCTGCTGCTGCTGCGCTTGTTGTTGCCCTCCAATCTTGTGCTGCATCGCCCGATCTCTTTTGATCTTCTCTTCTGTCTGCAGTGACCACTTCTTCTTCTCTCCCCTCTTCACTTCTGTCTCTCTCTCTCTCCCTTTCTCCCCAGTTATTGCCCCCTTTATTTATGCAGTATTTTTTGAAGGGCGCTCGTGCTGGTGCCCCTCTCTCTCTCTAGCACACACCCATTCTCTCTCTTCCTGTCTTTCTCTCTCTCTCTCTAAAGGTTATATGGGGGCATGAGATTTTTTTGGGCCTGTGTTGGGGGAGCTAGGTAGGAGGGAGGGCAATACGGGTGGCTGGCTGGGGACATGCATGAATAATTGGTGGGATTAAAATGGGAGGGTGGAAATTAACCGTACATATATGCCAAACAGAGCATGTATGTGTCCACACTTCAGGGGCCCGGAATAATTTGGACAGAGAGAGGGTGAGCCCTCCCTCCAATTGGGGTGGGGTGGGGAAAATTAAGTGTGCCATGCTTTGACTGATGCAAGTCATAAATCATGTGTGATTGAAGTGTCTGCTTGCCTTGTAGGAGAGCAGAGCAAAATTAAGACGATGCATGGCTTCCTTTATACTTCCTCATTCCTTTATATAAGGTGTATTTGTTTTTTTTATAAAATTTCAGAATGTAAGATGCATTTCTTCTAATTCCGCATAATTTCCTTGTCAGCCCTCCAGAAAAGGGAAAATATCTCTCACCCGACTGTCTGTATCTTTTTTTATAGCAAAAGAGGAAAGTATCTCTATGTCGATTGCATGTATCTCTACTTTTTTGAACTAACTGATTTACTTGTCACTAACCGATAAATTTGTCAAGGGTAATTTCGTCCTAACTCGTCTACAATTATGTGCCTTGGTCATCGTGCTGAAAATAATACATCTTACACAAAGGAATGGAGGGGCATAAATTAAAAGAAGAATGCATGGCTACAATGCTGTGGTACACCATCCCATGGCATGCTAATATTGTAAATTCCAAATTACACCCTTCATAGAGCCATGGCAACTTCCATTTCTACAATTGAATTAAGGGATGTGAGTGCAAAGTTTTCAGAAAGACATATTTTATAGCTATTGAATTTGTCAGAGTTGCTAATTCTAATTACTCCATCAATTTGACTTTGAGATCCCTGCAAGATTTTGCATTTTTTTGAATTATTACATTACCTGTATGTATATTTTTAATCTGTACGAGCACATCGGTAAAAATCAGATGATAATTAGTTAATTCTTTGTCGATTGAGATAATGTTGTATATTTTCTACTACCTAGATGAAAAATATATTTAAACACGGCAACTGATTTTTGTTTTGTAATAACAATTTGGTAAAGTTAATAAGAGTTAGTTTATTCTTAGTTGTGGGGGACATAGATGCTCTCTATATTAATTCAGAGTTCCTCCCTTACCCGTCCCCTAGGCCTAATTAACCTAGCTTATCGTTATGCCACATGTGGACAACCGTCGTCTCCATGATAACCCTAACTCTATTGAGCAATTGGTCTGACAATTTTATATCATAGAAAGGAATATTTGCTGATGATATCATTTTTCCAGTTGTTACCAAGATAGTAGTAGGTGATACGACCCTATAACAATATCAACATTTTACATCCATTAAATTTACACAGGGCATCATTTATCCTCACCTTTCGTTCCAAACTAGCTTATTGTTATGCCACACATGGACATGAGATAGCCTAAACCTGATCATACCCAAGGCCAGGATGGGTTTTTGACCGGGCTTGACAAAGCGTGAAGTGAAAATGCCAAGCCCGAGCCGTGCCCACCCCAAACCATGTGGACAATGCACTTTTCTAGTCAATATAATAGTTTTCAGGGTATTTAAATAGTACATCACTCTACTTATTTTCAATTAAAATAATTATTTTAACCTCATTCGGGTATTTTCGGGCTGGGCTTCGGGCGGAAGAGCTAATCCCATCTATGTCCCGGATGTTGGGCTTCAGGGCTTTGGTCGTCGGGCCGGGCTGCCCACGCGCAGGTCTACTATAACCTCCTACACCTCCTCGTCCTTCCAACTTTCAAGCCAGCTTGAACGTGTTACGTGTATCATAACCCTAACTCCACTGAGCAATTATCACCGACTTTTAGCTCATCAGGAAAAAAAATTGTGTATCATTTCCTTTCTCCGGTGGTCAACAAATCAGTAGTAGTAGGTGATACATCACAATTTTAGTGTATCAACACATTTTGCAGCTATTAAATCAATACAATCATAGAAAATTAAAGATGTGGTTCAAGTCAGAACATATAGGTGTCAAAACAATATGACAAACGCAGTGACACGCTGCCAAAATTGATTTGGTGATAATTGCGTCCCACCTTCCGAAAGTAGAAAAGAATGGAAGACCGCAAAAGAGCCTGCGGGTAACGTACTAACGTATAGGCCAGAGATGCTGCACCTTCCAGGTAAATGACGTGAAAGAAGAGAGCACGCATCCGTTGGAGATGCGTGTGCATGTATACGTTTGTTTGTACATACGTATACAGCTATCCATGATCATTCCTTCTGCTGACTAGCCTTGATCATAAGATTCCTATCATGTTTTGTTAATCGGCCAAATGATAGGAGACCATTATTAAGTGATGATTAGGGAGTGAATAAAGTACTATAGGAACAGATCTTTGTTAATTACTTTTGTGTTTTATAATTGTGTTCATTAGTTCCAAATTATTCTTTGTGTTACCTAGTTGACTTCGGAGTTCTTTCTTTTCCATTTCTATATTCTGTGCATACTTTCTATGTGATTGGATAACTTAAGCTCTTATGGATAATCACGCCTGCAGCTTTACAGAGTAATATTCTTTTGTTGCTATGTAGTGCCTGGTCTAGTTACTTTACGGGCAAAACGGGAGCATGTTAGGAAAAGGTCACATGCATGCATGGTGAAAAGTACATTGATACTAAATATGCATATTATATGGCTTCGGAAATTAACTTGTGGATGAGCTTTGATAGCTTGCTCCGGGCTATGGTTAGTTGCCAATTAATTAAATAGTTAAGCACTCGTGGACATATGCTTTGGGCACTCATGCATCAACCTCACAAGCCAATGATTGCCCCAAAAATTGAGTAAACAAACTGAATCATGATACGACCAATTCATCAGTACGAACAGAAGTGTGGGTGGAACAAACAACGTTTGCTATGATCAGCTTTTGGTGAATGAATAATTATATCGTTTCTTCTTGCTTGTTGAAAAAAAACATTCTTTGGATGTCTTTTGGGATCTTGGTAAAATATTTATATTGTTGTCTCTTGGCGTGACTTCACTGCCAAATGATTCTTGTGGAAGTACTTCTTGTTATCTGTTAATTGAATAAGCACTAACAATCTTATGATAGTGTGTCGTACAAAGATCTACATTATGAAATGTCAAGTGGGTATATAATTTATATCAGAAAGGACAGAGCTTTATTGGTCTTTTCTTTGAAACTGACAACTTCCCATAGGTAGGATATACTACTTGGGTGTCATTTTAGCTTGCAAGTGGACCCGAGAGTGCTTCGTCCTGCTAGGGCGTCTTGGGCGGCCAGACATCCCTGCTGCCACAAGCACCCCCTTACGCCGTTGCCTCCTCGCCGTCGTCGGTTAGAGCCGTTGAGCGAATCCCCGGGCGACCGATGGCGGCGGCGGACCATCTCCTATCTCGTCTCGCGTCATGGAAGTTCCTGGAAGGTGATCAATTCCCGCGCCCTCCCTCGTGGCTGGTAGCGCCCAGGAGAGATACAGACAGCTGGCCGCAGATCTCTGGCTATCACTTGCCTGGCGCCTCCTGGAATGAGTCTCCGGTGTGGTCCGGCTTGAGGAGATCTAGCCATCGAGGGGTGGCGGCGTGAGACCCTAACATCCTCTATTGGATTCAGATTCTTCGACAACTTTTCGGCACAAACTCGACTAGATCTGCAGGTGCGGCAGGGTTCATGGCCAGATCTGGTAGGTGTGAGCGTCCGGCCGGCCGGCAGTGATACTCTCCAACGTATCTATAACTTTTGATTGTTTCATGCTATTATATTATCTGTTTTGGATGTTTTATATGCATTAATATGCTATTTTATATGATTTTTGGGACTAACCTATTAACTCAGAGCCCAATGCCAGTTCCTATTTTTTCCTTGTTTTAGAGTTTCGTAGAAAAGGAATACCAAAAAGAGTCCTAACGAAATAAAACTTTTCGTGATGATTTTTCTTGGACCAGAAGACACCCAGAAGACTTGGAGTGCAAGTCAGAAGAGCCACGAGGCGGCCACAAGGGTGGAGGGCGTGCTCCCCGACCTTGTGGGCCCCTCGGTGACCCCTTGACATAGATCTTCGTCCTATGTATTCTCAAATATCCCAAAAACTTCCACGGGAGCCACTAAACCACTTTTCCACTGCCGCAACCTTCTGTACCCATGAGATCCCATCTAGGGGCCTTTTCCGGCGTCCTGCCGGAGGGGGTTTCAATCATGGAGGGCTTCTACATCAACACCACTGCCTCTCTGATGAAGCGTGAGTAGTTTACCACAGACCTACGGGTCCATAGCTAGTAGCTAGATGGCTTCTTCTCTCTCTTTGATTCTCAATACGAAGTTCTGCTCGATGTTCTTGGAGATCTATTCGATGTAATACTCTTTTGCGGTGTGTTTGTCGAGATTCGATGAATTGTGGATTTATGATCAACTTATCTATGAATATTATTTGAATCTTCTCTGAATTCTTATATGCATGATTTGATATCTTTGCAAGTCTCTTCGAACTATCGATTTGGTTTGGCCAACTAGATAGGTTTTTCTTGCAATGGGAGAAGAGCTTAGCTTTGGGTTCAATCTTGCGGTGCTCGATCCTAGTGATAGAAGGGGAACCGACACGTATTGTATTGTTTCCATCGGGGATAAAAAGATGGGGTTTTCATCATAATGCTCGAGTTAATTCCTCTACATCATGTCATCTTGCTTATGGCATTACACCGTTCTTTATGAACTTAATACTCTAGATGCATGCTGGATAGCAGTCGATGTGTGGAGAAATAGTAGTAGATGCAGAATCGTTTCGGTCTACTTGACACGGACGTGATGCCTATATTCATGATCATTGCCTTAGATATCGTCATAAGTTTGCCCTTTTCTATCAATTGCTTGGCAGTAATTTGTTCACCCACCGTAATAATTTCTATCTTGAGAGAAGCCTCTACTGAAACCTATGCCCCCCAGGTCTATTTTCCATCATATAAGTTTCCGATCTGCAATTTTATTTTTCTATTTACTTGCTTTGCAATCTTTTACTTTCCGTTCCATAAACCAAAAATATTACTTTACCATTTATCCATCTATATCATATTTCACGTTGCAAATAACCGTGAAGGGATTGACAACCCCTTTATCGCGTCGGGTGCAAGTTGGTGTTTGTTTGTGCAGGTATTCGATGGCTTGCGCGTTGTCTCCTACTGGATTGATACCTTGGTTCTCAAAAGCTGAGGGAAATACTTACTCTACTTTGCTGCATCACCCTTTCCTCTTCAAGGGAAAAACCAACGCAAGCTCAAGAGGTAGCAGGAAGAATTTCTGGCGCCGTTGCCGGGGAGATCTACACCAAACCGAGACATACCAAGTACCCATCATAAACTCTCATCCCTCGCATTACATTATTCGCCATTCGCCTCTCGTTTTCCTTTCACCCACTTCTAAAATGATTTTCGAAAAGATTCGCCTTTTCTTCGCCCCTCTACCGTTCGTTTTCTTTGCTTGCTTCTTGTGTGCTCGTGTGTTGGATTGCTTGCTTTGTCACGATGGCTCAAGATAAAACCAAATTGTGTGACTTTTCTAGCACCAATAATAATGCTCATGGTAATGCGGAATCTTGTGATATTAATACCGCTTTGCTGAATCTTGTTATGAAAAAGCAATTTTCCGGCCTTCCGAATGAAGATGCCGCATCCCATCTTAATAATTTCATTGATTTGTGTGATATGCAAAAGAAAAAATATGTGTATTGTTAAATTCAAGCTATTTCTGTTCTCACTTCGAGATCGTGCTAAAACTTGGTTTTCATCTTTGCCTAAAAATAGTATTGATTCATGGAATAATTGTAAAGGTGCTTTTGTTTCCAAGTATTTTCCTCCCGCTAAGATCATCTCCCTTAGGAATGATATTATGAATTTTAAGCAACTTAATCATGAACATGTTGCACAATCTTGGGAGAGGATGAAATTGATGATACGAAATTTCCCTACTCATAGTTTGAACTTGTGGATGATTATACAAAAGTTATATGTCGGATTGAATTTTGCTTATAGAAATCTTTTAGATTCGGCCACGGGAGGCACTTTTATGGAAATTACTTTAGGAGAAGCTACTAAAATCCTAGATAATATTTTGGTTAATTATTCTCAATGGCATACCAAAAGATCTTTCACTAGTAAAAAATTGCATGCAATTGAAGAGATTAATGTTTTGAGTGGAAAGATGGATGAGCTTATGAAATTGTTTGCTAATAAGAGTGCTCCTATTGATCCTAATGATATGCCTTTGTCTACTTTGATTGAAAACAATAATGAATCTATGGATGTGAATTTTGTTGGTAGGAACAATTTTGGTAATAACGCGTATAGAGGTAATTTTAATCCTAGGCCGGTTCCTAGTAATTCCTCTAATAATTATGGTAATTCCTAAAACAATGCTTATGGAAATTATAATAAGATGCCCTCTGAATTTCAGAATAGTGTTAAAGAATTTATAAGTCCGCAAAAGACTTTGATTGATGAAAAATTGCTTAAGATTGATGATTTGGCTAGGAACGTGGATATAATTTCTCTTGATGTTGATTCTTTGGAACTTAGATCTATTCCACCCGAGCATGATATCAATGAGTCTCTCAATGCCATGAGAGTTTCCATTGACGAGTGCAAAGAAAGAACCACTAAGATGCGCGCTAAAAAGATTGGTTTATAAAAGCGCGTTCTTCTAGTTTCCGTGAGAATAATGATGAAGATCTTAAAGAGATTGATGTGACTCCTATTGAATCTTTATTTTCCAATGTAAATATTGATAAAGATGGGACTGAAGATGATTAAACTTTAGTTAGAAGGCGTCTCAATGATTCGGAGTTTTTAGATCATGATGCAAAAATTGATAAAAGTGGGATTGGAGAGGTCAAAACTTTAAATAGCAATGAACCCACTCTTTTGGATTTCAAGGAATTTAATTATGATAATTGCTATTTGATAGATTGTATTTCCTTCTTGCAATACATGTTGAATTCTCCTCATGCTTATAATCAAAACAAAGCTTTTACGAAACATATCGTTGATGCTATGATGCAATCTTATGAAGAAAAGATTGAATTTGAAGTTTCTATCCCTAGAAAACTTTATGATGAGTGGGAACCTAGTATTAAGATTAAGATTAAATATTATGAGTGCTATGCTTTGTGTGGTTCGGGTCCTAGTGTTTCCATGATTCCAAAAACTTTGTGTGATGTGTTAGGTTTTCGTGAATTTGATGATTGTTCCTTAAATTAGCATCTTGCGGATTCCACTATTAAGAAACCTATGGGAAGAATTAATGATGTTCTTATTGTTGCAAATAGTAATTATGTGCCCGTAGATTTCATTGTTCTTGATATAGATTGCAATCCTACATGTCCTATTATTCTTGGTAGACATTTTCTTAGAATGATTGGTGCAATTATTGATATGAAAGAAGGAAACATTAGATTTCAATTTCCGTTAAGGAAAGGCATGGAACATTATCCAAGAAAGAAGATTAAATTGCCTTATGAATATATTATGAGAGCCACTTATGGATTGCATGCCAAATATGATAACACTTAGATCTACTCGTGTTTTATGCCTAGCTAAGGACGTTAAACGATAGTGCTTGTTGGGAGGCAACCCAATTTTTTTTGTTTTTGCTTTTTAGGTTCTGTTTTGCAATAATATTTCATCTAGCCTCTCGTTAGATGTGGTTTTGTGTTTTAATTAGTGTTTGTGCCAAGTAAGACCTTTGGGATAGCTTACAGTAATAGTTGATTTGATCTTGCTGAAAAACAGAAACTTTTGCGCTCAGTCCCTGAATTGTTTAAAATCATAGGAGCGTGATAAAATCCTGAATTGTTTACATTAGATTGATATACAAATTGACTAGGACATCCTAATGTTTCAGCATTTTCGGAGTTACAAAAGTATGTGAACTATTCAGATTACTACAGGCTGTTCTGTTTTTGACAGATTCTGTTTTTCGCGTGTTGTTTGCTTATTTTGATGCATCTATGGCTAGTATCGGGGGGTATGAACCATGGAAAAGTTGGAATATAGTAGATATTACACCAATATAAATAAATAATGAGTTCACAACAATACCAAAAGTGGTGATTTATTTTCTTATACTAACAGAGCTTACGAGATTTTCTGTTGAGTTTTTGTGTTGTGAAGTTTTCAAGTTTTGGGTAAGGATTTGATGGACTATGGAATAGGGAGTGGCAAGAGCCTAAGCTTGGGGATGCCCAAGGCACCCCAAGATAATATTTAAGGACAACCAAGACCCTAAGCTTGGGGATGCCCCGAAAGGAATCCCCTCTTTCGTCTTCGTCTAACGGTAACTTTACTTGAGGCTATATTTTTATTCACGACATGATATGTGTTTTGCTTGGAGCGTCTTGTATGATTTGAGTCTTTTCTTTTTAGTTTGACACAATCATCCTTGCTATACACACCTTTTGGGAGAGACACGCATGGATCATGATTTATTAGAATACTCTATGTGCTTCACTTATATCTTTTGAGCTAGGCAAATTTGCTCTAGTGCTTCACTTATATCTTTTTAGAGCACGACGGTGGTTTTATTTTATAGATTGATGAACTCTCGCACTTCACTTATATTAGTTTGAGAGTCTCTAAACAGCATGGTAATTTTCTTTGGTTATCAAATTAGTCCTAATATGATAGGCATCCAAGAGGGATATAGTAAAGACTTTCATATAAAGTGCATTGAATACTATGAGAAGTTTGATTCCTTATGATTGTTTTGCGATATGAAGATGGTAATATTAAAGTCATGCTAGTAAGTAGTTGTGAATTTGAGAAATACTTGTGTTAAGGTTTGTGAGTCCCGTAGCATGCACGTATGGTGAACCGTTATGTGATGAAGTCGGAGCATGATTTATTTATTGTTTGTCTTCCTTATGAGTGGCGGTCGGTGAGGAGCGATGGTCTTTTCCTACCACTCTATCCCCCTAGGAGCATGCGCGTAGTACTTTGTTTTGATGACTAATAGATTTTTGCAATAAGTATGTGAGTTCTTTATGACTAATGTTGAGTCCATGTATTATATGCACTCTCACCTTTCTGCCATTGCTAGCCTCTCTTGTACCCTACAACTTGCGCCGATACCATAAACCCACCACATATCTTTCCTCAAAACAGCAACCATACCTACCTATTATGGCATTTCCATAGCCATTCTGAGATATATTGAAGAAATAGATGAACTCTCATGCTTCACTTATATTATTTTTAGAGTCTTAAATAGCATGGAAATTTGCTTTGGTTATGAATTTAGTCCTAATATGATGGGCATCCAAGAGGGATATAATAAAAACTTTCATATAAAATGCATTGAATACTATGAGAAGTTTGATTCCTTATGATTGTTTTGAGATATGAAGATGGTGATATTAGAGTCATTCTACTTGAGTAGTTATGAATTTGAGAGATACTTGTGTTAAAGTTTGTGATTCCCGTAGCATGCACGTATGGTGAACCGTTATGTGATGAAGTCGGAGCATGATTTATTTATTGATTGCCTTCCTTATTAGTGGCGGTCGGGGATGAGCGGTGGTATTTTCCTACCAATCTATCCCCCTAGGAGCATGCGCGTAGTACTTTGTTTCGATAACTAATACTCCCTCCGTCCCATAATATAAGAACGTTTTTTACACTAGTGTAGTGTCAAAAACGTTCTTATATTATGGGACGGAGGGAGTAGATTTTTTGCAATAAGTATGTGAGTTCTTTATGACTAATGTTGAGTCCATGGATTATTCGCACTCTCACCCTTCCAACATTGCTAGCTTCTCTAATACCCTGCACCTTTCGCCGGTATCATACACCCACCATATACCTTCCTCAAAACAGCCACCATACCTACCTATTATGGCATTTCCATAGCCATTCCGAGATATATTGCCATGCAACTTTCCACCGTTCCGTTTATTATGACACGCTCCATCATTGTTATATTGCTTTGCATGATCATGTAGTTGACATCGTATTTGTGGCAAAGCCACCTTTATAATTCTTTCATACATGTCACTCTTGATTCATTGCATATCGCGGTACACCGCCGGAGGCATTTACATAGAGTCATATTTTGTTCTAAGTATCGAGTTGTAATTCTTGAGTTGCAAGTAAATAAAAGTGTGATGATCATCATTACTAGAGCATTGTCCCAGTGAGGAAAGGATGATGGAGACTATGATTCCCCAAAAGTCGGGATGAGACTCTGGACAAGAAAAATAAAAGAGGCCAAAGAAGCCCAAATAAAAACAAAGAGAAAAAAGAGGCCATAAAAAAGGAGAAGGCAAAAAAATGAGAGAAAAAGAGAGAAGGGACAATCTTACTATCCTTTTACCACACTTGTGCTTCAAAGTAGCACCGTGATCTTTATGATAGAGAGTCTCCTATGTTTTCACTTTCATATACTAGTGGGAGTTTTACATTATAGAACTTGGCTTGTATATTCCAATGACGGGCTTCCTCAAAATGCCCTAGATCTTCGTGAGCAAGCGAGTTGGATGCACAACCACTTAGTTTATTTTGTTGAGCTTTCATACACTTACAGCTCTAGTGCATCCATTGCATGGCAATCCCTACTCACTCACATTGATATCTATTGATTGGCATCTCCATAGCTCATTGATACGCCTAGTTGATGTGAGACTATCTTCTCATTTTTGTCTTCTCCACAACCACCATTCTATTCCACCTATAGTGCTATGTCCATGGCTCACGCTCATGCATTGCGTGAAAGTTGAAAAAATTTGAGAACATCAAAAGTATGAAACAATTGCTTGGCTTGTCATCGGGGTTGTGCATGATTTAAATATTTTATGTGATGAAGATAGTGCATAGCCAGACTATATGATTTTGTATGGATAGCTTGCTTTGGCCATGTTATTTTGAGAAGACATGATTGCTTTGTTAGTATGCTCGAAGTATTATTGTTTTCATGTCAATATTAAACTTTTGTCTTGAATCTTATGGATCTGAATATTCTGTACACGATAAAGAAGATTACACTGATAAATATGTTAGGTAGCATTCCACATCAAAAATTCTATTTTTATCATTTACCTACTCGAGGACGAGTAGGAACCAAGCGGGGATGCTTGATACGTCTCCAACGTATCTATATTTTTTTATTGTTCCATGCTATTATATATTCTGTTTTGGATGTTAATGGGATTTATTATACAATTTTATATTATTTTTGGGACTGACCTATTAACTGGAGGCCCTGCCCAAAATACTGTTTTCTTGCCTATTTCAGTGTTCCGAAGAAAAGGAATATCAAATGGAGTCCAAACGGAATGAAACCTTCGGGAGAGTTATTTTTGGAACGGAAGCAACCCAGGAGACTTGGAGTAGACGTCAGGGAAGCTTCGAGGAAGCCACGAGGTAGGGAGGCGCGCCCTACCCCCCTGGGCGCGCCCCCCAGCCTCGTGGGCCCCTAGTGGCGTCCCTGACCGACTTCTTTCGCCTATATATATATCCATATATCCTAAAAACATCGAGGAGCAGAATAGATCGGGAGTTCCGCCCCGCAAGCCTCTGTAGCCACCAAAAACCAATCGGGACCCTGTTCCGGCACCCTGCCGGAGGGGGGATCCATCACCGGTGGCCATCTTCATCATCCCGGCGCTCTCCATGACGAGGAGGGAGTAGTTCGCCCTCGGGGCTGAGGGTATGTAACAGTAGCTATGTGTTTGATCTCTCTCTCTCTCTCTCTCTCTCTCTCTCTCGTGTTCTTGACTCGGCACGATTTTGATGTATCGCAAGCTTTGCTATTATAGTTGGATCTTATGATGTTTCTCCCCCTCTACTCTCTTGTAGTGGATTGAGTTTTCCCTTTGAAGTTATCTTATCTGATTAAGTATTTAAGGATTTGAGAACACTTGATGTATGTCTTGCAGGTGCTTATCTGTGGTGACAATGGGATATTCACGTGATTTACTTGATGTATGTTTTGGTGATCAACTTGCGGGTTCACCTTGTGAACTTATGCATAGGGGTTGGCACACGTTATCGTCTTGACTCTCTGGTTGAAACTTTGGGGCACTCTTTGAAGTTCTTTGTGTTGGTTGAATAGATGAATCTGTGTGATGCATATCGTATAATCATACCCACGGATACTTGAGGTAACACTGGAGTATCTAGGTGACATTAGGGTTTTGGTTGATTTGTGTCTTAAGGTGTTATTCTAGTACGAACTCTTGAATAGACCGATCAGAAAGAATAACTTTGATGTGGTTTCGTACCCTACCATAATCTATTCATTTGTTCTCCGCTATTAGTGACTTTGGAGTGACTCTTCGTTGCATGTTTAGGGATAGTTATATGATCCAATCATGTTATTATTGTTGAGAGAACTTGCACTAGTGAAAGTATGAACCCCTAGGCCTTGTTTCCTAGCATTGCAATACCGTTTACGCTCACTTTTACCACTTGTTACCTTGCTGTTTTTATATTTTCAGATTACAAAAACCAATATCAACCATCCATATTGCACTTGTATCACCATCTCTTCGCCGAACTAGTGCACCTATACAATTTACCATTGTATTGGGTGTGTTGGGGACACAAGAGACTCTTTGTTATTTGGTTGCAGGGTTGTTTGAGAGAGACTATCTTCATCCTACGCCTCCCACGGATTGATAAACCTTAGGTCATCCACTTGAGGGAAATTTGCTACTTTCGTACAAACCTCTGCACTTGGAGGCCCAACAACGTCTACAAGAAGAAGGTTGCGTAGTAGACATCAAGCATAGACAGACTATATGATTTTGGCCATGCTATTTTGAGAAGACAAAATTATTTTGTTAGTATGCTTGAAGTATTATTGTTTTTATGTCAATATTAAACTTTTGTTTTGAATCATACGGATCTGAACATTCATGCCACAATAAACAAAATTACATGGATAAATATGTTAGGTAGCATTCCACATAAAAAATTCTGTTTTTATCATTTACCTACTCGAGGACGAGCATGAATTAAGCCTGGGGATGCTTGATACGTCTCCAACTTATCTATAATTTTTTATTGTTTCATGCTATTATATTATCTGTTTTGGATGTTTATATGCATTAATATGCTATTTTATATGATTTTTGGGACTAACCTATTAACCTAGAGCCCAGTGCCAGTTCATGTTTTTTCCGTGTTTTAGAGTTTTGCGAAAAAGGAATACCAAACGGAGTCCAAACGGAATAAAACTTTCGTGATGATTTTTCTTGCACCAGAAGACACCCAGGAGACTTGGAGTGCAAGTCAGAAGAGCCACGAGGCGGCCACAAGGGTGGAGGGCGCGCCCTGATCTTGTGGGCCCCTAAGTGACCGCCTGACCTAGATCTTCCTCCTATATATATATATATATATATATATATATATATATATATATATATATATATATATATATATATATATATATTCTCAAATATCCCAAAAACTTCTAGGGGATCCACAAAACCACTTTTCCACCGCCGCAACCTTATGTACTCGTGAGATCCCATCTAGGGCCTTTTCCGGCGTCCTGCCGGAGGGGGTTTCAATCATGGAGGGCTTCTACATCAACACCACTGCCTCTCTGATGAAGCGTGAGTAGTTTACCACAGACCTACGGGTCCATAGCTAGTAGCTAGATGGCTTCTTCTCTCTCTTTGATTCTCAATACGAAGTTCTGCTCGATGTTCTTGGAGATCTATTCGATGTAATACTCTTTTGCGGTGTGTTTGTCGAGATTCGATGAATTGTGGATTTATGATCAACTTATCTATGAATATTATTTGAATCTTCTCTGAATTCTTATATGCATGATTTGATATCTTTGCAAGTCTCTTCGAACTATCGATTTGGTTTGGCCAACTAGATAGGTTTTTCTTGCAATGGGAGAAGTGCTTAGCTTTGGGTTCAATCTTGCGGTGCTCGATCCTAGTGATAGAAGGGGAACCGACACGTATTGTATTGTTTCCATCGAGGATAAAAAGATGGGGTTTTCATCATAATGCTTGAGTTAATTCCTCTACATCATGTCATCTTGCTTATGACATTACTCCGTTCTTTATGAACTTAATACTCTAGATGCATGCTGGATAACAGTCGATGTGTGGAGAAATAGTAGTAGATGCAGAATCGTTTCGGTCTAATTGACACGAACGTGATGCCTATATTCATGATCATTGCCTTAGATATCATCATAAGTTTGCCCTTTTCTATCAGTTGCTTGGCAGTAATTTGTTCACCCACCGTAATAATTTCTATCTTGAGAGAAGCCTCTACTGAAACCTATGCCCCCCAGGTCTATTTTCCATCACATAAGTTTCCGATCTGCAATTTTAGTTTTCTATTTACTTTCTTTGCAATATTTTACTTTCCGTTCCATAAACCAAAAATACCAAAAATATTACTTTACCGTTTATCCATCTATATCAGATCTCATGTTTTAAATAACCATGAAGGGATTGACAATCCCTTTATCGCATTGGGTGCAAGTTGGTGTTTGTTTGTGCAGGTATTCGGTGGCTTGCACGTCGCCTCCTACTGGATTGATACCTTGGTTCTCAAAGGCTGAGGGAAATACTTACTCTACTTTGCTGTATCACCCTTTCCTCTTCAGGGTAAATACCAACGCAAGCTCAAGAGGTAGCAGGAAGTCATGCGGGCTCGGCCGAAGCTGTGCACTGATGCTAGGGTGCAACAAGGTTGCAGTCAGCAGTGAGGTGCTCTGTGGCTAGTGTTGGACCATGTGATGAACACTCTGTCCTGTGAGGATAGTCTCGCGGCAAATTGCGATGGCCACCGAAAGGTCTTTGTGGGGATACGCTCTCCAGAACCGGTGGTTACCTTCGTTGGTGAGATGCAATAACAACGGCTTAACGCAAAGGGTACGGTTGTGCAGCGGCGGCGGTTGGGTTTCTAGCCCAACAAATGCAGTTGCTACGATCGTGGAAAAGTGGTGGCGACAACACATGATTGACTCTGATGGTGGTGGTTTCCAAGTACCCATCTTGAGCTCTGGTGTGAAAACCTAGGTCTGCCAGTGTTGGTCATACCTCGCAATGACGATGTTTTTACATCGTTACCTTGTTGTAGGAATTACTTGGAAGGTTTCTTTAGGGTGAAAACCTAGACTCTGGACTCTTTGGTGGTTGGATCCGGTGATGGTGGCGCTTGGGCGTCGTTCCCTTCATGAAGGTGTTGCTGTTGAAGAACATCATTGTCCTTGTGGTGTTATGGGATTATTGGTGTGGATATGGTCATGGTTGTAGTTTGTTGATTGTGGATTTGATTGCTTCATGGATTTCCCCCTTTTCTGGCTTAGGGATAGCTTTGGTCTTATATGAGTTTGCTATTTTGCTGGTGGTTTTTTGCATGTGTGTGTTGGTGTTGGCTGTGTGCATTGTACATATGCAGAGAACGCATGTGTACTCATTGTGGTTGTATCAACTTGATGCTTCATTTTAAGTAATAAAATTCAGCCTTTATCGAAAAACTGGACCCGAGAGAAATTTAATTAGACACTTGGGGTTGGTGTTGCCTTTTGAATAATCGAGTCAAATTCACATACATAAATCATGCACAAGGTAATTAGTTTTGGATCCAGGTGTTGATACGTCTCCAACGTATCTATAACTTATGAAGTATTCATGCCGTTATATTATCATTCTAGGATGTTTTACAATCATTTTATAGCAACTTTATATCATTTTTTCCACTAACCTATTAACCCAGTGCCCAGTGCCAGTTGCTGTTTTTTCCTTGTTTTTTACATCGCAGGAAATCAATATCAAACGGAGTCCAAACACCACGAAACTTTTTGTGGATTTTTTATGGACCAGAACAATTCCAATGGGCCAGAGCAGCATCGGGGGGGGGGGGGGGGTGCCCCGAGGGGCGCACAATCCACCAGATCATGCCTAGGGGCCCAGGCCGGCCAGGTGGATTGTGCCCACCTCGGTGGCCTCCCGCACCCCCTCTTTACCCTATAAATTCACAAATATTCCGAAAGTCCTCGGGGTGAACCTAGATCAATAGTTCCCCGCCGCAAGGCTCTGTAGCCATCGAAAACGAATCTAGACCCTGTTCCGGTACCCTACCGGAGGGGGGAATCATCACTGGTGGCCATCTTCATCATCCCGGCAGCCACCACGATGAGGAGGGAGTAGTCCACCCTCGGGGTTGAGTGTTTGTACCAGTAGCTATGTGTTCTCTTTCTCTCTCTCTCTCTCCCTCTCTCTCTCTTGTGTTCTTGAGATGTCACGATCTTGATGTATCGCGGGCTTTGTTAATATAGTTGGATCCTATGGTGTTTTCCCCTCTCTATCTTGTTGTGATGAATTGAGTTTTTCCCTTTGAGATTTCGTTGTTATCGGATTGAATACTTTTATGGATTTGAGAACACTTGATATATGTCTTGCAATTGAATACTTGTGGTGACAATGGGGTATCGTATTGACTCAATTGATATATGTTTTGGCACTCAACTCGCGGATTTCCGAGGTGACATTGGAGTAATTTATGCATAGGGGTTGATGCACGTTCTTGTCTTTGTTTCTTAATCTTGGGGCACTCTTTGAAGTTCCTTGTGTTGGATTGAGTATTATGAATATGAATTTGCTTTGATGTTATTTTAGTACGAACTCTAGATAGATCGAACGGAAAGGATATCTTTGTGTTATTTTAGTACGGACTCTTGAATAGATCAAACAGAAAGAATAGCTTTGAGGTGGTTTTGTACCCTACAAACAATTTATTCTTATGTTCTCCGATAGATAGGAACTTTGGAGTGATTCTTCATCGCACTTTTAGGGATTGTTGTATGATCCAATTATATTAATTAGCATTGTTGAGAGGTTTCACTAGTGAAAGTACGGACTCTAGGCCTCATTTTCAAGCATTGCAATACCGTTTTTGTGCCCGTTTACTATTTGCTACCTTTCTGTTTTTATTTATTCAGATTATAAAAATATATTTCGACCATCCATATTAATCTTTTATCACCATCTCTTCGCCGAACTAGTGCACCTATACAATTTGCCATTGTATTGGGTGTGTTGGGGACACAAGAGATTTCTTGTATTTGGTTGCAGGGTCGTTTGAGAGAGACCATCTTCATCCTACACCTCTCATGGATTGATAAACCTTAGGTCATCCACTTGAGGAAAAATTGCTACTGTCCTACAAAACTCGGCTCTTGGAGGCCCAACACGTGTCTACAAGAATAAAGTTGCATAGTAGACATCAAGCTCTTTTCTGGCGCCTTTGCTGGGGAGGTTAGGTAAGTGGCACTCAGATCCCTTTAATGAAGCTCTTTTCTGGCAATGTTGCCGGGGAGGTGAGTGCATGAAGATATATCTTATCTTGCAATTGAATCTTTTAGTTTCTTGTTTTATCACTAGTTTGGCTTTATAAAAGAAAACTACAAAAAAATGGAATTGAGGTTGCATCATATTATTCATCTTTATAATGTCTTTCGTGAAAATGATGGAAAGGAAAATTGTGCTCAATTGATAGAAGAAGAATTCAATAGAATGTTTGGTATAAGTGATGAGCACGATTGCAATGTTGTTAGTACGAATTCTTTGAATATCCATGATGCTAATGATATGCAAAGCCATAAGCTTGGGGATGCTATGTTTGATGAAGATGATATTTTTTGTCCCCCAAGATTTGATGTGCAATTTTTTATAATGATTGCATGCCTCCTATTTATGATGATTATATTGATGAAAGTGGATTTGGAGAGGTCATGACTTTATTTAGTGATGATTCCACTATTTCCGAAGAGGTTTCAATTGATTATTATGAGAACAAGGTTGCTATCTATGATGATTATGGTGATGACATGTATGCTATAAAGAATAATGATAACCGTGAAACTTGTCATCATGATTTTAATTTTCACTCTCATGATAGTTATTTTTGTTGAGTTTGCTCCCACTACTATTGACGAGAAGAAATTTGCTTATGTGGAAAGTAATAAAATCTGTATGCTTGTGGATCATGAAAAGAATGCTTTATGTGATAGCTATATTGTTGAATTCATTCATGATGCTACTGAAAATTATTATGAGGGAGGAACATATGCTTGTAGGAATTGCAATAATATCTAGTGTCCTCTCTATGTGTTGAAAATCCTGAAGTTATGTTTGTTTTGCCTTCCTATGCTAGATGATTCTTGTTCCCATGAATTGTTTGATCACAAAATCCCTATGCATAGGAAGTGGGTTATACATAAATTTGCTTGCCATGTGTTTCATGGTGCTCTTGTTATGTTTCAATTCTTATGTTTTATGCGAGCATCATTGAAATCATCATGCCTAGCTAAAAGGCATTAAAGAAAAGCGCTTGTTGGGAGACAACCCAACACTTTTACCTACTGTTTTTGTGTGTTAACACGATTTTTCTACTATATTTATCATGTTTTATTGCTTTTGTTTCAATAAATTTCCAAGTAAAGCCTTTGGGATCATTTTGGGTGATAGTTGATTTGATCTTGCTGAAAAACAGAAACTTTTTCGCTCACAAAAATAATTCTCGTCTTTAACAGAATAGTGATTTTGAGTTGATTATTTTTCAGAAGATTAATGGACAAATTACCAAGGTTTTCCTTTTTTTCAGAATGTTTGGAGTAGCAGAAGTATGGTTTGAGTACAGATTACTACAGACTATTCTGTTTTTGACAGATTCTGTTTTCAATGCATAGTTTGCGTGTTTCCTAGTTTCTATGGCTTATATTGGTCAATATAAATTGTGGAAATGATATGCTACAGTAGGCATTGTGTGGAAACAATTATGAATCTTTTCTTTGACAGTAACAAAAGTGGAATGGTTTGGTCTTTATCATAATAACCTATCTCACGAAGTTCCGTTAAGTTTTGTGTGATTGAAGTTTTCAAGTTTTGGGTGAGATGTCGATATGAGGAGAATAAGGAGTGACAAGACCCTAAGCTTGGGGATACCCAAGGCACCCCAAGGTGATATTCAAGGAAGATCCAAGCAACTAAGCTTGGGGATGCCCCGAAAGGCATCCCGTCTTTCGTCTCCAACATTATCGGTAACCTCACTTGGAGCTATGTTTTCATCACATGATATGTGTTTTGCTTGGAGCATCAATATATTTTGTTAGGATTTGCTTGATGTTATTTAGAATAATGTTTTGCATCTTTTATTTCAATAACAGTGGCATTGATAGCCTTTGCCATGCTTATTTTACAAGTCTACATGTTGCTATTTGAAAACAGAAAGTTTATCAATGTTCCAAAAATTCCCTATAAAATAAAGAATGTGATAAAATGTTGAAACTTTTTGCAAAATAAGCTCTGATATATTTTCACATTGTGGTATTTGTTTCAGAATTTTAGGAGTTAGGGAAGTATGATGAATATTTCACTCTTTACATACTATACTGTTTTGGCACATTGATGTTATGTTTGCATTGTTTGCATATGTTTGCTTGTCTAATGATTCTATTTGAGGATAGCAGTATTAAATATGCAGAGGCATTCAGTACGGAATGTTGAATAATAATTTTAGTGATTTTCTATAGTAGAGAATGATAAGGTTTTTGCATTGGTTTATACTAACTTGTCTCACGAGTTCTTGTTGAGTTCTGTGTGGATGAAGCTTTTAAGATTTAGGGAAACCATGATATAAAAAGAATTAAGGAGACACAAAAGCTCAAGCTTGGGGATGCCCAAGGCATCCCAAGATAATATTTCAAGAAGTCTCAAGCATCTAAGCTTGGGGATGCCCCGGTAGGCATCCCACCTTTCTTCGGTTGAGCCTAAGTTTTTGGTTCTTCACACGAGTTGTGCTATTCTTAGAATGTCATTTTATTTTAATTTTGCTTGCTGTTTTAATTAAGTACTTAGATCTTAAAGTTTTTAAATAAAATAGAATCTTCAAATAGTTGCCAGGGAAGCTAAGTAAGCGGCACTCACATCCCGTCAACGAAGCTCTTTTCTATGGATTTACTCTTGTGCTTCACTTATATCCTATGAGTAAATTGTGGAATAAATTGAATGTCATGAAGTTCAAATCATATCATGACTAGTGGTAGCATCACATTGGGTTTAGAAAGTGAAATCTTTTGAGGCTTGACAATCACAATATTGGTCATACAAGCAATTCATGAATAATTAGTATAAGGAAGAGAACCTTCACATGCAAATACACTATCTTGGGAATCTTTTGTGATTGTGATCCCCCATCAAAATATTATATGCCGAAATTGTTGACGTTGGACAAGAGAACATAATGTTTGTTCATATTCACATAGAAGTTATATTGTCATAGATCCTTCAACATGTGATGCTTGCCCCCCATCTTTGCTAGCCAAAAATTCCGCGCCAAGTAGAGATACTACTTGTGCATCCAAAAAAACCTTTAGCCCAAATCTTATTTTCAAGAGTCCACCATACCTACCTAGGGATTGAATACGGTCCTTCAAGTAAGTTGTCATCGGTGCAATAAGGCAATAAAAATTGCTTCAAAAATGTTAGATCATTTAGTGTAAGAGAAAATTGAGCATTGTACGAACTTGTGATGTCAAAGAATAAAAGCGACACACTGCATAATAAAGGTTGCTATCATAAGGGGCAATATAATGTGACGTTCTTTTGCACTAAGGGGTTGAGCATACAAACAAATAAGCGCATGGCAACCTCTGCTTGCCTCTGCGAAGGGCCTATCTTTTACTTTTACGTATTTACTTTCATGCAAAGAGTCAAAGTATTTCTCTCTATTCCTTTTTATTTTTCTCATTTGGCAAGAATCATGTGGTGAGGAAAGATCTAGGCACATATATCCAGTTGGATATGGGTAGCATGAGTTATTATTGTTGACACCACCCTCGAGGTGAATACGTTGGGAGAGCAAAATAATAAGCCCCTATCTTTCTATGTGTCTGGTTGAAACATTTTGCTCATCTATACGCGGGGAGTGTTAGCAATCATAGAAGACTATAAGATGGTTGAGTATGTGGAGCTCTTACTTAAACTCCATTGAATAAGTTGAATTGCAAGGTGACTAAGAACATAGGTTGTTGAGATTCAAGAGAGTTCATTGTTTGAACCTTAACATGTGAATTGGTTGCTACTTTACATGAGAAGTTTTATAAGAAAGAATTGATGTTATGATGCTAGGAAAAGTGAATGAAATTATCATTGATCAAAATTATGCACTTTGCTAGTATTCACACTTCATAAATTATTTCTTTTGTCATTTACCTACTCGAGGACAAGTAGGTATTAACCTTGGGTTTGCTAATACGTCTCCAACGTATCTATAATTTATGAAGTATTCATACCGTTATATTATCATTCTTGGATGTTTTACAATCATTTTATAGCAACTTTATATCATTTTTTGGGACTAACCTATTGATCCAGTACCTAGTGCCAGTTGCTTTTTTTGCTTGTTTTTTACATCGCAGAAAAACAATATCAAACGGAGTCCAAACACCACGAAAATTTTTGTGGATTTTTTATGGACCAGAACAATTCCAATGGGCCAGAGGAGCATATGGGGGGTGACCCGAGTGGGCACAACCCCAGGCGCGCCCAAGTGGGTTGTGCCCACCTCGGCAGCCTCCCGCACCCCCTCTTTACCCTATAAATTCACAAATATTCTGAAAACTCTCGGGGTGAACCTAGATCAGAAGTTCCGCCGCCGCAAGGCTCTGTAGCCACCGAAAACCAATCTAGACCTTGTTCCGACACCCTGCCGGAGGGGGGAATCATCACCGGTGGCCATCTTCATCATCCCGGCGGCCACCATGATGAGGTGGGAGTAGTCCACCCTCGAGGCTGAGGGTTTGTACCAGTAGCTATGTGTTTCATCTCTCTCTCTCTCTCTCTCTCTCTCGTGTTCTTGAGATGTCACGATCTTGATGTATCGCGGGCTTTGTTAATATAGTCGGATCATATGGTGTTTCTCCTCTCTATCTTGTTGTGATCAATTGAGTTTTTCCCTTTGAGATTTCGTTGTTATCGGATTGAATACTTTTATGCATTTGAGAACACTTGATATATGTCTTGCAATTGAATACTCGTGATGACAATGGGGTATCGTATTGATTCACTTGATATATGTTTTGGCACTCAACTCGCGGATTCCCGAGGTGACATTGGGGTAATCTATGCATAGGGTTTGATGCACGTTCTTGTCTTTCTTTCTCCGGTAGAAATCTCGGAGCAGTGTTAGATTGAGTATTATCCATATTAATTTGCTTTGGTGTTATTTTAGTACGAACTCTAGGATAGATCGAACGGAAAGAGTAGCTTTGTGTTATTTCAGTACGGACTCTTGAATAGATCGAACGGAAAGAATAACTTTGAGGTGGTTTTGTACCCTACAAATAATTTATTCTTATGTTCTCCGCTAGATAGGAACTTTGGAGTGATTCTTGATTGAACTTTGAGGGATTTTTATATGATCCAATTATATTAGCATTGTTGAGAGGTTGCACTAGTGAAAGTACGGACCCTAGGCCTCATTTTCAAGCATTGCAATACTGTTTTTGTGCCCGTTTACTATTTGCTACCTTGCTGTTTTTATTTATTCAGATTATAAAATATATTTCTATCGTCCATATTACACTTTTATCACCATCTCTTCGCCGAACTAGTGCACCTATACAATTTGCCATTGTATTGGGTGTTGGGGACACAAGAGATTTCTTATATTTGGTTGCAGGATCGTTTGAGAGAGACCATCTTCATCCTACACCTCGCACGGATTGATAAACCTTAGGTCATCCACTTGAGGGAAAATTGCTACTGTCCTACAAAACAATGCGCTTGGATGCCCAACACGTGCCTACAAGAATAAAGTTACGTAGTAGACATCAGGTGTTAAGTGACCTCTTAAATAGAAGATACACTCATAACTGAAAGGAAAAATAAAAAAATCTACATGTGTAGATAATAGGATACAATGCGGATGAACATCTTTTTAATGGTTTTATTTATGAGTTGCATGAAACACAAGTTAAGCCATTTGTAATAATGCTACTATTATTTGTTATCATATGATCTAGAGGTAATTGTATGATTGATGTCGCTTGAAGCTACGTCGGTATTTCCTCAAAGAGGAAGGGATGATGCAGCACATCGGCGGTAGGTATTTCCCTCAGAAATGACAGCAAGGTTATCGAACCAGTAGGAGAACCAAGCAACACAACGTAAACAGCCCCTGCACACAAATAACACCACCTCGCAACCCGACGTGTTAAAGGGGTTGTCAACCCCTTTCGGGGTACGGTGCCAAAAATTGCATGTTGACGGGTGAAAGTTGTAATAGATTGAATAACTAGATCACAAATGAAATAAAGTGTGGCAAAGTATTTTTGTATTTTTGGTTTAATAGATCTGAATAAAAAAGTACAAATAAAATAGATCGTAAAGCAAATATATGAGAAATAAGACACGGGGCCCGTAGATTTCACTAATGGCTTCTCTCGAGAAAGATAGCAAACGGTGGGTAAACAAATTACTATTGGGCAATTGATAGAACCTTAAATAATTATGACGATATCCAGGCAATGATCATTACATAGGCATCATGCCCAAGATTAGTAGACCGACTCCTGCTTGCATCTACTACTATTACTCCACACATCGACCGCTATCCAGCACGCATCTAGTGTATTAAGTTCACTGAATGCAATAATAAAGATGGCATGATGTAGTAAAGATCCGTTTATCTATGGCGGTAGATATAGATCTCGTCTTTTTATCCTTAGTAGCAACGATACATACGTGTCGGTTCCCTTTCTGTCACTGGGATCAAGCACCGTAAGATTGAACCCACTACCAGGCACCTCTTCCCATTGCAAGATAAATAGATCAAGTTGGCCAAACAAAATCCAAATATCAGAAAAGAAATACAAGGCTATAATAGATCATGCATATAAGAGATCAAAGAAACTCAAATAACTTCCATGGATATAAAAAAGTATGACTGATCATAAACTCAAAGTTCATCAGATCCCAACAAACACACCGCAAAAAGAGTTACATCATATGGATCTCCAAGAGACCATTGTATTGAGAATTCAGCGAGAGAGAGAAAGCCATCTAGGTACTAACTACGGACCCCAAGGTCTACAAAGAACTACTCACGCATCATCCGAGAGGCACCAATGGAGGTGGCGAACCCCATCCGAGATGGTGTCTAGATTGCATCTGGTGGTTCTGGACTCTGCAGCGGCTAAATGAATATTTTGTCGATGCTTCTAGGGTTAGGGGGTGTTTATAGAGCAAAGAGGTGGCCCGGGGGGGGGCACCCGAGGTGGGTGAGGGAGTCCTGGATTAGGGGGTGTCCGGATGGCCGGACTATACCTTCAGCCGGACTCCTGGACTATGAAGATACAAGATTGAAGACTTCGTCCCGTGTCCAGAAGGGACTTTCCTTGGCGTGGAAGGCAAGCTTGGCGATACGGATATGTAGAAATCCTACCATTGTAACTGACTCTGTGTAACCCTAACCCTCTCCGGTGTCTATATAAACCGGAGGGTTTTAGTCCGTAGGACAACAAATAACAATCAACCATAGGCTAGCTTCTAGGGTTTAGCCTCCTCTCGTGGTAGATCTACTCTTGTACTACCCATATCATCAATATTAATCAAGCAGGACGTAGGGTTTTACCTCCATCAAGAGGGCCCGAACCTAGGTAAAACATCGTGCCCCTTGTCTCATGTAACATCCGCCTAGACGCACAGTTCGGGACCCCCTACCTGAGATCCGCCGATTTTGACACCGACATCGGTGCTTTCATTGAGAGTTCCTCCGTGTCGTCGCTTTTAGGCCCGATGGCTCCTCCGATCATCAATAGCGATGCAATCCAGGGTGAGACTTTTCTCCCCAGATAGATCTTCGTCTTCGGCGGCTGCGCACTGCGGGCCAATTCGCTTGGCCACCTAGAGCAGATGGAAAGCTACGATCCTGGCCATCAGGTCAGATTTGGAAGTTTAAACTACATGGCTGACGTCCGCGGGGACTTGATCTTCGACGGATTCGAGCCACGGCCGAGCGTGCCGCACTGTCACGATGGGCATGATCTAGCTCTGCTGCCGAACAGTGCCCTGGAGGCCGCACACGCATCGGTTCCGACCCTCGATTCGGAACAAACTATGCCGATCGAGGATGAGTGGTTGGACGCCGCCTCGGGGGCTGCGATCCCAACGGCGAATGTGCCGAACACCAACCCCGCACCCCGCAAGGCCCGTGACTCCGAGGGGCCGGACTCCTCTCCGGACTCCGAGCCCTCCGCGCCCCTGCTGATCGAATCCGATTGGGCGCCGATCATGGAGTTTACCGCCGCGGATTGTTGGAAATATGCCCTAGAGGCAATAATAAAAGCATTATTATTATATTTCCTTGTTCATGATAATTGTCTTTATTCGTGCTATAATTGTGTTATCGGAAATCGTAATACATGTGTGAATAACAGACAACAACATGTCCCTAGTAAGCCTCTAGTTGACTAGCTCGTTGATCAATAGATAGTCATGGTTTCCTGACTATGGGCATTGGATGTCAATGATAACGAGATCACATCATTAGGAGAATGATGTGATGGGCGAGACCCAATCCTAAACATAGCATAAGATCGCATAGTTCGTTTGCTAGAGTTTTCCAATGTCAAGTATCCTTTCCTTAGACCATGAGATCGTGTAACTCCCGAATACCGTAGGAGTGCTTTGGGTGTGCCAAACGTCACAACGTAACTGGGTGACTATAAAGGTATACTACGGGTATCTCCGAAAGTGTCTGTTGGGTTGACACGGATCGAGACTGGGATTTGTCACTCCGCTTGACGGAGAGGTATCACCGGGCCCACTCAGTAATGCATCATCATAATGAGCTCAATGTGATCAAAGTGTTTTGATCACGGGATCATGCATTACGGTACGAGTAAAGTGACTTGCCGGTAGCGAGATTGAACGAGGTATTGGGATACCGACGATCGAATCTCGGGCAAGTAAAATACCGATTGACAAAGGGAATCGTATACGGGATTAATTGAATCCTCGACATCGTGGTTCATCCGATGAGATCATCGTGGAGCATGTGGGAGACAACATGGGTATCCAGATCCCACTGTTGGTTATTTCCCGAGAGCCGTCTTGGTCATGTCTGCATGTCTCCCGAACCCGTAGGGTCTACACACTTAAGGTTCGGTGACGCTAGAGTTGTAGGGATATGTATATGCAGTAACCCGAATGTTGTTCAGAGTCCCGGATGAGATCCTGTACGTCACGAGGAGTTTCAGAATGGTCCGGAGGTGAAGAATTATATATAGGAAGTGCAGTTTCGGCCATCGGGAGTGATCTGGGGTCACCGGTATTGTACCGGGACCACCAGAAGGGTCCTGGGGGTCCATCGGGTGGGGCCACCCATCCCGGAGGGCCCCATGGGCTGAAGTGGGAGGGGGGAGGGCGCCCACTTGCCTTGGGGGGCACTCCACCCCCCTTGGCTGCCGCCCCCCTTGGGAGATTCAATCTCCCAGGGCCGGCGCCCCCAGGGGCCTATATAAGGGGGGGAGGGGGGGCAAGAACACCCTTGGCCTTGGCGCCTCCCTCTCCCTCTCCAACACCTCCTCCTCCTCCATAGAGCTCGGCGAAGCCCTGCCGGAGTACTGCAGCTCCATCATCACCACGCCGTCGTGCTGCTGCTGGAGCCATCTTCCTCAACCTCTCCTTTGCCTTGCTAGATCAAGAAGAAGGAGACGTTACGGTGACCGTACGTGTGTTGAACGCGGAGGTGCCGTCCGTTCGGTGCTAGGATCTCCGGTGACTTGGATCACGTCGTGTACGACTACCTCATCCCCGTTCTTTTGAACGCTTCCGCTCGCGATCTACAAAGGTATGTAGATGAATCTGAATACTCGTTGCTAGATGAACTCATAGATGGATCTTGGTGAAACCGTAGGAAATTTTTTGTTTTCTGCAACGTTCCCCAACACGGACATCTTTCAGCACTCGCCCTTCGACGATATTCTGTAGTCATTAAAGTCTCTCTCTTTATCAAGAGAGCCCTGGCTGGACTGCGGTCAGCAAGGTTGGGATACAGACGATGAAGAAATTCAAAACCCACCCACCACCCACTTTGTAGCCACTGTTGATGATTTAACCGACATGCTCGACTTCGACTCCGAAGACATCGACGGTATGGACGCCGATGCAGGAGACGATCAAGAACCAGCACCCATAGGGCACTGGAAAGCCACCTTGTCGTATGACATATACATGGTGGATACCCCAAAAGAAGGAGATGTCGATGGAACAGCGGGGCATGACCCCTCCAAGAAACAGCCTAAGCGCCGGCGTCAACGGCGCCGCTCTAAATCCCGCCAAAGCAAAATCGGTGATTCCAGCACAGGAGATAATAATACTCCGGATAGCGACAAAGAACACCCCCTCCAGCAAGATTCAGCACAGGAGGATGGAGAAGCCAGCCCTCACGAGAGAGCGGCAGACCGAGAGGTCGAGGATGATAATTATATGCCTCCCTCCGAAGACGAGGCAAGCCTCGACGACGACGAATTCGTCGTGCCAGAGGATCCCGTCGAACAAGAGCGTTTCAAACGCAGGCTTATGGCCACGGCAAGCAGCCTCAAGAAAAAACAGCAACAACTTAGAGCTGATCAAGATTTGCTAGCCGACAGATGGACTGAAGTCCTTGCGGCCGAAGAGTATGAACTCGAACACCCCTCCAAGAGCTACCCAAAGCGTAGGCTGCTACCCCGATTAGACGAGGAAGCACCTAAACCTACATCACTAGCGCATGATACGGCCGATCGGCCACCTCGCGGCCGCGACAGAGAGGCCTCTCGGCCCTCCGCTCAAGCCGCACCCCAGCGCCGCTCAAAACATTCTAAGGCACGGGAAAATGCGCCAAACCTCCGAGACATACTGGAGGACAAGGCAAAGCAAACAAGATCGATCTATGGATCGCGTGGGCGCCCCACAGCACGTGATGGTGATCGTCACTCCGGATATAACAAAACCGGCTGGGCCGAACACAATAGACAAAGCTCGTTTGAGCTGCATCGTGATATAGCCCAATACAGAGGCGCCGCACACCCCCTATGCTTCACAGATGAAGTAATGGATCATAAAATCCCTGAGGGTTTCAAACCTGTGAACACCGAATCATACGATGGCACAACGGATCCCGCGGTATGTATTGAAGATTATCTCCTTCATATCCACATAGCCCGCGGCGACGATCTACACGCCATTAAATACCTCCCACTCAAACTTATGGGACCAGCTCGACATTGGCTTAACAGCTTGCTAGCAGAATCAATCGGTTGTTGGGAGGACCTGGAAGCCGCATTCCTCGACAATTTCCAGGGCACCTATGTGCGACCACCAGACGCCGATGATCTAAGCCACATAATTCAGCAGCCAGAGGAATCGGCCAGGCAATTCTGGACACGGTTCCTAACAAATAAAAACCAAATAGTCGACTGTCCGGACGCTGAGGCCCTAGCAGCCTTCAAGCATAATATCCGCGACGAGTGGCTTGCCCGGCACCTTGGACAGGAAAAGCCGAAATCCATGGCAGCACTCACGACGCTCATGACCCGCTTTTGCGCGCGAGAAGACAGCCGGCTAGCTCGTAGCAATAACTTGACCAAGAACCTTGGTAATTCGGACACCAAGGACAATAGTGGCAGGTCACGTCGGAACAAGCAAAAGCGCCGCGTTAACAGCGACAGCAACGAGGATACGGCAGTCAATGCCGGATTCAGAGGCTATAAATCCGGTCAGCGGAAAAAACCATTCAAAAGAAATACTCAGTGATGGGGAACGTTGCAGAAAACAAAAGTTTTCCTACGGTTTCACCAAGATCCATCTATGAGTTCATCTAGCAAGGAGTGATCGGATGCATCTACATACCTTTGTAGATCGCGAGCGGAAGTGTTAACTAGAACATGGATGATGGTGTTTATTATCTTCTTAAAGAATTTGGAGGAGGAACCCGCCTTGCAATGGCGAAGACAATTTGCGCGCCGGACTCGTCGTCATTGAAGCCTGGTTCAGGGGCTACTGAGGGAGTCCTGGATTAGGGGTTGTTCGGATAGCCAAACTATATCTTCAGCCGGACTCCAGGACTATGAAGATACAAGATTGAAGACTTCGTCCCGTGTCCGGAAGGTTCTTTCCTTGGCGTGGAAGGAAAGCTAGGCGTGCGGATATTCAAAATCTCCTACCAATATAACCGACTCTGTGTAACCCTAACCCTATCCGGTGCCTATATAAACCGGAGGGTTGTAGTCCGTAGGACAGAACACATCATAACCATCATCATACCTATAGTCTAGCTTCTAGGGTTTAGCCTCCTTGATATCGTGGTAGATCTACTCTTGTACTACCCATATCATCAATATTAATCCAGCAGGAGTAGGGTTTTACCTCCATCGAGAGGGCCCGAACCTGGGTAAAATAAAGTGTCCCTTGTCTCCTGTTACCATCCGACCTTGACGCACAGATCGGGACCCCCTACCCGAGATCCGCCGGTTTTGACACCGACATTGGTGCTTTCATTGAGAGTTCCTCTATGTCGTCGCCTTTAGGCCCGATGGCTCCTTTGATCATCAACAACGATGAGGTCCAGGGTGAGACTTTTCTCCCCGGACAGATCTTCGTCTTCGGCGGCTTCGCTCTGCGGGCCAACTCGCTTGGTCATCTGGAGCAGATCGAGAGCTACGCCCCTGGCCATCAAGTTAGGTTTGGAAGCCTAAACTGCACGGCAGATATCCGCGGAGACTTGATCTTCGACGGATTCGAGCCACAGCCAAGCGCGCCGCACTATCTCGAATGGCATGATATAGCTCTGCCTCCGAACAGTGTCCTGGAGGCCGCATACGCTCCGGCCTCGATCCTCGATTCGGAGCCCGCTGCGTTCTTTGAGGATGAACGATTGGACGTCACCTCGGGGGCTGCGATCTTAAAAGCCATTGAGCCAAACGCAAGCCCCACACTCCGCATGGCACATGACTCCAAGGAGCCGGACTCTTCTTCGAACTCCGAACCTCCCGCGCCCCCGCCAATTGAATCAGATTGGGTGCCGGTAATGGAGTTCACCGCCGCGGACATCTTTCAGTATTCGCCTTTTGGTGATATCCTGAATTCTCTCAAGTCTCTCTCTTTGTCAGGAGAGCCCGGGCCAAATTATGGCCTGCGAGGTTGGGATTCGGACGACGAAGAAATTCAAAGCCCACCCACCGCCCACTTAATAGCCACTGTCGACGATATATCCGACATGCTCGACTTCGGCTCCGAAGACTTCGACGGTATGGACGACGAAGGAGGAGACGAGCAAGAACCAGCACCTGCAGGGCGCTGGACCGCCACCTCGTCATACGACATATACATGGTGGATGCTCCAAAAGATGGAGATGGCGATGGAACAGCGGAGGATGGCACTTCGAAAAAGCCTCCAAAACACCGACATCAGCGGAGCCGCTCCAAATCCCGCCACAGCAGAAACGGTGATTCCGGCATGGGAGATAATACTACCCCGGATAGCGCCTAAGAACACCAAAACCAGTAGGATTCGGCACAGGAAGATGGAGAAGACCGCCCTCATGAGAGAGCGGCAGAGCGAGAGGTCGAGGATGATAACTACATGCCTTCCTCCGAAGACGAGGCAAGCCTCGGCGACGATGAATTCATCGTACCATCGGACCCCGCCGAACAAAAGCGCTTTCAACGCAGGCTTTTAGCCACGGCGAACAGCCTAAAGAGAAAGCAGCAACAGCTTAGAGCTGATCAAGATTTGCTAGCTGACAGATGGACTGAAGTCCTTGCGGCCGAAGAGCACGAGCTTGAACGCCCCTCCAAAAACTATCCTAAGCGCAGGCCGCTACCCCAATCAGAGGAGGAAGCCCAAGACATGGCAGATCGGCCACCTCGCGGCCGCGACAGAGAAGCCTGTCGAACATCTAAACAAGCCATGTCCCGCAGCCGCTTTACCAAGGCACGGGAACATGAACCAGACCTGCGAGACGTCCTGGAGGACAAAGCAAGGCAAACACGATCGATCTATGGATCGCGCGGACGCCCGACGACACGTGATAGTTTTCACTCCGGACACAATAAATCCGGCCGGGCCGAACACAACAGGCACAGCTCCTCCGAACTGCGTCGAGACATAGCCCAATACAGGGGCGCCGCACACCCACTATGCTTCACAAACGAAGTAATGGATCGTAGAATCCCAGAGGGTTTTAAACCCGTCAACATCGAGTCGTACGATGGTACGATCGATCCGACAGTATGGATTGAGGACTATCTCCTCCACATCCACATGGCACGTGGCGATGATTTGCACGCCATCAAATATTTACCCCCTAAGCTTAAGGGACCAGCCCGGCACTGGCTTAACAGCCTCCCCGCAGATTCGATCGGCTCTTGGGAGGACCTGGAGGCCGCATTCCTCGACAACTTCCAGGGGACCTACGTACGGCCACCGGACGCCGACGACCTAAGCCACATAATCCAGCAGCCAGAAGAATCGGCCAGGCAATTCTTGACACGGTTCCTAACAAAGAAAACTCAGATAGTCGATTGTCCGGATGCAGAGGCCTTAGCAGCCTTCAAGCATAACATCCGCTCCGAGTGGCTCGCCCGACACCTGGGACAGGAAAAGCCAAAATCCATGGCAGCCCTCACGACACTCATGACCCGCTTTTGTGCGGGCGAAGATAGCTGGCTAGCTCGCAGCAACAACTTATCAAAGAAGCAAGGTAATTCAGATTGCAAGGACAAAAGTGGCAGGTCGCGACAGAATAAACAGAAACGCCGCGTCAGCAGCGACAGCAATGAAGATACGGCAGTAAACGCCGGATTCAGAGGCCATAAATCCGGTCAGCGGAAAAAGCCATTCAAAAAGAATACCCAGGGCCCGTCCAGTTTGGACCGAATACTCGACCACTCGTGTCAGATTCACGGCACCGCCGAAAGGCCAGCCAATCACACCAACAGGGATTGTTGGGTGTTCAAGCAGGCAGGCAAGTTAAGAGCCGAACACAAGAACAAGGGGCTAGAGAGCGATGACGAAGAGGAGCCCAGGCCGCCGAACAACAACGGACAGAAGGGGTTTCCCCCACAAGTGCGGATGGTGAACATGATATACGCGACTCATATTCCCAAGCGGGAGAGGAGGCGTGCGCTACGGGACGTATACGCGATGGAGCCAGTCGCCCCAAAGTTCAACCCATGGTCCTCTTGCCCGATCACCTTCGATCGAAGGGACCACCCCACCAGCATCCGTCACGGCGGTTTCACCGCATTGGTTCTTGACCCAATCGTTGACGGATTTCACCTTACAAGAGTCCTCATGGACGGCGGCAGTAGCCTGAACCTGCTCTACCAGGATACAGTGCGGAAAATGGGCATAGATCCATCAAGGATCAAGCCCACAAGGGCGACCTTTAAAGGCATCATCCCAGGTGTAGAAGCCAATTGCATAGGCTCCATAACACTTCATGTGGTCTTCGGATCTCCGGACAACTTCCGAAGCAAAGAGTTAATCTTCGACATAGTCCCGTTCCGCAGTGGCTATCATGCTCTGCTTGGACGAACCGCATTCACTAAATTCAATGCGGTGCCGCACTACGCCTATCTCAAGCTTAAGATGCCAGACCCTTGAGGTGTAATCACGGTCAGCGGAAACACCGAACTCTCCATCCGTACGGAGGAATACACGGCGGCCCTAGCGGCAGAGGTACAAAGCAGCCTGTTAAGGCAGCTCTCGAGTCCGGCCGCTACAAAGCAGGACAAGGCAAAACGCGTCCGGAATAACCCGCAACAAGACCGACTGGCGCGTTCAGAGCACGCGTAGCAATACGGCCCCAACCCCAGCCATCGCTACATAGCGGAGCTAGTACCTCGAGTACACAATTACGCCCTTACAATTCCATGGGCATAGGGGAAGGGGCAGATCAAACGGCATGCCAACAATACGGCGTCAAACGTACTAGGGGCTGCCGGTTTCTTTTTTTTTCTTTTTTCTCTCTCTTCAGGACTCCATACTCTGGATACAGTGTTCGGCCTCGCTGCCTGTCGGTGTACTAAAGTAGGGGTACCTTAGTACCCCGAACTTGTGCACGGGCAGTAGTAGCGTCCCGCGGGAAAGCTTGCCAGGGGAGCGACAAGAGTCTCCACGGCCCTTTCTGGGCCGGACGAAGGCCAAGTGATCGAGCCTAGAAGACCAGGCCCCGGCAAGAGGAGCTTGCCGGGCCAAGGAGGCGAGGTCCGGCAAGAGGAGCTTGCCGGGCCAAGGCGACAATGCCCCGGCAAGAGGAGCTTGCCGGGACAACTAAGCCGACGCACCAAGGCCCCGGCGGGAGGAGCTCGCCGGGACGGCCAAACCAAGGCACCCCAAGAGAAGCCCGCCGTGGCGCGCCGCGCGCCCCGGCAAGGCCTGACGAGCGGCAAGCTCTCAGGTGCGGCAAGACAACCACCGCGGCAAGCCACTTGCCGCGGCAAACCACCACCTCAGGCATGCGCTCCAGCTCACCTGCCCACGCGTCACTCTGGAGCTTCCCCAGAGGCACGTGGCGGGGCGCCGCGCAACCTGGGGCGCACGGTGGCATGCGGCATTGGCAGAGTCGCCCCCGTGGCAAGCGGAGGCGCCCCTAACGGTCCGCCTCGGCACTGTTCAGGCGATCCAGACGAGCATTTAATGCCTTTGTCCCCCGCCGTCAGAGTTAGGTGCGGTAGCACTGTGCGGCCACTATTCGCACAGTTCCTTGCCATTTTTACCCTCACCTGCGTCGCTACCTGTGGGAAACCCCTTAGCATATAAAAGGAGGCCCATGCGCACGTAGGGAAAGGAGGACCCGGGGGAAAGGAGAACACCCAGTAGACCCTCGTCTACGTCCAGCTCCAACTTACTGTAGCTTCTTGCGCTCTAGAGCAAGAACTCGAATCAACCAGACAAGCAGCTGTAGGGTTTTACGCATCCGTGCGGCCCGAAGCTGGGTAAAATCGTTGTGTGTGTGTCGCATCGATCTGCTCTTTGTGCAACCTCCGCCCCCCGCCGAACCGAAAAGGGGCTCCACCCCCATAGGTGCTCGTGGAGGCCGATTCCCCTCCGACATCTTTGGCGCGCCAGGTAGGGGCTGCGTCGAGGTTGTGTGAACCAGATCCGGCGTCCGCGTGAGCCAGACTCTCATTGTTTGCGCCGGCATGGCGCCGAAGAAGAAAGCTCCGGAGGTGACCGGTCCGTCAGCGTCGAACCCACCGCCCATGGAGCAGACGGGTGGTGGGGAGGACGCCGGCGGAGGAACGGGCGCCGTCGAACCAGTTCTTGGTCCCGCAACGTCCGAGCCCGCCCCGCGCCCCTCTCAGGAGGTGCGAAACCATCAGCGTCATGGTACCCATGGTACCATACGCTCGCTGGACCCAGACCGTGCTGGTGGGTCCCAAGGCGCTCAGGACCAGCATGCGACTCAGCGTGCCGGAACGAGCGTCACGCGGCTGCCTGGACCGGGTGCTGCTCCTTCTAACATAGTTAGGAGTTCGAGCACATCCTGCTCCTCGCGCCGTTCGCCGCCTCTGCCCGCTACCCCAGCGGAAGCTTTCGCGCGAGCTCAGCTACTCCTAGACTACCCTCTGACGGCGAACAAGCTCGACGACTGGAGGGCAACCATCTAGAGCCTCATCGGTTTCACCAACGGCGACGCTCCACGGCAGCACAGCGCGTCGCAGCCGCGGCCAGTCACCCAGGCGAGAACCGATGGCGCCAAGAATGGCGGGGGTGCGACCACCGTGCACTCCCCGCCCCAGAAGCCGCGGTCGCCGACTCGCCGGGCTCACCTCGACAACGACTCCACCGCGTCGTCGAACCCGCGAACTCGCCGCGACCAACGCCAAGTCCTTCACGAACGAAGGGAAGAAGACGCTCGAACCTGCATCGAGCGCAGAAGAGAGGCGCGGCGTCGATCAGACCAGCGCGTTGAGCCCTCTGGAAACATGCACGCACCGGGGGAACCAGGCGAACTGCCGTATTCGGTAGGCTGCCCCGCGTTCACCCGCGAGCTGCGGCAAGTCCAGTGGCCCAGCACGAAGAACTTCAAGCCCGACGTGCCCGAGAAGTACAACGGCAAGTCGCACCCGTCGGAGTTCCTCAGCGTCTACACCATTGCGGTGCAGGCTACCGGGGGACGGGACGACAAGATCCTTGCCAACTACTTCCCGCTGGTACTCAAGCCCAACGTCAGATCCTGGCTCATGCACTTGCGGGACGGCTCCATCTCCTCCTGGCCAGATCTGTGCCATCAGTTCGTTGGCGCCTTCACGGGCGGCCACAAACCCCATGGCCAGGCAAGCGACCTTCATCTGCTTGTTCAGAAGGAGGGGGAGCCTTTGCGCAAGTTCATCCAGAGGTTCAGCCGTGTGCACTACAACATCCCAGATGTCCACCCCGCCGCGGTGATCAGCGCGTTCCACCAGAACGTGCGCAACCGCAGGATGCGGGAGGAGATGGCGATGTGCAAAATCTAGGAGATCAGCGAGCTTTACGCCCTGGCCGACAAGTGTGCACGCGCTGAGGAGGGGAGGAAGCTCCCCGGAGAAAGTGTTGGAGAAGGAGAATCTGACAGTGAAGGTACCGCCCCGGCAAGGAGAGGCCGGCGGCGGAACGGCAAAAAGAAGAAAAACCCAGAGGTACTGGTTGTCGAGAAGTCCGGCAGCGAGGGCTCCGCCAAGAAAGCCCAGGCGGGAGGCCCCGGCAAGGAGGTTGTCGGGTGCGCCAACTGCCGGGCGGTGGCTGCTGCCGATAAGCGGGACGGTACCGACAAGAAGTACTGCAAGATCCACCGTACCAGGGGCCACAACCTCCAGAGTTGCAAGCAAGTCGAGCGACTCGTCGAGCTGCAGAAGGCCGAGTACGCACGACATGATGAGGAGAGAGCCCAAGCAGGCGGCGGGGGATCAAGAAGAAGCCCGGCAAGTGCTCTGGCGCCCACTCCGGCGAGCGCGCCTCTTCGGAGTGCTGCGCTGCCGTCGCGGACATGCCATCGAGCTCTCCCGGCAAGAAGACCAAGCCCGACGAGTGCTCTGGCGCCCACTCCGGCAAGCGCGCCTCTTCGGAGTGCTGCGCTGCCGTCGAGGACGTGCCATCGAGCCCCGCCGGCAATAAGACCAAGCCCGGCAAGTGCTCTGGCGCCCACTCCGGCGAGCGCGCCTCTTCGGAGTGCTGCGCTGCCGTCGAGGACGTGCCATCGAGCTCTCCCGGCAAGAAGTCCAAGCCCGGCGAGTGCTCTGGCGCCCACTCCGGCAAGCGCGCCTCTTCGGAGTGTTGCGCTGCCGTCGAGGACGTGCCATCGAGCCCCGCCGGCAAGAAGACCAAGCCCGGCAAGTGCTCTGGCGCCCACTCCGGTGAGCGCGCCTCTTCGGAGTGCTGCGCTGCCGTCAAGGACGTGCCATCGAGCTCTCCTGGCAAGAAGGCCAAGCCCGGCGAATGCTCTGGCGCCCACTCCGGCAAGCGCGCCTCTTCGGAGTGCTGCGCTGCCGTCGAGGACGCGCCATCGAGCCCCGCCGGTAAATACAAGAAGACGACGGCTGCTCCACCAGCGACCAAGAAGAAGCGGAAAGAGTAGCCCGGCAGTCCAGTATGTACCAGTTCGTCGACGGCGCAATGTACAGAAGAGGACGCAATGGGGTGAAATTGAAGTGCATTCACTGGGAAGACGGACAGGAGCTGTTGGCGGAGATACACGAAGGCATATGTGGACACCACATTGGCGCCAGAGCACTTGCCGGCAAAGCGTTCCGGCAAGGTTTCTTCTGGCCAACAGCCCTCCAGGATGCAACTGCACAAGTAACCAAGTGTGAAGCGTGCCAGTTCCATTCCAAGAAGATACACCAGCCAGCTCAAGCTCTCCAGATGATCCCTTTGTCCTGGCCCTTCTCGGTCTGGGGGCTCGATATCCTCGGCCCCTTCCCCCGAGCCGTCGGGGGCTTTGAGTACTTGTTCGTTGCCATCGACAAGTTCACAAAGTGGCCAGAAGTGGAACCGGTGAGGAAGATGACAGCCCGGTCCGCGATCAAATTCTTCAGGTCGATTGTTTGCCGCTTCGGGGTCCCCAACAGGATCATCACCGACAACGATACGCAGTTCACAAGCCACGCTTTCATGCAGTACACCCAAGACCTCGGCACCAAGGTCTGCTTCGCTTCTGTTGCTCATCCCCGGAGCAACGGTCAAGCGGAAAGGGCCAACGCCGAGGTACTGCGCGGGCTCAAGACCAGAAGTTTTGATAGGCTGCTCAAGCGCGGACGGAACTGAATCAAGGAGCTGCCGACGGTTCTTTGGTCGGTCAGAACGACGCCAAATCGAGCCACCGGCCAGACACCATTTGCTCTAGTCTATGGAGCAGAAGCAGTTACCCCCACGGAACTCGTATACGGGTCACCTCGAGTGCTCGCTTATGATGAGCTTGAGCAAGAGCGGTCGCGTGAAGATGACGCACTGCTCCTCGAGGAGGATCGTCTCCAGGCTGCTGTGCGATCCGCTCGCTACCAGCAAGCTCTGCGTCGCTATCATAGCCGCAAAGTTAAAGCCAGGAGCCTCGAGGAAGGCGACCTTGTTCTTCGGCGCGTTCAGTCAGCCAAGATACACAACAAGTTGACGCCAAAGTGGGAAGGCCCTTACCGGGTGAAACGAGTCACGAGGCCCGGCGCCGTCCCCCTCGAGACCGAAGATGGTACTCCGGTGAGCAATTCCTGGAACATTGAGCATCTTCGCAAGTTTCACCCGTAAGGCGCGGTTGTCGGACCCCGTCCGGCAACCAACTCTTTGTACAAAAGTCTTGCCGCAGTTGCATGTAATCCTTTGTACAAAGCCAGGCGCAGACCCTGGCAGCAATGAAGCGCTGGCACCCCCAAGTTTTAGCATGCATGCTGAGTCGAGTCTCGTCCTTGGTTAGGGTTGATAGTGCCTAACAGTCGCTAACCCCTAACTTAGAGGTCGAGTCCGCGTCTTTTTCCCGTCCTTTCCCTTTGGTTCGCAGGAATTGCATACCCTTGCCGAGCCGCTCAAGGACGAAGAAGGGGAGAAGGGCGAGCCAGCACCCGCGCCCCGGCAAGCCAGAGTTGCCGGGGTTGCGACCTCAGATAAGTCTTTACATCCCTTATCATGCATTCTCTCGTGAGCTGCGGAATGCGAAAACCTTGCTTCCTCCTAAAAGCTGCCGTGCTCTCTTAAGCGACAAACCCCGGAGCGCGTTCCCGGGGCCCGCTTCTGATAGTAGCCGCGGCGGCAAGAGGAGGAAGCGAGGGGCTAGAACCCGCCTTCTCCCTGCCTCTGCCAAGAGCGCGAGGAGGGCCAAGGGGCACGGGAAGACGGCAGGGCCTGTTGCCGGGCGGGGAAGTGTCTATCTTAACGATGCAAGGGGTTCGCTCCTTGCCGCGGGATGTACCCGCGAGACAAATGATCCAGCAAACACTCCCTTTTCATTAAAAACATTCCACTCAGGTACAGCTCAGAGAGAATGAAAAACATGAAAGATGGGATTACAAGATTTAAACACAATTAAGGCCCGAGGGCTTACAAGATAAAAAGAGATAAGGTGCCCGTGATCCCTTTCTTGTGTCTCTCCTCAGGAGGTAGGGCAAGGAGGCGGGAAGGGCAAAAGGGGCGCCTAGACGAGCTACGGGTGGCAGAAGGCGCCAATAGAGCATCCGGGGCTCCGCCCGGGGGCTCCGGAGGCCGGATGGAGACGGCGACGCCGGAAGCGGAGCTCAAAAAGGAGGCTGCGGGACGTCAACACGCTGTCGAGGGCATCTAGCCCTCGTACTCCGAGTTGACGGCCTTGCCGCCGGCCTCTTCCGCAGCCTCGCCGCTCCGGCCGCCCGAGAAGACGAAGCCCCGGCAAGAGGAGCTTGCCGGGCCGGAGAGAAGACCCCAGTGGTCGTCGCCGCGCGCAGGGGTGGTGACGGCGTCTGGGGCGAAGCTGGAAGACGAGGCAGCGGCCTTGCCGCCCACCCTCTTCCTCTTCTGCAGCCTCCCTACGCCAGCCGCCCAAGGAGACGACCCCGGGGAGTTCACGGCGCCAGCGACGCGGACGATGGGGGTCGCCGGTGCCACGCGGAGCTGCGACCGACACCTAGTCGGACCCGTCATCCCGGTGACCGCTCCCCTCGTCGTCGCTGTCGCTCCCCTCCTCGTCACTCTCGCTCGAGGAGGAGCCTTTGCTGTCGGAGGAGCTATCCACGCAGCACCGGGCCCGGGTGCCGAGGTCCCCGAAGACCTTGACGGAGAGGAGATCACCCTCCATCAGCTTAAAATGGAGGGTGAACCCCTCCATCAAGCTGTGGATCCGAGCGAACGACTTCCACCCTCGGCCAAGACACATCACGCCGGGGGCTCGGGATTCAACGTGGACTCGCGTACCACTGATCCCGCAGCCCCTCATGCGCAGTCTCAGCGTCTCGTGTTGCTCCGCTTCCAGGACGTCCGCGAAGGGAGCCGGGAGGCGGAGGCGACGGCGAGGCGCCCGGCGTAGCCTGATGATGAACTCGCAGGGGTCGTCCCCGAGATGAACCGCCGGGAGAAACGGAGCCGCCGACGGAGGCGAGGCCGGCGCGCCGCCCTGCCCGCTTCGAGCGCCTCGGCCCCGTCCACGGCCTCGTCCACGACTTCGCCCCCTCCCCCTTCCCCTTACGGTTGGCTCCGTCACCACGGGTGCAAGGGGAGGAGGGGCGCGCTGCCTGGCGGCAACCCTTGCCGCCACCGAAGAAGGACCAGGGTTCCCTTTCTCCATGACAGTTGGGGAGAGGGGACCAGGGATCTAAGAGAAGAAAGAGGGAAGGAGTGCAGACCCTCATCACCCCCTTCCGCTCCCTATAAAGGGGCGGAGTGGGGGCTCGGCCGCCCCGCCCAACCAATCAAAGCGGAGGAAGGGCAGGCGACGGGGCCGACCCTCTACTTCGACCCGCGTCGACCCGGTTTCCTGCCTCCACCACCGCGACCAAAAGCGCATGGAGGACGCGTGGCGGGCGAGTAGGGCCGAGGCGACAGATGAGGCGACCTCTCCCCACCCCGTGATCGTGGGGGCGGGTGCCCCGAAAGCCGCGCCTCGACCCCGTTCGTTCACCAAGCCGCGCCTCCACGTCTCCCCCCCACTTGAAAGTGGGGGCGGACGTTTCGCCTTTCCAAATAAAGGAATCGTGCCTGACGTGACGCATGCCTGCGGGCCTCAAGCCCCACGCACGCCACCCACGTCACGCACGCCTCGCACGCCTCGCCCCCCACGACGCCGCGATAAGCGCGCGCCACTTGGGGAGGGCGCGACGGGCACGGAGCTAAGGAGCAGCGCAACCCAGGCCACGCGTGCCCGTGCACTGTTAGGGCCTGGCCCAACAACGCTCGGCACCGTGTATGGCCCAGACCCGGGGTCTCCTGTCGGTGTACTAAAGTAGGGGTACCTTAGTACCCCGAACTTGTGCACGGGCAGTAGTAGCGTCCCGCGGCAAAGCTTGCCAGTGGAGCGACAAGAGTCTCCACGGCCCTTTCTGGGCCAGACGAAGGCCAAGTGATCGAGCCTAGAAGACCAGGCCCCGGCAAGAGGAGCTTGCCGGGCCAAGGAGGCGAGATCCGGCAAGAGGAGCTTGCCGGGCCAAGGCGACAAGGCCCCAGCAAGAGGAGCTTGCCGGGACGACTAAGCCGACGCACCAAGGCCCTGACGGGAGGAGCTCGCCGGGACGTCCAAACCAAGGCACCCCAAGAGAAGCCCGCCGCGGCGTGCCGCGCGCCCCGGCAAGGCCTGACGAGCAGCAAGCTCTCAGGTGCGGCAAGACAACCACCGCGGCAAGCCACTTGCCGCGGCAAACCACCACCTCAGGCATGCGCTCCAGCTCACCTGCCCATGCGTCACTCTGGAGCTTCCCCAGAGGCACGTGGCGGGGCGCCGCGCAACCTAGGGCGCGCGGTGGCATGCGGCATTGGCAGAGTCGCCCCCGTGGCAAGCGGAGGCGCCCCTAACGGTCCGCCTCGGCACTGTTCAGGCGATCCAGACGGGCATTTAATGCCTTTGTCCCCCGCCGTCAGAGTTAGGTGCGATAGCACTGTGCGGCCACTGTTCGCACAGTTCCTTGCCATTTTTACCCTCACCTGCGTCGCTACCTGTGGGAAACCCCTTAGCATATAAAAGGAGGCCCATGCGCACGTAGGGAAAGGAGGACCCGGGGGAAAGGAGAACACCCAGTAGACCCTCGTCTACGTCCAGCTCCAACTTACTGTAGCTTCTTGCGCTCCAGAGCAAGAACTCGAATCAACCAGACAAGCAGCAGTAGGGTTTTACGCATCCGTGCGGCCCGAAGCTGGGTAAAATCGTTGTGTGTGTGTTGCCTCGATGTGCTCTTTGTGCAACCTCCGCCCCCCGCCGAACCGAAAAGGGGCTCCGTCCCCATAGGTGCTCGTGGAGGCCGATTCCCCTCCGACACTGCCGCACAGACGATACAGGACCCAGGAAAGCAGACAAAACAACGCCGCATCACGGAACTCTCAGGTGGTCTCTATTTCGAGCGATATATCTGTTTCTACATTCCGCGGCCTGCGCCTGGTCAGGACATGTTAAATAGTCTAAATTTTTTCGCACTACTTGTATCGTTCGGCTTGAATAAACAGCCTCCTCATAAATAATGCATAGCCTTTCGTCTATTTTTTGCATTATCTTCTTTTAATATACATATGTTCACTCAAATAACATGATCGCACCCATACACCATGGTACGGCAAACCACGCTAGGGCTTTATTACCCTTCTATCTGGTGTGAGAAGTCCATCCACTTTCACAAGTGCGGCACCCCGAACTTATAGCATTATATGCATCGGCTCCGAGTCATGATTTTGGTCATATGTTGGGTTTGCCCGGCTCCTATGTTTTGGTGCCTTACGTTCCGTTCTGTCGGCTAAGGTAGCACTAGGGGAACCACTGCGATTGTGCCCCAGATCATGTGGGTGCGCACCTCAGTGGAGAAAGCTAAAACAGACTGTCATGATAAGGCGCGAGACCGGTCGCTGTTCGAGAGGTTTTTCGAGTCCTTAAAGGCTTATGCTGCTTCGAGCGGAGAGCTGGTCAAGTCCGGCTAAAGGCGTGGATAGTGCCCCGAATTCGGCCTTCCGAACTAGGGGCTTCGCCGAAATTTAAAATTATAACGTTCTATGGCTAAGTGAGAGTGTTCAAGCATTATAGTCCGATGGCCTGGTTCGCTGTGCTGAGCGCCTCCCTCGAAGGACCCAACTATGGGAACAAGAGCCCTCAGGTTTATCCCGAACACCCCAGCACTAGTTGCATGGGGGCAGAAGCCGACGACTCGCCATCTCTCAGTTATTGATAAATGGCCGCACAGAAAATAATATTTTAAATTCAGAAAGCATTGCTTAAGCGCATATGAACAAGTTTTCAGCGCACATGATACAAACGAGCAAGTTTCATTGAAATATTACATCTTTGGCACACTCATCCGCGACAAGGCGAGCTCCAGCGAGAACTTCCTTGTAGTAGTTCTCGGGCTTGCGATGCTCCTTCCCCTGTGGCGGCCCGTCCTTCACCAGCTTCTCTCCGTCCAGCTTGCCCCAGTGTACCTTTACACGGGCAAGGGCCCTCCGGGCACCTTCTATGCAGACGGAGCGCTTGATGACCTCAAGCCGTGGACAGGCCTCCACCAGCCGCCGCACGAGCCCGAAGTAGCTCCCAGGCAGGTCCTCTCTAGGCCACAACCGAACTAGTAAGCCCTTCATGGCCTGTTCGGCCGCCTTGTGTAGCTCGGCCAGCTGCTTCAGCTGATCGCTTAAGGGCAAAGGGTGTCCGGCCTCAGAATACTGAGACCAGAACACACTCTCCATCGAGCTGTCCTCCTCAGCTCGGTAGAATGCGGCGGCGTCGGATGCGCTGCGGGGAAGATCGAAGAACGCCCCTGGAGAACTCCGGATTCGGGTAAGTAATAGGTATTTCACCTTTATATTCCTACTTTGCATTAAGAATGCCTTACCCGCTGCTATCTTTTTCACATCCTCCAACTCTTGGAGGGCCTTTTGGGCTTCGGCCTTGGCACTCTTAGTGGCCTCAACAGCCAACGCGAGCTCGGATGCTTGCGTTTTTGCCTCAAGCTCCAAACCCTCATGTTTCTTCATGAGAGCTTGCAGCTCTTGCTGCACCTCGCCGTCTTGGACCCCAAGCTTTTCTCGCTCGACGCGCTCCTCGGCCGCTTTATTTTCGGCCTCAGTCAGCACCTGCTTCAGGGTTGCCACCTCGGTCGTGGCCCCTACAATAAGCAGTACAATCCTGTTATTTCTTTTTGCAATCAAGCCTCTCTATAGGCACCTTTTTTCCTTTTTCTTTTTTATTTTTTTTCTAAGGGGTATTTCTTACCTTCCTTTTCCACGAGCTGTCTTTTGGCATGGCCGAACTCTTGCTCGGACCACTCGAGGTCCTTTTTCAGGACTTCCACCTGCGCAGTCAGTGCGGCGGTGGACAACAGGGAAGCCTGCACACGCATATTAGACTTTTTATTAGACTCCTGCGAAAATTGTTGGATCCTCTATTCGGCTTTTCTTTTCGAACACCGAACAGAGCATCAGGGGCTACTGTCTATGCGGTAATGAATTTAGCATATTTTTTGCTTACCTGGAAGCCTGTTAGAAGGCTAGCGCAAGCTTCATTCAGTCCGCTCTTGGCGGACTGAACCCTTTGGACCACCGCACTCATAACAGTACGGTGCTCCTCGTCGATGGTGGTGCCTTCAAGCGTCTCCAACAGACTATCCGACGCCTCTGGTTGGACAGAGGTCGCCGGCTCAGATGGCTTACTCCTCTTGGAAGGAGTTCGCCCACCGCGAGCCGGGACAGTTGAGTCTGGCGCGGTGTCCGGCACAAAGCCGGACTGGGAGCCCTGGGGGGTTTCACCTCCTTTACTCCTGGGGTCCTGAGCATTGCCTTGCGGCTCCTCCAGGACCACCTCCTCCTGCCCTATTCGGCGGGACGCCGCTTTGGCGTCGTCCGCCCCGCTGGGGGAGACTGCGGGCGGGACAGAGTTTATGTCCGACGAATCCAGGGAGCCGCTCGATGAATCATCAAGCGCGGCTCGGGGCGGGCTGCGCAAATAGCATTCGACATTAGATTAAGCTGCGCACTTGAAGATACTATGAGTCATTCTAGTATGTGAATACTTACGATGTCGCCGGACGCTTGGTTCTGTCCGGCCACTCCTTTCCGCCCTCTTCGGCGTTGGGGGAGTAGTCCGGCGGAGGGGTCTTCCTTTTCCTCGACCCCTCGGCCTCCCCTGTTGGGTAGGCCTTCTTATTTTTCGCTCCCCTCACTGGAGGGGGAGAGCTTCCTTGTTCCTCCTCCTCGTTTTCACGAGAGGAGGGCGTCGCAGACTCGCCAAATGACGAGCTCGACACCACCACATTGCGGGCACTCTTTCGAGTCCCGATGGTCTTCTTCTTCTTGACCTTCTTCTCCGGCACCACATAGGGCGCCGGAGCCAGCAACTTCTCTAAGAGAGCTGGGGCTGGGTCTTCGGGCAGAGGAGCCGGACAGTTGATTGGTCCGGCTATCTTTAGCCATGCCTGTCAAAGGCAAAGGGAGTTTTTTAGATCCCACATGGAGTTAATCTATGTAGAAAAGCTTAAACGAACCTGTGAAAGGTATAAATAGCTTACCTCGCCAGCGTTGCGCTGCGAGCTGTATCCGCGGTCCTCGGTAGCGGATGTGGGGCACTCGGCGCCTTTGGTTAGCACCTTCCAGACGTCTTCATATGTTGTGTCGAAGAGCCTATTGAGGGTTTGGTGCTGCACCGGGTCGAATTCCCACAAAGCGAACTCCCGTTCTTGGCACGGGAGGATCCGGCGAACGAGCATGACCTAGATGATGTTGACATGCCGGATGGGCTTGTCCATCAGGGACCGAATGAAGTTTGCAGTCCGGTCACTTCTTCCTCGTTGCCCCATGATAGGCCCGTCTCTTTCCAGGACATGAGCCGCGTGGGGGGTCCGGATTGGAACTCAGGGGCCGCGACCCATTTCGAGTCGCGTGGCTCGGTGATGTAAAACCATCCTGCCTGCCACCCCTTTAAGGACTCCACAAAGGAGCCATCGAACCAGAGTGCGTTGGCCATTTTACCGGCCATAACACCTCCGCACTCCGCCTGGGTGCCGGACACCACCTTGGGCTTGACGTTGAACGTCTGGAGCCAGAGGCCGAAGTGGGGGCGAATGCGGAGAAAGGCCTCACACACGATGATAAACGCCGAGATATTGAGGATAAAGTTCGGGGCCAGATCGTGGAAGTCCAGGCCGTAGTAGAACATGAGCCCCCGGACAAAAGGGTGAAGTGGAAAACCCAGTTTGCGGAGGAAATGGGGGAGAAAAACTACCCTCTCATGGGGCCTTGGGGTGTTAAGAAGCTGCCCCGCATCTGGAAGCCGGTGCGGGATGTCCTTGGACAGATATCCGGCCTTCCTAAGCTTTTTGATTTGACCCTCCGTAACGGAGGAAGCCATCCACTTGCCACCCGCTCCGGACATCGCTGGAGCAGGTTGGGGAAGAAAGAGCGAACTTGGGCATTGGAGCTTGAGTGCGCAGGAGATGGATGGGCAAGGGAGGAAGAAGGCGTAGGTGAAAGAGGTGGATCTTTATCCCCTTATATGGGCTGATGCCGTTATGCGTCCCCACCTACCTAATAAAACTCGCTTGCCGCTCACACGCCGTGCTTATCGGGCGCGGTTGGGTTACCCACGTCCGTATTAATGAGAATCCCATTAAAGGGGCACACGATCTCTGCTTCCACAAGACGTGCCAAGGAAACCGCCTCGTCGAACGTGCTGCGGTGGAATAACAAAAAATAATCCATACAGAAGGCTTGGTCGCAGTGTTATGACGCACTGCGGAATACGTCAGCAGATTTGATTTGTGTTTGTATTATTCTCTATATGGCAATACGTGGAAACTTGTTTTGCAGAGACGGACACTATTTTTGGTGTTTATTATCTTCTTAAAGAATTTGGAGGAGGAACCCGCCTTGCAATGGCGAAGACAATTTGCGCGCCGGACTCGTCGTCATTGAAGCCTGGTTCAGGGGCTACTGAGGGAGTCCTGGATTAGGGGTTGTTCGGATAGCCAAACTATATCTTCAGCCGGACTCCAGGACTATGAAGATACAAGATTGAAGACTTCATCCCGTGTCCGGAAGGTTCTTTCCTTGGCGTGGAAGGCAAGCTAGGCGTGCGGTTATTCAAGATCTCCTACCAATGTAACCGACTCTGTGTAACCCTAACCCTATCCGGTGCCTATATAAACCGGAGGGTTGTAGTCCGTAGGACAGAACACATCATAACCATCATCATACCTATAGGCTAGCTTCTAGGGTTTAGCCTCCTTGATCTCGTGATAGATCTACTCTTGTACTACACATATCATCAATATTAATCCAGTAGGAGTAGGGTTTTACCTCCATCGAGAGGGCCCGAACCTGGGTAAAATAAAGTGTCCCTTGTCTCCTGTTACCATCCGACCTTGACGCACAGATCGGGACCCCCTACCCGAGATCCGCCGGTTTTGACACCGACAGAGGGGTTGAGGAAGATGGCTCCAGCAGCAGCACGACGACGTGGTGGTGGTGGAGCAGCAGTACTCCGGTAGGGCTTCGCTAAGCTCGTGACGGAGGAGGAGAGGTGTTTGGGAGGGGAGGGGCTGCGCCTTGGATGTGTCCAACAACCCTCCCCTCGCCCCTCTATTTATAGGGGAAGGGAGAAGGGGGGGGCATCTAGATGAGATCTAGAGGGGGGGCGGCGGCATGGGGAGGGGCTTGCCCCCCAAGCAAGGGGGCGCCCCCCTCAGGGTTTCCCCCAACCCTAGGCGCATGGGCCCTAGGGGGAGTGGCGCCCCAGCCCACTTTGGGTTGGATCCCTTCCTCATACAGCCCATAAGGCCCTCCGGGAGAGGTGGCCCCTCCCGATGGACCCCCGGAACCCCTCAGGTGGCCCCGGTACAATACCGATATGCCCCCGAACCTTTCCGGTGACCGTATGAGAACTTCCCACATATAAATCTTTACCTCCGAACTATTCCGGAACTCCTCGTGACGTCCGGGATCTCATCCGGGACTCTGAACAACATTCGGTAATCACATATAAATCTTCCTAATAACCCTAGCGTCACCGAACCTTAAGTGTGTAGACCCTACGGGTTCGGGAGACACGCAGACATGACCGAGACGACTCTCCGGTCAATAACCAACAGCGGGATCTGGATACCCATGTTGGCTCCCACATGCTCCTTGATGATCTCATCGGATGAACCACGATGTCGAGGATTCAATCAACCCCGTATACAATTCCCTTTGTTAATCTGTATTTTACTTGCCCAAGATTCGATCGTCGGTATCCCAATACCTCGTTCAATCTCGTTACCGGCAAGTCACTTTACTCGTACCGTAATGCATGATCCGTGATCAAACACTTTGATTACATTGAGCTCATTATGATGATGCATTACCGAGTGGGCCCCGTGATACCTCTCCGTCATACGGTGTGACAAATCCCAGTCTCGATCCGTGTCAACCCAACATACACTTTTGGAGATACCTGTAGTATACCTTTATAGTCACCCAGTTACGTTGTGATGTTTGGCACACCCAAAGCACTCCTACGGTATCCGGGAGTTACACGATCTCATGGTCTAAGGAAAAAATACTTGACATTGTAAAAGCTCTAGCAAACAAATTATACGATCTTGTGCTATGCTTAGGATTGGGTCTTGTCCATCACATCATTCTCCTAATGATGTTATCTCGTTACCAATGACATCCAATGTCCATAGTCAGGAAACCATGACTATCTATTGATCAACGAGCTAGTCAACTAGAGGCTTACTAGGGACTTGTTGGTGTCTATGTATTCACACATGTATTACGATTTCCGGATAACACAATTATAGCATGAATAAAAGACAATTATCTTGAACATGGAAATATAATAATAATCCTTTTATTATTGCCTCTAGGGCATATTTTCAACAGTCTCCCACTTGCACTAGAGTCAATAATCTAGTTACATTGTGATGAATCGAACACTCATAGAGTTTTGATGTTGATCATGTTTTGCTCTAGGGAGAGGTTTAGTCAATGGATCTGCGACATTCAAATCCGTATGCACTTTGCAAATTTCTATGTCTCCATCTTGAACATTTTCGCGAATGGAGTTGAAGCGACGCTTGATGTGCCTGGTCTTCTTGTGAAACCCGGGCTCCTTGGCAAGTGCAATAGCTCCAGTGTTGTCACAGATGAGTTTGATCGGCCCCGACGCATTGGGTATGACTCCTAGGTCGGTGATGAAATCCTTCACCCAAATTGCTTCATGCGCTGCCTCCGAAGCTGCCATGTACTCCGCTTCACATGTAGATCCCACCACGACGATCTGCTTGCAGCTGCAGCAGCTTACTGCTCCACCATTCAATATATACACGTATCCGGTTTGTGACTTAGAGTCATCCAGATCTGTGTCGAAGCTAGCGTCGACGTAACCCTTTACGACGAGCTCTTCGTCACCTCCATAAACGAGAAACATGTCCTTAGTCCTTTTCAGGTATTTCAGGATATTCATGACCGCTGTCCAGTGTTCCTTGCCGGGATTACTTTGGTGCCTTCCTACCAAACTTACGGCAAGGCTTACATCAGGTCTGGTACACAGCATGGCATACATAATAGACCCTATGGCTGAGGCATAGGAGATGACACTCATCTCTTCCATATCTTTTGCCGTGGTCGGACATTGAGCTGAGCTCAATTTCACACATTGCAATATAGGCAAGAACCCGTTCTTAGACTGATCCATACTGAACTTCTTCAATATCTTATCAAGGTATGTGCTTTGTGAAAGACCTATGAGGCGTCTTGATCTATCTCTATAGATCTTGATGCCTAATATATAAGCAGCTTCTCCAAGGTCCTTCATTGAAAAACTCTTATTCAAGTAGGCCTTAATGCTGTCCAAAAGTTCTATATCATTTCCCATCAAAAGTATGTCATCTACATATAATATGAGAAATGCTACAGAGCTCCCACTCACTTTCTTGTAAATGCAAGCTTCTCCATAAGTCTGCATAAACCCAAACGCTTTGATCATCTCATCAAAGCGAATGTTCCCAACTACGAGATGCTTGCACCAGCCCATAAATGGATCGCTGGAGCTTGCATACCTTGTTAGCATTCTTTGGGTCGACAAAACCTTCTGGCTGCATCATAGACAGTTCTTCCTTAAGATAACCGTTAAGGAATGCCGTTTTGACGTCCATTTGCCATATCTCATAATCATAGTATGCGGCAATTGCTAACATGATTCTGATGGACTTCAGCTTCGCTACGGGAGAGAAAGTCTCATCGTAGTCAACCCCTTGAACTTGCCGATAACCCTTAGCGACAAGTCGAGCTTTATAGATGGTAACATTACCATCTGCGTCCGTCTTCTTCTTAAAGATCCATTTGTTTTCTATCGCTCGCCGATCATCGGGCAAGTCTGTCAAAGTCCATACTTTATTTTCATACATGGATCCTATCTCGGATTGCATGGCTTCAAGCCATTTGTTGGAATCTGGGCCCGCCATTGCTTCTTCATAGTTCGAAGGTTCACCGTTGTCTAACAACATGATTTCTAGGACAGGGTTGCCATACCACTCTGGTGCGGAACGTGTGCTTGTGGACCTACGAAGTTCAGTAGTAACTTGATCTGAAGTTTCATGTTCATCATTAACCTCCTCTCTAACCGGTGGAGGCACCACAGAAACATTTTCTTGAGCTGCGCTATTCTCCGGTTCAAGAGGTAATACTTCATCAAGTTCCACTTTCCTCCCACTTACTTCTTTTGAGAGAAACTCTTTCTCCAGAAAGGATCCGTTCTTGGAAACAAAGATCTTGCCTTCAGATCTTAGGTAGAAGGTATACCCAATGGTTTCCTTAGGGTATCCTATGAAGACGCATTTTTCGGACTTGGGTTCGAGCTTTTCAGGTTGAAGTTTCTTGACATAAGCATCGCATCCCCAAACTTTTAGAAACGACAGCTTAGGTTTCTTCCCAAGCCATAATTCATACGGTGTCGTCTCAACGGATTTAGACGGTGCCCTATTTAAAGTGAATGTAGCTGTCTCTAGAGCGTATCCCCAAAATGATAGCGGTAAATCAGTAAGAGACATCATAGATCGCACCATATCTAATAGAGTGCGATTACGGCGTTCGGACACACCGTTACGTTGAGGTGTTCCAGGCGGCGTGAGTTGTGAAATGATTCCACATTTCCTTAAGTGTGTGCCAAATTCGTGACTTAAATATTCTCCTCCACGATCTGATCGTAAGAACTTTATTTTTCGGTCACGTTGATTCTCTACCTCATTCTGAAATTCCTTGAACTTTTCAAAGGTCTCAGACTTGTGTTTCATCAAGTAGACATACCCATATCTACTCAAGTCAACCGTGAGAGTGAGAACATAACGATATCCTCCGCGAGCCTCAACACTCATTGGACCGCACACATCAGTATGTATGATTTCCAATAAGTTGGTTGCTCGCTCCATTATTCCGGAGAACGGAGTCTTGGTCATTCTTCCCATGAGGCATGGTTCGCATGTGTCAAATGATTCATAATCGAGAGACTCTAAAAGTCCATCAGCATGGAGCTTCTTCATGCACTTGACACCAATGTGACCAAGGCGGCAGTGCCACAAGTATGTGGGACTATCGTTATCAACTTTACATCTTTTGGTACTCACAACATGAATATGTGTAACATCACGCACGAGATTCATTAAGAATAAACCATTGACCATCGGAGCATGACCATAAAACATATCACTCATATAAATAGAACAACCATTATTCTCGGATTTAAATGAGTAGCCATCTCGTATTAAACGAGATCCAGATACAATGTTCATGCTCAAACTTGGCACTAAATAACAATTATTAAGTTTTAAAACTAATCCCGTAGGTAAATGTAGAGGTAGCGTGCCGACGGCGATCACATCGACCTTGGAACCAATCCCGACGCGCATCATCACCTCGTCCTTCGCCAGTCTCCGCTTATTCCGCAGCTCTTGCTTTGAGTTACAAATATGAGCAACGACACCGGTATCAAATACCCAGGAGCTACTACGAGAACTGGTAAGGTACACATAAATTACATGTATATCACATATACCTTTAGTGTTGCCGGCCTTCTTGTCCGCTAAGTATTTGGGGCAGTTCCGCTTCCAGTGACCCATCCCTTTGCAATAAAAGCACTCAGTCTCAGGCTTGGGTCCATGCTTTGACTTCTTCCCGGCAACTTGCTTACCGGGCGCGGCAACATCTTTGCCGTCCTTCTTGAAGTTCTTCTTACCCTTGCCTTTCTTGAACTTGGTGGTTTTATTGACCATCAACACTTGATGTTCCTTTTTGATTTCTACCTCTGCTGATTTCAGCATAGCAAATACCTCAGGGATGGTCTTTTCCATCCCCTGCATATTGTAGTCCATCACAAAGCTCTTGTAGCTAGGTGGGAGTGACTGAAGGATTCTGTCAATGACCGCCTCGTCTGGGAGGTTAATCTCCAGCTGAGTCAAGCGGTTGTGCAACCCAGACATCTTGAGTATGTGTCCACTGACAGAACTATTTTCCTCCATCTTACAACTGTAGAACTTGTCGGAGACTTCATATCTCTCGACCTGGGCATGAGCTTGGAAAACCATTTTCAGCTCTTCGAACATCTCATATGCTCTGTGCTGCTCAAAACGCTTTTGGAGCCCCGGTTCTAAGCTGTAAAGCATGCCGCACTGAACGAGGGAGTAATCATCAGCACGCTGCTGCCAAGCATTCATAACGTCTTGGTTCTCTGGGATGGTTGCTTCACCTAGCGGTGCTTCTAGGATATATTGCTTCCTGGCAGCTATGAGGATGATCCTCAGTTTCCGGACCCAGTCCGTATAGTTGCTGCCATCATCTTTCAGCTTGGTTTTCTCTAGGAACGCGTTGAAGTTGAGGTTGACATCAGCGTGGGCCATTTGATCTACAAGACATATTGCAAAGTTTATTTAGACTAAGTTCATGATAATTAAGTTCTTCTAATCAAATTATATAATGAACTCCCACTCAGATTAGACATCCCTCTAGTCATCTAAGTGAAACATGATCCGACTCGACTAGGCCGTGTCCGATCATCATGTGAGTCGTGGATTTGTCACGGCAGATGTCCTTAGTGTCAGGACTTAGTCGCGAGGCCAACGCATCCATGTGGTAGCTTGAGAGGGGTTGAGTGGGACGAGAGACGCAGGGCGGATCAACACGCAAGACAAGGGTTTAGACAGCTTCGGGCCCTGGGAAACATCATCCGGTAAAAACCCTACATGCTGTTTGAGGCTAGGTCTCATTATCATCCCGAGGGAGACGCCGTAAACCGGCTCTTGTGTCTAGCCCTAGAGATTATTGATTGCTCGTAGCTTGTAACTTCTAACTTGTCCCTCTTTGGGGAGCCCTGCCCCTCCTTATATATGTTGAAGGGGCGGCTTACATGTGGAGTCCTATTAGGATTAGGACTAGTCTATCTCTAATACAAACCGGATACAAGTCCTGGTCTTAACTCTTTGTAAGATAAATATTCCTTTCCTCTTAAACCGGCCCACCATAGTTGAACCGGCCTTCTAGGCCTTGGGTCTTGTCATCCGTCTGATCCGCCCGTCGGTTTACCAGTGAGTCATAACGACCAAGCGGATTGTTTGTAAACCGCCAAGGTCAGGGCAGGTCTTCAGATAAACCGCCAAGTCCGGCCGGGTTAACTTCCGGCCGGTTTACACCGCGGGGTATATCCCCGACATTAGCCCCCAAGTTTAGCTTGGATTCATCCATGGTAAACTTACGCTGCAAAATAAACATAAGAACAAATTTGACAGGTTGCGCTCCGGGTTAAGAATTCTTGTAAACCGGCACCTGATCATCCTTAAGTCCTTGTCATTTCTCCTTCTAGAAAATCCAGGTTAATAACCAGCTTCATACTCAAATTGCTGACATTGGTTTCTCATAGAAAAATATTGTAAAGAATAATCCACTTGAGTTGGCTTCCAAAGCGTCGGTTTAAGAAATATTGGTCTTGTAATACTCATCTGATATTCAGCCGGTTTGAAAATGTAGACTCGTCGGTTTATCATTGTCAAGATTGCCGGTTTATAAGAACTGAATTCCAGGTCATGATTATTTCCAATGCCGGTTCATGATTGTTGTAGACACCGGGTCATAATGATTGGCTCAAAACAGAAAATTGGAAGATATTTCTCCCTTATATCCATATTACCTGTAGCCCCCAAGTGTCGGGTTGTCATGCTTGCAGCAACCCGGGACTTGTAATTGACTGATGCCCATAAAACTTCAACCAATGTAGCCCCCAAGGGCCGGCTCATTATGTAATAATCAGCAGGGACTTTGTAAATATAATCTTTTAAACTTTGAACAGCAGCATGTAGCCCCCAAGGGCTGACTCAGTAAGATAATATTGAGCTGGGACTTTGATATACACTTCAATGAAAATAACATCATATGATGTAACCCCCATCATGGGGCTTGAATCCACGTCCACAAGGTTAAGAGCCTTGTGCTTTACCAACTGAGCAGTGGACCCTTCAACATAATGGATAAAAAGCTTTGTACCTTGAATAGTTGACAGGAGCAATTGGTAGCCCCCAAGTGTCATGGTGCATGCTTGCAGCAACATGAGACTTGCATATTTGATATAATCTCAACTTTGAATAATGTAGCCCCCAAGTGCCGGGTTGTAAGCCTGCAGCAACTCGGGACTATTCCTTCAATTGTAGAAAATGATAACCATTGCGCTAAAGCGACTTTGAAAACCTTAATCATAATATTAATAACCATAATAAAAATCCAGCCATGTTGGCTATTCAAGATAATATAATCTGGTATGAAAACCTTATTCGTCCAATATCATAATGAAAATTCAGCCAAGTTTGGCTATTTGAATAACATAATCCAATAATTTATAAGCGCAAGATTCCAATGGCGCAATCCAAATATATACTGGCGACTTATAGTCCAAAGCCAGACCGGTTTAATAAACACTGGATAATTTATCATCATACCGGCGACTTATCGTCTGAAAGCCAGGCCGGTTTAACAAACACCGGATAATTTATAATCATGCTTTATTCAACCTGTTTCTGCATACAACAAGTTTAAAGTGTCCTGGCAGTTTACCGCCGGACGGGTCATAATGCCCAACATATAACCTGGGTTTATAACCAAGGCTGCACTAAAAAATATGAAATATATCATACCTGTGACATTGAATCACATCGTTGGTTTACCAACTTTTTGTAGTAAGAGTGATAACCCCAATCTTGAGTAATGATAACTCCTTCCATATTGCGCCGATTTTATGATAAAACCGTACCGGGTTGTGATAAACACCGGATTAACCATGTATATACTGGTGACTTGTAGTCAAACCAGACCGGGCTGATAGTCTCCGGATTATAACTTGATCGTGTACTGACAACTTGTAGTTGAAAGCCGAGCCGGGTTGATAAACACCGGTTTACTCCATAATAGGATGGTAACAGAAAATCAAACCGGGCAGATAATCCCCGGATTAAGATTTGACCGTGTTCCGTCAATTTGTAATTTGACAGTCGAACCGGTTTAAGAATTGTCGGTTTAAAAATGCAACCAAGATAAAAAACAACTCCTCAAGAAAGGCAATTGAAGCAAAAGCAATGGCAACAACTTTTTGCAAAAGAAGAGCTCTACTGAGCTTGGTCAGATGGAATTACCATGGTCAGACGCAACCAAGCCCCCCGAAGGCGTAGCGATGGTGCCAGTCAGCCAGGACCCCAAAATGACGCGTGGCGTTACGCCGGCCAAGTGGTATTGCTATGGTTCGGGTTCGACCAAGCCCCCAAGTGACTCAGTGGCCTAGGGCCGATCAAGTGGCATTGCATTGGTTCGGACATGACCAAGCCCCCAAATGACTTATTGGCTGTTTAAAAGCCGATCAGAAGGCATTACCATCATCAAGACATGACCGAGCTCCCATAAGGTGTAACTACGGTTCAAGTCGATTAGGTCCCCAACTGACTTAGTGGCAAATGTGCCAGCCAGAAGGCATTACCGTCGTCAAGACATGACCAAGCTCCCAGGAGGTGTAGCTACGGTTCAAGTCGACTAGGTCCCCAACTGACTTTGTTGCTCTTCTGTGAAGCGACCTCAAGGGGTAAACCGGAGGTTGCCCTAAAGCGAATCAACTCCGTGTAACCACGCATGATATAAAGAATAGATACCCCGCTTTACAAAGCGGGAGCCCCCATGTGATAAATAATATGCCAAGCCAATAAGGCCGGATACCCATGTTTGAACCGCGCATCATGGCAGCAGGTCTTCTTCGGTAATTTTTGACTTTTTTTGCGAGGTAAATTCTTCTTGAACCGGGATCTTGAACCGGATATTGAAAGCTTCAAAGCTGTGGGAGACATCTTTCCCTTGAACCGGATTTTAAACCGGAATCTTCATTTTCAGCCGGAAATTTTCTGACGGCCTTTAAACTCGAACTTGCGAGAAGTTAATTCCTTTTTGAACCGGACATGGTTAAACCGGATCTGAGCGCTTCAGAACTTTGTGGGAGAATAAATTTCTCTTGAACCGGATTGTAAACCGGATATTTGAGAGCTTCAGTGATACTGACTTCCCTTCAGCCAGGTTTCAAACTGGAATCCTTTCTGATGATCCGAAACTTCTTCATTGAGCCGGGATTTTGTAACTGGCATATACTTTCTAAGCCGGAAATTTTCTGACGGCCTTTAAATTTTCATCAATATAACAGTAGCCTCCGGGATCGGGTTATCTTTCCCTCCATCGTCCTGGGGTTCTTTAAACCGGCTGAAACTGACAAGAATTGCTGAGTCATGTCATCGTAGCCCCCGAGTCTCAAAGGTGACTCGAGGAGTTGGCTTGAGACTCTTCATATTTGACCGTGATATAAACCGGCATAACTTGTATATCATTAGCGTTGATAGCACGATGTGAATCCATAGAAGGTTGAGGTGACTGCGGCGGGTTATAAATGATCCCATATGAGCCGTGTCAGCAACTCGGCCAATGGTTTCTTCCAACTGGTGATTTGAAGTTAATCAAAATGTAGCGGCGGCGACTTGTTCGCCTGTCCATTGATCCATCCAGTGCAGACGGTGGTTGATGATAATTTGCCTCCAATTTGAAAGAAAACCGGGCTACCCAAGCTGTGACTTGTTCATACTCAATAAATGGCTCGTGCAGACAGGTGCGGCCCGGTGTGTTGATGTAGACCGGACTGATATGTCTAGCCAGAAAATATCCACCGCGGAGTTGATGATCGCCACAGTGAAACTGAAATCAATCACGGACGAGTCGTCCATGCGAGCAAACGGAGGAATCGGCCACGGCGTTGTAAACCGGTGCGGACGAGCGAGTTGCCTTCCGTGTTGTCAACCGGCGCAGATGCGTGAACCGTCTACGAGAGCGGACGGGCGAGCCGTCCGTGGCGTTGTAAACCGGTGCAGACGCGCGAATCCATCACAGGCGCACTCCCAGCTAGTTGATGTAGACCGGGCCGTACGGACGGTGGCTTGTGCGCGTCCACTCATCAGGTAATATGTTACGGACTATCGCCAGGCGAAACACTGTCAGCCCGTGCTCCATATCCATGGTATAAACCATATTTGTAGTCACAGATTTGTCCTGTATATAAAATACATAGATCAAAGTAATTGTTCTTTGACAAAAAATAATACGTGCTAAAAATAGACTTTAGATGGATAGCACCTGATTCGCTTAGGCCGAATAACCCGCCATGAAGTTGATGATCACCCCGGTAAAGGTGGGCGAGTCGGCTCATGTCTTGTGGGGCGCATCGATGAAGCGGAGGCGATTCCAAAAGGCCGGCTCAGGGCGCTGGAGTCAGCGGTGAAGCGGATCAGCGTGCACCCGCGGACGCCGTAGGGGCGGTTTAACACCTGGCGGCGCAGCGGTGAAGCGGTGGCGGTTTGGCGACGGAGACCCGCAGTGCCGCAGAAGGAGCAGCAACTTGTCCCGCTGTAGTTAAGGTGACTTGGGGTGGCGATTTGGAGAGACGGATGGTTACGTTGAGTCAACAGGTCAAAGGCTCATCTGTAGGTGATTGAAATAGACCACGCAGGTTATGGCAGCCGAGGGCGCAGGCCACGGGAGTCACGGGGCCGCCGGCAGTTCGTCGGCAGCCGCAGAGGCCAAGGCGGGTTGGGTGCTGAAGCTCGGACGGCACGCGAAGACTCAAGGCCGGCCGATGCGGCAACGCAGGGCGCTGCGTGGGTGACCTGGTGAGGCCGGATCCGGTTCAAAACCGCGCCGGTCAAGGCGACTCTCCGGGGATGGCAGCTGTGGTCGTGGCCTAAACCGGCCGTGCGGGAGGTGGCGGCCGGGTCGCGCGGACGGTGGAGCGGGGGAGACGGTGGCGAGTCAGCTTCGTCAAGGGCGAAAGCTTAGCGGTGATTCGGCCATGACAGACGCAACGGCTCAGAGGGATGGCGACTTATAAGGGTCAACAGCTGGCGGTTTGGAAGCGTGAGCCGGCGATGGCGAAGGTGTGGTGGTTCAGCGATGTGACGGCTGTACGTTGGCCACAACCTTGGCGGCCTTGAGGTAGTAGCAGTAGATGCGAGCCGGACCGCTGTGTGCTCACACCCGTGCACGCGGAGCCGAGCAGTGGTAGGCGGGGCCAATCCGGACCGTCTTTGACTCCCTTGGTTACGGGCAGTAGCACCAATTAGTCAAATCCCCTCGTGACTTGCTAAAACATTGCATTGTCTTGGGACCTCAGCTTAGCCTTGCCTTGGTTGATGTAACGCACGGCAGCAGGTAGGATCAGCAACCCGATTGAGACAAAACTGGACCCTAGTCCTTCGAGGACGCACGACTTGACAATTCTGATTTGACCATAGTTATCGCTTGGAACTTGACGATCCGGCGAAAATAGGTTGCAGCGGAAGATGCCGGTCTCGATGACTCTTTTATTTGATCGCTCATCCAGACGAACGACGGTTGATTTCTATTGAACCCAAATCTCGTGATCCCAGATCCAAAGTTTGAACAGCAAATTTAATCCGCCCAGTAATTGCTCAGATCTGACTTATACCGCTGATCAAAACACAGCCCACGTGGATTTCTTGCATACTGGCTCCCCTTTGGTGGAAAAACCGTGAATCTCTCGATCCCTGAAAAGATCCCTTCAAGAACTTAACACCACCGTGCGCTCGCCCCACGGTGGGCGCCAACTGTCGTGGATTTGTCACGGCAGATGTCCTTAGTGTCAGGACTTAGTCGCGAGGCCAACGCATCCATGTGGTAGCTTGAGAGGGGTTGAGTGGGACGAGAGACGCAGGGCGGATCAACACGCAAGACAAGGGTTTAGACAGCTTCGGGCCCCGGGAAACATCATCCGGTAAAAACCCTACATGCTGTTCGAGGCTAGGTCTCATTATCATCCCGAGGGAGACGCCGTAAACCGGCTCTTGTGTCTAGCCCTAGAGATTATTGATTGCTCGTAGCTTGTAGCTTCTAACTTGTCCCTCTTTGGGGAGCCCTGCCCCTCCTTATATATGTTGAAGGGGCGGCTTACATGTGGAGTCCTATTAGGATTAGGACTAGTCTATCTCTAATACAAACCGGATACAAGTCCTGGTCTTAACTCTTTGTAAGATAAATATTCCTTTCCTCTTAAACCGGCCCACCATAGTTGAACCGGCCTTCTAGGCCTTGGGTCTTGTCATCCGTCTGATCCGCCCGTCGGTTTACCAGTGAGTCATAACGACCAAGCGGATTGTTTGTAAACCGCCAAGGTCAGGGCGGGTCTTCAGATAAACCGCCAAGTCCGGCCGGGTTAACTTCCGGCCGGTTTACACCGCGGGGTATATCCCCGACAAGACGGACTAGTCATCATCGGTGAACATCTCCATGTTGATCGTATCTTCCATACGATTCATGTTCGACCTTTTGGTCTCTTGTGTTCCGAGGCCATGTGTGTACATGCTAGGCTCGTCAAGTTAACCTAAGTGTTTGCATGTGTGAATCTGTCTTACACCCGTTGTATGTGAACGTTGGAATCTATCACACCCGATCATCACGTGGTGCTTCGAAACAACGAACTGTCGCAACGGCGCATAGTTAGGGGGAACACTTTCTTGAAATTGTTATGAGGGATCATCTTATTTACTACCGTCGTTCTAAGTAAACAAGATGCAAAAACATGATAAACATCACATGCAATCAAATAATAATAGTGACATGATATGGCCAATATCATATAGCTCCTTGATCTCCATCTTGGGGCTCCATGATCATCTTGTCACCAGCATGACACCATGATCTCCATCATCATGATCTCCATCATCGTGTCTCCATGAAGTTGCTCGCCAACTATTACTTCTACTACTAAGGCTAACATGTTTAGCAATAAAGTAAAGTAATTTACATGGCGTTTCTCAATGACACGCAGGTCATACAAAAAATAAAGACAACTCCTATGGCTCCTGCCGGTTGTCATACTCATCGACATGCAAGTCGTGATTCCTATTACATGAACCTGATCTCATACATCACATATATATCATTCATCATTCATCACAACTTTGGCCATATCACATCACAAGAACACTTGCTGCAAAAACAAGTTAGACGTCCTCTAATTGTTGTTGCAAGTTTTATGTGGCTGCAATAGGGTTCTAGCAAGAACATTTTCTTACCTACGTTAAAGCCACAACGTGATTTGTCAACTTCTATTTACCCTTCATAAGGACCCTTTTCGTCGAATCCGCTCCAACTAAAGTGGGAGAGACAGACACCCGCCAGCCACCTTATGCAACTAGTGCATGTTAGTCGGTGGAACCGGTCTCACGTAAGTGTATATGTAAGGTTGGTCCGGGCCGCTTCATCCCACAATACCGCTGAAGCAAAATAAGACTAGTAGCGGCAAGAAAGTTGACAACATCTATGCCCGCAACAAATTGTGTTCTACTCGTGCAAAGAGAACTACGCATAGACCTAGCTCATGATGCCACTGATGGGGAACATTGAAGAAAACAAAAATTTTCCTACGGTTTCACCAAGATCCATCTATGAGTTCATCTAGCAACGAGTGATCGGATGCATCTACATACCTTCGTAGATCGCGAGCGAAAGCGTTCACTAGAACGTGGATGATGGAGTCGTACTCGCTGTGATCCAAATCACCGATGACCAAGTGCCGAACGGACGGCACCTCCGCGTTCAACACACGTACGGAGCGGATGACGTCTCATCCTTCTTGATCCAGCAAGTGGGAAGGAGAGGTTGAGGAAGATGGCCCCAGCAGCAGCACGACGGCGTGGTGGTGGTGGAGCAGCAGTACTCCGGCAGGGCTTCGTTAAGCTCGTGACGGAGGAGGAGAGGTGTTGGGGAGGGGAGGGGCTGCGCCTTGGATGTGTCCAGCAGCCCTCCCCTCGCCCCTCTATTTATAGGGGAAGGGAGAAGGGGGGGGCAGCCCCTCTAGATTAGATCTAGAGGGGGGGGGCGGCGGCCAAGGGGAGGGGCTTGCCCCCCAAGCAAGGGGGGCGCCCCCCTCAGGGTTTCTCCCAACCCTAGGCGCATGGGCCCTAGGGGGGAGTGGCGCCCCAGCCCACTTTGGGCTGGATCCCTTCCTCATACAGCCCATAAGGCCCTCCGGGAGAGGTGGCCCCTCCCGGTGGACCCCCGGAACCCCTTGTTGGAAATATGCCCTAGAGGCAATAATAAAAGCATTATTATTATATTTCCTTGTTCATGATAATTGTATTTATTCATGCTATAATTGTGTTATCCGGAAATCGTAATACATGTGTGAATAATAGACACCAACATGTCCCTAGTAAGCCTCTAGTTGACTAGCTCGTTGATCAACAGATAGTCATGGTTTCCTGAATATGGACATTGGATGTCATTGATAACGAGGTCACATAATTAGGAGAATGATGTGATGGACAAGACCCAATCCTAAACATAGCACAAGATCGTATAGTTCGTTTGCTAGAGTTTTCCAATGTCAAGTATCCTTTCCTTAGACCATGAGATCGTGCAACTCCCGGATACCGTAGGAGTGCTTTGGGTGTGCCAAACGTCACAACATAACTGGGTGACTATAAAGGTACACTACGGGTATCTCCGAAAGTGTCTGTTGGGTTGACACAGATCGAGACTGGGATTTGTCACTCCGCTTGACGGAGAGGTATCACCGGGCCCACTCGGTAATGCATCATCATAATGAGCTCAGTGTGATCAAAGTGGTTGATCATGGGATCATGTATTACGGTACGAGTAAAGTGACTTGCCGGTAACGAGATTGAACGAGGTATTGGGATACCGACGATCGAATCTCGGGCAAGTAAAATAACGATTGACAAAGGGAATCGTATACGGGATTAATTGAATCCTTGACATCGTGGTTCATCCGATGAGATCATCGTGGAGCATGTGGGAGCCAACATGGGTATCCAGATCCCGCTGTTGGTTATTGCCCGAGAGCCGTCTCGGTCATGTCTGCATGTCTCCCGAACCCGTAGGGTCTACACGCTTAAGGTTCGGTGACGCTAGGGTTGTGAGTATATGTATATGCAGTAACCCGAATGTTGTTCGGAGTCTCGGATGAGATCCTGGACGTCACGAGGAGTTCCGGATTGGTCCGGAGGTAAAGAATTATATATAGGAAGTGCTATTTTGGCCATCGGGACAAGTTTTGGGGTCACCGGTATTGTACCGGGACCACCAGAAGGGTCCCGGGGGTCCACCGGGTGGGGCCACCTATCCCGGAGGGCCCCATGGGCCAAAGTGGGGAGGGGAACCCGCCCATAGTGGGCTGGTGCGCCCCCCTAGGCCCACCCCATGCGCCTAGGGTTGAAACCCTAGGGGTGGGGGGGGGCGCCCCACCTTGCCTTGGGGGCCACTCCAGCCCTTGGCCGCCGCCCCCCCTTGGGAGATCCAATCTCCCAGGGCCGGCGCCCCCCAGGGGCCTATATAAAGGGGGGAGGGGAGGGGGCAGCCGCACCCTTTGCCTTGGCGCCTCCCTCTCCCTCTCCAACACCTCCTCCTCCTCCATAGAGCTCGGCGAAGCCCTGCTGGAGTACTGCAGCTCCATCACCACCACGCCGTCATGCTGCTGCTGGAGCCATCTTCCTCAACCTCTCCTCTCCCCTTGCTGGATCAAGAAGGAGGAGACGTCACGCTGACCGTACGTGTGTTGAACGCGGAGGTGCCGTCCGTTCGGTGCTAGGATCTCCGATGATTTGGATCACGTCCTGTACGACTACCTCATCCCCGTTCTCTGAACGCTTCCGCTCGCGATCTACAAAGGTATGTAGATGCATTCGATCACTCGTTGCTAGATGAACTCATAGATGGATCTTGGTGAAACCGTAGGAAATTTTTTGTTTTCTGCAACGTTCCCCAATAGTGGCATCATGAGCTAGGTCTATGCATAGTTCTTCTTGCGCGAGTAGAACACAATTTGTTGTGGGCGTAGATGTTGTCAACTTTTCTTGCCACTACTAGTCTTATCTTGCTTCAGCGGTATTGTGAGATGAAGCGGCCCGGACCAACCTTACACGTACGCTTACGTGAGACCGGTTCCACCGACTAACATGCACTAGTTGCATAAGGTGGCTGGCGGGTGTCTGTCTCTCCTACTTTAGTTGGAGCGGATTCGATGAAAAGGGTCCTTATGAAGGGTAAATAGAAGTTGACAAATCACGTTGTGGTTTTCACGTAGGTAAGAAAACGTTCTTGCTAGAACCCTAATTCAGCCACGTAAAACTTGCAACAACAATTAGAGGACGTCTAACTTGTTTTTGCAGCAAGTGCTTTGTGATATGATATGGCCAAAGTTGTGATGAATGATGAATGATCTATATGTGATGTATGAGATGTTCATGCTATTGTAATAGGAATCACGACTTGCATGTCGATGAGTATGACAACCGGCAGGAGCCACAGGAGTTGTCTTTATTTTTTGTATGACCTGCGTGTCATTGAGAAACGCCATGTAAATTACTTTACTTTATTGCTAAACGCGTTAGCCATAGTAGTAGAAGTAATAGTTGGCGAGCAACTTCATGGAGACACGATGATGGAGATCATGATGATGGAGATCATGGTGTCAAGCCGGTGACAAGATGATCATGGAGCCCCAAGATGGAGATCAAAGGAGCTATGTGATATTGGCCATATCATGTCACGTTTATTATTTGATTGCATGTGATGTTTATCATGTTTTGCTTCTTGTTTACTTAGAACGACGGTAGTAAATAAGATGATCCCTCATAATAATTTCAAGAAGTGTTCCCCCTAACTGTGCACCGTTGCGACAGTTCGTTGTTTCGAAGCACCGCGTGATGATCGGGTGTGATAGATTCTAACGTTCACATACAACGGGTGTAAGACAGATTTACACATGCAAACACTTAGGTTGACTTGACGAGCCTAGCATGTACAGACATGGCCTCGGAACACAGAAGACCGAAAGGTCGAGCATGAGTGGTATAGAAGATACGATCAACATGAAGATGTTCACCGATGTTGACTAGTCCGTCTCACGTGATGATCGGACACGGCTTAGTTGACTCGGATCATGTTATACTTAGATGACTAGAAGAGGGATGTCTATCTAAGTGGGAGTTCATTAAATAATTTGATTAGATGAACTTTATTATCATGAACTTAGTCTAAAATATTTACAATATGTATTGTAGATCAAATGGCCAATGTAGTCCTCAACTTCAACGCGTTCCTAGAGAAAACCAAACTGAAAGACGATGGCAGCAACTACACGGACTGGGTCCGGAACCTGAGGATCATCCTCATAGCTGCCAAGAAAGATCATGTCCTACAAGCACCGCTGGGTGACGCACCTGTTCTCCCTGCAGAACAAGACGTTATGAACGCTTGGCAGTCACGTTCCGATGACTACTCCCTCGTTCAATGCAGCATGCTTTACAGCTTAGAGCCGGGGCTCCAAAAGCGTTTTGAGAGACATGGAGCATATGAGATGTTCGAAGAGCTGAAAATGGTTTTCCAAGCTCATGCCCGGGTCGATAGATATGAAGTCTCCGACAAATTCTTCAGCTGTAAGATGGAGGAAAATAGCTCTGTCAGTGAACACATGCTCAAGAAGTCTGGGTTGCACAACCGCTTGACTCAACTGGAAGTTAATCTCCCGGATGAAGCGGTCATTGACAGAATCCTCCAGTCGCTTCCACCAAGCTACAAGAGCTTTGTGATGAACTTCAATATGCAGGGGATGGAAAAGACCATTCCTGAAGTATTTGCTATGCTGAAATCAGCAGAGGTAGAAATCAAGAAGGAACATCAAGTGTTGATGGTGAATAAAACCACTAAGTTCAAGAAGGGCAAGGGTAAAAAGAACATCAAGAAGGACGACAAGGAAGTTGCCGCGCCCGGTAAGCAAGTTGCCGGGAAGAAGCCAAAGAATGGACCCAAGCCCGAAGCTGAGTGCTTTTATTGCAAGGGAAGTGGTCACTGGAAGCGGAACTGCCCCAAATACTTAGCGGACAAGAAGGCCGGCAAAACAAAAGGTATATGTGATATACATGTAATTGATGTGTACCTTACCAGTACTCGTAGTAGCTCTTGGGTATTTGATACCGGTGCAGTTGCTCACATTTGTAACTCAAAGCAGGAGCTGCGGAATAAACGAAGACTGGCGAAGGACGAGGTGACGATGCGCGTCGGGAATGGTTCCAAGGTCGATGTGATCGCCATCGGCACGCTTCCTCTACATTTACCTACGGGATTAGTTTTAAACCTCAATAATTGTTATTTAGTGCCAAGTTTGAGCATGAACATTGTGTCTGGATCTCGTTTAATTCGAGATGGCTACTCATTTAAATCCGAGAATAATGGTTGTTCTATTTATATGAGAGATATATTTTATGGTCATGCTCCGACGGTTAATGGTTTATTCTTGATGAATCTCGTACGTGATGATACACATATTCATAGTGTGAATACCAAAAGAGTTAAAGTTGATAATGATAGTCCCACATACTTGTGGCACTGCCGCCTTGGTCACATAGGTGTCAAACGCATGAAGAAGCTCCATGCAGATGGACTTTTAGAGTCTCTTGATTATGAATCATTTGACACATGCGAACCATGCCTCATGGGTAAAATGACCAAGACTCCGTTCTCAGGAACAATGGAGCGAGCAACCAACTTATTGGAAATCATACATACTGATGTGTGCGGTCCAATGAGTGTTGAGGCTCGCGGAGGATATCGTTATGTTCTCACTCTCACGGTTGACTTGAGTAGATATGGGTATGTCTACTTGATGAAACACAAGTCTGAGACCTTTGAAAAGTTCAAGGAATTTCATAGTGGGGTTGAAAATCAACGTGATAGAAAAATCTAGTTTCTACGATCAGATCGTGGAGGAGAATACTTAAGTCACGAATTTGGCACACACTTGAGAAAATGTGGAATAGTTTCACAACTCACGCCGCCTGGAACACCTCAGCGTAATGGTGTGTCCGAACGTCGTAATCGCACTCTATTAGATATGGTGCGATCTATGATGTCTCTTACCGATTTACCGCTATCTTTTTGGGCTATGCTTTAGAGACTTCCGCATTCACTTTAAACAGGGCTCTGTCGAAATCCGTTGAGACAACACCGTATGAATTATGGTTTGGGAAGAAACCTAAGCTGTCGTTTCTAAAAGTTTGGGGATGCGATGCTTATGTCAAGAAACTTCAACCTGAAAAGCTCGAACCCAAGTCGGAAAAATGCGTCTTCATAGGATACCCTAAAGAAACTATTGGGTATACCTTCTACCTCGGATCCGAAGGCAAGATCTTTGTTGCCAAGAATGGATCCTTTCTAGAGAAGGAGTTTCTCTCGAAAGAAGTAAGTGGGAGGAAAGTAGAACTTGATGAAGTGTTACCTCTTGAACCGGAAAATGGCGCAACTCAAGAAAACGTTTCTGAGGTGCCTGCACCGACTAGTGAGGAAATTAATGATGATGATCAAGATCAAGCTCCCACTGAAATTCGTAGGTCAACAAGGACACGTTCCGCACCAGAGTCGTACGGCAACCCTGTCTTGGAAATCATGTTGTTAGACAACGGTGAACCTTCGAACTATGAAGAAGCGATGGCGGGCCCGGATTCCGACAAATGGCTGGAAGCCATGAAACCTGAGATAGGATCCATGTATGAAAACGAAGTATGGACTTTGACTGACTTGCCCGTTGAACGGCGAGCCATAGAAAATAAATGGATCTTTAAGAAGAAGACAGACACGGATGGTAATGTGACCATCTATAAAGCTCGGCTTGTCGCTAAGGGTTATCGACAAGTTCAAGGGGTTGACTACGATGAGACTTTCTCACCGGTAGCGAAGCTGAAGTCCGTCCGAATCATGTTAGCAATTGCCGCATTCTACGATTATGAAATATGGCAAATGGACGTCAAACGGCATTCCTTAATGGTTTCCTTAAGGAAGAATTGTATATGATGCAGCCGGAAGGTTTTGTCGATCCTAAGAATGCTGACAAGGTGTGCAAGCTCCAACGCTCGATTTATGGGCTGGTGCAAGCATCTCAGAGTTGGAACATTCGCTTTGATGAGATGATCAAAGCGTTTGGATTTACGCAGACTTATGGAGAAGCCTGCGTTTACAAGAAAGTGAGTGGGAGCTCTGTAGCATTTCTCATACTATATGTAGATGACATACTTTTGATGGGAAATGATATAGAACTCTTGGACAGCATTAAGGCCTACTTGAATAAGAGTTTTTCAATGAAGGACCTTGGTGAAGCTGCTTATATATTAGGCATCAAGATCTATAGAGATAGATCAAGACGCCTCATAGGTCTTTCACAAAGCACATACCTTGATACGATATTGAGGAAGTTCAATATGGATCAATCTAAGAAGGGGTTCTTACCTGTGTTACAAGGTGTGAAATTGAGCTCAGCTCAATGTCCGACCACGGCAGAAGATATAGAAGAGATGAGTGTCATCCCCTATGCCTCAGCCATAGGTTCTATTATGTATGCCATGCTGTCTACCAGACCTGATGTAAACCTTGCCGTAAGCTTGGTAGGAAGGTACCAAAGTAATCCCGGCAAGGAACACTGGACAGCGGTCAAGAATATCCTGAAGTACCTGAAAAGGACTAAGGAAATGTTTCTCGTTTATGGAGGTGACGAAGAGCTCGTCGTAAAGGGTTACGTCGACGCTAGCTTCGACACAGATCTGGATGACTCTAAGTCACAAACCGGATACGTGTATATTTTGAATGGTGGGGCAGTAAGCTCGTGCAGTTGCAAGCAAAGCGTCGTGGCGGGATCTACATGTGAAGCGGAGTACATGGCAGCCTCGGAGGCAGCACATGAAGCAATTTGGGTGAAGGAGTTCATCACCGACCTAGGAGTCATACCCAATGCGTCGGTGCCAATCAAACTCTTCTGTGACAACACTGGAGCTATTGCACTTGCCAAGGAGCCCAGGTTTCACAAGAAGACCAGGCACATCAAGTGTCGCTTCAACTCCATTCGTTAAAATGTTCAAGATGGAGACATAGATATTTGTAAAGTACATACGGACCTGAATGTAGCAGATCCGTTGACTAAACCTCTCCCTAGAGCAAAACATGATCAACACCAGAATTCCATGGGTGTTCGATTCATCACAATGTAACTAGATTATTGACTCTAGTGCAAGTGGGAGACTGTTGGAAATATGCCCTAGAGGCAATAATAAAAGCATTATTATTATATTTCCTTGTTCATGATAATTGTCTTTATTCATGCTATAATTGTGTTATCCGGAAATCGTAATACATGTGTGAATAATAGACACCAACATGTCCCTAGTAAGCCTCTTGTTGATTAGCTCGTTGATCAATAGATAGTCATGGTTTCCTGACTATGGACATTGGATGTCATTGATAACGAGGTCACATCATTAGGAGAATGTTGTGATGGACAAGACCCAATCCTAAACATAGCACAAGATCGTATAGTTCGTTTGCTAGAGTTTTCCAATGTCAAGTATCCTTTCCTTAGACCATGAGATCGTGCAACTCCCGGATACCGTAGGAGTGCTTTGGGTGTGCCAAACGTCACAACATAACTGGGTGACTATAAAGGTATACTACGGGTATCTCCGAAAGTGTCTGTTGGGTTGACACGGATCGAGACTGGGATTTGTATCTCCGCTTGACGAAGAGGTATCACCGGGCCCACTCGGTAATGCATCATCATAATGAGCTCAATGTGATCAAAGTGGTTGATCACAGGATAATGCATTACGGTACGAGTAAAGTGACTTGCCGGTAACGAGATTGAACGAGGTATTGGGATACCGACGATCGAATCTCGGGCAAGTAAAATACCGATTGACAAAGGGAATCATATACGGGATTAATTGAATCCTCGACATCGTGGTTCATCCGCTGAGATCATCGTGGAGCATGTGGGAGCCAACATGGGTATCCAGATCCCGCTGTTGGTTATTGCCCGAGAGCCGTCTCGGTCATGTCTGCATGTCTCCCGTACCCGTAGGGTCTACACGCTTAAGGTTCGGTGCCGCTAGGGTTGTGAGGATATGTATATGCAGAAACCCGAATGTTGTTCGGAGTCCCGGATGAGATCCCGGACATCACGAGGAGTTCCGGATTCGTCCGGAGGTAAAGAATTATATATAGGAAGTGCTGTTTTGGCAATCGGGACAAGTTTCGGGGTCACCGGTATTGTACCGGGACCACCAGAAGGGTCCCGGGGGTCCACCGGGTGGGGCCACCTATCCCGGAGGGCCCCATGGGCCAAAGTGGGGAGGGGAGCCAGCCCATAGTGTGCTGGTGCGCCCCCCTAGGCCCACCCCATGCGCCTAGGGTTGAAACCCTAGGGGTGGGGGGCGCCCCACCTTGGCTTGGGGGCCACTCCAGCCCTTGGCCGCCGCCCCCCCTTGGGAGATCCAATCTCCCAGGGCCGGCACCCCCCCAGGGGCCTATATAAAGGGGGGAGGGGAGGGGGCAGCTGCACCCTTTGCCTTGGCGCCTCCCTCTCCCTCTTCAACACCTCCTCCTCCTCCATAGAGCTCGGCGAAGCCCTGCCGGAGTACTGCAGCTCCATCACCACCACGCCGTCGTGCTGCTGCTGGAGCCATCTTCCTCAACCTCTCCTCTCCCCTTGCTGGATCAAGAAGGAGGAGACGTCATGCTGACCGTACGTGTGTTGAACGCGGAGGTGCCGACCGTTTGGTGCTAGGATCTCCGGTGATTTGGATCACGTCGTGTACAACTACTTCATCCCCGTTCTCTGAACGCTTCCGCTCGCGATCTACAAAGGTATGTAGATGCATCCGATCACTCGTTGCTATATGAACTCATAGATGGTTCTTGGTGAAACCGTAGGAAAATTTTTGTTTTCTGCAACGTTCCCCAACACCCCTCAGGTGGCCCCGGTACAATACCGATATGCCCCCGAACCTTTCCGGTGACCGTATGACAACTTCCCATATATAAATCTTTACCTCCGGACAATTCCGGAACTCCTCATGACGTCCAGGATCTCATCCGGGACTCCGAACAACATTCGGTAATCACATATAAATCTTCCTAATAACCCTAGCGTCACCGAACCTTAAGTGTGTAGACCCTACGGGTTCGGGAGACACGCAGACATGACCGAGACGACTCTCCGGTCAATAACCAATAGCGGGATCTGGATACCCATGTTGGCTCCCGCATGCTCCTCGATGATCTCATCGGATGAACAACGATGTCGAGGATTCAATCAACCCTGTATACAATTCCCTTTGTCAATCGGTATTTTACTTGCCTGAGATTTGATCGTCGGTATCCCAATACCTCGTTCAATCTCGTTACCGGCAAGTCACTTTACTCGTACCGTAATGCATGATCCCGTGATCAAACACTTTGATTACATTGAGCTCATTATGATGATGCATTACCGAGTGGGCCCCGTGATACCTCTCCGTCATACGGTGTGACAAATCCCAGTCTCGGTCCGTGTCAACCCAACAGACACTTTTGGAGATACCCGTAGTATACCTTTATAGTCACCCAATTACGTTGTGACATTTGGCACACCCAAAGCACTCCTACGGTATCCGGGAGTTACACGATCTCATGGTCTAAGGAAAAGATACTTGACATTGTAAAAGCTCTAGCAAACGAATTATACGATCTTGTGCTATGCTTAGGATTGGGTCTTGTCCATCACATCATCCTCCTAATGATGTGATCTCGTTACCAATGACATCCAATGTCCATAGTCAGGAAACCATGACTATCTATTGATCAACGAGCTAGTCAACTAGAGGCTTACTAGGGACTTGTTGGTGTCTATGTATTCTTTATTTTCTCTTACTTTTAGGACTCCATACTTCGGAAGACCTGTTCGGCAATCCAACTGCCGCACAAATGATGCAAGAACTAGGGAAGCAGAAAAGCTACGCTGCATTATAGAACTCCCAGGTGGTCTCTATCACGAGCAGTATACCTGTTTTGCATACTATTCCGCAGCCTGCCCCTGGAAAGGACATGATTAAATAGTCCCGCTTTTGCTTATCACACTATTTGTATCGTTCTGGTTCAATCGCAGCCTTTCTATAAACAATGCATAGCTTTTGTCTACTATTGCATTACTGTTTTTTACAAATATATGTTGATTAACGACATGTTGCACCCGTACACTTTGGTACGGTCAATACGCCAGGGGCTTCAGTACCCCCCCCCCAATATGGTGTGAGAAGTCCGAACACTTTAACAAGTACGGCACCCCGAACTTATAGCATTATATGCATTGGCTCCGAGTCATGTCTTGGGTCAATAGTTGGGTTTGCCCGGCTCCTATGTTTTGGTGCCTTACGTTTCGTTGTATCGGCTAAGGTAGCACTAGGAGAACTACTGCGAGTGTGCCCCAGTTGAGCTGGGCGGAACACCTCAGTAGAGAAAGCTAAAACTGACTGTCATGATGAAGCGAGAGACTGGTCGCTGTTCGAGAGGTGTTTCGAGTCCCTAAAGACTTATGCCGCTTAGAGCGAGGAGTCGGCTTTATCCGGCCAAAGACGTGGATAGCGCCCCGAACTCGGTCTTCCGAATACTAGGGGCTTCGCCGAAATTTAAAATTGTAGAATTCTATGGCTAAGTGAGAGTGTTCGAGCATTATAGTCCGATTGCCTTGTTCGTTGTGCTGAGCGCCTCCCTCGAAGGACCCAAACATGGGAAAAAGAGCGCTCAGGTTTATCCCGAACACCCTAGCACTAGTGGCACGGGGGAAGAAGACGACGACTGGCCATCTCTCAATTTTGATAAACAGCCGCACAGAAAGTAATATTTTAAATTCAAAAAGCATTGCTTAGCGCATATGAACAAGTTTTCAAGCGCACAGGACAATACGAGCAAGTCTACTAAAAAATTACATCCCTGGAACATTCATCGGCCATAAGGCGGGCACCATTCAGAACGTCCTTATAATAGTTCTCGGGCTTGCGATGCTCTTTCCCCGGCGGCGGCCCGTCCTTCACAAGCTTCTCACCATCCAGCTTGCCCCAGTGCACCTTAGCGCGGGCAAGGGCCCTACGGGCACCTTCGATACAGACGGAGCGCTTGATGACCTCGAGCCTTGGACAGGCCTCCACCAGCCGCCGCACCAGCCCGAAGTAGCTCCTAGGTAGAGCCTCTCCAGGCCACAGCCGAACTATGAGGCCCTTCATGGCCTGTTCGGCTACCTTGTGGAGCTCGACCAGCTGCTTCAGCTAGTCGCTCAGGGGCACAGGGTGTCCGGCCTCAGCATACTGAGACCAGAACACCTTCTTCGTCGAGCTGCCCTCTTCGGCTCAGTAGAATGCGGCGGCATCAGACACGCTACGGGGAAGATCTGCGAATGCTCCTGGAGAGCTCCGGATTCGGGTAAGTAACAAGAAGCTCACCTTTACATGTTTACTTGGCAGACTTGGCATTTTCAATAGCTGCCGCGAGCTCGGATGCTCGCGTCTTTGAGTCAAGCTCCAAACTCTCATGTTTTTTCATAAGAGCCTGGAGCTCTTGCTGCACCTCGCCAACCTGGGCTTCATACCTCTCCTGCTCGGAGCGCTCCGTGGCCGCTCTCTTCTCGGCCTTGGCCAACGCTTGCTTGAGGGTCGCCACCTCAGTTGTGGCCCCTACAATAGCCATGTTAATCCTGTCATATTTTTTGCAATTGCACTTTTATATTTTTGTTTTTTCTATAAGGTATCTCTTACCTTCTTTCTCCTCGAGTTGTCGCTTGGCAAGGCCGAGCTCTTGCTCGAACCGCTCGAGGCCCTGCTTCAGTGTGCCCACCTCTGCAGTCAGTGTGGCGGTCGCCAGCAGCGAAGCCTGCATACGCATATTGACTCTTTTTCTGTTAGACTCCTGCGAATTTTATTAGATCCTCTATTCGGCTTTTCTTTCCGAACGCCAAACAGAGCATCAGGGGCTACTGTCTATGCGGTAATATTTTTACATATTCTGTACTTACCTCGAAGCCTGTTAGAAGGCTGGCACAAGCTTCAGTCAGTCCGCTCTTGGCGGACTAAACCTTCTGGATCACCGCACTCATAATAGTGCGGTGCTCCTCGTCGATGGAGGCGCCGTTAAGCACCTCCAGCAGATTGTCCGGCGCCTCTGGTTGGACGGGGGCCGACGGCTCAGTAGGCTTGCTCCTCTTGGAAGGAGTTCGCCTACCGCGGTCTAGAACCGTTGACGATTCCGGCCCGGTGTCCGGCTCAAAGCCGGACTTGGAGCCCTGGGGGGTTTTATCCCCTTTACTCCTGGAGTCCGGGAGGTCGCCTTGCGGCTCCTCTTGGACCATCCTCTCCTGGCCCGGAACCTGTCGGGACGCCACCTCGGCATCGCCCGTAGGGCGGGGGGAGGTAGCAGGGGGAAGTGAATTCACGTCCGATGAATCCAGGGAGCCGCTCGACGACTCGTCGACCCGGCCTTGGGTGGACTACATAATCATATTCGACATAAGGAAAGGCTGTGCAATAAAGGAATGCTATGAATTACTCGGGTGTCCGGATGCTTATGATTCCGCCGGACGCTTGGCCCTGTGCGGCCACTCCTCTTCGTCGTCATCGACGTCGGTGGGGTAGTCCGGAGGAAGGGTCTTCCCCTTCTTGGACCCTTCGGCCTCCGCGGTCGGGGCGGCCTTCCTTTTCTTTCCTCCCCCCGCTGGAGGGGGAGAGATTTCTTCTTCCTCCTCCTCGTTTTCACGGGAGGAGCGCGTCTCGGATTCGTCGGATGATGAATCCGACACCTCCAGGCGCCGGGCACTCTTTCGAGTCCCTGTGGCCTTCTTCTTGGCCTTCTTCTCCGGCACCACGTAAGGTGCCGGAGCCAGCAGCTTCGCTAAGTGAGCATCGGCTGGGTCTTCGGGCAAAGGGGCCGGTCAGTCGATCTGTCCGGACTTCGCCGGCCAATCCTGTCAAAGGAAAGGGAGATTAGATCCCGCATAGAGTCAAACTATGGAAAACTAAACATCCTATAAAAGGTAAAAACAGCTTACCGCACTAGCGTGACGCTGCGCGCTGAATCCACGGTCCTCGAAAGCGGATGCGGGAGCCTCGGCGTCTTTGAATAGCACCTTCCAGGCGTCATCGTACGTCGTGTCGAAGAGCCTGTTCAGGGTTCGTTGCTGCGCCAGGTCGAACTCCCACAGATTGAAAGCCCGTTGTTGACACGGGAGGATCCGGCGGATGAGCATAACCTGGACTACGTTGACAAGCTTGAGCTGCTTGTTCACCAGGGTTTGGATGCATTTTTGCAGTCCGGTTACCTCTCCTTTATTGCCCCACGACAGGCCCGTCTCTTTCCAAGATGTGAGCCGCGTAGGGGGTCCGGACCGGAACTCGGGGGTTGCGACCCATTCGGGGTCGCACGGCTCGGTGATGTAAAACCACCCCGATTGCCACCCCTTCAGGGTCTCCACAAAGGAGCCCTCGAGCCATAGGACGTTGGCTATCTTGCCCGCCATGGCACCTCCGCACTCCGCCTGGTTGCCGCGCACCACCTTAGGCTTGACGTTGAAAGTCTTGAGCCATAGGCCGAAATGGGGGCGGATGCAGAGGAAAGCCTCACACACGACGATAAACGCCGAGATGTTGATGACGAAGTTCGGGGCCAGATCATGGAAATATAGGCCATAGTAGAACACGAGCCCCCGGACGAACGGGTGGAGAGGAAAGTCCAGTCCACGGAGGAAATGGGGAAGGAATACTACCCTCTCATGGGGCCTTGGGGTGGGGAGGAGCTGCCCCTCTTCGGGAAGCCGGTGCGCGATGTTGTTAGACAAGTATCCAGCCTTCCTCAGTTTTCTGATGTGTCCCTCCGTGACGGAGGAGGCCATCCACTTGCCTCCCTCTCCGGACATGGCTGGAGAAGGTCGAGGTGGGAAGTGCGGGCTTGGGCGCTGGAGCTCGAGTGCGCGGAAGATGGATAGGCAAAGGAGGAAGAAGGCGTAGGTAAAAAGGTGGATCCTTATTCCCTTATATGGGCGGATGCGGCTATGCGTCCCCACCAGCCTGATAAAACTCGCTTATCTCCCAAGCGCCGTAATCAATGGCGCGGTTGGGTTACCCACGTCCGTATTGATGAGAATCCCGTAAATAAGGGGACATGATCTCTGCTTTGACAAGACATGCCAAGGAAACCGCCTCGCAAAATGCGCTGAGGTGGGGGAGTAAAAACGATTCGAATAAAGACTTGGCCGTGGTGTGGTGTCATGCTACGGAATACATCAGCAGATTAGATTTGTGTAAATATTATTCTCTCTATGGCAATATGTGGAAACTTATTTTGCAGAGCCGCACACTATCCTTAGTGTTCAAAATCTTCTATGAAGTATTTGGAGGAGGAACCCGCCTTGCAATACCGATGACAATCTGCGCGCCGGACTCGTCGTCATTGAAGCCTGGTTCAGGGGCTACTGAGGGAGTCCTGGATTAGGGGGTGTCCGGATGGCCGGACTATACCTTCAGCCGGACTCCTGGACTATGAAGATGCAAGATTAAAGACTTCGTCCCGTGTGCAGAAGGGACTTTCCTTGGCATGGAAGGCAAGCTTGGCGATACGGATATGTAGATCTCCTACTATTGTAACCGACTCTGTGTAACCCTAACCCTCTCCGGTGTCTATATAAACCAGAGGGTTTTAGTCCGTAGGACAAAAAATAACAATCATACCATAGGCTAGCTTCTAGGGTTCAGCATCCTTGATCTCGTGGTAGATCTACTCTTGTACTACCCATATCATCAATATTAATCAAACAGGACGTAGGGTTTTACCTCCATCAAGAGGGCCCGAACCTGGGTAAAACATCGTGTCCCTTGTCTCCTGTTACCATCCTCCTAGACGCAGAGTTCGGGACCCCCTACCCGAGATCCGCTGGTTTTGACACCGACAGTGGGCACAACCCACCAGGGCGCGCCTGGGCCTCCTGACGCACCCTGGTGGGTTGTGCCCCCCTCGGGGCACCCCCAGGTGCAACCAGGGCCCATTGCCTTCCTTCTGGCCCATAAAAACACATCGTGGAGTTTCGTGGCATTTGGACTTCGTCTGATATTGATTTCCTGCAATGTTAAAAACATGGAAAAACAACAACTGGTACTTGGCACTATGTCAATAGGTTAGTACCAACAAATGATATAAAATGACCATAAAATGATTATAAAACATCCAAGATTGATAATAAAACAGCATGGAACAATAAAAAATTATAGATACGTTGGAGACATATCATATGCCATTTTATATCATTTTTGGGAATTATCCTATTAACTCAGGCCCACTGCCAGTTCCCGTTTTCTACTTGTTTTGGTTTTACAAAAAATCCTTAACAAACGAAGTCCAAACATGACGAAACTATTTGACAATTTTTTTTCTGGACAAAAAGAGAACCTAGAAGCTTCGGGAGGAGGAGGAAGACATACGAGGGAGCCACAAGGTAGGGGAAGCACACTACACATTCTTCTCTATTTAGTGACAAAAACCATGGTGACGAAAGAGAAAATGTCTCCTAAAATCATGTTCTGTGGTCGTCCACCGTCACGAGGTGTTTTCCTCCCGGGGTAGCGCCCTCGGCAACTTTGGCGATGTTCTGACCTGAAATTGGGCGACGCTTTTGGGCGTCACTAGGCATGCTCATTCTCAGAGACGATTTGTAGTGTCATAGAAAATGTTTGGTGTCACAAACGATGTTAGGCGAGTTAAGAAAAATGGATAACGAAATGGCTTGTTCGTGTTCAGAATGTAGTACCTTATAAATTCTGCCATGGTAGAGTTTATAACATATTAGAATCGAATTCTCTGGGTTTAGGGTTAAGATGCTCATATCAAAATCCATTGATAATTTTTCCGTGCGTTCTCTCAGTACTTCAAAAGTCATAATTTCTTAATGGTACTTAACAAAATATACATGTTCATCATCATGACATCAGTACCAACAGTAGCATAAAACATGACCTACAGAGATGGACGATCGTTGAGGCAATGTAGCACCCCCAGTATCAGACTATAGTAACCTCACCCTAATGTGCCATGTCACCACTTTTGATTAAGGCTAATTGCCTCTTAGTTGAAAGTCAATTGAAATTTACAAATAAGGTTGGAAAATAGTTCATCATTTTGAAAATATTCCAAAACTAATATTGGTAATGTTAAACAACCTCACCTCTTTGCTCTTTTGAGCTCTAGCTATTAAAAAAAGTAACAAAACAGTAAATTAAATACTTTTCTAGTTTATAAAAATTCTAAACCATCTATTATATACTTAAAACTATAGGCAAACAAGCCATCACGTTCGCACACATAGATTAAATTACCTTAACCGTTAATTTTAGATATATATGTCTGAGATTTAAAGATGTATACGTTACATACGAATAATATAGCTATGTAGAAAAAAGTTCGACACGTCACATACAAATAGATATGTGCTCCAGCATGAGCCAAACACGATGGACAAGTAAATAAACTGGAGCAGTCCGGTTAAGTTAAAAAAGTGGAGCAGTCCAATTGGCGTACGTTCCTAGGCAAGAGCCCGACCTGCTACAGTCCGTTTCATACATTAGCAGAAAAAAGGGCAAGCAATGATATCATGGGTCAGGTCATCAACCAATGTGAGGTTTGTTACGTGGCAAAAGACATAAATCTGACCTCAGGGCAAAACTTTTTCACAAACTAAACTATGTTTAAAAGTATTTCACCCAGCTGACTCCTAATATGCAACGTCTAACAGAAAGGCGTTGCACTCTAGTGTGCAGCGCCTAAGACACAGACGCTACACTGTGCAGCGCCTAGCTGTAAAGAGTTGCACTACACTGTGCAGTGCTAGCTGTAAGGAGTTGCACAGTAGAGTGCAGCGCCTTATTATTGGGAGCTGCACAAAAGGGTTAGCGGTGTGAAATATTTTGAAAAACAATTTAGTTTATGAAATACTTTCACTTTGAGGTCAAATTTGTCAATTTTGCATTGTTACGTTACATGCTTATTATAAGTTGGGGGTTCAACCCACAACAATTGACATGTATCCCTAAAAAAAATTTGACATGTATATTCATTCTCCTCTTTTTATGACGGAACGTACATTCATTCCCACATCCTTCTATACGATAAAACACAAGAGCTACAAATTGATGCGCGCATATGAGCTATATCAAAAGGAAAAATAGAGCAACTTTTTTTTTCTTCTTTTGCAGTAAAAACTATAGGAAAAGGAAATAATAGGGTCAACTTTTTTTCAATAAAAAGGTTGGTTGACGAATGGGAATGTTGATTGGACAAGTAATTCGAGAGGTATACGGCTCATATATAGAAAATGTTAAAATGAGTCAACGATTTTTCAAAAAAGGTCGATTGCCGAATGAATTATGACTGGACAATGAATCTGAGAGGTATACGGCTCAGCCAAGAAAACGAGCCCATATTAGATATGCAGCACAATGCACCAAAACCGTACACATGACACCTCAAAAAAGAATAAAGCGAAACCGTTGTGTATATATACGGTATAATTATTTCCTTTTTGAATTACTAGCCAACACACCCGCAGTTTTGTTTTAACTAACCAACATGCATCCTACCACGGTGCATCATATCAAAGAATTTAGGAATGCAAGATTTAGCAGGTACGTACATGGATATGGGCATATATATTGTAGTCAGGACAAGGAGACAGAACGGTTAGAAGATCCATGAGCAATGTGCTATGTGTGCATGTGAGTGTACTATTCAACATAGGTACAATGATGTTTTCAAGAAAAAAAAGTCATGTGCATATGTAATGTTCTTTATTTTAATTCATAGTGCAAAGTTACTCCAACACTTATATTTAGAGAACTCAATTTCTAAAAAACACACTACTGGTGAAACCAAAATGGCACAAGTTGAAAATCAGTAGAGTGAAAAAGGGATAATACTGTAAATGCAATAACTCATAAATTGTGACACACAGAAGTCGAGCGATCTCTCTTGAAGATGCACTTTGGTAACAACTGCCTCCTATATATTTCTTATGAAAGAAGTAAATATATAAAAGTGAATGAAACCAAATATCAACCGCTGATGCGACAACTAACCGACAAGAAAAGAAATATATAAAAGTATGTTGTTTACTATATTTAGCCATACAATTGGACATGCCATATACGAAATTATCCCCACGGAAAAATAAAATATCGATTTAACATTCGAAGAAAGTCTATATTGCGTCTACAAGTTCCAGAAATTTGAAAAAGAATTCGGTAAAAGTAAGAGAAATTTGCCATATTGTTCTCATCTGAACTATATAAAAGTGTACAAATAGATTAACTTTGGAATGCAATTATATGGAAAGTAGCTATTAGAATTGTACCCAGAAAACAGCGTGAAGGTGAAAAGTAGCTTAATTCATGTAGAAACCTATATGAATCAAGCAATAAGATTTAAAGCAATACTAAAATGTGGAATATACTATAAGAATATTAAACATTAGTGATTAGAACTACAGACCAAAAATGCTTCTATAGATATAATTAACATTGTCCATGGTATATAATTTTGATATACTTCATCAATATTTTGATGTATGGAGAAGTACAAGCAGAGATAGACATACTTGAATAACAATTAGCATCAAAGCACAAAGTATTGACAAAAAATGCTAACCATGAAAGTAAATAACAAATGAATAATAAATAATTGATTAAGAAAAATTTGTGTTGTCAAACTCCTAACATCAGCTGAGATTGCCAAGTAAAAGTGTTAAGTAGATACTTAAAATACAAATGTTTATGATAATATAGAATATTATTTATATGGAATATTGATACATCATTTGACCAAAAGACCCTAGCTATATATTTAGTAGCATGTATCTTAACATGTTGAATCTAGCCGCGCAAATGCGCGGTCCACCCTGCTAGTTTTAAATAAATCCCAAACGCTTTTTGTGATAGTGCATAAGATTGCAATTAGAATTATGGATGAAGTCCCATATTTTATAAAAGACATTTGCTACTAGTAATAAAATAAAACAGTTAAGGAATAAAAGAAACAAAAAAATAAAAGAGAAGAAGCAGAAAGGTGACACTCTGCCACGGGCCTGCCGTGCCACAGTGCCGGCCTCGCCCAAACACCCTTCCTCTGTTCATTGGGTGCTCGTTGACCCAACGCGCCCGTACATGGCGCCGATGGCCACGAGGCGGCCATACGGTGGCTCCCCGGCCTACTAGTCGCTGGCAACCCCCCTGGCGCTAACCCTAACCCTAGCGCTGCCCTTTCTTCCCCCCTCGCCCCTCTCCCTCTTTGTCCCGATCGCCCGACCGCTGTCGTCACCTCGCTACCTTACAACCATGGCCATGGGCCGTTCATCACCGCCATTCCTTGTCCAGAAGCACCGCCACCGTCTGCCACATAGTTCGCGCTATCGGGCTCGAGCCGGGGCACCCTCAAGCCGCCTCAAGCTAGCGAGGTGGGATTAAACATCCACCCGTCGGACGCCATGCCAGCCGCAGCCCTTTCGTCCTGGTTGGTGGCACCAACCGGGACCAATTCCCACCTTTCGTCCCGGTTGGTGGCACCAACCGGGATCAATGCCCACCTTCCGTCGTAGTTGGAGGCACCAACCAGGACTAAAGGTCTCTCCTTCCTGCCCTTTGGGTTGCTCAAAGTAGACCTTTAGTCCCGGTTGGTGGCACAAACCGGGACGAAAGGTGGGCATTGGTCCCGGTTGGTGCCACCAACCAGGACCAATGCTTTGTGTATATAACCAGACACTTAGAAAATTTTCAGTTTTATTCTCCTAGTTGCCCCCGACGAAGCCGAGCACATCGACGCCGCCAGGCTGCCCCGACACCCTCCGCCGCCCCCGCCGTCGCCGTCTCCATCACCGCCGTCGCCCGCGCCCTGCCCCGCCCCCGATCAACCCGTCCGCACCCTGCCCCGGCACGTCCCCGCGCCCCTACCCCGTCGTCGCCGTCGGCGTCCTCGCCCCCGACCCCGCGCCCCTGCCCCGTCGTCGTCATCGCCCAAGCCCCACTATGAGCCGCCGCGCCGCCCCGACCGTTTTCTTTTATTATTATTAAATATGTTTATGTATTGTATGTATTTATATGAGATCATTGTCAAAAAAATAAGTCGAACGACAAATGTTACCTCCAAATTTGAAAAAAAATTGAAAAAATATATGTGATCATTGCCCCGGTATGTATATGTTCATGTAATGTATGTATATGTCAAAAAAATTGAAAAACAAGATGTGATCATTGTCACACCAAACGCTATACTTATTTGTTTTTTCACCGAAGAATCACTGTTCATTGGGAGAATATGCTCGCAAGAGCCACAACGGCCCTGGCATAGTGTATTTTTTTTGATATGATGAACTTTTTAGTAATGCTCATCTGATGTTTTTTTGTTCATAGAATATCTTTTTGTTCATAGCATTTTTGGTCCATGTATATATGTATGTGTATTTATGGATGGATGGATGTATATATATGTATATATATATAATGATCATATGATGTTTTTTATGTTCATAGAATATTTTGTTTCATAGAAATTAGTTAAAATTTACCAAGTTACTAAGTTACTAAGTTCAAATGTTCATATATTCAAAGTGAGTTAATTAAAAGACTCACTAAGTTAAAATTTACCCCCTCCCCGATAACTTCGCCATGAGGGGGGACGTCGGACATGCATGAGAGAGAGGCGGTCTGCTCGCCCGACCAACTATCGAGGCCACCCAAACTCTAGAAGAAAGAGCATCGTTGTCGACCTAGCCCGGCCCTCCCCAATAACTTTGACATAAGGGTGGACGTCGGACATGCATGAGAGAGGGGCGGTCTGCTCGCCCGACCAACTATAGAGGCCACCCAAACCATAGAAGAAAGAGCGTCATTGTCGATCTACCCCGGCCCTCCCAAATAACTTCGACATGAGGGGTGACATCGGACATGCATGAGCGAGAGGCGGTCCACTCAACCAGCTGTAGAGGCTACCCAAACGCTAGAAGAAAGAGCGTCGTTGTCGATCTACCCCTTCCCCGATAACTTAGACATGATGGGGGCGTCGGACATGAATAACAGAGAGGCGGTCCGCTCGCCTGACCAACTTTCGAGGCCACCCAAACCCTAGAAGAAAGAGCGCCGTTCCCGATCTATCATTGATGGCATAGGTGAATGGGGTAGAATGCATGGATAGTTTGATCTCCTGCATTGCGATTAATTTTCGCAAAGTGTCCTGTCCTGAAAGTATAACCCCAATAACTTTGACATGAGGGGGGACATCGGACATGCACGAGAGGCGGTCCGCAAACAATCCATTGATCATATATGCATATGATTCCTGTTGTGATTAGCTAGGTCTATGTTTGCCACTAATCCATCTCTCATGTTTGTATATTGCCATGTAATATTTGCAGAAACTATAGAAAGAGACTTAGAACAAGAACAATTGTTGGGGGATATAATCCTCGCCGAAGGTGATCCCTTGTCGTTTCTCAACGACACCGATGGTCGGGAAGGAGAGGATGACGGCTCCGGTGATCCAACAATGGAGGCGGAAGGAGATCATGAAAGCTTGCAACTTCTTGAGCTTGCGTTGGTTTTTCCCTTGAAGAGGAAACGGTGATGCAGCAAAGTAGAGCTATTTATTTCCCTCAGTTAGTGAACCAAGGTATCAACCTAGTAGGAGACAACGCACAAATCACCAATACCCACACAAACAATCAAACAACTTGTACCCAACGCGATAAAAGGGTTGTCAATCCCTTCACAGTCACTTGCAAAAGTGAGATCTAATAGAGATAGATGAAACTGAACAAAAGATAAAGTAAATAATTTTGGTATTTTTTGTTTATAGATCGGAAAGTAAAAGATTAGAAAATAGTAGATCAGAAACTAATATAATGGAAAACAGTAGATCAGAAACTTATATGATGGAAAATAGACACGGGGGACATAGGTTTCACTAGAGGCTTCTCTCAAGATAGAAAATAATATGGTGGGTGAACAAATTACTGTCGAGAAATTGATAGAAAAGCATAAAATTATGACGATATCTAAGGCAATGATTATGAAATATAGGCATCACGTCCGTGTCAAGTAGACCGAAACGATTCTACATCTACTACCATTACTCCACACATCGACCGACTCCTGCCTGCATCTAGAGTATTAAGTTCATTAAGTACAGAGTAGATCTAGAGTATTAAGATGACACGATGTTGAGGAATAAACTCAAGCAATATGATGTAAACCCCATCTTTTTATCCTCGATGGCAACAATACAATACATGCCTTTCTACCCCTACTGTCACTGGGAAAGGACACCGCAAGATTGAACCCAAAGCTAAGCATTTCTCCCATTGGAAGAAAAACCGATCTAGTTGGCCAAACCAAACCGATAGTTCAAAGAGAATTACAAAGATATCAAATCATGCATATAAGAATTCAGAAAAGATTCAAATAATATTCATAGATAAGCTGATCATAAATCCACAATTCATCGGATCTCGACAAACACACCGCAAAAGAATACTACATCGGATAGATCTCTAGGAACATCAAGGAGAACATGGTATTGAGAATCAAAGAGAGAGAAGAAGCCACCTAGCTACTAGCTATGGACCCATAGGTCTGTTGTATACTCATGCTTCATCATAAGGGCAATATAGTTGATGTAGAAGACCTCCATGATCGAATCCCCCTCCGACAGGGTGCCGGAAAAGGCCCCAAGATGGGATCTCAAGGGTACATAAGGTTGTTCCGGTGAAAAAGTGTTTTCGTGGATGCTTCTGGTGGTTTGGGTATATATGTAGGCGAAAGAATTAGGTCAGGGAAGTCATGGGGGGGGGCACAAGGCAGGGGGCGCACCTACCTCCGGGGTGCGCCCTCCCCCCTTGTGGCCGCCTCATGGCTCTTCTGACTTGATCTCTATGTCTCTGGGGTGTCTTCTGGTCCAAGAAATATCATTGTGAAGGTTTTATCCCGTTTGGACACCGTTTGGCATTCCTTTTCTACGGAACTCAAAAACAAGGAAAAGAACAAAAACTGGCACTAGGCTCTAGGTTAATAGGTTGTTCCCAAAAATAATATAAAATAGCATATTAATGTATATAAAACATCCAAAATAGATAATATAATAGCATGGAACAATAAAATATTATAGATACATTGGAGACATATCAAGCATCCCCAAGCTCAATTCCTGCTCGTCCTCGAGTAGGTAAATGATAAAAATATAATTTTTTATGCTACATAACACATTTATCCATGTAATTTTCTTTATTGTGGCATGAATGTTCAGATCCATAAGATTCAAAACAAAAGTTTAATATTGACATAAAAACAATAATACTTCAAGCATAACAACAAGGCAATTATGTCTTCTCAAAATAACATAGCCAAAGAAAGCATATCCCTACAAAATCATATAGTCTGGCTATGCTCCATCTTCATCACACAAAATATTCAAATCATGCACAACCCCGATGACAAGCCAAGCAATTGTTTCATAATTTTGATGTTCCCAAACTTTTTCAACTTTCACGCAATACATGACCGTGAGCCAAGGACATATCACTATAGGTGGAATAGAGTATGGTGGTTGTGGAGAAAACAAAAAGGAGGAGATAGTCTCACATCAACTAGGCGTATCAACGGGCTATGGAGATGCCCATCAATAGATATCAATGTGAGTGAGTAGGGATTGCCATACAACAGATGCACTAGAGCTATAAATTTATGAAAGCTCAATAAAGAAACTAAGTGGGTGTGCATCTAACTCGCTTGCTCACCAAGACCTACGACAATTTTGAGGAAGCCCATCATTGGAATATACAAGCCAAGTTCTATAATGAAAATTTACCACTAGTATATGAAGATCGTGGTGCTACTTTAAAGCACAAGTGTGGTAAAAGGATAGTACCATTGCCCCTTCTCTCTTTTCTCTTTTTTTATTTGGGCATTCTCTCTTTTTTTTTGTCCTCTTTTTTTTCGTACGGAGTCTCACCCCGACTTGTGGGGTAATCATAGTCTCCATCATCCTTTCCTCCCATGGGACAATGCTCTGATAATGAAGATCATCACACTTTTATTTACTTACAACTCAAGAATTACAACTCGATACTTAGAACAAAATATGACTCCGGCGGTGTACCGGAATGTGCAATGAATCAAGAGTGACATGTATGAAAGAATTATGAACGGTGGCTTTGACACAAATAGGATGTCAACTACATGATCATGCAAAGCAATATGACAATGATGAAGCGTGTCATAATAATCAGAACGGTGGAAAGTTGCATGGCATTATATCTCAGAATGGCTATGTAAATGCCATAATAGGTAGGTATGGTGGCTGTTTTGAGGAAGTTATATGGTGGGTTTATGGTACCGGCGACAGTTGTGCGACACTAGAGAGACTAGCAATGGTGGAAGGGTGAGAGTGCGAATAATCCATGGACTCAACATTAGTCATATAGAACTCATATACTTATTGCAAAAATCTATTAGTCATAGAAATGAAGTACTACACGCATGCTCCTAGGGGGATAGATTGGTAGTAAAAGACCATCACTCGTCCCCAACCGCCACTCATAAGGAAGACAATCAATAAATAAATCATACTCCAACTTCATCGCATAACGGTTCACCATACGTGCATGCTACGGGAATCACAAACTTTAATACAAGTAATTCTACAATCCATAGTAACTCACTAGCATGACTCTAATATCACCATCTCTATATCTCAAAACAATCATAAAGAATCAAACTTCTCATAGTATTCAATGCACTTAATATTAAAGTTTTTTTTATACCTCTCTGGATGTCTATCATATTAGGAGTAAATTTATAACCAAAGCAAATTACCATGTTGTTTAGAGACTCTCAAAATAATATAAGTGAAGCATGATAGTTCAACCATTTCTATAAAATAAAGGCACTACCGTGCTCTAAAAAGATATAAGTGAAGCACTAGAGCAAAATTGCCTAGCTCAAAAGATATGAGTGAAGCACATGGAGTATTCTAATAAATCACGATTCATGCGTTTCCCTCTAAAAAGGTGCGTACAGCAAGGATGTTATAGAAAACTGAAAAGCAAAGACTCAAATCATAGAAGACGCTCCAAGCAAAACACATATCATGTGGTGAATAAAAATATAGTCTCAAGTAAAGTTACCGATAGACGAAGACGAAAGAGGGGATGCCTTCCGGGGCATCACCAAGCTTAGGCTCTTGGTTGTCCTTGAGTATTACCTTGGGTGCCTTGGGCATCCCCATGCTTAGGACCTTGCCACTCCCTATTCCATAGTCCATCAAATCCTTACCCAAAACTTGAAAACTTCACAACACAAAACTCAACAGAAAATCTCATAAGCTCCGTTAGTATGAGAAAATAAATCACCACTTTTGGTACTGTTGTGAACTCATTCTTTATTTATATTGGCGTAATATCTATTGTATTCCAACTTTTCCATGGTTCATACCCCCTGATACTACCCATAGATTCATCAAAATAACCAAACAACACATAGAAAACAGAATCTGTAAAAAACAGAACAGTCTGTAGTAATCTGTAACTCTTGAATACTTCTGTAACTCCAAATATTCTGAAAATTTTGGACAACCTAAGAAATTTGTTCATTAATCTACTTCAAAACGAATCGGTATTTTATTGATCTTCTGTGATTTTTAACAATACTGGGACTGAGCGCAAAAGTTTTTGTTTTTCAGCAAGATCAAATCAACTATCACCATAAGCTATCCCAAAGGTCTTACTTGGCACAAACACTAATTGAAACACCAAAACTCAATTACTACAGAGGTCATAATGTGTAATTTATTCAATAATAGTAGCAAAACAAAAAACAAAAATAAAATAAAATTTGGTGGACTCCCAACAAGTGTTATTGTTTAACGCCCCTAGCTAAGCATAAAACACAAATACATCTAGGTATTGTCATCTTTGGTATGCAATCCATAAGTAGCTCTCATAATAGATTCATAATGCAATTTAACTTTCTTTCTAGGAAAGTGTTTCATGCCCTTCCTTAACGAAAACTGAAATCTAATGTTTCCTTCTTTCATATCAATAATTGCACCAATCGTTAGAAGGAAAGGTCTACCAAGAATAATAGGACATGTAGGATTGCAATCTATATCAAGAACAATGAAATCTACGGGATTGTAGTTCCTATTTGAACAATGAGAACATCATTAATCCTTCCCATTGGTTTCTTAATAGGGGAATCCGCAAGATGCAAATTTAAAGAACAATCATCAAATTAACGGGTACCTAGCACATCACATAAAGTTTTTGGAACCGTGGAAACACTAGCACCCAAATTACACGAAGCATGGCACTCATAATCTTTAATCTTAATCTTAAGGGATTTTTATTTCTGTGCCCCTAGTTCCTTAGCTCTACTCATTCATCCCCACTCTATTAACTTTTACTCACTTTTCCACGCTCCCTTGCCCGAAACCCTCAGAACATGTCATAATGGACGTTGTCGTTGGGTCAATGCCTTTGACCATTAACTCTGACGAGTGGGGCTACGTATATGTGGGCGCATGCAAGACCGCGGTCGTGGGGTAGCACGTGTCCATGGACATGCCCGAAATGTCCCATCATTTAAAGAGGGGCAACCACCTTCATCGCCCCTACCATTTTCCCCTAAATCCCCTCCCTGCCGCATCACGTTCCTCTCCCCCACCGGCGTCGTCTCTTTCTCGTCCATTGCCTCCACCGCACCGCCTGGCTCTCCCGCACCGCATCCTCTTCCTCACCTTAATAGCCTCCATCTATGAGATGGCCGACGCTCGTGGCGACGCCGGGGCAACGTCCTGAGATGTGGTGGAGCTTCAGGGTCAGGGCGCGGTGACCGCGGATGTCGGCGGCGTCCATGGCGGTGCGGGGAAACTCGCAACCACTGCGGATGTGGAGGGCTCCACCTCATCGCTGCAGAAGGTGACGATGTCGAGTGGCACAGTCCATCCCGATGCCCCCGATGCGCCGCTTGCCATGGAGCAAAAGGTATTTGCACTTGCTTAGCTTGTAGAGTTAGTTGCTACCTAGTTGCATTGGTTAGATTGTGATTCATAAGGTAGTTCAGATGGTTAGAGTAGTTGGTTTGACGGATGGGCTGGGGTTTTTTGTATGGGTTGGGGGATGGGGGTTTTTGGACTAGGGTTTGTTGGATAAATTCGTTGCAAAAATGCTAGATGTTGTGAACTATGATTTTAGGTGCTGCAATGATTGGGGTTTTTAGATTTGGATAAATTCCTTGCAAAAATGCTAGATGTTGTGAACATATGCATGCTTATTATATTTGTTTTTAGTGCTCACAGATTGGGGTTTTTTAATGCTACTCAAATTCGTTGCCTTAGATTGGGTCCCTATTAGAATTTTTTTGAATGCTACTCAGATTGGGGTTTTGAATGTCATATGCCCAAATGGAATCCATTGATTAAGAAGTTAGTTATGTTTAGAATCACAATCCTACCATATGAATCACAATATAAATTTGAGTGTCATAACCAAAGGTAACCCTTGATTCATTAGGATATAAATATGTCCACAATATGTAGTTATATTAGCTCTGTTGTTCAATTTGTGTGCATGGCAATGGAAAATGCAAAACAATGATCATATTTACTAGTGATGAAGTATTTACTAGTGATGGATGTAATTGTATGTTAGGAGTATATTATCCCTATGATCAATGTGTCATGTGCGCATATCTAAATTTTCAATTGGCTTCCGTATTTACTAGTGATGGATGTAATTGTATGTTCAGGAGGATGATGGTTTGGGGTGGGGGTAGAAAGAGGAAGCTGGCCCAGTACGACCCGTATGATCCAGAGGAAAGTGATGATGAAGAATATGAGGTAAGCCTACATGAAATTTAGATTGTTCATTTAGTTCCTTTGACATAGTGTATCCATGAATCTATAATGTATTAATGTAACTCATTCATGTGTGCAATATGATTCTTGAGAAGAAGTGTACAAGGGTAACGTCGCATCCTTCACATCCAAGGAGGTGGTGAAGATCAAGGCCAAGGGAGTTGCTTCCTTCTACAACCGCAAGACCAAGAAGTGGCACTGCCCCTACTGCACCACCAAGCCAAAGCCAAGGGATGGCCACTTTGATCACCTTCTGTCTCATGCGGAGGATGTAGCGATTGATGGGGAGGACTACATGATCAGGGGCAGCATGCCGCCCTCGCGAAGGCCCTAACTCTGGCGTGATGTGATCGATGGTGTGATGCTATAAACTGAATCTTTAAGTTTATCTGTTGGGTTACTTTTGGTTTGTTGAACTGAATCTCGTTGGTTATGGTTTGTTGAACTGAATTTAGTTTTCATGAATTTGGTTATGGTTGGCTATGTTGATGCTAGTAATCTGGTTGCTATCTTTATTTGTATGTCCTTCAATTTGCGTGTGGTATATTTGTCTGTCCTGAATCTATGGTTAGTTATGTTTAGATGTTGTGAACTATGATTTTAGGTTCTGCAATGATCACACATGTTTAGGAAATCAAATGCATGCTGCAAATGAGATCATGTAAACCTTGGCAAACCTCGACGGTATAAATTCAAGAAAATGCAAAAACAAGTAAAACCTTGGCAAACTATCTATGTTTGTGTAGGAGATCACGTGTGCAAAATTTGAAGTGATTTAGAGGAGGTCAAATAAATTTGAGTTTGAGAAATGTGCTCCAAATGAGCTCCTAGGCTAGGGTAAACAGCCCATTTGTAATTAAGTTTTTTTGGACCTACTCTAAATGAGCCAAATGTTTTTTTATTAACACATATTCAATTTCCATAGTGTAGATTCGAAGTCTCACTATTTTTTGAATTAATCTTCATATTTTTACATTTTCTTTTGAAAACATATGCTTTAACATAAAAACTATTAAAAACACGTTCGAAATATGAAAATCGAAAACTAACTTCAGATCCTTCTTATTCACTTTGAAATAAAGCTTTGGTGGCTTTTTGATTTTTTTTTAATTTTTTCAAAAACAGAAGGTAACCCTACCTCCTCTCCTTGAACTCTATGAAATCATGTACATGATAGATCATATATGTGAATGTTTTCTCATGAAAATGACCAAAGACCAAGTTTATGATGTTTGGTTGGTAACATGTCACATAAGACAACATTGTGCGCAGGTTTATATATTTTTTATTTTTTTTAAAATTAATGGTGCTAATTTGACCTCGATCGTGCTAGCTAGGTTTTTTTCATGAAAATGACCATAGACCAAGTTTAGTATTTTTCCTCGTTAGTTTGTCTTATAAAACGACGAATGGCGAAGGTTTCACATTTTTTTTGAGTTTTTGAAATTAGTTATGCTCAGTCAAAGCCTTCGAAACCCCGTTGACCAGCTCAAAACCCCTCTAAACCCCGCGGGGTTTCGCCTAACCCTAGCTCCCAATGTGAGCCGTCCGGTCATACCCTCGCGCCAAGCGATAACCCTCAGATCTAGTCTTCTAGAAGGAATTAGGTGGGCTGGCTGCGTGTAGGCTCCGCGCCGTTGGATCACAAGGCCGGCTCCGCATCGTTTGATTGTTGGGCGATCCACGAGAGGCGATCCTATTGGTTGTGCTCGGCTAATCGCCCACCACTGACTCCGCGAAAAAAATGTTGTTATTGGGCCCAAAAGGAAACCAAGCTCTGGTTGGGCCGTCGAATTGCATCTTTTTTTGCATCATTTGCTCTCTTTTTTGTGAACTTGTTGGCTCTGTATTTTTTTGCATCGTTTGAAATCAATTGACAATGCGTAGCAAAATTTAGTTCTTTTTGTTCTATACAAATGCAAAATGACCAAATTTTGAAGGGCCAATTTTTTTTATCATGCAAAATGGACACAACTATTCAAAAATTGTCTCTTTTTGTTCATATAATATATATGACCACGGATTCCCATGCGTGCAATTAGATTCTTTTTCTTCTTCTTTTTCAAACCACCGTTTCCCACGCGTGTACACTCCCGATGATGCGGTGGGTTTGAAAACGGTCTAATTCACATTTGACCCCGTTATTGCCACGGCCAAATAACACGTAGCACTATGGCTATTTAATCACCCTCTGCCTCTGACATCCCTCATCCATCTCCCATCCTCTCTGACATATCCCCTTCTTGCTCTTCGACCACTTCTGCTTCTTCTAGCACATCCTCATTCATGTAGTACACCGGACCAACCTACCATTTCCCACCCACCGTGCCGGAGAGGCTCTACCCTCCTGGCGTGTACGTTGAGCGCACACTACGTCTGTTGGCGATATCAAGGTGGAGGACCGCAAGGAACTTCACCGTGTTCTTCCTCGTGTCCGGCTACCACCACCTCCCGCGGGGATCTCCAAGGATGTTCCGTGTCGAGGAGGTCATCCAAAACGGGGTGGTGCTTGCTCTCCTTGCCCACTTCACCAACACATTCGACGCCTTCTACCTCCTCGGCCGGGTGTTTTGGTGTGGCTGCGAGTTCATCGCTTTCACCACCCACAACATGTTCACGGATTACACCAACATATTCCCCACCGCGTCGCGCATGCACACTCTTCCGTACCCCATCGACAATGCCCCGGAGGAGCAGTGAAGGGCGCCTGGAGGAGGAGCGAGGTGGAGAAGGCGGCGTCTAGGGTTCTAAACCCTCTATCTATATTTCTTTTTTTAGTCTATGTTATGTTAAGTTGTAATTGAACTATGTTGGAGATGTTATGGGCTTGTTGGCCCTTTTATCAAGTTCTATTATTAAGTTTTATATATATTCTATTATGAAGTTCTTCCTAGTTTCAACTATGTGATTGTGCTATGGGCTTGTTGGCCCTATCTACATGTTTGTAGATTGTTTTTGTAGAGAGATCGCTTTGTTAGTAACCACCTAGTGCATGCAGCCACAACGAACCCTTCTTTTTTTACCTAAGCCACAAATATGTAGCCACCTAGCTAGTGCATGCAGCCACAAGATATTTGTTCAATTTATTTGTCATAGCAAAACGGGTGCAGATGCTAGTGGATCGAAAAGGCTGCAACTGATCGTAAAAAACGTGCTCTAAATCGAGGAGACAAGCGTGTGAGAAGAGAGGAGCCAAGGGCAGCGACCGTTGCTGCATCTGTGGCGGCTGGCGTGCGCGAAAGCGGCTCGGTCAGTGCATCGTGCCGGCACGCATCAAGCCATGCAGGCTCGGTCGGCACATCGTGGCGGTGCGCATCAACGCATGTAGGCAGGCTTGTTGGGTGCATGCATAGCAGGCTTCTGTCATGGCGACGTGCGGAGGCGTTTAATGCAAGGGATGGCCCAACGAAACCATGGCCCAACGGTCGAACAGCTACACCGCCCAACGTGGCCCCACTCGTCAGAGTTAACGGTCAAAGCACTGACCCGACGACGATGTTCGTTGTGACCTCTTTTGAGGGTTTCGGGCAAGGGAGTGGGGAAAACTAAGCAAAAGTTAAGAGTGTGGGGATGAATGAGTGGAGCTAAGGAACTAGGGGCATAGATGTAAAAAACCCTAATATTAATGGTAGGTTCCCTCTCATCATAAAGTTTTCTAGGATAGAAACTTCCAATTCAAGCTTTTCTTCAAAAGATTGCATCATAGCATCAACGATATGTTTAGTAAAAGCCTTATTTTGATTATAAGCACGAGGAGAATTCAACATGGATTGCAACGAGGAAATACAATCTATTAAAGAAAAATTATCATAATTAAATTCCTTGAAATCCAAAAGAGTGGGTTCATTGATACTTAAAGTTTTGACCTCTCCAATCCCACTTTTATCAATTTTTGCATCAAGATCTAAAAACTCCGAATTATTGGGACGCCTTTTTACTAAAGCTGACTCATCTCTATTCACATCTTTATCAAGATTTATATTGGAAAACAAAGATTCAATAGGAGTCACATCAATCACTTTAAGATCTTCATCAGTATTTTCACGGAAACTAGAAGAACACGTTTTTACACTCATCAATGGAGATTCTCATGGCCTTTAGAGATTCATTGATATCATGCTTGGGTGGAATAGATATAATTTTCAAAGAATCAACATCAAGAGAAATTATATCCACGTTCCTTGCCAAATCATGAAACTTAAGCAATTTTTCTTCAATCGAAGCATTGAAACTCTTTTGCGAAATCATAAATTCTTTAACACTATTCTAAAAATTAGAGGACATATTATTATAATTCTCATAAGAATTGTTGTAGAAATTACCATAATTATTAGAGGTATTACTAGGAAACGTCTTAGGATTAAAATTACCTCGATACGAGTTATTACCAAAATTGTTCCTACCAACAAAATTCACATCCATAGATTCATTATTATTTTCATTCAAAGTAGACAAAGGCATATCATTAGGATCAATAGAAGCACTCTTTCTAGCAAATATTTTCATAAGTTCATCCATCTTTCCAAGCAAAACATTAATCTCTTCAATCGCATGCACCTTTTTACTTGTGGAAGATCTTTAAGTATGCCATTGAGAATAATCAACCATAATATTATCTAGAAGTTTAGTAGCTTCTGCTAAACTAATTTCCATAAAAGTACCTCTCGTGGCCGAATCTAAAACATTTCTTAATGCAAAATTCAATCCGGCATAAACATTTTGTATAATCATCCACAAATTCAAACATGTTTATCCTCTTACATGATTGTGCAACATGTTCATGATCAAGTTGCTTAACATTCATAATATCGTTCCTAAGGGAGATGATCTTAGTGGGAGGAAAATACTTGGAAATTAAAGCATCTTTACACTTATTCCATGAATCAATACTATTTTTAGGCAAAGATGAAATCCAAGTTTTAGCATGATCTTGAAGTGACAATGGATATAGCTTCAATTTAACAATATCATTATCCACATATTTTTCCTTTGCATATCACGCAACTCAACGAAATTATTCAGACGGGATGCGGCATCTTCACTAGGAAGGCTGGAAAATTGATCTTTCATAACAAGATTCAGCAAAGAGACATTAATTTCATAAGATTCTGCACTTGTGGCGGGAGCAGTCGGAGTACGAATAAAATAATTGTTATTAGTGTTGGAAAAATCACAAAATTTGGTATTCTCTTGAGCCATCGTGACAAAGCAAGCAATCCAACACACTGGCACACAACAAGCAAATGAAGAAGACGAGCGAAAGAGGGGCGAAGAAAAGGCTAATCTTTTCAAAAATTGGTTTAGAAGTGGGAAAGAGGAAAACGAGAGGCAAATGGCGAATAATGTAATGCAAGAGATGATAATTTATGATGGGTACTTGATATGTGTTGACTTGGCGTAGATCTCCCCAGCAACGGCGCCAGAAATTCTTCCTGCTACTTCTTGAGCTTGCCTTGGTTTTTCCCTTGAAGAGGAAAGGGTGATGTAGAAAAGTAGAGATAAGTATTTCCCTCAGTTAGAGAACCAAAGTATCAATCCAGTAGGAGACAATGCACAAATCACCAATACCTACACAGACAATCAAACAACTTGCACCCAATGCGATAAAGGTGTTGCAAAAGTGAGATCTAATAGAGATAGATGAAACTATACAAAAGATAAAGTAAATATTTTTTATATTTCTTATTTATAGATCGGAAAGTGAAATATTGCAAAATTATAGATCACAAACTAATATAATGGAAATAGTAGATCGGGAACTTATATGATGGAAAATAGACCCGGGGGCCATAGGTTTCACTAGAGGCTTCTCTGAAGATAGCAAATAATACAGTGGGTGAACAAATTACTGTCGAGCAATTGTTAGAAAAGCGCAAAGTCATGACGATATCTAAGGCATTGATTATGAAATATAGGCATCACGTCCATGTCAAGTAGACCGAAACGATTCTGCATCTACTACTATTACTCCACACATCGATCGACTCCTGCCTACATCTAGATTATTAAGTTCATTAAGAGCAGAGTAACGCATTAAGTAAGATGACATGATGTAGAGGAATAAACTCAAGCAATATGATGTAAACCCCATCTTTTTATTCTCGATAGCAACAATACAATACGTGCCTTGCTGCCCCTAATGTCACTGGGAAAGCACACCGCAAGATTGAACCCAAAGCTAAGCACTTCTCCCATTGCAGGAAAAATAGCTGGCCAAACCAAACCGATAGTTCGAAGAGAATCACTGTTCATTAGGGAGCATATGCTCCCAAGAGCCAAAACGGCCCTGCCGTAGTGTTTTTTTTATATGATGATTTTTTTAGCCATGTTCATATAATGTTTTTTTGTTCATAGAATACTTTTTTGTTCGTAGCATTTTTGGTCCATGTATATATGTATGTGTGTGTATGGATGGATGGATGAACGAATGTATATATATAGAAAATGATCATCTAATGTTTTTTTGCTCATAGAAATTAGTTAAAATTTACCAAGTTACTAAGTTACTAAGTTAAAAACTCATTTATTAAAAATGGGTTAATTAAAAGACTCACTAAGTTAAAACTTACCCCTTCCCCGATAACTTCGACATTAGGGGGGACGCCGGACATGCATGAGAGAGAGGCGGTCTGCTCGCCCGACCAACTATCGAGGCCACCCAAACCCTAGAAGAAAGAGCGTCGTTGTCGATCTACCCCGGCCCTTGATAACCCACAAGTATAGGGGATCGTTTGTAGCCTCTTTTGATAAAAAAGAGTGTCGAACCCAACGAGGAGCTAAAGGCAAAAAAATATTCCCTCGAGTTCTATCGACCATCGATATAACTCTACGCATACTTGATGTTTGCTTTACCTGAAACAAGTATGAAACTATTTTGCATGAATAAAACTATGAGTACTTTGCGAGAATAAAACTGCTAATAAATTGCAAGGTAATAAAAGTGGATAGCTTTTGTCAACAAGAAAGTCATGTGTCCCTAGGCAATTGATAACAAGTACCGGTAATCATTCTTATAATTTTATATGAGTGAGCGGCATTTGCTAACATACTTCATCTACTTGGATCATATGCACTTATGATTGGACCCCTAGCAAGCATCCGCAACTACTAAAGATCATTAAGGTCGTGAAACCCAACCATAGCATTAAGTATCAAGTTCTCTTTACTCACATACATTATACCCCAGTTACTTGGGTTTAAGTTTCTGTCACTCACGCAACCCACCATAAGCGAACCATGGACATATTGCAACACCTTACAGTGGGGGCCCCTCACGTTTGCGCGAGAACGGAGGGCACCGTAGGAGAACACCATAAATAAAATATACAATCATACCAACCAAGATCACGATTAACCCACGAGACAAAATGGATATACTCAAACATCATAGGATATCCATAGATCATTGGGAAATAATATATGGAGTTGAGCACCATGTTTAAGTAGAGATTACAGCGGGGATAACAGGTGTTAGACCGCTGCATAGAGGGGGAGAAAGTTGGTGTAGACGGTAGCAAGATTGTTGATGTAGCTCGCCGTCCCGATCGTTGCCCCGGTGGCACTCCGGCGCCATCGGAAGCGAGGGGGGAGAGATCCCCCTCCTTCTTATTCTTCCTTGGCCTCCCCCCTAGATGGGAGGAGAGTTCCCCCTCTGGTCCATGGCCTCCATGGCGCCGGAGGGGCGGGAGCCCCTCCGAGATTGGATCTCCCTCTCTGTTCTCTTCTGTTTCGCGTTTCCCGGATCTAGCCGAAAACCGTTTCTTATATTCTGGGAGATCCGTAACTCCAATTGCGCTGAGATTTTAACATGATTTTTTTCCGGATATAAGCTTCTTTGCGCCCTGGTGGGTTGTGCCCACCTCAGGCCTCTGTTTGCGGTGATTCCAACTCCCAATAATCACATATATATTCCAAAATAATTCTCCCTGAAATTTTATTGCATTTGGACTTCGTTTGATATGGATACTTTGCGTTACAAAAAACATGCAGAAAACAGGAACTGGCACTGGGCACTGGATCAATAGGTTAGTCCAATAAATCATATAAAAAGTTGCCAAAAGTATGTAAAAGTTGTATAATATTGGCATGAAACAATCAAAAATTATAGATACGACGGAGACATGTCAGCATCCCCAAGCTTAATTCCTGCTCGTCCTCGAGTAGGTAAATGATAAAAAAGATAATTTTTTATGTGGAATGCTACCTAACATAAACTTGATCATATGTCTGGTCATGGCATGAATATTGAAACATAAGTGATTTAAAGCAATAGTCTATAATTTGACATAAATACATTAATACTCAGGCATCCCAACAAACAATCGTGTCTTTCAGAATATCAACGCTAAAGTAAGCTATCCCTACAAAATCATAGAGTCTTGGGATGCTCTGTCTTCTTAACACTAAGTATTTATCATGCACAACCCTGATGACAAGCCGAGAAATTGGTTCATACTTTTTAACGCGCTTCATATTTTTCAAATCTCACGCAATACATGAGCGCAAGCCATGGATATAGCACTGCGGGTGGAATAGAGCATGATGATAGGGGTCAATATAAAGAAGATAAAAAGCAAGAAAGTCTCACACCAATGCGGCTAACCAACGGGCTATGGAGATGCCCATCAATCGATATCAATGCGAGGAGTAGGAATTGCTATGCAAGGGATGCACTAAGAGCTATAAGTGTATGAAAGCTCCATATAAGAACTAAGTGGGTGTGCATCTAATCCTATAATGAAAATTTTCCCACTAGTATATGAAAGCGACAACATAGGAGACTCTCAATATGAAAAACATGGTGCTACCTTGAAGCACAAGTGTGGTAAAGGATACTAACAATACCCCTTCTCTCTTTGTTTATTTATTATTTTTCTTTTTCTTTTTTTCTTCTTTTTCTTTTTCTTTTTTTTCTTTTTTTCTTTTTACTTTTTTTTCTCTCATTGTCCGGAGTCTCATCCCGACTTGTGGGGGAATCATAGTCTCCATCATCCTTTCCTCACTGGGGGCGCTACTCTAAAAATGAATAATGATGATGATCACACACTACTGCAGGTTGCTGCTAACGCGACACTATGATCAGAAACCCTTCGACGAAACTGTGTGCGATGCCATAATCGCAAATGATGGTGTAAAATAGCCGTCAAAAAGGTGCAAAACGTTTGCGATGGAGGATGCATCGAACACGGTTCGGATTTTAGTTGCGTGTGCGATGCAGGGCATATGGTTCGGCTCAATTAATTGTTTGCGATGAGGAGGAACAAAAGAAACGGGCAGCCAGATGAAGTTGTGTGCGATATACAGCATACAGTTCACTCGGATGAACTGTTTGTGATTAGGCAACAGAAAAGAAACGGTCAGCCAAACGAAGGTGTGTGCGATATACGGCATGCGGTTCACTCGGATGAACTGTTTGCGTTGAGACATGAGATCAGAAACGGTTCAACTTAACAAGATATATGTGATATGCGGCAAACAAGTCTGTAATCAGAAATGTGTGCGAAGACCGGTAATAACACAGACGGTTGCGGCTAATAAGACGTATGTGATATGCTCTGTCGACATAAAATCACTGAGGAATTGGATTCATCAGACACATGTATATACACATAAAAACAGAGAGTGTGTACATAGCATACCTGCTTAGGATCTGGGAGTCGTTTGCGAGTGCGCCGATGATCCAGTAGATGAAGCTCTGGAAGATGGCGTCCATGAGGCCATAACTGACGTAGAGCAGGAAGGGTCCGCCGTAGCGGCGACCCTCCTTGAAGTCGATTTTGTCAGGGAATTCGCCGTCGAGGTACCTCAACTGGTTTGCGAGGCCGCTGGCCCAGATGGCGGTGCAGAGGAGGGCGACGGCGGCGACGCCCATGAGGCCTCACTTCCTGCAGCTGGCAAATCCAAAATCGAGGAAGTAGTCGATGCCGGTGGAGCCGATCATCTGGGCACCCCAATAGAGAACATTGTTGAGGCCCTTGGTCCAGAGGGTGAAGAGGAGGCCATTGACGTTGTTGAACTGGTAGGTGTAGAAGAAGTTGTTGGCCCATGCGGCGGGTAGGAAGAGCACCATCCTCCAGTTGGCGAAGAGCTTAAGGATCTCCCACCCCTCGGTGGAGACCGAGGAGTAGGTGACCCTGGTGGCGCGGGTGCCATTGCCGCGGACGATCCTGGTGGGGGGCAGGACGAGGAAGGTGAGCGCGGCGCCCAGGAGCATGAAGCCGATGAAGGCCCCGTAGGTGGCATCGTTCACGCTGCCGGCGTCGGTGCGGGCATAGTTGAAGGAGAAGGGGAGGAGGCCGCCTAGGTTGAAGAGGCACCAGAAGTGAAGAGCGACCTGTGTTTGTTCGAGGAGTTTTTTGGCCTGGCTTTTTGATTCGTTCGATGGCATAAGGATGCGAAGTTTCCATTAATTGATGGCGTTTTATGAACATGCCACCATTTCCCGCCATTTCTTCACCGGTTTCCTGCCACCCTGCTATATTGCGCATAGGCGGCGCGCGACGCAAGGAGGCAACAAGTGCAACCTGTTGCACATCCACCTTTTCCAAGCATGCCGACCCACCAAAGCGCCGCCTCTGCCATCAACCTCGTCGATGAGGAAAACGAGCAAGCGCCACGGCCCATCGAGGCCGAGGCGCTCCCCGGCAACACGATGGATGACGCCGTGATGCTCGTCATCGCCAGGGTTGAGAAGACCTTTGGCGCATGACGCTTGAGCGCCGCAGATCAAGATAGGCATGTCAGCGCCGACAGGCTACAGCTCGCCGCACAACATGATCGATGGCGCGCAGTAGAGCAAGCTAGGCGCGTCCGCGCCGATAGGCTGCGGCTCGCTGCACGGCGAGACCGTTGGAGTGCCACGGAGTGAGAGGCGTGCCGCACAGCAGGAGCGGATCCATCGGCGCTTGCCTGCTGTCGACATGGCATCGCAGCTGGGTACACGTCCCGTCAGTACCCCCGTTCCTCACTAGGAGTGGGCAGAGGCCCTCAGCATCGTACTTGCACCAGAGGCCGGCCACGCTGTACTTGCACCGGAAGCTCGCCGCGCCGTTCGGATGGGTGCCGCCGTTCACCTTGTCCGCGACCCGCTGGATGCCAACGCGCTAGTCCGTAGGCTCGACCGCCTCCTTGGCCCAGGTGTCCACCTGGGCGGAGTACAGGAATATGGACGTCGCATCCTCGAGCTGGCGATCTCCGATGAAATAGCCAACTTGGAGCTCCAGATCGCGCTCCAGATGTACCGCGAGCATGTCGACCGCTTGGACGAACACCTCCATGAGTTCAGGCAGAGCCAAGAGCAACCCTAGGCAAGGGCTGCTGGTCATGGTCTCATGGACGTGTTTTATTTTGAAAAGTCGTTTCGACGTGGATAGCTATGTATTCACAGCAATCATAGCATTGCTCTATTTCTTGCTCTGTTTCAATGTGTGTACTCTGTTTTCCATTCTTATATGTTATGTTTCAATGTGTGTATATACGCTTTCCATTCTGTATATGTGGATCATAACAACTAGATTCAAATTAGTATACAAAAACAGATAGAAAATGGAATTCATAATACTAAAACTAATAAGAATATATATATATATATATATATATATATATATATATATATATATATATATATATATGTATGTATCATCACATATACGTGATGATACTTAATTACTAGGTACAATGCATAAAACTGAAAACGAACAATACTAAAACTAATAATGCCTCCTGGGGCCAGTATTCCGGCAGCCCCTTTCCAGCAGCTCCCTGGTGCGCGACGTCTTCCCAGTGCGGAGGCAGTACTCCGACTCCTACGCCTCGCAACGCTTGACGTACCGATCCGCCTCTTGCTAGCGAACGCGCGCGGCCGATCTTGCCATTTCGTTGGGCGCCCACCGAAGCTCCTCGTCAGTGGCACGCTGGAGCTTATCGGCCCACCTCCATGCAGCGACAAGGCACCCAGCGCCTATGACCTTCCTCGCGAAGTACACGTCTTCGTACACCTCCTCGGCACGACGACACGCCCGCCCCCAAAGCTCCGCCGCCTCCTTTTTCCAGGCGGCATCACAGGCTTTATAGGCCTCCTGGTACCTGGCTTCCTCCTCCGCCATCTCCTTCTTGAAGGCCACTTGCCTGGCTTTCTCAGCTGGCAACAGAGACTTCCACAGACAAAGATTGTACTGGCCCCAATACTAATCTAAAGTTGGGGGGTCCGGCGCAACCTCGTCAGGCGGCGCGTAGGCGTCCTCGTCGCTGCTAATCGAGTGAGCATCCTCGGGGCGGCAACTCCTCGTCGGCGCGTGGGCAGACCGGCGGTGCCATGGCAGAGATTTGAGAGAGAGAGAGAGAGGGAGGGAGGGAGGGAGAGCGAGGGAAGGATGTAGATGAGAATGCAGGCGGGACGACGTGAGCAAGGTAGTATTTATTGGCGGCCGGAATCTAGATCGACGGGGACAGTACACATGTCGGTCGCCGGAATTTATGAGTACTCTAGTTTGACTTACACACGGTTCCCGAAGCAAAATCCACGTGTGAACATAATAGCTGACGGTTTCCAATACAGAACCGTGTCTAATTAATGATCCCGGCCAATCACCTACCAAACCTCGAGCCGCTAGATAGAGTGCCAATCGTGTGAGGGCCGGTTGTCTTGCCAGATCTTTACATTTTCTTTTTTGAACACCCGATATTTACATCGTCTGATGATTTTTTAACTCGCATACAAGTACACAAAAATATGATTTTTAAAACCGTTTTGGTTAGGCGTTGCATGTAGATGTAGTTGAAATTTGAATTGCGGTTATTAAATGGTTAGAAAATCGCTTAAATTTCTTTAAAAGGTCAAATGACCCCTGAAATTTTCCAATTTTTCACATGACAGTTGTATTAGTGCACGTTAAACGAAGGAAATAATTTGAAGGTCGTAAGAGGAAGGTATCTCCCATTCGTCATCAAACATGCATTGTTCCCTCTCGGAACCACGAACCTTCTAGTGAGTTGCTCCGGTTTGTGAGGGGTGTGTGTCCAAACTTTCGTCAAACGGGCCAATTTGTTTACCACATCATCTTGGTGGCATGACATAAATCAAGCAAGGTTTCATGTTTTTCTCATCATTTTTTAATTTTTTTGGAATTAAAATGCCATGGCATGCACTCCATGTATGTACCCACGCCTTGAGACCAGTATGTTTGAAAATTCCTTGTAATTTACTGCACATGGAATGAACTCGCACACAAGTACACAAAAATATGATTTTTCAAACCGTTATGGTTAGGCGTTGCATGTATATGTAGTTCAAATTTGAATTACGGTCATTAAATAGTTAGAAAGTCAATTAAATGTCTTTAAAAGGTCAAATGACCCCTGAAAATTTTCAAATTTTCACATGATAATTGTATTAGTGCACATTAAACATAGGAAAAAATTTGAAGGCCGCAAGAGGAAGCTATCTCCCGTTCGTCATCAAACATGCATTGTTCCCTCTCGGAACCACGAACCTTCTAGCGAGTTTCTCCGGTTTGTGAGGGGTGTGTGTCCAAACGTTCGTCAAACATGCCAATTTCTTTACCACATCAATCTTGTTGGCATGACATTACATCAACCAAGGTTTCATGTTTTCTGATCATTTTTTTATTTTTTGGAATTAAAATGCCATGAAACTCCATGCATACATATGCATGTGTCCATGTCGTGAGGCCAATATGTTTGAAAACTCCTTCGAATTTACTGCACATGGAATTAATTCACACACAAGTAGACAGATATGATTTTTCAAACCGTTTTGGTTAGGCGTTGCATGTAGATGTAGTTCAAATTTGAATTACGGTCATTAAATGGTTAGAAAATCACTTAAATGTCTTTAAAAGGTCAAATGTCCCCTAAATTTTCCAAATTTTCACATTACAGTTGTAGTAGTGCACGTTAGACGTAGAAAAAAATTGAAGTCCGTAAGAGGAAACTATCTCCCGTTCGTCATCAAACATGCATTGTTCCTTCTCGGAATCACCAGCCTTCTAGTGAGTTGCTCTAGTTTATGAAGGGTGTGTGTCCAAACTTTCGTCAAACATGCCAATTTATTTACCACATCATCTTGGTAGCATGACATTACATCAACCAAGGTTTCATGTGTTTCTGATTTTTCTTTTGGAATTAAAATGTCACATCACTCCATGCATACGTATGCATGCACGTGTCCATGTCATGAGACAAATATGTTTGAAAATTCCTTCTAGTTTACTGTACATGGAATTAACTCGCACACAAGTACACAAATATGATTCTTCAAACCGTTTTGGTTAGGCGTTGCATGTAGATGTAGTCCAAATTTGAATTACGATCATTAAATGCCTAGAAAATCACTTAAATGTCTTCAAAAGGTCAAATGACCCCTAGAATTTTCAAAAATTTCACATTACAGTTGTATTAGTGCATGTTAGACGTAGAAAAAAAATTGAAGGCCGTAAGAGAAAGCTATCTCCCATTCGTCATCAAACATGCATTGTTCCCTCTCAGAACCACAAGCCTTCTAGTGAGTTGCTCCGATTTGTGAGGGGTGTGTGTCCAAAATTTCATCAAACATGCCAATTTTTTTACCACATCATCTTGGTGGCATCACATTACATCAACCAAGATTTCATGTGTTTCTGATTTTTTTTATTTTTTGGAATTAAAATGCCATGTCACTCCATGCTTAATTCTGTCATCGCCGTTAGACCAATATGTTTGAAAATTCCTTCCAATTTACTGCACATGGAATTAAATCACACACAATACACGAAATATGAGTTTTTAAACCGTTATGGTTAGCTGTTGCATGTACATGTAGTTCAAATTTCAATTACGATCATTAAATGGCTAGAAAATCACTTAAATGTCTTTAAAGGTCAAATGACCCCTGAAATTTTCCAAAATTTAAAATGACAGTTGTATTAGTACTACAAAATTCCTCGTTCATTTAAAACACCATCCGTTGGCACTTTACTCCCGATTCATCTTTCACAGCTAATAAAAAATATCTACAACATCAGACACAGTTGTTTTCTAGGAACCATTTGCGATGAAAATACCTGGGTCTATTTAAGTCTCCCTCCTTAAGCTTCGTCGGCTCGTCTGCTCTAATGTTGGCAACCCCCGAATCCACGAATCCCGATCCCCATTCCAGCACCCTCTTCTTGCAAAGATGACGCCGTGGAAATGCTACGTGAAGGCCCGTACGATGGCCGCGTCCCCCCGAGCGCCGCCGCCTGCGCCAAGAGCGCAGCCGCCTATGCCGAGAGTGTCACCACATCCGCATTGAGCGCGGCCGCTTCCGCCGAGAGGGCGTCTGTGGCAGCCGACAGGGTAGTTGAAGCAGCCGAGATGGTTGCAGCTGCTTCTGCGATGGCGGCTGCAAACGCCGAGAGCGCTCGAGCTACTGTTCGTCCCGCTGATGTCGCCCTGGCCCGGGACGGGGCCATCCACCCCAAGATCGAGGATGCACATGCCAAGATATTCCAGGCCACCTCGGACTCCAGCATGCAACCCACGTCTGAAAAGGCGGTGGTGGTCATGGAGCACCTGCTTGCTCATGAGGTCACCGAGCGGGAGCTGGAGATGCAGGAGGTGGCGGAGATCGAGGAGCGCCAGGAGGAGGAGTTGCGCGTGGCCGAGGTCGAGGTAGATAAGAGTCTGTCCGTCAAGGAATCAGCGGTGGAGTACCAACGCGAGCTCTGGCGCAACCACTACTACAAGTACTACAAACTTGATGGTGGCGCCGAGGACCAGGACGCGGACGACTTCAGCACGGAGGACACGGAGTCCACCAACGGCGTCATGTCGCTCGGACAAGTCATTGACGTCTCATCTCACACCGACGATGCATAGACCGGCGCGGCGGCGGATTTGTTAAAATTACGCGTACTTAGGCTTTGTTTTTAATGCTGGTCTTTTGTTAGAGAAATGTTTAGGTCAGCTGGCTCTGTTTAATTACAAAAATTACTTGATTCAGTAAGTGTGGTATGTCCGTTGTACGCTCTTTTGTGTGCGTGGTACCTCTTGAGCACTGAGTTGGTTTTCCCTTGAAGAGGAAAGGGTGATGCAGCCAAGTAGCGTAAGTATTTCCCTCAGTTTTTGAGAACCAAGGTATCAATCCAGTAGGAGGCCACGCTCAAGTCCCTTGCACCTACACAAACAAATAAGAACCTTGCAACCAACACGATAAAGGGGTTATCAATCCCTTCATAGCCACTTGCAAAAGTGAGATCTGATAGAGATGATAAGATAATGTTTTTGGTATTTTTATGATAAAGATTAAAAGTAAAGATTGCAAAGTAAACAAAGATAGAAATAGCTTGTTGACGGAAGATTAATATGATGGAAAATAGACCTGGGGGCCATAGGTTTCACTAGTGGCTTCTCTCAAGATAGCATAAGTATTACGGCGGGTAAACAAATTGTTGTCGAGCAATTGATAGAATTGAGCATAGTTATGAGAATATCAAGGTATGATCATGTATATAGGCATCACGTCCGTGACAAGTAGACCGACTCCTGCCTACTACTATTACTCCACACATCGACCGCTATCCAGCATGCATCTAGAGTATTAATTTAATAAGAATGGAGTAACGCTTTAAACAAGATGACATGACGTAGAGGGATAAACTCATGCAATATGATATAAACCCCATCTTTTTATCCTCGATGGCAACAATACAATACATGTCGTTTCCCCTACTGTCACTGGGATCGAGCACCGCAAGATTGAATCCAAAGCTAAGCACTTATCCCACTGCAAGAAAGATCAATCTAGTAGGCCAAACCAAACTGATAATTTGAAGAGACTTGCAAAGATAACCAATCATACATAAAATAATTCAGAGAAGATTCAAATATTGTTCATAGATAATCTTGATGATAAACCCACAATTCATCGGATCTCGACAAACACACCGTAAGAGAAGATTACATCGAATAGATCTCCAAGAGAATCGAGGAGAACTTTGTATTGAGATATAAAGAGAGAAAAGAAGCCATCTAGCTAATAACTATGGACCCAAAGGTCTGAGGTAAACTACTCACACATCATCGGAGAGGCTATGGTGTTGATGTGGAAGCCCTTCGTGATCAATGCCCCCTTCGGCGGAGCGCCGGAAAAGGCCCCAAGATGGGATCTCACGGGTACAGAAGGTTGCGGCGGTGGAATTAGGTTTTTGTGGTGCTCCCCCATGGTTTGGGGGTACGTATGTATTTATAGGATGAAGAAGTAGGTCGGTGGAGCCATGAGGGGCCCACGAGGGTGGAGGGCGCCCCCAGGGGGTAGGCGCGCCCCCTGCCTCGTGGCCTCCTCGTTGGTTGCTTGACGTCCACTCCAAGTCATCTGGATCATGTTTGTTCCAAAAATCACGCTCCCGAAGGTTCCATTCCGTTTGGACTCCGTTTGATATTCTTTTTCTGCGAAACACTGAAATAGGCAAGAAAAACAGCAATTTAGGCTAGGCCTCCGGTTAATAGGTTAGTCCCAAAAATAATATAAAAGTGTATAAATAAGCCCATTAAACATCCAAAACAGAATATAAAATAGCATGGAACAATAAAAAATTATAGATACATTGGAGACGTATCAAGCATCCCCAAGCTTAATTCCTGCTCGTCCTCGAGTAGGTCAATGATAAAAACAGAATTTTTGATGTGGAATGCTTCTTAGCATAATTTTCAATGTAATTCTTTTAATTGTGGAATGAATATTTAGATCCAAAAGATTCAAGATAAAAGTTTAATGTTGACATAAAACAATAAGACTTCAAACATGATAACCAAGCAATTGTGTCTTATCAAAATAACATAGCCAAAGAAAGCTTATCCCTACAAAATCGTATAGTCAGGCCATGTTTCAATTTTGTCACACAAAACGTTCTCATCATGCATAACCCCGATGACAAGCCGAGCAATTGGTTCATAGTACTTTTTAACGCGCTTCAGCCTTTTCAACCCTTACGCAATACATGAGCGCAAGCCATGGATATAGCACTATGGGTGGAATAAAGTATAATGAAGGGGGTTATGAGAGAAGACAAAAAGGTATAAAGTCTCACACTGACGCAACTAATCAATAGGCTATGGAGATGCCCATCAATTGATGTCAATGATAGGAGTAGGGATTGCCATGCAACGGATGCACTAGAGCTATAAATATATGAAAGCTCAACAAAAGAAACTAAGTGGGTGTGCATCCAACTTGCTTGCTCAAGAAGACCTATGGCATTTTGAGAAAGCCCATCATTGGAATATACAACCCAAGTTCTATAATGAAAAATTCCCACTAGTATATGAAAATGATAACATAGGATACTTTCTATCATGAAGATCACGGTGCTAATTTGAAGCACAAGTGTGGAAAAAAGATAGTAGCATTGTCCCTTCTCCCTTTTTCTCTCATTTTTTTTATTTTCTCTCATTTTTTTCTTTTCTCTTCTTTTTTTCCTTGGGCCTTCTCTTTTTTTCTTTGGCCTCTTTTTTTCCTTTTTTTTTATTTAGTTCGGAATCTCATCCCGACTTGTGGGGGAATCATAGCTCCATCATCCTTTCCTCACATGGGACAATGCTCTAATAATGATGATCATCACACTTTAATTACTTACAATCTCAAGAATTACAACTCAATACTTAGAACAAAATATGACTCTATGTGAATGCCTCAAAATATGACTCTATGTGAATGCCTCCGGCGGTGTACCGGGATATGCAATGAATCAAGAGTGACATGTATGAAAAAAATTGAACAATGCCTTTGCCACAAATACGATGTCAACTACATGATCATGCAAAGCAATATGACAATGATGGAGCGTGTCATAATAAACGAAACGATGGAAAGTTGCATGGCAATATATCTCGGAATGGCTATGGAAATGCCATGATAGGTAGGTATGGTGGCTATTTTGAGGAAGATATAAGGAGGTTTATGTGTGATAGAGCGTATCATATCATGGGGTTTGGATGCACCGACGAAGTTTGCACCAACTCTCAAGGTGAGAAAGGGCAATGCTCGGTACCGAAGAGGCTAGAAAATTGTGGAAGGTTGAGAGTGCGTATAATCCATGGACTCACATTAGTCTTAAAGAACTCATATACTTAGTGCAAAATTTTATTATCCCTCGAAGCAAAGTACTACTAGGCATGCCCCTAGAGGGATAGATTGGTAGGAAAAGACCATCGCTCATCCCCGACCACCACTCATAAGGAAAGCAATAAAAGAACACCTTATGTGTCAAAATTGACACACAACTTTTACCATACGTGCATGCTACGGGACTTGCCAACCTTAACAAAAGTATTTCTCAATTTCACAATTACTCAACTAGCACACTCTAATTTTACCACCTTTATATCTCAAAACACTTATCAAGTATCAAACTTCTCATGATATTTAACAAACTCAATATGGAAGTTTTTATTATGTTCATCTTGGATGCCTATCGCATTCTGACTAATTTCACAATTAAGGCAAATTACCATGTTGTTTAATACTCTAAAAATAATATAAGTGAAGCATGAGAGATCAATAATTTTTATAAAATAAAACCACCACCGTGCTCTAAAATATATAAGTGAAGCACTAGAGAAAAAACTATATAGCTCAAAAGATATAAGTGAAGCACATAGAGCATTCTAACAAATTCCGAATCATGTGTGTCTCTCTCAAAAGGTGTGTACAGTGAGGATGATTGTGATAAACTAAAAAGCAAACAATCAAATCATACAAGACGCTCCAAGCAAAACACATATCATGTGGTGAATAAAAATATAGCTCCAAGTAAAGTTACCGATAGACGAAGACGAAAGAGGGGATGCCTTCCGGGGCATCCCCAAGCATAAGCTTTTGGTTGTCCTTGAATTTTACCTCGGGGTGCCTTGGGTATCCCCAAGCTTAGGCTCTTGCCAATCCTTGTTCCATAATCCATCAAATCTTTACCCAAAACTTGGAAACTTCACAACACAAAACTTACCAGAAAATCTCATGAGCTCCGTTAGCGAAAGAAAACAAAACACCACTTCAAGGTACTGTAATGAACTCGTTCTTTATTTATATTGGTGTTAAACCTTACTGTATTCCAACTTTTCTATGGTTCATAAACTCCATTACTAGTCGTAGATTCATTAAAATAAGCAAACAACACGCGAAAAACAGAATCTATCAAAAACAGAACAGTCTGTAGTAATCTGTAACTAACGCAAACTTCTGGAACTCCAAAATTTCTACCAAAATAGGACGACCTATATAATTTTTTTATTGATCTACTGCAATTGGAATCAATATGTTATCATGTTCTGGTGATTTGTAACAATTGTTTTCGTGAACAGAAAGTTTCTGGAATTTTCAGCAAGATCAAATAACTATCATACAAGAAGATCCTATAGGTTTAACTTGGCACAAACACTAACTAAAACACAAAACCACATCTAAACAGAAGCTAGAAGGATTATTTATTCCTAAACAGAACCAAAAAGAAAAAAACTAAGACAAAATTGGGTTGCCTTCCAACAAGTGCTATCGTTTAACGCCCCTAGCTAGGCATAAAAGCGAGGATAGATCTAGGCATTGCCATAATAATTGTAGGGTAAATAATGAAAACTCCTTTCGTATTCTCTACATTCAGCAGCAAGTTTCCTTTGTGGCAAGCAAAAGTAATCAAAGGGGTTAATTTTAATAGGACAAAAGTCCCCAAGATCAAGCGCGGGAGGTATGGGTTCCTCCCTTGGCCCCTTATATTGCACAACTAATTCATCATTACAAGCGTTCTTTTGACAAAAAGTCACGAGTCTTTGCTCAAGAGAAAAACCTAACCCATTATTCTGAATAGCAAAGTCATCATTAAGTTCAGAAATTCTATCAACTAGAACATAGGTAGGAACCTTTTTTCTAAGGTTTTCATTATAAGCAACATGATCCAAAGATTGTAAACGCATTATGTCTTCTTGATTAAAAAGGATAGCTTCTATGGGAGGATGACCAGCATCCACCCTATAATGCGCAAAGATTTCATTATAAATATGAACTCATGAGCCAAAAAGATAGTAGTGGCACGCTTAACAGAGGAGTACTCAATATTAGAAAATTCTAGGAAAATTCTTTGTATGCAAGGATGCATATGAAGAAATTACCTTTCAAGTTCAACTAAGAGCAAGGATATTGCATCCCCAAGACTACTAGTTCGATGAAGAATAGAACCACCCATGGGCAAAGCACCGGCACAAGTAAAGAAATCTTGAATAACTCCCTTCCCAATAATATTACCACTACCGACTCGAAACTTTTGTGTATGCAAGATAGTAGGTTCCTTAGGAGGATCATTGAAAGCATCAAAATTTTCCATGCTATTATTATCACTCTTATCAACGATAACCTCCTCGGATTCAAACATAACGGCAGCAAACTCAAAGAACACGAGAAAAGAGGGAACGGAAAAGAGGACGAATAAAACGGCAAGGGTGAAGTGGGGAGGGGAAAACGAGAGGCAAATGGCAAATAATGTAATGCGAGGGATAAGAGTTTGTGATGGGTAATTCTATGTTTTGACTTGTGCGTAGACTCCCCGGCAACGGCGCCAGAAATCCTTCTTGCTACCACTTGAGCACTGTGTTGGTTTTCCCTTGAAGAGGAAAGGATGATGCAGCAGAGTAGAGTAAGTATTTCCCTCAGTTTTTGAGAACCAAGGTATCAATCCAGTAGCAGGTCACGCTCAAGTCCCTTGCTCCTACACAGACACATAAGAACCTTGCAACCAATGTGATAAAGGGGTTGTCATTCCTTCACGACCACTTGCAAAAGTGAGATCTGATAGAGATGCTAAGATAATATTTTTGGTATTTTTATGATAAAGATTAAAAGTAAAGATGGCAAGGTAAACAAAGATAGAAATAGCATGTTGACGGAAGATTAATATGATGGAAAATAGACCCGGGGGCCATAGATTTCACTAGTGGCTTCTCTCAAGATAACATAAGTATTACGGCGGGTAAACAAATTACTGTCGAGCAGTTGATAGAATTGAGCATAGTTATGAGAATATCTAGGTATGATCATGTATATAGGCATACGTCTGTGACAAGTAGACCGACTCCTGCGTCCATCTACTACTATTACTCCACACATCAACCGCTATCCAGCATGCATCTAGAGTATTAAGTTCATAAGAACGGAGTAACGCTTTAAGCAAGATGAGATGATGTAGAGGGATAAACTCATGCAATATGATATAAACCCCATCTTTTTATCCCCGATGGCAATAATACAATACATATCATTTCCCCTACTGCCACTGGGATCGAGCACCGCAAGATTGAACCCAAAGCTAAGCACTTCTCCCATTCTAAGAAAGATCAATCTAGTAGGCCAAACCAAACTGATAATTCGAAGAGACTTTTAAAGATAACCAATCATACATAAAAGAATTCAGAGAAGATTCAAATATTGTTCATAGATATTCTTGATCATAAACCCACAATTCATCGGATCTCGACAAACACACCGCAAAAGAAGATTACATCGAATAGATCTCCAAGAGAATCGAGGAGAACTTTGTATTGAGATCCAAAGAGAGAGAAGAAGACATCTAGCTAATAACTATGGACCCGACGGTCTGAGGTAAACTACTCACACATCATCGGAGAGGCTATGGTGTTGATGTAGAAGTTATCCGTGATCTATGCCCCCTCTGGCGGAGCGCCCGAAAAGGCCCCAAGATGGGATCTCACGGGTACAGAAAGTTGCGGCGGTGGAATTAGGTTTTTGTGGTGCTCCCCAATGGTTTGGGGTACGTAGGTATATATAGGAGAAATAAGTAGGTCGGTGGAGCCACGAGGGGCCCACGAGGGTGGAGGGCGTGCCCCCTGACTCGTGGCTACCCCCTATTTGCGTTTGTTTTCCCTTGAAGAGGAAAGGGTGATGCAGTAAATAAGCGTAAGTATTTCCCTCAGTTTTTGAGAACCAAGGTATCAATCCAGTAGGAGACCACGCTCAAGTCCCTCGCACCTACACAAACAAATAAGACCCTCGCAACCAACACGATAAAGGGGTTGTCAATCCCTTTACGATCACTTACCAAAGTGAGATCTGATAGATATGATAAGATAATATTTTTTGTATTTTTATGACAAAGATGCAAAGTAAAATAAAAGGCAATAAAAATAACTAGGTGTTGGAAGATTGTTATGATGGAAAATAGGCCCGGGGGTCATAGGTTTCACTAGTGGCTTCTATCAAGATAGCATAAGTATTACGGTGGGTAAACGAATTACTATCGAGCAATTGATAGAATTGAGCATAGTTATGAGAATATCTAGGTATGATCATGTATATAGGCATCACGTCCGTGATAATTAGACCGAAATGATTCTGCATCTACTACTATTACTCCACACATCGACCGCTATCCAGCATGCATCTAGAGTATTAAGTTCATAAGAACAAAGTAATGCTTTAAGTAAGATGACATGATGTAGACGAATAAACTCATGCAATATGATATAAACCCCATCTTGTTATCCTTGATGGCAACAATACAATACGTGCCTTGCTGCCCCTGCTGTCACTGGGAAAGGACACCGCAAGATTGAACCCAAAGCTAAGCACTTCTCCCATTGCAAGAAAGACCAATCTAGTAGGCCAAACCAAACTGATAATTCGAAGAGACTTGCAAAGATAACCAATCATACATAAAAGAATTCAGAGAAGATTCAAATATTGTTCATAGATAATCTTGATCATAAACCCATAATTCATCGTTCCCGACAAACACACCGCAAAAGAAGAGTTACATCAAATAGATCTCTAAGAGAATCGGGGAGAACTTTGTATTGAGATCCAAAGAGAGAGAAGAAGCCATCTAGATAATAACTATGGACCCGAAGGTCTGAGATAAACTACTCACACATCATCGGATAGGCTATGGCGTTGATGTAGAAGCCCTCCATGATCAATTCGCCCTCCGGCAAGACGTCAGGAAAGGCCCCAAGATGGGATCTTACGAGTATAGAAGGTTGCGGCGGTGGAATTAGGTTTTCGTGGATGCCTCTAATGGCTTGGGGGTACGTAGGTATATATAAGAGGAAGAAGTAGGTCGGTGGAGCCACGAGGGGCCCACGAGGGTGGAGGGCACGCCTGGGGGGTGGGCGCGCCCCCTACCTCGTGGCCTCCTCGTTGGGTGCTTGACGTCCACTCCAAGTCCTCTGGATCACGTTTGTTCCACAAATCACGTTCCCGAAGGTTTCATTCCATTTGGACTCCGTTTGATATTCTTTTTCTGCGAAACACTGATGTAGGCAAAAAAATAGCACTTTGGGCTGGGCCTCCGGCTAATAGGTTAGTCCCAGAAATAATATAAAAGTTTTAACAAAGCCCATTAATCAGCCAAAACAGAATATAATATAGCATGGAGCAATAAGAAATTATAGATACGTTGGAGACGTATCAGTGGCCTCCTCGTTGGTTGCTTGACGTCCACTCCAAGTCCTCTGGATCACGTTTGTTCCAAAAATCATGCTCCCGAAGGTTTCATTCCGTTTGGACTCTGTTTGATATTCTTTTTCTGCGAAACACTGAAATAGGCGAAAAAATAGCAATTAGGGCTGGGCCTCCGGTTAATAGGTTAATCCCAAAAATAATATAAAAGTTTATAAATAAGCCCATTAAACATCCAAAACAGAATATAAAATAGCATGGAACAACCAAAAATTATAGATACGTTGGAGACGTATCAGTGCCCAAATTAGCAAGCGATGTTAAATTATGCAATGACGTACCCGGGGTAATTTCCACCAAAATTTGAATTATCAAAGTCATCCCATGCGCGTAAAGCAGAAGAATCATTTGCGATGCACACAATCGTTCAAAGTGAATGGTCCAGCAGCACCGCGCGCAAAGTTTCCCTCCACGTTTCAAAAATTTTGGCCTACCGCCAAAATATCTACCCCCCTTCCCCCCTTCCCCGCCCCCTTTTCTCCCTGACCACAAGTCACATTTCCCTTGTTTCCTCCTTCCTTCCTTGCTAAGCTATAGCCGCTTCCTCGCTCTCCCCGTCTCGCATCCTACCGCCGGGGTCGTCATGGTCTTCTTCAAAGACCTCTCCAGCGGTTCCTCCTCCGGCGACTACTCCTTCACCACCCGGGTATGGCTCTCTTCTCTCTCTCTCAGATTTTTTCTTGGAATGAAGGATTTTTACCCAGCGGTCGATTTGAGCCATTTCTTCCTCTTGTAGCTCCCTAGGACCATCAATGGCAATGAATGGAGCGGGGTGGCTGAAGATATATCTGCTTGTTGTCACCATCAATCTCCATGCATGAAGCTAGTTGTGTTTGATTCTGTGGATAGTGGGAGGAAGTTTCTGGCATGTGCAGAGAAGTTTAGAACCTCTTTCGTTGTTACAAATCATTTGTTAGATGTGATTCAGACACTGCCATGGTCCCAACCCATTCATACCACACCTTCAACCAAACGCATCCTAAGACAGCGTCACAGTTTGTAGCTAGTATCTTAAGTTGTTTCCGTCTCACTAGCGGTGCCATTAGAAAATTATTTGGCACCGCTTCAGCAGTTTGTGCAGCCAACTTCGGTCCACACATCCGAGAAGCCAAGAAGTAAAATACTAAATCTTTATGGCACGAAGGAACTTGGCATCGGAGCAACTACGTGCTCCGAAGTCCGGGTCCCTGATTTTTTTCCGCTGCATCTGCTCGCCAGTGCAGGGCACCGGTGCGAGGTGTAGCAACAGTTGTCTTTACCCCAGTTTTGGAATACATAGTGGACGGCCTTACTGCTATTGGTTCGATGTTACTAAATTTGTGCATGTCCACACTTCTTAGTATCTATTTGCTGCCATCCAAACACTGTCGCTATGTTGTTGCAGTTATATTTGCCTTCATAAAATGTTCAATTTGTTCTTTATTGTACATGAATAAGAACGTGTAGCGTCGTTGTAGTTAATAATAGCTTCTGATGTTCTAGAATTTAGTTTTTGTCTCGGTACCAATTATTTCATTTGCACATTGATATTTTTTTAGAAGATATGTCATAATTCATATGTTTCTTCAGTTTTTCAAAACAAGCATTACTGATCTAGTTTTAAATATTATAGGATGAACGAAAGTGTTCTTACTTGGAGTGGGTTGATCAAGAGTGGCCACAGTCTTTGAAGATGTGCCTAGCGAAGCTCTGGAGCATGTATGAGGAAGAGAACACACGTAGGCTTAGAGAAATTGTTGTCAACGCTGCAGCATATTTCAAGATGCGGGATAAAAAGTTGAAGGTGGAGAATGAGCTCATATTTTTTAATCAGACTTTTCTAAGTTGGTGTTGGCGAAGGAGTAAGCACTTTCCCAGTTAGCCCGTGCAAAACGGGTTCTTACTGAACTGAAAGCAGAGGTGGATAAAACGAGCCTGGATGATCTCGATTAGGGAAATTGGCAAACATCTGTTCGATATGAAATGTGAATTTGCATAATACTGGAATTATTAATTGTAAACTAATAAACCTGCTAAATGTGACATGGGCCTTTGCAAATGGTTCTAGTAGAAAAAGCGCTTGCGATGGATAGCCCAATGCCACATAGTTTTCTTCATCAAATCATGTGTGATATAGTTGATAAAAGCAAACGGTTAACCAAGCCAGACCGTGTGTGATAATTACCCTTTCATACACAAGCCTGCACATAAAACTGTGTGGGATTTATGTTCGAACGGTTCCCTGGATTAACAGTGTGGGATGTACATAAGAACGGAAACGTATTCCTTGGATTGACTGTGTGTGATATACATACGAACGGAAATGTTTTTCTGGGATTCACCGTGTGGGATGTACATACCTATGGAAATGTTTTTCTCAGATTACCGTGCGGGATGTAGATACCTACGGAAATGATTGGGTTTCGATGCCTCGCCTGATCGCACACGGCCCCAGCCTGGGTCTCAGGAGGGCCTATCCCCGATGATTTCTGGGTCGTGTGGGAAGGACCCCCCTATCGCCCACACTCACTTGGCGACGGTTCGAAATGCCGTCGTGGAAAGGGGTAAAAACCCGTTTGTTTAGGACTGATGCGTACAAGTGACACTTCTATTTAATTATAACTCAAAACAAATAAAAATTACAATTCGATACCTACGACAAAGTATGACTCTATATGAATGCCTCTGGCAATGTACCAGGATGTACCATGATCTATCATAACATGTATGAAAAATGATGAATGGTGGCTGAGCCAAAACTACTATGTCACCTATATGATCATGCAAAGCAATATGATAATGAATGCTCAAGTCATCAAACGAAAGTGATGGAAGTTGCATGGAAATATATCTCGGAATGGCCATGGAAAATCCATAATAGGTAGGTATGGTGGCTGCGAAGTTTGCACCACGTCTCGATGTGAAATAGCGCAATGCATGGTAGCGTAGAGGCTAGCAAATTGCGAAAAGGTAAGAGTGTGTATAATCCATGGACTCACATTAGTCATAAAGAACTTGTATACTTATTGCAAAATTTTATTAGCCCTTGAAGCAAAGTACTACTATGCATGCCCCTAGGGGGATAGATTGGTAGGAAAAGACCATCGCTCGTTCCCGACTGCCACTCATAAGGAAGACAATCAATAATAAATCATGCTCCAACTTCATGGCATAACGAGAGACAATATGTGCATGCTTCGGGAATCACAAACCTTAACACCAATATTCTTACTAAACACAACCATTTAATAGTACCTCCCACATATTATCATCTCTATATCGCAAAACTATTGCAAGGAATCAAACATATCATATTCAGTGATCCATAAGTTTTATGTAGGATTTTATGACTAACCATGCAATTGACCAATTCCTCTTTGAATCTCTAAATAGATATAAGTGAAACATGAGAGCTTAATTCTTTCTACAAAACACGATGCTCTAATAAATATAAGTGAAGCAAAAGAGCATTCTTCAAATAACAGTTTTCTAGGTGAAGAGAAACAGGCAACCCAAACTTCAAATGATATAAGTGAAGCACGTGAAGCATTCTATAAAGCCACACTCAAAAGATATAAGTGAAGTGCAATGAGCATTCTATAAATCAACCATGGACTATCTCATACCAGCATGGTGCATAAAAGAAAAGTGAAAACTAAATGCAAAAGACGCTCCAAGATTTGCACATATCGCATGAAGGAAACGAATCCGAAAACATACCGATACTTTTTGAAGAAAGATGGGATGCCTTCCGGGGCATCCCCAAGCTTAGACGCTTGAGTCTCCTTGAATATTTACTTGGCGTGCCGTGGGCATCCCCAAGATAGAGCTCTTGCCTCTCCTCCTTCTCCTCACATCGAGACCTCCTCGATCTTTGAACACTTCATCCACACAAAACTCAACAGAAAAATCGGTAAGATCCATTAGTATAATAAAGCAAATCACTACTCTAAGTATTGTTGCAAACCAATTCATATTTTGTTTAATATAACTTTTCCATGGCTTATACCACCGATAGAATCGATAGTTTCATCAAAACAAGCAACATAATGCATCAAAAAACAGAATATGTCTTAAATAGGACAGTCTGTAGTAATCTGAACACTACCATACTTATGTAACTCCAAAAATTCTAAAAAATTAGGACAACATAAACAATTTGTATAGCAAGACTGTACAAGAACTTTTAGAAACGTTTGACTTTCTAGTAAAAAATTAAAATTCAGGCGCTATAGCCAAAGTTTCTGTTTCTGCACCGCACATACCAACAAGCAATACAATCATCCTAAAGGAAAATCTTGGCACATTATTTTTATAATACAATGGATTTGTACAAGGGGATAATTATTTTTGCGAGAATCTTCATGAAAAATTATATATTGTTTCCATGAGCATGAACACAAGTGTTCAAGGTCGACCCTCACTTCTCCAATGCATAACTTCCAATCGCTTCTCTTTTGTGAAAAAGTATTAAGTTCCCTTCTATATATTTTTGTTTTTAAACTTTATAAAAGCACTCAACAGAAATAAATGACTCACTAAAACTTCCGGGTTGTCTCCCTAGCAGCGCTTTCTTTAAAGCCATTAAGCTAGGCATAAAGTGCTCAAGTAATGGATCCACCCGGATCCCAAGGTATATCAAAGCCAATTTTAATTAACAACGATTTGGCATTTAGTAGTGAACACAAAGCAACATATATCAAGAAATGACTAGGTCTTACTCTCTTCCTATGCATCGGCATGTCATACAAGAACAATTCATGCACATCAAGTAAAGGCCAATACATAGTATAATTAGTTTCTTGCAATTCTATCATGTTGGAAACATAAAGAGGCGGAGATGTAGTTCCTCTCTCATAATAATTGCAAGTAGGAGCATCAAGCACATGCATATTATATTCATCAAAATTATCATGTGAAATAGTAAAAGGCAACCCATCAATGTAATCCGTAATAAGTGCAAACTTCTCCGATATAGTGTAATTTGGAGAATTCAAAAAGATAAAAGGACTATCATGTGTGGGTGCAATAGCAACAATTTCATTGTAAACATAAGGAACGATAGCAAGTTCATCTCCATAAGCATCATTCATACTGGCATCAAGGCCACAAAGATAGCAATCATCAAGTTCATCAAAAAGGGATATTTCAAAAGAATCAACGGGATCATAGCAATTATAATGGCATTCATCCTTCGGTAAGATTAAAGGGAAATTAAACAATGTATGAGTTGAAGAGTTACTCTCATTAGAAGGTGGGCACGGGTGATCAATCCGCTCTTCCTCTGCTTGTTCTTCGCTCTCCTCATCATCATTTTCATCGAATCAGCTCATAGTTTCATCAATTCCTTCTTCCATAGACTCCTGCAAAATATTATTCTCTTCTTGGACAGATGAGACTTTCCCAATAAATGCATCAATATCGGAATTGTATTTATAATTATCATAGTAATATTTAAGGATGGCAAAATTTTCAAGTCTATAAACTGAATCATCAAAATCTTTGAAGTTTTCAAACAAAGATTCAATTTCATAAGCACCCTTAAAAGTAACAAATTCTTCTATTCGTTCCACATCATAATAATCATATATACCATTAGCATAAGAAGTCAAGGTTTCATTACCATTAAATTCACATGAAAAGGGAAGATGTGGAGCGTTCATCCTAGAGCAACAAGTATAATCATATCTCAAGCATAAATTTCAAGCATACCAATGCAATATATAAATTTGATCCCATAAAAGTTTCCCTTTTTGTGTCAACCGATAATCCCTAAAGTATTCACGCTGATCCAATGTTACTCCCATTATCATGTTGAATGGGGTTTTCTCAGGATTATCAAAGTAGTGCATAATATCTTCTACATAACGAGCATCGAGGATTTTAGGAGGTTCCCCATCTCCATGAGTAGCAAGTACAACTAATTTTTTTGGTGTTTCGTGTTCCATATCCATAACTGAAGATAGAGAACAACTTAGAACAGGAAATAAAAACTACTTAGTGACAAAGCAAACAAGCACACACGAGAATATTCACCCCCACGCTATTGCTCCCCAACAAAGGCGCCAGAAAAATGTCTTGATAACCCACAAGTATAGGGGATCGTTTGTAGCCTCTTTCGATAAATAAGAGTGTCGAACCCAACGAGGAGCTAAAGGCAGAAAAATATTCCCTCATGTTCTATCGACCACCCGATACAACTCTACGCACATTTGACGTTTGCTTTACCGGAAACAAGTATGAAACTATTCGGCAAGAATAAAACTATCAGAACTTTGCGAGAATAAAACTACGAATAAATTGCAAGGTAATAAAAGTGGATAGATTTTGTCAACAAGAAAGTCATTTGTCCCTAGGCAATTGATAACAAGTACCGGTAATCATTCTTGTAATTTTATATGAGGGAGAGGCATGAGCTAACATACTTTCTCTACTTGGATCATATGCACTTATGATTGGACCCCTAGCAAGCATCTGTAACTACAAAAGATCATTAAGGTCGTGAAACCCAACTGTAGCATTAAGTATCAAGTCCTCTTTACTCCCATACGTCATACCCCAGTTACTCTGGTTTAAGTTTGTGTCACTCTCGCAACCCACCATAAGCAAACTATGAACATATTGCAACACCCTACGGCGGTGGCTCCTCATGTTTGCGCGAGAACAGAGGGCACCATAGGACAGCACTATAAATAAAATATACAATCATACCAACCAAGATCACGATTAACCCACAGGACAAAACGGATCTACTCAAACGTCATAGGATAACCATAGATCATTGGGAAATAATATATGGACTTGAGCACCATGTTCAAGTGGAGATTACAACAGGGAGAAGAGGTGTTACACCGCTGCATAGAGGGGGATAAAGTTGGTGTAGACAGTAGCAAGATTGTTGATGTAAATGCCCATCTCGATCGTTGCCTCGGTGGCACTCCGGCGCCACTGGAAGCGAGGGGGGAGAGAGCCCCCCTCCTTCTTCTTCTTCCTTGGCCTCCCCCCTAGATGGGAGGAGAGTTCCCCCTCTGGTCCATGGCCTCCATGGTGCCGGAGGGGCGGGAGCCTCTCCGAGATTGGATCTCCCTCTCTGTTCTCTTCTCTTTTGCGTTCCCCAATCTGGCCGAAAACCGTTTCTTATATTCCGGGAGATCCGTAACTTCGATTGCGCTGAGATTTTAACATGATTTTTTTCTAGATATAAGCTTCGTTGCGCCCGAAGAAGAGCTCCAACCGACGTACGAGGTAGGCACAACCCACCATGCCAAGCTTGGCTCCGGGACTGCGTGCTGGTGGGTTGTGCCCACCTTGGGCCTCCGTTTGCGGTGATTCCAACTCCCAAAAATCACATATATTCCAAAATAATTATCCATGAAATTTTATTGCATTTGGACTTTGTTTGATATGGATACTCTGCGATACAAAAAACATGCAGAAAACGAGAACTGGCACTGGGCACTGGATCAATAGGTTAGTCCAATAAATCATATAAAAAGTTGCCAAAAGTATGTAAAAGTTGTATAATATTCGCATGAAACAATCAAAAATTATAGATACGACGGAGACGTATCAGCCCTCCCCCGATAACTTCGACATGAGGGGGGACGTCGGACATGCATGAGAGAGAGGCAGTCCGCTCGACCAATTATCGAGGCCACGCGAACCCTAGAAGAAAGAGCGTCGTTATCGATCTAGCCCCTCCCCGATAACTTTGACATGAGGGGGGACGTCGGACATGCATGAGAGAGAGGCGGTCCACTCGCCTGACCAACTATCGAGGCCACCCAAACTCTAGAAGAAAGAGCATCGTTGTCAATCTATCGTTGCCGGCATAGGTCAATGGGGTAGAATGCATCGATAGTTTGATCTCCAGCATAGCGATTATTTTTTGCAAAGCGTCCTCTCCTAAAAGTATAACCCTGATACCTTCGACATGAGGGGGACGTCGGACATGCATGAGAAAGGCGGTCCGCAACTGATCCATTTCTCATATATGCATATGATTCCTGTTGTGATTAGCTAGGTCTATGTTTGCCACTAATCCATCTCTCATGTTTGTATATTTCCATGTTGTAATATTTGCAGAAACTATGGGAAGAGGCTTAGAACAAGAATAGTTGTTGGGGGATATTATCCTCGCCGGAGGTGATCCCTTGTCGTTTCTCGATGGCACCGATGGTCAGGAAGGAGAGGATGTCGGCTCCGGTGATCCAAAAATGGAGGAGGAAGAAGATCATGACGGCTTGCTACTTCTTGAGCTTGCGTTGGTTTTTTCCTTGAAGAGGAAAGGGTGATGCAGCAAAGTAGAGATAAGTATGTCCATCAATTAGAGAACCAAGGTATCAATCCAGTAGGAGATAACGCACAAATCACCAATACCTGCACAAACAATCAAACAATTTGCACCCAACGCGATAAAGGGGTTGTCAATCCCTTCACGGTCACTTGCAGAAGTGAGATCTAATAGAGATAGATGAAACTAAACAAAAATTAAAGTAAATATTTTTGGTATTTTTGGTTTATAGATCGTAAAGTAAAAGATTACAAAATAGTAGACCAGAAACTAATATAATGGAAAATAGTAGATCAGAAACTTATATGATAGAAAATAGACCCGGGGGCCATAGGTTTCACTAGAGGCTTCTCTCAAGATAGCAAATAATAGGGTGGGTAAACAAATTACTGTCGAGCAATTGATAGAAAGGCGCAAAGTTATGACGATATCTAAGGCAATGATTATGAAATATAGGCATCATGTCCGTGTCAAGTAGACCGTAACAATTTTGCATCTACTACTATTACTCCACATATCGACCGACTCTTGCCTGCATCTAGAGTACTAAGTTCATGAAGAACATAGTAATGCATTAAGTAAGATGACATGATGTAGAGGGATAAACTCAAGCAATATGATGTAAACACCATCTTTTTATCCTCGATAGCAACAATACAATACATGCCTTGCTGCCCCTACTATCACTGGGAAAGGATACCGCAAGATTGAACCCCAAGATAAGCGCGCTTCTTCCATTGCCAAAAAACCAAACTAGTTGGCCAAACCAAACCGGTAGTTCGAAGAGAATTACAAAGATATGAAATCATGCATATAAGAATGTATTGAGAATCAAAGAGAGAGAAGAAGCCATCTAGCTACTATCTATGGACCCGTAGGTCTGTGGTAAACTATTCACGCTTCATTGAAAGGGCAATAGAGTTGATGTAGAAGCCCTCCATGATCGAATCCCCCTCCGACAGGGTGCCGAAAAAGGCCCCAAGATGGGATCTCATGGGTAGAGATGGTTGCAACGGTGGAAAAGTGTTTTCTTGGATTCTTCTGGTGGTTTGGGAATATATGTGAATATATAGGCGAAAGAATTAGGTCAGGGGTGTCACGAGGGGCCCACAAGGCAGGGGGCACACCCTATCCCCTTGGGCATGCCCTCCCCCCTTCTGGTCGCCTCGTGGCTCCTCCGACTTGATCTCTAAGTCTCTGGGGTGTCTTCTGGTCCAAGAAAAATCATCGCGAAGGTTAATAGATTAGTCCCAAAAATAATATAAAATAGCATATTAATGCATATAAAACATCCAAAATAGATAATATAATAGCATGGAACAATCAAAATTATAGATACATTGGAGACGTATCACGGCTCCAGTGACCGAATGGCGGAGGAAGGAGATCATGATGACGGCTCCAGTGACCGAACGGAGGAGGGAGCTGTTGCCAAGTCCAGTGAGTTATATGTATTAATTAAGCATGTGCAAACTTGGTGCATTAATTTTTTTGGTATGTACATATATTAACACTTCCATCTTATTTTAGCCCTCCAGATCGAGTGAAACTTCCGTGAGGAGACGAGGCCCGAAGAAAAGGTTATGTAGGATGAAAGGTTCACGATGACAGAAGTCACGAAAGATGGCCAATCGATTGCTCCCAAGCGGACCAAGGACGCATTCGTACATCAGTGCAGAGTTGTTGTTAGGGACAGCGTCTCGATCAGCGTCCAAGAATGGAATAAGCCGAAGGACCCTGAAGCTTCTTATGTATAGGATAGATAGAAAGATGATGTTTGGACCTCGCTGATGACAAATTTCAGCCTACCACCAGAGGAGGAGTCGAATAACCAAGTTATAGAGCGAAAGGTCAAGGCGTTTGCTCTTAAGAAGATGGCACAACTATTCAGGAACTGGAAGAAAGAGTTGAACACAAAGTTTGTCGAAAAAGGGAAGACTCCAGAATTCATCGGTCGATATGAGAATATAAGAGATCACTGGCCCGCATTTGTGGCCTACAAGAAATTGGAGAAGGGTAAGAAAAGGTCAGTAACAAACATGCAAAATGATGCAAACAAGAAGTATCACCATCACACAGGGTCAGGTGGCTACTACATAGGTTGGACGTTGTGGGACAAAGCTGAGCATGACCTTCTTGCTAAAGGGGTCCAACCAGCGACATTGTATTGGCCAGATCATTCAAGGACTTGGTTCTTAGGGGTTGGGGGAACTTTGGACCCAAAAATAGGGGAGTGTGTTTGGACGAATGAGTAACTTACAATACCCATCAAGAAGCTTCAGGAAGCAAACAAGGCAGTGCAGGACGGGACGTTCATTCTCGGCAGATGGAAGGACGAGCTGACAGAGGCCCTCGGGAATCCTGAGCACCCTGGACAAACACAAGGCACACGAGGCTTCGTTCCGTGGGTGCATGGGTTTCTCGATAGCGGTGGTTATAGAAGCCGAGAGAGAAAGAGGAAAGTGAACGCAACCAAAATGAAGAGGCTCAGTGCAAGATTAGCAAAGCTAGAGGAACTTGAGAGCCAGCGAGCTACCAGCCAACCATCTTGGCGGCACATAGATCCTTCCTTCGACGCTGCCCCAGAAGCTACCCCGCCATCTCAACGGAGAAGCAGCATGGCTTCCACGGAGCTCGTTCAACCTGATTTCACGGCTTCTCGCTACCCCGTGGATAGTATCACGGAGGCTGAACATTGCGAGCTAATGACGAAATGCCAGAACCTGACCTTGAAGACGGCGGTCGGCTCTGTTGTACCTCCTCGAGCTAAGGGAACTTTTCATTGCCGTCCGATTTCACATGGCTATGCTGTTGTGACGGTGGATGAAATAATGGAGGGATTTGAGGAGCTAGAGCTTGACTACCCTACAGGTGAAGGGGAGATTCATCTGGAAAATGCTTTAAGGAGTACCTGTCTATGGAGAAAGGAGTACATCAAGCTTCCAAACTAGACGCCTCCTCCTGCTCCTCCTCCGAAGAGAAAGGGCACTCCGCCTCCTCCTCCGTTGCGTCAGGGCACTTTGCCTCCTCCTCAACCTCATCCGGCGCGTCAGGGCAATACTGAGGGAGTCCTGGATTAGGGGGTGTTCGGGTAGCCGGACTATACCTTCAGCCGGACTCCTGGACTATGAAGATACAAGATTGAAGACTTCGTCCCGTGTCCGGATGGGACTTTCCTTGGCGTGGAAGGCAAGCTTGGCGATGCGGATATTCAAGATCTCCTACCATTGTAACCAACTCTGTGTAACCCTAACCCTATCCGGTGTGTATATAAACCGGAGGGTTGTACTTCGTTGGACAATCATCTTCATACACAATCATACCATAGGCTAGCTTCTAGGGTTTAGCCTCCTTGATCTCGTGGTAGATCTACTCTTGTACTACCCATATCATCAATATTAATCAAGCAGGAGTAGGGTATTACCTCCATCGAGAGGGCCCGAACCTGGGTAAAAACATCGTGTCCCTTGTCTCCTGTTACCATCCGGCCTTGACGCACAGTTCGGGACCCCCTACCTGAGATCCGCCGGTTTTGACACTGACATTGGTGCTTTCATTGAGAGTTCCTCTGTGTCGTCACCTTTAGGCCCGGTGGCTCCTTCGATCATCAACAACGATGAGGTCCAGGGTGAGACTTTTCTCCCCGGGCAGATCTTCGTCTTCGGCGGCCTCGCTCTACGGGCCAACTCGCTTGGTCACCTGGAGCAGATCGAAAGCTACGCCCCTGGCCATCAAGTCAGGTTTGGAAGCTTAAACTACACGGCTGATATCCGCGGAGACTTGATCTTCGACGGGTTAGAGCCACAGCCAAGCGCGCCGCACTATCTCGAGGGGCATGATCTAGCTCTGCCTCCGAACAGTGTCCTGGAGGCCGCACACGCACCGGTTCCGACCCTAGACTCGGAGCCTATTACGCCAATCGAGGATGAGTGGTCGGACGTCACCTTGGGGGCTGCGACCTCAAAGGCAATCGAGCCGAACGCCAGCCCCGCACTCCGCGTGACCCGTGACTCCGAGGGTCCAGACTATTACCTGGACTCCGAACCCCCCGTGCCCCTACCAATCGAATCCGATTGGGCACCTACAATGGAGTTCACCGCCGTGGACATCTTTCAGCACTCGCCTTTTGGCGACATCCTGAATTCTCTCAAGTCTCTCTCTTTATCAGGAGAGCCCTGGCCGGATTACGGTCAGCAAGGATGGGATACGGACGATGAAGTAATTCAAAGCCCACACACCACCCACTTTGTAGCCACCGTCGACAACCTAAACGACGTGCTCAACTTCAACTCCGCAGACATCGACAGCATGGATGACGATGCAGGAGATACCGACGAACCAACACCCATAGGGCATTGGACAGCCACCTCATCTCACGATGTGTACATGGTGGATACCCCTAAAGGAAGTGACAACAAGGAAAAAGGGGATGGAACGGGAGATAGACCCCCCGGAAAGCAATCAAAGCGTCGGTATAAACGCCGACCCAAGCCTGCCTCAATAAAAACCCAGCCATAGAGCGGGACAAGCCGGTAGGCGACAAGCAGGCCTTAGAGCAGCCATCCGAACAGGGCAACACGGATAGAGAAACCGAAACTCCCTCCCCCGGCGAAAACGGCATTCCAGACGACCTTACGCCAGATAAATCTATGGAGCAGAAGAATCTCCACAAGAGGCTCGTTGCAACTGCACGCAACCTGAAAAAGCAGAAGCGGAAGCTAAAGACAGCGGAAGATGCACTCTAGATTAGATGGAGTAAAGTAATCAACACCGCAGATAAATACGGCGACGGTCGCCGTACTAAAAGCTATCCGAAGAGAAAGCTATTGCTTGAATTCGACGAAGAGGCCGTAGAGCCCTCGCATTCAAAAAATAAGAAAGCCGCACGGTCAGATAGACGACCCCATAAAGCGGCAAGCGGCGCCGCACTTAAATCGGCATGCGACCCACTCAAGGATTCGAATCATGCCCCAGTTCGGTCCATTTATGGGCCAAGAAAGCAAGCTCTCGCAAGCAATACAATAAAGCCATCGTCAAAATCCGGCACACCCAAATACAGGGGCGCCGCACACCCCCTATGTTTCACCGATGAGGTTCTGGACTATGAATTTCCAGCGGGATTCAAGCCCGTAAACATAGAGGCATATGATGGAACAACAGACCCTGGAGTCTGGATCGAGGACTATATCCTCCACATACATATGGCCAGAGGAGATGATCTCCACGCCATCAAATATTTACCCCTCAAGCTTAAAGGGCCAGCCCTGCATTGGCTTAAGAGCCTCCCGAAAACACAATTGGAAGTTGGGAAGAGCTCGAGGATGCTTTCCGAGCAAACTTTCAAGGGACCTATGTCCGCCCTCCGGATGCAGACGATCTTAGTCACATAACTCAACAGCCCGGAGAATCAGCTCGGCAGTTCTGGAAAAGATTCCTCACTAAAAAGAATCAGATAGTCGATTGTCCGGACGCCGAAGCCTTAGCAGCTTTCAGGCACAATGTCCGAGACGAAGGGCTCGCCAGACACCTCGGCCAGGAAAAGCCAAGAACAATGGCCACACTCACAAGCCTCATGACCCGCTTTTGCGCAGGAGAGGACAGCTGGTTGGCAAGGCGCAGCCCCAGCGACCCAAGTACATCCGAAACTAGGGATGGAAACGGAAAACCACGACGCAACAAGGATCGTCGATGGACTAAAGAAAAAAGTCCGAAGAGCACGACAGTTAATGCCGGATTCAAAGGCTCACGACAAAATCAGACAAAACCACCCCTCCAAGAAAACAGGGATGATCCGTCCAACTTAAATAGAATCCTGGACAGGATATGTCAGATACACAGTACTCCTGGGAAGCCTGCTAACCATACCCACAGAGACTGTTGGGTTTTCAAACAATCCTGCAGACTCAATGCCGAACACAAGGGGCTCGACACACCAAGCGAAGACGAGGACGAACCCCAGAAGCAGAGCACCAGGAAACAAAAGAACTTCCCACAAGAAGTAAAAACAGTGAACTTACTTCACGTAACAAAACGTGTGGCACCCATAAAGGTACGCACCACACGACCTATCCCCAAGGGGTCACGCCACTGGTTATTAAAACCAATCACCTTTGATCAGCTAGACTATTCTAGAAATATCAAGAACGCAGGCTGGACTGCCCGGATACTCGATCCAATAATTGGCGGACTCCAGTTTTCAAATGTCCTTCTGGACGGCGGCAGTGGACTAAACCTGATATATCAAGATACAATCCATCACATGGGGATAAACCCAGCAAGAATCCGCCGCAGCAAAACCTCCTTTCAAGCGGTAACACCTGGTCCGGACACCCATTGTACGGGTTGTCTTCGGCTCGAAGTTATATTCGGTTCTGTCGATAACTTCCGCTGCGAAAAGCTGACCTTCCACATCGTCCCGTTCTCCAGTCGCTATCAAGCACTACTGGGACGCGAAGCTTTCGCTCGCTTTAACGCGATACCGCATTACGCATCCCTCACGCTTAAGATGCCCGGTCCAGGAGGCATCATCTCTTTAAAGGGGACGCACTAAAGCACGCCTCCCACAAGCGGAGGACTGTGCGGCCGCTTTGACAGCCACACAGCAAAATGGCCTCACCGGCCAAAAAACTGCGAAATAGGTCATTAAAGACCACGGACGCGGATAGACGAGTTTGGTAAAAAATCATCATCGATGCAGGCTCAGTGGCCATATACCCCCGCACGAGGGGCTACATGCAGAGACAATAAAGCTCAATTTTATATAAACTTACTTTACATCTTGTGTATTTTAAACTTTTGTTCGGCACGACCCGTTTTCAACTAAGTTCCTCTCTTTTACAGATGAACGTCGTGCGGCGCCCGTCCAGGATACGGCACAACGGAGACACAGACGCAGACGTGCAGTAGGGACCCGTCCTAAAGGATTATTTTTAGATTAAGACCCTGCGTAAACCTTTTTTACTGTCTCTTGTTGCTAAACATCCCCTGGTTTTTCCAATATAACCAAGGAGGAGGCTGGCGTCTTGGCATGTGGCCACGTCAGAATTTTTGCACGTACCTGGACACTAGGGGCTTTTTTCGCAAAGAGTGTTGTTTCGCCCGCACTCATAAAGACCGAACACCTTAGGGAGTGTCCGGCGTCACGAGTTTTGGCATTATATGCATCAGCTCCGAATCATGTCTTTGGTCAAATGTTGGGTTGCCCGGCTCCTGAGTTCGGTTACCCTACGTTCCGCTCTATCGGCTAAGGTAGCACCAGGAGAACTACTGCGATTGTGCCCCGGTTCGGCCGGGCGAGCACCTCAGTATAGAAAGCCAAAAACTGACTGTCATGATGTAGCATAAGACTGGTCAGCCACTCGATGACCTATCGGAATCTATCGGATTCCTCCGCTTTAACGAAGGGCCGCTTCCCGGTCAGGCACACACGCGCCCCGAACTCGGGCGAGCACAGTCGCCACTAATGGGCTACCTAAATAGTCCCACTGTCAAGCTCCTATGGCTAAGTGAAAGTGTTAAAGCATTATAGTCTGGTTGCCTAGCCCACTGCGCTATCACCTCCATTGTAGGACCAAGACGTTGGGTTAAGTGTGAAAATGCGTCTTCTGCGAGCACCCCCGCACTATGTGCGTGGGGGTTGAAGCCAACGACTGCAATCTTTCAGATTATATATATATATATATATATATATATATATATATATATATATATATATATATATATATATATATATATATTTTAAACGGCTGCACAGGAGGTGTTCACAATACTTGAAGGCAAAAGTATAAACAGGCCACTACAGTTTATCAAAATATCACTTCATCATTACACATGCTATAATAACATAGCATCTTTCGAGCACTGCGTCTCTATTACATGAGCGCCTTCAAGGACTTCCTGAAAATAGTTCTCGGAGGACACTCGGCTTTTATCCGAATCTTGGAACGCAATAATGGTGGTCTCCATCTCTGCCCAGTATGTCTTGACACGGGCAAGAGCCATCCTTGCACCCTCTACACACGCCGGCCTCTTCATTCCATTAATGCGCGGCACCGCGTCAAGGAATTGCTGCACCAAGCTGAAATAACTCTTCGGCTTGGACCTCCCCGGCCACAAATGACCCATGACGTACTTCATGGCGAGTCCGTACAACCTATTAAGTTCGGCCCATTGAGCCAAACGATCGTTCACGGCCAGTGGACGCTCTCGATTGTGAAATTGCGACCAGAACAGCTTTTCCACTTCGCGATCTTTCAGATCTCGAAAGTGTTCGGTCGCATCAGCAGCACTCGCTGCCAAATCCAGATAGGTGTCCTCCACACTCCACATCCGGTCCAACGGAGCAAACTTCGGATCGCAAAATTTTCTTCGCAGCATGAAGGGCTTTCCAGCCGCAATCTGTTCGGCCTGACGCAGCTCCTCCTTCGCAGCTCTCATCACAGAGCGCGCGTCCTTGGCATCAGCAACAGCCTTCTCTAGGACCGTCTGCCTCGCCTGGTCTTCTTTTTCGAGAAGTCTGCAATGGTCTGCAGTGCTCTTTAACTTTTCAGCCATATCGGCCATCTCTTCCTTGCTTCGGCAATGAGCTGCATTTTCGGCTCTCAGCTCTTCAAGGGCTTTCTTGGCAGCCGCATCACTTTTCCTGGCTTGATCTTTAGCTTGGGCAAGTTCTGCCCTAAGACTCTCCACGGCGGCCGCACCATCTGCGTCAAGCACACACATCGTAAGACACTGGCATAAACCTCTTCTTACCTAATGCTGCCCGAGGAATCACATACCTTGAGCCTCATCCAACCGCTTGTTGACAAGCGTGATGTCGGCATCTGCCACGTCCAGTTGCCGCTTTAGTTCGGCAAAACCAGCAGTTCGGCTTGATTCCGGGCACCCTACAGCCTACATTAAAAGGCGACATTTTAGACCTGGGATTATGATCCTCCGCATGCCGTCATTTCTTGACAACGCGTAGAGTCTCAGGGGCTACTATCTACATAGGGCGCTTCTTATTTAGGCACCACTGACAAAAGTGTACATTATCTAATGTACCTCAAAACCCGTCAATAAACTTTCGACGGCCTCACGCAATCCGCTCTCTGCGGATGAAATCCTTTCAATCACCATGCCCATCAATGCACGGTGCTCCTCCGAAATAGAAGCTCGCCCCAGCAGAACCTTTAGCTCCTCCGGCCGAGCACCAGGAGGTGCCGGACTTGTCCCATGACCTCTTTCGAAGGCCGGATGCGGAGAACCTCGGGGGGCCCCATAGCGATCTTCCGCCCCTGCCGGACTCAGAGAAGCCCTCCGTGACGACACCTCAGGGTCGCCCGCCTCGTTAGGCGGCACAGTAGAAGGAGGTGTCCCGCTCTCCGTCATCTCGGGAAGAAGATCCCCCCAGGACGAGCTCTGCTGAGAAGGGCTGAGGTCCGAACTACAAGGTAAAAATTTGGTTAAACTTCTCAGATATAAATCACGGATTTCTCTCATCCCTCGAAAGGAAAATCTTTCTCTACACATGGCTCGTTGGAGGGCTGATCTCCTTGAGTACGTAGTCCGGCCGAGGAACTCCCCGGCGTAGGACCCTCTGACGAAGACTTTTTCCCCCGCTTCGAGGCCATGGCCTCCGGGTCGTCAGAGGCAGCTCTCTTTTTCCCTTTAGGAGAGGAATTGTCGGTTCCTCCCTTCGGAGCGGCCTCCTTCGAGGAGGCCATAATTTCCTTGTCCTCCCCCTCGCTTCCCTCCAAAGGCATTATCTCCAGCATCCTGACTAGCACAGGATCCGGCCTGGTTTCAGGAAGGGGAGCCGGACACCTTATCAGCTTTGCCTTCGCTATCCACTCCTGCTTAAAAGGACAGCTCTTTTAAGGGCAAGTTTATGAAAATTATACGGATAGAAGGTCCGGGCACAAGGTTACTTACTTGAGTATCCGGGCGATTGCAGCTTAGTCCTGCGTCCTCTGTTAAATCCGGACACACTTCCTGTGATCCGAAGAACTGTTTATACATCTCCGCGGGCGTTGTGCTCATAAAATCCCGGAGAGCTCGTGGTCCCTCTGGATTGAACTCCCACAGGCAAAGGGAGCGATGTTTGTCGGGCAATATTCGGCGAATCAGCATGACCTGCATCACCTTGACCAGGTTGAGGTCTCCTTCCAAGAGATCCTTAATGCGGCCCTGCAGCAAGGGCACGTCTTTGGGAAAACCCCAATCTAACCCTCCGTTGACCCATGACGCTAGCCGTAGTGGGGGACCCGAGCGAAAGGCAGGAGGCGCCACCCACGTGGTGCCCCGGGGAGCGGTGATATAAAACCACTCTCGTTGCCACAAGCCTAGCTCCTCTTGAAAAGAGCCCTCAGGCCATGGAGCATCGGCATTTTTGCTTATAACAGCGCCTCTGCACTCCGCGTGTCGTCCCTCGATCATCTTCGGCTCCACCTTGAATGTCTTGAGCCATAATCCGAAGTGAGGGGTAACATGGAGGAACGCTTCACACACGATGATAAACGAGGAGATATGGAGGATGGACTCTGGAGCTAAATCATGAAATTCCAGCCCGTAATAAAACAACAGTCCCCTCACAAAGGGATCCATTGGGAAGCCCAACCCTCGGAGGAAGTGAGACATGAACACCACACTCTCACCGGGCTGGGGACTGGGAATAGCCTGCCCATGAGCAGGCAACCTATGTGAAATTTCACCAGTCAGGAACTTAGCCTCCCTCAACCTTAGCACGTCCTCCTCCGTGACGGAGGAGGGCGTCCACCGGCCTTGAAGGTCTGAACCAGACATTGTCGAAGGTCCGAAGAGCCTGGGGTGTAGGAACTCGAGGTGGCGGGCGAACACGCTTGAGATTGAATAAACAAGTAAGGCCTTGGTCTCTTTATAAGAGGTCGAATACCAAGAGCCCTCCCCGTAGCTGTTTGGGGCTCGACTTTAATCGAGGGAAACGTGCTAACGGGCACGATTGGGTTACCCACGTCCGTAATGATGAGAATCCCGTTAAAAAGGGCACACAATCTCTGCTTCGACACGACGTCCCAAGGAAACCGCCTCGCAAAACGTGCTGAGGTGGAAAGTAGAAACGATTCGTAAAGAACATGGCCGTAGTGTGATGATGCACTGCGGAATACGTCAGCAGATTTGATTTGTGTTAATGTTATTCTCTCTATGGCAATATGTGGAAACTTATTTTGCAGAGCCGGACACTATCTTTGGTGTTTACAATCTTCTATGAAGGACTTGGAGGAGGAACCCGCCTTGCAATGCCGAAGACAATCTGCACGCCGGACTCGTCGTCATTGAAGCCTGGTTCAGGGGCTACTGAGGAAGTCCTGGATTAGGGGGTGTTCGGGTAGCCGTACTATACCTTTAGCCGGACTCCTGGACTATGAAGATACAAGATTGAAGACTTCGTCCCGTGTCCGGATGGGACTTTCCTTGGCGTGGAAGGCAAGCTTGGCAATGCGGATATTCAAGATCTCCTACCATTGTAACTGACTCTGTGTAACCCTAACCCTATCCGGTGTCTATATAAACCGGAGGGTTGTAGTCCGTAGGACAATCGTCTTCATAAACAATCATACCATAGGCTAGCTTCTAGGGTTTAGCCTCCTTGATGTCGTGGTAGATCTACTCTTGTAATACCCATATCATCAATATTAATCAAGCAGGAGTAGGGTATTACCTCCATCGAGAGGGCCCGAACCTGGGTAAAAACATCGTGTCCCTTGTCTCATGTTACCATCCGGCCTTGATGCATAGTTCGGGACCCCATACCCGAGATCCGCTGGTTTTGACACCGACAAATACTCCGCCTCCTCCTCCGCCTCCACCGCTTGTCAGCGGACTCCGCCGCGTCAGCAACGGCAGAAGAGAGACGACGCCGCTCCGGCGGCTAGCAGTACAAGCAGAGGCGGGGACAAATTCAGATATGGTCCAAGCCTCAAGGCTCCAGAAAAGTTACCATATGAGAGAACAATGAGGAAAACACAGACATCAGTGCTGCCGAAGTGAGGGCCCATTTTGAACGGAAACCTCCACCTCCGAAGGAAATGGCAGATCTTGTGAAAGCGAAGCGCACTCTGGATGCCCTGAAGCGACCACCACCGCCTCCACCGGATTCCAACTATGACTGCTATATTAAAAAGACATATGATGAGGCGCAGCGGTCGGGAAGTACTTCCAATGATGCAAGATTAGCACAACAAAGAAGTGGGAAAACAATTGCCCAACTCGGTGAACAGGCGAAGCAATCGTGCCCCCCACTCAAGGTGTCCAGCGATATTGTCGCTAATTGTCCGGGCTATTGTCCGGTACCGATCTTGGTGATTACCTGGGTGATGATGTACAGTTTGAAACGTTAGAGGTAGTACGGATCTTCAGATACGAGCACGGGAAGCCTCTCGTCAAACTTGATCATCCTCCTCTAACAACGGTGATGCGAAGATTGCATGAATGGTACATGGATTCCTGCAGGAAGTCTGGGAAGGATAGTTTGATGGTGAGAATTAAAGATGAGCACGGCTTCATTGGAGTCGACCTGACGCCTATTGAATTTGTCGAGTTATTTCAGTTATTCAATCAAGACGCCCTCGACACACAACTCAGGACTTGCTACTGTCTATAAGTATTACTTCTGTAGTTAAGTCTCTATAGCTCAGCTCGTTCACTACATGTATATATAATTATCCTCACTATATTATGCAGACTGAAGATCGTCGAATGCAAAAAAGGACAAATCTACGACCTTGGGTTCATTAGCCCAAATACCATAAATGAATTTACGTTAAAAGACAAAGTCAAAGATACTGAGGAGAACTTGCTAGAATCGTTCCTTCGACATCAAAACAAAAGGAAAATACTCTTTCCTTGCAACTTCAAGTGAGTGTTACTGTCTTGTGCATATTCGGTTTCGCTTACTCAAGGTTATCGTAAAGTAATTGATGAGTTATGCGTGCGCAGCTTCCACTTTATTTTGCTAGAGATTAAGCTTGACAGGGGAGTAGTAACTATCTTAGACTCGAGACGTAAAGATCCCCAGGATTATGTGAACATGACTGCAATGCTCCAGAAGTAAGTTCAATCATTATTGCACCATATCGGCAACTTTTCTTCATTTACTGATATCAAGTAATCATTTTGTTTGCATGGTAGGGTTTGAAAATAGTTCACCGGAATGGTTCCGGGTCTGCAGAAGGAGCTGCGATTTACACACACCAATGTAAGTAGTACTAGCACTACAGGAATCAGCTACTTTGCCATCTGCCACGACGGACGTCAAATGTCTTTGCCGTCTGCCGCGGACGGCAAAAGGCCACGGCAAAGTAAGGTCCGGCAAAGAGGTACTTTGTCGTCCGCTTCGGGTGGCTGACGGCAAAGGGGCCTTTGCCATCAGCAGCGGACGGCAACGAAAGTAGACGACAATAAATGCGATGTTACTCCGTTAGGTGGTTAACGGTAGGCCTTTGCCGTGTGCCGCTGACGTCAAATTTTGACCTGCCTTTGCCGTCCGCCGGATGATGTCAGCTAGACGTCACTACACGGCAGGCCTTTGCCGTCAGCCACTATAGGCAAACTGACCAAATTAGTCAGCCTCCCAGGAAGTACAGTTGCCTGCCACGTGGCCTCTATGCCGTCCACTGCTGATGGCAAAGAGCCCTTTGCCGTCGGTGGCAGACGGCAAAGAGCCTGCATATTGGCTCTTTTTTTCTTTTCTTTTTTTTGAATCCAACAATTTTCACAGCAAATATATATGACATATATAGATATATTTCACAGGGCTATTTAACAGCAATCATATCACATATCCAGCACATATGTTTCATCCATTCATACATAAGCAAGTTCCATCCATACACATTGTTCCATCCATGTACATATTACAATGCAAAGTTTCATGAGGATAGCAAGTTCCATCATAGCAAGCTAGATACAATGCAAAGTTTCATCAAATAAAAAGCAAGCACTCCATCATAGCAAGCTAGCTTCCATGAAGTGAATGAAATCTGCAAAATGGCAAATAAGAAAGTTAGAAATAGGTGACTAGAAGAAGAAGACTAGAACAAGAAGTATATGCCATTTATGAGCTAACTTAGGTGAAATGGATCATATATGAGCTAACTAAGCAGAAATGGGTCGTTTATGAGCTAACTTAGTTGAAATGGATCATTTATGAGCTAACTTAGTTGAAATGGGTCGTTTATGAGCTAACTAAGGTGAAGGGCATCGTTTTTGAGCTAATTAAGGTGAAATGGATCGCTTTTGAGCTAACTTAGGTGAAATGGATCGTTTTTGAGCTAACTTAGGTGAAATGGATCATTTATGAGCTAACTTAGTTGAAATGGGTCGTTTATGAGTTAACTAAGGTGAAATGGATCGTTTTTTTAGCTAACTAAGGTGAAATGGATCGTTTTTTAGCTAACTTAGGTGAAATGGATCATTTAAGAGCTAATTTAGTTGAAATGGAACGTTTTTAGCGAACTTAGGTCAAATGGATCATTTAGGAGCTACTCTAGGTAAATTGGGTCATTTTAGAGCTAACTTGGATAAACTGGATCATTTATAAGCTAACCTAGGTAAGATGGGTCATTTTGGAGCTAACCTAGGTGAAATGGGTCATTCTGGAGCTAACCTAGGTGAAATGGGTCATTTTAAAGCTAACGTAGGTAAAATGGATCATTTAGGAGCTAATCTAGGTAAAATGGGTGATTTTAGAGCTAACTTGGATAAACTGGATCATTTATAAGCTAACTAAGGTAAAATGGGTCATTTTAAAGCTAACTTAGGTAAAATGGATCGTTTATGAGCTAACTAAGCTAATTATGCAATTTTTGACATAAGTAAGCTAAGTACAGATCGTTTTAGAGCTAACTTAGGTAAAATGGATGGTTTATGAGGTCAGTAAGCTTATTAAGTCATTTTGGAGGAAAAGAAGCTAACTCTAGGTCATTATGGTAACCATATTGGAGGAAATAAAGCTAAGTCTAGGTCTTTATGCATTTGTTAAGCAAAACACTAGAGAAACTTACCGTGATCAGGGAGGTGTAGGAGCGGGCTGGCTCGTGCCGGTAGCTGCAGAAGGATCGTGCGATGCGTGTCTGGAGTTAAGCATATTGGCGGAAACAAAGAATAAACGAAATTAGTACAACATAAAAAAAAGTACCGACATGAATAATAATATGTATATGACTTAAGTATATCATCATCAAGTAACACATAAAAAAATTGAATACCTGACACTACTAATAATCTGTTGGAAATATGCCCTAGAGGCAATAATAAAAGCATTATTATTATATTTCCTTATTCATGATAATTGTCTTTATTCGTGCTATAATTGTGTTATCCGGAAATCGTAATACATGTGTGAATAACAGACAACAAAACATGTCCCTAGTGAGCCTCTAGTTGACTAGCTCATTAATCGACAGATAGTCATGGTTTCCTGACTATGGACATTGGATGTTATCGATAACGGGATCACATCATTAGGAGAATGATGTGATGGACAAGACCCAATCCTAAACATAGCATAAGATCGCATAGTTCGTTTGCTAGAGTTTTCCAATGTCAAGTATCCTTTCCTTAGACCATGAGATCGTGTAACTCCCGGATACCGTAGGAGTGCTTTGGGTGTGCCAAACGTCACAACGTAACTGGGTGACTATAAGGTATACTACGGGTATCTCTGAAAGTGTCTGTTGGGTTGACGTGGATCGAGACTGGGATTTGTCACTCCCCTTGACGGAGAGGTATCACCGGGCCCTCTCGGTAATGCATCATCATAATGAGCTCAGTGTGATCAAAGTGTTTGATCACGGGATCATGCATTACGGTACGAGAAAAGTGACTTGCCGTTAATGAGATTGAACGAGGTATTGGTATACCGACGATCGAATCTCGGGCAAGTAAAATACCGATTGACAAAGGGAATCGTATACAGGATTAATTGAATCCTCGACATCGTGGTTCATCCGATGAGATCATCGTGGAGCATATGGGAGCCAACATGGGTATCCATATCCCGCTGTTGGTTATTGCCCGAGAGCCGTCTCGGTCATGTCTGCATGTCTCCCGAACGCGTAGGGTCTACACACTTAAGGTTCGGTGACGTTAGGGTTGTGAAGATATGTATGTGCAGTAACCCGAATGTTGTTCGGAGTCCCGGATGAGATCCCGGACGTCACGAGGAGTTCCGGAATGGTCCGGAGGTAAAGAATTATATATAGGAAGTGCTATTTTGGCCATCGGGACAAGTTTTGGTGTTATCGGTATTGTACCGGGACCACCGGAGGGGTCCCGAGGGTCCACCGGGGGGGTCCACCTGCCCCGGGGGACCACATGGGCTATAGGGGGTGCGCCCTGGCCCATATGGGCCAAGGGCACCAGCCCCAAGAGTCCCATGCGCCAAGAAGACTTGGAGAGGGAAGAGTCCAAAGAGGGGAAGGCACCTTCGAGGTGCCTTGGGGAGGATGGACTCCTCCCCCCCTCTTGGCCGCACCCCTTCCTTGGAGGAAGGGGCAAGGCTGCGCCCTCCCACCCTCTCATGTGCCTATATAAAGGGAGGGGAGGGAGGGGTGGCCGCACCCATAAGCCCTGGCGCCTCCCTCCTCCCTGCAACACCTCCTCCTCCTCCCGTAGTTGCTTAGTGAAGCCTTGCGGGAGTTCTGCTGCATCCACCACCACGCCGTCGTGCTGCTGGATCCTCATCAACCTCTCCTTCCCCCTTGCTGGATCAAGAAGAAGGAGACATTATGTTGACCGTACGTGTGTTGAACGCGGAGGTGTCGTGCTTTCGGTACTACGATCTCCGGTGATTTGGATCACGGTGTGTACGACTACTTCATCCCCGTTCATTGAACGCTTCCGCTCGCGATCTACAAAGTGGTATGTAGATGCAATCTCTCTCTCCCATGACTCATTGCTAGATGAACTCATAGATGGATCTTGGTGAAAACGTAGGAAAAATTTTGATTTTCTGCAACGTTCCCCAACAGTGGTATCAGAGCTAGGTCTATGCGTAGTTCTCTATTGCACGAGTAGAACACAAAGTAGTTGTGGGCGTCGAATTGTCAATTCTTCTTGCCGTTACTAGTCAATCTTGATTCAGCGGTATTGTGGTATGAAGCGGCCTGGACCAACCTTACACGTACGCTTACGTGAGACCGGTTCCACCGACTGACATGCACTAGTTGCATAAGGTGGCTGGCGGGTGTCTGTCTCTCCCACTTTAGTTGGATCGGATTCAATGAACAGGGTCCTTATGAAGGGTAAATAGAGATTTACAATTCATGTTGTGGTTATTACGTAGGTAAGAAAACGTTCTTGCTAGCAACCTATAACAGCCACGTAAAACTTGCAACAACAATTAGAGGACGTCTAACTTGTTTTTGCAGCAAGTGCTTTGTGATATGATATGGCCAAAGTTGTGATGAATGATGAATGATCTATATGTGATGTATGAGATGTTCATGTTATTGTAATAGGAATCACGACTTGCATGTCGATGAGTATGACAACCGGCAGGAGCCATAGGAGTTGTCTTTATTTTTTTGTATGACCTGCGTGTCATTGAGAATCGCCATGTAAATTACTTTACTTTATTGCTAAACACGTTAGCCATAGTAGTAGAAGTAATAGTTGGCGAGCAACTTCATGGAGACACGATGATGAAGATCATGATGATGAAGATCATGGTGTCAAGCCGGTGACAAGATGAAAATGGAGCCCCAAGATGGAGATCGAAGGAGCTATGTGATATTGGCCATATCATGTCACGTTTATTATTTGATTGCATGTGATGTTTATCATGTTTTTGCATCTTGTTTACTTAGAACGACGGTAGTAAATAAGACGATCCCTCATAATAATTTCAAGAAAGTGTTCACCCTAACTGTGCACCGTTGCGAAAGTTCGTTGTTTCGAAGCACCACGTGATGATCGGGTGTGATAGATTCTAACGTTCACATACAACGGGTGTAAGACAGATTTACACACGCAAAACACTTAGGTTGACTTGACGAGCCTAGCATGTACAGACATGGCCTCGGAACACAGAAGACCGAAAGGTCGAGCATGAGTCGTATAGAAGATACGATCAACATGAAGATGTTCACCGTTGTTGACTAGTCCGTCTCACGTGATGATCGGACACGGCCTAGTTGACTCGGATCATGTAATACTTAGATGACTAGAAGAGGGATGTCTATCTAAGTGGGAGTTCATTAAATAAATTGATTAAATGAACTTTATTATCATGAACTTAGTCTAAATATTTACAATATGTCTTGTAGATCAAATGGCCAACGTAGTCCTCAACTTCAACGCGTTCCTAGAGAAAACCAAGCTGAAAGACAAAGGTAGCAACTATACGGACTGGGTCCGGAACCTGAGGATCATCCTCATAGCTGCCAAGAAAGATTATGTCCTAAGAGCACCGCTGGGTGACGCACCTATTCTCCCTGCAGAACAAGACGTTATGAATGCTTGGCAGTCACGCTGCGATGATTACTCCCTCGTTCAGTGCGGCATGCTTTACAGCTTAGAGCCGGGGCTCCAAAAGCGTTTTGAGAGACATGGAGCATATGAGATGTTCGTTGAGCTGAAAATGGTTTTCCAAGCTCATGCCCGGGTCGAGAGATATGAAGTCTCCGACAAATTCTTTAGTTGTAAGATGGAGGAAAATGGCTCTGTCAGTGAGCACATACTCAAAATGTCTGGGTTGCACAACCGCTTGACTCAACTGGAAGTTAATCTCCCGGATGAAGCGGTCATTGACAGAATCCTCCAGTCGCTTCCACCTAGCTACAAGAGCTTTGTGATGAACTACAATATGCAGGGGATGGTAAAGACCATTCCTGAGGTATATGCTATGCTCAAATCAGCAGAGGTAGAAATCAAGAAAGAGCATCAAGTGTTGATGGTGAATAAAACCACTAAGTTCAAGAAGGGCAAGGGTAAAAAGAACTTCAAGAAGGACGGCAAGGAAGTTGTCGCGCCCGGTAAGCAAGTTGCCGGGAAGAAGCCAAAGCATGGACCCAAGCCCGAGACTGAGTGTTTTTATTGCAAGGGAAGTGGTCACTGGAAGCGGAACTGCCCCAAATACTTAGCGGACAAGAAGGCCGGCAAAACCAAAGGTATATGTGATATACATGTAATTGATGTGTACCTTACCAGTACTCGTAGTCGCTCTTGGGTATTTGATACCGGTGCAGTTGCTCACATTTGTAACTCAAAGCAGGAGCTGCGGAATAAATGGAGACTGGCGAAGGACGAGGTGACGATGCGCGTCGGGAATGGTTCCAAGGTCGATGTGATCGCCGTCGGCACGCTGCCTCTGCATTTACCTACGGGATTAGTTTTAAACCTCAATAATTGTTATTTAGTGCCAAGTTTGAGCATGAACATTGTATCTGGATCTCGTTTAATTCGAGATGGCTACTCATTTAAATCCGAGAATAATGGCTGTTCTATTTATATGAGAGATATGTTTTATGGTCATGCTCCGATGGTTAATGGTTTATTCTTAATGAATCTCGTACGTGATGATACACATATTCATAGTATGAATACCAAAAGAGTGAAAGTTGATAACAATAGTCCCACATATTTGTGGCACTGCCGCCTTGGTCACATAGGTGTCAAACGCATGAAGAAGCTCCATGCAGATGGACTTTTAGAGTCTCTTGATTATGAATCATTTGACACGTGCGAACCATGCCTCATGGGTAAAATGACCAAGACTCCATTCTCAGGAACAATGGAGCGAGCAACCAACTTATTGGGAATCATACATACCGATGTGTGCGGTCCAATGAGTGTTGAGGCTCGCGGTGGCTATCGTTATGTTCTCACCCTCACTGATGACTTGAGTAGATATGGGTATGTCTACTTAATGAAACACAAGTCTGAGACCTTTGAAAAGTTCAAGGAATTTCAGAGTGAGGTTGAAAATCAACGTGAAAGAAAGATCAAGTTTCTACGATCAGATCGTGGAGGAGAATACTTGAGTCATGAATTTGGCACACACTTAAGAAAATGTGGAATAGTTTCACAACTCACGCCGCCTGGAACACCTCAGCGTAATGGTGTGTCCGAACGTCGTAATCGCACTCTATTAGATATGGTGCGATCTATGATGTCTCTTACCGACTTACCGCTATCTTTTTGGGGCTATGCTTTAGAGACTGCCGCATTCACTTTAAATAGGGCTCCGTCGAAATCCGTTGAGACGACACCGTATGAATTATGGTTTGGGAAGAAACCTAAGCTGTTGTTTCTAAAAGTTTGGGGATGCGATGCTTATGTCAAGAAAGTTCAACCCGAAAAGCTCGAACCCAAGTCGGAAAAATGCGTCTTCATAGGATACCCTAAAGAAACTGTTGGGTATACCTTCTACCTCAGATCCGAAGGCAAGATCTTTGTTGCCAAAAATGGATCCTTTCTGGAGAAAGAGTTTCTCTCGAAAGAAGTAAGTGGGAGGAAAGTAGAACTTGATGAAGTGTTACCTCTTGAACCGGAAAATGGCGAAACTCAAGAAAACGTTTCTGAGGTGCCTGCACCGACTAGAGAGGAAATTAATGATGATGATCAAGATGCTTCTGATCAAGCTCCTACTGAAATTTGAAGGTCCACAAGGACACGTTCCGCACCAAAGTGGTACGGCAACCCTGTCTTGGAAATCATGTTGTTAGACAACGGTGAACCTTCGAACTATGAGGAAGTAATGGCGGGCCCGAATTCCGACAAATGGCTAGAAGCCATGAAATCCGAGATAGGATCCATGTATGAAAATGAAGTATGGACTTTGACTGACTTGCCCGTTGAGCGGCGAGCCATAGAAAATAAATGGATCTTTAAGAAGAAGACAGACGCGGATGGTAATGTGACCATCTATAAAGCTCGGCTTGTCGCTAAGGGTTATCGACAAGTTCAAGGGGTTGACTACGATGAGACTTTCTCACCGGTAGCGAAGCTGAAGTCCGTCCGAATCATGTTAGCAATTGCCGCATACCATGATTATGAGATATGGAAAATGGACGTCAAAACGGCATTGCTTAATGGTTTCCTTAAGGAAGAATTGTATATGATGCAGCCGGAAGGTTTTGTCGATCCTAAGAATGCTGACAAGGTGTGCAAGCTCCAACGCTCTATTTATGGGCTGGTGCAAGCATCTCGGAGTTGGAACATTCGCTTTGATGAGATGATCAAAGCGTTTGGGTTTACACAGACTTATGGAGAAGCCTGTGTTTACAAGAAAGTGAGTGGGAGCTCTGTAGCATTTCTCATATTATATGTAGACGACATACTTTTGATGGGAAATGATATAGAACTTTTGGACAGCATCAAGGCCTACTTGAATAAGAGTTTTTCAATGAAGGACCTTGGAGAAGCTGCTTATATATTAGGCATCAAGATCTATAGAGATAGATCGAGACGCCTCATAGGTCTTTCACAAAGCACATACCTTGATAAGATATTGAAGAAGTTCAATATGGATCAATCTAAGAAGGGGTTCTTACCTGTGTTACAAGGTGTGAAATTGAGCTCAGTTCAATGTCCGACCACGGCAGAAGATATAGAAGAGATGAGTGTCATCCCCTATGCCTCAGCCATAGGTTCTATTATGTATGCCATGCTGTGTACCAGACCTGATGTAAACCTTGCCGTAAGTTTGGTAGGAAGGTACCAAAGTAATCCCGGCAAGGAACACTGGACAGCGGTCAAGAATATCCTGAAGTACCTGAAAAGGACTAAGGAAATGTTTCTCGTTTATGGAGGTGACGAAGAGCTCGTCGTAAAAGGTTACGTCGACGCTAGCTTCGACACAGATCTGGATGACTCTAAGTCACAAACCGGATACGTGTATATTTTGAATGGTGGGGCAGTAAGCTGGTGCAGTTGCAAGCAAAGCGTCGTGGCGGGATCTACATGTGAAGCGGAGTACATGGCAGCCTCGGAGGCAGCGCATGAAGCAATTTGGGTGAAGGAGTTCATCACCGACCTCGGAGTCATACCCAATGCGTCGGGGCCAATCAAACTCTTCTGTGACAACACTGGAGCTATTGCACTTGCAAAGGAGCCCAAGTTTCACAAGAAGACCAGGCACATCAAGCGTCGCTTCAACTCCATTCGTGAAAATGTTCAAGATGGAGACATAGAGATTTGTAAAGTGCACACGGATCTGAATGTCGCAGATCCGTTGACTAAACCTCTCCCTAAGGCAAAACATGATCAGCACCAGAACTCTATGGGTGTTCGATTCATCACAATGTAACTAGATTATTGACTCTAGTGCAAGTGGGAGACTGTTGGAAATATGCCCTAGAGGCAATAATAAAAGCATTATTATTATATTTCCTTATTCATGATAATTGTCTTTATTCGTGCTATAATTGTGTTATCCGGAAATCGTAATACATGTGTGAATAACAGACAACAAAACATGTCCCTAGTGAGCCTCTAGTTGACTAGCTCATTAATCGATAGATAGTCATGGTTTCCTGACTATGGACATTGGATGTTATCGATAACGGGATCACATCATTAGGAGAATGATGTGATGGACAAGACCCAATCCTAAACATAGCATAAAATCGCATAGTTCGTTTGCTAGAGTTTTCCAATGTCAAGTATCCTTTCCTTAGACCATGAGATCGTGTAACTCCCGGATACCGTAGGAGTGCTTTGGGTGTGCCAAACGTCACAACGTAACTGGGTGACTATAAAGGTATACTACGGGTATCTCTGAAAGTGTCTGTTGGGTTGACGTGGATCGAGACTGGGATTTGTCACTCCCCTTGACGGAGAGGTATCACCGGGCCCTCTCAGTAATGCATCATCATAATGAGCTCAATGTGATCAAAGTGTTTGATCACGGGATCATGCATTACGGTATGAGAAAAGTGACTTGCCGTTAACGAGATTGAACGAGGTATTGGTATACCGACGATCGAATCTCGGGCAAGTAAAATACCGATTGACAAAGGGAATCGTATACGGGATTAATTGAATCCTCGACATCGTGGTTCATCCGATGAGATCATCGTGGAGCATGTGGGAGCCAACATGGGTATCCAGATCCCGCTGTTGGTTATTGCCCGAGAGCCGTCTCGGTCATGTCTGCATGTCTCCCGAACCCGTAGGGTCTACACACTTAAGGTTCGGTGACGCTAGGGTTGTGAAGATATGTATGTGCAGTAACCCGAATGTTGTTCGGAGTCCCGGATGAGATCCCGGACGTCACGAGGAGTTACGGAATGGTCCGGAGGTAAAGAATTATATATAGGAAGTGCTATTTTGGCCATCGGGACAAGTTTCGGTGTTATCGGTATTGTACCGGGACCACCGGAGGGGTCCCGGGGGTCCACCGGGGGGGTCCACCTGCCCCGAGGGGGCACATGGGCTATAGGGGGTGCGCCCTGGCCCATATGGGCCAAGGGCACCAGCCCCAAGAGGCCCATGCGCCAAGAAGACTTGGAGAGGGAAGAGTCCAAAGAGGGGAAGGCACCTTCGAGGTGCCTTGGGGAGGATGGACTCCTCCCCCCCTCTTGGCCGCACCCCTTCCTTGGAGGAAGGGGCAAGGCTGCGCCCTCCCACCCTCTCATGCGCCTATATAAAGGGAGGGGAGGGAGGGGTGTCCGCACCCATAAGCCCTGGCGCCTCCCTCCTCCCGTAGTTGCTTAGCGAAGCCCTGCCGGAGTTCTGCTGCATCCACCACCACACCGTCGTGCTGCTGGATCTTCATCAACCTCTCCTTCCCCCTTGCTGGATCAAGAAGAAGGAGACATTACGCTGACCGTACGTGTGTTGAACGCGGAGGTGCCGTGCTTTCGGTACTAGGATCTCCGGTGATTTGGATCACGGTGTGTACGACTACTTCATCCCCGTTCATTGAACGCTTCCGCTCGCGATCTACAAAGTGGTATGTAGATGCAATCTCTCTCTCCCATGACTCGTTGCTAGATGAACTCATAGATGGATCTTGGTGAAAACGTAGGAAAAATTTTGATTTTCTGCAACGTTCCCCAACATAATCTCGATCGGTATCATCAATAAATGCATAATCATCATCATCAATATAATCAATGATGGGCTCATAGGGTTCAGTGGCATCAACATGTGCAAGGCCACCTTGACGTAATCGGTCAAGCATTGACAGGTCATCCGCAGCAGTAACATCTTCTTGTTCCGGCTCTTCTTGTTCCTCCTCTGGGGTGTTGTCGGATTCACTGTCACTGTCTACTTCAATGTTTTGGGGTGAAGTATAGCGGTTCTTGAAACGCTTTTTGGAAAGACGTGTCTCTTGGAAGAATTCTCCTTCATATGTGTCTGGGTTAATGTGAGGTTCATAATCCTCTTCCTTTGGGGGAGAAAGTCTAGCACGTGGCGACACTTCATAAACGACATCCCAACCTTTCAGATTTGGATTAGTTTGGCAGGCCCACGGTAGATAGAATACTTGGGTCGCCTGTTGAGCCGTAATATAGACATTGGGAACATCTAAATGGGTGCTTTGGTTGATTTCAACTAGCCCTATATGTTCATCAGTCCTTCTAGTCTCCTTCGGCTGAAACCAATAATATTTGAAGACTACGATATTCAGTGGGTTTTCACCATAGAATAGAAGTTCATAAATTGCTTCAACTCTCCCATAATACTCGGTACCTCCTTTGCCGGTAGCAGATACACAACAACTTGTAGACTTTCGGTCAGCCATACATAGATCTTTGCCATAGGTACGAAAGCGATACCCGTTGATGTCGTACGTTTGAAATGAACGGACCTTATAGTCAAAACCATTAGCGACTTGTCTCAATTCGGCGTCCATAGACTCTGAATTAGCCTACAAGTTTAATATGAAAGGATTGTTGCATTACGCACAAATTAGCGAAAGAAATGTAATTGTCTAATAGAAATTACCGTTTGTTTGAACCAAGAGATGAAATCGGGATAGCCGCCTCCTTGCTTTGCGAGAAGCTCATACTATTCGACGGAATCCTTTTGGATCACCGCTCCATATGAGAATATGGCGACGTATCGAATGTATGAAATATCCAGGAATAAGAGCAGTTCAAAGGAAATAGAAGTTGCGAAACAATGTACCGAGAACTTACTTAATGTACGACCACACTTCTATCAGGTTGTTGAAGATATACAACGAAATGGTCCGCCATTCTTCGTTATCCAAAGATACTGGATGGGAAACACTGGCTGGTGTGAGAATCCCTTTGAATAGGCTGAGGTTGGATCCACCCTTTTTAGGGTCGTCAGCATTGTACCGAGGCTTCGGATTATGCAAATGACGATTTTTGGCTTTGTAGTGTGCTGTTATGAAGTTTGCCGCCTCCTCAGTGGTGAATGCCTCAGCCATCGATGCTTCAATTCTGTGTTTATTTTTACATTTTTCTCGAAGCGTCTTCTGCATCCTCTCAGTTGGGTAGCACCAACGATTTTGCACGGGCCCCCCCCCCCCAATCTTGCCTCGGTCGAGAGATGCAAAATCAAATGTTGCATTGGATTAAAGAAGCCCGGTGGAAAGATCTTCTCTAACTTGCAGATCAACTCCGGCGCCAACTCTTCCATTTCTTCTAGCACGACAAGCGATAGTTCTTTTGCACAAAGAACACGGAAGAAATAGCTAAGTTCTGCCAGTACTAGCCATTCATCCTCAGGGATGAAGCCACGCAACATCACCGGCATTACCCGCTCAATCCATATGTGCCAATCATGACTCTTTAGACCAAATATCTTCAATTTATCAAGATTCGCTCCCCTCTTTAGATTCGCTGCATACCCATCGGGGAACATCAACTGTTGTTGCACCCACAAGATAATTTCCCTCATAGCTGGCCTTCCAAGATTGAACCGTGCCTTTGGCTTCGTCCAGTTCTGCTTTCCTTTCGGTTCTTTCATGTTTTGTAACGGCCTATCACATAGCGTCTCCAGATCGACTCTAGCCTTAGTATTATCCTTTGACTTCCCATCTATGCCGAACAATGTACCAAAAAGTGCCTCGGCGATATTCTTCTCAGTGTGCATCACGTCGATGTTGTGTGGGCAAAGGAGGTCTTTGAAGTAAGGCAGATCCCATAAGCATGTTTTGTGAGTCCAGACGTGCTTAGAATTATACCCCTTGAAGTACCCTGGACGCTCTGGATCTGGCTCGAGAGCGTTTAACTAATCCAGGGTCAGTTGACCTGTCAATGCAGGTGGTGCAGAGTTTTTGGCAACTCTACCTCTGATCAAGTTCTTCTTATCTTTCCTGAACTTATGGCGAGGATCCAGGAACTGTCTATGCATGTCGAAGTAAGAAAACTTGCGACCGGCCTAAAACCAACGAAACTCAAGAGCCCCCTTGCATGTGGGGCACGGGAACCTTCCATGCACACACCAACCAACAAATAGCGCATACGCCGGCAAGTCGTGCGTCGAGTACATGTACCAGACACGCATTATGAAGTTTCGTTTGCTATAGGCGTTGTATGTCTTGAACCCATTATCCCAGGCTTCTTGCAATTCGTCCTTAAGCGGATGCATGTACACATTCATATTTTTCCCCGGATAGTTGGGCCCTGGAATTATCAACGTCGGGAAAATGTTCATTCTTTGCATAATCTGTCCGGGGGGGAGATTGAGTGGAAAGACAAATACGGGCCAACAACTGTATTTGGCTGCCGTCATACCAAACACACTGAACCCATCCGTGCTTATGTCGACTCGAGGATGCCTCGGATCTGCCGCTTTGTCAGCATGTAATTCATCAAACTTTTTCCACGCAACACCATCCGATGTGTGTACCATCATCAGATTCCCATCTGCATCTAGCTCGGTTCTTTTGCCTGTTTTGTGCCATGTCATCTGTCCGGCCGTCTCTTCGACCATGAAAAGACGTTGAAGTCTTGGTACGATTGGCATATACCGAAGAACACTAACGGGGATTTTGGTCTGTGTCTTCTCACCCATACCGTTGTCTACCACAATATACCTGGAGGACTTGCAAATGGGACAATAGTTCAAGTCCGCATAGGCAAGCCTAAATAAGGCACATCCTTTCTCACAGGCATGTATCTTCTCATAGGGCATCTTCAGTGCACGGAGGATTTTGTCCAACTGGTACAGGTTTGCAGGCATTACATGGCCTTTGGGTAGAAAGCGTCCAAATACTATCATAATTGCGTCATAGCATTCTCTGCCCAAGTTGAACTGAGCCTTCAGAGCCATTACTTCTGAGATGGCATCCAACTGACAAAGCTCAGTGTGCTCGTGGAGCGGACGTTTTGAAGACTCCAACATTTCATTGAAGGCCTTTGCAGATTCCTCCATCTCCTCGTCCGAATCCCGAGCATCATCATAGTCTTGCACCATATTTTCCTTCCCGGTACCATGCTCGTCGGTGCGACGACGATCCACCTCAGCTCGGTCATGTTGGGCAGACTCACCATGAAATGTCCACACCGTATAATCGGGCGTAAAACCACTCTTCTGCAGGTGTTTGCCCATTTCAGCCTCTATCCTCTTTTCCATATTGCCGCACCGGAAACAGGGGCACCAGGTTTTCCTTTGGCCATTTGCAAATGCGGCTTGCACAAACCCCTTGGTTTCTGTGAACCATTCAGCGCTCCATTTGTTCTGACCAGTGTGACCGGTATACATCCACGCACGATCACTCATCTTGACTTTCAGAACTACTGGACACACAACAATTATATATGTAATTCACCATGTATATATTCATCAGTTGATCTACTTTGTCAATTTTATTACGTCCATGCAACCTACACTCTAATAGGTAATGATAGGTCCTAATCCCACCCGAGTATGTGTAGATTGGGTTCATTTTCCCATGCTATGCTCCCGATCCGACACAAAATTTCGGCAGCACCTCCCCGCTGTTCTCCTGATACACGTCCCTGCAATAAACAGAGAGGATGTGTACCCGGAGAACAACAGGGAAGGCACTGACGAAATTTATGCGTCGGATCCGGAGCAAAGCATATGGGAAAACGAACCCAATCTACACATACTCGGGCTGTCTATGGATAGCGTTGGACAATTCTGTCAGGACCCCGATCCTAAGCCACATCGATCCAGCGTGTAACACATCATATCACTTTGCGGCCTCACGCACGGTGCTCCCACGGGTGCCACCTTACCTGGCCCGGGACCGTTTGCGCCTTTTGGCTCACGTATGTGATAGTGTCGCTAGCATCCATATGACAGAGAACCCGGGCCGACATGGCTAGTCGTGAACCCAAAGCGGCGCTAGCCTATGAGGACAGGCATACATGAGTCACATCGAACATGTCGGTCATCAACGTATCTATTCGGGTTGTAGCACTGGGCTAACAGGACTCCGGTAACCCGGGCTGTAGCAGGCTAGGCAGGACTCCGAATAACAGCGCGTGACATTTCCCCGAAGGGACAGACATAGGAATGACGTGAAACACATGCCGGCCAATCAAGTGTCCAAGCAGTAGTGCTGGGCTAGCAGGACTCCGGTGATCCGGGCTGTAGCGGACTACTATCGCTCAGAAGCACAAGACTTACATTTCCCCATATGAAAGGCTGCCAAGGATAAACAACTAGATAGTCGGATCCCACTCATACCAAGCATTTCAATCATACACACAATATGCCCGATATGAGTAAATACAACATGGCATCACAACAGTACTCTACGACTCAAGTACTTTATTTAGAAGGCTCCGAGGAGCCATACATATCATCCATACAGATAGGGGTCACATGACCCAACACTCAAGTCATACAAACATACAAGCACATGCGGAAGCAAAGTAGTCTGAGTACAGACACTAGAAAGAAAGAAGGCTTGACGAGGCCTGTCTATCTACAACGACCCTTCACAAGTCTTGGATCACCACCTGGGTGTTAAGTCACTCGTCAACGTCGAGGTCTACATAGAACCCATCAGAGGGGTTGGTGCAGTCGTCTGAAAAACATGATTAAAGCAACATGAGTACGGAGGTACTCAGCAAGTCTTACAACAGGAACCTACTATACATGCACATTCTCAAGAAGGTAGTTGGGTTATTGCAGCAAGCCAGCTTTGACCCTTGGCTAAGCTATCCTACGATAGACACCATTTGTAAATCATTTGTCGCACACGAGTCCACTAACACCAACACAATACTCCACCGTGGATTCTCTCTCGCCATCCCACGAGAGGGCCATCCGCGGTACTCACACTTATCTTGAGATTTTTAGTAGTATCCATTTAACTTGTCTATGAACTGATATAAGCGAACCAGAAGTCCATTACCGCGGACACGGCTATTCGAATAGATTATTTATAACCCTGCAGGGGTGTACTTCTTCACACATGTTTCCACCACTTAGCGTCTGCACACGACATGTGCTCGGCAGACTTCAAGCGAAAGCCGACGTGGATGTAGACCACGACCTACCTAAACACTCAAGTCTCTAGTCCAGGTTTATCGCCTATTCGGGTTCCATCCGCAGGGAGTCCGGCCGAGGTTTCCACTAACGGCCCCGAACGATGTGAACAGGGTTCCCGAGACACCAAACGGGCGAGTCGGTACACCGTGCCACGTGCCTACCGCAACACAGCCCACCCCGATGGTCAGCGCCGCGTGCGGCCCCCAGCATACTACAAACACCAGAAACTACTTGCAACTCCTGGACAAAGGACAAGGGTGGATAAGAAGTCGAGCGGGGTCATATTTCAGGGCCCAATGTGTGGTAGTAGCTGAATCATGGATCACAAACACAGATCTCAGTTCTTAGGGACGGCCTCAATGAAACAACCCACCATGTACTCCTACATGGCCTTTCATCAATTCCTTTACCAACTCGTGTTCAACAGTTCCACACTTTCGACAACGACCCAACCTTTCACTCCGGATCATCATCCCGATGAACCAGACCTGACACAACTCTAAGCATAGCAAGCATAGCATGGTAGGAACACACATACACATGTATTGGCTCAATCAACTCCTACACATGCTAGTGGGTTTCATCTAGTTACTGTGGCAATGACAGGTCATGCAAAGGAAGTGGGTTCAACTACCGCGACACACAGCAGTTTGAAACGCGTTGTCTTAATGCAGTAAACGAGAGCAGAAGCGAGAACATGGGTTTGTATCGGAATGATCAATGGTTTGCTTGCCTGATGGAGTGGTAGTAGAGTACTGCCCTTCAGTTGGATACTCGTGAATATCCTCGGAGGCAGAACCTACCACGGAGAACACATCGAAACATGAACAACACATGACGATATGCAACAATATGATGCATGCTATGACATGGCAATATGGATGTGTTCTGACTAAATGCAAGTTAAACCAGAAGGAAATGACCCCATTTGAACCAAAGATTCAAATGGTAGTGCAATTATAAGATCATATTAGTGCAATATCTTATAATGCCTAAACAGGGGCTTTAACTTGTTTTAACATGCATGAAACTAGCACCAATGGGTAGATTGGATTTTTCTGATCATTTTTCATATATAAAACTTTGCATTTGGAGTTACAGATAATTTTCTATGAATTTTTGAAGTTTGAACTATTTTCTGGATTTTCCTGTATAAAAAAAATCCAGCAATATAACTAATTGCGTCAGCATGAGGTCATGCTTGCGTCAGCAATCAAACCTGCTGGCTGGGTCAAACCTGACGTGTGGGGACCACACGTCAGTGACACAGGGCTAATCCCGGTCAAACCCGCGCTGTCTGGGGTTTGACTGGACCCTAGGGCCCACTGTCAGTGACCCAGAGTGACTTTTAACTGGTGAGGTTAGTTGCTAATGACAGCCACGTCGACTCGCCGGAGTTTCGCCGGCGGCGACCATCCAGTGCGGCGGAGGAAAGTGCAAAAACGTGCTCAGGCGACCAAACGAGCGGCGGAGCCTATCTACGTGATGCGGGAGGCAACCCGCATCTATTGGTGGCGGTAGTTTGCCTCGGGGTCGCCGGAAACGACGCCGGCGACGTGTTTGGCGGCGCCGGAGCTCGGGTCGAAGTGCGAAACGAGCTACAGGGCACGGCGAGGTGCGTGCGGTAGTGCGTTGGCCTCCTAGGGTTGCGGTGAGGCCGTTGGACAAGGTGGGGTGGCCAGTGGTTAGCCGGAGACACGTCGGCGACGTGCTCCGCGGCGGTGGGTGCGGCGAGCTTCGTGCAGTCACTACAGGGCTCGAGAGAGGGAGCAGAGAGGATGGGAAGGTGGCCAGGCTCTCACCGGTCGCGATGGAGCTGATGGCGGAGTCGGGGACGAGCTGGTGCGGCGATGGCGTTGAAGGGGATCTCCGGCGGTGGCGGTGTCGGGCGAGGTTGGTGCGGCAGTTTCGAGGCACGCAGGCGCTGTGGGCTCGGCCTGATCGACGGAGAGGAGGATGGCGGAGCTTGTGGACACGGTGGTGCGGCGTGGAGACGACGAGGAGCACGACTATGGCGGCGGTGCGGCGACGATGGCGTCGGCCATGGCGCTGGAGAGCGAGAGAGAGAGGGGCAGAGGAGCGAGTGGCGTGTCCAGGGGAGTCGGGGCAGGACGTGGAGCTCGTCCAGCGCGTCGGGCGGCGAGGAAGGTGAAGCAGGGAGGCAGGGCGCTGCGTGGCGAGCTCCTGCTCCGGCGTCGAGCACCTGCCTGCCTGGCTGGCGAGGCGAAGCAGCTCGCTGGCGCGGCTGGTGGGCTGGGCCGGCCAGGTGGGCCGCCAGGTAAGTTAGTTGTATTTTTTTGTTTTTGTCTTTCCTTTTCTATTTCTTCTGCAACTTTGTGGAGTTATTTAAAATACCTAGACCACTCCAAAAATCCTCAAACTGCACATGCTTGCTATTTAAAATATAGACAACATGAAACATTTCTGTTTGAGAATATTTGAACATTTAAAATATTTTTATAAATTTTAAATGCCCAAATTCAAATACTTATGTGTTAATTCAAAAACCTTCTGTTGACCTAGAAAATTGTGCACCACTTTTGTCAAAGGTTTAAACCCAAAACAAAGGGGGTGAACATTTCAGAAGGGCATTTCAGGTTCATTGAAAAAGATTTTAGTAAACCCTAGTTATTTCCAGGGGGGGGGAGGTGTGTGTGTTGGGGGTTCTGGCATTTCCCATTTCAGAATTAATAGAATTTAAACATGATGCACACTCTAATGCATGGCCTAGCTAGGGATGTGACAACTCACCCCCACTCAAAAGAATCTCGTCCCGAGATTTAGGTTCCTCCGGAAAGAAGGCGGGGTACTCAAGTCGAAGACGATCCTCCCTTTCCCAGGTAGCCTCTTGCTCGGAATGGTGTGACCATTGAACCTTGAGAAACTTGATATTGTGGCGTCGAGTGGTACGCTCGGCTTGATCAAGGATACGAACAGGGTATTCCCGATAGGTGAGGTTATCTTGGAGATCAAGCGTTTCGTGGTCCACTCCGCGGATAGGATCCGAGAAGCAACGCCTGAGTTGAGAAACATGGAAGACATCATGAACTCTGGAGAGATGCGGAGGTAGTTCCAGTTGGTAGGCAACTTCCCCTCGTTTGGCAAGAATGCGAAAGGGTCCAATGTAACGAGGAGCCAATTTGCCTTTGATACCGAATCGATGGGTTCCCTTTAAAGGTGTAACCCGAAGGTAAGCCATATCGCCGACTTCATAAACCATGGGTTTATGCTTGTGGTCGTACTGACTCTTTTGCCGGAATTGGGCGGTTTTCAACTTCTCACGAATAATGCGAACCTGCTCTTCTGCATCCTGGATCATGTCCGGGCCAAAGAGTTGTCTCTCGCCGGTTTCTGACCAGTTAAGAGGCGTCCGACATTTTCGTCCATAAAGAACTTCGAAAGGAGCTTTACCCAAGCTAGCTTGATAACTATTGTTATAAGCGAACTCGGCGAATGGTAGGCACTTCTCCCAATCCATGCCGAAAGAGATGACAGAAGCTCGGAGCATATCCTCCAGAATTTGATTGACTCGTTCTACTTGACCACTTGATTGAGGATGGAAGGCGGTGCTAAAGGAGAGACGAGTCCCCATAGCATTTTGGAAACTTTCCCAAAATCGAGAGGTGAAAAGACTTCCACGGTCCGAATTAATTTCTAATGGAACACCATGAAGAGACACTATTCGAGAGATGTATAAGTCAGCTAGCTGGCCAGCGGTTATACTCTCGCGAACAGGTAAAAAGTGGGCTACCTTGGAGAGACGATCGACAACAACGAAGATAGCATTATTCCCTCTTTTGGTCCTGGGAAACCCGGTGATGAAATCCATACCGATTTTATCCCATTTCCATTCAGGAATATCCAAGGGCTGAAGGGTGCCAGCAGGCCGTTGATGCTCTGCTTTAACACGACGACAGACGTCGCAAGTTGCAACGTATTGAGCGATTTCTCTCTTCATCCTAGTCCACCAAAACCTTTGGCGTAGGTCTTGATACATTTTAGTACTACCGGGATGAATGGTGAGAGGGGATTCATGAGCTTCCTTAAGGATCAATTGACGCAAATGTTGTTTCTTGGGAACCACCAAGCGGTTCTCGAAGAAAACAACACCTCGTTCATCCATGGAGAAACATTTAGCAACTCCGCTAGCGATGTTTTCCTTAATCCGAGATATGCCCTTATCGCGCTTCTGGGCAGCTATGATTTGATCCGTAAGGTTAGGTTTCGCCACCAGGGTGGAAAGGAATCCTCGAGGAACAATGTGAAGATTAAGCTTATGGAATTCCTCGTGGAGAAGTGGTTGACCTTGTTGTAACATCAGGTTGTTACAATAAGATTTACGACTTAGTGCATCAGCCATGACATTGGCTTTGCCTGGGGTGTAAGTTATTCCTAAGTCGTAATCCGAGATCAACTCGACCCAACGTCTTTGCCTGAGATTCAAATCCGGTTGGGTGAAGATATATTTCAAACTTTGGTGATCAGTGTAAATTTCGCAACGATTACCCAGAAGGTAATGTCGCCAGGTTTTGAGTGCATGGACTACTGCTGCAAGCTCTAGATCATGAGTAGGATAATTATCCTCATGTGGACGCAACTGTCGAGATGCGTAGGCAATCACATGACGATCTTGCATGAGTATGCAACCTAGTCCTTGTCGCGAGGCGTCGCAATAAATAACAAAGTCCTTAGAGAAATCTGGTGGTACCAGTACGGGAGCAGATGTCAGGCGTCTTTTCAGTTCCTGAAAGCTGAACTCGCACTGTGGGGTCCACTCGAACTTTTTATCTTTCTTGAGGAGTTCAGTTAGAGGCTTAGCAACCTTGGAGAAATTCTCGACGAAGCGGCGACAATAGCTCGCTAACCCAAGAAAACTCCAAACTTGCTTGACCGTTTCAGGTGGAGTCCAGTCAAGGACAGCTTGAACTCGCTCGGGATTGACAGCAATGCCCTTGCCAGAGATTACATGGCCCAGATAGGTCACTTCTGGCAACCAGAATTCGCACTTGGAGAATTTGGCATAAAGGCGATGCTCTCGGAGTTTCATCAATACTAGCCTTAGATGTTCGGCATGTTCTTCCTCATTCTTGGAGTAGATGAGTATATCATCGAGGTATACCACGACGAATTTATCCAAGTACTCCATGAAGATCGAGTTCATTAACCGAGAGAAGGTGGCTGGAGCATTGGTTAAACCGAAGGACATGACGGTGTACTCGTATTGGCCGTAACGAGTAACAAAGGCCGTTTTGGGAATGTCCCCGTTCTTGATTTTGATTTGATGGTAGCCCAACCTCAAATCCATCTTGGAAAAGACTGAGGATCCAGCGAGCTGATCATACAGGTCGTTGATCCTGGGGAGCGGATACTTGTTCTTGATAGTGACCAAATTGACAGGTCGGTAATCTACAACCATCCGATCCGTTCCATCCTTCTTCTTGACGAAGAGGACGGGGCAAGCCCATGGAGAAGAACTAGGACGGATGAAACCCTTTTGCAAGGACTCATCGAGTTGTTTCTTAAGCTCAGCTAGTTCTAGGGGTGCCATCTTATAAGGTCTCCTAGAGATTGGAACGGTTCCTGGAACAAGGTCTATTACGAACTCGACATCTCTGTCAGGTGGAACACCTGGCAATTCTTCTGGAAAGACATCCGGGAAGTCACGGACTACTGGAATATCTTCGAGGTCTGGAAGGGGATTGGCATTTAGAGAGTAGAGCTGACGCTCCGATACTCGGGTCAAAACATTGACTGTCTTGCCCGATGGATGGGTAAGTTGGACAGTTCTAGTTGAACAATCAATCTTGGCGTAATGGGCTGACATCCAGTCCATACCCAAGATGATGTTTATGTCTGAAGACTTGAGAGCTATTAGTGACGCGAGAAAAACCAATCTGTCGACAAGAATTTCATTTCCATGGCTGATTCTAGAGGTTTGCCACTTAGAACCAGGGGTTTGAATTACCATGGAGGTAGGCATGTCACAAAAGGTAGTATTGTGCAATCGAGCATAGCTCTCAGAAATAAATGAATGAGATGCTCCAGTATCAAAGAGAACAGTTGCCGGATGACAATTAACAAGGAGCGTACCGAGAACGACGTTGGGGTCCTCTTGAGTCTCTTCAGCTGACACGTAGTTGACATGGCCACGAGCAGTGGTGGCTGGCTTGGCGACAAGCACTTTTGCTGTTGACTTACCACGGCCAACGGACTTTCCGAACTGGCTGGGGTTGTTCTGGGGACACTCACGGATGTAGTGGCCCGGCTCACCACACTTGAAGCAAGTTGTTATATTGGGGCGTGGAGCAGTATTGGCAGTGGGGCCACCAAAAGTCTTGGGCGGCACATACTGTTGGTTGGGACGAGGCGCCTCAAAGGATGGCCTCGGGGTATACCTGGGTGGCATAGCAGAATTTGGAATCCAGACCCGGCGCTTCTGAGATCCAGAGCCGGATGAAGATCCATAGTCACGGGAGTGCTTGCGTGAAGCTTCAAAATCGTTCTGCCCTGTCTCGGCACTGATGGCCTTATTGACTAGCTTCGGAAAGGAAGTGCATTCATGCAGACGAAGGTCACGTCGGAGCTCAGGGCTAAGTCCCTTGCGGAACCTTGCCTGCTTCTTGGCATCGGTGGATACCTCTTCGGGAGCATAGCGTGCAAGCTTCCCAAACTCGCGACTGTATGCATCCACAGTCAGCTTCCCTTGGGTGAAGTTACAGAACTCCTCCCTCTTATGATCCATAAGACCTTCCGGGATATGATGCTCACGGAAAGCGGCACTGAAATCAGCCCAAGTAGTGAGTTGGCCGACCGGACGCATAGCTTCATAATTCTCCCACCAAAGGCTGGCAGGGCCTTCGAGGTGATAGGCAGCAAAGGTGACTTTATCATCTTCAGCCACGTTGGCAGAACGTAGCTTGTGGGCGATGCTGCGGAGCCAGTCATCCGCATCGAGAGGTTCGATGGAATGATTGAACTTTAGCGGGTACAGCTTGACAAAGTCATTGATGGACACCGAATTGATCCTCTGCTGGCGTGCAGTGTTCTGCTCAATCCGCTCTAACAAGCGATTGGTGTCGCGCCTGTTGCGCTCTGCCTCCAGCATCACTTCGGCCAGAGAAGGTGGTTGAGGCAGACTTTCCTCTCTAGGTGCACTAGCTTCTCCCTGCTCCGAAGCAGCAGGGTTGCTGCGGGTGTTGACCATCCTGGGAAACAAAACAACGATTTAAACCAGGATGGCAAAATCTGGTCAAGGAAGTGCGGAATGTAATGGATAACAAGGAATGCAGAGATGATCATCCGTATGACATGGTAATATAGAAACTGCCATATATATACCAACGGTCATACACGTCATACATAGTTTAGTACAAGCTCAAGCTGAAGTACAACTAAGACGACAGACGTTACATCTCATCGGAGGCATTCCAAGCTCCTATACATTATTTTTCTACACCTCCGGAATTGATACACACTAAGTTATATTCCACAATCACGCAGGACGGTGGACATACAACTATTACAATACTAGCGAGACTACTACTAGCTCAGACGGCTCCGTAGAAGTCCTCATAGAAGTCACCACCCAGACCTGGAAGCGGAACATGGTCATCTGGGAACAGACGGTGCTGCGGTGCTTGTGGACCATAGGGACTTGGGTGCGGCCTCGGTCCAACAGATGGCGGTAGCAGAGGCCCACGAGGAGGGGTGATGCCTCCCACCTCACGCCATTCCATAAAGTCTGGCAGACTAGCCCGCACAGGGTACAAGTCTCTCGTGTCCATGTATCCGGCTTGCACAGCAGGTGCAAACCTCGTCAAGGTGGCCCAATGATCAGCACGAGCATTAAAGAGCTCCATACGCAAGGCCCGGTTTTCACGGTCCTTATCTTCCAACATCTCAGTAGTGGTGCAAAGGAGTGAGTCCTCATGGGATGCATCACTGTACATGCCCTGGAGGTAACCATGCGCCCCAGGGAGGGATGCTGGCATGTAGCGAAAATCAGTGTTGCTCAACAAGGCAGTTCTAGCTCGCATAATGGTCATCATCGAGTAGGCTGCATCTTGAACGGACATCCCAATAGTGATCCCGAGTCCATAAGAACAATGGAGTGGTTCCGTGGCTCCGGGATAAGATGGATATATCCTAACCGTGCACAGATATTGGCTCTGGTTGAAATCTCTAAACTGTTCTTCGACGGTGTATTCAGGGTACCAACGGTATCCTGCCTCCACCATCACTCGAACCAACATGGCGGTATGACCACATACACCGATGCAACGGGTCAGACGAACCACTTGGTTTTGGGGACGGGTAGCCATCTGAAAGCACAAATTAGTGCAAAGGCATTAGAATTTCTGGATGAAATTGGACAGCATAACGGCTGTAAATGCTCAGAAAAAGGATTGAGACATCCACAACAGTTTTCGAAACCACTCAACAACAACATATCAAGGTTCTGGTTCAATTGGTAACATACTAAACTTTAGTAGAACTGAACTGGGTTGTATCCAACAATCCTATAAGTTACTACGGATTTAGTAACACGTGAACCTGATAGAGAGAAAAGAGCCTAGTTCCTTAACCCACGTAGAATGAGAAGAGAATGACTCAGAATAGAGGGCATAAGGTAAAGGAGTAAAAGAGCCTTACGTTCCCTCCCACAATCAATTCCCCTACATATAACTAAAGCATTTCTAGACTCGACATCGACCAGTTTGGCTTAGCGAACCTACAGGCAGTCCGGCTCTGATGCCAACGCTGTCAGGACCCCGATCCTAAGCCACATCGATCCAGCGTGTAACACATCATATCACTTTGCGGCCTCACGCACGGTGCTCCCACGGGTGCCACCTTACCTGGCCCGGGACCGTTTGCGCCTTTTGGCTCACGTATGTGATAGTGTCGCTAGCATCCATATGACAGAGAACCCGGGCCGACATGGCTAGTCGTGAACCCAAAGCGGCGCTAGCCTATGAGGACAGGCATACATGAGTCACATCGAACATGTCGGTCATCAACGTATCTATTCGGGCTGTAGCACTGGGCTAACAGGACTCCGGTAACCCGGGCTGTAGCAGGCTAGGCAGGACTCCGAATAACAGCGCGTGACATTTCCCCGAAGGGACAGACATAGGAATGACGTGAAACACATGCCGGCCAGTCAAGTGTCCAAGCAGTAGTGCTGGGCTAGCAGGACTCCGGTGATCCGGGCTGTAGCGGACTACTATCGCTCAGAAGCACAAGACTTACATTTCCCCATATGAAAGGCTGCCAAGGATAAACAACTAGATAGTCGGATCCCACTCATACCAAGCATTTCAATCATACACACAATATGCCCGATATGAGTAAATACAACATGGCATCACAACAGTACTCTACGACTCAAGTACTTTATTTAGAAGGCTCCGAGGAGCCATACATATCATCCATACAGATAGGGGTCACATGACCCAACACTCAAGTCATACAAACATACAAGCACATGCGGAAGCAAAGTAGTCTGAGTACAGACACTAGAAAGAAAGAAGGCTTGACGAGGCCTGTCTATCTACAACGACCCTTCACAAGTCTTGGATCACCACCTGGGTGTTAAGTCACTCGTCAACGTCGAGGTCTACATAGAACCCATCAGAGGGGTTGGTGCAGTCGTCTGAAAAACATGATTAAAGCAACATGAGTACGGAGGTACTCAGCAAGTCTTACAACAGGAACCTACTATACATGCACATTCTCAAGAAGGTAGTGGGGTTATTGCAGCAAGCCAGCTTTGACCCTTGGCTAAGCTATCCTACGATAGACACCATTTGTAAATCATTTGTCGCACACGAGTCCACTAACACCAACACAATACTCCACCGTGGATTCTCTCTCGCCATCCCACGAGAGGGCCATCCGCGGTACTCACACTTATCTTGAGATTTTTAGTAGTATCCATTTAACTTGTCTATGAACTGATATAAGCGAACCAGAAGTCCATTACCGCGGACACGGCTATTCGAATAGATTATTTATAACCCTGCAGGGGTGTACTTCTTCACACATGTTTCCACCACTTAGCGTCTGCACACGACATGTGCTCGGCAGACTTCAAGCGAAAGCCGACGTGGATGTAGACCACGACCTACCTAAACACTCAAGTCTCTAGTCCAGGTTTATCGCCTATTCGGGTTCCATCCGCAGGGAGTCCGGCCGAGGTTTCCACTAACGGCCCCGAACGATGTGAACAGGGTTCCCGAGACACCAAACGGGCGAGTCGGTACACCGTGCCACGTGCCTACCGCAACACAGCCCACCCCGATGGTCAGCGCCGCGTGCGGCCCCCAGCATACTACAAACACCAGAAACTACTTGCAACTCCTGGACAAAGGACAAGGGTGGATAAGAAGTCGAGCGGGGTCATATTTCAGGGCCCAATGTGTGGTAGTAGCCGAATCATGGATCACAAACACAGATCTCAGTTCTTAGGGACGGCCTCAATGAAACAACCCACCATGTACTCCTACATGGCCTTTCATCAATTCCTTTACCAACTCGTGTTCAACAGTTCCACACTTTCGACAACGACCCAACCTTTCACTCCGGATCATCATCCCGATGAACCAGACCTGACACAACTCTAAGCATAGCAAGCATAGCATGGTAGGAACACACATACACATGTATTGGCTCAATCAACTCCTACACATGCTAGTGGGTTTCATCTAGTTACTGTGGCAATGACAGGTCATGCAAAGGAAGTGGGTTCAACTACCGCGACACACAGCAGTTTGAAACGCGTTGTCTTAATGCAGTAAACGAGAGCAGAAGCGAGAACATGGGTTTGTATCGGAATGATCAATGGTTTGCTTGCCTGATGGAGTGGTAGTAGAGTACTGCCCTTCAGTTGGATACTCGTGAATATCCTCGGAGGCAGAACCTACCACGGAGAACACATCGAAACATGAACAACACATGACGATATGCAACAATATGATGCATGCTATGACATGGCAATATGGATGTGTTCTGACTAAATGCAAGTTAAACCAGAAGGAAATGACCCCATTTGAACCAAAGATTCAAATGGTAGTGCAATTATAAGATCATATTAGTGCAATATCTTATAATGCCTAAACAGGGGCTTTAACTTGTTTTAACATGCATGAAACTAGCACCAATGGGTAGATTGGATTTTTCTGATCATTTTTCATATATAAAACTTTGCATTTGGAGTTACAGATAATTTTCTATGAATTTTTGAAGTTTGAACTATTTTCTGGATTTTCCTGTATAAAAAAAATCCAGCAATATAACTAATTGCGTCAGCATGAGGTCATGCTTGCGTCAGCAATCAAACCTGCTGGCTGGGTCAAACCTGACGTGTGGGGACCACACGTCAGTGACACAGGGCTAATCCCGGTCAAACCCGCGCTGTCTGGGGTTTGACTGGACCCTAGGGCCCACTGTCAGTGACCCAGAGTGACTTTTAACTGGTGAGGTTAGTTGCTAATGACAGCCACGTCGACTCGCCGGAGTTTCGCCGGCGGCGACCATCCAGTGCGGCGGAGGAAAGTGCAAAAACGTGCTCAGGCGACCAAACGAGCGGCGGAGCCTATCTACGTGATGCGGGAGGCAACCCGCATCTATTGGTGGCGGTAGTTTGCCTCGGGGTCGCCGGAAACGACGCCGGCGACGTGTTTGGCGGCGCCGGAGCTCGGGTCGAAGTGCGAAACGAGCTACAGGGCACGGCGAGGTGCGTGCGGTAGTGCGTTGGCCTCCTAGGGTTGCGGTGAGGCCGTTGGACAAGGTGGGGTGGCCAGTGGTTAGCCGGAGACACGTCGGCGACGTGCTCCGCGGCGGTGGGTGCGGCGAGCTTCGTGCAGTCACTACAGGGCTCGAGAGAGGGAGCAGAGAGGATGGGAAGGTGGCCAGGCTCTCACCGGTCGCGATGGAGCTGATGGCGGAGTCGGGGACGAGCTGGTGCGGCGATGGCGTTGAAGGGGATCTCCGGCGGTGGCGGTGTCGGGCGAGGTTGGTGCGGCAGTTTCGAGGCACGCAGGCGCTGTGGGCTCGGCCTGATCGACGGAGAGGAGGATGGCGGAGCTTGTGGACACGGTGGTGCGGCGTGGAGACGACGAGGAGCACGACTATGGCGGCGGTGCGGCGACGATGGCGTCGGCCATGGCGCTGGAGAGCGAGAGAGAGAGGGGCAGAGGAGCGAGTGGCGTGTCCAGGGGAGTCGGGGCAGGACGTGGAGCTCGTCCAGCGCGTCGGGCGGCGAGGAAGGTGAAGCAGGGAGGCAGGGCGCTGCGTGGCGAGCTCCTGCTCCGGCGTCGAGCACCTGCCTGCCTGGCTGGCGAGGCGAAGCAGCTCGCTGGCGCGGCTGGTGGGCTGGGCCGGCCAGGTGGGCCGCCAGGTAAGTTAGTTGTATTTTTTTGTTTTTGTCTTTCCTTTTCTATTTCTTCTGCAACTTTGTGGAGTTATTTAAAATACCTAGACCACTCCAAAAATCCTCAAACTGCACATGCTTGCTATTTAAAATATAGACAACATGAAACATTTCTGTTTGAGAATATTTGAACATTTAAAATATTTTTATAAATTTTAAATGCCCAAATTCAAATACTTATGTGTTAATTCAAAAACCTTCTGTTGACCTAGAAAATTGTGCACCACTTTTGTCAAAGGTTTAAACCCAAAACAAAGGGGGTGAACATTTCAGAAGGGCATTTCAGGTTCATTGAAAAAGATTTTAGTAAACCCTAGTTATTTCCAGGGGGGGAGGTGTGTGTGTTGGGGGTTCTGGCATTTCCCATTTCAGAATTAATAGAATTTAAACATGATGCACACTCTAATGCATGGCCTAGCTAGGGATGTGACAAATTCGAAAGAATCAAGGTTATAAATATGCAAATGCATGCATATTTATAACTATGCCGCTTTCGAACGGGAGACACATATTGGTTACGCATACTGATGATTCAAGACACATATATAGCTAGCTATCAAGTTTCATCGGCACGAACACCGGAACAGAGCAAATAATTAATGGGGGAGGAGGACATTTCATTTGTGCTCACCCACGAACGAATGGGCAGAGCTCGTCAAACGCACGGCGAGGTCGTCGAACACCAAACCTCGCAGCGATGAAACAACTGCACATTTAAATCTACCCGATCAACACAATTATATATGATGTTTTTCATAACAAAATCGAAAAATATATGACCTAACTAATAATTCACAAATATATGACCCCGTCGGCTTCTGGAAGGCCAAAGAACACCTTTTCGGGAGGTGTCGGGGGTAGGGCTGTCGTGTCGGTGTCGGGGTGCCGTGTCGGGGTCGGGGTGTTGTTTTGTGGTCGGGGGGTCGGGGTGTCTTGTCCGGATCGGGGTGTCGGGGTCAGGGGGTCGGGTCTCGGGGTGTGGTGTCGGGGTCGGGGTGTCGGGGTGTGGTGTCGGGGTTAGGGGTCAGGGGGTCAGGGGGTCGGGTGTCGGGGTGTCGGGGGTTTGGGGCCGGGTGTTAGAGGGGTCCTTCTTCTTTCTTTCTTTCTTTTCTTCTTCTTCTTTCCTTTCTTCTTCTTCTTCTTCTTTCATCTTTTTTCTACTTTTTTACTTCTTTTCGTTTCTTCTTTTCTTCTTCTTCTACTTCTTTTCTTCTTCTTCTTCTTTCATCTTTTTTCTACTTCTTTTCTTTTCTTCCTTTCTTCTTCTTCTACTTCTTTTCTTCTTTTTATTTTTTCATCTTTTTTCTACTTCTTTTCTTTTTTTTTCTTGTTCCTCTCCTTCATCTACTACTTCTAATTCTTCTAATTCTTTTCTAACACTAACACTAACACAATCTAGCACTAACAATTAAACAGCAAAAAAATGAAAAAAAAGAAAAAAAAAGCAATCCCTCACCGGAGCAATGCGACGGTTGGCGGGGGTGGTGACGGGGGGGGCTCCGAGCGGTGGGAGCAGTGGCGGGGGCGGCGCTAGGCGGCGGGTGGCGGGGCGTCGGCGGGTGGGGTGGGGCGGAGGGGTGGTGGGGCGACGGGGCAAGTGGGGGCGTTGGCGGGGGCGGGGCCGGCGCTAGGCGGCGGGGCGTCGGCGGGTGGGTGGGGGAGGAGGGCTGGTGGGGCGACGCCGGGCGGGGGCGGTGGCGGGGCAGGTGCGTGGGCGGCGACGGGCGGCGGGGTGGGGGCGGCGTCGGGCGGCAGGGCGGGGGCGGCGCCGGGCGGCGAGGCGGGGGCGGCGGCGGGGGCGGGGGCGGCGGTGGGTGGGGATCTGGTGGGCGTCGGGAAGGAGAGATGGAGAGCAGAGAGAGTAACGGGGGGTGGGGGCCCGTTAGTTACGCTGCCCTTTGCCGTCCGCCGCTCTTTGCCGTCCGCCTTTATCCCTCTTTGTCGTCTGCTTTTTTCTAAACGGGCTGGGGGTGAGGGCCACCTCTCTCTTTGCCGTCAGCCAGCTGACGGCAATGAATCTTTGCCGTCAGCTGGCTGACGTCAAAGAGATGGCTGATGGCAAAGGCCTATTTTGTTGTCCGCCATTTCTTTGTCGTCTGCTTTTTGGTAGTTGATGGCAAAGAGCCTCTTTGTCGTCCGCTAGCAGACGGCAAAGAGCTGGCATATGGCAAAGTAGCTGATTCCAGTAGTGTAGCTAGTTCCGTGCATCTCTCATTGATTCTTGTTTCATCAATACCATTATCATGCTTGATTATCAGTTTGACTGAACTCTATTCCCGTAAAGTGCTTGTGGCAGGAAGGCCGGAATAATTTATGTGGATACTACGTTTGCGAGTTCATCCGCCACTCGACCTCTGAGCGGGGCTACTCTGACAAACAATTTGAAGTACGTAAACAATAATATTCACAATTTTATTTTACTACCATCAATTGTGTTGAGTTTCATTCATATATATGTATTGATCCCCCCTTCTTTAAATTAGATGTGGTAGATGCGGCAAAAACTCCTACCACATGATCGCATACGAGCAATTCAAGAGGAATTGGCGGGATTCTTTCTTGACCACGTCATACGTAAAGACGAAGAATACCATACGGAAATTCAATGGGAGTTTGGCGCTTGCTGATGTCAGGGATGTTATATTGTATATATGTAGTAGTGTCGGATAGATATACGAAAACTAGTTGTTCGACCAATCTCAGAGAATGAGAGGTCACTTCTCTCTGTACATGTTCATGACGATCTTGTATAATTAATGGTTCCTTCATTTGCATACTAGTGTCGAGTTCTCTCTATATGTAGTAGCTAGCGTCGAACAAGCACAGAGAAAGAGAGGTCACTTCTCTCTATATGTAGTAGCTATAGCTAACACAATATGAAACCCCTAAATTAACCCTCCAAAACCCCTAAACCCCCCTTTAAAAAAACCAGCGCCTGTGAGCCGCTGACGCGTGGCTGCCTTTTGGTCCCGGTTGGTGTTACCGGCCACGTGGACCTCCTTTGGTTCTGGTTCTTAAGACAACCGGGACTAAAGGTTTTCGGCATTAGTCCCGTCTGTTTTTCCCGGTTCCAGAACCGGGACTAGTACCCTGTTTTCTACTAATGGATTAGTATTATGCAATTTTTTACATATATACTAATTTGCCTGATATGCATGCAAGTCATGACTTGCGTGGATTCACATGATTCTTAGCATATATATAGTACGTCTATGCATGTTTTTTTCTTATAACAAAGAGAAAAAGTATCTATTAAAACATATTTATATACATACAAATTACTGCATTAACAACATAAAGAATCTGGATGTATCATGAACCACAAATATCTCATATAAACACATCATTGTTTATGTGATATACTAGATATGTATAGTATGAATAGAAAATTTAAAATTTCAACACTCATGCAAATACCTTGATTTGCAAGAATTTGTTGGTAGAGACAGGAATTCCTGTTCTAAATAACCTGCGTTGCTTATAGTATACAACTTCCACTTTCTAAAATATGTATATTATTTTCTACGATATCATGTATGTATGCCTTCCTTTTGGTTTAGTATAGACAAGAATTTCTAATTTGTTGGTAGAGACAAGAATTTGTTCGTGCATACCAGAATTTGTTGGTAGAAAAGAAAGCCCGTGCGTGCATCCATGTATCCATTATTGTGTGTAGAAACAAAGTCTTTATAATTCTTCGGTGCTTTCGTGGCAAAAATAAAGATGTGTGTCTCTTTTTTGGCTGAGTAAGAAGGGAAGATATATGCTACTATCAAGCACTTGACCTTTAATACCTTTTAGAAACTTATAGGTCACGAGTACATGATGCACACAACAATTTTTGCGTTTGTAACTGTATTTTCTACCAACATAACACATCTACCCTTATATAACATTCATAAACATCAATATTTCAACATATCTTCTTTAAAGTTGAGGTGGTCCGCCGATACACAAAGATACACTACTAGGGAAAAGGCTAGCAGTAGCGTGGGTTTTTGGCCTACCAGTAGCGCGGGTGATCGTGCTACTGCTACGGCGCTACAACTAAAGGCTAGCAGTAGCGTTGGTTTACCCGCGTTGCTGCTATATCCACTTAGTAGTAGTGCTTCCTGCAAAAGGTGCTACTGGTAATTACTAGTAGCGCCTCTCATTGCCCGCGCTACTACTATTATTCTGTATTCTATTTATTTTTTATTTTATGTCGTAATCATACACCTTTATACAAGTTTTCATATAGTAGCAATTTAGAGATTGTTTTTACGTCATAATGAGTTATTACATGGGTGAAAGAACAGTGGACTAGTTTCAAGTGGACATCCACTTGAAACTAGTCCACGGTTCTTCCGTCCACTTGAAACTAGTCCATGGTTCTTTCACCCAGTGATGTAATACATCCACTCCAAACTAATCCATGGTTCTTTCACCCAATAATATAATAAATATCATCATCATCATATCATTAACAACTTATCATCGTAATACATCATTGTCATATAACACCTCCTCATGATCATCATTTTCATCAATGAGACATCATATAGCAAGTTGGTCACTAGTCATAATCACAACTCCTCATCATCATCATCAACTCAAACACATTCTAGCACATAATAACACATTGTACCTAGGACCTACTTCTCTCTCATAGGACCTACTACCCTCTCTTAGGTAAAATAGCATAAAACAAGATAGGCCCTGACTCTCCATTATGGATAATGGAGATTATCGTGTCTCCAATTATTGCGCTTCGCACAATGTTGCTTCCAAGTAGCTCCCTACGATTGACCATAATTTTTTTCCAATCTTGGATTGTCATGTCTTCATCGGTTTTAGAAATCCGGTATGGACAGGAGTGTTTCGTAGGATGACCTGGTCGTAAGTTCAAAACATCAAGGCAACCTTTCGGAAACATCAAATGAGGCACACAATCCTTCAGGATTTTATTTTGAAAAACATAGTAATAACTTCGTAGTTAGAAATGTAGTTGAGTTTTAGAAGAATTTATGCAAAAGATGCATGGATGTCGTAATAGTAAAAAATCTTTCCATGACATCTCCATGGATGTTACCGTAGTTCAACACGTGCACTCGTGGCACGTATTGACCATAATGTGGAGGAGTTTGATAATACATATTGTAATTCTCAAGATCAGTAATAAATGAGATCAGATGATTTTCGTCCTAATAAGTTAATTCTGAGCCATCGGTGTAGTAGGTTATGTCTACCATCTTCCGCACATTCTTTGAAGAATGAAAACTAGCTATCAATGGAAATAAGCTGTCAACTATTTTGAAATAAACAATATAAATTACTTAATAACTATGTTTGAGAAACTCACATGGCGGTAGAATTGGAAGTGTATCAACAAGAACCCAAATGTCCATATTGTCTTGGCCGATGGCAGGATCACCAAGATCCATGGTGACAAGCATACCCTCATGAAAATCATACATCTTGCAAGGTGCTTCTCAATTCGGGCAACCAAAATGGGATACGCTCTTAGAATTGTGTAGATTTGCATCAAAATCCATAACATGATGGGTCCTTAGGTGAATTATCTTTGTTTCCATGCTTACATGATCTTCAAAAGCCATCCTCTCCAAGACATAGCGTCTTGCATGGCATTGGATAAGCTAGTTGAGTTGTAAAAGATGAAAATTACACGTTGAAGTAGCAGAAGTCGTGCTTAATTACGAAAAAACACTTGTCATCGTTGCGTGTTGTTTCAACATCGAAGGTCCCCTGGATCTTAATGCTAAAGCGCCGACCTTCGTCCAGGTGAGGCCTGTTGCACAGACCCCGGTCGTCGCCGCACCAGTCGCACTCACCCGGGAGACTTCCGTCGTCCGACGACGACATTTCCTAGGTTCATAATTCAAAGATTAAACTTGTACAATTAAATATATGTACTACAAAAACTAAATTAGATCATTATTATTCATCACAAGTTGACTATCGGTCTGCTGAGTCTTTTCTTGAAAACTCTCAGCTCACGTGGTGTATATATTCGACCGTCGGTGATGGTAGCTCCTCCTGTCATTCCAAAGTGCATTACACCAAAATGTCTAGCACCTTGGAATGAATAAGAAAGCTACCCACACGATAACAGTCGGCATTCTTCTTCTCTCATATATATGGTGGAGTCCCGGCAGACTTGGTGTATACATTCGACCGTTGGTGATGGTCGCTCCTCCTTTCGTCCCCAAGTGCATTACACTAAAATGTCTAGCACAGGGGAACGAAGGAGAAGCAACCCCCACGACAATGGTCGGTATTCTTCATCCTCTCTCATATATGGTGAACACACTCCCTCACTGGTTTTTTGACCATTGATGATGGTCGTTATTCCTCCTTCCCCTAGTGCATAACAAAGGTCTAGCACAAGGAGAAGAAGGAAAAAATGACCCCCACGACAACAGTTAGGATTCTTCTTCTCTCATATATGGTGCAGACTTTCCCCCTCACTAATTTGTTGGTTGTCTATGTTATGGAGCAGGCCCGGCCCGTAGGCCAGGCAAACGGGGCGCCCGCCCTGGGCCCCGGGGAGGCAGGGGCCCCGGGCCAGGCAGTATTCTTTCAGGCGGCCCAGAAAATACACACAATTTTTTTAAGGCCCAAGAAATCGATCGGATTCTGTCTGCACTTGACCTGCGACTCCTTTGCTTCCCTAATCGCAGGCTCAGCGCCGCCGGCCACCCCTACCACGCCTCTCCGATTCCAGCGTCGTGGCTGGCCATTAATGGCGTGATTCCCCAAACGGCTCTTCTTCCTTCTCAATGCTCGGCTCGTTCCCTAGACTTTGGAGAGAGACCAAGAGGGTACATGTTCTCTTTCCAGTATTCTGTTCCGTAATTCAGAGATTAATTGATAACTAGCTCTGCGTAGGATTCCACATCGCGCGCCCACCAAATCTACATGGGTCTTCTTCTGCTCTTCATTGGATCCAAACATGGGAGAGTGCTCAGGCAGGAGACCAGAGAAGGGAGAAAGTTTATTCACCTCATTGCATTGTATTTCCAGGTGATGTTGATCCTTGTATTAACCATTTTTATGCAGCTTATTTAGTGACATGTCGTCAAGAAATTATTTGTCCGGTAATGGAATCCTAAAAGGGATCAATTGCTAAGTTCTTCAAAACTAGTAATTCTTTGAGGGAATTTGCATGTTTTGATCATCATAGTATAAACATGAAATAGTCAGTTTGATTTGCCATGCCTTATGCAGGATAGTTTGGAAGATGTCAGTTATTATTTCAGTGAAGAATTTTTATGAGAAGATCATGCAGATTGGGGAGGATCCAGACACAAATTTAAGTTGATGCATTAGTTTTATATCTCATGGTAACACAAATGTTTTAAGTAGCAACCACTTTGGACAAGGTCATTTGTTTTGAAGAAAAAACCACTTTCGACAAGGTCATTTGTTGTGAAGAAAACGAAATGTCTCCATTGACAATTTAGAAATCAATCTGTTGTGGAGTTGTATTGTTTCATTACCATCATGATACAATTCTCTTGATCGATAAATAGTTGTATTGCCAGTCTTAAGAGTCCAAAGATAATCAATCAATGCTATGCATTGGATATTTAATTTGAGCTTTTGTGTTTCAAGAAGGGCTCCTTCTTGTTGTCTTGCCCCTGGGCCCCGTAGATCTATGGGACAGCCCCGGTATGGAGCCTCGACAGACTTAAAGTCAACCCGAAATGTCGTTTAATTATCTTTCTACAAAATCCAGGCTACTTGATATTTCCTACATATTCTAGCACAAGTCATGCCAAAATTCACGGAAAAATCTGCCATGACCTTTGTTAAAAAAGGACATATCCAACGCCTAAAATTTGCCGGAACAGAAATTAATCAACACTCCGAGAAAACATAGGCCACTCGGAGGTGTAATCTGTAAACATGGCCGGCCACTTGGGCAAGCACATATACTATTTGAGCAACACAAGATATACATGTTGGGGAATGCAGCATTTCAAAAAAAATTCCAACGATCACGCAAGAAGTATCTAGGAGATGCATAGCAACGAGAGGGGAGAGTGTGTCCACGTACCCTCGTGGAACAAAAGCGGAAGCATTTAGTAATGCGGTGGATGTAGTCGAACGTCTTCGCGATCCAACCGATCCAAGTACCGAACATGCGGCACCTCCGTATTCAGCACACGTTCAGCATGATGACGTCCCTCAATCTCTTGATCCAGTTGACACCGAGGGAGAGTTCCTTCAGCACGACGGCATGACGACGGTGACGATGAAGTTACTGACGCAGGGCTTCACCTAAGCACTACGATGATATGACTGAGGTGTGTGACTGTGGAGAGAGGCACCGCACACGGCTAAGAGAAGACTTGGTGTCTTTGGGGTGCCCCTCCCACGTATATAAAGGAGGGAGAGAGGAGGCCGGTCCTAGAGGGGGCGTGCCAAGGCGGGTCCTACTTGCACTCCCGGTCCAAGTAGGATTCGCCCCCCCCCTTCCTATTCCAACTAGGAGAAGGAGGGAAGGAGGAAGATGAGAAAAGGAAGGAGGGGGCGCCGCCCCCACCCCTTGTACAATTCATATTGGCAAGGGAGGGGGCACCACCTCCTGGCCGGCCCTCTCTCTTCTCCACTAAGGCCCATGGTGGCCCATTAACCTCCTGGGGGGTTCCGGTAACCCCCGGTACTCAGAAAATCATCTGAAACATCCCAAACCATTCCGTTGTCCGAATGTAACCTTCCAATATATGAATCTTTACCTCTCGACCATTTTGAGACTCCTCGTCGTGTCTATGATCTCATTCGGGACTCCGAACAAACTTTGGTTCATCAAATAACATAACTGATAATACGAATCGTCATCGAACGTTAAGCGTGCGGACCCTACGGGTTCGAGAAGGATGTAGACATGACCGAGACACATCTCTGGTCAATAACCAATAGCGGAACCAGGATGCTCATATTGGCTCCTACATATTCTACAACATACGTTGTTCCCTTTGTCATCGGTATGTTACTTGCCCGAGATTCGATCGTGGGTATGTTCATACCTAGTTCAATCTCTTTACCGGCAAGTATCATTACTCCTTCTGTAATGCATCATCCCGTAACTAACTCATTAGTCACATTGCTTGCAAGGCTTATAGTGATGTGCATTACCGAGAGGGCCCAGGGATACCTCTCTGATACACGGAGTGGCAAATCCTAATCTCGATCTATCCCAACTCAACAAACACCATTGGAGACACCTGTAGAGCATCTTTATAATCACCCAGTTATGTTGTGACGTTTCATAGCACACAAGGTGTTCCTTGATACATCTCCAACGTATCTATAATATTTGATTTCTCCATGCTATTATATATTTTGTTTTGGATGTTTAATGGGCTTATTTATACACTTTTATATTATTTTTGGGACTAACCTATTAACCCAAGGCCCAGTGCAAATTGTTGTTTTTTGCCTATTTCAGTGTTTTGTAGAAAAGGAATATCAAACGGACTCCAAACGGAATGAAACCTTCAGGAGAGTTATTTCTGGAACAAACATGATCCAGAGGACTTGGAGTGGACGTGAAGCAATCAACAAGGAGGCCACGAGGCAGGGGGCGCGCCTACCCCCTGGGCACGCCCTCCACTCTCGTGGGGCCCTCGTGGCTCCACCGACCTACTTCTTCCTCCTATATATACCTACGTACCCCGAAACCATCAAGGAGCACCACGAAAACCTAATTCCACCGCCGCAACCTTCTATACCCGTGAGATCACATCCTGGGGCCTTTCCCGGCGCTCCGCCGGAGGGGGCATTGATCATGGAGGGCTTCTACATCAACACCTTTCCGATGATGTGTGAGTAGTTTACCTCAGACCTTCGGGTCCATATATAGTTATTAACTAGATGGCTTCTTCTCTCTCTTTGGATCTCAATACAAAGTTCTCCACGATTCTCTTGGAGATCTATTTGACGTAATCTTCTTTTGCGGTGCGTTTGTCGAGATCAGATGAATTGTGGGTTTATGATCAAGATTATCTATGAACAATATTTGAATCTTCTCTAAATTCTTTTATGTATGATTGGTTATCTTTGCAAGTCTCTTTGAATTATCAGTTTGGTTTGGCCTACTAGATTGATCTTTCTTGCAATGGGAGAGGTGCTTAGCTTTGGGTTCAATCTTGCGGTGCTCGATCCCAGTGACAGTAGGGGAAACGACACGTATTGTATTGTTGCCATCGAGGATAAAAAGATGGGGTTTAGATCATATTGCATGAGTTTATCCCTCTACATCATGTCATCTTGCTTAAAGCGTTACTCCGTTCTTATGAACTTAATACTCTAGATGCATGCTGGATAGCGGTCGATGTGTGGAGTAATAGTAGTAGATGCATACAGGAGTCGGTCTACTTGTCACGGACGTGATGCCTATATACATGATCATGCCTAGATATTCTCATAATTATGCACTTTCCTATCAATTGCTCGACAGTAATTTGTTTACCCATCGTAATACATATGCTATCTTGAGAGAAGCCACTAGTGAAACATATGGCCCCCGGGACTATCGTCCATCATATTAATCTCCCATCAACAAGCTATTTCTGGCGCTCTTTATTTTGCTTTCTTTACTTTTAGTCTTTATCATAAATATACCAAAAATATTATCTTATCATCTCTATCAGATCTCACTTTTCAAGTGGTCGTGAAGGGATTGACAACCCCTTTATCACGTTGGTTGCAAGGTTCTTATTTGTTTGTGTAGGTGCAAGGGACATGAGTGTGGCCTCCTACTGGATTGATACCTTGGTTCTCAAAAACTGAGGGAAATACTTATGTTACTTTGCTGCATCACCCTTTCCTCTTCAAGGGAAAACCAACGTTGTGCTCAAGAGGTAGCAAGAAGGATTTCAGGCGCCGTTGCCGGGGAGTCTACGCGCAAGTCAAGACATACCAAGTACCCATCACAAACTCTCATCCCTCGCATTACATTATTTGCGTTTGCCTCTCATTTTCCTCTCGCCCACTTCACCCTTGCCGTTTTATTCGCCCTCTTTCCGTTCGCCTCTGTTTGCTTGCTTCTTGTTTGCTTGTGTGTTGGATTGCCTGCTTGTCACGATGGCTCAAGACAATACTAAATTGTGTGACTTTACCAATACCAACAACAATTATTTTCTTAGCACTCCGATTGGTTCTCTTACTGAAGCTGAATCTTGTGAAATTAATGTTGATTTGTTGAATCTTGTCATGAAAGATCAATTCGCCGGCCTTCCTAGTGAAGATGCCACAACCCATTTAAATAGCTTTGTTGATTTGTGTGATATGCAAAACAAGAAATATGTGGATAATCATATTGTTAAATTGAAGTTATTTCTGTTTTCTCTTAGAGATCGCGCTAAAACTTGGTTTTCGTATTTGCCTAAAAATAGTATTGATTCTTGGAATAAGTGCAAAGACGCTTTTATCTCTAAGTATTTTCCTCCCGCTAAGATCATCTCTCTTAGAAACAATATTATGAATTTTAAGCAACTTGATCATGAACATGTTGCACAAGCTTGGGAGAGAATGAAATTAATGATACGTAATTGTCGTACACATGGTTTGAATTTGTGGATGATTATACAAAACTTTTATGCCGGATTGAATTTTGCTTCTAGAAATCTTTTAGATTCGGCCGCGGGAGGCACTTTTATGGAAATCACTTTAGGAGAAGCTACCAAACTCCTAGATAATATTATGGTTAATTATTCTCAATGGCACACTGAAAGATCTACTAGTAAAAAGGTGCATGCAATTGAAGAAATTAATGTTTTGAGTGGAAAGATGGATGAACTTATGAAATTGTTTGCTAATAAGAGTGTTTCTTCTGATCCCAATGATATGCCTTTGTCTACCTTGATTGAGAATAATAATGAATCTATGGATGTGAAGTTTGTTGGTAGGAATAATTTTGGTAACAACGCATACAAAGGAAACTTTAATCCTAGGCCGTACCCTAGTAATTCCTCTAATAATTATGGTAATTCCTACAACAACTCTTATGGAAATTTTAATAAGATGCCCTCTGATTTTGAGACTAGTGTTAAAGAATTTATGATTTCTCAAAAGAATTTCAATGCTTTGCTTGAAGAAAAATTGCCTAAGATTGATGAGTTGGCTAGGAACGTGGATAGAATTTCTCTTGATGTTGATTCTTTGTAACTTAGATCTATTCCACCTAAGCATGATATCAATGAGTCTCCCAAAGCCATGATAATTTCCATTGACGAGTGCAAAGAAAGAACTGCTAGGATGCGTGCTAAGAAAGATTGCTTGTGAAGGCGTGTTCTTCTAGTTTTTATGAGAATAAAGATGAAGATCTAAAAGTTATTGATGTGTCACATATTATATCCTTGTTTTGCAATATGAATCTTGATAATGTTGGGACTGGAGATGAGTCAACATTAGTTAGAAGGCGTCCCAAAAATTCGGAGTTTTTAGATATTGATGCAAAATTTGGCAAACGTGGGATTGAAGAGGTTAAAACTTTAGATAGCAATGAACCCACTATCTTGGATTTCAAGGAATTTAATTATGATAATTTCTCTTTGATAGATTGTATTTCCTTGTTGCAATGCATGCTAAATTCTCCGCATGCTTATAGTCAAAATAAAGCTTTTACTAAACATATCGTTGATGCTTTAATGCAATATTAAGAAGAAAAAGTTGAGTTGGAAGTTTCTATCCCTAGAAAACTTTATGATGAGTGGGAACCTACTATTAAAATTAAAATTAAAGATCTTGAATGCTATGCTTTGTGTGATTTGGGTGCTAGTGTTTCCACAATTCCAAAAACTTTGTGTGATTTGCTAGGTTTCCGTGAATTTGATGATTGTTCTTTAAAATTGCACCTTGCGGATTCCACCATTAAGAAACCTATGGGAATAATTAATTATGTTCATTGTTGCAAATAGGAATTATGCGCCTGTAGATTTCATTGTTCTTGATATAGATTGCAATCCTTCATGTCTTATTATTCTTGGTAGACCTTTCCTTAGAACGATTGGTCCAATCATTGATATGAAGGAAGGGAATATTAGATTCCAATTTCTGTTAAGGAAAGTGTCGGTGTCAAAACCGGCGGATCTCGGGTAGGGGGTCCCGAACTGTGCGTCAAGGTCGGATGGTAACAGGAGACAAGGGACACTTTATTTTACCCAGGTTCGGGCCCTCTCGGTGGAGGTAAAACCCTACTCCTACTAGATTAATATTGATGATATGGGTAGTACAAGAGTGGATCTACCTCGAGATCAAGGAGGCTAAACCCTAGAAGCTAGCCTATGGTATGATAGTCTATGATGATGGATTTTTTACGGACTACAACCCTCTGGTTTATATAGATACCGGATAGGGTTAGGGTTACACAGAGTCGGTTACAATGGTAGGAGATCTTGAATATACGCACGCCTAGCTTGCCTTCCACGCCAAGAAAAGATCCAGCCGGGCACGGGATGAAGTCTTCAATCTTGTATCTTCATAGTCCTGGAGTCCGGCTATCCGAACACCCCCTAATCCAGGACTCCCTCAGTAGCCCCCGAACCAGGCTTCAATGACGACGAGTCCGGCGCGCAAATCGTCTTCGGCATTGCAAGGCTGGTTCCTCCTCCGAATCCTGTGTACCTGTACGAATAACGTCCGATTTTTGTATTGTAGCGCTCCTCGGCTTCAGTGCCCAATAATGGTCGTCTTCCACGTGCTGAACGAATGCGAAAAGCTTGGGGTGTTTTTACATCCACACCCTTAGTCATATAAACGAGCCGCCTATTTAACGGGATGGGGATTTAGATACAAACCACATCTTCTCCTCTCCGCGAGTTATCATCAGAGCGTCTCCAGCAAAGGACCATTCCAACATGGCCAGCCGTCGCAGCTCCTCCCCTCGCCCCTCCAGCCCTAAACCCGGAGACTGGGAGAGTTGCACCATCCCACACAGCCAGTTAGTGTCGCTGCAGGCCAAGGGATTCCTTTCCCAGGCATATATGGTCCCGGTCCGAGCCGGACTCGCCACCTATAATGGCGGAAAGCAAGCAGAGAGCACCCCCAATCCTTCTAAAGGAGAGCGGGTGTGCCTCGTCCCTTATTTATTAAGGGGACTAGGATTTCAAATTCATCCATTCCTCCGCGGGCTTCTGGAGTTCTACGGCCTCGAGCTGCACAATCTCACGCCCGGCTCCGTACTACATATTGCGGGCTTCGTTGCCCTTTGCGAGCTATTTTTAGGCGTCGAGGCTCGTTTTGCGCTGTGGAAGAGGTTGTTCTGCTTGGTGCCCCATTCTCAAAAGGGGTCCATTTCTCAAGTGGGCGGAGCCGAAGTATGGCGCATCGCCGGGACCGGATACCCATCCGGAACCCCAAAAGAGGCGTCCGAGGACTGGCCTAAGGAATGGTTTTACATAGATGATGTCACGCTGCCGGACCCTATCCGGGTCGGTCTCCCTGAGTTCAACAGTGCTCCACCGAAGAAACGCTTGAGCTGGCGTCCGCGGAGCTCTCAGAGAGAAAGTGACAGAGACGTCCTTTACCTGATGGGCCGGATAAGACTGTTGGCTCATTCCGGACTAACCATGATTGGAGTCATGGCCACATGCATTATGCGGGGGGTGCAGCCGCTTCAATATAGAGGCCACCCCATGTGGGATTTCAACGGGGAGGATGACGCCACCCGTTACGGTCGTAAGGGGCCAGCCACACTGCCGCTCTAGTAAATATTTTAACATCTTTGTACAAGGGAGAAAAGGAAGACTTCCTCCGCGTCAACCCGTGGGCCGGATTCACTATGTACGAACCTCCAAGTTGGGTAAGTGAACAATTGCACTTGCCTGTCTGTTTAAAGCTCCCACGACTAGATATGTAATCTGACGATTTCAATGCAGGAACTACGGCAGGAAGTAAAGGATATCAAGAGCCGCCCTCCACAGCCTGAGGACCCAGAACGGTCCCTCGATCCGGACTCCGAAGAGGATCCTAACATATCGGTGGAGCTCATCGACGGGGTGTTCCATCAGTTAAGCAAGGACGATACCTTGGTGGCCATCACGACCGATTACCCCGGGTTAATCCCGGCCTCCCAGGTGACAGAAACCGGAGTATTTATTCCCTCAAGAGAGATTCCATTTTCACATATTCCGGCGTTTCAAACGACAACCGTATTTTGCAGGGGAGATTTCCAAGGCGGGAGGCCGAACCTGCAGCGGCTAGCCAACGAGGGGTCGTAGGGCCCCGTGGGGCAAAAAGAAATGTAGTCCGGACTGAGATTCCGGCACAAAGGTATAACGCGCCCTCTGTATCCCTGGTGTTATTCTGTCAAGGCATATTAACATTCGTGTTGTTTCCAGGACGAAGAGGCCTCGCCGGACTATGTCCAGAGAGGTCGCCAATCGCGCCTCCACTAGCCAGGCTCCAACGTCTGGTCCGGAAGCGGGGACGAGCACCACGCGCGCACCGGACGCTCCTCCAACAGAGGATGTAGACCGGCTGTCTGCCACAAATTCAGAAGTGGAGAGTGCCATGAACCACAGGCGTCGCCGGACAGTTCTACGCGACGCTTGTTTCTCCCGAGAGGCTTTAAATGCCTTTAATTCGGGAGATGCATACCTTCGTGCCGCTCAAGATGGTTTAGCCAAAGCCACGGAGCAGTATGTGAAAGACATACGGGTAAGAAAATTTTGGTTATATATATATATATATATATATATATATATATATATATATATATATATATATATATATATATATATATATATCAGTAGCCCCCGAGACTTGAAACAGTTAAAGTAACTGATTTAAGGATCATATAACATGTAGGTTCTTATAGAAAAGAACCCCATGCTGTCCTAGGAGCTGGAAAAGTGCAAGGCCCAACTAGAGGCCGCACTAGCCGCAACAGGGGAGCCCAAAGGGACCCCCTCAGGTAAGATACACTTCGAAAGATTAGTATTGTGCGGCATGGGTGCAAATCTGACAATTCATGTTGCAGATGGCGCCGGACTTGATCCAGAGAAGCAACAACTCTTACGCCGGTTAAAGGCCGGTGAAGTATGTTGACAAGGGTGAGGCGAGAGAAGAATGATCTTCAGGATGCCAACACCAAGCTGGATGTTGAACTGAAGGACGTTCGTGGCCAGCTGTCGGACTCCATGAAGGAGAATCAGCGGCTTCGACGCGGCATATTTAGTAAGTGCTTGAACGAACTTTGAAAAATGAGTTCGGCGAGGAAGTCGAATAACAGAGTATTGTCTGTAGGTATGCTCACAGGTCGTCCTGCAGAGGAGATGTCTGGTTCTACGGGTGACCTACTCCCCGAACTCCTGCAACTGCACGAGCGAATTCGGCAGGCGATGCGAGGCGTTGCCCAAGCCTTATGGCCTGCCCACCCCACGCCCGAGGGCCTTGGAGAGCTTGCGGAGAAGCTGAAGGGAGCTCGGCGGCGCTTCCGGTTGTGGAAGATATCAGCCTGCCGACAAGGAGCTAGGGAGGCCTGGGCCATGGTGAAGACCCGCTTTACGAAGTCTGACCCCAATCACATGGCCGAGGTCGGACCGGTGGGGCCCGACGGGAAGGAGATCCCTGTGAGCTTACTGTATGGCCAGGTAGAATTGGCTGCAAAGTATTATCAGCAGGACTGTAAATTAGACAGCCTATTAGATGGTATAGAGGAGGAATACAATCAGTCAGGATGACTATGTAATTTATAATTGACATGTGAAATGCCTTCTAGCCGGATTGTAGATCATTTGTCGTTGCCGACCTTTTCGCTTCAACCTCGGGACCTGACGGTCCGGAGTATGTCCGAATACCGTAACGGTTATATAAGAACCGAGGTATGCATGGAGACAAGGCGTAGGGGTCATTAGTGCTTTATCAGACAAGTGCCGAACTAGTTATGTTATATTACATGGTTAGTAAGAAACATCTTCCAGAGAGAATAGTTCCGTTAAGGGTTCCTTTCGCTGGGGTGGCGTGCCCTGAAGTGCACGTCCGGACTGCAAATGCAGGAAAACATCTGGGGGCATGTATAAGTAAAAAAGGTTCATCTTTAGTTCACCGACCGAATATTCCCTTAAGAACGCTAGCTTTCGGCTTCACCCAGTCTGAGGTACACATCCGGCTTATCTGGCAGTACCAATCGCAGAGGTGTTCCCTTTACCGCCTAGCCGAACAATCGGGAACGTAGGGGTAAGCACAGGAGCCAGGCAACCCAGCTTGGCCAAAATTTAAGTCATATCGATGCATATAATGGTGAAGAAAAGGTGCATGCGGAAGTCTGATGCATGCGTTGGGTGTGAAACCCATATAAACAAGCTTCTATTAAAGAAGCCCCCAGGTTTAAGGAGCGCTGGTAGCGCGTCATATTATGAGCCTTTAAGGGCTAGAAAAAGGAAAGAGTGGGAGGAGACAAAAATAAAAACAGAAATATATATGTAAAAATGGACAGAGGAAGGAGACAAACTCAGAGTTCGGCGCTAGGCATAGAATCTTCGGAGACGTGTGGCATTCCATGGGTTCGGCTCGAGTCGGTTGTCCGACGCGTCTCGCAGGCGGTACGCTCCACCAGTGAGGACTTGGTCAATTATGAAGGGACCTTCCCATTTGGGCTTGAGTTTGTCCTTTTTCTTATCCGGCAGGCGTAGAACTAGTTCGCCAACATTGTAATTTTTGGCCCGTACTTCTCTGCTTTTATATCTTCGAGCCTGCTGCTGATAAAATGCGGAACGGGCTTTAGCCACATCGCGCTCCTCCTCTAGGGCGTCCAGGTTGTCCTGCCGATCAAGTTTGGCTTCTCTTTCTTCGTACATGCGCACTCGAGGTGAGTCATGAATTATGTCGCAGGGCAGAACTGCCTCAGCGCCATACACCATAAAAAATGGTGTGAATCCGGTGGTACGATTCGGCGTGGTTCGCAGCCCCCAGAGTACGGAGTCGAGCTCCTCTACCCGGTGCGTATTAGATTCCTTTAGGGACCGCACTAGTCTGGGTTTGATACCGCTCATGATGAGACCATTTGCACGTTCGACCTGACCGTTAGTTTGTGGGTGATAGATAGAGGCATAATCGAGCTTAATGCCCATGTTTTTGCACCACAGCTTTACTTCATCAGAGGTGAAGTTTGTGCCGTTATCGGTGATAATGCTGTGGGGGACACCGTAACGGTGTACAACCCTGGATATGAAGTCTATCACAGGTCCGGATTCGTCCGTCTTAACAGGTTTGGCTTCTATCCATTTGGTGAATTTATCCACCATGACCAATAAGTATTTTTTCTTGTGGGTTCCACCTTTAAGGGGTGCTACCATGTCAAGCCCCTATACTGCAAAAGGCCAAGTGATGGGGATAGTTCGGAGGGCGTTGGGCGGCATATGGCTTTGGTTTGCAAAGAGCTGGCAACCGACGCATCGTTTGACTAAGTCATGGGCGTCTGCTCGGGCCGTCGGCCAATAAAAGCCTGTACGGTAAGCCTTGCTTACAAGGGATCAAGCTGCAGCATGGTGGCCACCGAGTCCGGCATGAATTTCAGCCAACAGACTCCGCCCTTCCTCTTCTGAGATACATCTTTGGAGGACTCCTGTAGTACTTTTCTTATAGAGCTCTCCCTCATGGACTTTATAGGCTTTAGATCGCCGCACTATGCAGCGTGACTCGTTTTGGTCCTCTGGGAGTTCCTGCCTAGTAAGGTAGGCAAGGGGCGATGACCGCCATTATTACGTGGGCTGAGGGTGTGATTTCGGTGCCAGGGCCTCCGATTATGTCAGATTGTTCGGCGTCGGGCTGCGCGGTTGTGTTCAGACTGTGGACCGAGGGTTCCCCTTCCCATGCTACAGATGGCTTGAATATTCTCTCTAAGAAGATGTTGGGAGGGACTGCATCTCGTTTTGCTCCAATACGTGCCAGGACGTCCGCTGCCTGATTATTTTCTCGGGCTATATGGTGAAACTCCAATCCTTCGAACCGAACTGACATTTTTAGGACGGCGTTGCGATAAGCTGCCATTTTTGGGTCTTTGGCGTCGAAGTCGCCATTTATTTGGGATATCGCGAGGTTGGAGTCCCCGCGTACTTCCAGGCGTTGAATGCCCATGGATACTGCCATCCGGAGACCATGTAGAAGGGCCTCATACTTGGCTGCATTGTTGGAGTCCGCGTACATGATGTGGAGTACATATTGGACTGTATCCCCTGTAGGGGACGTCAAAACGATGCCAGCCCCCAGTCCGGCCAGCATTTTGGATCCGTCGAAATGCATGATCCAGTTGGAATATGTGTCGTACTCTTTAGGGAGTTCTGAAGAAAATATGCCCTAGAGGCAATAATAAAGTTATTATTTATTTCCTTATTTCATGATAAATGTTTATTATTCATGCTAGAATTGTATTAACCGGAAACATGATACATGGGTGAATACATAGACAAACAGAGTGTCACTAGTATGCCTCTACTTGACTAGCTCGTTGATCAAAGATGGTTATGTTTCCTAGCCATAGACATGAGTTGTCATTTGATTAACGGGATCACATCATTAGGAGAATGATGTGATTGACATGACCCATTCCATTAGCTTAGCACCCGATCGTTTAGTATGTTGCTATTGCTTTCTTCATGACTTATACATGTTCCTATGACTATGAGATTATGCAACTCCCGTTTACCGGAGGAACACTTTGTGTGCTACCAAACGTCACAACGTAACTGGGTGATTATAAAGGTGCTCTACAGGTGTCTCCGAAGGTACTTGTTGGGTTGGCGTATTTCGAGATTAGGATTTGTCACTCCGAATGTCAGAGAGGCATCTCTGGGCCCTCTCGGTAATGCACATCACTTAAGCCTTGCAAGCATTGCAACTAATGAGTTAGTTGCGGGATGATGTATGACGGAACGAGTAAAGAGACTTGCCGGTAACGAGATTGAACTAGGTATTGAGATACCGACGATCGAATCTCGGGCAAGTAACATACCGATGACAAAGGGAACAACGTATGTTGTTATGCGGTCTGACCGATAAAGATCTTCGTAGAATATGTAGGAGCCAATATGAGCATCCAGGTTCCGCTATTGGTTATTTACCGGAGACATGTCTCGGTCATGTCTACATTGTTCTCGAACCGTAGGGTCCGCACGCTTAAGGTTTCGATGACAGTTATATTATGAGTTTATGAGTTTTGATGTACCGAAGGAGTTCGGAGTCCCGGATGAGATCGGGGACATGACGAGGAGTCTCGAAATGGTCGAGACGTAAAGATCGATATTGGACGACTATATTCGGACATCGGAAAGGTTCTGAGTGATTCGGGTATTTTTCGGAGTACTCGGGAGTTACGGGAATACGGGGAAGAGTATTGGGCCTTAATGGGCTTTAGTGGGAAGGAGCCAGGAGGTGGCGCGCGCCCCTCCCAAGCCCAGTCCGAATTGGACAAGGGGTTTGGGGCGCGGCCCCCCTCTCCCTTCCTTCTCCACTTCCCTCCTTTCCCCCCATCTCCTAGTTGGACCAGGAAAGAAGGAGTCCTACTCCCGATGGGAGTAGGAATCCCCTTGGCGCGCCCCTCCTAGGCCGGCCGCCCCCTCCTCCCTTGCTCCTTTATATACGGGGGCAGGGGGCACCCCATGGACACACAAGTTGATCTTCGTGATCGTTCCGTAGCCGTGTGCGGTGCCCCCCTCCACCATATTCCACCTCGGTCATATCGTTGCGGTGCTTAGGCGAAGCCCTGCGTCGGTAGAACATCATCATCGTCATCACGCCGTCGTGATGACGAAACTCATTCCCGAAGCTTTGCTGGATCGGAGCCCGGGGAGCGTCATCAAGCTGAACGTGTGCTAAGAACTCGGAGGTGCCGGAGTAACGGTGCTTGGATCGGTTGGACCGGGAAGACATACGACTACTTCCTCTATGTTGCGTCAACGCTTCCGCTTCGGTCTACGAGGGTACGTAGACAACACTCTCCCCTCTCGTTGCTATGCATCACCATGATCTTGCGTGTGCGTAGGAAAAATTTTGAAATTACTACGTTCCCCAACAGTGGCATCAGAGCCTAGGTTTTTATGGTTTGATGTTATATGCACGAGTAGAACACAAGTGAGTTATGGACGATATAAGTCAAACTGCCTACCAGCATGTCATACTTTGGTTCGGCGGTATTGTTGGATGAAGCGACCCGGACCGACATTACGCGTATGCTTACGCGAGACTGGTTCTACCGACGTGCTTTGCACACAGGTGGCTGGCGGGTGTCCGTTTCTCCAACTTTAGTTGAACCGAGTATGGCTACGCCCGGTCCTTGCGAAGGTTAAAACGGAGTCTATTTGACAAACTATCGTTGTGGTTTTGATGCGTAGGTGAGTTTGGTTCTTGCTTAACCCCGTAGCAGCCACGTAAAACTTGCAACAAACAAAGTAGAGGACGTCTAACTTGTTTTTGCAGGGCATGTTGTGATGTGATATGGTCAAGACATGATGCTAAATTTTATTGTATGAGATGATCATGTTTTGTAACCGAGTTATCGGCAACTGGCAGGAGCCATATGGTTGTCGCTTTATTGTATGCAATGCAATCGCCCTGTAATGCTTTACTTTATCACTAAGCGGTAGCGATAGTCGTAGAAGCATAAGATTAGCGATACGACAACGATGCTACGATGGAGATCAAGGTGTTGCGCCGGTGACGATGGTGATCATGACGGTGCTTCGAAGATGGAGATCACAAGCACAAGTTGATGATGGCCATATCATATCACTTATATTGATTGCATGTGATGTTTATCTTTTTATGCATCTTATCTTGCTTTGATTGACGGTAGCATTATATGATGATCTCTCACTAAATTATCAAGAAGTGTTCTCCCTGAGTATGCACCGTTGCCAAAGTTCGTCGTGCCCAGACACCACGTGATGATCGGGTGTGATAAGCTCTACGTCCATCTACAACGGGTGCAAGCCAGTTTTGCACACGCAGAATACTCGGGTTATACTTGACGAGCCTAGCATATGCAGATATGGCCTCGGAACACGGAGACCGAAAGGTCGAGCGTGAATCATATAGTAGATGTGATCAACATAATGATGTTCACCATTGAAGACTAATTCATTTCACGTGATGATTGGTTATGGTTTAGTTGATTTGGATCACGTGATCTCTTAGAAGATTAGAGGGTTGTCTATCTAAGTGGGAGTTCTTAAGTAATATGATTAATTGAACTTAAATTTATCATGAACTTAGTCCTGGTAGTATTAGCATATCTATGTTGTAGATCAATAGCTCGCATTGTTGCTTTCATATGTTTATTTTGATATGTTCCTAGAGAAAATTGTGTTGAAAGATGTTAGTAGCAATGATGCGGATTGGATCCGTGATCTGAGGTTTATCCTCATTGCTGCATAGAAGAATTATGTCCTTGATGCACCGCTAGGTGACAGACCTATTGCAGGAGCAGATGCAGACGTTATGAACGTTTGGCTGGCTCAATATGATGACTACTTGATAGTTTGAGTGCACCATGCTTAACAGCTTAGAATCGGGAATTCAAAGACGTTTTGAACATCATGGAGCATACGAGATGTTCCAGGAGTTGAAGTTAATATTTCAAGCAAATACTCGAGTTGAGAGATATGAAGTCTCCAACAAGTTCTATAGCTAGAAGATGGAGGAGAATCGCTCAACTAGTGAGCATGTGCTCAGATTATCTGGGTACTACAATCGCTTGAATCAAGTGGGAGTTAATCTTCCAGATAAGATAGTGATTGACAGAATTCTCTAGTCACCATCACCAAGTTAGTAGAATTTCGTGATGAACTATAATATGCAAGGGATAACGGAAACGATTCCCAAGCTCTTCGTGATGCTAAAATCGATGAAGGTAGAAATCAAGAAAAACATCAAGTGTTGATGGTTAACAAGATCACTAGTTTCAAGAAAAGGGAAAAGGGAAAGAAGGGGAACTTCAAGAAGAACGGCAAGCAAGTTGCTGCTCAAGTGAAAAGCCCAAGTCTGGACCTAAGCCTGAGATTAAGTGCTTCTACTGCAAAGGGACTGGTCACTGGAAGCAAAACTGCCCTAAGTATTTGGCGGATAAGAAAGGATGGCAAAGTAAACAAAGGTATATTTGATATACATGTTATTGATGTGTACTTTACTAGTGTTTATAGCAACCCCTAAGTATTTGATACTAGTTCAGTTGCTATGATTAGTAACTTGAAACGGGAGTTGCAGAATAAACAGAGACTAGTTAAGGGTGAAGTGACGATGTGTGTTGGAAGTAGTTCCAAGATTGATATGATCATCATCGCACATTCACTATACTTTCGGGATTAGTGTTGAACCTAAATAAGTGTTATTTGGTGTTTGCGTTGAGCAGAAATATGATGTGATCATGTTTATTGCAAAACGGTTATTCATTTAAGTTAGAGAACAATTGTTGTTCTGCTTACATGAATAGAACCTTCGATGGTCATACACCCAATGAAAATAGTTCGTTGAATCTCGATCGTAGTGATACACATATTCATAATATTGAAGCCAAAAGATGCAAAGTTAATAATGATAGTGCAACTTATTTGTGGCACTGCCGTTTAGGTCATATTGGTGTAAAGCGCATGAAGAAACTCCATGCTGATGGGATTTTGGAATCACTTGATTATGAATCACTTGATGCTTGCGTACCATGCCTTATGGGCAAGATGACTAAAACTCTGTTCTCCAGAACAATGGAGCGAGAAACTGACTTGTTGGAAATAATACATACTGATGTATGCGATCCGATGAGTGTTAAGGCTCGCGGCGTCTATAATTATTTTCTGACCTTCACAGATGATTTGAGCAGATATGAGTATATCTACTTAATGAAACACTAGTCTGAAACATTTGAAAAGTTCAAAGAATTTCAGAGTGAAGTAGAGAATCATCGTAACAAAAATAAAAGTTTCTACGATATGATCGCAGAGGTAAAATATTTGAGTTACGAGTTTGGCCTTCAATTAAAACAATGTGGAATAGTTTCACAAACTCATGCCACCGGGAACACCACAGCATAATGGTGTGTCTAAACGTCATAACCGTACTTTATTGGATATAGTGCAATCTATGATGTTTCTTACCGATTTACCACTATCGTTTTGGGGTTATGCATTAGAGACAGCTGCATTCACGTTAAATAGGGCACCATCTAAATCCGTTGAGACGACACTATATGAATTGTGGTTTAGCAGGAAACCAAAGTTGTCGTTTCTTAAAGTTTGGGGTTGTGATGCTTATGTGAAAAGTTTCATCTTGATAAGCTCAAACCCAAATCGGAGAAATATGTCTTCATAGGATACCCAAAGGAGAAGTTGGGTACACCTTCTATCACAGATCCAAAGGCAACACATTCGTTGCTGAGAATGCATACTTTCCAGAGAAGGAGTTTCTCTCGAAAGAAGTGAGTGGGAGGAAAGTAGAAAGACTTGATAAGGTAATTGTACCATCTCCCTTATTGGAAAGTAGTTCATCACAGAAATCTGTTCTTGTGACTTCTACACCAATTAGTGAGGAAGCTAATGATGATGATCATGTAACTTCAGATCAAGTTACTACCGAATCTCGTAGGTAAACCAGAGTGAGATCCGCACCATAGTAGTACGGTAATCCTATTCTGGAAGTCATGTTACTAGACCATGACGAACTTGCGAACTATGAGGAAGCGATGATGAGCCCAGATTCCGCGAAATGGTTTTAGGCCATGAAATCTGAGATATGATCCATGTATGAGAACAAAGTATGGACTTTGATGGATTTGCCCGATGATCGGCAAGCCATAGAAAATAAATGGATCTTCAAGAGGAAGACGGACGCTGATAGTAGTGTTACTATCTACAAAGCTAGAATTGTCGCAAAAGGTTTTCGACAAGTTCAAGGTGTTGACTACGATGAGAGTTTCTCACTCGTATCTATGCTTAAGTCTGTCCGAATCATGTTAGCAACTGCCGCATTTTATGAAATCTGGCAAATGGATAAACAAAATTGCATTCCTTAATGGATTTATTAAAGAAGAGTTGTATATGATGCAACCAGAAGGTTTTGTCAATCCTAAAAATGCTAACAAAATATGCAAGCTCCAGCGATCCATCTATGGACTGGTACAAGCATCTCGGAGTTGGAATACACGCTTTGATAAGTTGATCAAAGCATATAGTTTTATACAGACTTACGGTGTAGCCTGTATTTACAAGAAAGTGAGTGGGAGCACTACAGCATTTCTGATAAATATATGTGAATGGCATATTGTTGATTGGAAATAATGTAGAATTATTCTGTAAAGCATAAAGGAGTGTTTGAAAGGAGTTTTTTTTTAAAGAAAGACCTCGGTGAAGCTGCTTACATATTGAGTATCAAGATCTATAGAGATAGATCAAGACGCTTGATAAGTGTTTTCAATGAGTACATACCTTGACAAGATTTTGAAGTAGTTCAAAATGTAACAGTCAAAGAAAGAGTTTTTGCCTGTGTTACAAGGTGTGAAATTGAGTAAGACTCAAAACCCGACCACGGCAAAAGATAGAAAGAGAATGAAAGTCATTCCCTATGCCTTGGCCATAGGTTCTATAAAGTATGCCATGCTGTGTACTTGATCTATTGTATACCCTACACTGATTTTGGCAAGGGAGTACAATAGTGATCTAGGAGTAGATCACTGGACAGCGGTCAAAATTATCCTTAGTGAAATAAGGATATGTTTCTCGATTATGGAGGTGACAAAAAGGTTCGTCGTAAAAGGTTATGTCGATGCAAGTTTTGACACCAATCTAGATGACTCTAAGTCTCAATCTAGATACATATTGAAAGTGGGAGCAATTATCTAGAGTAGCTCCGAGCAGAGTATTGTTGACATAGAAATTTGCAAAATACATACGGATCTGAATGTGGCAGACCCGTTGACTAAGATTCTCTCACAAGCAAAACATGATCACACCTTAGTACTCTTTGGGTGTTAATCACATAGCGATGTAAACTAGATTATTGACTCTAGTAAACCCTTTGGGTGTTGGTCACATGATGGTGTGAACTATGGGTATTAATCACATGGTGATGTGAACTATTGCTGTTAAATCACATGCTGATGTGAACTAGATTATTGACTCTAGTGCAAGTGGGAGACTGAAGGAAATATGCCCTAGAGGCACTAATAAAGTTATTATTTATTTCCTTATTTCATGATAAATGTTTATTATTCATGCTAGAATTGTATTAACCGGAAACATGATACATGCGTGAATACATAGACAAACAGAGTGTCACTAGTATGCCTCTACTTGACTAGCTCGTTGATCAAAGATGGTTATGTTTCCTAGCCATAGACATGAGTTGTCATTTGATTAACGGGATCACATCATTAGGAGAATGATGTGATTGACATGACACATTCCATTAGCTTAGCACCCGATCGTTTAGTATGTTGCTATTGCTTTCTTCATGACTTATACATGTTCCTATGACTATGAGATTATGCAACTCCCGTTTGCCGGAGGAACACTTTGTGTGATACCAAACATCACAACGTAGTTGGGTGATTATAAAGGAGCTCTACAGGTGTCTCCAAAGGTAGATGTTGGGTTGGCGTATTTCGAGATTAGGATTTGTCACTCCGATTGTCGGAGAGGTATCTCTGGGCCCTCTCGGTAATCTACATCACTTAAGCCTTGCAAGCATTGCAACTGATGAGTTAGTTGCGAGATGATGTATTACGGAACGAGTAAAGAGACTTGCCGCTAACGATATTGAACTAGGTATTGGATACCGACGATCGAATCTCGAGCAAGTAACATACCGATGATAAAGGGAACAACGTATGTTGTTATGCGGTCTGACCGATAAAGATCTTCGTAGAATATGTAGGAGCCAATATGGGCATCTAGGTCCCGCTATTGGTTATTGACCGGAGACGTGTCTCGGTCATGTCTACATTGTTCTCGAACCGTAGGGTCCGCACGCTTAAGGTTTCGATGACAGTTATCTTATGAGTTTATGAGTTTTGATGTACCGAAGGAGTTCGGAGTCCCGGATGAGATCGGGGACATGACAAGGAGTCTCGAAATGGTCAAGACGTAAAGATCGATATATTAGATGACTATATTCGGACATCGGAAAGGTTCTGAGTGATTCGGGTATTTTTCGGAGTACCGGGGAGTTACGGGAATACGGGAAAGAGTATTGGGCCTTAATGGGCTTTACTGGGAAGGAGCCAGGAGGTGGCGCGCGCCCCTCCCAAGCCCAGTCCGAATTGGACAAGGGGTTTGGGGCGCGGCCCCCCTCTCCCTTCCTTCTCCACTTCCCTCCTTTCCCCCCTTCTCCTAGTTGGACTAGGAAAGAAGGAGTCCTACTCCCGGTGGGAGTAGGACTCCCCTTGGCGCGCCCCTCCTAGGCCGGCCGCCCCCTCCTCCCTTGCTCCTTTATATACGGGGGCAGGGGCACCCCATGGACACACAAGTTGATCTTCGTGATCGTTCCTTAGCCGTGTGCGGTGCCCCCCTCCACCATATTCCACCTCGGTCATATCGTTGCGGTGCTTAGGCGAAGCCCTGCATCGGTAGAACATCCTCATCGTCATCACGCCGTCGTGATGACGGAACTCATTTCCGAAGCTTTGCTGGATCGGAGCCCGGGGAGCGTCATCGAGCTGAACGTGTGCTAAGAACTCGGAGGTGCCGGAGTAATGGTGCTTGGATCGGTTGGACCGGGAAGACGTACGACTACTTCCTCTACGTTGCGTCAACGCTTCCGCTTCGGTCTACGAGGGTACGTAGACAACACTCTTCCCTCTCGTTGCTATGCATCACCATGATCTTGCGTGTGCGTAGGAAAATTTTTGAAATTACTACGTTCCCCAACAAGTTCGGCCTCTGTCCATTCGGCGACGAAGTCGGCTAGGACTTGCGATTTAATTGCTCGTCGTGGTTTGTAGGTTATGTCGAACGGGAGGAGCTCTATGGACCATTTGGCTATCCGGCCCGTTGCATCGCGGTTGTTGATAATATCATTGAGTGGTACTTCCGATGCTACTATTATGGAACACTCTTGAAAGTAGTGACGTAGCTTCCGGGATGCCATGAACACCGCGTATGCGATCTTTTGGTAATGCGGGTATCATGATTTGCATGGTGTAAGGACAGTGGACACGTAGTAAACCGGCCTTTGAAGGGGGAATTTGTGTCCGTTCGTTGCCCGTTCGACGACGAGTATTGCGCTAACAACTTGATGAGTTGCGGCAATGTATAATAACATGCGTTCGCCAATGTTCGGCGCGGCCAGGACTGGGTTTGTTGCCAAGATGGCCTTTATCTCCTTGAGTCCGGCCGTGGAAGCTTCCGTCCACTCGAAGTGTTCGGTGCGCCTAAGGAGGCGGTAAAGGGGTAATGCCTTTTCTCCCAAGCGGGAGATAAAGCGGCTTAAGGCCGCCACGCATCCGGTGAGTTTCTGTATTTGTTTGAGGTCTTTTGGGACATCCAATTGTGACAAAGCTCGGATTTTAGCTGGATTTGCTTCAATTCCTCTACCGGATACAATGAAGCCCAGTAGCTTTCCGGCTGGAACGCCGAAAACGCATTTTTCCGGATTGAGCTTAATGTCGTATTCTCGGAGGTTGTCGAATGTGAGCCTCAAGTCGTCTACTAGAGATTCGACATGTCTTGATTTAACGACCACATCATCTACATACGCCTCCACTGTTTTGCCGATCTGATTTGCCAGACATGTTTGAATCATGCGCTGATATGTCGCACCGGCGTTTTTTAGTCCAAAGGGCATCGTGTTGAAGCAGAATGGGTCGTATGGTGTGATGAATGCTGTTGCGGCTTGGTCTGATTCTGCCATCTTGATTTGATGGTAACCGGAGTATGCGTCGAGGAAGCACAGGGAATCGTGTCCTGCGGTGGCATCGATGATTTGATCTATTCGAGGGAGGGGAAAAGGATCCTTTGGGCAAGCCTTATTGAGGTCTTTGAAGTCGACACACAGGCGCCAGGATTTGTCCTTCTTTGGTACCATCACCAGGTTTGCTAGCCAGTCCGGGTGTTTTATATCTCTGATGAAACTGGCCTCCAATAACTTGGCTAGCTCCTCTCCCATAGCCTGTCTCTTTGGTTCAGAGAAACGTCGAAGGGTTTGTTTGACAGGTTTGAATCCTTGCTGAATATTTAAACTGTGTTCTGCCAGCCTGCGTGGGATTCCTGGCATATCTGAGGGGTGCCAAGCGAAAATGTCCCAGTTCTCTCGTAGGAACTCTCGCAGTGCGGCGTCTACATCAGGGTTCAGTCGTGCCCCGATGGAGGCTGTTTTATTGGGGTCCGTAGGGTGGACCTGGAATTTGACTATTTCGTCCGCTGGTTTGAAGGATGTGGATTTGGATCTCTTATCGAGTATCACGTCGTCCCTGTTAACCGTGGATCGCAGCGCAGTCAGTTCTTCGGCCGCTAAGGTTTCTGATAGTGCCTCGAGGGCCAATGCGTCTGTCTTGTTTTCAGCGCGGAGTGCTATGTCCGGATCACTAGCGAGAGTGATAATTCCGTTCGGCCCAGGCATCTTAAGCTTCATGTACCCGTAATGGGGTATAGCTTGGAAAAGTGTAAAAGCCTCCCGCCCTAGTATAGCGTGGTATCCGCTTTTGAATGGGGCTACCTGGAACGTGATCTGTTCGGACCTGTAATTATCCGGCGTGCCGAACACCACATCTAGTGTGATTTTTCCGGTGCAGCGCACTTCCTGACTGGGAATTATTCCTCTAAAAGTTGTGCTGCTTCGCTCAATGCGGTTCCAGACTATTTCCATCTTTTGGAGGGTTTCCTCGTAGATGAGGTTCAATTCGCTGCCTCCGTCCATGAGTACCTTTGCGAGGCGACAGCCGTCCACTATGGGACCGAGGACCAGTGCGGCTGGTGCTTTGGCTGTTCGAAATTTAGGTTCGTCACTCGCATTGAAGGTGATAGCAGTATTACTCCATGGGTTTATTGTCGCTACTTGATAGACTTCGGTGAGGCTGTGAAGTGTTCTTTTTTGCATGTTATTCGATGCGGAAGTCTCAAAGACTGTGAGAATGGAACTAAAATTCCCTGGCTGGATTCCTTCGACGTCTGGAATTAGGAGGTCCTCGCCAATTTTGGCCACCTGCCGGAGTATCCAACATGTCCTGAGGCTGTGGGTTGGGGTGGCGTCCGCTGCACTATGAATCTTGCAGGGTCCATCTAGCCACTTTTCCAGTACGGTTCCATGCCCCCTAGAGGGTTTTGATTTTTTAGTGTTTAGTCCGAGCGCCTTACTGTGGTGCGCCCTCTTGATTCGGATGGGATTGCTTTTCAAGGCCGGATTATCCCAAAATTCAATTTCGGTTTTCCAAGCACTTTCCATGGCACAGTATTTTTGTACTATGGACGCCAGGTCAGCAAAGCGTGTGATATTACGACGACTTATGGCGTTGAGTATTCCCTTGTCTGTGCAGTTACTACAAAAGATTGAAATTGCGTCTTCCTCGCGGTAGTCCTTTGTCCTGATCATAAGTGTTGGAAATATGCCCTAGAGGCAATAATAAAAGGATTATTATATTTCCTTGTTCATGATAATCGTCTGTTGTTCATGCTATAATTGTATTGTCCGGAAATCATAGTACATGTGTGAATACATAGACCACAATGTGTCCCTAGTAAGCCTCTAGTTGACTAGCTCGTTGATCAATAGATAGTCATGGTTTCCTGACTATGGACATCGGGATGTCATTGATAACGGGATCACATCATTAGGAGAATGATGTGATGGACAAGACCCAAACCTAAGCATAGCACAAAAGATCGTATAGTTCGTTTGCTAGAGCTTTTCTGAATGTCAAGTATCATTCCTTGGACCATGAGATTATGCAACTCCCGGATGCCGTAGGAGTGCTTTGGGTGTATCAAACGTCACAACGTAACTGGGTGACTATAAAGGTGCACTACAGGTATCTCCAAAAGTGTTTGTTGGGTTGGCATGAATCGAGACTGGGATTTGTCACTCCGTATGACGGAGAGGTATCTCTGGGCCCACTCGGTAAGACATCATCACAATGAGCTCAATGTGATCAAGGTGTTGTTCACGGGATGATGTGTTACGGGAACGAGTAAAGAGACTTGCCGGTAACGAGATTGAACAAGGTATCGGTATACCGACGATCAAATCTCGGGCAAGTATCGTACCGATAGACAAAGGGAATTGAGTACGGGATTGATTAAGTCCTCGACATCGTGGTTCATCCGATGAGATCATCGAGGAGTGTGTGGGAGCCAACATGGGTATCCAGATCCCGTTGTTGGTTATTGACCGGAGATCGTCTCAGTCATGTCTGCATGTCTCCCGAACCCGTAGGGTCTACACACTTAAGGTTCGGTGACGCTAGAATTGTATTAACCGGAAACATGATACATGGGTGAATACATAGACAAACAGAGTGTCACTAGTATGCCTCTACTTGACTAGCTCGTTGATCAAAGATGGTTATGTTTCCTAGCCATAGACATGAGTTGTCATTTGATTAACGGGATCACATCATTAGGAGAATGATGTGATTGACATGACCCATTCCATTAGCTTAGCACCCGATCGTTTAGTATGTTGCTATTGCTTTCTTCATGACTTATACATGTTCCTATGACTATGAGATTATGCAACTCCCGTTTGCCGGAGGAACACTTTGTGTGATACCAAACATCACAACGTAGTTGGGTGATTATAAAGGAGCTCTACAGGTGTCTCCAAAGGTAGATGTTGGGTTGGCGTATTTCGAGATTAGGATTTGTCACTCCGATTGTCGGAGAGGTATCTCTGGGCCCTCTCGGTAATCTACATCACTTAAGCCTTGCAAGCATTGCAACTGATGAGTTAGTTGCGAGATGATGTATTACGGAACGAGTAAAGAGACTTGCCGCTAACGATATTGAACTAGGTATTGGATACCGACGATCGAATCTCGAGCAAGTAACATACCGATGATAAAGGGAACAACGTATGTTGTTATGCGGTCTGACCGATAAAGATCTTCGTAGAATATGTAGGAGCCAATATGGGCATCCAGGTCCCGCTATTGGTTATTGACCGGAGACGTGTCTCGGTCATGTCTACATTGTTCTCGAACCGTAGGGTCCGCACGCTTAAGGTTTCGATGACAGTTATCTTATGAGTTTATGAGTTTTGATGTACCGAAGGAGTTCGGAGTCCCGGATGAGATCGGGGACATGACAAGGAGTCTCGAAATGGTCAAGACGTAAAGATCGATATATTAGATGACTATATTCGGACATCGGAAAGGTTCTGAGTGATTCGGGTATTTTTCGGAGTACCGGGGAGTTACGGGAATACGGGAAAGAGTATTGGGCCTTAATGGGCTTTACTGGGAAGGAGCCAGGAGGTGGCGCGCGCCCCTCCCAAGCCCAGTCCGAATTGGACAAGGGGTTTGGGGCGCGGCCCCCCTCTCCCTTCCTTCTCCACTTCCCTCCTTTCCCCCCTTCTCCTAGTTGGACTAGGAAAGAAGGAGTCCTACTCCCGGTGGGAGTAGGACTCCCCTTGGCGCGCCCCTCCTAGGCCGGCCGCCCCCTCCTCCCTTGCTCCTTTATATACGGGGGCAGGGGCACCCCATGGACACACAAGTTGATCTTCGTGATCGTTCCTTAGCCGTGTGCGGTGCCCCCCTCCACCATATTCCACCTCGGTCATATCGTTGCGGTGCTTAGGCGAAGCCCTGCATCGGTAGAACATCCTCATCGTCATCACGCCGTCGTGATGACGGAACTCATTTCCGAAGCTTTGCTGGATCGGAGCCCGGGGAGCGTCATCGAGCTGAACGTGTGCTAAGAACTCGGAGGTGCCGGAGTAATGGTGCTTGGATCGGTTGGACCGGGAAGACGTACGACTACTTCCTCTACGTTGCGTCAACGCTTCCGCTTCGGTCTACGAGGGTACGTAGACAACACTCTTCCCTCTCGTTGCTATGCATCACCATGATCTTGCGTGTGCGTAGGAAAATTTTTGAAATTACTACGTTCCCCAACAAGTTCGGCCTCTGTCCATTCGGCGACGAAGTCGGCTAGGACTTGCGATTTAATTGCTCGTCGTGGTTTGTAGGTTATGTCGAACGGGAGGAGCTCTATGGACCATTTGGCTATCCGGCCCGTTGCATCGCGGTTGTTGATAATATCATTGAGTGGTACTTCCGATGCTACTATTATGGAACACTCTTGAAAGTAGTGACGTAGCTTCCGGGATGCCATGAACACCGCGTATGCGATCTTTTGGTAATGCGGGTATCATGATTTGCATGGTGTAAGGACAGTGGACACGTAGTAAACCGGCCTTTGAAGGGGGAATTTGTGTCCGTTCGTTGCCCGTTCGACGACGAGTATTGCGCTAACAACTTGATGAGTTGCGGCAATGTATAATAACATGCGTTCGCCAATGTTCGGCGCGGCCAGGACTGGGTTTGTTGCCAAGATGGCCTTTATCTCCTTGAGTCCGGCCGTGGAAGCTTCCGTCCACTCGAAGTGTTCGGTGCGCCTAAGGAGGCGGTAAAGGGGTAATGCCTTTTCTCCCAAGCGGGAGATAAAGCGGCTTAAGGCCGCCACGCATCCGGTGAGTTTCTGTATTTGTTTGAGGTCTTTTGGGACATCCAATTGTGACAAAGCTCGGATTTTAGCTGGATTTGCTTCAATTCCTCTACCGGATACAATGAAGCCCAGTAGCTTTCCGGCTGGAACGCCGAAAACGCATTTTTCCGGATTGAGCTTAATGTCGTATTCTCGGAGGTTGTCGAATGTGAGCCTCAAGTCGTCTACTAGAGATTCGACATGTCTTGATTTAACGACCACATCATCTACATACGCCTCCACTGTTTTGCCGATCTGATTTGCCAGACATGTTTGAATCATGCGCTGATATGTCGCACCGGCGTTTTTTAGTCCAAAGGGCATCGTGTTGAAGCAGAATGGGTCGTATGGTGTGATGAATGCTGTTGCGGCTTGGTCTGATTCTGCCATCTTGATTTGATGGTAACCGGAGTATGCGTCGAGGAAGCACAGGGAATCGTGTCCTGCGGTGGCATCGATGATTTGATCTATTCGAGGGAGGGGAAAAGGATCCTTTGGGCAAGCCTTATTGAGGTCTTTGAAGTCGACACACAGGCGCCAGGATTTGTCCTTCTTTGGTACCATCACCAGGTTTGCTAGCCAGTCCGGGTGTTTTATATCTCTGATGAAACTGGCCTCCAATAACTTGGCTAGCTCCTCTCCCATAGCATGTCTCTTTGGTTCAGAGAAACGTCGAAGGGTTTGTTTGACAGGTTTGAATCCTTGCTGAATATTTAAACTGTGTTCTGCCAGCCTGCGTGGGATTCCTGGCATATCTGAGGGGTGCCAAGCGAAAATGTCCCAGTTCTCTCGTAGGAACTCTCGCAGTGCGGCGTCTACATCAGGGTTCAGTCGTGCCCCGATGGAGGCTGTTTTATTGGGGTCCGTAGGGTGGACCTGGAATTTGACTATTTCGTCCGCTGGTTTGAAGGATGTGGATTTGGATCTCTTATCGAGTATCACGTCGTCCCTGTTAACCGTGGATCGCAGCGCAGTCAGTTCTTCGGCCGCTAAGGTTTCTGATAGTGCCTCGAGGGCCAATGCGTCTGTCTTGTTTTCAGCGCGGAGTGCTATGTCCGGATCACTAGCGAGAGTGATAATTCCGTTCGGCCCAGGCATCTTAAGCTTCATGTACCCGTAATGGGGTATAGCTTGGAAAAGTGTAAAAGCCTCCCGCCCTAGTATAGCGTGGTATCCGCTTTTGAATGGGGCTACCTGGAACGTGATCTGTTCGGACCTGTAATTATCCGGCGTGCCGAACACCACATCTAGTGTGATTTTTCCGGTGCAGCGCACTTCCTGACTGGGAATTATTCCTCTAAAAGTTGTGCTGCTTCGCTCAATGCGGTTCCAGACTATTTCCATCTTTTGGAGGGTTTCCTCGTAGATGAGGTTCAATTCGCTGCCTCCGTCCATGAGTACCTTTGCGAGGCGACAGCCGTCCACTATGGGACCGAGGACCAGTGCGGCTGGTGCTTTGGCTGTTCGAAATTTAGGTTCGTCACTCGCATTGAAGGTGATAGCAGTATTACTCCATGGGTTTATTGTCGCTACTTGATAGACTTCGGTGAGGCTGTGAAGTGTTCTTTTTTGCATGTTATTCGATGCGGAAGTCTCAAAGACTGTGAGAATGGAACTAAAATTCCCTGGCTGGATTCCTTCGACGTCTGGAATTAGGAGGTCCTCGCCAATTTTGGCCACCTGCCGGAGTATCCAACATGTCCTGAGGCTGTGGGTTGGGGTGGCGTCCGCTGCACTATGAATCTTGCAGGGTCCATCTAGCCACTTTTCCAGTACGGTTCCATGCCCCCTAGAGGGTTTTGATTTTTTAGTGTTTAGTCCGAGCGCCTTACTGTGGTGCGCCCTCTTGATTCGGATGGGATTGCTTTTCAAGGCCGGATTATCCCAAAATTCAATTTCGGTTTTCCAAGCACTTTCCATGGCACAGTATTTTTGTACTATGGACGCCAGGTCAGCAAAGCGTGTGATATTACGACGACTTATGGCGTTGAGTATTCCCTTGTCTGTGCAGTTACTACAAAAGATTGAAATTGCGTCTTCCTCGCGGTAGTCCTTTGTCCTGATCATAAGTGTTGGAAATATGCCCTAGAGGCAATAATAAAAGGATTATTATATTTCCTTGTTCATGATAATCGTCTGTTGTTCATGCTATAATTGTATTGTCCGGAAATCATAGTACATGTGTGAATACATAGACCACAATGTGTCCCTAGTAAGCCTCTAGTTGACTAGCTCGTTGATCAATAGATAGTCATGGTTTCCTGACTATGGACATCGGGATGTCATTGATAACGGGATCACATCATTAGGAGAATGATGTGATGGACAAGACCCAAACCTAAGCATAGCACAAAAGATCGTATAGTTCGTTTGCTAGAGCTTTTCTGAATGTCAAGTATCATTCCTTGGACCATGAGATTATGCAACTCCCGGATGCCGTAGGAGTGCTTTGGGTGTATCAAACGTCACAACGTAACTGGGTGACTATAAAGGTGCACTACAGGTATCTCCAAAAGTGTTTGTTGGGTTGGCATGAATCGAGACTGGGATTTGTCACTCCGTATGACGGAGAGGTATCTCTGGGCCCACTCGGTAAGACATCATCACAATGAGCTCAATGTGATCAAGGTGTTGTTCACGGGATGATGTGTTACGGGAACGAGTAAAGAGACTTGCCGGTAACGAGATTGAACAAGGTATCGGTATACCGACGATCAAATCTCGGGCAAGTATCGTACCGATAGACAAAGGGAATTGAGTACGGGATTGATTAAGTCCTCGACATCGTGGTTCATCCGATGAGATCATCGAGGAGTGTGTGGGAGCCAACATGGGTATCCAGATCCCGTTGTTGGTTATTGACCGGAGATCGTCTCAGTCATGTCTGCATGTCTCCCGAACCCGTAGGGTCTACACACTTAAGGTTCGGTGACGCTAGAATTGTATTAACCGGAAACATGATACATGGGTGAATACATAGACAAACAGAGTGTCACTAGTATGCCTCTACTTGACTAGCTCGTTGATCAAAGATGGTTATGTTTCCTAGCCATAGACATGAGTTGTCATTTGATTAACGGGATCACATCATTAGGAGAATGATGTGATTGACATGACCCATTCCATTAGCTTAGCACCCGATCGTTTAGTATGTTGCTATTGCTTTCTTCATGACTTATACATGTTCCTATGACTATGAGATTATGCAACTCCCGTTTGCCGGAGGAACACTTTGTGTGATACCAAACATCACAACGTAGTTGGGTGATTATAAAGGAGCTCTACAGGTGTCTCCAAAGGTAGATGTTGGGTTGGCGTATTTCGAGATTAGGATTTGTCACTCCGATTGTCGGAGAGGTATCTCTGGGCCCTCTCGGTAATCTACATCACTTAAGCCTTGCAAGCATTGCAACTGATGAGTTAGTTGCGAGATGATGTATTACGGAACGAGTAAAGAGACTTGCCGCTAACGATATTGAACTAGGTATTGGATACCGACGATCGAATCTCGAGCAAGTAACATACCGATGATAAAGGGAACAACGTATGTTGTTATGCGGTCTGACCGATAAAGATCTTCGTAGAATATGTAGGAGCCAATATGGGCATCCAGGTCCCGCTATTGGTTATTGACCGGAGACGTGTCTCGGTCATGTCTACATTGTTCTCGAACCGTAGGGTCCGCACGCTTAAGGTTTCGATGACAGTTATCTTATGAGTTTATGAGTTTTGATGTACCGAAGGAGTTCGGAGTCCCGGATGAGATCGGGGACATGACAAGGAGTCTCGAAATGGTCAAGACGTAAAGATCGATATATTAGATGACTATATTCGGACATCGGAAAGGTTCTGAGTGATTCGGGTATTTTTCGGAGTACCGGGGAGTTACGGGAATACGGGAAAGAGTATTGGGCCTTAATGGGCTTTACTGGGAAGGAGCCAGGAGGTGGCGCGCGCCCCTCCCAAGCCCAGTCCGAATTGGACAAGGGGTTTGGGGCGCGGCCCCCCTCTCCCTTCCTTCTCCACTTCCCTCCTTTCCCCCCTTCTCCTAGTTGGACTAGGAAAGAAGGAGTCCTACTCCCGGTGGGAGTAGGACTCCCCTTGGCGCGCCCCTCCTAGGCCGGCCGCCCCCTCCTCCCTTGCTCCTTTATATACGGGGGCAGGGGCACCCCATGGACACACAAGTTGATCTTCGTGATCGTTCCTTAGCCGTGTGCGGTGCCCCCCTCCACCATATTCCACCTCGGTCATATCGTTGCGGTGCTTAGGCGAAGCCCTGCATCGGTAGAACATCCTCATCGTCATCACGCCGTCGTGATGACGGAACTCATTTCCGAAGCTTTGCTGGATCGGAGCCCGGGGAGCGTCATCGAGCTGAACGTGTGCTAAGAACTCGGAGGTGCCGGAGTAATGGTGCTTGGATCGGTTGGACCGGGAAGACGTACGACTACTTCCTCTACGTTGCGTCAACGCTTCCGCTTCGGTCTACGAGGGTACGTAGACAACACTCTTCCCTCTCGTTGCTATGCATCACCATGATCTTGCGTGTGCGTAGGAAAATTTTTGAAATTACTACGTTCCCCAACAAGTTCGGCCTCTGTCCATTCGGCGACGAAGTCGGCTAGGACTTGCGATTTAATTGCTCGTCGTGGTTTGTAGGTTATGTCGAACGGGAGGAGCTCTATGGACCATTTGGCTATCCGGCCCGTTGCATCGCGGTTGTTGATAATATCATTGAGTGGTACTTCCGATGCTACTATTATGGAACACTCTTGAAAGTAGTGACGTAGCTTCCGGGATGCCATGAACACCGCGTATGCGATCTTTTGGTAATGCGGGTATCATGATTTGCATGGTGTAAGGACAGTGGACACGTAGTAAACCGGCCTTTGAAGGGGGAATTTGTGTCCGTTCGTTGCCCGTTCGACGACGAGTATTGCGCTAACAACTTGATGAGTTGCGGCAATGTATAATAACATGCGTTCGCCAATGTTCGGCGCGGCCAGGACTGGGTTTGTTGCCAAGATGGCCTTTATCTCCTTGAGTCCGGCCGTGGAAGCTTCCGTCCACTCGAAGTGTTCGGTGCGCCTAAGGAGGCGGTAAAGGGGTAATGCCTTTTCTCCCAAGCGGGAGATAAAGCGGCTTAAGGCCGCCACGCATCCGGTGAGTTTCTGTATTTGTTTGAGGTCTTTTGGGACATCCAATTGTGACAAAGCTCGGATTTTAGCTGGATTTGCTTCAATTCCTCTACCGGATACAATGAAGCCCAGTAGCTTTCCGGCTGGAACGCCGAAAACGCATTTTTCCGGATTGAGCTTAATGTCGTATTCTCGGAGGTTGTCGAATGTGAGCCTCAAGTCGTCTACTAGAGATTCGACATGTCTTGATTTAACGACCACATCATCTACATACGCCTCCACTGTTTTGCCGATCTGATTTGCCAGACATGTTTGAATCATGCGCTGATATGTCGCACCGGCGTTTTTTAGTCCAAAGGGCATCGTGTTGAAGCAGAATGGGTCGTATGGTGTGATGAATGCTGTTGCGGCTTGGTCTGATTCTGCCATCTTGATTTGATGGTAACCGGAGTATGCGTCGAGGAAGCACAGGGAATCGTGTCCTGCGGTGGCATCGATGATTTGATCTATTCGAGGGAGGGGAAAAGGATCCTTTGGGCAAGCCTTATTGAGGTCTTTGAAGTCGACACACAGGCGCCAGGATTTGTCCTTCTTTGGTACCATCACCAGGTTTGCTAGCCAGTCCGGGTGTTTTATATCTCTGATGAAACTGGCCTCCAATAACTTGGCTAGCTCCTCTCCCATAGCCTGTCTCTTTGGTTCAGAGAAACGTCGAAGGGTTTGTTTGACAGGTTTGAATCCTTGCTGAATATTTAAACTGTGTTCTGCCAGCCTGCGTGGGATTCCTGGCATATCTGAGGGGTGCCAAGCGAAAATGTCCCAGTTCTCTCGTAGGAACTCTCGCAGTGCGGCGTCTACATCAGGGTTCAGTCGTGCCCCGATGGAGGCTGTTTTATTGGGGTCCGTAGGGTGGACCTGGAATTTGACTATTTCGTCCGCTGGTTTGAAGGATGTGGATTTGGATCTCTTATCGAGTATCACGTCGTCCCTGTTAACCGTGGATCGCAGCGCAGTCAGTTCTTCGGCCGCTAAGGTTTCTGATAGTGCCTCGAGGGCCAATGCGTCTGTCTTGTTTTCAGCGCGGAGTGCTATGTCCGGATCACTAGCGAGAGTGATAATTCCGTTCGGCCCAGGCATCTTAAGCTTCATGTACCCGTAATGGGGTATAGCTTGGAAAAGTGTAAAAGCCTCCCGCCCTAGTATAGCGTGGTATCCGCTTTTGAATGGGGCTACCTGGAACGTGATCTGTTCGGACCTGTAATTATCCGGCGTGCCGAACACCACATCTAGTGTGATTTTTCCGGTGCAGCGCACTTCCTGACTGGGAATTATTCCTCTAAAAGTTGTGCTGCTTCGCTCAATGCGGTTCCAGACTATTTCCATCTTTTGGAGGGTTTCCTCGTAGATGAGGTTCAATTCGCTGCCTCCGTCCATGAGTACCTTTGCGAGGCGACAGCCGTCCACTATGGGACCGAGGACCAGTGCGGCTGGTGCTTTGGCTGTTCGAAATTTAGGTTCGTCACTCGCATTGAAGGTGATAGCAGTATTACTCCATGGGTTTATTGTCGCTACTTGATAGACTTCGGTGAGGCTGTGAAGTGTTCTTTTTTGCATGTTATTCGATGCGGAAGTCTCAAAGACTGTGAGAATGGAACTAAAATTCCCTGGCTGGATTCCTTCGACGTCTGGAATTAGGAGGTCCTCGCCAATTTTGGCCACCTGCCGGAGTATCCAACATGTCCTGAGGCTGTGGGTTGGGGTGGCGTCCGCTGCACTATGAATCTTGCAGGGTCCATCTAGCCACTTTTCCAGTACGGTTCCATGCCCCCTAGAGGGTTTTGATTTTTTAGTGTTTAGTCCGAGCGCCTTACTGTGGTGCGCCCTCTTGATTCGGATGGGATTGCTTTTCAAGGCCGGATTATCCCAAAATTCAATTTCGGTTTTCCAAGCACTTTCCATGGCACAGTATTTTTGTACTATGGACGCCAGGTCAGCAAAGCGTGTGATATTACGACGACTTATGGCGTTGAGTATTCCCTTGTCTGTGCAGTTACTACAAAAGATTGAAATTGCGTCTTCCTCGCGGTAGTCCTTTGTCCTGATCATAAGTGTTGGAAATATGCCCTAGAGGCAATAATAAAAGGATTATTATATTTCCTTGTTCATGATAATCGTCTGTTGTTCATGCTATAATTGTATTGTCCGGAAATCATAGTACATGTGTGAATACATAGACCACAATGTGTCCCTAGTAAGCCTCTAGTTGACTAGCTCGTTGATCAATAGATAGTCATGGTTTCCTGACTATGGACATCGGGATGTCATTGATAACGGGATCACATCATTAGGAGAATGATGTGATGGACAAGACCCAAACCTAAGCATAGCACAAAAGATCGTATAGTTCGTTTGCTAGAGCTTTTCTGAATGTCAAGTATCATTCCTTGGACCATGAGATTATGCAACTCCCGGATGCCGTAGGAGTGCTTTGGGTGTATCAAACGTCACAACGTAACTGGGTGACTATAAAGGTGCACTACAGGTATCTCCAAAAGTGTTTGTTGGGTTGGCATGAATCGAGACTGGGATTTGTCACTCCGTATGACGGAGAGGTATCTCTGGGCCCACTCGGTAAGACATCATCACAATGAGCTCAATGTGATCAAGGTGTTGTTCACGGGATGATGTGTTACGGGAACGAGTAAAGAGACTTGCCGGTAACGAGATTGAACAAGGTATCGGTATACCGACGATCAAATCTCGGGCAAGTATCGTACCGATAGACAAAGGGAATTGAGTACGGGATTGATTAAGTCCTCGACATCGTGGTTCATCCGATGAGATCATCGAGGAGTGTGTGGGAGCCAACATGGGTATCCAGATCCCGTTGTTGGTTATTGACCGGAGATCGTCTCAGTCATGTCTGCATGTCTCCCGAACCCGTAGGGTCTACACACTTAAGGTTCGGTGACGCTAGGGTTGTAAAGATATTAGTATGCAGCAAACCGAAGGTTGTTCGGAGTCCCGGATGAGATCCCGGACGTCACGAGAGATTCCGGAATGGTCCGGAGGTAAAGAATTATATATAGGAAGTGCCATTTCGGCCATCGGGAAGGATTCGAGGGGTCACCGGCATTGTACCGGGACCACCGGATGGGTACCGGGGGTCCACCGGGTGGGGCCACCCATCCCGGAGGGCCCCGTGGGCTAAAGTGGGGAGGGAACCAGCCCATAGTGGTCTGGTGCTCCCCCCCCATGGGCCTCCCATCTGCGCCTAGGGTTGGAAACCCTAGGGCAGGGGGCGCCCCACTTGCCTTGGGGGGCAAGGCTCCCCTCTTGGCCGCCGCCCCCCCTGGAGATGCATCTCCAGGGCTGGCGCCCCCCCCCTAGGGGCCTATATAAAGGGGGGAGGGAGAGCAGCCGTATCCTGCAGCCTTGGCGCCTCCCTCTCCCCTATTACACCTCTCCCTCTCTCCGTAGACGCTTGGCGAAGCCCTGCTGGAATTCTGCTGCATCCACCATCACGCCGTCGTGCTGTTGGATCTTCATCAACCTCTCCTTCCCCCTTGCTGGATCGAGAAGGAGGAGACGTTATCTCGACCGTACGTGTGTTGAACGCGGAGGTGTTGTCCGTTCGGCACTAGGTCATCGGTGATTCGGATCACGGCGAGTACGACTCCATCATCCACGTTCTTCTCGAACGCTTCCGTTGCGATCTACAAGTGGTATGTAGATGCTCTCCTATCCCCTCGTTGCTAGAATACTCCATGGATAGATCTTGGTGATGCGTAGGAAAATTTTAATTTCTGCTACGATCCCCAAAAATAAGTAGGAGGAATCTGGCCCAGTAATGATGTACTGTTTCTTCGGGCATCTGCCTAATTTGGGAGAGATCGCTTAAGATCGGGTGGTCAGGCGTCGTTGAATCTGAGACTTCGCCCGGTTTGCTGTACGGAAGCCGAAGAACTTCCGGATTCTGAGATCCAGAGTCTTGGACGTTATCCGATTCACCTGATTTTAGGCTCAGGTCATGGATTGTACCCTCCCCTCCGCGGATATCCGGCATGGAGGGTTCAGGAATTCGGACGTGGCTAGTCCTTAAGATAGATGAAGGGTCGCCGCATTGTGTTTCCACCACAGCAACGTGGTGGGTGACTTGGGGAGAGTTAATTTCCCTTAGATCGGGTTTAAGCCCAACCTGGTCGTAATTTGTAGCGACCCCCAGGCGACGATGCGATCCAAGAGCTCATTTACGGAAGAGAGCTCCATCGGATCTAGCTGCTCGGCAAGTTCCGGGCTGACGTGGAGGTTGCTTTTGATGACCCGAGAGGTCACCGTCGGCGCAACGGCCGAACAGGCGGTCATGAGAAAACCACCTAGCCGGAGGGTTTGGCCGATAGCCAAGGCTCCCTTAGTAACGGCGCCATCTTTAAAGACGGGAAAAGGCATCCTTCCTGATCGCGACGGCACAGAGGAACTCTCAATGAAAGCACCAATGTCGGTGTCAAAACCGGCGGATCTCGGGTAGGGGGTCCCAAACTGTGCGTCAATGTCGGATGGTAACAGGAGACAAGGGACACTTTATTTTACCCAGGTTCGGGCCCTCTCGGTGGAGGTAAAACCCTACTCCTGCTAGATTAATATTGATGATATGGGTAGTACAAGAGTGGATCTACCTCGAGATCAAGGAGGCTAAACCCTAGAAGCTAGCCTATGGTATGATAGTCTATGATGATGGATTTTTTACGGACTACAACCCTCCGGTTTATATAGACACCAGATAGGGTTAGGGTTACACAGAGTCGGTTACAATGGTAGGAGATCTTGAATATCCGCACGCCTAGCTTGCCTTCCACGCCAAGAAAAGATCCAGCCGGGCACGGGATGAAGTCTTCAATCTTGTATCTTCATAGTCCTGGAGTCCGGCTTGAAGGTATAGTCCGGCTATCCGAACACCCCCTAATCCAGGACTCCGTCAGAAAGGCATGGAACACTTTCCTAGAAAGAAAATAAAATTACCGTATGAATCTATTATGAGAGCTACTTATGGATTGCCTACCAAATATGGCAACACCTAGATCTATCCTTGCCTTTATGCGTAGCTAGGGGCGTTAAACGATAGCGCTTGTTGGGAGGCAACCCAATTTTATTTTAGTTTTTTGATTTTTGGTTCTGTTAAGGAATAAATAATCAATCTAGCTTAGGTTTAGATGTGGTTTGTGTTTTAATTAGTGTTTGTGCCAAGTAGAACCTTTGGGAAGACTTGGGGAAAGTCTTTGCGATCTTGCTGTAAAAAACAGAAACTTTAGCGCTCACGAGATTAGCTACAACTTTTTACTGGAGAGTGATACTTAGTTTATTCTTTTTGCAGATGATTAACAGATAAATTCATCACGTCCAGCAATTTATTTTGGAATTTTTGGAGTTCCAGAAGTTTGCGTTAGTTACAGATTACTACAGACTGTTCTGTTTTTGACAGATTCTGTTTTTCGTGTGTTGTTCGCTTATTTTGATGAATCTATGGCTAGTAATGGAGCTTATGAACCATAGAAAATTTTGAGTACAGTAGGTTTAACACCAATATAAATAAATAATGAGTTCATTACAGTACCTTGAAGTGGTGTTTTGTTTTCTTTCGCTAACGGAGCTCATGAGATTTTCTGTTAAGTTTTGTGTTGTGAAGTTTTCAAGTTTTGGGTAAAGATTTGATGGAGTATGGAACAAGGAGTGGCAAGAGCCTAAGCTTGGGGATGCCCAAGGCACCCCAAGGTAAAATCTATGGACGGCCCAAAAACCCTAACCTTGGGGATGCCCCGGAAGGCATCCCTTCTTTTGTCTTCGTCCATCGGTAACTTTAATTGGAGCTATATTTTTATTCACCATATGATATGTGTTTTGCTTGGAGCGTCGTTTATGATTTGATTCTTTGATTTTTATTTCACCACAATCATCCTTGCTGTACACACCTTTTGAGAGAGACACGCTTTATTCAGAATTTATTAGAATACTCTATGTGCTTCACTTATATCTTTTGAGCTAAACAATTTTGCTCTAGTGCTTCACTTATATCTTTTAGAGCACGGTGGTGGTTATATTTAATAGAAATTATTGATCTCTCATGATTCACTTATATTATTTTGAGAGTCCTTAGAACAGCATGGTAATTTGCTTTGGTTATAAAATTAGTCCTAATATGATAGGCATCCAAGATAAAAACTATAAAGTGCATTGAATACTAAGAGAAGTTTGATACTTGATAATTGTTCTGAAATATGAACATGGTGATATTAGAGTCATGATAGTTGACTAGTTGTGAATTTGAGAAATACTTGTCCTAAAGTTTGTGATTCTCGTAGCATGCACCTATGGTGAACCGTTATGTGATCAAGTCGGAGCATGATTTATTTATTGATTGTCTTCCTTATGTGTGGTGGTCGGGGACGAGCGATGATCTTTTCCTACCAATCTATCCCCCTAGGAGCATGCGCGTAGTACTTCATTTCGATAACTAATAGATTTTTGCAATAAGTATGTGAATTCTTTATGACTAATGTTGAGTCCATGGATTATACGCACTCTCATCCTTCCACCATTGCTAGCCTCTCTAATACTGTGCACCTTTCACCGGTATCATATACCCACATTATACCTTCCTCAAAACAGCCACCATATCTACCTATTATGGCATTTCCATAGCCATTCCGAGATATATTGCCATGCAACTTACCACCGTTCCATTTATTATGACACGCTTCATCATTGTCATGTTGCTTTTCATGATCATGTAGTTGATGTGAGACTATCTTCTCATTGAATACTAGGCGTATCAACTAGTCCATAGCCCATTGATACGCCTAGTTGATGTGAGACTATCTTCTCATTTTTTGTCTTCTCCACAACCACCATTCAATTCCACCTATAGTGTTATGTCCATGGCTCACGCTCATATATTGCGTGAAGATCGAAAAAGTTTGAGAACATCAAAAGTATGAAAAAATTGCATGGCTTGTCATCGGGGTTGTGCATGATTTAAATACTTTGTGTGCTGAAGATAGAGCATAGCCAGACTATATGATTTTCTAGGGATAACTTTCTTTGGTCATGTTATTTTGAGAAGACATGATTGCTTTGTTAGTATGCTTGAAGTATTATTATTTTCATGTTAATATTAAACTTTTATCTTGAATCTTTTGGATCTGAACATTCATGCCACAATAAAGAGACATACATTAAAGAATATGCTAAGTAGCATTCCACATCAAATATTCTATTTTTATCATTTACCTACTCGAGGACGAGCAGGAATTAAGCTTGGGGATGCTTGATACGTCTCCAACATATCTATAATTTTTGATTAATCCATGCAATTATATATTCTGTTTTGGATGTTTAATGGGGTTATTTATACACTTTCATATTATTTTTGGGACTAACCTATTAACCCAAGGCCAAGTGCAAATTGCTGTTTTTTTTCCTATTTCAGTGCTTCCCGGAAAAGGAATATCAAACGGAGTCCAAACGGAATGAAACCTTCGGGAGAGTTATTCTTGGAACAAACATGATCCAGAAGACTTGGAGTGGATGTGAAGCAATCAACGAGGAGGCCATGCTGTAGGGGGCGTGCCTACCCCCCGGGCGCGCCCTCCACCCTCGTGGGGCCCTCGTGGCTCCACCGACCTACTTCTTCCTCCTATATATACCTACGTACCCCAAAACCATCGAGGAGCACCACGAAAACCTAATTCCATCGCCGCAACCTTCTTTACCCGTGAGATCCCATCTTGGGGCCTTTTCCGGCGCTCCGCCGGAGGGGGCATTGATCACGGACGGCTTCTACATCAACACCATAGCCTCTCCGATGATGTGTGAGTAGTTTACCTTAGACCTTCGGGTCCATAGTTATTAGCTAGATGGCTTCTTCTCTCTCTTTGGATCTCAATACAAAGTTCTCCTTGATTCTCTTGGAGATCTATTCGATGTAATCTTCTTTTGCGGTATGTTTGTCGAGATCCGATGAATTGTGGGTTTATGATCAAGATTATCTATGAACAATATTTGAATCTTCTCTGAATTCTTTTATGTATGATTGGTTATCTTTGCAAGTCTATTCGAATTATCAGTTTGGTTTGGCCTACTAGACTGATCTTTCTTGCAATGGGAGAAGTGCTTAGTTTTGGGTTCAATCTTGCGGTGCTCGATCCCAGTGATAGTAGGGGAAACGACAAGTATTGTATTGTTTCCATCGAGGATAAAAAGATGGGGTTTATATAATATTGCATGAGTTTATCCCTCTACATCATGTCATCTTGCTTAAAGCGTTACTCCCTTCTTATGAACTTAATACTCTAGATGCATGCTGGATAGCGGTCGATGTGTGGAGTAATAGTAGTAGATGCAGGCAGGAGTCGGTCTACTTGTCACGGACGTGATGCCTATATACATGATCATGCCTAGATATTCTCATAATTATGCACTTTCCTATCAATTGCTCAACAGTAATTTGTTTACCCGTCGTAATACTTATGCTATCTTGAGAGAAGCCACTAGTGAAACCTGCCGGTGTACAAAAGTAGGGGCTCTCCTTTTGACCCCTTTACTTGTGCATGGGCAGTCAGAGCCTCCCGCCACGGCCGCGCATAACAGGGCAGGGAAAGGGGAGCCGGAGAGAAGTTGGATAGAAGCTGAAGACACAAGACAAAGCAAAGAAACGTCAAGGCCAAGACCACAAAGAGCAGAGGGACGAAGCAGGTTTCCCCCGACAAGACCCTTGCCGGGCAGCCCCGGCAAGCCCCTTGCCGGGGCAGCTCGCCCCACACCAACGGAGTGAGCCACCCTTGAGCCCACGGCCCCAGCGCCATCAGTAGCATGGGGCCAGGGCTCAGGAAGGCACCTCTGTGGTGGCATGCAGATCTTTGTGAAGACAAAGGATACTCAAGATCAACTGAGGATAGGAAGGAAACCATCCTCACCGAAGAAACCCCCAAGACCCCTGGCAAGATCCTTGTCGGGGACGCCTGCGCGCCATGGCAAGACCCTTGCCGGGTGATACGTCTCCAACGTATCTATAATTTTTGATTGCTCCATGCTATACTATCTACTGTTTTAGGCAATATTGGGCTTTATTATCCACTTTTATATTATTTTTGGGACTAACCTATTAACCGGAGGCCCAGCCTAGATTTGTTGTTTTATGCCTATTTCAGTGTTTCGAGGAAAAGGAATATCAGACGGAGTCAAAACGGAACGAAATCAGCTGGAGAAGTTATTTTTGGAAGGAAACCTATCAGATAGACTTGGACTCTACGTCAGAAGATACGGGAGATGGCCATGAGGGTGGGGGCGCACCCACCCCCCTAGGGCGCGCCCCCTGCCTCGTGGGGCCCCCGCAGCTCCACCGACGTACCTCCTGCACCCATATATACCTACTTATCGTAAAACTTCCAGAACGGAGATTAGATCAGGAGTTCGGCCGCCGCAAGCCTCTGTAGCCACCAAAAACCTCTCGGGACCCTGTTCTGGCACCCTGTCGGAGGGGGGAACCCTCACCGGTGGCCATCTTCATCATCCCAGCGCTCTCCATGACGAGGAGGGAGTAGTTCACCCTCGGGGCTGAGGGTATGTACCAGTAGCTATGTGTTTGATCTCTCTCTCTCTCTCTCGTGTTCTTGATTTGGCACGATCTTGATGTATCGCGAGCTTTGCTATTATAGTTGGATCTTATGTTTATTCTTCCCCTCTTCTCTCTTGTAATGGATTGAGTTTTCCCTTTGAAGTTATCTTATCAGACTGAGTCTTTAAAGATTTGAGAACACTTGATCTATGTCTTGTGTGGGACAACCGTGGTGACAATGGGTTATTCTATTGATCCACTTGATGTATGTTTTGGTGATCAACTTGCGGGTTTCATGACATTGGGAACCTATGCATAGGGGTTGGCACACGTTTTCGTCGTGATTCTCCGGTAGAAACTTTGGGGCACTCTTTGAGGTTCTATGTGTTGGTTGAATAGATGAATCTGAGATTGTGTGATGCATATCGTATAATCATACCCATGGATACTTGAGGTGACATTGGAGTATCTAGGTGACATTAGGGTTTTGGTTGATTTTTATCTTAAGGTGTTATTCTAGTACGAACTCTAGGGTTGTTTGTGACACTTATAGGAATAGCCCAACGGATTGATTGGAAAGAATAACTTTGAGGTGGTTTCGTACCCTACCATAATCTCTTCATTTGTTCTCCGCTATTAGTGACTTTGGAGTGACTCTTTGTTGCATGTTGAGGGATAGTTATATGATCCAATTATGTTATTATTGTTGAGAGGACTTGCACTAGTGAAAGTATGAACCCTAGGCCTTGTTTCCTATCATTGCAATATTGTTTATGCTCACTTTTACCGCTTGTTACCTTGCTGTTTTTATATTTTCAGTTTACAAAAACCTATATCTTCCATCCATATTGCACTTGTATCACCATCTCTTCGCCGAACTAGTTCACCTATACAATTTACCATTGTATTGGGTGTGTTGGGGACACAAGAGACTCTTTGTTATTTGGTTGCAGGGTTGCTTGAGAGAGACCATCTTCATCCTACGCCTCCCACGGATTGATAAACCTTAGGTCATCCACTTGAGGGAAATTTGCTACTGTCCTACAAACCTCTGCACTTGGAGGCCCAACAACGTCTACAAGAAGAAGGTTGTGTAGTAGACATCACCGGGCCACCCGACAAGGCACTCGCCAAGCGCACCAGCAGGGCCACCGTCGGGCCTACACCAACCAAAATTCCACCACCGTTCCCATGTAGCTGCCAGCCCAACCAGCTGGGCAGACACCTGCGTGGCAGCGTGCGGCCCTTCATGGAAGCTTCAGCACCGTGCCACCTCGGCTACCTGCCTGCCTACATGGCACCGCATGCATCGATGGCCAGGGCGCGTGTCGAAGCTTGGAGGAGCGGCGACGGACGGGACGGGCCTCGCCCCCGTCCCCGATAAAGCAAGAGGACACCTAAGCGATGCATTAAATGCACCTTGTCCTGTAATACGAGGGATAACCTCGTGCCACTGTAGACCTTTACACCTCCTGTGTGCCACTGTGGCAGCCCCTTTCGCCTATAAAAGGAGGCCCGTGGCGCACGGGAGAAGGATTCGGCTTTTTGGAGCTTGTTACACCCCGTAGCTAGCTCAAGAACACATAATACATCCACCAAAGCAGGAGTAGGGTTTTACGCATCCTCGCGGCCCGAACCTGGAGAAACAAACCGCGTGCTCTCTGTTAGACCCGCTCTTCTCTCAACCCCGCGCCTCGCAACCGCAGTAGGGGCTCTTGTCATCCCATAGGTGTTGTTACCCACCTACATCTTTGGCGCGCCAGGTAGGGGAGCGCGTTTGTGAGAATCTGGTCTGCTAGTTAGCCTAGCGGTTCTTCGTCGCCATGGCGCCTAAGAAGAAAACGGCCACGGCGATCGGCTCGTTGGGGGCTGAGTGGCCCGTGCCGGTGCGAACGAGCAGCGGTCCGATCGCGGACAGGACTCGGGCCGTGCTACCTCTTGAGCTTGCGTCGGTTTTCCCCGAAGAGGAGAGGATGATGCAGCAGAGTAGCTTAAGTATTTCCTTCAGTTTTTTAGAACCAAGGTAACAATCCAGTAGGAGGCCACGCTCAAGTCCCTCGTGCCTGCACAAATCGATAGCAACTCGCAACCAACACGATTAGGGGTTGTCAATCCCTTCACGGTCACTTACGAGAGTGAGATATGATAGAGATAATATTTTTGGTATTTTTGGTATAAAGATGCAAAGTGAAAAGTAAAAGGCAAAGTAAAAGGCAAAACAAGATTAAAGTGATGGAGATTGATATGATGAGAATAGACCCGGGGGCCATAGGTTTCACTAGTGGCTTCTCTCAAGAGCATAAGTTTTCTACGGTGGGTGAACAAATTACTGTTGAGCAATTGATAGAATTGAGCATAGTTATGAGAATATCTAAGGTATGATCATGTATATAGGCATCACGTCCGTGACAAGTAGATTGAAACGATTCTGCATCTACTACTATTACTCCACTCATCGACCGCTATCCAGCATGCATCTAGAGTATTAAGTTAAAAACAGAGTAACGCTTTAAGCAAGATGACATGATGTAGAGAGATAAATTCATGCAATATGAAATAAACCCCATCTTGTTATCCTCGATGGCAACGATACAATACGTGCCTTGCTGCCCCTTCTGTCACTGGGAAAGGACAGCGCAAGATCGAACCCAAAGCTAAGCACTTCTCCCATGGCAAGAACTACCAATCTAGTTGGCCTAACCAAACGGATAATTCGAAGAGACTTGCAAAGATAACCAATCATACATAAAAGAATTCAGAGAAGAAATCAAATATTATTCATAGATAGACTTGATCATAAACCCACAATTCATCGGTCTTAACAAACACACCGCAAAAAGAAGAAGATTACATCAAATAGATCTCCACAAGAGAGGGGGAGAACATTGTATTTAGATCCAAAAAGAGAGAAGAAGCCATCTAGCTAATAACTATGGACCCGATGGTCTGAGGTAAATTACTCACACTTCATCGGAGAGGCTATGATGATGTAGAAGCCCTCCGTGATGACGGCCCTCTCCGGCGGAGCTCCGGAACAGGCCCCAAGATGGGATCTCATGGATACAGAAAGTTGCGGCGGTGGAATTAGGTTTTTGGCTCCTGTTCTGATCGTTTGGGGGTACGTGGGTATATATAGGAGGAAGAAGTACGTCGGTGGAGCCTCGGTGGGCCCACGAGGGTGGGGGCGCGCCTAGGGGTGTAGGGCGCGCCCCCCTACCTCGTGCCCACCTTGAAGCTTCCTTGGCGTAGGGTCCAAGTCTCCTGGGTCATATTCGGGAAGAAAATCACGTTCCAGAAAGGATTATTCTGTTTGGACTCCGTTTGATATTCCGTTTCTTCGAAACACTGAAATAGGCAAAAAAACAGCAATTCTGGGCTGGGCCTCCGGTTAATAGGTTAGTCCCAAAAAATAATATAAAAGTGGAAAATAAAGCCCAAATAGTCCAAAACAGTAGATAATATAGCATGGAGCAATCAAAAATTATAGATACGTTGGAGACGTATCAGGCCGCGGCCCGCGAACACCAGCACCACCCAAGCAGTCGGAGCCTAGCGAGCGGCGTCATTCGTGCACCAGACGATCGGCCCCACGCCGCCGGACCCGATGACGGAGCTGGTCCCCCTGTCGGCGGCGCGGGGCCCTCCGGGGGTGTCGTTGCGCCAACACCGGGCGGCGCGGCGACCTCCAGGACGCATACACCGGCGACCACCGCGCGTTCTTCTGATGGGGTGCACGCCGAGCAACGTCACCACGTTGGTGACCCTGGGCACCGCCGTGGGAAGAGCCCTGTGCGTCGTCAGCAAGACGAAGGAGTGCAGCACGCTCGCCGAAGCACTAGCGAGGATGGCGCACAGCCATTGGGTCGTGACAGAGCTCCTTCTAACATAGTTAGAGGTTGAAGCGCACCGCGATCCACTCAGCTGTCGCCGCCACCCGCGCCAGTGGAAGCCTTGGCGCGCGCAGCTGCTCCTCGACTTGCCTCCTGCTGCGGGGAAGCTCGATGAGTGGAGGGACACTATCCCGGAGCCTCGTCACTGTCGCGAACAAAGACGATCCGCGACCGGCGGGGCCCTCGGGTCGGCGCTCCACCGAACCACCACATGCTGGCGCTGAGAGGACCGGGGGAGCTGCGGCCACGGTGCACTCTCCTCCTCCTCGCCAGCCGCCGCGGCCGTCGGCCCGTCGCGACGACGCTGGTGACAAAATCTCTATAGCGTCGTCCGATCTGCGGACCCTCTGCGACCAGCGCCAGGTCCTCAAGCAGCGAGCTCACGAAGACGCTCGAACCACCGTCGAGCGGCGACGCAAAACCCGCCGCCAGTCGAACAAGCGGGTGGGACCCAGTGCGGACCACCCGGCACCGGGGGGGCCGGCGGCCTACCTTAAGAGGTGGGCTGCCCGGCTTTTACCCGTGAGTTGAGGCAGTTCCAGTGGCCGTCCCACTACACGTTCAAGCCCGACGTCGGCGAGAAGTACACTGGCAAGACCCATACTTCCGAGTTCCTCAGCATCTACACCATCACGATGCAGGCCGCTAGGGCTCGCGACGATAAGGTGCTCGCCAACTACTTCCCGCTAGCGCTCAAGCCCAATGTAATGTCTTGGTTGATGCACTTGCCAGCGGACTCCATCTCCTCCTGGTCAAATCTGTGCCACGAGTTCGTTGGCGCCTTCACAGGAGGCCACCAAGCTCATGGCCAGGCCAGTGATCTGCATATCATTCCCCAGAAGGAAGGAGAGACCCTGCGCAAGTACATCCAGAGATTCAGCCGGGTGCAGTACAACATCCCCGACGTTCATCCTGCGGTTGTGATTAGCGCGTTCCATCAGAACATGCGCAATCGCAAGATGTGCGAGGAGCTGGCGATGACCAAGGTTAAGGACGTGGTCGAGCTCTACGTCCTGGCCGACAGGTGCGCCCGGGCTGAAGAGGGAAGGAAGTACCCCGGCGAGGACGCCGGCGCGGAAACCGGCTCTACCGATGAGGACGCCACCGCCTCGACGAAGAAGGAACGGCGTCGCAACAAGTAGCGCAAAGGCAAGGTCGTTCTTGCCGTTGAGGGATCTGACGATACTGGTGCCGGCAAGGAGGTCAAGGCAGACACCCCCGGCAAGGAGATTGTCGGGTGCGCTGCCTGCCGGGCCTTGGCGGCTGCCGACAAGCCAGGAAGCTCCGGCAAACAATACTGCAAGATCCACCGCACCAAGGGCCACGCTCTCCAGAACTGCCGACAAGTCGAGCTGCTTGCTGAGAAGCAAAAGGCTTAGTACGAAAGGCGGGACAAGGAGAAGGACCAGGATGGTGCTGAGGGATCCGGCAAGAAGCGTGGCGGCCAAGGAGGCCGCCTCGGCAAGGACAACCAGAAGGAGAGGCCCGCCCTGGGCCGTGACAAGCAACAAGAAGACTACGATCGCGACGAAGACGACGAGTCCAGTGAGGAAGGGTTCCAAAAGGCTACGGAGGCCATGTGCGTTGATGGCGGCGCCTCGCTGCATGCCTCTCACCGCCAGCTCAAGCAGTGGGCACGAGAGGTTACGGCGACGAAGTCGTCGTTCGGCGCCCAGAAACCTCTAAAGTGGTCCAGCACGGCCCTCATCTTTGACGCCGAGGACCACCCTGATCGCACTACCGCGGTCGGGTGTTTGCCATTGTTGGTTTCACCAACAATACGCAACCTCGGGGTGAATAAGATGTTGGTTGACGGTGGGGCCGGCCTGAACCTCATCTCGCCTGTCGTGATCAAAAGGTTGCAAATCCCTGATGGAGACCTCGAGGAAACGGGCATGTTTCAGGGGGTCAATCCGGGGAGGAGCCAGTCAAAGGGAAAGGTCACATTGCCCGTGACATTCGGAGGGGAGTTGAACTACCGGACGGAGAGGATCGTCTTTGACGTGGCCGAGATCCCCTTGCCCTACAACGGGATCCTCGGCCGCCCGGCACTAGACAAGTTCATGGTGGCATCACACTACGCCTACAACATGCTCAAGATGCCCGGGCCGTTGACCATCATCTCCGTCCCCTCCGACAAGAAGGACGCGGTGATCTGCGCCGAACAACTCTACCAGGATGTAGTTGCAGCAGCTGCCATCAAGGCACCTGCTCCTGCCGCCGAAGGCCCGGGAGGAAAGAAGGATCCCGGCAAGACCTCTCGCACCCACTCCGGCAAGTGCACCTCTTCGGGGTGTTGTGCTACCGTTGAGGACGTGCCAGAGAGCTCTTCCGACAAGAGCAAGAGATCCATAGCCGAGCCACCGCAGACCAAGAAGGTTCCCGTCGCGGAGGACGGCACGGGAGGGGCCTTCATCATAGGCTCCACCCTCAATAGAAAATAGGAAGGCGAGCTCGTCACCTTCCTGCGGGCGAATGTCGATGTGTTTGCGTGGCAAGCATCTGACATCCCCGGTGTTCCCAGGGAGGTGATTGAGCACCACCTAGCTATCTGCCCCCACACGCGGCCCGTCAAGCAGAAGGTCCGAAAGCAGGCTCTGGAGAGGCAGGAGTTCATCACAGAGGAGATCAAGAAGCAAGAGGCAGCAGGTTTGGTGAGAGGAGTGCTCCACCCGACGTGGTTGGCCAATCTGGTAGTGGTATGCAAGGCGAATGGGAAGTGGAGGCTGTGTATTAATTACACAGATATCAATAAGCCTTGTCCTAAGGACCCCTTCCCATTGCCGCGTATCGACCAGATTGTTGACTCCACGGCCGGGTGTGATCTGCTATCATTCCTTGATGCTTACTCAGGCTACCACCAGATCTTCATGACAAGAGAAGATGAAGAGAAGACAGCATTCATCATCTCATGTGGTACGTATTGCTTTTTACGGATGCCTTTCGGGTTGAAGAGTGCTGGCTCAACGTTTGCAAGAGCAGTCCAAATTGGTTTTGAGCCTCAGCTCCATAGAAATATGGAAGCCTACATGGATGACATAGTGGTCAAAACCAAGGACGGGCCGACTCTTGTGCAAGATCTAGAAGAGACATTTGCCAACCTGCGCAAGATCAACCTCAAGTTGAACCCTGAGGAGTGCATCTTCAGCGTCTCGTCCGGCAAGCTTCTCGGGTTCTTCGTGTCACGGCGCGGGATCGAGGCAAACCTAGACAAGATCAAGGCTATTGAGTAGATCGAGGCGCCCAAGCGGATCAAGGATGTGCGTCAGCTCACCGGCTGTGTTGTCTCCATGAGCCGGTTCATCTCCAAGTCCGCCGAGCGCGCCCTTCCTTTTTTCAAGATCTTGAAGAAGGCGGGCCCAATGGAGTGGACCCCTGAAGCCGAGGCCGCACTACAGGACCTAAAGAAATACCTTTCCTCCACGCCAACACTAGTTGCGCCTAAACCACGAGAGTCGTTGCTGCTGTATCTAGCGGCGACGTATCAAGTGGTCAGCGCCGCACTAGTGGCGCAGAAGGAGGTTGACGAGGAGGCAGCAATGGCGGCAGGACCAGCGGACGGCAAGCCGAAGACTCCCCCGGTAGGACCTGGCGCCGACAAGGCGCGGCCCCCGGCAGAGTCTGGTGCCACCAAGGCAATGCCCGCGCAGTCAAGTGAAGTGGTGCCCAAGAAAAAGATGATGCAGCACCCGATTTACTTTGTCAGCTCCCTCTTGCTGGGGGCTAGGTCAAGGTATTCCGGTGTGCTGAAATTGCTCTTCGGCCTCCTTATGGCCTCAAGGAAGTTGCGTCACTATTTCCAGGCCCACGAGATCACTGTCGTCACCCGCCTCCCGTTGCAACGGATACTGCACAACCCTGACGCAACCGGAAGGATTGTGGAATGGGCCTTGGAGCTGCCAAGCTTCGGTTTAAAGTTCGAGAGTACCTCAACAATTCAGAGCAGAGTCTTGGCGGAGTTCATCGCGGAATGGACCCCGACGCCTGATGAAGAGATCCAGGAGACTACTCTCCCCGACAAGGAATCAGACTGCAACTGGATCATGTACTTTGATGGAGCCTTTTCGCTGCAAGGCGCCGGTGCTGGTGTGCTGCTCGTCGCACCCACTGGAGAGTACCTCAAGTACGTGGTCCAGATGCACTTCCCCAAGGAGATGTCCACCAATAACACCGCCAAGTACGAGGGATTGCTTACCGGTCTCAGGATCGCGGCAGACCTCGGGGTTAAGAAGCTCATCGTCAGGGGTGACTCGCAGCTCGTTGTCAGGCAAGTCAACAAGGATTATCAAAGCCCACTGAGGGAAGCATACGCAGATGAGGTGAGGAAGCTGGAGGAACGCTTTGACGGTATTCAGGTAGAGCACGTCCCCCGAGCGGAGAACGACATCGCCGATTACCTGTCAAAGCGTGCCGCATTCAAGCTACATGTGGAACCAGGTACCTTTTAGCTCCGGTTAACTCAACCATCCGTCGATCCATCAGCAGGGCAGAACAGCGAAGAAAATCAGGTCCCGGCAAGTACTTTCCTACCGAGCCCCCCGGGGCCGCCGGCAAGGGTACTGCCCCGGACACTGAGCCTGCCCAAGAGCAACTGACTACGGCGGGGCGTCAGGCCCTGGCCGTAGAGACGGCTGCTCCCATGGCGGAAGAGATGCCTTTGGTCCTTGTCGTCGAGCCTCAGGCTCCGGCAGGGGCGCAGCATACCGTCCAATTCCTCCAAACAGGGGAGCTTGCTAAGGAGCGGGAAGAAGCAGAGAAAGTAGCCCGTCGGTCCGCCCTGTACCAGTTCGTCGATGACGTCCTGTACCGGAGAAGGCCAAACGGCGTGAAACTCAAGTGCATCCCCCGGGAGGAAGGACTGGAGATGTTGGCAGAGATACATGGAGGCATATGTGGCTCCCACATAGGGTCAAGGGCCCTTGCCGGGAAGGCGTTCTGGCAAGGTTTCTTCTGGCCCACCGCCCTCCAGGATGCGACGGCACTAGTCACCAAGTGTGAAGCGTGCCAGTTCCATTCAAAGAGGCTTCATCAACCAGCTCAAGCCCTTCAAACAATCCCTCTCTCCTGGCCATTCTCAATCTGGGGGCTCGACATACTAGGCCCTTTCCCCCGCGCTGTCGGGGGCTTTGAGTACTTGTACGTTGCAATCGACAAGTTTACAAAGTGGCCAGAGGTGGAAGCAGTGAGAAAGGTGACTGCTCAGTCGGCTGTCAAGTTTTTCAGAGGACTGGTCTGCCATTTTGGTGTGCCAAATAGAGTCATCACCGACAACGGCACGTAGTTCACAAGCCGCACCTTCATGCAATACATTCAAGACCTCGGCAGCAAGGTCTGTTTTGCTTCCGTGGCACACCCACGGAGCAACGGCCAAGTGAAGAGGGCGAATGCTGAAGTGTTGCGAGGCCTGAGGACAAAGACTTTTGACAAGTTGCACAAGAGCAGAAGGCGCTGAATTGATGAATTGCCGACAGTTCTTTGGTCGATCAGGACGACACCAAATCGAACCACCGGCCAGACACCTTTTGCCCTGGTATACGGGGCAGAAGCAGTTCTCCCCACGGAACTCATATACGCGTCACCTCGAGTGCTCGCTTATGATGAGTTTGAGCAAGAGTCGTTGCGCCAAGATGATGTGATGCTCCTTGAGGAAGATCGTCTTCGGGCGGCTGTGAGAGCGGCACGCTACCAGCAAGCCTCGCGCCGCTACCATAGCCGCAAGGTTCATGCCCAAAGCTTTAAGGAAGGCGACCTTGTTCTTCGGCGCGTTCAGTCGGCCAAGAATTCCAACAAGTTGACGCTGAAGTGGGAAGGCCCTTATCGGGTAATACGAGTCACCAGGCCTGGCGCAGTCTGCCTGGAGACCGAGGATGCCGTACCAGTGAGCAACTCCTGGAACATCAAGCATCTTCGCAAGTTTTACCCATAAGGCGCGGCTTGCCGGGCCTCCCGGCAAGCCACCCTTTTGTACGAACTTTTCCGCAAGGCGTGTGACCCTTTGTACAAAACCAGGCACAGACCCTGAGCGAGAATAAATGAAGCGCTGGCGCCCTAAGTTATAGCATGCATGCTAGGTCGAGTCTCGTCCTCGGTTAGGGTTGATAGTGCTTAGCAGCGGCTAACCCCTAGCTTAGAGGTCGAGTCCGTGTCTATCTGTTCTTCTCTGTCTTCTTTGGTTCGCAGGACACATGAGTATCCTTGCCGAGCTGCTTTGGAAGAAGGGGGACGAACCGGCGTCCAGGCCCCGACAAGCCAGTATTGTCGGGGGCTACAAGAGCAAAGATCCACCCACGGCGAGCCAAGGTTGCCGGGGGCTGCAGACTCAGATAAGTTTTCTATCCCTTATCACGCATTTCGCTATGGGCTGAGGTATGTGAAACCTCGTTTTATCCTTAGGCTACCGTGCTCCCCTCATTCTGGATCCTAGGACTCGTTTCCTGGGATAGAGTTTGGTCGTAGTCGCGGCAGCAAGGAAATGAAACGAGGAGCCTAAACCCACCTCATCCCTGCCTCCGCCAAGGGCGTCAGAAAGGTCGAGCGAAGTGGGGGGACGGCAAGGCCTGTTGCCGGGTGAGAAAACGTTTATGTTAAAAGTAACAAGGATTTACTCCTTGTCGTGGGTTTTACCTACGAACGAAAAACCCGGCAAACATCCCTTTTTCATTAAAAAAACATCCCGTACAGGTACAGTCCATACGAAATGAAAAACATGAACAAGGGGATTACAAGTTCTAAAGTTAACAAAGGCCCAAAGGCTTACAAGACTAAAAAGAGATAAGGTGCCCGTAATCCTTTTCTTGTCCCTCTCCTTGGGAGGTAGGTCAAGGAGGCGAAAAGGACGAAAGGGGCGCCTAGGCAAGCTACGAGTGGCAGAAGACACCAAGAGAACATCTTGGCGGCCGTCCAAGGGCTAGATGGTGATTGCGGCGCCGGAGGCAGAGCTCGAAGACGAGGCGGCAGGACGTCAGTACGCGACGAACACGTCGGTGCCCGCGTACTCCGACTTGACGGCCTTGCCGCCCGCCCTCTTCCTCTTCCGTAGCCTCCCAACGCCAGCTGCCCAAGGAGATGACCACGAGAAGTTCAAGGAGCCGGTGACACGGATGATGGGGCCGCTGGTGCCACTCGGAGCGGCGCCCGACGCCTAGTCGGACCCGTCATCCTGCCGCCCGTTAGCCTCATCGTCGCTGCCGTTGTCTTCCTCGCCACTCCCGCTCGAAGAGGGATCTTCATCGTCAGAAGATCTCTCCACTCAGCACCTTACGCGGGTCCCAAAGTGCCCGAAGATCTTGACGGAGAGGAGGCCACCCTCCATTAGTTTGAAATGGAGAGTGAGCCCATCCATCAAGCTATGGAGGCGAGCGAAGGTCTTCCACCCTCGATAGAGATACATGACGTGAGGGGCAGGGAACTCGACGTCGGCCCATGTGCCGCTGTTCCCGCAACACCTCATATGCAACCGCAACGCCTGCGGCGGATCCAGCTCCATCTCCCGCGCGAATGGAGTCGGAAGGCGAAGGCGACGGCGCGGCGGACGGTGCAGCCTGACGAAGAACTCGCAAGGGTTGTCCCCGACATGGCCCTCCATCAGAGGAGGAACTGCTGGCGGAGGAGAGGCCGATCTACCACCCTGTCCTCCCCTTCCTCGAGCACCACAACGGCCTCGACCCCGCCCCCTCCCCCTTCCTCTAGCGGACGGCTCCGCCGCTACGAGTTCTTGGGGAGGAGCGATGCGCTGTCTGGCCGAAACCCTCGCCGCCACTAACAAGGCGTCGCCACGTCCCCTCGCCATGGCAGAAGAAGAAAGGAAGCAAGAGCGAGGAGAGGCAAATGACGAAAGGTTGGGAGGCACCGTTCCTCCCGCTCCCCTCTTTATAAAGGGGCGGGGGCAGGGCTCGTCTGCCCCCTCTCGGCCAATCCGAATTGTTGAAGTGACCACAAGCGGGGCCGTCAACCGCCCTCCCCGCTCCATTGAAGGCGCGTGGAAATCGACCCACGCACGCGCACGACTTCCCACGTACCATGCACCTGTCATTCGCTCTGCATGCGGCGAACGTGGCACAGGAGACGGGCGCGGTCGGACGCGTGGAGCGACGGTTCCCAAGCGAGGGCAGTAAGTGGGAAGCGGCCCTGCGGTCTCAAAGAAACATGTAAGCCGCCTCTTTGCTGCCCACCACGGGATGACGCCAGCATGCTTCCGTCATGCGCGCGCACGACCCCCACGTCACGCATTCAATGCGGGTCATGGAGGAGCGCAGCGGACGGAGCGGTTACCACGGCAAAATCCGCCCAACTGCCCGCGCCCCGTTCTAGGCCTGGCCCAACAATGTGCTGCGCTTATGTGTGGCCCAGGCCTGGGGGCTCCTGTCAGTCTACAAAAGTAGGGGCTCTCCTTTTGACCCCTTCACTTGTGCACAGGCAGTCAGAGCCTCCCGCCACGGCCGCGCATAACAGGGCAGGGAGAGGGGAGCCAGAGAGAAGCCGAAGACACAAGACAAAGCAAAGCAACGTTAAGGCCAAGACCACAAAGAGCAGAGGGACGAAGAAGGTTTCCCCGGGCAAGGCCCTTGCCGGGAAGCCTCGGCAGCCCCGGCAAGGCCCTTGCCGGGGCAGCTCGCCCCACACCAAGAGAGTGACCCACCCTTGAGCCCACGGCCCCCAGCGCCATCAGTAGCGTGGGGCCAGGGCTCGGGAAGGCACCTTTGTGGTGGCATGCAGATCTTTGTGAAGACAAAGGATAGTCAAGATCAACTAAGGATAGGAAGGCAGCCGTCCTCACCTAAGAAACCCACAAGACGCCCGGCAAGATCCTTGCCGGGGACGCCTGCGCGCCACGGCAAGACCCTTGTCGGGCCACCCGACAAGGCACTCGCCAAGCGCACCAGCAGGGCCACCGTTAGGCCTACACCAACCAAACTTCCAACGCCGTTCCCATGCAGCTGCCAGCCCAACCAGCTGGGCAGGCACCTGCGTGGCAGCGTGCGGCCCTTCGTGGAAGCTTCACCACCGCGCCACCTCAGCTACCTGCCTGCCTACATGGCACCGCATGCATCAATTGCCAGGGCGCGTGTCGAAGCTTGGAGGAGCGGCGACAGACGGGACGGGCCTCGCCCCCGTCCCTGATAAAGCAAGAGGACACCTAAGCGATGCATTAAATGCACCTTGTCCTGTAATACGAGGGATGACCTCGTGCCACGGTAGACCTTTACACCTCCTGTGTGCCACTGTGGCAGCCCCTTTCGCCTATAAAAGGAGGCCCATGGCCCACGGGAGAAGGATTCAGCTTTTTGGAGCTTGTTACACCCCGTGGCTAGCTCAAGAACACAGAATACATCCACCAAAGTAGGAGTAGGGTTTTACGCATCCTCGCGGCCCGAACCTGGATAAGTGAACCGCGTGCTCTCTGTTAGACCCGCTCTTCTCTCAACCCCGCGCCCCGCAACCGCAGTAGGGATTCTTGTGATCCCATAGGTGTCGTTTCCCACCGACAAAACCTATGGCCACGGGTCTATTCTCCATCATATTATTCTCCCATCAACAAGCTATTTCTGGCGCCGTTTATTTTGCTTTCTTTACTTTTAGTCTTTATCATAAAAATACCAAAAATATATCTTATCATCTCTATCAAATCTCACTTTTGCAAGTGGTCGTGAAGGGATTGACAACCCCTTTATCGCGTTGGTTGCAAGGTTCTTATTTGTTTGTGTAGGTGCAAGGGATTTGAGCGTGGCCTCCTACTGGATTGATACCTTGGTTCTCAAAAACTGAGGGAAATACTTACGCTACTTTGCTGCATCACCCTTTCCTCTTCAAGGGAAAACCAACGCAGTGCTCAAGAGGTAGCATTCCTCCGGTATTCGGGAGTTGCATAACCTCATAGGCAGAGGAACATGTATAAGTCATGAAGAAAGCAATAGCAATATAAACTAAACGATCATTTATGCTAAGCTAACGGATGGGTCTTATCCATCACATCATTCTCTAATGATGTGATTCCGTTCATCAAATGACAACACATGTATATGGTCAGGAAACTTAACCATCTTTGATTAACGAGGTAGTCTAGTAGAGGCATATTAGGGACACTCTGCTTGTCTATGCATTCACACATGTACTAAGTTTCCGATTAATACAATTCTAGCATGAATAATAAACATTTATCATGATATAAGGAAATATAAATAACGACTTTATTATTGCATGTAGGGCATATTTCCTTCAATACATGTTTATATCTACATCATATGAGCATTCAAACTTGATGGTCATTGCATTTCAATGGCTGAAAATATGAACAAAAACATTTCAAAATATCTTATAGGACTCATATTGACATGGAGATTTGGCTGGTCTCACCTCAAGGTCGGAGGGGGTCGGTGATGGGGACGACGGCGGGGAAGATGGAGGGGCTCCTTGATTTCTGCAAAAACAAAAACCCTATAAGCTATCAACTAATCAAATGCATACGCCTTGCATAATGCTCTCCAATTTGAGCATTCAAAATAGGAGTAGTCCTCCAATTTGAGCATTCAATAAGAAAAACCAAATCATAAAATAAATTAGTACTCAAATTAGCATGCATTCAATAAGCAAAACTAAATCATCTCTTGTGATCGTGCATCGTCGAATATTATCACTAATACATCTTGAATAGTATCATACATGTAACATCACTAATACAGCTAAAACCCTAGTGAACAAAGGGTATCGGCGCGGGTGGTGGACACCCAAAGAGAAGGAACCATCATAGGATCATAGCTCCAGTGAGATCCCTGAAGAACCTGCTAGGTATTGGAGAACCTGCCCTCCAACGCAACCATGTAGCGACGGAAGTGCTCGTCCCCCTCGCTGACACGATGACATACCACCTCCACGTAGTCCTCAAGCCTCCGCACCGTCACTGGCCCACGCGACCGCCACCAAAGAAGGTTCGGGTCAACGACGGGCTGGCTCTTCACCAAGCTGCGGCACCCGGAAGGTAGCACCTCTCAGTACCAGCCTGGCGGAGCCCAGTCCCGGACATGGCCCCTCTGATCAAACAGGCCTCCTCCGCCGAGTCGACGACGAGGATGCGAGATAGGCATCATCGACGTCGATGCGGGAATAATTGCTTTAACTAAAAAAATAACAACAAATGTGACATGTTCAAAATATGACATGTCCACTTCAAGACAAACCAACCTAGAATTCTGTTAAATACACCTAAAAATAAACTAGTTGTATTAACTTTCTTACTAAAAATAAACTAGTTCTGTAGTAAAATTTTAATTAGATCAGCAAATCTCATATACCCAAATTTTCTTACTAAAAATAAAATAGTTCTATTAATTCAACTAGTTCAACTAAACACTTACTATAAATAGAAATAAACTAGTTCTTACTAAAAATAAACTAGTTCAACTAGTTCTATTAATTTTCTTACTAAAAATAAACTAGTTCTATTAATTCAACTAGTTCTTACTAAAAATAAACTAGTTCAACTAGTTCTATTAATTTTCTTACTGAATCTATTAAACACTTACTAAAAACCATTGTTGAGGAAATCGTTAACTGGTAGCTGCTCGGTTGGCTCGCGAGTAGGGGATTAATAGGCTAATCAGCAAGTAAATCGGCCATTTAATCAATTAATCGGACGATTTATCAGTTTATCGGCTACTCGGTGACCCTATGAGTAGGGATTAACCGGCAAGTTAACTGGTTAATCGGGCGAATTCTTGAACAGGGCTAAAAACAGTAAAAAAAACTATATTGAATTCTTTCTCTAAACTAAACACTACTGCCATAATTAACATCTAGTTAGACCCTACTGCCCTAACCCTACTGCCCTACTTCTTAAGCATCTACAAGTACTAATTAATTAAATGAAGCCTAGCTAGGTACTTAAGCATCTACAACTACTTAAGCACCCATTGATGAACCCTAGAAATTTGTCCTAAAAACTACTTAATGATCTACAACTACTGCCCTAATTAACATCTAGTTTACAATTATATTTACTTAACTACATTTGGTGCACAACAACTATATGACTACTTAAGCATCTACAGGTAGTAGCTAATTTGATGAACCCTAACTAATTAGATGAACCCTAAAATTTGATGAACCCTAGGAACCCTAGCTAGGCAGAGGTAGGGGAGGAGGAGGAGGAGGTGTAGGAGTGCTCACCTCGGGCGCCGGCGCAGTTAGGGAGCGGCCGAGGGGCCGAGGGAGGGGCACGCGGCGTCGAGGTCGGGATCGGGGCTCGGGCGCGCAGTGGAGGGCCGCGATGTAGGGCGACGAGAATGGCGGCCACCGAGGGCAGTAGAGGGCGTGCGGAGGGCTTCGGGAGAGCGCGCGGTGGCCGACGGCGATGTAGGGCGATGACGACGGCGACAGCAAATCGAGGTGGGATTTGTGGGAAGTGGCCGGGGGGAAGAAAAACCGTGCATTTTAGTCAAAAACAGTAGTAGCGCTGGCCCAGAAAAGTGTTACTGCTACGTTAGCTATAGCTAACTTAGCTATAGCGTTGCTGACAAACTGCGCTACTCCTACGTTAGCTATAGCACTTGTCCTGAAAGCACGCTGCTGCTACGCCTTTCTCCTTTATTTCTCTTTTTCATTTATTTTCCTTCACATTTTCTTTTTTTCCTTTTCCCTTTTTTCTATTTCTTTCATTTCATTTACTTTTCTATATGTTTTTCATTTTATTATCTTTTCATTAGCAGTAGCGCTTTCCGCGCAAAACACGCTGCTACAACCATCTTAGCAGCAGCGCGCTTTGCATAAGCTCGCTACTACTATTCCTAGCCTGACGAGAACAGTATGGGAATTGTAGTAGCACCGCTTCTTTCTTCAGACGCGCTATTGCTATAAACTTAGCTACAACGCGTTTGTTTGCTGGGTAAGTAGTAGCGCTTCTTTTTGACCCGCGCTTCTGGTAAGTTTCTGTGTATAAGGTTTTCCCTAGTACTGATAGTGTTTATACCATTGTGACACAATTCGACTTAAACAATCTAAACACCAAATAGTCGAAGCAATGTCAGTTCAGTCGACCCTATGTGCATGTGTAATAATAATAACCTATATAAACATATTCAAGTTATGATTTGACATTTCTAATTTGTCAAAACTTAGTTATATCTAATATTAAAATTTCTAGCCCATGTAGGTGCATGTGTTGACGACTAGTGATAAACAATTCAGAAACGAGAATTTAATATTCCTGACAAAGTTTTTTTGTACAAGTCTTGTTTCAGACATTTTGCAGATAAACCTCTCTCTAAGTGGGAAGGTCTTATATTATCGAACAAGTTTACTGCTCCGGAGCCATCAAGATTAATAACGTCGAAGGAAATTAATTGAAGGTGGTTAATGGGCAGAGACTTAAACATTATATTGCAGGTAACCCCATTAACATTGGTTTGGACGTTATTCAGGTAATTACACCAGAGGAGTACATAAAAGAGACCTTCCGGAGCACTCCAGAATCCACAAAAAGAAATAGGTATGTGATATGGCAAGCAAACCGACTTCAAAAATTCCATAAAAATAATTTCTGCCAATTTTGGAAAAAAATAGAAAACTACGAAACAACCGAGGGAGCGGGACCCACAAGCCTGGCGCCACGCCCTACCCCCATCGGCGCGCCCTGGTGACTTGTGGCCCCACTTGCATTTTTCGAACTCTGTTTTTTGTTCCCGGATACTTGTACTGCAAGATAAAAAAGTCATTATATATAATCCTCTGTGTTTTGACCTCCGTATCGCAAGTTTTCCTCATGTTTTCATTTTGAGCTATTTTCTGCCAGGATTTGGAGGTTTAGATCATCATGTCTTCTCAATATTCGGATGGGGAGAGTTATGTGGCCTATCCAGACGACACTTCCAAGCCCTATGATGAAACTGAATATTTTGAGTGGCCACCGAATGAGGAAGAGGATGTTGATCTAAAATGGATGGAAATATGGAATATTCAAGTGAAGAAGAAGATGTCCCTCTACCTCAACCCGGGGACATGCACATTGAGTTCAAGAAGTCAAGCTTGCCTGACACGGTGAAGGCTTCTAATGCTCAATTTACATTTTCGAAAGGTAAAAAATTAAACGTATTAATTGACTCGGTTATTTTAATTTGTTGCACACCTTCTTGTATTTTTGTTGTTGAAAATACGTCATGTGTATGACATAAGGGTGATGTCGTGGTTCTAAGTCTGACAGTAAGAATTGGGGGTAAGTATGGGGAGGCAAGATCCTAGCTATGGAGTAGTTGTATGCGCAAGGAGTTTTACGAGTTCGGGCCCTTCTCTGAGGAAGTAACAGCCCTACGTCTCGGAGCCCGGAGGCAGTCGACTGGATTATATATGTGTGTGTTACAAAGTTCCGAACCCTTGTCCTAGTGGAGGGGGGTGGCTTATATAGAGTTCGCCAGGACCCCAGCCAGCCCACGTTACAAGGAGTTTAATGTACATAAAGAGAGGGGGTTACTGGTAACGCCTGTAATAAAGGACCATGAAGGCCATAAAAGCTACTTATGAGATGACCGTTTGTAGGCAGAGCCTTTAGGTCTTCTTATAGTCGAGTGGCTGTCTTCATGGTCGACTGCTTGTGCTTCTGGTCGAGTGCGCTCGTGTCCGTCGACTGGGCTGACCAGGTCGACTGAAACGTTGATACTTCTTAGAATGTCTTTCATTGTAGGAGTCATGTCCTTGATTGGGTACCTCAGGTATGATAAGTTACCCTACCCTAGGTACGTATCCTCGTCATTAGCCCCCGAATGGGTCAGGGGTTAAGTGAGAATGGGGCTGAGCCTATGCTTCCGACTCAACCTCCATGCTTCGGTTGCATCTGTCTTTGGATAAATGGAAGTGACGGTGGGAACCCATTCTTCGGTTGCCTTGATCCATTCAGATGTCCGTCGAGTGGTTTCATATTACCGTCGAGTGGTTTCATATTACCGTCGAGTGTGTTTACGTGACGAGTCTCTTGGGAGACTTAAGGAAACGGATCTTTTCGTCTGACAAACCGTCCTGTCGATCGCGGATCTTGCGGGATTTGAAGATTGGGAGGCGCACCGGACGGAGAAAATCGCGCGAATCGGCTGGATAAGGCAAGGGCGCCTCGATCTCCGCGCCACCTTTTTCGCCACGTACTGCGCGCGCGCCTGTTGCGGGATCTGACTGGGGGGCGCAGGCCCACTGATCAGCCACTCGGGTGTGGCCTTATATAAGGTAACGATTCCGATTTTTCCCTTTTCACTGTGCGCCCTTGTTTCTCTTCTCCTTTCCTCCGTAAGCCTCTGCCTCGCTCTTCGCTGCGATCTCGACACCGCCGCTCGGCCAAAACCTCGTTCGAGACAATGGGGACGGACAAGACGGCGGCGGCGGAACGCGCGAAGAAGGCCGCGGCAAAAGGTAAGGGGAAGAAATCTGGCCGAGGCGGGTCGTCCTCGCGGGCCGCTCTGCCGTCCGGCTGGTTACAGGGAGATTGGATGCCCTCCATCCTTACTCAAGCGGATATCGACGACATGGTGGAGGGGGGACTCATTCCCTACAAGGCTGCTCGCCTCCCTGTGAAGGAGACGGAGCCGAAACCTCGCGAGGGTGAGCGCGTCCTGATAGCCACCCATGTCGACTGGGGGTTTTCCCTGCCCCCGAGTCCTTTTTTTAGGGCCTTTCTGAACTTTTTCGGAGCGCAGCTCCACCATTTCACGCCCAACTCCATAGTCTATCTTGCTGCGTTCGTGTCTCTGTGTGAGTGTTTCTTAGGTTGTCGACCTCACTGGGGCCTCTTCAAGCATATCTTCACTTGCCGATCCCAGTCGGTTAAAAAGCTTAACCCGGACGGGGAAAGGACGCAGGTCATCCAGATGTGCGGGGGCCTCGGGATCCAGACGAGGGGTAAGAGTTGTTTTCCTCCCATGACACTTCCCGATTCCGTGCGCGGGTGGCAGTCGACTTGGTTCTACTGCAAGGACCAGCCGACCCCTGGCCACTCGACCGACCTTCCTCCTTTTACCTTGGACCGAGTGCAGAAACCCGCATCTTTGAAAGTGGTTCCAGAGGAGAAGGCTCAGGTGAAGGTGTTAGTCAGTCGAGTGGTTGAGTTGGTTCGGGAAGGCGTGACCGGCATGGATTTGCTCGAAGTCTTCCTCCAGCGACGAATCCAACCTCTCCAGGCTCGGGATCACTCGATGTGGTTGTATTCCGGGCCCGACGACTCCTCCACTCGGATCCACCCGGAGGGGGTCGAGGCTTCTGTACTGGAGAGCTGGCTGACCAGCATGACCGGGAATAAGGACAACCCCAGGGGTTCTAGGAGGATTGCTCCGCTTGATGGGATGATGGAGACAGACAAGGTGCGTTTTACTTCTTCCGACTGAAATTTTCACTTCGTCTAGTAACTGGCTTGCGATAAGTCGACTGATCCTTGCTCTGCCCGTCGTCTTGCAGGAGATCAACGACATGTATTCGATGCCGAATGGGAACCAGGAGCAAGTATCTGAAGGAGGAGGGAGTGGAGGCGAAGGAAGTGAGGGTGGAGGTGAAGTCGAGGGTGAAGTCGAGGAGTGGGAATCTGATGATGACGTAGAGGAGGAGGCCAGCGACAACTCGGGTGATGAAGATGAAGAGGTGGAGGTCGACCTTCCTCGACGCGAGAGACGCTCCAAGAACGCTCAGGATCCCGCCGTGGAGCGCGGTCAGTCGAGTGCTCCAGCGGGCCAGTCATCCAAGCGCCCTCGGACCGCTTCGCCGGCCCCAACTGAGAAGGCACCCAAGCAGCCCAGAGCCATCCCGACCAAGCCACCCAATGCCTTGCCCAAGATCAGGGTCGCCATCCCTGTCATCTCTGGGTAAGTGACTGTTTTTATCTTTCTTGAGTCGACTAGAACGGATTCTTAGTCGATTCACTTTCAAATTATTTGCTTGGAATCGTGCAGCGCCGCTACTTCCGAGACTTCCATCCAGAATGTCGATGAGATGATGGAGGACGCCGTCACTTCCAACTTAGGTATAATCTTTGACACGATCCGACTGTTTAACTGCTGAGTCGATTGGATATTCATTTCTGAACTTTTGTAGCTCCGACCAACATTATTGACCTTCCGGATGATGAGGAGGAGGCGGAAGTGCCGCTCAGGCCTTTTAGGAGGAGAGGCCAGAGGGCCCCGGTCGACAAGGCTCCTCAGACCGCGTCGACTGCTGAGGCGGTGGTCCAAGGGGGTGACAACACCGCCCGGACTACTGTGACTTTTGCTGAACCAGTGACGACTGCCCGGCCTTCGTCGTCGACTGCTCCCCCACTGGTCGACCCGCCCTCGTTCTTCGCCGCCTACCAGACCCCGGAGGATCAAGTGAGTGCTGCTAAGGAGGCTATACGTCAGGCGGGGCTCGTGATGGAGCAGACCAAAGCGGCTCGGGATGCCAGTCAAGCGGTCTATGACATCAACTCGGCGTTGCAGCAGAACGTCCAGGTTAGTTGGTCTTCACTTGCGTTGTACACCCACTGGGTGTTGTTGATCTGAAATTTTTCATTGGTGGGGGCACGCTGAGTGCACCCACTGGGTGTAGTCCCCAAGGCCGCGGTCGACTGCTGGCAGTCGACTGCGGTCTTTATGCTTTCAAACTTCCTCACTCGACTGATCGGATTGGGTCGAGTGGAAATCAAGGAAAACCGGTGGGGGCACGCTGAGTGCACCCACTAGGTGTAGTCCCCGAGGCTACTGTCGAATGTTTTGATTCGACTGTAGTCTTAGAAGTGTTGTGCTCTTTCTTTCAGTCACTCGGGAGTAACTTGTCTTTGATACCCTTTGTCGATTGACTTTTTGCAGAAGTCTTGTGAGCTTGTTGCTCAGCTCGCTGATCTGAAGGATAAGCAGATCCAGCTTAATCTCGATTTACAGTTTGCTCAGGAAAGCGTGCAGAAGGCGAAGGATGAAGCAAAAGGTATGGCTGGTGAGGACTCGACGTCTATCCCTGTTCCTCTGCCCGTTCTGAATTCTGTGTCTGTTGTTGCTTTGCAGACGAGCTAGAGAAGGCCCTGAAGAAGAAAGATCTCGACCTTGCGGAGGCGCAAAAGGCAGCTGCGGAGAAGTTGAAGCTCGCTGAAGAGAAACTTGCTTCAGTCGGTCAACTTGAGAGCGAGAATGCTAGGCTGAAGTCTGCTCTTGACGCGGCCAATAAGGAAGCGAGTCGACTGAAGACTGACAAGGTTAACCTGACTGACAAGATCGGCCAGATGGCGGGGAAGCACAAAGACTTGGAGGCTTATCTTGGGGGTCTTGCCAAGAAACTATTCCTCATGCTTGAAGGTAATCCCCTTTGCACGACTGACTTGCTGTTGTCGACTCATCATTTGATTACAATTTTGCGTTGTCAAAACTTCTTTCAGAATTCTGTCGGAATTTTGAGGAAGAGATCAGTCGAGTGGAGACCAGCCTGGACCCTATCAATTCTCCTGTGAAGGATGAAGTGGCCATGAATGTCCTCTGGTTGGAATCCCGTATCGCTGGTGTGGTGGACTACCTGGCTCGACTGAAAGCTGCAGTGTCGCGGATCGACTCCGCACTCTGGCCCAAGGAGACGCTTCAGAACGACCTTGAATCCTTGGTCACTCGACTAAGTGAGGTTCCAGGCCGAGTGCAAGAATGGAAAAAGTCTTCTGCCAGGTGTGGTGCCGATGTTGCTCTGTCGCTGGTTCGTGTCCACTGCAAGGAGGCTCGAGAAGAAAAGCTGGCCGCCCTCCAAGTTGCCAATACGAGGAAGCATAACTTTCAGGACTTCATGGAGACCTTCATCGCTGCTGCCACTCGGATCTCTGATGGGATTGACTTGGACGAATTTGTTGCACCATCCAGTCCTCCGCCGGAGGAGTAAAAAACTGTTGTTCCTTGCCTTAAATTTGCCTCGGAATGCCGAGTGGTTTATGTAACCGATAAACTCCGTCGAGCTTATAGCTCGAGTACTTTTATTTGCGATCTAGGATCTTTTGGTTTTATCCGAACATGGCTCGACGTTGAATGTCTTCGTGACTTGATCCGCCGATCTACTATTCGTTGTTCTCTCAGAGGCTGCCTGGTTTGCACGATGCTTATCGCCGCGATGGTGTCTGTCAACATGGCTTAGGCGAGTACTGGACTGCAGCTAAGCCCCCGAGTGGGAGGTTTGCTCTCCACTCGGTAGGATTTCAATTACTTAGGCGAGTACTTGGACTGCTGCTAAGCCCCCGAGTGGGAGGTTTGCTCTCCACTCGGTAGGATTTCAATTACTTAGGCGAGTGCTTGGACTGCAGCTAAGCCCCCGAGTGGGAGGTTTGCTCTCCACTCGGTAGGATTTCAATTACTTAGGCGAGTGCTTGGACTGCAGCTAAGCCCCCGAGTGGGAGGTTTGCTCTCCACTCGGTAGGATTTCAATTACTTAGGCGAGTCCTTGGACTGCAGCTAAGCCCCCGAGTGGGAGGCTGGCTCTCCACTCGGTAGGATTTTTTCAAACTTAGGCGAGTGCTTGGACTGCAGCTAAGCCCCCGGGTGGGAGGTTTGCTCTCCACTCGGTAGGATTTTTTCAAACTTAGGCGAGTGCTTGGACTGCAGCTAAGCCCCCGAGTGGGAGGTTTGCTCTCCACTCGGTAGGATTTCAATTACTTAGGCGAGTGCTTGGACTGCAGCTAAGCCCCCGAGTGGGAGGCTGGCTCTCCGCTCGGTAGGATTTTTTCAAACTTAGGCGAGTGCTTGGACTGCAGCTAAGCCCCCGAGTGGGAGGTTTGCTCTCCACTCGGTAGGATTTTTTCAAACTTAGGCGAGTACTTGGACTGCAGCTAAGCCCTCGAGTGGGAGGTTTGCTCTCCACTCGGTAGGATTTTTTCAAACTTAGGCGAGTACTTGGACTGCAGCTAAGCCCCCGAGTGGGAGGTTTGCTCTCCACTCGGTAGGATTTTTTCAAACTTAGGCGAGTGCTTGGACTGCAGCTAAGCCCCGAGTGGGAGGTTTGCTCTCCACTCGGTAGGATTTCAATTACTTAGGCGAGTGCTTGGACTGTAGCTAAGCCCCCGAGTGGGAGGCTGGCTCTCCACTCGGTAGGATTTTTTCAAACTTAGGCGAGTGCTTGGACTGCAGCTAAGCCCCCGAGTGGGAGGTTTGCTCTCCACTCGGTAGGATTTTTTCAAACTTAGGCGAGTACTTGGACTGCAGCTAAGCCCCCGAGTGGGAGGTTTGCTCTCCACTCGGTAGGATTTTTTCAAACTTAGGCGAGTACTTGGACTGCAGCTAAGCCCCCGAGTGGGAGGTTTGCTCTCCACTCGGTAGGATTTCAATTACTTAGGCGAGTCCTTGGACTGCAGCTAAGCCCCCGAGTGGGAGGCTGGCTCTCCATTCGGTAGGATTTTAATTTCTTAGGCGAAACGGATTCGCAGCTAAGCCCCCGAGTGGGAGACTTGCTCTCCACTCGGTAGGATTTCCTGAAAACTTAGGCGAAGCGGATTCGCAGCTAAGTCACCCACTGGGGGAAATTTAGACAAACGGAAAAAGAAATTCTTGCTTGAAACAAAAGAACTACAAAGGTACTTTTATTACATCTCAGTCGAGTGAGTTTTTAAGTGTAAAAAGGACGGAGCAGGTCCGCGTTCCATGCTCGAGGCTCGTCGATCCGTCGATCGATGTTGTAGAGGTGATACGCTCCGTTGTGCAGGACTTTGGTGATGATGAAGGGGCCTTCCCAGGTCGGGGCAAGTTTGTGAGGTTTTTGCTGATCCACGCGGAGGACCAAATCTCCTTCCTGAAAGGCTCGACCCTTCACATTTCTGGCGTAGAACCGACGCAACTCTTGCTGGTAGATGGTCGAGCGGATTAGAGCCATCTCTCTTTCCTCCTCTAAGAGGTCGACTGCATCTTGCCGGGCCTGTTCTGCTTCTGCTTCGGAATATAACTCGACTCGAGGCGCGTTGTGGAGCAGGTCGCTCGGCAAAACCGCTTCGGCTCCATAGACCAGAAAGAATGGTGTTCTTCCAGTCGACCGGTTAGGGGTGGTCCTCAACCCCCATAGAACTGACGGAAGTTCGTCGACCCAGGTGCCTGCTGCGTGTTTGAGATCACGCATCAGTCGGGGTTTTAGTCCTTTGAGGATGAGGCCATTCGCGCGTTCGGCCTGTCCATTCGACTGAGGATGAGCAACTGAAGCGTAGTCGACTCGAGTGCCCTGAGAGGCGCAGAAGGCTTTGAATCTGTCATTATCAAAGTTTGATCCGTTATCCGTGATGATGCTGTGCGAAACTCCATATCTGAATATCAATCCCCTGATAAAACTGATGGCAGTGCTTGCGTCGAGGTCCTTTATGGGTTTGGCTTCTATCCACTTCGTGAACTTGTCGACTGCAACCAACAAGTGGGTGAAGCCACTCCTACCAGTTCTCAGTGGTCCGATCATGTCTAGACCCCAGACAGCGAAAGGCCAGACGAGTGGAATGGTCTTCAAGGCGGAGGCGGGCTTGTGAGACATGTTGGAATAAAACTGGCACCCCTCGCACTTGTCGACTATATCCTTTGCCATTTCGTTCGCCTTTGGCCAGTAAAAACCCGCTCGGTATGCTTTGGCCACGATGGTCCGAGAGGACGCATGATGGCCACAGGTCCCCGAGTGGATGTCCTCGAGAATTATCTGTCCTTCTTCAGGTGTGATGCACTTCTGACCAACTCCAGTCGTGCTTTCTCTGTATAGCTGCCCTTTGATTACTGTAAAGGCTTTGGATCGACGGACGACCTGTCGAGCCTCTTCTTCATCTTCTGGGAGCTCTTTTCTCATGATATACGCAATGTACGGCACTGTCCAATCGGGAGTGGTGATCATAACTTCCATAATCAGGTCGACCACGGCTGGAACCTCCACTTCGGTCGGGTCAGAGGCGCTTTTTGGTTGTGGAGGCTTTTTGGTTGCACTGATGGTGTGTGTGAATGTGCTCCAAACACACATCTTTAGGGATGGCCTCCCTTTTGGACCCTATCTTAGCCAGATCATCTGCAGCTTGATTTTTCAGTCGGGGTATATGATGGAGCTCCAACCCCTCGAATCGTTTTTCCAGCTTCCTCACTGCGCTGCAATATCCCGTCATGGATGGGCTTCGGACGTCCCACTCCTTCATCACTTGATTAACAACCAGATCTGAGTCGCCGTAGACCATGAGGCGACGGACGCCGAGTGAAATGGCCATACGTAATCCGTATAGAAGCGCTTCATACTCTACCTCATTGTTGGAGGAATCAAAGTGAATCTGGAGGACATACTTGAGCTTATCTCCTCGGGGGGAAACCAGTACAACCCCCGCACCGGATCCGTTCAGCATCTTGGAGCCATCGAAAAACATAGTCCAGTGCTCCGAGTGAACTTGAGTCGGAAGCTCCTGCTCGGTCCACTCGGCGAGGAAATCAGCTATTGCCTGGGACTTAATAGCTTTCTTTGCCTCGAACTTGATATCAAGAGGAAGAAGTTCGATTGCCCATTTCGCCACTCGACCGGTTGCATCTCTATTATGAAGAATCTCTGATAATGGAGCGTCGCTGACGACTGTGATAGAGTGATCAGAGAAATAATGAGCAACCTTCTTCGTGGTCATGTAAATCCTGTAAACAAGCTTCTGATAGTGGGGATATCTTTGCTTCGACGGGGTCAGAACTTCAGAGAGATAATAAACTGGGCGTTGAACTTTGAAGGTCTTTCCTTCCTCTTCCCGCTCGACCGTAAGAACGGTACTAACGACTTGTCCCGTGGCTTCTATGTAAAGCAACAATGGCTCTTTGCTGACAGGAGCAGCAAGCACCGGCTGGGTGGAGAGCAGGGCTTTTAGCTCTGCAAATGTTGCATCAGCTTCTGGAGTCCATTCGAACATGTCTGACTTCTTCATCAGTCGGTAAAGAGGCAGCGCCTTTTCACCGAGCCTGGAGATGAATCGACTTAGGGCGGCCAAGCATCCAGTAAGTTTCTGGACATCGTGCACACGCACGGGGCGTTTCATCCGGAGTATGGTGCCAACTTTTTCGGGGTTAGCGTCGATTCCTCGTTCGGAAACAAGAAAACCGAGTAACTTTCCTCCAGGGACTCCAAATGTGCACTTCGACGGATTGAGCTTGATATCATAATTCCTGAGATTGGCAAAAGTTTCAGCTAGGTCAGTCAGCAGGTCGGAACCTTTTCGTGACTTGACCACTATGTCATCCATGTATGCTTCTACATTCCGACTGATTTGAGTGATTAGGCACTTCTGAATCATTCTCATGAATGTAGCTCCGGCGTTCTTGAGACCGAAAGGCATGGTAACATAGCAGAAACACCCAAATGGGGTGATGAAGGCTGTTTTTATTTCATCGGGTCCATACAGACGGATCTGATGGTATCCAGAGTAAGCATCTAAAAAAGATAACCTCTCGCATCCTGCAGTCGAGTCGACTATTTGGTCGATGCGAGGAAGAGGAAAATGATCTTTCGGGCAGGCCCGATTGATATGCTTAAAATCGATGCACATGCGCAGCGATTTGTCCTTCTTAGGGACCATCACAACATTGGCGAGCCACTCGGAGTGGTAGATCTCGCGAATGAATTCAGCTGCTAGGAGTCGGGCCACTTCTTCGCCAATGGCCTTTCTCTTCTGAACGGCGGACCGTCGGAGATGCTCCTTGACTGGTTTGACCTTTGGGTCGACTCGAAGGCGGTGCTCAGCCAGTCCCCTGGGCACACCTGGCATGTCAGCAGGCTTCCATGCAAAGATGTCCCAGTTCTCACGGAGGAACTGGATGAGCGCTTCTTCCTATTTGGAGTCGAGTGTAGTGGAGATGTTGGTTGGAGCCGCATTTGGATCGGTCGGGTGGATGTGGACTTGCTTGGTCTCACCAGTCGACTGAAATGCTGACTCCGTGGCGGGCTTCTTGGCTCGTAACAACTCACTCGGATCCGCAGTTTTCTGGTACTCTTGTATCTCTATCTTGGCCATCTGAGCATCAGCAATTTTGGCGCCTTTCTGGAAGCACTCCTCTGCCTTCTTCCGATTGCCAACGATGGTGATTACACCTTTGGGGCCAGGCATCTTCAGCTTGAGGTATACGTAGCATGGTCGAGCCATGAAACGAGCATAGGCTGGCCTCCCAAGAATGGCGTGGTACGCACTCTGAAAATCCACGACCTCAAAGGTTAACTTTTCTTTCCGGAAATTCTTCGAGTCACCAAAGACGACGTCGAGAGTGATTTGACCGAGTGACTCAGCTTTCTTCCCAGGAATGACTCCGTGGAAGCTCATGTTGCTGAGGCCGAGTCGGGACATCGGAATGCCCATCCCCTTCAATGTCTCTGCATACAACAATTTTAGCCCACTGCCGCCGTCCATCAGAACCTTGGTCAGTCGAGTGCCTTCAATAATTGGGTCGACCACCAACGCTTGCCTCCTTGGGGTGGCAATATGAGTCGGATGATCGGACTGGTCGAAGGTGATGGCGGTCTGGGACCACTTCAGGTAATGGGGTGTCACCGGAGCGACCATGTTTACTTCGCGATTGATGACCTTCAGTCGACTCTTACTTTCGACATCAGCGAAAATCATCAGAGTGGAATTGACTTGGGGGTATTCTTCACCGCTGTCTTCCCTGTCTTCAACTTTGTCTGACTCTTTCTCTTTGTCCTTGGCCTGCTTCCCTTGGAACTGTTGCATCAGGAGTCGACATTGTCGAGTGGTATGCTTAGGGTAAATGAGATTTCCCTCTTCATCTTTCTTCGTGTGAATGTGGCATGGTAAGTCCATCACATCGTTCCCGTCCTGGTCTTTCACTTTCTTGGAGTTCCAAGGACCCTTGGGTTTCCCCTTAAACTTCCCTGGGGTCACAGCTAAGGTTTCCCCGGGGGCGACTGGCTCGGCCTTGCGCTTCTGCTTCCGACTGGAGTGTCCTCCGCCGGCCTCATTAGCGGCTGCCTTATACTTGCCACTCCGGAGTCTATCTTCCTCTTCTCCGTTCGCGTACTTGGTGGCGATTTCCATCATTCGACTCAGGGTCATATCCCCGGTTCCACCGAACTTCAAAGTTAACTCCCTGTTTCTGACGCCTTCCTTGAAGGCGCAAACTGCCTGATGATCGGACACATTCTCGACCGTGTGATTCAAAGTGATCCACCTTTGGATATAATCCCTCAGGGTTTCACTCGACTTCTGAACACATGACTGCAATTCTGTCAACCCTGCCGGTCGCTTGCAAGTCCCTTCGAATGTCCTGACAAACACCTGGGCTAGATCTTCCCAAGTATAAATACTGCTGGGAGCCAACTGATTCAACCACGCTCTGGCTGATCCTTCCAACATGAGGGGCAAATGCTTCATGGCCACCTCGTCATTGCCGCCTCCGATCTGAACAGCCACTCGGTAATCCTCGAGCCATGTGTCCGGCTTGGACTCCCCGGTGAACTTGCTGACTCCAGTCGCCAACCTGAAGTTGGGAGGAATCACTGCAGCTCTGATTGCTCTGCTGAAACACTCGGGACCTGAGACGTGAACTCTGCTGCTGGACGGCGCGTCTCTGTCACGGTCTTCTCGGTGAGCTCTATTTCGGTCGACCAGACCTTGAACGATGACGGATCTCGCATCAAAGCCTGGTTCCCTGGGGTCGACTGGGACCCTTCGCCCAGTACTGAACTGGCGTCTGTCCTCTTGCCGTCGAGGAACGTACGATCTCGCTCTTGGGGCAGGAGAAGGCACTCGACGTTGATCGTTGCGATCGAATCGGTGCTCATACCGCTCGTGCCCTTGATATTGATCCTCGTGCCGGCCTCTGTGTCCTTCACGCCTCGGGGGCGACCTTGGACTATAAGCCGACTGAACGGAATTCGCAGTGACGGATCGACTGTGAATCCTGTTGCGCGACTGAGATACGGCTGAATTTTGGTCACCCGCTGCACGGAGCAAATCTCTGATCTGCAACAGACCTCTCCCTGCCTCTGACTGTGAAGGCTGGATTGACTCCGCTATGCGAGCCGCAGCTGCCAAATTCTGAATCGGGGTACGGTATACCTGGGTCGGCGGCTGGAAGAGGCGACGACGACTGGACTCGGGAACGGGCGGTCGTGCGCGCTCGTCGAGTGCTCTCTGGAGATTCTCCAGTCGAGTACGTTCAGCCAAGTTGGCCAAGCGCGCCTCTTCCAGGGCTCGTGCCTCAGGGGTTTCTCCAACGCTAGGAGTGTGAAGGGCGTCCATGTTCCGGCGACGGAGTTCCTCCCTGTGCACTGAGGTAAGGGGCTCGGGCCTGTACTCTTCGTGGCCCCGCACCGGAATCCCCCCTGCGGCAACCTCTTCGGTGTGGGGGAATCCGGGGGGACTACGTGGTCCGTCGACCATTAGTACTTCCGCCGCTGGATCACTGCTGTCGCACTCGGACGCAGTCTCTACGGAGCCAGTCGACAGGTCGAACAGGCCGTAGAGTGACTCGTCGGGCTCGATTGCCGCGACTTGGGGGATGGCCGACTGGCGGGCCAGTGCGTGCTTCACCCACCGCTGGAGTCTCGACCGACCGGTGCGCTTGCGCCGATGGGAAACTGATGACGACGATGGCGAAACGAACGCCGACCCGTACTGGGTCGACGGTTGCCGCAGGAGGACGCCGCGGACGCATGCGCGAAAATGCGTGGCTCCGCGGGCGGGAAGTGCGTCCACGTCGAGTGGAGCCTCCTGCAGCCAAGCAGAGTTGTCGACGATGAAGGAGAGAGCGCCGAGACGGATCTCGCGGCTCTCGACCATGACTCCGCTCGAAAACATGATGTGGGGTGAAAGAATCCCAACTCCTCCAACAAATTGCTAGAACACCTGCCCCACGGTGGGCGCCAACTGTCGTGGTTCCAAGTCTGACAGTAAGAATGGGGGGTAAGTATGGAGAGGCAAGATCCTAGCTATGGAGTAGTTGTATGCGCAAGGAGTTTTACGAGTTCGGGCCCTTCTCTGAGGAAGTAACAGCCCTACGTCTCGGAGCCCGGAGGCAGTCGACTGGATTATGTATGTGTGTGTTACAAAGTTCCGAACCCTTGTCCTAGTGGAGGGGGTGGCTTATATAGAGTTCGCCAGGACCCCAGCCAGCCCACGTTACAAGGAGTTTAATGTACATAAAGAGAGGGGGTTACTGGTAACGCCTGTAATAAAGGACCATGAAGGCCATAAAAACTACTTATGAGATGACCGTTTGTAGGCAGAGCCTTTAGGTCTTCTTATAGTCGAGTGGCTGTCTTCATGGTCGACTGCTTGTGCTTCTGGTCGAGTGCGCTCGTGTCCGTCGACTGGGCTGACCAGGTCGACTGAAACGTTGATACTTCTTAGAATGTCTTTCATTGTAGGAGTCATGTCCTTGATTGGGTACCTCAGGTATGATAAGTTACCCTACCCTAGGTACGTATCCTCGTCAGGTGAAGCACAAAATATTTCACCAGGTTCTGTACCTCTAGGAGGGAAGATGAGAAATGGTACAACCGCTCACGTTGGTACTATCGCTAGTACCAAAACTCCACGACACAACCTCACCCTTCGAGAGAAGAAGACGACGCATGGTACGACGCCTCGCACTCATACAAAAACTAATTCTACACATCCCAACCTTTCTAGAAGAGCAGCCGAGGTGCAGCACGAGCGCACGAGCTCATACTCCTTAAAAAATAACATGTCCAAAAATAAAATGAAATAACTATCTTACAGAATAAGTAATAATAGAGAAACAACAAAAGATGGAGGGGTCATATCAGAAGACCTCCTTGGCCGTAAACTCCAGCTAGATAGATACCATTGTAAAAAGGTCACTGTGCTTCGAGCTCTCTAGAAAAGATCAAGTACGGAGTCAGTGTATATGTGTGTGAACTTGCACAAGGGTTGAAACGCATTTTTTGTTGAAAACCACACCATTTATGAAAAGCCACATAACCCAGCATAGGGCTGCCGGCCCCGCAAGATTGGACCCAGAGCCAACATAGGGTTGAAATGCACGTTCTAGCCTGTTTTAAAATACAGTTACCAGCTAATCACACAAACGATAGTTTTACAGAACTCCTCAAACTTAATACTTACATATTGGTCTCAACGTCACTTTTTGGTGTATAGTACAGATTAACATGATAACCCTAATGATGCATGCCTCAACATCGGCATAACTATTCCACCTGCATAAACATAAATGTCATGTCAGATCACCATACAACAGCCCGTTTAAAGCATGTGCATAAATTAGCTAATTTTGGCAAGCTTTCATAGCCAGGGAAGTCATGTTAGTTGCACATTGTACCAATAACTCTACACTTATGGGCAACATGACACGGAAATCAGCTACGGACTCTTCTCCATCAATCTCTTCCCACCCCTGATTTTCAGTGTGGGTCCCAGCCCCTCCTGATTTCCAATCAATGTTTCACATCTCAGCCCGTAGCTATATTTAGTAGGAATCAGGTTGTAAGTGTAGCATTGCTGCACATTGTACTGAAAGAAACTTTCCAACCAGACAGCCGTTGAAGATGAAATAAAATAAGTGTACTGGCTACAAGTAGCTAGCTAGCTAGGTTGATGTGCCTTTGCTTGTAAACACAGGGTGCTAAAGCTAATTATGTTGCACAGAATTAATGTATCGACATGGAGGAACAAATGCAAAGATAACACAGTACAGCCCAAAACGTGCGTGAATTTTCTAGCTAGGTTTTTGTAGTTTGCAATGATTTCGTAGCTAGGTTGATGTGCCTTTGCTTGTAAACACGGGGTGCAAAAGCTAATTATGTTGCACAGAATTAAGCTATCCACATGGGGGAGAGCAAATGCAAAGAGGACAGTACAGCCCAAAACGTGCGTGATTTTTCTGGTACAAGTAGGCCACGGACAACACAGTGCAAGAAAAGGACAGGCAGGGAGGAGCCCTGATGTATTTTTATCAATATAAAGAGGTGCCGGGCAGTAAATGAGATATGGAGCCGAGGCTCCAAGTAGCCCTTCTCGTGAATTTTTAAAACGACGAAAACAATATGTGTACACACGAAATAATTCTGAGAGCACAAAATTTTAACAAAGGAAATACAAATATGAGTAGCAAAATGTGCTTAAATTTTTTTTTGTCCCAGAAATTTATCTTTTTATTGGAGTGTAAAAATCATTGTATTATCTTAATACTCCCCCTGTACATAAGACTAGTCATGGTTTTAGTTTAAATTTAAACTGAAACCATGACAAGTATTTTGGAACAGAGGGAGTAAAATTTACAGATACGCAGGGGCATCTATATGTGTCTGTTAAAACTGATATGTAAAATAATAATATGTCCAAATAATAATTACTCCCTCACAAAATAAAGTTTCGGGCTCCCTAGAGCCAGGTAGATATATAGCCTCACTCGGCGTGAGATATGGACTCTATACGTGAATAAACGAAGAGATTAAATTTTACAAAGATGGTCTGAACTCCGAACTCAGGTCATGAGAAAAACATCACTATGCAGGTTTAGAAGGATAAAAAATGTTGAACTGGCTAAAAAAATACTCCATCTGTCCCTATATACATGGTGTCCTCCCATTTCATAATTTTAACTTTAACCATCGATTTGACACATAATATATGAGTCATATTTCGTAAAAAAAACACCTTATGTTTTCTTGGTAAAAAGATTGAACCTTAAAATACATTGGCGCCATATAAAATCATCAAGTATTCAGGTCAACATTGGCTGAAATTTGAGTCATTTTAGAAAGAAAAAAAAAGGAAAACTTGCAGCACATGTAGACGTAACTTTACAATTATGGTCAGGTGAATTGTTTGATCGGATTTTGGCTGAAATGCAAATTTCAAATATGAAAATAAAATAATAGTTTACCATGAAAAAACACAACATTAGGAGCATTTCAAAGCTTGGCTAAAATTTACACTTAGCAAAAAAATGTTAAACAGGTAGAGTAAATCATGATTGGTTTCCTTGCTATTATGGTAAAAAAAAACTTGAGCAAACTCTTACGTGTTGTTTAAGAGAAATTTCATTTACCAAGTTTTGATGAGATATTGGCCACAATCACACTCGAAAAAATAAAATAATTTTAAATTTAGTTAATTCTGGGTAGTAGGTTCATAGAAAACTAATTATCAATTAGAGAGAACCTTTCCCCAAATTTGAAACATTTCAGAAAAATCTGAAAGACATACAACACATCATTAGCGGTTTCTTTATCGCTCTAATCCAACTAGAGCCAATTCTAGGCAGTTGTCTATGAGAAATGAAGTTATGCAGTTTTTTTTATCAGTTGAAATGTAATCTTTATTATGTTTGAGATGCTTTGTACTTTTGATGAACTTTTATAATAGATCAAACCCTTTCCGAAAAAAAAAGTGTTTTTAACCCTTTTTTTACAGTACGTGGATGAATGAATTACTCCCTCTGTTCCTAAATATAAGTCTTTCTAGAGATTTTAATATAGACTGCACACGGACAAAAATGAGTGAAATCTCTAAAAAGACAAACCGAGTGAGTAGTTATCAAGTACTCACTGCAGTGGTTTATCGGTACCGCATGTAAATATTCAGTGGCGTAACTCAATTGCTACTTGGGCAGCTGAACAAACTATCGGTGGCATATATGGAATGTCCTCGTTTATTTTTGCAGGTCCAGTTTTGCTTGACAAGCATATGCATGCTTCTCCCGGGCATGAATGAATTAGAGTAGCTTGGAGCGTCCCACGTACTGTTCACTTTTGAACTAGCCAGATCCACAGTCCGCATGTACAGGAGAGGTGGAATTAACCCCTGTCACATGCCCTTGCAGCTAGCGGCCATGCACGGTACGCGCTAGACAGACAGACAGGCATGCCGCAGAAACGTTACGCGCGCGCGTACATGAACATGATCAAAAACAAGGGGAGGCACGGAGCGCAGCCACTCAGATTCGGTGGCGGTCGCTCAACTCCTGCCTGCCTTTTATCCAAACCATTATTGTCACTCGCTCTCGACCCACTTACGAACCGGGAGCACTGTCGCACTTTGGGTCGGCCTCGATCGGTTCTCGTCGAGACGTCGACCAATCCGCGCATCCAGCAAGATCGCCTAGGTAAAGGTCGCACATCGGCAGATACGGCATGGATGATGGACGGATGGCTCATGGCTGGATGGATGCCCGGAGCGGCGGGGCCACGGGAAGCTCGGAATATGGCCGCCCGATCGACGATATCTCGTTCCAGCAAGTGGCCGGCGACACCAGCTAGCTTATCCATCATCCCGTATCCGCTCCCGCTTTCCCATTGGCGAGGCCGAGGCACCGCCGGCAGGGCTCCGTGAATGGATCGACGACGGTGGTTCACGTCCGTTGATCGACCGGCCGGCCGGGGATGGACCCACGCCGGCGCGCGACAGGTTCCAATCTCCCAACAGTGGCTTCGGGCTGGACCCGGCGATGGGCGCATTGAATTTGTCCCCTCCCCCGCCACGGACGTCGCGGCGTGGCCTCGCTCGATCGATCCACGGATTGGATGGATAGCTATATGGTTCGTATGGCCGGGGACTGGCTTGGTTAGGTTTGGTGCACACATTACTGCACGCACGGCTGGCCTGGCTACAAAAGCTCAGTTAAGCAGCTGGAGTACGTTCGTCGCCATGCTATCTTTGATTTCCCTTATTATTGGCTACCTTTCTTTTTCACAGTAACCTTATTATTGGCTACCTTATGCCATTTTGATTTCTCTTTGAGCTACTCTAACTAATATGATGGAAAAAGCGTGGCACAAACGAAGAAGTTGACCTAACTGAGATATTATAATGCGAACGTGCTTCGAGCTGGGGTTTTCGAGCAAACTCTCTCTTGTGCGGATCTCAACGCGAAAACACATGGCAATCCCCTTGGGCGTTCCGTTTGCTCGTTTGAGCCTCCCAGGGCAAACAATGCAAACTTTTACGCTTCATCCATCCCCCTGGAGCGAATGAGACCCGTATCCACAAAGTTCAAAGCATGACAACTTATCTGCATAGCATGGCATTTTTTTTCTGCTGTAGCATGACAATCATTGGACATGTGTGGCGACTTTCTCTGTTGTACCATGCCAAATCATTTTGCCATAACATGGCAATCTCTTTTACCAACATGGTAATTAATAAACACGTGGACAGTTTTCTCTTCAATGACATGACAATTCTTTGTGCTATAACATGACAATTCTAACAGGGCGACCCATGATCATGTGGCAAATTCAACGATGTAGCATGGTAAATCCTAATATGGGGACAACTCTCCTTTGTATATTATCACCATTTTCTGTGCAACAGTATGGCGAACCGATACATGAAAATTTTCTCTGTTGCAGCATGGCAATTCTCTCTTCATAAAATGGTGCAATATGATAATTCTCTTTTCATAAAATGGTGCAACATGGCAATTCTCTCTTCTTAGCATCCTCTAGCGATGTGTGAGGAAGAGGGCACATGGCGTCGTTCGTTGGCTAGAGCTTCTCAGAGCGAAAGGAGTTTTTCGCTCGTTTGAGCCTCCCAAGATAAACGATCATCTCACCTATTAGAGTCCTAACATAATAGCTTCCTGCAGCACATCAGCTTGTATATTTGTTTCGAATTAATCCAAGACAAGTACCTATTTTTTTTTACCGTGCCCGCTAACTTTGTTTCGAATTGATCAAGACATGTACTCCTATGTCACAACGGTGAAGCATTAAATATGCTGGTGAACAACAAGCGCTTAAATAAATATTTGCCCGGCGGCTCCCCCTAACTTTGCTTGGCTGCCTACTTGTTTCAGCTGGTACATACTACATGTATGGTCGGTCTCGCACCCTCGTTGTCAGATTGAAAGTGTGCCCTGGCTTTTAGCTGGTTGAAAAAGACTGATCGATGCAGACGGATCATACATATCACGCGGGTGTGGATGGCAAGATCACATGCATCATCGGCTTTGCTGTATCTACGCAATATGTAGCATTTTTTCATGCAGCATGGAAGCCCATTTGCCCTTTTTTTTGTTGGAACAACAATATCTACGCATTATTTTTATTTCCGGAATTAGGGAGATATGATGCAAGGGAGCTCGATCGACTCATTGACCGAGCGGTGGAGCAAGCATGCATGTCTTGAGTCGAACCAGCTGCCTGCATGACAACGCAGGGCCATGCATGCATGCGTGGAACAGTGCACAGTGCATGGCACGCATGCTTCAATTATCCTCTGGATCGTGTATGTGTGGCACGGAATACGACACCGCATTGTTCATTTTTGTCAGGCTCATGCATGCATGCATGCGCCGATTTGAATTACACCCGCGCATCGTGCCAGCTCGAGTGGTCGACGGAGCTGTGCGGACGCCGACCGAGGGATCTCCTGATGAGCCACTTGTATATATATAGAGCTGGTGAAAGCAACGTGTGAGGGATATATATCCATCCATGATCCAACCATGCGGCTCCGGGCCGTATGCATGTGACAACCTCCCCCATTTCCGGCCGTCGACGCGTCCGAACACGGAACGCTTACGCGCCTTGGCCGGCCGGACTCAATGATCCATCATCGACGCGACGCCTCTTGGCTGGCGGTAGCCATTCAGCGACAGCGACGCCGGGCTTCCCTGAAAGGGACGCCGCCTCGACCCACCGGTCGATCGTCAGGTACGTACATGTGTGATTAAGCCTGCTAATTTTGTCAAGCCCTCCGACACAAAAATCACGCGAACCCAGCGCACCCCACCAGAACACGTGCGCCTTTGCACGGGTTGCACGAGCAGCGTGGCGGGAAATTTGTTACGGCGATTAAAATCCAGATTAGGACCACTGTTAAACAACAGTGAGAGGCGTAAGTGAACGTGTAAGACTGGGGCGCACCGTACGGTCGAGAAGAGCAGTGGTACGTACGTCCCTGGACCGCCACTGGGTTCACTGCAGCCGCAAAGCAAAACCCAAACCTCGTCGGCTCCGTCTTTTTCATGGGAGGAGTAAAGTTCCCGCTGGCCCTCCCTCCCCTGGGTTCACTGGCGCTGGAAACTGGGCCGGCCAGGCATGCCTGCCTTTGCTCTGCCTCTCTGCCTGCCTGCATCCGGCACGCACTTCCCCGGCACTCGCTCAACCATGGCCCTGCAACTGTACGTCGGTCTCTGCGTTCTGTTCCTCTGGCGCGGGCGGTCGAGCCAGCCAGCCGGGAGCCGGCGGCCGGTGGTCCGGCGCCAACGCGCGCGCCGTGGAAAAGTCTGATCAGGGATGCTGTGCCTGTGCTGCGTAGCGTATGCATGCGTTTCTCTGCGGTTTTGTCGTCCTCGGCGTCGCGCAGCAGCAGCAGCCATCACATCGGTGCTCAGTAACTTGGAGTTATGGGGAGTGGCGCCGTGCGGGAAACGTGGAGGGCCCGGCCCCGCCACGCATGCCCATGCCCGCCGGGGAGCCGACCTGCCTGCCTGCCTGCTACCGCTGCCCGACCCGACCCGACCCGACCCCAATTTAAAGCCCCGTCCGTCGATCCCGTGGCGGGGCCGGCGACCCGGCCAAGCCCCGGCGTCTGTCTAGTGTCTACTTACTTTGGACTCTGCCCGAGCCATGCCATGCATGCGCCGAGCTCCAAGACGCCAGCGCGCGCCCAGACCACCGCGCCCGCGCCCGGGGCCGGCGCTCCCCATGCGCCATACCGTTTGACCGCTGGCTAGTGGCTAGGCTGACCGGCGCCCGCCCACACACGCGCGCGCACGCCATGGACGTACGTACGTACGTTTGACACCATCCGTCAATCCATCCATGGATGAGCATCGGTCCATACGTGAACATGGGCGGGGCGAGGCAGACAGACATGCGCGTATGGGCGTGTGTACTGCAACGCATCGCTGACGAGGGACGGACGGACGGGGACTGACTGGACTGGCAGTGGTGGTTGTTGGATTGACGACCCGCCCCATGCCCCCATTACAGCACACCTCCCGATCGAACGGGTCGACGGAGGCCGCGCGCGCGGGGAGCGGGGCGAGACAGAGGTACTGGAGCGCGGACGTTGGAAGCAGTGGAAGGTGGGGGCGGCCCGCCCCGCACCACACCGCCGATGGATTGATCAGTGATCACCATGGCACGGCGGGCAGGACGGGGTCGTATTTAACGTGCGGCCGGGCACAGAATCTGAGGACGCGCGGGAGGGACCCGGCCGGTCAGTCGGTGCCGGTCTTCCCCCTTTCCCCCTCCGGCCGGCGGCCCCCCCTGCCATCGATGCGATGAGAGGGCGGGCGGGTGAGTGACTGCGTGTGCAGGCGGTGTACGTGCGAGACTGTAGTCCGCGGCAACTGATCCACGCCTCGTACGTACCCCGGCCGGCCATCCGATCCCCTCCGCCCCCGGCCGGCGGTAACTATAGTAGAGTAAAATGCAGTAAAAACCATGTGAGATTCTTAAGCACAGGAGAGCTATGGAGCTATAGTAGATAGCTAGGGTTTAGTAGCTGGGCGGGAACATGCGCGTATCCGGCGGGGTTTACGGAGGGGGACGCTGACCATGGCAACGGTTTTGTGGTACCGGCGCCAGTGATCAGTATCAGCGTGGACCACTTAGCTGCATTGATTATGGGTAGCTGCGTGGTTACCTTTTCGCAGACAGCGGGAGGACCCAAAGCGAGAAGATTTGGCCATTTCTTCTGGCCGGTGGATGGATGGACCGTGCAACGAAAGATCGATCATCGGTCGCCTTTCTTCAAGTGCATCTACGACTACCCCCTACGTACCGTGGTGGCGCCTCATATTTGGCGAAGTCTGTTTTCTTGCTCGCCCACGTGGAGGTGGAGGTACCGGTGACACGGGAGCGACAACGACCACGGAACCGAGGAACGGGAAGGGGGCCTCGCCGGAGTGCCTAGGGGTTAGGGTTGGGGAGCTCACCGGAACTCCTACATTCATATCGATAATTGATTTAGCTCTTATATTATGGGACGAAGAAAGTATCTTGAAGCCTCGATGATGTTGTGGGGACAACACTGGCAATGCAGTGCAAGGATTTCGCTACCGGATTGAAAATTTTGACGGATACGAATGAAAATTGTCATGCCAAAATGCACACTACAAACATTTAGATCTTATTGTTGGTATATGATCCGATCTAAAAATAAATGAACTAATAAGCTCATTTTTCGCCAAAGTCCGGTGAATTGCCTAGTTGCCATGTGGTTACTCGAAAATTCAAATGTCCAGGTGTCCTAGCTATAGGTTAAATTAAACATCGTTGACTCATGTACTTAATTATTATTTTGGTACTTCACAGCCTCCCCACGGTTTCTAATTTCTGATATCTCTGTCGATGACAAAATTATCGATCCAACATGGAGATCCATGCAAGATTCCAAATTTATTAAACTCTAGGGCAACTTTTTTCCCACTAGATAGGTACATTATTTCTACAAAATGATGATTTTTTTACATCAATATGACCATCTTTGAAAGATAGTTGGGAAATAAGAAATCCTCTGTCAGATGAGACAATAGTATTTTTAAGTAGATGAATAAATTATTTCCAGAGCATGATGGACAATTTTCTTATATCAGTGTGGATAATTCTTTAAAGTGGTTGGGAAATAAGATATTATCACTTGGCTATGGTAGTAATGGTTTTTTCACTAGATGGATAAATTGTTACAACATAGCGGACACATTTTTAGATAGATATGAATAATTGCCCGCAAAAAAAAGCAATCGTTGACTACAAAAAGTGTGGTCCGGTGTAAAAAGCTGAAAATGTTGGAGTGGAGAGTATTTATGTTCTATTCCTTGATGAGGCCCACTAGTGGTGGCTTGCATACATTGGGGAGAAATAATCAGTGTAGATGTCTCAAACCACTTTTTCCTAATAGGGCATCTGAATTCATATGTCACCATGGTTCATGCCCTGCGAGCAACCGCAAAGAAAAGAAAAAAGCAGTACCATGAGAGGGATGTAGAGGGAAATCTTACGTGTACTTCTACAAAAAGTTTTACGTATTGTACCGTGAGAGGGATAATAACCATTTGGAGCTGAACGTGGCAATAACCATCGTTAAATTGTACTAGTGCGTAAGACTTCTAGAGAAGCAAATGTTAAAGTATTTTAGCTAGATCTCAGTCGACTGAGATTTAATAAAATCTCAGTCAAATAGCGTAGCATATAAAGAAGAAGAAAAGAAAAAATTTAAAAAGAAATGTTGCACGGATCTATATGTAAGATCTTATGAATATATCAACAATTGAGACTTGATTGAGTGTCAGTCAAGTGAGATTTAGCAATTATATACTTTTTTAACATATAACAGGACTCGCTTGCAGTTTGCTTTTCACTCAAGAAGCCTTTTGGATCCCCGGTGATCCAACTAGTCAAGTGCCACGGTCATTTCCACTTTACACCAATGGCCAAAGGCCACCGCTCGAGGGGATTATGTTCCACCGGCAAAAAATGAAGCAATACTGCGTTTCTGAGACCTCCAATCGTTTGCAGTGGGGGATCCCGGCCGGGCAGCCGGTGATTGACGCATCACTGCGGGTCCTATGATTTGCGGCACTCGGAGGTGACGTTTGACTGGTCCTCTGCCATCGATCCCTCCAATCGACGTCCGTGCAATGCGTCTCCCCTGCCTGCCTCACTCTGCTTCTTCTCCTCTTACACACGCATGCCATGCACACGCCCAAACCCCATCCGGCAGGCAGCTCGCGCGCAGCATGCAGAAGCAGAGGGCAAAACCTGCGTACGCTCGTGCCTTTGCTCACACGCTTTCCCAATTCCCACCGCGTATCCCATGCATCGCATCCACCGTCCTACTCCAACGCCTCTCCCACTCCGGCCCATCCCTCCTCGCTCCCGTCATGGCTGCTTCCATTGATCGCGCACGTACTACGTAGAAGCTTTTTGTACGTGCGCGTGTCTCTGTCTCTGTCTCAGTCGACTGTTGCACTGCGTGCGTGCGTGCGTGCGTGCGTCGTGTACGTACTTCTACCCCATACTACGTACGTGCACCCACGCCATGCTGACAGGGTGACATGGACGGAGCCGGCCATCCCTTTTGCCACCGTATCTTCAACGTCTCGTCGCGCCAATAATTGCTCTACTACCAAGTACACGCAGCGCTCTAGAAAGACGAGCTCGCTGTGGCTGCTGCCGCTGCCACCACAGCGAAAGACGAGTATGCTTTTTCAGCATTGGCTCTGCGATCCATGGATAGATCAAGAGCTGGTTGAGCTTGAGCACACCAATCATCGACCAACCATCTGCATCAGATCAGGACGATGAAAAATACAGGAGGGAAATCAATGTGATCATGCTCCAAGGGAGGGAGAAACGATGCAAGATGCGTGCGTGCGTGCACTGCTCTTCTCTGCCGCCCTGCCCGGCTTTTTTTGCGCGAGGAGCATATGGTCACTCACATGCATGCATGCGCCCAAGTACGTTTGAGCCAGCAGCGAGAGCAAAGCCAGTCAGAGCGGGCCGGTCCATCTTTATGACAGACCAGACCGCAGACACATCCTAACCTAGTTTCACGTCCTGTCAACCTGTACCACGACGAAAGCCTGTCGCTGCCCAGCCCGGCCCAGGCGTTGCCGTCCATCCAGCAAAGACGAGAGCTATTAGCTTGTATGAACGCGGACAGGTGGGTCCGGGAGAATAGCTCGGCCCCACCCGCAACAATGGCCAGCTCCCGAATCTTGATCTTGTGTGGTAGTAGTGCGTGCTATACTATGCGGACGACGTGCAGGTCAATGTACTAACAAGATGGCACGAGAGCGCGCACTATGCACACGTACGTTACGTGCAGGTCAATGCGCTCGCACGACCTACCATGCATGCAAGGTTGCATATTGCATAGTGCACGCACGGCCTCTCCGTCGTCGACGCCGGGCGCGCCGGCGGCGGTTCGCTGGCATGGGGACTTGACGTTGCCGTACGCGAACTTTGCTCGAACGCCGACGTGGGCTCGTGGCTGCCATGGCATGGCATTGGTCACACGCACACCACGCACCCATATGTACTAGCCCTCGCTATCTATCTCTCCCTTTCTCTCACCACCTGCAGGCATGGTCGTGTCGAGCAATGCATGCATGGCGCCTCCTGGGGTTCGTGGTGCCTGCCGCCTGCAAGCTAGGACCGGCCGGCCGGAGTACTACTCGCAAGCTCTGGCCGGCCCGGTCACGTCGCGCATCCCCACCACGCGGCCCGCTCTTATATTGTCATATCACTTGTGCTGACTTTCTGTCGATAACCAGCAAGCTGCTCAGGCAGGCTCAGCATGCATATGGCATTCAGAGGGAGCTCCAGTCTCTGCATGCAATAGCAGCCCTCCATCCATTCGTCGGTCCGGCCGTCCGTCCGTCGATATCCAAGATTGGCCGGCCTCCCTGGCGATAGCTGCTGATTCGTCGCGTGTCGCCTCCCCGTGCGGCACCTGCATGTGGGCGCGTACGACCGAGACCGACACGCCCCTCCATCATATCGCCTGCCTGGCCAGATCTCTACCTAGCTTCAGTAACTCGTGCATGCATGATTCGTTCACACATTTGTCCCGACCTATAGTGTCATCAGTGTTAATTATGTACTAGTACATGCGTTGCTTTCTCCAGTGTTTTTCTCTTTTGAATCGACCTAATGCATGCATGCACGTAGATAAACCGGTGCCAGACTGCCAGTAGAGTAGATCGATCTCGGTGGATCGACGAGAGGGGCATTGTATGGATGATGTGAGGTCCGGCAGGGAGTGAGGAGGTAGGTGGGCGCGGAATTATTAGGGCTCATTCAGTAGACGACATGGGACTAAATGGACGCTATCACATCAGTCAAATCTCACGACGTACGTACGCCAGAGACAGAGCGCGCATTCACCGTGAATGGGCACGGACATACTCCTACCAGCTAGCTAGTAGCTAGGCAGGCCAGCATGGTGGCCATACGTCCCAACCACCAGCAAAGGTGACGCTTCACGTCGGGCAGGCAGCAGGGTACGCGTGTACCAGGTACAACAAACAAGACATGAATGACGCCCTGCCAGTCGCACGCACGCGCACACGTAAATGCACGCACGCACGCACGGAGATCTCACGCCACAGTGCCCCACGCCGGCCGGTGAGAAAAGTTGGAAGCAACAGTAACGTTAACGAGGAAGTATAGGTTTGTATGGGTAGATGCAGTACGGATATGATACTGGTTAGCTAGGCTCGACCGGAGTCACCGGACCAGTCGTCGGAGTACGTACGTTCATCGTTTGATGGATCGATGGATGGATCGACGAGCTACTCGTACTGAGCTAGGCAGTGATGGATCGAACTCGTCACTGACACGTTCGTCAGCGTGAGAGATATCGTGTCGGTATCCGATTGGACGATGTCCCCCGCACGTGTACGTCGACCACCACCACGTGCCGCCTCTGCATGTGGCCAGGCCACGGTGGCCCACGGCCCAGTCGCACACAGATACGGTGGTCGCGTACATACACAGTACCCCGACCTGTGCTGTCTGATCGACCATGTTCCCGTACGTCCAAGGCGCGCGACTGCTACCTCACTAGTGCATGCGGTCGTGCAGCCATGTGAAGCACTACCATGTACGCCCGCTTGCTTGCTTGCTTGCACAACTTGAAGCACGAAACGCGCTACAGTGGTCGATGTTCTCCTCCGGCCAGGACATCGTGCCCACGATCTCGTGGTTGTACGTAGGAGTAGCTAGCAGTGCATGCTAGCCAGGTTTGTGAGTGTATGGCTATATGCCCATATATGATATATGCCGTGTACGTCCTCTTCGTTTCCAGCAGCGTTGATCTGGGCAACACGACATGCGTGGCGGCAACGCTTCATGCGAGCTGTTGGCCTGTCCGCGTCGTGGCCGGCCGGTGGCATGCTGGTGGCGCGTGCGTGTGGTACGGCGCGGGAGGAGACAGGCCGGAGCTGCTGTTTGGCATGGCACGTATGAGCAACACGCCTCGCTTTGCTTTGCTATGTCCTTGCAAATGCAAATAACAATGAGAAAAAAGGATGGATGACGTTCCTGTTTGCTTGGGCAGGTATGTGGTGTAGGTTCCGATGGATGGCAAAGTCCCATCCACCAACAGCGCCGATCCCAAGCCACCCCGCTCCGTGACGTTGAAAATGTAGTGTACTCATTGATTTCCCTTTGTCAGCGTGAGCTGCTCGGCCATGGCCGGCCGGCCCCTCCATCCGTCCGTCGGAACGCATGGTACGGTGGTGCCCCCCTCCGTTCCACCTTCCGGCTTTGGTTTCCGTGGCCTTGCTGCTTTGCATGCACCCATGTGCCGCTATCTATGAATCTAGTGCTAGTATCTATCTTCTCGTTCCCCCAACAAGATGCATACACAATTAGTTCGTCCGATTCTCACCACTGCAAAGTTAGCTACGATGCGGATGATGACTACTAGAGTTACACAGAAAATTTACGTGCCCTACGTACCAAGCTACATATATAGAGGTTGCACACAATCTCAAAAGAATGTGCAAGTTTTTATTGGATAAAGAAAGAATCAACGGCCAAGATGGTGTGGTCTACTCGTCTCTCTTAGTAGGAGTAGTAACTAACTCCTTAATCAGTGTCACTGGAAACCTCTCCACAGCTTAATTTTAAAGCGGCGTTGTCCAGCGGGGACACACATAACCCAGGATTCCAGCGATGTGACGGCGCAGAGAATCCTAGCTCCTAGATTTGCTGTGCGCACAGCTGCACGCACAGTGAGCTCAGCAAATGATTGCTTTGGCGCCACACAACTTCTATCCGCGTGGTTTGCTGGAGCCAGACAGAAATAATAAAGCAAAGCCCATGATTTAATTAAACTTATCTTGTAACTTTAGATCAGCCTCACCACTGTTTAGGAGCTTAACCTTTTGCTGTTAGGTGGCGTAATCATGTCCAGGTGTACTACTATATGTATGCATGTGTCTAATCACCTTCCCCAGCTAGTTTCCGTTTAAGGAAGTTATTATATTATCGCCTCGTGTTGGTGGTCCGGCATGTAACTATTTTGTGCATTTTATGTGGAGTATATTCTTTCTAGCGAGGGCAATGCACTACATTTTTTTTAACAAACTGTCACATTTTTCCACCTTTGTGTGGACCAATTAGTGGTCCATGCTGCTTGGAAGCTTTGCGGTGTACACATGGTCCTTGTACCAATTGCGCATTTGAAAGAAACAATCAATTCATCGTCAGTTTCCCATGTTAGGAGAGTCATGTCACTCTGTCAGGTACGTGGATGCAGAGCGCTGCTATCATCGTTGAAGTATAAGTGCCTAGCTAGTACACTTTTCTTCGTTGGTTTTAAATTTTAATCAACTTCTAGGTGCATAAAACTTTATATGGTAATAGAATCAGAGCTAAGACCCCGCAAAAAAGAGAAGAAAAAAGAATTAGAGCTAAAAGATACTCCTTCTGTTCGATAATATAAAAGCATTTTTTTACACTAGTAGAGACGGAGAGAGTACGTATGAAGTTCTAGACCTGGTTGGCTGTTGGCACAATTCCAAACAAAGAAATGTAACACACATTTGGTCCACGTTTAGGCAGCCCAAAAGGGAAGCCAAACGTGAGTAGAGTGCCGAAGTATAAGCACAGTTTGAGCTTTTGACGCCAGACAACTGTTGTCCGTGCGCGTGAGCAGGAGACAGATATGGATGCTATATCAATATTAAACTTCTCCTCTTGGATTAGCCTCACCTTTGCCGATCCTTATCCGAGACTGATTGATTAAGCTGATCTGATCATGCACCACGACTGTTTAGGAGCCTAAGTGCCTAACTTTTGCTGTTAGGTGTGATGTAATCATGTTTTCGTCTGTCTAATCGTCTTGCCTGTGGCTAGTTTCCGTTTGTGGAAACACATATGTATAGCCTCGTGTCTCGCTCCGGCCTTCACTGTGTCGGTGGTCCGGCAATTTTTACACTATTCTGTGCACTTTAACTGGATACACTTTTGTTTCACCAGAGTGTGGACCATGCTGTTCTTGGATCCTTTGCAGTGAACACGGACGGAAGGAGACGTGCACAATAAGAAATAATCAATTCATCATCACTTTCCTACGTTAGGAGTGGTGGATGTGAATATTTATTATTTATGGTCCAGTCCACGTGGATGCACACCCTTAATTTATTACTCTATCCGTGGAATGCTTCTGTGCCAGCTTGAATGAGAAGTATTTTCCTTAATTTATTACTCTACCCATGGAATGCTTCTGTGCCAGCTTGGATGAGAAGTAATTTTTTTTTACGGATTTTGGTACTAGGCCAAATTCGAACTAGAGTTACTAAACAAATCTCACCTCTCATGCAATTACTCCCTCCATTACAAGATGTAGTGCATATAAGATTTGCGAAGTCAAACTTTGTATTTTGTTTTACTATAAGCATAAAAATTAAATCAGCATTCACAATATTAAATCAATACCATTAGATCCATCATCAAATATATTATATTATTTGGGTTTCAGTCATTTTTATATAAATTTGGTCAAATTTACAGAGTTTTACTTATGACAAAACCAACATAGACTATATTTTGAAATAGAGTGAATACCACCTTACATTCAAATCCATTATTGTGACACCAAAATCTAGAATGAGCTTGGACATTCACGGGAATCTTGAATTCCCAACTTCATTCTAGTAAAATGAAAAGCAAGGGTATATGTTTTGGTGGGTACAAAGCCCCGAAGTCTAAAAATGAATTTTGAGAAAAAAATACGTCAGCATAAGAATTATGGATTTTAAATATGAGAATCAACTAAATATCGCCCAACTAATGCGTAAGATTCATGCGATTTTATAGTTTTATTTTTCCCTCTGTTTGGTCTTACTTACGATTTATTTTTCATTTTTCATTTTTGTTTTTAACTTTCTCCATGTCGCGCGCAAATAGAATTTGACGCATAACAGGCTGCACGAAGCTACAGTTGCATGCCAGTCGACCATGCACAACTATGGTAGCATGCCCACACATGCATCAATGTGCAACTGCAGTTGCACGCCCACACACTGACGTGTAAATGCAGTTACATGATTGTTGACTGTGCGTAATTGCATGTCCATCAACCACGCACAACTACAGATACGCGCACGCACACTAGAGTGCAACTATAGTTGCACGTCGCCCACTGTGTGCAATTGCATGTCCGTGGGTACACATGCCCAACAGCCGTGCACAACTATCTCAGTTTTTAATAAATACAATGAAAATGGAGAAACTAAAAATAAAAATGATGAAAAAATCAAAGAAAAACAGAAAGAAACAGCAAAAAGCCATATGCGGATGTCGCCTACGGTAAAATTTATTTAAATCTCATCTTGATGAGAACTTGAGATTAATAAGTAGTATGAGAATTGTAGGAAGCGGATTAGGAGCACTCGGGTGCTCCACCCCCCTATATTAAAAAATAATTTAGTAATTCAAAAAAGGTAAAAAAATCCCAAAACTTTTTTGAAATCAAATATGACTAGGTATTGTACTCGTATAAAAAGTTTGAGCAAGGAATGATTCCCGTTGACTTCAAGGCAAAAATAAATACGTTCATGATGACAATATAACATGAATAGTACTTGCATCTATTTTTTTTCGCAAATCTTTGACCCCGTATACAACGAAAGTCATTCATGTTTAATCTTTTTATACGAGTGCAATACTTGGTCATGTTTGATTCCATAAAAAGTTCCAGGATTTAGTGAATTATTTTTGAATTACTAAATTATTTTTAAATATAAGGGGGTGTGGCAGCCGAGTGCTTCTATGTATTTTCCGACAATTGTGCAACTATAATGTGCGATGTGGGGGAGACAAAGAGAGACCAAAGTATGCAAGCCTTGATAAATAAATAAATAAAACAGCTATGTTAGTTGCACATACAGATATTTTTGTTAGTTGGGGTGTTGCCATCAGGAGTATGTAAGAAAGCGTGAATTTGATGGCTACAATTGCGCCTTGGTGATGCCGGGATCCGGACTGATCAAATCGATCAAGATCCGTATGGATAGGTGTGACAAGTTGGTTCTGTCCTTTTCCAGGACACGGACTTGTATGCCTCCTGCGCAAATTGAGTCTTCCTGTCTCTAGAAGCGCCAAGGAGCTATCAAGCTTAGCTTAGCCCAGCCAGCAGCAGCTGGAGAATCGCCAGCACGATCGTGACATGCATCAAGCAAAAATCCAATAGCTTTAACGATGATTGGACTCTTCATAGACTTCAATTTAATTTGCAGACAAAATTTGCAGCACCACAGCTGTCAGCCCTGTATTATTCATAATTATTAGTCTCTAGATGCCATCAAGATATGTTTGCTCAGCGAATCAACCTGCGGTTGAGTTGGTTAGGTGGACAGTGGTATCCCCAACCCACCAGGGTTCAAATCCTGGTGCTCGCATTATTCCTGGATTTATTTCAGGATTTTCGGCAATGCGCTTTCAGTGAGAGGAGACGTTCCCGTCGATGACGAGGGCTCAGTCTCTCGGAGGTGCTCATAGGTATGTACTGATGCTCAAAAAAAAAAGATATGTTTGCTCTGTCAGCTTATCTGTTATATCATAATGAAAATTCACTAAATTCACTAGGTGATGGTTGACGAATCTGGTGGAGACGGTTGTTTTTGCGTTGTTGGAGTTAACCGCGGCCGCCCGAGGTTTCAACGGTCTGCATGGGCACGTTCACTGGATGGCAATGATACAAATGGAAGGCCCAAATGGGAAACACAAAGATAAGCCCAACATGTCACACCAGCAGCATCACGTCTTCTCCCTTTCCCGTGATAATTTGGTAGTAGAATGATGCCCCTATTGACTCATCCATGCACTGGCCTTCCCCTAGCAAAACCCCTTCCTCGGTAGTGCAACCTAAACATTTAGGTCCAACTGGCTTTCTCCTAGGTAGTACAAAGTTAAAGTTGTATCGATGGGGATTGATGGAAAAGATGCATAATTATGAACTCTACAAGCCTAATTTTCTAAGACTAACTCATGAGTGATTCTTCTCATCAGATCCGACTCCACATTCTCCCAACATTTCCTTTAATTTCCCATTTCATTCCCCGCAAAAGAGATGTCCCATCTTATGAATTGTACTCGCTTTTCATGGTGCATCGACCATGCCCACATTTCTTACGTTGGATTTCTACAAAAAATAAAGATCTCCTTTCATGATTTTCTACAATACAGAACACCAATCCCACATTGACATAGCTCGACTGTCCCCATCTAACAAAGAGATAATATAATGATGTTCATCCGGTGTTGGGAAGGGGGTGGGGTGCTGAAGCCCGAGCTCGGATTGGTATTAGGCTTTTGGGGCGGGCTGCCCCAAGTTTTAAAATTCAATTTTCACATTGACAACAAATTAGACATGTCGATGTTCGAGTCATTGATGTGCTTGTAATTTTTCATGTAAAAGAGATCAATATACACCTAGTAGAAACGAATTGATGCTAAAAATGTGTGATTTCTTAGAGCACTGAAATTCGTCCTTCTCCAAGGCCCCCGTAACGAGAAGTCGCAAAATCATTAAAGCCGAAGTACCGATTGCTACATTGCCCCTTTAAGCAGGTAATGTGCACGCACCTATCCATCACCATGAAAAAGATATGGATTAGACATGGAATCCTCCACAAAAGGAGCAAGAAACCAAAACCCATCACAAACACCGGGGGCGATAGAACCATTTAAGGGATGAAAAGCAGGGCGAGGCATGGGCATTTGGAGGTGAGGTTTGGACTGATCGTGAGGGGCCTGATTACCAGCAATGATATGAAGGGACTCAAGGGGGAGGGAGGAGGGGAAAGGCTAAGCTAGCTTTGGGTCAACGGCTGCACTAAGGAGGGAGGAGGGGCTGTTGTGGTGTGGCGTGGGTGGTGGGTAGGGGCCCGTGGCCTCCGTAAAAAGGCCCCGGAAAGCAGCGGAGAGGGCTGCGTTTTGGGTCTAGTCTTTTCAGGATACCTTCGCCAATGGAGTGGTGCTAGCATCTAATAACTCCTCTCCTTGTGATTGTCCTGGGAATATTGTTGGGTGGTGGTATATATCCCGAGATAAGATGTTTCCACACTCATAATTAGTGATGGCTGCACCTGGAACGCACGATAGCTTCTGCCTTGGGAGAATGGTCATCTCAGGCCATCCTTTTTTTAGCTTTGCTTGGCTGGTTTCCCTTCCCCTACATGATGTTGATTGATATATGAATCGCAAATTCTTCGGCGAACGGATTGTCATTATTATGAGATAATTTCATGTTTAATGATTTGTTGTTGCACGGTATGCATCTTCGGACCCAACGGCACAAGCATCTTGTTGATCACATGACCCCAAGCTACCTTCCTTACGATAAGATCAACTATTATTATTGGCAACATGTGGTTGCTCTAATCCACAAAAAGAAAACATGGGGTTCTCTATCTTCAAAACTACACCGGTCGCTTGAAAATGAAAAGGGATCGATACTCGAGAGCAACGGGAACTGGAAACGTAGATAAATATCCCAACTCCTATTTGGTGCCCTTAGCGTCGGTTATAGGCTATTCCACAAACTAGGGTGCACCCTCCCGCCGTCTTTGAGTCGGCCCACGATTTTTTCTTTTAAAAATCAAAAAATAGGTTCAAACTCCAAACCTCATGGATTAGTTGCAACCACAGTACAACTAGGACACCTTACTTGTTGTGCCTACATACTTCTTTTTCTCTTCACATTGAGCTGCAATATAACACTAAAAACTTCCGTGTCTGGCTTTCTTTTTTCTCGGTTTTGTTTCGCCAGTTTTTCTTTCTTTTTTCTCGGTTTTGTTTCGCCGGTTTCTCTTTCTTTTTCATTATCTATTTATTTTCCTATTGTTTGCAAAAAACTAAAATGATGAACTTTTCTTCAAAACAAGAACCTTTCAAATTTGTGAACATTTTATCAAACCCGGCAGCATTTTCTCAAGATTGTGAACTTTTTTTTTGAATCCGTGAACCTTTTTTCAAATCCTCGAACTCTTTCCATTTTTTACAAACTTATATTCGCAATTAATCAACTTTTTTCAACTTTGCCAACATTTTCTTCAAAATATAGGGACATTTTAGAAAATTTGATTTTTTTCGAATTCGTGAAGTTACATAAAATTTCGTATATTTTTTTAATTTCATGAAAATTTTCAAATTCGTGACCTTTTTTCAAATTTATGAATTATTTCTCAAATTCGCATACTTTTTCATTTTTGTGATTTTTTAAATTCTTGAGATTTTTTTCAAATTCATGATTTGTTTTAGAATCTATGGAACAAGCAATTTTGTTTCTAAATTTGTGAACATTTTTTAAACTCATGAACATTTCTCAAATTCATTATTTGTTTTAAAATTTATGTATTTTATGCAAACAATTGGAATCTGCACACTATTTTTATAAATTCGCAAAAAGAATCAAAATTTCATGGTTTTGGCATTTCTACTTGAAAAAAATGAGTGCATAAATATTTTACCTGTATAAAATTAGTGGCCATATCAATAACAGTAGAAAATGGCGAACCTTAGAGAAAACTAGCGAGCCTCTTTTCTTGGAGGAACTAGCGATCCATGTTTTTCTTCTTAAGCGGTACCAGCGATCCTCCTGTTTTTTAGGGAACCAACAATCCTCTCATGAGGATGCAAGCAGGTACTGGGGGGAGAGGAGGGACTATTGTGCCGCGGCCCATGAACGAAAATAGTTAGCGCCAAGGACCCCTATCAGCATGTGAAGCGACGAATAGGAGGTCTCGATAAAGATTCAAACCTCCAGCCTAATATATTATGCTTCCCGAATGACCGAGAGTTTGTTGTTGGGCCGACTAAATCCTGAGTCCTTTGTAGAACAATCAAGCAACATGAGAAACCCTATTTGTTTCTCGATGAGGAAATAGCTGAGCTTATGATGGCGTGCACTGAACCTAGCGCAAAGCAATGGTTATTCACTATAAAAGAGTCCATGTCCCATGAAGCATTTGTTAAACTTGTTGTGACCCTGTGGGCGAGAAGAAAGGCCATTCACGAGGGCTAATACCAGAGCCCGCTCTCTACAAATCTGTTTGTGAACCGTTTTACTGCATAGTTGGGAGGAGTATCAGAGATTACTCAAGCACGTCGCACGAGTGTGAGGCAGAGCGAACATATAACAAACTCAGGTTGAGCTGGCCCTGTTCTAATAGCTGCACCACCACCAGGTTTTGCAGTATTGCATGTGGATGCTAGTGTACCAAGGGCCAGTATTGGAGGTTCAGCGGCAGGAGTCTGTAGGGACTCGAATGGAAATTATCTTGGATCCTCCTCGCTGGTCTTACAGGGGATCAACGATGTGACTACTCTAGAGGTAATCGCATGCAGGGAGCCATTGTCACTGGTCGAGGATTTGTTTTTGCACAACATTGTGGTGGTATGTGACTCCAAACAAGTCATGAATGCCATCCAGAAGGGACGAAGTGGCATATATGGGCAAATCATCAAGGAGATCAAGCTGTGAGCTTTGGATTTTAATTGTATATTTTCTTTTTAAAACAGTTTGACAAACTTTGAGGCCAACTTGTTAGCCAAGCATTTGAATTCTTTAAATAGGGGGTGCCATGTATGGTTGGGCTAACCCCGCGATTCGATTTGTTTCCTATCTTCTGTGGATTTTGAGTAATAAAGGTTGATGTTTCTAAAAAAACCAAGGGAAAATCCTATTTGACGCTCGTAGTTCGCAGGCGTCAAATATATGCCTTGATGCCTTAGTGAGGCGTCAAATAGATTCCTTCCACAAACCTAGTTCAAGGAATTCCCACTTTTTTCCGATAAAAAAATTCCCACTGTTTTTGATCGATGTGTACTAGGATTGGTGAGGGGGAGGTGATATATATCGCCTTTAGCGAGCAGCAACACGTGTGCTCACCTTCATGTCCGCCTTGGGGGGCCGGCCTATAAGTCGTCCAAACGTTGTTTTATTTTTTACACGTGCGTCTGGGGAGCTCCAAATCGGCGCTCTCAGCGGCCCAGTTTATGTTTCTAGTGCTCGAAGGGACGCGCTATTGGGCCAGTCCAACTTACATTCGATCGATCGCGGGAAATGTGGCGTGAAAAAAACGTTCACCCGCTTTCCAGCTGGTCTGGTTGATAGATTTTAAAAAAAAACTGGTCTGGTTGACTGGATAGTTGGTTGACCAGTTGACCGGTCAACCTTTGAGTTTTGAAAAAAAATATGAAAAAACGAAAAAAAAGAAAAAATCACAAAAATCTGGAAAAAACTATGTATTGAAAAATGTCTCACGGAGTTTTAAAAAAAGTTCAACTTCAAAAAAGTTCATCAAATTTGAAAACAAGTTCTTCAAATTTACAACAATGTTCATTGAAATTGAAGAACGCTAATTAATTATGAAAAAACTTCATCATATTTAAAGAAAATCATTGAATATGAAAAATATTCATCAAAATTTAAAAAAAAGTTCCATCGAATTTGAAAATTAAAATTACTAAAATACCAATAAAGGTCATGGATTTAAAATAAATAATCTAATTGAGAAAGTTCAACAAATATCAAGTGAAGTTCATCGAATTTAAAAAAAATCATCGAATTTAAAAAAAGTTCATCGAAACTCACAAAAAGTTCATGAATTTTGAAAAAAAAAGTTTATCAATTTGACAACAAACTTCACCAAATTCAAAAAGGTTCATCGAATTTCAAAAAAAGTTCAACGATTTAAAGAAAAATCATGCGCGTATTTGCGAACAATTCATCAATCCCGGAAGAAGAAAAATATAAAACAGGAATATGAAAAAGGTAACAAGAACGAATAGAAGTTCATGGTTACCAAATTGCGCTGGTTGTCATGGTGGTTACCCCATAGGGAGGTCATAGACTCATAGGTTCGATTCGATTCACAAACCATGCGGTTTTTTGCAAATTAAGACACAGAAAAAATAACCTTAGATGTGGCGGCCCAGCGCTGGGGCTCTTTAGGGGCCCATTTGTAAAAGCACTAGTAACGGGCGCCTGAACTGCCAAATAGGGTCTACCGGGCATTTCCTATTTAGATTTCGCTCGCTTCGCTGTCGTTTGCTAATACAAATCGTAAAAATTCCGAAAGAGCTGGGAATCAAACCAAGTACTTCCTGGTTAACAGCGGACTGTGGTAACCACCCCACCACGGTAACTTCATGACGACAATTCTATCACTTGCTTACCTTATCATCGTTTTCTTTCACCTTTTCTACTTTTTGTTTTTCATTTTTCTTTTTAATTTTTTTCCTTCTTCCTCGTTCGATGATCTTTCTCAAATCCATCCACATTTTTCTAAATTTGAAGAATTTTTTTCTAATTCAGCGAATTTTTAAAATTTGCCTTTTTTTTCTCAAATTCGATGAACTTTTTTCAAATCCGATGAACTAATTTTGATGAACTTTTTTGAAAATTGACAATTTTTTCATTCAAATTTGTGAACTTTTTTCAAAATCGAACTATTTTCCTCAAATTTGATGAACGTTTTTCAAAATTGATGAACATTTTTGAAAACTGATGATTTTTATTAAAACAATGAACTTTTTAAACTTTTTCATAATTTTTTTCCAAAATCGGTTTACTTTTTTAAGTTGGTGAACTTTTCTTAAAAAATGATGAACTATTTCTCAAAATCAATGAACTATTTTTAAGTTTGTGAAATTTATCTCAAAATCAATGAACGATTTTAAATTCACGATTTTATAGAAGTAAATGAAAAAACTAAATGATAAATAATAGCGCACCCATACTACTTCATGTACAATTTAGCGCAATTTTTAAGTTCGTTCGATTTACATGTGACCAATTGCTTTGGTGGTTAGTTTTTTTTTGAGGGAACTCTGGTGTTTTTTATGCGTAAAAACCTGATTTATTCATCAAACACCACACGAAGTGGGATACGTCTCAAGTCGTGCGGAGTGCCAAACCAAACGTGGCGCCCCGGACCTCTAGAGAAAGCAAATTTAGCTAAGCTATGTGCTTCATAGTTCACAGCATGAGACTCAAATGAAAAGGTACAATTGAGAAATAACAAATGACTAGTAATCTCAGCAACGATCGCCCCATATGCTTTGAGGGAACTCTGGTGGTCAGCTAAGATCGTGCAAGGATTGCCTACCAAGCAATGCGAGTTCGATCCCCGGGCCGGCCCAACAAGGGGCTGCAGCAGGCGCCAGGAATTTGCGCCCGTAACAGCTGTTTGTGCAATGAGGCGCACACCCCCCATCCCACGGTGGGCCGGCCTGTCTTACTCTTTTTTTTCCTTCTTCTCTTATATCTTTCAAAAAAGGTGGGCACGGGAGTTTCGAACCCTTCACCGCACGGTCTCCATACGAGCGCTGTGACCAACAGGAACAACGTCCTTTTGTGGTTGGGAGGGTCTTTTATAATTCCTCAAATAAAGAACGTGAACCTGTTTTGTGTTTTCTTTCTTTTTGGCCGGTTTTTCTTCTATTTTTCTCCTTTTACCTTTTTCTACTTCGTGAACCTTTTTAGATTTATCAAACATTTTTTTTGAACCATTTTTGATTTTGTGAACTTTTTTTAAAATCAAGAAAATTTTCACAAATCCGACAAACATTTTTCGAATTGGATGAACTTTTTTTGAATTTGTGAACATTTTTCAAAACAGACAAACTTTTTGCAATCTAATGAACTTTTTTTCAAATTCGATGAATTGCTTTTGGAATTGATGAAATTTTTTTGAATTCGTGAACTGTTTTAAAAAATCAATGAACTTTTTGTAGATCCGATGAACTTTCTTTCAAAATCCATGAACTTTTTTCAAATTCGATGAATTTTTTTGGAACTGAAGAACTTTTTTCAGAAAAAATGACAAACATTTCCTTCAAATTTGATGAACTTTAAAAAACGATGAACTTTTTAAAATATGGTGAAGTTTTTTCAAATTTGATGAACATTTTTTAGAATCGACGATTTTTTTTCAAATTAGATGAACTTTTTTCAGAGTCGATGAACTTTTTTCAATTTTGATGAACGTTTTCTCAAATTCAATGAACTTTTTTCAGAATCGATGAACTTTTTTCAAATTCGATGAACATTTTCCCAAAAATGGATGAACTTTTTTAATAATCGATGAACTATTTGTAGAAGTCGACGAACTTTTGCCAAATTCGATTAACCTTTCTCAGAATGGATGAACTTTTTTCAAATTCGATGAACGTTTTCTCAAATACAATGAACTTTTTTCAAATCAATGATTTAGTTTCAAACTCAAGGTCATTTTTTAAATACTTGATTTTTTTTCTCAAATTAGTGAACTCTTTTCATGTTAATGAACTTTGTGAACATGTGAACGTTTTCCTAATTCGTGAACTTGTTTTAATAGACCAATGTTTCTTTGTTGGTTCATGTTTTTTTAAATCTGTGAACTTTCATTTTTTTAAAGAATACCACGTTTATCCAAAATATTATCAAGAAATTCCAAAATACACAAATAGCGTGACTGCAGGTATTCTTATAAAGTCCGCGCTAAAGAGATTGACCTGTGTGTACATAGTGTAGTGCTTTGATAGGTATCGTGAGGAATACAGCGCGGGGGTTCGATTCCTCGTAAAGCTTCTTTTTTGGAACGTTTTCGCAGAGGTAGGTGTGAGCTAGCGAGTGATTAGCTGTTTGCCTTGTGATGGCCCGGCCCATATCCTCCGCGGGCGCCAAGATGCAGAATCGGCGCTTAAAGCGCCCGTTAGGAGCTCCCGGCTTCCCCCTAGCGCCGTATGTGTACCCCGAAGCTCACCTGTGCACCTTCTGGGCCGGTCCATGTGGGGCCCGAGGATCCCAGGTTTTTACTATTCTCTTTTTTTTGTTTTGTCTATTTTTGTTTCTTCTTTTTTACTTTTTCTTTCCTTTTAATTTCTGTTCTCCATTTTCTTTAATCTTTTTTCATCTTTATGTTTTCAATTTTTTTGTAATTTTTCTTTTCAAATTCACAAATACTTTTTCATTCATCGAATTCAAAAAATTGTTCATCATTTAAAAAATGTTCAAAACTTCAAAAAGCGTTCATCGAATTCAACTTTTTTGTTCATCAGATTTAAAAAATGTTCACCAAAACTCACAAATTGTTCACCGGCCTAAACGAATGTTCATTAAATTCAAATTGTATTTATCATTTTCGAAAAATGCTCATCAATTTTAACTATTTTCATCGGATTAAAAAAATGTTCACCAAAATTTAAAATTTGTTCACCCACCTTAAAAATGTTCATTAAATTCAAATTTATTTCATCATTTTCAAAAAATGTTCATCGAATGCACCTTATTTTGTTCGTCGGGTTTAAAAAATTTTCACAGTTTCAAAAAATTGTTCACCGACATAAAAAACGTTCATTAAATTCAAATTTTGTTCATCATTTTTAAAAAATGTTCGTCAAGCTCAAAATTTGTTCATCATATTAAAAAGTGTTCACCAAATTTCCAATATTCTTCACCAACTTCATAAAATGTTCATTTAAATCAAATTTTGTTCATTATTTCCAAAAAGTTTTAACCGAGTTTAAAAAATGTTCACAAAAATTTAAAATTTGTTCACCGACCTAAGAAGTTTCATGAAATTCAAATTTTGTTCATCATTTTCAAAGAATGTTTGTCAAACTTAAATTTTGTTCAATGATTTCAAAATTTATTCATCTATTTTTCAGAAAAATACGTGCTTGAATAGAAATTTTGTTCATCAAGTTAAAGAATTGTTCATCCAATTCAAAATTTGTTCATTAAAATCTAAAAAATATTCATTCTTTTGAAGCGCAAACTTTTTGAATTCAAGAACTATTTTTATGACAATTCACAATATTTTTAATTTTAGAACCAATCATGAATTATTTTAATATAGAATAAAAAAATAAAAATAAAAATAGGAAAATAGAAAATGAAAACAAAAAAGTAGGGGCGCCCGCCCTACGCATGGGCCGGCCCAACAGGGCGCGCGGGGGCGTGGGGGTGCGCCACAAGCGCCATAGAGGAGGTATCTTGCGTCTAGGGCTGCAAGAAAAGCTCGAGGCTCGTGAGCTACTCGAGATCGACTCGTTTTTTGACTCGGATCGAGATCGACTCGAAAAGTCCCCAGCATATTCACCTTAATTTTTTTTGTTTTTCATTTATAGATTTATAATTTTTACCATGTCATTTAGCTCGAAACTAGCTCGAGATCGATTCGAGATCGTTACAAGCTGAGCACGAGTCATGTTCTACAACTCGATCATGAGATTCACTCAGTTTGAGCTCGCTCGAATTTTCATATGAGTTGAGCTGAGCCAACTCCAACTCGCTCGAGCTCGACTCGTTTGCAGCCCTACTTGCGTCTGGTCGCTAGCTTCAAAGGTTACCAACGATTCGTTGTTTTTGCGTCTTATGGCTAACTTTTTACGGTGCACCTCTGATTGCTAGCTTCTTAAAGGCTACCAACAATTATTGTTTTTCTATTTTGGTTTTGCTTTCATAATTATATTTTATATATTAATTTTCAAATAAATACAATGTTTGATTAAAACATTATGTCAAAACATGTTCATGAATATCACCATGTTACGGATTATGTCGGAAGAACCCCAAAGCGGACTGGCCGGTATGAAGTGACTCGATACTCTCATGATCTAGGTAATCATACATACGTTAACTTCCGTGTATGGACTATAAACTTCAGACGATATGATCCCTAAGTTATAACAAATAACTTGGGTCAATTCAAGCCTGTTCTACCAATATCGTGCTCCCATATGTTGTCGGCATTATGGTCATGCACATGATCAGTAAAAACAAAATCATCAACATTTGAGCTAGTCCCAGAGGCAAGACTAGGAATCACGTTTTACCGTTTATGACTCTACACGTGCTGATGAGTTTACTCTGAATCACATATTTGTGAACCATAACAGTTATAGCGTAGAATATAAACTTTAATTATAGACTTAGAAATACAATACTCAAATATTATTGTCTCTAGCACTACATTTTTTAATATTCTGTAAACATTTTTAATACGTTGTTTGCCTCAAAATGTCTGGATGACACATAGAGCGCCATGTTTGGGACAACACATTTAGTTCTAGTGTGTAGCAACCATTTTCTATCCATATTTTACTGGTTTCCAGTTAGATTTTTTATTTACATTTCAAAATAAATATGAACATGTATTTACTTTGAAAAGTGCAAGTTTTAAAATATGATAACCTTTTAATATATTTTGTGGTCGTTTTGAAATACTTTTATGAATACTTCCCAAAATATGAAATTTTCCTGAATTTTTTGAACATTTTAATAAAATTAAAGTTTTCCCGGATTTTGTGAACAATTTTAAAAGAAAAGAGAGAAAATCAACTAGGATTTTCTTTAAACAAATATTATAATTTAAAAAATAAAAAGGAAATAAAACGTGCTACAGATATGAAAAGAGAATAAATACAAATGAAAAAACAGGATGAGAAGTTTCTAGAACCTTCCTAACAATGGAAAGGACCTATGCTAGTCAGGCTGGCCCACTTGCACGTCACCCTGTATGACTGGCGGACACCTTGTCGCACAGAATGACAAATAGGATTTGTCGTGCACCAGAAGCCCTTCTTTGGTTGGTTTGTTATATATTCATGTTTTGTTTCTCGAGTTTCTATTTTGGTTTCACATTTTTTTTCTTTTTCCCTTATTTTCCCTCCTTCCGTTGTTCTTTTACTTTTCTTAAAAAAAATTCCTATTTCCCCCTCTTTCTTCACTTGGTATACATCTTTTTAAATACGATGAATATTTATCTAATACAAGACGAATATTTTCTCAAACATGATTGCCTGTTTTAATAAATGGTGAATTTTTATAAATGTGTTCATGCGTTTTTATGAAATTTTCATATATATTTTATAATTATTCATGTAATTTAATAAAATAATGTTCATGCACTAAATCGTTTTAGCGCTTAAAAAATCATATTCTTATGCTAGAACACAAAAAGAGATTAGAAAAGCAGAGCAAACAAAGGAAAAAATCTTGAATGTTTTTGTTAAACAAACTATACGAGCACCGACACATAAACAATAAACGAAAAACCGGGAACCTTTAATTAGACACCTGTTAAAGCCTGCCAGTATAACCTAGGAACGAAAAATCATGTTCCTAGTTTATATGAGGCGGCATATATGAGGTCTCACTAATAAGGAAGGCCACACCCGAAGCCTTTTGTGGTGGTCGCTATTTGTTGCCCACTGCGTTAGTTTGTTGACCAAACACACATGGAAAACGGTTCAGAGCAAGCACACACGCAGATGCGACTTGGGCCAACTCATTTACTACAAGGATTCCGGTTTTGGTAAAACTCTAGAAGGTTCTGGTACGATTAGCTGATTTAGGAACGTTCTAGAAGGTTCTTTTTGGTTTTATGTTTCATTTTGTTTTTATATTCTCTTTTTCATTTTAATTTTCTTTCAGAAAGATGTTCGCAATTTTACAGAAATGTTTCCAATACTAAAAAACTGTTCAAGTTTTGAAAAACATTCACAAGTTTTAAACAATTGTTAGAATTTAAAGATATAATTTTGTAAAAAAGTTTCATATATTTCAAAATTATAAACATTTAAAATATATGTTCATAATTTTAAATATAGATTCGGAATTTCTAATAAAATGTTCACAAAGTATTTATAAAAATATTTGTATTTTTTAAAATGCGTTATTTCTTAAGAAATTCAGGACATTTCTAGAACTAGTGAAAAAATTGTCCATTTTTAAAATCTATGAACATTTTAAAAGTTTGTGGACCTTTTGAATATGGTTGTTTTGTTTCAATTGATTGGACATTTCATAAAATTTAAATTATTTTTTCCAAAAAATCTTACTAAAATGCAACGGAAAAAGAAGAATGCCGTGTGAAATGGGAAAACCAAAAAAAGAAACGCGAAAAGCTGAACCGAACTGCTTGACTTAAGTGAAGCTTAGATGGGCTGGCCGTGTTGCTCGCGCCTATGGGCGATTGAGGGGCAAATAGGACCTCCCGCCTATGAGGCTCATATATTACTAGTAAGGTACACGTGCATTGCACGCATGAGATTTGGTAACCAAATTATGAATAAATATCACACTATAGCATGTAAGCTTTGAGTCATATATGCATGATGTAGATGTTCGTTTAATTCTTATAGTTCACCTCATCCAAAATCAATTAGTTTTATAAAAAAAACTATTTTAAGATTCATGGAATTGTGCATTGTAAAGCATAAAGTAAAAAACAAAAAGTGACAATTCATTTACAAAAAAAAGTTTGGCAGATATGGAAGATTCTAGAGAACAATGGAGAGGTGCTTTTGTGTTTTGAGGTTTGTGCATTATGCTTAAGTTCAACCATGGAGTCTTCTAGATTGTACATGCGGCAGAATCTGGTGGAATGTAGATGATATCTAACGGTCAGTAGTGCTCGGATTTGCCATCTCTGTACCGTCGGATTGGCTTCATCCAACGATCAACTTTCAAAGTTATTCGCACACTAGGGGTATAGATGTGGCTGCTTCTTCTTAGAGGAAGGCAGATATTTGTGGCTGGGTGTTACCCAATATTTGTATAATGCCTCTGAACATTTTAAATGAGAAAAAAACCTATTTTTCTAAAAGAAAAGGACATCCTACCTTTTGTTTGATATTTCCTTAACTTGGCGTGTTTTTACTTTTTTTAGCTACTATTTTTCCTACTACTAAAAAAATGCTACTATTTTTTCCACTATTCTTTCATTTCCTTTGTTGTTTTATTTTTTACTTCTTTTTATTTTTACATTTATTTTTCCTTCCTATGAAGTAAATGAATATCTTTCAAAATAATAAATTATTTCTTTGCTATATGCACGGAAATTGATTTATATATGCACAGACATTATTCTAATCATACTCAATAACTATATCTGAGTCAACATCCGTTCTTTTTTTCGATTTTCAGAGCAAGCTTCTGTTCTTTTGCTAGTTCAACATGTTTTCATTAGTCCTTCCAGCAAGTGATGTGGTAGGTCATAGACCATCTTAGCCATTGAGTAATAGTCATGTCCAAAAGATATTTATCATAGTGAAGTGAGTTATTATAGTGAGTCTAGTTTCTTAAGGGCCAGGAAGTTAGCCAGAAAAGGAAGTCATAGTGTGGAGCTTTCGAGTACATGATTCCTTGTGTCGCTACAATCAAACCCAATCTATAACCCTTGAACACATGTATGGTATTTCTTCATTATTTGCCAGACTAGAAGCCTGAACTAAAAAGGCTATGGCAACAAGAGTGTAACCTGTGCTAGGGGAGCGATATCCAATGTCAGCTCCTCCGACCGCAAGGCTTCCATGGTGTGGGTGATGGACGGTCGGATGCTTGGGTCTGAGTGCACACACAAGAGCCCGATCAGTAATGTGCGCTCCATCTGTTGACGCACAGCATTGGACTCGCCGCTTATCAGCTTCTCATCTGCGATGTCCAGAATGACATTGCTATGGTACGAACTCCTTACCCGTGATGACAATGAAGGCCTATCATGGAGACGCATTGTTGGATCCCTTCCAGAGACCATCTCTAGTAGGACAATGCCGAAACTGTATATGTCTGACTGCCTGTTCCGTTGGCTTGTGTCGATGAACACAGGGTCTATGTATCCATAAGTACCTTGCACAACATCCGTGGTCTGCTATCCGGTTTCATAATGAACAAACCTTGCCAATCCGAAATCACCTAACTTGGCACTGTATGAAGATCCAAGCAACACGTTGCTGGACTTGATATCACCATGTATGATACATTGTTAGCCTTGCTCGCAATCTACGTGAAGGTATTGCAGTGCACAACCTAGGTCAAGGATGATCTTGTACCTGTTTTTCAAAGCATGTAACCATGCAATATGTATCAAGGAAAAAAGTCAAACTTTGGATTAAACGATGTAAATGCTCTCAGGGTGGAATTATAATGCGTACCTCTTGGACCATGGCAACCAACTCTTGCCTCCATGCAGGTGTTGCTCAAGGCTACCTTGTGGCAACAGCTCATACACAAGGAAGAGCCGCATGTACCTGTCATCCCGTGATGAGGCACAGACTAGCAAGATGCTAATTCGTGCGTGTAGACGGCCCAATCTTTCACGGCGATGCTTGATCAATAGTTCGTCCCCTTGTTCCTCCTCGCAACCTTCAAGATATAATACTCACACGAGTATGAAAATACACGAACAAAAAATAATGATCCCCTCGGATCAACACGTAGGCGTTGATATGATGATCAACCCTTCGTTGCTAGTAATTTCCTCGATGAGAAAATCACAGATAATACACACGATATGGTCGTCCGCGACTCGGACGTTTTCCTGTATATTTCATAACTCCCAAATAAACTGAAAACTGATCTTTACATTGGCCGGGACTAGCCTATTATATAGGCGAACACACACCAATCACACGTAACAAACCAATCTTTAAAGGGCACCACTAGGCATCAGACTACTGATGCCTAGTGTTTTATCAGACCAGTAGAGAGGCGTTCGATTGGATGCCATGCATCCGTTGGATAAGCAAGGCACCTTCAGTTGAGTGTTCCCAAAACTGAAACTAGTTAATGCTGATTACCTGTGATTCCGCTGCTGGATTTCAGCAGGTTGATTGCTAGTCCTTTTAACGTAGGTCTCTAGTATAGTATGTAGCTTGCTTCCATATAAATCGATGCTTCCTATACATACATCGGTGCTTTTTTACAGATTGTTTTCTCCGTGCTTTAGAATCTGCAATATGTGAAACCGTACATGTGGCAAACCCGGTGCATCTGATGTGTTCATGTTTTATTAATAGTGGAAACATATCAATTTATTTTTGTTCTATCGGCTAGCAAATTTGCTTCCATATCAACTGTATATTATTTCAATTTGTCCAACGTGACAATTTATTTTGCATCGTCTAGGCTCAATGCAGACGCGCTGCAATCTGGTATCTGCATCCAAATAAATAGAAATTTGCTTCCAGAGAATTTGTAATTTGCATCCAAAGAAATGAGTATTTGCATCCATAGAATTTGAAATCTGAAACATCTTTTCTGCCATTGTTACAAATTCTTACAAATATATTAAATCTGAAACATCAGCTAGCAAATTTGCTTCCATATCAACTGTATATTATTTCAATTTGTCCAACGTGACCATTTATTTTGCATCCTCTAGGCTCAATGCAGACGCCTTGCAATCTGGTATCTGCATCAGAATAAATACGAATTTGCTTCCAGAGAATTTGGAATTTGCATCCGATGAAATGAGTATTTGCATCCATAGGATTTGGAATATGAATCAAAGAATTCAGAATTTGTTTTCTTGCAACAAAACTGATGCCTTGCTTCAAGAGAGATATACTTTGCTTCCGAATCAACATGATACTATTTTCATAGACTAGAAGAATTGCTTCCATACAAATATAGATTTGTCTCCATTAAAAAGAACAAAGAAAAACTATATCATATATATCAAATAACATGGGGAGTGCTCCCATGGTGATGATCATGTGTCTCCATTAAATATAGAATTTTCTTCTATGATGACAATGATGGTCAGTAAGCTCCACACCATCTACCGCGGTGACACGCACGGCAATCAAAAGTGCGAGGACCCTGTCCCTTGCACTGTTGCCATGCGGACATATGTGATGCTTCTTCCTAACTTCGTATGTGCTTCCTGCAACCCGAGTACATAAACATGTGACGGATTAGCAAACTCTGATGAACAAATCCAAGAGATGGGGAAGAAGATCTAGAGAACTACAATGCTTAAAATAATGGAAATATTCCTTGCATGGGGGATTGACACACTAACCTTCAACTCCAATCAGGGGATCTTCAAAGAGGGGAACACCGGAGTCCACTGCTTGTCGTTCGGCCTTCTGGTGCTACTTCAACCTGGGAGGTAAAGTGTCGAAGCATCAATCACGGAGGGGAAGTTGGGCTCGGCCATCTAACTCCAAGAAGGAGCACCTACACACCTGCAATGTTGCCCGGGGGTACATCGAGGAGAGGAAGAAGGGAGGAGCAGTGGAATGGATCTGGGCAGTGAGGTGGAGAGAAGCGGAGGTACGGATCTAACCAGATGATGGGCGGCGCAATCGTAGAGAAGGCGAGTAGTGCCATGGCGAGCTAGGGAGGTTCATGCGAGGGGGTCTTAGGATGGATGAACGGGTGAGTGATTAGCGGGATGGGATTATGCGGCAGATGCGGGTGGTTAGTAATGAGGCGTTGTGCTTCTTTTTTTTTTCTTTGGAAACGACCAAATAGATTAGATGTATTGGTCGTGGGATTCAGCTAGAACGGACGGTTGTCCATCGGTCTGACGCGGTGCTTCTGATCAGACTATAGATTAAAAGTGTTTTCCTTAATCAGACTCTTCTATCCTATCTCAACTAATCAAGTATTTTTTTAATTAAAAGGATTCGGCAACGTTGACCACCCCAACTAAACATGCAAGGCCTGGACTCCATAAAATATTCACGTTGCCTCTAGTGTAGACTTAAATTACCTACCTAAATCTACAGGTATTGGAAAGGATCCAATTAATATTATGCATGGAGGCGTACGAAACGTGGGCTTTATTTCTTCTGGCTTTGGTTCTTCATCAGCGTCCAGTCTGTGACTTGTTCTGTATACTCTTCTATGTATTGGTACACGTCCTATATGATGAGCAACAACATGTACTGATTCCCTTTCAAATACTGAAGCAATTCTAGGTCCACAAAGCTGACGCACACGACCATCAGTTCCTCGACGAAATCTGACCGCATGCGTGGCATTATTTTCTGCAACTTTTCCATGGATTGACTCATTAACTGGCTCAGTTTTAGTAGGATTATCGATCAACCGCGCCATGCACGTATCATCCCGCCACCAACATATGAACTCAACTAAGATCCTTGGACCGTCGTAGCACCAACCTATCAGTTCGACAAGGTTCCGGTGCCTCAACCGGCTGGCAATCCTGAGTTCGTCCTCCAATGCTTTCCTCCCCTGGCCGGATGCTGCCGGTTTGAATATTTTTACCGCCACTGCTCTTGTTGGACTAGTCAGTTGGCCTCGATAAACAGAGGCAGAACCTCCTTCGCCAAGCTTGTTTTCCTTTGCAAATCTGTTGGCCGCATGTGCCAGCTTGTGATAATCAACATGTGGAAGCCCCCCAGCGAGAGCTCTGTAACTCTTGCTTCTCGTGCATAACTGCCATCGACGGACACCAACAAAGATGCACACAATTGCAATAACTCCAATCATTACCTCTACTCGTTGTTTCCACATAATCTTGGGGCTTTTCGGCTGCAGAACCTTGAAGCTTTGCATCGATGGATCCAAGGTGGAGTTAAACGACCAGGATATGATTTGGCGTATCTCGACTGTTAGGCGATGGATCTCGATCTAAATTCTCACACTCACAGGGTAGCTTACAGAGTTACACTTTGTCTTGTGGGAAGGGAAAGAGAAAGCAAAAGCAAAAAGGGATGCCATGCCGTGCTGTGCCGATGCCTGATCCTCCTGGATACCGAACCAGCTGCTTCCTTCAGCTTATGTAGCATTCGACCACTCCGGGCCCACGAACCTGCGGTTCGGTTGCCTGATCTGAGGTGGCCTGGAGATGACGCGCCCTTGCCCCTGATTGGTGGAAAGATGCTCTTCCGCTGCCACGCTGTTCTTCCTCGCTGACTTGTCAAGGGCTCTGTCCGCTGGGGACGTATCTGATGTTGGGTCCCTAACATCCCCTACTCCTTGAGAGCATGCTTGACCCCAAGCTGGTACAGCCGGATACCTGCCTTTGAGTGCAAGAGCGTTTTCCCAAGAGGCATCGAGTAGCTCTGAATCAGACCAGCGCACCAAGTATTGCTCGTGGCGGCCGGCAGGTGTTTGCCTCCAGCGTTTGTCCAAGAGCTCCACTAGGGTTAGTTCAGCAGAACGGGGTACCGGGAGTGAAGACGATGCGGTTGTACCTGGTGCCAGCGCTTGGCGCAATTGAGAGACGTGAAAGACAGGGTGAATGCGCGACTCTTGCGGCAGTGCTAGCTCATACACCACTGGATTGATCTTGCGAAGTACCTGGAACGGGCCAAAATACCCGAACGATAGCTTGTGGTTGGCTCGTCGATGCACCGACGATTGTACATAAGGTTGCAGCTTGGCGAAGACATCGACACCCACTTGAAACTCCCTGTCAGATCGCTTCTTGTCTGCTTGAACTTTCATAATATGACGAGCTCTGTGCAGGTGTTGCCGCAGTACTTGTTGCATAGTCTTGCGCTCCTCGAGCCAGTCCTTCAGTGCTGGAACTTTGCATACCGATGCTGCTTAAATTCTCCAGTGTCTTGGCTCGTGCCCATACAATGCCTGGAACGGAGACATGTCCAGTGCCGAGTGGTGGCTGGCATTGTACCAGAATTCAGCCAATGAAAGGAACTGAATCCAGTGACTTGGGTAGGCATGGATAAAGCATCACAAATAGATCTCGAGGCACTGATTCACTCTTTCTGACTGTCCATCCGTTTGCGGGTGGTACGGAGTGCTCATCTTCAATTCAGAACCTATGCAGGCAAACAGCTCGCGCCAAAATTTACTGGTGAACACTGGATCTCTGTCCGAGATGATGGCTTTGGGCAGACCATGGAGCTTGTATATATTGTCCAGGTATGCTCTAGCTACCCTGGCTGCTGTGAACGGGTGCTGGAGAGGTAGAAAGTGGGCATAGCGAGTAAATTTATCCACCACCACTAAGATGTAATTTGCTCTGCCTGACTGGGGGAGGCCATAAATGAAGTCCATTGTCACCACTTGCCAGGCTCCCTCTAGAAGTGGAATTGGTTCGAGCAACCCGGGATATTTAACCCTCTCCGGTTTAGCCTGCTGACATATGGCACAACCCTGCACATATTGCCGAATGTCCTGCTTCATCTTTGGCCACACAAAGAGCCTGCGGAGACGTTGATACGTCACAGGGAAACCTGAGTGTCCACCCACAGTGCTATCATGAAAAGCACGCAACATGGCTTGTTGGAGTGCTGGAGATCCACCCAACCATAGCCATTGTCGGAAATACAACAGTCCCTCGGCAACTGAAGATCGACCTTTTGGGTCTGCCTGTTGAGAGAATTGCTCCAATAGCTTCTTTGCATGTGGGTTACTCGAATAACTGGCCTTGATATCTTCAATCCAAGATGATTGGCAGACCGCGATTGCCATGGACTGAATGTCTTTGTGGTGTCGACGAGATAAAGCATCAGCTGAACTGTTTGTGGTCCCTTGTCTGTAGCAGATCTTATAACGTAGCCCCAAAAGTTTGGTAAATGCTTTCTGTTTCCATACTATCGACAGCCGCTGATCATCTAGGTGCACCAAGCTACGCTGATATGTTCTTATCAAGAATTCGTCATGATGCAAGTAGGGACGCCACTGTTCTACTGCCATGAGAATAGCCAAGCATTCCTTCTCGTAGGTGGAAAGGCCGCTGTGCTTGGGAGCCAAGGGCTTTCTCATATAAGCGACCGGGTGTCCTGCCTGCTGTAACACTGCTCGCACCCCATAATCACACGCATCTGTGTCAATGACAAACTGCTTGGAAAAGTCTGGCAGATGTAGAACCGGTGCTGAAATCAGACTTTGTTCCAACAGTTCAAATGCCTTGGCTGTTTCAGCAATCCAAACAAAGGGTTGGTTCTTTTTCAGCAAATTAAAAAGTGGCCTTGCAATAATGCCAAAGTGCTTGACAAATTTCCTGTAGTATCCAGCTAGACCGAGGAAACTACGCACCTATTTGTTGTTGCAAGGAACATGCCAATTTCTGACAGTTTCTATCTTCTCTGTATCTGTGGCCACACCTTGTTCACTGATAACATGTCCTAAATAGGCGATCTGCCGCTGCCCAAAAGCACATTTTGATTTCTTGACTTGCCAATGATCTCTTCGGAGTAATTGCAGCACCTGACGGAGATGTTCCACATGCTTTTTCAGAGTTTTGCTGAAAACCAAGATGTCATCAAAGAAGAGGATGACACATTCTCGCAGTAGTGGTCGCAGGGTACAAGTGACTGCTTCGATGAAAGTTGGGGGTGCAGCAGCAAGCCCAAACGACATGACCAAGTACTCCCAATGCCCCGAGTGAGTTGTGAAGGCTGTTTTGTATTCTTCCCCTTCTGCCAATCTTATCTGGTGGTATCCTGCACGCAAATCCAATTTAGAGAACCATTTCGTTCCAACCAATTCATCGAGTAGCTCATCTATGATTGGAACTGGATACTTGCTGACAATCGTCATCGCATTCAGACATCTATAGTCCACACACAGCCGCCATGTACCATCTTTCTTCTTCACCAAAAGAGCAGGTGAAGAAAAGGGGCTCGTACTCTCTCTGATGATGCCTGCATCTCGCAATTCTTTAACTTGATGCTCTATCTCATTCTTGAGCTCTGGTTTGTGGCGGTATGGTCGTTGATTGACAGGTTGCACCCCTTCCATGAGCGGAATTCTGTGATCGCAAGCACGCCTGGGTGGAGTCCTTTTGGTTCCTCGAAAACATCTGTATATTGTTCCAGAACTCGGAGGATCTCTACTAGAATGGCTTCTTCTTGTAATCCTGCTTCACTCACAGCATTCAGGTGGACCACATACGCTACCGAGCCCTGCTTGCATAACGTTAACAATTCTTGGGATGATATAGCAGAGCACTGATGTTGATTATTGCTAACTGCTTGCAATTCGACCAGCCCTTCCTCCGTTGTAACTGTCATATGTTGCGCCTCCCAATCAATGTTCATGGGACTGTGTTTCTTGAGCCAGTCCATCCCCAAGATAGCATCATAAGCTCCAAGTGATAGGAGTTTGAAATATGTGACAAATTCATGCCCCTGAGATGTCCATTGGCACTGTGGTATGAAACTGTCGCAGTTCAACACAACCCCATCTTCCACTTTAACTCTGCATGTCTTGGGCAGTTTGCATACTCTAGATAGCTTGGCTGCCATGTGATGATTGAAAAATGAGGATGAGCTGCCCGAGTCAACCAACAATGACATTTCCTCCCCTTGAATCCATGCGTGCAGTTGCATCACACCCGTCCTGGCAGACCCATCCACCGCTTGCTTGGAAATGGTGCAGAGGTTGTCTTCGTCCAGCTCGTTTGGTTCACGATTGTTTTCCCCTAGCACCTCTTTTGTTGCGAATAGCTCCAATAGTTCCTCCACTACATGCATCTGCATAGTAGGAGGACATGTGTGATCCTTGCCCCATCGTTCACCACATTTAAAACACAGACCTCAGGTGCGCCTGAAAGAACGCAATGCTGCCATCTTACTGCCTTCTGCTCCGGCCCTTGATGATTCGGTACCCTGGTAATCTTCCGCTTTGGCCGCAGGCACTGACAGTCTTGCAGCACTCAACGACAGACTTGGCATACCGACTCCCACCAAACGCGGTACTGGTGAGCGGATGGATGCAGAGCGTAAGGTGTTCTCCCCATCGGCCACTTCCTCCTGAAGCAGAGCAAGCGAACAAGATGTGTCGAGGTCTGGTGGTCTCTGAATGAGCACCACTGCTCGTATATCCACCCGTAGTCCCTCGATGAATCGTGTAAGAAAGAAATACGGATGTGTCAGTTCAGAATAAGAGATCAATGAAATCTGCAACTGATTCAGTCTGACAGATAGCATAAAACTGGCGAATCAGCGATTGGTGTTTGTCACGCCCAAATCGAGTGCACAGCAACGCTGTGAATGATTCCCACGCAAGACCAGCGATCTTGCGCTGCACAGACTGCAACCAAATGGCTACCGGACCAGAGAAATTCAGAATTGCCATGGGTACCCAATAGGATTCATGAACCCCAAACATCTAAAAATATTGCTCTGCCAGCGTTTTCGAGAGCTGCGGATTATAGCCAGCGAAGCTGGGAAACGAGATCGATGGAGGTGTTTGCCCCATCGCCGCGAGCACTTGTGAGGATAACAGAGGGGAATTAGGGGACTGGATCAAGGCCATACCCGTGACCGGGAAGCCGCCGGTGACTCGAGAGTCACCGTCGGAGGTCCCCCGGGGTGCAGTGACGCGCCGTGGCATGGTTGCCCTTGGATCTCGCACGCGACCATAGGAGGGGCCGCAGGAGGCGGGAATCCGCTAGATGGTGCGGTCTATGTTGACGCGGCTTGGAGCGCGGCGATGGAGGACTCCAGCTGGGCGAATCACGCCTCCATCTCCGGCTTCCAGGAGACGAGGGCGTCGATCCGGGCGGTCTGCATCGCCACAACCTTGAGGATGGCCTTGCTGTCGTCGTCCTACTTGTTGGTGCGGGCGACGGCGTCTTCGCTCATCTTGTTGAGGTACGCCTTCAGCACCGGGTCCATGGTGGCGATGAGGGTGTCGCGCGCTTGCTTCCGGCGGCGAGTTTCCAGCGTGGTGGACTGGTAGTGGCGGTGGCAGCGGAAGGGTGGTTGGTGGCTAGCTGATACCATGATGTTAGGCGATGGATCTCGATCTGAATTCTCACACTCACAGGGTAGCTTACAAAGTTACACTTTGTCTTGTGGGAAGGGAAAGAGAAAGCAAAAGCAAAAAGGGATGCCATGCCGTGCTGTGCCGATGCCTGATCCTCCTGGATACCGAACCAGCTGCTTCCTTCAGCTTATGTAGCATTCGACCACTCCGGGCCCACGAACCTGCGGTTCGGTTGCCTGATCTGAGGTGGCCTGGAGATGACGCGCCCTTGCCCCTGATTGGTGGAAAGATGCTCTTCCACTGCCACGCTGTTCTTCCTCGCTGACTTGTCAAGGGCTCTGTCCGCTGGGGACGTATCTGATGTTGGGTCCCTAACATCCCCTACTCCTTGAGAGCATGCTTGACCCCAAGCTGGTACAGCCGGATACCTGCCTTTGAGTGCAAGAGCGTTTTCCCAAGAGGCATCGAGTAGCTCTGAATCAGACCAGCGCACCAAGTATTGCTCGCGGCGGCCGGAAGGTGTTTGCCTCCAGCGTTTGTCCAAGAGCTCCACTAGGGTTAGTTCAGCAGAACGGGGTACCGGGAGTGAAGACGATGCGGTTGTACCTGGTGCCAGCGCTTGGCGCAATTGAGAGACGTGAAAGACAGGGTGAATGCGCGACTCTTGCGGCAGTGCTAGCTCATACACCACTGGATTGATCTTGCGAAGTACCTGGAACGGGCCAAAATACCCGAACGATAGCTTGTGGTTGGCTCGTCGATGCACCGACGATTGTACATAAGGTTGCAGCTTGGCGAAGACATCGACACCCACTTGAAACTCCCTGTCAGATCGCTTCTTGTCTGCTTGAACTTTCATAATATGACGAGCTCTGTGCAGGTGTTGCCGCAGTACTTGTTGCATAGTCTTGCGCTCCTCGAGCCAGTCCTTCAGTGCTGGAACTTTGCATACCGATGCTGCTTAAATTCTCCAGTGTCTTGGCTCGTGCCCATACAATGCCTGGAACGGAGACATGTCCAGTGCCGAGTGGTGGCTGGCATTGTACCAGAATTCAGCCAATGAAAGGAACTGAATCCAGTGACTTGGGTAGGCATGGATAAAGCATCACAAATAGATCTCGAGGCACTGATTCACTCTTTCTGACTGTCCATCCGTTTGCGGGTGGTACGGAGTGCTCATCTTCAATTCAGAACCTATGCAGGCAAACAGCTCGCGCCAAAATTTACTGGTGAACACTGGATCTCTGTCCGAGATGATGGCTTTGGGCAGACCATGGAGCTTGTATATATTGTCCAGGTATGCTCTAGCTACCCTGGCTGCTGTGAACGGGTGCTGGAGAGGTAGAAAGTGGGCATAGCGAGTAAATTTATCCACCACCACTAAGATGTAATTTGCTCTGCCTGACTGGGGGAGGCCATAAATGAAGTCCATTGTCACCACTTGCCAGGCTCCCTCTAGAAGTGGAATTGGTTCGAGCAACCCGGGATATTTAACCCTCTCCGGTTTAGCCTGCTGACATATGGCACAACCCTGCACATATTGCCGAATGTCCTGCTTCATCTTTGGCCACACAAAGAGCCTGCGGAGACGTCGATACGTCACAGGGAAACCTGAGTGTCCACCCACAGTGCTATCATGAAAAGCACGCAACATGGCTTGTTGGAGTGCTGGAGATCCACCCAACCATAGCCATTGTCGGAAATACAACAGTCCCTCGGCAACTGAAGATCGACCTTTTGGGTCTGCCTGTTGAGAGAATTGCTCCAATAGCTTCTTTGCATGTGGGTTACTCGAATAACTGGCCTTGATATCTTCAATCCAAGATGATTGGCAGACCGCGATTGCCATGGACTGAATGTCTTTGTGGTGTCGACGAGATAAAGCATCAGCTGAACTGTTTGTGGTCCCTTGTCTGTAGCAGATCTTATAACGTAGCCCCAAAAGTTTGGTAAATGCTTTCTGTTTCCATACTATCGACAGCCGCTGATCATCTAGGTGCACCAAGCTACGCTGATATGTTCTTATCAAGAATTCGTCATGATGCAAGTAGGGACGCCACTGTTCTACTGCCATGAGAATAGCCAAGCATTCCTTCTCGTAGGTGGAAAGGCCGCTGTGCTTGGGAGCCAAGGGCTTTCTCATATAAGCGACCGGGTGTCCTGCCTGCTGTAACACTGCTCGCACCCCATAATCACACGCATCTGTGTCAATGACAAACTGCTTGGAAAAGTCTGGCAGATGTAGAACCGGTGCTGAAATCAGACTTTGTTCCAACAGTTCAAATGCCTTGGCTGTTTCAGCAATCCAAACAAAGGGTTGGTTCTTTTTCAGCAAATTAAAAAGTGGCCTTGCAATAATGCCAAAGTGCTTGACAAATTTCCTGTAGTATCCAGCTAGACCGAGGAAACTACGCACCTATTTGTTGTTGCAAGGAACATGCCAATTTCTGACAGTTTCTATCTTCTCTGTATCTGTGGCCACACCTTGTTCACTGATAACATGTCCTAAATAGGCGATCTGCCGCTGCCCAAAAGCACATTTTGATTTCTTGACTTGCCAATGATCTCTTCGGAGTAATTGCAGCACCTGACGGAGATGTTCCACATGCTTTTTCAGAGTTTTGCTGAAAACCAAGATGTCATCAAAGAAGAGGATGACACATTCTCGCAGTAGTGGTCGCAGGGTACAAGTGACTGCTTCGATGAAAGTTGGGGGTGCAGCAGCAAGCCCAAACGACATGACCAAGTACTCCCAATGCCCCGAGTGAGTTGTGAAGGCTGTTTTGTATTCTTCCCCTTCTGCCAATCTTATCTGGTGGTATCCTGCACGCAAATCCAATTTAGAGAACCATTTCGTTCCAACCAATTCATCGAGTAGCTCATCTATGATTGGAACTGGATACTTGCTGACAATCGTCATCGCATTCAGACATCTATAGTCCACACACAGCCGCCATGTACCATCTTTCTTCTTCACCAAAAGAGCAGGTGAAGAAAAGGGGCTCGTACTCTCTCTGATGATGCCTGCATCTCGCAATTCTTTAACTTGATGCTCTATCTCATTCTTGAGCTCTGGTTTGTGGCGGTATGGTCGTTGATTGACAGGTTGCACCCCTTCCATGAGCGGAATTCTGTGATCGCAAGCACGCCTGGGTGGAGTCCTTTTGGTTCCTCGAAAACATCTGTATATTGTTCCAGAACTCGGAGGATCTCTACTAGAATGGCTTCTTCTTGTAATCCTGCTTCACTCACAGCATTCAGGTGGACCACATACGCTACCGAGCCCTGCTTGCATAACGTTAACAATTCTTGGGATGATATAGCAGAGCACTGATGTTGATTATTGCTAACTGCTTGCAATTCGACCAGCCCTTCCTCCGTTGTAACTGTCATATGTTGCGCCTCCCAATCAATGTTCATGGGACTGTGTTTCTTGAGCCAGTCCATCCCCAAGATAGCATCATAAGCTCCAAGTGATAGGAGTTTGAAATATGTGACAAATTCATGCCCCTGAGATGTCCATTGGCACTGTGGTATGAAACTGTCGCAGTTCAACACAACCCCATCTTCCACTTTAACTCTGCATGTCTTGGGCAGTTTGCATACTCTAGATAGCTTGGCTGCCATGTGATGATTGAAAAATGAGGATGAGCTGCCCGAGTCAACCAACAATGACATTTCCTCCCCTTGAATCCATGCGTGCAGTTGCATCACACCCGTCCTGGCAGACCCATCCACCGCTTGCTTGGAAATGGTGCAGAGGTTGTCTTCGTCCAGCTCGTTTGGTTCACGATTGTTTTCCCCTAGCACCTCTTTTGTTGCGAATAGCTCCAATAGTTCCTCCACTACATGCATCTGCATAGTAGGAGGACATGTGTGATCCTTGCCCCATCGTTCACCACATTTAAAACACAGACCTCAGGTGCGCCTGAAAGAACGCAATGCTGCCATCTTACTGCCTTCTGCTCCGGCCCTTGATGATTCGGTACCCTGGTAATCTTCCGCTTTGGCCGCAGGCACTGACAGTCTTGCAGCACTCAACGACAGACTTGGCATACCGACTCCCACCAAACGCGGTACTGGTGAGCGGATGGATGCAGAGCGTAAGGTGTTCTCCCCATCGGCCACTTCCTCCTGAAGCAGAGCAAGCGAACAAGATGTGTCGAGGTCTGGTGGTCTCTGAATGAGCACCACTGCTCGTATATCCACCCGTAGTCCCTCGATGAATCGTGTAAGAAAGAAATACGGATGTGTCAGTTCAGAATAAGAGATCAATGAAATCTGCAACTGATTCAGTCTGACAGATAGCATAAAACTGGCGAATCAGCGATTGGTGTTTGTCACGCCCAAATCGAGTGCACAGCAACGCTGTGAATGATTCCCACGCAAGACCAGCGATCTTGCGCTGCACAGACTGCAACCAAATGGCTACCGGACCAGAGAAATTCAGAATTGCCATGGGTACCCAATAGGATTCATGAACCCCAAACATCTAAAAATATTGCTCTGCCAGCGTTTTCGAGAGCTGCGGATTATAGCCAGCGAAGCTGGGAAACGAGATCGATGGAGGTGTTTGCCCCATCGCCGCGAGCACTTGTGAGGATAACAGAGGGGAATTAGGGGACTGGATCAAGGCCATACCCGTGACCGGGAAGCCGCCGGTGACTCGAGAGTCACCGTCGGAGGTCCCCCGGGGTGCAGTGACGCGCCGTGGCATGGTTTCCCTTGGATCTCGCACGCGACCATAGGAGGGGCCGCAGGAGGCGGGAATCCGCTAGATGGTGCGGTCTATGTTGACGCGGCTTGGAGCGCGGCGATGGAGGACTCCAGCTGGGCGAATCACGCCTCCATCTCCGGCTTCCAGGAGACGAGGGCGTCGATCCGGGCGGTCTGCATCGCCACAACCTTGAGGATGGCCTTGCTGTCGTCGTCCTACTTGTTGGTGCGGGCGACGGCGTCGTCGCTCATCTTGTTGAGGTACGCCTTCAGCACCGGGTCCATGGTGGCGATGAGGGTGTCGCGCGCTTGCTTCCGGCGGCGAGTTTCCAGCGTGGTGGACTGGTAGTGGCGGTGGCAGCGGAAGGGTGGTTGGTGGCTAGCTGATACCACGATGTTAGGCGATGGATCTCGATCTGAATTCTCACACTCACAGGGTAGCTTACAGAGTTACACTTTGTCTTGTGGGAAGGGAAAGAGAAAGCAAAAGCCAAAAGGGATGCCGTGCCGTGCCGATGCCTGATCCTCCTGGATACCGAACCAACTTCTTCCTTCAGCTTATGTAGCATTCGACCACTCCGGGCCCACGAACCTGCGGTTCGGTTGCCTGATCCGAGGTGGCCTGGAGATGACGCGCCCTTGCCCCTGATTGGTGGAAAGATGCTCTTCCGCTGCCACGCTGTTCTTCCTCGCTGGCTTGTCAAGGGCTCTGTCCGCTGGGGACGTATCTGATGTTGGGTCCCTAACATCCCCTACTCCTTGAGAGCATGCTTGACCCCAAGCTGGTACAGCCGGATACCTGCCTTTGAGTGCAAGAGCGTTTTCCCAAGAGGCATCGAGTAGCTCTGAATCAGACCAGCGCACCAAGTATTGCTCGCGGCGGCCGGCAGGTGTTTGCCTCCAGCGTTTGTCCAAGAGCTCCACTAGGGTTAGTTCAGCAGAACGGGGTACCGGGAGTGAAGACGATGCGGTTGTACCTGGTGCCAGCGCTTGGCGCAATTGAGAGACGTGAAAGACAGGGTGAATGCGCGACTCTTGCGGCAGTGCTAGCTCATACACCACTGGATTGATCTTGCGAAGTACCTGGAACGGGCCAAAATACCCGAACGATAGCTTGTGGTTGGCTCGTCGATGCACCGACGATTGTACATAAGGTTGCAGCTTGGCGAAGACATCGACACCCACTTGAAACTCCCTGTCAGATCGCTTCTTGTCTGCTTGAACTTTCATAATATGACGAGCTCTGTGCAGGTGTTGCCGCAGTACTTGTTGCATAGTCTTGCGCTCCTCGAGCCAGTCCTTCAGTGCTGGAACTTTGCATACCGATGCTGCTTAAATTCTCCAGTGTCTTGGCTCGTGCCCATACAATGCCTGGAACGGAGACATGTCATTGGGAGGCCCGACTTGAGGTTCCTGTCCGGCAAGTCATTGGGAGGCCCGACTTGAGGTTCCTGTCCGGCAAGGTCGCGTTGGCGTACACCCAGGATTGGATGGAGTTGACGTCGATGCCTATGTGGTTGCCGCTGTGGTCGACCTCAGGGTTCCTGAGGGTGTCAAACTGACCGCTACGGCCCGGTTGGCGCCGGTCGAGACCCTGCCGTCGTCTTTCGGGTAGAGGACAAGGTTGCGACCATTGTTGAAGGGATCAGGGATGCTCGTTGGAGGATAATGCCCCAGGAAGAAAGCCATGCCATCGCCACTGGATGTGTTACTGCTTGCAGCCTTGATTCGGAAGGTGAAGGAGGTCTTGAATCCGGCGAGCTCGCCGGTGGTGGCGTCCCAGAGATTCACGGGGTTCTTATGCAACACCCGACCTATGCTGTTGCTTGGACTCCCGCCGGCTTTTGTCAGATGGATCATCCAAGAGTCGTGGTCAAAGTGCGCGCCGCGCTGGAAGTGGAGGTGCTTGGTGGCGTCATGGCCACCCGGACGGGAGAAGTTGGCGGTGAAAGAGAGGGAGGTAGCACGAGGTGAGTGCAGAGACCATACCGAGTAGTAGAGAAGCATGAGCATCTGTATTTCGGTGGGAGAAGCTCACAACAGCCATTTGCTTCGGAAGGAAGCTCGTGAACGAACACATCCTATATAATAGCTCGTGATCACGATGGAGGCTATATATTTGCATTGCAAATGAACAACCAGCTGCCGAGGGATCGGATCAGACCTTGACGCCAGGTTGCACGCACATCATGCATACAGGCCGGAATGACATCTTGGTAGTGTCCGTTAGGCAGAAAGGGTTAGTAAGCCAAACGAGAACACCTCAACTCTCCCCCACCCCCAGACACGCGCGTCCCTCCCAGGGCGACTTTGGTGGCGAAACCATAGCCGCCACCCGAGAGCCCTCCTCCTCGTCGCTCCCTTGCCGCTGGAGCATGCAAGGCGGGCAAAGCCCCTTCCAGCGGACGGTGGCGGCGGGGTTGTCCCTTCCAGCGCTTGTCACCGGGCCGTGGAAGTTCTCGGGGTGGCTGCGCGACCCTGGCGCGGGCCGGGCGGTGGATCTGGTGAAGGCAGGTGGCGCCCGCAGCCTGCGCGGTTCCCGTGTGGTGGAGGGCGCGAGGTGGTGGAGTGGAGAGCGGGTGGCGGCAGGTCATCGTCCCGCGGTCTGAGCGGGCTGGATCTGGGCCCGGCGGGCCGGTGGTGGCGGTGGGGGTGTTCTGCTCATGTCCGGCTCTGGTGGTGGAGGTAGGCGGCGGTGGGTGGTGCTCTTCCCTTCGGCGAGTTCTGCGAGATGCCTGCATTCCTTGCAGCATGTGCGACACGGTTTGGTGCTGTCCGCCCCGACTTGGTGCGGCTGTGAGAAAACCGAACTGCTCCGGCCTTCTCTTGGTGGCGCCGGCTGCAATTGGAGCTGACGGGGTGGGGTGCACAGATCCAGATGAAAATCTTGCAAAGACCTTGTCGATGCCGGCGGCAACAGTGTCTGTGGGCGTCGCTTCCCTCCTTGGGGGTGCCGTTGAGGAGCCTGTTGCAACCCCATGGCTCATTTCTTCAGACTCCGGGTGAAAACCTTAGATCGGGCGTTGCCAGATCGGATGACGGTGTTGGTTCTCCATCACTTTCTCCTTGGAGACGTCATTTGTGGAGTTCTTGTGGAGGGCTGTCATGATGCAGCTGGCTGAAAGGGGAGGTTGGGTTCATGGGTGGCCGGCGGGGGCATGTGTTCTGTACATGGTGGTGGCGGTGGAAGTGCTTTGATGACATTGCTGATTCGGGACATGCTAAGTTCTGGTTCCCTCTCTAGCTATGGTTGGCCTCCTCTCAGGGATGTTCGTGGCGGCAGTGAGGTCTCGGCGTTCGACATCCTTCGAAGATGTTGCAGGCACTTGTTACTTGGCATGGTGCCCAGGTTTGCTCATTTGGTGATGGTGGTCGATGTGACGCCAAGAGGAGGTGCACTACTTGTCTCGGTGGAACATTGCCCTTCGGTGCCATCAGCGACTTTCGTTCTCGTGATGTCACCTTGGTGATGGGATGCCCTTCGACGGCATTGCGAATCTCCTAGGTCTTCAAGTTCAAGAGTGATCGTTGGGCAGGCCGTCTCGATGTCGGGTATCCGTTCGATTGATCCAACAAGACTCCTCCCTTCTCTTCTCGGTTTGTTCCAGTTCTGTTGGGTGTCAGGTTCAAGGTTTGTACTGCCAAGGCATAATTCGTTTCGGTTCTCTCTTTGTTCCCTTGTTCCTTCTGGTGGGTGTTGCGTGCTACATCTTGTAGTCGTTGTGTTGTATCTTGTTCTGTTTTATGATGAAAATGAAAATGGTTCAGGCCGGCTTTTGCCCGCCGTAGCAGCTTAAAAACAAACGCCTCAACGCCTTTCTGCGCTATCTCCTAGGTGAGATTTAAGAAGTACGAGTAGTATGTACTCTAGTTGGGCACGGTATCTCAGACCATCTCTTTTATCTGGCTTTGGCTGGATTCCCTTCTGTTTGCTACATGATCGGTTTGACATATGAACTCCAAGTTCATTACTGGAATGGAGTATCACAAGGTCAGTTCACGTTTCATTATTTGTGTAAGAGCAACTGTAGCTGATCCCTAAAAAATAGAGGAGTATTCAGCTGAGTAAATCTTACTGGAGTAATTGTACTCTACTAACTTTTGACCGGTAGTCGACCTCGTAGTTTTAGAGGAGTAAAAAACAAATTTGGATCAGATGAACATATAGATTCGACTTAAAGAAACTTTTTAACCGAAATTCGACAAATAATTCACATTACCATACGGCCAAACATAGTATAGTTTTAAACCTAAACTTAAACTTAAACTTGAACTTCACCGTCATTTTAGTCACTATCTGACTTTGCGAGGGACAGCCAGTTCACCCTAGAAATCCCACCGCCCATGGGGTCAGGCCCTATGTGCCGTCATCGTTGAAGTCGGGGAAGGTTCTTCACCACTCTTGAATGTCGTAGTCCTCATCGCTTGAGAGGACGATGATGTCCACCCTGCCGGCCGTTCGCTGCTCGACACTCGGCCTCCACTAGCACGTGGTACGGGCGATGGGGGTCCGCCATGTACGTCTCGTCGACAGCCTCCATCGGGACCCGTTCCCTCGCTTCTCGGTCCTCCCGAGCCACCAACGCGTTGACCACCCTCGCCTGGGACGGATCGAGCAGTGGCCTCTCGCCCCACTCAAAATTCCGCCGCCCGCGGCAAAGTGTAGCCAGCCGGACCAAATGTCATACTCGAGGACGGCGAGCTCGGCGGCGTGGAAGGATCCGAGCCACATTTTTTTGTGGGTCTCCCGATTCGTAATTTCTACCACACACGTCCCCCATGCCTGCTGCCGCATGCAGGTATGGCCTCTATGACGGCAGCGACATGGGGAGGTCGAGGAAACCTGTGAGCCTGCCAGATGGGGCCGCAGTGCCACGGCGGCGGCGTGAGGAGGATGCGCTGGTGCTGAGCTGGTGGCGGGGAGCGGTGGCCACGGAATCCGTCCATGGCGGCATCAGTGGCGGAGTCGTCAGTGAGGGGGATTGGGGGGAGAAGTGTTGGGGAACGTAGTAATTTCAAAAAAATTCCTACGCACACGCAAGATCATGGTGATGCATAGCAACGAGAGGGGAGAGTGTTGTCGATGTACCCTCGTAGACCGAAAGCAGAAGCGTTATGACAACGTGGTTGATGTAGTCGTACGTCTTCACAATCGACCGATCCTAGTACCGAACGTACGACACCTCCGCGATCTGCACACGTTCAGCTCGGTGACGTCCCATGAACTCACGATCTAGTAGAGCCTCGAGGGAGAGCCTCGTCAGCACGACGGCGTGATGACGGTGATGATGAAGCTACCGGCGCAGGGCTTCGCCTAAGCACTACGACGATATGACCGAGGTGGATTATGGTGGAGGGGGGCACCGCACACGGCTAAGAGATCAGTGATCAACTTGTGTGTTTATGGGGTGCCCCCTCCCCCGTATATAAAGGAGTGAGGAGGGGGAGGGCCAACCCTCTACTATGGCGCGCCCTGGGGAGTCCTACTCCCACCGGGAGTAGGATTCCCCCCTTCCATGTAGTAGGAGTAGGAGAGAAGGAAGGAGGAGAGAGGGAGAAGGAAAAGGGGGGCGTCGCCCCCTTCCTAGTCCAATTCGGACTAGAGGGGGAGGGGGCGCGCGACCTGCCCTGGCCACCCCTCTTTCTCTCCACTAAGGCCCATAAGGCCCATTACACTCCCCGGGGGGTTTCGGTAACCCCCCGGTACTCCGGTATATGTCCAAACTCACTCGGAACCCTTTCGATGTCCAAACATAGCCATCCAATATATTGATCTTTATGTCTCGACCATTTCGAGACTTCTTGTCATGTCCATGATCATATCCGGGACTCCGAACTAAAGAAAATATGCCCTAGAGGCAATAATAAAGTTATTATTTATTTCCTCATATAATGATAAATGTTTATTATTCATGCTAAAATTGTATTAACCGGAAACATAATACATGTGTGAATACATAGACAAACATAGTGTCACTAGTATGCCTCTACTTGACTAGCTCATTGATCAAAGATGGTTGAGTTTCCTAACCATAGACATGAGTTGTCATTTGATTAACGGGATCACATCATTAGGAGAATGATGTGATTGACTTGGCCCATTCCGTTAGCTTAGCACTTGATCGTTTAGTTTACTGCTATTGATTTCTTCATGACTTATACATGTTCCTATAACTATGAGATTATGGAACTTCCGATTACCGGAGGAACACTTTGTGTGCTACCAAAGATCACAATGTAACTGGGTGATTATAAAGGTGCTCTACAGGTGTCTCCGATGGTACTTGTTGAGTTGGCATTGATCGAGAATAGAATTTGTCACTCCGATTGTCGGAGAGGTATCTCTGGGCCCTCTCGGTAATGCACATCACTATAAGCCTTGCAAGCAATGTGACTAATGAGTTAGTTACAGGATGATGCATTACAAAACGAGTACAAAGACTTGCCAGTAACGAGATTGAGCTAGGTATCAAGATACCGAGGATCAAATCTCGGGCAAGTAACATACCGATGACAAAGGGAATAACGTATGTGGTTATGCGGTTTGACCGATAAAGATCTTCGTAGAATATGTAGGAACCAATATGAGCATCTAGGTTTCGCTATTGGTTAATTTCCGAAGACATGTCTCGGTCATGTCTACATAGTTCTCGAACCCGTAGGGTCCGCACGCTTAAAGTTCTGTGACGATCGGTATTATGAGTTTTTGTGTTTTGATGTACTGAAGATAGTTCGGAGTCTCGGATATGATCACGGACATGACAAGGAGTCTCGAAATGGTCGAGACGTAAAGATTGATATATTGGACGACTATGTTCGGACACCAGAAGTGTTTCGAGAGGTATCAGACATATACCGGAGTACTGGGGGTTATCGGAACCCCCACGGGAGTATAATGGGCCTATTGGGCCTTAGTGGAGAAGAGGAGGGGCGGCCAGGGCAAGCCGCGTGCCCCCTCCCCCTAGTCCGAATTAGACAAGGAGGGGGGCGGCGCCCCCTTTTCCTTCCCCTCTCTCTCCTCCTCCCCCCTTCTCCTACTCCTACTAGGAAAGGAGGAGTCCTACTCCCGATGGGAGTAGGACTCCCCCCTTGGAGCTCCCTCCTCCCGGCCGGCCGCCTCCCCCTAGCTCCTTTATATACGGGGGCGGGGGGCACCCCAAGACATACAAGTTGATCATTGATCTCTCCCAGCCGTGTGCGGTGCCCCCCTCCACCATAATCCACCTCGGTCATATTGTAGTGGTGCTTAGGTGAAGCCCTGTGACGGTAGCTTCATCAACATCCTCACCATGCCGTCGTGCTGACAAAACTCTCCCTCGAGCTCTACTGGATCGTGAGTTCGCGGGACATCACCGAGCTGAACGTGTGCTGAACGCGGAGGTGCCGTACGTTCGGTACTGAGGATCGGTTGATCATGAAGACGTACAACTACATCAACCGCGTTGTCATAACGCTTCCGCTTAACGGTCTACATGGGTATGTGGAAGACACTCTCCCCTCTCATTGCTATGCATCACCATGATCTTGCGTGTGCATAGGATTTTGTTTTGAAATTACTACGTTCCCCAACACGAACTACCTTCGGTACATCAAAACACATAAACTCATAATACCGATCGTCACCGAACATTAAGCGTGCGGACCCTACGGGTTCGAGTACTATGTAGACATGACCGAGACTCATCTCCGGTCAAAAACCAATAGCGGAACCTGGATGCTCATATTGGTTCCTACATATTCTAGGAAGATCTTTATCGCTCAAAACCACATAACAACATACGTTGTTCCCTTTGTCATCGGTATGTTACTTGCCCGAGATTCGATCGTCGGTATCTCAATACCTAGTTCAATCTCGTTACCGGCAAGTCTCTTTACTCGTTCTGTAATGCATCATCCCGCAACTAACTCATTAGTCACATTGCTTGCAAGGCTTATAGTGACGTGCATTACCGAGAGAGCCCAGAGATACCTCTCTGACAATCGGAGTGACAAATCCTAATCTCGATCTATGCCAACTCAACAAGTACCATCGGAGACACCTGTAGAGCACCTTTATAATCACCCAGTTACGTTGTGACGTTTGGTAGCACACAAAGTGTTCCTCCGGTAATCGGGAGTTGCATAATCTCATAGTCATAGGAACATGTATAAGTCATGAAGAAAGCAATAGCAATATACTAAACGATCAAATGCTAAGCTAACGGAATGGGTCAAGTCAATCACATCATTCTCTAATGACATGATCCCGTTAATCAAATGACAACTCATGTCTATGGTTAGGAAACTTAACCATATTTGATTCAACGAGCTAGTCAAGTAGAGGCATACTAGTGACACTTTGTTTGTCTATATATTCACACATGTAATAAGTTTCCGGTTAATACAATTCTAGCATGAATAATAAACATTTATCATGATATAAGGAAATATAAATAACAACTTTATTATTGCCTCTAGGGCATATTTCCTTCAGTCTCCCACTTGCACTAGAGTCAATAATCTAGATTACACAGTAATGGTTCTAACACCCATGGAGTCTTGGTGCTGATCATGTTTTGCTCGTGAGAGAGGCTTATTCAACGGGTCTGCAACATTCAGATCCGTATGTATCTTGCAAATCTCTATGTCTCCCACCTGGACTTGATCCCAGATGGAATTGAAGCGTCTCTTGATGTGCTTGGTTCTCTTTTGAAATCTGGATTCCTTTGCCAAGACAATTGCACCAGTATTGTCACAAAAGATTTTCATTGGACCCGATGTTGGAAATATGCCCTAGAGGCAATAATAAAAGCATTATTATTATATTTCCTTGTTCATGATAATTGTCTTTTATTCATGCTATAATTGTGTTATCCGGAAATCGTAATACATGTGTGAATACATAGACACCAACATGTCCCTAGTAAGCCTCTAGTTGACTAGCTCGTTGATCAACTGATAGTCATGGTTTCCTGACTATGGACATTGGATGTCATTGATAACGAGATCACATCATTAGGAGAATGATGTGATGGACAAGACCCAATCCTAAGCATAAGCACAAGATCGTATAATTCGTTTGCTAGAGCTTTTCTAATGTCAAGTATCTTTTCCTTAGACCATGAGATCGTGTAACTCCCGGATACCGTAGGAGTGCTTTGGGTATGCCAAACGTCACAACGTAACTGGGTGACTATAAAGGTATGCTACGGGTATCTCCGAAAGTGTCTGTTGGGTTGACACGGATCGAGACTGGGATTTGTCACTCCGTATGACGGAGAGGTATCACCGGGCCCACTCGGTAATGCATCATCATAATGAGCTCAGTGTGATCAAAGTGTTTGATCACGGTGTCGTGGATTTGTCACGGCAGATGCCCTCGTGAAAGGACTTAGTCGTGGAGCCATCGCAACGGGTTAGCTTGAAGGGGTTAAAAGTGGACACAAGGACACGATGTTTATACTAGTTTGGCCCCTTCGATGAAGGTAAAAGCCTACGTCTAGTTGTGATGGGATTGATGGGTTTCGAGGGCTAGGGAGCGATAAGCTTTCGCCTAAACCTCGAGTTCTCGTTTTTCTGTCCCTAAACCGCCGTCGGGTCGTCCCCTTATATACACGGGTGACGCCCGTCGGTCTGTAAAGTTCCAACCCCCGGTTCATAAACGTGCCCGGGTCGGTCTCTCTATTCCTAACTTACAATGCAAGTTTACCTCAGGCCGGTTTACGCCCTGAGACCTCTAAACCGATTATAGGCTTTGGGCCCTTCTATTTCTCCTTGGGCTTTAACATCTCGGGTCCATTGACGGAGCTAACCCGGGCCCTGTAGGCCGGTTTACCTCAAATAGCAATATCCCCAACATTAGGCCCCAGATTGATTTGAACCAGTTCATGTCAATCCTTAATAAGAATTTCTGTCTTCAAATGTCTTCCAGTAGCTGTTGAACCGCCGTTTCTTCGTCTCCTTTTGCTGCGATAAACCGATATGACGTCAGTGCAAAGTTACCGTCTCCTTTTGCTAATCCGCAATAATCAGGGCGACGGCTGGGCTCCCGAAATCTCCGGCCCCTGGATTCGCGCGCCTGGCACGCGCGCCGCGCCTTATAAATAGGACTTGAAGGTCATCTTCCTTTCCTCCCTTTCGCCCCCTTCTTCGTCTTCCTCGCGACCCAGACCTCGGAGCTCCGCCGCCGCCGTCAGCTACTGCATCAACTCCGGCCGCTGCATCAGCCTGATCAGACCAGAGCACCGCGGCGACCTTTCACATCCGTTTGGATCCCGGTAAGGCCCCTGTTCTTCTTGCTTTTAGATCTGTTCTAGGGTTCGTCATCCTGCCACTGTTCTTTGTTCATCCCCATAGCAGCTTTGACGCTAGGACAACATCGTCAGTTTGATACCCGCTGAGAGCTTTTGCGAACAGATGATGATGCTATGTACTCATCTCTATAAATCTGTACTCATCTCCTTAGATCCCACTCATTTCCCTGCTTGTCGAACTTATGCTGTTCTGCTGTGAGCCAAACCTCATATTTTTACTTCTTTTTCGCCCTAGCTGTAGATCCATTGCTTTGAAAGAATCTGTATGTGATCTGTTTCTGCTTTCATATTCACAACTGTTAGATCTGGTCGGTTTAACTTCTAGCAAAGCGAGCAAACCAATCCACACATCCATTAGTCCCCTTGATCAACCGCTGGATGATATCATCGTAGATAACCTTACTCTATATAAAAGCATCTTCGGTTTACATTCACACTTGTTCTCAAACCGGAACACCTTTGTCTTGTAGATTTCCTCATGGCAAAACAGGTGTACGAATGCAACTGGGTTCCCTCTCGCATCACTGAGACCCAACTAAACAACTTAGCTCTGACTGGCGCTTTGAGTAGCAAAAATGCCATCCATTGGAGGGTTCCAGGAAACGAATGTCCTCCTACCCCACAGGAGGGAGAAGTGGCGGTGTTTGCGGATCACCTGGCCCGGGGTTTTAATCCACCCGGTTCAAAATTTTATCGGGACGTCCTGGCTAACTTTAGGTTGCGCCCACAAGATGTTGGTCCAAACTCAGTCACGAATATCTGCCATTTTCAAGTGCTTTGCGAGGTGTACTTCCAGGAGGAACCCACTGTAGAGCTGTTCCGGGACTGTTTTCATTTGAACCAACGTACTGAATTCACCGACGGCCCTAATATGGAACTGGGTGGTATGACGATTCAAAAGAGGAAAGAGGTGACTTATCCTCACGCCAAGTTGCATAGTCATCCGCAAGAATGGAATTACACTTGGTTCTATTGCAAGGATACTTCCCCTGCTGAAGAAAATCCACTGCCCGGTTTCCGTCCAGAGAGACTTAGCAATACACACCCCTTCCCCCAAAGGCTAACCGCCAGAGAGAGGAGTAAGTATGCCCCTCAGCTGTCCAAGCTCAGAGCCTTCATGGCTAACGGTTTAACGGGGGTAGATCTTGCTCGTTGCTGGATTTCATGGAGCATCCTGCCCCTTAGCATCCGCTCCGGTTTAATGTGCCAATACACGGGCCGGGTTGATGATCCTTTGAGGCACTGCAACATTCAGCTGACGGAGGACGAAGTCACTGAAGCTGTGAAAAAGATGCTGAATGAACCGGAATATGCTTGCGCCCGAACCGGCCTGCTTCCATTTTGTGCCACAAACAAACCACCTGCTGTAAGTATCTACCCTCTGTTTGTTATAGAATTTATGATCTCTTTATACACCTATTGCTAACTCCAGTCCTTTCTGAGACAGGGAGATGATCCGTTTTGGAGCAAGAAGTTTCAAGAGCCGACCGAAAAGGTAACCCGACCAAAAACGAGGGCGAAGAAACCCGCTCAGAAGAAAAGGAACACCGCTTCCTCTACCCCGGATTTAGAGGAAGATGATGTGGGTAATCCGGACCTTGGGGTAGACCTCGATTCAGTTGGCTTACTTTTTATACGTCTTATTGATGATGACATTTGTCAGGACGACGCTGAAGCGAGCAATGCTGAAGGCCCAGAGGTAACTATTCTTTCTTCTGATGTTGTTCCTTTGCCTTTGAAAAAACCTCGCCAAGCAAACCGGAAAATTAAATTTTCTCATCCTCTTGCTTACTTGGATCCCAAATTTCTTGTGAAGACCCAGCAACATGAAGCTCGACGCACCACCCGGCATAGCGGCCAGGTAGTTACCTCCGCCGGTTTACCGAACAGCCCGGTTCGGAAACGCCGCTCAGAGGTCTCTGATTTATGCGCTAGCTTTCCTTCTAAAGCAGGTTTAACTCGTCAGCCTCTTAATCCATCTGACTCCGATTATCAGGTCACTTCCCATTCATCTTCTGGTGAATCTTCAGCCACTCAACTGCCCCCGCTGAAGACAGTTATTGGGTAAGTTGGACCGATCACAACATATCTCTGTATGGGTCTCTTAATCCATCTTATACCGTTTTTTCAATCTTTGGGTTTTTTCCAGGGCTAAACCTAGACCGAGCAAGAAGGCTCGTCTGGATAACCCGGCTGAAGGAACTGCCGCTCCTGAACCGGAGAAAACTCCTGGTGCTGATGCTCTGGGTCGTGAAGATATTCAGAATTATCTATCTCCGCAAGATGACACCTGTGCTGAAGACAGGCCTACCAAACCTGCCAGCCGTACTAATCCGCCTGCCAGTCCTGTTCGGGTTGAGGAATCCATCCCCCCTTCCGGAACTGTTGATAAACCGACAGGGCCACTGCAGAGCAGCGACTCCAAGGATGATGATGTTGTGATTACCGGCATTGGCCGCTCTGAACCGGGGAACACTGCTACTTTGGCCAAGCATACTGCCAAGGACGAAATCTCGGCCATGAAGGGCAAATGGGACGTTGACTCCTCAACATACGCCGCTTTAAGCGCCCAAGATCTTTATTCCGGGTACCTGAACCGACTGTACACCAGTCGCGATTACGAAGCTGGTATGATCAGGATGATGAAAGAAAAACTTGAGGTAACTCTCTTGTGCTTCCTTCCGTTACAACCTAGCTTCTCAATCTGATCCGAATCCGAGAGGGTAACCCGAATCATGCTGCCTTGACCACTAAGGTCCGGTTTAAAAACCCAGGGCTTCAACATAGGCCTTTAACCAGAAACATCATTAAATAACCATTAGCCCCCAAGTGCCAAGTTTTAATACTTGTATTAATCCTGGGACTTTTTGTAGTGGAAAACATGTGTTAAAATCAAGTATGCATTAGCCCCCAAGTATCGAGCACATAACTTGCTTGTGTGGTTGATACTTCCAAACCGTGCACTATTTTCTGAACACTGCTGACGACCTGCTGCAGGGGGATTTGAAGACCAAAGAGAAACAAGTCTCGGACCTTCAGGAAACTTTAAAGACCCAGCAGGCTGAAACTGAAAAAGCAAAGGAGGAATTGACCAATGCCTTAACCGTTATGGAACAGCTGAAAGAAGACCGCAAAAAGGAGCAAGCTGCTTGGGCTACTGAAAAAGCTCTTTTGACGAAGAGGGCCGAAAATGCTGAAGCTGCTCTCAAACTGGTGGTCGATGAATTATCCACCGTGAAGCGACAAATACACTCCATGACCTCTGCCGTCTTTGGTAAATTTTTCGATGCCCTTCTTCCAATTTGTACCTTGTCTGCTACATCCTATGTCCGGTTTGTAATCCATCGTGAAACACTGCAGGCTCACGTATTGGACACTTGGGTTCTGATGTGCGGATGAAACTCAAAGCTGCTTATACTCTGATTGAACAGTTGTACTCCGGTGCATAGAGAGCTATCACCACTGCATCGCACAACCACCCTGCACCGTCTCTGATTCAAGACACGTTAAAGAGGCTATCCATGCTTCCAGCCCGGATTGAAGAGTTGAAAAGATCAGCTGCTCGAACTGGAGCCATCACTGCCTTGATCCGGGCCAAAGCGTGGGTACCAGATTTCGACCCTGTCGAAGCAGCCCAAGGATACCCCAGCTTGAAAGAAGATGGTTCAGACTTTGGCGAAGATGATTTGAGGGCGATAAACCGGGCGGTGCGCCCCCTAGCTTGTCAATTGGCTGAAGAAGCAGATCTGACCCATTACCAAGCCCAATATGATAACCAGAACAGGCGAGTAGCTGCCCCGGTCCCTGAAGCGGAAAACCTTATTCCTCCAATCCGTAAGCATACCTACGCCCCTGACATTGAACCGTCTTTGCTGATTCACGAAGAAGCTGTCTTTCAAGCGCTAATGGGAATCGACTGGACCACTGCTGATTTCCAGCCAATGGGTAGCCAAGAGGATGCGGCACAAGATGATCCACAGCCTTCGAACCGAGGCGGCGAACAGGCGTAATCAACGCTCCGGTTCACCTTAATTGGTGACGTTTTAATCCGTCAAAGAACAATATATTCAGGCACTACGCTGCCTTGTAATAAAATAGTTTAATACCTCTGCATTTGAATGTGCCTTCGCGCACGGGTACTGATGCTCTTTCCAATGACGTTTTCCAACTTTATGTTTCCTGTCTTTACTGAGTACACAAGATCTTTCGACCCTATGAACCGTGCTGCGCCTTTGCCAAACCCGGCAACTTGCCTCCGGGTTAAAAAACGGACCAGGCTGTGTCAGCTGAATCGGTTTAAAAACACTTGACGTTCCGAAGAACAAAAAATACCACAATAAAGGCAAAAAACAAAAACCAAATACGAGAGGCCAACGCGATAGTAAAACGCATGCAAAATAGTGGTTGCTATGAACCGTTCAGAAGGCGTGACCATCGTCAAGACAAAATAAACCAAGCCCCCAAGAGGTGTAGCTACGGTTTAGGTCGACTAGGTTCCTAACTGAATCGTGGCAAATATGCCGGCCAAATGGCATTGCATTGGTTCGGATTCGACCAAGCCCCCAAGTGACTCAGTGGCCAAGGGCCGATCAAGTGGCATTGCGTTGGTTCGGACACGACCAAGCCCCCAAATGATTCATTGGCTAAAAAGCCGACCAGAAGGCATTACCATTATCAAGACATGACCGAGCTCCCATAAGGCGTAATCTACGGTTCAAGTCGATTAGGTCCCCAACTGATTCAGTGGCAAATGTGCCAGCCAGAAGGCATTACCGTCGTCAAGACATGACCAAGCCCCCCGGAGGTGTAGCTACGGTTCAGGCCGACTAGGTCCCCAACTGACTTTATAGGGTTAGCTATGTTCTCTTTGGTTCGAATACGACCTATGTTTGAACAGGAAGCCCCATGTTTGAATAGCTATGTTCTCTTTGGTTCGAATACGACCTATGTTTGAACAGGAAGCCCCATGTTTGAATAGCTATGTTCTCTTTGGTTCGAATACGACCTATGTTTGAACAGGAAGCCCCATGCTTGAACCGGGATCTTTAAACCGGATATTAAGGGCCTCAAAGCTTTGCGGGAGTCACCTTCCCTTGAACCGGACCATAAACCGGAGTCTTCACTTTGATCCTCTTCGAAGCGACCTCAAGGGGTCAACCAGAAATTGCATTAAAGCGAATCAACTCTAGTGACCGGTTTATTGTATTAATCATAATATATACATGGTCATGATATGTACATAAGCAGAGCCCAAGGCTCATGTATAATAAGGTCGAAGATGAGCTATATTCCATGGCCTGCTGGTCTCCTCCTCTGATGTGCGCGAATCTTTGTGCTCTCGAATATCAATCAGGTAGTATGACCCATTATTCAGATTCTTGCTGACCACAAAAGGTCCCTCCCAAGGCGGGGATAATTTATGCTGGTCAGACTGATCTTGAATGAGCCGAAGCACCAAATCCCCCTCCTGAAAGGTTCTTGTCCTAACCCGACGGCTGTGGTAACGGCGAAGATCTTGCTGGTAAATCGCTGAACGGGCAGCTTCTAAGTCACGTTCCTCATCCAACAAGTCAAGAGCGTTCTGCCGTGCCTGCTCGTTGTCCGCTTCAACATACGCTGCCACGCGAGGTGAGTCATGTCGTATATCACTTGGGAGAACCGCCTCTGCTCCGTAGACCATAAAAAACGGCGTAAACCCCGTGGATCTGTTAGGCGTGGTGTTGATGCTCCATAATACAGATGGTAGCTCCTCCACCCAACAACCCGGCGTCCTTTGCAAAGGGACCAGAAGCCGGGGTTTGATAGCTCTCAAGATCTCTTGATTCGCTCGTTCTGCCTGACCATTAGATTGTGGGTGCGCTACCGAAGAAACATCAAGCCGTATATGCTCCCGTGCACAGAACTCTTTCATGGACCCCTTGGATAGATTGGTACCATTATCTGTGATGATGCTGTGTGGAAAGCCAAACCGGAAGATCACCTTCTTTATAAACCGAACCGCCGTGGCAGCATCACATTTACTGACAGGTTCTGCCTCCACCCACTTTGTAAATTTGTCAACCGCCACCAGTAGGTGGGTCTTCTTATCTTTGGAACGCTTAAAAGGCCCAACCATATCGAGCCCCCAAGTCGCAAACGGCCAAGTGATCGGAATCATCCTCAATTCTTGAGCCGGTACGTGCGCTCGTCTGGAAAATTTCTGGCAACCATCACATAACCTGACCAAGTCCTCTGCATCAGCATGAGCAGTTAACCAGTAGAAACCATGGTGGAATGCTTTAGCCACCAATGATTTTGAACCGGCGTGGTGGCCGCAATCCCCTTCATGTATTTCACGTAATATCTCGCACCCCTCCTCAGGGGATACGCACCGTTGTAGGGCTCCTGACACGCTGCGATGATGTAGCTCTCCTTTAAGGATGGTCATAGACTTGGACCGCCGTACTATCTGTCGAGCCAAGCTTTCGTCTTCTGGCAACTCACCCCGGTTCATATATGCCAGATAAGGGAGCGTCCAATCCGGGGTGACGTGAAGAGCCGCCACTAATTGAGCCTCCGGATCAGGAACAGCCAACTCCAGCTCACCGGGTAACTGTACCGATGGGTGATACAATACATCCAAGAAAACATTGGGTGGGACCGGTTTACGCTGAGAGCCCAAGCGGCTTAAAGCGTCTGCTGCCTCATTCTTTCTGCGGTCCACATGGTCCACTTGATAGCCTTTGAAATGCCCGGCTACCATATCTACTTCACGTCGGTATGCAGCCATGAGCGGGTCCTTTGAATCCCAGGTGCCAGATACCTGCTGAGCCACCAGATCCGAATCACCAAAGCACCTAACTCTGCTCAGATTCATCTCTTTAGCCATCCGAAGACCATGCAGCAAAGCTTCATACTCAGCTGCATTATTTGTACAGGGGAACATTAAACGGAGGACATAACAAAACTTATCACCTCGTGGGGAAGTTAAAACGACTCCAGCCCCCGAGCCTTCCAATTGTCTTGACCCGTCAAAATGAATGGTCCAATAGGTGTTGTCTGGCTTCTCCTCAGGCGCTTGTAACTCTGTCCAATCGTTTATGAAATCGACAAGTGCTTGTGATTTTATGGCCGTCCGGGGTACGTATCTTAAACCATGCGGCCCGAGCTCGATAGCCCACTTGGCAATCCGACCGGTCGCCTCCCGGTTCTGTATGATGTCACCCAAAGGAGCAGAACTGACCACCGTGATGGGGTGTCCTTGAAAATATTGCCTCAGCTTCCGGCTTGCCATAAAAACACCATATACCAGCTTCTGCCAATGCGGATACCTTTGTTTGGACTCGATAAGCACTTCACTGATGTAGTAAACCGGTCGCTGAACCGGATGTTCCTTTCCAGCTTCCTTTCGTTCTACCACCATTGCCACACTAACCGCTCTGGCATTCGCTGCAACATATAACAGGAGTGGCTCTTTATCTACAGGGGCTGCCAACACTGGCGGATTGACTAGCTGTCGCTTCAAGTCCTCAAACGCTTTATCAGCCTCCGGACTCCAGACAAATTGATCCGTCTTCTTGAGCATTTGATACAAGGGGATCGCTTTTTCACCGAGGCGACTGATAAACCGGCTTAACGCTGCAATCCGCCCGGCCATGCGCTGAACATCATTGACGCATTTCGGTTTGGCCAGGGAGGTGATGGCTGTGATCTTTTCCGGATTGGCCTCAATTCCTCTATGGGACACTAAAAATCCCAACAGCTTGCCTGCAGGTACACCAAAAACACATTTAGCTGGGTTGAGCATCATTTGGTACACTCTCAAGTTATTGAAAGTCTCCTTCAAATCGCCAACCAGGGTCTCCTTCTTTCGTGACTTGACCACAATATCATCCACATAAGCATGCACATTACGACCAATCTGCTCGTGGAGGCAATTTTGCACACATCGTTGATAAGTAGCCTGCGTACTCTTAAGCCCGAAGGGCATAGACACATAGCAGAAGGCTCCAAAGGGAGTAATGAACGCCGTCTTCTCCTGGTCCTTAACTGCCATCTTGATCTGGTGATAACCCGAATAGGCATCCAAAAAACTCAAACGCTCGCAACCTGCCGTAGCATCAATGATCTGATCAATCCGGGGGAGAGCAAAAGGATCCGCCGGACAAGCTTTATTCAAGTCTGTGTAATCCACACACATGCGCCAGGTGCCGTTTTTCTTAAGAACCAGCACCGGATTAGCAAGCCATTCGGGATGAAAAACCTCAATGATAAACCCAGCTGCCAGGAGCCTGGCCACTTCCTCACCAATCGCTTTACGTCTTTCTTCGTTAAACCGGCGTAAGAATTGCTTTACCGGTTTATACTTAGGATCCACATTAAGGGTGTGCTCAGCGAGTCGCCTCGGTACACCAGGCATGTCAGACGGCTTCCATGCAAAGATGTCCCGATTCTCACGGATGAACTCGATGAGCGCGCTTTCCTATTTTGGATCCAGGTTTGTACTGATGCTGAACTGCTTGGACGAATCGCCAGGTATGAAGTCAACAAGCTTAGTTTCGGCAGCCGATTTGAACTTCAAGGCCGGATCGTGGTCCGTGGTTGGCTTCTTCAACGAAGTCATGTCCTCCGGGTCAACACTGTCTTTGTACTGCTTTAGCTCCTCCGTAGCACAAACCGATTCTGCATAAGTCGCATCTCCTTCCTCGCATTCCAAAGCAATCCGACGGCTGCCATGAACCGTTATAGTGCCCTTGTAACCCGGCATCTTAAGTTGCAGATACACGTAGCAGGGCCGTGCCATAAATTTTGCATAGGCTGGCCGTCCGAACAAAGCGTGGTACGGACTTTGGATTTTAACCACTTCGAACGTCAGCGTCTCTGATCTGGAATCGTGACTATCGCCAAAGACCACTTCAAGGGCTATCTTACCAACCGGATATGCAGAATTGCCAGGCACCACCCCGTGGAACACGGTATTGGTCGGTTTGAGATCCTTATCTACCAGTCCCATGCGACGGAAGGTCTCATAATACAAGATGTTAATGCTGCTCCCTCCGTCCATGAGCACCTTGGTGAGCTTATAACCTCCCACCTGAGGCGCCACCACCAATGCTAACTGACCCGGATTATAAACCCTGGGAGGGTGATCTTCTCGGCTCCATATGATAGGCTGTTCCGACCAGCGAAGATATTGAGGCGTGGCCGGTTCGATAGCACTGACTGCCCGCCTCTGAAGCTTTCTATCCCGTTTATCCAAGCTTGTAGTAAAGACATGATACTGTCCACCACTCAACTGTTTTGGGTTGCTCTGATAACCTGATTGCTGCTGTCCGTAACCACTTTGATTACTTTGATTACTTTGGCTGTCCTGTCCGCCCGGATTACCCTGGAACCCTGGACCGGAATTTCCGCCACCGTATCCTGATCCGGAACCTGAACCGCCGCCGGAGCTGTGATCATATTGAAAAGTGTTTGAGCTTTTGAATTCCTTCATGATATAACAATCCTTCCAAAGATGGGTTGCTGGTTCCTCTTTTGTTCCGTGCTTCGGACAGGGCTGGTTTAAGAAAAAGTTCAAACGCTCCGGATTAGGACCGGGATTTGCGCGGAAACTTGGCTGTTTCCCCTTATGCCGCTGGCCTTTATTCTGTGCACTTGTGTTGGCCACAAAGTCCATGCTCCCGTCCGGTTTACGCTTACCTCCGGCTCCATTACCTGTCGGTCGATGTTGCTGGCCTTTGGTGTTGCTATTCTTCTTTCCCTTCCCTGCTTTGTCATCACCAGAGTCAGGATCCTTGGTACTGTCAGAATCCGCGTACTTCACTAAAGCGGTCATGAGCGTTCCTATATCTGTACAATCACGCTTCATCCGGCCCAGCTTTAGCTTCAAAGGGCCAAACCGACAGTTGCTTTCCAACAGCACCACGGCGGTGTCTGCGTTGATGTGATCTGACGAGTGCAAAACTTCTGACACCCGCCGCACCCAATGGGTAGTTGATTCCCCTTCTTGCTGAACGCAGGCTGCTAGGTCAACTATCGACATTGGCTGTTTGCACGTGTCCTTGAAATTCTTGATAAACCGGGCGCGCAATTGGGCCCACGAACTAATTGAATTAGGTGGTAAGCTCTTTAGCCAAGTCCGGTCCGTTCCTTCTAACATCATAGTAAAATACTTGGCACACGCCGTGTCATCCACATCCAGCATCTCCATGGCCATTTCATAGCTCTCCACCCATGTCTCCGGAGGCTGATCTGCCGTGTAGTTTGGTACCTTGCGGGGGCCTTTGAAATCTTTGGGCAGGCGTACGTTGCGCAAAGCGGGAACAAGGCACGGTACTCCCAAAGAACTGGAGACCACCCCCGGTTCAACCGTAGCCGCTGGGAAGATAGGTGTAAGCTGACGAGCCTGATGCTGCGCTGCTAATCCGGCCTCCCGCGCACGGGTGCGATCCACATTCTCCTGAGCATTGTCGACGCCCGCCGGGTTGTTGCCGCGGAGCGCTTCACGCCTGGCATTGCTTGAAACAGCCGGCTCTTCCATGCGCCTACTATGGCTCCCACTGGGGTGAGGGGTGGAGTGAATCCGATCACGGCTTTGTGAATATGCTTCTTGTTGGGCCAACGCGGTCCTAAGGAGCTCCTTGACCCGGCGTGTCTCTACGTCCTGCGGTGAATCGCCTTCGATCGGAATGGCTTCTAGCCGAGCTGCCGCCGCGACGAGATTATCCATCGGGTTGGAATAATGACCTGACGGTGTTGGCACAGCCTGTGGTGTACCAGTGTTGTGACGAGGCAGGCTTATTATCCGATGCTGAATCGGGGCGCCAACTGTCGCCTCCGCACGGTTTACCCCCGGGGTGTTGAAGAGATTTCGGGCGTCGAGGGCTGCGGGCAATCGAGATCGGGATTTCCTCTTCAGGACTTCCTGAGACGCATTCTGGTCCATCATGAGCCTGTAAGCATGTGCATCCAAAGCGGCGCGCTCCGCCGTCATCCTGATCTCTTCTGCTGCCAGCTCCGCTTTAGCTTGAGTGATCTGCTCTCTTACTTTGGCAATCTCAGCATTGTGAACCTCCTGATCCACCGGGTTGGCCTCCGCCATGAGTGCTGCCAGTGCGTCAAACAGGTCTGACAAAACTTGGGCTGGTGAATCCGCAGGGCCTCCTGCCCGCGCAGCTGTTGCCGCTGCCGATCCGGAGATCGCTGCTGCTGCAGTTGATGAACGTGGCGCCGCCTGTGTTCCAGCCATGAAGATCCCAACCCGATAGGGCAAATCAGAGGGGTCCGGAATACTGTTGCCATCGGAGCCGCCCCTAATCCGATCATCTTGCAGCTGGTAAAGAGATTCGGTTTCCCCGGTCGACGTTTCATCGTCGGAGTAGATGGCGGTTTCGTCACCAGATTCGGATCCTTCCTCGTAGCTTCCTCCGTGGATGACTCCTACGAAGGCGTGCTTCCTGGTCGGTTTAGCCAGGGTCGATTTCGTGCACTGAGCTGTCTCGACGAGGTCGGCGCAGACGCCTAACTCGGGGCCTGGTTCTCCGATCTTGCCGATGAAAACATGGATGCCGCCAAAGGGGACCCGGTACCCGTACTCGATCGAGCCGGCGTCGGGGCCCCAGCCTGTGCTGTCGATGTAGAGTTTTCCGCGGCGGCTCTTGGTCATCCGACCCACAGCGTAACCCTCGAGTCCTTCAAAGCGGCCCTCCAAAAACTCGAAACCATCTCGCGATAGCCCCACGGTGGGCGCCAACTGTCGTGGATTTGTCACGGCAGATGCCCTCGTGAAAGGACTTAGTCGTGGAGCCATCGCAACGGGTTAGCTTGAAGGGGTTAAAAGTGGACACAAGGACACGATGTTTATACTAGTTCGGCCCCTTCGATGAAGGTAAAAGCCTACGTCTAGTTGTGATGGGATTGATGGGTTTCGAGGGCTAGGGAGCGATAAGCTTTCGCCTAAACCTCGAGTTCTCGTTTTTCTGTCCCTAAACCGCCGTCGGGTCGTCCCCTTATATACACGGGTGACGCCCGTCGGTCTGTAAAGTTCCAACCCCCGGTTCATAAACGTGCCCGGGTCGGTCTCTCTATTCCTAACTTACAATGCAAGTTTACCTCAGGCCGGTTTACGCCCTGAGACCTCTAAACCGATTATAGGCTTTGGGCCCTTCTATTTCTCCTTGGGCTTTAACATCTCGGGTCCATTGACGGAGCTAACCCGGGCCCTGTAGGCCGGTTTACCTCAAATAGCAATATCCCCAACACACGGGATCATGCATTACGGTACGAGTAAAGTGACTTGCCGGTAACGAGATTGAACGAGGTATTGGGATACCGACGATCGAATCTCGGGCAAGTAAAATACCGATTGACAAAGGGAATTGAATACGGGATTGATTGAATCCTCGACATCGTGGTTCATCCGATGAGATCATCGAGGAGTATGTGGGAGCCAACATGGGTATCCAGATCCCGCTGTTGGTTATTGGCCGGAGAGGTGTCTCGGTCATGTCTGCATGTCTCCCGAACCCGTAGGGTCTACACACTTAAGGTTCGGTGACGCTAGGGTTGTAAAGATATGAATATGCAGTAATCCAAAAGTTGTTCGGAGTCCCGTATGAGATCTCGGACGTCACGAGGAGTTCCGAGATGGTCCGGAGGTAAAGGATTATATATAGGAAGTGCAGTTTCGGCCATCGGGAAGATTCGGTGGTCACCGGTATTGTACCAGGACCACCGGATGGGTCCCGGGGGTCCACCGGGTGGGGCCACCCATCCCGGAGGGCCCCATGGGCTGAAGTGGGTGGGGGAACCAGCCCATAGTGGGCTGGTGCGCCCCCCTATGCCCACGCCCTGCGCCTAGGGTTGAAACCCTAGGTGGGGGGGGGCGCCCCACTTGCCTTGGGGGGTACTCCACCCCCCTTGGCCGCCGCCCCCCCTTGGGAGATCCAATCTCCAAGGGCCGGCGCCCCCCAGGAGCCTATATAAAGGGGTGGAGGGAGGGGGTAGCCGCACCCTTGCATCTTGGCGCCTCCCTCTCCCCTGCTACACCTCTCCTCCTCCGTCACGTGCTTGGCGAAGCCCTGCCGAGTGCTGCTTCTCCACCAACACCACGCCGTCGTGCTGCTGCTGGAGCCATCTTCCTCAACCTCTCCTCCCCCCTTGTTGGATCAAGAAGGAGGAGACGTCATCCGCTCCGTACGTGTGTTGAACGCGGAGGTGCCGTCCGTTCGGCACTCGGTCATCGGTGATTTGGATCACGGCGAGTATGACTCCATCATCCACATTCTAGTGAACGCTTCCGCTCGCGATCTACAAAGGTATGTAGATGCAATCTGAATACTCGTTGCTAGATGAACTCATAGATGGATCTTGGTGAAACCGTATGCAATTTTTTGTTTTCTGCAACGTTCCCCAACAGTGGCATCATGAGCTAGGTCTATGCGTAGTTCTTTTTGCACGAGTAGAACACAATTGTTGTGGGCGTAGATGTTGTCAACCTTCTTGCCGCTACTAGTCTTATTTTGCTTCAGCGGTATTGTGGGATGAAGCGGCTCGGACCAACCTTACACGTACGCTTACGTGAGACCGGTTCCACCGACTGACATGCACTAGTTGCATAAGGTGGCTGGCGGGTGTCTGTCTCTCCCACTTTAGTTGGAGCGGATTCGACGAAAAGGGTCCTTATGAAGGGTAAATAGAAGTTGACAAATCACATTGTGGCTTTTACGTAGGTAAGAAAACGTTCTTGCTAGAACCCTATTGCAGCCACGTAAAACTTGCAACAACAATTAGAGGACGTCTAACTTGTTTTTGCAGCAAGTGCTTTGTGATATGATATGGCCAAAGTTGTGATGAATGATGAATGATATATATGTGATGTATGAGATCATGTTCATGTAATAGGAATCACGACTTGCATGTCGATGAGTATGACAACCGGCAGGAGCCATAGGAGTTGTCATTATTTTTTATGACCCGCGTGTCAATGGAAACGTCATGTAAATTACTTTACTTTATTGCTAAACATGTTAGCCATAGTAGTAGAAGTAATAGTTGGCGAGCAACTTCATGGAGACACGATGATGGAGATCATGATGATGGAGATCATGGTGTCATGCCGGTGACAAGATGATCATGGAGCCCCAAGATGGAGATCAAAAGAGCTATATGATATTGGCCATATCATGTCACTATTATTATTTGATTGCATGTGATGTTTATCATGTTTTTGCATCTTGTTTACTTAGAACGACGGTAGTAAATAAGATGATCCCTTATAACAATTTCAAGAAAGTGTTCCCCCTAACTGTGCACCGTTGCGACAGTTCGTTGTTTCGAAGCACCACGTGATGATCGGGTGTGATAGATTCCAACGTTCACATACAACGGGTGTAAGACAGATTTACACATGCAAACACTTAGGTTGACTTGACGAGCCTAGCATGTACAAACATGGCCTCGGAACACAAGAGACCGAAAGGTCGAACATGAGTCGTATGGAAGATACGATCAACATGGAGATGTTCACCGATGATGACTAGTCCGTCTCACGTGATGATCGAACACGGCCTAGTCGAGTCGGATCATGTTTCACTTAGATGACAAGAGGGATGTCTAATCTGAGTGGGAGTTCATTATATAATTTGATTAGATGAACTTAATTATCATGAACTTAGTCTAAATAAACTTTGCAATATGTCTTGTAGATCAAATGGCCCAAGCCAATGTCAACATGAACTTCAACGCGCTCCTAGAGAAAACCAAGCTGAAAGACGATGGCAGCAACTATACGGACTGGGTCCGGAACCTGAGGATCATCCTCATAACTGCCAGGAAACAATATGTCCTAGAAGCACCGCCAGGTGAAGCACCCATCCCAGAGAACCAAGACATTATGAATGCTTGGCAGTCTCGTGCTGATGATTACTCCCTCGTTCAGTGCGGCATGCTTTACAGCTTAGAACCGGGGCTCCAAAAGCGTTTTGAGCAACACGGTGCATATGAGATGTTCGAGGAGCTAAAACTAGTTTTCCAAGCTCATGCCCGGGTCGAGAGATATGAAGTCTCCGACAAGTTCTACAGTTGTAAGATGGAGGAAAATAGTTCTGTCAGTGAACACATACTCAAGATGTCTGGGTTGCACAACCGCTTGACTCAGCTGGAGATTAACCTCCCAGACGAGGCGGTCATTGACAGAATCCTTCAGTCGCTCCCACCTAGCTACAAGAGCTTTGTGATGAACTACAATATGCAGGGGATGGTAAAGACCATTCCTGAGGTATTTGCTATGCTGAAATCAGCAGAGGTTGAAATCAAAAAGGAACATCAAGTGTTGATGGTCAATAAAACCACTAAGTTCAAGAAAGGCAAGGGTAAGAAGAACTTCAAGAAGGACGGCAAGGATGTTGCCGCGCCCGGTAAGCCAGTTGCCGGGAAGAAGTCAAAGCATGGACCCAAGCCTGAGACTGAGTGCTTTTATTGCAAAGGGAAGGGTCACTGGAAGCGGAACTGCCCCAAATACTTAGCGGACAAGAAGGCCGGCAACACTAAAGGTATATGTGATATACATGTAATTGATGTGTACCTTACCAGTGCTCGTAGTAGCTCCTGGGTATTTGATACCGGTGTCGTTGCTCATATTTGTAACTCAAAACAGGAGCTGCGGAATAAGCGAAGACTGGCGAAGGACGAGGTGACGATGCGCGTCGGGAATGGTTCCAAGGTCGATGTGATCACCGTCGGCACGCTACCTCTACATTTACCTACGGGATTAGTTTTAAACCTCAATAATTGTTATTTAGTGCCAAGTTTGAGCATGAACATTGTATCTGGATCTCGTTTAATGCGAGATGGCTACTCATTTAAATCCGAGAGTAATGGTTGTTCTATTTATATGAGTGATATGTTTTATGGTCATGCTCCGATGGTCAATGGTTTATTCTTAATGAATCTCGTGCGTGATAATACACATATTCATAGTGTGAATACCAAAAGGTGTAAAGTTGATAACGATAGTCCCACATACTTGTGGCACTGCCGCCTTGGTCACATTGGTGTCAAGCGCATGAAGAAGCTTCGTGCTGATGGACTTTTAGAGTCTCTCGATTATGAATCATTTGACACATGCGAACCATGCCTCATGGGCAAAATGACCAAGACTCCGTTCTCCGGAACCATGGAGCGAGCAACCAACTTATTGGAAATCATACATACTGATGTGTGCGGTCCAATGAGTGTTGAGGCTCGCGGAGGATATCGTTATGTTCTCACTCTCACGGATGACTTGAGTAGATATGGGTATGTCTACTTGATGAAACACAAGTCTGAGACCTTTGAAAAGTTCAAGGAATTTCAGAATGAGGTAGAGAATCAACGTGACCGAAAAATAAAGTTCTTACGATCAGATCGTGGAGGAGAATATTTAAGTCACGAATTTGGCACACACTTAAGGAAATGTGGAATCGTTTCACAACTCACGCCGCCTGGAACACCTCAACGTAATGGTGTGTCCGAACGTCGTAATCGCACTCTATTGGATATGGTGTGATCTATGATGTCTCTTACAGATTTACCGCTATCATTTTGGGGATACGCTCTAGAGACAGCTACATTCACTTTAAATAGGGCACCGTCTAAATCCATTGAGACGACACCGTATGAATTATGGTTTGGGAAGAAACCTAAGCTGTCGTTTCTAAAAGTTTGGGGATGCGATGCTTATGTCAAGAAACTTCAACCTCAAAAGCTCGAACCCAAGTCGGAAAAATGCGTCTTCATAGGATACCCTAAGGAAACTGTTGGGTATACCTTCTACCTAAGATCCGAAGGCAAGATCTTTGTTGCCAAGAACGGATCCTTTCTGGAGAAAGAGTTTCTCTCAAAAGAAGTAAGTGGGAGGAAAGTGGAACTTGATGAAGTATTATCTCTTGAACCGGAGAGTAGCGCAACTCAAGAAAATGTTTCTGTGGTGCCTCCACCGGTTAGAGATGAGGTTAATGATGATGATCATGAAACTTCGGATCAAGTTACTACTAAACTTCGTAGGTCCACAAGGACACGTTCCGCACCAGAGTGGTACGGCAACCCTGTCCTGGAAATCATGTTGTTAGACAACGGTGAACCTTCGAACTATGAAGAAGCGATGGCGGGCCCAGATTCCAACAAATGGCTAGAGGCCATGCAATCCGAGATAGGATCCATGTATGAAAACAAAGTATGGACTTTGACAGACTTGCCCGATGATCGGCGAGCGATAGAAAACAAATGGATCTTTAAGAAGAAGACGGACGCGGATGGTAATGTTACCATCTACAAAGCTCGACTTGTCACTAAGGGTTATCGGCAAGTTCAAGGGGTTGACTACGATGAGACTTTCTCTCCCGTAGCGAAGCTGAAGTCCGTCCGAATCATGTTAGCAATTGCCGCATACTATGATTATAAGATATGGCAAATGGACGTCAAAACGGCATTCCTTAACGGTTATCTTAAGGAAGAACTGTATATGATGCAGCCGGAAGGTTTTGTCGACCCTAAGAATGCTAACAAGGTATGCAAGCTCCAGCGATCCATTTATGGGCTGGTGCAAGCATCTCGGAGTTGGAACATTCGCTTTGATGAGATGATCAAGGCGTTTGGGTTTGTGCAGACTTATGGAGAAGCCTGCGTTTACAAGAAAGTGAGTGGGAGCTCTGTAGCATTTCTCATATTATATGTAGATGACATACTTTTGATGGGAAATGATATAGAACTTTTGGACAACATTAAGGCCTACTTGAATAAAAGTTTTTCAATGAAGGACCTTGGAGAAGCTGCTTATATATTAGGCATCAAGATCTATAGAGATAGATCAAGACGCCTCATAGGTATTTCACAAAGCACATACCTTAAAAAGATATTGAAGAAGTTCAATATGGATCAGTCCAAGAAGGGGTTCTTGCCTGTGTTGCAAGGTGTGAAATTGAGCTCAGCTCAATGCCCGACCACGGCAGAAGATATAGAAGAGATGAGTGTCATCCCCTATGCCTCGGCCATAGGGTCTATTATGTATGCCATGCTGTGTACCAGACCTGATGTAAACCTTTCCGTAAGTTTGGTAGGAAGGTACCAAAGTAATCCCGGCAAGGAACACTGGACAACGGTCAAGAATATCCTGAAGTACCTGAAAAGGACTAAGGACATGTTTCTCGTTTATGGAGGTGACAAAGAGCTCGTCGTAAAGGGTTACGTCGACGCTAGCTTTGACACAGATCTGGATGACTCTAAGTCACAAACCGGATACGTGTATATGTTGAATGGTGGAGCAGTAAGCTGGTGCAGCTGCAAGCAGAGCGTCGTGGCGGGATCTACATGTGAAGCGGAGTACATGGCAGCCTCAGAGGCAGCGCATGAAGCAATTTGGGTGAAGGAGTTCATCACCGACCTAGGAGTCATACCCAATGGGTCGGGGCCGATCAAACTCTTCTGTGACAACACTGGAGCTATTGCACTTGCCAAGGAGCCCAGGTTTCACAAGAAGACCAGGCACATCAAGCGTCGCTTCAACTCCATTCGTGAAAATGTTCAAGATGGAGACATAGAAATTTGTAAAGTGCATACGGATCTGAATGTCGCAGATCCGTTGACTAAACCTCTCCCAAGAGCAAAACATGATCAACACCAGAACTCTATGGGTGTTCGATTCATCACAATGTAACTAGATTATTGACTCTAGTGCAAGTGGGAGACTGTTGGAAATATGCCCTAGAGGCAATAATAAAAGCGTTATTATTATATTTCCTTGTTCATGATAATTGTCTTTTATTCATGCTATAATTGTGTTATCCGGAAATCGTAATACATGTGTGAATACATAGACACCAACATGTCCCTAGTAAGCCTCTAGTTGACTAGCTCGTTGATCAACTGATAGTCATGGTTCCCTGACTATGGACATTGGATGTCATTGATAACGAGATCACATCATTAGGAGAATGATGTGATGGACAAGACCCAATCCTAAGCATAAGCACAAGATCGTATAATTCGTTTGCTAGAGCTTTTCCAATGTCAAGTATCTTTTCCTTAGACCATGAGATCATGTAACTCCCGGATACCGTAGGAGTGCTTTGGGTATGCCAAACGTCACAACGTAACTGGGTGACTATAAAGGTATGCTACGGGTATCTTCGAAAGTGTCTGTTGGGTTGACACGGATCGAGACTGGGATTTGTCACTCCGTATGACGGAGAGGTATCATCGAGCCCAGTCGGTAATGCATCATCATAATGAGCTCAGTGTGATCAAAGTGTTTGATCACGGGATCATGCATTACGGTACGAGTAAAGTGACTTGCCGGTAACGAGATTGAACGAGGTATTGGGATACCGACGATCGAATCTCGGGCAAGTAAAATACCGATTGACAAAGGGAATTTAATATGGGATTGATTGAATCCTCGACATCGTGGTTCATCCGATGAGATCATCGAGGAGTATGTGGGAGCCAACATGGGTATCCAAATCTGGCTGTTGGTTATTGGCCGGAGAGGTGTCTCGGTCATGTCTGCATGTCCTGGTCTACACACTTAAGGTTCGGTGACGCTAGGGTTGTAAAGATATGAATATGCAATAATCCAAAAGTTGTTCGGAGTCCCGGATGAGATCTCGGACGTCACGAGGAGTTCCGGAATGGTCCGGAGGTAAAGAATCATATATAGGAAGTGCAGTTTCGGCCATCGGGAAGATTCGGGGGTCACCGGTATTGTACCAGGACCACCGGATGGGGCCACCCATCCCGGAGGGTCCCATGGGCTAAAGTGGGAGGGGGAACCAGCCCATAGTGGGCTGGTGCGCCCCCCTAGGCCCACCCCCTGCGCCTAGGGTTGAAACCCTAGGGTAGGGGGGGGCGCCCCACTTGCCTTGGGGGGGTACTCCACCCCCCTTGGCCGCCCCCCCTTGGGAGATCCAATCTCCAAGGGCCGGCGCCCCCCAGGGGCCTATATAAAGGGGGGAGGGAGGGGGTAGCCGCACCCTTGCATCTTGGCGCCTCCCTCTCCCCTGCTACACCTCTCCTCCTCCGTCACGTGCTTGGCGAAGACCTGCCGGAGTGCTGCTTCTCCACCAACACCACGCCGTCGTGCTGCTGCTGGAGCCATCTTCCTCAACCTCTCCTTCCCCCTTGCTGGATCAAGAAGGAGGAGACGTCATCCGCTCCGTACGTGTGTAGAACGCGGAGGTGCCGTCCGTTCGGCACTCGGTCATCGGTGATTTGGATCACGGCGAGTACGACTCCATCATCCATGTTCTAGTGAACGCTTCCGCTCGCGATCTAGAAAGGTATGTAGATGCAATCTGAATACTCGTTGCTAGATGAACTCATAGATGGATCTTGGTGAAACCGTAGGAAATTTTTTGTTTTTTGCAACGTTCCCCAACACCCGATGCACTAGGTATGACACCTAGATCAGATATGAACTCCTTCATCCAGACTCCTTCATTTGTTGCTTCCGAAGCAGCTATGTACTCCGCTTCACACGTAGATCCTGCCATGACGCTTTGTTTGGAACTGCACCAACTGACAGCTCCACCGTTCAATGTAAACACGTATCCGGTTTGCGATTTAGAATCGTCCGGATCAGGGTCAAAGCTTGCATCGACATATCCATTTACAACGAGCTCTTTGTCACCTCCATAAAAGAGAAACATATCCTTAGTTCTTTTCAGGTATTTCAGGATGTTCTTGAGCGTTGTCCAGTGATCCACTCCTGGATTACTTTGCTACCTCCCTGCTAAACTTATAGCAAGACACACATCAGGTCTGATACACAGCATTGCATACATGATAGAGCCTATGGCTGAAGCATAGGGAACACCTTTCTTTTTCTCTCTATCTTCTGCAGTGGTCGGGCACAGAGTCTGACTCAACTTCACACCGTGTAACACAGGCAAGAACCCTTTCTTTGCTTGATCCATTTTGAACTTATTCAAAACTTTGTCAAGGTATGTGCTCTGTGAAAGTCCAATTAAGCGTCTTGATCTATCTCTATAGATCTTGATGCCCAATATATAAGCAGCTTCACCGAGGTCTTTCATTGAAAAACTTATATTCAAGTATCCTTTTATGCCATCCAGAGATTCTATATCATCTCCAATCAACAATATGTCATCCACATATAATATCAGAAATGCTACAGAGCTCCCACTCACTTTCTTGTAAATACAAGCTTCTCCAAAAGTCTGTATAAAACCATATGCTTTGATCACACTATCAAAACGTTTATTCCAACTCCGAGATGCTTGCACCAGTCCATAAATGGATCGCTGGAGCTTGCACACTTTGTTAGCACCCTTTGGATCGATAAAACCTTCAGGTTGCATCATATACAACTCTTCTTTCAAAAATCCATTCGGGAATGCAGTCTTTACATCCATTTGCCAAATTTCATAATCATAAAATGCAGCAATTGCTAACATGATTCGGACGGACTTAAGCATCGCTATGGGTGAGAAAGTCTCATCGTAGTCAACTCCTTGAACTTGTCGAAAACCTTTCGCAACAAGTCGAGCTTTGTAGACAGTAACATTACCGCCAATGTCAGTCTTCTCTCTCACAACCCTAAGATTTTCTTCAGCAAGATGTAAATTCTCACTGATCCTTAGCTTGTTCTCATCATCATACATGCCCCAAACCCTGGCTAACCTCATCTTCAGAGTGGCAGGCCATTCAGGGTCAATGCACTCCACAAAGTTGCATTTAGGTATTTCCTACCAAATAAGAAAGAAAACAACTTTAGATAAATGAAAAAGCTTGGGTTTAGTTAAATTCACAAACAAGATGCTCTTAAGTTCAGCTAAGTTCAATTAGTTCATTTAAGTACACAAACAAGATGTTGTTAAATGAAAACAATTCAGTTAAATTCACAAACAAGATGTTGTTAACATCCAAAGTTACATGCCACTATCTTATACAACTCACAGTGAGATGACATATTCCAAGTTTGATCCAAAGTTACATGCCACTAACCTTTTGTACACAAGCAAGATACCTCCTTCCACTGTTAACTGATTCAAAGGACACAAACTTCTCACAGACACAATGGTGTTCACATCTAGCTGCAAGATCTGGAGCAAGTCCTGTCCACTCAGAGCAGAAAATGGTGGCAGGAGCAGGAGCCTACAACACAATATAGTCAGCAAAACTCCCCATTCTTGCCCTAACCAAAATTCCCCATTCTTGCCCTAACCCTAACTGCCAGAGGCATAGCCACGAACTGACCTCACTTGTGACAGAGTAGCCGTCGAACGAGGAACTGGATCCTTCACTCCAAGATACCATGGCGGCGAGCTGGCGGCTGCGGCGAGCTGGCGGCGGCGGAGAGCTGGAGGCGGCGGCGAGCTGCACGGCGGCGAGGAGCTGGAGCAGGGGAAGGAAGCGAGGGAGCAGCGAGGTGAGTGGAGGGTGAGCTGCCGACAGGATAGAATATTCCAACGAATATACCAACACAGGTGCCACTTGGTGTTGCACTGTGGGTTGATAAGGCAATAAGGCAGGGGGCTAAGTGCAAAATGCCGCGCGCTGACCAGCCAGGCCACTTGGCATCCAGTTGGCGAGCTGTGATTAGTGTAGGACTAATTTTGCACATCCATTGCAAGTTCAGGGATGAAATAATCAGCTTTTTCAACTACAAGGACTAAACTATCACCTGGCATGCAAGTTCAGGGACCTGGGGTGCTATTACCTCATATTTCTTTGTGATTTTCCGGACTAGAAGGCTGAACTACATAGGCTATGGCAGCAAGAGTGGTGTCACTGGTGCTCCTCTCGGATCGCAGAGCATATGATTGACATCCTGCTGGCCGGGTTCTGGTACGCTTCATCTGCTGTCGCCCAGCACTAGACTCACCACCTATCAGCCTGCCATCTACGGCCTCTAGGAGCGCATGCCTGCGGTACAAACTCCTTAGCCATCACGACAATGGAGGCCTATTGTTGAGACGCCCTGCTGGGTCCTTTCCAGAGACCATCTCTATTAGGATTTAGGACAATGCCAAAACTTTACATGTCATCTTTCAAACAAAAAAAAAACTTTACATGTCTGACTGTAGGACGTCTATATCCAAAACCTCTAGCATCCCAAACTTCCAACACGGTTTTGTGTTCACTCAGTTTAAAAGCTTTTTCAAAGTCCAGTATAAGATTGGCAATTTCCTAGTTGGACTGCCATTGATGAAGATACTCACATGCCAAGGCAATATTGAATTGATCTTGATTACCAAAACACATACTGATTTATATGAAACAACCTAAGAATTACTTAATGTTGGTGACACGGTCGTGGCCTTTGTAGTATGAGTATTTTGTTTGGTGTCCTAGTACAAGATTCCTATTGGCGATACATCCATACTCAACATGTGGCCCTTGAATACATGTATGGTATTATTTTGTGATTTTTTGGACTACAAGCCTGAACAACACAGGCTACGGCATCAAGAGTGGTGTCACTGGCGCTAGGGGAGTGATATCCAATTTCAGCTTCTCCAATCGCAGGGCTTCCATGGTGTGCATGATGGACGGTCGGCTGCTCGGGTCCTGGTGCACGCACAAGAGCCCGACTAGTAGCACACGCTTCATCTGCTGTCTCTCAACACTGGACACGCCACCTATCAGCCTGACATCTACAGCCTCGAGGAGCGCATTCCCATGGTACAAACTCCTTACCCATGATGGCAATGGAGGTCTATCATTAAGACGCACCGTCGGGTCCCTTCCAGAGACCATTTCTGGTAGCACAATGCCTAAACTGTAGATGTCCGACTGCATATTCCGTTGGCTCGTGTTGACAAACACAGGGTCTATATACCCATAAGTGCCTTGCACAACATCTGTGGTTTGTGCCCCAATTTCTTGGTGAACAAACCTTGCCAATCCAAAGTCACCTAACTTGGCGCCGTACAAAGGGTTAAGCAGCACATTGCTCGATTTGATATCACCATGTACGACACATTGCTTGTGTTGCTCGCAATCTACGTGGAGGTATTGCAGTGCAGATCCTAGGTCCAGGATGATCTCGTACCTATTTGTCATGCATGTTACGATCCTGTATCAAGAAAAAAACCTAAGTTGCAGTGATGTGGATGATTTAGAGATGGTATTACAATACATACCTCTTGGACCATGGTAACCAACTGTTGCCTCCGTGTAGGTGTTGATCAAGGCTACCTTGTGGCAACAACTCATACACCAGGAAGAGACGAGTGTACACGTCATCCCGCCACCAGCATATGAACTCAGCCAGGTTCCTCGGGCCATTGTAGCACCAGCCTATCAATTCAACAAGGTTCCGGCGCCTCAGTCGACTGGCAATCCTTAGTTCGTCCTCGAATGCCTTCCTCCCCTCGCGTGATGTTGCCGGTTTGAATATCTTTATCGCCACCGCTCTTGTTGGACTTGTCAGTTGGCCCCGATAAACAGAGGCAGAACCTCCTTCCCCGAGCTTGTTTTCCTTTGCAAATTTATTGGTCGCGCGTGCTAGCTTATGACAATCAAAATGTCCAAGGCCCCTGGCGAGAGCTGTGTAATGCTTCCTTCTCGTGCATAACTGCCATCGACGGACGCGACCAAAGATGCACACAATTGCAATAACTCCAATAAGTGGAACAGTTATTACCTCTACTAGCAGTTTGCACGTCATGTTGTAGCTTTTTGGCGGCAGAAGCTTGGAGCTTTGCGTGTGCGGAGCCAAGGTGGAGTGAAACGACCAGGATATGATTTTGTGTATCTCGACCCCCTGGCCGGTAGCAGCTGAGAAGCCGATAGCCACTTTGTTAGGCAAGTGATCCCTCAGGTCAACACTGGTGTTGACATGGTAGGTGGCGTCGCCGACCTGGAGAACGGCTGCAAGGATCTTGGTGTCGTTACCGTAGCTGATGTGGCAAGTCATTGGGAGGCCCGACCTGAGTTCCTGTCCGGCGAGGTCGCGTTGGTGTACGCCCGGGATTCGATGGAGTTGACGTCGATGCCCATGTGGCTGCCGCTGTGGTCGACCTCAGGGTTCCTGAGGGTGTCAAACTCGACCGCTACGGAACGGTTGGCGCCGGCCGCGACCCTGCCGACGTCTTTCGGGTAGAGGCCAAGGTTGCGGCCGTTGTCGAGGGGATCGGGGATGCTCGTTGGAGGATAGTGCCCCAGGAAGAAAGCCAGGCCATCGCCACTGGAGTTGCTGCCGTTTACAGCCTCGATTCGGAAGGTGAAGGAGGTGTTGAATCCGGCGAGCTCGCCGGTGGCGGCGTCCCACAGAGTCACAGGGTGCTCGTGCAACACCCGGCCTAGGCTCTTGCTTGGACCCCCGCCGGCTCTTGTCAGATGGATCATCCGAGAGACGTTGTCGAAGCGCGCGTGGCGCTGGAAGCGGAGGTGCTTGGTGGCCTCATAGCCACCGGGACCGGAGAAGTTGGCGGTGAAAGAGAACGAGGTAGCACGAGGCCATATCGAGCAGCAGAGGAGGAGCACGAGGATCTGTGTTCGGTGGGAGAAGCGCAGGGCAGCCATTTACTTTGGAAGGAAGCTCGTGAACAAGCACATCCTAGCTATATATTGGCCCGTGATCTGGATGAATATTTGGCGATGCAAACGAACAGCCAGCTGCCGGGGGCATCGGGCTCGGGCCTCGACGTCATGCCGCACGCAAATCCTGTGTACATGTCGCCTCTGGTAATGTCCGTTAAGTAGAAAGATATAAGCCAAACGACAAGGCCTCACCACCTTTCTGCGCTGTCTCCAAGGTGAGAAAAGAAGTACTGCTACTACAGGATGTACTTGGGAATGGCCATCTCAGACCATCTTTTTTAGCTTCGCTTTGGCTGGTTCCCCTTGCTGCTTGCTACATGATCGGTGTTAATATATCAACTCCAAGTTCGTTCGTCTCTGGAATCGAGTGTCATGAGCTCAGTTCACGTTTCATGATTTGTCCTTGCACAATAAGCATTTCCGGATCCACCGTCACAAACATCTTCGTCGCATGACCCTCGCCTTTGTTATGTTGTTGAGATCAACCATTATTCTTGTCAACAAGTCCAAAAGGGGTAATTCAAACTTCGTGATGAAAAATTGGTGACAGTGCGCGTGCTGATGGGTCAGTACATTTGCATTACTGTAGCAAGCATTTTGCGAGCCGATTTTTCGGTCCTTTACAGTTTCTAGCAGTTTCTTTTTATTACTATATGATTTTTCTCATTTGGTTATTCTAAAAAAAGGAAACTTTGTTTTGGGGACATTATTTTTTTTTAAAAAAACGAGTATTTCACAGATTTTTTAAAATATGTGAACATTTTCAAAATGCAACTTTTTAGAACACGATTTATTTTTCAAATATCTGAATAATTTACGAAAACATGAACATTATTTTTAAATTTTTATTTCTAAATTTTTTATCTTATAAAAATTATTCTTTCCAATTTTTATTTTATTTAAAATAAGATTTTTTTTGAATTCCTGAATATTTTTTGTAAGTTAGAAAGTTTTTTAAGTGTTTATTTTTTGAGATGCGAACATTTTTTCCAAACATGGACATTTTTTCAGATTTGCAAATATTTTTTGAGAAAACCAAATTTAAAAATAAATAAAGAAGAACATTCTTTCAAAATTGTGACTTCCTAAAAAACAAAAGAAAACAGAAAAGAAATTTTACAGTAATATTTATTTATTTTTCTGTAAGTAATAACAATAAGAGTACTCTAACAATAAAGAGAAAAGTAAGATTTGCACATGTTTTCGAAAACAATAAATATATGTATACATCAAAAGAATCCATATTACTTCACGATTTTCCATATCACTTTCATGGTTTTCACTAGTTTTAATTTTCTTTTTTATTTGTATTTCTTTGTTTCTTTCTCGGATTTCAGGGTTATTTTGCTTTTCTTTCTTTTTGGATTTTCTTTCTGAGTTTTTGTTTTGGAGTATCTTTCTTGACTTTTAGCAGTTTTTTTTCTTTTCCTAGGTTTCTTTCTCAGTTTTCAATCAATTGTCAAAAACAAATCTATACAAGTTTTTAACCTTTTTCAAATACTTGATTAACATTTCTCAAATACAAGATCAATATTATTCTAATATTTGGTCAACATTTTATTGATACCCATTTTTTACATTTTTAACATTTGATTAACATTTTTAAACAATATTAAAAAATTTCAAATCCAATATTAACACTTCTTAAATGCTTGAGTATTTTCTTTCAAATGTAGCATTAACTATTTTTTAAAACATGGTCGACATTTATATATATAAATTTAATATTTTTTGAATGCTTGATCAATATTATTTTTCCTATATACATTAGCATTTTTCAAATGCATGATCAACATTCTTCATATGCAAGTCTAACAATTTTTCCCTATTCAAGAATTCGTCTGATTAACCAGTTAACTTGCTTATTAATCCCTACTCGTATAGTCACTAAGTAGCCGATAAACTGATAAATCGTCGATTAGATGATTAACTTGTCTATTAGCCTATTAACCCCCTACTTGCTTGCCAACCGAGCAACTATCAGTTAACGATTTCCTCAACAATGCCATTTTTAAAAACAACAGAAGATTAATTTTTTTAATACATGATAACATTTTTTTGATGCATATTAAAAAAAATAAATGTTTGATTAACATTTTTTGAATGTAGTCAACATTTTTTTAATACATATTTAACATTTTTAATCCTTGATTAATGTTTTTAAATACTTTTTTTTATCATTTTTTAAATGCTTGAATAACATTTTTAAAGTACGTGATCAACTTTTTACATAATAATTTTGCGGGAAAATATTTGAAAAAAAATGTGAAACAATCATTTGAAAAATGTTCAATACGTATAGAGAAAATGTTTCTCATGTATAAATAAAATGTATACAAAAAAAACAAGTGTGCATGAAAAAAGTTGTCGAGGCCGAGTGACCGAGAACCATTTTTGAACCAAGGGAACCTAGGCCCGTTGTAACTAGGGAAACCTTGTTATCCGACCGACCGGCCAAGCGCACGCGGATCACACACTGGTCATTGCATCTTACTTGATCCAACAGACCACGCGACCACGTGTCCCTGTTTTGGCTGGCCACACACATTTGGGGCCAGGCATCGCTTTTGTCCCCGCTTCCTTATCTACAACCGGTTAGTTTTTTGTTGCGACCGGGCTGCATTTTTAGCTGGAATCGGCAACTACTTTTGTTGGGGTCCTGCATAGGTGATGCTTTTTTGTGGGAACCGGCGATGGATTTTTTTTCTCAAGAAAACTTAAAATACTTTTGCGTTTCATTATATTGGAAAGAGAGATAGTTTGTTACATCCTCCTAGTTCGTCGCCGGTTCCAGCAGTTTTTTTTGCCGTTCAGAGCAAAATCCATCGCCGGCAGACCTGGGACGTCCACCGGCGATGGATTTTGCTATGAACGGCAAAAAAACTGCTGGAACCGATGATGAACTTTGTTGGAGCCAGAGGCCACCGCTCGCGGTGCAACTGCAACCGGCTATGGAGAAGCTGGAACAAGCTACGAGCGGGGTGTGCTGGTGGTTGTCGCTCCCTTTTTTGCGTCCAGGGCGGGACCATTGCTACAACTAGTGACTTCTTTTTCTGGAACCCGTGACGATTTGTGTTCGGACCGGCGACTGTTTTTTGTCGGATCTGTTATAGGAGTGATTATTTTGTTGTGACCGGCGATGAATTTTGCTTCAACCGTTTCAAGGATTTTGCTGATGATGGAGGTGACGGGGAAACCGTTGTTGGTAATTGAATCATGGGGCTAGAACGTGACCGGCAAAAAGCTAGTGTCGGCTGCATGGCCTTGTAAGGTCAACTTCATCACGCGACCTCATCCTGTCCGGCCCCATCCGTTTGGGGTAAAAGAGACAAACCAGACGGCCCAGCGCGCGGGAGTAAACGGACTTTTGTTCGTTTTGTGTCCGCTTTCGACCCATCTTTGACCTAAGTTTGCGCCGATTTTGGGATGAAACGGACAGCGCGCGGACGGGCGCGCACGCTTGTCCTCCCCTGGCCCGCCTGTCGGTGAGAGAAAGCAAAACCCCCACGCCCCATTTGGAGCCATTTCCCCCAATGCCGCAACCAAAGCAAAGGAGGTGGTCCTTGCGATCATGAGCGTGGACTTGTCCAAGATGAGCGACAAGACGAGGATCTGGTTCGAGGCCAGGCAGAAGGAGATGCTCGACGCCGACGGACTGAACTAGGTCGTCCGATCGGCCGTGGCCGTTCTTTTTGGAGGCTGACATGGGTGACGCCCGCCCGCTGGGCCACTGGCTGTGTGCCGGCGAGAAGAACATTCATTTTGAAGGCCGGGTGTGTTGCCGGCTGCTGGCTGTGTTGCCGGCGAGGACAACTATTCATTTTGGAGGCTGGCTGTGTTGCCGGCCACTGGCTGTGTTGCCGGCGATGGACGTGTAGGCCGCTGGCTCTGTTTCCGGCGTGAACTAGGGGCACTGGCCTGATGAACTAGGGTTTGGTATTTGAAACGTTGCTCTTTTTTAAAAATGGAGGCGGACAAAATGGGGCAAACGGATGCGACCGCGCGCTGGGCGCACGGCCACCGCATCCCAGGACACGACCCCATTGCCCTACCCAAATGGACAGAATCTGGACAAAACGAACGTCTGTTTGGGTCGCGCGGTGGAGTTGGCCTAACTAACCCTTCCGGTTTCTAGAAAAACAGTTCGCAAAAGGAGGTACCGGAAGAAATGGCCAGTAGCGAGGTGATGTCGTTGGCTTCTGATCTTGCATTTTAAAGGATTGTGGTGGCGTCCGACTGCATGGCGACAGTGAACCACATAAAGGGGGATTACCATGGGACGTCAAAATCTATCATACGTGAAGCAAAGAGGAAGATGCAGGACTTTGTGACGGTGGAAATCATCCATGAGAAGCGTGATATGAATGTTGAAGCTCAGCCTGGCTAAAGCTACGACTACAATACCTTCTGGTCATCGTGTTTGGTTATCTATTAGATCTGACATTAGTTGTATTCCTGACCACATTCTGAACTAAATAAAGTGTGTGTTAGCCTTAACAAAATTATGAGTCACCTGCTCTAGTTTTTATTCAGGACACAAGATTAGGCAGACTGATTCAAAACCGGCTTTTTTCACAAAACCGACTAATGTAGAAGTTTTAAAAATGTTTCAAAATTTTAAAAATATTCTCAAAATTAAAATTCATAAAAAATTCAAAATATTCCAAACAAAGTTTTTATGAATTAAAAAATGCTAAGAAATTTTCAAAATGTTAGTAAATTCAAAAGTTTAAAAAAGTTTTAAAATACTCGCTTTTCAAAAAAATATAATGTTTAAACATGGTACTGTACTAACAAATTTCCCTCAATTTTAAAAAACTATAAAATCTCCTGAAATTTTAAACTATTCAAAGAAATTTCAAAAACTTTGCTACTTCAAAATGTTCATGGATATGCAAAAGGTATTCGTTTTAAAAATGTTCCTAGATTTCGAAAATATACAAACATTTGAAATAATTCACACATTTAAAAAAGGAAAAGGAAAATAAGAAACAATCATAAAGGAAACGTAAAAGGCTGAAAGAAAATCCTTAAAAGTGCCAGAGAAAACATATAGAAACCCCCAAGAGGAGAACCTTCCCAAAACCGCTAGGAAAGAAAGAATATAAAAAAGGAAGACAAGTGCACGGGTTGTCCCACGTGGCCACACGCGGGGGGGGGGGGGGGGGGGGAGGTACTAAATGAAAAATTTACCACCCAACAAAAATAAGTTTGCTTCAAAGCACCACCACGTTGAAACTGGAAGCATTACAATTGACAGGAACAAAGGCTTCGAGCATTTCAATTTTTGAAGTGGCATAAATACGTATTCGAATCATGGACATGTAAATGTTATTTACATCCTAGCATATACAAAGGCCCAACTCAACTCACACGGCTACCCGTGACAGTGCTGGAGCTTAAGGTATGTCAAGCATCTCATCATTAAAAAGCAACGGATGATGATACCTGCAGGTCTCTTTATTGAATTTACTGTAATCAACATATCCTGTACCCAATGATAGTTCTAGTAGGCACTGGTTCATTATTATTGTTTCGTACAACGGATAGCCCTCCCTTTTTAGGTTTACAGTGGACTGGTTGACCCATATACCATCCAATATGGGGTAAATAATACATGTGTCAAGTAGATGAATCACCTTCTTTTCTCACCGGATCCTTTGTGTATAGGGATTCAACCTTCATCGACTCTCAATAACTGCTTTAGCTACTTTTTCTATAGGTATAGTTTGTGTGTAAATGAAAGGGCTTATACCTTTTATTTCACTCATATGAAACCCGGTGCCCTTTTAACATTATGATAAGTTTGTCCTCTCGTGCCTCCTGAAAGATTAGCATTTATAATGATAGGGAATATTTTGGTGTTATCAAAAAAATTGTACCTAAGGTACTCTGGTAGTGGTTGGAGTTCAGGAGGTGGGAGTTCGCCATCTCCTTTCCACTCAGACATTTCATAACTTTTAATTTATAGGTGGATCTACAACTAGAGTTAAATGCATTATCCAATCAAATTTTATTTTTTCTTGATCGTTGACCCCTTGTTCTTGTTATGTTAGGCTTATTTCTAGTTCATCTTTTGGGGTTTCAAAATAAACTGCAGCTCGGTAGGCTATAGTTTTCGCCTCACATTCCTCAGGTTTCTAGTGATAGGTCTTTTTTTTAACGTATAAAAAATGAATTTCATTTATTCTTGCTTGAATGTGAGAGATATTGTTTCATCTTTGTGGTCTATGTTAGCACCTATAGTGTTTAAAAAGGATCTTCCAAGTATAATACGAAAAAATACTCTTCAGGTATCTTCAACACAACAAGATCGTTAGGAAAGATAAAGGTACCGAAAATTATATGGACATTTTGAAGAATACCATAAGCTTTTCTTAAAATTATGAGTCACCTGCTCTAGTTTTTATTTAGGACACAAGATTAGGCAGACTGATTCAGAACCGACTTTTTTCACAAAATAGACTAATGTAGAAGTTTTAAAAATATTTCAAAATAAAAAAATATTCTCAAAAATTAAAGTTCATAAAAATTTCAAAATATTCCAAATAAAGTTTTTATGAATCAAAAAATTCTAACAAATTTATAAAATGGTAATAAATTCAGAATATAACAAAGTTTTAAAATACTCGATATTCTAAAAAAATCTAATTTTTAAACATGGTTCTAGACTAACAAATTTCACTCAATTTTTAAAATTATAAAATCTCCCAAAATTTTAAACTATTCATAGAAACTTCAAAAACTTTGCTACTTAAAAATGTTCATGGATATGCAAAAGGTATTCGTTTTAAAAATGTTCCTAGAGTTCGAAAATATTCAAACATTTGAAATAATTCACCAATTAAAAAAAGGAAAAGGAAAATAAGAAACGATCATAAAGGAAACGTAAAAGGCTGAAAGAAAACCCATAAAAATGACAGAGAAAACATAGAGAAAACCCCCAAGAGGAGAACCTTCCCAAAACCGCTCGGAAAGAAAGAAGATAAAAAATAGTAAGACAAGTGCACGGGTTGTCCCATGTGGCCGCACACAGGCGGGGGGGGGGGGTCTAAATGAAAATGTACCACCCAATAAAAATAACTTTTCTTCAAAGCACCACCACGTGGAAACTGGAAGCACTACAATTGACAGGAACAAAGGCTTCGGGCATTTCAATTTTTGAAGTGGCATAAATATGTATTAGAATCATAGACATCTAAATGTTATTTACATCCTAGCATATACAAAGGCCCAACTCAACTCACATGGCTACCCGTGACAGTGCTGGAGCTTCAGGCATGTCAAGCATCTCATCAGTGAAAAGCAACGGACGATGATACTTGCAGGTCTCTTTATTCAATTTCCTGTAATCAACATATACTGTATCCAATGATAGTTCCGGTAGGCATTGGTTCATTATTATTGTTTCGTACAACAGATAGCCCTCCCTTTTTAGGTTTACAGTGAACTAGTTGACCCATATACCAGCCAATATGGGGTAAATAATACATGCGCCAAGTAGATGTATCACCTCCTTTTCTCACCAGATCCTCTGTATAAGGATTCAACCTTCATGGACTCTCAATAACTGCTTTAGCTCCTTTTTCTATAGGTATACTTTGTGTGTAAATGAAAGGGTTTATACCTTTTATTTCACTTATATTAAACCCCTACGGTGCCCTTTTAACATTATGATAAGTTTATCCTCTCGTGCCTCCTAAAATATTAGCATTTATAATGATAGGGAGCATTTTGGTGTTATAAAAAAATTGTACCTAAGGTACTCTGGCAGTGGTTTGAGTTCAGGAGGTGGGAGTTCGCCATCCCTTTTCACTCAAACACTTCATAAATTAAATTTTTAGGTGGATCTACAACTAGAGTTAAATGCATTATCCAATCAAATTTATTTTTTTCTTGATCGTTGACCCCTTGTTCTTGTTATGTTAGGCTTATTTCTACTTCATCTTTTGGGATTTCAAAATAAATTACAGATCGGTAGGCTATAGTTTTCTCCTCGCATTCCTCGGGTTCCTAGTGATAGGTCTTGTTTTTTAACTTAGAAGAAATGAATTTCATTTATTCTTGCTTGAATTTGAGAGATACTGTTTCATCTTTGTGGTCTATGTTAGCACATGTAGTGTTTAAAAAGTATCTCCCAAGTATAATAGGAAAAAATAATCTTCATGTATCTTCAACACAACAAGATCATTAGGAAAGATAAAGGTACCAAAAATTATATGAACATTTTGACGAATACTATAAGCTTTTCTAAAAATTACGAGTCACCTGCTCTAGTTTTTATTCAGGACACAAGATTAGGCAGACTGATTCATAACCGGCTTTTTTGACAAAACCGACTAATGTAGAAGTTTTAAAAATGTTACAAAATTAAAAAATATTCTCAAAATTTAAAATTCATTAAAATTTCGATATATTCGAAATGAAGTTTTTATGAATTAAAAAATGCTAAGAACTTTTCAAAATGCTAGTAAATTTAAAAATATAACAAAGTTTTAAAATACTCACTATTCTTAAAAAATCTAATTTTTAAACATGGTTCTGGACTAACAAATTTCCCTCAATTTTAAAAATTATAAAATCTCCCTCAATTTTAAACTATTCAAAGAAACATCAAAAACTTTGCTACTTAAAAATGTTCATGGATATGCAAAAGGTATTCATTTTAAAAATGTTTCTACATTTCGAAAATATTCAAACATTTGAAATAATTCACAAATTAAAAAAAGGAAAAGGAAAATAAGAAACAATCATAAAGGAAACGTAGAAGGCTGAAAGAAAACCCATAAAAATGATAGAGAAAACATAGAACCCCCCCCCCCCCCCCCCCCAAGAGGAGAACCTTCCCAAAACCGCTCGGAAAGAAAGAAGTTAAAAAAGGAAGATAAGTGCATGGGTTGTCCCACGTGGCCGCACGGCGGGGGGGGGGGGGGGGTACTAAATGAAAAATGTAGCACCCAACAAAAATAACTTTGCTTCAAAGCACCACCACGTGGAAACTGGAAGCACTACAATTGACAGGAACAAAGGCTTCGGGCATTTCAATTTTTGAAGTGCCATAAATATGTATTCGAATCATGGACATGTAAATGTTATTTACATCCTAGCATATACAAAGGCCCAACTCAACTCACATGGCTACCCGTGACAGTGCTGGAGCTTAAGGCATGTCAAGCATCTCATCAGTGAAAAGCAACGGATGATGATACTTGCACGTCTTTATATTCAGTTTCCTGTAATCAACGTATATTGTACCCATGATAGTTCTGGTAGGCATTGGTTTGATATGGGGGCTGCTGCATAGAGAGGTGGCTCAATTTATGTATACAAGCAATGTATATTTATGTTCATAGTTAAATTGGTCGACTGAAGTAGGACATGGAATTGTGGAACATAGTTTCACGGGAACCCTTTATGAATAGTAAATTCAGAAAAAAGAAAATACTACAAAAATATAAAATCTGAAATTTTTGAAACATATATGGTCGACTGTTATAATTACGTAAGAAGTTAAACGAAGAAATAACATCAATACAATTTCAGAGAAAATCAAAGCGAAGCACTATTTGAGGGGATACTAAGATTCCCGGGTAGCATTATTTCACTGAAAGATGCATAGTCGGCCAGTATACTCACGTATGAAGTTTCTGCACTACCACATAACCCAGGTGAAATTCCTTCACGAAACTTCATATGTGAGTAGAATAATCGACTAGTTTGATACCCCAAAATTTCATATTCTTTTGGTTTTTAGTATTTTTTGAATTAAGTATCCACATGGGAGCGGGTCAAAACATTTTCACCTTTGTACTTCTTTTACTAGATATTGTCATTTATAGTTTCATACAAGCATATAATATGGGAAAAATGGTTAAAATATTTATTGAAAATCATATAAAATATAAATACCGCATCTGTACTAGCATCAAGGAAATCTAGACACTTCTCAATTGTGCGGGTCATCAGTTGATGCATACATTCTGTTTTCTAGCACATGATTCTTGTTCCCAATACATCCGACTCAATATGTATCCATTGAATACGTGTATGGTATCAACTAAAAAATACATCTATATGGTATTACTTTGTTGATTTTTGAACTAAATCATGAACTACAATGGCTATGGCAGCGAGAGTGTCACCGGCGCTAGGGGAGCAATGTCCAATGTCAGCTCCTCCGATCGCAGGCCATCCATGGTGTGGGTGATGGACGGTCGTATGCTCGGGTCCTGGTGCACGCACAAGAGCCCGATGAGTAACGTGCGCTCCATCTGTTGACGCATGACATTGGATTCGCCGCTTATCAGCTTCTCATCTGCGGCGTCCAGGATGGCGTTCCTATGGTACAAACTCTTCACCCATGATGACAATGGAGGCCTATCATGGAGACACATTGTTGGATCCCTTCCAGAGACCATCTCTAGTAGAACAATGCCGAAACTGTATATGTCTGACTGCCTGTTCCGTTGGCTCGTGTCGAGGAACACAGGGTCTATATATCCATAAGTTCCTTGCAAAACATCAGTGGTCTGTGACCCTGTTTCGTGGTGAACAAACCTTGCCAATCCGAAGTCACCCAACTTGGCACCGTATGAAGACCCAAGCAGCACGTTGCTTGACTTGATATCACCGTGTACGATACATTGTTGGCCTTGCTCGCAATCTACATGGAGGTATTGCAGGGCACGGCCTAGGTCGAGGATGATTTCATACCTGTTTGTCAAAGCATGCAACCATGCATTATGTATAGATCGAGAAATAACAAAGTTGCATGCAATGATGAATGCTCTCCAGATGGAATTATAATGCGTACCTCCTGGACCATGGTAACCAACTTTTGCCCCTATGTAGGTGTTGATCGAGGCTACCTTGTGGCAAAAGCTCGTACACAAGGAAGAGACGTGTGTACCTGTCATCCCGCCACCAGCATATGAACTCAACCGGGTTCCTCTTGTGATCGTAGCACCAGCCTATCAACTGGACTAGGTGTCGGTGCCTCAGGCCACAGGCAATCATGAGTTCGTCCTCGAACGTCTTCCTCCCTTCCCCGGATGCTACTGGCCTGAATCTCTTTATCGCCACATCTCTATCTGTTAGTTGGCCCCAATAAACAGAGGCGGAACCTCCTTGCCCGAGCTTGTTCTCCTGTGAGAATTTGTTGGTTGCACGCGCCAGCTTTTGGTAATCAAAATGTTCAAGGCCTCTGGCGAGAGCTCTGTAATGCTTCTTTCTCGTGCATAGCTGCCGTCGTCGGACGCCGACAAAGATGCACACAATCGCCAAAAAAACGATAACTGGTCCAGTTGCTTCTACTAGTAGTTTCCACGGAAACTTGGAGTTCTTCCGTGCAGCTGGCGGTTCCAAGGTGGATTTGAATGACCAAGACATTATTTCGTGTAGCTCGACAGCCACACCGGTGGCACCCGAGAAGCCGATGGCCACCTCGCTAGGCAAAAACTGCCTGAGGTCAATACTTGTGTTGACACGGTATGTCGTGTCGCCGATCTGGAGAACGGCCGCTAGGATTTTTGTGTCGTAGCTGATGTGGCAAGTCATTGGGAGGCCGGACGTTAGGTTCCTGCCAGGCACGGCCACGTTGGTGTACTCCCGGGAGACGATGGAGTTGACGTCGATGCCCATGTGGCTGCCGCTGTTGTCGACCCCAGCATTGAAGTACGTGTCAAACTCAACCGCCACGACGCCAGTCGCAACGCCATTGTTGAAGAGGCCAAGGCTCCCGCCGACGCCGTCAAGTTTGCTCGTCAGAGGATAATGCCCGAGGAAGAATGTCAAGCCATCGCCAGTGTTTGCACTGTTTACCTTTATTTGAAAGGTGAAGGAGGTGGTGAAGCGGGCAAGCTCGCCGGTGACGTTATCCCACAGCGGCATGGGCGTTTCGAGGAACGCTCGGCCTACGCTGTTCTGGATGATTGGACCCTCACCGTTTCTTGTCAGTTGGATCATCTGAGACTGGGAGTCATAGTATGCGTCGCCCTGGAAACTGAAGTCTTGGGCGTCGTAGCCGGGCTGGGAAAAGTTGGAGCTGAAAGAAAGAGAGGTAACACGAGGTAGGTGTAGAGACCATATGGAGTAGCAGAGGAGCATGAAGAGTATTCGGTGGGAAAAGCTCACAGCGGCCATTTGCTACGTTTTGTTTGGAAGCTCGTGAACAAACACACATCATATATAACTTCTGACCTCGAAATCTACGACAAATATTGAAATATTTCGCGATGCACACGAACAACTAGCTTCGAAATCTTCTGACATTGCACGCCCATTATGTGTACAAGTTGCAATGGCCTCTAGTAATGTCCGTTGAACAGAAAAGTGTAAGCCAAACGACAACGCCGCGACACCTTTCTACTCTATCTCCTAGGTAGATGAGAAGAAGGTATACTATATATGTGCTGTCTGACCAAGTCTGAAGCATATGTTATTCCGTTAGCATGCTGGCATGTTTGCAGTGTTTTGTTTCTTTTAACAAATCAAAACAGGCTCTCGTCCCACTTGGTAAATAAAGCACACGGCCAAACAATACATGGAGTTGAGGAAGTCCTCGGAAGCTGTACGTGCTTGTTTCTTTGTTTGGGCTTTTGCTGGTGTCGGCCTCAATATTCATGTACGTGTCAAACTCAACCGCCACGGCTCAGTTATCACCGGACGTGACCCTGCTGAAATTTTACTTGAAGATGTTCTGGCCGTTGTCGAGGGGATTGGGAATTCTCGTCGGAGGATAATGTCCGAGGAAGAAAGTGAAATTGGCGTCACTGATTGCACGGTTTACCTTGATTTTGGAAGGTAAAAGGAGGTGGTGAATCGGGCGAGCTCGCCGATGGCGACGCCCCACAGCGGCACGGGCTGCACGTGCACCGATCAGACTATGTCTGTTCTGGATGTTCGGACTCTCTCCTGCTTTTGTCAGATGGATCGTAGGCTGGGCGTCTATCGCCCTGAAAACTGAAAGTCTTGGACGTCATAGCCACCAGGTCCAGAGAAGTTGAGCGGAAAGAAAGCAAGGCAGCACTAGGCAGGTGCAAAGACCATATCAAGTAGTAGAGGGGCATGAAGATATGTGTTATGTGGAAAAAGCTTACAACAGTTTTTTTTTTTTTTGCAGGGTAGATGCTTCATTTTTGGAAGCTCGTCAACAAGCAGATATATAACTTCTGATCTCCAAGTCTTCGATATAGATTTCATTATGTAAAGCAACAACCAGCTATCGGGGGTTGAACCTCGAAGTCACGTCGCACGCACAGGCAAAATTAACAACAAGCTTCATATTTGCTCCATTCGAACATCTAAGAATAAAAAGCCCAGCATCAACTAGATGAGCGGTAAGACCTCTAATCTGACTACCTATGTTAATGGAGATACTTCTTTTCAAAGAATTAATGAAGATACTTAACTTGCCAACAAAAAAAGTATGAAGGATCCTCTTGATGTAACCCATTCATAGATTGAAAAAATGGTTCACCACCATCGTTTACTTCAATGGAAGCACTACCTTTCTAAGCAAAGTTACAACCCAAGCTCTATAAATCATAGAGAAACCCTTAATCTGCCAGGCTTGTTCTGGAAATGACCAACACACCTTGCCATAGGCTTTCTCAAAATTGATCTTGAAAATAACTCCATCCAACTTCTTAGTATTATATAATTTGTGGGTGATTTCATGCAGAATAATAAAGCCTCCATAATATACTGACCTAGCAAAAAAAAACGTTTGTGTTCACTATATAATATTTAAGAGCACATCAGTAACCCGGTTAGAACTCCGTATAGAGTACATATTACAAAGCAAAATTTCAGAATAGACTTAAATCAGTTGTCTGTGCCATAAAATCATCTAGTTGCATGGCATTCCACTAATAGAATAAATATATAATTGCAGTACAAGCAATGTTGAAGCGGGTTGATAAATAGAACATAATGTTTATATATCAATCATCAATATTAAGATTTGATTTTTTTTGGGGGGGGGGGGGGGGGTGATCCTCCAAATAATAATACGATGTGTTCCTTCTTTGGTGGCTAACTATCAACGCTGAAGTGTAGAAGCAAGCCATGGTTAGCGGCGAATGAGCCAAGTAAATGCAAAAAAAAAGACATAATTGGTGTATTCATCTCTAAATTATGTTTTTAACAAAGGTGTAACTAAGATTTTCTTTTCCAGTTTTACAGAAATACTATGCTGATTGATTAATGCAACTATACTATATGGTTAGGGGCTACTGGATAAAGAGGTGTCACAATTTATGTACAAAGAATTGTATGTTCATCTTTATATTAAATTAATCGACTAAAGTATTGTTATTATACCTGTTGCGTATTTCCTTGTGATAATATCATTTATCGTTCCAGACAAGCATATCAACTATAGTTTTATACAAGCATATCAATATGGAAAAAATGGTTAGAATGTGTATACTAGCATCGAAGAAATCTAGCCACTTCTCGAATGTGCACGTCATCAGTTTATGCACACATCCAGCTTTTTAGTACATGATTCATATTCCCGATACATCTCAATTCAGTTTGCATCCGTTGAATACATGTATGGTATTTCTATGTGATTTTTTGGACTGCAAAGGCTGTGGCAGCTAGAGTTCCACCTGTGCCAGGGGGATGATGCCCGGTTTTAGCTCCTTCGATCGCAGGGCATCCATGGTGTGGGTGATGGACGGCCGGCTGCTCGGATCCTAGTGCACACACAAGAGCCCAACAAGTAGCACCACCTAGTACTGGACCCACCGCCTATCAGCTTGCCAATGCCACCCTCCAGGATCGCATTCCTGTGGTACAAACTCCTTACCCATGACAACAATGGAGGCCTATCAGGGAGACACACCATTGGGTCCCTTCAAGAGACCATTTCTAGTAGCACAATGTCATAACTGTAGATGTCTGAGTCTGACTGCATATTCCGTTGGCTTGTGCCAATGAAGAGATGGTCTCTATATGTACCCATAAGTGCCCTGTAAGACATTTGTGGTATGTGACCAAGTTTCATGATCAACAAATCTTTGCACAAACTCATAAGTACTAAACAAATATACGTTACAACATATATGAAACGACCAGGCAGAATCAAGTATCCATTCATCATGACAAAAAACACAGCCAGCAAAAACAACTAGAGCATCATGTGAATCAGACTTACTACCAGATGTAACATTGACCTTACCATCACCTTAGGATTTGTTTTTAGGTTTTCACGTACCGTTCCTTTTCTCCTTATTTTCCAACTTCCAACAATCATCAATGAGGTGACCCTCTTTCTTACAGTACCTGCAGAATTGTCCTTTCCAGATCCTCTGTACTTCGAACGACCTCTTCCATTCTTACTTTTATCTCTGTTATTGTTGTTGTTGTTATTGTTGTTGTTGTATTTTTTCTGCTCAGGCATGTCTCGTACCTCCAAAGCTTCTCCTTTGGAGGAGTCCTCGGACGGGATCATATCTTTCATCTTTTCCTTCCATTGAAGGGCCTCGTATACTTCCACGACAGTTAGTTCATCACGACTATATAATATGGTATCTCAAAATTTTGCGAAGGAACTAGGCAGCAAGCATAAAAGTAGAAGACCTAAATCTTCATCAACATACTTTACCTCCAAAGACTGTAAGTCAGCAATGATCTCCTTGAAGATCGATAAGTGGTTTAGCACCGAACCACCTTCTTGCAACTTGTGCGTGAACAATTTCATCTTCATGTGCATCTTACTTGTCAGATCCTTAGACATGCAGATTGACTCCAGTTTGAGCTAGAGAGTTGCTGCAGTTTTCTCCTCTAGCACTTCTTGCAAAATATTGTTAGAAAGATGAATATGAATCATAGACATAGCCTTACGATCTCTGCGCTTCTCATCATCGGTCCATGCCTTCTGTTCTTTTCTGCTGAAGCCATCAAGCACCTCGTCTAGATCGGGATGCGCCAACTCTGCCCGCATCTTTATTTGCCATAGGGAAAATCTCGTGTCCTTATCCAGCGGCGGAAGATCGAACTTCATCGATGCCATGTCATCGAAACCATAGACAGAAACAAGGCTATGATACCACTTGTTAGAGATACAACACGCAATCTAACATGATGAAGAATGAAATCAAACATAGGGACACAAGGATTTAACGTGAAAAACCCCTCCAACACGAAGGGCAAAAAATCACGGTCGCCAACCAGCGAATCTCCGCTCGCTCTTCAGAAGTTGGCATTTATCTTTATACTTGAATTTGAAGCATAACATAACAGAGTCCAACACTTCCAATTCATCATCGCAACCTCGAATCTAGTTCTCCCCTGGCAAAGAGCCTTGTAGACAGAAGTAGCAGATTACATGCCCGAAATCATCCATGGCCCATGAAAGACACCGTCCACCTGATCATCCCCGGGCAGTGCACGAATCGCATGCCATAGCCCGTTGAACTGTTCCCTTTCCAGTGCCGAAAAAATCGGGGCCACATCCAACTATGGTTGCGCAGTCCCTGCTTGACCGTGCGCGATGTTGCTGCGCTGGTCTCTACCTTGTTGAAAATGAAAGGCGCAATGTCTTGCGGCGACGCTCTCCTGATCCACCGATCCGTCCATAAGAGAAGTCTTGATCCGCTACCCACTGTGATTGGAGTGAATTGCAAAAAACCACCACATTGAAGCGTAGGTTTGCAGAAAAGACTCTTCTACGAATTTGTGCCCGAAAACACTGATTTTTGGCCTAATCTTTTGCAGAAAACATTACTTGATGGCTTTAGCCCATTTGATGACGATTATGACAGATGGAGCCCACCATTTGCTGATGTGGCTAATGGTCTTTTTGCCAAAACGTCCTCCCCTCCCTAAAAAAATTCTCCCCTAAAAAACTACCCTCTCCCTGCTCCTCCACCTCCCTCCGGCGTGCCCCCGCCTCCCAGCGCCGCCACCTCCCTCCCGGCGCGCCCCACCCTCCCAGCGCCGCCACCTCCCTCCGGCGCGCCCCCGCCTCCCAGCGCCGCCACCTCCCTCCCGGCACGCCCCCGCCCTCCCAGCGCCGCCACCTCCCTCCCGGCGCGCCCCCACCCTCCCAGCGCTGCCACCTCCATCCGGCGCGCCCCCGCCTCCCAGCGCCGCCACCTCCCTCCGGCGCGCCCCCGCCCTCCCAGCGCCGCCACCTCCCTCCCGGCGTGCCCCCACCCTCCCAGCGCCACCACCTCCCTCCCGGTGCGCCCCCGCCCTCCCAGCGCCGCCACCTCCCTTCCCGGCTACGACCCCGACGCGCAGCTCGGGTGCAAGCGTAGCAAGCGGCGGCCGCGCGGCGGCAGGCAGCTCGGGCGCGACCCCTGCCTCCCGACGGAGCAAGCGGCACCGACGACGCACCGCTCAGGCACAAGAGGCGCACCCTCCGAGCAGGGGAAGCAGCGGCGGCAGTGGCCTTGACCCCGACCTCCCAGGAGAGCAAGCACCAGCGGCACCGCGCCGCTGGGCACAAGCAGCGACGGAGGCGCGCAAGCTGCAGCAAGCAGCAACCTCGACGGTGAGCGCGCGGTGGCCGACGGTACCAAGCGCATGGCGACTCCAAGCCAGCAGCGCTGCCGCGTGCATGAAACAGCCACCGCCTCGTGCTCTGGTGCTCGTCCCACCACCGCCAGATGCGGCACCACCGACCAACGGCGACGAGGCAACCTCTTCCTCCCTCTGGACGGTGTGGCCATGGCTGGCGACGAGGACCATGAGCGCCGATGCCTCTGCTGCAGGCCGGCGACGAGGAGCTGATTGCTTTTTGTACTTTTACCCGAAGGGTGACTATGCAAAAATACCAAGGCCCCACATGTCATAATCGAGGTTAAAATGCATAAAACGGCTGATCAGTGTTTTTTGCAAAAGATTAGGACTAAAATCAGTGTTTTCTGGCAGAAATTTGTAGAAGAGTCTTTCCTGCAAACCTACGCTTCAATGTGGTGGTTTTTCGCAATTCACTCCTGTGATTGCCACGAGACTATTGAAGACCGCCACAGCTGTCTCATACAGTATCATCTCTAGCCCTTGCAAGGGTCTGCTAGGTTGGGTACGTCGAAGCCACTCCCATAGCACTCTCAGTGCAATTGCCTGCAACCTCAGCCTCAACTCCTTGATGCCAGGCCACTGAATTCCACCGGCCTCACTACCGTAGTCCACACAACGAGGCATTTGCCACCCTGAACGACATCTGATCCCGCCTAGAAAAAAGAGCACATCCAGCTTTCCATAGCCTCAAAAACCCAGACTGGGGTGTCCAAGACCAACAGATGGTGCACTTGCCTCGCTGCAATTACCGCCTCCACAAACACCAATCTGCCAGACCTTCGTACTAGCATAGAAGAAATATAGCCACTTCATCAGTTGATGTACACGCATATATTCATGTTTATACTTAAATTAGTAAAGTATTGTTATTATACCCGTTACGTGTTTTCCTATGATATTATCATTTATAATTTCATACAACCATATCAATATGGAAAAATGGTTAAAATATGTATTGAAAATCGTACAAAAATTAAAACAACATTTGTACTAGCATAGAAGAAATATAGCCACTTCATCAGTTGATGTACACGTTCAGCTTTCTAGTACATGATTGCTATTCTAGATATATCCCGACTCAATCTGTAACCCTTGAATACACGTATGATATTTCTTTGTGATTTTTCAGGCTAGAAGCCTGAACTACAAAGGCTATGGCAACGAGAGCGTCATCGACGGCGCCAGGGGACTGATGTCCAAATTCATCTCATCTGATCGCAGGGCATCCATGGCGTCAGTGATGGACGGACGGCTGCTCAGGTCTCGGTGCACGCACAAGAGCCCAACAAGTAGCACCCGCTCCATCTGTTGTCTCCCAGCAGTGGACTCGCCGCCTATCAGCCTGCTATCTGCGGCCTCCAAGATAGCATTCCCGTGGTACAAACTCCTTGCCCATGACGACAGTGGGGGCTTATCAGGGAGACGCACCGTTGGGTCCCTTCCGGAGACCATCTCTAGTAGGACAATGCCGAAACTGTAGATGTCTGACTGCATATTCCGCTGGCTTGTGTCGATGAACACAGGGTCTATGTACCCATAAGTGCCCTGTAAGACATCTGTCGTCTGTGATCCGGTTTCATGGTCAACAAATCTTGCCAACCCGAAGTCTCCTAACTTGGCACCGTATGAAGTGTCAAGCAGTACGTTGCTCGACTTGATATCACCATGTACAATACACTGCTGTTGTTGCTCGCAATCTACATGGAGGTATTGCAGTGCAGAACCTAAGTCGAGGATGATCTCGTACCTGTTTGTCAAAGCATGTTACCATTACATCAAAAAGAAATTAAGTTTCATCGATGTAAATGCTCTGGAGATGGAACTACATACCTCTTGTCCCATGGTAACCAATTGTTGCCCCCATGTAGGTGTTGATCAAGGCTACCTTGTGGCACGAGCTCGTACACAAGAAAGAGACGTGTGTGCATGTCGTTCCGCCACCAGCATAGAAACTCAATTGGGTTCCTCTTGTCGTCGTAGCACCAACCTATCAATTAGACCAGGTTCCGGTGTCTCAGGCGACTGGCGATCCTGAGTTCGTCCTCGAACGCCTGCCTCCCCTGCCCGGGGGCCGCCGGTTTGAATCTCTTTATTGCCACCGGTCTACTTGGGCTTGTCAGTTGGCCCCTATAAACAAAGGCGGAACCTCCTTGCCCGAGCCTGGTTTCCTTGGCGAAATTGTTGGTCGCACGCGCCAGCTTATGATAATCAATATGTCCAAGGCCCCTGGCGAGTGCTCTGCATTGCTTCTTCCTCATGCATAGCTGCCATCGGTGGACGCCAACAAAGATGCACACGATTGCGATAACTGCAATAGCTGGTCCAATTACCTCTACCAGCAGCTTCCACAGGTGAACCTTGGAGCTCTTGGGAGTAGGCACCGGGATCTCGGGGCTCTCCGGCACAGGCGGTGGAATCTCGGAGATCTTCGGTGCAGGCGCTGGCGCAGGCCGCAGATCCAAGGTGGAGTTAAATGACCAGGACACTATTTGGTGTAACTCGACGGCATACCCGGTGGCACCCGAGAAGCCGATGGCCACCACACTGGGCAAGACCTGCCTCAGGTCAACACTCGTGTTGACACGGTAGGTCACGTCGCCGATCTGGAGAACGGCCGCTAGTATTTTTGTGTCGTTGCCGTAGCTAATCTGGCATCTCATCAGAAAGCCAGACGTTAGGTTCTTGCCCGGCACAGTCGCGTTGGTGTACGCCTGCGAGACAATGGAATTGACATCGATGCCCATGTGGCTGCCACTGGGGTCGAAATTATCGTTCAAGAAGGTGTCAAACTCAACCGCCACGGCTCGGTCGTCGCCGGTCGCCACCGTGTCAGCGATTTTGTTGAAGAGGCCGAGGTTCACTCCGCCCATATCGCGTATGACATTGGGAATGCTCGACGAAGGATAACGCCCGAGGAAGAATGTCAAGCCATCGCCGGTGGTTGCATTGCTTACCTTGATTTGGAAGGTGAAGGAGGTGGTGAAGCGGGCGAGCTCGCCGGTGACGGTATCCCACAATGGCATGGGCGTCGTAAGGAACGCTCGGCCTACGCTGTTATTGACGCTTGTACCATCGCCGTTTCTTGTCAGTTGGATCATGCGAGACTGGGCGTCGTAGTATGCGTCTCCCTGGAAACTGAGGTCTTGGGCGTCGTAGTCGGGATCGGCGAAGTTGGAGATAAAAGAAAGCGCGGTAGCACGATGCAGATGCAGAGAAGACCATGTCGAGTAGCAGAGGAGTATGAAGATCTGTATTCGGTGGGAGAAGCTCACAGCGGCAGCCATTTGCTGCGGCGTGTGTTTGGAAGTGGGCGAACAGAACACACATCATATAGAACTTCTGACATCGAAATCTTCACTAAATATTTCGCGATGCAGACGAACAGCGAGCTTTCAAATCTTCTGACCTGGACGTCACATTGGACGCACATCCTGTGTACAGGTCACAAATGGCCTCTGGTAATGTCCGTTAAGTAGAAAGATATAAGCCAAACGACAAAGCCGCAACACCTTTCTGCGTTATCTCCAAGGTGAGAAAAGAAGGTATAGTACTATTTGCTGTCTGACCAAGTCTCAAGCATATGTTATTCTGACGATCAAGCATCGTCAGCATGCTAGCTAGCACGTTCGTCGTATTTATTTCGTTGTTCAATTCGATTCAAAACAGGCTTTCGGTCGCTTTATAAGTACATGTTTGTTTTGGCACACGGCTAAACTATACATGGAGTTGAAGAAGTCTTCGGAAATTGTATGTGTTCGTTTCTTTGTTTGGGGTTTTGCTCGTGTCGACCTCAATAATCATGTACGTGTCAAACTCAACCGCCGCGACTCAGTCATAGGACATGCTATTTACATCCTGGCATAGCATTACGAAGGCCCGACCCACATCGCCATCAGTGGCAGCGTTGGAGGTTAGGCAGTGATTCTTTTTTTTACCTAAAATCTAAAAAGTGGCCGCGCACTAAACGGAGAGAACGAGCGGCTGAACCAGAGCCGCTCGATCTCGTCCCAATCGACGGCGCGGGGTGTCCAGGTGTCCCCTGGTCGGGTGGAGCCGCGCCGCTCGGACCCGCGCGTGGACCGGTCGCCTGGTCCGATTGCGCCACGCCGCGCGAGATAAACCTCCCGTGGGACCCACATGTCATTGAGGATTAGGCAGTTCCACAGCGTATTAGCCGTCATGCGTAGTGGGCAGCCGTTTCGAATTTCGTGCCATTACCCCGTCCACCCCCCCACCTCTCGCGGCCCATTCCTCCTTTTCCCACCTTGCTTTCGTTGTTGGTTGGTGCTCGGAGGCGGTTCCAAATCCGCCGGGTTGTGGTCGACGGCGGGGCGCGCCGCGAGGGTCGTCGTCCGCGGCGGCACAGGTACTGCTCCTACGCGCGCTCCCTGTTCTTCGTCCCTGCTTGTTTCTCCACTCACCCGCCCTTCTTTTTTCTGGTGATGCCGCACGTTTTCCGGTGAGGTCGCGGTCGTTGTCAGGGAGGTCGAGGTAGAGGTCGAACTCGAGGTCGCAGTCAGGGTTAGGGAGGTCGAACTCATTTTCCGGCGAGGTTGAGGTCACCCCCGCCGACTACTTCGTTTGGGAAACCGCCGGATTGGCAGGGGTGGGCTAGGGTCGTGCTCATCCCGTCGTTTTTGCGTTGCAGTACGGGGAGAGCTCGTGCATATACGTACGGGATGAGTGGTTCAGGGAGGATGAGTTGTTCGCGGTGATAGAGCGTCATCTGTGGATTGTAGCCTCGCGGTGGATCTGGTGTTTTCGATGAGTGTGTTTCCCCCGCGGTGTGCAACTCTGTTGCCCCTTGCGTGCAAATTAGGTGCAATAGTAGACAATGTTTTAGATAATATAGCCAATCTGCCACCCTTGTGGTGGTTCTCCTGGGTCATGTGTTTTCCCCTGTTGTGTGCAATTCGGGACCATTACCTTTGCAAATTAGTACATGTGCTTGCCAATTTCCCAATATTCTCTATCCAAGCTGCCAGTCTTTGTGATTGATCTGGTGGTTCGTGTGTTTTCCCGCTGCTGTGTGCAACTAGGAACCCTTGTTTGTGCAATTTAGCACCAATGCTTGCCAATTTTTGCAATATAGTGTACCCAATCTGCCAGCCTTGTGGTGGATGTGGTGGTCCACTGTGTTTTTATTCGCCTATGTGCAAATAGAGATCATCACGTGTGCAAATTAGTACCAATGGTTGACAATTTTTCAATATAGTCTACTGATTTTTCTGCCAGCCTTTGTGCTGGATCTGGTTATTCGTGTGTGTTTTCCCTGCTGTGTGCAACTGGGGCCTCTTGATTGTGCAAATTAGTACCAATGCTTACCAATTTTCCAATATAGTCTACCAATCTGCAGTCTTTGTTGTGGATGTGGTTGTTCATGTGTTTTCGCCTGATGTGTGCAAATAGGGACCCTTATTTGTGCAAATCAGTACCAATGCTTGCCAATATCTAATATAGTATACCCAATTGTTTTGCTGGATATATTTCTTGTTGGCTATGCATTTTTTGTTTGTTCCAGTTGCACAAGTTATCATCTTGAGCTGGTTGCCTTTAGTTAACTATTTTTTCTTCCTAGTTATTACTTGCCACAGTTAAACTTAGTTGGCTTATATGCTGTCCAGTTTGCACAAGGTTGACTGCCCAGTTGGCTGCATCATTGTAGTAGTTGGTTGTCCACATGTTTTATAGTTTTTTGCACTATGTGTCCTGCATATGTGTAGAGGTCTGCAGATCAAAGCAACTTTTATGATTTCTCTAGTTTGTTTGCGCATCTTCTAACTATGATTTCTTTTGTTGTATTTCCCCCTGCAGGGCAAAAATGGTTATAATAGGAGGAGATGCGGATGGCAATGAAGGAGATGTATTTTTTTTCACTTTTTTGTGTTTGAGTTGTTTTCAACTTATGCACGTCTGATAATGTCCTTTTTTTCATGTTTTCTTTTGTTGCTTAATCAGCGTTCTGGAAGTCAGTCGCTTCGCCAAAACTCAAAGTGTGCTGTTAATCGCCAGCCATGACCTGCGTGGAGTGTTCAGCAGGGAGAGGAAGTCGACGTAAGTGGCATGCTGATGACACAAGCACCTTATTTTGGTTTTGTTTGGGTCATATAATAATTTTTTTTTGTTTTTTCCCATGCTCATGTTAATTATTTTCTTAGGATGTTGATCAGTTTCGTGTTGTAAAACAGACTAGACGTGCATCAGTTGGAAGGGGAGCTGAGTCATCTACTAGGGTAAGTAAATTCTTGAATATAAGTGTTTCTCGCTTTTTAGATGCTGATGAAATTATGCAGCCATTGGCACCACTATTTTTTTTGTAGTTGGTCAATAGCAATCTTGTAGTTGACATCACTGGTCATCTTGATCTAAATATAGTTTTCCCACAAGTTGACATGAGTTGGCATCTTGTTGTTGACATTAGTTGGCATCTTGTAGTTGACGTCACTCGTCACCATTTTGTGCAGGCAGCAGTTGCTGGAGGAGCTGCCGCATCTTCCGCAGCAGATGCTGAGGTATGTGGGTATTTTTTACAGAATGCAAAACTACTCCAGTAGTACATGGTCATTATCAATAGTAATGCAAAAGTTTCGAAGTTGCACATGGTCATTATTAGCAGTAATGCAAATGTATTAATGTTACTATTGTTTACTCCTATCATATTAAAATACTCCATGTCAATATTGCTAGTGTTTACTCCTATGAAATAAACTACTCCATGTCAAAATGAACCTTGCTCTAGGTGAATCTTTTCCATTAATCAAATTTAACTGAACTTAAAGCACATGATCCTTGTTAATTACTGATTGTTTATAATTGGTTTCTTGAGTACTTAATCATGATCTGGAGTACTAGCATGGAGTAAATTTTTTTGCAAGAGTACAATTACAAGCATGAGTACACCGAATTTCTTGTAGCAAATGGAGCACATAAAAATGGAGTAGCTCACCTACTGTTGATCTGCTAATTTGTCGATTTTCTGCTTTAGCAAATGGAGTACTCCTTGTTGATCTTGTTTTTGTTGATGTGCTAATGTAATGCTATTTAACAGTTCCTTGCAACCCTTTTTTTAGTTGCTGTTATCTTGTTGCAATATCATTTCTTATTGTTGCACATCCCCTAGAACTTTTCGTAGTTGTTAGGTCTAGTATATTTTCATAGTTTTTTTGCAGGTTGCACACTAGTAGTCTTCAGTTGTCATCATGAGCTTTATTAGTTTCACAAAAACATCATATTAGTTGGCATGATCCATTTTATGTTTATATAGTTTTTACAATACTAATCCAAATGATGATTGCTAGTTTTTTTCATTCCTTTTTTTCTCTTGTGTTTAATGTTTCCTTAATGTTTTTATTTTCTCATCAACAGGCCACCGGTGAAGGAGTTGAGGTGGCTGCAGGGGAACATGTGGAGCGACCATCACAAGCAGGCAGGATAAGGGCATCACCACGGCGGTTTGCAAAGTTCAACATCTCTCTATCCCCACCGCAGAAGTCTGAGCTAGTTTCGAGGTTGTTCGGGGGCCTATTGAACTTATCAGACACACTTCCAGCGGACCTCACTAAGTTCCTGGTGCAGTCCTACCAGCCATAGAGCTCTGAAATGGTTTTTCCAGGCAGGTGAAGGATCTGTGTCGATGCTGACAGTGTTCAAAGGGTATTTGATCTCCCAAACAGGGGTCAAAAAGTCAGATATGTAGTTGACAAGGATGCAACTAGGAGATTCAAAGAGGCTTTCAACATAACTGGAGATTCTCATCCCCAGATCACTACATGGTGCAACATGATTCAGGATATGGCTGAAAGAACGGATGGCACGTTCTTTATGGCCTGGCTTGCGGTTGCATTCAACACTTTTCTAGCACCAACCACGGCCCTAAAGCTCAGCCCAAAGTGCTACGGACTTGTGCTAGATCATGAAATGCTCAAGAACACAAACATCTGCCTCTTTGTAGCAGAACACATAAATGAAGCTTTCCGGAACATGGACCAGGAGAAGCAAACCGTATGATGCTGCTTGTATCACTTGATGGTTAGTGAAAAGGAGCACTTCCATGTGTTCTTCTTCTTTGTGTAGTTATAGTTTTCTGAAAATACTCCTCATAATAACTGAACTTGGCTTTCCTTTGTTGGGTCTGGTGCAGATACTATACCTTGATGCGCTCATTCATGATATCCCAGTAAGCAACCGCGCGATACGAGCGAATGCATGGGATAGTATTCTAATTGCCAAGGTGATCAAGAAGGACATGATCTCTCCTGGTGTGTTCGACAAATTACAAGTGAGTTCTTTTTTGTTTTTTTCCAAAAGTGTCTTCTTTTATGTTCTATTCATGTCTGCTCACTTTTTGGAAATTGCACAAAAACTCTGATCAGTTGGCACAACAATGCATGTATTTGCATAGCTTGTAGCTTTAAGTTTGGCATCTGCACACATGTTCATTTTTAATTGGCACACCATCTGTTTTAAGTTGCATAGTTTTACTTATCTTGTTGCACAGATGTGTGACATCAGTTGGGTGAAACTTTTTTTAGGTGCCATGTGGGTTGCACAGTTTTTTGGTCTTTATTCAGTTGCATATATGTAGAATCGAATTGTCTACCCAGTATCGTGTTGTAGTTGCATAGGTTATAATGTTTGGGTTCATTCAACACACAAATCTGTTTTGGTAACCTTGTTCTTTTCTTTTTCTCTTTTTTACATCATCTTAAAGAGGAGTATGGAGGTTCGGAGCAGACACCACTGTTTGGTGGTATTTTGCAAGCTGAAGCATTCGTGGCATCCAAATTACCAATAACCTACAATCCGCAGGTTAGTCTTTTGCATACAGAAGTTTGTATCAGTTAGCAACATTTTCTTTTGGCTGAGATGTATGATCAGTTGCACATATATGCCTTTTTAGTTGAGGGAATACAGGATTCAGCTGGCTGGGATGTATGTTCAGTTGCACATATACGTTTTTTTAGTTGCACATATTCTTTAGACAATCAATGTGTTCGTTTGGAACCAATGACATCAACTTGGCAGAATGCATGTTTAGTTTTGGCCACAATGCATGTGTACTTGGCTAGAATCATGTTTTTAGTTGGCCAGAAAATATGTCTTAGTCGGCTTGCTTAACACATCATGGTTGGTTACAGACATTTTCTTTTTCAAAATGTTTTCTAACTGAATCGGTACTGAATATTTTTTTATGCTGATGCAGAAGAAGGCAAAGATTGCCAAAGTGGTTAATGACATGTGCAAGGCTGTAACTGAACAAGTTGGCACCTTCATTGAAGCAGTTGCCAAGATCGATGACAAAGAGCCGGATATTGATCCCTATGTACAGCAGCCATCAATGTGAAACGGGACGTCACGCTGTGCTCCAAAAAGAAAGAGAAGGGTTTCAACTATACAAGAAGAAGAAGAGTGTGTTGATGAGGAGTTAGAAGAAGATGAGGAAATGGAAGCAGCGCTAGATGTTGATGATGAGGAGGACACAGATGCGGATGAATCAGAGGAGGAGGACAAAGAGGAGGATGAAAAAGAACAAGATGCAGAGGAGGAGGAGGAGGAGGAGGAGGAGGAGGAGGAAGAAGAAGAGGAGAAAGAAGAGGTGGACAAAGAAGAAGAGGACAAAGGAGAGGAGGACAAGAAGAAGATAGTGAGGCAGAGGAGGAGGAAGAAGAAGATGAGGCAAAAGAGGGGGACGGATACAAAGGTGCAGCAGTTGATGACAGTGAGGGGGTCGAAGATGATGAGGAAGAAGACGAGGATGTTGATGGTGATGATCAAGGGGAATCCAATGGAGGCAGTGACAGCTGCGATGATGATGATGACAACGCCCCTAGTTCTGGTGGTACAGGCGGCAACACATCTAGGAGGACTAGCAACTCTGCCAACCCTGCCAGCAGCAGCAATTCATTGAGCAGCAGGAGCACACTACAGATGTTGATTGACAAAACTTGCTGGAAAGACAAGGATTTGCCAAAGTCAAAGAAAAAATGACGAAGCAGAGTCTCAGGGGAGCATTGATATGTTCAAGTTGTGCAACTTGAAGCCAGCTTTGCCAACCACCTTTCCCGTGCCAGATTTTAGTGACAAAGAGATGTGTGAAAACATCAACTTTGCCATTGATCAGAGCATGTTCTTATCAAGTGAGGCTGAAAATAATCAAATTAACATGGAGGAAGCAGGAAAGGGTCTTGATTGGGTTCATTCAAAGAAAAAATACAAGGAATATTGGAAGCAGCTTCCAGATGTAAGCTACAACAAGAGCAAGGCAGCATCCGTGGCAAGCCCTCACGTGGTCCAGAAGCACAAAGCAGTTTCAATGAAGAAGAATCTGCAGTTGCCTCAAACCAAGGAGAAGATGGTGAGTGGAGATGCTGAAATAAATGTGGTCAAGGAAGCTGTGGTTCAAACTGATATGCCAACTGTAGTGAGCAGAGAGCCAACCACCATCACAGGAGCTCAACAGATCAAAGGGAAGACTCCTCTTTCAGCAGTCCCACCTAAACCAGCTAAGCAACAAAAGCTTGTCAAGTTTGCCTAGGGCACAAAGGGGGAACAGGGCACAAAAGGTGTGGGGTTCAGAGACGAGACAGAACTGTGTGCCACAACAATTGATGCAGGGGTGCCAAGTTCTGCTAGGTTGCTGCCAACTCAGACTGGAAAGATGCCAACTGAAGATATCAGTGTGCCAACTAATGTGTCAGTTAGCAGCGTGGTCACAGTCAAAACCACCACTGCTGCTTAGGAAGGCACTGCCGAGGATACGTACCTAGGGTAGGGTAACTTATCATACCCGAGGTACCCAATCAAGGACATGACTCCTACAATGAAAGACATTCTAAGAAGTATCAACATTTCAGTCGACCTGGTCAGCCCAGTCGACGGACACGAGCGTACTCGACCAGAAGCACAAGCAGTCGACCATGAATACAGCCACTCGACTATAAGAAGACCTAAAGGCACTGCCTACAAACGGTCAACTCATAAGTAGCTTTTATGGCCTTCATGGTCATTTATTACAGGCGTTACCAGTAACCCCCTCTCTTTATGTACATTAAACTCCTTGTAACGTGGGCTGGCTGGGGTCCTGGCGAACTCTATATAAGCCACCCCCCTCCACTAGGACAAGGGTTCGCAACTTTGTAACACACACACACATAATCCAGTCGACTGCCTCCGGGCTCCGAGACGTAGGGCTGTTACTTCCTCAGAGAAGGGCCCGGACTCGTAAAACTCCTTGCGCATACAACTAATCCATAGCTAGGATCTTGCCTCTCCATACTTACCCCCCATTCTTACTGTCAGACTTAGAACCACGACAGTTGGCGCCCACCGTGGGGCAGGTGTTCTAGCGATTTGTTGGAGGAGTTGGGATTCTTTCACCCCACATCATGTTTTCGAGCGGAGTCATGGTCGAGAGCCGCGAGATCCGTCTCGGCGCTCTCTCCTTCATCGTTGACAATTCTGCTTGGCTGCAGGAGGCTCCACTCGACGTGGACGCGCTTCCCGCCCGCGGAGCCACGCATTTTCGCGCATGCGTCCGCGGCGTCCTCCTGCGGCAACGTCGACCCAGTACGGGTCGGCATTCGTTTCGCCATCGTCGTCATCAGTTTCCCACCGGCGCAAGCGCACCGGTCGGTCGAGACTCCAGCGGTGGGTGAAGCACGCACTGGCCCGCCAGTCGGCCATCCCCCAAGTCGCGGCAATCGAGCCCGACGAGTCACTCTACGGCCTGTTCGACCTGTCGACTGGCTCCGTAGAGACTGCGTCCGAGTGCGACAGCAGTGATCCAGCGGCGGAAGTACTAATGGTCGACGGACCACGTAGTCCCCCCGGATTCCCCCACACCGAAGAGGTTGCCGCAGGGGGGATTCCGGTGCGGGGCCACGAAGAGTACAGGCCCGAGCCCCTTACCTCAGTGCAGAGGGAGGAACTCCGTTGCTGGAACATGGACGCCCTTCACACTCCTATCGTTGGAGAAACCCCTGAGGCACGAGCCCTGGAGGAGGCGCGCTTGGCCAACTTGGCTGAACGTACTCGACTGGAGAATCTCCAGAGAGCACTCGACGAGCGCGCACGGCCGCCCGTTCCCGAGTCCAGTCGTCGTCGCCTCTTCCAGCCGCCGACCCAGGTATACCGTACCCCGATTCAGAATTTGGCAGCTGCGGCTCGCATAGCAGAGTCGATCCAGCCTTCACAGTCAGAGGCAGGGAGAGGTCTGTTGCAGATCAGAGATTTGCTCCGTGCACCGGGTGACCAGAATTCAGCCGTATCTCAGTCGCGCAATAGGATTCACAGTCGATCCGTCGCTACGAATTCCGTTCAGTCGGCTCATAGTCCAAGGTCGCCCCCGAGGTGTGAAGGACACAGAGGCCGGCACGAGGATCAATACCAAGGGCACGAGCGGTATGAGCACCGATTCGATCGCAACGATCAACGACGAGTGCCTTCTCCTGCCCCAAGAGCGGGGTCGTACGTTCCTCGACGGCAAGAGGACAGACGCCAGTTCAGTACTGGGCGAAGGGTCCCAGTCGACCCCAGAGAACCAGGCTTTGATGCGAGATCCATCACCGTTCAAGGTTTGGTCGACCGAAATAGAGCTCACCGAGAAGACCGTGACAGGGGCGCGCCGTCCAGCAGAAGAGTTCATGTCTCAGGTCCCGAGTGTTTCAGCAGAGCAATCAGAGCTGCAGTGATTCCTCCCAACTTCAGGTTGGCGACTGGAGTCAGCAAGTTCACCGGAGAGTCCAAGCCGGACACATGGCTCGAGGATTACCGAGTGGCTGTTCAGATCGGAGGCGGCAATGACGAGGTAGCCATGAAGCATTTGCCCCTCATGTTGGAAGGATCAGCCAGAGCGTGGTTGAATCAGTTGGCTCCCAGCAGTATTTATACTTGGGAAGATCTAGCCCAGGTGTTTGTCAGGACATTCGAAGGGACTTGCAAGCGACCGGCAGGGTTGACAGAATTGCATTTATGTGTTCAGAAGTCGAGTGAAACCCTGAGGGATTATATCCAAAGGTGGATCACTCTGAATCACACGGTCGAGAATGTGTCCGATCATCAGGCAGTTTGCGCCTTCAAGGAAGGCGTCAGAAACAGGGAGTTAAGTTTGAAGTTCGGTCGAACCGGGGATATGACCCTGAGTCGAATGATGGAAATCGCCACCAAGTACGCGAACGGAGAAGAGGAAGATAGACTCTGGAGTGGCAAGTATAAGGCAGCCGCTAATGAGGCCGGCGGAGGACACTCCAGTCGGAAGCAGAAGCGCAAGGCCGAGCCAGTCGCCCCCGGGGAAGCCTTAGCTATGACCCCAGGGAAGTTTAAGGGGAAACCCAAGGGTCCTTGGAACCCCAAGAAAGTGAAAGACCAGGACGGGAACGATGTGATGGACTTACCATGCCACATTCACTCGAAGAAAGATGAAGAGGGAAATCTCATTTACCCTAAGCATACCACTCGACAATGTCGACTCCTGATGCAACAGTTCCAAGGGAAGCAGGCCAAGGACAAAGAGAAAGAGTCAGACAAAGTTGAAGACAGGGAAGACAGCGGTGAAGAATACCCCCAAGTCAATTCCACTCTGATGATTTTCGCTGATGTCGAAAGTAAGAGTCGACTGAAGGTCATCAATCGCGAAGTAAACATGGTCGCTCCGGTGACACCCCATTACCTGAAGTGGTCCCAGACCGCCATCACCTTCGACCAGTCCGATCATCCGACTCATATCGCCACCCCAGGGAGGCAAGCGTTGGTGGTCGACCCAATTATTGAAGGCACTCGACTGACCAAGGTTCCGATGGACGGCGGCAGTGGGCTAAACTTGTTGTATGCAGAGACGTTGAAGGGGATGGGCATTCCGATGTCCCGACTCAGCCCCAGCAACATGAGCTTCCACGGAGTCATTCCTGGGAAGAAAGCTGAGTCACTCGGTCAAATCACTCTCGACGTCATCTTTGGTGATTCGAAGAATTTCCGGAAAGAAAAGTTAACCTTTGAGGTCGTGGATTTTCAGAGTGCGTACCACGCCATTCTTGGGAGGCCAGCCTACGCTCGTTTCATGGCTCGACCATGCTACGTATACCTCAAGCTGAAGATGCCTGGCCCCAAAGGTGTAATCACCATTGTTGGCAATCGGAAGAAGGCAGAGGAGTGCTTCCAGAAAGGCGCCAAAATTGCTGATGCTCAGATGGCCAATATAGAGATACAAGAGTACCAGAAGACTGCGGATCCGAGTGAGTTGTTACGAGCCAAGAAGCCCGCCACGGAGTCAGCATTTCAGTCGACTGGTGAGACCAAGCAGGTCCACATCCACCCGGCCGATCCAAATGCGGCTCCAACCAACATCTCCACTACACTCGACTCCAAATAGGAAGAAGCGCTCGTCCAGTTCCTCCGTGAGAACTGGGACATCTTTGCATGGAAGCCTGCTGACATGCCAGGTGTGCCCAGGGGACTGGCTGAGCACCGCCTTCGAGTCGACCCAAAGGTCAAACCAGTCAAGGAGCATCTCCGACGGTCCGCCGTTCAGAAGAGAAAGGCCATTGGCGAAGAAGTGGCCCGACTCCTAGCAGCAGAATTCATTCGCGAGATCTACCACTCCGAGTGGCTCGCCAATGTTGTAATGGTCCCTAAGAAGGACAAATCGTTGCGCATGTGCATCGATTTTAAGCATATCAATCGGGCCTGCCCGAAAGATCATTTTCCTCTTCCTCGCATCGACCAAATAGTCGACTCGACTGCAGGATGCGAGAGGTTATCTTTTTTAGATGCTTACTCTGGATACCATCAGATCCGTCTGTATGGACCCGATGAAATAAAAACAGCCTTCATCACCCCATTTGGGTGTTTCTGCTATGTTACCATGCCTTTTGGTCTCAAGAACGCCGGAGCTACATTCATGAGAATGATTCAGAAGTGCCTAATCACTCAAATCAGTCGGAATGTAGAAGCATACATGGATGACATAGTGGTCAAGTCACGAAAAGGTTCCGACCTGCTGACTGACCTAGCTGAAACTTTTGCCAATCTCAGAAGTTATGATATCAAGCTCAATCCGTCGAAGTGCACATTTGGAGTCCCTGGAGGAAAGTTACTCGGTTTTCTTGTTTCCGAACGAGGAATCGACGCTAACCCCGAAAAAGTTGGCACCATACTCCGGATGAAACGCCCCGTGCGTGTGCACGATGTCCAGAAACTTACTGGATGCTTGGCCGCCCTAAGTCGATTCATCTCCAGGCTCGGTGAAAAGGCGCTGCCTCTTTACCGACTGATGAAGAAGTCAGACACGTTCGAATGGACTCCAGAAGCTGATGCAGCATTTGCAGAGCTAAAAGCTCTGCTCTCCACCCAGCCGGTGCTTGCTGCTCCTGTCAGCAAAGAACCATTGTTGCTTTACATAGCAGCCACGGGACAAGTCGTTAGTACCGTTCTTACGGTCGAGCGGGAAGAGGAAGGAAAGACCTTCAAAGTTCAACGCCCAGTTTATTATCTCTCTGAAGTTCTGACCCCGTCGAAGCAAAGATATCCCCACTATCAGAAGCTTGTTTACGGGATTTACATGACCACGAAGAAGGTTGCTCATTATTTCTCTGATCACTCTATCACAGTCGTCAGCGACGCTCCATTATCAGAGATTCTTCATAACAGAGATGCAACCGGTCGAGTGGCGAAATGGGCAATTGAACTTCTTCCTCTTGATATCAAGTTCGAGGCAAAGAAAGCTATTAAGTCCCAGGCAATAGCTGATTTCCTCGCCGAGTGGACCGAGCAGGAGCTTCCGACTCAAGTTCACTCGGAGCACTGGACTATGTTTTTCGATGGCTCCAAGATGCTGAACGGATCCGGTGCGGGGGTTGTACTGGTTTCCCCCCGAGGAGATAAACTCAAGTATGTCCTCCAGATTCACTTTGATTCCTCCAACAATGAGGCAGAGTATGAAGCGCTTCTATACGGATTACGTATGGCCATTTCACTCGGCGTCCGTCGCCTCATGGTCTACGGCGACTCAGATCTGGTTGTTAATCAAGTGATGAAGGAGTGGGACGTCCGAAGCCCATCCATGACGGGATATTGCAGCGCAGTGAGGAAGCTGGAGAAACGATTCGAGGGGTTGGAGCTCCATCATATACCCCGACTGAAAAATCAAGCTGCAGATGATCTGGCGAAGATAGGGTCCAAAAGGGAGGCCATCCCTAAAGATGTGTGTTTGGAGCACATTCACACACCATCAGTGCAAGAAGATCCTTTCACAGAAGAGCCTCCACAACCAAAAAGCGCCTCTGACTCGACCGAAGTGGAGGTTCCAGCTGTGGTCGACCTGATTATGGAAGTTATGATCACCACTCCCGATTGGACAGTGCCGTACATTGCGTATATCATGAGAAAAGAGCTCCCGGAAGATGAAGAAGAGGCTCGACAGGTCGTCCGTCGATCCAAAGCCTTTACAGTAATCAAAGGGCAGCTATACAGAGAAAGCGCGACTGGAGTTGGTCAGAAGTGCATCACACCTGAAGAAGGACAGATAATTCTCGAGGACATCCACTCGGGGACCTGTGGCCATCATGCGTCCTCTCGGACCATCGTGGCCAAAGCATACCGAGCGGGTTTTTACTGGCCAAAGGCGAACGAAATGGCAAAGGATATAGTCGACAAGTGCGAGGGGTGCCAGTTTTATTCCAACATGTCTCACAAGCCCGCCTCCGCCTTGAAGACCATTCCACTCGTCTGGCCTTTCGCTGTCTGGGGTCTAGACATGATCGGACCACTGAGAACTGGTAGGAGTGGCTTCACCCACTTGTTGGTTGCAGTCGACAAGTTCACGAAGTGGATAGAAGCCAAACCCATAAAGGACCTCGACGCAAGCACTGCCATCAATTTTATCAGGGGATTGATATTCAGATATGGAGTTCCGCACAGCATCATCACGGATAACGGATCAAACTTTGATAATGACAGATTCAAAGCCTTCTGCGCCTCTCAGGGCACTCGAGTCGACTACGCTTCAGTTGCTCATCCTCAGTCGAATGGACAGGCCGAACGCGCGAATGGCCTCATCCTCAAAGGACTAAAACCCCGACTGATGCGTGATCTCAAACATGCGGCAGGCGCCTGGGTCGACGAACTTCCGTCAGTTCTATGGGGGTTGAGGACCACCCCTAACCGGTCGACTGGAAGAACACCATTCTTTCTGGTCTATGGAGCCGAAGCGGTTTTGCCGAGCGACCTGCTCCACAACGCGCCTTGAGTCGAGTTATATTCCGAAGCAGAAGCAGAACAGGCCCGGCAAGATGCAGTCGGCCTCTTAGAGGAGGAAAGAGAGATGGCTCTAATCCGCTCGACCATCTACCAGCAAGAGTTGGGTCGGTTCTACGCCAGAAATGTGAAGGGTCGAGCCTTTCAGGAAGGAGATTTGGTCCTCCGCGTGGATCAGCAAAAACCTCACAAACTTGCCCCGACCTGGGAAGGCCCCTTCATCATCACCAAAGTCCTGCACAACGGAGCGTATCACCTCTACAACATCGATCGACGGATCGACGAGCCTCGAGCATGGAACGCGGACCTGCTCCGTCCTTTTTACACTTAAAAACTCACTCGACTGAGATGTAATAAAAGTACCTCTGTAGTTCTTTTGTTTCAAGCAAGAATTTCTTTTTCTGTTTGTCTAAATTTCCCCCAGTGGGTGACTTAGCTGCGAATCTGCTTCGCCTAAGTTTTCAGGAAATCCTACCGAGTGGAGAGCAAGTCTCCCACTCGGGGGCTTAGCTGCGAATCCGTTTCGCCTAAGAAATTAAAATCCTACCGAGTGGAGAGCCAGCCTCCCACTCGGGGGCTTAGCTGCAGTCCAAGTACTCGCCTAAGTAATTGAAATCCTACCGAGTGGAGAGCAAACCTCCCACTCGGGGGCTTAGCTGCAGTCCAAGTACTCGCCTAAGTTTGAAAAAATCCTACCGAGTGGAGAGCAAACCTCCCACTCGGGGGCTTAGCTGCAGTCCAAGTACTCGCCTAAGTTTGAAAAAATCCTACCGAGTGGAGACCAAACCTCCCACTCGGGGGCTTAGCTGCAGTCCAAGTACTCGCCTAAGTTTGAAAAAATCCTACCGAGTGGAGAGCAAACCTCCCACTCGGGGGCTTAGCTGCAGTCCAAGCACTCGCCTAAGTTTGAAAAAATCCTACCGAGTGGAGAGCAAACCTCCCACTCGGAGGCTTAGCTGCAGTCCAAGCACTCGCCTAAGTAATTGAAATCCTACCGAGTGGAGAGCGAACCTCCCACTCGGGGGCTTAGCTGCAGTCCAAGCACTCGCCTAAGTAATTGAAATCCTACCGAGTGGAGAGCAAACCTCCCACTCGGAGGCTTAGCTGCAGTCCAAGCACTCGCCTAAGTAATTGAAATCCTACCGAGTGGAGAGCAAACCTCCCACTCGGGGGCTTAGCTGCAGTCCAAGCACTCGCCTAAGTAATTGAAATCCTACCGAGTGGAGAGCAAACCTCCCACTCAGAGGCTTAGCTGCAGTCCAAGCACTCGCCTAAGTAATTGAAATCCTACCGAGTGGAGAGCAAACCTCCCACTCGGGGGCTTAGCTGCAGTCCAAGCACTCGCCTAAGTAATTGAAATCCTACCGAGTGGAGAGCGAACCTCCCACTCGGGGGCTTAGCTGCAGTCCAAGCACTCGCCTAAGTAATTGGAATCCTACCGAGTGGAGAGCAAACCTCCCACTCGGGGACTTAGCTGCAGCCCAGTGCTCGCCTAAGCCATGTTGACAGACACCATCGCGGCGATAAGCATCGTGCAAACCAGGCAGCCTCTGAGGGAACAACGAATAGTAGATCGGCGGATCAAGTCACGAAGACATTCAACGTCGAGCCATGTTCGGATAAAATCAAAAGATCCTAGATCGCAAATAAAAGTACTCGAGCTGAGAGCCCGACGGAGTTTATCGAATACATAAACCACTCGGCATCCCGAGGCAAATTTAAGGTAAAGCACAGCAGTTTTTTACTCTTCTGGCGGAGGGCTTGATGGCGCAACGAATTCGTCCAAGTCGATCCCGTCTGAGATTCGAGTGGCAGCAGCGATGAAGGTCTCCATGAAATCCTGAAAATTATGCTTCCTGGTATTGGCAACCTGGAGAGCGGCCAGCTTCTCCTCTCGCGCCTCCTTGCAGTGGACACGAACCAGTGACAGAGCCACATCAGCACCGCACCTAGCAGAAGACTTTTTCCATTCTAGCACTCGACCTGGAACATCACTTAGTCGAGTGACCAAGGATTCAAGGTCGTTCTGAAGGGTCTCCTTGGGCCAGAGTGCGGAGTCGATCCGCGACACAGCAGCTTTCAGTCGAGCCAGGTAGTCCACCACACCAGCGATACGGGATTCCAACCGGAGGACATTCATGGCCACTTCATCCTTCACAGGAGAATTGATAGGGTCCAGGCTGGTCTCCACTCGACTGGTCTCTTCCTCAAAATTCCGGCAGAATTCTGAAAGAAGTTTCGACAGAGCAAAACTATAACCAAATGGTGAGTCGACAACAACAAGATTAATCGCACAAAGGGGGTTACCTTCAAGCATGAGGTATAGCTTCTTGGCAAGACCCCCAAGATAATCCCCCAAGTCCTTGTGCTTCCCCGCCAGCTGGCCGATCTTGTCGTTCAGAGTACTCTTGTCAGTCTTCAGTCGACTCGCTTCCCTATTGGCCTCGTCAAGAGCAGACTTCAGCCTAGCATTCTCGTTCTCAAGATGGCTGACTGAAGCAAGTTTCTCTTCAGCGAGCTTTAACTTCTCCGCAGCTGCCTTTTGCGCCTCCGCAAGGTCAAGATCTTTCTTCTTCAGGGCCTTCTCTAGTTCGTCTGCAAAGCAACAACAGACACAGAGTTCAGAACGGGCAGAGGAACAGAGATAGACGTCGAGTCCTCACCAGCCATACCTTTTGCTTCATCCTTCACCTTCTGCACGTTTTCCTGAGCAAACTGTAAATCAAGATTAAGCTGGATCTGCTTATCCTTCAGATCAGCGAGCTGAGCAACAAGCTCACAAGACTTCTGCAAAGAGTCAATCGACAAAGGGTATCAAAGACAAGTTACTCCCGAGTGACTGAAAGAAAGAGCACAACACTTCTAAGACTACAGCCGAATCAAAACATTCGACAGTAGCCTCGGGGACTACACCCAGTGGGTGCACTCAGCGTGCCCCCACCGGTTTTCCTTGATTTCCACTCGACCCAACCCGATCAGTCGAGTGAGGAAGTTTGAAAGCATAAAGACCGCAGTCGACTGCCAGCAGTCGACCGTGGCCTTGGGGACTACACCCAGTGGGTGCACTCAGCGTGCCCCCACCAATGAAAAATTTTAGATCAACAGCACCCAGTGGGTGTACAACGCAAGTGAAGACCAACTAACCTGGACGTTCTGCTGCAACGCCGAGCTGATGTCATAGGCTGCTTGACTGGCATCCCGAGCCGCTTTGGTCTGCTCCATCACGAGCCCCGCCTGACGTATAGCCTCCTTAGCAGCACTCACTTGATCCTCCGGGGTCTGGTAGGCGGCGAAGAACGAGGGCGGGTCGACCAGTGGGGGAGCAGTCGACGACGAAGGCCGGGCAGTCGTCAGTGGTTCAGCAAAAGTCACAGTAGTCCGGGCGGTGTTGTCACCCCCTTGGACCACCGCCTCAGCAGTCGACGCGGTCTGAGGAGCCTTGTCAACCGGGGCCCTTCGGCCTCTCCTCCCAAAAGGCCTGAGCGGCACTTCCGCCTCCTCCTCATCATCCGTAAGGTCAATAATGTTGGTCGGAGCTACAAAAGTTCAGAAATGAATATCCAATCGACTCAGCAGTTAAACAGTCGGATCATGTCAAAGATTATACCTAAGTTGGAAGTGACGGCGTCCTCCATCGTCTCATCGACATTCTGGATGGAAGTCTCGGAAGTAGCGGCGCTGCACGATTCCAAGCAAATAATTTGAAAGTGAATCGACTAAGAATCCGTTCTAGTCGACTCAAGAAAGATAAAAACAGTCACTTACCCAGAGATGACAGGGATGGCGACCCTGATCTTGGGCAAGGCCTTGGGTGGCTTGGTCGGGATGGCTCTGGGCTGCTTGGGTGCCTTCTCAGTTGGGGCCGGCGACGCGGTCCGAGGGCGCTTGGATGACTGGCCCACCGGAGCACTCGACTGACTGCGCTCCACGGCGGGATCCTGAGCGTTCTTGGAGCGTCTCTCGCGTCGAGGAGGGTCGACCTCCACCTCTTCATCTTCATCACCCGAGTCGTCGCTGGCCTCCTCCTCTACGTCATCATCAGATTCCCACTCCTCGACTTCACCTCCACCCTCACTTCCTTCGCCTCCACTCCCTCCTCCTTCAGATACTTGATCCTGGTTCCCGTTCGGCATCGAATACATGTCGTTGATCTCCTGCAAGACAACGGGCAGAGCAAGGATCAGTCGACTTATCGCAAGCCAGTTACTAGACGGAGTGAAAATTTCAGTCGAAAGAAGTAAAACGTACCTTGTCTGTCTCCATCATCCCATCAAGCGGAGCAATCCTCCTAGAACCCCTGGGGTTGTCCTTATTCCCGGTCATGCTGGTCAGCCAGCTCTCCAGTACAGAAGCCTCGACCGCCTCCGGGTGGATCCGAGTGGAGTCGTCGGACCCGGAATACAACCACATCGAGTGATCCCGAGCCTGGAGAGGTTGGATTCGTCGCTGGAGGAAGACTTCGAGCAAGTCCATGCCGGTTACGCCTTCCCGAACCAACTCAATCACTCGACTGACTAATACCTTCACCTGAGCCTTCTCCTCTGGAACCACTTTCAAAGAAGCGGGTTTCTGCACTCGGTCCAAGGTAAAAGGAGGAAGGCCGGACGAGTGGCCAGGGGTCGGCTGGTCCTTGCAGTAGAACCAAGTCGACTGCCACCCGCGCACGGAATCGGGAAGCGTCATGGGAGGAAAACAACTCTTACCCCTCGTCTGGATCCCGAGGCCCCCGCACATCTGGATCACCTGCGTCCTTTCCCCGTCCGGGTTGAGCTTTTTAACCGACTGGGATCCGCAAGTGAAGATATGCTTGAAGAGGCCCCAGTGAGGTCGACAGCCTAAGAAACACTCACACAGAGACACGAACGCAGCAAGATAGACAATGGAGTTGGGCGTGAAATGGTGGAGCTGCGCTCCGAAGAAGTTCAGAAAGGCCCTAAAAAAAGGACTCGGGGGCAGGGAAAACCCCCGGTCGACATGGGTGGCTATCAGGACGCGCTCACCCTCGCGAGGTTCCGGCTCCGTCTCCTTCCCAGGGAGGCGAGCAGCCTTGTAGGGAATGAGTCCCCCCTCCACCATGTCGTCGATATCCGCTTGAGTAAGGATGGAGGGCATCCAATCCCCCTGCAACCAGCCGGACGGCAGAGCGGCCCGCGAGGACGACCCGCCTCGGCCAGATTTCTTCCCCTTACCCTTTGCCGCGGCCTTCTTCGCGCGTTCCGCCGCCGCCGTCTTGTCCGTCCCCATTGTCTCGAACAAGGTCTTGGCCGAGCGGCGGTGTCGAGATTGCAGCGAAGAGCGAGGCGGAGGCTTACGGAGGAAGGGAGAAGAAAAACAAGGGCGCACAGTAGAAAAAATCGGAATCATTACCTTATATAAGGCCACACCCGAGTGGCTGATCAGTGGGCCTGCGCCCCCCAGTCAAATCCCGCAGCGGACGCACGCGCGGTACGTGGCGAAAAAGGTGGCGTGGAGATCGAGGCGCCCTTGCCTTATCCAGCCGATTCGCGCGATTTTCTCCGTCCGGAGCGCTTCCCAATTTTCAAATCCCGCAAGATCCGCGATCGACAGGACGGTTTGTCAGACGAAAAGATCCGTTTCCTTAAGTCTCCCAAGAGACTCGTCACGTAAACACACTCGACGGTAATATGAAACCACTCGACGGACATCTGAATGGATCAAGGCAACTGAAGAATGGGTTCCCACCGTAACTTCCATTTATCCAAAGACAGATGCAACCGAAGCATGGAGGTTGAGTCGGAAGCATAGGCTCGGCCCCATCCTCACTTAACCCCTGACCCATTCGGGGGCTAATGACGAGGATACGTACCTAGGGTAGGGTAACTTATCATACCCGAGGTACCCAATCAAGGACATGACTCCTACAATGAAAGACATTCTAAGAAGTATCAACATTTCAGTCGACCTGGTCAGCCCAGTCGACGGACACGAGCGTACTCGACCAGAAGCACAAGCAGTCGACCATGAAGACAGCCACTCGACTATAAGAAGACCTAAAGGCACTGCCTACAAACGGTCAACTCATAAGTAGCTTTTATGGCCTTCATGGTCCTTTATTACAGGCGTTACCAGTAACCCCCTCTCTTTATGTACATTAAACTCCTTGTAACGTGGGCTGGCTGGGGTCCTGGCGAACTCTATATAAGCCACCCCCTCCACTAGGACAAGGGTTCGCAACTTTGTAACACACACACACATAATCCAGTCGACTGCCTCCGGGCTCCGAGAAGTAGGGCTGTTACTTCCTCAGAGAAGGGCCCGAACTCATAAAACTCCTTGCGCATACAACTACTCCATAGCTAGGATCTTGCCTCTCCATACTTACCCCCCATTCTTACTGTCAGACTTAGAACCACGACAGGCACCACTTCAACTGCAAGCCCCAAGGTGCCAACTCATATAGATACTTCAATGCCAAACATGAAAGGAGGTCATCAAACTACCAAAGTGCCGTCCCCAAGAGCTAGCACACAGCAGCCAAGCAAGCCTGCATCACCAAGAGCTGACTTTCAGCACTCATTAACACAAGAGGATGTCTTCAACATTGTAAGTAGGTGCAAGCCTCCAAGGCCGCCAACTACAACACTATTGGGAACCAAGTCAGCGAATGATGCACCTGTGTATGTGCCGCAAGGAGATGCCCTGGGCCTTGAACCCATACGCAGATCAAACTCTTGCAGCTATCATGGTGACAGGTTCTGCGATGCGCCATCTTTCAACCTCGGCATAGATGGTGATGCTCCAGCACCTGCTCTAGCAGCAGAAACAGTGGAAGCCGATGTGGTTGTCATAGATGAGGGTGAGTTGGACCCAGCAGCTGTGAATGAAGGATGCGCTGCTGGTGATGCTGGCAAGGCAATAGCTCAAGAGCCAGATGTTGGATCACCAGATAGTTGCCACACCCTGATATGCGCAGAACCAGAAGTTGGCACGAGCAGTTCTTCAGGACCACCTGTTGCACGAAGACAGAGGAGGGTATTAAGGCCCGCAGCATCTCAAAGGTCTCCATTCATTGACTACAACAAGAATAAGACGTTCAGCTCCAATGAGGCAGTCAACCAGCTTTACGCTGCCCTCATGTATTGGGTCAGGAATCTTCCAGGAGCAAATAATGAGGTTACCAGGTAAACCAACTCCCCATAGCCTACATACATATCTTTTTCAGTTGCACAGGACTAGCCACTTAGTTGCACAGATAAGCAGAGCATGTTGCACAGAACAGGGCTTTTAGTTGCACACTGTTTTGTTTTAATTTCATACACATTTTTTGTTGCTCTAACCCTTCGAGCTAACTTGTCCTTTTATTATCTTTAAAAAAATTCAGCCCTGAGATAATCAGGTATGGTGCTTTCTATATTTCTTTAAAGGAGTTAGTTGATTCGATGAAGCCGGTTCAATGGCTATCAAGAATTTTTATTGAGACTGGAATCTTACACATCATGGATAACTTGCCAGAAGGGTCAAAGAAGGTCGTTATGCCACTGAGGTTTTCTGTAAGTTTTTTCAAAACCTTTTTCCCCTCTTCTTTTTTGTAGCACTTTTGTTGACCAATTCAGGGAGTCCATTCATCTAGTAAGAAGTTTGAGGCATGCTTATAATCTCTACAGATCAATTTACAGCAAGGGATCCACAATGTGAATGAGATAAACAAGAAGTTTGATTACAAGAACCGTCTCGACAAACAAGACTTGGTGAGTGCTTTGCCCACATGATCCATCTCTTTAGTTGGCACCCATAGCATGTTCAGTTGCACATCTATACCTAATATTAAAGGACGGAGCCTTGCATAGTTCTCCATAAGTCATCTCTTTCCTAAAACCTAAAAAGTGGTCGCGTGCTGTTTAGACGTCCCGAGCACACACCCTTCGGCGCCGTTCGATCGCGATCGCCAGCCCCAGGTGCCGTGCGGTCGGATCGCGACGACGCGCTCAGGTGTTGCCCAGTCTGTTCGAGGCCCGTTGGGTGGGAGCGGCGGTGCCAGGGCCCACCACTACTCTCTCATCGTTCCATGCCCCTCCCCCTCCACACGCTACGACTCTTCAATCGAAACCACAGGCAGAGCGCTCCTCAGCAGTTTCTTCTCCCCATCCCATTTTCCCCCAAATCCGGCGAGGCGTCATCGGCGAATCTGCGGCCGATTTCGTGGGGCCGTGTGGCGACCTTGGACGTGTGGCGGCCAGGGGCGTGCGGCGAACAGAGGCGTGCGTTATTTTTTGAAGGAGGAGAAGTGGAGGAGAGCCATGGTCGTGCGGCGAAGTGGAGGAGTGGAGGGAGTCATTCGAGGTGCGACGCTTTTCCGCACGAAGAGAAGCAGAAGCCAAGGCTCCGCGATTTCACACTATCCCCACTTCGTGTTCTTACCTCCCTTCCGCGGGCTGCGCAGTGTTTCCGTGGCTGCAAAACTCTGGTAAGCATCTCGTTTCTCGATTATGCTTGTGTTTGTTTCTCGTGGAGGAGATGCGCTCTATTTTTGGGTGGATATCTGCGTGCAAGGGTCTGGCTATGGGGATGCCAGATGCGGGAGACACAAGGGATGGTGGAGCTGCTCGATTCTTCGGTGATGGATGTGTGTGTGCAAGGTTTTGGTTACGGGTGTGCGAGATGCGCGAGGAATGAGGGAGGGGTTATGTTTGTGGCTTCAAGTGTTTAGCTACGGTGATTTTTGCAGTACTTCTGCTCGTTTTGCAGTGCTAATTTGCCAGGATCCCTCTTGTGATTTTTTTCAGATCTATTTGTTAGTTTTTTGGGGGAATTTTTGGGGATAGGTATGAGATAGGTACGAGATATATCACTGTACATTTTTGGTATTGAGTCCTCAATATTGCTGTTGACATTTTTGGTATCCTTGGTATTGTTTTCTAGCTACGCTCTGTTTATACTTTCCTTTCTGAACTTGCCTAATTGTTGTTTCCTTAGTTGCCTGTTATTGTCATAGTTTTTGCCTAATAGGGTTTGTCAACTTGCTTAGGACATCTCCAACAAGAGGAGCCAGGAGCCGGCGCTGGGATAGGAATCCTGGCCGGCGGTTATAAAATCAAATCCTGGAGTCACCCATGGCACCGGCGCAATATTAGGTGCAATGCTACTCCTAGCAGCGAAGCCAGAAGCACCATCGTCAATGGTTTTGGTAATCCTCTAGGGAATGTGATGCCCCCCTTTTTCAGTTAATAACTACCTTAATGTTGATTTTGAGTGAGACATTCGCCAAGTATATACGCTTTGCTAAACAGCACTGTGATATTAATCCCAATTTGGTTTCACAAATGTGCTTAATGTCACCTGAAAATTAATACTCATTATATGCGAGAATAGCAGAAATGACGAGCAGAGGACTATGAAATATTTGCAACATAGTACTGTACAATAGGAGGCATCCTCACCATACAACGAGCCATTGTTGTCAAGGAGGATTACCAAAAGAAGCTCAAGCTCCTTTCCCTTGAGTTTTTTTGGTGCAGCGTTATACACATGCTTAAGCGGTTGTACTGCTTGATCTGGTCTAGCCGAATACATTGATATAGCAGGTCACCGTTGAACTCTTGCAATACCATTTAACAAATAACAGTTACTTGAAAAAATATTGCTATTTCATACATTAGCTATACCGGAATTATCTATTGAGTGCAGCACAACTCCTAGTGTGGTTCCCCCCTTTTCACAAAATTTGCATAACAATTGATAAATAGTTGCTTGTTTTCAATTGTCGACTTGCCCAATGGTTTTCATGGTCCTCTCCGTTGGTCGTCTGGCGGCAGTGAAGGTTTTCGTGGGGGTCGCGGGGTGGTAGTGCGATTTTCAGGGCCTAACCCCCACAGCACGCCCACTGGCAGAGGTGGGTACCAAGCGACGAGCGAGAGAGGAGGGGTGTGGTTATGGTGTGGATAAGGGGAGGACAATAGGCATGATGAGTTTGACGTGATGGTTTTGGGGTTAGTGGTCATAGGCTTTTTCCTCGAAGTAGACAGTATGGGACACCGGGGCGAGTTTGAGAGGGTGGGATGTTGGAAGTTGCCAGGGGCAAAGGATAAGTTTTTCTCAATTTTGCTTTCTGACTTGCCCAATGGTTCGATAGGTAGTTTTTCGGATGCAGACATGCGCGTTACCACTAGTTGCTCACAGTTATTGTTACTAGCCAATGCTTCCAACCTTGCTTAATTAGAGTACAAAAACTCGCACACACTAATGCGTTGATCGACATTTTGAACTTAGCATTTGGGATATTTAATTAGGGGCCAAACAATGCGTAGCTGTTTTGGGTCCCAAGTGGAGGTTGAGACTTTCTGTGTCTTGGTGAAATACTTTAGATAATGAACAATCCTAAACAGCTAAACTTGCCTAATGTTTGTTACTTAGTTTCCTGACATGGTTCAGAATTTGCTTTTAATGGTTTTATTACTTAGCTGACTTTGAGGTTTTTGCCAAAACTTGCCCAACACTATGTAGGTAGTTGCCTTGGTTAACACATGAACTTTGTGCATGTGCTATTTCCCTTCACATTTCATCATATGGTTCAGAATTTTGCTAGTTATTTTTAGTTACTGTATTGGAAGTTTCATACAAGCCACCTGGATATGCATTTATGGTGATGTTTTTTTTCTTTTTTTAGTACTACTTCCGTTTCAATTTACAAGTCCTGCGCGTATACCTAGGTTGCCAATTTTATCACCCAATATAAACTATATAACACAAAAATTATACCTTTTGAAAGTAGAAACACCAATTTATGTTGGTATATTTTTTGTAATATATGACTTGTATTAGGTTGGTCAAATTGACGACTTAGGGGTATGTGCACGCCCTGTAAACTGAGAGAGAGGTAGTAGGAAAGATGGCTGGGACGAGCAAAAAAATGCAATTGGCATGAACAACCCGTGACTGCTCTTGACCATGATTCATTTATTATCATTGAAGACCAACAAATAGAGGGCAAGCTGCGGGTAAGCACTTTCTCCCCCTTATTTGAACATCCCCATTGTTTTTTTTCAGGCACCTCACACACATGTATCGAAGTTCACAAACACAACACACCCATAATCATTTGACTAAAAATCAGGGGTTAAGCAAGTCCACACTACTAGACCAGGCAATGGACATACAAAACAAGCAAGTTAAACACAAATGTTAGTTCACGTACAAATGTTAGGCATAGCCCTAGGGGGGTGGTAGGGGGTTGTTTGTCAGGCAAATCACACATGCAAAACAGGCAATTCGCGTTCAAATGTCAAGCAAGTAATAAACTCAACACTTTTTGATAGCTTCGAGTGCACAACCATAGAACTTGCCTACAATTTTTCCAGTGATGACAGTAAAACTAGTGTGCACTACAAAAACTATAGAAAGGAAAACAATGATGTAAAAACCATACAATAATTCGAAGGTGTTGAACAAGCATAGGAATAAAAAAGGAACAAGCATTAATAGTTGCTAGATGTGAGCGGGTCTAGTTCCTGTTTTGCAAAACGAGTTTTTTGCCGGATCTCTGTCCTATCATGGAGTATGGACTTTTCTGTGTTTTGTCCATTTTTTTCAACTTGCCTAACCATTGCTTTGAAGTTGCCTCAAAATGGTGCAAAACTTGCCATCTTTTTGTTTCATTTATATATTCAATGATAAATTATTTGCTACAAGGCAACTCCACACATCTAGACCAGGCAATTGATACACACAGATCAAGCAACTTAATACAATTGAAGTAAAATACCAGTTTTTCCCACTATACTGATAGTTCAGAAAACATATGCACATCAAGGTTAGGCAATTCCACATAGATAGGCCAGGCAATTAGTACTCACAAATCAAGCAACTTGAAGAAATTGAATTCAATCAAATATAGAAAAGTCGAGTAAGTGACTTAGGCACACATTTTAGGGGGGGGTACGAAGGGGGATTAGGGCGGCAGATAATCTATGCATGTGGAACAGAAAACTCACAATTTTTTGTCTAAACAACAGGAAAGTCACGCATAAAACTCTAGCAAGTCCCCCACAGTTTTCTAGCAAGTCGCATACAAGACCACCATAGCATTGTTTGCTACACAAACCATGGCGAACAACTTTGTATTTTCGTTTCATTTTTTGTAGAACCCACCTAAAAAATCTCAAGCTATCCAAGGAATAACCAAGTGAGAAACCTCCACCACTACTCTCCAGGTAATCTTAATACCGTTTCCCTGTAGATTAGTTGCTTACTATCTAGAGAGAAATCAAGTGTGTGTGATTACTGATTGCACTAAACTTGCTTAAGAAACCTCAACACTACCCTACAGTTTCTTTTCAGTGATGAACATAAAACTGAATTAAAGAGTGTACTACTCCTTCCATAAACTAATATAAGAGAATTTAGATAACTACTTTAGTGATCTAAACACTCTTATATTTCTTTACAGAGGGAGTATGTCATTAATTGGTAGGAAATCATTTGCTCACTGCCAGCACGCACGAGCACACATAAGTTGCTTAATGGCAGAACTGGAGTTGCATAAAACTGCCCACCTAGATTTCTTTACGGAGGGAGTACCCATCAAGTTTCCCTTTGTCATCCATATATAAAGTTGCTTTTCCAGAACTTCATCTTTTTAATTTCTTTATCTGCACCACAAAGTTTTGTTTACATAGTTGCAATATGTTGCCTAAAACATACCCATCAACATGAGTAGTTAGCCATATAACACATCCAATTTAAAAATGACCAAATTTGCTTACACCGGTGCAGTAAGTTGCCTAAAAGAAACCCGAAAAGTTACTTCCGCATCCCATATATAAGTTCCTTTTAGTTAAACAAACTACTTTCGCCTACAGTTTCCCATTTTTAGAGCCCAACATGTCAGTACATGACAACAGATTTAACCAATTTTTTGATTTTAAATCATAGCACTGATTTTTCCTTGAACAAACCAACTACTTTCGCCCACTGTTTTCTTTTATAGAGCCGAGCAGGTCTGTACATGTCAACAAAATCTACATAATTTTGGCTTAATGGTAGCAATGGATTTGCTAACAACCTCATTACTTTCCTATAGTTTTTTAGGGGGATACATGATATGCTGACATCAACCCAATTTCTTGCTTAAAAGTACCCAAGTAGTCGCTCACAATATTTTTATTTCTTCACATAAAGTTCTCTAGCACCCCTGAGCACACAGGGAGTTGCTCATTGGTAACACTTGTTTTGCCTAAATAACCCTTATAAGTTGCTGCTTTTTAATTTCTAACACACTTCTTGTTTCAAAACAAATCTAAGGAAAAACAAGAGTGGTCAGGTTAGTACATGACAATCAATCTACAATTTTTTGCTTAATGGTATCACTGAATTTTCTTAAACAACTTCACAACCTTGCTACAGTTTTTTTCGGGGGACACATGATTTGATCACTTCAGCCCACTTTGTTTTTTTTGGGCTTAAAAGTGCTCAAGTAGTTGCACGCACCTTTTTTCACATTAAGTCTTAACACCCTGGAGAACATATGACTTGCTCGCTGATAACACGGTTTTTGCTTAAACAAACCCTACAAGTTGCTGCTTTTCTATTCTAACACACTTCTGGTTTCAAAGCAAATCTAAGGAAAACAAGAGGGGTTTCTCTAGATATACAAGATAGATTATTCCTGCCTAACAAAAGCACTATAGTTGCTCACCTTTCCCCCCTCTCCCTGTGTTTTTCTTGCAACAGGGCCCAGTACAAAACATTGCAAGAGATTAGAACCACGATGAACAAAGGCGAGAAGAAATCACACTTTTCTCTCTTGATCTCATTTTTGGCTGGAGGTTTGTAGATCAATTTCTTTTGTTTTCCATTGCAGGTCCTTCCGATGGGTGGAAGAAGAAAGAAGAGGGAGAAGAAGGGCGTGGCGACAGGTGGAAGAGAAGAAGAAAGAAGAAGGAAGGGGGTCAATGGGCGCAGTGGCAGTTGAGAGTTGGGTGAGAAGGGCGCTGGCGACAGGTGGAAGAGAAGCACGTGAGGAGAGAAACTGGGTGGACGGGGGACGTGGGAGAACGTCTGCCCTTTACTTTCCAAATCTGTCTGCCCTTTACTTTCCAAATCTGTACTGAGGGAGGACCAGAACTTACCTAATAGAGGAGGCTGCCAGGGTGCGCTAGCGGGCACACGTTTGCCCGCTAGACGCGTTCCATCTCTTTATATCCGTTAGTTTTATGTTAACTTTAAAAATTGACGGCTAAGATTTAACCTGTTTTTTCCTCTTAAAAACGATGCATCCAGAGGAAAAGACCCACGTGTACGACCCGACCCTTCTCCTTCATCCAAATCCATTGCTGGATCAGAACAAAACCAACCTCACTACCGTGACCGACAAGAACTCACCTAAAGCCCACACGCCCTGCCGGCCCACTATCTAACCCTACCCCGATCCCAAACTCCTCTACCTCCTCTTAATTTCTCCCTCCAGCGCGGTCATGAGGAGAAGCGCCTCACGCCCGATGCATTAGAGGCGAAACCATGGTGCCCTCGCACGGCCAGCGCCGCCGCTTGCCGTCGGTACTCGCCGGAGGAGCCGCCGATCCACGACCTTCCTCTACCTCCGGTGCCACCTTATCCTCGCTCCTGATCCTGCAATATGGCTGCAGCTGCCATGGCCACCTGTCCTCCACCTTCCTCCCACGGTCGTCACTTGCCTCCTGCTGATCCCGCCAGCCCCCAGCAACCTCCTTCTCTCTGCTGCACAATCCTATGGCCTTGGCTGTCTTCACGTGAGTGCTGCCATTGCCAACAGTCGATGATGGATTGCGACGAGGGACGAACATTCGGGGTTAGGCCCCAAAAAGCAGTACCACCGGCCCGATGCTCTCAACAGTCGAATCTGAAGTTTCTATACATACATGTTGAGGTATGCAATTTTAAGATATGAATATTGATACCGACCATAACCGGTTTCTGCTGCCATGATAGTGCACACCTGGGCATCATAGTTAAGGCCCTATTTGGTTTGGCTTTTATCGACGTATTCCGCTGCCGCGCTAATATATATAGTACAATCTTTTTCTCTGTAGTTTTCTGAGTAATGTGAAATCAGTGTATTACCTGCTGGCCTCATGGCTATGTCCAATTTTGATGTACTGATGGTTAGTTAGAGTACTACTTTCTTAAAGATAGTATCAACATCCTCCATATCATTCTTTTCTCTATGATACTTGATGTGGTTAACTGCTTGACTGAAGGGTTAATTTAAAGGCATGTGTTGATTTAAAGTGAATCATGCATTATGTACACTCTAACTTCTGCATCATATTTCAGATCTATATCTTGTAGCTGAGATTATTTGCTTCCATATCTAGACACTTTCTACCTCTGCACCTATATTTATATATGCTAATAGTGTAATATTTTGTACTCCAACCAAAGGGGTAAGAAAATATTAGAAGAATGCAAGTCTGCATACATACATCAACGGAATTCCAAACATTTATTCATGGTCATGACCTATTTAAAACTTAAAACTGCTACAGTACATATATCTTTAGTTGTATATACACCATATAGAAGCTCTTTGACTAGATCCCATTACTTGGAATTCTTTCTTACCACCTATCATTATTCATATTTTCCTTATCATATTGCACAGTCTGAACAACAAATGGCATGTTGGGCATTTAAGATGTAAACTAGGTACATCCTATAAGAGTTTGACTACCTTTGTAGACTTTGTAGTGCTTCTACCGTTTGACAATTGCGATATGAAGGATGTTATATCAGGCTGATATATTGATATTGTTATAGATGGAAGAGGACATATATGCATTCCGATACATAAGAGTTGTAGGTAATTTATTGTTGTGACTCTCGAAGCATGACTTTTCTTTGAGATTTTCAACTGAAGGCTACAGTTTGCCATATGAAGCAATAAGGAGATAGGTGCTATTCAGATGGTGCCCATAGGAGCCCCACCAAAACGATGGCATGGAAATTTTTGGGCGAGCGAATTCGCCGCCATGATTTCGCCACTGCGAGGGCGCGGAATCAGGTGCAGGTTGCAGCGGGTGACCAAAAAGTTGGCTACGATTCAATACTTTGGCTGTGATCCAAACGCGTGCCCACCCCTTCAGTCATTGCCAAAAAATTAGTAAGGTAGCCGTGGGCACCCATTCAAACAGGCTCATATTACCATTGAAATTGAATGTAGTGTGAACGTTGCATCTTTGGCTGAGGTGGTCAAACACAACAAGCAGCAGCTATGTGGAACATCATGATAACTGTCATCACACGCTGACGGCAACAATTAGTCGGCCCGTCGCTGTACATGGGCCACATCTTCAGCAAGCATGCTTGATGGCTAGACCCCGCATGTCAAGTAGCCAGAAAAGATCCCACATCGTCAGTGACCATGCTTGATGGCTACATATGACCACTGTCATGAACACCATGGATCGACGTGATCGTCACCGTGGCCAATAGCACATTCTCTATTACAATGTACACTATATTATTTTCCTTCTCTTTTTAGAATTGTAACGAGATCTAATCTCTCTTAACAAATTGAAATCATTTTTTCCAAAATTATTTTTAGAGTATTTAATGCTTTAAAGCACTATAAAAGCTCATTTTGAGTGTGTAATTCCTATCATTTTATTGTCATGGAGCTCTGAATATTGACATTTTTCTTCCATTTCCCTGTTCTTAATTTCCAGATCTGAATTGTGTTGTTTCTTATCAATTCTCACATCCATTTTTAGCAGTTTCACAAGGATGCAACCATTCTTACATGGGGAACCAGATAATAAGAACAAGTAGAGTAGGCTACCAACCTCCTCCAAGGAAGACAACTATGGTCCGTGACCTCAACCAATTGTTAGTTTAGATTGGTAATAATAATTGCAAATCCTATAGATTGCTTTTGTTTTGCAATTAGCGGTACTGAAGATTGCTCTAGGCGCAAGAATAGTGGAAGGTTAATTATGTGCCAATACCTTCCGGCATTGGTTCATTTGTCATAGTGTGGATGCTCTTTATGCAGAGACATAGTGTCTTCCTTATTCTTAAATAATTTTCCTTTGCAACATTGTTTTTCCAAGGTTGTGACAAAAATGGATAAGACATACCTTCTACAAGTTTTCATGAGTTGTTATATGAAATTTTTGTACATGGCATGACGTTCAAGGAAGCGAAGGCACTCATGAGGTCGTCATTTTGTTTATTGCCATACTATGGTTTTCCATAGAGTTATAATGTGGCATGTAATTTGGGCCTATGGTTATCTTTTATATAAGATGACTACCTAATAATCCAAAAACTTCAAGAGAAAAGAGAATTCATGAATTGTACATTTTGACCTTGGCATGTGCCTCTATGTCGCCGTCGAGTGGTACCGTTCGGATGTTGGCGTGTGACATTGATGGATGTTTATATGGGCACATGATGTTTCTCTCCCGTTGCAACGCACGTGCTACATTGATGGACGTTTGTATGGACACAAGAATTTTCTATCCCGTTGCAACGCACGGGCATATGTGCTAGTGACACATATGTTAGTTGGCAAATACTTCCTGGCAACCTGTTTTAACTTCACCAAGTCTTTTACTGTTTTTCTTACCTATTGCGTGTATCTGTGTCTGAAATCTTTCACGCTTGCAGGTCATGCTGCCAGTGCTCAAGTGCGCTGATGTAAACAATAAGGAGGGAGGGAGGCATTATTGGGTCTTCAATGTCAACTTGAGGGATGGACGCTTCGAAGTTCTTGATTCAAACAGGAAGCTGGACAACATTGAGCTGATGACCATCGCCTCTACCATCGCGGGGGCAGTACGCCAGGTATGGAGGAAGCATTACCCAAAGTTCAGCATCGAACACTTCCAGATTATTGACATTGACGTACCGAAGCAGCTTGGCAAGTAAGACAATAAGCATGGCATTCTTCTCAATTTTTTACCATCAATTTGTAGTTTTTAAAATTTTCTACATTTGCAATCTTTAGTTTTTTAAGACATAGAACTAGTTTGCAATCCGTTTTTCATTTTTATGAGTTTCTCATGGATTATCTAGTCAGTTGCACGGTGGCACATAAGTAGTTGCACAGTGGCACATTAGTAGTTACACAGTTTCACAGAGTACAATATCTTTTTTGGTTTTAAATTTCTGTGACAAATTTTATTTTTTGCCCACCGCAGCAATGAGTGTGGGCTGTTCGTACTGCTTAACGCCACTGAGTGGAACGGTAGCCAACTGCCCAACTACGAACCCAAGGAAGTACTCAACATTACAAAGAAGTTGGCATATGATTGGGTCACCAGCCCGCACAACTCCTCCCCTTGGAGGAAGTTGCTCAGATACGACAAGGACTAGGTCACTACTCTTTTCCTTCTATGCCCCATGGAGGAAATTGCTGGTTTGCACAATTTTTCAACAGATTTTGTAGTTGCACACTAGTAGTAATTCCGTTTGCAACTCAATATCCTCACTTTTGTTGACACATTTGGAGCACTGGACATACAATTGTTCAACAACTAAATATTTAACCATTTGCCAACAAGGCACAAGTAGCAACCATTTTTACACAGTGCATGAACTAATTCAAGGAAAACAAATTAGATAAGAGAAATCATAGATGCTGAATGTGTCCACTTGGTCCCAACATTGCTCAAAAACCATCATTTTTTTCCTTTTTTGTCACAAAGATACAAAGAATGAAAGAGAATCACAGCAGCCTGAGTGGACACACACCAGCAGTTGCTCTCTAGATTGGCACTGGCTGCATTTGTTTTTCTTCTTTGGGTGTAGCTCCAGCGCCAATTTGTACCGTCGACTCTTCGCCCTACCCTTTGTAGTATACCTTGGAGGATCCATGGGCACAAAAGCATCAGAGGCTTGTGCAGGGGATGCAGCCTCGAACGGGGCAGTAGGACAAGTGTGTGTGGGCGCTAGACCATCACGAGGTTGTGTTCGATCACCTGTGGAATAATCATATAAAAAAGTTTAGTATTTTTTTGCGTAACTAGGTCTGATGTTCTCTGCAACCACACAGACCATGCTGGGCAACTAACTGGTTGATGTGTGCAAGTTAAGTTGAAAAAAAAACTTGTAGTAGCACGGCCCGTCGTGGCACTTGGATGGTAATCACCTACAACCAGAACAGGAAAAACAAGTAAGTTTTTTATCTTGATGCTCGAACTAACATAGCGTGGGCAACTGGGTAGCCCGTTCGGTGCAAGGGGGCACCATGATGTGTGCAACTGAAGTCACACACCTAGTTGCATGGGGATTTGGGGCAGGTAATTACCTGGGTGGTGAGCCCCCTGAGTACTCCCTGTAGGGCCATTGGGAGGAGCACGCGGGGCACTGCTTGTTGGGCCAGGCGGGGGAGGAGGTGGCGGAACAGGCTGTGTAGGGCCTAGAGGTGGAGGAGGTCCTCGAGGGTTGACATCACCTATAACCAGAACAGGTAAAACAACTTAGTTGTTTATCTTGACTAGTAAATGCGCACGTGCAACGCACGTGCAACGCACGTGTAATCTTAATCCGGCTTGAGGATATATCTGAATTTTTCTTTAGAAAAGTAGCACGAAAATAAATTTTCTGGCTAACACCACCAGCGGTAGGTCCATCTCTTCCTACAAATGGGTTAAAAATTGTACTAAATCCGATGTAGTTAATGGTAGAGGCAAGTTACCAGGTGAGGTGCACATACCTTGTCCCTTGTTTGCATTGCAACTGACATTTTATATCATGCAGATTCTCAACTGTGTGATTTTTATTCCTGGTTGGAGTCCTGTTTGTAAGGTCCCCAAACTGAGAACTGGAACGATTTGCTGATCATGAATCACTGTTTTCCATCTGACTTAGGTGTGCACAAAATCAGTATAATATGAATCAGATTGGTAATGAAGCTCAAGTGTTGAATGTGTGCATTGAAATAGCAAGCTTTTTTTGGTTGGCTTCAGTTTTATAGTGAAAAAAGTGAAGCAGCAGTACACTGAAAATATGAAACATGAATCAGGCAGTACACTGAAAATATCAATTGTGAAGTAGCAGCACAATGAAAAAATTAAGCAGCAGAGATGAAAGACCTGGGGCACGATAGCTGCGTGTTTGAAGGCGGCGCGTCCCCTGACTGTGCGAGCAGGGATGTGAACTGACGCCGGCCAGTCGGTGTAGGCGGCGTCCCCGATGGCCGGCCAGGAGGTGTGTCAGAAGGACGGAACTATTTTGCATCTGCTTGAGGTGTGAACAAGAACAAAATCACTATAATGTGAATCAACAAAATCAGTATAACGTGAATCACTGATGGAAGAGGTTTTTGAACTGGCGTTAAGGCGGAGATGTAACGTGTATCAGCAGCAAACTGAAAGAAATAGATTTAAGGAAAGAACGTGGAGATGAAAGACCTCCGGCATGGCGACTAACACAACGTGCGCCACTGGGTAGCTTGTTCTGTGCAATTGGGCACCATGATCTGTGCAACTGAAGTGACACACCTGTTAGATGGGGAGTTGGGGCAGGTAATTACCTGGATGACGAGCCCCCTGAGTGCTACATGTAGAGCCATTGGGAGGATGACGCGGGGGACTGCTTGTTGGGCCAGGCGGGGGAGGAGGTGGCGGAGCATGCCGTGTAGGGCCTGGAGGTGGAGTAGGTCCTTGAGGGTTGCCATCATCTATGGCCCAGTAGCAGCAGTCGGTTTTTTCTTTTTCTTTTACTTGTTCAGGTGGCTAATCTCGGTACGTGCTCCATGCATATGCTTGTATACAATTTCCTGTGTTGCATCAGAGCCACATGCAAACTTGGCTAGTTTCCGAAAATCGTATATCATGTTTCTCTCCCTTATCTGCTTCTTTGATTGAGGAGGCATTTCATCTGGTTGCTCATACCCCGTCCCTGGCGCACTAGGGACAGCAGTAGGTGTCCACCGTCTTAGCATGTACCTTTCCAGTATGACATCAACTCAAAGATAGGTGAACACCTAGAGGATGTGGCAACAGAGCATGTCATCCTTGTCCATTTTGTAGCATTCACACAAATACGAACCCTCCCCCACCCTTGTCTGCACCAAGTAGTTTCAAGAACCATATTTGGCAAGAAATTCCTGGTTCAGTCTGAGCTCAAAAAGGTCAGCACCAACTAGGAACGCATTATAACGTCCAATCAGCACAAACTCTTCTCTGAACTTGCAGTAAAGGTCCCTAGTGTAGGTTTCGTAAGCTTGCCTCTCTATTGGGAAGTTGGACCATAGCTCAATCTCAAGGTGTTTTGTTCTGTAATCATTGCAGCCTTCCTTGGCAAGGATGTGGTTCTGAATTTTTTCATATTGCTTGACAAAGTTCAGCATTGAATTGTGTGGGTTCACATATCTTTTTAGGACGGCGTTGAACCCCTCACTACGCTGTGTGGACTGCAGGAAGGGGAAGAACCTGTGTTTGAAGTAGCAGGGCATCCCAAGTTGATCTGTATTTGTACAACTTCTCAAAGTGTGTGTGTCATAGCCTCGTACTTCATCATTAACCCAGCCCAATTTTGCTCAAACTCGTCTATAGTGAAGCTGAAGTCAACATAGTAGTTGAAATCATCAGAGAGCCCTGGATTCCGGCACAACAGCCAACCAACTTTTTCTTGAGCTTTTTTCATGATGTGCCATCGACAACAGCGGTGCACCGTGGATGGAAAGATGCTCTGCATTGACTGCCTCATTGCAACATCCTAATCGGTTATGAAGTTGTCAGGAGGTTTGCCATCCATAGCCTCTAGGAATGCTCGTAAGACCCAATCAAAGCTTGATGCCAACTCCAGCCTCACAAAAGCGCAACCCAGCGTGAAAGATTGGCCATGTCGGTTTATTTCGATGAAGGGCACGAACGACATATTGTACATGTTGGTCATGTAGGTGGTGTCAAACGATATGCAATCGTGGTATGCCTCCGCATAAGCTTTTCGAGCTAAGCCATCCACCCAAAATATGTTGACAACTCTGTCCTCTTCATCATATTTTACCTTATAGAAGAAGTCTGGATCGGTTTTTTGTATATCCTTGAAGTGCGCAATTGTCTCAACCATGTCACCCTCCTTTGTGTCATCTCTACGGAAACTTGTACATAGATTTGTTATTGCCTTTGGTCCGAACGGCACCATCATCTCAGATCCATAGAACTCTGCCATTACATGCATCATACGTCCTGCATAATACAAAAACAAACAATATCTTTTTTTAGTCGCACGAATGCACATATCCAGTTGCACAGTAATATGACATGTGTTGCACAGAAGATAGTTGCAGGATATGGACAACCAGCTGCACCTTTTTTTCATTTTGTACACAGGACACTATGTAGTTGCACGGTGAAGGTAATCTAGTTGCACAGGAACATCATGTAGTTCCACAGTGAAGGTAATCTTGTTGCACACTTAAGGCATTTTAGTTGCACACAAGTACCTTAATAGTTGCACACTGGACTGCCTAGAGGAAAACTTCATTATGTAAGGGATACAGAAACACACCTATAGTCAAGTTACAGTTATACAAGATGCGCAAAAACTCCTTTTCATCAGGAGAGATGCCTTGGTGGGATCTCAAGTATTTGGACAACGAAGGTTTGTTCACCAGCGGATGATTGTGGTCACGAAAAAAGTGTGTCACCTCCCATCGCCCATCCATCAGCTTCACCAACATTTTTGCCTTGAATTGAGTCTGCTTTATTGTCTCGCGTTTTCGTGTCTTCTTTTTCTTACTAGGACCAGCCTCCTCTTCAGCAAAGATTGGAGGTTCATCTTCCATTTCCTCATCAGCGTCAACAGGTTTTGGATCTGGTATAGGGTCAAGGATAGGAGGAGCTTCAACTCCTCCATCATCAACTTTTGGCTGCTTGTACTTGTTGCAGCAAAACTGTTGTTTTACCAATACATTGCATGTCCGCCTAGAGGTGTTCATTTTGACAGAGAAACCCATCCGTAGGGCGTAGCTGTTGTAGTGATCCTTAGCAATTTGAAGGTTGTCAAACCTCATGCCAACATAGGGTTCCATTGGCTAAGAACCAGCCTCATCTTCTCCTTCTTCTCCTTGCACGGCACTGTCAACAGCTCCAGCTTCGAGCTCAGTCCTGGTTGTACCAGGAACATTTGTTGTCGTGCCCGTGTCATCAAGAGTATGGCTCTCTGACTGCAAAGACACCACTACAGGGGCACCACGGGTTGATGACTGCCCTGCCACATTGTCATGGCCCATAGGGTTAGGGCCACGACTTGTCTGCATGTAGTAAACAGAGCGCCCATTTTCTGTCCAATTTCCTTGTGGCATGTTGTGTTGCTGCTGATCCATATCATGAGGAAGCTCATTGAGATTAGGAGGCAACTCATTGAGATCAAGCATTGCTTTTTCCTTTTTTTTGGCTGCTGCCACAGATCCCCTTCATATATAAAAAGAAGGAATTGATATCAAGTTTTAATCATCAATGAGTGTTTCAAACAACCTAAAAACTTATTAAATAGCCAGTTGCACACCGTTATGACAATCTTACTTGCAGAAACTACATGTCTATATATAGCAGAATCTTTATTATAACAGGCATGGTTTTTTTTGCACAGAGTTGTTATGTTAGTTGCATAGTTTGCAGTAAATAGCTTGCAAGAAGAAAGGTTTATGACTTTTTTGTTTGCACAAAGTTGTTATGTTAGTTTGCACAATTGTGGCATCAAGTTTTAATCATCAAAGAGTGTTTTTTTTGTTTGCACAGAGTTGTTATGTTAGTTGCACAGTTGCACATCATTAGGTTTATGACTTTTTTTACTATAGAGTTTTCCTGACTTTTTTCCTCTGTTTTGTTGCAATGATCCGTAGGTTTCTGTTTTTGCAAGGTGTTGATTCAGATTTTTCAGCACATAATCTGGACATAATTTGATGCCACAATTGAGACGGGAAAATCCAGGTGAAAGAATAAATAAGAATTGGATGCCAGATTATAGAAATCTGTTTTTCATCGCCGTTTCTGTTTTTACTTCTAGTATATTGAACATTTATTTTACACTATAGCTTTGCAATAGGTGTGGGACCAGAATATATGTGTGGGACAAGAATATATGCGTGACTATTTTTAATATGGTTTGTGGTTTCATTAGCTATGTACAAAAGTTTATTTGTCTTTTCGTTGTCGTTCTACCGATTTTTGGTTTTGGCTAGAATAGGTGTGTCAGTTGGCCAGCATGCATTTTTTTTGGTTGGCCAGCATGCATGTTCAGTTGGACAGTCAATGTGTTAAGTTGGCTAGCATAGATGTTTCAGTTGGCCAGGATGCATGTTCAGTTGGACAACATGCATGTTCAGTTGGCCAGGATACATGTTTTTATTGCACATATACTTCAGGTTTTTTATAGTATTCACTCATAATTCATGTTCAGGGTACATGTTCAGTTTTGCCTAGCAAGCAAGTTGAGTTGCCAGAATACAGGTTCAGTTGGCTGGGATGCATGTTCAGTTGCACACTTATGTATTTTCCATTGGCTACAATGCATGTTTAGGTTTTTGTCTACAATGCATGTTGAGTTGGCTAGAATCATGTTTTCAGTTGGCCAGAAAACTTGCTTTAGTTGGTTTGTCTAACACATCTAGGTGGGGGGAAACTTGGTTGACATGCATGCTAGAAAAGTGTTCAGTAAAGTTGGTCTCAAACCATGTTTAGCGTGCAACTAAACCTAATGACTTGTGTTTAGTTGCACAACTAGGAAATAGTAGGCTTTCCAATCATGGTTAGTTACACAATAATTAGTGGGTTTTTTCAGTTGCAGATATGACACTCATGGCGGGGGCGGGGGGGGGGGGGGTTGGAGGGTGGGTTTATGTGCCAGATCCACCTTTTTTTGTAGCAGCTTATGCATGGATTTCTGCTAGATCCATGGAGAAGGTGATTGACATATGCAGTAGAAGAACCTAAAATCTAAAAAGTGCCCACGCACTAAATGGAGAGAATGAGCGGCCGAACCAGAGCCACTCGATCTCGTCCCGATCGGTGGCGCGGGGTGTCCAGGTGTCCCTTGGTCGTGTGGTGGAGCCGCGCCGCTCGGACCCGCACATGGACCGGTTGCCTCGTCCAATTGCGTCGCGCCGCGCGAGATGAACCTCCCATGGGACCCACATGTCATAGAGGATTAGGCAGTTCCCCAACGTATTAGCGTCATGCGTAGTGAGTGGCGGTTTCGAATTTCATGCCATTACCCCGTCCATCCCCCACCTCTCGCGGCCCATTCCTCCACTTTCCCCCATGCTTTCGCCATTGGTTGGTGCTCGGAGGCGGTTCCAAATCCGCCGGGTTGTGTTCGACGGCGGGACGCGCCGTGAGGGTCATCGTCCACGGCGGCACACGTACTGCTCCTATGCGCGCTCCCCGGTCTTTGTCCTTGCTTGTTTCTCCACTCGCCCGCCCTCCTTTTTTGGGTGAGGTCACACGTTTTCCGGTGAGGTCGCGGTCGTTGTCAGGGAGGTCAAGGTAGAGGTCGAACTTGAGGTCGCGGTCGGGGTTAGGGAGGTTGAACTCATTTTCCGGCGAGGTTGAGGTCACCCCCGTAGACTACTTCGTTTGGGAAACCGCCGGATTGGCAGGGGTGGGCTAGGGTCGTGCTCATCCCATCGTTTTTGTGATGCAGTAGGGGGAGAGCTTGTGCATATACGTACGGGATGAGTGGTTCAGGGAGGATGAGTGGTTCACGGCGATAGAGCCTCGTCTGTGGATTGTAGCCTCACGGTGGATTTGGTGTTTTTGATGAGTGTGTTTCCCCCGCGGTGTGCAACTCTGTTGCCCCTTGCATGCAAATTAGGTGCAGTAGTAGACAATTTCTGAGATAATATAGCCAATCTGCCAGCCTTGTGGTGGTTCTCCTGGGTCATGTGTTTTACCCTGTTGTGTGCAATTAGGGACCATTACCTATGCAAATTAGTACCTATGCTTGCCAACTTCCCAATATTCTCTATCCAAGCTGCCAGCCTTTGTGATTGATCTGGTGGTCTGTGTGTTTTCCCGCTGCTGCGTGCAACTAGGAACCCTTGTTTGTGCAATTTAGCACCAATGCTTGCCAATTTTTTCAATATAGTGTACCCAATCTGCCAGCCTTGTGGTGGATGTGGTGGTCCACGTGTTTTTATTCGGCTGTGTGCAAATAGAGATCATCACTTGTGCAAATTAGTACCAATGGTTAACAATTTTCCAATATAGTTTACTGATTTTTCTGCCAGCCTTTGTGCTGGATCTGGTCGTTCGTGTGTTTTTTCACTGTTGTGTGCAACTGGGGCCTCTTGATTGTGCAAATTAGTACCAAACTACCAATGCTTACCAGTTTTCCAATATAGTCTACCCAATCTACAGTCGTTGTTGTGGATGTGGTTGTTCATGTGTTTTCGCCTGATGTGTGCAAATAGGGACCCTTATTTGTGCAAATAAGTACCAATGCTTGCCAATTTCCAATATAGTATGCCCAATTGTTTTGCTGGATATATTTCTTGTTGGCTATGCATTTTTTGTTTGTTCCTGTTGCACAAGTTATCATACTGAGCTGGTTGCCTTTAGTTAACTATTTATCTTCCTAGGTTTTACTTGCCACTGTTAAACTTAGTTGGCTTATATGTTGTCCAGTTTGCACAAGGTTGACTGCCCAGTTGGCTGCATCATTGTAGTAGTTGGTTGTCCACATGTTTTATAGTTTTTTGCACTATGTGTCCTTCATATGTGTAGACGTTTGCAGATCAAAGCAACCTTTTATGATTTCTCTAGTTCATTTGCGCATCTTCTAACTATATTTTGTTTTGTTGTATTTCCCCCCGCAGGGCAAAAATGGTTATAATAGGAGGAGATGCGGATGGCAATGAAGAAGATGTATTTTTTTCACTTTTTGTGTTTTTGAGTTGTTTTCAACTTATGCACGTATCGTAATGTCCTTTTTTCATGTTTTATTTGGTTGCTTAATCAGCGTTCTCGAAGTCAATGCTTCGTCGGAACTCGAAGTGTGCTGCTAATCGCCAGCCACGACCTGCGCGGAGTGTTCAGCAGGGAGACGAAGTCGAGGTAAGTGGCATGCTGATGACACAAGCACCTTATTTTGGTTTTGTTTGGGTCATATGATAATTTTTTGTTTTTCCCATGCTCATGTTTTTTATTTTCTTAGAATGTTGATCAGTTTCGTGTTGTAAAAGGGACTAGACGTGCAGCAGTTGGAAGAGGAGCTGAGTCATCTACTAGGGTAAGTAAATTCTTGAATATAAGTGTTTCTCGCTTTTTAGACGCTGATGAAATTATGCAGCCATTGGCACCACTATTTTTGCTGTAGTTGGTCAATAGCAATCTTGTAGTTGACATCACTGGTCATCTTGATCTAAATATAGTTTTCCCACAAGTTGACATGAGTTGGCATCTTGTTGTTGACATTAGTTGGCATCTTGTAGTTGACATCACTCATCACCATTTTGTGCAGGCAGCAGTTGCTGGAGGAGTTGTCGCATCTTCCGCGGCAAATGTTGAGGTATGTGGGTTTTTTTTACAGAATGCAAAACTACTCCAGCAGTACATGGTCATTATCAGTAGTAATGCAAAAGTTTCAAAGTTGCACATGGTCATTATTAGCAGTAATGCAAATGTATTAATGTTACTATTGTTTACTCCTGTCAAATAAAATACTCCATGTTAATATTGCTAGTGTTTACTCCTATGAAATAAACTACTCCATGTCAAAATGAACCTTGCTCTAGGTGAATCTTTTCCATTAATAAAATTTAACTAAACTTAAAGCACATGATCCTTGTTAATTACTGATTGTTTATAATTGGTTTCTTGAGTACTTAATCATGATCTGGAGTACTAGCATGGAGTTTTTTTTTTGCAAGAGTACAATTACAAGCATGAGTACACATAATTTCTTGTAGCAAATGGAGCACACAAAAATGGACTAGCTCACCTACTATTGATCTGCTAATTTGTCGATTTTCTGCTTTAGCAAATGGAGTACTCCTTGCCGATCTTGTTTTTGTTGATGTGCTAATGTAATGCTATTTAACATTTCCTTGCAAACCTTTTTTTAGTTGTTGTTATCTTGCTGCAATATCATCTCTTATTGTCGCACATCCCCTAGAACTTTTTGTAGTTGTCAGGTCTAGTATATTTTCATAGTTTTTTTGCAGGTTGCACACTAGTAGTCTTCAGTTGTCATCATAAGCTTTATTAGTTGCACAAAAACATCATATTAGTCGGCATGATCCATTTTATGTTCATATAGTTTTTGCAATACTGATCCAAATGATGATTGCTAGTTTTTTTCATTCCTTTTTTTCTCTTGTGTTTAATGTTTCCTTAATTTTTTTATTTTCTCATCAACAGGCCACCGGTGAAGGAGTTGAGGCGGCTGCAGGGGAACATGTGGAGCGACCATCACAAGCAGGCAGGATAAAGGCATCACCACGGCGGTTTGCAAAGTTCAACAGCTCTCTATCCCCACTGCAGAAGTCTGAGCTAGTTTTGAGATTGTTCGGGGGCCTATTGAACTTATCACACACACTTCGAGCGGACCTCACTAAGTTCCTGGTGCAGTCCTACCAGCCAGAGAGCTCTGAAATGGTTTTCCCAGGCAGGTGAAGGATCCGTGTCGATGCTGACAGTGTTTAGAGGGTATTTGATCTCCCAAACAGGGGTCAAAAAGTCAGATATGTAGTTGACAAGGATGCACCTAGGAGATTCAAAGAGGCTTTCAACATAACTGGAGATTCTCATCCCCAGATCACTACATGGTGCAAGATGATTAAGGATATGGCTGAAAGAACGGATGACACAATCTTTATGGCCTGGCTTGCGGTTGCATTCAGCACTTTTGTAGCACCAACCACGGCCCTGAAGCTCAGCCCAAAGTGCTACGGACTTGTGCTAGATCATCAAATGCTCAAGAACACAGGCATCTTCCTCTTTGTAGCAGAATACATAAATGAAGCTTTCCGGAACATGGACCAGGAGAAGCAAACCGTCTGATGCTGCTTGTATCACTTGATGGTTAGTGAAAACGAGCACTTCCATGTGTTCTTCTTCTTTGTGCAGTTATAGTTTTCTGAAAATACTCCTTATAATAATTGAAGTTAGCTTTCCTTTGTTGGGTCTGGTGCAGATACTATACCTTGATGTGCTCATTCATGATATCCCAGTAAGCAACCGCGCGATACGAGCGAATGCATGGGATAGTATTCTAATTGCCAAGGTGATCAAGAAGGACATAATCTCTCCTTGTGTGTGCGGAAAATTATAAGTGAGTTCTCTTTTGTTTTTTTTCAACAGTGTCTTCTTTTTATGTTCTATTCATGTCTGCTCACTTTTTGGAAATTGCACAAAAACTTTGATCAGTTGGCACAACAATGCATGTAGTTGCACAGCTTGTAGCTTTAAGTTTGGCGTCTGCACACATGTTAATTTTTAATTGGCACACCATCTGTTTTAAGTTGCACAGTTTTACTTATCTTGTTGCACAGATGTGTGACATCAGTTGGCAGAAACTTTTTTTAGGTGCCATGTGGGTTGCACAGTTTTTTTGTCTTTGTTCAGTTGCATATATGTAGAATCGAATTGTCTACCCAATATCTTTTTGTAGTTGCACAGGTTTTAATGTTTGGTTTTGTTCAACACACAAATCTGTTTTGGTAACCTTGTTCTTTTCTTTCTCTCTTTTTTACATCAGCTTAAAGAGGAGTATAGAGGTACGGAGCCGACACCACTGTTTGGTGGTATTTTGCAACCTGAAGCATTCGTGGCATCCAAGTTACCAATAACCTACAATCCGCAGGTTAGTCTTTTGCATACAAAAGTTTGTATCAGTTACCAACATTTTCTTTTGGCTGGGATGTATGTTCACTTGCACATATATGCCTTTTTAGTTCCGAGAATACAGGATTCAGTTGGCTGGGATGTATGTTCAGTTGCACATATATGCTTTTTTAGTTGCACATATTCTTTGGACAGTCAATGTGTTCGTTTGCAACCGATGACATCAACTTGGCAGAATGCATGTTTAATTTTGGCCACAATGCATGTGTAGTTGGCTAGAATCATGTTTTTAGTTGGACAGAAAATATGTCTTAGTCGGCTTGCTTAACACATCATGGTCAGTTACAGACATTTTCTTTTTTTAATGTTTTCTAACTGAATCAGTACTGAATATTTCTTTTCTGCGGATGCAGAAAAAGGCAAAGATTGCCAAAGTGGTTAATGACATGTGCAAGGCTGTGACTGAACAAGTTGGCACCTTCATTGAAGCAGTTGCCAAGATCGATGACAAGGATCCGGATATTGATCCCTACGTACAGCAGCCATCGCGAAACGGGACGTCACGCTCTGCTCCAAAAAGAAAGAGAAGGGTTTCAACTATACAAGAAGAAGAAGAGTGTGTTGAGGAGGAGTTAGAAGAAGATGAGGAAATGGAAGCAGCGCTGATGTTGATGATGATGATGAGGACACAGATGTGGATGAATCAGAGGAGGAGGACAAAGAGGAGGATGAAAAAGAGGAAGATGCAGAGGAGGAGGAGGAGGAGGAGGAGGAGGAAGAAGAGGAGAAAGAAGAGGAGGACAAAGAAGAAGAGGACAAAGGAGAGGAGGAGGGCAAGGAAGAAGATAGTGAGGCAGAGGAGGAGGAGGAAGAAGATGAGGCCAAAGAGGGGGACGGATACAAAGGTGCAGCAGTTGATGGCAGTGGGGGGTAGAAGATGATGAGGAAGAAGACGAGGATGTTGATGGTGATGATCAAGGGGGATCCAATGGAGGCAGTGACAGCAGCGATGATGATGATGATGACAATGCACCTAGTTCTAGTGGTACTGGCGGCAACACATCCAGGAGGACTAGCAACTCTGCCAACCCTGCCAGCAGTAGCAATTCATTGAGCAGCAGGAGCACACTACATATGTTGATTGACAAAACTTGCTGGAAAGACAAGGATTTTCCAAAGTCAAAGAAAAACGACGAAGCAGTCTCAGGGGAGCATTGATATGTTCAAGCTGTGCAACTTGAAGCCAGCTTTGCCAACCACCTTTCTCGTGCCAGATTTTAGTGACAAAGAGATGTGTGAGAACATCAACTTTGCCATTGATCAGAGCATGTTCTTATCAAGTGAGGCTGAAAATAATCAAATTGACATGGAGGAAGCAGGAAAGGGTCTTGATTGGGTTCATTCAAAGAAAAAATACAAGAAATATTGGAAGCAGCTTCCAGATGTAAGCTACAGCAAGAGCAAGGTAGCATCTGTGGCAAGCCCTCACGTGGTCCAGAAGCGCAAAGCAGTTTCAATGAAGAAGAATCTGCAGTTGCCTCAAACCTAGGAGAAGATGGTGAGTGGAGATGCTGAAATAAGTGTGGTCAAGGAAGATGTGGTTCAAACTGATATGCCAACTGTAGTGAGCAGAGAGCCAACCACCATCACAGGAGTTCAACAGATCAAAGGAAAGACTCCTCTTTCAGCAGTCCCACCTAAACCAGCTAAGCAGCAAAAGATTGTCAAGTTTGCCAAGGGCACAAAGGGGGAACATGGCACAAAAGGTGTGGGGTTCAGAGACAAGACAGAACTGCGTGCCACAGCAATTGATGCAGGGGTGCCAAGTTCTGCTAGTTTGCTACCAACTCAGACTGGAAAGATGCCAACTGAAGATATCAGTGTGCCAACTGATGTGTCAGTTAGCAGCGTGGTCACAGTCAAAACCACCACTGTTGCTCAGGAAGGCACCACTGCAACTGCAAGCCCCAAGGTGCCAACTCATATAGATACTTCAATGCCAAACACGAAAGGAGGTGATAAAACTGCCAAAGTGCCGTCCCCAAGAGCTAGCACACAGCAGCCAAGCAAGCCTGCATCACCAAGAGCTGACTTTCAGCACTCATTAACACAAGAGGATGTCTTCAACATTGTAAGTAGGTTCAAGCCTCCAAGGCCGCCAACTACAACACTATTGTGAACCAAGTCAGCGAATGATGCACCTGTGTATGTGCCGCAAGGAGATGCCCTGGGCCTTGCACCCATACGCAGATCAAACTCTTGCAGCTATCATGGTGACGGGTTCTGCGATGCGCCATGTTTCGACCTCGGCATAGATGGTGATGCTCCAGCACCTGCTCCAGCAGCAGAAATAGTGGAAGCCGGTGTGGTTGTCATAGATGAGGGTGAGTTGGACCCAGCAGCTGTGAATGAAGGATGTGTTGTTGCTGATGCAGGCAAGGCAATAGCTCAAGAGCCAGATGTTGGATCACCAGACAGTTGCCACACCCCGATATGCGTAGAACCAGAAGTTGGCACGAGCAGTTCTTCAGGACCACCTGTTGCACGAAGACAGAGGAGGGTAATAAGGCCCGCAGCATCTCAAAGGTCTCCATTCATTGACTACAACAAGAATAAGACGTTCAGCTCCAATGAGGCAGTCAACCAGCTTTACGCTGCCCTCATGTATTGGGTCAGGCATCTTCCAGGAGCAAATAATGAGGCTACCAGGTAAACCAACTCCCCACAGCCTACATACATATCTTTTTCAGTTGCACAGGACCAGCCACTTAGTTGCACAGAGAAGCAGAGCATGTTGCACAGAACAGGGCTTTTAGTTGCACACTGTTTTGTTTTAATTTCATACAAATTTTTTTGTTGGTCTAACCCTTCGAGCTAACTTGTCTTTTTATTTTGTTTAAAAAAAATCAGCCCTGAGATAATCAGGTATGGTGCTTTCTATATTTCTTTAAAGGAGTTAATTGATTCAATGAAGCCGGTTCAATGGCTGTCAAGAATTGTTATTGAGACTGGAATCTTACACATCATGGATAACTTACCAGAAGGGTCAAAGAAGGTCGTTATGCCACTGAGGTTTTCTGTAAGTTTTTTCAAAACCTTTTTCCCCTCTTCATTTTTGTAGCACTTTTGTTGACCAATTCAGGGAGTCCATTCATCTAGTAAGAAGTTTGAGGCATGCTTATAATCTCTACATATCAATTTACAGCAAGGGATCCACAATGTGAATGAGATAAACAAGAAGTTTGATTACACGAACCGTCTCGACAAACAAGACTTGGTGAGTGCTTTGCCCACATGATCCATCTCTTTAGTAGGCACCCATAGCATGCTCAGTTGCACATGACACATATGATAGTTGGCAAATACATCCTGGCAACCTGTTTTAACTTCACCAAGTCTTTTACTTTTTTTCTTACCTACAGCGTGTATCTGTGTCTGAAATCGTTCACGCTTGCAGGTCATGCTGCCAGTGCTCAAGTGCGCTGATGTAAACAATAAGGAGGGAAGGAGGCATTATTGGGTCTTCAATGTCAAATTGAGGGACGACGCTTCGAAGTTCTTGATTCAAACAGGAAGCTGGACAACATTGAGCTGATTACCATCGCCTCTACCATCGTGGGAGCAGTACGCCAGCTATGGAGGAAGCATTACCCAAAGTTCAGCATCGAGCACTTCTAGATTATTGACATTGACGTACCAAAGCAGCTTGGCAAGTAAGACAATAAGCATGGCGTTCTTCTCAATTTTTTACCATCAATTTGTAGTTTTTAAAATTTTCTACATTTGCAATCTTTAGTTTTTTAAGACATAGAACTAGTTTGCAATCTGTTTTTCATTTTTATGAGTTTCTCATGGATTATCTAGTCAGTTGCACAGTGGCACATAAGTAGTTGCACAGTGGCACATTAGTAGTTGCACACTTTCATAGAGTACATTATCTTTTTGGTTTTAATTTTCTGTGACAAATTTTATTTTTTGCCCTCCGCAGCAATAAGTGTGGGCTGTTCGTACTGCTTAACACCACTGAGTGGAACGGTAGCCAACCGCCCAACTACAAACCCATGGAAGCACTCAACATTAGGAAGAAGCTGGCATATGATTGGGTCACCAGCCCGCACAACTCCGCCCCATGGAGGAAGTTGCTCAGATACGACAAGGACTAGGTCACTACTCTTTTCTTTCTATGCCCCATGGAGGAAGTTGCTGGTTTGCACAATTTTTCAACAGATTTTGTAGTTGCACACTAGTAGTAATTCCGTTTGCAACTCAATATCATCACTTTTGTTGACACATTTGGAGCACTGGACATACAATTGTTCAACAACTAAATATTTAACCATTTGCCAACAAGGCACAAATAGCAACCATTTTTACACAGTGCATGAACTAATTCAAGGAAAACAAATTAGATAAGAGAAATCATAGATGTTGAATGTGTCCACTTGGTCCCAACATTGCTCAAAAACCAACATTGATACAAACGATGAAAGAGAATCACAGCAGCCTGAGTGGACACACACCAGTAGTGTGCTCTCTAGATTGGCACTGGCTGCATTTGTTTTTCTTCTTTGGGTGTAGCTACAGCGCCGATTTGTACCGTCAACTCTTCGCCCTACCCTTTGTAGTAGACCTTGGAGGATCCATGGGCACAAAATCATCAGAGGCTTGTGCACGGGATGCAGCCTCCAACGGGGCAGTAGGAAAAGTGTGTGTGGGCGCTAGACCATCACAAGGTTGTCATCGATCACCTGTGGAGTAATCATATAAAAAAATTAGTAATTTTTTTGCGCAACCAGGTCTGATGTTCTCTGCAACCACACAGACCATGCTGTGCAACTAACTGGTTGATGTGTGCAAGTTAAGTTGAAAAAAAACTTGTAGTAGCACGGCCCATCGTGGCACTTGGATGGTAATCACATATAGCCAGAACAGGAAAAACAAGTTAGTTTTTTATCTTGATGCTCGAACGAACATAGAGCGGGCAACTGGGTAGCCCGTTCTGTGCAACTGGGCACCATGATGTGTGCAACTGAAGTCACACACCTAGTTGCATGGGGATTTGGGGCAGGTAATTACCTGGGTGGTGAGCCCCCTGAGTACTCCCTGTAGGGCCATTGGGAGGAGCACGCGGGGCACTGCTTGTTGGGCCAAGCGGGGGAGGAGGTGGCGGAACATGTCGTGTAGGGCCTGGAGGTGGAGGAGGTCCTCGAGGGTTGACATCACCTATAACCAGAACAGGTAAAACAAGTTAGTTGTTTATCTTGACTAGTAAATGCGCAGGTGCAACGCACGTGTAATCTTAATCCGGCTTGAGGATATATCTGAATTTTTCTTTAGAAAAGTAGCACGAAAATAAATTGTCTGGCTAACACCGCCAGCAGTAGGTCCATCTCTTCCTACAAATGGGTTAAAAATTGTACTAAGTCTGATGTAGTTAATGGTAGAGGCAAGTTACCAGGTGAGGGGCACATACCTTGTCCCTTGTTTGCACTGCGGCTAACATTTTATATCGTGCAGATTCTCAACTGTGTGATTTTTATTCCTGGTTGGAGTCCTTTTTGTAAGGTCCCCAAACTGATAACTGGAACGATTTGCTGATCGTGAATCACTGTTTTCCATATGACTTAGGTGTGCACAAAATCAGTATAATATGAATCAGATTGGTAATGAAGCTCAAGTGTTGAATGTGGGCATTGAAATAGCAAGCTTTTTTTGGTTGGCTTCAGTTTTACACTGAAAAAAGTGAAGCAGCAGTACACTGAAAATATGAAACATGAATCATGCAGTACACTGAAAATATCAATTGTGAAGAAGCAGCACAATGAAAAAATTAAGCAGCAGAGATGAAAGACCTGGGCACGACAGCTGCGTGTTTGAAGGCGGCGCGTCCCCTGAGTATGCGAGCAGGGATGTTGTAGGATCGGAAGTATGTCTAGAGGGGGGTGATTAGACTACTTGACCAAATAAAAATCTATCCTTTTTCCAATTTTAGTTCTTGGCAGATTTTAGCTATCTTAGCACAAGTCAAGCAATCTTCACACAATTCAAGCAAGCATGCAAAAGAGTATATGAGCAGCGGAAAGTAAAGCATGCAACTTTCAAGAATGTAAAGGGAAGGGTTTGGAGAATTCAAACACAATTGGAGACACGGATGTTTTTGGCGTGGTTCCGATCGGTGGTGCTATCGTACATCCATGTTGATGGAGACTTCAACCCACGGAGGGTAACGGTTGCGCGAGTCCACGGAGGGCTCCACCCACGAAGGGTCCACGAGGAAGCAACCTTGTCTATTCCATCACGGTCGTCGCCCACGAAGGACTTGCCTCACTAGCGGTAGATCTTCACGAAGTAGGCGATCTCCTTGCCCTTACAAACTCCTTGGTTCAACTCCACAATCTTGTCGGAGGCTCCCAAGTGACACCTAGCCAATCTAGGAGACACCACTCTCCAAGAAGTAACAAATGGTGTGTTGATGATGAACTCCTTGCTCTTGTGCTTCAAATGATAGTCTCCCCAACACTCAACTCTCTCTCACAGGATTTGGATTTGGTGGAAAGAAGATTTGAGTGGAAAGCAACTTGGGGAAGGCTAGAGATCAATATTCATGTGGTAGGAATGGAATATCTTGAGCTCAACACAAGTGTAGGTGGTTCTCTCTCAGAACATGTGTATTGGAAGTGTAGATCTGTTCTGATGGCTCTCTCTTCGAATGAAGAGTGGGTGGAGGGGTATATATAGCCTCCACACAAAATCTAACCGTTACACACAATGTGCCAAACTCGGTGGGACCGAATCGTTAAACTCGGTCGGACTGATTCAGCAAACCTAGTGACCGTTAGGATTTTCGGTGGGACTGAGATGCAACTCGGTAGGACCGATATGGTTAGGGTTTCGGCATAACGTAAACTCTGTGTGACCGGTTACACAAACTCGGTGGGACTGATTTTGGTAATAAGCTAACCAGAGAGTTGGTCAGGTAAACTCGATGGGACCGATTCGCTCTTTTAGGTGAGACTGAAATGTTACGAAAGGGAAACAGTGAGTTTACATTGCAATCTCGGTGGGACCGATCGCTCGCTTCGGTTATACCGAAACGTTACGAAGGGAAACAGAGAAATTGCAATCCCATCTCATTGAGACCGAGATCCCTATCGCTGAAACCAATTTGCTAGGGTTTGTGGTAGTGGCTATGACAAATTAAACTCGGTGGCGCCGGATAGAAAGAATCGGTGGGGCCGAGTTTGACTTTTGGGTTTAGGTCAAATGTGGATGTGGGAAGATAGTTGAGGGTTTTTGGAGCATATCACTAAGCACATGAAGCAAGAGGCTCATTAAGCAACACCTCATCCCTCCTTGATAGTATTGGCTTTTCCTATAGACTCAATGTGATCTTGGATCACTAAAATAAAAAATGTAGAGTCTTGATCTTGAAGTTTGAGCCAATCCTTTGTCCTTATAATTTTGAGGGATCCACTTTCCTCATCCATGCCATGCCATCCATTGAGCTTTTCTTGAAATATTCATCTTGGAATAATGTTAGCTCAGTGAGCTATATGTTGTTAGGAATTACCAAAACCTCCCAGGGATAGTTGCACTTTCAATCTCCCCCTTTTTGGTAATTGATGACAACATATAGATCAAAGCTTCGACAAATGATAATAAGAATGGAATATATCGTCTCTTTGAGAAGTATGTGATAAGCAAGAGCTCCCCCTAAATTTGTGCATATTTAAGATTTGCTTTGGACCGCAAATGCACAAAGAGTTAGAATCATGGGTTACTCTTTCATGTCAAATACATCTTGGTGGAGCGCTCAAAATGATAAGAATTAAATACATGCACTCATCACCAAGCAAAGTGAATGATCAAAATAAGAATAAACTGATAGTAATATCCAACAAGCATTAAGTGTAGCTTATGATCAAACACATGATCATCAATGTCTCACAGATTAAAGCATAGTATCTCAAGCACTCAAGAGCAAATAAAGTATCAACCAAGAAGACAAGAGAGAACAAATGCAAACTCTATCTCTCGAAGCCTATGATCTATACATTTTCTCCCCCTTTGGCAACAAGTTACCAAAAAGTTCATAGAAAATGCATAGCACTAAACGACTCTCAGGCTTGGTCTTCAGGTGGTGGAGTCCGGATAACGCCAAGGACGAAGGCTTCAGTAGAAGTAGATGGAGCTGCTGGGGTAGGTGCTGGAGCTGGTGGAACTGAAGCTGTAGCTGGTGCAGAAGTGGTGGCTCTGGTGTCAACAACTGGCACTGCAGATGATCTCTGAGCTCTGGGCACTCTAGCAAATGCATCAGTTGTGGTCTTCCCCTTCCTCTCCTGCATATCATCCTGTAGTTGCTCCACTGTAGACTAAACCTCAGTTACTTTCACATCAAGGTCATAGAACTTTTGTTCCATGATTCTTTCCAAGCTCTCTTGGTTTCGAGTTAGGGTGGTCAGTCCTTTCTCAATCCTCAGAGTTGATGCTATCAGATAACTAAGCTGCTCCTGCTTGTTCTTCAAGAAGTACTCAGATGCCTCCTCTTGAGTTGGCATCTTGGCAGCTTTCTCCATATTTGCCTTCTCCTTCTTTGCTTGTGCTTGTGCAGATGATGGTGCATTCTCATTCATGACAATCTGGTTGTCCTCAAAGTCTGGATGGATGGGCAGGTGTTCCTTGTCTAGCAGGTATGTGCCTGTGCCCATCTTTGAGTTGATCAGCTCCTGAATTTGTGGGGCATATCCACAGCTCCTCTTCTGATCAGCTGATGTCCTCTTAATGGTCTCTACCATGAGGCTCATCACCTTGAATTTATGTGGCACATCAAATATGTGTAGCAAGTTTATTGCATGGCCTCGGATCATCTTGTGATCACCTGACTTTGGCAAGAGAGTGTGCCTTAGAATCCAGTTGATTGTAGGCAGCCCTGACAGAAGATAGTGGACTGATCCAAACTTGAAAGTATCAATTGCTTTGTCTGGGATCTCCTTATACATGTTTGACATTGAATTGTGATCCATCTTCTTCTTGGCAAAGATGTTCAAGTCATCTTCCTGGTCTTCTGGGGCATTGATCAGCTGTGCCCATTCAGCAACTGTGGACTGATATCTAGTGCCTTCTGACATCCAAACTATCCTGCCATCTGGATAGAAATGTGATGTGGAGTAGAATTGCATAATGAGCTCCTCATTCCACTTTGTGAGCTTTTGCCCAACAAAGTCTGCAACTCCACAAGCTTTGAAGCTGTCAAGCACTCCAGGATAGTGTTCTTCGTTCTCCTTGATGTATTCCCAATCAACCCATCTCATGTCACACACTATGGGCTTCTTATCCAACAACACTTTCTCATAGAAATCTTGCTGTTCTTTGGTGTGAAACCTGTAATCCACAGCAGTTCTTCTCCTTGAAGCATATGGATCTACTTCTCTCCACTTCCTCAGCCCTGAATCTCTTCTAACTTTCATGTCCTCAGCCACAGGGTGAGCATCATTGTGGTCTGGGATCTTGGGCTTGAGCTTCCTGAGAACTTGTCCTTATTCTTCTTCTTCAGCAATATTAGGCACTGGAGCCTTGTTCTTTTCAGTAGCAGATATGTTCCTAGTACTCCTCTTAGGTGCACTCTTGGGCTTTGAGGCAGCTTTGGGTGCCTCTTTGGGCTTGGATGAAGTAGCCCCTGACTTTATGGCATCACCCATAAGCTTTTGTGCCTTAGGAGCTGGTGCAGCAACCTCTTCCTCTTCTTCTTCTTCTTCAGAGTCTCTCCTCATAGAGGGTTTTCCAAGAACTCTGGCAGTGGTAGTTCTGACTCTCTTCTTCTTCTTGTCACTCTCTTCTTCTTCTTGTCTTGGCCAACAGCTTCCTCTTCTGACTCTATGGCAAACTTCATGGTTTCTCCAGTGGCAACCTTCCTAGGTTTGGAAGTAGGAACTCTTCTTGCAGGTGCCTTTCTCTGCATACCTGGCTTGATGGCTGCAGCTGACCCATATTCTTTCTTGAGCACTATCTTCTTTGAAGTGGCTTCCTCTTCCTCTGCCACATAGTCTTCATCCTCAGATTCAGAAGTTCTCTTCTTGTTTGCTCTAGTGGCATCCTTAGGCAAATTGCTTGGGGTGCTCCTGCTACCCTCATAAGAACTGCTAGAGGGACTAGTGCCCTCACTCATATGAACCTGCTCCTCAGATTTGTTCTGGCTGTCACTCTGATCAGACATGTTGCAAACTCTGACTGTTGACCCTGTGAATAGGTTATAGATGAGATAGAGTGGATGAGCATCACAAAATGCAGAGATTTTTGCAAAAGAATGAGTCAAAAAACTTAGTTTTAGTTTTCCACATAAAGCATTTCGGATCAACCGATTTGCAAACTTGGTGATACCGAAGCAGCTTTTGGAACCAAAACTAGTGAACTCGGTCAGACCGAGTCACAGTTCGGTGGCACCGAGACTGCTAGGGTTTCACAAAGTCCTGAACTCGGTCTCACCGATTTGTAATTCTCGGTCAGACCGAGAACCACATGTGCAATGGCCGTGGCCGAATCGGTGGAACCGAGTTCCGCAACCCGGTGGGTCCGAGATGGTTTCGGCGGAAACCTAAACCTAAATTTTCGAATCGCAACTATTCTATGGATCGATTTGACTGGATAGGAGTGTTTCAATCATAGCAAGAATCATAAAGAACACAATGTGCTAGGAATCGGACGGGGATAGCACTGTGATCGAGTCCATACCCTAGTTTGGCGGTGGACTCGCTACGGCGGCAACGGCGGAGACAAAATCCGTTGACGACGGCGGAGACCAGCGACAGGGGGCGGCTGGCGACGAGGAGGACGATCCGGAGACCCAGGAGGCAGAGCGAGCTATGCGCGGGCGAAGAGGTTTCGGAGAAATTTCCAAAATTTTGCCCGTGTGTATATATAGCCCGACCCTGTCGGTGTGACCGAGTGGAACAACTCGGTGGCACCGAGATGCATAACTGTTGACAGTTATCGCAACTCAGTGTGACCGAAAAGTTCAAATCGGTTGCACCGAGGTGAAAACCTAGATCGACTTAGTGATCTCGGTATGACCGAATTGGAGGAATCGGTCAGACCGAAAAGCACAAAGAAGTTTTGGAAGTTTAAGTCTATGACAAATCGGGGACTCCAAGGGCTCCTCACACAGAGTGGTTTGAATCTGACTTGATCAAATTTTGTGATGTAGCATGAATAGAGTTTGAGACGAGAAAAGCATAGATAGCTAGAGAGGGTTCTTAGGCATTCTTGTCCATCCACTTGGCAAATGAAAAGAAAACCAATCAATCAAAACAACAAGTGGATGTCCTTGAATGAGTAAAATATGCAATCAACATGCTCACACAATAAAATGGCAATTGAAATATGTGGCAAAGCATGCACAACCAATTCTAGCATCTATCAAGTAATTGGCGATGACTAGGTCATCTATATATGAGTATATTGACTTAGGAGTCAAATGAGAACATTTGATCATAGGTCATACTCATCGTTTAAGCACAAGTGGGGTTACCACCTTTACATAAAGCATTGTTGTGTTCACATCATTAGAGTTGCTTTAGCTCAAGTCTTAGAGTAAAGCTCCCCCTTGATGTGATATCCCCCCTAAGAGGGATGAACTAACCTTGGGTTTTGTCGATGATGACTTCATGTAGATGTTGAAGATGTGGATGCTCAATGTTGATGTAAATCAATTGGAGCTATCCATTGGAGTGAGTTGCACTTTCAATACCTACATGGGTTAGTCCCACAAGGAACAAATAAGAATATCCATAGACATAGAGTGATGCATACACAAGATGATGTCTATGAAAACTTTTGGGTTACCTTGTCCCTTGACTTACCAACAAGAGGGTTTGTGACTCCTTGAACTAGGGCAAGATGTGGAAGTTGATTGCACTTGTTCTTGCCAAGATGATAGGAGTGAAGTATGTTGGTGGAGTCACCCTCAAGAACTCTCTAGTTCTTCTTCTTTTGGATCCACACCATCTTGATGGGAATCCTCGGAGTTGTAGTTGTACTTGATGAAGTAGAACTTGAAGTAGTCTTGGGAATCCACTTGACTAAGGTCTTAGGAGCTTCTTTAAATGCATCAATTTCCTCTTGAAGCTTGTCCTTGCCTTTTTGCTTGTAGTCTTGTGGTGGAAGATCATCTTGAGCTTGTGTCCCTTTGAAAGAAGTGAGATCATACTTTTCTTGTTGAGCAACAAACTTTGTCTTGGGGTATTGATCTTCTTCCCACTCAACTCCATTGGCATTGAACTTTCGTTCAAAACCAACACCTTGATTCTTCCGGTGCCTTCCTTGCTTGCGTACAATTTCCTCGAATTGCTTACTTCTGGCAAGGCTCTTGTAAACTCCTTTCTCTATAATTCCCTTCAATAGGCTATTTTCTTGCTCAAGTGTAACTTGGCTAAGAGAATCATTAGTGGAATCAAGAGAACTACTAGAAGCAACAATATTGGATTTAACATGATCATTGTTACTACTAGAGGAAGAATCTTTCTTGTTCTTGTTACTAGACTTGACTTGAGGCATGTAAGTGGATAAGAGTAAACGCTTGGTAATGTAAGAAGAACTTTTCTTACGAAGATCATCATCGATTGCTTTTAAGAACTCATGCTCTTGCTCAAGGTTGATCTTTTCAAAGCGTAATTTCTCATGTGTCCTTAAAAGTTCTTGATGATCTCCTAAGATAGTTTCATGAGCTAACTTAAGAGTGTTTAGTTCTTTAGTTAGAGACTCAATCTTCTCCTTATCATTGTCATTCGTTTTATCTTGATTAGCATGATTAATTGACGTTTCATCATAGTATTCATCACTAGAGTTGTCAACAAGTAAACCATCATCACCTAACAAGTCATCTTCATCACTATTGAAATCAACATACTCGGGGTGTGATACCTTTGGGCCTTTAGCCATGAAGCATGTTCCAACTCCTTCATTTGGTGAATCAAATATGTCGTGGGAGTTGGTTGACACAAGCGCTAGACCGGCAACACCTTCATCTTGAGTATATTCGGAATCGGAGTGATAGCTTCTCTCGGAGTGGTTGTCGGAGTCGGAGCTGGATACCCATTCACCAACATGAGCTTGATGTCTTCGTTTTGTGTAGCTCCTTGATGATTTGTCCTTTCTTTCCGAATCCTTGCTTCTCCGTGAGTATCTTTGTTCATAACGATCATCTCTACTCCTTCTTTCTCTAGATGATGATTCTTCTCTTCTACTTCTTCTCTTGGGAGAATCTTCTCTTCTCTTGTAGGGAGCCGTACACTCATTGGAATAGTGTCCGGGTCTTCCACAATTTTAGCAGTTTCGCTCTCGACTAGAAGATCTTTTGTCATTGTATGACCTTGACTTGGATCTTCTATCTTTGCTTCTACTCTTGTAGAACTTGTTGAAGTTTTTCACCATTAAGCTCAATTCTTCATTGAAGGTTTGCTTTTCACTTGATGATGTGGGGGCTTCACATGAGGCTTTGTAAGCACCACTTGATTTGTTGTGAAGTTCCTCTTTATCCTTGAGTGACATCTCATGAGCAACAATTCTTCCAATGACTTCCGTTGGCTTGAGATCTTTGTAATTGGGCATCATTTGGATCAATGTGCACACTGTATCATATTTTCCATCCAAGGATCTTAGGATCTTCTTGATGATGAATCTATCGGTCATCTATTCACTACCTAAGCCGGCAATCTCATTTGTGATAAGAGCAAGCCTAGAGTACATTTCAGTGACACCTTCACCATCCTTCATTTTGAACTTGTCAAGTTGACTTTGAAGCACATCCAGTTTTGATTCCTTGACGGAGTCAGTACCTTCGTGCATATCAATCAAAGTATCCCAAATTTCCTTTGCATTCTCAAGATGGCTGATTTTGTTGAATTCTTCGGGGCACAATCCGTTGAAGAGAATATCACAAGCTTGAGCGTTGTATTGCAGCATCTTCAACTCTTCCGCGGTATCTTCACGGTTTGGTTCTTTCCCATCAAAGAAGTCCCCTTGCAAGCCAACACACATAATAGCCCAAACGGCAGGGTTATGTCCAAGAATATGCATTTTCATCTTATGCTTCCAACTAGCAAAATTTGTACCATCAAAGTAAGGACCTCTACGGTGATAATTTCCCTCGCTAGACGCCATACTCTCCTACGTTGTGATGAAGGAAATATGCCCTAGAGGCAATAATAAAGTTATTATTTATTTCCTTATTTCATGATAAATGTTTATTATTCATGCTAGAACTGTATTAACTGGAAACATAATACATGTGTGAATACATAGACAAACAGACTGTCACTAGTATGCCTCTACTTGACTAGCTCGTTGATCAAAGATGGTTAAGTTTCCTAGCCATAGACATGAGTTGTCATTTGATTAACGGGATCACATCATTAGGAGAATGATGTGATTGACATGACCCATTCCATTAGCTTAGCACTCGATCGTTTAGTATGTTGCTATTGCTTTCTTCATGACTTATACATGTTCCTATGACTATGAGATTATGCAACTCTCGTTTACCGGAGGAACACTTTGTGTGCTACCAAATGTCACAACGTAACTGGGTGATTATAAAGGTGCTCTACAGGTGTCTCCGAAGGTACTTGTTGGGTTGGCGTATTTCGAGATTAGGATTTGTCACTCCGAATGTCAGAGAGGTATCTCTGGGCCCTCTCGATAATGCACATCACAAAAGCCTTGCAAGCAATGCAACTAATGAGTTAGTTGCGAGATGATGTATTACGGAACGAGTAAAGAGACTTGCCGGTAACGAGATTGAACTAGGTATTGAGATACCGACGATCGAATCTCGGGCAAGTATTGAGATACCGACGATCGAATCTCGGGCAAGTAACATACCGATGACAAAGGGAACAACGTATGTTGTTATGCGGTCTGACCGAAAAAGATCTTCGTAGAATATGTAGGAGCCAATATGAGCATCCAGGTTCCGCTATTGGTTATTGACCGGAGACGTGTCTCGGTCATGTCTACATTGTTCTCGAACCGTAGGGTCCGCACGCTTAAAGTTACGATGACAGTTTCATTATGAGTTTATGTATTTTGATGTACCGAAGGTTGTTCGGAGTCCCGGTTATGATCACGGACATGACGAGGAGTCTCGAAATGGTCGAGACATAAAGATCGATATATTGGACGACTATATTCGGACATCGGAAAGGTTCTGAGTGGTTCGGGTATTTTTCGGAGTACCGGGGAGTTACGGGAATACGGGGGAAAAGTATTGGGCCTTATTGGGCCATACGGGAAAGAGAGAGGGGCTGCCTAGGGCAGGCCGCGCGCCCCCCCAAGGCCTAGTCCGAATTGGACTAGGGGGAGGGGCTGCGCCCCCTCCTTCCTTCCCTTCTCCTTTCCCCTTCCTTGTCTCCTACTCCTACTACATGGAAGGACTCCTAGTTGGACTAGGAAAAGGGGAATCCTACTCCCGGTGGGAGTAGGACTCCCTAGGGCGCGCCATAGAGAGGGCCGGCCCTCCCCTCCTCCACTCCTTTATATACGGGGGCAGGGGGCACCCCATAGACACACAAGTTGATCTTCGTGATCGTTCCTTAGCCGTGTGCGGTGCCCCCCTCCACGATATTACACCTCGATCATATTGTAGCGGTGCTTAGGCGAAGCCCTGCGATGGTTGAACATCAAGATCGTCACCAAGCCGTCGTGCTGACGGAACTCCTCCCCGAAGCTTTGCTTGATCGGAGCCCGGGGAGCGTCATCGAGCTGAACGTGTGCCAAGAACTCGGAGGTGCCGGAGTAACGGTGCTTGGATTAGTTGGACCGGGAAGACGTATGACTACTTCCTATACGTTGCGTCAACGCTTCCGCTTCGGTCTACGAGGGTACGTAGACAACACTCTCCCCTCTCGTTGCTATGCATCACCATGATCTTGCGTGTGCGTAGGAAAATTTTCGAAATTACTACGTTCCCCAACAGTGGCATCCGAGCCTAGGTTTTTATGGTTTGATGTTATGCACGAGTAGAACACAAGTGAGTTGTGGGCGATATAAGTCATACTGCCTACCAGCATGTCATACTTTGGTTCGGCGGTATTGTTGGATGAAGCGGCCCGGACCGACATTACGCGTACGCTTACGCGAGACTGGTTCTACCGCCGTGCTTTGCACACAGGTGGCTGGCGGGTGTCAGTTTCTCCAACTTTAGTTGAACCGAGTGTGGCTACGCCCGGTCCTTGCGAAGGTTAAAACGGCATCAACTTGACAAACTATCGTTGTGGTTTTGATGCGTAGGTGAGATTAGTTCTTGCTTAAGCCCGTAGCATCCACGTAAAACTTGCAACAAACAAAGTAGAGGACGTCTAACTTGTTTTTGCAGGGCATGTTGTGATGTGATATGGTCAAGACATGATGCTAAATTTTATTGTATGAGATGATCATGTTTTGCAACTGAGTTATCGGCAACTGGCAGGAGCCATATGGTTGTCGCTTTATTGTATGCAATGCAATCGCCCTGTAATGCTTTACTTTATTACTAAGCGGTAGCGATAGTCGTAGAAGCATAAGATTGGCGAGACGACAACGATACGTTGGAGATCAAGGTGTCGCGCCGGTGACGATGGTGATCATGACGGTGCTTCGGAGATGGACATCACAAGCACAAGATGATGATGGCCATATCATATCACTTATATTGATTGCATGTGATGTTTATCTTTTTATGCATCTTATCTTGCTTTGATTGACGGTAGCATTATAAGATGATCTCTCACTAATTATCAAGAAGTGTTCTCCCTGAGTATGCACCGTTGCCAAAGTTCGTCGTGCCCAGACACCACGTGACGATCGGGTGTGATAAGCTCTACGTCCATCTACAACGGGTGCAAGCCAGTTTTGCACACGCAGAATACTCGGGTTATACTTGACGAGCCTAGCATATGCAGATATGGCCTCGGAACACGGAGACTGAAAGGTCGAGCGTGAATCATATAGTAGATATGATCAACATAATGATGTTCACCATTGAAAGCTACTCCATTTCACGTGATGATCGGTTATGGTTTAGTTGATTTGGATCGCGTGATCACTTAGAGGATTAGAGGGATGTCTATCTAAGTGGGAGTTCTTAAGTAATATGATTAATTGAACTTTAATTTATCATGAACTTAGTCCTGGTAGTATTAGCATATCTATGTTGTAGATCAATAGCTCGCGTTGTTGCTTTCATATGTTTATTTTGATATGTTCCTAGAGAAAATTGTGTTGAAAGATGTTAGTAGCAATGATGCGGATTGGATCCGTGATCTGAGGTTTATCCTCATTATTGCTGCACAAAAGAATTATGTCCTTGATGCACCGCTAGGTGACAGACCTATTGCAGGAGCAGATGCAGACGTTATGAACATTTGGCTAGCTCAATATGATGACTACTTGATAGTTTAAGTGCACCATGCTTAACGGCTTAGAATCGGGACTTCAAAGACGTTTTGAACGTCATGGACCATATGAGATGTTCCAGGAGTTGAAGTTAATATTTCTAGCAAATACCCGAGTTGAGAGATATGAAATCTCCAACAAGTTCTATAGCTAAAACATGGAGGAGAATCGCTCAACTAGTGAGCATGTGCTCAGATTGTCTGGGTACTACAATCGCTTGAATCAAGTGGGAGTTAATCTTCCAGATAAGATAGTGATTGACAGAATTCTCTAGTCACCATCACCAAGTTAGTAGAACTTCGTGATGAACTATAGTATGCAAGGGATGACGAAAACGACTCCCGAGCTTTTCATGATGAAGAAATCGATGAAGGTAGAAATCAGGAAAGAACATCAAGTGTTGATGGTTGACAAGATCACTAATTTCAAGAAAAGGGCAAAGGGAAAAGGGGAACTTCAAGAAGAACAGCAAGCAAGTTGCTGCTCAAGTGAAGAAGCCCAAGTCTGGTCCTAAGCCTGAGACTAAGTGCTTCTACTGCAAAGGGATTGGTCACTGGAAGCGGAACTACCCCAAGTATTTGGCGGATAAGAAAGGATGGCAAAGTAAACAAAGGTATATTTGATATACATGTTATTAATGTGTACTTTACTAGTGTTCATAGCAACCCCTCAGTATTTGGTACTAGTTCAGTTGCTAAGATTAGTAACTTGAATCGGGAGTTGCAGAATGAACAGAGACTAGTTAAGGGTGAGGTGACGATGTGTGTTGGAAGTAGTTCCAAGATTGATATGATCATCATCGCACACTCCCTATACTTTCGGGATTAGTGTTGAACCTAAATAAGTGTTATTTGGTGTTTGCGTTGAGCATAAATATGATTTGATCATGTTTATTGCAATACGGTTATTCATTTAAGTAAGAGAATAAATTGTTGTTCTGTTTACATGAATAAAACCTTATATGGTTACACACCCAATGAAAATGGTTCGTTGGATCTCGATCGTAGTGATACACATATTCATAATATTGAAACCAAAAGATGCAAAGTTAATAATGATAGTGCAACTTGTTTGTGGAACTGCCGTTTAAGTCATATTGGTGTAAAGCGCATGAAGAAACTCCATGCTGATGGGATTTTGGAATCACTTGATTATGAATCACTTGATGCTTGTGAACCATGTCTCTTGGGCAAGATGACTAAAACGCCGTTCTCCGGAACAATGGAGCAAGTAACAGATTTGTTGGAAATCATACATACTGATGTATGTGGTCCGATGAATGTTAAGGCTTGCAGAGGGTATCATTATTTTCTGATCTTCACAGATGATTTGAGTAGATATGGGTATATCTACTTAATGAAATAGAAGTCTGAAACATTTGAAAAGTTCATATAATTTCAGAGTGAAGTGGAAAATCATCGTAACAAGAAAATAAAGTTTCTATGATCTGATCGTGGAGACAAATATTTGAGTTACGAGTTTGGTCTTCAATTAAAACAATGTGGAATAGTTTCACAAATTCGTGCCACCTGGAACACCACAGCATAATGGTGTGTCCGAACGTCATAACCGTACTTTATTGGATATAGTACAATCTATGATGTTTCTTACCGATTTACCACTATCATTTTGGGGTCTTGCATTAGAGACAGCTGCATTCACGTTAAATAGGGCACCATCAAAATCCGTTGAGACTACACCGTATGAACTATGGTTTGGCAAGAAACCTAAGTTGTCGTTTCTTAAAGTTTGGGGTTGCGATGATTATGTGAAAAAGTTTCATCCTGATAAGCTCAAACCCAAATTGGAGAAATGTGTCTTCATAGGATACCCAAAGGAGACAGTTGGGTACACCTTCTATCACAGATCCGAAGGCAAGATATTCATTGTTGAGAATGGATCATTTCCAAGAGAAGGAGTTTCTCTCGAAAGAAGTGAGTGGGAGTAAAGTAGAACTTGATAAGGTAATTGTACCTTCTCCCTTATTGGAAAGTAGTTTATCATAGAAATCTGTTCCTGTGACTCCTACACCAATTAGTGAGGAAGCTAATGATGATGATCATGTAACTTCAGATCAAGTTACTACCGAACATCGTAGGTAAACCAAAATAAGATCCGCACCAGAGTGGTACGGTAATCCTGTTCTGGAGGTCATGCTACTAGATCATGATGAACCTACGAACTATGAAGAAGCGATGGTGAGCCCAGATTCCGCGAAATGGTTTGAGGCCATGAAATCTGAGATGAGATCCATGTATGAGAACAAAGTATGGACTTTGATTGACTTGTCCAATGATCGGCGAGCCATTGAGATTAAATGGATCTTCAAGAGGAAGACGGACGCTGATAGTAGTATTACTATCTACAAAGCTAGAATTGTCGCAAAAGGTTTTCGACAAGTTCAAGGTGTTGACTACGATGAGAGTTTGTCACTCGTATCTATGCTTAAGTCTATCCGAATCATGTTAGCAATTGCCGCATTTTATGAAATCTAGCAAATGGATAAACAAAACTACATTCCTTAATGGATTTATTAAAGAAGAGTTGTATATGATGCAACCAGAAGGTTTTGTCAATCCTAAAGGTGCTAACAAAATATGCAAGCTCCAGCGATCCATCTATGGACTGGTGCAAGCATCTCGGAGTTGGAATATACGCTTTGATAAGTTGATCAAAGCATATAGTTTTATACAGACTTGCGGTGAAGCCTGTATTCACAAGGAAGTGAGTGGGAGCACTACAGCATTTCTGATAAGTATATGTGAATGACATATTGTTGATCAAAAATAATGTAGAATTATTCTGCAAAGCATAAAGGAGTGTTTGAAAAGAGTTTTTCAAAGAAAGACCTTGATGAAGCTGCTTACATATTGAGCATCAAGATCTATAGAGATAGATCAAGACGCTTGATAAGTTTTTTCAATGAGTACATACCTTGACAAGATTTTGAAGTAGTTCAAAATGGAACAGTCAAAGAAAGAGTTCTTGCCTGTGTTACAAGGTGTGAAATTGAGTAAGACTCAAAGCCCGACCACGGCAGAAGATAGAAAGAGAATGGAAGTCATTCCCTATGCCTCAGCCATGGGTTCTATAAAGTATGACATGCTGTGTACCAGATCTATTGTATACCCTACACTGAGTTTGACAAGGGAGTACAATAGTGATCTAGGAGTAGATCACAGGACAGCGGTCAAAATTATCCTTAGTGGAATAAGGATATGTTTCTCGATTATGGAAGTGACAAAAGGTTCTTCGTAAAGGGTTACGTCGATGCAAGTTTTGACACCGATCTGGATGACTCTAAGTCTCGATCCAGATACATATTGAAAGTGGGAGCAATTAGCTAGAGTAGCTCCGTACAGAGTATTGTTGACATAGAAATTTGCAAAATACTTACGGATCTGAATATGACAGACCCGTTGACTAAAATTATCTCACAAGCAAAACATGATCACACCTTAGTACTCTTTGGGTGTTAATCACATAGCGATATGAACTAGATTACTGACTCTAGTAAACCCTTTGGGTGTTGATCACATATCGATGTGAACTATGGGTGTTAATCACATGGTGATGTGAACTATTGCTGTTAAATCACATGGCGATGTGAACTAGATTATTGACTCTAGTGCAAGTGGGAGACTGGAGGAAATATGCCCTAGAGGCAATAATAAAGTTATTATTTATTTCCGTATTTCATGATAAATGTTTATTATTCATGCTAGAACTGTATTAACCGGAAACATAATACATGTGTGAATACATAGACAAACAGAGTGTTACTAGTATGCCTCTACTTGACTAGCTCGTTGATCAAAGATGGTTAAGTTTCCTAGCCATAGACATGAGTTGTCATTTGATTAACGGGATCACATCATTAGGAGAATGATGTGATTGACATGACCCATTCCATTAGCTTAGCACTCGATCGTTTAGTATGTTGCTATTGCTTTCTTCATGACTTATACATGTTCCTATGACTATGAGATTATGCAACTCCCGTTTACCGGAGGAACACTTTGTGTGCTACCAAACATCACAACGTAACTGGGTGATTATAAAGGTGCTCTACAGGTGTCTCCGAAGGTACTTGTTGGGTTGGCGTATTTCGAGATTAGGATTTGTCACTCCGAATGTCGGAGAGGTATCTCTGGGCCCTCTCGGTAATGCACATCACAAAAGCCTTGCAAGCAATGCAACTAATGAGTTAGTTGCGAGATGATGTATTACGGAACGAGTAAAGAGACTTGCCGGTAATGAGATTGAACTAGGTATTGAGATACCGACGATCGAATCTCGGGCAAGTAACATACCGATGACAAAGGGAACAACGTATGTTGTTATGCGGTCTGACCGATAAAGATCTTCGTAGAATATGTAGGAGCCAATATGAGCATCCAGGTTCCGCTATTGGTTATTGACCGGAGACGTGTCTCGGTCATGTCTACATTGTTCTCGAAACGTAGGGTCCGCACGCTTAAAGTTACGATGACAGTTTCATTATGAGTTTATGTATTTCGATGTACCGAAGGTTGTTCGGAGTCCCGGTTATGATCACGGACATGACGAGGAGTCTCGAAATGGTCGAGACATAAAGATCAATATATTGGACGACTATATTCGGGCATCGGAAAGGTTCTGAGTGGTTCGGGTATTTTTCGGAGTACCGGGGAGTTACGGGAATACGGGGGAAAAGTATTGGGCCTTATTGGGCCATACGGGAAAGAGAGAGGGGATGCCTAGGGCAAGCCGCGCGCCCCCCCAAGGCCTAGTCTGAATTGGACTAGGGGGAGGGGTTGCGCCCCCTCCTTCCTTCCCTTCTCCTTTCCCCTTCCTTGTCTCCTACTCCTACTACATGGAAGGACTCCTAGTTGGACTAGGAAAAGGGGAATCCTACTCCCGGTGGGAGTAGGACTCCCTAGGGCGCGCCATAGAGAGGGCCGGCCCTCCCCTCCTCCACTCCTTTATATACGGGGGCAGGGGGCACCCCATAGACACACAAGTTGATCTTCGTGATCGTTCCTTAGCCGTGTGCGGTGCCCCCCTCCACGATATTACACCTCGATCATATTGTAGCGGTGCTTAGGCGAAGCCCTGCGACGGTTGAACATCAAGATCGTCACCACGCCGTCGTGCTGACGGAACTCCTCCCCGAAGCTTTGCTGGATCGGAGCCCGGGGAGCGTCATCGAGCTGAACGTGTGCCAAGAACTCGGAGGTGTCGGAGTAACGATGCTTGGATCAGTTGGACCGGGAAGACGTACGACTACTTCCTCTATGTTGTGTCAACGCTTCCGCTTCGGTCTACGAGGGTACGTAGACAACACTCTCCCCTCTTGTTGCTATGCATCACCATGATCTTGCGTGTGCGTAGGAAAATTTTCGAAATTACTACGTTCCCCAACATGTGAAACCAAGGCTATGACCACCAAAAGTTATGGAAATCAAAGCAAATGGAGGCCAAAGCTCTGATACCACTTGTAGGATCGGAAGTATGTCTAGAGGGGGGTGATTAGACTACTTGACCAAATATAAATCTATCCTTTTCCCAATTTTAGTTCTTGGCGGATTTTAGCTATCTTAGCACAAGTCAAGCAATCTTCACACAATTCAAGCAAGCATGCAAAAGAGTATATGAGCAGCGGAAAGTAAAGCATGCAACTTTCAAGAATGTAAAGGGAAGGGTTTGGAGAATTCAAACGCAATTGGAGACACGGATGTTTTTGGCGTGGTTCCGATAGGTGGTGCTATCGTACATCCACGTTTATGGAGACTTCAACCCACGGAGGGTAACGGTTGCGCGAGTCCACGGAGGGCTCCACCCACAAAGGGTCCACGAAGAAGCAACCTTGTCTATTCCATCACGGCCGTCGCCCACGAAGGACTTGCCTCGCTAGTGGTAGATCTTCACGAAGTAGGCGATCTCCTTGCCCTTACAAACTCCTTGGTTCAACTCCACAATCTTGTCGGAGGCTCCCAAGTGACACCTAGCCAATCTAGGAGACACCACTCTCCAAGAAGTAACAAATGGTGTGTTGATGATGAACTCCTTGCTCTTGTGCTTCAAATGATAGTCTCCCCAACACTCAACTCTCTCTCACAGGATTTGGATTTGGTGGAAAGAAGATTTGAGTGGAAAGCAACTTGGGGAAGGCTAGAGATCAAGATTCATGTGGTAGGAATGGAATATCTGGAGCTCAACACAAGTTAGGTGGTTCTCTCTCAGAACATGTGTATTGGAAGTGTAGATCTGTTCTGATGGCTCTCTCTTCGAATGAAGAGTGGGTGGAGGGGTATATATAGCCTCCACACAAAATCTAACTATTACACACAATCTGCCAAACTCGGTCGGACCGAATCGTTAAACTCGGTCGGACCGATTCAGCAAACCTAGTGACCGTTAGGATTTTCGGTGGGACTGAGATACAACTCGGTAGGACCAATATGGTTAGGGTTTCGGCATAACGTAATCTCGGTGTGACCGATTACGCTAACTCGGTGGGACCGATTTTGGTAATAAGCTAACCAGAGAGTTGGTCAGGTAAACTCGGTGGGACCGATTCGCTCTTTTCGGTGAGACCGAAATGTTACGAAAGGGAAACAGTGAGTTTACATTGAAATCTCGGTGGGACCGATCGCTCACTTCAGTTAAACCGAAACGTTACGAAGGGAAACAGAGAAATTGCAATCCCATCTCGGTGAGACCGAGATCCCTATCGGTGAAACCGATTTGCTTGGGTTTATGGCAGTGGCTATGACAAATGAAACTCGGTGGCGCCGGATAGAAAGAATCGGTGGGGCCGAGTTTGACTTTTGGGTTTAGGTCAAATGTGGATGTGGGAAGATAGTTGAGGGTGTTTGGAGCATATCACTAAGCACATGAAGCAAGAGGCTCATTAAGCAACACCTCATCCCTCCTTGATAGTATTGGCTTTTCCTATAGACTCAATGTGATCTTGGATCACTAAAATAAAAAATGTAGAGTCTTGATCTTGAAGTTTGAGCCAATCCTTTGTCCTTATAATTTTGAGGGATCCACTTTCCTCATCCATGCCATGCCATCCATTGAGATTTTCTTGAAATATTCATATTGGAATAATGTTAGCTCAATGAGCTATATGTTGTTAGAAATTACCAAAACCACCCAGGGATAGTTGCACTTTCAGATGTGAACTGACGCTGGCCAGTCGGTGTAGGCGGCGTCCCCGACGGCCGGCCAGGAGGTGTGTCAGAAGGACGGAACTATTTACATCTGCTTGAGGTGTGAACAAGAACAAAATCAGTATAATGTGAATCAACAAAATTAGTATAACGTGAATCACCGATGGAAGAGGTTTTTGAACTAGCGTTAAGGCGGAGATGTAACGTGTATCAGCAGCAGACTGAAAGAAATAGATTTAAGGAAAGAACGCGGAGATGAAAGACCTCCGGCACGGCGACTAACACAGCGTGCGCCACTAGGTAGCTTGTTCTGTGCAACTGGGCACCATGATGTGTGCAACTGAAGTGACACACCTAGTTAGATGGGGAGTTGGGCAGGTAATTACCTGGATGACGAGCCCCCTGAGTGCTGCCTGTAGAGCCATTGGGAGGATGACGCGGGGGACTGCTTGTTGGGCCAGGCGGGGGAGGAGGTGGCGGAGCATGCCGTGTAGGGCCTGGAGGTGGAGTAGGTCCTTGAGGGTTGCCATCATTTGATGGCCCAGTAGAAGCAGCCGGTTTTTCCTTTTTCTTTTACTTGTTCAGGTAGCTAATCTCGGTACATGCTCCGCGCATATGCTTGTATACAATTTCCTGTGTTGCATCAGAGCCACTTGCAAACTTAGCTAGTTTCCGAAAATTGTATATCATGTCTCTCTCCCTTATCTGCTCCTTTGATTGAGGAGGCATTTCATGTGATTGCTCATACCCCGTCCCTGGCGCACTAGGGACAGCAGTAGGTGTCCACCATCTTAGCATGTACCTTTCCATATGACATCAACTCCAAGATGGGTGAACACCTAGAGGATGTGGCAACAGAGCATGTCGTCCTTGTCCATTTTGTAGCATTCACACAAATACGAACCCTCCCCCACCCTTGCCTGCACCAAGTAGTTTCAAGAACCATATTTGGCAACAAATTCCTGGTTTGGACTAAGCTCAAAAAGGTCAGCACCAACTAGGAACGCATTATAACGTCCAATCAGCACAAACTCTTCTCTGAACTTGCGGTAAAGGTCCCTAGTGTAGGTTTCATAAGCTTGCCTCTCTATTGGGAAGTTGGACCATAGCTCAATTTCAAGGTGTTTTGTTCTGTAATCATTGCAGCCTTCCTTGGCAAGGATGTGGTTCTGAATTTTTTCATATTGCTTGACAAAGTTCAGCATTGAATTGTGTGGGTTCACATATCTTTTTAGGACGGCGTTGAACCCCTCACTACGCTGTGTGGACTGCAGGAAGTGGAAGAACCTGTGTTTGAACTAGCAGGGCACCCAAGTTGATCTGTATTTGTACAACTTCTCAAAGTGTGTGTGTCATAGCCTTGTGCTTCATCATTAACCCAGCCCAATTCTGCTCAAACTCGTCTATAGTGAAGGTGAAGTCAACACAGTAGTTGAAATCATCATAGAGCCCTGGATTCCAGCACAATAGCCAACCAAATTTTTCTTGAGCTTTTTTCATGATGTGCCATTGACAACAGCGGTGCACCGTGGATGGAAAGATGCCCTGCATTGACTGCCTCATTGCACCATCCTAATCGGTTATGAAGTTGTTAGGAGGTTTGCCATCCATAGCCTCTAGGAATGCTCATACGACCCAATCAAAGTTTGATGCCAACTCCTGCCTCACAAACGCGCAACCCAGCATGAAAGATTGGTCATGTCGGTTTATTTCGATGAAGGTCACGAACGGCATATTGTACATGTTGGTCATGTAGGTGGTGTCAAACGATATGCAATCGTGGTACGCCTCCGCATAAGCTTTTCGAGCTGAGCCATCCACCCAAAATATGTTGACAACTCTGTCCTCTTCATCATATTTTACCTTATAGAAGAAGTCTGGATCGGGTTTTTGTATATCCTTGAAGTGCGTAATTGTCTCAACCATGTCACCCTCCTTTGTGTCATCTCTACTGAAACTTGTACACAGATTTGTTATTGCCTTTGGTCCGAACGGCACCATCATCTCAGATCCATAGAACTCTGCCATTACATGCATCATACGTCCTGCATAATACAAAAACAAACAATATCTGGTTTTTTAGTCGCACGAATGCACAGATCCAGTTGCACAGTAATATGACATGTGTTGGCACAGAAGATAGTTGCAAGAAATGGACAACCAGCTGCACCTTTTTTTCATTTTGTACACAGGACACTATGTAGTTGCACGGTGAATGTAATCTAGTTGCACAGGAACATCATGTAGTTGCACAGTGAAGGTAATCTAGTTGCACACTTAAGGCATTTTAGTTGCACACAAGTACCTTAATAGTTGCACACTGGACTGCCTAGAGGGAAACTTAATTATGCAAGGGATACAGAAACACACGTATAGTCAAGTTGCAGTTATACAAGATGCGCAAAAACTCCTTTTCATCAGGAGAGATGCCTTGGTGGGATCTCAAGTATTTGGACAACAAAGGTTTGTTCACCAGCGGATGATTGTGGTCACGAACAAAGTGCGTCACCTCCCAACGCCCATCCATCAGCTTCACCAACATTTCTGCCTTGAATTGAGTCTGCTTTATTGTCTCGCTTTTTCGTATCTTCTCTTTCTTACTAGGACCAGCCTCCTCTTCAGCAAAGATTGGAGCTTCATCTTCCATTTCCTCATCAGTGTCAACAGGTTTTGGATCTGGTATAGGGTCCAGGACAGGAGGAGCCTCAACTCCTCCATCATTAACTTTTGGCTTCTTGTACTTGTTGCAGCAAAACTGTTGTTTTACCAATACATTGCCTGTCCGCCTAGAGGTGTTCATTTTGACAGAGAAACCCATCCGTAGGGCATAGCTGTTGTAGTGATCCTTAGCAATTTGAAGGCTGTCAAACCTCATGCCAACATAGGGTTCCATTGGCTGAGAACCAGCCTCATCTTCTCCTTCTTCTCCTTGCACGGCACCGTCAACAGCACCAGCTTCGAGCTCAGTCCTGGTTGGACCAGGAACATTTGCTGTCGTGCATGTGTCATCAAGAGTATGGCTCTCTGACTGCAAAGGCACAACTACAGGGGCACCATGGGTTGATGACTGCCCTGCCACATTGTCATGGCCCATAGGGTTAGGCCCATGACTTGTCTGCGTGTAGTAAACAGAGCGCTCATTTTCTGTCCAATTTCCTTGTGGCATGTTGTGTTGCTGCTGATCCATATCATGAGGAAGCTCATTGATATTAGGAGGCAACTCATTGAGATCAAGCATTGCTTTTTCCATTTTTTGGCTGCTGCCACAGATCCCCTGCATATATAAAAAGAAGGAATTGATGTCAAGGTTTAATCATCAAAGATCGTTTCAAACAACCTAAAAACTTATTAAATAGCCAGTTGCACACCATTATGACAATCTTAGTTGCAAAAACTACATGTCTATAGCAGAATCTTTATTATAACAGGCATGGTTTTTTTCTTGCATAGAGTTGTTATGTTAGTTGCACAGTTTGCAGTAAATAGCTCGCAAGAAGAAAGGTTTATGACTTTTTTTGTTTGCACAGAGTTGTTATGTTAGTTTGCACAATTGTGGCATCAAGTTTTAATCATCAAAGAGTGTTTTTTTTGTTTGCACAGAGTTGTTATGTTAGTTGCACAGTTGCACATCATTAGGTTTATGACTTTTTTTACTATAGAGTTTTCCTGACTTTTTTCCTCTGTTTTGTTGCAATGATCCGTAGGTTTCTGTTTTTGCAAGGTGTTGATTCAGATTTTTCAGCACATAATCTGGACATAATTTGATGCCACAATTGAGACGGGAAAATCCAGGTGAAAGAATAAATAAGAATTGGATGCCAGATTATAGAAATCTGTTTTTCATCGCCGTTTCTGTTTTTACTTCTAGTATATTGAACATTTATTTTACACTATAGCTTTGCAATAGGTGTGGGACCAGAATATATGTGTGGGACAAGAATATATGCGTGACTATTTTTAATATGGTTTGTGGTTTCATTAGCTATGTACAAAAGTTTATTTGTCTTTTCGTTGTCGTTCTACCGATTTTTGGTTTTGGCTAGAATAGGTGTGTCAGTTGGCCAGCATGCATTTTTTTAGTTGGCCAGCATGCATGTTCAGTTGGACAGCCAATGTGTTAAGTTGGCTAGCATAGATGTTTCAGTTGGCTAGGATGCATATTCAGTTGGACAACATGCATGTTCAGTTGGCCAGGATACATGTTTTTATTGCACATATACTTCAGGTTTTTTATAGTATTCACTCATAATTCATGTTCGGGGTACATGTTGCCTAGAAAGCATGCTGATTTGCTAGAATACAGGTTCAGTTGGCTGGGATGCATGTTCAGTTGCACACTTATGTATTTTCCATTGGCTACAATTCATGTTTAGGTTTTTGTCTACAATGCATGTTGAGTTGGCTAGAATCATGTTTTCAGTTGGCCAGAAAACTTGCTTTAGTTGGTTTGTTTAACACATCTAGGTGGGGGGAAACTTGGTTGACATGCATGTTAGAAAAGTGTTCAGTAAAGTTGGTCTCAAACCATGTTTAGCGTGCAACTAAATCTAATGACTTGTGTTTAGTTGCACAAACCAAGAAATAGTAGGCTTTCTAATCATGGTTAGTTGCACAGTAATTTGTGGTTGTTTTTAGTTGCAGATATGACACTCATGGCGGGCGCGGGGGGGTGGAGGGTGGGTTTATGTGCCAGATCCACCTTTTTCTGTAGCAGCTTATCAATGGATTTCTGCTAGATCCATCGAGAAGGTGATTGACATATGCAGTAGAAGAACCTAAAATCTAAAAAGTGCCCACGCACTAAATGGAGAGAACGAGCGGCCGAACAAGAGCCGCTCGATCTCGTCCCGATCGATGGTGCGGGGTGTCCAGGTGTCCCTTGGTCGGGTGGTGGAGCCGCGCCGCTCGGACCCGCGCATGGACCGGTCGCCTGGTCCGATTGCGCCGCGCCGCGCGAGATGAACCTCCCGTGGGACCCACATGTCAAAGAGGATTAGGCAGTTCCCCAGCGTATTAGCCATCATGCATAGTGGGCGGCGGTTTCGAATTTCATGCCATTACCCCGTCCATCCCCACCTCTCGCGGCCCATTCCTCCTCTTTCCCCCTTCCTTTCGCCATTGGTTGGTGCTCAGAGGCGGTTCCAAATCCGCCGGGTTGTGGTTGACGGCGGGACGCGCCGCGAGGGTCGTCGTCCACGGCCGCAAACACGTACTGCTCCTACGCGCGCTCCCCGGTCTTCGTCCTCGCGTGTTTCTCCACTCACCCGCCCTCCTTTTTTAGGTGAGGTCGCACGTTTTCCGGTGAGGTCGCGGTCGTTATCAGGGAGATCAAGGTAGAGGTGGAAATCGAGGTCGCGGTCGGGGTTAGGGAGGTCGAACTCATTTTCCGGCGAGGTTGAGGTCACCCCCGTAGACTACTTCATTTGGGAAACCGCCGGATTGGCTGGGGTGGGCTAGGGTCGTGCTCATCCCATCGTTTTTGCATTGCAGTAGGGGGAGAGCTCATGCATATACGTACGGGATGAGTGGTTCAGGGAGGATGAGTGGTTCACGGCGATAGAGCCTCGTCTGTGGATTGTATCCTCGCGGTGGATTTGGTGTTTTTGATGAGTGTGTTTCCCCTGCGGTGTGCAACTCTGTTGCCCCTTGCGTGCAAATTAGGTGCAGTAGTAGACAATTTCTGAGATAATATAGCCAATCTGCCAGCCTTGTGGTGGTTCTCCTGGGTCATGTGTTTTCCCCTGTTGTGTGCAATTATGGACCATTACCTATGCAAATTAGTACCTATGCTTGCCAACTTCCCAATATTCTCTATCCAAGCTGCCAGCCTTTGTGATTGATCTGGTGGTCCGTGTGTTTTCCCGCTGCTGTGTGCAACTAGGAACCCTTGTTTGTGCAATTTAGCACCAATGCTTGCCAATTTTTTCAATATAGTGTACCCAATCTGCCAGCCTTGTGGTGGATGTGGTGGTCCACGTGTTTTTATTCGGCTGTGTGCAAATAGAGACCATCATTTATGCAAATTAGTGCAATTGGTTAACAATTTTCCAATATAGTCTACTGATTTTTCTGCCAGCCTTTGTGTTGGATCTGGTCGTTCGTGTGTTTTTTCCCTGCTGTGTGCAACTGGGGCCTCTTGATTGTGCAAATTAGTACCAATGCTTACCAATTTTCCAATATAGTCTACCCAATCTACAGTCTTTGTTGTGGATGTGGTTGTTCATGTGTTTTCGCCTGATGTGTGCAAATAGGGACCCTTATTTGTGCAAATAAGTACCAATGCTTGCCAATTTCCAATATAGTATGCCCAATTGTTTTGCTGGATATATTTCTTGTTGGCTATGCATTTTTTGTTTGTTCCTGTTGCACAAGTTATCATACTGAGCTGGTTGCCTTTAGTTAACTATTTATCTTCCTAGGTTTTACTTGCCACTGTTAAACTTAGTTGGCTTATATGCTGTCCAGTTTGCACAAGGTTGACTGCCCAGTTGGCTGCATCATTGTAGTAGTTGGTTGTCCACATGTTTTATAGTTTTTTGCACTATGTGTCCTTCATATGTGTAGACGTCTGCAGATCAAAGCAACCTTTTATGATTTCTCTAGTTCATTGCGCATCTTCTAACTATATTTTCTTTTGTTGTATTTCCCCCCGCAGGGCAAAAATCGTTATAATAGGAGGAGATGCGGATGGCAATGAAGAAGATGTATTTTTTCACTTTTTTGTGTTTTTGAGTTGTTTTCAACTTATGCACGTATCGTAATGTCCTTTTTTTCATGTTTTATTCGGTTGCTTAATCAGCGTTCTCGAAGTCAATGCTTCGCCGGAACTCGAAGCGTGCTGCCAATCGCCAGCCACGACCTACGCGGAGTGTTCAGCAGGGAGACGAAGTCGAGGTAAGTGGCATGCTGATGACACAAGCACCTTATTTCGGTTTTGTTTGGGTCATATAATAACTTTTTGTTTTTCCCATGTTCATGTTTTTTATTTTCTTAGAATGTTGATCAGTTTCGTGTTGTAAAAGGGACTAGACGTGCAGCAGTTGGAAGAGGAGCTGAGTCATCTACTAGGGTAAGTAAATTCTTGAATATAAGTGTTTCTCGCTTTTTAGACGCTGATGAAATTATGCAGCCATTGGCACCACTATTTTTGCTGTAGTTGGTCAATAGCAATCTTGTAGTTGACATCACTGGTCATCTTGATCTAAATATAGTTTTCCCACAAGTTGACATGAGTTGGCATCTTGTTGTTGACATTAGTTGGCATCTTGTAGTTGACATCACTCATCACCATTTTGTGTAGGCAGCAGTTGCTGGAGGAGTTGTCGCATCTTCCGCAGCAGATGTTGAGGTATGTGGTTTTTTTTACAGAATGCAAAACTACTCCAGCAGTACATGGTCATTATCAGTAGTAATGCAAAAGTTTCAAAGTCGCACATGGTCATTATTAGCAGTAATGCAAATGTATTAATGTTACTATTGTTTACTCTTATCAAATAAAATACTCCATGTCAATATTGCTAGTGTTTACTCCTATGAAATAAACTACTCCATGTCAAAATGAACCTTGCTCTAGGTGAATCTTTTCCATTAATCAAATTTAACTGAACTTAAAGCACATGATCCTTGTTAATTACTGGTTATTTATAATTGGTTTCTTGAGTACTTAATCATGATCTGGAGTACTAGCATGGAGTATTTTTTTTTGCAAGAGTACAATTACAAGCATGAGTACACAGAAGTTCTTGTAGCAAATGGAGCACATAAAAATGGAGTAGCTCACCTACTGTTGATCTGCTAATTTGTCGATTTTCTGCTTTAGCAAATGGAGTACTCCTTGCTGATCTTGTTTTTGTTGATGTGCTAATGTAATGCTATTTAACAATTCCTTGCAAACCTTTTTTTTAGTTGTTATCTTGTTGCAATATCATCTCTTATTGTTGCACATCCCCTAGAACTTTTTGTAGTTGTCAGGTCTAGTATATTTTCATAGTTTTTTTGCAGGTTGCACACTAGTAGTCTTCAGTTGTCATCATGAGCTTTATTAGTTGCACAAAAACATCATATTAGTTGGCATGATCCATTTTACGTTTATATAGTTTTTGCAATACTGATCCAAATGATGATTGCTAGTTTTTTTCATTCCTTTTTTCTCTTGTGTTTAATGTTTCCTTAATGTTTTTGTTTTCTCATAAACAGGCCACCGGTGAAGGAGTTGAGGTGGTTGCAGGGGAACATGTGGAGCGACCATCACAAGCAGGCAGGATAAAGGCATCACCACGGCGGTTTGCAAAGTTCAACAACTCTCTATCCCCACTGCAGAAGTCTGAGCTAGTTTCGAGGTTGTTCGGGGGCCTATTGAACTTATCAGACACACTTCCAGCGGACCTCACTAAGTTCTTGGTGCAGTCCTACCAGCCAGAGAGCTCTGAAATGGTTTTCCCAGGCAGGTGAAGGATCCGTGTCGATGCTGACAGTGTTTAGAGGGTATTTGATCTCCCAAACAGGGGTCAAAAAGTCAGATGTGTAGTTGACAAGGATGCAACTAGGAGATTCAAAGAGGCTTTCAACATAACTGGAGATTCTCATCCCCAGATCACTACATGGTGCAAGATGATTCAGGATATGGCTGAAAGAAGGGATGACACATTCTTTATGGCCTGGCTTGCGGTTGCATTCAGCACTTTTCTAGCACCAACCACGGCCCTGAAGCTCAGCCCCAAGTGCTACGGGCTTGTGCTAGATCATGAAATGCTCAAGAACACAAACATCTGCCTCTTTGTAGAAGAACACATAAATGAAGCTTTCCGGAACATGGACCAGGAGAAGCAAACCATCTGATGTTGCTTGTATCACTTGATGGTTAGTGAAAACGAGCACTTCCATGTGTTCTTCTTCTTTGTGAAGTTATAGTTTTCTGAAAATACTCCTCATAATAACTGAACTTGGCTTTCCTTTGTTGGGTCTGGTGCAGATACTATACCTTGATGCGCTCATTCATGATATCCCAGTAAGCAACTACGCGATACGAGCGAATGCATGGGATAGTATTCTAATTGCCAAGGTGATCAAGAAGGACATAATCTCTCCTTGTGTGTTCGGAAAATTACAAGTGAGTTCTCTTTTGTTCTTTCCCAACAATGTCTTCTTTTTATGTTCTATTCATGTCTGCTCACTTTTTGGAAATTGCACAAAAACTCTGATCAGTTGGCACAACAATGCATGTAGTTGCACAGCTTATAGCTTTAAGTTTGGCATCTGCACACATGTTCATTTTTAATTGGCACACCATCTATTTTAAGTTGCACAGTTTTACTTATCTTGTTGCACAGATGTGTGACATCAGTTGGCAGAAACTTTTTTTAGGTGACATGTGGGTTGCACAGTTTTTTTTTGTCTTTGTTCAGTTGCATATATGTAGAATCGAATTGTCTACCCAGTATCTTGTTGTAGTTGCACAGGTTATAATGTTTGGTTTCGTTCAACACACAAATATGTTTTGGTAACCTTGTTCTTTTCTTTTTCTCTTTTTTACATCAGCTTAAAGAGAAGTATAGAGGTACGGAGCCGACACCACTGTTTGGTGGTATTTTGCAAGCTGAAGCATTCGTGGCATCCAAGTTACCAATAAACTACAATCCGCAGGTTAGTCTTTTGCATACAGAAGTTTGTATCAGTTACTAACATTTTCTTTTGGCTGGGATGTATGTTCACTTGCACATATATGCCTTTTTAGTTGCGAGAATACAGGATTCAGTTGGCTGGGACGTATGTTCAGTTGCACATATATGCTTTTTTTAGTTGCACATATTCTTTGGACAGTCAGTGTGTTCGTTTGCAACCAATGACATCAACTTGGCAGAATGCATGTTTATTTTTGGCCACAATGCATGTGTAGTTGGCTAGAATCATGTTTTTAGTTGGCCAGAAAATATGTCTTAGTCGGCTTGTTTAACACATCATGGTCAGTTATAGACATTTTCTTTTTTAAAATTGTTTTCTAACTGAATCAGTACTAAATCTTTTTTTTGTGCTTCTCAAAAAATGGCAAAGGTTGCAGAAGTGGTTAATGACCTGTGCAAGGCTGTAACTGAATAGGTTGGCACCTTCATTGAAGCAGTTGCAAAGATCGATGACAAGGAGCAGGATATTGATCCCTATGTACAGCAGCCATCAATGTGAACCAGGACGTCACGCCATGCTCCAAAAAGAAAGAGATGAGTTTCAACTATACAAGAAGAAGAAGAGTTTGTTGAGGAGGAGTAAGAATAAGATGAGGAAATGGAAGCAGCGCTAGATGTTGATGACGACGAGGACATAGATGCGGATGAATCAGAGGAGGAGCAGGACAAAGAGGAGGATGACAAAGAAGAAGATGCAGAGGAGGAGGAGGAGGAGGAGGAGGAGGAGGAGGAGGAGGAGGAAGAAGAGGAGAAACAAGAGGAGGACAAAGAAGAAGAGGACAAAGGAGAGGAGGAGGACAAGGAAGAAGATAGTGAGGCAGAGGAGGAGGAAGAAGAAGATGAGGCCAAAGAGGGGGACGGAGACAAAGGTGCAGCAATTCATGGCAGTGAGGGGGTAGAAGATGATGAGGAAGAAGACGAGGATGTCGATGGTGATGATCAAGGGGAATCCAATGGAGGCAGTGACAGTAGCGATGACGATGATGACAACGCCCCTGCTTCTGGTGGTACAGGTGGCAACATATCCACGAGGACTAGCAGCTCTACCAACCCTGCCAGTAGCAGCAATTTATTGAGCAGCAGTAGCACACTACAAATGTTGATTGACAAAACTTGCTGGAAAGACAAGGATTTGCCGACGTCAAAGAAAAACGATAAAGCGGAGTCTCAGGCAGCATTGATATGTTCAAGTTGTGCAACTTGAAGTCAGCTTTGCCAACCACCTTTCCCGTGCCAGATTTTAGTGACAAAGAGATGTGTGAGAACATCAACTTTATCATTAATCAGAGCCTGTTCATATCAAGTGAGGCTGAAAAGAATCAAATTGACATGGAGGAAGCAGGAAAGGGTCTTGACTGGGTTCATTCAAAGAAAAAGTACAAGGAATATTTGAAGCAGCTTCCAGATGTAAGCTGCAGCAAAAGCAAGGTAGCATCTGTGGCAAACACTCACGTGGTCCAGAAGCGCAAAGCAGTTTCAACGAAGAAGAATTTTTAGTTGCCTCAAACCAAGGAGAAGATGGTGAGTGGAGATGCTGAAATAAATGTGGTCTAGGAAGCTGTGGTTCAAACTGATATGCCAACTGTAGTGAGCAGAGAGCCAAACACCATCACAGGAGTTCAACAGATCAAAGGGAAGACTACCCTTTCAGCAGTCCCACCTAAACCAGCTAAGAAGCAAAAGATTGTCAAGTTTGCAAAGGGCACAAAGGGGGAACAGGGCACAAAAGGTGTGGGGTTCAGAGAAGAGACAGAACTGCGTGCCACATCAATTGATGCAGGGGTGCCAAGTTCTGCTAGGTTGCTGCCAACTCAGACTGGAAAGATGCCAACTGAAGATATCAGTGTGCCAACTGATGTGTCAGTTAGCAGCGTGGTCACTGTCAAAACCACCACTGCAACTGCAAGCCCCAAGGTGCCAACTCATATAGATACTTCAATGCCAAACACGAAAGGAGGTGATCAAACTGCCAAAGTGTCGTCCCCAAGAGCTAGCACACAGCAGCCAAGCAAGCCTGCATCACCAAGAGCTGACTTTCAGCACTCATTAACACAAGAGGATGTCTTCAACATTGTAAGTAGGTGCAAGCCTCCAAGGCCACCAACTACAACACTATTGTGAACCAAGTCAGCGAATGATGCACCTGTGTATGTGCCGCAAGGAGATGCCCTGGGCCTTGAACCCATATGCAGATCAAACTCTTGCAGCTATCTTGGTGACGGGTTCTACGATGCACCATCTTTTGACCTCGGCATAGATGGTGATGCTCCAGCACCTGCTCCAGCAGCAGAAACAGTGGAAGCCGGTGTGGTTGTCATAGATGAGGATGAGTTGGACCCAGCAGCTGTGAATAAGGATGCGCTGCTGATGATGCTGGCAAGGCAATAGCTCAAGAGCCAAATGTTGGATCACCAGACAGTTGCCACACCCCGATATGCCCAGAACCAGAAGTTGGCACAAGCAATTCTTCAGGACCACCTGTTGCATGAAGACAGAGGAGGGTAATAAGGCCCGCAGCATCTCAAACGTCTCCATTCATTGACTACAACAAGAAGAAGACATTCAGCTCCAATGAGGCAGTCAACAAGCTTTACGCTGCCCTCATGTATTGGGTCAGGCATCTTCCAGGAGCAAATATGAGGCTACCAGGTAAACCAACTCCCCACAGCCTACATACATATCTTTTTAGTTGCACAGGACCAGCCACTTAGTTGCATAGAGAAGCAGAGCATGTTGCACAGAACAGGGCTTTTAGTTGCATACTGTTTTGTTTTAATTTCATACACATTTTTTTTGATGATGTGACCCTTCGAGCTAACTTATCTTTTTATTTCTTAAAAAAAATCAGCCCTGAGATAATCAGGTAAGGTGCTTTCTACATTTCTTTAAAGGAGTTAGTTAATTCGATGAAGTCGGTTCAATGGCTGTCAAGAATTGTTATTGAGACTGAAATCTTATATATCATGGATAATTTACCAGAAGGGTCAAAGAAGGTCGTTATGCCACTGAGGATTTCTGTAAGTTTTTTCAAAACCTTTTTCCCCTCTTCTTTTTTGTAGAACTTTTGTTGACCAATTCAGGGAGTCCTTTCATCTAGTAAGAAGTTTGAGGCATGCTTATAATCTCTGCAGATCAATTTACAGCAAGGGATCCACAATGTGAATGAGATAAACAAGAAGTTTGATTACAAGAACCGTCTCGACAAACAAGACTTGGTGAGTGTTGTGCCCACATGATCCATCTCTTTAGTTGGCACCCATAGCATGTTCAGTTGCACATGACACATATGTTAGTTGGCAAATACTTTCTGGCAACCTGTTTTAACTTCACCAAGTCTTTTACTGTTTTTCTTACCTACAACGTGTATCTGTGTCTCAATTTTTTACCACTAATTTATAGTTTTTAAATTTTTCTACATGTGCAATCTTTAGTTTTTTAAGACACAGAACTAGTTTGCAATCTGTTTTTCATTTTTATTAGTTTCTCATGGATTATCTAGTCAGTTGCACAGTGGCACATAAGTAGTTGCACAGTGAACATTAGTAGTTGCATAGTTTCACAGAGTACATTATCTTTTTTGGTTTTAAATTTCTGTGATAAATTTTATTTTTTGCCCACCGCAGCAATGAGTGTGGGCTGTTCGCACTGCTTAACGCCACTGAGTGGAACGGTAGGCAACTGCCCAACTACGAACCCAAGGAAGTACTCAACATTAGGAAGAAACTGGCATATGATTGGGTCACCAGCCCGCACAACTCCGCCCCATGGAGGAAGTTGCTCAGATACGACAAGGACTAGGTCAGTACTATTTTCTTTCTATGCCCCATGGAGGAAGTTGCTGGTTTGCACAATTTTTCAATAGATTTTGTAGTTGCACTCTAGTAGTAATTCTGTTTGCAACTCAATATCATCACTTTTGTTGACACATTTGGAGCACTGGACATACAATTGTTCAACAACTAAATATTTAACCATTTGCCAACAAGGCACAAATAGCAACCATTTATACAGAGTGCGTGAACCAATTCAAGGAAAACAAATTAGATAAGAGAAATAATAGGTGCTAAATGTGTCCACTTGGTCCCAACATTGCTCAAAAACCATCATTCATTTCCTTTTTTGTCCCAAAGATACAAACGATGAAAGAGAATCATAGCAGCCTGAGTGGACACACACCAGCAGTGTGCTCGGTAGATAGGCACTGGCTGCATTTGTTTTTCTTCTTTGGGTGTAGCTCCAGCACCGATTTTTAAAGTCGACTCTTCGCCCTACCCTTTGTAGTAGACCTTGGAGGATCCCTGGGCACAAAATCATCAGAGGCTTGTGCAGGGGATGCAGCCTCCAACGGGGCAGTAGGACAAGTGTGTGTGGGCGCTAGACCATCACGAGGTTGTGTTCGATCACCTGTGGAATAATCATATAAAAAAGTTTAGTATTTTTTTTGCGCAACCAGGTCTGATGTTCTCTGCAACCACACAGACCATGTTGTGCAACTAACTGGTTGATGTGTGCAAGTTAAGTTGAAAAAAAACTTGTAGTAGCATGGCCCGTCATGGCACTTGGATGGTAATCACCTGTAGCCAGAACGGGAAAAACAAGTTAGTTTATTATCTTGATGCTCGAACTAAAATAGCGCAGGCAACTGGGTAGCCCGTTCTGTGCAACTGGGCACCATGATGTGTGCAACCAAAGTCACACACCTAGTTGCATGGGGATTTGGGGCAGGTAATTACCTAGGTGGTGAGCCCCCTTAGTACTCCCTGTAGAGCCATTGGGAGGAGCATGCGGGGCACTGCTTGTTGGGCCAGGCGGGGGAGGAGGTGGCGGAGCATGCTGTGTAGGGCCTGGAGGTGGAGGAGGTCCTCGAGGGCTGACATCACCTATAGCCAGAACAGGTAAAACAAGTTAGTTCTTTATCTTGATGCTCAAACTAACACAGCGTGCGCAACTGGGTAGCCTGTTTTATGCAACTGGGTAGCCAGTTCTGTGCAACTGGGCACCATGATGTGTGCAACTGAAGTGACACACCTAGTTGGATGGGGAGTTGGGGCAGGTAATTACTTGGATGACGAGCCCCCTGAGTGCTGCCTGTAGAGCCATTGGGCGGATGACGCGGGGCACTGCTTGTTGGGCCAGGCGGGGGAGGAGGTGGCGGAGCATGCCATGTAGGGCCTAGAGGTGGAGTAGGTCCTTGAGGGTTGCCATCATCTAATGGCCCAGTAGCAGCAGCCGGTTTTTTCTTTTTCTTCGACTTGTTCAGGTGGCTAATCTCGGTACGTGCTCCACGCATATGCTTGTATACAATTTCTTGTGCTGCATCAGAGCCACTTGCAAACTTGGCTAGTTTCTGAAAATCGTATATCATGTTTCTCTCCCTTATCTACTTCTTTGATTGAGGAGGCATTTCATCTGGTTGCTCATACTCGGTCCCTGGCGCACTAGGGACAGCAGTAGGTATCCATTGTCTTAGCATGTACCTTTCCGGTATGACATCAACTCCAAGATGGGTGAACACCTTGAGGATGTGGCAACAGAGCATGTCGTCCTTGTCCATTTTGCAGCATTGACACAAATAGGAACCCTCCCCCACCCTTGTCTGCACCAAGTAGTTTCAAGAACCATATTTGGCAACAAATTCCTGGTTCGGTTTGAGCTCAAAAAGGCCAGCACCAAACGCATTATAATGTCCAATCAGCACAAACTCTTCTCTGACTTGCAGTAAAGGTCCCTAGTGTAGGTTTCGTAAGCTTGCCTCTCTATTGGGAAGTTGGACCATAACTCAATCTCAAGGTGTTATGTCCTGTAATCATTGCAGCCTTCCTTAGCAAGGATGTGGTTCTGAATTTTTTCATATTGCTTGGCGAAGTTCAGCATTGAATTGTGTGGGTTCATATATCTTTTTAGGATGGAGTTGAATCCCTCACTACGCTGTGTAGACTGCAGGAAGGGGAAGAACCTGTGTTTGAAGTAGCACGGCACCCAAGTTGATATGTATTAGTACAACTTCTCAAAGTGTGTGTGTGTGTGTGTCATAGCCTCGTACTTCATCATTAACCCAACCCTATTCTGCTCAAACTCGTCTATAGTGAAGCTGAAGTCAACACAGTAGTTGAAATCATCAGAGAGCCCTGGATTCCGGCACAACAGCCAACCAACTTTTTCTTGAGCCTTTCTCATGATGTGCCATCGACAACAGCGGTGCACCGTGGATGGAAAGGTGATCTGTATTGAATGCTTAATTGCACCATCCTCGTCGGTTATGAAGTTGTCAGGAGGTTTGCCATCCATAGCCTCTAGGAATGCTCGGAAGACCCAATCAAAGCTTGATGCCAACTCCTGCCTCACAAACGCGCAACCCAGCATGAAAGTTGGCCATGTCGGTTGATTCCGATGAAGGGCACGAACGGCATATTATACATGTTGGTCGTGTAGGTGGTGTCAAACGATATGCAATCGTGGTACGCCTGCGCATAAGCTTCTCGAGCTGAGCCATCCACCCAAAATATGTTAACAACTCTGTCCTCTTCATCATATTTTACCTTATAGAAGAAGTCTGGATCGGTTTTTTGTATATCCTTGAAGTGCGCAATTGTCTCAATCATGTCACCCTCCTTTGTGACATCTCTACGAAAACTTGTACACAGATTTGCTATTGCCTTTTCAGATCCATAGAACTCTGCCATTACATGCATCATACGTCCTGTATAATACAAAGAGAAACAATATCTCTTTTTTTAGTCGCACGAATGCACATATCCAACTGAATAGTAATATGAAATGTGTTGGCACAGAAGATAGTTGCAGGAAATGGACAACCAGCTGCACCTTTTTTTCATTTTGTACACAGGACACTATGTAGTTGCATAGTGAAGGTAATCTAGTTGCACAGGAACATCATGTAGTTGCATAGTAAAGGTAATCTAGTTGCACACTTAAGGCATTTTAGTTGCACACAAGTACCATAACAGTTGCACACTGGATTGCCTAGAGAGAAACCTAATTCTGTAAGGGATATAGAAATACACCTGTAGTCAAGTTGCAGTTATACAAGATGCGCAAAAACTCCTTTTCATCAGGAGAGATGCCTTGGTGGGATCTCTAGTATTTGGACAACAAAGGTTTGTTCACCAGCGGATGATTGTGGTCACGAACAAAGTGCGTCACCTCCCATCGCCCATCCATCAGCTTCACCAACATTTTTGCCTTGCATTGTGTCTGCTTTATTGTCTCACGTTTTCATTTCTTCTTTTTCTTATTAGGACCAGCCTCCTCTTCAGCAAAGATTGGAGGTTCATCTTCCATTTCCTTATCAGTGTCAACAGGTTTTGGATCTGGTATAGGGTCCAGGACAGGAGGAGCCTCAGCTCCTCCATCATCAGCTTTTGGCTTCTTGTACTTGTTGCAGCAAAACTAATGTTTTACCAATACATTGCATGTCCGCCTAGAGGTGTTCATTTTGATAGAGAAACCCATCCGTAGGGTGTAGCTGTTGTAGTGATCCTTAGCAATTTGAAGGATGTCAAACCTCATGCCAACATAGGGTTCCATTGGCTGAGAACCAGCCTCATCTTCTCCTTCTTCTCCTTGCACAGCACTGTCAACAGCACCAGCTCCGAGCTCGGTCCTGGTTGGACCAGGAACATTTACTGCGGTGCCTGTGTCATCAAGAGTATGGCTCTCTGACTGCAAAGACACCCTACACGGGCACCATGGGTTGATGACTGCCCTGCCACATTGTCATGGCCCATAGGGTTTGGCCCATGACTTGTCTGCGTGTAGTAAACAGAGCGCCCATTTTCTATCCAATTTCCTTGTGGCATGTTGTGTTGCTGTTGATCCATATCATGAGGAAGCTTATTGAGATCAGGAGGCAACTCATTGAGATCAAGCATTTCTTTTTCCTTTTTTTGGCTGCTGCCACAGATCCCCTGCATATATAAAAAGAAGGAATTGATGTCAAGTTTTAATCATCAAAGAGTGTTTCAAACAACATAAAAACTTACTAAATAACAACCTAAAAACTTACTAAATAGCCAGTTGCACACCACTATGACAATCTTAGTTGCATAAACTACATGTCTATAGCAGAATCTTTATTATAACAGTCATGGTTTTTTTTGTTTGCACAGAGTTGTTATGTTAGTTGCACTGTTTGAAGTAAATAGCTGGCATGAAGAAAGGTTTATGACTTTTTTTGTTTGCATAGAGTTGTTATGTTAGTTTGCACAATTGTGGCATCAAGTTTTAATCATTAAAGAGCGTTTTTTTGGTTTGCACAAAGTTGTTATGTTAGTTGCACAGTTGCACATCATTAGATTTATGACTTTTTTGTACTACAGAGTTTTCCTGACTTTTTTCCTCTGTTGTTGCAATGATCCGCGGGTTTCTGTTTTTGCAAGGAGCTGATTCGGATTTTTCTGCACATAATCTAGACATAATTTGATACCACAATTGAGGCGGGGAAATCCAGGTGAAAGAAGAAAGAAGAATTGAATGACAGATTATAGATATATGTTTTTCGTCGCCGTTTCTGTTTTTACTTCTAGTATACTGAACATATTATTTTACACTATAGCTTTGCAATAGGTGTGGGACCAGAATATATGTGTGGGACAAGAATATATGCGTGACTATTTTTAATATGGTTTGTGGTTTGTGGTTTGATTAGCGTCGTAGTCGGGATCGGAGAAGTTGGAGCTAAAAGAAAGTGCCGTAGCACAAGGCAGATGCAGAGAAGACCATGTCGAGTAGCAGAGGAGGATGAAGATCTGTATTCGGTGGGAGAAGCTCACGGCCGCCATTTGGTTTGGAAGGAAGCTCGTGAACAAGCACACCTATATATTGACTCGTGATCTCGATGAATATTTGGCGACGCAAACCAACAGCCAGCTGCCCGGAGCATCTTACTCGGACCTCAACGTCATGCCGTACGCAAATCCAATGTACATGTCGCAAAGAGGACCTCTGGTAGTGTCCGTTAAGCAGAAAAATATAAGCCAAACGACAACGCCGCATCACCTTTTCTGCGCTATCTCCTAGGTGAGAAAATAAGGTACTACGTGCTGCCTGACCAAGTCTGAAGCATATGTTATTCTGACGATCAAGTATCGTCAGCATGGTAGCTAATTTTCTGGTGTCTGAACTACAAAGGCTATGGCAGCGAGAGTGTCACCGGCACCAAGGGAGTCATGTCCAATGTCAGCTCCTCCGATCGCAGGGCATCCATGGTGTGGGTGATGGACGGCCGGCTGCTCGGGTCCTGGTGCACGCACAAGAGCCCGACAAGTAGCACACGCTCCATCTGTTGTCGCCCGGTACTAGACTCGCCGCCTATCAGCCTGTCATCTGCGGCCTCAAGGATCGCGTTGTTGTAGTACAAACTTCTTACCCATGACGACAACGGAGGCATATTCTGGAGACGCGTTGTTGGGTCCCTTCCAGAAACCATCTCTAGTAGAACAATGCCAAAGCTGTAGATGTCTGATTGCCTGTTCCGTTGGCTCGTGTCCACGAACACTGGGTCTATATATCCGTAAGTGCCTTGCACGACATCAGTGGTCCGTGACCCGGTTTCCTGGTGAACAAGTCTTGCCAATCCGAAGTCACCTAACTTGGCATTGTATGAAGCGTCAAGCAGTATGTTGCTGGACTTGATATCACCATGTATGATGCACTGTTGGTGTTGCTCACAATCTACATGGAGGTATTGCAGTGCGGAGCCTAGGTCGAGGATGATCTGGTACCTGTTTGTCAAAGCATGTAACCATTCATTATGTATCTAGAAAATATGAAGTTGCATACAACGATGTAAATGCTCTCGAGATGCAACTATAATGCGTACCTCTTGGACCATGCTAACCAACTGTTTCCCCTGTGTAGGTGTTGATCAAGGCTGCCTTGTGGCAAAAGCTCATACACAAGGAAGAGGCGTGTGTACCTGTCGTCCCGCCACCAACATATAAACTCAACCAGGTTCCTCTGGCCGTCGTAGCACCAGCCTATCAATTCGACAAGGTTCCGGTACCTCAGCTGACTGGCAATCCTGAGTTCGTCCTCAAACGCTTTCCTCTCCTCGCCCGATTCTGCCAGCTTGAATCTCTTTATCGCCACAGGTCTACTTGGACTTGCCAGTTGGCCCCGATAAACAGAGGCAGAGCCTCCTTCCCCGAGCTTGTTTTCCTCTGCAAATTTGTTGGACGCATGCGCCAACTTACGATAACCAATATGTCCAAGGCCCCCGGCGAGAGCTCTATAACGCTTCTTTCTCGTGCATAGCTGCCATCGACGGACGCCAACAAAGATGCACACAATTGTTATAACTCCAATAACTGATCCAGTTATTACCTCTACTAGCAGGATCTTTGGTATAGGAGGGGGGCTCTTCGGTGCAGGCCGCGGGTCCAAGGTTGAGTCAAATGACCATGAAATTATTTGGTGTAGCTCGACAGCCACACCGGTGGCACCCGAGAAGCCGATGGCCACCACACTAGGCAAGAACTGCCTCAGGTCAAGACTTGTGTTGACACGGTATGTCGTGTCGCCGATCTGGAGAACAGCCGTTAGGACTTTCGTGTCGTTACCATAGCTGATGTGGCAAGTCATTGGGAGGCCAGACGTTAGGTTCCTACGAGGCATGGTCGCGTTGGTGTACGCCCTTGAGACGATGGAGTTGACATCAATGCCCATGTGACTATTGCTGGTGTCGAAGCCATCGTTCAAGTATGTGTCGAACTCAACCGCCACGGCTCGATCATCGCCGGTTGCGACCGTGCCGGGGGTTGTGTTGAAGAGGCCGAGGTTCCCGCCGCCCATCTCGCGTTTGACATTGGGAATGCTCGCCGGAGGATAATGCCCAAGGAAGAATGTCAAGCCATCGCCGGTGTTTGCGTTGTTTACCTTGATTTGGAAGGTGAAGGAGGTGGTGAAGCGAGCGAGCTCGCCCGTGACGGTATCCCACAGCGGCATGGGCGTCGCAAGGAACGCCCGGCCTACACTGTTCTTGATGCTTGTACCATCACCGTTTCTTGTCAGTTGGATCATGTGAGACTGGGTGTCATAGTATGCATCACCCTGGAAACTGAAGTCTTGGGCGTCGTAGTCGGGGTCGGAGAAGTTGGAGTTAAAAGAAATCGCAGTAGCACGAGGCAGATGCAGAGACCATATGGAGTAGCAGAGGAGCATGACGATGTGTATTCGGTGGGAAAAGCTCATGGCAGCGGCCATTTGCTGCAGCGTGTTATTTGGAAGCTCGTCAACAAGGTCACCATATATAACTTCAAATCTCGATGATGACATGGCCCCTAGCAATGTCCGTCAAACAGAAGGGGTTGTTAATAAGCCAAATGACAACCTTTCTGCGCAATCTCCTGTGTATAGGTGAGAAAAACTATGTGCTATCTATCTGACCAAGTCTATCTGCGCAGTAGTACTATGTTCCATCCGACCAAGTCTCTGGAGCATATGTGGCTCTTCTGCACGCTAGCTCCTTTCTGCTATTCCCCTGTTACTATTTGGGCTTTTGCTGCTCCTTTCTGCTATTCCGCTGTAAACCGGAGAAACACGTTCAAACTTCTACTTCAAAAGTCTGTGAGGCCGAACCGCTCACAGCCCACTTCAGTTTCATGGACGACGACCAAGGCCCACTTTACAACTATAGGTAATTTTGCTGCAACCACGACCTCGACGACAAAGCACTACACAGGTATCAAGCGGCATAAATATCAGCGACTTTCTGGAAATGCTATTTACATCTTGGCATAGCATTACGAAGGCCCAACCCAACCCAACCCACATGGCCATCAGTGACAGCGCTGGAGGTTAGGCAGTGATTCTTTTTTTTTAATCTTGAAGTGGTCTCTACCGGACTCGCATAAGTTAGCAGAAGTGCAGAACCGAGACAGCCTGAATATATTTAGCAAAAGAATAGCGCTGAGGCAACGCACGTCGCACAGCCAAGGCCACCTCAGATAGGTCAAGAGAGCAGGGTCTCCGGCCTTCTAGCTCCTTCGCTACCTCCTTTCACTGGTGGCAGCGCATCTATAACCGAACTTGGTGTCTTGGGGCTCAACCACAGAGCCTCGCCGGTGTCCTTGTGCTTGAAGTCAGGGGCTTTAGGTGACCTCTGAATTTCAGACGAGACAGAACAATCATTAGGACCAGCCTAGGGGGGAAAGATGGATCAATCAATGACGAAATGTTCCGAGACATACCTTATCTGCTCGGTTGTCCCACCAGCTTTGAGGACTGTCCACCAGACTCTGCCACAATTCCGCTGAAAGCAATAATATGGGAGTAATCAGCAAAGAGATGCTCCCGGGTTGTGAGGTGCAAACTACCGACTGGAAGAATAAGTAGGTTTGGCTAGAAAGATTGACCAAGAAACATGGACACTGTAAGTCATATAACCTCCTTGACTCACATGATTTTCAAAACGCATGATTACAGTGTCATGTCATCTTGAACACTACATGGTCGAAAGATGTTTGATTGTGCATAGGAAAAACATAGGATTATTTCCAAAAGATTCGAGTGGATGAAAGATTTCCTATGAAATCCAGTGCAAATAAATGCCAAGGAAAATCCCTATTACTTGCAATTCTATGAATCGAACAGGCCTTGTAGGAAAAGTTTGTACAGATTAGAATCGTCCAAAAAAAACTTTGGAAAACATGTGTGGTTAAAGAACCAAGAGATGCGTAAGGATATTTACAACTTAAAGATGACAGATCACAAAAACATGATTTATAGAAGAAAAGATAGTAGATCCTCAGGCACAAATAATCCCATTGCAAAAAGAGGAAGGCAAAAAGACAAAGATGATATTGAAGCAAGCAGAGATAATGGGATGTAATCCACAAGCCAGACAAAGATGGTATTTAAGCCACTTGTGCAACTACCAGGTACAGAAGCTTAGATTACGAGTAGAGATAAAGAAGATGTATTCCACAAGCCACTTGACTATTGATGGTAAAGTAAAATGAACACACAGGAAATAAAAACAAATTTATACCTACCTTCCTTTTTTTGTTTCTCAGGAGAGGCAGCTTGGCTTGTCTTGAATTTACTCCAACCTGTATTCGTACCTGTTGTTTATACTGAATATTAGTATCAAAAATTAACACGAAAAGGGAGAATATTATGTTTGAAGTTTTACCTTTCCCAATGCTAGAATTAAAAGGCTTATATGTTTTAGCCGCGTTGTAGCCACTATTAAAAGTCAAACCATCCAACTTCTCTAGCACATAATGTGGTGCTGAGTCAAGCCAGAGTGCCTCATCTGCTGTCTTGTTCTTAAAATCAGGATACTTTGGATTTTTCTGCCCAATTCGAATAAAAACGGCTGCAAGTGTTAGTGGCTCACAAACTTTGCTTCTTACTTTTAAGGCAGTAAACACATATGTATAAACAACATGCTCACAGATCCATTCGCCTTCTCAGCTCGGTTATCAGTCCAATTAAGTGGATTGGCAAGAACATCATTCCAGAGCGTTCTGTACTTGTCCTTTTTGGCTTTATAATCTGAGAATAAAACATAACACCATCAAGAAAAAATACAAGGATACTGTCATACATAACTGGGATTGGACTACTGAATATAGAAAAAAAAAGTGTTTACTGTAGTTAAGTAAGCACTAAGCCTCCCGTGTTGTCCATTGAAAGCAGCATATATGACTGCCCAAAAAGGCACATTTTAGTAGTTCATTCTGGTATATCAGCTTTTAATACTTTTGCATAGAAATATCTTACTGCAGTACTTTGACACCAAGGTATAGGCGTATAGATAAAGAGGTTTCCAGTTTAATTGAACTTTATTAATTCGGTAGACAGCATGTAGTAAGTGAAGTTGTAACTTAATGCAGAAAAATGGTAAGGTTTCATCATCAGGAAAACATCCGAACTATCAGACAGTTACGAAATGATGGACATGCCAATAAAGCTGTCAGAAAGGTGTCCTTGTTAGATCGTGTATGTCCATTGCCGATAGGCATGGAACTCCATGAAAGATTACTATTTTACTGCAACTAAACTATATCTTAAATTTAAAAAGATAAGCTAAGGAAAAAAAACATTGGGTGCAACTTTCTTTTCTTTTCTAATGGAATGTAAATTTCTCACAGGCATAGCACAAACAATGTAATAGTATCGCCTATAAGACTGGGGCTTGGTTGGATACAGCTGAGCAGCAAACCAGCACCTGAAAATGTGTGTGCAGGATATTTAGAGACAGGTTTGGTTTGTTCAACTTTCTTTTCGGCCTCAGCAATCTCCATAAACCCTTCCTCTTCATCCACCATGAGATCCGTTTCCACAGCTTTACTATCAACAAATGACAGCAAATGTGCTACAACCTGGAATATAAATATAGAAAATTCAGTTAGTTTCAGAACTAAACTATAATGTGATGCAAGAGAAACAAGCAACCAATTTTCTTTAGGAAAGAGGAACCAAATTTTGAATCAAAAGTAAGAAAGTTTCACTGGTACAGCAGAATGAGCAACATTTCTTTTACTTCATCCGATTAGCAGAAATCTTCAAAAGTCACGAGAAGGAAGAGAATATCTGATCAACAAAGGCCTACTAAGTCATGTCATGAAGTAAACATAAGCATCAGTTCATCAAATGCCGAATCTTACATAGCTCGGGTTGCATATTCAATCGGGTGCGTTTGATAGCATCATGTGTTTCATTCTCACAAGTGATTGTAGTACAATTACCCAGGACTTTGTCATTTTATCAGTAATAAATAAGGTATGTACAAGGTAGGGGGCTGCTGGGCTCCACACACACTCGGCGTGCAGGATAATAAGATTACCCTTTCTTTATGCTTAACCTTCTACTATAACAGGGGAAAGCAGAACACAGCAATAAAGTAAATAGAATAGATGTATACCTGAATGTTTGCTTGGCCATCAGTATGTTTGAATGGCGGAACATCTCCAATTAATTGCCCAGACACATAGACAAGGTCCTTTTCTTGCAAGTGAGAAGCAGCTATTTGTGCCAAGTCGTCTTGAAATATTACAGGGATCCTGCAGGTAAAAAAGTGGCAAACTCTACAATGAGAAAATGGAGCGATGCACTGGAAATACGGATGGATCCTCAGACACATAAGTTCTCTAGGACACGACAACATAAAACTAGACAAAATAAAATTGTCTATCAAAGACTTTAATTACTGGAACTATAAAACGCTACTAATGTAGTGAACCCTACCAATTTTGGATTCAATTTAGTGGTTAGAGTTAACAGTGTCCAATCACAAATCCTTCCACTGGACAATTAATTTGATCCGATAGCACGGCTAGCTTCAAATTAAAACAGAACAGAGATATCTGAAACAGAGCAGGGGTATCTCACTTAAGTCATGTGTTCCTTTCGTATCTAAGCCTGCCCATACTGGTTCTAACGCCATTTCTCCATTCTACCCGTAATTCATTTCATTTCAGAGCAATTCAATGTAGCACTGCTAATCCACCCTCTTGGAACTCAAACACTAGCAAGCGATCACTGAGTACAGTACAGGAAAAAAAGCAGAATCGGGGATCGCACGCACCAGAACTTGGGGAAGTCGGCGCGGCGGTCCTGCACGAGCACGGAGACGGCGGAGAAGCGGCCGTCGGGGAGGCGCTGGAGCTGCACGGGCGCGCCGACGGTGCCGACGAGGCGGACGGCGTTGGCGACTTGCGGCTGGAAGGGGATGGTGGGCGGGCGGGGCAGCTCGCTGGGGACCTTCTCCCGCTGCCACGCCGCGGGGTCGGCCGGCGGGGGCGCGTCCCCGTCGTCTCCGGCCGCGTCCTCCGCGGGGCTCTCGGTGGGCGGCGGCGGCCGCGGCTTGGCGCGGCTGGGGTAGGCGCGCTTGGAGGTGGAGAAGGCCGCGGCGGTGGAGGAGGAGGCGGTGGCGGAGGGGAGGAGGAGGCGGTGGTTGAGGAGCCGAGCGAGGTGCCGCATGGTGGCGCGTCGGCGGTTAAACCCTAAACCCTAGAATGAGATGGGAGGGGAGGGGAGGGGGGCGGGGGTTTGGAGTTGGACCGGAGGCGGAGGAAGAAGGGAAGGTCAAACCTACGAGGTTTGGAAGTGGGCCGGTGGGTGGAGTGAAGTGGACCGGACCCGTCGGGCCGGCCGGTGTGGTCCAGAGAGGTTTCAACGAAGACTCCGTTGTAGGGCCGGCTCATTCTCGCTTGCTGTGAAGGGGAAACTGAAGGCATCTTTTTTTTTTAGGGAAAACTTAAGCCATCTTGCTCAATTTGGATTTTCAAAAGGCCGCGTTACGTGTCGGGTGGTTGATGCTCTGAAAATATCGACCGCCTCCCAGACCATCGGATGGAGGTAGCAATACCCGTCGGATCTTGCAACAAATTCAGTGTTGCGCTCGTCTCTCTGCAACAACGGTTTTGTTGCAATCTTTCCTTTTTTTTCTTCCGATCACTGCGACACAATTCGAACCGTTTTTAGGACATGTTGCATAAACTTTTGCAACAGTGGCCCAGTTGCAGGGTTTTTTGCAACAGAGCCCGATGGGATGAAGAAGATGGTGTCAGCGCTGCAGGAGGTGAAGTGGTAGCGGCCATGGCCGGCCACGGTCGAGGTTGACGTTGGCGTCAGATGGCAGCAACCAGTGGCGTATTTCGTGTTTCAGCCGCATCACTGGTTTGCCAGAGATACGACCATCATGCTGGAAAGAGAAGGGCGGGAGGTAGCCGACAATGACGCTATGAATCGCAATAAGAGGTCACGAGGAGTTGGGAAGAAGGGCCAAAAGAATTTGGGAAAGATATAACATGTCATCGTTGTTTCTGCTATTGGAGATAAGGATGAGAAGGATGGAGCGGTGTGGGAGTCCACCTGGGACACGAGTCGCATGCTAGGTGTGGCGGCCGCCCCGCGCTGGATCGACCAGGTGATCAAAATGACTTGGCAATTTTTTGAATTCTCCGTTCACTAAAATAGTTTCATCTAGAACATATCATTTAGGAATTGCCATGGGAATGAATTTTTTATTAAAAAGAGCATGGCATTTTAATACGCTTTTTTGCCATGGAAAGTATCAATATGCATCTTCCATGTAAGATGCATTTTCCATGTCATGCATTTTTAGTGAAAACAAGCTGGCGTATTTTCCATAAATCTTTGTGTAGTTGATTTTAAAACAACTCATGTAGGAATTGCCATGGGCATGTCATTTTTAATATTCTTTTCTGCCATGGCAAATTTCAATATGCATCTGCCACGTAAGATGCATTTTCTTTTGCCATGGCATTTTAATAAAAATAAGATGGCATTTTTCATAAATCAGATTGTCATGGAATTTTTATTGTACAAGAATGGCACTATTATTTTAAAAAAAGCATGGCATTTTTCTACAAAGCATGACATTTTTATTTTAGTAGACCATGGAAATTTTATTAGTAAGAACATGACATTTCATTAGCATATGATGGTATTTGTTTTGTATGGCATAATATTTTTTTATTATTAGATATGGAAAATTTGTGTATAAACATACCCCTTCCCCATTACTAGTCATTTGTATTTCTTAAGGCATGGAAATTTCGTATATATTTTTTGAAGGCAACTTTTTTGTATGTGATCCATTTTTTCTAGACATGATGGTCTTTTTGTGTATGTCACTACAATTTTTTTAACAAGTTTGATTTTTGTAACAATGTTTCTTGCACTTGTTCTTGGAAATTGGATGTAGCTTTTTTTTAGCAAATGATGTAGCTTTGGTGCTGCGTGTTTTGGCTTGGTCTTCTTTTGATATGTGTTTTTTTTAAACCATTTTGATTTTATTTATTTATTAGGCAAGAAACCGTTTTGATGTGAGGTGTGTTTTGGGTTGGTGTTGCGTTTTTGGGCCTGGTGGTAGTTTGCTGCACTTTGGCTGTAGCCTGATATGTTGGCGAGCGAGGAGGAGGTCGCGCTGAGGGGATGTCGTAGCGAATCTTTGCCCGTGAGGGGAACTTTTCGATCGGTTGCACCGCCGTCCCCTGGCGTTCAATCATCAGTTATTGACATCCAAAACTAAACTCACGGGTTCATGGCTAATCTTTACTATCCAAACAACCACTTAAAATTGTCCGGAAGTCGGAGCCTCCGGGTTTTTAGTAGACGTTTTATCAAACGATGTATCTTTATTCTCACATGAAATATAAACCGCCATGATGATATTCCCTAAAAAACACTTAATACTCTAACCATGTGCTTTTGCATGATCGGTACACGTAAACTAACATAAAACAACCTTCAAAAATTGAAATAAAACACACCAAATTTGAGAAAAGAGAAAATAGCACTGCCCGTCCCCGTTCATCCTCATTTTCCTGCGTTTTCTTGACATATAATTTTTCTTTTTCTTTTTTACTTTTGTTTATATATAGAAATATTTTCAATATATATATTACAAGAAATTTTCCATTAAAAATAAGAGAAATATTAATCTTGCATTTAAAGTTTGTTGAACATGTATAGAAAAATATATATGATGTATACAAAAATGTATGAATGTAAATATAAAAAGTAGAAATATGTTAGTTGTGTATACAAAAAATGTTAATCATGTGTATGAAAAATGTTTGTGCCAATTAAAAGAAGCCACACATTTCAATAATATTGTATGCATCATTTAGAAAAATGCTTACACAAATGTAACAAAATATTCATGTAATTAGAGTGTGTGTCACATTTAAAAATGTTTAACATGTTTCCAGTAATATTTATCTTGTATTTAAAAATGTTACATGTGCATAGGACAACGTTTATGGTCTACAAAAATGTATAAATGTAAATATGAAAAGTAATAAATGTTAATTGTGTATATGAAAAATGTTAATTAAATGTAGGAAAAATATTTGCGACAGTTCAAGAAAAATGTCACATATGTAAGAAAAACGTACGTCACATTTTAAAAAATCTTTATATGTTTCAGAAAAAAATTATATTGTAGAGAAATATTGTTATAGCTAAAAAAATGTTTTTATCATTTAAAAATGTTTTAACATGTATTTGAAAAATATATTCAAAGTATGTTTTGTAAAATATTAAACATGTATCCTAAAAAGTGTTAAATGTGTACAAAAGTATTTTGCATGTATACATGAAATGTACAATGTGTATGAAAAAAGTACAAAATGTATTGAAAAAAAATCTAAAAAAACAAAAGGAAAAGCAAAGAAATAAAAAAAACTAAAAGCCCCAAGAAGAAACAAAGAAAAGTAAAGTATAAAGAAGAACTAAGATAAAGCGAAGAAACCCATTAAAAACAAAAAAAACTGAAAACATAATAAAGAAAAACCGAAGAACCGCCAAAAAGCAAAGAAAACTAGAGAAGAAACAACAGAGTACGCAAAAAAAAAAGAGCAATCGCCTCCCGTCCAAAAAAAGGTTACGATTCCTCTGCCACCCGCTGGGGTCGCCGTTGGTCCATCTCGGCTCTGTGGGTTTCACTTGAGGTTCACTGAATTTCATTAATTTTAGCAGACACTGAAATATCTATGTATCGATTAAAATAATTCAGCAATTTCAGTAGTACACAGGAATTCAAATATTTTAAAAATATTTTCAAATACTTCAAACATTTTTATTGGATTCAGGTTAATGTTTTGGCCTTTTGGCTGAAATGCAAACTGAAATCACTGAAATTCATTGGAATTTGGTGATTTCGGTTGGTGCTGAATTTTTTCTGAAACTGAACTTTAAAACCATCTCCTGTGGCCTTAGATCCATGCAGGTGCGGTTAGATCTTGGCCCTTGCCAACGAGAGGGCTCTATTTTTAGATGGTTTTTTGAGTTTTGCTATGGTTTATGTTGCGAGACGGCAGCTCCCTAGAAATGAAAAATGGTTCTCCCCGCTTGCCCTATTTTTTTGGAAAGGAGGAAGTACCCCCGGCCTCTGCATCTGGGTGATGCATACAGTCATCTTATTAAGAATTCACAAAGTCATTATAAGGTATTAAAGTCATTATAAGGTATTACACCAGTAAGCTTGAAACCACCATCTTGGCAACACATGTCGCTACTCCTATCCCCATGATGAAAGGGAGCCGAATGTCCGGGCCTAATACCAAACAGACATCGCACCATCGCCTAACATCTAATGCCGGATGCCCCATCCAATCCACTACATGGTCTAGGTAACACATCAGTCCGCCGCACTTTCAGTGGGCACCACATGCGCATACTACAAGGGCCGTCACTGCCGTCTTCCACGGATCCATCTTCAGAGCAAATACAGATGCAACGACCTTGCTAGGCCAGCTGTCAACGCCGCCACGGCACCAAATAGGCCCACTGCCCTGTGCGCTCGTTCATCCAGCTGCATCCGTCGGCGAGATCCAACTGCACCATGCCGCCAATACTCGTCGTCATAGACGCGATAGATACAACGCTGCTCTTCTTGCCAACCTTCACAGCGTCGCCGCTGCTGGAGCTATGCGGAGCCAACCACCCATAGCATCTCTCGCCCGAACATCTGAGCCTCCCAAAGACGGCGCCTCCATGGAGGTTACGACGCGTAGGACGCCGCCGCCGCCCAATCCACATTGGATTTTGGACTTTCGTCCGGGAGGGGTTCGGATGTGGATGGGAGGGACCTCGACTTCGCCTCCAGGGAGGGTAACGAGTTCGAGGGACGCCGCCGATGCCGGATCGGACTAGCCGACCAAAGTTTCCTCCGGTTCCCTACCTATACCACCAAACCTCCATCTGTTTCGGATCCGGCAACGAGCCACGAACCGAGACCAGCAGAGATGCAAGTGCCATGGGGCTCAACCCGCCGGGAAGGAGGGTCAAGAAGAACAGCCGCCGTAGATCTCCAGGCGCCGGTTCCAACGATCCGACGAGGCCAGCGGTGAATAGCACCACCCTGCGCCGGCCGACAGCTTCCAAGCGCCAGATCCAGATGGATTCGGCCTGAACATGGCGGCGCCCGGGACCTCCCGATCTGAAGACCGCAGCCACCACCGCGCTGTGAACTCACATCCAAGCCGCAACTGCCGCACCGCGCCACCGCCGCCAAGATGCTCGCCCGCCGCTCCATCGGACCCTGCGCTAGCCCGATGCCTCTTCGAGATCTGGTCGTCATGTGCCGCCCGAGACACTTGAAGGGGAGAAGCCCCGCCGCCGCCCTGCCAGCCATGCTTTGCCTGGCGTCGCTACGGATGGCGGTGAGGAGCGGAGGTGGGCGGCCGGGGTCGAGAAGCGGCGGCGAGGAGCGGAGGTGGGCGGCCCTCAACGCCGGCCGCCCACCTCCGCTTGCCCTATACCGGTGGTGCGTCTTGCATTTGTCGGTGGGCGTATGGAGGTGTGTTTTCACTGGATCTTTGTGTTGCGGATCCGAACTGATTTGCTCGTCGTTCGTTCATCTATGTTCATGCGTTTGAAGTGAGAATATAGCAGGGGACTGGTATAAAATCGGCTTGCAGTGTTGCGGTGGACGCAAACGCAGTTCCAAGAAGCCGGGCGAGCGGCGCCGCCGGTTGACGCCGACGGCGACGACTGCACTGCACATATGTAGAGCGGCGGCGCGACCGGAGGAAGTCGTCGGCTCTGCCGCCGTGCATCGGTCGCCGGCAAGCAGCTGGCGCGTCACGCGTGTTGCACACGCCCTACGCGCGTGCGGATCGCCAGCCAGCTACAGCACGCAGACCGGCAAGGTGCCTGAAAGCATTGCTGATTTTGCCAAGTCGGCATCAGTGACGAGCCTTTCGCGAGGAACTGTCAGCGCGATTTACACGTGCTGGCGACCCGTGGACCAGGCCCCGTCGCTAGTCCCGCCGGACCGATCTCATCTCGTGACGACGTGGCCGGCCTCTCCGCCGGCCGCCGGTCTCGACGACCGGGTCCGCCCAAGAAACTTGCCTGAAAGCGAGTCGACGCAGACAGTGAAGGCCTGCTTGCTTGGTTTCATGATCGATCCAAACGACAAAACTGTCCATGACATTTGCTTGCTGTGCCCAGCACACAGTTATCAACATTCCGAGCTGATCCAGTCCGGTGGCAGTGGCAGAACCCGTATGCCGTTGCGCAAGTTGGCTGCAGATAAGGCTTCCAAGCTACTCCCTCCATTCTAAACTACTTGTCGAAGGAATTGATGTATCTAGATGTATTTTAATTCTAGATACATCAAACTTTATCCATTTTTGCGACAACTAATTTCGGACGAAGGGAGTACGCCAGAATGATTCTTTGGATTGGAGCACGTACTGGTATGTGGTACGAGCTTCAAAAAACTTGGACGGAGACGACGACTTCTTTTGGTCTGAACAGATTACGGCAAATCCGGCGGTGACGGACCCGTGCTACTCTAGTTAACAACGGTTGCGGCCGTGAAAAACAGGCCGAGAGGAAGGTAGTAGTAGGTACCATGTCAAATTATCACGCAGCGACCCATGTTCGCTCCCTGTGTCTGTGTATGTACCACGACCGCTGCTGCATAATTTGCGGCCGCTCTTTATCAAGCAGTCCTTTGCTGTCTTTCGTCCATGGATCGGTGCATGCATCCACGCCATGCCATGGTCCAGTCCACGCACATTTGTCAGGGCTATAATAACTACAAGTAGCATCCGTGCATCGACCGGTCCATTTCTCTGCATTGATGCACCGCATTCGTACACGAGCCGGGCAAAACTGAAGTCCGGCAAGGACAGCAGCGTCGCTGCTCTGTCTGCAATCCTACTGAATTCAGATTTCAGAGGGAGCAAAAAAGAATCGGTTTCTTCTGAAACAAGTCGAGATCGATTTGGACCGCTCACGCTCGCTACACCCTCGCTCGACACGCACAAAGTTGGTAGTAGTTACCCTCAAAAAAAAAAAAGTTGGTAGTAGTAACTTGTTTCAGTGGCCGAGAGGGATCGACTGATTATTAGTGACCAACAGCGACGGTCAGCGCATCATCCACCGAAAACACATCACATGCCTCCACCAATACGTGCTTCTTTCTTCCTTATCAGGCCTACGTGGGGGATGAGATGCATCATGCATGGGAGTGGAAACGAGCCAAACAAATACTAACCCATTGCCAGGCCGCTGGTAACTTAATTGGTAGGTTAACCCGTCGCACGTCGCAATCTAAGCTAAGCTAATGGATGTACACAGTACAGGTAGGGTAACAGCGCTTGTGTATGTATGGCTGTACGTGTTGTCGAGTTTCAACGCGGTTTGGGGGCCGGCCGGTGCGTGTCGTGTCGACTCGAAAGTCAGGCTCAAAATATTTTTGATACGCTTTCGTGCCGTGCTGTGCGCAGTTGGGTGGGTGGGCAGTGCCGGTGGTGGTGATGGTGGTGGTACACAAGTCGGTCACGAGCGGTGCCCGTACGTCGACTCGATCGGTGGAGACAGGCGAGATGACGGCTGGCCGGGAAGCTTCGTCCCGTGGGAGGATGGGGGAGAGCTGTACGTGACACGAGAGGGCAGCATCTGAAAACGACCATAGCAGGATTCGCGCGGGTGAGATTCGAAATGGCGCGCATTTGCGAACCCAAAAAACGAGAAGAAGAAGAGAAACACAGTTGATTTTAGGATTCGACCATGTATTTAGACGTCTGACATTCGATTCGTGAGTTTCAGACGGGAGGAGGTAACCATAATCATAGACGGCTTCCGCCATGATGAGCGCTGTCGACCCAACTAGCACGTCATGCTCATGAGTGCTAATGCTGCACCTACCTGAGACAGCTACTTCGAAGTTCCAACGCAATCGCTCCATGATCTAGCCAATCAGGAACAACGGCCCGTACCCTAATCATGATCAAGATGTGGCTTACAAGAGAATTAGCTTCCAATCAAAGATTTGGCCGTTGGTTGGGCCACTCATTTGCCCTGGCGCCACAAGTTGCGAAATTCTTTATGCTCTGACCGAGCACCAAGAACCAACATGTACATGCTCCGCCGATCTGGGTTTCCCCGCCCATACACGTACGTAGGCGTACGCGTCCCCGACACGCATGCTACGCAGAGAAACACGCATAAATTACTGGGGTGGCGTACCTATCGACGTACAGTAGGGCGCACTGTTCCTGCACGTTGCTCTGAGCTTCCCCAACGTGTGCACATGAACAGCACGACCGAAAGTGAAACGACGTCGATCGGCGACTGGCGATTTCCTTTCTTTGCTCAACGTAGCAAACTTCGTGCCCGACGTCGTTCTCGCGGCGAAGGCAGGTCGGCGGTGGCCGCGAATCCGACCATGCCTAATCATCGAGGGGTGAACGAATTTGCCCTCCCAAGAAGAAATAATCTACTCCCCCGCAAAAAAAAAAAAAGAAGAAGAAATAATCTAGTACATACTTATAAAACTCCCTAATCACAGGCTTCTCGTTGGGCCAACAACCAAAGCAAGAAACACACACAGATCTTCCGACATAATAACCTACCAGCACCCTACGAACAAACCGGCAGGATTATAGGGTGCAACCGATGCGGTTAAGAGACATTTTCAGCTTATCAATCGTCTGGTATCCTTCATTTTTGCAGCCAAAGAAGTTGTATTGTCATAAACCTGCTCAAGTGCTACTGTCTAGTACTAGTGTGTACTACACAAAAAGGAAAATATACAGGGGGAAAACAGTGTGCCATAGGAAAAAGACATGAACAGAGTGCCTATATTTGATTTATATAAGTATTGTTTTGTCTTGTGCTGTGGTGTTTGCTCTGTTTGTTTGACGGGGTTGAGGTCATGGAGTAAGGGGAAATTTTGATCAAGCATCTCGGCGGGGCAGCTAAAACCCAACGAATAGACAGCCAGCCCAGGAACAGGCGAACATAAAGCGAGAGACTTTTTCGTGGCCAAAATAAACAAACATGCAACTGGCTAATAAAAATACGGAGATCAGGCAGGCCAACATGCTCCTACGAAGACCAGGCTCTGTTCATTCTAGAATAAATTCGGCAGATCCTCTGTGGCATGATATCCTTGTGGTGTCCATGTCACAAAATAAGTGGAGTTTTGGGTCCATGGATTCGACCAAAGTTTAAAAACTTATCTTATTATAAATTTGCCTCAAAAATATATCAGTAGCATCTTTTTTTTTTTACTTAGAGAGATATTGTAACAGAAACCAGTGGCCAAAACTGCTCCTTGAAGATTGTGTTAATGCCCAAAACGTTATGTGTTTGTGATGTATAGCGAGTAGCAATGTGCTAGGCTTACAACATTGTGAAGCAAGAGTCTAAGCAAAGAAATTTCTTAATTCTGTGGCACCGTACATATATTCGCATGGGGCCTGCTAGGTTACGGGCATCATTTTTGGCTTCCTTGCATTTGTGGCCCGGTTCAGCAATAACTAAAGCGGACGGAAAACCATGTTCTGCACCTAATTTGGTTGTTCACAAAGCCTCAACATGCATTATAAACAAACCACTAGCACGCCGTTTGTGTTGAGGTATAAATGTGTTGCCTAGTCTCTTCCATCAGATTGGTCTTTTGATTACATTGGTTAGAGCATGCACTTCTACATGGTATCGGAGCCAAGAAATCTTGAGTTCAAGACCCGGCTGACGCAATTAAATTACAAACCACTTCCGTCCACGTTTAGGCCTAAGGGAGCCACACGTGAGGGAGAGTGTTGATGTATAAATGTGTTGCATAGTCTCTTCCATCAAACCGGTCTTTTAGTTGCATTGGCTAGAGCATGCACTTCTACAGTTTGGTTGCAAGCATGTTCTACTCACATGCAACAGTTGTTGTTTGGCTACGTGCAAGACATGTGATGTGGTAACCCACTGTTCCAGTGATGAGGTTACAGGTGTGTGTGTCTGCGTGCGCACGCGCACACACACACTCATAGCGTCAATAGAGAAATTTGAACAATCATTTGCACTAGATTAGGTACTACAGTAACAACCATGGTCATAATAACAATAGTCTTAAACACACAGACAAACAACCTAAAGAAAATATATTAAACTTTCTGGGTCAAGGCGAGTGCTTCATTGTGTTTGTTGCACTTGGCCACCACCTATGTGCATAAAAGGTCGAAGATATGCACCTTGAAGGTGTCTGCAATCACCACACTGAAGGTGAGAAGGTAACCGATCTTCATCTGGTGAGCTACGACGAAGCTGGACCACCCTTTATCAGGGCTAGCATACGATTGAGGCCTATCAAACCCTTACTGAGCCCTATATCTACACCCACATCTAACCCCCTAATTTGACCGGACTTAGACACACAAATTGAGCCGTGTTAAACCCTTAATCGACCCCAAATCGAACCTTACTCCACACCCAATTTAAGCCGTATGAATCCCTAAATCGGACCCTAAACTGAAGGCCGAATCAGACCCTAAACTGAAGGCCGAATCAGACCCTAAACCAAACCCTAAATCTAGCTGTATCAAACCATAAATCACACTCTAAATCAGATGCTCGAAGTACAAATCAATGCCTTCGTGGATCCCCAAATTTAGGAGACATGGGCTAATTGCCATTGACGAAGGGGTGATGAAGCGTTGATGAAGACGGTGCTCGTCGTCGAGATCTTGTCGTCGCCAATGCTCGCCACCATCGGTGAGAGAGTGTGTCAGTGGAGAGAGGTGAGGGGATTTAAGGCACCGGTTCAGGAAACAACGTACCACCTCGCTCTCGTCCCCGCACATCCAGTCGTTGCAGACACGTGCCCTTCTTGTGCTCGCTCAGGCCTGGTTCGCGGGAAACAGCCTAGCTCGGGTCTGGCTCGCCGGAAACTGCCGATTCTGTCGTTCCTCCAGAGACAAACCCTGGATTGCTTCGAGTCTATCTCTGGAGCAGGTAACTAAACAGGCCAAATCGCATTCTCAGGGCCTGGTCAAGGAGTATGCAGACAAGCAAACATCCCCATATAGGCTCCACAAAACCGGGCGGTGCCTTTCACATTGGCGACGCCATGTTCCGGTGTAGATGCAGCCTGATGTGTTGAGGTGTGCTACAATTTTAAGTTGTTGGTAAGATAGACCCGTGTTTTAATTGTTTAGATTCTGTTTTGGAGCCTGTTCTCATTATAAGAAAACAAAATCAGTCAACTCTACGCTCTAATTTATATACACGCCTTCATTCCAAAGCTCGTGATGGAAAAAGAAAGATAACAAAGCTACAGAAGAAAGCCATTTCCATTTCCATCCAGAATGGACGGCTGGATAGGCACCCCAGAACGGAGAAGAGAAGGCACAAGGAGCCAGCTCCAGCCAGCCGCCGCAGCAAATCCCGGAGGGGGGCCCTGCCCCTCCATCCGTCGCAAGCCAGGATAAAAATCCGCAGCGCAGCACACCCCAGGAAAAGAAAAGGCCGGGCTGTAAATACCCATGCAGAAGCAACCAACCAGGCGTACCGGACGCGAGCTCGACGACTGAAAAATCGGGAACCCCGGCAAAGAGGAAGCTTCCGCGAAGCTCACTCCCCTCCCGCTCCCCCGTCCTCCTTCCTCCCCTATTTATCGCCGCCTCCCTCCTCCGTCTCCACCCACCCCACACATCCCCATCAATCCATCCATCCCTGCCGCATTCTTCTCCTTTGAGTAGCTTCCCCCCATTGTCCAGAAGATGAAGCTCTCCATGCAGTCGCTGGCCCGGAAGCTCTCCATCCCGTCGCCCAAGCGGGGCAAGAAGCAGCAGCACCAGGACGGCGGCAGCGGCAAGCGCGGCATCTCCCGGAGCGAGGCGCCGTCGTTCGCGTCCGCGTCCTCCTCCTCCACCGCCTCGTCGTCCTCCGAGGACGCGCTGCCGCGGGCGTCGACGCCGCGGTCGGTGCTCCCCGCGGAGATCTCGCGGCGGGAGCTGGAGGCCGTGCTCCGGCGGCTGGGCCACGATGAGCCCTCCGACGACGAGCTCGACGCCGTGGCGGCCATCGCCGCCGCCGGGGAGGCCGGCCCCGAGGACGAGCTGATGGAGGCGTTCAACGTGTTCGACGCCGACGGCGACGGCCGCATCACCGCCGAGGAGCTCCGCGGCGTGCTGCTCGCCATCCTCGGCGGCGAGGCCGACGGGTGCAGCCTCGACGACTGCCGCCGCATGATCGGCGGCGTCGACGCCGACGGCGACGGCTTCGTCGGCTTCCAGGACTTCGCGCGCATGATGATGGTGTCCACCACGGGGGCGGCCACCACCTCGGCCGGCCCGAGATTCCTGTGAATCAAACCGTCGTCTTCCAGGCTCCTCTGTTCCCACGCCCACGTTCCCGCGAAGTTTCGGTCGGCCGCGATTCATGGCGCTCAGATGTGTGATGCTCGTTCGTTTCAACTGCTTCTTCTTTTTGGCGCGCACCGTGATGAGGAATGCCATGCGGCAGCTAGCTCAAGTATAATCAATCAGGATCACTCTACTACCACTAGTAGTCTACTACGTACGTACTCTGAAGAGGAGAGCATCCGCTGGTTAAATCACGACTTGTAAAATTTGATGGGGAGCTGGATTGATCGATCGAGAGTGTGTGCGTGTCTTGTGTTGGCAATGGGAAATGCTTTGTTGCTTGGTTTTTTACAACAAATTGGTCCAGCTACTGCTAATATAAATGCTCAGTATAATTGTTTGGCTCTGGGAAGTATTGAGGTCCGGAGGGAAAACCTGTTGGCGTTGCACGTGGAATGATTGATGATTCCGGCGAGAGCCCGACCGAGCCGGTGCGGCCATGAATGGGTGAATGAATGAATGATTGGCAACGTGGCGACTGGAGACTCATGCTTGGCTTGTCCGTCTCCCTGCTCTGCTTTCTCTAATCGATACTACTCCCTTCGTTTCCAAATACCCAAATGCTAAAAAGCGGTCACGTGCTCGTTAGGGGTCGCCAGCACACGCTCTCGCGCGCCGTCGGATTTCCATCGCGCGGTTCGCGTGGAGAACCGTCCGCCTCGTCGTGTGCGCCAGATGGCACCTGGTCCTGGCGTCATGCGAAGAGGCCGTTGGATGGATTTAGCGGTCGTGGGTCCCGGCAGTTCTTCCCTCCCTCCGCAGTTCCTCTCCTCCCTGTCCACCCATTTCGAAACCGCGAGAGCTCCTCCCAAATCCACAGCAGCCGGCGGCGGTGCGGCGACTCGACGACCGTCCTCCGGCGTAGTGAGGAAGGAACAGCGTGCGCGGCGTGCAGGGAGTGGTTGATTAGGCCAGGCGCGGCGGCGATTTGGGGCCATACGTCGGTGCAGCTGTGGGAAGGGGAAGGCACCGCAGCGCCGGAGACGGGGGCAAGGAGGGTTGATGCGCGTGTCGGTGCGGCGACCCGGACTGTTCGTCTACACCCGCGGCAAACAGCAGCAGTTGGAGGCGGAAGGCGCTGCAGCGCCGGAGACGCGAGGGAGAAGGGTCGGCACGCGCGTCTTCGCCGTGTGGTTCGCGCGGAGGAGCAGAATCACCTTGCGCGTTGGGGGAGGGCAGAATCGCAGGTCAGTTCATCTCGATCCCACTTATGTGTATGCTTGCAGACCCCGTCAGTTTTGGGCGAAATCACTGTTCACTGAATACGTTTGCCATTGTAAGAGATTAGGAAGAGATTACGCATAGGTTATCTGATTTGAAACGGATTAAGCACTCCTTTGGGTTTTGGTGCTGGTGAGCATTCAAGGCTTGGTGATCTACTCATTTGTGCAACAACTACTCATAGGATGCTCATATAGTTTCCTAGCACTTTTTTTCATGCAACAAATGGAACTATGTCATAGGTTCATGTTGTTGAAATGTTTTGTGTATCCCCATGTGCATTAGGTTTATGTGCTGTGGTTCGACGCTCATGTTTGGTTCGACTGAGTTGTAGATATGTATGTCAGTTTGCTTAAGATTTGTGACTGAGTTTGTTAGGCTTTTTTGCTAGAGTTTTGCTAGTCAGTTGCCTGAATTGTCCTAACTGTTGCCTAGTGTGCCTGGCTGTGGAGGTTTTGTTAGTCAGTTGCCCTAACATGCCTAGTGTGTTTGTGTAATGCCTGACTTTTTGCTCAAGATTTATTAGCCATTTGCCTGAAATGCCAACATTTGTTTGCCTAGCAGCCACCATATGTACTGCATTTGTGTAATCTCAAACTTGCTCAAGTTTTCTTACCCGTTTTCCTGAAATGCCAACATGCGTTGCCTGGTGATTGATGTGCAACAGTTGTTTCCTTGTAGTCATGTTTTACTTAGGTTTTTTGTATGTACTTTTGTATTATTGTTGTAACATATATTGAAAATCAGATAGTTTACGACGCTTTTCATTGCCCACTTTTTTTAAATCGCTGTCCCTTTAAATATGCGGCAGAAATTAGATGGCTGGGGCAAGTCATAAGTCAAAACAGGATGGAGCTGCTGGACCAAGCCATGATGAGCTTGCATCTCATGGAGATGAAGAGCATCAAACACAGGTGTGCACATGCTCAGGAAGTTTTTATGTTCTTCCTGTACATAACAGAGTTTGTTTTTTTTCATTTTTTTATTGATTTATGTGGTTTCCATCTCCCAGCCACGGAGCAGTGCACCAATAACTGGGCACAAGTGTATGAGAACTAAGACAGTTGTCTCACGGGGGAAGCGACCTGATGACATCATCAGTACTGAGAATAGTAATGAGAGCCAAGCCGCAGATGCTGGGAATAAAAATGTTGAAGGTGCAGACGTCGAGCAGCCTCCAAAAGCAAAACGCCAGAAGACGGGAGGAACTGAGGTATTTTGCATAGTTGCCTTAGTTTCACCGAGCAGTTGCCCAGCAATGCTGCCTAAGTTGCCTATGTTGTGATGAACTTTTTTTTCTTTTTTTGCTAATCCCCTGTTTCTGTTTTTTCCTGATGCGCAATAGGGTCGTAGGAACAGGGCATCCCCTGCAAGGCTGTTCAAGTTGAACAAGGACTTGGTTTCTGACCAAAAGGGTGTCATCATCGGAAAAGAATTCGGTGGCATTCTGGACCTTGCAGCGAGTAGCATGCCCGGAGATCTCAGTCAGTGGATAATGAAGCATTACGACCCGGAGTTTTCGCAGATAGTCATTCCAGAAAGGGGGAAGATTCCTGTAGATGCTGCAAGTGTCCGTAGGATATGGGGTTTGCCCAACAGGGGCAGGAAGGTGTGCTTCGAGAATCGGCCTGAAATCACAAAGGCTATGTACAGTATTTACAACATCACATCCAAGAACTCCCCAACCCTCACAGAATGGTGCAAGATGATCGTTGACATGGGAGGATCTCATGATGATGATTTTGTCCGCGCTTGGCTAGCTCTTGTTTTTTCATGCTTCCTTGCCCCTTCAACTAGTTTGAGTATTTCCCCAAAGAGCTTCCCGGCGGTCATGGATGTCAATGGAATAACGGAAACCAATATATGCCAGTTTGTTGTTGATCAATTAAAGGTTGCGTTCACTTCGGGGCGTGCCAACAAGAAGGCTGTTTGTTGTTGTGTTTTCCACCTTGTTGTAAGTGCTTGAAGCTGTTTTGTTTTTTCAAGAATCCTTTTGTCTAGTTACCTTCTCCTTTCTTTTTGCAATCATTAGCTAACTTAAACTTTTTGATCTTTTCTCCGTGTCTATATGCAGCTGTTGTACATAGACTCTCTGGATGTTGATGAGCCAATCCCGAACTTGGTACCAAGGGTTTCAGTCTGGAATTCAGATTTAATCTCCAGAGTTATCAAGAAGGACAGGAAGGCTCCAGGAGAGTATGGCCATTTGCGGGTAACTCAATTTTTCTGTTTTATGATATATGTTTTATTGTCATATTGTTTTTAGGCAACACTACCAATTTTTTTAGAGTAGGCAATTCACTTTGAAAGAGCATGCAAGGTAATGTATCTTTTTTGGCAAGTGCCATACATATATATTGCAAGTAGGTCCAAGTAGGTATCAGACCTTTTTCGTTTGGCATGCACACAGTTGGATTATGTTCACAGGAAGGATTTGTTGGGTTGTTGTATTCTAACAGTAGCTGCTGGAGTACATCTTTTTAGTTTTTTTTGTCTGTGCAATTTACATGTTGAAAAGTAGCAAATTTATACAACCAGCCAAGCAACTTATGTTCTGAAAACTAGCAACTTGCATACTAGTTCTTCATTTTTTGTTGATTACAGTATCCACTAAAATTAGGCAACAAGGGGGGGGGGGGAAGTGTCATAATGGTTGCAGGAATTTAAACACTATTATTAGCATTGTTTTTCTTCATTTCTCAGTTCTTTCTTTGGTATGGGAGTGCCTGAATTGTTGTCAGTCATAGTTTTTTTAATCTTTGTTTTGCTATAAACCACCAGCTCAAGACGGAGTTTTCTCGGTGTGCGGATGATAGCTTGTTTGGCAGTATGGACCACATCACCAAATTTGTTGCCGCAAGATTGCCTGAGTCATATGACAAATCAGTAAGTTATCGAGCACTGGTTTTTTGCTCTCACTGTTGTTCCACTTTTTATCGCCATTTGTACATTCAACCATTTTCTTTCAGAATTTTCAATAGAAGATATGTACTTATCATGTTTCTCTACCATCCACTTGTATGTTTTACCGAAGCAAAAGAAGCTCACAGGGTTGGTGCACGAAATGTGTTCCGTAGTTTCTCATGCAGTGGGGAAGCTCGTGACTGGGATTGGGAAGATAGACGATGATGAATGGGAGACAAAGGAGGCAGATCCTACTACTGCGGAGACAAGTAGGCGGCAGTCCAACAGAAGGAGCAAGCCAGTACCAGCCGGAGCAGACAGCTTACCAAGTGTGGAGGAGTCGTTTAATTCAGACAGCGACGACAGTGAGGCAGCCGACAGTGAAAGCGAGGGAGATGGCAGAGACAAAGGTAGTGATGAAAGCGACAGCGATGAAAGTTCAGACAGCGATGATGGTCATGATGGATCAAGTGGAGTTCAGGGCAAATCATGTAGCCAGGGAGCACGACAAACGGTTGACATGGGGACGGAAGATGAAACTGAGGGGAACGAGGACAATGATGATGATGAAGAAGAAGAGGATGACGAAAAAGAAGATGAGGAAGGAAAGGAGGACGATGATGATGAAGAAGGCGATGGGGATGACAAAGACAAGGAAGATGATGGGCAAGGGAAGCAGGATGAAGATGATGAAGATGACAACGGAGGTGGCAACGGTGGTTCAGGCAACAATGGTGGCTCCAATCGGGACGAGGATCCCGCAGCTGAAAACCGAAGCAGCGATGATGATGAACAATGCACGCTGCAATTTCTGATTCAAAAGAAGAGGGACAGAAAGGCAAAAGGATTGGATGAGGCAGATAGGATCTGTATGAAAGACCTTGTGTTGACAGAATTCAAAACTGCTGTTTCCCAGGAACCACGCTTCCTTTTTCTTGAAGTGAAAGAAATGTGGGATATCGATGACATAACCATGGCAACCGAAGCGAAGGGGATGTTCGAAGAGTTGTTGAGGGGGGAAGACTTGGATTTGGGCTTCACATTCAACCCCAAGGAAATATGCCCAAAGGCGACTCGGCAGAAAATAATGAGACAATTTGGCGCCGCTCTAAATGAAGCTACAGAACAGAAGATTGCTCGTCGAAACCAACTACCACCACTCCCTCCATCAAAGAAGATGAAGAAAACTGTCAGTTTCATATTGGAGCCATCTGTGATGAACAAAACAGCAATGCATCCGCAAGCATATTGTGCCGAAAATCCCGGTTACGTCCAAGGGGGAAAGCCAAGGCAGTCATCCATGAAAAAATCTGGTCCTTCTCAGCAGCAACAACAAGCAAATTCAGAAGCGAAAGAGGCAATTCATGGGAATGCCAAAACACAGGTTGTAAAGAGTACACCATCAAGCTCAGCAGCACCCCCGCGCAGCAAAGTTGGAGATGAGGCAGTACCTACAGGAGTAGATCCAAAGTTTTCGGGCAATTTTCATTCCCAATGTCAAGCAAGTGGATCACATATTCTGGCAACTCAGTCTAAGGAGGAAGCAAGACCAGCTGCTTTTCAGGCAAGTTCTGTAGAGGAAACACTGGACCCCACAAAAGTAAGGCCAGTACAACTCAAGGATGGACCGACAGTGCTAGTAAGCACAGGAAACCACAGCGGAACACAACCACTAGGTGACTTAAATGGTCAAGTGCCTTTCCCGTCTCGGGGAAATGTGATGCAGGCAGCCAATGGTATCCAGAGGGTCAAGGTGCAAGACTTCAAGGCATCACCGGAGGCTCGATCATTAATTCATGCAGGACACAAAAAGGAGAAAGAGAACACCCCTCCGGTGCTATGTACGGAGACCAATAGGATACAACACCTGTCTGAAGCTCTAACCATTGGAAAAAGTCCGGAACAAACGTTGCTAAGAGGCCTAGGGAAATTGCCTGTCTGCCCAACTGTGCTTGCCCAACCTGAGGCCACTAGTGTTCTAGAAGCAGTAACCATGGGAAAAAGCCTGGAACAAAAGTTGCCAAGAGCCATAGGGAAATTGCCTGTCTGCTCAACTGTACTTGCCCAACCTGAGGCCACAAGTGTTCCAGAAGCAGTAGAAGCAACTGGCCAGGGGAACACTTCCCATTTCTCTGATGTGGAGGAGAGGTACCATGAATTCATGCGTGTTAGTGGGAAGACAACCAATGCACTAGAAGTCAATGTTCTAGATGTGAGTGAGCTGATTGCAAGGTGTGTTGATCCAAACAGCAAGAATGCCCAATCCAGCTCAGTGAATAATGATAAACAACATCTTGATCTAAGGGACACCGAAAGATCAAATGACTTTTTCAGAGAGTACTGCCCAGCACCAAGTTTCGATCTAGGCATAGATGATTTGCACACAAGACCTGCAGACAACACAACACAGCGAGATGTTGGGTCAAGCACATTTACAGAGCATGAGTTCAAGGAACTCCCAGTACATAACCAGCCAATCATCGATATAACCGACGGTGATTATCTGTTGGAGGTTGAAGGCATGGACGAACCGTGTGTTGAAGTAGAAGGAAATGCGTAGCAAACACCTGAAAAAAGTTCCAACCAAGGAGAAGTGGGGTCAGGCAGCAAGGTTTACAGCAGTAGTAGTTCAGGAGAGATGCATCCACATCAATTCGAGAGAAGGATTATCAAGCCACCTCCTTGCAAGAGGTCACCTTTCGTTGACTATAATGAGAAGAAAGTCTACATGTCCAAACCCGAAGCAAATAGATTGTATGCATCAGTTATTCTGCATGGAAGAATTAATGAACAAGAATCACCAGATGTGGATACCAGGTATGACAGTATATCACAATTTTCCCCCAGGCAAGGTCTTTCATGTTGTGCAGGCAATTCAAACTGTGTTTACAAGCAAGCCATTTATAGAATCAGGCAACTTGGCTTAGTGTGAAATTCTTATTCTTTTTAAGTAGTTTATCCTTTTTGATATGCCCATGCCCCCATGTGTTTCCCCTTAGTTGATATGGTGGTAGGCAATTCATGGAACGATTTTTGTGAGCTGAATGCCTCTTTTTTCTTCCCATGCAGCGTAAAGGTAATTGAATATGGCAAATACTTTGTCACGGTGAGGGAGCTTGCAAACTCAATGAAGAAAGAAGGTTTTGTCTTGAGCCATGTAATGGAAGTCGGTATAGAGAATATAATGATGAACTTGCCACCAGACTCAAAGAAGCTTGTGATGCCCGTCAGGTTCTCAGTAAGAAAACGCGAAGCAACTAATAGTGTAGTTTTGCGTTTCTTTCTTTTACTTTTTTTCATAAAAGGTCATGTTCATGTCTGTATTTTTTTACATCAGGTTCAGATGCTAAACATGGAATTGAACGGCAAGGAGCTCATTTCCCGGTTCAAGAAGTCGAATCGCTTGGACCGTAAAGACATGGTAAGTTAATGCTTCCTTTACTTTTTACCAATGCATTTTTATATATGAATTTTTATGCTAAAACTTTTGCTCACACAAATGTAAATATTTCTTAGGGTGGGGGGGGGTGTGGGTGGGTTGTGTGTTGTGTGGTGGGCTAGTTGACTACACTCATGAAAATTTGCTTCTATGTGCCAAGTTGCTTACACATTTTGCACAACTTGCGTGTGCATTTTTGGTTGGTTGCTCACACAAGTAGATAAGTTGCCTATGCATCTTCTGTTTTTGCCAAATTACTCACACTAGTACAAAACTGGCATGTGCATTTTTGCATCTTCTTAATTGCTTTTTTATGTGGCAAGTTGCTTACATTTTTTGCACAAATTGCCTGTGCAATTTCCGGCTGGTTGCTCACACAAGCAGATAATGCATTTTGTGTTTTTGTCAAGTTACCCACACTTGCACAAAACTGGCATGTGCATTGTTTGCTTCTTCAGTCCAGTTATCTAGTTTTGTATTTTTTTCTACTAACCCAATTTTTGTTTTTTCTAACAGATTATGTTCCCAGTGTTAGAGAACATCGACAAGACAAAACCTAAAACATGCAATCATTACTGGATTTTTAACGTGAACATAAGGGATCGACGTTTTGAAACTCTTGATTCTTGGAGGACGCTCAAGAACAAGTCTTTAGATGTTTCCGCAAGGAAGATGGTTGCAAGTTTTCGGTGTCTATGGGAAGAGCATTACGCCAGTTCCCGCGTCTCGCTGGATGAGTTTGGGCTTACCAACATTGATGTTCCAAAACAAAATAACGAGTAAGCATCCACTTCTTTTTCACATATTGACTATGGTCTTGTTCAGTTTTTTTACAAGCGACACAACACTACATAGAGTAAGCATCCAGTTCTTTTTTCAATTTTTTGTTTAGGTTCGACTGTGGTGTTTTTGCTCTGACGATAGCAAACGGTTGGGAGGCAAGGGTTGTTCCAAATTTCACAGCTGAGGACATTCCAAGCATCAGGAAACAATTGACTAACACGTGGGTTGACAACGCCAACAACACTGCTCCATGGAAAACCATACTCAAGTTAGCATAGGTCAGTTTTTTCTCCCCCCACGCGCTACATCCATGTAAAATGCATGTGTTGTTTCTTTTTGCTCTTTTGTGATTTTTTGGAGTGCCGGGGGAGGTGTTGCCTGTATAACAACTTGGACCAGGCAATTCTATTGCATAACCAGGCAATCTAAGCTTTATTTTGAGGCAAGTTATTCAGAAGAACCCATAAAAGACAAATGAAAGACAAATAGTATGATCATTACATAACCAGGGAATTGTTGCATTTTATAGCATTGCAGAATCTTATGTATGTAAGTTTTCGAATATTATGGGGAGGGCAAAGGGTGTTTGCGTGGCAATTTAAATCACACAACAGGCAACTCAAAACTTATAACCAGGCAACTCAAAACTTATAACCAGGCAAGTCAGCCACAAGAAACCGTAAACCATAAATAATAGTTTAGGATGTTCATACATACAGACCCACAAATAGTTTTAACTCGTCAATGCCATTCGACACATCTTTTTCAGCCATCTGGTCACTGTGTGACCATTACACCAATCTGGTCGGGCAGCTTGCACCATTGTGGTTAAAAGAACCACAATAGCTGCACTTATTCTTTCTCTTCGGATGCAGCTCAAGTGCTGATTGTATTCTTTTTGACTTTGCCCTCCCTTTTGTTGTTGATTTTGGAGGGTCTCTAGGAATCGCAGGGCCAAGTGTGGTAGCAGGTCTTCCAAACTGTGGTTCAACCATCGTAGTACCTTGTGCGGCTGCAACAGCTGCATGTAGAGATGCCATACTGAGCGGCTGGTGTGCATATCCACCAGGAGCTTGCGCAGTAGGAGATGAAATTGCATTGGCATTTTCTTCCTGTGTTGTTGAAGACTCTGGATGCTGCCCAACCCAGCCATCCAGCGTTGTTGTTGATGCAGGCAATGGTGCCAGTCCAGGACCAGCCACATAGGTTGTGTTTGTTGCGTTAGGCCCCCGCGGTGGTTGTATAGCCACCATAGTATGTGGCGCAGGCCAAATTGCTGGTCTAGGACCCATAGGAGGTCGCGCAGGCCCTCTTGCTAGTGTCGTATCCATCAAAAGTTGTGGCGCAGCTCCTCTTAGCGCTTGCGCAGGCCTTGTCATTGTCGAGCCCCTTAAAAGATGCGGCGCTGCTCCACTGTTCAGTGGCACATATCCTGACAGTTGCTGTACAGGCCAGCAGCCTTGTGTCGGAGGGCTCATGGGTAGTGGTATAGCCCTTTTTTGCATCGCTGCACCCCCGAATGCTGTCTGTTGGTGTCTATCCTCACTCATAGAGTTGCCAGTTAGGTTTGGTGCGTTTTTTCTCCGCGTTGCAGAAGTAGGTCGCTGCTGCCTAGGTCCAGAAGAGGTTTGTGCGTGTTCATCAGGACGCACCGCAGGGCCACTAGTTGCCTGAGTGTTTCTTGGTGGTGGCGCAGAAGCAGGTCTCTGCTGCCCAGGCCCGAAAGGGGCTTGTGAAGGCCCTCCAGAACGCACCGCAGGGCCACCAGTTGCCTGAGAGTTACCCGGGGGTGGTGCAGAACCATCAGCTGATGGTGGAGGACCACCAGAGGGCCCACTTGTTGGTGCTGCCGTTTTCTTCTTCTTTGTCATGTTGAGATTTTTGATTTCATGACGCGCACCACGCATATGTTTCTTTACAATATCCGTCGCAGCATCTGACGCACTAGCAACCCGGGCAAGACTACCAAAATCCATCATCAAATTTGCATGCCTGAGTTCCTTTTTCGATTGTGGTGGCATCTCATCAGGTTGCTCTTCGACAGCGGGGGGTGCGTTGGGAATTGCCATAGGTGTCCACCTTTTAAGTATGTACTGCGCTGGGATTTTATCAACACCAAGGTGGTTGAAAACTTTCAAGATATGGCAGCAAAGCATGTCGTCCCTCTCAATCTTGCAGCAGTCACCTCTGTAGTCTCCAGCACTATTTTCCACCGTGACAAAATAGCCCCTAGAACCATATTTGGCAACCCACTCTTGATTGGGGTAAACCTCATACAAGCTTTCACCATGTGGTCGCACATTGTACCTTGTAGTCAACTGAAACTCATCACGAAACTTCTCATACAAGTCCCTAGTATACAAATCGTACGCCTGCTTCTCTATTGGGTAAGATGACCACATTTCAGTCTGTAAATGTCCTGTCCTGTAGTCTTTTGAACCCTCCCGGACAAGTATGTGTGTTTGGATTTTCTGATATTGCTTCACAAAGTTCAAAATGGACTTGTGTGGGTTCACATACCGCTTAAGGACAGCGTTGAACCCCTCGCTGCGTTGAGTTGACTGCAAGAAAGGGAAGAATTGGTGCTTGAAGTAGCAGGGCACCCATGTCTCTCTGTACTTGTACAGATTCTCGAAGTGGGAGTCAGTCATAGCCTCATACTTCATCATCAGCTCACACCACCTTGCCTCAAATTCTTCCGGCGTCAAGCTGAAGTCAACACAACTGTTGAAATCTTTGGACAAGCCAGGGTTTTGCCCCAGCAATGCTCCAAGCTTTTCTTGTGCTTTTTTCATAATATGCCAGCGGCAACAGCGGTGCACACTTGTAGGAAAGATCTTTTTAATTAACTGTGCCATTGCGATGTCTTGGTCGGTTATGATGTTGGTGGGTGCTAAATTATGCATTGCCTCAAGGAAGGTCTGGAATAGCCAATCAAAGCTCGATGCCAACTCTTGCCTAACAAAGCCACAACCCAACATGAACGACTGCCCATGCCTGTTAATCCCAATGAATGGTGCAAAGGGCATGTTGTACATGTTAGTCATATACGTTGTGTCAAAGGAGATACAATCATGATAAGATTCCACGTACGCCTTCCTTGCTGCACCATCGACCCAGAAAATATTCTCAACCCTGTCTTCCTCATCATATTTTATCTTGTAAAAAAAATCTGGATCCTCTCTCTGCTGATCTTTAAAGTAAGCAACTGTCTCTATCATATCCCCTTCTTTTGTATCATCCTTGTTCAAGAGTGTCTTGAGGTTTGTAATGTGTTTAGTGCCATAAGGTACAATGAGTTCTGTCCCATAGAAATCTGACATGATGTGCATCATACGACCTGTTCACATGAAGTCACTATGGTGGTCAATCCTTCTTCTACACAAAAACAGTGCCAAAAATAGTTTACTTTCTGTTTTCAGCAAGGCAAATCAAATGCAAAGGTTTGGCAATTCATGAAGCTATACAAGCAACTACAACCATATGCCCCAGGCAACACACGAGCAAAATACACGAAACAAACCGGGGGGGTGGGTAACAACGCATTTAGTGAGCAATACAAATTTTCAATCATAGGCAAGCTGACTCCAGCCAGAAACAAGTACTATTTGTAAATTCCTTGTACATTTTAAGTTACAAAGAGACTAACCATAGGCAAGTTCGGATTCAACACCAAATTTGTTTTATTAAAAAAACTAGGCAAGCAGGAACTTTTGCATTGGGCAACAAACAGGTAAACATTAGGCAGGTCCAGCATCCAGAAACAAATCAGTTGTTGGTTATGTCTTTTATCTATTGTTGTAAGCAATTTATTGGCACTATCAAGCAACTAAGGCATTTGTTTGAAGCAAATCAGTGACATGTTTTCAAGCAAAAACAGGTACTTGTTGATGGGCTAAGAAACACACAACCAGTAGGCATGTCCAGGTTCTTAAAGTTAGAAGATAGGGGGGAGGTGGGTGTGGTTCAATACCTGTAGTTAAATTGCAGTTATGAAGATGAGTAAGAAAGGCCCTTTCCTTTGGCGGGATCCCTTGGTGTGATCGCAAATACTTAGTCAAACATGGCTTGTCAACCAACGGATGGTTGTGCTCGCTAACAAAGTAGATCACCTCCCATCTGCCATCTATTACCTTCACAATCATCTTAGCTTTGCAACCAGTTTGCACAATTTTATCTCTTTTTCGTTTCTTGCTCCTCTTTTTGCCCTTACTATCATCATCAAGAAAGACAATAGCCTCATCTTCATTATCATCATTCGCTTGCTCAACAATGTTATCTAGCACGGGAATCTTTTCTGCCCCTCCGTCATCAACATCAGGCTTCCGAAACTTGTTGCACACAAACTGTTGTTTTATCAACTCCCCTGTTTTGAGATCCTTCCTTGAACTATTCATTTTGATTGAAAACCCCATTTGCAAGGAATATGCATTGTAATGCACCTTGGCATCTTCCAAAGTGTCGAACCTCATGCCCACGTAAGGCTCCTTGGGCTGTGACCAAGCTTCATCATCATTTTCAGCATCCAAACCATTACCAACAGTGCCACCGGTATCACCTGCAGCACCTGTGCCATCAAGGGTATGAGCATCACTCCCAGTTGCTATAGCTGCAGGTACTTGTGTACTGCCTGGAGCACGGCCCCCATGACTTGACTGCCCATCTGTCTCCATTGCTTCTGTAGCAGCACCATCGACTCTTTGGATGATAGGGGGATTAGGTGATTCCGCCACAAATTCTGCATTTCCAGCACCATGTTGTGTACAGTACAATGGATCATCATTATTTTCAGCTGGTTCCTCATTCAGATCAATCATTGTCAACCTGTTTTATTTTTTGAGAATATGGGAAAAAGTAAAGCAAGTTAGCAGAGGGATGGAAGCAAGCAGCGTAGTAAATACAGGCAAGCCAATAGCTCACCCACCCACCAAAGCAAATTTTACGTTGTTGAGGCAAACTAGTACCACACTAAACTCAGGCAAGCAAACAACACAGCAACGCAAGCACAGCAGATTCACAAGATAGCATTCATTTTGTGTTTTTTAAGGATGCAATTGAACATAACCAGGCAATTCAAAGTGCACTATCAGGCAATCCAAACCATATAACCAGGCAAGTCAAACAATATATGTCAGGCAATATATTATTTTCAGGAGATGCATGTTTTTTTTGTACTAATGAATCATGTTTGTACATATAACGTAGGCTTGTTTTTTTCTGGGCCGATAATATATTTTTCTTTTTTCTGTCTTTCTTAAATGCAGGCAACATTGATTTTGGAGAAGCAAAGCATCCTACCATAGAAGTGCTACTTTGAAGTGTCTTCAGAATGGAACTCATCTCCAAAACAGAGAGTTTAGAGCATGTTTAGTGTTAGGAAAAACTCAAGTTAGCTGTTATGGGCATGATCGCTCTTCTATATTCAGACTATTTTTCTGCTTTCAGTACCTATGTTTTTGTGTTAGAAAGAACTTAAGTTGATAGTTTTTAGGTTTCATCTTTATAGCAGTATGTTTTGAAGTAACGTTGTGCAGTTGATAGTTGTTGGTATATGGCTTTTCTTGTTTTTTTCCTTCTTTTGCAGGATGAAATACTAATAAATTTGCAACTGCATCTTGGCAACTTTGCAATCTTTCTTGAATCATGGTGAAGGATTTGTTGTAACAAAGGTAAATCGTACTACACAACCGTCTCTTGTTTTTTAGCTGCAATTTATTCTTCTAGTGTTTTTTTACTATTGAAACCAAGGAATAACGGGAAAAATGACCAAGAGGAATCTTTTTCTAGCTTCTTCCAGAGTTGCCTTGACATCATTAGCTTCTTCCAGTGTTTGTCTTATAAGTTTCAAAAGTGTTCATGATTTGCCATGTCATAAGTTTCCAAAGCTGTGTGCATACATATAGTTAGTTGCCTCATTATAGTACTGTTCTTGCTCAAAACAGAATGTCTAATTTGCCAATAATATTTTCATAAGCAATTAATAGAACTGGAACACATCAGAAAATAGATCATAATCATCATAGCACTGGTTTTCATATGCCAGTTTTTGTCTACAGATTACAAATGTGTTCATATGCAACAGATCTGCAAACAGAATTTGAAAACTGGCAACAACCATCACTTAGGGTGCACCACACTACTAAATACGCCCAAACCAGAGGGCTGAAACTTGCCTAAACATCAAACTAAACATGCTCAACATCACATCTTTTTTACACAATGTTTTGCACAACTACAGCCTTGTACAAATCATGGGGAAAGAGGAGGGGGGATCTGGAAGTGAGCTAAAATCTGACCTTTTTGCCTTGATTTTTTTGTCTTTTGCAAGGCAATCAGGAAGGAGGCACCTTGATTTTGCCTAGAGAAGAAACAATAATGGAGCCGCCATTGGAGGGCTGTGAAGGTTTTCTGGATCTGGAAGAGGTGAAGGGAAGGGGCTTGCTGTCCTTTGTGGCTTGGGGGAGAAGAAGATGGGGCTGCGGGTCAGGTGAGGGGAGAAAAGAAGGAAAAAAAGATGCGCAGGGGTGGGGGAGGGATCGGGCGAAGGGGAGGACCAGGTGGTTTGACCGCTCGATGGTTGATCGGGAGGGGGAGCAGGTGCTTTCCTATCCTAGGGTGGCTGGCAGGAAAGGTGGACAAAAACCTACTGTATTTGGGGTGTCTGCCAGGAAACGCTAGGGAGCACCCGGCTTCTCCCTAGACGCGTCCTTCCAAATATGAGATTTCTTTTAAGATTCCAATAATAAGTGACAAAATGAGCGAATCTACATTTAAAATATGTCGTCTATTTAAAACGTCTAAAAAGACTTATATATAGAACATACATTCATATATTGTAGTCCATTTAAAACGACTAAAAAGAGTTATATATAGAAAGTACTACAGAAATGGGAGTAATAACTGTTTGATTATGGATGGGCTTAGGCCAATATAAGACACTAATCTTTGGTTAATATTGAGGCCCACGTATAAAATGGCAGGTGGTGGAAAGTTTAGTACGTTGCTAGTTGAGGAGAGTTGAGACCCCTTTGCAAGGGCTGCTCTACCACTTATCATTGGGTGCTTGGGAAGAGGAGTTGTACACACGCTCCTCCGCCGCCCGCCTCGTCACAACGCGCCGCGCCGCGTGTTGTGGATTGCGGGAATAAGCCGAGCCGAAGCTTATTTTTGCCGCTCAGAAAATCAGGGATTAATTAACGTGGCTCTGCCAAGTGGAGTGACAAAGTTCGGTTCACTCACTCCCTCTCACGTGACCTTGCCGTCATCTACTGTTCCGCAGGTGCCCCCGTAACCCTGTCGTTCGAGATCCTGTCCGGGAGGACGGAAATAAGGTTTTTGGAGAGCGTCTCGACGTGACTGCTCCCGATCCGTCCCAAGCTCTGTCTGCCTCTGCTTCCACTACTTCCCCTGCATCGACACCATGGCCGACGCCGCCGCCGCTAAGAAGAAGGCCACGGACGCCGTTGAGGCTGCTGCTGCCGCTGCAGCGTTGGCCTGGCCAACCGAAGGGTATGATCTATTCATCCCTCGTTTACGCGTACCTGTGCTAGCCGTATATGCGCTGCTTGTAGATGGTTCGCTTCTATGTTGTATACGTGCTAGTATGCTTAGGTATCACTATGAGATGCATATCTTTTTTCATGCCTACTGTATACTCGTGGATTAGTCTAATTAAAAAATGCTAATATTTACAACAATAACCACGCACGACGTGCCAACATTAGCACAAACATCGGGTAGGGTAGCATCGCCAGAAGAACGATCAGATGCTCTATTCATTCAGGCCACCGATTGGATTAGATTACACCCGCGAGTGATATTATCCTAGGAAAGGAAACCCGGCACCAAACAGCTGTCAACAAAGCTCCAAATACGTACTAGTATAACAGTCGCTGATTCTCGCTTAGTATTTTTAGACAGATTCTCGTTTATGTTTGGATTCCACTAGCATCGCTGATATGATAGTCAGGGAACGATGCTGGCTGGCCTGGCACAACTTGAAGGCCATTCAAAGCTGCTGCATCTGCGTAGTACCGCACTAGGCACTGCCGATCTCGGGGGAGCACATCGCATCTCACCGGTTAATGGAGTTGCGCAAATGGGGAGGGCGGTGCACGCCATGCTACGGTGCCAGGGCCTTCACTTGCCAATGTTTCATTCTAGTGGAAATTCTGACAAGTCTTGGCAGTGTAATTGCAGATGTATTTTTTTTAAGCCAAGAACGAAGAGAAAATCTGCCGCGTTTGAGTTATGGTAATGATTTTGATTGACATATGCATTCTCCTGACGCTTGCGTACATTTACTCTTGCACGATAGCTATATGTAAATCGCTTGAATTTGCGATTTGGGTCAATCGATTTTTCAAAGAAGAAGCAAGTTCGCCGGAGGAAAAGAAGGAAGGAAGGAGCAATGGCCGACGGTCTATCTTAGGGGCATGGGGGGGGGGGGGCAGGTTCGCCAGAAGATTATGTTCCTCGCCGGAGTTAGAGGGATTGCCGTGGGCGGCGCCAGCACGACGGTGGGCGGCATTTTGGTGGAGGGCGGGCCGGCGGCAGCAGACGGTTGGGCCGGTGGTATGTCCGCCAACTTGAGGAAGATGCTGCACATGAGATCCGGGCTAGAGGTTGAAGAAAGAGATCTGACCGTCCATTTTTCATCCAACGGCTTAAAACAAATCGATTGACCCTAATTTTTTTTCTAGGTGACTATGATCTAGCCATTCCCTTACTCTTGTTAGAGTATCTACAGCCAGACGCCCCAAACCCGCTTCAAACCCCTCTGTTGACGCGCCGTGGCCATGGATGCACCGTGGGCGTCGTCCAAGGAAAACATGGCGCAGCGTGCCCGTCGTGCGAGGCAGCGGGCGCGGGAGGCGGCGGCAGCCCTCGTGGTTTGTGGACGTCGGTGAGGCGGAGTCGCATTCTCTGGCGTCCGTATGGTGCACCAACCCGGGCGCCACAACCGCATCGTGGTGGATGTCACCGGCTCGTTCCAGGACGAATCCATCATCGATCTGACGTCCACTGATACCATCCGGGTTCCGTGCTCCGATGAGGAAGAGTAGGGTATGGAAGATGGCGGCTCCTTGAGTGTCGTGAGCCGGCTCGTGTCTCATGCCCTACTCTACTTTGCCGGCGGCCGCTGGACATGAGCACGTTTCGCTTAAAGATCAATATATATTGTATGTAATAATATGGGTTTAAGATTTTTAATTTGAGATATCCCGTTGTAGAATTAAATATTTAAGACGTGACTGGTCACACTATAAGCGAACACGCGTCCATTGGCGTTTGAGGATCGGGTTTGCCATGTCCTGTAGTAGATGCTCTTACTCTGCTACTGGATCTTTGAGATGTTGCACATGGTTTTGCTTATTTTATTTTACCAGAGCTGCTCTGCTTCATCAAGTTCCAAGATAAGCTCGCAACCGTTTATCAGAACGTGGTAGCCCCCTGTTTCATCTCCCTTCCACTTGACTTTTTCTTCTCATTTCATCACGTGGACAAATGGATAATTTTGCAGCCAACTTCAGCGTATTGTCTTTTTTTTTCTCATTCAGAAGTCTGTGTGCTACTTCCAGTAAGCAGTCTCTTGTTATTTCCTTGGAAGTTCATTGCCGCCAAACGTACGTGCCAGTGTCGCTTTTTTGTTTGCTCTTCCTTTTTTAAGCTTCACGAACCACTTTTGGCGCGCAAAACCTGATGAACCTCGGCCTGTTCACCACGAATCCACCATTATCAGCTGTCGCCTGGTGGTTGAGGCTACTAATCGTACATTAATCCCAGACAACGGGAAAGAGAAACACAATGATCCATCTTGTGCTCACTACTCACAGTGTCTCTTAACTACTCATTCCGTTCCAAAATAAATGACTCAATTTTATACTAACTTTAATATAAAATTGAGTCATCTATTTTAAAACGGAAGGAGTATCTGCTGATGAGGCGATCGAACGTGGAAACGTAGACATGGACCCTAGACCTAGTTATACTTGGTATAACTAAAGTCGGCATCTTTGAGGCTTCAAAAAAAAGAGTCAGGATCTTTGCAATGCATGTGGTGCTTAGGTAAATTGCCAAGCAAATGTTGTGTTGTCGTTGTCCTGCGGATATACTACTGCTTAACCTCGGTAAACTGCCTCGGAGTTTCTAGGCAGCGACTCGAGGCGCAGCAGCGTCGGTAGTCTTGACCAACGCCTAGGCACTACGAAGAAAAAGATGCCAGAATGAGAGTTTTTACTAGAGGAAATTGCATGCAGACGCATGGTCTCTGCCGACGTCTGACCTTTATCTTTGCTTAATCACCCTTACAAACAGATTATAGCAATGCAAAATTCTCAACCTTGTTGTCCCTTTCGCTCCCGCTTTCTGGGGAGCTGCCGTTGTTATGCGAAATAGCCAGCAAAATCACTGTCACTGTCACTGACCCAAGCACACGTTCATAGAAAATAAGAGTGAAACAAGAGTGTTCTGCGCTGTCTGAGAAAATTCAAAAAAAGAAAAAGAAAAAAACAAGAGTGCTCTGCGCTCTCTGATGCGGTGCTTGGCAAGAAAAATAGATTATAATATCCGTACCTCACGGCTTGATCTTTTACAATTCATGTACTCGCGCCAGCAACTGCCAATGGCATCTGAGCATCTCAATCACCAAATCGCCGCGAATGCCTGGAACAAATTGTAAGGACATTTTTGCCATCCATCGCAGACAAGTTCGGATGTTTGAAATCTCGTAAATCGGCAACAAATGAAGGGAATGTTTGAGAGAGTCCGTGCCGTCAGACTCCGACATGCCTCGCACATCCAAAAATCCCACATGGGGCCCTTCCCCCTAACTCCATCCCTTACCTCCGTGTTATGAATCCCCACAATCACCGACCGACACCGTCACTATACCACCCCGCCCGCCACACAAGCCTTGCCGGACCTCCGCCGCTCCACTCACGCGCCTCACGCCTTGTGAAAGAGCAATCATGCCCTTACATCATGTTTTGATGTTGATGACAATATACATGTAGGGGACTAACAATGGTTGTCAAGTAAATCTCAGGTGTTAGGCCCCGGTTTATCGAAGTTTGTGGATCAAGAGCATACAAAGTGATATTACTCAAGGATGAAGCATAAAAATTGATTTCATATTTGTTTTCTTGAGTATAGGATCCCGCACTATTAAGAGGGGATCGATAGGGTTAGTTAAAGGCCTGCTCTTGCCACAAACCTCCTTGCCATATATGCACATGCTAAACCTTCACGTCTTTGTCTCTGGGCTGCCGGATGTCCGGGATTCAAGCCAGATGTCCGGGCCTCACGCCGGATATCCGGCCTACTCGCCGGATATCCGGGCCTAGCCATCCAGAGAGCACTTTTGTGTTGTGCTGCGTGCCGGATGTCCGGCCCTATACGCCGGATATCCGGGCTCCCAGTGCACCCCGAATTTTCGGGCTTCCCTGCCGGATGTCCGGGCTGTGCTATCCAGAGGCTGTTTTTGATTCGGTAAAATTGCCGGATGTCCGGGGTTTCCCGATATGTCAGATGTCCGGGCTTGGCCCCCGGATGTCCGACTCCTCTGCTTTCTACACTGCTTCTGCCTTGTTCTTCCAGTGGCTTGCCAGGCCGGATGTCCGGCCTGCCCGTTCACTTGCACTACAACGGTCATATTTGTGCCCACACTATATATAGCCCTTCTTCCCCACGGGAGAGGGTTGACCATTCGCTTTGAACAAACCCTAGAACACATTTCACTCTCTCTCTCACTCCTCCACACCAAATCTTAGATCCCCAAGGGATTTGAGAGCTTTTGAGAGAAGTTGTCCGATCAAGTGATAGATCCACTCCTTCCCCTTCTTTGCACCAAATGAATTGGTGATTTGTGCAAGTCTTGAACTTTTCCCCATTGTTCTTGTTACTCTTGGAGGTTGGAGACTCCTAGGCGGTAGGAGTCTTTCGGAGAGGAATCAACCATTGTGATTACCCCCGGAAAAGTGCATATGGTGCACCAACCCCGGGCGCCGCAATCGTGTCATGGTGGATGCCGCCGGCTCATCATAGGATGGATCCATTATGGACCTGACGTCCACCGGCACCGTCCGGGTTCCATGCTCCGACGGGGAAGAGTGGGGCATGGGAGACGGCGGCGCCTTGAGTGTCATGAGTCGGCTCGTATCCCATGCCCTACTCAACCTTGCCGGCAACCCGAATAACGCTCTGGGGAGCGCTGCTGGCCGCTGGACATGGGCACGGTGGAGCCAGACGAGCTCTGCTCGAATATCGGTTTTTGTTGTACTCCGATAACATGGATTTGATATTTCTAATTTCAGATATTCGGTTGTAGAACCAAATATTTAAGGCGTTACCAATCATCGTCAGCGGACGTGCGTCCACGGGCGTTTGAAGGATCGAGTTGACAAGTCGGGGTGTAGATGCTCTTACTCCGCTGCTGGATCTTTGAGATGATGCACATGGTTCTGCTTATTTTATTTTACCAGAACTGCTATGCTTCATCAAGTTCCAAGATAAGCCCGCAACCGTTAATCAGAACGTGGTAGCCCCCTGTTTCATCCCCCTTCCACTTGACATTTTCTTCTCATTATATTATGCGAGGACAAATGGATGATTTTGCCGCCGACTTCTTTTTTTTTCCTCATTCAGAAGTCTGTGTGCTACTTCTTGTTCTAGTAAACAGTCCCTTGATATTTCCCTGCAAGTTCATTGCAACGAAGCGTACGTGCCAGACCTGATGAACCCCGTCCTGTTCACCATTATCAGCTGTCGCCTGGTGGCTGAGGCTACTAATCATACATTAGAGCATCTACAACAGCCGCCTGCCCATCGTCTGATTTGGCGCGACATGCAGCGCTGTCTTCAGCAGCCGCGCTAAAATGCAACGCGCGCGCAGCTTCAGCAGTGCGCAAAAATGCAGCGCGCGACTCTCGCACAGACAACATATGTATTTTAAAACAGAAGCAAAAAGATCAAACACAAACAAAAATAAATTAAAACAAATAGTTTAATTTCGTTATTACAACTCAAACAAACAGTTTATCGTTCAATACAACAAATAGTGCAATAAACACAACAAATAGTTCAACAATACAATATCGAACGCACAAATCATGATGCTCTTTGTCGTCCATTCCATGCCCATCACTCCTCAGTGAGATCCTTCTGAAGATCATTATGCGCTGCGAGACGTCGAATGGCATGATAGGAGGCAACAAAATGGGCCACCCTTTCAGCCCTCCGTCGCACTCGCACGGGATGTCCCAAGAGCTCGTACTGAGAGTAGTCTACATCTTGGCCATGCTCATTCTCGATGATCATGTTATGCATGATCACACAAGCGTGCATGATGTACCAAAGCATTCTCTGATCTCAAAATCTAGCCGGTCCTCTCACAATAGCAAATTGGGCTTGCAAAATCCCAAAAGCTCTCTCCACATCTTTTCTAGCCGCCGCCTGAGCATTGTGGAAATCAAGATTTTTCTTACCTTCCGGCTTTTTCAACGGCTTGACAAAGGTTTGCCACTTTGGGTAGATGCCATCCCCTAGATAATAGCCATAGTTGTATGTACGGCCATTTGCTATAAACTGCACCGGTGGCAACTCATCATTTGCAATCCTATTCATCAATGGTGACCGGTTGACAACATTGATGTCATTCAAAGATCCAGGCATTTCAAAGAATGCATGCCAAATCCAAGTCTCTTGATCGGCCACCGCTTCAAGGATTATAGTGGAACCCTTTTTTTGGCCGTGGAATTTTCCATGCCATGCCTTTGGATAATTTTTTCAACTCCAATGCATGCAATCTATTGAGCCAAGCATGCCAGGAAAGCCGCGAGCTTTGTTCATCGCCAATAGCCTTGCGGCGTCTTCAGCATTGGGAGATCTCAAATACTCCTCGCCAAACACTTGCACAATTCTGACTGCGAAGCGCTTGACACACATGATGGCTTGGCTCACACCCATAGCCAAGTGATCATCAACTAGATCAACCGGTATACCGTATGCCAACATACGCAAAGCGGCTGTCATCTTCTGAAAGGTGCTATGCCCGAGCTCTCCGGCGGCATTCCTCCTTTGCTGAAAAAAACGGTCATGGCTCGCTAGTTTCTCTGCAATGTACCTGAACAACTCGGTGCTCATCCTAAAGCGGCGACGAAAATACGACTCGGGGTATGTGGAATCCTCCGCAAAATAATGCCTGATCAATCTGTTGCGGGCATCGATCATATCCCTCCAAATTTTCTGCCGACCCATAACCAAACCACCGTGCTTCGGTTTTTTTATTGATATGCATAGCTAGGATCATTGCAAGATCCTCCTCCTCTTCCATATCAAATTCTTCTTCGGAAGAATCATACAACGAACTCATCTACAATGTTCAATACTATGCTATAAAAAACTACAATCAACATGCACCAAATTCATGGCTTTTGAGCAATACATACCTTCTAAGCCTTTTGTCGAACACCTTGCGGGCGCCGAGCGGCAGCGGGCGCTCGGGCTCTGTTCGTCGGCGGACAGACGCGCGCGAGGGGCGGCGGGATTAGGGGAGGGGGGGGGGGGGCGGAGAAGCCGCCGCGGGGTGGGGATAGGCCGGGGAAGCGCCGGAACGGTCGCCGGGTGGCGCGGTCGGCGGCGGCGGCGCGGCTGGATGGTTATGGGAGTTGCGAGCGAGCGCGCGAAAGCGGGCCCAACAAATAAGCGGCGCGCGATTGAGTTTCGGCCCGCGCGCTAAAGTACATATGCCGCGCGCGCTGTTTTTGCGCGCCCGCTGGAGCAACTATACCGGTTGCGCGCGCGTTAAAACGGGCAATTTTGCGGCACGACGCTAGTTTGGCGCAGCTGTTGAAGATGCTCTTAATCCCAGAGAACGGCAAAGTGAAGCTCAATGACCCCGAAAAGTCCATTCTGCACCCGAGTTCATATGCTCCCGCATGAACAGTAAAATAAAAAAATCGAAAAAAATTCAAAAAATTCCAAATTTTTTTGAGAGAAACATTGACAAAAGTTCTAAGTGCCTGCAAAAATTCATCATGAAATCACATTCCTGTAAGGCGTGGCAAAAAAAAACAAATTCAGTGCTTCAAAATGCATTTGAAAGTAGCTTTTTCAGAGTACTATTTTTGTTTTTTTTGCAACACCTTATAGGAATGTGATTTCATGACGAATTTTTGCAGGCACTTAGAACTTTTGTCAATGTTTCTCTAAAAAAAATTGGAATTTTTTTTGACTTTTTTTTCGATTTTACTGTTCATGCAGGAGCATATGAGCTCGGGTGCAGATTAGCCGCGTCCCATTGACCCACCTTCTTGTACTCACTACTCACTGTCTCCTCTCCTTGTTGTCTGCTGAGATGAGGCGAAAGGCGATGGAACGTGGAAAGGTTCATGGACCCTAAGCTAACTATACTTAAAGTCTTTTCGCCAAAAACAAACTATAGTTAAAGTCGGGATCTTTGCAATGCATGTGGCGCTAGGTAAATTGCCAAGCAAATGTTGTCGTTGTCGTTGTCTTGCAGATATACTACTACTCAACCTCGGTAAACTGGCTTGGAGTTTCTTGGCAGCGACTCGAGGCACAGCAGCGTCGGTAGGCTTAACCAACGCCTAGGCCCTAGAAAGTCAAAGATGCCAGAATGAGAGTTTTTACTAGAGGAAATTGCAGGCAAATTTGACCCGTGGACGAAATCAAATCACAAAATGAACTGCTCGTGAAACTATTTCACGCGGCTGACCTTTTTGTGTGACGTCTAACACGAAGGCGTCACACTACATTGTGCAACGCTTCACAGATAGGCGCTACACGTCTGGCCAACGTTGCACCCCAAACTGTTTAAAAATTGCTAAGTCATTGTGCAGAGCCTACGAGTTAGGCGCTGCACTGTATAGTGTGGCGCCTACCTCCCAGGCGCTGCACTAGTGGTTGCACTATAAAATGAAGCAACCAGTAGTGCAACGCCTAGAAGATAGGCGCTACACTGTATAGTGTGACGCCTAACTCTTAGGCGCTGTACACTGACTTAGTAATTTTCGGATCACATGGGTGCAATGCTGGCCAGACGTGTAGCGCCTATCTGTGAGGCGTTGCACAGTGTAGTGTGACGCCTTCGTGTCGTGCGTCACACAAAAAGGACAGCCACGTGAAATAGTTTCACGGACAGTTCATTCTGTGATTTGATTTCGTTCATAGGTCAAATTTGTCAATTTTGCCGAAATTGCATGCAGATGCAGGGTATCCGCCAACGTCTTAACTTTATCTTTGCTTAACCACCCCTACAAACAGCTCACAGTCCAAAATTCTCAACCTTGTTGTCCCTTTCGCTCCCGCTTTGTGGGGAGCTGCCGTTGCTATGCGAAACTGCCAACAAAATCACTGTCACTGTCACTGACCCAAGCATCCCTTCATAGAAAATACGAGGTCAAACAAGAGAGAGAGCTCTGAGAAAATTCAAAAACAAAAGCAAAACAATAGTGCTCTGCTCTCTCTGATGCGGTCCTTGACGAGAAAAGATGAAATACTCGGGCCAATTTGCCCCGAAAAAATATCTTACTCGGGCCAGCAACTGCTAATGGCATCTTCGAGCGGGTCACCAAATCGCCGGAAATGTCTAGACCATATTGTCCACACATTTCCGCCTTCCATCGGTGCTCATAAAAGATGTCCACACAGATCCTGATGTTTGAAATCCCGCAAATTGACATCAAACAAGGGGGGGGGGGGGTTGGACATCCGCCACGGCTGGCCCATAAGACCCAGAGTCTTCCACTCAGTCCCTTTCTCCCCTGTCATGTATTCACATACTTGACGACCGACGTCGTCGTTGTACCACCCTGGCCGCCACACAAGCCATACCGGACCTCCGCAACTCCACTCAGGCATTTTCCTCTTAAGGGACAACGAAGGATTGTCTGAAGTAGGACCTATTCGTAGCTCATTTCAAATGGGCCAAAGAAACTAGGGCCACAGAGACCCCCCTTGTCATGAAAAGAGAAACTGCCCTTGGACTACATCGCCATTCCATCCCGGATCCGGCCACAACCTAGATATCATGTCCCCTGCCTTCCATGGTGCACATCCACAAGTGCGCGACCAAATGTCATTGCCATTTTTTTACGATCTTGTTGTTTACTTCGAAGCAAGCATGATGGATTCGGACGAGGAGTACTTGTGCATTGAGTTCATTTACCCGTCTTTATCAGACGAGGAGGAGCAATAATGCAATATGAGGATGAAAAGGTGATGATGATGGCGGTTCTTGAAGGCATGCGGAGAAGCATGTTCTCAAGTACAAGGGATCAAGAATGAGACATCGAGTGTTGAACCGGAATAAGGCAGGGGGTATATGGTGCTGATCGGCAACTACTTTTTCCCCCGATGCGCTATTGCATCGATGATTCAGATGTATCAACAAATGTTTGACCGCATCTACCATGTTATCCGGGCCTATGTTGATTACTTCGTAATGAAGAAGGATGCCATTGGAACCGTTGTTTGGGTTCTTCAGGTATTAGAAGTGCACGACTGCAATAAGGATGTTCTTTTATGGCATCATAAATTTGTGGGACGAGTACTTTTGGATGTCCAAAAGCACATGCCTCAAACCGATGATCAAATTTGCTACTACAATGGTGAAGGTGTTCGGACCGCAGTACTTGAGAGACTTAAGTCCCGCAGACACACAAGGTTTATAGCAATTGGAGAGGCAAGAGGGTCCCCAAGTATAATCTAATCCCGTGCTTGCATGCATTGTTAATGAAAAAAAAAGCCCATATGCTCAATAGAGGCAATACCATGGCCATTGCAAATAGGCCACCATCATTCTTGAAATAATTGCATCACTGGACCTCTAAATTTGACACCTTTTTTGTATGCCTAGGTCTCACAATGACATGAACATTGTTGTCTCCATTGTTTGTAAGAAAGTGTGCGGGCGAAGCTCCTGAGTGCAAGTATACCATCGATGATCATGATTACAACATGGAGTACTATCTTTGTGATGGTATCTATCCTCTGTGTGTGATTTTCGTCAAGACCATATCCGAACAAAGGGGTAACAAAAAATGTCACTTTGCCCATAGACAAGAAGTTGCTAGAAAGAATGTTTAGAGTATCTGGAGTGCTCCAAACTTGTTTCCGACCTGCTAAACTGTGGGAGGTGAAGACAAATTGTGTGCTTATGTCCTACATGGTTGTGGAGGATGAGATTGATGTCGTTCACCGTGGTTTGGATTTTTATGGTGTAATTTTTATAATGTTTAGGGTGTTTTGTTCATCTCATGAACCTTTATTATCATCAGCTATTGCCTGGTGGCTCAAGCTACTACTAATCATACATTAATCCCAGAGAAACGGGAAAGTGAAACACAATGATGCATCGTGTACCCACAGTGTCTCTCAAACTAGTAGTAGATGGATCGTACGGCGCTGGTAAACGTGGCTAGGAGGCGAGTTGATTATTGGGGCCATGTGGTAGCCATCGGCCCTAGCTAGCTTAATTTTTCCATGCATGTGAAGCTAGGTAAATTGCCAAGCAAATGTTGTCGTTGTCTTGCAGATGCTACACCCACCTCCGTAAATTACCTTGTAGTTTCTGGGCAGCGACCCGAGGCGCGGCAGCGTCGGTTGTTTGACCAGCGTCACTGTATGTGCTTGTACAGAGATGAGGACAGAATTCCTACTTCTTTTTTGCGAGTTTTACTTTTACCGGAGGAAATTGCTGGTATCTTGCATGATGATGAGCAACGCCATTGTCTAGAGATCTCTGCCGACGTCTTACCTTCCTGTCTAGTTAATCACCCTTGCAAACAGATTAGCGGCCCAAATTTCTCAACCTTTGCTTTCCCTTCCGTTCCCGCATTACGGCGAGCTGTGCGGCAAATTTTCGTGTTTTTACTCTTTTCAAAAACCTATTCGAGATCTGACCTTAGTTTAATTTTTTTTCGAGATCTGACCATTTTGCTACCGCCAGTGTCCATGGCGGTAGGGTGTAACAGCCTACAACCTTGGCGGCAGGAAACATCAGACTAGCGGTAGCCTGTACACCCCTACCGCCACGAGCACGCATTGTGTTTAATACTTAGCAGGATTTTGCGGCAGGGCATGAAACTCTACCGACAGGGACCTTGGCGGTAGATTGTTATAACCTACCGCCGTGGACCTTGGCATTAGCAAAAGGGTTAGATTTAAAAAAAAAATCAAACTAGGGTCAGATCTCGAATAGGTTTCAGAAAAGAGTGAAAACACGAAATTTAGCCTCGGTGTGCGAAGCTGCCAGCAAAATCACTTTCACTAATCCATTCCAAATCGTCACACGCTAGGACTAGTAGAAAACAAGAGGTCAAACAAGGGCGCTCTGCGCACTCTGATGCGGTCCTTGACCGGAAAAGATGGAATATCTGTACCTCTGTCACTGTAGAACAGCAGTACTCCTAATACACTATTCTGCTAGCTGCATCGATCGGCCCACGTACTGCACATGCGTCGGCATCTTTGCCTTGCAATTTCCCCAGCGAGCTCGCATATTTCTTTCGGCTCGTCTCGTCTAGTTAACTCATCTTTCCGGCCGGTTTCCATGGAGACAAGACGAGTGCAGCGCCCCGCTCGCTTGCTCGCGTCGCGTCGCAGTCGCAGTCGCATGTGATCCATCCCATCCAGTGCAACGCCAACCCAAACCCCAAGGCAGCAGCAAAGCTTCACAATCACAATCACAACTTCACAAGGCAGCAGCAAAGCCATGCGACGTCTGCCCCCGGTAAAAAACGAAGAACCCGCGCCCACTTTTGCAGCAGCAGTTGGCGACGACGACGAGCCGTGCGCGCGCGTGCCGCCTTTTTCTCCTCGACTTTACCGTCCATCCAATCCGTGGGTTCGACCTTCCCTCCCACAAAGCTCAAGCAAAGAAAGTACTCCATATTATTGCATTGCATTGCCACATCGGTGATAGTAGGTCGCACGTAGTCAAGTTTGTCTCGCTCCCCTACGTACTTGCACATGCACATGCACTTTCCCTTTGCAGTTCCGGCAGCGGCAAGTGGCGCCGTGCCCGTCTTTAGCTGAAACTTCTTCCCGCGCATGCGCATGCACATTCACAATTGCAGATGCAGACGTGCATCTTTTCCAACTTTTGGTCCTGCTCCTACAGTCCTACTGGCCGTGGCCGTGGTAAGTTGGCCGGCCCAGGAAAATGGGATCCGAGGCGAGCGTGCGTGCTCTTTTTGTTCCTTGGCGATTGGCATCAAGCAAGCAAATTAAAGCATCGGGAGAGCTTCGCCGTTGCTTCCTCGGCTCTGCTCCACTGTCGTACTCGGAGCAAAGCGATCGGGACATCAAACTAAAACTACAGTATGTACGAGCGCTCTATCCTTAAAAAGCATCGCCTACTCTACACCACCATCATCATGCTTTTGGGAACTGGTGCTAACTCATCCACTGTCAAGCTTAAAAGTGTACACATCCTGAATATTTGATGAGTCTGCTGCGCCCACAGGCAGTGCAAAGGGTTTTTAATTAAAAAGAAGAGGATTATATTATGTGATGAAGTGCAGGGAGCAAGACGGGTGGGGTGGAGATCTATGCTGCTCCAACGTTGCACCCACTCAGAGATGCAAATTCTGCTAGCTTTAGCTCCAGGGAGGCGCCCATTTTTAAGATGTAACATTCTCACGCCATTGCGCACCAGCACAGCCCCGCCACCGCCAGTTTCTCCTGCATATTCGCCATTTCCATGACTGCACAAAAGTTTCTCCTTTACTATGATGATGCCCTGGTATAGTCCTGCCTTCTAACATATACTGTATTTTCTAGGACATCTCACACCGACAAAAGAATGGGAAAAACTTGTGTTCAACCGACGGATCGGTGCGTTCCATCCGTCACCTTCTATGCTGGCCACGTGTCCTTTTGGCTCAGGCCTTATCCCCTTGTCTCCAGAAAAGTCTACTCCTGTCACCGCCACACCGGCGTGATGCTACGCGCCCGTCTCCTCTTCTTCTACATCTCCTCCTCTTCCTCTCTCTCCTCCCTCTCCCTCTCCTCTAACTTCAAAGACTCTATGTCCCTTTCCAGGTCGCATGGTACTGGATTACTATGCCCGAGCTCAGCACGAAGGCATTTGCAGGCACCCGTTTCTGCAAGAATGGGGTTGTTGCAAATCTTGGCACGATTTGACTACGGTGCGAGTGTTGTTTTGTAGAAATAATCCTGCAACAAGATCAATGTTGCAAAAGAAATCTGCAACAAAACGCTTGTTGCAATTTCTTTTCCGAAACAAGGCCTCTGTTGCCGAAAAAAACCGTAACAGAACTTCTGTTGCAAAAATAATTGTTTTGCAACAAGACCTGTGTTGCAAAAAAAAATCTGCAACTTGACTATGTTGCAAAAATTTCTGTAACATGACCCGTGTTACAGAAATTTTTCGCAACACGGCCCGTGTTGCAATAATAGAGGATGGCGCTCGGTCATTAAATCTGCCAGATCCTACGGTTCGCGAGGCGGCGGATCTTTTAAAAAGATCCACCGGCCGACGCGTAGCGTGGCCCCAAAAGAATGTGCATAAATTAGGCCAGCTAAACCAACCTTGGATATAATTTGCAGCATTTAGTACAAATTGTAATGTTTACGTACACTTTCCAGGGATTTGATGTGTGCCAGTGCCACTTGCATTCCTACCCTCTGATGACCGTGTAATCGTATTTATTATCGTTTAAACAAACTCAAAGGGACATGCCTAGAGCTCTGATACATGTACCAATACTCCCTCATATAGTGTCTTTTATACTTGGGGTATATATGCATCGAGCAAAGGAAGTCGAGGTATCCCCTGCCCGAAGTATGGAGGATAGTCGACATGAGATTTCAATGAGCAGGAAAGAAAGGAGGACGCGCTGACAAATAAACAACAATACACCTACACAAAACTGTCAAGAATGGCATGGACGCATTTGTTTCGGAAGGGCGCTGTAAAGAAAATAGCGGTCGACAATTCGGCTCCAATATGTACGTAAATGCAAGAGAAAATTAATAATAGTGCCCGCTCATGAAAAGATGAAACCTATTTGTCGCTTTAATCGCTTTAATAATAGTGCCCGCTCATGAAAAGATGAAACCTATTTGTCAGTAATAATAGCGGTCGACTATTCGGCTCCATATGCACGTGTAATTTGCGTGTGAACACGGAGATAAGTCTCAGAAATGCATCTTAGCCCGTCGGGCCTTGGGGCTCCCTTTTTGAGTCCACCTGCAACCGCGGTGACTATTTGTCGCTTTAAGCGTGGCGAGAGGGGAACTCTCGCCGAAGTTTTTCCTCCACCTGCGACATGTTGGGCCGGTCCACTGGCGCAAGCATACGGATTAAAAATATAGGAGAGGAAATGGGAGAACCAGGGTAAGATGCCTGGCCCCCAGGCAGCGATCGGGTGCTGCTGGCCACTCCGCCTAGGATCCCTCTAAAGGTAAGTTGTACGGCGCGTCCTACTTGAGGCTATTCGATCCAGTTTCGTTTTCTGTGTCCTTTTTTCTTCTTCTCCATTTTCCAATTCTTTCTTGCATTTTGTTTCTTCGGTTTCCTTGCATTTTGTTTCTTCTCCATTTTTTGTTTGGTTTTATTTTTCTTGTCCATTTTTTTGTTTTTTCTTATGTTTGTTTCCGTTTCCACTCTACATTTTTGTATGTTTCAATTTTTTTAATAAGTCAACTATAGTTTTTGTATACACGTTCAACATTGTACGAACGCTTATCCAACTTTTTTTCAATTACTTGTTCAACATTTTAATACTTATTCAACATTTTTTAAATACTTGTGCAACATTTTTCAGATACTCCTTCAACATTTTATAATACTTACTTAACATTTTGTTGAAATATTTGTTCAATGTTTTTCATACTGACTCAACATTTTTAAATACTTGTTCAACATTTTTCATATACTCGTGCAACATTTTTTAATATTTATTAAAAAAGATGAAATACTTGTTCGACATTTTTAATACTTTTCAATATTTTCAAAATTCTTGTTTAACATTGTTTAATAATTATTCAACATTTTTCGAATACTTGTTCATCATTTTAACATTTTTTAAATGCTTGATTAACATTTTTATATACACATTCAACATTTTTCATCATAGTTTTAATACATGGGTAACATTTTTTGTATACACATTCAACATTTTTCATAGCATGATTACATTTTTTAAAATATTATGCAAAGTAAATTTTTGGAATATATATGTTTCAAATATTTAAAAGTGTAAGTAAAACTAAAAAATGGAATACAAAAACGAAATAAAAACATGAAAGAAAGGAGTTAGTGTACCTACGGCAGTGCAAAGGATTTCAAACTACAAAGAAGAAGATTATATCATGTGATGTGAAGTGCAGGGAGCAAGACGGGTGGGGTGGAGATGTATATATGCTGCTCCAACGTTGCACCCACTCAAAGATGCAAATTCTGCTAGCTCCAGCGAGGCGCCCATTCTAAAGATGCTAATTCTTCAGCCAATGCGGCCAGCACCCACCGACACTGCCAGTTTCTCCAGCATATTCGCCATTTCCATGACTGCACAAAGATTTCTCCTTTACTATGATGATACGCTGGTATAGTCCTGGCCTCTAACTTGTAGTACCATTTTCTAGGACATCTCACACCCACAAAAGAATGTAGATAAATGTGACCAGCTAAACCAAGCTTTGATATAAATTGATGCATTTTGTACAAATTGTAATATTTACGTACACTTTTGAGGGATTTGCGCTGTACCACTGCCACTTGTATTCCTACCCATCAATGACCGTGTAACCGTATTCGTTATCGTTTAAATAAACTCAAAGGGACATGCCTAGAGCTCCGATACATGTGTCAATACTCCCTCATGTTGTGTTTTTTATACGTGGGGTCGAGGTCAAGCAAAGGAAGTCGAGGTATCCCCTGCCTGAAGTATGGAGGACAATCGACATGAGTTTTCAAGGAGCAGAAAAGAAAGGAGGACGTGCTGACAAATAAACAACAGTGCACCTACACAAAACTGTCAAGAATGGTATGGACGCATTTGTTTCTGAAAAGCGCTATAAAAAAAGAACCGCAAAAAAAATAGTGATTGACAATTCGGCTCCAATATGTATGTAAATATGAGAGAAGATTAATAGTGCCCGCTCTTGAAAAGATGAAACCTACCAAAAAATCATGTAAAGATGGGATAGTGGATCACCAAGAAGAAATCAAAAAATATTAGTTGCTCATTGTCTTATAAAGGTCTTGCCAGGACAAATTAAATATTTGAAATGATGTGTGAATTGTGTAGTTAGTTTAGTAAACACTGGTTTTGTACTCAAATGTAATTAGTAATTTTACAGAATTGCAATATGTACGAGGGCCAGAACAAAAAGGCAATCACTTGTAAAAAAAATTGATGGGTTGCAGTCACTTGTAATTTGAGCGTGAACACGGAGATAAGTCTCTGAAATGCATCTTAGCCCATCGGGCTTTGCGGCTCCGTTTTTGAGTCCACCGGCAACGCCTGGTCTGGGCCTAGTTCAACACCGTAACCAGCACAGGCCGGTCCAGCGGGCCTGAGTCCAACACCGTAACCAGCACAGGCCCGTCCAGCGGGCCTGAGTCCAATACCGTGATCTGCTACCAAAAACGAAAAAAAAAACCACAGTTTGTGTATGTTTCGGATTCTCGTGTGATCGTGTCAATATTGCTCAGAAACACAGCGCGTCGATCGCGGCACACGAACGCCGGCGCTTCTTGGCGGCAACGAACTCCATGGCGCCCACCGGCTTCTGCGACCTGCCGACGGAGGCCCTGGACGACATCGCGCGGTGCGCCGGGCCGCTCGACAACGTCGCCTGCCCCGCCGTCTGCCGGTCATGGCGCCGCGCGCTCAAGACCACGCGCCTCCGCGTGCTCGAGCGCCCGAAACTGCCGCACCATGTCTATGTTGACCCTCGCTGCGAGTGCCCGACGTGGCGGCCGACCATGCTCCACTGCGACTCCCGTGGGAGGGAGCCATGGACCAAGAAGGTCTGCCTCTGCGCGAGGGAGTCAGACCGTCCCGTCGGCGTCGCCCTGGACAGCAAGACCGACTCCGCGCATCATCGGCTCCTCCTATGGTTGGGTGGTCACCGTCGACAGGGCGTGCAGCCTGGCCCTGCTGGAGCCGCTCACCGGCCGGCGGTTCCCGCTGCCTCCCGTCACCTCGAGCGAGCAGGTCATCACGAACGTCGACCAGATGGGCCAGAGCACGTTCCACAAGGCGGCATTGGCACGCGGCCGCCGGCTCGGCACCTACGCCGTCATGCTGATCCACGGCGGCGGCTACGGCCTCTCGTTCCTCGCGCCCGGCGCGCAATGCTGGACAGCGCTGCACGCACCGGCGTGGGCGTCGAGGAGGAACTACCAGGACGTCGTGTTCCACAAGGGCGCCTTCTACACGGTCAGCGTCGACTCCGAGCTGAACGAGTGGGTGCCGGACGGGAGCTCCGCCGGCCTGCGGGCGAGGCTCGTCGCGAGCCCACGGACGGCGCCGGTGTGGGCCGTGCTCGTGGAGTCGACGACCCGGGACGAGCTTCTGATGGTGAGCACCCCCAAGGATGACGGCGGCGGGCCGTCCTCGTGGAGTCGGCTTGATGTGTCGCGCTACGACGAGCATGAGGGCAGGTGGATCCCGTACGTGAACCGTGGCGACATGGAGATCTTGGTGAAGGACAACGTCGGCTTATGCGTCCCAAGGCGAGGCGAGGCGCCCATGTCCACGAGCAGTTGGTTTTATTCTGTACATTATGATTCGTCTGATTCGACGTCCTACGATTGCTCGCTTTGGCGCTATGGTAGTTGGTTTCTGCCCTATGTTGCACCTGAATTTTACCACTATTAGGTCCGGTAAGATAAGCAAATGCAATTCAACCCGGTTGTTACTTTGTGCGGGATATGTGAAGACTTCTCGGTAAAGAGATTGTTCTTGTCTACGATATCTGATCATTCTAATGGTGATTCGGGTTGTTTGATTTTCCTTCGATTTGTGTGACGAGCATCGTAAACTTATGAAAAAAATCTACTTTCATTAAAAGATCCACTAGGTAATTGAAAACAGAGGATCTCGACTACTATTTAAAATCCAGAAGGATTGCATAGAGGGACCGTTGAGCAACTTGAAAGAGCTCCGATACAAGTGCATGTTTTGGGAATTCGTCTTGTCATCATCTGCTTACACGTTTGCTACATAATGGAAAGAAAAGGGTAGGAGAATTTCTCAAAATGAGTAGTTCAAAGTGCACTCAAAGTTCCCCGCAAAAAAAAAAAAAAAAGTGCACTCAAAGTTACGGTGGATAAAACGAAAGGGACAGGCTATACATCAGTCACTTTTTTCCCGCTACACTGTCGCATAGCAGGTAAATGTGTGTGGTGTGTACGTACCACGCCATGACTAACCATCACCCGACGATGGCATGCAACCGTAACCTGTCGTGTTTATGTATCCATGATCCTCAGTCCACGGCCAGATGCATTTTAGATTGATCCATGAACCAGCTAACTCTGTAGATCGGTCAGAACAAAGCAAGTAATGATACATTTAGCTAATGGACATGGTTAGCAGTGGTGATGCCGGCCGGCGGCACCAGTAAAGGAGTTCTTCCGTACAGGAGCGATGCCGGAAGGGGTCAACGATACAGTAATTGTTCTTATTCCGAAGGTAAATGAGCCAACGAAGGTAACAGATTTTAGGCCTATAAGCCTATGCAATGTCATTTATAAAATTGTTGCAAAGTGCTTGGTTAACAGATTGAGACCTATCCTAGATGACATCATTTCTCCTCAGCAAAGTGCATTTGTCCCTGGAAGGTTGATAACAGATAATGCCTTGCTAGCCTTTGAATGCCTTCATTTTATGCAGCATGAAAAGAAAGAGGATAGTAGTTATTGTGCATATAAGTTGGATTTATCTAAAGCCTATGACAGAGTGGATTGGGTTTTCCTGGAGCAAACGATGCTGAAGTTGGGTTTCGCTCGCCAGTGGGTACAGTGGATTATGATATGTGTGACCTCGGTGAGATATTTCGTGAGATTTAATGGAGCCATCTTAGATTCGTTTGCACCGTCGCGAGGGCTTCGGCAAGGTGACCCACTATCTTCATTTCTGTTTCTTTTTGTCGCTGATGGTTTATCTGCTCTTCTCAGACAAGGCATTGAAAACCAGAGTCTCCAAGCTTTAAAGATCTGTCCCAGAGCTCCAGCCATACCCCACTTGTTGTTTGCAGATGATACGTTGCTATTTTTTAAGGCAAACCGAGAACAAGATCAATACATAAAAATGGTGATCGAAAGATACGCCCAAGCAACTGGACAACTCATCAGCCCGCTGAAGTGTTCCATTCAATTTGGAGACGCTTGCCCTGCTGATATTCAGCTAGCAATCAGGAAGGAACTTCATGTTACAAATTCCGAATTTGAGGGGAAGTACCTTGGATTACCAACCCCGGACAGAAGAATGCACAGGGGTAAGTTCCAGATGTTGCAAGCAAGTCTCACGAAGAGAATCATGGAATGGGGGGACACCCTTTCCCAAGCCGCTATAGAGACAATGATCAAGGCTGTACTGCAAGCCATACCAACTTATATCATGGGTGTGTTCAAACTTCCAGTCTCTGTTTGTGATGATCTCACAAGACTGGTAAGAAACTTTTGGTGGGGCTCAAGAGATGGGAAAAGGAAAACACATTGGAAATTATGGGAGAAAATCATACAACCAGAAGGTAGAGGAGGCCTTGGTTTTCGTGACTTCCGGGTCTTCAACCAAGCTTTACTAGCTCGCCAAGCATGGCGACTGTTAACAAGACCGGAATCTCTGTGTGCCATGGTTTTAAAAGCTAAATACTATCCTAATGGCTCCCTAGTGGACACTTTTTTTCCGGAAACTCCTCGCCAACTTGGCATGCAATTCAGCATGGTTTGGAACTGCTGAAACAAGGGATAGTTTGGTGTGTGGGCAAAGGCGAAAAGGTGCGGATATGGCGTGATCCATGGCTTCCAAGACCGCCTACCTACCGGCCGATTATGGGCCGTGGTACGTGTCGTCTACGTCGTGTCAGTGAGCTGCTAGATGGACATGGTCGTTGGGTTCCACAGCTAATTCAGCGGCACTTCCACCCCATAGACGCTGCATGCATCCTCAAGATCAAGGCTTCGCCGTAGCAAGAGGACGACGTCCTGGCATGGGCCCCGGACCCCGCGGCGTTTTCTCTGTTCGCAGCGCGTACCACCTCGGCATCGACTTGTCTACAAGCACCACCATGGGTGCGACAAGCAGGGCACCGGACGGCACTCGTGTTGTCTGGAAGGCAGTGTGGGGGTGCCCTGCCCCCCCCCCCCCCCCCCGCGGAAGGTACGCATATTTGCGTGGCGTCTAATTACAAACTCCCTAGCAACGATGGAAAACAAAGCAAAAAGAAATGTAGAGGTCGCTAATATTTGTAAACTTTGTGGCATGGAGTCCGAGGATACATACCACGCAATGTGTAGGTGCCCACTCGCTAGGATATGGTCTGGGAGGCGATGGCAAGCACGGAGCATATGCCACGCCTGGAGGATATCATCAATTCTGGACCGGAGTGGGCTCTCCATCTGATGAATCAGTGCACGGAGGAGCAGCTGCTGCCGGTGGTTATGACTTTTTGGAGAAGCTGGCACGCCCGCAATGAAATTGTTCATAACAAACCGACCCCATCAATCCAGGCATCTTGCAGATTTCTGGGTAGCTATATGGAGAGTTTGCGTTGCATCCAACAACACCCACATGAGGATGTGACCAAAGGGAAGATGGTGATCGAGAAGCAGTGCAGTAACATTCATGTGAGGAGGCCGGCCACTTATACTGAATGTAACAGGCAACCTGAGCAATGGACTAAGCCACCTGTTGGTTGGGCAAAACTGAATGTCGACGGTGCATGGCGCGAGTCCGAGGGATCAGGAGGTGCAGGGATGATTCTACGAGATAGCACAGGCACCATCATCTTTGCTTCTTGCAGGTTACTGACGACCTGTGGGAGCGCTCTGGAGGCCGAAGTAGCAGTGTGCATGAAGGGAATCACACTTACCCTCGAGTGGTCTACGCTGCCGTTCATTCTGGAAACGGATAGCAGTATTGCAGCCAACATGATTGCAGATTCTGAGCAAAATAGATCCCCTGTAGCTTCATTAGTTGGTGAAGCTAAGAGACTACTTGGGCTTGGCCGTGAGCATGTGATATCACTTGTGAGTAGGAGTAGAAATAAAGCTAGCCATTCCCTAGCTCAGATGGGGATTTCTGTACCTCGTACTGCTGTTTGGCTTCGCCATGGACCTGATGAAATTGGCACCATCTGCCAACAGGATTGTAATGATCTCCATTGATTAATACAATCCTTTTTTTCGCAAAAAAATGGTTAGCAGTGGCTTCTAAGGCCTCATGCAGCCACTTTTAATAGTGATGCGTTAGGACCAGCGCACCGGAATAACAACCTCCGTCAATGAAAAGTGTAGATAAAAAAGATCAAACCTGAAGATACACGAACAAAGACGAACGACGACCAGATCCGAACAAATCCACCAAAGACATATCCACATGATACACACCTCCACGCGTCCACCGACGACACTAGACGCACCACCGGGACGAGGGTTGGGCGGGGAGAACCTTATTTCATCTTCAAGGAGGCACCATCGTCTCGGCTTTCTGAGCAGGACAAAAAAGCTAACAAAACTCGAAGGAACATATAAAAACAGAGTCCCCCCGCCGGCAAGGGTCGGGATCCATTGCGCTGCCATGGTCCTAAGATCATCTCCAGCCGCGCCCCCAACAGGCCCTCCCAGACCCCTTTTTTTTTCGCCGGCGCCGAAAATTCAGCCCAGCCGCGCCCCTAAAAGCTCAATTTTCGCCGGCTTGGGCCTATTTTGGTGCCGGCGGACTCAAACCAAACCCAGCGTGCTGGGGGACGCCTGGGGGCGCCGAGGAAACAGATTTTAGCTGAACGGGAATGGGTGAGGGAGTCCTGGATTAGGGGGTGTCCGGATGGCCGGACTATACTTTCAGCCGGACTCCTGGACTATGAAGATACAAGATTGAAGACTTCGTCCCGTGTCCGGGAGGGACTTTTCCTTGGCGTGGAAGGCAAGCTGGGCGATGCAGATATTTAGATCTCCTACCATTGTAACCGACTTTGTGTAACCCTAACCCTCTCCGGTGTCTATATAAACCGAAGGGTTTTAGTCCGTAGGACAACATACAACAATCATACCATAGGCTAGCTTCTAGGGTTTAGCCTCCTTGATCTCGTGGTAGATCTACTCTTGTACTACCCATATCATCAATATTAATCAAGCAGGACGTAGGGTTTTACCTCCATCAAGAGGGCCCGAACCTGGGTAAAACATTGTGTCCCTTGTCTCTTGTTACCATCCGCCTAGACGCACAGTTCGGGACCCCCTACCCGAGATCCGCCGGTTTTGACACCGACATTGGTGCTTTCATTGAGAGTTCCTCTGTGTCGTCGCTTTCAGGCCCGATGGCTCTTTCGATCATCAATAACGATGCAGTCCAGGGTGAGACTTTTCTCCCCGGACAGATCTTCGTCTTCGGCGGCTTCGCACTGCGGGCCAATTCGCTTGGCCATCTGGAGCAGATCGAAAGCTACGCCCCTGGCCATTAGGTCAGATTTGGAAGTTTAAACTACACGACTGACGTCCGCGGGGACTTGATCTTCGACGGATTCGAGCCACAGCCGAGCGCGCCGCACTATCGCGATGGGCATGATCTAGCTTTGCCACCGAACAGTGCCCTGGAGGCCGCACACGCACCGGTTCCGACCCTCGATTCGGAACCAACTGCGCCGATCGAGGATGAGTGGTTGGACGCCGCCTCGGGGGCTGCGATCTCAACGGTGATCGAGCCGAACACCAGCCCCGCACTCTGCAAGCCCCGTGACTCTGAGGGGCCGGACTCCTATCTAGACTCCGAGCCCTCCACGCCCCAGCCAATCGAATCCGATTGGGCGCCGATCATGGAGTTTACCGCCGCGGACATCTTTTAGCACTCGCCCTTTGGCGATATTCTGAAGTCATTAAAGTCTCTCTCTTTATCAGGAGAGCCCTGGCCGGACTGCGGTCAGCAAGGTTGGGATACGGACGATGAAGAAATTCAAAGCCCACCCACCACCCACTTTGTAGCCACCGTCGATGATTTAACCGACATGCTCGACTTCGACTCCGAAGACATCAACGGTATGGACGCCGATGTAGGAGACGATCAAGAACCAGCACCTATAGGGCACTAGAAAGCCACCTCGTCGTATGGCATATACATGGTGGATACCCCAAAAGAGGGAGAAGGCGATGGAACGGCGGGGGATGACCCCTCCAAGAAACAACCTAAGCGCCGGCGTCAGCGGCGCCGCTCTAAATCCCGCCAAAGCAAAAACGGTGATTCCGGCACGGGAGATAATAATACTCCGGATAGCGCCGAAGAACACCCCCTCCAGCAAGATTCAGCACAGGAGGATGGAGAAGCCAGCCCTCATGAGAGAGCGGCAGACAGAGAGGTTGAAGATGATAACTATATGCCTCCCTCTGAAGACGAGGCAAGCCTCGACGACAACGAATTCGTCGTGCCAGAGGATCCCGTCGAACAAGAGCGTTTCAAACGCAGGCTTATGGCCACGGCAAGCAGCCTCAAGAAAAAACAGCAACAACTTAGAGCTGATCAAGATTTGCTAGCCGATAGATGGACTGAAGTCCCTGCGGCCGAAGAGTACGAACTCGAACGCCCCTCCAAGAGCTACCCAAAGCGCAGATTGCTACCCCGATTAGAGGAGGAAGCACCTAAACCTACATCACTAGCGCATGATACGGCCGATCGGCCACCTCGTGGCCGTGACAGAGAGGCCTCTCGGCCCTCCACTCAAGCCGCACCCCGGCGCCGCTCAAAACATTCTAAGGCACGGGAAAACGCGCCAGACCTGCGAGACATATTGGAAGACAAGGCGAGGCAAACAAGATCGATCTACGGATCGCGTGGGCGCCCCACGGCACGTGACGGTGATCTTTACTTCGGATATAATAAATCCGGCCGGGCCGAACACAATAGGCAAAGCTCGTTTGAGCTGCGTCGTGATATAGCCCAATACAGAGGCGCCGCACACCCCCTATGCTTCACAGACGAAGTAATGGATCATCAAATCCCTGAGGGTTTCAAACCCGTGAACATTGAATCATACGATGGCACAACAGATCCCGCGATATGGATCGAGGATTATCTCCTTCATATCCAAATGGCCCGCGGCGACGATCTACACGCCATCAAATACCTCCCACTCGAACTTAAGGGACTAGCTCGGCATTGGCTTAACAGCTTGCCGGCGGAATCAATCGGTTGTTGGGAGGACCTGGAAGCCGCATTCCTCGACAATTTCCAGGGTACCTATGTGCGACCACCAGACGCCGATGACCTAAGCCACATAATTTAGTATCCAGAGGAATCGGCTCGGCAATTCTGGACACGGTTCCTAACAAAGAAAAACCAAATAGTCGACTGTCCGGACGCAGAGGCCCTAGCAGCCTTCAAGCATAATATCCGCGACGAGTGGCTTGCCCGGCACCTTGGACAGGAAAAGCCGAAATCTATGGCAGCCCTCACGACACTCATGACCCGCTTTTGCGCGGGAGAAGACAGCTAGCTAGCTCATAGCAATAACTTGACCAAGAACCTTGGTAATTCGGACACCAAGGACAAAAGTGGCAGGTCGCGTCGGAACAAGCAAAAGCGCCGCGTTAACAGCGACAGCAACGAGGATACGACAGTCAATGCCGGATTCAGAGGCTACAAATCCGGTCAGCGGAAAAAGCCATTCAAAAGAAATACTCAGGGCCCGTCCAGTTTGGACCGAATACTCGACCGCTTGTGCCACATACATGGCACCCCCGAAAAGTCAGCCAATCACACCAACAGGGATTGTTGGGTGTTCAAGCAAGCAGGCAAGCTAAATGCCGAAAGTAGAGACAAGGGGCTGCGTAGCGATGACGAGGAGGAGCCCCGGCCGCCGAACAATAGTGGGCGGAAGGGTTTTCCCCCGCAAGTGCGGACGGTGAACATGATATACGCAACCCACATCCCTAAGAGGGAGCGGAAGCGTACGTTAAGGGACGTATATGTGATGGAGCCAGTCGCCCCAAAGTTCAACCCATGGTCCTCCTGCCCGATCACCTTCGATCGAAGGGACCACCCCACTAGCACCCGTCATGGCGGATTCGCCGCATTGGTTCTAGACCCAATTATTGACGGATTTCATCTCACAAGAGTCCTTATGGACGGCGGCAGCAGCCTGAACCTGCTTTACCAGGATACAGTGCGGAAAATGGGCATAGATCCCTCGAGGATTAAGCCCACCAAAACGACCTTTAAAGGCGTCATACCAGGTGTAGAGGCCAACTGTACAGGCTCAGTCACACTTGAAGTGGTCTTCGGATCTCCGGATAATTTCCGAAGCGAGGAGTTAATCTTCGACATAGTCCCGTTCCGCCGTGGCTATCACGCACTGCTCGGGCGAACCGCATTCGCAAAGTTCAATGCGGTGCCGCACTACGCATACCTTAAGCTCAAGATGCCAGGCCCTCGAGGAGTAATCACGGTCAATGGAAACACCGAACGCTCCCTCCGAACGGAGGAGCACACGGCGGCTCTCGCAGTGGAAGTACAAAGCAGCCTCTCAAGGCAGCTCTCCAGTCCGGTCGTTAAACGTCCGGACACTGTCAAGCGTGCCCGGAGTAACCTACAACAAGACCGCCTGGCACGTTTCGAGCAGGCGTAGCAACGCGGCCCCAACCCCGACCCTCGCGAAATAGCGAAACCAGTGCCTCGCGTACATAACTACGCTCTCGAAATACCATGGGCACAGGGGGAGGGGCACCATCACGGCACGCCCGAAACACGGCTTAAACCACACTAGGGGTTGCCGATTTCTTTATTTTTCTCTTACTTTCAAGACTCCATACTTTTGAAGACCTGTTCGGCAATCCAACTACCGCACAAACGATGCAAGAACCAGGGAAGCAGAAAAGCTACGCCGCATTGTAGAACTCCCAGGTGGTCTCTATCACGAGAAATATACCTGTTTTACATACTATTCCGCAGCCTGCCCCATGAAAGGACATGTTAAATAGTCCCGTTTTCGCTCATCGCACTATTTGTATCGTTCGGCTTCGATTGCAGCCTTTCTATAAACAATGCATAGCTTTTGTCTATTTTTTGCATTACTCCTTTTTACAAATATATGTTCATTAATGACATATTACACCCGTACACTTTGGTACGGTCAATACGCCAGGGGCTTCAGTACCCCCCCCCCCCAATATGGTGTGGGAAGTCCGAACACTTTAACAAGTGCGGCACCCCGAACTTATAGCATTATATGCATCGGCTCCGAATCATGTCTTGGGTCAATAGTTGGGTTTGCCCGGCTCCTATGTTTTGGTGCGTTACGTTCCGTTGTATCGGCTAAGGTAGCACTAGGAGAACTACTGCGATTGTGCCCCAGTTGAGCTGGGCGGAGCACCTCAGTAGAGAAAGCTAAAACTGACTGTCATGATGAAGCGAGAGACTGGTCGCTGTTCGAGAGGTTTTTCGAGTCCCTAAAGACTTATGCCGCTTAGAGCGAGGAGTCGGCTTTGTCCGGCCAAGGCATGGATAGCGCGATGAACTCGGTCTTCCGAATACTAGGGGCTTCGCCGAAATTTAAAATTATAGAGTTCTATGGCTAAGTGAGAGTGTTCAAGAATTATAGTCTGATTGCCTTCTCGTTGTGCTGAGCGCCTCCCTCGAAGGACCCAAACATGGGAAAAAGAGCGCTCAGGTTTATCCCGAACACCCCAGCACTAGTGGCATGGGGGCAGAAGCCGACGACTGTCCATCTCTCAATTTTGATAAACAGCCGCATAGAAGGTAATATTTTAAATTCAAAAAGCATTGCTTAGCGCATATGAACAAGTTTTCAGCGCACAGGACAATACGAGCAAGTTTACTCAAAAATTACATGCCTGGTACATTCATCCGCCATAAGGCGGGCACCCTTCAGAACGTCCTTATAATAGTTCTCGGGCTTGCGATGCTCTTTCCCCGACGGTGGCCCGTCCTTCACAAGCCTCTCACCGTCTAGCTTGCCCCAGTGCACCTTAGCGCGGGCAAGGGCCCTCCGGGCACCTTCGATGCAGACGAAGCGCTTGATGACTTCGAGCCTTGGACAGGCCTCCACCAGTCGCCGCACCAGCCCGAAGTAGCTCCCAGGCAGAGCCTTTCCGGGCCACAACCGAACTAGAAGGCCCTTCATGGCCTGTTCGGCCACCTTGTGGAGCTCGACCAGCTGCTTCAGCTGGTCGCTCAGGGGCACGGGGTGTCCGGCCTCAGCATACTGAGACCAGAACACCTTCTCCGTCGAGCTGCCCTCCTCGGCTCGGTAGAATGCGGCGGCATCGGACACGCTACGGGGAAGATCTACGAATGCTCCTGGAGAGCTCCGGATTCGGGTAAGTAACAAGAAGCTCACTTTTACATGTTTGCTTTGCATAAAGAATGCCTTACCCGCCGCTATCTTCTTCACCGCATCCAACTCTTGGAGGGCCTTCTGGGATTCGGCCTTGGCAGACTTGGCATTTTCAATAGCCGCCGCGAGCTCGGACGCTCGCGTCTTTGAGTCAAGCTCCAAACTCTCATGTTTTTCCATGAGAACCTGGAGCTCTTGCCGCACCTCGCCAACCTGCGCCTCATATTTCTCCCGCTCGGTGCGCTCCGCGGCCGCTTTGTTCTCGGCCTCGGCCAGCGCTTGCTTGAGGGTCGCCACCTCAGTTGTGGCCCCTACAGTAAGCCATGTTAATCCTGTCATATTTTTGCAATTGCACTTTTATATTTTTTTTCTTTTTCTATAAGGTATCTCTTACCTTCTTTCTCCTCGAGCTGCCGCTTGGCAAGGCCTAGCTCTTGCTCGGACCGTTCGAGGCCCTGCTTCAATGTGCCCACCTCCATAGTCAGTGCGGCGGTCGCCAACAGCGAAGCCTGCATACGCATATTGACTCTTTTTCTGTTAGACTCCTGCGAATTTAATTAGATCCTCTATTCGGCTTTTCTTTCCGAACGCCAAACAGAGCATCAGGGTCTATTGTCTATGCGGTAATAACTTCTACACATTCTGTACTTACCTCGAAGCCTGTTAGAAGGCTGGCACAAGCTTCAGTCAGTCCGCTCTTGGCGGACAGAACCTTCTGGATCACCGCACTCATAATAGTGCGGTGCTCCTCGTTGATGGAGGCGCCTTTAAGCACCTCCAACAGATTGTCCGGTGCCTCCGGCTGGACGGGGGCCGCCGGCTCAGTAGGCTTGCTCCTCTTGGAAGGAGTTCGCCTACCGCGGTCCGGAACCGTTGACGATTCCGGCGCGGTGTCCAGCTCAAAGCCGGACTTGGAGCCCTGGGGGGTCTTATCCCCTTTACTCCTGGAGTCCGGGAGGTCGCCTTGTGGCGCCTCCAGGACCACCTCCTCCTGGCTTGGAACCTGTTGGGACAACACTTCGGCGTCATCCGTAGGGCGGGGGCAGGTAGCTGCTGGAAGGGAATTCACATCCGACGAATCTAGGGAGCCGCTCGACGACTCGTCGAGCCCGGCTCGGGCGGACTGCATGATCATATTCGACATAAGGAAAGGCTGTGCCATAAAAGAGTACTTTAAATTACTCTGGCATCCGAATAACTTACATCTCGCCGGGCGCTTGGCCCTGTGTGGCCACTCCTCTTCGCCGTCTTCGGTGTCGGCGGAATAGTCCAGAGGAGGGGTCATCCTGTGCCTGGATCCCTCGGCCTCCCTTGTTGGGGCGGCCTTTCTTTTCTTTCCTCCCCCCGCTGGAGGGGGAGAGGGTTCTTCTTCCTCCTCCTCGTTTTCACGGGAGGAGCGCGTCTCGGATTCGTCGGATGATGAATCCGACACCTCCAAGCGACGGGAACTCTTTCGAGTCCCTGTGGCCTTCTTCTCCGGCACCACGTAAGGTGCCGGAGCCAGCAGCTTCGCTAAGTGAGCATCGGCTGGGTCTTCGGGCAAAGGGGCCGGACAGTCGATCTGTCCGGACTTCGCCTGCCAATCCTGTCAAAGGAAAGGGAGTTTAGATCCCGCATGGAGTCAAACTATGGAAAACCAACATCCTGTAAAAGAAAAAAATGGCTTACCGCACTAGCATGACACTGCGTGCTGAATCTGCGGTCCTCGGAAGCGGATGCGGGAGCCTTGGCGCCTTTGAATAGCACCTTCCAGGTGTCTTCGTACGTCGTGTCGAAGAGCCTGCTCAGGGTTGGGTGCTGCGCCGGGTCGAACTCCCACAGATTGAAATCCCGTTGTTGACACGGGAGGATCCGGCGGACGAGCATAACCTGGACTACATTAACAAGCTTGAGCTGCTTGTTCACCAGGGTTTGTTTGCATTTCTGCAGTCCGGTTACTTCTCCTTTGTTGCCCCACGACAGGCCCGTCTCTTTCCAAGACGTGAGCCGCGTAGGGGGTCCGGACCGGAACTCGGGGGCTGCGACCCACTCAGGGTCGCGCGGCTCGGTGATGTAAAACCACCCTGACCGCCACCCCTTCAGGGTCTCCACAAAGGAGCCCTCGAGCCATAGGACGTTGGCCATCTTGCCCGCCATGGCGCCTCCGCACTCCGCCTGGTTGCCGCGCACCACCTTTGGCTTGACGTTGAAAGTCTTGAGCCAGAGGCCGAAATGGGGGCGGATGCAGAGGAAAGCCTCGCACACGACGATAAACGCCGAGATGTTGTTGGAAGTATGCCCTAGAGGCAATAATAAAAGGATTATTATATTTCCTTGTTCATGATAATTGTCTATTGTTCATGCTATAATTGTATTGTTCGGAAATCATTCTACATGTGTGAATACATAGACCACAATGTGTCCCTAGTAAGCCTCTAGTTGACTAGCTCGTTGATCAATAGATAGTCATGGTTTCCTGACTATGGACATGGGGATGTCATTGATAACGGGATCACATCATTAGGAGAATGATGTGATGGACAAGACCCAAACCTAAGCATAGCACAAAAGATCGTATAGTTCGTTTGCTAGAGCTTTTCTGAATGTCAAGTATCATTCCTTAGACCATGAGATTATGCAACTCCCGGATACCGTAGGAGTGCTTTGGGTGTATCAAACGTCACAACGTAACTGGGTGACTATAAAGGTGCACTACAGGTATCTCCGAAAGTGTTTGTTGGGTTGGCATGAATCGAGACTGGGATTTGTCACTCCGTATGACGGAGAGGTATCTCTGGGCCCACTCAATAAGACATCATCATAATGAGCTCAATGTGATCAAGGTGTTGTTCACGGGATGATGTGTTATGGGAACGAGTAAAGAGACTTGCCGGTAACGAGATTGAACAAGGTATCGGTATACCGGCGATCGAATCTCGGGCAAGTATCGTACCGCTAGATAAAGGGAATTGAGTACGGGATTGATTAAGTCCTCGACATCGTGGTTCATCCGATGACATCATCGAGGAGCATGTGGGAGCCAACATGGGTATCCAGATCCCACTGTTGGTTATTGATCGAAGAGTCGTCTCGGTCATGTCTGCATGTCTCCCGAACCCGTAGGGTCTACACACTTAAGGTTCGGTGACACTAGGGTTATTAGGAAGACTTGTATGTGATTACCGAATGTTGTTCGGAGTCCCGTATGAGATCCCGGGCGTCACGAGGAGTTCCGGAATGGTTCAGAGGTGAAGATTTATATATGGGAAGTTGTCATACGGACACCGGGAAATTTCGGGGGCATATCGGTATTGTACCGGGGCCACCATAGAGGTTCCAGGGGGTCCACCTTGAGGGGCCAGCCCTCTCGGAGGGCCTCATGGGCCACAAGGGGCAGGGAACCAGCCCCTGGAGGGCTGGGCGCACCCCCTTCCCTTGGGCCCATGCGCCTAGGGTTGGGGGGAAACCCTAGTGGGGGCGCCCCCCTCCCTGGCCGCCGCCGCCCCTCTAGATCTCATCTAGAGGGGGCCGCCCCCCTTGCCCCTTCCCCTATAAATAGTGGGGGTGAGGGGAGGGCAGCAACACACAACAAGGCGCAGCCCCTCCCCTCCCCAACACCTCTCCTCCTCCGTCACACGCTTGGCGAAGCCCTGCCGGAGTACTACTTCTCCACCACCACCACGCCGTCGTGCTGCTGTTGAAGTCTTCTTTCTCAACCTCTCCTTCTCCTTGCTGGATCAAGAAGGAGGAGACGTCGATCGTCCCGTACGTGTGTTGAACGCGGAGGTGCTGCCGTTCGGCACTTGGTCATCGGTGATCTGAATCATGGCGAGTACGACTCCATCATCCACGTTCTTCTTGAACGCTTCCGTTGCGATCTACAAGTGGTATGTAGACGCTCTCCTATCCCCTCGTTGCTAGAATACTCCATGGATAGATCTTGGTGATGCGTAGGAAAATTTTAATTTCTGCTACGATCCCCAACAGTGGTATCAGAGCTAGGTCTATGCGTAGTTTCTATGCACGAGTAAAACACAAAGTAGTTGTGGGCGTCGAATTGTCAATTCTTCTTGCCGTTACTAGTCCTATCTTGGTTCAGCGGTATTGTGGGATGAAGCGGCCCGGACCAACCTTACACTTATGCTTACGTGAGACCGGTTCCACCGACTAACATGCACTAGTTGCATAAGGTGGCTGGCAGGTGTCTGTCTCTCCCACTTTAGTTGGATCGGATTCGATGAACAGGGTCCTTATGAAGGGTAAATAGAGATTGACAATTCACGTTGTGGTTTTAACGTAGGTAAGAAACGTTCTTGCTAGCAACCTATAACAGCCACGTAAAAACTTGCAACAACAATTAGAGGACGTCTAACTTGTTTTTGCAGCAAGTGCTTTGTGATGTGATATGGCCAGAAGTTGTGATGAATCATGTATGTGATGTATGAGATGATCTTGTTATTGTAATAGGAATCACGACTTGCATGTCGATGAGTATGACAACCGGCAGGAGCCATAGGAGTTGTCTTTATTTATTTATGACCTGCGTGTCAACTTAAATCGTCATGTAATTACTTTACTTTATTGCTAAAGCGTTAGCCATAGTAGTAGAAGTAATAGTTGACGTGACAACCCCACGAAGACACGATGATGGAGATCATGATGATGGAGATCATGGTGTCATGCCGGTGACGACGATGAACATGGCGCCCCGAAGATGGAGATCAAAGGAGCGGAATGATGTTGGCCATATCATGTCACTATTTGATTGCATGTGATGTTTATCATGTTTTTACATCTTATTTGCTTAGAACGACGGTAGCATAAATAAGATGACCCCTCATTAAAATATCAAAAATGTGTTCTCCCTAACTGTGTACCGTTGCTAAGGTTCGTCGTTCCGAAGCACCACGTGATGATCGGGTGTGATAGGTCCTTACGTTCGCATACAACGGGTGTAAGCCAGATTTACACACGCAATACACTTAGGTTGGATTGACGAGCCTAGCATGTACAGACATGGCCTCGGAACACGGAGGACCGAAAGGTCGAACATGAGTCGTATAGAAGATACGATCAACATGGAGATGTTCACCGATGATGACTAGTCCGTCTCACGTGATGATCGGACACGGCCTAGTTGACTCGGATCATGTATCACTTAGATGACTAGAGGGATGTCAAATCTGAGTGGGAGTTCATTCATTAATTTGATTAGATGAACTTAATTATCATGAACTTAGTCTAAATCTTTACAATATGTCTTGTAGATCAAATGGCCCACGGTAATGTCACCCTCAACTTCAACGCGTTCCTAGAGAAAACCAAGCTGAAAGATGATGGCAGCAACTATTCAGACTGGGTCCGGAACCTGAGGATCATCCTCATAGCAGCCAAGAAAGATTATGTCCTAGAAGCACCGCTAGGTGATGCACCATTCCCAGAAAACCAGGACGTTATGAACGCCCATCAGTCACGTACTGATGATTACTCCCTCGTTCAGTGTGGCATGCTTTACAGCTTAGAACCGGGGCTTCAAAAGCGTTTTGAGAAACATGGAGCATATGAGATGTTCGAGGAGCTGAAATTGATTTTCCAAGCTCATGCCCGGGTCGAGAGATATGAAGTCTCCGACAAGTTCTTTAGCTGTAAGATGGAGGAAAATAGCTCTGTCAGTGAACACATACTCAAGATGTCTGGGTTGCACAACCGCTTGACTCAGCTGGAAGTTAATCTCCCGGATGAGGCGGTCGTTGACAGAATCCTTCAGTCGCTCCCACCTAGCTACAAGAGCTTCGTGATGAACTACAATATGCAGGGGATGGAAAAGACCATTCCTGAAGTATATGCTATGCTGAAATCAGCAGAGGTAGAAATCAAGAAGGAGCATCAAGTGTTGATGGTGAATAAAACCACTAAGTTCAAGAAGGGCAAGGGTAAAAAGAACTTCAAGAAGGACGGCAAGGAAGTTGCCGCGCCCGGTAAGCAAGTTGCCGGGAAGAAGCCAAAGAATGGACCCAAGCCCGAAACTGAGTGCTTTTATTGCAAGGGAAGTGGTCACTGGAAGCGGAACTGCCCCAAATACTTAGCGGACAAGAAGGCCGGCAAAACCAAAGGTATATGTGATATACATGTAATTGATGTGTACCTTACCAGTACTCGTAGTAGCTCTTGGGTATTTGATATCGGTGCAGTTGCTCACATTTGTAACTCAAAGCAGGAGCTGCGGAATAAACGGAGACTGGCGAAGGACGAGGTGACGATGCGCGTCGGGAATGGTTCCAGGGTCGATGTGATCGCCGTCGGCACGCTGCCTCTACATTTACCTACGGGATTAGTTTTAAACCTCAATAATTGTTATTTAGTGCCAAGTTTGAGCATGAACATTGTATCTGGATCTCGCTTAATTCGAGATGGCTACTCAATTAAATCCGAGAATAATGGTTGTTCTATTTATATGAGAAATATGTTTTATGGTCATGCTCTGATGGTTAATGGTTTATTCTTAATGAATCTCGTACGTGATGATACACATATTCATAGTGTGAATACCAAAAGAGTTAAAGTTGATAACAATAGTCCCACATATTTGTGGCACTGCTGCCTTGGTCACATAGGTGTCAAACGCATGAAGAAGCTCCATGCAGATGGACTTTTAGAGTCTCTTGATTATGAATCATTTGACACGTGCGAACCATGCCTCATGGGTAAAATGACCAAGACTCCGTTCTCAGGAACAATGGAGCGAGCAACCAACTTATTGGAAATCATACATACCGATGTGTGCGGTCCAATGAGTGTTGAGGCTCGCGGTGGCTATCGTTATGTTCTCACCCTCACTGATGACTTGAGTAGATATGGGTATATCTACTTAATGAAACACAAGTCTGAAACCTTTGAAAAGTTTAAGGAATTTCAGAGTGAGGTTGAAAATCAACGTGATAAAAAGATCAAGTTTCTACGATCAGATCGTGGAGGAGAATACTTGAGTCATGAATTTGGCACACACTTAAGAAAATGTGGAATAGTTTCACAACTCACGCCGCCTGGAACACCTCAGCGTAATGGTGTGTCCGAACGTCGTAATCGCACTCTATTAGATATGGTGCGATCTATGATGTCTCTTACCGACTTACCACTATCTTTTTGGGGCTATGCTTTAGAGACTGCCGCATTCACTTTAAATAGGGCTCCGTCGAAATCTGTTGAGACGACACCGTATGAATTATGGTTTGGGAAGAAACCTAAGCTGTCGTTTCTAAAAGTTTGGGGATGCGATGCTTATGTCAAGAAACTTCAACCTGAGAAGCTCGAACCCAAGTCGGAAAAATGCGTCTTCATAGGATACCCGAAAGAAACTGTTGGGTATACCTTCTACCTCAGATCCGAAGGCAAGATCTTTGTTGCCAAGAATGGATCCTTTCTGGAGAAAGAGTTTCTCTCGAAAGAAGTAAGTGGGAGGAAAGTAGAACTTGATGAAGTGTTACCTCTTGAACCAGAAAATGGCGAAACTCAAGAAAACGTTTCTGAGGTGCCTGCACCGACTAGAGAGGAAATTAATGATGATGATCAAGATGCTTCTGATCAAGATCCTACTGAAATTCGAAGGTCCACAAGGACACGTTCCGCACTAGAGTGGTACGGCAACCCTGTCTTGGAAATCATGTTGTTAGACAACGGTGAACCTTCGAACTATGAGGAAGCAATGGCGGGCCCGGATTCCGACAAATGGCTGGAAGCCATGAAATCCGAGATAGGATCCATGTATGAAAACGAAGTATGGACTTTGACTGACTTGCCCGTTGAACGGCGAGCCATAGAAAATAAATGGATCTTTAAGAAGAAGACAGACGCGGATGGTAATGTGACCATCTATAAAGCTCGGCTTGTCGCTAAGGGTTATCGACAAGTTCAAGGAATTGACTATGATGAGACTTTCTCACCGGTAGCGAAGCTGAAGTCCGTCCGAATCATGTTAGCAATTGCCGCATACTATGATTATGAGATATGGCAAATGGACGTCAAAACGGCATTCCTTAATGGTTTCCTTAAGGAAGAATTGTATATGATGCAGCCGGAAGGTTTTGTCGATCCTAAGAATGCTGACAAGGTGTGCAAGCTCCAACGCTCGATTTATGGGCTGGTGCAAGCATCTCGGAGTTGGAACATTCGCTTTGATGAGATGATCAAAGCGTTTGGGTTTACACAGACTTATGGAGAAGCCTGTGTTTACAAGAAAGTGAGTGGGAGCTCTGTAGCATTTCTCATATTATATGTAGACGACATACTTTTGATGGGAAATGATATAGAACTCTTGGACAGCATTAAGGCCTACTTGAATAAGAGTTTTTCAATGAAGGACCTTGGAGAAGCTGCTTATATATTAGGCATCAAGATCTATAGAGATAGATCGAGACGCCTCATAGGTCTTTCACAAAGCACATACCTTGATAAAATATTGAAGAAGTTCAATATGGATCAATCTAAGAAAGGGTTCTTACCTGTGTTACAAGGTGTGAAATTGAGCTCAGCTCAATGTCCGACCACGGCAGAAGATATAGAAGAGATGAGTGTCATCCCCTATGCCTCAGCCATAGGTTCTATTATGTATGCCATGCTGTGTACCAGACCTGATGTAAACCTTGCCGTAAGTTTGGTAGGTAGGTACCAAAGTAATCCCGGCAAGGAACACTGGACAGCGGTCAAGAATATCCTGAAGTACCTGAAAAGGACTAAGGAAATGTTTCTCGTTTATGGTGGTGACGAAGAGCTCGTCGTAAAGGGTTACGTCGACGCTAGCTTCGACACAGATCTGGATGACTCTAAGTCACAAACCGGATACGTGTATATTTTGAATGGTGGGGCAGTAAGCTGGTGCAGTTGCAAACAAAGCGTCGTGGCGGGATCAACATGTGAAGCGGAGTACATGGCAGCCTCGGAGGCAGCACATGAAGCAATATGGGTGAAGGAGTTCATCACCGACCTCGGAGTCATACCCAATGCGTCGGGGCCAATCAAGCTCTTCTGTGACAACACTGGAGCTATTGCACTTGCAAAGGAGCCCAGGTTTCACAAGAAGACCAGGCACATCAAGCGCCGCTTCAACTCCATTCGTGAAAATGTTCAAGATGGAGACATAGAAATTTGTAAAGTGCACACGGATCTGAATGTCGCAGATCCGTTGACTAAACCTCTCCCTAAGGCAAAACATGATCAGCACCAGAACTCTATGGGTGTTCGATTCATCACAATGTAACTATATTATTGACTCTAGTGCAAGTGGGAGACTGTTGGAAATATGCCCTAGAGGCAATAATAAAAGCATTATTATTATATTTCCTTATTCATGATAATTGTCTTTATTCGTGCTATAATTGTGTTATCCGGAAATCGTAATACATGTGTGAATAACAGACAACAAACATGTCCCTAGTAAGCCTCTAGTTGACTAGCTCGTTGATCGACAGATAGTCATGGTTTCCTGACTATGGACATTGGATGTCATCGATAACGGGATCACATCATTAGGAGAATGATGTGATGGACAAGACCCAATCTTAACATAGCATAAGATCGCATAGTTCGTTTGCTAGAGTTTTCCAATGTCAAGTATCCTTTCCTTAGACCATGAGATCGTGTAACTCCCGGATACCGTAGGAGTGCTTTGGGTGTGCCAAACGTCACAACGTAACTGGGTGACTATAAAGGTATACTACGGGTATCTCTGAAAGTGTCTGTTGGGTTGACATGGATCGAGACTGGGATTTGTCACTCCGCTTGACGGAGAGGTATCACCGGGCCCTCTCGGTAATGCATCATCACAATGAGCTCAATGTGATCAAAGTGTTTGATCACGGGATCATGCACTACGGTACGAGAAAAGTGACTTGCCGATAACGAGATTGAACGAGGTATTGTGATACCGACGATCGAATCTCGGGCAAGTAAAATACCGATTGACAAAGGGAATCGTATACGGGATTAATTGAATCCTCGACATCGTGGTTCATCCGATGAGATCATCGTGGAGCATGTGGGAGCCAACATGGGTATCCAGATCCCGCTGTTGGTTATTGCCCGAGAGCCGTCTCGGTCATGTCTGCATGTCTCCCGAACCCGTAGGGTCTACACACTTAAGGTTCGGTGACGCTAGGGTTGTAGGGATATGTATGTGCAGTAACCCGAATGTTGTTCGGAGTCCCGGATGAGATCCCGGACGTCACGAGGAGTTCCGGAATGGTCCGGAGGTAAAGAATTATATATAGGAAGTGCTGTTTCGGCCATCGGGACAAGTTTCGGGGTTATCGGTATTGTACCGGGACCACCGGAGGGGTCCCGGGGGTCCACCAGGTGGGGCCACCTGCCTTGGTGGGCCACATGGGCCTTAGGGGGTGCGCCTTGGCCTGCTTGGGCCAAGGGGAACCAGCCCCAAAGGGCCCATGCGCCTAGGGTTCCATCTAGGAGGAGTCCTAGTGGTGGAAGGCACCTCCTAGATGGCTTGGGGGGAGGGAAACCTCCCTGGCCGCCGCCCCCCTTGGGAGATCAGATCTCCCAGGGCCGGCGCCCCCCCCAGAGGCCTATATAAAGGGGGGAGGGGAGGGGGGCAGCCGCACCCTATGCCCTGGCGCCTCCCTCTCCCTCTCCAACACCTCCTCCTCCTCCGTAAGTGCACGGCGAAGCCCTGCCGGAGTACTGCAGTTCCACCATCACCACGCCGTCGTGCTGCTGCTGGAGTCTTCTTCCCCAACCTCTCCTTTGCCTTGCTGGATCAAGAAGGAGGAGACGTCACACTTTCCGTACGTGTGTTGAACGCGGAGGTGCCGTCCGTTCGGCACTAGATCATCGGTGAATTGGATCACGGCGAGTACGACTACCTCATCCACGTTCACTCGAACGCTTCCATTGTGATCTACAAAGTGGTATGTAGATGCTATCTAATCTGAATACTCGTTGCTAGATGAACTCATAGATGGATCTTGGTGAAACCGTAGGAAAAATTTTAATTTTCTGCAATGTTCCCCAACAAGTTCGGGACCCCCTACCCGACATCCGCCAGTTTTGACACCGACAATGGGCCCACCGAGTCAGCGACTCGTCGCTTTCGTCGTTCTCATCGCCTCGGTTCCTGTGGGAATCAATGGCAAGCCTGCCGCGTTGCCGCGCCGATCAGCCTTCCTTTGCTGCCTCACGGGCTACGCAGTAAAGGCGCCGCGACGCGCGTCCCGCCCGCTCCCGCCACGCGGCACCTGGCGGGCAGCTTCTCACCGCCCAAGCTCGGCTATAAAACCCGACCACCCCGCCGGTGAACGCCACAGCTCGCCACTTCTCGCCACCGAAGCCCCTCTCTCCCACTCTTCCCCCGTCGACGAGAAATGGCCAAACATTACCCAGGCGACGACGCGGCAGCGAACGGCTTCGACCGACGCCATCTGCGCGAGGACGAGGCACGCTTCCTCTACGAGGCCGACTACCTGGCGCCCCCGGACATGCGGGTGTCGGACTCGTGGAGGCTGAGCGCCGGTGGCGTCCCGGTGCGCTCGGTGCCCACCGACGCGTCGAGATAGCGTGCATCCGTTCGTCGCCGTCGGAGGCGCGGCAGAACGAGCCATGGTACGCCGCGGACAGCCACACGCTGTGGGCGATGTACTTCGACCGCCGCCACACCGACTAGGTCGCCTCAGCAAACGGCGCTGTGCACCGCGGCTGCCTCAACCCCGACGGGCGGCGCGAATGGTGGGGCGTGCCCGACCGCACCCTCGAAGCCGTCTTCGCCTACATCGAGCCCGGTAACACGCTGCGCCCGGAGTACCCGGCGCCCCCGTCCTTCTCTCGCTGTCGCGGCGAATGGAGATGGCGACCTCCACATCGTCGGGATCCGGCTCGCTTTCCTCTGGGTCACCGGCGCTCCGCCCCGTCAAGCCGGAGCCACAGGAGACGCCGCTTTGGCATCGCACCCGCCCTCATTATCAACGTGGGTGACCGCCCCTTCCCTCGCTCCCTCCGCCTCGTCCGGCCGAACACCGAGCCGGTGTTGCTCCCCGTGAAGAAGGAGCACGAGGAGATGGCCGTCGACGATGAGACCGCCCTCAAGTGGGCGAAGGCGGACTACGACCACGAGCAGGTGGAGCGTCAGCGCCGGGCGTATGAGGAGATAAAAGCTCGGCACCGCGGACGCGACGAGGGTGGCGTCCTCGTCCTCGACAGCAATGACGAGGACGCGTCGGGGTCGTCCAACTCCCCGCGCGTCGGCGACCCTGGTCAGGGGTGCAGCAGGGACGACGGCGGCTCCGGCGGGATGCAGGGCGGCGACGGCGACGATGACAAGAACGACGGCGGCGGCGGCGACGACGACGACGACTACACGCGATTCTACAGGCTCCTCGGCATGTAGACGGCGGGCGGCAGGCGTAGTAGGGCTAGGCGTAGTTGTTTTTAAATCATGTTTTATGAATTTTTTAACAAATTTGAATGAAATCGCCGAGTTTCTGCCGAGTTTGCGTCGTGTTTGTGCCGATTTGGGGACGACCTGGGGCGGCGACTGGCAACACGTTCACCCCCACGCAGAAATTAACGCTAGTTCGGCCTAGAACGACGCTTTTTCGGCGTCTTGGGGGACTGAACGGCTGAAGATGTTCTAAGGCCACCAGAGATGAGACGGACTGGTGGCGGCACCAACGGGGACCCCAGGTTTTTTTTTGCGAGGAGGCGGCTGCCTATGTGCAAATGCGCCAAGTCGAACAATCAGGATTCCCCTCACATTGTTGTTACACTGCCACCATCCAAACCACTGGCGGAGCTATGTTGAGGCCGAGGGGGGCTGCTGCCCCCCCCCCCCCCCAGCCTGGACCAAACTCTGAAGGAAAAAAATTTAGGGAGGGCTTAGATGAGATTTTTTTTAGCAATTTACAACCCTAAATACTCATGTTTTTGCATTGCCCCCCCCCCCCCAGCAATTTGTACCAAGCTCCGCCACTGATCCAAACCTCACCCTGTTGACGCAACATCATTATTTCATTTTCTAAAATAAGAAAAGTAATAAAAAATAAAACAAAATCATAATAATGAAGTTTTGTAGGAAATAATGAATTAGTGGCATTGGTACTACCCTTTTAGAAAAAAGTAAAACAATGAAACAAATAAAGAAAAATGGTGCAAAAAATTTACACACAAATTGCACTTTTTCACAATATACAACAATAAGCATATAACAGTGGAATTTTTGCACACATAAGTTTCCAAAAGGGAATGAATTAGTGACATTGATATTTTACCTTAATGAAGAAATATGATGAAATAAAAACAAGAATAGTAAAGTTCTACGAGGAAAAATAAAATAGTGGCATTGATATTACCCTATAAGCTAAAAGTAAATGCAAAACATTGAGAGAAATAATGAAAATTTTGCACACAATTTACAATGTAAATTCTGAACTTTTTTCATATGCAATAACAAGCATACAATAGTATACTTTTTCACAAGCAATAATTCATAGGATGGAATGATTAGTTGCATTGGCATTACGCTTAAATAAGAAAACATGTAATAAAAACTAAAAAAATAAATTCGTGAGGTTTTCTAAGAAATAAAAGAATGAATTAGTGGCATATGTATTTCCCTTTAGAGAGAAAGAAAATTCAAATTGTAAAAACAAATATTGACAAAAGTTATTCGTTCTAATGTGAAACAATAAGCATATAATAGTGTAATTTGGCAAAGAATTCTCCTAAGAACGGATGAATTAGTGGCGCTGGTATTATCCTTAAAGAAGAAAGAAAATAAAACAAGACTAAAAAATATCAAAATACTGGATCTTTCTAAGGAAGAATGAATTAGTGGTATTGGTATTACATACCCATTTAGAAGAAAGAAAATGAAAAAAGAAACTTGCACTGAAATTGCACTTTATAAATATGCAAAGAATAATAATATAATAGTGCAATTTTATGCTCTACCGTAATTCAAACAATATTGTATATAGTAATTGCATGTATACATTTCCACGCTTCCCACATGCCAAAAATATCCATGTAGTAAAAAGAAAAACTGCCTAAATAATAAAAATAAAAGAAAAAGAAAAGGCACATACAAAGAAAACATGTGCAATGTGTAACCGGCTTCAAGCCCTATAGGAAAGTCGACTTAGCACAAATAGGGGCAAGTAAAAAATTCAGCCTAAGAAAAAAATGACTTATCCCAATCAGCGGCAAGTCAAAAATAAGCCTAAGAAGCCATGAAACAAAAAGAGATCTTAGTAGAAGAATAATGGTTAGAAAATTGACTTACCCAAATTTAAACCAATCAACTTACATATAGCTAAAGTGAAAACAAAAACGCAATTCCGCACCTAGTACGATGTCCAATATTTACCTTGGTCATCTATTTCTTTGAGATTCACACATATTCTTTACTAAATAGTCATTTAGCTTACCAACATTCTTCACATTCTAAGGTAAACACCTTTCAGTTTAGCTATTCCCCACTATGCAATACTTTCTGACAACCATATGGAATCATGCACTCCTGCTTCTTCAATCTTCATACACATAAGAGGTTTGAGCTGCTCCAAGGGAAAGTTTTTGTTGTGTGACGAAGGTCTTATGTTGACTAAGCAGGCAAGAGAAAAATGAAACATATTTTCGTTCATGGATATCGTCGGACTTTCCATCTCCATGCCCCCGTCCTTACTTACATTATAAGACCTTCGCTACACAAGTATAAGGGGTAATGGGTTGTTCACATTTGTTTTTGAAACTTAGCTATAATGACAAAGGAAAGAAAAACTTAAGACTCTAAAGTACATGCAAATGGTGTTGAAATATATTATCTGCCTCTGTCTATAGCTTGCACTTTTGGATCAGTTGACTGGAGGATGAACTCAATGCCTCTAGGCATGTGGCAGAATGTTTGGCCTCATGCACTAAAAGCTCACCCTTGGGTGTCGATTATGGCAGTTAGCTTAAAGAATACCAAAAAATTATAAAAAATGTTACCGAATACCAAAAACATTCTAATCAACGGTGAATCCATTATATATGATGATCATTTGCTGAATACACACTACTTTTTTGCAATATACATTGATTTTTTAATATAGAGTGAAATTTTTTGTATACAATGAATTTTTTAATTATACACAATGAAGATTTCTTTAAATACACTAGATTATTTTAAAACACATACTAAACAGTTAATTGTGCATTCTCAAAAGATGTTCATGGATTAGGAAAAAATCATGATTCAAAATTTGGTCGCTGATTCAGATAATATGTTCATAAATTTCCAACATATTCATAATTTGAAAAATGTCCATAATTTTTTAAACAGGTTCAAGAATTTTAAAAAAGAAAAAGGAAAGAGAAAGTAGAAAATAGAATGAAAAGCAAACATGAACTGGCAAAATAAAATAAAAAACCAAATAGAGAAAGTAGATAAATAATAAGACAATTTTTAACAAATTCTGTTTTTAAGATAAAAGCGAACAATTTTATAAAAGTGAACGAATTTACGAATTTTGGAATATTTATTGAAACATGTGAATTTACGAAAAAAAAGATTATGAAAAAAATGAAAAAAGTGAGATCAACTTCTGAAAAATAGAAATATTAAACGGAGAGAAAATCAATAAAGAAAATATGATAAAAAAGAAAAATATGAAGAAAACAAAACAAAACAAAAATTTATCCTAGCTACTTGGGCCGGCTAATCTGTGGGTTTTTCGCTATTGAGGGTGAACTTGCAATTGGGACAAAAAAGGTCGGACCACTAGTGGCGAGTCGAGGGTAGACTCGCAATTGGGTCCAAAATAGGCTGGACCCAGTTGCGAGTCAAGTGTGGACTTGCAACCAGGACAAGAAAAGGTCGAGCCTTGGTTGCGAGTTGACGGTGGACCTGCAACTAGGACCAAAAAATGTCAGGGCCCAGTTGCGGATCAAGGGTGGACTTGCAATTGGGTCCAAAAAATATCAGGCCCCAGTTGCGAGTCGAGGGTGGGCTTGCAACTCGGACAAAAAAGGTTGGGCCCTAGCTTCAACTCGGACAAAAAATGTTGGACCCCAGTTGCAGTTGAGGGTGGACTTGCAACTCAAAAAAAAAAAAGGTTGGGCGAGTCGACGATGGATTTGCAACTTGGACAAAAAAAATGCCTGGCCCCATTTGTGAGTCAAGAGTGGACTTCAACTATGACAAAAAAGGTTGGGCCCCAGTTACAAATTGAGGGTAGACTCCAAGTGGGACAAAAAAAGGTCAGACCCCAATTGTGAGTTGAGTGTGGACTTGCAATTAGTAAAAAAAATGTCGGGATCGAGTTGCGAGTCAAGAGTGGAATTGTAACAAGGAAAAAAAAAGGCCGGCCCCAGTTGCGACTCGAGGGTGGACTTGCAACCGAGACAAAAATGGCCGGACCCCAAGTTGCGAGTTGAAGGCGGAGTTGTAACTGGGACAAAAGGTTAAGTCCAATTTACGAGTCGAGGGGGGATTGGAACTGGGACAAAAAAGGTCGGGCCCCAATTGCGAGTCGAGGGTGGACTTGCAATGAGAAAAAAAGGTTGGGTCTCAATTACGATTGCATGGTGGAGTTGCATCTGGGACAAAAAAAGGTCGGGTCCCAATTGCGAGTCGAGGGAGGACTTGTTGGGGAACGTAGTAATTTCAAAAAATTTCCTACGCACACGCAAGATCATGGTGATGCATAGCAATGAGAGGGGAGAGTGTTGTCCACGTACCCTCATAGAACGAAAGCGGAAGCGTTAGCACAACGCGGTTGATGTAGTCGTACGTCTTCACGATCCGACCGATCAAGTACCGAACGCACGACACCTCCGAGTTCAGCACACGTTCAGCCCGATGACGTCCCTCGAACTCCGATCCAGCCGAGTGTTGAGGGAGAGTTTCGTCAGCACGACGGCGTGGTGACGATGATGATGTTCTACCGACGCAGGGCTTCGCCTAAGAACCGCTACAGTATTATCGAGGTGGACTATGGTGGAGGGGGGCACCGCACACGGCTAAAAGATCAAACGATCAATTGTTGTGTCTCTAGGGTGCCCCCTGCCCCCGTATATAAAGGAGCAAGGGGGGTGCGGCCGACCAGGAGGGGGCGCGCCAGGAGGAGTCCTACTCCCACCGGGAGTAGGACTCCCTCCCTTTTCCTTGTTGGGCTAGGAGTGGAGCGGGAAAGAGGAGGGAGAGAGGAAGGAGGGGGGGGGGCGCTGCCCCCCTCTCCTTGTCCTATTCAGACTAGGGGGGAGGGGCGCGCGACCTTGCCCTGGCCGCCTCTCCTCTTCTCCACAAAGGCCCACCATGGCCCATTAAGCCCCCGGGGGGTTCCGGTAACCCCTCGGTACTCCGGTAAAATCCCGATTTCACCCAGAACACTTCCGATATCCAAACACATGCTTCCAATATATCAATCGTCATGTCTCAACCATTTCGAGACTCCTTGTCATGTCCGTGATCACATCCGGGACTCCGAACAACCTTCGGTACGTCAAAACATATAAACTCATAATATAACTGTCATCGAAACTTTAAGCGTGCGGACCCTACGGGTTCGAGAACTATGTAGACATGACCGAGACACGTCTCCGGTCAATAACCAATAGCGGAACCTAGATGCTCATATTGGCTCCTACATATTCTACAAAGATCTTTATCGGTCAGACCGCATAACAACATACGTTGTTCCCTTTGTCATCGGTATGTTACTTGCCCGAGATTCGATCGTCGGTATCTCAATACCTAGTTCAATCTTGTTACCGGCAAGTCTCTTTACTTGTTCCATAATACATCATCCCGCAACTAACTCATTAGTTGCAAGTCTTGCAAGGCTTGAGTGATGTGTATTACCGAGAGGGCCCAGAGATACCTCTCTGACAATCGGAGTGACAAATCCTAATCTCGAAATACGCCAACCCAACAAGTACCTTCGGAGACACCTGTAGAGCACCTTTATATTCACCCAGTTACGTTGTGACGTTTGGTAGCACACAAAGTGTTCCTCCGGTAAACGGGAGTTGCATAATCTCATAGTCATAGGAACATGTATAAGTCATGAAGAAAGCAATAGCAACATACTAAACGATCGAGTGCTAAGCTAACGGAATGGGTCAAGTCAATCACATCATTCTCCTAATGATGTGATCCCGTTAATCAAATGACAACTCATGTCAATGGCTAGGAAACTTAACCATCTTTGATCAACAAGCTAGTCAAGTAGAGGCATACTAGTGATCTTCTGTTTGTCTATATATTCACACATGTATTATGTTTTCGGTTAATACAATTCTAGCATGAATAATAAACATTTATCATGATATAAGGAAATAAATAATAACTTTACTATTGCCTCTAGGGCATATTTCCTTCAGTCTCCCACTTGCACTAGAGTCAATAATCTAGATTACACAGTAATGATTCTTACACCCGTGGAGCCTTGGTGCTGATCATGTTTTGCTTGTGGAAGAGGCTTAGTCAACGGGTCTGCAATATTCAGATCCATATGTATCTTGCAAATTTCTATGTCTCCCACCTGGACTAAATCCCGGATGGAATTGAAGCGTCTCTTGATGTGCTTGGTTCTCTTGTGAGATCTGGATTCCTTCACCAAGGCAATTGCACCAGTATTGTCACAAAAGATTTTCATTGGACCCAATGCACTAGGTATGACACCTAGATCGGGTATGAACTCCTTCATCCAGACTCCTTCATTTGCTGCTTCCGAAGCAGCTATGTACTCCACTTCACACGTATATCCTGCCACAACACTTTGTTTAGAACTGCACCAACTGACAGCTCCACCGTTTAATGTAAACATGTATCCAGTTTGCGATTTAGAATCGTCCGGATCAGTGTCAAAGCTTGCATCAACGTAACCATTTATGATGAGCTCTTTTTCACCTCCATAAACGAGAAACATATCCTTAGTCCTTTTCAGGTATTTCAGGATGTTCTTGACCGCTGTCCAGTGATCCACTCCTGGATTACTTTGGTACCTCCCTGCTAGACTTATAGCAAGGCACACATCAGGTCTAGTTCACAACATTTCATACATGATAGAGCCTATGGCTGAAGCATAGGGAACATCTTTCATCTTCTCTCTATCTTCTGATGTGGTCGGGCATTAAGTCTTACTCAACTTCACACCTTGCAACACAGGCAAGGACCCTTTCTTTGCTTGATCCATTTTGAACTTCTTCAAAACTTTGTCAAGGTATGTGCTTTGTGAAAGTCCAATTAAGCGTCTTGATCTATCCCTATAGATCTTGATGCCCAATATATAAGCAGCTTCACCGAGGCCTTTTCATTGAAAAACTCTTATTCAAGTATCCCTTTATGCTATCCGGAAATTCTATATCATTTCCAATTAGCAATATGTCATCCACATATAATATCAGAAATGCTACAGAGCTCCCGCTCACTTTCTTGTAAATACAGGCTTCTCCAAAAGTCTGTATAAAACCAAATGCTTTGATCACACTATCAAAGAATTTATTCCAACTCCGAGAGGCTTGCACCAGTCCATAAATGGATCGCTGGAGCTTGCACACTTTGTTAGCTCCCTTTGGATCGACAAAACCTTCCGGTTGCATCATATACAACTCTTCTTCCAGAAACCCATTCAGGAATGCAGTTTTTACATCCATTTGCCAAATTTCATAATCATAAAATACGACAATTGCTAACATGATTCGGACAGACTTAAGCATCGCTACGGGTGAGAAGGTCTCATCGTAGTCAATTCCTTGAACTTGTCAAAAACCTTTCGCAATAAGTCGAGCTTTATAGACAGTAACATTACCGTCAGCGTCAGTCTTCTTCTTGAAGATCCATTTATTGACAATGGCTTCCCGATCATGGGGCAAGTCAACCAAAGTCCACACTTTGTTCTCATACACGGATCCCATCTCAGATTTCATGGCCTCAAGCCATTTTGCGGAATCTGGGCTCACCGTCGCTTCTTCATAGTTCGTAGGTTCGTCATGGTCTAGTAACATAACCTCCAGAACAGGATTACCGTACCACTCTGGTGCGGATCTTACTCTGGTTGACCTACGAGGTTCAGTAACAACTTGATCTGAAGTTTCATGATCATCATCATTACCTTCCTCACTAATTGGTGTAGGTGTCCCAGAAACCGGTTTCTGCGATAAACAATTTTCCAATAAGGGAGCAGGTACAGTTACCTCATCAAGTTCTACTTTCCTCCCACTCACTTCTTTCGAGAGAAACTCCTTCTCTAGAAAGATTCCGAATTTAGCAACAAAAGCCTTACCTTCGGATCTGTGATAGAAGGTGTACCCAACTGTCTCTTTTGGGTATCCTATCAAGACACATTTTTTCGATTTGGATTCGAGCTTATCAGGTTGAAGCTTTTTCACATAAGCATCGCAGCCCTAAACTTTAAGAAACGGCAGCTTTGGTTTCTTGCCAAACCACAGTTCATAAGGCGTCGTCTCAATGGATTTTGATGGTGCCCTATTTAATTTGAATGCGGCTGTCTCTAATGCATAACCCCAAAACAATAGTGGTAAATCAGTAAGAGACATCATAGATCGCACCATATCTAGTAAAGTACGATTACGACATTCGGACACACCATTACGCTGTGGTGTTCCGGGTGGCGTGAGCTGCGAAACTATTCCGCATTATTTCAAATGTAGACCAAACTTGTAACTCAAATATTCTCCTCCACGATCAGATCGTAGAAACTTTATTTTCTTGTTACGATGATTTTCAACTTCACTCTGAGATTCTTTGAACTTTTCAAATGTTTCAGACTTATGTTTCGTTAAGTAGATATACCCATATCTGCTCAAATCATCTGTGAAGGTGAGAAAATAACGATATCCGCCGCGATCCTCAATATTCATCGGACCACATACATCTGTATGTATGATTTCCAACAAATCTGTTGCTCTCTCCATAGTTCCGGAGAACGGCGTTTTGGTCATCTTGCCCATAAGGCACGGTTCGCAAGTACCAAGTGATTCATAATCAAGTGGTTCCAAAAGTCCATCAGTATGGAGTTTCTTCATGTGCTTTACACCGATATGACCTAAACGGCAGTGCCACAAATAAGTTGCACTATCATTATCAACTCTGCATCTTTTGGTTTCAACATTATGAATATGTGTGTCACTACTATCGAGATTCAATAAGAATAGACCACTCTTCAAGGGTGCATGACCATAAAAGATATTACTCATATAAATAGAACAACCATTATTCTCAGGTTTAAATGAATAACCGTCTCACATCAAACAAGATCCAGATATAATGTTCATGCTTAACGCTGGCACCAAATAACAATTATTTAGGTCTAAAACTAATCCCGAAGGTAGATGTAGAGGTAGCGTGCCGACCGCGATCACATCGACTTTGGAACCATTTCCCACGCGCATCGTCACCTCGTCCCTAGCCAATCTTCGCTTAATCCGTAGTCCCTGTTTCGAGTTGCAAATATTAGTAACAAAACCAGTATCAAATACCCAGGTGCTACTGCGAGCATTATTAAGGTACACATTAATAACATGTATATCACATATACCTTTGTTCACCTTGCCATCCTTCTTATCCGCCAAATACTTGGGGCAGTTCCGCTTCCAGTGACCAGTCTGCTTGCAGTAGAAGCACTCAGTTTCAGGCTTAGGTCCAGACTTGGGTTTCTTCTCCTGAGCAGCAACTTGCTTGCTGTTCTTCTTGAAGTTCCCCTTCTTCTTCCCTTTGCCCTTTTTCTTGAAACTAGTGGTCTTGTTGACCATCAACACTTGATGCTCCTTTTTGATTTCTACCTCCGCAGCTTTTAGCATCGCTAAGAGCTCGGGAATTGTCTTATCCATCCCTTGCATATTATAGTTCATCACGAAGCTCTTGTAGCTTGGTGGTAGTGATTGGAGAATTCTGTCAATGACGCTATCATCCGGAAGATTAACTCCCAGTTGAATCAAGTGATTATTATACCCAGACATAGTATATGCTCACTGACAGAACTATTCTCCTCTATCTTGCAGCTGTAGAACTTATTGGAGACTTCATATCTCTCAATCCGGGCATTTGCTTGAAATATTAACTTCAACTCCTGGAACATCTCATATGCTCCATGACATTCAAAACATCGTTGAAGTCCCGGTTCTAAGCCGTAAAGCATGGCACACTGAACTATTGAGTAGTCATCTGCTTTGCTCTGCCAGATGTTCTTAACATCGTCAGTTGTATCTGCAGCAGGCCTGGCACCCAGCGGTGCTTCCAGGACGTAATTCTTCTGTGCAGCAATGAGGACAATCCTCAAGTGACGGACCCAGTTCGTGTAATTGCTACCATCATCTTTCAACTTTGCTTTCTCAAGGAACCCATTAAAATTCAACGGAACAACAGCACGAGCCATCTATCTACAATCAACATAGACAAGCAAGATACTATCAGGTACTAAGTTCATGATAAATTTAAGTTCAATTAATCATATTACTTAAGAACTCCCACTTAGATAGACATCCCTCTAATCCTCTAAGTGATCACGTGATCCAAATCAACTAAACCATGTCCGATCATCACGTGAGTGGAGTAGTTTCAATGGTGAACATCACTATGTTGATCATATCTACTATATGATTCACGCTTGACCTTCCGGTCTCCGTGTTCCGAGGCCATATCTGTTATATGCTAGGCTCGTCAAGTTTGACCTGAGTATTCTGCGTGTGCAACTGTTTTGCACCCGTTGTATTTGAACGTAGAGCCTATCACACCCGATCATCACGTGGTGTCTCAGCACAAAGAACTTTCGCAACGGTGCATACTCAGGGAGAACACTTATACTTTGATAATTTAGTGAGAGATCATCTTATAATGCTACCGTCAATCAAAGCAAGATAAGATGAATAAAAGTATTGCTCCATGCTATATTATCTACTGTTTTGAACCATCTTAGTGAGAGATCATCTCCAACGTATCTATAATTTTTGATTGCTCCATGCTATATTATCTATTGTTTTGGACCATATTGGGCTTTATTTTCCACTTTTATATTACTTTTGGGACTAACCTATTAATCGAAGGCCCAGCCCAGAATTGCTGTTGTTTGCCTATTTCAGTGTTTCGAAGAAACGGAATATCAAACGGAGTCCAAACGGAATGAAACCTTCGGGAACGTGATTTTCTCACCGAATATGATCCAGGAGACTTGGACCCCCCGTCAAGAAAGAAAGGAGGTGGCCACGAGGGTGGAGGGCGCCCCCTGCCTCGTGGGCCCCCTATGCTCCACCGACGTACTCCTTCCTCCTATATATACCTACGTACCCCCAAACGATCAGATACGGAGCCAAAAACCTAATTCCACCGCCGCAACCTTCTGTATCCACGAGATCCCATCTTGGGGCCTGTTCCGGAGCTCCGCCGAAAGGGGAATCCACCACGGAGGGCTTCTACATCATCACCATAGCCCCTCCAATGAAGTGTGAGTAGTTTACCTCAGACCTTCGGGTCCATAGTTAGTAGCTAGATAGCTTCTTCTCTCTTTTTGGATCTCAATACAATGTTCTCCCCCTCTCTTGTGGAGATCTATTCGATGAAATCTTCTTTTTGTGGTGTGTTTGTTGAGACCGATGAGTTGTGGGTTTATGATCAAGTTTATAAATGAACAATATTTGAATCTTCTCTGAATTCTTTTGTGCATGATTGGTTATCTTTGCAAGTCTCTTCAAATTATCAGTTTGGTTTGGCCTACTAGATTGGTTTTTCTTGCAATGGGAGAAGTGCTTAGCTTTGGGTTCAATCTTGCGGTGTCCTTTCCAAGTGACAGTAGGGGCGGCAAGGCACGTATTGTATTGTTGCCATCGAGGATAACAAGATGGGGTTTTTATCATATTGCATGAATTTATCCCTCTACATCATGTCATCTTGCTTAAGGCGTTACTCTATTTTCTTGAACTTAATACTCTAGATGCATGCTGGATAGAGGTCGATGAGTGGAGTAATAGTAGTAGACGCAGGCAGGAGTCGGTCTACTTGTCTCGGACGTGATGCCTATATACATGATCATACCTAGATATTCTCATAACTATGCTCAATTCTGTCAATTGCTCAACAGTAATTTGTTCACCCACCGTAGAATACTTATGCTCTTGAGAGAAGCCACTAGTGAAATCTATGGCCCCCGGGTCTATTCTCATCATATCAATCTTCCATCACTTTATTATTGCTTTGATTTTTTTTACTTTGCTTTTATTTTACTTTGCATCTTTATACCAAAAATACCAAAAATATTATCTATCATCTCTATCAGATCTCACTCTCGTAAGTGACCATGAAGGGATTGACAACCCCTAATCGCGTTGGTTGCATGGAGCTATTTGTTTTCTGTGGTACGAGGGACTCGCGCGTAGCCTCCTACTGGATTGATACCTTGATTCTCAAAAACTGAGGGGAATACTTACTCTACTCTGCTGCATCACCCTATCCTCTTCAAGGAAATCCAACGCAGTGCTCAAGAGTTAGCAGGAAGATTTCTGGCGTCGTTGCCGGGGAGGTCTTCGCAAAAGTCAACATACCAATTACCCATCACAATGCCTTATCTCGCATTACATTATTTGCCATTTGCCTCTCGTTTTCCTCTCCCCCACTTCACCCTTGCCGTTTTATTTGCCCTCTCTTTTTCATTCGCCTTCTTCCCGTATGTATCTTTGTTTGTGTTTCCTTGTGCCCTCTATATGCTTGCATCTTCGCTTGCTGAAAATCTATTGATATGGATCCACTTAAAGTGTTCTACTTGGATCATCTTTGATCCTTATGCGCTCGTGCTGAAACCCCAACTAGCCTAGTTGATGGGAAATCTTTAGATGAGCATGCTCATTTTGTGCGTCATCATTTGTCTGAAAAAGGGAAGATCTTATGGTATCATATAAATAGTTTGCTATGCTATGCTTCGAACCTTTGTGAAATTTGTGATTTTACTTGTTGCTCTAAGAGCCCTAAAAAACACCTTCCCTACCTATGTGAGTTCAACGATAATGAAATCTTATCTTCCTATGCAAAGGGTGTTTACAGTTACTATGATACTATGATATTGAACAAATTGAAGAATTTGTTGCTTTTAAGGGTGCTCATGAAGTTGCTTCTTTGATTGAAAAGTATGATTTTACTCTCAACAAATCTGAAAATTCCGTCATACTTAATTATTGCAATGAAAGCTTTGCTCATAATGGCTATGTCCAAGAATTTATTGAAATAATGACCGTTGCTTTGGAAGGAAATAATGATATGCATGAATATATAGATAATGATGATTCCGATGATCTGGTTGAAATATCCCTTGATGAACATGATGCTTGCTATTCTGGTGGCCATGATGCCAATATTTATGAAGATGAATTTGCTATAGTTCCTTATGTTAAACATGAGATCGTTGCTATTGCACCCATATTTGACAGGTCCTTCGATGAAAAGCATGATTGCAATGATTTTACTATAAACTCTCTTGATGTCAATTGTGCTAATAATATGCAAAACCCTAAGCTTGGGGATGCTAGTTTTGCTATGTCTACTACTTGTTGCAATGATCATGATTGGGGTGATTCTTCTTATGATCTTGAAAATTTATTTAAGCCCCATGATGAATATAAGATTGATAATAGTGTTTGCAATAATATTGAAAGTGGGTTTGTAAGAGTGTCAACTTTAGATCCCACATATTTGGATAACATTCAATCTTATGAAATTTTTGATAAAAGCGGGCTTGGAGAAATCATGACTTTAGTTAATGATAATCCCACTATTTTTGGAAGAGTTTCAACTTTGCATGCATGTGGATCGTGTTGAGAATATGTTATGTGATAGCTATATTGTTGAATTTTATTATGATCCTACATGTATTTATTATGAGAGAGGAAAATATGGTTATAGAAATTTTCACGTTACTAAATTACCTCTCGTTATGTTGAGATTGCTATTGTTCCTTTCCGCTTCCTTGCATATGCTAGTTTTTCTTGCTATGATAATTTGTTTTCCTATAATATGCCTATGCATAGGAAGTATGTTAGACTTAAGTGTGTTTGTCACATGTTTTATGATGCTCTCTTTGTGCCTCAATTCTTGTCTTTCTTGTGAGCATCATTGAAATCTCAATGCCTAGCTAAAAAGGCTTTAAAGCAAAGCACTTGTTGGGAGACAACCCAATATATTTCCTTTCTGTAGTTGAATAAATAATCCATCTACCTTCTGTTTAGATGTGGTTTTATGTTTTAATTAGTGTTTGTGCCAAGTTAAACCTATATGATCTTTTTGGATGATAGTTATTTGATCTTGCTGTAATTTCCATAAACTTTTGGTTCACGAAAACAATTATTACAAATCACCAGAACATGGTAAAATAGTGATTCCAATTTCTGCTGATCAATAAACAAATTGCCTAGGTCTTCCTATTTTGGCTGATTTTTTTTGGAGCTCCAGAAGTTTGCGTTAGTTACATATTACTACAGACTGTTCTGTTTTTGACAGATTCTGTTTTTCGTGTGTTGTTTGCTTATTTTGATGAGTCTATGGCTAGTAAATTAGTTTATAAACCATATAGAAGTTGGAATACGGTAGGTGAGGGAGTCCTGGATTAGGGGGTGTTCGGATAGCCGAACTATATCTTCAGCCGGACTCCAGGACTATGAAGATACAAGATTGAAGACTTCGTCCCGTGTCCGGAAGGTTCTTTCCTTGGCGTGGAAGGCAAGCTAGGCGTGCGGATATTCAAGATCTCCTACCAATGTAACCGACTCTGTGTAACCCTAACCCTATCCGGTGCCTATATAAACCGGAGGGTTGTAGTCCGTAGGACGAACACATCATAACCATCATCATACCCATAGGCTAGCTTCTAGGGTTTAGCCTCCTTGATCTCGTGGTAGATCTACTCTTGTACTACCCATATCATCAATATTAATCCAGCAGGAGTAGGGTTTTACCTCCATCGAGAGGGCCCGAACCTGGGTAAAATAAAGTGTCCCTTGTCTCCTGTTACCATCCGACCTTGACGTACAGATCGGGACCCTCTACCCGAGATCCGTCGGTTTTGACACCAACATTGGTGCTTTCATTGAGAGTTCCTCTGTGTCGTCGCCTTTAGGCCCGATGGCTCTTTTGATCATCAACAACGATGAGGTCCAGGGTGAGACTTTTCTCCCCGGATAGATCTTCGCCTTCGGCGGCTTCGCTCTGTGGGCCATCTCGCTTGGTCATCTGGAGCAGATCGAGAGCTACGCCCCTGGCCATCAAGTCAGGTTTGGAAGCCTAAACTACACGACAGATATCCGCGGAGACTTGATCTTCGACGGATTCGAGCCACAGCCAAGCGCGCCGCACTATCTCGAGGGGCATGATATAGCTCTGCCTCCGAACAGTGTCCTGGAGGCCGCATACGCTCCGGCCCCGATCCTCGATTCGGAGCCCGCTGCGTTCTTTGAAGATAAACGGTTGGACGTCACCTCGGGGGCTGCGATCTTAAAGGCCATTGAGCCGAACGCGAGCCCCGCGCTCGGCATGGCCTGTGACTCCAAGGAGCCGGACTCTTCTCCGAACTTTGGGTCATCCGTGCCCCCGCCGATCGAATCAGATTGGGCGCCTGTAATGGAGTTCACCGCCGCGGACATCTTTCAGTATTCACCTTTTGGTGATATTTTGAATTCTCTCAAGTCTCTCTCTCTGTCAGGAGAGCCCGGGCCGAACTATGGCCTGCGAGGTTGGGATTCGGATGACGAAGAAATTCAAAGCCCACCCACCACCCACTTAATAGCCACTGTCGACGATATATCCGACATGCTCGACTTCGGCTCCGCGGACTTCGACGGTATGGACGACGAAGGAGGAGACGAGCAAGAACCAGCACCTGTAGGGCGCTGGACCGCCACCTCGTCATACGACATATACATGGTGGATGCTCCAAAAGATGGAGATGGCGATGGAACAGCGGAGGATGGCACTTCGAAAAAGCCTCCAAAACGCCGACGTCAGCGGCGCCGCTCCAAATCCCGCCACAGCAGAAACGGTGATTCCAGCACGGGAGATAATACTACCCCGGACAGTGCCAAGGAACACCAAAACTAGCAGGATTCGGCACAGGAAGATGGAAAAGACCGCCCTCATGAGAGAGCGGCAGAGCGAGAGGTCGAGGACGATAACTACATGCCTCCCTCCAAAGACGAGGCAAGCCTCGGCGACGATGAATTCATCGTACCATCAGACCTCGCTGAACAAGAGCGCTTTCAATGCAGGCTTTTAGCCACGACGAACAGCCTAAAGAAAAAGCAGCAACAGCTTAGAGCTGATCAAGATTTGCTAGCTGACAGATGGACTGAAGTCCTTGCGGCCGAAGAGCACGAGCTCGGACGCCCCTCCAAAAACTATCCTAAGCGCAGGCCGCTACCCCAATCAGAGGAGGAAGCCCAAGACATGGCAGACCGGCCACCTCGCGGCCGCGACAGAGAAGCCTGTCGAACATCCAAACAAGCCATGCCCCGCGGCCACTTTACCAAGGCACGGGAACACGAACCAAACCTGCGAGACGTCCTGGAGGACAAATCAAGGCAAACAAGATCGATCTACGGATCGCGCGGACGCCCGAAGGCACGTGATAGTTTTCACTCCGGACACAATAAATCCGGCCGGGCCGAACACAACAGGCACAGCTCCTCCGAACTGCGTCGAGACATAGCCCAGTACAGGGGCGCCGCACACCCACTATGCTTCACATATGAAGTAATGGATCATAGAATCCCAGAGGGTTTTAAACCCGTCAACATCGAGTCGTACGATGGTACGACAGATCCGGCAGTATGGATTGAGGACTATCTCCTCCACATCGACATGGCACGTGGCGATGATTTGCACGCCATCAAATATTTACCCCTTAAGCTTAAGGGACCAGCCCGGCACTGGCTTAACAGCCTCCCCGCAGATTCGATCGGCTCTTGGGAGGACCTGGAGGCCGCATTCCTCGACAACTTCCAGGGGACCTACGTACGGCCACTGGACGCCGACGACCTAAGCCACATAATCCAGCAGCCAGAAGAATCGGCCAGGCAATTCTGGACACGGTTCCTAACAAAGAAAAATCAGATAGTCGATTGTCCGGATGCAGAGGCCTTAGCAGCCTTCAAGCATAACATCCATGACGAGTGGCTTGCCCGGCACCTGGGACAGGAAAAACCGAAATCCATGGCAGCCCTCACGACACTCATGACCCGCTTTTGCGCGGGCGAAGATAGCTGGCTAGCTCGCAGCAACAACTTATCGAAGAAGCAAGGTAATTCAGATACCAAGGACAAAAGTGGCAGGTCGCGACGGAATAAACAGAAACACCGCGTCAGCAGCGACAGTAATGAAGATACGGCAGTAAACGCCGGATTCAGAGGCCATAAATCCGGTCAGCGGAAAAAGCCATTCAAAAAGAATACCCAGGGCCCGTCCAGTTTGGACCGAATACTCGACCGCTCGTGCCAGATTCACGGCACCCCCGAAAGGACAGCCAATCACACCAACAGGGATTGTTGGGTGTTCAAGCAGGCAGGCAAGTTAAGAGCCGAACACAAAAACAAGGGGCTAGACAACGATGACGAAGAGGAGCCCAGGTCGCCGAACAACAACGGACAGAAGGGGTTTCCCCCACAAGTGCGGATGGTGAACATGATATACGCGACTCATATTCCCAAGCGGGAGAGGAAGCGTGCGCTACGGGACGTATACGCGATGGAGCCAGTCGCCCCAAAGTTCAACCCATGGTCCTCTTGCCCGATCACCTTCGATCGAAGGGACCACCCCACTAGCATCCGTCACGGCGGTTTCGCCGCATTGGTTCTTGACCCAATCGTTGATGGATTTCACCTTACAAGAGTCCTCATGGACGGCGGCAGTAGCCTGAACCTGCTCTACCAGGATACAACGCGGAAAATGGGCATAGATCCATCAAGGATCAAGCCCACAAGGATGACCTTTAAAGGCGTCATCCCAGGTGTAGAGGCCAATTGCATAGGCTCCATAACACTTGATGTGGTCTTTGGATCTCCGGACAACTTCCGAAGCGAAGAGTTAATCTTCGACATAGTTCCGTTCTGTAGTGGCTATCATGCTCTGCTTGGACGAACCGCATTCGCTAAATTCAATGCGGTGCCGCACTACGCATATCTCAAGCTCAAGATGCCAGGCCCTCGAGGTGTAATCACGGTTAGCGGAAACACCGAACGCTCCATCCGTACGGAGGAACACACGGCGGCCCTCGCAGCAGAGGTACAAAGCAGCCTGTTAAGGCAGCTCTCGAGTCCGGCCGCTACAAAGCAGGACAAAGCAAAACGCGCCCAGAGTAACCCGCAGCAAGACCGACTGGCGCGTTCAGAGCACGCGTAGCAATACAGCCCCAACCCCAGCCATCGCTACATAGCGGAGCTAGTACCTCGAGAACACAATTACGCCCTTACAATTCCATGGGCATAGGGGAAGGGGCAGATAAAACGGCATGCCAACAATACGGCGTCAAACGTACTAGGGGCTGCCCGGTTCTTCTTTTCTTTCAGGACTCCATACTCTGGATACAGTGTTCGGCCTCGCTGCCGCACAGACGATATAGGACCCAGGAAAGCAGACAAAACAACGCCGCATCATGGAACTCTCAGGTGGTCTCTATTTCGAGCGATATATCTGTTTCTAAATTCCACGGCCTGCGCCTGGTCAGGACATGTTAAATAGTCTAAATTTTTTTTCGCACTACTTGTATCGTTCGGCTTGAATAAACAGCCTCCTCATAAATAATGCATAGCTTTTCGTCTATTTTTTGCATTATCTTCTTTTAATATACATATGTTTACTCAAATAACATGATCGCACCCGTACACCATGGTACGGCAAACCACGCCAGGGGCTTTATTACCCTTCTATCTGGTGTGAGAAGTCCGTCCACTTTCACAAGTGCGGCACCCCGAACTTATAGCATTATATGCATCGGCTCCGAGTCATGATTTTGGTCATATGTTGGGTTTTCCCGGCTCCTATGTTTTGGTGCCTTACGTTCCGCTCTATCGGCTAAGGTAGCACTAGGAGAACCACTGCGATTGTGCCCCAGATCAGGTGGGTGAGCACCTCAGTGGAGAAAGCTAAAACAAACTGTCATGATAAGGCGCGAGACCGGTCGCTGTTCGAGAGGTTTTTCGAGTACCTAAAGGCTTATGCCGCTTCGAGCGGAGAGCTGGTTAAGTCCGGCCAAAGGCGTGGATAGTGCCCCGAATTCGGCCTTCTGAACTAGGGGCTTCACCGAAATTTAAAATTATAATGTTCTATGGCTAAGTGAGAGTGTTCAAGCATTATAGTCCGATTGCCTGGTTCGCTGTGCTGAGCGCCTCCCTCGAAGGACCCAACTATGGGAACAAGAGCCCTCAGGTTTATCCCGAACACCCCAGCACTAGTTGCATGGGGGCTGAAGCCGACGACTCGCCATCTCTCAGTTATTGATAAACGGCCGCACAGAAAATAATATTTTAAATTCAGAAAGCATTGCTTAAGCGCATATGAACAAGTTTTCAGCGCACAGGATACAAACGAGCGAGTTCATTGAAATAGTACATCTTTGGCACACTCATCCGCGACAAGGCGAGCTCCAGCGAGAACTTCCTTGTAGTAGTTCTCGGGCTTGCGATGCTCCTTCCCCTGCGGCGGCCCGTCCTTCACCAGCTTCTCTCCGTCCAGCTTGCCCCAGTGTACCCTTACACGGGCAAGGGCCCTCCGGGCACCTTCTATGCAGACGGAGCGCTTGATGACCTCAAGCCGTGGACAGGCCTCCACCAGCCGCCGCACCAGCCCGAAGTAGCTCCTAGGCAGGGCTTCTCCAGGCCACAGCCGAACTAGTAAGCCCTTCATGGCCTGTTCGGCCGCCTTGTGGAGCTCGGCCAGCTGCTTCAGCTGATCGCTTAAGGGCACAGGGTGTCCGGCCTCAGAATACTGAGACCAGAACACACTCTCCGTCGAGCTGTCCTCTTCAGCTCGGAAGAATGCGGCGGCGTCGGATGCGCTGCGGGGAAGATCGAAGAACGCCCCTGGAGAACTCCGGATTCGGGTAAGTAATAGGTATTTCACCTTTATATTCCTACTTTGCATTAAGAATGCCTTACCCGCTGCTATCTTTTTCACATCCTCCAACTGTTGGAGGGCCTTTTGGGCTTCGGCCTTGGCACTCTTGGTGGTCTCAACAGCCGACGCGAGCTCGGATGCTTGCGTTTTTGCCTCAAGCTCCAAACCCTGATGTTTCTTCATGAGAGCTTGCAGCTCTTGCTGCACCGCGCCGACTTGGACCCCAAGCTTTTCTCGCTCGGCGCGCTCCTCGGCCGCTTTCTTCTCGGCCTCAGCCAGTGCCTGCTTCAGGGTTGCCACCTCGGTTGTGGCCCCTACAATAAGCAGTACAATCCTGTTATTTCTTTTTGCAATGAAGCCTCTCTATAGGCACCTTTTTTTTCCTCTAAGGGGTATTTCTTACCTTCCTTTTCCACGAGCTGCCTTTTGGCAAGTCCGAGCTCTTGCTCGGACCGCTCGAGGTCCTTTTTCAGGACTTCCACCTGCGCAGTCAGTGCGGCGGTGGACAGCAGGGAAGCCTGCATATGCATATTAGACTTTTTATTAGACTCCTGCGAAAATTGTTGGATCCTCTATTCGGCTTTTCTTTCCGAACACCGAACAGAGCATCAGGGGCTACTGTCTATGCGGTAATGAATTTAGCATATTTTTTGCTTACCTGGAAGCCTGTTAGAAGGCTAGCGCAAGCTTCATTCAGTCCGCTCTTGGTGGACTGAACCCTTTGGACTACCGCACTCATAACAGTATGGTGCTCCTCGTCGATGGTGGCGCCTTCAAGCGCCTCCAACAGACTATCCGGCGCCTCTGGTTGGACAGAGGTCGCCGGCTCAGACGGCTTACTCCTCTTGGAAGGAGTTCGCCCACCGCGAGCCAGGACGGTTGAGTCCGGCGCGGTGTCCGGCACAAAGCCGGACTGGGAGCCCTGGGGGGTTTCATCCCCTTTACTCCTGGGGTCCTGAGGATTGCCTTGCGGCTCCTCCAGGACCACCTCCTCCTGCCCTGTTCGGCGGGACGCCGCTTCAGCGTCGTCCGCCCCGCTGGGGGAGACTGCGGGCGGGACAGAGTGCATGTCCGACGAATCCAGGGAGCCGCTCGATGAATCATCGAGTGCGGCTCGGGGCGGGCTGCGCAAATAGCATTCGGCATTAGGGTAAGCTGCATACTTGAAGATACTATGAGTCATTCTGGTATGTGAATACTTACGATGTCGCAGGACGCTTGGTTCTGTCCGGCCACTCCTTTCCGCCCTCTTCGGCGTTGGGGGAGTAGTCCGGCGGAGGGGTCTTCCTTTCCCTCGACCCCTCGGCCTCCCTTGTTGGGGCGGCCTTCTTCTTTTTTGCTCCCCTCGCTGGAGGGGGAGAGCTTCCTTGTTCCTCCTCCTCGTTTTCACGAGAGGAGGGCGTCGCAGACTCGCCACATGACGAGCTCGACACCACCACATTGCGGGCACTCTTTCGAGTCCCGGTGGTCTTCTTCTTCTTGACCTTCTTCTCCGGCACCACATAGGGCGCCGGAGCCAGCAGCTTCTCTAAGAGAGCTGGGGCTGGGTCTTCGGGCAGAGGAGCCGGACAGTTGATTGGTCCGGCTATCTTCTGCCACGCCTGTCAAAGGCAAAGGGAGTTTTTAGATCCCACATAGAGTTAATCTATGTAGAAAAGCTTAACGAACCTGTGAAAGGTATAAATAGCCTACCTCGCCAGCGTTGCGCTGCGAGCTGTATCCGCGGTCCTCGGAAGCGGATGTGGGGCACTCGGCGCCTTTGGTTAGCACCTTCCAGACGTCTTCATACGTCGTGTCGAAGAGCCTATTGAGGGTTTGGTGCTGCGCCGGGTCGAATTCCCACAAAGTGAATTCCCGTTCTTGGCACGGGAGGATCCGGCGAACGAACATGACCTGGATGATGTTGACATGCCGGATGGGCTTGTTCATCAGGGACCGGATGCAAGTTTGCAGTCCGGTCACTTCTTCTTCGTTGCCCCACGATAGGCCCGTCTCTTTCCAGGACATGAGCCGCGTGGGGGATCCGGATCGGAACTCAGGGGCCGCGACCCATTTCGAGTCGCGTGGCTCGGTGATGTAAAACCACCCTGCCTGCCACCCCTTTAAGGACTCCACAAAAGAGCCATCGAACCAGAGTGCGTTGGCCATTTTGCCGGCCATAGCACCTCCGCACTCCGCCTGGGTGCCGGACACCACCTTGGGCTTGACGTTGAAGGTCTGGTGCCAGAGGCCGAAGTGGGGGCGGATGCGGAGAAAGGCCTCACACACGATGATAAATGCCGAGATATTGAGGATAAAGTTCGGGGCCAGATCGTGGAAGTCCAGGCCGTAGTAGAACATGATCCCCCGGACAAAAGGGTGAAGTGGAAAACCCAGTCCACGGAGGAAATGGGGGATAAAAACTACCCTCTCATGGGGCCTTGGGGTGGGAAGAAGCTGCCCCGCCTCGGGAAGCCGGTGCGGGATGTCCTTGGACAGATATCCGGCCTTCCTAAGCTTTTTGATTTGACCCTCCGTAACGGAGGAAACCATCCACTTGCCACCCGCTCCGGACATCGCTGGAGCAGGTTGGGGAAGAAAGAGCGAACTTGGGCGTTGGAGCTTGAGTGCGCAAGAGATGGATGGGCAAAGGAGGAAGAAGGCGTAGGTGAAAGAGGTGGATTTTTATCCCCTTATATAGGCTAATGCCGTTATGCGTCCCCACCTACCTAATAAAACTCGTTTGCCGCTCACACGCCGTGGTACATGGCGCGGTTGGGTTACCCACGTCCGCATTAATGAGAATCCCGTTAAAAGGGGCACACGATCTCTACTTCGACAATACGTGCCAAGGAAACCGCCTCGTTGAACGTGCTGCGGTGGAACAACAAAAAATAATCCATACAGAAGGCTTGGTCGCAGTGTTATGACGCACTGCGGAATACGTCAGCAGATTTGATTTGTGTTTGTATTATTCTCTATATGGCAATACGTGGAAACTTGTTTTGCAGAGCCGGACACTATTTTTTGGTGTTTATTATCTTCTTGAAGAATTTGGAGGAGGAACCCGCCTTGCAATGCCGAAGACAATTTGCGCACCGGACTCGTCGTCATTGAAGCCTGGTTCAGGGGCTACTGAGGGAGTCCTGGATTAGGGGGTGTTCGGATAGCCGAACTATATCTTCAGCCGGACTCCAGGACTATGAAGATACAAGATTGAAGACTTCGTCCCGTGTCCGGAAGGTTCTTTCCTTGGCGTGGAAGGCAAGCTAGGCGTGCGGATATTCAAGATCTCCTACCAATGTAACCGACTCTGTGTAACCCTAACCCTATCCGGTGCCTATATAAACCGGAGGGTTGTAGTCCGTAGGACGAACACATCATAACCATCATCATACCCATAGGCTAGCTTCTAGGGTTTAGCCTCCTTGATCTCATGGTAGATCTACTCTTGTACTACCCATATCATCAATATTAATCCAGCAGGAGTAGGGTTTTACCTCCATCGAGAGGGCCCGAACCTGGGTAAAATAAAGTGTCCCTTGTCTCCTGTTACCATCCGACCTTGACGCACAGATCGGGACCCCCTACCCGAGATCCGTCGGTTTTGACACCGACAGTAGGTTTAACACCAATATAAATAAAGTATGAGTTCATGACAGTACCTTAAAGTGGTCTTTTGTTTTCTTTCGCTAACGGAGCTCACGAGATTTCTGTTGAGTTTTGTGTTGTGAAGTTTTCAAGTTTTGGGTGAATTTTTTTGATGGATTATGGAACAGGAGTGGCAAGATCCTAAGCTTGGGGATGCCCATGGCACCCCCAAGATAATATAAGGACACCAAAAAGTCAAAGCTTGGGGATGCCCCCGGAAGGCATCCCCTCTTTTGTCTACTTCCATCGGTAACTTTACTTGGAGCTATATTTTTATTCACCACATAATATGTGTTTTGCTTGGAGCATCTTGTATAATTTGAGTCTTCGTTTTTATTTTACCACAATCATCCTTGCTGTACACACCTTTTGAGAGAGCCATACATGAATTGGAATTTTGATAGAATACTCTTTGTGCTTCACTTATATCTTTTGAGCTTTATAGTTTTGCTCTAGTGCTTCACTTATATCTTTTAGAGCAAGGTGGTGGATTTGTTTTATAGAAACTATTGATCTCTCATGCTTCACTTAGATTATTTTGAGAGTCTTAAATAGCATGGTAATTTGCTTAAAAATCTTAATATGCTTGGTATTCAAGATTTGTAAAACTTTCTTTTGAGTGCGTTGAATACTAAGAAAAGTTTGATGCTTGATAATTGTTTTGAGATATGGAGGTGATAATATCAAAGTTGTGCTAGTTGAGTAGTTGTGAATTTAAGAAATGCTTGTGTTGAAGTTTGCAAGTCCCGTAGCATGCACGTATGGTAAACGTTATGTAACAAATTTGAAACATGAGGTGTTATTTGAGTGTCCTCCTTATGAGTGGCGGTCGAGGACGAGCGGTGGTCTTTTCCTACAAATCTATCCCCTTAGGAGCATGCGCGTAGTACTTTGGTTTTTGATGGCTTGTAGATTTTTGCAATAAGTATATGAGTTCTTTATGACTAATGTTGAGTCCATGGATTGTACGCACTCTCACCCTTCCATCATTGCTAGCCTCTTCGGTACCGTGCATTGCCCTTTCTCACATTGAGAGTTGGTGCAAACTTCGCCCGTGCATCCAAACCCTGTGATACGATACGCTCTTTCACACATAAACCTCCTTATATATTCCTCAAAACAGCCACCATACCTACCTATTATGGCATTTCCATAGCCATTCCGAGATATATTGCCATGCAACTTTCCACCATTCCGTTCATCATGACACTTTCATCATTGTCATTTTGCTAGCATGATCATGTAGTTGGCATAGTATTCGTGGCAAAGCCACCGTTCATAATTCTTTCATACATGTCACTCTTGATTCATTGCATATCCTGGTACACCGCTGGAGGCATTCATATAGAGTCATACTTTGTTCTAGTATCGAGTTGTAATCATTGAGTTGTAAATAAATAGAAGTGTGATGATCATCATTTAATAGAGCATTGTCCCAATAAAAAAAGAAGAGAAAGGCCAAAGAAAAAAAAGAAGGCCCAAAAAAAGGGGCAATGCTACTATCCTTTTTTTCCACACTTGTGCTTTCAAAGTAGCACCATAATCTTCATGATAGAGAGTCTCTTGTTTTGTCATTTTCATATATTAGTGGGAATTTTTCATTATAGAACTTGGCTTGTATATTCCAACAATGGGCCTCCTCAAATGCCCTAGGTCTTCGTGAGCAAGCAAGTTGGATGCACACCCACTTAGTTTCTTTATTTGAGCTTTCATACATTTATAGCTCTCGTGCATTCGTTGCATGGCAATCCCTACTCCTTGCATTAACATCAATAGATGGGCATCTCCATGGCCCATTGATTAGCCTCGTTGATGTGAGATCTTCTCCTTTTTTGTCTTCTCCACATAACCCCCATCATCATATTCTATTCCACCTATAGTGCTATATCCATGGCTCACGCTCATGTATTGTGTGAAGGTTTATAAAGTTTGAGATTATTAAAGTATGAAACAATTGCTTGGCTTGTCATCGGGGTTGTGCATGATGAGAGAATTCTTGTGTGACAAAAATGGAGCATGACTAAACTATATGATTTTGTAGGGATGAACTTTCTTTGGCCATGTTATTTTGAGAAGACATAATTGCTTAGTTAGTATGCTTGAAGTATTATTAATTTTATGTCAACATGAACTTTTGTCTTGAATCTTTCGGATCTGAATATTCATGCCACAATTAAGGAGAATTACATTGAAATTATGTCAAGTAGCACTCCGCATCAAAAATTCTTTTTTATCAATTACCTACTCGAGGACGAGCAGGAATTAAGCTTGGGGATGCCTGATACGTCTCCAACGTATCTATAATTTTTGATTGCTCCATGCTATATTATCTATTGTTTTGGACCATATTGGGCTTTATTTTCCACTTTTATATTACTTTTGGGACTAACCCATTAACCGGAGGCCCAACCCAGAATTGTTGTTTTTGCCTATTTCAGTGTTTCGAAGAAAAGGAATATCAAACGGAGTCCAAACGGAATGAAACCTTCGGGAACGTGATTTTCTCATCGAATATGATCCAGGAGGCTTGGACCCCCCGTCAAGAAAGAAAGGAGGTGGCCACGAGGGTGGAGGGTGCACCCCCTAGGGCGCGCCCCCTGCCTCATGGCCCCCCCTTTGCTCCACCGACGTACTCCTTCCTCCTATATATACCTACGTACCCCCAAACGATCAGATACGGAGCCAAAAACCTAATTCCACCGCCGCAACCTTCTGTATCCACGAGATACCATCTTGGGGCCTGTTTGGAGCTCCGCCGGAAGGGGAATCCACCACGGAGGGCTTCTACATCATCACCATAGCCCCTCCGATGAAGTGTGAGTAGTTTACCTCAGACCTTCGGGTCCATAGTTAGTAGCTAGATGGCTTCTTCTCTCTTTTTGGATCTCAATACAATGTTCTCCCCCTCTCTCATGGAGATCTATTCGATGTAATCTTCTTTTTGCGGTGTCTTTGTTGAGATTGATGAATTGTGGGTTTATGATCAAGTTTATCTATGAACAATATTTGAATCTTCTCTGAATTCTTTTATGTATGATTGGTTATGTTTGCAAGTCTCTTTGAATTATCAGTTTGGTTTGGCCTAATAGATCGGTTTTTCTTGCAACGGGAGAAGTGCTTAGCTTTGGGTTCAATATTGCGATGTCCTTTCCCAGTGACAGTAGGGGCAGCAAGGCACGTATTGTATTGTTGCCATCGAGGATAACAAGATGGGTTTTTTATCATATTGCATGAATTTATCCCTCTACATCATGTCATCTTGCTTAAGGCGTTACTCTGTTTTCTTGAACTTAATACTCTAGATGCATGCTGGATAGCGGTCGATGAGTGGAGTAATGGTAGTAGATGCAGGCAGGAGTCGGTCTACTTGTCTCGGACGTGATGCCCATATACATGATCGTACCTAGATATTCTCATAACTATGCTCAATTCTGTCAATTGCTCAACAGTAATTTGTTCACCCAACGTAGAATACTTATGCTCTTGAGAGAAGCCACTAGTGAAATCTATGGCCCCCGGGTCTATTCTTATCATATCAATCTTCCATCACTTTATTATTGCTTTGCTTTTTTACTTTGCTTTTATTTTACTTGCATCTTTATACCAAAAATACCAAACATATTATCTATCATCTCTATCAGATCTCACTCTCGTAAGTGACTGTGAAGGGATTGACAACCCCTAATCACGTTGGTTGCGTGGAGCTATTTGTTTCGTGTAGGTAAGAGGGACTCGCGCGTAGCCTCCTACTGGATTGATACCTTGATTCTCAAAAACTGAGGGAAATACTTACTCTACTCTGCTGCATTACCCGTTCCTCTTCAAGGAAATCCAATGCAGTGCTCAAGAGGTAGCACCTGGCCGCCTCTCCTCTTCTCCACAAAGGCCCACTATGGCCCATTAAGCCCGCCGGTATTCCGGTAAAATCCCGATTTCACCCGGAACACTTCTGATATCTAAACATAGGCCTCCAATATATCAATCTTCATGTCTCGACCATTTCGAGACTCCTCATCATGTCCGTGATCACATCCGGGACTCCGAACAACCTTCGGTACATCAAAACATATAAACTCATAATATAACTATCATCGAAACTTTAAGCGTGCGGACCCTATGGGTTCGAGAACTATGTAGACATGACTGAGACACGCCTCCGGTCAATAACCAATAGCGGAACCTGGATGCTCATATTGGCTCCTACATATTCTACGAAGATCTTTATCGGTCAGACCGCATAACAACATACGTTGTTCCCTTTGTCATCGGTATGTTACTTGCCCGAGATTCAATCGTCGGTATCTCAATACCTAGTTCAATCTCGTTACCGGCAAGTCTCTTTACTCATTCCGTAATACCCCGCAACTAACTCATTAGTTGCAATGCTTGCAAGGCTTAAGTGATGTGCATTACCGAGAGGGCCCAGAGATACCTCTCTGACAATCGGAGTGACAATTCCTAATCTCGAAATACGCCAACCCAACAAGTACCTTCGAAGACACCTGTAGAGCACATTTATAATCACCCAGTTACGTTGTGACGTTTGGTAGCACACAAAGTGTTCCTCCGGTAAACGGGAGTTGCATAATCTCATAGTCATAGGAACATGTATAAGTCATGAAGAAAGCAATAGCAACATACTAAACGATCGAGTGCTAAGCTAACGGAATGGGTCAAGTCAATCACATCATTCTCCTAATGATGTGATCCCATTAATCAAATGACAACTCATGTCAATGGCTAGGAAACTTAACTATCTTTGATCAACGAGCTAGTCAAGTAGAGGCATACTAGTGATCTTCTGTTTGTCTATATATTCACACATGTATTATGTTTCCGGTTAATACAATTCTAGCATGAATAATAAACATTTCTCATGATATAAGGAAATAAATAATAACTTTATTATTGCCTCTAGGGCATATTTCCTTCAGGACTTGCAACTGAGAAAAAAAAGGTTGGGTCCCAGTTGCGAGTCAAGGGTGGACTTGCAACTGGGACAAAAAAAGGTCGGGTCCGAGTTGCGAGTCGAAAGTGGACTTTTCAACTGGGACAAAAAAGTCAGGCCCAGTTGTCGGTTGAGGCCCGACAAAAGCGAAGTAAAACAGGCCTAGGCCAACAACATGATATGCAATAAACAAACAACAACAAGCGAGGCAGAAGATAGAGCGCTTGCAAAAAAAATACGAAAATTAAATAAAATAGTGAATTTAGAATCAGAGACATATATATTAAATCAGACTAAAAGTTAGACTATATATCCGACTAGCTAGATTTTGTGGTTGCTGCGAGCACTCGTCTGGGTTGGTCGTTCTTGTTATTGCATCGCTTTTGGGCATCCCTTCGGCCTGTCTTCCTCGCTCGCTATTTTTTTTTCTTGTTTCGATGAGTCTATGTGTGCTACTTCATCACTCTCAACCTGAGCGGCCATGTGCTGCTTGGCACGGCTAGTCAGCTCACGCCAGTGTAACGTCCGGATAATTATGCTATAGTAATCCTATGCTAATGATTTCATGTCACCGCAATTACTGTTGTTAACTTCGCGATGATTCAATCACGTTCGATTTCAAAATTCAAAATTAAATCAAACAACAAAAGTAAAAAAAGAACTAGGAAAAAAAGACCTCCCCCACCGGGCCAACTGGCCAAGCTGGCGTACCAGCCCACGCCGCGTGGGGATAAGACCGAGTCCCCCCTCTCCTCGTCAGCTCCCTCAGATCTTCTCCCTGGCACGACCCCCCTCACTCCCCACGTTCCCCACTCCCTTCGATCTTCCCCACTCTCCCCACGTCGCTCGCTCTCCGTTCCCCCCTCGATCCAGATTGGGGGCTCGACCCCGCGGCGCTCCAGGCACCGCTGCCTCGACCCCGCCACCAACCGACGCCACATCGTCGCCGGACCTTCCCCCCTCATCGGATCGTCCCCGTCCTCATCCCCAGCGGCTCCATCGCGCGGTCGCCGTCCTCGTCGTCGACCACCACCGCCCCGAGCTCCGGAGCCTCCCCGAGCTCGCTTTAGCACAACTACAGGGCCCCGTGAGCACGCTCCCCCTTCCCTCTCTCTTCGCTCGTCGTATGGCGTCGTCCCCGGCCGTGCTCCCCGTGCCTAGCCGCCCGCACCTCGCCCCGGCCGTGGCTCGCGCTCGCCCTGTTGTGCCCGCGTCCCGACCGCGCACCCCCGTGCGCCACTGCAGTCGTGCCCGCATCGGCTGCCGCTCGCCGTGTCCGCCTCCGCCCTGTCCGGCTGCTCGCCGCCCGCGGCGTCGGTCCGCCGTAACCACGGCCTTCCCCGCTCTGGCCACCACCGCACCCTCGCCCCCGCACGCGCCCATGGCCGCTACCGCCCACCCCTTGCTGCGGATCTGCTCCGCCCAAGCTGCCGCTCGCCTCGCTCGCCGCTGCCGCCCCCCTGCTGCACCGCCTCCCATGCGCGCGCCTACCGGCGCTCCCCCTCGCCGGCCACCACCCACCAGCCGCGCCAACGCCGTCCCTTGCCGCGGCCTCGCCCGCCATCTGACCCGCCAGGGTCTGCCCCCTCGGGCACGTGCCCGCAACCGCTACACCCGTGTACCCGCTAGCCCCTGTGGCACTTACACGTGGGGCCCAGCCCCTAAAAACGAAAATAAAAGGGTTAAAAAAGAATTAAAATAAAATTAATTAAAATTCATTAATTAACTAATTAATCCCGTTAATTAACCTAATTAACTTATTAACTAATTAAACTGTTAATTAGTGTTAGTCAATGACAACCGGGACCCACGTGCTAGTTTGACCAGTCAAATAGACTGTTGACTGATGACATCATGCTGATGTCATGCTGACACAATAATGGCTTTTATCTATTTAAATTAATTCTGTTAATTCTGAAAATGAATTAGAACTTTGGGAATTAACAGAAAGTAATCCGTAGCTCGGATGGAAATACTTTATACATGAAAGTTGCTCAGAACGACGAGACGTATCCGAATACATGGTCCGTTCATCTGTCACATGCCCCTAGCATAGCGAACATGCAACCTTTCCCCTCCGTTTCGTCTGTCTGTATATGCAAAACTTCGAGAAAATATTCCTGGATGTTATCTCCCTTCGCCGGTATCGCGTATTACTACTTTAGAACACGCCTAGTGCTGCTTATGGTCATGTCATGCATCTGTGTGCCTTATATTTACTGTTTCTTCCCCCTCTCATTCTCTGATAGACCCCGAGACCGTTGTTGATGCTCCTGTGATTGACTACGTCGACGATGACCCTTCTTCCCTTTCAGCGGAGCTTCCAGGCAAGCCCCCCTTTTGATCATCCTGATATTGCCCATTCCATTCTCTTATGCTTGCATTAGATTTTGCTACTGTTATTGTTTGCTCCTATTCTGATGCATAGCCTGCTTTTGTAACCTGCTCATTGTACCTTACCTGCTTATCCTAAACTGCTTAGTATAGGTTGGTTAGAGATCCATCAGTGACCCCCACCTTGTCCTTATTGCCCCTGCTTCATCATCGACGACTCGATCGACGACCAGAGCCCGACACCTCACATCACATCACGCCCCTTCTTGTTGCTCGACTCTGCAGAGCTACCATCGAGTGCCGAGGGTGGAACCTCATACATCACTCCTGATGAGATCTCTGTAGTGTAGCTATTCGGTCGTGGTCAATGAAGGTGGTTCCTCCTTCACCATTCCTGATACGGCTCTGTTGTGCAACACCTCAAGTGTGAACCTCGAGGGTGGTTCCTCTTACGTTCACCTTGATGATTACATCGAGTGGAATCCTCCGAGGGTGATTCCTTGGGTTTTCCCCTTGATGTTTGAACACACGGTTACCTTGACTTTACTTGAGACCTTTGGGAAAGTCGGGCGGGCCCAGAGAGCACCCACAAGATGGTTACGTGGCACGGCCGGGCAGGCCGCCCCCGAGTGGGCTGGGCTAGCCCTTGCCATATTTCCTCGAGACGGGGCGACGGGGTCACATTATCGTGAGTCTCTGCTCGTCTCCGCAAGCTAATAATACACTATGGTTTGGGTATTTGTTCTGAGTTGGCCTTTGGCCTTTACGCACTAACCATCACGCGAGAATAGTTATGGGCCTCGACGGCGTAGTATCAGTTGAAGCTTTGTTAGACGTCCAGTTCAGCATTGCGGCACGGTTGGGCCGGCACCATCCTGTAGTGGTGGAGCCTGGTCCGCCCTGCTCGCAACGACCCGGAGTGCAACGGGCGATGGGCCCAGACCCCGGAGTGCTTAGGATGCAGACCGGCGGGGACCTCCCTGCTGAGCCTAGGTAGGGCTATGACGTGTTGATTTTCCGAGGTCGGGCATTGACCCAGAAAAGTGTGTCCGGCCGGAGTAATCAAGTGTCTTGGAAAACATGGTGCACCCCTGCGGGGAAGATTATCTATTAATAGCCGTGTCCACGGTAACGGACGTTCAGACTTATATCGTGATCTATTACAACTAGAAATGGATACTTGAGATATGTGGCCCCGGGATTGCTTTCTCGCAGGGAGTCGAGGAAGGATCTCTGGGCATTATTCTACACATGCTTGTTAATTATAAACTGCTATTCTTTACTCTTCTACATGCTGCAAGATGCTTGGAGCTGCTTGAAGATGCTAGTCTTTGATAGGCTAGGCCTTCCCTTCTATTCTGTCATTCTGCAATTCAGTCCACAGATACAACCCTTCCATTTGATACCAATGCATACTTAGTATAGATCTGATGCTTCTGAGTACTTTGGATGAGTACTCACGGTTGCTTTGCTACCTCTTTTCCCCCTTCTTCCTTCTTTCTGGTTGTTGCAACCAGATGGTGGATCCTTGGAGCCAAATGCCACCGCGGACGGATGCTACTACATGGAGGCCGCCGCCGACTAGGAGTAGTTAGGAGGTCCCAGGCAGGAGGCCTTGCCTCTTTGATCGTGTTGCTTTTGTGCTAGCCTTCTTAAGGCAGTCTTGTTCAACTTATGTCTATACTCAGATATTGTTGCTTCCGCTGACTCTTGTGTATCGAACTATGTATTCGAGCCCTCGAGGCCCCTGGCTTGTAATGTATTATTTTGATATGTGTCTAGAGTTGTGTTGTGATATCTTTCTGTGAGTTCCTGATCTTGATCGTACACATTTGCATGTATGATTAGTGTACGGTCGAATCGGGGGTGTCACAGCCAGTAACATCTTGCATCCAATGATGATGCGACGACCAAGATATATGACATGACATGCGAAGTGAGGCCCACCTTGATAGGTGGAGTAGCGCACACTTGTGGTGGGCAGCGCCATTCTGATAGTACTTCTGCACGAAGGTATGAAGGTCTATCTGTGAGCTACCCTCTAGCTATCTCAGGATTACTGACGAAAGTAGTACAAGAGGTGGACTACAACTCAAGGAAGAAGATAGTATCGAAAAGGGAATGGAGATACAAGCCGCCGTCGCCCCGCTCTGATCCCAACTAGGATGCTCTCTCACCTACCGCATTCTCAACTAAATACCACTGCTCTGGTCCTTCTCGGGCTCAAACATGTAGGAGATCCATTGCGGGCCCGTGAACTTGTAATTGGGCTTCCTCTTGCGACACGACCTATTCCGCTTGACGTTTACCTTTCTCCTCTGCTTCTTTGGCTAACTTGTGGGCGCCTCTTGTCAGGGATTGATGTATCACAGAGACATATATATATATATATATATATATATATATATATATATATATATATATATATATATATATATAATTCAACAATATATATATATATATATATATATATAATTCAACAATATATATTTACAAGATAATTCAACTTATATGCGACCAGTGGCGGAGCCTCATGGGGGCCAAAGGGGACCATTGCCTGTAACAACCAAACCTCGAAGGATTTGAGTCTCTGTGCTTACCGTGCTAGTCCTTGGATCGAACTCGCTAGCACACATAGTATAGATGAATACCAGAATAGCAAGTGCATAATTTATTACAACGTATAATCCAGAATATATAAAATAAAATAATCTACATAGCACTTGGCTAGCTTTATTCAATCAAACAGCGGAAAAGTAGCAGAAAATAACGATGAGTCCCATCATAGCCCACTGGCGATGCTGAGTGCAGACTCGCGACCCTAACGGTACCTCACTCTTCATCTGAATATCCTGCAACATGAGACGTTGCAGCCATATAGGTCAACACTTGGAATGTATTGGCAAGTTACACAGGAGTAATAATAAAGCAAACCTACATGTATATGCATAGTACAACAAAAGGAAGGCTTGAGGGTTTATTTTTGCAAAAAGCTGATTTTGTCCTCATAACTACCTAATAGTCAAATTTTAATTTAGTTCTTTTATTACTACAATTATATACACAAGGTTGAGTTGGCAAAAATCAACTCCAACCTACCCTTTATTAAGTTGCCCACAAATATTATTAAGTGTCACATCTGTCAAGATCATCCAACAACTGTAATGGCATAGTCGCTCAAATTTACCCATAACCGGGGGCACGGCTAATCATGATTAGTTTTAATACTCTGCAGAGTTTAGTACGCTTTACCCACTGGACCCAACCCGAAGATTGAGACGAAGTCTTTCAGAAGCAGTCCCCTAGTCCCAATAGGAGGCCCATCCCAACTATTATATCTACATCTTCTGGCACATGCGGGTAAGGGTCCCACAACTGATCAACTAAGCCAGAGCCCATTTAGCCAGTGGTCGCACATGGAAGCTACTAGTCACTAAGTCTGTCTGATCTTTTTGAGCCTGGGCGGCCGTCCACTTACATTCAGAGGGTATAAACCATGATGTTCTTGAAACCACCCTAGCAATACCACTTCCGCCCAGAGGTGAATTAAATCCTGAGTTACTACTCAAATTATTATATATATGATCCTCACATAAGCTCAATGAATACACGAACCACCCCCGTCTACAAAGCATAGCAAACTACAACTACCACGATTTGCAAAAGACGGGAAGATAGCTCAACAGCATAGCCAACATATATAATACTACTATACATGCATATATTCATAGTGTGATATAACTACATGCATAGAAAACAATAGGTAAAGGATGATCAACATGTAACTTGCCTTGGTTCTGGTTCAGAAAGTCACACTCCTGACAATAGCTCGCGTCGCACTCCGGACAATCTACACGTTTCACACCATTCAACAAATCAATCATCGGAACACGAATAGAACCAAAATAAAACCAACAGATAGAAAACCATTTTTGAAACTCAACAACATCAGCATAACAGCACCTAAATTGCATTACGGTCACAAGCAAAAAGAATCACTCGATTCCGATAAACGGTTTGAAAGTTACGACCTCCAGAAGATTTAATTTGAATTTGAACGAATTCAAATTTAAACAGTGCAACATGTGCAAAGTTGGTACTGTGATAATGTGCTGATTTTTGTGAGATCATAGGAAAAAGAATTACCTAATTTGGATATATATGCTAAAAGATATAGCTATTAGAAGTTTTGGCTGAAAACTGGAAAAGAAAACACAAAACAACAGAAAACGCCTGGGCGCTGTAGCGAACTCCTGTAGCGACGCGCCACGTGTCTGCTGCCGATTGGCTGGGCGCGTGTGCTCACCAGAAGCAGAGGACAGCGGCGGCGGTCTCGGGCGTCGGCGGCGGCGCTTCTCCGGTGGATCTCCGGTGAAGGTGAGGTGACGGGCGGATGCGGCTTCGAGTTGCGGACGCAGTGGTGAGGTCAAACGACGACGGGGCGTGCTCTGCGGGCGAAGGTGACGACATGAACAGCCGCTGCTCCGGCGGCGTCGGGTTCGCTCGGGCGGCTCGCTCCGATGCGATTCCGGCGACGAGCGTATGTCAGAAAGGTGCGGCGTTGAGCGGAGGGTCGAGGGGAGTGAACGGTGTGGCCGGTGGTGTCCTTACGGCGGTGGAATCCTCCGGCGAACGGCGGCGGTCGGCGTGGACTCTGGCAAGATCCGTTTCGCCCTAGCTCCCGCTTGCGGCAACGAGGAAGATCGAGGAGGGGGTGCGGGGTCTCTCGAGCAGTTGGGCTCGCGTACGGTGTCCCTAGGTTGCACGGGGTTGACCAGGGGCGCAGGGTGAACCGGCTGGGCCTCGGCGTGCGTGCGCACGTGCGGTGTCCGGCTCGGGGTGGAAGATGGGTGCGGGGCCCACGGTCAGTGGCTGGTGGCGACTAGCGGATCGGGTACGGGCGAGTGATGCGGTTGGGGCGGCGTGTACCGCTTCGGCAGCGGCTAGGTGGGCTGCGGCGGCGCTTGCACTGCTGGGCCGCGGCTGCGCGACTGGGCCGGCTGGCTGCGGCGCTGCGCTGTTTTTTTTTAAACACAGCAACAGAAAACAAAAATAAAATAAATAAAATAAAATACACAATATAAATTCTAAAAGAAATACCTGGACATACAGTAAAATCTATAGTACTAATATAAACTACAGGAACACTAGTTCCTCACCTAATGCAATTTTTGAAATTCATTTTGATGCAAAAGGCCACTCAAACAACAATAAAACAATCAAATAAAATATTTTAAAGATTGCAAAAATTACCAGAACATATCAGATGAACTGGAAATAATATTCTGCACATTATGAACATTTTTAAAATAGGGGAGAAGTCATGTTATCTCCACTCCAAATAAATTGCCTTTTATTGCATAATGATTTGAATATTCTGAAAAAGCAAATAATGCAATAAAAATATGATATGCATATGAATGATCTATTAGCATCCTAATTTAGGAAAATTGGGATGTTACATTGCCCCCCCCCCCCCCCCCCCCCCGCCCCCGTTCTAGGAAAACCCTTAAATGTACCTCTAATATTGTTAGGCTTAGAGTTCATGCACAACTTAACTTATGACAGGTAATGTTCGTGATGGCGGCAATCTCGTGTCGGCGAGGGGCTCATTTACATGGAGTAGGAGCTCTTGTGCAGCCTCACGTATCATCTCTTCCTTCGCTCTGAGCTCCCCAAGTTTGCGGATGAGGCGCGACACCGTCGTCGTCTGGTTGGCGGCGGTCACCTGCTACCCGGAAGGCGAGGCGGCGATCTCATCGACCCGAGGAGGAGCGACGAGGATGATCGGAGGAGGAGGAGGAGGAGCCCGCGACAAGAACAAACGCCCTCCTCGGCGCCTGTACCATATGATGACGAGGACGAGAATAAGCAAACATCAGAGATCAATACCAAGGCCGATGGCAGCCTTCTTCCACCTCGACCATCCGCCTTCCTCTATGTCGCTCGCAAGCGAAACATCCATTGTGGTCACCAGCACTATGATCGCGAGAAGTAGGTTTGAGAGTTTCATATCTCAATCGCTAGCGGATGGGTAGGTGTCTGGCATAGATGCGAGTGAATCACTCATCATGCAAGGGGTACATATACATTACTAGAATTTCACTGTATGACGAGTGGCAAGCTCTTTGCTGAGAGCCAAACCAAGGGCACTCGGCAAAGCGAAGTAAGCCAAGAGGTATACTTAGAAATAGCTGCCGCACGGCAAACATAGGTATTTGTCGATACAATTCTACAAAACACACTCGGCAAAACGTTAATACTCGGCAAACGACCTGTTTGCCAAAAGCCAAGCATTACAGCACGGCAAAGTGGAGCCATGTGGCAAGTCCAGTAGTGGTGGTACGGCTTGGTGATGGTGGCCCTGCTTTGCCATGAGCCCGTGACTTGGCTCTCGGCAAAGTGTTTTTTCTTGCGTTATTAATTTGGACTTTTTCATCTATGTGGGAGCTGAGTTGATCCCACGTCTCTTAACAACGAGCGTTAGGAGCGTTTTAAATAGTCGCATAGTCTAGAGATGAACTCGTGATGAAATATCAAAAGGAGAGGAAAATCAATGAAGAAAATATGATAAAACAGAAAGAAGATGAAGAAAACAAACCAAAACAAAAAACATATCCTAGCTACTTGGGCCAGCTCATCTATGGTTTTTTCGCTATCGGGGGTGGACTTGCAAATGAGACAAAAAAGGTCAGACCCCCCGTGGAGAGTCGAGGGTAGACTCGAAATATGGTCTAAAAAAGGTCAGACCCAGTTGCGAGTCAAGTTTGAACTTGCAACTGGGACAAAAAAGGTTGGGCCTGACTTGCGAGTCAAGGGTGGACTTGCAACTAGGACGAGAAAAGGTTGAGCCTTGGTTGTGAGTCGACGGTGGACTTGCAACTAGGACTGTCAGGGCCAGTTGCGAATCGAGGGTGGACTTGCAATTGGGACTAAAAAACTTAGGCACAGTTGCGAGTCGAGGGTTGATACGTCTCCAACGTATCTATAATTTTTGATTGTTTCATGCTATTATATTTTCATTCTTGGATGTTTTATAATCATTTATAGTTATTTTATATCAGTTTTTGGTACTAACCTATTTTTTTACATCGCAGGAAATCAATACCAAACGGAGTCCAAACGCAGCGAAAATTTTTGGAGATGTTTTTTGCACCAGAAGACATCCAGTGGGCCGAAGAAGCACCTGGGGGGTGCTCCTACGGGAGCACAACCCACCAGGGCGCGCCTGGGCAGGCGCACCTTGGTGGGTTGTGTCCACCTTGGGTGCCCCCTGAACCGCCTCTTTGCTTTATAAATACCCCCAATATTCCAGAAACCCTAGGAGAGTCGACGAAAGTCAATTCCAGCCGCCGCAGAGTCCAGAACCACCAGATCCAATTTAGACACCATCACGGAGGGGCTCACCACTTCCATTGGTGCCTCTCCGATGATGCGTGAGTAGTTCTTTGTAGACCTTCGGGTCCGTAATTAGTAGCTAGATGGCTTCCTCTCTCTCCCTTTTGATTATCAATACAATGGTATCTTGAAGATCCATATGATGTAACTCTTTTTGCAGTGTGTTTGTTGGGATCGGATGAACTTTGAGTTTATGATCAGATCTATCTTTTTATCCATGAAAGTTATTTGAGTCTTCTTTGATATCTTATATGCATGATTGCGTATAGCCTCGTATTTCTTCTCCGATATTTGGGTTTTGTTTGGCCAACTTGATCTATTTATCTTGCAATGGGAAGAGGTGCTTTGTAGTGGGTTCGATCTTACGGTGCTTGATCCAAGTGACAGAAGGGGAACCGACATGTATGTATCATTGCTACTAAGGATAAAACGATGAGGTATATTTCTACATAAATAGATCTTGTCTACATCATGTCATCATTCTTATTGCATTACTCTGTTTCTCCATGATCTTAATACACTAGATGCATGGTGGATAGCGGTTGATGTGTGGAGTAATAGTAGTAGATGCAGGCAGGAGTCGGTCTACTAATGTTGGACATGATTCCTATATAATGATCATTGTCTGGATATCGTCATGATTATTTGAAGTTTTATCAATTGCCCAATAGTAATTTGTTCACCCACTGTTTGCTATTTTCTCGAGAAAAGCCACTAGTGAAACCTACGGCCACCGGGTCTCTTCTTTATTATATTTACCTTTGCGATCTATTTTATTTGCCTTTTATTTTTATATCTATTAAACTAAAAATACCTTCGATCTATCAATATTTACTACTTTCTCACGTCTGTTTGCCAATTTTTGGCGTCGTTATCCGAAAGGGATTGACAACCCCTTTTACACGTTGGGTTGCGAGTATTTGTTATTTGTGTGCAGGTGCTGTTTACGTAGTGTTGCTTGGTTCTCCTACTGGTTCGATAACCTTGGTTTCATCACTGAGGGAAATACCTACCGCCGATATGCTGCATCATCCCTTCTTCTTTGGGAAAATACCGACGTAGTTTCAAGCCGCATCAATGGTGGACTTGCAACTCGGACAAAAAGGTTGGGCCCTAGCTTCAACCCGGACAAAAAAGGATGGAGCCCAGTTGAAGTTGAGGGTGGACTTGCAACTCTCGAGAAAAAAGATTGGGCACCAGTTGTGAGGTCACGATGGAGTTGCAACTTGGACAAAAAAACGTCTGACACAATTTGTGAGTCAAGAGTGGACTTGCAATTGCGACAAAAAAGTTGGGCCCCAGTTACGAATCGAGGGTAGACTCCAAGTGGGACAAAAAAAGGTCGGACCCCAATTGTGAGTTGAGTGTGGACTTGCAATTAGTAAAAAAATGTCGGGGCCGAGTTGTGAGTCAAGAGTGGAATTGCAACCAAGAAAAAAAAGGTCGGCCCCAGTTGCGACTCGAGGGTGGGCTTGCAACCGAGACAAAAAATGGTCGGGCCCCAAGTTGCGAGTTGAAGGTGGACTTGTAACTGGGACAAAAGGTTAGGTCCAAGTTACCAGTCGAGGGGGGATTGGAACTGGGACAAAAAAGTCCGGGTCCCAATTGTGAGTCGAGGGTGGACTTGCAACGAGAAAAAAATGGTCGGGTCTCAATTACGAGTTGATGGTGGACTTGCAACTGGGACAAAAAAAGGTCGGGTCCCAGTTACGAGTCGAGGGAGGACTTGCAACTAGGACAAAAAAAGGTTGGGTCCTAGTTGCGAATCAAGGATAGACTTGTAAATGGGACAAAAGAAGACCGGGTCCGAGTTGCGAGTCGAAAGTGGACTTTCAACTGGGAAAAAAAGTCAGGCCCAGTTGCTAGTCGAGGACCGACAAAAGCGATGTAAAACAGGCCTAGACCAACAACATGATACGCAATAAACAAACAACAAAAAGCGAGGCAGAAGATAGAGCGCTTGCACAAAATTACGAAAACTAAATCAAATAGTGAGTATAGAATGGGTGGCGCTACGCGTCGGCCGACAGACGCATTATAATGATCCTCCGGTTGGACAACCGTTGGATCAGAGCGTTAACAGTCGTTCTATGTAACCACCTCGTGCCGACTTACCCCTCTTTAATTCTGGCAACAACGGCTCTGTTTTAGAAACAGACTCCCATGTCCATCGTCCCCGATAGAGCTGCGCCCAGCACGATGCCGCCCCCAACCACCGCAATAAATCAGCTACCGCCGGCGCGCGGGGGCAAGTAATCCTTGTTCCCTTTGTCGTATTCCTGCAACAAGATCATTGTTGCAAAAATTGCAAGAACATCTCCCGCCTCTTCCCTAGATTCCTGCAACAAGATCCGTGTTGCAAAAATTGCAACAACATCTCCGGCCTCATCTATGCATTCCTCCAATAAGACCATTTTTGCAAAAAAAAACCTTCTATGTATTCGTGCAACAAGACCCTTGTTCCAAAAATTACAACATCTACGACCTCTTCTCCGTATTCCTGCAACAAGACCTTTGTTGCGAAAATTCCGCCTGAAGCACTTGTAGTATCATGTAGTGAATTTCATCCAAACCTCGATGGTGAGTAACACACGCATGTAGCATCCAGGGCCTAGCCTACAACGTCAGAGCCTTGAAGTAGGCATGCAATGGATCTGGCCAACAAGGCATGTCCCATGCATGAGGCTTGTCCCCGATGCAGCAGCATAGTATGGAGGAGAGGGGAGATGAGAGAGATGGATGAGCAGCGCCGGCTCAAGGAGAGAGAGTGGGGGGAGATGGAAGCAGACGGGGTGGACGAAAGGAGAAGAAAACGAGTCCACCGAGAAGCTTCGGCAATGGGAGGCGTACGTGGACGTTGGCGTGAGGATAAGAACGAGCTGGTCCCACGAGGACACGCGTCGCAAGCGTGAGGAGGCGGATGGGCGATGAAAGATCAGTCGTTGAAGCTAATCATTTCCCATATAGAATAGACTTATAAAATTTAAAAATAATGTGTTTTAAAAAAGACAAAAATTGTTTAAAAACAAAAATAAATGAAAAAAACAAACAAAGAATTTTTTAAAGAGCATTGTTCCAAAGACCAAACGAAAGCTACAATTTGGCACCCTAGCGCCCTATAACTCATGGAGTGTACCTATATCTTGTCTTGCTTCTCTTTCCTCCTTTTCTTTTCTTTTGAGAATGCCTCTCCCCGCTCTTATAGCTGTCAAACAAATTACAGTTGTCAAACACACGGACAACCCACACCCCAAAAATGCACAACTATTTTTTGTTATTTTGTCATTAGCCCAGGCCCAATGAAAACAACGTGACACAACTAAGCAACAAACACATATGGGATGTGCAAGTGCGAGGGGAATCTTATAGCAAAGTTTTATCCTATCTTGATGGCTTAGACGTGAGTTAACTATTATTAACCTCCGTCTAAAAAATGTTTATTTAGATTTGTCTACATACGTATGTATTTATTTTTCAAAGGAAAGAGAGATTCTATTAATTTAAGGAGGCAAATCAGCCAGTACCATTACAACAACGTTGCTTAAGCCTGAGCCAAATCTAAAATAAAATTTCAGTTTTGCTAGATGTGCTCTAGGTATTGCACATCTAAGTCTAATGGCATTGATTTTACATTAAGATTCGTGTAAGCATTTTTTTTTTGTCTTTTTTCTTTCTCTTCCTAATTTGATTGAGTCATTTAGACGCTGGTGCCTTTCCAGACTATAGATAGGAAGCGTTTTCCTTAAGGAGGAGAGGTTAAGGGGCGGGGATTGCGGGTGGTTAGTTGCCTGCATATTTTTTATTGTTTTATTTATTTACATAAGAGGCAGAATCTTATAAGCGTCCAATCTTAATTGAATCAACGGCATTTGAGTGGTCCGACGTTTGTGTCTTTCCAGACTATATATAGAAAGCGTTTCCCTTACATAAAGGAACGGAGGAAGTAATTAGGGAAGAAAGATCCATAAAAATTTTGAGACGGAGTGAGTATTTCATATCTATAGTAGATGTGAAATAGCAAACCCGGGTAACCGGGGAGTCCGACTTTCGTCGGGCACACAAGTTCGGAAGTAGTACGAGTAGAAATTAATCGACTCCAGATCCTTCACGTAGAGCGACCTCCGTTCCTATTTACTCCTAGCTAGCAGGGTCACGTACCGACTGCACCGATCGCAGACTTTGGCTCGGACCCCTCTTCCCATGGCGCCCGCCGGCCTCTCCGGCCTGCCGGCCGACGTCCTGGACGACATCGCCCGCCGCGTGGGGCCCCTCGACAACTACAGCTGCCCCCTCATCTGCCGGCCGTGGGGCGCCGCGCTCAACGCCGCGCGCCTCAGCCTGCTCCCACTGCCCAACAAGCCGCAGCACCTGCACGTGGAGCCTCGCTGCAACTGCCGCCGTCGCCAATCGCCGTCGCCTCTAACCGTCGACCCCTGCCGCTCTCCGGGGACAGAACCATGGACCAATAAGGTCTACCTCCAACGCAGCGGCAGCCCCGTCGGCGTCACCATAGACGACGGCAAGAAGATGTCCGCGCACCCGACGCGCGTCATAGGCTGCGACTACGGCTGGGCGGTCACCGTCGACGGCGCGCGCAGCCTCGCCCTGCTCGACCCGCTCACCGGCCGGCGGTTCCCGCTGCCTCCCATCACCTCCTCCCTCGGCCGCATCACGCAGGTCGCCAAGAACCTCAAGCCGATGGGCGGGGGCATGTTCCACAAGGCGGCGCTGGCCCCCGGCCGCCGGCTCGGCACGTTCGCGGTGATGCTGATCCACAGCGGCGGGCAGGGCCTGTCGTTCCTCGCGCCCGGCGCCGGGCGCTGGACGGCGCTGCGCGCGCCGCCGTGGAAGCCGAAGCGGTACCTCGACGTGGCGTCCCACAAGGGCGCTTTCTACACCCTCAGCGTCGGCTCGGAGCTCACCGCCTGGGCGCCGGACGGGAGCTCCACCGGCCTGCGGCCGAGGCGCGCCGTGAGCCCATGCACGGACCCGGTGTGGGCGGTGCTCGCCGAGTCGGCGACCAGGGACGAGCTTCTGATGGGGAGCACCCCGGACACTCACGGGGGCAGGCCGTGCTTCGGGATGAGGACGACGAAGGTGTCGAGCTACGACGAGCGCGACGGCCGGTGGATCCCGGCGGCGAACAAGGGGGACACGGCGATCTTGGTGAGGGGGAACAGCGGCCTGTGCGCCCCGTGGCTGTACAAGCCCCGCTGCGGTAGGCCGGCGCCGACGCCGGAGAACTGGCAGGTGTCTTATTGGGACGACGACCTGCCGCCGTCCAACTTGCATGATTGCTCGTTTCTGCGCCATGGATGCTGGTTTCTGCCCTACGTCGCGCCTGAGTTTCCTCGGCCAGAGAAGCAGACCACTTCTGATACTGAACCCAAGTCCTCGAAGATTTCTCGGGGAAGAAAGTGCAAACAAAGTGTTCGTGACAATGTGGCCTCCCATACATAGGTGAAGTATATGAAAAGCTTGTATCAATCTTGCCCAATTTAACAAGGAAAATCCCTTCTCATCCGATCTGTGAACCACATACCTTTTTGAGAGACAAAATGACCGACAAATTCGTGTAAAAAAAAAGTTGAGTTACTACTTCCTGAACCGGCACAGGTTTTACATCAAAAACAACATGCAAACCCCAAATTCCTGGTATAGTAGTTGTCCATTTTGCGTGGCTTACTCTCTGTTCAGTACACTGGATGTATACCTGTATTGACTCTCTTCAGTACATATAGCTACCACATCAAGAGATTAGCAAGCGAAAATTTTGTTTCGGGTTATGCTTTTCCAATCATAACAATAGTTCATGAATTAATATACTCTTGCTGCAGGAGTATTCAAAGTCAAAGTAGAGAACATGAATCTCTCCCTAAAAATAGAAAACCTAGAGATCACAGCTCTCACAGTAATAAGAACATTAATAAAAACTAGAGAACATGGCAGTTCATTTTCATTGCCTTGCTAGCTACTAAAATCATGTGAAATAGCTTGAATACACACTAGAAGAAGATTACGCTCGATTCCTCCTATCATAGTAGGAGAGCAACCAACGGCCCATGCGAAGGGTACATACAGCCTACCACTACATGCATTGCATGCATCAGAGCTAATAATACACAAATGCTGATAGTACTCGGGCCACTGAAGAGGGAGAGAATCACATCAGCAGCTTAGTTACTTTCTTCTCATGAGTTGCAGAGCACACCATTCAGTAAATACCAGGAACAACCCTGTATGGTACTCTGTTGCAGTACATCTTCCAGTACTTGCCGTACCTTTCAGAGGGCAGGAAAAAGAGGAGGAGTCTATCAGGCACAAAACCAGAGAACTGAAAACTAACCAAATAAGCGTCCGGGCAATTTAAAGATAAGGTTCTCTGTCGATGTAAGCAAAACAGATGACTGGAAGATTGTTTACGTACTTTGTTGAGCATCTATCGTCATCCCTCTTCGCTCGGTCAAGCAGCAGAATGGTCAGATGTATCACATAGAAGTATGGCATAAACTGCAAGTGAGCCCAAAGAAAATACAATTAATAAAATTCTCACTTATTAAACTTGCAATATAACAAAACCAGGACATGCTTACATGATTGAAAAGAGCTGGAACGGTCCAGAAAAATGCTGCCAGTATCTCTGGGACATAGTGAAAGTGACGAGAAAAGCCCCACCTATCCAGGATAGAAAAAAGAAGGTGCGTGCTCAAAGGACTGTTCTCCGCATATATATGATCACAAAATTCTCTTTTCATGAACAATGTGAAGGGAACTGATTAATAGACTCACCAGCCAGAAGTCAAGAGAAGACTGGTTTTTGTTTCTCCTTTTGTGGTCTGATAGGAAGCAACAATCTGAAGATCCACCAAAATAAAGGCATAAGCAGCCTAACAAGAATGAAAGCACTTTTGGCTATTCTAGAGGTAAAAAAATCCACCTTTGACGGGGCTTTGCCCCAGACTGAGGCTTTCCCGTTTGTCCGGCGAAATTCTTGGCGCTGACGATCACAGTCATAGTTTATGTATATGCACAATATTCCAGCGAGGAGAATCGAGAGTGCTAGCTGCAACAGGATCAACGAATATTCCTTTCAAGTGTTAGAACTAAAATTGTGAATACAGTAAGTGACAAAAACTATCAAAATACTGCAAACCAAGTACATAAAAGAAAAGTTATGTTAAAGAATAACCTGGGGACCCAAATTCACAGGATGATTGACAAGGTACATTCCAGGGGAGGTGTAAGTTGATGGAACCCATACCAAGCATCCCCAGCAAATGTAGAAACCAGCTGTAGAAAATCATGTCAGACAAATAATAGAGATGATCTGGACAGACCAAAATAGAACGCACCTTTGCAAGCTAAAATTTTAGTAACACATAATTTAATCACAATAACATACTAATCCTATCCTGACACGCCGCAATATGCTTTGACAGGAGTAGTAACCACCTTCCATTGTCAATTTTATTAATTTTGTCTTGGTTAGGTGATCTAACCTTGATAAGAACGTATTATCATGGCTTGAACTTCACTTTGTAGCAGTATATTCCTTTAAAAAAAATATGATAACAAATTTCACTGATATTTTACTTACTAAATAAGACTTTTACTTCTACTATAGAGTTGTTGAGAGCGTTTGGCAAGGAGGGCATTACGAGCCTTGCGGGGCATTGTTAGATTAAAGCCTCTAGCTGAAGCAAGAATATGGGAGTTTGGAGTAACCATCTCCTTCACTTGTACTGTCAAGAAATACAAGACCTTTTAGTTCACTAAGTAGTGATCTAAAAGATCTTATATTTCTTTACAGAGGGAGTATTTGACATGGATTGCAAACAAACCGGCCTAGGAACCGATTAAACATGCACGCAGAATTTTGAACGAAAAGATGGTGACTGAAGAAAATTATCTTTGGAAATTTAGTACTCCCTTCAGGCTGAAGCACTGAAATTCTTTTTTTTTTTGGGGGGGGGGGGGGGGGGGTAATATTAACATGAGCAATTCAAACGAAAGTCTCCCTACAGTTGATAATTTCATGCTAAAAGTAAAAAAAAATGAGAACAATATGGTAAACGATAAATTAAAAGGGAAAAAATACACACATTATCCTATTCATAGTGAATACACGCCTCGAGTTCAAATGCTATATCATAAAATATTTTCGGAATTTTCATGTTGAATTGGTGCCTGAAATGATGGTTCCATTATATCCATTAAACAGATGATGAACTGCCTACCTCTATCATGCGCAATGTCCATGGTACACCAATATCCAGACTCCCACCAGAAAAACTTTGTGATATAGATCAACATCAGTGCAGTATTCACAAGCATGGAGTCTGCAACTCGGCCATTCATTTCATACTGCATCGCACAGTTCACAGAAATCAGTAGAGTTTAATAGATAGCTGCATCACAATATATATAGTATTAAACGAGAATATAACTCGTGAGTGAAGAAATGCACAAAGATACAAGAAGCTGGATGGCAGACAGTGCAAAAGCATGCTGTTTGACTGGGACCAGTGCAGATCATAAGAATATTATAATGTTCTGACCTGCTTTATGCAGTAGGTGAGAGCAAGAACAGCCCAGGACATCATCCCAAAACGGCAGTTTGTGAAGACTTTGATATCGAAGTGCTTACCAATCCGAGGATACAGTTCCATTCCCTGAAAATGTGCATGTTAGATACATTGATCAACAAACCCATGTTCTGCCCCCAATCCAAACAGGCCCTAAACAGTCTAAGCTGGACAAATGCCAAATACCACGGTGCCAGTGGTCCACAGAAAATAGCACCTAACTCCAGGCAATGTAAGAATACACCGTATGGATTTCACGGCACTTACCCAGTAGAAATCAATGAACGCATTCCCTGAGGATCCAGAATCAGACGAAGATGGTGCTACATGACCCTAAAAGGAAAATAAATTATGCATCAACAAAGGAAGCGTAGTACATAAGTATGGGCAAACAAAGATCTGCAAAATAAGCCCACCTTTATGTACAGGCATAAACAGAACACAAGGCTTCCAAAGACCAGAGCCGAGTATATCTCTCCCAGGTGATCATATACTATCGCAGGGTTAAATATTCCAAACCTGAAACAATTTTTTTGTTAACGACTGGTGATATAAAATATATTACAAACTACATATAGTGGACAAAATCTAAGAGCCTCGAACACATATTTTAAATGCCTGCAATAAGCTCGTGTAGAGAAAGTAAGCACAATTAATTCAGAAACTCCCTCTTCTTCGTTATGTTTGTCCATAGCATTCGCACGGACAAATAAGTTTGCGAGAAATGAACATGCATACCCAAATGCTAATCAAAGCATTTTAAAACAGAGACCCCCAGATCCATGGAAATATAGCTGAGGAGGGGGGAGTATCTACATTAACTTGAAATTACAGGATGGTGGCAAAACAAAGTCAACAATCACAAAACACTACAATTGGATTTGGAAATGTACAAGTATATGATATATGTAACTGACACGCATGAGTATAAAAACCTTGTCTTAAGAAAGATTCAGCAATATCAAAGGCTCCAACGATTTTGCTCTATATGCAAAAGACAGAACGAAAACCAGCATGCACACAGAAGCTGTAAAGAGAAATATATATACGCACGCAAACGTTTACGAATCACAGGTATGACTTGTAACATCTTTGAGATAGAAGAAACAGGGAGCCAGAAATGACTTCACAGATATCTTAACTGCATTTCCAATCAGACTTGAACATTATCAGCACCAATGCATAGTTCGTAACTACCGTTTAACCAAGATATAAGCAACTCTGTATCATGTTCCAACCTCCAGGGTGCAATGTAGCAGCGCTCAAACACCCTAAGGAGCCTTTTTTTTTCTGAAACAGTTAAGCATTATAGTCTTGTGCATCAAAGCAACATGTCCACCAATCTCTGACTACTGCATAAGGGATAAAATTCTGAAAACCGAAAAGAAGACCTAGTGCAACATACTGGCCCAAGTTTAGAGAGCCTGAGTGGCTGGTGTGTTCACCATGCGAGGTTAGTCCCCTTTTAGTACATTTAACGCATATGAGCAGCATGTAAGCCACATGGAATCGTCTAACAACTTTTGGTTAGCCCTTTTGGGAAAAGTGAGGATGAAGTCCTTGAAATTTTCGGGCCGTTCAGGCCCTATGGCATTATGACGAAGTGCCATATTTCTCTTACTAAGAAATCACTCTTACTTCAGAAAGGCAACCCAATAAAAGCAACAAATAAAAAAAATTGTAGGGATTAGTTTTATGCTAATCCAAAACCAGTAGCTACCATAATTGTTTTTCCTCAAATGGTTTACTGCCAGAACCGTCAAAGGATCAATGCAAGTAGGCACAAGTAGATGACTCGTTCGATTGTTCAGGGATGAAACCACTGAAACGAAGAGTGATGTGTAATCTGAAGTTAATCAGTAGGCGAGTCCACAGAAGAGAAGAAAACAAGGTGGTCTTCTTACCACCACAGGCTTAGGTAGGTGACCAGAGTCACTGCATATGCTAGTAAGCCATTTGCCTGAAAAAGAGAAGAAAGCATCAGCAATACTGAAGCTGCAGGCTTCTGTTAGTATTTAGCTACAGACCAAGAGTAGGAATCGAAATGTCCACTACTGTAAAAGAGAGGGTCGGCCGGAATAGAAGGGCGGACCTTGTAGACGGGCACATTCCCGGCGGGCGAGATGGGCCCCTCGAAGCGCTTCCCGGGGAGGAGCAGCTGCAGGGCGGCCTCGAAGAGAGCGAAGCCGAGGATGATCTTCCCGGCGACGAGGGTGGGCACGGGCCAGATGGCCTTGAGCCCCTCCAGGATCCCGCGGTCGCGGAGGTGCTCGTAGGTGCGCGCCACCGATCCGTCCGCGTGCACCACCGTGTACCACCTGCGGGCGAGAGCCGGAGCGAGAGAGAGTTAGCAGCGAGAGAGAGCAAGAGAAATCTCCGGCGTAGATTCGGGTGGGGGCGGTGAGCGGGCCGGATCTGCGAGGAGAGGGGGGGGGGGGGGGCTCACAGGAGGATGACGAATGGCGGGCAGAGGGAGAAGAGCGTGACCATGGAGGCGTAGGTGAACCACGGGGAGTGCGCCGTCTTGAACTCCGGGGGCGGCGGCGCGGCGTCGGCGGGGGCGGCGCCGGGCTTGGGCTGCTGCTGCTGCTGCTTCTGCTTCGCCATGGCTGTCCTCTCGATCTCGCTTGCTCGGCGCGGGGGAGTGGACTGACCGTGGTGCCGGTTGTTTTTTAAGGATGGGTGGGTGGATCTGTGGCCACCGCCGCCCGCCGCCGCCGCTGTCGTCCGGAGGGAAAAACAGCATCTTTGCGTGTGTGCCCGCTTCTTTAAAGACGAAGACGGAGACCAAGACGAGACTGTGAGCGCGGCTCGGCCACGTCGCGCCGGTGCTCCTGGGCCGTCCGATCGCCGCCCGGAGATTTCGCACGGCCGGAGTGGATGTGCTACAGGCATATGCGGAGGTTATCAGCTGTACTGCCGGGGACCACCATGACAGCGGCCAGGTGGAGTGAGGGTGACGTGGCTCGTTTAGGGCAGACAGGAGATTTGGCGTGAGCGTACAGCAACATCCCCATGGACGGAAAAGGGAGAGGCGTGGCGTGGCGTATAATTAATTCATGTGCTCGTGGAGCCAAGTGGTACATGGACGGCTCTTTATTATACGTGCCGGATCTCTTGCTTGGTGGCTGGCCTGTGGAGATGGGGCCGTTCCGTGCCATGTGTCGCCCCGACATTCATTCTCAGGGCTTGGGTTGAGCTATGGGAAAGAACCCCCCTCCCCTTCCTCCCTCGCGTCGCCCCCCAAGGGCGACTCGGGGGCGATCCAGATCTCGTTCTCCGCCACCCTCCTCCTCTGCCTCTCCCGTTGCCGCCGCCGAAGGCAACCACGTGTGGACGCCGATGAGGGTGGCGGCGAGGTCTTCGGTCATGTTTCCTCCCTGGGAACAGACCTAGGGTTCCAGGCAGCGGCCTTGGTGGAGTGGGCGGCGCCGTCCCGGCGGCGGGCACTAGAGTTGGGGCCGCCTCCAGCGCAATTAGAGTAGGGTGGGATGGCTATTTATATCCAGAGCAATCCCGAGGGTGATATGACAATCGGGGCATGCATCCCAGCCAATGAACAACCGATATGTTTTCAACGGTTGGATTTCAAACTCACACGACAACTTTACTTGTGGAACAAGTAAAGCTGACTCCACTGCTAGAGCGTTTCTCTCGAAGACCAGAAGAACTTTGCATCTGGCTTGTGAGTAATAACTCTTCACACGTAGATATTTCTCTCAACTCACTTGGGATATAATTCGGTTAAGCATCAGCACAGACATTAGTCTCGAAACACTTGAACCCCTCTTAATAGTACGGTGGTCCTCAAACTCAAATGAAGAAAATGAAACTACGAGAGAAAACCACGTCTTTACTTTGTCTTCATTCTTCTCCACTGTAGTCATTTCCTCTTGGACGCCACTCCACCAACTCATTGATGGAAGGCTTGAGTGCCTCGAACAGGGTGTTCGATGTCGTCATCACCTTCTAGATCGTGACGCTCTACTCTTGGATAGCCTTGAGCGTCGCCGTGAGTTATCGTTGCGTTGCCCCATCTCTACCACTTGGAGTTGACATCGAGTCTGAACGGTGGGCTTCTTCAGGTAGTCTGGCAAATCCGATACCAGATGTTACAATCCCATATCACATATATTCGACTCACCACAATATCTATAGTTTTTTAGGGGGTTTGGGGGTAGCAGAAGAGGAAGAACAGAAAAGGATCAAGAGCTAAATGAAGGGATAACACATACATACTCCTGACCACCAACTATACCTGGCCATCCCCGGGGCCTGGGGTGGGCCTAACCAAGCCCGACGCAGAAAACCCAGGTCCGGGCCCGGCCCGGCCTAGACATCGGGCCTAGAAATTAGGGCCAAGCCCGACCCGTTAGTGTAAAAGTTCGCCGGGCCTCGGGCCAGGCCTCTTCGTTAAATGACAAATATGATGGGCCTAGGCCCAGCTCGGCCCGGCCTTCGGGCTCAAAATCTAGGCCCAGGGCTGGCCTGTGAGCAATGTCGGGCTAGGTCGGGTCGGGCCGTCCAGGCCGGGCTACCCATGGCCAGGTATACCACCAAGCTTGGTTAAATCAAAACTCTCATTGGGCTTGGTCAAAATACTGGTTGGCCTTGCATTGCGCTCGGGCGTGGATGGCTCGACTTCGTTAGTATGCTTCCCAATAGTACCTAGCGTGACAAGTCTCGATTTCTTCATCCATCGCATGCGAGCAAAGCATGACATTCATCGCATCAGCGCCACGTCGTGGAACCCATGAAGTGATAATCTCTGGGTTAGTTTCTTCCTGCGCAGAAACATCTTCTGATAAAAATCAATAGCATACACCTTTAGATTAGGGCATCAAGAAAAGTTCGAGGCTCGTGAGCCACTCATGATTGACTCATATTTTTGTTCGACTCGTGACCGACTCGAAAAGAAATGAACTGAGTATCAACACTATATGTGGCTCGATTAAGAAACGAGCTGAGTATGAGCATTTTATGTAGCTCGATCGAGAAATGAGCTAATCTTGAGCCACCCCTAGATCACTTGATTTTAGATCGAGAAATGAATTATCATGTAGTCATCAAAACGTGTATGTCAGATGTTCGCAACATCCACAACCGACGCTCGAGGTTCAGCACACTGAGCGGTGCATTAAAGACATAATCCTTCTGCGCAGCAATGAGGACAATCCTCAGTTTACGGACTCAGTCCGCATAATTGCTACTGTGAACTCTCAACTAAATTTCTCTAGGAACAAATCTAAAACAGTAGAACCAAAGCGTGAGCTACGACATAATTTGCAAAGACCTTTTGACTATGTTCATGATAATTAAGTTCATCTAATCAAATTATTTAATGAACTCCCACTCAGATAGATATCCCTCTAGTCATCTAAGTGATACATGATCTGAGTCAACTAGGTCGTGTCCGATCATCACGTGAGACGGACTAGTCATCATCGGTGAACATCTTTATGTTGATCGTATCCACTATATGACTCATGTTCGACCTTTCGGTCTCTTGTGTTCCGAGGCCATGTCTATACATGATAGGCTCGTCAAGTCAACCTAAGTGTTTTGCATGTGTAAATCTGTCTTACACCAGTCGTATGCGAATGTTAGAATCTATCACACCCGATCATCACGTGGTGCTTCGAAACAACGAACTTTCGCAACGGTGCACAGTTAGGGGAAACACTTTCTTGAAATTTTATGAGGGATCATCCTATTTATGTTACCGTCGTTCTAACAAATAAGATATAAAAACATGATAAACATCACATGCAATCAAATAGTGACATGATATGGCCAATATCATTTTGCTCCTTTTGATCTCCATCTTCGGGGCGCCATGATCATCATCGTCACCGGCATGACACCATGATCTCCATCATCATGATCTCCATCATCGTGTCTTCATGAAGTTGTCTCGCCAACTATTATTTCTACTACTATGGCTAACGGTTAGCAATAAAGTAAAGTAATTACATGGCATTTTCATTGACACGCATGTCATATAACAAATTAAGACAACTCCTATGGCTCCTGTCAGTTGTCATACTCATCGACATGCAAGTCATAATTCCTATTACAAGAACAGGATCAACCTCTTACATCACATACATTCATCACATCCTTTTGGCCATATCACATCACATGGCATATGCTGCAAGAACAAGTTAGACGTCCTCTAATTGTTGTTGCAAGTTTATACGTGGTTTCTATAGGTTTCTAGCAAGAACATTTCTTACCTACGCCAAAACCTCAGCGTGATATGCCAATTTCTATTTACCCTTCATAAGGACCCTTTTCATCGAATCCGAGCCGACTAAAGTGGGAGAGACAAACATCCGCTAGCCACCTTATGCAACTAGTGCATGTCAGTTGGTGGAACCTGTCTCACGTAAGCGTACGTGTAAGGTCGGTCCGGGCCGCTTCATCCCACGATGCCGCCGAATCAAGATAAGACTAGTAACGGCAAGTAAATTGAGAAAATCGACACCCACAACAACTTGTGCTTTAGTCGTGCATAGAAACGATGCATAGACCTAGCTCATGATGCCACTGTTGGGGATCGTTGCAAAAATTAAAAAAATTCTACGCATCACCAAGATCAATCTATGGAGAGACTAGCAACGAGAGAGAGGGGAGTGCATCTTCATACCCTTGAAGATCGCGATGCGGAAGCGTTACAAGAACGCATATGAAGGAGTCGTACTCGTAGCGATTCAGATCACGGTTGATTCCGATCTAAGCGCCGAACAATGGCGCCCCCGCGTTCAACACACGTACAACCCGGGGACGTCTCCTCCTTCTTGATCCAGCAAGGGGAGAGGAGAAGTTGAGGGAGAGCTCCGGCAGCACGACGGCGTGGTGGTGGAGCTTGCAGTTCTCCGGCAGGGCTTCGCCAAGCACTACGGAGGAGGAGGAGGTGTTGGGGAGGGAGAGGGCTACGCCAGGGGAAGGGGTGCAGCTCCCATGCGCCTCCCCACTATATATAGGGGTGGAGGGGGCTGGTTTCTTGCCTTCCAAGTCCATTGGGGCATTGGCAAAGGTGGGGAAAAGAAATCCCATCATTTCCCTTCCCCACCGATTGTTATCCCCCCTTTTTAGGGATCTTGATCTTATCCCCTTCGGGATATGATCTTATTCCTTCTAAGGGGGGATCTTGGTGCGCCTTGACTAGGGGTGTGGGGCCTTTCCCCCACTACCCACGTTCATGTGGGTCCCCCATGCAGGTGGGCCCCACTCCGAAACCTTCGAGAACCTTCCCGGTATAATACCGAAAAATTCCGAACATTCTCCAATGGCCAAAATAGGACTTCCCATATATAAATCTTTACCTCCGGACCATTCCGGAACTCCTCGTGACGTCCGGGGTCTCATCCGGGACTCCGAACAACATTCGGTAACTGCACACTAATTCCCATAACAACTCTAATGTCACCGAACCTTAAGTGTGTAGACCCTACGGGTTCGGGAATCATGCAGACATGACCGAGACAGCTCTCTGGCCAATAACCAACAGCAGGATCTGGATACCCATGTTGGCTCCCACATGTTCCACGATGATCTCATCGGATGAACCACGATGTCGGGTATTCAATCAATCCTGTATACAATTCCCTTTGTAAATCGCTACGTTACTTGCCCGAGATTCGATCGTCGGTATCCCAATACCTCGTTCAATCTCATTATCAGCAAGTCAATTTTACTCATTCTGTAACACATCATCCCGTGATCAACTCTTTGGTCACACTGAGCTCATTATGATGATGTCCTATCGAGTGGGCCCAGAGATACCTCTCCGTCACACGGAGTGACAAATCCCAGTCTCGATTCGTGCCAACCCAACAGACACTTTTGGAGATACCCATAGTGTGCCTTTATAGCCACCCAGTTACGTTGTGACGTTTGGCACACCCAAAGCATTCCTACAGCATCCGGGAGTTGCACAATCTCATGGTCTAAGGAAATGATACTTGACATTAGAAAAGCTTTAGCAGACGAACTACATGATCTTGTGTTATGCTTAGGATTGGGTCTTGTCCATCACATCATTCTTCTAATGATGTGATCCCGTTATCAACGACATCCAATGTCCATGGTCAGGAAACCGTAACCATCTATTGATCAACGAGCTAGTCAACTAGAGGCTTACTAGGGACATATTGTGGTCTACGTATTCACACATGTATTACGGTCTCCAGTTAATACAATTATAGCATGAACAATAGACAATTATCATGAACAAGGAAATATAACAATAACCATTTTATTATTGCCTCTAGGGCATATTTCCAACAGTCTCCCACTTGCACTAGAGTCAATAATCTAGTTCACATCACTATGTGATTGTAATGAATCCAACACCCATGGGGTTTGATCATATCTCGCTTGTGAGAGAGATTATTAGTCAACGGGTCTGAACCTTTCAGATCCGTGTGTGCTTTACAAATCTCTATGTCATCTTGTAGATGTAGCTACCATGCGCTACTTGGAGCTATTCCAAATAACTGCTCTACTATACGAATCCGGTTTACTACTCAGAGTCATCCGGATTAGTGTCAAAGTTTGCATCGTCGTAACCCTTTACGACGAACTCTGTTACCACCTCCATAATCGAGAAAATTCCTTAGTCCACTAATTACTAAGGATAAGTTTGACCGTTGTCATGTGATCCATTCATGGATCACTCTTGTACCCCTTGATTGACTCATGGCAAGGCACACTTCAGGCGCGGTACACAACATAGCATACTGTAGAGCCTACGTCTAAAGCATAGGGGACGACCTTCGTCCTTTCTCTCTCTTCTGTCGTGGTCAGATCTTGAGTCTCACTCAATGCTCACACCTTATAACACAGCCAAGAACCCCTTCTTTGCTGATCTTATTTGAACTCCTTCAAAATCTTGTCACGGTATGTATTCATTTGAAATTACTATTAAGCGTTTTTTGATCTATACTTATAGATCTTGATGCTCAATTTTCAAGTAGCTTAATCCAGGTTTTCCAGTGAAAAACACTTTTCAAACAACCCTATATGCTTTCCAGAAATTCTACATCATTTCTGATCAACAATATGTCAACAACATATACTCATCAGAAATTCTATAGTGCTCCCACTCACTTCTTTGGAAATACAAGTTTCTCATAAACTTTGTATAAACCCAAAATCTTTGATCATCTCATCAAAGTGTATATTCCAACTCCAAGATGCTTACTCCAGTCCTTAGAAGGATTGTTGGAGCTTTGCATACTTGTTAGCATCTTTTACGATTGACAAAAACCTTCTGGTTGTATCACATACAACCTTTCCTCAAAAAAATTGTCGAGGAAACAATGTTTTGACATCCTATCTGTAAGATTTCATAAACAATGCAGTAACTGCTAATACAATTCCAACAGACTCTTAGCATCGCTACGAGTGAGAAAGTCTCACCGCAGTCAACTCCTTGAACTTGTCGGAAAACATCTTAACGGCAAGTCGAGCTTTCTTAATGGTGATATTTACCATCATTGTCCGCCTTCCTTTTAAAATCCATCTGTACCCAATAGCCTTATGACCATCAAGTAGTTCTTCGAAATTCTATACTTTGTTTTCACACATGGATCCTCTCGGATTTTATGGCCTCGAGCCATTTGTCGGAATCCGAGCCCACCATCGTTTCTCCATAGCTTGTAGGTTCATTGTTGTCGAGCAACATGACCTCCAAGACAGGATTACGCAACACTTTGAAATAGTACGCATCCTTGTCGACCTACGAGGTTTGGTAGTGACTTGATCCGAAGTTTCATGATCACTATCATCAGCTTCCACTTCAATTGGTGTAGGCGCTACAGGAACAACTTCCTGTGCCCTGCTACACACTGGTTGAAATGACGGTTCAATAACCTCATCAAGTCTCTACCATCCTCCCACCCAATTCTTCCGAGAGAAACTTTTCCTCGAGAAAGGACCCGTTTCTAGAAACATCACTTTTGCTTCCGGATCCGAAATAGGAGGTATACCCAACTGTTTCGGGTGTCCTATGAAGATGCATTTATCCGCTTTGGGTTCGAGCTTATCAGGCTAAACCCTTTTCACATAAGCGTCGCAGCCCCAAACTTTTAAGAAATGACAGCTTAGGTTTCTCTAAACCATATTTCATACGGTGTCATCTCAACGGAATTACGTGGGGCCCTATTTAAAGTGAATGCGGTTGTCTCTAATGCCTAACCCATAAACGATAGTGGTAATTCGATAAGAGACATCATGGTTTGCACCACATCCAATAGGGTGCAGCTATGATGTTCGGACACACCATCACACTGGTGTTCCAGGCGGCATTAGTTGTGAAACAATTTCCACAATGTCTTAGTTGTGTACCAAACACGTAACCTAGATATTCATCTCTATGATCATATCATAGATATTTTATCCTCTTGTCACGACGATCTTCAACTTCACTCTAAAAATTACTTGAACCTTTCAATAATTCAGACTTGTGTTTCATCAAGTATATACTTAGAATCTACTCAAATCATCTGTGAAGTAAGAGCATAACGATATTCACGACGTGCCTCAGCACACATTGGATTGCACACATCAAATGTATTACTTCCAACAAGTTTCTCTCTTGTTTCATCTCACTGAAAACGAGGCCTTTCGGTAATCTTTCCCATGTGGTATGATTTGCATGTCTCAAGTGATTCAAAATCAAGTGAGTCCAAATGTGTTGGGGAACGTAGTAATTTCAAAATTTTCCTACGCACACGCAAGATCATGGTGATGCATAGCAACGAGAGGGGAGAGTGTTGTCTACGTACCCTCGTAGACCGAAAGCGGAAGCGTTATATCAACGCGATTGATGTAGTCGTACGTCTTCACGATCCGACCGATCCAAGCATCGTTACTCCGGCACCTCCGAGTTCTTGGCACACGTTCAGCTCGATGACGATCCCCGGGCTCCGATCCAGCAAAGCTTCGGGGAGGAGTTTTGTCAGCACGACAGCGTGGTGACGATCTTGATGTACTACCGACGCAGGGCTTCGCCTAAGCTCCACAACAATATGATCGAGGTGGAATATGGTGGAGGGGGGCACCGCACACGGCTAAGGAACGATCACGAAGATCAACTTGTGTGTCCATGGGGTGCCCCCTGCCCCCGTATATAAAGGAGCAAGGGAGGGAGGAGGCCGGCCCTATGTTTGGCGCGCCAAGGGGAGTCCTACTTCCACCGGGAGTAGGATTCCCCCTTTCCTAGTCCAACTAGGAGTTCTTCCTTGTAGGGGGAGTAGGAGAGAAGGAAAGGGAAGAGAGAAGGAGAAGGAAGGAGGGGTGCGCCCCCCCTCCCTAGTCAAATTCGGACTAGTCCAAGGGGAGGGGTGCGGCCACCCTTTTGGCCCTTTCTCTCCTTTCCCGTATGGCCCAATAAGGCCCAATACGAATTCCCGTAACTCTCCGGTACTCCGATAAATACCCGAACCACTCAGAACCTTTCCGATGTCCAAATATAGTCGTCCAATATATCGATCTTTACGTCTCGACCATTTCGAGACTCCTCGTCATGTCCCCGATCTCATCCGGGACTCCGAACTCCTTCGGTACATCAAAACTCATAAACTCATAATAACTGTCATCGTAACCTTAAGCGTGCGGACCCTACGGTTCGAGAACAATGTAGACATGACCGAGACACGTCTCCGGTCAATAACCAATAGCGGGACCTAGATGCCCATATTGGCTCCTACATATTCTACGAAGATCTTTATCGGTCAGACCGCATAACAACATACGTTGTTCCCTTTGTCCATCGGTATGTTACTTGCCCGAGATTCGATCGTCGGTATCCAATACCTAGTTCAATCTCGTTACTGGCAAGTCTCTTTACTCGTTCCGTAATACATCATCCCGCAGCTAACTCATTAGTTGCAATGCTTGCAAGGCTTAAGTGATGTGCATTACCGAGAGGGCCCAGAGATACCTCTCCCACAATTGGAGTGACAAATCCTAATCTCGAAATACGCCAACCCAACATCTACCTTTGGTGACACCTGTAGTACTCCTTTATAATCACCCAGTTACGTTGTGACGTTTGGTAGCACCCAAAGTGTTCCTCCGGCAAACGGGAGTTGCATAATCTCATAGTCAAAGGAACATGTATAAGTCATGGATAAAAGCAACAACAACATACTAAACGATCGGTTGCTATGCTAATGGAATGGGTCATGTCAATCAGATCATTCAACTAATGATGTGACCTTGTTAATCAAATGACAACTCCTTTGTCCATGGTTAGGAAACTTAACCATCTTTGATTAACAAGCTAGTCAAGTAGAGGGATACTAGTGACACTCTATTTGTCTATGTATCCACACATGTATTATGTTTCCAGTTAATACAATTCTAGCATGAATAATAAACATTTATCATGATATGTAAGGGAATAAATAATAACTTTATTATTGCCTCTAGGGCATATTTCCTTCAGTCTCCCACTTGCACTAGAGTCAATAATCTAGGTCACATCACCATGTGATTAACTCACATCACCATGTGATTAACTCGATAGTTCACATCATCATGTGATTAACACCCATAGTTCACATCGCCATGTGACCAACACCCAAAGGGTTTGCTAGATTTATTAATCTAGTTCACATCGCTATGTGATTAACACCCAAAGAGTACTACGGTGTGATCATGTTTTGCTTGTGAGAGAAGTTTAGTCAACGGGTCTGCCACATTCAGATCCGTTATGTATTTTGCAATTTTCTATGTCTACAATGCTCTGCATGGAGCTACTCTAGCTAATTGCTCCCACTTTCAATATGTATCTATTTCGAGACTTAGAGTCATCCAGATCGGTGTCAAAACTTGCATCGACGTAACCCTTTACGACGAACCTTTTGTCACTTCCATAATCGAGAAACATATCCTTATTCCACTAAGGATAATTTTGACCGTTGTCCAGTGATCTACTCCTAGATCACTATTGTACTCCCTTGCCAAACTCAGTGTAGGGTATACAATAGATCTGGTACACAACATGGCATACTTTATAGAACCTATGGCCAAGGCATAGGGAATGACTTTCATTCTCTTTCTATCTTCTGCCGTGGTCGAGTTTTGAGTCTTTACTCAACTTCATACCTTGTAACACAGGAAATAACTCTTTCTTTGACTGTTCCATTTTGAACTACTTCAAAATCTTGTCAAGGTATGCACTCATTGAAAAACTTATCAAGCGTCTTGATCTATCTCTATAGATCTTGATGCTCAATATGTAAGCAGCTTTACCGAGGTCCTTCTTCGAAAAACTTCTTTCAAACACTCCTTTATGCTTTGCAGAATAATTCTACATTATTTCCGATCAACAATATGTCATTTACATATACTTATCAGAAATGCTGTAGTGCTCCCACTCACTTTCTTGTAAATACAGGCTTCACCGCAAGTCTGTATAAAACTATATGTTTTGATCAACTCATCAAAGCGTATATTCCAACTCCGAGATGCTTGCACCAGTCCATAGATGGATCGCTGGAGCTTGCACATTTTGTTAGCACCTTTAGGATTGACAAAACCTTCTGGTTGCATCATATACAACTCTTCTTTAATAAATCTAAGGAATGCAGTTTTGTTTTATCGGTTTGCCAGATTTCATAAAATGCGGCAATTGCTAACATGATTCGGACAGACTTAAGCATGGATACGAGTGAGAAACTCTCATCGTAGTCAACACCTTGAACTTGTCGAAAACCTTTTGCGACAATTCTAGCTTTGTAGATAGTAACACTACTATCAGCTTCTGTCTTCCTCTTGAAGATCCATTTATTTTCTATGGCTTGCCGATCATCGGGCAAATCCATCAAAGTCCATACTTTGTTCTCATACATGGATTCCATCTCAGATTTCATGGCTTTAAGCCATTTTGCGGAATCTGGGCTCACCATCGCTTCTTCATAGTTCGTAGGTTCATCATGATCTAGTAGCATGACTTCCAGAACAGGATTGCCGTACCACTCTGGTGCGGATCTTACTCTGGTTGATCTACGAGGTTCTGTAGTAACTTGTTCTGTAGTTCTATGATCATCATCATCAACCTCCTCACTAGTTGGTTTTGACGTCACAGAAACTGGTTCCTGTGATGTACTGGTTTCCAAAAAGGGAATATGTACAGTTACCTCATCAAGTTCTACTTTCCTCCCACTCACTTCTTTCGAGAGAAACTCCTTCTCTAGAAAGGATCCATTCTTAGCAACGAATGTCTTGCCTTCGGATCTGTGATAGAAGGTGTACCCAACTGTCTCCTTTGGGTATCCTATGAAGACATATTTCTCCGATTTGGGTTTGAGCTTATCAGGATGAAACTTTTTTTCACATAAGCATCACAACCCCAAACTTTAAGAAACGACAAATTTGGTTTCTTGCTAAACCACAGTTCATATAGTGTCATCTCAACGGATTTAGATGGTGCCCTATTTAACGTGAATGCAGCTGTCTCTAATGCATGATCCCAAAACTATAGTGGTAAATCGGTAAGAAACATCATAGATTGCACTATATCCAATAAAGTACGGTTATGACGTTCGGACACACCATTATGCTGTGGTGTTCCAGGTGGCGTGAGTAGTGAAACTATTTCACATTGTTTAACTGAAGGCCAAACTCATAACTCAAATATTTTACCTCTGCGATCATATCGTAGAAACTTTTATTTTCTTGTTACGATGATTCTCTACTTCACTCTGAAATTGTTTGAACTTTTCAAACGTTTCAGACTTATGTTTCATCAAGTAGATATACCCATATCTGCTCAAATCATTTGTGAAGGTTAGAAAATAATGATACTTGTCGCGAGTCTTAATATTCATCGGACCACATACATCAGTATGTATGATTTCCAACAAATCTGTTGCTTGCTCCATTGTTCCGGAGAACGGCGTTTTAGTCATCTTGCCCAAGAGGCATGGTTCGCAAGCATCAAGTGATTCATAATCAAGTGATTCCAAAATCCCATCAGCATGGAGTTTCTTCATGCGCTTTACACCAATATGACCTAAACGGCAGTGCCACAAATAGGTTGCACTATCATTATTAACTTCGCATCTTTTGGTTTCAATATTATGAATATGTGTATCACTACGATCGAGATCCAATGAACTATTTTCATTGGGTGTGTATGTCCATAAAAGGTTCTATTCATGTAAACAGAACAACAATTGTTCTCTAACTTAAATGAATAATCGTATTGCAATAAACATGATCAAATCATATTTATGCTCAACGCAAACACCAAATAACACTTATTTAGGTTCATCACTAATCCCGAAAGTATAGGGAGTGTGCGATGATGATCATATCAATCTTGGAACTACTTCCAACTTTCATCGTCACTTCACCCTTAACTAGTCTTTGTTCATTCTGCAACTCCCGTTTCGAGTTACTACTCTTAGCAACTGAACTAGTATCAAATACCGAGGGGTTGCTATGAACACTAGTAAAATACATATCAATAATCTGTATATCAAATATACCTTTGTTCACTTCGCCATCCTTCTTATCCGCCAAATACTTGGGCAGTTCCGCTTCCAGTGACCAGTCCCTTTGCAGTAAACGCACTCAGTCTCAGGCTTAGGTCCAGACTTGGGCTTCTTCACTTGAGCAGCAACTTGCTTGCCGTTCTTCTTGAAGTTCCCCTTCTTCCCTTTGCCCTTTACTTGAAACTAGTGATATTGTCAACCATCAACGCTTGATGCTCTTTCTTGATTTCTACCTCCATCGATTTCATCATTATGAAAAAGTTCGGGAGTCGTTTTCGTCATCCCTTGCATACTATAGTTCATCACGAAGTTCTACTAACTTGGTGATGGTGACTAGAGAATTCTGTCAATCACTATCTTATCTGGAAGATTAACTCCCACTTGATTCAAGCGATTGTAGTACCCAGACAATCTGAGCACATGCTCACTAGTTGAGCGATTCTCCTCCATCTTTTAGCTATAGAACTTGTTGGAGACTTCATATCCCTCAACTCGGGTAGTTGCTTGAAATATTAACTTCAACTACTGGAACATCTCATATGGTCCATGACGTTCAAAACGTCTTTGAAGTCCCGATTCTAAGCCGTTAAGCATGGTGCACTAAACTATTAAGTAGTCATCATATTGAGCTAGCCAAACATTCATAACGTCTGCATCTGCTCCTGCAATAGGTCTGTCACCTAGCGGTGCATTAAGGACATAATTCTTCTGTGCAGCAATGAGGATAAACCTCAGATCACGGATCCAATCCGCATCATTGCTACTAATATTTTTCAACACAATTTTCTCTAGGAACATATCAAAATAAACATAGGGAAGCAACAACGCGAGCTATTGATCTACAACATAGATATGCTAATACTACTAGGACTAAGTTCATGATAAATTAAAGTTCAATTAATCATATTACTTAAGAACTCCCACTTAGATAGATATCCCTCTAATCCTCTAAGTGATCACGTGATCCAAATCAAACTAAACCATAACCGATCATCACGTGAAATGGATTAGTTTTCAATGGTGAACATAATCATGTTGATCATATCTACTATATGATTCACGCTCGACCTTTCGGTCTCCGTGTTCCGAGGTCATATCTTATATGCATAGCTCGTCAAGTATAACCTGAGTATTCCGCGTGTGTAACTGTTTTGCACCCATTGTATTTGAACGTAGAGCCTATCACACCCGATCATCACGTGGTGTCTCAGCACGAAGAACTTTCGCAACGGTGCATACTCAGGGAGAACACTTCTTGATAATTAGTGAGAGATCATCTTATAATGCTACCGTCAATCAAAGCAAGATAAGATGCATAAAAGATAAACATCACATGCAATCAATATAAGTGATATGATATGGCCATCATCATCTTGTGCTTGTGATCTCCATCTCCGCAGCACTGTCATGATCACCATCGTCACCGGCGCGACACCTTGATCTCCATCGTAGCATCGTTGTCGTCTCGCCAATCTTATGCTTCTACGACTATCGCTACCGCTTAGTGATAAAGTAAAGCATTACAGGGCGATTGCATTGCATACAATAAAGCGACAACCATACGGCTCCTGCCGGTTGCCGATAGCTCGGTTACAAAACATGATCATCTCATACAATAAAATTTAGCATCATGTCTTGACCATATCACATCACAACATGCCCTGCAAAAACAAGTTAGACGTCCTCTACTTTGTTTGTTGCAAATTTTACGTGGCTGCTACGGGCTGAAGCAAGAACCAATCTCACCTACGCATCAAAACCACAACGATACTTCATCAAATAGACTCTGTTTTAACCTTCTCAAGGACCGGGCGTAGCCATACTCGGTTCAACTAAAGTTGGTGAGACAGTCTCCCGCAAGCCATCTGTGTGCAAAGCACGTCGAGGGAACCGGTCTCGCGTAAGCGTACGCGTAAGGTTGGTCCGGGTCGTCTCATCCAACAATACCGCTGACCCAAAGTATGACATGCTGGTAGGCAGTATGACTTGTATCGTCCACAACTCACTTGTGTTCTGCTCGTGCAAATAACATCAAACCATAAAAACCTAGGCTCGGATACCACTGTTGGGGAACGTAGTAATTTCAAAATTTTCCTACGCACACGCAAGATCATGGTGATGCATAGCAACGAGAGGGGAGAGTGTTGTCTACGTACCCTCGTAGACCGAAAGCGGAAGCGTTATATCAACGCGGTTGATGTAGTCGTACGTCTTCACGATCCGACCGATCCAAGCACCGTTACTCCGGCACCTCCGAGTTCTTGGCACACGTTCAGCTCGATGACGATCCCCGGGCTCCGATCCAGCAAAGCTTCGGGGAGGAGTTCTGTCAGCACGACGGCGTGGTGACGATCTTGATGTACTACCGACGCAGGGCTTCGCCTAAGCTCCACGACAATATGATCGAGGTGGAATATGGTGGAGGGGGGCACCGCACACGGCTAAGGAACGATCATGAAGATCAACTTGTGTGTCCATGGGGTGCCCCCTGCCCCCGTATATAAAGGAGCAAGGGAGGGAGGAGGCCGGCCCTATGTTTGGCGCGCCAAGGGGAGTCCTACTCCCACCGGGAGTAGGATTCCCCCTTTCCTAGTCCAACTAGGAGTTCTTCCTTGTAGGGGGAGTAGGAGAGAAGGAAAGGGAAGAGAGAAGGAGAAGGAAGGAGGGGTGCGCCCCCCCTCCCTAGTCCAATTCGGACTAGTCCAAGGGGAGGGGTGCGGCCACCCTTTTGGTCCTTTCTCTCCTTTCCCGTATGGCCCAATAAGGCCCAATACGAATTCCCGTAACTCTCCGGTACTCCGATAAATACCCGAACCACTCAGAACCTTTCCGATGTCCAAATATAGTCGTCCAATATATCGATCTTTACGTCTCGACCATTTCGAGACTCCTCGTCATGTCCCCGATCTCATCCGGGACTCCGAACTCCTTCGGTACATCAAAACTCATAAACTCATAATAACTGTCATCGTAACCTTAAGCGTGCGGACCCTACGGTTCGAGAACAATGTAGACATGACCGAGACACGTCTCCGGTCAATAACCAATAGCGAGACCTGGATGCCCATATTGGCTCCTACATATTCTACGAAGATCTTTATCGGTCAGACCGCATAACAACATACGTTGTTCCCTTTGTCCATCGGTATGTTACTTGCCCGAGATTCGATCGTCGGTATCCAATACCTAGTCCAATCTCGTTACCGGCAAGTCTCTTTACTCATTCCGTAATACATCATCCCGCAACTAACTCATTAGTTGCAATGCTTGCAAGGCTTAAGTGATGTGCATTACCGAGAGGGCCCACAGATACCTCTCCCACAATTGGAGTGACAAATCCTAATCTCGAAATACGCCAACCCAACATCTACCTTTGGTGACACCTGTAGTACTCCTTTATAATCACCCAGTTACGTTGTGACGTTTGGTAGCACCCAAAGTGTTCCTCCGGCAAACGGGAGTTGCATAATCTCATAGTCAAAGGAACATGTATAAGTCATGGATAAAAGCAACAGCAACATACTAAACGATCGGGTGCTATGCTAATGGAATGGGTCATGTCAATCAGATCATTCAACTAATGATGTGACCTTGTTAATCAAATGACAACTCCTTTGTCCATGGTTAGGAAACTTAACCATCTTTGATTAACAAGCTAGTCAAGTAGAGGCATACTAGTGACACTCTGTTTGTCTATGTATCCACACATGTATTATGTTTCTAGTTAATACAATTCTAGCATGAATAATAAACATTTATCATGATATGTAAGGAAATAAATAATAACTTTATTATTGCCTCTAGGGCATATTTCCTTCAAAATGATCCATGTGCATGGAGTTTCTTCATGCGTATAAACCAATAGACATGGTTCACATGTCTCAAACTTTTCAAAAAACGAGTGAGTCCAAAGATCCATCAACATGGAGCTTCTTTATGCGTTATATACCAATATGACTCAAATGGCAGTGCCACAAGTATGTGGTACTATCATTACTATCTTATATCTTTTGGCATGAACATGTGTATCACTATGATCGAGATTCAATGAACCATTCATTTTAGGTGCAAGACCATTGAAGGTATTATTCAAATAAACAGGGTAACATTATTCTCCTTAAATGAATAACCGTATTGCGATAAACATAATTCAATCATGTCTATGCCCAACACAAACACCAAATAACAATTATTTAGGTTTAACACCAATCTTGATGGTAGAGGGAGCATGCGATGCTTGATCACATCAACCTTGGAAACACTTCCAACACATATCGTCATCTCACCTTCAGCTAGTCTCCGTTTATTCCATAATTTTTAATTTCGAGTTACTACCACTTAGCAACTAAACCGGTGTTTAATACCCTCGTGCTTCTAGGAGTACTAGTAAAGTACACATTATAAAGTATATCCAATATACGTCTATCGGCCTTGCCAGCCTTCTCATCTACCAAGTATCTAGGGTAGTTCTGCTTCAGTGACCGTTCCCCTCATTTCAGAAGCACTTAGTCTCGGGTTTGGGTTCAACCTTGGGTTTCTTCACTAGAGCAGCAACTGATTTGCCGTTTCATGAAGTATCCCTTTCTTGCCCTTGCCCTTCTTGAAACTAGTGGTTTTACTAACCATCAACAATTGATGCTCCTATTTGATTTCTACTTTTGCAGTGTCGCAAATAGCTCAAGGATCATCATATCTATCCCTGATATGTTATAGTTCATCACGAAGCTCTAGTAGCTTGGTGGCAGTGACTTTGGAGAACCATCACTATCTCATCTGGAAGATTAACTCCCACTCGATTCAAGCGACTGTAGTACTCATACAATCTGAGCACATGCTCAACGATTGAGCTTTTCTCCTTAGTTTGTAGGCTTAATAAACTTGTCAGAGGTCTCATACCTCTTGACGTGGGCACTAGCCTGAAATCCCAATTTCAGTCCTTGGAATATCTCATATGTTCTGCGATGTTTCAAAAATGTCTTTGGTGCCTCAATTCTAAACCATTTAGCATTACGCACTGAACTATCATGTAGTCATCAAAACGTGTATGTCAGATGTTCACAACATCCACAACCGACGCTCGAGGTTGAGCACATTGAGCGGTGCATTAAGGACATAATCCTTCTGCGCAGCAATGAGGACAATCCTCAGTTTACGAACCCAGTCCGCATAATTGCTACTATGAACTCTCAACTAAATTTCTCTAGGAACAAATCTAAAACAGTAGAACCAAAGCGTGAGCTACGACATAATTTGCAAAGACCTTTTGACTATGTTCATGATAATTAAGTTCATCTAACCAAATTATTTATTGAACTCCCACTCAGATAGACATCCCTCTAGTCATCTAAGTGATACATGATCCGAGTCAACTAGGGCGTGTCCAATCATCACGTGAGACGGGCTAGTCATCATCGGTGAACATCTTCATGTTGATCGTATCCACTATACGACTCATGTTCGACCTTTCGGTCTCTTGTGTTTCGAGGCAATGTCTGTACATGCTAGGCTCGTCAAGTCAACCTAAGTGTTTTGCATGTGTAAGTCTGGCTTACACCCGTTGTAAAGCGAACGTTAGAATTTATACACACCCGATCATCACGTGGTGCTTCGAAACAACGAACTTTCGCAACGGTGCACAGTTAGGGGGAACACTTTCTTGACATTTTATGAGGGATCATCTTATTTATGCTACCGTCGTTCTAAGCAAATAAGATGTAAAAACATTATAAACATCACATGCAATCAAATAGTGACATGATATGGCAAATATCATTTTGCTCCTTTTGATCTCCATCTTCGGGCGCCATGATCATCATCGTCACCGGCATGACACCATGATCTCCATCATCGTGTCTTCATGAAGTTGTCTCGCCAACTATTACTTCTACTACTGTGGCTAACGGTTAGCAATAAAGTAAAGTAATTACATGTCATTTTCATTGACACGCAGGTCATATAACAAATTAAGACAACTCCTATGGCTCCTTGCAGTTGTCATACTCATCGACATGCAAGTCGTGATTCCTATTACAAGCACATGATCAATCTCATACATCACATATATCATTCATCACATCCTTTTGGCCATATCACATCACATGGCATATTCTGCAAGAACAAGTTAGACGCCCTCTAATTGTTGTTGCAAGTTTTTTTACGTGGTTGCTATAGGTTTCTAGCAAGAACGTTTCTTACCTACGCCAAAACCACAACGTGATATGCCAATTTCTATTTACCCTTCATACGGACCCTTTTCATCGAATCCGAGCCGACTGAAGTGGGAGAGACAAACACCCGCTAGCCACCTTATGCAACTAGTGCATGTCAGTCGGTGGAACCTGTCTCACGTAAGCGTATGTGTAAGGTCGGTCCGGGCCGCATCATCCCACGATGCCACCGAATCAAGATAAGACTAGTAACGGCAAGTAAATTGACGAAATCGACGCCCACAACAACTTGTGTTCTACTTGTGCATAGAAACTACGCATAGACCTAGCTCATGATGCCACTGTTGGGGATCGTTGCAAAAATTAAAAAAATTCTACGCATCACCAAGATCAATCTATGGAGAGACTAGCAATGAGAGAGAGGGGAGTGCATCTTCATACCCTTGAAGATCGCGATGCGGAAGCGTTACAAGAACACGGATGAAGGAGTCATACTCGTAGCGATTCAGATCGCGGTTGATTCCGATCTAAGCGCCGAACAATGGCGCCTCCGCGTTCAACACACGTACAGCCCGGGGACGTCTCCTCCTTCTTGATCCAGCAAGGGGAAGGGAGAAGTTGAGGGAGAGCTCCGGCAGCATGACGGCGTGGTGGTGGAGCTTGCAGTTCTTCGGCAGGGCCCGGGGAAGGGGTGTGGCTCTCATGCGCCTCCCTACTATATATAGGGGTGGAGGGGGCTGGTTTCTTGCCCTCTGAGTCCATTGGGGCGTTGGCAAAGGTGGGGGAAAGAAATCCCATCATTTCCCTTCCCCATCGATTGTTATCCCCCTTTTTTAGGGATCTTGATCTTATCCCGAACTTATCCCTTCGGGATATGATCTTATTCCTTCTAAGGGGGGGTCTTGGTGCGCCTTGACCAGGGGTGTGGGGCCTTGCCCCCACTACCCACGTTCATGTGGGTCCCCCCATGCAGGTGGGCCCCACTCCGGAACCTTCGAGAACCTTCCCGGTACAATACCAAAAAACTCAAACATTCTCCGGTGGCCAAAATAGGAGTTCCATATATAAATATTTACCTCCGGACCATTCCGGAACTCCTCGTGACGTCCGGGATCTCATCCGGGACTCCGAACAACATTCGGTAACTGCACACTAATTCCCATAACAACTCTAGTGTCACCGAACCTTAAGTGTGTAGACCCTACGGGTTCGGAAATCATGCAGACATGACCGAGACAGCTCTCTGGCCAATAACCAACAGCGGGATCTGGATACCCATGTTGGCTCCCACATGTTCCATGATGATATCATCGGATGAACCATGATGTCGGGGATTCAATCAATCCTGTATACAATTCCCTTTGTTAATCGATACGTTACTTGCCCGAGATTCGATCGTCGGTATCCCAATACCTCGTTCAATCTCGTTACCGGCAAGTCACTTTTACTTGTTCTGTAACACATCATCCCGTGATCAAATCTTTGGTCACATTGAGCTCATTATGATGATGTCCTACCGAGTGGGCCGAGAGATACCTCTCCGTCACACGGAGTGACAAATCCCAGTCTCGATTCGTGCCAACCCAACAGACACTTTCGGAGATACCCATAGTGTGCCTTTATAGCCACCCAGTTACGTTGTGACGTTTGGCACACCCAAAGCATTCCTACGGTATCCGGGAGTTGCACAATCTCATGGTCTAAGGAAATGATACTTGACATTATAAAAGGTTTAGCAGATGAACTACACGATCTTGTGCTATGCTTAGGATTGGGTCTTGTCCATCACATCATTCTCCTAATGATGTGATCCCGTTATCAACGACATCCAATGTCCATGGTCAGGAAACCGTAACCATCTATTGAGCAACGAGCTAGTCAACTAGAGGCTTACTAGGGACATATTGTGTCTATGTAGTCACACATGTATTACGGTCTCCGGTTAATACAATTATAACATGAACAATAGACAATTATCATGAACAAGGAAATATAACAATAACCATTTTATGATTGCCTCTAGGGCATATTTCCAACAGTAGTCTGTGTGTTATAGGGCGTGTAGGCGAGTTGGCTCCCAGCACACGTGTGGGCGTTAGCGTTGTCCCTATTTAGGGGGTTTGGGGGTAGCAGCAGAGGAAGAACAGAAAAGGATCAAGATCTAAATGAAGGGGAAGGAGTTCCAATTACAGCCAAAAGAGTAACACATACATACTCCTGACCACCAACTATACCTGGCCATCCCTGGGGCCGGGCCGGGCCTAACCAAGCCCGACGTTGAAAATCCAGGCCAGGACCCGACCTGGCCTGGACATCGGGCCTAGAAATTAGGCCCAAGCACGACCTGTCAGTGTAAAAAGTCCGCCGGGCCCCGGGCCTCGGGCCAGGCCTCTTCGTTAAATGACAAATATGATGGGCCTCGGCCCAGGCCGGGCTGGGCCTAACCATGCCCAACACAGAAAACCCAGGCCTGGGCCCGGCCCGGCCTGGACATCGGGCCTAGAAATTAGGCCCAAGCCCGACCCGTTAGTGTAAAAGTCTGCCGGGTCTCGGGCCTCGGGCCAGGCCTCTTCGCTAAATGACAAATATGATGGGCCTCGGCCCGGCCTTCGGGCTCAAAATCTAGGCCCAGGGCCGGCCCGTGAGCAATGTCGGGCTAGGTCGGGTCGGGCTTCCCATGGACAGGTATACAACCAACCCTGGTTAAATCAAAACTCTCATTGGGCCTGGTCAAAATACCGGTTGGCCTTGTGCTTGCTTTGGGGCCCGGATGGCCTGACTTCGTTAGTATGCTTCCCAATTGTACCTAGCGTGACAAGCCTCAATTTCTTCATCCATCGCATGCGAGCAAAGCATGACATTCATCGCATCATCGCCACGTCGTGGAACCCATGAAGTAATAATCTCCAGGTTAGTTTCTTCCTGCATAGAAACATCGTCTGATAAAAATTAATAGCATACATCTCCAGATTAGGGCATCAAAAAAAAGTTCGAGGCTCGTGAGCCACTCATGATTGACTCATATTTTCGTTCGACTCGAGACCGACTAAAAAAATGAACTGAGTATCAACACTTTATGTAGCTCGATTAAGAAACAAGCTGTGTATGATTTTTCAACATTTTACCTAGTAGCAAGCATGAAAAATTATTAAGTGCAAAGATAGTTTAGCCTCTATGTGGTACATGGTCCGCCTTGTGTTAAATATCCTATTATTTTTTGACAAAGTTGGAGACAAGACACTGATACGTCCAATTTGCATCATGCTTTTATATCGATATTTGTTGCATTGTGGGCTGTTATTACACATTATGTCACAATACTTATGCCTATTCTCTCTTATTTTACAAGGTTTACATAAGGAGGGAGAATGCCGACAGCTGGAATTCTGGGTTGGAAAAGGAGCAAATATTAGAGACCTATTCTGTGCAACTCCAAAAGTCCTGAAACTCCATGGAAGTTATTTTCCAAATATACAAAAAATACTGAGCGGAAGAAGTTCATCAAAGGGGGCCCCACCAGGCCACGAGGGTGGGGGGCGCGCCCCCTGCCTCGTGGGCCCCCTGTTGGCCCTCCGATGCCCATCTTCTGCTATATGAGGTCTTTCGTCGAGGAAAAATTGATAAGCAACCTTTCGGGACGAGACTCCGTCGCCACGAGGCGGAACCTTGGCGGAACCAATCTAGGGCTCCGGCAGAGCTGTTCTGCCGGGGAAACTTCCCTCCGGGAGGGGGAAATCATCGCCATCGTCATCACCAACGCTCCTCTCATCGGGAGAGGGCAATCTCCATCAACATCTTCACCAGCACCATCTCATCTCAAAACCCTAGTTCATCTCTTGTATCCAATTCTTGTCTCCAAGTCCGGGATTGGTACTAGTAGGTTGCCAGTAGTGTTGATTACTCCTTGTAGTTGATGCTAGTTGGTTTATTTGGTGGAAGATCATATGTTCAGATCCTTTATGCATATTAATACCCCTCTGATTATGAACATGAATATGCTTTGTGAGTAGTTACGTTTGTTCCTGAGGACACGGGAGAAGTCTTGATATTAGTAGTCATGTGAATTTGGTATTCGTTCGATATTTTGATGAGATGTATGTTGTCTAGCCTCTAGTGGTGTTATGTGAACGTCGACTACATAACACTTCACCATTATTTGGGCCTAGAGTAAGGCATTGGGAAGTAATAAGTAGATGATGGGTTGCTAGAGTTGAAGGAAATATGCCCTAGAGGCAATAATAAAGTTATTATTTATTTCCTTGTTTCATGATAAATGTTTATTATTCATGCTAGAATTGTATTAACCAGAAACATAATACATGTGTGAGTACATGTTGGGGAACGTAGTAATTTCAAAAATTTTCCTACGCACACGCAAGATCATGGTGATGCATAGCAACGAGAGGGGAGAGTGTTGTCTACGTACCCTCGTAGACCGAAGCGGAAGCGTTGACGCAACGTAGAGGAAGTAGTCGTACGTCTTCCCGATCCGACCGATCCAAGTACCGTTAGTCCGGCACCTCCGAGTTCTTGGCACACGTTCAGCTCGATGACGATCCCCGGGCTCCGATCCAGCAAAGCTTCGGGGCGGAGTTCCATCAGCACGATGGCGTGGTGACGATCTTGATGCACTACCGGCGCAGGGCTTCGCCTAAGCACTGCAACGATATGACCGAGGTGGAATATGGTGGAGGGGGGCACCGCACACGGCTAAGGAACGATCACGAAGATCAACTTGTGTGTTTCTGGGGTGCCCCTACCTTCGTATATAAAGGATCCAGGGGGAGGGGCTGGCCGGCCAAGCCCTTGGCGCGCCAGGAGAGTCCTACTCCCTCCGAGAGTAGGATTCCCCCCCTAATCCTAGTTGGACTAGGACTCCTCAAGGGGGAGAGGGAGAGAGGGGGCCGGCCACCTCTCCTAGTCCTAATAGGACTAGGGGAAGGGGGGGAGGCGCGCGGCCACCTAGGGCATCCCCTTTTCTCCTTTCCACTAAGGCCCACTATGGCCCATTTGGCTCCCGGGGGTTCCGGTAACCCTCCCGGTATTCCGGTAAAATCCTGATTTCACCTGGAACACTTCCGATGTCCAAACATAGGCTTCCAATATATCAATCTTTATGTCTCAACCATTTCGAGACTCCTCGTCATGTCCGTGATCACATACGGGACTCCGAACAACCTTCGGTACATCAAAATGCATAAACTCATAATAACTGTCATCGTAACGTTAAGCGTGCGGACCCTACGGTTCGAGAACAATGTAGACATGACCGAGACACGTCTCCGGTCAATAACCAATAGCGGGACCTGGATGCCCATATTGGCTCCTACATATTCTACGAAGATCTTTATCGGTCAGACCGCATAACAACATACGTTGTTCCCTTTGTCATCGGTATGTTACTTGTCCGAGATTCGATCGTCAGTATCCAATACTTAGTTCAATCTCGTTACCGGCAAGTCTCTTTACTCGTTCCGTAATACATCATCCCGCAACTAACTCATTAGTTGCAATGCTTGCAAGGCTTAAGTGATGTGCATTACCGAGAGGGCCCAGAGATACCTCTCTGACAATCGGAGTGACAAATCCTAATCTCGAAATACGCCAACCCAACATCTACCATTGGAGACACCTGTAGTACTCCTTTTATAATCACCCAGTTACGTTGTGATGTTTGGTAGTACCCAAAGTGTTCCTCTGGCAAACGGGAGTTGCATAATCTCATAGTCATAGGAACATGTATAAGTCATGAATAAAGCAATAGCAACATACTAAACGATCGGGTGCTAAGCTAATATAATGGGTCATGTCAATCAGATCATTCAACCAATGATGTGACCTCGTTAATCAAATAACAACTCTTTGTTCATGGTTAGGAAACATAACCATCTTTGATTAACGAGCTAGTCTAGTAGAGGCATACTAGTGACACTCTGTTTGTCTATGTATTCACACATGCATTATGTTTCCGGTTAATACAATTCTAGCATGAATAATAAACCTTTATCATGATATAAGGAAATAAATAATAACTTTATTATTGCCTCTAGGGCATATTTACTTCAGTCTCCCACTTGCACTAGAGTCAATAATCTAGATTACACTGTAATGATCCTAACACCCATGGAGTCTTGGTGCTGATCATGTTTTGCTCGTGGAAGAGGCTTAGTCAACGGGTCTGCAACATTCAGATCCGTATGTATCTTGCAAATCTCTATGTCTCCCACCTGGACTAGATCCCGGATGGAGTTGAAGCGTCTCTTGCTGTGTTTGGTCCTTTTGTGAAATCTGGATTCCTTTGCCAAGGCAATTGCACCAGTATTGTCACAAAAGATTTTCATTGGACCCGATGCACTAGGTATGACACCTAGATCGGATATGAACTCCTTCATCCAGACTCCTTCATTTGCTGCTTCCGAAGCAGCTATGTAGTCCGCTTCACATGTAGATCCCGCTACGACGCTTTGTTTAGAACTGCACCAACTGACAGCTCCATCGTTTAATGTAAACACGTATCCGGTTTGCGATTTAGAATCGTCCGGATCAGTGTCAAAGCTTGCATCAACGTAACCTCTTACGGTGAGCTCTTTGTCACCTCCATATATGAGAAACATATCCTTAGTCCTTTTCAGGTATTTCAGGATGTTCTTGACCACTGTCCAGTGATCCACTCCTGGATTACTTTGGTACCTCCTTGCTAAACTTATAGCAAGGCACACATCAGGTCTGGTACACAGCATTGCATACATGATAGAGCCTATGGCTGAAGCATAGGGAACATCTTTCATTTTCTCTCTATCTTCTGCAGTGGTCGGGCTTTGAGTCTTACTCAATCTCACACCTTGTAACACAGGCAAGAACCCTTTCTTTGCTTGATCCATTTTGAACTTCTTCAAAATCTTGTCAAGGTATGTGCTTTGTGAAAGTCCAATTAAGCGTCTTGATCTATCTCTATAGATCTTTATGCCTAATATGTAAGCAGCTTCTCCGAGGTCTTTCATTGAAAAACTTTTATTCAAGTATCCCTTTATGCTATCCAGAAATTCTATATCATTTCCAATCAGTAATATGTCATCCACATATAATATTAGAAATGCTACAGAGCTCCCACTCACTTTCTTGTAAATACAGGCTTCTCCGAAAGTCTGTATAAAACCAAATGCTTTGATCACACTATCAAAGCGTTTATTCCAACTCCGAGAGGCTTGCACCTGTCCATAAATGGATCGCTGGAGCTTGCACACTTTGTTAGCTCCCTTTGGATCGACAAAACCTTCCGGTTGCATCATATACAATTCTTCTTCCAGAAATCCATTCAGGAATGCAGTTTTGACATCCATCTGCCAAATTTCATAATCATAAAATGCGGCAATTGCTAACATGATTCGGACAGACTTAAGCATCGCTACGGGTGAGAAAGTCTCATCGTAGTCAATCCCTTGAACTTGTCGAAAACCTTTTGCGACAAGTCGAGCTTTGTAGACAGTAACATTACCATCAGCGTCAGTCTTCTTCTTAAAGATCCATTTGTTCTCAATTGCTTGCCGATCATCAGGCAAGTCAACCAAAGTCCATACTTTGTTCTCATACATGGATCCCATCTCAGATTTCATGGCTTCAAGCCACTTTGCGGAATCTGGGCTCACCATCGCTTCTTCATAGTTCGTAGGTTCATCATGATTTAATATCATGACCTCCAGAACAGGATTACCGTACCACTCTGGTGCGGATCTCACTCTGGTTGATCTACGAGGTTCAGTAGTATCTTGATCTAAAGTTTCATGATCATCATCATTAGCTTCCTCATTTATTGGTGTAGGTGTCGCAGAAACAGTTTTCTGTGATGTACTACTTCTCAATAAAGGAGTAGGTACAGTTACCTCGTCAAGTTCTACTTTCCTCCCACTCACTTCTTTCGAAAGAAACTCCTTCTCTAGAAAGTTTCCGAACTTAGCAACAAAAGTCTTGCCTTCGGATCTGTGATAGAAGGTGTATCCAACAGTTTCCTTTGGATATCCTATGAAGACACATTTCTCCGATTTGGGTTCGAGCTTATCTGGTTGAAGCTTTTTCACATAAGCATCGCAGCCCCAAACTTTAAGAAACGACAACTTTGGTTTCTTGCCAAACCATAGTTCATAAGGCGTCGTCTCAACGGATTTAGATGGTGCCCTATTTAACGTGAATGCGGCCGTCTCTAGAGCGTATCCCCAGAACGATAGCGGTAAATCAGTAAGAGACATCATAGATCGCACCATATCTAGTAAAGTACGATTACGACGTTCGGACACACCATTACGCTGTGGTGTTCCGGGTGGCGTGAGTTGCGAAACTATTCCACAATTTTTCAAATGTACACCAAACTCGTAACTCAAATATTCTCCTCCACGATCTGATCGTAGAAACTTTATTTTCTTGTTACGATGATTTTCAACTTCACTCTAAAATTCTTTGAACTTTTCAAATGTTTCAGACTTGTGTTTCATTAAGTAGATATACCCATATCTGCTCAAATCATCTGTCAAGGTGAGAAAATAACGTTATCCGCCACGAGCCTCAACATTCATCGGACCACATACATCCGTATGTATGATTTCCAACAAATCTGTTGCTCTCTCCATAGTTCCGGAGAACGGTGTTTTAGTCATCTTGCCCATGAGGCACGGTTCGCAAGTGCCAAGTGATTCATAATCAAGTGACTCCAAAAGTCCATCAGTATGGATTTTCTTCATGCGCTTTATACCGATATGACCTAAACGGCAGTGCCACAAATAAGTTGCACTATCATTATCAACTCTGCATCTTTTGGCTTCAACATTATGAATATGTGTATCACTACTATCGAGATTCATCAAAAATAGACCACTCTTCAAGGGTGCATGACCATAAAAGATATTACTCATATAAATAGAACAACCATTATTCTCTGATTTAAATGAATAACCGTCTCGCATCAAACAAGATCCAGATATAATGTTCATGCTCAACGCTGGCACCAAATAACAATTATTTAGGTCTAATACTAATACCGAAGGTAGATGTAGAGGTAGTGTGCCGACTGCGATCACATCGACTTTGGAACCATTTCCCACGCGCATCGTCACCTCGTCCTTTGCTAGTGTCCGCTTATTCTGTAGTCCCTGTTTTGAGTTGCAAATATTAGCAACAGAACCAGTATCAAATACCCAGGTGCTAATGCGAACATTAGTAAGGTACACATCAATAACATGTATATCACATATACCTTTGTTCACCTTGCCATCCTTCTTATCCGCCAAATACTTGGGGCAGTTCCGCTTCCAGTGACCAGTCTGCTTGCAGTAGAAGCACTCAGTTTCAGGCTTAGGTCCAGACTTGGGTAGCAACTCGCTTGCCGTTTTTCTTGAAGTTCCCCTTTTTCTTCCCTTTGCCCTTTTTCTTGAAACTAGTGGTTTTGTTAACCATCAACACTTGATGCTCCTTCTTGATTTCTACCTCCGCAGCTTTTAGCATTGCGAAGAGCTCGGGAATAGTCTTGGTCATCCCTTGCATATTATAGTTCATCACGAAGCTCTTGTAGCTTGGTGGCAGTGATTGGAGAATTCTGTCAATGACGCAATCATCTGGAAGAGTAACTCCCAATTGAATCAAGTGATTATTATACCCAGACATTCTGAGTATATGCTCACTGACAGAACTGTTCTCCTCCATCTTGCAGCTATAGAACTTATTGGAGACTTCATATCTCTCAATCCGGGCATTTGCTTGAAATATTAACTTCAACTCCTGGAACATCTCATATGCTCCATGACGTTCAAAACGTCGTTGAAGTCCCGGTTCTAAGCCGTAAAGCATGGCACACTGAACTATCGAGTAGTCATCAGCTTTGCTCTGCCAGACGTTCATAACTTCTGGTGTTGCTCTAGCAGCAGGCCTGGCACCTAGCGGTGCTTCCAGGACGTAATTCTTCTGTGCAGCAATGAGGATAATCCTCAAGTTACGGACCCAGTCCGTGTAATTGCTACCATCATCTTTCAACTTTGCTTTCTCAAGGAACGCATTAAAATTTAACGGAACAACAGCACGAGCCATCTATCTACAATCAACATAAACAAGCAAGATACTATCAGATACTAAGTTCATGATAAGTTTAAGTTCAGTTAATCAAATTAATTAAGAACTCCCACTTAGATAGACATCCCTCTAATCCTCTAAGTGTTCACGTGATCCAAATCAACTAAACCATAACCGATCATCACGTGATATGGAGTAGTTTTCAATGGTGAACATCGTTATGTTGATCATATCTACTATATGATTCACGCTCGACCTTTCGGTCTCTGTGTTCCGAGGTCATATCTTATATGCATAGCTCGTCAAGTATAACCTGAGTATTCCGCGTGTGCAACTGTTTTGCACCCGTTGTATTTGAACGTAGAGCCTATCACACCCGATCATCACGTGGTGTCTCAGCACGAAGAACTTTTGCAATGGTGCATACTTAGGGAGAACACTTCTTGATAATTTAGTGAGAGATCATCTTATAATGCTACCGTCAATCAAAGCAAGATAAGATGCATAAAAAGATAAACATCACATGCAACCAATATAAGTGATTATGATATGGTCATCATCATCTTGTGCTTGTGATCTCCATCTCTGAAGCACCGTCATGATCACCATCGTCACCGGTGCGACACCTTGATCTCCATCATAGCATCGTTGTCGTCTCGCCAATCTTATGCTTCCACGACTATCACTACTGCTTAGTAATAAAGTAAAGCATTACATCGCGATTGCATTGCATACAATAAAGCGACAACCATATGGCTCCTGCCAGTTGCCGATAACTCGGTTACAAAACATGATCATCTCATACAATAAAATTTAGCATCATGTCTTGACCATATCACATCACAACATGCCCTGCAAAAACAAGTTAGACGTCCTCTACTTTGTTGTTGCAAGTTTTACGTGGCTGCTACGGGCTTAAGCAAGAACTCATCTTACCTACGCATCAAAACCACAACGATAGTTTGTTAAATAGACTCCGTTTTAACCTTCTCAAGGACCGGGCGTAGCCACACTCGGTTCAACTAAAGTTGGAGAGACAGTCTTCCGCAAGCCATCTATGTGCAAAGCACGTCGAGGGAACCGGTCTCGCGTAAGCGTACGCGTAAGGTTGGTCCGGATCGTCTCGTCCAACAATACCGCTGAACCAAAGTATGACATGCTGGTAGGCAGTATGACTTGTATCATCCACAACTTACTTGTGTTCTACTCATGCAAATAACATCAAACCATAAAAACCTAGGCTCTGATACCACCGTTGGGGAACGTAGTAATTTCAAAAAATTTCCTACGCACACGCAAGATCATGGTGATGCATAGCAACGAGAGGGGAGAGTGTTGTCTACGTACCCTCGTAGACCGAAGCGGAAGCGTTGATGCAACGTAGAGGAAGTAGTCGTAGGTCTTCCCGATTCGACCGATCCAAGTACCGTTACTCCGGCACCTCCGAGTTCTTGGCACACGTTCAGCTCGATGACGATCCCCGGGCTCCGATCCAGCAAAGCTTCGGGGTGGAGTTCCGTCAGCACGACGGCGTGGTGACGATCTTGATGCACTACCGGCGCAGGGCTTCGCCTAAGCACTGCAACGATATGACCGAGGTGGAATATGGTGGAGGGGGGCACCGCACACGGCTAAGGAACGATCACGAAGATCAACTTGTGTGTTTCTGGGGTGCCCCCTGCCTCCGTATATAAAGGATCCAGGGGGAGGGGCTGGCCGGCCAAGCCCTTGGCGTGCCAGGAGAGTCCTACTCCCTCCGGGAGTAGGATTCCCCCCTAATCCTAGTTGGACTAGGACTCCTCAAGGGGGAGAGGGAGAGAGGGGGTCGGCCACCTCTCCTAGTCCTAATAGGACTAGGGGAAGGGAGGAGGCGCGCGGCCACCTAGGGCAGCCCCTTTTCTCCTTTCCACTAAGGCCCACTATGGCCCATTTGGCTCCCGGGGGGTTCCGGTAACCCTCCTGGTATTCCGGTAAAATCCTGATTTCACCTGGAACACTTCCGATGTCCAAACATAGGCTTCCAATATATCAATCTTTATGTCTCGACCATTTCGAGACTCCTCGCCATGTCCGTGATCACATCCGGGACTCCGAACAACCTTCGGTACATCAAAATGCATAAACTCATAATAATTCTCATCGTAACGTTAAGCGTGCGGACCCTATGGTTCGAGAACAATGTAGACATGACCGAGACACGTCTCCTGTCAATAACCAATAGCGGGACCTGGATGCCCATATTGGCTCCTACATATTCTACGAAGATCTTTATCGGTCAGACCGCATAACAACATACGTTGTTCCCTTTGTCATCGGTATGTTACTTGTCCGAGATTCGATCGTCAGTATCCAATACTTAGTTCAATCTCGTTACCGGCAAGTCTCTTTACTCGTTCCGTAATATATCATCCCGCAACTAACTCATTAGTTGCAATGCTTGCAAGGCTTAAGCGATGAGCATTACCGAGAGGGCCCAGAGATACCTCTCTGACAATCGGAGTGACAAATCCTAATCTCGAAATACGCCAACCCAACATCTACCATTGGAGACACCTGTAGTACTCCTTTATAATCACCCAGTTACGTTGTGACGTTTGGTAGTACCCAAAGTGTTCCTCTGGCAAACGGGAGTTGCATAATCTCATAGTCATAGGAACATGTATAAGTCATGAATAAAGCAATAGCAACATACTAAACGATCGGGTGCTAAGCTAATATAATGGGTCATGTCAATCAGATCATTCAACCAATGATGTGACCTCGTTAATCAAATAACAACTCTTTGTTCATGGTTAGGAAACATAACCATCTTTGATTAACGAGCTAGTCTAGTAGAGGCATACTAGTGACACTCTGTTTGTCTATGTATTCACACATGCATTATGTTTCCGGTTAATACAATTCTAGCATGAATAATAAACCTTTATCATGATATAAGGAAATAAATAATAACTTTATTATTGCCTCTAGGGCATATTTCCTTCAGTACATAGACAAACAGTGTGTCACTAGTATGCCTCTACTTGACTAGCTCGTTGATCAAAGATGGTTATGTTTCCTAGCCATAGACATGAGTTGTCATTTGATTAACAGGGTCACATCATTAGGAGAATGATGTGATTGACATGACCCATTCCGTTAGCTTAGCACACGATCGTATAGTATATTGCTATTGCTTTCTTCATGACTTATACATAATCCTATGACTATGAGATTATGCAACTCCCGTTTACTGGAGGAACACTTTGTGTGCTACCAAGCGTCACAAGTAACTGGTGTGATTATAAAGGTGCTCTACAGGTGTCTCCGAAGGTACTTGTTGGGTTGGCGTATTTCAAGATTAGGATTTGTCACTCCGATTGTCGGAGAGGTATCTCTGGGCCCTCTCGGTAATGCACATCACTTAAGCCTTGCAAGCATTGCAACTAATGAGATAGTTGCGGGATGATGCGAATGAGTAAAGAGACTTGCCGGTAACGAGATTGAACTATAGGTATCGAGATACCGACGATCAAATCTCGGGCAAGTAACATACCGATGACAAAGGGAACAACGTATGTTGTTATGCGGTCCGACCGATGAAGATCTTCGTAGAATATGTAGGAGACAATATGAGCATCCAGGTTCCTCTATTGGTTATTGACCGGAGACGTGTCTCGGTCATGTCTACATAGTTCTCGAACCCGTAGGGTCCGCACGCTTAACGTTACAATGACAGTTATATTATGAGTTTATATATTTTGATGTACCGAAGGTTGTTCGGAGTCCCGGATGTGATCACGGACATGACTAGGAGTCTCGAAATGGTCGAGACATAAAGATTGATATATTGGAAGCTTATGTTTGGATATCGGAAGTGTTCCGAGTGAAATAGTGATTTTATCGGAGTACCGGAGGGGTTACCGGAACCCCCGGAGGCTATTGGGCCTTATGGGCCCAAGTGGAGAAGAGGAGAGGCGGGGCAAGGGGCAGCCGCGCGCCCCTACCCCCCTAGTCCGAATTGGACAAGGAGGGGGGTGGCGCCCCCCTTTTTCCTTCCCCCTCTCTCCTCCTTCCCTCCCAAGTCCTATTCCAACTAGGAAAGGGGGGGAGTCCTACTCCCGGTGGGAGTAGGACTCCTCCTGGCGCGCCCCAAGCCTGGCCGCACCTCTCCCCCCTTGCTCCTTTATATACGGGGGCAGGGGGCACCCTAGAGACACAACTATTGATCATTGATCTCTTAGCCGTGTGCGGTGCCCCCCTCCACCATAGTCCTCCTCGATAATACTGTAGCGGTGCTTAGGCGAAGCCCTGCGTCGGTAGAACATCAACATCGTCACCACGCGGTCGTGCTGACGAAACTCTCCCTCAACACTCTGCTGGATCGGAGTTCGAGGGACGTCATCGGGCTGAACGTGTGCTGAACTCGGAGGTGCCGTGCGTTCGGTACTTGATCGGTCGGATCGTGAAGACGTATGACTACATCAACCGTGTTGTGATAACGCTTCCGCTTACGGTCTACGAGGGTACGTGGACACAGGTGGCTGGCGGGTGTCAGTTTCTCCAACTTTAGTTGAACCGAGTGTGGCTACACCTGGTCCTTGCGAAATTTAAAATAGCACCAACTTGACAAACTATTGTTGTGGTTTTGATGCGTAGGTAAGAACGGTTCTTGCTCAGCCCGTAGCAGCCACGTAAAACTTGCAACAACAAAGTAGAGGATGTCTAACTTGTTTTTTCAGGGCATGTTGTGATGTGATATGGTCAAGACGTGATGAGATATAAGTTGTTGTATAAGATGATCATGTTTTGTTGAAGTTATCTGCAACTGGCAAAAGCCTTATGGTTGTCTCTCTATTGCATAAGATGCGAGCACCAAATAGTTGCTTTACTTTATCGCTATGCGATAGCAATAGTTGCAAGAGCAATTGTTGGCGAGACGACCATGTGACGACACATTGATATAGATCAAGATGATGGAGATCATGGTGTCATGCCGTTGACGATGGAGATCACGATGATGCTTCGGAGATGGAGATCACAAGCACAAGATGATGATGGCCATATCATATCACTTATATTGATTGCATGTGATGTTTATCTTTTATGCATCTTATCTTACTTTGATTGACGGTAGCATTATAAGATGATCTCTCACTAAATTTCAAGATAAAAGTGTTCTCCCTAATTATGCACCGTTGCCAAAGTTCGTCGTGCCCAGACACCACGTGATGATCGGGTGTGATAAGCTCTACGTCCATCTACAACGGGTGCAAGCCAGTTTTGCACACGCAGAATACTCAAGTTAAACTTGACGATCCTAGCATATGCAGATATGGCCTCGGAACACTGAGACCGAAAGGTCGAGCGTGAATCATATAGTAGATATGATCAACATAGTGATGTTCACCATTGAAAGCTACTCCATTTCACGTGATGATCAGTTATGGTTTAGTTGATTTGGATCACGTCATCACTTAGATGATTAGAGGGATGTCTATCTAAGTGGGAGTTCTTTAGTAATGTGATTAATTGAACTTAAATTTATCATGAACTTAGTCCTGGTAGTATTAGCATATCTATGTTGTAGATCAATAGCTCGCGTTTAGTTCCCCTGTTTTATTTTTGATATGTTCCTAGAGAAAACTGAGTTGAAAGATGTTAGTAGCAATGATGCGGATTGGATCCGTCATCGGAGGACTATCCTCATTGCTGCACAGAGGAATTATGTCCTTGATGCACCGCTAGGTGACAGACCGATTGCAGGAGCAAAAGAAGACGTTATGAACGTTTGGCTAGCTCAATATGATGACTACTTGATAGTTTAGTGCACCATGCTTAACGGCTTAGAATTGGGACTTCAAAGACGTTTTGAATGTCATGGACCATATGAGATGTTCTAGGAGTTGAAGTTAATATTTCAAGCAAATACCCGAGTTGAGAGATGTGAAGTCATCAACAAGTTCTATTGCTAAAAGATGGAGGAGAATAGCTCAAGCAGTGAGCATGTGCTCAGATTGTCTGTGTACTACAATCGCTTGAATCAAGTGGGAGTTAATCTTCCAGATAAAATAGTGATTGACAGAATTCTCTAGTCACCATCACCAAGTTAGTAGAACTTCGTGATGAACTATAATATGCAAGGGATAACGGAAACGATTCCCAAGCTCTTCGTGATGCTGAAATCGACGAAGGTAGAAATCAAGAAAAACATCAAGTGTTGATGGTTAAGAAGACCACTAGTTTCAAGAAAAGGGCAAAGGGAAGAAGGGGAACTTCAAGAAGAACGGCAAGCAAGTTGCTGCTCAAGTGAAGAAGCCCAAGTCTGGTCCTAAGCCTGAGACTAAGTGCTTCTATTGCAAAGGGACTGGTCACTGGAAGCGGAAATGCCCCAAGTATTTGGCAGATAAGAAGGATGGCAAAGTGAACAAAGGTATATTGGATGTACATGTTATTGATGTGTACTTTACTAGTGTTTATAGCAACCCCTCGGTATTTGATACTGGTTCAGTTGCTAAGAGTAGTAACTCGAAACGGGAGTTGCATAATGAACAGAAACTAGTTAAGGATGAAGTGACGATGGGTATTGGAAGTGGTTCCAAGATTGATATGATCATCATCGCACACTCCCTATACTTTCGGGATTAGTGTTGAACCTAAATAAGTGTTATTTGGTGTTTGCGTTGAGCATGAATATGATTTGATCATGTTGATTGCAATACGGTTATTCATTTAAGTTAGAGAATAATTGTTGTTCTGTTTACATGAATAAAACCTTATATGGTTACACACCCAATGAAAATGGTTCATTGGATCTCGATCGTAGTGATACACATATTCATAATATTGAAGCCAAAAAGATGCAAAGTTAATAATGATAGTGCAACTTATTTGTGGCACTGCCGTTTAGGTCATATTGGTGTAAAGCGCATGAAGAAACTCCATGCTGATGGGATTTTGGAATCAATTGATTATGAATCACTTGATGCTTGCGAACCATGCCTTATGGGCAAGATGACTAAAGACTCTGTTCTCCGAAACAATGGAGCGAGCGACTGACTTATTGGAAATAATACATACTGATGTATGCAATCCGATAAGTGTTGAGGCTCACGGCAAGTATCGTTATTTTCTGACCTTCACAGATGATCTGAGCAGATATGGGTATATCTACTTGATGAAACATAAGTCTAAAACATTTGAAAAGTTCAAAGATTTTCAGAGTGAAGTGGAAAATCATCGTGACAAGAAAATAAAGTTTCTACGATCTGATCACGGAGACAAATATTTGAGTTACAAGTTTGGTCCTCAATTAAAACAATATGGAATAGTTTCACAAATTCGTGCCACCTGGAACACCACAGCATAATGGTGTGTCCGAATGTCATAACCGTACTTTATTGGATATAGTGCAATCTATGATGTTTCTTACCGATTTACCACTATAGTTTTGGGGTTATGCATTAGAGACAGCTGCATTCACGTTAAAAAGGGCACCATCTAAATCCGTTGAGACAACACCGTATGAACTATGGTTTGGCAAGAAACCAAAGTTGTCGTTTCTTAAAGTTTGGGGTTGCGATGCTTATGTGAAGAAGTTTCATCCTGATAAGCTCAAACCCAAACCGGAGAAATATGTCTTCATAGAATACCCAAAGGAAACTGTTGGGTACACCTTCTATCACAGATCCAAAGGCAAGAAATTCATTGCTAAGAATGGATCCTTTCTAGAGAAGGAGTTTCTCTCGAAAGAAGTGAGTGGGAGGAAAGTAGAACTTGATAAGGTAATTGTACCTTCTCCCTTATTGGAAAGTAGTTCATCACAGAAATCTGTTCCTGTGACTACTACACCAATTAGTGAGGAAGCTAATGATGATGATCATGTAACTTCAGATCAAGTTACTACCAAATCTCGTAGGTAAACCAGAGTGAGATCCACACCAGAGTGGTACGGTAATCCTGTTCTGGAAGTCATGTTACTAGACCATGACGAACTTGCGAACTATGAGGAAGCGATGATGAGCCCAGATTCCGCGAAATGGTTTGAGGCCATGAAATCTGAGATGGGATCCATGTATGAGAACAAAGTATGGACTTTGATTGACTTGCCCAAATGATCGGCGAGCCATTGAGATTAAATGGATCTTCAAGGGGAAGACGGACGCTGATAGTAGTGTTACTATCTACAAAGCTAGAATTGTCGCAAAAGGTTTTCGACAAGTTCAAGGTGTTGACTACGATGAGAGTTTCTCACTCGTATCTATGCTTAAGTCTGTCTGAATCATGTTAGTAATTGTCGCATTTTATGAAATCTGGCAAATGGGTAAACAAAACTGCATTCCTTAATGGATTTATTAAAGAAGAGTTGTATATGATGCAACCAGAAGGTTTTGTCAATCCTAAAGGTGCTAACAAAATATGCAAGCTCCAGCGATCCATCTATGGACTGGTGCAAGCATCTCGGAGTTGGAATATACGCTTTGATAAGTTGATCAAAGCATATAGTTTTATACATACTTGCGGTGCAGCCTGTATTGACAAGAAAGTGAATGGGAGCACTACATCATTTCTGATAAGTATATATGAATGACATATTGTTGATCGAAAATAATGTAGAATTATTCTGCAAAACATAAAGGAGTGTCTGAAAGGAGTTTTTCAAAGAAAGACCTCGGTGAAGCTGCTTACATATGGAGCATCAAGATCTATAGAGATAGATCAGGATGCTTGATAAGTTTTTTCAATGAGTACATACATTGACAAGATTTAGAAGTAGTTCAAAATGGAACAGTCAAAGAAAGAGTTATTGCCTGTGTTACAAGGTGTGAAATTGAGTAAGACTCAAAGCCCGACCACGGCAGGAAATAGAAAGAGAATGAAAAGTCATTCCCTATGCCTCAGTCATAGGTTCTATAAAGTATGCTATGTTGTGTACCAGATCTATTGTATACCCTACATTGAGTTTGTCAAGGGAGTACAATAGTGATCTAGGAGTAGATCACTAGACAACGGTCAAAATTATCCTTAGTGGAATAAGGATATATTTCTTGATTATGGAGGTGACAAAAGGTTCATCGTAAAGGGTTACGTCGATGCAAGTTTTTGACACTGATCCAGATGATTCTAAGTCTCAATCTAGATACATGTTGAAAGTGGGAGCTATTAGATAGAGTAGCTCCATGCAGAGCATTGTAGAAATAGAATTTGCAAAATACTTATGGATCTGAATGTGACAGACCCATTGACTAAAATTATCTCACAAGCAAAACATGATCACACCTTAGTACTCATTGGGTGTTAATCACATAGCGATGTGAACTAGATTATTGACTCTAGTGAACCCTTTGGGTGTTGGTAACATGACGATGTGAACTATGGGTGCTAATCACATGATGATGTGAATTATTGGTGTTAAATCACATGGCGATGTGTACTAGATTATTGACTCTAGTGCAAGTGGGAGACTGAAGGAAATATGCCCTAGAGGCAATAATAAAGTTATTATTTATTTCCTTGTTTCATGATAAATGTTTATTATTCATGCTAGAATTGTATTAACCGGAAACATAACACATGTGTGAGTACATAGACAAACAGAGTGTCACTAGTATGCCTTGATACGTCTCCGTCGTATCTATAATTTTTGATTGTTCCATGCCAATATTCTACAACTTCCATATACTTTTTGGCAACTTTTTATACTATTTTTGGGACTAGCATATTGATCCAGTGCCCAGCGCCAGTTCCTGTCTGTTGCATGTTTTTGGTTTCGCAGAATATCCATATCAAACGGAGTCCAAACGAGATAAAAACGGCCGGAGCTTATTTTTGGAAAATATGGAAAATTCGGAAGGAAAATCAACGCGAACCAGTGCCCGAGGTGGTCACGAGGCAGGGGGCCCGCCCCTACCCTCGTGAGCCCACCGTAAGGCGGATGACGCTCTTCTTTTGCCGCAGGAAAGCTAATATTCGGAAAAAAATCACGGCGAAGGTTTCAGGCCAATCAGAGTTACGGATCTCCATATATACACGAAACGGTGAAACAGAGCCAGAACAGAACACAGAAACAGAGAGATAGATCCAATCTCGGAGGGGCTCTCGCCCCTCCCACGCCATGGAGACCAAGGACCAAAGGGGAAACCCTTCTCCCATCTAGGGAGGAGGTCAAGGAAGAAGAAGAAGGAGGGGGCCCGAGGGAGTCCTGGATTAGGGGGTGTTCGGATAGCCGAACTATATCTTCAGCCGAACTCCAGGACTATGAAGATACAAGATTGAAGACTTCGTCCCGTGTCCGGAAGGTTCTTTCCTTGGCGTGGAAGGCAAGCTAGGCGTGTGGATATTCAAGATCTCCTACCAATGTAACCGACTCTGTGTAACCCTAACCCTATCCGGTGCCTATATAAACCGGAGGGTTGTAGTCCGTAGGACGAACACATCATAACCATCATCATACCCATAGGCTAGCTTCTAGGGTTTAGACTCCTTGATCTCGTGGTAGATCTACTCTTGTACTACCCATATCATCAATATTAATCTAGCAGGAGTAGGGTTTTACCTCCATCGAGAGGGCCCGAACCTGGGTAAAATAAAGTGTCCCTTGTCTCCTGTTACCATCCGACCTTGACGCACAGATCGGGACCCCCTACCCGAGATCCGCCGATTTTGACACCAACATTGGTGCTTTCATTGAGAGTTCCGCTGTGTGATCGACAAAAGGATCGATGGCTCGCCTGCAGATCAACTGCGACTTCGGCATCTTCGTCACCAGCTCGACTGGTCACCTTGGTTCGACCAAGAATTGCGCCCCGTGTCCGGATCACCATGTTCGGACGAGGGCCTTCATCAAACATCAACTCCGATCTCTATCAAGATCACGGAGGAATCATCCATAAAGCTCGGGGGCACAACATCAACATTGCCCTCAAGCGACCGTGCTGTTTTTCTGGACAGCGAACTCGTATATGCTGCCACCACCTCCTTGAGTATCGTTTTGACGATCGCTTTGGTGGAATTGTGCGGAATTGAGTCTACAACAACCCTGGAAAATTTCGTCGAGTTCCGATGGAGGAATCTCCGGCAATCCATAATATACCGGAGCCCTGTCAAATCTGGACGGGAATCTGGACGAGTTTAGGGCGTGGTTTCCAGCTTCTAGCTCGGGCGTCCTTTGGAAGATCCAACCGTTGATCGGCTGCGGAATTACTATATCTACCACCCCTCCAAATTTCAGCTCGATCCGACCGTCCAAACTCCGGGAACCTTCCGATTAGTGCATCACTTTTCGGATCTGTTTTCTGCGCGAGAACGAATCCGACCCGAATTCATCTTTTTTATGAACGGGATTTTGGACATCCTTTTTGAAGGAAGTTTTGTATGGGATATTGTGTATTGTTCCCAAACACATCCCACTAACTTTAAGATCTTTTGAACATGATCTTCAACATCATTGCTGGTGTCAAACCAGTCCGACAATATTGCTCCATTGCTGCCGACCTGTGCTAGACACATCGTCACTTTGTTGAGCCGAGCTCAACTTCTTCGGATCATCATCTCGGCAAGCCGAACAAGAGTCCGGCATCACGAAGGACAAATCATCACCAACATCGCCGCCCCACGGATTACACGGAGCGGGCATACCGGCATCACCGCACGGTCGCTTCATCAAGCCGGCATCTACCACGTCACGACCTGCATCGGCAGGGCCGCACTATTGCCCCTTCAAGCCTGTGTCCGTCACGCCGGACTACTTCGACTCATCGACTGGCCTCGAGGCTTCGACATCTCGGCTGGACCGGAGGATTCATCATCTCTTCATCAACCTACTCCGGACACTTCGGCGTCACTAGCCGACCAGCTTCGTCATGATTGGTTGGACCGAGGGCTTTGCCTCGGCGAGCCAACCTTTGCCAGCATCATCTTCCTTTGGATTACTACAAAAAATAGACCAGGTGCTATTAATCCAAATATTTTTTGCATGTTTGGGTTCATTTTTTCCAAAGAATTATTACTCTGGTTTGTCCATCATATGTTCACAGGTCTATCAAATGGTGGCCGCATAAACGACGGTCGCATGCTGGTTCGGTCAGTCTCCGTACATAGTCCGGCGAACGCCGCATCCGGAGCGCGGACCGACCTGTGAATTCAAGCTTTGCTACGCCTTTACCGCATCACGCCGACGCCCTGCATCGACATCGACTTCGGTGCCAGGCCATATTTCTTTTATTACTCACTTTGCATAAATTATTCATTATGCAACGATTTTTTATTTATCATTATTACTATTATGTCCCGTTTGCACTATTTTTTGTGCACAGGAAAATGATCCGGGGACTTCGGCGTCACTCTGCCGGTCTGCATCGACCGTGCTATGTCACCACTTCGGCGTGTCGAGCTCTCCGCTCCGCCACCTCGGGACCAGCTTGGGGGATAGAACCTTGTCCCACATCAAGCTCGGACTGCGAACACATTAACTAGCTAAGTCGCTTTCATGCTCAAAGCTTTAATTTCTAACTTGTGTTCGGTTCGACCAAGCGTTATACTTTTTTGAAAAAAAAGTTGCTTGTAAAATTTTTTTTGTCCAAACTTTGTTCACACATACTTGACGCGCTACCCGCGCTCATTATACCTGGGGGCTTCTTTAACAGAAGCTTATTCATACGGGCTTTATGCCCAACACATGTGTCACACTTCCGCATGTACCTTTTATTCACCATTATATGCATCGATATGACTTAAATTTTGGCCAAGCTGGGTTGCCTGGCTCCTGTGCTTACCCCTACGTTCCCGATTGTTCGGCTAGGCGGTAAAGGGAGCACCTCTGCGATTGCTACTGCCGGATAAGCCGGATGTGTACCTCTGACTGGGTGAAGCCGAAAGCTAGCGTTCTTAAGGGAATATTCGGTCGGTGAACTAAAGATGAACCTTTTTTACTTATACATGCCCCCAGATGTTTCCTGCATTTGCAGTCCGGACGTGCACTTCAGGGCACGCCACCCCAGCGAAAGGAACCCTTAACGAAACTATTCTCTTTGAAAGATGTTTCTTACTAACCATGTAATATAACATAACTAGTTGGGCACTTGTCTGATAAAGCACTAATGACCCCTACGCCTGGTCTCCATGCATACCTCGGTTCTTATATAACCATTATGGTATTCGGACACACTCCGGACCGTCAGGTCCCGAGGTTGAAGCAAAAAGGTCGGCAACGACAAACGATCTACAATCCGGCTAGAAGGCATTCTATATGTCACCTTACATTATATAGTCAACTTTTACCCAAGTCACTTGGGGGCTCTTATGTTTATTTGAGTCCTTTCATACTAATTGTTTTTCTTCTTAGTCGTTGCAAAGTTATTATTATTTATCACTCCTTTTTTCGACACGAGTGTGCGGTCACTAGCCGGGGAGCCTAATTTCTCTCTCAAAAGCCGCTAGAGTTTAGTTTGCTAAACTGGCCTGATGAGAAGTACTCCGCCCTCGGGATAGGAGGTTGAAGCCATAGGCTGACCCGCTCGAAGTCTTGAGATAGGATGTATCATGTTAAAGCACGACAGAAGCACTTCTTTTTTCTAAGACCAATTTTCGGGTTGGCACCGAACACTTGATATTGTTCGGACGTCATGTTTTTACTGACGTTTCTTGGTTTTCCAAGCTTTTTGGCACTTTTAAACTATTTGTGTGTTTTCAGCACAAGTCTCGTAGTGCAGTGCCGGACTCCTTTAGAGATTCAGCAAAAACATTCTCGGATATTGCTATATATGCATTGGTTTCGAATTGTGTCTTCGGTCAATAGTTGGGTTGCCCGGCTCCTGCACTTGCTTCCTATGTCCCGTTTTGTTTGGCTAGGCGTGCAAAGGGAGAACCACTGCGATTGTGCTTCCAGCTCACATGGTTAAGCACCTCAGTGGAGAAAGCCGAAAACTGACTGTCACAATAAGCGTAAACTGGTCAGCGATCCGATAACTATGTTAAATAACAGGCCGTTCATAACATTGGTCGAAGTGTTTACGGTTTGACCTCGACTGACGCCGAACACTACCGGGGGCTATTAACTAACCTCCCAAACTAAATCCTCGATATTTTGCTCTTACATTGGAGCTGAGGATTTATGATCATGCTTAGCATGACAACCTAAAGAACGGAACCGATAGCGGGACTATTTTCTTTGGAAGACATTTCTTTTGTTAAAACAGTAATATAACATATCTCTCCGCGTACCTTTGTTTATAAAACTGTATGGCCAGATCGCCTTGTTTGTCATAAATCTTTGCCCTCATAAAGGCTTTATAAAGTAAGACAAACACTCCTCGGCTACTGGCCAAGGAGGTGGAAGCCGATGGCCGGTCAACAAAGTTTTGTACAATGCGGATCCGAGCATTAATGACGTAAAGTACTTAGATACATAGAGTCATTACACATAATTTGCGATTTTACTATGGATATTGATCCTTAATTCGGCCACCCGTGCCCGCATTAAGGCTCGGGGGCTACTGGGCTTATTATTTATACATATTAAAGGGACACATTGATCCCCTGATCTGGTGTTGACACCCGACCAGTGTCTCGGGGGCTACTGCATTGCTTGTCCAATGCAGAAAATTTTATGTGCAATATAGTTTCCGAGGAGATTTTGATCCTCAGGTTGGTCGGCCGCACCCAACCCGAGTCTCGAGGACTGAGCACGCCGCTTTTTGTATCCCTAAGTATTCTGCCGAGCTAGGACTTGATCCTCAGACCGATTTTGCAAATCAACCTGAGTCTCAGCGGCTACGGGGATCAGCGGTCTTATGTCATCCTTCATGTGCATCTCGGGTTTTAGACCGGTACCCACCTTGAGGGCTACTGGCTATATATCTCGGCAGAGAATAAATTGCACCGATCAAAAATATTGACAAAAATCGGCCCACATTCGGGATGGTGCACCACCTTGAAAGCAGTCCGGCATAGAGCTCGGGCGCTAGTGGCTGGCTCCATAGAGGGCATTTCCGGCATTGAGCTCGGCTAAAACTCCTTCAAACTTCTTTGAACAAAGGTGATTTACGACACCTCGTACATAGTCCGGCGTTGGAGCTCGGATACATTCCGGCGTTAGAGCTGGGAAGCGGTCGGGCGCTGGACCTCGGGTGCGAAGAAGATGGGTAGGCAAAGGAGGAAGAAGGCGTAGGTAAAAAGGTGGATCCTTATCCCCTTATATGGGCGGATGCGGGTATGCGTCCCCACCGGCCTAGTAAAACTCGCTTGCCTCCCAAGAGCCGTGATAAATGGCACGGTTGGGTTACCCACATCCGTATTAATGAGAATCCCGTTAGAGGGGGGCACACGATCTCTGCTTAGACAAGACATGCCAAGGAAACCGCCTCGCTATACGGGCTGAGGTGGAACGATGAAAACAATTTATAGAAGGCTTGGCCGCAGTGTTATGACGCACTGTGGGATACGTCGGCAGATTTGATTTGTGTTAATATTATTCTCTGTATGGCAATATGTGGAAACTTATTTTGCAGAGCCGGACACTATTCTGTGGTGTTTATTATCTTCTTGAAGAATTTGGAGGAGGAACCCGCCTTGCAATGCCGAAGACAATTTGCGCGCCGGACTCGTCGTCATTGAAGCCTGGTTCAGGGGCTACTGAGGGAGTCCTGGATTAGGGGGTGTTCGGATAGCCGAACTATATCTTCAGCCGGACTCTAGGACTATGAAGATACAAGATTGAAGACTTCGTCCCGTGTCCGGAAGGTTCTTTCCTTGGCGTGGAAGGCAAGCTAGGCGTGCGGATATTCAAGATCTCCTACCAATGTAACCGACTCTGTGTAACCCTAACCCTATCCGGTGCCTATATAAACCGGAGGGTTGTAGTCCGTAGGACGAACACATCATAACCATCATCATACCCACAGGCTAGCTTCTAGGGTTTAGCCTCCTTGATCTCGTGGTAGACCTACTCTTGTACTACCCATATCATCAATATTAATCTAGCAGGAGTAGGGTTTTACCTCCATCGAGAGGGCCCGAACCTGGGTAAAATAAAGTGTCCCTTGTCTCCTGTTACCATCCGACCTTGACGCACAGATTGGGACCCCCTACCCGAGATCCGCCGGTTTTGACACCGACAGGGCCCCTCTCCCCCTTGATTCCGGTGGCGCCGGAGTGCCACCGGGGGGCGTCATCATCACCGTCATATTCACCAACAACTTCACCGCCATCATCCCCAACTCTTCCCCCCCTCTATGCAGCGGTGTAACCTCTCTCTTACCCGCTGTAATCTCTACCTAAACATGGTGCTCAACGCTATATATTATTTCCCAATGATGTATGGCTATCCTATGATGTTTGAGTAGATCTGTTTTGTCCTAATGGCTATTTGATGAACAAGATTGGTTTGAGTTGCATGTTTTATTATTGGTGCTGTCCTATGGTGCTCCCCATGTCACACAAGCGTGAGGGATTCCCGCTGTAGGGTTTGCAATATGCTTATGATTTGCTTATGGTGGGTGGCGTGAGTGACAGAAGCACAGACCCGAGTAAGTAGGTTGTTTGCGTATGGGATAAAGGGGACTTGATACTTTAATGCTATGGTTGGGTTTTACCTTAATGAATCTTTACTAGTTGCGGATGCTTGCTAGAGTTCCAATCATAAGTGCATATGATCCAAGTAGATATAGTATGTTAGCTTATGCCTCTCCCTCAAATAAAATTGCAATAATGATTACCGGTCTAGTTACCGATTGCCTAGGGGCAAATAACTTTCTTGTTGACAAAATCTCTTTACTAAAACTAATTTAGTTGTGTCTTCATCTAAATAGCCCCTAGCTTTTACTTTCGTGCTCTTTACTTTCTTGCAAGCTTACCCCAAAACACCTACAAAGTACTTCTAGTTTCATACTTGTTTCAGGTAAAGTAAACATTAAGCGTGCGTGGAGTTGTATCGGTGGTCGATAGAACTTGAGGGAATATTTGTTCTACCTTTAGCTCCTCGTTGGGTTCGACACTCTCACTTATCGAAATAGGCTACAATTGATCCCCTATACTTGTGGGTTATCAAGACCTTTTTCTGGCACCGTTGCCGGGGAGCAATAGCTTGGGGTGAATATTCTCGTGTGTGCTTGTTTGCTTTATCACTAAGTAATTTTTATTTGCTGCACTTAGTTGTTTTCTATCTTTAGTTATGGGTAGGAAACGCAAAATACCAAAAAAATTAGCTGTACCTACTGAACCAATGGTTGAAGAACCACTTAAAATCTATCACACTGCTGAAGCTTATTACTTGAATCATCTTCGATCCCTATGTGCTCGTGCCGAAACCCCAACTAGCTTAGTTGAGGGCAAATCTTTAGATGAGCATGCTTGTTATGTGAGACACCGTATATCTGAAAAAGGGAAACGTTTATTGGATCAAATTCATCGTTTGCAATGCTATGCTTGGAATTTATGCTATTATTATCATTTTACTTGTTGTTCTGAAAACCCTAAGAAACACCTTCCCTACCAATGTGAGTTTATTGATAATGGAATCTTATCTTCGTATGCTAAGGGTGTTTGTAGTTACTATGATGTTCAACAAATTGAAGAATTTGTTGCTTTTACGGGTGCTTATGAAATTGCTTCTTTGATTGAAAAGTATGGTGCCACTCTTTACGAATCTAAATTTTTTGCCATACTTAAATATTGCTATGATAATTATGCTTCTAATGCTTATGTTAAATCATATATTGAGAACTACTCCGCTATCCAAGAAGAGACTAATATTTTGCAGGAATCTATGGAAGAAGAAATTAATGAAACTGTGAGCTCATTGGATGAAAAAGATGAGGAGGAGAGCAAAGAACAAAAGGAGGAAGAGCGGATTGATCACCAGTGCCCACCTTCTAATGAGAGTAACTCTTCAACTCATACATTTTTTAGTTCCCCTTCGTGCTTACCGAAGGATGATTGCTATGATGATTGTTATGATCCCATTGATTCTCTTGAAAAATCCCTTTTTGATGATGCTTGCTATGCTTGTGGCCAAGATGCCAATATGAATTATGCTTATGGAGATGAACTTGCTATAGTTCCTTATGTTAAACATGAAATTGTTGCTATTGCACCCACACATGATAGTCCTATTATCTTTTTGAATTCTCCCGACTACACTATATCGGAGAAGTTTGCCCTTATTAAGGATTATATTGATGGGTTGCCTTTTACCGTTATACATGATGATTTTGATGAATATAATATGCATGTGCTTGCTGCTCCTACTTGCAATTATCATGAGAGAGGAACTATATCTCCACCTCTCTATGTTTCCCACATGACAAAATTGCAAGAAACTATTTATACTATGCATTGGCCTTTACTAGGTGTGCATGAATTGTTCTTTTATGACATGCCAATGCATAGGAAGAGAGTTAGACTTCGTCATTATATGATATATGTTGCTTTGTGCCCACTACTAAATTACAAATCATTGTTAATTAAAATTGGCTTTGATATACCTTGGGATCCAGGTGGATTCACTACTTGAGCACTTTATGCCTAGCTTAATGGCTTTAAAGAAAGCGCTGCCAGGGAGACAACCCGTAAGTTTTAGAGAGTCATTTATTTCTGTTGAGTGATTTCATATAGTTTAAAGACAACAAAAATAAAGAGGGGAACCCAAAACTTTTTCAAAGAGGAAAGTGAAAGTGAGAAAGACAAGCATTGTTGAAGTGGGAGAGCTCCTTGAACTTTGTTCATGCTCATGGCAACTTTATGAATCTTGATTACAGAAACTTTTCAACAAAAATAATTATCCCCTTTTACAATTCCATTGCATTATAAAAATAATGTGCCAACGTTTGCCTTTAGGATGTTTACGATGCTTGTTGGTTTGTGCGGTGCAGGACAGAAACTTTGGCTGTAGTGCATGAATTTTAATTTTTTACTCGAACGTCAAATGGTTCTGATTCTTTTTGCACTGTCTTTCTGTACAAATTTTTTATTTTTCCTAATTTTGGAAGAATTTTTCAAGTATCAGAAGTATGGTGAATGTTCAGATCGCTACAGACTGTTCTGTTTTAGACAGATTCTGTTTTTGATGCATAGTTTGCTTGTTTTGATGAACCTATCAATTTGTATCAGTGGATTAAGCCATGAAAAAGTTATACTACAGTAGACACAATGAAAAAAAATATGAATTGGTTTGAAACAGTACTTATAGTAGTGATTTGCTTTATTATACTAACCGATCTTACCGAGTTTTCTGTTGAAGTTTTGTGTGGATGAAGTGTTCGATGATTGAGAAGGTTCCGATGTGAGAAGAAGGAAGAGAGGCAAGAGCTCAAGCTTGGGGATGCCCGAGGCACCCCAAGTAAATATTCAAGGAGACTCAAGCATCTAAGCTTGGGGATGCTGGGGAGGCATCCCCTCTTTCTTCAACAAGTATCGGTATGTTTTCGGATTCATTTCGTTCATGCAATATGTGCAATCTTGGAGCGTCTTTTGCATTTAGTTTTCATTTTTATTTTATGAACCATGCTGGTATGAGATGGTCCTTGGTTGATTTATAGAATGCTCTTTACACTTCACTTATATCTTTTGAGTATGGCTTTATAGAATGCTTCATGTGCTTCACTTATATCATTTGAAGTTTGGATTGCCTGTTTCTCTTCACTTAGACAACCGCCATTTGTAGAATGCTCTTTTGCTTCACTTATATTTGTTAGAGCGTGGGCATATCTTTTGTAGAAAGAATTAAACTCTCGTGCTTCACTTATATCTATTTAGAGAGATGACAGGAACTGGTCATCCACATGGTTAGTCATAAAATCCTACATAAAACTTGTAGATCGCTGAATATGATATGTTTGATTCCTTGCAATAGTTTTGCGATATAAAGATGGTGATATTAGAGTCGTGCTAGTTGAGTAATTGTGAAATTGAGAAATACTTATGTTGAGGTTTGCAAGTCCCGTAGCATGCACGTATGGTGAACCGTTATGCAACGAAGTCGGAGCATGAGTGTTTATTGATTGTCTTCCTTATGAGTGGCGGTCGGGGACGAGCGATGGTCTTTTCCTACCAATCTATCCCCCTAGGAGCGTGCGCGTAGTACTTTGTTTCGATAACTAATAGATTTTTGCAATAAGTATGTGAGTTCTTTATGACTAATGTTGAGTCCATGGATTATACGCACTCTCACCCTTCCATCATTGCTAGCCTCTTCGGTACCGTGCATTGCCCTTTCTCACCTCGAGAGTTGGTGCAAACTTCCCCGGTGTATCCAAACCCTGTGATACGATACACTCTATCACACATAAACCTCCTTAAATCTTCCTCAAAACAGCCACCATACCTACCTATTATGACATTTCCATAGCCATTCCGAGATATATTGCCATGCAACTTCCATCATCATCATATACATGACTTGAGCATTTATTGTCATATTGCTTTGCATGATCGTAAGATAGCTAGCATCATGTTTTCATGGCTTGTCCGTTTTTTGATGTCATTGCTACGCTAGATCATTGCACATCCTGATACACCGCCGGAGGCATTCATATAGAGTCATATCTTTGTTCTAGATATCGAGTTGTAATATTGAGTTGTAAGTAAATAAAAGTGTGATGATCATCATTATTAGAGCATTGCCCCAGTGAGGAAAGGATGATGGAGACTATGATTCCCCCACAAGTCGGGATGAGACTCCGGACGAAAAAAAAAAGAGAAAGGCCAAAAAAAAGAGAAGGCCCCCAAAAAAGAAAGAAGATAAAACAAGAAAATGAGAGAAAAAGAGAGAAGGGGCAAGGTTACTATCCTTTTACCACACTTGTGCTTCAAAGTAGCACCATGTTCTTCATATAGAGAGTCTCTTGAGTTATCACTTTCATATACTAGTGGGAATTTTCGTTATAGAACTTGGCTTGTATATTCCAACGATGGGCTTCCTCAAATGCTCTAGGTCTTCATGAGCAAGCAAGTTGGATGCACACCCACTTAGTTTCAGTTTGAGCTTTCATACACTTATAGCTCTAGTGCATCCATTGCATGGCAATCCCTACTCCTCACATTGACATCAATGGATGGGCATCTCCATAGCCCATTGATTAGTCGCGTCGATGTGAGACTTTCTCCTTTTTTGTCTTCTCCACATAACCCCCATCATCATATTCTATTCCACCTATAGTGCTATGTCCATGGCTCACGCTCATGTATTGCGTGAAAGTTGAAAAGGTTTGAGAACGTCAAAAGTATGAAACAATTGCTTGGCTTGTCATCGGGGTTGTGCATGATGTGAATGCTTTGTGTGGTGAAGATGGAGCATAGCCAGACTATATGATTTTGTAGGGATGAGCTTTCTTTGGCTATGTTATTTCTATAAGACATAATTGCTTGGTTGGTATGCTTGAAGTATTATTGTCTTAAATGTCAAATGATAGACTATTGCTTTGAATCACTCGTGTCTTAATATTCATGCCATGATTAGATACATGATCAAGATTATGCTAGGTAGCATTCCACATCAAAAATTATCTTTTTTATCATTTACCTACTCGAGGACGAGCAGGAATTAAGCTTGGGGATGCTGATACGTCTCCGTCGTATCTATAATTTTTGATTGTTCCATGCCAATATTCTACAACTTCCATATACTTTTTGGCAACTTTTTATACTATTTTTGGGACTAACCTATTGATCCAGTGCCCAGTGCCAGTTCCTGTCTGTTGCATGTTTTTGGTTTCGCAGAATATCCATATGAAACGGAGTCCAAACGGGATAAAAACGGATGGAGCTTATTTTTGGGAAATATGGAAAATTCGGAAGGAAAATCAACGCGAACCAGTGCCCGAGGTGGTCACGAGGCAGGGGGCGCCCCCCCCCCTTAGGGCGCGCCCCCTACCCTCATGAGCCCACCGTAAGAAAGCTCTTCTTTTGCCGCAAGAAAGCTAATATTCGGAAAAAAATCACGGCGAAGGTTTCAGGCCAATCGGAGTTATGGATTTCCATATATACACGAAATGGTGAAACAGAGCCAGAACAGAACGCAGAAACAGAGAGATAGATCCAATCTCGGAGGGGCTCTCGCCCCTCCAACGCCATGGAGACCAAGGACCATAGGGGAGACCCTTCTCCCATCTAGGGAGGAGGTCAAGGAAGAAGAAGAAGAAGAAGAAGAAGGGGGCCCTCTCCCCCTTGCTTCCGGTGGCGCCGGAGTGCCGCCGGGGGCCATCGTCATCACCGTCATTGAGGGAGTCCAGGATTAGGGGGTGTCCGGATAGCCGGACTATAACCTTTGGTCGGACTCCCGGACTATGAAGATACAAGATTGAAGACTTCGTCCTGTGTCCGGATGGGACTTTCCTTGGCGTGGAAGGCAAGATTGGCGATACAGATATGTAGATCTCCTTCTGTTTTAACCGACTCTGTGTAACCCTAACCCTCTCCGGTGTCTATATAAACCAGAGGGTTTTAGTCCGTAGAACGAACAACAATCATACCATAGGCTAGCTTCTAGGGTTTAGCCTCTCCGTTCTCGTGATAGATCTACTCTTGTACTACCCATATCATCAATATTAATCAAGCAGGAGTAGGGTTTTACCTCCATTGAGAGGGCCCGAACCTGGGTAAAAACATCGTGTCCCTTGTCTCCTGTTACCATCCGCCTAGACACACAGTTTGGGACCCCCTACCCGAGATCCACCGGTTTTGACACCGACATTGGTGATTTCATTGAGAGTTCCTCTGTGTCGTCACTTTTAGGCCCGATGGCTCCTCCAATCATCAACAGCGATGCGGTCCAGGGTGAGACTTTTCTCCCCGGACAGATCTTCGTATTCGGCGGCTTTGCATTGCTGGCCAATTCGCTTGGCCATCTGGAGCAGATTGAAAGCTATGCCTCTGGCCATCAGGTCAGATTTGGAAGCTTGAACTACACGGCTGACATCCGCGGAGACTTGATCTTCGACGGATTCGAGCCACAGCCGGGCGTGCCGCACTATCACTATGGGCATGATCTAGCTCTGCCGCCACACAGTGCCCTGGAGGCCGTACACGTGCCCGCTCCGACCCTTAGCTCGGAGCCGACTGCACCAATCGAGAACGGGTGGCTGGACACCGCCTCGGGGGTTGCAATCTCTACGGTGATCGAGCCGAACATCAGCCTTATCCCCTGTGAAGCCCGTGACTCCAAGGTGCCGGACTCCTCTCCGGACTCCGAGCCCCCCGCGCCCTTGCCAATCGAATCCGATTGGGCGCCGATCATGGAATTCACCGCCACGAATATCTTTCAGCACTCGCCCTTCGGCGATATTCTGAATTCACTAAGGTCTCTCTCTCTTTGTCAGGAGAGTCCTAGCCGGATTATGGCCAACATGATTGGGATGCGGACGACGAAGAAATTCGACGCCCACCCACCACCCACTTCGTAGCCACTGTCGATGATTTAACCGACATGCTAGACTTCGACTCCGAAGACATCGATGGTATGGACGACGATGTAGGAGACAAACAGGAACCAGCGCCTATAGGGAACTGGACAACCACCCCACCTCATGAGGTATATATGGTGGACAAACCTAAAGGAAGCGACAACGAGGATCAACGGGACGCAACGAGGGATCATTCCCTCGAGAAGCAGTCAAAGCGGCGACGTAAGCGCCGCTCCAAGCCTCGTCCCGACAGAGACAGCAGCGAGACGGACCCAGCCACAGAGCAGGGCGAACCGGCGTCGGCGAACATGCCATCGAGCAACCGTCCGAACAAGATAACTTGGATACACAAACCGCACAACCCGTCCTCGGTGAAGATAACAGTCCGGACGACTTCACGCCGGACAAACTCTTAGAACAGGAAAACCTCCACAAAAGGCTCGCCGCCACGGCGAGCAGCCTGAAAAGCAGAAGCGGAAGCTCATAACCGCGGAAGACGCACTCCGAATCAGATGGAGCAGAGTATTCGACACCGCAGACAAATACAGCGACAATCGCCACACAAAGAGCTACCCGAAGCGAAACCTACTGCCCGAATTTGATGAAGAGGCCCTAGAGCCCCAAAATCAAAAAATCAGGAAGCCACCCGGTCGGATAGACGACCCCATGGCTAACACAGAACGACATATAGCGCCGCACACAAATCAACACGCGATCCACCCAAGGATCCGCATCAAAAGGATGGCCCAACAAGGTCTCTCTACGGGCCAAGAAAGCAAGCTCTAGTAAGCAATGCGACGCAACAAACATCCGCACAACACGACACACCCAAATACAGGGGCGCCGCACACCCCCTCTGTTTCACCGTTGAGGTGCTGGACCATGAGTTTCCAGCGGGATTTAAGCCCGTAAACATAGAGGCATACGACGGAACCACAGACCCTGGAGTCTGGATTGAGGACTATATCCTCCACATACACATGGCCCGAGGAGACGATCTCCACGCCATAAAATACTTACCCCTCAAGCTCAAACGGCCAGCCCGGCACTGGCTTAAAGGCCTTCCCGAAAACACCATTGGAGGTTGGGAAGAGCTCGAGGAGCCTTTTCGGGCAAATTTTCAAGGAACCTATGTACGACCTCCGGATGCAGATGATTTAAGTCAGATAACTCAACAGCCCGGCAAGTCAGCCCGAAAACTCTGGAACAGATTTCTTACTAAAAAGAACCAGATAGTCGACTGTCCGGACGCCGAAGCTTTAGCAGCTTTCAAACACAGCGTTCGCGACGAATGGCTCGCCAGACACCTCGGCCAAGAAAAGCCAAGAACAATGGCCGCATTAACAAGCCTCATGACCCGCTTTTGCGCGGGAGAGGATAGCTGGTTGGCAAGACGCCGCACAAGCGACCCAAGTACATCCGAAGTCAGGGATGGAAACGGAAAACCACGACGCAGTAAGGAACAACGCCGGAATAAGGAAAGCAGCTCGAAGAGCACGGCAGTTAACGCCGGATTCAAAAGCTCTCGGCAGGATCCGAAAAAGCTGCCCCCAAGGATAACAGGGATGAGCTATCTAACCTAAACAAAATCTTGGATAAGATATGTCAAATCCACAGCACCCCCGGGAAGCCTGCAAACCATACCCACAGAGAATGTTGGGTCTTCAAGCAATCCGGCCAACTCAATGCCGAACACAAGGGGCTCGACACACCAAGTGAGGACGATGACGAACCCCACAAGCAGAGCACGGGGAAACAAAAGAATTTCCCACTCGATGTCAAAACAGTAAACTTACTTCACGTGACAAAAGGGAAAAATAGAGCGGCGCCTATACGACCTACCCCAAAGATGTCCTGCCACTGGTTGTTAAAACCGATCACCTTCGACCATCAGGATTACTCTAGAAGTATCCGGAACGAAGGTTGTACTGCCTTAGTGCTAGATCCAATAATCGAAGGACTCCACTTTACACATGTCCTGATGGACAGCTGTAGTGGTTTAAACCTGCTATATCAGGACACAATCCGCAAAATGGGGATAGACCCAACAAGAGTTCGCCATAGCAACACTTCCTTTCAAGGAGTAATGCCAGGCCCCGATGCCCATTGCATGGGTTCTCTCCAGTTAGAAGTTATGTTTGGCTCCCCCGATAACTTCCGCCGTGAAAAGCTAACCTTCCACATCGCCCCATTTTCAAGTAGCTATCAAGCACTGCTGGGACGAGAGGCTTTCGCCCGCTTTAACGCAATACCGCATTATGCATCTCTTACACTTAATATGCCTGGTCCACAAGACGTCATTTCACTAAAGGGAAATACAAGTGTCCTGCGCGCGCGAAAGAATTTGTGGCTGCCTTGACAGCCATACATTAAAACAGCTTCATCAACAAAAGCATCTACCAGGTCATCAAGACCACGAACTAGGCTAGGCGAGTCCGAAGCAAACATATAATTGATAAAGATTTAGTAGCCGTACACCCCTATACAAGGGGCTCCGTGTATGTAAAATACACGACAATAAGGCTCAATTTTACCCATCTTAAATTATACATTGTTCATCTAGTACAGCGTACATTCCGCACTACTATTCTTTTTCTTGTCAGCTAAGTTCCTCTATTTTACAGATGAACACCATGCTATGCCCGTCCAGGATACGGCCCAACGGAGACACAGGCGCAGACGTGCAGCAGGGACCCATCCCCAGGATTCTTTTTAGATTAAGACCCTGCGTAAACCTTTTTTACTGTCTCTTGTTGATATACGTCCCTCGGATTTTCAATATAATCAAGGAGGAGGCTGGCGTCTTGGCATGTGGCCACGTCAGAATTTTGCACGTACCTGGACACCGGGGGTTTATTATCAAGGGCACTGACTAGCCCGTTTTTCATAAAGACCGAATACCCTAGGGAGTGTTCGCCATCGCGAGTTTGGTCTTATATGCATCAGCTCCGAATCATGTCTTTGGTCAAATGTTGGGTTTGCCCGGCTCCTATGTTTTGTTGCCTTATGTTCCGCTCTATCGGCTAAGGTGACACCCGGAGAACTACTGCGATCGTGCCCCGGCTCAGCCAGGCGAGCACCTTAGTAGAGAAAGCCGAAAACTGACTGTCATGATATAGCGTGAGACTGGTCAACCACTCGAGACCCGCCGTAATCTTTAAGATTCCTCCACATTAACGAAGGGCCGTTTCCCGGCCACGCACACACGCCCCCCGAATTCGGGCAAGCGCGGTGCCACCAGGGGCTATATAGTAGCCCCACTGTCAAACTCCTATGGCTAAGTGAAAGTGATAAAGCATTATAGTCCGGTTGCCTAGTTTGTTGCGCTACCACCTCCTTAATGGACCAAGACGTTGGATCAAGTGTGACGATGCGCCTTATGCGAACACCCCCGCATTATATGCGTGGGGGCTCAAGCCAATGACCGCAATCTTTCAGGTTATATATATATACATATACGTAAACGGCCGCACAGGAGGCATTAAAATTCTTGCAAGCACAAGTATAAAAAAGCTATCCCATTCAATCAAAGTATTGTTTTATAATGCTACACGCTATTTGAACATAATATCCTTCGAGCACTGCGTCTCTATTAAATGAGCGCCCTTCAGGACTTCTTGAAAGTAGTGCTCGGCAGGTACTCGGCTCTCGCCCAAATCTTGGGATGCAATAGCGATGGCCTCCATCTCCGCCCAGTATGTCTTGACACAGGCAAGGGCCATCCGCGCACCCTCCACACACGCTGACCTCTTCATCGCGTTGATATGCGGCACCTCATCAAGGAACTACTGCACCAAGCTAAAATAATTGTTCGGCTTTGGCCTTTTCGGCCACAGATGTGATGGTGAACGTTGCAGAAAACAAAAAATTTCCTACGGTTTCACCAAGATCCATCTATGAGTTCATCTAGCAACGAGTGATCGGATGCATCTACATACCTTTGTAGATCGCGAGCGGAAGCGTTCAGAGAACGGGGATGAAGTAGTCGTACACGACGTGATCCAAATCACCGGAGATCCTAGCACCGAACGGACGGCACCTCCGCGTTCAACACACGTACGGTCAGCGTGACATCTCCTCCTTCTTGATCCAACAAGGGGGAAGGAGAGGTTGATGAAGATCCAGCAGCACGACGGCGTGGTGGTGGATTCAGGGCGTCACAGCAGCAGGGCTTCGCCGTGTACTACGAGAGGAAGAGGTGTAGAAGGGAGGGAGGGAGGCGCCAGGACTCAAGGGTGTGGCTGCCCCTCCCTCCCCCCCTTTACATAGGCCCCTGGGGGGGCGCCGTCCCTTGGAAGATCCAATCTCCAAGGGGGCGGCGGCCAAGGGGGGTGGAGTGCCCCCAAGGCAAGTGGGTGCCCCCCCACCCTAGGGTTCCAACCCTAGGCGCAGGGGGTGGGCCTTGGGGGGCGCACCAGCCCACTAAGGGCTGGTCCCCCTCCCACTTCAGCCCATGGGGCCCTCCGGGATGGGTGGCCCCACCCGGTGGACCCCCGGGACCCATCTGGTCGTCCCGGTACAATACCGGTGACCCCCAGATCACTCTCGATGGCCGAAACTGCACTTCCTATATATAATTCTTCACCTCCGGACTATTCCGAAACTCCTCGTGACGTCCGAGATCTCACCCGGGACTCCGAACAACATTCGGGTTACTGCATATACATATCTTCACAACCCTAGCGTCACCGAACCGTAAGTGTGTAGACCCTACGGGTTCGGGAGACAGGCAGACATGACCGAGACGGCTCTCGGGCAATAACCAACAGCGGGATCTGGATACCCATGTTGGCTCCCACATGCTCCACGATGATCTCATCGGATGAACCACGATGTCGAGGATTCAATTAATCCCGTATACAATTCCCTTTGTCAATCGGTATTTTACTTGCCCGAGATTCGATCGTCGGTATCCCAATACCTTGTTCAATCTCGTTACCGGCAAGTCACTTTACTCGTACCGTAATGCATGATCCCGTGATCAAACACTTTGATCACATTGAGCTCATTATGATGATGCATTACCGAGTGGGCCCGGTGATACCTCTCCGTCATGCGGAGTGACAAATCCCAGTCTCGATCCGTGTCAACCCAACAGACACTTTCGGAGATACCCGCAGTATACCTTTATAGTCACCCAGTTACGTTGTGACGTTTGGCACACCCAAAGCACTCCTATGGTATCCGGGAGTTAAACGATCTCATGGTCTAAGGAAAGGATACTTGACATTGGAAAACTCTAGCAAACGAACTATACGATCTTGTGCTATGTTTAGGATTGGGTCTTGTCCATCACATCATTCTCCTAATGATGTGATCTCGTTATCAATGACATCCAATGTCCATAGTCAGGAAACCATGACTATCTGTCAATCAACGAGCTAGTCAACTAGAGGCTTACTAGGGACATGTTGGTGTCTATTATTCACACATGTATTACGATTTCCGGATAACACAATTATAGCATGAATAAAGACAATTATCATGAACAAGGAAATATAATAATAATGCTTTTATTATTGCCTCTAGGGCATATTTCCAATAGTCTCCCACTTGCACTAGAGTCAATAATCTAGTTACATTGTGATGAATCGAACACCCATGGAATTCTGGTGTTGATCATGTTTTGCTCTAGGGAGAGGTTTAGTCAACGGATCTGCTACATTCAGGTCCGTATGCACTTTACAAATATCTATGTCTCCATCTTGAACATTTTCACGAATGGAGTTGAAGCGACGATTGATGTGCCTGGTCTTCTTGTGAAACCTGGTGTCGGTGTCAAAACAGGCGGATCTCGGGTAGGGGGTCCCGATCTGTGTGTCAAGGTCGGATGGTAACAGGAGACAAGGGACACTTTATTTTACCCAGGTTCGGGCCCTCTCAATGGAGGTAAAACCCTACTCCTGCTAGATTAATATTGATGATATGGGTAGTACAAGAGTAGATCTACCACGAGATCAAGGAGGCTAAACCCTAGAAGCTAGCCTATGGGTATGATGATGGTTATGATGTGTTCGTCCTACGGACTACAACCCTCCGGTTTATATAGGCACCGGATAGGGTTAGGGTTACACAGAGTCGGTTACATTGGTAGGAGATCTTGAATATCCGCACGCCTAGCTTGCCTTCCACGCCAAGGAAAGAACCTTCCGGACACGGGACGAAGTCTTCAATCTTGTAACTTCATAGTCCCGGAGTCCGGCTGAAGATATAGTTCGGCTATCCGAACACCCCCTAATCCAGGACTCCCTCAGTAGCCCCTGAACCAGGCTTCAATGACGACGAGTCCGGCGCGCAAATTGTCTTCGGCATTGTAAGGCGGGTTCCTCCTCCAAATTCTTCAAGAAGATAATGAACACCAAAAAATAATGTCCGGCTCTGCAAAACAAGTTTCCACGTATTGCCATATAGATAATAATACAAACACAAATCAAATCTGCTGACGTATTCCGCAGTGCGTCATAACTATGCGACCAAGCCTTCTGTACGGATTATTTTTTGTTGTTCTACCGCAGCACGTTCAACGAGGCGGTTTCCTTGGCACGTCTTGTCGAAGCAGAGATCGTGTGCCCCCTTTAACGGGATTCTCATTAATACGGACGTGGGTAACCCAACCGTGCCCGTTAAGCACGGCGTGTGAGCGGCAAGCGAGTTTTATTAGGTAGGTGGGGACGCATAACGACACCAGCCTATATAAGGGGATAAAGATCCACCTCTTTCACATACGCCTTCTTCCTCCCTTGCCCATCCATCTCCTGCGCACTCAAGCTCCAACGCCCAAGTTCGCTCTTTCTTCCCCAACCTGCTCCAGCGATGTCCAGAGCGGGTGGCAAGTGGATGGCTTCCTCCGCTACGGAGGGTCAAATCAAAAAGCTTAGGAAGGCCGGATATCTGTCCAAGGACATCCCGCACCGGCTTCCCGAGGCGGGGCAGCTTCTTCCCACCCCAGGGCCCCATGAGAGGGTAGTTTTTCTCCCCATTTCCTCCGCGGACTGGGTTTTCCACTTCACCCTTTTGTCCGGGGGCTCATGTTCTACTACGGCCTGGACATCCATGATCTGGCCACGAACTTTATCCTCAATATCTCGGCGTTTATCATCGTGTGTGAGGCCTTTCTCCGCATCCGCCCCCACTTCGTCCTCTGGCTCCAGACGTTCAAAGTCAAGCCCAAGGTGGTGTCCGGCACCCAAGCGGAGTGCGGAGGTGCTATGGCCGGCAAAATGGCCAACGCACTCTGGTTTGATGGCTCCTTTGTGGAGTCCTTAAAGGGGTGGCAGGCAGGGTGGTTTTACATCACCGAGCCACGCGACTCAAATTGGGTCGCGGCCCCTGAGTTCCGATCCGGACCCCCCATGCGGCTCATGTCCTGGAAAGAGACGGGCCTATCGTGGGGCAACGAAGAAGAAGTGACCGGACTGCAAACTTGCATCCGGTCCCTGATGAACAAGCCCATCCGGCATGTCAACATCATCAAGGTCATGCTCGTTCGCCGGATTCTCCCGTGCCAAGAACGGGAGTTCACTTTGTGGGAATTCGACCCGGCGTAGCACCAAACCCTCAATAGGCTCTTCGACACGACGTATGAAGACGTCTGGAAGGTGCTAACCAAAGGCGCCGAGTGCCCCACATCCACTTCCGAGGACCGCGGATACAGCTCGCAGGGCAACGCTGGCGAGGTAGGCTATTTATACCTTTCACAGGTTCGTTAAGCCTGCTATGTAGATTAACTCTATGTGGGATCTAAAAAACTCCCTTTGCCTTTGACAGGCGTGGCTGAAGATAGCCGGACCAATCAACTGTCCGGCTCCTCTGCCCGAAGACCCAGCCCCAGCTCTCCTAGAGAAGCTGCTGGCTCCGGCGCCCTATGTGGTGCCGGAGAAGAAGGTCAAGAAGAAGAAGACCACCGGGACTCGAAAGAGTGCCCGCAATGTGATGGTGTCGAGCTCGTCATCTGGCGAGTCTGCGATGCCCTCTTCTCATGAAAACGAGGAGGAGGAACAAGGAAGCTCTCCCCCTCCAGCGAGGGGAGCGAAAAAGAAGAAGGCCGCCCCAACAGGGGAGGCCGAGGGGTCGAGGAAAAGGAAGACCCCTCCGCTGGACTACTCCCCCAATGCCTAAGAGGGCGGAAAGGAGTGGCCGGACAGAACCAAGCGTCCGGCGACATCGTAAGTATTCACATACCAGAATGACTCATAGTATCTTCAAGTGCACAGCTTACCCTAATGTTGAATGTTATTTGCGCTGCCCGCCCCGAGCCGCACTCGATGATTCATCGAGCGGCTCCTTGGATTCGTCGGACATGAACTCTGTCCCGTCCACAGTCTCCCCCAGCGGGGCGGACGACGCCGAAGCGGCGTCCCGCCGAACAGGGCAGGAGGAGGTGGTCCTGGAGGAGCCGCAAGGCAATCCTCAGGACCCCAGGAGTAAAGGGGATGAACCCCCCCCCCAGGGCTCCCAGTCCAGCTTTGTGCCGGACACCGCGCCGGACTCAAACGTCCTGGTTCGCGGTGGGCGAACTCCTTCCAAGAGGAGTAAGCCGTCTGAGCCGGCGACCTCTGTCCAACCAGAGGCGACGGATAGTCTGCTGGAGGCGCTTGAAGGCGCCACCATCGACGAGGAGCACCGTACTGTTATGAGTGCAGTGGTCCAAAGGGTTCAGTCCGCCAAGAGCGGACTGAATGAAGCTTGCGCTAGCCTTCTAACAGGCTTCCAGGTAAGCAAAAAATATGCTAAATTCATTACCGCATAGACAGTAGCCCCTGATGCTCTGTTCGGTGTTCGGAAAGAAAAGCCGAATAGAGGATCCAACAATTTCCACAGGAGTTCTAATAAAAAGTCTAATATGCATATGCAGGCTTCCCTGCTGTCCACCGCCGCACTGACTGCGCAGGTGGAAGTCTTGAAAAAGGACCTCGAGCGGTCCGAGCAAGAGCTCGGCCATGCCGAAAGGCAGCTCGTGGAAAAGGAAGGTAAGAAATACCCCTTAGAAGAAAAAAAAGAAAGAAAAAGAAAAAAGAAAAAAGGTGCCTATAGATAGGCTTCATTGCAAAAAGAGATAACAGGATTGTACTGCTTATTGTAGGGGCCACAACCGAGGTGGCAACCCTGAAGCAGGCGCTGGCTGCGGCCGAGAAGAAAGCGGCCGAGGAGCGCGCCGAGCGAGAAAAGCTTGGGGTCCAAGTCGGCGAGGTGCAGCAAGAGCTGCAAGCTCTCATGAAGAAACATGAGGGTTTGGAGCATGACGCAAAAACGCAAGCATCCGAGCTCGCGTCGGCTATTGAGACCACCAAGAGTGCCAAGGCCGAAGCCCAAAAGGCCCTCCAAGAGTTGGAGGATGTGAAAAAGATAGCAGCGGGTAAGGCATTCTTAATGCAAAGTAGGAATATAAAGGTGAAATACCTATTACTTACCCGAATCCGGAGTTCTCCAGGGGCGTTCTTTGATCTTCCCCGCAGCGCATCCGACGCCGCCGCATTCTACCGAGCTGAAGAGGACAGCTCGACGGAGAGTGTGTTCTGGTCTCAGTATTCTGAGGCCGGACACCCTGTGCCCTTAAGCGATCAGCTGAAGCAGCTAGCCAAGCTCCACAAGGCGGCCGAACAGGCCATGAAGGGCTTACTAGTTCGGCTGTGGCCTGGAGAGGCCCTGCCTGGGAGCTACTTCTGGCTGGTGCGGTGGCTGGTGGAGGCCTGTCCACGGTTTGAGGTCATCAAGCGCTCCGTCTTCATAGAAGGTGCCCAGAGGGCCCTTGCCCGTGTAAGGGTACACTGGGGCAAGCTGGACGGAGAGAAGCTGGTGAAGGACGGGCCGCCGCAGGGGAAGGAGCATCGCAAGCCCGAGAACTACTACAAGGAAGTTCTCGCTGGAGCTCGCCTTGTCGCGGATGAGTGTGCCAAAGATGTAATATTTCAATGAACTCACTCGTTTGTATCCTGTGCGCTGAAAACTTGTTCATATGCGCTTAAGCAATGCTTTCTGAATTTAAAATATTATTTTCTGTGCGGCCGTTTATAAATAACTGAGAGATGGCGAGTCGTCAGCTTCTGCCCCCATGCAACTAGTGCTGGGGTGTTCGGGATAAACCTGAGGGCTCTTGTTCCCATAGTTGGGTCCTTCGAGGGAGGCGCTCAGCACAGTGAACCAGGCAATCGGACTATAATGCTTGAACACTCTCACTTAGCCATAGAACGTTATAATTTTAAATTTCGGCGAAGCCCCTAGTTCGGAAGGCCGAATTCGGGGCACTATCCACGCCTTTAGCCGGACTTAACCAACTCTCCGCTCGAAGCGGCATAAGCCTTTAGGGACTCGAAAAACCTCTCGAACAGCGACCGGTCTCGCGCCTTATCATGACAGTCTGTTTTAGCTTTCTCCACTGAGGTGCTCACCCACATGATCTGGGGCACAATCGCAGTGGTTCTCCTAGTGCTACCTTAGCCGATAGAGCGGAACGTAAGGCACCAAAACATTGGAGCCGGGCAAACCCAACATATGACCAAAATCATGACTCGGAGCCGATGCATATAATGATATAAGTTCGGGGTGCCGCACTTGTGAAAGTGGACGGACTTCTCACACAAGATAGAAGGGTAATAAAGCCCCTGGCGTGGTTTGCCGTACCATGGTGTACGGGTGCGATCATGTTATTTGAGTAAACATATGTATATTAAAAGAAGATAATGCAAAAAATAGACGAAAAGCTATGCATTATTTATGAGGAGGCTGTTTATTCAAGCCGAATGATACAAGTAGTGCGATAAAAATGTAGACTATTTAACATGTCCTGACCAGGCGCGGGCCGCGGAATTTAGAAACAGATATATCGCTCGAAATAGAGACCACCTGAGAGTTCCATGATGCGGCGTTGTTTTGTCTGCTTTCCTGGGTCCTGTATCGTCTGTGCGGCAGCGAGGCCGAACACTGTATCCAGAGTATGGAGTCCTGAAAGAAAAGAAGAACCCGGCAGCCCCTAGTACGTTTGACGCCGTATTGTTGGCATGCCGTTTTATCTGCCCCTTCCCCTATGCCCATGGAATTGTAAGGGCGTAATTGTGTACTCGAGGTACTAGCTCCGCTATGTAGCGATGGCTGGGGTTGGGGCCGTATTGCTACGCGTGCTCTGAACGCGCCAGTCGGTCTTGCTGCGGGTTACTCCGGGCGCGTTTTGCTTTGTCCTGCTTTGTAGCAGCCGGACTCGAGAGCTGCCTTAACAGGCTGCTTTGTACCTCTGCTGTGAGATCCGCCATGTGTTCCTCCGTACGGATGGAGCATTCGGTGTTTCCGCTGACCGTGATTACACCTCGAGGGCCTGGCATCTTGAGCTTGAGATATGCGTAGTGCGGCACGCATTGAATTTAGCGAATGCGGTTCGTCCAAGCAGAGCATGATAGCCACTGCGGAACGGAACTATGTCGAAGACTAACTCTTCGCTTCGGAAGTTGTCCGGAGATCCGAAGACCACATCAAGTGTTATGGAGCCTATGCAATTGGCCTCTACACCTGGGATGACGCCTTTAAAGGTCGTCCTTGTGGGCTTGATCCTTGATGGATCTATGCCCATTTTCCGCGTTGTATCCTGGTAGAGCAGGTTCAGGCTACTGCCGCCGTCCATGAGGACTCTTGTAAGGTGAAATCCGTCAACGATTGGGTCAAGAACCAATGCGGCGAAATTGCCGTGACGGATGCTAGTGGGGTGGTCCCTTCGATCGAAGGTGATCGGGCAAGAGGACCATGGGTTGAATTTTGGGGCGACTGGCTCCATCGCGTATACGTCCCGTAGCGCACGCTTCCTCTCCCGCTTGGGAATATGAGTCGCGTATATCATGTTCAACATCCGCACTTGTGGGGGAAATCCCTTCTGTCCGTTGTTGTTCGGCGGTCTGGGCTCCTCTTCGTCATCGCTGTCTAGCCCCTTGTTTTTGTGTTCGGCTCTTAACTTGCCTGCCTGCTTGAACACCCAACAATCCCTGTTGGTGTGATTGGCTGGCCTTTCGGGGGTGCCGTGAATCTGGCACGAGCGGTCGAGTATTCGGTCCAAACTGGACGGGCCCTGGGTATTCTTTTTGAATGGCTTTTTCCGCTGACCGGATTTATGGCCTCTGAATCCGGCGTTTACTGCCGTATCTTCATTGCTGTCGCTGCTGACGCGGCGTTTCTTTTATTCCGTCGTGACCTGCCACTTTTGTCCTTGGTATGTGAATTACCTTGCTTCTTCGATAAGTTGCTGCTGCGAGCTAGCCAGCTATCTTCGCCCGTGCAAAAGCGGGTCATGAGTGTCGTGAGGGCTGCCATGGATTTCGGTTTTTCCTGTCCCAGGTGCCGGGCAAGCCACTCGTCACGGATGTTATGCTTGAAGGCTGCTAAGGCGTCTGCATCCGGACAATCGACTATCTGATTTTTCTTTGTTAGGAACTGTGTCCACAATTGCCTGGCCAATTCTTCTGGCTGCTGGATTATGTGGCTTAGGTCGTCGGCGTCCGGTGGCCGTACGTAGGTCCCCTGGAAGTTGTCGAGGAATGCGGCCTCCAGGTCCTCCCAAGAGCCGATCGAATCAGCGGGGAGGCTGTTAAGCCAGTGCCGGGCTGGTCCCTTAAGCTTAAGGGGTAAATATTTGATGGCGTGCAAATCATCGCCACGTGCCATGTGGATGTGGAGGAGATAGTCCTCAATCCATACTGCCGGATCTGTCGTACCATCGTACGACTCGATGTTGACGGGTTTAAAACCCTCTGGGATTCTATGATCCATTACTTCGTCTGTGAAGCATAGTGGGTGTGCGGCGCCCCTGTACTGGGCTATGTCTCGACGCAGTTCGGAGGAGCTGTGCCTGTTGTGTTCGGCCCGGCCGGATTTATTGTGTCGTCGGGCGTCCGCGCGATCCATAGATCGATCTTGTTTGCCTTGCTTTGTCCTCCAGGACGTCTCGCAGGTCTGGTTCGTGTTCCCGTGCCTTGGTAAAGCGGCTGCGGGGCATGGCTTGTTTGGATGTTCGACAGGCTTCTCTGTCGCGGCCGCGAGGTGGCCGATCTGCCATGTCTTGGGCTTCCTCCTCTGATTGGGGTAGCGGCCTGCGCTTAGGATAGTTTTTGGAGGGGCGTCCGAGCTCGTGCTCTTCGGCCGCAAGGACTTCAGTCCATCTGTCAGCTAGCAAATCTTGATCAGCTCTAAGCTGTTGCTGCTTTTTCTTTAGGATGTTCGCCATGGCTAAAAGCCTGCGTTGAAAGCGCTCTTGTTCGGCGGGGTCTGATGGTATGATGAATTCATTGTCGCCGAGGCTTGCCTCGTCTTCGGAGGGAGGCATGTAGTTATCGTCCTCGACCTCTCGCTCTGCCGCTCTCTCATGAGGGCGGTCTTCTCCATCTTCCTGTGCCGAATCCTGCTGGTTTTGGTGTTCTTCGGCGCTGTCCGGGGTAGTATTATCTCCCGTGCTGGAATCACCGTTTCTGCTGTGGCGGGATTTGGAGCGGCGCCGCTGACGTCGGCGTTTTGGAGGCTTTTTCGAAGTGCCATCCTCCGCTGTTCCATCGCCATCTCCATCTTTTGGAGCATCCACCATGTATATGTCGTATGACGAGGTGGCGGTCCAGCGCCCTGCAGGTGCTGGTTCTTGCTCGTCTCCTCCTTCGTCGTCCATACCGTTGAAGTCTTCGGAGCCGAAGTCGAGCATGTCGGATATATTGTCAACAGTGGCTATTAAGTGGGCGGTGGGTGGGCTTTGAATTTCTTCGTCATCCGAATCCCAACCTCGCAGGCCATAGTTCGGTCTGGGCTCTCCTGAAAAAGAGAGAGACTTGAGAGAATTCAGAATATCACCAAAAGGTGAATACTGAAAGATGTCCGCGGCGGTGAACTCCATTACCGGCGCCCAATCTGATTCGATTGGCAGGGGCGCGGGAGGTTCGGAGTTCGGAGAAGAGTCTGGCTCCTTGGAGTCATGTGCCATGCGGAGTGCGGGGCTTGCGTTTGGCTCAATGGCTTTTAAGATCGCAGCCCCCGAGGTGACGTCCAACCGTTCATCCTCAAAGAACGCAGCGGGCTCCGAATCGAGGATCGGGGCCGGAGCGTATGCGGCCTCCAGGACACTGCTCGGAGGCAGAGCTATATCATGCCCCTCGAGATAGTGCGGCGCGCTTGGCTGTGGCTCGAATCCGTCGAAGATCAAGTCTCCGCGGATATCTGCCATGTAGTTTAGGCTTCCAAACCTGACTTGATGGCCAGGGGCGTAGCTCTCGATCTGCTCCAGATGACCAAGCGAGTTGGCCCGCAGAGCGAAGCCGCCGAAGACGAAGATCTGTCCGGGGAGAAAAGTCTCACCCTGGACCTCATCGTTGTTGATGATCAAAGGAGCCATTGGGCCTAAAGGCGACGACACAGAGGAACTCTCGATGAAAGCACCAATGTCGGTGTCAAAACCGGCGGATCTCGGGTAGGGGGTCCCGATCTGTGCGTCAAGGTCGGATGGTAACAGGAGACAAGGGACACTTTATTTTACCCAGGTTCGGGCCCTCTCGATGGAGGTAAAACCCTACTCCTGCTAGATTAATATTGATGATATGGGTAGTACAAGAGTAGATCTACCACGAGATCAAGGAGGCTAAACCCTAGAAGCTAGCCTATGGGTATGATGATGGTTATGATGTGTTCGTCCTACGGACTACAACCCTCCGGTTTATATAGGCACCGAATAGGATTAGGGTTACACAGAGTCGGTTACATTGGTAGGAGATCTTGAATATCCGCACTCCTAGCTTGCCTTCCACGCCAAGGAAAGAACCTTCCGGACACGGGACGAAGTCTTCAATCTTGTATCTTCATAGTCCTGGAGTCCGGCTGAAGATATAGTTCGGCTATCCGAACACCCCCTAATCCAGGACTCCCTCACCTGGGCTCCTTGGCAAGTGCAATAGCTCCAGTGTTGTCACAGAAGAGTTTGATTGGCCCCGATGCATTGGGTATGACTCCGAGGTCGGTGATGAACTCCTTCACCCAAATTGCTTCATGTGCTGCCTCCGAGGCTGCCATGTACTCCGCTTCACATGTAGATCCTGCCACGACGCTCTGCTTGCAACTGCACCAGCTTACTGCCCCACCATTCAAAATATACATGTATCCGGTTTGTGACTTAGAGTCATCCAGATCTGTGTCGAAGCTAGCGTCGACGTAACCCTTTACGACGAGCTCTTCGTCACCTCCATAAACGAGAAACATTTCCTTAGTCCTTTTCAGGTACTTCAGGATATTCTTGACCGCTGTCCAGTGTTCCTTGCCGGGATTACTTTGGTACCTTCCTACCAAACTTACGGCAAGGTTTACATCAGGTCTGGTACACAGCATAGCATACATAATAGAACCTATGGCTGAGGCATAGGGGATGACACTCATCTCTTCTATATCTTCTGTCGTGGTCGGACATTGAGCTGAGCTCAATTTCACACCTTGTAACACAGGTAAGAACCCCTTCTTAGATTGATCCATATTGAACTTCTTCAATATCTTATCAAGGTATGTGCTTTGTGAAAGACCTATGAGGCGTCTTGATCTATCTCTATAGATCTTGATGCCTAATATATAAGCAGCTTCTCCAAGGTCCTTCATTGAAAAACTCTTATTCAAATAGGCCTTAATGCTGTCCAAGAGTTCTATATCATTTCCCATCAAAAGTATGTCATCTACATATAATATGAGAAATGCTACAGAGCTCCCACTCACTTTCTTGTAAACACAGGCTTCTCCATAAGTCTGCGTAAATCCAAACGCTTTGATCATCTCATCAAAGCGAATGTTCCAACTCCGAGATGCTTGCACCAGCCCATAAATCGAGCGTTGGAGCTTGCACACCTTGTCAGCATTCTTAGGATCGACAAAACCTTCCGGCTACATCATATACAATTCTTCCTTAAGGAAACCATTAAGGAATGCCGTTTTGACGTCCATTTGCCATATTTCATAATCGTAGAATGCGGCAATTGCTAACATGACTCGGACGGACTTCAGCTTCGCTACCGGTGAGAAAGTCTCATCGTAGTCAACCCCTTGAACTTGTCGATAACCCTTAGCGACAAGCCGAGCTTTATAGATGGTCACATTACCATCCGCGTATGTCTTCTTCTTAAAGATCCATTTATTTTCTATGGCTCGCCGCTCAACGGGCAAGTCAGTCAAAGTCCATACTTCGTTTTCATACATGGATCCTATCTCGGATTTCATGGCTTCCAGCCATTTGTCGGAATCCGGGCCCGCCATTGCTTCTTCATAGTTCGAAGGTTCACCGTTGTCTAACAACATGATTTCCAAGACAGGGTTGCCATACCTCTCTGGTGCGGAACGTGTCCTTGTGGACCTACGAATTTCAATAGGAGCTTGATCAGAAGCATCTTGATCATCATCATTAATTTCTTCTCTAGTCGGTGCAGGCACCTCAGAAACGTTTTCTTGAGTTGCGCCATTTTCCGGTTCAAGAGGTAACACTTCATCAAGTACTACTTTCCTCCCACTTACTTCTTTCGAGAGAAACTCCTTCTCTAGAAAGGATCCATTCTTGGCAACAAAGATCTTGCCTTCGGATCTGAGGTAGAAGGTATACCCAATAGTTTCTTTAGGGTATCCTATGAAGACGCATTTTTCCGACTTGGGTTCGAGCTTTTCAGGTTGAAGTTTCTTGACATAAGCATCGCATCCCCAAACTTTTAGAAACGACAGCTTAGGTTTCTTCCCAAACCATAATTCATACGGTGTCGTCTCAATGGATTTCGACAGAGCCCTATTTAAAGTGAATGCGACAGTCTCTAAAGCATAGCCCCAAAAAGATAGCGGTAAATCGGTAAGAGACATCATAGATCGTACCATATCTAATAGAGTGCGATTACGACGTTCGGACACACCATTACGCTGAGGTGTTCCAGGCGGCGTGAGTTGTGAAACTATTCCACATTTTCTTAAGTGTGTGCCAAATTCGTGGCTCAAGTATTTTCCTCCATGATCTGATCATAGAAACTTGATCTTTCTATCACGTTGATTTTCAACCTCACTCTGAAATTCCTTGAACTTTTCAAAGGTCTCAGACTTGTGTTTCATTAAGTAGATATACCCATATCTACTCAAGTCATCAGTGAGGGTGAGAACATAACGATAGCCACCGCGAGCCTCAACACTCATTGGACCGCACACATCAGTATGTATGATTTCCAATAAGTTGGCTGCTTGCTCCATTGTTCCTGAGAACGGAGTCTTGGTCATTTTACCCATGAGGCATGGTTCGCACGTGTCAAATGATTCATAATCAAGAGACTCTAAAAGTCCATCTGCATGGAGCTTCTTCATGCGTTTGACACCTATGTGACCAAGGCGGCAGTGCCACAAGTATGTGGGACTATTGTTATCAACTTTAACTCTTTTGGTATTCACACTATGAATATGTGTATCATCACGTACGAGATTCATTAAGAATAAAACATTAACCATCGGAGCATGACCATAAAACATATCACTCATATAAATAGAACAACCATTATTCTCGGATTTAAATGAGTAGCCATCTCGAAATAAACGAGATCCAGACACAATGTTCATGCTCAAACTTGGCACTAAATAACAATTATTGAGGTTTAAAACTAATCCCGTAGGTAAATGTAGAGGTAGCGTGCCGACGGCGATCACATCGACCTTGGAACCATTCCCGACGCGCATCGTCACCTTGTCCTTCGCCAGTCTCCGTTTATTGCGCAGCTCCTGCTTTGAGTTACAAATGTGAGCAACTGCACCGGTATCAAATACCCAAGAGCTACTACGAGTACTGGTAAGGTACACATCAATTACATGTATATCACATATACCTTTTGTTTTGTCGGCCTTCTTGTCCGCTAAGTATTTGGGGCAGTTCCGCTTCCAGTGACCACTTCCCTTGCAATAAAAGCACTCAGTCTCGGGCTTGGGTCCATTCTTTGGCTTCTTCCCGGCAGCTTGCTTGCCGGGCGCGGCAACTTCCTTGCCGTACTTCTTGAAGTTCTTTTTACCCTTGCCCTTCTTGAACTTAGTGGTTTTATTCACAATCAACACTTGATGTTCCTTCTTGACTTCTACCTCTGCTGATTTCAGCATAGCAAATACTTCAGGAATGGTCTTTTCCATCCCCTGCATATTGAAGTTCATCACAAAGCTCTTGTAGCTTGGTGGAAGCGACTGGAGGATTCTGTCAATGACCGCATCGTCCGGGAGATTAACTCCCAGCTGAGTCAAGCGGTTATGTAACCCTGACATAGTGAGTATGTGCTCACTGACAGAACTATTTTCCTCCATCTTACATCTGAAGAATTTGTCGGAGACTTCATATCTCTCGACCCGGGCATGAGCTTGGAAAACCATTTTCAGCTCTTCGAACATCTCATATGCTCCGTGTCTCTCAAAACGCTTTTGGAGCCCCGGCTCTAAGCTGTAAAGCATGCCGCACTGAACGAGGGAGTAGTCATCGGTACGTGCCTGCCAAGCGTTCATAACGTCTTGTTCTGCAGGGAGAACAGGTGCGTCACCCAGCGGTGCTCGTAGGACATAATCTTTCTTGGCGGCTATGAGGATGATCCTCAGGTTCCGGACCCAGTCCGTATAGTTGCTGCCATCGTCTTTCAGCTTGGTTTTCTCTAGGAACGCGTTGAAGTTGAGGACTACGTTGGCCATTTGATCTACAAGACATATTGTAAATATTTTAGACTAAGTTCATGATAATAAAGTTCATCTAATCAAATTATTTAATGAACTCCCACTTAGATAGACACCCCTCTTCTAGTCATCTAAGTATAACATGATCCGAGTCAACTAGGCCGTGTCCGATCATCACGTGAGACGGACTAGTCAACATCGGTGAACATCTTCATGTTGATCGTATCTTCTATACGACTCATGCTCGACCTTTCGGTCTTCTATGTTCCGAGGCCATGTCTGTACATGCTAGGCTCGTCAAATCAACCTAAGTGTTTGCATGTGTAAATCTGTCTTACACCCGTTGTATGTGAACGTTAGAATCTATCACACCCGATCATCACGTGGTGCTTCGAAACAACGAACTGTCGCAACGGTGCACAGTTAGGGGGAACACTTCTTGAAATTATTATGAGGGATCATCTTATCTACTACCGTCGTTCTAAGTAAACAAGATGCAAAACATGATAAACATCACATGCAATCAAATAATAAACGTGACATGATATGGCCAATATCACATAGCTCCTTTGATCTCCATCTCGGGGCTCCATGATCATCTTTGTCACCGGCTTGACACCATGATCTCCATCATCGTGTCTCCATGAAGTTGCTCGCCAACTATTACTTCTACTACTATGGCTAACGCGTTTAGCAATAAAGTAAAGTAATTTACATGGCGTTTCTCAATGACACGTAGGTCATACAAAAATAAAGACAACTCCTATGGCTCCTGCCGGTTGTCATACTCATCGACATGCAAGTCGTGATTCCTATTACAATAGCATGAACATCTCATACATCACATATAGATCATTCATCATTCATCACAACTTTGGCCATATCATATTTCAAAGCACTTGCTGCAAAAACAAGTTAGACGTCCTCCACTTGTTGTTGCAAGTTTTACGTGGCTGAATTAGGGTTCTAGCAAGAACGTTTTCTTACCTACGTGAAAGCCACAACGTGATTTGTCAACTTCTATTTACCCTTCATAAGGACCCTTTTCATTGAATCCGCTCCAACTAAAGTGGGAGAGACAGACACCCGCCAGCCACCTTATGCAACTAGTGCATGTTAGTCGGTGGAACCGGTCTCACGTAAGCGTACGTGTAAGGTTGGTCCGGGCCGCTTCATCCCACAATACCGCTGAAGCAAGATAAGACTAGTAGCGGCAAGAAAGTTGATAAATCTACGCCCACAACAAACTGTGTTCTACTCGCGCAAGAAGAACTACGCATAGACCTAGCTCATGATGCCACTGATGGTGAACGTTGCAGAAAACAAAAAATTTCCTACGGTTTCACCAAGATCCATCTATGAGTTCATCTAGCAACGAGTGATCGGATGCATCTACATACCTTTGTAGATCGCGAGCAGAAGCGTTCAGAGAACGGGGATGAAGTAGTCGTACACGACGTGATCCAAATCACCGGAGATCCTAGCACCGAACGGACGGCACCTCCGCGTTCAACACACGTACGGTCAGCGTGACATCTCCTCCTTCTTGATCCAACAAGGGGGAAGGAGAGGTTGATGAAGATCCAGCAGCACGACGGCGTGGTGGTGGATGCAGGGCGTCACAGCAGCAGGGCTTCGCCGTGTACTACGAGAGGAAGAGGTGTAGCAGGGAGGGAGGGAGGCGCCAGGACTCAAGGGTGTGGCTGCCCCTCCCTCCCCCCCTTTACATAGGCCCCTGGGGGGGCGCCGGCCCTTGGAAGATCCAATCTCCAAGGGGGCGGCGACCAAGGGGGGTGGAGTGCCCCCAAGGCAAGTGGGCGCCCCCCCACCCTAGGGTTCCAACCCTAGGCGCAGGGGGTGGGCCTTGGGGGGCGCACCAGCCCACTAAGGGCTGGTCCCCCCTCCCACTTCAGCCCATGGGGCCCTCCGGGATGGGTGGCCCCACCCGGTGGACCCCCGGGACCCATCTGGTCGTCCCGGTACAATACCGGTGACCCCCAGATCACTCCCGATGGCCGAAACTGCACTTCCTATATATAATTCTTCACCTCCGGACTATTCCGAAACTCCTTGTGACGTCCGGGATCTCATCCGGGACTCCGAACAACATTCGGGTTACTGCATATGCATATCTTCACAACCCTAGAGTCACCGAACCTTAAGTGTGTAGACCCTACACGTTCGGGAGACAGGCAGACATGACCGAGACAGCTCTCGGGCAATAACCAACAGCGGGATCTAGATACCCATGTTGGCTCCCACATGCTCCACGATGATCTCATCGGATGAACCACGATGTCGAGGATTCAATTAATCCCGTATACAATTCCCTTTGTCAATCGGTATTTTACTTGCCCGAGATTCGATCGTCGGTATCCCAATACCTTGTTCAATCTCGTTACCGGCAAGTCACTTTACTCGTACCGTGATGCATGATCCCGTGATCAAACACTTTGATCACATTGAGCTCATTATGATGATGCATTACCGAGTGGGCCCGGTGATACCTCTCCGTCATGCGGAGTGACAAATCCCAGTCTCTATCCGTGTCAACCCAACAGACACTTTCGGAGATACCCGCAGTATACCTTTATAGTCACCCAGTTACGTTGTGACGTTTGGCACACCCAAAGCACTCCTACGGTATCCGGGAGTTACACGATCTCACGGTCTAAGGAAAGGATACTTGACATTGGAAAACTCTAGCAAACGAACTATACGATCTTGTGCTATGTTTAGGATTGGGTCTTGTCCATCACATCATTCTCCTAATGATGTGATCTCGTTATCAATGACATCCAATGTCCATAGTCAGGAAACCATGACTATCTGTCGATCAACGAGCTAGTCAACTAGAGGCTTACTAGGGACATGTTGGTGTCTATTATTCACACATGTATTACGATTTCCGGATAACACAATTATAGCATGAATAAAGACAATTATCATGAACAAGGAAATATAATAGTAATGCTTTTATTATTGCCTGTAGGGCATATTTCCAACAAGATGATCCACAACATACTTCATGGTGAGTCCGGATAACCTATTCAGCTCGGCCCATTCCGCCAAGCGATCGGGTAATGGAAGCGGACGCTCAGGATTGTGGAACTGCGACCAGAAAAGCTTTTCCACTTCATGACCTTCCTGATCTTGGAAGTGTTCGACCGCATCAGCGGCACTCGCCGCTAAATCCATATATGCATCCGCCGAATTCCACATCCGGTCCAACGGAGCATGTTTAGGATCCCCGAACTTCATCCGCAGCATAAAGGGTTTTCCAGCTGCGATATCTCTGGCCTGACGCGGCTCCTCCTTCATCGCTCTCATCGCAGAACGAGCATCCTTGGCCGTCGTAATGGCCTTTTCCAGGTCTGTCCGCTCCGCCCGATCTTCTTTCTCAAAAAGCTTGAAGTGGTCAATAGTGGTCTTGAACTCCGCAGCCATCTCGGCCATCTCCTTTTTGCTTTGGCAATGAGCTGCCTGTTCGGCTTTCAGCTCCTCGGCCGCCTTTAAGGCAGCTGCATAGCTTTCCCTGGCTCGCTCCTTGGCTCGGGCAAGTTCTGCCCGAAGTTCCTCCATAGAGGCAGCCCCATCTGCATCAGGTACAAACACTGTAAGATACTGGCGTCAAGCTCCTCTTACCAGGTGTCTCCGGACAAATTACATACCTTGTGCCTCGTCAAACCGCTTATTGACAAGCGTGATGTCGGCATCTACCACGTCAAGTTGCCGCTTTAGTTCGGCAAATTCATCAGTCCGGCTAGCCACCAGACATTTCACCACCTACACATGACAGGCGACATATTATTCCTGGGTTTGTGATCCTCTGCGCGCCGTCACTTTCGACACCGCACAGAGTCTCAGGGGCTACTCTCTACACAGGACGCATCCTATATATGCAGAATTGACAAAAGGTGCATCATTTCACATACCTCAAAACCTGTCAGTAAGCTCCTGACGGCCTCGAGCAACCCGCTCTCCGTGGATGAAATCCTTTCAATCACCATACCCATTAATGTACAGTGTTATTCTGAGATAGACGCTCGCCCAAGCAGCTCCTTCAACTCCTCCGGCTGTGCACCAGACGGTGCCGGACTCGTCCGATGGCCTTTTTCAGAGGCCGGATACGGAGGGCTTCGGGGGGACATATGACTGCCTTCCGGTCCTGCCGGATTCGGGGAAACCCTCCGTGACGACACCTCGGGGTCGCCCGCCTCGTGAGGCAGTATGGTAAGGGGAGGCGATCCGCTCTCCATCATCTCCGGAAGAAGATCCCCTGAAGATGAGCTCTGCGGAGACGGGCTGAGATCCGAACTACAAGGTAAAAACTTGGTTATTTTCCTCAGGAGTAAAACAGGGGTGTTTCTCATCTTAAACTCCCCTCTCTACTTACGGCTCGGTGGAGGGCTGATCCCCTTGGGGGCATAATACGGCTGAGGTATCCCTCGACGCAGGACTCTCTGGCGAAGATTTCTTCCCCCGCTTTGAGACCATGGTCTCCGGGTCTTCAGAGGCGCTCCTCTTCTTCCCCTGGGTGGAGGAAATTTTGATTCCTCCTTTCCCAATAGACTCCTTCGGGGAGCCGGTAGCTCCCTTGTCCCCTCCTCGTTCTCTTCCAAAGGCACAATCTCCAGCATCCTGGTCAACACAGGATTCGACGAGGTCTCAGGAAGGGGGGCCGGACACCTGATTAACTTCGCCTTTGCTACCCACTCATGTTTCAAAGACGACTCTTTAAGGGTGATGTCGTGATAAATGAATGGATGGTGTGTCTGGAAATAGGGCTACTTACTTGGGTATCCGGACGATTGCAGCTTAGTCCTGCGTCCTCCGTAGAATCCGGACACACTACTTGTGGTCCGAAGAATAATTTGTACATCTCCACGGGCTTCATGCCAAGAAAGTGTTGGAGAGATCGCGGTCCCTCCGGGTTGAACTCCCATAGACGGAGAGGGCGACATTTGCAAGGCAGGACTCTGCGAATTAACATAACCTGCATCACCACGACCAGACTGATATCTCTTTCTAAGGGATCTCGGATGCGGCCTTGCAATACGGGCACGTCCTTTGCTGGCCCCCAGTCTGGCCCCTTGTTGACCCATGACGCTAGTCGTGGCGGGGCACCCAAGCGGAAAGCAGGTGGCGCCACCCAGTTGGTGCCCCTGGGAGCTGTGATATAAAACCACTCTTGTTGCCATAAGCTGAACTCCTCTTGAAAAGAGCCCTCGGGCCATGGAGCATCAGCACTCTTGCTTATAACGGCGCCTCCGCACTCCGCATGTTGTCCCTCGATCATCTTCGGTTCCACTTTGAAGGTTTTAAGCCACAGTCCGAAGTGAGGAGTAATGCGGAGGAAGGCTTCGCACACAACGATGAACAACGAGATATGGAGGATGGACTCCGGAGCCAAGTCGTGAAATTCCAGCCCATAATAAAACATGAGCCCCCTCACGAAGGGATCCATCGCGAAGCCGAGCCCTCGGAGGAAGTGAGACATAAACACCACGCTCTCACCAGGCCTGGGAGTAGGAATAACCTGCCCTTGAGCAGGCAGCCTGTGCAGGATTTCTCCTGTCAAAAACCTGGCCTCTCTCAGCTTCAGCACATCTTCCTCCATGACGGAAGAAGGCATCCATCGGCCTCAAAGGTTGGAACCGGACATCGTCAAAGGTCCGAAGTGCCTAAAATCTGTGGCCTTGGGTGTGGGAACTCGAGGCGAAGGGCGAACTCGATTGAGATTGAAAGAAAGGAGTAAGGCCTTGGTCTCTTTATAAGGAGTTGAATACCAAGAGCCCTCCCTATGACCGTTTGGGACACGCCTTTAATTGAGGAGATGTGCCAACGGGCACGACTGGGTTGCCCACGTCCGTATTTATGAGACTCCCATAAATTAAGGAGACACGATCTCTGCCTCGACAGGACGTGCCAAGGAAACCGCCTCGCTAAACACGCTGAGGTGGGATAGTAAAAACGATTCGAGTAAAGGCTTGGCCGTGGTGTGATGTCACGCCACAAAATACGTCAGCAGATTAGATTTGTGTAAATACTACTCTCTCTCTCTCTCTCTCTCTCTATGGCAGTGTGTGGAATTTATTTTGTAGAGCCGATTCAATCCATCCCCTTTTGCTTCATAGACCTTTTTTTTGTTTGACAAAAGCTCTACCAATTATATCTTCTGCAACTAAACTCCAATCTCATCTAAAAAATAAAATCTCATCTCTTTCCTCCCGTCTAAGAAAAACTCCCATTAAAATCTCATCTCTTTCCTCCCGTCAAAGAAAAACTCCCATCTCTTCCCTCCCGTATAGAATATCTCATCTCTTTCCATTACTATTCCACCGTCCCTTCCAATCTCTCGATTATCTCCCCCCCTCCCCCCCCCCCCCCCGATGGAAACCCCTCCCTTCGTCTCTCTCCGTTCTCTCTTTCCCTCGAGAGAAATCTGCCAATTCCTCCCTCCATTCTCTCTCTTAACAAGTAATGTCAATTGCTTTGGCTGGAAGGGAATATGCATATGCCACCTGATAAATAAGTCCAAGTGTAAATATTACTGACCTCGGCCTAGGTCATGCATGTTCAAAGAGATTGATATCTACCTGCACCGACCAGCACTTCAGCTGTAAGTACGATGACCTAGGGTTTTGATTTTTACATGTCTTACATGTTTTTTTTCAATTGTTATAGAGCTGGTGAGGATGTGCGTCACAATGATGGAACATACGTGAGGCTACATATATGCTCAACACAGCTGTATATTTGATTCCATCAATAATGTAATTAGTTGACGAGGCTCGGTAATCTTTCTGTCTTGTGTATTGTGTTATTTTTCCGTCAGTTCTTCCAATCTTTCTAAAGATGGTAGGTTTAATTGGTTCCCTATTTGACCATATATATATATGAATCTTTTGGAATCTCTACAAACTCAGTCTGCTTAATCAAACCGATATTTTGTTGCATATCTATTTTGGATCCATAAGGGCATCAACATCACCTTGCTTTTCCTGAAGAAAATTGCTGGCCCAGATTGCATGTCGCATGCCTGCATGCTAACTAGGCGATCTGCTGTTCCACCTGATAGGCCTGAAGATTGGATAAAAGCAGTGCTCAACTTTTAGGTTCTCCAAATGACTGATAAGTTCAATCTAGAGCTGCTGCAATGCTGACACTGGTCTTTGGTGATTTATTTTCTTTTCCTTAATTGATGATGATAATTATATATGTATCTGAACTATATTTCTCTCCTTAACAGCCCAGTTTGTCTTGAATATTTTTTGCTGGTGGCTGGAGATATGGGGATGAAAGGTGGTTCACTGTCCGGAAGTAATACCAGAAAGTCAACAACAAAAAAACAACTCCAACAGTAAAAAGTAGTTCTTCTAAATAAGTACTAAAAAGTAGTTCATCACGTATAAAAGGATCCTCACAAATTCTTCTACCTTTCCTTTTGTATTATTTATTTTTTCCTTTGATATATATTGTCATGCAGATCTTAGATCCACATTAAAAAGGAGTATCCAAATCAGGGTGAAGGATTTGGGGTGGGAGGTATACTAATTGCATCTAATCTGGGGGCGTACATATGTGGTCAGTAGACCAAGCAGAAGATGATGTTGTAAAAACCAACACCCTGCCCACAAGAGGGAAATTGTGAACACATCAATCAACCAGGCTGATTGGCAAGACAATATCCAAAATAAAAAGACCTACTAATTGGGATTAAGATTGTATTCAATGGGCAACAGCATGGACTGGCACAATGACGAAGATATCCAGATCCCTAATGAGGTTAAGTTGCTTGTATCGCCCTCCTCTATATGGCTGCATTAGAGATTCAAATCGAATAGTGAACAACAGATAGCCGATAATAAGCTGTTCGCCCTAATATAGGTGTTTGACTGCACACTTTGTATGCATGTGTAGTTTTTGCTCTTTATGCCGCAATATGTAATATAAAAGAGATGTAGAAGAAGATGGAATATCAAAAGAAGATGATGTCTGGAAGATGAGCATCAGGTATTTTTGGGTTGGCGGTTGTTGTCTACCGTGATCAGTAGGTTTCGCTTTCATATATGTGGGTCGTAAGTAAACTCATTTTCCCATCTAATTTCCTGTTCAAACTTTTCTGTTCACTGAGATTTCTCATCCGTCTTACATGAATTTTATACGCGGAAGACATGAACTCTAGGATTTAACAATTTACATATTTATGTTTCATCTTCAGAATAGAGAAGTGCATGCAGTACATCACTGTTACAAAAAAAAATCGTTGTGTTAGAATTGCATCATGCCGAGGTATAGTGATGATTAGGAGCGCTTAAATAATAAAAATAGTGATGCGCGACAAGTGGGAATTAACCTGCTTTCAAAAGTGGCCATGTATCATGTGTAAGTATAACGTGGATGGCATGAAGAACTGTGTTGATATATAGGAAGTTGAATTACGTGATAACGCAACAATACTGTGTTAGACAGCATACAGATAAAATAAAAAAGTTTGTATGTTATTCTTAAATACATGCAATGAAACTTAAGTTCGTATTTTAAGTTTAGCAAGAGAACTGATTCGAGAGAATATATTTCTCAGTGTCCACTGATATAAGAAGTTACTCCCTCCGTCCCACAATATAAGAACGTTTTTTATACTAGTGTAGTGTCAAAAACGTTCTTATATTAGGGACAGAGGGAGTGGAAGTTTGTCATTACCAGTGTACAGTTGTACATCGCTACTTTTAAGTGTGTTTTTGTTCAGATGATTTATGAACTGATCAAACAGTTCGTATCAAAGAGCCTGGTAGTTCCATAATTTATTCTATAAAATAATCAAGAAAGCTCGATGGTTAGTGTACATTAGATTTATGCTTGCCACATTTTTGTCATGATGCCTATTCAAAAGGCGAAGTATTCTGTCAATAATATTATGATTAGATTGTGCAATACACTTTATATGCAGTGACATCACTCAGTAGATTCCCACATTATTAAGATTTACTACAACAATAACTTTGTAAGAGCTAAGGTTTTTAATATCTGAGCCAAAAACAGAAAGAAAATTATTTATAGTAGCTGATATATTCAAATTGTATGTGAAATGACTACCGTTGGGTGTTTATGTAATGTAGATCATATCGACCATTCTTGGTACTACTTTGATATTATTTTAACGCATAGTATTATAACATTATCATTTGTTTTGGAGAAGATTTTAAATGATATTATTACTTTAAACAAGTCAGTTTATATAAAAGATATTATATACTAGCCCGTGCGAACGCACGGGTTGGCGACTAGTCAATATTAATCAAGCAGGAGTAGGGTTTTACCTCCATCGAGAGAGCCCGAACCTGGCTAAAAACATCGTGTCCCTTGTCTCCTGTTAACATCCGCCTAGACGCACAGTTCGGGACCCCCTACCCGAGATCCGCCGGTTTTGACACCGACAGTCATCTTCACCAATAGCTTCACTGCCATCATCACCAACTCTTCCCCCCTCTATGCAGCGGTGTAACCTCTCTCTTACCCGCTGCAATCTCTACCTAAACATGGTGCTCAACGCTATATATTATTTCCCAATGATGTATGGCTATCCTATGATGTTTGAGTAGATCTGTTTTGTCCTAATGGCTAGTTGATGATCAAGATTGGTTTGAGTTGCATGTTTTATTGTTGGTGCTGTCCTATGGTGCTCTCCGTGTCGCGCAAGCGTGAGGGATTCCCGCTGTAGGGTTTGCAATATGCTTATGATTTGCTTATGGTGGGTGGCGTGAGTGACAGAAGCACAAACCCGAGTAAGTAGGTTGTTTGCGTATGGGATAAAGGGGACTTGATACTTTAATGCTATGGTTGGGTTTTACCTTAATGAATCTTTAGTAGTTGCGGATGCTTGCTAGAGTTCCAATCATAAGTGCATATGATCCATGTACAGAAAGTATGTTAGCTTATGCCTCTCCCTCAAATAAAATTGTAATAATGATTACCGGTCTAGTTATCGATTGCCTAGGGACAAATAACCTTCTTGTTAACAAAATCTCTTTACTAAAACTAATTTAGTTGTGTCTTCATCTAAATAGGTCCTAGCTTTTACTTTCTTGCGAGCTTACCTCAAAACACCTACAAAGTACTTCTAGTTTCATACTTGTTTCGGGTAAAGTAAACATTAAGCGTCGGTGGTCGATAGAACTTGAGGGAATATTTGTTCTACCTTTAGCTCCTCGTTGGGTTCGACACTCTTACTTATCGAAAGAGGCTACAATTGATTCCCTATACTTGTGGGTTATCATGCCTCTACTTGACTAGCTCATTGATCAAACATGGTTATGTTTCCTAGCCATAGATATGAGTTATATTGCTATTGCTTTCTTCATGACTTATACATGTTCCTATGACTATGAGATTATGCAACTCCCGTTTACCGGAGAAACTCTTTGTGTGCTACCAAACATCACAACATAACTGGGTGATTATAAAGGTGCTCTACTGGTGTTTCTGAAGGCACTTGTTGGGTTGACGTATTTCGAGATTAGGATTTGTCACTCCGATTGTCGGAGAGGTATCTCTGGGCCCTCTCGGTAATGCACATCACTTAAGCCTTGCAAGCATTGCAACTAATGAGATAGTTGCGGGATGATGTATTACAGAATGAGTAAAGAGACTTGCCGGTAATGAGATTGAACTAGGTATTGAGATACCGACGATCGAATCTCGGGCAAGTAACATACCGATGACAAAGGGAACAACGCATGTTGTTATGCGGTCTGACCGATAAAAACCTTTGTGGAATATGTAGGAGCCAATATGAGCATGCAGGTTCTGCTATTGGTTATTGACCGGAGACGTGTCTCGGTCATGTCTACATAGTTCTCGAACCCGTAGGGTTCGCACGCTTAACGTTACGATGATAGTTATATTATGAGTTTATATGTTTTGGTGTACCGAAGGTTGTTCGGTGTCCCGGATGTGATCACGAACATGACGAGGAGTCTCGAAACGGTTGAGACATAAAGATTGATATACTGAAAGCCTATGTTTGGATATCGGAAGTGTTCCGAGTGAAATAGTGATTTTATCGGAGTACCGGAGGGGTTACCGGAACCCCCCGGAGGCTATTGGGTCTTATGGGCCCAAGTGGAGAAGAGGAGAGGCGGGCCAAGGGGCAGCCGCGCGCCCCTCCAACCCCAAGTCCGAATTGGACAAGGAGGGGGGCGGCGCCCCCCCCTTTTCCTTCCCCCCCCCTCTCCTCCTTCCCTCCCAAGTCCTATTCCAACTAGGAAAGGGGGGAGTCCTACTCCCGGTGGGAGTTGGACTCCTCCTGGCGCGCCCCAAGCCTGGCCGCACCTCTCCCCCCTTGCTCCTTTATATACGGGGGCAGGGCGGCACCCTAGAGACACAACAGTTGATCATTGATCTCTTGGCCGTGTGCGGTGCCCCCCTCCACCATAGTCCACCTCGATAATACTGTAGCGGTGCTTAGGCGAAGCCCTGCGTCGGTAGAACATCAACATCGTCACCACACCGTCATGCTGACGAAACTCCCCCTCAACACTCGGCTGGATCAGAGTTCGAGGGACGTCATCGGGCTGAATGTGTGCTGAACTCAGAGGTGTCGCGTGTTCGGTACTTGATCGGTCGGATCGTGAAGACGTACGACTACATCAACCGCGTTGTGATAACGCTTCCGCTTACGGTCTACGAGGGTACATGGACAACACTCTCCCCTCTCGTTGTTATGCATCACCATGATCTTGCGTGTGCGTAGGAATTTTTTTGAAATTACTACGTTCCCCAACAAGAGTGACAGAAGCTTAAACCCTAGTTTATGAGTTGCTTCGTAAGGGGCTGATTTGGATCCATATGTTTCATGCTATGGTTAGGTTTACCTTAATACTTTTGTTGTAGTTGCGGATGCCTGAAATAGAGGTTAATCATAAGTGGGATGCTTGTTCAAGTAAGAACAACACCCAAGCACTGGTCCACCCACATATCAAATTATCAATGTACCAAACGTGAGTCATAAGAATGTGATGAAAACTAGCTGGACAATATTTCCATGTGTCCTCGGGAGCGCTTTTCCTTATATAAGAGTTTGTCCAGGCTTGTACTTTGCTACAAAAAGGATTGGGCCACCTTGCTGCACTTTATTTACTTTTGTTACTTGTTGCTCATTACAAATTATCCTATCACAAAACTATCTGTTACCACTTATTTCAGTACTTGCAGAGAATACCTTGCTGAAAACCGCTTATCATTTCCTTCTGCTCCTCGTTGGGTTCGACACTCTTACTTATCGAAAGGACTACGATAGATCCCCTATACTTGTGGGTCATCAAGACTCTTTTCTGGCGCCATTGTCGGGGAGTGAAGCGCCTTTGGTTGGTTAAATTTGGTAAGGAAAAATTTATATAGTGTGCTGAAATTTACTGTCACTTGTTACTATGGAAAGTAATCCTCTGAGGGGCTTGTTCGGGGTATCTTCACCCCGACCAGTAGAGCAAAGAGTTGCTCCTCAACCTACTAAACCTACTGAAAATGAAATTATTCCCTTTAAAGTTCCTTCGGGTATGTTAGAAAAACTGCTTGATAATCCTTTTACAGGAGATGGAACAAAGCATCCTGATGAACATCTACTCTATGTGGATGAAGTTTGTGGATTATTTAAGCTTGCAGGTATACTCGATGATGTTGTTAATAAGAAAGTCTTCCCTTTATCTTTGAAGGGAGATGCATCGACATGGTATAGGCTATGTGATGATACGGGATCATGGAACTATAAAAGAATGAAGTTGGAATTTCATCAAAAGTATTATCCTATGCATCTTGTTCATCGTGATCGCAATTATATATATAATTTTTGGCCTCGCGAAGGAGAAAGCATCGCTCAAGCTTGGGGGAGGCTTAAATCAATGTTATATTCATGCCCCAATCATGAGCTCCCAAGAGAAATAATTCTTCAAAGTTTTTATGCACGGCTTTCTAAAAACAATCGCACCATGCTCGATACTTCTTGTGTTGGATCTTTTATGATGAAGACTATTGAATTCAAATGGAATTTATTGGATAGAATTAAACGCAACTCTGAAGATTGGGATCTCGACGAAGGTAAGGAGTCAGGTATGACACCTAAGCTTGATTGTGTTAAAGCTTTTATGGATACCGATATTTTCCGTAAATTTAGCACTAAATATGGACTTGACTCTGAGATAGTAGCTTCTTTCTGTGAATCTTTTGCTACTTATGTTGATCTCCCCAAGGAGAAGTGGTTTAAATATCATCCTCCCATAGAAGTAAAAGTAGTTGCACCAATTAAAGTTGAATAAAAGATTGTCACTTATAATGATCCTATTGTTCCTACTTCTTATGTTGAGAAACCACCTTTCCCAGTTAGAATAAAGGATCATGCTAAAGCTTCAACTGTGGTTCGTAAAAGTAATATTAGAACTTATACACCTCCTGAGCAAGTTAAAGTTGAACCTAATATTGCTATTGTTAAAGATCTCTTGTCTGATAATATCGATGGGCATGTTATTCAATTCTGCGGTGAAACTACTAGAATTGCTAAACATTGTGTTAAGGATAAACATAGACCTGTGGTAGGCGTGCCTGTTATTTCTGTTAAAATAGGAGATCATTGTTATCACGTCTTATGTGATATGGGTGCTAGTGCTAGTGTTATACCACATACTTTATACGAAGAAATTAAGCATGAAATTGCACCTGCTGAGTTAGAAGGTATTGATGTTACAATTAAACTTGCCAATAGAGATACTATTTCAGCAATGGGAATTGTTAGAGATGTTGAAGTCTTGTGTGGGAAAACTAAATATCCTACTAATTTTCTTGTTCTTGGTTCCCCACAACATAGCTTTTGTCCCATTATTTTTGGTAGACCCTTCTTGAACACCGTCAATGCTAAGATAGACTGCGAAAAGAATGTTGTTACTATTGGTTTGGATGATATGGTTCATGAGTTTAATTTCTCTAAATTTAGTAGACAACACCGTGAAGAAGAATTACCTAGTAAGGATGAAATTATTGGTCTTGCTTCTATTGCCGTACCTCCTAGTGATCCTTCAGAACAATATTTGCTAGACCATGAAAATGATATGTTTATGAATGAAAGAAGGGAAATAGATGAAGTATTGTTTAAACAGGAACCTATTCTGAAACACAATTTGCCTCTTGAAATCTTAGGGGATCCTCCTCCACCCAAGGGTGATCCCGTGTTTGAACTTAAGCCGCTGCCTGATAATCTTAAATATGCTTATCTTGATGAAAAGAAGATATATCCTATTATTATTAGTGCTAACCTTTCAGAGCATGAAGAAGAAAGATTATTGAAAACTCTAAAGAAGCACCGTGCTACTATTGGATATACTCTTGATGATCTTAAGGGCAAGGGTCCCACTCTATGTCAACATAAAATAAATTTGGAAGAAGATGCCAAACCAGTCCGTGATCCTCAACGAAGGCTTAATCCTAAGATGAAAGAAGTGGTAAGAAAAGAGATACTAAAGCTTTTGGAGGCAGGTATAATTTATCCTGTTGCTGATAGTCAGTGGGTAAGTCATGTTCATTGTGTCCCTAAGAATGGAGGTGTTAGTGTTGTTCCTAATGATAAAGATGAATTGATTCCACAAAGAATTATTACAGGTTATAGGATGGTAATTGATTTTCCGCAAATTAAATAAGGCTACTAAGAAAGATCATTACCCCTTACCTTTTATCGATCAGAGGCTAGAAAGAATATGCAAACATACACACTATTGCTTTCTAGATGGTTATTCTGGTTTCTCTCAAATACCTGTGTCGGCTAAGGAACAATCAAAGACTACTTTTACATGCCCTTTTGGTACTTTTTCTTATAGACGTATGCCTTTTCGTTTATGTAATGCACCTGCTACCTTTCAAAGATGCATGATGGCTATATTCTCTGACTTTTGTGAAAAGATTTGTGAGGTTTTCATGGACGATTTTTCCGTCTATGGATCCTCTTTGGATGATTGCTTGAGCAATCTCGATCGAGTTTTGCAGAGATGTGAAGAAACTAATCTTGTCTTGAATTGGGAAAAGTGCCACTTTATGGTTAATGAAGGTATTGTCTTGGGGCATAAAGTTTCTGAAAGAGGTATTGAAGTTGATAAGGCCAAGGTTGATGCTATTGAAAAGATGCCATGTCCCAAGGACATCAAAGGTATAAGAAGTTTCCTTGGTCACGCCGGATTTTATAGGAGGTTCATTAAGGACTTCTCAAAAATTTCTCGGCCTCTGACTAATTTATTACAAAAAGATATACCATTTGTCTTTGATGATGATTGTGTAGAAGCATTTGAAATACTTCAGAAAGCATTGATCTCTGCACCTATTGTTCAGCCACCTGATTGGAATTTACCCTTTGAAATTATGTGTGATGCTAGTGATTATGTTGCAGGTGTTGTTCTAGGGCAAAGAGTTGATAAGAAATTAAATGTTATCCATTATGCTAGTAAAACTTTAGACAATGCTCAAAGAAATTATGCTACTACTGAAAAGGAATTCTTAGCAGTTGTATTTGCTTGTGATAAGTTCAGACCTTATATTGTTGATTCTAAAGTAACTATTCACACTGATCATGCTGCTATTAAATACCTGATGGAAAAGAAAGATGCTAAACCTAGACTTATTAGGTGGGTTCTCTTGCTACAAGAATTTGATTTGCATATTGTTGATAGAAAGGGAGCTGAGAACCCCGTTGCAGACAACTTGTCTAGGTTAGAAAATGTTCTTGATGACCCACTACTTATTGATGATAGCTTTCCTGATGAACAATTAAATGTCATAAATACTTCTCGTAGTACTCCATGGTATGCTGATTATGCTAGTTACATCGTTGCAAGATTTATACCACCTAGTTTCACATACCAGCAAAAGAAAAAGTTCTTCTATTTTTGAGACATTACTTTTGGGATGACCCACATCTTTATAAAGAAGGAGTATATGGTGTTATTAGACGTTGTGTACCTGAGCATGAACAGGAACAGATCCTACGCAAGTGTCACTCCGAAGCTTATGGAGGACACCACGCTGGAGATAGAACTGCACACAAGGTATTACAATCTAGTTTTATTGGCCTACTCTCTTCAAGGATGCCCGTAAGTTTGTCTTGTCATGTGATGAATGCCAAAGAATTGGTAATATTAGTAGATGTCAAGAAATGCCTATGAACTATTCACTTGTTATTAAACCATTTGATGTTTGGGGCTTTGATTATATGGGACCTTTCCTTGCCTCTAATGGATATACACATATTTTAGTTGTTGTTGATTACGTTACTAAGTGGGTAGAAGCTATTCCAACTAGTAGTGTTGATCATAACACTTCTATTAAAATTCTTAAAGAAGTTATTTTTCCAAGGTTTGGAGTCCCTAGATATTTAATGACTGATGGTGGTTCACATTTTATTCATGGTGCTTTCCGTAAAATGCTTGCTAAGTATGATGTTAATCATAGAATTGCATCTCCTTATCACCCACAGTCTAGTGGTCAAGTAGAATTGAGCAACAGAGAGCTCGAATTAATTTTGCAAAAGACTGTCAATAGGTCTAGAAAGAATTGGTCCAAGAAACTTGATGATGCATTATGGGCCTATAAAACTGCATATAAAAATCCTATGGGAATGTCTCCGTATAAAATGGTTTATGGAAAAGAATGTCACTTACCTCTCGAACTAGAACATAAGGCATAATGGGCTATTAAAGAGCTCAACTATGATTTCAAACTTGCCGGTGAGAAGAGGTTATTTGATATTAGCTCACTCGATGAATGGAGAACCCAAGCTTATGAAAATGCCAAGTTGTTTAAAGAAAAAGTTAAAAGATGGCATGACAAAAGGATACAAAAGCGTGAGTTTAACGTAGGTGATTATGTATTGCTATACAACTCTCGTTTAAGATTTTTTGCAGGAAAACTTCTCTCTAAATGGGAAGGCCCCTATGTTATCGAGGAGGTCTATCGTTCCGGTGCCATAAAAATCAACAACTTCGAAGGCACAAATCCGAAGGTGGTTGACGGTCAAAGAATTAAACATTATATCTCAGGTAATCCTATAAATGTTGAAACCAATGTTATTGAAACTCTAACCCTGGAGGAATACATAAGGGACACTTTCCAGAATGTTTCAGACTCCGAAAAGGAATAGGTATGTGGTACGGTAAGTAAACCGACTCCAAAACAGTTTTTAGGCAATATTTCTCTGTTTTGGAATATTTAGAAAAAAAGAAAATAAGTTGCAGTCTGGGAAGGACACGAGGGCCCCACGAGGGTGGAGGGCGCGCCCTACCCCTACCCCTAGGCACACCCCCTACCTCGTGGGCACCTCGTGTGCCTTCCGGACTCCCTATTCTTGCACGATACATATTTTGGTCGGTAAAAATTCATTACATATTCTCCCGAAGGTTTTGACTCCAGTATCACGCAAATATCCTCTGTTCTTGTTTCGAGCTGTTCTCTGTCAGGGTTGTTAAGGCCAGGCATCATGTCTTCCCCCTCCTCCAACAATGGTGACAACGATGCTTGGCTAATGAAGATAGAGCTGAAGAGGGAAGAACCCGTGGATATTGAGGGAGTCCTGGATTAGGGGGTGTCCGGATAGCCGAACTATAACCTTTGGCCGGACTGTTGGACTATGAAGATACAAGATTGAAGACTTCGTCCCGTGTCCGGATGGGACTTTCCTTGGCGTGGAAGGCAAGCTTGGCAATACGGATATGTAGATCTCCTCCCATTGTAACCGACTCTGTGTAACCCTAGCCCCCTACGGTGTCTATATAAACCAGAGGGTTTAGTCCGTACGAGAACAACAATCATACCATAGGCTAGCTTCTAGGGTTTAGCCTCTCTGATCTCGTGGTAGATATACTCTTGTACTACCCATATCATCAATATTAATCAAGCAGGAGTAGGGTTTTACCTCCATCGAGAGGGCCCGAACCTGGGTAAAAACATCGTGTCCCTTGTCTCCTGTTACCATCCGCCTAGACGCATAGTTCGGGACCCCCTACCCGAGATCCGCCGGTTTTGGCACCGACATTGGTGCTTTCATTGAGAGTTCCGCTGTGCCGTCGCCATCAGGAAGGATTCCTAGTCTCGTCTTTAAAGACGGCACTGTCGCTAAGGGAGCTTTGGCTGTTGGCCAAACTCTCCGGCTAGGTGGTTTTCTTATGGCCGCCTGTTCGGCCGCTGCGCCGACGATGACTTCTCGGGTCATCAAAAGCAATCTTCACGTCAACTCGGAACTCGCCGAGCAGTTAGATCCAATGGAGATCTCTTCCCTAAACGAGCTCTTGGATCGCATCGCCGCCTTGGGAGTCGCTACAGACTACGATCGGATTGGGCCTAAACCCGATCTAAGAGAGATTAACTCTCCCAGTTCACCCATCACGTTGCAGTGGTGGAGGAACAATGCGGCGACCCTTCATCTATCTTAAGGACTAGCTATGTCCGGATTCCTGAGCCCTCCAGGCCGGATACCCGTGCACGGGAGGATGTCACTCAAGCCCTGAACCTAGAGTCAGGCAGCGGGCCAGATTCATTGGACAACATCCAAGAATCCAAACTTCCAAGTTCGGAAACGCCCTCGCCCCTGAGTCTCATATTGGGTGAGGTTTCGGATTCAATTCCACCCACCCACCTAAACATAAGCGATCTATCCCAAATTAGGCAAGAGCCCCAAGAAACAGTACACCATTATTGGGCCAGATTCCTCCTGGTAATGAACATGATCAAGGACTGTCGCGAGGAAGACGCAATCTCATTCTTCTGCAATAATTGCACGGACAAGGGAATCCTTAACGCCATAAGTCGCCGTGAAATTACACGCTTCGCCGACTTGGCGTCCATAGTACGAAAGTACTGTGCGATGGAAAGCGCCTGGAAAACCGAAGTAAAATTTTGGGACAATCCGGCCCCGAATACGAACCCAGTCCGAAATAAAAGGGTGCATTATCACCAGACACCCGGGTTAAACACCAAAAAGCAAAAAACCCCTACAGGGCATGGAACCGTACTAGAGGGATGGCTCAATGGACCTTGTAAAATTCATAGTACAGAGGGCGCCATACCAACTCATAGCCTTAGAGCATGTTGGATACTCCGGCAGGTGGCCAAAAGTGGCGAAGATCTTCTAATTCTAGAAGCCACAGAGCACCATCCCAGGGATACCAGTATGGTATTAACAGTCTTCAAGACTTCCGCATCAAACAATATGCGAAAACGAACACTCCGCAGCCTTGCCGAAGTCTACCACGTGGCAACAATAAACCCATGGAGTGACACGACTATTACTTTTAATGCCAGTGACGAACCTAAATTCCGAACAACCCGAGCACCAGCCGCATTGGTCCTCAGTCCAATAGTGGACGGCTTTTGACTCACCAAGGTACTCATGGACGGTGGCAGCGGATTGAACCTCATTTACGAGGAAACCCTTCAAAAAATGGAAATAGACTGGAACCGCATTGAGTGAAGCAGCACAACCTTTAGAGGAATAATCCCCAGTCAGGAAGCGCGCTGTACAGGAAAAATCACACTAGATGTGGTGTTCGGCACGCCGGATAATTACATGTCCGAAGAGGTTACGTTCCAAGTGGCCCTGTTCAGTAGCGGATACCACGCTCTGTTAGGGCGGGAGGCGTTTACAATCTTCTAAGCCATACCCCATTACGGGTACATGAAGCTCAAAATGCCCGGGCCCAACGGAATCATCACTCTTGCTAGTGATCCAGACATAGCACTCCGCGCCGAAAATAAGACAGCCGCACTGGCCCTCGAGGCACTTTCCAAAGCCCTAGCGGCTGAGGAACTGACTACGCTACGTTCCACGGTGAATAGGGATGATGTGATACTCGATAAAAGATCCAAGTCCACCTCCTTTAAACCGGCGGACGAAATAGTCAAATTCCAAGTCCATCCAACGGACCCTACAAAAACAGCTTCCATCGGGGCACAATTAAACCCTGATGTAGACGCCGCACTACGAGAGTTCCTACGCGAGAACTGGGAATTTTTGCCTGGCACCCTTCAGACATGCCAGGAATTCCACGCAGGCTAGCCGAGCACAGCCTAAATATTCTAAAAGGATTCAAGCCAGTCAAGCAGGCTCTTCGGCGTTTCTCCGAACCTAAGGGACGGGCCATGGGAGAGGAACTAGCCAAGTTATTGGAGGCCGGATTCATCAGAGAAATAAAACATCCGGACTGGCTAGCAAACCTGGTGATGGTACCAAAGAAGGACAAATCCTGGCGCTTGTGCGTCGATTTTAAGGACCTCAACAAGGCTTGCCCAAAGGATCCCTTCCCCCTCCCCCGCATCGATCAAATTATCGACGCTACTGCAGGACACGATTCATTGTGTTTCCTCGACGCATACTCCGGCTACCATCAAATTAAGATGGCAGAGCCAGACCAAGCCGCAACGGCATTCATCACACCATACGGCCCCTTCTGCTTCAACAAAATGCCCTTCGGGCTCAAAAACACCGGCGCAACATATCAGCGCATGATTTGGACATGTCTGGCAAACCAGATCGGCAAGACAGTGGAGGCATACATAGATCACGTGGTCGTCAAAACCAAACATGTCGAAACTCTAGTAGACGACTTGAGGCTCACATTCGATAACCTCCGAACATATGACATCAAGCTCAACCCGGAAAAAATGCGTTTTCGGCGTACCAGCCGGAAAGCTCTTGGGCTTCATTGTATCCGGCAGAGCAATTGAAGCAAATCCGGCCAAGATCCGAGCTCTGTCACATTTGGATATCCCAAAGGACCTCAAACAAATACAAAAATTGACTGGATGCGTGGCGGCTCTAAGCCGCTTTATCTCCCGCCTGGGAGAAAAGGCATTAAACCTTTATCGCCTCCTTCGGCACACCGAACACTTCGAGTGGACGGATGTCACCACAGCCGGACTGGAAGAAATAAAAGCCATATTGGCAACCAACCCAGTCCTGGTCACGCCAAACATCGGCGAACCAATGCTATTATACATTGCGGCAACTCATCAAGTTGTGAGTGCAGTGCTCGTCGTCGAACGAGAAACGGACGGACATAAATTCCCCCTTCAAAAGCCGGTTTACTATGTATCCACTGTCCTTACTCCATGCAAGTCACGGTACCCGCATTATCAAAAGATAGCGTACGTGGTATTCATGGCATCCCGGAAGCTGTGACACTACTTTCAAGAGTGTTCGATAACGGTAGCCTCGGAAGTGCCACTTAATGATATTCTAAACAACCGCGACGCGACGGGCCGGATTGCCAAATGGGCCATTGAGCTCCTCCTGTTCGACATAACTTACAAGCCACGGCGAGCTATTAAGTCGCAAGTATTGGCCGACTTCTTCGCCGAATGGACGGAAGCCGAACTCCCTAAAGAGTACAGCACATATTCCAACTGGATCATGCACTTCGACGGCTCCAAAATGTTGGCTGGTCTGGGGGCTGACATCGTTTTGACGTCCCCAACAGGAGATACAGTTCAATACGTACTCCAGATAATGTATACGGACTCCAACAACGCAGCCGAATATGAGGCCCTTCTACATGGTCTCCGGATGGCAATATCCATGGGCATTCAAAGCCTAGAGGTGCGCGGGGATTCGAACCTCGCGATATCCCAAATAAATGGACATTTTGATGCCAAGGATCCAAAAATGGCAGCTTATCGCAACGCCGTCCTAAAAATGTCACCTCGGTTCGAGGGGCTTGAATTTCACCATATAGCCCGAGAAAACAATCAGGCGGCAGATGTCCTGGCACGCATCGGCGCAAAACGCGATGCAGTCCCCCCCCCAACATCTTTTTGGAGAGGCTGTTCAAGCCATCTGTAGTATGGGAAGGGGAACCCGGCAATAACAGCCCAGACCTAACCGCACTGCCCGATACCGAACACTCTGACATAATTGGAGGCTTTGCCAACGAAATAACATCTTCAGCCCACGTAATAATGGTCGTCATCGCCCCGTGGAGAGAACCATTCCTAGCCTACCTAACTAGGCAGGAACTCCCCGAGGACCAAAACGAGGCACGCCGCATAGTGCGGCGATTTAAAGCCTACAAAGTCCATGATGGAGAGCTTTATAAGAAAAGCACCACCGGAGTCCTTCAAAGGCGCATCTCCGAAGAGGAAGGGCGGAATCTTCTGGCAGAAATTCATGCCGGACTCGGCGGCCACCACGCGGCAGCCCGGGACCTTGTAAGCAAGGCCTTCCGTACAAGCTTTTATTGGCCGACGGCCCGGGCAGACGCTCAGGACTTAGTACAACGCTGCGTTGGCTGCCAGCTTTTTGCAAACCAAAGCCATATGCCACCCACCGCCCTCCACACTATCCCCATCACATGGCCCTTCGCGGTCTGGGGGCTTGACATGGTTGGACCCCTTAAAGGAGGAACCCACAAGAAAAATACTTGTTGGTCATGGTGGATAAGTTCACCAAATGGATAGAAGCCAAGCCTGTTAAGACGGCCGAATCCGGACCAGTGATAGACTTCATATCCGGGGTCGTACACCGTTACGGCGTCCCCCACAACATCATCACTGATAACGGCACGAACTTCACGACCGACGAGGTAAAACTCTGGTGCAAAAACATGGGCATCAAGCTCGATTATGCTTCAGTCTATCACCCACAAACTAACGGTCAGGTCGAGCGAGCAAATGGTCTTATCATGAGCGGCATCAAACCTAGATTAGCGTGACCCCTCAAGGAATCTAACATGCACTGGGTAGAGGAGCTCGACTCCGTACTCTGGGGGCTACGAACCACGCCGAATCGCACTACCGAATACACACCATTCTTTATGGTATATGGCGCAGAGGCGGTTCTGCCCTGCGACATAATTCATGACTCACCTCGAGTGCGCATGTACGAAGAAAGAGAAGCGGAGCTCGATCGACAGGACAGTTTGGACGCCTTAGAGGAGGAGCGTGACGTGGCAAAAGCATGTTCCGCATTCTATCAACAGCAGGCTCGAAGATACCAAAGCAGAGAAGTACGGGCCAAAACTTACAATGTTGGCGAGTTAGTTCTGCGCCTGCCGGATAAGAAAAAGGACAAACTCAAGCCCAAATGGGAGGGTCCCTTCATTATTGACCAAGTCCTGACAGGTGGAGCGTACCGTTTGCGGGACGCATCGGATAATCGACTCGAGCCGAACCCATGGAACGCAGCCCGACTCCGAAGATTCTACGCCTAGCGTCGGACTCTGTGTTCGTCTCCTTCCTCTGTCCATTTTTTATACACTGTCTATCTTATATTTCTCTCATTCTCCCCTTCTTTTCTCTCGCAGCCTTTAAGGGCCCATTTGTGCCTTGTTTGCACAAAACCCACGCGCTATCCGCGCTCATTATACCTGGGGGCTTCTTTAACAGAAGCTTATTCATACGGGCTTCATGCCCAACACATGTGTTATACTTCCGCATGTACCTTTTATTCACCATTATATGCATCGATATGACTTAAGTTTTGGCCAAGCTGGGTTGCCTGGCTCTTGTATTTATGCCCTACATTCCCGTTAATTCGGCTAGGGCATAAGGGGAGCACCTCTGCGATTGTTGCTGCCGGGTCAGCTGAATGTGTACCTTAGACTGGGTGAAGCCGAAAGCTAGCGTTCTTAAGGGAATATTTGGTCAGTGAACTAAAGATGATTTCTCACTTATTTACTTATGCGCCCCCAGATGTTTCTTCTGCGTCTCTTTTCGCAGTCCGGACATGCACTTTAGGGCATGCCTCCCAGGGAAAGGAACCCCTAACGGAACTATTATCCCTGGAAGATGTTTCTTACTAACCATGTAATATAACATAACTAGTTGGGCACTTGTCTATTCAAGCACTAATGACCCCTACGCCTGGTCTCCATGCCTGCCCCGGTTCTTACATAACCGAGAGGGTATTCGCATACACTTCGGACAGTCAGGTCCCGAGGTTGAAGCGAAAAGGTCCGCCATGACAAACGATCTACAATCCGGCTAGACGGCATTATACATGTCACTTTAAATTACATAGTCAATTTGACTGGTTAAATTCCTCTTCAATACCATCCAATAGGCTGTCTAGTCTACGGTCCTGCTGGGAATACTTTGCGGCTAATTCTACTTGGCCGTACACTAAGCTCACAGGGATCTCCTTCCCATCAGGCCCTACAGGTCCGACCTCAGCCATGTGATTTGGGTCCGCCTTCGTGTACCGCGTCTTCACCATGGCCCAGGCTTCCCTGGCACCTTGACGGCAGGCCGATATCTTCCATAATCGGAAGCGCCGCCGCTTTCCCTTCAGCTTCTCTGCAAGCTCTCCAAGGCCTTCGGGCACGGAGACGGATGGCCACAAGGCCTGGGCGACGCCTTGCATCACCTGTTGAACTCGTTCGTGCAGTTGTGAGAGCTCGGGAAGAAGGTCACCCGTAGAACCGGGCATCTCCTCTGCAGGACGACTTGTTAGCATACCTACAGACATAACTCTGTCAGCCAACTTCCTCGCCGAACTCTTTTTCAAAGTTCGTTCAAGAACTTACTAAAAATGCCGCGTCGAAGTCGCCGATTCTCCTTAACGGAGTCCGACAGTTGGGCACGAACATCCTTTAGTTCCACGCCCAGCTGGGTGTTGGCATCTAGGAGATCATTCTTCTCCTGCCTCACCCTTGTAAGCACGCTCTCACCAGCCTTTAGCTGGCGTAGGAGTTGTTGCTTATCCGGATTTACTCTGCCGTCATCTGCAATTTTATCGTCAGATCTGCATATACGCCGCACTTTATATGATACTTAACATTTGAAGCATATATTACCAGAGGGGTCTCTTTGGGCTCCCCTGCTGCGGCTAGCGCGGCCTGCAGTTGAGCTTTGCACTCTTCCAGCTCATGGGACAGTTGGGTATTCTTTTCCATAAGAACCTGCATAACAAATGATCCTTAAATCAGTTATTCTAACTGTTTCAAGTCTCAGGGGCTACTGATATATACAATCATGAACTTTTCTCACTCGTATGTCCTTTACATACTGCTCCGTGGCTCTGGCTAGACCATTTTGAGCAGCACGGAGGTACGCATCTCCCGAGTTGAAGGCATCGAATGCCTCTTGGGAGAAACAAGCGTCACGAAGAACCGTCCAGCGACGCCTGTGGTTCATGGCACTCTCCACCTCGGAATTTGTGGCGGACAGTCTGTCTGCATTCTCTGTCGGAGGAGCGTCCGGCGCGTGCCTCGTACTCGCTTCTGCTTCCTGATCCGGCCTTGGATCCTAGCTGGTGGAGGCACGATTGGCAACCTCTTCGGATATAGTCCGGCGAGCGTTCTTTCTCCTAAAAGAAAGCACGGGTGTTAGTATGCCTCTGAGAATAATATCTTGGAATAAGACGGCGTGCCATACCGCTGCACCGGTGTCTCAGTCCGGACGGCGTGTCTTTTCAGCCTGCCTGGCCTCGCGACGCCTTGTTGGCTAGTCGCTGCATGCTCGGTATTCCGCCTCAAGGGCCTCCCCTGCAAAACACCGTTGGTATATGGTAATCAAAAATACGCAAGGACGGATCCTTTTCAAAGTGCTGGGACTTCGGTCTCAGTTACCTGTGAGGCTGGAAGTAGCCTAGGGTAATCGGCTGTAATGGCCACCAAGGCATTGTCGTTGCCCAATTGGCAAAATACCCTGTCGATTAGCTCCACAGATATGTTTGGATCCTCTTGGGAGGCCGGGTCGAGGGACCGTTCCGGATCCTCGGGCTGTGGAGGAGGGCTGTTTATCTCCCTTACAGCCTTACGCAGCTCCTGCGTAGAAATCGCAAGATGAAATAATTAACTGTGGGAATATGGAACGGATGGGCAAGGAAAAGTATCAACTTACCCAGCTCGGAGGATTGTACATAGAAAATCCGCCCTGTGGATTGACGCGGAGGAATTCCTCCTCTTCTACCTTGTACAAAGTGGATAAGATCTTTGCTAGAGCGGCAACCGATTTCGGCCCCTTACGGCCACAGCGGGTGGCGTCATCCTCCCCATTGAAATCCCACATGGGGTGGCCTCTATATTGAAGCAGTTGCACCCCTTGCATAATGCATGTGTCCATGACTTCGATCATGTTCAATCCGGATTGAGCTAGCGACCTTATCCGGCTCATCAGGTAAAGAACGTCCCTGTCGTCTTCCTCCAGGGGGCTCCATGGACGCCAGCTCAGGCGCTTCTTCAAAGGAGCATTGTCGAACTCAGGAAGGCCGATCCGAATAGGATCCGGGAGGGGGACGTCTTTTATATAAAACCATTCTGAAGGCCAGTCTTCGGACGTCTTCTTTGGGGTTTCGGATAGATATCCGGTCCCGGCGATGTGCCACACTTCGGCTCCGCCCACTTGATATATTGACCCCTTCTGAGAACGGGGAACAAGGCAGAACATCTTCTTCCACAGCGCGAAATGAGCCTCACAACCCAAAAACAGCTCGCAAAGGGCTACGAAGCCCGCAATATGCAGTATGGAGGAAGGTGTAAGACTGTGCAACTGGAGGCCATAGAACTCCAGTAGCCCCCGGAGAAACGGATGAATTGGAAATCCGAGCCCTCTTATCAAATGAGGGACAAGGCATACCCGCTCTCCCTTGGAGGGATTGGGAAAGCTCTCCGCTTGCTCTCCGCCATTATAGGTGGCAAGTCCGGCTCGAACCGGGACCATGTATGCTGGAGGAAGAAATCCCTTGGTCTGAAGTGTCACTAGTTTGCTGTGCAGGACGGAACATCTCTCCCAATCTCCAGGCTTTGGGCTGGGGGAGCGAGAGGAGGAGCCGCGTCGACCGGCCATGATGAAATGGATCTCTGTCGAATGCGCTCCGATGAATGCTCGCTAAAGGAGGATGGTGTGATTTGGATCTGAATCCTCGTCTCTTCAATAGGCAGCTCATTCACATAGCTAGGGGGTTAAATGTAAAAACACCCTGGCTCTTCACATTCGTTTGACACATGGAAAGTGGCCATTATTAGGCATGGAAGCCAAGGAGTGCAACATTCACGAGAAGCCGGACACCATTTAACAGGTATACGGAATTTGGAGGAGAACCCGCCTTGCAATGTCGAAGACAATCTGCGCGCCGGACTCATCATCATTGAAGCCTGGTTCGGGGGCTACTGAGGGAGTCCTAGATTAGGGGGTGTCCGGATAGACGAACTATAACCTTTGGTCGGACTATTGGACTATGAAGATACAAGATTGTAGACTTCGTCCCGTGTCCGGATGGGACTTTCCTTGGCATGGAAGGCAAGCTTGGCAATACAGATATGTAGATCTCCTCCCATTGTAACCGACTCTGTGTAACCCTAGCCCCCTCCGGTGTCTATATAAACCGAAGGGTTTAGTCCGTACGAGAACAACAGTCATACCATAGGCTAGCTTCTAGGGTTTAGCCTCTCTGATCTCGTGGTAGATCTACTCTTGTACTACCCATATCATCAATATTAATCAAGCAGGAGTAGGGTTTACCTCCATCGAGAGGGCCCAAACCTGGGTAAAAACATCGTTTCCCTTGTCTCCTGTTACCATCCGCCTAGACGCACAGTTCAGGACCCCCTACCCAAGATCCGCCGGTTTTGACACCGACAGAGATCAACAAGGATGAAGGGATCAAGAAGGCCACGGAGGATCAAGCTCCGTCAGCAGAAGACATCCTTCAACTTGATCACAATCTTCTTACCCCAACTGAGATCGAAGCTTTCAAGACGATTGAGTTAACTCGTATACAAAACAAGTATCTCACACGTGAAAATATTTTGTTGAAGGAGCATATCGTTGCATTCAAGGGCATTATCCGCAAGCTGGAGGACCTCTTACGCTCGATGTGCGACTATCCATCACCTCCTTCACCAACAAAGAAGGAGATATAATCACATGGGTATGGGCACTCCCCTTGGCAACTGCCAAGCTTGGGGGAGGTGCCCCGGTATCGTATCACAATCACACTCCTATCTTTAATGTTTTTCTTAGTTCGATCTTATTAGTAGTATCTTGATCTAGTAGAATAAAGTTTATGACATGATCTAGTTTTGAGTTTTGCTTTATGATCTCTCTATGTAATCGAGTCCGTGAGCTATATATATATATATAATAAAGATTAGTGTTGAGTCAAGGGCTTGATTATTCTGCCATGATCTTGAGTGAATAAAAAAAAGAAGAAAAAGAATAAAAAGAAACAAATAGTTCATATTGATCTTATTGAGAGTAATGACTTCACATAAAAAGAGTATGATGATTAAAAGTTGTTGGGAGTTGGCAGACATAGCTTTGGTCATCGTTGCAATTAATAGGAAGTAATAAGGAAAGAGAGGTCTAACATATAAATATATTATCATTGACATCCTTTATGATTCGGAGCACTCATTAAAATATGAGATGCTAAAGAGTTGATGTTGAACAAGGAAGACAACGTAATGGGTTATGTTTTCTTATAGCTGAGATAAAGTATGTTGTCATGGATCATCCAACATGTTGAGCTTGCCTTTCCCCCTCATGCTAGCCAATTTCTCAGCACCAAGTAGAGATACTACTTGTGCTTCCAAAACCCTTAAACCAGTTTTGCCATGAGAGTCCACCATACCTACCTATGGATTGAGTAAGATCCTTCAAGTAAGTTGTCATCGGTGCAAAGCAATAAAAATTGCTCTAAATATGTATAATTGATTGGTGTGGAGGAAATAAGCTTTATACGATCTTGTGTTGTGGAAGAAATAAAAGCGACGGACTGCATAATAAAGGTTCATATCACAAGGGGCAATATGAAGTGACGTTCTTTCGCATTGAGATTTTGTGCATCCAACCCTAAAGCGCATGGCAGCCTCTGCTTCCCTCTGCGAAGGGTCTATCTGTTACTATTATCTTCAACCTTATGCAAGAGTCATGGTGATCTTCACCTTTTCCTTTTTACCTTTTATCCTTTGGCAAGCACAGCATGTTGGAAAGATCCTGATAGATATATCTAATTGGATGTAGGGGAGCATGAGTTATTATTGTTGACATTACCCTTGAGGTAAAAGGTTGGGAGGCAAAACTATAAGCCCCTATCTTTCTCTGTGTCCGGTTAAAACTCCATAACCACAAGTATTGCGTGAGTGTTAGCAATTATGAAAGACTAAATGATAGTTGAGTATGTGGACTTGCTATTAAGCTCTGACATAGACTCTTTCTGATGTTATGATAAATTGCAATTGCTTCAATGACTGAGATTATAGTTTGTTGGTTCTCAATAAAGTTTATGATTCGTACTCTGCATTGTGAATAGATCATCACTTGAACATAAGTAATCATATGACAATATCATATATGTTGTTGTTATGAGAATAATCATGGTGTCTCCATGTCCGTATTTTATTTTTATCAACACCTCTACCTCTAAACATGGGGACATATTTATCGTTATCGGCTTTCGCTTGAGGACAAGCGAGGTCTAAGCTTGGGCGAGTTGATACGTCCATTTTGCATCATGCTTTTATATCGATATTTATTGCATTATAGGCTGTTATTACACATTATGTCAGAATACTTATGCCTATTCTCCCTTATTTTACAAGGTTTACATAAGGAGGGAGAATGCCGGCAGCTGGAATTCTGTGCTGGAAAAGGAGCAAATATTAGAGACCTATTCTGTGCAACTCCAAAAGTCCTGAAACTCCACGGAAGTTATTTTCTGAATATATAAAAAATATTGAGCGGAAGAAGTTCACCAGAGTGGGCCCCACCTGGCCACGAGGGTGGGGGGCACGCCCTACCCCCCTGGGCGCGCCCCCCTGCCTCGTGGGCCCCCTGTTGGCCCTCCGATGCCCATCTTCTGCTATACGAGGTCTTTCGTCGAGGAAAAATTGATAAGCAACCTTTCGGGACGAGACTCCGCCGCCACGAGGCGAAACCTTGGCGGAACCAATCTAGGGCATCGGCAGAGCTGTTCTGCCGGGGACACTTCCCTCCGGGAGGGGGAAATCATCGCCATCGTCATCACCAACGCTCCTCTCATCGGGAGAGGGCAATCTCCATCAACATCTTCACCAGCACGATCTCATCTCAAAACTCTAGTCCATCTCTTGTATCCAATTCTTGTCTCCAAGTCCGGAATTGGTACTGGTAGGTTGCTAGTAGTGTTGATTACTCCTTGTAGTTGGTGCTAGTTGGTTTATTTGGTGGAAGATCTTATGTTCAGATCCTTTATGCATATTAATACCCCTCTGATTATGAACATGAATATGCTTTGTGAGTAGTTACGTTTGTTCCTGAGGACACGGGAGAAGTCTTACTATTAGTAGTCATGTGAATTTGGTATTCGTTCGATATTTTGATGAGATGTATGTTGTCTAGCCTCTAGTGGTGTTATGTGAACGTCGACTACATAACAGTTCACCATTATTTGGGCCTAGAGGAAGGCATTGGGAAGTAATAAGTAGATGATGGGTTGTTAGAGTGACAGAAGCTTAAACCCTAGTTTATGCGTTGCTTCGTAAGGGGCTGATTTGGATCCACATGTTTCATGCTATGGTTAGGTTTACCTTAATACTTTTGTTGTAGTTGCGGATGCTTGCAATAGAGGTTAATCATAAGTGGGATGCTTGTTCAAGTAAGAACAACACCCAAGCACCGGTCCACCCACATATCAAATTATCAAAGCATCGAACGTGAATCATAAAAATGTGATGAAAACTAGCTTGACGATATTCCCATGTGTCCTCAGGAGCGCTTTTCCTTATATAAGAGTTTGTCCAGACTAGCCCTTTGCTACAAAAAGGATTGGGTCATCTTGCTGCACTTTATTTACTTTTGTTACTTGTTGCTCGTTACAAATTATCCTAACACAAAACTATCTGTTACCACTTATTTCAGTACTTGCAGAGAATACCTAGCTGAAAACCGCTTATCATTTCCTTCTGCTCCTCGTTGGGTTCGACACTCTTACTTATCGAAAGGACTACGATAGATCCCCTATACTTGTGGGTCATCAGACACACCTCTGTTTTCTTATTTTGCTATTAAGCACTACCTTTGTACACTAAGTTAAGATGATTTTATAGTGGTTTCTCATGTTGTGTTGTGACTTATCTTGTTTGTAAAATTGTCTTTGATTATTCAAATTATCATCTTTTTTAGCTTCACACTAGCTCGATATTGACTCGACATCGTTATAAATTGAGTATGAGTCATTTTCTACAGCTCGATGTTGAACTTCACTTAGCTTTAGCTCGCTTGAATTTTAGTATAAATTGAGCTGAGCCCTAGTCCAATTTGATCGAACTCGACTCGTTTGTAGCTGTACTCATCAGTTATGGGAGGTGGGTCCAGCGTGATGGATTTGGGAGGTGGAAACCGACTCATCAGTTCACTTCAAAGATTTGATCTTATTTGTTTGTTGTTTGTGTCGCTCCCTTGTTGTAAAGTAAAAAAATGTGGTGCTCACCCCCATGCTCCAGAGTGAGCTCAGCTGTTGAATCTGAGATCCGGCGGTCCTGGTAAGCTCGTAGCATGGGCCTGGTATATTCCTCACCTTCTGTCAACCATTGCACGCTAGCCGGTGCCTTGCCACAACTTCATCACGAGCAAACAATTTTTTTAAATAAAAATAAAAACTATCAAGCTAAAATCGAGTGATCTAGGGTTGGCTTAAGATTAGCTCATTTCTCGATCGAGGTACATGAAATGCTCATACTCAGCTCATCTCACGTGAGCTTGGTGTGAACAGTAAAAAAATGATTCTTTTAAATAAAAAACAAAAAATATCTGATTTTTTAGCATTGATAAATGTTTTGATTGCTTGCAAAGTGTCAACATCGGATGACATTCGGAAAACAGTGGCAAAGTGTTGTTTACAAAGGCATTTTGGGGCATTGTTTTTTTTTTACCATGTCTTCACGAATGTCATTTCGTGAAGAAACTTTGCAAGCAATTAAACATTTGTCAATGTTAGGTAAAAAAATACAATTTGTTTTTTATTTACTTGTCACTCGAGCTCACGTAAGCTCAAGCTCAGAAAACCACTTTCGAGATTTTTCTTGCTTCTTGAAGGTCTTTTTCACCTCTTATTAGTCGGGCCCGACATCTCGCCCAAACTCTTCAGCCTGTCCGGCAATCTTTCAACTCCAGTCGCTATCTATTTTTCCTAGCGAAATGAGTGGAGCAAACGAATGGGGTCAGGCACAGGTACGCCTGGTCCAGGTTTTTTGGTCCGTCGCGCTCGGCCACCTGCGGTGTGGACGAAAGTTCGCGCACGGCGCACCAGTGAAGTCTGATGACAAAAATCTTGAGAGGGGAGACCATACGGCCCGCAGCTCTTGCGGTGCGCTCCCTTGAAACTGGGCTAAAAGAAATCCAGCCCAGGCTTTGCGTTCCAGGCCCGACTCTACTGCTGCGCTAAAAAAAAGACAAAAAAAAAGTTATCGACTTTCGTCGGGGACACGAAAGCACGCCTCCGAGTCCACCACGCACAACGAAGTCGGTTCCTATTAACGCCGGCTTCGGATCAAGACGGACACACGTACAGGCAAAATCCGCGGCGGGGCGAGCGCGCTCGGCGGCATCAACGGGCGCACCTGTCCCTCCCATGGCGCCCGCCGGCTTCATCGACCTGCCGACCGAAGCCCTGGACGAGATCGCGCGCCGCGTCGGGCCCCTCGACAACGTCGGCTGCTCCGCCGTCTGCCGGCCGTGGCGCCGCGCGCTCAAGACCGCGCGCCTCGGCATGCTCAAACGGCCGAACCTGCCGCACTACGTCTGCGTGGAGCCTCGCTACGACTGCTCGCGGTGGGAAACCAGGTTCGGCGAAGAGAAAGAGCCGTGGACCAACAAGGTCTGCCTCCGCCCGAGGCACTGTCATTGCCGCCAAGACTTCATCGGCGTGGTAATGGAGGACGGCAAGAAGGAGTCTGCGCATCCGACGCGCGTCATAGCTGCAAGTGCCTGCAACTACGGCTGGGTGGTCACCGTCCACAATGCCCGTAGCCTGACTCTCCTGGAGCCGCTCACCTCACCACGTTCCATAGGCCGCAGCAAGAAGGTGCACAAGAACGTTAATTTGTTGGGTCAGGACATGTTCCACAAGGCGGCACTCGCCCCGGGCCGCCGGCTGGGCACGTTCGCACTGATGCTGATCCACAGCGGCGGATCCGGCCTATCTATCGTTCCTCGCGCCCGGTGCCAGATGCTGGTCGGCGCTACACTCCCCGGCCGGCATGGACACTAATGAAGTACTACCTCCGTCCTGATTTGTAAGTCCTCTTTATATTCTATGCCAAATTTTGACTATTTATTTAACTAAAAAATATTAATACATTTCATCAAGAATTATATCGTTGGATTCATTTTTAAACATAGTATTATATTTTTTTTATGACATGCATTAACATTTTTTTAGTTAAATTTAATGTTAAACTTTCACACGGAATATAAAAGGGACTAATAAACCAGGACAGAGGTAGTATCTCGGCGTCGCGTTCCACAAGGCGCCTTCTACACGGCGAGCGTCGACTCAGAGCTGAACGCGTGGGAGCCTGACGGGAGTGCCACCGGCGTGCGGACAAGTCTCGTCTCGAGTCCACGGACGAAGCCAATGTGGGTTGTGCTCGTTGAGTCAGCGACACGGGACGAGCTTCTGATGGTGAGCACCACGCCCTGGGCTGTACAACGCGTTATGCGTCTCGAGGAGAGGCAAGAGCCAGCATTGCCGACAAGGAATTGGAGCAGTCATGTAATTATTCTGCACGATGGCTGCTGGTTTCTGCCCTATGTTGGACGTGTATTTCCTCGCAAATAGGTGACCAGTATTGCACCCAATCAAATACCCCAATGATAAGTGTCATACGTGTGACACGAAGCACTCCGGCATAGGCGTTTTTTACAACTACAACTGCCATCCGAAAAGATAAAACAAACCCAAAAAAAACTAAAACTTGCCATCCGAAAAGAAGTTGCAATGCTTGACAACTAAAGTTGTCATTCTCGCGCCACTAAACTTCTCATAAAAAACGTTCGAAATTACCATGTGTTCGTGCCACACGTGAGGCACTTATCAGGGTCAATCAAATATTACACATGTTTTCTAAGCTACACAGACAACTCAGGTGAAATTACAAAGATGCAAATTAGCTCGGACAGCGTGTAACGGAGAACGTTAAAATGAAACCTGAGAAGCAAGAGCGTCGCGAAAATGATTGTCCCTAGGAGCTCAGCAAAACCCTAAGAATGCCCATGTGGATCCTACTGCAAAAGATCTCATCATGCATCCTCACCACCAATGAATTCTCCGGTAGCATCCCAAGGCGAATTCAAGAAACCCCGAAGGATGCACAAGCAGATCCTACAGCTAAAGATCTCATCCTGCATCCTTACCACCAACGAATTCTCCGGTAGCATCCCAGGGCCTAGTTTCGAAAGATTTCCCGACCATACTCCTCTTCTTGTTTACTGTCCCATCGTCACGCGCATACTCGGGGAAATAGTCCAGGAAAGATTTACTTCCAAGAGAACGCACTCCTTCGAACAGGAACTCAGTCACCAAATCCTGAATATCAAAGCAATAAGCAACTCTGCAAATAACATGAATTGTGTGTGTGTAAATATAGTGAATATCGGCAAAAAACCTTGGCATGGCTTTCACCAATCAACTTCTTCAGAAGTGGAAACCCAGGATCCTGCCCATAGAAAAGGCACGAGATTAGTGGAAGATGCTCTGTAGCAGCTGTTTTTACAACCCAAATGATAATATCTAATGAGCAGTCCTAATTTGGCGCAAGTAACAGTGTAATGATAAACCACTAGACAATGAATATAACTTTCTGTGCATGGTTCTTGTGAAAAATACAAACCTTTTCAGCCCTCCATGTGAGATATCTATGCTGCGCTTCTCTGTTACGAACAACTTTCGCTGTGTCATTTTCTTCAGTCGCTTGATCCGTTAACTGAAGCCAGACCTACGTCGTCAGAATCAGAAACTTGAGAAAACAGAGAGCGTGATACTTGAAATTGCATGTTTGGCACAACAGTTCAGAAATTTAACAAAGCAATCATGAATACCTTATAGTAATCCATCAAAGCTGAATATAGAACATGATGGTTGCGTTCAGTGGGCTCAAATATAGTCCAGATCACGATTGGAGAGAAGAATCTCAGGGATTCGCTCGTAATCTTGCCACCCCATGGCAGAAGCTGCATTTTCTCTAAATAAAGATAACACTCTATGTATAAAGCTAATAGAAGAAGACTGGGGTAATACATTCAGGTGAAGGATAAGATCGAAGTACCTCACTATACTTCTGTATAAGAGGCATCAAATTCCTGTAGTATTTATCTTTGTAATCCTTGTCTTCAGTTATATCGTATAGCGGATTGAGGTCCCTGCAAGTAATTTTAATAGTTCTTTCAAGCCACATTATTCATATTCTAGTTTAAGCGCAGTAACTGAGTCTTGAGGGGCATTACATATCATCACACTTACAAGACAACAATACTCTGTGCAGGAGTAGTAAAAGCGTTGGCGCAAAATATTGGAAGATCGTATTCAGGTTCAGAGAAAGCAGCAAAGTCAAGAACCTGCATGGGCATATATGCATTATAAGTATAGCTTGGTGGATCATATGCCTTGATAAATAAAATCCTCCATGACACTACCTTGTTCCTTCAGTCATAAACTGAATGATGTTTTAGATAGAGATAATAGATCTCAAAAGAAAAATATCACCACTGATTCGACTGTACGGTATTCATAGAACAAATTAAACTTGTAATATTATGAAACTTCAGATATAATCAGATAGAACAAACTGCAGCTGTAATATTCAGATATAATCCAGCTTCACATGTAAACCTATCTTTCAGTTCATGGCCTTTTGGGATAGTTGTTGGAGGGTTTTGGAAAAGTGAACTTGGAGATGAAGTACCTGAACAGAGTTTTTCTTCTCAACCGTCAAGCTGCGAAGGAGTCTGATCTTGGGCGCGCTGAAGGAGAGAGCATCCAAAACAGCAGCATCGTCGTTGGCTCGTATGAGCCTGAACTTTTCCTGGAAGCATGACACAGGACAAAGTCATCTTCTGTGAATGACAAACATGGCTGGGGTCAGCTGATATCACAGGAGACCAACACTTTAAGATGTTCTAGATGGACAATGCCTTAAATAGTCAATAATTATAAGTAGTATATCTGAAGAAATAAGGCTCGTGCGTGCTTGGGGTCATTGTTTACAGGAGGAGGAGACCCCAGGGCGTCAGACAAAGACCAAGCACCGAAATTCAGCAGGTACTAGCGCGACATCACAACAGCAGTTATTTTGCTTCTCTGTTAGAGACTGAATTTCCAATTAGCAGGCGCATCTGAATTCGTGGAGCTAACGGGCTAGCATTGACACCAATATGCAGTTACAGCTTCACAAATCACCCCGAGCAGAGCATGCTCGCCGGTGCAGTACGGCGTGGTATTGTACTACCTCCGCCCCGAAATATAAGTACGTACTCTAGCAGCGTCTACCGAGCTAGGAAAGAAAAGGTTGTAAGGAAAGAGGAACTGGGAGCTCAGCAAGGTGCGGAGTAGCAGGAACCAACCTGCGAGGGGTGGGGCGTGAGGGCGGTGCGGAGGCGGGTCTGCTCCAGCGCGGTGCGGACGAACCTCTGGTACGACGAGCCGGCGCCCAGCACCCCGCCGCCGGCGCCGCCGCCGCCGCCGCTCATCCCCTGTGCTTGCCTTCCCCTCCCCGGCCCAGTTGGTACACTCCACCACTCCGCTGCGGTGTGCGAGGCATGGATGAGAGGGCCAAAGCAAGGACACGTGGGGTGGCTTCCCGTTCCATCCATCCATCCAACCAACCCATACGGCACGCATCTTGATGTGATAATGCAGTTTATTTTTTCCCAAAGAAGAAAGCAACTTGCAGAACTTGGCCACTTGGTAGTACTACATCAGGTTACAAATAACACGTAGCCCCCCGTTGTAGACCCTAATTGTAACAGAAAACCCTTGTTGCAACAGGATCCTTGTTGCAAACAGCACTGAAGAAGTTGCGGAGCTCGCAACATTGACGGTGGGTGGAGAGCTCGCGGCATAAATGAAGGGCGTCAAGAGGAGGAGGGGAGAGGGGGACAAGCTTGAAGAGCTCCAGGTATATTCGGGGGTAGCGAAGACCAGATCTTGTGCCCTGTCCCCGGTCTGGATCAGAGGAGGAGAGATCAGGGAAGCCACCTGCAAACAGTTCATGGCGGTCGATGCTACAAGACCGGGGTGGTGAATGACAGAGGCTTGCTGCAAAGGGTGTGCTGGGAGAGGAGAGGGATAGCTGGAGGGGAGGGGAAGCTTCACGCCGGTGAGATCCATGCTCCACTGGGGGGAGAAGAGGTAAGAAGGAAGGGGAAAGGCGATGTGCTTCCCCACGGGGGCACGTGACGCCCGAAGGAGATGAACGCGGTTTGGCTTTTAGTCAGGTCATTTGAAGAGCTTTCGTGTAAATAAACACACATTTAAGCAGGTATAAAATGCAAGACGATTTTATGCCTATGCAAGAGAAAAAATGTCTTACATTTTGCACTTTAGCTACTTTTCAGTCAGCTGTCTTTTCATTTTATGGTTAGCCGATTTCCTGTTCGTTGGGTGCGCATTGAGATTTGTGTTGTTTTCATTTCTTTTTCTGTTTAGTTCTGTGGGTTGGGCTGTGCGGAATCGATTGACCCCTATTTTGGGTCGAATTGCTTCTTGGGCTCGTTTTTGTTCTTCTGGGTTGTGTTTTTCTTTTTCCCTTTTTCCTTTTCTTTATTAGTTATTTTTCGTTTTTGTTGGTTTTTGGCTGCGTGTAATTATATGCATACAAGTACCAATTAAAATGTGCCAAAATTTCATGATTATATGATCATTTTTGCATATTACGATAAAATGCAATTTCAGAGCAAAGTTGTGCGCAGATTTTTTTTAATAATTTCTCTCTTCTTAAAGGAAATGCCAACACCACTATTTCATTCCTTTTTAGAAAAAATCATTACTTTGATATTTTTTATCTGTACTTCATTCTTTAAGGTTAATACCAATGCCACTATTCATTTGTTCTAGATTTTGTTTTTGCAAAAGTTCCACTTTTATATGCTTATTCTTGCATATTTTTAAACATCACATTTTTTATGTATATTTCGTGCAATTTTTTCCAGTGTTTTTTTAATTATGGTCCCCATTTTTATTGTTCTTAAATGGTAATACCAATGCCACATATTCATTCTTTCTTTTGTGGGTATTTTTGCTTTATTTGTTATTCTAGTTTTCTGTTTCTATGTGTTTTTCCTTTTCCTTTTTTCTTTCTTATTGGTTTTTTTTGGTGGGTTTTAACTTTTGTTTTTTGTTGAATTTTCATTTTTCTGTATGCGTATTTTTGGATGTTGAGTGTGTGTAAATATATACACACGAGTACTACATGTATACATTATATTAGAGTATGGAAATTTCACTACTATATGTTTCTTCTTACATATTGTAAAAAGTGCAATTTTTGTACTAATCTTGACGAATTTTTAGTTTTTAGTTTTTATTTCACTTTCTCTCTTATTTAGGGGTAATACTACTAACACTAATTCATTCCTTCTTTGAAACTTATTTTTTATGTAAATTCTACTAGTATATGTTAGTTCTTGCATAGCTATAAAAAGTGCAATTTATGTGTAAATTATGTCCAAATTTTATCATGATTTTTTTCATTCCTTTCTTCTTAAAGGGTGGTAACAATGCCACTACGTCATTATTTTTTAGAACATGTTATATTTTTGTGTGTTTAAATAAGTATACATGCAAGTACTATACAACATGTGTGTAAATTATAGTAGAGTGTGAAATTGCAATATTATATGTTCGTTGTTTGCATGTTAGTAAAAGTACAATTTCAGTGCAAACTTGTGTGGATTTTTTTATCTTTTTCTTTTTTCTTAAAGGGGTTCATTATTGCCTAGAAAACTTTATTATTTCGATTTTGTTTTAGTTTTTCATTTTCTTTCTTCTTAAAGGGTTTCATTCTTCCATAGAAGACTTCATTATTCTGAATTTGTTTTTGTTTTTATTTTATTTCATTTTCTTTCTTTAGAGGTAATACCGATATCATTTCAATATTATATGCTTATTCTTGCACATTATTAAAAAAAAGTAATTTATGTATAAACTGCGTGCAAATTTTGTCATTTTTTATTTTCTTCTACTTAAAAGGGAATACTAATGCCGCAAATTCATCATTTCTTAGACAACTTATCTTTTCATTTTTTTTTGTGTGTAAGTATATATGCAAGTCTATACAATATATGTGTAAACTATACTAGACTGTGAAAATTGCACTATTATTTTTTTCTTTATTCTTAGAAAATTTTGTTATTTTGAATTGATTTTATTTCATTTCCTTTTATTCTTTAATGGTAATACCGTTGCAACTAATTCATTCCTACTTAGGAATTTTCCTTTTCTGCGAAGATACCACTATTATATGCTTATTTTTGCGTGCTATAGAAAACACAATTTATGTGCAAATTTTGTCATTTATTTTATTATTTTTCTTTTTCTTTCTTCTTTAAGGGTAATACCAATGACACAAATTTGTATTTGCTTTTTTTGTTTACATACATATGCGTACATACATATATACATCGATGTGGAGTATATATATGAAGTTGTCTTCCGTCTATGCATGCATCTGTAAACAGCAATTAAGTTGCTTAGGCATTGACGCGACAACATGCAGGAGAATGGTCGGTTGCATGCATTAGCTCTTACGGCTGCGGCGTTACTCAGCCAATGGCCACGGCCCAAAGAATCATAAACATGCAAAAAGTGACTGACTCAAATATTATGTCCAGTCGATTGACGTCCAGTCGCTCCCTACATTTTGGTATAGAGGAAGTAGGTCACACTGAGGCGGAACCAAATCTTCTTGCTTTCCGAGCATTCTGCTTACCGAGAGCGCAGTTCCACCACCGGCCAGCAGGATGCTGCAACCACTACAACAATGCTATCTGTCCATTTCCAAGGGAATATTCCCTGCTTTCCTCGTCACTCGCTAGGGAGTTATTTATCGAAAACCACCACATTATGGGCTAGGGTAACAGAACGGTACCACATTTGAGGCAGGGCATAAAAAACCACCGGTTTTGCGCCTAATGCGTAACACGGAGCACTGATACTCGAATTTAGTCGAGAAAACGGTGAAACCGACAGGTGGGGCCCGTCTGTCGGGATGACGTGGCAAATACCAAGCACACAAAAAAACTTTGACTAGCTGAGGTGGCAGATGAGCTGCGGGCCCCGCCTGTCATTGACTACATGGCCATCTTCATCCCATCTCTATTTCTATGGAGCATTGTGTCGAGCAGCTTGTGTGCGGCGAGCCATCTCTGCCGATGCAAGTCGAGAGCTCCATGGCCATGGCAGCCGAGGCCCTACCCGACGTCCAGATCCTCCTCTCCCTTTTCCTCTTCGTCTGGAGCTCGCTCCCGTCCTCCAGCCCTCTCCCCGCTGTTGTCCGAGAGCTAGCCGTCGACGCCGCTCCGCGCTAGCGTGGCCACCGCCGTAGTTTTGCCGACAAATAATGTCCCGGAGCTTTGCCTCCTCGCGCTGGTCATCCTCAACAACGAACAAGAGCCTAGACGCCGCAGAACGACAGAATTGACCGCGTCTTCAACCACGGAGCCGCCCGCCGCCGGCGGCGAATTCGCCACCTTCAGAGCACCCCCGGCCTCGCCGGCCTGCTCATCTGAATCACCATGATCCCCTCTCTGCCTACCCCTTTCCCCCATTGTCAATTCGTTCCATAACTAGTTCGTCCGCCATGCCCGAGAGCTCCCGCTGCCGTGCCTTTCCAGTCTCCACCGCCGTCGTTTGAGCACGAATTGGTCGCGTCTGAGCACCGTACCAAGATGCTAGAGCTCGCAGGAGGCCATCTGGACAATTAGGCCGCTCGGTTGCAAGCTGTAACCCGGCGCTCGCGCAAGCCGGAGCTTCGCCGCAGCCCAGCTCGCCGCCGTCAACTCTGCCGGCCAACCTAGCACTTTCCACCACCACCAGTCGATGCGCATGGTCACCAGCATCCTATAAAACGCAGGCTAGCGTTGAATGGTTGCCGGAATCGTCACGGCTAGCGGCGGCTGCAGCCTGCAGGAGTGCTCCTGGTCTCGCTTGCGGTGGCGGCCAGGGCGGCTGCGGGCCTGCGTGCGTGCCACGGCCAGGGGCGTCTGCAAGTGCACGTGCGTGCCACGACCAGGGGAGATGGCAGGCGTGCGTGGGTGACTACGCGCAACCGAGGTCAGCCATGGCCGACGGTAACGGCGAGAAGAGAGGAGAGAGAGGAGAAAGAGACTAGTCAACCTGCCCACGTGGAATTTTTTTTCCACATCAGCCCGACAGGAGGGACCCACCTGTCGGATTCGCTGTTTTCTGGGCTAAAACGAAGAATCAGTGCTCCGCGTTACAGATTAGCCCCATTGTTGGTGGTTTTTTGTGCCCTGCCTCAAATGTGGTACCGATCTGTTACCCTAGCCCATAATGTGGTGGTTTTGGGTAAATAACTCCTCGCTAGGCCATGTTCCATCGCTGCTTATGCCATTACTATAGTATTACTAAACTCTGAAGAATTATGCTCTACGATCAGTAATAAAAATGTCTTGACACTGAAGAATATAATCCGAGTATGTTGGCCACTGGGTGGAATTGGAAAGATTCAGGTTCTGGATTCTTGCTTTAAACAAGTGCAAGTGCTGCATGCTTCTCCCGTGTTTGACTATGCTCCACTATGCTCGGCTAGCGTATATGGCACGTTCGAAAATCCAAACTAAAAACCGAAGAATCTTTCTACTGGCATCTGTTCCGGGAGGCAAAGCGCATGACAAGTTCAGAAATACCGGACAGGAAAAACGCATCCCAAACGGCACCCTAGAGACTGTTGTGTTGTTTCTCTTTAACAGATTTGCCCCGTACATTAATTAAGAGGAGAATAGAGCGTGTGTTACAAGCCCGAAGTTACGATCCCTCCCGGCGCCATGATGGTCCCCAAACATTATTTTGTACCCTTGGCGACCCAAAGGTGGGCCTCTCTTTTGATGTCATTGAGCAAGATTGGCGGCGGAGTGCTTTTGTGGCGAAACATACGAGCATCTCTCTCGTTCCGTTTGAGCCAACTGATGACCAATGTGAGGGATGCCATGGCCTTGCCATTGGCGGTGTTGATGTCGGAACGATTTGTCCACCAATCCTTGATGGAGCTCTCGAGGTGTCAATGCTGTCAAGATGAAGCCACTCATTCGCTAGGTTTCAAAGACAGATGGTACAGCGGCAGTTGAAGAAGAGGTGCGCCGGATTCTTGTACCCGTTTGCAAAGGGGGACAATGGCCGCAATTTGGCCAACGATGCCAAGGCAATCTATCGGCGGTTCATATCCTATCTTGAGTGGCCAGCCAAGCAAAGAACTTGACTTTTGATGGTGCCCAAGCCTTCCATGCCGAGTTCTCCATGGGAGAGTAGAAAGTACCAAAGAATTGGGCCGCATAGGCGGAGGCCACGGAGACTGTTGTGCATGACTGAACTCTGAATACGTCTTCATGTATTCCTATCAAATTCGGCTGGAACTGTTATACCACGGACAAGTTCATCCAATTTTACATCTGCCGAGATGCAGTATTAGTATTTTTCATCAGGAAAGGTGGCAAGTTTCATGACACTTACTACAAGACAACAATACTTCATGAGTTTGTGTTGTGCGGGAGTAGTAAAAGCTTGGTGCAGAATATAGGAAGATCGTATTCAGGTTCAGAGAGAGCAGCAAAGTGAAGAACCTCCACGGGCATATGCATCAAAAGTATCACTACTGATAAATGACACTCCCTTGTCCCTTCAGTTTTTTTTTGAATCAAAGAGGTTTCCCCCCGCCCCAACTTTTATTGAAAAGCAGAGGCAAAACAACCACACTACAACGTTTCACAGCTCTCGGCCACAACCATTAGTAGCTGCAACAGACTTATTACAAGTTTTATAGTAGGTGCAAAGTGCACTAGGAAGCTCAACAGAAGCACAAGGTTACGCGCACAAGAACAGACTCCTGGAGAAACAACCTAGAACAAACCCAAGCTATCCTAAGTAACTCTCCTCGATGGTAATCAAGCAGACACAGACATTCGAGGATCAGTGTAGCTTGAGCATCGGCAGACATGGTCGGCATCAGAACAAGATCATCTTCTGTAATGTGAAACATGGTCGGCATCAGCAGACATAATTATATGAGTCGCCTACACTTTCAGGCATTCTAGATGGACAAAGATAATTGCATAAAAAATCACTATACGTAGGAGCATGTTTCTCTGTTCGCCAGACGCTTATACGGCAGTGGCCGAGAGTGATGTGTGAACCCTCGGTAGTCAATACTATGCTGAGAATAACGGCATTCACATTGTAGACTAAACCAAACCGAGAATCATAGGCTAAAACTCATGTCAGAAACTCGTTGTGCTTGCTTGCTGATGTGTTGTGTGTTGTTTTCACAGCCTTTTTGTAATCGATGCCATAACTTTCTCTGCTGGCAGTTGGTACTTGGCTTTCATCGCGTGTTTAACACTGATGTGGATTCATTTTCTCCTAAGTAAGGCCTGTGCTTGGGGTCATTGTTTACAGGAGATTCCTTCAGACCCCAGACTCCAGGCACCAACATTCAGCAGGTAATCAAAAAATAAATCAGCAGGTAGCAGAGAGACCTGGCACACTCCGCTCCACCTGATGCTGCTGCCCACCACAGCGGTGCAAGCAGAGCACTTGATTTCTTTTTTTTTTTTTTTTTTTTTGAGAATTTGCAGAGCACATGGATGAGTGAGACGAGCGGAGCGGGGAGAAGCAGGTGCACGTGGAGGGCCGGGCCGGTTACACAAGGCCCGGTACAAGCAGCACGCATCTCAGCGCAATGCATCTTTTCTTAGTGGTACGTTTTTGTTTTTTTTCCTGCTTATATGCTTGATCCACTTGCAGCAGTCTGCGGATTAGAATAAACTGTGAAGCGCGAGACCAAATCTCGCAGCTTATTCTTCTGCTACTAGCGAGATAAACTACGAGGAATGAGGTACGCTTGGAGAAGTTCCACCGCCACAGGTCCGCTGTGATGCTGCAATCAATCATTGCGGCATTGTTTACCGCAGTTTTATCAGCAGCTGCCCGTTTCCTCGAGAATATTCCCGGCCTCGCTCCACTGTCACTGGCTGCGAGGCCATGTTCCAAGCTTCTCTGATACTAACACTAGTGACGAAATAATCTCATCTCAAAGATATATATCTATATTCCCAGATCGGTAAGAATGTTTCGACACTGAGCACCAGGTTAGGAGAAGACTATTCGGAGGGTTCAGGTCCTGGAATCTCACAGTTAAAAATTGCAAGTGCTGGGTTTACTAGTGGTCCACTATGCTTGGCCTGGCGTACAGGTCCCGTTTGGAAGCACGAGGAACAGAGATTCCAAATCGGAGTGACCTACTGCACAGGCACTGTAGAAATTTCTACATTTCTACCCTCAGGCATAGCCTATGCGAGTGCAGTCGTGCATTATCTGAATTTCAACTGGTGCACCTATCAAATTCAGCTAATGGGTGTTACAGTACTCGACTTTTACAACAACAACAATAATAAAGCAGTAGAAACGTAGTACGCGGTATATATTTCAGCGGCAAAAAAAGTCCCGGCCCTACTACCGGGGTCTAGATGTTACTTGAATAATCCGAGCACGGAAGACGAAAACCCTCTTGGACGCAACTGCGAAACCAAACAAGAAGACGAGCAGAACCGACGGGCGAAGAATAAGATGGCGCTGCAGTTTCCAGGTTATGGGCGACCATACATCCAGATTCTGAACAGGAACACAGATCCAGACATCATATAATCGTCTAATAATCTGGTCCGCACAAGTCGCCACACACAGCTCACAAACGCGTGAAAAGAAGTTGAGACCGAAAGCAGAGATGACAAGAACAATGTGGCAAAGGGTCCATTAACCGGCAACCTCACCAATTCCATTATATCTCAGATCTTTAGATAATCGCGAGACAATTATTCGCGAGAGATTTCTAAGTAGTTATTACGTACTCGGCACCACCAAGAAGACAAAGAAACAAAGAATCTACTACTAACGTACGCACGCTCTAATGGCCGCCCTTTAATCCGTGAATTATGTACACTTAATCTGCACCGCACCGCACGCGAGGAAGGAGCGAGGAAGGCGTGGAGAAATCAATCGGTCCGCGGAAGAAGATGGGGATGGACGGATCAGGCCATCTTGGCGGCCAAGCCGGAGGCCATCATGACCTTGAACTCGTCGAAGGAGATGAGGCCGTCGCCGTTCTTGTCGACGCCCTCGATCATGCGCCGGCACTGCTGCACCGTGGCCTTCTCGCCGAGGCCGTGGAGCACGTGCGCCAGCTCCGCGGCCGAGATGTCGCCGCTGCCGTCCGCGTCGAACACCTTGAAGGCCAGCCGCAGGTCCTCCTCGTCGTCGCCGGGCGCCGTGGCGTTGAGCGCCGCGAACTCCTCCAGGCTGATGAAGCCGTCGCCGTCCGCGTCCGCCTCGGCCATCATGCGGGTCAGCTCGTCCTCGGTGGCCGCGTGGCCCAGGCTCTCGAAGAGGGCGGCCAGCTCCGGCCGCGAGATCCGGCCGTCGCCGTTGGCGTCGAACTTGCGGAACACCCGCTCCATCTCCTCCTCCGCCGACCGCGCCGGGGACCCGACGGCCTGCCGGCTCTTCTCCTGCTGCTCGTCCTGGGGAGGAGTCGGCGGCGGCGACGCGGAACGCGACTTGGAGGAGGAGCGGCGGCGGAACAGGGCCGGCATCTTGATCTTGCCCATCGGCGGCGCTAGCAACGAGGAAACTCTTCTTGGCTTTGGTTCGCACGATTGGATTGGATTCGATGGCGTGCTCTGCGGTGGTTGCAGGTTGGTTCCAGAGGGAGACGTGGTGTATTTATAGACAGAGGAGGAGGAGCCACCATTGGAGAGGGAGGAAGGAGCGGAGGAAGGTGTGCGACTAGAATCAGAGTCCAGCTAGCTGTGGATGCGTGGGCCGGGCTGGAAGTTGCGCGTGCGGTCACTGACTGTGGGCCCGTTGTGGATAGTGACAGGGGAGGCCCGGTCCCGCGCGCGTCGTTTCCGTCGCGGATTACCGTATTACGCCAATGGCCGTGATGACCGTGTCCACGACTCACCCCCTTCTTGTGTTGCGGAATTCTTCTCGGATCCGCACGGTCGATGCATCGGGCCAAGGTATGTCTCTTTCGCCGCGCCGGCGAGTCACTCCCCTCTTCAACTTAACTCCGGCGAAAGTTTCAAAGAGAAAAAAAAAGCTGAGTCCGGCGAGTGTTGGTCCACGTCTCGACCCATGACTGGCGAGCATGCTCGGTCCATGGTCGATAGTCTGCCACGCTTCATTTGTGGCTCGGTACGTAGCCAATAGTTCGCCACGCTTCATTCCTCGCAATCCACAAACTTGATGGATAAATTAGTCAACACAAGTGCGGCAACATTTGAGGAAAATGTGAGGGTAGTATGTCAATAATATTCCTTAAAAAAACATGTTAGAGCATCTGCAGCCGCATACGCCAAATCCGACCCCACAAACTTTCGCGGATGCGTCCAGGCGCGTCTGTGGACTGTAACCGGTCTCGCCTCAATTTTTTTCTATCCACAACCCGGATACCTCAATTATTAATCCTCAAATCCATACAGTTTTCTTCTTAATGAACAGACATATTTCATGTTGGTTACTTGAGAGAAGAAGAAATGAACATGTTGTTATGCTTCTCGCTCGAACATTCCTGTGTACCACACATCACATTTATTATGATATGTTAGAGCATCTATAACCACACATCACAAATCTGGGCCTCTATACGGCTATGAACAACGCCCAATCATCCCTCAAATGTCCGCGTCCACATCCATATCCCCCGTATGCACCCCATGAATTCCATGGAATACATACAATGTGAATAACACAACGTAGATCAACATATACATAGTATTCACATCTAGGACCCGCCATAGCAAGTTTGACATTAACAAGTTCGACATATCTACATTAAAAAATATGATAGCAAACTAAGAGGGGATTTCGGGTATCACTGCCTCCTCGCCAGAACCTTCCCCTTAGCGTCTCCGGAGGCAAAGCCATTCCCCTACTGGAGGGGATGACAAAGAGACGTTTGGCGGCACGGGCTTGCTCCTTGGTGAGGCGAATGGCTCTCATCGCATCGCCGACCTTCTTCCGAATGAGCCACTCGGACTCCTCGATAGTTGGCCGCATTGACGCGACAGCTTTGCAGTGGCGGGCGTCCGTCTTGGCCAAGGTGAAGGATCGGTGGAGCACTTCGTGGAGGAGCTTCTCCTCCAAGTCTGAGGGCACCTGGACGACCTTTGTCTGGTAAGACCCACATCCAGAATGGCTAGATGTGGCCTCCGCCGCTCTCTGCCGGGCGCAGCGAGGCGCCTTGCCTCTGATTGCGGTGGCGCGGACGACACATCCTTGGTAGTGCGGGCACGAGCATCCACCGCCGGCCCAGGGCGGGGAATGGGGCAGCTTCAGAAGGGGACGACCACGAAGCACGACATGTCAGAGCCGAATGAGGCGAGTCGACATGGTCGACCGCACAGCTTGCCCACTGGACCACCGGGGATAGTGCGGTGCTCGAGCTTCTGCCGTTGTCCAGCCGCGATCGAGGATGGGCAATGCAGAGCATGAGCTCGTCGTCTTCTAGGGCGTCGCTTCCAGAGTCCTCATTCAAGAGCCCGTCCCAGTCGATGGAGCCAGATTCATTGTTGTAGCCAGGCATGCTGGAGGGAGGGGAGAGAAATGGGCAGTGGAATCAGAACCATTGATATTCGAGAAGGGTGGACTGTTAGGCTTTGGTCCGCGGTGGGGTGGGCTAGACAGGACCGAATCCGATATGGCAGTCGCTTCCGGACTACACCGCATATGGCCTAGGTATGGGGGGGGGGGTACCGGACGGCTCGAACGTATAGGAACAATGTGAGGGGTCCGGTTGAGTGGCAAAATCATGACTGGATAGTGACCAAAAACATGTTCGAAAATTATACCAGTGGATTCACATGTGGGATGTGACATATACTTGCTCTATCCCATAATGTAAGACGTTGTTGAAACTACATCAATGTCAGAAAACGTATTACATTATATGACAGAGCAAGTACCTCATATTTTGTTTGTCAAGTTAAGATATCTTTTCTAATTTTCCTTCAAAAAAAGTGTTCATTTGTAAATATGTACGTTCCTTATCTGAACGGATGTAGTGTTTTTTTCAAGAATTTTTTTTTTGCAGTGGGGCGGTGAGGAGCAGTACTTGTGTCCAATAAAACACCCAGAAATCACACAAATGGCGTGACTTGAACACCGAGTCACGTGTAAGATGTACTACTTGCTGCTCCCAACAACATATGAGGACACGCCTAACATGAAAAAGGCAGTACCCGAAAATCATGCTATGAGCATGACTGGATCGACCACGGTAGTATCATTCACGCGCAAATGGTCATGTGGTACATGGCAAGAAAAGCATTTCTTGCGGTGGTGTGGTGCACGTTTAATTCCCCCATAAGTCCATATACCTTTCGTGCTGTACCCTGCTTGCTCTGTTAGGTTGCTTTAGTTGCTCTCGGGAAAGTACTACTAGCATGAATATATATAGCACGAAATGTTTGGCACGAAGAGAGAGCGCTCGTGTAGAACTGCTCTTTCGGGCCGCAACGATTTTGTGGGCTCGTCACGACGTGCTTTGCACTTCGTCACGTGCATGCATTCTGCACTGTAGACTCGTGAGAGCCTATAGCTCAACTGGTTGCCCAACTTTCTGTTAACGCCTTCCATCGGTTTAGGCATCTCCAACGTCAATCCTTAAACCTCTTGCAACCGTCCGAACCGCGGAAGCCATGCAACGTATTTCTATATCACTTCACATTGAAGCTGGCTCAGGGCGGACGCGAACCATCACTGCCTCCGCCATTGAAGCGGCGTGCCCGCCAAGGCGTCGCCCGGCTGAACACGCCTTCTCACTGCATCCAAACGCCTCCATTAAACCCGTGTGGAAGCCGAGAAACTTACTCTGGCCACACGTACGTTCATGAGCAGGCCGGCATTAAATGCAACGCCGGCTGGGCTCCACCCGTCCACCCTCCGTTTAAGCGACGCCAGACGCCGGGCAAAAATTGCACCCCTCCGCCACTCCCCCATCTCCTCCTTCAGCACTTTCTCCACTCTTTCGATGTCTCCCGAAGAGTGGTTCTCCGTATAAAAGTCGGCTGGGTGACCTGCCGAGCCCACCGGATACGAGCGAGCCAGCTCGCTGCTCCACCTCCCTCGCCTAGCTCGACGGAGCCAGTTGTCGCAGCCCCAAGCTGGCACGTGGTTTAGCAACTCGTCGCTCCAGGCCAGCTCGAGTAGGAGCTGCGAGTTGCCTCCACGCCGGCACGCGCGGGGAGCACGGCGGCACGGGCATCAACACCGCGCCGTCCCGCGCCTCCCATATATGCGATCGCGCCATGCAGGAAGCCGGGCGCGCGGAGGTCGACCAGTCGGTGGCCAGCGCATCCGCAATCATCAAGAAGAAGTAGAACATGGGAGGCGGCCGCCGCTTGGGTCCCATGAAGGCCACCACCGAGGCACCACTAGTGTACACAGCTGGTGTCTTGCCCTCTTGCAGGCCACCATCGTCCCCTTACCCAAAAACCAACCACGGTCCGTGCAGCATAGGGACCCTTCCCCTCTAGCTGAAGCATCAGGCGGCGGTTCCACTCCGATGAGCGGTGAAGCGAGCCGTCCTTTGCAGTGAAGTATATACCTCCGGGGCTCAGCGTTGCCGGTCATGGGGACGACGTTGGAGACCCGCCGTGCTTCAGTTCTCTTGGTTCATGGCCGGACATGGAGAACAGGCGCCGGCGACAATTTAGACCTAGTCGGACGAGCTCTGCTTAGTTGATGTAAATATAATGAAATCCGTCATGTTTATACGAAATCCTGCCGTGTTTATATGAAATCCAGTCGTGTTTGATCGTATTTCATCCGGTTAGTTTGAGTTGTTGTCAAAATGTATGCGGCTCCGGTTGGATGATGTCCTCCCGCATCCGTGTCCACGGACTGGTCCACCCTGTCTACGTGCGGATGCATGAGAAAATTTACGGGTTGCCGTTGGAGACGCCCTTATACTCCACCCAAGACACCTTTTTTTTTCCTGAAAAATCATGAACAAGATCTGTAATGGAGGTAGTATTGGTTTGCTTGACATTTGTTTTGCAAAAGCATTATTGTGGATCTTTATGTAGGCTTACTTTTCTTCTTTTCTTATCTAAACAAACTCCATTTGAAATGTATTTTTCATTCCAAAGTCAGCGGGCCATGCCGTGTCTGCTGTCACCGAAAAGAGAGGGACAGCCTGCAATGCATTGCCCCAAATTAAAAGCGAAGTCCAGCTTAATCTCGTCTGTGCAGGCATTTGTTCTAAGCAATCCCCTCCACCAACACCAACACATAGATTAGAAAAGGATAGGCGGCGTGCGTTTGTTAAGAATTAGTATGTATAAAAACCAGTGACGGAATGATTGGCGTTGACATGGACTTAGAATGATCGGCCATGTTCACGGAGGAGGGCCAGTGATACTTTGACTTTCCAGAAAATGAATTGCTTAGCAGATAAATAAGAGCATATCCCAACAGAATTGCAGCCCTAGCTTAGCTAGTGCAGGAGATGCATTGACGACGCATGGAGTAGGATGCCGGCGAGAGCACGCGCACGGCGTTGGACCGGAGACGCACCGCGCCGTCCGCAGTAGCTACAGCCTACAGCTAGCTTGCGTAACGTAACGGCGACGCGCCGCGCCGGGGAGTCGAAGCTGGAAACCGTTATGGCGCTGGGGCCCACCTCACCTGCGCCGCTCTCCGTGATCTGGGGAAGGAAGCAGAGCAGAGCCGTTGGAGTAATAAAGAAAAGGAGAGGAAAGGAGGAGGAAACCGCGTGATGGAAAGGCGCGTTCTGCCTGCCTGCGTAGCTCCCTCGCTTGCGTTGGCATCTTCGGTGTCGGGCCCTTCGCTTCCTAGTTTAATTTCCTTGGTGTCCGTGCGCGCGCCCCCGTGTGCGGCTCTGCATGCCCCGCTCCGTCGCTGTCGCTCGCTCGCGCGGCCCCGCCGTCGACTGCCAGCGAGGCTGCGGGTGGGCCGCCGTGCATGGCGCACCACACACACGGTGGCCTCTGCATGCAGTACGCTGTGTTCGTGTGGAGTGCGCGGTGAGCAGGCAACGGAACGGAGGATCTGTGTGGCTCAAGTAGCAGCCTCCGCCCCGGCGGTGAAGCACAACCTGTGTCCAGGATCTGATCGGCGCGAGGGGCCGGCGAGCAGGATGGATGTCAGCATCGATGCAGCAAGCAGTTACTGCATTACACATCACACATGGCGTCGTTAATCATATGGGTCCGCCTTGTGTTGTGTTGGTAGGGCAACGTGAGAGAGCGAGTAGAGCGAGCCCACGCTGTCTGTCTGTCCCGGCCGGTATCTGCGCGCACTGCCCCGGTCCCTCACTTGCTACTTTGCTAGGACCTTCGGGGTGCAGAGCAATCAATGGGGAGGAAGGCACCCACCTATTTAACATGCACTTTCCTCTGCGAGCTGGAGTGAGTGTAGGGCAACTCCAACGTTGTGCATCAAAACACCCGTAAATGTTCAAAGCGTGCTGTTCGGACACGTTAGGTCATTCAACATCATGCATCAATAGTTTAGGACGCGGTCTTGACGTCTGAAATCTCACAAATCGAAAGCAAAGCTGGAGAAGCTTTGCGGGCATGCTGACAACCGCCACGTAGGCACTTGACATCCCGAACCCAGGCAGAAACCCCACCCGGAGTCCCGATTTTCTCACTCCGTCACTTCCTCTTATAATGTATATGTGTAGTCCGAGACCGACGCCATCGCTGTGCCACCTACATCGTCGCCCAGGCCTTGCTTGACCTCCGTCGCTCCACCTGGACGCCTATGCCTCCCTTTCACGCCTAGTTCGGCCACCGCCCAGGTACCCAATATGGACATGGTCAGTAATGGCGTCAGCCAAACATCCAAAGGCAACCAAACAGAGAACCGCGACACACATCATTAATGGGCTCACACTTATTGCTCCGATGCACTCCACCCCAATTTCGACCAAGGATCATGATCCTCAACAACTTTTGCTATGGTGTTACGATACCTCGGTGCATCCAAAATCGTCACCGAAAATACTTCTCCGGAAAGGTTGGATTGAGTGCAAAGTAATCCTGGATAATCTTGGCATGGCCTTCTATTCTATGCCGATTGATATACAAGCGTTCGAACTATGATCCTATTCTCCGTCGCCAAAAGTCCTCGTTAACGATCACAACAATGGTAATCATGGAATCATGCACTAATACCCGATGAGGCTATTAACTCCCCGCAATTGCATACAACCACAAAAAACTATGTGTAATGACCACATCACACACGGTAGAAATATCGTTTGTAGAAAAAACTAAATGTGTGTGATTGTTGGGCCATCACGCACGACCTAAGAAGGTAAATTGTGTGCGATAGCGTGCACACAATTAAGCTGAAAAAAACATGTGTGATGTCTAGATCCATCACACGCAGGTAGTTATTTGCGCATTATTCAAGAGAACAATGAATTTCAGGATGGTAAGAAACTAAGAGCTCTATATGTAGCTTTGATTTCCCCATTCACAATGTATATTTACACCACAATATTTGAATAGTTTTATTTTCGATGTTTTCCAAAGCAATTCTCTGAGGATTACCTCTCAAACTATATGATTCTTGGCAAGGCAAGGAGAGTTGAAGTATTTCACCAAGACTACCCAATGAACTTGATGTCATCCTCAAGATGGTGGAGAATGAATGGGTAGTCATCACAAGGGGTAGGACGAAGGTTGTTAAAGGCTTCCACATGGAGGAGGGCGCAATATGGGTGTTCTGATTTCCTAACTTAGACAACAACCAAAATCTCTTTCGCCTCTCTCTGTGCGATTGTATTTGTATTCATTCGATGCTTGAACATATGTTCATATGTATGTCCGACGATATGAATGATGTTTATCATGCCCAGATTCAAATTGGAATAAATTTCTACTGAATTGACTATTGCAATAATTAAATTATATATAATTGAATGCTTGGTACTGGAGATAACATTACACACTATTGATGATGAAAACGGTGTGAGCCTTAAACCAAACAATGCACACATTTCATTTAGAACGGTCGAGTTCGCACACAATTTTTAAGAGATAATCGTGTGTGATTAGTAGACACATTACACACAGTTCATCCTTGCAAACCATTTGGGGACATAACTCCATCGGACCCGATTGCTAAGTGGTAATCGTCTGTGAAAGATGGGTCATCACAAACATTTTTTATCAATGCGTGTGCGACAAATCCATGATTCATTCTGCTGGTCATTTTGTAACACCTTGCCCATTGCACACAATATTTTGTTATCGTGTCCGGTTGGCGGCGGCCGGGGGGGGGGGGGGGAGGGTCAAACCTTGGGCATAGGCTCGAATTGTGCTACTGGTCATCGTCTTCTTCTTTCTTCCCTGACGAAGAATCATCGAAGAGCATCTCCCTTAACATGCTCATCTACACATTACAACATTCCATGTTGAATTTGATTGTAAAAACAACAAAACAACCTACGCATTTCGTCGAAAACTTTGCGGGCGGAGGAGGTGAGGGCCACCGCAAACGACGGCGCAAGGTTGCGGTGGACGAAAGTGCTGGGGGGTGTCCTGCAGGCTTCGAGGGCCGTGATTCTCCTCCAAGTCGTATTCGCTCGTCGTAGACCAAGTTCGCCGCAGCCGAACTCTAGTGTTTGGAAGGTCTCGTCATGGCCACGATTTCGGTGCCGTTTAGTCCCCACATGGGTGCTCTACCCTATGGTGGTCATCCGCCAGTTTCATTTTGGACGAAACCCAGCTCGACGGGGCCCTTTTTCGTCCAAAAGAGCCCGATGGCGGCTGGGAAGATATGGGCCGGTTCTGCCACTGCATTGGCCAAAGAGCAAATCTACCATAGCTCGAGAGGTTGTGGGTGTCGTCGAGCATGTGCGGTGGCTGGCGGGAGAAATGAAAGCGACAGAGATGTCGTTGGGGTGGAGGCCGTATCAAGCAAGAGGGAAGAGCCATCCAAAAGGAATCATTTGCTGAGAATTCGTTTCGGCCGCTCGAAATTATGAGTCCACAGGGGCTTCTCCTAAAAAAAATTAGCATCTAAATTGAATGGGAGTTCGACTAGGTCTGGCAAAAGGAAGTATTTTGAGGAGTTTAAGTCCTTTTAGGAGTTAGGTTAGAGATGGCTTTAGTTTTGGCACCACATATTGGTCAATTACCTAAAAGGAATAAAACTGTTGGTCAAATTTTCTCTTTCTACATCTCAACCGTTGGACTGGAATCCAACATCCCACACTTCATCTCTCTTCTTCAACCGCGGATTGTTCTTCTTCCCCCTCCAAACACGCACATCTTCCTCCATCTCGCACATATAACCGACACAACCACCAAATACCCGCCCTGCTCTACCCAAGCCATTGCCTCCATCGTGCTACCGTGCCCGACCTCCCACGAAACCCTGAACAATCTGATTAGCAACGGCCTCCTCGTAACCCCCCTCCTCCTGTGCACCTGAAACCATAAATCTCTAACTCTCCATAGTCGGCGACGCCCCTGCCATGTTGTGTCTGGCTCTGGGTTCCTCATGGCTCGACCTTGCCGGCATCCCCACGAGGCCACGCCTTGTTGCCTCCCGCCGTGACGCCTATATCTGGGCCTTGGGCACTGGCAAAGTCAACTAATCTGATCACACGAGTTGCACTTTCAGGCAGAATTAGCAAAACCGATTAGTGTTTGCCGTACTCGAGGCTAACAATCAAGGTTGGCTCTCAAGACTCAAGTATATAGTTTTCTGACAAATGGTGGATTTTATTGGCTAAAAATGGAGCATCAATAGAATATAAACATAATAGACACACATTCCGCCTCGGCATAAGTAGAATGCACACAACCAAAATTAATACACACACAAAACCACGCCGGTAAATAGTAAAATCATATAATACCAAATCTATGCGTATACCAAAGCGGTCAGAAACGCGGTGGGCAAACTGCAACAAATAGAAAACTCAAGGATACATATAACCGTACGAGATCACAACCTAGTGCACAACAATTATATGCAGCGTCCGGCACTCGGGCGCGGATGGTTGACACCGCTGCCTGGACACGGCGAGTACGCGGCCGGCCGGGCATGTGCCAAAAGCTAGCTAGTTGGCTCCGGTGCCGGCCGGTGAGCTGGGCTGATTTGTCGGACGGTCCCTGCCGCTAGCTCTGCCCACAGCTGCATCCGATTCCGATCGATCGAGAACAAAATCGCAACCAATGCATGAACGAACGGAACCGGATCGTATCGAAATCCCCGAGCTAGCTCTATGACCATGCACGCACATCGGCACACGGCCGCAGCTAATCTGCGCCACGAGTTAGCAAATCCCGCCTGACGCGATCGGCGCCGTCCGTTGCGTTGCGTGCGTGGTGACCGCAGGCCGGGGCCGGGAGCGCGGCGGAGCACGTAGTACTATTGTGCGTGCGTCGTTGTCCGGCAATGGGCTAGCTGCAAGAAGTGGCTGAGCTTGCCCACGCTCACGTCGCTTCAGGGGAGTGAGGACCGAGTCGGTGTGGTCGGGTCAGTCTCCGGTGGGACGGTGCAGGCAACAGCCAGCCGGCGCGGCCGCGGCATGCTTGGAAATGGCGCGTGCGGTCGCGCTCGGCCCGGCGGCCGCCGGCCGGGCCGGCGTTAGATTGAATTTCTCACGGTTCCCTGCAAAAACCGACGCGGTACGCGACGTTTCTTCCACCGATTTTTTTGGACAGCAACGTTTCTTCCACCGAATTTCTGGAGTAGTGCTATCAGCAGCGGCTGGTCATAGTCCAGAAGACGTACGTAGTGCACACACGTACGCTCCTCTTTCTGATTTCTGAACACTCGCATTGGCCGTTGTTGCCGAAGGACCCATGCATGCATGCATTATTGATGCCCGTACGTGCGCAACCAGCCATACCGCCGAACCTCACACCGGCATGTTTCGCCGATACGGGCAGCGCGAACATGCATACATAGGTACGTCGCCCTTCTCTTTTCGATTTCACGGTGGCTGCACCCGCAATCGATGGTGAGACGCGCAAGTTACGTAGTGACTGCCAAAGTGCGAAGACTTGTGTTGATTAAAGAGTCGAGCCGTCCTCGTGAAGCAAAACAACTTATACAAGTCCGTGTCCATTTTTAAACACGTACACGTACGTGGGCGCGTGTTCTGAGTCACTTGTATATATATCCGCCGAGTCGCCGAGACGTACAGGCCCTGTTTTTGGAGCTTGGACAGAGCGCGATGAACGGACCTACAGTGACAACGGTAGTAGAGTCAAGTCGTTCCACGTTCGGTGAAGTGAGGGTCAAGGTCAAGCGGGGCCCACCCATCAGGCCATGCGCGAGCCTATGTTTTGAGTAGCCACATAGGCACGCGCATGGCCTGGTGATTTTATTAGGCTAGTCATAGTGTGAGTAACTTAGCTAGTAACATAGCGCACTTCAAGAAAATATTGCTTATGTGACATGTAGTTAATGAGAGGTGGTACTTCCTCCGTCTAGGTGAGTAAGTCATCTTAGGCTAGTCATAGTGGGAGTAACTTAGGTAGTAACATAGCGCACTTCAATTTTTTTTTGCTTATGTGGCATATAGTTAATGAGGAGAGAGGTGTTTGGAGTAACATAATATGTTACTGTAACATAGTGCTTCCCGAGAAAGTATGAGTCTATAAGATAATAAATGAAGTCATCTATGACACTACTATTATGTTACTTTGCTCTATGGAGATAGTAACTTAGACTAGTGTCATATGTATGACACTAGTATAAATTACTCCCTACTATGACCAGCCTTAGGTTGTGCACCGTGACCAAGGAGAAGAGGAAAACAAGATATCTTAATGTTTATTTACTAATTAATAGCATTGCATGCAATGAACAAACCACTGCATGTCGTGTTTCGTAGTCTCAAGTCATTAAAAGCATGTACACCCCTCATCTCTTATTGGTTGATATGTGAAGAAACAAGAAACGCGGTAGAAGTTAATGCACTGCGCCTAAGTGTTTTGGGATTATTTGGTTTTCGTAAGATGACTTACACACCTAGACGGAGGGAGTAACATAATATGTTACTGTAACATAGCGGTTTCCAAGACAAGATGAGTCTACAAACTAAAAAATGAAGTCCTCTATGACACTAATACTATGTTACTTTGCACTATGAAGGTACTCCCTCCTTCCATCTATATAAGGCCTAATGTGTTTTTCAAGATCGCCTTTGACTATTGATAAGACTAATAATATATGAGATGTATAATGTGAAAATTATATCATTGGAAGCTCCTTTCACGTATGAATTTGACGGTATTCTTTGTGTAACTTGCATGTCATATATTATTGCTTTAACACTTGGTCAAAATTAGCTTCAAAAAATAATTAGACCCTATATAGATGGAAGGAGGGAGTAGTAACTTAGGCTAGTGTCATATGCATGACATTAGTATAATTTACTCCCCATTATGACCAGCCTTAAGCCATGTTGGGCACAGACACCAGGTATTGAATGGCATGTAGTAGGTCCCTCAGAAAAAAGGCATGTAGTAGGAGGACGTGATTCTGCTCACTCCAGCAGTTATGGAGTGCCAAACTGCCAATACCGATCCTCGCAACGCATCGTTGCCTTTTGTTTGTTTAAGAGCAGCTCCAACCGGACGACTTATTTTGTTCGTCCATATTTGTTTGGATCTGTACGGACAAAAACGCTGGCCGAACGCGCCGACCCATTGCCAAAACACGTCTGCTTCGCGTCTGCGTGGATCCATTTTCAGCCCAAAATTATGCCTGAAATGCTCGCGTCTGCGCCGCTCGTCCCCTCGGTGTTCGCCGCGGCCCCGCATGTCGGCCACTCAGTCATAATTAACGCGACCAACAACCGAGGGCCCGCCTGACAGTGTGTAGAAGGGCCGCGTGCCTGTCCTTTTTAATGAACGTATGCGGCGGGGCCGGCCTCATCCACAGACCCTGTCCACATCTGGCTACCTTTGCTCCCTTGCCAGCGACCAGGAAACCGTAGCCAGCCAGTCAGCAAGCATCTTGCTAGCCAGCCATGGGATTCTTCAACGGGAAGCGAGGGAAGAAGGAGAGGTTCAGCGCCGGAGTGAGCTCTTCCCGCGGGCACCCGGCTACATCGCTGTTGGCTAGACGCGGCATGTCACCGCGGGAGCGGGAGCGACTGTACATTCCAGTCCACAAGGCACGGTGGCACTGGCAGTACCGCCAGCCCGTGCCGTATCCAGATGTGAAGTTGTCGCATGGCTGGCATGTGAGCCAGCAGCGCATCCCCATCTCGGCGGCACCTCGGTCCGCATGGGCGCACGCCGAGAAGGTTCACCGACGGCACCAGACTCCCCCATCTGGGAGCGCTGGTTTGCGCTAGAGCACAAGGAGGAGTGCCGCCTCGGCGTGACATCAACCACGACCTTCCGCCATCGCCCCTGCGGGTAAAGCCGGAGGAAGAGAAGGCGGAGGCCGTGTACCAAGCCGCCCTCGAGAAGGCCCTGCAGCACGCACTGTAGCGCGAGCCGGCTCAAGGAGGACGCCCGTTGGGATGGGCTAGAGCAAGCTTTAGCTTTGTCCGCGGCGGGGGACTCCGTTTAGGCGCCCCTGTTCGTGCCGCCACCGCCATTGGCGCCGCCCCTCGTCGAGCCCAAGTCCGAGCCGGAGCCGGAGCGCGAGCTAACGCCCACGTGGAAGCGGTCATCGCCGCCCCCCCCACTTGGCCGGAGGAGTCCTATTCGTGGACCGGCCAGCTCCGCGAGTGGGTGAGCGCGCCTCACTGCTATTTCGCCTTCACGCCGAAAGAAGAGGTGGCCCACCTTGAGTGCTGGAAGGCGCATTGGCTCGCCGAGGAGGGGGCCGACTGCGAGCGACAGATGCAATATAAGCAGGTGCCGCGCCGCGACAAGGAGGCTCTGCGGATTGAGGAGGAGGAGCAGTGCGCCCGCCTCGCCGCTATGCTGCCGCCGCAGCAGACGCCGGAGGAGGCTGCCCGGGCGACCTGTCAAGGCGTGTTTGGTTGGGCTGGGCCTCCCCCGTCTTTATTGACCTCTCCGGTGACGACGACGACGGCGCCAAGGGCAAGGCGGTCTACTAGGGCAGTGTGCGGGCATTCGTTTAGAGTTTTTAACTTTTTTAGTTATGTTTAAGTGAACTTTGGCCGGCGTTTGACTAGCCTTTATGTATAATTACTTAATTGTTAAGTTTCGGTCACCTCGAAAGAAATGGGTCGGCTTTTCGTTGGGCGCACCTGCCGACCCATATAAAAAACCAGACGCGCACGTTCGCCTGGCCGATACAAATAGACAAAAAGCAGACAAAACATGTGTCCGTTTGAGTCGCCGCGTTGGAGTTGCTCTAAGGGCCGGCCTCTACACATTACTGTGTGCCAAATGACCCAGCCCGGCCGGCCGGTGTCCCGCTTGCGGACCCAGCAGACCCAGACCTCTACACATCACATAGTGCCAGTAGCGAGCTAGATGTTGACGACTCGGTCTGGGCCGGTATGGGTGCATGGCCACATCGTTATGTGAGGTGCCTTTAGGTTAGCAGTCCACCACACGTCCACACCACTGGGACTGGGAGGATCAGTCAAGGCCTCAGCAGCAGCAGCAGCACCACAATAGAACGCACAGCACACACACGTCACTACATCCCACGGAGACTGAGACTGAACTTGAGCAGCAAAACCTACCTGCGTGTGGACTAGGACACACCATCGTGTTCATGTGGCAACCGAGAGCGTCGCGGCCAGTGCACGCGGTGCTGAATTGGCAGAACACCACATACGTAATCTCCGGATGTGAACGGGCAAACGGTGCAGTGCAAGGTCACCTTCGCGCGTCGTGCGGCACTCGAGCAAACCGTGGAAAAAGTGCGGTGACTGACGGTACGTGCGTGTGTTAATCCCGTTTACGTCAACTGTACGCACATCCCCATCGAGAATGAAAGTAAAGCGTGAAGAACAAAGGTGCGTGCGTGTGGTGATCGTTCGTCAAGATGGGTAGAGCTAGCTAGCTAGTGCACCAAGTTGGCTAGCCTACGCACGGCAGTGAGAAGAGCCGCAAACTAATACTACCCTATCGGTCCCCATTGTAATCTGTGTCAAATTTTAACCATAAATTTAACTAATGAAATATTTATGCATGTCACTAAAAATTATATTATTGAAAACTTCGTTCAAATACAAATCTAACAATATAATTTTTGTTGATATGCACTAACATTTTATCAATTAAATTTTTGGTAAAAATTTAGCACAAATTACCATGGGGACTAATAAACTAGGACGGAGGTAGTACCTGCATTTTGACCACACTACATATATATCCGCAGCAGCGTGTCAAGCGTCCTAAGTTTTCTTCTCTCTCCATGAATGACGGCGCGTTCACGAGCATAAAGACGAACGAAAATCAGATCCAATCGGATCCACCAAAGACAAACGCCGACTGAATCTCACGAGATCTGCTGGAGACACACCTTCACACGCCCTTCAACGATGTTAGAGGTAGGTACCCTGGAACGAAGGCTAGGCAGGAGAATCTTATTCCATTTTTAAGAATTCATCGTTGCCTCATCTTTCTGAGAATGACACAAACACTAATAAACTTCAAAAAGATCTAAAAACAGAGCCCTTCCGCTGGCAAGGACCGAGATCAGCCGCGCTAGGAGATGGGGCGGATCAGCGGCGGCACCGGTGAGAGGCACGGAAAATCCTAGCGGAGCGCCTTTCGGTGGCTGGAGCGAAGGGTACCCTGAAATTAACATGGTTCGTTTATTCCTTCTATTTGGACCACCAGTTTTGGTTAGTACTTCAACACGGCCGGCACGGAGTTTTTTTTTGAGCATCAGTACAGACACAATCGCTCATATACACGCGCATACACTCACCCCTATGAACGCACACACACACACCCTACCCCTATGAGCACCTCCGAGAGACCGAGCCGACATATCATCTTGAGATTTACGAAGTCATCGTAGGCGCCTCGTCGTCGACGGGAACGTCTCCTCCCACTGAAAGCGCATCGCCGAAAATCCTGAAATAAATCCATGAATAAATGCGAGCACCAGAATTTGAACCCTGGTGGGTTGGGATACCACTGTCCACCTAACCAACTCAACCACAGGTTGATTCGCCGACTGGCACGGAGTACCACCGTTAAAAAGCAGGGAGTACCCCGATCTCAAGGGTAAAGGTGTAATCACAAAGGGTATTGTACATGTTAATTAATGGTATTTCTTACGTATTATTCATCATTAAACATAATCCTGAATTATTGTAAATAAAACATAATCCCGAATTACACGAGATTCCTTTATCATGTGATCAACATGGAGTGAAGGGTAGGTTCAACGGAGCGGGGCCTCGCCAGGAAGGTGAATGGCAATAGAGGCAACGATGGGCGGCCGACGCGCGGCGAACAATCTCGAGTGAACTCCATGTACCGCTGGCAATCCCGCACCTCGTTTGATTGTCATTTGTTCAATCGATTGGAAATGCAATTGCTCAACTAAAAAAAGGCAGTTGCTCGATCACGCTTAGCCGTCTCCTTGTGTATTTTTTAAGTGGTGGTTTTATGCACATGCATGAGTTAAATTTGTTCTTCTTAAAGATTTGTAATCCATCACTTCCATAACATTGAATAACAACGATGCGACATGTAAATTCTAACTATTACGCGGGCAATGCATTGTTTTGGATTGCTAACGTCTAAGGCTCTTTAAGGCAGGATTGTGTCACCGGAGACAACGGTGTGCAAGCACAGAGCGGCAGTGGAGAAATCTAGTGACGGCAGCCACTGAGATGCGACATGGTTAAGCACGACATCATTTTATAGCCTTCGTTCGCTGTAGAGGAAGAAGAGGATGATGAATGCTGCGACGGCCGGTGCCTGAGGTGGACGAGGTGAGCAATGTATGTCGAGGAGACCATGACCGACCGTGCGCCCAAACAGGAAGAGCCGATTTCCTATTACCACATACTACAGGAGTAGATTAATGCAATATAATTATTCCTAAGTCGGAGATGGAAACAGACTAAATCTCCCTCTATAATGAACGCCCAGATTTGCTTGCTACTCCCATCTATCTTTAGGGAGTAGCAGGCTACTGTAAAAAAAAAAACCTTTTTCATGATGGTAAGCATGTTTATGTATAGTATATTGCATTTGCATTCCTCCATAGTCGTGTCGCCTAGTCCAAATCAGACTTCTGTTATCTCGGCTGTTAGTCCAACACAAGTCAACAAATCATACATTTGTCTGTGCAAAAAGAGTTTCAAGGATTTTACCTACTGTAGTCAATCATCACTTACATTTTTAATGCGCAACATATCTTTTCTTGGCCAATACAGGAGTAAATTGTAAGAAACCATCACTTTGAAGACTAGATTTGCAAAAAACACTACGTTACATTTTTTTGGCAGAAAGCACCATGTCTTATGTAATCTTGTTGCAAATAATACTGATTGGCGGATTAGAGCGCTTTAAGGTGGGTCCAGATTTTGCCGACATGGCGTTAGATGGTGAATTTGTCTAGATTTACAAACAAGTCCCTGTAATTTTCAAGGAACACTGTTCGATGAAAAGTAGAAAAGAGATCAACTCCCTGGAGCATACCAAAGCACGCGAGCATAAAAGATCGATGCGATGATGGGTCTCGTCGCTGGCGAGGGGGCGCCCCATCGGTGTCTAGGAGGCGGGGGCGGTGGTTGTCGGGGTCTGGGAGGCGGGGGCGGTGGTTGTCGGGGTCTGGGAGGCGGTGGCGGCGGTCGTCGGGATCTGGGAGGCGATCACGCGCGATGCTGGGCCATAGGTGGTCATGCCGGCGAGGCGAGGGCACGCCATCGGGAACTAGGAGGCGGCGGAGAGCGATTGGCGCGACGCCGGTCCATCGGTGGCCGCAAGGATGGTTGTTGTGGGTAGCGTGGCTGTCGGCGAGGTGGCAGCGTCCTTGGTGGTCGTCCATGGCGGCGGCGGCCACGACGCTCATCCATGGCATGGCGTACACGGTTGATCCAGGCAGCCGGGAGGAATAGAGGGAGGGATGGGCTCGTCGCCGGCGCCGGCGGTCACGGTGCAGTGCGGCCGTGAGGTGGCGGTTGGGATCGGGCGTGCGTGGTGACACGCCTGTTTCCACCATGAGAAAGGGGATCAGGAAGGCATTTCTTGTGAGAGAAAAAAAGATGAATCAAAGAATCTGGTTGATAGGTGGGCCCCATGTCGAGTCTGGTGCCGTCTCGACCGAGCCGTTACGCCATGTCGGCAAAATTTGGACCCACCTGTCATAAACATACTTAAAGCGCTCTAATCCGCCAATCAGTGTTATTTGCAACAAGATTACACAAGACGTGGTGCTTTCTGTCAAAAAAATGTAACGTAGTGTTTTATGCAAACCTAGCCTTTAAATTGGTGGTTTCTTGCAATTTACTCCCAGTATAGTAATATCATCATTAAACGAACATTGACATGTCATGCACTTTATGAACTCTTGAAATGCAAAAAAAAAAAAAACAATCATTCAAGATTACCTAGCTACCAGAATGTGTCGCCTAGGACAAACTCCCTATATAAACCATCCAACTCTATGCATGTACTCCTTAGAAAAAACTCACGCGGTTCCCACAACTCATCTTGTTTTTTAAATTGCTCAATGCACATTAGTATTAGGAGGCATTGGGAATGAAACTGTTGCAATATTCTGCAGCCCGACTTTTATGGTCACCGTAAAAATCTCGAAAATGCATATCTGATCTAGAGGTTCGTGTAGAAACACGTAATACTACCTTATTAGAGGTAATCAAGAAAGCTACACCAACGACAAACGATCTCTTCATTGGTTGTCATGGGAGAAGTTGGCGGGACCTAAAGTGAAGGGATGCATGGGGTTCCGGGATTTTGAATAGTTTGATTTAGCACTGCTAGGCAAGCATGGGTGGAGGATGATTACACACCCGGACTCCATGTGTTCTAGAGTTTTGAAGGGGAAGTACTTTCCTAACTGTCATTTTATGGAAGCCCAAGCTCCAAGATAAACATCTGCTACTTGGAAGGCCATCATCGCCGGCCGCGCATCCTTGGAGATGTGACTAAACAAGCGTGTTGGCGGCTGTGAGGCGATCTCTATTTGGTCTCGGCTGGATCCTAATACAGCTACACTTAAACCCATGGGCCAGCTATGGAATGATCCCTTGGACAAAGTTACAAAACTCATTTATCTCAAACTCGGGACATTGGATGTGGAACTGGTACATTATTGTCAACACCTGATGCAGATACCGTACTCAATATTCCTTTGAGGGCAGTGGGAGGCGATGATTTCTATGTGTGGGCTCTTGAAAGATCAGGTATTTACTCTGTTAAAATGGCTTATCGTTCTCTCATGACTCACAAAGAGCAATCAGCTCCAGAGGAAGGGTCGATAGAGGGACCATCATCGTTGCATAATCACTTATATATGGAATGCTTTATGGAAAGCGAAAGTTGTCCCAAAAGTCCGGGTGTTCTGGTGGTAGCTTCTTCGGGGGTATCCTGCCTTATTATGCCACTCTTCAACACCGCCATAGAGGAACAACCGCGCATTGTGACCTGCGTAAAGTAATGATGGAGGACTTATAGCACGCCCTCATGTTCTGTGTTCGTGCCAAGGAGTATTGGGTATTGGTGAGGGGCATCCTGGACCTCAAACTACCAAGGCTCCATCCGTCAACTTGGGCGAAGGACATTTTGCTGGATAATATGATTTCTGATCCATGCATTCTTTGCTCCAGGCTAGTTCATGAGGACAGAGCCCACTTGTTCTTCCAATGCAATTTCAGTCAGAGAGCATGGAATTATCTTGGTATCTCATGGATGCTTCAACCAAATGGATCATGGTCTCAGATGGCTTTGGATGCCAGGAATGATTTTGATCGACCATTCATCTCTGAAGTTGTCTTTACAGCAACTTGGAATATATGGATACTCAGGAATGGTAGAATTTCCAGGAATGAAAGGCCAACTTTGTCTGCTTGAGGAGGAACTTCTTACATGACATCACTTTGCTTTCCTATAGGATCAAATGTAAATATAAGGATAAACTCTTACTCTGGATTTCTTCTTTGCCTTGAGTTTCATAGTTTATTTTTTGTATAGGTAAGTTTGTATATACTAACTCCTAGGCAGTAGGCTTTATACTTTGTGTTCTATTATTAATAAAGGACTGTGGGGCTTTTGCCCTGCAGTACATAGTGAAAAAAATGATTTCTAATCATCATAGAGGCAAGTTGATTACAGTCATGAATGCCATATGGTCAGCCCGTAAGCAATGGACACATGATCAGGTTCCTTTTGATCCTATTCATATGGTGAGGGAGATGGTCAGGGGTGATCTTCTGTTGCTCGATATGCCGATACATAAATGTAGCGTCCCAGATGATTAATGTATGAGGCTGCCTGTCACAGGTTGAGTAAAAATCAATACTGATGGGGGCATCAACAATGAAGCTCACATGGAGGAGGTAGTGGTGTGGCTCGGTCTCACCTAGACTTCATGGGAGCTTGGAGTAAAACACTTCATTGGGACACGGATCCGCTGATCGCCAAAAGCGATGGCTCTCCAGGAGGGCCTTATTTTTGCGCAACTTTGGGGTTTCACACACGTGCTGATGAAAGTGGACTGTTTAGAGGTCGTCAACATCTAGTATTCGCGCAACATTACTCGTTCTATTGTAGCGCCTTTCTTAGATGAAATAGGGGAGAAATCACCAAGTTTTATTTCTTTTCAGTTAGACATGTCCCGAGGGACGCTAATAGTTCGGCGGACCTCTGTGCCAACTGCCAAGCATGTGTGTTCCTTGTTGGTTTCTGAATGCGGGCTTCAGGAATTTCTGAGTTTTCTTGTAAGTAGCCTTCACATTGATTGTACCAGGACCTTGTTAAAGCAATAAAGCTCCTCAATGTTCACGGCTAAATAAAAGCAAGGATGCTAACCGTATTTTACACACCTGTTTTTGCATATGCGCTCGTCTAGCACTGATATGTATGCTTGGTTTTGTTTTGTATTTCTTAGTCTAATATCGAGTTACAGATATCTTTAAATATGTGTAAGAGGTATTGTGCTAAGAGATTGAGAAGACAAGCCTTTTCTTCTACTTTCTCACTCCTCCACTCAACACTTATCTTATGTGGCACTGCTAAGATAGAATCATTGTATATGCCCTTAGCGCGAGGCTCTCCCTGCTCGCCACTGCATCAATGTCATCCCCCAATGGAGGTGTGGCATTTATCGGAAGCAGGGTACCTGCATATATTTTTCCCTTTTCCTGTAAGTTGATTCGTTCGACATTGACACTAGGCTCTACTTCACATCGTTAAATAATGAAAAATATCTGACTGTGTGCATCAATTGATGTAGATGCTGAGAGTGTTATTCTCCTTGAAAAAAATAGGATCATCAATTAAGCTAAGTATTACCTTCGCCCAAAGTTAGTAGTCTTAGGTTTAACTAGATGCGGATGTATCTAACACTAAGACATGTTTAAAACTTTAGATACATCTGCATCTAAGTAAATCTAAGACAACTAATTTGGGACCGAGGAAGCAGCAGGCTAGATGGTGGTCGTTGCATCGCACGTGAGGTGCTTTGACCAGTTCACTGAGACTGAAAGTTCAGAAAAACCTACGTGTGGACTGCCGTAGGACACGATCGCTTTTTGTGTGGCAATCAATAGAGTTATGGCTAGTGCGCGCGGAGCTAATTTAATTCAATTGGCAGAAACACCACATATATAATTTTGATCCCGATGTGAACATGTAAAAGGTGCAGGTCGCCTTCGTGCGCATATACATCGTGGCGCACACGAACGTGCGTGGGAGAAGTGCGCGCGTTAATCCAGTTTACCAAGTTTGTCAAAACGGCCAAATGGTAGATCGAGCTACGTAATTAGCTAGTGCACCAAGTGGGTTAACCTGTGCACTCAGAGCCGCAAACTAATTCCTGTATTTTGACCAGACTATAGGATATATCCCGAGCAGAGTGTGTGAAGCTTTGTTTCTTTCTACGAATAACGGCGCGTTCACAAACACAAAGGTGCGGACGGTGGCTGCCAACATCTCAGTGTACGCTGGAATGAAATGTCTTGTCTCAAAAAGGAGAGGTATTTCTTTCCCATCCAGTCATCCATGCCTCGGTGGTGCATCCATGACTCTCGCCGGCATGGTGATGGTGTGTACCATGTGTAGCATGTCGAATGGGGGCTAGTCACGTTGCTCCACAAACAAAGGAAGCAGAGGATTGGGGAGGGAGAAGCAATGCCATTTCTTTATTCGAGCCTGTGAGATAGTTGAGTGAGCCATTCGTCGCGTCTCGGCTTCAATGAGTTTTGCAAAAAAGAAAAATAGCGAGCAACTGCCTTCGCATTTTTCTGAACTCATGCTATAGTGGGTGACTGAGCGAAGCCAAATTGCATTGCTGCTCGAATAGTCACTCTACTGAAGCTTCCAACTTCTTTGAACACTTTCACTAGCAAGCTTCAGAGCATGTACAGCCGCTTACATCTAATTGATCCCTCGATCGTCCGCGGATAGCGATCTGTCACTTCTCAATTTTTCATTTTCAGTCATGTCCCCCACCTTTTCCTTATGCATCCGGTCTCATGCGTGCGATTGGTGCTGTTTGAGAGAGAGAAAGAAAAGAAAGAATAAACAAAGAGAAAAGAAGGTCCAAGTTAGGCCAAATCCTATGTGACGGAGGCAGGACCACTGACTTGACATGTCCGGACACAACTCATACTCATCCCATATATAAGGGTAATATGAGGAGTGAAGGACAGCCCGGGCATTGAAGGAGGCTTTGACGGGTCCGGTTAGGCCAACTTTTTTCTACTCTCTACTGTCCGGTCAGTGGTCGTGTGTCTGCCTGGTTAATTTGAGGAGTCCGGCTGTAGATGCTCTTAGAAAACCTACAAAGCAAAAAAATGCATGAGCAATGTAATTACTATACAATATCACATTTTAAACTATGTATAAGCACATTTTTTTAATGTATATGCATGTTTCCCAAAGAAGTAATCTTCTTGTCACATAATATAAGACCTTTTTTGACATTGTGACGTTTTTGACACTATGTAGTGTCAGAAAACACCAAATATTATGAGACAAAGGGAGTTGTTTTTTTAGCTCGCAAAAGAAATAGTTGCAAGCATAATAGTCCCAAACTGATTTATGTTCTTAGAGCATCTACAACCGGACTTGGGGAATATGATCCCCTAAATGCCCGTGGACGCTGGGAGTCGGTGACTGGCCGTGTCCGTTTTGAACCCTTATTTGTCCGTTAATACATCCACACTCCTCATTTTCTTTCTCATATGTCGTGTCACTTGCAAGTGATTGGTGGAGATGAAGAGAGACAAAGAAAAAATGAATAAAGAAAGAGAAAAGGTGATCCATGGTGGGCCGCATCCTATGTGGCGGACTGACCGGGCGCGTCCATGAGCACTCAGATCCTCCCTATATTTATCCCCAATATGAGGGTTTGCGAACAGTCCGGACGAATAGGGGCGATTTTAGGGGTCCGGTTGGGTCACTCTTTCCCTTCTCTCTCCTGTTCGGTCACTAACCAGGCGCATCTGCAGACGTTTGAGGAGGATTTGAGAAGGCCGTCTGTGGATGCTCTTATAGAAAATTTTGTACTCACAAAGAAGAAGTCCTTTGGAGGCGCCACAATTTTGGCATGATCGACATATCCATTGCTAGCCTACTATCTCATTGGACAAACGTGATGCAAGAGGTTGCAAGCGGACTGAGGACTACAGTGTCGACGAGAAGGAGTGCCTGCCGAACAGACACCATCTCATCCCCCACTTCACCACGATTAGGGGAAAGGGCATCTCCTCGGCAATGACAATGCTGCCCAGCTGGGGAAGAAATATTCTAAGCTAGTGGTTTGTGTGATGTTTGTGGCTTGAATCAACATGATCAGTAAAATAAGATACCTGGGCAGTTGGTGCATAAGATATTTTCAAGTAGTACATGATCAATACCAGAGTTTTAAATTTTGATTGTGGAAAGACTCATGTTCAGTCTAAATGGCTAAGAAAATAATAAAAAATATTCCTCAGTTTTTTTTACAAATTTCAGGTATAATTTGAAATTTGTTTGAATTTTACATGTAATCTAACCGACACACAACCAGATGGGCCACACTTTCGCCATCCTAGCTCTTCTCCAGTGAAATGGCACTTTAGGGATTCGAATTCTTTCCGATAAAAACAATTCACACACAAATAATAATAAGTAGAAAACTTTACCTTCTTCCATACCCCTTGTGGACTCCTGAGATGGCAATGGAAATGATGAATACAATCATTTATAACTACCTACCAGAATTTATGACCTAGCTAGGACAAAAGAAGAAGAAGACTCGGACTATAAATCAGAGAACTCATGAATGTACTTCTCACAAGCAACACGCAAGCTTTGACATGGTTTCCACAACTCGTCTTGTGATTTTGGGTAGTAATCCTAGTTTGTGTGAGAGTGCATGCATATGGCTGGTACATATAGAATTGGGAGGCATTGGGAGTGTAACAATTCCTTCATTTTGCATCGTTAGTAGCTAACAATTTCCTCATAGCTGGAGAGTTAGCTTGCCCATAACATGTTCTACAATCACTACTTCAAAGATTATAGTATTACGTCATATGTTCCCTATTTATAATGTGTACTAATTTTTTAAACTAATTGTTCCATATTTGACCAAGTTCAAGCAAAACAGATAATATCTACAATAAAAGAATATGAAAAAATCATGATGGACACATTGACACTGGTTTGGTATAGATTGTAGTTTTTGTTATTTTTTCTATAAAATAAGTCAAATATAGAAAAGTTTAACTTTTGAAACAAATTAATGCACCTTATTGTTAGAAATAGAGACGAACCATCTATTGTAATCTCAACACACTCTATTTTCTCCTCTCTCTCTCTCTCTCTCTCTCTCTCTCTCTCTCTCGTAGCTATCTCTTTCTGTGTAATAACCGAATCCATCAATCGATATTGCGTTGTAAGCCACTGCAGGGGCTTTTCCTGTCCTCAATCAATATAAACCACACGACACCTCTACGGAGGAGTAGGAACGCTTCCCATGTAACATGATATCCGAGCCATCCTCTTTCCATTGATCTAGCCAGAAGTTTCTTCCTCGATTACCATCACCATGTCTTCCACATCGACCATCATTGCCCTCAACCTTGGAGCTCCACCGGCAGAGAAGCTTACCAAGACCAACTTCATTTTATGGAAGGCCCAGGTCATGTCGGGCCTGCAAGGAGCACAGGTCACCGGCCTCCTGGACGAATCCGATATCGTGGCACTAAAGACGGTGTAGCAACAGCAGGCGGACAAAACCACTGCCATGGCACCCAAACCCCTATATGAGCAGAGAATATCAAAGGTCCAACAAGTTCTTAGTCATCTCTTGAACTCTTTGTCAATGGAGATCCTCGCCCAAGTTGTTAGTAAGGAGACTACTTTTGATCTCTGGACTGCTATCTGATACGTCTCCAACGTATCTATAATTTTTTATTATTCCATGCTATTATATTATCTGTTTTGGATGTTTTATATGCATTAATACATTGTTTTATATTATTTTTGGGACTAAACTATTAACCTAGAGCCCAATGCCAGTTTTTTTCCTTGTTTTTGACTTTTACAAAAAGAAATATCAAACGGAGTCCAAACGGAATAAAACTTTACGATGATTTTTCTTGGACCAGAAGACATCTACGAGGCTTGGAGAGAGGGCCAAAAGAGTCCCGAGGAGGCCACAAGCCCTCAGGGCGCGCCCCAGGGGGCCTGGCTTGTGGGCCCCATGGGAGTCCCCTAACCCTACTTACACCTCTATATATTTTCAAATATTCCCCAAACATCAGAAGCGTCCATCAAAATACATTTCCGCCGCCGCAAGCCTCTGTTCCCGTCAGATCCCATCTTGGGGCCTTTTCCGGCACTCTGCCAGAGGGGGATTCGATCACAGAGGGCCTCTACATCAACCTTGCTGCCCTTCCGATGAAGCGTGAGTAGTTTACGACAGACCTACGGGTCCATAGCTAGTAGCAATCTCTTGTCGTGTGCTACCTGCAATCGGAGTAGATAATCATGCGATTGTGTTAGCAAAATTTGATGAACAAATCCAAGAGGAGGCTCAAATCTATATCTATACCTAATAATAAAGGACGGAGACTTTCATAGTTCTCCATACGTCATCCTTTTATATCCGTCGATTATGTGTTAACCATAAAGATTAACGGCCGAGATTTAAAAATAGATCTTCATAACAATTCGCACCGGTTCGGACAAGAAAAGGGACACACGTCTGGGTTTTCCTATTTAGATCGGCTTCAAGATTGATTAGTTTTACACATAGGTATTGAGCACGGACACTTGCCCTTCATTAAATCTAACATGTATTAATTAAAGGGCTGCAGCCTAACTCGGTTGCTCTCCTAACGCCGCCATCCCCACCCCGTGAGCAGCAAAGACCAAGAAACAGAAGCGGCAACCAGCACGGAGGCCCAAAAGTATGGCCGCAAGTCGGTATCCATGGCGACTATGTCTACGTAGAGGGACACAGGGTTGGATCTCAGCGCCCGGCCTAGCGGGGAGGCTGCCGGCGACGTGGTTGACATGTGGTACGACCCGGAATTTGTGGTTTGTAGCAGAAAGGAACCGACGGGCTGGAGCTGCGGAGGCCGGTGGTTTCGTTTGTATGAAATACAATATTCTACAGCTCATGCGATGCTGCAACGCGCTCATGTGCGGCTGCTCGCTGCGTTTTGTGCCAACGGCAGGGTAATTCACTAAGGTGGCTAGCTTTGCGAGGTGAAGAATCGATCAGCGATGTATTTGGTCGCAGCTATCCAAATCTTAGGCGTACATATATGTATGTGTGCGTTTCTGGCCATATGGTGTGCGTTTCCGACCGGTGGTGAGTAATTAACTAGCATGGTTAGCTTTGTACGGAAAACATAATCTTTATGATGTGCGTGTTATTGTTTCATAAGGCCAGATTAAACTAGCTTCCGTCCGGGTACCCTGGGCATATTTGTTCTACTCTATGATGCATTTGTTTCTCTCCAGTGCCATTATGGGATCCTCTTGTGCGCTCCATTTTGTTTCGGTGGATACCGGCATACCGCCAAGGAGAAGTCTCTTTCCATAGGCAAATTCACCACTGATAAAGAAGAAGGTTGTGATGAATAAGTGGTCTCTTCGTAGGATGGTCTGCACGGACGTCAGCTTACTGCCGAATATGTAGGTATTGGTTCCTTGCCATGGATGATTTTCTTTGGTTTTTATGTTCAATCCTTTTGGTGCCAATCTAATATCCAATATGGAAGTTCTGTTTTCGTGCAGCGATACCTATTGTGGGGGAAACCAGGTGCCTTGTGTAAATGCGAGTATGATTATCAGGGTGGTACATGGATCAGGTGCACAAAGTAGTTTGCGAAGGGACACCCAGCTTCCACCTTGACTAGATCATTTTTAATTAGTTTCAGTTTAAATTTGTGTTGGCTTCGGCATGCATGTCCAAAACGCGAAAAGGAACTCTCAAGCGCGCCGGCCAGTCGGGCACACAAGCTCTAGATCCTGTCGATGAATGACGCTCTGCGGCAGTCGGGTCTGACAGAAAGCGTAAGGCCAGCGCGATGATACGGAAGTGTTGATTCAGAATAAAGAGTGTATAGGAGCACAGTACAAATGACGTTGCATAACATCTAAAATAAGTGTGTGCATAATCATGTAAGTATATCAAGTGACTTGGTGGATTTGGAAACGACGTTCTCATCAATTATTATTCTTTGACGGGTTCTCAATAATTTTCTTTTTGTGTTAACTACAAAGGTTGACCCCCCGAATTTTTTTTACAAAGATTGACAAAGGAGATTTAAAAGAGATTGACGGCTGAATTTTTTTAGTTATACAGTTGGATCTTTTAATATTGCGTCTGTACACAACCCTCCCCCCAGATGCGCACATTTATCTTGGGTTTTTGTCCGACATCTCACCTGAGATCCCGCATGAAAAATAAAATAAAAAACAAATCAGGGAAATTGACCCACCCATGCAAACCAGCCAACGAAAAAAATCCCGACAACCAACAAAAGACTCCCGAGCCCATGTGTCAGTGCAACGGTTGAAAAGGAAAACACGTCGCCCCAATCCGATCATTTGACGACCGTCGCCTTCACGCATGCTCCGGGTGTTGTAGGACGAGGCCACCATGTCCCCTCCATGCCCGCCTCGGGCCTTGCGAGGATCCCTGCCACTACTAGAAAAAGGGCTATTAATGGCGCACCTAATTTGACCATTAATGGCGCATTAGTGGTGCGTCATTACTAGCACGCCATTAGTAATATTTACTAATGGCGCACCACCGGTGCGCCATTAGTATCTGGTATATTAATGGCGCACCACTGATGCGCCATTAGTATAGGGCACGGTGCGCCATTAGTATGCCTCCTAGGGGCCATGTATAGTCAGGTGCTTTGGCATACTAATGGCGCACGACAACAGGATGCGCCATTAGTAACCTCGGCATACTAATGGCGCACTGCTTAAAGATGCGCCATTAGTATCCTCTGGCATACTAATGACGCACTGTGATGTGATGCGCCATTAGTATGAATATTAGGTTTTTTTATTTTTTTAATTTTCTGTTTTTTTGCACAGGTTACAAAATGTATAATTGGACAAAATATAGACAACACACATCAACAACAGATTCATCGAATACAATAGAAGATTAGTCTCTGAATACAATTCATCATATTAGTCTCCGAATACAATTCATCATATTAGTCCCCGAATTGAAAAGACAGAACAAAGATAGAACATTATATTACAAGTCTCGAGACCGCGAGTAGCGAGTTTGTCTTCACATTACAAGTCGATATCGATCATCTAAACTATCATCACATAGAAGAGAGCTGCGGTCATCACGATGAGCATCATCACGATGAAACTCGTCTTCATCCTATTCCTCCAACGCTCCCTCCCCTCTCTCGCTAGATAGCGGGCGTATCTAGATTCGGCCTCGGCCCTAGTGGTGTAACCTTTGTAACTGTTACCGCTGAATCGGTGAACCTGTCTCCGACAGTCCTCCCAGTCGTCGTAGACTCCGGGAACCTTACCCTTGTACACGACATACGACGGCATCGCTATGCACTAGCCAAACGAAACGTTAGTACCAATTCACAGACAATACATAAGCAATATATAAGTATGCAACAGAACGATCGAAAGAGAAAAGCAAGACATTAATAGCATCGATTACATCTAAGTTGAACGACTCTCGAAACCAAAGAGACATACTACAAGTTCATTAAAGTTTAATTACAACATGAGCCAATCGATGTTTCAGAACTAGACACAGCATCACTGCTTTCGACTCGACTCAAGGGACCGGAGCGTGGATGAAGCCGCCGTCTATCGTGGGAGTCATGAAATTACGGGCGTTGTCAGCCTGCATTTGTAGCATTCCGTCTATCTCACTGTTGGACGGTTGATTTTTGAGGTAGAACTGCCCCGCGGTCCGAAGGACATCTTGATGGATGATTTCCGCAAACTCCGACTGGATGCGAAAGAATTCTTGTCTGATGTCCGCGTCCTGGATTGCCGACACGCTCGCGGCCCAATCTTTGAGTTTACTCGGTAGCAGAAGTTGATGATGGTCCCGTACGATCGCCCGCATGTGATGGATGGCGTAGTAGGCACCCTTCTGACCGCCAGTCGGCTGCTTGACGCAGCAGAACGTCGTATTGTGCGAGAACACGTGCTTGCCGTACTTACGAATAGGCCTGTTGAAGGTGCCTCCAGATTGGGCGTGGCCGGGGAGAACATCATCAAGAACCTTCTTGACATTTGTGTAGTCTACGTTCGACTGACGGTCCGGGTCGAAATACGTGGCCATGGAATATTTGGGGCTTAGGAGGATGAGCGTGCAATGTGTGTCACTGCAGAAAACACGGAATGTTAAAAAAAACGATCGAAATCTAAGAATTCGTATGTTAGGGGCGGTTGAGGGGAGGACTTACTCGGGAAAGTAAGGCACGAGGAAGTATCCTTATCTGGGTTTGCCAGAATGACGCCTTCGAGGTAAGAACTCGCGACTTGCCGGTCCCCAGCGCTGCCCAAGATCTTGGCACGCATGTAGAAGGGGTCGACTATCACGATGTCCGGGGTCTTGTCGCGAATGATCCGCATCTCCATACTCAGCGAAAATAGCCGAACGAAGGTGTAGTGCAGCGGATGAAGGTTCAACATAGCGTGGATGTCATCAAACCGCAGGACGATCGTACCCCCGATGGAGTTATCCACAAAGCCCTTGCCCTCTGGCACCTTGGCCACGAAAACCGGGTATGCCACATCCTTCTCTCTGAGACGCCGCTTCTCCAAAAAAAGAACACTGTCATGCAGACTCCGCATAGCACCGGCTACAACATCGAGCATATTTCTCGGTAGCATCGGCCTACCCGCCACATGCACCCTCCTCATTAAATCCTCAGGTGAAGGTGGACCGTCCTGAGCACGGATCGTACTCGGTGCCGGCTGGCCCGCACCCTTGTTAGTCTTTCTTTTGCGTGCCTTCTTCTTCTCCTGTAATGGGACCGAATTCTGCTAACAGATCGCCTTCTTGAGTGTGTTGGGGCTGAGAATATTTCGCACCTCGCCTATCTGAGGCTCGGTGAAGTCGGCAGCTGGAGGCGTCTCCTGAGAGCTGAACGGCAGACGACGCCTGTTGCAACTTGGCTTCTCCGCGGTACCAGCTAGATCGCGCACGTCTTTTGTTGGGTTGGGTTCTTGAGAAGGAGGCCCCATGAAGTCGCCATCGTACCCATGATCGGCAAAGTACCGATCGACGTTGGCAAATGTATCGTCGTCGTCGTCGTTCTGATCCTGTGCCATATGCATGTTTGGATCCAGTGGCATAGGGATGTCCGGCACCGTTGCGGCGGTCTTGCCATGGGGCCGACTTGGCGCCGGCACGACTGGCGGTGTTGTCTTTGGGGTGGTGTCCCCCGCCCCCAAACGAATCTGGCTCTTCGGCCAAAGCAGGGGCCAGCTCAGGCAGGCGCTGAGGGTCATCACGTCATCATCGTCAGCCCCGACGGGTCGAATCGGAGGTAACAACTCGTCGCAGCCTGGCAGCACCCGAACCAGTTGAACCCTAAACAAGTTGGGTGGCATCTGGGTACCGTGGAACAAGGGGTTGCCCGGTTGAACGATTTTGCCCTTGGCGACATTGACCAACTCATTGTTCACGAAGTGCAGGAGAGTGCACGGAACGTCGGCGGCGCCCTGCGAAAACTCGTAGGGCGTCAGGGATGCCCAGTCAAAGGCAAGGAGATGAAGTCCTCGGCCGAGAGAGGCTTAATTAGTTACCGTGATGATGGCGTCGAGCTCGGCTAATGTCGAGGCACCGCCAACGGCGGGCGTGCAGTTGACGGAGGGGCCGCTTGCTGCAGAGGTGCCGGCCGGCGTACACCCGGGTGCATTAAGCTCCTGTGCCGACGTTGGAGACACCAATGCCGCCTCTGCCGGAGACACCAATGTCCCCGCCATCGCGTTCTGCGAGTTGCTGGCCGTGAAGCTAGGAATCGGGGGCGGCCCCTGTTGGCCGCCCGCAATCCACGCACTCAACCCCTGGATCAAGGTAGGCACAATGGCGGTGATCGTCGCTCCGAGTTGTTGTTGCACTTGCTCTTGGACAATCTCCGGAATCCGCGCCACCTGTGCCTTGAGTTCTTGAACCTCGCGCGCCTGGCTTTCCGAGCTGGTCTTTTTCTCCTTTTGTCCACCAGTGTTATAGTATGACCCCCATTTTGTCGACAAGCCTTTGCCGGCCACACGACCAGCTGACGTCGGCTTACTAAGCTTGTCCTTGTTCTTCATTACATTCAACGCCCTATTTAGAGTGGTGTCCCAAGGGTTGCTCTTAGTCGACTCCACGCTACTGCTTTCAGTTGCCTGCGGAAGGAATGTGAACCATTTAGAAATTTGGCTTCATTAATTAGAATGCAACCATATGGAGCTAATTATGCGGGGGTGTATTCCTTACCAGAACAAGCTCAAGCGCCCTGGTCTTCGGATCCGTGGTAAGCTCCTTTGTTTTCGGGTCCTTCTTGTACCGGGCCCTGACATAGTTCCTGGTCTGCTTGTCACCGTATTTATCGAAGAGGGGCGGTAGGCCTTGCTCGGCACGGTCCGCCTCCTCCTTGTCCCATATAGGCTCCGCCACTCTGTAACCACCGGGACCGAGTGTGTGTTCCCCTAAGTTCAGCTCCCGCATTTCTTTCCCCCACCGACTTGATTCGGAGTTTGCGGTGCTCGAGCAATTGATCTTGAAGTCGTTGTAGTCATCTTCGGTGATCGAAGGATTTTTCTCCTTGATCTTCTCATAACTCTCACCTTTCTCGATCATTCTCTTCACATTGCTTTTCCAAGTAGACAGGGCCTTGCTCATCTTCGTGAGGGCAGCATTGTTCACTTTATTCCCTTTGAGGCTTGTGTTTTCAAATTCAGCGGGGAACTTGTAGCGTTCGTGCAGCTTCGTGAAGAGGAGGTTGTGCAAATTCCCTCGGTCAGGATGCCTCAGGTTCTCGGTGCTGATTGAGACGGTGCTCTGGAGAATGCACCCGAGCTGAAGCGAGTACCCCTTGACTATTCGTTCGGGCGCCGTTGGATTCCCGTCGGAGTCCACTTCAGTAATTTCCTCCTTGAGGGTGCGGAGCACGGTCGGGCGCCGGTCCTTCCGTTGCCTCTTCTGGCTGCCATCTGTGCGTGCGCCGCCATCATCAGTGGTGGCATCCTCGGCGGCACCATCAGTGGTGGCATCAGTGGGGTCATCCTCGGCGGCACCATCAGTGGTCTCAGGATCGGTGGGGAAGGCGGCGTCCTCATACAAGTGAGGTTGTTCCTCCATCTCCTGGGACAGCTCCCAGAATGCCTTGCCGCCCGAACCCCCGGCCTCATCATTGTTGGCCATGTTTCTCTCTAAATAGAAACAAAGTTTGGTCAAAAAGTTGGTTATTGTCAAGGAACAAGATCATGGTCTCATCATTTAGGGTTTGTCGACACCGAGGCATCCTAAAATCTAAGCTTTTATCATTGAGGGTTTTTCGACGCCGAGGCACCCTAAAAGCCTAAGCTTTCATCATTTCGGTTTTTATCGACACCGAGGCACCCTAAAAGCCAAGGTTGTATAATTAATGGTTTGTCGACACCGAGGCATCCTAAAAGCTAAGCCGGGAAGGAGAATTCTAAGTTGGGCCTAATCACTTGGCTCTATTGCCGCCTATGGTTTAATGTAGCTAGAATAAAGAGGCACTTGATCCTACTTAATTAACTACTAAGATACCCCGGCCCATGCATTAGTCACAAGTACCCCATATGTCCTATTTTTAGCAAAGTCATGCTAAAATTCACGGAAAATTTCAGCATGACCTTTGCTGAAAATAGGACATATGGAGTACCCGAATTTGCCGGAACGGAAGTTAATCGACATTCCGGCAAACTCAAGGGCCTCTCGGGGTACCTGCAAAATCATTATCCCCGCGTAATGAAGTCGCCAATGGGTCATTTAAGAAGATCACAAGTATAGCATCATCACAAGTACAACATCATCCACAAGTACAGCAGCAGCAGCAATGAATACAGGCATAACAGCAGCAGCAGCAGGTTTATTCTGACAGCTGCTATAAAATACATGGTCAACCTAACAGGACAACCCACAAGCATTGTTTTGATTGCAACAGCTGCTGTAAAATACATCCAGCAAAGGTGCTCTAAAATTAGAAATACTACCCCCCAAATCTTTAGCTCAAGTCTGAAAATACATGGTCTTCTAGTTACAATACTATCCCCCAACAGTTAAGATCCCAGGTGAGTAACACACTTTGGTCTTCTAGTTACAAAACAAAACTGACATAATTCTAGATGCCATAATCAGATCAAAATTTCAAACCACACACTTACTTTCAACTATAAACAAAACTGACTTGCTGTTAATGAACAGTGACTAAAGATATATAAAACTCCCTTGCAAATGTGCCATGTCAATAAAACAACTCATGGAAGTAACTACTAGCAGCATGTCATTATCATGGCAGTCCACTATATATTTTTATGACAAAATACATCATTATCAGGGCACATTATGGCCATTTTCTTACATGATGCTAACTGTACCTAACTGATTTTTTTGACAGTAGCTCAAGTTTTTGACAGTACCTAACTGAATTTGTACAGCCAAGAATCAAAGTGGCTGTGCACTAGGATGGAATTTGTATACATGATTGACTCTGCACACCGGTATCACTGAAAACCTAGAGTCAATAAACCTACTTGAGTACTACTGTTGAATTGTGTTTTATTTACGCAAATTTTGCTGGACCTAGACTCAAATTCAGATTTCATTCAGTAAATGGTTACAGACTTACAGTGGCGAAAGTGCATACTTGATTCTATCTCAAAAAAAAGTGCTTACTTGATTGGCTGTGTGCATCACAATCGTTCAACCGCAATTGAAATGCTTTGGTGCTTGCCTGATGAGCTCACTCTGCACAAGTAATTGGAGACTACTCGAGTGCTGAACTTAAAAGCAAGAGTCTCTGTATGTGTGCATCCCTGTACGTGCGGTCTGTATGTGTGTATGTGGCAGCTAAGGAGTTAGAAACAAAAACAATTTGCTGCGCCACACGATTCCCTCACTAGATAAAAACACAAACAATGCTCAGGGTTCAGATTTTCTCAGAACACAAGTATTAGTGTTGGGACAGGATTTTGTTTTGCTGATTCAGTTTGCTCATGGACACAATTCTACAGAGGCAGACTAGATGGCAGAAAAGTGAGTATTTCCTTCCAACATGAGTTGAGCAACGGTAGGTCGCTGGCAGAGGAACAAACATACTGCAGGAGGAGGGGGGATGGCGAGCGGGCGTTACCCTGAGGCGCCCTTGCTCTTCTTCTTCTGCTTGCCGTCGCCCTTGCTCTTCTTCTTCTTCTGCTTGCCCTTGCTCTTCTTCTTCTGCTTGCCGCCGCCGGACTTGGCCGGCTTCGACGATGCCGCCGAGGCCTTCTCCTTCTTCGGTGCCTGCGAGCGAGACAAGAGATGGGGCGTCAGCGCCTGCTTGTTAAAGGGAAGGCTGTCGGCGATGGCGATGGGGGGGGGGGCAGGGCAGGGGCTCACTTGGGGCGGCGACGGAGACGGAGGGCAGGGGCTCACTGGGGGCGGCGCTGGTGTCGGGGCGGCGGGGCGACGGTGGTGTCAGGGCGGCACTGGCGATGGTGGTGTGGACGGGGCGGCGCTGGTGTCGGGGCGGCGTCGAGGGCGGCGGGGCGACGGTGGTGTCGGGGCGGCGCTGGCGACGGTGGTGTGGACGGGGCGGCGCTGGTGTCGGGGCGGCGTCGAGGGCGGCGGGGCGGTGGCGTCGGGAGAGGAGAGGGGAAGGGGATCGAGGGCGAGGGCGAGGGAGAGAGAGGGGATCGATACGAAGTAGGGGCGGCACAATACTAATGGCGCACCACCCCACGGTGCGCCATAAGTACATACATGCTAATGGCGCACCTCACCCTGGTGCGCCATTAGTATTTTTTTATTTCTGCTCGAGCCAACAGGTTATCTACCACCTGACCTGATCCACATCAAGTCTTCTCTACTAGCTCGACTGGTCAGCAGCTAGTTCTCACACCAGGAGGTCCCTAGGTTCGATTCCTCGGCTCCACAATTTTTTTTATGCATTTAAAATGCTGTTTGATACTTATTTGTGTTTAAATATGTTCAAACTTTTTGTAATATTTTTTATAAGACAGTAATAATTTTTTTAAAAATATCATCAAACAGTAATGTCGGTGGAGCGGGGGAGGGTGCGGGTGGTCGGCGGCGGCGGTTGAGTAGGGCAGGGGTGCATGGGGTCGGCGGCGGCGGTTGAGTTGGGGAATCGAGGGTGCGGGCGGTTGGCGGCGGCGGCCGGTGGACCGGATCTGGCGAGGTGGGATAGCGAAAGAGATGGAGGGGGATCGAGATCGAGTGTCCATGAAATTTAAAAATATTCATGATAGTTCAAAAAGTGCCCATGAAATACAATCGAGAAATGAAGGCTACGATTTAAATACAATTGATCTTAGCTAGCTATCTGTTCACAATCTTCTTGCCCTTCTTTTTCGCAAATGGAGTTCTTCTGTGGAACGGACGTCCTTTAGGTAGGGTGGTCCTGCTTCTTCTTGTGGTGTATGCTGCTACTTCATCATCGTCGTCATGTTCGATCCTCGGGTCGCCGTACTTGTCGAAGTCTTGCTCATTGGCTACTCCATCCATTCCGATGATCTTCCTTTTGCCTCTCCTCACGACAACACGACTGGGCTTTGGCGGGTCGGTAATGAAGAAGCATTGGTCCACTTGGGAAGCCAGTACCCATGGCTCATTTTTCGCGGTGACGTTTGCGCCCGCGGTCTTGGATTTGGCTTCGGGTATAACCATGGTGGTGAAATACCGGTCTTCTTTTATGACGTTCTTGGCCCATCTGACACGGAACATCGGGACCTTCTCTCTAGCGTAGCTCAGCTCCCAAATCTCCTCGATCCTTCCGTAGTATCTGTCCTTGTCATTACCGGTGTAGGATTCCATCGTTACCCCGGAGTTCTGATAACCATCGCTCTTCATGTCCTTGGCCTCGGTGTAGAATGTGTAGCCGTTGATATCGTACGCCTCATAGGTCATCAGGTTGTGCTCGGCGCCCTGTGACAAGGCGAATATGAGTTGTTCTTCCGCGGAAGAATCCTCATGTAAAGGGTACGACAGAAGCTTCTGCTTGAACCAATGCGTGAAACATGAGTTGTGCTCTTTGAGTATATCTCCGTCCGTCCTCTGTTGGCCTTGGTCATTGTACGTCTTCTTAATAAAGGTTTTGTGCTCTACCACCCAAGGATCGACCACGTCTATGTGTTGTAGCGCGACTAGGTTTGCTCTTTCAAAGTCGGCGAGTCGACCCTCGAAGTCGACATGCATTTCGCGGCGACCCTCACGGTGACCCCATCCAGCGAGCCTGCCGAGGTGCCTGTTGACGGGCAGACCAACGGGGTTCTCGATGCCTAGATAATTCGTGCAGTAGGAGATGCACTCTTCGGTCAGAAAGCCCCTGGCTATGCTTTCCTCTGGACGTGACATGTTGCGAACGTATCCTTTGATGACACCATTCATCCTTTTGAACGACATCATGCTGTGCAGGAACGTCGGCCCGAGTTGGATGATATCCTCCACTATATGGACCAGCAGATGCACCATAACATCGAAGAATGCGGGCGGGAAGTACATCTCAAGCTCGCATAGTATCACCACGATCTCTTCCTGTAGCCTTCTGAGTTGCCTCACGCCAATCGACTTCCGAGAGATGGCGTCGAAGAAGTTGCATAGGCCAAATAGCGTTTCACGAACGTGCGCGTCCATGATCCCACGGATTGCAACTGGAAGTATCTGTGTCATCAGCACGTGACAGTCGTGAGACTTCATCCCGCTGAATTTCTGCTTCGCTGGGTCTAGGTATCTGCTTATCTTCCCCGCGTAACCGTAAGGAAGTTTTACTCCTAGGAGGCAGGTGAAAAACTGCTCGATCTCCTCCTGACTTAGAATGAAGCACGCGGGAGGGTAGTCATTTCCGGTCTTCTTGGCCTTTTTGCCTTTGTGACGACTTTCTGTGTCCTGCTTCGCCTCATCATCATCATCATCATCATCATCATCATCATCATCATCATCATCATCATCATCATCATCATATATAGCGTGAAGCTCCTGCCTGATGCCCATTGGTTTCAAGTCTGCCCTTGCTTTCGGCCCATCTTTGGTCCTCTCTGGCATGTTGAGCAGGGTACCAAGCAGACTCTCGCACACGTTCTTCATGATATGCATGACATCAAGGCTGTGAGGCACACGGTGGATCTTCCAGTACGGCAAGTCCCAGAAAACAGACCTCGTTTTCCATACCTTCAGCAGCAGCTCTGGCGCCTTTCGCTTCTTTCCCGGCTCTGGCGCCTTTTGCTTCTTTCCCGGCAGTGGGCAGTCTTTCCAATTTTTCAACAACTTGTCTATTTCCTCGCCGCTCCTCGTACACGGGCGTTTTCGGGGTTCGGTTTCACCATCGAACAGGTCCTTGCGTTTCCTCCACGGGTCATCGTCGCGAAGCCACCTTCGATGTCCCATGAACACGGTTTTCAAAGACCCGGGATCTCTATCTAGCTGGCGATACGTTGTGTCATCCATGCACCTTACGCATCCAGAAAATCTGTGGACTACCTGCCCCGCGAGATATCCGTAACCAAGATAGTCGTGCACCGTCGTGAGCAGTGCGGCTCTCATAGGGAAATATTCTTTCTCTGCGGCGTCCCACGTATAGGCTGGCGTTTTCCACAGCATGTCTAGCTCCTCCTTCAGCAGCCCCAGATACAGATTGATGTCGTTCCCTGGTTGTTTCGGCCCTTCAATGAGCATACTCATGTGAATGTACTTCCTCTTCATGCACAACCAGGGGGGAAGGTTGTACATCCACACAAACACAGGCCAGGTGCTATGTGTGCTTCTCTGGCTGCCAAACGGATTGACTCCATCGGTGCTCGCGCCCAGCACGATGTTCCTTGGATCCTTCCCAAATTCTGGGTATTCAAAATTCAACGCTTGCCACTGGCTGGCATCCTTAGGGCGACTCAGCATCTTGTCTTTTTTATCTATCTCCGGATCATTTGCGTCATCTTCTCCCTTCTTCTTCTCCCTATCCGCGTGCCAACGCAGGAGCTTTGCTACCTTAGGATCCGCGAAATACCGCTGCAGACGAGGAGTGATCCCATTGGCTATGTATGGGGCACTAACTAATCACTATTAGCAGGAAACAACTAGCAGAAAGAAAGATGAACGCACTTTCACTCCTTGCTCTTCAGCACGTACTCACACGAGGGACTCTCAAATCTCTATTTCAGACCATAATCTTTCGATCCCTTTACCGAAGTGATTGATAGCAGGGCTAAAAAATCATAGGGCTTCTTCTATTTTAGTGTGAACTCACTTCTATTCTATATCAAGATAGGGGCTTCAGTACTTGGCTGACCGCCCGGTGGAAGACCTGGTTCTACCACACAAGGGCCGCTTTCGTAGTCCAGGATTATTTTCCTCATATGTAATTTCACCTCAATGTGGAAATGTCCGATCTTATTCCAAAATAGAAGGTCTTCATGAAGGTCTGTCTTGTTTCAGGAATATAGGTACCGAAGTTCAATAGCGGTAGGTACCAAGGAGAAGATGAGTCAGGGCCGATTGACAAGACTAGCTAGGCTGACCTTCCAGCCATACTCCATCCAATATCGAATGGAAGTGCTAAAGGTTTCATGTGATGCTGACCTCAATGAACCAGACCTCGAGAATTCGTTCATCCAGAAAGTACCACACCACTTTTCGAGGAGCTTTCTTCCTCTTCTTGTATCGAGTGACGCCGCACACCGGACATATGGTAGACTCCGCGTGCTCGTCCCGATAAATGATGCAATTGTTCATGCACACATGGTATTTCACGTGCGGTAAATCCAGAGGACACACGATTTTCTTCGCCTCCTCCAAACTGGTCGGGCACTTGTTCCCCTTTGGAAGACGTTCGTGCCAGAATGACATGTTCTCGTCGAAGCATGCGTCGGTCATTTTGTGTTTTACCTTCATCTCCAGAGCCATGAGCGTTACTTTCAGGCGGGTATCCTCGGGCCTGCATCCTTCATACAATGGAGTAACCGCGTCTAACTCAAGTTGATCCACCTTGGCTTTCTCTCGGGCGGCAGCTCTTGTGTTATCCGTCTGCTTGAGAAGCAGCTCTTGAATATAAGGGTCCTGCACCCAGCCCATCGATGGTCCACCGTCGTCTGCTCCGCCGGCATCATCATCTTCATGATCATGCCCGTCGTCTGCTCCGGCATCTTCCTCATCATCATGTCCTGCATCTTCTACATGATGACTGTGTACAGCATCACCGTCGTGATCATCTCCTGGGGATTCTTCGTCTTCTCGCCCGCCCGAGCCGCGGTGGTTGTCTTGCTGCCCTTCCTCATTTCTTGCCCGGCCCCCATGGACGACTTCGTAGTCATCTTCATCACCTTGCCACCGATAGCCATCCATGTAACCACGCAAGAGCAGGTGATCTCGCACCTGCCCGGAATCCGGGTCCTCAATAAGGCTCTCCAGCTTGCATCTTCGACACGGACATCTTATCTCCGTCTCGTTCTTTTGAAGCATCTCGGCCTTCGCGGACCTCAAAAACCTATTCACGATGCCTTCGGTCATCGTGCGGACCATGGTCGCCTGCGGGGTAGAGCAAAACGATATTTTAGAACCAAGAAAAAATTTGGCATGACTTTCCCTAAAAATAGGACCAAAAAGAATGCTTAATGCCAAAATTCTCGCCAAAACAGAAATGAATCAACATTCCGGCAAAATATTGGCAACTATCGCATTTCAAACAGGTACACCTCCAAACACAAACACATATGCAACACCACAAACATATGCAACACCACGAACATACATAGATCTAGTTAGGCCATAAAAAGTGCATGTGCACATTGTTGTAGGGAGAACAACATAAATATAGCTTTCCCCCTTACTTACCTATCAAAACAAGGTAATTTAACCACTTAATTTGAATGAATCTATGGTGGAAATGAGGTGAAAAAGAGGAGGCACCCGAAAGAAGGAGGAGGTGGAGAGAATGAAGTGGGGAGAAAGTGAGTGTGGGTAGGAGAGGCTGCCCAAAATATCTTGTTGCTGCCCACTTACTAATGGCGCACCAACAATAAATGCGCCATTAGTAATCCAGATTACTAATGGCGCACCTACATCTGATGCGCCATTAGTAGTTTTGCAACAAAAAAAATATACTAATGGCGCACTGTTCCACAGTGCGCCATTACTAGTTTGAACTAGTAATGACGCACGGTGGTAGAGTGCGCCATTAGTAGTTTTGCAACAAAAGGAATAAAAAATATAATTAAAAAAACAACATTAGTGGCGCACTCTGGGACTGGTGCGTCATTACTAGTTACAACTAGTAATGGCGCACTGTGTCTGGATGCGCCATTAGTATGTTTGGACAGGCGCACTAGTTCAAAAAAAAGAAAAATTGATACTAATGGCGCACCCGGTGCGCCATTAGTAGTTTCAACACTAATGGCGTATCAGAAGGTGGTGCGCCATTAGTATATACTAATGGCGCACCTCTTATCTGGTGCGCCAATAGTGTCAATCCCATCTATAGCCCTTTTTCTAGTAGTGTGCCCTCAAGTGCACAAAGGCCGGTGAGGAGGCACCGGTAGACGAGGATCACGCTAACGTGGCAACGACGGCTGTGGGAATTTTGGATAGTAAAAGAGTTCAATGATCAGATTCATGCCAAAAATTATATGGTAAAGACTGCATTTCCCCACTACTTTTGTCATGAAAAAAATCTAACTAAATATATTGGAATTTGTCTCATGTTGACATGTGGATTATTTTGGAACAGTATTGTCTTTGACTTGCATAATCAATTTAATCAATCTCATATGTCACCACATTATTATCATAAGTGATTATTGTAGTGTTATTTGTCAATGTTTCCTATGATATATAGTATACAACAAGACAAAGAATATTAAGTCATAAAATGAAGTGTTTTATTCTGTTATGTCCGTAAGCCAGAGACATGGAATAAACTTTTTTCTCTCCCGTTGCAACGCACATGCATATTTGCTAGTTGAAGCATATAACTGAAGCAGAACTGAAAATGTTTGGCCAAGAAGGCATGGATATTTTGACTCACCAACATATAGATTCATGTGTATTATTTTGGCATTTGGAAGCAAAAAAAAAAGAGTTCAGAAGCATCTGCATAGCATTATGGATGCAACATAACTAAGAAGTGTGAACATATTAGTTTGGAAACGGGTCTAACCTTCGATGGAAGAAATTTAAAATCATGTCGATAACTAATATTAATGCCAAATTAGGAATTAGATCATTGTGATCTACATAAGAAATAAACAAACAATCATAGATAACATAGTGATACATTACGTCGGGTATAACATTTTCTACATTCAACAAATTTAATCGAAGCAAGTATTGCATCCAAAGTAACACAAATCAAACCAAGCGAGGATTCAAAGCTGAGAAGAATCAAGACCTAGATCAGGTGAGTACATACCAGGGATGCGAGGCCGGGGATTTGCATGCATCTTCCTTGCCGATCCGATATGGCGCAGCAACGAGGTGGGAGCAATGGTGATGGGGCAGATCTAGCGGGGAACCGTGGCGGCGAAGGGGGCTACACAGACTCTATGAGAACTTGAGATCGGGGATCGACGGAGCAGGAATGGGAGGCCACACCGGCGAGATGGAGCAGCTGCAGCGGACGCCGCACCGGCGAGGGTGTAGCTGCCGTGGTGAGAGCTTGGATGAGCTCGCCCATGGAATTCTAGACGGGGTGGGGTGGGTGGGCCGGACATGCGCAATTTACTCGTCCCTGACATGGTGAGGTCGCGGGACAATGCCGCATGCCATATTTACTCAGGATGGATTAAGTTTTGGGGTTAATTGACGGTATTGGAGATTTCCATGGACCGTGGGATTAGGGAAGAATCAACGACTCCGGACCCGTCTGATGAAAGTTTTCTATCAGACTTCTGATAGGAAGTGTTTCCCATGATCTTTTGTTGCTCGATATGCCGACACATGCATGTAGCATCCTTGATGATTAATGTTGGAGGCTGCCTGGCACCGGTTGAGTAAACTTTAATACTGATGGGGCCATCAACAATGAAGCTTGAATGGAGGAGGTAGTGGCGTGGCTCGGTCTCACCTAGCCTTCATGGGAGCTTGGAGTAAAACCCTTCATTGGGACACAGGTCCACTAATTGCCAAAGCGATGGCTCTCCGGAAGGGCCTTATTTTTGCGCAACTTTGGGGTTTCTCACACGCGCTAATAAATGTGGATTGTTTAGAGGTCGTCAACCTCTAGTATTCGCGCAACTGGCCCTGTTTGGATACTCTAACACAGTTAGAGTTAGAGTTATTTTTTAACCCACTCTAACTCAAATAAGCACCTCCCCACCGGGATAGTTGGGTTAGATGGAACTAACCCACTCTAACCCTACCTGTTTGGATATTTTTGAGTTATTTAAGCTCCCAACTAACCCAAACTAGCTCTAACCCCATGATCCAAACAGGGCCAATACTCGTTCTAGTGTAGCGCCTTTCTTAGATGAGATAGGGGAGAAATTGTCAAGGTTTATTTCTTTTTAGTTAAACATGTCCCATGGTTCGCTAATAGTTCGGCGAACCTCTGTGCCAAGCATGCGTGTGTCTTGTCGGTTTCTAAATACTGGCTTCAGGAATTTCTGAGTTTTCTTGTAAGTAGCCTCTGCACTGATTATACCAGGACCTTGTTAAAGCAATAAAGCTCATGAATGTTCATGGCAAAAAAAAGTAAGGATGCTAACCGTATTTTACACGCCTGTTCTTGGTCTTGTTTTGTATATCTTAGTCTATTCTCGAGTTACAAGATATCTCTAAATATGTGTAAGAGATATTGTGCTAAGAGATTAAGAGAAGGCAAGCTTTTTCTTCTGCGAGTTAAGTATTACCTTCATTCCAAATTAGTCATCTTAGGTTTGACTAGATGTGGATGTATCACCGAGGAAGCACTAGACTAGATGGTCGTCGTTCCATCAGTCGCTGAATGCATTGCCGCATCGCAGGTGAGGTGCTTTCACCGGTTCACCACCGTTGGCAGGGCCAGTCAAGTCAAGGTTGCAGTATATGAATCCCACTGAGACTGAAAGTTCAGCAAAACCTGCATGTGTGTGGACTACCGTAGGACACGATCGTTTTTGTGTGGCAACCAAGAGAGTTACGGCTAGTGCGCGCGGAGCTAATTCAATTCAATTGGCAGAAACACCACATATATAATTTCCATCCAGATGTGAACAGGTAAAAGGTGCAGGTCGCCTTCGTGCACATATACATCATGGTGCACTCGAGCGTGCGTGGGAAAAGTGCGCCTGTTAATCCAGTTTACCAACTTTGTCAAAGCGGCCAAATGGTAGATCGAGCTACTAGTTAATTAGCTAGTGCACCAAGTGGACTAACCTACGCACGCACATCCGCAGACTAATTCCTGTATTTTGACCAGACTATAGGATATATCCCGAGCAGAGTGTGTGAAGCTTTGTTTCTCTCTATAAATGACGGCGCGTTCACAAACACAAAGTTGTGGACGGTGCCTTCCAACGTGTCGATGTACCATGGAATGAAATGCCTTATCTGAAAAAGATGGAGAGCTATTTCTCATCCAGTCATCCATGCCTCGGTGGTGCAACAGTGCGTACATTCTTGCCTCTGGCCGGGATGGTGATGGTGTGTAGCACGTTTAGCATCTCGAATGGGTGCTAGCTCGAGCCCATGAGATAGTTGAGTGATCCATTCGCTGCGTCTCACCTTCATAGAGTTTTGCAACCAAAAAAAAAGAACAAACAAAAAATAAGAAAATCTGGATGTCTAGCGAGTAGCCTTTGCAGCAGCAATTTTTCTGAAATTTAAACTCATGGCGTTTTTTTGATAAAGGGTGAATTTTATTAACACATGAGCACACATCCGGCCTCTGCATAACTAGGATAAACACAGCCAACACCAACTCACACACAGACGTAAAAAACACGCCGACACATAGCAAAGTCATATATAAGACCAAAGCTATGGCACATTGCAGTGTTGTTGGAAGAGTCACTCTACTGAAGCTTCCAACTTCTTTGAGCACTTTCACTGCCAAGCTTTAGAAAACCTGCAAAGCAAAAAAGAGCACAAGCAATGTCATTACTATACGATATCACATTTTAAACTATGTATAAGCACGCTTTTTTCCTATTTGTATGCATGTTTCCCAAAGAAATAGTTTTTTAGATCCCCAAAGAAATAGTTGCAAGCATAATAACCACACACACTAGTTTATGTTATCATAGACAATCTTGTAGCACAGAGAGGAAGTTCTTTGGAGGCGCCACAATTTTGGCATGGTCGACATGGGCATTGCTAGACTACTATAGCACTGGACAAACGTGATGCAAGAGGTCGCAGGTGGACCAAGCACTATAACATCGATGAAGCTGTCAAGGAGTGCCTGCCGAACAAACACCATCTCATCTCCTTGGCAATGACAATGCTGCCCAGCTAGGCAAGAAATAATCTAAGCTAATGCTTTGTGTGATGTTGCATAAGAACTTTTTCAAGTAGTACATGATCAGTACCAGGGTTTTAAATTATGGTTGTGGAAAGACTCATGTTCAGTCTGAATGGCCAAGATACAAAAAATTCTTTTTTTTTACATATTTGAATTATAATTTGAAGTCACTTTGAATTTGACATGTAATCTAAGTGAAACATAACCAGATGGGCCACTGAGTCTTACACTTTCGCCATCCTAGCGCTTCTCCATTGAAATGACGCTGTAGGGATTCGAATTCTTTCCGGTTAAAACAATCCACACTGAAATAATAATAATAGAAAACTCAACCTGATCTTCCATACCCTACATGGATTGTTGAGACGGCAATGAAAAGGGTGAATACAATCATTGATGACTACCTACCAGAATTTATCACCTAGATAGGACAAAACTTGGAGTATAAATCAGAGAACTCATCACGAATGCACTCCTCGCAAGCAAAACACAAGCTTCCACATGGTTTCCACAACTTGTCTTGTGATTTTGGGTGGCAATCCTAGTCTGTGTGACAGTGTAACAATTCCTTGCTTTTGAATACTCACTGTTATAATTAAGCTCATTAGATCATCATTTTGACGAGCAAGTTGAGGACTCCTAGTCCCACTGTGGCTCTAGGTAGGCAGCAACTCATGAAACCCTAGGCCTCACCCCCCTTCATAAGGCGAGGCCTGGGGTAGTTTGAGGCTAATTACATTAGCCATCTTAGTCTCGATTGAATAATCTCAACCTCCATAGTAACCCCCTCATATGCAACACATCAAGTCAATCAAAGCGGGAGTAGGGTGTTATCTCCACAATAAGGGCCTGGACCTGGGTAAACACTTCGTGTCCAGCTACAACATATTTGTTGGAAGAGCCCGATTAAAACATCGAGCTAATGGTTCCCTAGTAGCTGGAGAGTTAGCTTGCCCGTAACATGCCCGACAATCTCTACTTCAAAGATTAGAGTATTATGTCATATGTTCCCTATTTATAATGTGTATTAGAAACTAAATTGCTCTATTTGACAAAGTTTACGGAAAGCAAATAATATCTACAGTAAAATAATATGTAGAAAACATCTACATTGTAGCTTTTGATATTTTTCAGTCATAAATAGAAAAGTTTAACTTTTGAAACAAATTAATGCACCGTATAAAAAGATTCGAATATGAACGTATGTTTTCTAAGAAAAGGAATATGTGCATATGTATCCTTTTATCGACATTTCTTTACAACCTAAGTATAACCTTTGCCCTGAGTTTATTATACGCCCAACCTAAGTGTAACCTTTGCCCTGAGTTTATTATACGCCCAACCTAAGTGTAACCTTTGCCCTGAGTTTATTATACGCCCAACCTAAGTGTAACCTTTGCCCTGAGTTTATTATACGCCCTAGGCTCAGCTTTCCTGAACCCGGGATTCTGTCCTCTCTGTTAAGGGCTAAGTAGTCAGTTTGAAAAAAAAAGGGCTAAGTTGTCCAATAAAACACCCCAAATAACACAAACGGGATCACTTGGTAACGGAGTCACGTGCAAGATGTACTTGCTACTCCTAACAAGATGTGAGGACACGCCTAACAAGAAAAGGTGATACCGTGTTAAAAAAGGTGATACCCAAAAATCATGTTACGTGTTACACTTGATCGCCCATGGTAGATCACGTGCAAATGTTCATGTGGATATCGGTACGTACATGGCAAGAGACGCATTTGTTGCGGTGGCAGTGCACGTTTAATTCCCTCATAAGGCCATGTACCTTTCGTGCTGTACCCTGCGTGCTCTGTTAGGTTGCTTTGGTAGTGTGAAGCGCTCCGGCTTGCATGCATATATGGCACATAATGTTCACGGAGGAGGGCCAGTGACACTTTGACTTTGGACAGAATGAATGAATTGCTTAGCAGTATTATATCGCAGTAGAATTACACAGGTAATAATGCTACAGCGCTAGCCTGTTGAGATCCATTGACGATGCATGGAGCAGAATGACCCCGGAGAGCACACCGCGGGAAGAAGAAACCGGAGACGCCGTCGCACAGACGTACGTCCGGGGTAGAGCACCACGGCTAATACCTACTGGTACGTGGCAAGCTTTGCGTAACGTAACGGCGACGGCCGGGGAGCCGAAGCTGGAAACCGTTACGGCCCTGGGCCCCACCTCACCTGCGCCGATCTCCCTCTCCATGATCCAGGGAAGGAAGCAGAGCAGAGCCGTTGGGCCGCTGTCGCGCGGCCCCGGGCACGGCCCAGACTGGCAGCGAGGTTGCGGGTGGGCCGCTGTGCGTGGAGCGCCGCATAGTGAGTCGGTGACACGGAGGGGCCTCTGCATGTACGGCGTGTTTGTGTGGAGCGCGTGCAGCGTGCGTTGCGGTGTAGGCTACAGAGGATCTGTGTGCCTGCGGTGAAGCTCAAGCTGAAGCTGAGGCACCAGGAGGGAAGCACCAGCCTCCGCCCCGGCGGTTCACACTACTGTATCAGCGCACGGGGTGTCAGCATCAGTGCAGCGAGCAGTTACTACGTTATACTACATGGCGTTGTTAATCATGGTCCTTGTTGTGTGGTAGGGTAGGGTAACGTGAGAGCGAGTCGAATGAGCCCTCGCTGTCTGTCTGTCTGTCCCGGCCGGTCTCTGCGCGCGCGCACTGGCTCGGTCCCTTGCTTGCAGCACCTTTTTTTTTTTGAAAGCAACAAGGCTTTATTGCTTAACGGTGATCGGGCATATCGCCCAAGACACAAACGCCCACGTGGTCCGGTACATCAGAGTCCCACTGTATGCAACTATGCAGTGGTTTAGGTCACACATACGCCCAAGCGCGGCTAGTTCATGAGCTACCAAATTGGCACTCCTTCTACAGACAGAAATTGAAAACTTGGAGAACCAGAGCTTGAGCTGGTATTTCATGTCCTCAATTACAGCTGAGTACGCCGAGGAGTCCACCTTTCCAAGATCCAGAGCTTCAGCGAGGAGTTGGGAGTCAGTTTCAAACTGCACTCGTACCATACCGAGATCAGCCGCAGTGTTAATCGCATGAGACATGGCACTGGCTTCAGCAGCAAATGCATCGATCACATGCTCGTCGCATCCCGCCTGGGCACAGAGAAGATGGCCCCCTGAATCACGCACAGCGACACCCCATCCTGCATGGGGCACTAGTGGAAAAAGGGTCTAATGTGAGACACATTAGTGTGGGTTTGAAGTTGGCCCGGCACTAAAGGCACCATATGCATTAGTACCGGTTCGTGTTGAGCCTTCGAACCGGCACTAAACGGGTAGTGGCAGGCTGGCGTCAGGCCGGGTCCCCACGAGCCCCTTTAATACCGGTTTGTGATACAAACCGGTACTAAATATCACAAACCGGTACTGAATGTCTAACCTATAGTACCGGTTCGTGCCACGAACCCACACTAAAGGGGACAAGCCTTTAGTGTGGGTTCGTGCCACGAACCCACACTAAAGGGGGCAATTTTCAAACTCTAACCCCCCTATCGCCTTTTCAGTTTTGCAAAAAAACCGAAAGAAAATTAAAAAAACTTCAAAAATTAAAATCCTTCGAGATGTAGTTATGTTACTACATCTAGTAGTTAGGGAAATTTAAAAATATAAATTTGGACATGTTTTGCAAAAAATTGTAATGAAAACGTAAAACGGCTATAACTTTTGCATACGATGTCGAAAAAAATGTATAATATATCAAAATGTATGGAATTAAAATCCGCATCCGATTTCAATCGGGGGAACCCCGTTGAAGATTTTTAGAATCCTCAAATTCACAAAGGAAAAAAAGTTATGCTCAAATTTCAGTTTTTTTGAATTTTTGGTCAAACTGTGGTCAAACTACTTATTCAATAAATATTAGTGTTACTAAATAATTTTTCAATAATATTAGAGTTAATAAATAATTAGTTCAGTTTTTTTGAATTTTGATCAAATCTGATCAAACTGTGGTCAAACTATGGTCAAACTACTTATTCGAGAAATATTAGTGTTACTAAATAATTATTGTATTTTAAAATAATAGTTTCAAGCTCAAACAGTGATGCTTGTGACTTCGTACTCGAACTAAACTCTTGAGAGTTAATAGGATTGACAGCTTACTATTGTCAGGAAAACAACAAGTGCTGACTTGGAGACTAGAGGGAATAGAACTCGGAAGTTAAGCGTGCTCAGGCTGGAGTAGTGAGAGGACGGGTGACTGACTGGGAAGTTAGATGATTTGGAATTAGTGGTGTACACTTGACAAGTTATGAGGGGTGATTTGAGGCTAAATCGTCAAATAATTCAAAAAACTGAAATTCAAAAAATTGCAAACAAAATTTCAAAAAAAATTTAAAAAAATATCCTTTAGTACTGGTTGGTGTTACCAACCGGTACTAAAGGTCGCCCAGACCACGGCGCGGGCTGGTGCCACGTGGTGGGCCTTTAGCACGGGTTCGTGTTGAACCGGCACTAAAGGGGTTACCTTTAGTGCCCACCCTTTAGTACCGGTTCCAGAACCGGTACTAAAGGTCCTTACGAACCCACACTAAAGGTCGTATTTCTACTAGTGGGGCTGCCCAGGGACAAAGGAGCCGTCGACGTTAATTTTGTACTCATCCTCCGCCGGTGGCCTCCATTTCTCCGGTGATGGCTTGGAAGCAGTAGGCACAAAGATGTGCATAAATTCATGAACACTGCTCTCAACTCTTCTAGCCACTTCCTCGACTGTCACCGGTAATTCACCGCCACACAGTTTGTTTCGGTTGGACCACCACATCCACCAGAAAGTGAGAACTAGAAGCCGCTTTCTTACATCAAGCCCCCACAAGAAATCCAACATTGCATGCACGGACGTGATTTGTTCCAAGGCACCTCGTTCGCGTTCCATAGCAAGCTCTCTCCAGACTCTCTTGACAGTTTTGCATTTGATGAATAAATGAGCCCCGTCCTCATCACCTTTGCCACAGAACATGCATTTCGTGTCAGCTATGGGGATTCCTCTACGGGCCACATTCGTCCGTAGTGCAAGAGATTCGTGCTTGACTCGCCAAGTGAACATTTGAATGGTTTTTGGGTATGGTAATTTCCAGATCTGTTTCCACGAGTCATCCTCTACACGATTCAGAACTCCCCGGTTCGCATTACTTGCACCCACGTCACCGGTCGTCCTGGTCTTCTCTAGCTGGCAGAAGAGTTTGTAAGCTGATTTGACGGAATGGAGCCCCTTGCTGTCATAATGCCAAGCTATGAAATCTTGAGCCCCGTCTCTCAAAGGGATCTGGAGGATATGCTTAACATCGTCGGCCCAAAAAGTGTCCCTCACCAACTGCTCATCCCACTGGCCTGTGGACGGATCAATTAGCTCGCAAACCCTAACCATGAGATTTGGCCCTCGAGCTGTTAAGACCTGTCGTGACCAGGGCCGCGGAATCCATGGGTCGGTCCAAATATTGACTTGCGTGCCGTCCCCAATCCTCCAAATGTATCCCTCCAGAAAAAGCTGCAGACCATGGAGCAAACTACGCCAAGAGTAAGAGATGCCGTCTCTTGGGGTGGCCTCCAGTAGTGGTGCGTTGGGGTAGTAGCGCGCCTGCAGTACCCGCGCACATAAGGAATCCGGATTTTGGAGGAGTCTCCAAATCTGCCTCGACAACATGGCGATGTTGAAACCATGCATGTCCCGGAATCCAAGCCCTCCCCGAGACTTAGGAAGCGTGAGAGTTTTCCAGCCAACCCAGTGAATTGTGTTCTCCTTATCTTGTTGGCTCCACCAATAGTTTCCGACCAACGAACTGAGCTCCTCGCAGAAAGTTTTTGTCAGGTAGAAACAAGACATAGCGAAAGTGGTGACAAGTGTCTCCTTCCCAGCCTTCGAAATAAGCCGTTCCTTCCAACCATACACCCGCCCAGCCATAGCCCCCTTCACAAAGCCAAACGCTTTCTTCCTCGACTTGCCAACATGAACCGGCAAACCCAGATACTTCTCATTCCATTGCTCACTATGGATTTGCAAAGCGTTCTTCACAATAGCTTTAACCAGGTCGTCTGAGTTGGGACCGAACATAATGGCAGACTTCTCGAGATCTACGCACTGACCCGAGCATGCCTCGTACAGGTCAAGCAGCCGCCGAAGCTCCAGGGCCTCATCTTGCTTCGCTTTCAACAGCAACAGCGAGTCGTCCGCGAATAACAGGTGAGACACAACCGGTGCTCCTTGACAAATCCTGACCCCACTGATCCTCCCCGTCGCCTCCGCATCATGCAGCAGGGCCGAGAGCCCCTCGCGCAAATGACAAATAGGGGCATCATGCAGCACCTTTGGAGTGTAGAGAATGAGGAGGAAGGAAGCCGTCTCTTTAAGCACGTAGCGCTTTTCTCTGCCAGCTGGAGCACGCAGCGCTTTTGCAGGGCCCGCTGGTAAGTTCAAGTAATGGCTACTGTATCGAGTTTTAGTGGTCACTTGACAGCGCCACACGATGCCCCATATCCTCGGCCTGTCCGGTCTTGTCAGCAACCAATTGTCACCTAATGGGATGCAAATTCAGCCTGAACTTTCGGTTGACCGACGTCCCTCGTATCAACCACATCTGTGGGACGGATATGGGGAACATGTCCGTCTTGTTGGATCCGCTCCAAGTTGACCCACCCAGTCACATAAAAAATCAAAAGGAATAAAAATAAATAAATTATAATAACAATATAAACACAACAAGAATAACTACGCAAGAAGCAGCATGCAACATCTGTATTAGGAAAAGTCAAGCAGAGGAGTTAAGCTAAACTCCTCAATCAAGACAAGACCCTTCATCCATGTTAAAATATTGGGTCATGCATGAAGACTAAAATATTCAGCCATGCATGGATGACTCATACAAATGTGCATGCAAGACTTGAAATTAAATATCATTGCAAGAGCTGCAATGAAGACAAAAGCTTCAGTCTAGACAAGATCATCTGTCAAGACAAGGTTTCCAGTCTGGACAAAATCATCTGTCAAGACAAATGTTTCAGTTTGGAAAAGATCATCTATCGGGACAAAGAATTCAGTTTGGACAAAATCGTCCGTCTGGAGAAAAACTCGGTCACGCATCGGAATCATGCACGGGTATGCAAACAAATATGCTTGACTGTGCAAACTACAAGGCAGATAAAATATGGGGTTGTTTCATTAGCTCACACAAAAGAAAATGAAGACGTCAAAGCTGTTTCATGTCAGGCTGTAGTACATCAGCAAGTGAAGAATAAAGGCAGTGACCACGCAGTGCCCCTCGCGCGCTATAAAAGGAGGACTGAGCACTGCGAAACACACACCAGACTCCAGAGCATCGCGACATCCAAGCACCACAACCCTCACACTCCTTAGTAGTCGTAGTAGTAGTAGCCAGCCCCAGTTGTATAAAGCCTTTAAGCCATTGTATATCCCCGAAGTGAAGATAGAAAAAGGTAGTCTTCTTTCTCTTTGTAATCCCTTCGGGGTCTCCCGAAAGGGAAATCTGTATGTAAATTATGTTGTCCAAATGTAGTAGTTTTCTGTTTCACTTGGTCTTTCTATTATGAATTTATGAGATGAGTTCTTATGCTAGGGATCCTATGGGAGAAACCTTTGTTGGTAGTTCTCTGTTTAGCCTATTTGGCGTCTATTGAGAACTTATAGCCGTGGAGAAGTATTCCCTTCGGGTGGAACTGTCTGGAAAGACGGTAGGAATTTATCCCATAAATTCGCAATATAAACATCAAGTGAAAGAACTTAGCTGCTTCTGAAGCAACATAGTGATAAATACGGAGAGTACCGAGTAGAATTAACACAACCGCTGCATAACCATAGGTAGAATAAAATGGACACATTCTATCTAAAAAGAAAATGCAATTTGTAGAGAGAAAATAAATTTTGTCATGAAATAGGAGAAGGAAAAATATATTTACAAGAACATATTGCAAAGTAAATTTTGCAGTTCCCTGATAACATGAATGATAAAAATGTTTTGCAACAAAAATAGGAATTGTGAATTATGCAAGGAATTATATAGAGAACTTGGCAAAGCTTGGTGGACCTTTATATGCTAAATAAAGAAAGATTGGTCAAAAGTATTTAAAGTTAGAAGATATAAAATTAGTAAGTGCCATTAAATACAAGGTCAAGAATTTGAAACCTTTAGAATGACCATTAGAAGACTATTACTTCATAATTGAAACAGATGCATCTAAAGTAGGTTGGGATGCTATATTAAAGCAAAAGCCCAACAAATATTCTCCGAAAGCTGGGGGAAAAATATGCAGATATGCTTCAGGTAGTTACAAATTAAAGACAATAAATAATATTGATAGAGAAATTCTTGCGGTGGTTCACGCAATTGACGCTTTTAGATTATACTAAGGGTTTAAGTAATTTATAGTACAAACAGACTGTGAAGCAATATGTAGATATTATAATCAGATTAATAGTTGTAGAAGTTCGACTAGAAAATGGGTATTATTCAAAGATACTATAGTAGGGAATGGTTATAAAGTAATATTTGAACATATCAAAGGGAAGGATAATAGTTTACCAGACATATTCTCTCGCTCATAAATTTTGCGGAAATGAAGAAAGGATCGCTTCCCGGAGGATATGAAGCTTACATATTTGGAGAAGAAAATTAGTTCAAAATATTTGCACTAGGCACATTCAACTTCAAGGACAAAAGTCATATCAATATCAATGACATCCAGAGGTGCATACTAGATAATTTCTGGTATCAATACACCAATAAAAGAGAAGACAAAGGGTACATGCTGGCAATTCTTAATAACCTATTTGAATGCTTTAATTTATTTAACAAAGGCACCCCCAAAGCAGCACAAAAGGAAGTGCAATAATAAGATATGCTATATATAATATTTGATGGAAGTAAACCAAGAATATATATGAGCTTTCAAGATGTTTTAAAAGAGAAATTTGATGCAAGGCGAAAGAATGAAGACTTATCATGGAAAAGACATGCTGATTACATTGAGGCCCTAAAATGGGCAAGAAGCTTAATAGGGCAAAATTATTATATAGACCCAAAAGCTAAAGAATATATCTTAAGTCAGAGAGGCATATGTAGCAACATGACCACTCCATCTTTTCCTAAATATACAAAGGGAGAAGCATCAAGCTCCTAGAAGGTTAAAGAAGAAGATTCCACTAAATATGAGACATACAAAGAATGCCTTGTCAAAGGAGTCGATCCTTTAGATGGTGAATATATAGACTTAAAAATAAATGAAAATTTTGAAGAACTTGCAAAATCAATGAAGGAAGAACTGAAATAAGAAATTATAAGAGAACTAAGATCATAAGTGAATGGAAAATTTGAAGAACTAAAGAAAGAATATGATCAAAAATATGATTTCAATAGGCAACCAATTGAATAAAAGAGGTAAAATAATAATCAAATATATTTGAATATGAAATCATATGAATATCAATTATACGGGCGCGGAGGACCTATACTAGAATATTGATAGAATTCAAAATATTGGTAAAGTATTATTAATAATATGGGTTGGGTAAACCCACACCCAAAGAAAAAAATCGAAAAGAATAAAAATAAATAAATTATAATAACAATATAAATGTAGCAAGAATAGTTATGCAAGAAGCAAGTATGCAACATCTGTATCAGGAAAGGTCAAGGAGAGGAGTTAAGCTAAACTCCTCAATCAAGACAAGACCCTTCATCCAAGTTAAGATATTGGGTCATGCATGAAGACTACAATATTCAGCCATGCATGGATGACTCATACAACGGTGCATGCAAGACTTGGAATTAAATATCATGGCAAGAGTTGCAATGCAGACAAAAGCTTCAGTCTGGACAAGATCATCTGTCAACACAAGGTTTCCAGTCTAGACAAAATCATCTGTCAAGACAAAGATTTCAGTCTAGACAAAATCATCTGTTAGGACAAAGATTTTAGTCTCGACAAAATCGTCCAGACAAAGCCTTCCTTGTAACAACTTCATCGTCTTGCATGTTCCTTTGTGTGAGCTGATGAAACAAACCCATATTTTAACTGCCTTGTAGTTTGCACACTCAAGCATCTTTTTTTGCATAGCCATGCATGATTCCGATGCGTGACTGAGTTTATGTCCAGATAGACGATTTTGTCCAGACTGAAATCTTTGTCCTGACAGATGATTTTGTCCAGACTGAAGTCTTTGTCTTGACAGATGAGTTTGTTCAGACTGGAAACCTTGTCTTGATAGATGATCTTGTCCAGACTGAAGCTCTTGTCTTCATTGCAGCTCTTGCCATAATATTTAATTCCAAGTCTTGCATGCACCATTGTATGAGTCATTCATGCATGGCTGAATAATTTAGTCTTCATGCATGACCCAATATTTAAACTTGGATGAAGGGTCTTGTTTTGATTGAGGAGTTTAGCTTAACTTCTCTCCTTGACCTTTCCTGATATGGATGTTGCATGCATACTTCTTGTTGCGTCTATATTGTTATTATAATTTATTTATTTTTATTATTTTCGATTGTTTTGGGTATGGGTCTACCCAGCCCATATTATTGATAACACCTTATCAATATTTCGGATTCTATCAATATTCGAGAATAGGTCCTCCGTGCCCGGATAATTGATATTCATATCAATTCATATTCAAATATATTTGATTATTATTTTCGCCTCTTTTATTCAATTGGTTGCCCGTGTCTGGCAATGTCCATATGGTCTGTCTCAGAAATATTGAAATCGTATTTTTGATCATATTCTTTCTTTAGTTCTTCAAAATTTTCATTCATTTCTGATTGCAATTCTTTTATAATTTCTTCTTTCAGTTCTTACTCTATTGATTTTGCAAGTTCTTCAAAATTTTCATTTATTTTCGAGTCTATATATTAACCATCTAAAGGATCGACTCCTTTAACAAGGCAATCATTGTAGGTCTCATATTTAGGGGAATGTTCTTCTTTAACCTTATGGAGCTTGATGCTTCTCCCTTTGTACATTTAGGAAAAGATGGAGTGGTCATGTTGCTACATATGCCTCGCCGACTTTGGATATATTCTTTAGCTTTTGGGTCTATATAATTATTTTTTCCCTATTAAGCTTCTTGCATATTTTAGGGCCTCATTGTAATCATCATATCTTTTGCATGATAAGTCTTCGTTCTTTCGCCTTGCATCAAATTTCTCTTTTAATACATCTTCAAAGCTCATACATATTCCTGGTTTACTTCTATCAAATATTATATATATAGCGTCTTTTTTTCCTCTTCCTTTTGTGATGCTTTGGAGGTGCTTTTGTTTAATAAATTAAAGTATTCGGATTGACTATTAAGAATGCCAACATGTACCCTTTGTCTTCTCTTTTATTGGTGTATTGATACCAGAAATTATCTAGTATGCACCTCTGGATGTCATTAATATTGATATGACTTTTGGGCTTGAAGTTGAATGTGCCTGGTGCAAATATTTTGAGATTATTTTCTTCTCCAAATATGCAAGCTTCATATCCTCCGGGAAGCGATCCTTTCTTCATTTCTACAAAATCGATGAGCGAGAGAATATGTCAGGTAAACTATTATCCTTCCCTTTGATATATTCAAATATTACTTTATAACCATTCCCTCCTATAGTAACTTCGAATAATACCAATCTTCTAGTCGAACTTTTATTACTATTAATTTGATTATATATATATCTACATATTGCTTCACACTCTGTTCGTTCTATAAATTACTTAAACCCTTAGTATAATCTAAAAGATTTCTCCTATAGGATCCCTAGCGTCAGAACCCATCTCATAAATTCATAATAGAAAGACCAAGTGAAACACGAAACTACTTCATTTCGACCACACAATTTATGTACGGATTTTCCTTTCGGGAGACCCCGAAGGGATTACAAAGAGAAGAAGACTACCTTCTGCCTAGCTCCACCTCGGGGAGATACAACGCCTCAAAGGCATTATCTCACCTAGAGCTAGCTACTACTACTACGACTACTGAGGGGTGCGAGGGTTGTGGTGCTTGGATGTTGCCATGCTTCGGAGTCTGGTGTTGTGTGTGTGTGTGTGTGTGTGTGTGTGTGTGTGTGTGTGTGTGTGTGTGTGTGTGTGTGTTCACAGCGCTCAGTCCTCATCCTTTTATTGTGCGCGAGGGATGCTAGATGCTCCCTTCTTTATTTATCTGCATCATAGCTGGAGCCTGGAGTATCACGTAGCTTGACATGCCTTATGCACCGCTGAAGTGCCTCAATGTTTGCACAATCAAGTCTTGCGTGACTCCGATGCTAGACAATATTTTTGTCCATACTGAGAACTTTGTCTGGACTGAGAATTTTGTCCAGACTGAGAACTTTGTCCAGACAGAAGACCTTGTCGTGGCTCAGAAATAGGCTTCCCGTTGGATGGTAAAATATTGTTATGACATGGCTGGGTATACAAACCAGCCCAATATATTAACCCTGTTGCTTGCAAGCGAAGCTATATGCATTGTTATTTACACAAGCCAACACACTTTGAGTTCTTTGTTGTGTGCGTAATGGAGCCATGCATTCTTTATAGTCTTGGCTCTTCTTGGCTGAAATCTTTAGCTATACTCTTGTGCTCTCTTATGCGCACATGCATTCCATGGCTGGCATTTTTTGCCTTTTTTTTGCTGCCCTAGCACTCTGTCGTTCCCGCGAGAAAATCCCAGCTTCATAGTTGGAGTAGCTCCAGCGGGAATTCGTTGCGTCCATGCAAATAGCGCTTGGCCCCGACGGCTCGAGGTGCATGATCATGGCCTGGCCTGATGCTGTGGCCACGACTGGAGGTACTGCGATGCTAGACCAGACATTCCCAGGAGTCGGGCTCTGATTGTGAGGTCAACGCCAACAACGGACATGACCCAACCCCTGCGAAGCCCCGACGTGCCCACCATGCAATGACTAAGGAGAGGCAAGCCGCAGAAGCCCTAGAGGCCGACTCAGGCATCGCCTTGGACCGGATAAAAAAGCCGCCAGTGCCGGCATCCTCGAGAAGCGGAAACGGAGGACGGCGCGTGCCCTCACAAAGGAGCAAAATATGCCCCCCCCCCCACCCCCCACCACAAAAGAGGAGAAGGAGGAAGCCAGTGACAAACCGGAGAGCTCCAGAAGTGAGGAGATCCGGTGATACGTATTGCGTCTTTGACCGTAGCTTCCGCAAAGGGCGACAGTGGGCGAACTTCCACAATTGGCATATCATTCATAGCTAATAGAACATGTCAATTTTTCAGTTTTTCTATATGTGCTCTTCAACTAGGGGGGGGGGGGGGTGTTTAACGTTGCATGACATTAGTATGGATTTCATATTTCTCTTTGAATGACACGGTTGTGGACGTAGATTTTTGAGGGGTGGCCGGTGACTCTTCGCGGATGCGTCCGCGGACCAGATTTGTCTGATCTAACTGTGGATGTAAAGCACGTCTAACAAGGTTGACCATTGCAGCATGACTCGATTACAATATAAGAACAACTTCTATGATCTCGGGGTCCCTTTCCATTGCTGCTTAAGACTAGCCACAATGGAGAGTAACATACACATATCCTTAGACTATGTTACTACCTTCAGGCCGGTCGTAATGGGAGTATCATAGCTAGTATCATGCATGCCAACTAGGCAATTTTGATGAGGTGGTATAGAATTAAATGAAAAAAGAAAGGGTTGAGTATCATATCATGAAACTGTATCATAATAAATGATATGCTAGTATGTGTCATGCATGGCAATAAATATGGTACTACATGATACTAATGTATGATACTATGCATTCACTACTAGGAAAAGGGCTATAGATGAAATGGACACTAATGGCGCACCAGACATGTGGTGCGCCACTACTATATACTAATGGCGCACCATGTGTTGGTGCGCCATTAGTGTCCAAATACTAATGGCGCACCACATCCCAGGTGCGCATTTAGTAACAATTTTTTTTTCAAAACTAATAATGGCGCACCAGGGGATAGTGCGCCATTACTAGTTAAACTAGTAATGGCGCACCACATCCACGGTGTGCCATTAGTAAAAAAATTAATTTTTTTTATTTTTTTTTCAAAACTAGTAATGGGGCACCAGGGGATAGTGTGCCATTAGTAATTTTAACTAGTAATGGCGCACCACATCCACGGTGTGCCACTAGTAATTTTTTTTCAATTTTTTTATTTTTTTTTCAAAACTAGTAATGGCGCACCACTCCCACGGTGCGCCATTACTAACTTGGCCCAAAAATTCCACCGAATGCACCCCCCTGTGGACCGCCTTTTCAGTTCTAAAAAAAAGAAAATGATAAAAATGTCAAAAAATAAAAGAAAATAAGTTTCCCATGTGATATGTGGTCTAGTTGTTGGGAAAATTTACAAATATGAATTTCGACTTTATTTGCAAAGTCTCCCTGAAAATTTGTAAAATGGGCATAACTTTTAAATACGAACTCGGATTAAAAAGTTTTTTATATGAAAAATCATCTACCCGAAAAGTTACATCCGAATTTAACCGGGAGAACCCCGTTAGACATTTTCAAAATCCCCAAAAACCTAACAGAAAAAAGTTACGGGGCTTTCAGGATCTAGAGGCAAAAAAAATTCAAACTTACTAGTGGCGCACCGTGAATGTGGTGCGCCACTAGTAACAGAAAAAAATGGTTTTGAATTTTTTTCAAAAAATGATACGTAATATGACCGGGAAGTTTGAAATATTTTTCAAAATTTCATCATAGTCATGAACATGAACAAAGTCCCAGACATCAACAAGGTATAATAGAATTGATATGCTAGATATATCAACAAGTGCATGTGAAGTGAGTTGTTGCTGGGGTTGGATAGAACTCTGAAGTTAAGCGTGCTTAGGCTGGAGTATTGTGAGGATAGGTGACCTTTCGGGAAGTTTGACCACGGAGTGCGATTTGACCTGAGATTAAGCATATTGATTCGAGATTAAGCCATAGTGAACTGAGATAAGAAGAAAACGAAAAAAATTGAAAAAATTTGACGAAAAATGGTTTCCTCGCTTTATATTTTAAAAGCAACCATTACCACTTCTATCATTAGTATACCAGATACTAATGACGCATCGTGGGCTATAGTAATGACGCACCACAGGTGCGCCATTAGAAAAAATATCTAATGGCGTGGTGCTAGTGGCGCACCTGTAGTGCGCCATTACTAGCGAAAATAGATGCGCCACTAGCAGCCCTTTTTCTAGTAGTGATTAGGGAGCTAGTATCACACACTAGTATCATATGCATGATATTAGTATATGATACTTCCCATTACGACCAGCATAGTGGGTAGTAACATAAATATGGTATCATGCAAAGCTTCATTTATTAGGTTATAGACTCATATTGCATTGGGACATGTGATGTTACCGTAACTAGCTAAGTTCCTCAAACTACCTCTCTTCTCATTAACTCATTGCCACATAAGCAAATTTGCTGAGTTGGACTCGATGTTACTACTGAAGTTACTCTCCCTGTGGCTAGTCTAAAAGCCATCTGCCCCCGCATTACATCCGAGAAGATCGCCACGGCCGTGTTTTTACTGTGCCCAGATGAAAAAAAGAAGTGTGAGAAAGAGCGAGAAAAACGCGTCCGCATCTACCTTCCTGAGTAACACCGCGCTGGGTAAACCCTTTTTCCTTTCCTTCCACAAGTCCAGTTACAAATTTTTAGTTACTTTCATTCACACGATAATATGGTTACATTCATTTAACACCATAAATTTAGTTACAGATTTTTACCAAAGCTTACTGAAATGAAGTTCAGTTCAGCAGACCATGTCTATTGGAAGGAAGCAAATTTCATGCCTTCTGAATCATACGTAGCCATCATATTTTATTTCAGACCAAATCATCCCAGCTCAGTGTATCCTGTTAACAACTACAACACCTTGATTAGTGCGCACAATCTAGCCTGGCGCCCCAGTCACTAGTTCAATAATATAGTGCGTATAGTTGTTTTTCCAAAAGTCAAACCTTGTAGAGTTTGACCAAGTTTATTATTTTAAAAATATCAACATGAAAATACCAAATAAATATAAATATAAGTATAAATATATGACGAAAAATGGTTTCCTTGCTTTATATTATAAAAGCAACCATCACCACATTACATCCACGCAGGCGATGAAGTGGACTAGAAGTCGGGGAAACATTATTCATGTTGTGCACGGCTCTATCATCGGCACCACGACTCCGCAACGTAGTTCCGAAGTCCCTATCACCTCCCACCACCAGAGCGGCCGTTCGCACGGGTGTACTGGTGATGGTTGTTTAGATTTTTGGGAATGGGAGGGGGGAGGGGGCAGGCTAGTGTGTCAGGTGAAATTAAGTATTCACATATGGTAGATAAATATATTTTTTTCTCTATATAACTTGATTAAAATTTGCGAAGTTCGATTTTGATATACACAGGTACTCTCTCCGTATCAAACTATAAAACGCTTTTTGACACGGAGAGAGTAGCACACAACAACTGCATGACGTTAATTCAGCTAGGGTCCCGCAATCCGGCCCGGACGATTAACACCGCTGCCTGGACATGGCGAGTACGCGGGCGGCCGCGCATGTGCCAAAAGCTAGTGTCGGTGCCGGGCGGCCGGTGATCTGGGTTGGTCCAACGGTGCCTCCAGCAAGCTAGCTTGCCCACAGCTGCGTCGGATCGATCGAGAACAAGATCACAACCAATGCATATCACGGTAACGGAACCGTATCGAATCGAATCGAAACCCCGGATCGATCGAGCTCCGTCCATGCACATGCCCGCATTCTGCTCCAGAAACCTACCTAGCAATCAAATCCTGCTTCACGCGTTCGGCGCCGTCCGTTGCGCGCAGACGTCCAGTCGTCTGGCACCGCATGCATCTGGCTACCCACGCGACGCTCACGTCGCATCAAGGAAGTGAGGGCCGAGTCAGTCGATTGGTCGGTCTCATCGCAAACCAGCCGGGCCGGCCGCGGCATGGTCGGAAAAGGGCGCGTGCGGTCGCCCGTCTCCCGGCGGCCGGGGCCGGCGTTGATTTTCGGCCGGTTGCCTGCCGAGCACACGCGGCCACGCAACGCTCCTTTCAATGGATTATTATTGTTGCCAGCCCAGCTGGTTGAAGACGTACACCAGCCAACGTGACATGCTACTTCTGATTGCCTCTTTCTGATCTCTGTACAATCGAGCTGGGGCCGTTTTCGAAAGTGGACGCCGGCCCCATGCAATGCAATGCATGATTGATGTACACTACGTACGCAACCAACCAAACCGGTGAGACGCACACCGCCAGGTTTCGCCGATACGGGGTAGCACGAACGTGGATGTACAGGTACGTTCTACTTCATTTTTCGATTGTTTCCTCCTTCGGATTTCATCCCGGCCTAAGAGCAACTCCCAACGCGGTGACCCAAAAGGACGTTGCTTTCTTCCACTCTTTATCCGTTTGGCTTGCCCATACGTGTCCGTTTTTTCATTTGGGTCCGCCGGTGCGTCTAACTCATTTTATGGCATGTCCGCCCGGCATTCGCTCGAACACCTGGTGGGCCAGCTCCCATGTCGTGCCCTGCCATGCCCTGCTACTCGGCCCCGCCCCGCCCCGCAGATTCCGCCCCACCACACCCTCCAGTTCGGGCATGCCCCGCCTCGCATCGCTCGCCCGCCGCGCCCCGCTCGCAGCGCCCACATCCTGCCGTGTCGTAACCCCGCGCACTCGCCCGCAGCACCTACCCGCGGCGCCCGCGTCCCTTTGTTCCGTGTCCTCCCCCCCCCCCCCCCCCCCGCCCGCCGGACATGCTCGCTTCCGCGCTGACGCCCGTCCACGTACTCCCGCAGCCACCCGCGTGACCTCGCGGCATTTGCCAGCTCCTAGCCCAGGCATTACGGCGTCCCTGCTCCTCGCGTCCAGCGGCTGCACGACGGCGGTGTAGGCGGCGGGGAGAGGCGGGTGCGGGAGCGAGGTGGCGGCACGACACAGCGGGCATGACGACGCATGCACAAAATTCGAAGGGGCAGCGTCGACCTCCTCGCCCCTGCTGCCACTGCGGGTCTCGCCGAAGGGGTAGCCGCCTCGACGTCGGACCGGGTGTCCCTGGAGGCAGCTACAACGCTCTGTCGGCCTAGCTGCTCTATCGCGCGATGGTCCACGTCTCTGGCGAGGCGGCCGGGCGACCGCGGTGGTGCACATCTCTGGCGAGGCGAGAGGGAGGCGTGGTCGTGCACATCTTCGGCGCGCGGCGGTGCCGCGATTGGCATTCGGCGGAGCGGCTCGGTGGGCGGGCTAGTGGTAGGCCAGTGTGAGAGAAAGAGAGAAAGGATGGGTGGGTGAATGACAGGTGGGCCAGGGGAATGTGCAGTGGACAGAAACGGGCAAAGAGGACGCATAATACGTTCGCTTTGTGTCCGCTTCAGACCAAATCAGAACCAAATTGAAGCCGGAAATGGGTCCAAGTGGACACGAAACAAACAGAAAATGGAAATGGGTGTATGCGTTGGGCATCGACTTTTGTCCGCGTAGACCCGAACAGACACAGGCGAACAATTTGGCTCGTTGCGTTGGAGTTGCTCTAACACCTTCCTTCTAAAAGCTCATCCTTTTTTTTTTTTGAGCAAAAGGTGTTTCCCCGGTTCTCCCCATTTTTCTTAAAGAACCATATAGAGGTTTACAACTTTTTTTCCGTCAGACTTAAGTGCTGCAACAAGAGCCTAGCTATATCACTGGTTACACCAGAGACTAGAGTAACTTCCAACTACAACCCTGACATCCAAGAACAAAGCTGACAAGTTCACATCAGATCAACATTTCGAAAAGAGCTACAAGCTTGAACCAGCGAGATAAAACAAGGTCTATCAAAATACAGACAAAACCCAAAGACAGATAAGGAGTCAGAGTAAAGATCTAGAGCCGGGAATCAACAACAAACAAACAAGTCTATACGTAAAAGAGGTTCGAACAAAGGGGTCCCCTGCGTAAGGTGCACCAGGTCAGGAATGCATTATGCATACGTAGTGGCTGCGATGATTTCATAATGAAAGAGTCGAGTCGAGTCGTCCTCGTCAAGCAAAACAGCTTATCTTTATATAAAGAAGCACATACGTACACGCGTGTTCTTGACTTATCCGTCAGGACGCACCGGGTCTGTCTTGATTTGGAGTTGGGACAGCACGCGGTGAACGGACTGATAGTACACGGGTGGAGTCAAGTCATCCCGTGTGCTGCAAACGCAGGCCGCAAGGTCAGGTCAAGCTGGACCTACCTTAACCGGCCACATGCTGTGTTTAATCTTCACTGAATAGCAGTGCAATTTCGAAGAAGAACAGTGTTGTACTGCTCGTTGATTTCATTAGGCCAAGTCGGCCACAGTCACCAGCACTACGTGTTTGTGCTGATGTTCCTGCCAATAGCGGACATGTCTGATTAATCGGTGCACGTTTTGCACCGCTACCTTGTTGTTTAAGGGCCGTCCAGCAACACAGTAGCCCGTCCCGAATGACCCGGCCGTGGATAAAATTCCGCAAAAGCTTGATCGAGATAGGTAGATGTTGGCCGTTCCATTGCTACCACTGGGTCGGTCTGGGTGCATGACCACATCGTACGTACAGTACGTGATGTGCTTTCAACAGTTTACCACACGACATCAGTGTCCACTGGTCAGTCAAGGTAGCAGGGTCATTCACAGTACTTTATACATCACGCAACATATACACACGCCACTACATTCCACTGAGACTGAACTTCAGCAAAAACCTGCATGCGTGTTTGTGTGGCAAGCGAGAGAGTTACGGCCGGTGCTAATTGAACTAGCAGGACACGTACACCACACGATCTGCGGATGTGAACGGGTAAAAGGCGCAGGAGGTCGCCTTCGTGCATGCATATATCGTGGTGCGCGCCAACGAACCGTGGGAAAAGTGCAGTACACGCAGGAACAAAGGTGTGTGCGTGTTGTAATCGTTTGCCAAAATGGGTAAGAGCTAGGTAGCGCACCAAGCAGGCTAGCCTACGCACGCAGTGAGAAGAGCACGCACGCTCACACCCGCACAAGTGTCTCAAATTCGATAAATGTTTGTAAATTGATTTTTACGCAAACTTGTTTTGTCATGAATCTATTCGCAAGCTTTTGTGTGCTTCCGTGAGAGGCACATATTTGCTTTAGACGGAGGCGCAGTTTCACTTCCGCAAGATGCATATATGTTCCTCTCAAAAAAGAAAAGAAAAGTGGGAAAAAACTGTGCTTCTGGCTCGATCATTTTTTCTTACGGTTTTTTCGTGGAAAAAAGTCCATCGAAACCTATCAACACGCAGTGGCGGATCTAGGACCCAGGCCGGGGGGGTCTAGGCCTGGGTCGTCAAGATGAAGTACTTCCTTCACTGTGGTGTATTTGGGCACTGTAGTCATACTGTAGCTGTACTGTAGCAGACTGGGGCCCGGGGCTTGGGCCAATCCTGGCTCCGCCCCTGTCAACGCGGGAACCTATCAACATGTGATCTACTCCCTCCGTCTCATAATATAAGAGCGTTTTTGACACTTCACTAATGCTCTTATATTATGTGACGGAGGGAGTAGTTTTGAAGATCTCGATACAAGGAACCCAATAGTGAAAACGGTTCGAGATTGAATGCACAATTTAATAGATAAAATGTTTTGAACAAACGAATCGACAAAAAAAAAAGGAAAACCCCGAGGTTGCAAAAAATGTGCACATTTTGTGTGCCACTTGTTGCCATCTAGGAAGGTATGAGTGACGTTTGCAAGAGGTACCCCTTAACTAGTGATTTCGGCAAATAGGCATCTCTCTGTCCATACAACAGAGCCAGCCCGGACTCAAGTACAAGTAATGTGAGGCGCATATGCATATGCTTGGTATCAAAGAAATCCAACTAATATGAATAAGCAAATCTTTGGACGTGTTGATCTACCAAACGACAAGTTAGTGAATGCGATGCATTCATGTGAATAGTACATTTTCATAAACATCCATGCACGTAACGATGATGGCCAACCCTCCAGAAAATTGGTTGGAACTAACTATCCACATGCATGTTGGTGACCGATGTAGATTATAAGTATCCCATCGAATTTTAGGGTTCTCATCTCCAGTTCTTGTATCAACCAAAGATTGACCAATCGATCCTCAATATTCACATAGTGACCGCATGACCGCATGAAAACCGGTCGGCGAGTCGTTAGGGATTGGGAGGTATCGGCATATTAACTCAAACAATGTTGTTACATATTGTGGAATGGAATGTACACAGTATTATTCCACGCAATATATGCATTCACATGGAGAAGGATGTATTGTCTACAATGGGCAGACAAGGATTTCAATGATGCTCTCTACTTCAAATCTTGTAGCGGGCCAACATTATATGTAGCCCATGTCACATCTCCACATTAGTCTCATCTACAAACGACGGCGCACGAGCATAAATAAAACTATAGAAAACACCTAAAAACGGAGCCCTCCTCCATGGTCCGAGGGCCAAAGGAGATGAGGCGGATTAGCGGCGGTGCCGATGAGAGGCACGAAAATCCCTAGCGGAGCGCCTTTGTGTCCCCGGAGAGAAGATTACCCCGAAATTAACATGGTCCGTTTATTCCTTCTATTCCAACTACCAATTTTGGTTCGTACTTCAACACGGCTGTCACGGGGTACCACCGTTAAAAAGCAGGGAGTACCCGATCTCAATGGTAAAATTGTAATCACAAAGGGTATTTTACGTGTTAATTGTATCTCTTACCTATAATTAATCATTAAATATAATCTTGAATTACTGTAAATAAAACATAATCCCAAATTACAAGAAGTTCCTTGATCATGTGATCAACATGCAACGAAGGGTACGTAGGTACGATGGAGAGGGGCCTTGCCAAAAAGGTGAATGTCAATAGAGGCGAGGATGGGCAGCCGACGCGTGGCGAACAATCTCGAGTGAACTCCATGTACTACTGGGATTGACCATTTGCCAATCCCACACCTCGTTTGCTTGTCATTTGTTTAATCGACGGAAATGCAATTGCGGAACTGAAAAACGTAATTGCTTGATCATGCTTAGTCGTCTCCTTGTGTATTTTGAAAAGAGATTTTTTTGAAGTACATCATACTACATGATACATTGGGTAGTATTTAATCGACCATATGGTTAATATGGATCAGTCTCTCGGCTATATTGGTAATTCCATTTTATGGGTGTTCTCTTTCAGTTTTACATAAGTAACGATTAATCTAATATAATTAATTAAACTGATCACATCCCGCGGCCCCAAAACTCCAAGCAAATGCCCTGGCACAAGGACCTCCGTCCCTAGGACCTCTCCCATTCGAACGTCCTGTCATACGACCCTTAACCCTCCTGTTCGATCTATATTAGTTCATCACATTCAATTTGGATACAAGCAGGGAATAAGTAGCAGCAAGAGAGGGTAATCGAGAAGTAGAGCCAGGGGCTGGGAAGAGGATAACATCACAGGTGGCCGGTTCGGGAATCAGTTCTTTCGTGCCTCCCACTCTCTACACTTGCAGCTTATATATATAAATCGCATTGTGAGCTATATATTTATGATCTCATATGTATATGACATACTATGGAATGAAAACAATATAAAGCTTCTGAGCACAAACAAAATGGTTTTGAAACATGTTCTTCGTCAAATTGTAATGCAAAATATTGGGCATAAAAGAATCTATAAAGATAGATCAAAAAGTCTGGTTGAGCTAAAATAAGTTTATATATTTTGACAAATGTTTTAAAAGGTTTAAATAGATAAAATGTTTTCTCCCAATATCATGTAACTCGATGCTTATGAGAATCAATCGATAAGCATGGATAGATGAATGAATTCATCTTGCTAAGTTATGATATATAATAGGGCCAAAGAGTTTTACTAAGTGTTGGTAACGGATATCAAGGATCTAAAAATAATAAATGTATTATATTGAGAATATGAAGTTAAAGTTCATTATTGACAATATATGAATATCAACTTCATAATTGATATAATTTTGCTATGATAATTATGTAGAATTATTTTATGAACAATACCGTTGATTCTACAAGGATAGGGATATGTATTTTTGAAAACATTAGATGTTTTCAATATTGTCTAGATCAAGAAATGTCTTGATATAATTGGATGTTACAAAAGTTGTAAGAAACTCATAAATATTATGTTGTGAATATGGCTAATCAAGAAGAGAGTCTTGATATAAATGGATCAATCCAAACTATGAAATGGATATAATCAAGAACAATCTTGATATAGTTGGTGTGATTCTAAGTGCAATGAGTCCAATAACATTTTATTTTGAATAAAATGTTATAGATCAAAGCAAGATGGATTGAGATTCTTAAAATCACACAAGACTAACACAAATATTACAGTGTTTTGAATATGTCAAAACTAGTGACAATGGCTCTACCACAAGCAAAGAATGAGCAACACTAGATAAGCCATAGGTGTTTGAAGACTATGCAACTAGATTATTGACTCTAATGCAAGTGGGAGACTGTTGGAAATATGCCCTAGTGGCAATAATCTTTTATTGTTATATTTCTGTTATTCATAATTAAGAGTTTATACTTTTATCCTAGAATATGTGATTTAGTGGAAAAACTCATATGCACGTGTGAAATGATAAATGGTTAACAATAGGTTCCCGGTCTCGCCTCTAAGACTGGCTCAACTCTTGTTGGTGATCATGTTTTTTGGATCTTAGGATATCGTTAAGTGTAACGATGGTCGTAAAACAACATTGAGGGTATGATGTTAAAAGAACAATCGTATTGAATCGACCCAAACTTGTCTGTTATACTTTGTGATTATATCGTCTAAAAACATTTGTTATAACATGGGGTTTTAGCATGTGTTTTAGTTCCTCGGACCGTGAGAGTGTCTCGGTCACTTCCTACCAGACGGTGGATTTTGGGATTTCTCAAACGTCGTATGTAACAAGGTGGTCATAGCGACAACTTTCAAGCTCACTGAGAAGTTTGAAAAGTGGTCGGATAGCTCGAGAGTGGGATTTGGTTCTCCGACAATGAAGAGATATTCTTAGGGCTCTCTCGGTGAGACGCATCCATCATCGTCTGGCCAGACACAGGTGACTATGTCACGGGGATGCCGAAACACGTTAATGAGAAAGAAGAACAAAACCAGTAACGGGAGTAACGGTATAGTGAGTATTGTGATGACTCAGGAGAATACCGATGCACACCGGGTTTTGTAAAGTATCACGAAGCAAAGGTAATATCGCATGATAACCAAAGGTTCACTCGAATATTATTCGTGTAATCATACTGACAGAGATAGATGTCCACGGTTTCGCTATCGGTCATTGAACAAAGGTGTTTTCGTTCATGTCTATGATTTACCGAACCTACGGGGTCACAAGTTTAAGGTAATCACGATATGCTGAGTGTTAGTGGGACAGGAGTGATGAGAATATATTTGTGGAGTTGTTTCATTGATATCTGGAAGAGTTCTGAGAGGTTTCGAAAGCGTTTCCGGGTCACTGGAAGGGTTTCAGTGAATATCGGGTAATACCATGTATTATCGATTAATATATATATATATATATATAGGTGGAAAATATTTCCAAATATGTTAAATTATCTATATAATCCTCTGAAAATGTTTATAAAAAATATATATTTAATTTAATATCAATGGGCCTAATAAGGCCAAGAGGTGGAGAAGGAATTGGGCCACAAGGGCCCAATAGGGGAAGCGCCCCCCTTTTCCCTATGGGGAGGCCGAATCCTATTGGGGGAAGGACTCCTCCTTCCCCCCTTGGCCATCGCAAGGGGAGGGGAGTCCTCCCCCCCTTCGTGGAGCCCCCTCCTCTTCCCTAAAGGTATATATACAAGAGGATTTCCACCCTATGCAACACAAGCTTTGGAGCCTCCTCTAGTTGATTTAGTTCTAGTTCTAGTTGGTCCTAGTTGACTAATTAGAGCTAGCCGTAGGCACCTCTAATCCTCATAATTAGAAGCTCCGTGTGGTTCTAATCTCCTTCTTCTAATTCTCCGGCGACGATTAGCTCTGGACGGCTAAACGCTGTCGGATTGGAAAGTCCGTACGCTTCCAACCAGGTGGAGAGGTCGTGTTTTCGGTCTTCTGTTCATGGGATCGTTCGAGGGCGGTTTGCGGGATCGTCATCGACATTCGAGGAACTCCAAGTACGATCTACACCGACTCGTCAACTTCCGCTGCAATCCTGGAGTCAGTAACGATCGTTGATCCAAACCCTATATGCATCATCATATTGTTCCTATGTGATCATAGGGCGATTTTTTTGTTTTCTACTACATTTCCCAATAGTGACCGCGCGGCGATGCTGGTGTGCTATCCCCGTGCAATCAGTGGGATGATGATGTTCTCTTGATGACTATTTTGCCCTCGCGATGCCGATCTCTTGGCCGGCTCGCCAATGGGATGATCCGATGAGGTCGACCTCGCTCGACGAAGCGATGATCTATCTGGCGTAGGTCGGCCACCGTGGAGCAACGTTGTAGGGCTGGTTTTACACCAACACGACGGTGAAGATTACCTCGGAAAGGGATTCAAAATTTGTAGGCACATGCTTGAGAACAAAACACAATACGCTAGAGACAGTTTCCTTCAAAAAGGACATCCGGTAAACCGTTCATGAAAAATATGAACTTGGGTCGTATTCGTTTCCGCATAGAAAAAAGATCAGAAAAATTGATGCATTCGTCAGACATTTCTTGGAGTTTGAACGATCGGATCGAGCTAAAATTTTGAGGGGTTGTCGACATAGGAATTTCGCAGCCCATCAATGGTTGGAGCTTCCAAAAGACGCTTGACCTTACTGTTGGACTCCTCGGCCTAAACTCGTCTAGATCCCCGTCCAGTTTCGACAGGGCTCCGGTATATCGGAGATTGCCGGAGGTTCCTCCATTGGAACACGATAAGATTTTACAGGATAGTTGTAGACTCAATTCCACACAATTCTACAAAAGCAATCGTCGAAGCGACGCTCAAGGAGGCGAGGATGGCGAACACGGATCCGCTGTCCAAAAAAATTGCTGTCAATCTGCAGATGAGCCATCGATCCTTTGTGATCACATAACAGAGCTCTCAATGAAAGCATCAATGTCGCTACTAAAATTGGTAGACCTCGGGTTAGGGGGTCCCGAGCTATGGATCTCAGATCTATGGGTAACAGGGGATCACTAGTAGAAAAAAGACCTAATGTGAGACACATTAGTCCCAGTTTGATTTTAGCCCGGTACTAATGGTACCATTAGTTCCGGTTCGAACGTCTATGTATTAATGTTGGTTCGTGTTGAACTTTTAGTACTGGTTCGTGTTACGAACCGGTACTAAAGGGGTGATGGCAGGCTGGCGTCAGGCCGGGGCCCCACGATCACCTTTAGTACTGGTTCGTGGCACAAACCGGTACTAAAGGGCTAACCTTTAGTACCGGTTCGTGCCATGAACCAGGACTAAAGGGGTCTGATCTATAGTCCCGGTTGCACACACAAACCGGGACTATAGGGCAATTTTCAAACTCTACACCCCCCCTGTATCGACACTTCAGTTTTGAAAAAATCAAAAGAAAATGATAAAAACTTCAAAAAATAAAATCCTTCGAGAGGTAGTTATATTACTACATCTACTAGTTAGGAAAATTTGAAAACTTAAATTTGGACATGTTTTGCAAAAAATGTAGGGAAAATATAAAACGGCTATAACTTTTGCGTATGATGTCGGAAAAAAAACCGTATAATATATCAAAAAATTCAGCACGAAAATCCGCATCTGATTTTGACCGCCTACGGCCTGTTTGCAATTTTTTAGAATCCTCAAATTCCAAAAGGAGAAAAAGATATGCTCAAATTTCAGTTTTTTTAATTTTGGTTAAATCTAGTCAAACTATGGTCAAACTACTTATTCAAGAAGTATTAATGTTACTACATACTTATTCAAGAATATTAGTGTTACTAAATAATTATTTCAATTTTTTGAATTTTGGTCAAATCTGGTCAAACTGTGGTCAAACTATGGTCAAACTTATTCAATAAATATTAGTGTTACTAAATAATTACTGTTTTTTAGAATAATAGTTTCAAACTCAAGCGGTGAAATGTGTGACCTAATGCTCAAGCTAAACTGCTGAGGGTTAATCGGATTTACAGCTTACATTTGTCAGGAAAACAACAAGTGTAGAATTGGAAAGTAGGGGAATAGAACTCCGAAGTTAAGCGTGCTCAGACTGGGGGAGTGAGAGGATGGGTGACCGGCCAAGAAGTTAAGACGATTTGGAATGAGTGATCCACATTTGAGTAGTTAAGAGAGGTGATTAGAGACTAAATCATCAAATAATTCAGAAAATTGAAAATCGAAATAAAAAATTCAATTTTTTTCCAAAATTTTTAGAAAAAAAATTCAAAAAAAAAACCCTTTAGTACTGGTTGGTAACACCAACCGGTACTAAAGGTCCCCCATCCCACGCCGCGAGCTCACGCCACGTGATGGGCCTTTAGTGCCGGTTCGTGCCGAACCGGTACTAAAGGGGGGGGGGGGCTTTAGTCTCCACTCTTTAGTGCCGGTTGCAGAACCGGCACCAAAGGCCCTTACGAACCGGTGATAAAGCTCCGTTTTCTACTAGTGGATGAAGAAGACAATATTTACACATGTTCGGGCCCTCTTAAAGAGGTAATACCCTACGTCTTGCTTTGACTTTATTGATCATTGTGTATCGAGTACAAGTTTGATCTATCTCGAGAAACCCTAGTAGTAGCGTTGGATGGAAGCATAGCTGTGGCACTGCGGCCGCGCTACTACTATGACCCTACATCTAATGTTTAGCAGTAACATGGGTTGGTCACGTGCTACAACTAACCTACATAGCAGAATGCTACACCTACCTAGCTGTAGCGTGTGTTCAACCAACACTACTGCTCAAATTTCCTGTATTTTTATTTTATTTTTGTGTATTTGCGCTGTATTTGTACTGGTTTTATATAGTAGTCTCATCATATAATGAGTTATTATATCGGTGGGTGAAAAAGACGTGAACTAGATTTGAGTGGAGGCAACATGATGTAGATCCAAAGTACTACTAATCTAAACTTGGTCCAAACTTAGACGTGGATCGTGATGAGTTTATCAAGCCCGGCTGTAGACGGCCTAATCGGTGCAACATGGCGGTATGCTGTTCAGCGGTTTTGTATCATGTGCAGATGTATCGAGAAATAAGATTGACAGGGATCCTCCCGACTCCTTAGCCGTTTGGATCCCTGGCCGTTGGATCTATGTGCTTGATCGGATGTGGGCCGTCGGATCAAGCTCTCGGATGACCTGCGTCATCGGATTAAAGAGTTGGCACTGTAGGAATAAACAGTTTCACCCCACTTTAAAGATCTCATGCCACCGCCGATATTACGGTGCCCTCGCAAGGGTATTTTCATCATTTCACGTCTTAGGTCAACACGTGCTCATCTCAGATTCACAGGCTCCTCCCCAAATGATCTCTCTCTCTCTCTCGCGCGCGCACGTGAGCCGCCGCCTGCGTTCTTCCCCATCCGCCGCCGCCGCCCCCATCCTCCGCGTCCGCCGCCTCCGCCACAAAACATCCTCCCCGTCCACCGCCGCCATGCCATCGCCGCCACCTACCGTACGACACTGTGAACGAAGCGACCAGAGAGGGAGGCATCGCTGGTGTCGTCAACCCATGCGGGTGCAACGCTGTGTGCGGTTGCCTCCGTGGGTTCGTGCCGCGGTCGACGGAGGTGTAGGCGTCGCGGGTCAACTGCGTAGGGGAGGATGGCTGCCGCCGCTTCCTCCCGCACTTGCTCGTCCCTCCTCCTCTACGCCTCCTCCACCCGAACCCTAACCCTAGCAGCTCGCCAGGACGCCGTCGTCTCCTTCGCCCAGCCCGCCAGACCCACGCCGTCCAGTTCCCCGGCGTCGCCGCCTCCTCGTGCACCCTCCTTGCGCGCGCTCTCCTCCCGCAGCCTCTTCCTATCACAAGGCTACACCACCGCCGGCGGCAGCAAAATGCAATAGAGGGTGCCACCACAGGGACGGGTGAGAGGAGCTATGGTGAGCGCCCTTCCTTTGCCTCCTCTTGCTTGTAAGCCAACACGTGAGAGCTAGGAGGAAGGGGTGGAGGCCATGGAGGTCGTGGGGGAGAGGATCAGGATGTCGCGGGGGAAGAAGAAGATACCCCACTCGTTCCTGGAGTTGGTCTTCGCGTCATTTCATTGTATGCTGCTACCTCTTGAGCTTGCGTTGGTTTTCCCCGAAGAGGAGAGGATGATGCAGCAAAGTAGCGTAAGTATTTCCCTCAGTTTTTGAGAACCAAGGTATCAATCTAGTAGGAGGCCACGCTCAAGTCCCTCATACCTGCACAAATCGATAGCAACTCGCAACCAACACGATTAGGGGGTGTCAATCCCTTCACGGTCACTTATGAGAGTGAGATCTGATAGAGATAATATTTTTGGTATTTTTGGTATAAAGATGCAAAGTGAAAAGTAAAATGCAAAGTAAAAACAAAGCAAGATTAAAGTGATGGAGATTGATATGATGAGAATAGACCCCGGGGCTATAGGTTTCACTAGTGGCTTCTCTCAAGAGCATAAGTATTCTACGGTGGGTGAACAAATTACTGTTGAGCAATTGACAGAATTGAGCATAGTTATGAAAATATCTAGGCATGATCATGTATATAGGCATCACGTCCGTGACAAGTAGATCGAAACGATTCTGCATCTACTACTATTACTCCACTCATCGACCGCTATCCAGCATGCATCTAGAGTATTAAGTTAAAAACAGAGTAACGCTTTAAGCAAGATGACATGGTGTAGAGAGATAAATTCATGCAATATGAAATAAACCCCATCTTGTTATCCTCGATGGCAACGATACAACACGTGCCTTGCTTCCCCTTCTGTCACTGGGAAAGGACACCGCAACATCGAACCCAAAGCTAAGCACTTCTCCCATGGCAAGAACTACCAATCTAGTTGGCCAAACCAAACGGATAATTCGAAGAGACTTGCAAAGATAACCAATCATACATAAAAGAATTCAGAGAAGATTCAAATGTTATTCATAGATAGACTTGATCATAAACCGACAATTCATCGATCTCAACAAACACACCGCAAAAAGAAGAAGATTACATCAAATAGATCTCCACAAGAGAGGGGGAGAACATTGTATTGAGATCCAAAAAGAGAGAAGAAGCCATCTAGCTAATAACCATGGACCCAAAGGTCTGAGGTAAACTACTCACACTTCATCGGAGAGGCTATGATGATATAGAAGCCCTCCGTGATAACGGCCCTCTCCGGCGGAGCTCTGGAACAGGCCCCAAGATGGGATCTCGCGGATACAGAAAGTTGCGGTGGTGGAATTAGGTTTTTGGCTCCTGTTCTGATCGTTTGGGGGGTACGTGGGTATATATAAGAGGAAGAAGTACGTCGGTGGAGCTTCGAGGGGCCCACGAGGCAGGGGGGCGCACCCTAGGGGGGGCGCCCCCACCCTTGTGACCGCCTCTTCGATGCCTTGGCGTAGGGTCCAAGTCTCCTGGGTCTTATCCGGTGAGAAAATCACGTTCCAAAGAGAATTTTTCTGTTTGGACTCCGTTTGATATTTCTGTAACGCCCTCGATGCGGCTATATCTCCCACGTGTCGAAGCACGACTTAGAGGCATAACCGCATTGAAAGCAATGTCACAAGTGAGGTAATCTTCACACAACCCATGTAGTTCATAAGGGAAAGAGATACATAGTTGGCTTACAATCGCCACTTCACACAATACATGAGTAAAGCAGTACATCATACAGATACAATCAAGGTCCGACTACGGAACCAAAATAAAAGAAGACTACCTCAAATGCTACACAGATCCCTGATCGACCCCAACTGGGCTCCACTACTGATCAACTTGAACGAAACAACACAATGAACAAGATCTTCATCAAACTCCTCCTTGAGTTCGGGTGCGACACCTGCACGGTTCATCGGCACCTGCAAACTGGTTTTGGAAGTATCTGTGAGTCACGGGGACTCAGCAATCTCACACCCGCGAGATCAAGACTATTTAAGCTTAAAGGTAGGACAGGGTAGTGAGGTGGAGCTGCAGCAAGCGACTAGCATATATGGTGGCTAACATACGCAAATGAGAGCGAGAAGGGAAGGCAAAAGCACGGTCGAACAACTATGATCAAGAAGTGATCCTGAAACTACTTACGTCAAGCATAACTTCAACACCGTGTTCACCTCCCGGACTCCGCCGAGAAGAGACCATCACGGTTACACACGCGGTTGGTGTATTTTAATTAAGATCAACTTCGGGTTTTCTACAACCGGACATTAACAAATTCCCATCTGCCCATAACCGCGGGCACGGCTTTCGAAAGATAATACCCTGCAGGGGTGTCCCAACTTAGCCCATTATAAGCTCTCGCGATCAACGAAGGATATTCCTTCTCCCCGGGAAGGCCCGATCAGTCTCGGAATCCCGGCTACAAGACATTTCGACAGTAATAAAACAAGTCCAGCAAGGCCGCCCGATGCGCCGACAATCCTGATAGAAGCCGCACATATCTCGGTCTCAGGGCAACACCGGATGAGACAGGCTACGAGTAAAACCAGGCCTCGAGTTTCCCCGCGGTGGCCCCGCAGGCGGCTCGGTTCTGACCAACACTTAGACAAGCATTGGCCCGGGGGGGCTAAATAAAAGATGACCCTTGGGTTAATTACTCCCAAGGGAAAAGTAGGTGGTGGTGAGGCAAATGGTAAAACCAAGGTCGGGCCTCGCTGGAAAAGTCTTATTCAAAGCGAACTGTCAAGGGGGTCCCATAAATCACCCGACCGCGTTAGGGTCGCAAAATCCGGGTACATAATACCGATATGACGGAAACTAGGGCGGCAAGAGTGGAACAAAACACCAGGCATAAGGCCGAGCCTTCCACCCTTTACCAAGTATATAGATGCATTAATTAAATGAGATATATTGTGATATCCCAACAAGTAAACATGTTCCAACAAGGAACACCATCTCCATGTTCCAACAAGGAACAAACTTCATCTTCACCTGCAACTAACAACGCGATAAGAAGGGCTGAGCGAAGCGGTAACATAGCCAAACAACGGTTTGCTAGGACAAGGTGGGTTAGAGGCTTGGTTTAGCAATATGGGAGGCATGATAAGCAAGTGGTAGGTATCGCAGCATAGGCATAGCAAAAGAGCGAGCAACTAGCAAGCAAAGATAGAAGTGATTTCGAGGGTATGGTCATCTTGCCTGAGATCCCGCAAGGAAGAAGAACGAGTCCATGAAGAAGACAAGCGGACGTAGTCAAACAAATCCTCACAACTCCGGAACGAAACCGAAGCTAACGAGAGAAACAACCCGGAAAGAAGCAAGCAACATAGTAAACAACCATCACATAACATGGCATGATATGCGAGATGTGGTATGCAATGCATATGCGTGCTCCGGAAGGAAAAAGATGAACAATGCATAATCTTGGCAAACCAAGTATGCCACTGGAAAGGTGAGGTGATTTCGGTTGAAATCGATATAAAGATCACCGGAATCGGATGCACGGTTTGCAAATGACAAGCAAAACAAGAATGACAAGTCTCTGCCATTAACAGCATGATGCTACTTATCAAGCAACAAGAAATTAGGCTACTGCACCCAAACGTACCAACAAAGCATATGCCAGTGATCTACTCAAGATGCTTGACAAAAGATGAACACTGAGCTACGGCTAAATCACACCATAACAGGATCAAACAAGCATGGCAAAAGTGCAAAAGATAACAGGTTCACAGACTTGGTGTAAATAACGACATGCCAGAAACTAACATCAGGATGACATGTTTAGAGCAAGGAAACAACATGCTACAGGAACAGGATATAGCAAAATAAGGAATGGCATGAATCTACTCAAAGCAGTTAACAAAAGTCCCTTACTGACCATAAGCCAAAAAGGATCAGAAAATATAATAACACCCATGTCAATTAAGCAAGTTTCGTTACAGGTTTCAGACTTGGCAGAAAACTGGACATGTCAAAAACAGATAACAAGTAGGCATGTTTACGAGCTCGATGCACTCACTACAAAGCTTTGCATGATAAAATAAGCATACATACATCAAGAAGACATGGCATAGAAGGTAGAAATGGCAAGAATAACATCATAGAATGTAAGGATCAACTACAACAAGCTTGGCAAAATCGAATAACATGTAAACAATCTGCCAGCAACATTTTATAGCAAAAGTAGAGCTCGATTGACTCAAGCTATAGCACTCCATAATTACAAACAAAGGAATGGATGGATAGAGCAAATCCATATTTTAAAAACACCCTTAATGATCATGCTCAAAAGAGGCATAGATCTCTCTGAAACAACATGAACACATGGCATAAAAATAACAGCAGGGAATGACTTGGTGAAAATACTAAGTCTCTGAAATCAGCAACATTATGATCCCTAGTTTGCATGCTTGTGCTAGTCACCACAAAGATCACAAAAATACATGGCATACACCCCTGTATATATGGCATGGCATATTACAAAACACATGTAGGACTCAACTCCATAGGGTGCACACATCAATCATGGCAAAAATGACAAAAGTGCATGTTCTGAAACAGATCTGAAACTAACATCACATAGCCCTCTTCTAACAGCATTACGGACAACAAGATGAGCTCAAATGAAAATGACGCAATGAGATGAAATGATCTACTCATCGATGCGAACAATTTGACATGCTACATGCCCAAAACGGAGCCACGGATGCAGAGTTATGATGCGATGAACAATGCTAAAAAAATATGCCGAGAAAAGCACTTAGGCGAATTATACCCTCCGGATCTAGGGTTTCTCCGAGCGCGCGAACCGTGGTCCGCTGGAGCTTCGCCGAGGAAGAGGAGGGAGGCAGCCGGGGTCGGAGGGGAGGCCGGATCCGGGCGGCTCCGGCCCGGATCTAGCCGGAGGAGGACCGGGCGGCGCCGGGGCGGCGCGCAAGCGGCGGCGCTGTGCGGCAGAGCCGGCTGGCGACCGGGGCGACGGGGCGTGCCGGCGGCGAGGCGGCGGGCGAACGGCGCGCGGGGAGGCGCACGCGCGTGGGCGGACGGCGGCGGGGGCGCGGGGAGGCGCTGGAGAGCAGCGGCGGCGCATCCGGGCGGCGGGGTCGGGCGGCGCGGCGCGGGACGCGAACGGCGGCGGCGGACGCTCGCTGGCGCGGGAGAGCTACGGCAGCGGGGAGCGGGCCGAGCGGGCGGACGGCGGTGGCGGCGCGGGCTCGTGCGGGCCCGAATCGGGTCCCGCGGGCCGCGGTGGGAGGAGAGAGAGAGGCGGGGTGAGGTGGCGCGCTGTGGTTGGGCGAGGCGGCGGCGGAGCTGATGTGGCACGACGTGATTCGTCGGAGTGATGTGGAGGCTGGACATGTCCGGCGCGGGGGCGGACGCGTCCGGCTGCGGGAGGAGGATGAAGCTAGGGTTGCACCGTGAATTTCGGGAGGGGATCACATATTTATAGGTAGAGGGGGCTAGGAAGCTCCAAATGGAGAGCGGTTTTCGGCCACGCGATCGTGATCGAACGACCGAGAAGATGGAGTGGGTTTAGGTGGGTTTTGGGCCACTTTGAAGGGGTGTTGGGATGCAAAGAGAAGGAGGCTTTTGCGGTTACCCGGCTAACCGTTGGAGCATCAAACGACCTCCGGATGACCCGAAACTTGACAGGCGGTCTACCGGTGCTATACCAAGGCCGCTTGGCAAACCTCGGTCCATTCCGAAAATTTTTAATACCCGCTCACGGAAAAAGGTAAAAGGGGACGCCGGGGAACATAGGAGCGCCGGATTGCAAAACGGACAACGGGGAAAAAGCTCGGATTCATGAAACGAACACGTATGCAAATGCGATGCACATGATGACATGATATGAAATGCAGATGATGACATGGCAAAGTGCAACACGCAAGCAACATGACATGGCAACGACGGCGAATAACTGGCGGACACCTGGCGCATCGCATCCGGGGCGTTACAATTTCGTTTCTTCGAAACACTGAAATAGGCAAAAAACAGCAATTCTGGGCTGGGCCTCCGGCTAATAGGTTAGTCCCAGAAATAATATAAAAGTGGAAAATAAAACCCAATATAGTCCAAAACAGTAGATAATATAGCATGGAGCAATCAAAAATTATAGATACATTGGAGACGTATCATATGCCCCTTGTTCTTCTTGCTCGTTGGCTGCTGCTCATCAATGATTTTTCTTTGTTTTCATGCATATTGGTCCGCTGTTACCGGATTCTTGTGCTTTTGGTCGATCCCCTGGTCGGTGCATCCATTGATATGTGCCAGCGCATCGTTTGGTAGCAGCCTGGTGCGTCTCCCTTCGTGGATCTGCAGGTCAACCCTTTTCTCCTCCTCGTTTCCACTCCTCTTCGTTTCCAAGGCTAGGTCCACAGTTGAATGGTGATATGATTGGTATGCAGTTTGGCCAACGAGGACCTTTTGTTTCTTGTTTTTTCTGGTAAAGGGAGTATTATTCTCTTTGCTTTTTTAGTGGAATGTGCCTCTATGCCTTTTGTTCCTTGCCTAGATCCTGGTAGGACCTACAATTGTCGTTTCTTTGTGCATGGAATGCTGGTGGTTTTGTTCTGTTGTGCATGAAAGGCTGGCTTGTTTGGAATTAGTGGGCTAGTTAGGTTCCAAGAGGGATGTTTGTTTATATTGATTAGTCAGATTGACCCCAAATCTCTAGGATGGACGTGAAGGTAATCGCTTGGCTATGAGTGTTTTTGGTTTCAAAGTGTTTCGTGAATCAAGGCGGAATGCAATTGCAAAAATTGGACTGCAGAGATGGTACTCACTTTTGCCATGACTGCATTTGCAGAATTAGTAATATATAGCTCTTGGGAAAGTAAAGTGCGTATACATATAATCTGAAACAGGTGTGGTTCTTTCAATCCTACCTTGTTACTGTTGAGACACACCATAGAGCATGTTATGCAAAGAGTATTAAAATTGGTAAAGCGCAAAGTATCCACTCAGGCGCAACTAGCTGATGCTTACAAAAGGATTGCATTGTTGCTTGATTTTTGTCATACTGAAATCTGATATGGGCGAATAAAAGCTAGGTACAGAAAGAAATAATAAGTAAGAAAATTAATTTTATAACTGTTGATTACAAGCATGCATCTGTATGGATTTATGAGATTCATAAAATTTTGACTGTAGCAGAAGATATGCCATAAAGAAAGCTGAACCACTGCACGTGGGGAAATAGAAGATGATCCTATATGTTTGGCTAGCCTGAGTGACACGATAAGTTCCTGAGAGCCCTGTGTCAGAACAGAGTAAGGTTGCAAAGAAATGCAAGACAAACACCATGAAAATATGATAGAGAGCACTAGAGTTCCAACAACAAAGAAAACAACTGACTCACTATTTGCTTCATCAGTAAAAAATCTGTACAACGCAAATGGTAATCTCACAGAGAGCACTAGAGTTTTATTTCCTGAATTATGGCTATCCTTATAGTAGTAATGCTAATTTGAGTCGATATATCGGTGTTCCGTACCATCCTAAAAATGCGTCTCTGGTGACAGTCATAGTTCTTAATTTTCATTGGATTCCTATATGGTTTTTGAATATTAAGGAATTACTTAATTTCTAAAATATGTGCATATCGAGTTATCATCATTGAGGGAATCAATTGGCATAATTTTAGTGTGTACGTATAGTTGATTAATATTCAAAATGTCATGCTATGTAACCATGGGGTTTAGTTTTGAATCATGCGTGCCTCTGTAGTTTTGCTTGCTTAATGGTCCTACTCTATTGAGTGTTGCAATGCTGACAAGTGTAAGCTGCATCAGGTCACCTGCGCACGATGTGTCCCTTTGATTCAAATTTTGAAACATGAGAGCTGGAAAAGCAAAGGCTGGATTACAAAAACGGCAGCAGACTGGATGCTGAACTTCATCTATCCTCCATTGATCCTTTGCTGTGTACACATATAGAAGCGCTGAAGACTGTTCGGTGACTGATGTGAAGCAAAGTTCAATGGCTCATTCAGTGCTATATAGAGTTGGATCAGCCATTACGCAGTCGATGCAATGTTTGAAGCATTAAGCAGAGGTATTGTGAAAACGAGGAGTGAATGAAAGGTTATGGGGCCGCACCCACCCACCCGCCGCCACCCTAAACCCTAGCCCACCCATCGCCGGCGATCTCCACGTCTAGCCGTGGAACATCGCTTTGCATCCGGCCATCTTGCTCGGCGTCATCGACTCTCTCTTCTGGTTGGCATCTCAATGGCGGTACATGCCTCCATCTCCCTAGGTTTGGATTTCTCTGCGGGGATGAGCATGGCGCATGAGATCGGCCGCCTGTTTCATCGTTCGGTCCACCCTACGGATCGATCTGGCCACTTTGTCATGGTGGCCTCTTTTGCACGGCACTCCTTTCGTCTGGATGAAGATAATGTTGGCTTGGCCCTTGAATCAGCCATTGGTGGATATTGCTTTGCGCTCAAGGTATCTCAACTCCATGATCGTGTTTTCTCCTTCAATGTTTCTTGCAAGGAAGTGGGTTTCTTCATCCTGCATCAAAGGAGTTTTGTTTGCCCGCAATTTAAATGTTACTTTCATCTCAGGGGTCATGGTGACCCCGATTGGGAGAAAGAGTTTCGTCTTTGGCAAAAGGAATCGCGTGAGGAATGGACCTTGGTTAGTCCATCCAAACGCCGTGCTACCCTAGATATCCTAGCCGTGAAAAAACAGCCACCGAAACCAGCACTCAAGTCATCTACTTCTCTTAGATCTGCCAAGAGCTTACGTTTCGCCACGTTTCTTAATTATGAGGCATGCAAGGGTTATAGTTATCCGGCCACGTCTGATGATTTGCGTACTGTCTCCGAAGCGGGATTCACTTTTGATACTCATGAAGGCCTGCCGGCCTCACTGCCGGCGGCAGCATCTCCGGTGACGGATCCCATCCCTACCATTCAGTTTGGATCTCTACCGCTATCTCCGAAAAGTTCGTTCTCCCCTGGCGGCAACTCCGGATCTCCTGGGACATTCAAATCTTTTGTTGGGTCGGCCTTTTCTCAGGCTGTGCCTGACGGCTGCTCTAGCCCACCTGTTTCATTGGGCTCGGTTTCACAGCCCATTATCCTATCTGATGAGGAGGAGGGCAGCCCGCTGGCCACTCGATTTGCCAGCCCGGTACCCTCATCCGCCACGGCTCCTCTGATTCCATCACCTGAGAAAATAGTCACAGATTTGCAGAGTTTTGATGATTTGGTGGAGAACTGGGTTGCTACCTATTGGGACTGCCATAAATGCCTTGGGATGGGCCACCAACCAGAGACTTGCACAAGGGTGAGATGCCGTAATTGTTTTCGTCTGGGTCACATTAAAAAGAATTGTACTGGGCAACCTCCCGTCACATCCGGCTGGGTACCTAAAGTCTCGTCGCCTGTCTTTGGGAAACACGCCATGCCAGAGTCCCCCCTTGCCTCTCCGACTTCTCATCAATTTGAGCAAGCGCAAAAACCACAATCTCCTCGGCTTTGCACTGCTCCACCACCAAACCAATCTACTACACCACCGTCGCCAGCTGATTCTGGCCCCTCCACAAGCTCGACATCGACCGCCGCGCCTTCTTCAAGCTTCGCGCCGCCTTTGGCAATGGCAGCCTACGCCATTGATCCACACCGCTTCCTACCTGAGGGTTATGACATTGTGGATGGTGGTGCAGATTGTCTGCCCCGGACCTTCTACACGCCGGCGGTCCCACCACCCCGTATGCACGAGCAGTTCATGGTCGCCATTGTTGAGCCACTCCCACCGGCTCACCTTGTGGGGATTCATTGTGAGCAGGTTTTGCAATTTCCAATCCAAACCTTGCATGTTCCTGTGATTTCTGCTCAGACTTGGTTTGAAGGCATGGGTTTATTTGAGATGGAAGATTCAGTTGTCAGAGGATCTTTTACTCAGCATCCACCCTTCCCCCTCGGTTTAGATGAACATGGCAATGAGTTCTTTGTTAGGTTCATCCCACACAATGAAGGAGAAGGCTTCCGTGCTATTCACGGCCATCGCACTGGTTGGTTAATGTTCATTGGCATGCCGTTGGATTATCGCAACACTCAATGTCTGTCAGACATAGTTGGCACTTTTGGGTAGTTCCACTACTGGAACAGTACTGATCGACGCAAAGTTCGATCTCTGGTGCGGGCCTCCTTCCCGGATAATGCATTGGTTCCGCGCAGCGTGGTCTTCAGAGAATTTGCTAATTGGGGAGGAACTGTCGTCTCCTGGATAGCTGGATGTTACATCTTAACTGCTGAATTTGCTGAAGCGATGATCCCTACTGACGAAGATCCCATGCCACTGGATGGCAACCCTCATCCCATGCTCGGCGTTAACCCACCGCAACCGTTCTGGGCGATGCCACCATATCCTGCCCTCGGATGGAATGTTGTACCACCAAACCACCAGGAGAACAATGATGTTGTCAACGGCAATGCGTGGGGCAATAACATGCAAGATGCAGCGGGATGGGAGCCTTGGATTGAACCAGAGCAGCCTGAGCAATAGGTCGAGCCAGCTTTGCCAGCTCAAAACCAGAACTCTATGGTTCTCAACCCATCTCTGGATTCCAGTCAGGACATGGACCTTGATCAGGAAGTCAATTAGCCTCTGCTTAACAATCTTGCTGCACCTGTGGATCCCATCCAATTGGGCATTGTCAGAGTGGTCTATGGACCAATGTTGCCTCATGAGATGATCTGGGAAAGATCTTTCAAATCTTTGATGCCAGACATTCTGTTAGCTAGCAACCTGCTTATATGCCCACACAAGTGCTCCCACCATCTGTTTTCCCTATCAGGTTCTGGCCATATACTTTTGAAAGCAAGTTCATCGCTCTGCTCTATAGCTCTGGGGTTATTGCACGTCCAGTTAGTAAATCCTCGGTGGTTATTGAGGAGCTCCCTCCGAGATGCTCTCACAACCACAATTGCTTCTGGAGGACAGCAAGTCAGGCCAAGCTCCAGAGTCTCACTCATTTGAGTTTACTGCCACACCACCTCCTGTGCTGGGCAAGAGAGCTCGTGGGCGTGGGCGCTCGGTCTCTGTGCAGATCGAACCCACGCCAGACTTCAGCATTAGGAGGGTGACTAGGAGTTGTGCCAAGGCCAATGGTTTCAAACCTACCTCTGTTGTGCCTGTCAAGCCATCAAGACTTCGTCGTCCACGTGCCAAGAAGAGCAAGAACGTTTCTGATGAGGAGACCATGATGGAGGAGACTCAAGAGCCCCAGGTGCCACCACAAACACCCATAAGGGCCATGCAAGATCTTGGTGCGTCCTTGGGCACTGCTCCGGAAAAGTTAACGATGGAGAAGCTTATGGCATCTCCAAGTACTTCTGCATCGGCTGATTCATCTGAATGATGTTGTTGATCTTTATGCTTCTGTTAGTGCGCCTGCGTTGCGCTTCTGGTATTTTGTCTTACTGTCGTTTATCCTCTGAACTTAGGCCGGTTACGTCCTGGTTGGCCGCGAACTTCACAGCTTTTGGGTGTCTGAACTGTTATGCAGTTTGGTCGGTTTATCTTTTGCGTCTGTTGAATCATGAATAGTCCATATTACCGTAATTGGATAGTGTTGTGCTGGAATGTGCGGGGTCTTAATTCTGAAGCGAGGCAACGTGATGTGCGAGGCAAGATTGAAGAAAGTCAGTGTTCTATTATCTGTCTCCAAGAAACTAACTGTTCTGACTTTGACGTTCGCGATATTCGTAAATTCTGCCCACGTAGGTTTGACAGTTTTGCTTTTGCGCCATCGACTGGGGCCTCGGGAGGTATCTTAGTGATCTGGAATTCATCTATCTTCAGTGGCCAGTTGATTCAAGTTGAAAGTTTTGGCATAATAATTTCCTTTACCTCTGTTCATAATGCCGAGAAGTGGACTTTGGTCTCCATCTATGGGCCATGTGAAGGGGAGCGCCGAGATCATTTTGTGCATTGGTTGTATCATCTTCAAATTCCCAATGTTGAGCATTGGCTGTTACTAGGAGATTTCAACTTTATTCGATCTTTAGATAACAGAAACCAGCCTGGTGGGGATATCAATGACATCTTCCTTTTCAATGAGATCATTGGACACTTAGGGCTTTTGGAATTACCTTTGAAGGGTCGTCGCTTCACTTGGTCTAATATGCAGGAAAACCCACTGCTGGAACAGTTGGATTGGTTCTTCACATCTTCTGATTGGATCTCTTATTATCCGAATACAGTGGTGCTCCCCTTGGCCAAAACCTCTTCAGACCATGTCCCTTGTGTCGTTTCAATTGACACGAATATACCTGCTGCACGAGTGTTTCGTTTTGAAATTTTCTGGGTTGATATGCCTGGCTTCTTTGAGTGTGTCATGCAGTCCTGGAATGCACCAGTTTTTGCCGACTTGACAGCATTTGCGATCCTTTCTCGGAAATTCAAGCGTCTCAGGCAGGATCTTAAGAGATGGAGCAAAAACCTGCCATATATCAAAAGGCTAACTCTGGAATGCAGTAAGGTTGTCTTGTTCTTTGATCAGCTTGAAGAAAGGAGGCCTGTCACCACACCTGAGTTTAATTTCAGAAAGATTGTGAAGCTGCACTATGAGGAGCTCTTAAGGATCCACTACATCTATTGGAAGCAGCGCTGCACAATTCGTTATATCAAGGTGGAGGAGGAGAACTCAAAGTTCTTCCACGCTATGGCTTCTAAACGGATGAGAAAGAATTCGATAGCCAGCCTCACTGTGGAGGGAGGTGTCCCTGTGTCTGATCATCAGCAAATGGCGGGCATTCTTTTGTCCTCTTTCAAAAGTAGAATGGGCCAAGCCCAGGGCATCTCCATGGGCTTTGATCTTAACAGCTTAATTTAGTCTGTGCCAGATTTGGATGAGCTTTCCCGCCCTTTTTCTGCTGACGAGATTGCCAAGGTTTTAAAAGAGTTACCAGTGGATAGGGCACCTGGGCCCGACGGCTTCAATGGTCTTTTTGTCAAACGTTGCTGGTCTATCATCGAGCCTGATTTCCTCAGATTAATCAAAGATTTCTATGAAGGGAAACTATCTTTGGAGAACATTAATGGGTCTCTCATTACCCTTATTCCAAAAAAATTTCAGGCCCATTTCTCTAACCAACACTTGTCTCAAATTTTTGACAAAGCTGCTGGCCAACCGTCTGCAACGTGTAATCCTCAAGTGTATTCACAAAAAATCAGTATGGGTTCCTTAAGAGTTGTTCAATCTAGGATTGCCTGGCTTGGACTTTTGAGTACATTCATCAGTGCAAGCAATCGAGAAGGCCCATTGTTATCCTTAAGCTTGACTTTGCCAAAGCATTTGATAAATTGAGCATGAGGTTATCTTACAGATGCTTCGATTCAATGGTTTTAATGATAAGTGGATCTCCTGAATTAAGGAAATCTTATCATCTGGCAGCTCTTCTGTTCTGTTAAACGGAGTCCCCGGCAAGAAGTTCAAATGTAAGTGTGGCGTCAGACAAGGTGACCCCCTCTCCCCTCTGCTTTTTGTTCTGGCTGTGGATCTGCTCCAAACTGTGGTTAATGATATGCTTGCTCGAGGAATTATCACATTGCCTATTCCTTCCAATGATCCTGACTTCCCCATTATTCAATATGCTAATGACACTATTGTCATCCTGCCTACTATTGAAGAACAGTTGGTGGCAATGAAAAATATGCTCCTCACTTTCCAGGCATCCACTGGTCTGAAGGTGAACTTTAGCAAATCTTCTTTGATCCCTTTGAACATGGATAATGAGATGGCCACAAGATTGGCTGCAGTCCTCGGTTGTAAGATTGGCAACACTCCTTTTACCTACCTGGGCCTACCAATGGGTACCACAAGACCAAGGATTATTGACTTCATGCCCATGGTTGACAGAGTTGAAAGAAGACTTTCTTGCAGTTCTTAAATGCTTAATCAAGGTTCTAGGCTACAACTTCTTGTTTCTGTCCTGACATCTATGCCAATCTATTTCCTATGCTCTTTGAATATCCCCCCCCCCCCCGGATTATTAAGCAACTGGACAGAATCTTCAGGCAGTGTCCTTGGAGAGGTAACAGTGATACCCCAAAACAATCCCTAGCTGCTTGGAATTTAGTCTGCAGGCCAAAGGAAAAGTGTGGTTTTGGTATCATCAATCTTAATATCCAGAACCAGGGGCTTCTTATCAAGCATCTTCACAATTTCTATAATAAGGTGGACATTCCTTGGATCTCCTTAATTTGGAATTCTTATTATGATGGGGTGGTGCCTCAAGCTACTGTGATGACTGGATCTTTCTAGTGGAGAGATGTTTTCAAGCTTTCTGACACATACAGAGTTGTTGCCTCAGCCAAGGTTAACATGGGGGACTCTGTCATGTTCTGGTTAGATGCTTGGCAGGTTGGTGGCTCCACAATCCCCCTGTTCAGAAGGTTACCAAGGTTGTTTTCCTTTGTTAAGGATGATAAAGCTTCTGCTGCTGATATTCTTAGCTCCTCAGACCTTTTTGCTTTGTTCTACCTGCCAATATCTAGAGAGGCTGCTGAGGTATTGAGAATTCTGGAAGATTGGATATTGCAACTCCAAAGGGATCCTACTGCTGCTAATATCTGGATTTGGGTTGGAAAATCTGGATCTTACTCTGCCAAAAGCTTCTAGAATATCATGCACTCCCACATGCCTACAATTCAGACATGTAAATGGCTCTGGAAGAGTAGGTGCACCATGAAAATTAAAGTTTTTGGTTGGCTGTTATTCTTTGATCGTCTTAACACCAAGGATATGCTTGTCAGAAGACATTGGAGGTTGCCTGATGATGACAATCAATGTGTCATTTGTGCTAGTCAGGATTATGAAGACAGCTACATCTTTTTATTAATTGCACTTTCAGCATCAGAGTCTGGAACTACATGGGACTTGATTGGTCTGGTGGGGCAGATTTGCAGGATTGTATTTCTCATGCAAGAAGATCCTTCAGACACACCTTCTTCTTCGAAGTTATGCTTACTGCTGCTTGGAACATCTGGATTTTGCGCAATGGCAGAACTTTTCGAGGAGAATCAGCCACCTTTGCTAGGTGGAAATGTAACTTTGTACATGATGTAACCTTATTATCTCATAGGTTAGCTAGCCCCACAAAAGTTTCTCTTTTGGCTTGGGTTAACTCCCTACCTTAGTGTATAGGTAAGTTTGAGGTAGGTTCTTTTTTGGTTATGTATATAAGTTAATTTCTAACTGTACTGGTTCTTTTCTTGTTTGGAATAAAGGGTTGTGGGGCTTTGCTCCACAGTAGTTAGTAAAAAAAAAGCAGAGGTATTGTCACGTGGTTTCTGATTGCTTAGCTGAACTAAAAAATCTGACTCGCTGTTTTGATTCAGTAGCATTGCTTTTCACATAATATAGGAGAGTGGAAGGTTCATGCTCATTTTTCTTTTTTGTATTTTTTTGTCATACTTGTACTATTTATTCTTGCAAATCTGTACTATTGAAATAGAAAAATCATCTGGTGCTGTTCACACCCATATACTTATCCTGCAATATGTGAATGAACGCTTATATTGGCATCCTGCTGTAGAAAATGGTTAGCTTAGCAGCAAGTATTGTGTCTTCTAATTATGTCGCCTCAAATTTGTAGGAACACTATTGTTGCTTTTGAAATGCTATTGGATCCTATAACGATTTTTGGACCTGTTATTCATTCAACATTGTCAGCTAGCTCACCCATTGGAGTAGAACTTCAAGCCGAACAGAGGTATGCTCTCCAACTTTACTCGGGGAAGGGAACTGGGTATTGCTAAGAGAGATGTTTTAAAAACTTGTGTTGCTACAAGCCACTAAGGAACTCGGTCTGAGGTGGCGAGTTGGTCGCGAACTTATGTTTTGCTTATGGTGGTCCTGTCCCTGATAAGGGTGTGTATCGAGTGTTTGCCAATTTAGTTCTGGCATGTTGAGGCCATGGACAAGTATGGATTATTCTCTTTAGCTTTAGCCAATTTAGGAGACAACCACTATTTTCCTGCACATTTGCATATAGTTTCAGTCACTATGATAGTAAACTTTCTCTCGGCGACTCCGATCTTACAAAATGTTAGGTCTCCTTAGTTCCAAATATGGTTTTACAGGTTCTAAAATTGTTTCTTTGATGCGAGGTGCCATGCTGTGGATAACAAGGAGATTATCAAGGCGGAGCGGCGGTGAGTATGGAGCTCATAATCATCAGTTCATCACCATGAAGCAGAAGAAATGGTATAGCTTTGCCATGGTGAGGTTCTCACCTTCTTTGCGAGTCCTTTGTTGATATGCTCGGGCTTAAGACTGCTTTTGTGTCATCAAGGGTAAGGCAAGCATGAAAAATGCTCCAGTCGTCTATTATATCTTCTATGCTTTTTTGTATGTGGCATCAGTATTTATTCAATGGTTCTGATGTTTCTGTACAAAGCTGGAAATGGATAGATAGTACTATATCTTATTATTGGTTTCCCATAGAGTAGGTACATGTAGGTTTCCTTGTTAATGTAAAGCTGCAAATAACCAAGGTCTTCTGAAAATCAAAAACTACTGTACCAGTTTTTCATGTCTCGGTGAATCTGGAACAACCTTATTAATTATTCACAATTGCATGTAGTCTTTCCTCTGCTCTCGTCCGGTCATCTCCTAGCTGTTTGTCGTGTGTCTTTTCCTGATTCGTTTGTCGTCTCGCAGCTGGACTTTGGCAGCCGCTGCTACTCGGCAACAAGAGGTACAGCCGCTGCCGCCACTCCTTTGCAGCGATGCAGGCCAACGACGAGGAGGCTCGCAATGGTGGGGGATGCATCACCATCTGCCAGAGAGGATAAAGGCATACCTACCCCTTTAACGATTCAAATGCAGGTCCAGGGAAAACATCTGGTTAGTCTGCTTGCTGTACAGGACATGAATCTCGCGTTTGGTTGAGTTTCAGATCTAATGGGAACTGAAACTAGCTCTTAGGATATAAATGTTCTTGTATATTTTCAGTTTCATGTACCTTTTGATTGATAATATTAAGGATATGCCTCTAAGATCTGTTTGCCAATTTACAAATGTGTTTCCATGCTTCTCTGTCTTCATGTACTGTGGTCTTTTCTATTCACTACTCAAAAAATTGTTGTACTATGTAGCCATATCATTCCAGATTTTTTGCCACTTGTGTTGCTCGCACTACTAAAATATTTTAGTCTATATGGGTTTTCATAATGGTATGGTTGTAACTGTAATCTTCACTGTTAGTCACAGTACTTATATTATTGAAATATTGTGGTTCTCTATGAATATCAATTCTCACTGGGTGACTGAATTAGACTCTGGCACAAACTACCATATTATGATTATGTACCAAAATAAAATCTGCTTTAGTCTAAGCTCTAAGACTACATGAACTACCATATTTTCTCATTTGTTGGCTAGAGTAAAAAATAGGGGCATGCTCTAACAGTGGCACATTTTATTTGCAACACTACCGTTGGGCCAATTGATGCTAGGTGTACATTGAGATGTTTCAGAAAAATAGATCCTTGATGCCGGAAATAGTCCAATGGTGAGATCCACTTATTTATGATGTTAAGGATGATTGTTAGGCTGGCATGTGGAGCTCTACTAATAAGCTATGAGAAGGCCGATGCGTGAATTATATTCTCACTATAAATAAAACACACTGAATTCTTTTGCTGACATGATATGTCCATCGGCAGGTCCTCACATCACAACACCCGAGCAAGGCTGGCAAGGCTTGCTCGCCATGGCCTACCACATCGGCGAGACGGGGCGAGCACATGATCACCATCAGCAGGTCCTTCGTCACAACACCCAAGCGAGCGAGATGTTCAGACAAAGTTATATGATACACTGCTATTGACATATGTCGTAGATGGACAGTACATATTGTTTCTCTCCATGTTACAATTTTTGTGACCTCGGCATTTGGAAGACATGTCATCCGAATCGTCTATCATAACTGAACCATTACTATCACAAGCATCTTACTTTTAGAGTTCATATGATGGTTCAGTTATCTATATTATGTGTACCCTGTCATGTTAGTTTATTTTTGGTGCCAAAATGCTGCTGAGCATTTGGTGTGACTGATTGCACTGCCCATTTAGTGTTGTCTGGGAATATGCCATGTATTGGACACAACCATGTTATCTATAAAGGCAATTTTCCGCTTCTATGCATTAAACTGATTCATGCTTGGCAACTTTTCTTGCAATAATATATACTTTGTTTATACGCTTGGATAATGGGTTGAGCCAGGCACCACGTGCCAAGGCGCGTTTCCTATCTAGTATGGATGATACGAGAAGTCCAGCTGTCTCTCACGGCAACGCGAACGGGCATGCATAGGTGCGTTGCACTTCTCTTTTCTATTGTTTCCTCTTTCGAATTTCATGCCGGCCTAACAGTTTCTTTCTTAAGCCTAGCGAACGGAGTCCATATATATGTAGAAAACGTTCAAACAAAGGAGTAGTGGCTGCAATTCTTTTGTTAGTTAATTGATGAAGAGTTGAGTCGTTCTCGTCAAGCAAAACAGCTATCTTTGTCGACAAGCGCATACGTACACGCGTGTTCTTGACTTATCCGCCAGGACTTGCATACATATGCTCGGTCTTAATCTGGAGCTGGGACAGCACGCGACGAACGGCTGACGGTGCATCCCGTGTGCTGCAAACGCAAGGTCAAGTCAAGCTGGACCTACCCTAACCGGCCACATGCCCATGTGTAAATCTCCATCGAGTAGCAGTGCAACTTCGAAGAAGAGCAGTGTTACTTCTCGCTGCTTTTATTAGGCCAAGTCGGGCGCAGTCACCAGTATACGTGGTTGTGCTCATGTTCCTGCAATTATGGACATGTCTGATTAATCGATGCGCGCATTGCACCGCCTTGTTGTTTAAGGGCCGGCCAGCTACACAGCACCACGGCCTGGCTAAAATTCTGCAAAAGCTTGAGTCTGTAGGTAACAGCGTTAAGCCCTGCATGCAGCTTTCTGACGACATAGCACCATCAGATATTAATTCAGACTTGGTAACAGCAAGTAAGCTGCATCTACCTTTTTTTTAGACAAAGTTGCATCTACTATAGATAGGAAGTAAATTAACCGGTCGTCGATCGAGCTAGGCCGTTCCATAAGTCGCTCATTTCATGGCGACCACTGGCCCGGCCTGGGTGCATGGCCACATCGTACGTACGTGACGTGCTTTCAGCAGTTCACCATCACCACCAGTGTGCACTGGTCAGTCAAGGTAGCATATATATCACGCAGCATACACACGCCACTACATCCCGCTGCGACTGACGTTCAGCAGAACCGGCATGCGTGTGGACTAGGACACGATCGGGTTTGTGTGGCAGTTGAGAGAGCTAGTTACGGCCGGGTGCTAATCCAATTGGCCCAACACCACACGATGTGCGGATGTGAACGGGTAAAAGGCGCAGGAGGTCGCCTTCGTGCATGTATATATCGTGGTGCGCGCCAACGAACCGTGGGAAAAGTGCAGGCAGGGCAGCAGTGGCTAGTAGCCGCACCTACGTGTGTTCAATTCATCCAGTTTACACGCAGGAACAAAGGTGTGTGCGTGTGGTAATCGTTTGCCGAAATGGGTTAAAGCAAGGTAGGTAGCGCACCAAGCAGGCTAGCCTACGCATGCAGTGAGAAGAGCGCGCACGCTCATAGCCGCACAAGTGTCTCCTGCATTTTGACCAGACTGTACATACATATATCCGGTCTGGAGCAGAGCGCGCGAAGCTTTGTGTTTTTCTCTAGGAAATGACGGCGTGTTCACAAACGTAAAGGCACACGGTTGGCTGCCGAACGTCTCATGGTCTATGTCATTCATGCTATCGTGGAAATGTGGGATGTGATGTAAAGGAGTCCTGCTCTACGCATTATAATTTATACTCGCGGATGATGATAGGATATGCCTTATCTGAAAACGAAGGAGAAGGAATCCTCATCCTGTCATCCGTCTGACCATGCCTCGGCGGCGCAATCGTGCTCTCGCCGGCACGATGTGTAGCACGTGTGGCATCTCCTCATCAGAGCCGTCTTGTATCCCGCATCAGGGCTTGTTTGGAATTTCTCCGTGACTCTGATGTGCTGGTCAGGGGCGGATTTGGGCATATGGCAACTGGGCTATAGCCTCAACTAGCGTTATTACTTCCAATATAAAATTTTCATATATTTTTTGATGTAAAGAGGCCTAGCTCCGGGCATGAATACGTAACTCAAAGCATAAATAGGTGGGCGTCACTATGTCTCGCTTGACATGATACAGCAGGGAGCTATACCTCGCCCATAGCGAGGTGGTACTTCTCCTCGTCTAAGCACCCCGCAGCGCCACGCGTGGGACGGCACAGTAGCGCATTTTCTCAGTCGTGTGTTCCTTATATTTTTTCTGATCGCTGCTTGTTTTCTTCCTTTTTACTTCTGTAATTTTTACATCTTTACTGGTTTTCTTTGATCTTTTTCTTCATTATGCTTCGTTCTCATCTCTTTTTTGGTTTTCTTTTTTTTTTCATTTTTCTTTTTTGCACTATTTTTTCTCTGTTTTTTGTTTTCCTTTTCTTTTTTTCCTGTTACCTCTTTGTTCTCTTCTCGGTTTTCTTCGGCTTTTGTATTTCAAAACAAGTCTACATGTTTCTTATAAATCAGGTAAATTTTCTAATACATGTTTAACATTTTTTAAATACATGATTAACATTTTTAAATATATGTTTTGATGACTATTTTATTTTTCATGCACATTATATATTTTTAAATACATCATGAACATTTTGTATACATATAATTAACATTTTTATATACATCATTAACATTTTTACCAATATATTATTTGATGTCTACTTTTTTACGTACACCTTCTAAGTTTTTTGTATACATTAGGAGCATTGATTTATACAAGTTCCAGATTTCTAAATACACGATAAACATTTTTGAATATTTATATTTTTTATGTCTATTTTTTAATACATGTTGTACATTTTTGTGTACATTATAAAATTTGATTATACATGTTTAAATTTTTTAAAATACATGATTATCTTTTTTTATTTTATGTTTATATGTCTACTTTTTGCATGCACATTGTACATTTTACATACACCTTGTACCTTTCTTTTATACATCAGGAACATTATTTTATACATGTTTAAAAAAATTTAAATACATGAGTAACATTTTTTTTGCATATTTATGTTTTGATATCTAGTTAGTGTTTCCTGGCGTGTTCACTGGACCAACACCAGTACTAGAATATGCCAATAGGCTGGATATTTCCGGAACGCCAACGCCGTGTCCCAGAACTGGACTCCACATAATGCACTTTAACAGAAGTATAGTGGTTTATTTCAGAAAATGAAACTTTTTCATAATATAGATTGAAAGGAAAAAATACTAGATAACTGCCCGTGCGAATACACGGGTTGACGACTAGTAGTTTTAATTGGCAGAAAAGAAATACAGTTGTCCTCTGAGAGCATCTCTAGCCGTTGAGCCCCCCAGGAGGCATTTTTTTCGCCGCTTGGGGGGCTGCCGGCGAGAATTTTGCGCCCCCAGGAGCAGTGTTGGCGAGAAGCAGGGCCCGACGCACGCCTACGTCGGGGATGCGCGCGCCATGGCGGCCACCCCTGCCGACGTGAAGGACGAGCGGGTGCTGGTGATCAGCGGCGAGCGGACAAGGGAGGAGAAGGAAGATGGCCAGGCAGGGGAGGTGCACGCCAGCGCGGAGCCCGGTGTTGAGCGTGTACGGCTGCTGCACTGACGACGCCCCCGCCGCCGTTGAGATGGCCGCCGACGCCCCGCCCTGGCCGCCGCGTGCGCCCCGCCTTGGCCGCCGCACTCGCCCTGCCTCACCGCTGGCTGCCGCCAGTTGTGCCCGTGCTCGCCCGCCAGTGCTTAGCTCGTGGCGGGGGCCGCCCGTGGCCTCCACGCTCGGGCCCGACAAGGAGGCCGACGGAGGCGTGGACGTGGAGGAGGCGCCCAACGCGTCCGGTGCCACCGAGTCAAGCTGCGCGCGCTAGCTCCAACTCCCCGGAGGAAGGCCACACGAGGAGGAGTCTCGCCGGAGCGCCCTTCCGGGAGACGCTGAGGCTCGACAATACGTCGAAGGCGAGGCGCGCGAGGGAGCCCGACGAGTCGTCGGTGACGGGGATCTCGGAGCGGAACCGGGCCAGCCGCTGCTGCTTCTCGACCTTCCGCGCCAGAAGCGAATTGTTGAGCGGCTTGCGCAGTGTCGTGGCGAGGCAGGACCTCGCCTGCGCGACCGCTTCCTCCCATGACGCCGGTGGCGAGGGGATGCCGTCCGTCGGCGTCGGGGACGGCGGAGTCGACGAGGACTGGACGCGCCGCGATGGCCGACTTCGGAGGAGGGCGAGCTGGAGAGGAGGCACGCGTGGCGACGGGAGGAGGAAAAGTGAGGAAAAGACGAAAAGGTGGGAAGAGAGAGACGAACAGGTGGGGTAGAAAGGAGATATCTCACTGCAGGTGGGGCAACGCCTGCAAAAGGGCGAAATTAGCCCCCCAGGTGCTCCCCAGCTCCCTGGGTTTGGGTTGGGGTTGCCAGCGCCGATTTTTGCTTCATCCAATGAAAAAGGAGACTCTGGGGGCACGAGTGGGAAGATTTTTGTCCGCCGGCACGAAAAAACGTGCTTGGGGGGGGGGGGGGGCTTCCTTGGGGGACGGCTGGAGATGCTCTGAGGACATATAGCATGGTACATTCAACCATATACCTTCTACATATCCTTTTTAAGAAATATAAATGCATTAGGGTCAAGGCTAATAAAGTGTATGGTTGAGTTGATTCTTAATAGCATGGCCTGAATGTAGCACTCATGCATACATAATATTTTCCTATTGCAAAGCACGGACACTTACCTAGTATATATATATATTTCTCTCTATCAAGTAGCCACATAGTAAAACATATTAAACCAAAGGAAAAGAGACAAGTACATGACTGGATGCGCATATACATGTGCTCGGCAGCAGGGAAATAAAAAACCAATATGAAACAATTAATTCTTTGTTTGCAACTGGCTACCAAACGACAAGTTAGTAAATGAGTTGCACTCATGTGAATAGAACGTGCCAAGTGTGCACATATCGATCATGGCCACCCATCCACCAAATGAATAGGAACTAACTACGCCATGTACATGTTGGCAACAAGAGTATTATAAAGTAACCACCGGCAGTGTAAACCATTGAGTCTGCAGTGTTTTCTACCCCGTTTCCTATATCAAACCAGGAATGACCAATCGTTCACCATTCATGCAGAGGCCGCACGACAACGTGCTGATGAGTTGCTAGAGATTAGGAGGTATCCGGATATTAACTCAAACAATGTTTAGGTGAGACTTTCAACAAGTAACGAGTCATTGTGTTATAAACTATATATTGTTTGGCTTGTTAAATAACTTGCCATGTGCTTCGAAGGAGTCCTCTAAAAGTATCTTTGAAGGGATATGACCAATAAAAGCGACTTGCTGTTAGAGCACAACCCCAACCACAAGTAGGTTCTGAGCGTCAATTAATATTATTTGTTTTGAGAAAAATAATGGGTTTGATACTTTGAAAAGTGTGATCATGGTTAAGATGAATAATACTATACTAGTGATGCTTAGGGTGTGCATGATAGGTTTGCTCAATCTAGGCGTATCCATTTTGAACTGGTCAGGATTATCCCGACACTTTTTAGATCATGAAGTTACAGTGCCGCAAGTTTTATACTTTTGCCAAAACAAATCTCTGTATGTGTATTTTTTATAACGTATCATTTATGTGTCGTGTAGAGACGATAAACCCAATATATCATGCCAACACACGGCAGATACCCATGGTGAGAAATAGGGTTGTGTTTGTGGAGTGGAGTAGAAGTTACCGTTCCTGCACATGGTCGGTTCCGAGGACCAAGATCATGGGAATTCTCCTCAACTATTGTCTCTTTATTTTAGAATTCCCATAATATACTTCACAGTGTATTACATTAATAGATAGTTAGTAGACAATGGTGTAGTCACATGATAATAATTGAATGGGGATATTCAATAAAGAAAAATAATTGATGAAATATTCAATAAATTCATCCTTATAGAGTTCTCCGGTTTACACCCCATACCCCGAAAAGGTGGTATTTTATGGAGCACATCATTGAACTCTAGTTGGCATTAAAAAAAAACCCGAACATGATATATGTTTTCCTATTTGAATACCTTAGGGATGTTCTTTGTTGTGAACATTAGGCAAGCCTTATTATCACGGAATAAGGCTTGCCTATATATGTAGCGGATCAAGCAAGCCAACTAGTTAATCTTGGGGGATACATCGATGTATCCCGCAAGATTAACTAGTTGGCTTGGTTTATATGCCCTCTTTTCGATGGGCTCTTGTTGCTTGAGAATTATTTTCCCGTGGGATGTCCTAGTACTATGATGTGGTGGCCTATATAACCACTAGTTCAATACTTGACCCACAAAGTTAGTGTCTTTTTGGTGGAATGACTCCTTCCGTGCGGCTAAAACAAGTTATATTGCCAAGGATAGTCCAGAAGCCTAAGTTTGTACACAATTGTGTAAGAGTTTAGGCCAAAAGCGGGCTTTGCAGTATAACCACTATTAAAACTTCACATATTGTAGCATCTAAACCAATATTCAACAATATGAACTTTTATACCTTGTGTGAAAAGAGAAACAAACAAGTGAATAGTATCACAGGTACAGGTTAAATGGATACACATATGCTTATGTTTGGTAATAGAGAAACAAAAACTTCTGAAATAAGTAAGTCTTTGCTCGAAGCTAGCTACCAAACGACAAGTTAGTGAATGAGCTGCATTCATGTGAATAGGACGTGTCCATCAACCATCTGTGCCATGTATCAATGATGGCCAACCGCACGCCAAATGGATTGGAACTAACTATAAATGTGCATGTTGGCAACCAGAGTAGAATATAAGTAACCAAAGCTAGTGTAAGCCATCAATCTTTTAGGGTTCACCTCTCCACAAAGAGTGACCAATTGATCACCAATATTCACACAGAGAGCGCCCGACAACCTGTCTGTGAGCCTCTAGATATTGGATGGTATCAAGATATTAACTCAAACGATGTTTTGGTTGAACTTCCATAGAGTGACGATTCAATGTGTTTTATAATATATATAGTTTAGCTGGTTAAATAAGTCATGCTGCGCTCAAAGGAGGCCCTTACAAACTCTACCTACACGACTTACAAGAGTGAGCTCCACGGTTGAAAGGCCTTCCGCGAGCCCGTAGTCATGATCGAGTTCATTGACAAGGCCTTCGACAGGCCACCCATCCTCTCGATCAACCTCCATGAGTAGGCCGATGCTAGCTTTTGTTCTTCACGGAAAGGTAACCGGCTATAGAAATGATTCTTATAAATAAAACTAGTGCTGCTAGAGTAGGATACTCCCACGCTCCTGATTATATCATACATGTTGTCTTGGATATTGACATTGGTCTCCAGCATATGTATACATTCAACCGTTTATGATATGTGTATAAATACAGTTATGAAACATATTTGTATAAAATCCTAAAGATAACATTTTTGGCTTACCAATATGAATATATTGTTTAATGTTTCGATAGTTAAAGTTACATAACTTGGCCGTACATTGTATAGAATGAGAAACATTTAATATTTAGAACCCAGTGTAAATAATCACTTCTTACTTTCTTCATCCAGTGCCTGATCCCACAGTGGCTGACGCTGTGGATAGAGGGGCAGACTCGTAACTCGTAAGGTTCTTGTCATGGGTGCACTCTCGAGCAACTAGCGCACGCCATGTTAAACTCTATGATAAAAGTTCCAAAATTACGCAAAAATTGAGATCTTCTCAGTCAAAAATTCAACTCATAGTTTGAGAAACAAAAACAAAATAAGCAAAACATGCTATGAATAGTAGCTAATTCAAACTGGGCCCAATAAGAGTACGACAACTGAATTTGTTAAAAAAAACTGAGCTATGAGTAGGAGTTATAAATGGAACTTTGTTACGTCTCAGATATATGCTTTGTCTATGTATACTCAATTATTTTCAAATATTTTGAGAACTTCTCACGTATGCTTTTGTATGTCGGGTGCACCGCTTGTATGAGGACTCGTTGTGCACACAATATATTCTCGAGCGTGAATTCCATTGCAAGATAGGCTGTTTGCTTATGTGGGCTTTTGGAGGACGGGGCGTCGATGCGTTGGCTGGGCAGCTGAGATTGCTGCCAGCCCACCTGAGTTTGAGTCCCGGCACAGACGCGCGGTGCTCACAGAGTTTCTTCTATAAAGAAAAGCCAACGAGGGTTAGCCCTTGGGTTGGTCTCATTTTTTTATGTGGGCTTTTGATTCTAGTCCATAAATACTCCCCGCACCCTTCTCGGAACATATAATATAAATCTATGTGAAATCTAAATCTTCCTAAACGTGGGAATACATTTTCGAAATAGCTATGTGTACCTATAAATCAACAAAAATGCTACATGTAGGAAAAAAAAGTCCTATAAGACTTCAAAATTTCCAGAAAGGGAAGGAAGCGAGAATGGGGGAGCCGAACATGAAGCTCATCGGTGCTTTTGGTAGCAGGTTCAGCCACTGCGTCGAGCTGGCCCTGAGGCCCAAGGGATTTCCCTACGAGCTCGCCCTACAAGACCTGGGCAAAAAAAGTGAGTTGTTGGTGACCCAAAACTCCGTCCACCAGATGGTCGCCGTGCTCCTCCACGACGGTCGGTCCATCCGTGAGTCGCTCGTCATTGTCGAGTACGTGGACGAGGCCTTCGACGGGCCGCCACTCCTGCCGGCCGACACCCACGACCGCGCCACCGCCCGCTTCCGGGCTCACTTCATCGATCAAAAGGTAAAGCCAGCAGGCGATCAATCATATTTTCTCGTATGGTTTTAGTTACCGCACAATCGCACATTGTCCTATAGTTTGCACGGCAGTTCTGGATGTCCTTTTGGTCGACAGCGGACATGGGTGACGAGTAGAAGGAGGGCTTCATGAAGGAGGCCAAGGGAAACCTCCTGCTTCCGGAGGGGCAGCTGAGTGGGAAGAAGTTCTTCGGCAGGGACGCCATACCCCAAAGGCCTCGTGGATATCGCCGTCGGCGGGCTGGTGCACTGGTTGGGCGTCTTCGAGGAGATCCGCGGGGTGACGTTCGCTGGTCGCCGATGAGGAGTTCCCCGGTCTCTTCCGCTGGACCAAGGCCTACGTCTAGGAGAGTGCATGTCAAGCGGAAGCGGTGCCTGCCAGACAGGGATGCGCTCGTCGCCATGTTCTACACGTGCAGTGAGATGAGAAATTGGCAAGAAGAAGGAAATGAAATGAGGATGTGTGCTCTGCTTTGTAGCTCCTTGTTCTGCTCCTTCTTTGCTGCTTGCTCTGTTTGCTCTGGTTTGTACTTCAGGGATGGTGAGCCTGTTTCTCCTTGCTCTGTTATGCTTATCAGTTTTGTCGTCAAGAAACTTTGATTATGGATGACGCTGCTACTTGCCACCTCCGGCGTAGATCCGTGTAACCCGACGGCCAGGATAAGCTGACGGCCAGGACTGAGCTGTCGGCATATCTCAAACTAGGCCGACGGCAGCCGTAGGCATAGGTTTGGCCGTCGGGGTAGGGCCGTTTTCCGGTAGTGGCTGATGCGCACAAACAAACATTGTCAGCCACCACACGAAATCTATGGTGGTAAAGAAAAAGATTAGCTGCATCATAATTTAACATTTTTTTTTCAAGAGTACGCCGCGGCGTACCACATTTTTATAGGAGGTAGAATACAATTACAAGACACCGCCTCTCACTGCAAACAGCAAGTGTAGCACACGCGGGACTAATTCGAAGATTAACCACCACACACATTACAACACAACACATGGAACCTGCCCTAAGCAAAAACATCTAAGCCGTGTCTCGATCAATGCCGGTCACCTCGAAAAGCAAAAGCTTAATCCGCACCTCCCTTCTCGACACACTAACCACCTTTGAGTGCCGAAAATGAGATGGCGGGTGGATGGCAGGACTCGATTGATCCCGACAAGGCCATCATCTTTGACTCACCGTAGATGATTGTTGTGTGATATTTAAAATGTAGGTGTGTAAGGATGATTTTATCGGATGAGCTACACCTCTACCAAAAATACTCATCAACTCAAATGCCTTCTAGTGAACCAATCTGTAGATGCATGATTAGAGCATCTCCAATAAAAAATGTAGATGCAAAAATAACTAACTTTTACATCACCAAGGCCTAAAAACGTTGCTCCAACAGATGTTGTAGTTATAACAAATTTACATCACCTCCTCCAAGTGATGTAAAATACAATACTTGAAGATCCAAATTTGCATCACCAGCTGCCTAGTGATGCAAAACGTCCAGTCGCACGCCTACCGCCAACTGCCATTTTCCCTCTTCCCCACCCACCACTTTCCCACCTCCACGCCTCGCCGCATGCCTACCGCCAACTGCCATTTCTCCTCTTCCCCACCCACCGCTTTCCCACCTCCACGCCTCGCCGCACGCCTACCGCCAACTGCCATTTCCCCTCTTCCTTACCCACCGCTTTCCCACCTCCACGCCTCGCCGCACGCCTACCGCCAACTGCCATTTCCCCTCTTCTCCACCCACCGCTTTCCTACCTCCACGCCTCGCCGCACACCCGCTGCCGCACCGCCCGCCCACTGGACACCACCCAACCCGTCGCTAGCAGATCCAGCCTTCCCACTCCCCCAGCTGATGGTTCCGCCGCCCTCTGCAAGCAAATCGGCCGCATCGGCTGCTCTTTCGCCGCCGCCCGATTCCAGCTCCACCCACCGCCCCGCTGCCGCCAGATTCGAGCCGCATCCCAGCCGCCATGCCGCTCCCATTTTTTTGCCGCCCGATTCGAGCTTCTCCCACCGCCGCAAATCTGTCGCTCGATTCGAGCTCCCGCCACTGGCCATTCGAGCTCCCACCACTGCATTTGAAGCTAGATGCTGGGTGTCGCCCAGCTCCTCAATGCTCGGCTGTCGGCGCTCGTCTCGATGCTCGGCTGCCACTGCTCCATCCGTAGCCTCGGCGCTGCCATGCCGCCGAAGAAAATATCGAAGAGCAAGACCGGCTTCTTCAATGTGCGGCAAAAGCCGTTCGGCAACTTCGGCGTGGAGTTCCAGGGCGATGCCTATCTTCACTAGATCGACTGGTTCGAGTCCGACGTGGCCGCGCATGCGTACGACATCGCGTTGTTTCTTCTGAACAAGAAGGAGGAGGAGGAGGACGACGAAGAACAAGAAGAAGAAGAAGAAGATTGCTAGTCATCACATTTTGGAAATGCTCTCGACCGAATGCTTCCACACTGCCCAGTGAGAAATTTACAAGCCTTCTATCACCGTAATCTGGAAAACCAAAGGAGTAAAATTCGTCGGAAGCCATTGAAATTATAGAGACAGTATAGATCAGTCCTCACACTAACAAACTGAACAATAAATATCTTTACGCTGTGTAAATTATCCATCTACGGTGGAAATTCCACCCCGAATATGTATTTCGCTAATGAAGCCACATATCTAGTGGAGTGAACTGCGGAAAACCACCACATTGACGCACATGTTTGCAGAAAACACCGGTTTACAGATTTCAGACAAAAACCACTAATCTTATGTCTAATCTTTTGCAAAAAACACTGATTGGCGGCTTTGGTCCGTTTGATGACGATTATGACATTGTGGGTCCCGTAAAAGCTGATGTGGCCTGATTGTTCGAGCGAGACGGCGTTAGACGCGATACAGGAGACGACTGTCACCTTTTTTTCCTTCCGTCTCTCCCGCGTCAGACTCAATTCCCCTCCCGGCGAGGCACACGCGGCGAGCTCGGCACGCGCAGGCGGCAGGACGGGCGCGACAGACACCAGGGAGCGCGTGTGGGAAGGAGGGAGAGGAGGGGAGGGGGTAGTGAACCTGCGCTAGGGGAGGGCGAGGTTGGCAGCGCGGGCGCGGTCGGTGGGGTCGTCGCGGCGGCGGAAGACGCAGCTGGAGATGTCCGGGCCGACGAAGTTGAGGAAGCTCACGGGGTCCTGCGCTTCCTGCTAGTTGAACATCGCCATGGGGGAGCCGCGGCCGCGAGCGCCCACGACGAGGAGGCGCGACGTGGACGGAGAAACGGAACCGGCAGGCTCCTCCCCCTTTGCGTGTGCTTCTGTCCGCGGCGCCTGTGTGTGTGCGGAAGGAACGAAGAGCAACCGGCCTTCGATGGTTTGCCGGAGCACGGCGGTCAGCGGCGGCGCGCCAGCGTGGTGCGGACGAGGCGAGTAGGCGCGACGCGGTTCATGGCAGCGAGGCCAGCAGGGCAGCGCCGCGGCTGCTCCTAGGAGCAGCGAACGCAAGCAGTGGCCCATTGTTTTGCATGAGCACGGCCACATCATGCCCACGGCGAGCAGGTGAGGCGGCCGGCGTTCGGGTCATCTTGCCAGGGAGTTGATTGCGTTTTAATATTTTGATTGAAGGGTGTGTATGCAAAACACATGTCAGACGCCGTTAAGGACCAACCGTTACGCCAAGTCAGCAAAAGCGGGCCCACATGTCATAATCGAGATTAAAATGCTCAAAGCGACTGATCAATGTTTTTTGCAAAAGATTAGACCGAGAAGCAGTGGTTCCTGGCAGAAATTTGTAAACCAGTATTTTCTGCAAACCCAGACGCCAATGTGGTGGTTTTCTGCAATTCACTCTATCTAGTGTGATGCACGCCGGCGTGGCTTTAGGTCCATTTTTGTATTCCCCCTTTCTTTTATTTCCAGTTTCATCTGTGAGATTGACATTTTATTTCCTTCCCTGGCGCAAAGCTAGCCTGAACGTATAGGCCAAAAGCAGGATTTGCTATATAACCGGCATAAGAACTTCATATTTCTGCATGCAAAATAACATTCAACAACATTAACTTTTATACCTTGCATCAAAGGGAAAAGAGACAAGTGACTTGTATCATGGGTACTAGTTAATTGGACATGCAAGTCCCACCTATGCATATGTTTGGTACTCCCCCCGTAAACTAATATAAGAGCGTTTAGATAACTACTTTAGTGATCTAAACGCTCTTATATTAGTTTACAGAGGGAGTAATAGAGAAACACAAACTTATATGAAATAACTAAATCTTTGGTCGTATCTTAGCTACCAATCAACAAGCTAGGAGTTGCACTCATGTGAATAGGACGTGTCCACCAAACATCCGTGCACATAATGATGATGGCCAACCATCTTCCAAATGGATTACACATGTGCATGTCGGTAACCCGAGTAGATTACAAGTAACCGCTGATTGTGCAAACCATCATTCTTGTAGAGTTCTCAACTCCATCTTTTAGAGTTCTCAGCTCCAGTTCATCTATCAAACGAAGATTGACCAACCGACCACCGATATTCACATGTAGATCGCACGACAACCAGCCAATGAGATGCTAGAGACTGGGAGGTATCGGGATATTAACTCAAGCAATGTTTAGGTGGGACTTGCAGTGAGCAATGATTCACTGCATTCTATACTATATATCGTTTAGCTGGTTAAATCAGTCATGTTGCACCTCAAAAGAGTCCCCCACGAATTTCTCCTCAAGCACACAACTTAGAAGAGTGAGCTTTTGATGGAGCACAAACCCATCCACAAGAAGGTGTATGTGCTTCCCAACGGCAGACAGGTCTTCTCTGAGTCTCTAGTCAGCGTCGAGTAAGTCAACGAGGCCTTCGACGAGCCACCCATGTTCCCTAACCACTTCCACGAGTGGGCAGATGCTCGTTACTGATCCAAGTTCTTCACAGAAATGGTAATCATTTATAGAAATGATTCTTATAAATCAAATTAGTTCCATTGGAGTAGGGCACTCCCAAGCTCATGATTTTATCATACATGTCGTCTTGGACATTGACATTCATCTCTGGCATATGTATAATTTCAACCTTTATTATACATATATAAATATATACTATGAAAATACATTTTTATAAAATCCTAAAGATAATGTTTTTGGCTTACCAATACTAATACACTTTTTAATATTAAGTTACGCAATTTGACTGCACATTTTCTAGAATTTTACTAGATGATACCCCGCACGTTGCAGGAATTTGTTGTAGTATATAATTTTGATAAGAACTTTTTGTCTGAAATTTAAATATGAGAACGAATACCGACATAACATATGATTTACCGTATTTGTTTCTTATACAATTGCACAGCTATTTACAGAAAAACAAGTGGTATTTGGCATGCATGTTGAGACAAATAAAAGTAGTGGGTTTGGTGAGGTGATGTGTGTGCATGTTAAGTATAGTAGCATTGTTCATGAATGTTGAGACACATAGAAGTAATGAGGCTGATGAGTGGCATGCGTGCATGTTGACAACAATTACAACTTATAAGGGGAACGGGCTTATCATTTCGCTGGGCAGAACAAGTCAATGTACAGTTGGTCTCCAATATCATCATAGGTCAGACAAACTTGATGAAACATATAAACACTCAAGTGTATGATGCGTCACATAGATTTACTGTATGGACCACCACAAACTATCCTTTTATCATTCCCAACAAGGCAACAAAATCTTGATGGAACCTAAGAAGAAGAATCACTGTAAAAACCTCAACAGGTTTGTGTCTTACTGAAAATAACAGATAGTTGAACAGTTGAACAATGACAAACCTTTAAGGGCCTGTTCGCTTCACGGGAATCATACGGGAATTTCGTAGGATTGTTATTCCTAGAGGAAAATTTCCATTGCATGCGTTCGGAACGTAGGAAGCACAAACAGTATTCTAAAGTAAAATTTCCGTCTGCACACCGATTTCACAGGATTGCAAACATCCAACCGGAGTTCATTTTTGGGCGGAGGCCCGAGGAGTACAGTGGCTGCCGTGGGTAGGCCGGAATAAAAAACTCCATTCATGTGGGGTACGTCAGGTAAAGGACCGGAGTAATCTCTGTGCAGCTCTATAAAGAATTTCTAATAAAATATTCTAGCAGCGGTTGTACTCGATAGTTTTACTGTATACTAGTTTCCTATGCAAACCGAACACCTCTTCTTGCGACTTTGCTGACGTTTCTTGATCCAAAGTTTTGCAGGTGTCTTCCTTTCGTATTCCTCTACCCGTGCATATTCCTATGTTTTTTGTACCTGCGTTACGAACGGGCCCTAAACATCCATCTCCAACAAAAGTAACTCTTACAACCGGGGGCCTTTCCATAACCCTGCATTGACAAATAAAATAAGTAGACCATTAACATGGCAAAACGACATGTAGCAAACACCTAATCTGCAGATGCGCCAGGTTCTCTAGGCAGCAGCGTGTACGGTTCTAGGCGGGAGCTTTTTTCTTTTAACACAGTACAGACGCAAGCGCTCATACATACGCGTATACACTCATCCATATTAACACGCATACTCACACTCACACCCTACCCATATGAGCACCTTCGAGAGACTGAGCCGGCATATCATTTACGAAATCACCGTAGGTATCTCATCGTCGATAGAAACATCTCCTCCCATTGAAAGTGCATCGCTGAAAATCCTGAAATAAATCCAAGAATAATGCGAGCACCAGACTAAAACCCTGGTGAGCTGGGAATACCACTGTCCCTCTAACCATCCTACTACAGGTTGGTTCACGTTCTAAGGGGGAGCTCATGCGCCCAGGTTGCACAAGGCTGGAACGTGTGCGTTCGAGGCCATCACCTGACATGCTCCCAGGGAGCGCTTCCCTCGGCCTCGACGACACGGGCGTCCAGGCCGGAGCTCACACATCAAGTCTGAAATATTTAGAGGTAACAACTTTCAGCTCTGATTCAAATCGAAAAAATAATATTAATATCACATTCAATACTTGATTGCATGCATGACAATTCAGAGTTCAAATTGTCTACATCCAAGCTAGATCCAGCGCGTGTTGAGGAAGAAGCACGGAACTCATCAATGTACGGACTGATTAAAGCGAACCAGATGCAGCTAGTTGGTTCATGTAACTTGCTGTTTGTCCAGGCGGTTGAGCTGATGAATACCTTGCATATTGCAATATACAGGATAACACTTTGGATATATACCTGGCAGATCAAAAAGGAGCTTCTCTGAATAAAACACACCCTGGCGTATCATGCTTGTTACTAGCAGAGCCTTCATAACCATGCCGATTGCAGAGCTCCAGCCGCCACGCTCCGCCCATCTCCATCTCTTGGGAGAAGAAGGAGAAAGCACCTATCATACCATCTCAGCATATCTTCTCATGGACCATCGATCTACAACATTCAGTGAATCAGTCAGTCAATATATTTCATGTTTAATAAGTAGTGTAAAGCTCAGTTCAGGGACCAATCACTAAGCCGTGTGTTTTTTTCTCCAGAGAAGAGGCATTGCTCTCAGAGAAACAATGAATATATCCTGTACCTCCTCTCTACCACATTCTAAATATACTAAATCTGACAAGGTTTCTTTTACCCTGTTTTTTTTGACTTTTTTCGATCAGTGAAAATCCAACCAATAGGGATGCGACACGTTATTTATTGGGGGTTCTGATGAGGTACACATTGGGGTGCACCTAGAGATTTTCTTCAGGATTTTGTACCAAGTCAACCGGGGCGGTGGAGGTGGGCCTGCATGGCGGAGGGCATAGATGCGTGACGTGATTGATCTTTGCTGCTTTTTTTGCAGATGCATGCATGCAGCGGTGGATAGGCGGTGGGGTTTTTTTTTGCAGTTGCATGCATGCAGCGGCGAGTTTTTCATGACCACGTGCATGTATCGATCGTTTCCAGGCTTCTCTCGATGGCCAGCCGCTCAACGTAGGCAGTTGTATTCCTTTTTCCTTCTTCTTTTGTGTCGATTGATGGATGTAGGCGATAGTAGATATCTCTAGATTGCCCAGTTAGAAACGTGCACAACTCAATCACCTTCGTTGTATGTCCCTATAAAAGGAGGTGTTTTCCTCTTTGGTCGCACATCTCCCAAATCCCACCGATAGATGCCCGCGGTCGTCCCCTCCATGACTTCGCTGTTGGCCTGTCCCTCCACGAAGCCTCGACCGTCGGGCCCCCGTTTTCCCTCCCGGCGCTGGCCACTCCATCGCCCTTCCGACAGACGCATCTCCTCCGCCTCCGCTTTGCGTATGTGGGATCACACAACCACTGACCATACGGCCGGTTCCTCAGGTCGGGCACCAGATGCTTCGAACCTGCCATATCATGCTCGGCTATGGCGGGAACGAGACGATCGCCTGGGCCACCTCCCATGGTCCTCGGCAGCTCCAAATAAGAGGTGAGAAATCACGCACACCTGCATGTGTTCGATATTGTGTGCAATGATAATAGTGGATTCGGCATGGAGGGCGGTGGAGCTTCTAGGTCTCGATCATCACGGACGTGAACATGACAGGCAGGACAGACGGCGTAGGAAAGGCGCGCGATCGAGAGACGGCCGCCTCTGGCATCACAAGACCTTGATGTCGCCATGGCAGTCAGACGCGTGATGCGTCCGGCAACGCGCCCTCACTCCCAGACAACTCGCAGCCGTTCTCCGACGCCGACGCTTGCGGCTTTCCCCGCCACCCTATGCAGCCCTCCCGCCGTCAGCGGCGAGGTCGCTACGGCCCGGCTACCTTGCGCCCTTTCGCCGTCTCTCTGGCCGCAGCCCGGCACCGCCTTCCAGCGCAGATGGGAGGCCGCCGCCTTGAGCTCGCGCCAGCCCTGCTGCAAGTCAGCCGTGGACGAGGTCGACCTGCACAGACGGGAGACAACGCAGAGTGCTGGCCGCGCTCGCCGCCGCGGCGATGGGCATGGCCAGGCCAATACGATGATGGACGAGATGGTCTACAGCATGAACAACGAGAAAGCGCACTTCGGCACCCTCGCGGCGGCGCGGCCTTGCCAAAACCCCTGTGCCCCAGGCCGTATCTCTGGCTACTCCTCCAGCGGTTCCGTCGTCGCCGTCGCCCGAAGCCTAGCTGACTTCGCCCTGGGCACAGAAAGCGGTGGCAGCGTCAGGGTGTCGGCTGCCTATTGCGGCATCTGCAGGCTCCGGCCCTCCCACGGACTGGTGTGCACTGAATATGTCGTCCTGATGGCACATATGTTCGACACTGTCGGTTTCAGTTATGCTTATGCGATATTTGCCCCGCGATGGAGCCAGTCGAACATATGTTGCTTTCACTGCAGGGCCGGGTTGAGCTGTGGAATGCCCTGGGGCTACTCACTAAAGCACTATACTCCTCCTACTCATTGTCTTTGTTTCCTTCGAGGTTTAGGACAGTTCGTAATACGCGTTTTCGATAGTATGCACATCTCCAAAACGGTATCCTGCATGAGCATTGCAGAGGTGTGGACCAAAGACGCTGTCATGAAGGGCTTGACATATTCCTCAAAAAAAAAGGTGTGAGTTGGGTGCTTCAGATTATCTCATGTTTTCAAGGCCTCAAAACAATGATCCATGCAGCCCATCATTTTTTATCTGACATAGTAAGTGTCTGACTTTGTAATAGTGTCCTTTTCTCAACAAAAAAAAATGCAAGTGTCCTAGAAATGAGATAGATTTTATTTTTCATGTCTGCAACTTACTTTGATAAGGTTCATCGATCTGCTAATACAAACGTCCATGGCTGGGATAAATTAGGTGGTTGTGTGTCAAGTCTCGGTGTGTTATGGGATGCAGTTCCACTGTGTGGTGAGCCAACTTTCCACTGATTGTAAGTATATATATAGTTTCTTAATATATAAAGCGTTTTTTCATTTATTGTAAAAATATATTTTTTAAATATAAATCCCCATTCCATCAAAAAAGGAAAAACAAATTGTGAGCTTGCTGTTGTTATCCCCTGTTTTTTGTGAATAATGTTGTGTATACAGTTTTACTTTGGAAAATTTGTGGTTGTGTGGCCATGTAGATACTCCTGTTACTTTTTCTGTTCCATGCGATATGACTACTTGAGATGTTTTAATGAGTCAGGGAACATATAAAACACATGCAGCGTGAAATATGAAACTATACATAAACCACCAACGACGCGCGACGAGAATTGGCGGTCTATATCCATGCACTTAATTTCATCTTTAATTCCACATCCTTATAATTTTCTAAAGTGCAGAATCCCATCTAGGGACTTCCAGTATTTTCTCTTTCATCGGTAACTTCCACCTGAATCCCTTCCCAATGGAAGGTGTGTGATATATACTACATCCCTTTTTGCATAACCTATTTTTGAAAATATGCGTCGCTTATCTATCATTGATGACTCTAACTTCATATCAGCTGGTTGACTTCCTCAGAACAGTGCACTATATCACAAAGGAATGCCTTATCTACCATTGTTGCTCTGCTTATTCATCTACAATGAGATGCTCTTCATGAAAGACACAGCGTGGGCTGAAACCTTTCCAGTTTCTTCCGGTTCTGCACTACTTACAAGATCAGTGTTTTCTTCTTATTTTGTCTTACATGAATGAAATGATCAGTCTATATGGTGAACATGATCATTGTAATTTTTTGTTTGTTATTCATGCTGATCTAAGGAGGGAAATGTCTAATTTTATAGCATTGATCAGGTTTTCTCTTTGCAATACTATACTAAAATATAAATCAATGGTGAATGCATATCCCCATATTGCTTTAAAATACAGAGACCCATGTCATAATCAATGAAACAAAAAGCGCGCTATTTCACCGTTATAGTGTCGCTATAGCGTATTTGGAAGGGGCACACCATATTTAGCAAATTTGCTCGATATGGCGCTAATCACGTTAAACATAATTACATTATGTTATAGCACTGTAGTGTGCACGGTGCACCCAACAGCATTACACTGCAGACTGTAGCGCATCAGACCACCCAGGGGTGGCGGCGTCTCTGGACTGGCAAGGGCTGTGGCTTCTTCATCAAGCATTCAATGTTGCAAAAGAAACTTATTTAGTGTTCAAGATTTTGCATGAATCTTACAATGGCAACTCAACATGGCCTGTCAACATGCGACTTTTCAGCAAAATGAATTCACAAGACAAATCAAAGCTCGAACAATAATCTATGACAATTTTTCAGATACCATACCATTACGCATGTATCCACAGCAACCACACACCATTGACTCGATAGTGACATACCCTGGTGTCAAAGTGCACAGAACCGGGTCCAAGAATTTGCACAGGCGCTCTACCATTTCATCACCAACACCAATCTAGCAAGTGGTCGTAGAACGATGAAATGATTTACCATAACGACACAAATTTAGCATGCAAGCTCCAATTGTGTTCCCCCTTGTATAAAATGTAGCAACTGTTTTATTCAATAAACTTTTCCAGTGTCCACATATAACAACTTAATTTTCATACATACATTATAATGTAGAAAACAAGCAACAACTAAGCCATTAGTTGTACAATTAACAAATAAACTTTTCGAGCGTCCATATATAAGAACTTAATGTTCATACATGAGTACATCATAGTGTAAAAAACAAGCAACAGCTGAGCCATTAGATGCAAAATTAACAAATAAACTTTTCCATCACCACATAAAGAACTTTCATATTATGTTTCAACAGGCGCGGCGTGCCGCCGCGCGGGCATGCTAGTATGTAAACCATATTTGCAGGTAAAAAATCTCTTACAAACAATGCTACTGCCTGTGGCTACACAGAGAACGGCTTGGATCACAAACTCAACACTACTACTACAACTAATACCAAATACATAGCTCCCTCTCTCTACTCTTCCGTTAAATGTGGATCACGTTGATTTTTCTTCAGGGGCCAACTCCTATTATTGCTCATGTCCAGGCAATTCCTCCCTCCCCTGTATGTACATCCACAAGCTGTCAACACTAGTGCTCCTCACTGGACCCTGCAACCAGTTACCATGCTACTGAACACTGAACAGCTAACTTTTTCATACGCTTCAGGCCTCTGTTCCAAGAGAACAAAATACGATTGCAGATACTCTAGCCAAGGCTGCGTATCATGCAGGAGCAGGACATGTGAATTGCACATCCCCCAATCCCAAAAATAATATATTAAATAGCATATTCTCCCAAACCCATAAGTCATATATAACAGGGAAAGATCGGCAAGGTCCCTGGCTCCCTCAGCCGAGCCGCGACACTTCCGCAGCCAGGCTAGACCATGGTTGCATCATGAAGAGAGTTGACAACATCAGAAAAAGAGGTGGGCTAATAAACTTGACCGTTGACAAAAAAGGTAGACTAATAAACTTAACGGTTCGCTTGGCCAACTGCAAAATGTTAACTTGTGCATTTTAGTTACAGAACTAAATACCCACACGGGAATAATAAGATATATGCAGACAGTAAAAGAGCATCTGCTAGCATTCACAACAATCACTGCTTATAAGGGGAACGGTTTTATCATATACACTGGACAGAACAAGTCAAGGTCAATGTGCAGTTGAGCTTCAATATCATCATAGTTCAGAAAAACCTGATGAAACATATAAACACTCCAGTGTATGATGCATCATATAGATTTACTGCATCGACTGCGACAAAATATTATTTATCGTTGCCAACAAAGCGACAAAACCTTCATGAGACCTAGGAGGAAAAATCACTGTAAGACTTCAACAGGGTTGTGTCTTACTGAAAACGACAAATAGTTGGCAGTTGAACAATGGTGCATCTTTAAGGTCCATCTCCCACAAAAACAATTCTTACCCCTGGGAGCCTTTCCATAACCATGCATTGACAAGTAAAATAAGTAGAGCATTAACAACACGGCAAGATGACACGTAGCAAACATTGATGTATGATAGGTTTAAGTACCGTCAGCTTGAGGTCTTAATTTGTTTCAGAAAAAAGCAGACCATGACAAGTATAACCTATCTGCTTGACAATCACTACCTCTGTAATAACTAAATGTAAGACACTTTTGCAGTTCGAATTGAACTGCAAAAACGTCTTATATTTTGTTACAGAGGTAGTAGAAGTTAAACTAATTCTAGCACGCTTTTGCAGTTACTTTGGAGGTTAAAGAAAGTACTGGAGTTCTTTGTGTTTTCAGATCAAACATGGTTGTGAAAATCAAACAGACACAGGTATCAAATTTCACTATTCGCCAATGAACTTCAATGATATATTTCTCTAGATGAACACACCCAAATGGTAGAAACTAATTCAAGTACAGAGTATGTGGTCAGTTGGAAGTAATGTGCCCCCAAAAGTTAGTAGATTATGCGCAGCATTTCGAACAAACAAGAATACTAGGGGGTTGTAATTAAGAACCTGCAGTCGCTACCGATATTCAGACCATGTATTCAGAGTAATGGATGTACATGATACCAACTGTTTGGTGGCTATATTCACAATCACACTGACTAAAGCAATAAATTAAGCACTTGGTTTTAGACAAACTAAAGAAGAGGTAGCTCAGTTAAAGAAGACAAAAAAAAAACTGCTAGTGAACCTGCTGGTGGTGATTGGCACCAAGAATTACCCACAGGACCAAAACACAATAATGAACTAAAAATCTTAAGCTGCCATCCAAAATAAACACATGATTTATGGCCATGGTGCAGAGCATGAAAAATCCACAATACACACAATAAAAAATTAGTGCTTCTTTGTCTCAATAACATTACTAGCAGCAAGTGCTTCTCCATTGTCTGGATAACATTACTGGGATAAAAATGAACAGAGGCACGTAGGTTTACTTACTTAAACTTAAATGATGCCAACCCTCCTCCATGTGAGAGTTCAAGGTTTAGCAGATAACCTGTACAAGTGAGCTCTCCTCCATGGCCTGATTGATCTCACACTTAGTTTCAATAGGTGTGTTCAAAAACATGAATGAGGACAAAAAATTTCATAACTGATCCATGGTTTCTTCTCTGCTGAGTGATGACACTACATATCAGTATTCAGGGATGAAATTAACAATTCCATCACACATTAGCAACGACCAACCCAGCACCTAAGAGTCATACAACTGCGAACAACCAGATCATAGCCCGTTCTTGGCTCATGTGAATCTGAAATTAGTCGACAGTTCCCCTTTACAAGCAGCATCATAGTCTTCTTCAAGGTGTGGCGCAGCTTCCTTGTAAGGGCATATGAACTTCTCCCTGAATACCTTCTCAGCCTCCTTGAAAACAGTACTGTAGCTCGGGTCACGCATGAGCAATCCATTTTCCTTGAGAAACTTTACAACATAGTACCGGGGCCTGAGCCGACCCTCTAGGCTGTAACAGACAATTGCCGGCTGTTGAGCAACGCTGGAGCCTTTGAGAAAGCAATGCCCACCTCGGCATCCGACCACCTGAACGATTCCTTCAGGTGCTCCACTTTGGCGGCGATTTTCTCCTCGCTGAGGAATGCAACAGCGTGTAGCGCATGTCTGAACATCTGAGACCCACGGGGTACACCAAGACCTTCGGCGCAGGCCACTGCTGCCAGGATGCGTTCCGTGCTGATGCTGAGCGGCGATGGCCTAATTACGTAGAGCTTGGCAATATCGCAAACACCTAGCCCGCACTCCTGCAGGAAGGTGACATTGGGCTTGACCACCCGCTCGAGGTCGGAGCCGAGAACAGAGCCGCTCTTGAGGGCTCGAAGGAGGTTCTCGGAGGACCCGAAGAGGGGCAAGCAGTAGTGCAGGCCGGAGATGATGGATCTACAGAGGAAAGTGGCGCCGGCGAGCGAGACGAGGCGCGCGATCTCAGGTCGCGAGAGACCGAGGCCGGTGAGCTCCGCGACATTGGGGGCCAGGGTTTTCTCCACCTTGGCGCAGAGGAGCTGCGGGTCCTTGGCGACGACGGCGGCGACATCGGCAGCGGAGAGGCCGAGGCCGGCGAGGAAGGCGAGGACGGCGTCGGGATTGGTGGGGGATTTGAGGTGGGAGAGCTTCCGTGAGGCCTTGAGGGCCTGAGGTCGGGTGAGGCCGCAGGTGGCGACGAGGTAGTCCTCCGCGGCGAATCCGGCGCTTGGGGAGATTGCGGGCGCTACGGCAGAGACAGAGAGGAGGCGGCGGAGAGGGGGTGCGGGAGAGGTGGCTGGAGAAGAAGGTAGGAGATGGGCGAGGATGGAGCTTCGCAGCCGGAGCATGGCGCCGCGGCAGATAGGGGAGAGATTACTACTTACTGTACTTGCGTTTTTTTTCTTTGGCGTCATGTGTTGCAGTTACAAGATCTCCCAAACACAGATCAAATCAAACATAGTAAATTACACCAAGCGGTCAGCTTGATAAGCTTACCTACATAAAATTGCGATCAAACATAAATCAATAGTAACGTCGTTTTTCCAAAATGCGGTGCACCATCTTGAAGTCGACAACTTTGACGATGCTAGTGGGCAGGCCACCGACTAGAGCGACATAGAGGGGCACCGAGAGGGGGATATGGTGGAGTGGGTTGAGAGGGCTTGCCGGTCGCCGGATCCAGGAAGAATTGGGTGTGAGAGTAGCTCTAGGGCGCTCAACAGCGGCAGTGCTAGTAGCTAGTTCCTCAGCGAAGGGAACTTTGCCGAAGCCATCATCACCGGTGTCGGCAGGCGGCGGAGGACGAGGACTGGTCGACATGGGAAGGAAGGAGATTGTAAGCACTATTCTTCTTGATGTTGTTGTGGCTGAAGCTATGGATAGAGGGGAAGGTTGACAAGGTCCTTCTCATGGGCGCACATGAGTTCTCGAGCAACTGTTGCACGCCACGTTAAAATAAATGATAAAAGTTCTTAAATTATGCAAAATTTGAGAACTCGTCAATTCAACTTATAGTTTTAAAAAAGGAAAGACAAAAATGCTATGAACAGTTACTAATTCAATTTGGGTCCATTAACACTACCACAATTGGATTTGTTTAAGAAAATCGAGCTATGAGTTGAACTAGTTTTAAATGGAACTTTGTGACATGTTAGATATGTGCCATGTCCATGTATACTTCGTTATTTTCATAAGTTTTGAGAACTTTTAACATACTTCCTCCATCCTAAAATAGTTAAAATCAGCGACACTTAATTATTTCGGGATGGAGTATGTTTTTTTATATTGAGTGCACTGGTTGTACAAGAACTTGGAGTGCACACAATATATTCTGAGAGCTAATGCGATTTGCAGGACGGGAAACTGTGCAAATGTTGTTTCCTTACGAAGATCGTAAGGCACTAATGATCGACGGCCGTAGCCCACTGATCAAATGCAAAATATCGTCCATACAGCAGTGCTCTTGGCAAGATATGTTGTTTGCTTATGTTGGCATTGGATTATTACTCCTTAAACATCGTCCCCTTCTCGAGCTTCTCCATGAACGACCATCTAGGGATTCTTTCAATTATCGGGCTGAGTGTCTAAATTTTCTTTAATCTCTGAAGTTTGAAAGGAAGCAAAGCAGTTTAGTTTAGTTTTCCCAAAGACAAAACTATTTAACATTCCGAAAATATATGTGAAATCTGAATCTTCATAAGAAATCTCTATGTGAGAACTTCTCAAAAAAATCCGAAAAAGTAGCACAGATACCAGATAGCAGCTACCAAATCTGAATCTCCATCCCGGAGTCACTCGCTCGACATCGTCGAGTACTCCCTTCGTTCCTAAATATTTGTCTTTTTAGAGATTTCAAATGACTACCACATACGGATGTATATAGACATATTTTAGAGTGTAGATTCACTCATTTTGCTTCGTATATAGTCATTTGTTGAAATCATTATAAAGACAAATATTTAGAAACGGAGGGAGTACATGGAAGTCGGAAGAGGCCTTCTTCGACAAGACGCCACTGCTGCCGACTGACCTCGACAACCAGCCACCACCCGCTTCTGCGCCCACTTCATCGATCAGAAGCTGAAGCAAGCAGACGATCGTTCGTATTTTCTCGTGTGGTTTTAGTTACTGAACACTGCCCTGCAGTTTGAGCGGCCGATCCGGATGTCCTTTTGGTCGACGGCGGATAGTGGCGAGGAGCAGAAGAAGGGAAGAGGTTCTTCTGCGGCGACGCCATCGGCCTCGTGCACATCGCCGACCGCAGGCTGGCGCACTAGCTGGGCGTCTTCGAGGAGATCTGCGGGGTGACGCTGGTGGCCGACGAGGAATTCCAGGGTCTCTGCAACTGGGCGAAGGCCGAGGTGACCCTCGTCGCCATGTTCTCTGTTTGCTCTGCTTTGTACTTGAGGGATGGTGTGCCTGTTTCTCCTTGCTCTGTTCTGCTTACCAGTTTTGTGTCGTCAAGAAACTTTGATCATGGATGACGCTGCTACCTGCCACCTTGGAAGCACCTCCGCACAAAAGCAAGCACCGTCGGCTGATGCACACAAACAAACATTGTCAACCACCACACAAAATCTTTGGTGGTAAAAAAAAAGATTAGCTGCATCGAAGACATAATTCCCTAACATAGCAAGTAGTAGATCATAATTTAACAATGCTAACAACGGAATGATGGTTGTCTGATATTTAAAGTGTAGGTGTGTAAGAATGATTTTATCGGATGAGCTACACCTCTTCCAAAAATACCCATCAACTCAAATGCCTTCCAGTGAACCGACCTGTGGTTGGATGGTGTAGTTACAAAAAAGTTATATCACCTCCTTCAACTGATGTAAAATACATTACTTGGAGATCCAAATTTGCATCACCAACCGCCCGGTGATGTAAAACATCCACCCACGTGCCAACCGCCAACTGCCATTTCCACTCTTCCCCGCCCACCGCTTCCCCACCTCCACACCTCCCCCTGCCGCGCCGCCTGCTCACCAGACCCCACCGCACCCCGTCGCATTCAGATCCTGCCTCCCCACTCCCCCCACTAACGGTTCCGCCGCTTTTCCACCGCCCTCCTCCAGCAAGTCGGCCGCATCGGCCGCCGCCCGATTCGAGCTCTCCTCACAGCCCCACCATCGCCTTACTCAAGCCGCACACAAGCCGCCACGCAACCACCTCTTTTGCACCGCTTGATTCGAGCTTCTCCCGCCGCTGCCAATCCACTGATCGAGTAGAGCTTCTCCCATCGCTAGCCATTCGAACTCTCACCACTGCATTTGAACCTAGAGGATCGGGCGTCGCCCAGCTCCTCGACGCTAGGCTGCCAGTGCTCCTCTTGATGCTCGGTCACCACCACTCGATTCGCGGCTCCGGCATGCCACCGAAGAAAATCTCGAAGAGCAAGACTGGCTTCTTCGTGGTGCGGCAAAAGCCGACCAGGAACTTTGGCGTGGAGTTCCAGTGCGATGGCTATCGCTACTGGACTGACATATTCGAGTCCGTTGACATGGCCGCACATGTGTACGACTTCATGGCGTGGCGTTTTGGCCGGCAGAGGCACGCGACGAATTTCCCGGAGATTAAATCCCGAGTGAACGCAGGGTTCATCGGGCCAAGAACATTACCATTTGGCAGATGGACGATGAAGGACGAGGCGGAGGAGGAGGAGGAGGAGCAGAAGAAGAAGGAGGAGGGGGAGATTCTCACTGCTCCCGGCGATAGTGATGATACGGCGATGGCGATGTTCGCACGGGAGCATCCGGAGTATGTCCAGGCCGAGCGCGAGTTCTTCTGGAAGCGCGAGGTCGAGCAGAAGAAGAAGGGGGTGAAGAAGAAGGAGGAGGCCGGCCCCTTGACGGTGATCCTTGTCGAGTCTTACTCATCAGACTGGGATGAATCGGAGGACAATGAGGGCGACGACCCCAGCAAGGACGAGTTCTGTGAGCATTTTAAGAGCGATGACTAGTAGATTCGGAGTAGTAGTAGTTTGATGGCTGTGGTAGTTTTACGTTTATTTATGTTTTAAGAACCGTGTTTGATTCAAATGAAGTTGCTATGTTTGAATTATGTTGGAAATGATGTAATAGTTGAACTAGTTTTACATCTTCAAATACATCGTCTGTTGGAGTTGAGACCTTTTTGAAGATGTAAAAAACATTTTTTGATGATGGAAATTATAGAACACCTATTTTTACATCTTCAAATATACACCTTCTATTGGAGATGTTCTTAGGGGATAGTGGTATCCCTAGCCCACCAGCTTTTAAGTCCTAGAGTTGACGAAGGTGTCTGTGCCGACTTCGTCAATCTCAAGATGATGTGTCGACTCAGTCTATCGAAGGTGTTCATAGGGGTAGGGCATGCGCGTGTTCGTAGGGGTGAGTGTATGTGCGTATGTATGAGCGTCTGCATCTGTACCGTGTTACAAAAACTCAAAAGCCTTCCCTGGACAATATTCTTTCGTAGGTGCTGGATTTATTCTCCGCAATGATGGAACATGGCTAAAGTTGTCGAAGGACACCATAGGTATGTCTATTTCTGACCATCCGAATATGAATATCTTCTCTTCTTACCACCATGTGTATGTATTACTATGACATGCTTAGCTGAATGGGAAGTTGACAAGCAAATAAATATTTGTGTGCACACACAGTTTTGTAGTGTATACCACTGTACATGTTTGTTTCGAAGAATTGCGACTATGGCCTGCAAGAATGAACCCAACAAAATAAACAACTGAGAAGTGTATATGTTGCAAATGCAGGTTAATGGGCTTCCACATGACTATGTAGCTTTTTAGGTCAACAGTTTTGTTTGTTCTCTTCATGTGGTTATTTGAAATTTTAATTTACTATGTGCTGCTAGACAATGAAGAAATTACAAATTGTAGAATGCTTTGTTATTCATATTGGTGCAGAGCTGGGGCAGCTTTTCGGACATAAAGAATGGGAGGTATAGAACTATTGGATGGATTTGGTCGCTGAACTTCATGATGTGGTAGAAGCTATGCACTACAAGCTCTGATGAAAGAATGAGTTCTTGTAGTGTTTTTGTGGTAGACACTACAAGCTCCCTCTCTCTATTCAATTTAACATTGAATGTCAAGAATCGTTTCTCTCCAAAGTCTAAGTCAGGGTAGTCTTTTTGAGTGTGCGCGAAGCGGCTGTGTCAGAGAAACACTCAGTTGGACATCTGCCACCGGATTTTTTTTTGTCAAAAAGATCACTGCCGAGACAAATTGACAAAAAAATACCTCTGAATCAATTTGACAAAAAAGATCCCAGCCAAGACGGCAGGCGCGCCAGCCAACGCGTGCCACCAAACTCGTGCCAGACGGCAGCCGGCGAGTAACAGGATTCACCGAGCGCGGGCATCCCACGACGGAATGGGGATGGCCTTGTCGGCCATGCCACTGCCGCGTGAGGCGGCCTTTGCTGGCAAAATTGACCTATGAACGAAATCAAATCACAGAATGAACTGCCCATGAAACTATTTCACGCGGCTGACCTTTTTGTGTGTCGCCCGACATGAGGACGTCACACTACACTGTGCAACGCCTCACTGATATACAGTGTGGCGCCTAGCTTCTAGGCGTTGCACTAGTGGTTGCTTCATTTTGTAGTGCAACCACTAGTGCAGCGCCTGAGAGTTAGACGCCACACTATACAGTGCAGTGCCTAACTCTTAGGCCCTGCACAATGATTTAGCAATTTTTAGGCAGTCTGGGGTGCAACGCTGGCCAGGCGTGTAGCGCCTATTTATGAGGCGTTGCACAATGTAATGTGACGCCTTCGTGTCGGACGTCACACAAAAAGGTCATCCGCGTGAAATAGTTTCACGAACAGTTCATTCTATGATTTGATTTCATTCACAGGTTAAATTTGTCAAATCCTTTGCTGCTGCGAACCGCAGACAGCGGTGTTGTTGCTGTCGACGCGACAAGTCCCAGCGTCTTTTTTCTTTTCTTTTTGCCACAAGTTTCGAGGGACGCTGGAATCCGATGCTGCGGTAAAATTTGGAGGTAATAGCACCCCAGGTACCCTAACTTGCACCCAGTGTGATGATCTAGTCCCAAAGTTGCAAAACTAGACTAACTCATACCCCAACTTGCACCCTATGTGATGTTTTAGTCCCAGGCCAATCAAAGCTCGCCATTTGGCTGCCAAGTGGCTGGGCCGGTCAGCGCCTGTAGTTTTGCACAAAACACCCTGCCGTTTCCTTGTTTCAACCCGCAGTTACCCCCACCTGAATTAAATCTGTCGGAATCGAGTTCACGTTCGTTCGAGGAGTTCACTTGGTCGTTGTCGGGGCGACAGAGCGCACGGGCTGGCGCGGCGATGGTGACGTCAGCGTCCGAGGCGTCGTCGCCGCCGTTCGCCGGCGGCGTGGAGATGCCGGCATCTGCTCATCTCGTCCGGCCGTTCGGAGCAATCCCACCTGATTACTGTGAGCCCGGCGCCCCGTCTCTCTGCTTTCTTTTCCTCGCTCTCCTCTCCTCTGCTTTGCTCCTCTCAGCTCGTCGCCCCGTCGTTTGCAGCTCGAATCGCATCCATTTGTGCTCGAATCGGGGTCGTCTAGTGGTGTATTTTGAGTAGATGGTCATGTATGGCGAAGTGAAGCTAGGGTTTCGGACGATGAATTTAGGTTTTGGTTCGACACGATAGCTAGGGTTTATGGCGGACAAATTAGATGAATTTAGGTTTGGGTTCTGTTATAGCATGTACTCTACTCAAGCATCTGCTCGTGTTGTGAAATTTAAGTCATTTTTGTTGTTGAAGATGTTTTGTACAGAGTATAAAGTTGGCTATTTTGTTACACCATTTAGTATAGTTTTGGTAATGCTAATGGTATGTGCAGCTAAGTTTCAGTGAATTGAATGGTTTGTGTTAATGTTGTGCTAATGTTGTTTTCATTCATGGTTAGTTTATATTTAGTTGACTGAATATGTTCACCTATCTGTAGTTCAATGAATATGTTCAGTTACTGTAGTTAACTGAATATGTTCAGTTACTGTAGTTAACTGAATATGTTCAGTATCTGTAGTTATCACAATTTTGTAAAGCACTGTAGTGAACTAAATGTTTTAAAATGGAACTTGATCATGGTTAACTGAAAAGTTCAGTTAACTGTAGTTAACTGAAATCTTCAGTTAACTGTAGGTAACTGTAGTTAACTTTTTGTGTAGTTAACTGAACCTTAAGCTGTTGTTCAAGTATGTTATGCAGTTAACTGAATATTTGTTTTGAATACAGTGTGTGATGCAGCAAATGGAGAAAGGGTGGACAGTACATTTTTTACACTGGAAATTGAGCATGGTGGAATTTTCTGTGGCCCAATCAGAAACCTGGAGTACTGGGGCCCTTCTACTGAGGTGCTAGACTTTGTTGACAGTGGCACTTTCTGTTATGCATTCCTTGAACAACACTTGGCTTGGTTGGGATATCCTGTGAGTGAGCACATCATCTACTTCAGCAAACCAGATAAACCAATCTCAGATGGTTTGATCAGAATTAGCAGTGATGAGGATGTGCAGCATATGATCAGAGCCAGTGCTGAGCATAAGATCCTTGTAGTCATGGTTGACCATACAGATTTCATCAGCAACTTCAGGTCTGACTTGGTGTGCACAAGTTTTGCAGCAGCAAGTGCATCCCCTTCCCATAGCCTAGTTTCAGTCTTTGTAGAAGATCCTTTGTCAGAGATTGCAGCAAATGGAACAGACCCAGAGAGTTTGCTTATTGAGGGTGCTGAGCAGAACATGCTAACTGAAGATCCCTTGTTAGAGATTGCACCAATTGGAACAGACCCACAGAGTTTGCTTGTGGAGGGTGCTGAGCACAACATGCTAACTGAAGATGGAGAAACAGTTATTGAAGATGTAGTTGTATCAGATTCTGATTTCAGTGACAGTGACTATGACATAGATGATGGTGATGATGATCTATATGATGACAACATTGACTTTGATGTTGATGAAGAAGCTGATCAGGATGAGGATGATGTGGAGCCTGAATACTTGCTTGAGGATGAAGATCTCAACCTATCAACTCAACAAGCAGATGAACTTAGGTACAAGTTTAAAGCTTTCAATGCAAAGGTTGACATGATTTCCCCTGTGTTTAAAGTAGGGATGGTATTTGCTGATGTTGTTGAGCTAAGACATGCACTGACTGCATATTCAGTTAGAAACAGAGTGCAGATAAAGAAGTTAAAGAATGACAAGAGGAGGCTTGAAGCAGTTTGTGAAGATGGTTGCCCATGGTATCTGTATGCTGGCAATGACAACAGGACATGGGGGTTTGTCATCAAGACTTACTATGGAGAACATATATGTCAGAAGAAATGGAAGATAAGGTCACTGACAGCAAAATTCCTGTGCAAGTATTTCATAAATGAGTTCAGAGATGACCAGAAGATGTCACTAGGTACATTCTCAAGAAAGATCACCAATGAATTTCATGTCACCCCTAACAGATGGAAGCTAGCTAGGGCAAGAACTGCAGCACTTAAGGAGATCCATGGTGATGAAGAAGAGCAGTTCAGTAGGCTTAGGGACTATGGTCATGAATTGAGGAATACCAACCCTGGGTCTACATTTCTTCTGTCAACTGAGATTGTGAGAGACAAAGATTTCCCACAGGGCAGGAAATGTCTGAAAACTCTATATTGGTCTTATGATGCATGCAAAAGGGGTTGGCTCAAGGGATGCAGGCCTATTATTTTCATTGATGGTTGTCACATGAAAAATAGGTTTAAAGGAGTGTTGCTTAGTGCAGTGGGTATTGATCCTAATGATTGCATTTTCCCCATTGCAATGGGTTGGGTAGAAGTAGAGTGCACCAGTTCTTGGGAGTGGTTTCTCACTACATTGAGAGATGACCTTAACATCACAAATACTGCTCCTTTCACTATTATGAGTGACAAGCAGAAAGGTTTGATCAATGCTGTGCAAAAAATCTGGCCAGATGCTGAGCATAGGTTTTGTGTTAGGCATATTTATCAGAATTTCAATGGGAAGCACAAAGGAGAGCAACTGAAGCAAGATCTGTGGGCCATTGCAAGAGCACCAAACAGGGTTAAGTGGAGCCAAAACTGTGAGAAAATGGATGGACACAGTGCAGCTGCCTTCCATTGGACTGAGAGACTAGATCCAAAGACATGGTGTAAAGCATTTTTTAGTGTTTTTCCCAAGTGTGATATTCTGCTGAACAATAACTCTGAAGTATTTAACAGCTACATTCTGGAGGGCAGAGAGATGCCAGTGCTGTCCATGCTGGAATACATTTTTTACAAGATAATGCAAAGGCTAGTGAGTAAACAGAGGGAGGCCATAGAGAAGTGGGCAGGGCAGAGAATATGCCCAAAGATAATGAAGAAACTAGACAAGAACACTGAGTTTGCTGCTAATTGCCATGTCTCTGAAGCTGGCCAACAATTGTTCAGAGTTCAGTCTGGTAACTCTAGTTATACAGTTGACTTGTGCTTGCACACTTGTGACTGCAGGAGATGGCAGCTCTCTGGAGTACCATGTGGCCATAGTATAGCATGCTGCAGGGAGGAGAGAATTGACCCAGTGACAATGGTTCATGACTGCTACAGTGTGGAGAATTATCTGAAAGCATATGGATACACATTGGTTCCACTTAGAGATCCAAAGCATTGGGAGAAACAGAATGGAGACAAGGTATATCCACCAGTTTTCACTAAACAGTTGGGAAGGCCAAAGAAAAACAGGAAGAAAACACCAGAAGAGAAGAGAAGCAGGAATGGTGTTAGATATTTGAACAAAAAAGGTGTGACAATGCACTGCTCGATTTGTGGCAGAGCTGACCACAACAGGAAAGGGCACTACAGGTGGCAGGAAGCACTAGTTGCAGAAGGAGTAGAGCTTGTTAAGTGAGTACTGCAGTGAATACTGCTGTTGTTAATTAAAAAAATTTAAAAAAAATGTTTGTCCTGGGTATCGAACCCAAGACCTGTGAATAGCACACCTAACTACATTGCCAGTGTGATAGTAGTAGTGATTTGTTTAGATAGTAGTACACACTGTAGTTAAGCAGACCCACCGTTCCACTAGTTCGGTCCCTCCGCCGATTCGGTTTCCAACGCCTTTAAAGCCAACCACCTCAACTCCACTAGCTCACAACTCCACTGAACTCCACCTCCCTCCCAGTCCACCCACGTCGCAGCTCGCTCCTCGGTCTCCCTGCCACCCCGCTCCACCAAGAAACCGCCCTCCCCCCCGCCGAGCTCCACGCCGCCGCGGGCGCCATGGACAACACCCCCGCATGGCAGAGGGCCATCGAGGATCTGGCCGGCGACGACGACGCGCTCCGCGCCGACCTGAAGGAGATAGCGCGCTGGTTCCCCTCCGGCCAGATGCTCCTCCACCACGCGCGAGGCCTGGTAAAGGTCATGACTGACGACGAGAAGCGTCGCGCCATGCCCGCACCCGGCGTAGCCCCGGTCTTGGTCTTGCGCTTCGCAATGGCCGAGACGCGGTCGGACGATCCGAGGCAGCGCGCGCGGTGGTGGATGTACCGCTCCGCCACCGCGGCGTCGCCGCACCCGGATCCGTTCCGCGTCGCCTCCAGGATGCAGCGCCTCGACGACGTTGTCCTCGCCCTCCCCGCGCCGGTCAACACCGCATACTGGGACCGCTTCAGGCCGGACCTGCTCGTCCACGACGACGTCTCCGACGTCCAACCCTCCTCCGACGATGAATCCTTCTCCGACGAGTCCGACTCTGACTCTGGCTACAATACTGACAGCGAGTCTTCAGGCGAGGAGGAGATTGAGGTTGTGGTGCTATCTGACGACGAGCCGGACGACGTCGTCATGCTGGATCCCGTCGTCGCCGGCAACGAGGGCGACAGGGACCTCCCCATTGACGTGGATCTGCTGCCTGATGTGCCTGACGTTGTCAAGAAGGAGGTGGTGGAGGACGTGCTGGCGGAGGTGGTGGACGGGCAAGCACGGGATGGCTCCAAGAAGAGGAAGAAGCCGACGAAGATTCAAGTTTCAGGGGAGGTGCGCCGCTCCCAGCGTCTGAAGGAGCTCCAGAAGTGAAGAACTGAAGACTGCAGAATGTAGTTAGGTATGCTTAGTAGCATATAAGTTAGCATATCAGTTAGTACTTCATATATTGGGTAGCACATAAGTTATTTCTAGTTTCGAATGGGCTGGTTTGAACTACTTTTGGTTTCTGTTGAACTACTGCTGCAACTACCTATGGGTAGAACTTATGCTGCAACTGCCTAAGTTATATGTATGTTGCCATCTGTTGCTTTCATATGTTTGTTGTTGCTGTTGTTAGTTGTATATGCTGCTACAAAATGTTGCTGTTCAGTAAAAATGAGTGTAGTGAAACAAATTCAGTTAAGTTTACTGAATACAAATATAAATTCAGTAAAAATGAGTGTAGTGAAACAAATTTAGTTAAGTTTACTGAATACAAATACATATTCAGTAAAAATGAGTGTAGTGAAACAAATTCAGTTAAGCAAAATGAATACAAATACAAGTTCAGTTAAAATGAGTGTACTGAATACAAATTCAGTTATACTTACTGAATACAAATTAGCTAAATTAAGCTAAGCTTACTGCATACAAATTTAGTCATACTTATTAAATACAAATTAGCTTAATTTAGCCATTAACTAACATTAGCCAGTAACTAAATTGGCTTATTTTTATTTTTCTGCCTAAAATTAGCCCACAATAATGGGCTACCTCTGCCTACCTACCAGATTTACCTGTGCCTACCTACCACCCACCCCTCTTACTCCTATATAAAGCACACCCAATGGCACAAACACCAGTCAAAGCCAAATCCCTCACTTCTCCTCCTTCTCCTCCCCCCAGCCGCCAGAGAGAACCCTAAGAGGACATGGATCCTGGAGAGGTAGTAGATGCAGAAGAGGTACCCAGTGGAGCTAGGCGTAGAGAGGCAAGAAGGTTGCAAAGAAGGCAGCTGGCAGAGAGGATCCTTGCAGCACGCAACCGCAAGGATGTACAGCAGTTCCTGGAGGCATTCCCACCTGGATCAAATCCCAGTGATGATGATATCATCTACTGGGCAAGGAGGAGGGCTAATCTCCATCCTATTCAGGTGACTAGGATGAGGTGGAGTAGGATCCTCTACCCAGATGAATGAGCTCTTATGTTTGTGAGTGAGTGTTTCAGGTCACTGGATGTCAATGCAAGTCTATCTATGTATGAGTGAGTGTTTTATCTATGTTTGTGAGTGAGTGTGGTTTATCTATGTATGAGTCAGAGTTTTATCTATATATGAGTCAGTGTTCTATCTATGTATGAGTCAGTTAACTCTTACTGCAAATTCAGTCTAATACAACTTGCAACAACATAACTTGGGCAGTCATACAAATTCAGTGCCTTACAGGATACTGGCATACAAATCAACCAATTTCACTAAAAGAGTGCAAACAATTAATAGCTGCTACTTAAGGCAGCATTACATAAACAATGAATTACTCAAATTCATCTAAGATTTCCTTCACCCTCCTTATCTTGCTCTTGGTCTCCTCCTTGTGCCTGAACAAATCACCAATCATGTACTCTAGTTTCTTCTTCTCCTTCTTCAGCTCATCCCTCTGGGACACCACTTTGTCCATCTCTCCCTTCATCTTCTCCATCTGTTGCTTCATCTCATCCCTCTCTTTCTCTGCCTTAGCCCTCACAACCTGATGAATGGTAGTGCTAAATTTATCAGACATCTTCTTCTTCTTCTCAAGCTCTTCCTTTAGGTTAGAAATAGCAAGTCTTGCATTGCCCAATTCAGTAATTTCCTGCTCCTTGTCACCCACCATCTTAGCAAAATCTAGTTTAAAAAACCTCAGATCATTTTCCATCTTTTCCTTCTCTTTCACAACCCTAAAATTTTCTTCAGCAAGAACTACACTTTCCCTGAGCCTCAGCTTGTTCTCATCATTGTACATGTCCCAAACCCTGGCTAAACTCATCTTCAGATTGTCTGGCCATTCAGGGTCAATCCACTCCACAAACTTGCATTTAGGTATTTCCTAACAAATAAGATAAGTTCAGTTAGTTCAATTGAATTCAGTTAAGTTCAGTTATTCATTTGAATTCAGTTAAGTTCAGTTAACTCAATTTAAATTCAGATAAGTTCAGATATTTCATTCTAATTCAGTTAAGTTCTGTTATTTCATTTAAATTCAGTTAAGTTCAGTTATTCAGTTACGTTCTGTTATTTCATTTAAATTCAGTTAAGTTCAGTAATTCAGTCAAGTTTTGTTATTTCATTTAAATTCAGTTAGGTTAAGTTCAGCCAGTTCATTTCAAATTCACTTAAGTTCACTAACAAGATGTTGTTAACTCAAAGATTCACAAACTAGATGCTCTTAACTGAAAATGCACTCCTCCACATTTACATGGCACACTACTATACAGATCAAAATAAGATGACACATTGCAAGTTTGGTAGATCTACTAACCTTTTGAGCACAAGCAAGATACCTCCTTCCACTATCAACTGATTCAAAGCACACAAACTTCTCACACACACACACTGGTGTTCACATCTAGCTTCAAGATCTGGAGCAAGGCCTGTCCACTCAGAGCAGATAATGGTGGCAGGAGCAGGAGCCTACAACATTGTTTACAACATATTCTTGTCAGCAAAGAGGCAGGCACCATCTAGGCTGAAATTTTGCTACTCAAGAACATACACCCTTGCCCATTTTTGCTCAAACCCTAACTGCCAGAGACATAGCCAAGACTAACCTCACTTGTCACAGAGTAGCCGTCGGACGAGCTAGATCCTTCACTCCAAGATACCATTGGGGCGACCTGGACGGCGGCGGTGAGCTGTACGACGGCGGCGAGCTTGCTGGCGGCGTGGATAAGCTGATGCTGGAGCCGAGGGGGCGAGGGGGCAAGGGGGCAGGTGGGGAACGAGTGGACTAGCGAGCGGACGTGAAGTGGATTCCTCCAACAGATTTAATTCAGGTGGGGGTAACTGCGGGTTGAAACAAGGAAACGGCAGGGTGTTTTGTGCAAAACTACAGGCGCTGACCGGCCCAGCCACTTGGCAGCCAAATGGCGAGCTCTGATTGGCCTGGGACTAAAACATCACATAGGTTGCAAGTTGGGGTATGAGTTAGTCTAGTTTTGCAACTTTGGGACTAGATCATCACATTGGGTGCAAGTTAGGGTACCTGGGGTGCTATTACCTCTAAAATTTGACGCTTTGTGCCGACACTCCCGTGCTCGTTTCCTTTATATGGACTGCAGCTCCTGCATAGACGCACTCTCCCCCGCTGGCTTCAGTTTCTTTCTGCTCTCTCAAGAGTCACCAAGAACAGAGGAAAATAGTTGAGTAGCCACTTTCACTCGTGACTTTGGGTGATTTAGAGTTGGATTTTGAAGATGCTGAAGTTGAAGAAAAGATAGATCAAGGTAAGATCTATCCATTTTTGTTGGTTTCGTTCGCATGCGTGATGTTTTTAATCTGTCTGATTAGTTCCTAAGTATGCATTTTCTGTTGTTTTAGGCATTATTTCATCACTTTGTGAAGTCATTGGAAGCTTCTGGAGTAGGATTTGTCACGTGAAGTGAACTACAAAGTTGAGGATCGACGTATGAGCTTTGCAATACATGTTTTTTTGCATGCACTGTGGATATTAGTTAGTTTTTGTAGCTCGTCATTAGGTATGCGATGTTTACTGCTTAGAAGTTGGAAAAGTTTTCAGACGAGATATGTTGCATTTATAGTAATTTTATCCAGAGGAGTAAGTTGAAGGTGATGTAGAAAAATGTTAGCTGTGTCAAGTATTTCTAATTTTTGTGACATGCAAAATGTCGTTACTTTTGTTATTAAGTCGTAATTAGTACTTCTGTTGACATTTATGTTGGATTAGAGCCGGAGTTTGGGCATAAAATATTTGACGGTATTTTAGATCAGTGTTAGGCTTTTCAAATGCATCAGTTTAGTTTGCCATGCAGGAAGTTCTTAATATGCTAATTAAGAAAAAAATTGAACTGTAGTTGGTCTTTGCATGGTTAAATATGATGTTATTTCATGTGGTATGTTTATTAGTAAGTTCTATAGTTAGGAAATCGTAGGTATTTTCTCTTGTCTCACAATAATGTTAGTTTTGTATATTTAGAATAGATGCTAATATCCTTAATGATGTATGTACTTAGGTAAAAAAATATCATTTGAGTAGCAAACAAGGAGGAGATGATGGAGTTGAAGAAATTGTGTTTCGCTCTTCGATCTCCCTTTTGAGGTGATGACCACGTTCATGCAAGTGCTATTTCGATGCTGTTGATATGTAGGAAAAAAATTATCCGTGGCTGGTATTGATGTTTATGTGATAATAGGTTGATTCCGTTGATATATTTGTGAATACGTGACGCCGTGTAAGATTGTGAATATTTTTTATATTAATGTACTGTTGTGAATGATGTTACCGCTGCTGTGAATATTTGTCGTATTATTATTTGTAAACAAACTATTATGCTTAAAGTCTAAGCAAATGATACTAAAGACGAACCAATTATTTCTAACGAAAATATAGTTATTTTTCTAGTCATATGATACTAAAAACAAACGTACTATTATGTTTAAGGTCGAACCAAATGATAATGAAAAAATTGATTAGTTTGTAACAAAAATACGAATATTAAAATTGACTCATATTATTGTGTTTAAGGTCAAACCAAATGATATTAATAGAACACTGATTATTTCAAACGTAAATACGGATGTTAAAATATTTTCCCCTTATTATTATATTTAAACTTTTAATCGACTAATAATACAATATTCTTCCTGGTCTCATCTACTTTGTAGCGAAGATGGAAGACGAATCTTTACCTTGGCATCAAAAAGTACAGCTTCGGTTTGCTATACTTTCTCATACATATAGAGGGTTGTGTGATGCCACACAAAAAACTTCGTTCGCACAAACAGCTCCGTTATTTTGTGTCTCCTATGAGTTTCTACAGTTGTGGTCCTAGGAATACCTCTCTGTTGGACGACCTCGTCTACTAAATCCCATACACCCATACGATTGTAGCGAGGGCAATGTAACTATGGCCAGCAGGTGGACACAAGCACGGAAAAAATGGTCTCCAAGTATTGCGAAAAGTTGTTACCCTATATACCACCAGCAGTTCGAGATTCTTGATGAGTCACTAGTCACATGGAACCCGTGGACTGAGCACGCCATAGAGATGGTCTTCGGTATACGATGCATCACAGCAGAATGCGTGAGCGATAGTGCATTCTGGCTGACTCTCTGCAACTTACCGTTCATGTGGTGTGTTGAGCCTTACAACCCAGAGCGTGTCATGAGACAATTCGGTCTCTATCAGGATATTCCACCACCTTTTTCGAGATGTATCGACGAGGAAACCGATAAGTAAGATGTGACCTCCCTAAGTAGTTAGTGTCTTTTTTAATTTACAAAACTCACACTTTGTTACATAATTTGCAGGCTGAGCAATATGGGCAAGGGTTGTTATAATTGGAGGGCACACAATATTCAATGGGTAGACAAGTGGGAAAATAAAGTGCTAGAAGATATAGTGCATCAACTTAGGTAAATTTATTTACATTATTTTATTAGGATGACTATAGGATGCGTGAAGATGCTTTGCTTTCATCACACATGTTGATATAATTATTTAATTCTGCAGACCGTACGATGCAACTACAACTCAAGCGTACAAGCAGTGGTACTACATCAGCACGCGTACTCGCCTAACCAGTCAACTAGCTTCGATGCCAACACATCTCACACATGAGGAGCAGATGCATGGACGGATTGAGCTGTCAGCAGCTTACTATCGCGACTATGTGGTAATCACAAGTAAATTATTCAGGTCCATCATTTCATGATCATTCAACCAAATAACAACCAAATATTGTTCAGCTTGATATTTGCAACCAAGTACGGGAGATGGCGGGGGAAGGCATGCAGGCCCGGGGCATTTCAGTTCACAAGACAACATTAAAGCATATTCAAGACTACGTGGCCACAAAATTCAGATGCGGTAGAGGCGACGATGTTGTCACTGGAGCATACAACATGCCAGAAGCGAGGTTAGCCAACTGAGTGCGGCGCCGTCATCCAGACCGAGCGAGCCGCGTACGAGCCATGATCGGTAGGGGGAGGGTCCGAGCACTATAACGACATTGCCACGGCATGACTCATCTGTGCCACTACACCGCTCTCCTTCGGTGCAGCTTCGTCAGGGGCAGACATCCCAGGAACATGGCACGAGCTTGGATTCGATGTCCGAGCAGGCTCTTTTTCCTGAACGCATATGCGTACACAGGACATGGCGCATACATCCAAGGCGAGGGATCTCAGTTGTATCTCTCTACGCGAGGGATCTCCATGGCCGAGGAGACTCGTGTCCGAGAGATAAACCAGTACGATGAGCAATGGCCATACACTAGAGGCGAGGGATCTCAGCAGGTACTCATGTTTACATTTTTAATGCATTTAGAATGGTATCATATATTATCCTCTAATGGTTTATTTACAATGTTTCTCTGTGCAGGAAATAATCGATCGTACATGGGATGTTGAGGACACCCAACGTGGCCTCAACACAGAGATCCTGAGAGTGTCACATGATCATGGCGACACGGTTACAGGATTAATTATAGACTTCTTCGGAGGGAACGTTATTGGCCCGTCTTTTATCCCTCAAGAGTCACAACCATACACCTACAATTACGCATCAGGATCTCAACAAAGGACTCCAGACTCCACCACCTAGGTAGGAGTTGCAAACACATGAAGCCGGAGGGGAGTATGGCCGTAGTGTTCGTGTAACTCGACCACCTAATTGCTTGATGCTTTCCGGTCCTCGGGAAAGGCCAGCTGGCCGTCGTCGAGTAGGGTGATTCATCTATCTACGTGTGCGACCAATTCTATCTACCTATGTTAGTTTCAGACTTTCCGATGTATGCAAGAAACATCTATGTATGGGAAATAAAAATGCATCTGAATTATGAAATTAAAGTAGTACATCTCAAATAAAGGTACAACACAATGCTGCTGCATCATGGTATGGAAACTACATGAAGTCATCCTCACTATTCTCGCTAACATGGGGCTTCCAGAGGTCTTCACGATTGCGTCCAAATGTTACCTGAACTAGTTTCCCTGGCATAAAGTCATCAGCGGAATCGTAATCAGCATCAGCGCCCTTTGTTGGCGCAACACTCTTACCTGACTTACTCCTCTTTGAGCTTGCACTACCCATGGATCTTTTCTGAGCTCTTTTGCTCGGCGTGAAGTCATCGTCATCATCGCTCTTCAAGTGCTTTGAGCTTGCTTGCTGGGCATAAAGTCATCATCATCGTCTATGCTCACTTTCTTTGAGATTGCGGCACCCCTAGCTGATGCGGCACTCTGGCATGTCTCTTCGAGTTGGCACCGGACATGGCTAGATAAATGGCTATGTAAAGATGCAGAACACAACATCCTAGGGGGTGGTTTTATAGAGTTCTCCAGGCAATGGCGGGGAAAATTGGCGGAAAAGAAAATTGGCAGGAAGAATTTGTGAAAAGAAAGGGATTTATAGAGTCTAAGCTTATAAACAGCTGTGTAAAAGTATAGGCCAAAGGTGGGCTTTGCAATATAGCCAATATTCTAACTTGATATTGTTGCATGTAAAATAGCATTCAACAATATGAGTTTTACACCTTGAATGAAAGGAAAGAGGGACAAGTGAACAATATCATGGGTACATGTCAATTGGAGGCGCATATGCATATGTTTGGTAGTAGAGAAACAAAAGCTTATATGACATAGTAAATCTTTGCTCGTAGCTAGCTACCAAATGACAAGTTAGTGAACAAGTTGCATTCATTTTAGTAGGACGTGTCCACGAAAAACATCTGTGCAAGTGGCAATCATGGCCAACCATCCATCAAATGGATTGGAAATAACTGCGCATCTGCACGTTGGCAACCGGAGTGCACTATAAGTAGCCACACATAGTGTAATCAAACAATCTTTGAAGGTTCTCAGCTCTAGTTCATCCATCAAAAAAGGATTGACCAACCGATCACCAATATTCACATAAAGACGCACGGAAACTTGTCGGTGAGCCACTAGAGATTGGGAGGTATCGAGATATTAACTCAAACAATGTTTAGATGGGACTTTAATTTCATCACCTGATGATTCACTGCGTTCTGTATTGTATATCGACTAGCCAGTTCATTCAGTCACGCAGCCCCTCAGAGGAGTCCCCTACAAACTCCCCCTCATGGACACACCTTGCAAGGAAAAGCTGTTTCTGGAGCACAACCCCATCCACAAGGTGTATGTGCTTCCCCATGGAGAAAAACCTTCTGTGAGTCTCTAGTCATCGTCAAGTACGCTGACGAGGCCTTCGACGGGCCACACATCCTGCCGACTGACCTCCACCAGTGGGCCGATTCTCTCTTTTGGTCCAAGTTCTTCGCAGAAAAGGTAACCATCTATAGAAATGAGTCTGATAAATCAAATCAGTTCTGCTGGAGTAGGACACTCCCACGCCCATGATTATATTGTACATGTTGTCTTGGGCATTGCTATTGGTCTACAACATATCTGTTCATTCAACCCTTTATTATATGTATACAAATACATATCTTAAAATCCTAAAGATAATGTTATTGGCTTACCAGTATGAGTATATTTTTCAATATTATGATAGTCAAAGTTACATTTGAATGCACAATTCTAGAATGAAAAACATTCAATATTTGGAACCCAATTAAAATACTCACATGGTACTTTCTTCATCCCGTGGCTGACGTTGGGGATAGAGGGGGAGGCACAGAAGGTCCTTGTCATGGACGCACACTGGTTCTCGAGCAACCGGGGCACCCATGTTAGAAGTTCTAAAAATATTCAAAATTCAAGAACTTTTGAGTCACAACTTCAACTCATAGTTGGAGAAAGTTAAAATGAGAAAACATTCAATGAATAGTGGTCCACTCAAATTTGGTCCGTGTACGCTACCACGACAATTAAAAAAATTCGAGCTGTGAGTTGAACTAGTTGTAGCTGAAACGTTGTGACATGTTTGATAATATATGCTATGTCTATGTTTACTCAGTTACTTTCAGCAGTTTTGAGAACTTTTTATATGTTTCTTTAATGTTGGATGCGTCGGTTGTACAAGAACTCCAACTACACACAATATATATTCTCGAACGTGAATGCCATTGCAAGATACTACTCCCTCCGTTCGGAACCACTTGTCGCAGAAATGGATGTATCTAGATGTATTTTAGTTCTAAATACATCCATTTTATCCATTTCTGCGACAAGTAATTCGGGACGGACCAAGTATGTTGTTTGGTTAGTTGCCCCTGTAGTACTCGTTCAACACTCCACTTCCCAAGCCTAAGCGATTCTTCTTCCAGTCACGTACAGTGTACTGAGCTGAGCGTCTGATAAACGTTTTTAATCTCTGAAGTTCGAAACTAAGCAAAGCAGCTTAGTTTATTCCCCCCCCCCCCCCCCCCCCGAAGAAAATAACGATTTGACTCTGTGAAAACAAATGTAAATCTTCCTTGGAGCAGCTGGAACGAAATATATTTAGCTTATCAGCGCAGAAATAGGTTTCCCTACAAATACTACCTCTGTATGAAAAAGTAAGATGTTTTTGCAGTGTCTTATATTTTGATACGGAGGGAGTAGTAGGTTACGAGAGGTCTCCATATACATACATATCGAATCTAAAAGTACTTCAAACTTTTCAGAACAGAATATTAACTGCCAGTATCGTGAAGCTCATCGGCGCTTTCGGCAGTCCGTTCGGCCACCGTGTCGAGGCAGCCCTGAGGCTGAAGGGAGTTCCCTACGAGTTCATCCTAGAGGACCTGAGCAACACTGTGCTGACCCACAACCCCGTGCACCACATGGTTGTTCCTGCCCCTTCACGGCGACCGGCCCATCCTGGGGTCGCTCGTCGTCGTCGAGTACACCGACAAGGCCTTCGACGGGCCGCCACTCCTGCCGGCTGACCCTCACGAGTCTCACAACCGCGCCACCGCCTGCTTCTTGGCTCTGTGAAGCGATTTTTTGTCAAAAAGACCCCCTGGCCAACAGAATTGACAAAAAAGACTACCCGTTGATATATTTGACAAAAAGGACCCCCTGGGCCGTGGCGGCAGGCGACACGTGGCGCCTGCCGCCGCGCCAGGAGGCGGCGGGCCCGGCCGCCACGGCAGGAGGCGGCAGCGCGACGTATAACGGACCAGCTACAGCGTCAGCAGGCGGGATGGAACGGGCGGGCCACGTGGGCCCAGCCGCCACTGCGGGAGGCGGCCGGTGCTGCTCCTATCGCCTGCAGGCCGACACAGCGTGCTGCTCGCGGGCCGAGCCGTGGGCCCCGCCGCCACTAGCGCTGGCGGCAGCCTGCTGCACGTGCGACAGACAGGGACCGCACTGATTTCCAGGCGCTGCTGACAGCGGTGATTCCCACGCGCGTGAAAATGCACGCTGATGTTTTCGTTTCTTTCGCCCGGGAATCAATCAATCCTGCTTTAGCTTCTTTATTCGCGATGATTCGCTGCTGTCCGTGAGCGGACGTGACGGCACTGCGGGAATCACTCACCCAGCGCTGGCTGTTGCTACGCAATGACACTGCAGAAATACACTCACTCGCTGCGGGTATCCGAGGCTGCGGTAGGTGAGTTTATCCTGTTGTGCCGACACTACAGGGATCATCTTCCTTTTATATACTATGCTTCTGCTCCGTGCGCAAACACACTCTGTGTGACCTCGTTCCTCTCCTTTGCTCTCTAAGTCTCTAAGTACATAGAGAAAGAAAAGCTGTGTAGGCATTTTCACTCGTGATTTAGGGCGATTTAGAGTTGGATTATGAAGATGGTGAAGTTGAAGAAAAGTTAGATCAAGGTAAGGTGTATCCATTTTTGTTGGTTTCGTTCGCATGCATGATGTTTTTGTTCTGCTTGATTAGTTCCTAAGTGTGTATTTTATGTAGTTTTAGGCAATATTTCAGCACTTGGAGGAGGAGTCATTTAGAGCTTCACGAGTAGGATTTGCGTAGCGAAGTGAAATACGAAGTTGAAGATCAAGGTATGAGCTTTGCAATACATGGATTTTTTTTGTGCATGCATGATGATAATTAGTTAGTCTTTTAGCTCGTCATTGGCTATGCGATGTTAGTGCTTAGAGGTTAGAAATAATTTCAAACGACAGATACAGTATTTATACTATTTTTTTTGAAAAGAGTAGGTTGAAGATGTTGTATCAATGTTAGATGCGTCCATTAGTATTGACATCGAGAAGCTCTTAATACGGTAATTAAGAAAAAAGTTGCACTGTAATTGTTCATTGCATGTGGTATGTTATTTCATGTGGTATGTTTATTAATAAGTCCATGGTTAGGAAACCGTAGGTCTACTTTGTTATGTTGCAGTAATCTAAATTTTATATGTTAAGATTAGGTGCTAATGTACTTAATGATGTATGTAATTAGGTAAAATAATTCATCTTAGTAGCAAACAAGGAGGAGATGACGTGATTGAAGAAATTGTGTTTTCATCTTCGCTGTCCCTTTTGAGGTGATGACCACATACATGCAAGTGCTATTTTCATACTTTTGATAGCAGAAAGAAAAATCCGTGTGTAATATTGATGTTCATGTGATAATAGGTTGACTCCGTTCATATAGTACTGGTGACGGAAATTTATTCGAACTATTTGGACTCTTAATTGCATTCGCAAGCACATCCATATTGGAGCTAAGGTATAAAATGACACCGTGATTTTGTTAATATTTTTTATATTGATATACTGTTGCGAATAATGTGTGCATGCCGCTGCAAATATTATTATTTGTAAATAAATGATTGCTATCGTATGATATTTAAAAATTATATAAAGCCGGAAGAAATTAAATGTTTACTCATATGATATTAAAATGTTATTATCGTACTATTATGTTTAATGGTTGTTTGGATAGCTAGTAATTACCATCGGTTTTACTCTCGTAGACGAGTTTGAGAAAAAATATATCAAAATTAGTTTTTAGTAATAGTCGTTTTTACTCTCGTAGACGAGTTTGAGAAAAAATATTATCAAAATTAGTTTTTAGTAATAGTCGTTTTTACTCTCGTAGACGAGTTTGAGAAAAAATATATCTTTAAATACCCGTTAACCAAATATTTGTAAGCAAATGATTCTAGAAACAAACCGAATATTTATAACAAAAATACGGTTATTATTTTAGTCGTATGATATGTAAATGTTGTCATCGTTACTAAATGTTCAGTTACTAATTATTTGAAATGTAAACGTGTATGTTGGTTAGGTACTATGGAAAATTTAGTAGTGTACTATGGGAACGTCTTACGCGACGGTCCATTCGGGGTGGATGTGTCCTTGTGCGAGTCGACTAAAGTTGTGGTGAGAGACATGGTTAACGTGGGTTACGCAGCTGTTAGAAGGTGCATCCGAGCGGTGTTTGGCCCAGTGATGCAGGAAAAAAATGACAATGGAGGCCTTCGTCGTTGACGGAGGAAATGATGGGACAGTTGCCCGTTGGGGTTTGCGGCCTGTCACAGGTGATCGGTCGTGGGGGTCGTACATGAGGTTTGCAAGCAATCCCAATAACTCAATGTATGGTCAGCCGATGGTGTATGTGGAGTTCATTTAAGTCACTGATGTTGCCGGATGCAGTAGCAGGGGTGGTGAGGTCGAGTTGGCCATCACATCAGCCCCTAGCATCGGCCCCGACGGGCGGCCAGCCTGTGTATGACACAGGATATTGGTCGGCGGCCGTTGACATGAGCGAACACGTGGAGGGATTGCCGGAGGCGCTAGATGATGATGATCATTCTTCTGCGTCTTCGGAGTCAAGCGGAGAAGAAGATGTTCCTCCTCAGAGGGCGGTCGCGGCGGCACTGCAACCTGGGTTTTTACAGGATATGAGCATCACCAACGAATTTCACTCTGCTTCTGGCCTAGGAGCGGGAAGCCTGGAGGTTGGGCAAGTTTTCCCAGATAAGAAGTCTGCTTACCAGGCAATGGGTAGCTATGCAATCGGCATCCACCGCCAGCATAGAGTGAAGCAGTCTGATAAAAAAGAGTTGAAGGTCATATGCATCCACACGGCGAAAGGTTGCCACGGAAGAGTTCTCGCTAGACTGAAGCCTGGTGTATGTCAGTCATGGCATATCACAAAAATAGTGGAGCATACCTGTGAGCAAACTGGGACTCTTTCATATCACTGCAATGTGACAGCAAAATTTGTGGCACAGACTATGGAAACAATTGTGCAGGGAAGTCTCAACATTAGTGTTAGGGCTCTGCAAAAAGATGCAGAGGATCTAATTGGATCCCCTGTTAGCTACAGCAAGGCTAGGCGTGCGAAGGAAAATATATTCAAGAACTTGTATGGTACCTATGAGGAGGCATATTCGTATGCCCCTAGAATGCTTCATCAAATAGCAAGTGCTAATAGGGGGACTCAAGTTTGGCGGAGAGAACGTCCAAACCCAATGAACCCGGGTGAGCTAATCCTGGACCGCTTATTCTGGGCATTCGCCCAGACTATACAAGCCTTCAGGCACTGTCGCCCGGTATTATCTGTTGATGGTACCTTTCTCACTGGAAAGTATAAGGGCACACTATTGGTGGCGATTGTAGCGGATGCAAATAATCAGCTTCTTCCTATTGCATATGCGTTGGTCGAGAGCGAGAACAAAGATTGGTTGTGGTTCCTGAGCTGCGTGAAGATTGGTGTCGTGAAAGAGCGTAAAGGTGTTTGCATCATTTCTGATCGTAACACTTGATTATTAAGCGCTCTTGAAATAATTAAGGCATCGGAAGAAGAGTGGGGCTGGCCCGATCTAGAGGGAAGGTGGTGCATGAGGCATTTGGCAGCAAACTTTTACTTCAAATTCAAAAACAAGGATTGGTTCAAGTTATTCAAGAGGATGTGCATGCAAAAAACTGAAGCCAAAATGAATGCGATATGGGCAGGTATCAATGGTGAGATCGACCGCGCGGCCTTGCCGCAGAGAGAAGACCGGAGGGGTCGTAGGACGGCCATAAATTTGAGCCAGTGGATCACCGAGAATTGCCCTCATTTGGAGAAGTGGGCGCAGGCTCACGACACCGGGGCTCGGTATGGAATAATGACCAGCAACATGTCAGAGGTGTACAATGATGTTCTTAAAGGGGTGCGAGCACTACCTATCACAACCCTAATTGAAGAAACTTGGAATCGGACCCTGTCATACTTTGCAGACAGGGTCACCGTCGCCAAAGCACAAGTTGAATTGAACAAGCCATGGTCCGAGAAGATGCAAAGACATCTGGACGAGAAAGCAAAGAAGTCCCAAAAGTCATGGCTGCAGGAAAGTGGACGCACTTAGGAATAAGTGGGAGGTCAATGTGCGAGCCAAGTACGTTAAGGGTCACCACAGAGGATCAAAAAAGCAAGCTGTCACCCTTTGGTTCAACCTCCTGTGAGTGCACTTGTAACAAGCCCAAGCTTGAGGGCTACCCTTGCAGTCATGTGCTCCGGGCGGCTGCTGTTCAAAAAATCAGCGTCGAGCCATATATATCGCCGTACTTCAACATGTACAATCTGTACAACACTTAGAACGGTGAGTTCTGGGCTTGGGGCATTGATATGAACTACAAAATGTTGTGGCCAGATGGGCCGAAATGGGTTCCGAACGCCGGCTTGATGAGAACCGCAAAGGGACGACGTCAGTCTAGGCGTCATCGCAATGACATGGACCATAGCCAGATGGGAGAACCAAGGCGATGCCGCGTTTGCAGGTGTCCTGGACATTCACGCAAAGACTGCCCGTATCGAGCCAACAACAACGCATGATGTTGATATATATGTACTCGCCATGTCTATTTATATTTCTACTCGTTATGTGTACTTACATTAAATTTAAATTGATTCTTTTTGTATTATTGTACTCCTGATGTTAACTTCAGATAATTAATGTAAACCGTATCTCTTTGTATTTTTGTACTCCTGATGTTAACTTCAGATAATTAATGTAAATCGTATCTCTTTGTATTTTTTAAGTTAATTTTGATTTGCATTTGTATTTATGTCTTCCTCGTAATTTATATTTGTATGTTTGTGTTCAGGTTATGGGTGAAGTGCCAGTGCTTTTGCAGGGGCCCCATGACGCCGGCCACCGTTGCCACCTATTTTTGAAACCAAATATTAAGCATGATTATCGGCCTTTCAGACTTCGAACCATAAAGAAAACATGGCCAATACACAATCATTTCCTTGCTCACCTTGACGCTTATGGACTAGAAGGTTTTGCTAGACTCACATGCGACGACCAAGTATGTTCGGACCCATCCCTTTTGACATCCCTCGTTGACCGGTGGAGACCTGAAACCCACACGTTTCACTTTCGTTTTGGGGAGCTTGCACCTACACTGAAAGATGTTTCTATGATCACTGCTCTACCAATTAGACGTGAGCCGGTAGTCTCTCCACGAGTGTCTCCATCTTGGGCATTAGATATAGCAGCCCGTCTTGGAATTGAAATGCCAGAATCACAACGTTCTGGTAACCCTCGGGGCATCCCACTCGCCTGGCTTCGTGGTAACTTTCTTAATATATCTAGCTTCGCCAATGAGGAGACGAGAAAAACAGATCTGTTTGCGTATTTGTTGTGGCTCCTCGGGAATCTATTTCCAAATTCACATGGGGACGTTGTTGTCCCTGGTCTCATCTATATTGCAGAGAATATGGTAGATGAACCTTTACCCGAGCAGCCAAAATACAGCTTCGGTTCTGCCATGCTATCTCATACATACAGAGGCTTGTGTGATGCCACGCAAAAAACCTCTTTCGCACAAAAAGCTCCATTACTTTGTGTCGCCTATGAGTTTCTACAGTCGTGGTCCTGGGAATACCTCCCTGTAGGACGACCTCGTATAGTACAACCCATATACCCATACGACTTTAGTGAGGGTGCTTGCGCAACTATGGCCACCAGGTGGACAAAGGCACGGAAACGTTGATCTCCAGATATTGCGAAAAATTGTTACCCTATGTACCACGAGCAGTTTGAGATACTTGATGACGCAGAAGTCACATGGAACCCGTGGACTCAGGACCAGCTAAAAATGGTCTTTGATGCTCGACACTTCACGCCAGGCATGTTGACCGATAGTGCATTCTGGCTGACTCGCTGCAACTTATTGTTCCTGTGGTGTGTTGAGCCTTACAACCCAGAGCGTGTAATGAGACAGTTCGGTCTTTATCAAGAAATTCCACCACCTTTTCCCAGACGTATCGACGAGGAAACACATAAGTAAGATGTGACATCCCTTAATAGTTAGTGTCATTTTTAATTTACTAAACTCACACTTTGTTACACAATTTGCAGGCTAACCAATATGGGCAGGGGTTGGAGTTTATACGATTGGAGGGAAGAGAACATTGAATGGGTACACAAGTGGGAAAATGAAGCGCTAGCAGATATAGTGCATCATTTTAGGTATATTTTATGTACATTATTTTTTTACGATGATCATACGATGCGTGAAGATGCTTTGCTTTCATCACAACGGTTTATGTAATTATTTAATTTTGTAGACCGTACGATGGAAGTACAGATCAAGCGTACAAGCAGTGGTACTGCATGAACACACGTGCTAGCCTGGCCAGTCAGCCAGCTACTATACCAACACATCTCACACAAGAGGAGCAGGCAGCTTACTATCGTGACCAGATGGTAATCACTTGTAACTTTTTTAGGTCCATCATTCCATAATCATTTCAACTAAATAACATCCAAATATTGTTCAGCTTGAAAATGTCAACGAAGTAGGGCAGATGGCTACGGATACCATGCCGGCCCAGGGCCCATATCGCAAGACATTTCGGGAACTTTTGCAACAATTCGTGGCAAAGAAGTTCAGATGCGGTAGAGGCGACGACGTTGTCACTGGAGCATACATGCCGGTAGCGAGGTCAGCCAGACCGAGTGCGGCGCCGTCGTCCAGACCGAGCGAGGCGCGTACGAGCCATGAGCAATGGGGGGAGGGTCCGAGTACTAGAACGACATTGCCACGACATGACTCATCTCTGCCACTGCATCGCTCTTCTTCGATGCAGCTTCGTCAGGGGCAGACATCTCAGGACCATGGCACGGGCTTGGATTCGATGCCCGAGCAGTTTCTTTCCCCTAACCCATATGCGTACACATGATATGATGCATACACCCAAGGTGAGGGATCTCAGCCGTATCTCTCCACGAGAGGGATCCCCATGCCCGAGGAGACTCTTGTACCAGATTTAAACCAGCACCACGTACAATGGCCAGACAGTATAGGAGAGGGATATGCTCAGGTAGTCATGTTTACATTTCAATGCATTTACAATGATATCATATATTATTCTCTAACAGTTTGTTTAAAATGTTTCTATGTGCAGGACACACCTGATGTTAATTGGGGCGATGAGAACACCCAACGCGGCATCAACACAGGCCTCCAGGGAGCATCACATGATCATGGCGTCAACACAGGCCTCCGGGAAGCATCACATGATCATGGCGTCAACACAGGCTTCCGGGGAGCATCACATGATCTTGGCGACCCGGTTACATCATTAGTTACAGAGTTCTTCGGAGGGGACGTTATTGGCCCATCTTTTATCCCCGCGGTGTCACAACCATACGCCTACAATTACGCTTCAGGTTCGCAACAAGGATTCGCGACTCCACCACCTACGCAGGACTCGCAGACACATGAAGCCGAATTGGAGTACGGTCGCGGTCTTCGTGTGACCCGGCCACCTAATCGCTTGTCGCCTTCCGGTCATAAGGAAAGGCCAGGTGGTCGTCGTAAAGTAGGGTGATTCATCTATGCACGTGTACAATTTATGTCTGTATCAAACTTTTCGATTTGAACATCTATGTATGCTGAAATAAAAATGCACCAGTCAGGAACAATTTTTCCCGCCTATATCTCCCGCCATACTATCCCGCTGCACTCTTTTGCTTATGTTAGGCCGAAATGAATTTTTTTAAAAATTTTGGCTGATGAATACTGTGCAACCATTGCCCGTCTTAGACTTTGAAAAAATATATTTTCAGGCAACGCTTTCCCCTCAATATTTTCCCGCCAACGCTTTCCCTCCATATGTTCCGCCACCCGTTTCCCGCCAACCCTTTCCCGCCATATCTTCCTGCCACCCGTTTCCCGCCAACCCTTTCCCTCCATACCGCAGTCGTTCTTTCCCGCCATTTTCTCCTCTTTACCTATAAAACCCCCTTCAGACGGAGGTGCATAAGCATTCGAGTGTAGTGTAGTCGAGATGTCCCATTATCCTTTCGATCGTAGTTTTCACCCTGGGATGAGCAGCACTCTTCTGAGGCTAGCTACCGATTTCAGGATGGACAATAGGATAGTTCCATGGGACGAACTCACCGGTAGTGACACCATAATGAATGAGTTGGCTCACCAATTACGTAGGTCTGGGTGGCCTGAAAGGACCTATGAGGAGGTACGTAAAGAACTTCTTAGGTTGGATGCAAGGTGGAAGAAGGTAGTGGAGCCGAAGAGTGAAACTTTTAGAAGGACTGCAGAAAAGCATCCATTTTTATGGACTGAGGAGAGCGAGGACGAAGATGATATCTTCATGCCGCCGCTTCCGGGTTCTGCATCGTCAAAGGGCAAGAGTTCTGCATCGTCCAAGGGCAAGAGTACTGCATCCACGAAGGGCAAGCGTTCTTCATCGTCCAAGGGTAAGAGTTCTGCATCCTCGAAGGGCAAGAGTTCTGCATCGACGGAGGATGACGATGATGACTTCATGTAGTTTTTAAGCTGTATTCCAGTTGTACCGTTTAATTTAGATGTACTTGCATTATTAGTTTGTACTCTCTTATTGTAAGGCAATATGTTCTATCTTAATTTCATTTTGTAGTTGTTGCACGATGTTCGATATTACTGGAGGGAAAGAAAATGCCACTACTTTATTCTAAAACTATATTTTTTCCCACCACAACAAGGTACAACTGAAAATAAGATACAACACGACAAGGTACAACTGAAAATAAGATACATCGTAGAATTTAAATAAAGCTACATTCAACTACTGAAATAAAGCTACATTAAACTGCAGAAATAAAGATACAAATGATTGTGAAATTTAAAATACTACCACAGGAATCTACTGAGTCCAACGTGGATATTTTCCTTTTCCATCGCCAGCTTCTTCTGCTGCCTTGGCCCGACGAGCCCTTTCTTTCTTTCTCTGCCTCTCCGCCTCACGAGCCTCCTTTCGCTGTCGTTCCTGCTCCTCCATGCGACGAGCCTCTTCCCTGTTTTTCTTTCCTAAATCCTGAAAAAACGGTGTTGCTCCGCATAATATTCTTTTAACTCTCTCTCTTGCTCTGCTTTCTCCTCAGCTTCCGCCTTCTCGCGTCACTCTTCCGCATAGAAACTATTCCACGCACGGCGACTTCTTTCACGAATCTCAGTCACTGCCCAAGCCGGCATCTCCGTGTCAATCCAACGATAGTACATGCACAGAGGCGGAGGAGACTACAACAATAAACAAGAATGTTATTAAATAATCTCTCAAAATACCAACAATATCTATTTGTGATGGTTAAAGCATACCGGAGGCTTGTCGTACTCTGAAATAGCTATGGGTGGATCTTCCTCATAATTGGCGCACATGAAAAACTTCATGCCCAACCAATCTGAAAAATCCGTAACCTCCTTCACCTTGCAAAGATCGCCACACCAACACCGCAGGACTGCCACCCCCGGAGGCAAACTTGCATTCTTCATTTTCCTCGGCCTAATGCTTTGATCCGAGCAAGGCAAACTCATACCGACTGAAAAAATGTGTTACACACTTTCCGCGCTGCCGATTTCGAGGATGGCTGGACGAGAGCCTCGGTGTCTCCTTTTATAAGCTCAGACGATAAATGATGGCGAGAAAATTAAGCGGGGATATTTACGATCCCTGTAGTGTCGGCACAACAGCTTCCCGTAGCCTCGGATTCCCAGTGCCATCGCATCCGCTGAGACAAAAGAAGCAAAGGCAGGATTCCCGCGCGAAAGAACCAAAAGCGTCCATATTCCCGCGCGCGTCGGAGTCAGAGCCGTCACTGTCGCGCCTCGGAATCAGCGCCGTCTGCGCACTGTCGCACGTGCAGCAGCACAGGACAGGCCGCCTCACCCGGTGGCGGCGTGGCCCACCCGCTGGGCCCGCGCGCAGCAGGCCTTGTCGGCCGTGTAGCGACAGCGGCAGAGGCGGCCGCCTCACCCAGTGGCGGCCGGGCCCACCTGGCCTCGCCCGTTCCGTCGCGGCACGCTGCACTGTGCAAATGCCGTTGTGCCCGGCGCGACCGCCTCCTGCGGTGGCGGCGGGGTCCGCCGCCTCATGGCGTGGTGGCAGGTGACACGTGTCGCCTGCCGCGCCTGCCGCCACTTGTGAGGGGGTCTCTTTTGTCAATTTCATCCGCGGGGGGTGTCTTTTGTCAATTCCAGTGGGCAGAGGGTCTCTTTCGACAAAAAATCCTGTGAAGCCAGCAGACGATCAGTCGTCTTGTATGGTTTTAGTAATTGAAGAACTTCTCCCGCAGTTTGCGCGGCCGTTCTGTATGTCGTTCTGGTCGCCGGCGGATGGCGGCGGGGAGCACAAGAAGGGCTCCGTGAAGGAGGCCAAGGGAAACCTATGCGGTCTCAGAAGTGATCCATCCATCTATGCGGCCTCACTCTCGAGTCGTCGGTGCGAGAAAAATGGTTACGAGCTGTGGACTGTATGGTCGACATGCTGGCAATGCTCCTTGCTGCACTTTGCTCCATGCTCTGCTTTGCTGACGATGCAACACAGTACGCATGTGTTTTGGTCTGCTTTCTACTCAAAGGATGGTGTCACTGTTTCTCCTTGCTCTGTTTTTCTTCACCAGCTTCGCCATCGAGAATTTTTTATTTTTCTGGAGCTTGCCATCAAGTAACTTTGATTATGGATGATATTGTTATTTGCCCCCTCGGAAACATATAAAACGTATCGGTACACAAGTCAAACAAAGTCATTGTCCTTCTAGATTATAGTCTATTTTTAAGCTGGTTAGATAAATCTCTCTGATTGCAGCTGCATCAATCTTAGTGAGCATCCTCTGCCTTACAATTAGCATTTTAATTAGAGCTTCCCTCGCAACCAAGCTTCTCCTTTTGACCGTACCAACTGATAAGACCAAATGACACTAGAAAAACGAGAATAAGAAAAAAGGGCCCGACCATTCTTGGAGAAGAAGCAGCGACACCATTTGGACCAACTCGTCTTTATCGATGTCTTATAAATATCTATGTCCTGGCAAGTGTATCTGATATATCAGCCAATAATGGCGGATCCAGTGAAGCTCATCGGAGGCTTTGGCAGCCCGTTCGTCCACCGTGCCGAGGTCGCCTTGCGTCTCAAAGGAGTGCCCTATGAGCTCCTCCTAGAGGACATGACCAACAAGAGCGACCTGTTGCTGAAGCACAATCCTGTGCACAAGAAGGTCCCCGTGCTCCTCCACGGGGACAAGGCTGTCTGCGAGTCTCTCCTCATTGTCGAGTATGTCGACGAGGCCTTCGACGGGCCACCCATCCTGCCGACGGACCCTCATGAAAGGTCCGAGGCCCGCTTTTGGTCCAAATTCTTTGTGGAAAAGGTAATCATGTGTAGTGATAGCTCTTACAATTCAAATCAGTTCGGTTAGGTAGGATACTCTTCCGCTCATAAATATATCGTACTCGTACATATTGTATTGGACGTTCAATTGGTCTCAACCATACAATATGTGACGTTTAATTGGTCTGAACGGTACAATATGTGTAATACGTATTGTGGTTTTCCATTACAACCGAAAGATGGTGTTTTCAGTTTACCAATATGAATATATTTGTTCATATTTCAGTAGTTTTTTTTTTGCGGGAACATATTTCAGTAGTTAAAGTAAGACAAGACCACATGTACTGAATATTTGTAACCCAATTTAAATACTTGCTCACAACTTTCTTTGTGTAGTGCTTGATGTCGTTGTGGCTAGCGCTGTGGACGGAGGGTGAGGAGCAGAAGGTCTTTGTTATGGACGCAAAAGAGAACCTCGCGGTAGTGGAGGCGCAGCTCAACGAGAAGAGGTTCTTCGGAGGCGCCACAATTGGCCTCGCCGACATCGCCGGTGCCAGCCTACTGTCTCGCTGGGCAAGCGTGATGCAAGAGGTCGCTGGGGTGAGCGTGATGACCGACGATGAGTATCCTGCTATCCGCCGGTGGATCGAGGACTACAACACCGACGAAGCTGTCAAGGAGTGCTTGCCGGACAGAAACCATCTCATCTCCTACTTCACCAAGATCAGGGGAAAGTGCGTCTCCGCGGCCAAGTCCATGCTACCCAATTATCTAGCCAAGAAATAGTCTAATCTGGTAGGTTTTGCCATGCTTGTGGCTTGAATCAACATGAAGATAAGTTAAAAAAAGATAAGGGGGAGCTGCTGGCAATATATTGTTCCATGTCACTGTACTTAGAGTTGATTTGGTTAATTATTAAGGAATAAGATACTTTCCAGTGATTGGTACCAACGTATTAAATATAGATTATGGAAATACTTCGGTTTAGTCCAAATAAATCTGGGCATGGGTAGCCTGGGCCGATGACCTGGCCTAAACCCAGCCCGAAAGTCAAGGGCTAGGCCGGGCCTCATTCTGCCACTCATCAGCATTTTTGGGCTGGGCTCAGGCTTCTGTTTCCAATCTGAAAATAGCCCGGCCTGGCCCGCGGTAGCAAATTGGGTAGGAAAGGCCTTAAGCGCCCGTTACTACTGTTTCTGCAATCGGGCGCACACCCCGTCCTCCGTGTTGGGCTGCACTAACCACCCAAATCACCTCACCTGATGCGATTTGTTACATACTTTTCCTCATTTTCTTTTTTTGGAACTGTTTTGTTTGGTTTTTCTTCATCCTTTTCTTTTCTTCTTCCTTTTCCATTTTTTTCTTTTTCTTTTGCTAAATGCGTGAACTTTCTTCAAATTCATGTCCTTTTTTCAAAGTCTATCTATTTTTAAAATCAATGAACTGTTTTCATAATGTTTTTTAAATTGATGAACGCTTTTTAGATAGAGGAATATTTTTTATAATTCCTAATTTGTTTGTTTGTGTGATTATTTTTCAGTTTTTATGAATTTTTTTGAAGCCATGAACATTTAATAAATCCATGATTTTTTTTATTTCATGAACATATTCAAAAGCGCAAAAACTGGAGGGGAATTTTTTTCTTGAATCAGCAGGACAGTACAACCAAAAAATGCGAGCAAACGAGTTGATTGAGGGAATGAAGCAGGAGCGAGCATGGGAGTGATGGTTTAATGGGCTGGTCCACGAAGGGGGCACGCGTGGGCGCCGGTTCCTCCAAGTGGCGCTTAAGGCGCCACTTCCCGCTTGCACGGCCACACACATCGTCATTTGTCCATTTCAATCCTAAACCTAGCCGCCTTGCGTCTCGCCCCACCTGCACGACCTCCTCACAGTGGCGGTGCACCATGGATGGTGGCAGCGCACACCATGGTCGTCGGCAGGGCTCCTAGGGCTTCAGTACCGCAACCTGCAGGCCTTGCCAGTGGCTGTTGGAATATAGGAAAATTCATGGTTAATTCCAGTAAACAATTCATAACTAGAACAGTAATTAGCATGTACTAGCTGCCAACCCATGCATTCGCATAAGCTAGCATATTTAGAATATCATCTAGAATATCAGAAAGTCAATTTGGCTCATGGGAGCATGTGCTCCTGGGCCCAAAAAAAATTGAAATGAAAAAAAAGATCAAGACATAATTTTTATGTGTACTTGTACATCCAAATGTTACCTGCAATTTTTGAGATAAAAAGGTTAAGCATTTTGTCTTGTGCAAAAAAAATCGAACATCAAAAGTTACCCCAAAATGTCACCCAATTTTGTTTTTTTTTGCCGACGAAACACTGCTGCGCCGTTTCGCATGAAAATTGTCGCCGGATGGACGCAGTCGCAACTCACAAGCCCTTGTTCGCGTCTGTCGCTGGCGAGCTTTACTTGATGGTGGGATCGTCCACAATTGTGCTCGATGCCTTGCCACCCCCCAAACCATACGGAGACGAAGACAAGCAGTGGTCTTGGATCAAAAGCCCAAAGATCTTTGCTCCGTTCAACTCCTGTTACGTTGTGTCCTTTCCAGCACACCCCAACAACTGGGTCATGCCATTCAAAGGCCAGGCCTACTTTGACGGCGAGCTTGATGCCTGGGTAGGGCTCTGCCGTCACAAAGGCGGCTTCGGCCACATCTGCTCCTACGACACCCCGCCCCTAGCTGATTAAGCCACAATGTCGACTATGCCGGTTTGGAAGCTCGGCAGGACCAGCTCTTCAATGCGGACGCTGACAGGCACCTAGGAGCCAGCCACCCTTCTCTACCTGGGAGGCATCAGCGACTACTGCCTGATCATCGAGTCTCGCCTGCACAAGGATCAGGAGCCTTTCGGACCCTGTGATGGGCCGCGCCGCCGTGTGTTGCGCGTCATAAAGTTTGGTCTCAAGTATGATAAAAGTGGAGAGCTCTGGACGACGTGGTGAACTGTGCGCTTCTACCATATGACTGAAGGACATGAATTTAACGAGTCATGCTCAACTCCTGTCGCTTTCTGGATGTAGTGTAGCCAACTTCTGCTTCTTAAACCATGAATTATGAGTCAAATCTTCTCTTCTGTTTATTTTTTTTCAAGTTAAATTTGGTACTTTCCTGAGTTTGTAAATGTTCAGATTCCAGTTGTAAATGTTACAATCTATATATGTTTGGAAGTTCAAATTATTGAGGTGAGAATTTCATTACCCAGAAATAGTGGATGTTCACTGCACAACCTGTTATTGACAGGCAAGATTCTCTGGGTTTGTTTCCAATTTTCGTTGTCTACACAGTACATGGCCGTGTTCAGATTTAGAATAACAGGGTATAAAGAATTAGCGGACATGCATCCACCGAAATGCAAACATGGTACAGTATTACTTAGGGAAATTGCTTTTGGAGGCCGAGCTCCATGGAGGCCTTCAAATGCAAAATTCAAAATTCGTGAAAATTCATATTGTTACATTTCGAAAAAATCTGAAAACAAATATAGAGATAGATGAAGGCATAGTGCGCAAGTGTGAAAATTTTCAGAACAAGATGCGTTGAAATGAGGTATGTGCAAAAAAGACAACTATGAGGTTTTTTAACACGTGTACTATTCATTCTCACAGACCATGAATTTGTTTTTTTTGTAAAGGTCGCATTTCAACGTATTTCATCCTGAAATTTTACACACATATGCCTCACGTCCTGTTTACTTGTATAATTTTTCTCAGATTTTTTGATTTTTTTTGAAATTTCAAAAAAAACGGCCTCCATGGAGGCCGAGAGCTAAAACCCCGTTCTCTATTACTTATAGCTCTATCGGTACATCCGACTTCACCAGCCATGTTCTATCTGTGTCAAGTGATTGATTCTTTCTAACGTTAGACTGGCATCTGTAGACAAGGTGAATGGAAATGATGTTCATCCTTAATAATTAAATTATGTACTTTCCCGAGTTTGAGCCAAATGTTCTCTTCTGTTTTTTAAGTTAAATTCTGTACTTTCTTGAGCTTGAAATATTTCAGATTCCAGTTGGTAATTTTGCAATCTGAATTTTCCGGCAACATTTTGCCAATTCCAGACTAAATTTATCTATTTAAACCAAATTTAAGTGAACTGAATTTCCGTGCATCGTTCTTTGTTGTTCTCTGCAGAGAGTGAATTCCAACGTGACATGTTCAACTGATTTAATTTTTATTAGAGACATAACCGGATTTAATCACCACAAACCTAGTTTTAAACAGGGTTTTACTTACCACCAGAGGAAATATTGGTGGAATAGAGGTAGCTTCGGTTACCGCTGATACTCTGTACCACGCAAAGTTCTTTAAAAAATTGCTACAATTTGATTAATTATTTTTTGTATTCGTACAAACTATATTGAAATGGTTTTGCAGCTATATAATTGTTGAACATGTGGGGGTGTGGTTAGGGTGTAGCAATAACCCTCGTTTGAACCAGATTTTCAGATCCAGCATTTGGTTCCTATCTTGACTGATCAATGTAACAAAAACAATTTCACCACTTCCAAGCTTTGTCGATGAACGGGAACGAGGGCAAGATAAGTTTGTTTGAACTCCAAACTTCAAGATGTAGCATTTATAATAAGTAATAGCTGAGTACTCTTGGTCCCATACAAACAAGACAGATTATCGAAAGTAAAAACCAATGTCGAATTGTGCAGAGCTCAATCTTCCTGGAGAAGCATCAGTATCCTACTTAAATTTCCAGACAACACACAAGCACATAGGCCACAACACCACACCATTGAAGAGCTCGCTTTGAAGCAAGAAGAATGGGTGAGCCACCGGTGAAGCTCATCAGCTCGTTCGGCAGAACCTTCAGCCACCACGCGGAGGTGGCCCCGCGGCTGAAGCGATCACCATACTAGATCGTCGGCGAAGACCTTCACAAGAAGAGCCAACTGCTGCTCACTCACAAACCCATCCACAAGAAGGTCCCCGTCCTCCTCCATGGTGACAGACCAGCCATCAGCGAGTATGTGAATGAAGGATAGTAGTGGCGGAGATATGTACATGTCTGGGGGGCTGTGCCCCCCCCCCCCCCCCCCAACCTTTGGATCAATCTGTGAAGAAATGTTTTGGGGGACGGTTTAGATGAGATCTTTTTAGCACTTTACACCCTCAACGCCCATGTTTTAGCCTTGGCCTCTCTCTCCTGTCATATCTCTCTCTCTCCTCTCTCTCTCTCTATCACTTCAACAATTGCTTCTGTCGCTTGCAACTCCTGCGACCAGACAGGTCAAAAAAAAAACTCCTGCGACCAGAGTCAAGCAAGCTGCATCACTCTTCACCTCGACTTTCCCTGTCCTGCCCCTTTGCTCTCTCCCCTCTCCCTCTACCTCCCCCCCCCTCTATCTCTAATATTACTTTTCGTTTTGCTAGCATGTAGATGGCTGACGGCTTTCATGCCTTCCCCGAGTATCCTGGTACCGCTTGGTGGTACGTCGCAAGCCTAGGCGCGTGTGCTGCTGCCTTCATCGGCGTCGCCCTTGACGTGCTCACTGTCGAGGTGATGGTATACTACATCTGCAGCCACCGTGGCAACGACAACAATAACAAGGCCCCGACGATGGAGCTGGAGATGGTGTAGAACACCTGGTACGTGTGAGCGAGGCCAGCTACACCATATAGCAAATAAGGGTTTTTATCAATTATGCCATCAGTTGCATCCCACTACTCAGTTTTGCCACTAAGAATTTTAACTGCTCAAAAATGTGAATGCTTTATTAGACACATGCTAAAAAATGCCAAGACACCATTACTGTCAGCTCAAAGCCCGTTTAGCATGCTATAATGACAAAAATACCCATGTACCAACATGTCAGCTCTTCCTCTTATCTCACAACAATAAAGTGTGGGTCCCACTCGATCCCCAATAACATTCTTATTTTCCTCTAAACATTTTACGTTCATACTCCTGACAAGTGGAGCCCACACTTATCATTATGGGATAGAGAGATCGTACATGTGGATCTAGGAGTATTTTGGTCATAGAACATGATCAATGGGTTGGACTACTATCGGTGTCTAATGACATTTTGAGCAAACATCCAGTGGAACGGTAGCATTTTTAGGTATCTAAAGGCATTTTTGAGCAAGCATCTCACATAACGATGACATTTTTGAGCAGTTGTAATTTTAACAAGATCATCGATGGCGTGCGTTGCTACGCCCGTCTATTTGTACAATGAAATGATAGGATTTTTCATAAATATAAGAGCACATGAAACAAATTGAATTTTCTTAAACATACATTAGTCGGTAATCTAAGAAAAATTCATATGTAATCCGTAGAAGTAAGGTTCACAGATACAGATTGGGTTGACATAGCAACATACACAACAATTTAGATAGTAAATACAACAAATCATAACAGCCAAGATATATAACAAGCCATAAGTAGTAGTAGATTGTATACATGGTGCATAAATGAAAATTCACATGGCTCTACCAAAGGGCCATCATGTGCGGAAACAAAGAAGAATTAGGTTAGCATGATTCACTAGCCATTCCCTGTGGAGGCCATTGCAATAATGGGAGAATGCTAACAAGGATCACATGGCCATGCATTAGTACCAAAATAAAATTTAGCAAAGATTCAATCAAAATAATTTTATTGCATGAGTACGTATGTACATAAAAGACAAAACTCGAATCCTCTTTGACAACAAAATATCTGTTCAACTGGCAACAACCAAGTTTTCTGCAACACTGTTGAATAAGTTTGAGCAATAACAGTCTAGGATTTAGAGACAGATTTAGAAACAGATAATCTATAGGATGTGCGAAAATAAATGTTGGATGCTGACAAATATTGCAACAAACTTCAAGATGCTGATAGACTCTAGTTTATTGTTGATAATCTGAACTCCTACATGTATAGAAATTGGTTTTCTTTCAGGCACTTATAATCAGCAAATCTGTAGAAGAAGTAAAGAAAAATGTAGGGAAAAGGCAAATGGAAGTACTAAATGTTTTCAGCCGAGGAACTCCAGAACAATGTACTTACGCTGGAACAAAGTAGGTGCCTCATTGCTACATTAGCATCCATCTGAAACTCAATAGATGGTACACACAGAAATCGTTTGGTTTATAACATGGAAGAAAATTTTGAATTAGAAATTAGAACCACATAAAGTAACCGATTACGTACCATGAGATTTAGAATAATAATATAAAACAACTGCTTGCATTCATGTTTAGAACATCAAAATATTTGCGTGTATAAGATTTATGATCTCTCAGGTAGATGATTCAAAAGTTTTTTGCTCTTCTCCTTTCCTTCCATCAAACTAATCCATGATATATGGTAGGCAGATTTCTCTCAAAGCACCTGGAATGGATGAGCGACCAGCTGAAGGTGCTCTGGGATATATAGTACCCGTTCCATTGTTCAGTGAAATATTACATTGACTTTCTGTGGCTTTGGAAAAAAAAATGACTGCAGCCAATTTCTATGAATGAGATAGTAACTACCCACGGTGTTGTCTTTTGGGCAGGATGCAGCTATGGATATTTATGTATGTTATTATAAATTCGTCTGGTGTTTGCAAATAGTTGACTGCTGACATGATGTGGATTACTGACTCCTTCAATCATTGTCCAACATAATCTGCCTAATTACGGTAAAACAAGTACTAAACTGAAGACTCCCTTTGTTCGTTAAAAGCGTTGGAAAGAACTTAAAAAAGACCTTGCAAACTGAATTGTGTCTCTGCAAAAAGATAGAGAAAATCATCTTAGTTCTTCACAGGCGAAAAGACCGACACATGATTTTCTCTGTCTACGAACAAATAACTGATTGGCTGTGTATATAACTATATATATAAAAGCGATCCACGTCATCATGCAACCCAACTTGAAAACAAAGTACTCCCTCCGTTCGGAATTACTTGTCGTAAAAATGGATGTATCTAGACATTTTTAGATACATCCATTTTTACGACAAGTAATTCCGAACGGAGGGAGTACTACCATCTTCAGAGCCAGTGACAACATCACCAAACACCAGGGCTCGCGATCAACTTCAATGGAGTTGTCAGGAAGGAGGAGCACACGCTGCCCCAATTGTGCCAGCACCAAAAGCCCCACGGGGCTACACAAACTGCAGTAGAGTTCTAGCGCGAACAACAGAGGAACGACCCTCCCTGTATCACAGCAGCAGCAGCACCACGAAGAAGACGAGGAAGATCCAACACCAAGCATAAGAAGGCAAAGGAGTGGAACAAGGAGACCTGTACAACACCCCAGCTCCAGAAGCCCAGACCCCGCAACAAAAGCTTCCACACACACACACACACCGCCGGCACCGATGAAGATACCAACGGGACAAGTAGATATTATTCCGACGAGAGACCGGTGTCCGCCTAGCAGACCTCGCCAGGAGACCTAAACCTACAATAATCAGGACCACCTCCCTCCTACCGATGAAGAGCTGGGGTCCGCCGCACACCTCCGAGGCCCACATGGCCCCCGGGGCCGGGGCAGACCGCCGGCGCCGAGAGGACCAGAACTCTCGATCACCTTTGTGCCGCCTCTAGTCTAGACGAGAAGGGGCGGTTCCTTTTCGCCCAGCCGTCCAGATCGGGTAGAAATAGGAGAGGTCGGGGACGGGGAGGAGTCGAGGAGCGTGGTGAGATTGAGGGTGAGAGAGAGAGGCAGGGGAAGCTGGATCATGATTGAGTTGAGCGGCTCAGTGGACCGCGCGGCCCAATCAACCAGCGAAGCCCAATTCTATAGATCAGAAGGGAGGAGAATCATGGAGCGGCGACGCTGCGGTCTGAAGGGACAACACAGCTACAGCCCGTTGCTCGATCATTGGAGAGACGCACATGCTCGACAATGATCTTCTCTAGATCCCTGGAGGCGCACGTAAACAGGCCGATTGTGCGGCAACGAAGATGCAATGACAGGCGTCAAGTACTGTGTCCAGGCTGCGGCGCGGAAGCGGCTGCAGTCCGCCTGCACAGGATCCGGCGAAAAGGCACGGCTTGATGTAGATCGGTGCCGAGTGCGGCGTTCAAACATCCATGTCTAGAACGATGCATGTGCTCGTACAACACGGGGCTGCAGATGTGCATGTACGAAAGCTAGCTAGCCTGGATAGGAACAGGGCACGCGTCCGGCCATGCTGTACCGGGGGGCCACGCGTTGCCGGAGTACGCACCCGGCCGAGAAGCTGCCGACGGGTGTCAACGCCGATGGTAGAGTAGAGGCACGTTGTAGACGCCGGACGACTCAAACCGATTTTAGATCAGAAAACCAAAAAAAAAAGCAAAAAAAATAGGAGCGCGTGGTGGGAGGAAGAGTCGGACGCGACCTGCAAAAAAGGGATTGCTCCGGCGACGGCGCCCCGTGTGCGCGTCATGGGAGATTAACCACTCGCAGTCGGAGAAGAGTCCTCCGCCTCCATCCCCTCCCCTCGCCGCCGCCGATCCACGCCGCCGGGCAAAGCCTCGCTGGTGCTAGCGGCGGCGGGGCCCTCTCTCCACTGCGCGTGTGGGGGCTCGGCGCGGGCCGGTGATCCCGGAGGGGGTGCGGCGGCGCTGGGCGGAGCTCGGAGACGGTCGATCTTCGTCTTCGTCCTGGTCGTGGAGGGCTGGTCGCAGCGGCGACTCTCGCCTTGGTTGGCGGCGGCCGGTGGGCCCAGGTCCGGCCTGCCGGGACCCAAGGGAGTCCCGCCGTGGTTGACCCAGCTGTTCTTCATTCTCCAAAACTTCGATCTGCTTCATGCGGGCCTCCTCGATCTAGACACCGACGGGTTCCGGTCTTCTTCTCAGAGATCTTAGCTTTTGGTGCAAGGCCCTAGTGGATGTCTAGATCGGAATTGATCAGGTCGGGCGCGCCCTCAAGTTCGGCCAAAGAGGCTTCATGAGGGTGGGGCACGAAGCTTCGCTGTCTTGCCGGTGCCATGGGACATGTCTAAGTATAGATTTCCATGCCGTTGACAGTGGTGAAGAAAGTCATGGTGCCTACGATCGGAGACTTGTAATGGTGGAGAAGAGATTTGGTTGCGTTGAAGAATGGCGGCACATGTTCCTGTGTGTCAGGTGTTGAGGACATACAGCGGCGGCCTTGGGCAGGAGGGGGCGGCAACACAGGTGGACAACAGTTTTGGGGGTGCTTCTCAAGTAACGAGCCGCGATCTCCAGGGTGAAAGCCCAAGGTCTGGCCTTCATCGGTTGTACCTGGCAATGATCTTGCGAAGGCATTGTTTTTGGGATCTCGGACTCTCCAGGGTGAAAACTCAAGATCCTTGATCGGACGAGGACAATGCTTGAGCACTGTTTCCTTCTTGGAGGTGTCGTTTTTGGAGAACCTCTTCTGTTGTCCGGGTGTTGTCTTCGGTGGTGGTTAGAGTGTCGCTGTTGCGAGATTTTCATCATTGTGACGGGGTCTTTGTTTTTATATTTCTCTAAATTTTTTGGCTGTGTGCATCCTTGATGTCTTTCGGTATCTTGTTGGTGCAGAGGCCGGGTGTAATTAGTATCTTCGCGATATTAATATATTCTCTTTTTTGAAAAAATAGCACCGATTAAACGATCGGCGACAGAGGAAAAACCTTGTAAATTCACAGTATAAATGACAATATTTTCTTCCTGCGTTTTGAATATTCCTACTCTTCCTATACCATGCTCTGGTTTACTTGAGCCTCAACCCTCTCGCCATGGTTGGTCAGCAGGAGCGGCGGGTTATCAATGGCCTCATCAACATACACGATGATGATGAGCGAGTTCAAACGGCCATATGCTCACCGCGGGGGAGCGCCAGCACCAAATGGACATGTGGTGGAGAAGCATCTCACTCTTGATTGAGAGGTCTTCATCGAATTAAAACATGTACGAGATGAGCCAAATGTTATCTTCTGTTTTTTAAGTTAAATTCTGTACTTCCCTGAGTTTGAAATATTTCAGATTCCAGTTGGAAATTTTGCAATCCCAAAATTTCCGGCAACATTCTGCTAATCCCAGACCAAATTTATCTATTTAAACTAAATTTAAGTGAACTGAATTTCCGTGCATCGTCCTTTGTTGTTCCCTACCACTGTACCACATATATATGCTGCAGAGAGTGAATTCCAACGTGGCATGTTGAACTGATTTAATTTTTATTAGAGACTGGACCGGATTAAATCACCACAGACCTAGTTTTAAACAGGGTTTTACTTACCACTAGAGGTAAATATTGGTGGAACAGAGGTAGCTTTCGGTTACCGCTGATACTCTTTACCGCCCAAAGTTCTTTAAAATTTTTCTACAATTTGATTAATTAATTTTTGTTTTCATACAAACTACTCCCTCCGTTCCTAAATATTTGTATTTCTAGAGATTTCAACAAGTGACTACATACGAAGCAAAATGAATGAATCTACACTCTAAAGTATGTCTATATACATCCGCATGTGATAACCATCTGAAACCACTAGAAAGACAAATATTTAGGAACGGAGGGAGTATATCGAAATGGTTTTGCAGCTATATAATTGTTGAACATGTGGGGGTGTGGTTAGGGTGTAGCTATAACCCTCGTTTGAACCAGATTTTCAGATCCAACATTTGGTTCCTATCTTGACCGCTAAATGTAACAAAAATGATTTTACCGCTTCCGAGCTTCATCGATGAACGCTCACTTCAATCTAGAGATTCTTTCAGCCACGTACAAAAGCACTAGTATGTGGGGCCGAGGGCAAGATAAGTTTGTTTGAACTCCAAACTTCAAGAGGCAGCGCTAATAAGTAATAGCTGAGTACTCTTGCTCCCATACAGACATGACAGACTCTATAGAAGGTAAAAAACAATGTCGAATTGTGCAGAGCTCAATCTTCCAGGAGAAGCATCAGTATCCTACTTAAATTTCCAGACAACACACAAGCACACACGCCACAGCACCACACCAATGAAGAGCTCACTTTGAAGCAAGAAGAATGGGTGAGCCGCCGGTGAAGCTCATCAGCTCCTTCGGCAGTACGTTCAGCCACCGCGCGGAGGTGGCCCTGCGGCTGAAGCGAGTGCCGTACGAGCTCGTCGTCGAAGACCTTCACAACAAGAGCCAACTGCTGCTCACTCACAACCCCATCCACAAGAAGGTCCCCGTGCTCCTCCACGGTGATAGACCAGCCATCAGCGAGTCGCTCGTAATTATCGAGTACGTGGATGAGGCCTTCGCCGGGCGGCCCCTCCTCCCCACCGACCCCTACGCCCGCGCCACCGCCCGGTTCTGGGCTCACTTCATCGACGAAAAGGTATACGCAAAGCTGTAAACGAGCTCCATAGTTGTGTTGAGAACTTGAGATCCGTGAGCAGAATTTTTTTCCTCAAGAAAAGAAATACATTTGAACTTTTCAAGCCTAGAGCACATGTGTACTGCACTATGCAGAACAGTTTTTTTAATTCTTTTGAAGCATCAGAAATATCTGAAATGAACCATATAGCGTCTTAGATATTTATGCTGCAAAAAAAAAACATGAAACCATTTCTGCAATGTTGCGCAACCCATGGGCGATCTGAAACAATATGTTGATTAAATATGCAGTGCATGAAGTCGTTGTGGGTGGCGCTGTGGATGGAACCTAGCGAGGCACAGAGACGGTCTGTGGTGGAGGCAAAGGGGAGCCTTGCTTTGCTAGAGGAGCACCTCGCGGAGAAGAGTTTCTTCAATGGTGACTCCATCGGGCTCGTGGACATAGCAGCTAGTGTACTGGCACACTGGCTTGGAGTCATGGAGAAGATCTCCGAAGTGACCGTGGTCACGGACGAGGAGTTTCCGGCACTTTGCCATTGGGCTAGACGGTACGTTAGTGATGAGGATGTGAAGACATGCTTGCCGGAGAGGGGTGAGCTGGTCGCCATGTTCTCTGGGTGCAAGGAGATGTTTCGATCAATGGCAATGGCGACGCCACAGCAGTGAAGTGGTCCACTTAAATTGTTTTTTGTTTTTTCTACCACTTTCCCACGATCTTATCCTTTTTTCCTTGCATTGTAACCCGCTTTTATGGTTTCTGCTAAACTGGGATTAATAAAGTGAGAGCTTTCTTCAGAATAATACTCCCTCCATCTCAATATACAAGGCTACACTAGTAGAAAACCGGCATATTGTCCCGGTTCGTAAGGGCCTTCAGTTCCGGTTCCTGAACCGGGACTAAAGGGTGAGAGTATTAGTAACGACTCTTTAGTTCCGGTTCAAACCAGAACCGGGACGGATGGGCCTCCACGTGGCCTGTGCGCCGAGCCCAGGCAGGAGGGCCTTTGGTCCCGGTTGATAGCACCAACCGGGACCAATAGGTATCCACGCGTCAGCATTTCTGTGGCTGGGGTTTTTGGTTTTTTTGAAGGGGGGGGGGAGGGGGTTTGGGGGTTTTGGGGGGTTAATTTAGGTATTTCATATATTGTGTTAGCTAGATAGCTAATTAATAGAGAGAAGTGTCCTCTCTTATGTCCGTGCTTGGTCGACGTTACGTACTAAACATACGTATAGAGAAGACTAGGCATATGCTAGCTAGTAAGCAAACGAAGAAAACAGAAGATCGTCATGAACATATATGCATACAGAGAGAAGTGATATCGACCACATCTCCTTCTCCGAGAGATTGGTCGAACAACAAGTTCTCGTATATCTATCGTCCGACACTACCGGCTACATATATACAATAATTATCTTTTACAAATATAATCTCTTAAATTACGGACGCATGGTCCACATAGTATTCTCCGTCTTCAGCGATCACGTGGTCAAGAAAGAATGCCGCCAATTCCTCTTGAATTGCTCGCATGCGATCTGGTTCTAGGAGTTCATTCCGCTGCCAAAACATCTAATTTGAAGAAGGGGGTCAATATATATATATATATATATATATATATATATATATATATATATATATATATATATATATATATATATATATATATATATATATATATGAATGAAACTCAACACAAATGATGGTAATAAACAAAAATTGTGAATATTATTTCTTACGCACTTCATATTGTTTCTCAGAGTACCCGCCCCGCTCACAGGTCGTGTGACGGATGGACTCGCAAACGTAGTATCCACATAAATCATTCCCTTGTTCCTGCCACAACCACTTTACAAGAAATAGAGGTCAATCAAACAGATAAGCAAGAATGCCAAATGGTATTGATGAAACTAGCGCTTGAATCAATAGCTAGGAGACGCGCGGAACATGGTACTATAGTACTTACTTTCGGGTATATAAATTCCAGCTCCTTCGGCAGTCCCGGGGATTTTGTGCTGAATTTTCTCCAAACCCTACCAGACAAAAGAAAACAACTACTTGATATCAGGAAATGAACAAATTTGCTGATATGGTGGATAATGATCGATTTAACTTACTTCTTGAGGATTTCAGTCATGTCCGCATACTCCTGGGGATCTTTTCGTCTCGAGTCCAAGACAGTTACTACTCCCTTCTCAAGCCTAATCTCCAGGAGAATATAGTGGAAACTGCGCACGCATGCATAACTCATCAATTACATTACTATAACCTGGACTAATATATAAGGGAAACCGAATATGCACAAGACAGTAACACTCACTTGAAGTTGTAAGGAAAGAGTATTATATCTTTGTGTTCATTTCTTTTGAATGATCGTAGCAAGTTGACCTCGGTATCTTCGGGCCTTTTTTCAACCTCAGTTGCATCTATGAGATATGTGTTAACGAACCCAATATCACCGATTTGTCTTTTCTTCAATTCGGCAATCTTCAATCTGCATAATATAGTGAGGATAATTATAAATACATGCAATGAAAGAGCTGAGCTATATAGAGAGACTTAATGACAGAAGTAGTAGTACTTACAGACAGTAGCAGGTGACCGTTGCTTTATCGAGGGCCAATTGATTAAAAAACTGATAGAACTCCTCAAATGGAACATGCAACAGTTCAATTCCAACGAGGTCATGCTCCGGTTTAACTCTCACATACAAAGTATTCCTCCCCCCAGACTCTCTGCAGGTTTTCATGTACCAATCATGCAATCTTCGCATCATCGTTGTTAGAGATCTTTCATCTTTGACGAGAGGCTTCCCGTACTCGTATCTGTGTATCTGCACGTCCAAGAAACCATAATCTACATCGTCGGGCAGGTAATCGTCAAGATTAGTATAACCGGGCGCCATCCTCGGATCGACGCTAGGCACCTTGAGCGGGGGGCACGATTGCTTTGCTTGTTCGCCGAGCTGGGCAATTTGTTTCCCAGCTACTCGTCGTTCTTTCAGCCTTTGATCACTGACTGTACTTCCCGACCGCGACGCTTCGACCCATGTCTTCGCAATAATGCGCTCATAGTTGCCTTTCGGCTGAGACTTGGGTGGTTTTGCCAGGGCAGCCAGAGTGCGCTTCACTTTCACCGAATCTACCTTCTCCTTCGGAGGTGGATGTCTCTGTGCTTTCAACCCTTGAAACCAGTCATCCTTCTCGGTTCGCGCGATCCTCGCGTTCTCCTCCGGGCTCATCTTGTATGGTAACTTCTCTAGAGATTTCAGAGAAGGACCGAATTTGTATTTTCTCCCGCCTCTGGCTGTACTGCTAGACGCCGGCAGAGCAGACGGAGCGGCAGTCTTCTTTACTGCTTGCTTTTTGCGAGGCGGAGGAGAAGGATTACGACGCGCCGGAGCAGCTGCCGGAGCGGCAGCGGGTCTCTTCCGCCCTTGCTGACGAGGCGGAGAAGGAGTAGGCTGGCTGCTCGGGCGCGCCGGCGCAGGCGGAGAAGGAGGCGGAGTGCCGCCACGCGCCGAAGAAGGAGCCGGCCAAGGGCCCTGATCATCACTCGCCGGAGGAGGAGGTGGTGGAGGAGGCGGAGTCCCCTGACTCGCCGGAGGAGGAGGAGGCGGCGGAGGCGTCCAGTTTGGAAGGTTGATGAGCTCCTTCCGCCATAGGCATGGAGTCTTCAGAGCAGAACCCAGCCGAGTCTCCCCTTCTCCGGTAGGGTGGTGAAGCGGGAGGTCCTCAAATCCCTCTGTTATTTCATCCACCATCATCTTAGCATATCCTTCTGGAATCGGCCGGCAGTGAAAAGTTGCGCCGGGTTCATTAGGATAAACAGAGCCAACAACCGCCTTGACCTTCATATTCATCCACTGCGTCATAAGGTGGCAATTTTGAGCCTCCGTGATAGCATCCACGGGATAGCTGGCAGGAGCCGTCAAGACAAGCTCTGGCTGAAGCAGCTCGGTGGAAGCCACACTGCTTCTCCGCTGAGATGGCGGGGTAGCTTCAGGGGAAGCTTCGGCAGTTCGTTTCTCCCGGTCTGCTTCTCGTTCCTCTATCCCGAGTACCCTTTCTTTAAGCGCCTGCAGTTCGGACTGCTGCACTTTCTTTCTCCTCTCCTGGCTTTTGTAACCCCCTGCGTCCGGAAACCCAGCCTTCCACGGAATGGAGCCTGGAGTGCCTCGTGTCCGTCCAGGGTGCTCAGGATTCCCGAGGGCCTTTGTGAGCTCGTCGTTCTCTCTGTCTGGAAGGAACGTCCCTTCCTGCACTGCTTTGATATAGTACCGAAGCTTCTTCAAGGGAATGTCAAGTTGATCGTCCGTCCAAATGCACTTCCCTGTTACAGGGTCCAAGGTTCCGCCAGCCCCGAAGAACCAAGTCCGGCAACGGTCTGGCCAGCTCATTGTCTCTGGTTCGATCCCTTTTTCAACCAGATCATTCTCAGACTTGGCCCACTTAGGCCGGGCTACCAGGTAGCCACCTGACCCCGTGCGATGGTGAAGCTTCTTCTTCGTAGCATTTTTCTTGTTTGTCTCCGACATCTTCTTACTCTTTTCCGATGTCTTGTGGGCCACAAATGCAGGCCAGTCATCTCTGATCTTCTCATATATGCCCTTGAATTCTGGTGTCTCTTTTTTCTCGACAAACCTATTCAGGTCTTTCTTCCACCTCCTGAATAGGTCTGCCATCCTCTTAAGAGCAAAAGACTTGATTAATTGCTCTTTAACTGGCTTCTCCGGATCATCCTCTGGCGGTAGGGTGAAATTTGACTTCAACTCAGTCCAAAGATCATTTTTCTGCAGATCATTGACATAAGACACCTCAGGGTCTTCGTTCTTAGGCTTATTCCATTGCTGGATGCTGATCGGGATCTTGTCCCTAACCAGAACCCCGCACTGAGCAACAAATGCCTTCTTTGTTCGGATGGGTTCAATAGGTTGGCCGTTGGGTGCGATTTCTATGATCTCAAACCTTTCATCCGAGCTCAACTTTCTCTTCGGGCCTCGTCTCTTTACCTCAGTTATGCTCGATCCGGAGGGCTAGAAAAAAGAACAAAGACTTAATTAATATGTGTACATACCAAAACAATGAATGCATCAATTAGCTAGTCAGCACAGGCTTAACTAATGGCCGGACTCGGCTCGGTCGCCGGACTCGTTTCGGTCACCGGACCCGTCGTCACGTTCTTCTTCTTGCACCGGCATTAGGTCACCAGAGCCAGCTTCTTCACCCTCTCCTTCCAGAGTACCATCGGTGTCGTTGAGATACAACGAGACGGCATCACTTCCTTCTGCGATTATGTCCCTCAACAACGCTTCTCTTGCTTCGTCTCGGGCGATAGTGTCCATAGTTTCTACAAATATTAACAACATGACAATTATTATTCAAACATGACAAATGGATATATTAGTGGCAAACGTAGAACCCGCGGCGATCCTCGACCCCTGGAACCTTCGACCCCTAGACGACCCTGCTGGAACCCTCGACCCTAGAACCCTCGAACCCTCGACCCTGAAACCCTCGACCCTTGACCCCTTAACGACCCTCGACCCTCTACCCTAGTTCCCGACCCTCGACCCCTCGGCGATCCTCGACACCCTCGTTCCCGATAAAAATTAAGAAGAAGAAGAAGAAGAAAAAGAAGAGGAGAAGAAGAAAGGAATAGCTAGCGGAGAAGATCGAAGAAAAAAAAGAAGAAAAAAAAGAGGAGAAGAAGAAAGGAATAGTGAAGAGGAAGAGAAAGTAGAATATTCTACTTTCTCTTCCTCTTCACTATTCCTTTCTTCTTCTCCTCTTCTTTTTCTTCTTTTTTCTTCTTCTTATTTATTTCTCCTCTTCTTTTCCTCTCCTCTTCTTCTTTCTTTTCTCTTCTTATTTTCTTCTTTCTTATCCTTCTTTTTCTAAAATTGTAACTTTTGCATATATAAAACTTTTCTAAAATTGTAACTTTCTATATATAAAACATTTTTAACATATATATTTAGCAAATTCTAGCCACATACATCACATACACATATACATTATAGCTACATACACATATACATCACATATGAACACAAAATAAACTAATAAAAATAAAAAAACATATTGCAACATATGAACAGAAACATATAGCCACATACATACACATACATTATATATATATATGAAAAAAAATTAAACTAATAAAACAATTGTTGGCGCCGGCGGGGCAGAGGGGCATGGCGGCAGCGGTGGTGCCGGCAGGGCAGGGCAGGGCGGCTGGGTGGCGCGCGGCACTAGCGCAGGGCAGGGGGCGGCGCACGGCAGCCGCACAGGGCAGGGGCGGCGGCGCGGCGGTCGCGCAGGAGAGGGGCGCAGGGGCGCGGGACGGGAGGGGGCTGTGCTCACAGGGGGCGGCGGCGACGGCGAAGGCGAGCAGCCTGACGGCGTGGGGCGGCGACGGCGACGAGGAGGAGCAGGGGCGTCGGGCGGCGACGGCGACGAGGAGGAGCAGGGGGCGTCGGGGGAGAAGTGCGTGATTTGGTCGAAAACTGCTAAGTGTTTGCTTATATAAAAAAGGCTTTGGTCCCGGTTAGTGGCACCAACCGGGACCAATGCCCCCCTTTAGTCCCGGTTGGTGCCACCACCCGGGACCAAAGGCCGCCGCTTCCCGCCCTTTGGTCCCGGGTGGTGGCACCAACCGGGACTAAAGAGGGGGCATTGGTCCCGGTTGGTGGTTGGTGGCACCAACCGGGACTAAAGGCCTTGTGCTAGAACTGGCGCGGTGCGGTGGGATGTTTAGTCCCACCTCGCTAGCCGAGAGGCATCAGCAGTGGTTTATAAGCGCTGCTGCGCTGACCACTTCGAACTCCTCTCAAATGCAGGTTTACGGGCCTAAAGTCACTTTATCTGCCTGTGGGCCTACTGGGCCTCCTGCGGGCCTGAATCCTGGCCCATTGTAGGGTTTCTAGTCGTATTTTTGTTTTTTTGTTTTCTTTGTTGCTTTATTTATTTTATTTTGTTTCTACTTACAACAAAATACTTATTGTTGCTCTTTTTATTTTTTTCCAGTTTTTTTGTTTTGTTTTCTGCTTTATTTATTTTCTTTTGTTTTTTGCTTTATTTTTTAAATTCATTTTGCTTTTAGTTTTAGAAAAATTATAAGCTTTCTGTTAGTGCCATTAGTTTTCAAATTTGAAAACACTTTTTTTCTTTGTTGCTTTATTTATTTTATTTTGTTTCTACTTACAACAAAATACTTATTGTTGCTATTTTTATTTTTTTCTAGTTTTTTTGTTTTGTTTTCTGCATTATTTATTTTCTTTTGTTTTTTTACTTTATTTTTTAATTCTTTCTGCTTTTAGTTTTAGAAAAATTATAAATTTTCTGTTAGTGCCATTAGTTTTCAAATTTGAAAACACTTTTTTAGTTTTTTTTGTTTTCTTTGTTGCTTTATTTTGTTTTTGCTATATTTTTTTAATTCTTTTTGCTTTTAGGTCAGCAAAATTATAACTTTCTGTTAGTGCCATTAGTTTTCAAATTTGAATAGTTAAAATTTGAATTCTTTGAAATTTGTGTGAATCACAAGTTTGTGATTAACTTTAATAAAAAAAATTTAACATAGATGCACCTACTCGTCTGTTTTCAAATGAACTCTAAAATACTTGACATAACATACTCGTATGTTACAAATTTGGCATGGTATCATCATAATAGTTGCGGGAGAAAGTATTCACTTTTTCTTCGCTCGTGTCATTTGCTTATTGCGCCGTAACCATGGATAATCTTCATCGTTTATCATGATGCTTGTGTCAGCCTTAACATTGAAGGGAGGAATTTCATGAAACCTTTCATAATCTTCAGACATGTCTGTCTTGCCCTCCACTCCCAGGATGTCCCTTTTTCCTGAAAGAACTATGTGGCGCTTTGGCTCATCGTATGATGTATTCGTTTTCTTATCTTTTCTTTTTCTCGATCTGGTAGACATGTCCTTCACATAGATAACTTGTGCGACATTATTGGCTAGGACGAACGGTTCATCAGTGTACCCAAGATTTTTCAGATCGACTGTTGTCATTCCGTACTGTGGGTCTACATGTACCCTGCCTCCTGACAGATTGACCCATTTGCACTTAAATAAAGGGACCTTAAAATCTTGTCCGTAGTCAAGTTCCCATATGTCCACTATGTAACCATAATATGTGTCCTTTCCCTTATCTGTTGTTGAATCAAAGCGTACACCACTATTTTGGTTGGTGCTCTTCTGATCTTGGTCAATCGTGTAAAATGTATTTTCATTTATCTCGTATCCTTTCCAAATCAATACAGTCAAAGATGGTCCCCTGGACAACAAGTACAACTCATCACAAACAGTGTTGTCACCTCTGATACGTGCTTCCAACCAACTGCTGAAAATCCTGATGTGTTCACATGTAATCCAGTCGTTGCACTGCTCCGGATGTTTGGAGCGCAGACTGTTCTTGTGTTCATCGACATACGGGGTCACCAAGGTAGAGTTCTGTAGAACTATGTACGATTGCGCCACATCACTCCTTAGCCTTGGTACGATTTCTGGATCGATCACCTTCTGAGAGATTGCATTGAGGAATGCACATAGCTTCACAATGGCTAATCGGACGTTTTCCGGTAGAAGCCCCCTCAATGCAACCGGAAGCAGTTGCGTCATAATCACGTGGCAGTCATGAGACTTTAGGTTCTGGAAATTTTTCTCTGGGATATTTATTATTCCCTTTATATTCGACGAGAAGCCAGTCGGGACCTTCATACTGAGCAGGCATTCAAAAAAGATTTCTTTCTCTTCTTTCGTAAGAGCGTAGCTGGCAGGACCTTCATACTGCTTCGGAGGCATGCCGTTTTTTTCGTGCAAACGTTGCAGGTCCTCCCGTGCCTCGGGTGTATCTTTTGTCTTTCCATACATGCCCAAGAAGCCTAGCAGGTTCACGCAAAGGTTCTTCGTCACGTGCATCACGTCGATTAAAGAGCGGACCTCTAGGTCTTTCCAGTAGGGTAGGTCCCAAAATATAGATTTGTTCTTCCACATGGGTGCGTGTCCCTCAGCGTCATTCGGAACAACTAGTGCGCCGGGACCCTTTCCAAAGATTACGTGTAAATCATTGATCATAGCAAGTACGTGATCACCGGTACGCATGGCGGGCTTCCTCCGGTGATCTGCCTCGCCTTTAAAATGCTTGCCTTTCTTTCGACGTTGATGGTTGGTCGGAAGAAATCGACGATGGCCCAGGTACACATTCTTCCTGCATTTGTCCAGGTATATACTTTCAGTGTCATCTAAACAATGTGTGCATGCGTGGTATCCTTTGTTTGTCTGTCCTGAACGGTTACTGAGAGCGGGCCAATCGTTGATGGTCACAAACAGCAACGCCTTTAGGTTAAATTCCTCTTTATTGTGCTCATCCCACGTACGTACACCATTTCCATTCCACAGCTGTAAAAGTTCTTCAACTAATGGCCTTAGGTACACATCAATGTCGTTGCCGGGTTGCTTAGGGCCTTGGATGAGAACTGTCATCATAATGAACTTCCGCTTCATGCACATCCAAGGAGGAAGGTTATACATACATAGAGTGACCCGCCGTAGCTGTGATTGCTGCTCTGCTCCCCGAAAGGATTAATGCCATCCGCGCTTAAAGCAAACCATACGTTCCTTGGGTCCTTTGCAAACTCATTCCAGTACTTTCTCACGATTTTTCTCCACTGCGACACGTCAGCGGGTGCTCTCAACTTCCTGTCTTTCTTACGGTCCTCACTGTGCCATCGCATCGACTTGGCATGCTCTCCGTTTCTGAACAGACGTTTCAACCGTGGTATTATAGGAGCATACCACATCACCTTGGCAGGAACCCTCTTCCTGCGGGGTTCGCCGTGAACATCACCAGGGTCATCTCGTCTGATCTTATACCGCAATGCACCGCATACCGGGCATGCGTTCAGATCCTTGTATGCACCGCGGTATAGGCTGCAGTCATTAGGGCATGCATGTATCTTCTCCACCTCCAATCCTAGAGGGCATACGACCTTCTTTGCTGCGTATGTACTATCGGGCAATTCATTATCCTTTGGAAGCTTCTTCTTCAATATTTTCAGTAGTTTCTCAAATCCTTTGTCAGGCACAGCATTCTCTGCCTTCCACTGCAGCAATTCTAGTACGGTACCGAGCTTTGTGTTGCCATCTTCGCAATTGGGGTACAACCCTTTTTTGTGATCCTCTAACATGCGATCGAACTTCAGCTTCTCCTTTTGACTTTCGCATTGCGTCCTTGCATCGACAATTACCCGGCGGAGATCATCATCATCGGGCACATCGTCTGGTTCCTCTTCATCTTCAGCAGCTTCACCCGTTGCAGCATCATTGGGCACATCGTCTGGTTTCCCTTGATCTTCACCAGCTCCCCCCGTTGCAGCATCATGGTATTCAGGGGGAACGTAGTTGTCATCGTACTCTTCTTCTTCGTCGTCTTCCATCATAACCCCTATTTCTCCGTGCCTCGTCCAAACATTATAGTGTGGCATGAAACCCTTGTAAAGCAGGTGGGTGTGAAGGATTTTTCGGTTAGAGTAAGACATCGTATTCCCACATTTAGTGCATGGACAACACATAAAACCATTCTGCTTGTTTGCCTCAGCCGCATCGAGAAACTCATGCACGCCCTTAATGTACTCGGAGGTGTGTCTGTCACCGTACATCCATTGCCGGTTCATCTGCGTACATTATATATAATTAAGTGTCCAAATTAATAGAAGTTCATCATCACATTAAAACCAAAGTACATACATAGTTCTCATCTAACAACATATAGCTCTTCAGAGCTTCTAATTAATTAAACCATACATTAATTAAAACAAAGGCGATCATAATCGCAACCAAGGTAACAATTGATCCAACGGCATAATGATACCAAGCCTCGGTATGAATGGCATATTTTCTAATCTTTCTAATCTTCAAGCGCATTGCATCCATCTTGATCTTGTGATCATCGACGACATCCGCAACATGCAACTCCAATATCATCTTCTCCTCCTCAATTTTTTTATTTTTTCCTTCAAGAAATTGTTTTCTTCTTCAACTAAATTTAACCTCTCGACAATAGGGTCGGTTGGAATTTCCGGTTCACTTACATCCTAGATAAATAAAATCTATGTCACGTTGGTCCGCATAATTATCATAAACAATAAAATGAACCAATAGTTATAAAGATTAATATATATACCACATCCGAATCATAGACAGGACGAGGGCCGACGGGGGCGAATACCAAAACCATCGCACTATATAAGATGCAATAATAAAAGTAAGAAAATGATACAAGTATCTATCTAAACATACGAGTAAGAATATTTTTCCTTTCAGAAAGAAGATAAGAGCAAGAGGCTCACCACGGTGGTGTCGGTGATGAGATCGGCGCGGGTGATCGACGGCGGTGAAGACAGGGGTGGGGCATGACGGACCGCTAAATCTAGACAAATCTCGAGGAAAATGGAGCTTTGAGGTCGAGCTTCGAGAGGAGAAAGCTTAACTAGTGTGGCTCAGGCATTTCATCGAACACCTCATGTGCATAGGAGATGAGCTAGAGCACCACAAGCCCCTCCTCTCACCGGCCCAGAAAAACAGAGCACTCAGTGCTCTGCTCCGGTGCGAGGGGTATATATAGGCGGCACCACTGGTCCCGGTTCGTGGCGTGAACCGGGACTAAATGAGAGCCTTTGGTACCGGTTCACGCCACGAACCGGGACCAATGGTGGTGGGCCAGGAGCCAGGCACATTGGTCCCGGTTCGTCCCACCAACCGGGACCAAAAGGTCCAGACGAACCGGGACCAATGGCCCACGTGGCCCGGCCGGCCCTCTGGGCTCACGAACTGGGTCCAATGCCCCCATTTGTCCCGGTTCTAGATTGAACCGGGACTAATGGGCTAACCCACCCTGGACCGTTGCCCCCTTTTCTACTAGTGCTACAACACATTGTTATGTCTAAATTTGACCATTAATTTTACCAACAAAAAGCGAGTTATATGCAACAAAAAGTACGGCGTTGGATGCACATTTGAAAGAATTTTCCGATGATATATGTTAAATGTCATTAACCAGTGAAAAAGATAGCGCGCTATAGCGTCGCTAAGAGCACGCTATAGCGTTCTGAGCAATGTTTCACTAAATTAATCGACATACATGTCCCGCTAATAGCATGTTATAATGCGATATAGCATGCTAATAGCATATCTTAAGAGACACATTATTTTGTCACAACATGCTATTTTTTTCATTGCATATAACTCAAATTTTTTGACCAAAATAAGAAGTTCCAGTTTGATACGGAAAACAAAGTGGCCTTGTATACTGAAATGGAGGGCGTATTGTATCACATCAGTATTATAACCTAGAAATAACCATTTCCAGCTGACTGCTGTCACCGGTTAACCAAGAAATAACCATTCATAGATCGATGAATCATAGCCGCTCTTACAAAATCATTCATACTTCTATGCCAGCAAATGAAAAATCCATAGCTAACAAAAAAAGAAATAAAAAATCCACTATCTACTTTCTATGTCAGCATGCCGATCAAGAAACTTTGACTTCGGATGCCATTGCTCGCTTGGAAACGTAGACAATAGTACTACAACATTAATTGATACGCATGTCAAACAAAGTCACCATCGTTTTGCTAGATTATATTATCTCCTCCGTTTGATCTGCCCACTGCATTCTAAATATATTGTAGGTAAACCAAATCGGTTGTCTGACCTGCAGTTGCATCAATAACAGTGAGGATCACCCCGATTTGATTGACACGATCGAGACACGAATCTTTTTAATCTTTCTCCTTTTGACTGATAAGACAGTTGACTAAGTAAAACTACCAACAGAACTGCATGTTAGTCCGATCTTTATTGGAGATCAAGAGGCATCAGCACCATTTGGATCAATCAGTTCCCATTACCCCTATAAATATATATCGACATCCAAGCTAGTCTAGCAACCTAGCAAGCTTATCGGCAATGGCAGAACCGGTGAAGCTCATCGGCGCCTTCGGCAGCCCGTTCGTCCACCGCGCCGAGGTGGCCCTGCGCCTCAAGGGCGTCCCATTCGAGCTCATCCTTGAAGACCTCAACAACAAGAGCGAGCTGCTGCTAAAGCACAACCCCATCCACAAGACGGTGCCGGTGCTCCTACACGGTGACCGGCCGGCCGTCTTAGAGTCCCTCCTCATCGTCGAGTATGTGGATGAGGCTTTCGACGGCCCCCCGCTCCTCCCAGTCGACCCCTACGAGAGGGCCATGGCTCGCTTCTGGGCCCAGTTCGTCGAGCAAAAGGTATGATTTTCTTCCCAAGTTCCTCACTTTCTTCACCTAGCATGTGCATGGCCGGCCATTCATGGAAGACAGACCTTGCCGTACGTACGTACATGCAGTGCTCGAGGCCGTTCTGGATGGCGGTGTGGTTTTTTTTTTAGAACGAAGGCTCAAGAAGTGCCCGACTTTAAATTAACAAAGCCATCAACCGGCCAGGATAACAGAGATTACAACCACGAACCACACAAAGAAAAGGAAAAAAACATGGCAAAGATACAAAGGCGCTGAGAAACAGCTCACATAGCACACAACCAGCTATACCAGATCAACATGAAGCTAAAAGCTAGGAGATGCTAGGGACCTCTTGCACACACGCATCCAAGGGGAAGGCAACTGCCAGCTCAGGGCAAGGAAACGACGACGATGAGAGGCATGCCATTGCCAGAACACCAGGGGCTTGTGGAGAACACAATCAGACAGTGCCATCGTCAAAGAAGGCCCCTGCCTCCTCGCCTGGCTCGAAAGGCGCCGCACCGTTGAGCGATGGACTAGTTCACCCTAGAACCTATCTGAATGGTACCCAAGGAAGACACAGGAGCGGAACCAGGCGTTCCTCACATGTCGACGGCGACTCACCTAGAGCCAAGCAGCCCCAAAACCGAAGATCGGCGAGAAAGAGGTTGAGCTGCCAGGATGAAGGGCAACAGCAAGGGCCAAGACCAAAACACAGAAGCTCGACACTCTCGGCGAGCTGGAGGGAAAACCACCGGAGGAGGGGGACCCTATCCCCTCCCTTCCTGGAGATCCACGGCACAGGAGGCCCTCAAAGCCGCACGAAGAGCACCACCATAACAGAACCCCGCACCAGGGGAGGCATGGCTGCCGCTGGAGACTTGCTGTCGCCGCCGCCGCACACCAAACCGCACCACACCGAAGCCCGCCGCCCCACTTGTTCCCAAAAACGGCGTCTTCAAGAAGATTACGGCGCCTGGGGCGTCGCCGCCGTCCAACAAAGTTTGGGTTTTCACCCAGGAAGCAAGGGGGCATGGGATGGGGAGGATAGGACCTGACCGGCGCCTCCAAGGAGGTGAGCGGCGCCCACGGGCATCGCCGCCGTCGCGCCAGCAAGGCTGGCTAGGGGTTTCCCCCGGTCCTGGAACCCCTCCATCCGCTCCCACCCACCGAAACCAGCCCCCATGTCGTAGCAGACCGGATCTGGAGGGGGGAGGAGCACGCCGCTGGAGAGTTGGTGTGGAGGCGGCCAGATCTGACACCGCGGAAGCCGGAGCCGACGTCGAGCCCAGACCCGCATCCTCCGGAGGTCTGACCGTCCTCACGGTCAAGACAGCCGGCCCACGCCCGCGCCACCAGGAGCCAAAGGGCTGGAGGTGCCACACCAGACGGGCCGCCGCCCCAGATCCCGCAGCCCCCCGCGCGCGAGGCGAGGCAGCGAGGACCCCGCCGCCACCATCATCAGCAGCACACCAAGAAGGCCCGGCGGCTGCCTCCGGTGGCGGCGAGGGGAGATCGAGGAGGAGGGAGGTGCGGCGGCGGGATTCGGATTCGCCCCTCGAGTCGCCCGAGCGGACGACGCGAGGGAGGGGAGGGGAGGGGAGGGGAACGTCCCAAGGGCGGTGTGGTTGGACGACGGGGAGGCGCGGGAGGGGTTCGTGAGGGACACCAAGGAGAATCTGGCGCTGCTGGAGGCGCGGCTGCAGGGGAAGCGGTTCTTCGCCGGCGACGCCGTTGGGTACCTGGACCTGGCGGCCTGCGGACTGGCGCACCTGCTGGGCGTGATCGGCGAGGTGGCCGGGGCGAGCCTTGTGGGCGCCGGCGAGTTCCCCGCACTGCGCCGGTGGGCCGAGGACTACACTTCCGACGCGACTGTCGCGGCGTGCCTACCGCCGAGGGAGCAGCTTGCCGCACACTTCGCCGGGAAGAAGGACCGAATCAAGCTCGCCGTCAACGCGATGGTGGGGCGGGTGTAGTTGTCAGTTTGGGGGGTCGATCAACACAGCAGGCGTCGGCAAAATATTCAGATTAAGTACTACTATATTATGATTATGATTTGTCTGTTATGTGTGTTACCTACGGGAGTCAATTGCAAGAAACCACTACATTTGCGGCTAGGTTTGCAGGAAACCACCAACTCGCTAATCCGTTGCAAAAAACACCGGAAAATTTGTTAATTCGTTGCAAAAAGCATTGATCGGATGATTTGGCCCATTTAATCACCTTTTGACAGGTAGGGCCAATTTGTAAGGAGCTGAGTTGGCAAAATAATTACATACATACCCCTGGATCCAAAAATAGAAAGCAATCAACTCCCTGCTCTCGATCCCCTTCTCTGGATCCGATCGGGAGGAGGCTCCAGCCGCCACCCCTTGCACCAGACCGCGCCGCCCCCACCGGCTCCTGTCGCCGCGGCTGGAAGCCCACCTCCAGCCACGCCTTTTCTCCTCCTTCACGCCATGCATCGTCCATGATGCCGGCCAGGACCTCTGGCAGAGCTCGCGCCCCTGACCTCCGGCGAGGTGTCGTCCCTCTGCCAGCGAGCTTTTTACTGCAACAGTTCCTCCTCATGCGCGACGAACCGGACGCCCTGAGTCGCCGTGCCCTTCTCCTACCCTACGATTGCGTGCGCCGCCAGGATCGGAATGGCCTCGGCTGCCCCGACCTCTGCGGCCAGTCCATGGTGCGGACGTCGTTGCTCCTGGGCAAGGACGAGAAGCAGCACGCCCCGTGAGCTTGTCGTTGACCTCCAGCGAGGGGCGCCATGGAAGGTTGCAGGCAGGGTCACCGGCACAGCCGGCCATGGTGGTTGGCAAACCGGGCTGTGGTCGTATAGGACGGCGGCCGTCTTGAGGCAAGTGGCGGAGGTGGTCGTCCCATGGGGCTGCAAGGGAGGCAGGGGCGGAGGCGCTGCAGGTCGGGCGGGAGGCAACGAACTGCGGCGAGCAGCAACAAGAAGGGGATGAAGAGAGGGTGCGCGGCATGGAGGAGCTCCCTTGTAGTTGTCCATAGGGGGGTGTTGATTGCTTTTTGTTTTGGATTCCAGGGGTGTTTGTGTCAATTCTTCGCCAAGTCAGCTTCTTACTATCCTGTCCTACTAGTCAGAAAGTGATCAAATGGGCTAAATCACCCGATCAGTGCTTTTTGCAACGACTTAACAAATTTTCCGGTGTTTTTGCGAAGGATTAACGAGTTGGTGGTTTCCTGCAAACCTAGCCGCAAATGTGGTGGTTTCTTGCAATTGACTCTACCTATGGTGCATACTAATAAAATTCATATTAGTATTTGTTGCAACGAAATTTATGTCAAATTATTGTCAAAAGTACGAAATTGCTAAAATGCTGGCGCCTGAATATTTTAATTTTTCATTGAATTATTTTGCAAATAATTTCATTCACTTTATGGTTAGCAGTGTATGCGCTTCGTTCTGGGACGCGGCTCGTCTGCCGTGAAGAAGGCACGCAGAACTGCCGTGGGGCATAATCAGTCGTTCTTATCTCACCAAACTGATCCGACAAACAACAAAACAGCCCATCCACGTACGCATACAGGGAGCGCGCCATGTATCTCTTCCTTTCTACTCCGTGAGTATTTCCGAACAACAGACCTGACGCAGAAAGGAAAAATAGAGCATAGTAGAACGTCCGGCGACGCCATGGCCGTCGGCACTAAGCACTGCACGATGACTTGTCACGGTCTCGTCGCTCTTGACGGCAAGGGAGCAAAACTGACGACCACAAGCAAATCGCCCGCCTAAAGTTTAGCCTATGAGCAAGCCCGAAACACACACAAAGAGAACCAGGAGGTACAAAACAAAGCCACCTTGGCTGCTGCTACAGGCTCATCTCATTCTTTAATCAACACACAGTGAGAGATACAATTATTAATCAAGAAATGTCAAAGTGTTGATGCAAATTTAGCACTGGGGCATGCAACTCACAGTGTCACAAAATGCAAATGCCAAAAGGCCATTTCCCAAAAGGGCAAAATGCAAATGCTTGTTTTAGAGGAAATCTTAAATCTTGGTCTTGAAATCTTTGCATGATCAAAAGATATATTCGGCATCAATGTCTTCAATACTAGAAACCTGTATTTTAAAGTATCTTAACACCAATGACTTATTGACTTTAGCAAAACTTGATATCTCAACAGACTTGCACATGAAACATACCGTCAATAGATCGGTGAAGCTTCAGAACAAAGAACGTCGGGGATTATTATTCTGATTTTGTGTATTTGTGTTCCCACTTTCTTGTTGCTGGGAACCCAACATTTAAGTAAGTCTCTTGTTTCAGAAAACTTCAACATTGAAGTAAGTCTTTTGTTGCATATAATAAAGAAGATACCTTAGGTAACTCCTCTGCTTTCACAACTTCAGCTTGTACTTTCTTCTTCTTCCCCTTGTGGAATTTGTCAAGCCAACTTAGTTTTCTCTTTTTTGTTTTCTTTCGAGGATATTTTTTCTTTGGGTGCGCAGCGGCTAAATGGTCATTTGATTTTTCTGCTATTACTTGTGTATCACATCCCTTATCAGGGTTACTTTCATTTCCAAGTTGCAGCTTGGCAGCAATAGCCTTAACACTATCGACCGCTTCATAAGTAAAACGCAACATTCTTCCGATCTAGACGCTGGAGTGGCCAAATTTACGAACTTGTGCGAGAGATATTTGTCGCGAAGAACAACAGCCAACATTGGATTCTCAACAACATTTCGTCCACTTCTATCTTGAACAGTTCCAGACCGTACTTTTCGAGTCCATCGCTTCAAAATATCATGCGCTGGTAGTAACTTAATGTTCATCAAATCAAGAATTCGGAGAGCATGCGCACATAATATCCCTATTCTTTAAAAAGTGATGTCTGAAACACACATGGTCCTTTCCAAGTTATCCCTATAATGAAAGTGCAGTCTAACTTCCCAAACATCATCAGACAAGCTACAAAACAGAATAATACTTCCCAAACGTCTTCAGCGATGATCGCCGCGGCCACGGCGGCTAGCGCCAGTGGATGATCGTCTTCGTCTCTCTGCGCGCAGCCGAGAACCTGATTTTTGGCGTCAGAATACAAGCACGCTGCTGGTTTTTGGCGCCAGCGAAAGAAAGGATGGAGAGATTTGGTGAGCTCGCTGCGTGCGTATGTGGACGGGCTGTTTTGTTGTTCGTCGGATCAGTTTAGTGAGATAAGAACAGCTGAGATTATGCTCCACGGCAGTTCTGCCGTGCCTTCTTCATGGCAGACGAGCCGCCTCCTTCGTTCTGGTGCAATTGGGCAAAATAAAATCATAATTGTACAAAATAAAAGCATAATCATCCAGAAAGGGCAATTACAACTAACACGACTGATGATTAACACAAAAAGACTGAAACTTCAATAAGTTATTGAAATTTCAAAAAGTTACTACCAGAGTTTCACATAACTGATTAAAAATAACAAAAGGTGATTGAAACACTATTTAAAAAATTGACTCAAACACTGATTTTTTTCAAACGCCTTTGCTTTTGTAATTCTAGTTTTCTAATCTATGCCAGAGAAGGACAATGATTTTTGAAGTGTTCAATCAAGACCCAAGTTTTTGGAAATTGCTACTTCAACAAGGAATGTTGGTTCCGGTTCGGTAGACCCCCTCCCCTCCCCCCCCCCCCCAAACACATCAACAGTTGTGATTACCCTATACCTCTTCATAATAAAGGGCAAGATGGTCATTTTCTGAACGTATGTCGTCCGCATTAATATCTTCGATACCTCTTCATAATACGCGGTCTGTGTACGAACGAGCGTGCCGTTACTACCACGCGCAACTGGGCCAGCCCACCAGGCGCTAGGCCACTTGCCATTCAAAGCAAGACATAAAAATCGTGGAAAAAAAGGGCTAGTTCGCCCGTGGAATCGACATCGTTACCTCGAGCCTCCAGACTATACAGTCTACCACTCCTGCCCATTGGTGTTTAAAATAGCACAAAGTATATAAGAACATGCTAGACCGGTGCTCAAAACCAATCCATCGACCGATCAATCTCTCAAAAGAAATAGTTCGTTTTATTCGCACTCGATCTAGCGTCCTCTCGAATAATAAAGCTTGTAAAAAAACATGGGCGACTAGCTAGACAGTACATGTTTGTTATGATTGGATGAAGGGAAATAGCCTTTATGACTTCAACTGTCTATAAGTATATATATTATTAATTGTACTACCTCTCTCCCAGTTTACAGGGCGTGCGCGTACCCGTAGGTCGTCAATTTGACCAACCTAATACAAGTCATATATTACAAAAAATATACCAACATAAACTTCAGAGTTTCTACTTTCAAAAGATGTAATTTTTGTGTTATATAGTTTATATTAGGGTGATAAAATTGGTAACCTAGGTATACGCGCAGGACTTGTAAACTGAAACGGAGGTAGTAGGCTTCCTGGCATTGTGGAGATATTTTCTAAAATGCCAAAACGCCTCATTCACTTGAGGCATGTGAGGAAACACCTTCGTTGTTTCTAGGCCTTTCACCAAAATGCCTAAAAAATATTAAGGCTACTAAAAAGAACACCTCAAAATACTTTTTATGCATGCAGCCTACCATAAAAGACAACTTGACCCAGTCGGACGTTTTTCTCTAACAACATAGGGCCATCTTAGATTTGACACAGGGACCTCAATTTTGATGGACCGGCCCTGGAACACACAAACACCCCAGCTCCAAGGAGGAAAAACGTTCATCGATTTGAAAAAAAAAATCACGAATTTAACAAAGAAGCTCGCAAAATTGAAAAAAGTTCATTGATTTTAAAACAAGTTCACAAATTTGAAAAAACAAAAATTAAATACTTTACTCACAGGAGGCCACCCGACTGGGCCGATTCACTGTCATGCGCGGAAACGGGAAAAAAATAGAATAATAGTTTGAAGTATCTGTTTAGATTATGATTTTAAATATATTTTTCAAACATGACATGGATGCCTACCGTGGGCATGCCACCTGACATAAGTTGAGGTCATTTAATGAATGTCCAAAAAGACACCATGTTCAATGGAGGGTGTTCGGCTAGAAGGCTCCATCTGAGAGCATGTTGTTTCCCGACATCCTTGAAATGGCCCCATTTTTTTCATGGCCTTCTATGACCAATTCAAGGCACCATGTCAATTTTTTTTGGTTTTTGATAAATTGTATATTTTCTAGAGATTTCTAGGTAAAATAAACCGAGAAATGGCCGGACATGTCGCAACTTGCATATTGTGTCAAAAAACGTTCAAATCTGACACGGATGCCTATCATGGGCATGTCCACCTATTTGAAAATTTTGTTGTTATTTCAAGTGTCCAAACAATTCAGGTTTGAACGATTTTCAACACTGTATGCAAGTTGCGACACGTCAGGCCATTTTTTTGGTATTTTTTGACTGAGAAAACTCCAGAAAATGTAAAATTTGTCAAAAACTGAAACAACTTGGCATGATACCTTTAATTGGTCATATAAGCTCGTGGAAAAAAAATTGGTGTCATTTGACGATGCCAAAAAATGTGCTCCCAAACGGAGACCTCTGTCCTACCCGAACGCACTCCATTGTACATGCTATTTCTTTGGGACATTAATGGAATGACCTCGAGTAGAGCGTTTTGGTGCCCAGCCTCATCTGTACCCGGTTAAAAAAAATTGTAAAAAATTCAAAACAAATTCAAAAAATTCCATTAAAATTTGTGTGATAGACAATTTGATTCGTGAGGTCCGCTCTAAATTGCAAGTCATTTGAACATATGATCAGCTTTCAGCAAAAAAGACAAATCTGGCCAAAACAGTACATGAACAGTAAATATTTTTACAGACCCTCAATTTGTCTTTTTTGCTGAGAGCTGCTCATATGTCCAAATGACTTGAAATTTGGAGCGGGCCTCATGCATCAAATTGTCTACCACACAAATTTTATTTGAATTTTTTTGAATTTGTCTATTATTTGTTTTGATTGTTTTCGTCGGTGCGGGTGCAGATGAGCTCTGGTGCAGAAATGGATTTTCGAATGACCTCAATTTTTTTCCAGTAGGTGGGCATGCCCAAGGTAGGCATCCATGCTAGGTTTGAAGAAAAAAGTATTTAAAATCATAATTTATATAGTTACGTAAAACCGTTATTTTATTTTTCCCTATTTTTGCGAGCAACAATGGGCTGGCCTAGTCGGTCAGCCTCCTGTGAAAAAGTATTTAATTCATGAACATGTTTTCAAATCAATGAACTTTTCAATTTCACAATTTTTTTATCAAATTCGTGAATTTTTCAAATTGATTAGCTAATTTCAATTTCGCGAACTTTTTCATCCTTGGAGCTAGGGCTAGGCATAAAAATTTAATATGCGTCTGATTTTAGGAGCATGTATGGCGTACAGAATTTCATTGAACTTAATTTCCTCAGAGAGAGAGAGAGAGAGAGAGAGAGAGAGAGAGAGAGAGAGAGAGCGAGAGAGAGAGAGAGAGAGAGAGAGAGAGAGAGAGAGAGAGAGAGAGAGAGAATAAAATTCGAGTCTAGGCTCGCCGCACCTACTCTTGCCTAGCCCTAGATTCGAGTCTAGCCTTGTTTTAACACGCTTACTCAAGAAAATAAAATTTCGAATAGAATCTAGCACAACCGATATTGTAATATAGGTGGACCCTTTTGGCCACCCCTAGTGCCCGTACTATCACTGAAGACAAGGCCAATCTTGAGGAGGAATAGAAGGAGATGGGAAGGTGACAACATTCACGGATTCATTGACAACGAGGGTCTTAGAGTACAAATGAAGGGTGAAGGGAAGACAGGGTGACCTGCACTATGTGGACACACTCAAGGGCTTCTGCCCATTCAGCCATGAATTCTGCCACCACCTGAGATTTAATGGCTCGGCGCAGCCGGTATGTTATTTTGATGGGTAGGTGCTCTATGGCCCACTTGGCGATGCATCCCGTGGCATCCTTGTTGTTGATTATGTTGCTCGGGGGTAATTTGGATGCTACAGTTACCGAGCACTCTTGGAAGTAGGGGGATTAACGAGTTGTTCGGCTCGTTAATCTCGTGCTCGTTAAGTCTTAGCTAATTAAGCTCGTTAAGATTAACGAGCAGAAAGCCTACTAGGCTAGGTTCGTTTGAAGCTCGTTAAGCTTGTGAGCGCTCGTTAACAGATTCTGATGTGTTACAACTTACATGACGGGTGTGTAGATGTGGTTTCTAAGAAGTAAGATGGTGATTGCGAAACGGAAATGCACTAGTTTGTTGCCTCCTATGTAGATTAGATTGAGTAGATGGGCTGAGGTGCTATGAAAACTTTGTCATATAAAATGAAAATGTGTGTTGTGTTGTTACTAACGAGCTTAATGAGCTACCCATGAAGCTCATTAGCTCGTTCGTTAAGCTCGTTAAGCTTAACGTGCTGAAATCGATGATTGGCTCTGTTCATTAAGAAGCGAGCCACGAGCTTAACGAGCTAAACGAACTACGAGCGTTTTTTCCAGCCCTACTTGGGAGTAGTGACGAAGTTTTCTTGATGCCATAAAAATGGCATAGGCTATTTTTTGATAGTGAGGGTACCGTGTCTTGCACAGAGTGAGGACTTTGGAGACATAGTAAACGGGCCTTTGAACCTGAAACTTACGGGCCTCCATGTCTCGTCCGACCATGAGAACTGCACTGACTCCCTGATTGGTGGCCGAGATGTATAATAACATCGGCTCACCTGTGCCAGGTGCCGCTAAAATGGGATTTGTGGCAAGGAGGGTTTTAATATCCTCCAGGGCGACCACTGCCTCACTGTTCATCTTAAAGGGCTTTGTTTGTTTCAGCAGTCTGTAAAGGGGCCCTGCTTTTTCCCTGAGGAGACGGAGGGAGTAGGTGGGTAATTTGTTTCCAACTCTATTGTTAATAAATATTTCAAAGATAGTTGACAAATCATTTAAATAGATGGCCATATGTTTTTGATTTATGTGGAAATTTCTAGGTCTTTTTCCTATTTTTGAATGGTATTATGCTTTTAGTATATAATGGACAAGCATGCATTCTAAGAACCCCCTTCAACTTTATAGCTCTCGAACATGGTGTTTAAGAAAATATAAAGAGACACTAACACTAACATATATTTGCAATTCATATAAGTTGTACGAATAATCTATGGAAGCTTGTGATTTTGTCCTTTTCCTTTTTTGTCTGACCTATAATAATTTGGTTAGAGAAAAAAAAGGTGCAATCTCTAGAAAAAGTAAAGAACCAAACTCCTTGAAATAAAACCTTAAAAGTAAAAGAAATATCAGCTTTTCACAACTTATGTTAATTGTAAAATTAAATTAGTGTATGTTAGTATTTAGTTACATCATTGCGTAGTATCTAAGTAAAATAAAATTTACACCTATTAAGACCACATTTTGAAATATAACTTTTAATTATAAAGAATTAAAAAGTTCAATATAAATAAGTAAGACACATAATTAAAGGAAACTGAGACATTAGGGAATTAAGAGATTAAGAAAGATACTGAAATAAGAGGATTAGCAACATCAGTGGGACAAGATTTACATATTGACATCCAAATTGAGTACAAAAAATAATCAGTGACTAATTAGCAGTAACACAATAAATATTAAATACAATGTAGTAAGAGTTAAATTTTATAGAAGCATATATTTTTATTATCACAAATTGTAAATCTGGATAAATTTATTTATCTATATGGAGAGATAAAACAACTGTATTTAACAATAATTGTTTTAAGAAAATCTTCAGAATAGGCCGATGAGGAAAATAAATGTCCTATAGGAATAAAGAGATGTACAGAAAACATGGATGGATAGAGAATTCACTATACTTTGCAAGGTGTATCGGATGAGGTGTGATTTATAGAAGGCGACTATGATTAAACATGAAGTTTTGAAGGCTGGTTGCGTAAAATGTTTGCCCAACTGGAGGGCCATTCTTATATTTAATGAGGTTTATATTTTCTTTTTAATAGTCATAAATTCAAATAAAATAAATAAATTAATAAAATTATAACAACTTCTCTACATAATGAAGTTCGCATTGTTGTGTAGGTTTTCCATACTAACCAACGATTTGCAAGAATTGAGTTATCATAGCAGGCTACTAGCTAAGATTAAACTCAACATTGAACTATATATCTCCATATTATATAGCATTGTAACTTAGCATATCAAACCTTATGTTAGTCAACAGGATATCACGAGTTTCTAACCAAATGGTGTTCTATCGTTATAGTATGTATCTCTCGCACCTCGCGTTTCGCGATTCAGGAGGAAGTTTAGTGTCACAAGACACATATGGGTTTGGAGGCAGCTTTCGCAACAACCGTAGTGCCACATTGATACGTCTCCAGCGTAACTACATTTTTTTTATTTCATGCTATTATATTATCAATCTTGGATACTTTATATGCATTTTTAGGTTATTTTATATCTTTTTGGGAACTAACCTATTAACCCTGTGCCTATTGCGAGTTGTTGTTTTCTGCTTTTTTTTTGGTTTTCATGACAGTTAGTACCAAACGGAGTCCAAACACTACAATTTTTTTATGATTTTTTTGGACATAAGAGATCCTAGAAGCTTCACGAGGAGATCAGACGTGAAGCGAGGAGATGACAAGGTAACATGGCATGCCTTGTTGCCTTGCGGGCCCACGTGGCTCCGTCTAACCTAATTCCACTTCTATAAATTCTCAAATATTGGGAAAACCCCAGAGAGCCACCCGAAACTCTTTTTCCGTCGCTGCAAGCTTCTGTTCTGCCGTGATCCCATCTAGAGGCCTTTTTCGGTACTCTGCAGGAGGAAGAATCGATCACAGAGGATTTCTACATCATCCTTGCTGCCTTGCGATGATGCGTGAGTAGTTCACTATAGAACTACGGATCCATAGCTAGTAGCTCGATGGCTTCTTCTCTCTCTTTGATCTTCAATACAATGTTCTCCTCGATCTTCTTGGATTTCTATCCGATGTAATCTTGTTTTGAGGTGTGTTTGTTGGGATTAGATAATTGTGGATGATCAGAATTTTTTAGTGAAAGTAATTGAGTCTTTTTTGAACTTTATTATGGATGATTATGATACATTTGTATTTCTCTCCGATCTATTCGTCTGGTTTTGCCAAATAGAAAGATTTATCTTCAATGGGAGAGGTGCTTTGTAATGGATTCAATCTTGCGGTGTCCTCACCCATTGACAGTACGGGTAGCGAGGCACATATCGTGTTGTTGCCATTAAGGATAAAACTACGGGATTTATTCATATTGATTGGTTTTACTTTGTCTACATCATGTCATCTTGCTTAAATCTTTACTCTGTTGTCATGAACTTAATACCATAGATGCATGCCGGATAGTGGTTGATTGGTGGAGTAGTAGTAGTAGATGCAGGCAAGAGTTTGTCTACTTGTCACGGACATAGTTTTCCTCCTTCTCTTCATTCTTTTTTCTTTTTTTGGATTTTTTTGTTCGGTTTTCCTTCATCCTTTTCTTTTCTTCTTCCTTTTCCATTTTGTTTTCTTTTTCATTTGCTAAATCCATGAACTTTTTTCAAAAACTTGAAATTTTATTCAAAATCAATGAATATTTTTTAATTCGTGACCTTTTTTCAAAGTGTATGAATTTTTTTTCAAAATGTTTTTTAAATCGATGAACTTTTTTCAAAATTGATGATTTTCTTCTGAAGAAAATCTGAAACTTTGCGCGAATGATAATCAACAAATTTAGAGAGGCTTGCAAATTTTCATGGTCAAATGACATTCAAGGAGGTCTATACAAAAAAAGACAAAAGTACTACAAATTACTCAAAATGTACGTGCACTTTTTGACCAATATTTGTAATTTTGTTTCTTTTGTACAGTTATCCTTGGATGTCATTCGACCACCAAACCTGACAAGCCACTCTAACATTAGTTGATGATCATTTTCACAAAGTTTCAGGTTTTTCCAAAACGTTTTAGTATGTCGTTCAGCCACTACTTTTCCAAGATAAGATATTTGATATAAGATAAAATCGTTATGTCACACTAGATCACTAGACAAGGAGTTTGAAATCACCAAACTGTTGGTTTGAAAACGATGGCCAATTGTGACCAATTTAAAAGTGATGAGTACATGTCGATTACCATCAGAGAAGCTACAATTGCTCACCGGTCAACCGCCTCTTATCCATCGCCCGACAAATCCGACATGTGCCCCACTCTCACTCACTCAGTCAGTTAACTCAATTTGACCACCTCCTCCTAAGGGCTTGTTCTTTTAATCCCATCCCAAAGGGATTGGAGAGGTTTGAAGGGGATTGGAAAGGAATTCGACTTATAGGGGATGTAATCCCTCGCAATCCCCTTTAATCCCCATCAAACCCCGTGCAGCCGAACAAGGCCTAAAAGAATTCCCGTAGGAAGGATTTCTAATCCTAATTCATCCCCGCCGCGAGTTCAATCTGGGCAGAAACAATAGAGGTTTGAGGCGTAAAGATGAGCTCCGGCGAGCCGGTGAAGCTGTTGGGCTCGTTCTGGAGCCCGTTCACTAACCAGGCCGAGGCGGCGCTCCGGCTGAATGGGGACGTCGAGGAGGACGAGTTCATCGAGGAGGACATCGGCAACAAGAGCTGTTGAGTATATTGTTCATTAGAAAAGATGAGATAGACTAGGATTCGGTTCTGTCTTGTCTTGTATTTTAAATAGATCATGTACTCATATATATATATATATATGTCCATGAGGCTCAACCAATACAACGAACTATTTCACCAATCTCTCTATCTCTTTTAACATGCTATCAGTTTTCGGCATCATGTCGATGGTGCAAGTCAAGGTGGGCCAGCAGCCATGCAACTGGCACGCTGTTCGGCATCTACTTCGAGTCTAGTTTTTTTCATGTGGCAGTAATAAATTATATGAAACTAGCTAGTAACCACTATTTTGTTTTTAGTGTTATTGTCATTATTGCATCATGTATATATCATTTTTTTGTACACAGATCGTCCCATGCAATGTGGGGTCGGAATTCAACAAGCTGACCGGAGACTCTGTGACCTTTGAGGCTCCTGGGGGCCCCTACACTATGGAGGTCGAGAAAGGACGAAATATGATGCATGTGGGAGGAGATGGATGGGTCCGTTTCATCGCCCACGTGCATATCACCGGTGGTGAGTTGATCAGCTTCTCCTGCAGAGCAGAAAGACCCAAGTTGGCCGTCATTTATGTCAACAAAGCAGAAGATGATGAGGATGATGACGACCCACTTGATGAAGCCATCATAGCTCAAAGAATGATGTTGAGTGAGGAGGAGGTGTGCAACCTATGGGAAATCATTTCTTCCACGTGCTGACTTCGTCGGGGTGCCATTCGTGACCCGCCTGACAAGTACCATGGTTGACCGGCATATCATGGTATGTTGCATTTACTGTAGTAATTTGATGATATGCTTTATTGTTATACTTAGTGTAGAGTCCGATGATATATATGCTTAGTGAATCTTATATGCTTTATTGTTATACTTAGTGTAGGGTCCGATGATATATATGCTTAGTGAATCCGATGATCTATATGCTTAGTGAATCCGATGATATATATGCTTTATTGTTATACTGAGTGTAGAGTCCGATGATATATATGCTTAGTGAATCTTATATGCTTAGTGAATCTGATGATCTATATGCTTAGTTAATCGGATGATATATATGCTTCATGTAGAATCCAAAGAACTATTAATAGTGTAGAATCCACATATACTTATTAGTAGAATTCATGCTTAGTAGAAATGTAGTGCTGTCTTTTGATAGTGTAGAATGTGTGAGGCTACTTATTAATTGATATGTTTTTCTTATTCATAAACTGCCAAAGAGCCTAGCTATCTGAGAGTTGTGGTATCAAGCCTGATGAAGAAGGCTCTGCTGGAATACGCTTATCACGAGGGGCTCCGTCACCACCTGTGCGTACGGCGTGGACACGAACGGTCACACACACTTCAAGTCGGTTCACTACTAGGGAAAACCTTATACACAGAAATTTAGCAATAGTGCGGGTCAAAAAAGGGCGCTAGTGCTAGATAGCAGTAACGGTTCAAAATAAACCTCGCTGCAGAATACGGTTGTAGCAGTAGCGCGTGTGGCCGTAAAAGCGCTACTACTAATATTCCCATTGGTGGAAAGATGGGCTACGCATAGCAGTAGCGGGCTCGCAGGAAGCGCGCTACTGCTAGGGCATGAGTAGCAGCGCGTTTCCCAGGAAGAGCGCTACTGCTAATGGAAATAAAATAAAATGAAAAACAAATAGAAAAGTAAATGAAAATGAAAGAAACAGAAAAAGGAGAAAGAAAAAACAAAATGTAAAAATAAATAAATGAAAAAGCGGAAAAACAGAGAAAGGCATAGCTGTAGCGTGTGTTAGTAAGAGGCGCTATAGCTAACGTAGCTGCAACGCGTTTCGCGGACCCCCGCTATAGAAATAGAAAAGAAATAAAAAAGGAAGAAATTTACATAGCTATAGCAGTAGCGCGTTTTGGAAAAAGCGCTATAGCTACCTTAGCTATAACGCGTTTTGCGAAACGCGCTGCAGCTAGTTTTGACTTAACCAAAAAGTTGTTTCCCCCCGGCCACCACTTGCCCCCCAAATCTCTCGACCCACCCCGCCGCCGTCTCCCCGATTCGCCGTCGCCCCACTTCGCCGCCGTCTCCTGCCGACGTCGATGCCCCCGGAGCCACCAGAGTCGTGCGCCGTCGACGCCACCGGAGCCGCCCCCAACGCTACAGAGCCGGGCGGCCTCATCAACGCCACCGGAGCCGCCGTCGACGCCACCGGATCCTCCCTCGCCACAAATGCCTCCCTCGCCATCACCGGAGACGCCCCTGCCTCCCTCGCCAGCACTGCCTCCCTCGCCACCACCGGAGCCATCCTATGTAAGCCTCCACCCCTCCTCTCTCTCTCATGCATAGGTTAGCTAGTTTAATTATGTTAATTATCTAGGTTAGGGCAAAATTTTAGTTAGGGCTTTGACGAAGAAGTAGTTAGGTTAACTAGTTTAATTAGGTTAATTATCTAGGTTAGTGCAAAAAATTAGTTAGGGCTTTGACAGAGAACTAGTCAGGTTAACTAGTTTAATTAGGTTAATTATCTAGGTTAATTAGGCAAGTTTTATTTTAAAGATGATCCCTTCCTAGACTTCTATTGTTGATTATATCTTTTCATTGAAGTGGTCATGTTGTTTGCCCAAGTGGCTTTGTTGTTTCAATGAAGCTGAGTGGCCTATATATGTTTTGCCGGAATGTTGATTCATTTCCGTTCCGGCAAATTTCAGGTTCTCGATTTGTCCACTTTTTAGCAAAGGTCATGCCGAAATTTTCCGTGAATGTCGGCATGACTTGTGCTACAAACTAGGAAGGAGTCAAGGTTCCTGCAAAACAATAGGCCTTTTTTATGTCATTATTCATTTTATTAGGTCTAGAATTAATTGACTAGATTTAATCATAGGAAACATGGCTAGCAACGATGAAGGACAGGGTTCTGGTGATTGCGATGACGTCTACTGGGTGGCAGACGGATTTTTTAGCCTTGCCAACGATCAACCGATGTTGTTGCTGGGCCCACCGGTGGCATCGGGGACTGAGACCAACACGCAAACCGGTGCTGAGACTGAGACCGACGCTCAGACTCAGACCGGCACTAAGACCGGCGCTGCCTCGGGGAGCGGAGCCGGTGTAGAACCAAAAGCAAAGAGGCAACGGCTTCCTAACAAACTCAGGACTACTAGACTAGTGGTCACGGAGGTGGACGACGGCAATTCTGAGCCAACGGCGCCCGAGGAAGCGCGCTCGTGCTACATCAATCAAATAGGCTGCATCGTACGGACAACCGTCACCATCAACGATGAGAAACTATAGAAGATAGAAAATATGAGGAGCTCCCTCCTAAAAAAGTTTCACCAGATATTCTTGTTCCCGGACCGGAATGAGAAGGATTATGAAGATCCAGATGAGGACTCGACAATGAAGAAGATAAACAAACACGCCATGACTAAGTTTAGCGACGTGTTGGCCGCCTGGAAAAATCAAGTGAAAGAAAAGATCATCGACAAGAAGGAACCCTACTCCGAGATTGTAAAGGATAATCCGACAATCACGGAAGAGCTGTTTCAAATATTCAAGGAGGCTTGCGAGGCCGAAACTGCCAAAAAAAGTCTCAGTACATGAAGGGGCTTCAAGAGAGGAACATTGGGAGCCACCACCTCAGAAGCCGTGGTTACGGCGGAAAGAGGTCCAAATGGGCCAAGGAGGACGCGGAAACCGCGAGTCTGGGCATCCAAGACCCCTTGGCGGAGTTCATCGTCCCGCAGGAGCGTGACGTCCTCAGGGCTCGGCACCGTTGGGACCCAGTGAAGAAGGTTTACGAGACAAAACCGGTCATTACGGAGTTCATGAGACTGCTAGTAATTTTAGTTTCTGATCAATTCGACTGCACACGTAAGTCATATTTGTAAACGATCATTGTGCCTTTTGCAGAGAGAGCAACACATGATTGCGCCCGAAAGCGACTCGCCGTTTGAGTCATTGGCGAGGCCCAAGTGGGACACTCCATTCAACCGGGCGTTGAACATATTGAAATGACAACCGGTGGGTACTCGACCGTCGTATGGACGCGTGCACGGTGTCGGAGACGGCGCCACGTGGAAGAAGTACTACCGTGAGACCACGGAGGAGAGAATGGAAAGACAGAGGTTAACTGAAGAAAACATCGACAAGAAGGTTGAGATTGCGGTTGAGAAGAAATCATCGCAGACAGTCGCAACAGCGGTAGCTGCCGCAAAATAGGAGGTTTGCAGATTTGTCTACTTCCTTGGTTCCGGCCGTTTTCACTTGGACAAGGCAAAATCCAGAAAAAAAATGCAGAGGACTTTCTCCTTGCCGACTTCTTGGGAGCGGCTCCTGCACCGGCTCCCGCACCTGCTCCTGCACCTGCTCCCGCACCGGCTCCCGCGCCAGCTCCCGCACCGGACGTGCTCGGTGGTGCTTCGTCTTTGGCTGAGCTCGACGCCCTCACGGTATCTGTCACACCGGCCCCCTTCAATATAAATGTATAATCTCATGTTTTCGTTGCCTTTCGGATGTCTCACGTCGCAGACTTTTCATTCCAGGCCGACGAAACCCCGTGCACCATATTGTACACCATCGGCGACCAGAAGGTGGACGTGGGGAAGGCGACGATAATGGAGACGAATGAACCATTGTCCCACAGCCGGCCGATCCCCCCCGAACGTCTTCAAGGTTTTCGTGGCCAGCGTCAAACCGGGCCACGAGAATTTGCCTCCTCTAATACTAGTGGGGGATGACGACGAGACCCCGCGGCGGCTTGGTGATTGTTGCAATGGGTGGGTCCTGTTGTGGCCAAAGAGTCTGCTTCGTCTGGAGGCGGCCGGGAGCACACCCATGAGCACGTAGCCTCAGCAAGGTATGAACATCAACACCCCACCTACCCAATTAGTGCCGGGTGTCTGGTTGGGTGATAGCGGACGGGGTAAGGAGGAGGCTCCATTAGTCGCTGATGACGTCGCCATGGATGAGGATGAGGACGACGATGGCGCTGAATAGTATGTCTATACCGGCGCCTCCTCAGGGTTTGAGCGTCATGAATCGGTGCCTGAATTGCCGTCTCAACGTATTATGGACGACCTTCCGGTAGTAAAGAAGTCTAGGAAGAGTGTGAGGAAAGGCAAAAAATCTGATTCTATGATCCAGCCGCCTCAGCAGCCTCGGCTTCACGACCGTATAGGTATCCCCGATGCAGATAAATGGCATATCCCCGGTCAACCAATCCTACCTGCAACAGCGCTACGGGTCAGATTCGGCGATCTAAGGAGACTTCATGACGATGTGCTGCGGGTAGAGAAAGGCCTCATCGCCTCTAAAGATCCAGGATACCCACTCTACGTGGTAAATGTTCCGCAGCAAATGTCGTACGTCGACATCTTCCCCGCGGATAAGTTCTTCCTCCAATTCGATTACATATTCGACATGTTTCACGTGAAGAAGCTGGATTTTACGTTTGTCCGCCTTTATGCCTTGCACATGAACTACATCATCAGGGTTGAGGAGATATCTCATATCTGTGTCGCTGACCCGTACTACATGCACGAGGGCTTCTTGGAGTCTACGCAAAGCATCGTGAGTACGCGAGGGATTACATCGTCAGTTTCATGCTCGCCAATAAGGACAAGGGGGCGATTCTCATGCCTTATCATCCCGTGTAAGTCATCCGCGCTGCTATCCTTCCTTCGATTTCAATCATTCATTTGCACGGTGGAGGCTAATTAATTTGAGGTGTACTTATTTTGCGCAGCGGCGGGCGCGCCATCCTCGTCATCCTCTACGCCCGATTCTCCCATGCTCTTTACTTGGACACGTCGAATAACATTCACAAAAAGGATTACACCCACATCAAGGATGTTCTCGACAGTGCTATGTATTACTACCAAGAAGTGGGTGGAGAGGTCAGGGACAAGAAGAGAAGGGGCGGCAGCGTCGCCTTCGGCCATAAGACCGACTTCTGCTGCATCCAGCAACCGAACGATTCTCTTAATGATGGATTCTATGTCCTACACCACATGCTGGAGTACAGACGGGATCACCAGAACCTTCGCATGTCACCTACATCCGGCGATGCCCATATTCTGCAATGGGCAAAGGACATATGAGATATCGATGCTTTCTTGGTGATTTTAATATATATAATAGATGGAATACATGATAGAAGCTGGCCTCAATACTTCGGAACCCAGTGGATCTTCAAATTTTTGGTCAAACAAACAAAAGGTTGGAAAACACTATGATACAAGTGCAAGTATAATCAAAGAATTCATACTATCATTAAAGGGTGTAGGCAAAAGCAAAGAACATTGCAATAGGAGAAACATGGAAAGCATATATAATGGGAATCACGAGCTTATTCCCAATTCTAAAGGGTCGACAAAATTGGAATCACTGGTCTGCTTAGCCGCCCTAGTGAACTAGCACGCAAGCTCCTCGCGATCTTGCTATTGCGCATGGTTTTAAACTCGATGGCACACAACCTCAGCAATGTTGCTTGAACACCTTCTCCTGTCAATTCCTCACCTAAGCATTGGAACTCACCACCATACTTGTGTCTGATGACATCCCAAATGCAACATACGTCTTAACGATCATATGGGCTAGGTTTCAGCGTTGGAGGTCCATGTGCCAGTGGTGGAGGCCTTGGTGTTGGCGGTGGTCATGGAGGACTAAGAGTCTTAGAGATAGGTGGTGGAGGACTTGATAACTTCATCGTTGGGGGTGGAGGACTTGCTAGTAACGGGGTGGGCGACATGGTACTTGGTGAGGATGATGGTGATGGTGACAGTGGAGGATTAATAGTTATTAGGCTTGATACTATCTATGTGGACGACGGGGGTTGTTATTATGGCAGTGGGGGCTTTGATATTATCTGGGTAGGCAGCGAGGTCCTTGATAGTATTTGGGTGGGTGGAGGGCTTGATATTATCAAGATGGGTGGTGGAGGCTTTGATAGTATCTGGGTGGGTGGTGGGCTTGATACTATCTGAGTGGGTGGCGGAGGCTTAGATAGTATCTCCGCGGGTGGGGGGTTTGAAATATCTGGATGGGTGGAGGCGGCATTGATAGTATCTGAGTGGGTGGTGGGCTATATATTATCTGGGTGGGCGACGGAGGCTTTGATAGTATCTCAGTGGGCTGGGGGTTTGAAATTATCTGGATGGGCGGAGGAGGCTTTGATAGTATCTGGCTAGGCGGTGGGTTTGATATTATCTGGGTGGACGGTGGACGGTTTGTTAGTATCTCAGTGGGTGTGGGGTTAGAAATTATCTGGATGGGTGGAGGAGGTTTTGATAGTATTTGGGTGGGTGGTGGGTGATGAAGCTATGTACCTAGGGTAGGGTCACGGACCTGTCCAAGCTGCCCTCCCCTAGGACATATCTAGAATAAATAACCTTTCAATCGACTCAGAAGTGTTCCACTCGACGAACTCGAAGACACTCGACCATGAAGACTATCATTCGACCATGAAGCCAACCACTCGACAGCGAGGAGATCTAAAGTCACTCTGCACGCTAACGGTCGGTCATTAAGTAGCTTTTATGGTCATCATAGCACTTTATTTGTGGCTTTACCAGTAACGTCCGACCTTAATGTACCTTAAACCCTGCATAACTGAGGGCCGGAGGGGTCTGGTGAACTCTATATAAGCCACCCCCTCCTCAGTGTAAAGGGTTCGCACCCCTGTAATTCATACACATATAATCCAGTCGACCGCCTCCGGGCTCCGAGACGTAGGGCTATTACTTCCTCCGAGAAGGGCCTGAACTCGTAAACCTCGTGTGTCTACAACTACTCCATAGCTAGGATCTTGCCTCTCCATTCCTACTCCCCTACACTACTGTCAGACTTAGAACCACGACAGTTGGCGCCCACCGTGGGGCAGGTGTCTTAGCGACTTGTTGGAGAAATTGCGATTTTTCTGATTCCCTTCATCATTGTTTCTGGGGGAGTTTTGGTTGAGGGCCACGAGATCCGTCTCGGCGTGCTCACGTTCATCGCCGACGACTCCGCTTGGCTTCAGGAGGCTCCGCTCGACGTCGAGGCACTCCCTGTCCGCGAGGCAACGCCGTTTCGTGCATGCGTCCGCGACATCCTCTTACGACAACCGTCGACCCAGTATCGGTCGACCCTTGTGTCGTCCTCCCCGCTGGTCTCCCGCCGGCGCAAGCGCTCCAGTCGGTCGAGGCTTCAGCGGTGGGTGAGGCATGCGGTGGCTCGCCAGTCAGCCACCCCCCAAGTTGCGGCAATCGAGCCCGACGAATCTCTCTATGGCCTGTTTGACCTGTCGACTGGCTCCGCAGAGACTGCATCCGAGTGCGACAGCAGTGATCCCGTGGTGGAGGTTCTGATGGTCGATGGACCACGCAGTCCTCCCGGCTTTGCCCGCACCGACGGAGGTGACGGCGGAGGCGATCCGACGCATGCCCATGAAGAGTACCTCCCCGAACCCCTCACTTCGCTGCAGAAGGAAGAACTTCGCCGCTGGAACATGGATGCGCTGCACACTCCTATTGTTGGAGAAACCCCTGAGTTCCGTGCTTTAGAGGACGCGCGCTTGGCCAACTTGGCTGAGCGCACTCGACTGGAGAACCTCCAGCGAGCACTCGACGAGCGTGCGCGACAACGGGTTCCAGAGTCCAGTCGACGTCAGCTCTTCCCACCACTGACTCAGGTACATCGAACTCCGATTCAGAATTTAGCAGCTGCAGCCCGTATAGCAGTCGATTCAGCCTTCCCAGTCAGAGGCTGGCAGAGGCTTGTTACAAATCAGAGCATTACTCCAGGCGGCAGGAGATCAAAACTCAGTGGTATCTCAGTCGCGGAATAGGATCCACGGCAGATCCGTCGCTGCAGATACAGTCCAGTCGGCCCACAGCCCAAGATTGCCCCCGAGGCATGAAGTACGTGGAGACTGGCGTGATCAGTACAGGAACCGTGAGCAGTATGATCACCGACTCGATCGCGATGATCGACATCGAGTCCCCACCCCTCCCCCAAGGAGTGGATCGTACGTGCCTCGGCAGCAGGTTGAAAGATGCCCTCATAGTGTTGGGCGAAGGATTCCAGTCGACCCCAGGGAACTAGGCTTTGATGCGAGATCCCTTCTCGTTCAGGGTTTGGTCGACAGGAACAAAGCTCACTGAGAAGGTCATGACAGGGATGTACCCACCAGCAGCAGAGTACACGTCTCAGGACCAGAGTGCTTCAGCAGGGCCATCAGGGCCGCGGTGATTCCTCCCAACTTCAGGTTGGCAACTAGAGTCAGTAAGTTCACCGGTGAGTCCAAGCCCGATACTTGGCTTGAGGATTACCGAGTGGCTGTTCAGATTGGCGGCGGCAACGATGAAGTGGCCATGAAACACCTACCTCTTATGTTAGAGGGCTCGGCTAGAGTATGGTTGAATCAGTTGGCACCTAGCAACATTTACACTTGGGAAGATCTTGCTCGAGTGTTTGTCAGAACATTTGAAGGAACCTGCAAGCGACCAGCAGGATTGACAGAGCTGCAATCTTGTGTGCAGAAGTCGAGTGAAACTTTGAGCGATTACATCCAGAGATATATCACGTTGCATCAGACAGTAGAGAATGTATCTGATCACCAAGCGGTCTGCGCCTTCAAGGAAGGCGTTAAGTACAGAGAGTTAAACCTGAAATTCGGTCGAACCGGAGACATGTCTCTGAGTCGAATGATGGAGATTGCCACCAAGTATGCCAATGGTGATGAAGAGGATCGGCTCCGGAGTGGCAAGCATAAGTCAGTCGCCCACGAAACTGGAGGAAGGAACTCCAGTCGGAAGCAGAAGCGGAAAGCCGAGCCAATTGCTCCTGGAGAAGCCTTGGATGTGACTCAAGGAAAGTTTAAGGGGAAACCCAAAGGGCCTTGGAACCCTAAGAAAGTTAAAGACCAAGACGGAAATGAATTGTTGGATCTGCCATGCCACATTCACACAAAGAAAGACGAAGAGGGTAAACTCATTTACCCGAAACATACCACTCGACAGTGTTGGCTCTTGATCCAGCAGTTCCAGGGCAAACAGCCCAAAGATAAGGAAAAGGAGTCGGACAAAGCTGAGGACAAGGAAGATATCGATGATGGATACCCCCAGGTCAATTCCACCCTGATGATTTTTGCTGATGTTGAAAGCAAAAGTCGATTGAAGGTTATCAACCAAGAAGTGAATATGGTTGCCCCGACAACACCCAGTTATTTGAAGTGGTCTCAGACTGCCATCACATTCGACCAGTCCGATCACCCAACGCACATAGCCACCCCTGGGAGGCAAGCTTTGGTGGTCGACCCAGTGGTCGAAGGCACTCGACTGACCAAAGTCTTCATGGATGGTGGCAGTGGCTTGAATATACTGTATGCAAAGACATTGAAAGGGATGGTCATCCCGATGTCCAGACTCAGTACCAGCAACATGAGTTTCCATGGAGTCATTCCTGGGAAAAAGGCTGAGTCACTCGGCCAAATTGCTCTTGATGTGGTTTTCGGTGATTCCAAGAATTACCGCAAAGAAAAGTTGACGTTTGAAGTTGTGGATTTCCAGAGTGCTTACCACGCTATTTTGGGCAGGCCAGCTTATGCACGTTTCATGGCTCGACCATGTTATGTGTACATCAAATTGAAGATGCCTGGTCCCAAAGGTGGGATCACTGTTACTGGCAATCGGAAAAAGGCGGAAGAGTGCTTTCAGAAAGGCTCAAAGATCGCCGATGCTCAGATGGCAGTGGTTGAGCTGCAGGAATACCAGAAAACTGCAGACCCGAGTGATTTGTTGCGGGCCAAGAAGCCCGCTACAGAATCAGCGTTTTAGTCGTCTGGTGAGACAAAGCCGATTCATATCCACCCGACCGATCCCAATGCCGCTCCGACCTATATCTCAACAACATTCGACTCCAAATAGGAAGAAGCGCTCATCCAGTTCCTCCGTGGGAACTGGGACATCTTTGCATGGAAGCCTTCTGACATGCCGGGTGTTCCCAGGGGGCTGGCTGAGCACCGCCTACGGGTCGACCCAAAAGTGAAACCTGTCAAAGAACATCTTCGACGGTCCGCCGTCCAAAAGAGAAAGGCCATTGGCGAGGAGGTGGCTCGACTCTTAGCAGCAGAGTTTATCCGAGAGATTTACCATTCCGAGTGGCTCACCAATGTTGTCATGGTCCCCAAGAAGGACAAGTCACTTCGCATGTGCATTGAGTTTAAACATATCAATCGGGCCTGCCCAAAAGATCATTTTCCTCTCCCCCGCACCGACCGGATAGTCGACTCGACCGCGGGATGTGAGCGCCTGCCTTTTTTAGACGCCTATTCCGGCTACCATCAGATCCGTCTGTATGGTCCCGACGAGATCAAGACAGCTTTCATCACTCCATTCGGGTGCTTCTGTTATGTTACCATGCCATTTGGCCTAAAAAATGCCGGAGCCACGTTCATGAGGATGATTCAGAAGTGTTTGCTCACTCAAATCAGTCGGAATGTGGAAGCATACATGGATGATATTGTGGTCAAGTCACGGAAGGGTTCCGACCTGCTGACTGACCTTGCTGAAACCTTTGCCAACCTCAGGAGGTATGATATCAAGCTCAATCCATCAAAGTGCACATTCGGAGTTCCTGGCGGAAAGTTACTCGGTTTTCTCGTTTCCGAACGAGGAATCGACGCCAATCCAGAGAAGGTTGGTACTATACTCCGAATGAAACGTCCTGTGCGTGTGCACGATGTCCAGAAGCTTACTGGTTTCTTGGCCGCTTTAAGTCGATTCATTTCTCGCCTCGGTGAAAAGGCATTGCCTCTTTATTGACTGATGATGAAGTCAGACAAGTTTGAGTGGACTCCTGAAGCTGACGCAGCGTTTGCAGAGCTAAAAGCCCTGCTCTCCACCCAGCCGGTGCTTGCTGCTCCAATCAGCAAAGAGCCTTTACTGCTTTACAGTGCAGCCACAGGACAAGTTGTCAGTACAATACTTACGGTCGAGCGGGAAGAAGAAGGAAAGGCCTTTAAAGTTCAACGCCCAGTATATTATATTTCTGAAGTTTTGACTCCATCAAAGCAAAGATATCCCCACTGTCAGAAGCTTGTGTATGGGATTTACATGACCACGAAGAAGGTTGCACATTACTTCTCTGACCATTAAATTACAGTCGTCAGCGACGCTCCATTGTCAGAAATTATGCATAACAGAGATGCAACTGGTCGAGTGGCAAAATGGGCGATTAAACTCCTTCCCCTAGATATCAAGTTCGAGGCAAAGAAAGCCATCAAGTCCCAAGAAATAGCAGATTTCGTCGCCGAGTGGATTGAACAGCAACTGCCGACTCAAGTTCACTCGGAACACTGGAACATGTTCTTTGATGGCTGTAAGATGCTGAATGGTTCCGGTGCTGGGGTAGTGTTGGTTTCCCCCTGAGGAGATAAGCTCAGATATGTTCTCCAAATCCACTTTGATTCCTCCAATAACGAAGCAGAATACGAAGCACTTTTGTATGGGTTGCGTATGGCCATTTCACTCGGCGTCCGTCGCCTCATGGTCTATGGTGACTCAGATTTGGTGGTTAATCAAGTAATGAAGGAGTGGGACGTCAGAAGTCTAGCTATGACTGGTTACTGCAACACAGTGAGAAAGCTAGAGAAGAAATTCGAGGGGTTAGAACTTCATCATATACCCCGACTGAAAAATCAAGCAGCCGATGATTTGGCGAAAATAGGTTCGAAGAGAGAGGCCATTCCCAGCAATATGTTTTTGGAACACATCCACACACCATCAGTTCAAGAGGATCCTTTCACTGAAGAAGCCCCGCAGCCAAAAAGTGCCACGGATCCGACTGAACTTGAGGTTCCAGCAGTGGTCGACCCGGTCATGGAAGTTTTGGTCATCACTCCCGACTGGACGGTGCCGTACATCGCATACATCCTAAGGAAAGAACTCCCAGAGGACGAAGAAGAGGCTCGACAGATCGTCCATCGGTCCAAGGCCTTTACCGTCATAAAGGGACAGTTGTATAGAGAAAGCGCGACTGGAGTCAGTCAGAAGTGTATAACACCAGAAGAAGGTCAGATAATTCTCAACGATATCCACTCGGGGACCTGTGGTCATCATGCGTCCTCTCAGACCATTGTGGCTAAAGCATACCGAGCGGGATTTTACTGGCCAAGAGCAAATGAAATGGCGAAAGAGATAGTCAACAAATGTGAAGGATGTCAGTTCTACTCCAATATGTCGCACAAACCCGCATCAGCCCTGAAGACCATTCCACTCGTCTGGCCCTTTGCTGTTTGGGGATTGGATATGGTTGGACCACTGAGAACGGGCAGGAGCGGTTTCACTCATGTACTAGTTGCAGTCGACAAGTTCACCAAATGGATTTAAGCTAAGCCTATCAAGAATCTTGACGCCTGCACTGCTATAAGTTTCATCAGAGAGTTGATATTCAGATATGGAGTTCCGCACAACATCATCACTGATAACGGGTCAAACTTCGATTCTGACAAATTCAGAGCTTTTTGCGCCTCTCAAGGCACACGAGTCGACTACGCTTTAGTCGCTCACCCCCAGTCGAATGGACAAGCAGAAAGAGTGAACGACCTAATATTCAAAGGATTGAAACCCCGACTGATGCGCGATCTCAAGCACGCAGCAGGCGCATGGGTCGACGAGCTTCCATCAGTTCTTTGGGGATTGAGGACCACTCCTAATCAATCGACTGGACGAACTCCATTCTTTCTGGTCTATGGAGCTGAAGCAGTTTTGCCGAGTGAGTTGCTTCACAATGCACCTCGAGTCGAGCTCTACTCTGAAGATGAAGCAGAACAAGCCCGGCAGGACGCAGTCGACCTTCTAGAAGAAGAAAGGGATATGGCCATGATTCGATCGACTATCTATCAGCAAGAATTGCGTCGATTCCATGCCAGAAACGTGAAGAGCCGAGCCTTCCAAGAAGGAGACTTGGTCCTCCGGGTGGATCAATAGAAGCCACACAAGCTTGCTCCGACTTGGGAAGGTCCCTTCATCGTGACCAAAGTTCTCCACAATGGAGCGTACCATCTTTACAATGCCGATCGCCAGATTGATGAGCCACGAGCTTGGAATGCGGAGCTGCTCCGCCCCTTTTATACTTCAGTACTCACTCGGATGAGATGTAATAAGAGATACCTCTGTAGTTTGTTTATCAAAAACAAAAGTATTATAATATTCCCAGTGATTGTTATCTTTTGTTTACGTGAGAAATCCCCTAGTGGGTAGCTTAGCTGTGAATCCGTTTCGCCTAAGTTTGTAAAAAAACTTTCCTACCGAGTGGTGAGCAAGCCTCTCACTCGGAGGCTTAGCTGTGAGTCCGTTTTGCCTAAGTATTTAAAAATCCTACCGAGTGGTGAGCAAGCCTCTCACTCGGAGGCTTAGCTGCAGTCCAAGTACTCGCCTAAGTATTTAAAAATCCTACTGAGTGGAAAGCAATCCTCCCACTCGGGGGCTTAGCTGCAGTCCATGTACTCGCCTAAGTATTTAAAAATCCTACCGAGTGGAGAGCAATCCTCCCACTCAGGAGCTTAGCTGCAGTCCAAGTACTCGCCTAAGTATTTAAAATCCTACCAAGTGGAGAGCAATCCTCCCACTCGGGGGTTTAGCTTCGCCTAAGTATTTAAAAATCCTACCGAGTGGAGAGCAATCCTCCCACTCGGGGGCTTAGCTGCAGTCCAAGTACTCGCCTAAGTATTTAAAATCCTACCGAGTGGAGAGCAATCCTCCCACTCGGGGGCTTAGCTGCAGTCCAAGTACTCGCCTAAGTATTTAAAATCCTACCGAGTGGAGAGCAATCCTCCCACTCGGGGGCTTAGCTGCAGTCCATTACTCGCCTAAGTATTTAAAATCCTACCGAGTGGAGAGCAATCCTCCCACTCGGGGGCTTTGCTGCAGTCCAAGTACTCGCCTAAGTATTTAAAATCCTACCGAGTGGAGAGCAATCCTCCCACTCGGGGGCTTAGCTGCAGTCCAGTACTCGCCTAAGTATTTAAAATCCTACCGAGTGGTGAGCCAGTCTCCCACTCGGGGGCTTAGCTGCAGTCCAAGTACTCGCCTAAGTATGAAATCCATCCCGACCCGCAAGGACGACGAGGTACAGGTCGGCCGCTACCTTCTCCTTCGGAGTTACGCCACAAATACAAAAGTTGTCTCGAGTGAGGAACAAGTTTCACTCGGCAAAGAATTCATGAAGATATTCGACAATACACCAAGTTCAGATAAACCCTAAAGGTCCCAGACTGCAGATCAAAGTGCTCGAGCGTTCAACCCGAAAGAGTTTAACGGTTACAAAATCCACTCGGCATTCCGAGGCAAATTTAAGACAAAGCATAGAAGTTTTTCTACTCCTCAGGTGGAGGACTGGAGGGCGCGACAAACTGGTCCAAGTCAATCCCGTCAGCAATCCGAGTGGCAGCAGCAATGAAGGTCTCCATGAAAGACTGGAAGTCGTGCTTCTTGGTATTGGCAACTTTGATGGCCGCCAACTTTTCCTCTCGCGCCTCCTTGCAGTGAACACGGACCAGAGACAGAGCGACATCAGCGCTGCACCTGGCAGAAGACTTCTTCCATTCCTGCACTGGACCTGGAACTTCATTTAGTCGAGTCATTAAAGACTTGCGGTCATTTTGAAGCGTCGCTCCTGGCCAGAGTGTTGTGTCGATCCGCGACACCGCAACCTTCAGACGAGCAAGGTAATTGACCACACCAGCAACGCGAGACTCCAGTCGGAGCACGTTCATGGCAGCTTCATCCTTCACTGGAGAGTTAATGGGGTCCAAGTTTGTTTCCACTCGACCGGTCTCTTCCTCGAAGTTCTGGCAGAATTCTATAAACGCGATTCAAAGATAAATCGGTAACTCTCCGTCGAGTTGACGATAACAAGTCAGTCGGGAAGAAGAGATTACCCTCAAGCATGACGAATAACTTCTTGGCGAGCCCTCCAAGATAAGCCTCTAGATCGTTCCTCTTCCCCACCAGTTCACTAGCCTTGTCATGCAGAGCTATCTTATCATTCTTCAGATTGGCGTTCTCCTCTTCAAGTTTACCGACTGAAGCCAATTTTTCTTCCGCGAGCTTTGTTTTGTCCGAAGCCGCCTTCTGCGCCTCAGCAAGGTCAAGGTCCTTCTTCTTTAGAGCCTCCTCCATTTTATCTGCAAAATGACAATGAGATCAGAATCAAGAATGGGCAGAAAGATAAAGACAGTCATCAAGTTCTCACCAGCCATACCTTTTGCCTCGTCTATTGCCTTCTGCAAGTTCTCCTGAGCAAGTTTCAAGTCAAGGTTGAGCTAGATCTGTTTGTTTTCCAATTCAGTATAGCGAGCCACAAGCTCGTAGGATTTATGCAAATGGTCAGTCGACAGACATTAAAGATAGGTTGCTTCCGAGCGACTAAGAGAAAAATCATAACATTTCTAAGACTACAGCCGAATCAAAATATTCAACAGTAGTCTCGGGGACTGCACCCAGTGGGTGCACTCAACGTGCCCCCACTGGTTCTACCGACCTGGTCCAATCAATCGACCGAAAGAGACAAAGAGATTATGATCCTAGACCACAGCTAACTGCCAACAGTCAGCCACGGTCTCATCATGATCTACCAAGAAAAACAAGGTTCTTTAGACCTTAGTCGGCTGCCAGCAGTCGAACATGGTCTCGGGGACTACACCCAGTGGTTGCACTCAGTGTGCCCCCACTGATTCCAAGATTCCATTCGATATGGTCCGACCAGACCGAGTGAAGAAGTTAAAGTGAAGCAACTTAAAATATAAAGACTACAGTCGACTGCCAGCAGTCCACCATAGTCTCGGGGACTACACCCAGTGGGTGCACTCAGCGTGCTCCCACGGGTTCAAAATTTCAATCGACACACCCACTGGGTGTACAGATGCAAAGATATTCGGAAAGAGAGTCATCTGATAGCATATCCTAATAGAACAAGCGGTGGTCAACTAACCTGGACGTTGCTCTGAAGAGCTGAACTAGCATCATAAGCCGCTTGACTGGCTTCCCGGACCACCTTCACCTGCTCCATCATGATCCCCGCCTGACGTATAGCCTCCTTAGCGGCACCCGCTTGGTCCTCTGGGACGCGGTGTGTGGCGAAAAGGGAGGGCGGGTCAGCAGTCGACAATGAAGGCCGAACACTCGTCAGCGGCACAGCGAAGGACACGGAAGTCCGAGTGGTATTGTCGCCCTCTTGAACCGGTGTCTCAGGCACTGATGCAATCTGAGTTGTCTTGCCAGCCGGCGCCTTTCTATTCCTCCTCGGCATCAGCGGCGCCTCGTCGTCTTCCACTAGTGCAGAACAGGGCAATAGCACCGGTTCGTAAGGCCCTTTAGTGCCGGTTTAGGAACCGGCACTAAAGTGTAGGCACTAAAGCCCCCCCCCCTTTAGTACCGGTTCAACACGAACCGGTGCTAAAGGGAAACCACGTGGCACGAGCCAGCTCACCAACCGGTACTAAATGCTTGTGGGTTTTTGTTTTATTTTGTATTTTTCAATTAAATTTGTGTTATCAATTTAATTTAGGATTTTTTTACGTTATAATGAGTTGTAGTCGTCATCATCATCATCATCATCATCATCATCATCATCATCATCGTATATTAATAAATAAATAAAATCTAGCTAGCTAAAAATCATCATAGTCGTCTAATTACCACTATTTAATCATCATAGTCATTACCGCTAGCTATCTAATCATCACCGACGCTGGCTAGCTTAAAGAGGAAACATTCACTTTGTAACAGAAGCAAAGATATCATCAAGTTCAACATAATCATCACCAACATCGAAGTTCAGGACACGGACATGAGACAAGTACTAATTAAGAGCATCAACTAGTAGCTACTCCTGCTGCTCCCTCTCAGGTAGAATAGCATAGAACATGTATAGCTCTCCTGATTCATCATACTGGAGCATGCAGATGAATCTGTCTCCTAATCTTAGGTTGCGCTTCTCCTTGCTGCCCCCTAGTACTTCTCTGCGATCGTTAACAATTTTGCTCCAATCTTTCACTATTAAGCATTCTTCGCTTTCAGAAATCCTGAATGCACTCATGTGCAATGTAGGAAATCTTGGTCGTAAGCTAACCATTGACATGCGACCTTTTGTCTCGATCCACTGAGGCACAACTGTCATCGGAAGTCCCTGTTGAAGAACATCGTATAGTAATTAATATACTAAGCAATGAAAGTTTAGCTTCAAAAATAATGTATGCAAAAGATGCACTAATTAAGGACAAATATTTAAAATCTTACCATCTTTTGATTATAGATGTGACCGTAGTTCAATACGATCACCATTGGTCGCACGTTTTGAGTACTAACATTTCTAAGTTCAGGAAAAAAATTTGTCTTGACAGTATTAAGATCCTCAAGCCATGAAACATAATGACTTATCTCCTCGCAGTTTAGTTGAGCCCCGGGGCAGTAGTAGGTCCTGTCTACCAAGCGCTGGACATGTTTGCTTGAACCGAAATAAGCTGACAATACAAATTAGTTGTCAACTATTTTTGAATAAACTGTATCAAAGACATAAACATATGCATGCATGGTTGAGAAAAACTCACCAAATGGTAGAACTGGAGGCGTTTGCACATCGACCCAGATGTCTATATTACCTTCAATATCATCTTCCGGACGAATATCAAAGGTGATAACCATATCAGGCTCAAATGCAAAAGCCTTGCATAGTGCTTGCCAAGTTTTGCATTCAAAATGGGTGTATGTGTCTCCATTATATAATTTGACGTTGAAAGTATACCCATGCTCCGTCTTCAAGTAAACTCTCTTTACCTCCATATCATCTATAGCACTAAAACCTATCCTATCCAAGACAAAAATTCTTGCATGGCAGGGGATGCGCTAGTAGAATAGTGAAATTTTAAAATTATAAGTTGAAGCAAATGAAGCATAAGTTTTGCATTCAAATAATAATTGACAAAGTGACTTACTGTATCAACTTCGAATGTCTCATCCAGCTTGATGCTAAAGCGCCTACCATCAACAAGGAAATTTTTGTCGCACAGGCCGTGCTGGTCTTCACAGTGTTCGCACATAATGAAATCTTTTTCGTCATCAGATGACATTTCCTATGTTCATATAGGTGAAACATTAAACACCTATATCGAGCCAAATATATATTCATCTAACATTTGACATTAATATATCTAACTATATATTCAATTGACATTACTATATATTTAACTTTTCTATCTAATTCCTCTAACATTCGACATTAATCTAACATTTATATAAACTAAAAATAAACTAGTTATATTAATTATTCAACTAGTTCTAATCTCTAGTTCGACAATTTTTCTATCTAGCTATAGATATAACATTCGACATTATAATCTAACATTCGATCATCTAATTAACTTTTCTAAAAAACAGAAAATAAGTAAAAAAAATGTGTGTGTGTGTGTGTGTGTATGTGTGTGTGTATACGCATATGTGTGTACGTATGTGTGTATGTGTGTGTGTGTATGCGTGTGTGGTATGTGTGTGAGTGTGCGGCCCCTAACGCCGCCGCCCCGTACGTACGAGCGGGGGCGCCGGCGCTCGGGGCGGAGGCGGCGGCGTACAGAGCGGGGGCGCCGGCGTTCGGGGCGGCGGCGGGGACGGACGGCGGCGCGCGGCGTTCGGGGCGGACGGCGGCGCGGCGGGTACGCGCGAGGAGAGCGAGATATACGTACGGACGGCGGCGCGGGACGACGACGGGACCGCGGCGCGGGACGACGACGGACGGCGGCGCGCGGCGTTCGGGGCGGCGGGGGGACGACGACGACGACGACGGGAGCGGCGCGCGAGAGGTTGACGAAAGAAGTGGGGAGATGTAACTGAAATTTCGTAAGTGCTGTATATATAGGGTGAGCCTTTAGTACCGGTTGGATCCACCAACCGGTACTAAAGGCCAGGCCAAGAGGCGGGAAGAGCAGGCCTTTAGTACCGGTTGGTGGCTCCAACCGGTACTAAAGGGCGGTCTTTAGTACCGGTTGGAGCCACCAACCGGTACTAAAGGCCTCGCGCTGAAGGAAATATGCCCTAAAGGCAATAATAAAGTTATTATTTATTTCCTCATATATCATGATAAATGTTTATTATTCACGCTAGAATTGTATTAGCCAAAAACATAATACATGTGTGAATATATAAACAAACAGAGTGTCACTAGTATGCCTCTACTTGACTAGCTCGTTAATCAAAGATGGTTATGTTTCCTAACCATGAACAAAGAGTTGTTATTTGAGTAACGAGGTCACATCATTAGTTGAATGATCTGATTGACATGACCCATTCCATTAGCTTAGCACCCGATCGTTTAGTATGTTGCTATCGCTTTCTTCATGACTTATACATGTTCCTATGACTATGAGATTATGCAACTCCCGTTTACCGGAGGAACACTTTGTGTGCTACCAAACGTCACAACGTAACTGGGTGATTATAAAGGTGCTCTACAGGTGTCTCCAAAGGTACTTGTTGAGTTGGCGTATTTCGAGATTAGGATTTGTCACTCCGATAGTCGGAGAGGTATCTCTGGGCCCTCTCGGTAATGCACATCACTTAAGCCTTGCAAGCATTACAACAAATATGTTAGTTGTGAGATGATGTATTACGGAACGAGTAAAGAGACTTGCCGGCAACGAGATTGAACAAGGGATTGGATACCGACGATCGAATCTCGGGCAAGTAACATACCGATGACAAAGGGAACAACGTATGTTGTTATGCGGTCGGACCGATAAAGATCTTCGTAGAATATGTAGGAGCCAATATGGGCACCCAGGTCCCGCTATTGGTTATTGACCGGAGACGTGTCTCGGTCATGTCTACATTGTTTTCGAACCGTAGGGTCCGCACGCTTAACGTTACGATGACAATTATTATGAGTTTATACATTTTGATGTACCGAAGGTAGTTCGGAGTCTCGGATGTGATCACGGACATGACGAGGAGTCTCGAAATGGTCGAGACATAAAGATCCGGGTGAAATCGGCATCTTATCGGAGTACCGAGGGGTTACCGGAACCCCCCGGGGGGTTAATGGGCCTTCATGGGCCATAAGGAGAAGAGAGGGGTCGGCCAGGGCAGGCCGCGCGCCCCCTCCCCCCTTGTCCGAATAGGACAAGGAGGGGGGGCGACGCCCCCCTTTCCTCTTCTCCCTCCCCCTTTCCTTCTCCAACAAGGCAGGAGAGGGGGGAGTCCTAATCTCGGTGGGAGTAGGACTCCTCCAGGCGCACCCCATGGGGGCCGGCCGCACCTCCCCCTCCCTCCTTTATATACGGGGGCAGGGGGCACCCTAGAACACACAAGTTGATCTTCGTGATCGTTCCTTAGCCGTGTGCGGTGCCCCCCTCCACCATATTACACCTCGATCATATCGTTGCCGTGCTTAGGCGAAGCCCTGCGTCGGTAGAACATCATCATCGTCATCACGCCGTCGTGCTGATGAAACTCATCCCCGAAGCTTTGCTGGATCGGAGCCCGGGGAGCGTCATCGAGCTGAACATGTGCTAAGAACTCGGAGGTGCCGGAGTAACGGTGCTTGGATCGGTTGGATCGGGAAGACGTACGACTACTTCCTCTACGTTGGGTCAACGTTTCCGCTTCGGTCTATGAGGGTATGTAGACAACACTCTCCCCTCTCGTTGCTATGCATCACCATGATCTTGCGTGTGCGTAGGAAATTTTTTGAAACTACTACGTTCCCCAACAGTGGCATCCGAGCCTAGGTTTTTATGGGTTGATGTTATTTGCACGAGTAGAACACAAGTGAGTTGTGGGCGATATAAGTCATACTGCCTACCAGCATGTCATACTTTGGTTCGGCGGTATTGTTGGATGAAGCGGCCCGGACCGACATTACGTGTACGCTTACGCGAGACTGGTTCTACCGCCATGCTTTGCACACAGGTGGCTGGCGGGTGTCAGTTTCTCCAACTTTAGTTGAACCGAGTGTGGCTACGCCCGGTCCTTGCGAAGGTTAAAACGGCATCAACTTGACAAACTATCGTTGTGGTTTTGATGCGTAGGTGAGATTGGTTCTTGCTTAAGCCCGTAGCAGCCACGTAAAACTTGCAACAAACAAAGTAGAGGACGTCTAACTTGTTTTTGCAGGGCATGTTGTGATGTGATATGGTCAAGGCATGATGCTAAATTTTATTGTATGAGATGATCATGTTTTGTAACTGAGTTATCGGCAACTGGCAGGAGCCATATGGTTGTCGCTTTATTGTATGCAATGCAATCGCCCTGTAGTGCTTTACTTTATCACTAAGCGGTAGCGATAGTCATAGAAGCATAAGATTGGCGAGACGACAACGATGCTACGATGGAGATCAAGGTGTCGCGCCGGTGACGATGGTGATCATGACGGTGCTTCGGAGATGGAGATCACAAGCACAAGATGATGATGGCCATATCATATCACTTATATTGATTGCATGTGATGTTTATCTTTTTTATGCATCTTATCTTGCTTTGATTGACGGTAGCATTATAAGATGATCTCTCACTAAATTATCAAGAAGTGTTCTCCCTGAGTATGCACCGTTGCCAAAGTTCGTCGTGCCCAGACACCACGTGATGATCGGGTGTGATAAGCTCTACGTCCATCTACAACAGGTGCAAGCCAGTTTTGCACACGCAGAATACTCGGTTATACTTGACGAGCCTAGCATATGCAGATATGGCCTTGGAACACGGAGACCGAAAGGTCGAGTGTGAATCATATAGTAGATATGATCAACATAATGATGTTCACCGTTGAAGACTAATCCATTTCACATGATGATCGGTTATGGTTTAGTTGATTTGGATCACGTGATCACTTAGAAGATTAGAGGGATGTCTATCTAAGTGGGAGTTCTTAAGTAATATGATTAATTGAACTTAAATTTATCATGAACTTAGTCCCTGATAGTATCTTGCTTGTTTATGTTGATTGTAGATAGATGGCCCGTGTTGTTGTTCCGTTGAATTTTAATGCGTTCCTTGAGAAAGCAAAGTTGAAAGATGATGGTAGCAATTACACGGACTGGGTCCGTAACTTGAGGATTATCCTCATTGCTGCACAGAAGAGTTACGTCCTGGAAGCACCACTGGGTGCCAGGCCTGCTGCTGATGCAACTGACGACGTTAAGAATGTCTGGCAGAGCAAAGCTGATGACTACTCGATAGTTCAATGTGCCATGCTTTACGGCTTAGAACCGGGACTTCAACGACGTTTTGAACGTCATGGGGCATATGAGATGTTCCAAGAGTTGAAGTTAATATTCCAACAGAATGCCTGGATTGAGAGATATGAAGTCTCCAATAAGTTCTATAGCTGCAAGATGGAGGAGAATAGTTCTGTCAGTGAGCATATACTCAAAATGTCTGGGTATTGTAATCACTTGATTCAACTGGGAGTTAATCTTCCGGATGATTGCGTCATTGACAGAATTTTCCAATCACTTCCACCAACCTACAAAGGCTTCGTGATGAACTATAATATGCAAGGGATGGATAAGACGATTCCCGAGCTCTTCGCAATGCTAAAGGCTGTGGAGGTAGAAATCAAGAAGGAACATCAAGTGTTGATGGTCAACAAGACCACTAGTTTCAAGAAAAAGGGCAAAGGGAAAAAGAAGGGGAACTTCAAGAAGAACAGCAAGCAAGTTGCTGGTCAAGAGAAGAAACCCAAGTCTGGACCTAAGCCTAAAACTGAGTGCTTCTACTGCAAGCAGACTGGTCACTGGAAGCGGAACTGCCCCAAGTATTTGGCGGATAAGAAGGATGGCAAGGTGAACAAAGGTATATGTGATATACATGTTATTGATGTGTACCTTACTAGAGCTCGCAGTAGCACCTGGGTATTTGATACTGGTTCTGTTGCTAATATTTGCAACTCGAAACAGGGACTACGGATTAAGCGAACACTGGCAAAGGACGAGGTGACGATGCGCGTGGGAAATGGTTCCAAAGTCGATGTGATCGCGGTCGGCACGCTACCCCTACATCTACCTTCGGGATTAGTATTAGACCTAAATAATTGTTATTTGGTGCCAGCGCTGAGCATGAACATTATATCTGGATCTTGTTTGATGCGAGACGGTTATTCATTTAAATTAGAGAATAATGGTTGTTCTATTTATACGAGTAATATCTTTTATGGTCATGCACCCTTGAAGAGTGGTCTATTTTTGATGAATCTCGATAGTAGTGATACACATATTCATAATGTTGAAGCCAAAAGATGCAGAGTTGATAATGATAGTGCAACTTATTTATGGCACTGCCGTTTAGGTCATATCAGTGTAAAGCGCATGAAGAAACTCCATACTGATGGACTTTTGGAACCACTTGATTATGAATCACTTGGTACTTGCGAACCGTGCCTCATGGGCAAGATGACTAAAACACCGTTCTCCGGTACTATGGAGAGAGCAACAGATTTGTTGGAAATCATACATACAGATGTATGTGGTCCGATGAATATTGAAGCTCGTGGCGGATATCGTTATTTTCTGACCTTCACAGATGATTTAAGCAGATATGGATATATCTACTTAATGAAACACAAGTCTGAAACATTTGAAAAGTTCAAAGAATTTCAGAGTGAAGTTGAAAATCATCGTAACAAGAAAATAAAGTTTCTACGATCTGATCGTGGAGGAGAATATTTGAGTTACGAGTTTGGTCTACATTTGAAACAATACGGAATAGTTTCGCAACTCACGCCACCCGGAACACCACAACGTAATGGTGTGTCCGAACATCGTAATCGTACTTTACTTGATATGGTGCGATCTATGATGTCTCTTACAGATTTACCGCTATCGTTTTGGGGTTATGCTTTAGAGACGGCCGCATTCACGTTAAATAGAGCACCATCAAAATCCGTTGAGACGACGCCTTATGAACTATGGTTTGGCAAGAAACCAAAGTTGTCGTTTCTTAAAGTTTGGGGCTGCGATGCTTATGTGAAAAAGCATCAACCTTATAAGCTCGAACCCAAATCGGAGATATGTGTCTTCATAGGATACCCAAAGGAAACTGTTGGGTACACCTTCTATCACAGATCCGAAGGCAAGACATTCGTTGCTAAAAATGGATCCTTTCAAGAGAAGGAGTTTCTCTCGAAAGAAGTGAGTGGGAGGAAAGTAGAACTTGATGAGGTAACTATACCTGCTCCCTTATTGGGAAATAGCACATCACAGGAACCAGTTTCTGTGTCGTCTAAACCAATTAGTGAGGAAGTTAATGATGATGATCATGCAAATTTAGATCAAGTTACTACAGAACCTCGTAGATCAACCAGAGTAAGATCCGCACCAGAGTGGTACGGCAATCCTGTTCTGGAAATCAAGCTACTAGATCATGGTGAACCTACGAACTATGAAGAAGCGATGGTGAGCCCAGATTCCGCAAAATGGCTTGAAGCCATGAAATCTGAGATGGGATCTATGTATGAGAACAAAGTGTGGACTTTGGTTGACTTGCCCGATGGTCGGCAAGCAATTGAGAATAAATGGATCTTCAAGAAGAAGACTGACGCTGACGGTAATGTTACTGTCTACAAAGCTCGACTTGTCGCAAAAGGTTTTCGACAAGTTCAAGGGATTGACTACGATGAGACCTTCTCACCCGTAGCGATGCTTAAGTCTGTCCAAATCATGTTAGCAATTGCCGCATTTTATGATTATGAAATTTGGCAGATGGATGTAAAAACTGCATTCCTGAATGGATTTCTGGAAGAAGAGTTGTATATGATGAAACCAGAAGGTTTTATCGATCCAAAGGGAGCTAACAAAGTGTGCAAGCTCCAGCGATCCATTTATGGACTGGTGCAAGCCTCTCGGAGTTGGAATAAACGCTTTGATAGTGTGATCAAAGCATTTGGGTTTGTACAGACTTTTGGAGAAGCCTGTATTTACAAGAAAGTGAGTGGGAGCTCTGTAGCATTTCTGATATTATATGTGGATGACATATTACTAATCGGAAATGATATAGAATTTCTGGATAGCATTAAGGGATACTTGAATAAGAATTTTCAATGAAAGACCTCGGTGAAGATGCTTACATATTGGGCATCAAGATCTATAGAGATAGATCAAGACGCTTAATTGGACTTTCACAAAGGACATACCTTGACAAAGTTTTGAAAAAGTTCAAAATGGATCAAGCAAAGAAAGGATTCTTGTCTGTACTACAAGGTGTGAAGTTGAGTAAGACTCAAAGCCCGACCACTGCAGAAGATAGAGAGAAAATGAAAGATGTTCCCTATGCTTCAGCCATAGGCTCTATCATGTATGCAATGTTGTGTACCAGACCTGATGTGTGTCTTGCTATAAGTTTAGCAGGGAGGTACCAAAGTAATCCAGGAGTGGATCACTGGACAGCGGTCAAGAACATCCTGAAGTACCTGAAAAGAACTAAGGGTATGTTTCTCGTATATGGAGGTGACAAAGAGCTCATCATAAACGGTTACGTTGATGCAAGCTTTGACACTGATCCGGACGATTCTAAATCGCAAACCGGATACGTGTTTACATTAAACGATGGAGCTGTCAGCTGGTGCAGTTCTAAACAAAGCGTCGTGGCGGGATCTACATGTGAAGCGGAGTACATAGCTGCTTCGGAAGCAGCAAATGAAGGAGTCTGGATGAAGGAGTTCATATCCGATCTAGGTGTCATACCTAGTGCATCGGGTCCAATGAAAATCTTTTGTGACAATACTGGTGCAATTGCCTTGGCAAAGGAATCCAGATTTCACAAGAGAACCAAGCACATCAAGAGACGCTTCAATTCCATCCGGGATCTAGTCCAGGTGGGAGACATAGAGATTTGCAAGATACATACGGATCTGAATGTAGCAGACCCGTTGACTAAGCCTCTTCCACGAGCAAAACATGATCAGCACCAAAACTCCATGGGTGTTAGAATCATTACTGTGTAATCTAGATTATTGACTCTAGTGCAAGTGGGAGACTGAAGGAAATATGCCCTAGAGGCAATAATAAAGTTATTATATATTTCCTCATATATCATGATAAATGTTTATTATTCATGCTAGAATTGTATTAGCCGGAAACATAATCCATGTGTGAATATATAAACAAACAGAGTGTCACTAGTATGCCTCTACTTGACTAGCTCGTTAATCAAAGATGGTTATGTTTCCTAACCATGAACAAAGAGTTGTTATTTGATTAACGAGGTCACATCATTAGTTGAATGATCTGATTGACATGACCCATTCCATTAGCTTAGCACCCGATCGTTTAGTATGTTGCTATTGCTTTCTTCATGACTTATACATGTTCCTATGACTATGAGATTATGCAACTCCCGTTTACCGGAGGAACACTTTGTGTGCTACCAAACGTCACAACGTAACTGGGTGATTATAAAGGTGCTCTACAGGTGTCTCCAAAGGTACTTGTTGAGTTGGCGTATTTCGAGATTAGGATTTGTCACTCCGATAGTCGGAGAGGTATCTCTGGGCCCTCTCGGTAATGCACATCACTTAAGCCTTGCAAGCGTTACAACTAATATGTTAGTTGTGAGATGATGTATTACAGAACGAGTAAAGAGACTTGCAGGCAACGAGATTGAACTAGGTATTGGATACCGACGATCGAATCTCGGGCAAGTAACATACCGATGACAAAGGGAACAACGTATGTTGTTATGCGGTCGGACCGATAAAGATCTTCGTAGAATATGTAGGAGCCAATATGGGCACCCAGGTCCCGCTATTGGTTATTGACCGGAGACGTGTCTCGGTCATGTCTACATTGTTGTCGAACCGTAGGGTCCGCACGCTTAACGTTACGATGACAGTTATTATGAGTTTATACATTTTGATGTACCGAAGGTAGTTCGGAGTCCCGGATGTGATCACGGACATGACGAGGAGTCTCGAAATGGTCGAAACATAAAGATCGATATATTGGAAGCCTATATTTGGACATCGGAATCGTTCCGGGTGAAATCGGCATTTTATCAGAGTACCGAGGGGTTACCGGAACCCCCCGGGGGGTTAATGGGCCTTCATGGGCCATAAGGGAGAAGAGAGGGGCCGGCCAGGGCAGGCCGCGCGCCCCCTCCCCCCTAGTCCGAATAGGACAAGGAAGGGGGGCGGCGCCCCCCTTTCCTCTTCTCCCTCCCCCTTTCCTTCTCCAACAAGGCAAGAGAGGGGGGAGTCCTACTCCCGGTGGGAGTAGGACTCCTCCAGGCGCACCCCATGGGGGCCGGTTGCACCTCCCATCCTCCTTTATATACGGGGGCAGGGGGCACCCTAGAACACACAAGTTGATCTTCGTGATCGTTCCTTAGCCGTGTGCGGTGGCCCCCTCCACCGTATTCCACCTCGGTCATATCGTTGCGGTGCTTAGGCGAAGCCCTGCGTCGGTAGAACATCATCATCGTCATCAAGCCGTCGTGCTGACGAAACTCATCCCCGAAGCTTTGCTGGATCGGAGCCCGGGGAGAGTCATCGAGCTGAACATGTGCTAAGAACTCGGAGGTGCCGGAGTAACGGTGCTTGGATCGGTTGGATCGGGAAGACGTACGACTACTTCCTCTATGTTGCGTCAACGCTTCCGCTTCGGTCTACGAGGGTACGTAGACAACACCCTCCCCTCTCGTTGCTATGCATCACCATGATCTTGCGTGTGCGTAGGAATTTTTTTGAAATTACTACGTTCCCCAACACGCGCTGCCTGCACAAAGTTTAGTCCCACCTCGCCGGGCGAAGGGCAGCTGCACTGGGTTATAAACCCAGCCGCGGCTGCCCTTTCGAACTCCTCTGTATAGCAGGCTTGTGGGCCTAAACTCTGCGCGCTGCCCTGTGAGTCTGCTGGGCCTTTCAGGTCTGTAATTGCACGCCCGTGGCCTAGCAGGCCCACAGGGCAGCGCCCCAATTTTTTTTTATTTTTTTTCTTTTCTGCTTTATTTTCTTCTATTTATTTCTGCGTAGTTTTTTGTATAGTTTTTTCTTTTCTGTTATATTTATTTGTGAGTAGTTTTTCATCTAGTTTGCCAAAATTCAACATTTTCAGAGTTCATTTTGTAGTGATTTTCAATTTCACGGTCATTTTATGAACTATTGAAAAATAGCAAATATATTTTTTTCTTTTCTGCTTTATTTTTTCTTCTATTTATTTCTGAGTAGTTTTTTCTTTTCTGCTATATTTATTTCCTTCTATTTATATCGGAGTAGTTTTTTTATATAATTTTTTCCTTTTCTGCTATTTTTTCTTTTCTGCAAAACTGATGGTCAAAGTCTGGAGTTATAACCAAAGTTTAAAAAAAAGAAATGCCGACGTGTAGTGTAATAAGTCCAGAGTTGTAATAAATTATTAAAAATAAAAAAGAGGTGCAATGCTTCGTTAATTTGCTTCAAGCTTTTCGGAATAGTGTAAACTGCACTGCGCGTAGCTCCGTGCAATCTACCATATTCCTGAAGGCTTGAGGCTAAGCAACGTGAGCATTGAGCCTCTCCTTCATCGTCTCTGCACTCAGGGCTTATAAACCGCTCCTAGTCCCTCTCTCTTGGCGAGGTGGGACTAAAAAACAGCTTACTAAGAAACTGTAGTACTGGTCACCCTTTAGTACCGGTTGGAGCCACCAACCGGTACTAAAGGTGATGCTATGCCTACACAAAATTTAGTGTCATTTAGTTCAAAACAAATCATTGAATGCATGAAAAATAGCAAATGAAGGCAGAAATGGTTGAAAGTTGATGGCGTCGCTTTGAATGATGCATACTGAATGCACAAAAATTCTGAAGTTGTAATAAGTTTAAAAAAATGAAATGCCTTTGTAACAGATGGGTTTAATTTCGTCAAAAACCTGAATACTTCGAAAGAGATTGTCCAGTTTGTAAACGAAGTGCATCCAGTTTTTGCCGTAACCCTCTCTACTTTTTTGAACAATCTATATGGGTGAAATGATGATACCATGCCAAGTTTCAACTTTTTCAGAGTTCATTTGTAGTGCTTTTCAATTTCCAGTTCATTTAGTTCTCAAAACAAATCATTGAATGCATGAAAAATAGCAAATGAAGGCAGAAATGGTTGAAAGTTGATGGCGTCACTTTGAATGGTGCATACTGAACGCAAAAAATATAAGAGCATTTACATCATGAGCTTATATTTCTTTACAGTCTAAATTGTCAATATGATATTATAACATAAAAAATACTTTGATCATCAAAGATCTTTGTGTGTACAATCTGAATTGTCAATATGAGTCATCAACGATTTATAAACCGATGAAGACTCATATTGCGGCCACAAATTCTACACATAGAGTTCAATGAATACCAAGTGCTTATGATAGTTTGAGAAATAACATATTTAAGGTGGTAAAAGGCTTGTTAGGGGAGCGAGGTGGGACTAAAAACAATCTGCCACAACCTCATTAGTACCGGTTCGTGGTACGAACCGGCACTAAATGGTGATGGTGGGGCCATAGCCTGACCGCAGGCTGACACAGCCTCTTTAGTACCGGTTCGTGGTACGAACCGGAAAGGTTCTCCATGAACCGGAACTATTGATTGCCGCCACGAACTGGCACTAATATACACATTAGTGCCGGCTCTAATTCAAACCGGCACTAATGTGCTTCACGTTTGACCCTTTTTCTACTAGTGTTCATCAGGGAGATCAATGACATGAGGAGGAGCTACAGGAAAATCCAAAGTTAAAAATGAAAATCCAATCGACCAAGAGCTGTCAGTCGACCAAGTGTGAAACCACAGAGATCGTACCAAGGTTGGAGGTGACAGCGTCTTCCATTTCCTGGTCTTCATGCTTGGCAGAGGTCTCGGAGGTAGCAGCACTGCAGATTTCAGAAACCAGTCGGTTTAGTCAATGAGTCGGCCAAGAGTCTGCCCATGCTAAACAAAAAACACAAGTTCTGCTGTTACCCAGAAATGGTGGGTATGGTCATTTTCATCTTGGGCAAGGCCTTCGGCGGCTTGGATGACGCCGCTCGTGGATGCTTCGGCGCTTTTTCAGTAGGCGCCGGAGAAGACGTCCGAGGGCGTTTTGACGACTGCCCAACAGGCGCAGCCGCTTTGCCACGCTCGCTCGCGGGGTCGTGGGTAAGCTTGGATCACCTTTCCGTGCGAGGAGGATCGACTTCCTACTCCTCCTCTCCACTGGAGCCGTCAGCATCCTCCCCCCTCACCATCAGATTGCCACTCCTCCGCACTTTCGCCTCCGCTCGCCTCCCCCTCCTCGGTCTGTTCTTGCGCCCCGTTGGGCATTGAGTACATCTCAATAATGGTCTAGAAGACAACAAACAAGACAAAAGCCAATCAACTGATTTCAAGCAAACAGAATGAAGAAAGCAAGGTCACAGTCAGAGATGCAGAATCGGACCTGTTCTACTTCGTATGATTGTTCGAGTGGAGGAATCCTCCTGGCTCCTCGGGGGTTGTCTTTGTTCCCTGTGATACTTGACAACCACCCCTCCAACGTAGCCTCGTCGACCTCCTCCGGGTGAATCCGAGTGGTGTCATCGAGACCCGAATACATCCACATCGGATGGTCACGAGCTTGGAGCGGTTGGATGCGTCTCCGGAGGAAGACCTCTAGCAAATCCATACCAGTCACCCCGTCGCGGACAAGCTGAACCACTTGACCAACCAACACTTTGACTTGTGCCCTCTCTTCCGGTGTCACTTTCAGAGAAGAAGGTTTTTCTGCTTGGTTCAGGGAGAAAGGGGGAAGACCCGTCGCTTGTCCTGGAGTCGGCTGGTCTCTACAGTAGAACCAGGTCGACTGCCACCCGCGGACTGAATCAGGAAGAGTCATAGCTGGAAAAGAACTTTTGCTGCTCATCTAGATCCCAAGACCCCCGCACATCTGAATCACTTGCGTCTTATCGTCACTTGACTTGGCTTTCTTAACCGACTGAGAACGACAAGTGAAAATGTGCTTGAAGAGGCCCCAAAGAGGATGGCAACCCAAGAAATTCTCGCACAAAGACACAAAGGCAGCAAGATACACGATGGAATTTGGAGTAAAGTGATGGAGTTGCGCTCCGAAAAAGTTCAAGAAACTCTGGAAAAAAAGGATGAGGGGACAGAGAGAATCCGCGGTCGACATGAGTGGCGATAAGGACACACTCACCCTCGCGAGGCTGTGGCTCGATCTCGTTCCCCGGGAGGCAAGCAGATTTGTGAGGAATGAATCCCCCCTCGATCAGGTCATCAATGTCGTCCTCGCTCTGGATCCAGCCCTACGGCAAGGCAGACCTCGACGAAGATCCGCCCCGACCGGACTTCTTCGCCTTCGCCTGCACCGTCGCTTTTTTCGCGCGCTCCAGGGCCGCCGTCTTCTCCTGCACCATCGCCACAGATGAAGCTCGAACAGACCGGCGACACCGAGACGAGAGCAGAGGTGGCAGAGGAATTCGAGGAGAAAGGGGAAAAATGAAGGCGCACTGTTCAAAAGCCCTAGGCCAACGGCTTATATGGAGTTGCTTCCGAGTGACTGACCTGTAGGCCCAGATGATCCTGTCAAATCCCGCAACAGTTGCGCATGCGATACGTGGCGAAAAAGGTGGCGCGGAGATCGAGGCGGCTCCGCCCTATCCCATCCGATTACTGCGGCCTCCTCCGCCCCGCGCGCTTCCCAAAATTTGAATCCCGCGAAATCCGCGAGCAGCGGAACAGCTTGTCAGACGGAGGATCTCCTCCACACCATCACTCGTAGCTTTTCAAGTAAAGAAACTCACTCGACGAAAATTAAGAATGGATCAAGGCGACTGAAAAGGAAGTTGGTATCGTTACCTAAGTTCATGAATCCGAAACAAGATATGCTCATAGCACGAAGAATGGGTCGGAAGAGTTCTCAACTCCTTCCCCACTCAAACCTCGATCCATTCGGGGGCTAATGATGAAGCTATGTAGTTAGGATAAGGTCATGGACCTGTCCAAGCTGCCCTCCCCTAGGACATATCTAGAAGAAATCACCTTTCAATCGACTCAGAAGTGTTCCACTCGACGGACTCGAAAACACTCGACCATGAAGCCAACCACTCGACAGCCAGGAGATCTAAAGTCACTCTGCACGCTAACGGTCGGTCATTAAGTAGATTTTATGGTCATCGTAGCACTTTATTTGTGGCGTTACCAGTAACGTACGACCTTAATGTTCTTTAAACCCTGCATAACTGAGGGCCGGAGGGGTTTGGCGAACTCTATATAAGCCACCCCCTCCTCAGTGTAAAGGGTTCGCACCCCTGTAATTCATACACATATAATCCAGTCGACCGCCTCCGGGCTCCGAGACATAGGGCTATTACTTCCTCCGAGAAGGGCCTGAACTCGTAAACCTCGTGTGTCTACAACTACTCCATAGCTAGGTTCTTGCCTCTTCATTCCTACCCCCCTACACTACTGTCAGACTTAGAACCACGACAGTGGGCTTGATACTATCTTGGTGGACGGGGGTTTTAAAATTATCAGGATGGATGGCAGAGGCTTTGATAGTATTTGGGACGGGGTGGGCGGAGGGGGGCTTGATAGTGTCGGGATAGGCGTCGGCGGGAACAGAGGAGGAGGTGTCGGGTTCAGATACCCAGACCCTGCTTCACACATAGGCACCACGAAGCCAAGCAGCGCAAGCACTGCGGCGAGGTTGGCCATCATCGCCATGGCTTGTGCCTTGTGGGTCTGTGTAAGACGCTAGGTACTCACCATGGACATATATAGCCTCTGCCTGCCTACTGTTAGCTCCAAGACGAGAGATACAAATGCCAGCGGATCCACCGAAACGCTGGTTGCGCTACAGCTCAAGCAGTTGACATCCCTTGGCAGTCCAAAGTGAGACAAAGTCTCTGTTTGACACCACGTTCAGCATTAATTGTCACACTGACCACCGATCATTGGCTAACGGCAACGACGCCCGGAAAAAAGAATTACCCACTAGTACCTACTTCCTTCGTTCGGAAAAACTTGTCCCAAGTTTGTGCCTCAAATGAATGTATTTAGCATTAATTTGATGTCAGATACATCCATTTGAGAGACAAGCTTTTTCGGACAGAGGGAGTACTAGTAATGACACGAGGGATGTTCTAGTCGAATGATGTTCTTGCAGATGAATGCACTAACTATATGTGTTGACATTTGGAACTATGAATGATTTTTCTTTCTGCCGGGAAGTCTAGAGTATTTTAGACCTTTCCTAGTATCATGTCAGTGGAATCATCTTTGGGCCCCATTTATTAGTAGATCAAAATAATGCCCATCGCACCATTAGCTAACATAGAAGTTGATCAACAGTTCAACACACGAATTATTTTGTTTACACACAAAGCGTGTGTACAGAAAAACGAGAGCAAACGACTACCAGCCTGCCATAAGAGCCATGGTTCTCTTCATCAGGCTACAGACCGCAAAGCATACTGAATCGGCGACCCCGAAGTGACCTTCCCAGATTAATTTCTCTTCTGCAAGGCAGACCAAGAACACAGCACATGTGAACATCACAGAAATAACAGCAGTAGGTTTAGCAGGGTACATATATTACTAAAGCAAGTAACGTTGCAACTCCAACAGAAACCCTCGCCCCCCTAAAATGAAAATATAACACCCAGGCCTCATCATCTTACAGGGTAATTCATCCAACATCCAGAGCAACAGCAACAATCCTCCAAACATATCTAGGCACAACAAATTATATAAAAGCAATGTGACCAATGGCTTCTTTCCACCAGTAAAAGAGGCACTTCTCATCAACCTTCCAACTTCTCTTGTCCAAATACAAAGAGTAAAGTTCTGAGGCGGCTATGACTTAGCTAAACAATGGGCATCTACATTGGGACGAGCTTCACAAATAGAATCCGTCTCTTAGAAATCCTTACTAATATCACACACTTTTGTTATAGGCATAATGTGAACGCCATAGTTTCGCCCTCTGAATGGGTTTGGCAACCTCGATGCAGTGTAAGACTACCTCTGTGCATGCCATTGTTTTCTGCGGCGTCATATCCCTGATGTGCTCAAGATAAACAGATAGAGACAATAACACTGTAAGGGGAAGGGCTGTGCATATTGGTTATTAGTTTGTATCGACCTATTCTTCCCTCCGCACCACCGAATTGTTGAGGGAAATTCTAGCTCCTGCTCATTGCAGGAGTGAAGGAAGCGCCACACACTACCCAAGCCTTTCTACGCAATCCCAATAAGAAAATTAATTAGATTGCAACCTCAGCAGTGTGTATGGGGTTCTATTAATAAGAGAAGTGATGGACTCCATTCGTTCCCTAGATATCCTTTTCATTAGTTGTTGCTGTAATCAATTACAGAATAGGCAAACCATATCCAAGACTAGTTTGATAAACATTACTGTCAACGATTTGAAAAAGACTGTAAGCGGGATATCCATTCATACACAACTTCAAATACATTTGTTGCTAAAAAGCCCCTTGAGTATTTTGATTAACAAATATAAAAAAGCAGAACTAATCCATTAACAAGAGTCACAGGGGAGCAAATGTACCTTGAGAACTTCCAGGCAGTTCTTATAGACATTGTACTGCATCAACAAATGCTTGGAAGGACCCAAGCCAGTGGCACAAAATCCTTCCGTACTGCTTGCCCTGGGTAGTCGGCAATAATTTCATGCAAAGATCTATCAACCAAAGAATACTCGCTCCAGTTCCCAAGGCTTCCAGTAAAGTACAAGCAGTCTCTTCGAACTCCCGGATGATCTGGACCAAGGCAACCAGCGAACTCATTCATATTAAAGAACAAGCTGCAACCACCAAGGCTATGTGTCCTCGCCCACTTCCTTTCCCCGGATTCCCACTGGAAAACACGATACAACCTGGTTTTAATAATTAGCATTAGCTCACCTTGACACTCTGCGAGCCAGGCCACCGAACTTTTTGGAACTGTCTGTGGGCTAAGTTCATCGCCAAGAAACGACAATACCACAGAATTCTTGTCAAGCTCGACAACAGCAAGACGATAATGTGGATAAATCAACGCGTAGAGGGTGCCTTTCACGAACATCAGACTGTAAACGTGGTAGCCTTTGTCGCACCGCGCCGCTTGCCACTGTGCATCCCTAATGCGGCAGTAGTAGATGTCACGGTGCCATGGCGTGAAGGCGAGGATTAGGTCGTCGGAAAAGAGAACACCTCCAACGCATTCAGGAGGATCGGGCAGGCGGGCTCGCTCACCTGTGAGGAGGTGGCGGATGCGGATCTCGGGGCGGCTGGCGTTGGCGCTCATGACTTGTATGGCGACGCGGCAGCCGAAGGAGTGGAAGCAGGTGAGGCCGAGGTCTTGGGGGGTGAAGAGACGGCTGAAGCAGGTGGGGCTGCGGCGTCCATGGGCCAGGGGGTGCGCGGGAGGCGGAAGCGGAGGATGCGGCGGAGGGGGACGTGGAAGAGCACTTCCGAGGCAGAGGTCTTGTGGTGGACGAGGAGGAGCGGACCCTGCGAGGCGAGGTTGGACGATGATAGCGGGAGGTGAGCCCGCTAGGCGCGGCAGGCGGCACATAGGGCGAAGAAGTCCTGGAGGGTCGTCAGGCGGCTCGCGATCAATGGGATCAGTTGAGGTAGGAAGTACGGCGAGGCGGTTTCTTCCAGGTTTGTGGAGGATGAGGAGGACGTGGTGATTGTGGAGGCAAGGGCGGTGGCCGGCGGTGAGGACCTCGTCCTGCGGTTCCCCGACTTGGCCATTCCCATGCCTCGCCGCCGCATCTGCACCGAGTGCGGCGCTGCGTTGGCGACCTGTGGTACTAGATATGGTGAATGTTGACGTCTAGATCCTGGGCATTAGTTTTCCTGCTGTACGTTACCTGGCTAGATTCTGTCGGAGTTCTGTTGTACATCACCTACTAATATGTAGGATCTGCAACCCGAGAGTATATAGGTCGTTCGGTTTGTGTGGCATATATTTCAATCTAACTAGATAATACCCCGCGCGTTGCTGCCGGATTTTTGTACATGATGTTAAAAAATAAATATAAGACCATGGTTAAATAATACTCCCCATGCCTTGGTACAAAACTAAATTATGGTATTTGTCGGGGATATACCGCGCGGTGTAAACCGGCCGGAAGTCAACCCGGCCGGACTTGGCGGTTTGTTTGAAGACCCGCCCTGACCTTGGCGGTTTACAAGCAACCCTCTTGATCGTTATGACTCACTGGTAACCCGGCGGGCGGATCAGACGGATGACAAGGCCCAAGGCCAGAAGGCCGGTTCAACTATTGTGGGCCGGTTTAAGAGGAAAGGAATATTTGTCTTACAAGGAGTTAAGACCTGGACTTGTATCCGGTTTGTATTAGAGATAGACTAGTCCTAATCCTAATAGGACTCCACATGTAAACCGCCCCTTCAACATATATAAGGAGGGGTAGGACTCCCCAAAGAGGGACAAGTTACAAGCGACAAGCAAGAAGAAACAATCTCTAGGGCTAGACACAAGAGCCGGTTTACGGCGTCTCCCTCGTGATGATAATGAGACCTAGCCTCAAACAGCATGTAGGGTTATTACCGGATGATGTTTCCCTGGGCCCGAAGCTGTCTAAACCCTTGTCTTGTGTTGCGTCTCTCGATTCCGCTCAACCCCTCTCAAGCTACCATATAGATGTGTTGGCCTCGCGACTAAGTCCTTACACTAGGACATCTGACGTGACAATTGCACGACAGTTGGCGCCCACCGTGGGGCCTGCGCACGGTGGTGTTGAGTTCTTGAAAGGATCTCTCCCGAGGATCGAGAAGTTCGTAATTATCCGGATCAAGAAGAACCGGTTTGGAAGAGTTTGCACTTACAATCCATGAGTTATGCGTTCAAAGGAAATTATGGCTGCGCTTACGCACCCGCCGCCGCGGTTTGCAATACATTGAGACAGAGAAAATTGATCTTCGCTGCTGCGCCAATCCATTAAATTGCTGGGTCACCAATGGCACAAATGCGTTCGCGTAATCATCCGGGCGGTTTATGCATATGGCCGTATACACGTGCATCAAGTCCCGAGGCATATCAGTATATGATGTTTCTGCTACTTTCACAAGTAGGGAGGGAAGATCAAAGGAAAAATACTACTACTTCAAGTAGTAGTTTACGTGATCAAATCTCAACCTGATTTCATCTGATTAGTAGTACTAATCCTAGTACGTTTCTGTTTCTGTATCCCAACTATGGACGGAGCCGGCGGCCGTTTGCGATTTGATTTACTAAAAAAATCGTACGTGAGTCAACCCACCACGACCTGGACAGCTGCCATCATTCCCAATCGCCGCCCGGGTTGTCACCATCCCTGCCGTGGTTGGGTCGCCGCCGATGAACCGTCGACCACCCGGCCGTCCGAGGCCACCTGTTGTTGCTCCTGCTTTGAGTCGCCTTCGCCTCCGTGGAGACGCAGTCCTGGTATTGAACCGGGGCCGGATCAATTCAAAACGGCGTCAAAGCTTTGAACCGGCACCCCCGAGTTACCACCTCCAAATCACCATATCTGCGTGTCATTCCGCCCGGTGTTCTGCTGCCTTAACCCGTTTGCGTCGTTGCCTCCACAGCCTCACTGAGAGTCGCCGCCTGCATCAACCCGCCGGCGACCCCTATGCTGGCTCCGTCCGTCACCACACCATGCTGCATCAAAAATCACCAGTTAGATTCAAAAGTTTCAACCTCTGTGGCTCAACCGGATCATCTCCAGTATGGTTTCGTTTCTAGCTCGCCGTGGTCCCGCCCGCTGTTTGCTTCCTAAACCGACGGGCCGCCTTGCGCACCCTTTGGTTCCACTGCGCCGGGTTGCCTCGCGCACTACCGCATCCCTAACCGTTTTCCGGCCGGCGCCGGTTCACCGCTGTTGCTCCCGTACCGGGTCGTCTTTGCAAGCTTCGCCTTTACGGCCTGCAACGGCGCAAGCCGCCGCAGTGACTGCACTTCAAACTTCAAGCCACCGGCTGCAGTCGCACTTAAACCGCTAGGTCGTCTCACGCTGCTGATGAAACCGCCGCTTTTTGATGCTTAGCATACAACATGTACTGCTACTACTTGGTTCAGTAAATGGCCAAGACTGTCGTAACAATGGAGCTCGCGCCTGCAGCGATACCCATAGTCGGGGAAGTGCAAAGGATTTCGTCCATGAAACCTGAGTTTCGGAGTTGAAACGTATCAAGACTAAAGAAGGAGTTTGCGAGGCAAGTCAAAACTTCAGTGGACATTTGTAAAAGGGTCAAACATGACCCGGAGGGTCCGTCTGAGCCGATTGGTGTAGTGCGTTAAAGCCACTACGGTGAACAGAGCATTTATCATCCAAAGCCGTTTGCTATCTGCAAACATCAGGTGATATCCATCTACAATTTGTTTATTTAACGAATATTTATTTCTATCAAAGGACAAATTACTTTGATTTGTATATTTTTATATACATGACCATTATTTACTACAAATATGGCTTATACCACGGTTATGAAGCACGGATTGATCATATTAATGCCTGGGGATAATCCGGGACATATCACATGATGAATGGACGCGCACAAGCCGCTGCCCGTACGCCCCGGTCTGCATCAACTAGCCGGGACTGCGCCTGCAATTGGCTCGCTCGTCCGCACCGGTTTACAACGCCGCGGCAGACTCGGCCATGATTAATTTCAGCTTCACCATGGTGATCATCAACTCCACGGTGGATAACCCCTGGCAGGATATATCAGGTGAAATCCATCCAATATATTTTATATTACATATTGCCTTCTTTAAAAGAGCAATTACTCTGGCTTGCAAAGTTGTCTACTGCAGGACCCTAAACCGTCATATTGGTGCAAATTTAAAGGCAGGCAGAAAATTTCCGGCTTAAAAAGAAAGATTCCGGTTTAAAATCCGGTTCAAGGGAAAGATGTCTCCCACAAAGCTTTGAAGCTCTCGATATCCGGTTTAACATCCGGTTCAAGAAGGATTTATTTCTTGCAAAAAATTAAAAGGTGCCAAAGAGGACCTGCTGCCATGATGCGCGGTTCAAACATGGGTATCATGCCTTATTGGCTTATCATATCATTGGTCACTTGGGGGCTTGGTCGTATCCGAACCAATGCAACACCTCTTGATCGGCGCAATGCCACAACATCACTTGGGGGCTTTGGTCGTGTCCGAACCAATGCAACACCTCTTGATAGGCGAAAGCCACCAGATCACTTGGGGGCTTGGTCGTATCCGAACCAATGCAACACCTCTTGATCGGCGCAATGCCACAACATCACTTGGGGGCTTTGGTCGTGTACGAACCAATGCAACACCTCTTGATAGGCGAAAGCCACCAGATCACTTGGGGGGCTTGGTCGTGTCCGAACCAATGCAACACCTCTTGATCGGCGAAAGCCACCAGATCACTTGGGGACATGGTCAAGTCTGAACCAGTCACGCCTCTTGATCGGCCTAAGGCCACAGAGTCACTTGGGGGCTTGGTCGAACCCGAACCATTGCCATGCCACTTGGCTGGCGTAATGCCACGGTTTCAGTTGGGGACCTGGCTGACTTGAACCACAGCTACACCTATTGGGAGCTTGGTCGCGTCCGACCATGGTAACACCATCTGATCGGCTCAGTAAAGCCTATTTTTGCAAACGGTTTTATCATTGCCTTTGCTTCCATATTTTTCATGACTGTTATTCGATTTTGGTTGCATTTTTTAAACCGACAACGTTTTAATCCGGTTCAACTGTCAATTACAAATTGACGGAACACGGTCAAATCTTAATCCGGAGGCCATCTGCCCGGTTTGATTCTCTGTTACCATCCTATTATGGAGTAAACCGGTGTTTATCAACCCGGCTCGGTTGTCAACTACAAGTTGTCAGTGCACGATCAAGTTATAATTCGGAGACTATCAGCCCGGTCTGGTTTGACTACAATTCACCAGTATTATATATGGTTAATCCGGTGTTTATCACAAACCCGGTACGGTTTTATCATAAACCGGCACAATATGGAAGGAGTTGTCAGTACTCAAAATTTGGGTTATTACCCCTATTACAAAAAGTTGGTAAACCAACGATGTGATTCAATGTCACAGGTATGATATATTTCATATTTGATTATTCTTAAGTGCAGCCTTGGTTATAAACCTGGGTTATATGTTGGGCATTATGACCCGTCCGGCGGTAAACCGCTAGGACACTTTAAACTTGTTATATGCAGAAACAGGTTGAATAAAGTATGATGATAAATTATCCGGTGTTTATTAAACCGGCCTGGCTTTCGACTATATGTCGCCAGTATGATGATATAGTATCTGGTGTTTATTAAACCGGCCTGGCTTTGGACTGTAAGTCGTCAGTATATATTTGGATTGCGCCATTGGAATCATGCTCTTATAAATCATTGGGTTATATTATTCAAATAGCCACACTTGGCTGAATTTTCATTATGATATTGAATGAATAAGATTTTCATACCGGATTATATTATCTTTAATAGCCAACATGGCTAGATTTTTATTATGGTTATCAATAACCCGTATTCTGATTAAGGTTTTCAAAGTCGCTTTAGCGCAATGGCTATCATATTATCAATGGATATGATTTATTCTATAATTGAAGGAATAGTCCCAAGTCGTTGCAGGCTTACGACGGGCTACATTATTTAAAGTTGAGATTACATCAAATATGCAAGTCCCATGTCGCTGCAAGCACGCACCATGACACTTGGGGGCTACCAATTGCTCATGTCAACAATTCAAGGTACACATATTTTCATTATATTGAAGGGTCCACTGCTCAGTTGGTAAAGCACAAGGCTCTTAACCTTATGGACGTGGATTCAAGCCCCATGATGGAGTTACATCATATGATGTTATTTTCATTGAAGTATACATCAAGTCCCAGCTCAATATTATCTTACTGAGCCGGCCCTTGGGGGCTACACTGATTGATGTTTTATGAGTATAAGGCAATTTCAAGTCCCTGGTTGCTGCAAGCATGACAACCCGGTACTTAGGGGCTACATATATGGAGTATTCAGTTTTTATTAGTAACTGAGATGAACAAACATGGATTTCTTCAAAGTGGCAGTAATTATATGGAAACAAGTCTCAAATCATCACTTTGTTCTATTCAAGACTTGGGGGCTACAGGTAATATGGATATAAGGGAGAAAAATCTTCAAATTCTCAGTTCTGAGCAATAATTATGACCTGGTGTTGGTAACAATTATGACTCGGTGCCATCCATATTTACAATTCGGCAATTTTGGTAATATTAATCCGGCAAATTTTACATCTTCAAACCGGCTGAATATCAGATGAGTATGTCAAGACCAATATTTCTTAAACCGGTGCTTTGGAAGCCGATTCAAGTGGATTATTCTTCACAATATTTTTCTATGAGAAGCCAACATCAGCAATTTGAGTATGAAGCTGGTTATTGACCCGGATTTTCTAGAAGGAGGAAATGACAAGGACTTGAGGACGATCAGGTGCCGGTCTACAAGAATTCTTAATCCGGAGCACAACCTGTCAAATTTGTTCTGGTGTTTATTTGCAGCATAAGTTTACCATGGATAAATCCAAGCTAAACTTGGGGGCTAATGTCAGGGATATACCGCGCGGTGTAAACCGGCCGGAAGTCAACCCGGCCGGACTTGGTGGTTTGTCTGAAGACCCGCCCTGACCTTGGCGGTTTACAAGCAACCCGCTTGGTCGTTATGACTCACTGGTAACCCGGCGGGCGGATCAGACGGATGACAAGGCCCAAGGCCAGAAGGCCGGTTCAACTATTGTGGGCCGGTTTAAGAGGAAAGGAATATTTGTCTTACAAGGAGTTAAGACCTGGACTTGTATCCGGTTTGTATTAGAGATAGACTAGTCCTAATCCTAATAGGACTCCACATGTAAACCGCCCCTTCAACATATATAAGGAGGGGCAGGGCTCCCCAAAGAGGGACAAGTTACAAGCGACAAGCAAGAAGAAACAATCTCTAGGGCTAGACATAAGAGCCGGTTTACGGCGTCTCCCTCGTGATGATAATGAGACCTAGCATCAAACAGCATGTAGGGTTATTACCGGATGATGTTTCCCGGGGCCCGAAGCTGTCTAAACCCTTGTCTTGTGTTGCGTCTCTCGATTCCGCTCAACCCCTCTCAAGCTACCACATAGATGCGTTGGCCTCGCGACTAAGTCCTTACACTAGGACATCTGACGTGACAATTCCACGACAGTATTGGATGTATTAAATAAAAAATATGCTAACATGAATAAAAGAGGAGCAAACCCCCTTGTACATGAACACCGTAGATCCCACAAAAATCAGAAGTCAAGGCTAAACAGAGCATGTTTCAAAAAGAAAATCGACTATAGTTGACCAACAGAGTTAGTAAAATCCAAAAAAACTAAATAAGTTTATTACCAGCCATAATCTCCATTCAGCTTGTGATTACTAAAAAGAAAGTGTACGTGCACATCATATTGAATCGAGTTCTGATAGTCTGATGTATAAATGAATTAAGTAATCTTTGTTTCATTTTTCCCTGCCAATATCCAATGTAAATCACTAAATGAGTACTGTACTGGATTATTTGTCATATTAATCCTAGGGAAAAATTACATCTGTTGCTATTTCCTTCTCTACATCCTCTAAAATAATAATGAAAGGATGAGGTATGCCCAAAATCTCATGGTGAAATGACTGAACACAACCCCTTTAGAAACCACAACAGGATTCCACCTATATCTCTCACCTTGTCAAACACCAAATTTCACAGGATTCCACATCAGTCAACAAATTTTACATCAAGTTTTGAAAATGACGGAGAAGAATAGGAAAACTGTAGGGGAATAAAAGAAGAAAGTGATTACACAATAAAATATTGTTCTCCATATTCTGATGGGAGGAATTGAAGGGATACTGGACTCACAGAGCATCAGGGCTAGTAATCTTGCCATGGAAAAAGCTACAGTCTTTGATTCCATCGTCATGGCTAGATTGAACTCACATAGCAACGCCAGTTCAGATTGATGCTCTCCCAGGCATCCTCACAACATCCTTGTAGGCGTCTACATCGATTCATTAAAGGCCAGTAAATGGTCCGGTTATGGCAGTGATGCAAACAGGGCGGGAGCACCACCACGACCCGCACTCAGCCTGCCTGCCGCCGGCTGCTGCATGGCGGGGAAGGTGAGAGGACGACAACACGACACGCGAGTGACGCGAGACGCACCGGCGCCGAGCAGGGTTCGCTGCCGCGGTGGAGAGCCTTCCCGGCCTTCTGTTGAGGCACCCCATGCGCGACCGCGAGGTAATCGCCGAGAGTGGCCGGGGCCGATCCCGGCGTGGCTGCATCCTCTGCAAGGCGCTCTCCTTCCATGGTGGGTCGATCCCGACAGGGAAGGCAGCCAGGCTACCTCGTCGCAGGGGAGGGACACCTCTCAGGCTCTCACCGTCGCTCACCGTCACCGCCTCACCCTGCCAAATTACACATGCACGCGCATGCGAGCGAAAGAAGTAGCAGATGGAAGAGCAACCGAATCGCTAGGATAGTGGGATTTGATGGAGGGGGAGACAATCCATCAGTTTCCATTGCAAAAATAATAGTGGGATTTGATGAAGGTTAGAGAAGATGAAAAGGAAGTTGAATATGTTTCGTGGGGGAAGATATGAGGCGCTGCGTCGGGGAGAGGACTGGATATTAGCTAGGAGATTTATTTTTTTCCCGAGGGAAAAGCGCTGGGAGAGATGTTTGCCTATTGGTTGGTCTTTGCAACTAAAGCTTGATGTGGCATGGGGCATGCATGCTGATGTGGATACCGTGCATGTAGAGAGAATTGCTATAGTGGGGAGCAACTTCTTAAGAATGTAAGATAACTGTGAATGTGTGGCTAGGTTTGACTCTTTACCTAATACTAGTACAAATACCCGTGCGTTGCACCGGGCGAAAAAAAAAGGCAAACAACCTGCTTTATGCGCCATTTTTTATATCCAATTTTAATAAACATCAATAATAAGGTTACACTGATTATTGCTTTTTGTAGGATGAAGTTTGGACATGAAGAAGCAACTTAGCATTCTTTGTCTGATGGAAGAGTAGTTTTAGATGGCATAGTTGTCCACCAGATTTAATTTTTACTTTTCAAGAAAATGCGAAATTTCCTTATTTTTAATAAAATTCACAAAAATTGGGACACTTTTAAGGAAAGCTAACGTTTTTACAGAAACTGGAGCATTTTTTAGGAACTTTTTTTTGAACACATAAAAAAGAAATTTTAACTATTTTAAGTTTTTGTACATTTTAAAACAAAAATACTTTTTTTAGAAAAATTGGAACTTTTTCAGGAATTTTGAACCTTTTTAAAAGTGTGAACATTTTTGTAGTGTAAACATATGTAAAACTGTGAACATTTTAAAACTATTTTACTATATTGAATTTTTCTACAGATAGTTGGTTGTTTGCTTGGGAAGAGTTTATCCTTTTTCTTAAAAAATATTGCTAGTAAACATACCCAAGCATTGTAACGGGGAAAGAAAATATCACACATATTTAACCCAATAACGACATCGCAACCCATACGGCGTTGGCTTGGACGAGCGCAAATCCCCCTCTATTTAATCAACCTCAGGCTCGACATCGCCTGAGCAACCATGTTTTGTGTCAACGTGTTTGCCATGCGAGCTCTACCCCAAACTTTTCTTCTAGCCTCCAGTGTCGCTCCTCCATGCCGCGTTGCTGTCAGCACATATGCCTCCTCAGTAAAGTCCCCTTGTCATCTTCGGTTGTTGCTTCATGTGGATTGTTGTCTCATCAAACTTGATATTGTCTGCTCAATCCTGGTCCGGTATTTGATTACCGAGACCTAAACCAGTAGTGATTACCAAAAACTACTTGCTACTACGTAAAGGTACACTTGACTACTCATGTACGTGTGTGATAAGCACCGGATAGCACTTCGTAAAGCTGAATATCAATTATGCAATACAGTGAGAGTATCCATCTTCGTCGTAAACATACTGGCAATGAGCACATTTTAAGCACTGAGGGAATATATATGCTATAATGACACAAAGATAGAACAGTATATGGAATACACCCTTGCATACCTCTTTTCCTTCAGCTACGAAGGATACCACCTCAGATCTGTCATCGTTATTGGACTGAGTGAGGAAACAGTTAAGCATACAGGAATTATCTAGAAGAATTAATGGAGTGACATGTAGGATCACATACTAATAAACTTGGTCAGTGTCATCTACACTCGGTCATTCAGTCTCCCCATCATTAGATTTTCTAAAAGAGAGCCTCCTCTCTGAATTCTATTAACAAAAACCAATTGTTCATCTACAGCATGAAGAAAACTAAAAAGGGAAGAAGGAAACACAAAAAGGAACATTCAGGTAACCCCAGAGGGCACCCAAAACGCACAGATATCTAGGATCTGGGGCTTGCCCTTTCAGCAGTTGCGCAACAGAAACAATATATTTCATCGCTAGATGAGAGTGGACATACTCGCAAAAGCAGTCACCAACAAGCAGGAACAGTCCACAAATGGCAAGAGTGGCTTTAAAAGTTTGATTCCTCTCTTCACTTTAATTGCTTTTAAGCTGCCAGTCAAACGACTCCAGGTCGCCATCTTTGAGATGCTCATAAGACTTGATTTGTCACTTGCTCGAAGAGCTTTACTCCCCAAATCAGCGCTAATCTGCCCCTGTCACATACTTCCTTAGTAGTCATTAGAGTAAATCAGTAAATCTCTTTGATTGAAATGCATACATACCCTTTAAGTAATTCTGAACGAAGAAAAGAGAAATGCTTGCTGTCATGCATGGGCTGGTTAAAAGTAGGAGCTTAATGGAACCATTGGAGTCATAGGCTCCTAGTCACGCCGAGGCTGCCATCTAGCCGGCAACACAGTCGGCGCCTTCTCTGCAGATGGACGAAGGTCATGCATGAAGTTTGAAGTGGGAAGACGGAGGTCCAGCAACTCTAGGCGTGTGGAGATCGTCATCTAGCCTGCCTAGCCGATCCATACGCAGGGGCGGAGCCAGGATTTGACCATAGAGGGGGCGAAGAAGACAATGAACACATAAAAGTTTTTTTTTTCTGAAAATGACCATACATAAAGGAACACAAAATAATATGTATTTTGCAGTTAGAAAATTGTATTTTTGTTCATTAGTTTGAATGTGGCTCTTACACCTAAAACACATAAAATAAAGTCGATAATCCTGTAAGGCGATTCTAGCTTGTTAACTAAATTTACTGGTGCTAGAATATTTGATCGGTAGTTTGTGTATCAACTAATTTGACATTCTAGCCATAGTGCATACAAACTGGTAGATTTATAATCGTCCCAAAAATACAAACAAGCATCTAACAATTTGTGCATATCTAATAATAATAGTAACTTGTGATAGCCTAGACATGAGCCGGTGATATACCTTAGATCTGACGTGAGTCGTGCTATGTTGTCCTAAGGGTGAAATTTAAAACTAAGGGCGAAATTTTAAACTCGGATGATGAAATCAGTGCATACAGGACCTATTTTGTGAGAATAAAACAAGAAATTGCTACACCTAATTAATTCCATCTAAAGCAAAAAGTTTCTAGTCTTCTGGAGCCAGATGCGGATCACTTCATCATCAATATTTCACAGTATAAATCAACAAAGGAATTAAGGAGACTCACCGCAGGATTATTCTGCCTTCAGCGCCGGTGTTGATCCGTTTTACAGATGCCATCGTCGAACTTCCTAGGCGTCTACGCGAAGCGAGCGCGTGTGCCCGGTGTGTCGGCGGACGGCGGCTCGGCACCGAAACGAACGATAGATGCCCTCGATCGTGGGTTCGTGGCCTCGTCAGATTCCAGAATTATCTGGCTGTTTGTTTTCTCTAGCTGACCAAGAAATACATATGGGCTTTAACTAGGAAAGCTCCTGGGCTTCAAGCCTTGAGCACGTTAGGGGAGGCCATTTAGTCCTAAGTCTGTTTCACGTAGCGTAATCTACCTGGCGTACAATTGCATACTTCGTGTACGACGCGGCCGTTGGGGGGGGGGGCCTGGCCCCCGCTCGTCCCCCCTTGGCTCCGCCCCTGTCCATACGTGTGTCCGCGAGAGGCAGCAGGACAACACCTAATAGCAAGCTTTGTACGTTGCAACTTTCAATCTAACATCCTTATCAAAATCCATCAACCTGCTTGTTCCAGTTGTGCGTGGAGCATTGATCCGGGCCGGGAACAGGTCGCCAATGTGGGTTGACCGAAGCATGCAGAGCCTGATTCACCTGCAAGCTTCACAATGAAAATCAATGCACATACATGCGGGTTGACTCTCCTGAAAATATATCCGCAAAAGAAAAGCGCACTAATGTAGCGCCAAAATCAAATCCGCTTCAACTCCCAAGACCAAAATTCAAAAGGCACTGGAATTAACAGTTCCAGAAATCTGTAAAAGGCTGCATCACTCTGCCATGCCACGGCTCATGAACAGAAAGTTGTTTGGATTGGAGGCGGGCTTGTCCAGCTGAAATGCAGCCTGGGAGATGAGAGCAGAGTGCAGAGATGAGAGCAATGCATCTCAGAGAAAGAAGTACAAGAGCAGCATGTATGCAAGAGTGGTCTCCATACATTGGGCAAGGAGAATGCATGTGTCATCAAAACTCAATCGATGGCTAATGATTCCACCAGAAAACATATTTAGTTTGCAACAAACAGTAGGTGTGTGTAGATATTATGCCGGTGGTTGCTGGGCCGACCGTTGTCTAGCTTTGCTCTTGTTCTTAGTTGTTGTGTCAGGCAACGTACGTCTTGGCCTTCTCTGCGTATTCCTCAAGCTCGTACTCCCTGAATAACCAGCAATTAGCATTGTATTATGTACTGATTAAAGAAAATCACTGTTTCTGAAGATTTATCTACAGCTTTAAGCTACTTATTAATAATGACACTGGTCTGCAGAATATCTAGATTCAGAGAGTAATGCTGAACCCCGTTACAAAATTCCCTTCGTTCTGAAATCCTCTCCTTTTCCCCTAGAAAATCTTGTCATTTTCTATTTTCTGTCAAATCTGTCGCTCCTTATCCACGGACAACAAGGCAACAGCGAGATGCAGGCGAGGGCGACGGCGTCTTCATGAACACAGGGAGTTGCGGCTGGGCAAACCCCATCGTGCAGCCATTGCGACCGGAGCCGCCGCCGGACCAGCAGCAGGAAGCGACGCCGTACCTACTCTGCGTTCTCTTCTCTCTATCTCACCTCCACTCTCCCTCCTTTCTTCTTCCCAGGAGACCGAGCAGCCATGGCCATGGAGCGTCGCCGCCGCCGGCCTCCGCGCCGCCGCACTGGATCACGACCTCATCCGCCTCGCCCCCTACGTCCACATCTTCCCCGCCGTTCCCCGCCTCCCGGAGCCCTGCCGCCGTCGTCCTGCATCCCGATCGGATCGGGAGCGCCGCCGCTCGATCTGAAGCCAAACGTGCATAGAGGGTCTGACCAAAAAATATACCGAACCATTTTTCTTGGCTTACCGACAACTGCGGGTTAAATTAGCCAAAATGCAGGGATTTTAAAAAAAAAACGCCGCGACGTTGAAGCCGACCCGTGTTCTATTATTTTTTTCTCTAATAATCTATTCTATCTCTAATCTTCTATATTCTATCTCTATTTCTAATCTCTAATAATAAAGCAGGATGGGTTTCGTCCGTCGTCTCTATTTGCAAAAAGGTCCCTGTAGTTTATTGAAATCAACCCGCAGTCCATTTATGAGTCATAACGAACCTTTTTTAACTTTCTCATAAAAACCCCTGGAGTTTCAGGTAATCAACCCGCCGTTCATATTTAAGTCATACGAATCGTTTTTTTGTGTTTTAACAGAAAACCCCCTAACCTTTCGGTTAATCAATCCGCAGTTTATCTAAAACAAAATTATCCATATCTTTTAAACCGTAACTCCGAATTTAACATATTACATATGAAATTTGATTAGAAAAATGTGTTGAATCTAAATATGCTGTTACTTTTAGCTGTTAAATATTTCTAAACTATTAATTTGGGTGCAAATTTAATCTATAGTGCACGATCTGTTTTTCTTTCGCATCGGCGGCGATCCAAATTGCAAATGAACACACATTAAAACCAGATTGAGTGGGAAAAAAACATTGATAACCACGCATGCATAACTCTGAAAACCTCGCGGGAAAAAAACAACACTTTTCTCATCTTATTCTGAGCGATTATGTGCGTGCGAGCGCGCGCGTGTGTGTGTGAGAGAGAGACGCCTTAGGACTCACCACATTCAAATGCGTTTTCGTTGTGTGAGCAGTAAGACCACCGTCGGAACACAAATGTGATGTCATTTTAAATAAAGAACGTCTACCTATCAGGGTCTCGAGTCGTGGTTATTGGGTTAAGAGCGTGTGTTTTTTCTGTCCCGTTGCAACGCATGGGCTTTTTTGCTATATACTATTAAACAAGAGAACTTTATCAGGGCGGACGAAAACTCTGCCTGTCCGCCCCCGCACATGCATCTGTTCAGTAAAAAAAACAATTTATTTGAATCCTGGAAACTAACTAATCTCTATCTCAATTAGTGGGATTAGTATCCCATAATTTTCTCTCCTCCCTCACAACCGCTTGCTGCTCCTCCTCTACTCCTCCCCGAATGCGAGCAGGGATCCCAGCCGCCGCCCTCCGCTCCTCTGCTGTCCCATGGGAACGACCGCAGATCGCCGTGGCCGCCGCCCGCTCCTCTTCTGCTACCCCACGGACACGAGCGAGGGTCTCAGTTGCCATCGTCCGCTCCTCCTCTACTGCCACCCATACGGCGAGTACGTGCCGCCGTCGCCGCCTGCCGCCCTCCTCTGCTGCCCCATAGATGCGAGCGAGGGTCTCCGTCGCCACCGCCCGCCACCACTTCACCAGGTTGCGGCGCCGCCCCACCGATGAGCCCACGTGCGGCCGCCCGCCGCCCTCCCGCCTCCGGTGTCCCCGGTCCATCATCACAGCGACCAGGCCGCCCACTCGCTGAGCCCGCACGCGGTCGCTCGCGGCCCTACAACCTCCGGCGTGTCCCTGCTCCACCATCACAGCCACCAGGCCGCCCTTCCGCCTTGGGCGTCCCGCTCCACCATCACAGTGACGAGGCCTATACATGAGTTCTTGTTAGTACGGTGATTTCCTCCATCTCCTCTCCATGCTTCTCCCGTTCCCTCTTCATAAGCTACTGCGGTCGACATCGACGCAAGACCACCTTTTAAATCTTATATGTTGATTCCTAATAGTAGAACTAATTCATAGTTTGACTGCTCTCATGAACGTTGATGTCCATTAAACTATATTTTGCAAACTTCTTGTTCTCTAGAAATTCTGAATCTGCCAATTGTCAGCGTGATGTTGAAACCTTTGAGTGGCGAGCGGCTTGTATGGACTTTCGATTGTTTACAGGGTAACGGGAAGTCCGTTTTTAAGTTGAGACGATTATTAGGTGTTCTTTCAAATTCCCCAGACAAGTTGTTTTCTGAAATCTGAATAGCGAGTCAATACTTATTTATGTGCCTTTACTTGATTTGCCTCCGTGTGTTTGGCCTTTTTTGTCAGGATCCCCGCCTGGAAAATTTGGAGTATGAATTCAGAGGTGAATAGGAGTATAGGACGAACTGTTGAAGGTCGATTTGGATTATCCTTGGTCCATAACTTCTAATTATTCCGCGATCACATCGCTGATATTCCAGTTATCCTTCCTTAGAAACTTTATTTGCAAATTTCTGACTTTTATGATAGTGGTTCAGTTTCAATGGTTCGTTCAAGTGAGGATACTCAGATTATGATGAATTAACAAGATACGTTTTCCTGCTGATTCAATCTATTTTTTTGTTGATATCCTTGTGGTGTTTTTTCTGGTAGCGAGAGAAGGAGAAGAAAATTGTTGGGTACAAGTGAGAAGGCAAAAATAGAGTCATGCAAGAGAGGAGAACAGGCTGCAATGGAAGGCGGCTTCAGATGCAGCGGTGCACACCTCTTACTTCATACTGAGGTTAGTGTAAGACTGCTAGCCTAAGATGCAATCGAACTGGATATATCGGGGCTAGCTCTAGACATGATAATTTATATTGACTGATGCCGCACACGCCTCTTCTCATCCGGTCACCAATGGCTTGGACGTCGCATCTGCCGCCACCAACCATCGCTGATACTACGTGTTGAATGACTCCGGCACCGCGCCAACAACTGAGTCCACACGACGCCGTATCCTAGATCATCTGAGCAGCAGCTCACCGCTGCCACGCTGCCTTAGGCTTTTGATTCTGGTAATGCAAATTCCCCTCACCTCCTTTGTTTTCAGTCATTGTTCCAATATTTGCGGGTATAAACCCAATCCTAGCTATCCTTGCTGGAGATTGTTAATTTAGTGGTGTCCGATCGAAACCGAAATTAGATTTGATGTTGTTTCTATAATTTTGATCATGTCAGCGTAAGATAGAGAGAGATCAGTCACAACAGATATATGAGTTACAGTAAATTAGATCATTTGCTGAACCGCAGGTTGCAAGTTTCTTTAACACTGCTGCTGTTGTAAATAATCTATCAAGACTTGATGACAATATAATTATTTGTACTGGACTACTGAGCCATTTTTTAGCAGCCGGCAGTTACATGCCATGCTTTAGAAAAGTTGCAAGCCTTAATGTCTCCATAGCATTCACTTGTCGTAATGTCTGCCTATAATAAAGTTGGCATCAGGCCCTTTTGTTCAAAATCAATTTTGTGATTGATTTTTGGAGTTGCATCCATCAGCAAACATTAGGACTTTGTACCTTTTTCTTCTACAATTTACAAATATTCTCACAAATTAGGGATATAACAATGGTTAATCCGCCCTTCCATGTTTTTTTCATAATTGCTTTGGGTATCTGTTAATTAGGCATGAATCCATCTTCCCACATGCTGCATTACTACATATATGTATTCGACTTTTTCTAAGATATCTTTTATGACATCATGGCTCTGAACCATGAGTGAAGCAAAAATGTATACAACTGAGGGGTATAAGTATTTGGTTGCTGGACTAAACATTACATATTTAGTAACTATTTCAAAACATAAAATTTCATGATGAAGAAATCAGCTTGTCCATTTGCTTATATGGCTTGATTCTTTTCAATTTTACTGATAACGGAACTGTTTTTCTTCTGTGACATGAAGAAACAAGGGCATGTGTGAGACAGGAGAAGCAACGTATTTGACTCTCATCACGTTGAAACTGTTGCAACCATGTGTGATGTGTCAATTTTTATGATGGGACAGAGGGTAGAATCAAGATGATATGGCTATAAAAATAGCTTATAACTAATTACTAGGTACTAGCATCATATATTACATAAATTTATTTATTTATTGCGCGGGAGGGGTGGGGAGAGGGGGGACATAAATTTATTGACCTTGAACTTATTTGCACGTCCTTTATTTATCCGTCATTTAGTGGTGTTTCCATCCTAAAAATATTATTATCAGTAATAATACATCTATAGATGAAAAACTATTTTAATAATTATTTGATGACAATTCAGACGTGCGTTGCACGTACATACTTACTAGTTACCTACTAAGGGCATCTTCAACAGTTTGTATGTTAGCTTGTTGGTAAAATATGCCATGTCATCAACCAACACCTTAACATACAACAACTCCATTGGGTTGTATCTAGTTTGCCCAATAGGATGTGAGATAATAAATAAGGTACCCTCTCATTCTACATTGGAGCTTGTGCAAGGGGTGTTGGTTTATGTACATACAACCTTTCTCTCTTCCCTCATTTATTGTATGACACATCATCAAAAATCCTATGTGGCAAAGTCTACCAACAACTATCTTACAACCATTGAAGATGCCCTAATAAACCAGCTATCGCTTCTGGTCGTACGTCATGCTTTTTTCAGAAAAGTCCCTCTGTTTTTGAGAATTCAACCCGAAGTTCTCAACATAAGTCAGCCCCGAACCGATACAGCGAGGAGAAAAGAGAAAAAAAATAGCCCAGCCCGCAGGACCTTCCTCCTCGATCCCATCTCGACCTCCATCCCACCGCCGCCTCCCGCCGCCACCTCCTGCCCCGCCCAGCCCAGCCTCACCGTGCGCCGTCCACCGCAGCCGCGCCCGCACCCATCTCCCATCGATGCGCCACCATCCTCTGTATCCATGCTCCGCCGTCTGAATCCCGTTGTCGAGTCCGTCCCGCTCGCCGTGGCTAATTATCGCGTCGACCGAGACCGCGTCCCTCCCCAAACGGCGGTGATGATGGAGGGCGCCGCCCAGCTCTTGAGCGACGGAGTCGCCGGGTTCCCGCTCCTTGGGGCCAGCCCCTCCCATGTGTCGGGTCGCGCATCGGATTGGAGGCCCCTCGGGGCTGCCGCCCGTGTGGGAGTCCTGCGCGGCTGTGAGGGCTGGGGACCAAGCGGCGGGGCTCGTGGTGCGTTCCTGTCGAGGGCTGGGTTGGCCGGGATCTGAGCCTCCGTCGATGGATTTCTCGCTTCGGATTTGGTACTATCCCCATCTCCCTCTCTCCCTCTCCCTCGGTGTGGATGCACGCACCTAAACTCAAAACCTGAACTGAATCAGTGGAGCGCTCGTTGCCGGATCGTTGAACCACCGTCCTGGTCGCCGCCGCGTCAGCGCTGCCTACCACCGCATCGGCTTGGATTTGTTTGTGGCATGGGCTGGGAACTGTACGGTGTTGTCTGATGCATGTTCGGCACTGGGAGGTTTGGTCGGCTGACGCTAGGTATGAGCAGCTCTTGAGCCTGGTTGCTGGATGTGGGCACGCATGCATGTATACTCCTCAACTTGCACTGCTTATACAACACACTGCCTGTACACCACGGCCGTGGACAGGCGGACATGCTCCTACTCCTCACAAGGCACCCACAGTCTTTATTAGCAAGCTAATCCAAAACTTCAGCATGCATTTTTTAAAGGACAACTAAGTATCTTTGTTAGTAACATCTTTGTCAGAAATTAGAAAAAACGCCAGTGCATTAGTTGAGCTAATCAGCTAGCTTCATCTCTTGGATTACGCATTGATAGTATGGCACATGTTGTATCGTGATAAGCAATTTTTGTTAGGAGGTAAGATTTTAGTGTCGTCGTTCAGTTTTTGTTACATACAAAATGAATATGATTAGTTAATTCTGTTTTCTTTTAAGAGGTATTTCTCTCGCCAGCCTTTGTGTTATCCATGTGAATTCCACTAGATTTATCATCCATGTACCTAAATTGTGCATATTATCAAATTTCTGAAAAAAAAAGTTGAGCGCTTATTGTGGCCATCATCTGCATAGCACCACACCTAGAGCTAAAATCAAGTAACCTTCATGGATTTTGTTGACAAGAAAGAGAACAAACTTAATTTAATGGCTTGAAGTCAATTGCACATGTCTCATACTGCATTGCACCTTGGCCGACGCACTCGACCACGACAAGCAGCAGCTCGGGAAGCCTTTGCAACTCATGTATTTACAACATTTACAGTTCATGTATTTAGTGTGCATGCATTGCACCTTCATGGTTTTTGTTGTACTTCTGCATTTGCAACATTTACAGCTTAATGCAATCAGGAATTGGTTATAGATTTCATGTGATTTAATTTCTGAATGTTAACAACAGTGACAACTTGTGACTTCCGTAAGTTTTATTTCCATTGAGACAGAGCGGGCAATGGATCATGAGATGGAATGAAATTATAAGCAAATTGATCTGGCCATCTCTGGTTGTCAGGGAATCCATGTGATCTGTTCTACTTTGACTTGGAGTGTACAGCTATGATATTGTACATGATGAGTTTTTTTTTTCTGCTACTAGAGGTACGTCAGAGGTGGTAATTATTAGTGGCAAAAAAAGAGGCGGTAATTATTACACTCTTTATTTGCAAAAAATGAGACTGAAACAAATGCTAAGTGCGTATGTTTTGTACTTGTAGGAAAGCTATGAAGGAAGTGTTCTTCCCTTATTTTTTTATGAAGGTAAGGTATTGTTCTTGGATTCCTGCTGCTCTAGATTGCTTGGCTGCTCTAATTTATATCTTCATGGCCTTATGCTCCACCATTATCTTTGAACACTTCATACTTACTAGTACACATGCCCGTGCGTTGCAACGGGAAAATAATTGCGCAAAATCTACTCCACATGCCATTATGCAACACTTCCTACATCCAATTCTAGCAAATAACAAAAATAAGGTTACCCGAGTATCGCTTTTCGACCAAGATCCTTTGATCCTCTTCTCATGCCGTCTTTGGCCACCGATGAACCACCACTCCATTTCTCTATTCACCTATTTCTTCTGGGATTTTTTTAAAAGCATCATTTTTTATATTGAAAAGAGTTGACCTACAGCAATAAAGACAAAAGTGATGCACGTTTGAAATCATCTCCATATCACTTATTGCTTTGGTTCATTCGGAAAACAAAAATTCAATACGACAGAGTACCAAATTTCAGATCACAAGTTACTACAACACTTGCACAACAAGAAGACTAAACCAAGATTGATTATGACACGCCAGTGGTGTGGTAAGCCATGACCGCAGAAGATGTGTCCCATGTCATTCAAGCCTAGCTCCTCCTTTTGCTCCCAGCTCATTTCATACTCCTCAACTGCAATAGTTAACCAATTGACAAGGTCAGAATTATGAATTCTCAGAGGACAACCAACTTTAAACGGAAAAATCCAAAGAGGATATTCCAGCAATTCACAACAATGACTAAATCACACAGTGCAGGCAAAACGAAAACAAAAAGTTTGCAAGATCAATATCATTTGGTTCAAACTTTTGAAGTTATATGGATGAATGATGATGTTTATGATTGATTGGTTAGGCTAACTTGTTAGCGGCCGAGAAAACTTGTTTGTCAGCTGCCTATCATCTTCTGTCAAATCTCTAGCTGGAACAATGAACCAAACCGCCATGTTCCCTTGAAACTAATGTCAACAAAATAAATGTCTTACTCCAAAGTCTTGAGGAACATAGTAAAGATATACATAGGGAATTAATATAGAGTGATCCAAAAGAAGAACTAATCAATTGAAAGATATCCAGATCATATGAGGAATGAAACATCACCTTCATTAACATGTTAGACCGGGATGAACCAATCAAACAATAGTCAAATAAATAGAGGAGCAGGCATACCCAAATTCCCCAATAGGTATGTTTATCAGATGGATCAAATGACTCTAGCCATAACCCATCATTCTTGGTATGGTTTGTGGCACAGGATGGTGGTGTCACACTCCTGCAATTGACATGTGGTTAAAGTATGACCAGCAGCTGCATTCACCTCAACATAACTCAGAAGACAAATCCCCACAAAAGGAAATTCAAAAGACAGATAATAATTGGTAGAAACCTAGATCAAACTGAGTAAGAAATACCTCAGATTAAGCATTCATAATTTGATTTTCCAGTGAAAATCATAACTTGGTCAGAAAATAAAATACCTAAAGACTCTATTGTACGGGATTTGCTCCAACTCCGCCACAGAATTTTGTATTTGGGGTAGTGTATTCTATTGCAGGAAGTCTAACACAAGACTGGGGATCAATTTTATGCCAACAATGTACGGATAAAGTAATCTTTACTGAATACAATTCAGAAAAAATGCCGCCAACTACAGGTAAGTTTCCATGTATCTACTTACATGTTTTCTCAAAAATAAAATGGATGAATACTTACATGTTTCCATGTAAAAGAAATCTGCACACAACAGCTACTGTAACTGCCTACCGTTACTTGGGAGTATAATATGCAATGCTTTAAATGGCGGGTTATGGCACATAGTGGCAGAATCGTTAGCGCGCTAGCTGAACACCTTAGCATGAAGACCCTCCAAAAGATATAGTGGGCGGGGAGGAGCAATGCTTGCAGCTGGCTATCTATTTCATACTCGACATGTCGTTGACAACCAAGTGAAGCTGCTGCAACTTGTAAGGCGCGCGCATGGTGGGTGTCTTGCCATGGTTGCAGCCATGCTAATCTTTCCCTATGTCTTGGTCCATATTGGGGAAACAAATAACCTGCATACTAATCAAGAACATACTCAGAAAATGCATGCAAGGACTGAATATATGTAAGTAAAAATTATCGACCTTGCGCTACTGCTACTGTATCATTGCAACAATAAGTATTTACACCCAACATTCTGTAGAAAGAAATCTGCACACAACATTAGCTATCATTGCTTGAGACCAAAATTAACTACCTTTAGCGGTTATATCTCGCATAGAAGTATATATATCCCGTTTTTCACTTTTCTGCACAATAATCTGCAGAGAAACAACCATAGAGTAGATCTTTTCTTTAAGCATTACCAAATCTCGACATTCATCTGAACAGAAATAACAATTTGCATAGCTATTTTATTTAAGAATTACCTCAAACACATGAGCAGGTGCAAGTATCCAACAGGCAGACGCAAGGGGGATGACTGAATATTTCGTAATCGTCATGCCGTCCTAGGCGAAGTGAGGCTGCTGCTGCTTGTAAGGTACGCTCATGGTGGGCGTCCTGCCGTGGTTGCAGCAACGCTGATCTCTCCCTCGCATGGGGCCGCAATTCCGGCTCGCAGATGGCCGGCGAGCCACTGACGAGTAGCAGCAGGACCACCGCCGCACCTCACCGCTCCCTTCTCTTCAGGGGCGGAGCCAGGGGGACGAGCAGGGGCCTGGCCCCCCCAACGATAGACAGTTTTAGACAATATTAGTAGGAGCTACGAGTAATTATCAATGAGATTAGACCAATATACGTACTCGGCCCCCCTATACTCGAATCCTGGCTCCGCCACTGCTTCTCTTTCCTTTCGGCCTCCCATCTCCTTCCTCATTTGCTCCCTTTTCTCTCCCGCTCATCTCTCTCTTCTCTCATAGTTACCCGACGCCATGCCGCGCCCACCTACTGTTGTGCTCCGAGCTCCGGACGCCTTCCTTCCAGATCCACCGCCTGAGCGCCACTTCCCATCGGATCCGGCAGGTCCTCACCGACCGCGCTACCGCAAGCCCCTGCAAGGCCGCTGCCGGTTTGCCTCTCCTCACAAGTATGGGAGGTGCGGCTGCGACGGCAAGATGGCGGAGGTGCGGCGACGGCGGCGAGCTGGCCGAGGTGCCTCGGCCACGGGGCGAGCTGGCGGAGGTGTGGCGGGGGCGGCGTAAGGATGGCTCGGCTTGGGCACAGGTGAGGGGTCGAGGAGGCAGATGCGTACGGGTGACTTGTTTTTTTTCAGCGAACCGTTTTTTCTTTTGCGTGATAGATCAATGATGTACTGCGGGTTCAATTACTAAACAATACAGGGACTTTTTTGTTAAAAAGCGTGGTTTATTAGTAGGTAAAGATTTACTTTTTTTCGTTGGCTTCTTTTTGATAGTCATCTGATTTAAAAATGCTAGCATGTGCCACTTAAGTATCTTTCAGTTTCAGCAAACATATTGGATTATCTTGACATATGTTGGCATTGACAAGATAATATAGATTGTCACTATTAATTTCAATGTTCACGCTCCATGCTATTTAAATTCCTATTTGGATGGAAGTCAACACACTAAGAACTGTATGCTTGATGAATGATGTTCACAGCAATTACTCGAATTTCTTGGTTTCCGCGGTATAGTTATGCAGGTTACGTTCTGTTTGCTCTTGCATTCACTTGTGCAGACTGATGGTTAATTGTGAACTATGTGTATATTCTGTAGGTTCTTCTTAGTGAGATCAAACTAAGTACAATCGTATTTTCTTGAATTATACACATGCTATGGTTTTCATGCTCTCTGTAGTAATTATGTTGAATTCTCATAATTCCTTTTGCATTATTATGCCAAACAATTTGTATGCTAAAACCATATTTCATAATCCCATCTCCCCGCGTCGTCCCGATTTGTTCCAGCTGGGCACTGCCTCGGCTGCAAAGCGTGTGTTGTCCCACGAAGCAGGCCCTCCTTTGCAAGGCCGACGAGGATAGCCTCAACTTCGCCGCCTATTTTGGTCAATGATGTCGTTCATAATAACCATGAAGTTTTCACCGCTCAGTTCATCCAGTTGAATCCTTCTATTGTAATTCTATTCCCTACCCTTTCTTACTTGTTGGAAATTCAAGTGTGGTACACATGTGAGTATCTTCTCCTTCCCTCTATTGTATGCATGTGGTCATTTGTTATCCCGATTAAGAATCAAGATCCACTACATTCTTGAATATTGAAGACTGTTTTAGTTGGTCCAGAACTTGATAAATACAATTTCCTTGTTGGTTCCATCTGAGTTGTATTATTGATTTGGGCAGTTTTCAGTAATCTTAAGCCGTCTTCAGATTTTAGCTTCCTCAGTCATTTTGAATTATTTAACCTCAGTATGAGGTACATGTGTTCCAAAGATTAATCCTAAGAAATCTGTAGTTGACCAGTTGGGTCTGTTTGATTTGTTCAGTAGACTGCAGCGGCAGTCACCATTGTTCAGATCTATTCTAAAGCTACATTATTAGCACTGCAATATCTTTGTTACTTCAACCAAATAGTTCAACCGTGTCTTATTGATTTGGACGGGTTCTTACTAATCTTTAAGCCAACTTCAAATTTTAGCCTGCTTGGTTGATCTGGATTATTTAGTGTCAATTTTGATGCATGTCTTTAATAAAATAAGAAACTGATTTTTGGGTGCTAAAATAAACACTAAACACTACTTGCTCATGGCGACTATGTGTAGAAAGACGATCACGGTGGAGATCCCGATGGCCGACGTGAAGCCGGGGTAGAAGAAGGGCACGAACATCACCTTCCTAGAAGAAGCGATCTGATTTTTTGGGTACAGTTATGTGTTTCAAAAAGTTATTGTGATGTAATTTTTATATTAACACTATAATCTATGATGTTATGTTTCCAGACATTTTACTTTTTGCATCAGTTGAGGCACATTTTATTTTCAAATAATTTCTGAAGTAAAAGTTGTGAATGAACTGCATGATGTTTCTTGTGTCTGAATTACAGTTGAAATAAAAAAAATAGATAGCAAGGTGCAGAGGAAATGTGAGAAAAGTTGTCCAAAAACCGAAGAACCTTTTTTACTTTTCTTCCCATTACAAGTTTGCTATTTATACTATGCTTTGTTTTTACTATAACGTAAAATTTATCATGTTTTAAGATGAATTGTAAATCAAATAAGGAAAAAACTATGGTGGCCAGATTTGGTAGCCCTTAGCCCTTATCATCTTCTTATATCCAAAATACTGTTTGATCCTTGTTCAGTCTTATTTGCAGCGTAAACTATGTACACTAATCATTAGACGATCTTGGGGCGGGGCGTTGACCCATTGGCTGGGCAGCTGACTGCCAGCCCACCCGAGTTTGAGTCCCGGCACGGACGCGCGGTGCTCACGGAGTTTCTCCTATAAAGAAAAGCCAACGATTTTTTTATCTTTAGACCATCTTTGAAGATCTGACGAACAAAAGCAGAACGGTTCTTTCTATACTGTTCGAACCCCCCCAACCCCCTTTGCGTTCTCTCCCAGGGAGTGGCTAGCGCGCAACGCTGCCATGCTCCTCTGCCACGCAGTCGTCACAGGATGGGTCGGTGACCTCGCCCTCCTATTCAATGTTCTATTGGTAGCGACGTTCTCTGTCCAGGAGCATCTGGACTGGGAGGTGCTCCACGCCATGCATCTAGGCATGTACTGCAACGCCGACCACATGGCTAAGATGGCTGTTGCCGTCACCGAGTTCCGTGCTCTCTGTTCTTCATTAAATCCAGGTTTGTGGACACTACTTACCAGTTGGGAGAGAAACATAATTGATGTGTATGGAATTGCAGAATTGACACCCATGACCTATCAGTTCAACTAAGCAAAGAATGTTTGACATGCAAGGTTCTATCATGCCCGTATCTTTCTGTTCGTCTCTTTATTCTACAGAAACTGCCAATTGTTACTGTAGCTTTCTTGCCTACCAGACAAAATCAAAGGAAGGTGCTTTGTTTCTCAAGTGTTGTAGTGAAAGATTATCCTAACATAAGAGCTATATTTGTTTCATAAAAAAATATGTACTGTTGGTATACACAACGCTTAGTATGTTATTGTTAGTTCGATTTGAGTTTCTATACCATGCCAAGAGCTTTAATATTCAAAGGCACATTCTCATTTTATAAGGAGCACTCCAAGTGTCAGTATGAAAAACAGATCATGCTATTTTCTGAAACGAGAACTGAGAAATCAATCTGTATGGTTCTCTAATTTCATGGTACTAAATCTAGGTATATTAGAGGTACTGTTATGTTGGCTTCAATTAGGTGACAGGAGCATGCCAAGCTAGATCATCTATAACCTTATCATATCTTACAATTATCCACATCGTTGCAGAAAAACTCAACCTTTTTCCCCATGCCTAAAGTTATCTCGGAAGATTTCTCCAACTTCTTTCAGTGTATTCTTGGCACTAAATCCTGAGAAGTACTCTGAAAATAACAATACATTTTTTTTCTTCACCAGATGCGGAAACTATTCTTGCACAAGTGTTCCAATTTTTCATGTAAGCGTTATCTTTTATTAAAAAATAGAAAATTTTCACATTCAACCTTATCATCGATATTTATTAAAACAGGATATAAAAATGATGCACAATGACACATGAAGTAGGTTGTGCCCATTTTTTCGCCCGGTGCAACGCACGGGCATTTGTACTAGTCTAACAATAAAGCACGGATTGACTTTGTGGGTTCACCATCACAATACGCTTTTTCTCATGTGTTTACGTTTTCAGTTTGAATTTAAAACATATACACATGGTGGTACTAATGTTGCCATCGGTATAGAGATTCGACAAATTACGTTTTTCTATCCGTTATGGGCTTTGCCCCACATGGGCCGAGACTCCTTTTTAAGTTGGCATATGAGAAGATTCAACCCACGATCCTTTGTCCCAACACAACAGTTATCCAATCGCTCCAGCGCTAGCCCTCTCGGCCCCCAAGCCGCTCGCCCTCGTCGCCGCCGCCGGCCTCCATGCATCGCCTCAACGCCCGACGCCCGAATCACGCAGCCCTCCACCAGATGAACGCTGCCCGCCACCACTAGATCGTTGCCGCCATGCCAATCCTCTGTTCCTGAGGCGACACCTGCTCCGAGCCGCCGTGGATCTCGTGCTGATGGCTGATTGGGCTGGCCGTCTTCCCCCGCACAAGAACGCGAGACGCCCAAAAGCTATGGTTACCTCCGCCGGCGCGCCCCCATCCCTCTGGTCCGGCAACCCTCTCCTATCCCCAGTCGCCGTCGTAGTCCCCTGCCACCGATCCGATGCGCGGGGGCGGGAGCCATGCGAAGCGCCAGGCCGGCCAAGGCGCGGTGGAGGAGGAAGACGAGGGCGCAGGATCGTCAGGGAAGGACGCAAGAGGGCGGCCGCGCTACCCCTGCTGTTCGTCGTCGCGTCGTGCTGGAGGCCATGGTCGTGAGGCCCCAAGTGTACGTCATCACGCTATAGATCCTCTCTAATCCCTTTTCCGTCTCATATATCAATGGCATTTGAACTTCAGATTTCCATCAACTCAGCAATTGATATGAAAAATGTTCATGGACTTATGGTCCAATCCAGTCCAGAATCTTGGCAGACCACTTGGAGACGATGCATTCCTCCCTCTTCCTTCTCGATTTAACTATTTGTCTGCCATCCCCTTCTCTAATTGAAGTACAGAATGCTAGATACCTAATGTACAGCATGCTATTTGTGTGTCCCTTTTTAGTAAAGTTGGTTTAAATTATTTAGTGGTCAGCATTACTGGCTTTATGGTGAAATTAATCAAATGGTCATAGATGAATATGTGATGTCTGAAACTAGCACCATTGACTTCCTTGGAGTCCTGGACTATCAGCACTAGGCCCATTGGTTTTGAAGTTTTGTCTACAACTCTTGCCAATTTGTGCAGCCATATATTTTGTTGTGTGCTACTACTACATCAGTTAACCTGGTTTGACATTGATCCACCTTTATTTTTCCGTTGTATTGTTCTATCTCAATAATGCATATCATCAACATTCAAGACCAAATTATTCTGTGCCATCTTCACCAATTTGTTGTTTCTATACTGACCCTGCATGTTTTTTTTCTAGAGTACACAGTTCCCTTTGTTCCCTCGCTTCATCGGCCATGCCCCCCACCAAGAGCGCACGAGCATGGCAGCCACGAGCTTGACGAGCTGTATTTTTCTTGGGTGGAATTAAATTCTGATGGAATTTACAATATACTTTGTATTGTTGTTTTTTAGGTCTTACACATCTCGTGTACCCAGGGCCATCCACAACCGTCTTGAATGTTCATTAGATGTTTATTGGCTAGCTGGGGAGGACATGAATAAATCTAAAAAAACAGGTTTGTACCATTAAACACATGCTCCAAAAATGCTATACATGTTATCCTCTTTTTCCTTTTTGTAATTTACTTCATCATTGACTCAATTGTTGGTTCAACCAGTGTTTGGGGATTCAGTTCTTGATATTAGCGAATATTTTTCTGACCGGCAGGTGCATGTGCTAAGTTACAAGGCGACATCGATAGTACAAAAGCGAGTATGTTTGAGCTAGGGGCAGTACAACCTGGCTGCCCCAGCACTTCACCTAGATAAAAACAATTCTACTTTCATCCAATGGAGGCCGTGGTTTAGTTCTTGGGTTTGGCAGCCTTTTTTTGTCTACTGCTGTCCTGTGAAATGAAGCAACGGTGTTTTTGTAATATAGAACAGATATATAAGGTTGTTTAATTGCTGGGTATTTTTGCAATATAGATATAGACCGTATGAGGTTGCTCTGTTGAGATGTCAATAAGGAACTGTTCTCTGTTGCAGTTTTTGCAATCACCTTTTTGCGTGTAATTGTGTATCAGAAGATCTTATTTTTTTCAATAACTTAGGTTGGTCGGTTTGGTTGGTTGTCATGCAGGATTATGCTGGACTCTTTTGTGTGCTAATGCTTCAACAATACTTCTTGCTCACTCTCAGTTGAAAGAGGTAAGGAGCCATTTTTCCAAAGGAAATTATCAGGTATATTTCATTTCAGAATAAAGTTACTCGCATGGATAATCTGTGCCATACCTAATTATGCCTTCTATAGCCTTTGTTTATGTATGAATAGCATGAACACCTCTATATTAATAGTTTCAAAAGGGAGAAAAATAGATAAGTGCACACTGTTTCAATTAAGATAAAAGCAGTTTGAAGTGCTTATCGTATTTGAACCAAAATGTGAAATTGGCTGATAAGATATAGAAGCTAGACCATTGGAATTCTCTAGGGATTATAGATGCTAGACCATTGCAGTTTAACTAAGGAAAAGAATCTGCATAATAATATGTAATACATACATGTGTATATTATTTATTAATAATGAAAATGAAAACAAATGGGTCCACGAAGTTGTTTGGTTGCATTCTACATGAAGTTGAATTTTCATCAGTTGCATTCTACCTATATTGATTAGCCAACCTTACGAAATTCCAATGCTCATCTAAGACAAACAATTCTGAACCCTCTATTTGGTAGGGCTTATTTTAACACTCAGAATATATACAAAAAAATCACATGTTACATGGGAACTCTATTTAACATGCTGCCTATTAGTCCTATTTAATTCCCCGCTTCCTTCTCCCTTGGACTTTTTGAACAAATGGTTCTCGCCATCCGATGCTGTTTGGTCTGGATGTTGATAGATATTCTGACAGTATTCATAGTTTTTGTGCTAGATGTGCCAAATCTAAATATGGCTTACTGATTCAGTTTTTCCTCGAGCTATTATCTTACAACCAAGCTTAGTAGAGACGACATGTTAAAAAAGACAGCGTGTGCTAACACTTATTTATTTCAGTTGAATAGTTTTTTCACTGTTTTGAATTGTATATCAGATTATTAATATCATTTCCTAGGTTCTGGCCGAATGTATTTGGGTAAACACGAAAGGATGTGAGAAAGTGTTTAGTCATGGGATTCGAAGGCATAACAAACAATAGGATAAACTATACTGAGTCTCATAATGAAGAAAAGTGGAAAACTTCAATGGTTCTATGGATGATATACTATGATTGCAAATGGAGATTATGCAAGCTTGAACGTGGCGAGACTTGGAAGTGCAACCCAGCTGCAGCTCCGTCTTGCACGAAGGAAGTAGTTTTACATAGTCCGCTGTTAGAGATAACCCAAAAATGTGCAGAAAGTGATTACATAGTAGTCATCATACTGTTTGTTGGTTAAAGAAATAATAATATAGTCAAGTGATAAGCTTTGCATGGTTCTTGCTCTTTATTTGCTCTATTCAATAATTGCTTCAGTTTCAATGAAAATCGTAACTAGACTACCGTGATGGCAATGTCCTATTATTCTGCAGAACGGTAGTTTTCTTAACTTTTAATGTTTTCAATCACATCCATGGTCATGTATGCTGCTTGGCGAGATGGGAGTTATCAACCATCTAATTCTTAGCTTTTGTTGCATCATACTTCTGGATAAAGAATAACTTTCATTGCATCATACTTGATAAAAGGACGTACTTTTTGGATAACTTCTTCACCACTTATGTTCCATTCTACATTAATACTATGAAAAAAAGGCCAATATAGTGGTTTTAAGCAGGACGAGTGCTTACATTTTTTTTTTCTACCCGGTGCAATGCACGGACCCTTTTGCTAGTCTTTCCCTAATAATAAAGCACGGATTGACTCCGTGGGTTCACCGTCACAATATGCTTCTTCCCGTGATTTTGCGCTTTCAGTTTGAATTTAAAACATATATTCGAGGTGGTACTAAATTTTGAGGTTCGTGCGTTGCCTGATCGAGCACCCGATCGAGCATCCTCCTGTCTCGTACGTCCGGCCTGTCCACGAAATCAAGTAATTCAGGCCTCTTCTTTTCATGTCTCACGCATATGGGCCAAGTTGGGCCGTTGCTGCCAAAAAAAAGATGCGGCAGCAGGAATCGAACTCACAACCAGCGTTTGGATAAAATCACATGGTCCAACCGACCTAAGTCATGGTTGTTGACAGCAAAAGAGTCTCAGTTCTTTTTATGTAGTACTACCTCGCGTCTTTACCTGTAATAACACCAATTTATATACATCTGCGAATTCAAATCAATAAGCCGCCTTAAGGATTAAAAAGGAGAAGAGGGTAACCGATGGGCCCGTCTTTCCCTGGAAAGAACAAGAGACTTGGGAAAGGAAGTGGGCCAGCTGCGTGCTTTAATGGAAGAATTAAGAAGGCCCTGAAAGAAAAGGATATCGATTAACCGATTAAAATAGGCAGCCGTTGATGGAGGGAATCTTACTTTCTTAAGAAGTTTTATCTCAACATGCACACTATCCACATCATCATCATGCCACCTCATTATTTAGTTTGCAGCCTCACCACATCAGGAGCATGCCACCTTGGCATTTTCCCACTAATTATAGGATTAAACTCCGGTAATTAATTGAAGGGCGCATGTTTCGTCTTGAACTGGTCTAAAAACTGATAAAAGAAGCCTATCGGTCCCTCTCTTCATATCTAACAGGCCCACGCTTTTCTGTCCCATCTCCTTCCCCTGCCTAAGTTCAGTTACGATACGAGCGACCGAACAGGCAGTGGTCCACCAAAGTGTCCTTCGACTTTCCCCTCCGATCGATAAAAGCCAGCTTCTCTCCCTTGAAGTTCACAGTAATTAATTGGAAGGAACATGAACTGCAGACATCAATGGGTCAGAAATATTTACCCACGTTTATGCCCAACATTGATCTGAATTCTGAAACTGTTGTCCACCCGTATCAATCCTCTCCAACTCCTTCGTTTCATCTTCTGTCTCGCCCTCCCCTTAAACTATTTCACGAGACAGGTCATGGGCGTCCACTGTGCTAAAGGTTACTGCTTCATGTTTCAGTCTCCCCTTATTACGCTTATCCATGACCTTATCACTTATCAATTTGTCAGATTGTGCTCCAGCTCAAAAGGTGCCTGAAGTTTTGCTGGAAAGGGCCACCACTGATTCGTTTTCTTCAGATCTCTTGCTACTCCCATGGTACACAAACTTTCATCTCTTAATTATCTTATTTAAGTTGGATGAGCACATGCATCTTCTATTATGCTACTTTTGATTTTCACAGGAAGCTTCCATCATTAAATTTAATTAGTTACACTGGATGAGCATGCACCTTCTATTTATTTCCATGTGTAGATAGCATCAAGAGCATAGGAATTTGCTCACAAGACTCCTCCATGCAATTATTTGCTCAATCAGATTAGGTACAAACATTTCCATCTGTAGATAGCATAGTAATACAACACTACATGCTTCCTTTGAAGGCTACTTGCATTTGTATTGTTTGCAGAGGAAACATGGATAGCTAGCTCTGAAAATTGTTCGAGCTATCCTGGTAGGCACTCAGTCTCATGTTCTGTTTTTCACAGCTAGCATGCATAACCTTACAGGTTAAACCATTGCAATACTGATTCAACACATGCAGGACATTGCCAGCCATGCATGCAAGCTTCTCATGAACTATACTGATAACTTAGTCCTTTACAGTTGACTCTCATTTCATTTTGATGCAGTACATGTATCTGCAGGAATAAAAAGTCATCTCCTTTGGATAGGTTCTATTTACTTCCTTACCATGCAGTGCCCCTAATGGCAGACTACTTATCTATCAATTTGGTGACCACTTTTGACCAATATCCGTTGCACTAATGGTAGACTCTGCAACTGCAATCAAAATAATTGTATGGATGTGGTGACCATTTGGTTATGTTTGCTTTCATACCATGCCGTGAACTTCAAATACATTTTAGTTCTGAATGGTAACCAATTCTCTCCCTATACCCATGGCATAAAACGTTAGACTTAAAGTTCTGAATGGTAACAATTTTCCTACCTGCTGGATTCATTACACTAATTTTTGGCATCAAACAGTGTCATGGTTTTTCTATTTCTCACTGCAATCCTCCTATTTAACTTTACAAAATTCCCGCAGCAATGCGCGGGGTTTCGTCTAGTTAGTGGGAAAGAAGAACCCAAAATTCTGGCATGCATGGTAGCAATTATAGTACGCAGCCAACCGCCTCGGATTGATGGAGAATAAATAAAGAAATTAAAGAGGATTTGATGGAAGGACAGACATATATATGGTTGGATAATTACAAGATAATAAGGAAAGATGAAGGCTCTGGCCCTGCAAGAGAGGGATAACGCGGAGGAAGAGATCTATATATATGGTCGGCTAATTAACATGATTCTGAGGAAGACATGCAAAAGTTGCATATGGAAAGAGATGGTCGGCTATATTTATAATAAATACCCTCGGATCGATGGATGAAAAAAGAGTGCAGACATAAAAAATGCTTACAAACAGCGGCCCTAAAAGCGCGACATTTGTAAAATCAATTTTTTTTTATGAAAGCCTCAGTTCTCAAAGGAGGAGAGAGCCATGCCGCATGGCCCACAAGTCCAGCAACGCATACGTTAAGACTTTTTTTAAAAAAAATCACACATACGTTAAGAATTTTTGCAAAGAATTTCAAAGAAAATTCTTCTTCATGTTAAAGATATTTCACGTGGGTCATAAATCAAATCATCATTATGTTTTAGGTTACACTTTTTTTTTGCGGATTTACAGTGACTGGATTATGCATGGCCGATGCGATTTTCACCCGTTGCAACGCACGGGCCCTTTTGCTAGTATAATATATATAATATATATATATATAATATAATATAATAAATCACGGATTGACTCCGTGGGTTCACCGTCACAATACGCTTCTTCCCGTGATTTTGCGCTTTCAGTTTGAATTTAAAACATGTACGCGAGGTGATACTAATTCAGGGAACCACGTGGTGTGCATAATCGTTCGCTAGACTGGGCCGCCTGTTAAGGCGCTCCAAGTGCCTATTGCTTCAGGCCCACCGAAGAGGTACGCTGCCGAGTCCGGACCCGCTTTGCTGATCTCCTTCCTTTTTTTAATCCAATCTCTCGCATCATGCCAGCTCGGCCGGTGCCACGGACGCATCCCTCGCATCCAAGGACCCCTCGGTTGACCGCGAGTTCCAATCTGGCGTCCGTTTACTTCGCTGGAGCGCCATGGACGGCTAAGTGGACATCGCTATAACACGTCCATTAAACGAAACCTTGGATCGACTGCAAGTTCCACCTAGATCGCCAAAACACCATCAACTTCGCCGGAGCAGCATGGAGGCCTGGGTGCGTGACTACGCAGATCCCTTCAATTGCTACGGCGCCCCACCAGCCCAAGTTCAATTTCCTCCTTCGCCGACGACCGGCGCAGGCGGCGGTTCTCCAAGGACATGCACTCAAACTGGACGGGCCCGCCCTGCCGAGGCGCTGAAACGCCATATTGAGCGACGGCAGCCGGCGCGTGTTGGTCATCGCTCTCGACGGACTCAGATTGGCGTGCTGAGGCGGTGAAACACCGTGTTAAAGGACGGCGGCCGGCGCGTATTGGCGCTCTCAATGGGATTCAGATCACGGGCCAAGAAGAGGTCCGTCTTGGTATGGAGGTGACTGGCCCGGAGCCCCAGACAACGGCCAGGAAAACCTACCGTCCAGTCCCCGCCGTTGTCGTCGTGAAGGGGTTGCACAACATGGCACGTACCGCGTAAGGATTTCATGCACACACCATGCAGCTGTTGGGCAATCTCCAGGATGAGAACGGGGTCCAGGTCGCCGTCGCATGCAACCAGCATTCCAAGGGTATTAAGTAATCTAAATCTGCACGTTCAATCTTTTTTTTTTGCTTCTCCTTTTCTTGTTGTATTTTCTTTTTAGTGATTAGGTAGAAGCAGCTTCACTAGAATATAGATGTGGGTTACATATACGCGGAACTTTTTTTTTTTGAGAAAATCTCCGACCTATTCATCTTCAAACATGGCAGTACAACGAATACCAGAAATAATACGCGGAACTTCTTGCTATTTATTTACTAAAAGAAACAAATGCAATATCCTTACTCTCATGGAACATGCAGAGAGCTACATTTGACATGTGTATTTTGATCTATTCATACAATTTATTATTTCCAGAACTTCTTATGTCTACGGATGCCAATTTACTATAGATTATTTTGGCCACTAGGTAGCTTGCTGCCAACTAGAACTTGATCAGTAGCCGGTCAATAAAAAGGTTACTTCAGAAAAAATAAACTAAAAATACAATGCTTTTCTTTTTTTAACATAGTACAGACGCAAACGCTCATATACACGCGCATACACTCACCCCTATGAACGTACACACGCACACTCTATCCCTATGAGCACCTCTGAAAGACTGGGGCGGCATATCCTCTTGAATTTTACGAAGTCACTGTAGGCACCTCATCGTCGACGGGAACGTCTGCTCCCACTGAATGCACATCGCCGGAAATCCTGAAATAACAGTATTAGTATTTTGGTCGTTTACCACGGTAAACTTAGTATCCATGTGCAACTTCTCTAATCAGTTGATCCATACCTGAGTCATTAATCGTTCCTTTTCTGTTTATGTGTTTCCTGATAGGCCCCCATGCGACCTCTTGCATTGAGCTCTTTGCTGCATACCTGTTGGTAAAAGCCAATAATTTACACAGTATTTTTCTGAGTGTAGCAAGTTTACTTGGTATACAATTTCCTTATGTATGAGTATTTCTAAGTTGGAGAAGTAAAAACTTATCCGACTATGCATACACAGATGGTTCTGGTATGGCACTACACCATTATAAAACTTTTGATGATAGTTGGACAATCATCAAGTTTTCTTTTGATCGGCCTTTTTTCATTACTATGGAATATCCTCTGACCTTTCGAATAATTAACCCGCAATACACAGTGACGGAATTAAAGTGAAACACCCTGATATTCTGGTTAATCAACCCATAGTCCATCTTCTAAAATAAATCCTTTTAAAAAATATCCATTCTTTTAAACTCTAACTCCAATTTTAATATGCGATATATGAAATTTGATTAGAAAAATGTGTAGAATCTAAACATTGTGTTATTTTACCTGTTAATCATTTTTGAAATGCACCCCGCAAAAAAAAATCATTTTTGAAATGCTATGCAGGGTGCAACCTTAATCAATAGCGCATGATCCGTTTTTCCTTCGTTCCGACGCCGATCATAATTGCAAACGAACACCTCAACAAACCAGATTAAACACGAAAGAAACCAATGATGACCACGCATGCACGCATCGGCAAATCTTGTAAGAAAAAACATATTTCTCATATTATGATGAGAGACATGCCCTTTGGATTGAACAAATTCAAGCACATAGTAGACGTGTGCGCACTGAGGCCACCATGAGTGATGCTGGAAAGGAGGATAAATGGCAACACATATGGGATGCCAGGTTGAAATAAAGGACGTGAACCTATTCGGGAGTCATGATTATTAGTGTAGGGAGGTGTGGTATTTTTTCGAAAAAGTCCATTTTACTACCCCGAACAAAATGGGTAGTTCACATAACCCCCTGATGATTTTTTCTGCTCTCTTAACCCCCCAATCATTCCAATACCGTTCAAAAATCATCTTAGCTGGGTTTCTTAGGCGGTTTGCTGACGTGGATGAGGTCAAAGTGGTATTTGACCAGTGGGACCCCCTCAGGTGACCCGTCATTGGTGGCACGTTGTTGGCCCTCAAGTCCGCCATGGGTGCATCGGTGCCCGACGACCTCCTCTGTCCGCGCCGGAGGCAGAGCCGAGGCAGAGTGAGGGGGACCGCCTTGGTTCGTTGGAGAAGGGCACCACAAGAGGAGGCAGGAGTGCACGGTGGCCGCAGCGGCTCCGCCCAGGATCCGTGGTGGCGCTCGCCCGGATCAGGGTTAGGAGGCGCGGCTGGGTGAGAGAGGTTCGCCCCGGCCTGAGGGAGGAGGGCCGCGAACTGGATCCAATTCGCAAGGCCGCCAGCGCGCTGCAGCGGGGCCGAGGTGTGGCGTGGAGGTGCGGGGGCTCGCCGTGATCCGGAGCAGGCTGTGTGGAACGAGGACAGGGTGTAGTGGTGCTTTAGCTAGTCGTGGCAACTCCGATTGAGAGGAGCGAATTTTTCTACAGCTGTGTTGTCGCAGGCTCGCAGCCCCAGAGCGCAATCGCGTACTCGCTCTGCGATTTGAACAAATTTTTATACAGCGGATTTTTCTACAACATACATACATCAATTCCTCGACTCACAATACCTCTGTTCATGTCCTCAGCCGTCGCCGCTACCATCGCATGCTGTCCGCTGGTAGACCCGGCGTGTGCTCCAGGCAGCGGGAGCATGTCGAGAGACACGAGGGTGTCGGGCGAGACGGCGCCCACTGAAGGAAATATGCCCTAGAGGCAATAATAAAGTTATTATTTATTTCCTTACATATCATGATAAATGTTTATTATTCATGCTAGAATTGTATTAACCGGAAACATAATACATGTGTGGATACATAGACAAACAGAGTGTCACTAGTATGCCTCTACTTGACTAGCTTGTTAATCAAAGATGGTTAAGTTTTCTAACCATAGACAAAGGAGTTGTCATTTGATTAACAAGGTCACATCATTGGTTGAATGATCTGATTGACATGACCCATTCCATTAGCTTAGCACCCGATCGTTTAGTATGCTGCTATTGCTTTTATCCATGACTTATACATGTTCCTATGACTATGAGATTATGCAACTCCCGTTTACCGTAGGAACACTTTGTGTGCTATCAAACGTCACAACGTAACTGGGTGATTCTAAAGGTGCTCTACAGGTGTCTCCGAAAGTATTTGTTGGGTTGGCGTATTTCAAGATTGGGATTTGTCACTCCGAATGTCGGAGAGGTATCTCAGGGCCTTCTCGGTAATGCACATCACATAAGCCTTGCAAGCATTGCAACTAATGAGTTAGTTGCGGGATGATGTATTACGGAACGAGTAAAGAGACTTGCCGGTAACGAGATTGAACTAGGTATTGGATACCGACGATCGAATCTCGGGCAAGTAACATACCGATGACAAAAGGAACGACGTATGTTGTTATGCGGTCTGACCGATAAAGATCTTCGTAGAATATGTAGGAGCCAATATGGGCATCCAGGTCCCGCTATTGGTTATTGACCGGAGAGGTGTCTCGGTCATGTCTACATTGTTCTCGAACCGTAGGGTCCGCACGCTTAAGGTTACGATGACAGTTATTATGAGTTTATGCATTTTGATGTACCGATGGAGTTCGGAGTCCCGGATGTGATCATGGACATGACGAGGAGTCTCGGAATGGCCGAGACGTAAAGATTGATATATTGGACGGCTATGTTCGGACATCGGAATGGTTCCGAGTGGTTTCGGATAATACCGGAGTGCCGGAGGGGTTACCGGAACCCCCCGGGGAAGTATGGGCCTTATGGGGCCGCGAGGGGAGAGAGAGGGCCGCGCCAGGAGGTGGCGCGCACCCCCCCATGGGCAGTCCGAATTGGACAAGGAGGGGGGGCGCGGCCCCCCTTTCCCTCTCCCTCTCCCTCTCTTTCCTTCCCCCTTCCTCCCTCCTAGTTTGACTAGGAAAGGGGAGTCTAGGAGGAGGACTCCCCCCTCCCTTGGGGCTCCCCCCTTGCTCCTTTATATACGGGGGCAGGGGGGCACCCTAGAACACAGAAGTTGATCCTTGAGATCGTTCCTTAGCCGTGTTCGGTGCCCCCCTCCACCATATTCCACCTCGATCATATTGTCGCAGTGTTTAGGCGAAGCCCTGCGTCGGTAGTTCATCAAGATCGTCACCACGCCGTCGTGCTGACGGAACTCATCCCCGGAGGTTTTGCTGGATCGAGACCCGGGGACGTCATCGAGCTGTACATGTGTCAAGAACTCGGAGGCGCCGGAGTAACGGCGCTTGGATCGGTCGGATCGCGAGGAGGACGTACGACTACTTCCTCTACGTTGTGTCAACGCTTCTGCTTCGGTCTATGAGGGTACGTAGACAATACTCTCCCCTCTCGTTGCTATGCATCACCATGATCTTGCGTGTGCGTAAGAATTTTTTTGAAATTACTACGTTCTCCAACAGTGGCATCCGAGCCTGGTTTTTATGGTTTGATGTTTTGCACGAGTAGAACACAAGTGAGTTGTGGACGATACAAGTCATACTGCCTATCAGCATGTCATACTTTGGTTCGGCGGTATTGTTGGATGAAGCGGCCTGGACCGACATTACGCGTACGCTTACGCGAGACTGGTTCTACCGCTGTGCTTTGCACACAGGTGGCTGGCGGGTGTCAGTTTCTCCAGCTTTAGTTGAACCGAGTATGGCTACGCCCGGTCCTTGAGAAGGTTAAAACGGAGTCTATTTGACAAACTATCGTTGTGGTTTTGATGCGTAGGTGAGATTGGTTCTTGCTTAAGCCTGTAGCAGCCACGTAAAATTTGCAAGAAACAAAGTAGAGGACGTCTAACTTGTTTTTGCAGGGCATGTTGTGATGTGATATGGTCAAGACATGATGCTATATTTTATTGTATGAGATGATCATGTTTTGTAACCGAGTTATCGGCAACCGGCAGGAGCCGTATGGTTGTCGCTTTATTGTATGCAATGCAATCGCCCTGTAATGCTTTACTTTATCACTAAGCGGTAGCGATAGTCGTAGAAGCATAAGATTGGCGAGACGACAACGATGCTACGATGGAGATCAAGGTGTCGCGCCGGTGACGATGGTGATCCTGATGGTGCTGCGGAGATGGAGATCACAAGCACAAGATGATGATGACCATATCATATCACTTATATTGATTGCATGTGATGTTTATCTTTTTATGCATCTTATCTTGCTTTGATTGACGGTAGCATTATAAGATGATCTCTCACTAAAATTATCAAGAAGTGTTCTCCCCGAGTATGCACCGTTGCCAAAGTTCGTCGTGCCCAGACACCACGTGATGATCGGGTGTGATAAGCTCTACGTCCATCTACAACGGGTGCAAGCCAGTTTTGCACACGCGGAATACTCGGGTTATACTTGACGAGCCTAGCATATGCAGATATGGCCTCGGAACACGGAGACCGAAAGGTCGAGCGTGAATCATATAGTAGATATGATCAACATGATGATGTTCACCATTGAGAAATAATCCATTTCACGTGATGATGGGTTATGGATTAGTTTTGATTTGGATCACGTAATCACTTAGAAGATTAGAGGGATATCTATCTAAGTGGGAGTTCTTAAGAAATATGATTAATTGAACTTAAACTTATCATGAACATAGTCCCTGATAGTATCTTGCTTGTTTATGTTGATTGTAGATAGATGGCTCGTGCTGTTGTTCCGTTGAATTTTAATGCGTTCCTTGAGAAAGCAAAGTTGAAAGATGATGGTAGCAATTACACGGTCTGGGTCCGTAACTTGAGGATTATCATCATTACTGCTCAGAAGAGTTACGTCCTGGAAGTACCGCTGGATGCCAGGCCTGCTGCTGGAGCAACGCCAGATGTTATGAACGTCTGGCAGAGCAAAGCTGATGACTACTCGATAGTTCAGTGTGCCATGCTTTACGGCTTAGAACCGGGACTTCAACGTCGGTTTGAAAACCATGGAGCATATGAGATGTTCCAGGAGTTGAAGTTGATATTCAAACAGAATGCCCGGATTGAGAGATATGAGGTCTCCAATAAGTTCTATAGCTGCAAGATGGAAGAGAATAGTTCTGTCAGTGAGCATATACTCAAGATGTCTGGGTATTATAATCACTTGAATCAGCTGGGAGATGATTGCGTCATTGACAGAATTCTCCAATCACTGCCACCAAGCTACAAAGGCTTCGTGATGAACTATAATATGCAAGGGATAGATAAATCTATCACCGAGCTCTTCGCAATGCTAAAGGCTGTGGAGGTAGAAATCAAGAAGGAGCATCAAGTGTTGATGGTCAATAAGACCACTAGTTTCAAGAAAAAGGGCAAAGGGAAGAAGAAGGGGAACTTCAAGAAGAACAGCAAACAAGTTGCTGCTCAAGAGAAGAAACCCAAGTCTGGACCTAAGCCTGAAACTGAGTGCTTCTACTGCAAGCAGACTGGTCACTGGAAGCGGAATTGCCCCAAGTATTTGGCGGACAAGAAGGATGGCAAGGTGAACAAAGGTATATGTGATATACATGTTATTGATGTGTACCTTACTAGAGCTCGCAATAGCACCTGGGTATTTGATACTGGTTCTGTTGCTAATATTTGCAACTTGAAACAGGGACTACGGATTAAGCGAACACTGGCAAAGAACGAGGTGACGATGCGCGTGGGAAACGGTTCCAAAGTCGATGTGATCGCAGTCGGCACGCTACCTCTACATCTACCTTCGGGATTAGTATTAGACCTAAATAATTGTTATTTGACGCCAGCGTTGAGCATGAACATTATATCTGGATCTTGTTTGATGCGAGACGGTTATTCATTTAAATCAGAGAATAATGGTTGTTCTATTTATATGAGTAATATCTTTTATGGTCATGCACCCTTGAAGAGTGGTCTATTTTTTATGAATCTCGATAGTAGTGATACACATATTCATAATGTTGAAGCCAAAAGATGCAGAGTTGATAATGATAGTGCAACTTATTTGTGGCACTGCCGTTTAGGTCATATCGGTATAAAGCGCATGAAGAAACTCCATGTTGATGGACTTTTGGAGTCACTTGATTATGAATCACTTGGCACTTGCGAACCGTGCCTCATGGGCAAGATGACTAAAACACCGAGCAACAGATTTGTTGGAAATCATACATACAGATGTATGTGGTCCGATGAATGTTGAGGCTCGTGGCGGATATCGTAATTTTCTCACCTTCACAGATGATTTAAGTAGATATGGGTATATCTACTTAATGAAACACAAGTCTGAAACATTTGAAAAGTTCAAAGAATTTTAGAGTGAAGTTGAAAATCATCGTAACAAGAAAATAAAGTTTTTACGATCTGATCGTGAAGGAGAATATTTGAGTTACGAGTTTGGTCTACATTTGAAACAATGCGGAATAGTTTCGCAACTCACACCGCCCGGAACACCACAACGCAATGGTGTGTCCGAACGTCGTAATCGCACTTTACTTGATATGGTACGATCTATGATGTCCCTTACAGATTTACCGCTATCGTTTTGGGGTTATGCTCTAGAGACGGCCGCATTCACGCTAAATAGGACACCATCGAAATCCGTTGAGACGACGCCTTAAAGTTTGGGGCTGCAATGCTTATGTGAAAAAGCTTCAACCTGATAAGCTCGAACCCAGATCGGAAAAATGTGTCTTCATAGGATACCCAAAAGAAACTGTTGGGTACACCTTCTATCACATATCCGAAGGCAAGACATTTGTTGCTAAAAATGGATCCTTTCTAGAGAAGGAATTTCTCTCGAAAGAAGTGAGTGGGAGGAAAGTAGAACTTGATGAGGTAACTGTACCTGCTCCCTTATTGGAAAGTAGTACATCACAGAAATCTATTTCTGTAGCACCTACACCAATTAGTGAGGAAGCTGATGATGTTGATCATGAAACTTCAGATCAAGTTACTACAGAACCTCGTAGATCAACCAGAGTGAGATCCACACCATAGTGGTACGGCAATCCTGTTCTGGAAGTCATGCTACTAGATCATGACGAACCTACGAACTATGAAGAAGCGATGGTGAGCCCAGATTCCGCAAGATGGCTAGAAGCCATGAAATTTAAGATGGGATCCATGTATGACAACAAAGTATGGACTTCGGTTAATTTGCCCGAGGGTCGGCAAGCAATAGAGAACAAGTGGATCTTTAAGAAGAAGACTGATGCTGACGGTAATGTTACTGTCTACAAAGCTCGACTTGTCGCAAAAGGGTTTCGACAAGTTCAAGGGATTGACTACAATGAGACCTTCTCACCCGTAGCGATGCTTAAGTCTGTCCGAATCATGTTAGCAATTGCCGCATTTTATGATTATGAAATTTGGCAAATGGATGTAAAGACTGCATTCCTGAATGGGTTTCTGGAAGAAGAGTTGTATATGATGCAACCAGAAGGTTTTATCGATCCAAAGGGAGCTAACGAAGTGTGCAAGCTCCAGCGATCCATTTATGGACTGGTGCAAGCATCTCGGAGTTGGAATAAACGCTTTGATAGTGTGATCAAAACATTTGGGTTTATACAGACTTTTGGAGAAGCCTGTATTTACAAGAAAGTGAGTGGGAGCTCTGTAGCATTTCTAATATTATATGTAGATGACATATTACTGATTGGAAATGATATATAATTTCTGGATAGCATAAAGGGATACTTGAATAAGAGTTTTTCAATGAAAGACCTCGGTGAAGCTGCTTACATATTGGGCATTAAGATCTATAGAGATAGATCAAGACGCTTAATTGGACTTTCACAAAGCACATACCTTGACAAAATTTTGAAGAAGTTCAAAATGGATCAAGCGAAGAAGGGGTTCTTGCCTGTTTTGCAAGGTGTGAAGTTGAGTAAGAGTCAATGCCCGACCACTGCAGAAGATAGAGAGAAGATAAAAGATGTTCCCTATGCTTCAGCCATAGGCTCTATCATGTATGCAATGATGTGTACCAGACCTGATGTGTGCCTTGCTATAAGTTTAGCAGGGAGGTACCAAAGTAATCCAGGAGTGGATCACTGGACAGCGGTCAAAAATATCCTGAAGTACCTGAAAAGTACTAAGGAAATGTTTCTCGTATATGGAGGTGACAAAGAGCTTGTCGTAAAGGGTTATGTTGATGCAAGCTTTGTCACTGATCCGGACGATTCTAAGTCGCAAACCGGATACGTATTTACATTAAACGAAGGAGCTGTCAGTTGGTGCAGTTCTAAACAAAGCGTCGTAGCGGGATCTACATGTGAAGCGGAGTACATAGCTACTTCGGAAGCAGCAAATGAAAGAGTCTGGATGAAGGAGTTCATATCCGATCTAGGTGTCATACCTAGTGCATCGGGTCCAATGAAAATCTTTTGTGACAATACTGGTGCAATTGCCTTGGCGAAGGAATCCAGATTTCACAAGAGAACAAAGCACATCAAGAGACGCTTCAATTCCATCCGAGATTTGGTCCAGGTGGGAGACATAGAGATTTGCAAGATACATACGGATCTGAATGTAGCAGACCCGTTGACTAAGCCTCTTCCACGGGCAAAACATGATCAGCACCAAGACTCCATGGGTGTTAGAATCATTACTATGTAATCTAGATTATTGACTCTAGTGCAAGTGGGAGACTGAAGGAAATATGCCCTAGAGGCAATAATAAATTTATTATTTATTTCCTTACATATCATGATAAATGTTTATTATTCATGCTAGAATTGTGTTAACCGGAAACATAATACATGTGTGGATACATAGACAAACAGAGTGTCACTAGTATGCCTCTACTTGACTAGCTTGTTAATCAAAGATGGTTAAGTTTCCTAACCATAGACAAAGGAGTTGTCATTTGATTAACAAGGTCACATCATTGGTTGAATGATCTGATTGACATGACCCATTCCATTAGCTTAGCACCCGATCATTTAGTATGCTGCTATTGCTTTTATCCATGACTTATACATGTTCCTATGACTATGAGATTATGCAACTCCCGTTTACCGTAGGAACACTTTGTGTGCTACCAAACGTCACAACGTAACTGGGTGCTTATAAAGGTGCTCTACAGGTGTCTCCAAAAGTATTTGTTGGGTTGGCGTATTTCAAGATTGGGATTTGTCACTCCGAATGTCGGAGAGGTATCTCAGGGCCTTCTCGGTAATGCACATCACATAAGCCTTGCAAGCATTGCAACTAATGAGTTAGTTGCGGGATGATGTATTACCGAACGAGTAAAGAGACTTGCCGGTAACGAGATTGAACTAGGCATTGGATACCGACGATCGAATCTCGGGCAAGTAACATACCGATGACAAAAGGAACGACGTATGTTGTTATGCGGTCTGACCGATAAAGATCTTCGTAGAATATGTAGGAGCCAATATGGGCATCCAGGTCCCGCTATTGGTTATTGACCGGAGAGGTGTCTCGGTCATATCTACATTGTTCTCGAACCGTAGGGTCCGCACGCTTAAGGTTACGATGACAGTTATTATGAGTTTATGCATTTTGATGTACCGAAGGAGTTCGGAGTCCCGGATGTGATCACGGACATGACGAGGAGTCTCGGAATGGTCGAGACGTAAATATTGATATATTGGACGGCTATGTTCGGACATCGGAATGGTTCCGAGTGGTTTCGGATAATACCGGAGTGCCGGAGGGGTTACCGGAACCCCCCGGGGAAGTATGGGCCTTATTGGGCCGCGAGGGGAGAGAGAGGGCCGCGCCAGGAGGTGGCGCACGCCCCCCCATGGGCAGTCCGAATTGGACAAGGAGGGGGGGGGGGGCGGCCCCCCTTTCCCTCTCCCTCTCCCTCTCTTTCCTTCCCCCTTCCTCCCTCCTAGTTGGACTAGGAAAGGGGAGTCTAGGAGGAGGACTCCCCCCTCCCTTGGCGCGCCTCTAGGCCGGCCGGCCCTCCCCCCTTGCTCCTTTATATACGGGGGCAGGGGGCACCCTAGAACACAGAAGTTGATCCTTGAGATCGTTCCTTAGCCGTGTGCGGTGCCCCCCTCCACCATATTCCACCTCGATCATATTGTCGCAGTGTTTAGGCGAAGCCTTGCGTCGGTAGTTCATCAAGATCGTCACCACGCCGTCGTGCTGACGGAACTCATCCCCGGAGGTTTTGCTGTATCAAGAACCGGGGACGTCATCGAGCTGTACGTGTGTCAAGAACTCGGAGGCGCCGGAGTAACGGCGCTTGGATCGGTCGGATCGCGAGGAGGACGTACGACTACTTCCTCTACGTTGTGTCAACGCTTCCGCTTTGGTCTACGAGGGTACGTAGACAATACTCTCCCCTCTCGTTGCTATGCATCACCATGATCTTGCGTGTGCGTAGAATTTTTTTTGAAATTACTATGTTCCCCAACATCCACCGCGTTCTCAGCGCGCCACACCACGGACTCTCAGCGTGCAGCCCGGCGTCACTAATGTGCTCCCTCGAGCAGAGCATGGTCCTAACTCCTAACACGCGTAGACTGAAGCACGTACACATCTCGGCCCGAACTGACAGCTTGAGGTCTTGAGGATGCCCAATTCCTACTGGCTCGGTCCGCCACATGCACACGCAGCGCCGCACACGGCAGCCATGAAACGCGCGGTCGATGTGCGCTCCCATGGGTGCTGTCCGCGTCTTACACTGCCGCTGCCACCGGATGCAGACGAAAATTTCAGGCAACAAAACGCAGAAACATTCGATTCCTGCTCACCATGGCAAGCTTCCAGTACGCGACCTTGAGGTCGGCATCGGAGCACTCCTTGTTCAGCCCCAGTCTGGCGTACAGGTCGATGCCGGCGGCACCCAGCTCCCTGCACCTGTCGCCGCCGGTGGCCATGCCGCTTGCATAGCCGGCAGGAGAGGCCCGAGGCTGCAGAGGGAAGGAGGAGACCCATGGTCAACAAAACAGCCTTGACCGAGTCCAACTAGCAAAACTACCCAACTAAATCCACTTTGGGTCGGTATTGAACGGGATTGGTTTTATTAAGGGGTTAAGTGAACCATTTTAGACTTCAGGGGGTTATGTGAACCACCCATTTTGTTTGAGGGAGTATAATGGACTTTTTTCTATTTTTTCCCGTTGCAACGCACGGGCTCTTTTGCTAGTTAGACTAGCAAAAGACTAGCAAAATAGCCCGTGTGTTGCAACGGGAAAATAAATCATCGCATGTCCCTAATGCACCATCAGCATTGCTGCTTTTCCTCGTCACTATCTTCGATGCTGGTCAAGTTCTCCGCCTATTCACGATGAATGTGATGAAACCTAAGGTGATGAGCTTGCTAATAACACTTAGCACACCACTTTAGTGAGCCCTTTCCTACAGCCACATGTATTGACGAACTTGTAATGATGGTGGGCACCATCCTTGTGTCATCTAGACTTGATGCATGCACCATCCTTAATACCGGTTTAAAAGAACTACTCAAATGAGTAACCCACCATTTTCCATGACAACTTTGACAGTCCCATGCTTATCTCCAATATATGTGAGTATATAGCTAAAAAATACCTCTTATTCTCACAAAAATGGCAAAGTACAAACTGAGGACAAGAACTAAATTCTAGATTATGCAAAGCAATTTAAGATCACATATGTTTCAGATTTAAGAAGAATATGCACCTATGATTTCACTATTAGGGAACATCTAGAACTATGTTCATTAAGTACAAACAACACAATCCATTTAAAGGAGATAAATTTATTACCTTTTACCTTCTATTTTTCAGCTATAAGCATTAATTAGTATTTTGATGCATGTACCATAAAAGGCATGCCCACTATAGCTTAAATTAATTCAGAACCTCATCAAGTTGTGATTTTGATGGTGAGCTCAGTATCTAAGTAGTAGTAAGTAGTGAGTAGTTCATTTGAAGCGACGACAATTTGTGTATCATGGAAGTTTGCATAATATAATCTGACAAAAGAAAAGGACCACACGAAGATTGTACGAACAATCGTATCCAACATATAAACAAATATCTTGATTCTCCATTATGTAACATAAGGAGTGCGGAAATAGTAAGTTTAGTCCCAGTTTTACAATTAAGTTTAGTGGATTAGACACCCAAGCTCTAGATAAACTTGCATCATTTTCTCTATTCCATATACATAGTTTCCATCTAAGACTTATTTGAGTTTACCTCAACAACATGAAATCACTCTTCCATGGCAAACTCACAAATGTTTTTACACAGCTGTGTATTTGTCTACACATGCTGATATATGAGCACAAGTACGCACTGTGAAATGTGAATGCGCACACACACTGTACTACATTGATGAAGTTTCGGCGTCGGTGGACAATTTGTTAGCTCTGCGTTAGATGGTCCTGCACTCCTATCGTGGCTTCAGATGAAACATGTCACGGAGAGTTTCTGCATCGGTGAACTAATTTTCTACCTACCACATTACTGTAGAGGAGAGATGCACACTTTCTGATTGGTTCTGCCAGATCACAAGCTAGCTCTGCATAAATTGATTCCTTCCGGCCGGAAGACACATATCCATCCAGCTGCTTGTCTGCTTGCCCACGGTGGCTCGAAACGTAGTCATGCTCTTGACCTGGACGCTCCCAACGCTCCTCTCCACCCTGTATCTGTATGTACAACGCCACCTGCTCCTGCTCCCTTATGAACAACTCGCGGTGAGAGCCTCTCGCGTATCTGATCGGCGGCGGCCGGCCGAGGAGCTAGCGGAGACAGATGCGAGCGTTTCCACTGACATGACACGACGGATATGCTGGTGACTGTGAAGACGGGGCAGGTGCCGATGATGAGTAGCAGATGAGAGCAAATTTCGGCCAATCGCTTTGATCCATCTCAAACCTCCCACACCCCACCATACCTCGCCCGGACACCTAGCCCTCGTCATCGCCGCGGTTCCCCAACCTCCCTACCTCCACCGCACTTCGCCACCTTCCCAGCCTTCGGACGCACACATCGTTGTCGTGGTTCCATGCTTCCAGCTGCCGGTAAACCCTCCACCAATGCGCTTTCCCTCGCCGCCCGAGGTTAGTACGGGGAGAACGAAAGAACGAACGGGGGCAGTCGCACACGCGAGCTATCCGGTGTTGGTTTCTCGAGATATCGGAGATCACGTTGGTGAAGGGCGTCCGCGCCCGGCGCCGGCCGAGGCAAAGCGGTAAGTGCAGATCTCTCAGGTGTCCTATTAATGAGAGATATTTTTTTGAGCATATTAATGAGAGATATTAGGGTAGGCATCAAGGGATTCAGAGATTGACTCTGAGCGAGAGTTCGAGTAGGAAAGCGCTTCAGGGGGGAGCAGTCAACGATGGGGATTTTCTCTAGCATGGGCTGAAGCCCAATCTGGCGCGAGCGGAAGCGACAGAGCGTTGGCCCATCAAACTAGCTAGTAGTGTAGGAAATAAATAAATCAGGAACGAACTTACTTGGGGCAAGCTGGGATTATTTAACAGAAGAAAGAATCCACTTTCGTACATACAACTGTGTCCTAGCCTGGTGGATCGTACAAGTGAAAACAAGCAGGTTCAGGGATCTGAACCCCAAGTGAACCCCAAGTTCAGCGCGACGTAATAAATTAGACTAGCAGCCGCGCCAGATACTGAGAGCAAAAGTAAAACATTTTTTTTCAAAAACTGAATATATTTTAGAACGCAAATATTTAAATTCTAGCACTAAAAAAATAACATTTTTGTTATTTTTTAACCTGAATATTTTGTAAAACATGAACAATTTTCAAATACTAGGAGGTATTATAATGATTTTTTTGAATTAGCGAACATTTTTTAAAATAACATTTTTGTTATTTTTTAACCTGAATATTTTGTAAAACATGAACAATTTTCAAAAACTAGGAGGTATTATAATGATTTTTTTTGAATTAGCGAACATTTTTTAAAAACACAAAAAATTGAACTTGAATTTGAAATGGTAAAGATTTGTTCAAAACATAAATATTCTTGAAAAATGGGAGGACTATAGCTAATTTTTTTTTAAATCTATACCTACTAATAAAACGGGGTGATTCTTTGAAATACACCCACGGATGCATTGTTTTAGTTTAATTTATTAAACTAGGGGTATGGAAGGAGTCCTTTTCTTCGTCACCTCCTCACGTACGACCAGCCTATCTCGGCCCAGTGACACCCGTCATAATTGATGAGGAGTCCAATTACGACTTCATCGTCTATCTGACACAAACTACTCAATTTATATGATAGCTCGGACATATATTATATGCACTAATTTTTCCTAATATATTACTCGAATCATAAAAAAGTCTTTGTTCAAGCTCGTCATCTCGCCGGACATGTTTGCTCAATGGGTAAGGACGTATGGGGACTGTTTCCTCCCGTTGCAACGCACAGGCATGTTTGCTAGTAGAGGCCTATTGATGATCCAGGCCGGGTTGGTACTACTATTAGGCTTTGTCCATCTAGTTTGTCTTATTCATTGAATTTGACCAAGTGATTTGTCAAATGGATAGACAGAATACTTCGATGAACCTTCAGTGAACATGCTTCATTTCCCAGTCTGCAATACGTTTGCTTGCTTAGTGCTGCAAGTGATGACTTCAGTACATCACGTCATCACCTGAATATGCATCCCCTTAACTAACCCAAAAGGCTCAGACCTAACACAATATTTCTACTTTCCTACCAAAAAATAAACTAAGAGCACCTATTTCATTAGGTGATTGAGAACAAAAAAAGTTTCAGTCGATCTATCCTAGCCACATGATGATAATTCAACGGTTCCCATCTTTCTACTGTTTATCTTTAATGTCCGGCAACATATCTTCTTCCTCCCATACACCCACCTCCCAACCCAAGTTGAACCCCATGTTCCCGACCCCCACGGCCGGTGGGCGCTGCCGCATGCCGCCTCACCCTTCCATGGCCACCGCCCGCCGCCTTTTTGAAGCCGCACAAGTCCATCCCGCCACCCGCCCACCGACAGCCTCCGCCCCTCCCAACTGGCCCCGCACACCGAACAGTCAACCGGCTATGATGTTGTTGCTGTAGTGTCCCCGTCTCTGGTCATTCCCCTCTTAGGCCCTGCCAGCTTGCCCACGCATCGTTTCGCTATGCTAGGTTTGCTTAGAGAATACCTATGAGGAATGTGAATGGCTTGGGCAGGGCTAGGACAAGTATTGGCATAGCGTCTGCGTGGCCACCGTGTCCTTCACTAGATCCATGGTAGCATTTCTCAATCTGCAATACATATGAGATGGCCATTCGATTAGGTGCGGTTTATGGTGGATTATTTTTTCCACGCTTCTAAATAGTACTGTAATTTACCTGCTCACATGAGAAACCCCTTGTTGGATTACAGCCGTAATGTTCTACCCTATTTTTTAGAGGATACAATATTCTACCCTTGTATAATGGCATTTGGGTTGTAATATCCCAAAGTTTATTTCGAAGTATTATATAGAAGCATATCCATTTGCATATCCTTTTTATCACCTTTTGTATTTTGGTATATTCATAATTCATTTCCATTTTGGTTTGAACTATAAAAGAGAAGGCGGTACCATTACTTCCTCAACTATATAAAATGGAGATGTTACTAATATTCCACAAATTGCATTTTCAGAGTTCAACAAATAATTATGGGAATTATAAAACCCTAAATAGTATTTTAGGAAATTTTGAAGGTCATAATGCATTTAGAAAAGTGATTTCCCAAAAAATTGCATTTGAACATAATAAATTTTTGAAGTCCTAAATAAGTTTTTTGATTTATTGTATTTTTCTAGTATTGTTTGGACAAGGCTTGTATTTACAATTTGAATCAAACCGAGTCTATACAGTAGAAATTATCAAATCTAGTCTAACTCCCTAAACCTATTTGGTCAGGCCCATATCTTTCTCTCCATTCTTTCACCCCTGAGCGAAACTGAGCACAACCGTGTGTGACTCAATGCAGCCTAGCCGGGCGAGCCAGGCGGTCCAGCCCTACCAGCTTCCCTTTCTCTGTTTCTCTTTTTTGGCGACTTGGGACCGTCTGGTTCGTCCTCCACCTCGCAGCCGGCGAGACGCCGCTCGAGAATTGGCCTCCCATTACCCCTCCATCTTCCCCGATCCAAAAGAATCGTTGAGAGCCCCCAGCAACACCCTCCCTTCCTTAGTATGCCATCAAATCGACCGAAGCGAACATTACACCACAACCGAAACAGCCGGCACTACCTAACCGCGAGCACTAAAATCGACCACCCCTTCCGCTATAAAGGAAGAATAAAAGAAGAATTACTGGGGCCCGAAACCCTCACCAAACGGGTTGTGTGCTCCACAGTGTCTACAATTCCCCAATGGGCCATGTAGGGCATCTCAATACATATCGGACCAACTCTAAGAGATACTGTAAAACGAGTCATCCGCGTACAAAGGTACTCCCTCCGTCCCACAATATAAGATGTTTTTGCAAGCTAACATAGCTTGCTAAAAATGTCTTATATTGTGGGCCTGAAGGAGTATGTTTTATCATTTAGCAAAAAATTGACCGGAATAGATAACATAAACGGAGGCGTATGCATTGGGGGGGGGGGGGGGGGGGGTATGCTAAAAAACAGGCCGCACAAAGTTCGCACGTCCCGTACACGGGGCAATATATACAACATATCAAATAGCCCGCTCAAGATCCGCTATGGATGCGGAATAGAGCTCGCCTCTAGGGCCCAACAACTTGGTAATGGCTGACACTTCTCATTCTTGACCAACACGACCATCAGATACTCCTCCCCCGGTTCCGTCTTGCGCCTGGAAGGGCGTCCTGCGAGCTCCGGCCGGCCTCAAAGTCGGCCAGAGATTTTGGCTGGCCTTTGACCCTCAGTGCTCCCGAACGAGCTCCACCTAGCCGGTGGTGATCTTCGTGTTATCCTATGACTTCCCTCCCTCAAAACCTTAAGGTAAGAGGAATGTCGATTTTTTTCTTGTCAAGAAGCTTGCCGAAAGGACATCGAGAGAGCTTTATGTGTGTTACAAGCTCATTTAGCTCTTGTTCAAGGTCCTCCTCATTTCTAGGGCAGGGAATCCCTCACCAATATCATGAAGGCTTGTCTGATTCTCTAGAGCAGGATGATGGACGATGAGAGGGGAATTGACTTGGACTTTGAGTATCCCAATTGACTTTCTTGAGACATACCGAGAAATTGAAGACCAAACTTCACTTAGCCAACTTCATGAAGATCTCATTGAGCATCAGTGGAAATATTTTGGAGATGGACTTCTTTGATTTGATCATGTTTCCTCGTTTTATTCATGGTTGATTTGAGAACATATTTTATTTGCTTTTTATTTAAATTTTAACTGCTATTGTAATCTGGATTATTGTTGTTCAAACTCAAACTCGCTCTGTACCCAAAGAACCTTTTATGGTATATGCCATAAGACGTGTTTACGGTGTGAACTTTTACGTTATCTGCTAGAGTTGCCGTTAGTTGTTGATAAAAAATTCAATGTATGAAAATTGATGATTTGCTGGAGAATAAGTGAAGAGAAAGAGTAAACTTGTACTTCCTTCGTCTGTGTTTATTAGCCCCGTTGTATTGTTGGTCAAACATTCACAATAGATTTGAATAGCAATATATGTCTTGTATGTAGTAAAAATAGTGTGAATGGATACTTATTTCAAATATGAATCCAACAATATAATTTTTATGGCATATAACTTATACTAGCAGAGCCCGCGCGGCGACACGCCGCGCCCTTTGATACGGCGCGTCCATATGAATTGTGTTTACTATCTACAATAAGTGCTATTAGTTTAGGATGAGAAAACTCTATATGTAAAGATGTGGACACATGAATATAAGCCAGAAAGAGGCATATTCGTTGCGATTACACGCCGCGCCCTTTGATACGGCGTGTCCATATGAACTGTGTTTACTATCTACAATAACTGCTATTAGTTTAGGATGAGAAAACTCTATATGTAAAGATGTGGACACATGAATATAAGCCAGAAAGAGGCATATTTGTTACGATTATGCATGCTGCATGCCGTTAAACCGAGAAACACACGTTGATAAATCTCTGATAAGGATCATTTATTCCCGAGCGGCGCATACTATACCCCGTCGATACGTCATGTGTATATATGTTGCATTTTTTTGTGAATTTAAAGTTAAAATGGACATTCTACATACATAAGTTTGTAATCACAAAAAGGAAAGCCATGCATAAAAGCAAATTGTGGATGATACATTTGTTGTTAACATGGGTGCTACATCTTACAAAATGGAAAATACGTGTTCACACTTTCTTAATAAGACTAAACACATTACATTCATTTTGTACCTCATATCATTCTAGTGCGGCCTCCTGCGGGATTGATGCCTGTGATGAAGTGGTACAAAGGTTTTGCAAACTGCTGCATGCGATCTGGTGATGGTTTAGCACCGGCAAGATTTTTGGATATTTAGTTTGTGGACGAAGGGGATAGGTATGTAGTGGTATGACATCGAAAAAAATGTTGCATATCTTTGCCATGATCCTACTCTGTCTTATGAACTCATTTTGCTGGGTCGTTATCTGCTGACGGGCCATGTTGGACTGCCATTGCTTGGTGTATGCCTTCTATTGCATTGAAAATAGGTTTCTCTTTGTAACTTCATATGCATGATCGTTATGATCATTTATAATGATGTTATAGTGTGTACTAGCATATCCCGCGCGGCGGCATGCCGCGCCCATTGTTACATTGCATTTATACAGATCGTCAAGGGCATTGTTATATTTGTAACGATAGAATCGTTCATGGCTAGAACCCAGAAAGAGTATACACTATGAGTCCAGTAAAAGAAGATGGAAAATGGGACACTTATTGCAGCTATGCATGATACATATGAACGGAAGTGTACACGCTGATACGTTACTAATAAGGTCAACTTATGGGCATTGTATACAACACGCCTATTAACACATTATGTGATAAATTCTGCATACAGATATATTAAACTTTTAGCTGTTAACTATTTTATTAATTATTCAATTGTTGCTTATTCAAATTTAATTCTTATATTGCAATTTATGTATAAAAATCATATTGGTACAGATCCTGAAAACTTTCATAAATAAAATCAGCATTGCAAAAAAAGAATCAATGCATTGTAGATAAAGGGACTACATATAGATATTGCATGATAAAATTTTGATTCTTCAATAATTCATACCATCCATGTTCGACCGCTTGCCGGATTTGTGTCGATGATGAAATTATACATAACTTTGTTAATACTTCATGTTGATAAAAGGAAGACTCGTATGTTAAATTTTTGACTGTTTGATTGATTTCTAGTTTGACATTATCTCTTTTTGATTTGCAGTGGCATGCAAATAGATACGTTTACTTGGTTTGTTTAATGGGACCGAACACAATGGTAATTACTAAGAACTATTTAAAGACAACCATCTAAGGTCAACCTCATGGTAGCTTCTCAATATAGAGATTGGATCTTCAACCCAAACTGGAATCAATATAATTTTTTCACTTAAGTTTGCGAAATGATGATAGAGGAAAACCTCCCCAAATAAAATCATAATAATACATGGCGTTTTGCATGGATAAAATAAAATGTGAAACAAAAATCAATGCACCCTTTCACCATTATGTAAGCAACCCGGTTAAGAAAATAAATTGAATTACCGACGCAAAAGAATACTGGTATGAAATTTGAAAGCATGTGCTAAAGTAGCTTAACAGAGCTGTGTCTATCAGCTTAATACAAAAATAATATAGAGAGCCACAAAAATGTAGAGAAAAAGAGCACCAAACTATCTGTAATTTATGTCTGCGTAGTACAATAATCGATTCCATGCTCATCAGATGAGGATAGGTAGCCTAAATCATCTTTAAAAAAATGCAGAAACATTCTGTGCATCTCTGTTTTCATTCCTTCAAAACAAATCCTAGTACAAAAATAAATACGATTGTGCCTCATGCGGTCACCACATCATCAAAATAGTGGAAATTCATGAAACCGCAAAAGCTCAATTTGCAAAAACCTTAAAACACTAAATTAGTATTATGTGCACACTTTGACTCAAACAATAATAATGCCACCTGAAAGCGCAGTTGATCTGCCTCCCGCTCCAACGATTTGGCCTTTTCTTGCTTCAACGCTCAGTTTCTGATTCATTAGATTGAGCTCCACAACTAATACTTTTCTCTGCAGTATCAAACTTGCTTGTAGATTCCTGCGCCTCAAGTACATCAAAAGATGCATAAATAATTTGTGCAAATAGGAAGGCTCATTGTACATAGGAATTTGATTTCTCTCATACTTCAAACAGAAGAAGTCAAATAGGCATGTTAGCTGCATGCATGAAACACGTACCAAGAAATACATCAAAAAGAGAGAGAGAGAGAGAGAGAGAGAGAGAGAGAGAGAGAGAGAGAGAGAGAGAGCACGGCCCGCAGACGAAGTCTGTCCTTCAGATCAAAGCAGCCCGTGAGGACATGACTGGTTTTTGCCGGATAATCCTGCAGCTAACCTTGAAGGACGAACAACGCAGTGGCCTAGTACTGTTGTCCGTGCTCTTGTTGACGGAGAGCACGTAGGCTCGGTGATGGCGCCTGCAGCGAACTGCAATTGGACCTTGAAAGCGCTCTGCCTGCACGCGGAGGCGTTGCCGGTTTTATCGCGACTGGCTGGTACTACAGTGTGGCGCCACCCGAGATGAGTCACAAGGGGTGAAGCATGCATGAATGCACCGCGGCCTACCTCGTCCCCGGGAGGACAAACACAGGTACGCAGGCCCGTCCCTGTCCATCTCCCATGACTTGCCTCCCACTGGTTGTGCTCTTTGCGTGGTCAAGCGGGACGCACACGGCTCCTGTCCTACCGCGCATCAAGAGCTCCTTGGCCGCCGACCGCACATGTAACATCTCCAACACACTGCGCCGGATGAAAGGAGGGCACTGTTTCAGACTGCAGCTGGCTAGCTAGCAGAAAAAGAATCCCAGGGGCTCCGCTGGAGGTAAGGCTACGGGACGCCACGACCGCGGTCCGCTTGCTGGCGCTGTCTGTCAGGCCTCTCGCACGCTTCCTTCTTCTTCTTCTTCTTCTTTCTCTTTGCTACTATCCACCAGCCGAAAGAGAAATCGAGCACAGAGGCGATAGAGCCTGATCGAGATCCTCACCGTGCAAAAGATAATTGAGAGGCGGCATCATATGACCTCGCTCTACTCTTCCCCGTCCCTTTTCCTCCTCCGCGGCTTATCCTTTTTCCCGCCTCCAACTTCAGCCACCGTTGGCTGTCTCCTGCACCGCCTGCCGATTGGACTGGCGGCGACCATCAACGTCGGCGCACGCAACAAGAATAGGCTGCATGTGGTCACCACCATGGGATCTTCACCGGTGTGGCATGTCGTCACCACCATGGAAGCACGCCGATGGAAGCGCTACGGCAGTGAACGGGATGCGGGCGGCGCACATAGGGAACCAAGCAGCGGCAGCTTGCCCAGCCTTCAACGTGGAGCTCCAAGAGGAGGTATGCCACAGCGTCCTGAAGATGGCCGTGGCGGCAGAAGCGGGATGGCGCCGCGGCGGTGCCTCGAACGACGACGCCGGGGGAGGGGTCCGGTGGCGCCTGGCACTGGCAGGCTGGATGGGCTCACCTCCGTAGTCGTGGCTCACCAAACCGGACGACAGCAGGAGTAACCATCTCTACCTCTAATAAGTTCTACCAATGAATCCTGTGACCAACGCGCTTCTGGCTGGAATCAGAATGAGAGGAAGACGAATGGGAGGGCTCCGTATTTATAGCAAGCAGCAACGAACCCAAAAACGATTTGGAAACAACCACTGAATGCAGCGAAGAAGTAGCTAGAAAGACGGATAAAAGCGACAACCGACTATACGTCAGACCTGGAAAGCACGGACGAAGCGGCGACCAACTTTAGAAGAACGCACATGCCGGACGAAAAATCCAAAATCGAAATGACCACCAGCATGGAATTCGCCCGCGGCAGCAGCAAGATACGTGGTCAGGACATGCCCGCATGGCAGCCTGCCCACAGCGGACGAAGGCAAGCACGTACAAACGGATAATATAAACAAAGCTGTAGACAAGGGAAAAAGCATACAACCAACCAGAAAACGCCAAGAACAACGTAACCAAATCGCCAACTGAATTTGGACCAAACACGTAAGCCAATAGAAACTGCCTACCGTGCATGCACATGCAAACCAATAGCATCCTAGAACCAGAAGTCCACCCACAATCGCTAAATGAACACAGATGCCCACACGGTCAGATCCCCCACTAAAGCACGTGGCATGACCCGGTTGGTTAACTTTTCACTGATACAAAAAAGTTAAAAAAACGACGTAAATCAAACCTAGCCAGGTTTAGTATATTAAGAATTCCAAGGTTGTTAAGTAGCATTTTCCTCAGACGCATCCAGTGTTTCAGCTAGCTGACATGTGAATGTGGATTCTTTGTCAAAGTTGCCTGGCTAGCTTGGTAGATCAATCATGACACATGCTTCTATTGTATTGCAGAATCGGTTACAGTGACCGTACCTTGAACTTGAGTTGATATATGATAGAAAAAAAAAATACGACCGCCTTATGTTAAGCGTCCATTGAAACAACACACATCAAATGGAAATTAGCTACCGCATGCACGTGGTCCCATCATATGACACAACCAGTCACCACCGTTGCATGCATGTTCACCCTATAAAGATAAGAACCACCGACGTAAAAAAGACTCGAGTTCTCTTCCTTCCGGAAGGGACACTTTTCGTGGTACTCAAAGCCAAAGATGGCGACGGCTGTTGCAGGTATGTTGGATTGATGTCCATGCCCTCTCAGCGTTGGTGTCAAGAAAGGAGGAAGCAGCGTGGCGGCAATTGTACGGAGGTCGAAGATGATGACCTGCTTGCGACTGGTTGCAGATCCTTCTGCTGCCGGGGTTTTTTCTCAAGATTCTGGGATGATGACACAGGGCTCCGGAGATCTTCTTTTGTTATGGTTGTCTTAGGGTATTCTAGGTGTTCATGGTCCTTTGTGTTTGCGTTTCAGTGTGCTTATAAGGGTCAACTACTTTGTACTGATTCGTGAAATGAATGATAAAATTCTCAACAAAAAAAAAAGATACGAACCACCGCCTGACAGAATGGCCAAATTGACCAGAAAAGCAAATCGTCATCGAAACGCAAGGTACACGTGTTCAACACGCCCAGTCATAACCCCAACTACTACACGTATCTTCCATGGATTATTCAGTTTGACGCCCCCTAAAAAAATCAGTTTGACGCTGAGATAAAACATTTCTTTAAATCCAGCTAAAAGTGAATCTCATCATTACAATTAGCCAGACATGGTCGTGTGCTTCCCATTGTGTTGAAGAATTTGCATTGGTTTGGATTTCATAATGTGTTGAAGAAGTTTATAGAGAAAAATATCTGCATATATACTATCAAATTCATAACTACATAAAATACAATATAAACTTTCATATTATATTTATTTTGTATTGTTATTATTTATGTTATTTTTAAAGAACTTGGTCAAACTTTGAGATGTTTGACTTTAAGAAAAATTATGCGCACTACGTTATGAAATGGAGGGAGTAATAGACGTACATGAACGTGAGAAGAAAAGACAAAGGTCTCTTACCAAGACAAGTATCCGGTTATTCACACACACAGGGAATTTTTAGGTTCAAGATGGTTCTTAGATTCTGCTAATATCAATGCTCATGCTGAGATTTAGTCCACCGAATGAACCGCTGGCAGTAAAAGAGAGTAATTCCACCGAAAAATACATGGTACTCACCTTTAAGATTATGACCGGGCCTGCCGCCGGCCAGCAAACTTAAATCAAAATCATCTTGATATTCCCTTTGATTATGCATTTGCATGATAGGAAGCTTGTTTAACTAAATTCACCTAGTTGCATGCTTTTCAATTAGGGTCATCTTTTTTGTAATGTATGATTAATTAGAAAACAAATGAATACATAGTTCATCACTCTCTGTTGTTTTGTAAGTTTTATCTATACGAAGTTCTTGCAATGTAAATATTTGCAGTGGAAATGTAAATATTTATAAGTGTGATTTTTGGTAGATTGTAGATGATGCTTTTTTTTCCGGGGAGATTGTAGCCGATAGGTGATAGAAGCAAATATATTGGTTGAACAGTATAACAATTTATACCGCATAACAGGATGGGAGAGAGAATGATACAACTTATTCTGAATATTACACGGGCAAATTAAACGTAAATTAACACAGTCGTCATGCATGCAAACAGCAGGTCTTGGAGTGCTGCAGCAGGGACTTGCATGCAGGCATGCAAGAGCCCTTTGAATCAGGAATCAGTGGAAATTTTGAATTCACGAGTCTTTCTTTTAACCTTTTTCTTAGATTTCCCTGCCTTATCGAGTAGGAACTTGTTTATGTGTTGTTGCTTTGGCTGTATTGGTTAGTACATGTAAGAAAGCATGTGAATTTTATTTTTATCTTTATCACTTCTTCAACCCTTGAAGATTCTTGCAGCCAGGACATGACCATGATCACAACTACGCATCATGGACTGAAGGACGAAGAGATTGCCACAAAGTTCCTGAAAGGAACTTGTCCAACGCAGTTGTGTTGCATTTCCAAGATATTAATCCTGCGGTGCTCTAGCTACAGTTCCAGTTTTTGTTCTTGTTGCTGCCTTGCATGCACCGCGAATTGCTTGTGTAGTTGTTCCATCTGAATTTGACACACCAACAGGTGCAGCTACGCCGCTGCGCCAACTCTTAATCCATTGTAATAGCTTCGCTACTCGTACACACATGTCTCCTACATGGGCGTTTGTAGGGGGTGATCGGGGTACGTGGCGGCGCGGTCCCCATGGCGTGCATGGGCGACGCCCTCGCCATGGACGCGTCCGGCGCGGCACACGCTGGGTGATGGTGGCACGGAGGCACTGGGTGACTGGAACCCGGCGGAGAGGTCGCCGTGCCGGTGGACGGGCGTGTCGTGCAATGCCGACGGTGGCGGGCCTAACAACTTGTCTGCGGCCCTGGGCGCCTCGCTGGAACAGCTGGTCCTCACCGAGTCACCAACACAAACCTGTCCGTACCCATCCCGCCTCAGTTTGGCGACTTGCCAGCGCTCAGGCACCTCGACCTCAGCAACAATGCGCTCATGGCGAAGCCGAATGGAACGCCTATATTATTCTCTGCCGAATGTCTTCGTGTGCCCCTTCGTTCGCTTATGCCGGCCAGGGAGCAAAGTAGCAAACTGGAGGGCCTCGCCGTCAACTCCAACCACCTTGAGGGCGCCATCCCGGACGCCATTGGCGACCTCACGGCGCTGCGCGAGCTCATCTTCTAGGAAGACCAGATCGAAGGCGACTGGATGGCCAGCCTCGAGAACCTCCACGGCGCGCTCCTGCCGGTGACAGGCAACTGCACCAACCTCACCATGCTGGGCCTCCCGGAGAACAACATCTCTCCCCCCTACCGGCAACCCTCGGCCAGCTAAAGATCCTTGACACGCTGACCACTACACGGCGCTGCTTTCCGGCCCAATCGCACTAGGGCTCGGTGAGTTCTTGCGTTGTGGCAGGCCGCCACTGTCCTACGCAGCTACAGGGCGACGCAGCTGCCTGCGGCCGGTTCGTCACGCTCGCCGACACGTCCTCTCATGGCCACCACACGCAGGAACAACCGCCATCGCGCCATGAGCTCCGCCTCCCCGTGCACCACCGCAACCACGTGAGCTCTGCAAACGCCACCGCGCACGGTCGACCTGCCAGCCACTTGCACCGCCGCAACGCGCTGCGTGAGCCCCTCTATGGCTGCGCTTGCCCCGCGCTGGCCATCGCCATATATAACCATGGAGCGCGAGCTCAGCCGGGGGTCATCGGAACCTCGCCGACCGTCGGCACCACCGCGTATGGCCCCACTGGCCGGAGGCCGCCCCGCAGCCGCTGCCTACTGTTGCGAACCCGCCACCATCACTACCTTCTAGTACCGTGCCTCCTTCCGCTCAGATCGACGTTCGAAGGCCTTGCCGGTGAGCCGTAGAAGGCCTCTGAGACCCACCTCGCCTACTGGACTCCCTGCGCGGACCACGTGGCCGGTGGCCTAGCCTGCGCGCACATCCCGCCATCTCGACCGTCCTGCGCACCTCGCACCTTGTTGTCCGACCGTGCCTGCCAGCCATAGGCTGGAGCGCCACCCAGCGCGAGGACAAAGAGGTACAGCCTTGGACGGCCCATTGCGGGAGCTCTGGCGAAGGGCCGCGGCTCGGTGATAGCATCGACTTCAAGTGAGGTGACCTGCGGCTGGAGCACCGGAGCTCCTCCCTGCAACGGGCAAGCCAACCGCGCACGCACGCACACGACGTAGCGGCCAGCCACAGCGCAAGGAGGTCAGGTGACGCGGCGACGGGTTGGATGGGAGAGGCACCCGAAAGAGAGGTGGGAGCTCGATGGTCGGTCAGGGAGCAGGCCGTGTACTTATAGGCACACGATCGTTCGAGAAGTTCTAATTAAGTGGCCATCTAGAGAGTACGGTGTAGACGGTAACGCAGCAGCATGCACACGTAGTTACATACGTGTCTAGAGGACCAATCACCACCACATGCAGCCGGCCCCACAAACAACCCAAAGCGGCGGACGTACTCAAATTGAAACCTACGACGCATGCAGAAAGCAACAAAGGAGCAAACGGAATGTCTTCATATCTGCTACAAAATTGGCCTGTACACCCAAAACTGTACCCCAGCACATCCTCCACTAAATAATGTGTCATCACCCCATTGGTCCGATTTTTCTATACTTACTATTAAAAGAGCAAACATGAATTCCCCTAAAACCACCCAACCAAATGTACACAGAATAATTAGAGCCCTTAGATCTAATCCAATTACTCAAATCTAAGAGTCCATAGTAATTTCGTGGTCTGCTAGCCAATCCAACGGTTCAGATTAGATGTTCTGCCAGGGCAGACGACAATCGATCTGACCGGCCCGGATGGAGCACGTCAACAAACCGCTAATCCCGCCCGGCAATCCTTCGTCCACGCCCCACGCACGCCGCATCTTCCTCGCTAACTCCTCCGGTTATGTGGGCGAGAATGAGGCCCTCAGGTCCCGTCCCTGATGTCACCGTCCCATGCCGTTGGCACAGACTCCCCATCCCGTCGCTGGGTGGAGGATGCTGCGGAGGCGGCCGTGCCAATGACGAGCGTAGGACGCGGGGTGGACTTCCCTCGCCCTGCTCTGCCGCCCCCTGGCCCTCATCATCCTCGCACTTCTCCCGAACCGGCGTCTCCCCGCCGCCTCGGCGCCTTCCGTAGCAGGCCAGGGCCGGAGCCGAGAATGAAGCGTCCGCACGCGACCATCTCTCCCTTCGAGCCCCTTCGATGCGCCCCCGACTGTCACCGCCAACTTCACTGGAAGCTCCACGATGATCGAGGTAATCCCCAAACAAACCATTATCTGCTCACGATTTCAAAAGAGAAGCGGGGGAGTGTATTCATGCGATGAGTAAGAAGATAAAATTGTGTGTTTCAGTCACCGGATCAATTGTTAGCTGCCCCGGTGGTACTGTTAGTGTGTTACTACACCTGAAATTACGTCTCAGCTAGCAGCTTCCTTCACAGTCCTGCCGACCTCACCGAGCTGCAATTTCTGAGTAGTTTCCATACACTAACTATCGGAGCTAGAGATGCCTTCAAGCACAAACTCGGCGACCCCCAGCAAGGCGACCGAGCACGGGCAGCCGCTGGCCAGCGAGCAGGAGAAGCTCACCGCCGAGGGTGAGTTCAGAACTACATATAGGCAGGCAGATGGATGAGAATGAGATACCTTTTTCCTTTTTCTTCAGTTTATCTAGATCGGCCGATCACCAAGGCATGTAGCTGTTTGTAATTAGTATTGAAAGTGCAAGCATTCTCACATAGATAAAAGAAAATGGTTGTAAACCACGCAGGGAGTGATTCTCTCTAATTCATGGGAGCGCTCACAAGGCTGTAATCGCCGTGAAGATTCAGAGGTTCTCTCTCACTAATTCAGGTCGAGCACCCGCACCACGACGGCGGCAGTCACTATACGGATATCAGGCCAGTTGCATGTTTCTTGCCTAATATTTTTATTTATTGTTGCAGATTGGGGAAGGATGCCGAAGATGTAGAGGTTGTTGCTCCAGTGACGCTGGAGCCCATTTAAAGGAACAGAAGATGCGTGTTTTTCCTCCTGACCATTTGAGTAGTGTTCTGTGCAATTTATGCTTGTTTTGGAAATTTGGTTATAGACGTCGAATTTATCTCCAATCATCTGTTGTACTGTATCTTGTACAATCTTTCATATTTTAGCACGAATTTTTGAAAATTTGTGGTAGAAAGCTTGTATGTCATACATGGATTGGACAACATACATGTGCTATTTTCTTTTGATTATCTCCTTCCAGACTGTTCGGGGTTTCTAGATCAGAATAATTTGTCCAATATACCTCTTTGGGTCTCAGAGAATTCAGAATAAGTTCTTACAACAATCCTTACTAGATAAATCATGTATGATACCATGCTTGCACCTTACTTGCAGCTGTATTTCAGGTTGTTGCTCAATCAGGTTAGTTTGTTTTTTCTGCTTTTCGGTTCACATCTGTTGGCATGAATTGACCCATGCACTTGGTACTACTAGCACTGATGATAATTTGAACCTGCCAGACGGGGAAAAATATGCCCATTACGAGTGCATCTTGATTCAGTGTGAGGAGAAAGAGTAGTTAATTCAGCTTGTGGCATGCGTCCACACTTGTTAACCAATTAAACCTTTTTCATTTGTGTCTTAAAAGTACTTTTGTTAACATTTGCAAGCTAACAGAGGATCTACTTTTGCTAATAGTGGTCAAATAAAAGAGGATCCAGAGTTCCAGACTGTGTGTTGTAGAGAATTATTCTTTGCCAACAAGGCAACAATAGTTTTGCTAAGTTGCTCTTGCCTCTCAGTGTTATTAGTCTGAATATTCTATGCAGCTGAACTCATTACTACAGAGATTTAGAAACACAAGGAATGATTGCTGATGAAAGAACCACAGATAGATCTGGGATTTCTCCATTGGCCAATAATTCAACTGCATGTTTTAGGAACCACAAATAGCTTTGGGTATTTTCTTTGTGTACGCATTAATAATTTAATATTATCTTGAGAACTGAAATAAGTATTTTGTCATATTTATTTAAAACTTTTCACATTAACAGTGCCATAGACGTGCAACGCATAGATTTATTTTTCTATGTTTTTATGTTTATTTCCACCAGACTGAGAATATAAGCTCTTTTTTTTGTGAAAATTGTTATTTCCTTATGGTAACCATTTCCATACGAACTGCTATTGTTTGCTTGCCGTTTTTCTGTTGCGTCATGTCCATTTAACAACCTTTATATGGAATCCCGAAGGTAGTTGAATTCATGCTATTTCATTACGATTTTAATGCTTTAACTATGCATTTTCATCTTCTGATGGTAGAATTTTTTTGCGCTTCAACATTTTAGTAAGTTGTTCAAGCCTTCTGAATTTACTTCATTTGCGTCCTACACTTAGCTATAATTGCTGTATGCGGCGATTTAACTGTCTATGCCCCTCAAGTTGAGAAGAAGCACATCCCATTACTATTACATGGCAAAAGTGGCTGCATGGTGAGAAAGTCGCAACTCTGCCATGGACATATGTAGCGACGGGAGTAGAGAGATGGCAATGCATGCTGGTAGTGCTATAAGGCCACGCCAGGTTTGTGATATTGCCGGGTGCCGGTATGTTTCTACCATTGGCCCTTGTAGATCGCTTTAGTGAAAAGGCGGAGGTTATTAGAATAAGGATCGTGCATTATTGCACATGCAAGTTTGGTACAGACGTGCATTGCACGTGCACGTTTACTAGTACTGCAAGAAAAAATCAAGAAAACCAGAAAAAAGAATCCTAGCTAGACTTAGTGTATTTATAATTTTGCTAGCTAGATTGTGGTTAATTTTTTTACCAAAAATACGAGGGTACTAATAACCAGGATGGAGGTTGTATGTAAATTAGCCAACAAACCTTCCTCAAGCTTCGACGTGAAAATAGAGAGCAAGCAGATTTATTCCTTCATCTTGTAATTGATAGCTTAGGCACAACCTATATCTGAGTAGTTGGTGAAAGTTGTTGGTTGATGACATGGATATTTTTACCAACAAAATTAAATACGACCTTATGGATGCCCATTCACGTGGTATCTCCTCCAGACGTTCAGTCTTCTGTTGAATTTTCATGTATTTTTATTTTATCATGAAAATCTTGTAAATCCATAAACTAAATAGGGGAAGTCCACGTATTTGTAGAGTAATACTAAAAAATATAAATTTATTAAGGAAAACACAATTGAATTTTCAAGGGAATACATACATTTTTTTAGTGAGAATACATGCATTTTCAATGTCAAGGATCAATCTCAAGACTAAATCACCATCCATTTGCGGTACAAACCTCTGTCATAGCTCCACGTGCATATAAAATTTTAAATATTTTTTGGATTTAACAAATTGATGCAAGCGCACAGGAGAACGAAGTCTTGTAATTGTTTCTTTACTGTTGCTGTACTGAGATCCCTTCCGATGCATCTATTCCGCTGCATTCCATGTAATTAAACGTTTCTGAACTACTGTGGTCGGTGACCATCTAATAATTCTACATAATCATGTGGTAAGTGCAAGGTGCGCCTGTTCCACTTTTCAGCCCCTATATAACGAGCACTGATGGAGCAGCTAGCATACATGAGACATGATATTTTTCCAAGAGTTAATCAGTTAGCAACAAGCCAGTCCATAGGCCATCGTAGGAATGAGAGGAGTCAGGACCAGATCTGTAAGACTGACAGACAAGCTCAGGATTCAAATTCCAGCAAGATGAAACTTCCTAGAGCGATGGTTGAGAGCTTTTGTTGGGACGGGGTAAAGGGCACTGACTAGTCTGAGTGCCTTTTGACTGTTCCACACACCCTTTTTTTCCTTGGCCTGTGTAGACGTAGTGGTCGAAGCCAAAAAAATTTTTGCGGGCAATTCAGAGAGATTTATTAAAAGAAATCACTCCTAGGGCAATCAGCCAACAGGCTGGTCACTAGAAAGCTTGGAGTATTTTCAAGCCAGCATTCGGTCACATTCAAAGTGCAAGCACGTTTAGCACTAAGATGAGCCGGAATGTTTGTTGACCTGATTACTTGATGAATATCAAACAGGATAAAATCCCTAGTTAGCTCTCCAATTTCATCTAAGATAGGAGCCATAATCGAACGAGAATTATGGCGAGTGTTCCAGAGTGAAACAAACTCCAAACAATCAGTCTCCATTATCACATGCGTAAAACCTCTCAGCTTGGCGAGCTTGACACTATCTCAGATAAAAGAAGCTTCCATAACGAACGGGTCAGAGATATCTGGGTAGGGTTTGCACCACGCCGCGAGTAGGGCAGTGTCTGAACGAGCAACACCACCACCTCCTCCTCGGTCGTCGGCAAAATTCAGCGCACCATCTGTAGATATCTTGATTACGCCTTGTTCCAGAGGCCTCCAGCCATGCCCTGGAAGCATCAACGACGTAGTTCTGGGCAACTCAAGAATCGCCATGGCTTCTTTGGTCCTTCTTGCTGCATTCACAGGATCCAGAGCGTCTTCGCCGTGCTTCACTCTGTTCCGTAGTAATGATGGCTCGATCGATCTCTGTCAGTGAATCGTTGATCTTGTAAGATATCTCTGGCCGAGTGGCAGGGTGTAGTCGCGGGAGACTGGTCTCAAACCACGCCCTAACTTCGTCCCAAAGTCTGGATGCATGTGAGCAGTGAATCAAAGCATGTTTTAGGTCTTCTCCCATCGCAAGACAGATTTTACATCTGTCAATTTCTGCTATGTGTCGTCTCTTCAGGGTGCACTCGTCGGGAAGAATTCCACGAAGGACCCTCCACCAGAATACACGTACTTTGGGAACAACGTTGAGCTTTCATAAAGCATTCCACATCTGTTTATCATCCTCTGAGGTGCCGGTAGCCGATCCTTCCTCGAGAGCTAAATGCTTTTTCTGATCCACAAGAATACGTTACGCCGATTTAACAGTGTAGTTGCCTGACTTCTCAAAAGGCCAAGCTAGCGAGTTCTCACCTCCATTCATACTGATAGGAATATTGAGGATCGCCTCCGCATCAGGTGCAATGAACGTGTCATGAACGAGTTGTTGCCTCCACATACCAATGTCTGCATCTATCAAATCCGCAACTCTGTCTACATTGGTATTGGCTGGCTTCAACAAGGGCTTCATGGAAATAGTGCCTGGTATCCATTTGTCATTCCATGCAGAGACAGAGGTACCATCACCAATTCGTTTTATTAAGCCAGCATCAAGAGCCTCTCTTTCGGCAATTATTGCCCGCCATGCTGCCGAAGCTGACCAGGGACATGTAGCTTGCATGAAATCCACATCAGGGAAGTATCTACCTTTCAATACTCTTGCACACAAAGAGTCAGGTTTTGTGAAAAAACGCCACCCATGTTTTCCAAGAAGTGCAAGATTAAAAAGATGCAAATCTCGGAATCCCATGCCTCCCTTACATTTTGGTGTTGCAAGTTCTTGCCAGCATACCCAGTGCATTGACTTCTTATCCAGAGAGCTGCTCCAAAAATATTTCGCCATAGGAGAAGTCAGACTCTTACATACCCTTTTAGTGAATAAAAATGTACCCATCGGATACGTCGGAATTGCGAGAATTACATTAAGGAATATGCTAGGTAGCATTTCACATAAAAAATTCTGTTTTTATCATTTACCTACTCGAGGACGAGCAGGAATTAAGCTTGGGGATGATTGATACGTCTCCAACGTATCTATAATTTTTTATTGTTCCATGCTATTATATATTCTGTTTTGGATGTTTAATGAGCTTTATTATAGACTTTTATATTATTTTTGGGACTAACCTATTAACCGGAGGCTCAGCCCAAATTGTTGTTTTTTTGCCTATTTCAGTGTTTCGAAGGAAAGGAATATCAATCGGAGTCCAAACGGAATGAAACCTTCGGGAACGTGATTTTTGGAACAAACGTGATCCAGAGGACTTGGAGTGGACGTCAAGCAACAGACGAGGAAGCCACGAGGTAGGGGGCGCGCCTACCCCCCCAGGGCGCGCCCTCCACCCTCGTGGGCCCCTCGCGGCTCCACCGACCTACTTCTTCCTCCTATATATACCTACGTACCCCCAAACCATCAGAGGCATCCACGAAAATCTAATTCCACCGCCGCAACCTTCTATACCCGTGAGATCCCATCTTGGGGCCTTTTCCGGCATCCTGCCGGAGGGGGCATTGATCACGGAGGGCTTCTACATCAACACCATAGCCTCTCCGATGATGTGTGAGTAGTTTACCTCATACCTCCGGGTCCATAGTTATTAGCTAGATGGCTTCTTCTCTCTCTTTGGATCTCAATACAAAGTTCTCCTCGATTCTCTTGGAGATCTATTTGATTGAACTCTTCTTTTTGCGGTGTGTTTGTCGAGACGGATGAATTGTGGGTTTATGATCAACATTATCTATGAACAATATTTGAATCTTCGTCTCTGAATTCTTTTATGTATGATTGGTTATCTTTGCAAGTCTCTTCGAATTATCAGTTTGGTTTGGCCTACTAGATTGATCTTTCTTGCAATGGGAGAAGTGTTTAGCTTTGGGTTCAATCTTGCGGTGTCCTTTCCCAGTGACAGCAAGGCACGTATTGTATTGTTGCCATCGAGGATAACAAGATGGGGTTTATATCATATTGCATGAGTTTATCCCTCTACATCATGTCATCTTGCTTAAAGCGTTACTATGTTCTTATGAACTTAATACTCTAGATGCATGCTGGATAGTGGTCGATGTGTGGAGTAATAGTAGTAGATGCAGAATCGTTTCGGTCTACTTGTCACGGACGTGATGCCTATATTCATGATCATACCTAGATATTCTCATAACTATGTTCAATTCTATCAATTGCTCGACAGTAATTTGTTCATCCACCGTAATACTTATGCTATCTTGAGAGAAGCCACTAGTGAAACCTATGGCCCCCGGGTCTATTTTCCATCATATTAATCCTCCAACACTTAGCTATTTCTATTGTCGTTTATTTTACTTTGCATCTTTATCATAAAAATACCAAAAATATTATCTTATCATATCCGCCACCCCTCCCCTAGGGAACCCTAGGGCGCCTCCTACACCCCATTCCCCCTATATATAGTGAGGGAGAGAGAGGGCAGCCGCACCCCCTTCCCTGGCGCAGCCCCTCCCTCCTCCAACTCTTCCTTCTCCTCCGTAGAGCTTGGCGAAGCCCTATAGGAATACCACTAGCTCCACCACCACGCCGTCGTGCTGCCGGAGTTCTCCCTCAACTTCTCCTCTCCCCTTGCTGGATCAAGAAGGAGGAGACGTCCCTGGGCTGTACATGTGTTGAACGCGGAGGCGCCGTCCGTTCGGCGCTAGATCGGATCTTCTGTGATTCGAATCGCAGCGAGTCCGACTCCATCAACCGCGTTCTTGTAACGCTTCCGCTTAGCGATCTTCAAGGGTATGAAGATGCACTCCTTCTCTCTCGTTGCTAGCATCTCCTAGATTGATCTTGGTGACACGTAGGAAAATTTTGAATTATTGCTATGTTCCCCAACAGTGGCATCATGAGCTAGGTCTATGCATAGATTATATGCACGAGTAGAACACAAAGTAGTTGTGGGCGATGATTTGTTCAATTTGCTTACCGTTACTAGTCTTATCTTGATTCGGTGGCATTGTGGGATGAAGCGGCCCGGACCAACCTTACACATACTCTTAGGTGAGTCAGGTTCCACCGACTGACATGCACTTGATGCATAAGGTGGCTAGCGGGTGTCTGTCTCTCCCATCTTAGTCGGATCGGATTCGATGAAGAGGGTCCTTATGAAGGGTAAATAGCAACTGGCATATCACCGTTGTGGCTTTTGCGTAGGTAAGAAACGTTCTTGCTAGAAACCCATAGCAGTCACGTAAAACATGCAACAAAAATTAGAGGACGTCTAACTTGTTTTTGCAGGGTATGCTATGTGATGTGATATGGCCAAAAGGATGTGATGAATTATATATATATATATATATATGTGTGTGTGTGTGTGTGTGTGTGTGTGTGTGTGTGTGTGTGTGTGTGTGTGTGTGTGTGTGTGTGTGTGTGTGTGTGTGTGTGTGTGTGTGTGTGTGTGTGTGATGTATGAGATTGATCATATTCTTGTAATAGGAATCACGACTTGCATGTCGATGAGTATGACAACCGGCAGGAGCCATAGGAGTTGTCTTAATTTATTGTATGACATGCGTGTCAATGAAAAACGCCATGTAATTCCTTCACTTTATTGCTAACCGTTAGCCATAGTAGTAGAAGTAATAGTTGGCAAGACAACTTCATGAAGACACGATGATGGAGATCATGGTGTCATGTCGGTGACGAAGGTGATCATGCCGCGCCTCGAATCAAAGGCGCTAGATGATATTGGCCATATCATGTCACTTTATGATTTGCATGTGATGTTTGTCATGTTTACATCTTATTTGCTTAGAACAACGGTAGCATAAATAAGATGATCCCTCACTAAAATTTCAAGAGATGTGTTCCCCCTAACTGTGCACTGTTGCGAAGGTTCGTTGTTTCGAAGCACCACGTGATGATCGGGTGTGATAGATTCTAACGTTCGCATACAACGGGTGTAAGCCAGATTTACACATGCGAAACACTTAGGTTGACTTGACGAGCCTAGCATGTACATACATGGCCTCGGAACACAAGAGACCGAAAGGTCGAACATGAGTCGTATAGTAGATACGATCAACATGAAGATGTTCACCGATGATGACTAGTCCATCTCACGTGATGATCGGACACGGCCTAGTTGACTCGGATCCTGTATCACTTAGATGACTAGAGAGATGTCTATCTAAGTGGGAGTTCATTAAATAATCAGATGAACTTAATTATCATGAACATCGTCAAAAGGTCTTTGCAAATTATGTCGTATCTTACGCTTTAGTTCTATTGTTTAAGATATGTTCCTAGAGAAAATTTAGTTGAAAGTTGATAGTAGAAATTATGAGGATTGGGTCCGTAAACTGAGGATTATCCTCGTTGCTGCACAGAAGGCTTATGTCCTTAATGCACCGCTCGGTGTGCTGAACCTCGAGCGTCGTCTGTGGATGTTGCGAACATCTGATATACACGTTTTTGACGAATACGTGATAGTTCAGTGCGTAATGCTAACGGTTTAGAATTGAGGCGCCAAAGACGTTTTTGAAACGTCGCAGAACATATGAGATGTTCCAAAGCCACGTCAAGAGGTATGAGACCTCTGACAAGTTTTTTAAGCCTGCAAACTTAGGGAGAAAAGCTCAATCGTTGAGCATGTGCTCAGATTGTCTGAGTACTACAATCGCTTGAATTGAGTGCGTGTTAATCTTCCAGATGAGATAGTGATGGTTCTCCATAGTTACTGCCACCAAGCTATTAGAGCTTCGTGATGAACTATAACATATCAGGGATAGACATGATGATACTTGAGCAATTCGCTATGTTTGACACCGCGAAAGTAGAAATCAAGTAGGAGCATCAATTGTTGATGGTTAGTAAAACCACTAGTTTCAAGAAGGGTAAGGGAAAGAAGGGATACTTCATGAAACGGTACATCAGTTGCTGCTCTAGTGAAGAAACCCAAGGTTGAACCCAAACCCGAGACTAAGTGCTTCTGTAATGAGGGGAACGGTCACTGAAGCAGAACTACCCTAGATACTTGGTAGATGAGAAGGCTGGCAAGGTCGATAGAAGTATTTTGGATATACGTTATATTAATGTGTACTTTACTAGTACTCCTAGTAGCATGAGGGTAATAAATATCGGTTCGGTTGCTAAGTGTTAGTAACTCGAAATAAAAGGCTACGAGAACTAGCTAAAGGTGAGATGACGATATGTGTTGGAAGTGTTTCCAAGTTGATGTGATCAAACATCGCATGCTCCCTCTACCATCGGGATTGGTGTTAAACTAAATAATTGTTATTTGGTGTTTGCGTTGAGCACAGACATGATTGGATTATGTTTATAGAAATACGATTATTCATTTAAGGAGAATAATGGTTACTCTGTTTATTTGAATAATACCTTAACTGGTCTTGCACCTAAAATGAATGGTTTATTGAATCTAGATCATAGTGATACACATGTTCATGCCAAAAGATATAAGATAGTAATGATAGTACCACATACTTGTGGCACTGCCATTTGAGTCATACTAGTATAAAACGCATGAAGAAGCTCCATGTTAATGGATCTTTGGACTCACTCGTTTTTGAAAAGATTGAGACATGCGAACCATGTCTATTGGTATATATGCATGAAGAAACTCCATACAGATGGATCGTCTGGACTCACTTGATTTTGAATCACTTGAGACATGCAAATCATACCATATGGGCAAGATGACTGAAAGACCTCGTTTTTAGTAAGATGGAACAAGAAAGTAACTTGTTGGAAGTAATACATTTTGATGTGTGCAGTCCAATGAGTGCTCAGGCACGCAGTGGATATCGTTATATTCTTACTTCACATATGATTTGAGTGGATGCTGAGTATATTTACTTGATGAAATACAAGTCTGAACTATTGAAATGTTCAAGTAATTTCAGAGTGAAGTTGAAGATCGTCGTGACAAGAGGATAAAATGTCTATGATATGATCATAGAGATGAATATCTGAGTTACGAGTTTGGCACACAATTAAGACATTGTGGAAATTGTTTCACAACTAATACTGCCTGGAACACCATAGTGTGATGGTGTGTCCGAACATCATAATTGCACCCTATTATTGGATATGGTGCATACCATGATGTCTCTTATTGAATTACCACTATCGTTTATGGGTTAGGCATTAGAGACAACCGCATTCACTTTAAATAGGGCACCACGCAATTCCGTTGAGACAACACCGTATGAACTATGGTTTAGAGAAACCTAAGCTGTCGTTTCTTAAAAGTTTAGGGCTGTGACGCTTATGTGAAAAAGTTTCAGGCTGATAAGCTCGAACCCAAAGCGGATAAATGCATCTTCATAAGAATACCCAAAGCAGTTGGGTATACCTCCTATTTTAGATCCGGAAGCAAAAGTGATTGTTTCTAGAAATGGGTCCTTTCTCGAGGAAAAGTTTCTCTCGAAAGAATTGAGTGGGAGGATGGTGGAGACTTGATGAGGTTATTGAACCGTCACTTCAACTAGTGTGTAGCAGGGCACATGAATTTGTTCCTGTGGCACCTACACCAATTGAAGTAGAAGCTTATGATACTGATCATGAAACTTCGGATCAAGTCACTACCAAACCTCGTAGGTCAACAAGGATGCGTATTAATTAAGAGTGGTACGTAATCCTGTCTTGGAAGTCATGTTGCTAGACAACAATGAACCTACGAGCTATGAAGAAGCGATGGTGGCCCGGGATTCCGATAAATGGCTCGAGGCCATAAAATCCAAGAGAGGATCCATGTATGAAAACAAAGTATAGACTTTGGAAGAACTACTTGATGGTCGTAAGGCTGTTGAATGAAGATGGATTTTAAAAGGAAGACGGACAATGATGGTAAGTGTCACCATTAAGAAATCTCGACTTGTCGTTAAGATGTTTTCCGACAAGTTCAAGGAATTGACTACGATGAGACTTTCTCACTCGTAGCGATGCTAAGAGTCTGTTGGAATTATATTAGCAGCTACTGCATTATTTATGACTAGTAAAAAGCACGTGCCACGCACGTATAAAATCTCAGAAACGTGACTTAATGAACATTATATTGTTTTTATGTGAACCGTTGGATGATTAGGAGAACAATGGTATCCCCAGTCCATCGGAGTTCCAAGTCCTAGACTTGACATTACTACTCACATTATTTCTAAATTGACTTCAGCATCTTTGACGATGTGCGTTCAGTGGGAGGAGACTTTCCTATCGACTACGAAGGCGTCTGTGGCGGTCGACTTTGTCAATTTGAGATGATGTCCCGGCTCAGTCTCTCAGATGTGCTCTAGGGATAGGGTGTGCATTCATGCGTTCATAGGGATGAATGTCTGTGCGTATGTATGAGTGTCTGTGTCTGTACAATATTCAAAAAAAAATGCAGTTACTCTTTTTCTGAAAATTTGTTTTATATTTACTCTTAACTTTATAGAGAAAATTGACATTTCATCCTCGTAATGAGAGGAACCCGTGTGCTTTGACGGGATGCATTTGACTTGATTCCAGACCATGCAATAAAAATAACTATATACACACATGAAGAAAACATATATTTGCAAGATGGTAAATAGAGTTAACTAAAAACGTGTGTTCACGTGTTGGTCACCCGACATAATCATTTGTGGTGTTTTTTTTCTTCTGCGGGTGAATCATTTGTAGTGTTAATAGTTGGATTTTGCTTTTAGAGCTTATATGTACACACCATTTTACTTTTACTTTTCATGAGTAAATATCATCTTTAGAACGGCATCATTTTTTCATTACCTCCTGTTATACAATTATGAAATGTCCCTCGACAAATCGGGGAGGAATTGTTATAACTACTGTATGGAGTTGAGGACATTTGAAAATTTCTTGCAAGTAGTAATTTTTTAATAATAATTATATATATGAGCTCAAGAAATGTGATAGTAAAGAAATTTTATTGCCAAAGAATACGCACATGATCTTGTACACATTTATAACTTGCCATGCGTGATGTGATAAATGCCTAGACAATATGATCAAGCCCGTCCAAGTCACAGTATTAGAAAGTTTCAAAAAAAAGTCACAGTATTAGGAGTAATATTCAGTGCAGATAAAAAATAATCCTATATGCATCGATGCATGTGACGACTGACGAGGGGCGTGGGGACGTGGTTACGTGAGATGCCAGCTATAGGCTCGGAGTGGAATGGTGACGTGAACAAACAAGGGGTATCCAGAAGCATCCAGGAGGAGGCCAGGCTGAGCGATGAGCAACACGAGCCGTCAGATCTAACTAAATCAATGGTCGGCTTTCATTGGATTCGCTCCAGCCTAGTCCGTTGGATTTAATGGATCGATGGTTGATATGGCTCAGACTGATGTTTTGGCGGGAACACTGTTGGCGTTGGTAAATCCCTATTCAAAACTCGTGTACTATAGTAGTAGAGAAATCTTGCAGATAGGATGTCAAAACATTGTTTTCTCGACGATTTTCTTGAGGAAAGGTTGTATGTGATACAACCAGAAGGTTTTGTCAATCCTTAAATATACTAACAAGTATGCAAAGCTCCAACAATCCTTCTAAGGAGTGGACACTACTAGGGAAAAGCCTAGTAGCAGCGTGGGTTTTGGGCCTATTAGTAGCGCGGGGGCCGGCGCTACTAACCCGTTCTTTGAAAAATAAAATTGTTTTTTTTCGATTTTTTTGCCCGAATTTTCAAAATTTTGTATTATTTTAACCTCTAATCTCTAATCACCCCTCATCGCTGCTCAATTTAATCTCTAATCACCCCTCATCATTCTAAATCATCTAACTTCCCGGACGGTCACCCATCCTCTCACTACTCCAGCCTGAGCACGCTTAACTTCCAGGTTCTAACGGTCACCCATCATCTCACTACTCCAGCCTGAGCACGCTTAACTTCCAGGTTCTATTCTCCCTCGATTCCAAGTCTGCACTTGTTGTTTTCCTGACAATAGTAAGATGTCAATCCTATTAACCCTCGGGAGTTCAGCTTGAGCATGAAGTCACATATTTCACTGTTTGAGTTTAAAACTATTGTTCTAAAAAACAATAATTATTTAGTAACACTAATATTTCTTGAATAAGTAGTTTGACCACATTTTGACCACACTTTGACTAGAGTTTGACCACAGTTTGACCATAGTTTGACCAGATTTGACCAAAATTCCAAAAAACCGAAATAATTATTTAGTAACACTAATATTATTGAATAATTATTTAGTAACACTAATCCTTCTTGAATAAGTAGTTTGACAACAGTTTGACCAGATTTGACCAAAATTAAAAAAACTAAAATTTGAGCATAACTTTTTTTCCTTTTAGAATTTGAGGATTCTAAAAATTGCAAACATGCCATAGGCAGTCTCCATCGGATCTGGATTTTCGTGCTGAACATTTTGATATATTATACATTTTTTCTGACATCGTATGCAAAAGTTTAGCCGTTTTACATTTTCCCTATACTTTTTGCAAAACATGTCCAAATTTAATTTTTTAAATTTTCCTAACTAGTAGATGTAGTAACATAACTACATCTCGAAGGATTTTAATTTTTGAAATATTTTGATATATTATACGTTTTTTTCTAACATCGTATGCAAAAGTTATAGCCGTTTTACATTTTCCCTACACTTTTTTGCAAAACATGTCCAAATTTAAGTTTTTAAATTTTCCTAACTAGTAGATGTAGTAACATAACTACATCTCGAAGGATTTTAATTTTTGAAGTTTTTATCATTTTCTTTTGCTTTTTACAAAACCGAAAAGGCGATCCACTGGAGGGGTAGAGTTCTAAAATGGGACCTTTAGTAGTAGCGAGGGTTTCTACCCCTCGCTACTAGTATGGCATGTCCCGGAGGGGCACGGTTGAGACCTCTTAGTAGTAGCGAGGGGTAAAAACTTATTAGTAGCGCGGGTTTATAACTCTCGCTACTACTATGGCATAGCCCAGGGGCACAATAGAGACCGCTTTGTAGTAGCGAGGGGTAAAAACCAGCGCTACTGCTATCAACTTAGTAGTAGCGAGGGTTAAAAACCCGCGCTACTACTATCGCATGTCCCGGGGGGCATGGTAGAGACCGCTTAGTAGTAGCGAGGGTTAAAAACTAGCGCTACTGCTATCAACTTAGTAGTAGCGAGGTTTAAAAACCCGCGCTACTAGTAAGTAGGAGTAGCGAGGGGTATAAACCCGCGCTGCTAGTAAGCGTCTGTGTATAAGTTTTTCCCTAGTAGTGGGAGTAAGCATCCCGGAGTTGGAATGTATGCTTTGATGACACTACAAAAAAAAAAATACACTTCCGTGATGATACGTGTTTGTCACAGTAGGTCGCGTTTTTTGTCATGTATGTACATCCATAACAAATTTATGACAGAATCAAGATAGTCATCTGTGCTGTCATAGAAGTGTTCCATGACATTACCAAAATTATCATCACGGAAGTGTCCACTTCCATGACGATAAATCGCGCGTCACAGAAGTGCTTTCGTCAAGGATGACCGACACGTGGCATCCACTGTAACGGAACGCCGTTAAGCTACCGGGTCGGGTTTTGGATCCGATAACCCGTTAACAACCCCGACCAATGGGAAATTTCCACGTGTAAAATTCTTATTGGCCGGACGAAACACGTGTCAGCTCGTCAGTGGGTCAGATAGGCGCCTATGATATGTCGACACGTGGCACGGCCCAATAGTGGCCCATTTAGCTTACAAAGCCAGCCCGTTTGACTTGGTCAAAAGTTAACGGGCTGGCCCATGAAAAGCCTGTTAACGGTCTCTTCACAAATAGCCCATTTTACGGCCCGTTAACTCATGGCCCGTTAGGCCCTAAAGGAAATCGGCCCAACAACGTCATGTGGGCCGTCGAATATAATACCAGCCCATTTCACTTTCGGCCCATGTATGTCCCACGATGTCTTTCGGCCCATATAAGGCCTTCATATCTTTCGGCCCATTACAGGCCCGCGGTGAGTCTAGCCCATAATGAACAGTAATTTTCTTTATACCCGTTAACGGCCCGTGATTTACATGGGCCGTTTCCAGCCCGTGTTTGCTTTCGGCCTATTGATGGCCCATACGTTCTTGGGCTCCTTTTCGGCCCTCGATTACTTCCGGCCCGTTACTGGCCTATTCCTCTAATGGGCCAAATTCAGCCCATGGCAAGAGTCGGCCCGTTATTGGCATGTTCCACTAATGGGCCAAATTCGGCCCATGGCGAGAGTCGGCCCGTTACCCTGTTACCCTAATGGGCCAAATTCGGCCCATGGCAAGAGTCGGCCCGTTTCTGGCCTATTTACCCGTGCGCCGTTTCTAGCCCGTCCTATGTTCTGGCCCATTAACGACCCGTTATACCTGTGACAGAATTAAGCCTTTGCTGTCCTACGGCCTGTTAACGGCCTGTTACCGTGCTGGGCCGATACCAATTACGCCCGATTATGGCCCATGTAGACCCATTTATCCGACGGCCCGAGGCCCACCGATTACAGGCCCATTTATCGACGGCCCGTAGGAGACCCATGGATCCTACGGCCCGTATATGGCCCATGTTAGTTGCGGCCACTAGCAAACCAGGGAAAAAGAAGACTTGGAAATAAATAAGGCCAAAACTAACGTTAGGCTATTAAGGCGATTGCACAGATTACATCCACTCGGCATCAAAGATCGCCACCAGTGCAAATATAGGGAACACCCTACACTATACAAAAATGGCTTGCTATTTTCTTCAGGCGGTAGCTGCACGTTAAGAATAAATTTTGTATCGCACCAAAACAAATTACAACTATATAACAAAAGGAAGGTTGGCATAAAACTTAATAGTCTAGCAGATAAATGCACCACCAGAAGTTCAGAAGCTCAGTTCATTTGACCTGACTGTTACGTTTTCATGATGTATTGTACGATGGAGCACCATAACCCTCGCCTTCATTTCCCCTAGGCTCCTGAACAACATAGCAAATGTCTGATAGTCTGGTTTCAAAACCATGCATATCTTGATGACATTGAGCAATGTTTCTCCTTGTTTCACAAAGGGTCTCTGTTAGGGAATGGACTTGTGTCTGGAGCGCAGATACAACATTGCTTTGAGCTTGCATATCTTGATCATGAGGCAGTTTGGACGATACTGCCTTAACAACCAACCCAATATTATGCAGGAATGTGCTTTTGGCACTGTTAGTGGATAGGTACTGACCCACTGCAGCAAGAGCTGACATTGCGGTTATAGTTGCCTCGCCACCTTCAGAAGGTGGCGGTTCCACCATTTTTTCCATAGCTCGCTGAAAATTTGAGGTTTTACATTAGTAGTACCAGAACAGAAGATATTAAGGAGGCAGCAAAACCAGACAAAATAGCTTTGGTCTATATACAGAACTTATTCTGGTGAACCCATGTAAAATATTAGTTGTATTTTATTACAAAGTACATAATAAAACCAGGTTCCAAACATATGACCATGTACCATCGCTAATGTATTGTCTATTTCTTCACATTGTATTGAGGGCTAAGGATGAAGAGACGAATTTTATAATACGGTAAGCATAGTATGGCGTCATTCATATCACAAAAAAACTGAGAACAAACAAACAGGCAATTGTAATGTTGTGTGGGCAAGTCCAGCACGGAACTAGATTACGGGTCAAGATCAAAGGAACATCACTCCTCTCTTTTAACCTTGTAAGGTGCAATGATACGCTAAAACAATTGTGTATAAAATTGAAAAGAGTAATAGACATTGGCTGCAAACCATGCAGTTCAAGGCACAAGTCAGAGTAAGTAGTAGTTAAAAGGCATGAGGATTAAGGACTTACAACGGCGGCTTTGACCGGTGTAGTCATGCCCTTCTTCTTGCCGGTGTGACAGTCCTTGAAGATTTCCACAACATTTGGTTCAGGTACTTTTTGGTCCTTGCAGGCTTTCCTCTGCATTTGGAACAAGTCAATATAGATCTGATAATATGGTACATCGAAAAGCGTGAAACAACAGCTAATTACAAGAGCCTCGCAGTGTGCAATATAGCTATGAGATCGTGTCGTCTGTTGGAATTTCACTTTCGTACGGTTGGCCTTGTTCTTTGAAAAGTTCACCTACAAGAAGATAGATTTGTGTGGCACATGCGTAAATAGGACCTCAACATGTGATCTGATGACATATATATAATGTACCTGATACTTCAGATCGGACCAGTGTTTAACGAGGCCTCTCCAGTCTTCATCAGATATATTTTCCACTGGAGATGTTTGGGCAAGTTCACTGTTAGCCTTGCCTTCAAAGTGAGTTTTCCTCAAGTTATACCGATACTGTCGCAGAGCAGACTTGAAAACATGGGTGCAAGCTTGTCTGGTTACATCATCTTGGCTATCCAACTTGAACCTCATCTGTTGAAAATTATGGGAGTCTCATTATCAGCAACCTAGAAAGTATTGGACAGAGCAAGACAATATTACTAGTTTCCATACATAACCATACTTACAGATAAATGGTTGAGGAAGATGTTGAACTGCGTTTCGTCTTTGTCATTCCTGTACTGAATCCATGTTAGGAGGATACATACATGACACCTAACAGCAACCGCTGCCTCTGATACTAACTTGGCTGACTCTGTAGCATCACGTGGCCTTTTTAAACCTGCCTCAAAACGGATCTCCATTCTTCCTCCTCTAGATATAGTTAACCTATCGAGCATTATCCCTGATGTTTGTTTCCTCTTGCGCCTAGGTGCTAGTCCAACAACAAACATAGGAAGTGTTAGTGTACATCAAACTGTGAGACTACATATAAAGAAGCATGCAACTGTAACTTGACTCCAACAACTACCTTCTTGCTGTTGAAGCTCACAAGGTTCATCTGATATTGCCAACTCGTCTTGTGTCAAGAGTGCTTGGGAAGTAGTGTCAGGTGGCAAGGGAGCTTGGGAACGTGCTGCTAGCTCAGTTGACGCACGAGTACGTCGTACAGCTGGTAGTACTGTGGTAGGTGTTGCAAGAACTAGGGCTGTCTCTGCTTGTTTGGTGGCAGCTATTTGTTTCTGTTTGACTTTTCTGCAACTCGTGTAGCATGGGATGCCATGTTTGTAGAATTTTCTGCTGGACTTTGACCTTCTATTGCACCATCAGTACCAGCAGAATCTGCAGGATTCATCCGCTTCTCATTCCCTGCCGTTCTGTGTTTCTTCCTCTTTCTCTATGCCATGTTAAGTCAAGCCGACAAGAAAAGCGAATAACAATTTAGTTCTTCAGAACAAATTGATGCGTGATGTAGATGAACTGAACTTTGATGTTAGACAACCACATGATAGGAGGATGTAATATGTATGAAAAACAGGACGGAAGAGATAACCAGAACTATGGTGTGTAAACTAAGAAGAAGACATTTCACCAAATTAGAAGCAATGCAATGGAAGGTAGACACCATATGAAAGATGCTACAAATATCGCTCTGCCAAGTTAACAGTGTCTCATCATAAATGGCGTTTAAACAAATGTGAAGTAGTACAAGAAATAAATCATATGCAAGATGCAAACAACATCACACTACCATGTTAGAGGTCTCTCATCATTAGTGCCATTGCATATTCACAGCATTGCATATTCACAGCTTATGATGTGTAAACTAAGGAGAAGGCATTTCAACAAATTAGAAGCATTGAAAGCTAGACACCATATGAAAGATGCAACGAATATCACTCTACCAAGTTAAAATTGTCTCGTCATAAGTGCCACTTCAACAAATTAGTAGTACAAGCTAGAAAAGAATGTGAGATGTAACCTATATCACACTCCGAAGTCAAACGTGTCTTATGATAAGTGATTGTTGCAGGTTACACAACAGTAGTAATTTGATGTAAGAACATGTTGTGATAGACAGATATTGTATGTTCTAGAAATAGGAACACGTGTCTTATTCAAGTATAATGTGTAAAGTAAGCAGATGGAATTCAACAAAATTAGAAGCAATACAAGCTAGACATCACACATAACATGCAACCACATATAACAGTGTCAAGTTAGAGGGAGCACCGGTGATGCTGCACTAGGGGAGACGTGCTCATCATAAACACAACTTTGTTGAGTGTCTATGCATGTGTTGTCTTGGAAATTGTAACGCCCGGATAATCATGCTATAGTAATCCCACGCTAATGATGCCACGTCAACTCTGTTACTGTTGCTAAACTTTTGTTAGTTCAAAACCGATTCAAAATCAATTCAAAATATGGCAAACAAACAAATGTCCTCAAACATTGAAACTAAAATGTTTGGGTTGTGCCAAATAATGCATAAGTATTTATAGTGGAGAAACCACATTTTTATAAAATGCCTAAATGCTCTAAAATAAATAAAACAGCCGCAACAACAATTATATAAATGCCTTTGGTATTTTATATATTGCTAAACTATTTTAACTCGGGGTAGAACTTTTTATGACAGTGGGTTATTCTGGAACATTATTTTGGGGGCAATTATCATATTTTACTAAACTAAAATTAATGTGTAACTAAAAGAAAACAGAAACAAAAAAATTAAATAAAAAGAAAAGAACAAAACAAAAAAAACAAAAGAAAGACCCCCCTTCCTTTTTCCCTGTTCCCGTGGCCCTCGGCACACCCGAGCCAACCCACGCAGCGGTGGGGATAAGACCATGCCCCCCTGTCTCTTGGCCTCGTCAGCACCCCAGATCTTTTCCTTCTCCCCCGCTCGTTCCCCTCTTGCTCGCGCGCTCGCTCCTCCCTGTACGCTGCCGTCGCCTTGCACTCCGAGATCCCGCGGCCACCGCCGTTTCCTCGACTGCAGCTCATGTCCACAAGCGCTGCCTCGCTCACCTCCGTCGAGCTGGCGCCCTACATCACCGCGGGGAGCATCGCATCGACCTCGTCGTCCCCGTCAACACCCGCAGCCATCGGAACCTCGCCGTCGAACCCCTCGACTCCGGCACCCCCAGGTGTTGGGGAACGTTGCAGAAAATTAAAAATTTTCCTACGGTTTCACCAAGATCCATCTATGAGTTCATCTAGCAACGAGTATTCAGATTGGATAGCATCTACATACCACTTTGTAGATCGCAACGGAAGCGTTCGAGTGAACGTGGATGAGGTAGTCGTACTTGCCGTGATCCAATTCACCGATGATCTAGTACCGAACGGACGGCACCTCCGCGTTCAACACACGTACGGTACGGGAGACGTCTCCTCCTTCTTGATCCAGCAAGGGGGGAGGGGAGGTTGAGGAAGATCCAGCACGACGGTGTGGTGGTGGATGCAGCAGAACTCCGGCAGGGCTTCGCTAAGCAACTACGGGAGGAGGAGGAGGTGTTGCAGGGAGGAGGGGGCGCTAGGGCATAAGGGTGCGGCCACCCCTCCCTCCCCTCCCTTTATATAGATGCATTAGAGGGGGGGAGGGCGCAGCCTTGCCCCTTCCTCCAAGGAAGGGGTGCGGCCAAGAGGGGGGAGAAGTCCATCCTCCCCAAGGCACCTCGGAGGTGCCTTCCCCCCTTTGCACTCTCCCTCCTCCAAGTTTCCTTGGCGCATGGGCCCTTGGGGCTGGTTCCCCTTGGCCCAAGCAGGCCAAGGAGCACCCCCTAAGGCCCATGTGTCCCACCAAGGCAGGTGACCCCACCTGGTGGACCCCGGGACCCCTCCGGTGGTCCCGATACAATACCGATAACACCGAAACTTGTCGCGATGGCCAAAATAGCACTTCCTATATATAATTCTTTACCTCCGGACCATTCCGGAACTCATCGTGACGTCCGGGATCTCATCCGGGACTCCGAACAACATTCGGGTTACTGCACATACATATCTTCACAACCCTAGCGTCACCGAACCTTAAGTGTGTAGACCCTACGGGTTCGGGAGACATGCAGACATGACCGAGACGACTCTCAGGCAATAACCAACAGCGGGATCTGGATACCCATGTTGGCTCCCACATGCTCCACGATGATCTCATCGGATGAACCACGATGTCAAGGATTCAATTAATCCCGTATACGATTCCCTTTGTCAATCGGTATTTTACTTGCCCGAGATTCGATCGTCGGTATCCCAATACCTCGTTCAATCTCGTTATCGGCAAGTCACTTTTCTCGTTCCGTAATGCATGATCCCGTGATCAAACACTTTGATCACCTTGAGCTCATTGTGATGATGCATTACCGAGAGGGCCCGGTGATACCTCTCCGTCAAGCGGAGTGACAAATCCCAGTCTCGATCCATGTCAACCCAACAGACACTTTCAGAGATACCCGTAGCATACCTTTATAGTCACCCAGTTACATTGTGACGTTTGGCACACCCAAAGCACTCCTACGGTATCCGGGAGTTACACGATCTCATGGTCTAAGGAAAAGATACTTGACATTGGATAACTCTAGCAAACGAACTATGCGATCTTATGCTATGTTTAGGATTGGGTCTTGTCCATCACATCATTCTCCTAATGATGTGATCCCGTTATCGATGACATCCAATGTCCATAGTCAGGAAACCATGACTATCTATCGATCAACGAGCTAGTCAACTAGAGGCTCACTAGGGACATGTTTGTTGTCTGTTATTCACACATGTATTACGATTTCCGGTTAACACAATTATAGCACGAATAAAGACAATTATCATGAATAAGGAAATATAATAATAATGCTTTTATTATTGCCTCTAGGGCATATTTCCAACAGTCTCCCACTTGCACTAGAGTCAATAATCTAGTTTACATTGTGATGAATCGAACACCCATAGAGTTCTGGTGCTGATCATGTTTTGCCTTAGGGAGAGGTTTAGTCAACGGATCTGTGACATTCAGATCCGTGTGCACTTTACAAATCTCTATGTCTCCATCTTGAACATTTTCACGAATGGAGTTGAAGCGACGCTTGATGTGCCTGGTCTTCTTGTGAAACCTGGGCTCCTTTGCAAGTGCAATAGCTCCAGTGTTGTCACAGAAGAGCTTGATTGGCCCCGACGCATTGGGTATGACTCCGAGGTCGGTGATGAACTCCTTCACCCAAATTGCTTCATGTGCTGCCTCCGAGGCTGCCATGTACTCCGCTTCACATGTAGATCCCGCCACAACGCTTTGCTTGCAACTGCACCAGCTTACTGCCCCACCATTCAAAATATACACGTATCCGGTTTGTGACTTAGAGTCATTCAGATCTGTGTCGAAGCTAGCGTCGACGTAAACTTTTACGACGAGCTCTTCGTCACCTCCATAAACGAGAAACATTTCCTTGGTCCTTTTCAGGTACTTAAGGATATTCTTGACCGCTGTCCAGTGTTCCTTGCCGGGATTACTTTGGTACCTTCCTACCAAACTTACGGCAAGGTTTACATCAGGTCTGGTACACAGCATGGCATACATAATAGAACCTATGGCTGAGGCATAGGGGATGACGCTCATCTCTTCTATATCTTCTGCCGTGGTCGGACATTGAGCTGAGCTCAATTTCACACCTTGTAATACAGGTAAGAACCCTTTCTTAGATTGATCCATATTGAACTTCTTCAATATTTTATCAAGGTATGTGCTTTGTGAAAGACCTATGAGGCGTCTCGATCTATCTCTATAGATCTTGATGCCTAATATATAAGCAGCTTCTCCAAGGTCCTTCATTGAAAAACTTTTATTCAAATAGGCCTTAATGCTGTCCAAGAGTTCTATATCATTTCCCATCAAAAGTATGTCGTCTACATATAATATGAGAAATGCTACAGAGCTCCCACTCACTTTCTTGTAAACACAGGCTTCTCCATAAGTCTGTGTAAACCCAAACACTTTGATCATCTCATCAAAGCGAATGTTCCAACTCCGAGATGCTTGCACCAGCCCATAAATCGAGCGTTGGAGCTTGCACACCTTGTCAGCATTCTTAGGATCGACAAAACCTTCCGGCTGCATCATATACAATTCTTCCTTAAGGAAACCATTAAGGAATGCCGTTTTGACGTCCATTTGCCATATCTCATAATCATAGTATGCGGCAATTGCTAACATGATTCGGACGGACTTCAGCTTCGCTACCGGTGAGAAAGTCTCATCGTAGTCAACCCCTTGAACTTGTCGATAACCCTTAGCGACAAGCCGAGCTTTATAGATGGTCACATTACCATCCGCGTCTGTCTTCTTCTTAAAGATCCATTTATTTTCTATGGCTCTCCGTTCAACGGGCAAGTCAGTCAAAGTCCATACTTCGTTTTCATACATGGATCCTATCTCGGATTTCATGGCTTCCAGCCATTTGTCGGAATCCGGGCCCGCCATTGCTTCCTCATAGTTCGAAGGTTCACCGTTGTCTAACAACATGATTTCCAAGACAGGGTTGCCGTACCACTCTGGTGCGGAACGTGTCCTTGTGGACCTTCGAATTTCAGTAGGAGCTTGATCAGAAGCATCTTGATAATCATCATTAATTTCCTCTCTAGTCGGTGTAGGCTCCTCAGAAACATTTTCTTGAGTTTCGCCATTTTCCGGTTCAAGAGGTAACACTTCATCAAGTTCTACTTTCCTCCCACTTACTTCTTTCGAGAGAAACTCTTTCTCTAGAAAGGATCCATTCTTGGCAACAAAGATCTTGCCTTCGGATCTGAGGTAGAAGGTATACCCAATAGTTTCTTTAGGGTATCCTATGAAGACGCATTTTTCCGACTTGGGTTCGAGCTTTTCAGGTTGAAGTTTCTTCACATAAGCATCGCATCCCCAAACTTTTAGAAACGACAGCTTAGGTTTCTTTCCAAACCATAATTCATACGGTGTCGTCTCAGCGGATTTCGACGGAGCCCTATTTAAAGTGAATGCGGCAGTCTCTAAAGCATAGCCCCAAAAAGATAGCGGTAAGTCGGTAAGAGACATCATAGATCGCACCATATCTAATAGAGTGCGATTACGACGTTCGGACACACCATTACACTGAGGTGTTCCAGGCGGCGTGAGTTGTGAAACTATTCCACATTTTCTTAAGTGTGTGCCAAATTCATGACTCAAGTATTCTCCTCCACGATCTGATCGTAGAAACTTGATCTTTTTATCACGTTGATTTTCAACCTCACTCTGAAATTCCTTGAACTTTTCAAAGGTTTCAGACTTGTGTTTCATTAAGTAGATATACCCATATCTACTCAAGTCATCAGTGAGGGTGAGAACATAACGATAGCCACCGCGAGCTTCAACACTCATTGGACCGCACACATCGGTATGTATGATTTCCAATAAGTTGGTTGCTCGCTCCATTGTTCCTGAGAACGGAGTCTTGGTCATTTTACCCATGAGGCATGGTTCGCACGTGTCAAATGATTCATAATCAAGAGACTCTAAAAGTTCATCTGCATGGAGCTTCTTCATGCGTTTGACACCTATGTGACCAAGGCGGCAGTGCCACAAATATGTGGGACTATTGTTATCAACTTTAACCCTTTTGGTACTCACACTATGAATATGTGTATCATCATGTACGAGATTCATTAAGAATAAACCATCAACCATCGGAGCATGACCATAAAACATATCTCTCATATAAATGGAACAACCATTATTCTCTGATTTAAATGAGTAGCCATCTCGAATTAAGCGAGATCCAGATACAATGTTCATGCTCAAACTTGGCACTAAATAACAATTATTGAGGTTTAAAACTAATCCGGTAGGTAAATGTAGAGGCAGCATGCCGACGGCGATCACATCGACCTTGGAACCATTCCCGACGCGCATCGTCACCTCATCCTTCGCCAGTCTTCGTTTATTCCGCAGCTCCTGCTTTGAGTTACAAATGTGAGCAACTGCACCGGTATCAAATACCCAAGAGCTACTACGAGTACTGGTAAGGTACACATCAATTACATGTATATCACATATACCTTTGGTTTTGCCGGCCTTCTTGTCCGCTAAGTATTTGGGGCAGTTCCGCTTCCAGTGACCACTTCCCTTGCAATAAAAGCACTCAGTTTCGGGCTTGGGTCCATTCTTTGGCTTCTTCCCGGCAACTTGCTTACCGGGCGCGGCAACTTCCTTGCCCTCCTTCTTGAAGTTCTTTTTACCCTTGCCCTTCTTGAACTTAGTGGTTTTATTCACCATCAACACTTGATGCTCCTTCTTGATTTCTACCTCTGCTGATTTCAGCATAGCATATACTTCAGGAATGGTCTTTACCATCCCCTGCATATTGTAGTTCATCACAAAGCTCTTGTAGCTAGGTGGAAGCGACTAGAGGATTCTGTCAATGACCGCTTCATCCGGGAGATTAACTTCCAGTTGAGTCAAGCGGTTGTGCAACCCAGACATTTTGAGTTTGTGTTCACTGACAGAACCATTTTCCTCCATCTTACAGCTAAAGAATTTATCGGAGACTTCATATCTCTCGACCCGGGCATGAGCTTGGAAAACCATTTTCAGCTCTTCGAACATCTCATATGCTCCATGTCTCTCAAAACGCTTTGGGAGTCCCGGCTCTAAGCTGTAAAGCATGCCGCACTGAACGAGGGAGTAATCATCGCAGCGTGACTGCCAAGCGTTCATAACGTCTTGTTCTGCAGGGAGAATAGGTGCGTCACCCAGCGGTGCTCTTAGGACATAATCTTTCTTGGCAGCTATGAGGATAATCCTCAGGTTCCGGACCCAGTCCGTATAGTTGCTACCATCGTCTTTCAGCTTGGTTTTCTCTAGGAACGCGTTGAAGTTGAGGACTACGTTGGCCATTTGATCTACAAGACATATTGTAAATATTTAGACTAAGTTCATGATAATAAAGTTCATTTAATCAAATTAATTAATGAACTCCCACTTAGATAGACATCCCTCTTCTAGTCATCTAAGTATTACATGATCCGAGTCAACTAGGCCGTGTCCGATCATCACGTGAGACGGACTAGTCAACAACGGTGAACATCTTCATGTTGATCGTATCTTCTATACGACTCATGCTCGACCTTTCGGTCTTCTGTGTTCCGAGGCTATGTCTGTACATGCTAGGCTCGTCAAGTCAACCTAAGTGTTTTGCGTGTGTAAATCTGTCTTACACCCGTTGTATGCGAACGTAAGGACCTCTCACACCCGATCATCACGTGGTGCTTCGGAACGACGAACCTTAGCAACGGTGCACAGTTAGGGTGAACACTTTCTTGAAATTATTATGAGGGATCATCTTATTTACTACCGTCGTCCTAAGTAAACAAGATGCAAAACATGATAAACATCACATGCAATCAAATAATAAACGTGACATGATATGGCCAATATCACATAGCTCCTTCGATCTTCATCTTGGGGCTCCATGATCATCTTGTCACCGGCTTGACACCATGATCTTCATCATCATGATCTTCATCATCGTGTCTCCATGAAGTTGCTCGCCAACTATTACTTCTACTACTATGGCTAACGCGTTTAGCAATAAAGTAAAGTAATTTACATGGCGATTCTCAATGACACGCAGGTCATACAAAAAAATAAAGACAACTCCTATGGCTCCTGCCGGTTGTCATACTCATCGACATGCAAGTCGTGATTCCTATTACAATAGCATGAACATCTCATACATCACATATAGATCATTCATCATACATCACAACTTTGGCCATATCATATCACAAAGCACTTGCTGCAAAAACAAGTTAGACGTCCTCTAATTGTTGTTGCAAGTTTTACGTGGCTGAATTAGGGTTCTAGCAAGAACGTTTTCTTACCTACGTTCAAACCACAACGTGATTTGTCAATCTCTATTTACCCTTCATAAGGACCTGTTCATCGAATCCGATCCAACTAAAGTAGGAGAGACAGACACCCGCCAGCCACCTTATGCAACTAGTGCATGTTAGTCGGTGGAACCGGTCTCACGTAAGCGTACGTGTAAGGTTGGTCCGGGCCGCTTCATCCCACAATACCGCTGAATCAAGATTGACTAGTAACGGCAAGAAGAATTGACAACATCTACGCCCACAACAAATTGTGTTCTACTCGCACAAGAAGAACTACGCATAGACCTAGCTCATGATGCCACTGTTGGGGAACGTTGCAGAAAATTAAAATTTTTCCTACGGTTTCACCAAGATCCATCTATGAGTTCATCTAGCAACGAGTATTCAGATTGGATAGCATCTACATACCACTTTGTAGATCGCAACGGAAGCGTTCGAGTGAACGTGGATGAGGTAGTCGTACTTGCCGTGATCCAATTCACCGATGATCTAGTACCGAACGGACGGCACCTCCGCGTTCAACACACGTACGGGACGGGAGACGTCTCCTTCTTCTTGATCCAGCAAGGGGGGAGGACAGGTTGAGGAAGATCCAGCACGATGGTGTGGTGGTGGATGCAGCAGAACTCCGGCAGGGCTTCGCTAAGCAACTACGGGAGGAGGAGGAGGTGTTGCAGGGAGGAGGGGGCGCCAGGGCATAAGGGTGCGGCCACCCCTCCCTCCCCTCCCTTTATATAGATGCATTAGAGGGGGGGAGCGCGCAGCCTTGCCCCTTCCTCCAAGGAAGGGGTGCGGCCAAGAGGGGGGGGGGAGAAGTCCATCCTCCCCAAGGCACCTCGGAGGTGCCTTCCCCCCTTTGGACTCTCCCTCCTCCAAGTTTCCTTGGCGCATGGGCCATTGGGGCTGGTTCCCCTTGGCCCAAGCAGGCCAAGGCGCACCCCCTAAGGCCCATGTGGCCCACCAAGGCATGTGGCCCCACCTGGTGGACCCCGGGACCCCTCCGGTGGTCCCGGTACAATACCGATAACACCGAAACTTGTCCCGATGGCCAAAATAGCACTTCCTATATATAATTCTTTACCTCCGGACCATTCCGAAACTCCTCGTGACGTCCGGGATCTCATCCGGGACTCCGAACAACATTCGGGTTACTGCACATACATATCTTCACAACCCTAGCGTCACTGAACCTTAAGTGTGTAGACCCTACGGGTTCGGGAGACATGCAGACATGACCGAGACGGCTCTCGGGCAATAATCAACAGTGGGATCTGGATACCCATGTTGGCTCCCACATGCTCCACGATGATCTCATCGGATGAACCACGATGTCAAGGATTCAATTAATCCCGTATACGATTCCCTTTGTCAATCGGTATTTTACTTGCCCGAGATTCGATCGTCGGTATCCCAATACCTCGTTCAATCTCGTTATCGGCAAGTCACTTTTCTTGTTCCGTAATGCATGATCCCATGATCAAACACTTTGATCACCTTGAGCTCATTGTGATGATGCATTACCGAGAGGGCCCGGTGATACCTCTCCGTCAAGCGGAGTGACAAATCCCAGTCTCGATCCATGTCAACCCAACAGACACTTTCAGAGATACCCGTAGCATACCTTTATAGTCACCCAGTTACGTTGTGACGTTTGGCACACCCAAAGCACTCCTACGGTATCCGGGAGTTACACGATCTCATGATCTAAGGAAAAGATACTTGACATTGGATAACTCTAGCAAACGAACTATGCGATCTTATGCTATGTTTAGGATTGGGTCTTGTCCATCACATCATTCTCCTAATGATGTGATCCCGTTATCGATGACATCCAATGTCCATAGTCAGGAAACCATGACTATCTGTCGATCAACGAGCTAGTCAACTAGAGGCTCACTAGGGACATGTTTGTTGTCTGTTATTCACACATGTATTATGATTTCCGGTTAACACAATTATAGCACGAATAAAGACAATTATCATGAATAAGGAAATATAATAATAATGCTTTTATTATTGCCTCTAGGGCATATTTCCAACACCTGGCTACCCGAGCACCTCATCTGAATCCGCTGTGAGCCTCCCCTTCAAACCTCCCTGCTTCCCCTTCGTATAGTCGCCATAGCCGTTGCCCGTTTCCTTCCGTGACCGCGCTTGGAGCACTGCTCCCGCGCACATTCGCGCACCACCCGTGCCTGCATCCACCTGCGCGTGCGTGCCTGACGCTGGCCGCCATGTCCACGCCCCGCGTCTGTCCCGTCCGCATCTGGCCGCGCCACGCCCTCCCCGCCTGCGCCTGAAGCTGCATCGTTGGTCGCCCCATCGCCCCTAGCTGCTTCCCGCGCCTAGAGCTTGCTCCTTGCGCGCGCCGCTGGCGCCGTGGCCGTGCTCACCCCCTCCTCCCGCGCAACCACTGCCGTCACTCCCGCCGGCCCCCTGCGTCCCACCTCCGCCCGCTCCTCCTGTCGCCCCCAGCCGCGCCCCACCGCTCGCGGCTGCGCTCGCCTCAGCCGGCGGCGTCCACCTCCGCCCGGGCCTGCTCGCGCCCCCCCTGTGCCGAGGCTTCCCCCGTACAGCACCATGGCCGCCGGCGTCGTACTCTACGAGTACGTACGTACGTGCACAGCCTCACCAGAGGCCGTTTGGGCCACTGGCACATGGGCCCGACCCCCCCTGTTAATTAGGGAGGCCTAATTAGTTTAGCCCAAAACCCCCTAATTAAGCTAAGTAAATTTAGTCAAGAACGTGTTAATTAAAATGAGTCCATGACAATTGGGACCCACATACACTGTTCACTTTGGACTAGTCAAAATATTGACTGGGTCAACCCAGCCCCTGGCCCCACATGTCATACACATGCACACATTGCTGGGTACACTCCTGTGTACCCATAGCAATTTGTCTGTTTATTACTTCGAATTAAATTAAATGCAGAAATTCCAGGAGTTATTTAAATCTTTGAAAAATCATATAAATTAATCCGTAACTCGGATGAAAATACTTTGTACATGAAAGTTGCTCAGAATTTCGAGACGAATCCGAATACGCAGCCCGTTCATCCGCCACACATCCCTATCCTAGCAAACACGTAACTTTCCCCCTCCGGTTCGTCGGTCCAAAAACACGAAACACCGGGGATACTTTCCCGGATGTTTTCCCCCTTTGCCGGCATCACCTAGTACCACGTTAGGGCATACCTAGCACTACGTTTTGCCTCGTTATGTTTTGTCATGCTTTGTTTGCTCCGTATTGACTGTTTCTTTCCCCCTCTTCTTCTTTGGTAGACCCCGAGGCCGACGCTGATGCCACTGAGTATGACTACGTCATTGACGACCCTTCTTCCTGTACAACAGAGCTTCCAGGCAAGCCCCCCCTTGATCACCAGATATCGCCTACTCTTCTCTATACTGCTTGCATTAGAGTAGTGTAGCATGTTACTGCTTTCTGTTAATCCTATTCTGATGCATAACCTGCCTTTGCTACTACTGTTGTTACCTTTACCTGCTATCCTAATGCTTAGTATGGGATGCTAGTGTTCCATCAGTGGCCCTACACTCTTGTACGTCTGCCATGCTATACTACTGGGCCGTGATCACTTCGGGAGGTGATCACGGGCATATACTATATACTTTACAATGTTACATTACCTGTGATACTGTTCGGAGATGGGGGCTGAAGGGGCAGGTGGTTCCACCCAGGTAGTGGTGGGCCTGGGTTCCCGACGGCCCCCGACTGTTACTTGTGACGGAGCGACAGGGCAGGTTGAGACCACCTAGGAGAGAGGTGGCCTGGCCCTGGTCGGCGTTCGTGGATACTTAACAAGCTTAACGAGATCTGGGTATTTGATCTGAGTCTGGCCATTTGGTCTATACGCACTAACCATCTACGCGGGAGTAGTTATGGGTATCCCGGCGTCGTGGTATCAGCCGAAGCCTTCGTGACGTCAGCGACTGAGCGGCACGCGCCGGATTGGACTGGAACGCCTGCTAGGCTAGGTCTGCTTCCGGCCGCCCTCGCAACGTGCAGGTGTGCAATGGGCGATGGGCCCAGACCCCTGCGCCATAGGATTTAGACCGGCGTGCTGACTCTTTGTTGTGCCTAGGTAGGGCTGCGACGTGTTGATCTTCCGTGGCCGGGCATGACCCCGAAAAGTGTGTCCGGCCAAATGGGATCAAGCGTGTTGGGTTATGTGGTGCACCCATGCAGGGAAGTTTATCTATTCGAATAGTCGTGTCCCTCGGTAAAAGGACGACCCGGAGTTGTACCTTGACCTTATGACAACTAGAACTAGATACTTAATAAAACACACCCTTCCAAGTGCCACATATAACCCGGTGATCGCTCTCTAACAGGGCAACGAGGAGGGGATCGCCGGGTAGGATTATGCTATGCGATGCTACTTGGAGGACATCAGTCTACTCTCTTCTACCTGCTGCAAGACGGAGGTGACCAGAAGCGTAGTCTTCGATAAGACTAGATATCCCCCTCTTATTCTGGCATTCTGCAGTTCAGTCCACTGATATGGCCCTTTACACATATATCCATGCATATGTAGTGTAGCTCTTTGCTTGCGAGTACTTTGGATGAGTACTCACGGTTGCCTTGTTCCCCCTTTCCCCCCATATCTCTACCCGATTGCTGCGACCAGACGATGGAGTCCAGGAGCCAGACGCCACCGCCAATGACGACTACTACCACGGAGGTGCCTACTACTACGTGCTGCCTGCTGACGACGACCAGGAGTAGTTAGGAGGATCCCAGGCAGGAGGCCTGCGCCTCTTTCGATTGTATCCCAGTTTGTGCTAGCCATCTTATGGCACCTTGTTTAACTTATGTCTGTACTCAGATATTGTTTCTTCCGCTGACTCGTCTATGATCGAGCACTTGTATTCGAGCCCTCGAGGCCCCTGGCTTGTATTATGATGCTTGTATGACTTATTTTATTTGTATAGTTGTGTTGTGATATCTTCCCGTGAGTCCCTGATCTTGATCGTACACATTTGCATGCATGATTAGTGTACGATTGAATCGGGGGCGTCACAAGTTGGTATCAGAGCCGACTGCCTGTAGGAATCCCCCTTCCACATTCCTTGGCCGAAGTCGAGTCTAGACATTGCAAAAACTTTTACTAACTTGGCTGTGTGCCTTATGGGCCCACGTCGCCATTGGGTGGTACTAGGATCTTTTACTCCTCGACCTTTACTCTGGGACTCTGATCTCTCTTCTATTCGGGTTAAATAAATTTTGCTAAATCTAACATTAGGATCTCGTTATCACTTTCACCCGGAGAGCCCCTTATTACTGATGACCGTCTGCTCCACGTGAAGACCCTGAAGATAGTCTCCGCTATTAACCCGAGAACTTGTGTTCATCGCGTTTGCAATTCCCCGTCCACCGTAAACCCTTATGGATAACTACTTGCCGTTGTTATTCTTACATTCATCCCCAGTTGGTCTTGTTATTACAAGATACCCTGAAAAACTCGTCGTTGTTTCGATAATCCTTTGAGCTTACTGCATTGCTGTTCTTTGTCACCTGAATACCCCTACGGATAATTCTCGCACTTATCGAGTACCCACCCATCCCCAGTTGTTTATGTGTTTCACTAAGTTCTTCGAAATAATATTCGATATTCCGAAAATCCTTAGCAGCTTATTGCTCTTGAAATTCTCGCTTGCTTGCATTATGGATAATCCCATAAGTTTCGTAATCTTATTGGCCTCCCTTGCCTTTATCATTTTAAGTCCGTTGATTCAATACGTTGAGGATGTTCGCATTCCTCAGTCGAATCCTAGGATTCATCCTTCCGGCTCAGACGTCATTTGGATATGAGCTGGATCTTGACCAATCAATGCCTTGATCGTTTGTGTTTCCAAGTCTATTGAACTTATTCATTTTCGATCAGAACGATTGCTTCTGATCCCTTGATTTGGAAATCATAAAATTTCTTAGCATTAAGCTTTGAATTAGTCACTTGTTTCCATAATCCGATGCCTTGGCACTCCTTCTTCCTTAGATTGAGTACCGATACTCACATCAGCCCCGTTGTGGACCGCCGTACCCATTGCCGGGTTATTATCCGACAATGTCCTTCACAACCAAAATTCTTTACCTGATACATAATGCCCTTGGTAAATTGTATCATCCACTTGGCCAACCATGCTCTGTTTTCGAGCTGGTGATATCTACTCTTGAAGTTTGGGGTATATGTTCCTAAGAAGCCCCGATGGGTTGAACCAATGCCTTCCATAATATGTGTGAACTCGAAAGTTTTCATGAGTCATACTCTTCTGGTATTTTGCCAGCTAAAATTCCAACACTACAACTTCATCAAACGCGAGAAGTGAATGAAAGGCTATGCATTGAAGAAGTGGGAGTCGACCTTGAACTTTGCGTTCATGCCCATGGACACGATGCTGATCTTATCATGGAAGCTTCTCGCAGAATAGTTACCCTCTTGTTATAAGTGCTTGTATCTGTGGTTCTGACCATATTGTTCCCCTTGGATTCAATTTCCCAGACAAGTTAAAAGCACTTGTCTTCTGCAGAGCAATACCCAGTCCAACCTCTATTTTGATCTGTCGTCGAGTAATACCCCCTGGTATCTCGACATTATCATAGAACTGCATAGCCTCTTATGAGTTCTTCGTCAAGTACTACATCCTCATTGATTCCAATTTTTCACGGGATCCGAGTTTTTAAACACTCAAAGACACCGATAACTGAACCAAGTCCGCACTATGGTTCAACAACTTTTAGTAATCTTCTTTACTTACGAGTTTGTACCCGATCACGTCATTCCTATCCTGTTCGGCTACATCATTACCGTGCTAATTTTAATTGTGCTACTTGGTCCTTCTTCCCGCAACACAAATTTCAACGGTGAGCTAATCTTACGTCAATCTCTCTCATCATATCATTTCTCCTTGAATAGCAAACGTGATTTCGAGTTTGTGTCATACCCATGGTTCTAGTAACCTTTTGCTTCACCATTCCCTTGGTGTGATGTCGTCGCCGATACATTACATCTTCTTGAAACCTCTCGACAAATGTGTCGTGATCATCATCAACATTCTGAGCTCTTCCAGAATATCAATCAAATTCATGATAAGAAATACCATCCTTGCCCTCGATGATTTGTGTTGTCATCGACCACTTCAATGCCTCCCCTCCAACACAAACTTGTTCGTGTTCTGTGTTATACCTTGAGTTCCTTGCTATCCAGCATTTGTTCTTAATTACCTTAGAGTATTACCATCCTTTATGTCAAGAATGTGGTGAGAATTTCACCATCTCTTAAAAATTCTTGGTACAGTGATGCTTCTCGCCATCACCATTCTTTTCTTAGTCCCCGTGTTGAGTGAACTCTGTTGTGCGAATTTATTATCTCTAAGCTACCCTATTGCTTCAGAGTTAATGGACAATAATTCCAATTTAGTGTGTTCGTTGCTCAATCGCCATTCCGACGTTGGTCGTGCAACCCAGCCCATATTTTGGGTACACCTTTCAACCAATGTTTAATTGTGTATGTTTTCCTCGAGCATACCTCATTATATCATTTGGCTTGACAAATGTTATCTCCTTGTTCACATAACTGTGGAAATCCATCTTTTGGGAATTCTCGATGAATTGTGGCTGAGTCCATCAGCCATCTCCTCATCCTGTCCTTGGTTAAATGATGAACTCATGATTCGGAACTCACTTTCATAGTTCATTTCCTAAGAATTTTACGATGTCACCTCGTCAATTGTGTTGCACCTTTTCTTCTCAGGCATCTTGAGTCTGAGGTATCCTGTCACCAATCAGATCTGAATCTTAGTCAGATATGATGGTTGGAACCTATTTCCAAGAGTTATAACATTGGTCTTTATATGACCCGGTAAGGTAATGTCATGCCTAGCACACCTGGCCGGAGGACCTATTGTTATTGTTTCCTTTTTTTGGGCAAGGTTAGTCATTCTTCCGTGAGGAAATTGTAAAACTTATTCTATAAGTTGTTCCTGATGGATCCTTTGTGTATCCAAATCTGACCCTTACATGATAACCATGTCAATGCTATCTCGAAGCATGTCTATGGTGCTCCAATTTTCAATAAGAACATTTGAAGCACCATACTAAATGTTTCTTGTCGAAATTGCCCAAACACCGTTGTATGGGTAATGTCATGAAATTACTCTCCCTTTACCTCAATGGTTCTCTACTTTCTATCCTGTCATGGATATCATGCTCTGCTTGTCCTTGGGAAGGATACCCCCTGTAATATGTGTTTAAACACATTTTCCTTTCCATTGTTCAGTTCAATCTGATGATCACATTCTCCTTTCCATTGTTTTGTTTAACCTTTCTTGTGGTTTATATGATCTAAGCAGTGATAGCTCCATGCTTAGGTAAGCACCTCGTTGTACCACTCTGTTAGTAAGACCTTGTTACTATTGTTGATGACATTCCGGTAACCACCGACGGACGAGAACTTTGCCTATTGGTCTGCCTCGTTCAACAAGCGGGAAAATAGTTCTCTTCGTCCCTCGCCCTTGGTACCGATGTTGTTGCTGACATAACTAACAGGCGATACTTTGACCTGCCTTGCTATCTTGACCGTGCAAATTGATTAGCACCTTCCTACATTTAACCCACATGGTGGGCCCATAACCCACAGTGCCACAGGATCAAAACCTGACTCTCCTGTACACCCTGTTTCCAAAGTTAATCCTCGCGCTTGGCTTCGTATGTAATTCGCGAGCCACATTCCTAGTGATCTATTCTGGTATCAGACGCAATACTTATTCCCATTGCTCTGAACCCCTTTCACATTTCATATCAAGCAGCGAACGATTGCCTATGCACTTGAAACTTCTACTTTGCACCTTCTTACTTTGCTCTCGTTAATTTCTTAAGTTGCAATTCGAGTGTTACTTTTCACCGCCTTCCCTAATGTTATCTACCGGATAAGCAACCGTGCAGAGTTCCGTTCTTTTGAGCTACCCCTTGTCCTTCATATGTATAATGAAGTTTCCGAAGATAGGAAGACGGTTTCATCATGATGACTTGGAGCAGGGAAATGAAGACATCAATGTATTGGACCGGCCTCTTCCATAAGAGCAAGCCAGGATGAGAAGAACCGCTGGATTCGTAACCAGACCTCTCCCCCTTGCTCTACCTCTTAAATCTCGGGATGAGATTTCTTGCAGTGGAGGAGATTTGTAACGCCCGGATAATCATGCTACAGTAATCCCATGCTAATGACGCCACGTCACCTCCGTTACTGTTGCTAAACTTTTGTTAGTTCAAAACCGATTCAAAATCAATTCAAAATATGGCAAACAAACAAATGTCCTCAAAGATTGAAACTAAAATGTTTGGGTTGTGCCAAATAATGCATAGGTATTTATAGTGGAGAAACCACATTTTTATAAAATGCCTAAATGTTCTAAAATAAATAAAACAGCTAGAACAACAATTATATAAATGCCTTTGGTATTTTATAAATTGCTAAACTATTTTAATTCGAGGTAGAACTTTTTATGACAGTGGGTTATTCTGGAACATTATTTTGGGGGCAATTATCATATTTTACTAAACTAAAATTAATGTGTAACTAAAAGAAAACAGAAACAAAAAATTAAATAAAAAGAAAAGAACAAAACAAAAAAAACAAAAGAAAGACCCCCCTTCCTTTTTCCCTGTTCCCGTGGCCCTCGGCACACCCGAGCCAACCCACGCAGTGGTGGGGATAAGACCAAGCCCCCCTGTCTCTTGGCCTCGTCAGCACCCAAGATCTTTTCCTTCTCCCCCGCTCGTTCCCCTCTCGCTCGCGCGCTCGCTCCTCCCTGTACACTGCCGTCGCCTTGCACTCCGAGATCTCGCGGCCACCGTCGTTTCCACGACTGCAGCTCGTGTCCACGAGCGCTGCCTCGCTCACCTCCGTCGAGCTGGCGCCCTACATCACCTCGGGGAGCATCGCATCGACCTCTTCGTCCCCGTCAACACCCGCGGCCATCGGAACCTCGCCGTCGACCCCCTCGACTCCGGCACCCCCTGGCTCCTCGAGCACCTCATCTAAATCCACTGTGAGCCTCCCCTTCAAACCTCCCTGCTTCCCCTTCGTTTAGTCGCCGTAGCCGTCGCCCGTTTCCTTCCGTGACCGCGCCTGGAGCACTGCTCTCGCGCACATTCGCGCACCACCCGTGCCTGCATCCACCTGCGCGTGCGTGCCTGACGCTGGCCGCCATGTCCACGCCCCGCGTCTGTCCCGTCCGCATCTGGCCGCGCCACGCCCTCCCCACCTGCGCCTCAAGCCGCGTCGTTGGTCGCCCCATCGCCCCTAGCTGCTTCCCGCGTCCGGAGCTTGCTCCTTGCGCGCGTCGCTGGCGCCGTGGCCGTGCTCACCCCCTCCTCCCGCGCACCCACTGCCGTCACTCCCGCCGGCTCCTTGCGTCCCACCTCCGCCCGCTCCTCCTATCGCCCCCAGCCGCGCCCCACCGCTCGCGGCTGCGCCCGCCTCAGCCGGCGGCGTCCACCTCCGCCCGTGCCTGCTCGCGCCCCCCTGTGCCGAGCCTTCCCCGTTACAGCACCATGGCCGCCGGCGTCGTACTCTACGAGTACGTACGTACGGGCACAGCCTCACCAGAGGCCGTTTGGGCCACTGGCACATGGGCCCGACCCCCCCTTTTAATTAGGGAGGCCTAATTAGTTTAGCCCAAAACCCCCTAATTAAGCAAAGTAAATTTAGTCAAGAACGTGTTAATTAAAATGAGTCCATGACAATTGGGACCCACGTACACTGTTCACTTTGGACTAGTCAAAATATTGACTGGGTCAACCCAGCCCCTGGCCCCACATGTCATACACATGCACACATTGCTGGGTACACTCCTGTGTACCCATAGCAATTTGTCTGTTTATTATTTCAAATTAAATTAAATGCAGAAATTCCAGGAGTTATTTAAATCTTTGAAAAATCATATAAAATAATCCGTAACTCTGATGAAAATACTTTGTACATGAAAGTTGCTCAGAATTTCGAGACGAATCCAATTTCGCAGCCCGTTCATCCACCACACATCCCTAGCCTAGCAAACACATAACTTTCCACCTCCGGTTCATCTGTCCAAAAACACGAAACACCGGGGATACTTTCCCGGATGTTTTCCCCCTTTGCCGGCATCGCCTAGTACCGCGTTAGGGCATACCTAGCACTGCGTTTTGCCTCGTTATGTTTTGTCATGCTTTGTTTGCTCCGTATTTACTGTTTCTTTCCCCCTCTTCTTCTTCGGTAGACCCCGAGGCCGACGCTGATGCCACTGAGTACGACTACGTCATTGACGACCCTTCTTCCTGTACAACAGAGCTTCCAGGCAAGCCCCCCTTGATCACCAGATATCGCCTACTCTTCTCTATACTGCTTGCATTAGAGTAGTGTAGCATGTTACTGCTTTCCGTTAATCCTATTCTGATGCATAGCCTGCCTTTGCTACTACTGTTGTTACCTTTACCTGCTATCCTAATGCTTAGTATAGGATGCTAGTGTTCCATCAGTGGCCCTACACTCTTGTACGTCTGCCATGCTATACTACTGGGCCGTGATCACTTCGGAAGGTGATCACGGGCATATACTATATACTTTACAATGTTACATTACCTGTGATACTGTTCGGAGATGGGGGCTGAAGGGGCAGGTGGTTCCACCCAGGTAGTGGTGGGCCTGGGTTCCCGACGGCCCCCGACTGTTACTTGTGGCGGAGCGACAGGGCAGGTTGAGACCACCTAGGAGAGAGGTGGCCTGGCCCTGGTCGGCGTTCGCGGATACTTAACACGCTTAACGAGATCTGGGTATTTGATCTGAGTCTGGCTTGGAGGACTTCAGTCTACTCTCTTCTACCTGCTGCAAGACGGAGGTGACCAGAAGCGTAGTCTTTGATAAGACTAGATATCCCCCTCTTATTCTGGCATTCTGCAGTTCAGTCCACTGATATGGCCCTTTACACATATGTCCATGCATATGTAGTGTAGCTCTTTGCTTGCGAGTACTTTGGATGAGTACTCACGGTTGCCTTGTTCCCCCTTTTCCCCCATATCTCTACCCGATTGCTGCGACCAGACGATGGAGTCCAGGAGCCAGACGCCACCGCCGATGACGACTACTACCCCGGAGGTGCCTACTACTACGTGCTGCCTGCTGACGACGACCAGGAGTAGTTAGGAGGATCCCAGGCAGGAGGCCTGCGCCTCTTTCCATTGTATCCCAGTTTGTGCTAGCCGTCTTATGGCACCTTGTTTAACTTATGTCTGTACTCAGATATTGTTTCTTCCGCTGACTCGTCTATGATCGAGCACTTGTATTCAAGCCCTCGAGGCCCCTGGCTTGTATTATGATGCTTGTATGACTTATTTTATTTGTAGATTTGTGTTGTGATATCTTCCCGTGAGTCCCTGATCTTGATCGTACACATTTGCGTGCATGATTAGTGTACGATTGAATCGGGGGCATCACAGAAATCATCTTGGGGGTGTGGAGGAGTAGAAACTATAGAGGCCCTCCGTTCGGAAGGAGCACCTTTATCCGCTGCCTTGCTAACTTCCTTACGCTTTATTGATTTTGAATTGTCAAGTAAAACCGACAAGAAAAAGCAATAAAATTCTCTCTTCAGAACTCATTCATGAATGATACTGACAATCACTACTTTGATGTAAGGCAAACACATGATACCAGGATGGAATATGTACGAAAAACAGGACGGCATGGCATGTTCACAACTGTTTGTGTAAACTAAGCAGAAACCATTCCAGCAAATAAGAAGCAATGCAAGCTAGACACCACATGAAAGATGCAACCAATATGACTCTGCCAAGTTAAAAGCGTCCCATCATAAATGGAATTTCAACAAATTAGAAGCAGCGCATGCTATAAATCATAAGAAAGATGCAACTAATATCACACTGCATATACTAAAGGTGTCTCGTCATGTTGATTGATGCGGGATACAAAAAAAACAATAGTTTTATGTAAGGACATGCTTAATAGAAAGATGTACTATGTACTAAATACAGGAAGGCATGTCACATTAACAGGTATAATGTATAAGCTAAGCAGACTAGCACATGCAGTTTAACCAGATTGGAAGAATTACAATCTAGACACCATATGCAACATGCAACCACATATCACGCTGCCAAGTTAGAGCAAGCACTTGCGATGCTAGTGTAGGGGAAATGCTGTAATCAACTACAGAGCTACGTTCACTATCTTCATGTAGCATTTCTGTTTCTTGAGAATCATGTCGGGAGGCTGACGCTGCATTCTTTAAATGAGGAGTAGTCCCCTTGCCTGCCTGCCTCGTCATAAGTGATTGATGAGGGATACACAAGAACATTAGTTTGATGTAAGAACATGGTTAATACACAGATGTACTAGTATGTACCAAAAACATAAAGGCATGTCATATTCAAAGGTATAATATGTAAGCTAAGCAGATGCAATTTAACCAAATTGGAAGCAATACAAGCTAGACATCCGCCTGGAGTGGTGAGCATGATCATCTAGGACCCGAGAGCCTGGTGGGAGGGGGGCTGCTTCGCCACCATCGCAGCTTTTTAGTTGGCTTTCAGGTGATGCCTATCTTTGCTGGGCTTGTCACTGGCTCGGCCAGTGCCCTGACTAGCTATTTCTCTTCTGGTGCTCATGGGATGGTGGTTCATGTAAAAAAATAACTTTCCTTATCTTACCGACTTCGGCCTTTCGAATACAAGCTAGACACCATATGGAACATGCAACCACATATGACACCGCGAAGTTAAAGCAAGCACCTGGATGGTGGTTCATTGCGAGCGAGGTCATCAAATCCAGAGCTACGTTCCCCATCTCCATCTGCTGACACTACATCATTTAAAGCGTTGAAACGTGTCTTGCCTAGCCGCACACCAAACTGGGGCGACTTCTCTATTTTCTTTTTGGCTTCTCTCATGGCAGCAGAGTCTGAAATACCCTTGCATAAAAACACAACAGCGAGAGAAAGGGTGAAGGGTGTGTAGAACTAGTGCACTGTGAAAGTAGCAAATAGCAGGTGGCTGAAAAATAAATGACAGGAGACATATGATAGCTCTACAACATTGCATGGCAAACAAAATTAGATTCTACTCTGTATGATTTTGTAATATATGAGCACAGGAAATGCAGGTACTCCTCCAGCACACCACCACATGTGGTCATATCTAAGATAACAGTCGACTGAAAATAAATAGGTCAGTCAATTTTTTTAATGAATCGTCTGATCTATAAGGAACGGGCAGATGGCCTTCGTCTACCTCCCGCCAGTCACGGTTGATGATCTCTCTCGAACCGCCAGCGACCACCGGCCCAGACCCCTGCCTCCGCCGCCCCGCCCTTCCATCGACCTCACACCACTACCGTGCTTGGCAGTGCCCCCAGGCCATCCCTTTAATCCCGGCCGACCTCCAAATCGGGCGCCAGTAGCTCTAGGCCAGACACGCCCCTAAGATAAACACCAAGGCGCTGCTTCCCCGGTGTAATAGGCGTACTAGCGCCTCTTACGCCGGGGAATGCTTCCGTCAATTGGGAATCAAGTGGTCAAAAATTGAAATTCAGGGGGGTGACGGACCTCTAGCTAAGGTGAAATAGTATATGAGGAGAAACCTTGTTCATTGCGAGTTACTAGGAACATCTAGTATCAAGAAGATGCGGTCAAATAGTGTCTTCTGTGGGATGAATACCGTGCAAGCAGAGACGTAAGATTTGAACGAATAAGGGAAGAGGAGTACCTTTTTTGCCTGTGTGGTCACCTCTACAAGTCACGCCAATTTTCTTCTTTTTACCGAGGAAACTGATGTTCTGGAGGGTGCAGGCTTGGACGAACCCATGGCCAAATTGTTGATTGTGTTGTCATGGCCGTATGTCGGCGGAGGGGAAGCAGATCCGAGGCGGCGAAGGACGGCGTAGCAGGAACAGCTCCGATGCGGTGGAGGGTGGCGAAGTTGGAGCGGCAGCGGTGAGGCACAGGACAGTGTGGTTGAACAGGCTCGGGTACGGACAGATCGGCCTCGGCTTCAACTACTAGCCGTGGAGGGCGTTGCGGTTGAGGTTGCGGTGGACGACGACGTTGGGGTATCGGCTCCGGCGTGATGGAGGAGGGCGACGGTTGATGGGTGGGATGGGGTGGCGGACGGAGGACGCCGGGGTTTCGCGGCTGGTGGAGAGGTAGTTTTGGCGCCCACGGAGTACGAATGGGGAATCGGACGGGTAGGGGGAACCATGTTTCGGTCTGGGACGCGCTTGTTTTTGGCTTTTTTGAACAGAAGATGGGACGCGCTTGTTTGAAATTTGGGGAAAGTACAAACTTTGCCTCCCTCTTAAATTTCGGATCTACTGCGGGTCGGGGGTAGGATGGTAATCCCAGGTGTCCCAAATAGTGGGCGGGAACGATTTCGGCCGCGCGCATGTGTGCTTAGGCGGCCATTGTGTATGAATGATTTTCGGATGCGGTTGTGTGGCATCTAGATGAAGCTACAAACCTACCCCGGTTTAGACCTTTGGACCTCGGGCCGGTAGGTTTCACGGGTCGGAGTTATTAGAAAAGTAATTTCCTTGTACTGCCAAACATTCGTCTCACGCGGTTTTGGGCGAGTAGAGGCTCTTTTGGCGCTTCGTTCAAAATTTTGAAACACAAGCATTCACGTTTAGAGTACTCTTGAACTATGAGGATTGACCTAAATATACAACGTTATATTTGACCTTGTATGTTTGAAAACCTCATTAAATTATCCGCTTATTTTTGTAATTTTGACACTTGAAAATCCTATAACTACGATAATTTTGGAATGGAGGAGCTAAATTTGAATCTATTTTGTACACGACTACATCTTCTATTATGTACAAAATCATAGCAAAGATTGGTGCCCCTTAATTTACGTATGGTTTACAAATGCCATGATATCAAATTCAAATAATTGAGTGGACTTCATGTTGAATTCGATTTTTTAAACCACCTTAAGTTGAATTCAAATGTATGCTAGTTCACAGGTAGTAGCTATTTATAATGTCCATCGTGTAAGTTTCGTATGTATAATGTGCTTTACACACACAACATGAACTATACTCACATTTATATTCGATTGCTAAAGCGATGCATTGTCTAGAGTTCAAAATACTAACTATGTGGATCAATTGTGTCGAATAATAACATAGACATGCTCAAATTTGATAGAATCTAGATGTGTGATGGATCAATGACCGCTCCATACGCGAATTGCAAATATCATGATCCCATCCTAATATTAGGATACAATTTATATCTTTAATCAATGTGTAGAGCATCTTTAACGTGTAGTTTCACTCTCCATCGGTGGTCTCTCACACATGCTCACACACTCTCTCCCGAGGTGTCTTTCTCGCACACATGCTCTAGATATAACCCTCCCTCCCTCTCGTAACCATTTCAACTGTTTTTACTAACCTTTATCACAAGCACTCTTCCTCTCGCAAACATACACACGCACAATCCTCATCGACCCTTTCTATATACATGGACCTGCCTACGTGTCTCATGTACACACATTATCTTTACGCCTATCTCTCACACATTGTCTCACACCTCTCCTCCTAATCGACGAGTATGATTCTAGCAGAGCATTCTGTAGGATGCCCCTTAAAATTAGGTTGGATTAATAGTAATATCAGAGATAAAGGGGTTACCTTAGTCCGAGAACCTAGGGTTACAAATCCTAGCCGGCTTTGTCAGTGAACACAGAGTCCTTCACAATTCTGCTATCTTTGTCTTGTACGACTAGTCATCCATGGGTCTTCCTAAATGCGTCACGGGCCGACCAATGTGACGCAGGACGGAACAGAACGAAGGGCCTCACCTCGACCCACCGGACCTCACGCGGTGACACACCCTCTGCCCCCACGTCTCATTATCTTCTCACACCCACACATACCAACACAAACACCACACACACAGAAAATTTCTCCTGGTGCCTCTATTCCCTCCCCCGTGCATATACACACTCAAGGGAATGGAATCTCTTGTCGTGACATCATATTCGTCTCTCTCTCTAGACCACTCTCATTTCTCGTGCTATCTCTCCCACGCCCCCCCCCGTCGGCCCCTCTATCCATGCCTCTCTCGAATACGTAATACACACACATACCTCTCTAGGCCCCGCCAAATGCATCAACTACACATTCACACATGTTACATCACGTACCCCATTGATCTAAAAAGCCCTCTCTTCACATTTATTTCTCATACAACATTCCTTTTGAATAAAGTGTGGCCAAAAAATTATTTTAGAGTTTCTACATATATATACAACATTACAAAGTTATATGGAGGAGTACGAACGCTAATTTTCATTGCATGGTGCCCACAATGATATTTATTCCGCACTGTGAATTTTTATGTTTTTATACTATATACAAAGTTAGTCATAATAAAGAGAAACGAAGAGCATCTCTCTCTCCATCGCATACCCCCTATACGCCCTTTTCACGTATGCACACAAAACTATCTCCAGGTCCTCTAAAAGTAAGCCCCCAAAAAATTCACGCATGTTTCATCTTTCTCTCGCGATATATGCAATGAAGATCATTGTATTTGAAGCGAAAGCATGATACGCACATTGGACTTCAGAATCCACTCATTACGGTCACAATTTACGTTTAGTGGTTATTATGCAGTCATGGGCTCACCGTACAACTCTATATTTGCTCATGACATGACTAATTACCAGTTAAACGCTCCACGCGGCACCTCTAGTGTTGCATCACATTATCTCACTACCATCGTGCCCACCTGTCGACTTGTACCTACTCTACATCTACACTCTTATAAAATACATAAAATACACTCTTATAAAAAAAACAGAGTTGGTGATGATGGTGTGCCTGCCATCCTGCAATATAGGTCGTCCGATTTATATCTGACGGATAGGAAAGAAACTATGGCAATTTTGCAAAAAGGTACCCACACACCTCTCCAAATTTGCAAATAAGGCCTTCCCTCGTTCATCCTTTTCTCTCACAAGATAAACAAGTCATACAAATGCATCTTGATGTTACGTGCAACGCACGGGCATCTTGCTAGTAAGAATGAAAACAAACGACAAAAAAAATATTTGGACGGTGGTTCGAAGTCATGACCGCGGGCACAGCGGACAAGGTGGCCTTGTATTGGTAGGCTGAGCCGTCTGTTTTAACACACAGGAGCTGGTGTGGTGATTATACACATACGCACGCATGCACATGAACTGCATCCACACAACACTCACACAAACACATGCACCCACGCACGCATGCAACACTCACACGTACACACGCAGCCACGCACGCACGCAACACTTACATGCATGCACGCAACACTCACACGCACACACGCATGCATGCATGCACACACCAGTACACCACACGACCAACACACACTCTCACGCTCAAGTGCTCAACCTACATGTGCATGCGCACACATCAGGCCCTGACAGACACATACACCACCAGGTGATTCCCGCGCATGGGTTGGAGCCTTGTCGCGCCTGCGTAAATTTGTGTTTATCTGACCTTTTGCCTATGCAAACTGACAGGTGGGACCCACAATGAACGTGGTCAATTTAACTAGTCAACATGGCGCCACGCAGACTATTTGGCCGGTCAACAGAGTGCAATCCGATGCTGAGGTGTGAGCAAGTGACCGTATAATCACCGCAAAACGTATATAGTGACCGTAATCAGCTTATTCTGAAGTTCGGTGACCGTATTACGCTTTTCTCTCTGTAGGCCCTCCAAAACTATATCTCTACACGTTCTCGCATGTTACATCTAACAACTATGCAATACAGCACTACTACTACACTCTAACACAATAAATCATATGTGTTTTTAGTTTTACTAGATATCATACTGTTACTTATAAATATTCAGTTTGCATACATTAAAATTGCCTTTGAAATGTATGGCCAGTATCATCTACAGTGCGGGAAAAATCCCGCCCTTTCCTGTTTAATCGGGTTTGTATCGATGGATCGTGCGAAACAGCAAAACTATACTAGTACTATACAATACAAGTGACAGTTCACTGGGCCGTCGTGTCATCTATTCACCCTCCTTCCATCTGTATAGGGCCTAGTGCATTTTCGAGGCTAACTTTGACCAAAAGGTAGAGCAATAATATGTGACATGCAACTTAAACAAAGCATACCATCAAATTCGTATGTGAAAGGAGCTTCCAATGATATAATTTTCGCATTATACATGTCATGTACTATTAATCTTGTCAATAGTCGAAGGCGGTCTTGAAAAATGCATTAGGCCCAATATAGATGGAAGGAGGGAGTAGAAAGGATAGGAGGGAGTAAATTGTATGTTCAAAAATCAAACAAACATCGAATACAATTTATATATGATTTGCGGATGCTATGATCACCGGTTCAAAATTTTGAATCCGCCTTAGGTATCACGTGCCCCCACTCGTTCCCTCTCGATTTCATCTCGGGGTCCGGAGATCTATTGAAAGAGGACTAGGGTGGGTACATGCGAATGATACTCGGCGGAATGTTCAAATGAGGCATGCGGGAGGATGGACTCAACTAGAGGGCGACATGATCGATGGAGAAGAGGGTTGGAGAGGAATGAGAAATAAGCAAACGCCACATGATTATACTTGAACGGCTCAAATAAACAATAAGTTGTCTCGTTTGGCCTACATAGTGAAAGGCCTAATGCGCAACGCGGAGCACTGACGCTCGAATAGGGCCAGGAAAATAGGGAAACAGACATGTGGGGCACACATGTCGGGACGACGTAGCGCAGACTAGTCCAATGGAGGAGCTGGCCCACGACCTCCTCGCCACTGACAACCGTTCATGTGGGTCGTTGGGGCCAACAACAGGGCGCAACTCCAGCACCGCCTCTGGACACGACGACCGCGGTGAGCGACACGCTCATATTGTCGCTAGACACGGTCGGTTTCAGTTTGCCGAGGATGGCATTAGTGTTGTGGCACGACCAACGGTATGTTTGGTTTGTGCCCAAGGTTGCCCCATCAAAGCATTGGGTAGCCAAAAGTTTGGTTGAGGTATTGGTTGCCCATGATTTGGCCGACATTGGCAAGAAAAATGAACTTGAGTTGGCTAGAGTTCATTGGCATGCCAAAGAAATGGCAACCATCCAAACAAAGACCAATCTTTGGGTCATGACCAAAATTTTGGTTGAGGTATTGGTTGCCCATGATTTGGCCGACATTGGCAAGAAAAATGAACTAGAGTTGGCTAGAGTTCATTGGCATGCCAAAAAAATGGCAACCATCCAAACAAAGACCAATCTTTTGGTCATGACCAAAATTTTGGCAAGGTGCACTTTGGCAACAATCCAAACACACCCCAACACCCGGCTCGTCGAGGATGCACGGGGCGCCGCGACGCGTCCGCGGAGTGGTGTAGCACGGCCAACTGCATCCTCTGGACCTGAGACCATGCCGGGTCGTCTTGCTTTTTCAATGACATGCGGGGATCGCATGTGAGAAAAGGGCATCTCCAACGTTGCCACGACCGCAGCTGACTACCCTGGCACACCAAAACCCTCGTCCCTCGCGCCGTCGCACGGTGCGTTCCCAGCCGGCGCCAGCTGCCCGCATTCATGCCGTCCGTTTGTATGTCGTCGTTAAGAGGCTCGGTGCCCGAGGAACCAACTCCGGCGACTTAATGACGCACCCGGACGATTGGCCTCACCGGAATGCGCTACTTAAAGCGGCAACGCCCAGCTAACCTCCACATCATAGCGCATCGTCCTCCTACCTGGAACCACATCCGCCATGACCGCAAGCGCGAACGCTCTGCGGAGAGCTTGTCTTCAGGGATGGAGCTCGGGGTCGCCGCCCTCGCTCAAGTCGCCGCACAAGCGGTGGCCACGCTGGCGGCCGACGACGGGAGCACCGTCAGCCACGCATCCTACTTGCCTCCATCCAACTTCCGGCACCGCCGAGGTCGGGGACTCCTCCGAGGATGAGTAGGGCATGGTAGGCGGCAGGGCATGGTGTGCCAACTGGCCGGTCCGACTCCCGTGTTCTACTTTTCCTCGCCGGAGACCGCACCTTCACTTCACGGGTCTTGAACCCTGCCCCCGTACATGGAGATCATAGATGGAGGACGTCGGTGGCCGCCGTAGAATAGGTTTAGGGTCGGGTTTCTTTTATTTTTATTGTCCTATAAAAGTTCGAAATGTAATGAAAATCTGCCGTGTTTGCATTAATCTCAGCCGGTGTATATGAACTTTCACAATAATATACATATTGTAGGAGTACTAGCAAGACGCCCGTGCATTGCACGGAAGATCAAGATCTTGTGGGAGAAAAGGATGAATGAGGGAAAGCCTTATCTGCAAATGTGGAGAGGAGTGCGGGTAAATTGTCATAGTTTCCTTCCTATCCGTTAGATATAGATCGGATGGCCTATATTGTAGGACCGGACACATCTTTCTACTTCTACGGGAACCTACGAAAGGGTTAACGTAAATTGCAACTCTCTCTCCTCCCCTGATTTTCATGGTGGTGGGCCCCTCCCTCCCGCCAATCTACAATAAACAGCTCACACGTTTCACATTACGTTAATTATGTAAGTGGGATTACGTAGGTGTAGCATTACTCGTCCTAAAAAAACCCAACTGAGCCAACCTCCCAGCATATCACGCGGGAAAAGACCCGGCCGCGCCGTTTTAGTCGGGATTACCGTATTACTAGTAGTAGTATCGATGGATCGTGCGAAGCAACATATTTTTTTTAGGGGGCGAAGCACCTAGTTTAAAAGGAAAAAAATGTGGTACACTCACAACACTCCTATCGCGGTCGCATTGCACCCCACACACGTTCGGTCCTGCACATGGCTCACGCAAACGGAATGCGTTTCGGCTTGCCTCTTCACTGACATGTGGGACTCCCCCCGCCGCGTGAAAATCCTCCCCCCCCCACACACACACCCAAAAATTCCCCCCAAATCCGATTCAACCGCCCTTCGGCCAACTAGCCAATAATATTCCCCAAACCCCCTCCCCCTGTCCCCCTCCACTCCATTCGCTCCGCCAAAGCCGACCTCCCCGCTGCGCCGATACGTCGGCGCCGCGGTTCGGCGATCCTCTCGCTCCCACAGTACGCTCTCGTAGACTGCCGTCCTCTAGCCGTGCCGCCACCTCTGGCTACATTCTTGTGGAGGCGCACGGCGGTCAGCGCCGCCACCGCTGGCGATGTTCGTGTGGAGACGCACGGTGGTCAGCTTCTCCCACGGTAACGCGTTCTAGACTGAGGCCCCGTTCATGTCGGTGTAGCGCTGAATGTTAGCTGATAGACGCTGTTAATCTCACTGTTTGCCGAAGTAGTTTACTGTCAATATGCTCTCCTTAAGAAGCTTCCTTGCCCTGTTCTGCACTCAATCTGCTTAGCTGAGATGGCATGCCAAGGCCGATTAGTTGCTAAAATATCCTGCCATATATTTATTGTGACGTAGATTGCCATGGTCTAGTAGCCAATCTGTTAGGTGAAATAGCTCTACACTGTTTTATACTCGATCTTTGTTGCTGCGATGGCCTTCGATAGTTCGATGGCCTTCGAACTTGGATAACTTCTGCTCGAAGATTCTCCGCTGCATATGTCGAGGGGGTTGAAAACTTCACGAACTTTATCAGAGCTGAGTATGGTGGTCCGAAATCAGATGTGCTCTGCCCGTGTAGCAGTTGAATGAATTCAGTTACAAGACCCCAGTCAACTGTGCAAAATCATCTACACTTGTATGGGATGTCGGTCACATATACTAGGTGGGTTCATCATGGTGAAGTTGTGAACGTCAATGTTATTGACTATGTGGAAGCAGCAGATCAACATCTTGATCTGCCTGATGCTCAGGTGGAAGAGGAGGAGGAGGTGGTGGTGGCGGAGCCAGTGAGTTTGACCAACATTGAAACAATGCTACAAAATGCTCGTGCATTCCATGAACTTTCACCTACATAAGAAAAACGGTGGGCCCACATGTTGGAAGAATGCAACGTTGTTGTCACCCCAGGAAATAAGCTATCAGTATTCTCTGCTATGGTCACCTTTCTTCAGGTGAAGACATCTGAGCAGATGACCAACAAATCATTCGATGCGATGTTGGCTGCTTTCCGCGAATCTTTCCCAGATGTGTCTGAGCTGCCACACACCTACAGTAAAATGAAGAATTTCCTTCATGCAGTTGGAATTGGATATGATATGATCCATGTTTGTAAGAATAATTGTGTTCTGTTCCAGAAGGATTATGCCAACTTAAGTGAATGCCCGAAATGCAAATCATCAAGATGGAAAGATGGCGATGCTGTGAAGAGGATTCCTCATAATGTTCTGAGACATTTTCCAATTACACCAAGATTGCAGAGGTTGTTTCATGATGCTGAAACAAGAGAGGATGTACTGTGGCATTCTAGGAACTAGGAGTATAGAGATCAGAATGTAATGAGCCATCCATCTCATGATAGTGAGTGGAAAAGCTTCAATGATAAACACAAAGAGTTTGCTGCTGACCCGAGAAACATTAGACTTGGCTTAGCTTCAGATGGATTTAACCCATTTGGCCACCAGAGCGCCACATATAGCATGTGGCAAGTGCTTGTTATCCCTTACAACATGCCTCCAAATGTCTGCACCAAAGAATCAAACTACATGATGGACTTGCTCATCCCAGGTCCAAAAAGTCCTGGAAAGGATTTTGATTTGTTCATGGAGCCTCTTGTGGAGGAACTTCAACAGCTATGGAAGGGTGTTCTCACTTGAGACCTATATAGCAGCCCACCAGCTGATTTCTTTCCGCGTGCTGTTATAATTTGGTGCATCCATGATTATCCGGCTCTGGGCACTATGTCAGGGCGAACGACACATGGTTACAATGCATGTGTTCGCTGTGACAGGAATCCGCTATCATACGCAATACTTAGCAAGATCTGTTACATTGGACACCGCCATTTCCTTGCCAAGGACAAGCCGCTTCCTAGAAAATACCGAAGACATGTGTTCAATGCAAAGCATGAAAACCGTGATGCGCCAAAGAGGCTCACCACCGATGAGTTGCAAGTGGAATTAGAGAAGGTCGGGCATATTACACCAGGAAACCATCCTGATAATGGTAGCGGGAAAAGGAAGCATGGCAGGGCAGAAGAGAGATTATTGTTTACCCGCAGGTCCACTTTGTGGGACTTGGAGTATTGGAAAGATTTGGATCTGCAGCATAATCTTGATGTGATGCACATCGAGAAAAATATATGTGACAGCATTATCGGCACACTTCTTAATATTGGAGGCAAGACGAAAGATACCTTAAAATCTAGGATTGATTTGACACACCTGGGTATCAGACAGGATTTGCAGGTGCAAGATGAAGGTAAACCATGGGATATGGCACCAGTTGTGTACGTCTTGGACAAGGTAAAAATAAAATAATTCTGCGAGGTCATGTCACATGTGAGATTCCCACATGCATTTGCTTCCAACCCTAAAAGGAGAGTCAGTGCAGATGGAAACAAGGTACAAGGGTTGAAAACTCATGACTGCCACGTCCTACTTCAAAGGGTTTTACCTGTTATCCTTAGAGGATTGGGCTGCCCTGACTTATACAGAGCAGTTGCAGAGTTGGGACAATTCTTCAGGGAACTTTGCAGTTGGAATATTAGGATAGATGCTTTGGAGCGTCTTAGAAACAATATACCAACTATCCTATGCGACCTTGAGAAGATATATCTTCCAGCCTTCTTTGATGTGATGGTGCATTTGGTTGTTCATCTACCTGATGAGGCACTACTTAGAGGTCCAGTACAGTATGGCTGGATGTACCCTATTGAAAGGTGGCTAGGCACTTTGAAGGGCTATGTTAGGAAACAGAGCTAGACCCGAGGGTTCAATTGCAGAGGCCTACATTGCTACAGAAGCGTTGACATTTTGCTCAAAATACATTGAAACAGCTGATCAGCTTAGCAAAGAGGTGGTTGAAGACAATCCCGGGCTCAATGTTTTCGATTATTCTGTTCGAGTTACAGGCACTAGTAGAAAACAGGCCTATTGTCCCGGTTCGTATGGGCCTTTAGTCCCGGTTCCTGAACCGGGACTAAAGGGTCGTTACTAATACCCTCACCCTTTAGTCCCGGTTCAAACTAGAACCGGGACAGATGGGCCTCCACGTGGCCTGCACGCCGAGCCCAGGCAGGAGGGCCTTTGGTCCCGGTTGGTGGCACCAACCGGGACCAATAGACCTCCACGCGTCAGCATTTCTGTTGCTGGGTTTTTGGTTTTTTTTAAAGGGGGGGTTTTGGGGGTTTTGGGGGGTTAATTTAGGTATTTCATATATTGTGTTAGATAGCTAATTAATAGAGAGAAGTGTCCTCTCTTATGTCCGTTCTTGGTCGACGCTACGTACTATATATACATACATATAGAGAGGACTAGGCACGCTACCTAGCTAGTAAGCAAACGAAGGAAACAGAAGATCGTCATGCACATATATGCATACAGAGAGAAGTGATATCGACCACCTCTCCTTCTCCGAGAGATTGGTCGAACAACAAGTTCTCGTATATCTATCGTCCGACACTACCGGCTACATATATACAATAATTATCTTTTACAAATATAATCTCTTAAAATATGGACGCCTGGTCCACATAGTATTCTCCGTCTTCAGCGATCACGTGGTCAAGAAAGAATGCCGCCAATTCCTCTTGAATTGCTCGCATGCGATCTGGTCCTAGGAGTTCATTCCGCTGCCGAAACATCTAATTTGAAGAAGGGGGCCAATACACACACACACACACACACACACACACACACACACACACACACACACACACACACACACACACACACACACACATATATATATATATATATATATATATATATATATGAATGAATGAAACTCAACACAAATGATGGTAATAAACAAAAATTGTGAATATTATTTCTTAGGCACTTCATATTGTTTCTCAGAGTACCCGCCCCGCTCACAGGTCGTGTGGCGGATGGACTCGCAGACGTAGTATCCACAGAAATCATTCCCTTGTTCCTGCCACAACCACTTTACAAGAAATAGAGGTCAATTAAACAGATAAGCAAGATTGCCAAATGGTATTGATGAAACGAGGGTCGTCGAGGGTCGCCGAACGGTAGAGGAAACCCTAAATAGCAAGTATCGTGGGTGTGAGATACAAGTGGCCGTCGGTGTCGGACACTACATCCACGTCCCACAAGTGACATGGGCGTCGAAGCCCGCGTCACTTGTGGGACGTGGATGTAGTGTCCGACACCGACGGCCACATGTATCTCACACCGACGATACTTGCTATTTAAGTAGGGTTTCCTCTACCGCTCGGCGACCCTCGTTCACGATAAAAATAGAGGAAGAAGAAGAAAAAAAAGAGGAGAAGAAAAAAAAAAGAGGAGAAGAAAGAATAGAGGAGAAGAACTCCTCTATTCTTTCTTCTCCTCTTTTTTTCTTCTTCTTCCTCTTCCTTTTTTATCGGAAACGAGGGTCGTCGAGGGTCGCCGAACGGTAGAGGAAACCCTAAATAGCAAGTATCGTGGGTGTGAGATACAAGTGGCCGTCGGTGTCGGACACTACATCCACGTCCCACAAGTGACGTGGGCGTCGAAGCCCGCGTCACTTGTGGGAAGTGGATGTAGTGTCCGACACCGATGGCCACATGTATCTCACACTGACGATACTTGCTATTTAATTAGGGTTTCCTCTACCGCTCGGCGACCCTCGTTCACGATAAAAAAAGAGGAAGAAGAAGAAAAAAAAGAGGAGAAAAAAAAAGAGGAGAAGAAAGAATAGAGGAGAAGAACTCCTCTATTCTTTCTTCTCCTCTTTTTTCTTCTTCTTCCTCTTCTTTTTTTATCCTCTTCTTCCTGTCATGTTCGACGACCCTCGTTCCCGATAAAAATTAAGAAGAAGAAGAAAAAAAGGAGAAGAAAAAAAAGGAGAAGAAGCTCCTCTATTCTTTCTTCTTCTCCTTTTTTTTTCTTCTTCTTCCTCTTCTTCCTCTCCTTCTTCTTCTCCTTCTTTCTCTACTTATTTTCCTTTTCTTCCTCTCCACTATCCTTCTTTTTCTAAAATTGTAACTTTTGCATATATAAAACTTTTCTAAAATTGTAACTTTCTATATATGAACAAAAAACTTTATATGAACAAAAAACTTTCTATGAACAAAAAACTTTTCTAAAATTGTAACTTTTGCATATATAAAACTTTTCTATTTTCTTTTCCTCTCCTCTTCTTCTTTCGTATCCATCTTTTTCTAAAACTTTTGCATATATATATTTACCAAATTCTAGCCACATACATCACTTACACATATACATTATAGCCACATACACACATACATCACATATGAACAAAAAAAATAAACTAATAAAAACAAAAAAACATATTGCAACATATGAAAAAAAACATGGTGGCGCCGGCGGGGCAGAGGGGCATGGCGGCAGGTGCTCACGGAGGGGAGCGGCGCCGGCGTCGGGGCAGATGGCGTCGAGGGCGGCGGCGACGGCGTCGGGGCGGCGCGGGGCAGCGACGGCGTCGGGGTGACGCGGGGCGCGGGCGGTGACAGGGCGACGACGACGGGCGCGGGCGACGGCGACGAGGAGCAGGGCGTCGGGGCAGATGGCGTCGAGGGCGGCGGCGACGGCGTCGGGGCGACGCGGGGCGCGGGCGGCGATGGGGCGACGGCGACGGGCGCGGGCGACGGCGACGAGGAGAAGGGCGTCGGGGCAGATGGCGTCGAGGGCGGCGGCGACGACGTCGGGGCGACGCGGGGCACGGGCGGCGACGGGGCGACGACGACGAGGAGCAGGGCGTCGGGGCAGGGAAGAGTCGACAAGAGGACAGACCTAAAGATTTGGACAAAATGGTTTGGTATGTGTTGAATAACTGTCCTGAGATACTACCTTATATCAAGTAAGTGCAGTACTACAGCTTATACATCGTAATCTACTAAACTTGCAGCACATTCTTATATATTTAGATGTTTGATGCGATCACTATGTTGTGCAGCATCTACAAAGAGGAGTTACTGCCGCAAAATCCAAGAAACATTGACAAACTGGTTATGGCAGGATTTGCGAAATGGTTCAAGAACCATCTAAGCTTTTGAAGTGCACTGTCAGTTTTTTAATATATTGAGTACATAAGATGATCATCTTGTCTATTTTCTAACCATAGGTTAAGAAGATGCGGGAGGATGGGCAGGCAGTTGATGATGCCCTTTATTCACTAGCAATGGGTCCTGATACTCGGGTAAGACATTATGAATCTTGCGTTGTTGGAGATGTGCGCTACAACACCCTTGCACGAGACGAAGGCATGAAGACACAAAACAGTGTCATCATGAGCACGGATACGTATGACAAAGAGACAACTGAAATGTATGCTAACATAACAGACATTGTTTAGTTGCAGTATATCTCCAGTTTCGAGGATCATCGGTGTGTGGTTCTGTTGTGTTGTCGTTGGTATAACCTATTTTCCAGGATCGCAAAACCCAGAGCTGATGATTATTTCAAATCCATCAATGTCAAGGCGGCGTACCAGACCAACGAGCCTTTTATTTTGGCAAATCAAGCAACACAGATCTTTTTCTTGGAAGACACATTTGCACGTAGCGATGACTGGAGAGTATTGCAAAGGTTTGAGCAGAGGAATTTGTTTAATGAAGTTGCACAACAAGATGATGCTTACACTGCTCCTGATGTACAAGATAACACAGATGTTCCTAATATCTTTGAGAACCATCACGTCAATGACGCCGGCGAAAAGATTGACTGTTGTGCTGTGGACATACAAGAGTTAATCAAGAAGAAGCCAACGCTCGAGGACGTTGAGGACGAAGAAGAAGATGACACCGTGGGGGATTACCATTCATACTGATACACATGGCGAAGATGTTGACGCTGCTGCTGCGGATGATGATTACATTGCTTTTGTCGTATTTGCCTGTCAGAAGACGTTTTTTATCTATTATGTGAAATTGTGTTTGCTATGACAACTGAAACCTGATGAACATGTTGTTTAGTATTTTGCTGTGAGAACATCACTTGTTATGTATGCTGATTTGTGTTTGGTGATTGTATGACAAGTAAAACATGATGACATTGTTGTTTAGTTGTACTCATATTTGGCTGTGAAACTTGAATTTGATGACATAGTTTGTTGTTGGACTGCAATTTTCTCGACGTCTTTGAATGAGAACAAAGCTAACCTGACAGGGCTCTGCTATTTATTTATTTATATGAGCAAAAGGGGGATACCCCCTGACTTCCGTTAATAGAAATCATTAGATGTTCACAACACTACGCCTAGCCTGCTACACAGGTTTCATTCATTACTAGTTTCAGCAAAGTGCTCATGTAGTAGCCACTGAATACATCACGAGTGCTACATACACTGCAAATAAAGAGACAATCATCCTATAGAGCACATCGATTTTTCCCATTATCTTCACAAGCTCTTTCATCTCCTCATTGCTGTCAAGGCCGTTCAACAGCTGTTGCTTGGCCATGATCAGAGGAACTGCATCTTTAACCTTCTGCTCTGGATCTTCCTCTTTTGTCGTTCCTTCAGTTACTTGTCCGACACCCCAACCTGCTGGTATTGGTATTCCTCGGCTAACCAAATAATCAGCGTAGTTGCATTCCCCCACATCAGCAACTTCCCAGAAATACAAATCACACGAATCTTCCCTTTTCTGCACGTATCAAATTGGTAGATCATTAACCAAACTATTAAAAAAATTAGCAACTGAAAGCAGCAGAACAACACTTAAACAAATTATTACCCCATGATTCGGGCATCTGTAGAAGACTCGGCCAGGGTTGCCGATTGTGGTTGAGACGCGACGGATGACTCTGCGTGATTTGCAGCAGTGGCACCACACCAACGGCAGCGGGTTGCGATGAGCAATCGGTTGTGGTGTGCGTGCCGGCGAGGGTGTGATGAGACCCACAGGCGATGGTATGGGTTGCAACTTGGCGCGTATCTGGTTGTTGCCTGCTGAAGAGCAGATGGACGAGCAGCCAGCGGACATGGTTGCTACGGCCAGAGCTTCTAATGCTAGGCAGAGTAAGTAGAGAAGAGGAGAAGCGAACGTTGGATATGTCAGTTTCATTACTTGCAGAGTAGCATAGCACCATATATAGTCATTGTCTAGGTTTGGATTCGAACCAGCTACAGGAGCACGTCTTTCTTTTTTCTAAAACTTGGCAGTGTCTCTTTACTGGTACACTAGCTTGTTCTGTAGGCCTTCCCAAGTCTTTGATTTTGTTTCCCTTTTTTTGCGAGGAAGGAAGGAGGACAAAATTGAGAGTTCCTGGAACTCGAACCCAAGACCTCTCGGTTGAAAACCAAGGGTGCTAGTCACTTATGTGGCGAACGTTCTCTGTGAGGAGGACGCCAGACAAACGCATTTTCCTCGCAGTTTTCTTCCTATTTATAAAAAAGTATTCTACTTGGTGTCCGCTTAGTCAACAAACGATTGTGCCAACCTTGAGCGTTGGATTGACATTCAACGTCTCTCGCATTTCTTCAGTCTCTTCTTCCTCGAGCCGCCAAAGCCAAACCAGCGCCGGCGGGACCGCCTGCTCCCGCCACCCGTGGCTGGTTGTGATCTGCCCCGGCTCCTGTCCGTTCCCATCCGAGGCCTCACTATCGTCCTCCGCCTTGGTTCACTCGCCGTGGCGCCACCCTCCGGTGTTGTCAACATGGTCAACAACCGAGAGGAATATGGAGATGACTGTACATGGTGAGGATGACAGTAGGGACCCAGCAGCGCGCGTAGTAATTTTGTTTTTTCGGGACGGAGAAGGGTGTCAACTGGGTTGTGCGGGACCCGTGGCCCGTCTAGCCCAGGCTTTTATTTCATATGTTTAGCACATGACCAGCCCAGTTTGTTTTTTTCCTTTCTGAAAATTGCTAGCCAGCTATTTTGTTTTTTTGCAGAATAACCAACGTTAGCCTACTTGCTTTTCTACGCCCTGCTGGGCCGGAAATCTTTCAAGACGAGGAGGGATGCATTTTGCCTAGAAAATGGGCTATAAGTAATAAGAAATGGGCTATAAGTAATAATAAATGGGCTGTAAAATGAAAAAATACAGCAAACAAACAATTAGTTCCAAAATATTGTTTTCTTTTGGATTTTGATATTTTAAATTTCATTGTTCTTGTGTGGATAAAATTTCATTGAATTTAAATTAAGGTATATTTAGATTTAAAATTAATTTGAATCTGGCTAGAAATTTTGGGATGTATGCTGTTTGGGACAGATTTGGAGGCTGACTTGTGGGTCTACTAGGTTGACGTGTACTTTGGCTTTGTCAACTTAGTCCACAAACGATTCTAGCAGCAGCGACCGTTGGATGTTAATCCAACGGCCGTGCTGCTTCTTCAATATCTGATCTTCTTGCTCCAGCCGCCCAAACCAGCTCCGGTGGGACTGCCTACTCCCGCCTCCCGTGGCCGGCTATGCTGCCGCACAGGCCGCACCGCCCCACCCTACTTCATTGCTGGCCAGGCCATCCTCTACTCACCCACACCTCTTGTTATTTTCCGGCGATCGCAGCCGGACCAGTAAACCCTCGTACTCCCCACCGCGTGCGCAACCATTGTCGAGTCTTCCCCGGCTCCGTGTCATTCCCTTCCTAGGCCTCGTCGTCATCCACCGACATATGGTGCTCTCGGCGCGGCCTGGTCAACTTGGTCAACGAACGACATCCATCGGCCGTGGACTGTACACGCAAAATAATGATTCCTCCACCTGACAGCTGGGACCCACTGGAAGGGCCTCTGTATTTCGTGAAAAAAACGTTCCCCCCGCTGACATGTCGGACCCACCAGCTATATCTTCACACGCAAGGAAGTGCCTCCTTATTACGCACAAAAAAATGAATACCCCCTGCTAGCTGGGACCCACCATAGTGGGAGGATGACTTGTGGGCCAACAAAGTTGACGGGGACGGAGGGCTTTGTCAACTTAGTCAATATGAATGATTCTAGCTCCAATGACCATACAATGTCCATCCAACGGCCGTAGTGCTTCTTCAACCTCTGGTCTTCTTGCTCCAGCCGCCCAAAGCAGCGCATGTCGTGCCGCATGCTCCTGCCTCCCGTGGCCGGCTGTGCTACCGCGGAGGCCTCAACGCCCCCTACTATTCCCACCGCTGGCCAGGCCCTGCGGCGACGGCAGCCTCACACCGCAGCCGAACCAGTGAACCCTCGTACTCCTCTCCACGCGGGCTTCCACTGCCGCGTCTTCCCCGGCTCCGCGTCGTCCCCTTCCTAGGCCTCGCCGTCGTCCACCGTTGTGGTGCTCTCCGCGCGGCGTGGTCAACGTGGTCAAGGAACGACTTCCATCGGAAGAATAATGTACATGGAGAGGCTCACAGCTGGGTCCATGGCCACAGCGCAGATTTTTTGTGATTTGCCAAGCAAGTCGCTTTGTCAGGCCTGCTAGGCTGCAAATCTTTCAAGACGAGGAGAACTTTCATTCGGCTGGCCGAGAAAATGGCCCATCAGTAATGAGAAATGGGTTGTATATTTTTAAAACACATCAAACCGGCAATTAGTTTCAAATATATTTTTTTCATTTCAAGATTTTAAATTACATTATTTTAATGCGTGGAGAATTTGTTGGATTTTATACTGATATACATTTATTTTTAAAATCAGTTTGAATGTGAGTCGAAATTTTGGGATTAAAAATAGTTCGGACTGCACCGAAATATGCAAAATTTCATATAATTTTTTAACCGTGGCCACAATTTGGGCTGTAATGCTAACAAAAAGAATATGGGCTCCAAAAAAACCTTAAGAATTAGCAAATGGGCTGAAAATTATTAGAAATAATGGCAGATGGGTTGTATGCTGTTTTTCACAGATTCGAGGCTTTCCTAAAAAAAAGGGTTGACGCACAAGCAGTGATTGTTGGATGTGCATCCAACGGCCGTCGTGCTTCTTCAATCTCTGCTCTTCCTGCTCCAGCCGCTCAAAGAAGCGTCGGCGAGACTGCCTGCTCCCTCCTCCCCGCGGCCGGCTGTGCTGCCGCGCCGGCCTCACCGCCCCACCGTACTCCCATCGCTGGCCTAGCCATCCCTCTACTCACCCACACCTGCTATTATTCTCCGGCGATGGCAGACGAACCAATAAACCCTCGTACAGTCATACTCCCCTCCGCGTGGGAAACAACTGCCGAGTCTTACCTGCCTCCGTGTCGTTCCCTACCTAGGCCTCGCCGTCGTCCACCGCCCCGGTGCTCTCGGCGCGGCCTGGTCAACGTGGTCAACGACCGACATGCATCTGAAGTGGACTGTACGTGGAGAGGCCGACAGCTGGGTCCACGGCCGCACGCAAGGAAATGCCTCCTTATTACGCGTAAAATAATGATTCCTCCACCTGACATCAGGGACCAACTGAAAGGGCCTCTGTATTTCACGAAAAAAGGTTACCGCCGCTGACAGCTCGGACCCACCAGCTATATCTTCGCACGCAAGGAAGTGCCTCCTTATTACGCACAAAAAATGAATACTCCCCCTGTTAGCTGGGACCCAGTATAGTGGCAGGCTGACTTGTGGGCCTACTAAGTTGATGGGGACGGAGGGCTTTGTCAACTTAGTCAATATGCACGATTCTAGCTCCTGTGACCGTACGATGTCCATCCAACGGCTGTAGTGCTTCTTCAACCTCTGGTCTTCTTGCTCCAGCCGCCCAAACCAGCGCCGGTCGTGCCTCGTGCTCCTGCCTCCTGTGGCCGGTTGCGATGCGGCAGAGGCCACACCGCCCCCTACTACTCCCACTGTTGGCCAGGCCATCCCTCAACTCAACCAGACCCCCTGTTACTCTGGGGTGACGGCAGCCTCACACCGCAGCGAACCAGTGCCCTCGTACTCCTCTACGCGTGGGCATCCACTGCTGCATCTTCGCCGGCTCTGCGTCGTCCCCTTCCTAGGCCTCGCCGTTGTCCACCGCCCTGGTGCTCTCGGTGCGGCGTGGTCAATGTGGTTAAGGAACGGCTTCCATCGGACATGGACTATACTTGGAGAGGTTGACAGCTGGGTCCACGGCCACAGCAAGGAAGTGCCTCCTTATTACGTGCAAAATAATTATTCCTAAACCTGACAGCGGGGACCCACCGGACGGGCCACCGTATTCCGCCCCCTGACTGCTGGGACCCACCAGCTATATCTTCGCACGCAGGGAAGTGCCTGATAGTCGGGACCCACCTGGTCGAAGCGTACGTAGCGTTGTCATTCTGGTCGTGTCGTGGAATTAACACGTCAGATGTCCTTAGTGTGAGGACTTAGTCGCGAGGCCAACGCATCTATGCGGTAGCTTGAAGGGGTTGGTCGGAATCGAGAGACGCAAGGCGGATCATCACACAAGACGAGGATTTAGACAGCTTCGGGCCCCGGGAAACATCATCCGGTAACAACCCTACATGCTGTTTGAGGCTAGATCTCATTATCATCACGAGGGAGTCGCCGTAAACCGGCTCTCCTCTTTGTGTCTAGCCCTAAGATTGTTTCTTGCTCCTTGTCCCCCTTTGGGGAGCCCTGCCCCTCCTTATATATGTTGAAGGGGAGGGTTACATGTGGAGTCCAACTCGGACTTTAACTTAAACTATTTTGACTTCCCTTCACGGGCTTCATAACTCCTGGCAACCCAATTGTTACCGTCTGCCGGTTTAACATGGTCCGCTGGTTTAACATTGGTCTGCCGGTTTACCATTGGTCTGCCGGTTTAACATGATCTGCCGGTTTAACATTGGTCTGCCGGTTTACCGTTGGTCTGCCGGTTTAACATTGGTCTGCCGGTTTACCGTTGGTCTGCCGGTTTACCATCCATCTCACCATCTGTCTTGACTGTCTTAACTGTCCGCCGGTTTACCATCCGCCGGTTTACCAAGTCCCAGCCGGGTTACGACTCCGGCCGGGTCATACCGCGGGGTATATCCCCGACATTAGCCCCCAGTTTAATTTGGATTTATCCATGTTAAACTGACTCTGATCATCCTTAAGTCCTTGTCACTTCCTTCTTCTAGAAAATCCGGTTTAATAGGCCAGCTTCATAATCACCTTGCTGACATTGGTTTGTCACAGAGAAATATTGTGAAGAATAACTTCTTTGACTCAGCTCCCAATGACTTAACAAAAATATTGGTCCTTGAAATCCTCATCTGATCTTCAGCCGGTTTAAGAATGTAAAACTTGTCGGTTTATCATTGCCAATATCACCGATTTATAAATATTGATATCACCGGGTCATACTTGTAGTTAACATCCAGCTTGAAAATATACCTCTTATATGCCTATCACTTGTAGCCCCCAAGTCTTAAGAAGGTAGCATAGCAATAACTTAAGACTTGCTTTAATATAAATATCACAATCTTGAAGAAATCCAGGTTGTTCATCTCAATCACTAGTCAGAATTGAGTATTCCACATATGTAGCCCCCAAGTACCGGGTTGTTATGCTTGCAGCAACCTGGGACTTGTAATTGCCTGATGCTCATAAAAACTTCAACCAGTGTAGCCCCCAAGGGCCGGGTTATTATGCAAATAATGAGCAGGGACTTCGAAATATGATCATGTAGATTTTAATAGCAACATGTAGCCCCCAAGGACCGACTCAGTAAGAAAATATTGAGCTGGGACTTTGATATATACTTCAATGAAAATAACATCATATAATGTAACCCCCATCATGGGGCTTGAATCCACGTCCACAAGGTTAAGAGCCTTGTGCTTTACCAACTGAGCAATGGACCCTTCAATGTAATGGATAAAAAGCTTTGTACCTTGAATTGTTTACAGGAGCAATTGGTAGCCCCCAAGGGCCGGCTCATTACAATGTGATGAGTCGGGTCTTCAATAAGGTGAGCAAAAAAAATGACTTTGCATTAGCCCCCAAGTGTCATGGTGCATGCTTGCAGCGACATGAGACTTGTAGATTTGATGTAATCTCAACTTGAATAATGTAGCCCCCAAGTGCTGGGTCGTAAGCCTACAGCGACTCGGGACTATTCCTTCAATCATATCCATTGATAATATGATAGCTATTGCGCTAAAGCGACTTTGAAAACCTTAATCATAATACGGGTTATTGATAACCATAATAAAAATCCAGCCATGTTGGCTATTAAAGATTTGAATAATATACCCAATGATTTATAAGCGCATGATTCCAATGGCGCAATCCAAATATATACTGGCGACTGATAGTCCAAAGCCAGGCCGGGTTAATAAACACCGGATTATAAGTGATTATGCACTGACAACTTGTAGTTGAAAGTCAAGCCGGGTTAAAGAACACCGGGTTAATTTGATGACTGATAGTCATGCCGGGTCGAGAGACGCCGGTTCAACATAAAATTTATCAAAAGAGAAAAATCTTGACAAAGGCAAATAAAACCGTGTAGTCGAGGCTTTTCAAGGGCTGCCAGGCCCAAATTCGAGGCTTTTCATGGGCTACCAGGCCGCTGAGTTAAACCATTTGACAAAGCCTTTTAAGATGGGCCTCCAACTAATCAATCGTCGTTTTAACTTTGACAAGTTCAGGGTCTCAGTGAGAGTAACTATCAAACGTTCGGCGGGTCATGCCAGGATTACCTGGATAGGAGTGGCTTACTTGATGAAGGCAGGTTAACCCGGGGTTTTAGGTGAATACACCAGGATTCCAAGCCATGGGTCGATACCCGGTTACAAGGGTCCTTTCAAACTCTTTGGTATTTTACGCAAAGAGCCCCCAAGTAACTTTGTGAGCTGTGCTCAATGGGTGCCTATGTTTGAGTTGTGTTGTGCAACAAACTCTCTTTGGCCCCTGATGATAATATTGTCTTGATAGCCGCATCAAGAGGGTAGTAACGCCATGTTCTCTTTGGTGAATACACCTATGTTTGAACCGGAAGCCCCCAAGTAATCATATGAAGTTGAACCCATAAGGCAGGATACCCATGTTTGAACCGCGCGTCGGGCAGCAGGTCCTCTTGGGCAACCTTTAACTTTTTGCAAGAGATAAATTCTTCTTGAACCGGTATTTTGAACCGGCTATCGAGAGCTTCAAAGCTTTGTGGGAGATAACTTTCCCTTAAGCCGGATATTAAACCGGAATCCTTCTTTTTAAGCCAGAAATTTTCTGACAGCCTTTCAACTCGAACTTGCGAGAAGTTAATTCCTTTTTAAACCGGACATTTTTAAACCGGATTTGAGCGCTTCAGAGCTTTGTGGGAGAATAGATTCCCTTGAACCGGATTATAAACCGGAAGTATCATTGTGAGCCGGAATATTTCTGACGGCCTTTAAATTTTCATCAATATAACAGTAGCCTCCGGGACCGGGTTTCCCTTCAACATCCTAGGGCACTTGAATTTGCTGAAACTGGCAAGACTTGTTGCGTCATATCGTCGTAGCCCCCGAGTCTTAAGATGACTCAAGGAGTTGTCTTAAGATTCTCCGTACTTGACCATAGCAGAAGGTATATATCATCGGTGTTAATAACACGATGTAAATCCACAGAAGTTTGAGGTGACTGCGGCGGGTTATAAATGATCCCGTATGAGCCGTGTCAGCAACTCGGCCAATGGTTCCTTCCAACCGGCGATTTGAAGTTGACCAAACTATAGTGGCACGAATACGTGATAGTTCAGTGCGTAATGCTAACGGTTTAGAATATAGGCGCCAAAGACGTTTTTGAAACGTCGCAGAACATATGAGATGTTCCAAAGCCACGTCAAGAGGTATGAGACCTCTGACAAGTTTTTTAAGCCTGCAAACTTAGGGAGAAAAGCTCAATCGTTGAGCATGTGCTCAGATTGTCTGAGTACTACAATCGCTTGAATCGAGTGCGAGCTAATCTTCCAGATGAGATAGTGATGGTTCTCCATAGTTACTGCCACCAAGCTATTAGAGCTTCGTGATGAACTATAACATATCAGGGATAGACATGATGATCCTTGAGCAATTCGCTATGTTCGACACCGCGAAAGTAGAAATCAAGTAGGAGCATCAATTGTTGATGGTTAGTAAAACCACTAGTTTCAAGAAGGGTAAGGGAAAGAAGGGATACTTCATGAAACAGTACATCAGTTGCTGCTCTAGTGAAGAAACCCAAGGTTGAACCCAAACCCGAGACTAAGTGCTTCTGTAATGAGGGGAACGGTCACTGAAGCAGAACTACCCTAGATACTTGGTAGATGAGAAGGCTGGCAAGGTCGATAGAAGTATTTTGGATATACGTTATATTAATGTGTACTTTACTAGTACTCCTAGTAGCATGAGGGTAATAAATATCGGTTCGGTTGCTAAGTGTTAGTAACTCGAAATAAAAGGCTACGGGAACTAGCTAAAGGTGAGATGACGATATGTGTTGGAAGTGTTTCCAAGTTGATGTGATCAAACATCGCATGCTCCCTCTACCATCGGGATTGGTGTTAAACTAAATAATTGTTATTTGGTGTTTGCGTTGAGCATAGACATGATTGGATTATGTTTATAGAAATACGATTATTCATTTAAGGAGAATAATGGTTACTCTGTTTATTTGAATAATACCTTAACTGGTCTTGCACCTAAAATGAATGGTTTATTGAATCTAGATCATAGTGATACACATGTTCATGCCAAAAGATATAAGATAGTAATGATAGTACCACATACTTGTGGCACTGCCATTTGAGTCATACTAGTATAAAACGCATGAAGAAGCTCCATGTTAATGGATCTTTGGACTCACTCGTTTTTGAAAAGATTGAGACATGCGAACCATGTCTATTCGTATATATGCATGAAGAAACTCCATACAGATGGATCGTCTGGACTCACTTGATTTTGAATCACTTGAGACATGCAAATCATACCATATGGGCAAGATGACTGAAAGACCTCGTTTTTAGTAAGATGGAACAAGAAAGTAACTTGTTGGAAGTAATACATTTTGATGTGTGCAGTCCAATGAGTGCTCAGGCACGCAGTGGATATCGTTATGTTCTTACTTCACATATGATTTCAGTGGATGCTGAGTATATTTACTTGATGAAATACAAGTCTGAATTATTGAAATGTTCAAGTAATTTCAGAGTGAAGTTGAAGATCGTCGTGACAAGAGGATAAAATGTCTATGATATGATCATAGAGATGAATATCTGAGTTACGAGTTTGGCACACAATTAAGACATTGTGGAAATTGTTTCACAACTAGTACTGCCTGGAACACCATAGTGTGATGGTGTGTCCGAACATCATAACTGCACCCTATTATTGGATATGGTGCATACCATGATGTCTCTTATTGAATTACCACTATCGTTTATGGGTTAGGCATTAGAGACAACCGCATTCACTTTAAATAGGGCACCACGCAATTCCGTTGAGACAACACCGTATGAACTATGGTTTAGAGAAACCTAAGCTGTCGTTTCTTAAAAGTTTGGGGCTGTGACGCTTATGTGAAAAAGTTTCAGGCTGATAAGCTCGAACCCAAAGCGGATAAATGCATCTTCATAAGAATACCCAAAACAGTTGGGTATACCTCCTATTTTAGATCCGGAAGCAAAAGTGATTGTTTCTAGAAACGGGTCCTTTCTCGAGGAAAAGTTTCTCTCGAAAGAATTGAGTGGGAGGATGGTGGAGACTTGATGAGGTTATTGAACCGTCACTTCAACTAGTGTGTAGCAGGGCACATGAATTTGTTCCTGTGGCACCTACACCAATTGAAGTAGAAGCTTATGATACTGATCATGAAACTTCGGATCAAGTCACTACCAAACCTCGTAGGTCGACAAGGATGCGTATTAATTAAGAGTGGTACGTAATCCTGTCTTGGAAGTCATGTTGCTAGACAACAATGAACCTACGAGCTATGAAGAAGCGATGGTGGCCCGGGATTCCGATAAATGGCTCGAGGCCATAAAATCCGAGAGAGGATCCATGTATGAAAACAAAGTATAGACTTTGGAAGAACTACTTGATGGTCGTAAGGCTGTTGAGTGGAGATGGATTTTAAAAGGAAGACGGACAATGATGGTAAGTGTCACCATTAAGAAATCTCGACTTGTCATTAAGATGTTTTCCGACAAGTTCAAGGAGTTGACTACGATGAGACTTTCTCACTCGTAGCGATGCTAAGAGTCTGTTGGAATTATATTAGCAGCTACTGCATTATTTATGACTAGTAAAAAGCACGTGCCACGCACGTATAAAATCTCAGAAACGTGACTTAATGAACATTATATTGTTTTTATGTGAACCGTTGGATGATTAGGAGAACAATGGTATCCCCAGTCCATCGGAGTTCCAAGTCCTAGACTTGACATTACTACTCACATTATTTCTAAATTGACTTCAGCATCTTTGACGATGTGCGTTCAGTGGGAGGAGACTTTCCTATCGACTACGAAGGCGTCTGTGGCGGTCGACTTTGTCAATTTGAGATGATGTCCCGGCTCAGTCTCTCAGATGTGCTCTAGGGATGGGGTGTGCATTCATGCGTTCATAGGGATGAATGTCTGTGCGTATGTATGAGTGTCTGTGTCTGTACAATATTCAAAAAAATGCAGTTACTCTTTTTCTGAAAATTTGTTTTATATTTACTCTTAACTTTATAGAGAAAATTGACATTTCATCCTCGTAATGAGAGGAACCCGTGTGCTTTGACGGGATGCATTTGACTTGATTCCAGACCATGCAATAAAAATAACTATATACACACATGAAGAAAACATATATTTGCAAGATGGTAAATAGAGTTAACTAAAAACGTGTGTTCACGTGTTGGTCACCCGACATAATCATTTGTGGTGTTTTTTTTCTTCTGCGGGTGAATCATTTGTAGTGTTAATAGTTGGATTTTGCTTTTAGAGCTTATATGTACACACCATTTTACTTTTACTTTTCATGAGTAAATATCATCTTTAGAACGGCATCATTTTTTCATTACCTCCTGTTATACAATTATGAAATGTCCCTCGACAAATCGGGGAGGAATTGTTCTAACTACTGTATGGAGTTGAGGACATTTGAAAATTTCTTGCAAGTAGTAATTTTTTAATAATAATTATATATATGAGCTCAAGAAATGTGATAGTAAAGAAATTTTATTGCCAAAGAATACGCACATGATCTTGTACACATTTATAACTTGCCATGCGTGATGTGATAAATGCCTAGACAATATGATCAAGCCCGTTCAAGTCACAGTATTAGAAAGTTTCAAAAAAAAGTCACAGTATTAGGAGTAATATTCAGTGCAGATAAAAAAATCCTATATGCATCGATGCATGTGACGACTGACGAGGGGCGTGGGGACGTGGTTACGTGAGATGCCAGCTATAGGCTCGGAGTGGAATGGTGACGTGAACAAACAAGGGGTATCCAGAAGCATCCAGGAGGAGGCCAGGCTGAGCGATGAGCAACACGAGCCGTCAGATCTAACTAAATCAATGGTCGGCTTTCATTGGATTCGCTCCGTTGGATTTAATGGATCGATGGTTGATATGGCTTAGACTGATGTTTTGGCGGGAACACTGTTGGCGGTGGTAAATCCCTATTCAAAACTCGTGTACTATAGTAGTAGAGAAATCTTACAGATAGGATGTCAAAACATTGTTTTCTCGACGATTTTCTTGAGGAAAGGTTGTATGTGATACAACCAGAAGGTTTTGTCAATCCTTAAATATACTAACAAGTATGCAAAGCTCCAACAATCCTTCTAAGGAGTGGACACTACTAGGGAAAAGCCTAGTAGCAGCGCGGGTTTTGGGCCTATTAGTAGCGCGGGGGCCGGCGCTACTAACCCGTTCTTTGAAAAATAAAATTGTTTTTTTTCGATTTTTTTGCCCGAATTTTCAAATTTTTGTATTATTTTAACCTCTAATCTCTAATCACTCCTCATCGCTGCTCAATTTAATCTCTAATCACCCCTCATCATTCTAAATCATCTAACTTCCCAGACGGTCACCCATCCTCTCACTACTCCAGCCTGAGCACGCTTAACTTCCAGGTTCTAACGGTCACCCATCATCTCACTACTCCAGCCTGAGCACGCTTAACTTCCAGGTTCTATTCTCCCTCGATTCCAAGTCTGCACTTGTTGTTTTCCTGACAATAGTAAGATGTCAATCCTATTAACCCTCGGGAGTTCAGCTTGAGCATGAAGTCACATATTTCACTGTTTGAGTTTAAAACTATTGTTCTAAAAAACAATAATTATTTAGTAACACTAATATTTCTTGAATAAGTAGTTTGACCACATTTTGACCACAGTTTGACTAGAGTTTGACCACAGTTTGACCACAGTTTCACCAGATTTGACCAAAATTCCAAAAAACTGAAATAATTATTTAGTAACACTAATATTCTTGAATAATTATTTAGTAACACTAATCCTTCTTGAATAAGTAGTTTGACAACAGTTTGACCAGATTTGACTAAAATTAAAAAAACTAAAATTTGAGCATAACTTTTTTTCCTTTTAGAATTAGAGGATTCTAAAAATTGCAAACATGCCATAGGCAGTCTCCATCGGATCTGGATTTTCGTGCTGAACATTTTGATATATTATACATTTTTTTCTGACATCGTATGCAAAAGTTATAGCCGTTTTACATTTTCCCTATACTTTTTGCAAAACATGTCCAAATTTAATTTTTTAAATTTTCCTAACTAGTAGATGTAGTAACATAACAACATCTCGAAGGATTTTAGTTTTTGAAACATTTTGATATATTATACTTTTTTTTCTAACATCGTATGCAAAAGTTATAGCCGTTTTACATTTTCCCTACACTTTTTTTCAAAACATGTCCAAATTTAAGTTTTTAAATTTTCCTAACTAGTAGATGTAGTAACATAACTACATCTCGAAGGATTTTAATTTTTGAAGTTTTTATCATTTTCTTTTGCTTTTTACAAAACCGAAAAGGCGATCCACTAGGGGGTAGAGTTCTAAAATGGGACCTTTAGTAGTAGCGAGGGTTTCTACCCCTCGCTACTAGTATGGCATGTCCCGGAGGGGCACGGTTGAGACCTCTTAGTAGTAGCGAGGGGTAAAAGCTTATTAGTAGCGCGGGTTTATAACTCTCGCTACTACTATGGCATAGCCCAGGGGCACAATAGAGACCGCTTAGTAGAAGCGAGGGTTAAAAACCAGCGCTACTGCTATCAACTTAGTAGTAGCGAGGTTTAAAAACCCGCGCTACTAGTAAGTAGCAGTAGCGAGGGGTATAAACTCGCGCTGCTAGTAAGCGTCTGTGTATAAGTTTTTCCCTAGTAGTGGGAGTAAGCATCCCGGAGTTGGAATGTATGCTTTGATGACACTACAAAAAAAACACTTCCGTGATGATACGTGTTTGTCACAGTAGGTCGCGTTTTTTGTCATGCATGTACATCCATGACAAATTTATGACAGAATCAAGATAGTCATCTGTGCTGTCATAGAAGTGGTCCATGACATTACCAAAATTATCATCACGGAAGTGTCCACTTCCATGACGATAAATCACGCGTCACAGAAGTGCTTTCGTCAAGGATGACCGACACGTGGCATCCACTGTAACGGAACGCCGTTAAGTTACCGGGTCGGGTTTTGGATCTGATAACCCGTTAACAACCCCGACCAATGGGAAATTTCCACGTGTAAAATTCTTATTGGCCGGACGAAACACATGTCAGCTCGTCAGTGGGTCAGATAGGCGCCTATGATATATCGACACGTGGCACGGCCCAATAGTGGCCCATTTAGCTTACAAAGCCGGCCCGTTTGACTTGGTCAAAAGTTAACGGGCTGGCCCATGAAAAGCCTGTTAACGGTCTCTTCACAAATAGCCCATTTTACGGCCCGTTAACTCATGGCCCGTTAGGCCCTAAAGGAAATCGGCCCAACAACATCATGTGGGCCGTCGAATATAATACTAGCCCATTTCACTTTCGGCCCATGTATGTCCCACGACGTCTTTCGGCCCATATAAGGCCTTCATATCTTTCGGCCCATTACAAGCCCGCGGTGAGTCTAGCCCATAATGAACAGTAATTTTCTTTATACACGTTAACGGCCCGTGATTTACATGGGCCGTTTCCAGCCCGTGTTTGCTTTCGGCCTATTGACGGCCCATACGTTCTTGGGCTCCTTTTCGGCCCTCGATTACTTCCGGCCCGTTACTGGCCTATTCCTCTAATGGGCCAAATTCAGCCCATGGCAAGAGTCGGCCCGTTACTGGCATGTTCCACTAATGGGCCAAATTCGGCCCATGGCAAGAGTCGGCCCGTTTCTGGCCTATTTACCCGTGCGCTGTTTCTAGCCCGTCCTATGTTCTGGCCCATTAACGACCCGTTATGCCTGTGACAGAATTAAGCCTTTGCTGTCCTACGGCCTGTTAACGGCCTGTTACCGTGCTGGGCCCATACCAATTACGCCCGATTATGGCCCATGTAGACCCATTTATCCGACGGCCCGAGGCCCACCGATTACAGGCCCATTTATCGACGGCCCGTAGGAGACCCATGGATCCTACGGCCCGTATATGGCCCATGGTAGTTGCGGCCACTAGCAAACCAGGGAAAAAGAAGACTAGGAAATAAATAAGGCCAAAACTAACGTTAGGCTATTAAGGCGATTGCACAGATTACATCCACTCGGCATCAAAGATCGCCACTAGTGCAAATATAGGGAACACCCTACACTATACAAAAATGGCTTGCTATTTTCTTCAGGCGGTGGCTGCACGTTAAGAATAAATTTTGTATCGCACCAAAACAAATTACAACTATATAACAAAAGGAAGGTTGGCATAAAACTTAATAGTCTAGCAGATAAATGCACCACCAGAAGTTCAGAAGCTCAGTTCATTTGACCTGACTGTTACGTTTTCATGATGTATTGTACGATGGAGCACCATAACCCTCGCCTTCATTTCCCCTAGGCTCCTGAACAACATAGCAAATGTCTGATAGTCTGGTTTCAAAACCATGCATATCTTGATGACATTGAGCAATGTTTCTCCTTGTTTCACAAAGGGTCTCTGTTAGGGAATGGACTTGTGTCTGGAGCGCAGATACAACATTGCTTTGAGCTTGCATATCTTGATCATGAGGCAGTTTGGACGATACTGCCTTAACAACCAACCCAATATTACGCAGGAATGTGCTTTTGGCACTGTTAGTGGGTAGGTACTGACCCACTGCAGCAAGAGCTGACATTGCGGTTATAGTTGCCTCGCCACCTTTAGAAGGTGGCGGTTCCACCATTTTTTCCATAGCTCGCTGAAAATTTGAGGTTTTACATTAGTAGTACCAGAACAGAAGATATTAAGGAGGCAGCAAAACTAGACAAAATAGCTTTGGTCTATATACAGAACTTATTCTGGTGAACCCGTGTAAAATATTAGTTGTATTTTATTGCAAAGTACATAATAAAACCAGGTTCCAAACATATGACCATGTACCATCGCTAATGTATTGTCTATTTCTTCACATTGTATTGAGGGCTAAGGATGAAGAGACGAAGTTTATAATACGGTAAGCATAGTATGACGTCATTCATATCACAAAACAACTGAGAACAGACAAACAGGCAATTGTAATGTTGTGTGGGCAAGTCGAGCACGGAACTAGATTACGGGTCAAGATCAAAGGAACATCACTCCTCTCGTTTAACCTTGTAAGGTGCAATGATACGCTAAAACAATTGTGTATAAAATTGAAAAGAGTAATAGACATTGGCTGCAAACCATGCAGTTCAAGGCACAAGTCAGAATAAGTAGTAGTTAAAAGGCATGAGGATTAAGGACTTACAACGGCGGCTTTGACCGGTGTAGTCATGCCCTTCTTCTTGCCGGTGTGACAGTCCTTGAAGATTTCCACAACATTTGGTTCAGGTACTTTTTGGTCCTTGCAGGCTTTCCTCTGCATTTGGAACAAGTCAATATAGATCTGATAATATGGTACATCGAAAAGAGTGAAACAACAGGTAATTACAAGAGCCTCGCAGTGTGCAATATAGCTATGAGATCGTGTCGTCTGTTGGAATTTCACTTTCGTACAGTTGGCCTTGTTCTTTGAATAGTTCACCTACAAGAAGATAGATTTGTGTGGCACATGCGTAAATAGGACCTCAACATGTGATCTGATGACATATATATAATGTACCTGATACTTCGGATCGGACCAGTGTTTAACGAGGCCTCTCCAGTCTTCATCAGATATATTTTCCACTGGAGATGTTTGGGCAAGTTCACTGTTAGCCTTGCCTTCAAAGTGAGTTTTACTCAAGTTATACCGATACTGTCGCAGAGCAGACTTGAAAACATGGGTGCAAGCTTGTCTGGTTACATCATCTTGGCTATCCAACTTGAACCTCATCTGTTGAAAATTATGGGAGTCTCATTATCAGCAACCTAGAAAGTATTGGACAGAGCAAGACGATATTACTAGTTTCCATACATAACCATACTTACAGATAAATGGTCGAGGAAGATGTTGAACTGCGTTTCGTCTTTGTCATTCCTGTACTGAATCCATGTTAGGAGGATACATACATGACACCTAACAGCAACCGCTGCCTCTGATACTACCTTGGCTGACTCTATAGCATCACGTGGCCTTTTTAAACCTGCCTCAAAACGGATCTCCATTCTTCCTCCTCTAGATATAGTTAACCTATCGAGCATTATCCCTGATGTTTGTTTCCTCTTGCGCCTAGGTGCTAGTCCAACAACAAACATAGGAAGTGTTAGTGTACATCAAACTGTGAGACTACATATAAAGAAGCATGCAACTGTAACTTGACTCCAACAACTACCTTCTTGCTGTTGAAGCTCACAAGGTTCATCTGATATTGCCAACTCGTCTTGTGTCAAGAGTGCTTGGGAAGTAGTGTCAGGTGGCAAGGGAGCTTGGGAACGTGCTGCTAGCTCAGTTGACGCATGAGTACGTCGTGCAACTGGTAGTACTGTGGTAGGTGTTGCAAGAACTAGGGTTGTCTCTGCTTGTTTGGTGGCAGCTATTTGTTTCTGTTTGACTTTTTTGCAACTCGTGTAGCATGGGATGCCGTGTTTGTAGAATTTTCTGCTGGACTTTGACCTTCTATCGCACCATCAGTACCAGCAGAATCTGCAGGATTCATCCGCTTCTCATTCCCTGCCGTTCGGTGTTTCTTCCTCTTTCTCTATGCCATGTTAAGTCAAGCCGACAAGAAAAGCGAATAACGATTTAGTTCTTCAGAACAAATTGATGCGTGATGTAGATGAACTGAACTTTGATGTTAGACAACCACATGATAGGAGGATGTAATATGTATGAAAAACAGGACGGAAGAGATAACCAGAACTATGGTGTGTAAACTAAGAAGAAGACATTTCACCAAATTAGAAGCAATGCAATGGAAGGTAGACACCATATGAAAGATGCTACAAATATCGCTCTGCTAAGTTAACAGTGTCTCATCATAAATGGCGTTTAAACAAATGTGAAGTAGTACAAGAAATAAATCATACGCAAGATGCAAACAACATCACACTGCCATGTTAGAGGTCTCTCATCATTAGTGCCATTGCATATTCACAGCATTGCATATTCACAGCTTATGATGTGTAAACTAAGGAGAAGGCATTTCAACAAATTAGAAGCATTGAAAGCTAGACACCATATGAAAGATGCAACGAATATCACTCTACCAAGTTAAAATTGTCTCGTCATAAGTGCCACTTCAACAAATTAGTAGTACAAGCTAGAAAAGAATGTGAGATGTAACCTATATCACACTCCGAAGTCAAACGTGTCTTATGATAAGTGATTGTTGCAGGTTACACAACAGTAGTAATTTGATGTAAGAACATGGTGTGATAGACAGATATTGTATGTTCTAGAAACAGGAACACGTGTCTTATTCAAGTATAATGTGTAAAGTAAGCAGATGGAATTCAACAAAATTAGAAGCAATACAAGCTAGACATCACACATAACATGCAACCACATATAACAGTGTCAAGTTAGAGGGAGCACCGGTGATGCTGCACTAGGGGAGACGTGCTCATCATAAACACAGCTTTGTTGAGTGTCTATGCAGGTGTTGTCTTGGAAATTGTAACGCCCGGATAATCATGCTACAGTAATCCCACGCTAATGATGCCACGTCACCTCTGTTACTGTTGCTAAACTTTTGTTAGTTCAAAACCGATTCAAAATCAATTCAAAATATGGCAAACAAACAAATGTCCTCAAACATTGAAACTAAAATGTTTGGGTTGTGCCAAATAATGCATAAGTATTTATAGTGGAGAAACCACATTTTTATAAAATGCCTAAATGCTCTAAAATAAATAAAACAGCCGCAACAACAATTATATAAATGCCTTTGGTATTTTATATATTGCTAAACTATTTTAACTCGGGGTAGAACTTTTTATGACAGTGGGTTATTCTGGAACATTATTTTGGGGGCAATTATCATATTTTACTAAACTAAAATTAATGTGTAACTAAAAGAAAACAGAAACAAACAAATTAAATAAAAAGAAAAGAAGAAAACAAGAAAAAACAAAAGAAAGACCCCCCTTCCTTTTTCCCTGTTCCCGTGGCCCTCGGCACACCCGAGCCAACCCACGCAGCGGTGGGGATAAGACCATGCCCCCCTGTCTCTTGGACTCGTCAGCACCCCAGATCTTTTCCTTCTCCCCCGCTGGTTCCCCTCTTGCTCGCGCGCTCGCTCCTCCCTGTATGCTGCCGTCGCCTTGCACTCCGAGATCCCGCGGCCACCGCCGTTTCCTCGACTGCAGCTCATGTCCACAAGCGCTGCCTCGCTCAACTCCGTCGAGCTGGCGCCCTACATCACCGCGGGGAGCATCGCATCGACCTCGTCGTGCCCGTCAACACCCGCAGCCATCGGAACCTTGCCGTCGACCCCCTCGACTCCGGCACCCCCTGGCTCCCCGAGCACCTCAACTGAATCCGCTGTGAGCCTCCCCTTCAAACCTCACTGCTTCCCCTTCGTTTAGTCGCCGTAGCCGTTGCCCGTTTCCTTCCGTGACCGCGCTTGGAGCACTGCTCCCGCGCACATTCGCGCACCACCCGTGCCTGCATCCACCTGCGCGTGCGTGCCTGACGCTGGCCGCCATGTCCACGCCCCACGTCTGTCCCGTCCGCATCTGGCCGCGCCACGCCCTCCCCGCCTGCGCCTGAAGCCGCATCGTTGGTCGCCCCATCGCCCCTAGCTGCTTCCCGCGCCTAGAGCTTGCTCCTTGCGCGTGCCGCTGGCGCCGTGGCCGTGCTCACCCCCTCCTCCCGCGCACCCACTGCCGTCACTCCCGCCGGCCCCCTGCGTCCCACCTCCGCCCGCTCCTCCTGTCGCCCCCAGCCGCGCCCCACCGCTCGCGGCTGCGCCCGCCTCAGCCGGCGGCGTCCACCTCCGCCCGGGCCTGCTCGCGCCCCCCTGTGCCGAGCCTTCCCCCGTACAGCACCATGGCCGCCGGCGTCGTACTCTACGAGTATGTACATACGTGGACAGCCTCACCAGAGGCCGTTTGGGCCACTGGCACATGGGCCCGACCCCCCCTGTTAATTAGGGAGGCCTAATTAGTTTAGCCCAAAACCCCCTAATTAAGCTAAGTAAATTTAGTCAAGAACGTGTTAATTAAAATGAGTCCATGACAATTGGGACCCACATACACTGTTCACTTTGGACTAGTCAAAATATTGACTGGGTCAACCCAGCCCCTGGCCCCACATGTCATACACATGCACACATTGCTGGGTACACTCCTGTGTACCCATAGCAATTTGTCTGTTTATTATTTCGAATTAAATTAAATGCAGAAATTCCAGGAGTTATTTAAATCTTTGAAAAATCATATAAAATAATCCGTAACTTGTATGAAAATACTTTGTACATGAAAGTTGCTCAGAATTTCGAGACGAATCCGAATACGCAGCCCGTTCATCCGCCACACATCCCTATCCTAGAAAACACGTAACTTTCCCCCTCCTGTTCATTTGTCCAAAAACACGAAACACCGGGGATACTTTCCCGGATGTTTTCCCCCTTTGCCGGCATCGCCTACTACCGCGTTAGGGCATACCTAGCACTGTGTTTTGCCTCGTTATGTTTTGTCATGCTTTGTTTGCTCCGTATTGACTGTTTCTTTCCCCCTCTTCTTCTTCGGTAGACCCCAAGGCCGACGCTGATGCCACTAAGTATGACTACGTCATTGACGACCCTTCTTCCTGTACAACAGAGCTTCCAGGCAAGCCCCCCCTTGATCACCAGATATCGCCTACTCTTCTCTATACTGCTTGCATTAGAGTAGTGTAGCATGTTACTGCTTTCCGTTAATCCTATTCTGATGCATAACCTGCCTTTGCTACTACTGTTGTTACCTTTACCTGCTATCCTAATGCTTAGTATAGGATGCTAGTGTTCCATCAGTGGCCCTACACTCTTGTACGTCTGCCATGCTATACTACTGGGCCGTGATCACTTCGGGAGGTGATCACGGGCATATACTATATACTTTACAATGTTACATTACCTGTGATACTGTTCGGAGATGGGGGCTGAAGGGGCAGGTGGTTCCACCCAGGTAGTGGTGGGCCTGGGTTCCCGACGGCCCCCGACTGTTACTTGTGACGGAGCGACAGGGCAGGTTGAGACCACCTAGGAGAGAGGTGGCCTGGCCCTGGTCGGCGTTCGTGGATACTTAACAAGCTTAACGAGATCTGGGTATTTGATCTGAGTCTGGCCATTTGGTCTATACGCACTAACCATCTATGCGGGAGTAGTTATGGGTATCCCGGCGTCGTGGTATCAGCCGAAGCCTTCGTGACGTCAGCGACTGAGCGGCACGCGCCGGATTGGACTGGAACGCCTGCTAGGCTAGGTCTGCTTCCGGCCGCCCTCGCAACATGCAGGTGTGCAATGGGCGATGGGCCCAGACCCCTGCGCCATAGGATTTAGACCGGCGTGCTGACCTCTTTGTTGTGCCTAGGTAGGGCTGTGACGTGTTGATCTTCCGTGGCCGGGCATGACCCCGAAAAGTGTGTCCGGCCAAATGGGATCAAGCGTGTTGGGTTATGTGGTGCACCCCTGCAGGGAAGTTTATCTATTCGAATAGTCGTGTCCCTCGATAAAAGGACGACCCGGAGTTGTACCTTGACCTTATGACAACTAGAACTGGATACTTAATAAAACACACCCTTCCAAGTGCCACATATAACCCGGTGATCGCTCTCTAATAGGGCAACGAGGAGGGGATCGCCGGGTAGGATTATGCTATGCGATGCTACTTGGAGGACTTCAGTCTACTCTCTTCTACCTGCTGCAAGACGGAGGTGACCAGAAGCATAGTCTTCGATAAGACTAGATATCCCCCTCTTATTCTGGCATTCTGCAGTTCAGTCCACTGATATGGCCCTTTACACATATATCCATGCATATGTAGTGTAGCTCTTTGCTTGCGAGTACTTTGGATGAGTACTCACGGTTGCCTTGTTCCCCCTTTCCCCCCATATCTCTACCCGATTGCTGCGACCAGACGATGGAGTCCAGGAGCCAGACGCCACCGCCAATGACGACTACTACCCCGGAGGTGCCTACTACTACGTGCTGCCTGCTGACGACGACCAGGAGTAGTTAGGAGGATCCCAGGCAGGAGGCCTGCGCCTCTTTCGATTGTATCCCAGTTTGTGCTAGCCATCTTATGGCACCTTGTTTAACTTATGTCTGTACTCAGATATTGTTTCTTCCGCTGACTCGTCTATGATCGAGCACTTGTATTCGAGCCCTCGAGGCCCCTGGCTTGTATTATGATGCTTGTATGACTTATTTTATTTGTATAGTTGTGTTGTGATATCTTCCCGTGAGTCCCTGATCTTGATCGTACACATTTGCATGCATGATTAGTGTACGATTGAATCGGGGGCGTCACAAGTTGGTATCAGAGCCGACTGCCTGTAGGAATCCCCCTTCCACATTCCTTGGCCGAAGTCGAGTCTAGACATTGCAAAAACTTTTACTAACTTGGCTGTGTGCCTTATGGGCCCACGTCGCCATTGGGTGGTACTAGGATCTTTTACTCCTCGACCTTTACTCTGGGACTCTGATCTCTCTTCTATTCGGGTTAAATAAATTTTGCTAAATCTAACATTAGGATCTCGTTATCACTTTCACCCGGAGAGCCCCTTATTACTGATGACCGTCTGCTCCACGTGAAGACCCTGAAGATAGTCTCCGCTATTAACCCGAGAACTTGTGTTCATCGCGTTTGCAATTCCCCGTCCACCGTAAACCCTTATGGATAACTACTTGCCGTTGTTATTCTTACATTCATCCCCAGTTGGTCTTGTTATTACAAGATACCCTGAAAAACTCGTCGTTGTTTCGATAATCCTTTGAGCTTACTGCATTGCTGTTCTTTGTCACCTGAATACCCCTACGGATAATTCTCGCACTTATCGAGTACCCACCCATCCCCAGTTGTTTATGTGTTTCACTAAGTTCTTCGAAATAATATTCGATATTCCGAAAATCCTTAGCAGCTTATTGCTCTTGAAATTCTCGCTTGCTTGCATTATGGATAATCCCATAAGTTTCGTAATCTTATTGGCCTCCCTTGCCTTTATCATTTTAAGTCCGTTGATTCAATACGTTGAGGATGTTCGCATTCCTCAGTCGAATCCTAGGATTCATCCTTCCGGCTCAGACGTCATTTGGATATGAGCTGGATCTTGACCAATCAATGCCTTGATCGTTTGTGTTTCCAAGTCTATTGAACTTATTCATTTTCGATCAGAACGATTGCTTCTGATCACTTGATTTGGAAATCATAAAATTTCTTAGCATTAAGCTTTGAATTAGTCACTTGTTTCCATAATCCGATGCCTTGGCACTCCTTCTTCCTTAGATTGAGTACCGATACTCACATCAGCCCCGTTGTGGACCGCCGTACCCATTGCCGGGTTATTATCCGACAATGTCCTTCACAACCAAAATTCTTTACCTGATACATAATGCCCTTGGTAAATTGTATCATCCACTTGGCCAACCATGCTCTGTTTTCGAGCTGGTGATATCTACTCTTGAAGTTTGGGGTATATGTTCCTAAGAAGCCCCGATGGGTTGAACCAATGCCTTCCATAATATGTGTGAACTCGAAAGTTTTCATGAGTCATACTCTTCTGGTATTTTGCCAGCTAAAATTCCAACACTACAACTTCATCAAACGCGAGAAGTGAATGAAAGGCTATGCATTGAAGAAGTGGGAGTCGACCTTGAACTTTGCGTTTATGCCCATGGACACGATGCTGATCTTATCATGGAAGCTTCTCGCAGAATAGTTACCCTCTTGTTATAAGTGCATGTATCTGTGGTTCTGACCATATTGTTCCCCTTGGATTCAATTTCCCAGACAAGTTAAAAGCACTTGTCTTCTGCAGAGCAATACCCAGTCCAACCTCTATTTTGATCTGTCGTCGAGTAATACCCCCTGGTATCTCGACATTATCATAGAACTGCATAGCCTGTTATGAGTTCTTCGTCAAGTACTACATCCTCATTGATTCCAATTTTTCACGGGATCCGAGTTTTTAAACACTCAAAGACATCGATAACTGAATCGAGTCCGCACTATGGTTCAACAACTTTTAGTAATCTTCTTTACTTACGAGTTTGTACCCGATCACGGCATTCCTATCCTGTTCGGCTACATCATTACCGTGCTAATTTTAATTGTGCTACTTGGTCCTTCTTCCCGCAACACAAATTTCAACGGTGAGCTAATCTTACGTCAATCTCTCTCATCATATCATTTCTCCTTGAATAGCAAACGTGATTTCGAGTTTGTGTCATACCCATGGTTCTAGTAACCTTTTGCTTCACCATTCCTTGGTGTGATGTCGTCGCCGATACGTTACATCTTCTTGAAACCTCTCGACAAATGTGTCGTGATCATCATCAACATTCTGAGCTCTTCCAGAATATCAATCAAATTCATGATAAGAAATACCATCCTTGCCCTCGATGATTTGTGTTGTCATTGACCACTTCAATGCCTCCCCTCCAACACAAACTTGTTCGTGTTCTGTGTTATACCTTGAGTTCCTTGCTCTCCAGCATTTGTTCTTAATTACCTTAGAGTATTACCATCCTTTATGTCAAGAATGTGGTGAGAATTTCACCACCTCTTAAAAATTCTTGGTACAGTGATGCTTCTCGCCATCACCATTCTTTTCTTAGTCCCCGTGTTGAGTGAACTCTGTTGTGCGAATTTATTATCTCTAAGCTACCCTATTGCTTCAGAGTTAATGGACAATAATTCCAATTTAGTGTGTTCATTGCTCAATCGCCATTCCGACGTTGGTCGTGCAACCCAGCCCATATTTTGGGTACACCTTTCAACCAATGTTTAATTGTGTATGTTTTCCTCGAGCATACCTCATTATATCATTTGGCTTGACAAATGTTATCTCCTTGTTCACATAATTGTGGAAATCCATCTTTTGGGAATTCTCGATGAATTGTGGCTGAGTCCAGCAGCCATCTCCTCATCCTGTCCTTGGTTAAATGATGAACTCATGATTCGGAACTCACTTTCATAGTTCATTTCCTAAGAATTTTACGATGTCACCTCGTCAATTGTGTTGCACCTTTTCTTCTCAGGCATCTTGAGTCTGAGGTATCCTGTCACCAATCAGATCTGAATCTTAGTCAGATATGATGGTTGGAACCTATTTCGGAGAGTTATAACATTGGTCTTTATATGACCCGGTAAGGTAATGTCATGCCTAGCACACCTGGCCGGAGGACCTATTGTTATTGTTTCCTTTTTTTGGGCAAGGTTAGTCATTCTTCCGTGAGGAAATTGTAAAACTTATTCCATAAGTTGTTCCTGATGGATCCTTTGTGTATCCAAATCTGACCCTTACATGATAACCATGTCAATGCTATCTCGAAGCATGTCTATGGTGCTCCAATTTTCAATAAGAACATTTGAAGCACCATGCTAAATGTTTCTTGTTGAAATTGCCCAAACACCGTTGTATGGGTAATGTCATGAAATTACTCTCCCTTTACCTCAATGGTTCTCTACTTTCTATCCTGTCATGGATATCATGCTCTGCTTGTCCTTGGGAAGGATACCCCCTGTAATATGTGTTTAAACACATTTTCCTTTCCATTGTTCAGTTCAATCTGATGATCACATTCTCCTTTCCATTGTTTTGTTTAACCTTTCTTGTGGTTTATATGATCTAAGCAGTGATAGCTCCATGCTTAGGTAAGCACCTCGTTGTACCACTCTGTTAGTAAGACCTTGTTACTATTGTTGATGACATTCCGGTAACCACCAACGGACGAGAACTTTGCCTATTGGTCCGCCTCGTTCAACGAGCGGGAAAATAGTTCTCTTCGTCCCTCGCCCTTGGTACCGATGTTGTTGCTGACATAACTAACAGGCGATACTTTGACCTGCCTTGCTATCTTGACCGTGCAAATTGATTAGCACCTTCCTACCTTTAACCCACATGGTGGGCCCATAACCCACAGTGCCACAGGATCAAAACCTGACTCTCCTGTACACCCTGTTTCCAAAGTTAATCCTCGCGCTTGGCTTCGTATGTAATTCGCGAGCCACATTCCTAGTGATCTATTCTGGTATCAGACGCAATACTTATTCCCATTGCTCTGAACCCCTTTCACATTTCGTATCAAGCAACGAACGATTGCCTATGCACTTGAAACTTCTACTTTGCACCTTCTTACTTTGCTCTTGGTAATTTCTTAATTTGCAATTCGAGTGTTACTTTTCGCCGCCTTCCCTAATGTTATCTACCGGATAAGCAACCGTGCAGAGTTCCGTTCTTTTGAGCTACCCCTTGTCCTTCATATGTATAATGAAGTTTCCGAAGATAGGAAGACGGTTTCATCATGATGACTTGGAGCAGGGAAATGAAGACATCAATGTATTGGACCGGCCTCTTCCAGAAGAGCAAGCCAGGATGAGAAGAACCGCTGGATTCATAACCAGACCTCTCCCCCTTGCTCTACCTCTTAAATCTCGGGACGAGATTTCTTGCAGTGGAGGAGATTTGTAACGCCCGGATAATCATGCTACAGTAATCCCATGCTAATGATGCCACGTCACCTCCGTTACTGTTGCTAAACTTTTGTTAGTTCAAAACCGATTCAAAATCAATTCAAAATATGGCAAACAAACAAATGTCCTCAAAGATTGGAACTAAAATGTTTGGGTTGTGACAAATAATGCATAGGTATTTATAGTGGAGAAACCACATTTTTATAAAATGCCTAAATGCTCTAAAATAAATAAAACAGCCACAACAACAATTATATAAATGCCTTTGGTATTTTATAAATTGCTAAACTATTTTAATTCGGGGTAGAACTTTTTATGACAGTGGGTTATTCTGGAACATTATTTTGGGGGCAATTATCATATTTTACTAAACTAAAATTAATGTGTAACTAAAAGAAAACAGAAACAAAAAATTAAATAAAAAGAAAAGAACAAAACAAAAAAACAAAAGAAAGACGCCCCTTCCTTTTTCCCTGTTCCCGTGGCCCTCGGCACACCCGAGGCAACCCACGCAGTGGTGGGGATAAGACCAAGCCCCCCTGTCTCTTGGCCTCGTCAGCACCCAAGATCTTTTCCTTCTCCCCCGCTCGTTCCCCTCTCGCTCGCGCGCTCGCTCCTCCCTGTACACTGCCGTCGCCTTGCACTCCGAGATCCCGCGGCCACCGTCGTTTCCTCGACTGCAGCTCGTGTCCACGAGCGCTGCCTCGCTCACCTCCGTCGAGCTAGCGCCCTACATCACCTTAGGGAGCATCGCATCGACCTCGTCGTCCCCGTCAACACCCGCGGCCATCGGAACCTCGCCGTCGACCCCCTCAACTCCGGCACCCCCTGGCTCCTCGAGCACCTCATCTAAATCCGCTGTGAGCCTCCCCTTCAAACCTCCCTGCTTCCCCTTCGTTTAGTCGCCGTAGCCGTCGCCCGTTTCCTTCCGTGACCGCGCCTGGAGCACTGCTCCCGCACACATTCGCGCACCACCCGTGCCTGCATCCACCTGCGCGTGCGTGCCTGACGCTGGCCGCCATGTCCACGCCCCGCGTCTGTCCCGTCCGCATCTGGCCGCGCCACGCCCTCCCCGCCTGCGCCTGAAGCCGCATCGTTGGTCGCCCCATCGCCCCTAGCTGCTTCCCGCGCCCGGAGCTTGCTCCTTGCGCGCGCCGCTGGCGCCGTGGCCGTGCTCACCCCCTCCTCCCGCGCACCCACTGCCGTCACTCCCGCCGGCGACCTGCGTCCCACCTCCGCCCGCTCCTCCTATCGCCCCCAGCCGCGCCCCACTGCTCGCGGCTGCGCCCGCCTCAGCCGGCGGCGTCCACCTCCGCCCGTGCCTGCTCGCGCCCCCCTGTGCCGAGCCTTCCCCGTTTCAGCACCATGGCCGCCGGCGTCGTACTCTACGAGTACGTACGTACGGGCACAGCCTCACCAGAGGCCGTTTGGGCCACTGGCACATGGGCCCGACCCCCCCTGTTAATTAGGGAGGCCTAATTAGTTTAGCCCAAACCCCCCTAATTAAGGTAAGTAAATTTAGTCAAGAACGTGTTAATTAAAATGAGTCCATGACAATTGGGACCCACATACACTGTTCACTTTGGACTAGTCAAAATATTGACTGGGTCAACCCAGCCCCTGGCCCCACATGTCATACACATGCACACATTGCTGGGTACACTCCTGTGTACCCATAGCAATTTGTCTGTTTATTATTTCAAATTAAATTAAATGCAGAAATTCCAGGAGTTATTTAAATCTTTGAAAAATCATATGAAATAATCCGTAACTCGGAAGAAAATACTTTGTACATGAAAGTTGCACAGAATTTCGAGACGAATCCAATTTCGCAGCCCGTTCATCCACCACACATCCCTAGCCTAGCCAACACATAACTTTCCCCCTCCGGTTCATCTGTCCAAAAACACGAAACACCGGGGATACTTTCCCGGATGTTTTCCCCCTTTGCCGGCATCGCCTAGTACCGCGTTAGGGCATACCTAGCACTGCGTTTTGCCTCGTTATGTTTTGTCATGCTTTGTTTGCTCCGTATTGACTGTTTCTTTCCCCCTCTTCTTCTTCGGTAGACCCCGAGGCCGACGCTGATGCCACTGAGTACGACTACGTCATTGACGACCCTTCTTCCTGTACAACAGAGCTTCCAGGCAAGCCCCCCTTGATCACCAGATATCGCCTACTCTTCTCTATACTACTTGCATTAGAGTAGTGTAGCATGTTACTGCTTTCCGTTAATCCTATTCTGATGCATAGCCTCCCTTTGCTACTACTGTTGTTACCTTTACCTGCTATCCTAATGCTTAGTATAGGATGCTAGTGTTCCATCAGCGGCCCTACACTCTTGTACGTCTGCCATGCTATACTACTGGGCCGTGATCACTTCGGGAGGTGATCACGGGCATATACTATATACTTTACAATGTTACATTACCTGTGATACTGTTCGGAGATGGGGGCTGAAGGGGCAGGTGGTTCCACCTAGGTAGTGGTGGGCCTGGGTTCCCGACGGCCCCCGACTGTTACTTGTGGCGGAGTGACAGGGCAGGTTGAGACCACCTAGGAGAGAGGTGGCCTGGCCCTGGTCGGCGTTCGCGGATACTTAACACGCTTAACGAGATCTGGGTATTTGATCTGAGTCTGGCTTGGAGGACTTCAGTCTACTCTCTTCTACCTGCTGCAAGACGGAGGTGACCAGAAGCGTAGTCTTCGATAAGACTAGATATCCCCTCTTATTCTGGCATTCTGCAGTTCAGTCCACTGATATGGCCCTTTACACATATGTCCATGCATATGTAGTGTAGCTCTTTGCTTGCGAGTACTTTGGATGAGTACTCACGGTTGCCTTGTTCCCCCTTTTCCCCCATATCTCTACCCGATTGCTGCGACCAGACGATGGAGTCCGGGAGCCAGACGCCACCGCTGATGACGACTACTACCCCGGAGGTGCCTACTACTACGTGTTGCCTGCTGACAACGACCAGGAGTAGTTAGGAGGATCCCAGGCAGGAGGCCTGCGCCTCTTTCGATTGTATCCCAGTTTGTGCTAGCCATCTTATGACACCTTGTTTAACTTATGTCTGTACTCAGATATTGTTTCTTCCGCTGACTCGTCTATGATCGAGCACTTGTATTCGAGCCCTCGAGGCCCCTGGCTTGTATTATGATGCTTGTATGACTTATTTTATTTGTAGATTTGTGTTGTGATATCTTCCCGTGAGTCCCTGATCTTGATCGTACACATTTGCGTGCATGATTAGTGTACGATTGAATCGGGGGCATCACAGAAATCATCTTGGGGGTGTGGAGGAGTAGAAACTGTAGAGGCCCTCCGTTCGGAAGGAGCACCTTTATCCGCTGCCTTGCTAACTTCCTTACCCTTTATTGATTTTGAATTTTTAAGTAAAACCGACAAGAAAAAGCAATAAAATTCTCTCTTCAGAACTCATTCATGAATGATACTGACAATCACTACTTTGATGTAAGGCAAACACATGATACCAGGATGGAATATGTACGAAAAACAGGACGGCATGGCATGTTCACAACTGTTTGTGTAAACTAAGCAGAAACCATTCCAGGAAATAAGAAGCAATGCAAGCTAGACACCACATGAAAGATGCAACCAATATGACTCTGCCAAGTTAAAAGCGTCCCATCATAAATGGAATTTCCACAAATTAGAAGCAGCGCATGCTATAAATCATATGAAAGATGCAACTAATATCACACTGCATATACTAAAGGTGTCTCGTCATGTTGATTAATGCGGGATACAAAAAAAACAATAGTTTTATGTAAGGACATGCTTAATAGACAAATGTACTATGTACTAAATACAGGAAGGCATGTCACATTAACAGGTATAATGTATAAGCTAAGCAGACTAGCACATGCAGTTTAACCAGATTGGAAGAATTACAATCTAGACACCATATGCAACATGCAACCACATATCACGCTGCCAAGTTAGAGCAAGCACTTGCGATGCTAGTGTAGGGGAAATGTTTTAATCAACTACAGAGCTACGTTCACTATCTTCATGTAGCATTTCTGTTTCTTGAGAATCATGTCGGGAGGCTGACGCTGCATTCTTTAAATGAGGAGTAGTCCCCTTGCCTGCCTGCCTCGTCATAAGTGATTGATGAGGGATACACAAGAACATTAGTTTGATGTAAGAACATGGTTAATACACAGATGTACTAGTATGTACCAAAAACATAAAGGCATGTCATATTCAAAGGTATAATGTGTAAGCTAAGCAGATGCAATTTAACCAAATTGGAAGCAATACAAGATAGACATCCGCCTGGAGTGGTGAGCATGATCATCTAGGACCCGAGAGCCTGGTGGGAGGCGGGCTGCTTCGCCACCATCGCAACTTTTTAGTTGGCTTTCAGGTGATGCCCATCTTTGTTGGGCTTGTCACTGGCTCGGCCAGTGCCCTGACTAGCTATTTCTCTTCTGGTGCTCACGGGATGGTGGTTCATGTAAAAAAATAACTTTCCTTATCTTACCGACTTCGGCCTTTCGAATACAAGCTAGACATCATATGGAACATGCAACCACATATGACACCGCGAAGTTAAAGCAAGCACCTGGATGGTGGTTCATTGCGAGCGAGGTCATCAAATCCAGAGCTACATTCCCCATCTCCATCTGCTGACACTACATCATTTAAAGCGTTGAAACGTGTCTTGCCTAGCCGCACACCAAACTGGGGCGACTTCTCTATTTTCTTTTTGGCTTCTCTCATGGCAGCAGAGTCTGAAATACCCTTGCATAAAAACACAACAGCGAGAGTAAGGGTGAAGGGTGTGCAGAACTAGTGCACTGTGAAAGTAGCAAATAGCAGGTGGCTGAAAAATAAATGACAGGAGACATATGATAGCTCTACAACATTGCATGGCAAACAAAATTAGATTCTACTCTGTATGATTTTGTAATATATGAGCACAGGAAATGCAGGTACTCCTCCAGCACACCACCACATGTGGTCATATCTAAGATAACAGTCGACTGAAAATAAATAGGTCAGTCAATTTTTTTAATGAACCGTCCGATCTATAAGGAACGGGCAGATGGCCTTCGTCTACCTCCCGTCAGTCACGGTTGACGATCTCTCTTGAACCACCACCGACCACCGGCCCAGACCCCTGCCTTCGTCGCCCCGCCCTTCCATCGACCTCACACCACTACCGTGCTTGGCAGCGCCCCCAGGCCATCCCTTTAATCCCGGCCGACCTCCAGATCGGGCGCTAGTAGCTCTAGGCCAGACACGCCCCTAAGATAAACACCAAGGCGCTGCTTCCCCAGTGTAATAGGCGTACTAGCGCCTCTTACGCCGGGGAATGCTTCCGTCAATTGGGAATCAAGTGGTCGGAAATTGAAATTCAGGGGGGTGACGGACCTCTAGCTAAGGTGAAATAGTATATGAGGAGAAACCTTGTTCATTGCGAGTTACTAGGAACATCTAGTATCAAGAAGATGCGGTCAAATAGTGTCTTCTGTGGGATGAATACCGTGCAAGCAGAGACGTAAGATTTGCACGAATAAGGGAAGAGGAGTACCTTTTTTGCCTGTGTGGTCACCTCTACAAGTCACGCCAATTTTCTTCTTTTTACCGAGGAAACTGATGTTCTGGAGGGTGCAGGCTTGGACGAACCCATGGCCAAATTGTTGACTGTGTTGTCATGGCCGTATGTCGGCGGAGGGGAAGCAGATTCGAGGCGGCGAAAGACGGCGTAGCAGGAACAGCTCCGATGCGGTGGAGGGTGGCGAAGTTGGAGCGGCAGCGGTGAGGCACAGGACAGTGTGGTTGAACTGGCTCGGGTACGGACAGATCGGCCTCGGCTTCAACTACTAGCCGTGGAGGGTGTTGCGGTTGAGGTTGCGGTGGACGACGACGTCGGGGTATCGGCTTCGGCGTGATGGAGGAGGGCGGCGGTTGATGGGTGGGATGGGGTGGCGGATGGAGGACGCCGGGGTTTCGCGGCTGGTGGAGAGGTAGCTTTGGCGCCCACGGAGTACGAATGGGGAATCGGACGGGTAGGGGGAACCATGTTTCGGTCTGGGACGCGCTTGTTTTTGGCTTTTTTGAACAGAAGATGGGACGCGCTTATTTGAAATTTGGGGAAAGTACAAACTTTGCCTCCCTCTTAAATTTCGGATCTACTGCGGGTCGGGGGTAGGATGGTAATCCCAGGTGTCCCAAATAGTGGGCGGGAACGATTTCGGCCGCGCGCATGTGTGCTTAGGCGGCCATTGTGTATGAATGATTTTCGGATGCGGTTGCGTGGCATCTAGATGAAGCTACAAACCTACCCCGGTTTAGACCTTTGGACCTCGGGCCGGTAGGTTTCACGGGTCGAAGTTATTAGAAAAGTAATTTCCTTGTACTACCAAACATTCGTCTCACGCGGTTTTGGGCGACTAGAGGCTCTTTTGGCGCTTCGTTCGAAATTTTGAAACACAAGCATTCACGTTTAGAGTACTCTTGAACTATGAGGATTGACCTAAATATACAACGTTATATTTGACCTTGTATGTTTGAAAACCTCATTAAATTATCCGCTTATTTTTGTAATTTTGACACTTGAAAATCCTATAACTACGATAATTTTGGAATGGAGGAGCTAAATTTGAATCTATTTTGTACACGACTACATCTTCTATTATGTACAAAATCATAGCAAAGATTGGTGCCCCTTAATTTACGTATGGTTTACAAATGCCATGATATCAAATTCAAATAATTGAGTGGACTTCATGTTGAATTCGATTTTTTTAAACCACCTTAAGTTGAATTCAAATGTATGCTAGTTCACAGGTAGTAGCTATTTATAATGTCCATCGTGTAAGTTTCGTATGTATAATGTGCTTTACACACACAACATGAACTATACTCACATTTATATTCGATTGCTAAAGCGATGCATTGTCTAGAGTTCAAAATACTAACTATGTGGATCAATTGTGTCGAATAATAACATAGACATGCTCAAATTTGATAGAATCTAGATGTGTGATGGATCAATGACCGCTCCATACGCGAATTGCAAATATCATGATCCCATCCTAATATTAGGATACAATTTATATCTTTAATCAATGTGTAGAGCATCTTTAACGTGTAGTTTCACTCTCCATCGGTGGTCTCTCACACATGCTCACACACTCTCTCCCGAGGTGTCTTTCTCGCACACATGCTCTAGATATAACCCTCCCTCCCTCTCGTAACCATTTCAACTGTTTTTACTAACCTTTATCACAAGCACTCTTCCTCTCGCAAACATACACACGCACAATCCTCATCGACCCTTTCTATATACATGGACCTGCCTACGTGTCTCATGTACGCACATTATCTTTACGCCTATCTCTCACACATTGTCTCACACCTCTCCTCCTAATCGACGAGTATGATTCTAGCAGAGCATTCTGTAGGATGCCCCTTAAAATTAGGTTGGATTAATAGTAATATCAGAGATAAAGGGGTTACCTTAGTCCGAGAACCTAGGGTTACAAATCCTAGCCGGCTTTGTCAGTGAACACAGAGTCCTTCACAATTCTGCTATCTTTGTCTTGTACGACTAGTCATCCATGGGTCTTCCTAAATGCGTCACGGGCCGACCAATGTGACGCAGGACGGAACAGAACGAAGGGCCTCACCTCGACCCACCGGACCTCACGCGGTGACACACCCTCTGCCCCCACGTCTCATTATCTTCTCACACCCACACATACCAACACAAACACCACACACACAGAAAATTTCTCCTGGTGCCTCTATTCCCTCCCCCGTGCATATACACACTCAAGGGAATGGAATCTCTTGTCGTGACATCATATTCGTCTCTCTCTCTAGACCACTCTCATTTCTCGTGCTATCTCTCCCACGCCCCCCCCCCGTCGGCCCCTCTATCCATGCCTCTCTCGAATACGTAATACACACACATACCTCTCTAGGCCCCGCCAAATGCATCAACTACACATTCACACATGTTACATCACGTACCCCATTGATCTAAAAAGCCCTCTCTTCGCATTTATTTCACATACAACATTCCTTTTGAATAAAGTGTGGCCAAAAAATTATTTTAGAGTTTCTACATATATATACAACATTACAAAGTTATATGGAGGAGTACGAACGCTAATTTTCATTGCATGGTGCCCACAATGATATTTATTCCGCACTATGAATTTTTATGTTTTTATACTATATACAAAGTTAGTCATAATAAAGAGAAACGAAGAGCATCTCTCTCTCCATCGCATACCCCCCTATACGCCCTTTTCACGTATGCACACAAAACTATCTCCAGGTCCTCTAAAAGTAAGCCCCCAAAAAATTCACGCATGTTTCATCTTTCTCTCGCGATATATGCAATGAAGATCATTGTATTTGAAGCGAAAGCACGATACTACATTGGACTTCAGAATCCACTCATTACGGTCACCATTTACGTTTAGTGGTTATTATGCAGTCATGGGCTCACCGTACAACTCTGTATTTGCTCATGACATGACTAATTGACCAGTTAAACGCTCCACGTGGCACCTCTAGTGTTGCATCACATTATCTCACTACCATCATGCCCACCTGTCGACTTGTACCTACTCTACATCTACACTCTTATAAAATGCATAAAATACACTCTTATAAAAAAACAGAGTTGGTGATGATGGTGTGCCTGCCATCCTGCAATATAGGTCGTCCAATTTATATCTGACGGATAGGAAAGAAACTATGGCAATTTTGCAAAAAGGTACCCACACACCTCTCCACATTTGCAAATAAGGCCTTCCCTCGTTCATCCTTTTCTCTCACAAGATAAACAAGTCATACAAATGCATCTTGATGTTACGTGCAACGCACGGGCATCTTGCTAGTAAGAATGAAAACAGACGACAAAAAAATATTTGGACGATGGTTCGAAGTCATGACCGCGGGCACAACGGACAAGGTGGCCTTGTATTGGTATGCTGAGCCGTCTGTTTTAACACACAGGAGCTGGTGTGGTGATTATACACATACGCACGCATGCACATGAACTGCATCCACACAACACTCACACAAACACATGCACCCACGCACGCATGCAACACTCACACGTACACACGCAGCCACGCACGCACGCAACACTTACATGCATGCACGCAACACTCACACGCACACACGCATGCATGCATGCACACACCAGTACACCACACGACCAACACACACTCTCACGCTCAAGTGCTCAACCTACACGTGCATGCGCACACATCAGGCCCTGACAGACACATACACAACCAGGTGATTCCCGCGCATGGGTTGGAGCCTTGTCGCGCCTGCGTAAATTTGTGTTTATCTGACCTTTTGCCTATGCGAACTGACAGGTGGGACCCACAATGAACGTGGTTAATTTAACTAGTCAACATGGCGCCACGCAGACTATTTGGCCGGTCTACAGAGTGCAATCCGATGCTGAGGTGTGAGCAAGTGACCGTATAATCACCGCAAAACGTATATAGTGACCGTAATCAGCTTATTCTGAAGTTCGGTGACCGTATTACGCTTTTCTCTCTGTAGGCCCTCCAAAACTGTATCTCTACACGTTCTCGCATGTCACATCTAACAACTATGCAATACAGCACTACTACTACACTCTAACACAATAAATCATATGTGTTTTTAGTTTTACTAGATATCATACTGTTACTTATAAATATTCAGTTTGCATACATTAAAATTGCCTTTGAAATGTATGGCCAGTATCATCTACAGTGCGGGAAAAATCCCGCCCTTTCCTGTTTAATCGGGTTTGTATCGATGGATCGTGCGAAACAGCAAAACTATACTAGTACTATACAATACAAGTGACAGTTCACTGGGCCGTCGTGTCATCTATTCACCCTCCTTCCATCTGTATAGGGCCTAATGCGTTTTCGAGGCTAACTTTGACCAAAAGGTAGAGCAATAATATATGACATGCAACTTAAACAAAGCATACCATCAAATTCCTATGTGAAAGGAGCTTCCAATGATATAATTTTCGCATTATACATGTCATGTACTATTAATCTTGTCAATAGTCGAAGGCGGTCTTAAAAAATGCATTAGGCCCAATATAGATGGAAGGAGGGAGTAGAAAGGATAGGAGGGAGTAAATTGTACGTTCAAAAATGAAACAAACATTGAATACAATTTATATATGATTTGCGGATGCTATGATCACCGGTTCAAAATTTTGAATCCGCCTTAGGTATCACGTGCCCCCACTCGTTCCCTCTCGATTTCATATCGGGGTCCGAAGATCTATTGAAAGAGGACTAGGGTGGGTACATGCGAATGATACTCGGCGGAATGTTCAAATGAGGCATACGGGAGGATGGACTCGACTAGAGGGCGACATGATCGATGGAGAAGAGGGTTGGAGAGGAATGAGAAATAAGCAAACGCCACATGATTATACTTGAACGGCTCAAATAAACAATAAGTTGTCTCGTTTGGCCTACATAGTGAAAGGCCTAATGCGCAACGCGGAGCACTGACACTCGAATAGGGCCAGGAAAGTAGGGAAACAGACATGTGGGGCACACCTGTCGGGACGACGTAGCGCAGACTAGTCCAATGGAGGAGCTGGCCCACGACCTCCTCGCCACTGACAACCGTTCATGTGGGTCGTTGGGGCCAACAACAGGGCGCAGCTCCAGCACCGCCTCTGGACACGACGACCGCGGTGAGCGACACGCTCATATTGTCGCCAGACACGGTCGGTTTCAGTTTGCCGAGGGTGGCGTTAGTGTTGTGGCACGACCAACGGTATGTTTGGTTTGTGCCCAAGGTTGCCCCATCAAAGCATTGGGTAGCCAAAAGTTTGGTTGAGGTATTGGTTGCCCATGATTTGGCCGACATTGGCAAGAAAAATGAACTTGAGTTGGCTAGAGTTCATTGGCATGCCAAAGAAATGGCTACCATCCAAACAAAGACCAATCTTTGGGTCATGACCAAAATTTTGGTTGAGGTATTGGTTGCCCATGATTTGGCCGACATTGGCAAGAAAAATGAACTAGAGTTGGCTAGAGTTCATTGGCATGCCAAAAAATGGCAACCATCCAAACAAAGACCAATCTTTTGGTCATGACCAAAATTTTGGCAAGGTGCACTTTGGCAACAATCCAAACACACCCCAACACCCGGCTCGTCGAGGATGCATGGGGCGCCGCGACGCGTCCGCGGAGTGGTGTAGCGCGGCCAACTGCATCCTCTGGACCTGAGACCATGCCGGGTCGTCTTGCTTTTTCAATGACATGCGGGGATCGCATGTGAGAAAAGGGCATCTCCAACGTTGCCACGACCGCAGCTGACTACCCTGGCACACCAAAACCCTCGTCCCTCGCGCCGTCGCACGGTGCGTTCCCAGCCAGCGCCAGCTGCCCGCATTCATGCCGTCCGTTTGTATGTCGTCGTTAAGAGGCTCGGTGCCCGAGGAACCAACTCCGGCGACTTAATGACGCACCCGGACGATTGGCCTCACCGGAATGCGCTACTTAAAGCGGCAACGCCCAGCTAACCTCCACATCATAGCGCATCGTCCTCCTACCTGGAACCACATCCGCCATGATCGCAAGCGCGAACGCTCTGCGGAGAGCTTGTCTTCAGGGATGGAGCTCGGGGTCGCCGCCCTCGCTCTGCGGAGAACAAGCGGTGGCCACGCTGGCGGCCGACGACGGGAGCACCGTCAGCCACGCATCCTACTTGCCGCCGTCCAACGTCCGGCACCGCCGAGGTCGGGGACTCCTCCGAGGATGAGTAGGGCATGGGAGGCGGCAGGGCATGGTGTGCCAACTGGCCGGTCCGTCTCCCGTGTTCTACTTTTCCTCGCCGGAGACCGCACCTTCACTTCACGGGTCTTGAACCCTGCCCCCGTACATGGAGATCATAGATGGAGGACGTCGGTGGCCACCGTAGAATAGGTTTAGGGTCGGGTTTCTTTTATTTTTATTGTCCTATAAAAGTTCGAAATGTAATGAAAATCTGCCGTGTTTGCATTAATCTCAGCCGGTGTATATGAACTTTCACAATAATATACATATTGTAGGAGTACTAGCAAGACGCCCGTGCATTGCACGGAAGATCAAGATCTTGTGGGAGAAAAGGATGAATGAGGGAAAGCCTTATCTGCAAATGTGGAGAGGAGTGCGGGTAAATTGTCATAGTTTCCTTCCTATCCGTTAGATATAGATCGGATGGCCTATATTGTAGGACCGGACACATCTTTCTACTTCTACGGGAACCTACGAAAGGGTTAACGTAAATTGCCTCTCTCTCTCCTCCCCTGATTTTCATGGTGGTGGGCCCCTCCCTCCCGCCAATCTACCATAAACAGCTCACACGTTTCACATTACGTTAATTATGTAAGTGGGATTACGTAGGTGTAGTATTACTCGTCCTAAAAAAACCCAACTGAGCCAACCTCCCAGCATATCACGCGGGAAAAGACCCGGCCGCGCCGTTTTAGTCGGGATTACCATATTACTAGTAGTAGTATCGATGGATCGTGCGAAGCAACAGATTATTTTAGGGGGCGAAGCACCTAGTTTAAAAGGAAAAAAATGTGGTACACTCACAACACTCCTATCGCGGTCGCATTGCACCCCACACACGTTCGGTCCTGCACATGGCTCACGCAAACGGAACGTGTTTCGGCTTGCCTCTTCACTGACATGTGGGACTCCCCCCGCCGCGTGAAAATCCTCCCCCCCCACACACACACCCAAAAATTCCCCCCAAATCCGATTCAACCGCCCTTCGGCCAACTAGCCAATAATATTCCCCAAACCCCCTCCCCCTGTCCCCCTCCACTCCATTCGCTCCACCAAAGCCGACCTCCCCGCTGCGCCGATACGTCGGCGCCGCGGTTCGGCGATCCTCTCGCTCCCACAGTACGCTCTCGTAGACTGCCGTCCTCTAGCCGTGCCGCCACCTCTGGCTACATTCTTGTGGAGGCGCACGGCGGTCAGCGCCGCGACCGCTGGCGATGTTCGTGTGGAGACGCACGGTGGTCAGCTTCTCCCACGGTAACGCGTTCTAGACTGAGGCCCCGTTCATGTCGGTGTAGCGCTGAATGTTAGCTGATAGACGCTGTTAATCTCACTGTTTGCCGAAGTAGTTTACTGTCAATATGCTCTCCTTAAGAAGCTTCCTTGCCCTGTTCTGCACTCAATCTGCTTAGCTGAGATGGCAGCAGATCAACATCTTGATCTGCCTGATGCTCAGGTGGAAGAGGAGGAGGAGGTGGTGGTGGCGGAGCTAGTGAGTTTGACCAACATTGAAACAATGCTACAAAATGCTCGTGCATTCCATGAACTTTCACCTACATAAGAAAAACGGTGGGCCCACATGTTGGAAGAATGCAACGTTGTTGTCACCCCAGGAAATAAGCTATCAGTATTCTCTGCTATGGTCACCTTTCTTCAGGTGAAGACATCTGAGCAGATGACCAACAAATCATTCGATGCGATGTTGGCTGCTTTCCGCGAATCTTCCCCAGATGTGTCTGAGCTGCCACACACCTACAGTAAAATGAAGAATTTCCTTCATGCAGTTGGAATTGGATATGATATGATCCATGTTTGTAAGAATAATTGTGTTCTGTTCCAGAAGGATTATGCCAACTTAAGTGAATGCCCGGAATGCAAATCATCAAGATGGAAAGATGGCGATGCTGTGAAGAGGATTCCTCATAATGTTCTGAGACATTTTCCAATTACACCAAGATTGCAGAGGTTGTTTCATGATGCTGAAACAAGAGAGGATGTACTGTGGCATTCTAGGAACCAGGAGTATAGAGATCAGAATGTAATGAGCCATCCATCTCATGGTAGTGAGTGGAAAAGCTTCAATGATAAACACAAAGAGTTTGCTGCTGACCCGAGAAACATTAGACTTGGCTTAGCTTCAGATGGATTTAACCCATTTGGCCACCAGAGCGCCACATATAGCATGTGGCCAGTGCTTGTTATCCCTTACAACATGCCTCCAAATGTCTGCAGCAAAGAATCAAACTACATGATGGACTTGCTCATCCCAGGTCCAAAAAGTCCTGGAAAGGATTTTGATTTGTTCATGGAGCCTCTTGTGGAGGAACTTCAACAGCTATGGAAGGGTGTTCTCACTTGAGACCTATATAGCAGCCCACCAGCTGATTTCTTTCCGCGTGCTGTTATAATTTGGTGCATCCATGATTATCCGGCTCTGGGCACTATGTCAGGGCGAACGACACATGGTTACAATGCATGTGTTCGCTGTGACAGGAATCCGCTGTCATACGCAATACTTAGCAAGATCTGTTACATTGGACACCGCCATTTCCTTGCCAAGGACAAGCCGCTTCCTAGAAAATACCGGAGACATGTGTTCAATGCAAAGCATGAAAACCGTGATGCGCCAAAGAGGCTCACCACCGATGAGTTGCAAGTGGAATTAGAGAAGGTCGGGCATATTACACCAGGAAACCATCCTGATAATGGTAGCGGGAAAAGGAAGCATGGCAGGGCAGAAGAGAGATTATTGTTTACCTGCAGGTCCACTTTGTGGGACTTGGAGTATTGGAAAGATTTGGATCTGCAGCATAATCTTGATGTGATGCACATCGAGAAAAATATATGTGACAGCATTATCGGCACACTTCTTAATATTGGAGGCAAGACGAAAGATACCTTAAAATCTAGGATTGATTTGACACACCTCGGTATCAAGCAGGATTTGCAGGTGCAAGATGAAGGTAAACCATGGGATATGGCACTAGCTGTGTACGTCTTGGACAAGGTAAAAATAAAATAATTCTGCGAGGTCATGTCACATGTGAGATTCCCACATGCATTTGCTTCCAACCCTAAAAGGAGAGTCAGTGCAGATGGAAACAAGGTACAAGGGTTGAAAACTCATGACTGCCACGTCCTACTTCAAAGGGTTTTACCTGTTATCCTTAGAGGATTGGGCTGTCCTGACTTATACAGAGCAGTTGCAGAGTTGGGACAATTCTTCAGGGAACTTTGCAGTTGGAATATTAGGATAGATGCTTTGGAGCGTCTTAGAAACAATATACCAACTATCCTATGCGACCTTGAGAAGATATATCCTCCAGCCTTCTTTGATGTGATGGTGCATTTGGTTGTTCATCTACCTGATGAGGCACTACTTAGAGGTCCAGTACAGTATGGCTGGATGTACCCTATTGAAAGGCGGCTAGGCACTTTGAAGGGCTATGTTAGGAAACAGAGCTAGACCCCGAGGGTTCAATTGCAGAGGCCTACATTGCTACAGAAGCGTTGACATTTTGCTCAAAATACATTGAAACAGCTGATCAGCTTAGCAAAGAGGTGGTTGAAGACAATCCCGGGCTCAATGTTTTCGATTATTCTGTTCGAGTTACAGGCACTAGTAGAAAACAGGCCTATTGTCCTGGTTCGTAAGGTCCTTTAGTCCCGGTTCCTGAACCGGGACTAAAGGGTCGTTACTAATACCCTCACCCTTTAGTCCCGGTTCAAACCAGAACCGGGACAGATGGGCCTCCACGTGGCCTGCACGCCGAGCCCAGGCAGGAGGGCCTTTGGTCCCGGTTGGTGGCACCAACCGGGACCAATAGACCTCCACGCGTCAGCATTTCTGTTGCTGGGTTTTTGGTTTTTTTAAAGGGGGGGGGGGTTGGGGGTTTTGGGGGGTTAATTTAGGTATTTCATATATTGTGTTAGATAGCTAATTAATAGAGAGAAGTGTCCTCTCTTATGTCCGTGCTTGGTCGACACTACGTACTATATATACATACGTATAGAGAGGACTAGGCACGCTACCTAGCTAGTAAGCAAACGAAGGAAACAGAAGATCGTCATGCACATATATGCATACAGAGAGAAGTGATATCGACCACTTCTCCTTCTCCGAGAGATTGGTCGAACAACAAGTTCTCGTATATCTATCGTCCGACACTACTGGCTACATATATACAATAATTATCTTTTACAAATATAATCTCTTAAAATATGGACGCCTGGTCCACATAGTATTCTCCGTCTTCAGCGATCACGTGGTCAAGAAAGAATGCCGCCAATTCCTCTTGAATTGCTCGCATGCGATCTGGTCCTAGGAGTTCATTCCGCTGCCGAAACATCTAATTTGAAGAAGGGGGTCAATACACACACACACACACACACACACACACACACACACACACACACACATATATATATATATATATATATATATATATATATATATATATATATATATATATATATGAATGAATGAAACTCAACACAAATGATGGTAATAAACAAAAATTGTGAATATTATTTCTTACGCACTTCATATTGTTTCTCAGAGTACCCGCCCCGCTCACAGGTCGTGTGGCGTATGGACTCGCAGACGTAGTATCCACAGAAATCATTCCCTTATTCCTGCCACAACCACTTTACAAGAAATAGAGGTCAATTAAACAGATAAGCATGAATGCCAAATGGTATTGATGAAACTAGCACTTGAATCAATAGCTAGGAGACGCGCGGAACATGGTACTATAGTACTTACTTTCGGGTATCTAAATTCCAGCTCCTTCGGGAGTCCCGGGGAATTTGTGCTGAATTTTCTCCAAACACTGCCAGACCAAAGAAAACAATTACTTGATATCACGAAATGAACAAATTTGCTGATATGGTGGATAATGATCGATTTAACTTACTTCTTTAGGATTTTAATCATGTCCGCATACTCCTCGGGATCTTTTCGTGTCGAGTCCAAGACAGTTACTACTCCCTTCTCAAGCCTAATCTCCAGGAGAATATAGTGGAAACTGCGGACGCATGCATAACTCATCAATTACAGTACTATACCTGGACTAATATACAAGGGAAACCGAATATGCACAAGACAACACTCACTTGAAGTTGTAAGGAAAGAGTATTATATCTTTGTGTTCATTTATTTCGAATGATCATAGCAAGTTGGCCTCGGCTTCTGCGGCATGATCTTTAACCTGAACTGCATCTATGAGATTTGTGTTAATGAACCCAATATCACCGATTTGTCTTTTCTTTAATTCGGCGATCTTCAATCTGCATAATATAGTGAGGATAATTATAAATACATGGAATGAAAGAGCTGAGCTATATAGAGAGACTTAATGACAGAAGTAGTAGTAGTAGTACTTACAAACAGTAGTAGGTGAACGTTGTTTTATCGAGGGCCAATTGATTGAAGAACTGATAGAAATCCTCAAACGGAACATGCAATAATCCAATTCCAACGAGGTCATGCTCCGGTTTAACTCTCACATACAAAGTACTCCTCCCTCCTGACTCTCTGCAGGTTTTCATGTACCAATCATGCAATCTTCGCATCATCGTTGTTAGAGATCTTTCATCTTCGACGAGAGGCTTCCCGTACTCGTATCTTTGTATCTGCACGTCCAGGAAACCATAATCTACATCGTCGGGCAGGTAATCGTCAGGATTGTTATAACCGGGCGCCATCCTCGGATCGACGCTAGGCACCTTGAGCGGGGGGCACGATTGCTTTGCTTGTTTGCCGAGCTGGGCAATTTGTTTCCCAGTTGCTCGTCGTTCTTTCAGCCTTTGATCACTGACTGTATTTCCCGACCGCGACGCTTCGACCCATGTCTTTGCAATAATGCGCTCATAGTTGCCTTTCGGCGGAGACTTGGGTGGTTTTGCCAGGGCAGCCAGAGTGCGCTTCACTTTCACCCGTTCTAGCTTCTCCTTCGAAGGTGGATTTCTCTTTGCTTCAAACCAGTGATCCACCTCGGTTTGCGTGATCCTCGCGTTCTCCTCCGGGGTCCTCTCGTATGGTAACTTCTCTGGAGTCTTCACAGAAGGACCGAATCTGTATTTGCTCCCGCCTCTGGCCGTACTGCTAGACGCCGGCAGAGCAGACGGAGCGGCAGTCTTCTTGACTTGCTTACGAGGCGGAGGAGAAGGACTAAGACGCGCCGGAGCAGCTGCCGGTGCGGCGGAGGGTCTCTTCCACCCTTGCTGACGAGGCAGAGAAGGAGGAGGCTGGCTGCTCGGGCGCGCCGGCGCAGGCAGAGGAGGCGGAGTGCCGCCACGCGCCGGAGAAGGAGCCGGCCAAGGGCCCTGGTCGTCACTCGCCGGAGGAGGAGGCGGTGGAGGAGGCGGAGTGCCCTGACTCGCCGGAGGAGGAGGAGGAGGCGGAGGCGTCCAGTTCGGAAGGTTGATGAGCTCCTTCCGCCATAGGCATGGAGTCTTCAGAGCAGAACCCAGCCGAGTCTCCCCTTCTCCGGTAGGGTGGTCCAGTGAGAGGTCCTCAAAACCCTCCGTTATTTCATCCACCATCACCTTAGCATATCCTTCTGGAATCGGCCGGCAGTGAAAAGTTGCGCCGGGTTCATTAGGAAAAACAGAGCCAACAACCGCCTTGACCTTCAAATTCATCCATTGCGTCATAAGGTGGCAAATTTGAGCCTCCGTGATAGCATCCACGGGATAGCTGGCAGGAGCCGTCAAGACAAGCTCCGGCTGAAGCAGCTCGGTGGAAGCCATGCTGCTTCTACGCTGAGATGGCGGGGTAGCTTCAGGGGAAGCTTCGGCAGTTCGGTTGCTGCGATTTGCTTCTCGTTCCTCTATCCCGAGTACCCTTGCTTTAAGCGCCTGCAGTTCGGACTGTTGCACTTGCTTCCTCCTCTCCTGGCTTTTGTAACCGCCTGCGTCCGGAAACCCAACCTTCCACGGAATGGAGCCTGGCGTGCCTCGTGTCCGTCCAGGGTGCTCAGGATTCCCGAGGGCCTTTGTGAGCTCGTCGTTATCTCTGTCTGGAAGGAACGTCCCTTCCTGCGCTGCTTTGATAATGTACCAAAGCTTCTTCAAGGGAATGTCACGTTGCTCGTCCGTCCAAATGCACTTCCCTGTTACAGGGTCCAAGGTTCCGCCAGCCCCGAAGAACCAAGTTCGGCAACGGTCTGGCCAGCTCATTGTCTCTGGTTCGATCCCTTTTTGAACCAGATCATTCTCAGCCTTGGCCCACTTAGGCCGGGCTACCAGGTAGCCACCTGACCCCGTGCGATGGTGATGCTTCTTCTTCGCAGCATTTTTCTTGTTTGTCTCCGACATCTTCTTACTCTTTTCCGATGTCTTGTGGGCCACAAATGCAGGCCAGTCATCTATGATCTTCTCATATATGCCCTTGAATTCTGGTGTCTCTTTTTTCTCGACAAACCTATTCAGGTCTTTCTTCCACCTCCTGAATAGGTCTGCCATCCTCTTAAGAGCAAAAGACTTGATTAATTCCTCTTTAACTGGCTTCTCCGAATCATCCTCTGGTGGTAGGGTGAAGTTTGTCTTCAGCTCATTCCAAAGATCATTTTTCTGCATATCATTGACGTAAGACACCTCAGGGTCTTCAGTAGCCGGCTTGAACCATTGTTGGATGTTGATCGGGATCTTGTCCCTAACCAGAACCCCGCACTGAGCAACAAATGCCTTCTTTGTTCGGATGGGTTCAGTAGGTTGGCCGTCGGGCGCGATTGCTATGATCTCAAACCTTTCATCCGACCTCAACTTTCTCTTTGGGCCTCGTCTCTTTACCTCAGTTGTGCTCGATCCGGAGGGCTAGAAAAAAGAACAAAGACTTAATTAATATGTGTACATACCAAAACAATGAATGCATCAATTAGCTAGTCAGCACAGGATTAACTAATATATATACCTGGCCGGACCCGGTTTGGTCACCGGACTCGTTTCGGTCACCGGAGCCGTCCTCACGTTCTTCTTCTTGCACCGGCATTAGGTCACCAGAGCCAGCTTCTTCACCCTCTCCTTCCAGAGTACCATCGGTGTCGTTGAGATACAACGAGACGGCATCACTTCCTTCTGCGATTATGTCCCTCAACAACGCTTCTCTTGCTTCGTCTCGGGCGATAGTGTCCATAGTTTCTACAAATATTTACAACATGGCAATTATTATTCAAACATGACAAATGGATATATTAGTGGCAAACGTAGAACTAGCTAGCTAATCATAGTAAGGAATCATATATATCGGAAACGAGGGTCGTCGAGGGTCGCCGAACGGTAGAGGAAACCCTAAATAGCAAGTATCGTGAGTGTGAGATACAAGTGGCCGTCGGTGTCGGACACTACATCCACGTCCCACAAGTGACGTGGGCGTCGAAGCCCGCGTCACTTGTGGGACGTGGATGTAGTGTCCGACACCGACGGCCACATGTATCTCACACCGACGATACTTGCTATTTAAGTAGGGTTTCCTCTACCGCTCGGCGACCCTCGTTCACGATAAAAAAAGAGGAAGAAGAAGAAGAAAAAGAGGAGAAGAAAAAAAAGAGGAGAAGAAAGAATAGAGGAGAAGAACTCCTCTATTCTTTATTCTCCTCTTTTTTTCTTCTTCTTCCTCTTCTTTTTTTATCGGAAACGAGGGTCGTCGAGGGTCGCCGAACGGTAGAGGAAACCCTAAATAGCAAGTATCGTGGGTGTGAGATACAAGTGGCCGTCGGTGTCGGACACTACATCCACGTCCCACAAGTGACGTGGGCGTCGAAGCCCGCGTCACTTGTGGGAAGTGGATGTAGTGTCCGACACCGACGGCCACATGTATCTCACACTGACGATACTTGCTATTTAATTAGGGTTTCCTCTACCGCTCGGCGACCCTCGTTCACGATAAAAAAAGAGGAAGAAGAAGAAAAAAAAGAGGAGAAGAAAAAAAAAGAGGAGAAGAAAGAATAGAGGAGAAGAACTCCTCTATTCTTTCTTCTCCTCTTTTTTTCTTCTTCTTCCTCTTCTTTTTTTATCCTCTTCTTCCTGTCATGTTCGACGACCCTCGTTCCCGATAAAAATTAAGAAGAAGAAGAAGAAAAGGAGAAAAAAAAAGGAGAAGAAGCTCCTCTATTATTTCTTCTTCTCCTCTTTTTTTTTCTTCTTCTTCCTCTTCTTCCTCTCCTTCTTCTTCTCCTTCTTTCTCTACTTATTTTCCTTTTCTTCCTCTCCACTATCCTTCTTTTTCTAAAATTGTAACTTTTGCATATATAAAACTTTTCTAAAATTGTAATTTTCTATATATGAACAAAAAACTTTCTATGAACAAAAAACTTTTCTAAAATTGTAACTTTTGCATATATAAAACTTTCCTATTTTCTTTTCCTCTCCTCTTCTTCTTTCGTATCCATCTTTTTCTAAAACTTTTGCATATATATATTTACCAAATTCTAGCCACATACATCACTTACACATATACATTATAGCCACATACACACATACATCACATATGAACAAAAAAATAAACTAATAAAAACAAAAAAAACATATTGCAACATATGAAGAAAAACATGGTGGCGCCGGCGGGGCAGAGGGGCATGGCGGCAGGTGCTCACAGAGGGGAGCGGCGCCGGCGTCGGGGCAGATGGCGTCGAGGGCAGCGGCGATGGCGTCGGGGCGGCGCGGGGCAGCGACGGCGTCGGGGTGACGCGGGGCGCGGGCGGCCACGGGGCGACGATGACGGGCGCGGGCGACGGCGATGAGGAGCAGGGCGTTGGGGCAGATGGCGTCGAGGGCGGCGGCGACGGCGTCGGGGCGACGCGGGGCGCGGGCGGCGACGGGGCGACGACGAGGAGGAGCAGGGCGTCGGGGCAGGGAAGAGTCGACAAGAGGAAAGACCTAAAGATTTGGACAAAATGGTTTGGTATGTGTTGAATAACTGTCCTGAGATACTACCTTATATCAAATAAGTGCAGTACTGCAGCTTATACATCGTAATCTACTAAACTTGTAGCACATTCTTATATATTTAGATGTTTGACGCGATCACTATGTTGTGCAGCATCTACATAGAGGAGTTACTGCCGCAAAATCCAAGAAACATTGACAAACTGGTTATGGCAGGATTTGCGAAATGGTTCAAGAACCATCTAAGCTTTTGAAGTGCACTGTCAGTTTTTTAATATATTGAGTACATAAGATGATCATCTTGTCTATTTTCTAACCATAGGTTAAGAAGATGCGGGAGGATGGGCAGGCAGTTGATGATGCCCTTTATTCACTAGCAATGGGTCCTGATACTCGGGTAAGACATTATGAATCTTGCGTTGTTGGAGATGTGCGCTACAACACCCTTGCACGAGACGAAGGCATGAAGACACAAAACAGTGTCATCATGAGCACGGATACGTATGACAAAGAGACAACTGAAATGTATGCTAACATAACAGACATTGTTTAGTTGCAGTATATCTCCAGTTTCGAGGATCATCGGTGTGTGGTTCTGTTGTGTTGTCGTTGGTATAACCTATTTTCCAGGATCGCAAAACCCAGAGCTGATGATTATTTCAAATCCATCAATGTCAAGGCAGCGTACCAGACCAACGAGCCTTTTATTTTGCCAAATCAAGCAACACAGATCTTTTTCTTGGAAGACACATTTGCACGTAGCGATGACTGGAGAGTATTGCAAAGGTTTGAGCAGAGGAATTTGTTTAATGAAGTTGCACAACAAGATGATGCTTACACTGCTCCTGATGTACAAGATAACACAGATGTTCCTAATATCTTTGAGAACCATCACGTCAATGACGCCGGCGAAAAGATTGACTGTTGTGCTGTGGACATACAAGAGTTGATCAAGAAGAAGCCAACGCTCGAGGACGTTGAGGACGAAGAAGAAGATGACACCGTGGGGGATTACGATTCAGACTGATACACATGGCGAAGATGTTGACGCTGCTGCTGCGGATGATGATTACATTGCTTTTGTCGTATTTGCCTGTCAGAAGACGTTTTTTATCTATTATGTGAAATTGTGTTTGCTATGACAACTGAAACCTGATGAACATGTTGTTTAGAATTTTCCTGTGAGAACATCACTTGTTATGTATGCTGATTCGTGTTTGGTGATTGTATGACAACTAAAACATGATGACATTGTTGTTTAGTTGTACTCATATTTGGCTGTGAAACTTGAATTTGATGACATAGTTTGTTGTTGGACTGCAATTTTCTCGACGTCTTTGAATGAGAACAAAGCTAACCCGACAGGGCTCTGCTATTTATTTATTTATATGAGCAAAAGGGGGATACCCCCTGACTTCCGTTAATAGAAATCATTAGATGTTCACAACACTACGCCTAGCCTGCTACACAGGTTTCATTCATTACTAGTTTCAGCAAAGTGCTCATGTAGTAGCCACTGAATACATCACGATTGCTACATACACTGCAAATAAAGAGACAATCATCCTATAGAGCACATCGATTTTGCCCATTATCTTCACAAGCTCTTTCATCTCCTCATTGCTGTCAAGGCCGTTCAGCAGCTGTTGCTTGGCCATGATCAGAGGAACTGCATCTTTAACCTTCTGCTCTGCATCTTCCTCTTTTGTCGTTCCTTCAGTTACTTGTCCGACACTCCAACCTGCTGGTATTGGGATTCCTCGGCTAACCAAATAATCAGCGTAGTTGCATTCCCCCACATCAGCAACTTCCCAGAAATACAAATCACACGAATCTTCCCTTTTCTGCACGTATCAAATTGGTAGATCATTAACCAAACTATTAAAAAAATTAGCAACTGAAAGCAGCAGAACACTATTATTACCCCATGATTCGGGCATCTGTAGAAGACTTGGCCAGGGTTGCCGATTGTGGTTGAGACGCGACGGATGACTCTGCGTGATTTGCTGCAGTGGCACCACACCAACGGCAGCGGGTTGCGATGAGCAATTGGTTGTGGTGTGCATGCCGGCGAGGGTGTGATGAGACCCACAGGCGATGGTATGGGTTGCAACTTGGTGCATATCTGGTTGTTGCCTGCTGAAGAGCAGATGGACGAGCAGCCAGCTGACATGGTTGCTGCGGCCAGAGCTTCTGATGCTAGGCAGAGTAAGTAGAGAAGAGGAGAAGCGAATGTTGGATATGTCAGTTTCATTACTTGCAGAGTAGCATAGCACCATATATAGTCATTGTCTAGGTTTGGATTCGAACCAGCTACAGGAGCACGTCTTTCTTTTTTCTAAAACTTGGCAGCGTCTCTTTACTGGTACACTAGCTTGTTCTGTAGGCCTTCCCAAGTCTTTGATTTTATTTCCGTTTTTTTGCGAGGAAGGAAGGAGGACAAAATTGAGAGTTCCTGGAACTCGAACCCAAGACCTCTCGGTTGAAAACCAAGGGTGCTAGTCACTTATGTGGCGAACGATCTCTGTGAGGAGGACGCCAGACAAACGCATTTTCCTCGCAGTTTTCTTCCTATTTATAAAAAAGTATGCTACTTGGTGTCCGCTTAGTCAACAAACGATTGTGCCAACCTTGACCGTTGGATTGACATTCAACGTCTCTCGCATTTCTTCAGTCTCTTCTTCCTCGAGCCGCCAAAGCCAAACCAGCGCCGGTGGGACCGCCTGCTCCCGCCTCCCCTGGCTGGTTGTGATCTGCCCCGGCTCCTGTTCGTTCCCATCCGAGGCCTCACTATCGTCCTCCGCCTTGGTTCACTCGCCGTGGCGCCACCCTCCGGTGTTGTCAACATGGTCAACAACCGAGAGGAATATGGAGATGATTGTACATGGTGAGGATGACAGTAGGGACCCAGCAGCGCGCGTAGTAATTTTGTTTTTTCGGGACGGAGAAGGGTATCAACTGGGTTGTGCGGGACCCGTGGCCCGTCTAGCCCAGGCTTTTATTTCATATGTTTAGCACATGACCAGCCCAGTTTGTTTTTTTCCTTTCTGAAAATTGCTAGCCAGCTATTTTGTTTTTTTTGCAGAATAACCAACGTTGGCCTACTTGCTTTTCTACGCCCTGCTGGGCCGGAAATCTTTCAAGACGAGGAGGGATGCATTTTGCCTAGAAAATGGGCTATAAGTAATAAGAAATGGGCTATAAGTAATAATAAATGGGCTGTAAAATGAAAAATACAGCAAACAGACAATTAGTTCCAAAATATTATTTTCTTTTGGATTTTGATATTTTAAATTTCATTGTTTTTGTGTGGATAAAATTTCATTGAATTTAAATTAAGGTATATTTAGATTTAAAATTAATTTGAATCTGGCTAGAAATTTTGGGATGTATGTTGTTTGGGACAGATTTGGAGGCTGACTTGTGGGTCTACTAGGTTGACGTGTACTTTGGCTTTGTCAACTTAGTCCACAAACGATTCTAGCAGCAGCGACCGTTGGATGTTAATCCAACGGCCGTGCTGCTTCTTCAATATCTGATCTTCTTGCTCCAGCCGCCCAAACCAGCTCCGGTGGGACTGCCTACTCCCGCCTCCCGTGGCCGGCTATGCTGCCGCACAGGCCGCACCGCCCCACCCTACTTCATTGCTGGCCAGGCCATCCTCTACTCACCCACACCTCTTGTTATTTTCCAGCGATGGCAGCCGGACCAGTAAACCCTCGTACTCCCCACCGCGTGCGCAACCATTGTCGAGTCTTCCCCGGCTCTGTGTCGTTCCCTTCCTAGGCCTCGTCGTCGTCCACCGACATATGGTGCTCTCGGCGCGGCCTGGTCAACTTGGTCAACGAACGACATCCATCGGTCGTGGACTGTACGCGCAAAATAATGATTCCTCCACCTGATAGCTGGGCCCCACTGGAAGGGCCTCTGTATTTCACACAAAAAATGTTCCCCCCGCTGACATGTCGGACCCACCAGCTATATCTTCACACGCAAGGAAGTGCCTCCTTATTACGCACAAAAAAATGAATACCCCCTGCTAGCTGGGACCCACCATAGTGGAAGGATAACTTGTGGGCCAACAAAGTTGACGGGGATGGAGGGCTTTGTCAACTTAGTCAATATGAACGATTCTAGCTCCAGTGACCGTACGATGTCCATCCAACGGTCATAGTGCTTCTTCAACCTCTGGTCTTCTTGCTCCAGCCGCCCAAAGCAGCGCATGTCGTGCCGCATGCTCCTGCCTCCCGTGGCCGGCTGTGCTACCGCGGAGGCCTCAACGCCCCCTACTATTCCCACCGCTGGCCAGGCCCTGCGGCGACGGCAGCCTCACACCGCAGCCGAACCAGTGAACCCTCGTACTCCTCTCCACGCGGGCTTCCACTACCGCGTCTTCCCCGGCTCCGCGTCGTCCCCTTCCTAGGCCTCGCCGTCGTCCACCGCTGTGGTGCTCTCCGCGCGGCGTGGTCAACATGGTCAAGGAACGACTTCCATCGGAAGAATAATGTACGTGGAGAGGCTCACAGCTGGGTACATGGCCACAGCCCAGTTTTTTTGTGATTTGCCAAGGAAGTCGCTTTGTTAGGCCAGCTGGGCTGCAAATCTTTCAAGACGAGGAGAAATTTCATTCGGCTGGCCGAGAAAATGGCCCATCAGTAATGAGAAATGGGTTGTATATTTTTAAAACACATCAAACCGGCAATTAGTTTCAAATATATTTTTTTCATTTCAAGATTTTAAATTACATTATTTTAATGCGTGGAGAATTTGTTGGATTTTATATTGATATACATTTATTTTTAAAATCAGTTTGAATGTGAGTCGAAATTTTTGGATTAAAAATAGTTCGGACCGCACCGAAATATGCAAAATTTCGTATAATTTTTTAACCGTGGCCACAATTTGGGTTGTAATGCTAACAAAAAGAATATGGGCTCCAAAAAAACCTTAAGAATTAGCAAATGGGCTGAAAATTATTAGAAATAATGGCAGATGGGTTGTATGCAGTTTTTCACAGATTTGAGGCTTTCCTTAAAAAAAGGTTGACGCACAAGCAGTGATTGTTGGATGTGCATCCAATGGCCGTCGTGCTTCTTCAATCTCTGCTCTTCCTGCTCCAGCCGCTCAAAGAAGCGTCGGCGAGACTGCCTGCTCCCTCCTCCCCGCGGCCGGCTGTGCTGCCGCGCCGGCCTCACCGCCCCACCGTACTCCCATCGCTGGCCTAGCCATCCCTCTACTCACCCACACCTGCTATTATTCTCCGACGATGGCAGCCAATAAACCCTCGTACAGTCGTACTCCCCTCCGCGTGGGAAACAACTGCCGAGTCTTACCTGCCTCCGTGTCGTTCCCTACCTAGGCCTCGCCGTCGTCCACCGCCCCGGTGCTCTCGGCGCGGCCTGGTCAACATGGTCAACGACCGACATGCATCTGAAGTGGGCTGTACGTGGAGAGGCCGACAGCTGGGTCCACGGCTGCACGCAAGGAAATGCCTCCTTATTACGCGCAAAATAATGATTCCTCCACCTGACATCAGGGACCCACTGAAAGGGCCTCTATATTTCATGAAAAAAGGTTACCGCCGCTGACAGCTCGGACCCACCAGCTATATCTTTGCACGCAAGGAAGTGCCTCCTTATTACGCACAAAAAATGAATACTCCCCCTGTTAGCTGGGACCCAGTATAGTGGCAGGCTGACTTGTGGGCCTACTAAGTTGATGGGGACAGAGGGCTTTGTCAACTTAGTCAATATGCACGATTCTAGCTCCTGTGACCGTACGATGTCCATCCAACGGTTGTAGTGCTTCTTCAACCTCTGGTCTTCTTGCTCCAGCCGCCCAAACCAGCGCCGGTCGTGCCTTGTGCTCCTGCCTCCTATGGCCGGTTGCGATGCGGCAGAGGACTTACCGCCCCCTACTACTCCCACTGTTGGCCAGGCCATCCCTCTACTCAACCAGACCCCCTGTTACTCTGGGGTGACGGCAGCCTCACACCGCAGCGAACCAGTGCCCTCGTACTCCTCTACGCGTGGGCATCCACTGCTGCATCTTCGCCGGCTCTGCGTCGTCCCCTTCCTAGGCCTCGCCGTCGTCCACCGCCCTGGTGCTCTCGGTGCGGCGTGGTCAATGTGGTCAAGGAACGGCTTCCATCGGACATGGACTGTACTTGGAGAGGTTGACAGGTGGGTCCACGGCCACAGCAAGGAAGTGCCTCCTTATTACGTGCAAAATATTTATTCCTAAACCTGACAGCGGGGACCCACCGGACGGGCCACCGTATTCCGCCCCCCTGACTGCTGGGACCCACCAGCTATATCTTCACACGCAGGGAAGTGCCTGATACTCGGGACCCACCTGGTCGAAGCGTACGTAGCGTTGTCATTCTGGTCGTGTCGTGGAATTAACACGTCAGATGTCCTTAGTGTGAGGACTTCGTCGCGAGGCCAACGCATCTATGCGGTAGCTTGAAGGGGTTGGTCGGAATCGAGAGACGCAAGGCGGATCATCACACAAGACGAGGATTTAGACAGCTTCGGGCCCCGGGAAACATCATCCGGTAACAACCCTACATGCTGTTTGAGGCTAGATCTCATTATCATCACGAGGGAGTCGCCGTAAACCGGCTCTCCTCTTTGTGTCTAGCCCTAAGATTGTTTCTTGCTCCTTGTCCCCCTTTGGGGAGCCCTGCCCCTCCTTATATATGTTGAAGGGGAGGGTTACATGTGGAGTCCAACTCGGACTTTAACTTAAACTATTTTGACTTCCCTTCACGGGCTTCATAACTCCTGGCAACCCAATTGTTACCGTCTGCCGGTTTAACATGGTCCGCCGGTTTAACATTGGTCTGCCGGTTTACCATTGGTCTGCCGGTTTAACATGATCTGCTGGTTTAACATTGGTCTGCCGGTTTACCGTTGGTCTACCGGTTTAACATTGGTCTGCCGGTTTACCGTTGGTCTGCCGGTTTACCATCCATCTCACCCATCTGTCTTGACTGTCTTAACTGTCCGCCGGTTTACCATCCGCTGGTTTACCAAGTCCCAGCCGGGTTACGACTCCGGCCGGGTCATACCGCGGGGTATATCCCCGACATTAGCCCCCAGTTTAATTTGGATTTATCCATGTTAAACTGACTCTAATCATCCTTAAGTCCTTGTCACTTCCTTCTTCTAGAAAATCCGGTTTAATAGGCCAGCTTCATAATCACCTTGCTGACATTGGTTTGTCACAGAGAAATATTGTGAAGAATAACTTCTTTGACTCAGCTCCCAATGACTTAACAAAAATATTGGTCCTTGAAATCCTCATCTGATCTTCAGCCGGTTTAAGAATGTAAAACTTGTCGGTTTATCATTGCCAATATCACCGATTTATAAATATTGATATCACCGGGTCATACTTGTAGTTAACATCCAGCTTGAAAATATACCTCTTATATGCCTATCACTTGTAGCCCCCAAGTCTTAAGATGGTAGCATAGCAATAACTTAAGACTTGCTTTAATATAAATATCACAATCTTGAAGAAATCCAGGTTGTTCATCTCAATCACTAGTCAGAATTGAGTATTCCACATATGTAGCCCCCAAGTGCCGGGTTGTTATGCTTGCAGCAACCTGGGACTTGTAATTGCCTGATGCTCATAAAAACTTCAACCAGTGTAGCCCCCAAGGGTCGGGTTATTATGCAAATAATGAGCAGGGACTTCGAAATATGATCATGTAGATTTTAACAGCAACATGTAGCCCCCAAGGACCGACTCAGTAAGATAATATTGAGCTGGGACTTTGATATATACTTCAATGAGAATAACATCATATAATGTAACCCCCATCATGGGGCTTGAATCCACGTCCACAAGGTTAAGAGCCTTGTGCTTTACCAACTGAGCAATGGACCCTTCAATGTAATGGATAAAAAGCTTTGTACCTTGAATTGTTTACAGGAGCAATTGGTAGCCCCCAAGGGCCGGCTCATTACAATGTGATGAGTCGGGTCTTCAATAAGGTGAGCAAAAAAAATGACTTTACATTAGCCCCCAAGTGTCATGGTGCATGCTTGCAGCGACATGAGACTTGTAGATTTGATGTAATCTCAACTTGAATAATGTAGCCCCCAAGTGCCGGGTCGTAAGCCTACAGCGACTCGGGACTATTCCTTCAATCATATCCATTGATAATATGATAGCTATTGCGCTTAAGAGACTTTGAAAACCTTAATCATAATACGGGTTATTGATAACCATAATAAAAATCCATCCATGTTGGCTATTAAAGATTTGAATAATATACCCAATGATTTATAAGCGCATGATTCCAATGGCGCAATCCAAATATATACTGGCGACTGATAGTCCAAAGCCAGGCCGGGTTAATAAACACCGGATTATAAGTGATTATGCACTGACAACTTGTAGTTGAAAGTCAAGCCGGGTTAAAGAACACCGGGTTAATTTGATGACTGATAGTCATGCCGAGTCGAGAGACGCCGGTTCAACATAAAATTTATCAAAAGAGAAAAATCTTGACAAAGGCAAATAAAACCGTGTAGTCGAGGCTTTTCAAGGGCTGCCAGGCCCAAATTCGAGGCTTTTCATGGGCTACCAGGCCGCTGAGTTAAACCATTTGACAAAGCCTTTTAAGATGGGCCTCCAACTAACCAATCGTCGTTTTAACTTTGACAAGTTCAGGGTCTCAGTGAGAGTAACTATCAAACGTTCGGCGGGTCATGCCAGGATTACCTGGATAGGAGTGGCTTACTTGATGAAGGCAGGTTAACCCAGGGTTTTAGGTGAATACACCAGGCTTCCAAGCCATGGGTCGATACCCGGTTACAAGGGTCCTTTCAAACTCTTTGGTATTTTACGCAAAGAGCCCCCAAGTAACTTTGTGAGCTGTGCTCAATGGGTGCCTATGTTTGAGTTGTGTTGTGCAACAAACTCTCTCTGGCCCCTGATGATAATATTGTCTTGATAGCCGCATCAAGAGGGTAGTAACGCCATGTTCTCTTTGGTGAATACACCTATGTTTGAACCGGAAGCCCCCAAGTAATCATATGAAGTTGAACCCATAAGGCAGGATACCCATGTTTGAACCGCGCGTCAGGGCAGCAGGTCCTCTTGGGCAACCTTTAACTTTTTGCAAGAGATAAATTCTTCTTGAACCGGTATTTTGAACCGTCTATCGAGAGCTTCAAAGCTTTGTGGGAGATAACTTCCCCTTAAGCCGGATATTAAACCGGAATCCTTCTTTTTAAGCCAGAAATTTTCTGACGGCCTTTCAACTCGAACTTGCGAGAAGTTAATTCCTTTTTAAACCGGACATTTTTAAACCGGATTTGAGCGCTTCAGAGCTTTGTGGGAGAATAGATTCCCTTGAACCGGATTATAAACCGGAAGTATCATTGTGAGCCGGAATATTTCTGACGGCCTTTAAATTTTCATCAATATAACAGTAGCCTCCGGGACCGGGTTTCCCTTCAACATCCCAGGGCAGTTGAATTTGCTGAAACTGGCAAGACTTGCTGCGTCATATCATCGTAGCCCCCGAGTCTTAAGATGACTCAAGGAGTTGTCTTAAGATTCTCCGTACTTGACCATAGCAGAAGGTATATATCATCGGTGTTAATAACACGATGTAAATCCACAGAAGTTTGAGGTGACTGCGGCGGGTTATAAATGATCCCGTATGAGCCGTGTCAGCAACTCGGCCAATGGTTCCTTCCAACCGGCGATTTGAAGTTGACCAAACTGTAGTGGCACGACTTGTGCGCATGTCCATTGACCCATCCAGTGCAGACGGCGGCTGAATGATAATTTGCCTCCAACTTATTGGAAGAAAAACCGGGCTACCCAAGCAGTGACTTGCTCATACTCAATGAATAACTCATGAAGACATGTGCGCCCCGGTGTGTTGATGTAGACCGGGCTGCGAGAGACAGACGGAGAATACGATCGTAAGCATCAGAGGCAGCTCGAAAAGATCAATCGGCCACGGCGTTGTAAGCCAGCGTGGTCAGGCGAGGCAATTGCAGGCACGGTCCCGATGAGTCGAAGTAGTCCGGGCCGCCGGCCGCAGGGCGGCAGCTTGTGTGTGTTCACTCATCACGTAATATGTCCCGGACTATCGCCAGGCGGAATATTATCAGCCCGTGCTCCATACCCGTGGTATAAACCACATTCGTAATGAATAATGGTCCTGTATATATAAAAATACAAATCAAAGTAATTTGTTCTTTGATAGAAACTATATGTGCTAATAAAATAGACATAGATAGATATCACCTGATGTCTTCTTCGAAAGACAGATGATCTGCACATAGACTGTTTGTACGTGGCAGTGGTTGTTGCAGCAGTACTATGAATGCACTTGTAATAGTTTTGACCTTTACGAGACCCTCTTCGTGATGATCATTTAAGTGATGTCTTGGAGGTATAAACCGTCCGAACAGCTGACAATGTCAATCCCTCAGGTGGCTTACTAAAACTGGAGCTGCTGCCATGATTGACTTAAAAACTGCACCGTGATGCACATAAGTCTCTGCCGTTAAACAAATGCTGGACATCATCTGCACTACCAACTCTGGATATGCCCCCTCCTTATATTTCTTTGTAATCTCACCTTCAGCTTAACCCATCTGACTCTCTTTTCCGCAAGATTCTGAAGCCAAGGTACAGTAGCCTTCACACATTGGCACAGAAACACTTGTGTTGGATCCAGGCCCCGTTTTATTCCACCGGCTCAAAACTCCCCTGTTTTCTTCTCGTATAGAAACACTTGTGTTGATTTTCTTGTATGCACCAGCGACAAACCCACATCAGCAGGGGCACACCAACCAGGCGGATGGCTTGAGGTGGAGGTGAAGGCAGCGAGGCCATGGCGAGGCGGTAACTCAGGCAAGGCAGAACCGGCGCCGGCCGCGGACAGAGGTGACCCGGCGGGGTGGCAGCTGAAGCGGGACGGAACAGCAGGTGTATTCCACCGGGGCAACCGCGGTCAGAAGGTAATCCGGCCGGGCGGCAGTCGAAGCGGTCAGAGATAATCCGGCCGGGCGGCAGTCGAAGCGGTCAGAGGTAATCGAGTAAATTGCAGAAAACCACCACTTTGAGGGCTAGGTTTTCAGAAAATACTAGGTTACAGTTTCTTGACAAATTGCACCATGTCTTGTGTAATCTTTTTGCAAAAATCACTGATTGGCGGATCTGGCTCGGTTAAGTGCGTTTATGACAAATGGGGCCCCTATTTTGCTGATGTGGCATAGCGTTTTACCAAAGACAGCATTAGATGGGTAAAAAAGCAAAAACACCCCAACACTTTTGCCAAAAAGCAAAAACACCCTCCCCGATTCAGATCGGGATCTGTCTCTCCTGCACACCATCGCCGTCCTCCTTCCGCTACCGGTGCAGCCGTGCTGTGGTGCTCGAGCAGCAACAGGCAGGAGCGCCGCCGCCGCCCATCGCCATTGCCCTCGAGCTCGACGAAATTCCCCGGCGTTAACCGGCCCTCGCCCAGATCCGGGAAGAATCAAGCCGTTGCCCCCTCTGCATCTTGGATTCGTGCTCCGCCGCGAGCGACGGCCACGAGTGCCAGCGGGACCTGGATGAGGTCGGCGACCCCGGCGACCCCGCGAGCACAGCGTCCTTGGCGCGGCAACGGCGGCCCTGCCTCGGCTGGGTTCATGACGGGCGACAGTAACCGAGCCACCGGCGGCTTCTGCGCTCGAATCCGTACTCCCCGCTCCACCGATCTAGTTGGTGCCTCTGCCTCCGCGCTCAACCGCCATTGATGTAGGAGTTGCAGCGGCCGGTGAGCAGGGTGGTTGCCGTGGCTGAGGGAGGAGGCGGCGACTCCCTGCTCGAGCACCTCGGTGGCTCTTGTTCGAAGGAGGCCGTCGTCAAGATGCACGGGACGAAGTGACAACGCCGACGGCCAGCCCTCTGCTCCCTCACCTTGTCAGATCGGCGGTACGTCTCGTCGGCGCGTGGTGGCGTCGGGCGCTCGTCGGGTGCGGGCCTCTGGGCATGCGCCATTGACCATGGGGGCTGGAGGGGGCAGCGACCTGGTGAAGATAAGGCAAGAACAACCAGATTTTTTTCTTTTTGATTCAGGGGTCTATGTGTAAAATGTAAGGACTAGTTTGTGAATTCGAATTAAAATTGATATGGCACAAAATGTTACGCCACGTAGGCAAAAAAGGGCCCCACCTGTCATAAGCATGATCAAACGAGGCTTATCCGCTGATCAGTGATTTTTGCAAAATGTTTACGAGAGACATGGTGCAATTTGTCAAGAAACTGTAACCTAGTGTTTTCTGAAAACCTAGCCCTCAAAGTGGTGGTTTTCTACAATTTACTCGAGGTAATCCGACCGAGCGGCAGTTGAAGCGGGCAGAGGTTAACCGGCGGGGCGGAGCCAGCTGAAGCGGGCAGAGATAATCTGGCGGGGCGGAGCCAGCTGGGTGATTTGTTGCGGTGACTTAGCGCAAGGACGCGGGGTCAAGGCGGAACGGGCGGTGACTCGAACCGGAGCTGACCGTGGCTGTTGAATTTTTTGGCGGCTGAGAGGTAATCAGACAGGTCTATGACGGCTTAATAGTAGAAGCGGCCGGCGGCTCTCCCGCTGTACTTGAAGCGGAGACAACACAACAGCCTGACCTCCATGGCAGGACTGCTAGTGCCATTGAATCTCGCTGTGGCGAAGCAGGGCCGGTTCGGAGCGGCAAGGTAACTGAGGCCGATCTTAATGAAAGTCCGTGCGTGAATTTGGCTTCCGTGTTCACGTCTTCAGGTAAATTTCCTTTCAATGACACCTCAACATGTATGGATCTGATGTTAGTCAAACTTGACCCTGCTCAGGACACCGCGTGCATATTGGACAGGCCTGACTCAAATCTTCTGCTCATCGTGACGACAATCCCTGCACCCCGTCAGTCCCTATCGACGGCTCTGGGATGACGCGGAGGCGGAGGCAGCAGCTCAGCGCGCCGACGATCCTGCGGTGGCAAGGCTACGTCAACAGAGGCGAATCAATGGAGCACTCAAGTGAGGTCAATGTTTGCAGCTCGGGGGCGCAGGCGGTTCAGAAGGACGGCCACTTGGCCAGGGCGGCTCGGACGACCGCTAGGCCGGTTCTCAGGAAGAGGCTGGGGCGTCGTAAGGCGCAACATGCAGTGGGCCCAAACCGACCCTGTTTGGAGACATGGAGTCCCGTGAGGTGGAGGCGTGAGCGACGGGAGGCGACAGGACTGTGCTGCTGCTGATGGAAGGGAGGAGACGACGAGGAGGAGGCCGACGGGGCTCAGGCCTGGTCGCTTTTCCGGCGAGGGGGTCGGCAGGCACCGGTCCATGGCGAGGCGGCAGCACGACGGAGGAGGCTGGAGGCGAAGCATGGAGCAGCAGCGGCGACAGGGAGGCGCGGCCATGGGATCGAGCGCGGGCGCCCTCCTGGCGCTGGATGTGTGCGTGCGTGCGGCGGTTTGAGACAGCCACGGAAACGGGACCGGCGGCTCAGAACGTCGGCTCAAAGGCGCGGACATGAAGACGGGGCTCCGGTGGCGCGGCAATTTCACAGCAGGACGAAGTACAACACCGAAGGCGCACCCAGGCGAGGCCGACAAAGTGTGCGTGGGCGGTTCGCGTGCAGAGGCATCAGGCGGCTCGTGATGCGGGATCTTGCGCAGAGGTGAACAGCAGCAGCTCTAGCCAGCAGTGGCTTGCAGCGGTTGGAGCGGCCATCGGGGCGCGACGACCCGGAGGCGGTTCGCGGCAGAGTTTGAGTAGAAGCGGCAGGACGGCGAGCCGGCGACAGGGAGTGACGACCTGGTGGCCTGACAGCGGAGGCGAGCCAGCGACGACAGCTTGGAGCCACTCGGAGCGAGGCCCCCCTGGTGATTCTGAGCAAGGCCGAGGCCGCCATGGCAGAGGACGGCGAGCCGGCGACGGCAGAGGCCGGCCAGCTCGAAGGCGGACCCGGTTCAAGGCGGAGACAGAGGGACTCCGAGCCAGAGCTGCTGCGGCCACGGCGAACCATGGCGGAGGCAGCGGGCAAGCGGAGACTTGCACCGGCTGAGACGCACGGCGAGAAAGGAGCAAGGGCGCTGGTGCGGGTGGTAAGCCGGCGCACGTGGACAGCAGCAGTTGATAGCAGTGGTGAACCGGCATGCGGAGAGCAGCAGGATCCGGCGTTTTGAAGATGGCCGGCTCAGGCTGCACATCTCAGGAGCGGCGACTCATGGTAACGGCGGCCTCGAGACGGCGACTTAAGGCGGAGCAGCAGCACGAGGCCGAGATGACGGCAGAGGACGCGAATCCGGGTTGTAACGGTGGAGATAATCCAGATCGCCGTTGTACGTCTGTGGAGATAACGACTTCAGATGCAGGGCAAGACAAGGCGGCGTCGGCGACTCACCGCGACAGCGCGTTTCGACCAATCCGAATCATTGATCATATTAGCTTCCGGGTTGTGGTTTGGAGCAGAGGTTGGTTCGATACTGTTGTGGCTCGGCGAAGATGAATCCGGGTCGTGGCCTTCTTCGAGCCATACGTGACGGTAGCGGTTTGATCAGACACATCCTTTTTAGAAAAATCCTTTGATCTCGGCGACTCATCATCTACCAAATAAGCCGTAGGATGGCAGCGTAACCCTTAATTCCTCTTGATCTCAACTTTCTCTAACCCATCACTAAAAAACTCCTTTGATCTTTGACTGATGAATTGTGGTTGATGTGAACCCTTTCAAACCGGTTATCTTTCATCCGAAAAATCACAAACTTCTCGATCCCCGGAAAAGATCCCTTCAAGAACTCATCACCACAGTGCGCGCGCCCCACGGTGGGCGCCAACTGTCGTGGAATTAACACGTCAGATGTCCTTAGTGTGAGGACTTAGTTGCGAGGCCAACGCATCTATGCGGTAGCTTGAAGGGGTTGGTCGGAATCGAGAGACGCAAGGCGGATCATCACACAAGACGAGGATTTAGACAGCTTCGAGCCCCGGAAAACATCATCCGGTAACAACCCTACATGCTGTTTGAGGCTAGATCTCATTATCATCACGAGGGAGTCGCCGTAAACCGGCTCTCCTCTTTGTGTCTAGCCCTAAGATTATTTCTTGCTCCTTGTCCCCCTTTGGGGAGCCCTGCCCCTCCTTATATATGTTGAAGGGGTGGGTTACATGTGGAGTCCAACTCGGACTTTAACTTAAACTATTTTGACTTCCCTTCACGGGCTTCATAACTCCTGGCAACCCAATTGTTACCGTCTGCCGGTTTAACATGGTCTGCCGGTTTAACATTGGTCTGCCGGTTTACCATTGGTCTGCCGGTTTAACATGATCTGCCGGTTTAACATTGGTCTGCCGGTTTACCGTTGGTCTGCCGGTTTACCGTTGGTCTGCCGGTTTAACATTGGTTTGCCGGTTTACCGTCCATCTCACCCATCTGTCTTGACTGTCTTTACTGTCCGCCGGTTTACCATCCGCCGGTTTACCAAGTCCCAGCCGGGTTACGACTCCGGCCGGGTCATACCGCGGGGTATATCCCCGACAGGTCGCGAACGTGTACGTACATATATACTGGTCGATGTAGAGGCGCGCACGTGTCGTATTAGAGGTGCGCACGTAGCATGTACACGTACATATAGCGGTCAGGGTGCAAGAAAGAAAATACGGCCACGTATGTGTACATACGGGCGGGGTCTCGAACGCCTACTCACGCATACGTACGGCGAGGGCTCGTGTACATGGCTGGGTCGGAACGGAGAAACAGCATCGTCGTCGTGTTCATGGGGAGGCAACGGAATGCGTCGTGTTCATCGGGAGGGCCTGGCGTACCGCAGAACGGAGGAAACGGCCTTGTGTTCGACCGGCCACGTTCGAAACGGGATCCTGTTCATCGGAAGGGGTGTGGCGTACCGCAAAACGGAGGAAACGAACCTCCTATGGTCGAAACGGGGGTCCTGTTGATCGAGAGGGGTGTGGCGTACCGCAAAACGGAGGAAACGGACCTCCTACGGTCGAAACAGGGGTCATGTTGATCGGGAGGGGTGTGGCGTACCGCAAAACGGAGGAAACGGACGTCCTACAGTCGAAACGGGGGTCCTGTTCATCCGGAGGGGTGTGGCGTACCGCAAAACGGGACTCTACGGGATACTGTTCATCTCTACCGTCGACCTCCTCCATCCTCCACGGGCTCCTGTTCATCCAGCCTCCACCGTGCGCTACTCCACCGGCTACTGTTCAACCGCCCCTCCACCGTCTACTGTTCATCCAGCCCTCCACACCACGGGGTCCTGTTCAACCACCCCTCCACCGTCTACTGTTCATCCAGCCCTCCACACCACGGGGTCCTGTTCAACCACCCCTCCACCGTCTACTGTTCATCCAGCCCTCCACACCACGGGGTCCTGTTCATCCACCCCTCAACGGGCACCCCTCCACCGTCTACTGTTCATCCAGCCCTCCACCACACCACGGGGTCCTGTTCATCCAAAGGCAACGCCACTGCTCATCCAACCCCCCCCCCCCCGCGCAATGCTCACTGTTCATCCCATCGATCGGCTTCAGTTAGCAGCAGTAGCGAAGGAATCGCTCGATCGGGTTCAGTTAACAGCCATCCATCGATCGATCAGGTTCAGTAACGCGTAGCCTGCAGTGCAATCGCTCGGGTTCAGTTAGAGCCAACGCCTCGCACACACACGCGTACGTGTACGAGAGAAACGCGCATCACTCGGCCCCCGACCTCCCACCGTAACCGGGAACTCCCCGAAATTTTCCACCCCCTCGCTTCTACCATGGTTTTTTCTTTCATGGACGGCCCAAAGAATGTCATGCAGCTGCGTCTCCGGCCCGCCCAGAACGAAAAGCCCATTTTCTGACATGATTTTTTGTCATAGAAGTAGGAGCCCACCACATCTATGATGATACCGGGTTTTGTCACAATTATCGTCATAGAAGTGTCATATGTATGACAGAAAAAAAATTCGTTCGGCCCAAAATGTCACGGATGTGTCTTTTTGTTTGTAGTGTGAGATGATCAAAGATTTTGGGTTTATACAAAGTTTATGAGAAACTTGTATTTCCAAAGAAGTGAGTGGGAGCACTATAGAATTTTTTATGAGTATATGTTGTTAACATATTGTTGATCAGAAATGATGTAGAATTTCTGTAAAGCATACAGGGTTATTTGAAAAGTGTTTTTCAATGGAAAACCTGGATTAAGCTACTTGAACATTGAGCATCAAGATCTATAAGGATAGATTAAAAACGCATAATAGTACTTTTAAATGAATACATACCGTGACAAGATTTTGAAGGAGTTCAAAATAGATCAACAAAGAAGGAGTTATTGGCTGTGTTACAAGGTGTGAGTATTGAGTAAGACTCAAGACCTGACCACGGCAGAAGAGAGAGAAAGGACGAAGGCCGTCCCCTATGCTTTAGACGTAGGATCTACAGTATGCTATGTTGTGTACCGCACTTGAAGTGTGCCTTGCCATGAGTTAGTCAAGGGGTACAAGAGTGATCCAGGAATGGATCACATGACAGCGGTCGAACTTATCCTTAGTAACTACTGGACTAAGGAATTTTCTCGATTATGGAGGTGGTAAAAGAGTTCGTCGTAAAGGGTTACGTCGATGCAAACTTTGACACTAATCTGGATGACTCTGAGTAGTAAACATGATTCGTATAGTAGAGCAGTTATTTGGAATAGCTCCAAGTAGCGCGTGGTAGCTGCATCTACAAGATGACATAGAGATTTGTAAACCACACAGGGATCTGAAAGGTTCAGACCCATTGACTAATAACCTCTCTCACAAGCGAGATATGAACAAACCCCATGGGTGTTGGATTCATTACAATCACATAGTGATGTGAACTAGATTATTGACTCTAGTGCAAGTGGGAGACTGTTGGAAATATGCCCTAGAGGCAATAATAAAATGGTTATTATTGTATTTCCTTGTTCATGATAATTGTCTATTGTTCATGCTATAATTGTATTAACTGGAAACCGTAATACATGTGTGAATACATAGACCACAACATGTCCCTAGTGAGCCTCTAGTTGACTAGCTCGTTGATTAATAGATGGTTATGGTTTCCTGACCATAGACATTGGATGCCATTGATAACGGGATCACATCATTAGGAGAATGATGTGATGGACAAGACCCAATCCTAAGCATAGCACAAGATCGTGTAGTTCGTTTTGCTAGAGCTTTTCTAATGTCAAGTATCGTTTCCTTAGACCATGAGATTGTTCAACTCCCGTATACCGTAGGAATGCTTTGGGTGTACCAAACGTCACAACGTAACTGGGTGGCTATAAAGGTGCACTACAGGGATCTCCGAAAGTGTCTGTTGGGTTGGCACGAATCGAGACTGGGATTTGTCACTCTGTATGACAGAGAGGTATCTCTGGGCCCACTCGGTAATGCATCATCATAATGAGCTCAATGTGACTAAGGAGTTAGCCACGGGATCATGCGTTACGAAACGAGTAAAGAGACTTGCCGGTAACAAGATTGAACGAGGTATGGGGATACCGACGGTCGAATCTCGGGCAAGTAACATACCGATAGACAAAGGGAATTGTATACGGGGTTGATTGAATCCCCGACATCGTGGTTCATCCGATGAGATCATCGTGGAACATGTGGGAGCCAATATGGGTATCCAGATCCTGCTATTGGTTATTGGCCAGAGGTTGTCTCGGTCATGTCTGCATGGTTCCCGAACCCGTAGGGTCTACACACTTAAGGTTCGGTGACGCTAGAGTTGTTATGGAAAATAGTATGTGGTTATCGAAGGTTGTTCGGAGTCCCAGATGAGATCCCGGACGTGACGAGGAACTCCGGAATGGTCCGGAGGTGAAGATTGATATATTGGACTGAGGGTATTGGAGTCCGGAATTGTTCTGGGAGTACCGGGTGACGACCAGCATGACCGAAAGGTGTTTCGGAGGCCCCGGCAAGCGTTGGGGGCCCTTATGGGCCAAGGGAGGGGGCACACCAGCCACTAAGGGGCTGTGCGCCCCTTCCACCCCCTCTCACGTAAAGTGGAGAGGTGGGGGCGCCTCCCCTAGGGCAGCCACCCCTCCCGGCTTGGGGGCAAGTTTCCTAGGGGTGGGGGCGCCCAAACCCATCTAGGGTTTCCCCTATGGCAGCCACCCCTCCCCTAGGGAACCCTAGGGCTCCTCCTCCACCCCCCTTCCCCCTATATATTGAGGGAGAGAGAGGGCAGCCGCACCCCCTTCCCTGGCGCAGCCCCTCCCTCCTCCAACTCTTCCTTCTCCTCCGTAGAGCTTGGCGAAGCCCTGTAGGAATACCACGAGCTCCACCACCACGCCGTCGTGCTGCCGGAGTTCTCCCTCAACTTATCCTCTCCCCTTGATGGATCAAGAAGGAGGAGACGTCCCCGGGCTGTACATGTGTTGAACACGGAGGCGCCGTCCGTTCGGCGCTAGATCGGATCTTCCGCGATTTGAATCGCCGCGATTACTACTCCATCAACCGCGTTCTTGTAACGCTTCCGCTTAGCGATCTTCAAGGGTATGAAGATGCACTCCTTCTCTCTCGTTGCTAGCATCTCCTAGATTTATCTTGGTGACACATAGGAAAATTTTGAATTATTGCTACGTTCCCCAACAGTGGCATCATGAGCTAGGTCTATGCGTAGATTCTATGCACGAGTAGAACACAAATTAGTTGTGGGCGATGATTTGTTCAATTTGCTTACCGTTACTAGTCTTATCTTGATTCGGCGGCATTGTGGGATGAAGCGGCCTGGACCGACCTTACACTTACTCTTAGGTGAGACAGGTTCCACCGACAGACATGCACTTGACGCATAAGGTGGCTAGCGGGTGTCTGTCTCTCCCACTTTAGTCAGATCGGATTCGATGAAGAGGGTCCTTATGAAGGGTAAATAGCAATTGGCATATCACCGTTGTAGCTTTTGCGTAGGTAAGAAACGTTCTTACTAGAAACCCATAGCAGCCATGTAAAACATGCAACAACAATTAGAGGACGTCTAACTTGTTTTGGCAGGGTATGCTATGTGATGTGATATGTCCAAAAGGATGTGATGAATTATATATATATATATATATATATATATATATATATATATATATATATATATATATATATATATATATATATATGATGTATGAGATTGATCATGTTCTTGTAATAGGAATCACGACTTGCATGTCGATGAGTATGACAACCGGCAGGAGCCATAGGAGTTGTCTTAATTTGTTGTATGACCAGCATGTCAATGAAAAACGCCATGTAATTACTTTACTTTATTGCTAACCGTTAGCTATAGTAGTAGAAGTAATAGTTGCCAAGACAACTTCATGAAGACACGATGATGAAGATCATGATGATGGAGATCATGGTGTCATGCCGGTGATGAAGGTGATCATGCCGCGCCTCGAAGATTGAGATCAAAGGCGCAAGATGATATTGGCCATATCATGTCACTTTATGATTTGCATGTGATGTTTGTCATGTTTGCATCTTATTTGCTTAGAACGACGGTAGCATAAATAAGATGATCCCTCACTAAAATTTCAAGAGATGTGTTCCCCCTAACTGTGCACCATTGCGAAGGTTCGTTGTTTCGAAGCACTACGTGATGATCGGGTGTGATAGATTCTAACGTTTTCATACAACGGGTGAAAGCCAGATTTACACATGCGGAACACTTAGGTTGACTTGACGAGCCTAGCATGTACAGACATGGCTCAGAACACAAGAGACCGAAAGGTCGAACATGAGTCGTATAGTAGATACGATCAACATGAAGATGTTCACCGATGATGACTAGTCCGTCTCACGTGATGATCGGACACGGCCTAGTTGACTCGGATCCTGTATCACTTAGATGACTAGAGGGATGCCTATCTAAGTGGGAGTTCATTAAATAATCAGATGAACTTAATTATCATGAACATAGTCAAAAGGTCTTTGCAAATTATGTCGTAGCTTACGCTTTAGTTCTATTGTTTAAGATATGTTCCTAGAGAAAATTTAGTTGAAAGTTGATAGTAGAAATTATGAGGACTGGGTCCGTAAACTGAGGATTATCCTCGTTGCTGCGCAGAAGGCTTATGTCCTTAATGCATCGCTCGGTGTGCTGAACCTCAAGCGTCGTCCGTGGATGTTGCGAACATCTGACATACACGTTTTTGATGACTACGTGATAGTTAAGTGCATAATGCAATTGGGCGGTACTGCATGTTAGACTGAGGGTGCCTTACGTTGGGTATGAGCGTGATCGATGTATCATTGAGACCCGTAGGTAATTCACCACCATTGAGGAAATCAAGGACGGCTTGGGTCACATCATCACCGACGAGTGCCCAATGTCTTCGATAAAAGCCGGCTGTGTAACCATCCACTCCAGGGGGCCTTTGAAGGCGCCATCTGAAATAGGGCTTTGCGTACCTCTGTCAGTGTAAAAGGTTTTTAAAGTTCCTTGTTCATCTCCTCGGAGACCTTGACAGGAACAAAATGTAGCAGCCCACTAGGATCAACGAAGCATTGGGACTCATACAGACTTTGATAGAAGGAATGCACTTCTATCTTGTCTTCTCTTTCATCCGTACATACAGAACCATCTTGCCGTCGAAGACCATGAATTTTGTTGACACATTTCAGTTGTGCGGCCTAGGCGTGGAAATATCCTGTATTACGATCACCATCTCGAAGCCAAGGAACGCGTGAGCGCTGGCGAGCCCAGATCTCTTCCTGGTGTAGCGCTTCCCGCAGCTTCTGCGCAATGTTCCTCTCTTCATCAGTAGGGCCTCGACCAACCGACAATCGTCGAAGCGTATCAAGCTTTTTCTGCAATTTTCGTATAGTACGTGTTAAGCACCCAAATTACTTTGCTCCCCAAGGTTCAACTACCCCCTGAACATGTTTCAGAGAATGAGCGAGGCCTTGAAGGCCTGGGGAACGTTGTCGACTCCTCCATGTGTCAGTCACCAGGCGATCATAATCAACATGTGTTTGCCAAACATTCTCATATCTGAATTTTTTGGCTGGCCTAGACCGAAAGGAGTTGGATGAACGAATTTCAGCAACAACGTAACAATGATCAGATTCTATAGAACTAAGATGTCGCACTCTGATATGTTGAAATCGTTGCCTGAATTCCTCATTAGTGAACGCCCTATCGAGCCTTGCTTTTACGTTAGCCTCTCTAGACTGTTGGTTGTCCCAAGTATAAGCAGTACCAAACCAACCCATGTCTTGGAAGGAAATCTCATCAGTGACTTCTCGAAATGCTCTCATTTGTGCCTCTAGCCGTGCTGTTCTGCTAAAGTGCTCACACGCATAGAGAATTTCATTAAAGTCCCCCATACAAAGCCATGCCGAATGCGGCACAGCATGCAACGTGCGTAGGAACTGCCAGCTGTGATGTCATTTTGTAGCTCTTGGCACTCCATAAAAACCGGTAAACCTCCATACTGGCGTGTTCATATCTTTATTCTGCACCATGACATCAATATGATGGGTGCTATAATTCTTAAGTTCAACATTAACTTCTTTAGCCCAAAAAAGGCCAATCCCACCACTTAAACCAACACTATCTACTGCAAAATAGCCTCCAAAACCTAGAGTATGCTGCAGATCCTCCACTCTTTTACCTCTAATCTTCGTTTCCATAACAAAGACAAGAGAGGGGCCTTCTAGCTTCACTATGCTGCGAAGCTCTCGAACTGCCTCGGGGGTGCCAAGCCCCCGGCAGTTCCAGTTAATACAACTCACTGTGACGGGCAGGACCGCGATACGGTCTCTGCCGAATTGTTAGGTGTAGGCTTCTTCTTTTTAGGATCTCGCTCAAACTCAGTGCCATCCTCCTTAGTCCCCTTTGGGTCCTTTTCTTGCCCATCATGCTTCACAACAGTGAGCATAAGTAAGTTTCTTTGGCTTATACACTTGAGTTGGAGCATCCTTACGCTTATTCTGTGATCCGTTGTTCTTCTCCTTGACCGGCGAAGTAACTTCCTCCCCGACGTCCTACTTCGAGCTGGAGTTTTTTGCCCCCTCCTTGTTACTAGACTCGGAGTATTGGCCACGCAATGAATTCTAACTAGTCGTCGGCTTCCTGTACTCCTCTGGAGCCCGCAGTGATGACCCAAAGGGCAGTTCACCTTTATCACTGTGAGTTCCTGGAGTTGGGCCATATAACTCAGAGTGCCCTAGACGCCCACACGAGAAGCAAAAATATGGAATTTGCTCGTACTGGATGTCATAAGGATCCAGTGTCTAACTCCTTGGAATCAATCTAGATCCACCTCCGCAATGGCTTGTCCACATCAATCGTAACCCTAGCTCGGAGGTAGCCTCCCATATGATCGAAATTGGTCGTCTGAGCGTGCTTATCGATTTGTTTTGCAATCGGAATAGCACATGCATCATCCCTTAAGTTGTAGGGCAAATTCAGAACCCTAGCCCACACTGGGAGCTGGTTGAACTTCACCTCATCTGGTCTCATGCAATCTTCAAACTCCGCCAAAATCACTGCGTTTTTGTTTATGTGCCATGACGCTCCTGCCAAGACCCTATCTCTGTCCCTTTGGTTCTCAAATTCCGCCACAAACTTATTGATACCCACCGATTGGAATTGGAGTCCTCTCGGGTTCCCCCACGCCGGACGGAGTGCATTGCTAATGGTTTGGATGTGGTACTGATTTCTATACAAAAGCTTGCCTGCCACTAGCCACTTCGCCGGGCCATCTTTGCTCACCAAGGGTGTTGCCTCTTCCTCAGATATATCAAGTTTTCCCAATGCCTCTTCAAGCTGAGATCTCGCCGATCTGGAGGCCTCGCCTCCCGTCTCCTTCTGGGCGCCGCCGGCAGGAGCAGGTGTCGCCATCTGCCCTCCCTGTCGGACCTGAGCGTCCCGTCGATGAGCTCCGCGGGCGCCAGCCGTATTCCACATCAAACCCTAGTCGCCGCCAGCCGTCCCTAGGTTTCGGGGAAAGACTACGCAAAAAAACCGATGCAATTGCAAGGTACGGTTGAAGCCAATTATAACCTACCAGTTGATGCAGTTGTACAACTGTACAAGGAATATTAATATTATCATTTCCTGGGATTTTCTTACTACCCGCTACTAATCGTTGGAGAGAAGTTCTAGTCAAATAATTTTTTTGCCAATGAATGCAATATCCTAACAGCAATTTTCTTTAATTTCGTAAGGGACCGAGTGCAGATCTCACTCGTCTGCGCAGATTAAAAAAGGAACAATTCAAGAGTATCTTAGACCTTATCTTAGTTATCCATTTCTTAGTGGAATCTTCATAGCGCTTTATTCCCATAACGCACAGTCTGGGCAGATCAATGAACCAAACTTTATTTCCATATATATATATATAGTCACTCATCACACCGAACTTCGTTTCGTTTCATTTCATTTCACAGAAGCTGATAAACACACAAGAGTCATTCATTTACACACAAACGTGTTCAACAAAGCCATAGCAAACAAAGCGAGAGAAACTACCAGCCAACCAAAAGAGCCACAATTCTCTTCTTCATCATCATGCTATAGGCCACAAACTAACATCATCGCTTGTTAATCCTAAGGGTAGTAGGTATACTCATTCTTTTGGGTAAGCTATTGTCCTGCGTATTTATTCAATATTTAGTCAAGCGCCATTGCACCAACTGCCACTTTGAATCTGCGCATTCGCTTCATAGTTAAAATTCTCTTCTGGAGCGCAGATCATTAAGAAAGAACGTGTGACTTCAAGGAAATAACTGCAGCCAGCATTATTCCAAGAATCTGAGCTGAAACTAAACACCTGGAGACATGAATCCTCGTCGCACAGGGGTAACTCATTCACATCCTAGCAACCAACAGCAATACTTCAAACATACCTTCACACATGGCACTGAAAAAAGGGTAACCAATGGATTCCTTCTGGTAGCAATCCAATCTCCAAACACAGCGATCAAACTTTTAAGATAGCAGTGACATTGCTAAACTATGGGCATCATCATTGGACTCAGGACCTTCAACAAACAAAAGTCATCTCCCGCTTTGGCTCCTGAAAGGATTTGCCAACATGAAGACAGCCTGAGGCTTCTACTACTTGACTTGCTCCAACATCCTTGTCCAAATAAAACAACATCTACCACTCGCGTCAAAGCACCCTAAAAACTCCTCATCATCATGACAAATAACACAAGACTTTTTCAAGCCAGGGCATTCCAATGGGAGTAGGCATACTCATCCTTATCATGAGCATTTGGTCCCACCGTTTTTGACAGAACCTCACCCGAGGGCAGGGTGTTCTTACGATTTCATTAAGAAGAAGGGAATTGGCGGCCCAGTTTATATGAAAAATTAGGCCGAACACCACAAAAACTACATGATTGATTAGAAAACAACATTGCCAAAACCCCAGCGATGATTACAGATGACCTAACCAAAACTAGACACGACCACCATCGCAAACAAACGACCGAGAGCCGAAAAACTAGGGTACAAATGAAGATGTTCTTCTGCGACATCTCCAAGAAAATGACACCTGTAGGCGTCAACGTCACTGGCACCAACCCCCACCAGGACCAAGCTTTCGCCCAGAGCGCTGCACAACACCACCCTACAGAACTTGTGGGAAGGGATCCGGCCATGCCAATAGCCGCCAATACCTAGGACCAATCAACAAAGATCTAGTATCGGGGTGAACTCTTCGATGACGCCTCCATGGATGAAAAGACGACCATGGTCGGCTTCGTCACCGGTAGTTACCCCCGCCGGACGAGTTAATCTCAACAACTCACCGCATTAATACTATGTTATCACAAAACATGAGTTTACATTTTTTTTATAGACAACATCATGCCTAGCGTAATCTTTTGGCAAATAACACTGATCGGCGGATTAGACTCGTTTAAGCATGTTTATGACAGATGGATCCAAATTTGTGCATACGTGGTGTAACGGCTCGGCCGAAATAGCGTTAGACGGGACATGGGGCCCACCTATGAGTGGGATCTTCTAATTCACCTTTCTTTCACTGAAAAGTCCTCTTACTTTCTCAATCCCCTTTCTCATGGTGGAAGGCACATGCGTTGCCACTCATGCCTGATCCGGACCGCCACCAACCGGCATGACTGCACCGTCACTGCCGGCAGACCCAGCGTTCCCTATAACTCCTCCCCCGTCCCTTTAGTCCTGCCATCCATCCGGATCGGCCCCAAGATGCAGCCGCCATGGATGCCGCCGCCACACTACCGAGGCCTCGCTGCCCCACCGATGGCCATCTCCTTGGACACCGATGGCCCGCCGCTGGGACACTCGCTCGCCATGCCATTTGCCACCACGAATCCGAGCTTGTTGTTGAGGAAACATGGCCTATGAGATGCATGTAGTCGGCCGACCTAGCTGGTCATGTTGGCCGCATTCCAGCTGCGACCCCAAGCCCTCATGGCTTGCTGTGCTGCAGGCACCTTCCTCCTAGACCCGAATGGCATGACTCCTTGCTGCTGATGAGACCCATGGGCATCGTACTACTGCTCTGCTCTCTTGTGCTTGGGCATGCCAAATCTATGTACTTGATTGATTTTTGGTTTTGACTAATGGGTGTCCCTGTAAAAACATAGGGACTGGTTTGCAAATCTAGACAAATCCCTCGCCTAACATCGTCTCAGCCAAATAGTTACGCCACATCAGCAAGAGCAAAACTCGCCTGTCATAAACGTGCTTAAACAAGTCTAATCTCATGGGCACTTGTAATTAACTCCCCGTCGGCCAAAGCTTTCACCAAGAGTGCGTGATCCCTCCACCTCGATGAGACACTTGGGATGAGTTTAGCCATCAACAACACTAAACTAGCTGAAGATAGCCTGGGTGTTAATGGTAGACCACGCAAACTGGAGTAGAAAGCTAGTTGCCACAACACCACACATGCCACAACACCAGGAGCCAAGCCTTGGAAGAGATCGCCGCACCGCCCCAACCGAAACACGTCGACGACGACACCGACCAAGTAGGCACACGCCACCAGCCAAAGTACCCACTGAGGGAGTCCTGGACTAAGGGGTCCTCGGGCGTCCGGCCTGTTAGCCATTGGCCGAACTGATGGGCTGTGAAGATACGAAGACCGAAGAATGTACCTGTGTCCGGATAGGACTCTCCTTGGTGTGGAAGGCAAGCTTGGCGATCGAATATGTAGACTCCTTTCTTTGTAACTGACCTTGTGTAACCCTAGATCCTCCCGGTGTCTATATAAACCGGAGGACTTAGTCCGGAGGGGGAGAGATTCATGACCATAGTCATACAGGCTAGACTTCTAGGGTTTAGCCATTACGATCTCGTGGTAGATCAACTCTTGTAATACTCATATTCATCAAGATCAATCAAACAGGAAGTAGGGTATTACCTCCATAGAGAGGGCCCGAACCTGGGTAAACATCGTGTCACTTGTCTCCTGTTACCATCGACCTTAGACGCACAGTTCGGGACCCCCTACCCGAGATCCGCCGGTTTTGACACCGACATTGGTGCTTTCACTAAGAGTTCCACTGTGCCATCCCCAAAAGGTTTCGATGGCCCCTCCAATCGTCAACAATGACGCTCTCCAAGGAGGAATTTTTCTTCCCGGACAGATCTTCGTATTCGGCGGCTTCGTATTGCGGGAACTCGTTTGGCCATTTGGAGCAGATCGATAGCTACGCCCCTGGCTATCAGGTCAGATTTGGGAGCTTGAACTACGTCGCGGACGTCCGCGGAGATTTGATCTTCGCCGGATTCGAGACCACGGCAAACACTCCTGGGCACCTTGATGAACATGACATAAATCTATCGTCAAACCACATCCAGGAGATAGCTCCTATAACCGCTCTGGCCTTAGATCCGGAACATACAGCGCCATCCAAGGAGTGGAGGCTCAACCCCACCATGGAGGCCGTAGATTCCCCAGCGTTGGAGTCGCACATGGACTTAACCTCACACAATATTTGTGTCACCGGAACTCCGGACTCGTCTCTAGGTGTAAGTTCCGAACCATGTGAGTCCGTGATGCCGAACTTGACCGTTTGTCGATCTTTGAGTTCAGCGCCGCAGGCATCTTCCAACACTCTCCCTTCGGCGATGTGTTAAGCTCATTAAAGAACCTGTCCTTGGTGGGGGACTCACAGCCGAACTATGTTCAGTTTGAACTAGGGGCTGATGATGGAGAATCTTGCTTCCCACCCGCCACACACTTCATAGCCACAGTCGAGGATTTAACCGACACGCTTGATTACGGCTCCGAAGACATCGATGGTATGGACGACAATGCCGATGAAGAGCAAGATCAAAATCCGCCATTTACTGGACGCTGGACGGCCACTTCTTTGTACGATGTGTACTTGGTGGATACACCTAAAACAACCAACGACGATGACAAAGAAAATACGGTCGAGAATAAACCTCCTGAGACACAGCAAAAACGTCGGCGTCCTCGGCGCCGCTCTAAGTCACGATGTTTAAAAGACAGCAATGCTGGCACCAGTGAAAATAATACACCGGACGAAGCCAAAAACAATGAAGACCTGGCTGAGGTAACATCCGAACAGGAGGAGCAAGAAAACGGGCAAGCTAGCCCCGACGAACAGGCCAGGCCCAACGAATCGGAGGACGGCAGTTACCATCCGCTCTCCGAGGATGAGGAAAGCCTCGACAACAAAGATTTCATCGTGCCTGAGGAACCTCTCGAGCAGGAGCTCTTCAAGCGCCAGCTAATAGCCACTACGAGGAGCCTGAAAAAGAAGCAGCAGCAGCTTCACGCTGACCAAGATATACTCATCGACAGATGGACTGACGTCCTGGCAGCCGAAGAACACGGCCTCAGACGCCTAGCCAAGAGTTACCCGAAGCGAAGGTTACTATCGCAGTTTGATGAAGAGGCACCGGAGCTCATACCTCCCTCGCGTAATGCGGCTAACCAAACACTACGCGGTCGGGACAGTGCGGCGGACCGACCACCTCGGGGTCGGAATAGAGCGGCAACTCAAGCCAAACAGCAGCCCGCCCCGCCGCCATGAAAAAACAGAGACAAAACAGTTGAGGGTCTGATACGTCCATTTTGCATCATGCTTTTATATCGATAATTATTGCATTATGGGCTGTTATAATACGTTATGTCACAATACTTATGCCTATTCTCTCTTATTTTACAAGGTTTACATAAGGAGGGAGAATGCCGACAGCTGGAATTCTGGGCTGGAAAAGGAGAAAATATTAGAGACCTATTCTGCACAACTCCAAAAGTCCTGAAACTCCACGAAAGTCATTTTTGGAAATAATAAATAAGATTGAGCGGAAGAAGTACGCCGGAGGGGGACCCACCTGGCGACGAGGGTGGGGGCGTGCCCCCGGCCTTGTGGGCCCCCTATTGGCTCTCCGGTGGCCATCTTCTGCTATATGAGGTCTTTCGTCAAGGAAAAAATCATAAGCAACCTTTCGGGACGAGACTCCGCCGCCACGAGGCGGAACCAATCTAGGGCTCCGGCAGAGATGTTCTGCCGGGGACACTTCCCTCCGGGAGGGGGAAATCATCGCCATCGTCATCACCAACACTCCTCTCATCGGGAGAGGGCAATCTCCATCGACATCTTCACCAGCACCATCTCCTCTCAAAACCCTAGTTCATCTCTTGTATCCAATTCTTGTCTCCAAGTCCAGGGTTGGTACTAGTAGGTTGCTAGTAGTGTTGATTACTCCTTGTAGTTGATGCTAGTTGGTTTATTTGGTGGAAGATCATATGTTCAGATCCTTTATGCATATTAATACCCCTCTGATTATGAACATGAATATGCTTTGTGAGTAGTTACGTTTGTTCCTGAGGACATGGGAGAAGTCTTGCTATTAGTAGTCATGTGAATTTGGTATTCGTTCGATATTTTGATGAGATGTATGTTGTCTATCCTCTAGTGGTGTTATGTGAACGTCGACTACATAACACTTCACCATTATTTGGGCCTAGAGGAAGGCATTGGGAAGTAATAAGTAGATGATGGGTTGCTAGAGTGACAGAAGATTAAACCCTAGTTTATGCGTTGCTTCGTAAGGGGCTGATTTGGATCCATATGTTTCACGCTATGGTTAGGTTTACCTTAATACTTTTGTTGTAGTTGCGGATACTTGCAATAGAGGTTAATCATAAGTGGGATTCTTGTTCGAGTAAGAACAACACCCAAGCACCGGTCCACCCACATATCAAATTATCAAAGTACCGAACGTGAATCATATGAACGTGATGAAAACTAGCTTGACGATAATTCCTTGTGTCCTCGGGAGCGCTTTTCTCCATATAAGAGTTTGTCCAGGCTTGTCCTTTGCTACAAAAAGGATTGGGCCACCTTGCTGCACTTTATTTACTTTTGTTACGTGTTACTCGTTACAAATTTTCTTATCACAAAACTATCTGTTACCACTTATTTCAGTACTTGCAGAGAATACCTTGCTGAAAACCGCTTATCATTTCCTTCTGCTCCTCGTTGGGTTCGACACTCTTATTTATCGAAAGGACTACGATAGATCCCCTATACTCATGGGTCATCAAGACTTTTTCTGGCGCCGTTGCCGGGGAGTGAAGCGCCTTTGGTAGGTGGAATTTGGTAAGGAAAAATTTATATAGTGTGCTGAAATTTACTGTCACTTGTTACTATGGAAAATAATCCTCTGAGGGGCTTGTTCGGGGTATTATCCTATGCATCTTGTGCATCGTGATCGCAATTATATATATATAATTTTTGGCCTCGCGAAGGAGAAAGCATCGCTCAAGCTTGGGGGAGGCTTAAAACAATGTTATATTCATGCCCCAATCATGAGCTCTCAAGAGAAATAATTCTTCAAAAAAATTATGCTCGGCTTTCTCATAATAATCAATCCATGCTCGATACTTCTTGTGTTGGCTCTTTTATGATGAAGACTATTGAATTCAAATGGAATTTATTGGATAGAATTAAACGCAACTCTGAAGATTGGCATCTCGACGAAGGTAAGGAGTCAGTTATGACACCTAAGTTTGATTGTGTTAAATCTTTTATGGATACCGATGTTTTCAGTAAATTTAGCACTAAATATGGACTTCACTCTGAGATAGTAGCTTCTTTCTGTGAATCTTTTGCTACTTATGTTGATCTCCCCAATGAGAAGTGGTTTAAATATCATCCTCCCATAAAACTAAAAGTAGCAGCACCTACTAAAGTTGAAGAGAAGATTATCACTTATAATGATCCTGTTGTTCCTACTTCTTATGTTGAGAAACCACCTTTTCCCATTAGGATAAAGGATCATGTTAAAGCTTCTACTGTGGTTCGTAAAAGCAATACTAGAACTTATACGCCTCCTGAGCAAGTTAAAGTAGAACCTAATATTGCTATTGTTAAAGATCTGTTGGCCGATAATATTGATGGGCATGTTATTTATTTCTGTAGTGAAACTGCTAGAATTGCCAAACCTTGTGCTAAAGATAAACATAGACCTGTGGTAGGCGTGCATGTTATTTCTGTTAAAATAGGAGATCATTGTTATCATGGCTTATGTGATATGGGTGCTAGTGTTAGTGCAATACCTATTGCCTTATACAATGAAATTAAGCATGAGATTGCACCTGCTGAGTTAGAAGATATTGATGTCACAATTAAACTTGCCAATAGAGATACTATTTCACCAATGGGAATTGTTAGAGATGTTGAAGTCTTGTGTGGGAAAACTAAATATCCTATTGATTTTCTTGTTCTTGGTTCCCCACAAGATAGCTTTTGTCCCATTATATTTGGTAGACTCTTCTAGAACACCGTTAATGCTAAGATAGACTGCGAAAAGAATGTTGTTACTATTGGTTTGGGTGATATGCCTCATGAGTTTAATTTCTCTGAATTTAGTAGACAACACTGTGAAGAAGAATTACCTAGTAAGGATGAAATTATTGGTCTTGCTTCTGTTGCCGTACCTCCTAGTGATCCTTTAGAACAATATTTGCTAGACCATCAAAATGATATCTTTATGAATGAAAGAAGGGAAATAGATGAAGTATTCTTTAAACAGGAACCTATCCTGAAACACAATTTGCCTATTGAAATCTTAGGGGATCCTCCTCCACCCAAGGGTGATCCCGTGTTTGAGCTTAAACCGTTGCCTGATACTCTTAAATATGCTGATCTTGATGAAAAGAAGATATATCCTATTATTATTAGTGCTAACCTTTCAGAGCATGAAGAAGATAGATTATTGAAAACTCTGAAGAAGCACCATGCTTCTATTGGGTATACTCTTGATGATCTTAAGGGCATTAGTCACACTCTATGTCAACATAAAATAAATTTGGAAGAAGGTGCCAAACCAGTTCGTGATCATCAACGAAGGCTGAATCCTAAAATGAAAGAAGTGGTAAGAAAGGAAATACTAAAGCTCCTTGAGGCAGGTATAATTTATCCCGTTACTGATAGTCAGTGGGTAAGTCATGTCCATTGTGTCCCTAAGAAGGGAGGTATTATCGTCGTTCCTAATGATAAAGATGAATTGATTCCGCAAAGAATTATTACAGGTTATAGGATGGTAATTGATTTCCGCAAATTAAATAAGGCTACTAAGAAAGATCATTACCCCTTACCTTTTATCCATCAAATGCTAGAAATATTATCCAAACATACACATTTTTGCTTTCTAGATGGTTATTCTGGTTTCTCTCAAATACATGTGTCAGCCAATGATCAATCAAAGACCACTTTTACATGCCCTTTTGGTACTTTTTCTTATAGACGTATGCCTTTTGGTTTATGTAATGCACCTGCTACCTTTCAAAGATGCATGATGGCTATATTCTCTGACTTTTGTGAAAAGATTTGTGAGGTTTTCATGGACGAATTTTCTGTCTATGGATCCTCTTTTGATGATTGCTTGAGCAACCTTGATCGAGTGTTGCAGAGATGTGAAGAAACTAATATTGTCTTGAATTGGGAAAAATGCCACTTTATGGTTAATGAAGGTATTGTCTTGGGGCATAAAGTTTCTGAAAGAGGTATTGAAGTTGATAAAGCCAAGGTTGACGCTATTGAAAAGATGCCATGTCCCAAGGACAGCAAAGGTATAAGAAGTTTCCTTGGTCACGCCGGATTTTATAGGAGGTTCATTAAGGACTTCTCAAAAATTGCTCGGCCTCTGACTAATTTATTGCAAAAAGATATGACATTTGTCTTTGATGATGATTGTGTAGAAGCATTTGAAATACTTAAGAAAGCATTGATCTCTGCACCCATTGTTCAGCCACCTGCTTGGAATTTACCCTTTGAAATTATGTGTGATGCTAGTGATTATGCTGTAGTTGTTGTTCTAGGGCAAAAAGTTGATAAGAAATTAAATGTTATTCAATATGCTAGTAAAACTCAGACAATGCTCAGAGAAATTATGCTACTACTGAAAAAGAATTATTAGCAGTTGTATTTGCTTGTGATAAGTTCAGACCTTATATTGTTGACTCTAAAGTAACTATTCACACTGATCATGCTGCTATTAAATATCTGATGGAAAAGAAAGATGCTAAACCTAGACTTATTAGATGGGTTCTCTTTCTACAAGAATTTGATTTGCATATTGTTGATAGAAAGGGAGCTGTGAACCCCGTTGCAGACAACTTTTGTAGGTTAGAAAATGTTCTTGATGACCCACTACCTATTGACGATAGCTTTCCTGGTGAGCAATTAAATGTTATAAGTACTTCTCGTAGTACTCCATGGTATGCTGATTATGCTAATTACATTGTTGCTAAATTTATACCACCTAGTTTCACATACCAGTAAAAGAAAAAGTTTTTCTATGATTTGAGACATTACTTTTGGGATGATCCATATCTTTATAAAGAAGGAGTAGATGGTGTTATTAGACGTTGTGTACCTGAGCATGAACAGGAACATATCCTACGCAAGTGTCACTCCAAGTTTTTGGAGGACACCACGCTGGAGATAGAACTACACATAAGGTATTGCAATCCGGTTTTTATTGGACTACTCTCTTCAAGGATGCCCGTAAGTTTGCCTTATCTTGTGATGAATGTCAAAGAATTGGTAATATTAGTAGACATCAAGAATTGCCTATGAATTATTCACTTGTTATTAAACCATTTGATGTTTGGGGCTTTGATTATATGGGACCTTTTCCTGCCTCTAATGGATATACACATATTTTAGTTGCTGTTGATTACGTTACTAAGTGGGTAGAAGCTATTCCAACTAGTATTGCTGATCATAACACTTCTATGAAGATGTTTAAAGAAGTTATTTTTCCGAGGTTTGGAGTCCCTAGATATTTAATGACTGATGGTGGTTTACATTTTATTCATGGTGCTTTCCGTAAAATGCTTGCTAAGTATGATGTTAATCATAGAATTTCATCTCCTTATCACCCATAGTCTAGTGGTCAAGTAGAATTGAGTAATAGAGAGCTCAAATTAATTTTGCAAAAGACTGTCAATAGATCTAGAAAGAATTGGTCCAAGAAACTTGATGATGCACTATGGGCCTATAGAACTGCATATAAAAATCCTATGGGTATGTCTCCGTATAAAATGGTTTATGGAAAAGCATGTCACTTACCTCTCGAACTAGAACATAAGGCATATTGGGATATTAAAGAGCTCAACTATGATTTCAAACTTGCCGGTGAGAAGAGGTTATTTGATATTAGCTCACTTGATGAGTGGAGAACCCAAGCTTCTGAAAATGCCAAGTTGTTTAAAGAAAAAGTTAAAAGATGGCATGACAAAAGGATACAAAAGCGTGAGTTTGATGTAGGTGATTATGTATTGCTATACAACTCTCGTTTAAGATTTTTTTGCAGGAAAACTTCTCTCTAAATGGGAAGGCCCTTACGTTATCGAGGAGGTCTATCGTTCCGGTGCTATAAAAATCAACAACTTTGAAGGCACAAATCCGAAGGTGGTGAACGGTTAAAGAATTAAACGTTATATCTCAGGTAATCCTATAAATGTTGAAACCAATGTTATTGAAACTGTAACCCCGTAGGAATACATAAGGGACACTTTTCGGAACGTTTCAGACTCCGAAAAGGAATAGGTATGTGGTACTGTAAGTAAACCAACTCCAAAACAATTTTTATGGAAATATTTCTCCGTTTTGGAATATTTAGAAAAATAAAAAAATAAGAAGCAGTCCGGGAAGGACACGAGGGCTCCACGAGGGTGGAGGGCGCGCCATACCCTACTGGGCGCGCCCCCCTACCTCGTGGGCACCTCGTGTCCCTTCCGGACTCCGCTTTCTTGCACGATACGTATTTTGGTCGGTAAAAATTCATTATATATTCTCCCGAAGGTTTTGACTCCTGTATCATGCAATTATCCTCTGTTCTTGTTTCGAGCTGTTTTTCTGACAGATCTAGATTATCATGATGTATCCAAGTGCCCCCAAGGACAAGTTTTTCGAGAAGGTCATCAACCCTTACCTCGCGGAGGTGCTGTGACACCCTCAAACCATTGAGATGTGTGATGCGTTGCTGCACATCCACGATGTTGAGGGACCGAAGGGGATCGGAAGCGTGGAGATGAGGCTCGAAGCAATGGAGCAACAAGTTTGCAAGTGCCAGGGGATGGTGGAATGTGGACTCAACTCCAACCACATGATGATCGCGGAGTTCACTAGCAACCACAAGCTGGATGCTGACAACATTGGGGAGGCCATCTTCAAGCTCCATGAGAAGATCGAGCACCTTCAAGCCCAAATCTATGACCTGCAGAACCAAAAATGTGAGTATGAATATAGATTCAAAAGGATGAGTTTGGCTGCAGATTTGAGGATCCCGGAGACTCGATCATCCTTCTATGATGGTGAGTCAATGCCTTGGAAGATGGGCGACAAGCCCGCATCATCAACAACACCTCCACCTTCTTCACCAACAAAGAAGGAGATATAATAACATGGGTATGGGCACTCCCCTTGGCAACTGCCAAGCTTGGGGGAGGTGCCCCGGTATCGTATCACCATCACACTCCTATCTTTACCATTTTTCTTAGTTCGATCCTATTAGTAGTATCTTGATCTCGTAGAATAAAGTTTATGGCATGATCTAGTTTTGAGTTTTTGCTTTATGATCTCCCTATGTAATCGAGTCCGTGAGCTATATAATAAAGATTAGTGTTGAGTCAAGGGCTTGATTATTTTGCTATGATCTTGAGGGAATAAAAGAATAGAGAAAAAGAATAAAAAAGAAATAAAGAGCTCATATTTATCTTATCGAGAGTGATGACTTCACATAGAAAGAGTATGATGATTAAAAGTTGTTGGGAGTTGGCAAACATAGCTTTGGTCATCATTGCAATTAATAGGAAGTAATAAGGAAAGATTGGTTTCACATATAAATATATTATCATGGCCATCTTTTATGATTGGGAGCACTCATTAAAATATGACATGCTAAAGAGTTGATGTTGGACAAGGAAGACAACGTAATGGGTTATGTTTTCTTATATCTGAGATAAAGTATATTGTCATGGATCATCCAACATGTTGAGCTTGCCTTTCCCCTCATGCTAGCCAAATTCTTAGCACCAAGTAGAGATACTACTTGTGCTTCCAAAAAAACCCTTAAACCAGTTTTGCCATGAGAGTCCACCATACCTACCTATGGATTGAGTAAGATCCTTCAAGTAAGTTGTCATCGGTGCAAAGCAATAAAAATGCTCTCTAAATATGTATGACTTATTAGTGTGGGAGAAAATAAGCTTTATACGATCTTGTGATGTGGAAGAAATAAAAGCGACGGACTGCATAATAAAGGTTCATATCACAAGTGGCAATGTACAGTGACGTTCTTTCGCATTAAGATTTTGTGCATCCAACCATAAAGCGCATGGCAACCTCTGTTTTCCTCTGCGAAGGGCCTATATGTTACTATTATCTTCTACCTTATGCAAGAGTCATGGTGATCTTCACCTTTCCTTTTTATTTTTATCCTTTGGCAAGCACAAGGTGTTGGAAAGATCCTGATAGATATATCTAATTGGATGTAGGGGAGCATGAGTTATTATTGTTGACATTATCCTTGAGGTAAAAGGTTGGGAGGCGAAACTATAAGCCCCTATCTTTCTCTATGTCCGATTAAAACTCTGTAACCACAAGTATCGCATGAGTGTTAGCAATTATGAAAGACTAAATGATAGTTGAGTATGTGGACTTGTTATTAAGCTCTGACATAGGCTCTTTCTGATGTTATGATAAATTGCAATTGCTTCAATGACTGAGATTATAGTTTGTTAGTTCTCAATAAAGTTTCTGATTCATACTTTTCATTGTGAACAGATTATTACTTGAGCATAAGTAATCATATGACAATATCCATATATGTTGCTGTTATGAGAATAATCATGATGCCCTCATGTCCATATTTTATTTTATCGACACCTCTACCTTTAAACATGTGGACATATTTATCGTTATCGGCTTCCGCTTGAGGACAAGCGAGGTCTAAGCTTGGGGGAGTTGATACGTCCAGTTTGCATCATACTTTTATATCAATAATTATTGCATTATGGGCTCTTATTATACGTTATTTCACAATACTTATGCCTATTCTCTCTTATTTTACAAGGTTTATATAAGGAGGGAGAATGCCGGCAGCTAGAATTCTGGGCTGGAAAATGAGCAAATATTAGAGACCTATTCTGCACAACTCCAAAAGTCCCGAAACTCCACGAAAGTCATTTTTGGAAATAATAAAAAATATTGAGTGGAAGAAGTACGCCAGAGGGGGACCCACCTGGCCACGAGGGTGGGGGCGCGCCCTACCCCCCAGGGCTCGCCCCCTGCCTCGTGGGCCCCTGTTGGCTCTCAGGTGGCCATCTTCTGCTATATGAGGTCTTTCGTCAAGGAAAAAATCATAAGCAACCTTTTGGGACGAGACTCCGCCGCCACGAGGCGGAACCTTGGCAGAACCAATCTAGGGCTCCGGCAGAGCTATTCTGCCGGGGACACTTCCCTCCGGGAGGAGGAAATCATCACCATCGTCATCACCAATGCTCTTCTCATCGGGAGAGGGCAATCTCCATCAACATCTTCACCAACACCATCTCCTCTCAAAACCCTAGTTCATCTCTTGTATCCAATTCTTGTCTCCAAGTCCGGGGTTGGTACTAGTAGGTTGCTAGTAGTGTTGATTACTCCTTGTAGTTGATGCTAGTTGGTTTATTTGGTGGAAGATCATATGTTCAGATCCTTTATGCATATTAATACCCCTCTAATTATGAACATGAATATGCTTTGTGAGTAGTTACGTTTGTTCCTGAGGACATGGGAGAAGTCTTGCTATTAGTAGTCATGTGAATTTGGTATTCGTTCGATATTTTGATGAGATGTATGTTGTCTATCCTCTAGTGGTGTTATGTGAACGTCGACTACATAACACTTCACTATTATTTGGGCCTAGAGGAAGGCATTGGGAAGTAATAAGTAGATGATGGGTTGCTAGAGTGACAGAAGATTAAACCCTAGTTTATGCGTTGCTTCGTAAGGGGCTGATTTGGATCCATATGTTTCACGCTATGGTTAGGTTTACCTTAATACTTTTGTTGTAGTTGCGGATACTTGCAATAGAGGTATCATAAGTGGGATGCTTGTTCAAGTAAGAACAGCACCCAAGCACCGGTCCACCCACATATCAAATTATCAAAGTACCGAACGCGAATCATATGAACGTGATGAAAACTAGCTTGACGATAATTCCCATGTGTCCTCGGGAGCGCTTTTCTCCATATAAGAGTTTGTCCAGGCTTGTCCTTTGCTACAAAAAGGATTGGGCCACCTTGCTGCACTTTATTTACTTTTTTTACTTGTTACTCGTTACAAATTTTCTTATCACAAAACTGTCTGTTACCACTTATTTCAGTACTTGCAGAAAATACCTTGCTGAAAACCGCTTATCATTTCCTTCTACTCCTCGTTGGGTTCGACACTCTTACTTATCGAAAGGACTAAGATAGATCTCCTATACTTGTGGGTCATCAGGGTCATACATACGACCTCAGGCAAACCCTGGATAATAGAGCGGGACATACCCGATCGATCTACGGATCGCGAGGACGTTCCTCGACACGTGATGATGGCTACCTATTCGGACGTGACAAACCTAGTCACACCCGAGCCGACAACCGCAGACGGACTCCATCGGAGTTGCGTCGCGACGCGGGCCGATATAGAGGCGCCGCACACCCTCTTTGCTTCATTGATGAAGTAATGGACCGCGAATTCCCCGAAGGGTTCAAACCCGTTAACATTGAATCATACGACGGAACAACCGATCCCGCGGTATGGATCGAGGATTTCATTCTCCACATACACATGACCCGTGGGGATGATCTTCACGCCATCAAATACCTCCCACTAAAACTCAAAGGGCCAGCTCAGCACTGGTTAAACAGCTTGCCTGAAAACTCTATCGATAGCTGGGAGGACTTGGAAGAAGCCTTCCTCGACAACTTCCAAGGTACATATGTCCGGCCACCAGACGCAGATGATTTAAGCCACATGGTCCAACAACCTGGAGAGTCGACCAGGAAATTTTGGACTATGTTCCTAACCAAAAAGAACCAGATCGTCGATTGTCCGGATGCCGAAGCCCTAGCGGCCTTTAAGCACAGCATCCGCGACGAATGGCTCGCCCGCCACCTCGGCCAAGAAAAGCCAAAATCTATGGCTGCCCTCACGGCACTCATGACCCGCTTTTGCGCGGCTGAGGATAGTTGGTTGTCTCATAGCAAAAACACAGCCAGCAAGGCAGGCCTCTCTGAGGTTAAGAACAGCAACAGCAAGCTCCGACGCAGCAGACACAAACGCCGAAGCAATGGAGATAACACCGATGACACTGCTGTAAACGCCGGATTCAGCGGCCCCAAGTCCGGTCAGCGGAAAAAGCCGTATCAAAGAAACAATCAGGGACCATCTAACATGGACCGCATACTTGACCGTCTATGCCAAATCCATGGCACCCCACACAAACCAGCCAACCACACCAACAGAGATTGCTGGATTTTCAAGCAAGCCGGCAAGTTAAACGCCGAGAACAAGGAAAGGGGATCGCAGAGCGAGGACGATGATGAGGAGCCCCTGCAGCCAACTACAGGGGGACAGAAGAAATCCCCCCCCCCCCCCCACCAGGTCAAAACAGTGAACATGATAAATGCTACACACATCCCAAGAGGGAGCGCAAGCGTGCACTAAGGGATGTCTATGCGATAGAGCCAGTCGCCCCAAAATTCAATCCATGGTCATCGTGCCCGATCACTTTCGACCGTCGGGATCATCCGACAAGTATCCGGCATGTCGGATCAGCCGCACTAGTCCTAGACCCAATCATTGATGGATTCCACATGACGCGAGTCCTCATGGACGGGGGCAGCAGCCTCAATCTGCTCTATCAGGACACAGTACGCAAAATGGGCATTAACCCATCACGGATCAAACCCACAAGGACTACCTTTAAAGAAGTCATACCAGGCGTAGATGCCCGCTGTACGGGCTCAATCACACTAGAAGTCGTCTTCGGATCTCCGAACAACTTCCGACGTGAGGAGTTAATCTTCGATATCGTCCCCTTTCGCAGCGGCTATCATGGACGAACTGCATTTGCTCGATTCAATGCGGTACCTCACTACGCTTATATCAAGCTCAAGATGCCCGGACCACGCGGCATCATAACAATCAATGGAAATACGGAACGCTCCCTCCGTACCGAGGAGCATACCACGGCCTTAGCAGCAGAAATACAGCGCGGCCTTTCCCAGCAGAACCTTAATTCGGCGGCCAAAGCCCCGGACACCACTAAAAGAGTCCGGACTATTCTGCAGCAAGACAGCCCGGCTCGTCAAGAGCTTAATTAGCAATTTGGCCTCCGTCCCAGTCCCGATCAAACAACGGCATTTGTACCGCGAGTACATAAATATGCACTCAAAATCCCATGGGCATCGACGGAGGCATAGCTAGCTCATGATCCACAGTGCGGCTCGACCAACCCTGGATTCGCACACCTTCACTTTTTCTTTTCATTTCGGGTTTTTCTCTTCTCAAGGCTCTTTCTGATAACCTGACCATCGGACCAATCACGGCATGGACACACCAAGGAGGCAAGGAGCTTTGACGTACAAGGGAATCCCCAGGTGGTCTCTACTAACGTTTGTTATACCTGTTTTACATACCTGTACGCAGTCCGCTCTTGGTCACGGCATGTTAAATAGCCTTACTTGCTTACCGCATTACTTGTACAAGTACGCCTCAACGTATTAGTCACATTACAATGGAAAATAAATGGTAGTGTCAGCTTATTACTTGATTTTTTCTTTTTTCCTTACCTTTGTATTTATTATCATTGCACCCGTACACTCTGGTACGTTTTGCTTCACCAGGAGCTTTCACGCCCCGCAGTACAGCAATAAAGTCCGAATACCTTTTTCAGTACAGTTCGGCACCCCAAACTTATAGCATTATATGCATCGGCTCCGAATCATGTCTTTGGTTAATAGTTGGGTTGCCCGGCTCCTGTGCTTACTACCTTACATTCCGCTATATCGGCTAGGGTAGTAAAGGGAGAACTACTGCGATTGTGTCTCGGTTCTTCCGGATGAGCACCTCAGTAAAGAAAGCCGAAAACTGACTGTCATGATGTAGCGAGAGCTGGTCAGCTGTTCGAGAGGTTTCAAATCCTTAAAGATTTTTTTCGCTTTATGCGAGGAATCGATTTTTATCCGATCAGGCGCGTATAACGCCCCAAGTTCGTCCTTCCGAATACCAAGGGCTTCGCCAAAATTCTCATTGTCAAACTCCTATGGCTAAGTGAGGGCGATAAAGGCCGTATAGTCTAATTGCCTCGTTCGTTGCGCTAAACACCTCCTTTAAGGACCAGAATGTGGAGTAAAGAGTGTTTAGATTTATCCCGAACACCCCCGTACTATCTACGTGGGGGCAGAAGCCGACGACTGGCCAACCCTCAGATTTCATAAACGGTCACACAGGTGGTAAAATTTTAAGCCACAAGCATTATATTAGACAACATCATTGTTTCGTATTACAAGAAAGAATAATACGAATGTTTTCATGGGAATATAACATCCTTCGCACATTGCTCCGCCACAAGGCGGGATCCCTCCAGGACACCATCAAAATATAGCTCGGGTCTGCGGTGCTCCTTGCCCTCAGGCGGCCCCTCGGTCATCAACTTCTTGGCATCCATCTTCGCCCAGTGCATCTTGACGCGTGCAAAGGCCATCCGTGCACCTTCAATATAGACCGACCGCTTTATGACCTCAAGCCGTGGGCACGCACTAACAAGCCGCTTCACAAGTCCGAAGTAGTTGTTGGGTATCGGCGCAGCAGGCCATAGTCGGACAATCAGGTCCTTCATGGCTAGGACATTGATCGTAGGTCCATTTTTTGTTTTCTACTACGTTTCCCAACACGCTGCTCATTGGTGAAGCTTGGATTCCCCACGAGCATGGTCATGGTGGACTGTGTTCTCCTGCTAGTTGGCGACCTTGCCCTCCGTGAGCTGGTGCTTCTTGAGGAGTTGCAGGTTGTACGCTTCTCCTCCTGCAGCATCCGGAACACGAAGATCGCCGGCGCCTGCTCATCCGCATGTGCCTCCATCATGACAATGTTGTAGTGCTCCTCTGCCTACTGCAAGGTTAACCCAACACCCAGTGTGAGCGACTGCTCCTCCTCCTCCGCCGCCGCCTCCGCGTCCTCCATGTTCGCCTCGTTCAGGCTCTCCTCCTCTGTAGAGGTAAGAGGTTCTCCCGCTAAAATGCAGCTGCATGCCAGGCATGCCATCCATCCACCAAGGCCGTGACTTAATGGATGAAAAGGTCTTCCACCACACATGGTTGGTCCCGGCCATTGGTCGTAGAGGTCGAAGAGGAAGAAGAGGTGGTGCGCCGGCGGAGCTCAGACAGAGGGAGAAGGGGCTCGAAGGTGGTGCCAGTTTGTGTCGTGGCTGGCGATTTTTAAATAGTGGGTGCCCGGGCAGGCGGAGCGACGCCCCCTCGTTTGTCGTGCCAGCGTGAATGTTGGACAGGCGGACGGACAGTCAGCCTGCTTGAATGCGGTAGGTAGCCATCCCAACGCTTTGTCCGGTCACGTCCGCTTTGAACCGGTATTAACGTACTGCGGAGAGCAAGCGTACGCAGTGCGAGCAGTGGGAAGGAGCAGTCGTCTGGACCGCCTCACCATTGTGGTCAGCATGCATTAGTAAGGTCACATTCACTCTGGACCGGTATGAATGCGGCGCGAAGAGCAGAGTGAGTATTGGACCGAAACGAGAGAGAGGGTATCATTTTGTCCGGGGGTGTGGAACGCTTACGCGGCTGCTGTCCGGACGCCTGCAAACCTTCCTTAGTTTTGCTTACGGTTTGCGGAAATTCAGATGTGCAGATCGATCCGCGGATGTTTGATGCCGGACTTCACGGTCCGAACATTTGCGGACGATTTGATGCATAGAGTTGGACTTGCCCCAACAGCGACAGCAGCAGATCAGCTGCAAAACCAAAGGAAACCTAAGCTTAGAAAAACAAAGGAGGCGCCCTGCCAGACGAGGACAACAAAAGGCTTGCATACAACTGATAGCTTTTAGAGGTAAGAGGAACTAGGTGTAAAATGATTTCAAGTAGTAGTAGAATTCATTCATGTGGCACAAGTACTTCGGTAGATTCAGACTCATGATGTTTTTTGCATGCAGTTTGGGGTTCAAGCTGGAGCAGCATGATGGTAAAACTCTTATTGACAGCATGCATAGAGAGAGCGTGTCTTGGAATCTTGTGCGATGTTTTTGTGCACAGCAAAAGGAAATTTCATGTCTTTTTTCGTATTATGGATGTATAAATGTTTCCATACAATAAAAAACAAAACAATAAGCAATTAAAACAAGTAACTGATTATTGCTGAGGCTCCACTAACTGTTGGGCCAATAGCTCCTGTGCGACGTTTTTCATGCGAATTGGAAGGAGTGCGACGTTGTTGGAATGAATGACTGTGATGCGACGTTTTAGAAGCAAACAATAGCTCCAATGTGACATGGCTCTGTTTAACCATGAAATGAAAAACACGAGGGGTTAATGATTCGAGTTATGACACGCGGGACCTAGAAGTTACTCGCATGCGGGTGGGACCCACAACTTATCCACGCAAGCATGCCCGTGCTCATCAGCGTGCCCCGACCCGAGCCAGCCACGAGCCCGAGCCAGCCCCCCCCCCCCCCCCCCGCCCTCCATTGCTTGCTTTCCCACCTTCTTCTTCCTCTGCTCCGGCAACGAAGCGCGCCGTCGGCGAGTGATGTCTAGCTCGACTTCGGCCTCCCGCCAATCATGGGCGCAGTATGGTCCACTGCCGTTGACAAGATGCCCCGATTGCCCGCTCATGGAGCCTCTGAAGCGTTTGACTTGTGTGAGGGAAGAAAATGGCAACCGTGGGCGCGAGTTTGTGAAATGCTTGAGCAAGCCACAGCCGGGGCAGGTTAGATCTGTGTTCTTGACCAATCCTATGGTCTCATTTCTCCCGATTTCTTTCTTTTTTCCTCGAATTAGGGCGGCGGATCTGGGTGGTGGATCTAGGATTCATGCGCCTCCGGCGCACTGTTTTTCAGGTTCTGAAGAAATGTGGGCATTTTGAGTGGCTCGATGACTATGTTGAAAGGTTGAAATTGGAGGGATCAACCGGAACCCAAGAGCTCAATTTTGGGGCGCGGCTTGCCGTGGAACAAGCCCCCAATTTGGCGGACAGAGCCGATCCGATGATGCACAGTGCAGAACTGAAGTGTGAATTGAAGAAAATTGGCTAGCAACTAAAGCATCTGATCGATTTGAAGCAGCAAGCAAATATGATGGCTGGAGCATTTTATGGTTGTGTCATTGCTATGGGTTTATTTTACTTGATGTTCATCAATCGCTAGAATTTGTTAGAGTTTCAGTTAGTGTGTCAACTAGTTTTAGGGTTGCCCAGTAGTTTGAGTTAGCCAGGGACCATTTGTTAGATGAATTTGAATTAGTGTGAAGCAAAACTTGCTTGAATTATTGTAATGATATTCTCAGGGGTCCTATTCAGTGTTCATGCTCTGTTTCCTCTGTTTTTGTTCTTCAGTTAGCAGAGTACACACCCAAATTCAGTTTCTAGTAAAAAAAACAAAACTGGGCTGCCGAATAGATGTTGGGTCGTGAGAAAATGGGCCCTGAGAAAATAACCATGCCCAAGACCAGCCCACCCGCGTAGGGGCACCAGCCCACCTCTAACTTCGGCAAATACAATGGGGCCCAATAAAATGTTACTTGTCCTTTTATTTTACCTTTTTCTTGCACTAAATTTTGTGATGGATAATTTTTTGATACACTAAAGCTAAATGTTAATTGTTTTTATGCATGTCTACTATTCCATGAACTAAATGAGTTGCATGCTTGCATGAAGTGCCCGAAGTAAATTAGTTTGCATTTTCTAGTTGCACCCATGTCCATAGTGGGTTTGCATGGGGCTCCTAGTTGCATGTCCATGGTTTGGCCAATATTTTGAAGATGTTGTGTGTGGTGATTGGGGTGTAGAAACCCGGGCCCGTAGCAACCCATAGCAATACACGAATAATAAGCAAAAAGAACCCCTAGCAATCCACAAATAATAGCACAAAACACACAATATATATAGTAGCATACCCAATGATTATATAGAAGCATAACGATTATATAGAAGCATACCCAACGATTATATAGTAGCATACTCATAGTTCCACGGGGCATGATAGCCTTACAACTTAAAGTACTAATAAAACTTAATAATAGTAGCATAACTATTACAACTTAAAAAAAACTAATACGATAGATCTAAGCTAGATAGATAGGGGGCACCAAACGCGGGTTCTTCGGGTTCTTCTTCTCCTCCTCCTCCGGGGTCACCTCGCTCCTCGGGCGCCCTCGCTCCTCCGGGCGCCGCCCTTCACTCCTCCCCCTCCCTGTTGTTGATGGGGTACGGGAGCGTGTGCATAACGCCGTTGTTGGGGAAGATGCCGTTGAAGTCGGTGAAGATATTGTAGGTTGTGAAAGCTATGAACTCACAACCAACCCAATACGCTCGCCCGAGGAGATGGAAAGCATCGAAAGGGTTAGTGAACGTGGCGAGGAGCCCAACCACAACGCCGTTGTGGTTGACCTCCTCAACATGGTACATCCAAGGAGAGCCGCGGGGGAGGTGGCGGAAGCCGGCCGCAAGGAAGAACTCCGTTAACTCCCTTGCGCCCCTCCACCTCGAGATCGCCCAAACCCTAAGGGTTCTCTCGACATACACTCCGTCCGGGTAGAGCCTTTCCGGCGTGGTTGGGGGGAAGCGGTAGGTGGGGCCAGTGTACTGCATGGTGGCGGGGTGGCTCGAGGGCTCGATCGGATTTGATGGAGAAGAAGGAAGACGGAGGGCAGAGGAGGCAGAGGATGGGGTGTGGATGAGGAGGGAGAGGAAGACGATAGTGCCCGGCTTAAATAGCCCAAGTGTGCGACGTGGTTTCACCGGTGAAGATGGGCGGGCGGCGTTTGGTGGCGCCCTAGAATTAATGGGCGGGCGGCGTTTGGTGGCGCCCCATGAAAGTGTGTACACGAGCGTGGGAAACGGGCTGCGATCCTTCTGTGCCACCGGTCGCGGGTCAAGGGGGACGGGTTCACTCACGCGTCTGTGCCGTCATGGGTCAAGGGGACACGCCTGCCCCGGGTTCTCAGCGTGTGCCGCCCATGCATTCATGCCGTAGCCCATTAATTTGCACATCTTGCTAGTGCCTGGCTAGAGGGAGACGTGACAATGATGGACGCCTTCATTTTCCCATCTTGTAACGGGCAGCACGCCATTTGAACTGCATCGATACCCACATCGATACCCCATGCCAGTTTTGCGTCCCCAAAGAGGAGCACGCCATGCAGCGTTGGCTTTTTGGTTGTCTTCGTCGGGCTGCTGCATTGTGGCCGGGTGCATGCTTTGATGCGACGATGCATCGGTTGTAATGGTAGGCATGCGACAGCTTACTGCGTCCATAGGGGTGGCGGAGCAGGGCTACGTCGAGGCCATGCATGCAAGCACGGGCGCAGTTCTGCAGGTGAGCATGCATGCTGCGAGTGGGCACGGGCACGCATGCAACGATGGGAATGGGCATTGCGTAGGCTTGGTCCATGCACCGCGTCAACTCTTGTCGTTGGATTCAAATGAATGGTCCTGATGCCCCAACGAGAGAGGCTGCTCCAAACCCCACCGATTCAACCAATCAGGGCGTCTCATGCGGATCGATATACACTGTAGCTAACCCTAGCGCCTGATCTCAACCGTCCACGCACAATGTTGTGGAATTAACACGTCAGATGTCCTTACTGTGAGGACTTAATCGCGAGGCAAACGCATCTATGTGGTAGCTTGAAGGGGTTGAGCGGAATCGAGAGACGCAACACAAGACAAGGGTTTAGACAGCTTCGGGCCCCGGAAAACATCATCCGGTAAAAACCCTACATGCTGTTTGAGGCTAGATCTCATTATCTTCACGTGGGAGTCGCCGTAAACCGGCTCTCCTCTTTGTGTGTAGCCCTAAGATTGTTTCTTGCCTCCCCTCCTTTGGGGAGCCCTGCCCCTCCTTATATATGTTGAAGGGGCGGGTTACATGTGGAGTCCAACTCGGACTTTAACTTAAACTATTTGGACTTCCTTTCCTGGGCTTCTTAACGTCTGCCGGTTTAACATTGTGTGCCGGCTTAACATTTTATGTTGGTTTAACATTGGTCTGCCTTGACTCCTGCCGGTTTAACATTGGTCTGTCTTGACTCCTGCCGGTTTACCACCAGCCGGTTTACCGTCTGTCTCAGCCATCTGTCTTGACTGTCTTAACTGTCCGCCGGTTTACCATCCGCCGGTTTACCAAGTCCCAGCCGGGTTACGACTCCGGCTGGGTCATACCGCGGGGTATATCCCCGACATTAGCCCCCAGTTTAATTTGGATTTATCCATGTTAAACTGATCCTGATCATCTTTGAATCCTTGTCATTTCCTTCTAGAAAATCCGGGTCAATAGGCCAGCTTCATAATCAATTTGCTGACATTGGTTTGTCACAGAGAAATATTGTGAAGAATAACTTCTTTGACTCAGCTCCCAATGCTTAACAAAAATATTGGTCTTTGAAATACTCATCTAATCTTCAGCCGGTTTAAGAATGTAGAACTTGCCGGTTTACAAATATTGATGGCACCGGATCATAACTGTTTGTTAACATCAGCTTGAAATATACCTCTTATATGCCTATTACTTGTAGCCCCCAAGTCTTAAGAAGGTAACATCCAGCTTAAGACTTGCTTCAATATAAATATCACAATCTTGAAGAAATACAGGTTGTTCATCTCAATCACTAGCCAGAATTGAGTATTCCACATATGTAGCCCCCAAGTGTCGGGTTGTCATGCTTGCAGCAACCTGGGACTTGTAATTGTCTGATGCTCATAAAAACTTCAACCAGTGTAGCCCCCAAGGGCCGGGTCATTATGCAATAATGAGCAGGGACTTTGTAAATATAATATTGTAAACTTTGAACAGCAAAGTGTAACCCCCGAGGGCCGGCTCAGTAAGATAATATTGAGCTGGGACTTTGATATATACTTCAATGAAAATAACATCATATGATGTAACCCCCATCATGGGGCTTGAATCCACATCAACAAGGTTAAGAGCCTTGTGCTTTACCAACTGAGCAATGGACCCTTCAATGTAATGGATAAAAAGCTTTGTACCTTGAATTGTTGACAGGAGCAATTGGTAGCCCCCAAGGGCCGGCTCATTATGATGTGATGAGTCGGGTCGTCAATAAGGTGAGCGAACAATGACTTTGCATTAGCCCCCAAGTGTCATGGTGCATGCTTGCAGCGACATGAGACTTGCATATTTGATGCAATCTCAACTTGAATAATGTAGCCCCCAAGTGCCGGGTCGTAAGCCTGCAGTGACTCGGGACTATTCCTTCCATTGTAGAATAATCATATCCATTGATAAAATAATAGCCATTGCGCTTAAAGCGACTTTGAAAACCTCAATCATAATACTGGTTATTGATAACCATAATAAAAATCCAACCATGTTGGCTATTTGAATAATATACCCAATGATTTATAAGCGCATAATTCCAATGGCGCAATCCAAATATATATTGGCAACTTATAGTCCAAAGCCAGGCCGGGTCAATAAACACCGGATTATAAGTGATTATGTACTGACAACTTGTAGTTGAAACTCAAGCTGGGTTAAAGAACACCGGGTTAATTGATGACTGATAGTCATGCCGGGTCGAGAGACGCCGGTTCAACATAAAATTTATCAAAAGAGAAAAATCTTGACAAAGGCGAATAAAACCGTGTAGTCGAGGCTTTTCAAGGGCTGCCAGGCCCAAATTCGAGGCTTTTCATGGGATGCCAGGCCGCTGAGTTAAACCATTTGACAAAGCCTTTTAAGGTGGGCCTCCAACTAACCAATCGTCGTTTTAACTTTGACAAGTTCAGGGTCTCGGTGAGAGTAACTGTCAAACGTTCGACGGGTCGTGCCAGGATTACCTAGATAGGAGTGGCTTACTTGATGAAGGCAGGTTAACCCGGGGTTTTAGGTGAATACACCAGGCTTCCAAGCCGTGGGTCGATACCCGGTTACAAGGGTCCTTTCAAACTCTTTGGTATTTGACACAAAGAGCCCCCAAGTAACTTTGTGAGCTGTGCTCAATGGGTGCCTATGTTTGAGTTGTGCTTAGCAACAAGACCCTCTTTGGCCCCTTGGGTGTGAAGCTCCCAAGCTTTGTTGTGGCGTGATAGCCGGATTAATGGACAGCACTCCGCTTTGCAAGCAGAAGCCCCCATGTAACCAATAATATCATAAGCCAATAAGGCGGGATACCCATGTTTGAACCGTGCATCATGGCAACAGGTCCTCTTCGGCAACCTTTAACTTTTTACAAGAGATAAATTCTTCTTGAACCGGGATTTTAAACCGGATATTGAGAGCTTCAAAGCTTTATGGGAGAACAAACTTCCCTTAAACCGGATTGCAAATCGGAATCGTCATTTTCAGCCGGAAATTTTCTGACGGCCTTTCAACTCGAACTTGCGAGAAGTTAATTCCCTTTTTAAACCGGATTTGAGTGCTTAGAGCTTTGTGGGAGAATAGATTTCCCTTGAACCGGATTATAAACCGAAAGTATCATTGTGAGCCGGAATATTTCTGACGGCCTTTAAATTTTCCTCAATATAATAGTAGCCTCCGGGACCGGGTTTCCCTTCAACATCCTGGGGCACTTGAATTTGCTGAAACTGGCAAGACTTGCTACATCATATCATCGTAACCCCCGAGTCTTAAGATGACTCAAGGAGTTGTCTTGAGATTCTCCGTACTTGACCATAGCAGAAGGTATATATCATCGTTGTTAATAACGCGATGTAAATCCACAGAAGATTGAGGTGACTACGGCGGGTTATAAATGATCCCGTATGAGCCGTGTCAGCCACTCGGCCAATGGTTTCTTCCAACTGACTCTTTGAAGTTGACCAAACTGTAGTGGCAGCAATGTGTGCGCATGTCCATTGATCCATCGATTGCAGACTGCGGCTGAATGATAATTTGTCTCCAATTTGCTGGAAGAAAACCGGGCTACCCAAGCAGTGACTGGTTTTTTACTCAATAAAATAGCTCATGCAAACAGATGCAGCCCGATGTGTTGATGTAAATCAGGCCTTGGGGGTGGCGATTTACGCACGTCCATTGACAACGGGCAAACGCGATCCCAGCAAGCTGATGTGAACCGGTACACAAGGGCAGCAGCTTGTGTGCGTCCATTCATCATGTGATATGTCCCGAATTATCCCTAGGCGAAAATATTATCAATCCGTGCGCCATATCCGTGGAATAAACCACATTTGTAGTGAATAATGGTCCTGTATATAAAATTATACAAATCAAAGTTATTTGTCCTTTTGTCGTGGGTTTGTCACGGCAGATGCCCTAGTGAAAGGACTTAGTCGTGGAGCCATCGCAACGGGTTAGCTTGAAGGGGTTAAAGCGGACACAAGGACGCAGGGAATTTATACTAGTTCGGCCCCTTCAATGAAGGTAAAAGCCTACGTCTAGTTGTGATGGAATTGATGGGGTTTCGAGGGCTTAGGGAGCAAACAAGCTTCACCTAGACCTCGAGTTGTGGTTGTCTGTCTCAAACCGTCATCGGGTCGTCCCCTTATATACACGGGTGACTCCCGTCGGTTTACGGAATCCCAATCACCCGTTCATACAAGTATCCGGGTTGGTCTCCTTCTACTCCTAACTTATCATACAAGTTATACATCATGCCTGTTTACGGCTATAAGTTCTAAACCGACTACAGGCCTTGGGCCCTTATCTGCCTCTTGGGGCTTTAACACCATTGAACTGTTGACGCAGCTAACCCAGCCCAAGCAGGCCGGTTTACGCCCCGTAGTAATATCCCCAACACCTTTGATAAAAATAAGATATGTTAATAAAACAAATTGTAGATGGATATCATCTGATGTTTGCAGATGGCAAATGACTTTGGATGATGAATAATCCGTTTACATAGCGTCCATGAATAATCCATGATGACTCCAGTGGCACTTTAATCACTCTCTTGAGGAGACCTTAAACCCGAGTGGCTCTTGCTTTTGATTCTTATGTAGACGTTGGAGCTTGGCCCTTCACGTGGGTAGCTCGAGCAGTTTGAAGGCTCGGACGGCCACTACCCCATCCCAAGGCAGCCGATGGCTCAGGGCGTAGGCGGCTCGCAGCGGCGGCCCTGTCAGCGAGGCTTTGGAAGTAGACGGATTGGTCTACGCGCGGGGTGAACCGGAGAAAACCAGAGCCGGCGAGGCGCTCAAGGGCGCAGGTGAGGCCAGCAGAGGGAGAGGCGGGTCAGACCGAGACGGAGGCAGCACAAGGGCGCGGTCTCGGCTAACGAACCGGCCCGCAAGGATGGCAGCAGCTTATAGCAATGGTGAATCGGCGCGCGGAGTAGTAAACCGGTGCGATGGATGCCGGGGTCTCGGCGGTTTGGAAACAGGCAGAGGCGGCAGCAATTTAGCGGAATAAAGATCCAGCCGTGACGAACCGGCGAGGAACGGCCGTCATCGAATAGCAGCGGGTGAGTCAGCGGAGGTGATTTGACGCCGGACTGCAGACACGGCCTGACCGGGCAACGGTTTGATTAAAACAGGGCGACCGGCGGGTCAGCTCCCGGCGGTTTGACCGAAGATGGCGACTCCAGGCCGCGCCGGTGAGGGCGACCGCAGCGGAAGACGAGGTGAACCGTGGCAGAGGTCCGGCCGGGTTGTAGCAGGGGCTTAACTCGGCGGCGGTTTGTCTTTGGGTAAAAAATTTCTGTAGCTCGACGACGGCGCCGGGTTACCAGTGCGGCAACTCGATGGCGATTCAAAGCCAGAGGCCGACGAGGCAGTTTGTGGCAGGAGCTTGACTCGGCGGCGGTTTGGTTCGGTCAGAGGCCACTTGGCCACGACGGGACCGAGCACGGCCAGTGGAGACGCGGACGTTGGAGAACAAAGCAAACCCACTGTGGCCTAGCGATGATGAATCCATCTCCGAGGTGAACCGGGGCGGCCTCGGCGATGACGCAGCCGGTTTGACGACCGGCGACTCGACGCGTGGGCGTTCGACGAAGGCGACTCACAGGCAGATGGGAACCGCAGCGGCGGGTTAGGGTGGCGCGGCTCCGGGTTGGTGATGGAGTTTTAACCCGGAGCAGAAGGGTGGGCCGGCGGCGGCTCAACGGGGACACCGGCGGTTGTGGACGCCCCTGGCGAGGTGACTTGCGGCCTGCAGCGTGCGGGCGACTCAGCCCTGGCAAGAACGACTTGAGGCGACCGGGCGGAGTAGGAGAAGGCGGGGCCGGTGCTCGCGGGCGCGAGGATGCAGAGCCGGTGCGGGCGAGCAAACCGGCAAAGGCGCCGAGCGGGAGCGTCCGCGTGAAGGAGCTGACGAAGCGAGCAGGAAACAAAGGCGGACCGGACGCCTCTTCCGGGTCGTGGTCATCGGATAACCCACGTCTGGGTCGCTTTTTTTCTTTTTTTCTTTTTTCAACCGTAGCTTGCGACTACTTTTTTGGTCTAGTAGATCCCATCAATCCGTGCGTGACTCCAGGGAGATGCCTAGCACTGGTACAGCCGGATTCCTCTCTTTTTTATTTTTTTTATTTTTTTTGGTAGTCCACGCGCTGTTTTGCCTTCTCACGCGGTAACTCCGCAAGTCCTGCTCCAGGGAGATTACTTTGATGGATTCGATTTTGACCCAGAGTGCTATCCCCTGGCTGTTTCGGCGACACACGATAGCAGCAACGAAAGTTGACCTCCTATTGGTTGCAATGGCCTTTGGACGCTCCACGCCTGGGTTGTGGTATTTTGCTATTCAATCATAGGACACCGGCGGCTCACCGGAATAGACCTTTTACTTAGCTCGCCCAGCTCAAGGGAAATAGATATCGATTTGTCTTCAAACTTGACGGGTCGCCGGGTCACGTTCATCCGCAGCACAATGCGTAACCCTAATTTTCTCTTGGACTCAAATCTGGAAAAATTGTGGGTTTCTCGATCTCCGGGAGAGATCCCTTCAAGAACTCATCATCACCGTGCGCAGGCCCCATGGTGGGCGCCAACTGTCGTGGAATTAACACGTCAGATATCCTTACTGTGAGGACTTAATCGTGAGGCAAACGCATCTATGTGGTAACTTGAAGGGGTTGAGCGGAATCGAGAGACGCAACACAAGACAAGGGTTTAGACAGCTTCGGGCCCCGGGAAACATCATCCGGTAAAAACGCTACATGCTGTTTGAGGCTAGATCTCATTATCTTCACGTGGGAGTCGCCGTAAACCGGCTCTCCTCTTTGTGTCTAGCCCTAAGATTGTTTCTTGCCTCCCCTCCTTTGGGGAGCCCTGCCCCTCGTTATATATGTTGAAGGGGCGGGTTACATGTGGAGTCAAACTCGGACTTTAACTTAAACTATTTGGACTTCCTTTCCTGGACTTCTTAACGTGTGCCGGTTTAACATTGTCTGCCGGTTTAACATTGGTCTGCCTTGACTCCTGCCGGTTTAACATTGGTCTGTCTTGACTCCTGCCGGTTTACCACCAGCCGGTTTACCGTCTGTCTCAGCCATCTGTCTTGACTGTCTTAACTGTCCGCCGGTTTACCATCCACCGGGTTACGACTCCGGCTGGGTCATACCGCGGGGTATATCCCCGACACACTACGATCGACGACCCAGTAGTGTGCAGGGTTTTGAGGGGTTTTGAGAGGGGTTTTGAGGGGTTTTGGCTGATTAGGGTTGAGCATAACTAATTCAAAAAAATTCAAAAAAATATATAACTTGCGCACATAGTCTTATTATGTCGTATAGTAACGAGAAAAAAATATAAATATGATTTACATACATTTTTACGAAAAATCCTTCACAAAATTGTCATTCCTCGAACAATGTAGTATGGAGTTCAAGGAAGAGAGTAGTGGGCACCCGAGAGTATAGGTGGGGTTTTGAAAATGAAAAGTGTGAAAACCTCACCAAAAATTCATTTTGGATTGACTAAGAAAGATCTTAACTTACTTTTCTCATTTTCATATTTTTAAACTTGTTTTATATATAATTTTCTATTAAACCTTGTTTTCCAAAAAAAGAAAATATTAGAAAATTAATTCAATAAATAGTGAGACTTTAGATTTACACTATATAGGTAGAATAGATGTGTAGAAAAATTATTTGTCTAGTTTAGACAAGGTGCAAAAAAACTTGCTTAAATATGAGGCCGTTTACCCTACCTTTGAAGGTCATTTGAGACACACTTTTCATGACTATGAGTTCAACTTACCAAAGGGTTGGGAATGATCAACAAACAAACATATTTGAGTTGAGGTACTTTAGATAGCATTAAAACATCAATACCCCATCCCTAATTCAAATTTGAGCCCAAATTTGAATTTAAATTTGAATTTTATTTGGCTGGTTTAGACAAGGTACGAACAAACAAGTTCGAATAGAAATACGGGATACATAGTGACTACCAGTACGCACCAAGTTACAAATATTATTACATGCCCCAAATTTCAAAACTGTTCTCTGTTCTACCTCTTCCTACCACGTCGCGTGCCCTTCTTCGCCTTAGCACTTCTTGTTTTTGGTTCAACTACACACACGAGTTCACTGATCATCTTGGTTTTTTCACTGGTCTTTTCAACACCTCACCAACACCCTCGTGATCAGTGTCTTCAGTCTCAATGTTGACAGCAGTTTCAGTTTCTTCGGTGTGTACCTCAACATGGGTTTCTTCAGTCTGAACCTCGACACGCTCAGGTTCAGTTTCAACCTCAAGAGCAGTTTCTTCAGTCTGAACCTCGACACGATCAGGTTCAGTTTCAACCTCGAGAGCAGTTTCTTCAGTCTGAATGTTGACTGCAGCAGGATTTTCTTCACTCTGCTCAGGCTGAGGCACACTTCTCTTCTTTCTACCGCCATTGACTCTTGCTATTTTTGTTGGCCAACACTGTTCAACAACAAGGGGCTGACTTGATCACCTCCTGGCCATTGGGAAAATGTTATAGATATAGTAATTGGAAAAAAGCACCAAATCAAAACACAGACAAATAAACAAGAACATACTTTGACTTATCAGGAGTGTAACGGCATTTGACAGATCCCACTCTGTGCCCAAGTTCCTGGCACAACTTGCATCTGTTTTTGTTACCTTTTTGGGCCCTTTTTGGCTTTCCATCTTTATTTCCGTTCTTACTACTCCCACCTTTCTCAAACCATGCCTTGAATCTACTATGTTTAGGCCTGCCAGCCTTTCTTTTCGTCAAGGGAGGACACATGGAAAATTCAATGTCCACTTCAGGCCACTGATACTGATCTGTAAGTGCTGGAATTGGAGTAGCATATGCAGCTTTGAATTTTGCTACCGAATAATATTCATGCAAATATGGGTGCATGTTTATCTTCGGTTGGGATGCTAAGAAGAGAATGGCATGCTCACATGGTTTACCAGTGTGTTGCCACTCGAGGCAAGTGCAATCATGCAATTCAGTGTTAACAACATGTCTCCTTCCAGTTTTGTTATCTCTAACTTCAGCACACCAAGGTGAAGATTTTTCGACAAACAAATGTGAAAGACATCTGCTCCTATTGACCACCTGTTGTACCACTGCTGGAAGCTTATCACCTTGCAGACAATCACCTATCCTTCTTCTCAATTCCCACAACCGCATGAGCATGATCCTGATTTGGTCAACCATGTCATGCACAGGCAAATCTTTTAACTCCTTCACCTTGTTGTTGAAACTCTCTGCCAAATTGTTGTTGATGTGGTCACACTTGATGGCAGTGTTGAATGCTGACCTGTACCATAACAAAGAATGGTAGGTGTTCAGCCATGGACCAAACTCATCACATGCTGCCATTATCTTATCAAGATGATATTTGTGTGTCTGTCTAGTGTAAGATCTTGCTGCTGGCCACATGCGCCCAAATTCTTCTCCTCTAAATTTTTTGATCAAATTCATCCACAAATGACCGAAGCACTCCCTCTGCTCAGCATGTGGGAAAACATTTTTCACTGAATTTTCAAGCCCCTTACATGCATCTGTGTGTATAGCCAAAGGTGACACTGGCCCTAGGCATCTTTTCAACTGGATCATGAACCATGTCCATGAAGCCTCTGTTTCTGACTAAAACAGGCCAACAGCAATAGGAAACATCCAGTTGTGTCCATCTAGAGCATTGCATGCTGCCAACTGACCATTCCACTTGCCTGTCAAAAATGATTAGTCTATGCTCAAATATGGACGGCACCTTGCTTTGAACCCATCAATGCAAGGCTTCAAAGCCATAAAAAACTTGGAGAACTTGACTTCACCTTTGGCTGATACCTCTGTATCTATCTCCACAACACTGCCAGTGACCTCTTTTCCACCTCTGCTTTGAAGTTGTAAAGCAACGTAAATGTATTTGCCCAATCACCATATAAATTTTTCATTGCCCTTTGTTTTGCCTTCCACACTGTGGTATATTTCAGTTTAATGGGGTACATCTTTTCCAAGTCTACTTTGAGTTTCTTCGCAGTAGTGTTTGATGTTTTGGCTAAAATTGGGGTGATCTTTTCTGCAACCCAAAGTTGTGATGTCATGGTTGATACTCTCTGTGAACTTGTAATACAAGTATGTTGATTGGGGATTTGGTTAACCCTGACAGTACTTCCATCAGGTTGCAGTCTAGTAGATATGTACCACTTGCAAGGCTTCACACTACCATCAAATCCTCTGCACCTCGCATAAAACTTCTTTCTATCAGTCCAAACAGTCTTGGCATCAAACTCATGTTTCACTGCATAAGTCTTGAAACACATCCTAAACTCCTTCATGCTTGGGAACAACTTGCCTACTTCAATGACAGGGTTTTCTTTGTCATACACATGCACCAGCTCATCATCATGTGCATCATCTACTTCATCTGCAGCTTGTTCCATCAACTGTCCATCTACTTCTTCATCAGCATTAGCAGGCAAACTAGATTCACCCCTCTCCTGCTTATCTCTGTCATCGACTGGAATGCCAAAAAGTTTGGCCATCTCAATGTCAGGCATTGGTGCAATGACCAAATCAGTAGGCTCATCTAATTCAACTACATTCCAATCAACAGTTGCTGCAGTTTCAGTTTCACCAGTCACCTGTCCCTCTTCGGCTATTACTGTAAGTTCGGTACACATGGGAATCAATGGCCTCTGTGTAGCCCAATCATCATCTACCATCTGCGCAGCCAATTGTGATGGCACATATCCAACCTTCGAAAAAAAGTTCAGATCAACGAGCTCAGCACAAAAATTAGCCCGTTTGCTTGTCCAGCCGTTTTGCCGATCGATTTCTTCAACAATCTGTTCACCATCTTCTATTCTCACATACTCTCCTTTCCAATCATCAAATCTCAACAGTGATACTTCTTGCTCTGGATCCCAAACAACATTCTCTTCAATTTTTTCCACCCATTTCTTCACTGCCGTCTCTCCCATGTTCTGTAGAACTTGTGGATCAATCTCTGTAAAATCAACCTCCCATTTAACAATTGTGTCTCTCTCAATGTTCTGTATGCTACCATCAACTAATTTTGCCTTTGATGGAAAGAAACTAACTGTCAATTCGAAGGTCCGAGCGGCAGCATCCCCTTTGTCAGTGGCGGACAGTGTGAGCCCGTGAGAAAAAGCAGACGAGGCCACCCCCTAATTGCATGCAAAATTGGATCGGGGAGAGACGCATTACCTATTCGAAGTTGAATCTAGCGGCTCCATCTCAGTATGCCCACGGGCTCCCCTCACAACCTATCAATTCCGCAAGCGAAAACAGAGTAAACGAGCAGAGATCTACGGGTCCGAGAGAGGAACGGGAGGGCGACTAGGGTTTGAATTCACTCACCATTTTCTGAGGACGAAGGCTCCGCCGCCGTTGAGAACGAGGGCTCCGCCGTCGCCACCGAGAACGCAAGATCCGCCGCCACCGGAGAAGAAGGGAGGCAGAGTGGCGGGCCCGGCACGGTCGAGCGGCAGGGCACGGTCAGCTGTTTTGACGAACAATTAAGTTGGACCCACATGTCCTAACATAAACGGGCGGGCTTGGTTGACGACCAATTTAACGCCATTTAACAGCCATGTCGTGCGTGGGCTATTTACCTGCTCAAAACGGTCGCACCACAGCCATTCCCTCGAACAACGTCGCACTCTTGCCAATTCACCTCAAATGTGTCGCACAGGAGCTATTGGCCCCTAACTGTTGTATTATCACAATGCAGAATAACCACCCTCCGTTCCATATTCATATTAATTGACACTCAACAGGATGTATCTAATTTGGATAAACCATTTGAGTAATTGAAGAACAACTAACTAGACCGGCAAACAGTTACATCCATTGCTGGTGCATACCAAACCTTACAAAAGAGTACAGATGCAACATGGATACCTACAGAACATTTCACTTCCCAAAGAGGACTGGAGATGCAACATTGATACCTACAGAACATTTCACTTCCCAAAGAGGACTGGAGATGCAACATGGATACCTACAGAACATTTCACTTCCCAAAAAACATTGTAATGGATGAGGAGGACTCGCGTCGCAGGTCTCTTCGGCAGATGGTTGACTGGTCAACCATTTGACTTTTGTAAGAAAAAATCTTCAGAAAACGTAAAATAATAAAAAATACAGAAAATCAAAAAATCAATGTTTTGCAAGAAAGTTCATGAATATGAAAAGGTTCGAAAATTTGAAAAACATTATAATTTTGGAAAAAAAGGTGGATTTGAAAAAAGTTCGCAGATTCAAAGGTTCACGCATATGAAAATGTTCATGGATTTGAAAAAAGTTCGCGGACTCAAAATTTCACAATTTTTTTACAAAAACACGGATTTTGAAGAAAAAAGGTTAATGAATTTGAAAAACATTCATGAATGTTAAAAGGTTCACACACTTGAAAAAGGTTTGTGAACTTGAAAAAAGTTCACGAATTTGAAAAGAGTTCATAAGTTTGAAACAATGTTCACGAAGTTATAAAAATGTTCACAAATTTGAACAAAAATCATAAAATTTTAAAAATTCACAAATTTAAGAAAAATTTCACAAATCAAAAATTTGGAAAAGAGTTAATGAATTGGAAAAAGGTACACGAGTTTAAGAAAAAAATAAATTTGAAAAAGTTTACAGACTGCAAAAAGTTCGTACATTTTTTTAAAAAGAAAGTACAAAAATGAGAATTTTTTGTTGGAACGTACATTACTGAAGTTTTTACAAGTGTTTTTTTTTTTTGCTGGAACCAGTGGTGTGTTGTGCTACCGAAGTTTCTACCGGCGGTTTTTTGCTGGAACCAGTCAGTGTGGATGTTGGAACCAGCATTACGGATTGCTACAAACCACAATAGCCCATGGCGAGATGCTGCATCTATGGTGTCAGCGATCTAGGTCGGCGACGATCATACATCACAACATTTGTTGCAACCGTCATCTCTGTTTACTAGAACAGGAGACTCAGAATCCTAGGACTGGCGATGTTGGGTGCTGGAACGGTTTTTAGGTGCTGAAACAACAGTGTTTTTGTTGCTGGAACCAACGTCTAAAGGTGCTACAACTGCTCATGATCCTAGGGGAAAATGAGCTTGGGGACAGATCTCAGCCTAATCCATGCTCAATTTGCGACTAAGTATTGGAAACAGATGAACTTTTTTTTTTTGAAAAACTGTTTTCAAGTTCTGAAAACCTGTTTTTAAGTTAATGAACATTTTTTTCGAAAACACGAACGTCAATTGAAATTTTGTACTTTTTTTTAGAAAAAGCAATTTTTTATTCCACGTTTTTAGGAATTTCCAAATATTTCTTGAAATTGTAAACAATTTTGAAAATTTTGAACTCATTTTTTGAAAAAATAGCATTTTTTAAAATTCATTATATTTTTTAAAACATAAAATAAAATTGAAATTAAAAATATTTTTAAACATTTTTTCAAAAAACTGAACAACTGTTTACATCCTTAAAAGCACAAAGAAATGTTGGAAACCATAAAAAATTTAAATTTTCGATTATTTTTTGAAATATTGAATAAATTTTGAAATTATAATCATTTTGTATGATTTTGATTTTTTATTTGAAAACTTACTACAAAAGGAAAAAAAGAAAATAATGAAAAATAAAATTTTAAAAACAAAGAAACCAATGAAAGGGAAAAAACCAATTTTGAAACCTTGTAGAAACCTTTTTTTGCGAGAAATTTTTTGATCTATTCAACTGTCAAGGTAGTACAAAGAACATTAGAAGTAAAATTTACATCTAGGTCCGTAGACTACCTAGCGATGATTACAAGCACTGGAGCGAGCCGAAGGCGCGCCCCATCATCGCCCCTCACTCGCCGAAACCGGGCAAACATTGTTGTAGTAGATAGTCAGGAAGTCGTCGTGCTAAAGCCGCATAGGACCAGCGCACCAGAACAGCAACAGGCGTCGATGAAGAGAAGCGTAGATCGGAAGGATCCAACCTACAGACAGAGACATAGACGAACGAAGACCGGATCCAGTCGGATCCGCCGAAGACAAACGTCGAACGTATCCCACGATATCCGTCGAAGACAAACCTTCACACGCCTTCCGACGATGCTTGAAACATCAAGGGGATGGGGGCTAGGTGGGGAGGACCTTATTCCATCTTCAAGAAGTCGCAACCGCTTCATCTTCTTAAGCATGTCTCAAATCCTAACAAAACTCTGAAAAGCACCTAAAAACGGACCCCCCCCCCTCCGCGGGCAAGTGTCGAGATCCACCGCGCCTCCATGGTCGAGGAGACGTGGTGGACCGACGGCGGTGCCGGCGAGAAGCAGGCTAACCCTAGATGAGAGTTCGCACGAGGGCGAGGGTGAAAGCTCCAAGATATCTGTAACCTTGTAGAAACCTGTAAATAGTTTGGCAGAGTTTGATTGCTCGCTTTGTTCGCTATGTGCCGAACGACGACCAAACAACCAGTGGCGGAGCTACGTGCAAGCAAAACCAGGCCGAGGGCCACCCAGCTATGCTGCAAAACGAGTAGGCCTAAGGGTAAATCTAGGCAATGTTTGCAAGAAAATTTTGGCAGTCTTTAGCTTGGCCCGCCCAGGACTTTGATTCTAGCTCCGCCAGTGCAAACAACGCAGCGAGGGTCACGTTACCTTACTAAATACGCACTTAGTCTCTTTGTAGGCCACATATTTAGCTCCTACAACCTCCTGACCTTAATTGTATTCGTCTAAACATTACTAGCACAAATGCCGTGCGTTGCAACGGAAGAAAAAAAGCATACTTCACATGAAGAGACATCTGCAATGAACCAACAAAAGCGCAACAAAGGCCCTAGTGAGTCGACGGAGATTCAGATGGAGGTGCGAGAAAAGAGGAGGAAATCATTGATGGTGAGTCATACGAACTCACTGGGGAGACAACGAATGACATGCCGCACAAACTGGTGTGGGCGAGGTCGGCTTGAGGGCTTTGACGTTGACGGCTGCGTTGGTGTAACATCCCGGGTGTCAAGCTACAGTAAACTCCTGTTAATGGTGCCACGTCATCATAATTAAATTTTGCTAATCTTCACTTTGTCCCAAACCGACCTCAAATTCAAATTAAAAGACAAGTCAAAATATTGTTTCTCCAAACTATAATACTAAAATGTTCGCATTTTAGTATAAATCCCCCTGATCTTTGTCATGTTAAAACTAACTTCATTTGACTCACAGATAAATCCCTAGGAATTTTATAAGTGTTCCAACAGCAAATAAATTGGTCCTTTCAAAAATAAAGGATTAATTGTACGCTACAAAATGCCCCTAAACTTTGTGGTTAGTTCCCAAAGCATTGCAAGGTTTTCATGTGAAAAGTTTAATGTGCAACAAAATTCTTTTGAATTTATTTAAAATGTGAAACAGTGCCTAATAGTTGAGAGCAGAAAGAAAATAGAAAAGATGAGGTGGATCACTGTGCACTTAGGCCCAATGTGCACAACACAGGCCCAACCCACCCTTGCACCTTCTCCTATCTCTGTTCACAAGGGCGTGCTGGACGAACAGCACTCGTCCATTGCTCGGATGGCCGCGTGCCGAGCATCCGCCGTCTCCCCCGCAAGGATAAGTGTAACGCCCCGGATGCAACTTTCCATATTCGTAACTCCAACTCTTGCCTTTTCCGGAGGTGCGATATGATTTTTCCTTCGTGGTTGGGTTTTGTTTTTGTTTTGCATTTTTGTTCATGTCTTGCATCTCATCTCTTTGCATCTCTTGCATTGCATCATGTCATCATGCAACCTTTTTTTAAAAAAAACCTCAACTAAATAAATTGCATAGATCTTTTGATCTATTTAAATCGAGGGAATTCACATGGTGATTTCTCTTTAAAACATATTCAAAGTCTCCTACTATTATTAGGGAGCTATAATTAATATTTCATTATTTGGAACTGATCATAACACACTAGCAAATAAATCCCAATGCCTTTGTTATCTCAATTCTTGGCCTCCAACTCTACCCATAAATCCTTTCGTCATTTTCCGGAGCTCTACCAAAATTCTCAACATTCTTTTTGTCTACACCAAACCTCGTCCTAGTTCAAACCCATTTGAATTATATTCAAATGAGTTTGAATTCTTATCGTTCGATCTGGCCTTTTCCTATTTTTCGCGGACCAAGCTTATTTTTGTGAGTCCGGGAAAATTATCCGTATGCTCGAATCCTTTCCCTAACCCCTTTTCCTTTTCTTCTCTATAATAGTTTTCTTTTAAAGGAGATAAGAGAGAGAGAGAGAGAGAGAGAGAGAGAGAGAGAGAGAAGAGGAGCCCAGCTGGCCACTTGGTCCTCCCAGCATGCCGGCCCATCTACATTTAGGCCCAACCTCCCGTGCAGGCCCAGCCGCACCCCCCTGTGCTAACCTTAGCCGCCAGGGGAGAGCCCCAGCCCCTTCTCCCGATCTCGCTCAGCCCGATCCCCTCTCCCTCTCGTCCTCCCATAGCGCCGCACACACACGCATCGAGCCAGGGAGACAAGCTCCCTGCGCCCGATCCCTCCGCGTCGTCCCTCTCCTCCGAGCGCCGCCGCGGTGACCTCTCCCCTCGCCAGGCCCGAGCCCCGCCGCCGTCGGCGACCGCCAGGAGAGCCATCCCGCGCGCGACCCCCGCGCCCGGCCCATCTGTCGGCGACCTCCGCCGCCTTGCCGCCTCTGCTTCTCCTCGCAAGCAGGACCCCGCGCCTCCTCCATGGCCCTCCTCCTCCGGTCTCCTCGTCGTCCTGCCATGGACGCCGAGCTCGAAGCTCCGGCCATCCCCATGGTCTCGAGGTCCCGCGTCGCCAAGCCACCTCCCTGCCCTCGAACCCGGGCCAGTTCTGCCGTCCGCCGTGGCCGTGGAGCTCGCCGGCGTCGTCCTCGTGCCGTCCAGCCCCGGCGACCCCTCCTGGACCTGCTGCGTCACCAAGTCCCGCCTGCTGGAGCCCCTGCTCTTTCCCTCGCGACCCGCAAGACAGAGAACGCCAAGCACCCCTTCGGGCTGTCAAGACCGCAAGCGCCAAGTACCACGACGACCGTCGAGACCGCCAAGTTCCACTACCGTCGACCCCGAAGCCCTCGGATTCGTCAAGTCCAAAGATGCAAGTCCCACTCCGAACCATGTACGACGACCGTCGCCGGAGACCCGTGTAACGTGAACGTGAACGACTACCGTCGTCGTGTACAACTACTTCCACTACTTCCTTCGACGAACTTGAACCGTCCCTAATGCACGCTTCAAAGGTATACCGCCGAGAACGACCGCCGTGGACCGAATACATGTGTTGAATGAGATGCACCGTTTTCACCGTGTCTGAATTGTCCCTCGTTGCCATGCCATCGTTTCGTGGGAACCCGGTATCCGGGATCACCCCACCATCTTGCCCAACTCGCATCCGCACGCTTCCTTTTGCACCGGTATCTCAATCGAGTACCGGAAACCGATATGTTGCCGTGGCACCATTTTCGGATTTGTTGCCGTGGCACCCCTTTCGTTCCGCCATGGTGACCAAATGCTTCATATTATGCTCATATTAACATTTTCATAAAATTGCATAAAACTTGAAATTTTCATCCGCATCATGATAACCACATTTAAAATGATTAAAATTGTTGTTTGCATTTATTTTGCTAAATGCCATGTTAAAATGATTTATTCCATAACTAAATAACTGTAACTCGGAATTTAATAATTTATATATGTAAATGGGGTGGAAAAATGCCTATTTTAACATGGTGCACTTTATTTTGCTGTTTAACAACATTAAAATTGTGTTTAGGCAGAACAGTACCAAATTCGAAATATGGACATGAGGATTTTCCGGAATTGTTGTTTGTTGTTTCCGGACTCATTTAAATTTGCCTAGATAGGTAGTTTTGTTATGCTTCACCCCTTGCCATGTTTAATAACATTTAATATTGTTGGGTAGCCTAACCAAGAGTGAACTAAATAAATGTTGTGAAGTTTTGTCAATATGCAACTCGTTGCATATTGAGCTCCATTTAACTTGTAGTGTTGTTTGTTGCACTTTGCCATGCCATGCTCATTGAACCGGACATGCATCATACTTGTTTGTGCATCATGCCATGTCTATGTGTTGGTTGTTTACTTTGTTGTTTGCTTCTTTCCGGTGTTGCTTCTTCGGGTTAGGTCCGATAGCGTTGCGATTGTGAGGATCCGTTCGTCTACGTCCGTTTGTCTTCTTCATGGACTCGTTCTTCTTCCTTGCGGGATCTCAGGCAAGATGACCATACCCTCGAAATCACTTCTATCTTTGCTTGCTAGTTGCTCGCTCTTTTGCTATGCCTATGCTGCGATACCTACCACTTGCTTATCATGCCTCCCATATTGTTAAACCAAGCCTCTAACCCACCTTGTCCTAGCAAACCGTTGTTTGGCTATGTTACCGCTTTGCTCAGCCCCTCTTATAGCGTTGTTAGTTGCAGGTGAAGACGAAGCTTGTTCCTTGATTGGAACATGGACTTGTTGTTCCTTGTTGGAACATGTTTACTTGTTGGGATATCACAATATATCTTATTTAATTAATGCATCTTTATACTTGGTAAAGGGTGGAAGGCTCGGCCTTATGCCTGGTGTTTTGTTCCACTCTTGCCGCCCTAGTTTCCGTCATATCGGTGTTATGTTCCCGGATTTTGCGTCCCTAACGCGGTCGGGTGATTTATGGGACCCCCTTGACAATTCGCTTTGAATAAGACTCTTCCAGCAAGGCCCAACCTTGGTTTTACCATTTGCCTACCACCTACCCCTTTCCCTTGGGTCTGATCAACCCGAGGGTCATCTTTATTTAGCCCCCGGGCCAATGCTTGTCTAAGTGTTGGTCCAAACTAGAGCCACCTGTGGTGCCGCCCCGGGGCAACTTGGGGTATCGTCGGTTGCCGTACGTACTGCTCATCCGGTGTTGCCCTGAGAACAAGATATGTGCAGCTCCTATCAGGATGTCGGCGCATCGGGCGGCTTTGCTGGACTTGTTTTATTGCTGTCGAAATGTCTTGTAGCCGGGATTCCGAGACTGATCGGGTCTTCCCGGGGAGAAGGAATATCCTTCGTTGATCGCGAGAGCTTATCATGGGCTAAGTTGGGACACCCCTGCGGGGTTTGAACTTTCGAAAGCCGTGCCCGCGGTTATGTGGCAGATGGGAATTTGTTAATGTCCGGTTGTAGAAAACCCGAAGTTGATCTTAACTAAAATACACCAACCTCGTGTGTAACCGTGATGGTCTCTTCTCGGCGGGGTCCGGGAAGTGAACACGGTTGTTGGAGTTATGTTTGACGTAAGTAGTTCAGGATCACTTATTGATCATAGTTGTTCGACCGTGCTTTGCCTTCTCTTCTCGCTCTCATTTGCGTATGTTAGCCACCATATATGCTAGTCGCTTGCTGCAGCTCCACCTCATACCTTCTACCCTACCTATAAGCTTAAATAGTCTTGATCTCGCGGGTGTGAGATTGCTGAGTCCCCGTGACTCACCAGATACTTCCAATACCAGTTTGCAGGTGCCGCTGAGACCGTGCAGGTGACGCACCCGAGCTCAAGGAGGAGTTCGATGGAGATCTTGTCCTTTATGTTGTTTCGTTCTAGTCGATCAGTAGTGGAGCCCAGTTGGGGTCGATCAGGACCTTTGTCGCTTTTGGGGTTTCTTCTTTTATTTTGGCTCCGTAGTCGGGCCCTGATTGTAACTGTATGATGTAATGTTTTATTCATGTATTGTGTGAAGTGGCGATTGTAAGCCAACTATGTAACTCTTTCCCTTATGTATTACATGGGTTGTGTGAAGATTACCTCACTTGCGACATTGCTTTCAATGCGGTTATGCCTCTAAGTCATGCTTCGACACGTGGGAGATATAGCCGCATCGAGGGCGTTACAAGTTGGTATCAGAGCCTTCCCCGACCTTAGGAGCCCCCACTTATTGATTGTTTTTAGCGGCCGAGTTGTGTCTAGAAAAATGTTTTGAGTCATTTAGGAATTTATATATCGGAGAGTTTAGGAATTATTTTTACTTCCCAGTCTCCTCATTGCTCTGGTAAGGCATCCTGACGTAGAGTTTTGACTCTTCTCTTCTCAAATTTCACTAAAAAAAATTTAGGATCACGCGGGTATCTTAGAATCGTTCCGATGGTTTTATGATGACAACATTGTCTTGGTTGCCTCCCGTCAGCAGGGGTTTTAGTGGAGGTGTCTCGGGGAGTTGAGCTCCGAGGTGTTGTTGTCATAATTTTATCGTTGCAGTTCTGGAATACCTGAGTTTAGTACGCCGACATCGAAAATCTCTTTTGTATAGTTGTTGGTGAGATAACCCTGATAGCCCAGTACTGAGGCGAGTGCGGGAGTATTGCCATGACTCGTATAACGGATGCTTTTCGAAGGTTGAGGTAGACGATTTCCGAAGGTTTCTTGGTTATGTGTTGAAGGATGGATACAGCTGGATCTAGGTATTGTTAGTTTGGGTGATATATTTTGTGTCCCCTGTATCCCCAACACCTGATTGCATAACCAGAAAGTTTCGGGAGTTTATAAGTGGGAATTCAAGTATCATGTAGGAATTCTTTCCAACAGACACATGATACGATATGGGATCTATCGTATGTTTGTTCCGGCTTATTTTGCAAGCCAAATCCTTTGTTTTGTTTTATTTGTGGTATTCGAGTTGCTTCGATGTCAAGTGTTGATTCCATACCTTATTCTAAGCGGTGTTCTCATATTCCTATGTGGATACCAATCCTTCATGATAACTGAGAGTGCCATGTCAATCCTTTTCAACCGGTGTGTCTCTCTTCAAGTGGATCCGATCACTTCAACATTCGCAAGATCAATTATCAGTTCTTCTCAACGGTGTTTGCTTCATCTGATCCAAGTTGTCTTTGTTTTCCCGCCCTCCCACCCTTATTTCTTCAACGACTCAGATTTCTCAATCAAGTATCCATTTTATTCTTGTGAAGCCTCTCCATTCTTCTCCTTCATGTTCTTACCCGGTGTTTCTCATGAAGATGCTAACGGAGCTTCAAGTTTATTATTCTTCGTTCTCTTTGCTTCTCCGGTGGATTCAATTCAAGCTTTCGGTGTTGATCATATTCCTTTTCTTATTTCAAGTGCTTTCTTATGCCGGTGTATCTCTTGATAATTCACTTCTCGCTATTCATTTGTTCTGGAGTGTTGAAAATATCTCAGAAGATTCAAGTTTCCATTCTCAATTCACTCAATTTCTTTTGAGGATGTTATCTCATTCAAACCATTTAATTCAACCGGTGCAATATCCCTTCCAAGCAATCGTTCAACGGTGTTTTCTTTTGAGTGGGCCCTAACCCACAGGTCTTTTCCCAGGATCTTACCTGACTCTTTTAATTTTCCCGGAGTTATTCTCAAATTATTTTCGAAGTTTGATGTAAGAATGAATTATCATCAGTCATATGTCTTTCTCCAAGATCTTTCAAATTCTTTTCATTATTGGTTCAACCTTTCCAATTCTCATTCCGGAGTGCCTCAATAATTCAGGGTGGTGTTTCTCATCATCATTCTCAACATTTGAAGACCTAAGAAGAGTTTCTCTTAAATCTTGCTCCATTCTCTTCAAGATTAATGGTTCTAGCTTGATGCCATCCTCTCATAATTGTTTTCGATTGTGAGAATTCTTTTCACCCATCCGGAGCATTTCAGGAGTCTTTTCAGTTTGATTCTCCGGAGCCCATCATCTCAGAATTATTCACCCTCAGCTTTCAGCTCTCGTTCTTCAAATCTTACCGATGGATCGTTCAAATATCCTCTAATCGATTCATGATCTCTTGTTCTCACGTATATAAATTCTGTCAAGTATCTTTATTCGTTTTCTAATTCTTCCCGGTGTATTGTGCCTTTGCGACTTTCATTTCAATTCTTACGGTGGTTCGTTCAAGAGTTCTCTTCCTTCGTTATCATATAGATTCATTCTTTCTCTCCAATCCTACCGGTGGTTCGTTGAAGACATTCCCAAGTTTGTGATATATCTCTCTTAATCCTTTCTACGAGAATAAGTAGCATGCCAAATCCGTTGCTGGTCATCAAATTTTAGTTGATGAAGGATAAGCATAATGTAATTCTTATTCGTGTTTCATCGAGTAAATTCAATTCCTTATTCCGGAGATTCATCAAAATTCTTGATCTCATTTGTTCATTTTTCTCTTTCCGGAGCTCCAGGTTATTTCAATTATATCATTTCAAAGCTTCATCTAAATCATCGCAAGGCTTCACCTTGCGTTTTTCAACTTCTCTTTCTTTCTATCATCCTTTTGTTTACCGGAGTTGTTCATGGAGGCTCTACATGGTGCTTCGTCAAGGATTCCTTTCATTCTTCAATTGTTCTTCAAGATTTCTCTCGGAGTTAAGATCCGCCAAGCTATACTCTAAAATAAACATGGTGTTCAACACATGTTTTGTTTTGAGGAGTTCAAGTATTCTTCATCTTGCAGTCCGAAGTGCAATTCTTTCTACCTTATCTTCTGAGGTGGTATTATGTCATTCTTGATAATTTGAGTACATGTATCATGATTCACATGTTGTTAAGAATGAGATATTTAAATTCATCATTTTCTCTTCGTTCAAGAGATCTTTTCAACCAATCAATCTTTTTGTTGGAGTTATATTGGGTTATATTTCACCTACAGCCTTCCCTAAGGAATGTAGCTATTTGTGGTGCTTATCAATGATCCAATTTTCTCCTTCTCATCTCGGTGAAGAAGTTTCTCTTATCTTCATTGATTTCAACCAATCAATTGTTTCTGTTAATGGCGGGTTTTCACATCATCATTTTGAGATGTTTGCCATAAGCCCATAACAAGCTTGTGCTTCTCGTTGTTGATTTGCTAACAACTCCGTTCGATTCTTCTTTGCAAGGATGTTTTCCTAGTTCATTTGTGGCAGAAGTTATCATTTTCTTCTCCATTCCTTTATTCCAATGATCTATGTTCTTTTCGTTCTTCCGGAGGCATGGTGATGTTGCTCTCTTCACTCATCATCTCGAATTGTGAGGATCGTGTTATTTTCATGCTTATCCATTTAACCGGAGTGTTGTGCCCTCTGCTCAAGTTCTTTTAATCTTATCAAGTTTCGTATCACTTTTCAACCTGAGTGCTGTCTAAAATCATTCTTACCCCTTGTGTCATTCGTTTAATTGTTGTGGAGACAGTGCGTTGATTTCATCAAGTTCCATCTTATCTTCTCAAGTTCTTGTAAATTCCTTCCATTTTCTACCGGAGTGCTGTCCAAATTATGTCATTCTTGTTCCTTGGCTATCTCGTTATACCGGTGTGGCTCCATATGTTTCTGGTCCGTTGATCTCTTGTTTCTTGTCTTTCAACCTACAAGGTTCTCATAATGTTCCTTCTTCCTCTTTGATAATGGAGTGTTTTCCACTTCGTTCATCTTCATTGTATTTCTTTTCTCTCAATTTGTTCAACCTCGCAAGGTTCATTGGTTTCACTCGTTTGTCAAATTAGCAACTTAGTTTTACCTCTTCCTCTTCCGTTTTTCTCCGGTGCCATCCTAGATCTCGGGACGAGATCCTCTCATAGTGGTGGAGTGTTGTAACGCCCCGGATGCAACTTTCCATATTCGTAACTCCAACTCTTGCCTTTTCCGGAGGTGTGATATGATTTTTCCTTCGTGGTTGGGTTTTGTTTTTGTTTTGCATTTTTGTTCATGTCTTGCATCTCATCTCTTTGCATCTCTTGCATTGCATCATGTCATCATGCAACCTTTTTTAAAAAAAAACCTCAACTAAATAAATTGCATAGATCTTTTGATCTATTTAACTCGAGGGAATTCACATGGTGATTTCTCTTTAAAACATATTCAAAGTCTCCTACTATTATTAGGGAGCTATAATTAATATTTCATTATTTGGAACTGATCATAACACACTTGCAAATAAATCCCAATGCCTTTGTTATCTCAATTCTTGGCCTCCAACTCTACCCATAAATCCTTTCGTCATTTTCTGGAGCTCTACCAAAATTCTCAACATTCTTTTTGTCTACACCAAACCTCGTCCTAGTTCAAACCCATTTGAATTAAATTCAAATGAGTTTGAATTCTTATCGTTCGATCTGGCCTTTTCCTATTTTTGGCGGACCAAGCTTATTTTGTGAGTCCGGGAAAATTATCCGTATGCTCGAATCCTTTCCCTAACCCCTTTTCCTTTTCTTCTCTCTAATAGTTTTCTTTTAAAGGAGATAAGAGAGAGAGAGAGAAGAGGAGCCCAGCTGGCCACTTGGTCCTCCCAGCATGCCGGCCCATCTACATTTAGGCCCAACCTCCCGCGCAGGCCCAGCCGCACCCCCCTGTGCTAACCCTAGCCGCCAGGGGAGAGCCCCAGCCCCTTCTCCCGATCTCGCTCAGCCCGATCCCCTCTCCCTCTCGTCCTCCCACAGCGCCGCACACACACGCATCGAGCCAGGGAGACAAGCTCCCTGCGCCCGATCCCTCCGCGTCGTCCCTCTCCTCCGAGCGCCGCCGCGGTGACCTCTCCCCTCGCCAGGCCCGAGCCCCGCAGCCGTCGGCGACCGCTAGGAGAGCCATCCCGCGCGCGACCCCCGCGCCCGGCCCCTCTGCCGGCGACCTCCGCCGCCTTGCCGCCTCTGCTTCTCCTCGCAAGCAGGACCCCGCGCCTCCTCCATGGCCCTCCTCCTCTGGTCTCCTCGTCGTCCTGCCATGGACGCCGAGCTCGAAGCTCCAGCCATCCCCATGGTCTCGAGGTCCCGCGTCGCCAAGCCGCCTCCCTGCCCTCGAACCCGGGCCAGTTCTGCCGTCCGCCGTGGCCGTGGAGCTCGCCGGCGTCGTCCTCGTGCCGTCCAGCCCCGGCGACCCCTCCTGGACCTGCTGCGTCACCAAGTCCCGCCTGCTGGAGCCCCTGCTCTTTCCCCCGCGACCCGCAAGACAGAGAACGCCAAGCACCCCTTCGGGCTGTCAAGACCGCAAGCGCCAAGTACCACGACGACCGTCGAGACCGCCAAGTTCCACTACCGTCGACCCCGAAGCCCTCGGATTCGTCAAGTCCGAAGATGCAAGTCCCACTCCGAACCATGTACGACGACCATCGCCGGAGACCCGTGTAACGTGAACGTGAACGACTACCGTCGCGAGTACCTCTACCGTCGTCGTGTACAACTACTTCCACTACTTCCTTCGACGAACTTGACCCGTCCCTAATGCACGCTTCAAAGGTATACCGCCGAGAACGACCACCGTGGACCGAATACATGTGTTGAATGAGATGCACCGTTTTCACCGTGTCTGAATTGTCCCTCGTTGCCATGCCATCGTCTCGTGGGAACCCGGTATCCGGGATCACCCCACCATCTTTCCCAACTCGCATCCGCACGCTTCCTTTTGCACCGGTATCTCAATCGAGTACCGGAAACCGATATGTTGCCGTGGCACCATTTTCGGATTTGTTGCCGTGGCACCCCTTTCGTTCCGCCATGGTGACCAAATGCTTCATAATATGCTCACGTTAAAATTTTCATAAAATTGCATAAAACTTGAAATTGTGATCCGCATCATGATAACCACATTTAAAATGATTAAAATTGTTGTTTGCATTTATTTTGCTAAATGCCATGTTAAAATGATTTATTCCATAACTAAATAACTGTAACTCGGAATTTAATAATTTATATATGTAAATGGGGTGGAAAAATGCCTATTTTAACATGGTGCACTTTATTTTGCTGTTTAACAACATTAAAATTGTTTTTAGGCAGAACAGCACCAAATTCGAAATATGGACATGAGGATTTTCCGGAATTGTTGTTTGTTGTTTCCGGCCTCATTTAAATTTGCCTAGATAGGTAGTTTTGTTATGCTTCACCCCTTGCCATGTTTAATAACATTTAATATTGTTGGGTAGCCTAACCAAGAGTGAACTAAATAAATGTTGTGAAGTTTTGTCAATATGCAACTCGTTGCATATTGAGCTCCATTTAACTTGTAGTGTTGTTTGTTGCACTTTGCCATGCCATGCTCATTGAACCGGACATGCATCATACTTGTTTGTGCATCATGCCATGTCTATGTGTTGGTTGTTTACTTTGTTGTTTGCTTCTTCCCTGTGTTGCTTCTTCGGGTTAGTTCCGATAGCGTTGCGATTGTGAGGATCCGTTCGTCTACGTCCGTTTGTCTTCTTCATGGACTCGTTCTTCTTCCTTGCGGGATCTCAGGCAAGATGACCATACCCTCGAAATCACTTCTATCTTTGCTTGCTAGTTGCTCGCTCTTTTGCTATGCCTATGCTGCGATACCTACCACTTGCTTATCATGCCTCCCATATTGTTAAACCAAGCCTCTAACCCACCTTGTCCTAGCAAACCGTTGTTTGGCTATGTTACCGCTTTGCTCAGCCCCTCTTATAGCGTTGTTAGTTGCAGGTGAAGACGAAGCTTGTTCCTTGATTGGAACATGGACTTGTTGTTCCTTGTTGGAACATGTTTACTTGTTGGGATATCACAATATATCTTATTTAATTAATGCATCTTTATACTTGGTAAAGGGTGGAAGGCTCGGCCTTATGCCTGGTGTTTTGTTCCACTCTTGCCACCCTAGTTTCCGCCATATCGGTGTTATGTTCCCGGATTTTGCGTCCCTAACGCGGTCGGGTGATTTATGGGACCCCCTTGACAATTCGCTTTGAATAAGACTCTTCCAGCAAGGCCCAACCTTGGTTTTACCATTTGCCTACCACCTACCCCTTTCCCTTGGGTCTGATCAACCCGAGGGTCATCTTTATTTAGCCCCCAGGCCAATGCTTGTCTAAGTGTTGGTCCAAAATACAGCCACCTGCGGTGCCGCCCCGGGGCAACTTGGGGTATCGTCGGTTGCCGTACGTACTGCTCATCCGGTGTTGCCCTGAGAAAGAGATATGTGCAGCTCCTATCAGGATGTCGGCGCATCGGGCGGCTTTGCTGGACTTGTTTATTGCTGTCGAAATGTCTTGTAGCCGGGATTCCGAGACTGATCGGGTCTTCCCGGGGAGAAGGAATATCCTTCGTTGATCGCGAGAGCTTATCATGGGCTAAGTTGGGACACCCCTGCAGGGTTTGAACTTTCGAAAGCCGTGCCCGCGGTTATGTGGCAGATGGGAATTTGTTAATGTCCGGTTGTAGAAAACCCGAAGTTGATCTTAATTAAAATACACCAACCGCGTGTGTAACCGTGATGGTCTCTTCTCGGCGGGGTCCGGGAAGTGAACACGGTTGTTGGAGTTATGTTTGACGTAAGTAGTTCAGGATCACTTATTGATCATAGTTGTTCGACCATGCTTTGCCTTCTCTTCTCGCTCTCATTTGCGTATGTTAGCCACCATATATGCTAGTCGCTTGCTGCAGCTCCACCTCATACCTTCTACCCTACCTATAAGCTTAAATAGTCTTAATCTCGCTGGTGTGAGATTGCTGAGTCCCCGTGACTCACCAGATACTTCCAATACCAGTTTGCAGGTGCCGCTGAGACCGTGCAGGTGACGCACCCGAGCTCAAGGAGGAGTTCAATGGAGATCTTGTCCTTTATGTTGTTTCGTTCTAGTCGATCAGTAGTGGAGCCCAGTTGGGGTCGATCAGGACCTTTGTCGCTTTTGGGGTTTCTTCTTTTATTTTGGCTCCGTAGTCGGGCCCTGATTGTAAATGTATGATGTAATGTTTTATTCATGTATTGTGTGAAGTGGCGATTGTAAGCCAACTATGTAACTTTTTCCCTTATGTATTACATGGGTTGTGTGAAGATTACCTCACTTGCGACATTGCTTTCAATGCGGTTATGCCTCTAAGTCGTGCTTCGACACGTGGGAGATATAGCCGCATCGAGGGCGTTACAATAAGGATGCCACCCGATTCCCCTCTGCCCACGGAACAACCCTAGCTCCTCTTTTTCTCCTCCTCGCATCACTGCTCTCTCCCGCACCCACACCTGACGCCGCCGTCGCCGTTTCGTCGTCGTCCGCAAGCACCGGAGCCACGCCGAGCTGCACCAAGGTGTACAGCAGCTTCGCCCAGGTGGTCTCCGTCAACTACACCCCCAGCTCGGAGCTGGGAGGCCGCTGCCACGACGCCTACATCGACCTTCCCCACCAAGGCCACCACGAGCCCGTCGTTCGATCTGTCACCCTCGGCCTCCCTCGGCCTCCTCAAGCGCACCAACGGCTCCACTGTGAGCACCCGCCCCTTCCCCTTCTCTGGATTGCTCGAATTCGCACCATAGCTAGAGATCCACATCGTAGCGCCATTGTTGTGGCCAAGTTGTCGCTGATGTGCTCAAGGAGGTTGATGTAGTCAACTCCGGGACGAACTAACAGAGTCTTCGTGCTCGTGAAGCCCCTAGGGAGTCGCCTGATCATCTTGGTCGACGGATCCAAGCCTGAGGCCTCGATCCCGTCGAGCCAGTGCCACCGCAGTCGCCCGCCTCCGCCTCGATTCCCCCCCCCCCTTGCGCCCGCTGGTTCCACCAGTGCCGTGCGCCTCGCCTCCGCCCACGCCCATGGCCGCCGTCGCCCCGGGCGCTCCCCTGCAGCCGCCTCGCTCACGCACCCCCTCCCGCGTCCATCGTCGACGCTCGCCGGCTCTTTCCTCGCGCGCCCGCTGGGGCTCTGCTCCCGCCGCCGCCTGCCGTCCAAGCGCCGCCGCCCCCGGCTGCTGCGGTTGGTCGCACCTTCTGGCCCGCGCCGGCCGTGCCGCAGCCGCCCCCGCCTAGCCTCTTTGCCCGCCGGCGCTCACCGTGCGAGCCTGTGCTCGAGCACAGGCAAGGCCTCGCCCGCTACCAATGGGGCCGGCCCCAACTTAATTAGTGTTCACCCCCCCCCTAATTAGGCACTGCCATGTGGGGCCCCTCTGCTAACTAAACCTTTTTTAAATAATTTAAATGTCTCTGTTAATAAAAACACGTATCACTCAGGAGCGGGTCCCACACGGTCTATTGACCAGTCAATTTGCTGACTGGCCTGTTCCAGTCAATGACGTGTGGGTCCAATGGACCCATTTGACCAGTCAATGGCCCATGGTTGACTGTTGAGTCAGCAGTCAACTACGTCCCACTGTCATCCCCTGGTGCAATGCTGGGTGCACTGCACCGAGTGTACCTAGTATTTCCCGTTTATTTTCGAATTAGCAATAATTTCAGAAAATGCTTCGAACTTTGATAAATCATAGAAAATAATCCGTAACTCGGATGAAAAAGTTTTATATATGAAAGTTGCTCAGAAAAATCCAACGAATCCGAATACACAACCCGTTCATCCGCCACACATCCCTAGCATAGTAAACATGCAACCTTTCCCCTCCGGTTCATCTGTCTGATAGACGTCCGGAACCGGGAGAACTTCCTGGATGTTTTCCCCCTTCGCCAGTATCGCCTAGCACCGCGTTCGAACACCTCTAGCCGCATTTATTGTCTTGTTGTGCTTATGTTTGCATGTATTTACTATTTCTTCCCCCTCTTCTCTCCGGTAGACCCCAAGACCGATGATGCCACTGTGATCGACTACGTCACCGACGACCCCTCCTTGCCAGAGCAACCAGGCAAGCCCCCCCCCTTTGATCATCCCGATATTGCCCATTCCATTCTCTCATGCTTGCATTAGATTTTGCTACTGTTATTGTTTGCTCCTATTCTGATGCATAGCCTGCTTTTGTATCTGTTGTTGTACCTTACCTGCTTATCCTAAACTGGTTAGTATAGGTTGGTTAGTGATCCATCAGTGACCCCCACCTTGTCCTTGTTGCCCCTGCTTCATCATCGAAGACCCGATCAGCGGGATCGGAGACCAGGCCCCGACACCGCACATCACTTCCCCTTAGTTGCTCGACACTACTAGGCTTCTATCTAGTGCCGAGGGTGAAACCTCTTCAGCACTTCTGATGTTAACTCTGTAATGTAGTCATTCGGCCGTGGTCATCGAGGGTGATTTCCTCCTTAACCACTTCCGATATGACTCTGTCGTGCAACCCCTCAAGTGTGAACATCGGGGGTGATTCCTCTTATGTTCACCTTGATGATTACATCTAGTGGAATTCATCGGGGGTGATTCCTCGGGTTTTCCCCTTGATGTTTAGACACACGGATACTTGGACTTTACCCTTGTTACTTGGAAAGACGGGTCGACCCTGAGGGGTACCCGCGCGAGCTTAATTGCGAGTGATGTGGAGTCGGGCGGACCTGGAAGGTGCCCGCGAGATAATTATGAGGCGTGGTCGGGCATTCCTAGCCCTTGCCGCAAGTCCTCGAGACGGGGCAACGGGGTCACCTCTTTCGTGAGTCTCTGCTTGTTACCGCGTGTTCCTAATCCACTATGATTTGGATATTTGGTCCGAGGGGCCTCTGGCCTAATAACACTAACCATCACGTGGGCATAGTATGGGCATTCTGCGTCGTATGCATCAGCCGAAGCTTAATAGACGTCAGCGACTGAGTGGCGCGCGCCGGGTTGGACTGGTAAGCTTCTTCCTTTTAAGGAGGTAGCTAGGTCTGCTCACCAGCCGCGTTCGCAACGTGCAGGAGTTCCCGGGGAGATGGCCCATGACCCCTGGGGGCATAGGTTTAGTCCGGCGTGCTGGCCTCTCTATTAAGCCTAGGTCGGGTTGCGGCGTATTGTTTGGCCGAGGCCGGACATGACCCAGGAAAGTGTGTCCGGCCGGAGTTAAGCGAGCGTGGTGGGTAAGTTGGTGCACCCCTGCAGGGAAGAAAACATCTATCGATAGCCTATCCGACGGTAACGGACACTTGGAGTTGTATCCCAATCGATACAACTAGAACTGGATACTTGTGATGAGAATTGGATGGTGATGAGAAATGGTTTGTGATGATAACTGGATAGTATGGCTCTGGGATTTCTTTCTCGCAGGGAGTCGAGAAAGGATCTCTGGCCGAGGTTGATAACACTACTACTACTTTACTTTATGCTACTCTACTCCCTCCTGTTTGCTGTAAGATGATGGTTTCTAGAAGATGCTAGTCTTTGATAGGACTAGGCCTTCTCTCTATTCTGGCACTTCTGCAGCCCAGTCCACATATACAACCTTCCTTTGATAATGTTGCATATGTAGTGTAGATCCTTGCTTGCGAGTACTTTGGATGAGTACTCACGGTTGCTTTGCTCCCCTTTTTCCCCTTTCTTCTTCTTTCCAGTTGATGCAACCAGATGTCGGAGCCCAGGAGCCAGATGCCACCGCCGATGCCTACTAGTACATTGGAGGCCGCCGACGACCAGGAGTAGTTAGGAGGCTCCCAGGCAGGAGGCCTTGCCTTTTCGATCGTAGATGCTTTTGTGCTAGCCTTCTTAAGGCAAACTTGTCTAACTCATGTATGTACTCAGATATTCTTGCTTCCGCTGACTCTTGTGTATTCGAGCTTATGTATTCGAGCCCTCGAGGCCCATGGCTTGTAATATGAAGCTTGTATTATTTTATTTGTGTCTAGAGTTGTGTTGTGATATCTTCCCGTGAGTCCCTGATCTTGATCGTACACATTTGCGTGTATGATTAGTGTATGATTGAATCGAGGGCGTCAAAAGTTGGTATCAGAGCCGACTGCCTGTAGGTAGCCCCCCTTCCAACTCCTTGGCCGAAGTTGAGTCTAGTCAATGAAAAACTTTTACTAACTAGGTTGTGTGGCTTACGGGCCCACGTCGCCATTGGGTGGTATTAGGAACTTCTATTCCTCGTCCATACTTTGGGACTCTGATCTCTCTTCCATTCGGGTTAAACGATTTTGCTAACTCTAACATTAAGATCTCGCAACTACTTCCTCCCAGAGAGCCCCTTACAGATGATCGCCTGCTGCACCAGAAGATTCTGAAGATACTCTCCCATGTTATCCCGATAACTTGTGCTCATCGCGTTTGCAATTCCCTACCACCGATAAGCCCCTATGACTAACTGCATATGCTTGTCGCTCATACCTTCATCCCCAGTTGTTGTTGTTGTTATTACAAGATACCCCGAAATACTTGTCGTTGTTCCTAGAATCTTTTTGTGCCTTCTACCATTGCAGCTTCTTTTCGAACTGCGGATAATTCACTTAGCCGGGGTTCGTTCATCCCCAGTTGTTCATATGCTTTCCAAACTACCTGAGAATGCTATCTGATCTTTCAAAAAATCCTCACCAGCCTATTGTTGTTGAAATTCTTGTTTGCTTGCATTATGGTTAATTCCATATTTCTAGTAATCTTCATTGACATCCTCTGACACTATCGTTTCGAGTCCCTTGATCCAATATGTCACGAATGCTCGTAATCCTTAGTCAGATCCTAACATTCTTCATTCCGGCTCAGACGTCATTCCAAACATGAGCTTGTTCTTGTCAAATCAAACTTTGATTCATTATCGATCTGCATCGATTCAACTCAATTATCTTTTGATCAGAGCCTCTGCTTCAGATCTTCTGATTTGAAAATTGTAATTCCTTTGTATTCAAGCTTTGAAGTTATCCAGTTATATTTATAACCTGATGCCTTTGCATTCTTTGTCCTTCTGGGTGAGTATCGATACTCACATCAGATCTTTTATGAACCGCCATATCCTTGGTTGGATTATTATCCGACAATGTCCTTCATATTCATTAAACTTGTGAGTTTTGTCCTGACTTATAATGCCTTTGGTAAATTTTATCATCTGCTTTGTCAACCATGCTGTGCTTTCGAGCTGGTATATTTTAATCCTGAAGTTAGTGGTATATGTTCCTAAGATACCCCTACCGGTTGAACCTATGCTTTCCCTAATTGGTGTGAACTCGAAAGAGATGCGAGTCATACTCTTTTGGTGCTTCACCAGATAAATCTTTCACACTACAAGTTCTTATAAAACGAGGAGTACATGAAATGATATGCATTGAAGAAGTGGGAGTCGACCTTGAACTTTGTGTTCATGCCCATGGACACGATGTGGGTCTTATCATGGAAGCTTCTCTTAAAATTAATTATCCCCATGGTATAAGATCATCTTATATCTGGGATTTGATCCTTTGCAAATGTGGTTCTGACCATGATTGTTCCCCTTTGATTCCATTTCTCGGACAAGTTAAAGCACTTGTCTTCTGCAGATCGATACATCTCAGCAACCTCTATTTTGATCTTCCTTCGAGTACTACCCTCCGGTATCTCAAGAATAACAAAGAACTGTGTTGCTTCCTATGAGTCTTCATCTGGTATTGCTCCTCAGCGATTTCAGATTGCCTCGGGTTCCGAGTTGTTGGTCACTCGAGAACACCGATAAGTTAATCGATTCCACACTTCGATTCAATAGCTCCAAGCTATTTTTGTTGCTTACGAGTTTAATAATCCTTCAAGTCATTCCTAGCATGATCGACTATATCTTTACCGTGGTAACTTTTAACTGTGCTACCTGGTCCTTCTTCCCGGAGCACAATTTCCAACAATGAGCTAAGCTTACCTCGATCTTCCTTGACTTATCATTTTCGCCTTGAACAACAAGCTTGAATTCGAGTTTGTGTTGTACCCATGGTTCCAATAACCTTTCACTTCATTAATCCTTTGACTTGATGTCAACGCCGATCGATTACATCTTCATGAAATCTCTCGACAAATGTGTCGTGATCATTACCAACATTCCGAGCTGTTCCAGGATATCAATCGAGTTCATGATGAGAAATGCCATCCTTGCCCCTTCGATGAATTGTTCCTGAGCCCGCCGGCCACAAATCACCTTTTTCTTGCTGAAATTGTATCACTTATTTTATAAGTTGTTCCGGTGGACCCTTTGTGTATCTGGAGTCTGACCTTTCCTTGATGACCTTGTCGGTGCTATCCCGAAGCATGACTGTGGTAATCAAACATCAACAAGAACATTGGAAGCATAATGATAAATGTTTCTTGATCAATTATCCAAACACCGATGTATGGGTAACATCATGAATACCCTCGCCCCTTTACCTAATTGGTTATCTACTTGCTGTCATGTCATGGATGGGAAAGATATACTCCTGATACTAGGGTATAATCATATTTTCCTTTCCATTGTTTTGTATAACCTGTCTTGTGATCTATGATATAAGAAATAGTATTTCCTTGCCTATGTAAACACCTCGGTGCACAAACTCTGTCGGTACGACCTTGTTACTATTGTTGATGACATTTCGGTAACCACCGATGGACGAGAACTTTGCCTATTGGCCCGCCTCGTTCGACGAGCAGGAAAATGATTCTCTTCGTCCCTCGCCCTTGGTACCAACGTTGTTGCCAACATAACTAAAAGGCTATCCTCTAACATGCCTTGCTACCATGACCGTGTAAAATGTTAGCACCCTTCCTGCTTTTAACCCTCATGGTGGGCCCATAACCCACAGTTCCACAGGATCAAAACCTGACTCTCCTGTAACCCCCTCTGTTTCTAAAGTTATTCCTCACGCTTGGCTTCGTATGTAGATCACGAGCCACCGCCCGAGAGATTATCTATTCCCGATGCTCTGAACCCCCCCTTCTCACACTATGTTCAAGTATCGATCGTTTGTCCATTCGGTTGAAACTCCCTATTGTACCTTCATATTTTTCTCTCGATGTTTTCTTAAGTTTCAACTCGAGAGATACTTCTGCCACATTCCCTGATTTGTTCACCAGATAATTAACCCTATAAGGGTCAGTTCTCCCGAAGTTACTCTTTACTTCCCCACTTAAATCTCGGGACGAGATTTCTTGTAGTGGAGGAGATTTGTAACATCTCGGGTGTCAAGCTACAGTAAACTCCTGTTAATGGTACCACATCATCATAATTAAATTTTGCTAATCTTCACTTTGTCCCAAACCGACCTCAAATTCAAATTAAAAGACAAGTCAAAATATTGTTTCTCCAAACTATAATACTAAAATGTTCGAATTTTAGTATAAATCCCCCTAATCTTTGTCATGTCAAAACTGAAGGAAATATGCCCTAGAGGCAATAATAAAGTTATTATTTATTTCCTTACATATCATGATAAATGTTTATTATTCATGCTAGAATTGTATTAACCGGAAACATAATACATGTGTGGATAAATAGACAAACAGAGTGTCACAATATGCCTCTACTTGACTAGCTTGTTAATCAAAGATGGTTAAGTTTCCTAACCATAGACAAAGGAGTTGTCATTTGATTAACAAGGTCACATCATTAGTTGAATGATCTGATTGACATGACCCATTCCATTAGCTTAGCACCCGATCGTTTAGTATGTTGCTATTGCTTTTATCCATGACTTATACATGTTCCTATGACTATGAGATTATGCAACTCCCGTTTACCGTAGGAACACTTTTTGTGCTACCAAACGTCACAACGTAACTGGGTGATTATAAAGGTGCTCTACAGGTGTCTCCGAAAGTATTTGTTGGGTTGGCGTATTTCAAGATTAGGATTTGTCACTCCGAATGTCGGAGAGGTATCTCAGGGCCTTCTCGGTAATGCACATCACATAAGCCTTGCAAGCATTGCAACCAATGAGTTAGTTGCGAGATGATGTATTACGGAATGAGTAAAGAGACTTGCCGGCAACGAGATTGAACTAGGTATTGGATACCGACGATCGAATCTTGGGCAAGTAACATACCGATGACAAAGGGAACAACGTATGTTGTTATGCGGTCTGACCGATAAAGATCTTCGTAGAATGTGTAGGAGCCAATATGGGCATCCAGGTCCCGCTATTGGTTATTGACCAGAGATTTGTCTCAGTCATGTCTACACCGTTCTCGAACCGTAGGGTCCGCACGCTTAAGGTTACGATGACAGTTATTATGAGTTTATGCATTTTGATGTACCGAAGTTAGTTCGGAGTCCCGGATGAGATCACGGACATGACGAGGAGTCTCGGAATGGTCGAGACATAAAGATTGATATATTGGACGGCTATATTCGGACATCAGAATGGTTCCGAGTGGTTTCGGATAAAACCGGAGTGCCGGAGGGGTTACCGGAAACCCCCGGGGAAGTAATGGGCCTTATTGGGCCGCGAGGGGAGAGAGAGGGCTGCGCCAGGAGGTGGCGCCCCCCCCATGGGGAGTCCGAATTGGACAAGGAGGGGAGGCGCGGCCCCCCTTTCCCTCTCCCTCTCCCTCTCTTTCCTTCCCCCTTCTCCTTCCTAGTTGGACTAGGAAAGGGGAGTCCTACTCCCACCGAGAGGAGGACTCCCTCTCCCTTTGGCGCGCCCCTCTAGGGCTAGCCGGCCTCCCCCTTGCTCCTTTATATACGAGGGCAGGGGGCACCCCAAGACACACAAGTTGATCCTTGAGATCGTTCCTTAGCCGTGTGCGGTGCCCCCCTCCACCATATTCCACCTCGATCATATCATTGCAGTGTTTAGGCGAAGCCCTGCGTCGGTAGAACATCAAGATCGTCACCACACCGTCGTGCTGACGGAACTCATCCCCGAAGCTTTGCTGGATCGGAGCCCGGGGAACGTCATCGAGCTGTACGTGTGTCAAGAACTCGGAGGCGCCGGAGTAACGGCGCTTGGATCGGTCGGATCGGGAAGAGGACGTATGACTCCTTCCTCTACATTGTGTCAACGCTTCCGCTTCGGTCTACGAGGGTACGTAGACAACACTCTCCCCTCTCGTTGCTATGCATCACCATGATCTTGCGTGTGCGTAGGAAATTTTTTGAAATTACTACGTTCCCCAACAGTGGCATCCGAGCCTAGGTTTTTATGGTTTGATGTTTTGCACGAGTAGAACACAAGTGAGTTGTGGACGATACAAGTCATACTGCCTACCAGCATGTCATACTTTGGTTCGGTGGTATTGTTGGATGAAGCGGCCCGGACCGACATTACGCGTACGCTTACGCGAGACTAGTTCTACCGCCGTGCTTTGCACACAGGTGGCTGGCGGGTGTCAGTTTCTCCAACTTTAGTTGAACCGAGTATGGCTACGCCCGGTCCTTGAGAAGGTTAAAACGGAGTCTATTTGACAAACTATCGTTGTGGTTTTAATGCGTAGGTGAGATTGGTTCTTGCTTAAGCCCGTAGCAGCCACGTAAAATTTGCAACAAACAAAGTAGAGGACGTCTAACTTGTTTTTGCAGGGCATGTTGTGATGTGATATGGTCAAGACATGATGCTAAATTTTATTGTATGAGATGATCATGTTTTGTAACCGAGTTATCGGCAATCGACTGTTGGGGAACGTTGCAGAAAATTAAAATTTTTCCTACGGTTTCACCAAGATCCATCTATGAGTTCATCTAGCAACGAGTATTCAGATTAGATAGCATCTACATACCACTTTGTAGATCGCAACGGAAGCGTTCGAGTGAACGTGGATGAGGTAGTCGTACTTGCCGTGATCCAATTCACCGATGATCTAGTGCCGAACGGACGGCACCTCCGCGTTCAACACACGTACGGAAAGCGTGACGTCTCCTCCTTCTTGATCCAGCAAGGCAAAGGAGAGGTTGGGGAAGAAGGTTCCAGCAGCAGCACGACGGCGTGGTGATGGTGGAACTGCAGTACTCCGGCAGGGCTTCGCCGTGCTCAATGGAGGAGGAGGAGGAGGTGTTGGAGAGGGAGAGGGAGGCGCCAGGGCAATGGGGTGGTCAGCCCCCTCTCCCCTCCCTCCTTTATATAACCCCCAAGGGGGGCGCCTGCCCTAGGAGATGAGATCTCCTAGGGGGGGCGGCGGCCAGGGAAGGGGGGCTTGCCCCCCAAGCAAAGGGGGCGCCCCCTTTAGGGTTTTTCCCTCCCCCCAAACCCTAGGCGCATGGGCCCATGGGGGGGGAGGCGCACCAGCCCACTATGGGCTGGTTCCCTCCCTCATACAGCCCATGGGGCCCTCCGGGATAGGTGTCCCCACCCGGTGGACCCCCGGGGACCCTCCGGTGGTCCCGGTACAATACCGATAACCCCGAAACTTGTCCCGATGTCCGTATGATGACTTTCCATATATAAATCTTTACCTCCGGACCATTCCGAAACTCCTCGTGACATCCGGGATCTCATCCGGGACTCCGAACAACATTCGGGTTACTGCACATACATATCCCTACAACCCTAGCGTCACCGAACCTTAAGTGTGTAGACCCTACGGGTTCGGGAGACATGCAGACATGACCGAGACGGCTCTCGGGCAATAACCAACAGCGGGATCTGGATACCCATGTTGGCTCCCACATGCTCCACGATGATCTCATCGGATGAACCACGATGTCAAGGATTCAATTAATCCCGTATACGATTCCCTTTGTCAATCGGTATTTTACTTGCCCGAGATTCGATCGTCGGTATCCCAATACCTTGTTCAATCTCGTTACCGGCAAGTCACTTTTCTCGTACCGTAATGCATGATCCCGTGATCAAACACTTTGATCACATTGAGCTCATTGTGATGATGCATTACCGAGAGGGCCCGGTGATACCTCTCCGTCAAGCGGAGTGACAAATCCCAGTCTCGATCCATGTCAACCCAACAGACACTTTCAGAGATACCCGTAGCATACCTTTATAGTCACCCAGTTACGTTGTGACGTTTGGCACACCCAAAGCACTCCTACGGTATCCGGGAGTTACACGATCTCATGGTCTAAGGAAAGGATACTTGACATTGGAAAACTCTTAGCAAACGAACTATGCGATCTTATGCTATGTTTAGGATTGGGTCTTGTCCATCACATCATTCTCCTAATGATGTGATCCCGTTATCGATGACATCCAATGTCCATAGTCAGGAAACCATGACTATCTTTCGATCAACGTGCTAGTCAACTAGAGGCTCACTAGGGACATATTGTTGTCTGTTATTCACACATGTATTACGATTTCCGGTTAACACAATTATAGCATGAATAAAGACAATTATCATGAATAAGGAAATATAATAATAATGCTTTTATTATTGCCTCTAGGGCATATTTCCAATAGTCTCCCACTTGCACTAGAGTCAATAATCTAGTTACATTGTGATGAATCGAACACCCATAGAGTTCTGGTGCTGATCATGTTTTGCCTTAGGGAGAGGTTTAGTCAACGGATCTGCGACATTCAGATCCGTGTGCACTTTACAAATTTCTATGTCTCCATCTTGAACATTTTCATGAATGGAGTTGAAGCGACGCTTGATGTGCCTGGTCTTCTTGTGAAACCTGGGCTCCTTTGCAAGTGCAATGGCTCCAGTGTTGTCACAGAAGAGCTTGATTGGCCCCGACGCATTGGGTATGACTCCGAGGTCGGTGATGAACTCCTTCACCCAAATTGCTTCATGTGCTGCCTCCGAGGCTGCCATGTACTCCGCTTCACATGTAGATCCCGCCACGACGCTTTGCTTGCAACTGCACCAGCTTACTGCCCCACCATTCAAAATATACACGTATCCGGTTTGTGACTTAGAGTCATCCAGATCTGTGTCGAAGCTAGCGTCGACGTAACCCTTTACGATGAGCTCTTCGTCACCTCCATAAACGAGAAACATTTCCTTAGTCCTTTTCAGGTACTTCAGGATATTCTTGACCGCTGTCCAGTGTTCCTTGCCGGGATTACTTTGGTACCTACCTACCAAACTTACGGCAAGGTTTACATCAGGTCTGGTACACAGCATGGCATACATAATAGAACCTATGGCTGAGGCATAGGGGATGACACTCATCTCTTCTATATCTTCTGCCGTGGTCGGACATTGAGCTGAGCTCAATTTCACACCTTGTAACACAGGTAAGAACCCTTTCTTAGATTGATCCATATTGAACTTCTTCAATATTTTATCAAGGTATGTGCTTTGTGAAAGACCTATGAGGCGTCTCGATCTATCTCTATAGATCTTGATGCCTAATATATAAGCAGCTTCTCCAAGGTCCTTCATTGAAAAACTTTTATTCAAATAGGCCTTAATGCTGTCCAAGAGTTCTATATCATTTCCCATCAAAAGTATGTCGTCTACATATAATATGAGAAATGCTACAGAGCTCCCACTCACTTTCTTGTAAACACAGGCTTCTCCATAAGTCTGTGTAAACCCAAACGCTTTGATCATCTCATCAAAGCGAATGTTCCAACTCCGAGATGCTTGCACCAGCCCATAGATCGAGCGTTGGAGCTTGCACACCTTGTCAGCATTCTTAGGATCGACAAAACCTTCCGGCTGCATCATATACAATTCTTCCTTAAGGAAACCATTAAGGAATGCCGTTTTGACGTCCATTTGCCATATCTCATAATCATAGTATGCGGCAATTGCTAACATGATTCGGACGGACTTCAGCTTCGCTACCGGTGAGAAAGTCTCATCGTAGTCAATTCCTTGAACTTGTCGATAACCCTTAGCGACAAGCCGAGCTTTATAGATGGTCACATTACCATCCGCGTCTGTCTTCTTCTTAAAGATCCATTTATTTTCTATGGCTCGCCGTTCAATGGGCAAGTCAGTCAAAGTCCATACTTCGTTTTCATACATGGATCCTATCTCGGATTTCATGGCTTCCAGCCATTTGTCGGAATCCGGGCCCGCCATTGCTTCCTCATAGTTTGAAGGTTCTCCGTTGTCTAACAACATGATTTCCAAGACAGGGTTGCCGTACCACTCTGGTGCGGAACGTGTCCTTGTGGACCTTCGAATTTCAGTAGGAGCTTGATCAGAAGTATCTTGATCATAATCATTAATTTCCTCTCTAGTCGGTGCAGGCACCTCAGGAACGATTTCTTGAGTTTCGCCATTTTCCGGTTCAAGAGGCAACACTTCATCAAGTTCTACTTTCCTCCCACTTACTTCTTTCGAGAGAAACTCTTTCTCCAGAAAGGATCCATTCTTGGCAACAAAGATCTTGCCTTCGGATCTGAGGTAGAAGGTATACCCAACAGTTTCTTTAGGGTATCCTATGAAGACGCATTTTTCCGACTTGGGTTCGAGCTTTTCAGGTTGAAGTTTCTTCACATAAGCATCGCATCCCCAAACTTTTAGAAACGACAGCTTAGGTTTCTTCCCAAACCATAATTCATACGGTGTCGTCTCAACGGATTTCGACGGTGCCCTATTTAAAGTGAATGCAGCAGTCTCTAAAGCATAGCCCCAAAAAGATAGCGGTAAATCGGTAAGAGACATCATAGATCGCACCATATCTAATAGAGTGCGATTACGACGTTCGGACACACCATTACGCTGAGGTGTTCCAGGCGGCGTGAGTTGTGAAACTATTCCACATTTTCTTAAGTGTGTGCCAAATTCGTGACTCAAGTATTCTCCTCCACGATCTGATCGTAGAAACTTGATCTTTCTATCACGTTGATTCTCAACCTCACTCTGAAATTCCTTGAACTTTTCAAAGGTTTCAGACTTGTGTTTCATTAAGTAGATATACCCATATCTACTCAAGTCATCAGTGAGGGTGAGAACATAACGATAGCCACCGCGAGCCTCAACACTCATTGGACCACACACATCGGTATGTATGATTTCCAATAAGCTGGTTGCTCGCTCCATTGTTCCTGAGAACGGAGTCTTGGTCATTTTACCCATGAGGCATGGTTCGCACGTGTCAAATGATTCATAATCAAGAGACTCTAAAAGTCCATCTGCATGGAGCTTCTTCATGCGTTTGACACCTATGTGACCAAGGCGGCAGTGCCACAAATATGTGGGACTATTGTTATCAACTTTAACACTTTTGGTACTCACACTATGAATATGTGTATCATCACGTACGAGATTCATCAAGAATAAACCATTAACCATCGGAGCATGACCATAAAACATATCTCTCATATAAATAGAACAACCATTATTCTCGGATTTAAATGAGTAGCCATCTCGAATTAAGCGAGATCCGGATACAATGTTCATGCTCAAACTTGGTACTAAATAACAATTATTGAGGTTTAAAACTAATCCCGTAGGTAAATGTAGAGGCAGCGTGCCGACGGCGATCACATCGACCTTGGAACCATTCCCGACGCGCATCGTCACCTCGTCCTTCGCCAGTCTCCGTTTATTCCGCAGCTCCTGCTTTGAGTTACAAATGTGAGCAACTGCACCGGTATCAAATACCCAAGAGCTACTACGAGTACTGGTAAGGTACACATCAATTACATGTATATCACATATACCTTTGGTTTTGCCGGCCTTCTTGTCCGCTAAGTATTTGGGGTAGTTTCGCTTCCAGTGACCACTTCCCTTGCAATAAAAGCACTCAGTTTCGGGCTTGGGTCCATTCTTTGGCTTCTTCCCGGCAACTTGCTTACCGGGCGCGGCAACTTCCTTGCCGTCCTTCTTGAAGTTCTTTTTACCCTTGCCCTTCTTGAACTTAGTGGTTTTATTCACCATCAACACTTGATGCTCCTTCTTGATTTCTACCTCTGCTGATTTCAGCATAGCATACACCTCAGGAATGGTCTTTACCATCCCCTGCATATTGTAGTTCATCACAAAGCTCTTGTAGCTAGGTGGAAGCGACTGGAGGATTCTGTCAATGACCACTTCTTCCGGAAGATTAACTTCCAGTTGAGTCAAGCGGTTGTGCAACCCAGACATTCTGAGTATGTGCTCACTGACAGAGCTATTTTCCTCCATCTTACAGCTAAAGAATTTGTTGGAGATCTCATATCTCTCGACCCGGGCATGAGCTTGGAAAACCATTTTCAGCTCTTCGAACATCTCATATGCTCCATGTCTCTCAAAACGCTTTTGGAGCCCCGGCTCTAGGCTGTAAAGCATGCCGCACTGAACGAGGGAGTAATCATCGCATCGCGATTGCCAAGCGTTCATAACGTCTTGTTGTGCAGGGAGAACAGGTGCGTCACCCAGCGGTGCTCGTAGGACATAATCTTTCTTGGCAGCTATGAGGATGATCCTCAGGTTCCGGACCCAATCCGTATAGTTGCTACCATCGTCTTTCAGCTTGGTTTTCTCTAGGAACGCGTTGAAGTTGAGGACTACGTTGGCCATTTGATCTACAAGACATATTGTAAAGATTTAGACTAAGTTCATGATAATAAAGTTCATTTAATCAAATTATTTAATGAACTCCCACTTAGATAGACATCCCTCTTCCAGTCATCTAAGTATTACATGATCCGAGTCAACTAGGCCATGTCCGATCATCACGTGAGACGGACTAGTCAACATCGGTGAACATCTTCATGTTGATCGTATCTTCTATACGACTCATGCTCGACCTTTCGGTCTTCCGTGTTCCGAGGCCATGTCTGTACATGCTAGGCTCGTCAAGTCAACCTAAGTGTTTTGCGTGTGTAAATCTGTCTTACACCCGTTGTATGTGAACGTTAGAATCTATCACACCCGATCATCACGTGGTGCTTCGAAACAACGAACTGTCGCAACGGTGCACAGTTAGGGTGAACACTTTCTTGAAATTATTATGAGGGATCATCTTATTTACTACCGTCGTTCTAAGTAAACAAGATGCAAAACATGATAAACATCACATGCAATCAAATAATAAACGTGACATGATATGGCCAATATCACATAGCTCCTTCGATCTCCATCTTGGGGCTCCATGATCATCTTGTCACCGGCTTGACACCATGATCTTCATCATCATGATCTTCATCATCGTGTCTCCATGAAGTTGCTCGCCAACTATTACTTCTACTACTATGGCTAACGTGTTTAGCAATAAAGTAAAGTAATTTACATGGCGATTCTCAATGACACGCAAGTCATACAAAAAATAAAGACAACTCCTATGGCTCCTGCCGGTTGTCATACTCATCGACATGCAAGTCGTGATTCCTATTACAATAGCATGAACATCTCATACATCACATATAGATCATTCATCATACATCACAACTTTGGCCATATCATATCACATAGCACTTGCTGCAAAAACAAGTTAGACGTCCTCTAATTGTTGTTGCAAGTTTTACGTGGCTGAATTAGGGTTCTAGCAAGAACGTTTTCTTACCTACGTTAAAACCACCACAACGTGATTTGTCAACTTCTATTTACCCTTCATAAGGACCCTTTTCATCGAATCCGCTCCAACTAAAGTAGGAGAGACAGACACCCGCCAGCCACCTTATGCAACTAGTGCATGTTCGTCGGTGGAACCGGTCTCACGTAAGCGTACGTGTAAGGTTGGTCCGGGCCGCTTCATCCCACAATACCGCTGAAGCAAGATAAGACTAGTAGCGGCAAGAAGAGTTGACAACATCTACGCCCACAACAAATTGTGTTCTACTCGCGCAAGAAGAACTACGCATAGACCTAGCTCATGATGCCACTGTTGGGGAACGTTGCAGAAAATTAAAATTTTTCCTACGGTTTCACCAAGATCCATCTATGAGTTCATCTAGCAACGAGTATTCAGATTAGATAGCATCTACATACCACTTTGTAGATCGCAACGGAAGCGTTCGAGTGAACGTGGATGAGGTAGTCGTACTTGCCGTGATCCAATTCACCGATGATCTAGTGCCGAACGGACGGCACCTCCGCGTTCAACACACGTACGGAAAGCGTGACGTCTCCTCCTTCTTGATCCAGCAAGGCAAAGGAGAGGTTGGGGAAGAAGGTTCCAGCAGCAGCACGACGGCGTGGTGATGGTGGAACTGCAGTACTCCGGCAGGGCTTCGCCGTGCTCAATGGAGGAGGAGGAGGTGTTGGAGAGGGAGAGGGAGGCGCCATGGCAATGGGGTGGTCAGCCCCCTCTCCCCTCCCTCCTTTATATAACCCCCAAGGGGGGGGCGCCTGCCCTAGGAGATGAGATCTCCTAGGGGGGGGCGGCGGCCAGGGAAGGGGGGCTTGCCCCCCAAGCAAAGGGGGCGCCCCTTTAGGGTTTTTCCCTCCCCCCAAACCCTAGGCGCATGGGCCCATGGGGGGGAGGCGCACAAGCCCACTATGGGCTGGTTCCCTCCCTCATACAGCCCATGGGGCCCTCCGGGATAGGTGGCCCCACCCGGTGGACCCCCGGGGACCCTCCGGTGGTCCCGGTACAATACCGATAACCCCGAAACTTGTCCCGATGTCCGTATGATGACTTTCCATATATAAATCTTTACCTCCGGACCATTCCGAAACTCCTCGTGACATCCGGGATCTCATCCGGGACTCCGAACAACATTCGGGTTACTGCACATACATATCCCTACAACCCTAGCGTCACCGAACCTTAAGTGTGTAGACCCTACGGGTTCGGGAGACATGCAGACATGACCGAGACGGCTCTCGGGCAATAACCAACAGCGGGATCTGGATACCCATGTTGGCTCCCACATGCTCCACGATGATCTCATCGGATGAACCACGATGTCAAGGATTCAATTAATCCCGTATACGATTCCCTTTGTCAATCGGTATTTTACTTGCCCGAGATTCGATCGTCGGTATCCCAATACCTCGTTCAATCTCGTTACCGGCAAGTCACTTTTCTCGTACCGTAATGCATGATCCCGTGATCAAACACTTTGATCACATTGAGCTCATTGTGATGATGCATTACCGAGAGGGCCCGGTGATACCTCTCCGTCAAGCGGAGTGACAAATCCCAGTCTCGATCCATGTCAACCCAACAGACACTTTCAGAGATACCCGTAGCATACCTTTATAGTCACCCAGTTACGTTGTGACGTTTGGCACACCCAAAGCACTCCTACGGTATCCGGGAGTTACACGATCTCATGGTCTAAGGAAAGGATACTTGACATTGGAAAACTCTTAGCAAACGAACTATGCGATCTTATGCTATGTTTAGGATTGGGTCTTGTCCATCACATCATTCTCCTAATGATGTGATCCCGTTATCGATGACATCCAATGTCCATAGTCAGGAAACCATGACTATCTTTCGATCAACGTGCTAGTCAACTAGAGGCTCACTAGGGACATATTGTTGTCTGTTATTCACACATGTATTACGATTTCCGGTTAACACAATTATAGCACGAATAAAGACAATTATCATGAATAAGGAAATATAATAATAATGCTTTTATTATTGCCTCTAGGGCATATTTCCAACACCGACAGGAGCCGTTTGGTTGTCGCTTTATTGTATGCAATGCAATCGCCCTGTAATGCTTTACTTTATCACTAAGCGGTAGCGATAGTCGTAGAAGCATAAGATTGGCGAAACGACAACGATGCTACGATGGAGATCAAGGTGTCGCGCCGGTGACGATGGTGATCATGCATGATGGTGCTGCGGAGATGGAGATCACAAGAACAAGATGATGATGGCCATATCATATCACTTATATTGATTGCATGTGATGTTTATCTTTTTATGCATCTTATTTTGCTTTGATTGACGGTAGCATTATAAGATGATCTCTCACTAAATTATCAAGAAGTGTTCTCCCTGAGTATGCACCGTTGCCAAAGTTCGTCGTGCCCAGAAACCACGTGATGATCGGGTGTGATAAGCTCTACGTCCATCTACAACGGGTGCAAGCCAGTTTTTGCACATGCAGAATACTCGGGTTATACTTGACGAGCCTAGCATATGCAGATATGGCCTCGGAACACGGAGACCGAAAGGTCGAGCGTGAATCATATAGTAGATATGATCAACATAATGATCTTCACCATTGAGAACTAATCCATTTCACGTGATGATCGGTTATGGTTTAGTTTGATTTGGATCACGTGATCACTTAGAAGATTAGAGGGATGTTTATCTAAGTGGGAGTTCTTAAGTAATATGATTAATTGAACTTAAATTTATCATGAACTTAGTCCCTGATAGTATCTTGCTTGTTTATGTTGATTGTAGATAGATGGCTCGTGCTGTTGTTCCGTTGAATTTTAATGCATTCCTTGAGAAAGCAAAGTTGAAAGATGATGGTAGCAATTACACGGACTGGGTCCGTAACTTGAGGATTATCCTCATTGCTGCTCAGAAGAGTTACGTCCTGGAAGCACCGCTGGGTGCCAGGCCTGCTGCTGGAGCAACGCCATATGTTATGAACGTCTGGCAGAGCAAAGCTGATGACTACTCGATAGTTCAGTGTGCCATGCTTTACGGCTTAGAGCCGGGACTTCAACGACGTTTTGAACATCATGGAGCATATGAGATGTTCCAGGAGTTGAAGTTGATATTCCAACAGAATGCCCGGATTGAGAGATATGAAGTCTCCAATAAGTTCTATAGCTGCAAGATGGAAGAGAATGGTTCTGTCAGTGAGCATATACTCAGAATGTCTGGATATTACAATCACTTGAGCCAACTGGGAGTTAATCTTCCGGATGATTGTGTCATTGACAGAATTCTCCAATCACTGCCACCAAGCTACAAAGGCTTCGTGATGAACTATAATATGCAAGGGATAGATAAGACTATGCCCGAGCTCTTCGCAATGCTAAAGGCTGCGGAGGTAGAAATCAAGAAGGAGCATCAAGTGTTGATGGTCAATAAGACCACTAGTTTCAAGAAAAAGGGCAAAGGGAAGAAGAAGGGGAACTTCAGGAAGAACAGCAAACAAGTTGCTGCTCAAGAGAAGAAACCCAAGTCTGGACCTAAGCCTGAAACTGAGTGCTTCTACTGCAAGCAGACTGGTCACTGGAAGCGGAACTGCCCCAAGTATGGCGGACAAGAAGGATGGAAGAGTGAACAAAGGTATATGTGATATACATGTTATTGATGTGTACCTTACTAGAGCTCGCAGTAGCACCTGGGTATTTGATACTGGTTCTGTTGCTAATATTTGCAACTCGAAACAGGGACTATGGATTAAGCGAACACTGGCAAAGGACGAGGTGAGGATGCGCGTGGGAAACGGTTCCAAAGTCGATGTGATCGTAGTCGGCACGCTACCTCTACATCTACCTTCGGGATTAGTATTAGACCTAAAAAATTGTTATTTGGTGTCAGCGTTGAGCATGAACATTATATCTGGATCTTGTTTGATGCGAGACAGTTATTCATTTAAATCACAGAATAATGGTTGTTCTATTTATATGAGTAATATCTTTTATGGTCATGCACCCTTGAAGAGTGGTCTATTTTTGATGAATCTCGATAGTAGTGATACACATATTCATAATGTAGAAGCAAAAAGATGCAGAGTTGATAATGATAGTGCAACTTATTTGTGGCACTGCCGTTTAGGTCATATCAGTATAAAGCGCATGAAGAAACTCCATACTGATGGACTTTTAGAGTCACTTGATTATGAATCACTTGGCACTTGCGAACCGTGCCTCATGGGCAAGATGACTAAAACAACGTTCTCCGGTACTATGGAGAGAGCAACAGATTTGTTGGAAATCATACATACACATGTATGTGGTCCGATGAATGTTGAGGCTCGTGGCGGATATCGTTATTTTCTCACCTTCACAGATGATTTAAGCAGATATGGGTATATCTACTTAATGAAACACAAGTCTGAAACATTTGAAAAGTTCAAAGAATTTTAGAGTGAAGTTGAAAATCACCGTAACAAGAAAATAAAGTTTCTACGATCTGATCGTGGAGGAGAGTATTTGAGTTACGAGTTTGGTCTACATTTGAAACAATGCGGAATAGTTTCGCAACTCACGCCACCTGGAACACCACAACGCAATGGTGTGTACGAGCGTCGTAATCGCACTTTACTAGATATGGTGCGATCTATGATGTCTCTTACAGATTTACCGCTATCGTTTTGGGGTTATGCTCTAGAGACGGCCGCATTCACGTTAAATAGGACACCATCAAAATCCATTGAGACGACGCCTTATGAACTATGGATTAGCAAGAAACCAAATTTGTCGTTTCTTAAAGTTTGGGGTTGCGATGCTTATGTGAAAAAGCTTCAACCTGATAAGCTCGAACCCAAATCGGAGAAATGTGTCTTCATAGGATACCCAAAGGAGACTGTTGGGTACACCTTCTATCACAGATCCGAAGGCAAGACATTTGTTGCTAAAAATGGATCCTTTCTAGAGAAGGAGTTTCTCTCGAAAGAAGTGAGTGGGAGGAAAGTAGAACTTGATGAGGTAAATGTACCTGCTCCATTATTGGAAAGTAGTACATCGCAGAAATCTGTTTCTGTAGCACCTACACCAATTAGTGAGGAAGCTAATGATATTGATCATGAAACTTCAGATCAAGTTACTAAAGAACCTCGTAGATCAACCAGAGTGAGATCCGCACCAGAGTGGTACGGCAATCCCGTTCTGGAAGTCATGCTGCTAGATCATGATGAACCTACGAACTATGAAGAAGCGATGGTGAGCCCAGATTCCGCAAAATGGCTAGAAGCCATGAAATCTGAGATGGGATCCATGTATGACAACAAAGTATGGACTTTGGTTGACTTGCCCGAGGGTCGGCAAGCAATAGAGAATAAGAGGATCTTTAAGAAGAAGACTGACGCTGACGGTAATGTTACTGTCTACAAAGCTCGACTTGTCGCAAAAGGGTTTCGACAAGTTCAAGGGATTGACTACGATGAGACCTTCTCACCCGTAGCGATGCTTAAGTCTGTCCGAATCATGTTAGCAATTGCCGCATTTTATGATTATTAAATTTGGCAAATGGATGTAAAGACTGCATTCCTGAATGGATTTCTGGAAGAAGAGTTGTATACGATGCAACCAGAAGGTTTTATCGATCCAAAGGGAGCTAACAAAGTGTGCAAGCTCCAGTGATCCATTTATGGACTGGTGCAAGCCTCTCGGAGTTGGAATAAATGTTTTGATAGTGTGATCAAAGCATTTGGGTTTATACAGACTTTTGGAGAAGTCTGTATTTACAAGAAAGTGAGTGGGAGCTCTGTAGCATTTCTGATATTATATGTAGATGACATATTACTGATTGGAAATGATATAGAATTTCTGGATAGCATAAAGGGATACTTGAATAAGAGTTTTTCAATGAAAGACCTCGGTGAAGCTGCTTACATATTGGGCATTAAGATCTATAGAGATAGATCAAGACGCTTAATTGGACTTTCACAAAGCACATACCTTGACAAAGTTTTGAAGAAGTTCAAAATGGATCAAGCAAAGAAAGGGTTCTTGCCTGTATTGCAAGGTGTGAAGTTGAGTAAGACTCAATGCCCGACCACTGCAGAAGATAGAGAGAAGATGAAAGATGTTCCCTATGCTTCAGCCATAGGCTCTATCATGTATGCAATGCTGTGTACCAGACCTGATGTGTGCCTTGCTATAAGTTTAGCAGGGTGGTACCAAAGTAATCCAGGAGTGGATCACTGGACAGCGGTCAAGAATATCCTGAAGTACCTAAAAAAGGACTAAGGAAATGTTTCTCGTGTATGGAGGTGACAAAGAGCTCATCGTAAACGGTTACGTTGATGCAAGCTTTGACACTGATCCGGACGATTCGAAATCGCAAACCGGATACGTATTTACATTAAACGGTGGAGCTGTCAGTTGGTGCAGTTCTAAACAAAGCGTCGTAGCGGGATCTACATGTGAAGCGGAGTACATAGCTGCTTCGGAAGCAGCAAATGAAGGAGTCTGGATGAAGGAGTTCATATCCGATCTAGGTGTCGTACCTAGTGCATCGGGTCCAATGAAAATCTTTTGTGACAATACTGGTGCAATTGCCTTGGCGAAGGAATCCAGATTTCACAAGAGAACCAAACACATCAAGAGACGCTTCAATTCCATCCGGGATTTGGTCCAGGTGGGAGACATAGAGATTTGCAAGATACATACGGATCTGAATGTAGCAGACCGTTGACTAAGCCTCTTCCACGAGCAAAACATGATCAGCACCAAGACTCCATGGGTGTTAGAATCATTACTGTGTAATCTAGATTATTGACTCTAGTGCAAGTGGGAGACTGAAGGAAATATGCCCTAGAGGCAATAATAAAGTTATTATTTATTTCCTTACATATCATGATAAATGTTTATTATTCATGCTAGAATTGTATTAACCGGAAACATAATACATGTGTGGATAAATAGACAAACAGAGTGTCACTAGTATGCCTCTACTTGACTAGCTTGTTAATCAAAGATGGTTAAGTTTCCTAACCATAGACAAAGGAGTTGTCATTTGATTAACAAGGTCACATCATTAGTTGAATGATCTGATTGACATGACCCATTCCATTAGCTTAGCACCCGATCGTTTAGTATGTTGCTATTGTTTTTATCCATGACTTATACATGTTCCTATGACTATGAGATTATGCAACTCCCGTTTACCGTAGGAACACTTTGTGTGCTACCAAACGTCACAACGTAACTGGGTGATTATAAAGGTGCTCTACAGGTGTCTCCGAAAGTATTTGTTGGGTTGGCGTATTTCAAGATTAGGATTTGTCACTCCGAATGTCGGAGAGGTATCTCAGGGCCTTCTCGGTAATGCACATCACATAAGCCTTGCAAGCATTGCAACCAATGAGTTGGTTGCGAGATGATGTATTACGGAACGAGTAAAGAGACTTGCCAGCAACGAGATTGAACTAGGTATTGGATACCGACGATCGAATCTCGGGCAAGTAACATACCGATGACAAAGGGAACAACGTATGTTGTTATGCGGTCTGACCGATAAAGATCTTCGTAGAATGTGTAGGAGCCAATATGGGCATCGAGGTCCCGCTATTGGTTATTGACCAGAGATTTGTCTCAGTCATGTCTACACCGTTCTCGAACCGTAGGGTCCGCACGCTTAAGGTTACGATGACAGTTATTATGAGTTTATGCATTTTGATGTACCGAAGTTAGTTCGGAGTCCCGGATGAGATCACGGACATGACGAGGAGTCTCGGAATGGTCGAGACATAAAGATTGATATATTGGACGGCTATATTCGGACATCGGAATGGTTCCGAGTGGTTTCGGATAAAACCGGAGTGCCGGAGGGGTTACCGGAAACCTCCGGGGAAGTAATGGGCCTTATTGGGACGCGAGGGGAGAGAGAGGGCTGCGCCAGGAGGTGGCGCCCCCCCCCATGGGGAGTCCGAATTGGACAAGGAGGGGGGGCGCGGCCCCCCTTTCCCTCTCCCTCTCCCTCTCTTTCCGTCCCCCTTCTCCTTCCTAGTTGGACTAGGAAAGGGGAGTCCTACTCCCACCGGGAGGAGGACTCCCTCTCCCTTTGGCGCGCCCCTCTAGGGCTGGCCGGCCTCCCCCTTGCTCCTTTATATACGGGGGCAGGGGGCACCCCAAGACACACAAGTTGATCCTTGAGATCGTTCCTTAGCCGTGTGCGGTGCCCCCCTCCACCATATTCCACCTCGATCATATCGTTGAAGTGTTTAGGCGAAGCCCTGCGTCGGTAGAACATCAAGATCGTCACCACGCCGTCATGCTGACGGAACTCATCCCCGAAGCTTTGTTGGATCGGAGCCCGGGGAACATCATCGAGTTGTACGTGTGTCAAGAACTCGGAGGCGCCGGAGTAACGGCGCTTGGATCGGTCGGATCGGGAAGAGGACGTACGACTACTTCCTCTATGTTGTGTCAACGCTTCCGCTTCGGTCTACGAGGGTACGTAGACAACACTCTCCCCTCTCGTTGCTATGCATCACCATGATCTTGCGTGTGCGTAGGAAATTTTTTGAAATTACTACGTTCCCCAACAAAAACTAACTTCATTTGACTCACAGATAAATCCCTAGGAATTTTATAAGTGTTCCAACAGCAAATAAATTGGTCCTTTCAAAAATAAAGGATTAATTGTACGCTACTAAGTGCCCCTAAACTTTGTGGTTAGTTCCCAAAGCATTGCAAGGTTTTTATGTGAAAAGTTTAATGTGCAACAAATTTTTTTGAATTTATTTAAAATGTGAAACAATGCCTAACAGTTGAGAGCAGAAAGAAAATAGAAAAGATGAGGTGGATCACTGTGCACTTAGGCCCAATGTGCACAACACAGGCCGAACCCACCCTTGCACCTTCTCCTATCACTGTTCACAAGGGCGTGCTGGACGAACAGCACTCGTCCATTGCTCGGATGGCCGTGTGCCGAGCATCCGCCGTCTCCCCCGCAAGGATAAGGATGCCACCCGATTCCCCTCTGCCCACGGAACAGCCCTAGCTCCTCTTTTTCTCCTCCTCGCATCACTGCTCTCTCCCGTACCCACACCCGACGCCACCGTCGCCGTTCCGTCGTCGTCCGCACGCACCGGAGCCACGCCGAGCCGCACCAAGGTGTACAGCGGCTTCGCCCAGGTGGTCTCCGTCAACTGCACCCCCAGCTCGGAGCTGGGAGGCCGCTGCCACGACGCCTGCATCGACCTACCCCACCAAGGCCACCACAAGCCCGTCGTTCAATCTGTCACCCTCGGCCTCCCTCGGCCTCCTCAAGCGCACCAACGGCTCCACTGTGAGCACCCGCCCCTTCCCCTTCTCTGGATTGCTTGAATTCGTGCCATAGCTAGAGATCCACATGGTCGCACCATTGTTGTGGCCAAGTTGTCGCTGATGTGCTCAAGGAGGTTGATGTAGTCAACTCCGGGACGAACTAACAGAGTCTTCGTGCTCGTGAAGCCCCTAGGGAGTCGCCTGATCATCTTGGTCGACGGATCCGAGCCTGAGGCCTCGATCCCGTCGAGCCAGTGCCACCGCAGCCGCCCGCCTCCGCCTCGATTCCCCCCCCCTACGCCCGCTGGTTCCACCAGTGCCGTGCGCCTCGCCTCCGCCCATGCCCATGGCCGCCGTCGCTCCGGGCGCTCCCCTGCAGCCGCCTCGCTCACGCACCTCCTCCCGCATCCATCGTCGACGCTCGCCGGCTCTTTCCTCGCGCGCCCACTGGGGCTCTGCTCCCGCCGCCGCCTGCCGTCCAAGCGCCGCCGCCCCCGGCTGCTACGGTTGGTCGCACCTTCTGGCCCGCGCTCCGGCCGCCGCAGCCGCCCCCGCCTGGCCTCTTTGCCCGCCGGCGCTCACCGTGCGAGCCTGTGCTCGAGCACAGGCAAGGCCTCGCCCGCTACCAATGGGGTCGGCCCCAACTTAATTAGTGTTCACCCCCCCTAATTAGGCACTGCCATGTGGGGCCCCTCCGCTAACTAAACCTTTTTTAAATAAGTTAAATGTCTCTGTTAATAAAAACACGTATCACTCAGGAGCGGGTCCCACACGGTCTATTGACCAGTCAATTTGCTGACTGGCCTGTTCCAGTCAATGACGTGTGGGTCCAATGGACCCATTTGACCAGTCAATGGCCCATGGTTGACTGTTGAGTCAGCAGTCAACTAGGTCCCACTGTCATCCCCTGGTGCAATGTTGGGTGCACTGCACCGAGTGTACCTAGTATTTCCCGTTTATTTTTGAATTAGCAATAATTTCAGAAAATGCTTCAAACTTTCATAAATCATAGAAAATAATCCGTAACTTGGATGAAAAAGTTGTATATATGAAAGTTGCTTAGAAAAATCCAACGAATCCGAATACACAACCCATTCGTCCGCCACACATCCCTAGCATAGTAAACATGCAACCTTTCCCCTCAAGTTCATTTGTCTGACAAACGTCCGGAACCGGGAGAACTTCCCGGATGTTTTCCCCCTTCGCCAGTATCGCCTAGCACCGCGTTCGAACACCTCTAGCCCCGTTTATTGTCTTGTTGTGCTTATGTTTGCATGTATTTACTATTTCTTCCCCCTCTTCTCTCCGGTAGACCCCAAGACCGATGATGCCACTGTGATCGACTACGTCACCGACGACCCCTCCTTGCCAGAGCAACCAGGCAAGCCCCCCCCCCCTTGATCATCCCGATATCGCCCATTCCATTCTCTCATGCTTGCATTAGATTTTGCTACTGTTATTGTTTGCTCCTATTCTGATGCATAGCCTGCTTTTGTATCTGCTGTTGTACCTTACCTGCTTATCCTAAACTGCTTAGTATAGGTTGGTTAGTGATCCATCAGTGACCCCCACCTTGTCCTTGTTGCCCCTGCTTCATCATCGAAGACCCGATCAGCGGGATCGGAGACCAGGCCCCGACACCGCACATCACTTCCCCTTAGTTGCTCGACACTACTGGGCTTCTATCTAGTGCCGAGGGTGAAACCTCTTCAGCACTTCTGATGTTAACTCTGTAGTGTAGTCATTCGGCCGTGGTCATCGAGGGTGATTTCCTCCTTAACCACTTCCGATATGACTCTGTCGTGCAACCCCTCAAGTGTGAACATCGGGGGTGATTCCTCTTACGTTCACCTTGATGATTACATCTAGTGGAATTCATCGGGGGTGATTCATCGGGTTTTCCCCTTGATGTTTAGACACACGGACACTTGGACTTTACCCCTGTTACTTGGAAAGACGGGTCGACCCTGAGGGGTACCCGCGCGAGCTTAATTGCGAGTGATGTGGAGTCGGGCGGACCTGGAAGGTGCCCGCGAGATAATTACGAGGCGTGGCCGGGCATTCCTAGCCCTTGCCGCAAGTCCTCGAGACGGGGCAACGGGGTCACCTCTTTCGTGAGTCTCTGCTTGTTACCGCGCGTTCCTAATCCACTACGATTTGGATATTTGATCCGAGGGGCCTCTGGCCTAATAGCACGAACCATCACGTGGGCATAGTATGGGCGTTCTGCGTCGTATGCATCAGCCGAAGCTTAATAGACGTCGGCGACTGAGTGGCGCGCGCCGGGTTGGACTGGTAAGCTTCTTCCTTTTAAGGAGGTAGCTTGGTCTGCTCACCGGCCGCGTTCGCAACGTGCAGGAGTTCCCGGGGAGATGGCCCATGACCCCTGGGGGCATAGGTTTAGTCCGGCGTGCTGGCCTCTCTATTAAGCCTAGGTCGGGTTGCGGCGTATTGTTTGGCCGAGGCCGGACATGACCCAGGAAAGTGTGTCCGGCCGGAGTTAAGCGAGCGTGGTGGGTAAGTTGGTGCACCCCTGCAGGGAAGAAAACATCTATCGATAGCCTGTCCTACGGTAACGGACACTTGGAGTTGTATCCCGATCGATACAACTAGAACTGGATACTTGTGATGAGAATTGGATGGTGATGAGAAATGGTCTGTGATGATAACTGGATAGTATGGCTCTGGGATTTCTTTCTCGCAGGGAGTCGAGAAAGGATCTCTGGCCGAGGTTGATAACACTACTACTACTTTACTTTATGCTACTCTACTCCCTCCTGTTTGCTGGAAGATGATGGTTTCCAGAAGATGCTAGTCTTCGATAGGACTAGGCCTTCTCTCTATTCTGGCATTTCTGCAGCCCAGTCCACATATACAACCTTCCTTTGATAATGTTGCATATGTAGTGTAGATCCTTGCTTGCGAGTACTTTGGATGAGTACTCACGGTTGCTTTGCTCCCCCTTTTCCCCTTTCTTCTTCTTTCCGGTTGATGCAACCAGATGTCGGAGCCCAGGAGCCAGATGCCACCGCCGATGCCTACTAGTACATTGGAGGCCGCCGACGACCAGGAGTAGTTAGGAGGCTCCCAGGCAGGAGGCCTTGCCTTTTCGATCGTAGATGCTTTTGTGCTAGCCTTCTTAAGGCAAACTTGTCTAACTCATGTCTGTACTCAGATATTGTTGCTTCCGCTGACTCTTGTGTATTCGAGCTTATGTATTCGAGCCCTTGAGGCCCATGGCTTGTAATATGAAGCTTGTATTATTTTATTTGTGTCTAGAGTTGTGTTGTGATATCTTCCCGTGAGTCCCTGATCTTGATCGTACACATTTGCATGTATGATTAGTGTACGATTGAATCGAGGGCGTCAACGTTGGCCAGTGGTGTGAACAGACTCCCTCTTCTTGTGCTTCATGGCATTGCTCTAATCCACCGTAGTGTGTTCCATGGCTTCATCATCCATGATTACCGCCGTCGCTGCGGACCTAACCTTTGCGATGTTCCTCATGGACGCGAGTATTTCTCTTCTTCTTAAATAAAGTACTCGTCAATCCAACTCCATATAGGTTAGAAGTATCTAAAGAAACGAATAGGTTAGAAGCTTAGACTGGTCTGAATCTTATGGTATATAGTCCAAACTTATTTAACATCTCATCTCTTGTTTAAAATCCACTTGATCAAACCGGGGACTCACCCGTCACCTAAAGCTTATGTTTTTGACATTTTCTAGGTCTAACTCATCCAAATAATTCGTTCCTTTATACCTTTTATTGAATTTTTGTACTCAGCGACCTACTCTGTTGTGCAGGAACGCGTCACATTTTTCGTTACTTTCTGGTCTTAATTTAATTTTTGAGAAGCTATATTTTTTGTGTATGGAGAGATACATTACAGAATTATTGAAAAGAAAATAAAAAATTACTCCCTCCGTTCCTAAATATTTGTGTTTTTAGAGATTTCAAATGGACTACCACATACTAAGTATTTTGTGGTCAGTTCAATGCATTTTGTGGTCAAAATCTAGGTCAACAGCCATATACTAAGTGAACTTACTACTGACTGCATTTCCTGTTAACAGAGTTTACTGTTTGATATTTGGGACCCTCAATTTCGCTCAGAATCTCATTATCCAGACACTGTCCTGTCATATTTTTTCTTGATAATCAAAGTGAATTTCCTTGAAATTATTCCAACTCTGCAACTGGTGGAGGGTTGCGCTTAACATAAGGTCCCAAAAGGGAAAACAAATCTTATGTTCTTTGTTAAGAATCGAGTAAAACAAAACATCATTGTGTTGTCTTACTTCGGATAGTTTAGGCGGCAACTTCTTTTGTGTAGCGTAACTATACATGGAGTTTCCGTTTTGATAGGGCTCTATTAAGTTGCAACCAATTAAGTGCATGGTCATGCCAGGTACTTTTGTTCTTAATATTGTGTAGGTTTCTATATGTTGAATTTATGGAAGCATAATTAAGCTCATGATTTTGGGGAAATGATTGACAATGTCACTTTTGAGCTATGATGCTCATATGTTACCAAATGGTATCATTTCAACCCAACAAAGAATGTTGATACTGGAGTTCATACTCCATCTGATTTTACTTCCTATCATTTTCAGCCTGTTATGTGGAAATTTATACATGGCAGCTACATGAATGGGAATCAGCAGTAAACAGAATGCAGGGTTCATCAAATGGGTACCAAGAAAAAGGCTACCCCCAAAACCTGCATTGTTTGCCTTCTGTTTGGAACCTCATGGACTCAAGTTTCAGATACCATCTAACAGACCGAGGCCGAGATCACATAAGAAGTTTCGGTTATATAGCTTTCTGAAGAGAGCTGGATGGCTTTTACCGACAAGGTACAAAATGTATGTTTTGTAGTCCAATCATTAGCTCATGCTTTTTCCTGGCAGAGTTTCTTGTTTCTGTCAAAACCTTCAGGCCGGAAAAAACAGTGAATGTTGGGGATGGGAGGACATGTCAATCCCATGACGGAGAGGGCCCATTGCCTGGTGCACAAGGCTCCCATCTGTGTGATGGTCGCTGAAGCGATCAAAGCGTCTAGCAGGGAGTCGTCCCTGGTGGTGGTGGACAGCAGAAGAGACCCCTGGGATGAAATACAGTGACAACTTCTGTCCTTAGGCGTGAGCTGATGCGGAGACACCTCCTGTCCTCAAGCGCAAGCTTGGTTGGAATCCCAATATTGTTTGTGTTCTGTTGTACATATTACTTATATTGGAGCCAACATCTCTAGGTGAAGGGCCAAACATGTGCAATGGATTATACATTGATGGTGTATAGAAATGTGTATTTGCCCAATAAAAAAAGATCGATATTGATCTTTAAACAGCGGAAGCTACCATTCCTAAGGCATGCAAAAATTTCTTTCCTACAGCAAGAAATGTGCATCAAGCGCTCATAGCACAAAAGACTAGAACCTGTTTTTAAATTTTTTTTTCTTTTCCTGTTTCTTTTTTTTTCTCCTTTAAATAATTTGGTACTTCAAAAATTTCCAAACATTAAAAAATATAATTTTCAAATAAAATGTTAAATGAATCATAAAATGTTTGTGTATTAAAAAATTATATGTATTTTTAAAAAAATATTCGCATATAAAAAAAGTTCACAATTTATAAAGCGAATGTTTGGGCAATTAAAATATGTTCATGATTTTTTAAGTGAGATTATAATTTACTGTTGCAAAATATTACCCACCGATATCACTGGTGACAAAAAATGTTTCACACAGGGGAATCCCCTGCCTGTGTCAGCCCACGGAGTAGAGACCTTTGGGCCGGCCATGTGCGGGCGGCCTGTTTTGAAAATAAAATTCATTTTATTTTTTATCCTCTAAATAATTAGTACTTCAAAAAAGTTCCAAATTATTTTAAAAATGACATAAATAAAAAATGTTTGTGGGTTCAAAAAATATTGATAATTATTTTAAAAATAGTTCACATATTCAGAAAATGTTTGAAAACGAATGCTTCGGAAATTAAAAAAATGTTCATGATTTTTATAAAAGTGAAATTATTATTAATATTTATCTCTATTTGCAACGCACGGGCCCTTTTACTAGTAAATAAAAAAAATGATTAGGCTTAACCTTGCGCGAACCACGGCAGCGAGCCGGTCTTGCTACCATCCGATCTAATTTGATCGCACGGTGTAGAAGTGCTCTCTAGATTCCTCTACAACAACCCAGTCGGCCAGTCCTTAAGCTCTCGTCAAACTTTTTTTCAAATTTAAACTTATAATTTGGATCAACAAAATATGGATTGTATGTTATCAAAAATATAATTAAAAAATTATTAATGTGCATTCAATGGCATACTTGTTCGTCATATAACTCATATTTTATTTATAAAATTAATGATCAACGTTAGACATACTTTTATTGTCAAGCAAAAGTTTAGACATATTTTTATAAAAGGGCGCTACTACGCGTCGGCCGGTGGATATTTTCAAAACATCCGCCGCCTCGCGAGCCGTCTGATCAGACGGATTGAGCGGTCGAGGGTCACCTTCTACCACCGCAAGACATGTCGTGTTGCAGAAAATTTCCGCAACACAGGTTAAGTTGCGAAAAATTTGCAACATAGGTCAAGTTACAGATTATTTTTGCAACAGACATCTTGTTACAGTTTTTTTTTGCAACAGAGGTCGTGTTGCAATTTTTTTGGCAACGGAGGTCTAGTTGGAATTTAATTGGTTTTGTAACAGAGGTCTTGTTACAATTTTTTATTTTTTTGCAACAGAGAACTTGTTGTAGAAATTCGCTGTAGCTAGCAGCAAGCAGCGACCACGACGACCGAAAGAAGGGCCAATGCTCCCTCGGGATCGCAGGGGATGGACGCAGCTCCTCGCAGTGGGCGCGGATGCCAATGCTTCCCCAGGACGGCGGATGCATCTTGAGTTCGGACACACCGTGACAACCGACGCTCACGGTGGAGGCGGACGGCAGCGGGCGCGCCCACACCGGCGGCCTAGTCGGCGTGTTGCTGGTGGCGAGCGTCGGTGGCGGCAGCCAACGCAGCGCGAGGAGGCGTCACAGGAGCACGGGTGGCCACTGCTCTTGTGGGACCCAGATCCAAATTCCGCAACACACCGGTTGTTGTGGTGGGAGAAATTATAACAACGACTTAATTGCGAAACCTAATCTGGGTAATGCGCCATCTCTACTCCTAATGTCTCAGTTGGTAGTCTTCGCTGGTTAATTTTCGTCCTACCTCCATCGTTTTTTTTGTCCTCAATCCACGGTTTATTTTCGTCGGTTAACCACGGATAACAAATTCGTAGGATCCAACTCCTCCGCCGATCTCCGCCGCCCCCGCCTCCCCCCTTCGCTCCTGCCCCTTCCTCGCCTCTCCTCTCTATCTTCTGCGGCGGCGGCGCCGACTCCGCGTGATTCCTCCTCCCCTGCTCGACTCCTCCTCGTCCCCCCTGACTAGGGTTTCAGACGGCGGCGGCGCCCTCCACCGTCTGGTCCTTCCCCGCGCCCTCTTCATCCTTCAGTGCCGTCTCCAGGTCACCGTCGCCGTCGCCCCTACGAACTCCGAGCACCCACGCGTGAGGCCTCCACCACCACCCACCGCAATACCCCCGGTCCCTCCCTCCCTCATGTCGTCTCTAACTCCCACCACCCATTGGTTTTTTCGCCTCCCAACCCGCAGAACGAGTGCGGCTCCTCTCTCGATAGAACTACACCCTCGATCTATCTCCTAGGGCGTGTACGCCGCAGCCATCGCGGAACTCTATGCCGCCAACGTCTTGCTACTCCGCCGACCGCCGCCGTGAACTCCGAGACCGCCGCCGCCGCCATTGTGGAACCCCAGGCCACGGCATTCTCAGATTCCCATGTGCGGCCGGTGGAGCATGTGAGGCGAGCGCTTTAATCAAATCCAGGTTCCTATGTCCGTTCATATATACTACGAGTATGATACTGATGGATCATCTGATATAAAAATCTTCATTCACTAATGCATATGCGTTCATTGTTATTGCGAGGGATACAATTTTTGGAGAAGGGATGGAGATGGTGCCATGGTGGAGGCTGCTGCCCATCTATGTGCTTGTCGAGTCAGACATGCCCCTCTACAGGAAGTACCTCTCCCGGTACTACATCAGCAATCCTCCCGAATCCATCGATGTGCAGCAGATCGTGACGCCATCCGCATGGACGAACGAGAATGGCCGCTTGATTCCTCTTGCCCACTTGGTAATTAAACTGGGATTTGACTGACAGATAGACATACATACAGTAATTCATTCTTGCCTATGTTATTTGCTGAATAATTTAGTTTGTTCATTTCAAGTGTCACGAGATGGAGACCAAGCTCATGGCTCAGTGCGGCCAGAGGCACAATCAACAATTGACTGACATTGACTCACAGTGAGATAGAACTAAGTAACAAAATCAAGATGCGTGCGTACGACATCATAGCTGGAAAGGCAAATGTTCCGGTGTGTATGCCGCTGCCACTGCTCTTATGGTATGTTCGTCATCTCGATCGATCGGTCATTTTAAACATTATTTGTTTACTTCGATTTAATCAGTAATCACTAATCCGTTAGTTGTATCTGCACCACTGACTACAGAAACGATGCATGGTTAATCTGAAGTGTATCGCCAAAGAGGCAGAGTTGATGTGCGAGCATATGTGCATGTGTACTTGTGTGTGTTAGCAGGTGAGTTTGCACTTCTAATTTCCTGAACATTCCTATTACGAACAGAAAACAGCTATTGTTGGTGATAATAGTTATTGGTGAACATTGTTATTGGTAAACCTGCAAACCTGCACACTATCGATCTGCCTCTTCTTCTTTCAATTGCAACTATTGCTGAACATTATTACTGCCATTTTATCCTAATTTATGTTCATCTATTACCAGGTTCTTTGATATAATTCTAATTCAAACTTCTAATATATGCAATACTTTTTGTGCAATTATAAGATGATGCATACTCCAACAATGCTTTGGTCATATTGTAAAAAAAAATAAACCCATCATTGTGGAGATATCAAAGACATAACAAAAACAAGCACCTAAACTTTTTTGGAATGAAAGAAGATACAGAATAACAATATCATAGGTTGGTTCAGGAATATCACCAGTATAACAATCTATTAACAATAGCAATTGGTACTTTTTTTAGCTACTCTGAAATGCTTCTCTATTTTAAATACCTATTGAATTGTGTCACAATCTCCCTATTTCCGCCTCGCCGAGGGCTGTTGCAGGCAGGAGCCCACCGCCGTGCCCGCCGGCGGCATCGCCCATGGCCGAGAAGACCGAGGACACCGAGGACCCAGCACCCTCAAGTACGATGGTTGTACCGTCCTTTCTGCTGCGACTTATGTTGACAAGTTTTGAGATCGATCTAAATCTACATATGGCCGTGATTGGGAGGAGAACCCGGTTGCGCTTAGAGACAGTTGAGTAATGGAGATCCTCCAGCCACCGAGCTCCTCAAGGACACCTAAGGTGAGAAATCCACGTATTTTCATACTGCTTGACGTTTAGGCCGAGCAGCCTGGTGAACTTCGACCCCATCCAACCTCATTTCGGCCACCACGTGGCTCCCCTCCCCACCTCACCCCGTCCAACGCAATGCCTTCGTGCTAAGAGTTCAAGGGACTGTCCCCTCTCACCTAAGACAAGGTACAGTTTTTGATCTGTCTTACACATTTGTTCTGCTCATGTACTAATGTAAAGGTTTCACAAGGTATGTTGGTTATGTGGGCATTGCACTACTAGGAAAAGGGCTATAGATAGAATTGATACTAATGGCGCACCATGAAATTAGTGCGCCACTACTATATACTAATGGCGCACCTGTTGGTGATGCGCCATTAGTGTGGAAGACACTAATGGCGCATCAGAAACAGGGTGCGCCACTAGTATTAATTTTTTTTTCCATACATACTAATGGCGCATCAGATCGAAGTGCGCCATTACTGTAATTTTTTTATTTTTTTTTTGCAAAACTACTAATGGCACATCGTTTCACAGTGTGCCATTACTAGTTTAAACTAGTAATGGCGCACTATTACACGATGCGCCATTAGTATATATATATATATATATATATATATATATATATATATATATATATATATATATATATATATATACTTTTTTGCAAAACTACTAATGGCGCACCACCTGCAGGTGCGCCATTAGTAACCTGGGACCCCAACAAGGTATTTTGGACAGCCCCACACCTACCCACTCACTTTCCCCACTTCATTCCCTCCACCTCCTTCTCCAAGCTTTCGGCTGCCTCCTCCTCCTCACCTCATTTTCCCCATAGATTCATCAAAATTAAGTGGTGAAATTACCTTTTTTTGATAGGTAAGTAAGGGGAAAGCTATCTTCATGATGTAGATCTACTTTTTTCTCCCTAGCTCGCTCCAATAACGTGCACATGCACTTTTTGTCGCCTAGCTAGATCTATGTATGTTTGTGGTGTTGCATGTGTTTGTGGTGTTGCATATATGTTTGTGTTTGAAGGTACCGGTATTTGAAATGCGACAGTTGCCAATATTTTGCCGGAATGTTTTGATTCATTTCCGTTTCGGCGAGAATTTTGGCACTATGCACTCTTTTTGGTCCTATTTTTAGGGAAGGTCATGCCAAAAAATTTCTTGGTTCTAAAATATCGTTTTGCTCTACCCCGCAGGCGACCATGGTCCGCACGATGACTGAAGGCATCGTGAATAGGTTTTTGAGCTTCGCGAAGGCCGAGATGCTTCAAAAGAACGAGACGGAGATAAGATGTCCGTGTTGAAGATGCAAGCTGAAGAGCCTTATTGCGGACCCGGATTCCGGGCAGGTGCGGGACCACCTGCTCTTGCGTGGTTTCATGGATGGCTATCGGTGGTAAGGTGATGAAGATGACTATGAAGTCGTCCATGGGGGCCGGGAAAGAAATGAGGAAGAGCAACAAGACAAGTACCACCGCGGCGAGGGCGGACGAGAAGACGAAGAATCTCCAGGACATGATCACGACGGTGATGCTGTACACAGTCATCATGTAGAAGATGTCGTACATGATGATGAGGAAGATCAAGACGAAGGGCATGATCATGAAGATGAAGATGCCGGAGTAGACGACGATGGAGGCTGGGTGCAGGACCCTCATATTCAAGAGTTGCTTCCCAAGCAGACGGATAACGCAAGAGCTGCCGCCCGAGAGAAAGCCAAGCTGGATCAACTGGAGATAGACGCGGTTACTCCATTGTATGAAGGATGCAGGCCCGAGGATACCCGCCTGAAAGTAACGCTCATGGCTCTGGAGATGAAGGTAAAACACAAAATGACCGACGCATGCTTCGACGAGAACATGTCATTCTGGCACGAACGTCTTCCCAAGGGGAACAAGTGCCCGACCAGTTTCGAGGAGGCGAAGAAAATCGTGTGTCCTCTGGATTTACCGCACGTGAAATACCATGTGTGCATGAACAATTGTATCATTTATCGGGACGAGCACGCGGAGTCTACCATATGTCCGGTGTGCGGCATCACTCGATACAAGAAGAGGAAGAAAGCTCCTCGAAAATTGGTGTGGTACTTTCCGATCACTCCTCGTCTGCAGTGGTATTTCGCGGACCCTAAGGTAGCAAAGCTCCTGCGTTGGCACGCGGATAGGGAGGAGAAGAAGCGGGAAGATGACGGAAATGATCCGGAGATAAATAAAAAAGACAAGATGCTGAGTCACCCTAAGGATGCGAGCCAGTGGCAAGCGTTGAACTTCGAATACCCAGAATTTGGGAAGGATCCAAGGAACATCGTGCTGGGCGGGCGCCCTGATGGAGTCAATCCGTTTGGCAGCCAGAGAAGCACACATAACACCTGGCCTGTGTTTGTGTGGATGTACAACCTTCCCCCTGGTTGTTCATGGAGAGGAAGTACATTCACATGAGTATGCTAATTGAAGGGTCGAAACAACCAGGGAACGACATCAATCTGTATCTGGGGCTGCTGAAGGAGGAGCTAGACACACTGTGGAAAACGCCAGCCAATACGTGGGACGCCGCAGAGAAAGAATATTTCCCTATGAGAGCCACACTGCTCACGACGGTGCACGACTATCTCGGTTACGGATATCTCGCGGGGCAGGTAGTCCACGGATTTTCTGGATGCGTAAGGTGCATGGATGACACAACGTATCGCCAGCTAGATAGAGATCCCGGTTCTTCGAAAACCGTGTTCATGGGACATCGAAGGTGGCTTCGCGACGATGACCCGTGGAGGAAACGCAAGGATCTGTTCGATGGTGAAACCGAACCCCGAAAACGCCCGTGTACGAGGAGCGGCGAGGAAATAGACGAGCTGTTGAAAAATTGGAAAGACTGCCCACTGCCGGGAAAGAAGCAAAAGGCGCCAGAGCCGGGAAAGAAGCGAAAGGCGCCAGAGCCGCTGCTGAAGGTATGGAAAACGAGGTCTGTTTTCTGGGACTTGCCGTACTGGAAGATCCACCGTGTGCCTCACAGCCTTGATGTCATGCATATCACGAAGAACGTGTGCGAGAGTCTGCTTGGTACCCTGCTCAACATGCCAGAGAGGACCAAAGATGGGCCGAAAGCAAGGCAAACTTGAAATCAATGGGCATCAGGCAGGAGCTTCACGCTAATGATGATGATGATGATGAGGCGAAGCAGGACACAGAAAGTCGTCGCAAAGGCAAAAAGGCCAAGAAGATCGAAAATGACTACCCTCCCGCGTGCTTCACTCTAAGTCAGGAGGAGATCGAGTAGTTTTTCACCTGCCTCCTAGGAGTAAAACTTCCTTACGGTTACGCGGGGAAGATAAGCAGATACCTAGACCCAGCGAAGCAGAAGTTCAGCGGGATGAAGTCTCACGATTGTCACGTGCTGATGACGCAGATACTTCCAGTTGCAATCCGTGGGATCATGGACGCGCACGTCTGTGAAACGCTATTTGGCCTATGCAACTTTTTCGACGTCATCTCTCGGAAGTCGATTGGCGTGAGGCAACTCAGAAGGCTACAGGAAGAGATCGTGGTGATACTATGCGAGCTTGAGATGTACTTCCCGCCCGCATTCTTCTACGTTATGGTGCATCTGCTGGTCCATATAGTGCAGGATATCATCCAACTCGGGCCGACGTTCCTGCACAGCATGATGCCGTTCGAAAGGATGAATGGTGTCATCAAAGGATACGTTCGCAACATGTCACGTCCAGTGGGAAGTATACCCAGGGGCTTTCTGACCGAAGAGTGCATCTCCTACTGCACGAATTATCTAGGCATCGAGAACCCCGTTGGTCTGCCCGTCAACAGGCACCTCGGCAGGCTCGCTGGATGGGTTCACCGTGAGGGTCGCCGCGAAATGCATGTCGACTTCGAGGGTCGACTCGCCGACTTTGAAAGAGCAAACCTAGTCGCGCTACAACACATAGACGTGGTCGATCCTTGGGTGGTAGAGCACAAAACCTTTATTGAGAAGTCGTACAATGACCGAGGCCAACAGAGGACGGACGAAGATATACTCAAAGAGCATAACTCATGTTTCACGCTTTGGTTCAAGCAGAAGCTTCTGTCGTACCCTTTACATGAGGATTCTTCCGTGGAAGAACAACTCATATTCGCCTTGTCACAGGGCGCCGAGCACAACCTGATGACCTATGAGGCGTACGATATCAACGGCTACACATTCTACACCGAGGACAAGGACATGAAGAGCGATGGTTATCAGAACTCCGGGGTAACGATGGAATCCTACACCGGTAACGACAAGGACAGATACTACGGAAGGATCGAGGAGATCTGGGAGCTGAGCTACGCTGGAGAGAAGGTCCCGATGTTCCGTGTCAGATGGGCCAAGAGCGTCCTAAAAGAAGACCGGTATTTCACCATCATGGTTATACCCGAAGCCAAATCCAAGACCGCGGGCGCAAACGTCACCGCGGAAAATGAGCCATGGGTACTGGCTTCCCAAGTGGACCAATGCTTCTTCATTACCGACCCGTCAAAGCCCAGTCGTGTTGTCGTGAGGAGAGGCAAAAGAAAGATCATCGGAATGGATGGAGTAGCCAATGAGCAAGACTTCGACAAGTACGGCGACCCGAAGATCGAACATGACGACGATGATGAAGTAGCAGCACACACCACAAGAAGAAGCAGGACCACCCTACCTAAAGGACGTCCGTTCCACAGAAGAAATCCATTTGCGAAAAAGAAGGGCAAGAAGATTGTGAACAGATAGCTAGCTAAGATTGATTGTATTTAAATCGTAGTCTTCATTTCTCGATTGTATTTCATGGGCACTTTTTGATATCATGAATATTTTTAAATTTCATGGGCACTTTTTGAATTCATGAGGACACTTGATCTCGATCCCCCTCCATCTCGATCTCGATTCCCCCTCCATCTCGATCTCGATCCCCCTCCATCCCGATCCCACCCGCACCCTCCCCCGCTAGCTCCACCGCCGCCGACGACCCACCGCAACCCTCCCCCGCACCACCGCCTTCGACGAGCACCCGGCCCCCCGCATCCTCCCCCGCTCCACCGCCGCCAACGGGCACCCCCCGCACCCTCCCCCGCTCCACCGCCGCCGCCGATGATATTTTCAAGTAACAAATTTGAACATATTTTTTAAAAAATTATTACTGTTTTTATAAAAAAATATTACTATTATGATTTAAACAAGTTTGAATATATTTAAACATAAATAAATATAAAAAACAACATTTAAAATGCATAAAAAATATATTGGGGAGCCTGGGAATCAAACCCAGGACCTCCTCGTGTGTGTGTTGCGTGCTGACCAGTCAGGCTAGTGGGTGGGTTCTATTGTAGATAGGGTTAGGTTGTAGATATGGCTGGTGGGCTAGATTAAAACAAAATTCTAATGGCGCACCGAGGGGTGGTGCGCCATTAGAATAATCGTACTTATGGCGCATGAGGGGGTGGTGCGCCATTAGAAAGCTCCCCCCCACACTAAATCCCCAATCTCTCTAATCTCTCCCCTGCCTCATCGATCTCACCCGCTGCCCCCCGTGTTCGCCGTCCCCCTCGCCGCCCCCTCGCCTTTTGCGCCGTCCCCGAGCAGCGTGGCCAGTCCGGACCAGGGAGGAGTGCCCCGACGGGCTGGGAAGCTGCTGCTGCCAAGTGACTCTCGGGCCGGGAGGACCACCGCCGCAGATCGAGGAGGACCGCCACCGTAGATCGAGGACCGCCGCACCGACCAACCTCCTTGCTCACGCCACCCGAACCCACCCGCCTCTCCCCGACGCCGGCGCGCTAGCCAACAGGTGATAATCTTCCCGGCGTACCTCCTCCGCCATATTGGGCTTCTTCCCGGTGGTAAGCCCTCGCCTCGTCTCCCCCTCTTTCCCCTGGTCGTCTAGGTTTGTTCCATCCGCCCGGCCATGACTGTCGCCTCGTCTTCCCCGGCGAGCTCACGCCGTCTCCGAGGGCACCAGGGTCGTCACCAAGTCACTTCGTCTTAGATTGCCACTGCCTGAGTCTGTTTAGTCTGGTTCGGTCTGTTTGTGATGCTTTTAGTGATGGATGGAAGTTGCTGAATGATTCCAGAACTGAATTTTTGATGCTTTTTGGTAAATTGGGACTTTGAAAGTAATGATTCATTTCTGCTGAGTTGTAATTATCACTATAATATCTGCCATGCGATTGTTACTTTTAGTAATACACACAGATTCTAGATAGGTGATTGATCCACCCACAAGGGTGTACTTCTAAGTTAGGTGCAGTACCCACCAGATTGTTCAATGGCCCCGTTTAATTGCGTGTTGTCACTGAGCATTGCCGTTGTGATGATCATTAACCTGGTTTGCCAATGCTTTGTTGTCTCATTGGTGGTCACTGAATTTGTGCTGCTCTTGCAGCCTGAGATTTTGAAAGCAGCAATACAGCTTCACCTCCTCTTAGGTTTAGTTACTTTGGTTGTTGACTCTAGTTATCTGCAAGTCATTGAAGTACTGGTGCTGGATGGAAGTTGTCCAGTTATCGCTTGGCTCTTTGGTTGTAAGAACTGAATCTGTGATTCTTCTTGTAAACCGAGACTTCAAAAGTAATGAAATTATTTTTGTTGTGATATATAGTTGTTAGTTGTTACTAATCTCTACCATACAGTTGTGCTCCTTATAGTAGTAGTAATAATAATGTGCAGTAAGATTTTAGACCGATGACCATGGCAGTAGCTGGCATTTTGTTATGATAATTTCAGTGTATATCTTACTGTCCTTTGCTGATCTCGTTGTATTTTCAATTCACAGGCAACTCCCCGACGAAGTCTCCTCCAGGTAATATATGTCTCATGCTTTCTAAAGAGTACTAGTATACTGACTAAACTATCCACTTGCTATGTTTAGCTGCTCTGTTGTCTAAATCGTGACACTTTGCCAGCTGAAACTTGCCTATCACACTGTCGCTGCATTGCTCAACTAAAAACACAAATATTTGTAGTTTTTGCCTGTCATAATGCAACTAAGCATACTAGTCTCAACTAAGCATACTAGTTTTTTGTAGTGAGATAGTAAGATAGTGAGACAGTAAGAAGGAAACTTCCCAGATTATGTAGAAAGAAAATACTTGGTTTTTTGTAGTGAGACAGTAAGCATACTAGTTTTTTCTTCAGAGGCTACTGTCAAAAACTTGAGCTACTGTCTTACAAAGATGATGATCATCTTGCTAGTTTGCTGGGTTTTGTCTCCGACCATTGTGTCGTGATGAATTTGCAGGTACCCGGAGTTGCCCTTGAGTTTGCCGGAATGTCGATTAACTTTCGTTCCGGCAAATTCGGGTACTCCATATGTCCTATTTTCAGCAAAGGTCATGCTAAAATTTTCCGTGAATTTTAGCATGACTTTGCTAAAAATAGGACATATGGGGTACTTGCGACTAATGCATGGGCCGGGGTATCTTAGTACTTAGTTAAGTAGGATCAACTGCCCTGCCATTCTTGCTGCATTAAACCATAGGTGGCAATAGAGCCAAGTGATTAGTGCCAAGTGATTAGGCCCAACCTAGGGTGCCTCGGCATCGATAAACCCTAAATGATGAAAACTTAACTTGGCTGCCCCGGATGCCTCGGTGTCGATGAGAACCTAAATGATGTACGCTTAGGCTTTTAGGGTGCCTCGGCGTCGACAAACCCTAAATAATGAAAGCTTAGGCTTTTAGGGTGCCTCGGTGTCGACAAACCCTAAATGATGAGACCATGATCTTGTTCCTTGACAATAACCAACTTTTTGACCAAACTTTTTTCCTATTTAGAGCGAAACATGGCCCACAACGATGAGGCCGGTGGTTCGGGCGGCAAGCAATTCTGGGAGCTGTCCCAGGAGATGGAGGAACAACCTCACCGCTATGAGGACGCCGCGGAAGACACCGATCCTGATTACACAACCCCTAGTGGCGTCAGGGATGGCATCACTGATGGTGCCGCCGAGGATGCCACCACTGATGATGGCGGCGCACACACAGATGGCAGCCAACCGAAGAAGCAAAGGAAGGACCGGCGCCCGAATGCGCTCCGCACCCTCAAGGAGGAATCCACTCAAGTGGACTCCGACGGGAATCCAACGGAGCCCAAACATATAGTCAAGGGGTACTCGGTTCAGCTCGGGTGCATTCTCCGGAGCACCGTCTTGATCAACACCGAGAACGTTAGGCATAAGGACTGAGGGAATTTGCGCAACCTCCTCTTCACGAAGCTGCACGAACGATACAAGTTCCCCGCCGAATTTGAAAACACACGCCTCTCAGGGAATAAAGTGAACATTGCCGCCCTCACGAAGATGAGCACGACCTTGTCTACTTGGAGAAGCGCGGTTCCCAGCTTCACGGCCAGCAACTCGCACAGCGCGCAGGCGGCGCCATTGGTGTCTCAGGCGGCGCCATTGGTGTCTCCAGCGACGGCACCATTGGTGTCTCCGGCAGAGGCGGTATTCGTGTCTCCGGTGCCGGCACGGGCATTGGAGCTTAATGCACCCGGGTGTACGCCGGCCGGCACCTCGCCAGCAAGCGCCCCCTCCGTCAGTTGCACGCCCGCCGTTGGCGGTGCCTCGACATTAGCCGAGCTCGACGGCATCACAGTAACTAAGCCTCTCGGCCGATGACTTCATCTCCTTGCCTTTGACTGGGCATCCCTGACGCCCTGTACATGTTTTCGTAGGGCACTGCCGACGTTCCTTGCACTCTTCTGCACTTCGTGGGCACCAAGTTGGTCGATGTCGCCAAGGGCAGAATCGTTCAACCGGGAAACCCCATGTTCGACGGTAATCCGATGCCACCCACAATGTATAGGGTTGAAGTGGTTCGAGTGCTGCCAGGCTGCGACGAGCTGTTACCTCCGATTCGACCCGCTGGGGCCGACGAAGAAGATGAGATGACCCTCAGCGCCTGCGTAAACTGGCCCCTGCTTTGGCTGAAGAGCCAGATTCGTTTGGGGGCGGGGGACACCACCCCCACAGACAAGACCGCCAGTCGTGCCGGCGCCAAGCCATGGCAAGAACGCCGCAACGCTACCGGACCTGCCGGACATCCCTATAGCACAGGATCCGGACAGCCCTATGGCCCAGGATCCGGACGACGACGACAACGACGACGGTACATTTACCAAAGTTGATAAGTACTTTGCCGAACATGGGTATGCTGACGAGTTCTGCGGGCCTCTTTCTCAAGAACCCAACCAAGACCACCGCGATCTAGCTGGTACGGCGGAGAAATCCAATTGCAACAGGCGTCATCTGGCGTTCAGTTCTCAGGACACGCCTCTAGCTCCCGCCTTCACCGAGCCTCAGATAGCTGAGGTGCGAAATATTATCAGCCCCAACACGCTCAAGAAGGCGGTCTGTGAGCAGAACTCGGTCCCATTACAGGAGATCAAGAAGAAGGGACGGAAACGAAAGACTAACAAGGGCGCCGGTGCGAGCCAGCCGGCACCGAGTTCGATCCGTGCTCAGGACGGGCCACCTTCACCTAAGGATATCTCGAGGAGGGTGCATGTGGCGGGTAGGGCGATGCTACCGCCAAATATGCTCAATGCTGCAACCGGTGCTATGCGGAGTCTGCACGACAGTGTTCTTTCTTTGGAGAAGCGGCGTCTCAGAGAGAAGGATGTGGCATACCCGGTTTTCGTGGCCAAGGTGCCAGAGGGCAAGGGCTTTGTGGATGGCGACATCGGGGGTACGATCGTCCTGCGGTTTGATGACATCTTTGCTATGTTTAACCTTCACCCGCTGCACTACACCTTCGTTCGGCTGTTTTCGCTGAGTATGCAGATGCGGATCATTAGAGACAAGACCCCGGACATCGTGATAGTCGACCCCTTCTACATGCGTGCCAAGCACTTGAGCAGCGCTGGGGACCGCCAAGTTGCGAGTTCACACCTCGAAGGCGTCATTCTGGCAAACGCAGATAAGGATAACTTCCTTGTGCCTTACTTTCCCGAGTAAGTCATCCCTTAACCGCCCCGTAACATATGATTTCTTAGATTTCGATCGTTCTTTTTTTTTCTAACATTCCGTGTTCTGTGCAGTGACACACATTGCACACTCATCCTCTTAAGCCCGAAATATTCTATGGCCACGTATTTAGACCCGAACCGTAACTCCAAGATAGACTACACAAATGTCAAGAAAGTTCTTGATGATGTTCTCCCCGGCTACGCCAATTCTGGAGGCACCTTCACCAGGGCAGTTTGTAAGTACGGCAAGCACATGTTCTCACACAATACGAAGTTCTGCTGCGTCAAGCAGCCGCCTGGCGGTCAGAAGGATGCCTACTACGCCCTCCATCACATGCGGGCGATCGTAAGGGACCATCATCACCTTCTGCTACCAGATAATCTCAAAGATTGGGCCGCGAGCTTGTCGGTAATCCAGGACGCGGACTCAGACAAGAATTCTTTCGCATCCAGCCGGAATTTGCGGACATCATCCATCAAGATGTCCTTCATACCTCGGGGCAGTTCTTCCTCGGATATCAACCGTCCAACAGTAAGATAGACGGAACGCTACAAATGCAGGGTGACAACGCCCGCGATTTCATGACCATCACGACAGACGGCGGCTTCACCCACGCTCCTGTCCGATGAGTCGAGTCGAAAGTAGTGATGTGTAGTTCTGAAACATTGATTGGCTCATGTTGTAATTAAACTTTAGTGAATTCGTATGTCTCTTTGGTTTGGAAAGTTGTTCAACTTAGATGTAATCGATGCTATTTATTAGTAGGACCATGAATCGTGCTATTAATGTCTTGCTTTTCTCTTCCGATCCTTTTGTTGAATACTTACATATTGCTTATGTATTGTCTGTTGTTTGGCTTGTGCATAGAGATGCCGTCGTATGTCGTGTACAAGGGTAAGGTTCCCGGAGTCTACGACGACCGGGAGGAGTGTCGGAGATAGGTTCACCGTTTCAGCGGTAACAGTTACAAAGGGTACACCACTAGGGCGGAGGCCGAATCTAGATACGCCCGCTATCTAGCGGGAGAGAGGAGGGAGCCTGGAGGAACCGGATGAAGACCAGTTTGATCGCGATGATGCTCATCGTGATGACCGCAGCTCTCTTCTATGTAATGGTAGTTTAGATGATCGATATCGACTTGTAATGTGAAGACAAACTCGATACTTGCGGTCTTGAGACTTGTAATGTTTTATCTTTGTTCAGTCTTTTGAATTCGGAGACTAATATGATGAATTGTATTCGGAGACTAATCTTCTATTGTATTCGGTGAATCTGATGTTGCTGTGTGCTGCTGTCTATATTCTGTCCAATAATATATTTTGTAAGCTGTGCAAAAATCAGAAAAGAAAAAAAAAACAAAAAACCTAATATTCATACTAATGGCGCACCACACAAGACACTAATGGCGCACTTGATAATCACACTAATAGCGCATTACCTACTGGTGCGCCATTAGAATGCCAAAGCACATGGGTACATATGGCCCCCTGGGAGGCATTCTAATGGCGCACTACGTGGTGCGCCATTAGAACACCAGATACTAATGGCGCACCAGTGGCGCGCCATTAGAATTTAATTCTAATGGCGTGATGCCAGTGGCGCACCAGTAGTGCGCCATTAGAAGGCAAAATAGGTGCGCCACTAGCATGCCTTTTCCTAGTAGTGTTCGTATGAAGTTATGTGAGCATGCGCTAGGTATGAAAAGTTTTGTTTTAGTTGATTGACATTGAGGATTAAAAACCTTAAATGTGCCATCATGTTTTTAGGCGGTGTGCTCCAGGTTTGGCAAATATTAACTAACACTACATGAACATGAAGATAATCTTGGTGCCGGGCAAGCCTCACATAGAGGTACAATATTCTTGGCATATCAATAATCCGATTTAATTAATGTTGTTTGCCGATGTTGCTACTCTGTCTAAGTCATGAGAGAATATTTCTGGTCATGGTACAATTGGATGCAATTTTGTATGGAGGAATCAATAGTGAAGAATTCTATCAAGCATTTAACACTGTTCTATGTGAATGTACACTGGAAGGTTATATATGTTCTCACCAATCTCTTTCTGTATTATTGTTTTTGTTGATTGCCAAAATGCTTTCCTGTATTCATGTGTTACCCAGTTGGCCGATCATTTTATTCAACACAACTTAGTGAGGGCTTGGAAAACTGTAGTGCCTTTTACGAGAGCATACAATGCACTCAAATAGGAATATCACTAAATATCGGTTAGATGCCAATCATGACCTTGATTTCAAATTTCATCTTTGTGAAGAGAAGTTTCCTCTTCCAATAATTATGGCCACTTTGTAACGCTTGTTTGCATAAAGGGTTCCAGTTGGTCAAGTGTTTGGCCATGTAATTTTCATTCTTTGCTTTAATTGAGCAGAGATGAAGGAAGAGTAGCAACAACAGTAAGATTGATGAAATGATACATATATGTGACCAATCAGACTTGATTTTGGACTCTAGCAACTACCCTTCTAAGCAAGCATGCTTGGCGTTTGATGCAGATTTTTTTTCATATGTACAATTACTCTATTTGAAGGAATACTGGGATATTAAAGATAAGTTGACTATAGGCTGGTCAGAGTTTATTTTGCAACAGAGGAACATGGCAAATTAAACCAAGTAGCAGGATATATTTTACTGTTTGCTTTAATTCATGGTGGAAATTGCTTATGAATTAGTTGAGATATGCAAGGGCATGCTTCCTGCAATTTAATTGGATGGTACGGTGTTAGGCTCACAATGTATGTTAATATAAATGGTCCTTTATTCAGCATACCTCTTTCTTCATTTGGTTTGGCTTTCCTCTGCTGGTCATGTATTAGCAATAAAAACCCGAGAAGTAGAAGATTTGCCTTTCAAGTTCTCATTGTTTGTTGTTCCTCCATTTTTACTTATTTGGTTGGGCTTGTTCGGATTCTCCACAGTGTACACCACCTGGGCGATGTGCTCTTCACCATGGCTTGGCGCTCGCTGCTGCCATCCCTTGAAAGTGATATGACCTCCACGAGCACAATAAAACCTCAAAAGTATAATATTTTCCTTTCGAGACATCAACTTTTTTGTTCTTCCATTTTTGCTTATTTGGTTATGTCAAGGGCCTCGGTGCCCAAGACAGCAGGGCCTCGACTACGTAGTTCGTAGTCTCGGTGGATAGGAGCGCTAGGGTTTTTGCCTGGCTGCTCAATGGTGCGGGAGGAGAGGATAGGAGTAGAGGAAGAGGTAGGAGATAATAACTTTATTGCTTGACCTCAAAGGGTGCTGATTATACGATATATAAAGGCCCCATGGGCTGCTAACAAACTAGAAACCTATGCCTAACAAACTACTCCTTTATTCTAGGAACTAATGTATAAGGACCAGGACTCCTGCCCGGCCTACGCCTCGCCTGTTGCGGCCGGCGGCTGTTGCTCCTGGCCGCGTGGCCCACGCCTGTAGGCAGTGCCCCACATGACATCTCCCCCCCCCCCCCTCGACGAGCAGCTCGTCCTCGAGCTGAAAAGCAGGGTAGCGCTCGACGAACTGTCAAGATCCTCCCATGTAGCTGATGATGCTGCTTCACCCTTCCAGTGGACGAGTAGCTGGCGAACGCCGCGTGCTAGGCATGCACGAGTCACGCGCTCCGGTTCTGGAACAGCCGCCCCGTTGTGGATCGGAGGCAAACCCGGCGGTGCAGTTGGAGGCGTGCCAAAGAACTTCTTGAGGAGGCCCACGTGGAACACGTCATGGAGGCGCGAGCGTGCCGGAAGCTCAAGGCGGTAGACCATGTCGTTGACGACCTCTGAAATGCGGTACGGCCCATAGAAGTGTGGCTTGAGCTTGCCCCTGGTTGGCAAGTTGAGAGAGGACGCGGCGCGCTGGCGAAGACGAAGCCAGACCCAATCGCCAACGTCATGCCGAATGTCCCGATGGCGTCTGTCGTAGTAGGACTTGTAGACCGCTTGTGCCTGCTGTAGACGATAGCGGACGTCCGCGAGTAGCTCGTCGCGCTCCGCCATGCTCCTGGCCACTGCGGCCACCTGCGTGTCGCCAGGCTCGTAAGAGCGAATAGTGGGAGGGTCACGACCATACACAAGCTTGAACGGAGTTTCTTGGGTCGCTGTCTGGCAGGCGGTGTTGTAGATGTACTCGGCCCAAGGAAGCTACCGGAGCCACTGCTTGGGACGATCCCCGGTGAGACAACTGAGGTACATCACAATGATCTTGTTAGCAGCCTCCGTTTGGCCATCCGACTATGGATGAAACGCTGACGTCATGTGCAGCTTTGTCCCGGTGAGGCGCATGAGCTCCCGCCAAAAAGCCGAGGTGAAGACGGGTTCGCGGTCAGAGACCATGGACTGCGGGATGCTGTGGAGACGCACAATCTCGGCGAAGAACACCTGCGCCACGGATTCCGCCGTGTACGGGTGGGCCAGCGCCACAAAGTGGCAGTACTTGCTGAAGCGATCCACCACGGTGAGGATGACAGACTTCCCGCCCACGCGAGGGAGCGCTTCCACGAAATCGATGCCGATGTCAGTCCACACGGCCGTGGGCACCGGCAGCGGCAGCAGCAGACCGGCTGGGTGCAAGTGCTCGGACTTGTACCGCTGGCAAGTACCACAGGCGCGGACATACTCCTGCACCGTCTTGCGAAGGTTAGGTGCGTGGAAGTCGCGGCGGAGATGATGCAGCGTGCGCAGGACGCCTTCGTGTCCGTCGTCGTGCACTGCGGTGAGAAGCTCCTGGAGTAGTGGAGACGTTGGCGGGATGTAGAGGCGGCCGTTGAAAGTGACGAGGCCGTCGGAGAGCGACCACGGCAGCTGCCGAGCGCCTGCCGTGATATCCTCGCGCAGCGCGACGAGCGCTGGGTCGGTGGACGAAGCTTGCCGTAGGCGATCGATGAAGTCGAAGCGAGGACCAGATATAGCCATGACCCCCGTCTCCTCCGTGTCGCGGCGGGAAAGGGCATCCGCCACCGTGTTTGTACTACCCGCCTTGTACTCCACGGTGAAGTCGAACCCCAGCAGTTTGCTGACCCAGTGGTGCTGCGGAATGGTTGCCAAGCGCTGGTCAAGGAGGAATTTGAGACTGTAGTGGTCAGTTTTTACCACAAATTGGCGCCCCCATAGGTACGGTCTCCAATGGCGAATAACGAGCACCAGGCCGATGAGTTCCCGTTCATATGCCGCCAGGGAACGATGACGAGGCGCGGCCGGCCGGCTAAAGAAAGCCACCGGGTGCTGATCCTGGAGAAGGACGGCCCCGAAACCGTATGTAGACGCGTCACACTCGATGATGAACGGCCGTGTGAAATCTGGCAACGCGAGTACGGGAGCCGTGGTGACCGCCGTCTTGAGGGCGGTAAAAGCTGTTGCCGCCTCCGGCGACCAGGAGAAGCCATCCTTGCGAAGCAGGGCCGTCAGGGGTGCGGCGACCACGCCAAACTCCTTGACAAACTTGCGGTAGTACCCCGCAAGACCGAGAAACCCCCGGACCACGCGCGCCGAGCGAGGCTGCGGACAGTCGGCCACGGCCTGCACCTTTTCCGGATCCATGGCCACTCCGGCCGCGGAGATGGTGTGACCCAGGTAGGAGATCGACTCGACGGCGAACGAGCATTTGGACCTCTTGACGAAGAGCCGGTGTTGGTGCAAGATGGTAAAGACGGTGCGCACATGGCGAAGATGATCGGCCCACGTCTTGCTGAATATGAGGATGTCATCGAAGAAGACGAGCACGAAACGGCGCAGGTACGGCCGTAGCAGGTCATTCATGAGTGCCTGGAACGTCGCCGGCGCGTTGTAGAGGCCGAACGACATGACCAGGAACTCATAGAGGCCGTCGTGGGTGCGGAAGGCGGTCTTGGGGATGTCCTCCGCACGCATCCGCACCTGATGGTAGCCGGAGCGCAAGTCGAGCTTCGTGAAGAAACAAGTGTGCCGGAGCTCGTCAAGGAGTTCGTCTACCACCGAAATCGGAAACGCATTCTTGACGGTGATGGCGTTCATGTTGGGGAACGTAGTAATTTCAAAAAAATTCCTACGCACACGCAAGATCATGGTGATGCATAGCAACGAGAGGGGTGAGTGTTGTCTACGTACCCTCGTAGACCGTTTGCGGAAGCGTTATATCAACGCGGTTGATGTAGTCGTACGTCTTCACGTCCGACCGATCCAAGTACCGAAAGCACGGCACCTCCGAGTTCTGCACACGTACGGCTCAGTGACGTCCTCGCCTTCTCGACCCAGCAAGAGGGGCGAAGTAGTAGATGAGTTCCGGCAGCACGACGGCGTGGTGACGGTGTTGGTGAAGAACAATCTTCGCAGGGCTTCGCCTAAGCACTACGAAAACTATGACGGAGGATAAACTAGAGGAGACGGGGTTGCCGGCACACGGCTTGGTGTTTATTGATGTGTCTTGGGTGCTAGCCCTACCCCTCTATTTATATGTTGAGCCCTGGGGTCGAAACTTGGAGCAAAAACCTCCTCAAAGTCGGTTTCACCCGACAGGCAAGAGTCCTTCTCGGACTCCAGGGCTAGACGCCAGGGTTCCCGGCGTCTACCCCCTAGACGCCAGGGTTCCTGGCGTATAGCCTCTGGTCTCCGCAAAACTTCCTTTTGCACTTTCCAAAAGCCTCGTGGGCTTTCCCCTTTGGCCCAGATAACGTGTTCTCGTGCCCAAACACTTCGGGAAACATCCGGAACCCCTTCCGATGGATTCCAGAACCTTTCCGGAGATCAAAACACTACTATCCACATATCAATCTTTACTTCCGGACCATTCCGGAGTTCCTCGTCATATCCGTGATCTCATCCGAAACTCCGAACGACATTCGGTCACCAACATACATAACTCATAGTACTATATCGTCAACGAACGTTAAGCGTGCGGACCCTACGGGTTCGAGAACTATGTAGACATGACCGAGACACCTCTCTTGTCAATAACCAATAGCGGGACCTGGATGCCCATATTGGCTCCTACATATTCTACGAAGATCTTTATCGGTCAGACCGCATAACAACATACGTTGTTCCCTTTGTCATCGGTATGTTACTTGCCCGAGATTCGATCATCGGTATCCAATACCTAGTTCAATCTCGTTACCGGCAAGTCTCTTTACTCGTTCTGTAATACATACTAACTCATTAGTTGCAATGCTTGCAAGGCTTATGTGATGTGCATTACCGAGAGGGCCCAGAGATACCTCTCCGACAATCGGAGTGACAAATCCTAATCTCGAAATACGCCAACCCAACATCTACCTTTGGACACACCTGTAGAGCACCTTTATAATCACCCAGTTACGTTGTGACGTTTGGTAGCACACAAAGTGTTCCTCCGGCAAACGGGAGTTGCATAATCTCATAGTCATAGGAACATGTACAAGTCATGAAGAAAGCAATAGCAACAAACAACACGATCAAGTGCTAAGCTAACAGAATGGGTCAAGTCAATCAGATCATTCACCTAATGATGTGATCCCATTAATCAAATAACAACTCCTTGTCTATGGTTAGGAAACATAACCATCTTTGATTAATGAGCTAGTCAAGTAGAGGCATACTAGTGACACTCTGTTTTGTCTATGTATTCACACATGTATTATGTTTCCGGTTAATACAATTCTAGCATGAATAATAAACATTTATCATGAAATAAGGAAATAAATAATAATTTTATTATTGCCTCTAGGGCATATTTCCTTCAGTCTCCCACTTGCACTAGAGTCAATAATCTAGATCACATCTCCATGTGATTAACATCGATAGTTCACATCATCATGTGATTAACACACATAGTTCACATCGCCATGTGACCAACACCCAAAGGGTTTACGAGATTCAGTAATCTAGTTCACATCGCTATGTGATTAACACCCAAAGAGTACTAAGGTGTGATCATGTTTTGCTTGTGAGAGAATCTTAGTCAACGGGTCTGCCAAATTCAGATCCGTATGTATTTTGCAAATTTCTATGTCTACAATGCTCTGCACGGAGCTACTTTAGCTAATTGCTCCCACTTTCAATATGTATCTAGATTGAGACTTAATGTCGTCCACATCGGTGTCAAAACTTGCATCGACGTAACTCTTTACGACGAACCTTTTTGTCACGTCCATAATCAAGAAACATATCCTTATTCCACTAAGGATAATTTTGACCGCTGTCCAGTGATCTACTCCTAGATCACCATTGTACTCCTTTGCTTAACTCAGTGTAGGGTATACAATAGATCTGGCACCTATGGCTGAGGCATATGGATTGACTTTCATTCTCTTTCTATCTTCTGCCGTGGTCGGGTTTTGAGTCTTACTCAATTTCACACCTTGTAACACAGGCAAGAACTCTTTCTTTGACTGTTCCATTTTGAACTACTTCAAAATCTTGTCAAGGTATGTACTCATTGAAAAAACTTATCAAGCGTCTTGATCTATCTCTATAGATCTTGATGCTCAATATGTAAGCAGCTTCATCGAGGTTTTTCTTTAAAAAACTGCTTTCAAACACTCCTTTATGCTTTGCAGAATAATTCTACATTATTTTCGATCAACAATATGTCATTCACATATACTTATCAGAAATGTTGTAGTGCTCCCACTCACTTTCTTGTAAATACAGGCTTCACCGCAAGTCTGTATAAAACTATATGCTTTGATCAACTCATCAAAGTGTATATTCCTACTCCGAGATGCTTGCACCAGTCCATAGATGGATCGCTGGAGCTTGCACACTTTGTTAACACCTTTAGGATTGACAAAACCTTCTGGTTGCATCATATACAACTCTTTTTTAATAAATCCATTAAGGATTGCAGTTTTGTTATCTATTTGCCAGATTTCATAAAATGCGGCAATTGTTAACATGATTCGGACAGACTTCAAGCATCGATACGAGTGAGAAAATCTCATCGTAGTCAACACCTTGAACTTTGTCAAAAACCTTTTTCGACAAGTCTAGCTTTGTAGATAGTAACACTACTATCAGCGTCCGTCTTCCTCTTGAAGATCCATTTATTTTCTATGGCTTGCCGATCATCGAGCAAATCCACCAAAGTCCATACTTTGTTTTCATACATGGATCAAATCTCAGATTTCATGGCCTCAAACCATTTCGCGGAATCTGGGCTCATCATCGCTTCCTCATAGTTCGCAAGTTCATCATGGTCTAGTAACATGACTTCCAGAACATGATTACCGTACCACTCTGGTGCCGATCTCACTCTGGTTTACCTACGAGATTCGGTAGTAACTTGATCTGAAGTTACATGATCATCATCATTAGCTTCCTCACTAATTGGTGTAGTAGTCACAAGAACAGATTTCTGTGATGAACTACTTTAATAAGGGAGAAGGTACAATTACCTTATCAAGTTTTCTACTTTCCTCCCACTCACTTCTTTCGAGAGAAACTCCTTCTCTGAAAGGATCCATTCTCAGCAACGAATATCTTGCCTTCGGATCTGTGATAGAAGGTGTACCCAACTGTCTCCTTTGGGTATCCTATGAAGACATATTTCTCCGATTTGGGTTTGAGCTTATCAAGATGAAACTTTTTCATATAAGCATCACAATCCCAAACTTTAAGAAACGACAGCTTAGGTTTATTGCTAAACCATAGTTCATACGGTGTCGTCTCAACGGATTTAGATGGTGCCCTATTTAATGTGAATGCAGCTGTCTCTAATGCATAACCCCAAAAACGATAGTGGTAAATCGGTAAGAAACATCATAGATTGCACTATATCCAATAAAGTACGGTTATGACGTTCGGACACACCATTATGCTGTGGTGTTCCAGGTGGCGTGAGTAGTGAAAACATTGTTTAACTGAAGGCCAAACTCGTAACTCAAATATTTTACCTCTGCGATCATATCGTAGAAACTTTTATTCTCTTGTTACGATGATTCTCTACTTCACTCTGAAATTCTTTGAACTTTTCAAACGTTTCAGACTTATGTTTCATCAAGTAGATATACCCATATCTGCTCAAATCATCTGTGAAGGTTAGAAAATAATGATACTTGTCGCGAGCCTTAATATTCATCGGACCACATACATCAGTATGTATGATTTCCAACAAATCTGTTGCTTGCTCCATTGTTCCGGAGAACGACGTTTTAGTCATCTTGCCCATAAGGCATGGTTCGCAAGCATCAAGTGATTCATAATCAAGTGATTCCAAAATCCCATCAGCATGGAGTTTCTTCATGCGCTTTACACCAATATGACCTAAACGGCAGTGCCACAAATAAGTTGCACTATCATTATTAACTTCACATATTTTGGCTTCAATATTATGAATATGTGTATCACTACGATCGATATCCAACGAACCATTTTCATCAGGTGTGTAACCATATAAGGTTTTATTCATGTAAATAGAACAACAATTGTTCTCTAACTTAAATGAATAACTGTATTGCAATAAACATGATCAAATCATATTCATGCTCAACGCAAACACCAAATAACACTTATTTAGGTTCAATACTAATCCCGAAAGTATAGGGAGTGTGCGATGATGATCATATCAATCTTGGAACCACTTCCAACTCTCATCATCACTTCACCCTTAACTAGTCTCTGTTCATTCTGCAACTCCCGTTTCGAGTTACTAATCTTAGCAACTGAACTAGTACCAAATACCGAGGGGTTGCTATAAACACTAGTAAAGTACACATCAATAACATGTATATCAAATATACCTTTGTTCACTTTGCCATCCTTCTTATCCGCCAAATACTTGGGGTGTTTCCGCTTCTAGTGACCAGTCCCTTTGCAGTATAAGCAATTAGTCTCAGGCTTAGGTCCAGACTTGGGCTTCTTCACTTGAGCAGCAACTTGCTTGCTGTTCTTCTTGAAGTTCCCCTTTTTCCCTTTGCCCTTTTCTTGAAACTAGTGATCTTGTCAACCATCAACACTTGATGCTCTTTCTTGATTTCTACCTTCATCGATTTCATCGTCATGAAAAGCTCGGGAGTCGCTTTCGTCATCCCTTGCATACTATAGTTCATCACGAAGTTCTACTAACTTGGTGATGGTGACTAGATAATTATGTCAATCACTATTTTATCTGGAAGATTAACTCCCACTTGATTCAAGCGATTGTAGTACTCAGACTATCTGAGCACATGCTCACTAGTTGAGCGATTCTCCTCCATCTTTTAGCTATAGAACTTGTTGGAGACTTCATATCTCTCAACTCGGGTATTTTGCTTGAAATATTAACTTCAACTCCTGGAACATCTTATATGGTCCATGACGTTCAAAACGTCTTTGAAGTCCCCATTCTAAGCTATTAAGCATGGTGCACTAAACTATCAAGTAGTCATCATATTGAGCTAGCCAAACGTTCATAACGTCTGCATCTGCTCCTGGAATAGGTCTGTCACCTAGCGGTGCATCAAGGACATAATTCTTCTCTGCAGCAATGAGGATAAACCTCAGATCACGGATCCAATCCGTATCATTGCTACTAACATCTTTCAACACAATTTTCTCTAGGAACATATCAAAATAAACACAGGAAAGCAACAACGCGAGCTATTGATCTACAACATGATTTGCAAAATACTACCAGGACTAAGTTCATGATAAATTTAAGTTCAATTAATCATATTACTTAAGAACTTCCACTTAGATAGACATCCCTCTAATCCTCTAAGTGATCACGTGATCCAAATCAACTAAACCATAACCGATCATCACGTGAAATGGAGTAGTTTTCAATGGTGAACATCATTATGTTGATCATATCTACTATATGATTCACGCTCGACCTTTCGGTCTCCGTGTTCCGAGGCCATATCTGCATATGCTAGGCTCGTCAAGTATAACCCGAGTATTCTGCGTGTGCAAAAACTGGCTTGCACCCGTTGTAGATGGACGTAGAGCTTATCACACCCGATCATCACGTGGTGTCTGGGCACGACGAACTTTGGCAACGGTGCATACTCAGGGAGAACACTTCTTGATAATTAGTGAGAGATCATCTTATAATGCTACCGTCAATCAAAGCATGATAAGATGCATAAAAAGATAAACATCACATGCAATCAATATAAGTGATATGATATGGCCATCATCATCTTGTGCTTGTGATCTCCATCTCCGAAGCACCGTCATGATCACCATCGTCACCGGCGCGACACCTTGATCTCCATCGTAGCATCGTTGTCGTCTCGTCAATCTTATGCTTCTACGACTATCGCTACCGCTTAGTGATAAAGTAAAGCATTACAGGGCGATTGCATTGCATACAATAAAGCGACAACCATATGGCTCCTGCCAGTTGCCGATAACTCGGTTACAAAACATGATCATCTCATACAATAAAATATAGCATCATGTCTTGACCATATCACATCACAACATGCCCTGCAAAAACAAGTTAGACGTCCTCTACTTTGTTGTTGCAAGTTTTACATGGCTGCTACGGGCTTAAGCAAGAACCAATCTCACCTACGCATCAAAACCACAACGATAGTTTGTCAAATAGACTCCGTTTTAACCTTCTCAAGGACCGGGCGTAGCCATACTCGGTTCAACTAAAGTTGGAGAAACTGACACCCGCCAGCCACCTGTGTGCAAAGCACGGCGGTAGAACCAGTCTCGCGTAAGCGTACGCGTAATGTCGGTCCGGGCCGCTTCATCCAACAATACCGCCGAACCAAAGTATGACATGCTGGTAGGCAGTATGACTTATATCGCCCACAACTCACTTGTGTTCTACTCGTGCATATCATCAAACCATAAAAACCTAGGCTCGGATGCCACTGTTGGGGAACGTAGTAATTTCGAAAAATTTCCTACGCACACGCAAGATCATGGTGATGCATAGCAACGAGAGGGGAGAGTGTTGTCTACGTACCCTCGTAGATCGTTCGCGGAAGCGTTATATCAACGTGATTGATGTAGTCGTACGTCTTCACGTCCGACCGATCCAAGTACCGAAAGCACGGCACCTCCGAGTTCTGCACACGTACGGCTCGGTGACGTCCTCGCCTTCTCGATCCGGCAAGAGGGGCGAAGTAGTAGATGAGTTCCGGCAGCACGACGACGTGGTGACGGTGTTGGTGAAGAACAATCTTCGCAGGGCTTCGCCTAAGCACTACGAAAACTATGACGGAGGATAAACTAGAGGAGACAGGGTTGCCCGCACACGGCTTGGTGTTTCTTGATGTGTCTTGGGTGCTAGCCCTACCCTTCTATTTATATGTTGAGCCCTGGGGTCGAAACTTGGAGCAAAAACCTCCTGAAAGTCGGTTTCACCCGAAAGGCAAGAGTCCTTCTCGGACTCTAGGGCTAGACGCCAGGGTTCCCGGCGTCTACCCCCTAGACGCCAGGGTTCCTGGCGTCTAGCCTCTGGTCTCCACAAAACTTCCTTTTGCACTTTCCAAAAAGCCTCGCGGGCTTTCCCCTTTGGCCCAGATAACGTGTTCTCGTGCCCAAACACTTCGGGAAACATCCGGAACCCCTTCCGATGGATTCCAGAACCTTTCCGGAGATCAAAACACTACTATCCACATATCAATCTTTACTTCCGGACCATTCCGGAGTTCCTCGTCATATCCGTGATCTCATCCGAAACTCCGAACAACATTCGGTCACCAACATACATAACTCATAGTACTATATCGTCAACGAACGTTAAGTGTGCGGACCCTACGGGTTCGAGAACTATGTAGACATGACCGAGACACCTCTCTTGTCAATAACCAATAGCGGGACCTGGATGCCCATATTGGCTCCTACATATTCTACGAAGATCTTTATCGGTCAGACCGCATAACAACATACGTTGTTCCCTTTGTCATCGGTATGTTACTTGCCCGAGATTCGATCGTCGGTATCCAATACCTAGTTCAATCTCGTTACCGGCAAGTCTCTTTACTCGTTCTGTAATACATACTAACTCATTAGTTGCAATGCTTGCAAGGCTTATGTGATGTGCATTACCGAGAGGGCCCAGAGATACCTCTCCGACAATCGGAGTGACAAATCCTAATCTCGAAATACGCCAACCCAACATCTACCTTTGGAGACACCTGTAGAGCACCTTTATAATCACCCAGTTACGTTGTGACGTTTGGTAGCACACAAAGTGTTCCTCCGGCAAACGGGAGTTGCATAATCTCATAGTCATAGGAACATGTATAAGTCATGAAGAAAGCAATAGCAACAAACAACACGATCAAGTGCTAAGCTAACGGAATGGGTCAAGTCAATCAGATCATTCACCTAATGATGTGATCCCATTAATCAAATAACAACTCCTTGTCTATGGTTAGGAAACATAACCATCTTTGATTAATGAGCTAGTCAAGTAGAGGCATGCCGGATGATGCCGTGGTCGCGGCCGCGGGGTGGTGGCATGCCGGATGGTTCGGCGAAGATGCCGCCGAACTCGGCGATGATGGCGTCGAGGAAGTCATGGTCGCTGCATGATTTCAGGACGGGCCCGGCCGGTCCCGCAAGGCCGCGCCAGCACACCTGATGGTTCTCCCGCCAGAACGTCATGGAGAGGGCGCGAAAATCCCACAAGATCGGTCCAAGCGTTGCAAGCCATTGCGTGCCGAGGACGACGTCGTAGCCTGCGAGCGGCAAGGCAAGGAAATCCTCCGAGAATGCCTCTCGGCCTATGCGGAAGGGCACGGCGCGGTACGCGCCCTGGCACGAAACGCGCTTGCCGTTGGCCACCGTCACGCGTGTCTTCTCGGGGGCGGGGGTGGCAATGTGGCGCGGGCGGCCGCCTCCTCGGCGATGAAGTTGTGGGTGGAGCCGAAATCGATCAGGGCGAGGAGGAAGACTCCCCCAAGGGTGATATGAATCTGCATGGTCTCGCTCATGCGGACGCCGGCGATTGCATGGAGCGAGATGTGAGGGACGGCCGGCGAGCCATCATTGGTGGGGGAGGCCGTGTCGTCGTCGTCGTATGGCGCCAGGTAGAGGAGTAAGATGCGCTGGCACACGCGGTTGTGGCCCCTGCCAAACTTCTCATTGCAATTACAGCAGAGGCCCAGGCGACGGCGTTCCTCCATCTCCGCGTGTGATAGGCGCTTGATTGGGTGCCCTTCTGGCAGAACAGGTGCCTGCTGGGGTGCGGCTGGTGGTGCCGGTGCGGGGAGCGCGAGGCGTGGTATGGGCGCCGGCAGGATGCCCTTCTGCTGAGAACGAACCGACAGCGCGGGGGTGAGCGCGCACTGGTCGCGCAGCTCCAACTTGCGGGCGAGACTCATGGCGACGACTAGGGATTGCAGGTTGTGGATCTCCACGTCGAGGCTAAGGGGTGGCTGGAGGCCTACGGTGAAGATCTGAACTTTCTGTGTGTCCGACAAGTAGCCTGCCCGGGGAAGGAGCGCCTCAAACCGCTCCTGGAAGTCGACGACGGACGTCGTGCGCTTGCACGCCATTAGTTCACCCAGCGGGTTAGCGCGCAGGGGCGGCCCAAAGCGGAGGTTGAGTAGCTCGGAGAAGCGGCGCCACGGCGGAGTGCCCTCGTCACGCTGGACCTGCATGTACCACAGCTGGGCAGAACCCTCGAGGTTGTATGACGCCATCCAGACTTTCTCCTCCTCGGCGATCCGTTGTTGATGGAAGAAGGACTCGCATCTGTTGAGGAAAGCGAGCGGGTCGGACTTGTCGTCGAACTTGGGGAAGTCCATCTTCTGAAACCGCGGGGGTCGATCGTTGTGGTGCTGTCCGTCGTGGCCGACATCGGCGCCTGACGAGGAGGCCGACTTCTCCTTCTGCAGGGCTGCCACGGACGTCTGCAGGGATGTCACGGTTGCAGTCAGGGCCTCGATCATCTTGGCCAAATCAATGGTGGTGGGTTCCGTCATGGCTGAAGAAACCGAGGCGGCGGCGGATGGCGGCGATGGAGGTGGGCTGGGCGGCGGGTGCTGCGTGGAGGAGGACGAGGAATGCCTGGAACCTGATACCAAGTTGTCAAGGGCCTCGGTGCCCAAGACAGCAGGGCCTCGACTACGTAGTTCGTAGTCTCGGTGGATAGGAGCGCTAGGGTTTTTGCCTGGCTGCTCAATGGTGCGGGAGGAGAGGATAGGAGTAGAGGAAGAGGTAGAGATAATAACTTTATTGCTTGACCTCAAAGGGTGCTGATTATACGATATATAAAGGCCCCATGGGCTGCTAACAAACTAGAAACCTATGCCTAACAAACTACTCCTTTATTCTAGGAACTAATGTATAAGGACCAGGACTCCTGCCCAGCCTACGCCTCGCCTGTTGCGGCCGGTGGCTGTTGCTCCTGGCTGCGTGGCCACGCCTGTAGGCAATGCCCCGCATGACAGGTTAGGCTTGTTTGTATTCTCCACTGTGTACACCATGGGCAATGTGCTTTGCGCCACGGCCTAGGCACTCGCTGCTTCCATCCCTTGGAAGGGACATGGCCTCCATGTGTGCTTCGTCATGTGTGTGAGAGAGGGAGAGGGAGAGAGAGGTAGGTAGGTGGAGTTTACATCCATGATGCAGTTTACGCGGAATAATTTCCCTTCTTCAGAAAATATGGCAAATTGTATTTCATTAAAGATGACTTTGCAACAAATTGCATTAGTGAGTGGTTCATATATTTTTTCCAGCAAGTCGTAATTTTTTTAAAAAGTTAAACACATTAATTGGTTGCTTCAAGAATTAATAACAGACACGATGACATATCAGTTGTGCATGCCCAACAACGATCATCATATTTTGTTTTGTAGTTTTGCACGATATTCAACTATATGTTACAATGCTACAAAGGCTCAGGAGACATCAGATATGTCTTCTTGGATAGTAGGCGTCACGGGCGGCGCATGCCTCCTCCTTGGTGGCGGTGTTGTATCGACAAGAACACGAGGTGGGGGGGGGCAAGCCGGAGAGCGGGGCGGTTGGTGGGGAACTCCTCCTTGGCGGTCCGTGGGGAAGTACGGTGTGAAGGGAAGAGGGCACCTTGACGAATGTGAGGTGGGTGTCATCCTGTTTTTAAGAGGCTCCAACGAGAAATGTCTTTATAGCGAAAAACAGATCAGGAAGGGAAGGGTACAGCAGAAAAAGGGAAGGGTGTGTTGGCGGGTGGTTTTTTTTTGTTGGGACCGCATGTTGGAGATAACATCATGGATAGTTCAGACAACCACATTTTTCCTTACCCATACCTCACGTACAGGCTAGATTTTGGTAGCCCGGATTTACAGACGGTAGAATTTTACGGAGCTCGTTGGGTGCTCATTTTATTTTCGAACATACCCGGACGTATGAGGGAGAAATGAGCTTTAACCTTGAATTATTTCGACGTTAATAATTTATCTGATTTTTTATATGCATTGTAGCCCGTAGCAACGCACGAGCGTTCTACTAGTCTGATTAAAATCAGATCCAATGGCCACGGAGGCGGCCGAAGCATTGTTATCGTTCGGGTGATCCTAATCATTCCCCTTTTTTTTGAACTTCTAATCATTCCCCTTTATAGAAGGAGGAAGTACAAAATCTGTATCCGTGACAAATAAAGGCAGAAATCACATATTTGACCTGTGGGCCAAATCAAATCACAAATTGACCTTGTTCTGAAAAAATTTCACTCTGCTGACCCTTTAGTGTGGCGCCCGACACCTAGGCGCCGCACACTACTATGCAACGCCTCTCCCTTGGGCGTCGCACATCCTGCCAGCGTGGCGGCCCTGGTCCAGTTGCGGCCCCACAGACAGCAGTGCAGCGCCCAAGGGATAGGCGCCACACTGTGTAAACTGCAGCGCCTAAGGCTTAGGCGCCACACTTGTAATGTGCAGCGCCTAGCCCTTGGGCGCTGCACCGGCTGTGTTCCACTTAGGCTGGCCCCACCCTCTCTCCCCTCCCACCCCCACCCCACACACCCCCACCCCACACAAACCCTCTCTCCCCCCTCCTCTCTTCCCCTCTCCCCCCCTTTCAAATCCTTCTCAAATCTTGCAAATCCGGAGTATTTGACCGTGGATTTCGAAGCCAACCCCTCCCTTAAGGTAGTCTCCTCCGATCCCCTCGTTTTCATCCATAGGAATTGTCACATTTGCTCAAATCTTGCTACTTTGGGGAAACCCTAGTTTTGGCTTGGATTTGCAAATTTGTGTTGAATGATGTTATGTTTCTTTGCTAATTTGGGTTGGTTAGGCTTTCATAGTATGCTAGGGTTAGGGTTATGTGTGTTTGATGTTGGTGTTAGGGTTATGCTATGGTTAGGGTTGTGGTTATTGTTAAGTGGGGGTTATGGTTATTAATTCATATATATGTTATGGCATATGTATTTTGTGCAAATATTTTTGTTAAGTACTTACTTGATATATGTGTGTGTTTTATTGTAGGGATGGGGAGAACATGTGTTTATGTTCATCATGTGGATAAAGAGGCCTTTTTGAAAGGCAATGCGGAGCCGGACCCGGATGAGCTTGACATGGTTTTTGAGAGTAGTCCAAGCTATGCGGAGCTCTTGGACCAAGTGAGGAAGGATTTGAATTGGATGGACCCAAGTGACGTTGTTGAGTTCGAGGGAAGGCATAATGTTGGTTTTGGACATCACATCCGTTGGAAGACAATGCGTGTGAACTCCGAGCAACGTTGGGTTGCATACAAGGAGACGGTTGCCGAATCTTTAGACAAGGCTCTTGAGTTATTTGCCTCCAAGAAGGTTGAGTCTATTTTGAATTTGGACTTGAACCGGAACCCCTCCCCGTTGGTTGCTAGCACTCCACCACCCATGAACCAAGATCAAATGAGTGAACCTCATTTCACGCAACAAGATTGGCCAACATTGAGCCCGACTCCAAACAACCAAAATGAAGGTTTTGAAGAGGAGAATGATGAGTACGAGGAGGATGACAACGAAGTTGATCTCCATGACAACAATGTGGGTGATCTCGACCAATATCATGTGCAAGAGACAATGGACCAATCCATCCCTTTTTCCCGTGCATATGCATCGGACTCGGATGACGATGGTCCCGATGAAGAAGTTGATGAGGAGGGGTTCACACCCAAGGAGGCCCAAGCATTCAAGAAGGTATTCGGGCGGGATCACAAGACACCATTGTTCAAGGATCTTAGTCTCGCAGATGAAGCCGTTGTGGATGGTGGCAAATGCATATCTCTTGGAGCTAGGCCAAGTTCTCACCGTGATTTGGAAGACGGCAAGAACGGGATATTTTCCGGTTGTGAGTTTCAATCCTTCTTGGAATTGAAGATGTGGCTCGACAACTACTCGGTTACGCATTATCGTCCACATAAAGTGGCCAACTCGGACGTCAATGTGCGTTACACGGTCAAATGTGAAGTGCCAAGTTGTCAATGGATTGTGCGTGCAAGGCCATGGAAAGGAGGTCCCACTTGGCGCATAGTGAGTTGTCTACCAAATCACATGTGCCGGCACAAGAATGCGGATGGCAAGCTTGTGCACCAACAACACAGACAACTCACATCCGAGTTCATCGCTTATAGGCTTTCGAACCAAATATCCACACTTCCAACAATGAGCATCAAGAGTGTCATTGACCTTATGAAAGCCATCTTTCATTACAAGGTGAAGTACGGCAAGGCATGGAAGGAGAAGCAAGCCGCATTCAAGATGTTGTATGGCAATTGGGAGGAAGCATACAACCGACTCCCTAGGTTGTTGTTAGCTATGGCCACCACAAACCCAGGCATGGTTCACGTGGTTGAGCCTCATGGGCACCAAACATTGATTCACAACGGGAGGACCGTCCGAGTATTTGGCCGTGCATTTTGGGCCTTTGAGCAATGCGTGAGGGCTTTTGAGCATTCTCGGCCCGTCATCGCCATTGATGGGACGTTCTTGACCGGACAATACAAGGGAACTTTATTGGTTGCAATAGCAAGTGATGCCAATAACCGGGTGTTGCCTTTGGCTTTCGCTTTGGTTGAGGTGGAGAACAATGATAACTGGGAGTGGTTCTTGCGTCAATTGAGAACAAGGGTATTACCGGCTGAAAGGGAAATTTGTGTCATATCGGATTGCCATCCAGGAATTCTAAATGCGGTGGTTGTTGACATTCCCGGACATAGAAAGTTGCACCATCGATGGTGCATGAGGCACTTTTGTGCAAACTTCTATAGGGCATGTGGTATCAAGGAGTTGGCCGATGATCTTCAAGATTGTTGTCTCGCTTTCACCAACAAGCGGTTTGCCACATTGTTCAATGCATTGCTCAGACACAAGAAACTTGACCCCGGTGGTCATGAATTTCTCACTAAGAACATTGTCGAAAGGAATATGTGGGCACGTGCTTTCGATGAAGATGGCCGGAGGTACGGTCAAATGACAAGCAATATGGCAGAATGCTTCAATAAGGTGCTCAAGGGTGTACGTGCATTACCCGTGACGGCAATAGTTCAATACACGTTTGACAAGATGAATGGATACTTTTTGAAGTATTCAATGGAGACGGATAAGCAGATTGCTGGAGAGAACAAGGATAAGCACAAGTACTATTTCCCACCAAAGGTTGAAGAATGGTTGGACTTTCAATCACGAAAGGCAGACTCAGAAGAAGCTGTACTATATGACGACAACGAGTGGAAGTATGAGGTGAAAGAGCCTGGAGGAACCACAAACGAAGGCCACCAACACGAAGGACGCGCTTTCAAAGTCTCCCTAACACGGTGTGATTGCAGCTACATGAGGCCATCGTTGCTTCATCTCCTATGCTCGCACTTGTTAAATGCAGCCCGTGTTAGGAATGCGGACGTCAATCACCCTCTTACCATGAGGGAGTCCGAGTTCTCAATCATGACGGTAAAGAAAACTTGGGCTCCCCGGTTTCAGCCATACTTGGACCAATCACAATGGCCGGAGTATCATGGAGTTCAACTATGGCCGGACCCGGAATTGAAGGTCGTTAGACGGGGAAGACGTAAGACAAAGCGTCTTAGAGGTGACATGGACGGATGGGGCCGTGGTGGCGGTGGAGAATACGGCACCGGCCAATTCCAAGAGCCTCGTGAGCAATCCCGTTGTGGGGACTGCAGTCATCGGGGACACAACACAAGAACTTGTCCCAAACCAAGAAAAAGATCAAAGAAAAATGATGCAAGCACAAGCCAAGCAAATGATAGCCAACCAAGTCAACCAAGGAGTAGCCAACCAAGTCAAACAAGCCAACGAGGCACTAGGCAACAAAGAGGCCGTGGTGGTGGTAGAGGTCGTGGTGGTGGTAGAGGCCGTGGTGATGGCCTAGGCCGTGGGGATGGGCTTGGCCGTGGTGAAGGCCTAGGCCGTGGTGATGGTCTTGGCCGTGGTGAAGGCCTAGGCCGTGCTGATGGACTAGGCCGTGGTGGTGGTAGAGGCCGTGGTGGTGATCTTGGCCGTGGTGGTGGTAGAGGCCGTGGTGGTGATCTTGGCCTTGGCGGCGGCCGTGGTGGAGGAATGTTCACTTGGCTCGATGGACCATTGTCGTATGTGACTTACTATGATCTTGTACTTTTGGCTCAATGCTTTTGCATTGTGTGACTAACTATTATATTGACATTTTCATAGGTATGGAAACAATGAAGGGGGTGGAGGACACGGAGGCGGAAGGTGAGCTCCCTTGGTGGTCGGAGGAGGGAGAAGAAGAAGAGGAAGAAGAAGAAGAGAGGAAGAAGAAAGGAAGAAGAAGGGACAAGGACCATGACCTTCTTATGAACCAAAATGTGTACTATGTCTTTTTGGCTACATGTTTGTGTATGACTATGTGATTGGACAACTATATTATTATGTGTGTATGAGTATTGTGATTTGGACTACTATATATGCTATGTCTTATTTCTTTGTTTTTGGAATACTAAATGTGATTTGGATATAATTATGTGCCATCTATGTGAATCATAAAAACATAAAAAAGCACTTTGCATTTCGAAACAATGTAATGTAATGTGCAACGCCTCAGAGCGGGGCGCTGCACAGTACAGTGCAGCGCCTTTCCCATAGGCGCTGCACTGCTTGACATCCCAGTCCAGAGCGTAACAGAAGCGTTCCAGTAGCTTTTACACCCAAAAAATTGCTAAGTCAGCATGCAGCGCCTAAGGGAGAGGTGCTGCACTATACTGTGTAACGCCTTAGTGCTGGGCGCTGCACTGTACAGTGCAGCGCCTATCCCCTGGGCGCTGCACCATCACTTAGCAATTTTTTGGGCAGCAAACATACTGGAAGCTTCTGTTGCTCTCTGGACTGGGAAGTCCAGTAGTGCAGTGCCTAAGGGAGAGGCGCTGCACTGTAATGTGTAACGCCTCAGTGCTGGGCGCTGCACAGTACAGTGCAGCGCCTATCCCCTGGGCGCTGCACCATCACTTAGCAATTTTTTGGGCAGCAAACATACTGGAAGCTCCTGTTGCTCTCTGGACTGGGAAGTCCAGTCGTGCAGCGCCTAAAGGAGAGGCGCTGCACTGTGGTGTGTGGCGCCTCTGCCTTAGGCGCTGCACTGCTGGACATCTATTTGCTGCACTCACCCCCCTCCCACCCATCCCCACCCCACACACCCCCACCCCACACAAACCCGAAGCTCAGTGCCTCCCCTCTGCCCTCCTCTCTCCCCCTCTCAAATCCTCCTCAGATCCGGAGTATTTGACCGTGGATTTCGAAGCCAAACCCTCCCTTAAGGTAATCTCCTCCTATCCCCTCGTTTTTATCCATAGGAATTGTCACATTTGCTCAAATCTTGCTACTTTGGGTAAACCCTAGTTTTGGCTTGGATTTGCAAATATTTGTTGAATGATGTTAAGTTTCTTTGCTAATTTGGGTTGGTTAGGCTTTCATAGTATGCTAGGGTTAGGGTTATGTGTGTTTAATGTTGGTGTTAGGGTTATGCTATGGTTAGGGTTGTGGTTATTGTTAAGTGGGGGTTAGGGTTAACCAAGAATTATCGGTTTTGTAGGCATGGCTTCATCCGGTTCCATGATGAGGCCACCGTGTGCTAACCAAGAAGACATGCCGAACAAGTGGGAGGACGCATCTTTGGACAAGGTGAAGGAGAAAGATGTCAACATCCCGCCATGTTGGTGTGGAGATGTTTGCAAGGTGAAGGTGTCCACCGACCGAAATAAATCATGGACGGAAGGGCGGAGATATTTTGTATGCCCGAACTATGCTTATGATCGTGCACTTCCAAGTAACGCCTATGACCAACCACCGGTAAGCTCGAGAAGTAAAATGTTACTATGAAATGTGTGTCAACACTAACAAAATTTTTGTGTGCAGTCACCGCCTCCTCTATGCAAGTACTTCACGTGGATAGATCTTGAAGTGCCAGAAGATGTCAAAAAAGACCAATACCAAGATTGTCTTAGGCGGCAACGGCGGTTCGAAGAATCGTTTCGAAGAGGCTTGGAGGAAGAGCGTCGTCAGAAGGAGAGGATGGAGCGGAAGAAACGAGAGGAGGAGAGGGCACGCCAAGCGAAACTTGCTCGTGAGGAGGAGAGGGCAAGAAAGCTTGCAAAGGCTCGCGAGGCGCAAGAGGAGGACTCGGCCCGTGACAAGAAGGGGAAATGGCCTCGCTCTACTCAGTAGGGACTTCACTTCGGTGCACTCATCATCAACTATGTTCTAATGAATGTGTCGTGAACTTGTGAGGGAATATGAGATGTTGGTGAACTATCTTCTAGGGCAAGCTGCCATTTGTCACTTGTAATGAATGTGTTGTGAACCATGTCGTAGTAACGTTTGAATTGTCTTAAGTTATGAACTCGTCGGCATAAATTTTTTGTTTGATCAAATTGCTGTGATGATGCAGTCATTGTGTATTATGATGTTCCGGTGTAATGAATGTGCCGTCAACTCTGTTTTGCAGTAAACAGCCGTGCAGCGCCTAGAACACAGGCGCTGCACTGTAGAATGCAGCGCCGAACGGATGGGCGTCACACTTTACAGTGCAGCGCCTTGCTTTGGGGCGCTGCATAGTAAAGTGCAGCGCCTGACACTAAGGCGCTGCAGTGCTGTTAACTGCCAAACTGCAGAAACAACTTCCATTTTGCCAAATACAAATGTTGAACAATTCAACTGAACAAAGACAACATCATTTAGGACAAATACTGAACAAAGACAACTAATAACTTTAACATCACATCATTTAGGACAATTCAACGTTACTACTGGTTCGCAAACACAAATACCACAATAGTAAGAGTTCACCTACATATAACATAACCCAACAAGTTCATCAACCTAACGAAACGGCTACAAGAGAGCACTTCCATAGTAACAAACACTAATGCCTTCCGCGCGTGTTCCTGGTGCCACGCCTGCAGGCAATCTTCTTCTTCCTGCGTGGACGAGCCTCCTCTTCCTGCACTTCCTCCTCCGCCTCATGATCCAAGCTAGCCATCCGCGAGGTCCCTACGACCACCTTTGGGTTGCCTCTGTTGTCAAAGTCGTTGGGCGTGTACCGGCGTCTGGGCTGCCTAGCCTTGAACACATATGGGGACCGAAGCTGAGCGTCCGCCAAAGTCATGTCATCATCAAGATCATCGCCCTATCACACAATCAAACAATATGGTGAAGACCGACGTCGTAATCAAGTGAGAATCACATCTAAAGGATTAGTCATACCTCTTGGGTGACCACACCCTCATCATCCAGATAAGCATATGAGGAACTCACATCGTCCCCCTGATGGTGAGATGAGGGGTCTGATGGTGTACCAGACCTAGAGGCAGATGGTTCATCATATTCGGGATCACGACAACCGAGAAGATTCGATAACCGCCTTAACTTCCTGGCCTGACGCTGTAACATGAACAAGTGTGGAAGATATCAAACTCCGCAACAAAGAGTACCTCTCATAGTGAATGCGATTTGTACCTTGAGGAATGCTCGTAGTGAACCATCATCATTGCCTTTTGCAACCGGTGTGTTCTCCAGAATAGACTGGCTCTCATCAGCAGCTTTCTTGATCTCGGTGCGCTGCGGATGACAAATAATGAGCACATTAGCCATTCAAACATGTGTAATATGGCCAAAGGGAAAGTAAAGAAGGAACACTTTACCACATAGTTAATCACCGGAACAGCAGGGACTCCTTGCCCTAACTTGACATCTCTGTTGTACTTCCCCTTTGCTAGATCCTCAAAGTTTATGGGTTCTTCAAGAATTTCCTCATTATATGCCGGCGGGCATATCTCAACTCGAGTATTTTCAAGAAGCCATCGTATGTAGTTATCAAAGGCAACTGGGTTATGCTCACGAAGCTGGGCGCGTGCAGTGCTACGAGCTTGCTCCACGCAAAGCTGGAAGCGGGTGACATACGAATCATGATGCTTGTCCCAGTCCTTTATCTTGCGCTGCCTTCTCCTGTCCAACCTGCATGGTACAATAGCAAACATTAGCAACCTCAAGAAGGAGTGATGATGCTTAGTCAATACGCTCTCTTACCTATGAAGTGCTTTGTCCGTATCCACCCATTCCGGCGGGTGAGGCTGGAACAGACCAAACTGACGAAACACGCGATGTGGCAAATGAAACTCAACAGCCCAGTTGCATATCAATGGGCACCGCATAAGCCAGAGATCCCTATCCCACAAGCACATCGGGTTGATTTTAAACTCTGGGGTGTACCCAAGGCTGTCATCGGCGCCATATGGCTGCCATTCCACCTATGAAATAGGGCAACAGTGCAAAATTGGTGACTTTTTTCAGGAAAATATGAGAAATGACTGAAGTTATGACCTCGTTACCTGCTCAGGCGTAATCATGTCCAACTCGGCAACGTACTTCTGGTACATGAGATTGACATCGTTCGTCATCTCGGAAACCACATCCCACTTGTAAGCCCAAGTGGGGCGCTGTAATTCGTCATCTTCATCTTGATACCAAGGATTAAACCTGACGCTCTTCGGGCGTCCAACAGGCAGACGCTCCCAGCTCCATACAGAAAGTAGAAGCATATTACCACCAATGCCTGCACTATCTGTGATCCGCAGACACGCATCGTCCAGCTGCATATGAAAAAAAAACAATGTTAACTTAACAGCAAGCTTGCATTGCTGATGAAGAATGAGTTAATCACAAAACAGACCAACTACCTGTCTGTACAAGTAGGCAAGAGTAGTTGTACCTCAGCTCCATTTGCTATCGAAGACGGTCAACGCCTTCAGCCACATCCATGGAGCGTTCTTGCCAGTGGAGTCAGGAAACAAAGTCCTCGACACAACATACCACATGTAGACACGAGCATGTGTCTGGATCACATCATCAGTGGCATCCGGAGGGCACGTCGCAAAGTGATTTTGAATCCACGTAAAAGCAGCTCCGGCAGCTTTCCTTTCCCTCTTCTTCTTCTCTTCTCCCTCCTCTACATCAGCCTCAGCCTCGGTAGGAGCAATACCGATAAGAGCAATCATCTGCTCGCGCCACCCATCAGAATCGGTGCTCATACAGAGAGGCCTCCCATCGATAGCAAGACCGGTGATCAACGAGACATCCTCGAGCGTCACGGTCATCTCCCCTGTCCGAAGATGGAAACTATGTGTCTCCGGCCTCCACCGATCAGCAAGAGCGGACACCAGTGGAGCGTTCAGATTCGGCGTGGACCGGCTGACCAACTGAATCCACGGGAGTAGTCCTGCCTGCTTGATGTACGGTGTGTACCGCTCATCGTAAGGCATGGCAGGACCAGAGACCCCGTGATACCGAATCTTCAAATGTTCAAGCTTCTGCAAAAAAACAAGTAATGACAAATCTTAGGGCATGTAAATTTCAACTTAAGGCAAATTTGCAAAATATTTAGATTACTCGTTATTACCATCCCCTTCTCGCGCATCATGTAGGCCCGGTGTTTCGTGTCGTAGACATCGTCGAGAAGCCAAACCATCCTTAGTAAGTTAAAACAATAAACATGTATGAGTTCATCTTCATCTCAAATATCGGTTTACACTAAACATCTAATATGTGTTCAATTACAAGAATTTCAACATCTCCTTCTCACACAATGAATATGTCATATGTCTTCTAAAAAACTCAACATCTAATATTTCAAATAAACTCAACATCTAATATATATATATCTAAACAAACATCTCTTATATGTCTACAAAACACAACATCTCATAGTTATCTATATAAATAGGCATCTCATGTATATCTAAAAAAACTAAACACTCTAGGTTTCACTAACAAGAACCATATATTGTGAACTAAACAACAACACTAAGGTACTATCACTATGACTAACAACATCCTAAATCAAGCAAATCAACCAAATCAAGGGTTCCATCAAATCTTAGACAAATCTCTAAAATGGCAACAAATTTACGGAGGAAAAGAAAGGGAACGGAGGAGTTTACCTAGTAGGATGGATTGGAGATCGAATCCACGGATCAAATCTTCAGATCTGAGAGGGATGTGGGGGGGGGGGGATTCGATGGGGGCGCCGCCGCTGCTCTCTGTCCAGAGAGGGGAGAGGAGGAACAACTGTCTGGTCGCTGGGCAGATGCGCTGTAAGTCACAGTCCAGCGCCTAAGCCTTAGGCGCTGCAGTTTACACAGTGTGGCGCCTATCCCTTGGGCGCTGCACTGCTGTCTGTGGGGCCGCAACTTAACCAGGGCCGCCACGCTGACAGGATGTGCGACGCCCAAGGGAGAGGCGCTGCATAGTAGTGTGCGGCGCCTAGGTGTCGGGCGCCACACTAAAGGGTCAGCAGAGTGAAATTTTTTCAGAACAAGGTCAATTTGTGATTTGATTTGGCCCACAGGTCAAATATGTGATTTCTGCCACAAATAAACATCCGATTCGTGTTTGTGTTGGTCTATCTTTCGAAACTACGAAAAAAAAGGAAGTGAAAAAGAACAGCAGCCTTCCTTCGATCCCGTCGGCCGTCGCCGCCGCCGCCGCCGCCTCCTTGTGTAGCCCGCATGCCGGCCATCCCCGCACCCGGCGTCGTCCTGCCCGCGGATCTCCGTCGCCGCCTTCCCCGTAGAGCCCAGACGCGCCCTCCACCCCCGGCCTCGCCGTCCCCCCTTGAGCACTCAATCCGCCGGCCGCCAGGTAAGGCTTCGTCCTCTCCCGGACTCCCCTCTTCCTCTTGCTTGCTGATCCCTCTGCACGAGCTGTGCAACTTCATCAAGCCCTAGCTCTAGCTTTCGGGATGGATGGGGGCGGAGGGGAAGGTTTGGTGTGAGCTGTTCCTGTGATGCTCATGGTCTCTTCCGGAGATTGTCCAGATTTTTTTGCATACTTCTGAATGTGAATTCACTCTCTTCGATAGATGTTAGACGTAGGGAAAATTAACAATTGACAGATCAAAATAAGAGTGTATGATATGACACGAGGCCAATGAACTTATAGAGAAAATCAAATTGATGCCTGTCAACTGACACCATTCTCCTTCTTGGTGCTCCATGTTAGTTTCAGGTGCAGATTGGTTTCTCAATGGGGGCACCACCATCGGGGCAGGAAGGAACCTACTGGCATGGTACTGCCCTAGCCTTGTTCTCATGTACAGTATCACTACATTTTCCAACCTTCTGTTTGTCTGTCTTTTGTTGCCATGTAAATATGTTACCTGGATACAGTTTCTGCTTAATGAAACAATGTAGGTTCTGTTTGAACTTCAAAATTACTAGCACTCCATGTCATCGCAGCTAGTCTTTTCCCCACCAACTTCGATTCAGGCAATGCTGAAGATGCTGCTGGACCGCCGCCGCCCGCATGCCCAGCCTCTAGGCCCAGGCATGGCCCATGGCGTGCCGCGTGCCGTGCCTGGTCCGTTTAGCCCGGGCCGTGCCGTGCCTGGGCCGTGCCGTTCCTGCGTGCTACCGGGCCGACCCAGTTAGCACGGCCCATTTGGCCAGCTATACGGACGATGACTCCTCCTGGTGTGATTCTTCAGATTCTCAAGGACATGGTTCCAGCTTACACACGGAATGGGTCCACATGCAGGACCGGCTTCATAAGGTATATAGTTATTTTGACTTCCATGGTTGTTGATTAACAATGAATCATGAGTTTGCGTTGATATCAGAAAGTTTGACGGTAAGGCTCTTTTGGTTTCTCTGTAGATGGGCTATAGGGAAGGCATAACCGAAGGGCGGAAGGACGCTACCCAAGAGGGCTTCAATCTTGGGCATAGGCAATCTGCGCACGTAGGATATAAGTGGGGTCTCGTTCGCGTAATTACTAGGTGAATTGGATTTCCGGTCATGCCAACTACAGTTTTCTGTATAGACTTCCTCTTATATACCATTCTTATTTAATATTAGTTGTCCTTAAAAAAAGCAGTGTTGGCTAGTCTTCCGGACAGTCTAAAAGAAAAGTTGCTGCTCGATGCCCAGCGTAGAGGGAAACTTGAAGATTTGCGCAACTCTGTGCAAGAAATTCCAGCAGAGAATGCACTGCGGATATTTCATGAGAGTATTCTTCAGGTTAATCGTCAACCAGAGGAAAGCAAGCTCCAAACTATTCCAAAGGACCTTCTGCTGTTGTTGCACGGATGCCCAGATGTTCATGTTAGTGAAGAGTTGAAACGAGTTCCATAAGCAAGGTCATTAATGAAATTGCACGCACCTTTGGTTTTGAAGTCTGGTAGAATCACTTGGACCGAGTTCTTCTGAGGGATGTGGTTATAAATCCTGATAACAAAGATTTTCTTTATGGTGTAACCCTTTTTTTTGCTATGAACTCCTGCAAATCCACAGTATGGATGACAATAATAATATTTGTCTTCCTGAGTTTCGCATAATCCTGTTATCCCTTTACCATGCTCTGGTTTACTTGAACCTTTTGGCATTGGCTAGTGCACCGTATTGGTATTTCCATTGATTTGATCCATTGTGATATTCTTTGGAAAGTCTGAATAATTGTTGTACACAGTGAAGCTATCACCAGATATTCTACTTTTCCTAGTTACAAGTTTTGAAACATTCTGCCATTTCACCGTACTGACAATGTGGTAAGCATGTATTGTTAAGGATGAAAATGTAGTACTCCCTCCGGTTCCAATTACTTAATTTGTCTAGATACGGATGTATCTAACACTAAAACGTGTCTAAATACATTCGTATCTAGACAAATCTAAGACAAGTAATTGGAACTGGAGGGAGTAGTACATATATGATGAAATCTATCATCTTTTTTTTCCATATCTATGGAGCATTTACCCACTTTTGTCCGTTCCATGTTTTGTGCAGACAAAAATTCACTCAAATCTGCTCAACGGGAGGGCCTGATACACACATAGCTCAAAGTTGCTATGCCCTACTGCTGTTAATGTGATGTTAACTGTAGCATGCTGATATATCTCTGATGATCCATGATAGTGGTTGGACTGCTCACCATGTCAGTAAATTGTCTACTAATGTTTCTGTTACAGCCGGTTGGTGTGATTGGAGCATATCAAGCTGAGCATCAGCATCCATCCTTCGGGTTGGTGAGAGCATCAAACCTTGTACCCGTTGTGGTTTGTGACTGTTGGTTTTGAGTGCTAATGCTATCTATTCATGGTGATCCATCTGCCTTCTTCTCATATCCGTTTGATTTGGAGCGTTTCTTGTTGTTTCTATTCAGTGCCATTTATTGTCATACTCCCTCCGTTCCTTAATGTAAGGTGTATTAGTTTTTCAAAAAGTCAACCATTGTCTATGTTTGACCAACTTTATAGCAAAATCTATAAAGATTTACAATATTGAATATTTAAAATATAGAAATATATTTCATGGTGAATCTAGTGATAATGATTTGGTATTCTAGACATTGATATTTTGTCTAAAATCTTGGTCAAAGTTAGAGAAGTTTGACTTTTTGAAAAAATAATACACCTTATATTTAGGAACGGAGGGAGTATCTGTTTGGAGCGTTTCTTGCTGTTTCCATTCAGTCCCATTCAGTGGCATTTATCTGGGACTATGTTTTGGTTGCACCTGAGATGAATGAAGTACCAGGCGTGCTAAATCTTGTTTATTTGTTTGCCAGGACATGATTTTTTTGGTGCGCACCAGAAAACTCTGGACCAAATCGCCGAATACTTGAAAATTCTTCTGCTGCCTCTTGTTACCTGACATGGCACTCGATTACGGCTGTTCTGCATTGTTACACCCCAGCAGGTCTGAACCATCTGTTCTACTGTCTCAGTTAGGCACCAAATTAGACTTGCAACCAACAGTTAGTTGCATTGGTAACACTGGTAGAGTCTCAGCAATCATCAGTTAGGTGTTTTAATTGCTTATTGTGTTTCTAGAGTTACTACTTCACACATTGCAGATAGGCAGCATATGGAAAAATTCACATCCATAAGATGAACAAAAAACTGGAACTTCCCTTTATTTGATTATCACAGAGAATGCGAACAAACACGAAAAGATCACACATGATTCCCAAGACTCGCTCTCGCTACACATGCTGTCAATAAGAGTTCTATTGATCTTTGTCCAAGCAAGGAATACATCTGAATACTCTTGCCAGTTTGCAAGTCTCATTTTCTCATCACTGAAATATCAGCATGAGCACAGCAGACCTATGTACACATACCCCTAGCGGCTCTCGACTACAACTGCGCTATGAGCACAAGATCTCAGGTGCTGGTGAGCAGCTGTCTATCTTCGCTGAGCAGGTCTCTGGCACAAATATTGCAGTGACCACCAAGTTAGAACCCCAATTACCATCATCTGCTCCAGCTTGAACCCCAAACTGCAAGTAAAAGAATCGACGCCGCGTCATGAGTCGAATCTACAACACAGGAAACATTTATGCCACATGAATGAACTTGAAATGATTTTACACCTAGCTGCTCTTACCTCTAAAACCTATCAGTTGCACTTTGCCAAGCTTTTCTTGTCATTGTCTTGCAGGTAGTTTTTCTCACCTGGGACTGGTGTCAGAACAGTTTCAAAGGCCTGGACAAGCATCTCCACCTTCCTCTTCTGAGCACGGGCCAACTTGTTCACTGTCCTCCGAAGTGCATAGTCGACCATCCACTCCTCGGCATTCTTGCGATCATCGGTCATCTGATGCCTGAGATCAACCTTTTCAGCATCTGGATCAGGCACCACCGGAAGAAAGTTCGGGGCCCTGGGGTTGAATGCCCGGATTCGCTCCCCCCCCCCCCCCTCTAGGTGTTCTTCTCCTGGACATGGTCAACTTGTTTCCCTGGCTGGTTGCCGCCGCATCAGCACCTAAATCTTGGAAATTCATCCCACCGAATGCACTGGATATGTCATCCATTGAGGAGCCACAATCTGCAGAAACGCGACATTGTTCGCCACCGATAAGCAGCTGTTTCTGGAATTCAATGTGATGGAAACTCGAAAGAAACAAACAATTTCAGGAAGAGGAACTTCACCTTTAGTCAGGTTGCCTTGGTATCTTGCTCCCAGCTCCTCCGATATATCAGACCTGCAGCAGGCACCAGAGTCCTCTGCTTCTTCTTGATCAACCCAAGAAGCCTCCCCCTCTTCTTGACCAATTTGCTCCTTGCGTCCGGGAGAGGGAGAGCTCGTCGTGCCCGGCAGGTCGGCGAAGCCACCCGAGATGACGTCGCTGGACCCGCAGGAGCCGTCCACCGAGGCGCCCGGGTCGCCCAACTTGTCGATGTCCCGGCGACTCCGGCGACCGAAGTTGACGTAGGGAGACTCCACCTCCTCGGCGGAGAGGCCGCTGCAGGAGGAGCCTGAGCTTGCGGTCTTGGGGCGGGTGCCGGCGCCGGGACACTCTACCTGGACGAATAACCCGTCCCCTTTGCCGGCGGCATTGCTGGGATTGGTCCTGGGGTTGCGGAACGCGGAGACGCCCCTGTGCTTCATGCTCTGCTCTCCGCGCCGCCAAGAAGGCCCCCAGCGGCGCCGCCGCCGCGGCCGCGTGGCCCTTGAAGGAGCAGTAGGCGTACCGGCAGGCGCGGTGCCCCTCCGCCGCCGCCGAGCGCGCGGGCGCTCTTCTGGGCGGAGGAGCACGTCGGCCTGGCCGCGCGCGGCGTGCTCCCTCCGAGCGCCGCCCGCCGAAACCGCCACCGCAGCCTCCCGGCCGGCCCTGGCGCCGGAGCTGCTGGTCAGCCGCATGTATCGGGGGCCGACGACTCGGGCGCCCTCGCAGCCGCTGCCGCGGCCCCACCGCCGGTGGGCTCTCGGGGCATCCTGCGCACCATGGCGGGCGGCGGCGGCGGCGGCCAAGAAAGGAAAGAAATGCGGTGAGGAGATTGAGATTGGGGTTTGTTCGGGGTTGCGATCCTGGCAGGCAAGCAAGGAAAGGAAGGTTTTGATTGAGGCGAGAGGGCAAGATGGCGACGCGGTGGTGGATTCGATTTCATCGGACGGACTCTGAGGTGGGGAGGCGGCCGGGGTGGATCGATGCGTTTGGTTTTGGGTTCTTGGGGTTGGTGGCGGCGAGGTGGCGAGATTTTGAGCATAATTGGTTTGCTTTTAACATTTGGCATTGCCAATATTTGGCAAGCCAACATTTGGCAAAACCAAAAATTGCCAATATTTGGCAACTTTTAGCGAGATTGGCAACGAGAATTGTCAAGCAACCAATCTCTAGTCAATATTTGGCAGTTGCCAAAATTTAGCATGCCAACTTTTGGCATCCAACCAATCCTCCGCGGTATTACCTGGCCATGGCAGCCTGGCCCAAAAATCCCGTGCCGGGCTGAGCCCAAACATGGCATCGGGCCGGGCTCGGGCCTAAAAATCGAGCTTGATGGACAGATCAGGCCGGGCTTGGGCTTATGAACAATGTTGTTTTAGCCGTGGTTGGGCTGGGCCGTGTCGGGCTTTTCTGGGCTCGAACCTGATTGAGTAGGCTCGATTAGGCCGGGCTCAGGCCTGAGTTTTCACCACCGGGCTTTTTTTTGCCCGGCCCGGGCGCCCGGCCTGAGATATGCCCATGTATACTCTGCGGGTGTGGGTCCTGTGTGCTGTGCTATTGCTACCCCACACGCCACGCCGTCTGCTCTGTTTTACTCGGCTTGGATTTAGGGGTGTTTGGTTTTGTGGCAGCCCTGTTGGCGCTGCTCTGGGGCTTTGTTGAGGTTTTTATGGTAACAACTGAGGTTTCACTTTTTCGGGTTAATGGTAACCGAGGTTTTGGGGATGATCTCTTATGTTTCTTGAAGGCAAACAGTATGTATGTAAAAACCAATGTCGATAGTTATATGAGATATCCTCTCTTTCTCAATATATATTTTGGGATGCAACTCACTGAAGTAGAGGATTTGCCCATCAAATCTCCCATCAATGGCAGTGCTTAAGCACTCTAGCACAATAGTTATTGTTAGGTCGATTAATGGTTGTGTTTATGGTTAATATACGGTTCCGCTTCTAAAAACATTCTCCGGAGTTATAGCTCGTACACGTAAAACGAAACGATGGATTGTAGTAAACCACAAGATAATAATATGTAAATTTGAACCCCGTTACTCAAATTTATTTTTCAAAACCTTTGATGTTAGAGCAACTCCAACACACCGCCACACTCTATCCGCGTGTGTCCGTTTGATCCGAAATGGACACAAACCGCGGTCCAACGCGTCGACGCAACGGACGAACGTTCGCTTTTTGTCTGCCCACAACTCAATTCGGGCCCAAATTTGAGCCGGGTATGCGTCGGCCCGGACGCACACGACACTCGCCCTTGTCCCTCCTGGCCCGCCAATAAGTGGCACATTGGCCATCTTCCCTCTCTCGTCCAAAGCCAAGACACCCAGCCACCCTGCCGTCACCCAGTCCAACATGGTTGGACGCTACCCAGGCCGCCGTCGCACCCACAAACCTCCCCCAGCAACACGTCGCTCTCGACGGCCGCCCTTGGCGGCGAGCCATGCCTGGTTTCGCCGCTGTCGTAGCACCCCCCCACGCTAATACGTATCTATAATTTTTATTGTTCCATGTTATTATATTATCCATCTTGAATGTTTTATATGCATTATTATGTTATTTTATTATTTTTTGGGACTAACCTATTAACCTAGTGCCCAGTGCTAGTTGTTGTTTTCCCCCTTGTTTTTGCCTTTACAGAAAATCAATACCAAACAAAGTCCAAATGGAATGAAACTTTTTGATGATTTTTTCTAGACCACAAGACACCTAGGAAGGTTCGGGAGGAGGACATAAGGTCCACGGGATGTCCACAAGCTCGTAGGGCGCGCCCCCCAAGCTTGTGCCCCCCCTGGCACTTCCAATCCTGATTTTTCTTCTATAAATACCCAAATATTCCCTGTAGACCAGAGGGCGCACCAAAAATACTTTTTCGCCTCCGCAAGCTTCTGTTCTCGAGAGATCCCATATGAGGACTTTTTCCGGTACTCAGGATTCGATCACGGAGGGCTTCTACATCAACCTTGTTGCCCTTTTGATGATGAGTGAGTAGTTTACCGCAGACCTACGAGTCCATAACTTGTAGCTAGATGTCTTCTTCTTTTCTCTTTGATCTTCAATACAATGTTCTTCTTGATGTTCTTGGAGATCTATTCGATGCGACCTTTTTTCCGGTATGTTTGTTGAGATCCGATGAATTGTGCGTTTACGTTCAGATTATCTATGAATATTATTTGAGTCTTCTCTGAACTCTTTTATGCATGATTTGTATAGCTTTGTATTTCTCTCCGATCTATTGATTTTGTATGATCAACTAGATTAATTTTTCTTGCAATGGGAGAGGTGCTTTGTAATGGGTTCAATCTTACGGTGCTCAATCACAGTGACAGAAAGAGACATGACACGTATTTGTATTGTTGCCATTAAGGATAAAAAGATGGAGTTTTCTTCATATTGATTGTATCTATCCCTCAACATCATGTCATCTTACTTAAGGCGTTATTCCGTTCTTGTTAACTTAATACACTATAGGTGCATACTAGATAGCGGTTGATGTGTGAAGTAATAATAGTAGATGCAGACAGAAGTCAGTCTACTTGTCACGGACGTGATGCCTATATATATGATGATTGCCTTTGAAATCTTCATAATTATTCATTTTTCTATCGATTGCTCAATAATAATTTGTTTGCCCACTGTATGCTTTATTTCAAGAGAGAAACCTCTAGTAAAACTATGGTCCATGGATCTATCTTTTATTATATTATTTTCATATCTTTAAAATTAAAAAACATAAATGCCCGCAGAAAGAAGATCTATCCGTGCACACCTACAGTGTTGGTGTATGAGTACTAATTTGGAGTCGAGGATCACGAGCTGTCATGAGCAAAACACCGTCGATATGAAAATGTTGGAGTCAAACAAAGCATCAGCGATCATCAGACATCAATGCCATCTTTCTCTCTCTCTCTCTCTTAATTACATATGCAGTCGACGCACCTTTTCTTTTTGGCCGCAGGCAGTCATGTACGTCGACCTATCTGATGGCGAGTGGCGATCCTTGAGGCCGGCCGGCCAGTTTACTGCTTCATGATGCTTGTCTGGCCGTACAGTGAGTGCGCGTGGCCCCTGTTTCGTTCCTCTATGTAAGCTTATTTATTTAAGGTGTACTTTTTTTTACTAAAATCCCACAATGTAAGGCCCATTTGTTATAATTTCACTATTACCCTCCCCTTGGCGACCCGACGGGGAGCCCGAGGCACACCGGGTCGAATGAAGCGCACGCCGCGCAGGGGATCCACGACTGGGCCGGCCCAGAGTTGAATGGAAAACAGCGCGACACAAAAATTCCGAATAACAAAGCAGTGGGCTTCCGTGACACACATCTTTTTAATCTTGCAATGGTAGCCAAACAAGCGTGGCGTTTGATACAAGATACTGAATCTCTAAGTGCGCGCTTGCTGAAGGCCGTTTACTACCCTTCCTGTGAAGTTTTAGATGCAGAGCTCCGGAATCATTCATCTCAAATATGGCGAGCTATTGTTGAGGGAAAGGAGGTCCTCAAGCAAGGCCTAGTTAGAAGAATAGGAGACGGGAGAACCACGAGCATTTGGAATGATAATTGGATCCCGAGGGATTTTATGCTGCGTACTGTACATCCTCGGTCCACTAATCCACCTGAGTTGGTAGCAGACCTCATTGAAAGCGTGGAGAGGTGTTGGAATAGAGGAAAAGTTCTCCAACACTTACAACCTATTGACGCCCGGGAGATTCTTGGCATACCATTATCGACCATCCCTACAGATGACCGCTGGGCATGGCAGTATGAACGCCATGGCCATTTCTCTGTAAGGTCTTGCTACCGAATGCTTAAAGAAACCAAAAGGAGAAGAGAGGATTGGCTTGAGGGGACTGGAGGGAATTCAGATAGCAATGCAAAAAAGCAACAATGGTGCAACTTATGGGGGACTAAGGTTCCAGCAAAGTTGAAAAACTTCTTATGGAGGTTTGCTCATAACTCTACCAATCGAGGGAGTCAAATTTCATAGACATATTTCTGACTCTAGTTTGTGCAAAATATGCAATGGAGTTGAGGACAACTGGAAGCACGCCCTTATTGATTGTCCAATGGCAAAGTGTGTCTGGGCTATGGCGGATGAGGAGCTAGTCGAATATATGATAAAAATTCAAACCGGAGATGCAAGGCTGTGGCTTGGTGAGCTTCAGCGGACAACTAATGAAGGTCAGTTTTTGAAAGCGATTGTGACACTATGGTCCATCTGGTGGGCCAGAAGGAAGGCCATTCATGAAGAACAATTCCATTCGCCTCATTCAACTCTGTGCTTTATCAACAGGTACATCGCATACCTGGCTCTATTACCAAAGAAGCAAGAGGTGAAGCATGGGGTTTCGAGAAGCACTAGCCCAGTGCAGAAGTGGCGTCCTCCTCCTGCTGTGGGTTGGGCAAAGATGAATGTTGATGCTGCGTTATCTCGCAATGGTGAAAGGGGAGCCCTGGCAGTTGTGAGCCGGGATCATACAGGCTTCTTCCTTGGAGCATCGGCACTGGTGTGTGAAAGTGTTATTGATCCAGAGATCCTAGAGACAATGGCATGTTGCGAGGGGCTATCTCTGGCTCTTGACTTAAACCTGCAACAAGTTCAGATTAGCACCGATTGTTCAGCAACAGTCAAGCATATCGGAGAGGCATACTTGGGGCCCAGCAAAGTTATTATGGATGAGATCAAGATGAAGAAGAATATGTTCCAAACCATGGAGATCATACATGTAAAACGCGAGTGTAATGTTGAAGCGCATGTGCTCGCAAAAGCTGCTACTTCTTTGCCCTCTGGACGCCATCTTTGGCTCACAGGAACCCCCGAAATTATTTGTATACCTATAACTGTTAATCTTCAATAAAGCAGCTTTTATCCCTAAAAAAACAAAGCAGTGGGCAGGACTCGACCACACGATCTGCCACATTCTAACCTGATGCAGATAGCCACTTCAACTGAGAACTTTAGGGTTCAAATGTTTCGCTCGAACCTTTAAGAACAGACAAAGCGGCATATTTTAAACATGTATTGGTTTTCTAATACTTCCTGGAAATTATGTAGAAATTTGAGATTCCGATTCTTTTTGAAATCGCAAAATATTTTTTTAACGTGAACATATTTTATAATCCCAAACATTTTTCGAGAAGCATAAAGAAATTGAACAAATTTTGAAATTCCGAACATTTTCTTAAAATGCGAGCAATTTTTTAAAATTCTGAACATCTTTTTAAGAAACAACAACAAATTGAAATACAACCGTTCTCATGAAAAAAGAATAAAGTTCATAAAAGGAACAATTCTTTAAATCTAGAACATGTTTTGAATAAGTGAACAAACTTTCAAGTTTTTGAACTTTTTTGAGAAATGTGAACATGTTTTTAAACTTTTTTGAGAAATATGAACAAAATTTGGAAACAACCATTTTTTTAATTTGAATTTTTTTTAATCATGAACACTTTTTCAAATATCGGAACAAATTTTGTAATCGCAAACAGTTTTTGAAATTCCGAATAAAATTTCAAAAACACATTTTTTTTAGAAAACTTTTTATTTATTTATAAATTTTGTAAAAGAAACACAAAAGGGAAGAGGAAAAAAAAAGAAACAAAAAATCCAAAAAAAGAAAAAGAAATAGAAAACCCAGAAAAAATGGTTCAGAAACCTTTCTTGAAGGTTTCCAAAACCGATAAAAACCAGATTGGATCCTTCGAAGGTTCCCAGAACTGGAAACCTAGCGCTGTAGTACCCGAAGTGTCGAAAGTTTGACGCAGCATGCGTAGTATAGGATTTTCCGACCCGGCGGGCGGGTCAAACGTGGGAGCACTGGGGGCGCACTCTGTATTGGACCGGGCAATGTAGTTATGGATCGCTGTATCATTTCTGCGTTCTGTTATAGCAACCGACACTATGACAATTGTAGTACCTGATTGTCTCAAAAGAAATATAGTACGCGGTTTCCTATTCAAATATTTTTCAAAAAATCGAATATAATTTTTAAAATGTCAGCAGATTTAAATTTTTTGTGGAATTTTTAAAACGGGAACATTTACTGAAATTCCATACTTATTTTTGAAATGGCAACTAAAAACATGAGAATTTTGAAACTCCAAATATTTTCTGAAATTCCTAACCATTTTTGCTTTTATGACCAAATTTGAAGATGTAAGCATCGTTTTGGATTTGTTAACAAAACTTGGAACAAGAATATTATTGGAAATCTGAAGATATTTTTCAAACACGAACTTGTTATGAAATTGCCTAACAATTTTTGAAACACACACAATTCTTTAATGTGTGAAATGTTTTGAATTTTGCACATTTAAAAAAAATTAAACGTGAAAAAGAGAAAACCTAAGGTAAAAAAGGAAACATGAATTTTTGAACATTTATAAAAAGTCTGAACAAAAATAGGAAAAATAAAGAAAAACCGACAGAGAAAAACGACCTAAAAACTACAAAAGAAAACAAACCAGCATATAATAGAAAGTTCGTAAAAACCAGAAAAAATCAAGTATATGAGTGTGCGCATAGCATTAGCTAAATGGGCGGGCCCATTCTGTTACGTACCATTCAAAAAAAAAGAATGTTACATTTATGTTCACCATTTCCTAGTATGTTTATCTTTCCCTATTTTTATTTTTTATTTTTTCTTCTAATAATAAAGCGGCTATCGCTTCTTCCCGCTCACCGTCGTAATACGCCTTCTGTGCATCCTAATACGCTACCTGTCAATATGTAGATGTGAAGTGCGTTTTTTCGTAATTGGGCTGCCAATTTTGTTTCAGGAGGAAGCTCTATTGGGCTGGGCCTGCGCACGATGTGTGCCGCAACAGTTATTCTCCTTGCCTAAAAAGAGTAGACTCGGTCTCCTTCCTCTTATTTCATCCAACCCACAATCTCGTTCTTCCTCTGTACAGAAGGACGATGCGCTGTTTTTCTCAAAAAAAAAAGAAAAAAGGGAGTACGATCCCGCTGATACAACCGGGTGTGGGCTAGCTTCTGGTGGTAAGGGTACAAAGGACAGGGAAAAGAAGCCTCGGAGTGAGAGCCCGATGGCCAGGGAACAAGGGGGCGACAGTGGCCTGGTGATGAAGGTAAGGTTGTGGCCTGACCACGAGAGCACGACCACGGGCAAATTCCTCTCGCTCTTTCCATGACTATCCTTTCTCATCTCCCTGGTCGAAGCACATGCTCCGAAGTGAGAACAAGTCATGAATTGATTAAGACGTCTTTAGCTTGCATTATACCAAAATCATACTATGATGGGAGACTCTGAATCAATTGACACACACGACTTAATGTGATTCTTCTATGGGCGTGACACTGAATTTTATCTTTCCATGATAGCATCTGCAGCTCGCCACAGCTTGACGTCCAACAATAAAAAGTCCAGGTGTCGTATATGTATATCCGCATTAATTACTGATGGATTCCATGCAATTGATTGACTAATCTGAAGGTGCAACTCTTCTACGCCCAAATTACATCATTGTGCTTCAGTTTGCTGTTTTTCCTTAACTAACAGTAATGGTACATCGACCTAATACGGACCTGGTAGCCTTATTTGTATACAAAAATAAATAAGAGACATGAAGAGACTTATATGAAATACGTCCGCCCGTGCTCCAGCCAAGGTATGTTGTTCAGGGTGCTGGAGCAGTACTGATAGAAGCAATACATAGATTGTTAGAGATACATTCATACTTATAATTTAGCTGTTGTTTTGCTTGTGACAATCGATCGGCCTACAAGAGCCAATTTGGTTTCATGTGAACCGAAGCTTCCTATTTTTCATGATTAGCAAGAAGGCACTGATCTCCTTGGCCGCCACTCCTGACCGACACATAATCCAAATTCATGAGACACCCATTGCTGCATCCACCCTAAGAAACAATACAAAAAAAGGGTAAGTTCTAACCCAGCATCTCCGTCTCCCTGAACCAATTTTGTAAGCTAGATTTGTGATAACTGCATTGCATATCCAAGTTATCTGGGCTGGACCTACTTGAGGTGTTCCATCAGTTTTACTACTTCAACAGATATTGTGCACATTGTATGCACTGCTCAATCACGGGCAACTGATATATGTACCTTATGGTTACTTCAGGTTATCCCTTCTGCTATGTTTTCATACTCAACTAATTTTGTGAGATCTGAACGGATAGAGAAAACATACCAAGATATTTTTTCGTACCTACAGATTTATTATTCTCCTTTTTCTATAGTTGTGAAGACCAAATTTTGAAAATTTAACCGGTTGTGATTTCAACCGGGTCTGAGTCTTCTGTCTACTATATTTCTATTCAATGCTGATTATACTTCTGTTCACGTATATACATGAAGTTTGTGGTTCATTTTGTTAACTGCTCTGCAATAGATACAATTCCTGAAGATTGGTGCTGACACCCAAAGATCACCCTGAAGCAGCCCTCTCTTAAGCGCATCTACTATCAGGCATCAATTGATTCACATAGTAGATGATAAATTTGTGATAGGCTCACTATGCACATCAATGGACTTGGATCTTATTGAATTTCGGATGGTAAAAAGTTTATTTATCAGTTTACTTTATCCGACACATTGAACTTTTTTGGTTTTCTATTTATACTAGAAGCAAAAGCCGCGCTTTGCCGCGGCGCTCCATCATACTGCCAAAGAAAACAAAAGTTTGGTTGGTGGAGAAATCGAAAACATATTCATCAGCGAGTCATGTACTTTATGCACTGCCTATTCATGTCCTGTGATGTGAGTACACTCAAGATTGTGTACCATCTGTGATATCAGTAAATCAAGATAGCAAGTTTAGGTTCACTGCATGGGAGCAACATGCCAACATCCATATAGGGTTTAACACATCACATAATCACATGGTGACATCTACTCAAATTAACTTGATACTTGCGTAGGCTAGTCAAAAGGATATGTAAACACTATTTTCGCTTGAGCTCTAATTTTGGCTATCATGTTGCTCAGCTTTATTAATATAGCAAGCACACACCAGAACTTTGTATCTTTATATTCTATTTTTGGCTATCATGTTGCTCGGCTTTATTAATGTAACAAGCACTCATCAGAAACTTTTATCTTTATATTCTATTTTTGCAGAACAAGATTTCTGCCTTGAGTCTAGCGTATAATCTGAAAGTTTAATTATAAAGGACTTCTATCATTTTGCTTCAAAACATAGGTAAAATATGGAAATTACAGAAAGTAGAGCTACCAGAAAACAAATTTACATAGTAAAAAAACAAATTTGCAAGCAAATCACTTAGAGACGCACTTGGATAGCATGCAAACCATTTAGTTTCTTTAGCAAAGAATTTGTACATGTGCCACACAAATGACAATTTTGTGAGCATTTCAAAGTAGACTATTGATAACAAAAAATAATATGCAAGAGATGAATACTCCCTCAGTCCAGAAATACTTACCGGAGAAATCTGACACTGTGAGCCTCAATTATGTAAGACAAAATTGAGATATCTGCTGATCACCATAGCAAAACAAAATATCTCCTGGGCTCGTGGTAAGCAACCAAAACATGACATAAGCAAACAAGGAATAACCACCTTTATTATCTGATTATTCAGAGACTTCATACATTGTAGGATTTGCTAATTGCTACGATCGCCCTAGATATAGTTCGCCATATATTAGCTCTCGGCACTGACTAAATGATTCAGCTCATATGGTTTTGGGGGTAATCTTGATGGCAGCTAGGCATCTCGGCCTAACACCACCTTGTGCATTGAAGCGATCTGGAAAAAACAACAAATGTTAAACTTTAAAACAACACTTATTGATTTTTCGAGGAACAAAACATATCGCCATGTTGAGGTCACCAATGCTATGGATGTTAAACTTTAGAAGCACAGTGCAATGATCTCTCAGAACAAAGGCAAAAATCAACCCTCGCGGAAGCCCGTATAAAGAAATGTCAACGACAGGAATGGCAGGGGCAGAGCTCCTCCAACCCAACCACAAGCCCAGACATACTCAGCAATCCACTACAACTGCAGCGCCACCGATCGCTCTACCCTCTCCAAAGCGGAAGCAATGCGCAGCCAACATAATTCCAAATGCTCGACACACGGCGTAGGGTTTGACCAATGGGCAATGGTCGACCACCACTTCTTGTGACTAACCTTCATGGCCAACGGAGCCCAAAGCACTCACAACCCTTTATTCGTAGGGAGCATAAATGCTTTAGGCTATGTTCGGTTAGCCCCACCCCCGCAGGGATTGAGCCCAAACCCCGTGGGTTTCGCCCCGGCCGGGGTCGAATCCCGGTCTGGCTTATAACAGCCTTCGGTTAGACCCGGTCTGGATTAAGCCCCAGCCAAATCCCTTCTAAACCCCGTGGAAACTGTCAGGAAATGACCCGCGCGTCCTACCTCATGGAAGCAAAACCCGTCTCTCTCGCAAAACGGCACGCTCTCTCTCGCCCCGACCGGCGACGCCGATGGCGACGACGCCGGAGAGCGGAGAAGGAGGGACAGCAGCAGCGCTACTGGAGGAGACTGCGGCGGCGTCGTACCTCCTTCCCCCCCTCTCCCTCTCTCCTGTCCAAGCAGCGCCACCACATCTAGTCGCTGCGGCGCGAGCTCGGCGGCGACGGGAAGCAGCTGCAGCGGGAGCTGTGGCGACTGGAGCAACCCATCGCCGGCATCACTCTCCCACGACGGTGGGCTAGTAAGCCCTTCCTTCTCTTCTTGACCCCCTTCTCATCCCCTTTATTCCTAGGGTTCATAGATTCTTGATTTGAGAAAATTGGTGATACGGGGTGATTTTTGACTTCCTTCGATGATGCAAAAGCAGTTGTGCTTTGAGTTGGTTGCTGTGGTACCTGTGATGCTACCTTTGATGTCCTTGGCATGTCTAATTGAAGGAGCTGACTGTTAAAAAAAATTGAATGAGCTGTGTGTTTTTCTCAGGCGAATTGGGTTAGTCATGGGTTCCCAGGGGCATTGCTCCATGTTGCTCGATTAGTCACTGTCTGTTGCATGCTCAACCAGCTGTTTAGTGTTTGTTTTCCATTTTTTTTATAGAGGAATTAGGGGTATGAACTGATCGAATAGGCCAATGTGCATGCACCAAAAGATTCAACCTTTCCTTTTCTTGTTCAAGCTTTGATTTGAACTAATTTACAGGAGAGATTATTTGCTTCACTTGAACATCAAGTATTGTTCGTATCAAAATAAGGGTGTCTTTGAACTCTATAAATTATTGGGAAGATACTAGACATACTTACACATTATTAGACTGATAGATGGGTGGGTTCGTTGGACAAGCAACTAATGAACAAGACTTGTATTTAGATTTTTCAGTTCTGTCTATTTACTTATTTATTTATTTATTTTCCTCAAACGCCCCTAAGACGGGGCTGCCACCTCTTCTTGCAGCATGACTTCATTGAGGGCGGCGCCATTACCACTCGATGAGCTCTTCCTCTGTTTCGTGCTCCTCAATTTTTATTTTTCTTCATGCTCCGGTCCTCAATTTCTTGGGTTCTTCTTGCTCTGGTTCGCAGTTTCTTTATCATATCCGGCAACCAATATCATTAGACAATAGGCCTTTTTGGTGAAGTTCCAGAGCTCGATAACAAGACTTTTCAAATCTAAAAAATTTTATGAATACCCTATATTTTTGCCATGTGATTCAGAGTATCAATGATTGTGCCCAGATTGCACTATTATTCTCGCTTTGCATTGCTTAGCTAGTTGTTCAAAAATTCAATTTTCTTCTTAGCATTGACCAAGAGAAATGAAAGATAAAAAGAACAATTTCTAAGCTAACAAGGAGAGAAAATAGGTTACCGTTGCATTCTTTCAACTTCCAGTTACTTTCTTTCATCTAACTTACTGCAGATCAACGGTTCTTTCTTTTATGTGAGAAGTCCATGACATGCTTATTTACCATGTTTACTTGTGCTGATGTCTAAATTATTCATTGCAATTATACTTATGATGTACTGCTAGCAATCTTTAATGCTGTATCTATGCAGGAATGAAGAGCTCATGTATAAGTGGCCATGTTTGTGGAGGAATTCATGGCCGACATCACCAGCAATGAACGGACACGTCCTCTCCGGCCTAGCCAGTTTTGCTAGAAACCACTTTTGGACGCCGATAGGACAGTGATTGAGGCGCTGCGCTCTAACTTGACACCGTGGGGTCGTCTTCGACTTAAAATCTGATGAAGCATGAGTGTTTGGTGTCGTTGTGGTGGCTGCTAGCAAGTGCGCAAGCAGATAAGTCAGCCACGACTCTTCCGTTGATCAGTCGAATCTGGTGTGGTTGATGAACTCTAAATCCAGCCTGTGTTTTTGCTTGATGAAACAACGCATATATATTGTATGATCTGATGCTATTGTTAACTGCTACTGTGATGAGCTAGATCTGACAGCTTAGTTAGCTGCTACTGTGTTGAGCTAGTGTCTTATAGTTTCACTGCATTTTGTAGTGAGAAGTGTTGCTTATGGGAGGGAGTAACCGAACAGAATTTAAGACGAAGGGATTTGTGGGGAAGGTGTTGGCAGGGATTGGGTGACATGAGCGGATTCACCCAATCCCTGCAGGGGTTGGTTCCTCACAGGGAAGGAAACCCCAACAACCGAACGAAGCCTTAAGGGCTTCTTCACTGCAGTATTATGCTTATGTATAGTGGTAGCTACTATGCCCGAAGAAGTAGAGAAAAAAGAACAAGCCAACGCCATCTAACATAAGTAATCATGACAAATCAGTCAATGAACACTCAAGTTAGTAACCGAATCTTCACCAGATTTGGCCAAAAAGCACGCATGCAAAGAAAATGGCATGAGGTAGATATGCATCTGCACCTCAATGGACACGTTGACCGTCGCTTGTTTGGACCAACAATGTCTATATCAACCACCATCATCAATCCGAGGAGTCATCATGGTCGCGTGCAACACTGGTGTGCTCCTCGCCGCCCACTTTGCAGAGAAGGACCAGTGCCTTCCTCATCACTAGAGAAGTCCGGTGGAGCAAACGAACAACAAAGGAGCAGGCTGTTGCACCCTCCCACCCCGAATGACTTTTGCCACGTCGACACTATCTAAGTTTGCTCCGTCGGCCACCTTGATTCTATCTCGAGAAATCCAAATAGGCAGATTTGAAATTACTCCCTCCTTCCATCTATATAGGGCCTAATGCGTTTTTTAAGACCGCCTTTGACTATTGACAAGATTAATAGTACATGACATGCACAATGTGAAAATTATATCATTGAAAGCTTCTTTCAAACACGAATTTAACGGTGTGCTTTGTGTAAGTTGCATGTTATATACTATTCCTCTAATATTTGGTCAAAGTTAGCCTCAAAAAACCTATTAGGCCTTATATAGATGGAAGGAGGGAGTAACTCCTTAGCGACCGACCGTGCGAACGCACGATTCCCTCCACGCGAAGGACACGGCAAGCTTTTCCGACATGAAGTACTTATTAAATGCAGGGACCCACCTCAGGCAGCCTACAACGCACTCCCTCCGTTCCTAAATAATTGTCTTCCTAGCCATCTCAAATGGACTACAACATACGGATGTATATAGACATGTTTTGGAGTGTAGGTTCACTCATTTTGCTCCGTATATAGTCATTTGTTGAAATATCTAAAAAGACAATTATTTAGGAACGGAGGGAGTACTAAATAAATCGCTGATTTTCAGGAGAGGCCCCACCCAGCCTACATCTAATCTCCCCAACTAGTAGAAGACGGGCCTTTAGTCGCGGTTTCAGAGGGCCTTTAGTCTTCACGTGGTCGCTGTCTGGAACTCCACCTTTAGTCCTGGTCGACAATTTAATCTCTAATCACCCCTCATCACTGCTCAGTTATGAACCACTCATTTTAAATCGTCTAACTTGCCGGCCGGTCACCCATCCTCTCACTACTCCAGCCTGAGCATGCTTAACTTTCGAGTTCTATTTCCCCTAGTTTTCAAGTCTGCACTTATTGTTTTTTTACAATACTAAGCTGTCAATCCTATTAACCCTTAAGAGTTGAACTTTAGCATTAAGCACCGTTTGAGTTTGAAACTATTATTCTAAAAAACAATAATTATTTAGTAACACTAATATTTCTTGAATAAGTAGTTTGACCAAAATTCAAAAAAACTAAAATAATTACTTATTAACACTAATATTTCTTGAATAAATAGTTTGTCCATAGTTTGACCCGAAAAGTCAAAAAAACTGAAATTTGAGCATAATTCTTTTTTCATTTAAGAATTTGAGGATTCTAAAATTCGCGAAACGGCCTACGGCCGTCGAAATCGGATGCGTATTTTCGTGCTGATTTTTTTGATATATTATGCTTTTTTTGACATCGTATGCAAAAGATATGTCCGTTTTACTTTTTCATAACACTTTTTTGCAAAACATGTCCAAATTTAAGTTTTCTAATTTTCTTAACTAGTAGATGTAGTAACATAACTACATCTCGAAGGACTTTAATTTTTGAAGTTTTTTTTATCATTTTCTTTTGCTTTTTACAAAACTGAAAAGGCGATACACGGGTGGGTGGGGGGGGGGGGTAGAGTTTGAACCTTTAGTCTCGGTTTGAGACACGAACCAGGACTAAAGGGCATCGCACCCTTTAGTCCCGGTTCTTGTCTCAAACCGGGACTAAAGGTCCCATTTGAACCGGGACTAATGCTTTCCCGACGCCTTAGCCGCTCGAACCGGGACTAATGCTCACATTAGTCCCGGTTTGTGATGCAACCGGGACTAATGTGTATATGAAGTTTGGACGAAATCCCTGTTTTCTACTAGTGCCCCCCTAATCCTCCACTTAATAAACTGAAACCTGCTGCACACCTTTCCTAATCGGGCATGCAAGGGTGGTCGGAAACCGAGCGCGCTGACTTTCAACCCGATTCACCGCCTACGTGCCCTTTACGCCCAGTCATTCCGAAGAGCAGATTTAGTTGGTTTACTTCAAGGTGACTGCAGAATACGAAAGCAATGATCTATTCTTGTGTATTCTTCCAAGCTCAGTAATATATGGATAACAATTATCTAGCCTAATAGATACACATGTATTTTACATGCAAATGCTTTTACGACTTTTGACAACCTACCAGCCAAGAAAACAATTTGATTTCTCAGTATGGCGAAGGACTGAGCAATTCGTAGCATCAGTCTGCTTTATTCAAACCAATGTTGCTTAAGTGCATCAGTCCTCCATATGGAAGTAGAACAGACAAACTGTAGAGCAGCTGAATGTTTGATGACTATCTCAATGGTTGGGCACATTGCAGAAGTACATTGTTTTATTTGCGAATGATTTACAAAGTTCTGTTATGGGTATTGCTCTTGACAATCTAGATCAGGATTCAACTTTCTGACCTAAATAACTCATTTTATGAAGTATGAACAATAAACACATCCAGTGACAATCTGGTTTTATGCCTCAAAAGCCTAATCACATTTCAGAGGAGTTTGACCAAATAGATACATACCTTCATATGATGAGACTGCAAGTTCTTTAATGCCTCAGGAACATCCTAAAAAAACTTGCAATTTTTTGCTTTCAAATCCAGTGCTCCATATATGACCCTGGAATTACATTCAAACAAAACTCCATCAAATGAAAAGATATATGTTTCTAGCATTGGAATGGAATAGAAAAGGCACGAGCACCCCCGTCGCTGATCCGTGGAGAAGACGGGACCCTTGACGAGCTCCTCTCGCGGATGCACGATGAGGATCTGCGACATTTCGTGGTCAACACCGTCACCTTGCCTCCAACTCACGCAGGTCGCGCACCACTGGCCACCGATTCTGCAGACCGCACCCGGCCGCTACGCCCGGTCTAGCTCTGCTCCGCCCTTGACGGCCTTTGCGTCCGCCCCTGTGATGTGTCCTGCAGCAACTTCCATGGGTGTTTGAAAAACAAGATGAACATTGATGATGTGAAGTTATAACCGATGACACCGACTAATGAATAACTCTGCAATAAAGCAAAGACAAAAGGTATGCAAAGTGGACTATAGAACACACTGAGTATTTGCATTCGACAACAACATTTCATGAAATTATGATTCAGCAGTGAGAGGCATCCTACCATGCATACCAGCATGGTAATATTCATCATTCCTCATTGTAAAAGCTCATAGTGATATTTAGTTAGTTTTGAGCAATTGAGAGATCCTTGTGGTGAAAGGAGGTTACCGCTCGAAATTTGGAGATTACCACGGTTATCGCATATTTCAGCCCCCCTCGGTAAATGGGCATTTCGAGATTTTTTTCAAACTTTTTTAATTTTTTGAATTCAAACGCTCAATGTATAGTAAAGTATGGCAACACTTCTCAGCACGCGCATAGAAAACGTTAGCTCTTTTATGATAAATATAAGTCAAGTGCTATCTATATCTAATTTGGAAGAATTTGAATTCAAAATTCAATTATAAATTTCATTCAAAATTCGTTTGGAATTTGCTCAAAATTTTGTGGTAACTGTGGTAACCACGTTGGCCGGCCCCCCTCGGTAAAAATGCACCATTCGGTAACCAAAACCTTGGAAAGGACTACTGCCAACGGCTTACTACAAGACAATGGCTGATTCACCAACCCGACCTCAGATGGGAATGTTTTAGCAACAAAGAACCACAAATACATTCATAGTCCTAAATTATCAACGTTCTAGTACGATTATTTCTGGATGTTACCTCTCTGCTTGGAAGGCCAGCAAGAATAAGCATCACAGGTTGCTGAGAAAGCTCCCAGTTTGCAATGGAATTAGGTGCAAACCAATCAACTGGATGGTGAAACTTGCATCATTCAGAAAATTTACACAATCCTGTAAAGTGAGAAAACGGTCCAACTTTTAGGTGAGGTGTTCCTCTGTGCTCATAGGCTGTCTACGCACATTAAAGTTCCTGCTTTGATCAAATATCCACCTAATCATCAGGTAGGTGTTAACACTAACCAATATAAGCACTGGACAATAGTTTAATATGAGTAAACACTAACCAATATAAACACTGGACAACATTTTAATATGAGAGTCTGTTAAAAATAGAAGCCACACTTTATATTGGTCTGATCATACTATAGGAGATCATGAATAACAATATGACAATCCATACGAATAATGCTCGATTCTTTACTGTACATTTTTTCCATATGCTGGCTACAGAAAGCGAATATAACCTATTTAGCAGCAGACTTTCTTGTTTTCGATAATTGAGATACCCTGCCCAGCCTTTGTAACCAAAAATTTTCAGATTCAAAAACTTATTACACAATCTTTTTGAGAGCTAAAAAAACTAAATTTGCACATCAGCAGGCCAACTGGAAATCTGAAAGTCCAGCTTCACAAGATATGATACACTGGCCTGGTAATGCTCAGGATACTCATAAGTGGCAGGCACAAATATGGAGAAGGAAGAGTACATACTTGTTGAATTCACCATGCACTTAAGATCTACTATTAGAAATCTCTAGAGAACACGAGTCACCATTTAGCAAATCAAGATGGTTAAAGCCTTTGGAGCAAGTCATCGGTATGTCATGCGTTAGCCTATGCAAGGAAGTTGTATGGAAAACATTAAGTTGTAAATAAAGCCTTCTCAGCCATTTTGCTTTGATCAAGTTGGAAACCATCAAGTCTATATGAAATAAATATATTTGTATATATTCCTTCTTTTGCAGATTTATAGTAAAAGGTAAACTATGATGCTATAAAGTTCATAGCTCTCTTGCTAACTAAACCCCTATGCGAAGAACAAATTCTAGTTGGTTTACCATGGAATAGGCAACCACTAATTTTTCAAGTACTTTTTCCAGCTCCACCCTACATCCAGCTACCAAATGATGGTATAAAAACATTGGCAATGCAATATTAGTTCCATATATACACTGAGAAAAGGGGATCAAGAAACCAACATAAATTTGAACAAAAGAGGTCTTGACCTTGTCATCGATAGCTTGCAGCTGGCCACCCATTCATACATCTTAAGCAATGAGCTACTGAAGCTGACAATGTCAGGGGAATCTAGCAACAATGAAAAACATATTAGGATAAGAAGGTCGTTGATAACCCACAAGTATAGGGGATCAATTGTAGCCTCTTTCGATAAGTAAGAGTGTCGAACCCAACGAGGAGCTAAAGGTAGAACAAATATTCCCTCAAGTTCTATCGACCACCGATACAACTCTACGCATGCTTGACGTTCGCTTTACCTAGAACAAGTATGAAACTAGAAGTACTTTGTAGGTGTTTTTGGGCAAGCTTGCAAGAAAGTAAAGAGCACGTAAATAAAAGCTAGGGGCTGTTTAGATGAAGACACAACTAAATTAGTTTCAGTAGAGAGCTTTTGTCAACAAGAAGGTTATTTGTCCCTAGGCAATCGATAACTAGACCGGTAATCACTATTGCAATTTTATTTGAGGGAGAGGCATAAGCTAACATACTTTCTCTACTTGGATCATATGCACTTATGATTGGAACTCTAGCAAGCATCCGCAACTACTAAAGATTCATTAAGGTAAAACCCAACCATAGCATTAAAGTATCAAGTCCCCTTTATCCCATACGTAAACAACCTACTTACTCGGGTCTGTGCTTCTGTCACTCACGCCACCCACCATAAGCAAATCATAAGCATATTGCAAACCCTACAGCGGGGATCCCTCACGCTTGTGCGACACGGAGAGCACCATAGGACAGCACCAATAATAAAACGTACAACTCAAACCAATCACGATCATCAAATAGCCCTTAGGACAAAACAGATCTACTCAAACATCATAGGATAGCCATACATCATTGGGAAATAATATATAGCGTTGAGCACCATGTTTAACTAGAGATTACAGCGGGTAAGAGATAGGTTACACCGCTGCATAGAGGGGGGAAGAGTTGGTGATGATGGCGGTGAAGTTGTTGGTGAAGATTGTGGTGATGATGATGGCCCCCGGTGGCACTCCGGCGCCACCGGAAGCAAGGGGGAGAGGGCCCCCCTTCTTCTTCTTCTTCCTTGACCTCCTCCCTAGATGGGAGAAGGGTTTCCCCTCTGGTCCTTGGCTCCCATGGCGTGGGAGGGGCGAGAGCCCCTCCGAGATTGGATCTATCTCTTTGTCTCTCTCTGTTTCTGCCTTCTCTTCTGGCTCTGTTTCACCGTTTCGCGTATATATGGAGATCCGTAACTCTGATTGGCCTGAAACCTTCGCCGTGATTTTTTTCCGAATATTAGCTTTCTTGTGGCAAAAGAAGAGCGTCAACCGCCTTACAGCGGGCTCACGAGGGTAGGGGGTGCGCCCTAGGGGGGGGGGCGCCCCCTACCTCGTGCCCACCTCGGACACCGGTTTGCGTTGATTTTCCTTCCAGATTTTCCATATTTTCCAAAAATAAGCTCCATCCGTTTGGACTCCGTTTGATATGGATATTCTGCGAAACCAAAAACATGCAACAGACAGGAACTGGCACTGGGCACTGGATCATAATGTTAGTCCCAAAAATAATATAAAAAGTTGCCAAAAAGTATATGAAAGTTGAATAATATTGGCATGGAACAATCAAAAATTATAGATACGACGGAGACGTATCAGCATCCCCAAGCTTAATTCCTGCTCGTCCTCGAGTAGGTAAATGATAAAAAAGATAATTTTTGATGTGGAATGCTACCTAGCATAATCTCGATCATATGTCTGATCATGGCATGAATATTAAGACACGAGTGATTCAAAGCAATAATCTATCCTTTGACATAAAAATAATAATACTTCAAGCATAGCAACCAAGCAATTATGTCTTATTGAAATAACATAGCCACAGAAAGCTCATCCCTACAAAATCATATAGTCTGGCTATGCTCCATCTTCACCACACAAAGCATTCACATCATGCACAACCCCGATGACAAGCCAAGCAATTGTTTCATACTTTTGACGTTCTCAAACTTTTCAACTTTCACGCAATACATGAGCATGAGCCATGGAGATAATACTATAGGTGGAATAGAATATGATGATGGGGGTTATGTGGAGAAGACAAAAAAGGAGGAAGTCTCACATCAACTAGGCGTATCAACGGGCTATGGAGATGCCCATCAATAGATATCAATGTGAGGAGTAGGGATTGCCATGCAACGGATGCACTAGAGCTATAAGTATATGAAAGCTCAAACTGGAACTAAGTGGGCGTGCATCCAACTTCCTTGCTCATGAGGACCTAGGGCATTTGAGAAAGCCCATCGTTGGAATATACAAGCCAAGTTCTATAATGAAAATTCCCACTAGTATATGAAAGTGATAACTCAAGAGACTCTCTATATGAAGAACATGGTGCTACTTTGAAGCACAAGTGTGGTAAAAGGATAGTAACATTGCCCCTTCTCTCTTTTTCTCACTTTTTTTGTTTGCTTTTTTCTTTTTTTTGGGCCTTCTCTTTTTTTGGCCTTTCTCTTTTTTTTCGTCCGGAGTCTCATCCCGACTTGTGGGGGAATCATAGTCTCCATCATCCTTTCCTCACTGGGGCAATGCTCTAATAATGATGATCATCACACTTTTATTTACTTACAACTCGATATCTAGAACAAAGATATGACTCTATATGAATGCCTCCGGCGGTGTACCGGGATGTGCAATGATCTAGCGTAGCAATGACATCAAAAAACGGACAAGCCATGAAAACATCATGCTAGCTATCTTATGATCATGCAAAGCAATATGACTATAAATGCTCAAGTCATGTATATGATGATGATGGAAGTTGCATGGCAATATATCTCGGAATGGCTATGGAAATGCCATGATAGGTAGGTATGGTGGCTGTTTTGAGGAAGATATAAGGAGGTTTATGTGTGACAGAGCGTATCATATCATGGGGTTTGGATGCACCGGCGAAGTTTGCACCAACTCTCGAGGTGAGAAAGGGCAATGCACGGTACCGAAGAGGCTAGCAATGATGGAAGGGTGAGAGTGCGTGTAATCCATGGACTCAACATTAGTCATAAAGAACTCACATACTTATTGCAAAAATCTATTAGTCATCGAAACAAAGTACTACGAACATGCTCCTAGGGGGATAGATTGGTAGGAAAAGACCATCGCTCGTCCCCGACCACCACTCATAAGGAAGACAATCAATAAACACCTCATGCTCCGACTTCGTTACATAACGGTTCACCATACGTGCATGCTACCTGACTTGCAAACCTCAAAACAAGTATTTCTCAATTTCACAATTACTCAACTAGCACGACTCTAATATCACCACCTTTATATCGCAAAACTATTGCAAGGAATCAAACATATCATATTCAGTGATCTACAAGTTTTATGTAGGATTTTATGACTAACCATGTGAATGACCAGTTCCTGTCATCTCTCTAAATAGATATAAGTGAAGCAAGAGAGTTTAATTCTTTCTACAAAATATGTGCCCACGCTCTAACAAATATAAGTGAAGCAAAAGAGCATTCTACAAATGGCGGTTGTCTAAGTAAAGAGAAACAGGCAATCCAAACTTCAAATGATATAAGTGAAGCATATGAAGCATTCTATAAAGCCATACTCAAAAGATATAAGTGAAGTGCAAAGAGAATTCTATAAATCAACCAAGGACCATCTCATACCAGCATGGTGCATAAAAGAAAAATAAAACCCAAATGCAAAAGACGCTCCAAGATTTGCACATATCACATGAACGAACGAATCTTAAAACATACCGATATTTGTTGAAGAAAGAGGGGATGCCTCCCCAGCATCCCCAAGATTAGACGCTTGAGTCTCCTTGAATATTTACTTGGGGTGCCTCAGGCATCCCCAAGCTTGAGCTCTTGCCTCTCTTCCTTCTTCTCACATCGAGACCTTCTCGATCAACGAACAATTCATCCACACAAAACTTCAATAGAAAACTCAGTAAGATCCGTTAGTATAATAAAGCAAATCACTACTATAAGTACTGTTGCAAACCAATTCATATTTCTTTGCATTGTGTCTACTGTAATATAACTTTTTCATGGCTTAATCCACTGATATAAATTGATAGTTTCATCGAAACATGCTAACTATGCATCAAAAACAGAATCTGTCTAAAACAGAATAGTCTGTAATAAACTGAACATTCACCATACTTATGATACTTGAAAAATTCTTCCAAAATTGGTAAAAATAAAAAATCTGTATAGAAAGACAGTGCAAAAAGAATCAGAACCATTTGACGTTCCAGTAAAAAATTAAAATTCATGCACTACAGCCAAAGTTTCTGTCCTGCACCGTACAAACCAACAAGCATTGTAAACATCCTAAAGGCAAACCTTGGCACATTATTTTTATAATACAATGGAATTGTACAAGGGGATAATTATTTTTTTAAAAGTTTCTGTAATCAAGATTCACAAAGTTTCCGTGAGCATGAACAAAGTTCAAGGCTAGCTCCCACTTCAACAATGCTTGTCTCTCTCACTTTCACTTTCCTTTTTTTGAAAAAGCTTTGGGTTCCCCTCTTTATTTTTGTTGTTTTCAAACTATATGAAAGAACTCAACAGAAATAAATGACTCTCTAAAACTTCCGGGTTGTCTCCCCGGCAGCGCTTTCTTTAAAGCCATTAAGCTAGGCATATAGTGCTCAAGTAGTGGATCCACCCGGATCCCAAGGTGTATCAAAGCCAATTTTAATTAGCAATGATTTGGCATTTAGTAGTGAGAACAAAGCAACATATATCATGTAATGATGAAGTCTAACTCTCTTCCTATGCATCGGCATGTCATAAAAGAACAATTCATGCACACAAAGTAAAGGCCAATGCATAGTATAAACAGTTTCTTGCAATTTTTTCGTATTGGAAACATAGAGAGGTGGAGATATAGTTCCTCTCTCATAATAATTGCAAGTAGGAGCAGCAAGCACATGCATATTATATCTATCAAAATCATCATGTGCAACGGTAAAAGGCAACCCATCAATATAATCCTTAATAAGGGCAAACTTCTCCGATATAGTGTAGTAGGGGGAGTTCAAAAAGATAATAGGACTATCATGCGTGGGTGCAATAGCAACAATTTCATGTTTAACATAAGGAACTATAGCAAGTTCATATCCATAAGCATAATTCGTATTGGCGTCTTGGCCACAAGCATAGCAAGCATCATCAAAAAGGGATATTTCAAAAGAATCATAGGGATCATAACAGTCATCATAGCAATCATCCTTCGGTAAGCACGAAGGGGAATTAAACAATGTATGAGTTGAAGAGTTACTCTCATTAGAAGGTGGGCACGGGTGATCAAGCCGCTCTTCCTTCTTTTGTTCTTCGCTCTCCTCCTTATCTTTTTCATCCAATGAGCTCACAGTGTCATCAACTTCTTCTTCCATAGACTCCTGCAAAATATTAGTCTCTTCTTGGACAGCGGAGTATTCCTCAATATATTGTTTAACATAAGCATTTGAGGCATAATTCTCATAACAATATTCAAGTATGGCAAAATTTTCAGATTTGTGAAAAGTAGCATCATACTTTTCAATCAAAGAAGCAATTTCATAAGCACCCTTAAAAGCAACAAATTCTTCAATTTGTTGAACATCATAGTAATTGTAAAAACCCTTAGCATACAAAGATACGATTCCATTATCACTAAACTCACATTGATAGGGAAGGTGTTTCTTAGGGTTTTCAGAACAACAAGTAAAATCATAAATTTCACATAAATTCCAAGCATAGCATTGTAAACATTGAATTTGACCCCATAATAGTTTCCCTTTTTCAGATATACGGTGTCGCACATAACAAGCATGCTCATCTAAAGATTTGCCCTCAACTAAGCTAGTTGGGGTTTCAGCACGAGCACATATGGATCGAAGATGATCCAAGTAATAAGCTTCAGCAGTGTGATAGATTTTGAGTGGTTCTTCAACCATTGGTTCAGTAGGTACAACTAATTTTTTTGGTATTTTGCGTTTCCTACCCATAACTAAAGATAGAGAACAACTAAGAACAGCAAATAAAAGTTACTTAGTGATAAAGCAAACAAGCACACACGAGAATATTGACCCCACGCTATGACTCCCCGGCAACGGCGCCAGAAAAAGGTCTTGATAACCCACAAGTATAGGGGATCAATTGTAGCCTCTTTCGATAAGTAAGAGTGTCGAACCCAACGAGGAGCTAAAGGTAGAACAAATATTCTCTCAAGTTCTATCGACCACCGATACAACTCTACGCACGCTTGACGTTCGCTTTACCTAGAACAAGTATGCAACTAGAAGTACTTTGTAGGTGTTTTTGGGTAAGCTTGCAAGAAAGTAAAGAGCACGTAAATAAAAGCTAGGGGCTGTTTAGATGAAGACACAACTAAATTAGTTTTAGTAGAGAGCTTTTGTCAACAAGAAGGTTATTTGTCCCTAGGCAATCGATAACTAGACCAGTAATCACTATTGCAATTTTATTTAAGGGAGAGGCATAAGCTAACATACTTTATCTAGTTGGATCATATGCACTTATGATTGGAACCCTAGCAAGCATCCGCAACTACTAAAGATTCATTAAGGTAAAACCCAACCATAGCATTAAAGTATCAAGTCCCCTTTATCCCATACGTAAACAACCTACTTACTCGGGTTTGTGCTTCTGTCACTCACGCCACCCACCATAAGCAAATCATAAGCATATTGCAAACCCTACAGCGGGGATCCCTCACGCTTGCGCAACACGGAGAGCACCATAGGACAACACCAATAATAAAACGTACAACTCAAACCAATCACATCATCAAATAGCCCTTAGGACAAAACAGATCTACTCAAACATCATAGGATAGCCATACATCATTGGGAAATAATATATAGCGTTGAGCACCATGTTTAAGTAGAGATTACAGCGGGTAATAGATAGGTTACACCGTTGCATAGAGGGGGGAAGAGTTGGTGATGATGGCAGTGAAGTTGTTGGTGAAGATTGCGGTGATGATGATGGCCCCCGGTGGCACTCCGGCGCCACCGGAAGCATGGGGGAGAGGGCCCCCCTTCTTCTTCTTCTTCCTTGACCTCCTCCCTAGATGGGAGAAGGGTTTCCCCTCTGGTCCTTGGCTCCCATGGCGTGGGAGGGGCAAGAGCCCCTCCGAGATTGGATCTATCTCTCTGTCTCTCTCTGTTTCTGCCTTCTCTTCTGGCTCCGTTTCACCATTTCGCGTATATATGGAGACCCGTAACTCCGATTGGCCTGAAACCTTCGCCGTTATTTTCTCTCTCCGAATATTAGCTTTCTTGCGGCAAAAGAAGAGCGTCAACCGCCTTACGGTGGGCTCACGAGGCTAGGGGGTGCGCCCTAGGGGAGGGGGGGCGCCCCCTACCTCGTGCCCACCTCGGACACCGGTTTGCATTGATTTTCCTTCCAGATTTTCCATATTTTCCAAAAATAAGCTTCGTCCGTTCTTATCCCGTTTGGACTACGTTTGATATGGATATTCTGCAAAACCAAAAACATGCAACAGACAGGAACTGGCACTGGGCACTGGATCAATATGTTAGTCCCAAAAATAATATAAAAAGTTGCCAAAAAGTATATGAAAGTTGAATAATATTGGCATGGAACAATAAAAAATTATAGATACGACGGAGACGTATCAGCCGTCTGGTTTCCTTACCAGTGAGAACGATGGGGATCGTTCCTAGCCCGCCATTACATAATTATTGGAATCTGAGACCTAATGCTCTTTGGGGATTACTGGTGATGTTGCCTGCCTCGACTTACTATATGTACAACAACTTACGGTGGATATTGTTTTCATGAGGTAATTGTTTAGCTGTAACATTATTGTATGAAAAGTAAGAAACAAAATCCAACATGCGGACCTTTGTATTATATGCAATTTCAGTTTTCGTAATACCATGTTGCTACTATCTTCATCAGCCTCAGTTTTATCCGCTAATCATTCGGATGTACAAGACTACAACACACCATTTTCTAGTGTTTTATAAAGGAGAACTCTATTTCAACCCTACACACCACCATGTGCCTCTTTGTGTTAGTTGTTTTATATAGAGACAGATTTGGCATCACAGCAAGGTCCAATTTCCTAGTCAAGTTTCTAGTTATCTATGGCATTTGTTTCTGTATAACCCTATGAATTTGGTAGTCAACCTGCAGATTTCACAAATATATCTGGTGGAGCACGTCCATTGGAGAGACTCATTTGGAACTTGGAGATGATATTAGTTTTGTAAAACATTGTTGTTTTCTTGGTTGAAGTGATTAATTCCATGGATGTGAGACACAACAGCTTTTAGAGCACTAGTGCAGAATCGGGCTATTGTCCCGGTTCATAAGGACCTTTAGTGCCGGTTCTGCAACCGACATTAAAGGGTGGGGACTAAAGGCCCTCCCCTTTAGTGCCAGTTCGTACCGGCACTAAAGGCCCACTGATGTCTACTATGCAACTTTATTCTTGTAGACTCGTGTTGGGCCTCCAAGCGCAGAGTTTTGTAGGACAGTTGCAATTTTCCCTCAGGTGGATGACCTAAGGTTTATCAATCCGTGGGAGGTGTAGGATGAAGATAGTCTCTCTCAAGCAACCCTGCAATCAAGTTCAAGAAATCTCTTGTGTCCCCAACACACCCAATACAACGGCAAATTGTATAGGTGCACTAGTTCGGCGAAGAGATGGTGATAAAAGTGTAGTATGGATAGTAGATATGAGTTTTGTAGTGCGAACAATAAAAAACAACAAGGTAGTAAATAGTAAAACGGAGCACAAACGGTATTCCAATGATGGAAAATGAGGCCTAGGGTGCATACTTTCACTAGTGCAATCTCTCAGCAATGCTAACATAGTTGGATCATATGATTATCCCTCAAATTGCAATAAAGAATCACTCCCGAGTTCCTATTAGCGGAGAGCAAAAGATAGAAATAGTTTGGAGGGTACGAAACCACCTCAAAGCTATTCTTTCCGTTTGATCAATTCAAGAGTTCATACTAAAATAACACAAAGCTATTCTTTCCGTTCGATCTATCCAAGAGTTCGTACTAGAATAACACCATATATGGCACACATGTAACATCCCAAATTTCCAATTTGGAATGTTATACATAGATCATTCATGCATATCATATTTTGCTGCATTTCGTTTCGCGATCCTCGAAATTCTAAGCAACTCAAGGACCCTCAGAGAGAGTTGGGGATTTCACTGTTTTCATATTTGAATTTTATCAAATGTTGAAACAAGGATTATTTGTTTTAATTATTTTTCTCTCCGAAAATATTTCATATTAAAAATATATAAGAGGAGGTAATATGACTTCTCCAAAATAAATGAAATATTGGAAGAAAAATATTAAAATCAAATATTTGATTTTATTCAGAATTTATTGCTATTTTATTTGCATTAGAAAAATTGCATGTTTTTAAAAATTGCATTTTAGGGCCAAGAAAATGTTCATCTCGTTCTAAATATTTTATTTAGATGGTGAAATTTTGTTTTGGCATTTTTAGATTTTTATTTTATTTTCTAGGATTTATTTTATTTTCAGCGGAATTATTTTAGAAAAAAGTTTCATCGCCCGACTGGGCCGAAGCCCAGCCGAGCCGGCCAGCTAGCCCCGCGCTGCCGTCTCCCTCCAGGATACCGCGCCAGCGCCGCCGCCGCCCGAAGCCAAGTCCGGCCTGGACTCCTCCCCCGCGCCGCCTTGCCCCCTCCCCCAAGCAGCCCCCCCCCTTAAATACCCCGCCCTAGAGCCCCCCACCACCAACCCCGCCGCCTGCCGAACCCCGCCACCAGCGCCGCCGCCTAGCCTGAGCCGCCGCTGCCGTCGCCGCGCCGCCGCCCGCCGCTTGTCGCGCCCCCGCCCCGTGCACCCCGCTGTCGCAGCCCCGCCTCGCCGGACCTCACCGGAGGTAACGCCGCCGTTGCCGCCGCCGTTTTTTTAAGAAAGCCGATCCGTTTTTTTAGAAGAACCCTAGTTCGTTTTTTAGATCGGTTCACCGGTTTTTCTCGGTTTAGTTAATTTGCGGACATTCGTCCGTACGTTCGTTTTAACGAACGGTTTTTGCTCGTTAGTTACAGACGACGAACGTTCATTCGTTAGCCTGTTCGTCACTTTTTTCTTTTTCTCGGATTTTCCGCGATTATTTTCGATCACGATTCCTGATCCAATTTTCGTTTTAGTTTATCTTTTCGCTTGTTTATCGGAATCAGGCGATTCAAGCGCCTAGATCTTCGTCTCGAAACCCTCTTTCTGCTTAACCAAATTGAACAAGATTTTGGTACTGTAAAATTTGACTTTTGTCCAGATTAGTAAACGGATCTTGTTTCTTTCGCAGTTTGAGTTTCGTTACCTCGTTTGATTTGATTCTTTTTGCAAACCGGAGTTCTTAAGTTGAATTTTCTGGTTAGATCTTCTTATTTCAGTTTCACCCGTGTTTTCATTGCTTGATTGCTTATGTATGCTATTATTTGTTTGCGATAGAATTCCCGGAGTGCGAAGCGTGCTACTACGAGTCCCTAGGTTTTGCGGATCGTCAGCAAGGCAAGTAACACATTGATCATACTCTTTTCATACCCAGTTTTTATGCATTAGTTCCAATCCTCAAACACTGCATGATTATGATGTGAATTAACTTCTAGGTATTGGGAATTAGTTGATGAGGTAGAACCTATTGCTCTGTTACTATCAAACCCTTGGGAGTTACTTCTACGTATTGCTTATATTGCTATGCTATGCTCGTAGACGTGGTTTGGGTGAGTGAATCCATGACAGATGTGAGATTGTTAATTAATGGTTCAACTTAAGGTGGCAACTTTAATACACATATGGGTGGATTGCTTGTCGGGTACCTGGAGAATCCAGTGTTGTCCTAGGATATCCCGGAGTACCCGTGTGATCATCCTAAGGTCCGCCACCCAGGCTCAAAGGGAACTGATATATTTTCATGCTAGAAACTTCCGTGTGCAGCCACAAGCTATTATGTGCTCTAGCATAGTTGAGTAAGTTGCATGAGCTCTTAAAGAGGTGGATCAGCAGGTAGAGGGATGCAGGTTTGGTATGGTCTCCCCGGAGTAAAGAGTTAATGTTTCTGAAAGACTGTGTCACGGTCATCCGTTTCTCAAACACCATGTAGTGCGAGAAATTCAACGGAGGAGATCGAGTCTTGTGGGGAAAAGTGCGCAAACCTATGCAGAGTGTACAATCTAATCATGGTTAGCCGTGTCCCCGGTTATGGACAATCTTGAGTATCTAGTACTTGGAGTATCATAAGTATCTCATCACTCTAATTTAATATTGTTGGGTTGTTAATTACTTTAATTGGGATTGAGTTGGAGGAACCTTCTCAATGATGTTTCAACCACCATGATAGTTAAAATAAAATTTATTCCTTTGTTGTAGGAAAAAAATGTTTTTTCGCAAAAACTATAACGATAGAGCTTTCCACCAGCCAAATATGCATATAGTGATAGCATTATTCTGTTCTTGCTCTACCGTGTTACATTGCTAGCATATTCCATGTGCTGACCCGTTTTCGGGCTGCAACGTATTATGTTGCAGACTTTTCAGACAAGGAGTAAGGTTCGTTAGGTCGTTGCCGTGCAACTGAGCTATGCCGTTGGAGTTGATGGACTCACATTATCTTCCAAGCCTTCCTCTGTTATCGTATTAGATGGCCTTAAGCCATATTTATTGTAATAAGTTCTCTTCTGAGACATTCGATGTAATAAGTGTGTGATTGCTACTCTGTTATAAATCCTTCGAGTACCGTGTGTGTCAGCATTACCGATCCAGGGATGACACGGCAACACAGAGACTTGACCGTTTGAGGTCGGGTCGCTACAACACATCAACCAACTCTAATGTCACCTAGATACTCCAATGTCACCACAAGTATCCTTGAGTTAATTCTATGATATGCATCAAACAACTTCATAATCATAATGTTCAATCCACACAAAGAACTACAAGAGGACCCCAAAGTTTCTATCGGAGAAAAGACAATAAAAACGCGCATCAACCCCTATGCATAGATCACCCCAATATCACCTCGGGAATCCGCAAGTTGAGTGCCATAACATATTTCAAGTGAATCAAAATAATACCCCGTTGTCACCACGGGTATTCATATGCAAGACATATATCATGTGTTCTCATATCTGAATATTCAATCCGACAAGACAAAACTTCAAAGGGTAAAGATTCAATCCATCACAACAAGTGTAGAGAGGGGAGAAACATCATATGATCCATCTATGTTAACAAAGCCCATGATACATCAAGATCGTGACATCAAGACTGCACGAGAGAGGGAGATTAAACACATATATAGCTACTGGTACAAACCCTCAGCCCCGAGGGTGGACTACTCCCTCCTCATCATGGTGGCCGCCGAGATGATGAAGATGGCCACCGGTGATGATTCCCCCCTCTGGCAGGGTGCTGGAACGGGGTCCCGATTGGTTTTCGGAGGCTACAGAGGCTTGCGGCGGTGGAAATTCTGATCTAGGGTCTCTCCGAGGGTTTTCGGAAAATTTGGTAATTTATAGGGCAAAGAAGGGGTACGGGAGGCCACCGAGAAGGGCACAACCCACCGGGGCGCGCCTGGGGGCCCAGGCGCGCCCTGGTGGGTTGTGCCCCCCTTGGGGCACCCCCAGGTGCTGCTCTAGCCCAATGGTTCTCTTTTGGTCCATAAAAAATCCACAAAAAGTTTCACGGTGTTTGGACTCCGTTTGATATTGATTTTCTGCAATGTAAGAAACAAGCAAAAACATCAACTGGAACTGGGCACTGGGTCAATAGGTTAGTCCCAAAAATGTTATAAAGTTGCTATAAAATGATAGTAAAACATCCAAGAATAATAATACAATAGCATGAATACTTCATAAATTATAGATACGTTGGAGACGTATCACCCACCACATGGCACGAGCCCACGCCGGGGGGCTGGGGGCCTTTAGTCCTGGTTGGTTTTAGGGGTTTATGGGTTTATGATTTGTTTTTCCTTTTAATTTAGTGTTTTAAATTTAATTCTTTTTCATTTCAAACATATTTTACGCTACTACATATTGTACGACCATTCACACACACACACACACACACACACACACACACACACACACACACATAGTAGCACTATTCCGATCCTGGGATCAGAATAGTTATTCTGATCACAACGCCTATATAGAGCCGACAAGGTATTCCCGAACCCGCGTAAACACGAAGCCTGCCACCACCCGATCCGGCCGCCGGCCACCGGCCACACCTCGACCCACCATCGTTGGCCGCAGTGCCCCGCAGTCTCCATCGGTTCCTACCAGATCGCCAGGATCTCGCTGCTCCTATTTCGCGTGTCGCCGCTCGCCGGAATCCGACTGCTCCTCCGGCGCGCTGTCCACGCCGTCCCGTGCTCGTTCCCGCATGCTGCAGGTTGCATCTCGTTGTTCCACGCCGCCCGGATCTTGCCTCCCGCCTTCCCGTGGTTGCCGGCAGAAGAGCTCAGGCACAGCTGTTTGCCCCGGCACCACTCTGCCTTCTTTCATTGCGACCTTCCCGGGGGCACCGCCACGACCGTCTCAGGGGCGCTGCCGCGACCTTCCTAGGGGCACCGCCCCGTCCTTTCGAGGGAGGCCACAGTGATTTGCCCACCTCCGCCGAGCGCACATGTTGTCCCGCGACCTTCCGCTCCGCCCTCTGCTGCGGTGGCTGCCGGTGGAGTTCCATCCGCCCTGGAACCCCCTCCCGCCGTCTGGATCCGGCCCTTTCTCCTGGATCTGGCTCTGGCTTTGCCTCGCTCCTGGGTCCGGCTGCCGCGCTGCACCCGCCCCTCGATCCGGTCACCGTCAGCACCCCCACCCCTGTTGGGGAACGTAGTAATTTAAAATTTTTTCCTACGCACACGCAAGATCATGGTGATGCATAACAACGAGAGGGGAGAGTGTTGTCTACGTACCCTCGTAGACCGAAGCGGAAGCGTTGACGCAACGTAGAGGAAGTAGTCGTATGTCTTCCCGGTCCGACCGATCCAAGCGCCGTTACTCCGGCGCCTCCGAGTTCTTAGCACACGTTCAGCTCGATGACGATCCCCGGGCTCCGATCCAGCAAAGCGTCGGGGAGGAGTTCCGTCAGCACGACGGCGTGGTGACGACGATGATGTTCTACCGACGCAGGGCTTCGCCTAAACACTGCAACGATATGACCGAGGTGGAATATGGTGGAGGGGGGCACCGCACACGGCTAAGGAACAATCACGAAGATCAACTTGTGTGTTCTAGGGTGCCCCCCTGCCACCGTATATAAAGGAGGGGAGGGGAGAGGCGCGGCCGGCCCCAAGGGGTGCGCCAGGAGGAGTCCTACTCCCACCGGGAGTAGGACTCCCTCCCTTGCCTTGTTGGAGAAGGAAGGAGGAAGGGGGAAAGGAAAAAGGGGGGCGCCGCCCCCCTTCCTTGTCCTATTCAGACTAGGGGGAAGGGGGCGCGCGGCTTGCCCTGGCCGCCCCTCCTCTTTTCCCTTAAGGCCCATATGGGCCCATTAACCCTCGGGGGGGTTCCGGCAACCCCCCAGTACTCCAGTAAAATGCCGATTTCACTCGGAACAATTCTGATGTCCAAATATAGGCTTCCAATATATCGATCTTTATGTCTCGACCATTTCGAGACTCCTCGTCATGTCCGTGATCACATCCGGGACTCCGAACTAACTTCGGTACATCAAAATGCATAAACTCGTAATAACTGTCATCGTAACGTTAAGCGTGCGGACCCTACGGTTCGAGAACAATGTAGACATGACCGAGACACATCTCCGGTCAATAACCAATAGCGGGACCTGGATGCCCATATTGGCTCCTACATATTCTACGAAGATCTTTATCGGTCAGACCGCGTAACAACATACGTTGTTCCCTTTGTCATCGGTATGTTACTTGCCCGAGATTCGATCGTCGGTATCCAATACCTAGTTCAATCTCGTTACCGGCAAGTCTCTTTACTCGTTCCGTAATACATCATCTCACAACTAACTCATTAGTTGCAATGCTTGCAAGGCTTATGTGATGTGTATTACCGAGAGGTCCCAGAGATACCTCTCCGACATTCGGAGTGACAAATCCTAATCTCGAAATACGCCAACCCAACAAGTACCTTTGGAGACACCTGTAGAGCACCTTTATAATCACCCAGTTACGTTGTGACGTTTGGTAGCACACAAAGTGTTCCTCCGGTAAACGGGAGTTGCATAATCTCATAGTCATAGGAACATGTATAAGTCATGAAGAAAGCAATAACAACATACTAAACAATCGGGTGCTAAGCTAATGGAATGGGTCATGTCAATCAGATCATTCAACTAATGATGTGACCTCATTATTCAAATAACAACTCTTTGTTCATGGTTAGGAAACATAACCATCTTTGATTAATGAGCTAGTCAAGTAGAGGCATACTAGTGACACTCTTGTTTGTCTATGTATTCACACATGTATTATGTTTCCGGTTAATACAATTCTAGCATGAATAATAAACATTTATCATGAAATAAGGAAATAAGTAATAACTATATTATTGCCTCTAGGGCATATTTCCTTCAGTCTCCCACTTGCACTAGAGTCAATAATCTAGATTACACAGTAATGATTCTAACACCCATGGAGCTTTGGTGCTGATCATGTTTTGCTCGTGGAAGAGGCTTAGTCAACGGGTCTGCTACATTCAGATCCGTATGTATCTTGCAAATCTCTATGTCTCCCACCTGGACTAGATCCCGGATGGAATTGAAGCATCTCTTGATGTGCTTGGTCCTCTTGTGAAATCTGGATTCCTTTGCCAAGGCAATTGCACCAGTATTGTCACAAAAGATTTTCATTGGACCCGATGCACTAGGTATGACACCTAGATCGGATATGAACTCCTTCATCCAGACTCCTTCATTTGCTGCTTCCGAAGCAGCTATGTACTTCGCTTCACATGTAGATCCTGCCACGACGCTTTGTTTTGAACTGCACCAACTGACAGCTCCACCGTTTAATGTAAACACGTATCCGGTTTGCGATTTAGAATCGTCCGGATCAGTGTCAAAGCTTGCATCAACGTAACCGTTTACGATGAGCTCTTTGTCACCTCCATATACGAGAAACATATCCTTGGTCCTTTTCAGGTACTTCAGGATGTTCTTGACCGCTGTCCAGTGATCCACTCCTGGATTACTTTGGTACCTCCCTGATAAACTTATAGCAAGGCACACATCAGGTCTGGTACACATCATTGCATACATGATAGAGCCTATGGCTGAAGCATAGGGAACATCTTTCATTTTCTCTCTATCTTCTGCAGTGGTCGGCTTTGAGTCTTACTCAACTTCACACCTTGCAATACAGGCAAGAACCCTTTCTTTGCTTGATCCATTTTGAACTTCTTCAAAACTTTGTCAAGGTATGTGCTTTGTGAAAGTCCAATTAAGCGTCTCGATCTATATCTATAGATCTTAATGCCCAATACGTAAGCAGCTTCACCGATGTCTTTCATTGAAAAACTCTTATTCAAGTACCCCTTTATGCTATCCAGAAATTCTATATCATTTCCGATTAGCAATATGTCATCTACATATAATATCAGAAATGCTACAGAGCTCCCACTCACTTTCTTGTAAATACAGGCTTCTCCAAAAGTCTGTACAAACCCAAATGCTTTGATCACACTATCAAAGCGTTTATTCCAACTCCGAGAGGCTTGCACCAGTCCATAAATGGATCGTTGGAGCTTGCACACTTTGTTAGCTCCCTTTGGATCAATAAAACCTTCAGGTTGCATCATATACAACTCTTCTTCCAGAAATCCATTCAGGAATGCAGTTTTTACATCCATCTACCAAATTTCATAATCATAAAATGCGGCAATTGCTAACATGATTCGGACAGACTTAAGCATCGCTACGGGTGAGAAGGTCTCATCGTAGTCAACCCCTTGAACTTGTCGAAAACCTTTTGCGACAAGTCGAGCTTTGTAGACAGTAACATTACCGTCAGCGTCAGTCTTCTTCTTGAAGATCCATTTATTCTCAATTGCTTGCCGATCATCGGGCAAGTCAACCAAAGTCCATACTTTGTTCTCATACATGGATCCCATCTCAGATTTCATGGCTTCAAGCCATTTTGCGGGATCTGGGCTCACCACCGCTTCTTCATAGTTCGTAGGTTCATCATGATCTAGTAGCATGACTTCCAGAACAGGATTGCCGTACCACTCTGGTGCGGATCTTACTCTGGTTGATCTACGAGGTTCTGTAGTAACTTGTCCTGAAGTTCTATGATCATCATCATCAACTTCCTCACTAGTTGGTTTTGACGTCACAGAAACTGGTTCCTGTGATGTACTGTTTTCCAACAAGGGAGTAGGTATAGTTACCTCATCAAGTTCTACTTTCCTCCCACTCACTTCTTTTGAGAGAAACTCCTTCTCCAGAAAGGATCCATTTTTAGCAACGAATGTCTTGCCTTCGGATCTGTGATAGAAGGTGTACCCAACTGTTTCCTTTGGGTATCCTATGAAGACACATTTCTCCGATTTGGGCTCGAGCTTATTAGGTTGAAGCTTTTTCACATAAGCATCGCAGCCCCAAACTTTAAGAAACGACAACTTTGGTTTCTTGCCAAACCATAGTTCATAAGGTGTCGTCTCAACGGATTTTGATGGTGTCCTATTTAACATGAATGCGGTCGTCTCTAAAGCATGACCCCAAAACGATAGCGGTAAATCTATAAGAGACATCATAGATCGCACCATATCAAGTAAAGTATGATTACGACGTTCGGACACACCATTGCGTTGTGGTGTTCCAGGTGGCATGAGTTGCGAAACTATTCCGCATTGTTCCAAATGTAGACCAAACTCGTAACTCAAATATTCTCCTCCACTATCAGGAAGTCATATTAAGAAAAAAAAGGAGTCTAGCTCGAGCTCGAGCCAAGCAGCTGGCAAAAAATGCAGGAAAAACTGTTCCCCGGCTGGGAGAACAAGTAGTGCAATCGATCCCCCGCTACAACACATGTGAGTACCGCCGCTCAGTAGCTGGTAATAACCAACTATCATAGAAGGAATGCTAAAGAGGCCAGCATCACTATAGAACAACTCCTAGGCATCAAGGACTACGAAACGTTTACAGAGGAGCAACTAAAAAGGAAATATGTTCGCGGCCAACCTATGGTCAAGCCTGAGCAGATCCCGAAGCTCTCAACGAGAATGTATGAATTGCATGAATGGTACCTGAGAGAACCAAAGACTACCGATCGAGAATCCCTCATGGTGAAAGTCGGGGCAGAGTATTACTATCATGAAAAAGAGTTGTGGGTTGAGTTTGAAGAAATGTATCAGTTACTCAATCAAGACGCACTCAAAAAATCTCTCGTCGGTTGCTATTGTTTGTAAGTGATTTCTTTCTGTAATTTAAGTCTCTAGCTAGTTGTAGTGCTTGTTCATTACTTGTAATTATCCTCACTATATATTCTTTTCTATGGTATGATGCAGAATAAAGATGTATGAAATGAAAAAAGCTGGACGCTATGGCATTGGGTTGATTGACCCAAATACCATTAGTGAAGAGACATGGATGCATTAATGCGAACGAAAAGACATAGAGAAAAGCTTGCTAGAGTTCTTGAAGCGACTAAATACCCAACTAGAAATACTACTTCCTTACAAGTTCGGGTGAGTGACACTGTCTTGTACTCCAAATTATGTTTTTCCTTACTACTCCCTCCGTCCCATAATGTAAGACTTCTTTGACACTAGTCTAGTGTCAAAAAACATCTTACATTATGGGACGGAGAGAGTAGATCTTAATAAGTGTAGTTGATGAGTTATGCACATGCCCGCTTAATTATACAAACGTGTGCTCATGTAGTTTTCACTGGATCCTACTAATCGTTGAAGTTGACGAGGGAAAAGTTCAAGTACTGGACTCACTACTTAAAGAGTATAGTGACTACGCAATCGTGAAGGGGATGGTCGACAGGTAATTTCAATCATTATCGAACTATATGTCAGCCTCTTTAGTTCATTTCCTGATATCAACTAATTAATAACTTATTTATTCATTTTCTTTGCCGGCGGGAAGGGCTTGGGAAAAGTTCATCAAACAAGTTGAAGGCCCATCGAAACAAAAGATAAAATGGTGTCGACCCAAGGTAATTAATTAAGTAGTACTAGCTAGCTACCATCTCTTTAATTGTAGTTTCAATACCATTATCATGCTTGATTAATTATTATATGATTGAATTCTATTCTCGTAAAGGCCTTGAAGCATGCACCGAGGAATAATTTATGTGCATACTACGTTTGCGAGAACATTCGCATGATGGCATCCGAAAGGAGCAAAACTGATAGACACCAATGGGTACGTTTGCCAGAACACTAGTCACAATTTTTACATTATTATCTAATATACGCGCGCACACACACACATACACACAACTAATACATGCATATTGGTCTCCTTCTTTAAAGATGAGGGACATGGGGCATTAGCTCCTACCAGAGGATCGCGTACGAGCGACTCAAGAGAAAATAGCGGGATTTTTGCTCGACCAGGTCATAGATCCCGAAGGAGAATTCTATTACAAGTTGCATGCATGAATGTAATGGTCTGCAAATTGTAGGAGAAATTGTATGTACCAAATTGTGTGTGTGTGTGTGTGTATAAACACTATTCTAATCACTGGATCAGAATAATATTCTGATCACAACCTGATCTTCCTGAGTTACCCAACCTGACCTTCCCCAAGTGCTAGGTTGAACTTCAGCTAAAAAGTGTCCAAATGGGGCTTGCGGTATACCGTTGGAAAGTTATGGACACGAGTATCATGACCCAAGTTGAATTTTTGGCAAAATGTAAGCGGTTTCAAAGCAATTTTGAAAATCATATTTTCTTCATACAAAAAACGTGAATCATATTTTTTTATTGCATTTGTAAACCGTTTATCGGATTGAGCCAAATAATATGGCGTTGGAAAGCTGCTGCAAAACCGCTCCTTCCACATGTGGATAGTTTTCTCTAATTCCATATGGTTAAAGAGTAATTTTTGGTGCCATTTCTAAATGGCTAATCCAATTGAGGCAAATGATATGGCGTTGGAAAGCTTATGAAAATGCGCTACTTTTTTATCTTAAAAGTTTTTTTTAATTTTGAACGGTTTAAAGGTAATTTAGAAAACGGTACTAGTTCCAACGAATTCATATTTTCGAGCTAATTTTTTAGCCGTACGCCCGAATGCAGCAAATGGTACGGCGTTGGAAAGCTTGGACGAATTTGAAACTGTTTGGTGTATATAGTCTCTCCCAATTATTTACGATTTTAAGTCCATTTTGAAAATGGCTAAAAACGTATTTTCGCTGTAATTTCTACAAACTTTATCGGAATGGGGCAAATAATATACCGTTTAAAAGCTACAGAAAATGTGAAACTTCTTCATGTTGATGGTTTTCTCTAATTACTAGCCGTTTTCAAGTAATTTTGAAAATGGTGAGATCGTGTGTTCTGCCTTTGTCGCGAAAACAGATTCTCCAAAAATGCACCGCGTGAAGAACTTGAATTTCTCGGTATGTCTACCTGAACTTCACTCTGTTTTTCACGTGTGTTTTTTCTCATAGCTCTCCATCCACTCACCGGAATTGAGCAAGTGACATCTAGATGGAAAGATGTTGTAAACACGCAATTTTCCCGTGTTGATCATTTTTTCATACTCACGATGGTTTTAAAAGTTTTTCATTTGAAATTCATTTAGTGTAGTAGTTGAACTTCCTGCTGCTTTCACGTTGAACTTTTGTGACGTATTTTCGCTTGTAATTTTCTCATCCACTCGTCAATGTTGCACAAATGATATTCCTTTTGTACAAATTTCTCTCACAATAATTTTTTTAACTTTCTCCGACCGAGGACTTGAACTTATAACACAAGAAATTGGACCTTGTCTTTTAATTCTTTTTTTCATATTAAACACACACCATGTAGTACATGAACTATTTCCATTTTTATAATTTGAATTTTTTATTTTATTTTTGAAATCAACTTGCTCCCAAATAATAACTGAACTTCTTTGTGGATTGAGAGAATTATTTTAAAACGCAAAAAAACAATTTCTTTTTTGTGTTTTCGAACATGGAAATACAAGGTGAACCTCTCTCGCGAGAATTTTGAACTTCCCCGGACAGAGCACTTGAACTTCTTTCAACAAACCTTTTAAGCTTTTGTTTTTCTATATTTTTATTCTCACCTAAAATGCAGTCCTTGCAGTACTTGAACTTCTCATTGTCTTCACTATGAACTTCTTTCAACAGATAAGAATTTTTTGCATACATAAAAACGTGTTTTAAATGGTATACAATATATAAATGCACACCGTGTAGTACGTGAACTTCTGGCAGTTTCAATCTGAACTTCTGAAGATCATGCATTTTGCCTTCATCGTGAAAACAGAGTCTCTGAAAATGCACTCCGTGAAGAGGTTAAACTTCTGGAGGAGTACTGTTTGAACTTCACTCTGTGTTTCATGTGCTGTTTTTCTGTAACTTCCCAATCACTTACCGGAATTGAGCAAATGATATACCGATGGAAATCTGTTGAAAACACGCTACTTTGTCGTGTTGATCATTTTTTCATACTCGTGACAGTTCAAAAGATTTTTTTTTCAATACATAAAAACGTGTTTTAATTGATGTGCATGAAACTTTTAAACCGTACATCAGAATGTAGCATATAATATACCGTTGGAAAGCTTATGAATAGGAGAAACTTTTTCATGTAGACAGGTGTTACAAATTCATTGCTGTTTGAGAGCAGTTTTAGAAATGGCAAACACAATGTTGTTTTTTCCTCTCTTTTTTAACATGAAATTGAAGGTCGGAGTCTCGTAATATAATTTTTGAACCATGAAAGGCGGATCACATGAACTTCTTGCAACAAACCTTTTAGGATTTTAGTTTTGTATTGTTTTATTCTCATCCGAAACGCATTTGTATAGTAGTTGAACTGCTTGTTGTTTTCATATTAAACTTCGGCCACGTATTTTTGTTTGTAATTCCTCACCCGTTCCTTGGACTTCCACAAATGGTAAATCATTAGAAACTTGTTGAAAAGATGCAACTTTTGTAATACAGTTAAACTTTTCTTTTCGAACAACTTACACCAATTTATTTTAACCAAATATTTTTTTGAATAGAGCATACAATATAACACTTGGAAAGGTGTTTAGATAAGAATTTTTTTTCATGTAGAGTATTTTTGTTCCAAATTTGTAATGGATTCAGAGAATTATTTTAAAACATAGGATACATCATCTTTTTTGTGTTTTTCAAACATGTAAACACACGCTGAACCTCTCTAACAAGAATTTTCCACCTTCCGAGAGAAGAGCACTTGAACTTCTAGCAAAAAAATATTAGACTTCACATTTTTACTCTTTTTTCTCATATGAAACAAACACCATGCAATACGTGAACTTCTCGCTATTATCACGTTGAACTTCTCTCTGTTTCACTTTAGTAATGGAAAAAACTCATAGTTTTTTATAGACATCGAACCACTCTAACTTTCTTATTTCGAACTTCTTTGTGTGTTTTCTAGAAATGTGAAAATTGGAGTTTTTTTAGAAAGATTGAACTTCTTCGCTATTTCAAATTGAACTTATTGGTTTTATTCTTTAGTAACTAGAAAAATTCAATTTTCCAAATAAATATCAGACTGCTCCGCTTGTTCCAACGAACTTCTTGGTTTATTCTCTAGTAACGTGAAATCTGAATTTTTTATATACATTGAACTACTCCATTTTTCGAAATTGAAATTCTTATAAACTTTAGTATTGGGAAAAATCTGAGTTTTTATAAACATCAAATAGCTTCATATTTTTAAAATTTTGGAATTCTTTGTGTGATAACGGGAAAAGTCCTAGTTATGTAATAAATGTCAAACCACTAAATTATTTAAAGTTGAACTTATAGGTCTTATTTTTAAAAGAGGGAAAATCTGTTTTTATAAACTTTTTGAATTGCTCGGTTTTTTCAATTTGACCTTCTTGGCATTGCAATACATATTGAAAATCCCCATTATTGTTTTTTGTAGAAACGGGAAAATTCCATTTTCTCTATAAACTTTGAGCTACTCTATTGTTTAATTTGGCTTTCTTGGGTTATTCTTTAGTAATGGGGAAAATCATAATGTAGTACTCCCTCCGTTCCTAAATATAAGTCTTTGAAGAGATTCCACTATGAACCACATACGGATGTATGTAGATGCATTTTAGAGTGTAGATTCATCCATTTTGCTCCGTATGTAGTCCATAGTGGAATCTCTACAAAGACTTATATTTAGGAACGGAGGGAATAATAAACATTGAACCACTGTGTTATTTGTATTTGAACTTCTAAGTTTTTTTAGAAACGGGGAAAGTATGTTTTTAAAGTAAACTTTTTTGAACTATTTTTTGTTATTTTCAGTTTGACCTTCCGTTGTGGGATATTTTGATGGTGTTCCTCTTTTATTCAAAATTGTTGTAACTTACAAACTTTTCAGGGAATTTCATTAACTTCATTTTTTCAATTTCATTTACTTCACATTTTTTTGCTCGTGAACTTCCCATCTTCAATGCAGCCCTACTAAATTGGTTCATCTACACATTACCCATAAAAATTTTAGCTACTATTTTTTCATTGCACAAAATTGGTCAATGAACATATTGGACCGTTGAAAAAACAAACATTTGGACTGCAGTATATTACACTACTAAGTCGTTGAAGTATAGGAAAGTTCTTTTACCCACGTAATAATAGAAAAGTTTGAGAGAACATATTTACACTGCAATTTTTTTCAAAATTGGGCGGGAAAATGGTTCCTTTTTTGCAAACACCAAGCACAAAAAACCAACACAAGATGAATTGCTGATGGAGTAATAAGACACTGAAGAATTGCTGCAGATTCTTTTGTTGAACTGCATCCTGAATAAAATGTTGTATATGCGGATGTGGGCAGTGACCCGTGGTGGAGGGAGAAGGAGCCGAGGGCCGGCAGGATGCTGGTGGCGCTTGCCGTTGGTGGTGGCGTGTGGCACAACGGCGGAGTCGCTAGTGGTCGGAGCAGAGAAGGAAGGAGGAGCTCGCGGCCGGAGTAGACGAGGTGGAGGGGCGGGGGACCGTGGCGTGCTTGGGGCTGGCAGTGGATGCCGGTGCTCCTGAGCTGGGGGTTGAAGGAAATATGCCCTAGAGGCAATAATAAAGTTATTATTTATTTCCTTATTTCATGATAAATGTTTATTATTCATGCTAGAATTGTATTAACCGGAAACATAATACATGTGTGAATACATAGACAAACAAGAGTGTCACTAGTATGCCTCTACTTGACTAGCTCATTAATCAAAGATGGTTATGTTTCCTAACCATGAACAAAGAGTTGTTATTTGATTAATGAGGTCAATTCATTAGTTGAATGATCTGATTGACATGACCCATTCCATTAGCTTAGCACCCGATCGTTTAGTATGTTGCTATTGCTTTCTTCATGACTTATACATGTTCCTATGACTATGAGATTATGCAACTCCCGTTTACCGGAGGAACACTTTGTGTGCTACCAAACGTCACAATGTAACTGGGTGATTATAAAGGTGCTCTACAGGTGTCTCCAAAGGTACTTGTTGGGTTGGCGTATTTCGAGATTAGGATTTGTCACTCCGAATGTCGGAGAGGTATCTCTGGGCCCTCTCGGTAATACACATCACATAAGCCTTGCAAGCATTGCAACTAATGAGTTAGTTGTGAGATGATGTATTACGGAACGAGTAAAGAGACTTGCCGGTAACGAGATTGAACTAGGTATTGGATACCGACGATCGAATCTCGGGCAAGTAACATACCGATGACAAAGGGAACAACGTATGTTGTTATGCGGTCTGACCGATAAAGATCTTCGTAGAATATGTAGGAGCCAATATGGGCATCCAGGTCCCGCTATTGGTTATTGACCGGAGATGTGTCTCGGTCATGTCTACATTGTTCTCGAACCGTAGGGTCCGCACGCTTAACGTTACGATGACAGTTATTACGAGTTTATGCATTTTGATGTACCGAAGTTAGTTCGGAGTCCCGGATGTGATCACGGACATGACGAGGAGTCTCGAAATGGTCGAGACATAAAGATCGATATATTGGAAGCCTATATTTGGACATCGGAATTGTTCCGGGTGAAATCGGCATTTTACCGGAGTACCGGGGGGGGGGGGGGTTACCGGAACCCCCCGGGGGTTAATGGGCCCATATGGGCCTTAAGGGAAAAGAGGAGGGGCGGCCAGGGCAGGCCGCGCGCCCCCTCCCCCCTAGTCCGAATAGGACAAGGAAGGGGGGCGGCGCCCCCCTTTTTCCTTTCCCCCTTCCTCCTTCCTTCTCCAACAAGGCAAGGGAGGGAGTCCTACTCCCGGTGGGAGTAGGACTCCTCCTGGCGCACCCCTTGGGGCCGGCCGCGCCTCTCTCCTCCCCTCCTTTATATACGGGGGCAAGGGGGCACCCTAGAACACACAAGTTGATCTTCGTGATCGTTCCTTAGCCGTGTGCGGTGCCCCCTCCACCATATTCCACCTCGGTCATATCGTTGCAGTGTTTAGGTGAAGCCCTGCGTCGGTAGAACATCATCATCGTCACCACGCCGTCGTGCTGACGGAACTCCTCACCGACGCTTTGCTGGATCGGAGCCCAGAGATCGTCATCGAGCTGAACGTGTGCTAAGAACTCGGAGGCGCCGGAGTAACAGCGCTTGAATCGGTCGGATCGGGAAGACGTACGACTACTTCCTCTACGTTGCGTCAACGCTTCCGCTTCGGTCTACGAGGGTACGTAGACAACACTCTCCCCTCTCGTTGCTATGCATCACCATGATCTTGCGTGTGCGTAGGAAATTTTTTAAAATTACTACGTTCCCCAACAGTGGCATCCGAGCCTAGATTTTTATGGTTTGATGTTATGCACGAGTAGAACACAAGTGAGTTGTGGGCGATATAAGTCATACTGCCTACCAGCATGTCATACTTGGGTTCGGCGGTATTGTTGGATGAAGCGGCCCGGACCGACATTACGCGTACGCTTATGCGAGACAGGTCCTACCGCCGTGCTTTGCACACAGGTGGCTGGCGGGTGTCAGTTTCTCCAACTTTAGTTGAACCGTGTGTGGCTACGCCCGGTCCTTGCGAAGGTTAAAACGGCATCAACTTGACAAACTATCGTTGTGGTTTTGATGCGTAGGTGAGATTGGTTCTTGCTTAAGCCCGTAGCAGCCACGTAAAACTTGCAACAAACAAAGTAGAGGACGTCTAACTTGTTTTTGCAGGGCATGTTGTGATGTGATATGGTCAAGACATGATGCTAAATTTTATTGTATGAGATGATCATATCACTTATATTGATTGCATGTGATGTTTATCTTTTTATGCATCTTATCTTGCTTTGATTGACGGTAGCATTATAAGATGATCTCTCACTAAATTATCAAGAAGTGTTCTCCCCGAGTATTCACCGTTGCCAAAGTTTGTCGTGCCCAGACACCACGTGATGATCGGGTGTGATAAGCTCTACGTCCATCTACAACGGGTGCAAGCCAGTTTTGCACACGCAGAATACTCGGGTTATACTTGACGAGCCTAGCATATGCAGATATGGCCTCGGAACACGGAGACCGAAAGGTCGAGTGTGAATCATATAGTAGATATGATCAACATAATGATGTTCACCATTGAGAACTAATCCATGTCACGTGATGATCGGTTATGGTTTAGTTTGATTTGGATCACGTGATCACTTAGAAGATTAGAGGGATGTCTATCTAAGTGGGAGTTCTTAAGTAATATGATTAATTGAACTTAAATTTATCATGAACTTACTCCCTAATAGTATCTTGCTTGTTTATGTTGATTGTAGATAGATGGCCCGTGCTGTTGTTCCGTTGAATTTTAATGTGTTCCTTGAGAAAGCAAAGTTGAAAGATGATGGTAGCAATTACACGGACTGGGTCCGTAACTTGAGGATTATCCTCATTGCTGCACAGAAGAGTTACGTCCTGGAAGCACCGCTGGGTGCCAGGCCTGCTGCTGATGCAACTAACGACGTTAAGAACGTTTGGCAAAGCAAAGCTGATGACTACTCGATAGTTCAATGTGCCATGCTTTACGGCTTAGAACCGGGACTTCAACGATGTTTTGAAAGTCATGGAGCATATGAGATGTTCCAGGAGTTGAAGTTAATATTCCAACAGAATGCCCGGATTGAGAGATATGAAGTCTCCAATAAGTTCTATAGCTGCAAGATGGAGGAGAATGGTTCTGTCAGTGAGCATATACTCAAAATGTCTGGGTATTATAATCACTTGATTCAACTGGGAGTTAATCTTCCGGATGACTGCGTCATTGACAGAATTCTCCAATCACTTCCACCAAGCTACAAAGGCTTCGTGATGAACTATAATATGCAAGGGATGGATACGACAATTCCCGAGCTCTTCGCAATGCTAAAGGCTGCGGAGGTAGAAATCAAAAAGGAGCATCAAGTGTTGATGGTCAACAAGACCACTAGTTTCAAGAAAAAGGGCAAAGGGAAGAAGAAGGGGAACTTTAAGAAGAACAGCAAGCAAGTTGCTGCTCAAGAGAAGAAACCCAAGTCTGGACCTAAGCCTGAAACTGAGTGCTTCTACTGCAAGCAGACTGGTCACTGGAAGCGGAACTGCCCCAAGTATTTGGCGGATAAGAAGGATGGCAAGGTGAACAAAGGTATATGTGATATACATGTTATTGATGTGTACCTTACTAGAGCTCGCAGTAGCACCTGGGTATTTGATACTGGTTCTGTTGCTAATATTTGCAACTCGAAACAGGGACTACGGATTAAGCGAACACTAGCAAAGGACGAGGTGACGATGCACGTGGGAAATGGTTCCAAAGTCGATGTGATCGCGGTCGGCACGCTACCTCTACATCTACCTTCGGGATTAGTATTAGACCTAAATAATTGTTATTTGGTGCCAGCGTTGAGCATGAACATTATATCTGGATCTTGTTTGATGCGAGACGGTTATTCATTTAAATCAGAGAATAATGGTTGTTCTATTTATATGAGTAATATCTTTTATGGTCATGCACCCTTGAGGAGTGGTCTATTTTTGATGAATCTCGATAGTAGTGATACACATATTCATAATGTTGAAGCCAAAAGATGCAGAGTTGATAATGATAGTGCAACTTATTTGTGGCACCGCCGTTTAGGTCATATCGGTGTAAAGCGCATGAAGAAACTCCATACTGATGGACTTTTGGAACCACTTGATTATGAATCACTTGGTACTTGCGAACCGTGCCTTATGGGCAAGATGACTAAAACACCGTTCTCCGGTACTATGGAGAGAGCAACAGATTTGTTGGAAATCATACATACGGATGTATGTGGTCCTTCGACTTTGTTTTCCTCGTCAGTCATGTCGTAAGGCAGCCTCGGAAGAGGCTTGAGGCTTGGACCATATCTGAATATCTTGCCTCCTATTGTACCGCTAGCCGACGTAGCTGCGGCGCCTCTCTTCCGCTATTGCTGAGGCGGTGGAGCCCGCTGACGCGGTGCCTGACTTGGAGGAGGAGGAGTCTACTGAGGCGGTGGCGGACTTGGAGGAGCAGCAGCCTGCTGAGGTGGCGGCGGACTTGGAGGAGCAGAAGTCTGCTGAGGCGGCAGCGGACTTGGAGGAGCGGGAGTCTGCTGAGGTGGCGGTGGACTTGGAGGAGGAGCCGGCTGACGCGGCGTCGGTGGCCTTGGAAAGACGATGCAACCCTTTCTCCATAGAATGATACGATGTACTGCCTCTCCCAGTGTGTGCTCACCGTCACCTCCAGGAATGTCAAGCTCCAGCCCCGAATATCCTGCCACCATTTCATCAACCCCGACACGAGCATAGCCAGCTGGAATTGGATTGCAATGGAAGTGTCTTTAGGGGGATTTGTATAAGCAACGCCATCCGCCACCTTCATGGATATGGTCTTCACTTTAATGTGTAGCTCACAAGTTGTCGTATCTATGATATCATCCACAGGGTATCTATCCAGCAGTGCATCATCACCCGGGGCGGAACCCAACTACTTCTCGGCATGGATGGGACGGTGCTATCCAATGCTGGATCCGCTAGCCGCTGCTGAGACCCCCTTTCCTGGCTAAGTGAGTCGATCTGCTGCTGCTGCCGCTGGAAAGCGAGTGCCAACTCCACGTGCTTTGATTCTACGATGCAAAGGAGGTCTGCTTCCTGCTTCCTGATAGGTCTGCAACGTATCTATAATTTTTGATTGTTCCATGCTATTATATTATCTGTTTTGGATGTTTAATGGGCTTTAATATAATATTTTATATTATTTTTGGGACTAACCTATTAACCGAGGGCCCAGCACCAGTTTATGTTTTTTTTGCCTATTTTAGAGTTTTGTAGAAAAGGAATACCAAATGGAGTCCAGATGGAATGAAACCTTCGCGATGATCTTTCTTGGACCGAAAGCAAAGCAGAAGACTTGGAGATGAAGTCGGGGACGCAACGAGGAAGACACGAGGCAGGAGGGCGCGTCCAGGGGGTAGGCACGCCCCCACCCTCGTGGGCCCCTCGTAGCTCCCCTACCCTAGTTCCTTCGCCTATATATACTCTTATACCCTAAAAACATCAGGGGGAGCCATGAAACCACTTTTCCACCGACGCAACCTTCTGTACCCGTGAGATCCCATCTTGGGGCCTTTTCCAGCAATCTGCCGGAGGGGGATTCGATCACGGAGGGCTTCTACATCAACACCATTACCTCTAGTTATTAGCTAGATGGCTTCTTCTCTCTCTTTGATTCTCAATACCATGTTCTCCTCAATGTTCTTGGAGATCTATTCGATGTAATACTCTTTTGCTGTGTGTTTGCCGAGATCCGATGAATTGTGGATTTATGAACAAGATTATCTATGAATATTATTTGGTTCTTCTCTGAATTCTTATATGCATGATTTGATATCTTTGCAAATCTCTTCGAATTATCGGTTTAGTTTGGCCAACTAGATTGATCTTTCTTGCAATGGGAGAATTTCTTAGCTTTGGGTTCAATCTTGCGGTGTCCTTTCCCATGAAAGTAGGGGAAGCAAGGCACGTACCGTATTGTTGCCATCGAGGATAACAAGATGGGGTTTTCATCATATTGCTTGAGTTAATTCCTCTACATCATGTCATCTTGCTTAATGCGTTACTCCGTTCTTTATGAACTTAATACTCTAGATGCATGCTGGATAGCGGTCAATGTGTGGAGTAATAGTAGTAGTTACAGGCAGGAGTCAGTCTACTTGACACGGACATGATGCCTATGTTCATGATCATTGCCTTAGATGTCATCATAATTATGCTCTTTCTATCAATTGGTCGGCAGTAATCTGTTCACCCACCGTAATATATGCTATCTCGAGAGAAGACACTAGTGAAACCTATGCCCCCCGGGTCTCTTTTCCATTATACTAAATCTCGTTTACATCTTGCTAGTTTCCGATCTATTATTTTGCAACCTTTACTTTCAAATCTATAAACCAAAAATACCAAAAATATTTACTTTACCGTTTATCTATCTCTATCAGATCTCACTTTTGCGAGTGACCGTGAAGGGATTGACAGCCCCTTTATCGCGTTTGTTGCAAGTTCATGATTGTTTGTGCAGGTATTCGGTGACTTGTGCGTCGTCTCCTACTGGATTGATACCTTGGTTCTCAAAACTGAGGGAAATACTTACGCTACTTTGCTGCATCACCCTTTCCTCTTCAAGGGAAAACCAACGAAAGCTCAAGAGGTAGCACTTCCTATCCTCCTCTTCCAGCTTCCTCTTCTGCTCCTCCTGCTGCTTCTTTCTCGCACGGCTTCTGTAGTCGGCGTTCCAGTCCGTAAACCCCTCAAACCATGGAACAACGCCTTTGCCTCGTGTTCTTCCCGGGTGTTTAGGATTCTTCATGGTGCGCGTAAGCTCGTCGTTCTCTCTGTTGGGCTTGAACACCCCCGTTCGAGCCTCTTCTATCACAACAACTAAACGCACATCGGCTCCTTTAAGACTTGCCTGCTCCAAAAGCTCGCCTGTCTTTGGGTCTAATGTCCCTCCATGCGCATAGAACCAAGTCCTGACCCTAGGGGGCCAGCTCAATGTAACTGGAGTGACCCCTACATCCATCATCTGTTGCTCAGCGAGATCCCACTTAGGCCGGGCCACCTTGTAGCCACCTGGCCCCAGCTTATGGTGCCACCGCTTTTTCACGGCAATGATCTTGTTTTTTCTCGACCGTTCCTGGGCTACTTCCGATTCCTCGAATTTCACGAAAGTGTCCCAGTGATCTCTTGCTTTCTCTAGTGTTTCCTTGAATTCTGGAGTCTTCTTTCCCGCTTTGATGTACACGGCCCATATACTTTTCTTATGGTTGTTGAATGCTATCGCCATCTTCCTAAGAGCAGCGTTCTTAACTTTCTCCACATCTGCATCTGTGAAATGATCTGGTAGGGTGAAATGTGACATGAGAGATTCCCAAAGCCAATCTTTTGCTCTTTGGTCGACAAAAGTAACATCTGGATGTTCCTTTGCTGGCTTTTTCCATTCTTGAATGGAGATCGGGATTCAGTCCTTGACAATAACTCCGCATTGACAAATGAACTTGTCCGCATTCTTCTTAGGTCCGCGCAGTTCGCCATTAGGTTCGACTAGTCGTCAACCCGTGCACCTGCACGGGCTAGCAGTTTGAAGACCACTAAGTTTTATTTGATGTTTGCGAAAATGTGATAATAATTTTTTTGAAATGTTGGTACTAAAAAGTTTAATTGGTCCATCGAAGGATAATAAAGAATCATATGCATTCACAAAACTGTTTCATGGTGCTACGTTCTCGTGAAATTGTTTTATCTGTTAGATCCCTCACTCTAATTTGAATATTGTTATCCGATGTAACTGAGTATCTTCTCACTACTATGCATAGTGATGCATTTCTCTTTTTTGTGATGTATTTATTTTGTATTTTTATTGGACATGTACAGATGCGCGCAGACCTAGAGCATATTTCAGTCATATGTAACTATGGCATTGCTAAGTTTAGGCCAACTGATCCTTGTCTAGAAATGTGTCAAGCCTAAAAAAAGCCAGGACATAATTATGAAAAATAGCAAAATATTGATTATATGCTAGATGTAAATGTATAAACATTTAAGCATAGAAAATCTCAACTACATGTGGTGTAAATCAAATACATACCTCACAGTTTGTGCCCTTCATTAAATTGAATCTATGTACTTCATTTTACTTCCAGCATTATTATGTATATGAAATCTAAGACATGGGTAATGTTGTATACATATGCATGTGATTGGACCATTAGATAATCTACATAGATAGGTGTATTGTATATTTTATCCAATGTGATACTTTTTTTTGCGTACTTGAGATTTGAAGGTATTTTCATACAACAACATGATATTCTGAGAAGGTATTCTATCATTAGTAACAGATCATTGCTAAGCGATCAATGGCAATATGATGAATATGATAGGCCAGACATAAGGGCAAAAACTACTATGTGCATGAATATGATGAATAAGTACACACATGCATATTTGTCAGGCATCAATGGGAATCATGTGGTGAATTATGGTATTGAGATGACCCATGCGAGATATAATGCAAACAAACCAACCATGTAAACGACCATTAGTCCATAACCACCTTGTATTTCTGTCTGTTCCTACCACCAAACATCTTCCAGTAGAAACGCTTGTTTTGAAACTGGTGTTGTAGACGCACGACACCGACAACGATCATTGATATATCTTGATCAGGGTCATCAAGCACCTCTTAACATCCAACCTATAAAATTCCTGGGACCATGGGACGTCGTCAGCTGGTCACTGCGTCTGAGCCTTTTAAACTTCTACTTTATTTTGTAAGAGGAATCTTCTGTCTAAACCAACAATTCTACATCTGAAGCATCTACAATGGAAGATGTACAAAAATAAATTCTGTGTGCGATAAGCTAAAAGTAGCATTAAATTTGCACAAAAATTACATGTGAATACGCCATAAACCAAGCAGTGTATGAAAAATATTTATAGAGATTTAAATTGGGATAATAGTTTCTATAATATGAGTGGGCAGTTGGTTGCAATATGATGTACAGTCTAGCATGATAAATTACTTGTTTATAAGTTTTTGCTGCAAAAAATATATTTTGTATAATGTGACATACCAAACTGCACAACATGCGGGGAAGAAAAGGTCAATCTTTGTTTGGCAAAATAGTTAAGTAAAGATATTTTTCGATAAAGTTTAGTAAAGATATGCTGGTGTAGAATACTTGTGTTTTTTATTGATCGCACTTCATGCTACAATTCCTAATAGGGTTCATCTATATGTTTTTTCTTGGTGAACAAATCCAAGACGTTGCATGTGCACATGCTGTTAAAAACAAACAGACCAATCTCCTGATGGAAACGCACGTACGTACGTAGGCAGCCTGCATTTGCATGACGGATACATGGTGGCTTATATCATTATTACTAATTCACTTGCGTCTATATGCTGCTAAATTAATGATACGCAGGATTTAGGATACCTGTAGGCCGAGATGGTGCGGCCAGCTTGCCATATTACAGGATCGTGAGCGTGTGCTGCCTCTGTCGTTGCTGCCGAGAAAGCTACCGTCTGATGTGAGATCGGAAAAGAGGTGGAGGATGAGTGCAGATACATCGTTAGATGAACCACAACCTAGCAATAGCTACAAAAAGGACATCCTTGTTAATCTGGTGACACCCACACTGACCATGGTAGCCGCTGCAAGGATCGTAAAATTAATATTAAGCTTGCCGATCTATTAGCTCTTTCGGTCGGTTGCTGCTTACCGTTCTTTTATTTTGTGTGTTTTCTTGATCCTCCCCGAGCCCAGCAACACGTGCACTGCTGCCTTGTTTCTCGCCGCCCGGCCGGGTACAGCGCGACCAACGCACATACTCCTGTTCACCTCAAGGGACGCAGCCTCGGCAAGAATTTCAGCAGATGAGAAAGAAGAACCATATCAGCTCCAGAGCCCTGACTGGCAAGCACGGTCTCTCTTTTTTAGATGGGAAAGACTGCAATACAAAACCTTGTTTTTGTGATGACTGACGAGGGATGCTCCTCGTTTGTGCGGCACCAGGTCTCAGACTCCGTTGTGGCTCGTCAACAGCCATGCGGGTAGAAGGGTAGAAAAACACACTTGATGTGAAGAGATTGAAAATCCCTGCCACGGGCAACAGGTAAGGCAGTAGGGTTTAAGGGGAGGAGAAGGAAACACTGGCTTTTTTTAATCCACAGATTTTTTCTGTATGTAATCTGGTTGGAGAGGGCGTACCTGCCATCAACATGGTCGTGGATTTTTGTTTTGTTTTGGGAAATCGCTTCGTTTCGACCGGCTGATAATACGCCCTCGTAAACCGCCTCCTCCCGATGACGCGTGTTCCGGTGAGCCTCACCACTTCCCACCGCACAAATCTTATCCCATCTTCTCTCGATCCTTCATCTTCCTCTCTTCCTCTCGTCTCGTCCCCATCTCAAAAGGCAGCAAGCAAGAAGCAAGACGCAGCTGTGCAGAGACGCCGGAGCGATGCACAGCCGCGGCCTGCTGCGACATCCCGCCACACCGCCTCTCTGATACAGCAGCAGGATGCTGCGACGGCGAGCGGCGCTGGCCGCTGCTGCTAGCCTGCACGAGCTCCTCCATGGGGCAGGTGATGAACTGACGACCACTAGTGACGCCCCTGTGTTCCAAGTTCCAACAGCCCCGAGGCCCCGACGAGCGGCAACCTCGACGGCCGCTGCATCGCAGCTTCGGTGTTGTGGCCGCTGCATCGTAACTTCGACGGCGGCGTCGACTCCGGCGGCCGGTGCATCGTAGTTCCGGCGGCGTCGACTCCGACAACAGTTGCATTGCAACTCCGACGACCGCAGCTCCGACGGCGTCGACTGCATTGCAACTCCGACGACCGCTGCTCCAGCGGCGTCGACTCTAACGGCTGCTGCATTGCAACTACGACACCGCAGCTCCGATGGCATCGACTCCGACGGCCGCTGCATTGCAACTCCGATGACTGCAGCTCTAGCGGCGTTGACTCCGGGGATCGGTGCATCGTAGCTCCAGCGGCGGCGACTCCGACGGCCGCTGCATTGCAACTCCGACGACCGCAACTCCGGCGGCGTCAACTCCGACGACCGCAGCTCCGGCGGTGTCAACTCGGACGGCCGCTGCATCGCAGCTTCGACGTTGTCGTGGCCGCTGCATTGCAACTCTAGCGTCCGTTGCATCGCAGCTCCGGCAATGTCGTGGTCACTGCACTGTAGCTCTGGCAGGGTCAGCGACCGCTGCATCGCAGCTCCGGCGACGTCGACTCTGATGGCGGCGTCGCAGCCGCTGCTGCTGTGCTGGTTGGTGTGCTTGGAGCGCGAGAGTGGGCGCTGCATGGGTTGTTCGTGCGTTCCAAGATGTGCGTTGAGAGCAAGTTTGACTCGCAGGCCACCAAGCGATTGGCTACGATATGCACGATCGGACGGTTATGAAGGAGGCTTATAACTGGGAGCTATCAGCCGGCTTACGCCTAGCACTCGCCTTTGTTTTGAGAAAACGTGGAATATTTTTCTCCACCCTGATTGTGGATTATTTTCCTTTTTTTTGATAATTTCCTTGTTTATCTATACATCATGGAGGCTTCTTGCGTGGGGGTTTATAATTTTTCACTACTCGTGGACATCATGGGGTTTTCATCGGTGGAGGCTCATATTTTTTATCCACCGCCGGTGGACGTGTTAGATCCTTTTTTTACAGTACGTGACAGATCCCTTTTTACAGGACTCTGGAGTTTTCATCGGTGGAGGCTTCTATTTTTTTCTACTACTGGTGCACGTGACAGATCCTTTTCATGGGTGGAGGCTTCTATTTTTTTTCTATTACTGGTGTACGTGACAGATCCTTTTATCCTGGACCATCGTTGTTACGTAACTTTCCATTTATCCTGGCCATAAATTTTCTAATCCAACGCTAGAATTAATATTGATTATGTGGGTTAATTAAACAACTTGAAAGGTGCCTCCAATTAGTAAATATATATATAAGATGGCATCGATGTTGTACTTTACGCCATCCTTCAATTTTTTTGGCCGGGCCTCGAACTGTCCTGCTGCTTGCAGAAGAAAGATCGATTCATTAATATATATACAAATCAATTAAAACATGTGATGATCACCATATGCCTACTTATATAAATATACCTCACCGGTGTTTGTTATTTCAAGAACAACACTTCCTTCGTCATTGAAGTTCTGGACTTCATCTATTCGTTGGTCTTCATCAAATATCATACCCTCACCGGTAGGGTTCAGATATTGCGAGCCGTCATCTTCTTCATCCCCATCTAGGCTTGGGGAGCGTATGATGTCGATCAGGGCCTCTTCTTCTTCTCTGCCGGTATTGTCCATATCTTTTATTTAACTAATCCAGAAGAAAGATAAAACAATTTAGTATTCAAATTAGAATGCATGCATGCAATCAATAAGGAAAAACTGAATCATAGTAGATAATATGCATCTCGAATAATCCAGATAATTGATATGCATCATTGAATATAGTCTCGAATACATCGTCTCGAATATTATCGAATAATATAATCTCGAATACATCGTCTCGAATATTATATCGAATACATCACTAGCTAATACAGATCGACTACTATCGAATAATCTAGTTCACTCGCGGTGGACACCCAAAGAGAAGGAACCATCACAGGACCATAGCTCGGGTGGATATCGCTATTTGGAAGGCCTTTGCTGAAGTTCGTACCAAAAAGCGAATTATTCTATCAGGAACTCCGTTCCAAAAACAACTTTGGAGAGCTTCGTACCATCATGCGCCTGTTACTTCCGGCTAATGATGAAGCCATGGATTTCTTTAATACTTTGACAGACAAGGTGACATATAGAAGAATATATATATATATATATATATATATATATATATATATATATATATATATATATATCATGAAAAAAATGGATCAACTTGTGCACATTCATAATGGGGGCATTCTTGATAAATCCCTTATTAAAGGACTAAGATAATCTATTGTACTATACATGCACATATACTAATTAATTGCAAATACAACATTAAAATATGCAACTTTTGCAAATACTAATTGCTATACATTGGATCAAATGTCAAAATTCTAGTTACATTGGATGTCAAAATTCAAACTTTCTCTCAAATGTACATCTATGTCATTCTTGCATATATATATGTCAAAATTCAAACTTTGACATATGATCAAATGTTGCATATTTGATCATATTTCACTAGTCAAACTTTGACATATATGATCAAACTTTGACATATGATCAAATGTTGCATATGTCAAAATTCAATCTTTGACATATATATGACCAAACTTTGACATATGTCAAAACTAGCGAGGTGACCCACGCATTTGCACGACTAGATTTAATACATACATTATAGTGGATAATATTTTTTTCATCAATGTTTTATGTCCCATGTTAATTTTTTGTAATATATCCAAAACATACATCTTCCAAGAATACTTTTTCCAATAAATGTACATGATTGGCCTTTATCAATTACAACATATGACCCGTTGCATTGAAATATGTGGCTTGCTATGTAAGAAATCAATATACAATAGATCTCTAGGTTTCCGTCCATGTTGTCTGCCCATGAATAATATTTTGTGGTAAAATCATCAAAGTTAATCAAATTATTTGATAGCCCAAACATGGACAGCAGTTCTCTTTATTTACCCGCCTACTTTTGTCATAGTTCATTGGTGTTTCAAAATTGCTTTTTGGAACGACACATGGTGCCCATGTTGTAGATAGTGCTTTGTACAATTCAAACAACTTATTACATATTTCAAAAGAGGTGGCTTCCGATCAAGCTTATTTTTGTTGACACAGCACTGGTGTTTCCTTCATACGCAATAATTACTCATACAATATCATGTTGACAATGGTACGCCCATTCTTCTAAACTGATGACATGCGTGATCTGCACATGCATGTGCTATTTTGTTTTTTCCTTCATCTCTGTGTTTACTCTTGTTGAGTCTTTTTTTGCCAAAATCAGTCAAGTTGATACATTCCATACATGGCTATATGTGCACTTACGGTTTTGCTTCCTGTAGTCTATTATTCTCATGTTGAGTTCTTTTGCAAAATTATTCATGTTGATAAATGATATGGCCTTTTATAATCCCACATTATTTATTTATAGTCCTATGTTTCATCCACCTAATAACATTTTTATTGTTTGCATTTGTATATGTATAAACAAAATTGCTATGTTCTATTTTGCTTCTGATTTTATTTTATGATAAATTGCATAGACAATTTAGTCTATCTTGAAAAACATGGTTGTTATCATTGTTTTTAGGTTTGTCCTATCACTTGTTAGCTTCCTCGCCCAACAAAAATGCTCCCACTCTATCATTTTTCCTTTGGTCACCTTACCACTTTGCAGTCATTTTTTTTGTGAAATCGCTTCACAGTCATCTGCCCCCGATTAGACGTGCTAATGTTCCCTATCAACGTGTTAAAAAAATATTGCCTACCAACGATTGGGGTGTGAAAGCATATATGGAACTAACATGATTAGATAATCATGTTGACAGTGTGATGTAAATATCCTTCGCATGGTAGACTTCGTGCATTGCCTTACGTATATACACTTGAATATACTTGAAATGTATGTTTATCATAATTATTTTAATCATAAATTCCGACCATTATTGTCACAAGATTTAATTGGACATTTGTTTAAGCCCTATGACAAAGGGAAGCTCCCCTTGGTCAGGTGAGCTTATCATGAGATTAGGCAAGCTAACTTGCAAGGCGTCTAGCCGCCGGCCATGCAGCTCCCATTGCATCGCAGTCGTATTCTTGGTTATGCCGGCCGTATAACGTACAGCGCTAAAATTACTATTTACATGTGACCCCTAAAATTGTATGTTGCAACACGGAATAACTTGTGCCGAATAATGTGCTTTATATCACAAAGAAAAAGAAAGAATAATTTGCACTGGTTGTACTCATTGATTGAGATTCTTTTTGCAGAAGCTTGTTGACACAGCTGTAACACGTGAACAGAAGGGAGTAATTAACTTTTACATGTACGTGTCCGGCAAGCAGAATTGCTGGCCAGGCGTGCGTGAGCGGCTCTAAACAAAAGGAGAAGACCTCTGGCCATAGGATACATGCGTGCGGCCGTGCTGGATGACCACGACAATGAAATGGATTAACTCATTCCCTTATAAGCCTTTCAATTTTATATAGCATCAAACTTTTGCCTAAAAAATATCTTGACGCCAGGAGTCCGTGGCCCAGTACAACAGCTAATTAAAGTGTGCCCGTTGTAGTATTATGTACAATTCCTCCTCTTTCTTTCTAGACGGTAACACACGTGAGATCTATGTTAAGTCATGTGTACAATCTCAACCATTGAAATCTCGTAACTTTAAATTGATAAATCTTGACCGTTACTTTTCTATCGTTTTAATAATACTAGCACATATGCCCGTGCGTTGCAACGGGAGAATTGTTAGATGTTCCTCATTTCACATAATCTGCTTTGCGTGCCACTCCGCGTCACTATGACAAACATAGCAAATAAGGTTACCCTCTTCTCTAGCGATACTATGAACTTAATGCTTACCAGAGTTTCCCTAAAAGGTAAAAAAAAAGATTTAAGAATGCAGACAAACTTTGTTAAACTTGCCAAACTTGTGCTATTTTTTTTCTTTGAGAAACTTAATGTTACTTGTGTGAGGTATCCAAAAAACTACAGCTCTTATGTCATGAAGATACAGAAAAAGATTGATTAGTATGAAGGAACCTCTGTTTAACATGGAGAACCGGTAATTCTTTTACTTCCTTTCCACAACTTTACCTTCCTCGATCAACTGGCATAAGTATAGATAAGTAGGATGTGTGTATGAAAATACAGAAAATATTGAAGGTAAGATATTTTTGACAACCAACTAACAATATTAGAGATGTAACCAATAGGTTAAGTGAAATTTGCGGGCCTAACTATATTGTGAATTTTCAGCAAAATGTATAGTTTGTTGCCTGAAAGCTACATTTTTTTGTGCTCACATATGAGTTTTCAACTGTCAAGATGCATAACAATTTTTTTGGGTGAGAATCAGTCAGTACTACGTACATTAAGCTCTCACCTTGAACATAACTTGAGGCACTATGCCATATCCCGAGTTAAGTAACAACAAACATAATGGAGACATATATTTTCAAAATCTCACCTTTACCAAATCATTCGGAAAAAGTAGCAACTTATATCTGACAGTATGCTTGACACAACGGTTGGTGATATGGTTCAAGTAGATGGTAACACCAGGACGTGCACAGGGATTAATGTCAAACATGAGAAAGCATGATTATCTGTCCCCAGTTTGTACTATTTCTCACCTTTTCACACTTCTTCTAGTACAAAGCGACACACAGCTGGATGACGCGTGTCTGAAAAAAAAACACTTTAAAATATGACTGTGTCGACGTTGTCATCTTTGGTTAGAACTTTATAAGGTCCTTAGCATCAGGTCCAGCTTGCTGGCAGTAAAAGGAATGATTTAACAAAAGAAATGAAAACTTGATGTTAGTGTTTGAGAATACATATCCATGCCAATTTGACAAAATGATTTTCAGAAGTTTCTTTCATGTGAACAAAACCCTGAAGAATCTGAACATGAACAACCCGATACAGTACCGTAAGTGAAGTATACTTTCCTATACATACTCTGTTACAGGTTATAAAAACCAGAATATACTTTGATGCTGTAGGATCAGGATCTTCAAATTATTACTATGTTTGCTTATGTGCAGTACTGCTACCCTTGCTTATCTACAGTACTGCTAGCCTTGCTTTGCTGCATTTCTAATAGCAAGATATATTGTCATTATTGACCAGTCAATCATATATGGACGTTATAACCAATTGAATAGTGTTGCAATCCAAAACTGGATTAATGACACATGAATATTCGAATCTAACTTGTATATGCGAGTCAAGTCAGATCAATCACATGTCACAAAAACAGTCAATCGATCAACTTCTGAAGTTTATCATAAATATAGTCAAGGTTGTATCACATTCAGAACTTGAGGCTTCCTTAATGAAGAATCATATGCAGTTAAGTCTGTATCACGCACCTCTCGTGGTCCTCTCATCAATACACATGCGGACATGCCTGTATCACCTTCAAACCTTAATCCATCCTCAAGTCCACTCATAGGCTACATCTAGCAAAATTTGTCTAACAATTAATTAACTGGCCGGAAGATAGAAGACCAATATGTGAAACTCAAGACACGCCACAATGTGAATTAGTAAGTCTGACTTGAAGCAATCAACGATGCACTGCTCCTCCTCGTGAGTTTGTCCTGGCCTTCCCTTCCTGCCCACCTCCTTCTCCCCATCGTCCTTGGCTGCGGGAAGCACATGCAGAAGTAACAGTCCACACATGGCACTGCCAAAGACGGTTAGGGCGAACAACAATTGGGATCTCATCACACAGTCGAGCATACTTGCAGCTGTAGACCTGTAGTGCAGCAACACATGCAGCAAGCACGCACGCACGCATGCACACCGGTCAGGTCTGAAGATGGGGGAGCAGCTGGCTTCCCACACGCATGGAACCCTTCTCCTCCGCAAGCCCGTTCGGTGGTTGTGCAGCAAGCTCTGTGTTTAGAAGGGAGAGGGGTGGCGGCTGGGAAGGGATGTGTCGCTAGCGGAACGGGACATGCGCAGGTGGGCATCGAGGCGGTGCAGTCGAGGTCGGCGGGATGCTGAGCACCACGGCGCCCAGCCGCCCACCGCAGCCGTCATCTCCCCATGATCCTCTCCAAACTCCCGATCCTCATTGTCCCAGCCGCAGCCGGCGCCGCCGTTTCCACCTGATCCGCTCGAACTCCCAAACCTCACTATCCCAGTCGTCGCGGTGCTCGTGTTTCTCGTAATCATAGCAATCGGCCATGGTGGCCTGAAGGCAGCTTGAATTAATCCTTGCCGGTGGGTTTGTGGCTTCATGCAGACCTGCCTGTATAATTTGTCTGCTTTGTCACCACTTACGCCGGCACAGGTGCAGGAACGCCACACCGCCGAGCACGTCCCCAAGACTCCAGCGCCCATGGAGCCGCCTAGGGCTAGACTGGGTTAGCCACAACGGCATGAGCGAGGTGATGCAGCGAAGGAGGAGGGGCTTGGGGCTAGGTCGAGAAAAGCAGAGCACGTCGGTCGGTGTGTCGCCACAGCAACCAGCGATTTTGGGGATCCTCTGTTTCTCTCACGTTGAGATTATTACCCAGTGACATATTGTTCTGTTTTGACGAATTGTTGTTTTTTTGGACGTGATGACGAATTGCTCTTGTTTTCTAAGAAAAAAAATCGCTTGGCAAGCGAGAAAACTATGTCAGGCGAGTAAAAAAACTAATTGTTTTAGTTCGCACTTATGGGTGGCATTGGTGGGTAAATTTCATCAACTCTAGACATATTTCAAATCTCAACCGTCAATCTTTAAAATTAACGGATATAAAGGGGTGATGGATGGAGAACTATGAAATCTTCCGTCCTTTAATATTAGGTAAACATAAAGATTAGAAAAAAATATGCGTTTTTCAAAATTGCATTTTAGGCCCAAATAAATGTTCACCTTGTCTGGCCTATTTTTGGAGGACGGGGAAAATATATTTCGGGATTTTTGGAGTCAATTTAGTATTTCTTTTCTTTCTTTTTCTGCACGACAAAGTTAATTATAAAAAAAAGTAACCGACTCCGGGCCGTACCCGAGCGGGACTTCGCCCGGGGGGCTTTATAAGCCGCCGCCCCGAGCCGCCCCAAGGCCCAGCCGCCGCCAGCCCACCCGTGCCCGGCGCCCAAACCCTAGCTGCCGCCGCGCCAGCCCGCCGCCGACGCATGCGCCGCGCGCCGCCGCCGCCCGCTGCCGCGCCCCGCCGCACCACACCGCCACACCGCCTCACCGCCGACCCGCCACCGCGCCATCGCCTCATCGTCGCTGGAGGTAGCCGCCGCACGAAAACCGAACGTTTTTTTGAAAACCTTGATGCATTTTTTTAGATCAGTTTTTTTTCGGTTTAGTTATTTAGCGAATGCCTGTACGTACGTTCGTTTTAACGAACGGTTTTCACCGTTTAGCCGCAGACAGCGAACGTTTGTTCGTTAGCCTGTTCGTCAGTTTTTCTTTTGCTCGGATTTTCCGCGATTATTATCGCGATTTTTGATCCGATTTTCGTTTTAGTTTATCTTTTCGCCCGTTTATCGGAATCAGGCGATTCAAGCGCCTAGAGTTTCGCCTCGAAGCCCTCTTTCTGTTTAACCAACTTAAACAAGATTTTCGTACTGTAAAATTTGACTTTAGTCCAGATTAGTAAACGCAGTTTGTTTCTTTCGCCGTTTGAGTTTTGTTGCTTCGTTTGATTTGATTCTTTTTGCTAATCGGAGTGTTTAAGTTGAACTTTCTGCTTAAGATCTATTATTTGAGTTTTACCCGTGCCCTTGCTTGAGTGCTTATTGTATGCTTGTTTGTTTGCGATAGAGTACCCGGAGTGCGAAGTGTGCTACTACGAGTCTCTAGGTTTCGCGGATCATCAGAAAGGCAAGTAACACTTTGATCATACCTCTTTACTACCCAGTTTTATTGCATTAGATCAATCCTCAAACAATTGCATGGTTAGGATCTGATTAAATTGTGGGTTGGGAAGTAGTTGAGGTAGTACGTATTCACCTGTTTATTATCAAACCTATGGGAGTTACTTCTACGTTGCTTATACTGCTATGCTATGCTCGTAGACGTGGATTGGGTTTTGAGTGTATCCATGACAGATGTGAGTTTTGTTAATTAATGGTTAACTTAAGGTGGCAACTTTAATGTACATCTGGGTGGATTGAGGCACCTGGGGAATCCAGTGATTGCCTGTATTTTTGGAAATCCCGGGGTACAATGTGATTCTCCTATGGACTGCCACCCAGGCTCAAAGGGATCATAAGATTATTCATACTGGAAGCTTCCATGTGCAGCCACAAGCCATTATGGGCTCTGGCATAGTTGAGTATGTTGTGTGACCTCTTTCAGTGGTAGGCTAGCAGATATAGGGGATGTAGGTGGTACGGTCTACCCATCGAAAGAGTTAATGCTTCTGAAAGACTGTGTCTCGGCCATCCGTTTCTCAAACATCATGTAGTGCGAGAAATCCAAAGGAGGAGATCGAGTCTTGTGGGGAAAAGTGCGCAAACCTCTGCAAAGTGTACAAACTAATCATGGTTAGCCGTGTCCCCGGTTATGGACATCTTGAGTATCTAGTTCTTGGATTATCATGTGGATCTCATCACTCTTAATTATAAATTTTGATTGGGTTATTATTTACCTTTTAATTGGGATTGAGATGGGGTTTACCATTCTCAATGTTTAACAACCACCATGATAGTTAAATAAAATGTATTCCTTTATTGTAGGGAAAAATTGGGTTTTCGCAAAACATATTAACCATACAGCCTCCACCAGCCATATATGCATGTAGTGATAGCATTATTCCGTTCATTACTCTTTTGTGTTACATTGCCAGCATATTCCATGTGCTGACCCGTTTTCGGGCTGCAACGTATCATGTTGCAGACTTTTCAGACGACAAGTAAGGAGCCTTAGGTCGTGGTCTTTCACTCAGTGATGCCGTTTGGGTTGATGGACTCACTTTTATCTTCCAAGCCTTACATTGTTATCGTATTAGATGGCCTTAAGCCATTTTTATTGTAATAAGTTCTCTTTTGAGATATTCGATGTGATAAGTGTGTGATTGCTACTCTGTTATAAATCCTTCAAGTACTGTGCGTGTCAGCATTACTGATCCAGGGATGACACTGATGCACAAAGATCAGACTGTTTGAGGTCTGGTCGCTACAAGATGGTATCAGAGCACACGCTGACTGTAGGACACGACCACTAAGCTAAAGCCCTAGATCACTACTCTCTTCTCATTTCTGACTCTTCTCCATCTTCCACTCTTTAGGATGGAGGATGCAAGGATCAAGTTTACTCAACCGGATGAAGACACCCCTTTTGGACGCCACTTGAAGGAAGTTACTAGGTATCTGAACATTGGAATACCAAGCTTCACAGGGACTTACAATGCCACTTTACCAGAGGAGTAGCGCTGGGTGATTCAAGTTCAAGTTCCATGAAGGACATTGACGCCAGTCACTGAGCCCATAGAGTTTTCTTTTGATGCACCAACCTGGAGTCTAGGAAAGAGCATGGCAGCCCACATCACCATGGGACGCATTGGAGAATTTACCACAGTGATCTCAAGGATACAATCTACCAGATTTGTGGGCGCCGAGATGAGCAATGGGAGATGATCAGCACCAGGAAGGATAGATCGATTGCAGCTTTCATCCAGGAGTTAAACCAGCACATTCGACGCTAGGAGAACCAGATGTGTGCAGGCATGATGGATTTCAAGAAGGCAATGACAAGGAACACGAAGCTGGAGGAAGAACTCAAGGCTACTCGTGAAGATTATGAGGAGGAAATAGTCGTACTAGTGGAGAAGAATGACGACCTAACAAGGAAGCTAGGAGTATTCATGGGAGACCCCGCGCTAGGAGGAGAAGACGATGATTCCACTTGCCCGGAGAACTACATCATCATCGACGACACCGACTCGGACCCTGACAATAGCAATGATGACTATGTTGATGAAGCTGGAGCAGATATCATGGAGTCTTCGACCGATCAATTTTTCTAGTCGACCACCATATCAGTAGTAGTATTCCACCATCTATATAGTATAGTCCGAGCACTTTTGTAACGATAGTTCTAGACCGATTGTATGCCCTTTTCTTGATTTGATTGAGTGATATGTTTGTGTTTATCTCATGTGCATATGGGTAGTGTTTTCTCCCTAGACCTAATTCTACTCTGTTTTCTCATCTTTTCTAAATCCATCAGATGCCTCCGAGACGCGACAATGGATTTGCTTTCCCACCGGAGCTCACTCAGTTGATCCAAGAGCAGAATGCATTGATGCAGATACTAGTCCAGAATCAGAACCAGGGGAACAACAACAACAACAACCCACCACCACCACCACCGCCAGTTTATCACTTAGCCCGTTTTCTTAGGCTGAATCCGCCGGTGTTCTCCAGTAGCACCAAGCCGATTGTTGCAGATGATTGGCTCCACAAGATTGAAAGGGAGTTGACTACTGCAGGATGCACAGATGCGAAGAGAGTGCGTTTGATGCACATCAGCTAGATGGACCTGCAGCATCATGGTGGGAGAATTTCATAGTCACCTACTGATACGTCTCCGTCGTATCTACTTTTTCAAACACTTTTGCCCTTGTTTTGGACTCTAACTTGCATGATTTGAATGGAACTAACCCGGACTGACGCTGCTTTTAGCAGAATTGCCATGATGTTATTTATGTGCAGAAACGAAAGTTCTCGAAATGACCTGAAACTTCACAGAACAACTTTTCGGAAATAATAAAAAATCCTTGCAAAAGATGAAGGCCAGGGGGCCCACCACCTGTCCATGAGGGTGAGGGGCGTGCCCCCTACCTCGTGCGCCCCCTGGAGCTCCTCCGATGCCAACTCCAACTCCATATATTTGCTTTCGGGGAGAAAAAACAAGGAGAAGAAATCATCGCGTTTTACGATACGGAGCCGCCGCCAAGCCCTAAAACCTCTCGAGAGGGCTGATCTGGAGTCTGTTCAGGGCTCTGGAGAGGGGGATTCGTCGCCGTCGTCATCATCAACCATCCTCCATCACCAATTTCATGATGCTCACCGCCGTGCGTGAGTAATTCCATTGTATGCTTGCTGGACGGTGATGGGTTGGATGAGATTTATCATGTAATCGAGTTAGTTTTGTTAGGGTTTGATCCCTAGTATCCATTATGTTCTGAGATTGATGTTGCTATGACTTTGCTATGCTTAATGCTTGTCACTAGGGCCCGAGTGCCATGATTTCAGATCTGAACCTATTATGTTTTCATGAATATATGTGTGTTCTTGATCCTATCTTTCAAGTCTATAGTCACCTACTATGTGTTATGATCCGGCAACCCCAAAGTGACAATAATCGGGACCACTCCCGGTGATGACCATAGTTTGAGGAGTTCATGTATTCACTATGTGCTAATGCTTTGTTCCAGTTCTCTATTAAAAGGAGGCCTTAATATCCCTTAGTTTCCATTAGGACCCCGCTGCCACGGGAGGGTAGGACAAAAGATGTCATGCAAGTTCTTTTCCATAAGCAGGTATGACTATTTTCGGAATACGTGCCTACATTACATTGATGAATTGGAGCTAGTTCTGTGTCACCCTATGTTATGACTGTTACATGATGAACCGCACCCGGCATAATTTTCCATCACCGATCCAATGCCTACGAGCTTTCCATATACAGGTCCTCGCTTATTTACTTTCCCGTTGCTACTGTTACAATCACTACAAAACACAAAAAATATTACTTTTTCTTTCATTACTCTTTTGTTACTGTTAGCACTACTATCATATTACTTTGCTACTAAATACTTTGCCGCAGATATTAAGTTATCCAGGTGTGGTTGAATTGACAACTCAACTGCTAATACTTGAGAATATTCTTTGGCTCCCCTTGTGTTGAATCAATAAATTTGGGTTGAATACTCTACCGTCGAAAGCTGTTGCAATCCCCTACACTTGTGGGTTATCAAGACTAATTTCTGGCGCCGTTGCCGGGGAGCATAGCTCTATTATTTGAGTCACTTGGGATTTATATCTGCTGGTCACTATGAAGAACATGAAAGACGCTAAGACAACAATTTATCCCTCAACTACGAGGGGAGGTAAGGAACTGCCATCTAGCTCTGCACTTGATTCACCTTCTGTTATGAGTAAGCTTGCGACACCTAAACCTGCTTCAGCTATTCATTCTGATATGTCGCATGTAATTGATGATGCCACTTCTGCTATGCATGATACTTATGATGAAACTACTTCTATGCTTGATACTACTGTGCCCCTTAGTGAATTTCTTGATGAACAAATTGCTAGGGCTAGAGAGAAAGAAATTATAGAAACTAATTATATTGATGAAAGTGATAATGAAGATATGCCTATTATTCCTGAGGGTTATGTTTTTGATAAAGAAGCTTCTGCTGCTATTTTAGCTTGCAAAGATAACGATGAGCTTAGAAGGTTATTAGCTAAATGGAGTAAGGAATCTCTTAGAGATAGAATGAAACCTGACCCTGCTTTTGCTACTTCACCTATTTGTGTTGCCGATAAGGATTATGAATTCTCTGTTGATCCTGATATAATTACTTTGGTTGAATCTGATCCTTTTCATGGCTATGAATCTGAAACTGTTGTGGCACATCTTACTAAACTAAATGATATAGCCACTCTGTTCACTAATGATGAGAGATCTCGCTACTTTTATATCCTTAAAATATTTCCGTTCTCATTAAAGGGTGATGCTAAGATATGGTTTAATTCTCTTGATCCTGGTTGTGCGCGTAGTCCCCAGGATATGATTTATTACTTGTCTACTAAATATTTCACTGCTCATAAGAAACAAGCTGCTTTGAGGGAAATATACAACTTTGTGCAAATTGAAGAAGAAAGTGTCCCACAAGCTTGGGGGAAGCTTCTCAAGTTACTTAATGCTTTGCCTGATCATCCTCTTAAGAAAAATTAAATACTTGATATCTTTTATAATGGACTAACCGATGCTTCCAGAGACTACCTGGACAGTTGTACTGGTTCTGTTTTCAGGGAAAGAACACCGGATGAAGCTGAAATTCTATTGAATAATATGTTGACAAATGAAAAATAATTGGACACTTCCTGAGCCAGCTCTAGAGCCAATTCCTGAGCCTATTCCTAAACCAACTCCGAAGAAGAGAGGTGTTCTATTTCTCAGTCCTGAAGATATGGAAGAGGCAAATAAATCCATGAAAGAAAAAGGTATTAAAGCTGAAGATGTTAAGAATTTACCTCCTATTGAAGAAATACATGGTCTTAATTTACCGTCTGTTGAAAAACACATGATCTTAATCAATTACCTATTGAAGAACCTCCAGGTCTTGATAACCCGACACAGGTAGTAAAGGTAAATTCTCTCTATAGATTTGATGAAGGTGGTATTCCTCACTATAAGTCTGCTAGACAATGCTTAGAAGAGTTTGATAATTTTATTGTCAAACAATAAAATTTTAATGCTTATTTTGGTAGACAACAAAATATTTACATGATTAAACACTTGGGTGATTATATGGCTGATGTTAGATGTGAACTTAAACTTGTTAGCAAACATGCTTCTATGGTCACCACTCAAGTAGAACAAGTACTTAAGGCTCAAAATGATTTGCTCAATGAAATGAATAGTAAGAGAAATGATTATGCTGTTAGAGTGGCTACTAGAACTGGTAGAATGACTTAGGAACCTTTGTATCCTGAAGGCCACCCTAAGAGAATTGAGCAAGATTCTCAGAGAAATAATATTAATGCACCTAGTTCTTCTAAAAAGAAGAAAAAGAAAAATGATAGGACTTTGCAAACTTCTAGTGAACCTATTGCTGAACCACCTGAGAATCCAAATGATATATCTATTTCTGATGCTGAAACACAATCTGGTAATGAACATGAACCTAGTGAAAATGTTAATGATGATGCTCAACCTAGTAATGATAATGATGTAGAAAATGAACCTGCTGTTGATCTTGATAACCCACAATCAAAGAATCAACGTTATGATAAGAGAGATTTTGTTGCTAGGAAACATGGTAAAGAAAGAGAACCTTGGGTTCAGAAACCCATGCCTTTTCCTCCCAAACCATCCAAGAAAAAGGATGATGAGGATTTTGAGCTCTTTGCTGAAATGATTAGACCTATCTTTTTGCGTATGCGATTAACTGATATGCTCATTATGAATCCTTATGCTAAATATATGAAAGATATTGTCACTAATAAAAGAAAGATAACGGAAGTTGAAATTTCCACCATGCTTGCTAATTATACATTTAAGGGTGGAATACCAAAGAAACATGGAGATCCAGGAGTACCTACTATACCATGCTCCATTAAAAAATTTATGTTAAAACTTCTTTATGTAATCTTGGAGCCGGTGTTAGTGTTATGCCTCTCTCTTTATATCGTAGACTTGACTTGAATAAGTTGACACCTACTGAAATATCTTTGCAAATGGCTGACAAATCAACTGCTATACCTGTCGGTATATGTGAGGATGTGCCTGTTGTGGTTGCAAACGTTACTATTTTAACGGACTTTGTTATTCTTGATATTCCCGAGGATGATAGTATGTCTATTATTCTTGGAAGACCTTTTTTGAATACTGCAGGTGCTGTTATTGATTGCAACAAAGGCAATGTCACTTTTCATGTTAATGGTAATGAGCATACGGTACACCTTCCGAGGAAACAACCTCAAGTTCATAGTATCAATTCTATTGGAAAAGTTCCATCGATTATTTTTGGAGGTTTTGAATTTCCTCTTCCTACTGTCAAGAAGAAATACGATATTCTTATTATTGGGGATGTGCATATCCCCGTTGAGGTAACATAGTGTTATTCGAAATTTCTCCGGTTCCATGTTATTCGGAATGAGTTTGTTAACAAGACTTGATCAACCTTGTTAGTGGATTCCTTTTGATGAGCATGAGATGGATGAAACTAGAAGCACAACCTTCTGCACCCTCTTTATACCTTCTTTTATTTAGTTGAAATAAAGTAAAAATAGTATTTTTCCGTCTGTTTTCTGATTTATCTGTGCAATATAAAAATACCTCGAAAATAAAAGTACTCCAAATGCCCTGAAAATGAAATATGATTTTTTCAAGAATATTTGAGGATTTATGGAACTGAGAACACATCAGGGGGTTAACCACCTGGGCACGAGGGTGGAGGGCGCACCCTACCCCCCAGGGCGCGCCCCTGCCTCGTGGGCCCACGGTGGCCCTCCTCCACTTATTCCTGCACTCATATAGTTCTTCTTCCTCCCACAAACACCAATATCCAACTCAAGCATGAGTTCTAGCTCACTTTGCTGTGATTTTCGATCTCCTTGCCGAAAGCACCTCGCACAAAACTGCTTGGGGAGATTGTTCCTTGGTATGTGACTCCTCCAATGGTCCAATTAGTTTTTGTTCTAGTGCTTTATTCATTGCATATTTGTGCTGCATAGGTGACCATGTTCTTGAGGTTGCATGTCAAATTTATATGGTTCCAAGTAGTTCTAATGCTTAATATAGGCTCTAGGCACTTGTAGGAGTAGTTCCTATCAATTTTGTTGAGCTTGGTTCACTTTTGTTTGAAGTTACTAAAAATTTCAGAATATTTTAGAAAATGATGAAGAGACTTTTGAGGGGCTCATCGAGCCGGAGGTTGAAGGAAAAGCAAAATGAAGAAGCATAGAGGCCCAAATATAATTTGCCTCGTACCGCGGAGGTCCGGCCGTGTGAATGGCCTTCCGATGACTTCTTGAGACAAGTCGGGATTTATGAAGATTTCTATTCATTGGTTGAAAATGCTGGCCTCAACACTAAAAAAAAGACACATCCGTGACATTTTGGGCCGAACGAATTTTTTTTCTGTCGTACATATGACACTTCTATGACGATAATTGTGACAAAACCCGGTATCATCATAGATGTGGTGGGCTCCTACTTCTATGACAAAAAATCATGACAGAAAATGGGCTTTTCGTCCTGGGCGGGCCGGAGACGCAGTTGCATTACATTCTTTGGGCCATCCATAACGGAAAAAACCATGGTAGAAGCGAGGGGGAGGAAAATTTCGGGGAGTTCCCGGTTACGGTGGGAGGTCGGGGGCCGAGCGATGCGCGTTTCTCTCGTACACGTACGCGCGTGTGTGCGAGGCGTTGGCTCTAACTGAACCCGAGCAAGGCGTTGGGCTCTAACTGAACCCGAGCGATTGCACTGCAGGCTAAGCATTACTGAACCCGAGCGATCGATCGATGGATGCTAACTGAACCCGATCGAGCGATTCCTTCGCTACTGCTGCTAACTGAAGCCGATCGATTGGATGAACAGTGAGCGTTGCGGGGGGGGGGGGGGGGGTGGATGAACAGTGAGCGGTGGCGTTGCCTTTGGATGAACAGGACCCCGTGGTGTGGAGGGATAGATGAACAGTAGACGGTGGAGGGGTTCCCGTGGAGGTGTGGTTGAACAGGACCCCGTGGTGTGGAGGGCTGGATGAACAGTAGATGGTGGATGGGTGGTTGAATAGTAGCCGGTGGAGTAGCGCACGGTAGAGGCTGGATGAACAGGAGCCCGTGGAGGCTTGAGGAGGTCGACGGTAGCCCGTGGAGGCTGGAGGAGGTCGACGGTGGAGATGAACAGTATACCGTGGAGTCTCGTTTTGCGGTATGCCACACCCCTCCCGATGAACTGGACCCCCGTTTCGATCGTAGGAGGTCCGTTTCCTCCGTTTTGCTGTTGAGAGCTAAGTATGTGAACACGATTTGGTAAAGGTAGCGGTGAGAGGCCATGTAGGAGTACATGGTGGGTTGTCTCATTGAAGCCGTCCTCAGGAACTGAGTTCTGTGTTTGTGATCCATGAAATAGTTACTACCACACATTGGGATACTTAATTGACTCTCTCGGCTTCTTAATCACCCTTGTCCTCTGTCCAGGAGTTGCAACTAGTTTCTGGTGTTTGTAGTATGCTGGAGGCCGTGGGCAGCGCTGACCTGAGGGGTGGGCTGTGATGCGGTAGGCACGTGGCACGGTGTACCGGGCACCCGTTTGGTGTCTCGGGAACCCTGCTCACATCGTTCGGCGCCGTGTGTGGAAACCTCGGCCGGACTCCCCGCGGATGGAACCTGAATAGGCGATAAACCTGGACTAGAGACTTGAGTGTTTAGGTAGGCCGTGGCCGACACCCTCGCTGGGCTTCCGCTTGAAGGTTGTCGAGTATATGTCGTGTAAACGGCGATAAGTGGTGAGAGCGTGTGTGAAGAAGTACACCCCTGCAGGGTTAACATCATCTATTCGAATAGCCGTGTCCGTGGTAAATGACTTCTGGGTTGCCTATAACAGTTCATAGACAAGTGAAAGTGGATACTCTAAAACTCGCAAGATAAGCGTGAGTGCTATGGATGGCCTTCTCGTAGGGAAACGAGAGCGGGTCCATAGTGGTGTATTGATATGGTGAATATGTGGACTCGTGTGCGCTACCTCAAAAGAGTTATTGGTAGTTGTAGTTCAGGATAGCCACCGAGTCAAAGCTGGCTTGCTGCAGTCAAACTCCACCACCCCCTTGTTGATACCGATGCATATGTAGCTAGTTCTGATGTAAGTCTTGCTGGGTACATTTGTACTCACGTTTGCTTATTTTATGTTTTGCAGAGAGACATCAGTCTCGCTAGTAGTTCTGTGTGGACTTCGACGTTTAGCTTGATACCTCAGCTACGATCTTGTGCCCTCGACAGGATCTGGTAGATAGTCAGGCTTCTCAGCCTTTTTCATTTGTAGATGTCTGTACTCAGACATGTTAAGCTTCCGCATGTGCTTGACTTGTATGCTCTGAATGTTGGGTCATGAGACCCATGTTTGTAATATCTCGCTCCTCGGAGCCTAATGAAAAAATACTTTGAGTCGTAGAGTTATGTTGTGATGCCATGTTGTATTTACACATATAGAGCATATTGTGTGTATCATTGAAATGCTTGGTATGTGTGGGATCCGACAATCTAGTTGTTTATCCTTGGAAGTCTCTATTATGGGGAAATGTAGTCTAGTGCTTCCATGAGCCATAGTAGTCTGCTACAGCCTGGTTCACCGGAGTCCTGCTAGCCCAGCACTACTGCTCAGGACACTTGACTCACTACTAGAAAAAGGCCTACTAATGGCGCACCGGTTTTGCCTACTAATGGCGCACTACCGGTGCGCTATTACTATCACGCCATTAGTATTTTTTACTAATGGCGCACCACTGGTCCATTAGTAATTGAAAAAATACTAATGGCGTGATAGTAATGGCGCACCGGTAGTGCGCCATTAGTAGGAAAAACCGGTGTGCCATTAGTAGGCCTTTTTCTAGTAGTGTACTGGCCGTCATGTGTTTTCACTTAGTTCCTGTGTCTGTCCCTTCGGGGAAATGTCATGCGGTGACATCTGAATCCTGCCTAGCCTGTTACAGCCCGGGTTCCCAGAGTCCTGTTAGCCCAGTGCTACAGCCCGGATTCACACGCTGCTGACCGACATGCTTGATGTGATTCATGTATGCCCGTCCCCATGGGTTAGTGCCACTTTGGGTTCATGACTAGCCATGTCGGCCTGGGTTCTCTGTCATATTGATGCTAGCGACACTATCAATACGTGAGCCAAAAGGCGCAAACAGTCCCAGGCCATGGTAAGGCGACACCCGTGGGAATACCGTGCGTGAGGCCGCAAAGTGATATGAGGTGTTATTGGCTAGATCGATTTGACTTGGAATCAGGGTCCTGACACAACAGGACCCCCGTTTCGACCATAGGAGGTTCGTTTCCTCCGTTCTGCGGTACGCCAGGCCTCGTTTCCATCGCTTGTTCCCTCCAAGCCCTCCCGATGAACACGACCACACATTCCGTTCAGACCCGGCCGATTGGCTCCCACGCCTTCCGTTGCATTCCGATGAACACGACGCATTCCGTTGCCTCCCGATGCACACGACGCATTCTGTTGCCTCCCCATGAACACGACGCATTATGTTGCCTCCCCATGAACACGACGACGCTGTTTCTCCATTCCGACCCAGCCATGTACACGAGCCCTCTCCGTACGTATGCACGAGTAGGCGTTCGAGACCCCGCCCGTATGTACACATACGTGGCCGTATTTTCTTTCTTGCACCCTGGCCGCTATACATACGTGTACATGCTACGTGCGTGCCTCTACTACGACACGTGCGCGCCTCTACATCCACCAGTATATATGTACGTACACGTTCGCGACCAGAATGACAACGCTACGTACGCTTCGACCAGGTGGGTCCCGACTGTCAGGCACTTCCTTGCATGCGAAGATGTAGCTGGTGGGTCCCAGCAGTAAGGGGGGCGAATCATTTTTTTTGCCCGGACGCACTTCCTTGCGTGTGAAGATGTAGCTGGTGGGTCCTAGCAGTCACGGGGAAACGTTATTTTCGTGAAATACAGTGGCCCGTCCGGTGGGTCCCAGCTGTCAGGTGGAGGAATCATTATTTTCCGCATAATAAGGAGGCACTTCCTTGTTGCGACCGTGGACCCAGCTGTCAGCCTCTCCACATATAGTTGAAAGTGCAACTATCCCTAGGTGGTTTTGGTAATTCATAACAACATATAGCTCATTGAGCTAATGCTATTCCAAGATGAATATTTCAGGAAAGCTCAATGATTGGCATGGCATGGATGATGAAAGTGGATCCCTCAAAATGCTAAGGACAAAGGATTGGGTCAAGCTCAAAAGCTCAAGACTCTTCATTTTATATTTTAGTGATCCAAGATCACATTGAGTCTTTAGGAAAAGCCAATACTATCAAGGAGGGATGAGGTGTTGCTTAATGAGCCTCTTGCTTCATGTGCTTAGTGATATGCTCCAAAACCCTCAAATACTTTCCCACATCCACATATGACCTAAACGCAAAGCCAAACTCGGCCCTACCGATTCTTTCAGTCCGGCGCCACCGAGTTTCAGATATCATAGCCACTGCCAAACCCTAAGAAAATCGGTTCTACCGATAGGGATCTCGGTCTCACCGAGATGGGATTGTAATCTCTCTGTTTCCTTTTCGTAACTTTTCGGTCTCACCGAAAGAGCGGATCGGTCCCACCGAGATTGCAATGTAAACTCTCTGTTTCCTTTTTGTAATGTTTCGGTCTCACCGAAAGAGCAAATCCGTCCCACCGAGTTTACCTGACCAACTCTCTGTAAAGCTTATTACCAAATCGGTCTCACCGAGTTTGTGTAATAGGTCTTACCGAGATTACGTTATGCCCTAACCCTAATCAAATCGCTCCTACCGAGATGCTAGTCAGTCCCACCGAAAATCACTAACGGTCACTAGGTTTACTAAATGGGTCTGACCGAGTTTAACAATTCGGTCCCACCGAATTTGGTAAATTGTGTGTAACGGTTAGATTTTGTGTGGAGGCTATATATAGCCCTCCACCTCCTCTTCATTCGTGGACAGAGCCATCAGAACACATCTACAATTCCAACTCACATGTTCTGAGAGAGAACCACCTACCCTTGTGTTGAGCTCAACAAATTCCATTCCTACCATATGAATTTTGATCTCTAGCCTTCCCAAGTTTCTTTCCACTCAAATCTTCTTTCCACCAGATCCAAATCCTATGAGAGAGAGTTGAGTGTTGGGGAGACTATCATTTGAAGCACAAGAGCAAGGAGTTCATCATCAACACACCATTTGTTACTTCTTGGAGAGTGGTGTCTCCTAGATTGGCTAGGTGTCACTTGGGAGCCTCCGACAAGATTGTGGAGTTGAACCAAGGAGTTTGTAAGGGCAAGGAGATCGCCTACTTCGTGAAGATCTACCGCTAGTGAGGCAAGTCCTTCGTGGGCGACGGCCATGGTGGGATAGACAAGGTTGCTTCTTCGTGGACACTTCGTGGGTGGAGCCCTCCGTGGACTCACGCAACCGTTACCCTTCGTGGGTTGAAATCTCCATCAACGTGGATGTAGGATAGCACCACCTATCCGAACCACGCCAAAAACATTCGTGTCTCCAATTGCGTTTGAATTCTCCAAACCCTTCCCTTTACTTTCTTGCAAGTTGCATGCTTTAATTTCCGCTGCCTATATACTCTTTGCATGCTTGCTTGAATTGTGTGATGATTGCTTGACTTGTCCTAAAGTAGCTAAAATCTGCCAAACTCTAAAATTGGGAAAAGGTTAAGTTTTTATTGGTCAAGTAGTCTAATCACCCCCCCTCTAGACATACTTCAAGGTCCTACAACAGTCCACGTCCGATGGAAGTCGTTCCTTAACCACGTTGACCACGCCGCGCCAAGAGCACCAGGGCGGTGGACGATGGCGAGGCCTAGGAAGGGGACGACGCAGAGCCGGGGAAGATGCGGCAGTGGAAGCCCGCGCGGAGAGGTGTACGAGGGTTCACTGGTTCGGCTGCGGTGTGAGGCTGCCGTCGCCGCAGGCCTGGCCAGCGGTGGGAATAGTAGGGGGCGGTGAGGCCTCCGCGGAAGCACATCCCGCCACGGGAGGCAGGAGCATGCGGCACGACCGACTCTGCTTTGGGCGGCTGGAACAAGAAAACCAGAGGTTGAAGAAGCACTACGGCCATTGGATGGACATCGTACGGTCACTGGAGCTAGAATCGTTTATATTGACTAAGTTGACGAAGCCCTCTGTCCCTGTCACCTTAGTAGGCCCACAAGTCAGCCTCCCACCAAGGTGGGTCCCAGCTAGCAGGGGGTATTCATTTTTTTGTGCGTAATAAGGAGGCACTTCCGGTGGGTCCGAGCTGACAGCATGGGGAACGTTTTTTCGCGAAATACGGTGGCCCGTCGGGTGGGTCCCAGCAGTCAGGGGCAAACGTTTTTTTTACGAAATACTGGTGGGCGTCCTGTGGGTCCCTGCTGTCAGGTGGAGGAATAATTATTTTCCGCGTAATAAGGAGGCACTTCCTTGCGGCTGCCGTGGACCCAGCTGTCAGCCTCTCCACGTACAGTATTCTTCCGATGGAATTCTGTCGTTGACCACATTGACCACGCCGCGCCGAGAGCACCACGGCGGTGGACGACGGCGAGGCCTAGGAAGGGGACGATGCAGAGCCGGGGAAGACGCGGCAGTGGATGCCCACGCAGAGAGGAGTACGAGGGTTCACTGGTTCGGTTGCGCTGCCGTCGCCGCAGAATAACAGGTGGTCTGGGTGAGTGGAGTGGAGGGATGGCCTGGCCAACGGTGGGAATAGTAGGGGCGGTGAGGCCTCCGCGGCAGCACATCCCGCCACGGGAGGCACGAGCATGCGGCACGACCGGCTCTGCTTTGGGCGGCTTGAACAAGAAAACCAGAGGTTGAAGAAGCACTACGGCCGTTGGATGGACATCGTACGGTCACTGGAGCTAGAATCGTTTATATTGACTAAGTTGACGAAGCCCTCTGTCCCCGTAAACTTAGTAGGCCCACAAGTCAGCCTCCCACCAAGGTGGGTCCCAGCTTGCAGGGGGTATTCATTTTTTGTGCGTAATAAGGAGGCACTTCCGGTGGGTCCGAGCTGACAGCATGGGGAACGTTTTTTCGCGAAATACGATGGCCCGTCGGGTGGGTCCCAGCAGTCAGGGGCAAACGTTTTTTTCACGAAATACTGGTCGGCGTCCGGTGGGTCCCTGCTGTCAGGTGGAGGAATAATTATTTTCCGCGTAATAAGGAGGCACTTCCTTGCGGCTGTCGTGGACCCAGCTGTCAGCCTCTCCACGTACAGTATTCTTCCGATGGAATTCGGTCGTTGACCACATTGACCACGCCGCGCCGAGAGCACCACGGCGGTGGATGACGGCGAGGCCTAGGAAGGGGACGATGCGGAGCCGGGGAAGACGCGGCAGTGGATGCCCACGCAGAGAGGAGTACGAGGGTTCACGGGTTCGGCTGCACTGTCGTCACCGCAGAATAACAGGTGGTGTGGGTGAGTGGAGTGGAGGGATGGCCTGGCCAGCGGTGGGAGTAGTATGGGGGCGGTGAGGCCTCCGCGGCAGCACAGCCGGCCACGGGAGGCAGGAGCAGGCGGCACGACCGGCGTTGCTTTGGGTGGCTGGAGCAAGAAGAGCAGAGGTTGAAGAAGCACTACGGCCGTTGGATGGACATCGTACGGTCAGTCGAGCTAGAATCGTGCATATAGACTAAGTTGACAAAGTCCTTCATCCCCGTCAACTTAGTAGGCCCACTATATTGGGTCCCAGCTAGCAGGGGGAGTATTCATTTTTTGTGCGTAATAAGGAGGCACTTTGAGGGAGTCCTAGATTAGGGGGTGTCCGGATAGCCAGACTATAACCTTTGGCCGTACTCTTGGACTATGAAGATACAAGATTGAAGACTTCTCCCCGTGTCTGGATGGGACTTTCCTTGGCATGGAATGCAAGCTTGGCAATACGGATATGTAGATCTCCTCCCATTATAACCGACTCTGTGTAACCTTAGCCCTCTCTGGTGTCTATATAAATCGGAGGGTTTTAGTCCATAGAAAAAGACAACAATCATACCATAGGCTAGCTCCTAGGGTTTAGCCTCTCTGATCTCGTGGTAGATCCACTCTTGTACTACCCATATCATCAATATTAATCAAGAAGGAGTAGGGTTTTACCTCCATCGAGAGGGCCCGAACCTGGGTAAAAACATCGTGTCCCTTGTCTCCTATTACCATTCGACTAGACGCACAGTTCGGGACCCCCTACCCGAGATCCGCCGGTTTTGACACCGACATTGGTGCTTTCATTGAGGGTTCCTCTGTGCCATCGCCATCAGGAAGGATGCCTCATCCCGTCTTTAAAGACGGCACCGTTGCTAAGGGAGCTTTGGTTGTCGGCCAAACTCTCCGGCTAGGTGGTTTTCTTATGACCGCATGTTCGGCCGCTGCGCCGACGATGACTTCTCGGGTCATCAAAAGCAATCTTCACGTCAACTCGGAACTCGCCGAGCAGTTAGATCCAATGGAGCTCTCTTACCTAAACGAACTCTTGGATAGCATCGCCGCCCTAGGAGTTTCTACAGACTATGATCAGATTGGGCCTAAACCCGATCTGAGAGAGATTAACTCTCCCCAGGTCACCCATCATGTTGCAGTGGTGGAGGAACAATGCGGCGACCCTTCATCTATCTTAAGGACTAGCTATGTCCGGATTCCCGATCCCTCCAAGCCGGATACCCGCGGAGGGGAGGACGTCACTCAAGCCCTGAACCTAGAGTCACGATGCGGGCTAGATTCATTGGACAACATCCAAGAATCCAAGCTTCTGAGTTCGGAAACTCCTTGGCCCCTGAGTCTCAGATTGGGTGAGGTTCCGGATTCAATTCCACCCACCCACTCAAACATAAGCGATCTATCCCAAATTAGGCAAGAGCCGGAATAAACAGTACACCATTACTGGGCCAGATTCCTCCTGGTCATCAACAGGATAAAGGACTATCGCGAGGAAGACGCAATTTCATCCTTCCACAATAATTGCACGGACAAGGGAATCCTCAACGCCATAAGTCGCCGTGAAATTACACGCTTTGCTGACTTGGCGTCCATAGTACGAAAGTATTGTGCGATGGAAAGCGCCTGGAAAACCAAAATAAAATTTTGGGACAATCCGGCCCTGAATACAAACCCAGTCCGAAATAAAAGGGTGCATTATCGCCAGGCACCCGGCTTAAACACCAAAAAGCAAAAACCCTCTACAGGGCATGGAACCGTACTGGAGGGATGGCTCAATGGACCCTGTAAAATTCACAGTGCAGAGGGCGCCACACCAACTCATAGCCTTAGAGCATGTTGGATACTCCGGCAGGTGGCCAAAAGTGGCAAAGATCTTCTAAACCCATAACCCACAGAGTACCAGCCCAGATATACCAGTACAGTATTAATAGTCTTCGAGACTTTCGCATCAAATAATATGCGAAAACGAACACTCCGCAGCCTTGCCGAAGTCTACCACGTGGCAACAATAAACCCATGGAGTGACACGACCATTACTTTTAATGCCAGTGACGAACCTAAATTCCAAACAGGCCGAGCACAAGCCGCATTGGTCCTCAGTCCACTAGTGGACGGCTTTCGACTCACCAAGGTACTCATGGACGGTGGCAGCAGATTGAACCTCATTTATGAGGAAACCCTTCAAAAAATGGAAATAGACTGGAACCGCATTGAGCGAAGCAGCACAACCTTTAGAGGAATAATCCCCAGTCGGGAAGCGTGCTGTACAGGAAAAATCACACTAGATGTGGTGTTCGGCACGCGGGACAACTATAGGTCAGAAGAGGTCACGTTCCAAGTGGCCCCGTTCAGTAGCGGATACCACGCTCTATTAGGGCGGGAGGCGTTTACAATCTTCCAAGCCATACCCCATTACGGGTACATGAAGCTCAAAATGGCCGGGCCAAATGGAATCATCACTCTTGCTAGTGATCCGGATACAGCACTCCACACCAAAAATAAGACAGCCGCACTAGCCCTCTAGGCACTATCTGAAGCCCTAGCGGCTGAGGAACTGACTGCGCTGCACTCCACGGTGAACAGGGATGACGTGGTACTGGATAAAAGATCCAAGCCCACCTCCTTTAAACCAGCGGACGAAATATAGTCAAATTCCAAGTCCATCAAACGGACCCTACCAAAATAGCTTCCATCGGGGCACAGGTAAACCCTGATGTGGACGCCGCACTATGAGAGTTCCTACACGAGAACTGGGACATTTTTGCCTGGCACCCTTCAGACATGCCAGGAATCCCATGCAGGCTGGCCGAGCACAACCTAAATATTCTAAAAGGATTCAAGCCAGTCAAGCAGGCTCTTCGGCGTATCTCCGAACCTAAGAGACAAGCCATGGGCGAGGAACTAGCCAAGCTATTGGAGGCCGGATTCATCAGAGACATAAAACATCCGGTCTGGCTAGCAAACCTGGTGATGGTACCAAAGAAGGACAAATCCTGGCGCTTGTGCGTCGATTTTAAAGACCTTAACAAGGCTTGCCCAAAGGATCCCTTCCCCCTCCCCCGCATCGATCAATTATCGACGCTACCACAGGATATGATTCGTTGTGTTTCCTCGACGCATACTCCGGCTACCAGCAAATTAAGATGGCAGAGCCAGACCAAGCCGCATCGGCATTCATCACACCATACGGCCCCTTCTGCTTCAACACAATGCCCTTCGGGCTCAAAAACGCCGGTGCAACATATCAGCGCATGATTCAGACATGTCTGGCAAGCCAGATCGGTAAAACAGTGGAGGCATACGTAGTTGACGTGATCATCAAAACCAGGCATGTTGAATCCCTAGTAGACGACTTGAGGCTCACATTCGATAACCTCCGAACATACGACATCAAGCTCAACCCGGAAAAATGCGTTTTCGGCGTACCATCCGGAAAGCTCTTGGGCTTCATTGTGTCCGGTAGAGGAATTGAAGCAAATCCAGCCAAGATCCGAGCTCTGTCACAATTGGATATCCCAAAGGACCTCAAACAAATACAAAAATTGACTGGATGCGTGGCGGCTCTAAGGCGCTTTATCTCCCGCTTAGGCGAAAAGGCATTACCCCTTTATCGCCTCCTCCGGCGCACCGAACACTTTGAGTGGACGGACGCCGCCACGGCCGGACTCGAAGAAATAAAAGACATATTGGCAACAAAACCAGTCCTGGCCGCGCTAAACATTGGCGAACCAATGCTATTATACATTGCGGCAACTCATCAAGTTGTAGGCGCAGTGCTCATCATCGAACGAGAAACGGACGGGCACAAGTTCCCCCTTCAAAAGCCGGTTTACTATGTGTCCATTGTCCTTACTCCATGCAAGTCACGGTACCCGCATTATCAAAAGATAGTGTACGCGGTATTCATGGCATCTCGGAAGCTACGACACTACTTTCAAGAGTGTTCGATAACAGTAGCCTTAGAAGTGCCACTCAACGATATCATAAACAACCGCGACGTGACGGGCCGGATTGCCAAATGGGCCATTGAACTCCTCCCGTTCGACATAACTTACAAGCCACGAGAAGCTATTAAATCACAAGTTTTGGCCGACTTCGTCGCCGAATGGACGGAAGCCGAACTACCTAAAGAGTATGGCACATACTCCAACTGGATCATGCACTTTGACGGCTCCAAAATGCTGGCTGGTCTGGGGGCTGGCGTCGTTTTGACGTCCCCAACAGGAGACACAGTTCAATACATACTCCAGATAATGTATACGGACTCCAACAATGCAGCCGAATATGAGGCCCTTCTACATGGTCTCCGAATGGCAGTATCCATGGGCATTCAATGCCTAGAGGTGCGCGGGGATTCAAACCTCGCGATATCCCAAATAAATGGAGACTTTGAAGCCAAGGATCCGAAAATGGCAGCTTATCGCAACGCCGTCCTAAAAATATCAGCTCGGTTCGAGGGGCTCGAATTTCACAATATAGGCCGGGAAAACAATCAGGCGGCAAATGTCCTGGCACGCATCGGCGCAAAACGCGATGTCGTCCCCCCCAACATCTTCTTGGAGAGGTTGTTCAAGCCATCCGTAGTATGGGAAGGAGAACCCGAAAATAACATACCGGACCCAACCGCACTACCCGTCACCGAACAATCTAACATAATTGGAGGCTCTGCCAACGAAGTAACATCTTCAGCCCATCTAATAATGGCAGTCATCGCCCCGTCGACAGAACCATTCCTAGCCTACCTAACTAGGCAGGAACTTCCTGAGGACCAAAACGTGGCACGCTTCATAGTACGGCGATCTAAAGCCTATAAAGTCCATGAGGGAGAGCTCTATAAAAAAAGCACCACCGGAGTCCTTCAAAGGTGTATCTCCAAAGAGGAAGGGTGGAATCTTCTGGCTGAAATTCATGCCGGACTCGCCGGCCACCACGCCGCAGCCCGGGCCCTGGTAAGCAAGGCCTTCTGTACAAGATTCTATTTGCCGACGGCCCAGGCAGACGCTCAGGACTTAGTCGAACGATGCGTTGGTTGCCAGCTTTTTGCTAACCAAAGCCATACGCCACCCACCGCCCTCCAAACTATCCCCATCACCTAGCCCTTCGTGGTCTGGGGGCTTGACATGGTTGGACCCCTTAAAGGAGGACCCACAAGCAAAAATACTTACTGGTCATGGTGGATAAGTTCACCAAATGGATAGAGGCCAAGCCTGTTAAGACGGCCGAGTCCGGACCGGTGATAGACTTCATATCTGTGGTCGTACACCATTACGACGTCCCCCATAGCATCATCACTGATAACGACACGAACTTTACAGCCGACGAGGTAAAACTCTGGTGCTTTGATGCCTGACAAATATGCATGTATGTACTTATTCATCATATTCATGCACATAGCAGTTTTTGCCCTTATGTCTGGCCTATCATATTCATCATATTGCCATTGATCGCTTAGCAATGATCTGTTACTAATGATAGAATACCTTCTCAGTATATCATGTTGTTGTATGAAAATACCTTCAAATCTCAAGTACGCAAAAAAAAGTATCACATTGGATAAAATATACAATACACCTATCTATGTAGATTATCTAATGGTCCAATCACATGCATATGTATACAACATTACCCATGTCTTAGATTTCATATACATAAAAATGCTGGAAGTAAAATGAAGTATATAGATTCAATTTAATGAAGGGCACAAACTGTGAGGTACGTATTTGATTTACACCACATGTAGTTGAGATTTTCTACGCTTCAATGTTTACACATTTACATCTAGCATATAATCAATATTTTGCTATTTTTTCATAATTATGTCCTGGCTTTTGTTAGGCTTGACACATTTCTAGACAAGGATCAGTTGGCCTAAACTTAGTAATGCCATAGTTACATATGACTGAAATATGCTCTAGGTCTGCGCGCATCTGTACATGTCCAATAAAAATACAAAATAAATACATCACAAAAAAGAGAAATGCATCACTATACATAGTAGTGAGAAGATACTCAGTTACATCGGATAACAATATTCAAATTAGAGTGATGGATCTAACAGATAAAACAATTTTCTCGAGAACGTAGCACCATGAAACAATTTTGTGAATGCATATGATTCTTTATTATCCTTCGATGGACCAATTAAAATTTTTAGTACCAACATTTCAAAAATTGTATTATCGCATTTTCGCAAACATCAAATAAAACTTAGTGGTCTTCAAACTGCTAGCCCGTGCAGGTGCACGGGTTGACGACTAGTTATTAACTAATGACAGTATAAAAAATTGCAAACCATGTACCTCCAAGGTAAATATCATTTCGAACTCGGGGGGACCTTAAAAATTGCTATCCCAATATTGATAATCGATCAAACATAAAAACTTGATCGAACGAATCAAGATAACAGCCAGAGGAGGAGGTGCTCACTCTTGACCTTTCCTCTTGTCTTCATAATTGTTTAACCAAAAAAATGACATCAGCGCCTTGGCATTTTGGTGACACTGTACAAAAAAATTAACTTATCTCATCAAAGTGAGGTATGTAATCTATAAGCATTAACAATGCAAAAATCTGAAGGTAGTAACAAGTTTCATCGTTGGTATACTGGCTGTGCAACAGCATTAGAATGCCTTAGCTGAAAAATATTTAATACATCCGCAATCAACAGCTAACCCTGAAATAATCCAGTGACATTAAATGGCATTGCTTAAATTTATCGGTGGCATTAGACTAAGAGCGGCATTAGTTAAATGTGGCATCACTTTAGCAGTAGCATTGCTTGACTTGACTGCTGGCGTTATACTAACAGCAAAAAAAGTGGCAATAAGAGCATGGGAGGCCCATTCGGACAGTGGGCGCACTAGTACGATGTACCTCCACGGACGCAGAGTGGTGAGGGAGGTATGGTTGCCCAGAGCAACAAATATCCAGGCAGCATATGTGGATTACGTCCCTTTTTTGTTCTCTTTAGCCACCTTTTTCATATGCAAGGACAACAAACCGATCGACTTGGTCATTCTCTATTGCGTTGTCATGCCTTTCTACCCTTCTTCAACCAAGAGACACGAGACTCGTTCCTTAGCTACTGATTTTCCCCTTTTCAACCTAGATGCGGGTTTGATGCCTACTCTCTTGGACAGTACAGTCTCCCTTCCTTTCCTTATTCAACCCAGACATGGATTAGTCTGCATGAAGTAGGGTTTCCTTTAATAGTGCAAATTATGGTTTTCGTCTGTGTGGCCAGCAGAGCAGAGGATAGAATATTGGGAAGATGGTGGAGTGGAAAAAGATCCACATGCAATGACGTGGCAGATGGGGCAATAGAACAAGGTTATGGTTCGAAAAGAGGTAGCATACCTGATGGTCGGCGGGAAGTGGCTTCGCTCGTGGTCGTCGTCCTCCGCACACACTACGGCAGCGAGCTTGGGGACGGAGGCCATCCCGCGCGGGCGCTAGGTCTGAGAGGATAGCCTTGTCGTCAGTGCGTGACCTCGCTCGCCGACGACGAGTGCGTCAACGTTGCACGTCCTTTTCTTCCCTGGCGGATCTGTGACCGCCGGTGAGGAGGGAGAGAGGGGCCGTCTTTTTAGATCTGGAGAGAGGGTGGTTGAGGGAGTCCTGGATTAGGGGGTATCCGGACAGCCAGACTATATCCTTTGGCCGGACTGTTGGACTATGAAGATAGAAGATTGAAGACTTCGTCCCGTGTCCGGATGGGACACTCCTTGGCGTGGAAGGCAAGCTTGGCAATACGGATGTGTAGATCTCCTTCCGTGTAACCGACTCTGTGTAACCCTAGCCCCCTCCGGTGTCTATATAAACCGGAGGGTTTAGTCCATAGGACCAAGAACAACAGTCATACCATAGGCTAGCTTCTAGGGTTTAGCCTCTCCGATCTCGTGGTAGATCAACTCTTGTAATACTCATATCATCCAGATCAATCAAGCAGGAGTAGGGTTTTACCTCCATCGAGAGGGCCGGAACCTGGGTAAAAACATCGTGTCCCCAGTCTCCTGTTACCATCCGCCTAGACGCACAGTTCGGGACCCCCTACCCGAGATCCGCCGGTTTTGACACTAACATTGGTGCTTTCATTGAGAGTTCCTCTGTGTCGTCATTGTTAGGCTTGATGGCTCCTTCGATCATCGATAGCGATGCAGTCCAGGGTGAGACTTTTCTCCCCGGACAGATCTTTATATTCGGCGGCTTCGCACTGCGGGCCAACTCGCTTGGCCATCTGGAGCAGATCGAGAGTTACGCCCCTGGCCACCAGGCCAGGTTTGGAAGCTTAAACTACACAGCTGACATCCGCGGAGACTTGATCTTCGACGGATTCGAGCCCCTACCGAGTGATCCACACGGTCACGATGAGCATGATTTAGCTCTGCCATCGGACAGTGTTCAGGAGATCGCACCCACAACCGCTCCGACCCTCAATTCGGAGCCAATCGCGCCATCCATGGACGGCTGGCTAGACTCCGCCACGGAGGCCGCAGTTTCAGCGGCGATCAAGCCGAATACCAACCTTACCCTTCACGAGAGCCGTGACTCCAAACTGCCGGATTCTTCCCCGGCCACGGACTCCGAACCGCCTGCGCCCGTGCCCATTGAGTCTGACCGGGCACCGATCATGGAGTTCACCTCCGCGGATATCTTTCAGCACTCGCCCTTCGGCGACATACTGAACTCATTAAGGTCTCTCTCCTTGTCAAGAGAGTCCTGGCCGGACTATGTCCGGCAGGATTGGGATGCGGATGACGAAGAAATTCGCCGCCACCCACCACCCACTTAGTAGCAACTGTCGACGATTTGGCCGACATGCTCGACTTCGACTCCGAAGACATCTACGGTATGGACGACGATGCAGGAGACTAAGAGGAACCACTGCCCATAGGGCACTGGACGGCCACCTCATCATATGATATATATAGTGGACACACCCAAAGAAGTCAATGGCGACGGGACAGTGGAGGATGACCCCTCCAAGAAGCAACCCAAGCGCCGACGTCAGTGGTGCCGCTCTAAGTCTCGCCAAAGCAAAAGCGGTGATACCGGCACAGGAGATAACAGCACTCCGGACAGTGCCGAAGATGACGACAATCCCCTCCAGCAAGATCTAGAGCAGGAGGATGGAGAAGCCAACCCTCCTGAGAGTGCGGCAGATGGAGAGGCGGAGGATGATAATTACATGCCTCCCTCCGAAGACGAGGCAAGCCTCGACGATGACGAATTTGTCGTGGCTGAGGATCCCGTCGAACAGGAGCGCTTCAAGCGCCGGCTTACAGCCATGGCAAATAGCCTTAAGAAAAACCAGAAACAACTTTGAGCTGATCAAGATTTGCTAGCTGACAGATGGACTGAAGTCCTGGCGGCCGAGGAATATGAACCCGAACGCCCCCCAAGATTAACCCAAAGCGCAGGTTGCTACCCCGATTAGCGGAGGAAGCATTAAAGCTTACATCTCCAGCGTATGACGCGGCTGATCGGCCACCTCGTGGCCGCGACAGAGGGGCATTTCAACCAAAAGCTCAGCCACACCCCGACGCCACTCAAATAAAAATGTCAAGGCACGGCGAAATACGCTAGACCTGCGAGACGCATTGGAGGACAAAGCCACTACGCGAGACAATAATCGTCACGCCGGATACAGTAAAAGTAAATCCGGCCGGGCCGAACACAACAGACAAGACTCATTTGAGCTACGTCGTGATATAGCCCAGTACAGAGGCGCCGCACACCCCCTATGTTTCACAGATGAAGTAATGGATCACCAAAACCCAGAGGGTTTCAAACCCTTAAATATCGAATCATACGATGGTACAACAGATCCTGCCGTATGGATCGAGGACTTCCTCCTGCACATCACATGGCCCGCGGTGACGATCTACACGCCATCAAATACCTCCCACTCAAACTCAAAGGACTAGCTCGGCATTGGCTGAACAGCTTGCCAGCATAATCCATTGGCTGTTGGGAAGATCTGGAAGCCGCATTCCTCGACAACTTCCACGGCACTTATGTGCGACCAGCAGACGCCGATGACTTGAGCCACATAATTCAGCAGCCAGAGGAATCGGCCAGGCAATTCTGGACACGGTTCCTAACTAAGAAAAATCAAATCATCGACTGTCCGGATGCAGAGGCCCTAGCAGCTTTTAAGCATAACATCCGCGATGAGTGGCTCGCCCGGCACCTTGGCCAGGAAAAGCCGAAATCTATGGCAGCCCTCACGACACTCATGACCCGCTTTTGCGCGGGAGAGGACATCTGGCTGGCTCGTAGCAATAACATATCAAAGAACCCTGGTACTTTGGATACCAAGGATAGCAATGTCAGGTCACGTCGCAATAAACACAAGCGCCGCATCAACAGTGACAACGCCGAAGATACGGCAGTCAAGGTCGGATTCAGAGGCTCTAAACCCGGTCAGCGGAAAAAGCGATTCAAAAGAAGCACTCCGGGCCCGTCCAGTTTGGACCGTATACTCGACCGCTCGTGTCAAATACACGGCACCCCCGACAAGCTAGCCAACCACACCAACAGAGAATGTTGGGTGTTCAAGCAGGCCGGCAAGTTAAATGCCGAAAACAAGGACAAGGGGCTGCATAGCGATGACGAGGAGGAGCCCCGGCGACCGAACACCAGAGGGCAGAAGAGGTTCCCCCCACAAGTGCGGACGGTGAACATGATATACGCAACCCGCATCCCCAAGAGGGAGCCGAAGCGTGTGCTAAGGGACGTATACGCGTTGGAGCCAGTCACCCCAAAGTTCAACCCATGGTCCTCCTGTCCGATCACATTTGATCGCAGGGACCACCCCACTAGTATCTGTCATGGTGGATTCGCTGCACTAGTCCTAGACCCAATCGTCGACGGATTTCACCTCACTCGAGTCCTTATGGACGGCGGCAGCAGCCTGAACCTGCTTTATCAGGACACAGAGCGCAAAATGGGTATAGAACCCTCAAGGATCAAACCCACAAAAATGACCTTTAAAGGCGTCATACCAGGTGTAGAGGCCCATTGCACAGGCTCAGTCACAATAGAAGTGGTCTTCGGATCCCCGGATAATTTCTGAAGCGAGGAGTTAATCTTTGATATAGTCCCGTTCCGTAGTGGCTATCATGCACTGCTCCGGCGAACCGCATTCGCAAGATTCAATGCGGTACCGCATTATGCATACCTCAAGCTCAAGATGCCAGGACCTCGGGGGGGGTCATCACAGTCAATGGAAACACAGAACGCTCTCTCCGAACGGAGGAGCACATTGCGGCCCTCGCAGCAGAAGCGCAAAGCAGCCTCTCAAGGCAATTCACCGGTTCGGCGATCAAACACTCGGATGCCGTGAAGCGCGCCCGGAGCAATCTGCAACAAGACCGCCTGGCAAGTTCCGAGCTCGCATAGCAATGTGGCCCCCACCCCAGTCCTAGCCAAACGGCAAAAGCCATGCCATGCGTACATAATTACGCATTGAAAATACCATGGGCATAGGTGGGGGGGGGGGCAAGACCACGGCACACCCCAAAACGCGGCTGAACCGCACTAGGGGCTTCCCGTTTTGTTACTTTTTCTCTCTTTCTGGATTCTACTCTTTGGAAACCCCGTCCGGCAGTACAATTGCCGGACACACGATACAACAACCAAGAAGGCAGAAAGCTACGTCACACCATGGAACTTCCAGGTGGTCTCTGATAACGAGTGAAATACTTGCGTTAAATACCAATCCGTAGGTTGCCCTTGGAGGGGACATGTCAAATAGTCATGTTTTTTGCTTATCGCACTACTTGTATCATTCTGCTTCAATGCACCTTTTTGAATAAACAATGCATAGCACTAGTCTATTACTGCATTCCTTATTCTTTCTCTCTCTCTCTCTCTCTCTATATATATATATATATATATATATATATATATATATATGTTCATTCATGACATTCAACACCCGTACACTCTGGTACGGACAATACGCCAAGGGCTTAAGTGTACCGCATAATACGGCGTGAGAAGTCCAAACACTTTCGACAGTGCGACACCCCGAACTTATAGCATTATATGCATCAGCTCCAAATCATGTCTTGGGTCAATAGTTGGGTTTGCCCGGCTCCCATGGTTTGGTACCTTACGTTCAGCTATATCGGCTAAGGTAGCACTGGGAGAACTACTGTGATTGTCCCCCGGTTCATCTGGGCAAGCACCTCAGTAGAGAAAGCTAAAACTGACTGTCATGATAAGGCGAGAGCTGGTCACTGTTCGAGAGGTCTCGAGTCCCTAAAGACTTATGCTGCTTAGAGCGAGGAGTCGGCTTTGTCCGGCTTAGGCGTGTATAGCGCCCTGAATTCGGCCTTCCGAATACCAGGGGCTTCGCCAAAATTTAAAATTATAGAATTCTCTGGCTAAGTGAGAGTGATAAAGCATTATAGTCCGATTGCCTTGTTCGTTGCACTGAGCACCTCCCTCGAAGGACCCAAGAATGGGAAAAAGAGTGCTCAGATTTATCCCAAACACCGCAGCACTCATGGCATGGGGGCAGAAGCCGACGACTCGCCATCTCTCAGATTTGATAAACAGCCGCACAGAAGGTAATATTTTAAATTCAAACAAGCGTTGCATAGCGCATATGAACAAGTTTTCATAATACAGGATCACACGAGCAAGTTCACTCAAAAATTACATCTTTGGAACACTCATCAGCCATAAGGCGGGCACCCTTCAGGACACCCTCATAATACATTTCAGGGTGGTGATGCTCCTTGCCCTACGGCGACCCCTCCTTCACCAGCTTCTCAGCGTCCATCTTGGCCCGGTGTACTTTAACACGGGAAAGCGCTCTGCGGGCGCCCTCGACGCAGACGGATTGCTTGATGACTTCTAACTAAGGGCAGGCATCCACAAGCCGCCTCACCAGCCCGAAGTAGCTCCCTGGCATGGCATCTCCAGGCCATAGCCGGACTATAAGACCCTTCATGGCCTGTTCGGCCGCCTTATGGAGCTCGACCAATTGCTTCAGCTGGTCGCTTAAGGGCACCGGGTGTTCGGCCTCAGTATACTGAGACCAAAACACCTTCTCCGTCGAGCTCCCTTCCTTGGCTCGGTAGTACTTTGCGGCATCCGACACGCTGCGGGGCAAATCTGCGAATGCTACTGGAGAGCTCCGGACTTGGGTAAGTAACAAGTAATTTACTCTCACATGCTTGCTTTGCATAATGAATGCCTTACCCGCTGCTATCTTCTTCATTGCCTCAATTTTCTGGAGGGCCTTTTGGGCTTCAGCCTTGGCATGCTTTGTGCTCTCGAGGGCTACTGCAAGCTTGGACTCTCGCGTCTTCGAGTCAAGCTCCAATGTCTCATGCTTCTTCACGAGAGCCTGGAGCTCTTGCTCCACCTCGCCAACCCGTGCCTGTTGTTTCTCCCGCTCGGTGCGCTCCGTGGCCGATTTGTTTTCAGCCTCGGACAGCGCTTGCTTCAGGGCAGCCACTTCGGTCATGGCTCCTGGCACATTCATGATGATCCTGTCATTTTGCAACCGCATCCTTTTTCGTATATATAGACAAGGTATTACTTACCTTTGTTCTCCTCGAGCTGCCTATTGGCAAGGCCGGGCTCTTTCTCGGACCGCTTGAGGTTCTGCTTCAGTGTTGCGACCTCCGCAGTCAGTGCGGCAGAGGTCAGCAGCGAAGCCTGCATACGCATATAGACATACTTGTATTAGACTCCTGCAAATATTATTTGATCCTCTATTTGGATTTTCTTTGTGAACACCAAACAGAGAATCAAGGGCTAATGTCTATGCGGTAATATTTCCCTATATTTTAAACACTTACCTCAAAGCCTGTTAGAAGGCTGGCACAGGCTTCAGTCAGTCCGCTCTTAACGGACCGAACCTTCTTGATCACCGCACTCATAATAGTGCAGTGCTCCTCGTCGATGGAAGCGCCGCTAAGCACTTCCAACAAATTTTCCAGTACCTCCGAATGGACGGAGGTCACCGGCACGGGCGGCTTGCCCCTCATAGCAGGAGGCCGCCTGCCGGAGTCTGGAACCACTGGAGGTTCCGGTGCGGTGTCCGGCCTAGGGCCAAACTTGGAGCCCTTGGGAGTCTTGCTCCCTTTGCTCCTAGAGTCCAGAAGGTCGCCTAGAGGCTCCTCCAGAACTACATCCCCTCGATTTGGTGCCCTTTGAGACAACACCTCGGCGTTGTCCGTGGGGCGAGGGGAGGAGGCGGTCGGAAGCGAACCGCTACTCATGGCCGACGGGTCCAAAAACCGTCCGGCGAGGACATATCGATGCGGGCTCGAGATGGACTGCATTATCATATTCGACGTTAGGAGAAGTAGTGCGACGAAAGTATGCTATGAGTTACTATGGTATCTGAATACTTACGACTTCGCCAGGGGCTTGGCCCTGGGTAACCACTCGTCTTCGCTGTCGGCGGCGGTGGTGGAACAGTCCGGAGGGAGAGTCCTTCCCTTCTTGGACCCTTCGGCCCCCCAGCTGGGGCGGCCTTCCTTTTCTTTTCTCCCCCGGCTAGAGGGGGAGAACTTTCTCTTTCCTCCTCCTCGTCTTCACGGGACACTACTAGGAAAAGGGCTATAGATGATATGGCCACTAATGGCGCACCAGACATGTGGTGCGCCACTACTATATACTAATGGTGCACCATGTGTTGGTGCGTCATTAGTGTCCAAATACTAATGGCGCACCACATCCACGGTGCGCCATTAGTAACATTTTTTTTTCATCTTTTTCAAAACTAGTAATAGCGCACAAGTGGATAGTGCGCCATTACTAGTTAAACTAGTAATGGCGCACCACATCCACGGTGCGCCACTAGTATTTTTTTCAAATATTTTTTCGTTTTTTTTTTCAAAAGTAGTAATGGCGCACCAGTGGATAGTACGCCATTATTAGTTAAACTAGTAATGGTGCACCACATCCACGGTGCGCCACTAGCAAATTTTTTTCAATTTTTTTTTCAATTTTTTTTATTTTTTTTCAAAACTAGTAATGGCGCCCCGTGTGTGTGGTGCGCCATTACTAGTTGAACTAGTAACTAGTAATGGCGCACCACTCCCATGGTGCGCCATTACTAACTTGGCCCAAAAATTCCACCAAATGCACCCCCACCCCCCCGGACCACCTTTTCAGTTTAAAAAAAAAGAAAATGATGGAAATGTCAAAAAAATAAAAGAAAATAAGTTTCCCATGTGATGTGTGGTCTACTTGCTGGGAAAATTTACAAATATGACTTTCGACTGTATTTGCAAAATCTCTCTGGAATTTGTAAAATGGGCATAACTTTTGCATACGAACTCGGATTAAAAAGTTTTTTATATGAAAAATCATCTACTCAAAAAGTTACATCAGAATTTAACCGGGGGAACCCAGTTAAACATTTTCAAAATCCCCAAAAACCTAATAGGAAAAAGTTACGGGGCCTTTAAGATCTAGAGGGAAAAAATGGAAAAAAAAATCAAACTTACTAGTGGCGCACCGTTTGCTAGGTGCGTCACTAGTAACAGAAAAAAAATGGTTTAGAAAAAAATCGAATGTTTTTTCAAAATATGATACGTAATATGATCGGGAAGTTTGAAATATTTTTTCAAAATTTTATCATACTCATGAACATGAACAAAGTCCTAGACGTCAACAAGGTTTAATAGGATTGATATGGTAGATATATCAACAAGTGCCTGTGAAGTGAGCTGGTACTGGGGTTCGATAGAACTGCAAAGTTAAGCGTGAGCGTGCTCGGGCTGGAGTAGTGTGAGGATGGGTGACCTTCCGGGAAGTTTGACCACAGAGTGCGATTTGACTTGAGATTAAGCATATTGACCCGAGATTAAGCCATAGTGACCTGAGATTAAGAAAAAAACAAAAAATTTAAAAAATATAAAAACAATAGCATTCCTGTCAAAGGTTTGGGAGCTTAGTGACCTTCCGGGAAGTTTGACCACAGAGTGCGATTTGACTTGAGATTAAGCATATTGACCCAAGATTAAGCCATAGTGACCTGAGATTAAGAAAAAAACGAAAAAAAATAAAAAAAAATGAAAAACAATAGCATTCCTGTCAAAGGTTTGGGAGCTTAGATCCCGCATACGATTATACTGGGGTAAATAAATACCCTGTAAGCGAGCGTCTGCTGGGTCTTCGGGCAAAGGGGCTGGGCAATCGATCTGTTCGGCCGTCTCTAGCCATTCCTGTCAAAGGTTTGGGAGCTTAGATCCCGCATACAATTATAATGGGGTAAATAAATACCCTGTAAGTAATAAAAGAGCTTACCGCGCCGGTTTGCCGCTGCGCGCTGAGTCCGCGATCCTCGGTGAGTGGTGGGGGAACCTCGGCACTCTTAAACAGCACCCTCCAGACGTCCTTGTGTGTCGTGTCGAAGAGCTCGCTCAGAGTCTGGTGCTGGGCCGGGTCGAACTCCCACAAATTGAACGCCCGTTGTTGACACGGGAGGATCCGGCGGATGAGCATGACCTGGACTATGTTGACAAGCTTGAGCTTCCTGTTTATCATATTTTGGATGGTCTGGAGTCCGGTCAGCTCTACCAGATTACGCCAGGGCAGGCCCTTCTCTTTCCAGGAGGTGAGCCGCGTGGGGATTCCGGATCAGAATTTGGGGGCCGCCGCCCATTTGGTGTCGCGCGGCTCGGTGATGTAGAACCACCCCGGTTGCCACCCCTTTATGGTCTCCACATAGGAGCCCTCGAGCCATGTGACGTTGGGCATTTTGCCCACCATGGCGCCTCCGCACTCCGCCTGCTGGCCGCCCACCACCTTCGGTTTGACGTTGAAGGTCTTCGGCCATAAGCTGAAGTGGGGCTTGATGCGGAGGAAGGCCTCACACACGACGATAAATGCCGAGATGTTGAGGATGAAGTTCGGGGCCAGATCATGAAAATCCAGGCCATAGTAGAACATGAGCCCACGGACGAATGGGTGAAGGGGAAATCCCAGTCCGCGGAGGAAGTGGGTAAGGAATACTACCCTCTCATGGGGCCTGGGGTTAGGGATGATCTGCCCCTTATCTGGGAGCCGGTGTGCGATATCCTCGGACAGGTATCCGGCTCCCCTCAGCTTTTTGATGTCTACCTCCGTGACGGAGGAGACCATCCACTTGCCTCCCGCTCTGGACATTTTTGGAGAAGGTTGAGGAGAAGAATGCGGACTTGGGCGCTGGAGCTCGAGTGCGCGAGAGTGGATGAGCAAGGAGGAAATAGGCGTGGGTAAAAAAGGTGAATCCTTATCCCTTTATAAGGGCGGACGAAACTAAGTGTCCCCACCAGCCTGGTAAAACTCACTTATCCCCCAAGCATCGTAATCAATGGCGCGGTCGGGTTACCCACGTCCGTATTGATGGGAATCCCGTAATAAGGGGACACGATCTCTGCTTCGACAAGACGTGCCAAGAAAACCGCCTCACGAAACACATTGAGGATGGTTGTAAAAACGATTCGAATGGTGACCTGGTTGTGGTGTGATGACACACAGTGAAATACATCAGCAGATTAGATATGTGGAAATATTATTCTCTCTACGGTGGTATGTGGAACTTGTTTTAGAGAGCCGGACACAATCCTTGTGTTCAAAATCTTCTATGAAGTATTCGGAGGAGGAACCCGCCTTGCAATGCCGAAGACAAACTAAGCGCCGGACTCATCGTCATTGAAGCCTGGTTCAGGGGCTACTGAGGGAGTCCTGGATTAGGGGGTATCCGGACAGCCGGACTATATCCTTTGGCCGGACTGTTGGACTATGAAGATACAAGATTGAAGACTTCGTCACGTGTCCGGATGGGACACTCCTTGGCATGAAAGGCAAGCTTGGCAATACGGATGTGTAGATCTCCTTCTGTGTAACCAACTCTGTGTAACCCTAGCACCCTACGGTGTCTATATAAAACGGAGGGTTTAGTCCGTAGGACCAAGAACAACAGTCATACCATAGGCTAGCTTCTAGGGTTTAGCCTCTCCGATCTCATGGTAGATCAACTCTTGTAATACTCATATAATCAAGATCAATCAAGAAGGAGTAGGGTTTTACCTCCATCGAGAGGGCCCGAACCTGGGTAAAAACATCGTGTCCCCTGTCTCCTGTTACCATCTGCCTAGACGCACAGTTCGGGACCCCCTACCTGAGATCCGCCGGTTTTGACACCGACAGTGGTAGTGTGAGAAGCAAGTGTGCAGCCGTTAGCAAGAAAGCGCTGAAGCTCTAGCCTATATATCTTTTTTATACTACTAGTACTGGAGGTGGAGTAGTGGTAGAGTAGTTTATATTTTCTCTGCGTACAGTACCAGTTAGTCGTGCTTCAAAACTGATCGACACGCCATTAAAAAAATAAAGGTCGATAACTAATGCGGCACCTCGGGCCAACGCGGCCAGATCGCATTTTGCACGAGAAATTACACACCATGTTTCGTTGACATGTGGTCCCGTTCCAACATATCAGTGAGATGACGGCGAGTAGTAGGAGTATTTCTGAATGGACGTGTAGGCCGGGGTACCTCTTTGTGAACCGTGGCAAACTCGCAACCGTCCACCAACTCTTCGCCTTTCCCTCTCTATTTGGAACTGTTGTCCCACGCTCTTCCTCTCCCTCCTCCATTTTCCTTCAGCCTTTCACCCTTTCTTCTGCTGTTGTTCCATCGTCTTCTCCATGGAGGGAACAGGCTAGAAACGATCCTGTTATTCTTGCCCCAATCTGAAAGATGACGTGGTGGAGGAACTCATTAATCGGTGCGACGTCATCACGTTGGCTAGCATGGTAGGTTCGTTCAAGCCCATTCTCGACTCAACTAATAACATCATTACAAGGAACCCAAGAGTCAAGGAGCGGTTTGATCTCCCCTATCTTCTTTGCCATGACCCTGATGACTGGCGCGGGCACGACGGAGGCCTCGCCCTGTGCAAGTTGATGCCGCTTGATAATGATACGTATGATGTTAAGATGCCATCGCTTGAGGGCAAGGCTTGTGAGGGCGCAAATGGAGATTGGGTTGTTTACATTGGGTCCAACTGCGAGTGGGAACTTGTGAATGTGTACACTCGTGACCGGGTTCCACTTCCAAAAATCTCAGTAGACTGCACAGAGGTTGAGCACACCAATATTGTACGCACATTCAAATACGATCATGGTGACTGTGTTCTACGGAAGATAGCAATTTGTCGAGTTCCCAACCGCTCTTGGAATTACAACAACTATGAAGTTGTTGCTATCTTTGACAAGCTTGTTGCCGTCCTTGGTGGTTTGACTCGATGGATATTGCTCAAAAATCAGTTTCCGTACATGGATGAGTACTGTGATGCAATTCAATACGAGGGCCTTGTGTTTGCTGCCACTACTAGTGGCACTGTTTTTGCATGGGATCCTCGTAGTTTCGGTACGTTTGTCTTCCACCGTAATTATAATTGTTTCATCCACATGCATGCGGGTTAGCAAGTTTCCCTTTACTAATTAACCTTCTTCTTGTGTTCCCAAGGTCCTTTGAACATCCCACCACCTATACTTGAAAATTTTTATAACCAAGGGGGAGCTGACGATGGTGACGATCACGAGCATGAGGATGAGCAGCGCCCATATACTCTGTGGTGCGTGGCAACTAATTCCGATGGATCACCTCTTCTTGTGTGCATACAGCCCACTGATGATGTTATTGCTAAGGAAGCAGGTGTAGTCTCCCATGGTCGCACTCTCCGGACCTATTCCAACACCCGTTGCATGGTATTCGGGATGGATACTAGTGTGCTAGCGCCAACTCCTTCTCCCTGGTACAGAATTGATAGTCTTGGAGAAAACTCGCTCTTCCTTGGACAAAACTATCCGATGATGGTGAAAGGCGATCCAACTGCTGTTGACACAACGTTACTAGTACCATTTATGAGAAGCAATTGTGTCTATACCTCGGACATTTGGGTGGTTCCCTACCCTGGTACTGATCAGTCCTGCGTTGGTCTCTACATCGGCAATGGATGGCCCCTCCTAGAGAATCACTTGTGGTGCAAAGCAAGCGCTTCCAACGCTGAGGAATGGTTGAGTTAAAGTTCATTTCATTGCTTGTTATTTGTTGTGTGGTGAAAACTTTAGTATTTATAATGTATCCTCGTTGTCGATGTGGGTTGATGACCTATTATATGTAATAAAATGATATGCCTGTGATAAACTTACTAAATTTATGAATGGCTTTCGAGTCGCTTCTCTGAGTGAGTTGTGCGACGAGGCAAAAAAATATTTTCCGAATACATAATTGTACGTGCATTGCGACAGGTTATCAAATGAGGCCAATCAACAATAGTATTACACTATTTGTACTAGCTTCACATGCTTCGCGCGTCGGGCGGGTGTTTTTACTGTAGCCATATGTTAATGTGTTCGTTGTATGTAACCAACACCTCGAATCCTCGATACTAGTACTATATTGTAGGAGTAAGTAGTAGTAGTAGTAGGGTGGCATGGGCCAGAACAAGCATTCACGTCCAGGAGTACGGCACACGCCACCACCACGACATCCATCTGACACCATATTATTTCTTGGAGTCCGTGCTAGAGCAATCTCTTCAACCTCGTCACTTCTCTAACTTCAACCATCGCGCGGCGGGCGAGGTGGGGGTTTGCCGATATTCGGTTTCCTTAACTGCGGTCCCACTTGTAAGGCCAACTCCAACACATGACCCCAAACGGACCTCCATTTTGCATGTACTCCAACAATAATTTTGACTAGAAAAGCAAGACCAAAGAAAACAAGAACCACAAGAATACATTTTACTACTCCTGTAAGTTGGATTAGTTGCATTCATTGTTGATCTATGGAGGCTCGATCTTGCGTGCATATTTCTTCTTCGAGTGTAAAGAAGTAGACGTTGCTTCCTCGCATCTAGTCTCATGTCTAGCCTCTATTCTAGTAGGAGTATCAACAAGTGCACTAATCTCATCTCTAGCCTCTATGCTAGCTAAAAGTGATAGAACATCTACTAAATTGCGCTCTATCAATATATGGATGTACTCTTCTTCCCAATACAAAAACTTGCATCCATTCTACTCCCTCCGTTGCACAATACATGCCTTCTATTTGTCAAAATATATATGTATCTAGACATGTTTTAGTATATAGGTACATCCATTTTTGGACAAATGGAAGTCAAGTATTTTGGAATGGAGGGAGTACACAATAAAAATTTTAAGTTAGCACAACCGAAGATTTGGTCGGGTTCTTCCTCCTTTTGCCGACATGTGGGACATCCAGCATCCAGGTCGTGTCATGAAAGAAAATAGAGTGGTAGTTGAAGCCACGAGATGTGCATCTTGGGTTAAACTGTAAATAGAATCTTACTACTCTTGAGTAAGTCCAAAAGTGGCCAACAAAGATCTTTATTGGATTTGTTTTTCATCACCAGCATGTCGAGGTGAAAGATGTGTAGGTTCAGTGTGTCCTCTTGCGTTTTCACTAACATGTGGGGCCGCATGTGAGCAAACAGACGATGGGCTCCGCGCGTCCGTTGGCTGGCTCAGAAGAGAGATAGAGGATCGCTAAGCACGGACTGCAGGAAATTTCTTCTACGTACCTCGATATAGGCTCGATATAGTTGGGTGGCATGGTCCATAACTAGCATTCACATCTAGTAGTACGGCACATGCCACCCACACGAGTCCCATCCGACACCAATTTTCTTGGAGTCCGTGCTACAGTCATCTCTTCTCCCTCCTGTTTTTTCAGCCATCGCGCGGTGGGCGGGGTGGGGGTTTGCCGATAGTCGGTTTGCTCAACTGCGATCCCACTTGTAAGTGAAAATGCAACACCGCACGCATTCCCGCTTGAGCGGCGTGCCAGACCAACCATGTAGGGGTGCGACGCAAACACGGCAGGCTTTTCCTTTTGAACTTGTAACTTGTAAAATTTGGTTCTGCTCCATGGCGCGACCGATAGAGAGAAAATAACGATTTTGCCTAGAGTAATGAGAAGTTTGGTTCTAGCGCCGTTCATGCATGGAGTACGTACGAAAATTATGAAGTTGATGCAAAAGGTAAAATAATTACTGTAGTATCATATACTACTACATGGATTTGACGGAAAGATCAAAATACATACGGATCCATCAACGACATCCTCACGCCCTAGTGTGCCGGGTCACCAACCGACGTGTGAGGAGCAGCGGCGTTGGCGGCGAGCTCAACGTGCTTCTGAACAGTGCCGTCCAAGGTTGCCCTGCGGTCCAAGAAGGCCAGCGTCCTATCGTCCTCCTCTTGCATGTAGTAGTCGTTGTGGACGATTTGCGCGTAGACGTGGGTGATTATGTCGATGGTGTCTTGCTGGGCTAGGCGCTGCGCGGTGAGCGCGACCTCGAGGTGGACATTCTCCGGTGCGACGGCGGGCAGTCGCAGGGCCACCAGTGCGTCGAAGAGGTTGTCACCATAGTGGCCATTGAGGGTGGCGGGCATCGCAGAGCCTGGGCGCGTCAGCTGGAGGCTTACGTCAAAGTCATCCGCAAGCTTCTTGACGACGGTGAACTTGTCGAGGAAACCGACGAGGACCTCGTCGAACAAGGAGACGAAGTTGTCGTCCAAGCGGCCCCTCGCCCTGGCAGCCTCAAGCAATACTACCTGGAGACGTTCCTCGGTGCTGGGCCGCAGGCCAGCGTCGTGGACCATCTGGCACAGCCGGCTGATGCTCACGCTCATCGCCTCCATGGGTCTAGCTTAGCTTCTAGTCAACTGATCTTGCGATTCGAGTGATCACTCTTGCCCTTGGTTAGCGTGCGTAGGTGCGTAGGATTTCGTACTACTCCTTGGCCCTCTACTGCACCTGCCTTTGGCTGTATGATAGGTGGGCTAGCCACCCCCTGGGCCCACGTGTCATTCACCCAAAGGCAGTTGCCGTAAGTCAATGAAGTTGCGTCCCCCTCCGTGCCAGTGCAGTATAGTCATCTCACCGGACCTCTAGTTGGGGCAAACGAGAGAAGTTTGGTGTTTACTGGTTTATTGGTCCCCTTTGCATTTTGCGCCAAGTTTTGACCTTTGATTTAACTAATAAAATGTTAATGCATGTAAACAAAAATGTTGTGTAAGTCACCTCACTAAAACCAAATAATCCCAAAATATTTAGGCACGGTGCATTAACTCCCTCCTTGTTTCTTATTTCGTGACATATCAACCAATGAGAGATGTGGGCCGTGCATGCTTTCAATGACTTGAGACTACCAAACATGACATGCAGTGTTTAGTTCATTGCATGTAATCGTATTAGTACTCTAGTTAGCAAAAAAACATCAAGTTCTCTCGCCAATAGGAATAAAACACCATGTATTTATTTACAGAGGGAGTAGCACATTTTTTGTGACATGCATTACTAGATATTGCTAGTCAAATACTAAAATCCAGATGGACGTGGTAGTACTCCTAAATCCACACGGTGATGCTACTAGTACTAGTAGTAGTACTACCAATGTAGTATTAGGAGTACTAGCACTGTACTACCAGTTGGTCAAATTATTACGTGCTGCTCCTCACAGTGAAGTGACAAGACCCTGCGCCGGAGATGACACCTGAGTATAGGCGCCGTGTTCGGCATACTATAGTCAGCCTCACCGTCTGCAGTCACTATCATCATGGCTGTAGATCTAGCATGCTTACAACTAGCCCTGTTCGACATAATTTCCCGTGCGTAGATGCCCATGCATTGCACGGAACACCAAGATTGGGGGTGGACGTCTACGGCAGCGGCCATCGAGCCAGATTTTTCCACGGCCTTCTAGATGTGGTGGGGAGGAGATAAGGCTGATTGTGAGAGACAAGGAGTTTTTTGTAAATAGGGAACACGTGCGGGCATCTTTTTGCAAAAATGGAGAAGCTTGGTTTGTATGCGTCAGATCTAGATCCGACGGCTATTGGTGAAAGATGGGAGGCACAACATCATCACCAACTCAGGACCTGTTTGATTCGCAGGATTTTGAAAACGCAGGAATAGGACACGACAATATTACAAGTTTCAAACTGATATTACAAATGTTACGAGTAATGCTGCACCTACGAAGAGGGAATTACTAGGAAGTTTACGTAAGAACTTTCGTTACTTTAGGTGGATGCAACATTATCGTACAAACTAAAATCCACCGCCCTGACAAGTCACTAATGGGCAAATAAGTTTTGAAGTCTCTAGACACTTGATGTTTCAAAAACAAATTCAGCTTCTGCGGAGACTTTGTCATTTAGACTTAGACGCTTGCGGTGATCAGCACACCATTCATTGTTGCGCCAGAGAACGCCAAACCTCATTACCTTGAGCACACTGGCCTCTAGAAGAAAGAACCTAGCCAATTTAATCTTAGATGTGCTGCCTCGGTAGTCGATCAAATCAATTTTTGTAAGATGGAGATCAAGGCATTCGATGAGATTGTTATAGTGCAGCACATTTTTCACTTTCGGGTCTTTTTTTATCTGCAAAAGAAGAGAACATATTAGAGCAGCTGGCTGCATAAGATTGTCGTGTCATCAAGAGGTACCAATATCATTCGCTCATACGATAGGGTTGGCTGGCTAGTGATATTTTTCACTCTCTCTCTCTCTCTCTCTCTCTCTCTCTCTCTCTCTCTCTCTCTCTCTCTTTCTGTTTCCTCTCATTTAACTAGGAGCACGTGAAGAGCTTGGGCATTTGTTGCCTTCCACTATGTGGCCGATGCCATATTTCGCAAAAGTATGCCACACAATACGCATCGATGTCAACTCAAAAGATTTTGGCACCGCTCTCGCGATGTGAGAGAGTTGGCACCGTTGTGCACACAGACCCACATGTATAAACAAATCAATCAAACCAACTACACCAGCCTCTCACTCTCCCAAACAAGTGTTCTTTGATTGCCTCAGTCCTCTCTCTCTCCCACGCAGTGTTTTTTCATTGCGTGAGTTAATTTGGCACCGGAGCAAAGTAGGTGATCCAGATTGGGGCACCAGGTGAGCAATGGAGGAGCATCAATGCCAAATGCATCACAAGTGAATTTGGCACATGTTTTGGCCTACATAGCCCACTTTTGTACTCCCTCCGTCCCAAAATTCTTGTCATAAATTTGTCTAAATACGGATGTATCTAGTTACATTTTAGTGTTAGATACATCCGTATATAAACAAATATAAGACAAGAATTTTGGGACAGAGGGAATACTACCTCGTATTTAGTATAAAATTTTTATCATAGATTTGCCTAAGAAAATGCCAATGCATGTCACTAAGAATTACACCATTTGAAATTATGTTCAAATACGAATCCAACTATATAGTTCTTAGTGAGATGCATTAACATTTTGTCAGTTAAATCTATGGTCAAATTTTGATACTACAAAATTGGAAGAGTAAACCAGGACAGAGGTAGTGCTTGCTCTTAGGGTAACAATAGATTTACTGGAGTAGTCTAAGTTACTTTCCACTATGACTAGCCTAGGCTACTATAGTAGTACAGCATAAAAACGATGCAGGTGATCACGTGAGAAAAAATACTAAAAACATTTCTTTCCGTGCAGTGTGTAGATGCAGTTTTGAACACTACACTTGTCATCGTAATTTGGGAAAATTACAAAAAATTGAGCTACATTGTGAATAGCGTTTACTTATAGGAAAGAAGTTTCACCTCGATGAGTAGCTTCTTAGTGCACGGAAAGCATGTAAGGAATCCAACAACTTGATCCAGATTGGGGCCGGCAGATTTTAGTGCTAAGATCTTCACTGTGCGCATGGACTGGGTCAAGCTTGTGGGAATCATTTTCTGGAAGACGGTCGTAAATACATCAAGAAGAAATTTAAAAATGTGAATTTCAAGAAGACGGAGAAGAAGATGAGTGTTGTACCTGAACGATTACGGATCCAATAAAGAGTTTGGAGAATTTGGCAGACGAGTACACGAACGCTGTCAATTTCGGCACGCCAATTACCTTGATTTTTGTTGGACCTTCTAGATCTGATACGAGCAATCTCTCAAGGAAAGGCGCATTCTCAATGACCATAACGTGGAACAACTGGAGTGATCTCTTCCCAATTGATGTCTTGTTGCGGGGCCAGCAAGACACATAAATCCATCGGAGATTCGTTGAGGCGATGTGGAGGCTAATGAACCCGTGGATCTTCTCAAGACAAAGGTACTCGAGCGTAGTACAGCTGCGGAGCAGGTGCTCCATAGCCTTCTTAGAGATGACAACGTCGAAGAGGTCGAGCTGCTTGAGTTGAGGGAGAAGAAGGGCGGGCGTGGCATTAATCTGGGGAAGATAGCAGGAGTTGAAGCTGGCGCGGCGCAGGGTTGGCGTGAGGCGGAGTGCAGACGGCGGTAGAGAGCGACATCGTCCAGCTTCAAAGTTGAGCTCCTCTAGCTGATCTAGGGCGGGGATAAGAACCACTCGTCGAACTTGGGTTGGACCTTCTAGTTGGTACTGAACATGCGGATGTCAAGGCGTCTGGCTGGCCCAGGGTGCGATGAAAGGATCTTGGAGACTGCGGCCATGCATTTGCAATCCCCGTTGCAGATGTAGCTGTCGACGGTGAGGTTGAGGGGGACGCAGCACCAGAGGGGGCGCCGCCGCCGGGAGAGCAGGGCGGTCCACACGGCAGAGTTGGTGGGGAGGAGTCCGATGATGACGAGCAGCATGTCGTCGGGGAGGCTGCTGATGAAGTCCAGGCTCGCCGGATGCGGTTTTGGCTCGAGCCGCCTCCGCTTGTTGGCTTCCTCACCGTCCATCTCAACCGGCAGCGACGCCGGTGTACACGTGTGCTGGTGTGTGTTGTGTGCTGGGTGTGCGCGAGTGTGTCCTTCTGTGCATGCCGCCTCGCAGTGGTGAATTGTGCACGAGTGCGTCCTTCGCGTGCAAGAAGTTTTCCTCAATGCGCCCTCTATTTACTAGCGTGCGGGGTGCTACCCCGAGTGGTTTCAACTTTGTTTACTTCACCGCATGTCAGATGGGCCTCTAGTTTACCTATTTTCACCCACTGCCACATGGGCCAGCACACGAAGATACAGAACACGAGCTGACAAGGCAGCATGTGGATTGGTTGACCGGTCAACTAAACAATATACGGAGCTATATGCTGACACAGTGAGCGTATAATCCGTCGGTATAGAGAATTTGAGTGAGAGGGGAGGCCCGTGAGAGATAGCAGAGAGAGAGAGAGAGAGGGAGAGAGAGAGAGAGAGAGAGAGAGAGAGCAAGAGCTACTCCCTCCATTCGATAATGTAGTTCCAACATTTTTTAAGTCAAACTTTTGAAACTTTGACCAAGTTTATAAAGAAATTACCAAAGATAAATAATAGTATGAAGTAAGTACATGTTGTGATGAATCTAATGATCGTTCCAGATGTAAATGTTTTTCCCCACATATACCTGGTCAAACTTTTCTGAGGTTTGACTTTTCAAAACATCCATATGCTTATGGACGTGACAGAGTCCTTAACTGGAGAGAGAGAGACAGAGAGAGAGAGAGAGAGAGAGAGAGAGAGAGAGAGAAAAGTGTGTGTGCGTGTGTGAAAGAGACATGGACAACACACGATAAAAGTAGAGAAAAAGTGTGCGTGTCTTATGCAAACAGATCACACATGCATCTTCGACAATGGAGGCAAAGTGAGGAGATAGTGTGTGGTTGTTTGGAACCAAGAGAGCAAGACCCCTAGCATGTGGCCAAGAGGGGTCTGACAAACAAGAGATAGAGGTCGAGAGAGACGTACGGAGAAAATGCAGACATGGGGAGGAGAGAGTGTGTGTTTTTCATAGAGAGATCCCTTGGAGATCGTGATGGGACTACATGGGTGGGAGATCGAGTGACAAGGTGTGTGTGCATGATAGAAGATGCCCCGAGAGATATCAAGATAGACGTATGGATGGAAGGAGACAATACGTGTGTTCCTGATGGCTAGTAAGAGATAATCATACTTAGGAGGGGGGTCCTTGCGTCTATGATGGAGTGAGGGATTATGGTACTTAGGGGGGTGCGTGTCACATGGAGAGAGAACAAGGGCGGAGAGTGTTGGATGGGTCTATATGTATAGCGTGAGCGAGACATGTGTATGTGTGAACCAGGGAGATATAAGGCCAGTTTGGCTTGCGTCCTGAGCATCTTTTGCCTGGCCTGGGGTTGTGGCTGGATTTCATGCATGCTTGTTTGGTTGCTACCCTGTGAAAAAGAAAGCCTGCCTGGCCTGGGTTCCCTTGCACTTTAATTAGCCTGGCTGAACTCCAGACACTGCAAGTAGCCTGGCCCAAGCGACCGATTTCGAACGCCTGGGCGTGTCTGGTCATGTGGCCATGAGGATAACAACAACTTGGATGGATATTAGCATTAAATAATGGATGCATGGATTGATTGATGGGACGTTTATGCTTTGCCTGGCCCAGGCATCAACCAAACGCTTCAGCACCACACAAGCCTGGCCAGGCAGAAGTATTTTACATCTCACGTCCACACCAGGTAGTACCGGCCATCAAGGCATGAGGGTCAGGTCATGAACCAAACTGATCAATAAATTTTGAGAGAGATTGAGGAGCCCCGATAAGGCTGAGTGGTGCGTCAGATAGCTGAGAGGGGGAAAGAGATATTCCATCCGCTCGATAATGCAGTGCATGTAATTTTTTTAGAAGTCAAACTTTGGAAACTTTGATCAGGTTTACGCAAATGTTATTTATCTCTACAATACCAAAGATACATCATAAAAAACTACATCTCATGCTGAATCTAATGGTATATGTTTGCCGTACTAGATGTAATTCTTTTTCTCCATGTACATGGTCAAACTTTGTGATGTTTGACTTTTCAATAAATCTATATGCTATGGACCGAGGAGAGTGCCTCAGTCGAGACAGATCAAGTGTGTGTGAAGGAGAATGAGTAAGTGTGCAAAAAGAGTATGTGTGTGAAAGAGAAAGTGACAACAAACGATAAATTAGAGAGAGAGTGTGTTTTTTCGTTTCTTATGCGAACATATCATGCATGCATCTCTGAGATGGAAAAGCGAGGCGAGCTGATACATGAAGATAGCTAGTGTGTGATTGTTTGCAATGGAGAGATACGCCCCTGTAGCACATGTCCAGTAGAGGTCTGGCCAACAAGGAATAAAGGTCGAGAGGGACACATGGATGGCATGGACGCATCGGGAGGGAGAGAGGGTTTGTTTGTGATAGAGAGATCCCGTCGAGATCGTGAGGGGACTATATGGGTGGGAGATCGAGGGAGTGCGTGCACGATAGAAAGATGCCCCGAGAGAAATCGAGATAGACCATGCACATGTTTGTGATGGAGACTAAGATTAGCTAGTCATATACATATAGGGGGGCTGTGTGTGCCTACAATTGAGTGAGAGACCATCATACTTGGCTAGCTGGGCATGAGATTGTGTGTGTGCACGTGTGAGATGGAGAGAGAACGAGGGAGAGAGATAGAGTTTTAGATGGGCCTATCGAGTGCGAGTGAGATATGCATGTGTATGTGTGACCCAGGTGGATGGATAGTTTGAGAGAGGGGGGGGAAGAGTGTCGGTGTTCTTGGAACGGGGTTCCCAGAATTGCCTGCCTGCGGCCTGCGGCGTGGCTCGAAAGGGGGACCAGCACGGCCCATCTTCATCAACACAAGACCCAAGACCCTCGCTAGGGGCCAAGCCTCGCCGGTCGGACGACACGACGCTTCCTCAGGCGCGGCCTCATCTGGCTGGCTCACGAGGAGGCGGAGAGATCAAGGCGGGGTACCTCACGAGGTGCCCATGACGCAAGCCATGATGACCAAGGGTGCCAGGAGGGCGCCAGTACGTGCAGTGTCTCCCCTTTCCTCTTTGGTACAAAGGGGGCAAGCGCAGGCGAGAGGATCAAGCAAAGGCACGCATTTCGGTGCAACAAGACCAAGACCAGTCCAACGGTGGGAAGGAGGTCATCGTGGAGCCCAGAACCGCGTCACCACAGGGCCTTTGGCAGGCGAGGACCAACTTTAGTCAGGATAAGTGTACCCGATGTTCCCCTTCAAATTGGCCAATTGTTGGCGCCCTTCCCGCTCAATATTTGGGGAGAGGCCCAGGGCCTTTGCATATAAATAGGACTAGCCATCCCCAGGGTAGGGGGAGAGAAACCAGTTGGAAATACTTGGGCAGCAGAGAGAGAGAGAGAGAGAGAGAGAGAGAGAGAGAGAGAGAGAGAGAGAGAGAGAGAGAGAGAGAGAGAGAGAGAGAGAGAGAGAGAGAGAGAGAGAGAGAGAGAGAGAGAGAGAGAGAGAGAGAGAGAAGGGCGGCTGAACTCCCCCTAGCGGTTCGTCGGCCCACCTTAGAGCAGACCCTCGCGAGGCTGTTCTCCTTTGTATTGTTCATCATCATCAGCCCAAGAGGCAATCCACCCACCACAAACTAGAGTAGGGTATTACACCACAATGGTGGCCCGAACTAGTATAAACACTGTGTCTCTTGTGTTGCTCATCTGGTAGTTTAGATCTTTGCGAGACGGAGAGGTAGAGGGCATAATCTCCGCGCGCACCCCAGAGTTTGAACCTTAAGGGTTTGCCGGAACCCGAAATCCAACATTTGGCGCGACAGGTAGGGGTGCGCCGGAATTTGCCTTTCTACCACTCGGCGTCCAGTCGCATCGTCATCGCCATGTCCGGCGACTAGGCAGGCAACCAAGATCCATGGGCGCCGTGGCCCGCCCGTGCGGAGCTGCCCGCCTCGGGCGACCCCGCGCCCCAGGCAGCTCGTGGTCCGTAGGGCGCTATGGGCCGCGGGCGACGCAGACAGACTTCAACAACCCTCACACCGCGGCAAGCGCGGTCGGCGGCAAGGGCCTCTAATCACGCCGCGACCACGACACCATACACCCGCCGGGAGCAGGCGAACTCGAGAGCCGCGCTCACGGTGGCCCTAGAGCTGCTGCAGTGTAGGCTGCTGGAAGGCGACCACGACGTGCTGCTAGAGCGGGTCACCGAACTCCTGGGTTTTGCTGCTTCGTGGGCTCCCCCCTTCTGCATCCAGCTCCCGTATCAAGCCCAGGGCGGCACGCGCGGGGGCCCTGCACGTTCCCGTGGGGCCCAAGGCTACCCCTACACCAGCGAATCCATCGGCGCCGGACTGACGGGGGCGCCTCCCCCGCCCTCGGCGCGTGAGGGAGAAGGACTCGGCGCGGCCCACGGCGCCAGCGGGCAGCCGCGCTACTACCCCGCGGTGGGCACGTCAAGCAGCGCTGCATGGCACATGGAGCACTACAGCACAGCCTTCGGATTGACGGTGCCAGAAGAATACGTGCCCCACATGATGGACCAAGGGCATGCTCACGAGGGCAAACAAGGCCCGCTTCTCAGCCCAGGCTGGGGAGACGAGACACCAGAAGCTGAACTCTTCCAGGAGCCCCAGGACGGCTCCACCGGCCACGCTGGAAGTGACAACTATCGGGCACCGCTAATCCCTCAGGAGCAGGCGTATGCTAATCATGGATCGCAGGAGGTGCAAGTCGCCGCAGCAAGCAGCTGCCCCGCTCCCACAGTCTCCTACCCCTCGGGAGGAGGGTGCAGGGGGCTGCAGGAGAGGGGCAGAGATCCGACATCTCCACCGCAGCGTTCGAAGCAAGGCGTTCTCAGGAGGTAGGCCCTCCGCTGGGGAGGCCCCTAAGGGCCTGCCCCCAGCGGAGGACCCGTGGTCGTCGGGGGAACCGCTGGCGACCGCTCTACCCCACCGGCGGCGTCCTGGTTTCCGGTCGTCGTTGGTAGCACTAGAGTGTGGCGCAAGGCAGGGCCCTCGTCTAGCGATATGAAGCAAGGCCGGTACCTGTGAAGAAGGCACAATGCCTGTGAAGCTCACCGCCCCGTGACACTCTCACGTAATAATGAGTGGGGTTGTACACGCCCCAGCGTCTCAGGGGTGCTGGCCTCAGGCCCTGGGGCTCCGTCCTACGCCCAGTAGCAGCATTTAGCTCCGCGCTGGTGACAAGACGTCAAAGACTAGATTAGGTGCCGGACGCGGCCTTTTGTCTGCTTTCGTTGACTTCTTCTTTGGTTGTAACTTTTCCCCCGCTGGATTTAAGTTGGATTCTAATTTGAGATTTGCGTATGTTCGGGGAAGGGGTGCGTAGTCTCGTTCGAGCCATTTCTCGCGTTTTGGTTACCGCTTCACCACAGCTGCCTCCCCTCGCGAGCCCCTCGCGAGTTGGGCCAGGCCTGACTCGAGCACAGCCCAGACTGCCGCTATTGCTCCGTCTCAGGAGAACTTTCCGGTGCCTGCGGAGGGTGTCCTTTCATGAAAAGGCCCGGAGCCTGTGAAGAAGGTGAATGCCTGTGAAGCTATCGCGTTTGGGAAAAGGCCCAGAGCCTGTGAAGAAGGCGAATGCCTGTGAAGCTATCGCGTTTGGGAAAAGGCCCAGAGCCTGTGAAGAAGGCAAATGCCTGTGAAGCTATCGCGTTTGGGAAAAGGCCGAGAGCCTGTGAAGAAGGCGAATGCCTGTGAAGCTATCGCGTTTAGGAAAAGGCCCGGAGCCTGTGCAGAAGGCGAATGCCTGTGAAGCTATCGCGCTTGGGAAAAGGCCCGGAGCCTGTGAAGAAGGCGAATGCCTGTGAAGCTATCGCGCTTGGGAAAAGGCCCGGAGCCTGTGAAGAAGGCGAATGCCTGTGAAGCGATCGCGTTTGGGAAAAGGCCCAGAGCCTGTGAAGAAGGCGAATGCCTGTGAAGCTATCGCATTTGGGAAAAGGCCCAGAGCCTGTGAAGAAGGCGAACGCCTGTGAAGCCCTCACGTGTGGGAAAAGGCCCGGAGCCTGTGAAGAAGGCCAGCGCCTGTGAAGCCCTCCGCCAGCGACACCCGCGCGTCCTACGGATTCAACTAGAAAACACTCAGGACACCATTTCCTCCCACAGGCTGCCTCCGGGCCTGCGCGAGACAAAGGTAAACCTGCCAGCCGCCAGGCGTGGGTGCTCGCGCAATATAACAGTTGCTAAGTACGATGAATACAGGTTTTACATGAGGCGCTCCCCCTCCCAAAATGCTCTCACAAGCCATCAGGGCAAAAACCTGAGTTCTACTCATGCAGGGTAAAGAAGACAGGAGCTGTACATGCTCAGTCGGATAAATCCCCCAATGCATCCTCAGGAGCACCTCCCGAGCCGCCGCTGGCATCGCTGAACTCACCATCGCTGTCAAAGTCGCCGCCTGCGGCGCCAGGACCGTTCACCACACCACCCTCGTCAGCCGCCACGATCGCGTCGTCGTCGTCCGAAGCGAAGGCCCTGACAAGAGCGTCCACGTTGTCTTCCACCCAGTGCGCCAGGTCGTCACGGACGGCCTAGGGGAGTGGGGCAATGGTGGCGTCAAAGTCGAAGTGGGGGTCCATGTTTTGGAGATGGCTGAAGACGCGGGAAAAGCCGCGCCCGAGCAGGGCGCGGCTCCTCTCCTCCACCAACCTGTCAGCCCTGACCGACCGCACCTCCAGCTGTGTCACCACGGCGGTGAAGAACTGCAGGTTGCCGGCATAGTTGATCGTGTGCGGCTCGCCAACAGCCGCCTCGCAGATGTTACCCTAGGCTGCATTAGCCCTCTCCCTGAGCGCGGCAAGCATGGGGCCATGCACATGCACCAGGACCTGCCGCTGGCGTATTTCATCGGCATTCTGGCGCTCGACGGCCTCAGCCTCCTCCACCCGCTGACGAAGACGGAGCACCTCGGCCTGGGAGGCAGCCAACTCCTTTTGCGCTGCCTCAAGGACAGCCCGGGAAGCGTCGGCCCGCCGCGTCGCCTCATCCCGTTGGGTCCTCTGGGCTGCGGTTCTTCCCTCAGCCTCGACCCGGATAAGCTCCCACCTCCCCTCGAACTCACGCTCGAGGCCCTGGCGCGCCGTCGCCACCCGACAGCCAACCTCCTCCAGGACACGTGCTTCCCGTGCGGCGACATCATCTTCCGCCTGCGTCACCAAGCGCTCCCTCGTCTCCAGCCGCTCGTACTGGCGGGTGCGTTCGGCTGCTTCCCGCGTCAACGCTTCCTCACGCTTTCGGAGCTCAGCGGGGTCGCCGGAGGCCACCTTCATCAATGCAAGGGCCGCCTCGCGCAGGTCCACTTGCTCCTCCAACGAGTGGCACTGGGCCAAGAGCTCCCGAGCCCGTTCCTCCGCTACTTCTCGCCGTCGATCGGCTCCCCGGGCCTCCTCAGCGGCCTGAGATCGAGCCGCCCGAGAGGCCTCCAGCGACGCCTTCGCCTCTTCATCATCAAGGTCGCGCTGATGGCGCACGAAGGCGATGGCGGCCTCCAGCTCGCGCCTCCCTGCGGCCAGGCGCAGGCCCTCGGCTTCCAGGCACGCGTCCTCACCAGCGAGCTCCTCCCCAAGCAAGTCCACCACGTCGGTCGCCCTGCGAAGGAACTCTTGGCGATGAGCACGGCGCTCCCGAGCGCGCTCGAGCACGTCTTCCACACCATCATCTACCCCGAGCAAGCGCCGCGGGCCACAAATCATCGCTCCCCCTCCAGGCAGGGGGCTGGGGGCTGGCGCCCTCACTACGGCCGGGAGCGCCGTACCAGAAGCCCAGCCTGAGGCCGGCGCGTCTCCAGAAGAAGGGCGCAGGGGGCTCCTCAGCCAGTCACAGCCCGCAGCCAGGCGAGAAGCCCACGGCAGGCTGGCTATACCGAGAGGAGGCCCGCGAAGGAAGATCTCAGGAAGAGGAGGACCGCGGTGCGCCTCGGGACGATCCACCCCTTCATTTGCCCTGACCACCAGAGCAGTGCTTCACGGAGCACTTAGGAACGGCGGAGGAGACGAAACCAGAGGAGGCGGCGCCTCAACGACTTCCACGAGCTCGGCCGGAAGAGGCCTGCGGAGTGAGGATCAGTAGACGCAGCAAGGGGATCAGGAGCCAGGAGAGGAGAAGGCTTACTCGTCAATGGCGAAGTATTTCTGGCGCTTCAGCAAGCGACAAGAGAACTCATCACCCAGGGCCTCCCTTTTCCTACGGAGGGCCTCAAAGTCTACACGGAAGCGGCCCAAGAGGAGAGCGCAGGGATCAACCTGCGACGGAGATGGAGCATCAAGGTGATCCATGCCAGGGGCGCCTGCTTGACGCGCGCCGTCAATCGCCACGCCAGAAGACGCGGCCGGGGGCTCAAGGGCCTCGGCCCCAGGAGCCGGGAGAAGCTGCTTGCCACCCTCAGCCTCAGTAGCATGGGTCTCAGGAGCTGCCCCTCGGGAGCATCACCAGGCCGTCGTCCTCCCGCACTCGTTGAAGTTGGTGGCCAGAGCCGGGCTGAGCTTACCCAGGCACTCCAGATTGAGTATGGTCGACCGACCAACGGCGGGGGCCACCAACAGTAGCGGGCGAGATGGAGGCATGGGTTTCTCCCCTTTCTCCTCCTTCGTCGGAGCCATGGCGACGGAAGGGAGGGGGAAGATGTGAGATTGGATTGGAGGCAAGCGCCGGAGTCTGAGGGAAGGAAGAATGGGGGACGTTCGAGCAACAGGAAGGGGAGCGGCTGTGTATGACTGCGAGTTCACCTAGCCGGGCGCAAAATAAGGAGGGCGTGGGGGAACAGTGCCGCCCACATCCAATCAATAGCCACTCGGCACCCAAGGCCGCAGGCTGTTAGGGCCCGCGGCGCTTCGCCCTTGCCCTTTCGCCTCTCAGCACGGCCATGTCCGAGCGTGCCTTGGGCCCGGGGGCTACTGTCGGCGTTCTGGGAACGGGGGTCCCCAGACTTGCGTGCCTGCGGCCTGCGGCATGGCTCGAAAGGGGGCCCAGCACGACCCATCTTCATCAACACAAGACCCAAGACCCTCGCGAGGGGCCAAGCCTCGCGGGGCGGACGACACGGCGCTTCCTCAGGCGCGGCCTCATCAGGCTGGCTCACGAGGAGGCGGAGAGATCAAGGCGGGGTACCTCACGAGGTGCCCATGACGCAAGCCATGACGACCAAGGGTGCCAGGCGGGTGCCAGCCCGCGCAGTGTCTCCTCTTTCCTCTTTGGTGCAAAGGGGGCAAGCGCAGGCGAGTGGATCAAGCAAAGGCACCCATTTCGGTGCAACAAGACCAAGACCAGTCCAACGATGGGAAGGAGGTCATCGTGGAGCCCAGAACGGCGTCACCACAGGGCCTTTGGCACGCGAGGACCAACTTTAGTCAGGATAAGTGTACCCGATGTTCCCCTTCAAATTGGCCGATTGTTGGCGCCCTTCCCGCTCAATATTTGGGGAGAGGCCCAGGGCCTTTGCATATAAATAGGACTAGCCACCCCCAGGGTAGGGGGAGAGAAACCAGTTGGAAATACCTGGGCAGCAGAGAGAGAGAGAGAGAGAGAGAGAGAGAGAGAGAAGGGCGGCTGAACTCCCCCTAGCGGTTCGTCGTCCCAGCTTAGAGCAGACCCTCGCGAGGCTGTTCTCCTTTGTATTATTCATCATCATCAGCCCAAGAGGAAATCCACCCACCACAAACTAGAGTAGGGTATTACACCACAATGGTGGCCCAAACTAGTATAAACCCTGTGTCTCTTGTGTTGCTCATCCGGCAGTTTAGATCTTTGCGAGACGGAGAGGTAGAGGGCATAATCTCCGTGCGCACCCCAAAGTTCGAGCCTTAAGGGTCTGCCGGAATCCGAAATCCGACAAAGTGCTCCGAGACGACATAGTGGTGCGTGAGAGAGTTACGGGCAAAGAGCCAAGGAATTTGTGTGCTTATGATGAGTGCACCCAAGATATCTAGCTTGGACTAGCTAGAGTATCATACATAGTGTGCGAGAGAGACCTATAGATGGTGTATATATGCATGCGAACTAGAAAGACCCCCCCACACACACACAAAGAGAAAGAGGGGGAGAGAGGGAGAGAGAGATGGAGAGAAAGGGAGAGGGACGAACAAGGCTTTTGTGTCGGATGCGTGCGACAGAATTGAAGATTGTCGGCGAGAGAGAGAGAGAGAGAGGGAGAGAGAGAGAGAGAGAACAGGAGTCCGGGAGAGGGGGAGGTCGCGTTTTATGCATCAAAGACTGATATAAACCATGTTTCGATATAAACTTGCATTCAAGTATTTAAATTGGAGAACATGTTGTCTGCAATCCACACATGAACGGATATATGCGTATATCAAACAACTTCATTAATTTGACTTTCAACATGTTCATGTAGTACTATAATATTGTACAAGATGCTACTCGATTGAGGTGTTCAATTTTGGATTTAGTACACTATTTTGACCTACTGAACGAGCTATTTCATTGAATCGAGATATTTCATTTTGGGTTTGATTCGCGTTTTTTGACTGAGTCAACTATTTGTCATATAGTAAATCGCTAGCAACGAGCATGTGAAAACACATTACACCCGAGCATCATCTCTCCATCTAAAAAAGAAGTGGCAAGCTAATATTTCAAAATTTGATCCGCATCGACTTGGTAAGGTAAACATGGATGCTCGTTCTCCCAAAATTTGAACGAACCGTTAAACATCCTCTCTGCGCGGTGGAATTCGCCGGAGCAAATAAATTGGAGACACGAAATTACCATCCTATGTGGGACACGCATCAATTGGCCCGTTGTACATCGAGGGTAGGTTCGTAACTTCATCCAAGCGCGCCTTCTCCTCGGCCAAAATGACATGTGCCGAATATTTCATAAACCATGGTCGGCAAAACACGCTCTCCTCGCACGAAATAGCTTGCGCCCACTATTTCAAAACACGCTCTCCCCGCCCGAAGTCGCACGCGTCCACTATAGTTCAAAACACGCCCTCCTCGTCTGAAATCGCTCCCGCCCACTATTTGGGGAGAAGCAAAGTTGTTGTACTATCCCCGACCCTCAGTACACAGGCCCAAGCCGAGAAGCCTATAGGCAAGGGTAGAACTGTAACTCCCCCTCACATTTCAGACAAATGCGTCCGTAAGACATGGTTCCACTCCCCTCCTAATCCCCCCCCATTCATACCTCGTGGGCGCCAAATCACCTTCTCCCCGGGAAGCTACCTTCTCCCGAGCGGTGAAACCTCAGCCCCACCTCCATGGCGCCCCCACCGCACCAACTTCACAGCCGCCCTCCTCCCTAATGCCAGAGACGTTGTCCATTTTCCGTCGTGCACTGGGTCGTGTGCCTCTTACTCCGTGCTGCTGGTGCTGCCTCGACGACGGTCGCGGGAACCGTACCGAAGCCGATTCACCCCCGCTGTTTTTCACGGCACCGGAGCGGCTCCAACTTCGGATCCGTCCAGAGTCCTGGCGCTGCTTCCGTGTAGCCGTTGACCGTCGCAACATCGCTCTTTCCCTGCCGCCGGTCGCCACCGCAACCGCGCCGGCCTCACCGACTCGGCAGCTGGACCTGCCTACTTCACCATGCCGCCAGATAGGTCGCACCCTCATTTCAAATCACTTTATTTAGGCGTCAGTTGTCTGAATTTTTTTCCTGGGCCAATCGATTCCCAATGGGAAGCAGCACCCCTCGAGGCGGCGGAGCTCCTAGGCTGCCGGTTGGCTGGTGTCTAACGTAAGGGTGCGGGGCCGCAAGTTCGCCGCAGAAGTAGCGCTTAGATGGCTATCTTTTAGAGTTGCATGGGTTGAAGGTACTGCCGCCGCCGGATCTAGATGACGGGGAGTCTTTGTGGATTGGCCCGGGGGTGGCGCAACCACGGCAGTGCGGTGGGGCGGGGAGCGGGGTTTTGGCCGGGGCCACGGACGGCAGAGGCAGGCTGCTCTGCCGTTGGTCGCTGGCTCTTCGGGGAAGATTCCGAACAGTGTCACCCGGGAGGAACAAGACGGCCAGCCATCCGGCGTAGATCGGACAGTACCAAAATAAAATAAAATCGTGTGACCCCAATTTAGTCTCCAGTCAACAGATGTGTGACCACTCTCGTACCTTGTTGTTGATCTCTCAGTGTATTTCTTCATATCAAAGAGATATGTCGTTCTTAACATTATGCGTTATCTGCATCTTCAGACACACCGTCTTCTGACTCAACGCAGCTGCTCCAACAAGGGAAGCATACACAAGAAGGGAGCTATAGTCCCCACTCAATAGTTCCCTACATCGAATGCGCGTGCCTGACATGGACAGCCACAACAACTGCAGAGCCATCGACAAGTCAGCACATGATGCTGACTCCTATGGATGGCAGCCAGATAGGTTGTACCCTCATCTTACTTGTGTGCAACATTTATGGCTTTGTTATTCATCTAAGCATGGAAAATAGATCATCACATTTCACTATATATTCATGCTTATCTCTTACGGGTCTTGTTCAGGAGTTAACGTTGTTCCATAGTTCAGCTAAGATACTTGTTCTTTAGGTAACGTTGTTCCATAGTTATCATCCATCAGCCAATGCTATCACACAGGCTGGTGATTATAGTATTATACCACTTCTAGTATTACCTATGTTGTTCTTTAATACTTCTGTGTGCCATCTAGTTAATTTCGATTACAAACGATACATATTATGTATCTTTCATCTGTGTTCTCCCTTTCGTTTATGAGACCTGTTTCTGCTAGTTAACCCCAGTCCTACTATTTATGTCGTCTCCTACAGGCACTCATTACATAAATCTAACTACTAGTTGTCTTCCATGCATGTCAGATATAATTGCGCACACCGATATATCCACAAGAACCTCACGGAGCAATGTGAAGGCCAATAAACTTGATGTCAATGATACCCAATATGATGGAACATGTAAAGACAGTTCTTCAGAAGACTTGCAGAAAGATGATGAATCCTCTTCACACCACAAGGTCCTTGCTCTAACTTGGCCTGTGGTATGGGTACAACATGCATATAATGTCCTGGAGTGTATCTACTCTGTTGCAATGCCATGTGCTTAGCATGCTGATCATGCATGTAAATATGTCATGCTTTCCTGTTTTTCAGTACCTATTCCATTCATGATAACATGTTTTCAAATTCAAGTACTGTCATTCTACTCTATCACAATGCCATCTGCTTAATTTGGGCATCATGCTTCTGAATATCTTATGCATTGTTATTCATCAGTATGTACTTCATCTGCCTACCATACCATGTTTTTTTTACATTGAAGTGTTGTTCTAGTGCTCTGTTGCAATGCCATCTTATTTCCCAATCATACACGTGTATGTTGCCTTAGTTATTTCTGTACGTATTCCGCTAGCATACAGTTTTACATTCAACTAGTGTTTTTTTTGCTGTGTTGTCCTGTCGTATCCCTAGCTCTTACACCATACTCCCTCCGTCCGGATTAAATGTTGCCAAAATGGATAAAAAAGGATGTATCTAGAACTGAAATACACCTAGACCCATCCATTTTTTTCTGGATGCAGGGAATACATGTCAATATGTCATGCCTTTCTATTCTTCAGTACCTATTCCATCTCTCTGCTATCGCATGCTTTATAATTAAAGCACCATTCTTCTATACAAGGCATGCAAGAGGAAGACGACTATGTTAGAATCTGAAGGGTTACAAACAAGGCCTTTGCAAAAGATCCAAACGCCAGGAGATAATAAACCAACTCCAGTTTTTATAGATACTGCTCCAGCACAGAGAAACCAAACTCCTACTGATAATAAGCAGATTCCAGTGGCCAAAGAACTAGTCCGCTCCAGTCCAGCAAAAATATGTCAACTCCATTCTAAGAAGCGTGTGCGTATCCTTGCATCATGAAATTTTATAGCATGCTAATCATATTTTCTACATGTTTCTTACCCATCTCTCTTTTGGAAAATAAGCTTAACGAATAGAAGAATTTCTGCACTGGTATCGTCTGTGAGGAAAGATTTTTGCAGGAATTCTCTGTGCTCCAATGCTGAAGTAAGTACCTGTTGTATATCACTATATTTTTACATCAGCATGTATTTTGTTAATCGGCGTGAATCTAACCTAATATGTCATGCCTTTCTATTCTTCAGTACCTATTCCATCTCTGTTGTAGCATGTTTTATAACTGAATCACCATTCTTCTATATAAGGCATGCAAGGGGAAGACGGCTATGTTAGAATCTGAAGGGTTACAAACCAGGTCTTTGCAAAAGATCCAAACGCCAGGAGATAATAAACCAACTCCAGTTTTCATAGATACTACTCCAGCACAGAGAAACCCAACTCCCACTGATAATAAGTAGATTCCAGTGGCCAAAGAACTAGTCTGCTCCAGTCCAGCAAAAGAATGTCAACTCCATTCCAAGAAGCGTGTGTGTATCCTCGCATCATGAAATTTTATAGCATTCTGATCATATTTTCTACATGTTTCTTACCCATCTCTCTTTTAGAAAATAAGGTTAAACGATACAAGACTTCCTCCATTGGTATCGTATTCGAGGAAAATATCTTGCGGGAATTCTCTGTGCTCCAATGCTGATGTAAGTACCTGTTGTATATCACTATATTTTTACATCAGCATGTATTTTGTTCATCGGCGTGAATCTAACCTTTATCTAATCTAAAATTAGTTGTAGCAAAATATTAAAGGCGCCAATGTTGATTTTTGTAAGGAAAACTGCCTGGTAGTTTTGCATACTGAGTTGCATGAATGTACTATCTCATATCATGCACATTACTGAATTGTAGTGCTTCTCTGGTTGCCCATTCATTCATTGTGTCAATGTTGCTTTCGTATTACCTTACCTGGCTGATGATAGTTGTGCCATATTGTGTTAATTTGGTGTAGGCTAGTTGCCCAAACGTTCATTGTGTCAATGTTGCTTTCCTATTATCTGACTTGGCCAATGATAGCAATGCTAGTGTGTTAATTTTGTGCAGGCTGCTGAAGATAAGAAGACAAACTCTGAAAACAGCAAGGCAACCCCATTGTTTGTTTCCAGTAAATCTAGGCAAGGTAATATGGCAATAACTCATGATTAATTTGTTTGGTTCCCGTCCTAATTTATGTTATGATGCAGTGGTTGAGACACTCTCCACTACCAATAATACAAGCCTGCCAAAATCGCCATCTGAATCTGTTCAGTATCCTCTGTCTCGAATTCAACGAAATAAATGTATGTTTGTGAACCAATTAATGGCTGAAGCAATGATGGAAATGGTGGATGAATCAGAGGTGCAGAGTCGTGCGACACAACAACTGATCAATGTTGAGACAGTGTAGCAAAGCAGCAAGAACTTGCCCACATGCTTATGGGCGTCATCTGTGCTGAGGTTGCAGATTGTGACGTTGTAGATGGTTAGGTTGTGTTCATTTATTTGCACTGGCATCAATCTTTGATTGCCTAGTGGATGTAATTTCCTGTAATATATGCTGGATGTGCAACGTTATTCCCTGTATGTCGTACCTTTGCTTGATCGGTTTTGCTCCTGTGCATAATTGCTCGTCGTAATGGGCTCAAATTATCTAATTTGGCCTAAAGACATGAATGAACTTTAGTGGGCCCATTAAGTTAATGGGCCGTTACTAGGCCGAAAGTTAATGGTCGGCCCTCTTACCTCCCGAGTCGTTAACAGACCGACATCGAAACGGGCAATAGGTGGCCCCAATTTATTTCACGGGCCGTTAACAGGCCGTTACTAAGTTTGGGCTACATATGGCCCAACTATACTGTAGGCCTTTAGTAGGCCGAAAGAGACAGCGGGCTTTTACTGGACCATGAAGAGCATGGGCCGCTAAGAGGCCGAAAGTTAGGTCATATTGTAAATGGCCCAACTGTGTTGTGGGCCTTTAGTAGGCCGAAAGAGAAACCGGGCTGGTATTGGACCATGAAGGGCATGGGCCGTTAAAAGGCCAAAACTAAGGTCCGACTACAAATGGCCCAACTCGTTTATGGTCCGTTAACAGGCTGAAAGGCACACAGGGCTAGGAATTGGCCCAACACTTAAGTGGGTCGCTAAAAGGCCAAAACTCAGGTCCGAATACAAATGGCCCAACTGATTTATGGGCCGTCAACAGGCTGAAAGTGACATCGGGCCAGAAATTGGCCCAACACTTAAATGGACCGCTAAAAGGCCGAAACTCAGGTCCGACTACAAATGTCCCGTCAGATTTATGGGCCGTCAACACGCTGAAAGACACACCAGGCCGGAAATTAGCCCAACATTTAAATGGGTCGCTAAAAGGCCGAAAGATGTACATCCTGAAAATTGGCCCATCCATTAAATGGGCAGTTAACAGGCCGAAATCTCATCGGGCCGATATTGAGCCCAAATATATAGCGGGACGTTAACGGGCTCAAACTGACGATGGGTTGCAATGGTGTCAAATCTTTAACGGGCCGTTAACGGGCCGAATTGGCACATCTCGTATGGGCCGTGGGCTTAAATGGACCTGACACAAGTAGGCCTTATATGGGCCGGTGTCGGTGTCGAAACCAGTGGATCTCGGGTAGGGGGTCCCGAACTGTGCGTCTAGGCGGATGGTAACAGGAGACGGGGTACACGATGTTTTTACCCATGTTCAGGCCCTCTCGATGGAGGTAAAACCCTACTCCTGCTTGATTGATCTTGATGATATGAGTATTACAAGAGTTGATCTACCACGAGATCAGAGAGGCTAAACCATAGAAGCTAGCCTATGGTATGATTGTTGTTCTTGGTCCTACGGACTAAACCCTCCAGTTTATATAGACACTGGAGGGGGCCAGGGTTACACAGAGTCGGTTACAAGGAAGGAGATCTACACATCCGTATTGCCAAGCTTGCCTTCCACGCCAAGGAGAGTCCCATCCGGACACGGGACGAAGTCTTCAATCTTGTATCCTCATAGTCCAATAGTCCGGCTGTCCGGATACCCCCAATCCAGGACTCCCTCAGTAGCCCCTGAACCAGGCTTCAATGACGATGAGTCCGACGCACAGATTGTCTTCGGCATTGCAAGGTGGGTTCCTCCTCCGAATACTTCCTAGAAGATTTTGAACACGAGGATCGTGTCCGGCTCTGCAAAACAAGTTCCACATACCACCGTAGAGAGAATAATATTTCCACAAATCTAATTTGCTGACGTATTTCACAATGTGTCATCACACCATAGCCAGGTCACCAGTCGAATTGTTTTTTACAACCAACCTCAGCGTGTTTCGTGAGGCGGTTTCCTTGGCACGTCTTGTCGAAGCAGAGATCGTGTCCCCTCATTGTGGGATTCCCATCAATACGGACATGGGTAACCGAATCGTGCCCGTTGGTATGACTCCTCGATTGGAGGTAAGTCCCAAACGGTCATGAGGAGGGCACTTGGTATTCAATCTCTTTATAAAGAGACCAAGGCCTATTCTTTTCTTTCGATCTCAATCGAATCCACCTCCCGCCTCGAGTTCCAACACCCAAAACTCAGGTTTAGGCGCTTCGGACCTCCGATTATGTCCGGATCCAACCTTCAAGGTCGGTGGATGCCTTCCTCCGTCATGGAGGAAGACGTAATAAAGCTAAGGGAGGCTAGGAACTTGACCGGCGAAATCCCGCATAGGCTACCTGCTCAAGGGCAGGTTATTCCCACTCCCAAGCCCGGTGAGAGCGTCGTGTTCGTATCTCACTTCCTCCGAGGGCTAGGCTTCGCCCCAGATCCCTTCGTGAGGGCGCTTATGTTCTATTATGGGCTGGACTTCCACGATTTAGCTCCGGAATCTATCCTCCACATCTCATCGTTCATCGTCGTGTGCGAAGCTTTCCTCCGTATTACCCCTCACCTCGGACTGTGGCTAAAGACCTTCAAAGTGGAGCCGAAGATGATCAAGGGGCGGCACACAGAGTGCGGAGGCGCCGTAATAAGCAAAAATGCCGACGCCCCATGGCCCGAGGTCCCTTTCCAAGTGTTGTCCAGTTTATGGCAACAAGAGTGGTTTTATATCACAGCTCCCAGGGGTACCAAGTGGGTGGCCCCACCTGTCTTTTGCTCGGGTTCCCCGCCACGACTAACGTCATGGGTCAACAAGGGGCTGGACTAGGGGCCGGTAAAGGATGTGCCCATATTGCATATCCGCATCCGATATCTCCTTGAGAGAGATACCATTCTGGTCATGGTGATGCAAGTCATGTTAATTCGCCGAGTCCTGCCTTGCAAGCGTCATCCCCTTCGCATGTGGGAGTTCAATCCGGAGGGACTGCCAGCTCTTTAACACTTCCTCGACATGACGCCTGAGGAGATGTACAAATTGTTCTTCAGAACACAAATAATGTGTCCGGACACCACTGAGGATGCAGGTCTGAGCTGCAATCGCCCGGATACCCAAGTAAGTAGCCCCGCATCTGAACACACTGTCCGTTTATTTATCGCAACATCGCCCTAAAAAGGACGCTTTTTGACCAGGATTGGATAGCGAAGGCAAAGTTGATCAGGTGTCCGGCCCCCTCCCTGAGACCTCGCCAGATCCCGTGTTAACCAGGATGCTGGAGATCACGCTTTATCAAGCGCCTTCAGGAGAAGATAAAGGGGGGAACAAGGAGGCTAGCGCCTCCGCGAAGGAGGCTAGACGGGGAGGAGGAACTAAAACTTCCTCTCCCCAGGGAAGAAAGAGGACCGCCTCCGAGGACCCGGAGACAATGGTCTCCAAACGGGGGAAGAAATCTTCGCCGGAGGGTCCTGCCCCGGGGGATACCCCGACCGCACTATGCCCTCAACGGGATCAGCCCTCCACCGAGCTGTAAGTAAAAGGGTACTTGATAATGAAAATATCTTGCCTTACTTCTGAGGAAGATGAGAGAAGCATTTATCTTGCAGTTCGGATCTTAGCCCTTCCCAGCAGAGCTCGTCTTCAGGGGATCTTCTTCCAGAGAAGATGGAGAGCGAAACGCCTCCCCCTGCCATACCGCCTCGTGAGGCGGGCGACCCTGAGGTGTCGTCATGGAGGGTTTCTCCTGATCCGGCAAGGCCAGAGGGCAATCCTATGGACACCCGAAGTCCTCGGTGTCCAGCTCTTGAAGAGAGAAATCGAAAGAGTCTGGCATCGTCTGGTGTGCGGTCGGACGTACTGAGGGATCTGCTAGAGCGAGCAACTATCTCAGAAGAGCACCGCATGTTGATGGGTATGGTGAGTGAAAGGATTTCGTCCGCCGAAAGCGGGTTGCATGAATCCTTTACGAGTCTACTGACGGGTTTTGAGGTACGCGAAATGATGTACATTTTTGACAGTACCGCGCATTATTAGATGCGCCCTGTGTAGATAGTAGCCCCTGAGACTCTGGGTGCTGTCGAAGACGATGGCGCACAGAGGATCATAGTCCCAGGAATAATCTTGCCGCCTTAATATGCAGGTGGCGAAGTGTCCGGTGGCCAGCCGGACTGATGAGTTTGCCGAGTTAAAGCAGCAGCTTGACGTGGCAGATGCCGACATCGTACTTGTCAACAAACGGCTTGATAAGGCACAAGGTATGTGATTCCTCCGGTGACACATGGGAAGAGGAGCATGATGCCAGTATCTATAATGTATGTGAATGCAGACGGAGCTGCGGCCGTGGAGAACCTTCGGGCAGAACTTGCCCGAGCCAAAGAACAAGCTAGAAAAAGCAATGCGGCTGCCCTGAAGGCAATCGAGGAGCTGAAAGCCGAACGGGCTGCTCACTGCCAAGATGGCTGTGGAATTGAAGAATGCCACTGACCGTTGCAAGCTTCTTGAAAAGGAAGATGAAGCGAAGGGGACAAACATGAAGAAGGCCACGATGGCGACCAAAGACACCCGCTCTGCCATGAGAGCAATGAAGGAGGAGCTGCGTCAAGCCGGAGATATCGCGGCTGGGAAGCCCTTTATGTTGTGGACGAAGTTCGGAGATCCTAAGTACGCTCCTTTGGACCGGCTGTGGAGTTCTACGGACGCATATCTGGATTTAGCGGCGAGTGCTGCCGATGCGGCCAAATACTTCCGAGATCAAAGGGGTCGCGAAGTGGAAAAGCTGCTCTGGTCACAATTTAACGTTCCAGAGCGTCCAGTTCCATTGACTGATCGGTTGGCCGAATGGGCCGAGCTGAATTGATTGTCCGGTCTCGCCATGAGGTATGTTGTGGATCATCTGTGGCCGGAAAGGCCAAAGCCGAACAGTTATTTTAGTTTGGTGCAGCAGTTTCTTGGTGCGGTGCCACACATCAACGCAATGAAGAGGTCGGCGTGCGTAGAGGGTGCACGGATGGCCCTTTCCCGTGTGAAGACATACTGGGCGGAGATGGAGGTCACCACCATTGCAGCCCAAGATTCGGACGAGAGCCGAGTACCTGTCGAGCTCTACTTTAGAGAAGTTCTCGAGGGCACTCATTCAATAGAAGCGCAGTGCTCGAAGAATATTATGTTCTAATGACATGTATTCCCATTGAAAAACAATGTTTCACTAAATTGTAAAGGCTATTTTATACTTTTGCCTAAAAGAATTATAGTACCTCCTGTGCGGCCGTTTATGTATATATGTATATAACCTGAAAGATGGCAGTTGTCGGCTTCAGCCCCCACGCATATAATGCGAGGGTACTCGCAAAAGGCGCATGTTCACACTTGATCCAACGTCTTGGTCCATTAAGGAGGTGATAGCGTAGCGAACTAGGCAATCGGACTATAATGCTTTAACACTTTCACTTAGCCAGAGGAGTTTGACAGTGGGGCTATTATATAGCCCCTGGTGGCTCCGCGCTCATCCGAATTCGGGGCGCGTACATGCCTGGCCGGGAAACGGCCCTTCGTTAAGGCGGAGGAATCCCGAAGATTCCGCTAGGTCATCGAGTGGTTGACCAGTCTCACGCTATATCATGACAGTCAGTTTTCGGCTTTCTCTACTGAGGTGCTCGTCCGGATGACCCGGGGCACAATCGCAGTAGTTCTCCTGGTGCCGCCTTAGCCGATAGAGCGGAACGTAAGGCAGCAAAACACAGGAACCGGGCAAACCCAACATTTGACCAAAGACATGATTCGGAGCTGATGCATATAAGGCCAAACTCGCGACGCCGAACACTCCCTAAGGTATTCGGTCTTTATGATGTAAACCTGGCGAAACAGTGCCCTTTGTAACAAGCCCCTGGTGTCCAGGTACGTGCAATATTCTGACATGGCCACATGCCAGTACGTCACCATCCTTCTCAGTTGTACAGAGAATCAGGGGGATGTGTATCAACAAGAGACAGTAAAAAAGGTTTACGCAGGGTCTTAATCTGAAAAGAATCCTTGGAACGGGTCCCTGCTGCACGTCTGCGCCTGTGTCTCCGTTGTGCCGTATCCTGGACGGGTGTAGCACGATGGTCATCTGTAAAAGAGAGGAACTTAGCTAAGAAGTTGTCGTGCAAAAAGGTAGGTTATACTAAATAAACAATATACAGTTCAAGATGAGTGAAGTTGAGTCTAATTGTCACTTGTTTACACGCGTTGAGACCCTTGTATTATTATAGGGGTATGGCCGTCAAACCTGTATCAATTATATATAGCTACACGGGACTCGCCTAGCCATGTCCGTAGTCTTAACGACCTGTGGGATGCTCTATTTGGTGAGGCCGTCTAGTGTGCGGCTGCAAAGGCAGCCGCACGGTCTTCCACGCGCAAGGAGCGCTCAATACTTCCACTTACTGTAATGGTGCCACGTGGACCGGGCATCTTAAGCGTGAGAGAAGTGTAATGCGGTATTGCGTTAAAGCGGGCGAAAGCTTCACGTCCGAGTAGTGCTTGATAGCCACTTTGGAACGGAGCGATCTGAAAGGTTAACTTTTCGCTTCGGGAGTTATCGGGAAAGCCGAATATAACCTCTAGTAGCAGGGAGCCCGTGCAATGGGCTTCTGGGCCTGGTGCTACTCCTTTAAAGGTAGTATTACTATGGCCAATTTTTGTTGGGTCCATCCCCATTTTGCGGACTGTGTCCTGATATATCAGGTTTAAACTACTGCCTCCGTCCATCAGGACTCGTGTAAAGTTGTATCCGTCAATTATTGGGTCTAACACCAAGGCAGCCCATCCTGCATGTCGGATACTGACCGAGTAATCCCGATGGTCGAAGGTGATCGGTTGGGACGACCAGTGGAAGAACTCCGCGGTAACGGGCCCTGGGGCATGTGTCTCTAGGAGCGCCGCTTTGTTTCTCCCCTTCGTCACGTGTAACACGTTTACTGTTTTGACTTCTGGTTGGAATTTCTTCTGCTCCTCTGTGCTTTGTTTGCGAGGCTCGTCCTCGTCTTCACTTGGTGTATCCAGCCCCTTGTGTTCGGCGTTGAGTTTGCCGGACTGCTTGAAAACCCAACATTCTCTATGGGTATGATTTGCAGGTTTATCGGGGGTGTTGTGGATCTGACATAGTTTTTCCAGAATCTTGTTTAGGCTGGACAGTTCGTCTCTGTTGCCTTTGGGGCAGCTTTTGCTGACCCGGCCGAGAGCTTTTGAATCCGGCTTTTACCGCCGTGCTCTTCGGGCTGTCTTCTTTATTCCGGCGCTTGTTTTTGTTGCGTCGTGGCTTCCCATTTCCGTCCCTGACTTTGGATGTACTTGGGTCGCTGGTGCTGCATCGGGCTAACCAGCTGTCCTCGCCCGCGCAAAAGCGGGTCATGAGGCTTGTTAATGCAGCCATTGTTCTCGGCTTTTCTTGGCCGAGGTGTCTGGCGAGCCATTCATCTCGAACGCTGTGTTTGAAAGTTGCTAAGGCTTCGGCGTCCGGACAGTCGACTATTTGGTTCTTTTTAGTAAGAAACCTGTTCCAATGCTTTCGGGCTGACTCTCCGGGTTGTTGAGTTATATGACTTAAATCGTCTGCATCCGGTGGTCGTACATAGGTCCCTTAAAAATTTGCCCGAAAAGCGTCCTCGAGCTCTTCCCAACTTCCAATGGTGTTTTCGGGGAGGCTTTTAAGCAAGTGTCGGGCTGGCTCTTTGAGCTTGAGGGGTAAGTACTTGATGGCATGGAGATCGTCTCCTCGAGCCATGTGGATATGGAGGATGTAGTCCTCAATCCAGACCCCAGGATCTGTCGTTCTGTCGTATGCCTCTATGTTTACGGGTTTGAATCCCTCTGGAAATTCATGGTCCAGCACCTCATCGGTGAAACATAAGGGTTGTGCGGCACCCCTGTATTTGGGTGTACCGTGGTGTTCGGATTTTTGTTGTGTTGCATTGCGTGCAGGAGGGCGCTTTCTTGGCCCATAGATGGCTCTGGTTGGGCCGTCCTTTTGATGCGAGTCCTCACGTGGATCGCGTACTGGCTTGTGTGCGGCGTCGTTTGCCGCTCTATGTTGGCCACGAGGTCGTCTATCCGACCGGATGGCTGTTTTTTTTATTGCGGGGGCTCTAAGGCCTCATCATCGAATTCAGGTAGTAGCTTTCGCTTCGGGTAGCCCTTTGTGTGGCGACTGCCGCCATACTTTTCTGTGCTGTTGAGTACTTTACTCCATCTAATTCTGAGTGTATCTTGTGCAGCCTTGAGCTTTCGCTTCTGCTTTTTCAGACTCCGCGCAGTGGCGACAAGCCTTTGATGGAGATTCTTCTTCTCCAGGAGCTTGTCCGGTGTGATATCATCCGGACTGCTATCTTCGCCGGAGACGGGTTGTTCGGTTTGATACTCTGTGTTGCCTTGGTCGGACAGTGGTTCAGTGCCGTGTTTGTCATCCGCTGGCTCACCCTGCTCTATCGCTGAGTCTATATGATCATTGTTTCTGCCGAGGTGGGATTTGGAGCGGCACTTACGCCACCGCCTTGACCACTTCTCGAGGGGACGATCCTTCGCTGCGTCCTTACGTTCCTCGCCGTCGTTTTCTTTGGGTGTGTCCACCATGTATAGATCATATGATGAAGTGGGCGTCCAGTGCCATGTGGGCAATGGTTCCTGTTCGTCTCCTGCATCGTCGTCCATACCGTCGATGTCTTTAGAGTCAAAGTTGAGCATGTCGGCCAATTCGTCGACAGTGGCTACTAAGTGGGTGGTGGGTGGGCGGCGATTTTCTTCGTCATCCGCATCACAATCCTGCCGGACATAGTTCGGCCAGGACTCTCCTAACAACGGGAGAGAGCTTAATGAGTTTAGTACGTCACCGAAGGGCGAGTGCTGAAAGATATCCGCGGAGGTGAACTCCATGATCGGCGCCCAGTCGGACTCGATAGGCACGGGCACAGGCGGTTCGGAGTCCGTGGCGAGGGAAGAATCCGGCAGATTGTCAACACGGCTCTCGTGAAGGGTAAGGTCGATACTCGGCTCGATCACCACTGAGAATGCGACCTCCGTGGCGGGGTCTATCCACCCGTCCATGGATGGCGCAATTGGCTCCGAATTGAGGGTCGGAGCGGTCGCCGATGCGATCTTCCGAACACTGTCCGATGGCAGAGCTAAATCATGCCCACCGTGACCGTGCGGCGCACTCGGCAAGGGCTCGAATCCGTCGAAGATCAAGTGTCAGCGGATGTCGGCCGTGTAGTTTAAGTTTCCAAACCTGACCTGGTGGCTAGGGGCGTAACTCTCGATCTGCTCTAGATGGCCAAGCGAGTTGGCCCGCAGTGCGAAGCCGCCGAATACAAAGATCTGTCCGGGGAGAAAAGTCTCACCCTGGCGTGCATCACTATCGATGATCGAGGGAGCCATCACGCCTAGCGATGACGACACAGAGGAACTCTCAATGAAAGCACCAATGTCGGTGTCAAAACCGGCGGATCTCGGGTAGGGGGTCCCGAACTATGCGTCTAGGCGGATGGTAACAGGAGACGGGGGACACGATGTTTCTAACCAGGTTCGGGCCCTCTCAATGGAGGTAAAACCCTACTCCTGCTTGATTAATCTTGCTGATATGAGTATTACAAGAGTTGATCTACCACGAGATCAGAGAGGCTAAACCCTAGAAGCTAGCCTATGGTATGATTGTTGTTGTTGGTCCTACGGACTAAACCCTCCGGTTTATATAGACACCAGAGAGGTCTAGGGTTACACAGAGTCGTTTACAAGGAAGGAGATCTACACATCCGTATTGCCAAACTTGCCTTCCACGCTAAGGAGAGTCCCATCCAGACACGGGACGAAGTCTTCAATCTTGTATCTTCAAAGTCCAACAGTCCGGCCAAAGGATATAGTCCGGCTGTCCGGATACCCCCAAATCCAGGACTCCCTCAGTCGGCCTGCTAATTTTTACTGGGCCAGCCTTTTTCACCGGAATGGGCCACTGTTGGGCCGTGCCACGTGTCGACCTATCATAGGCGCCTCCTTTCCAATGAGTGGATGACATCTGTCCCAACAGTGAGGCAACATGTGTTTCCTCCGGCCAATGATGATTTTACACATGGAAAATCCCCATTGGTCCGGGCTGTTAACGGGTTATCGGATCCAAAACTAGACCCGATAGCTTAACAGCGTTCCGTTACGCTGGATGCCACGTGTCGGTCACCCTTAACGAAAGCACTTCTGTGACGCGCGATTTATTTTTATGGAAGTGGACACTTCCATGATGATAATTTTGGTAATGTCATGGAACACTTCTACGACAGCACATGTATGACTATCTTGATTCTGTCATAAAATCGTCATGGATGTACATGCATGACAAAAAACGCGACCTAATGTGACAAGCACGTATCATCACGGAAGTCTATTTTTTTGTAGTGCACCGACTTCCTCCGCGACCAACATCATCAGTATCTCTTACTCACTAATACTTTTGTGCTAAACTTCTACTATTTTCCTAAGGAATCACCTCCTTCAGTAGAGTTTCATTTATATGATGTTGTTGAGAAGATGCCATTAGCTGAATTTTGCAAGGTTTGAAAAATACCCTTTGAGGGTACCTTAGATGAGCCACACCGCTAAGATGTGGAAGAATTTATTGACACCATCATTGTGGCCAAAACCAGAAAGGTTTCCGATGCAAGAATCACTAGCATACATTTTCCTCTTTTACGCTACTTTGCCATATTTGCTAGTCATTGTTTGATTGGTCACGGAAATAGTGGAAACCTTAGTGTTCCTGATATTATCATTTTGTCCATGGTTTATTCCGCGATAACACTGTTAGTATGGGCGGAATTATTGCTAAACGGTTAAGTTTGAACCATACAAAGGGACCCATTTTTTGAGGTATTTATGCTTCACGCCTAGCTGCACATTTTAACATACCTATTAGGCTTTATGAGAAAGAACAAAAATTGCTGCCTAGTGCTTATTTAGATTATAAGAGTATGCTAGCGCATGATTTTATTATTAAGAATAGGGAGGGGAGCTTAAATATAAATTGTAATTTAATAAACATCACCCTGAGACTATTACCTTGCCTGCTCCTTCCTTGTTTAATTTATCTGAAGGTCCGTATCTCGTTCCGTGGGTGGCCGTTCAAGCTTACCGTAACCCTACACCAGCCCCGGAGCCGGAACCGCAATATTGGCTCCACGACAGTCTGATTACTTTTGGGATCTGGAGGTGGCTGCCAGCCAGTGGCAGTCAGAGTCCTCTTCATCGCAGTACGACCCCAGCTACACCTATGGGTATCCTCCAGGCCATCCCTGGCAATGAACCAACTTAGGCCAAAAGCCTAAGCTTGGGGGAGTACGTATTTCCCACCGACATTACATTTATGTTTACACACACTCATTGCTAGATGTCGGTGCTCATACTCTTTCACTGTAATATCCATGCTAGTTTATTTTCTTTTTCCTGCTTTCTTCTTGTGTGTTTAATAAACTTTAAGAAAAAACAAAAAAATAAGTTTACTTTTCTTGCTGTAGTAGTAATAATTAAAAGAAAATCCAAAAAGATTTCCTGTTCTTCTTTTTGCTTGTTGGGAGCTTTCCCGTGTTAATAGTTTTATTTCTTTTCTTTTCTTTGGGGGTCGATAGGAGAAGACCATAATTAAAATGTTGAAGTGGCTCTTATATGCCTTATTGTTGATTTAACCAAGAGCCCATATTGCCTTTTCTTCTCCTGTTTATTGAATGCTCGTAGATTCCAGCTTAGTCTAGTGCACGTGCACTCATATTTATTCACATCGTTCGGTCATGCAAGTGAAAGGCAATTATGACGATATATGATGGACTAACTGAGATGAGAAAAGCTGGTATGAACTCGACCTCTCTTGTTTTTGTAAATATGATGAGTTCATCGTTCTTGATTCAGCTTATTATGAATAAACATGTTTGCAATGACAATTAGAGATCATAGTTGCTCGTGCCATGCTTAATTAGCTATGAGTTATAATGGTTTACCTTGCGTGCCAACATGCTATTAAAATGGTTGTGATGTGGTATGATGGGGTGGTATCCTCCTTTGAATGATTTAAGTGACTTGACTTGGCACATGGTCACGCATGTAGTTGAAACAAATCAACATAGCCTTCACGATATTTATGTTCATGGTGGATTATATCCTACTCATGCTTGCATCCAATGTTTATTAATTTTAATGCATGTTCATCATTGTTGTCGCTCTCTAGTTGGTCGCTTCCCAGTCTTTTGCTAGCCTTCACCTATACTAAGCGGGAAAACAGCTTGTGCATCCAATCCCTTAAACCCCAAAGTTATGCCATATGAGTCCACCATACCTTCCTATATGCGGTATTTACCTGCCTTTCCAAGTAAATTTGTATGTGCCAAACTCTAAACCTTCAAATAAACATTCTGTTTTGTATGCTCGAATAGCTCATGTATCAACTAAGGCTGCCCTTATCTTCCATGTTAGGCGGGTTATTCTCAAGAGGAGTGGACTCCGCTCCTCATTCACGAGAAAATGGATGGTCACCGGGATGCCCAGTCCCATGCTTTATGCAAACTAAATCAAAATAATTGCAAACAAAACTCCCCCTGGGACTGTTACTAGTTGGAGGCACTCGTTGTTTCGAGCAAGCCATGGATTGATGGTTGTTGGTGGAGGGGAAGTATAAAGTTTACCATTCTGTTTGGCAACCGCCTATAATGTGTGTAGCATGGAAGATATCGCCATCTCTTGGTTGTTATGTTGACAATGAAAGTATGCGGCTCAAAATATTATTCATCTCTATTTCAAAACCGAGCTCTGGCACCTCTACAAATCCTTGCTTCCCTCTGCGAAGGGCCTATCTATTTACTTTTATGTTGAGTCATCACCCTCTTATTAAAAAGCACTAGCTGAAGAGAGCAGCTGTCATTTGCATCCATTACTATTAATTTATATTGGGTACGACTATGATTGGATCTCTTTTACCATGAATTACAATGTCTAGTCTGTCCATGATGTTTAAAGGTGCTCTGCATTTATGTTTTGCGGTCTCAGAAAGGGCTAGCAAGATACCGTCTTGTTATATCATATTATGATTGTTTTGAGAAAGTGTTGTCATCCGAGATTTATTATTATGACTCGCTAGTTGATTATGCCATTGATATGAGTAAACATGAGACCTAAGAATTATTGCAAATGTGATTAGTTATAATCTTTGCTGAAAACCCGAATGCTGGCTTTACATATTTACAACAACAAGAGCAAACAGAGTTTGTAAAAGTTTTTCTTCATCTCTTTCAGTTTATCAACTGAATTGCTTGAGGACAAGCAAAGGTTTAAGCTTGGGGGAGTTGATACGTCTCCGTCGTATCTACTTTTTCAAACACTTTTGCCCTTGTTTTCGACTCTAACTTGCATGATTTGAATGGAACTAACCCGGATTGACGTTGTTTTCAGCAGAATTGCCATCATGTTATTTATGTGCAGAAACAAAAGTTCTTGGAATGACCTGAAACTTCACGGAACAACTTTTCGGAAATAATAAAAAATCCTTGCAAAAGATGAAGGCCAGGGGGCCCACCACCTGTCCACAAGGGTGAGGGGTGCGCCTGCCCCCCTAGGGCGCGCCCCCTACCTCGTGGGCCCCCTGGAGCTCCTCTGACGCCAACTCCAACTCTATATATTTGCTTTCAGGGAGAAAAAAATCAAGGAGAAGAAATCATCGCGTTTTACGATACGGAGCCACCGCCAAGCCCTGAAACCTCTCGGGAGGGCTGAAATGGAGTCCGTTCGGGGCTCCGGAGAGGGGGATTAATCGCTGTCATCATCATCAACCATCCTCCATCACCAATTTCATGATGCTCACCGCCGTGCGTGAGTAATTCCATCATAGGCTTGCTAGATGGTGATGGGTTGGATGAGATTTATCATGTAATCGAGTTAGTTTTGTTAGGATTTGATCCCTAGTATCCATTATGTTCTGAGATTGATGTTGCTATGACTTTGCTATGCTTAATGCTTGTCACTAGGGCCCAAGTGCCATGATTTCAGATCTGAACCTATTATGTTTTCATGAATATATGTGTGTTCTTGATCCTATCTTGCAAGTCTATAGTCACCTACTATGTGTTATGATCCGGCAACGCCGAAGTGACAATAATTGGGACCACTCCCGGTGATGACCATAGTTTGAGGAGTTCATGTATTCACTATGTGCTAATGCTTTGTTCCGGTTCTCTATTAAAAGGAGGCCTTAATATCCCTTTGTTTCAATTAGGACCCCGTTGCCACGGGAGGGTAGGACAAAAGATGTCATGCAAGTTCTTTTCCATAAGCATGTATGACTATATTCAGAATACATGCCTACATTACATTGATGAATTGGAGCTAGTTCTTTGTCACCCTATGTTATGAGAGTTACATGATGAACCGCATCCGGCATAATTTTCCATCACCGATCCAATGCCTACGAGATTTCCATATACTGGTCCTCGCTTATTTACTTTCCCGTTGCTACTGTTACAATCACTACAAAACACCAAAAATATTACTTTTTCTTTCATTACTCTTTTGTTACCGTTACCACTACTATCATATTACTTTGCTACTAAATACTTTGGTGCAGATATTAAGTTATCCAGGTGTGGTTGAATTGACAACTCAATTGCTAATACTTGAGAATATTCTTTGGCTCCCGTTGTGTCGAATCAATAAATTTGGGTTGAATACTCTACCCTCAAAAGTTGTTGCGATCCCCTACACTTGTGGGTTATCGCCTACCCCATTGACACTGTAACATGGGGCCAGTTCCAGCAGGCTTTCCGTACTGCCCATGTTTCAGCAGGAGCTATGGCCATGAAGAAGTGTGAGTTTCGCAACTTACGCCAAGGAGGGCACACTGTTGGCCAGTATGTGGATGACTTTAGTAAGCTAGCACGTTATGCCCCGGATGACGTCGCTACAGATGGAGCTAAGAAGGAGAAGTTTCTGGAAGGACTGAATGATGAGCTGAGCATGCAGTTGATGGTGGAAAATTTCAATAACTACTAGGAGTTGGTGGATAGATTTCTCAAGCTTGAAGGGAAGCAACAGCAGATTGACAGCCGCAAGAGGAAGTATGGACAAGGGAAGTATAATTCTGGAGCCCAGCAGAGACCCCATTTTACCCCGAACTCGGGAGGACTTGTTCATAACCATGGAGACCACACTCATAATGGAGGAAGTTCACACAACCATAGTGGCTCCAAGAATGGGAATGGTATTGGAGGAAGCAGCGGACGGAACCGTACCAACCCGGCAACACCCAGCAAGAAAGATCTAAGCCACGTTACTTGCTACAAGTGCTAGAAGACCGGCCATTACGCCGATGAGTGTCCTGAAGCTAAGAATGGAAATGTAAATGGAAGCTCTGGGAAGAAGCCCAACCCTTTCACCAGGGGACAAGTGAACCACGTTAACGTGGAGGAGGTTGAAGCCCATCCAGATGCAGTAATAGGTATGTTTTTGGTTAAGTCATTTACTGCAGTCGTACTTTTTGATACGGGTGCATCGCATTCATACATATCAAGGGGATTTGTGGATAAGTTTAAACTGCCAACCCAAGCCCTTAGATCACTCATGTTAGTAACCTCGCCAGGAGCAGAGTATATGGTTAGCCTATGGTGTGATCGGTTACCATTAAGGATTGGTAACTACTTTTTCCCCTTAGGCTTAATAGTATTGGAGTCACAAGGATTGGATGTGACATTAGGCATGGATTGGTTATCAAAGTATGGAGGGAACATTGACTACGCCAGTAAGTCGATTTTGCTTTCCACCCCAGAAGGAAGAAGGATCAAGTATGTATCCCAGTCGGCATGTGCCAAATAGGACTCAAGTAAATTCCTTATCAGGAGTTGTATAGGAGGAAGTACCAGTGGTGAAGGATTTTCTAGATGTATTTCCAGAAGACTTACCAGGCATGCCAACGGATAGATACATTGAGTTTTTGATTGAGCTTTTGCCAGGCACATGGCCAATATCTAAGAGACCGTACAGAATGCCCGCAAAGGATTCAGAGGAAATTAAGAAGCAGATTAAGGAGTTACTGGATAAATGTTATATTCGCCCAAGTTCGTCACCTTGGGGATCCCCAGTACTTCTAGTGGAGAAGAAGGATGGATCGTGAGGATGAGCACGATACCTTATGGTTTGAGGACCGCATATATGTGCCAAATGATCAGGAGATCAAGAAGTTGATTCTGCAAGAGGCCCATGATTCGCCATATTCGATTCACCCAGGAAATACCAAGTTGTATCTGGATTTGAAGGATAGTTTCTGGTGGACCGGAATGAAGAAGGATATTGCAGAGTATGTAGCAGTTTGTGATGTATGTCAGAGAGTGAAGGCCGAGCATCAAAAGCCAGCAGGATTGCTACAACCATTGCCGATACCCGAATGGAAGTGGGATAAGCTAGGCATGGATTTTATCACGGGATTACCCAGGACTCATTCAGGCTATGACTCAATATGGGTTGTAGTCGATAGTTTGACGAAAGTAGCCCATTTCATCCCAGTGAAGACCACTTACACCAGTGCTAAGTTGGCAAAGATATACATGACCAGAATCGTATGTCTGCATGGAGTTCCGAGGACCATTGTATCAGATAGAGGAACCCAGTTTACCTCAAAGTTTTGGAATCAGTTGCATGAAACTTTGGGAACCAGGCTAGAGTTCAGTACAGCTTTTCACCCACAGACAGATGGACAGACTAAGAGAGTCAATCAGATTCTGGAGGACATGTTGAGAGCTTGTGCACTAGATTATGGATCTAGTTGGGACAAGAATTTGTTGTATGCAGAGTTCTCTTACAACAACAGCTATCAACCAGTTTGAAGATGGCCCCTTTTGAAGCACTATGCGGAAGGAGGTGCAGAACACCATTGTTGTGGGACGAAGTTGGAGACCGACAATTGTTTGGACCAGATTTGATTAAAGAGTCTGAAGAGAAGGTTAAACTGATTCGTGATAGACTCAAGGTAGCCCAGTCCAGGAAGAAGAGTTATGCGGATTCTAAACGCAAGGAGATAGTTTACGAAGTCGGAGATAGAGTGTATCTTCGTGTATCCCCACTTCGAGGAGTGAAGCGTTTCGGAGTAAAGTGAAAGTTAACACCACGTTTTGTGGGACCATACAAAGTTTTGGAACGTATGGGAGAAGTTGCTTAAAAGTTGGAATTGCCCGAAGGATTGTCAGGAGTTCACGATGTGTTCCATGTTTCCCAGTTGAAGAAGTGCCACGCAGAGATGGATGATATTCCTCTGAGAGATACAGTGCCGCTGGAAGCGATATAGTTGGATAGCGATTTGACCTACGAGGAGAAGCCAGTCAGGATTCTCGAGTTTGCCAGCCGAGTTACACGCAGCAAAGTTATCAAATTCAGCAAAGTTCAGTGGAGCCACCATACCGAAGATGAAGCCACCTGGGAAAGAGAGGAAGACCTACAGAAAGATCACCCACACCTATTTTCAAGCCAACCCGAATCTCAAGGGCGAGATTCATCTTAAGGTGGGTAGGTTTATAACATCCCAAATTTCCAATTTGGAATGTTATGCATTAGATCATCATTGCATATCATATTTTATTGCATTTTGGTTTGATCCTAGAAATTCTACGCAACTCAAGGACCCACAGAGAGAGAGTTGGGGATTTCATTATTTTCATATTCGAGTTTTCTTGAATTTTGAAAAGAGGATTGTTTGACTTTAATTATTTTCTCTTTGAATATTTTTTATATATAAAAATAAAAAGAGAGGATAAAATGACTTCCTCAAAATAAAGAAATATCGGAGATTTAATGTTAAAATCAAATAAGATTTTTATTCGGAGTTTTATCACAATTTTATTTGAATTAGGAAAACTATGCTTTTTCAAAGTTGCATTTTAGGCCCAAATAAATGTTCACCTTGTCCTGCCTATTTTTAGAGGACGGGTAAAATTTATTTCTAGATTTTTGGAGTTCGTTTAGTATTTCTTTTCTTTCTTTTTCAACATGTTAGAATTATTTTAAAAAAGTAACTGACTCCGGGCCGTACCCGAACGGGACTTCGCCCGGGGGGCTTTATAAGCCGCCGCCCCGAGCCGCCCAAGGCCCACCCACCGCCAGCCCACCCGCGCCCGACGCCCAAACCCTAGCCGCCGCTGCGCCGCTCCGCTGCCGCACCGCCGTCCCCGCCTCACCGACGACCCGCCGCCGCCGCCGCCTCACCGACGACCTGCCGCTGCCGCCGCCGACCCGCTGACCCGCCGCCGCATCGTCGCCGGAGGTATCCGCCGCCGCCGCCTTGGTTTTCGCGAGAAAACTGAACGGTTTTTTTCGAAAACTTAGATATGTTTTTTTATTTTTAGATCAGTTTTTTTGGTTTAGTTATTTAGCGAACGCCCATTCGTCCGTTCGTTTTAACGAACGGTTTTCACCATTTAGCCGCAGACAGCGAACGTTCATCCGTTAGCCTGTTCGTCAGTTTTTCTTTTTCTCGGATTTTCCGTGATTATTTTCGATTGCAGTTTCTGATCCGATTTTCGTTTTAGTTTATCTTTTCGCTCGTTTATCGGAATCAGGCGATTCAAGCGCCTAGAGTTTTGTCTCGAAGCCCTCTTTCTGATTAACCAACTTAAACAAGATTTTGGTACTGTAAAATTTGACTTTAGTCCAGATTAGTAAACGAAGCTTGTTTCTTTCGCCGTTTGAGTTTTGTTGCTTCGTTTGATTTGGTTCTTTTTCCAAACCGGAGTACTTAAGTTGAACTTTCTGGTTAGATCTCTTATTTGAGTTTTACCCGTGCTCTTGCTTGATTGCTTATTGTATGCTTGTTTGTTTGCGATAGAGTACCCGGAGTGCGAAGCGTGCTACTACGAGTCTCTAGGTTTCGCGGATCATCAGCAAGGCCAGTAACACTTTGATCATACCCCTTTACTACCCAGTTTTACTGCATTAGATCAATCCTCAAACAATTGCATGATTAGGATGTAACATCCCAATTTTCAATTTGGATGTTTATAAATAGATCATTCATATGCATCCATGATTTATGCATTTTTTCCTCCATTTGTTTTATTTGATTTTTGATCCAAGGAGCTCTGAGCAACTCAAGGACCAAAAGAGAGAGTTGGAAGTTTCCCTAAAAACCAAGTTTGATTTTTTTTCAAAGTTGGGAGTTTGAATCAAATTTGGTTTCACAAAAAAATTCATTTCCATTATATCAAAAATAAAATAAAGAGAGAAGATAAAATGACTTCTTCAAAAACAGAAAGAAAATATTGGAAATTGAATTGGAAACCAAAATATATTTGTTGAGTTTTATTTGCAATTTATTTTATTATCATAGCAAAAAGTTTATTTTTGAAAACTTGCATTTTAGGCCAGATAAAAATTCACTAGGTCATATATAAGACCATATGTCTATGTGAATTTTTCTGGGATTTTTAGGAGTTGTTTATTGTATTTGTATGCCCTAATTTGCTTCTGTAAAAAAAGTTCAAAAAAACGCTGCTACAGCACAGCCCACCTCCCTTCTATTGTATTTTTTTTCTCTTCTTTCCCCTTGGGCCAAATTTCCCACTAAGGCCCATAGCATGCGCTGGTTTTCTTCTTAACAGAAACAGCCATTGCCTCTTTCTCTTCCTTTCCTCCTCACACTCAATTCCTTGTTCGTTTCACTTCGGGGTCTGCACGAAAAATGCGGAGAACATCATGACGAATCCATTCAGGGAATAAAAACTTAGCATTATTACATTAATTCGTCGAATGGACCAGCGAAACGTACATGCACAGACAACCATTAATGGCCACATTGAGCTCCCTTGATCTCCCAGTACCGGCTCCCTCGACCACTATAAATTGACCCCGAGGAACCTCTCTCCACCCCGCACCTCCCAGTCCACGAGCCCCTGTCCAAAGCTCTCCAACTCCCGAGCAATTTCTCGCCGGAGTTTCTCAAAGTCGCTGCCATCCGCACTTGATTCCGACGAATGTAAGGTGAATAAGACTCTGTTTCCCTCATTATCACTTTGTATGTTGCATAGGCGCTACATTTTGATACATCTCTTTCTCGGTTTTCACAGCCGGAGCACGTCATCCGCAACACCGCGACCGGCCGGAGTTAAAACTCCGGCAACACCTTACGACTACCCAAGGACGAACCCGAGCCCCTCGTCGTGCCCCACGAGTCACTCGCATCCATCTTCACACCGTCTCACAAACATCTTGCCCTAGATAACGTCTGATCCGCCTTCTTCCTCGTCGCCGGCGACAAGTCCGGTGAGTACCCAGCCTTGGGTCCGAATTTTCTTTTCTCTTTTTCCAGTATTTTTCCAATCTCAGATTCTATACCAATTCTTGTTTCTTGTATATCTTTTAGTCTATAGATTCGAATTAGTTGATTCTTTTTCCTACGGTTTCATAAAAATCCCCTCTATCCACATAACCAAACGAAAAATATTTTTGAAAGTTTTAAAATTTGAATTCAAACAGATCTGAATTCAAACTTCGTTAGGCCGTATCTCGAGTTCCGTAACTCCGTTTTAGGTGATTCTTTTTGCATATTGAAGCTCGTAACGTGTACTTTCTGTTAAAACCAAAACCATTTAATTTTGTTGCTGTAAAAATTACGTTCTGTACAGAAACTTTATTTGGATGTTTTGGAGTTTTTCGAAGTCTTTCATTTGTTTTCCTTTTTGAATCTTTGCTTGTATGTTTATGTATGTTATTGCTTGCTTACTCTAGATCATCCGGAGTGCGAAGCTTGCTACTACGAATCTTTACAATTCAACGAACGTCAGCAAGGCAAGTTCACACTTTGATCATAATTTTCAATACCCAATTTTTACTATGCATTAGTTTCACCCTCAAAGTTTGCATGAATAGGATTGGGAACATGTGGTTATGCTATGTAGTTCATGTGGTAGGAACCTATGACCTTTGATCACCCCGGGAATATTCGTTATATCATATATTGCTTAGCCATGCTCGTAGACGGGGATTGGTATGTGTGATTCATGCAAGTTGCGAGAGATAATAATTTTGGGATAACCTAAGGTGGCAACTTTAATACACATCTGGGTGGATTGTTTGGGGCACCTGGAGAAACCAGTGCTTGCCCAAGGGGAATCCGGAGTACCCGTGTGATTACCCTAGGTCCGCCACCCAGGCTCAAAGGGATCATAAGATATTTCATGCCTAGAAACTTTCGTGTGCAGCCACAAGCCATTATGGGCTCTGGCATAGTTGAGTAAGTTGTGTGACCTCTTTCCGTGGTAGACTAGCTGATGTAGGGGAAAGTAGGTGTACCGGTCTACCCAGGGTTAAGGGGAAACGCTTTTGAAAGGCTATGTCTCGATCTTCCGATCATGGAGGTGGTCGAGTCTTGTGGGGAAAAGTGCGCAAACCTCTGCAGAGTGTACAAACTAATCATGATTAGCTGTGTCCCCGGTTATGGACAACTTGAGTATCTAGAAGTGAATTATTGGTTGATCTCATCACTCTTTTTAATGAAATTATTGGGTTACTAATAACTTGGGAATTTTGGGATTGAGTTGGGGGAACCTTCTCAGTAATGGCATTTTAACTTAGTAGTAATAAAAAAATTATTCCTTTGTTGTAGGGTAAAATTGGCTTTATGCAAAAAATTAAACTTAGAGCCTCCACCAGCTAAATTTGCATATAGAGATAGTCTTTTCATTTACTATTATTCTATGGTGTGAAATTGCCAGCATATTCCATGTGCTGACCTACACGGCTGCAACGTCTCATGTTGCAGACTTTTCCGACGAAGATTAAAGGTGCGATAGGTCGTTGTTCTGCACTCAGTTTGCCGTGAAGTTGGATGGACTCATTTACCTTTGAAGCTTCCACAGTTATTTTTATTTAGATGGCCTTTGGCCATATTATTGTAATAAATACTCTTAGTGTGTTTGAACTCTGTTATAATTCCTCGAGTACTGTGTGTGTCAGCATACCGATCCAGGGATGACACTTAAGCACAGAGACTTCGATCCATTTTCGGTCGGGTCGCTACATAGGATCTGATTAAATTTTGGGTTGGGAAGTAGTTAAGGTAGTACCTATTCACCTGTTTATTATCAAACCTATGGGAGTTACTTCTACGTTGCTTATACTGCTATGCTATGCTCGTAGACGTGGATTGGGTTTTGAGTGTATCCATGATAGATGTGAGTATTGTTAATTAATGGTTAACTTAAGGTGGCAACTTTAATATACATCTAGGTGGATTGAGGCACCTGGGGAATCCAGTGATTGCCTGTATTTTTGGAAATCCCGGGGTACCGTGTGATTCTCCTATGGACTGCCACCCAGGCTCAGAGGGATCAAAAGATTATTCATACTAGAAACTTCCGTGTGCAGCCACAAGCCATTATGGGCTCTGGCATAGTTGAGTATGTTGTGTGACCTCTTTCAGTGGTAGGCTAGCAGATGTAGGGGATGTAGGTGGTACGCTCTACCCATCGAAAGAGTAAATGCTTCTGAAAGACTGTGTCTCGGTCATCCGTTTCTCAAACATCATGTAGTGCGAGAAATCCAACGGAGGAGATCGAGTCTTGTGGGGAAAAGTTTGCAAACCTCTGCAAAGTGTACAAACTAATCATGGTTAGCCATGTCCCCGGTTATGGACATCTTGAGTATCTAGTTCTTTGATTATCATGTGGATCTCATCACTCTTAATTATAAATTTTGATTGGGTTATTATTTACCTTTTAATTGGGATTGAGATGGGGTTTACCATTCTCAATGTTTAACAACCACCATGATAGTTAAATAAAATGTATTCCTTTGTTATAGGAAAAAATTGGCTTTTCGCAAAACATATTAACCATAAAGCCTCCACCAGCCATATATGCATGTAGTGATAGCATTATTCTGTTCATTACTCTTTTGTGTTACATTGCCAGCATATTCCATGTGCTAACCCGTTTTCAGGCTCCAACGTATCATGCTGCACACTTTTCAGACGACGAGTAAGGAGCCTTAGGTCGTGGCACTCAGTGATGCTATTGGAGTTGATGGACTCACTTTATCTTCCAAGCCTTCTGCTGTTATCGTATTAGATGGCCTTAAGCCATAATTATTGTAATAAGTTCTCTTTTGAGACATTCGATGTAATAAGTGTGTGATTGCCACTGTGTCATAAATCCTTCAAGTACTGTGTGTGTCAGCACTACCGATCCAGGGATGACACTGATGCACAGAGATCAGACTGTTTGAGGTCTGGTCGCTACAGTTAACCTCTGTATTGCGGAGAAATCTCCTGTTTTCTTTTCTTGCTGTTTTCTGTCAGATCTGTTGAGCGTATGGAAGAAGATGCTTGGTTGATGAAGATCGAGCTGAAGAGAGAGGACCCCGTTGGAGCAGCTAAGGAGGACAAGAGCAAGGAGGCACCCGAAGATCAAGTGCCGATGGGAGAGCAAGCATTGCCCGCCGATGAGGAAGAGGAAGATATCATAGAACCCTACTTTGCTCATATTACCCCCGTTGAGATTGCAGCCTTCGGTATCATTAATACGGTCCGTATACAAAATAAGTATCTCAATCATGAAAATATTTTGCATATGGAGCACATTGCTTCCTTGTGACGAGTCATCCGAAGGTTGGAGAGCCTCTTGATCCTTAAAGATCGGATTGCTTCTACTTCATCACCACCATCTTCTTCATCACCACCAAAAGGAAACTGGGACTTGGGTATGGGCACTCCCCTTGGCTTTCGCCAAGCTTGGGGGAGGTGCCCCGGTATAGTATCAATTTCCACTATCTTTTGCCGTTATTTTCTTAGTTCGATAAATGGTTATCTTTTCTATTAGAAGAATAAAAGTTTAGTTTGATCCTTTCTTTTTATGAGTTTGCTTAGTGATCAATCCTTGTAATCATGTGTGAGGTATAATAAAGTTTAGTTTGAGTTTTGCCTTCTTTACTTTCTTGCTACAATAAAAAGAAAGGAAATAAAAAGAAAAAAAATATGCTCATCTTATGGTAAGGGGTGACATTACACAAGGAAAAGTATAAGTAAAAAAATTTATTGTAGATTGACAAACATAGCATTGGTCAATGATGCAACACATGAAAGAATTAATAAGGGAAAAGAAGATTCACATATAAATACACTATCATGGAAATGTTTTGTGATTGTGAGCTCCCATAAAAATATTATATGCCAAAATTGTTGACGTTGGACAAGGAAGACAACTTAATGATGTTTGTTTGTTCATATTCACATAGAAGTCATATTGTCATAGATCCTTCAACATGTGGTGCTTGCCCCTGTTTGCTAGCCAAAAATTCCGCACTAGGTAGAGATACTACTTCTGTATCCAAAACCCTTAAACCCTATCTTGTTTGAGAGTCCACCAGACCTACCTATAGATTGAGTAAGACCCTTCAAGTAAGTTGTCATCGGTGCAAATAGGGCAATAAAAATTGCTTATAAAAATGTGAGATCATCTAGTGTAAGGGAAAATTGAGCGTTGTACGAACTTGTGATGGTGAAGAATAAAAGCGACAAACTGCTGATGTCTACTACACAACCTTCTTCTTGTAGACGTTGTTGGGCCTCCAAGTGCAGAGGTTTGTAGGACAGTAGCAAATTTCCCTCAAGTGGATGACTTAAGGTTTATCAATCCGTGGGAGGCGCGGGATGAAGATGGTCTATCGCAAGCAACCATGCAACCAAATAACAAAGAGTCTCTTGTGTCCTCAACACACCCAATACAATGGCAAATTGTATAGGTGCACTAGTTTGGCGAAGAGATGGTGATACAAGTGCAATATGGTTGGTAGATATATGTTTTTGTAATCCGAAAATATAAAAACAGCAAGGTAACTAATGATAAAAGTGAGCTAAAACGGTATTGCAATGCTAGGAAACAAGGCCTAAGGTTCATACTTTCACTAGTGCAAGTTCTCTCAACAATAATAACATAACTGGATCATATAAATATCCCTCAACATGCAACAAAGAGTCTCTCCAAAGTCACTAATAGCGGAGAACAAACGAAGAGAATATTGTAGGGTACGAAACCACCTCAAAGTTATCCTTTCTGATCGATCTATTCAAGAGTCTGTAGTAAAATAACACGAAGCTATTCTTTCCATTCGATCTATCATAGAGTTTGTACTAGAATAACACCTTAAGACACAAATCAACCAAAACCCTAATGTCACCTAGATACTCCAATGTCACCTCAAGTATCTGTGGGTATGATTATACGATATGCATCACACAATCTCAGATTCATCTATTCAACCAACACAAAGAACGTCAAAGAGTGCCCCAAAGTTTCTACCGGAAAGTCAAGACAAAAACGTGTGCCAACCCCTATGCATAAGTTCATAAGGTCACTGAACCCGCAAGTTGATCACCAAAACATACATCAAGTAGATCACGTGGATATCCCATTGTCACCACAGATAAGCACATCCAAGACATACATCAAGTGTTCTCAAATCCTTAAAGACTCGATTCGATAAGATAACTTCAAAGGGAAAACTCAATCCATTACAAGAGAGTAGAGGGGGGGAAACATCATGAGATCCAACTATAATAGCAACGCTCGCGGTACATCAAGATGGTACCAAATCAAGAACACGAGAGAGAGAGAGAGAGAGAGAGAGATCAAACACATAGCTACCGGTACATACCCTCAGGCCCGAGGGTGAACTACTCCCTCCTCGTCATGGAGAGCGCCGGGATGATGGAGATGGCCACCAGAGAGGGATTCCCCCACCCCTCCGGCAGGGTGCCGGAACGGGTCTAGATTGATTTTCAGTGGCTACAGAGGCTTAAGGCGGCGGAATTCCCGATCTAGGTTTCTTTCTTGAAGTTTGGGTATATATGAGAAGTATTGGTGTAGGGAACATGGTAGGGGGTCTCCGGGCTGTCCACGAGGCAGGGGGTGCGCCCAAGGGGGGGCGCCCCCCACCCTCGTGGGCAGCCCGGGACTCTTCTGGTCCATCTCTGATGCTCCGTGGGCTTCTTCTGGTCCAAAAATAATCTCCATCAAATTTTAGGTCAATTGGACGCCGTTTGGTTTTCCTTTTCCGCGATACTCAAAAAAAAGGAAAAAACAGAAACTGGCACTGGGCTCTGGGTTAATAGGTTAGTCCCAAAAATCATATAAAACATCTTAGATGGATAATATAATAGCATGGAACAATAAAAAATTATAGATACATTGGAGACGTACCAAGCATCCCCAAGCTTAATTTCTGCTCGTCCTTGAGTAGGTAAATGAGATAAACAGAATTTTTGATGTGGAATGCTACCTATCATATTTATCAATGTAATCTCTCTTTATTGTGGCATGAATGTTCAGATCTGAAAGATTCAAGACAAAAGTTTAATGTTGACATAAGAATAATAATACTTCAAGCATACTAACAAAGCAATTATGTCTTCTCAAAATAACATGGCCAAAGAAAGTTCATCCCTACAATATCATATAGTTTGGCTATGCTCCATCTTCGTCACACAAAATATTCAAATCATGCACAACCCCAGTTTGAGCCAAGCAATTGTTTCATACTTTAGCCTTTTCAAACTTTTTTCAACTCTCGCGCAAATACATGAGCATGAGCCATGGACATAACACTATAGGTGGAATAGAATGTGATAATGGGGGTTGTGTGGAGAAGACAAAAAAGGAGAAAGTCTCACATTGACACGGCTAATCAACGTGCTAGGGAGATGCCCATCAATTGATGTCAATGCAAGGAGTGGGGATTGCCATGCAATGGATGCACTAGAGTTATAAATGTATGAAAGCTCAACAAAAGAAACTAAGTGGGTGTGCATCCAACTTGCTTGCTCACGAAGACCTAGAGCATTTGAGGAAGCCCATTGTTGGAATATACAAGCCAAGTTCTATAATGAAAAATTCCCACTAGTATATAAAGTGACAAAACAAGAGACTCTCTATCATAAAGATCATGGTGCTACTTTGAAGCACAAGTGTGGAAAAAAAGGATAGTAGCATTGTCCCTTTTTATTTCTTTTTTTTGGGCCTTCTCTTTTTTTGCCTTTCTTTTTTTGCCTTTCTTTTTTTTGGGACAATGCTCTATGAATGATGAACATCACACTTCTATTCATTTACAACTCAATGATTACAACTCGATACTAGAACAAAATATGACTCTATATGAATGCCTCCGGCGGTGTTCCATGATATGCGATGAATTAAGAGTGACATGTATGAAAAATTATGAACGATGGCTTTGCCACAAATACGATGTCAACTACATGATCATGCAAAGCAATATGACAATGATGAAGCGTGTCATAATAAACGGAACGGTGGAAAGTGCATGGCGATATATCTCGGAATGGCTATGGAAATGCCATTATAGGTAGGTATGGTGGCTGTTTTGAGGAAGAAATAAGGAGGTTTATGTGTGATTGAGCATATCATATCACCGGGTTTGGATGCACCGACGACGTTTGCACCAACTCTCAAGGTGAGAAAGGGCAATGCACGGTACGGAAGAGGCTAGCAATGATGGAAGGGTGAGAGTGTGTATAATCCATGGACTCAACATTAGTCATAAAGATCTCACATACTTATTGCAAAAATCGACAAGTCATCAAAACCACGCACTCACGCATGATCCTAGGGGGGAGTTTGGTAGGAGTTAACCATCGTGCGCCCCCGACCTCCACACAAAGGAGCACAATCAAAGAAATACCTCATGCTTCAAATTTGTCACACAACGGTTACCATACGTGCATGCTACGGGATTTGCAAACCTCAACACAAGTATTTCACAAATTCACAACTACTCTACTAGCATGACTCTAATATCACCATCCTCATATCTCAAAACGATCATCAAGCATCAAACTTCTCATAGTATTCAATGCACTTTATATGAAAGTTTTTATTATACCCCTCTTGGATGACCATCATATTAGGACTAAATTCATAACCAAAGCAAATTACCATGCTGTTCTAAAGACTCTCAAAATAATATAAGTGAAGCATGAGAGTTCATCTATTTCTTCAAAATAAAACCACCATTGTGCTCTAAAAGATATAAGTGACGCACTGGAGCAAATGACAAACTACTCCAACAGATATAAGTGAAGATCAATGAGTAGTCGAATAATTATGTAACTATGTGAACATTCTCTAACATTTAGGAATTTCAGATCTTGGGATATTATTCGAACAGAAAGCAAAACAAAACAAAATGACATTTCAAGGGTAGCACACATCATGTGAAGAAGCAAAAACTTAGGTTCAATCGATACTAACCGATAATTGTTGAAGAAGAAAGGTGGGATGCCTACCGGGGCATCCCCAAGCTTAGATGCTTGAGAATTCTTGAAATATTATCTTGGGATTCCTTGGGCATCCCAAAGCTTGAGCTTTTGCATCTACTTAATTCCTTTTATCTCTCGGTTTCCCTAAATCTCAAATACTTCGTCCACACAAAACTGAACAAGAACTCGTGAGATAAGTTAGTATAAACCAATGCAAAAACCTTATCATTCTCTACTCTAGAAAATCACAAAAATTATTATTCAACATTGCATACTAAATGCCTCTGCATATTTAATACTCCTATCCTCAAATAGAATCATTAAACAAGCAAACATATGCAAACAATGCAAACATAACAGCAATCTCCCAAAACAGTACAGTCTGTAAAAAAATGCAAGATTCATCATACTTCCCTAACTCCAAACACTATGAAATTCTACCACACTGTAGAAAATTTATCATAGCTTAATATGCAAAAAGTTTCAACATTTTATCATATTCTGACATTTCTAGGGAATTTTTGCAACAGCGATAAACTTTCTGTTTTGAATCAGCAACATGTATACTTGCAAAATAAGCATGGTAAAGGCTATCCTTGACATTTTTATTGAAAATAGAGATGAAAACATTATTGTAAATAACCGAAAGCAAATACTAACAAAAGAAAATGACGCTCCAAGCAAAACACATATCATGTGGTGAATAAAAATATAGCTCCAAGTAAAGTTACCGATGAACGAAGACGAAAGAGGGGATTCCATCCAGGGCATCCCCAAGCTTAGGCTCTTGGTTGTCCATGAATATTGCCTTGGGGTGCCTTGCGCATCCCCAAGCTTAGTCTCTTGCCACTCCTTATTCCATAATTCATCGAATCTTTACCCAAAACTTGAAAACTTCACAACACAAAACTCAACAGAAAACTCGTAAGCTCCGTTAGTATAAGAAAATAAATCACCACTTTTGGTACTGTTGTGAACTCATCCTAAATTCATATTGATGTAATATCTACTGTATTCCAACTTATATATGGTTCATACCCTCCGATACTACTAATAGATTCATCAAAATTAGCAAACAACACATAGAAAACAGAACATGTCCAAAACAGAACAGTCTGTAGTAATCTGTAACTCTCGAATACTTCTGCAACTCCAAAAATCTTACCAAATTAGGAAAACCTGAGATATTTGAGTACCAATCCAGAGCAAAAAAGAACCAGATCAAAATCACGTTTCTGTGAATTATCAAAACTAATTTACTGGGCGCAAAAGTTTCTGATTTTCAGCAGGATCAACACAACTATCACCGTAAGCTATCCTAAAGGCCTTACTTGGCTCTTTATTGAAACAAAAGCTATAAAACATGATTACTACAGTAGCATAATCATGTGAACACACAAAAACAGTAAAGGTAAATATTGGGTTGTCTCCCAACAAGCGCTTTTCTTTATTGCCTTTTTAGCTAGGCATGATGATGACAATGATGCTCACATAAAAGATAAAAATTGAAACATAACGGGATCATCATGAAGCATATGACTAGCAAATTTAAGCCTAAACCACTTCCTATGCATAGGGATTTTGTGAGCAAACAACTTATGGGAACAATAATCAACTAGCATAGGAAGGCAAAACAAGCATAACTCCACAATTTTAAGCACATAGAGAGGAAACTTGATATTGTTGCAATTCCTACAAGCATATGTTCCTCCCTCATAATAATTTTCAGTAGCATCATGAATGAATTCAACAATATAACCCTCACATAAAGCATTCTTTCCATGATCTACAAGCATATAAAATTTACTACTCCCCACATAAGCAAATTTATTCTCATCAATAGTAGTGGGAGCAAACTCAACAAAATAACTAGCATGTGAAGCATAATCCAATTGAAAATTAAAATCATGATGACAAGTTTCATGGTTATGTTTATTCTTTATGGCATACGTGTCATCACAATAATCATCATAAATAGGAGGCATGTTTTCATCATAATAAATTTGCTCATCAAAACATGGGGGACAGAAAATATCACCTTCATCAAACATAGCATCCCCAAGCTTATGGCTTTGCATATCATTAGCATCATAGGTATTCAAAGAATTCATACTAAGAACATTGCAATCATGCTCATCATTCAAAGATTTAGTGCCAAACATTTTAATGCATTCTTTCTCTAGCAATTTAGCACAATTATCGAAATCCTTATTTTCATGAAAGATAATAAAAATATGAAGCATATGAGGCACCCTCAATTCCATTTTTTGTAGTTTTCTTTTATAGACCAAACTAGTGATAAAACAAGAAACTAAAAGATTCGATTGCAAGATCTAAAGATATACCTTCAAGCACTCACCTCCTCGGCAACGGCGCCAGAAATGAGCTTGATGTCTATTACACAACCTTCTTCTTGTAGACGTTGTTGGGCCTCCAAGTGCAGAGGTTTGTAGGACAGTAGCAAATTTCCCTCAAGTGGATGACCTAAGGTTTATCGATCCGTGGGAGGCGTAGGATGAAGACGGTCTCTCTCAAGCAACCCTGCAACCAAATAACAAAGAGTCTCTTATGTCCCCAACACACCCAATACAATGGCAAATTGTATAGGTGCACTAGTTCGGCAAAGAGATGGTGATACAAGTGCAATATGGATGGTAGATATAGGTTTTTGTAATCTGAAAATATCAAAACAGCAAGGTAACTAATGATAAAAGTGAGCTCAAATGGTATTGCAATGCTAGGAAACAAGGCCTAAGGTTCATACTTTCACTAGTGCAAGTTCTCTGAACAATAATAACATAACTGGATCATATAACTATCCCTCAACATGCAACAAAGAGTCACTCCAAAGTAAATAATATCAGAGAACAAACAAAGAGATTATTGTAGGGTACGAAACCGCCTCAAAGTTATCCTTTCTTATCGATCTATTCAAGAGTCCGTAGTAAAATAACACGAAGCTATTCTTTCCGTTCAATCTATCATAGAGTTCATACTAGAATAACACCTTCAGACACAAATCAACCAGAACCCTAATGTCACCTAGATACTCCAATGTCACCTCAAGTATCCGTGGGTATGATTATACGATATGCATCACACAATCTCAGATTCATATATTCAACCAACACAAAGAACTTCAAAGAGTGCCCCAAAGTTTCTACCAGAGAGTCAAGACGAAAACGTATGCCAACCCCTATGCATAAGTTCATAAGGTCACTGAACCTGCAAGTTGATTACCAAAACATACATCAAGTAGATCACGTGGATATCCCATTGTCACCACAGATAAGCACATGCAAGACATACATCAAGTGTTCTCAAATCCTTAAAGACTCAATCCGATAAGATAACTTCAAAGGGAAAACTCGATCCATTACAAGAGAGTAGAGGGGGAGAAACATCATAAGATCCAACTATAATAGCAAAGATCGCGGTACATCAAGATCGTGCCAAATCAAGAACACGAGAGAGAGAGAGAGAGAGAGAGAGAGAGAGAGATCAAACACATAGCTACTGGTACATACCCTCAGCCCCAAGGGTGAACTACTCCCTCCTCGTCATGGAGAGCGCCGGGATGATGAAGATGGCCACCAGAGAGGGATTCCCCCCTCCGACAGGGTGCCGGAATGGGTCTAGATTGGTTTTCGGTGGCTACAGAGGCTTGCAGCGGCAGAACTCCCGATCTAGGTTTCTTTCTGGAAGTTTGGGTATATATGAGAGGTATTGGCGTCAGGAACAAGTCAGGGGGGTCTCCGGGCTGTCCACGAGGCAGGGGGGCGCTCAGGGGGTGGGCACGCCCCCCACTCTCGTGGGCAGCCTGAGACTCTACTGGTCCATCTCCGATGCTCCGTGGGCTTATTCTGGTCAAAAAATAATCTCCGTCATATTTTAGGTCAATTGGACTCCGTTTGGTTTTCCTTTTCTGTGATACTCAAAAACAAGGAAAAACAGAAACTGGCACTGGGCTCTGGGTTAATAGGTTAGTCCCAAAAATCATATAAAACAGCATATAAAACATCTTAGATGGATAATATAATAGCATGGAACAATAAAAAGTTATAGATATGTTGGAGACGTATCAACTCCATAGTAAAGGTTGCCATCACAAGGGGCAATATAACGTGACGTTCTCTTGCACTAAGGGGTTGATCATACAAACAAAGAGCGAATGGCAACCTCTGATTCCCTCTGCGAAGGGCCTATCTTTTACTTTCATGTATTTACTTTTATGCAAGAGTCGAAGTTTTTTTCTCTCTATTCCTTTTATTTTTCTCTTTTGGCAAGCATCATGTGGTGAGGAAAGATCTAGGCACATGTGTCCAGTTGAATATGGGTGGCATAAGTTATTATTGTTGACATCACCCTTGAGGTGAGTGTGTTGGGAGGCGAAACTATAAGCCCCTATCTTTCTTTGTGTCCGGTTGAAACGTTTTCCTCATGTGTACGCGGTGAGTGTTATCAATCATAGAAGACTAAATGATGGTTGAGTATGTGGACTTGCCTAAAGGCTCCGACATGTGTTTATATGTGAAAAGATGATGAATTGTAGTTGCAAAGTTGACTGAGAACATAGTTTGTTGGTTTCCAATAGATTTTATGCTTTATACTTCAATGTTGTGATGAATTGTCACTTGTTCATAAGAAGTCTATGATAAAAGTTCTATAATAAAAGTTTTCTATTGAAGTTTGTTATTGTTATAATAAGTCACATGATACTGCTACGTTTGTATTTTTTTTATCGACACCTCTCTAAAAAAACACGTGGACATGTTTTTCGATTTTGTTCTTCGCTTGAGGACAAGCGAGGTCTAAGCTTGGGGGAGTTGATATGTCCATTTTGCATCATGTTTTCCTACTGCTATTTATGATGTTTTATTATATAATAATGCTTTTTGGAGTAATTCTAATGCCTCTCTCTCATAATATGCAAGGTATGCACAAAGGGGGAGAATTCTGGCAACTGGAAATCTGGACCTGAAAAAGCTACGTCAAGCTACCTATCCTACACAACTCCAAATGAGCTAAAACTCCCCGAGGATTTTTTATGGAATATTTAAGGAATATTGGAGCAAATCAGTACCAGAGGAGGGCCACCAGGTGGGTGTTGCCCTCCTTGGCCCACCGTCGGTGCCCATCTTCTGGTATATAAGTCATTTTGACCTAGAAAAAATAAGGGGAGGACATTCGGGATGAAGCGCCGCCGCCTCGAGGCGGAACTTGGGCAGGAGCTTTTGCCCTCCGGTGGAACGATTCCGCCGGGGGGAACTTCCCTCCCGGAGGGGGAAATCATCGTCATCATCATCACCAACAACTCCCCCATCTTGGGGAGGGTTATCTTCATCAACATCTTCACAGCACCAACTCCTCTCAAACCCTGGTTCATCTCTTGCGTTCAATCTTTGTATCAAAACTATAGATTGGTGCCCGTGGGTGACTAGTAGTGTTCATTACATCTTGTAGTTGATTACTATATTGTTTATTTGGTGGAATATTATATGTTCAGATCCATTATGCTATTCAATACCCCTCTGATCTTGAGCATGTTTATAATTTGTGAGTAGTTACTTTCGTTCTTGAGGTCACGGGAGAAATCATGTTGCACGTAATCATGTGAAGTTGATATGTGTTCGATATTTTGATGGTATGTATGCTTCCATTCTCTTCGTGGTGTCATGTGAACGTCGACTACATGAGACTTCACCATATTTGGGCCTAAGGGAATGCATTGTGGAGTAGTTATTAGATGGTGGGTTGCGAGAGTGACAGAAGCTTAAACCCCAGTTTATTCGCTATTCCGTAAGGGACCGATTGGATCCAAAAGTTTAATGCTATGGTTAGAATTTATTCTTAATTCTTTTCTCGTAGTTGCGGATGCTTGCGAGAGGGTGAATCATAAGTAGGAGGTTTGTTCAAGTAAGAACAACACCTAAGCACCGGTCCACCCACTTATCAAATTATCAAAGTACCGAACACGAATTAAGCCAACGGGATGAAAGTGACTAGATGAAATTCCCATGTACTGATGACCCACAAGTATAGGGGATCTATCGTAGTCCTTTCAATAAGTAAGAGTGTCGAACCCAACGAGGAGCAGAAGGAAATGATAAGCGGTTTTCAGCAAGGTATTCTCTGCAAGTACTGAAATAAGTGGTAACAGATAGTTTTGGGATAAGATAATTTGTAACGAGCAACAAGTAACAAAAGTAAATAAAGTGCAGCAAGGTGGTCCAATCCTTTTTGTAGCAAAGGACAAACCTGGACAAACTCTTATATAAGGAAAAGCGCTCCCGAGGACACATGGGAATATCGTCAAGCTAGTTTTCATCACGTTCATATGATTCGTGTTCGGTACTTTGGTAATTTCATATGTGGGTGGACCGGTTCTTGGGTGCTGTTCTTACTTGAACAAGCATCCCACTTATGATTAACCTCTATTGCAAGCATCCGCAACTACAACAAAAGTATTAAGGTAAACCTAACCATAGCATGAAACATATGGATCCAAATCAACCCCTTACGAAGCAACGCATAAACTAGGGTTTAAGCTTCTGTCACTCTAGCAACCCATCATCTACTTATTACTTCCCAATGCCTTCCTCTAGGCCCAAATAATGGTGAAGTGTTATGTAGTCGACGTTCACGTAACACCACTAGAGGCTAGACAACATACAACTCATCAAAATATCGGACGAATACCAAATTCACATGACTACTAATAGCAAGACTTCTCCCATGTCCTCAGGAACAAACGTAACTACTCACAAAGCATATTCATGTTCATAATCAGAGGGGTATTAATATGCATAAAGGATCTGAACATATGATCTTCCACCAAATAAACCAACTAGCATCAACTAAAAGGAGTAATCAACACTACTAGCAACCTACTAGTACCAATCTCGGACTTGGAGACAAGAATTGCATACAAGAGATGAACTAGGGTTTTGAGATGAGATGGTGCTGGTGAAGATGTTGATGCAGATTGCCCTGTCCCGATGAGAGGAGCATTGGTGATGATGATGGCGATGATTTCCCCCTCCCGGAGGGAAGTGTCCCCAGCAGAATAGCTCTGCCGGAGCCCTAGATTGGTTCCGCCAAGGTTCCTCCTCGTGGCGGCGGAGTTTCGTCCCGAAAGGTTGCTTCTGATTTTTTCCTCGACGAAAGACCTCATATAGAAGAAGATGGCCATCGGAGAGCCAACAGGGGGCCCACGAGGTAGGGGGCGCGCCCAGGGGGGTAGGGCGCGCCCCCCACCCTGGTGGCCAGGTGGGGGCCCCTCTGGTGAACTTCTTCCGCTCAATATTTTTTATTATTTCCAAAAATGACTTTCGTGGAGTTTTAGGACTTTTGGAGTTGTGAAGAAGAGGTCTCTAATATTTGCTCCTTTTCCAGCCCAGAATTCCATCTATCGGCATTCTCCCTCCTTATGTAAACCTTGTAAAATAAGAGAAAATAGGCATAAGAATTGTGACATAATGTGTAGTAACAGCCCATAATGCAATAAATATCGATATAAAAGCATGATGCAAAATGGACGTATCAACTCCCCCAAGCTTAGACCTCGCTTGTCCTCAAGCGGAAGCTGATAACGATAAATATGTCCCCATGTTTAGAGGTAAAGGTGTCGATAAAAATAAAATACGGACATGAAGGCATCATGATTTCTTCATAACAGCAACACATATGGATATTGTCATATGATTTATCATGCTCAAATAATAATCCATTCACAATGAAGAAGTACGAATCAGAAACTTCATTGAGAACCAACAAACTATAATCTCAGTCATTGAAGCAATTGCAATTTATCATAACATCAGAAAGAGTCTATGTCAGAGCTTAATAGCAAGTCCACATACTCAACTATCATTTAATCTTTCATAATTGCTAACACTCACGCAATACTTGTGGTTACGGAGTTTTATCGGACACAGAGAAAGATAGGGGCTTATAGTTTCGCCTCCCAACCTTTTACCTCAAGGGTAATGTCAACAATGATAACTCATGCTCCCCTATATCCAACCAGATATATCTATCAGGATCTTTCCAACATACTGTGCTTGCCAAAGGATAAAATGTAAAAAGGAAAGCTGAAGATCACCATGACTCTTGCATAAGGTAGAAGATAATAATAATAGATAGGCCCTTCGCAGAGGGAAGCAGAGGTTGCCATGCGCTTTTATGGTTGGATGCACAAAATCTTAATGCGAAAGAACGTCACTTTATATTGCCCCTTGTGATATGAACCTTTATTATGCAGTCCGTCGCTTTTATTACTTCCACATCACAAGATCGTATAAAGCTTATTTCTCCCACACCAATCAATCATACATATTTAGAGCAATTTTTATTGCTTTGCACCGATGACAACTTACTTGAAGGATCTTACTCAAACCATAGGTAGATATGGTGGACTCTCATGGCAAAACTGGTTTAAGGGTTTTGGAAGCACAAGTAGTATCTCTACTTGGTGCTGAGAATTTGGCTAGCATGAGGGGGAAAGGCGAACTCAACAAGTTGGATGACCCATGACAATATACTTTATCTCAGATATAAGAAAACATAACCCATTACGTTGTCTTCCTTGTCTAACATCAACTCTTTAGCATGTCATATTTTAATGAGTGCTCCCAATCATTAAAGATGTCAATGATAATATATTTATATGTGAAACCTCTCTTCCCTTATTACTTCCTATTAATTGCAAAGATGACCAAAGATATGTTTGCCAACTCCCAACAACTTTTAATCGTCATACTTTTTCTATGTGAAGTCGTCACTCTTCAATAAGATCAATATGAACTCTTTGTTTCTTTTTATTCTTTTTCTCTTTCTTTTACTCAGATCATGGCAAAAACAATCAAGCCCTCGACTCAACACTAATCTTTATTATATAGCTCACGGACTCGATTACATAGAGAGATCATAACGCAAAACTCAAAACTAGATCATGCCATAAACTTTATTCTACTAGATCAAGATACTACTAATAGGAACGAACTAAGAAAAACGGTAAAGATAGGAGATGTGGTTGTGATACGATACCGGGGCACCTCCCCCAAGCTTGGCAGTTGCCAAGGGGAGTGCCCATACCCATGTGATTATGTCTCCTTTGTTGTTGGTGAAGAAGGTGGATGTGTTGTTGATGATTTAGCCTTCTTCCTTAATTTGCGCTTGACAACAGAATTTTGATCCCTCAAGTCATTAATCTCCTGTTCCAGGCTTAATATCTTTTTGCATAATTCCTGCTTGTTTTCCTGCAAGAGACGAAAAGGGATAAACTCGATCTTAAGTTTCTTTGCTCTATCAGGGAGGCTTGACTTTTTGAACTCCACATGCATGTCCCCAGGTTGAGGTAGTGGGACTTCATCTTCATCCGAGCTCGTCTCCTCCTTTCTCTTGGATTCATAGTCTTCTTCTTCTTCCGTTGTCCAACCATAGTGCTCCACATCTCCATAGACCTTAGGATTTGCAAGGTAATCATCCACATAACTTTCTCCTTCAGAATCCTGGGACGACATGTTGCTCTAACCTGCAGCAGAACAGCCCGAGAAGAAAACAGAGAATATTTGCATGATACGGGAGTCAAAACCTTCGGGAGAATATATAATGATTTTTTACTGACCAAAATACGTATCGTGCAAGAAAACGGAGTCCGGAAGGCACCCGAGGTGCCCACGAGGTAGGGGGCGCGCCCTCCACCCTCGTGGGGCCCTCGTGTCCTTCACGGACTGCTACTTATTTTTCTATGTTTCTAAATATTCCAAAACGGAGAAATATTGCTTTAAAAACTGTTTTGGAGTCGCTTTACTTACCGTACCACATACCTATTCCTTTTCGGAGTCTGAAATGTTCTGGAAAGTGTCCCTTATGTATTCCTTCGGGGTTGCGGTTTCAATAACATTGGTTTCTTATGAAGAGTCATCCGAAGGTTGGAGAGCCTCTTGATCCTTAAAGATCGGATTGCTTCTACTTCATCACCACCATCTTCTTCATCACCACCAAAAGGAAACTGGGTATTGGGTATGGGCACTCCCCTTGGCTTTCGCCAAGCTTGGGGGAGGTGCCCCGGTATCATATCAATTTCCACTATCTTTTGCCGTTATTTTCTTAGTTCGATAAATGGTTATCTTTTCTATTAGAAGAATAAAAGTTTAGGTCGATCCTTTCTTTTTAGGAGTTTGCTTAGTGATCAATCCTTGTAATCGTGTGTGAGGTATAAGAAAGTTTAGTTTGAGTTTTGCCTTCTTTACTTTCTTGCTACAATAAAAAGAAAGCAAATAAAAAGAAAAAACATATGCTCATCTTATGGTAATGGGTGACATTACACAAGGAAAAGTATAAGTAAACAAAATTATTGTAGATTGACAAACATAGCATTGGTCAATGATGCAACACATGAAAGAATTAATAAGGGAAAAGAAGATTCACATATAAATGCACTATCATGGAAATCTTTTGTGATTGTGAGCTCCCATAATAATATTATATGCCAAAATTGTTGACGTTGGACAAGTAAGACAACTTAATGATGTTTGTTTGTTCATATTCACATAGAAGTCATATTGTCATAGATCCTTCAACATGTGGTGCTTGCCCCTATTTGCTAGCCAAAAAATTCCGCACTAGGTAGAGATACTACTTCTGTATCCAAAATCCTTAAACCCTATCTTGTTTGAGAGTCCACCAGACCTACCTATAGATTGAGTAAGACCCTTCAAGTAAGTTGTCATCGGTGCAAAAAGGGCAATAAAAATTGCTTATAAAAATGTGAGATCATTTAGTGTAAGCGAAAATTGAGCGTTGTACGAGCTTGTGATGGTGAAGAATAAAAGCGACAGACTGCTGATGTCTACTACACAACCTTCTTCTTGTAGACGTTGTTGGGCCTCCAAGTGCAGAGGTTTGTAGGACAGTAGCCAATTTCCCTCAAGTGGATGACTTAAGGTTTATCAATCCGTGGGAGGCGCGGGATGAAGATGGTCTATCGCAAGCAACCATGCAACCAAATAACAAAGAGTCTCTTGTGTCCCCAACACACCCAATACAATGGCAAATTGTATAGGTGCACTAGTTCAGCGAAGAGATGGTGATACAAGTTCAATATGGATGGTAGATATAGGTTTTTGTAATCCGAAAATATAAAAACAGCAAGGTAACTAATATTAAAAGTGAGCTCAAACGCTATTGCAATGCTAGGAAACAAGGCCTAAGGTTCATACTTTCACTAGTGCAATTTCTCTCAACAATAATAACATAACTGGATCATATAAATATCCCTCAACATGCAACAAAGAGTCACTCCAAAGTCACTAATAGCGGAGAACAAATGAATAGAATATTGTAGGGTACGAAACCACCTCAAAGTTATCCTTTCTGATCGATCTATTCAAGAGTCTGTAGTAAAATAACACGAAGCTATTCTTTCCGTTCGATCTATCATAGAGTTCGTACTAGAATAACACCTTAAGACACAAATCAACCAAAACCCTAATGCCACCTAGATACTCCAATGTCACCTCAAGTATCTGTGGGTATGATTATACAATATGCATCACACAATCTCAGACTCATCTATTCAACCAACACAAAGAACTTCAAAGAGTGCCCCAAAGTTTCTACCGGAAAGTCAAGACAAAAACGTGTGCCAACCCATATGCATAAGCTCATAAGGTCACTTAACCCGCAAGTTGATCACCAAAACATACATCAAGTAGATCACGTGGATATCCCATTGTCACCACAAATAAGCACATCCAAGACATACATCAAGTGTTCTCAAATCCTTAAAGACTCAATCCGATAAGATAACTTCAAAGGGAAAACTCAATCCATTACAAGAGAGTACAGGGGGGAAAACATCATAAGATCCAACTATAAGAGCAAAGCTCGCGGTACATCAAGATCATACCAAATCAAGAACACGAGAGAGAGAGAGATCAAACACATAGCTACTGGTACATACCCTCAGCCCCGAGGGTGAACTACTCCCTCCTCATCATTGAGAGCGCCGGGATGATGAAGATGGCCACCGGAGAGGGATTCTCCCCTCCCCCCCTCCGGCAGGGTGCCGGAACGGGTCTAGATTGGTTTTCAGTGGTTACAAAGGCTTGAGGCGGCGAAACTCCCGATCTAGGTTTCTTTCTTGAAGTTTGGGTATATATGAGAGGTATTTGTGTAGGGAACAAGGTAGGGGGGTCTCCGGGCTGTCCACGAGGCAGGGGGTGCGCCAAGCGGGGGCGCACCCCACCCTCGTGGGCAGCCCGGGACTCTTCTGGTCCATCTCTTGTAGCGACCCGACCACAGATGGTCAAGTCTCTGTGCTCAGGTGTCATCCCTGGATCAGTAATGCTGACACCACACAATACTTCGAAGGATTTATAACAGAGTAGCAATCACACACTTATTACATCGATGTCTCAAAGAGAAATTGTTACAATAAATATGGCTTAAGGCCATCTAGTAACGATAACAGCGGAAGGCTTGGAAGATAAGTGAGTCCATCAACTCCAACGGCATCACTGAGTATAGAACCATGACCTAAAAGCACCTTACTCGTCGTCTGAAAAGTCTGCAACATGAAAGTTGCAGCCCGAAAACGGGTCAGCACATGAAAGTTGCAGCCCGAAAACGGTTGAGCCCGAAAACGGGTCAGCACAGGGTGCCGGAATGGGTCTAGATTGGTTTTCGGTGGCTACAGAGGCTTGCGGCGGCAGAACTCCCGATATAGGTTTCTTTCTGGAAGTTTGGGTATATATGAGAGGTATTGGCGTCAGGAATAAGTCAGGGGGGTCTCCGGGCTGTCCACGAGGCAGGGGGGCGCGCCCAGGGGTGGGCGCGCCCCCCACCCTCGTGGGCAGCCTGGGACTCTTCTGGTCCATCTCTGATGCTCCGTGGGCTTATTCTGGTCAAAAAATAATCTCCGTCAAATTTCAGGTCAATTGGACTCCATTTGGTTTTCCTTTTCTGTGATACTCAAAAACAAGGAAAAACAAAAACTGGCACTGGGCTCTGGGTTAATAGGTTAGTCCCAAAAATCATATAAAACAGCATATAAAACATCTTAGATGGATAATATAATAGCATGGAACAATAAAAAGTTATAGATACGTTGGAGACGTATCAACTCCATAGTAAAGGTTGCCATCACAAGGGGCAATATAACGTGACGTTCTCTTGCACTAAGGGGTTGAGCATACAAACAAAGAGCGCATGGCAACCTCTAATTCCCTCTGCGAAGGGCCTATCTTTTACTTTCATGTATTTACTTTTATGCAAGAGTCGAAGTTTTTTTCTCTCTATTCCTTTTATTTTTCTCTTTTGGCAAGCATCATGTGGTGAGGAAAGATCTAGGCACATGTGTCCAGTTGAATATGGGTGGCATAAGTTATTATTGTTGACATCACCCTTGAGGTGAGTGTGTTGGGAGGCGAAACTATAAGCCCCTATCTTTCTTTGTGTCCGGTTGAAACGTTTTGCTCATGTGTACGCGATGAGTGTTATCAATCATAGAAGACTAAATGATGGTTGAGTATGTGGACTTGCCTAAAGGCTCTGACACGTGTTTATATGTGAAAAGACGATGAATTGTAGTTGCAAAGTTGACTGAGAACATTGTTTGTTGGTTTCCAATAGAGTTTATGCTTTATACTTCAATGTTGTGATGAATTGTCACTTGTTCATAAGAAGTCTATGATAAAAGTTCTATAATAAAAGTTTTATATTGAAGTTTGTTATTGTTATAATAAGACACATGATACTGCTACGTTTGTATTTTTGTTTTTATCGACACCTCTCTCTCAAAGCATGTGGACATGTTTTTCGATTTCGGTCTTCGCTTGAGGACAAGCGAGGTCTAAGCTTGGGGGAGTTGATACGTCCATTTTGCACCATGTTTTCCTACTGCTATTTATGATGTTTTATTGTATAATAATGCTTTTTGGAATAATTCTAATGCCTTCTCTCTCATAATATGCAAGGTATGCACAAAGGGGGAGAATGAGCTATCCCCGACGATTTTTTATGGAATATTTAAGGAATATTGGAGCAAATCAGTACCAGAGGAGGGACACCAGGTAGGTGTTGCCCTCCTTGGCCCACCTCCGGTGCCCATCTTCTAGTATATAAGTCATTTTGACCTATAAAAAAATAAGGGGAGGACATTCGGGACGAAGCGCCGCCGCCTCGAGGCGGAACTTGGGCAGGAGCTTTTGCCCTCCGGTGGAACGATTCCGCCGGGGGGAACTTCCCTCCCGGAGGGGGAAATCATCGTCATCATCATCACCAACAACTCTCCCATCTTGGGTAGGGTTATCTTCATCAACATCTTCACAGCACCAACTCCTCTCAAATCCTAGTTCATCTCTTGCGTTCAATCTTTGTATCAAAACTATAGATTGGTGCCCGTGGGTGACTAGTAGTGTTCATTACATCTTGTAGTTGATTACTATATTGTTTATTTGGTGGAATATTATATGTTCAGATCCATTATGCTATTCAATACCCCTCTGATCTTGAGCATGTTTATAATTTGTGAGTAGTTACTTTCGTTCTTGAGGTCACGGGAGAAATCATGTTGCACGTAATCATGTGAAGTTGATATGTGTTTGATATTTTGATGGTATGTATGCTGCCATTCTCTTCGTGGTGTCATGTGAACGTCGACTACATGAGACTTCACCATATTTGGGCCTAAGGGAATGCATTGGGGAGTAGTTATTAGATGGTGGGTTGCGAGAGTGACAGAAGCTTAAACCCCAGTTTATGCGCTATTCCGTAAGGGACCGATTGGATCCAAAAGTTTAATGCTATGGTTAGAATTTATTCTTAATTCTTTTCTCGTAGTTGCGGATGCTTGCGAGAGGGTGAATCATAAGTAGGAGGTTTGTTCAAGTAAGAGCAACACCTAAGCACCGGTCCACCCACTTATCAAATTATCAATGTACCGAATACGAATTAAGCCAACGGGATGAAAGTGACTAGATGAAATTCCCATGTACTGATGACCCACAAGTATAGGGGATCTATCGTAGTCCTTTCAATAAGTAAGAGTGTCGAACCCAACGAGGAGCAGAAGGAAATGATAAGCGGTTTTCAGCAAGGTATTCTCTGCAAGTACTGAAATAAGTGGTAACAGATAGTTTTGTGATAAGATAATTTGTAACGAGCAACAAGTAACAAAAGTAAATAAAGTGCAGCAAGGTGGTCCAATCCTTTTTGTAGCAAAGGACAAACCTGGACAAACTCTTATATAAGGAAAAGCGCTCCCGAGGACACATGGGAATATCGTCAAGCTAGTTTTCATCACGTTCATATGATTCGTGTTCGGTACTTTGGTAATTTCATATGTGGGTGGACCGGTTCTTGGGTGCTGTTCTTACTTGAACAAGCATCCCACTTATGATTAACCTCTATTGCAAGCATCCGCAACTACAACAAAAGTATTAAGGTAAACCTAACCATAGCATGAAACATATGGATCCAAATCAACCCCTTACGAAGCAACGCATAAACTAGGGTTTAACCTTCTGTCACTGAGGAAGTCCTGGATTAGGGGGTGTTCGGATAGCCGGACTATACCTTCGCTGGACTCCAGGACTATGAAGATACAAGATTGAAGACTTCGTCCCGTGTCCGGAAGGATCTTTCCTTGGCGTGGAAGGCAAGCTAGGTGTGCGGATATTCAAGATCTCCTACCATTGTAAACCGACTCTGTGTAACCCTAACCCTATCCGGTGCCTATATAAACCGGAGGGTTGTAGTCCGTAGGACAACCATCATCATACACAATCAAACCATAGGCTAGCTTATAGGGTTTAGCCTCCTTGATCTCGTGGTAGATCTACTCTTGTACTACCCATATCATCAATATTAATCTAGCAGGAGTAGGGTTTTACCTCCATCGAGAGGGCCCGAACCTGGGTAAAATAAAGTGTCCCTTGTCTCCTGTTACCATCCGACCTTGACGCACAGTTTGGTACCCCCTACCCGAGATCTGCCGGTTTTGACACCGACATTGGTGCTTTCATTGAGAGTTCCTCTGTGCCGTCGCAATCAGGAAGGATGCCTCCTCCCATCTTTAAACACGGCACCATTACTAAGGGAGCCTTGGCTGTCGGCCAAACCCTCCGGCTAGGTGGTTTTCTCACGACCGCCCGGTCGGCTGTTGCGCCGACGGTGACCTCTCGGGTCATTGAAAGCAACCTTCACGTCAGCTCGGAACTCGCCGAGCAACTGGATCCGATCGAGCTCTCTTCGGTAAACGAGCTCTTGGATTGCATCGCCGCACTGGGGGTCGCTACAAATTACGACCAGGTTGGGCATAAACCCGATCTAAGAGAAATTAATTCTCCCCAAGTCACCCACCACGTCGCCGTGGTAGAGGCGCAGTGTGGCGATTCTTCATCTATCCAAAGGACTAACTACGTCCGGATTCCTGAACCCTCCTGACCGGATACCCGCGGAGGAGAGGATACAATTCAAGACCTGGGCGTAGATTCATGCAACGGGCTAAACTTACCGAATAACATCCAAGACTCCGGGCTTCAGAGCCCGGGAGTTCTTCGGCCTCCGGACTGTAAATTGGGTGAGGTCTCAGATTTAACGAAACCTGCCCGCCCGATCATAAGCGATCTTTCCCAAATCAGGCAAAGGCCCGAAGAAACAGTACATCACTACTGGGCCAGATTCCTCCTGGTTATGAACAGGACAAAGGACTGCCGCGAGGGAGACACGATTTCAATCTTTTGCAGTAATTGCACGGACAAGGGAATACTTAACGCCATAAGTCGTCGTGATATTACACGCTTCGCTGACTTGGCGTCCATAGTACAAAAGTACTGTGCGATGGAAAGTGCCTGGAAAACCAAAATCAAACTTTGGGACAATCCGGCCTTAAACAGCAATCCCGTCCGAACTAAGAGGGTGCACCACAGTAAGGCACCCGGATTAAATATAAAAAAGCCCAAACCCTTCAGAGGGCAGGGAACCGTACTGGAAAAGTGGCTCGATGGACCCTGTAAGATTCACACTACAGAGGACGCCACTCCAACTCACAGCCTTAGAGCATTTTGGATACTCCGGCAGGTGGCCAAAATTGGCGAAGACCTCCTAATTTCAAAGGTCAAAGAAAGCCAGCCCAAGGACACCAGTACCATTCTCACAGTCTTCGAGACTTTTGCATCAAATAATATGCGAAAAAGAACACTCCGCAGCCTCACTGAAGTCTACCAAGTAGCAACAATAAACCCATGGAGTAACACCGCTATTACCTTCAACGCGAGTGACGAACCAAAATTTTGAACAGCCCGAGCACCAGCCGCATTGGTCCTCAGTCCCATAGTGGACGGCTGTCACCTCGCAAAGGTACTCCTGGATGGAGGCAGCGGATTGAACCTCATTTACGAGGAAACCCTCCAAAAGATGGAAACAGACTGGAACCGCATTGAGCGAAGCAGCACAACCTTCAGAGGAATAATCCCCAGTCAGGAAGCGCGCTGTACCGGAAAAATCACACTAGATGTGGTGTTCGGCACGCCGGATAATTACAGGTCCGAACAAATCACGTTCCAGGTGGCCCCGTTCAAAAGCGGATATCACGCTATATTAGGACGGGAGGCATTCACAGTTTTTCAAGCTATACCCCATTATGGGTACGTGAAGCTCAAGATGCCTGGGCCAAACGGAATTATCACTCTTGCTAGTGATCCGGACATAGCACTCCGCGCCGAAAACAAGACAGCCACATTGGCCCTTGAGGCTCTATCCGAAACCTTAGCGGCCAAAGAACTGACTGCACTGCGATCTACGGTTAATAGGGACTATGTGATACTTGATAACAGATCCAAATCCACATCCTTCAAACCAGCGAATGAAATAGTCAAATTCCAGGTCCACCCAACGGACCCCAATAAAACAGCTTCCATCGGGGCACGAATGAACCCTGACGTAGACGCCGCATTGCGAGAGTTCTTGTGAGAGAACTGGGACATTTTTGCTTGGCACCCTTCGGACATGCCAGGAATCCCACGCAGGCTGGCCGAACACAGCTTAAATATCCAGAAAGGATTCAAACCTGTAAAACAAGCCCTTCGGCGCTTTTCTGAACCGAAGAGACAGGTTATGGGAGAGGAGCTAGCCAAGTTATTGGAGGTCGGATTCATTAGAGATATCAAACATCCGGACTGGCTGGCAAACCTGGTGATGGTACCAAAGAAGGACAAATCCTGGCGCCTCTGCGTCGATTTTAAAGACCTTAATAAGGCTTGCCCAAAGGATCCCTTCCCCCTCCCCCGCATAGGTCAAATTATCAATGCCACAGTAGGACATGAGTCGTTGTGTTTCCTCGATGCATACTCCGGTTACCATCAAATCAAGATGGCAGAATCAGACCAAGCCGCAACGACATTCATCACACCATACGGCCCATTCTGCTTCAACACAATGCCCTTCGGGCTAAAAAATGTCGGCGCAACATATCAGCGCATGATTCAAACATGTCTGGCAAACCAGATCGGCAAAACAGTGGAGGCGTACGTGGATGATGTGGTCGTTAAATCAAAACATGTCGAATCCTTAGTAGACGACTTGAGGCTTACATTCGATAACCTTCGAAAATACGACATTAAGCTTAATCCAGAAAAATGTGTTTTCGGCGTCCCAGCCGGAAAGCTCTTGGGCTTCATTGTATCCGGTAGAGGAATTGAAGCAAATCCAGCCAAGATCCGAGCTTTGTCACAATTGGATGTCCCAAAAGACCTCAAACAAATACAGAAATTAACCGGATGCGTGGCGGCTTTAAGCCGCTTCATCTCCCGCCTGGGAGAAAAGGCGCTACCACTTTACCGCCTCCTTAGGCGCACCGAACACTTCGAGTGGACGGACGCCGCCACGGCCGGACTCGAGGAAATAAAGGCCATCTTGGCAACAAACCCAGTCCTGGCCGCGCGGAACACTGGCGAACCCATGCTATTGTACATTGCCGCAACTCATCAAGTTGTCAGCGCAGTACTCGTCGTCGAACGGGCAGCGGACGGACACAAACTTCCTCTTCAAAGGCCTTTCTACTACGTGTCCACTGTCCTCACGCCATGCAAATCTCGGTACCCGCATTACCAAAAGATTGCATACGTGGTGTTTATGGCATCCCGGAAGCTACGACACTACTTTCAAGAGTGTTCTATAACAGTAGCCTGGGAAGTACCACTCAACGATATTATTAACAACTGCGACGCAACAGGCCGAATAGCAAAATGGGCCATAGAGCTCCTCCCGTTCGACATAACCTACAAACCACGGCGAGCCATTAAATCGCAAGTCCTGGCCGACTTCGTCGCCGAATGGACAGAGGCCGAACTCCCTAAAGAGTACGACACATATTCCAACTGGATCATGCATTTCGACGGCTCCAATATGTTGGCCGGACTGGGGGCTGGCGTCGTTTTGACGTCCCCTACAGGAGACACAGTCCAGTATGTACTCCAGATTATGTACACGGACTCCAACAGTGCAGCCGAATACGAGGCCCTTCTAGATGGTCTCCGGATGGCAGTATCCATGGGCATTCAACACCTGGAGGTACGCGGGGACTCAAACCTCGCGATATCTCAAATAAATGGCGACTTCGACGCCAAGGACCCAAAAATGGCAGCTTATCGCAATGCCGTCCTAAAAATGTCAGTTCGGTTCGAGGGGCTGGAGTTTCACCATATAGCCCGAGAAAACAATCAAGCAGCGGACGTACTGGCGCGCATCGGAGCAAAACGAGATGCAGTCCCCCCCCCCAACATCTTTTTGGAAAGATTATTCAAGCCATCAGTAGCATGGGAGGGGGAACCTTCAGATAACAGTCCGGACACAACCGCACAACCCGGCGCCGAACAATCTGACATAGTCGGAGGCTCTGCCACCGAAATTACACCTTCAGCCCACGTAGTAATGGCGGTCATCGCCCCGTGGACAGAACCATTCCTAGCCTACCTTACTAGGCAGGAACTCCTAGAGGACCAAAATGAGGCACGCTGCATAGGGCGGCTATCTAAAGCCTATAAAGTCCATGAGGGAGAGCTTTATAAGAAAAGCACCACCGGAGTCCTTTAAAGATGTATCCCCGAAGAGGAAGGGCAGAGTTTGTTGGCTGAAATTCACGCCGGACTCGGTGGCCATCACGCTGCAGCTCGGTCCCTTGTATGCAAGGCTTTCCGTACGGGCTTTTATTGGCCGACGGCCCGGGCAGACGCTCAGGACTTGGTCAAACGATGCGTCGGTTGCCAGCTCTTTGCAAATCAAAGCCATATGCCACCCAACGCCCTCCGAACTATCCCCATCACTTGGCCTTTTGCGGTTTGGGGGCTTGACATGGTGGGACCCCTTAAAGGTGGAACCCACAAGAAAAAATACTTACTGGTCATGGTGGATAAATTCACCAAATGGATAGAAGCCAAGCCTGTTAAGACAGCCGAATCCGGACCTGTGATCGACTTCATCTCCGGGGTCATACAACGTTACGGCGTCCCTCACAGCATTATCACTGATAATGGCACAAACTTCACCTCCGATGAGGTAAAGCTGTGGTGCAAAAACATGGGCATTAAGCTCGACTATGCTTCTGTCTATCACCCACAAACTAACGGCCAGGTCGAACGTGCAAATGGTCTCATTATGAGCGGCATTAAACCCAGACTAGTGCGGTCCCTCAAGGAATCTAATACGCACTGGGTGGAGGAGCTTGACTCCGTACTCTGGGGGCTGCAGACCACGCCGAATCGTACCACCGGATTCACACCATTTTTTATGGTGTACGGCGCAGAGGTGGTTCTGCCCTGTGACATAATTCATGACTCACCTCGAGTGCGCATGTACGAAGAAAGAGAAGCCGAACTTGATCGGCATGACAACTTGGACGCCTTAGAGGAGGAGCGCGACGTGGCTAAAGCCCGTTCCGCATTTTATCAATAGCAAGCTCGAAGATATCAAAGCAGAGAAGTACGGGCCAAAAATTACAATGTTGGCGAACTAGTTCTACGCCTGCTGGATAAGAAAAAGGACAAAGTCAAGCCCAAATGGGAGGGTCCCTTTATAATCGACCAAGTCCTTACTGGTGGAGCGTACCGCCTGCGAGATGCGTCGGATAACCGACTCGAGCCGAACCCATTGAATGATGCACGCCTCCGAAGATTCTATGCCTAGCGCCGAACTCTGTGTTTGTCTCCTTCCTTTGTCCATTTTTTATATATTTTTACTGTCTTTATTCCTCTACTTCCCTCCTTTTCTTTTACAGCCATTAAGGCTCATCAAGTGGCGCGCTACTTGCGCTCATTAAACTTGGGGGCTTCTTTAACAGAAGCTTATTTATATGGATTTCATGCCCAACACATGTGTCAAACTTCCGCATGTACCTTTTCTTCACCATTATATGCATCGATATGACTTAAGTTTTGGCCAAGCTGGGTTGCCTGGCTCCTGTGCTTACCCCTACGTTCCCGATTGTTCAGCTAGGCGGTAAAGGGAGCACCTCTGCGATTGCTACTGCCGGATAAGCCGGATGTGTACCTCAGACTGGGTGAAGCCGAAAGCTAGCGTTCTTAAGGGAATATTCGGTCGGTGGACTAAAGATGAACTTTTTTACCAAATTATATACATGCCCCCAGATGATTTTCCTGCATTAGCAGTCCGGACGTGCACTTTAGGGCATGCCACCCCAGCGAAAGGAACCCTTAACGGAACTATTCTCTCTGGAAGATGTTTCTTACTAACCATGTAATATAACATAACTAGTTGGGCACTTGTCTGATAAAGCACTAATGACCCCTACGCCTGGTCTCCATGCATACCCTGGTTCTTATATAACATTGTGGTATCCGGACACACTCCGGACCGTCAGGTCCCGAGGTTGAAGCGAAAAGGTCGGCAACGACAAACGATCTACAATCCGGCTAGAAGACATTACACATGTCATTTATACATTACATAGTCATCCTGACTGACTGTATTCCTCCTCTATACCATCTAACAGGCTGTCTAATTTGCAGTCCTGCTGGGAATACTTCGCGGCCAATTCTACTTGGTCGTACACTAAGCTTACAGGGATGTCCTTCCCGTCAGGCCCCGCCGGTCCGACCTCGGCCATGTGGTTTGGGTCAGACCTCGTAAAGCGGGTCTTCACCATGGCCCAGGCTTCCCTAGCGCCCTGTCGGCAGGCTGATATCTTCCACAATCGGAAGCGCTGCCGAGCTCCCTTCAGCTTCTCCGCAAGCTCTCCAAGGCCTTTGGGCATGGAGTGGGGAGGCCACAGGGCCTGGGCAATGCCTTGCATCGCCTACCGAACTTGCCCGTGCAGTTGCAAGAGTTCGGGAAGAAGATCACCCGTTGAATTGGGCATCTCCTCTGCAGGACGACCTGTGAGCATACCTACAGATATTATTCTATTAGACGACTTCCTCGCCCAACTCTTTCTTATTAAAGGTTCGTTCAAGCACTTACTAAATATGCCGCGTCGGAGTCGTTGATTCTCCTTCGTGGAATCCGACAGCTGGCCTCGAACGTCTTTAAGCTCGATGTCCAGCCTGGTGTTAGCATCTTGAAGATTGATCTTCTCTTGACTCACCTTGGTCAACACACTCTCACCAGCCTTTAACTGGCGTAAGAGATGTTGCCTTTCCGGATCAACTCCGGCGCCATCTGAAATACGAATTGTCAAGATTGGCACTCCAAGCCGCTCAATACTAATCTTTCGATATATTGTTAGCTGGGGGAATGTTTTTTGACTCCCCTGCTGCGGTTAGTGCGGCCTCTAGTTGGGCCTTGCACCTTTCTAGCTCCTGGGATAGTGCGGTGTTCTTCTCGGTAAGAAACTGCATGTCATATGATCCTTAAATCAGTTATATTAACTGTTTCAAGTCTCGGGGGCTACTGGTATATCTATATTTAACAAAAATTTCTTACCCGTATGTCTTTGGCATACTGCTCCGTGGCTTTGGCTAAACCATTTTGAGCAGCACGGAGATACGCATCTCCCGAATTGAAGGCTTCTAAAGCCTCCTGGGAGAAACATGTGTCACGAAGGACTGTCCGGCGGCGCCTGTGGTTCATGGCGCTTTCCACCTCTGATTGGGTGGCAAACAGCCTGTCCGCATCCTCTGATGGGGGAGCGTCTAGTGCGTGCCTTGTGCTTGTCTCTGCCTCCGGGCCGGGCGTTGGAGCCTGACTGGTGGAGGCGCAATTGGCAGCCTCTCCGGATATAGTCCGGCGAGGTCTCTTTGTCCTAAAGATAGCACGAATGTTAATATACCCTGGAAGAGTACAACAACAGGGAAAAAGAGGGTGCGCCTTACCTTTGCTCTGGCATCTCAGTTCGTACAACGTTCCTTTTTGCGCCATGGGGCCCTGCGGCCCCTCGTTGGCTGGCCGCTGCAGGATCGGCTTCCCGCCTCGGGAATCTCCCCTACAGAACACGGCTGCTGTCAGAACAGCCGGAATCCGGAGAGATGGAACCCCTTTCAAGGAAATAGAGCTCCAGTATTTATTACCTGGGAGGCCGGAATCAATCCTGGGTAATCAGCTATGATAGCTACCATGGCGTTGTCCGTGCTTAGCTGATGAAACACTCCGTCGATGAGCTCCACCGACGTGTCCGGATCTTCTTCGGAGTCCGGATCGATTGACCATTCGGGGTCCTCGAGCTCTGGAGGTCGGCTGGTTATATCTTTTACCTCTCGACGCAGTTCCTGCATTGAAGTCGTTAGACTACGTATTTGATCACAGGGATGTAAAATAAAACGGAAAGGCACGATTGTCTACTTACCCAATTTGGGGGGTTATGCATGGAAAATCCACCCTGCGGGTCGATGCGGAGGAATTCCTCCTCTTCTCCCTTGTACAAAGAGGACAAGATCTTCATCAGAGCGGAGGCCGAGTCCGGCCCCTTGCGGCCGTAGCGGGTGGCGTCGTCTTCTCCGTTGAAATCCCACATGGGTGGCTTCTATATTGGAGTGGCTGCACCCCCCGCATAATACATATGGCCATGACTGATCATGGTAAGTCCAGAATGAGCTAGTAGTCTAACCCGGCCCATTAAGTAAAGGACGTCCCTGTCGCTTTCTCTCTGAGGGCTCCAAGGGCGCTAGCTTAGGCGTTTCTTCAGGGGAGCATTGTCAAACTCCGGGAGACCGGCCCGGATAGGGTCCGGCAAGGGGACGTCATCTATATAAAACGATTCTGAAGGCCAGTCCTCGGACGCCTTCTTCGGGGTTCCGGACAGATATCCGGTCCCAGCGATGTGCCATATTTCGGCTCCGCCCACTTGATATATGGACCCCCCTTGAGAACGGGGCACCAGGCAGAATATCTCCTTCCGCAACGCGAAATGAGCCTCGATGCCTAAAAATAGCTCGCAAAGAGCGACGAAGCCCGCAATGTGTAACACAGAGTCGGGCGTGAGATGATGCAGCTGGAGGCCGTAGAACTCCAGAAGCCCACGGAGAAACGGGTGAATTGGAAACACTAGCCCCCTCATTAGATACGGGACAAGGCATACCCGCTCTCCCTTAGAGGGACTGGGTACGCTCTCCGCTTGCTTTCCGCCCTGATAAGTGGCGAGTCCGGCTCGGACCGAGACCATATAGGCTTGGGGAAGAAATCCCTTGGCTTGAAGCGACACTAACTCGCTGTGCGGGATGGACCAACTCTCCCAGTCTCCGGGGGTAGGACTGGAGGGGCGAGAGGAGGAGCTGCGGTGGCTGGCCATGTTGGAATGGACCTTTACTGGAGACGCTCTGATGATTTCTCGTGGGAAGGGGGAGGTGTGATTTGGATCTGAATCCTCATCCCGTTAAATAGGCGGCTCGTTTATGCGGCCAGGGGTGTGGATGTAAAAACGCCCCGGCTTTCCGCATTCGTCTGACACGTGGAAGACAGCCATTATTAGGCGTGGCAGCCAAGGAGCGCTACATTATAAAAATCGGACATTATTCCCATAGGTACACAGAATTGGGAGGAGAACCCTCCTTGCAATGCCGAAGACAATCTGCACGCCGGACTCGTCGTCATTGAAGCCTGGTTCAGGGGCTACTGAGGGAGTCCTGGATTAGGGGGTGTTCGGATAGCCGGACTATACCTTCGCCGGACTCCAGGACTATGAAGATACAAGATTGAAGACTTCGTCCCATGTCCGGAAGGATCTTTCCTTGGCGTGGAAGGCAAGCTAGGTGTGCGGATATTCAAGATCTCCTACCATTGTAAACCGACTCTATGTAACCCTAACCCTATCCGGTGCCTATATAAACCGGAGGGTTGTAGTCCGTAGGACAACCATCATCATACACAATCAAACCATAGGCTAGCTTCTAGGGTTTAGCCTCCTTGATCTCATGGTAGACCTACTCTTGTACTACTCATATCATCAATATTAATCTAGCACGAGTAGGGTTTTACCTCCATCGAGAGGGCCCGAACCTGGGTAAAATAAAGTGTCCCATGTCTCCTGTTACCATCCGACCTTGATGCACAGTTCGGGACCCCCTACCCGAGATCCGCCGGTTTTGACACCGACAGTCACTCTAGCAACCCATCATCTACTTATTACTTCCCAATGCCTTCCTCTAGGCCCAAATAATGGTGAAGTGTTATGTAGTCGACATTCACATAACACCACTAGAGGCTAGACAACATACTGCTCATCAAAATATCGAACGAATACCAAATTCACATGACTACTAATAGCAAGACTTCTCCCATGTCCTCAGGAACAAACGTAACTACTCACAAAGCATATTCATGTTCATAATCAGAGGGGTATTAATATGCATAAAGGATCTTAAAATATGATCTTCCACCAAATAAACTAACTAGCATCAACTACAAGGAGTAATCAACACTACTAGGAACCTACTAGTACCAATCTCGGACTTGGAGACAAGAATTGGATACAAGAGATGAACTAGGGTTTTGAGATGAGATGGTGCTGGTGAAGATGTTGATGGAGATTGCCCTCTCCCTATGAGAGGAGCATTGGTGATGATGATGGCGATGATTTCCCCCTCCTGGAGGGAAGTGTCCCCAGCATAACAGCTCTGCCGGAGCCCTAGATTGATTCCGCCAAGGTTCCGCCTCGTGGCGGCGGAGTTTCGTCCCGAAAGGTTGCTTATGATTTTTTCCTCGACGAAAGACCTCATATAGAAGAAGATGGCCATCGGAGAGCCAACAGGGGGCCCACGAGGTAGGGGGCGCGCCCAGGGGGTAGGGCGCGCCCCCACCCTCGTGCCCAGGTGGGGGCCCCTCTGGTGAACTTCTTCCGCTCAATATTTTTTATTATTACCAAAAATGACTTTCGTGGAGTTTCAGGACTTTTGGAGTTGTGCAGAATAGGTCTCTAATATTTGCTCCTTTTCCAGCCCAGAATTCCATCTGTCAGCATTCTCCCTCCTTATGTAAACCTTGTAAAATAAGAGAAAATAGGCATAAGAATTGTGACACAATGTGTAGTAACAACCCATAATGCAAGAAATATCGATATAAAAGCATGATGCAAAATGGACGTATCAACTCCCCCAAGCTTAGACCTCGCTTGTCCTCAAGCGGAAGCCGATAACGATAAATATGTCCCCATGTTTAGAGGTAGAGGTGTCGATAAAAATAAAATACGGACATGAAGGCATCATGATTTCTTCATAACAGCAACACATATGGATATTGTGATATGATTTATCATGCTGAAATAATAATCCATTCACAATGCAGAAGTACGAATCAGAAACTTCATTGAGAACCAACAAACTATAATCTCAGTCGTTGAAGCAATTGCAATTTATCATAATATCAGAAAGAGTCTATGTCAGAGCTTAATAGCAAGTCCACATACTCAACTATCATTTAATCTTTCATAATTGCTAACACTCACGCAATACTTGTGGTTACGGAGTTTTATCGGACACAGAGAAAGATAGGGGCTTATAGTTTCGCCTCCCAACCTTTTACCTCAAGGGTAATGTCAACAATGATAACTCATGCTCCCCTATATCCAACCAGATATATCTATCAGGATCTTTCCAACATACTGTGCTTGCCAAAGGATAAAATGTAAAAAGGAAAGCTGAAGATCACCATGACTCTTGCATAAGGTAGAAGATAATAATAAAAGATAGGCCCTTCGCAGAGGGAAGCAGAGGTTGCCATGCGCTTTTATGGTTGGATGCACAAAATCTTAATGCGAAAGAACGTCACTTTATATTGCCCCTTGTGATATGAACCTTTATTATGCAGTCCGTCGCTTTTATTACTTCCACATCACAAGATCGTATAAAGCTTATTTCTCCCACACCAATCAATCATACATATTTAGAGCAATTTTTATTGCTTTGCACCGATGACAACTTACTTGAAGGATCTTACTCAAACCATAGGTAGATATGGTGGACTCTCATGGCAAAACTGGTTTAAGGGTTTTGGAAGCACAAGTAGTATCTCTACTTGGTGCTGAGAATTTGGCTAGCATGAGGGGGAAAGGCGAACTCAACAAGTTGGATGACCCATGACAATATACTTTATCTCAGATATAAGAAAACATAACCCATTACGTTGTCTTCCTTGTCTAACATCAACTCTTTAGCATGTCATATTTTAATGAGTGCTCCCAATCATTAAAGATGTCAATGATAATATATTTATATGTGAAACCTCTCTTCCCTTATTACTTACTATTAATTGCAACAATGAACAAAGATATGTTTGCCAACTCGCAACAACTTTTAATCATCATACTTTTTCTATGTGAAGTCGTCACTCTTCAATAAGATCAATATGAACTCTTTGTTTCTTTTTATTCTTTTTCTCTTTCTTTTACTCAGGATCATGGCAAAAACAATCAAGCCCTCAACTCAACACTAATCTTTATTATATAGCTCACGGACTCGATTACATAGAGAGATCATAAAGCAAAACTCGAAACTAGATCATGCCATAAACTTTATTCTACTAGATCAAGATACTACTAATAGGAACGAACTAAGAAAAACGGTAAAGATAGGAGATGTGGTTGTGATACGATACCGGGGCACCTCCCCCAAGCTTAGCAGTTGCCAAGGGGAGTGCCCATACCCATGTGATTATGTCTCCTTCTTTGTTGTTGGTGACGAAGGTGGAAGTGTTGTTGATGATTTAGCCTTCTTCCTTAATTTGCGCTAGAGGACAGAATTTTGATCCCTCAAGTCATTAATCTCCTGCTCCAGGCTTAATATCTTTTTGCATAATTCCTGCTTGTTTTCCTGCAAGAGACGAAAAGGGATAAACTCGTTCTTAAGTTTCTTTGCTCTATCAGGGAGGCTTGACTTTTTGAACTCCACATGCATGTCCCCAGGTTGAGGTAGTGGGACTTCATCTTCATCCTAGCTCGTCTCCTCCTTTCTCTTGGATTCATAGTCTTCTTCTTCTTCCGTTGTCCAACCATAGTGCTCCACATCTCCATAGACCTTAGGATTTGCAAGGTAATCATCCACATAACTTTCTCCTTCAGAATCCTGGAGCGACATGTTGCTCTAACCTGCAGCAGAACAGCCCGAGAAGAAAACAGAGAATATTTGCGTGATACGGGAGTCAAAACCTTCGGGAGAATATATAATGAATTTTTACCGACTAAAATACGTATCATGCAAGAAAACGGAGTCCGGAAGGCACACGAGGTGCCCACGAGGTAGGGGCGCGCCCTCCACCCTCGTGGGGCCCTCATGTCCTTCCCGGACTGCTACTTATTTTTCTATTTTTCTAAATATTCCAAAATGGAGAAATATTGCCTTAAAAACTGTTTTGGAGTCGGTTTACTTACCGTACCACATACCTATTCCTTTTCGGAGTCTGAAATGTTCTGGAAAGTGTACCTTATGTATTCCTTCGGGGTTGCGTTTTCAATAACATTGGTTTCAACATTTATGCGATTACATGAGATATAATGTTTAATTCTTTGACCGTTTACCACCTTCGGATTTGTGCCTTCGAAGTTGTTGATTTTTATGGCACCGGAACGATAGACCTCCTCGATAACGTAGGGGCCTTCCCATTTAGAGAGAATTTTTCCTGCAAAAAATCTTAAACGAGAGTTGTATAGCAATACATAATCACCTACATTAAACTCACGCTTTTGTATCCTTTTATCATGCCATCTTTTAACTTTTTCTTTAAACAGCTTGGCATTTTCATAAGCTTGGGTTCTCCATTCATCAAGTGAGCTAATATCAAATAACCTCTTCTCACCGGCAAGTTCGAAATCATAGTTGAGCTCTTTAATAGCCCAGTATGCCTTATGTTCTAGTTTGAGAGGTAAGTGACATGCTTTTCCACAAACCATTCTATATGGAGACATACCCATAGGGTTTTTATATGCAGTTCTATAGGCCCATAATGCATCATCAAGTTTCTTGGACCAATTCTTTCATGACCTATTGACAGTCTTTTGCAAAATAATTTGAGTTCTCCATTACGCAATTCTACTTGACCACTAGACTGTGGGTGATAAGGAGATGCAATTCTATGATTAACATCATACTTAGCAAGCATTTTACGGAAAGCACCATGTATAAAATGTGAACCACCATCAGTCATTAAATATCTAGGGACTCCAAACCACGGAAAAATAACTTCTTTAAGCATTGTAATAGAAGTGTTATGATCAGCACTACTAGTTGGAATAGCTTCTACCCACTTAGTAACGTAATCAACAGCAACTAAAATATGTGTATATCCATTAGAGGCAGGAAAAGGTCCCATATAATCAAAGCCCCAAACATCAAATGGTTCAATAACAAGTGAATAATTCATAGGCATTTCTTGACGTTTACTAATGTTACCAATTCTTTGACATTCATCACAAGATAAAAAAAACTTATGGGCATCCTTGAACAGAGTAGGCCAATAAAAACCAGATTGCAATACCTTATGTGTAGTTCTATCTCCCGCGTGGTGTCGTCCATAAGCTTCGGAGTGGCACTTGCGTAGGATCTGTTCTTGTTCATGCTCAGGTACACAACGTCTAATAACACCATCTACTCCTTCTTTATAAAGATGTGGGTCATCCAAAAAGTAATGCCTCAAATCATAGGAAAAACTTTTTCTTTTGCTGGTATGTGAAACTAGGTGGTATAAATTTAGCAACAATATAATTAGCATAATCAGCAAACCATGGAGTACTACAAGAAGTACTTATAACATTTAATTGTTCATCAGGAAAGCTATCATCAATAGGTAGTGGGTCATCAAGAACATTTTCTAACCTAGAGAAGTTGTCTGCAACGGGATTCTCAGCTCCTTTTCTATCAACAATATGCAAATCAAATTCTTGTAGCAAGAGAACCCATCTAATAAGTCTAGGTTTAGCATCTTTCTTTTCCATAAGATATTTAATTGCAGCATGATCAGTGTGAATAGTTACTTTAGAATCAACAATATAAGGTCTGAACTTATCACAAGCAAATACAACTGCTAAGAATTCTTTTTCAGTAGTAGCATAATTTCTTTGAGCATTGTCTAGAGTTTTACTAGCATAATGGATAAAATTTAATTTCTTATCAACTCTTTGCCCTAGAACAGCACCTACTGCATAATCACTAGCATCACACATAATTTCAAAGGGTAAATTCCAATCAGGTGGCTAGACAATAGGTGCAGAGATCAATGCTTTCTTAAGTATTTCAGATGCTTCTACACAATCATCATCAAAGACAAATGGTATATCATTCTGTAATAAATTAGTCAAAGGCCGAGAAATTTTTGAGAAGTCCTTAATGAACCTCCTATAAAATCCGGCGTAACCAAGGAAACTTCTTATACCTTTCATGTCCTTGGGACATGGCATCTTTTCAATGGCATCAACCTTGGCGTTATCAACTCTAATACCTCTTTCAGAAAATTTATGCCCCAAGACAATACCTTCATTAACCATAAAGTGGCACTTTTCCCAATTCAAGACAAGATTAGTTTCTTCACATCTCTGCAAAACTCGATCAAGATTGCTCAAGCAGTCATCAAAAGAGGATCCATAGACAGAAAAATCGTCAATGAAAACCTCACAAATCTTTTCACAAAAGTCAGAGAATATAGCCATCATGCATCTTTGAAAGGTAGCAGGTGCATTACATAAACCAAAAGGCATACGTCTATAAGAAAAAGTACCAAAAGGGCATGTAAAAGTAGTCTTTGATTGATCATTAGCTGACACAGGTATTTGAGAGAAACCAGAATAACCATCTTGTCGGTGTCAAAACCGGGGGATCTCGGGTAGGGGGTCTCGAACTGTGCGTCTAGGAGGATGGTAATAGGAGACGGGGGACACGATGTTTTTACCCAGGTTCGGGCCCTCTCGATGGAGGTAAAACCCTACTCCTGCTTGATTGATCTTGATGATATGAGTATTACAAGAGTTGATCTAGCACGAGATCGGAGAGGCTAAACCCTAGAAGCTATCCTATGGTATGACTGTTGTTCTTGGTCCTACGGACTAAACCCTTCGGTTTATATAGACACCGGAGGGGGCTAGGGTTACACAGAGTCGGTTACACGGAAGGAGATCTACACATCCGTATTGCCAAGCTTGCCTTCCATGCCAAGGAGAGTCCCATCTGGACACGGGACGAAGTCTTCAATCTTGTATCTTCATAGTCCAACAGTCCGGCCAAAGGATATAGTCCGGCTGTCCGGATACCCCCTAATCCAGGACTCCCTCAGTAGCCCCTGAACCAGGCTTCAATGACGATGAGTCCGGCGCGTAGTTTGTCTTCGGCATTGCAAGGCGGGTTCCTCCCCCGAATACTTCATAGAAGATTTTGAACACGAGGATCGTGTCCGGCTCTGCAAAACAAGTTCCACATACCACCGTAGAGAGAATAATATTTCCAAAAATCTAATCTGCTGACGTATTTCACAGTGTGTTATCACACCACAGCCAGGTCACCATTCAAATCGTTGTTTACAACCATCCTCAGCGTGTTTCGCGAGGCGGTTACCTTGGCACGTCTTGTCAAAGCAGAGAACGTGTCCCCTTATTACAGGATTCCCATCAATACGGACATGGGTAACCCGACCGCGCCATTGATTACGGCGCTTGGGGGATAAGCGAGTTTGACCAGGCTGGTGGGGACGCTTAGTTTTGTTCGCCCTTATAAAGGGATAAGGGTTCACCTTTTTTTACCCATGCCTTCTTCCTCCTTGCTTATCCACTCTTGCGCACTCGAGCTCCAGCGCCCAAGTCCGCATTCTTCTCCTCAACCTTCTCCAAAAATGTCCGGAGCGGGAGGCAAGTGGATGGTGTCCTCCGTCACGGAGGGAGACGTCAAAAAGCTGAGGGGAGCTGGATACCTGTCCGAGGATATCGCACACCAGCTCCCAGATGAGGGGCAGATCATCCCTGCCCCCAGGCCCCATGAGAGGGTAGTATTCCTTACCCACTTCCTCCGCGGACTGGGATTTCCCCTTCACCCATTCGTCCATGGGCTCATGTTCTACTATGTCCTGGATTTTCACGATCTGGCCCCGAACTTCATCCTCAACATCTCGGCGTTTATCGTCGTGTGTGAGGCCTTCCTCCGCATCAAGCCCCACTTCGGCTAATGGCTGAAGACCTTCAACGTCAAACCGAAGGTGGTGGGCGGCCATCAGGCGGAGTGCGGAGGCGCCATGGTGGGCAAAATGCCCAACGTCACATGGCTCGAGGGCTCCTATGTGGAGGCCATAAAAGGGTGGCAATCGGGGTGGTTCTACATCACCGAGCCGTGCGACACCAAATGGGCGGCGGCCCCCGAATTCCGATCCGGAATCCCCACGCGGCTCACCTCCTGGTAAGAGAAGGGCCTGCCCTGGGGTAACCGGTAGAGCTGACTGGACTCCACACCTGCATCCAAAATATGATAAACAAGAACCTCAAGCTTGTCAACATAGTCCAGGTCATGCTCATCCGCCGGATCCTCCCGTGTCAACAACGGGCGTTCAATTTGTGGGAGTTCGACCCGGCCCAGCACCAGACTCTGAGCGAGCTCTTCGACACGACGCACAAGGACATCTGGAGGGTGCTGTTTAAGAGTGTCGAGGTTCCCCCACCCCTCACCGAGGATCGCGGACTCAGCGCGCAGCGCCAAGCCAGCGCGGTAAGCTCTTTTATTACTTACAGGGTATTTATTTACCCCAGTATAATCGTATGCGGGATCTAAGCTCCCAAACCTTTGACAGGAATGGCTAGAGATGGCCGAACAGATCAACTGCCCAGCCCCTCTGCCCGAAGATCCAGCAGATGCTCGCTTAACGGAGATGCTTGTTCCGGCACCCTACGAGGTGCCAGAGAAGAAGGCCAAGCAGAAGGCCACGGGAACTCGAAAGTGTTCCCGGTGCCAGGTGGTATCGGACTCATAGTTTGATAACTCCGAGACGCACTCCTCCCGTGAAGACGAGGAGGAGGAAAGAGAAAGTTCTCCCCCTCTAGCCGGGGAGAAAAGAAAAGGAAGGCCGCCCCAGCTGGGGTGGCGAAGGGTCCGAGAAGGGAAGGACTCTCCCTCCGGACTGTTCCACCACCGCCACCGACAGTGAAGACGAGTGGTTACCCAGGGGCAAGCCCCTGGCGAAGTCATAAGTATTTGGATACCAGAGTAACTCATAGCATACTTTCGTCGCACTGCTTCTCCTAACGCCGAATATGATAATGCAGTTCGTCTCGAGCCCGCATCGACGTGTCCTCGTCGGACGGTTCTTTGGACCCATCGGCCATGAGTAGCGGTTCGCTTCCGACCGCCTCCTCCCCTCACCCCACGGACAACGCCGAGGTGTTGTCTCAAAAGGCACCAAATCGAGGGGAGGTAGTGCTAGAGGCGCCTCAAGGCGACCTTCCGGACTCTAGGCGCAAAGGGAGCAAGACTCCCAAGGGCTCCAAGTTCAGCCCTAGGCCGGACACCGCACCAGAACCTCCAGTGGTTCTGGACTCCGGCAGGCGGCCTCCTGCTAAGAGGGGCAAGCCGCCCGTGCCGGTGACCTCCGTCCATCCGGAGGTACCGGACAATTTGTTGGAAGTGCTTAGCGGCGCTTCCATCGACGAGGAGCACCGCACTATTATGAGTGCGGTGATCAAGAAGGTTCGGTCCGCTAAGAGCGGACTGACTGAAGCCTGTGCCAGCCTTCTAACAGGCTTCGAGGTAAGTGTTTAAAATATAGGGAAAATTAACGCATAGACAGTAGCCCCTGATGCTCTGTTTGGTGTTCACAAAGAAAAGCCGAATAGAGGATCAAATAATATCTGCAGGAGTCTAATACAAGTATGTCTATATGCGTACGCAGGCTTCGCTGCTGACCTCTACCGCACTGACTGCGGAGGTCGCAGCACTGAAGCAGAACCTCGAGCGGTCCGAGAAAGAGCTCGGCCTTGCCAATAGGCAGCTCGAGGAGAACAAAGGTAAGTAATACCTTCTCTCTCTCTCTCTATATATATATATATATAAGAAAAAGGATGCGGTTGCAAAATGACAGGATCATCATGAATGTGCCATGGGCCACGACCGAAGTGGCGGCCCTGAAGCAAGCGTTGTCCGAGGCCGAAAACAAAGCGGCCACGGAGCGCACCGAGCGGGAGAAACAAGAGGCACGGGTGGGCGAGGTGCAGCAAGAGCTCCAGGCTGTCGTGAAGAAGCACGTGACTTTGGAGCTTGACTCGAAGACGCGAGAGTCCGAGCTTGCCGCAGCGCTCGAGAGCACAAAGCATGCCAAGGCTGAAGCCCAAAAGGCCCTCCAGGAAATTGAGGCGATGAAGAAGATAGCGGCGGGTAAGGCATTCATTATGCAAAGCAAGCATGTGAGAGTAAATTACTTGTTACTTACCCGAGTCCGGAGCTCTCCAGGAGCATTCGCAGATTTGCCCCGCAGCGTGTCGGATGCCGCAAAGTACTACCGAGCCGAGGAAGGGATCTCGACGGAGAAGGTGTTCTGGTCTCAGTATACTGAGGCCGAACACCCGGTGCCCTTAAGCGACCAGCTGAAGCAATTGGTCGAGCTCCATAAGGCGGCCGAACAGGCCATGAATGGTCTTATAGTCCGGCTATGGCCTGGAGATGCCATGCCAGGGAGCTACTTCGGGCTGGTGAGGTGGCTTATGGATGCCTGCCCTTAGTTAGAAGTCGTCAAGCGGTCCGTCTGCGTCGAGGGCGCACGCAGGGCGCTTGCCCGTGTTAAAGTACACTGGGCCAAGATGGACGCTGAGAAGCTGGTGAAGGAGGGGCCGCTGCAGGGCAAGGAGCATCGCCACCCTCAAATGTATTATGATGGCGTCCTGAAGGGTGCCCGCCTTATGGCGGATGAGTGTTCCAAAGATGTAATTTTTTTAGTGAACTTGCTCGTGTGATATTGTATTATGAAAACTTGTTCATATGCGCTATGCAATGCTTGTTTGAATTTAAAATATTACCTTCTGTGCGGCTATTTATCAAATCTAAGAGATGGCGAGTCGTCGGCTTCTGCCTCCATGCCACGACTGCTGGGGTGTTCGGGATAAATCTGAGCACTCTTTTTCCCATTCTTGGGTCCTTCGAGGGAGGTGCTCAGCGCAACGAACAAGGCAATCGGACTATAATGCTTTATCACTCTCACTTAGCCAGAGAATTCTAGAATTTTAAATTTTGGCGAAGCCCCTGGTATTCGGAAGGCCGAATTCGGGGCGCTATACACGCCTAATCCGGACAAAGCCTCTCGCCTTATCATGACAATCAGTTTTAGCTTTCTCTACTGAGATGCTTGCCCAGATGAATCGGGGCACAACCGCAGTAGTTCTCCCAGTGCTACCTTAGCTGATATAGCGGAACGTAAGGTACCAAAACATGGGAGCCGGGTAAACCCAACTATTGACCCAAGACATGATTCAGAGCTGATGCATATAATGCTATAAGTTCGGGGTGCCGCACTGTCGAAAGCGTTCGGACTTCTCACGCCATATTATGGGGTACACTTAAGACCCTGGCGTATTGTCCGTACCAGAGTGTACGGGTGCTGAATGTCATGAATGAACATATATATATAAAAGGAAGAATAAGGAATGCAGTAATAGACTAGTGCTATGCATTGTTTATTCAAAAAGGTGCATTGAAGCAGAATGATACAAGTAGTGCGATAAGCAAAAAACAGGACTACTTGACATGTCCCCTCCAAGAGCAAGCTGCGGAATCTATACCTAATATTAAAGAACGGAGACTTTCATAGTTTTCATACGTCTGATTTTATTAATCATCTCCTTCGGCCAACCGAAGCCAGACAATAAGTGGGCCTGGAAACACTTGATTCAATGGGCTTGAAAAATAAACGGGCATGCATCTCGCTCATCTCTCTCCTCTAGATCCCCTGCCCTCTCTACTAGGAGCGCTGCCGGGGCAGACTTGATCTTCTTCCTCCCTAGCTACTGCTGCCGACACCCCAGCTCGACTCCGAGACAAACTCTGCTCGAGCACGCACCCATGGGATGGGGTGTCCGACAGGATCTTCTTTACCCGTTCTGCAACCCGGTCTAGGAACATATAAAAACAAATTGACTCCCTCGAACCAACCCCCAGCTCAATTGCCTCGTTGTTGAGTGCGGCGGCATGTCGAGCCGAACGCCAGCGAGATCATCCATGATGAGGCAGTAGATGCCAACGGCAGTGCGCGTCACCCAGCTCGACGCAGGCGAGGAAGACGAGCAGCACGGAGTTGGAGCTGAGCAGGGCGCCGGCGAGAATGTACGGGAAGAGGAGGTAGACACCGATGACGGTGTAGGTCACCCAGCTCGACGGAAGCGAGGAAGACAAGCAGGATGGGGGATAGCCGGGGATTTGAAGAGGGCTTGGAAAGGCCGCGCGAGCATGACCAGGTCGTCACCGAGTCTGATCCGTCACTTCATGTGGCTGAGCTGTCAAAGGACGATGCAGAGGCTCGGATGAAAGGCGACCATGATGGATGTGTCACCGCTGGCCACGCGAGAGAGAGAAAGAAGCCGAGGCTCAGGAGCCGTCCAGCGAGTGAACGTGCCGGTGCAGCTGCTGCGGCCGCTCAGGAGGTTGAAGCCAAGCGGGTTGGGTAGGTCGTCGGCAGCCACGCGAGGGAGCTCATGTGGCGAGGCTCGGTGGCCAGATAGCGCAGAGCAGTGGTGCAGCGGAGCGGCAACCACGATTCCAGGGCGTTGCAGAGAGAGAGGATGGAGAGAGATAGGGCAAGGGAGGCCTACTGCTGGTGGAGGCACGCAGGTGGAGCTCGAGCATAACTTGGCGGGCGACGCAAGGAGTCGCAGGGCTTTGCAGCGACTATGGTGGTGCGGGTTGATCTGGGGACACGCTGGGAGAGCTGCCTCCTAGGGGCGCTGGTTCGGGTTGACGTGTGCATCATGTGCACTGCTACAAAATTGCTGGATATGTGTGTATCTATATGTGTGCGGCTGCTAAATTGTTGGATGTGTGTATTTGTGCGTGTCCTGCTGCTAACTTGCTGTCTACAGTTGGCTTCTGAGAGAATTACTTTGAGATATTACACACGAACTTATGACCACATGAGGAGAAATACGTAGCACTGTGATTGTTCTTGCTCAATGATTACAAGAACACACTGCCTCCGAGAACAAAGAAACTGCTGTCCCAGGAATTCAGCCATTTCAAAAAAAAAAAAAAGAACTCTCGCATGAAAGAAAGAGGAGGAAAGGTACAAAAAGGTAAGTAAAAAATACTGAGAAGAAGAGAGAAAATATGTAATGATGTTATATCGATTTGAAAGTCGTAGCTTTGCAAAGGCTTCTAATTATATATCTTTACTTGTTCGGTAGCAACACATGGCTGGTAGCAGCAGTGAAGACAGTATACTATGTTGGTGATCAGTTGGCGAGCGAGCAGTTGAATTGCTGCTGGCGTGCGTTGTGTGGGGGCATGTTTGCTTGGGCCTTGGGATGAAATCGACCGAGTCAATAAATCTTTTTTTAAAAAGAGATTAGACCCTTGGCCTCTGCATCATTCATTATGATGCACACAAATATTTCTTTTAATTATTAAGTAGAGTACATAGCAAAGTCAGCCATGGGTCTAGACATCTACGACTAAGTTGACTTCTGCCACAACAGCTCTTCAAGAAGGGATAAACATTCTCGTGCCATCATCATCACATGCTGTCAAATATGGCCTAGAAACCGATTTTCATCCTGCTTGTCATGACCAACTAATGAAGATCAACACACAGACAAGAAAACACTACAACAAGGGAACGACGCAAGTTCGCCACCTTTGAGCCCAACCAATAAAGGACAAGACAAGAGTTTTCACGCTGGACATGAAATGGTGTCCTAATCAACATCTTAAAGATGAATTGTTCGATAGTCACATCCACTATAAGATCAAGAGCGATTTGTGATGTGGGATGGCAAGCTCTGTGGGAGGGACAAACATGCTTGTGGATAAAGTTCACATTCAGACGTGTATTTTCTTTGGTAGCGGGTCCTTCCCTGTTGTGTAGGTACTTACAAAACCTCAAAAAACTATGATAAAGTTTACTAATTACTGTGTCAAGCGATATGCACAAAGTTAACATTTTATTATAAAAACTAGAAAATTTGCAATTTATTGTAAGTTGTTTATGTTTATGATACACCGTGGATTTTGGATGGTTGGTATTGCTCAAAGTTAGATATGTATTTTCTTTGCACGGACAAACAACAACATATGTACTTTTTTCTTATTACTCAGACCGTGCATTGAATTTTCATTTGGGAAGTTAACGATACATGCATCTATTTTTCTCCTGTTGCAATGCACGAGCAATTTTCCTTACCTAATAATAAAAGGAGAAATCTTTTTTCGTTCTTCATACATCATACATTTATATCCGTTGATTTTGTGCTAACCATAAAGATTGACGTTTAAGATTTGAAAGTTTTTTTTTTTGCGAAAGGTTAAGATTTAGAAGTAGATCTACATAAATTTTGGATATCTTCTTCACTCTACAACCCACGTATTGAAATCATTTTTTAATCACCCAAGTAATCAAAACTGCCTAAATAGTTTGATGTATATGTTTATCATTTTTTGCATGATAGATCGATGTATGTACAAGTCCAATAGAACTTCACTTCCTAAGTGTACAACAATCAAGCTTGCTTAAATAGTTTTTATATGCATAGTATAGAAATTATCTTGTTGGCGCAATCCTATGAATCAGTTTCATTAAAACCATAGATTTATAATAGAGCCACGATGATTTATCTCAAGCCAAACAAAAGGCAAGGGTTCTTCGAATAAGAACCACTAGATAATCATTTATTGAATCAGTGTAATATTTTTTTAGTGAATGGCGCGTACAAGTTTTCTAACATAGTACAGATGTAGATGCTAATACGTATGCACGTAGACTCAACCCTACAAACGCACACACACCCTACCTCTATGAGCATCTCTGAGAGACTGAGCCTTTATAGTCGATGGGAATATCTCCTCCCACTGAATGCACATCGCCGAAATGACTGAAATATATCTAGCAAAATATGAGCACCAATGTCAACTCTAGGATTTGAACTTTGGTGGGCTGGTGATATCACTGTCCTCCTAACCATCCAATCACAGGTTGGTCGCCTCATTGTATACCAAGAAAAATACAGATCTTCCAGTGGAAAAGGAAACATGCAAGTTGACCTCCGAACACACGCACCACTAATAGATGTATAATATACTCCACTCAATAGAAATAGATGTATATATATAGAACTCTATCACTTTCATGTGTACTAAATACTATCTGATTTCTTGCATAATCAACAACACACACACACTATCCGTTTCGTAATTGATTTCCATTGCCTCTATTGATTTTTTTTAGGATCGCCTCAATTGACTTTTGGCAAGTACACAGATGTGTATTCATTTTCACGCGGACTCGGCAAGACTCGACAAATGAACCCAAGGTGACAAAACTTACCGAAACAAATTGCAACAAGTAAAAAAATGATCACACATTTGAAATATAACTGTCAATACAAATACATAACACAGGGTGGTGTGAACACACACCGCGATGGAAGAATACTAGCAAATCAAAAGCAGGCCTACATCAAATTTACATTTCATTTGTATTTTACATATTTTTATTTCTATAAACGTAAACTCCAATTAGGTTAGAATCTAGGTTTGAAATACAAATATGCGATTTTGAATTTAAAGATTGAACATATATTTAGAGTGCTCATAGTATTTGTCTATTTTTTAGGTCTATTTTTACTCAACAAAAGTCCAATTCAATGCTCAAAATAAAATAACAAGATGATTGCTACAAATTTTGATAAAGCTAAATTTTAAATGAATTTTGGATGTATTTTTGATAAATAATTCTCAATAAATCTTAGTATGGGCCAATTTTTCTTTACCGTTGCAATGCACGGGATAGAAGTTTCCGTAAAAAAATGTTCTCAATCAGATCAATTTACTCGAGATCATAACCCATGTCCCAAGCTTCACGTCATGATCCTCAAATCATGCATCTTTTTATTTTCTCATCAGCAAACGTTGTCACATGAAATAGTTCCTCGACCTGGTCAACCATGGTTCATAGGAAGTGGTATTTTTTTCCCCGTTGCAACGCACGGGGCATTTGTGCTAGTGGTATTTAAAGCAGGTATTTCACTCGTTATCATAGACCACCTGGGAGTTCCATGGTGCGACATAGCTTTCTGCCTTCTTGGTTGTTGTATCGTGTGTCCGGCAATTGTACTGCCGGACGGGGTTTCCAAAAAGTAGAATCCTGAAAGAGAGAAAAAGTAACAAAATGGGAAGCCCCTAGTGCGGTTGAGCCGCGTTTTGAGGCGTGCCGTGGTCTTGCCCCCCCCCCCCGCCCCACCTATGCCCATGGTATTTTCAATGCGTAATTATGTACGCGTGGCACGGATTTTGCCGTTTGGCTAGGACTGGGGTGGGGGCTGCATTGCTATGCGAGCTCGGAACGTGCCAGGCGGTCTTGTTGCAGATTGCTCCAAGCGCGCTTGACGGCGTCCGGGTGTTTGATCGCCGAACTGGTGAATTGCCTTGAGAGGCTGCTTTGCGCTTCTGCTGCGAGGGCCGCAGTGTGCTCCTCCGTTCGGAGACAGCGCTCTTTGTTTCTATTGACTGTGATGACCCCCCCCCCCCCAGGTCCTGGCATCTTGAGCTTGAGGTATGCATAATGCGGTACCGCATTGACGCTTGCGAATGCGGTTCGCCCGAGCAGTGCATGATAGCCACTGCGAAGCGGGGCTATATCGAAGATTAACTCCTCGCTTCGGAAATTATCCGGGGATCCGAAGACCACTTCTAGTGTGACTGAGCCTGTGCAATGGGCCTCTACACCTGATATGACGCCTTTAAAGGTCGTTTTTGTGGCTTTGATCCTTGAGGGTTCTATACCCATTTTGCGCACTATGTCCTGATAAAGCAGGTTCAGGCTGCTGCCGCCGTCCATAAGGACTCGAGTGAGGTGAAATCCATCAATGATTGTGTCTAGGACTAGTGCGGCGAATCCGCCATGACGGATACTAGTGGGGTGGTCCCTGCGATCAAAGGTGATCGGACAGGAGGACCATGGGTTGAACTTTGGGGTGACTGGCTCCAACGCGTATACGTCCCTTAGCGCACGCTTCCGCTCCCTCTTGGGGATGTGGGTTGCGTATATCATGTTCACCGTCCGCACTTGTGAGGGGAACCTCTTCTGTCCTCCTGTGTTCGGCGGCCGGGACTCCTCCTCGTCATCGCTATGCAGCCCCTTGTCCTTGTTTTCGGCATTTAACTTGTCGGCCTGCTTGAACACCAAACATTCTCTATTGGTGTGGTTGGCTGGCTTGTCGGGGGTGCCGTGTATTTGACACGAGCGAATCAGTATACGGTCCAAACTGGACGGGCCCGGAGTGCTTCTTTTGAATGGCTTTTTCCGCTGACCAGGTTTAGAGCCTCTGAATCCGGCATTGACTGCCTTATCTTCGGGGTTGTCGCTGTTGATGCGGCACTTGTGCTTATTGCGACGTGACCTGCCATTGCTATCCTTGGTATCCGAAGTACCAGGGTTCTTTGATATGTTATTGCTGCGAGCCAGCCAGCTGTCCTCTCCCGCGCAAAAGCGGGTCATGAGTGCCGTGAGGGCTGCCATAGATTTCGGCTTTTCCTGGCCAAGGTGCCGGGCGAGCCACTCGTCGCGGATGTTATGCTTAAAAGCTGCTTGGGCCTCTGCATCCGGACAGTCGACGATTTGATTTTTCTTAGTTAGGAACCGTGTCCAGAATTGCCTGGCCGATTCCTCTGGCTGCTTAATTATGTGGCTCAAGTCATCGGCGTCTGGTGGTCGCACATAAGTGCCCTCGAAGTTGTCGAGGAATGCGGCTTCCAGATCTTCCCAACAGCCAATGGATTCTGCTAGCAAGCTGTTCAGCCAATGTCGAGCTGGTCCTTTGAGTTTGAGTGGGAGGTATTTGATGGCGTGTAGATCGTCACCGCGGGCCATGTGGATGTGCAGGAGGAAGTCCTCGATCCATACCGCGGGATCTGTTGTACCATCGTATGATTCGATATTTACGGGTTTGAAACCCCCTGGGATTTGGTGATCCATTACTTCATCTGTGAACATAGGGGTGTGCGGCGCCTCTGTACTGTGCTATATCGCGACGTAGATCAAATGAGTCTTGTCTGCTGTGTTCGGCCCGACCGGATTTACTTTTACTGTATCCGGCGTGACGGTTATCGTCTTGCGTAGTGGCGCGCCCCCGTGATCCGTAGATCGATCTTGCGTGTTTTGCTTTGTCCTCCAATGTGTCTCGCAGGTCTAGCGTATTTCCCTGTGCCTTGACATTTTTATTTGAGTGGCGTCGGGGTGTGGGTTGAGCTTTTGGCTGAAATGCCTCTCTGTCGCGGCCACAAGGTGGCCGATCAGCCGCGTCATACGCTGGTGATGCAGGCTTTAATTCTTCCTCCTCTAATCAGGGTAGCAACCTGCGCTGTGGGTAACTCTTGGAGGGGCGTTCGAGTTCATATTCCTCGGCCGCCAAGACTTCAGTCCATCTGTCAGCTAGCAAATCTTGATCAGCTCGAAGTTGCTGCTGCTTTTTCTTAAGGCTATTTGTCGTGGCTGTAAGCCGGCACTTCAAGCGCTCCTCTTCGACGGGATCCTCAGGCACGACAAATTCATCATCGTTGAGGCTTGCCTCGTCTTCGGAGGGAGGCATGTAATTATCATCCTCCGCCTCTCCATCTGCCGCTCTCTCAGGAGGGCTGGCTTCTCCATGCTCCTGCTCTAAATCTTGCTGGAGGGGATTGTCATCATCTTCGGCACTGTCCGGAGTGTTGTTATCTCCTGTGCCGGTATCACCGCTTTTGCTTTGGCGAGACTTAGAGCAGCGCCGCTAACGTCGGCGCTTGGGTTGCTTCTTGGAGGGGTCATCCTCCGTTGTCCCGTCGCCATCGCCTTCTTTGGGTAATCATATGATGAGGTGGTTGTCCAGTGCCCTGTGAGCAGTGGTTCTTGTTCGTCTCCTGCATCGTCATCCATACCGTCGATGTCTTCGGAGTCGAAGTCGAGCATGTCGGTCAAATCATCGAGAGTGGCTACTAAGTGGGTGGTGGGTGGGCGGCGAATTTCTTCGTCATCCGCATCCCAATCCTGCCAGACATAGTCCAGCCAGGACTCTCCTGACAAGGAGAGAGACTTTAATGAGTTCAATATGTCACCGAAGGGCAAGTGCTGAAAGATATCCGCGGAGGTGAACTCCATGATCGCCGCCCAGTCGGACTCGATGGGCACGGGCGCAGGCGGTTCGGAGTCCGTGGCCGGGGAAGAATCCGGCAGTTTGGAGTCATGGCTCTCATGAAGGGTAAGGTTGGTATTCGGCTTGATCGCCGCTGAGACTGCGGCCTACGTGGCGGGGTCTAGCCACCCGTCCATGTATGGCGCGATTGGCTCCGAATTGAGGGTCGGAGCGGTTGTGGGTGCGATCTCCTGAACACTGTCCTATGGCAGAGCTAAATCATGCTCATCGTGACCGTGTGGCGCACTCGGCAGGGGCTCGAATCCGTCGAAGATCAAGTCTCCGCGGATGTCAGCCATGTAGTTTAAGCTTCCAAACCTGACCTGGTGGCCAGGGGCGTAACTCTCGATCTGCTCCAAATGGCCAAGCGAGTTGGCCCGCAGTGCGAAGCCGCCGAATACAAAGATCTGTTCGGGAAGAAAAGTCTCACCGTGGACTGCATCGCTATTGATGATCGAAGGACCATCAAGCCTAACAATGACGACACAGAGGAACTCTCAATGAAAGCACCAATTTCGGTGTCAAAACCGGCGAATCTCGAGTAGGGGGTCCTGAACTGTGCGTCTAGGCGGATGGTAATAGGAGATGGGGGACACGATGTTTTTACCCAGGTTCGGGCCCTCTCGATGGAGTTAAAACCCTACTCCTGCTTGATTGATCTTGATGATATGAGTATTACAAGAGTTGATCTACCACGAGATCAGAGAGGCTAAACCCTAGAAGCTAGCCTATGGTATGACTGTTGTTCTTGGTCCTACGGACTAAACCCTCTAGTTTATATAGACACCGGAGGGTGCTAGGGTTACACAGAGTCGGTTACACGGAAGGAGATCTACACATCTGTATTGCCAAGCTTGCCTTCCACGCCAAGGAGAGTCCCATCCGGACACGGGACGAAGTCTTCAATCTTGTATCTTCATAGTCCAACAGTCCGGCCAAAGGATATAGTCCGGCTGTCCGGATACCCCCTAATCCAGGACTCCCTCACATCTAGAAAGCAATAATGTGTATGTTTGCATAATCTTTCTAGCATTTGATCGATAAAAGGTAAGGGTTAATGATCTTTATTAGTAGCCTTATTTAATTTACGAAAATCAATTACCATCCTATAACCTGTAATAATTCTTTGCGGAATCAATTCATCTTTATCATTAGGAACAACAGTAACACCTCCCTTCTTAGGGACACAATGAACAGGACTTACCCATTGACTATCAGCAATGGGATAAATTATACCTGCCTCCAGAAGCTTTAGTATTTCTTTTCTTACCACTTCTTTCATCTTAGGATTCAGCCGTCGTTGATGATCACGAACCGGTTTAGCATCTTCTTCCAAATTTATTTTATGTTGACATAGAGTGGGACTAATGCCCTTAAGATCATCAAGAGTACATCCAATAGCAGCACGGTGCTTCTTCAGAGTTTTCAATAATCTCTCTTCTTCATGCTCTGAAAGGTTAGCACTAATAATAACAGGATATATCTTCTTTTCATCAAGATAAGCATATTTAAGATTATCAGGCAACGGTTTAAGCTCAAACACAGGATCACCCTTGGGAGGAGGAGGATCCCCTAGGATTTCAACAGGCAAACTGTGTTTCAGAATAGGTTCCTGTTTAAATAATACTTCATCTATTTCCCTTCTTTCATTCATAAACATATCATTTTCATGGTCTAGCAAATATTGTTCTAAAGGATCACTAGGAGGTACGGCAATACAAGCAAGACCAATAATTTCATCCTTACTAGGAAATTCTTCTTCACGTTATTGTCTACTAAATTTAGAGAAATTAAACTCATGAGACATATCACCCAAACCAATAGTAACAACATTCTTTTCGCAATCTATTCTCGCATTAACAGTGTTCAAGAAGGGTCTACCAAATATAATGGGACAAAAGCTATCTTGTGGGGAACCAACAAGAAGAAAATCAGCATGATATTTAGTTTTCCCACACAAGACTTCGACATCTCTAACAATTCCCATTGCGGATATAGTATCTCTATTGGCAAGTTTAATTGTAACATCAATACCTTCTAACTCAGCACGTGCAATTTCATGCCTAATTTCTTCATATAAAGTATGCGGTATAACACTAGCATGAGCACCCATATCACATAAGCCAAGATAACAATGATCTCCTATTTTAACATAAATAATAGGCACGCCTACCACAGTTCTATGTTTATCTTTAGCAGAAGGTTTGGCAATTCTAGCGGTCTCACCGCAGAACTAAATAACATGCCCATTAATATTATCAGCTAAGAAATCTTTAACAATAGAAATATTAGGTTCAACTTTAACTTGCTCAGGAGGTGTATAAGTTCTAATTTTACTTTTACGAACAACATTTGAAGCTTTAGCATGATCCTTTATTCTAACAGGAAAAGGTGGTTTCTGAACATAGGAAGTAGGAACAACAGGATCATTATAAGTGACAATCTTTTCTTCAACTCTAATAGGTGCAGCTACTTTTACTTCTATGGGAGGATGATATTTAAACCACTTCTCCTTGGGAAGATCAACATAAGTAGCAAAAGATTCACAGAAAGAAGCTACTATCTCAGAGTCAAGTCCATATTTAGTGCTAAATTTACGGAAAACATCGGTATCCATAAAAGATTTAACACAATCAAACTTAGGTGTCATAGCTAACTCCTTACCTTCATCGAGATCCCAATCTTCAGAGTTGCGTTTAATTCTCTCCAATAAATTCCATCTGAATTCAATAGTCTTCATCATAAAAGAGCCAGCACAAGAAGTATCGAGCATGGTTTGATTATTATAAGAAAGCCGAGCATAGAAACTTTGAAGAATTATTTCTCTTGGGAGCTCATGATTGGGGCATGAATATAACATTGATTTAAGCCTCCCCCAATCTTGAGCGATGCTTTCTCCTTCGCAAGGCCAAAAATTATATATATAATTGCGATCACGGTGAACAAGATGCATAGGGTAATACTTTTGATGAAATTCCAGCCTCATTCGTTTATAGTTCCATGATCCCGTGTCATCACATAGCCTATACCATGTCGATGCATCTCCCTTCAAAGATAAAGGGAAGACCTTCTTATTAACAACATCATCGGGTATACCTGCAAGCTTAAATAATCCACAAACTTCATCCACATAGATTAGATGTTCATTAGGATGCTTTGTTCCATCTCCTGTAAAAGCATTAGCTAGCAGTTTTTCCATCATACCCGAAGGAACTTTAAAAGGAATATTTTCATTTTCAGTAGGTTCAGTAGGTTGAGGAGAAACTCTTTGCTCTACTGGTCGGGGTGAAGATACCCCGAACAAGCCCCTCAGGGGATTACTTTCCATAGTAACAATTGACAGTAAATTTCAGCACACTATATAAATTTTTCCTTACCAAATTCCACCTACCAAAGGCGCTTCACTCCCCGGCAACGGCGCCAGAAAAGAGTCTTGATGACCCACAAGTATAGGGGATCTATCGTAGTCCTTTTAATAAGTAAGAGTGTCGAACCCAACGAGGAGTAGAAGGAAATGATAAGCGGTTTTCAGCAAGGTATTCTCTGCAAGTACTGAAATAAGTGGTAACAGATAGTTTTGTGATAAGATAATTTGTAACGAGAAACAAGTAACAAAAGTAAATAAAGTGCAGCAAGGTGGCCCAATCCTTTTTGTAGCAAAGGACAAGCACGGACAAACTCTTATCTAAGGAAAAGCGCTCCCGAGGACACATGGGAATATCGTCAAGCTAGTTTTCATCACGTTCATATGATTCGCGTTCGGTACTTTGATAATTTGATATGTGGGTGGACCGGTTCTTGGGTGCTATTCTTACTTGAACATGCATCCCACTTATGATTAACCTGCAAGCATCCGCAACTATAACAAAAGTATTAAGGTAAACCTAACCATAGCATGAAACATATGGATCCAAATCAGCCCCTTACGAAGCAGCGCATAAACTAGGGTTTAAGCTTCTGTCACTCTAGCAACCTATCATCTACTTATTACTTCCCAATGCCTTCCTCTAAGCCCAAATAATGGTGAAGTGTTATGTAGTCGACGTTCACATAACACCACTAGAGGCTAGACAACATACATCTCATCAAAATATCGAACGAATACCAAATTCACATGACTACTAATAGCAAGACTTCTCCCATGTCCTCAGGAACAAACGTAACTACTCACAAAGCATATTCATGTTCATAATCAGAGGGGTATTGATATGCATAAAGGATCTGAACATATGATCTTCCACCAAATAAACCAACTAGCATCAACTACAAGGAGTAATCAACACTACTAGCAACCTACTAGTACCAATCCCGGACTTGGAGACAAGAATTGGATACAAGAGATGAACTAGGGTTTTGAGATGAGATGGTGCTGGTGAATATGTTGATGGAGATTGCTGGTGATAATGATGGTGATGATTTCCCCCTCCCGGAAGGAAGTGTCCCCAGCAGAACAGCTCTGCCGGAGCCCTAGGTTGGTTCCACCAAGGTTCCGCCTCGTGGCGGCGGAGTTTCGTCCCGAAAGGTTGCTTATGATTTTTTCCTCGACGAAAGACCTCATATAGCAGAAGATGGCTATCGGAGAGCCAATAGGGGGCCCACAAGGTAGGGGGCGCGCCCAGGGGGTAGAGCACGCCTCCCACCCTCGTGGCCAGGTGGGGGCCCCTCTGGTGAACTTCTTCCGCTCAATATTTTTTATTATTTCCAAAAATGACTTTCGTGGAGTTTTAGGACTTTTGAAGTTGTGCAGAATAGGTCTCTAATATTTCCTTTTCCATCCCAGAATTCCAGCCGCCGGCATTCTCCTTCCTTATGTAAACCTTGTAAATAAGAGAAAATAGGCATAAGAATTGTGACATAACGTGTAGTAACAGCCCATAATGCAATAAATATCAATATAAAAGCATGATGCAAAATGGACATATCATGTACCCTCAAGAACACTTTGCTTATCATAAGAAACCATTTTGGCATGTCCTTTGCCTCAAAAGGATTGGGCTACCTTGCTGCACTTTTGTTACTACTATTGTTACTTGCTCGTTACAAATTATCTTGCTACCAACCTACTCCGCTACTTACAATTAGCACTTGCAGACATTACCTTGCTGAAAACCACTTGTCATTTCCTTCTGCTCCTCATTGGGTTCGACACTCTTACTTATCGAAAAGAGCTACAATTGACCCCATACACTTGTGGGTCATCAGGGGGACCCAAGCTGTGCGTCTGAGGATCAATGGTAACAATGGACAAAGGGACACGATGTTTACCCAGGTTCGGGCCCTCTTAAAGGAGGTAAAACCCTACGTCCTGCTTGATTGTATACGATGAGTATAGAGGTTACAAGAGTTGATCTACTTCGAGATCGTAATGGCTAAACCCTAGATCATCTAGCCTATGAATGTTATGATTATGCCTTCGGTCTAAGCCCTCTGGTTTATATAGACATCGGAGGGGTCTAGGGTTGTACATCGTCGGTTTAAGAGAAAGGAAATAGTATATCCGAACACCTAATCTTGCCATTTACGCATATAGGAGTCCCAACTGAACACGGGAGGTGGTCTTCTTCCTTCATCCTTACAGCCCATCAGTCCGGCCCATATTGAATAGGTCGGACGCCCGAGGACCCCCTAGTCCAGGACTCCATCAGGGGCGGTGCCCCCCTCTTTCCTTTTTCCCCCTCTCTTCCCTTCATTCCCCTTCTGATAAAAGGAAAGGGGGACCGAATCCAACTAGGAGCCCAAGTAGGATTCCTCCTACTTGGGCGCGCCTAGGGCTGGCTCCCTCCCCTTCCTCCTTTATATACGTTGGTAGGGGGCACCTAGTACAGACATCAACTATTCCTAGTCGTGTGCGGCGCCCCCCTCCATAGTTTACGCCTTCGGTCATTGTCGGTGTCAAAACCGGCGGATCTCGGGTAGGGGGTCCCGAACTGTGCGTCTAGGCAGATGGTAATAGGAGACAAGGGACACGATGTTTTTACCCAGGTTCGGGCCCTCTCGATGGAGGTAAAACCCTACTCCTGCTTGATTAATATTGATGATATGGGTAGTACAAGAGTTGATCTACCACGAGATTGGAGAGGCTAAACCCTAGAAGTTAGCCTATGGTATGATTGTTGTTGTGTCCTACGGACTAAACCCTCCGATTTATAGAGACATCGGAGGGGGCTAGGGTTACATAGAGTCGGTTACAACGGGAGGAGATCTTCACATCCGTATCGCCAAGCTTGCCTTCCACGCCAAGGAGAGTCCCATCCGGACACGAGACGAAGTCTTCAATCTTGTATCTTCATAGTCCAATAGTCCGGCCAAAGGTTATATTCCGGCTATCCGGATACCCCCTAATCCAGGACTCCCTCGGTAGCTCCTGAACCAGGCTTCAATGACAATGAGTCTGGCGCGCAGATTGCCTTCGGCATTGCAATGCGGGTTCCTCCTCCGAATACTTCACAGAAGAGTTTGAACACGAGGGTCGTGTCTGGCTCTGCAAAACAAGTTCCACATACCACCGTAGAGAGAATAATATTTTCACAAATCTAATTTGCTGACGTATTCTGTAGCGTGACATCACACCACAACCAAGCCTTTATTCAAATCGTTTTTCACACCCCACCTCAGCGCGTTTTGCGAGGTGGTTTCCTTGGCACGTCTTGTCGAAGCAGAGATCGTGTCCCTTTTATTTACGGGATTCTCATCAATACGGACGTGGGTAACCCAACTACGCCATTGATTACGGTGCTTGGGGGATAAGCGAGTTTTACCAGGCTGGTGGGGGCGCATAGTTTTATCTGCCCATATAAAGGGATAAGGATTCACCTTTTTCTACCCACGCCATCTTCCTCCTTGCTCATCCATTCTCGCGCACTCGAGCTTTAGCGCCCAAGTCTACATTCTCATCCTCAACCTTCTCCAACCATGTCTGGAGCGGGAGGCAAGTGGATGGTCTCCTCCGTCACGAAGGGGCACATCAAGAAGCTGAGGGGAGCCGGATACCTGTCCGAAGATATCGGAAAGCAGCTCCCAGATGAGGGGCGGCTCATCCCCACCCCCAGGCCCCATGAGAGGGTAGTGTTTCTTACCCATTTCCTCCGCGGACTGGGATTTCCCCTTCACCCATTCGTCCGGGGGATCATGTTCTACTACGTCCTGGATTTCCATGATCTGGCCTCGAACTTCATCCTCAACATATCGGCGTTCATTGTCGTGTGTGAGGCCTTCCTCCGCATCAAACCCCACTTCGGCTTATGGCTGAAGACCTTCAATGTCAAACCGAAGGTGGTGAGTGGCCAGCGGGCGGAGTGCGGAGGCGCCATGGTGGGCAAGATGCCCAACGTCACATGGCTCGAGGGCTCCTACATGGAGACCATAAAGGGGTGGCAATCAGGGTGGTTCTACATCACCGAGCCGCGTGACCCCAAATGGGTAGCGGCCCCCGAGTACTGATCCGGAATCCCCACGCGGCTCACCTCCTAGAAAGAGAAGGGCCTGCCCTGGGGTAGTCCTAGGGAGCTGACCAGACTCCAAACCTATATCCAGAATATGGTGAACAAGAAGCTCAAGCTTGTCAACGTAGTCCAGGTCATGCTCATCCGCCGGATCCTCCCGTGCCAACGACGGGCGTTCAACTTGTGGGAGTTCGACCCGACGCAGCACCAAGCTCTGAGCGAGCTCTTCGACACAACACACGAGGATGCTTGGAAGGTGCTATTTAAGGGCGCTGAGGTTCCCCCTCCCGTTACCGAGGATCGTGGATTCAACGCGAAGCACCAAGCCAACGCGGTAAGTCGTTTTATCCCTTATAGGGTATTCATTTTTCATAGTTTAACTATGTGCGGGATCTGAGCTTCCATGACTTTGACAGGAATGAGTGGAGACATCGGGGCAGATTGATTGTCCAGCCCCCTGCCCGAAGACCCCGCTGACGCTCTCCTAACGGAGATGCTGACTCCGGCGCCTTACAAGGAGCCGGAGAAGAAGATCAAGAAGAAGGCCACGGGAACCCGAAAGAGTTCCCGGTGCCAGGTGTTATCGGACTCATCGTTTGATAACTCCGAGACGCACTCCTCCCGTGGAAACGAGGAGGAGGCAGATAAAGGTTCTTCCCCTCCAGCCAGGGAAGATAAGAAGAGGAAGGCCGCCCCAACTAGGGAGGACGGAGGGTCCAAGAAGGGAAGGACTCTCCCTCCGGACTACTCCGCCACCGCCGACGACAGCAAAGACGAGTGGCCACCCAGGGCCAAGCCCCTGGCAAGATCGTAAGTATTCGGACACCAATGTAACTCGTGGCACCATTTAATTGCACAGCTTCTTCTAACACCGGACACGGTTATGCAGTCCGTCCCGGGCCCGTATCGACGTATCCTCTTCGAGTGGTTCTTTGGACCCGTCGGCCATGAGCAGCGGAGGATCACTTCCGACCGCCTCCACCCCTCGCCCTACGGACAACGCTGAGGTGTTGTCTCAAAGGGCACCAAGCCGAGGGGAGGTAGTCCTAGAGGCGCCACAAGGCGACCTTCCGGACTACAAGCACAAAGGGAGCAAGCCTCCCAAGGGCTCCAAGTTCGGCCCTGGGCCGAATACCCACCGGAACCTCCAGTGGTTTCGGACTCCGGCAGGCGGCCCCCCACAAAGAGGGGCAAGCTTACCGTGCCGGTGACCTCCGTCCAACCGGAGGCACCGGACAATTTGTTGGAGGTGCTTAACGGCGCCTTCATCGACGAGGAGCACCGCACTATTATGAGTGCGGTGATCCAGAAGGTTCAGTCCGCCAAAAGCGGGCTGATTGAAGCTTGTGCCAGCCTTCTAACAGGCTTTGAGGTACGTATTTAAAATATATGAAAATATTACCGCATAGACAGTAGCCCCTGATGCTCTGTTCGGTATTCACGAAGAAAAGCCGAAGAGAGGATCCAAGAATATCCGCAGGAGTCTAACATAAGTATGCCGATATGCGTATGCAGGCTTCGCTGCTGACCTCTGCTGCACTGACTGAGAAGGTCGATGGGCTGAAGTAGAACCTCGAGCGGTCCGAGAAAGAGCTCGGCAATGCCAAGAAGCAGCTTGAGGAGAACAAAGGTAAGTAATACCTTGTGTACGGATATATAAAAAAGATGCAGTTGCAAAAACTGATAGGATCATTGTGGATATACCAGGGGCCACGACCGAGGTGGCGACCCTGAAGCAAGCGTTGTCCGAGGCCGAAAACAAAGTGGCCTCGAAGCGCACCGAGCGGGGGAGACAAGAGGCGCGGGTGGCGGAGGTGCAGCAAGAGCTCCAGGCTCTCGTGCGAAAACACGAGAGTTTGGAGCTTGCCTCGGCCCTTGAGAGCGCCAAGCATGCCAAGGCCGAAGCCCAAAAGGCCCTCTAGGAAATTGAGGCGATAAAGAAGATAGAGGCAGATAAGGCATTCATTATGCAAAGCAAGCACGTAAAAGTGAATTACTTGTTACTTACCAGAGTCTGGAGCTCTCCAGGAGCATTCGCAGATTTGCCCCGCAGTGTGTCGGATGCCCCAAAGCACTACCAAGCCAAGGAGGGGAGCTCCATGGAGAAGGTGTTCTGGTCTCAGTATACTGAGGCGGTGCCCTTAAGCGACCAGCTAAAGCAATTGGTCGAGCTCCATAAGGCAGCCGAACAGGCCATGAAGGGTCTGATAGTCCGGCTGTGGCCTGGAGAGGCCATGCCAGGGAGCTACTTCGGGCTGGTGAAGCGGCTTGTGGATGCCTATCCCTGGCTTGAGGCCATCAAGCGCTCCGTTTGCATCGAGGGCGCCCGCAGGGCGCTTACCCGTGTTAAAGTACACTGGGGCAAGATGGACGCTGAGAAGCTGGTGAAGGATGGGCCACCGCAGGGCAAGGAGCATCGCCACCCTGAAATGTACTATGAGGGCGTCGTGAAGGGTGCCCGCCTTGTGGCGGATGAATGTTCCAAGGATGTAATATTTGAGTAAACTCACTCGTGTGATCCTGTACGCTGAAAACTTGTTCATATGCGTATGCAACGCTTGTTTGAATTTAAAATATTACCTTCTGTGCGGCCATTGTTGGAAATATGCCCTAGAGGCAATAATAAAATGGTTATTATTGTATTTCCTTGTTCATGATAATTGTCTATTGTTCATGCAATAATTGTATTAAGTGGAAACCATAATACATGTGTGAATACATAGACCACAACATGTCCCTAGTAAGCCTCTAGTTGACTAGCTCGTTGATCAATAGATGGTTATGGTTTCATGACCATGGACATTGGATGTCATTGATAACGGTATCACATCATTAGGAGAATGATGTGATGGACAAGACCCAATCCTAAGCATAGCACAAGATCGTGTAGTTCGTTTGCTAAGAGCTTTTCTAATGTCAAGTACCATTTCCTTAGACCATGAGATTGTGTAACTCCCGGATACCGTAGGAATGCTTTGGGTGTATCAAACGTCACAACGTAACTTGTAGGGACAAAGCTAGCAAAAAAGTTTGTTGGGGTCATGTTCATGGCAGTGGGGTCATCCTCAATAAATAGATAGTGCTTAGTACTAAATTAATGAAGCATTTCCTAATTTCATTGGGGTCAATTGACCCCAATGCCTACAAGGGAGCTTAGTCCCTGATAACTGGGTGGTTATAAAGGTGCACTACGGGTATCTCCGAAAGTGTCTGTTGGGTTGGCACGAATCGAGACTGGGATTTGTCACTCCGTGTGACGGAGAGGTATCTCTGGGCCCACTCGGTAGGACATCATCATAATGTGCACAATGTGACCAAGGAGTTGATCACGGGATGATGTGTTATGGAACGAGTAAAGAGACTTGCCGGTAACGAGATTGAACAAGGTATCGGATACCGACGATCGAATCTTGGGCAAGTACAATACCGCTGGACAAAGGGAATTGAATTAATACGGGATTGATTGAATCCTCGACATCGTGGTTCATCCGATAAGATCATCGTGGAACATGTGGGAGCCAACATGGGTATCCAGATCCCGCTGTTGGTTATTGACCGGAGAGTCGTCTCGGTCATGTATGCGTGTCTCCCGAACCCGTAGGGTCTACACACTTAAGGTTCGGTGACGCTAGGGTTGTAGAGATATTAGTATGCGGTAACCCAAAAGTAGTTCGGAGTCCCGGATGAGATCCTGGACGTCATGAGGAGTTCCGGAATGGTCCGGAGCTAAAGATTTATATATGGGAAGTCCTATTTTGGCCATCGGAAAATGTTCGGGATTTTTCGGTATTGTACCGGGAAGGTTCTAGAAGGTTCCGGAGTGGGGCCCACCTGCATGGTGGGTCTCACATGAACGTGGGTAGTGGGGGCAAGGCCCCACACCCCTGGTCAAGGCGCACCAAGATCCCCCCTTAGAAGGAATAAGATCATATCCCGAAGGGATAAGATCAAGATCCCTAAAAAGGGGGGATAACAATCGGTGGGGAAGGGAAATGATGGGATTTCTTTCCCCCACCTTTGTCAACGCCCCAATGGACTTGGAGGGCAAGAAACCAGCCCCTCCACCCCTATATATAGTGGGGAGGCACATGGGAGCCGGACCCTAGCCCCTGGCGCCTCCCTCTCCCCTCGTAACACCTCTCCCTCTCGCTGAGCTTGGCGAAGCCCTGCCGAGATCCCCGTTGCTTCCACCACCACACCATCGTGCTGCTGGATCTCCATCAACCTCTCCTTCCCCCTTGCTGGATCAAGAAGGAGGAGACGTCTTTCCCAACCGTACGTGTGTTGAACGCGGAGGTGTTGTCCATTCGGCGCTCGATCATCGGTGATTTGGATCACGATGAGTACGACTCCATCAACCCCGTTCTCTTGAATGCTTCCGCTCACGATCTACAAGGGTATGTAGATGCACTCCTCTCTCTCGTTGCTAGATGACTCCATAGATTGATCTTGGTGATGCGTAGAAAATTTTAAAATTCTGCTACGTTCCCCAACAGTGGCATCATGAGCCAGGTTTATGCGTAGTTTCTATGCACGAGTAGAACACAAAGTAGTTGTGGGCGTCGATTTTATCAATTTACTTGCCGTTACTAGTCTTATCTTGATTCGGCGGCATCGTGGGATGAAGCGGCCCGGACCGACCTTACACGTACTCTTACGTGAGACAGGTTCCACCGACTGACATGCACTAGTTGCATAAGGTGGCTAGCGGGTGTCTGTCTCTCCCACTTTAGTCGGATCGGATTCGATGGAAAGGGTCCTTATGAAGGGTAAATAGAAATTGGCATATCACGTTGTGGTTTTGGCGTAGGTAAGAAACGTTCTTGCTAAGAAACCTATAGCAGCCACGTAAAAATTTGCAACAACAATTACAGGACGTCTAACTTGTTTTTGCAGCATATGCCGTGTGATGTGATATGGCCAAAAAGGATGTGATGAATGATATATGTGATGAATGATATATGTGATGTATGAGATTGATCATGTTCTTGTAATAGGAATCACGACTTGCATGTCGATGAAGTATGACAACCGGTAGGAGCAATAGGAGTTGTCTTAATTTATTTATGACCTGCGTGTCAACATAAACGTCATGTAATTACTTTACTTTATTGCTAACCGTTAGCTGTAGTAGTAGAAGTAATGGTTGGCGAGACAACATCATGAAGACACGATGATGGACATCATGATGATGGAGATCATGGTGTCATGCCGGTGACGATGATGATCATGGAGCCCCGAAGATGGAGATCAAAAGGAGCGAAGTGATGATGGCCATATCATGTCACTATTTGATTGCATGTGATGTTTATCATGTTTTTACATCTTATTTGCTTAGAACGACGGTAGCTTAAATAAGATGATCCCTCACTAAAATTTCAAGAAAAGTGTTCTCCCTAACTGTGCACCGTTGCGAAGGTTCGTTGTTTCGAAGCACCACGTGATGATCGGGTGTGATAGATTCTAACGTTCGAATACAACGGGTGTTGACGAGCCTAGTATGTACAGACATGGCCTCAGAACACATGCGAAACACTTAGGTTGACTTGGCGAGCCTAGCATGTACAGACATGGCCTCGGAACACGGAGGACCGAAAGGTCGAACATGAGTCGTATAGAAGATGCGATCAACATGAGATGTTCACCGATGATGACTAGTCCGTCTCACGTGATGATCAGACACGGCCTAGTCGATTCGGATCATGTATCACTTAGATGACTAGAGAGATGTCTATCTGAGTGGGAGTTCATGAAATAATCAGATGAACTCAATTATCATGAACATAGTCAAAAGGACTTTGCAAATTATGTCATAGCTTACGCTTTAGTTCTACTGTTTTAGATACGTTCCTAGAGAAAATTTAGTTGAAAGTTGATAGTAGCAATTATGCGGACTGGGTCCGTAAACTGAGGATTGTCCTCATTGCTGCACAGAAGGTTTATGTCCTTAATGCACCGCTCAGTGAGCTGAACCTCAAGCGTCAGTTGTAGATGTTGCGAACATCTGACATACACGTTTTGATGACTACATGATAGTTCAGTGCGTAATGCTAAATGGTTTAGAATTGAGGCACCAAAGACGTTTTTGAAACATCGCAGAACATATGAGATGTTCCAAGGACTGAAATTGGGATTTCAGGCTAGTGCCCACGTCAAGAGGTATGAGGCCTCTGACAAGTTTCTTAAGCCTGCAAACTAAGGAGAAAAGCTCAATCGTTGAGCATGTGCTCGGATTGTATGAGTACAACAATCGCTTGAATCAAGTGGGAGTTGATCTTCGAGATGAGATAGTGATGGTTCTCCAAAGTCACTGCCACCAAGCTGCTAGAGCTTCGTGATGAACTATAACATATTAGGGATAGATATGATCCTTGAGCTATTCGCGACACCACGAAAGTAGAAATCAAAAAGGAGCATCAATTGTTGATGGTTAGTAAAACTACTAGTTTCAAGAAGGGCAATGGCAAGAAAGGGATACTTTATGAAACAATAAATCAGTTGCTGCTCTAGTGAAGAAACCCAAAGTTGAACCCAAGCCCGAGACTAAGTGCTTCTGTAATAAGGGGAACGGTCACTGAAGCGGAACCACCCTAGATACTTGGTAGATGAGAAGGCTGGCAAGGTTGAAAGAAGTATGTATTGGACATACATCTATACCTATACTAATTAGGCACTTCCAAGAAATTCCCACATTAATCAGTAATTAGGAGCCGTTAATCTTGTGGGACCGAATTATAACGGTATAGATCTGCTGAAATCTTCCCACGTCAATCTGAAAAAAACATGTGTAGACAAATCCTATTAGCGATCTATCTTTAGTTTTTTCACCGGTGCGGTCTATCTTTTTCTTGCAATTAGTTTAACCGTTGTGGAAAAAAGGAACGGCCCAGTAACCTGCCCACATGCACGTAACATTCTTCTTTTTTTTAGAGTTGCACGTAACATTCATTGATGTTTTTTTTTAGAGACGCACGTAACATTCATTGATGTCTTTCTTTTTTATACGAAGGCATGATAATTATATCTCCTAATAAAGCCCCATCAGCCAACGAAATTCATGGCAAAAAGAAGGAAACAAGAGCCCAATCTATTCCATCCTACTCCCCTTGGCACAGTCCTAAAAAAGGCATGATAATTATAGCTCCTAATAAAGCCCATCAGCCAACGAAATTCATGGCAAAAGGAAGGAAACAAGAATCCAATCTATTCCATCCTGCTCCCCAATCTTGGCGCAGTCCTTTCTAATCACGATACCCAACTCGACTCGAAACGCAAGTAGGCAACGCAGCCATACATGATGTGTTGAACTCTAGAAAAATAGATTAGAGGATGGAAGAGAGAAGAGGCGGAGGAGGATGCGCTGCCCATGGCCATAGCGGCTCCAGCCTATAGCAAATTTGATGGGAGTCTGCGGCAGCTGCATGATGTGAAGAAGAGAGAGGTTTGGAAGAGATCGATAATTTGAGAGAGGAATCACATCTAACGTGGTCTCTTCCTTTTGCTCACGAAGTCATCAATCTCCACTTTCTCTCTCTCCCCCAATGGAAAGTAAATTCATCATGGGCAAGGATCATGGCTTGGAACGAGGCGAGGTATGATCAATCCTGTACGGCTGGATGTGTTGTGTTCATCTCCCGGTCGCTTTACTTTGCCGTCTCCCATCTCTTATCCCCGCATACACCGAAACCCAGGGTTTGAGGGTGCACCCACTACTTTCTCAATATACAAGCCCTACACCATTATGCCGCCATATGCTCAAATTGAGGCTCGCTCGACTTACAAAGCATTGCGGCACCATCGACGGTGCAGCTGGCCGTCAAACACACAGACGTGTCGGAAAACGAAGGCGAACATATAAGCCGACTCTCAAGGGAGCATGCATTCAGAACAAGAGGAAGTCGTTTGAGTAATCTGATACTTTTCAACCGCTAATTCAGAACAGAAGAACAAACATCAATTCTGGACATTAGGAAGCATGATAGATAAATCCAATGTGTGCCCATCATTGTCACTGATTTGTCTGTTATTAACTGTTCCAATGCCCAGACACATTCAAAGTGAAAAGATCCATGTCTTTACAAACGTATATACAGGTTGGACCTGTTGACTATCTGCACATGGGGTCATCAACGCAAGAGACCGTCATCAGCATGTTCTGCTGCCGTATCAAGGTCAGGTTCAAAGGAGTCATGTCAAGAAGGAAACTTATCCATTCTGTACTAATTTCTCCTATTTACCAACGTATATGTTCATTTAATTCATCTTTTTTCTTTTAAAAAAGGAAGGGGCATGCAGATTGATACTTTAGATCGTCTCTATTACATAGAAATTTCAAATACATTGCTTTGACAGCTCACCGAGCCGCAGTCTTGCTTTTGATGTTTCTTCTCAATCGATATATCTAACGTGGTTGTACGTCTTGCAGCCAAATAAAGAGGAGAAAAGAAATCTGTTCCAAAGGTTAGAACAACACTTCACGCCATTTGGGATCGTGGATGTTGACACCAATTGGATGTGCTACCATGTAGTACAGCTATTTCTCGCGGTTGTATCGGGCAAAAAAAAATATTTTTGCAGGAAGGCAAGGATATATAGCTAGAAGTTCTTCAGCTGATGACACTTTTTGGTTGATTGTTGTGCTTAATGGATATCATTACAGTTAACTCTCAAGCCACCGTGAGCCAAGATGAAGTCTGTTCTATGCATAACATATATTCTACGTTAAATTCCGCACACCATATCTATATATTTTTCTACAATTGCTGATGTCCATACCCAGAGTGGTTCTCTTAATTATGTTCCCTATTTGAGTACAGGTTCCACTATACACTTTGCACGTGCCATTTCCAGCCTCTTTGAAAGCATGCATATAAGTCAACCAACTAATCCTCCCGTTTGATATATTATATATTATTACATTCATTTATTGTTTTGGAACAGTTTGTGGTTATAAGAGGAGGTACCAAGTCAGTCTGAGAGAATTAATATGTGAACCCAAATTAGTTGTAGAGCCACACTGGATTTCTGATAGACTTTAGGCTTTAATAGACACTGGGGCATTTTTTCTCTGATCAAATATGTAGAAGTATTTGCTCATGCCACACACACAGGTTACAATGCTCTAGATTGTATGTGAAAATGATAAAAAAATAAAGTATGTTATCTATCCCTAATAATAAAGCACGGATTGACTCCGTGGGTTCACCGTCACAATACGCTTCTTCCCGTGATTTTACGCTTAGCACGGATTGACTCCGTGGGTTCACCGTCACAATACGCTTCTTCCCGTGATTTTACGCTTTCATTTTTTTCACCTATATTATTTTCTACATCCAAGGTGGTACTATTGCTTCTTATCATTGAAATTTTGTCCGCTCCGATCGAACACAAGCAACCTACGGTATATTGGGCTTCAACGTATTCGGCCCAACAAACAAATCGAACGAAGAGACCGATTAAAAGATGAATCAGAGGCCCATAAAAAACAAGACAGATCCGAACACATACGTCCTCCGCTCCTAAGTCGGTCAGCACGCACGTTCTTCTCTCATCTCCCACCCCGCATAAAAATCCAACCTCCACGGATCCATCGCCGCCACCATACCAAGATCCGGCGAGAGAGCGATCGTCCCGGACGTGGGCGACCATCTGGAACATGGAGCTGCCATGAAAACGCTCGGTGTCATGGAGGGCGAGGTCAAGGTCCGCTACCTAGGCCACGAGCCCACGATCTCAACTTGAGCTTGTCGAGGCGGATATTTTGCAAGCTGCTGGCGCGCCGTGTGCAGCCCCAGCGCCAACGATAGCCCGATCATCCCAACAGCCGAGGTAGCCAACCGGCTTGGCCTTTGCCCTCGCTGCGCCGCCGTTGGAGTGCGCGGCCGCGGTGGAGTAGCCCTACAGGGCGGCTGCACGGAGACCGGCAGAAGCTTGTGAAGAGCCATGACTGTGATCGATAGCAGCAATCGCGATTATGAATTCTTCTTTTGTTTCCCTTTGAGTTGATGGGGGCTAGATGTACTTCAGACTAGGCTTCAACAAGGAAGAGCGGAAGACCACTAATACTTTTTAGTATTGAATGATGTAGTGTACTATCTATCTATCCATTCAAGAAAATTGATGGTGATGGAATCCGCTTGTGTGCGTGTTTGGGTGTGCCTCTGGTCGCTCGATGGTTTCTGCAGGTTCCGTAAAGTAAGAAACTGTTGGTCCTATTCTGAATTCTAATAATGTTGATCACCAGGGACAGAGAGATCAGAGGACGGATGGAAGGGATGGCGACAAAGTTATATTCGAAAGGGAATAACGCTGGAATACCTTGCTGTTGCTACCTGTCAGAGTGCATAATTATGAAGTAAATTACTCGGCACTGCTTAGTTGCCAAACTTGATAGTTGCTAAGACCTTCTGTCGACAAGATACACAGACGTACAATTGCATGGTAAGTTAACATCTTCTGATGGATTTTGTTTGCCTTTCTTGACAAGAAAACTATAACTATTTGCTTATAGTTTATCAAAGGTAACTTGCCAGTGACATGAGAAGTATGTTCATTGATTTCATGTGGACTAACTTACTGGACGATTTTATTCATTTCTTATAGCTTCACTCAAATAATTCTCCCTATATTTTTGGGTAATTCATTTCATCCAATAGTTGATAGTTGCTTCATTATTACAAAAATTGATCAGACCAGGAAAAGAGATCTTACGATAGTTTTTTCGTTATTACGAAAAATTCATCAGAGAGAAAAATAAATCTTATCTGATAGTTTGTTCTTTTTCCACATTATCTGAGAAAAGTTCTCCCTAGATTGCGGATGCAATCGTGGCATGAGATTGTTAAGAGTAAAGACATGCATATGGGTACTTTCCATTGGCACATCACTCTGTAATGAAAATAATAGCATCATATTTTATTTACCCAACTATTGTTCTCCAAAACTAATATTATTTGCTTTCTACAGGTACTATGTAGAGTATTCAAAGAGGTCATCTTCATGAACCAAGAATATCTCCTCTCCTCCTCCTCTGGCGCTCCCGCGGGCGGCAGGGGAGGAACCCTAGCCGCCGGCCGCCTCTCCACCTCTCTTCTCCTCCTCCCCCTCCCGCCGCCGCCAGAGGGCGCGCCCGGGCGAAGCCCGGCCGGCACCGGCGGCGGCGGGGCGTCTTCATCGCCTCGTTCGAGAGGGCTAGCGCGGGCCGGCCAACCTGGATCTGGTCACGGCGTTCTTGCGGGGCGCCGTGGCGCAGCCCCTCATCGGCGCAGGATGGCGCGCGGGTGTGCGGGTGGCGTGATGGGCTGCTCCTCGGTGGTGCTCGGCTGGTGTGGTGACGGCGGCGGCTCGATCCAGATCCGGTTGGGACGGGCTGTGGGCGGCTTCCTCCGCCGTGGCCGGCTGGCGGAGGGGTCGGCGCAGCAGTGGCGGCCTCGGCCTCGGCTTTCCCCTCCTCTTCTTTATCCGGGGGGGGAGGAGGTGGGATGGGCCGGGGGTCGGGGATGGCTGCCGGCGCCCCAGCCAAAGCTGACCTCGTGGCGGCAACGCTTTGGGGTCGGCCGACGGATTGTGGTTCCGGTGGTGAGTGCCTGGCGGTTTGGCGACCCGTGCACGAGGGATGGAGGTCTTCGATCAAATCCGGGTGAAAACCTGCTATTGGCGATTGCCAAGGCCGGCGATGGCGACGCTGTCTGCGTCGTTCCCTTCCTGAAGGCATCGTCGTGGAGAAGTTCAAGGCCACTCTCTGCTACCTCCGGGGGAAACCCTAGATCAGTAGATCGGATGACGGCGGCTCTCTGGTGTCGTTTCCCCCCTGGGGGCGTCATTCCTGGAGGTGCACACGGGCTCGAGGGACTAGAGGACGGTGACTTTGGTGGAGCGGTGCTTCATCTTGCACTTTGATGGTGGCGGATCTCGGCGGCGTGGCGCTGTGGAGACTCGACGTCTGATGCGCGGAGATGGACTCGTGCAGGAGGTGGTAGCTGTCTGGCGTCATGGTGGCGTTGATGGCAGATAGGCCTGGCAAGGTCGGTGCAACAGTACAGCTCTGAAGATGGATTGGTGGCAGGCGGCTGCGGCGGCCTCATACCCGGCAGGGGTCCTGGTTGAGAAGCACGCCGGACTGGTGGGTGCCCATACCAGGCAGGCGTCCTGGGTGGGACCTCAAGTCTTTAGATGTTTAGGTTTGGCTGCGTGGTCTGTTTGGTATTAGGCCCAGACTTTCAGCGCCTCTACATCAACTGGATAGGATAGCGACAGTTGTTGCTGGTTTTGGTGGCTTTAGATTTATTGTTGTATGACTCTGTACGGTCTTGTGTCAATAATTAATAATATGGCCGTATGCATCGCCCAGATGCAGAGGCCGAAGGTCGTCCTCCTTTTCTAAAAAAAAAAGAGTTAACCTGTTCATCCTTTCTAGAGGAATTAATAAGTTAAAATGTGTATCCCGTTGCAACGCACGGGTTTTTTTGCTAGTTATCTTAAAGAAAATGTACAGGGAACAAGTACAATGTAGTGTGTATTCAAGTTAACCTGCTGATATCTTCAGAATATTACATCACCAAGATTGCATGCAGTAATTTGAGATCTAATTAGTAGTTTGGGCGTCCGTATTTACTATTATGTGGGGTAGTAATTTCCTCACATGTCACCAGATTTTAAAATCCAATATTCTTATGTGGGATAGTAATTTTCACACATGTCTGCAGTAATGTAGTAATTTTCACATGTGTGTGTGTGTGTGTGTGTGTGTGTGTGTGTTATTGCTACATTTTCTTTTCTTTTTTAAATTCTATATTATTATCGATCCCAAAAGAAAATCATCAAATATTGTAGCAAATACAAACACCAGCAATGGAAATGCACAGGTTCACAACTACGTTAAGTTTTGGATGCTGTGACGTGCTTCTGATCAATTAACTACTTACACTTCTAACCCGCATCTAGGTAAGAGGTGAAAATATCTACCAATTTTTCACTGAGTCTGCTTTATCTGTTCATTGCTTATATATTGCATGATTACATTGAACGCGGTTGTGGCAGATTAGTTTCACCATAAAATCATATGTAACACAATGTATATATAATACATGTTATTTTAGTCTTTTTTCCTAGCAATTCGATATGTCTCATTATTTTCATCAGTAATTACAGATGAATGAAAGAGGAGAGTATGTCATGTAAAAATCAGTAATTTGTGGGCTGATGTGCGATGACAACGCAATGCAGGAGTTTTTTTTATGAGCGGGAAAGAGTCAAGATGCAGCAATGCTGATGCATCGTGCAGCGTAAAGTGAGCAATGGCGTGTTAGGAGATATTCCAGGGATGGATGCAAGCACCACCATTGTCCTACTATGAAGTTCTTTCATTGATTATGATCAAGACATTGTTTAATAAGGAAATCCATTAGCTTTTGAACTAATCCATGTGGCGACAGCCATGGTTCATCTAATACTCCCTCGGTTCCTGAATATAAGCCTTTTAAGATATTCCAAAATTCATCTATATACATCCGTATATAGTTTGTATTGAAATCTCTAAAAAAAACTTATATTTTGAAACGGAGGGAGTGTAATTCTTAAAACAATCTGATTCGGCTTCAAGTATGTAGGTCTGGTGAGATAATCTCTTCCATCAATCCATGTTCTTCCATGTCAAGCATACATATAGTTAATTAGTACGATTTTATTATGAATGTGTTAATCTGGGTAATAAGAATGTTGTATGGTAAACAAACAGAAAATATATTAAATCCCAAAGCTTGATATAATAGGAGAAGTAGATATTGGGAGCGGGATAAAAGAATCTGCACTCTAATTCAAATTATAAGACAATGTAGTTTTAATATATTTACAAATGTAGAAAAATAATCACCTCCTGTCAGGAGATGTGGGAACAAAGTTTATCAAAGGTTTACGCAATATACAAATGTATAAGTTTCCTTCAATGGAGGGAAGCAACATGCCCCTTGGTGTAAATTGGTTTCATATTATCTCAAAATCATGTAACACGGAAGTTTCACTCCAATCGTGAACAGAAGTTGGAGCTGTTTTCAAATGTTGGCATGGTTACACTATAGGATATGTTTTCAAAATATTGTATCATTGGATTTGATTGTTCAGAATGATAAAAATGTAACAATTAGCACCCTAGCCCGTCCAACTGCACGGGTTGACGACTAGTTATATTAAATGTGTACTTTACTAGTACTCCTAGTAGCAGGAGGGTATTAGATACCGGTTCGGTTGCTAAGTGTTAGTAACTCGAAATAAAAGGCTACAGAATAAACTGAGACTAGCCAAAGGTGAGATGACGATATGTGTTGGAAGTGTTTCCAAGGTTGATGTGATCAAACATCACACGCTCCGTCTACCATCGGGATTGGTGTTAAACCTAAATATTTGTTATCTGGTGTTTGCGTTGAGCATAGACATGATTGGATTATGTTTATCGCAATACGGTTATTCATTAAAGGAGAATAATGGTTACTCTGTTTATTTGAATAATACCTTCAATGGTCTTGCGCCTAAAATGAATGGTTTATTGAATCCCGATCGTAGTGATACACATGTTCATGCCAAAAGATATAAGATAGTAATGATAGTACCACATACTTGTGGCACTGTAATTTGAGTCATAATGGTATAAAACACATGAAGAAGCTCCATGTTGATGGATCTTTGGACTCACTTGATTTTGAATCACTTGAGACATGCGAACCATGCCTATTGGTATAGATGCATGAAGAAACTCCATACAGATGGATCGTTTGGGCTCACTTGATTTTGAATCACTTGAGACATGCAAATCATACTGCATGGGCAAGATGACTGAAAGGCCTCGTTTTCAGTAAGATGGAACTAGAAAGCAACTTGTTGGAAGTAATACATTTTGATGTGTGCAGTCCAATGAGTGCTGAGGCGTGTAGTGGATATCGTTATGTTCTTACTTCACAGATGATTTGAGTAGATGTTGAGTATATTTACTTGATGAATCACGAGTCCAAATTATTGAAAGGTTCAAGTAATTTCAGGGTGAAGTTGAAAGATCGTCGTGACAAGAGGATAAAATATCTATGATATGATCATAGAGATGAATATCTGAATTACGTGTTTGGCACAGAATTAAGACATTGTGGAAATTGTTTCACAACTAATACAGCCTGGAACACCATAGTGTGATGGTGTGTCCGAACATCATAACTGCACCCTATTGGATATGATGCATATCACGATGTCTCTTATCGAATTACCACGATAGTTTATGGGTTAGGCATTAGAGACAACCACATTCACTTTAAATAGGGCACCATGCATTTCCGTTTGAGTCGACACCGTATGAACTATGGTTCAGAGAAACCTAAGCTGTCGTTTCTTAAAGGTTTGGGGCTGCGACGCTTATGTAAAAAAGTTTCAGGCTGATAAGCTCGAACCCAAAGCGGATAAATGCATCTTCATAGAATACCCAAAACAGTTGGCTATACCTACTATTTCAGATCCAGAAGCAAAAGTGATTGTTTCTAGAAACGGGTCCTTTCTCGAGGAAAAGTTTCTCTCAAAAAAATTGAGTGGGAGGATGGTGGAGACTTGATGAGGTTATTGAACGGTCACTTCAACTAGTGTGTAGCAGGGCACAGGGAGTTGTTCCTGTGGCACCTACACCAATTGAAGTGAAAGCTTATGATAGTGATCATGAAACTTCGGATCAAGTCACTACCAAACCTCGTAGGACGACAAGGATGCGTACTACTTCAGAGTGGTACGTAATCCTGTCTTGGAAGTCATGTTGCTAGACAACAATGAACCTAAGAGCTATGGAGAAGCGATGGTGGGCCCGGATTCCAACGAATGGCTCGAGGACATAAAATCCGAGAGTGGATCCATGTATAAAAACAAAGTATAGACTTTGGAAGAACTACTTGATGGTCGTAAGGCTGTTGGGTGCAGATGGATTTTAAAAGGAAGACAGACAATGATGGTAAGTGTCACCATTAAGAAAGCTCGACTTGTCGTTAAGATGTTTTCCGACAAGTTCAAGGAGTTGACTATAATGAGACTTTCTCACTCGTAGCGATGCTAAGGGGTTGTTTGGATAGGTGGAATGTACAGAACCTATTCTCTATAAACCAGGAAACTAGCGTAACAGAATAAAACCACATTTGGCTACTCTAACAAATCTGTGGATATGGAGAACTTGGTTTCCGTAAAGCTGAAATTATGCGTTTGTGGAAAAATGACTATTAGTCATTTCTGTAAAAACTTGTTTTGCATATACTCCATCGCAACTAATTTTTGTCCACGCGCTCGTCCGCCGCCGCGTCAGTGTGCCGCTGCCTGGTACGAATGGTCATCCCGCTCGTCCTCCAGCAACGACATGGCCGCCGTTCCACGTGCTTGTCCTCCAGCCACGGCATTGTTGTTGTTGCGTTCGTACCCAGCCCAGGATCCCGCTCACCGGCGACTCCTAGTCCTAGAGCTCGTCCTCTGGCCACGACATGGTTGTCGTTGCGTTTGCGCCAGGGATCCCGCTGGTTGGATGCCAGAGTTACTAGCAGGGACGGTGCCCGTAGGATGTGACAACGCCATCAGCGACCTATGGCACCTGGGACAACGGCCGGCCATGCCCCGACGGTGACGCCACCATCTGCGAGCTCCTGAAGCACAAGGGGAAGTGCGCATGCTCATTCTGTTCTGGGACGACCTCACATCCATGGACTCTCTTGACATGCATGGGATACATGAGACGCACGACGTCGAGACAGTGGAGTACTTCGACGGCACAGCCGTGCAGTGCATTCTCTGTCCATGGAACCCAACGCCGGCGAGGGTGGTAGGAGCGGCAAAGTAGACGAACAGGAGATGCGCCTCTAGGCTTCTGCACCCGGAGTCGTCCAGGCCGGCCTGAGGGAAGGCCACCAATGGCGTGAAGTGAACAAGGACGAAGAATGGAGAAATAATCAAACGTTGGAGCTTGTGAATCGTCTCAAATAACCAATCTGGGGAAGTGAGAATGTGTGAGGAAGAGGTCACGGGAGGAGCTCTTTTGATCAGCGAGAAGGTCATGGGGGAGCCAGGAGCAAGCCAAACAAATTTTCCTACAAACGGGTTATTCATAAGCTGACTAGTAAAACCGATTTAGCTAAACATCAGCTAAAAACTGGTTTTATATATACTCGTGGCTAATACTTGCTAGCCAAACAACCCCTAAGAGTCTGTTGGAATTATATTAGCAGTTACTGCATTATTTATGAAATCTTGCAGATAGGATGTCAAAACATTGTTTCCTCGACGATTTTCTTGAGGAAAGGTTGTATGTGATACAACCAGAAGGTTTTGTTAATCCTAAAAGATGCTAACAAGTATGCAAAGCTCCAGCAATCCTTCTAAGGACTGGAGTAAGCATCTCAGAGTTGGAATGTACGCTTTGATGAGATGATCAAAGATTTTGGGTTTATACAAAGTTTATGAGAAACTTGTATTTCCAAAGAAGTGAGTGGGAGCACTATATAATTTTTTATGAGTATATGTTGTTAACATATTGTTGATCAGAAATGATGTAGAATTTCTGGAAAGCATACAGGGTTATTTGAAAAGTGTTTTTCAATGGAAAACCTGGATTAAGCTACTTGAACATTGAGCATCAAGATCTATAAGGATAGATCAAAACGCTTAATATTACTTTCAAATGAATACATACCGTGACAAGATTTTGAAGGAGTTCAAAATAGATCAGCAAAGAAGGAGTTCTTGGCTGTGTTACAAGGCGTGAGTATTGAGTAAGACTCAAGACCCGACCACGGCAGTAAAGAGAGAAAGGACGAAGGTCGTCCCCTATGCTTTAGACGTAGGCTCTACGGTATGCTATGTTGTGTACCGCACCTAAAGTGTGCCTTGCCTTGAGTCAGTCAAGGGGTACAGGAGTGATCCAGGAATGGATCACATGACAGCGGTCGAACTTATCCTTAGTAACTAGTGGACTAAGGAATTTTCTCGATTATGGAGGTGGTAAAAGAGTTCGTCGTAAAGGGTTACGTCGATGCAAACTTTGACACTGATCCGGATGACTCTAAGTAGTAAACCGGATTCGTATAGTAGAGCAGTTATTTGGAATAGCTCCAAGTAGCGCATGGTAGCTGCATCTACAAGACGACATAGAGATTTGTAAATCACACACAGATCTGAAAGGTTCAGACCCGTTGACTAATAACCTCTCTCACAAGCAAGATATGAACAAACCCCATGGGTGTTGGATTCATTACAATCAGATAGTGATGTGAACTAGATTATTGACTCTAGAGCAAGTGGGAGACTGTTGGAAATATGCCCTAGAGGCAATAATAAAATGGTTATTATTGTATTTCCTTGTTCATGATAATTGTCTATTGTTCATGCTATAATTGTATTAACTAGAAACCGTAATACATGTGTGAATACATAGACCACAACATGTCCCTAGTAAGCCTCTAGTTGACTAGCTCGTTGATCAATAGATGGTTATGGTTTCCTGACCATGGACATTGGATGTCATTGATAACGGGATCACATCATTAGGAGAATGATGTGATGGACAAGACCCAATCCTAAGCATAGCACAAGATCGTGTAGTTCGTTTACTAAGAGCTTTTCTAATGTCAAGTATCATTTCCTTAGACCATGAGATTGTGTAAATCCCAGATACCGTAGGAATGCTTTGGGTGTATCAAACGTCACAACGTAACTGGGTGGCTATAAAGGTGCACTACGGGTATCTCCAAAAGTGTCTGTTGGGTTGGCACGAATCGAGACTGGGATTTGTCACTCCGTGTGACGGAGAGGTATCTCCGGGCCCACTCGGTAGGACATCATCATAATGTGCACAATGTGACCAAGGAGTTGATCACGGGATGATGTGTTATGGAACGAGTAAAGAGACTTGCCGGTAACGAGATTGAACAAGGTATCGGATACCGACGATCGAATCTCGGGCAAGTACAATACCGCTGGACAAAGGGAATTGAATACGGGATTGATTGAATCCTCGACATCGTGGTTCATCTGATGAGATCATCGTGGAACATGTGGGAGCCAACATGGTATCCAGATCCTGCTGTTGGTTATTGACCGGAGAGTCGTCTCGGTCATGTCTGCGTGTCTCCCGAACCTGTAGGTTCTAACACTTAAGGTTCGGTGACGCTAGGGTTGTAGAGATATTAGTATGCGGTAACCCGAAAGTTGTTCGGAGTCCCGGATGAGATCCCTAACGTCACGAGGAGTTCCGGAATGGTCCGGAGGTAAAGATTTATATATGGGAAGTCCTATTTTGGCCACCGGAAAATGTTCGGGATTTTTCGGTATTGTACCGGGAAGGTTCTAGAAGGTTCCGGAGTGGGGCCCACCTGCATGGGGGTCCCACATGAACGTGGGTAGTGGGGGCAAGGCCCCACACCCTGGTCAAGGCGCACCAAGATCCCCCCTTAGAAGGAATCAGATCATATCCCGAAGGGATAAGATCAAGATCCAAGGGGGGATAACAATCGGTGGGGAAGGGAAATGATGGGATTTCTTTCCCCCACCTTTGCCAACGCCCCAATGGACTTGGAGGGCAAGAAACCAGCCCCTCCACCCCTATATATAGTGGGGAGGCACATGGGAGCCGCACCCTAGCCCCTGGCGCCTCCCTCTCCCCTCGTAACACCTCTCCCTCTCGCTGAGCTTGGCGAAGCCCTGCCGAGATCCCCGCTGCTTCCACCACCACGCCGTCGTGCTGCTGGATCTCCATCAACCTCTCCTTCCCCCTTGCTAGATCAAGAAGGAGGAGACATCTTTCCCAACCGTACGTGTGTTGAACGCGGAGGTGCCGTCCGTTCGGCGCTCGATCAACGGTGATTTGGATCACGACGAGTACGACTCCATCAACCCCGTTCTCTTAAACGCTTCCGCTCACGATCTACAAGCGTATGTAGATGCACTCCTCTCTCTCGTTGCTAGATGACTCCATAGATTGATCTTGGTAATGCGTAGAAAATTTGAAGATTCTGCTACGTTCCCTAACAGCCGTTTATTAAATCTAAGAGATGGCGAGTCATCGGCTTCTGCCCCCATGCCACGAGTGCTGGGGTGTTCAGGATAAACCTGAGCAATACTTTTCCCATTGTAGGGTCCTTCGAGGGAGGTGCTCAGCACAACAAACAAGGCAATCGGACTATAATGCTTTATCACTCTCACTTAGCCAGAGAATTCTATAATTATAAATTTTGGCGAAGCCCCTAGTATTCGGAAGACCGAGTTCAGGGCGCTATACACGCCTAAGCCGAACAAAGCCGACTCCTCGCCCTAAGCGGCATAAGTCTTTAGGGACTCGAAACCTCTCGAACAGCGACCAGCTCTCGCCTTATCATGACAGTCAGTTTTAGCTTTCTCTACTGAGGTGCTTAGCCCAGCTGAACCGGGGCTCAATCGCAGTAGTTCTTGCAGTGCTAGCTTAGCCGATATAGCGGAACGTAAGGTACAAAAACATGGGAGCCGGGCAAACCCAACTATTGACCCAAGACATGATTCGGAGCTGATGCATATAATGCTATAAGTTCGGGGTGCCGCACTTGTGAAAGTGTTCGGACTTCTCACGCCGTATTATGGGGTGCTTAAGCCCCTGGCGTATTGACCGTATCAAAGTGTACGGATGCTAAATGTCATGAATGAACATATATATATATATATATATATATATATATATATATATATATATATATATATATAAAGCAAACCTATGAAACTTCTCTCTAGTGGCTGCAATCACGAGCGACCATTCGCGTTGGGATCTGCCCCCTCCCGTTACCTCTTTTGTAATTTCGCTTTATAAGTCATTTTATGCTTATTTCCTCTTATAGAGGAAGATGGTCCACGTTTACTGCATGCGAACAGTAGCGGGCAGTACTAGGCTGGCACGTTGCCGGTATGGCAGGCCAGGCCCACACCGCATGCAGCTCCAGGGATGTTGTGAGAACTGTTCATTGAAAGTTCGAACCTTTCCATTCCTCATTTTTCTTTGGTAGGCGTTTTATTTGTATTGGCGGCCATTTTTGCCCCCCGCCGACTCTTTTTGTAGGCCGAGGACTGGGCCTTTACATCAGAATAGAAGCCGTGAAGAAGAATGGAAAGAACAAAAAAAACTATAACCTTGGTTGAGGAGAAAAAGGTGCACACGAAGCTCATCACCCATGGCCCTGTTTTCTGTAGTGTGAGCCATGCACGGCTAGTGCCGTTAGCATATACCAGAATCCCATCGGCAGGCCACTTTTCTTTTTGAAGCTCAGGCCACTTTTCGTTGGTTACGTTTTCTTGTTTGTGTTGCAATATTCTTACGCTCAAGCCTCAACACGTAATGCGCCCCATGCGGTGCAACTAGAGACAGCCAGCGGTCGAGAGTAACCATTTTTTTCTTTCGGTTCAGAGTAACCTGACACACATGCATTACCCGCAAAAAAAAAAAAAACCTGACACAAATGCACCAAAGGTAGGGCAAACATGCATCAACTATTCTACTCGTAGTGCACACAGAATAATGACGGGCATCACCCGCACGCGCCCATGGCTGTTTGACCATGGTAGGACCAACGATCGTGTTTTTACTCATCGTGTATATACTGGTCACAACGCCCTGCAACCCTCCGCGCGCAGTTATCCCGTGACACAAGTCAAACGATTTGCACTGTGTTGGTTATCCCGCCGCAGGTGTATGCTGGCGCGCAACTGACCGTTTTTCGGTCGTCTCCCCATGCTGTTTTTGATCATGCCCCGCGGAGGAGATACACCATAATGCGAGCCAGCACGAGCCACCAGTATCATCACTTTCGCCCCACACAACCATTCGTCCATTCGCAGAACCCATGGCCGCCATCACACCACACACAACAAGCGACGGCGAGGGATCCACGTCTATGAGCAACTCCAACGCAGCAGCGAGCTATTTTGTCCGTTTGGATCATCCGAACAAAAAACTTGGTCCAACAGAACGACCCAAACGGACGCGTGTGTCCGCTTGCTGTGCGTTTATTATCCGCCTCGGCCCAATCTAAATGCAAATATGAGCCAAAAATGGGTCCGCGGCGGACAAAAGCGGGCGCTCCCATCGTCTGCTCTTGTCCGTTGGTGCCCTCTCGTGTCTGCCTTGGTCCCACTAGTCATGACACCACAAGGGCGGTTTGGCCTATGCCTCCACAATCACAACCACAAGCGCCGCCGCAAGCTACCGTCCTCGATGGTAAGGCCTCCGCCAAGCGCCGCCGCAAGCTGCATCCCACGCGAGAGAGAGAGAGAGAGAGAGAGAGAGAGAGAGAGAGAGAGAGAGAGAGAGAGAGAGAGAGAGAGAGAGAGAGAGAGAGAGAGAGCTAGATATATCATCGCAAGGCTTACATTACACAAGAACCTACGTCTTACATTGACGGAACCATGCATACCACCTGAGGGCACTTTTTTTGCGGACGAGAACCTTCTTCGTAAGGTGGTCGTTGCATCCACCGACACCATTTGACCCTTGTAACTGTTTTATGATGTGTGTGCGCGTTTAATGAGATGTTAAAGGACCAGAGAGAGAACGAGCGATAGACAACTAGATATAGCATCTATACAATGCTTACATTACACAAGAACTTCCATTTTACATTGTCGGAACCATGCACACCCGCACACGGGGCACCCTCTTGCATGTGAACGCGAACCTTTCATATACCGATGACGTTGCAACTACCTGTACCCTTCCACACCATGCATGTTTAACCACTTCATCATTAGATTTTACATGAACATCCATTTTATATTACCAGAACCAAGAATACCTTTGACCAAGGGAACCCTTTCTTTTGTGCACTAGAACCTTTCTATAGGGTGTGCCCGTGGACAGAGCACACGGCTCAGACGCCCTCCAGTGACCATGGCCATGTGAGTGGCGTGGTGACCAGGGTATGAGGTCCACAACTCGGTGGTGATGAGTGCTAGCCGGGGTGAAAACCTGTTTTGACTTGTCAGGCCGACGTATGAAAGGCCTCGGTAGTGGAGATGGGGTGGCCTCAGATTTCGGGGCGGCGGCCTCGGTAGTGGAATGGGCGGAGCTCACGGCTCAGGTGCGGCTTGGCCACCATGGTCGTGTGGGCGACGTGGTGTCCGGTGCTCGGCGATTGATTGGGTGGTGCAGCAGTTGTCATCCTTTATGAAGGCATCGTTGCAGCTTATCTCTATCCTTTTGATGGCTCCGGGTGAAGACCTTCACGTGCAAGTTGGGGCACTCGTAGTACCACCTTTTATTTTCCCTGTCTGATACCCTTTTTGTTTCTATACGTGGCAATGTGTAGGCGACCAAATACATCGGATACCCACCATGAGACCATCGGATACCCACCATCGGACACTAGTATATGAATTGTCGGGAGCGTCGACGGGGAGCTAGATCCGGCCATTATAGGAGGCGGGGGAGCACTGGAGATGTTTGATGCCTCTACCCGAAGCGCGTCGATAGCGGTGGCAAATAAGCATGCTCTGGCGGTGCTCGCGATGTAATGAGTGATGTATCGACGTTAGCAGTTTTAGTAATTTTGTACTACCTCAGTCTGAAAATACTTGTTGGAGAAATGGGTAAAAACAGATGTATTTAGAACTAAATAAGCATCTAGATACATCCATTTCATCGACAAGTATTTCCGAACGGAGGGATTATGCAATATTTTATAAATCTCAAGTAAGCATCTATGTGAGATATTTTGAATCAGGTTTGATGTACTAGTTTCAACAAAATATGCACCGAATGTTATGTTCATGTGCTAGTGAGATTAATGTTGAAAACTCCAAACTGGGAATGACATGAACACAACGCTATCCTTTTTTTTTTTTTGAAAATTTTCAACCTATTTATTTTTAAGCACCGCCGTCATCTGCCTCGCCAGAGCCTAGCAAAACTTGTTGTAGTAGACAATGAGGTAGTCATCATGCTGGTTCTCCTAACACGGCGCCTATAAACGGGATCACCGTAATATAAACATTTTCAATGTTGAAATTACTTTATACTTGCATTTTGGATGTGCCCTATACTCACGCACATTTTTATTACAATTTTGATAAGAAAGAAGTACTTGATAAAAACAAAAAAAATAAAGAAGTATTCGTCGCTCATCATATCTCCATCATTATTCTCTCTATATTCCTGTATCAGTTTCTATCTCGGTACATAGACACTTTGTAAATTATCTAGATAGACTTAAACCATTAGGTCATGCGCTAGCTGGTAAGTTTATTTTGAACATCAAGACAGTCAAATCCATTTGACCAGCTTGCGAACAGAAAGGAATATGGCATACCCGTGACCACGGTCCAAACATTGGCAGGTCACGGCAGAGAAAAAGACACGCGATGTTGCAGTACGTCAACAATACCCGTGACCAAACCATCTTCTTACCGGAGCAGCCTGCACCAAAGAGAGAGACAGGCTTCTCCTTTACCAGAGCACGGAAGAATGACCACGGAGCATACAACGAGGAATTCGTCGACCACCAAATTGATCAGTTTTCATTCCGGCAGCCTTTTTACTTGTCTTCTTTGAATCTCTGGACTGACTTCAATCTTTGAATTTCTTACTGTGGTGGATCGTCGTCAAGTCATGTCGATTCCACATAACTCCAATGAGACGTGCCTTAATCAAACAACAATCAAACTTTTTATATTGCGGTATAATCTTAAAGCGTATGAGAATAATATATACTGTAGTTTTCTTACTGTACTGATTGGCATCCCATGGAGGGATAGACCACCTCGTATTGCATTGCAGGAACGAGCATTGAGACTTGTTTTACTGTCAGAGGAACATGGTTGTTGAAGGGAGAAAGCTGCTATGTATATCAAAAAAACAGCCGAGAAATTTTATTAGTGCACTAAGCGCAGATGTATTACAAAATTAGAAAAACAATAAATCCATACCTGCATCTCACTGGAGTGGTTGACAGAAACGCTTTCTGCAGCAAGAACATCACATGGTGGTTCGATGATCCCAGCAAAATGGTCCTCAACCTTGATAATATACTCTTTGAGAGACTCCCCTTGGAATTACTTGCATCTCCCAAACCAAACCTCCCATTGAAGCCATTATACTTTGCTCAAACTTGTAGAAGAGATGCATCACTAATATAGATCAGGGTATTCAGTACAGAAACATTTTTGGGACTGCATTTGATGGTGCTTTTGTCACGGTGAGTACCGGTCAGAAAAGCTTGCACTTCACTATTAGTTGACAATTCAACAAGTTCTCCAGGCTCGGAACGAACGGATTGTATGAATGCTTGGTTAACTACCAACATATTGGGTTCCATTACATGCGGCTCTCCTGCTTGAAATTTTCATAATAAATGAACAAAAGAAACTAGTAGAAACCATGGTATGTAATGCAACTTGAAGCTGACAGGGTTGCTTGTTGAAAATGCAGCAGATTTATTAGAGATCTCATTTTTGGTTGCATTAGATGATTGCTTCCAGGCTCAAATTTCGCGGAAGAATGCATGTAGATTGTGGTAGAACTTATTGCCCGTAATGGAAGGATGCATTGCTGTATCCAGTTTGGTTGCAACGTATGGCGATCTTCAGGCTCAAACAATAAAAAGTTCCGAACCGTAAGGAGTGGAGGCAGATGATGGACGGTCATTTTGCTAAAAGAGAAGGCCACGGATGGAACCTTTTGAAGATAGCAAAGCAACAAAACCTACTCCATAGCCTTGCTGAAACTGTTGCATGTGAGAGCCCCGATGTTGGAAAGTGGCTGCAAACGAACTCTGAATACACCTGACACTACAGGCCCTAGGTTGCCGTTTTTGTCCAAGCGCCAGTAAAGTAGAGGCACATGGCTTCCTCTTTGGACAGTGAGACCACCAATAATTCCAGAAATTGGAACCTTACCCATGACAAAGTTCGAATCTCCAGGCAATTGAAAGGTTCTGATAGCAATGTCTGTAGCAAGTGTTGATAGAAAATCCGTGCTCTCTCTCTCTCTCTCTCTCTATATATATATATATATATATATATATATATATATATATATATATATATATATGAAAAGAGAATGCAATAATAGACTGAAGTTATGCATTGTTTTATTCGAAAAGGTGCATTAAAGCGGAACGATACAAGTAGTGCGATAAGCAAAAAATGGGACTATTTGACATATCTCCTCCAAGGGTAAGCTGCGGAATGGTATTTAAAGCAGGTATATCGCTCGTTATAGAGACCACCTGGGAGTTCCATGACGACGTAGCTTTCGGCCCCCCTGGTCCTTGTATCGTGTGTTCGGCAATTATACTGCCGGACAGGGCTTCCAGAGAATAAAGTCCTGAAAGAGAGAAAATATAACAAAGTAGGGAGCCCCTAGTGCGGTTGAGCCGCGTTTCGGGGCGTTCCGTAATCGTGCCCCTCCCCCTGTGCCCATGGTATTTTCAATGCATAATTATGTACGCGTGGCACGTATGTTGCCGTTTGGCTGGGGCTGGGGTAGGGGCCGCATTGTTATGCGAGCTCAGAACGTGCCAGGCGGTCTTGTTGCAGATTACTCCGGGCTCGCTTGAAGGCGTTCGGGTGTTTGGTCGTCGGACTGGAGCATAGCCTTGAGAGGCTGCTTTGTACTTTTGTTGCGAGGGCCGCAGTGTGCTCCTCTGTTCAGAGAGAGCGCTCTGTGTTTCCATTAACTGTGATGACCCCCCGAGGTCCTGGCATCTTGAGCTTGAGGTATGCGTAGTGCGGCACCGCATTGAATTTTGCAAATGCGGTTCGCCCGAGCAGTGCATGACAGCCACTGCGGAACGGGACTATATCGAAGATTAACTCCTTGCTTCGGAAATTATCCGGGGATCCGAAGACCACTTCCAGTGTGACTGAGCCTGTGCAATGGGCCTCTACACCCGGTATGACGCCTTTAAAGGTCGTTGTCGGTGTCAAAACCGGCGGATCTCGGGTAGGGGGTCCCAAACTATGCGTCAAGGTCGGATGGTAACAGGAGACAAGGGACACTTTATTTTACCCAGGTTCGGGCCCTCTCGATGAAGGTAAAACCCTACTCCTGCTTGATTAATATTGATGATATGGGTAGTACAAGAGTAGATCTACCACGAGATCAAGGAGGCTAAACCCTAGAAGCTAGCCTATGGTATGATTGTGTATGATGATGGTTGTCCTACGGACTACAACCCTCCGGTTTATATAGACACCGGATAGGGTTAGGGTTACACAGAGTCGGTTACAATGGTAGGAGATCTTGAATATCCGCATCGCCTAGCTTGCCTTCCACGCCAAGGAAAGATCCTTCCGAACACGGGACGAAGTCTTCAATCTTGTATCTTCATAGTCCTGGAGTCCGGCGAAGGTATAGTCCGGCTATCTGAACACCCCCTAATCCAGGACTCCCTCAGTAGCCCCTGAACCAGGCTTTAATGACGACGAGTCCGGCGCGCAGATTGTCTTCGGCATTGCAAGGCGGCTTCCTCCTCCAAGTCCTTCAAGAAGATTATAAACACCAAAAATAGTGTCCGGCTCTGCAAAACAAGTTTCCACATATTGCCATAGAGAGAATAATATTAACACAAATCAAATCTGCTGACGTATTCCGCAGTGCGTCATAACACTTGTGGCCAAGCTCCCTATACAAATTGTTTTCCTTTCCACCTCAGCGTGTTTAGAGAGGCGGTTTCCTTGGCACGTCTTGTCAAAGCAGAGATCGTGTGCCCCTTTTGACGGGATTCTCATCAATACGGACGTGGGTAACCCAACCGCGCCATTTACCACGGCGCTTGGGAGGCAAGGGAGTTTTATTAGGTAGGCGGGGACGCATAGCCGCATCCGCCCATATAAGGGGATAAGGATCCACCTTTTCACCTACGCATTCTTCCTCCTCTGCCAATCCATCTCTCGCGCACTCAAGCTCCAGCGCCCAAGCCCGCTCTTCCCACCTCAACCTTCTCCAGCAATGTCCGGAGCGGGAGGCAAGTGGATGGCCTCCTCCGTTACGGAGGCTCAAGTAAAAAAGCTAAGGAAAGCCAGATACCTGTCCAAGGACATCCCGCATCGGCTTCCTGAGAAGGGGCAGCTTCTCCCCGCCCCAAGGCCCCATGAGAGGTTAGTTTTCCTTCCCCACTTCCTCCGCGGACTGGGTTTTCCACTTCACCCATTTGTCCGGGGACTCCTGTTCTACTACGGCCTAGATTTCCACGATCTGGCCCCGAACTTCATCCTCAACATCTCGGCGTTTATCGTCGTGTGTGAGGCCTTCCTCCGCGTCCGCCCCCATTTCGGCCTCTGGCTCAAGACCTTCAACATCAAGCCCAAGGTGGTGTGCGGCACCCAGGCGGAGTGCGGAGGCGCCATGGCTGGCAAGATAGCCAACATCCTCTGGTTCGAGGGCTCCTTCATGGAATCCCTAAAGGGGTGGGAGGCCGAGTGGTTTTACATCACCAAGCCACGCGATTCAAAATGGGTCGCAGCCCCCGAGATCAGATCCGGACCCCCCACGCGGCTTATGTCCTGGAAAGAGACGGGCCTATCGTGGGGCAACGAGGAAGAGGTGACCGGACTGCAGACTTGCATCCAGTCCCTGGTGAACAAGCCGATCAAGCTTGTTAATGTGATCCAGGTCATGCTCGTCCGCCGGATCCTCCCGTGTCAACAACGGGATTTCACTTTGTGGGAATTCGACCCGGCGCAGCACCAAACCCTTAGCAGGCTCTTCGACACGACGTATGAAGACGTCTGGAGGGTGCTAACCAAAGGCGCCGAGTCCCCCACATCCGCTTCCGAGGACCGCGGATTTAGCTCGCAGCGTCACGCCAGCGAGGTAAGCTGTCCATGCCTTTGACAAGTTTATTAAGCTCTTTTTCATAGATTAACTCTATGCGGGATCTAAACTCCCTTTACCTTTGACAGGCTTGGTGGGTGATATCCGGACCAATTAACTGTCCGGCTCCCCTGCCCGAAGACCCAGCCCCAGCTCTCCTGGTGAAGCTGTTGACTCCGGCGCCTTACATGGTGCCGGAGAAGAAGGTCGAGAAGAAGAAGACCACCGGGACTCGAAAGAGTTCCCGTAATATGGTGGTGTCGGACTCGTCATCTGACGAATCCGCGGCGCCCTCCTCTCGTGAAAACGAGGAGGAGGAACAAGAAAGCTCCCCCCCAGCGGGGGGAGAAAAGAAGAAGAAGGCCGCCCCATCAGGGGAGGCAGAGGGGTCTAGGAAAAGGAAGACCCCTCCGCCGGACTACTCCCATGACGCCGGATATGGCGGAGAGGAGTGGCCGGAAAGAACCAAGCGTCCAGCGAAATTGTAAGTATTCATATACCAGAGTGACTCATGATATTCCTTTAATGCGCAGCTTTCCCTAATGTTGAATGTAATTTATGCAGCCCGCCCCGAGCCGAACTCGACGATTCGTCGAGCGGCTCCCTGGATTCGTCGGACGTGAACTCTGTTCCGCCCGCTGTCTCCCCCTGCAGGGCGGACGACGCCGAAGTGGCGTCGCAACAAGCTCCGGGGCAGGAGGAGATAGTCCTGGAGGAGCCGCAAGGCAACCCTCCGGACCCCAGGAGTGAAGGGGACAAGATCCCCCCAGGGATACAAGTCCGTCTCTGCGCCGGATGCCGTGTCGGACTCTTCAACAGTCCCGGCCCGCGGCGGGCGAACTCCTTCCAAGAGGAGCAAGCCCTCTGAGCCGGCAGCCTCCGTCCAACCGGAGGCGCCGGACAATCTGCTGGAGGTGCTTGACGGCGCCTCCATCGACGAGGAACACCGTACTATTATGAGTACGGTGATCCAAAGGGTTCAGTCCGCCAAAAGCGGACTAACTGAAGCTTGCGCAAGCCTTCTAACAGGCTTCGAGGTAAGTAAAAATATGTCAAATTATTACCGCATAGACAGTAGCCCCTGATGCTCTGTTCGGTGTTCGGAAAGAAAAGCCGAATAGAGGATCTATTAATTTTCGTAGGAGTCTAACAATAAAGAGTCAATATGCGCATGCAGGCTTCGCTGCTATCCACCGCCACACTGACTGCACAGGTGGATGTCCTTAAAAAGGACCTCGGGCGGACCGAGCAAGAGCTCGGCCTTGCTAAACGGCAGCTCGAGGAGAAAGAAGGTAAGAAATACCCTACAAAAAAGAAAAAAGGTGCCTATAGAGAGGCTTGATTGCAAAGAATAACAGGATCGTACTACTTATTGTAGGGGCCACAACTGAGGTGGCGACCCTCAAGCAGGCGCTATCTGAGGCCGGAAAGAAAACGGCCGAGGAGCGCGCCGAGCGAGAAAGACTTGGGGCTCAGGTCGACGAGGTGCAGCAAGAGCTGCAGGCTCTCATGCAAAAACATGAGAGTTTGGAGCTTGAGTCAAAGGCGCAAGCATCCAAGCTCGTGTCGGCCCTTGAGACCGCCAAGAGTGCCAAGGCCGAAGCCCAAAAGGCCCTCCAAGAGTTGGAGGAGATGAAAAAGATAGCAGCGGGTAAGGCATTCTTAATGCAAAGTAGGAATATAAAAGTAAACTACTTGTCACTTGCCCTAATCCGGAGTTCTCCAGGGGCGTTCACAGATCTTCCCCGCAGCGTATCTGACGCCGCCGCCTTCTACCGAGCTGAAGACGGCAGCTCGACGGAGAGTGTGTTCTGGTCTCAGTATTCTAAGGCTGGACACCCTGTGCCTTTGAGCGATCAGCTAAAACAGCTGGTTGAGCTCCACAAGGCGGCCAAACAAGCCATGAAGGGCTTACTAGTTCGGCTATGGCCCGGAGAGGCCCTGCCTGGGAGCTATTTTGGGCTGGTGCGGCGGCTGGTGGAAGCCTGTCCACGGCTGGAAGTCATCAAGCGCTCCGTCTGCATCAAAGGAGCCCGGAGGGCCCTTGCCCGTGTAAGGGTGCACTAGGGTAAGCTGGACGGAGAGAAGCTGGTGAAGGACGGGCCGCCGCCGGGGAAGGAGCATCGCAAGCCCGAGAACTACTACAAGGAAGTTCTTGCCGGTGCCCGCCTTATTGCGGATGAATGTACTAAAGATGTAGTATTTGAATGAACTCGCTCGTTTGTATCCTGTGCGCTGAAAACTTGTTCATATGCGCTAAGCAATGCTTATGGAATTTAAAATATTATTTTCTGTGCGGTCGTTTATCAGAAATTGAGAGATGGCCAGTCGTCGGCTTCTGCCCCCGTGCCGCTAGTGCTGGGGTGTTCGGGATAAACCTGAGCGCTCTTTTTCCCATAGTTGGGTCCTTCGAGGGAGGCGCTCAGCACAACGAACCAGGCAATCGGACTATAATGCTTGAACACTCTCACTTAGCTATAGAACTTTATAATTTTAAATTTCGGTGAAACCCCTAGTTCGGAAGACCGAATTCGGGGCGCTATCCACGCCTTTGGCCGGACAGAGCCAGCTCCTCGCTCGAAGCGGCATAAGTCTTTAGGGACTCAAAAAACCTCTCGAACAGCGACCGGTCTCTCACCTTATCATGACAGTCAGTTTTAGCTTTCTCCACTGAGGTGCTTAACTCAGCTGAACCGGGGCACAATCGAAGTGGTTCTCCTAGTGCTACCTTAGCCGATAGAGCGGAACGTAAGGCACCAAAACATAGGAGCCGGGCAAACCCAACTATTGACCCAAATCATGATTCGGAGCTGATGCATATAGTGCTATAAGTTCGGGGTGCCGCACTTGTGAAAGTGTACGGACTTCTCACACCAGATCAAAGGGTAATGAAGCCCCTGGCATGTTTGCCGTACCATGGTGTACGGGTGCGATCATGTTATTTAATAAACATATATATATATATTAAAAGATAATAATACAAAAAGGTAGATAGAAATCTATGCATTGTTTATAAAGAGGCTATTTACCAAAGCTGAACGATACAAGTAGTGCGATAAGCAAAAAGATATTGGACTATGTAACATGTCCTGACCAGGGGCAGGCCGCGGAATTGTGTTTGAAACAGGTATACCGCTCGAAATAGAGACCGCCTGAGAGTTCCATAATGCGGCGTAGCTTTGTCTGCTTCCCTGGGTGTTGCGTCGTCTGTGCGGCAGCCGAATAGCCGAACAGGTCATCCGAAGTGTGGAGTCCTGAAAGTAATAAAAAGAATCCGGCAGCCCCTAGTACGTTTTAAGCCGTACTGTGAGCATGCTGTTATTGTGCCCCTCCCCCTGTGCCCATGGAATTTCAAGGGCGTAATTATGTACGCGAGGTACTAGCTCCGCTGTATTGCGATGGCTAGGGTTGGGGCCGTATTGCTACGCTTGCTCAGAACGTGCCAGGCGGTCTTGTTGCAGGTTACTCCGGGCGCGCTTGGCATTGTCCGGCTTTTTAACGGCCGGACTGGAGAGTTTCCTTGAAAGGCTGCTTTGTACTTCCGCTGCGAGGGCCGCCGTGTGCTCTTCCATACGGAGGGAGCGTTCGGTGTTTCCGTTGACCGTGATTACTCCTCGAGGGCCTGGCATCTTGAGCTTAAGATATGCGTAGTGCGGCACCGCATTGAATTTGGCAAATGCGGTTCGTCCAAGCAGGGCGTGATAGCCACTGCAGAACGGGACTATGTCGAAGATTAACTCTTCGCTTCGGAAGTTATCCGGAGATCCGAAGACCACATCAAGTGTTACAGAGCCTGTACAATTGGCCTCTACACCTGGTATGACGCCTTTAAAGGTCGTCCTTGTGGGCTTAATCCTTGATGGATATATGCCCATTTTCCGCACTGTATCCTGATAAAGCAGGTTCAGGCTACTGCCGCCGTCCATGAGGACTCTTGTGAGATGAAATTCGTCGATGATTGGGTCGAGAACCAATGCGGCAAAGCCGCCATGACGGATGCTAGTGGGGTGGTCCCTTCGATCGAAAGTGATCGGGCAAGAGGACACTACTAGGGAAAAGCCTATACACAGAATCTTACTAGCAGCGAGGGTTAAAAACCCTCGCTACTACTACTTACTAGCAGCGCAGGTTTTTAAACCTCGCTGCTACTAAGTTGATAGCAGTAGCGCGGGTTTTAACCCTCGCTGCTACTAAGCAGTCTCTATCGTGCCCCCCGGGATATGCCATAGTAGTAGCGCGGGTTTTTAACCCTTGCTGCTACTAAGTTGATAGCAGTAGCACTGGTTTTTAGCCCTCGCTGCTACTAAGTTGATAGCAGTAGCGCTGGTTTTTAGCCATAGTAGCAGCGAGGGGTAAAAACCCGCGCTGCTACTAAAGGTCCCATTTTCAAACTCCCCCCCCCCTGGATCGCCTTTTCAGTTTTAAAAAAATAAAAGAAAATGATGAAATGTCAAAAAAATAAAAGAAAATAAGTTTCCCATGTGATATGTGCTCTAGTTGTTGGGAAAATTTGCAAATATGAATTTCGACTTTATTTGCAAAATCTCTCGAGAATTTGTAAAAATGGGCATAACTTTTGCATACTAACTCAGATGAAAAAGTTTTTTATATGAAAAATCATCTACTCGAAAAGTTACATCCACTTTTTTTTAAATCCTCAAAAACCTAACAGAAAAAAAGTTATGGGGCTTTTAAGATGTGGAGGCAAAAAAATTCATCAAATTTCAGTTTTTTTTATTTTTGTTAAATCTGGTCAAACATGGTCAAACTAATTATTCAAGAATATTAGTGTTACTAAATAATTATTTTAGTTTTTTTTAATTTTGGTCAAATCTGGTCAAACTGTGGTCAAATATGGTAAAACTATGGTCAAACTGTGGTCAAACTAATTATTCAAGAAATATTAGTGTTACTAATTTCTTAGAACACATAGTTTCAAACTCAAACAGTGAAATGTGTGACTTCATGCTCAAGCTAAATTCTTGAGGTTAATAGGATTGACATCTTACTATTCTCAAGAAAACAACAAGTGCAGACTTGGAAACGAGGGAGAATAGAACCCGGAAGTTAAGCGTGAGAGGATGGGTGACCGTCCGGGAAGTTAGATGATTTGGAATGATGAGGGGTGATTAGAAATTAAATTGAGCAGCGATGAGGGTGATTAGAGATTAGAGGTTAAAATAATTCAGAAATTTTAAAATTCGGGCAAAAAAAATGAAAAAAAAAATAAAAAAAATTCCACGGGTTAGTAGTAGCGCGGGTTTTAACCACGCTGCTGCTATACGTTAGCTGCAACGCCTTATTAGTAGCGCCAGCCCCTGCGCTGCTAATAGGCCCAAAACCCGCGCTGCTGCTAGGCTTTTCCCTAGTAGTGGGACCATGGGTTGAACTTTGGGGCGACTGGCTCCATCGCGTATACGTCCCGTAGCGCACGCTTCCGCTCCCTCTTGGGAATGTGGGTTGCGTATATCATGTTCACCGTCCGCACTTGTGGTGGAAACCCCTTCTGTCCGTTATTGTTCGGCGGCTTGGGCTCCTCCTCGTCGTCGCTATGCAGCCCCTTGTCTTTGTGTTCGGCTCTTAACTTGCCTGCCTGCTTGAACACCCAACAATCCCTGTTGGTGTGATTGGCCGGCCTTTCGGGGGTGCCATGGATCTGGCACAAGCGGTCGAGTATTCGGTCCAAACTGGACGGGCCCTGAGTATTCTTTTTAAATGGCTTTTTCCGCTGACTGGATTTATAGCCTCTGAATCCGGCATTTACTGCCGTATCTTCGTTGATGTCGCTGCTAACGCGGCGCTTTTGCTTATTTCGACGTGTCCTGCCACTTTTGTCCCTGGTATCCGAATTACCAGGGTTCTTTGATAAGTTGTTACTGCGAGCTAGCCAGCTATCTTCGCCCGCACAAAAGCGGGTCATGAGTGTCGTGAGGGCTGCCATAGATTTCGGCTTTTCTTGTCCCAGGTGCCGGGCAAGCCACTCGTCGCGGATGTTATGCTTGAAGGCTGCTAGGGCCTCTGCGTCCGGACAGTCGACTATCTGGTTTTTCTTTGTTAGGAACCGTGCCCAGAATTGCCTGGCCGATTCTTCTAGCTGCTGAATTATGTGGCTTAGGTCGTCGGCGTCCGGTGGTCGCACATAAGTGCCTTGGAAGTTGTCGAGGAATGCGGCTTCCAGGTCCTCCCACGAACCGATTGAGTCCGCTGGCAGGCTGTTAAGCCAGTGCCGGGCCGGTCCTTTGAGTTTGAGAGGGAGGTATTTGATGGCGTGTAAGTCATCGCCGCGTGCCATGTGGATGTGAAGGAGATAATCCTCGATCCATACCGCCGGGTCTGTCGTACCATCATGCGATTCGATGTTTACTGGTTTGAAACCCTCTGGGATGTTATGATCCATTACTTCATCTGTGAAGCATAGTGGGTGTGCGGCGCCCCTGTACTGGGCTATGTCACGACGCAGCTCAGAAGAGTTATGTCTGTTGTGTTCGGCCCGGCCGGATTTATTGTGTCCGGAGTGAAGATCATCGACACTTGTCGTCGGGCGCCTGCGCGATCCATAGATCGATCTTGTTTGCCTTGCTTTATCCTCCAGTACATCTCCCAGGTCTGGCGCATTTTCCCGTGCCTTAGCTGAGCGGCGTCGAGGCATGGCTTGGTTGGAGGTTCGACAGGCCTCTCTGTCGCGGCCGCGAGGTGGTCGGTCTGCCATGTCGTGTGCTGGTGATGTAGGCACTTCCTCCTCTGATTGGGGTAGCGGCCTGCGCTTAGGATAATTCTTGGAAGGGCGCTCGAGTTCGTACTCTTCGGCCGCAAGGACTTCAGTCCATCTATCAGCTAGCAAATCTTCATCAGCTCTAAGTTGTTGCTGCTTTTTCTTTAGGCTGTTCGCCGTGGCTAGAGGCCTGCGTTTGAAACGCTCTTGTTCGGTGGGGTCTGATGGTACGACGAATTCGTCGTCATCGAGGCTTGCCTCGTCTTCGGAGGGAGGCATATAGTTATCATCCTCAACCTCTTGTTCTGCCGCTCTCTCATGAGGGCTGGCTTCTCCATCTTCCTGCGCCGAATCTTGCTGGATTTGGTGTTCTTCGGCGCTGTCTGGTGTAGTATTATCTCTCGAGCCGGAATCACCATTTTTGCTTTGGCGGGACTTAGAGCGGCGCCGCTGACGCCGGCACTTTGGCTGTTTCTTGGAGGTGTCATCCCCCGTTGTTCCATCGCCATCTCCATCCTTTGGAGTATCCACCATATATATGTCATATGACGAGGTGGCCGTCCAGCGCCCTACAGGTGCTGGTTCCTGTTCTTCTCCTATTTCGTCGTCCATACCGTCGAAGTCTTCGGAGCCGAAGTCAAGCATGTCGGTTAAATCGTCGACAGTGGCTATCAAGTGGGTGGTGGGAGGGCTTTGAATTTCTTCATCATCCGTATCCCATCCTCGCAGACCGTAATCTGGCCTGGGCTCTCCTGACAAAGAGAGAGACTTGAGATAATTCAGGATATCACCAAAAGGTGAGTGCTGAAAGATGTCCGCGGCGGTGAACTCCGTTATCGGCCCCCAATCGGATTCGATCGGCAGCGGCACGGGAGGCTCGGAGTTCGGAGAGGAATCCGGCTCCTCGGAGTCATGCTCCATGCGGAGTATGGGGCTAGCATTGGGCTCGATCGCCTTTGAGATCGCAGCCCCCGAGGTGACGTCCAACCGATCATCCTCAATTTGCGCAGCAGGCTCCAAATCAAGGATCGGAACCGGTGCGTGTGCGGCCTCCGGGACACTGTTCGGAGGCAGAGCTAGATCGTGCCCCTCGAGATAGTGTGGCGCGCGTGGCTGTGGCTCGAACCCGTCGAAGATCAAGTATCCGCGGATATCAGTCGTGTAGTTTAAGCTTCCAAACCTGACTTGATGGCCAGGGGCGTAGCTTTCGATCTGCTCCAAATGACCAAGCGAATTGGCCCGCAGAGCGAAGCCGCCAAAGACGAAGATCTGTCCGGGGAGAAATGTCTCACCCTGAACCTCGTCGTTGTTGATGATCAAGGGAGCCATCCTGCCTAAAGGCGACGACACAGAGGAACTCTCAATGAAAGCACCAATGTCGGTGTCAAAACTGGCGGATCTCGGGTAGGGGGTCCCGAACTGTGCGTCAAGGTCAGATGGTAACAGAAGACAAGGGACACTTTATTTTACCCAGGTTCGGGCCCTCTCGATGAAGGTAAAACCCTACTCCTGCTTGATTAATATTGATGATATGGGTAGTACAAGAGTAGATCTACCACGAGATCAAGGAGGCTAAACCCTAGAAGCTAGCCTATGGTATGATTGTGTATGATGATGGTTGTCCTACGGACTACAACCCTCCGGTTTATATAGACACCGGATAGGGTTAGTGTTACACAGAGTCGGTTACAATGGTAGGAGATCTTGAATATCCGCATCGCCTAGCTTGCCTTCCACGCCAAGGAAAGATCCTTCCGGACACGGGACGAAGTCTTCAATCTTGTATCTTCATAGTCTTGGAGTCCGGCGAAGGTATAGTCCGGCTATCCGAACACCCCCTAATCCAGGACTCCCTCAGTCGTTTTCGTGGGTTTAATCCTTGAGGGATCTCTACCCATTTTTCGCACTGTGTCCTTGTAAAGCAGGTTCAAGCTGCTGCCGCCGTCCATAGGGACTCGAGTGAGGTGAAATCCGTCAATGATCGGGTCTAGGACTAATGCGGCGAATCCGCCATGGCGGATTCTAGTGGGGTGGTCCCTGCGATCGAAAGTGATCGGGCAGGAGGACCATGGGTTGAACTTTGGGGCGACTGGCTCCAACGCGTATACATCCCTTAACGCACGCTTCCGCTCCTGTCGGTGTCAAAACCGGCGGATCTCGGGTAGGGGGTCCCGAACTGTGCGTCAAGGTCGGATGGTAACAGGAGACAAGGGACACGATGTTTACCCAGGTTCGGGCCCTCTCGATGGAGGTAAAACCCTACACCTGCTTGATTAATATTGATGATATGGGTGGTACAAGAGTAGATCTACCATGAGATCAAGGAGGCTAAACCCTAGAAGCTAGCCTATGGTATGATTGTTTATGATGATGTTTCTTGTCCTACGGACTACAACCCTCCGGTTTATATAGACCCCGGATAGGGTTAGGGTTACACAGAGTCGGTTACAATGGTAGGAGATCTTGAGTATCCGCATCGCCTAGCTTGCCTTCCACGCCAAGGAAAGTTCCTTCCGGACACGGGACGAAGTCTTCAGTCTTGTATCTTCATGGTCCTGGAGTCCGACGAAGGTATAGTCCAGCTACCCGAACACCCCCTAATCCAGGACTCCCTCAGTAGCCCCCGAACCAGGCTTCAATGATGACGAGTCTGGCGCACAAATTGTCTTCGGCATTGCAAGGCGGGTTCTTCTCCAAATTCTGTGTACCTGTGGGAATAATGTCCGATTTTTATAATGTGGCGCTCCTTGGCTTCCACGCCCAATAATGGCCGTCTTCCATGTGTCAAACGAATGCGAAAAGCCGGGGCGTTTTTACATCCACACCCCTGGCCGCATAAACGAGCCGCCTATTTAACGGGATGGAGATTCAGATCCAAATCACACCTCCTCCTCTCCACGAGTAATCATCAGAGCGCCTCCGGCAAAGGTCCATTCCAACATGGCCAGCCATCGCAGCTCCTCCTCTCTCCCTTCCAGTCCTAAACCTGGAGACTGGGAGAGTTGCACCATCCTGCACAGCGAGTTAGTGTCGCTTCAGGCCAAGGGATTTCTCCCTCAGGCTTATATGGTCCCGGTCTGAGCCGGACTCGCCACCTACCATGGCGGAAAACAAGCGGAGAGCTCACCTAGTCCCTCTAAAGGAGAGCGGGTGTGCCTAGTCCCTTATCTAATAAGGGGACTAGGATTTCCAATTCATCCATTTCTCCGTGGGCTCCTGAAGTTCTACGGCCTCCAGCTGCACAATCTTACGCCCGCCTCAATATTGCATATTGCGGGCTTCGTTGCTCTTTGCGAGCTATTTTTGGGTGTTGAGGCTCATTTCGCACTATGGAAGAGGATATTCTGCCTGGTGCCCCGCTCTCAAGAGGGGTCCATATATCAAGTGGGCGGAGCCGAAGTATGGCGCATCGCCGGGACCGGATATCTATCCGGTACCCCAAAGAAGGCGTCCAAGGACTGGCCCTCGGAATGGTTTTATATAGATGACGTCCCGCTACCGGATCCTATCCGGGTCGGTCTCCCTGAGTTCAACAGTGCTCCATTAAAGAAACGCTTGAGCTGGCGTCCGCGGAGCTCTGAGAGAGAAAGCGACAGAGACGTCCTTTACTTGATGGGCCGGATAAGACTGTTAGCTCATTCCAGACTAACCATGATTAGAGTCATGGCCATATGCATTATGCAGGGGGTGCAGCCGCTTCAATATAGAGGCCACCCCATGTGGGATTTCAACGGGGAGGATGACGCCACCCGCTACGGCAGTAAGGGGCCGGCCTCAGCCGCCGCTCTAGTAAAGATCTTATCCTCTTTGTACAAGGGAGAAGAGGAGGAATTCCAGCGCGTCGACCCGCAGGGCGGATTTTCCATGTACAGTCCTCCGAATTGGGTAAGCGGACAATTGTGCCTTCCTGTTTATTTTATATTCCCGTGATTAAATGTGTAGTCTAACGACTTCAACACAGGAATTGCGTCAAGAGGTAAAAGATATAAACAACCGTCCTCCACAGCCTGCGGACCCAGAACGGTCCCTCGATCCGGACTCCGAAGAGGATCCGGACATATCGGTGGAGCTTATCGACGGGGTGTTTCATCAGCTAAGCAAGGACAATACCTTGTTAGCCATTACGGCTGATTACCCAGGGTTAATCCCGGCCTCCCAGGTGACAAATACTGGAGCTTTATTCCCTTGAGTGGGGTTCCATTCTCATGGACTTCGGTTGTTCTGACAGCAACCGTGTTTTGTAGGGGAGATTCCCGAGGCGGGAGGCCGATCCTGCGGCCGCTAGCCAACGAGGGGCCGCAGGGCCCCGTGGGGCAAAAAGGAAAGTGGTCCGGACTGAAATGCCGACGCAAAGGTACAGCGCACCCTCTTTTTCCCTGGTGTTTTACTCCTTCGGGGTATATTAACGTTCGTGCTATCTTTAGGACGAAGAGACCTCGCCGGACTACATCCGGAGAGGTTGCCAATCGCGCCTCCACCAGCCAGGCTCCCATGCCCAGCCCGGAAATGGAGGCAAGCACAAGGCGCGCACCGGACGCTCCTCCGACAGAGGATGCGGACAGGCTGTCTGCCACCCATTCCGAGGTGGAGAGTGCCATGAACCACAGGCGTCGCCGGACAGTCCTTCGCGACGCTTGTTTCTCCCAGGAGGCTTTAGATGCCTTCAATTCGGGAGATGCGTACCTCCGTGCTGCTCAAAATGGTTTAGCCAGAGCCACGGAGTAGTATGTGAAAGACATACGGGTAAGAAAATTTTGGTAAATATAGATATACCAGTAGCCCCCGAGACTTGAAGCAGTTAGAGTAACTGATTTAAGGATCATTTGTTATGCAGGTTCTTACAGAGAAGAATACCGTACTGTCCCAGGAGCTGAAAGAGTGCAAAATCCAACTGGAGGCCGCACTAGCCGCGACAGGGGAGCCCAAGGAGACCCCCTCTGGTAATACATGCTGCAAGAAGATAAGTATTATGTGAAATGCGGCGAATGTGCTAATCTGACAAATGGTATTGCAGATGGCGCCGAACTGGATCCGGAAAAGCAACAACTTCTACGCTAGTTAAAGGCTGGTGAAAGCGTGCTAACAAAGGTGAGGCAGGAGAAGAATGACCTTCAGGATGCCAACACCAAGCTGGACGTTGAACTGAAAGATGTTCGTGGCCAACTGTCGGACTCCACTAAGGAGAATCAGCGACTTTGACGCGGCATTTTTAGTAAGAGCTTAAACGAACTCTTGAAAAAGGAGTTCGGCGAGGAAGGCGACTAATAGAGTTATGTCTATAGGTATGCTAACAGGTCGTCCTACAGAGGAGATGCCCGGTTCAACGGGCGACCTTCTTCCCGAACTCTCGCAACTGCATGAGCGAGTTCGGCACGCGATGCAGGGTGTTGCCCAAGCCTTATGGCCATCCCTTCCCAGGCTTGAAGGCCTTGGAGAGCTTGCGGATAAGCTGAAGGGAGCACGGCGGCGCTTCCAATTGTGGAAGATTTCGGCCTGCCACCAAGGCGCAAGAGAGGCCTGGGCCATGGTGAAGACGCGGTACACCAAGGCTGACCCAAATTGCATGGCCGAGGTCGGACCTGTGGGGCCTGACGGGAAGCAGATCCCTGTTAGCTTAGTATACGGCCAAGTAGAATTGGCCGCAAACTATTCCCAGCAGGACTGTAAATTAGACAGCCTGTTAGATGGTATAGAAGAGGAATACGAACAGTCGAAGTGACTATGTAATTTTTAATTGACATGTAGAATGCCTTCTAGCCGGATTGTAGATCTTTTGTCGTTGCCGGCCTTTTCGCTTCGACCTCGGGACCTGATGGCCTGGAGTGTGTCCGAATACCCTATCGGTTAAGTATAAACCAGGGTATGCATGGAGACCAGGCGTAGGGGTCATTAGTGCTTTATCAGACAAGTGTCCAACTAGTTATGTTATATTACATGGTTAGTAAGAAACATCTTCCAGAGAGAATAGTTCCGTTAGGGGTTCCTTTCTCTGGGAGGCATGCCCTAAAGTGCATGTCCGGACTGCAAATGCAGGAAAATCATCTGGGGGCATGTATATAAATAAGTAAAAAAGTTCATCTTTAGTTCACCGACCGAATATTCCCTTAAGAACGCTAGCTTTCGGCTTCACCCAGTCTGAGGTACACATCCGGCTGATCCGGCAGCAACAATCGCAGAGGTGCTCCCTTTACTGCCTAGCCGAACAATCGGGAACGTAGGGGTAAGCACAGGCGCCAGGCAACCCAGCTTGGCCAAAACTTAAGTCATATCGATGCATATAATGGTGAAGAAAAGGTACATGCGGAAGTTTGACGCATGTGTTGGGCATGAAACCCATATAAATAAGCTTCTGTTAAAGAAGCCCCCAGGTTAAATGAGCGTAGGTGGCGCGTCACTTGATGAGCCTTTAAGGGCTATAAGAGAAAAGAGTGGAAGGAGAGAAATGAAGACAGAAAAAATAGCATAAAAAATGGACAGAGGAAGGAGACAAACACAGAGTCCGGCGCTAGGCATAGAATCTTCGGAGACGTGCGGCGTTCCATGGGTTCGGCTTGAGTCGGTTATCCGACGCATCTCGCAGGCGGTACGCTCCACCAGTCAGGACTTGGTCGATTATGAAGGGACCTTCCCACTTGGGCTTGAGTTTGTCCTTTTTCTTATCCGGCAGGCGTAGAACTAGTTCGCCAACATTGTAATTTTTGGCCCGTACTTCTCTGCTTTGATATCTTCGAGCCTGCTGTTGGTAAAATGCGGAACGGGCTTTTGCCACATCGCGCTCCTCCTCTAAGGTGTCCAAGTTGTCCTGCCGATCAAGCTCGGCTTCTCTTTCTTCGTACATGCGCACTCGAGGTGAGTCATGAATTATGTCGCAGGGCAGAACTGCCTCCGCGCCGTACACCATAAAGAATGGTGTGTATCCGGTGGTGCGATTCGGCGTGGTCCGCAGCCCCCAGAGTACGGAGTCGAGATCCTCCACCCAGTGCGTATTGGATTCCTTGAGGGACCGCACTAGTCTTGGTTTAATGCCGCTCATGATGAGACCATTTGCACGTTCGACCTGGCCGTTGGTTTGTGGGTGATAGACAGAAGCATAGTCGAGCTTAATGCCCATGTTTTTGCACCACAGCTTTACCTCGTCGGAGGTGAAGTTTGTGCCGTTATCAGTGATGATGCTGTGGGGGACGCCGTAACGGTGTACCACCCCGGATATGAAGTCTATCACAGGTCCGGATTCGGCCGTCTTAACAGGCTTGGCTTCTATCCATTTGGTGAATTTATCCACCATGACCAGTAAGTATTTTTTCTTGTGGGTTCCGCCTTAAGGGGTCCCACCATGTCAAGCCCCCAGACCGCGAAAGGCCAAGTGATGGGGATAGTTCGGAGGGCGGTGGGTGGCATATGGCTTTGGTTTGCAAAGAGCTGGCAACCGACGCATCGTTGGACCAAGTCCTGAGCATCTGCTCGGGTTGTCGGCCAATAAAAGCCCGTACGGAAAGCCTTGCTTACAAGTGACCGAGCTGCAGCATGATGGCCACCGAATCCGGCATGAATTTCAGCCAGCAGATTCCGCCCTTCCTCTTCGAAGATACATCCTTGAAGGACTCCGGTAGTGCTTTTCTTATAAAGCTCTCCCTCGTGGACTTTATAGGCTTTAGATCGCCGCACTATGCAGCGTGCCTCATTTTGGTCCTCTGGGAGTTCCTGCCTAGTAAGGTAGGCTAGGAACGGTTCTGTCCACGGGGTGATGACCGCCATTATGACGTGGGTTGAAGGTGTAATTTTGGTGGCAGAGCCACCAATTATGTCAGATTGTTCGGCGTCGGGTGGTGCGGTTGTGTCCGGGCTGTTATTTGTGGGTTCCCCCTCCCATGCTAAGGATGGTTTAAACAATCTTTCTAAAAAGATGTTAGGGGGGACCGCATCGCGTTTTGCCCCGATATGTGCCAGGACATCCGCTGCCTGATTGTTTTCTCGGGCTATATGATGATACTCCAACCCTTCGAACGAGCTGACATTTTTAGGACGGCATTGCGGTAAGCTGCCATTTTTGGATCCTTGGCGTCGAAGTCTCCGTTTATTTGGGATATCGCGAGGTTCGAGTCCCCGCGCACCTCTAAGCGTTGAATGCCCATGGATACTGCCATCCGGAGACCAAGTAGGAGGGCCTCGTATTCGGCTGCATTGTTGGAATCCGTGTACATGATTTGGAGCACATATTGAACTGTGTCTCCTGTGGGGGACGTCATGACGACGCCAGCCCCTAGTCCGGCCAGCATTTTGGAGCCATCGAAATGCATGATCCAGTTTGAATATGTGTCGTACTCTTTAGGGAGCTCGGCCTCCGTCCATTCTACGACGAAGTCGGCCAGGACTTGCGATTTAATAGCTCGTCGTGGCTTATAGGATATGTCGAACGGGAGGAGCTCGATGGCCCATTTTGCTATCCGGCCCGTTGCATCGCGGTTGTTAGTAATATCGTTGAGTGGTACTTCCGAGGCTACTATTATGGAACACTCTTGAAAGTAGTGTCGTAGCTTCCGGGATGCCATAAATACCGCGTATGCAATCTTTTGATAGTGCGGGTACCGTGATTTGCATGGAGTGAGGACAGTGGACACGTAGTAGACCGGCCTTTGAAGGGGGAGTTTGTGTCCGTCCGTTTCCCGCTTGAGGACGAGTACTGCGCTGACAACTTGATGAGTTGCTGCAATGTACAATAGCATTGGTTCGCCGGTGTTTGGCGCGGCCAGGACTGGGTTTGTTGCTAATATGGCCTTTATTTCCTCGAGTCCGGCCGTGGCAGCGTCCGTCCACTCGAAGTGTTCGGTGCGCCTAAGGAGGCGGTAAAGGGGCAGCGCCTTTTCTCCCAAGCGGGAGATGAAGCGGCTTAGAGCTGCCACGCATCTGGTTAGTTTCTGTATTTGTTTGAGGTCTTTTGGGACATCCAATTGTGACAAAGCTCGGATCTTGGCTGGATTTGCTTCGATTCCTCTACCGGATACAATGAAGCCCAAGAGCTTTCCGGCTGGAACGCCGAAAACGCATTTTTCCGGATTGAGCTTGATGTCGTATTTTCGGAGGTTATCGAATGTAAGCCTCAAGTCGTCTAATAGGGATTCGACATGTCTTGATTTGACGACCACATCATCCACGTACGCCTCCACTGTTTTGCCGATCTGGTTTGCCAGACATGTTTGGATCATGCGCTGATATGTTGCGCCGGCGTTTTTTAGCCCGAAGGGCATTGTGTTGAAGCAGAATGGGCCGTATGGTGTGATGAATGCCGTTGCGGCTTGGTCTGATTCTGCCATCTTGATTTGATGGTAACCGGAGTATGCGTCGAGGAAACACAACGAATCGTGTCCTGCCGTGGCATCGATAATTTGATCTATGCGAGGGAGGGGGAAGGGATCCTTTGGGCAGGCCTTATTAAGGTCTTTAAAATCGACGCACAGGCGCCAGGATTTGTCCTTCTTTGGTACCATCACCAGGTTTGCTAGCCAGTCCGGATGTTTTATATCTCTAATGAATCCGGCCTCCAATAACTTGGCTAGCTCCTCTCCCATAGCATGTCTCTTCGGTTCAGAAAAGCGCCGAAGGGCTTGTTTGACCGGTTTGAATAATTTCTGGATATTTAAGCTGTGTTCGGCCAGCCTGCGTGCGATTCCTGGCATGTCTGAAGGGTACCAAGCAAAAATGTCCCAGTTCTCTCGTAGGAACTCTCGCAGTGCGGTGTCTACATCAGGGTTCAGTCTTGCCCCGATGGAGGCTGTTTTATTGGGGTCCGTTGGATGGACCTGGAATTTGACTATTTCATCCGCTGGTTTGAAGGATGTGGATTTGGATCTCTTATCGAGTATCACATCATCCCTATTAATCGTGGAGCGCAGCGTGGTCAGTTCTTCGGCCGCTAAGGTTTCGGATAGTGCCTCAAGGGCCAATGCGGCTATCTTGTTTTCGGCGCGGAGTGCTATGTCTGGATCACTAGCGAGAGTGATAATTCCGTTTGGCCCAGGCATCTTGAGCTTCATGTACCCGTAATGGGGTATAGCTTGGAAAACTGTGAATGCCTCTCGTCCTAATATAGCGTGGTATCCGCTTTTGAACGGGGCCACCTGGAACGTGACTTTTTCGGACCTGTAATTATCCAGCATGCCGAACACCACATCTAGTGTGATCTTTCTAGTGCAGCGCGCTTCCTGACTGGGGATTATTCCTCTAAAGGTTGTGCTGCTTCGCTCAATGCGGTTCCAGTCTATTTCCGTCTTTTGGAGGGTTTCCTCGTAAATGAGGTTCAATCCGCTGCCTCCATCCATGAGTACCTTTGCGAGGCGACAGCCGTCCACTATGGGACTGAGGACCAATGCGGGTAGTGCTCGGGCTGTTCGGATTTTAGGTTCGTCACTCGCGTTGAAGGTGATAGCAGTGTTACTCCATGGGTTTATTGTTGCTACTTGATAGACTTCGGTGAGGCTGCGGAGTGTTCTTTTTCGCATATTATTTGATGCGAAAGTCTCGAAGACTGTGAGAACGGTACTGGTGTCCTCGGGCTGGCTTTCTTCGGCCTCTGAAATTAGGAGGTCCTCGCCAATTTTGGCCACCTGCCGGAGTATCCAACATGCTCTAAGGCTGTGAGTTGGAGTGGCGTCCTCTGTACTGTGAATCCTACAGGGTCCATCAAGCCACCTTTCCAGTACGGTTCCATGCCCTCTAGAGGGTTTTGGCTTTTTGATATTTAATCCGGGTGCCTTACTGTGGTGCACCCTCTTAGTTCGGACGGGATTGCTATTCAAGGCCGGATTATCCCAAAATTTTATTTCGGTTTTCCAAGCGCTTTCCATCACACAGTACTTTTGTACTATGGATGCCAAGTCAGCGAAGCGTGTAATATCACGACGACTTATGGCGTTAAGTATTCCCTCATCCGTGCAATTACTGCAAAAGATTGAAATTGCGTCTCCCTCACGGCAGTCCTTTGTCCTGTTCATAACCAGGAGGAATCTGGCCCAGTAGTGATGTACTGTTTCTTCGGGCTTTTGCCTGATTTGGGAAAGATCGCTTATGATCGGGTGGGCGGGTGTCGTTGAATCTAAGACCTCACCCAATTTACGATTCGGAGGCCGAAGAACTTCCGAACTCTGAAGTCCGGAGTCTTGGATGTTGTCCGATGAGTCTAGCCCGTTGCCTGATTCTAAGCTCAGGTCTTGGATTGTATCCTCCCCTCCGCGGGTATCCGGCCTGGAGGGTTCGGGAATTCGGACGTAGCTAGTCCTTGGGATAGATGAAGGGTCGCCGCACTGCGCCTCTACCACGGCAACGTGGTGGGTGACTTGGGGAGAGTTAATTTCTCTTAGATCGGGTTTAAGCCCAACCTGGTCATAATTTGTAGCGACCCCCAGTGCGGCGATGCGGTCCAAGAGCTCGTTTACGGAGGAGAGCTCCAACGGATCCAACTGCTCGGCGAGTTCTGAGCTGACGTGAAGGTTGCTTTTGATGACCCGAGAGGTCACCGTCGGCGCAAAGGCCGAACAGGCGGTCGTGAGAAAACCACCTAGCCAGAGGGTTTGGCCGACTTCCAAGGCTCCCTTAGCGACGGCGCCGTCTTTAAAGACGGGAGGAGGCATCCTTCCTGATTGTGACGGCACAGTGGAACTTTCAATGAAAGCACCAATGTCGGTGTCAAAACCGGCGGATCTCGGGTATGGGGTCCCGAACTGTGCGTCAAGGTCGGATGGTAACAGGAGACAAGGGACACGATGTTTACCCAGGTTCAGGCCCTCTCGATGGAGGTAAAACCCTACTCCTGCTTGATTAATATTGATGATATGGGTAGTACAAGAGTAGATCTACCACGAGATCAAGGAGGCTAAACCCTAGAAGCTAGCCTATGGTATGATTGTGTATGATGATGTTTCTTGTCCTATGGACTACAACCCTCCGGTTTATATAGACACCGGATAGGGTTAGGGTTACACAGAGTCGGTTACAATGGTAGGAGATCTTGAGTATCCGCATCGCCTAGCTTGCCTTCCACGCTAAGGAAAGTTACTTTCGGACACGGGACGAAGTCTTCAGTCTTGTATCTTCATGGTCCTGGAGTCCGGTGAAGGTATAGTCCGGCTACCCGAACACCCCCTAATCCAGGACTCCCTCAGCTCCCTTTTGGGGATATGGGTTGCGTATATCATGTTCACCGTCCGCACTTGTGGGGGAAACCCCTTCAGTCCTCCGGTGTTCGGCGGCCGGGGCTCCTCCTCGTCGTCACTGTGTAGCCCCTTGTCTTTGTTTTCGGCATTTAACTTGCCGGCCTGCTTGAACACCCAACAATCCTTATTGGTGTGATTGGCTGGCATGTCGGGGGTGCCATATATCTGACACGAGCGATCGAGTATACGGTCCAAACTGGATGGGCCCGGAGTACTTCGTTTGAATGGCTTTTTCCGCTGACCGGGCTTGGAGCGTCTGAATCTGGCATTGACTGCCGTATCCTCTGTATTGTTGCTGTTGATGCGGCGCTTGTGTTTGTTGCGACGCGACCTACCATTGTCGTCCTTGGTATCCGAAGTACCAGGGTTCTTTGGTATGTTATTGCTGCGAGCCAGCCAGCTGTCCTCTCCCGCACAAAAGCGGGTTATGAGCGTCGTGAGGGCTGCCATAGATTTTGGCTTTTCCTGGCCAAGGTGCCGGGCAAGCCACTCGTCACGGATGTTATGCTTGAAAGCTGCTAGAGCCTCTGCATCCGGACAGTCAACGATTTGATTTTTCTTGGTTAGGAACCGTGTCCAGAATTGCCTGGCCGATTCCTCTGGCTGTTGAATTATGTGGCTCAAGTCATCGGCATCTGGTGGTTGCACATAAGTGCCCTGGAAGTTGTCGAGGAATGCGGCTTCCAGATCTTCCCAACAGCCAATCGATTCTGCTGGCAAGCTATTGAGCCAATGTCGAGCTGGTCCTTTAAGCTTGAGTGGGAGGTATTTGATGGCGTGTAGATCATCACCAGGGGCCATGTGGATATGCAGGAGGTAGTCCTCAATCCATACGGCAGGATCTGTTGTACCATCGTATGATTCAATATTTACGGGCTTAAAACCCTCTGGGATTTGATGATCCATTACTTCATCTGTGAAGCATAGGGGGTGTGCGGCGCCTCTGTACTGGGCTATATCATGACGCAACTCGAATGAATCTTGTCTGCTGTGTTCGGCCCGGCCGGATTTATTTTTACTGTATCCGGCGTGACGGTTATCGTCTCTCGTAGTGGGGCGCCCTCGCGATCCGTAGATCGGTCTTGCTTGCTTTGCTTTATCCTCCAATATGTCTCGCAGGTCTAGCCTATTTCTGTTGGGGAACGTAGTAATTTCTAAAAAATTCCTACGCACACGCAAGATCATGGTGATGCATAGCAACAAGAGGGGAGAGTGTTGTCTACGTACCCTCGTAGACCGAAGCGGAAGCGTTGACGCAACGTAGAGGAAGTAGTCGTACGTCTTCCCGGTTCGACCGATCCAAGCACCGTTACTCCGGCACCTCCGAGTTCTTGGCACACGTTCAGCTCGATGGCGCTCCACGGGCTCCGATCCAGCAAAGCTACGGGGAGGAGTTCCGTCAGCACGACGGCGTGGTGACGATCTTGATGTACTACCGACGCAGGGCTTCGCCTAAGCACTGCAACGATATGACCGACGTGGAATATGGTGGAGGGGGGCACCGCACACGGCTAAGGAACGATCACGAAGATCAACTTGTGTGTCATGGGGTGCCCCCCTGCCCCCGTATATAAAGGAGCAAGGGAGGGGGTGGCCGGCCTAGGAGGGGGCGCACCAAGGAGGAGTCCTACTCCCACCGGGAGTAGGATCCCCCCCCCCCCTTCCAAGTAGTAGGAGTAGGACTCAAGGAAAGGGGGAAGAGGAGAGAAGGAAGGAGGGGGCGCAGCCCCTCCCCCTAGTCCAATTCAGACTAGGCCTTGGGGGGGCGCCCAACCTCTCCTCTCTCTTTCCCCTAAAGCCCAATAAGGCCCATATACTCCCCGGCGAATCCCGTAACTCTCCGGTACTCCGAAAAATACCCGAATCACTCGGAACCTTTCCGAACTCCGAATATAGTAGTCCAATATATCGATCTTTACGTCTCGACCATTTTGAGACTCCTCGTCATGTCCCCGATCTCATCCGGGACTCCGAACTCCTTCGGTACATCAAAACTCATAAACTCATAATATAACTGTCATCGAAATCTTAAGCATGCGGACCCTACGGTTCGAGAACAATGTAGACATGACCGAGACACGTCTTCGGTCAATAACCAATAGCGGAACCTGGATGCTCATATTGGCTCCTACATATTCTACGAAGATCTTTATCGGTCAGACCGCATAACAACATACGTTGTTCCCTTTGTCATCGGTATGTTACTTGCCCGAGATTCGATCGTCGGTATCTCAATACCTAGTTCAATCTCGTTACCGGCAAGTCTCTTTACTCGTTCCGTAATACATCATCTCGCAACTAACTCATTAGTTGCAATGCTTGCAAGGCTTAAAGTGATGTGCATTACCGAGAGGGCCCAGAGATACCTCTCCGACATTCGGAGTGACAAATCCTAATCTCGAAATACACCAACCCAACAAGTACCTTTGGAGACACCTGTAAAGCACCTTTATAATCACCCAGTTACGTTGTGACGTTTGGTAGCACACAAAGTGTTCCTCCGGTAAACGGGAGTTGCATAATCGCATAGTCATAGGAACATGTATAAGTCATGAAGAAATCAATAGCAACATACTAAACGGTCGGGTGCTAAGCTAATGGAATGGGCCATGTCAATCAGATCATTCAACTAATGATGTGATCCCGTTAATCAAATAACAACTCTTTGTTCATGGTTAGGAAACATAACCATCTTTGATTAACGAGCTAGTCAAGTAGAGGCATACTAGTGACACTCTGTTTGTCTATGTATTCACACATGTATTATGTTTCCGGTTAATACAATTCTAGCATGAATAATAAACATTTATCATGACATAAGGAAATAAATAATAACTTTATTATTGTCTCTAGGGCATATTTCCTTCACTCTCCCACTTGCAGTAGAGTCAATAATCTAGTTCACATCGCCATGTGATTTAACAGCAATAGTTCACATCACCATGTGATTAACACCCATAGTTCACATCGATATGTGATCAACACCCAAAGGGTTTACTAGAGTCAGTAATCTAGTTCACATCGCTTATGTGATTAACACCCAAAGAGTACTAAGGTGTGATCATGTTTTGCTTCTGAGATAATTTTAGTCAATGGGTCTGTCACATTCAGATCCGTAAGTATTTTGCAAATTTCTATGTCAACAATGCTCTGCAAGGAGCTACTCTAGCTAATTGTTCCCACTTTTCAATATGTATCTGGATCGAGACTTAGAGTCATCCAGATCAGTGTCAAAACTTGAATCGATGTAACTCTTTACGACGAACCTTTTGTCACCTCCATAATCGAGAAACATATCCTTATTCCACTAAGGATAACTTTGACCGCTGTCCAGTGATCTACTCCTAGATCACCATTGTACTCCCTTGCTTAACTCAGTGTAGGGTATACAATAGATCTGGTACATAGCATGGCATACTTTATAGAACCTATGGCTGAGGCATAGGGAATGACTTTCATTCTCTTTCTATCTTCTGCCTGTTGGGGAACGTCGTAATTTCAAAAAAATTCCTATGCACACTCAAGATCATGGTGATGCATAGCAACGAGAGGGGAGAGTGTTGTCTACGTACCCTTGTAGACCGAAGCGGAAGTGTTGACGCAACGTAGAGGAAGTAGTCGTACATCTTCCCGGTCCGATCGATCCAAGCACCGTTACTCCGGCACCTCCGAGTTCTTGGCACACGTTCAGCTCGATGACGCTCCCCGGGCTCCGATCCAGCAAAGCTTCGGGAAGAGTTCCGTCAGCACGATGGCGTGGTGACGATCTTGATGTACTACCGACGCAGGGCTTCGCCTAAGCACTGCAACGATATGACTGAGGTGAAATATGGTGGAGGGGGGCACCGAACATGGCTAAGGAACGATCACGAAGATCAACTTGTGTGTCATGGGGTGCCCCCCTGCCCATGTATATAAAGGAGCAAGGGGGAGGGGGCGGCCGGCCTAGGAGGGGGCGCTCCAAGGGGAGTCCTACTCCCACCGGGAGTAGGACTCCCTCCTTCCTTGTTGGAGTAGGAGAAGGGGAAAGAGGGGGAGAGGAAGAAGGAAAAGGGGGCTGCGCCCCTTGTCCAATTTGGACCAGAGGGGGGCGCAGGCCTCCTTCCTTTTGGCCTCTCTCCTCTATTCCCGTATGGCCCAATAAGGCCCATATACTCCCCGGTGAATTCCCGTAACTCTCAGGTACTCCGAAAAATACCCGAATCACTCGGAACCTTTCCGAAGTCCGAATATAGTCGTCCAATATATCGATCTTTACGTCTCGACCATTTCGAGACTCCTCGTCATGTCCCCAATCTCATCCGGGACTCCGAACACCTTCGGTACATCAAAACTCATAAACTCATAATATAACTGTCATCGAAACCTTAAGCGTGCGGACCCTACTGTTCGAGAATAATGTAGACATGACCGAGACATGTCTCCGGTCAATAACCAATAGCGGAACCTGGATGCTCATATTGGCTCCTACATATTCTACGAAGATCTTTGTCGGTCAGACCGCATAACAACATACGTTGTTCCCTTTGTCATCGGTATGTTACTTGCCCGAGATTCGATCGTCGGTATCTCAATACCTAGTTCAATCTCGTTATCGGCAAGTCTCTTTACTCGTTCCGTAATACATCATCTCGCAACTAACTTATTAGTTGCAATGCTTGCAAGGCTTATGTGATGTGCATTACCGAGAGGGCCCAGAGATACCTCTCCGACATTCGGAGTGACAAATCCTAATCTCGAAATACGTCAACCCAACAAGTACTTTCGGAGACACCTGTAGAGCACCTTTATAATCACCCAGTTACGTTGTGACGTTTGGTAGCACACAAAGTGTTCCTCCGACAAACGGGAGTTGCATAATCTCATAGTCATAGGAACATGTATAACTCATGAAGAAAGCAATAGCAACATACTAAACGATCAAGTGCTAAGCTAACGGAATGGGTCATGTCAATCACATCATTCTCCCAATGATGTGATCCCGTTAATCAAATGACAACTCATGTCTATGGCTAGGAAACTTAACCATCTTTGATCAACGAGCTAGTCAAGTAGAGGCATACTAGTGACACTCTGTTTGTCTATGTATTCACACATGTATTATGTTTCCTGTTAATACAATTCTAGCATGAATAATAAACATTTATCATGAATTAAGGAAATAAATAATAACTTTATTATTGCCTCTAGGGCATATTTCCTTCAGTCCCACTTGCACTAGAGACAATAATCTAGATCACATCACCATGTGATTAACATCGATAGTTCACATCATCATGTGATTAACACCCATAGTTCACATCGCCATGTGACCAACATCCGAAGGGTTTACTAGATTCAGTAATCTAGTTCACATCGCTATGTGATTAACACCCAAAGAGTACTAAGGTGTGATGATGTTTTGCTTGTGAGAGAATCTTAGTCAACGGGTCTTTCACATTTTGATCCGTTATGTATTTTGCAATTTTCTATGTCTACAATGCTCTGCACGGAGTTACTCTAGCTAATTGCTCCCACTTTCAATATGTATCTAGATCGAGACTTAGAGTCATCCAGATCGGTGTCAAAACTTGCATCGACGTAACCCTTTATGACGAACCTTTTGTCACTTCCATAATCGAGAAACACATCCTTATTCCACTAAGGATAATTTTGACCGCTGTCCAGTGATCTACTCCTAGATCACTATTGTACTCCCTTGCTAAACACAGTGTAGGGTATACAATAGATCTGGTATATAGCCTGGCATACTTTATAGAACCTATGGCCAAGGCATAGGGAATGACTTTCATTCTCTTTCTATCTTCTGCCGTGGTCGGTTTTTGAGTCTTACTCAATTTCACACCTTGTAACACAGGCAAGAACTCTTTCTTTGGCTGTTCCATTTTGAATTACTTCAAAATCTTGTCAAGGTATGTACTCATTGAAAAAACTTATCAAGCGTCTTGATCTATCTCTATAGATCTTGATGCTCAATATGTAAGCAGCTTCATCGAGGTTTTTCTTTGAAAAACTCCTTTCAAACACTCCTTTATGCTTTGCAGAATAATTTTACATTATTTCCGATCAACAATATGTCATTCACATATACTTATCAGAAATGTTGTAGTGCTCCCACTCACTTTCTTGTAAACACAGGCTTCACCGCAAGTCTGTATAAAACTATATGCTTTGATCAACTCATCAAAGCGTATATTCCAACTCCGAGATGCTTGCACCAGTCCATAGACGGATCGCTGGAGCTTGCCCACTTTGTTAACACCTTTAGGATTGACAAAACCTTCTGGTTGCATCATATACAACTCTTCTTTAATAAATCCATTAAGGATTGCAGTTTTGTTATCCATTTGCCAGATTTCATAAAATGCGGCAATTGTTAACATGATTCGGACAGACTTCAAGCATCGATACGAGTGAGAAAATCTCATCATAGTCAACACCTTGAACTTTGTCAAAAACCTTTTTCAACAAGTCTAGCTTTGTAGATAGTAACACTACTATCAGCGTCCGTCTTCCTCTTGAAGATCCATTTATTTTCTATGGCTTGCCAATTATCGGGCAAATCCATCAAAGTCCATACTTTGTTTTCATACATGGATCATATCTCAGATTTCATGGCCTCAAACCATTTCGCGGAATCTGGGCTCATCATCGCTTCCTCATAGTTCGCAAGTTCGTCATGGTCTAGTAACACGAATTCCAGAACAGGATTACCGTACCACTCTGGTGCGGATCTCACTCCGGTTTACCTACGAGATTCGGTAGTAACTTGATCTGAAGTTACATGATCATCATCATTAGCTTCCTCACTAATTGGTGTAGTAGTCACAAGAACAGATATCTGTGATGAACTAATTTCAAATAAGGGAGAAGGTACCATTACCTTATCAAGTTTTCTACTTTCCTCCCACTCAGTTCTTTCGAGAGAAACTCCTTCTCTAGAAAGTTCCCGAATTTAGCAACAAAAGTCTTGCATTCGGATTTGTGATAGAAGGTGTACCCAACAGTCTCCTTTGGGTATCCTATGAAGACACATTTCTCCGATTTGGGTTTGAGCTTATCAGGATGAAACTTTTTCACATAAGCATCGCAACCCCAAACTTTAAGAAACGACAACTTTGGTTTCTTGCCAAACCATAGTTCATATTGTGTCGTCTCAACGGACTTAGATGGTGCCCCTTTTTAACGTGAATGAAGCTGTCTCTAATGCATGATCCCAAAACGATATTGGTAAGAAACATCATAGATTGCACTATATCCAATAAAGTACGGTTATGACATTCGGACACACCATTATGCTATGGTGTTCCAGGTGGCGTCAGTAGTGAAACTATTTCACATTGTTTTAACTGAAGACCAAACTCGTAACTCAAATATTTTACCTCTGCGATCATATCGTAGAAACTTTTTCTTGTTACGATGATTCTCCACTTCACTCTGAAATTCTTTGAACTTTTCAAACGTTTCAGACTTATGTTTCATCAAGTAGATATACCCATATCTGCTCAAATAATCTGTGAAGGTCAGAAAATAATGATACTTGTCGCGAGCCTTAATATTCATCGGACCACATACATCAGTATGTATGATTTCCAACAAATCTGTTGCTCGTTCCATTGTTCCGAAGAACGGCATTTTAGTCATCTTGCCCAAGAGACATGGTTCGCAAGCATCAAGTGATTCCAAAATCCCATCAGCATGGAGTTTCTTCATGCGTTTTACACCAATATGACTTAAACAGCAGTGCCACAAATAAGTTGCACTATCATTATTAACTTTGCATCTTTTGGTTTCAATATTATGAATATGTGTATCACTACGATCGAGTTCCAACAAACAATTTTCGTTGGTGTGTATGACCATAGAAAGTTTTATTCATGTAAACAGAACAACAATTGTTCTCTAACTTAAATGAATAACCGTATTGCAATAAACATGATCAAATCATATTCATGCTCAACGCAAACTCCAAATAACACTTATTTAGGTTCAACACTAATCCCGAAAGTATAGTGAGTGTGCGATGATGATCATATCAATCTTGGAACTATTTCCAACACACATCGTCACTTCACCCTTAACTAGTTTCTGTTCATTCTGCAACTCCTGTTTCGAGTTACTATTCTTAGCAACTGAACTAGTACCAAATACTAAGGGGTTGCTATGAGCACTAGTAAAGTACACATCAATAACATGTATATCAAATATACCTTTGTTCACTTTGCCATCCTTCTTATCCGCCAATCACTTGGGGTAATTCCGCTTCCAGTGACCAGTCCCTTTGTAGTAGAAGCACTCAGTCTCAGGCTTAGGTCCAGACTTGGACTTCTTCACTTGGAGCGGCAACTTGCTTGCTGTTCTTCTTGAAGTTCCCCTTTTTTTCCTTTTCCCTTTTCTTGAAACTAGTGATCTTGTCAACCATCAACACTTGATGCTCTTTCTTGATTTCTACCTTTATCGATTTCATCATCATGAAAAGCTAGGGAGTCGTTTTTGTCATCCCTTGCATACTATAGTTCATCACGAAGTTCTACTAACTTGGTGATGGTGACTAGAGAATTCTGTCAATCACTATCTTATCTGGAAGATTAACTCCCACTTGATTCAAGCGATTGTAGTACCCAGACAATCTGAGCACATGCTCACTAGTTGAGCGATTCTCCTCCATCTTTTAGCTATAGAACTTGTTGGAGACTTCATATCTCTCAACTCGGGTATTTGCTTGAAATATTAACTTCAACTCCTGGAACATCTCATATGGTCCATGACGTTCAAAACGTCTTTGAAGTCCCGATTCTAAGCCGTTAAGCATGGTGCACTAAACTATCAAGTAGTCATCATATTGAGCTAGCCAAACGTTCATAACGTCTGCATCTGCTCCTGCAATAGGTCTGTCACCTAGCGGTGCATCACGGACATAATTCTTCTGTGCAGCAATGAGGATAAACCTCAGATGACGGATCCAATCCGCATCATTGCTACTAACATCTTTCAACACAATTTTCTCTAGGAACATATCAAAATAAACATATGAAAGCAACAACGCGAGCTATTGATCTACAACATAGATATGCTAATACTACCAGGACTAAGTTCATGATAAATTTAAGTTCAATTAATCATATTACTTAAGAACACCCACTTAGATAGACATCCCTCTAATCCTCTAAGTGATCACGTGATCCAAATCAACTAAACCATAATCGATCATCACGTGAAATGGAGTAGCTTTCAATGGTGAACATCATTATGTTGATCATATCTACTATATGATTCACGCTCGACCTTTCGGTCTCCGTCTTCCGAGGCCATATCTGCATATGCTAGGCTCGTCAAGTTTAACCCGAGTATTCTGCGTGTGCAAAACTGGCTTGCACCCGTTGTAGATGGACGTAGAGCTTATCACACCCGATCATCACGTGGTGTCTAGGCACGACGAACTTTGGCAACGGCGCATACTCAGGGAGAACACTTCTTGATAATTTAGTGAGGGATCATCTTATAATGCTATCGTCAATCAAAGCAAGATAAGATGCATAAAAAGATAAACATCACATGCAATCAATATAAGTGATATGATATGGCCATCATCATCTTGTGCTTGTGATCTCCATCTCTGCAGCACCGTCATGATCACCATCGTCACCGGCGCGACACCTTGATCTCCATCGTAGCATCATTGTCGTCTGGCCAATCTTATGCTTCTACGACTATCGCTACCGCTTAGTGATAAAGTAAAGCATTACAGGGCGATTGCATTGCATACAATAATGCGACAACCATATGGCTCCTGCCAGTTGCCGATAACTCAGTTACAAAACATGATCATCTCATACAATAAAATTTAGCATCATGTCTTGACCATATCACATCACAACATGCCCTGCAAAAACAAGTTAGACGTCCTCTACTTTGTTTGTTGCAAGTTTTACGTGGTTGCTACGGGCTTAAGCAAGAACCAATCTCACCTACGCATCAAAACCACAACGATAGTTTGTCAAGTTGATGCCGTTTTAACCTTCGCAAGGACCGGGTGTAGCCACACTCGGTTCAACTAAAGTTGGATAAACTGACACCCGCCAGCCACCTGTGTGCAAAGCACGGCGATAGAACCAGTCTCGCGTAAGCGTACGCGTAATGTCGGTCCGGGCCGCTTCATCCAACAATACCTCCGAACCAAAGTATGACATGCTGGTAGGCAGTATGACTTATATCGCCCACAAATCACTTGTGTTCTACTCGTGCATATAACATCAAACCATAAAACCTAGGCTCGGATGCCACTGTTGGGGAACGTAGTAATTTCAAAAAAATTCCTACGCGCACGCAAGATCATGGTGATGCATAGCAACGAGAGGGGAGAGTGTTGTCTACGTACCCTTGTAGACCGAAGCGGAAGCATTGACGCAGCGTAGAGGAAGTAGTCGTACATCTTCCCGGTCCGACCGATCCAAGCACCGTTACTTCGGCACCTCCGAGTTCTTGGCACACGTTCAGCTCGATGACACTCCCCGGGCTCCGATCCAGCAAAGCTTCGGGAAGAGTTCCGTCAACACGACGGCGTGGTGACGATCTTGATGTACTACCGACGGAGGGCTTCGCCTAAGCACTGCAACGATATGACTGAGGTGGAATATGGTGGAGGGGGGCACCGCACACGGCTAAGGAACGATCACGAAGATCAACTTGTGTGTCATGGGGTGCCCCCCTGCCCCTGTATATAAAGGAGCAAGGGGGAGGGGGCGGCCGGCCTAGGAGGGGGCGCTCCAAGGGGAGTCCTACTCCCACCGGGAGTAGGACTCCCTCCTTCCTTGTTGGAGTAGGAGAAGGGGAAAGAGGGGGAGAGGAAGAAGGAAAAGGGGGATGCGCCCCTTGTCCAATTCGGACCAGAGGGGGGGCGCAGGCCTCCTTCCTTTTGGCCTCTCTCGTCTATTCCCGTATGGCCCAATAAGGCCCATATACTCCCCGGTGAATTCCCGTAACTCTCCGGTACTCCGAAAAATACCCGAATCACTCGGAACCTTTCCGAAGTCCGAATATAGTCGTCCAATATATCGATCTTTACGTCTCGACCATTTCGAGACTCCACGTCATGTCCCCGATCTCATCCGGGACTCCGAACTCCTTTGGTACATCAAAACTCATAAACTCATAATATAACTGTCATCGAAACCTTAAGCGTGCGGACCCTACTGTTCGAGAACAATGTAGACATGACCGAGACATGTCTTCGGTCAATAACCAATAGCGAAACCTGGATGCTCATATTGGCTCCTACATATTCTACGAAGATCTTTATCGGTCAGACCGCATAACAACATACGTTGTTCCCTTTGTCATCGGTATGTTACTTGCCCAAGATTCGATCGTCGATATCTCAATACCTAGTTCAATCTCGTGACCGGCAAGTCTCTTTACTTGTTCCATAATACATCATCTCGCAACTAACTTATTAGTTGCAATGCTTGCAAGGCTTATGTGATGTGCATTACCGAGAGGGCCCAGAGATACCTCTCCGACATTCGGAGTGACAAATCCTAATCTCGAAATACGTCAACCCAACAAGTACTTTCGGAGACACCTATAGAGCACCTTTATAATCACCCAGTTACGTTGTGACGTTTGGTAGCACACAAAGTGTTCCTCCGGCAAACGGGAGTTGCATAATCTCATAGTCATAGGAACATGTATAGGTCATGAAGAAAGCAATAGCAACATACTAAACGATCAAGTGCTAAGCTAATGGAATGGGTCATGTCAATCACATCATTCTCCTAATGATGTGATCCCGTTAATCAAATGACAACTCATGTCTATGGCTAGGAAACTTAACCATCTTTGATCAACGAGCTAGTCAAGTAGAGGCATACTAGTGACACTCTATTTGTCTATGTATTCACACATGTATTATGTTTCCTGTTAATACAATTCTAGCATGAATAATAAACATTTATCATGAATTAAGGAAATAAATAATAACTTTATTATTGCCTCTAGGGCATATTTCCTTCACTGCCGTGGTCGGGTTTTGAGTCTTAATCAATTTCACACCTTGTAACACAGGCAAGAACTCTTTCTTTGACTGTTCCTATTTTGAACTACTTCAAAATCTTGTCAAGGTATGTACTGATTGAAAAAACTTATCAAGCGTCTTGATCTATCTCTATAGATCTTGATGCTCAATATGTAAGCAGCTTCACCGAGGTCTTTCTTTGAAAAAACTCCTTTCAAACACTCCTTTATGCTTTGCAGAATAATTCTACATTATTTCCGATCAACAATATGTCATTCACATATACTTATCAGAAATGTTGTAGTACTCCCACTCACTTTCTTGTAAATACAGGCTTCACCGCAAGTCTGTATAAAACTATATGCTTTGATCAACTCATCAAGGCTTATATTCCAACTCCGAGATGCTTGCACCAGTCCATAGATGGATCGCTGGAGCTTGCATATTTAGTTAACACCTTTAGGATCGACAAAACCTTCTAGTTGCATCGTATACAACTCTTCTTTAATAAATCCATTAAGGAATGCAGTTTTGTTTATCCATTTGCCAGATTTCATAAAATGCGGCAATTGCTAACATGATTCGGACAGACTTTAAGCATAGATACGAGTGAGAAACTCTTATCGTAGTCAACACCTTGAACTTGTCGAAAACCTTTTGCGACAATTCTAGCTTTGTAGATAGTAACACTACTATCAGCGTCCGTCTTCCTCTTGAAGATCCATTTAATCTCAATGGCTTGCTGATCATCGGGCAAGTCAATCAAAGTCCATACTTTGTTCTCATACATGGATCTCATCTCAGATTTCGTGGCCTCAAACCATTTCGCGGAATCTGGGCTCATCATCGCTTCCTCATAGTTCGCAAGTTCGTCATGGTCTAGTAACATGACTTCCAGAACAGGATTACCGTACCAGTCTGGTGCGGATCTCACTCTGGTTTACCTACGAGATTCGGTAGTAACTTGATCTGAAGTTAAGTAACTTGATCTGAAGTTACATGATCATCATCATTAGCTTCCTCACTAATTGGTGCAGTAGTTACAAGAACAGATTTCTGTGATGAACTACTTTCCAATAAGGGAGAAGGTACAATTACCTTATCAAGTTTTCTACTTTCCTCCCACTCACTTCTTTCGAGAGAAACTCCTTCTCTAGAAAGGATCCATTCTTAGCAACGATTTTGCCTTCGGATCTGTGATAGAAGGTGTACCCAACAGTCTCCTTTGGGTATCCTATGAAGACGCATTTCTCCGATTTGGGTTCGAGCTTATCAGGATGAAACTTTTTCACATAATGCATAACCCCAAAACTATAATGGTAGATCGGTAAGAGACATCATAGATTGTACTATATCCAATAAAGTACAGTTATGACGTTCGGACACACCATTATACTGTGGTGTTCCAGGTGGCGTGAGTAGTGAAACTATTTCACATTGTTTTAACTGAAGGCCAAACTCGTAACTCAAATATTTTACTTCTGCGATCATATCGTAGAAACTTTTATTTTCTTGTTACGATGATTCTCCACTTCACTCTGAAATTCTTTGAACTTTTCAAATGTTTCAGACTTGTGTTTCATCAAGTAGATATACCCATATCTGCTTAAATCATCTGTGAAGTTCAGAAAATAACGATACCCGCCGTGAGCCTCAACACACATTGGACCGCATACATCAGTATGTATTATTTCCAATAAGTTAGTTGCTCGCTCCATTGTTCCAGAGAATGGAGTCTTAGTCATCTTGCCCATGAGGCATGGTTCGCAAGCATCAAGTGATTCATAATCAAGTGATTCCAAAACTCCATTAGCATGGTGTTTCTTCAAGCGCTTTACACCAATATGACCTAAACGGCAGTGCCACAAATAAGTTTCACTATCATTATTACCTTTGCATCTTTTTGGCTTCAATATTATGAATATGTGTATCACTACGATCGAGATCCAACAAACCATTTTCGTTGGTGTGTATGACCATAAAAGGTTCTATTCATGTAAACAGAACAACAATTGTTCTCTAACTTAAATGAATAACCGTATTGCAATAAACATGATCAAATCATATTCATGCTCAACGCAAACACCAAATAACACTTATTTAGTTTCAACACTAATCCTGAAAGTATAGGGAGAGTGCGATGATGATCATATCAATCTTGGAACTACTTCCAACACACATCGTCACCTCGACTTCTACTAGTTTCTGTTTATTCTGCAACTCCCGTTTCGAGTTACTACTCTTAGCAACTGAACCAGTATCAAATGCCGAGGGGTTGCTATAAACACTAGTAAAGTACGCATCAATAACATGTATATCCAATATACCTTTGTTCACTTTGCCATCCTTCTTATCTACCAATTACTTGGGGTAGTTCCGCTTCTAGTGACCAGTCCCTTTGAAGTAGAAGCACTCAGTCTCAGGCTTAGGTCCAGACTTGGGCTTCTTCAATTGAGCAGCAACTTGCTTGCCGTTCTTCTTGAAGTTCCCCTTCTTCCCTTTGCCCTTTTCTTGAAACTAGTGATCTTGTCAACCATCAACACTTGATGTTTTTCTTTGATTTCTACCTTCGCCGATTTTAGCATCGCGAAGAGCTTGGGAATAGTTTCTGTTATCCCTTGCATATTATAGTTCATCACGAAGTTCTACTAACTTGGTGATGGTGACTAGAGAATTCTGTCAATCACTATCTTATCTGGAAGATTAACTCCCACTTGATTCAAGCGATTGTAGTAGCCAGACAATCTGAGAACATGCTCACTAGTTGAGCGATTCTCCTCCATCTTTTAGCTGTAGAACTTGTTGGAGACTTCATATCTCTCAACTCGGGTATTTTCTTGAAGTATTAACTTCAACTCCTGGAACATCTTATATGGTCCATGACGTTCAAAACGTCTTTGAAGTCCCGATTCTAAGCCGTTAAGCATGGTGTACTACACTATCAAGTAGTCATCATATTGAGCTAGCCAAACGTTCATAACGTCTGCATCTGCTCCTGCAATAGGTCCGTCACCTAGCGGTGCATCAAGGACATAATTCTTCTGTGCAGCAATGAGGATAAACCTCAGATCACGGATCCAATCCGCATCATTGCTACTAACATCTTTCAACACAATTTTCTCTAGGAACATATCAAAATTAACATATGAAAGCAACAACGCGAGCTATTGATCTACAACATAGATATGCTAATACTACCAGGACTAAGTTCATGATATATTAAAGTTCAATTAATCATATTACTTAAGAACTCCCACTTAGATAGACATCCCTCTAATCCTCTAAGTGATCACGTGATCCAAATCAACTAAACCATAACCGATCATCACGTGAAATGGAGTAGCTTTCAATGGTGAGCATCATTATGTTGATCATATCTACTATATGATTCACGCTCGACCTTTCGGTCTCCGTGTTCCGAGGCCATATCTGCATATGCTAGGCTCGTCAAGTTTAACCTGGGTATTCTGCGTGTGCAAAACTGGCTTGCACCCGTTGTAGATTTACGTAGAGCTTATCACACCCGATCATCATGTGGTGTCTGGGCACGACGAACTTTGGCAACGGTGCATACTCGGGGAGAACACTTCTTGATTATTAGTGAGAGATCATCTTAAAATGCTACCGTCAATCAAACCAAGATAAGATGCATAAAAGATAAACATCACATGCAATCAATATAAGTGATATGATATGGCCATCATCATCTTGTGCTTGTGATCTCCATCTCCGAAGCACCTCCATGATTGCCATCATCACCGGCACGACACCTTGATCTCCATCGTAGCATCGTTGTCGTCTCGCCAATCTTACGCTTCTACGACTATCGCTACCGCTTAGTGATAAAGTAAAGCATTACACGGCGATTGCATTGCATACAATAAAGCGACAACCATATGGCTCCTGCCAGTTGCTGATAACTCGGTTACAAAACATGATCATCTCATACAATAAAATTTAGCATCATGTCTTAACCATATCACATCACAACATGCCCTGCAAAAACAAGTTAGACGTCCTCTACTTTGTTGTTGCAAGTTTTACGTGGCTCCTACGGGCTTAGCAAGAACCAATCTTACCTACGCATCAAACCACAACGATAGTGTGTCAAGTTGGTGCTGTTTTAACCTTCGCAAGGACCGGGCGTAGTCACACTCGGTTCAACTAAAGTTGGAGAAACTGACACCCGCTAGCCACCTGTGTGCAAAGCACGGCGGTAGAACCAGTCTCGCGTAAGCGTACGCGTAATGTCCGTCCGGGCCGCTTCATCCAACAATACCGCCGAAACAAAGTATGACATTCTGGTAAGCAGTATGACTTATATCGCCCACAACTCACTTGTGTTCTACTCGTGCAAATAACATCAAACCATAAAAACCTGGCTCTGATACCACTGTTGGGGAACGTAGTAATTTTAAAAAACTTCCTACGCACACGCAAGATCATGGTGATGCATAGCAACGAGAGGGGAGAGTGTTGTCTACGTACCCTCGTAGACCGAAGCGGAAGCGTTGATGCAACGTAGAGGAAGTAGTCGTACGTCTTCCCGGTTCGACCGATCCAAGCACCGTTACTCCGGCACCTCCGAGTTCTTGGCACACGTTCAGCTCGATGACGCTCCACGGGCTCCGATCTAGCAAAGCTTCGGGGAGGAGTTCCGTCAGCACGACGGCATGGTGACGATCTTGATGTACTACCGACGCAGGGCTTCGCCTAAGCACTGCAACGATATGACCGAGGTGAAATATGGTGGAGGGGGGCACCGCACACGGCTAAGGAACGATCACGAAGATCAACTTGTGTGTCATGGGGTGCCCCCCTGCCCCCGTATATAAAGGAGCAAGGGCGGGGGTGGCCGCCTAGGAGGGGGCGCACCAAGGAGGAGTCCTACTCCCACCAGGAGTAGGATTCCCCCCCTTCCAAGTAGTAGGAGTAGGAGTCAAGGAAAGGGGGAAGAGAAGAGAAGGAAGGAGGGGGCGCAGCCCCGCCCCCTAATCCAATTCGGAATAGGCCTTGGGGGGGCGCCCAACCTCTCCTCTCTCTTTCCCCTAAATCCCAATAAGGCCCATATACTCCCCGGCGAATCCCGTTACTCTCCGGTACTCCGAAAAATATCCGAATCACTCGGAACCTTTCCGAACTCCGAATATAGTCGTCCAATATATCGATCTTTACGTCTCGGCCATTTCGAGACTCCTCGTCATGTCCCCGATCTCATCCGGGACTCCAAACTCCTTCGGTACATCAAAACTCATAAACTCATAATATAACTGTCATCGAAACCTTAAGCGTGCGGACCCTACGGTTCGAGAACAATGTAGACATGACCGAGACACGTCTCCGGTCAATAACCAATAGCAGAACCTGGATGCTCATATTGGCTCCTACATATTCTACGAAGATCTTTACCGGTCAGACCGCATAACAACATACGTTGTTCCCTTTGTCATCGGTATGTTACTTGCCCGAGATTCGATCGTCGGTATCTCAATACCTAGTTCAATCTCGTTACCGGCAAGTCTCTTTACTCGTTCCGTAATACATCATCTCGCAACTAACTCATTAGTTGCAATGCTTGCAAGGCTTAAAGTGATGTGCATTACCGAGATGGCCCAGAGATACCTCTCCGACATTCGGAGAGACAAATCCTAATCTCGAAATACACCAACCCAACAAGTACCTTTGGAGACACCTGTAAAGCACCTTTATAATCACCCAGTTATGTTGTGACGTTTGGTAGCACACAAAGTGTTCCTCCGGTAAACGGGAGTTGCATAATCTCATAGTCATAGGAACATGTATAAGTCATGAAGAAAGCAATAGCAACATACTAAACGATCGGGTGCTAAGCTAATGGAATGGGTCATGTCAATCAGATCATTCAACTAATGGTGTGATCCCGTTAATCAAATAACAACTCTTTGTTCATGGTTAGGAAACATAACCATCTTTGATTAACGAGCTAGTCAAGTAGAGGCATACTAGTGACACTCTGTTTGTCTATGTATTCACACATGTAGCATGAATAATAAACATTTATCATGATATAAGGAAATAAATAATAACTTTATTATTGTCTCTAGAGCATATTTCCTTCAGTCTCCCACTTGCACTAGAGTCGATAATCTAGTTCACATCGCCATGTGATTTAACAGCAATAGTTCACATCACCATGTGATTAACACCCATAGTTCACATCGATATGTGATCAACACCCAAAGGGTTTACTAGAGTCGGTAATCTAGTTCACATCGCTTATGTGATTAACACCCAAAGAGTACTAAGGTGTGATCATGTTTTGCTTCTGAGATAATTTTAGTCAACGGGTCTGTCACATTCAGATCCGTAAGTATTTTGCAAATTTCTATGTCAACAATGCTCTGCAAGGAGCTACTCTAGCTAATTGTTCCCACTTTTCAATATGTATCTGGATCGAGACTTAGAGTCATCCAGATCGGTGTCAAAACTTGAATCGATGTAACTCTTTACGATGAACCTTTTGTCACCTCCATAATCGAGAAACATATCCTTATTCCACTAAGGATAACTTTGACCGTTGTCCAGTGATCTACTCCTAGATCACCATTGTACTCCCTTGCTTAACTCAGTGTAGGGTATACAATAGATCTGGTACATAGCATGGCATACTTTATAGAACCTATGGCTGAGGCATAGGGAATGACTTTCATTCTCTTTCTATCTTCTGCCTGTTCGGGAACGTCGTAATTTCAAAAAAAATTCCTACGCACACGCAAGATGATGGTGATGCATAGCAACGAGAGGGGAGAGTGTTGTCTACGTACCCTTGTAGACCGAAGCGGAAGCGTTGACGCAACGTAGAGGAAGTAGTCGTACATCTTCCCGGTCCGATCGATCCAAGCACCGTTACTCCGGCACCTCCGAGTTCTTGGCACACTTTCAGCTCGATGACGCTCCCCGGGCTCTGATCCAGCAAAGCTTTGGGAAGAGTTCCTTCAGCACGACGGCATGGTGACGATCCTGATGTACTACCGACGCAGGGCTTCGCCTAAGCACTGCAACGATATGACTGAGGTGGAATACGGTGGAGGGGGGCACCGCACATGGTTAAGGAATGATCACGAAGATCAACTTGTGTGTCATGGGGTGCCCCCTGCCCCTGTATATAAAGGAGCAAGGGGGAGGGGGCGGCCGGCCTAGGAGGGGGCGCTCCAAGGGGAGTCCTACTCCCACCGGGAGTAGGACTCCCTCCTTCCTTGTTGGAGTAGGAGAAGGGGAAAGAGGGGGAGAGGAAGAAGGAAAAGGGGGCTGAGCCCCTTGTCCAATTCGGACCAGAGGGGGGGCGCAGGCCTCCTTCCTTTTGGCCTCTCTCCTCTATTCCCGTATGGCCCAATAAGGCCCATATACTCCCCGGTGAATTCCCGTAACTCTCCGGTACTCCGAAAAATACCCAAATCACTCGGAACCTTTCCGAAGTCCGAATATAGTCGTCCAATATATCGATCTTTACGTCTCGACCATTTCGAGACTCCTCGTCATGTCCCCAATCTCATCCGGGACTCCGAACTCCTTCGGTACATCAAAACTCATAAACTCATAATATAACTATCATCGAAACCTTAAGCATGCGGACCCTACGGTTTGAGAACAATGTAGACATGACCGAGACATGTCTCCGGTAAATAACCAATAGCGGAACCTAGATGCTCATATTGGCTCCTACATATTCTACGAAGATCTTTATCGGTCAGGCCGCATAACAACATACGTTGTTTCATTTGTCATCGGTATGTTACTTGCCCGAGATTCGATCATCGGTATCTCAATACCTAGTTCAATCTCGTGACCGGCAAGTCTCTTTACTCGTTCCGTAATACATCATCTCGCAACTAACTTATTAGTTGCAATGCTTGCAAGACTTATGTGATGTGCATTACCGAGAGGGCCCAGAGATACCTCTCCGACATTCAGAGTGACAAATCCTAATCTCAAAATACGCCAACCCAACAAGTACCTTTGGAGACACGTGTAAAGCACCATTATAATCACCCAGTTACGTTGTGACGTTTGGTAGAACACCAAGTGTTCCTCCGGTAAACGGGAGTTGCATAATCTCATAGTCATAGGAACATGTATAAGTCATGAAGAAAGCAATAGCAACATACTAAACGATCGGGTGCTAAGTGTTGACACCTGATTTTGGCACAATGCGGAATGCAATGGAGATGGCCTCAAATGACAAAATATTATAAATAAGAAATTTCACATTGCCGAGTGGAACAACTTTGATGTTTAGACCATAATCATTCGGCATCATATCAAAGACCAAAACTACACTCAGATTGTCATGTTTAGATATTCTGAGTGCTTTTTGGTCAATTACGCTACCAGGACAACCTCGTATGAAGAAATGCTCTACATGAATTGTCTTCGTCTCGTCGAATCGGTCGATTTTGATATAAAAATCATCTCAATCCGAGTTCGTATGCAAAAGTTAGAGCTATCTGAATACAGCCCTGTCAAGAGGCGAAATATGACGCGGGAGACCAGACATGTCTTGGCAAGTGTCTGATGTAATGCGTGAGTGTTTTGGCCCAGAAGATGGCCTCGAATTGGAAAACGTTCAACACGAAAGTTGTTCGTATCGTCGAAACGGTCAAGACTGCTTTTGGGCTCGTTTCCATCCGAGATCGTTTACTACCACAAAAAAGACCCACAAGATGCAGCCTGTTTAAACCGTTTTGGAAAGCTTGCCGGGCAAAAACCTTGCCGGGTGAAAAGCTTGCCGGGCAAAGACATTGCTGGGGAGGAAAGCTTGCCGGGGGAAAAGCTTGCCGGGCAAAGACCTTGCCGGGGGTGAAAACCTTGCCAGGAAAACGCTTGCCGGGGCGGAAACTGTCAAGGCCAAATCCAACCAGAAGTTGAAGATGGGCTCAAATGATTTTCTAGATCGACTCGGATGAAAAAGTGTTCAACATGAAAGTTATTCGTAACATCGAAACGGTAAACTTTGCTTTTGGAATCATCATCATCCGACGTAGTATACGACCTGCAGAGACGCTGCAAGAGTCGGACGGTCCAGTCAGCTACATGAACGAATCCGACACGAAATTAGAGATGACCCCGTGGAGTATTCAAGATGGCCTTATTTGGAAAAGTGATTAACATACGGATTGTTGGCCTCGTCGAAGCACACAAAATTGTTATTTGAACCGTCTCCATCGGAAGTCATATGCAGATTCCACGGCCCACGCAAGGAGCAAGACAAAAGATTGGATCAGATTCGGGCTGAATCCGAGTGGGACCAGAACTAGGGCTCTAGGACATGAATTGATGTAATTTTCTTATAAGGAAAGCCTAGATAAATCCTTTGCTTGTACGGGAAGTCCAGCCGCCTCTTATATATGTTGGGGGTGACGGCCGATTAAACAACACACAATCGAACAAATCAATATACTACTTTTTCATCTACGTTTTATCTCTCCACCGTTTTTCTCTCTCGTTCTTCGCTGTTCTTCGTGTTTGAGATCTGCGAATCCCGAGGCTCTAGGGGCGAGCGAATCGACCTAGGGCAACCCATAGCCACCGCACTCCCTGACGGGGTCCCTCCCGGGAGTGTGGGGTTTTCGGGTCTGCAAAAGCGCTCGTCGACTGTCTTGCGTATCGCGCTGTCGGTCGGGTCTCCTTCGACGTGAGCTGCGGTGCATCACCCCCGGCGTCGAGGGTACACGTGACGTGTTCGTGTGTCAACACACTTTTTGTCGACTCCGCTGGGGACTGAAGATCAATCATCATCATACACCATGTCTGATCTTCCCAAGCCATCTGAGGTAGACGCCGATAACATCATTAAGCCCAGTCTTGATGAGATATCGGCCGATCATCGCCAAGTCTATGAGGAGTACAAGAAGGCGCGCGAGGAGAAGGACCTGCAGGAGTTCCTTGCCAAATTCAAGAAAGATCGCCAAGGCAACATCACTCCGATTGAAGAAATTAAGTTCCCTCCTCTTCAAACCGAGCAGGTTAAACCCTCTGTAAGTACTGCCTTTTCTCCTGAGCAGTGGGCTGAGATTGAAAGTCGTATTGTTGATGGTAACAATCTAGTTTATCAGACTTTCATAGAAAATACTAATGCTCAGAAGAATATATCTCAATCGTCTAGTGGTAATGATGGTCTAGCTGCTAGTGTGCAAAACCCTAATCTGTCTTTGCCCATCTCATCGGCGCCTCCCATGCCGATGACTTATTATCCTAACCAAACAAATTAGATTGTGGCTGCACCCATTAATCCTATTATGAACATGCCAGGTTCGGTGGCAACGCCGAACCAAACCCTACCTACAGCTACATCCACTCGACCGTTACCAAATTATGGGTCGACGTACATGCCACAATTCCTACCTACAGCTAGTAACCTTGCTCCTCCTATGCCACTACCACAAGCTTCATCGTCCACTATGGATGATGGTCTAGCTAATCTTAGAGAGGAGATGGCTGAGATGCTTCGAGAGAATTTTGGAGTTGAGTTACCTCGGAATCAGATTTACCAAAAGCTGTACCCCGAGTACTTTGATGCCATCCAGTGCCCTCCAGGATATAAAATTCCAGATTTTGTTAAATTTAATGGAGAAGGCACAAAAACCACATGGGAGCATGTTAGTCAATATTTAGCACAATTGGGTGAGGCAGGCTCATTGAATGAATTGAAAGTGTGTTTATTTTCTTTATCATTAACTGGTACAGCATTTTCATGGTTTTCTTCTTTACCCCATGGTTCCATTCGGGTTTGGTCGCAGCTAGAGCAGAAGTTTCATGATCACTTTTATAGCGGCGACAATGAACTCAAGTTGTCACATCTAACATCGGTTAAACAGAAGCATGATGAATCGGTCTCCGATTACGTCAAGAGATTCAGAGAAACAAAAAACCGGTGTTTTAGTTTGGTGATAACCGAGAGGGACTTGGCAGACCTAGTGCTGAGTGGTTTGAGAACTCCCATTAGAGAAAAGCTAGAAGGCTACGAGTTCTTAAATATCAACCAAGTCTTACAAAGGGCTTTGGCTCAGGAAAGCCGAAGCAAAGACCTCAAAGAAGTGCATAGATACAAAGCCGATCGTCCAAAGATGAATATGGTGGAATATGACGGTGATCACTCGGACGATGAGGGTGATGTTTTTGCTACTGAATTTGTTTGGCCATCTAAGGACAAACCCTTTACTTGCAATGATCTGAAACCGATTCATAAGAATCGTGATGAAGAGATGAAGTTTACTTTTAACATTGCTAAGTGTGATAGAATATTTGATGCTTTGTTGCAGGCTAAGATTATTAGAATATCTCATACTTTACCGCCGTTTGAAGAGCTAAAACGGCGTGCTTATTGCAAGTATCATAATTCTTTTTCTCATGCTACTAACGATTGCAATGTTTTTCGACGACAGATACAATCGGCCATTAATGACGGACGATTGAACTTTTCTAAGATGCAAGTTGATAAACAACCTTTTCCAATGAATACCATGGATTTGGAGGGGAAGAAGCTACTCATTCGGCCGGAGGTAGCTGAATCTGCTAATAAAGCTAATGTCATTGTTGGTGAGCCCAGGAAAGACAAGGAGGACAGCAAGGTCTTGGGGAGACAAATTGTGCTTGATAAGCAACCCGATGGCAAGGAAGTGATCAAAATCACCATCAAGAACCATACACTCGGGGGGCAACCACAAGTGCAAAAGAACACTCATGTCAGATTTGTTAAGCCCAAGAGTCCAGAAGTTGGTAAGTGGAAGACGAATGAGTCTAAAGTGGAGCGCAAGAAAATCAAGCCAACTTTTGATATGTTGTTGTCCAAGTATGCCAATCATGCGGCCGGTTCTAGCTCTAACCGGTCATCAAATTTGAAGCGCTCAAGGTCACCTCCTCGGGAAGAATTTCAGCATCATGCGAGGCCATATGGGTCATGGGCGCCGGGACCATGGATGCCGCCACTCCCCTATGCGCCATACTACATGGGAGGTTTCAATGGAGGATGGGGGCAGCCCCCAATGACCCCTTATGCTTTTCATCCGGGTTGGACAGAACCAAGGAGGCCCGTTCATGAGAGACTTTCTTATCCCACACGAGGCCGTTTGAACAATGATGTCAATCGGCCAGTGCGAGATAATCAAAAAAGGGTCGGCAAGCAAGAATGGCGTGTTAAGTCGCCAAGTGCTGCAACATTCGAGTCAAGCAAAGGCAAGGAAAAAACCGATACCGACTCACTCATCTTGGGCACCGAAACATTCGCCATACAACAGTCGATTATGCATAACGATCCGACTGAGCCGATACTTGCTAACGCGCCAAAGCACTCGGCTAATAACCATGAAGCAAGCACCAGCCAAGTAAAGACGAGAGATCCTAAATACACTCGGCCAAAGTGGTGTCCTCCCGGGTTAACAAAGACACAAAAGAGGAAACTACAGAGGTTAAGGAGTCAAGAGATGACAGAACAAGAGGCCGAGAAGCAAAGGGACAAGTTGTTCAACAACACTCGGCCCATGGTGCCTACAAAACAAGTGTGGAGGCCTAAACAAATACAAGATGCAGTGGCTTCTACACCTACCACGGCAGCACCTACACCACCAAAGGAGGACGATGTAATCATTGCATTGTCTGAGTTACCTATTGCTTCCTCTTCGCTCGAACATATTTCAGAATCGGTGGATACACTGGGGGAAGAAGAGGATATGTTAGATTACGAGTCTACACCGGTTCATGAAGGTATGGATATTAATATGGTGTATTACTTACCCGCTGAGTTTCGTGCTATAGATGAGGAAGGGGAGGTGGCTCAGCTGGATTTTGGCCCTAAAAACGCAATATTTGAGAAGCCAAAAGACCCAGTAACGCATCTGAAACCGTTATATCTCAGAGGTCATATCAATGGATCACCGCTCACTCGGATGCTTGTTGATGGTGGTGCTGTGGTGAATCTTATGCCGTATTCGGTCTTCAAAAAATTGGGGCTGCATGATGAAGAGTTGATAAAGACCAACATGGTGCTCAATGGATTTGAAGGCAAAGAGAGAACTGAAGCCAAAGGTGTGATGTATGTGGAGCTCACGGTGGGAAGTAAAACTTTGGCTACCGCATTCTTTGTCGCTGAGGTGCAAGGTAACTACAACGTCATACTAGGCCATGATTGGGTTCATGCAAACCAGTGCGTGCCATCCACTATGCACCAGTTTTTGATCCAGTGGGTTGATGATGAAGTGGAAGTCATTCATGCGGATAATTCGGCCTGTGTTGCTTTGGCCGAGGCATCGGTGGATTGGCAACACCCAAATGCTACTTGCTTAACGGGACGTGACTTGTCAGAGTTCGATTTTCTCAGTGCAACCAAGAATGGTTTCGTGCCCGTCTCTTTAAAGCCGACTGAGTGCAATCGGCTCCAAGGTATGATATGTTTAAATGGATCCTAACTCAGATTGGTTACAAAAGCGACTTGTAGAATATCGGTCCAATGAGAACGATATATATGAGTCCATAGAAGAGTTAGATGATATGGATAAATTAGGACAAGGTTTTACATCGGCCGATCCATTAGAAGAGATAGATATAGGAGATGGTTTGACTCCTAGGACGAAATTTGTAAATGCAAATTTAAGAGCCGATCATAAAGCTAAGTTGATCGAGCTGTTGAAAGAATATGTTTGTTGCTTTGCATGGGAATATCATGAGATGTCAGGTTTAAGCCGAGAGCTAGTGGAGCATCGGTTACCTATAAAGGCTGGTTTTAGACCATATAAACAATCGGCCAGAAAGTTTAATCCAAAAACATATGACCGGATCAAGGAAGAGATTGGTCGTTTACTTAAAGCTAATTTTATTAGACCTTGCAGGTATGCCGAGTGGATTTCTAACATTGTCCCAGTGGAGAAGAAAGGATCCGGCAAGTTGAGGGTGTGCATTGACTTCAGAGAATTGAATAGGGCTACACCCAAAGATGAGTATCCCATGCCAATAGCTGATATGCTTATTAATGATGCTTTTGGACATAAGGTTATTAGCTTTCTAGATGGTAATGCCGGATACAATCAAATTTTTATGGCCGAAGAGGACATGTCCAAGACAGCCTTTCGTTGCCCTGGTTTTCTTGGTTTATTCGAGTGGACAGTGATGACATTCGGATTAAAGAATGCTGGCGCCACATATCAAAGGGCTATGAATTTGATTTTTCATGATTTACTCGGTGTCATACTTGAAGTCTATATTGATGATATTGTTGTCAAATCGGACGCTTTTGAATCTCACTTGGCCGATTTGTGTTTAGCTTTTGAAAGAATGAAAAAGTATGGACTAAAGATGAATCCTTTGAAGTGTGCATTCGGTGTGTCAGCTGGTAAGTTTTTGGGTTTCATTATTCATGAAGATGGCATAGAGATTGATCCCAAAAAGATAGAGGCCATACAGAAAGTGGAGGCTCCAAAATGCAAGAGAGATATGAAAAGTTCCTTGGCAAGATCAATTATTTGAGAAGGTTCATAGCTAATTTGTCAGGGAAAGTTGATGCATTTACTCCTATCCTTCGGTTAAAGAATGATGTTGATTTCACTTGGGGGGCAAGACAGCAAGAAGCATTTGATATGATCAAGAATTATTTGTGCACTCCTCCGGTGATGAAAGCACCCAAGCATAGAGAACCCTTCAGGCTCTACATTGCAGCAGAGGAAGGAGTTATTGGTGCTGTTTTGACACAAGAAACCGAGAGAAAAGAGCATTATTACATATTTGAGCAGGCGTTTATTGGACGCCGAGACAAGGTATACATTTATTGAAAAATTATGTCTATGCTTATATTATGCTTGCACGAAACTGAGACATTATTTAGTGCCGAGTACTTGTGTAGTAGCTTGTCAAACCGATGTCATTAAATACATGTTGCATAGGCCAATTCTTAGTGGTAGAATTGGCAAGTGGGCTTATGCTTTGATTGAATATGATTTGGCTTATGAATCTCTAAAATCCATGAAAGGCCAAATTGTTGCTAATTTCATTGTTGAACATCGGATTAATACAAGAATGATGTTGATATGAACCTTGTTTCATTAGTACCATGGAGATTATACTTTGATGGTTCAGTTTGTAGCAATGGCCAAGGTGTTGGTATTGTTTATATATCTCCTCATGGTGCTATTTTTGAAGCCTCATGCCGCTTAGAATATTTTTGCACAAACAATCAGGCCGAATATGAAGCATTGTTATTCGGCCTAGAAATGTTACTTGCTATAGGTGTTACACATATTGAGGCTTATGGTGATTCGTTACTAGTGGTGCAACAAATATCCAAAGTCTTTCAGTGTTTGGACGAATTACTTAATGTTTATCTTGATAAATGTCTAGATATAATCTCTACTTTGGATTGTTTTAGCATTGCACATATATCTAGACATGACAATTGGAAAGCAAATGAGTTGGCACAACAAGCATCTGGATACCATGTTGATCATGGCATGTTTCATATTTCTCAAAGTCCGATGTCTTGTCTTATCAATATAGAAGAGGCCGAACCAGAACCCACTGATTCGGTCATTAACAAAAAATCTAGTGCAGATGACAATTCCGACTGGAGGAAGCCCATTATTGCTTACTTGCGTAATCCGAGTGAAAGGGTGGACAGGGCTGTTCGGCGTATGGCTTTTAAATATACTATGAGGGATGATGACCTTTATCGCCGAACAGTTGATGATGTTCTTTTAAAGTGCTTGGATGAGGACCAAGCAAGAGTTGCTATGGGAGAAGTACATGAGGGCATTTGTGGTACTCACCAGTCGGCTCCCAAGATGAAATGGTTATTACGACGTGTTGGGTTTTATTGGCCGACCATGATTAATGATTGCTTCAGATATTATAAAGGGTGTGAAGCTTGTCAAAAATTTGGTGATATTCAATTGGTTCCTGCTGCTATGTTGCATCCTATTATCAAGCCGTGGCCTTTCAGAGGATGGGGTTTAGATTTTATTGGGCAAATTCATCCATCTTCCTTAAAGGGGCATCGGTTCGTGTTGGTGGCAACTGATTATTTCACTAAATGGTCTGAAGCAGTACCTCTCAAGAACATGACGCATACGGAGGTAATTCAATTCATAACCGAGCACATTATTCATAGATTCGGTATTCCTCAAACATTAACTACAGATCAAGGTTCATCTTTTATGTCACACCAAGTCAGAGAGTTTGCCGAATCTTATAACATAAAGTTGCTCAATTCATCTCCATATTATGCCCAAGCTAATGGACAAGCTGAATCTAGCAATAAGATATTGGTCAAGCTCATCAAAAAGAAGATTGAGGATAATCCAAGAAAATGGCATGAGTTATTGTCTGAAGCTTTATGGGCACATAGAATCTCAAGGCATGGTGCTACAAAAGTGACTCCATATGAGCTAGTATACGGTCAAGAGGCTATTTTACCAGTGGAAGTAAATTTGAGTGCTTTGAGAATAGCCAAATAGAATGATTTATCGGCAGTGGACTTTTACAATTTGATGATGGACAACATTGATGAAGTTGCTGATAAACGTTTGGCTGCTTTAAGGGCCATAGAGAGGGACAAGCTGAGGGTAGCCAGAGCTTACAATGAAAAGGTCAAGTTGAAGAATTTTCAGGTTGGCGATCTTGTGTGGAAAGTGATTCTGCCGATTGGTTCTAGAGATAGAAAATTCGGGAAGTGGTCTCCAAGTTGGGAAGGTACTTTTAGGATTACAAGAGTTGTTCCCGGAAATTCATATTTGGTGGAATCAATACAAGGGGCATTTCTACCTCGAGCTCTCAATGGCAAATATTTGAAGAAATACCACCCGAGTGTGTGGCAGGAAGCCTAAGTAGGCAGTGGCCGATACATAATTATCGCCCTAAGAAAAATAGATGGCCGATGGAGTGTTGACATCGTCCTTAGAACAAACATGGTGCAAATTATTTTTCGGCATGCAAGCTTTGCCGAAAAACAGGGGGCATGTGTTGACACCTGATTTTGGCACAATGCGGAATGCAATGGAGATGGCCTCAAATGACAAAACATTATAAATAAGAAATTTCACATTGCCGAGTGGAACAACTTTGATGTTTAGACCATAATCATTCGGCATCATATCAAAGACCAAAACTACACTCAGATTGTCATGTTTAGATGTTCTGAGTGCTTTTTGGTCAATTACGCCACCAGGACAACCTCGGATGAAGAAATGATCTACATGAATTGTCTTCGTCTCGTCGAATCGGTCGATTTTGATATAAAACTCATCTCAATACGAGTTTGTATGCAAAAGTTAGAGCTATCTGAATACAGCGCTGTCAAGAGGCGAAATATGACGCGGGAGACCAGACATGTCTTGGCAAGTGTCTGATGTAATGCGTGAGTGTTTTGGCCCAGAAGATGGCCTCGAATTGGAAAATGTTCAACACGAAAGTTGTTCGTCTCGTTGAAACGGTCAAGATTGCTTTTGGGCTCGTTTCCATCCAAGATCGTTTACTACCACAAAAAAGACCCACAAGATGCAGCCAGTTTAAACCGTTTTGGAAAGCTTGCCGGGCAAAAACCTTGCCGGGTGAAAAGCTTGCCGGGCAAAGACCTTGCCGGGGAGGAAAGCTTGCCGGGGGAAAAGCTTGCCGGGCGAAGACCTTGCTGGGGGTGAAAAGCTTGCCGGGAAAACGCTTGCCGGGGCGGAAACTGTCAAGGCCAAATCCAACCAGAAGTTGAAGATGGGCTCAAATGATTATCTAGATGGACTCGGATGAAAAAGTGTTCAACATGAAAGTTATTCGTAACGTCGAAGCGGTCAACTTAGCTTTTGGAGTCATCATCATCCGACGTAGTATACGACCTGCAGAGACGCTGCAAGAGTCGGACGGTCCAGTCAGCTACATGAACGAATCCGACTCGAAATTAGAGATGACCCCGTGGAGTATTCACGATGCCTTATTTGGAAAAGTGATCAACATACGGATTGTTGGCCTCGTCGAAGCACACAAAATTGTTATTTGAACCGTCTCCATCGGAAGTCATATGCAGATTCCACGGCCCATGCAAGGAGCAAGACAAAAGATTGGATCAGATTCGGGCTGAATCCGAGTGGGACCAGAACTAGGACTCTAGGACGTGAATTGATATAATTTTCTTGTAAGGAAAGCCTAGATAAATCCTTTGCTTGTACGGGAAGTCCAGCCGCCTCTTATATATGTTGGGGGTGACGGCCGATTAAACAACACACAATCGAACAAATCAATATACTACTTTTTCATCTACGTTTTATCTCTCCACCGTTTTTCTCTCTCGTTCTTCGCTGTTCTTCGTGTTTGAGAGCTGCGAATCCCGAGGCTCTAGGAGCGAGCGAATCGACCTATGGCAGCCCATAGCCGCCGCACTCCCTGACGGGGTCCCTCCCGGGAGTGTGGGGTTTCGGGTCTGCAAAAGCGCCCGTCGACTGTCTTGCGTATCGCGTTGTCGGTCGGGTCTCCTTCGACGTGAGATGCGGTGCATCACCCCCGGCGTCGAGGGTACACGTGACGTGTTCGTGTGTCAACACTAAGCTAATGGAATGGGTCATGTCAATCAGATCATTCAACTAATGATGTGATCCCGTTAATCAAATAACAACTCTTTGTTCATGGTTAGGAAACATAACCATCTTTGATTAACGAGCTAGTCAAGTAGAGGCATACTAGTGACACTCTGTTTGTCTATGTATTCACACATGTATTATGTTTCCGGTTAATACAATTCTAGCATGAATAATAAACATTTATCAGTATATAAGGAAATAAATAATAACTTTATTATTGTCTCTAGGGCATATTTCCTTCAATTTCGCTGTGCCTTGACGTTTTTATTTGAATGGCGACGGGGTGCGGCTTGAGCTTTTGGCTGAAATATCTCTCTATCGCAGTCGCGAGGTGGCCGATCAGCCGCGCCATACGCTAGGGATGTAGGTTTCAATGCTTCCTCCTCTAATCGGGGTAGCAACCTGCGCTTTGGGTAGCTCTTGGAGGAGCGTTCGAGTTCATATTCCTCGGCTGCAAGGACTTCAGTCCATCTGTCAGCTAGCAGGTTTTGATCAGCTCTGAGCTGCTGTTACTTTTTCTTAAGGCTATTCGTTGTGTCCATAAGCCGGCGCATGAAGCGCTCTTGTTCGGCGGGATCCTCAGGCACGACAAATTCGTCGTGGTCGAGGCTTGCCTCGTCTTTGGAGGGAGGCATGTAATTATCATCCTCTACCTCTCTATCTGCCGCTCTCTCAGGAGGGCTGGCTTCTCCATCCTCCTGCGCTGAATCTTGCTAGAGGGAGTTGTCTTCGGCACTGTCCGGAGTGTTATTATCTCCTGTGCCGGTATCGTTGTTTTTGCTTTGGCGGGACTTAGAGCGGCGCCGCTGACGCCGACGCTTGGGTTGGTTCTTGGAGGGGTCATCTCCCATTACCCCATCACCATTGCCTTCTTTGGGTGTATCCACCATATATATATCATATGATGAGGTGGCTGTCCAGGGCCCTGTGGGCGGTGGTTCCTATTCGTCTCCTGCATCGTCGTCCATACCGTCGATGTCTTCGGAGTCGAAGTCGAGCATGTCGGTCAAATCATCGACAGTGGCTACGAAGTGGGTGGTGGGTGGGCGTCGAATTTCTTCGTCATCCGCATCCCAATCCCGCCGGTCATAATCCGGCCAGGACTCTCCTGACAAGGAGAGAGACCTTAGTGAATTCAGTATATCGCCGAAGGGCAAGTGTTGGAAGATATCCGCGGCGGTGAACTCCATGATCGGCGCCCAATCGGATTCGATTGGCAGGGGCGCGGGTGGCTCAGAGTCCGGAGGAGAGTCCAGCAATTTGGAGTCACGGGCCTCGCGAAGGGTAAGGCTGGTATTCGGCTCGATCGCCGTTGCGGCTGCGGTCTCCATGGCGGGTTCTAACCACCCATCCACGGACGGCGCAGTTGGCTCCGAATTGAAGGTCTGAGCGGTTGCAGGTGCGATCTCCTGAACACTGCCCGGCGGCAGAGCTAAATCATGCCCATCGTGACAGTGCGGCGCACTCGGCAGGGGCTCGAATCCGGTGAAGATCAAGTCTCCGCGGATGTCGGTCGTGTAGTTTAAGCTTCCAAACCTGACCTGATGGCCAGGGGCGTAACTTTCAATCTGCTCCAGATGGCCAAGCAAATTGGCCCGCAGTGCAAAGCCACCGAATACAAAAATCAGTCCAGGGAGAAAAGTCTCACCCTGGACTGCATCGCTAACGATGATCGAAGGAGCCATCAAGCCTAATGATGACGACACAGAGGAACTCTCAATGAAAGCACCAATGTTGGTGTCAAAACCGGCGGATCTCAGGTAGGGGGTCCCGAACTGTGCGTCTAGGCGGATGGTAACAGGAGACAAAGGGACACGATGTTTTTACCCAGGTTCGGGCCCTCTCGATGGAGGTAAAACCCTACTCCTGCTTGATTAATATTGATGATATGGGTAGTACAAGAGTTGATCTACCACGAGATCGGAGAGGCTAAACCCTATAAGCTAGCCTATAGTATGATTGTTGTTGTGTCCTACGGACTAAACCCTCCGGTTTATATAGACACCGGAGGGGGCTAGGGTTACACAGAGTCGGTTACAATGGGAGGAGATCTTCACATCCGTATCGCCAAGCTTGCCTTCCACGCCAAGGAGAGTCCCATCCGGACACGAGACGAAGTCTTCAATCTTGTATCTTCATAGTCCAATAGTCCGGTCAAAGGTTATAGTCCGGCTGTCCGGATACCCCCTAATCCAGGACTCCCTCGGTCATATTCTCGCAGTGCTTAGGCAAAGCCCTGCGCGGATCACTTCACCATCATCGTCGCCACGCCGTCGTGCTGACGGAACTCATCTACTCCCTCGACACTCTGCTGGATCAAGGGTTCGTGGGACATCATCGAGCTGAACATGTGCAGAACTTGGAGGTGTCGTACGTTCGGTACTTGATCGGTCAGAACAAGAAGAAGTTCGACTAAATCAACCATGTTGCTAAATGCTTCCGCTTTCGGTCTACGAGGGTACGTGGACACACTCTCCCCCTCTCATTGCTATGCATCTCCTAGATAGATCTTGTGTGAGCGTAGGAATTTTTTTGAAATTGCATGCTACGTTCCCCAACATTCCCGCCTCTCGCCAGCGCCACCGTCGGTCCGCCTCGTCTCCTGGACCATGGAGGCGCGGTGGATCCCGACACTTGCCGGTGGGAGGGCTCTGTTTTTAAGTGCTTTCTAGAGTTTTGTTAGGGTTTGTGCCATGCTCAAGAAGACGAGGCGGTTGCGGCTTCTTGAAGATGAATGAAGGTCCTCCCTTCCTAGCCACATCCCGGTGATGTTTTAAGCATCATCGGAAGGCGTGTGGAGGTTTGTCTTCGACGGACCTCGTGGGATCCGTTCGGCATTTGTCTTCGGTTGATTCGAGTGGATCTGGTCTTCGTTCGTCATCGTCTGTGCGTCCACAGGTTGGAACCTTCCGATCTATGCTTCTCTGCATCGGCGGCGGTTATTGTTCTGGTGCGTTGGTCCTATGGGGCCTTAGCACGACGAATTTTTGATTATCTACTACAATAATGTTTGCCCGGCTTCGACGAGAGAGGGGCGATGACGGCGGGTGCGCCTTCCACTCGCTCTAGTGCTTGTAGTGGTCGTTAGATAGTCTACGCACTTGGATGTATATTTTACTTCTAGTGTTCTTTGTATTACCTTGGCAGTTGAATAGATCGAAAGTTTTATCACAAAAAAAGGTTTCTACAATGTTTCAGAATTGGTTTTTCCTTTTCATTAGTTCTTGTGTTTTTAAAATTTCATTATTCATTCTTTTCTTTCGTTTTTCTTTTTTAGTAGGTTTATAGATTTCTAAAAAAACAAAAATCATAAGAAAATGTTTATAATTTCAAAATTTATTCAATATTTAAAAAATAGTCGAAAGTTAAAATTTTTACGGGTTCCAACATTTTTTTGTGCCTTTAAGAATTAAAGAATTTTTTAAAAAAATGTTCAGAAATATTCTTAATTTAATTTTCTTTTATGTTTTAAAAAATATAACACAATTTCAAAATGCTAATTTTTTCATAAAAAATAGTTCAGAATTTCGAAAATTGTTTACATTCAAGAAATATTCAGAAACTCCGAATATCTTGGAACAAAAAAACTGCTCATTTTCCTAAAAATGTTCAAAATTTCAAATGATGTCCATGTTTTGAAAAATGTTCATTAACTTAAAAAACAGGTTTTAAAAAATTCATATTTTTCCAAAACTTGTTCGCAAATTCGCGTACCACGCACTATTTTGATGGGGATGGATGGGTTAGGCTTAAATCTGTCCCCAACCTCATTTTCCCCTAGGATCATGAGCGGTTGTAGCACCTCTAGAGATTGGTTCCAGCAACAGCGACATCGTTGTTTCAGCACCTAAAAATCGTTCCAGCACCCAACATCGCCATTTCCAGGATTCCGAGTCTCCGGTTCTGGTAAACAGAGATGACGGTTGCAACGTACGGTCGTCGCCGCCCTAGCTCACGGGCACCGCAGATGCAGCATCTCACCATGGGTCATTGCCGTTTGTAGCAATCCATGATGCAGGTTCCAACATCCACACTGACTGGCTCTAGCAAATAATCGCCCGTACAAACTTCTGTAGCACAATAGAATCACTGGTTCCAGCAAAAAAAAAAACGCCGCTACAAACTTCGGTAGCACAGCACACCGTTGGCTCCAGCATCTGGTGACACTGGTTCCAACATCCCGCACCATCGTTACTAGCATTCTGCACTGCTGGCTCCAGGTTCGTCGTTCGCAGGCACACATCACCGCGGTGGCCATTGCCGCCGCTCCCAGCAAGTGGTCGCGCAGCAGGTTGCAGTACGTGGCCGCGGTGGTTGTAGCATACAACCGTGTGGGTTGTCGTCCCTCCTAGAGCTCATAGGCCATGGTCGCTGCTTCGAATCATCCGGAGAGGGATCGCGGCAGGTGGTGTGCGCTGGATTTAGTAGAAATAGAAAAGGATTTAGATGAGGAAGAAGGGACGTGGTGCGGATCGGAAGTGCTGCTGTTGGCCGCAGGATCGCATGTGATCCAACGCGCCACACGCGACCGGCCAAAGAGGCCGGTCGGTGGGCAGAAAAGTTTCCCTTAATGATTTGTAAGATGCATGCACAAGATGTTGCGCACGCATGCATTATTTAAGTGTGAGCGAGCTAGAGCGGTTTGGAGAGCCCTCGGTTTGGCATGAAATTCATTATGGATATGGCTGTGCTGGTTGATAGATCGGGAGCCAAGATGATCGAGTTTCTGCTTTGTGATTCTGTACATCAGAAGCCTTATGCGGATCCTATTGTATTATCTGAAATTATCACTGTTACTTGTTGGTACATTCGGTGGCAGCGAAGGATGATCGCCAAGGAGGAAGTTCACTCTCAAGAACGAACCGGACTGGCTATTAATACCCTGGCAGTGAATTTTGAACAGACCAAAGGGAAACCAGCTTCCACATTTAAACTGAACCGGTGGAAAATGCCATTGTCAGGACAGTTTTTTTATTGATAAAGAGATCTTCCTCTCCGTTTTTCTATTAAAGGTGTAAAAGGAGTTGATTCAGTCCTAGACACCGTTGTACTCTAACCCACGTGTCGCTATTCTTTAGCCACTAACTACACTTCAGGGATTCAGTTAGCCAGAATAGACATGCACGTTCGTGCCTCCTTGTATGTACTCCCTCCGTTCCTAAATACAGTAAGTCTTTTTAGACATACTAGCAAAAGGCCCGTGCGTTGCAACGGATAATAGAACTGTGAATTGCGGCCTTGAAATCAAGTTATTGATAACGTAACATAATACATGTAATGATTATAAATAGTGTACATCCAACATTATTAATTGAAATCAAATAAAATTGCTCACATGCTACACTTAAAAATCAGAAATACTCATGCTAGTGATCATCCATTTCTCCATCATACGCATAGATTTGGATGTTCTTATGGAACTTAAAGTGATGGGAGCCGACGACGATATGTGCTTTAAAATAATCAACACCGTTTTTTGCGGGCTAACACGATCAACACAAAAAACTGTGGACGTTGCGAGTTTGATTCCAGTCATGGTCAACTATTTTTTGCCTCATCTCCTAAATGGGATGGTGGGTTGGATTTGTTGGGCCGGGTCACACGGATAGGTTGGGAGGGCACTGTATTTTCTATTGGTGCAACGTTATGCGAACCAATGGGGCAGCGGCCAAGTGGCCCAGGACAGACGATCGGTAGAATAGCCTAGCTCAGTATGAAGAAATGCCATGGACATACGAAATGGGAGCACCAATAAGATTATACCTCCATTTATATAAATATAAAAAAACAGTATATATGCCCGTGGGTTACAACGGTAGAAACAATTGACATAAATTTAGCAGCACAAACATAATGTTCAATGTGTTATAAATTTGGCGCAAATTTAGTAAGAATTATAAGTGCAAGGAAAACATGACACGCTGTATGTTACAACGAAAGAAAGAATGGCCTGAATTTATTTAGTGAGGATCATGCAGGAAAAAGATGCCACACCATTTTTATTCATAAGATATAAAGGAGGGCACTACACGCCTGCCATTGATTCCCGCACCTCCTTCAAAACAAATTATGCATAATAGCTATTGCTCTTCCCGTCATTTGTTTCGCTAAGCACAAATCTTATTCATGCCATATTCTTTGCATAATTTCCGAAGCAGCTCCTTGATATTTGACAACCTAAGAACGTATATAAACTGGTAAAAATTATGTAAAATAGCAATGTGGGACTATTTAATAAATAAATAGATATGAAAATATTAGTACCAGGGCTCAGATCAATGTGTGACGCGTTTACACACATCCAGTAGACCAGGGCTCAGATCCCAGCTGCGACCAATTTTTTTTAAAATTAAAAAAATATCAAACACATACACACAGGACCGGGTGGGCCAGATCTAAAACGGCTGCAGGCCCAAATTGTGCAATGCTTTTGACGTACAGGGAGCGGGCATGAAAATATTAGTACCACCTTGAATATGTTTTAAATTCAAACTGAAAGCGTAAAGTCATGGAAAGAAGCGTATTATGACGGTGAACCCGACGGAAGCAATGCGTGCTTTATTAGTAGGTAAAGATAAAGATAAAGATTTTAGACTATAGATTCACTCATTTTACTATATATGTAGTCACTTGTTGGAATCTCTAGAAAGATTTATACTTAGGAACGGAGGGAGTGGTATATATGTTTTTTTTTTAGCAAAGGGAGTAGTATATATGTAGAGAGCTGGACCTCAACTGACTAAGATTTAGGCCCGTTCGGCAATGCGCCGGCTCCTTGAAATCCGCGGATCTGCGGAGCATCGTTTCACCCGTTCCAAGACTTTTCGCAGCAGCTCCGTCCACTCCCAGAGCGGAGCAGTGGAGCGGATGGACACCGGGCCCTTAATTCGGCCTCAGTCATCTGACGTCAGTACGTACACGCTGGAGGCAGGTATAGTTGTAACCGGGCTTCCTGTGTCATTTTCTTTTAATTTTTCTTTTGTGCGTTGTGGGTTGTGTGGTCATGGCAACCTGGGCTGATATTGGGCTGCTGTGTGCGTACTGCCATGTGCTTGAGTTTTTTCTTTTTTGCACATGTCAATATTTGTGACTAAATAGGCCTTCAACTATGTTCTCCCTCTGTTTTTAGATATTTGTCTTTTTAGAAATTTCAACAAATGACTACATACGGAGCAAAATGAGTGAATCTACACTCTAAAATATGTCTATATACATCCATATGTGATAGTCCATTTAAAATCTCTAAAAAGACAAATATTTAGGAACGGAGGGAGTAGGTGTTAGTCTTGGTGCCTGATTTAGTGTCAGACTGAAAATATTAGAGGGTATTTTACTTTTTTGCATTTATATTTCAGTAAAAAAGATGGCTATGTATTTGCTTTCTTAGACAGAGATAATGAGAAAAAAAAAGATGAAATAAAATACAAGAAAATGAGAATGAAGTACATTTGTCTATGGCCTGCACCAATTGCGACTAGTAGAAAAATTAAAAATAAAACAAATTGGGCCCACACCAATTGTGTGAGTGTTGCGACCATTACAATTGTGTATGGGTGTATCACGTGCAACTTGCGTACGCGTGACTGGTAGGGAAACATAAAAAAATAAAAATAAAAATGGGCATGCAACTGCTCGTCCACCAGTTGCAGTTGTATTGTGGTCCGTGAAGTTGTAGTTGGATTACAACGCTTGCAGTTGCGTGTCTAGAGGTGGACATGCGAAAGGAGAAAGTGCAACTGGCCCGACAACCCCTTCCCGCCTTCAATTGTGGTTGCTTTGTCCTCATGTAATTATAGTCAGGTTACAACGCTTGAAGTTGCATGTGTAGCGGTGGACAAGCAAGCCCAACAACCTCCTCCCGTCCCAGTTGCACTCATATTGTAGCCCATGCAGTTGCAATATGGTTAGAACGCTTGCAGTTGCACATCTAGTGGTGGACATGCAACTCGACCGCAACCTCCCTCTCGACTCCAATTGTTTTGTGCCCGTGTAGTTGCAGTAGGGTTACAACGTTTGCAGTAGCATGTCTAGTGATGGACATGCAAATGGCCCGACAACCCTCTTTGGCCCCTAGTTGTAGTAGCTTTGTGCCCATGTAGTTACATTCGCTTTACAATGTTTCTAGTTGCATGTCTAGTTGTGAACATGCAACTGGCCCTTACAACCCTGGCTTTTCCTGGCCCCAGTTGTAGTCGGTTTATGCCCCATGCGATTGCAGTTCAATTATAACGCATGGAGTTGCATGTCTAGCGGTGTTCATGCGACTAGGCCGACAACCTCCTACCACCCCAAGTTGCACTCGCAATGTCGCTCATGCAGTTGAAGTCAGGTTAGAATATTGAAGTTGCATGTCTAGTGGTGTACATGCAACTGACCTGCCACACCCCTCTTGATCCTAGTTGCAGTCGCTTTGTGCTCATGTAGTTGTAGTCAGGTCACAAACTTGTAGTTGCACGTAAAGTGGTGGACATGCAAGTGGCCTGAGAACACCCTCCCGACCCTAGTTGCAGATGCTTTGTGCTCATGCAGTTGCAGTCAATTTATAGTGATTGCATTTGCATGTCTAGTTGTGGACATGCAACTAACCCCGATGACACGACCCTTCCCAGTCCAAGTTGCAGTCACTTTATGCACCATGCAGTTGTAGTCTGGTAACAATAATTGGACTTTCTTGTCTAGCGACGGACATGCAAAAACCTCCTCCCACCCCTGTTGCACCCACATTGTGGTCCGCGCAGTTGTAGTCAGGTTAGAACGCTTGTAGTAGCATGTCTACTGGTGAACATGCAACTGGTCCGGCAACCCCCTCTCGCCCCCAGTTGTAGTCGCTTTGTGCTCATGCAGTTGCAGTTGGGTTATAACGCTTGTAGTTGTATGTCCAGTGCTGGACATGAAGCAAACCCGACAACCCCCTCCCGACCCCGGTTGGAGTCGCTTTCGTGTTCATGCAATTGCAGCCCGGTTACAACACTTGCAGTTGCATGTCTAGTTGTGGACATGCAATTGGCCCTGACAAACCCCTCTCCGACTACAATTGCAGTTGCTTTGTCTCACATGAAGTTATAGTTAGATTACAACACTTGAAGTTGCATGAGAATCGTGATTTTGTTATACGATTCTACGACTTTACGGTTCAAACTAACCCTTCTGATTCTACGATTTTAGTTCTTAGAATCTACGTTTCCACGATCCTGATAGTGAAGATTCTATGATTTGCGATCCTACCATCGAAGATCCGATCCGATTCAAAATCACGATTCTGACAACCTTGTGTCTAGTGATGGACATGTGGCTGGCCCGACAAACCCCTCCCATCTCCAGTTACACTCGTATTTTGATATGTGCAGTTATAATCAGATTACCACACTTGTAGTGGCGACCTCCTTGAAAACTTGCAGTTGTAACCCCTAGAAATTTAATAAGGTTCTCTCTTTAATAGGTTGTCTACACACGGTGGGAAAAATATAAAAAATAAATAAATAAGTGGAAACAAACAAACATACAAAAAGGCTAACAAAAAAACATGTATGAATATAAAATTGCCAGGCCTATTATGATATTATATTATATTTTTCTAATAAAAATGCTCTATATTTTCAAACAAGTAAGAGAGAAATAATAGTAAAAAACCGCAACTATAATTTAAATTGTTGGACCCTAGGAAAGTTTGGGCGTCTCATGATACATATTATATACTTTTTTATATAAAGATGCTCTATATTTCCAAACAAGTAATGGAGAAAAATAAAATTAAAAAGCTATAACTATAATTAAAATAGTTGGATCCTGGGAAAGTTGCGGCCGTGTTGCGACTGTTGTAACTGCCCATACTTTGAGAACGTGTGAAGTTACATGCAAAGGACAACACCTATGAGTAGTAATAAAGGTTAAAGCACTCGGAAAAAATAATAAAGGTTAAAGAATTCTGTTTTGAAAAAAACTGAGAAAGTCGGGCCCTTTCGTCTCACCACTCTCTTCCTTTTTTCCCTCCAAAAAGAAGGAAGTGAAAAAACTACGAAAAGGAAAAAGGTGATACAAAAAACATTGTGTTGAGAAAAAAACGAACACAACCAAAACACCCAGGGCGTCCCCATTACCCCTGCCGATGAAAAAGAACAAAACGGGCTATGGGATTACCCAATGAGTGCGAGTCTTGTCTAGTCTATCAAGCAGCACCGCATGTGATTGAGCTACATTATTTTTAAATGATTGATAAAGAAAGCAATCTGCAAAAATAGAAAAATGCAAGCTTCATATAGAAGGAAAAAGCTAGATTTTTCAAACAATAAAACAAAAAATGGAAAACTAATGATATACCATATAAAGAAACAGTTTAAACAATTTTTGCACCTTTTTTTTACAGAAAAAGGTTGTGTGCCTCTGAAGTGTCAAGTTCCATACAAAAAAGGATCTATAAAATACAAATATTATACATGGTCAAACAAACCTAACAACTATAAAAAAATTAAGAAAAAAAGTAAGCAACAGCGAAATAACGAGGCCTGTAGCATAAACGTTACGAACAAATCCCAGCCTGATGACTAAAAAGGAAAAAAGAAAAACTATCAACGGAACAGGCTGCTCCAGGGCATTTCCTATTTGGCGCTGCAGGCGCCCGTTATAGTGCAATTTGCAAACGGCCGCCTGCAGCAGTCCAAACTGGGCCAGCCCATTCTATTTTTACCTTCTTGCTTTTCTTGTTTTTGGAAATGTTAAAGAAGAGCGCTGGGCGGGGGATCGAACTCGCAACCATTCCGTTGTAAAGGCTCGGCTCTAGCAACTAGGCTATCCACTCACGAGTGTAAAGGTAGATCACTTTTCTCTTTTTCTTTCGTTCTTCAGCTTGGTTTATTTTTTTCCCTTTTCCTCATCTTTTTTGTTTTATTTATTGCGTGCTTTTTTTAATTCCTGAAATTTTACTTTAAATTTGTGAACTTTTTTGAAAATCGATGAACTTCTTTATAAATTTCTAAACTTTTCTTCAAATTCGATGAACTTTTTTGAATTTTGATGAACTTTTTTGAATTTTGATGAACTTTTTAAAATTCGATGAACATTTTTTTAAAAATTCTATGAACTTTCTTAAAATTCGATGAATTTTTTTTTTCCAAATTCACGCACTTTTTTCAAATTTGATGAACTTATTTCTAATCCGATGAACTTTTTTTGAATTCACGAACTTTTTCCATTTTGGTGAACTTATCCTTTCAGTTCATGGATTATACGAATGCCTTTTCAAATTGATGTATTTTGTATTCAAAAAAATTAAGTGGTGCAACAGATTTTTGCAATGAAACAGCGCTGCAGCATTGCTATTAAGCATTTGCCTCTGTTACTAATCATAGAAAGCAAGTAGCTCGTGTGGTTGGTGGTAACTGTACGCGAACTCGACATGGTGAGTTCGAAACATGTATATAGCAACAAAAAAAATCATTTTTTGCGAGCTTTTGCATTCGTCAGGCTTCGCATTTCATGGGCCGGCCCAGCGCGGGCGCTGCATACGCCAGGAGCACGAACGGGCGCCTGCAGCGCCATATAGGAGCTCCCCTGCTCCAGGCACTGCATGCGTGGGCCTCGGACCATACGACGCGACACCAGGCCATAAAAATAGCGAAAACGGGCCGCGTGCGTCGCTGCACAACTGAAACCAGTATTCCACAGTAGTCCCCCACGAATCGCGGCGTGTTTGATCCGATGGTTAACAATCTGAATAAGACCGAATTATATCTCAGCTAGCTTAAATATTTATTGAAGAAGCTCAAATTGTAAAGACACAGAAGTTCGGGGTTTTGAAAAAAACATCAGATGAACATGTCAAAAAAAGCAAATTATACAGAGCAAAATCTTGTAAGTTTAGGTTAAAGACGTAACGTTTTACCACTGTTCGAAGTGTGAAAACATGTTACAAAAAAATAAAAAATCCCATGGTTGCTCACGGGACAAAAATAAAAACCAATTCAAGAATGAAAATTACAAAAAACAAACAAAGAAATATAGAGCACAATGCTGCATCGCCTTGCAATGTGGAAAACCAAAAGTTCATCCATGAGTAACAAAGAAGTCCAACTTCTACTACAGACCGTGGATGATCCAAAAGACTATCCACGTAGATAGATTAAAGATAAAGAGGATGCGTGTGTCTATCGACCAGCTCCACCTAAAAACAACAGCAACCGAACAGATCGTATTGCCGCATCACCTAAAAACATGCATAAAATGACAGAAGTTCTAACACAAAAGATATAGAAGTCCAACTTGTAAAACATACCATAAAATGATTGGAAAAATACCCACGATCGAATTTGGTTTCCAGATTTAATCATTTGGGTGACTACAACTTGTCAGCCGCAATCTCGAACGATATCCTACTTCCTGCTAACATCAAAACGATGTGCCACCATAGTGTCTGATCGAAGAAACAACCACAGCGGGTGGAACGAGATCCAATTGCCCGATTTCGTAGTGTATGGGCCTGCCTGACCAAATTAACAATGTAGGAAGGCTTCAATCTCACTAATGTAAGCAAATCCGCCGCTTATCTTCACAGGAAAATAACAAATCGACAGAAGCGGCGGAAACCACTCCCACGGACGAAGAACACAACCTGAAATCGAATCCGTTAGAAATAACAACAAATTGTCCACGAAACTCGTACCTAAACCCAATTCCCATCATGTTAGAGGTTCGAGAACATCCAATGCATGTATTAAACTTGTAACAGACACAAGTTCATCACGTCTCGAGAGCAAATCCGGAAACGAGCGAGATTTTTGACCTCCATAAGGATTTTGCAAATATCCATCAAAAAGCATGCCTGAAACTCTGAATAAACCAATTTTCATGCCATTTCCCTGGATAACTGACCTTCATGTCTTCGATGCAATATGAAATGCTAGGAAAGACCATATTTTAATCATGTTTTTTTCTAGCACTCAAATAAAATTATGTACTTATATTTTGTCACTCTACTTAAGGAAAATTCATCTATTTGAACACAAACTTGAGGGTGGTGTTACTTTCTTCAAAAACCGAGGATTGGATCTTGCTCTCAATGCCTATCCAAAGGACTATTTACTCAATATTCAACAAGTAGCCTGAAACTGTGACACTGCAATATTTATTCTCTTTCTATGGTATTTGGTTTTATGTGGAACTACTAGAAACTCACTCTTCTAGAAAGCCCAAGATAAAAAAAGCATTATGTTCTCTTTTGCGAATACTCCACTAACTGTTGTTTTGTAGGTATGTTCAGGAAATAGGCCATGGAGCTTTATACACAAACTCACGTCAGGGGAAGGAGCTTTGGTTGTTGGGCTCACTGCAAGAATTCACAGCACAAAAATTGACACTTGAGGAAGGCATGTGAGAGAGGCATATATGCCTTACAGATGAATTTGATAAGATGAATGATCAAGAAATATATGAAATAGAAATAGACTTTGTTGATGTGCTATTAGCAAAGTTCCACTCAAATTGATGTGAGGTTAATCTTGAGACAATGAGAATTGCTAAATTGATTAAAGAGATTATTTTAATTTACCCAATGAGTGCACCAATGAAAAAGAACAAAACGGGCTATGGGCTGCACAAATGAGTTGGACTTACCCTATGAATGCGACTCTTGTCTAGTCTATCAAGCAGCACTGCATGTGATTGAGCTACAATATTTTTAAATGATTGATAAAGAAAGCAATCTGCAAAAATAGAAAAATACAAGCTTCATATAGAAGGAAAAAAGCTAGATTTTTCAAACAATAAAACAAAAAATGGAAAACTAATGATATACCATATAAAGAAACAGTTTAAACAATTTTTGCACATTTTTTTTACAGGAAAAAGCTGTGTGCCTCTAAAGTGTCAAGTTCCATACAAAAAAGGATCTGTAAAATACAAATATTATACATGGTCAAACAAAACTAACAACTATAAAAAAAAAGTAAGAAAAAAAAAGTAAGCAACAGCGAAGTAACGAGGCATGTAGCATAAACGTTAAAGAAGATGAGCGCTGGGTGGGGGATCGAACTCACAACCTTTCCAATGTAAAGGCTCGGCTCTAGCCACTAGGCTATCCACTCACGACTGTAAAGGTAGATCACTTTCATCTTTTTGTTTCGTTCTTCAGCTCGGTTTATTATTTTTCCCTTTTCCTCATCTTTTTTTGTTTTATTTATTGCGTGCTTTTTTTAATTCCTGAAATTTTTCTTTAAAGTTGTGAACTTTTTTGAAAATCGATGAACTTTTTTATAAATTGCTGAACTTTTCTTCAAATTTGATGAACTTTTTCAAATTCGATGAACTTTTCCTGAAATTCAATGAACATTTTTTTAGAACTCTAAGAACTTTTTCAAAGTTGATGAACTTTTTTCAAGTTCTATGAACTTTCTTCAAATTTGATGATTTTTTTAAATTCACTCACTTTTTTCGAATTTGATGAACATTTTTTGAATTCACGAACTTTTTCTTTGTGAACTTATCCTTTCAGTTCATGGATTATACGAATGCCTTTTCAAATTGATGTATTCTTTATTCAAAAAAATTAAGTGGTGCGACAAATTTTTGCAATGAAACAGCGCTGCAGCATTGTTATTAAGCATTTGCCTCTGTTACTAATCATAGAAAGCAAGTAGCTTGTGTGGTTGGTGGTAACTGTATGCGAACTCGACGTGGTGAGTCTGAAACCTGAATATAGCATCTTTTTGCGTTTTTTTTGCGACGTGGAACGTGCGCCTGCAGCACCGTATAGGAGCTCCCCTGCTCCAGGCACTGCATGCGTGGGCCTTAGACCATACGACGCGACACCAGGCCATAAAAATAACGAAAACGGGCCACGTGCATCGCTGCACAATTGAAACCAGTATTCGACAGTAGTCCTCCACGAATCTCGGTGTGTTTGATCCGACGGTTAACAATCTGAATAAGACCGAATTATATCTCAGCTAGCTGAGTTTTAGCAATTCCGATATATATATATATATATATATATATATATATATATATATATATATATATATATATATATATAACCGTATGAGATGAATAGAACTGTGCAACATTCGAACCTCATCCTTGCCTCTTACATGGTATCAGTTACCGTCATCCCAATCCATCGCTTCCGCACCTTCCTCTCTGCAATGGCTGGCTCCCACTCTGGCTCCACTGCCGAGTCCGCCGCCGAGGACAACCCTTTCGCTGCTCCGGCCAGTTTCTCCTCCCTTCCCTATGATTCTGCCAACATCCTACATCACCCCCGCTCTCTGGTCACCATGATCCTAGACATGGAGGAGTCCAACTACACCACCTAGAGCACCTTGTACATGGTGATGTTCTGTCAGTTCGGCATCGTCTATCACGTCGACGGCACCGGCACACCCGACGTGCTGATGGTCTCTAGACCAAGGTGGACTTCTTCATTATCTCCTGGCTCTATGCCACGATCTGCAAGGAGGTCCTGGAGATCGTCATCAAGCGAGATCACACGGCGTACACCCTCTGGACCGCCATCAGCGCTGTCTTCCCCGACAATCACATGTACCGCCATGTCTACGCCCAGCAGGACTAACACAACACCTTCCAGGACGACCAATCCGTCTCGGTGTACATCAGTCACCTCAAGTCCCTCTCGGACACCATGCGCGACCTCGGCCTCACCATCCCCAACTCCGCGCTCGCCATCCAGACGCTCACCGGTCCCCAACGTTTCCACCGGATTTTTTTTTGTTGAGTAAATATTTCCCACCGGATTTTCTTTTGAGAACTTATTAAAAACAAATTCTACCGGATGAGTCCGAGTCTTGCAAAGAGCCCAATAAACAACCCTCAGGCTGGTCACAATGGGGAGGAACTTAGGAGTAACATCACACACTCCAATGCAACTTTGCTTATGTGGCACATATTTAATGAAGAGAGAGGTGCTTGTGGTAACTAGCTAAGTTACCGGAACATCACACACTCCAAAAAACAATGAGTCTATAACCTAATAAATACATGGTTGCATGACACTACATAGATGTTCCTACCCACTATGAAGGTAGTAACATAGTCTAGGGAAGTGTGTAACAATGCCGCAGTCCCCCCGACCCCAATCTCCCTCCCCCCGCCGCCGCACGAAACCCTCGCCGCCGCCGTGGGAGAGAGATCCACCGTCGCCCAAGGCTGGTTACCCTATGGCCAGTCAGCCAGCTGGGAGTCGGATTGGCGGGGAGGCGTTTCCCTGAGTCCAATCCGATGGCGGATTCGTTCGCGGGGGGAATTTTTGCCTGAGCCAATCTGACTCGAATTCAGGTACCATCTTCTTTCGCCTATTTATATGGTCCAGCCGGTCTTGATTTCTTACTCTACGGGCTCGATCTCTTCGCCGGCTTGCAACACAGGACCGCCGGAGAGGAGGAGCATAGCAACTCGACTGCATGTCAAAGCGGCAGCTGACTCTTCAGCCGTGTTGCCACACAGCCAAGCGGCGGCGGCCGCCGCCGTCGCAGCTGCAGCAGTTGCGACAGCATGTCTATCTCGTGGTGGATGACTGGGAAAGTGGATACAGCGTCCGCAAGATAGACATCGACGCCATGTACTCTGACGCCGGCGCCGACCTGGATGACGATGACGAGGCGGAGCCCCTACCAGATCCCCCTGTCGTGCGCTTCTACGCCCGCCACTGCCGCCTGTCGCACTTTGGCGCGTACGGCACGAGCATACTCGCCATTCTGGGCCCCCGCGATGCCACCCGCCCCATCCCCATATTCGACACAAAAACGCTGGGGGTCAAACTCTGCTCCCTTCCAGACGGCAGCAGTCCCAAGCCCTTGTTCGCGTCTGTAGGTGGCGAGCATTACTTGATGCTGGGATCCTCCGTGTATGTGCTCGACGCCCTGCCACCCCGCAGAACTGAGCAAGGCAAGCAGTGCTCTTGGACCAAAAGTCACAAATTGGCTCCGTTCATGTCCGGTGAAGTTGTGTCCTTTGCAGTGCACCCCAACGACCGGTTGCTTTTCGTCTCCAAAGCAGCCAGAACCTTCGTCCTGGACACCAAGTGCCTCGCCTGGATGACCCCAGGCAACTGGGTAATGCCTTTCAAAGGCCAGGCCTACTTTGATGACAAGCTTGATGCCTGGGTAGGGCTCTGCCGCCACAATGGCGGAGTCGGCTACGTCTGCTCCTGCGAGGTGCCGCCAATGGCTGATTACACTTCATTGTTGACCATGCCAGCTTGGAAGCTCGGGGACCAGCTCTTCAATGCAGACGACGATAGGCACCTAGGGGCCACCCTTCTCTACCTGGGCGGCATCAGTGACTACTGCCTGATCGAGTCTCGCCTGCACAAGGATCAGGAGCCTTTCGGACCCTGTGATGGGCCGCGCCGCCGTGTGCTGCACTTCACCAAGTTTAGCCTCAAGTATGATAAAAATGGAGAGCTCAGGACGACGCGGCGAACGGCGCGCTCCTACCAGATGACTGAAGGACATGAATTAAATGAGATATTCTTCACTCCTGTGGCTTTCTGGATGTAGCCAACTTATTTTTCTTGAACCATGTATTATGAGTCAAATGTTCTCTTCTGTTTCCTTTTTCAAGTTAAATTTGGTACTTTCCTGAGTTTGAAAGGTTTCAGATTCCAGTTGTAAATGTTATAATCTATGTTTGGAAGTTCAAATTATTGAGTTGAAAGTTTCAGTATCCAGAAATAGTAGGTGTTCACTGCATACACACTGTTATTGACAGGCAAATTCTCTGCCTTTGTTTCCAATTTTCATTGTCTACACAGTACATGGCCTTGTCCAGATTTATAACAGGATATGAAGAATTAGCGCACATGCATCCACCTAAATGCAAACATGTTACAATATTACTTATAGCTCTATCGGTATGTCGGACTTCATCAGACATGTTCTATCTGTGTCAAGTGTTTGATTCTTTCTAATGTTAGACTGGCATCGTCTTTCTCGAACTTACAATTTAGATAGCGAGTCCTTCGTAAATTCAGAATCACATGGACTGATTCTTCTGATGGATGTACTGTAAAGTGTAAACCCTGTGATGAATGACAATAGTAATATTTTCTTGCTGAGTTTGCATGTTCCTGTATTTCTTTACCATGCTCTGGTTTACTTGAGCCTTTGGCATACTAATGAACTATATATTGATATTTTTCAATCTTCATTGATTTTATTCATTGTGGTATTCCTGGGAAGGTCTGGATAATTGTTATGCTCTGTGTTGATGTTAGTAGGTATTATAAGTTTCGAAACATTCTGGCATTTCGCAATACTGACAATGTGGTAAGCATGTATAGTTAAGAGTGCAAATGCAGCAAGGCATATTCGATGAAACGTCTTATCTCCTTTCTTTTCATATTTGCTATGGCTACTGCTGTTAATGTGATGTCAATTGCATGCTGATATACCTTTGATGGTCCATGTCATTATATTGTTCACTTCAATTTCAGTTGCAGGCGGTTGCTGTGATTGGAGCATCAAGCTGAGCATACATCCTTCAGGTTGGTGAGAGCATCAAACCTTGTCTCCATTGTGGCTTCTGACTGTTGGTTTCCAGTGTTGATCTGTCTGTTTGAAGCGTTTCTTGTCGTTTCTACTCAGTGCCATTCATTTGGTTTCATGTGCCCTCCTGCTTGATTGCTGCTACAGTTGGAAGAATACCCTTCATCCAAATTGTTTTACTTCCTCTGTTCCAAATTATAAGTATAATTTGGGATGGCGGTAGTACTTGTTTGTACTATCCAATTTGGGTGCATCCTGTATTCATATCAATCTACAAGATTGAGGTTCTTACAGTTTACATAACAAGTCATAACACCCGGCCAGCCTAGGCAATTTAATTAGGAATCCTGTTTGGTTCAAATATTTGAAAATTCTTCTGTTTGGTTCTTGTTACCTGTCATGGTATTAGGCTTCATCCATTCTGCCTTCTCCACTAGATTTGGCCCATCTGTTCGCATATCAATACTGGCATCTGAACTTCTGATGTCAACTTCTGGCAGATGCTACAATGCTTCCTTCCTTTATTTCAATACGAGTTTTATTGATTGATCTTTGTCCAAGCAAGGAATACATCCGAATAGCCTTGCCAGTTTGCAAGTCTAATTTTGTCAGCATTAAATGTAAGCATGAACACTGTTGACATGTGTACACATGTACTACGCCACCACTAATAAGCTGACCCAGCGAGTGAGATCCCTAGTGGCTCTTTAGTACAAATGCACTATGTGCACAAGATCTGACGTGCTAGTAAGCAGCTCTCTATTCTCACCGAGTAGGTCTCTTGCACTAATATCGCAGTGACCACCAAGTTGGAACCCAACTATAACCATGATCGCTCCAGCTTGAACCCTAAACTGCATACAAGAATAGACGCGCCGTATCATGAGTCGAATCTACAGCATACAATTTTTTTTGTGCCACATGGTTATCCGGTATCTAATTGGAACCATTGCATCAGTGTTTGTAATCCCTATTCTCTTTGCTTGGTGACTGCAGTCTGTATCTCTTTCTGCCTTAGAGTCGCAGCTAGAGGCTGCCACTGTGCTCTGTTCTCTATTCGTTCTTGGTCTATACAGGTATGCATCTTGAAATTTCAGTTCTGTTGTCTCATTTTTTCAACCTTGTTTTGTTGTGTGGACATGCAAAGATTTTCTTGTTGTGATGAGGTAGTAAATTTGGCTATAAGCTATGAGACTGATAGATTCTTGTAGCTTGAAATTTCCTGCACTAGGAAAAGTTTGGATGACTGCCAGAACATGATTCCTAGTTCATGCCTATGAGGTAGTTTCAGTAATGACCTGGATTTGCATTTGACAAGTTTTTTCCCGACGGGCTAAAATATAATCCATCTACAACAGAACATTTCATGCCATAAGTAATGCTGATTTATGGTTCCACCTTTGCCTATTTTAGATGTTGTCATACTGATTGCTTTATGTATGTTGAATCACTGATGAGCTATTCTTTCATTGTGTCAACTGGCATTGTCCAATTCTCGAAACTTCAGTTCTAGTTAACAGCCAATTGTCTCCTCATATGCTACTTGTCATTTCCGGCTCTTATCTTGCACAAGTATGGTTTGTGACAATATGATAATTATTTGGAGTTGTTAGGTTTGACTTGCTTGCTCTTGCTATGTAGTTGGACAAATACTTTTGTGAATTGGTACAATGTTTTGCCAATGTTTACCTTTGCATGAGGATTTGGTCTATAGCAAAATTCTGTTAAAATGACATGAGTTGTTGATTGTTCCTAACACACGCTTATTATCTTTTGATGCTTTGCAGGCTGACCAGCCTAAACTGAACTTTAAAGGCAATCTTTAAGGTCTAGGTTGGCAGGTGAAGAAGGTATCAAGCTGCAGCCATCAATAACTGAACAAGTGCCACTCGCAGCATTTGGTGAATTTCTTGATCATAACTGAACACTTGATTTGTTTATACCATTGTGTTGTATCGTTTGACTATATTCTGTGAAGGCATTACATCTTGTTATAATTCTTGAATATTACACTGCAGTTTCATGAACTAGCTCTTGCAAAAATTAAACCTTATTTTTTCTGGTTGTTTGGGATGAATGCTAAAGAGTACCAGGTCCAATTCTCTTGTTTATTTTTGTCCTGCAAGAGTATTCTCATTTTATCTGAATAAGCCTACCTGAGCCTGTTAGTCCTTTCCTGGCAGCAATTGTTTTTGTGGTCCATCTTGTTGAAAATGGAAGCCTATTGAGCCATTTCTTCTAATGGTTTAGTGGTTCTGCATGCCTTTGAAATAGGGTTACTGGCTGGACGGCCCCTGCTTGACTCTGCAAATTGACTGCTTAATTCACATGACAACGCAAGTGGCCTGTTGCTGTTAGGCCCCGGCACGAATCTTTAAAGCATCGAACCCACCGGATAAGGGGGTGCCGGGACACCCGGGTGCTATGGCACCTTTCCGATATTCCTTTTCTTTTCTCTTATCAAATTTGAGCTTCTGTTTGAAATATTATGTGTGCTATTGCTGCTTGAGCGTGTGATTGTAAGTATTTCGCATAATTTAGGACTAAGTTTATCTTAATTAATGTGCTTTATTAGTGATTGCGTGATTCCACAGCAATTGTAAGGACAACTACATGCCCTGCTATTTTGTACTGTCAAAGTTGGGTAGACCTTGTCATTGCAACTGATATTTTTTGCATTCAGGCCCACTAATTAGTAATTGTTGGGCTGAGTGTGTGTACCGTGCGTGTGTGGGTTTGGCCCAAAGGCTCACCCTTGTGTCTTTATACTCATGGATCCTTTTTATTTAGGTCCCGCATGGCAACGATGTAATTTGTACAGTTGTATTTAACTAGGAAAGTTGCCCGTGCGTTGCAATGGGAGAAGAAAAATCGTATGTTCCTACAGCAATAAGCATGACTCAAGGACCCTCCATAGGTCCACGCTATCTATTTCACCATAGCACCTCACATGTGTTGTCTCTTATCCTCCTTTCCGCCCTTACCCGACATGATCACAATGCATCCAAACATGGTCAATCACAAGGTGATTATCTCGACCACCACATGACACACCTATTATTGAACCGGGCCATAGCAAGCGGAAGTATAATACTTTTAAAACTAATTTGTCGAGCTGGACATGATGGCCACTCCTCATGAGCTAAAAAGAGCACTCACTTTGAAGTTGTGCGTCTGTTTTTCAAAATGCATCAACTTTATTTCCAAAACACATAAACACTTTTTAAATCACATGGGCCTTTTAAATAGAGCATGAACATTTTTTAAATTATAAATATATTTTGAAGCATTTGAATGCTTTTTAGAATTACATGAACATTTTTTAAAGAAGAGCGAACATTTTATATGAACATTATATGAATATACGTGAAAACTTTTCTTAAAACTACACAAACATTTAAAATGCAATAACATTATTTGAAAATTACATAGCATTTTCCAAAGGCAAAACACATTTTAAATGTCCCCAAAAATTTAATGTCCACCAAACACCCATCGCATGTCGAGGTATAAAAGAAATGCATATCATGCTTTAAGAAAAAAATCCTCACACTTTTCTAGTGAGTCACTCATTCATGTTGGCACTTTTAATGTTCGCAATGTCGTCCTCTCGTCGATGATGGTAAAGTTTTTGGCATCCACAATTAAATTTTTATTATGAAGCCGCATTCATGTACTCCGATGACACCTCCTTCAGCTTCGCACAATCATCAGATGGAAGTTCTTAAAATATTCGAATGCAGGCCGTTTTTTGCTATGTTAATTTTTTTATATTTTTTAGAGAAGATTGGTTGTTTGGTTTGCAAGGTTATATTCCATTCTCTTTCATGAAGCCGCATTCATGTACTCCGATGACACCTCCTTCAGCTTCGCACAATCATTAGATGGAAGTTCTTAAAATATTCGAATGCAGGCCGTTTTTTGCTATGTTAATTTTTTTAATTTTTTTTAGAGAAGATTGGTTGTTTGGTTTGCAAGGTTATATTCCATTCTCTTTCATGAAGCCGCATTCATGTACTCCGATGACACCTCCTTCAGCTTCGCACAATCATCAGATGGAAGTTCTTAAAATATTCGAATGCAGGCCATTTTTTGCTATGTTAATTTTTTCAGAGAAGATTGGTTGTTTGGTTTGCAAGGTTATATTCCATTCTCTTTCTTATTTTTTTGCATAATTTGAACTTGATCCAAACACAAGCATTTCACGTAGACATCGGATAGGCTCCTTCTGTAGAAAAAGGCGCACACGTTGAGAGACCAGAACCGCACGCACACATCTCGTCCTGTTCATCAATTCCAAGCTCCTGCAACAGATTTATTTTTCTATGTTTTCTCTCTCCCTCCACTTTAAACAGAAAAAGAAATATTTTCTCTGTTGTCTCGAGTAAACCGCCGCCGCTGGTCAGACCCATACGCCTCGCTGGTTCACAGCGGGGTTTTTTCAAAGGCACTGGGATCTTATCAAAGATGATCTAGTGCCGGCGATACTTGGTTTCGTTAATGGTGGAGATCTACCTTTGGGCTTTAATGATACGTCTATTACATCATACCAAAGGTACGACACCCCCAATCTATATCGCAATATAGACCTATATCTTTGTGTTCAGTGCCCTACAAAATTGCTTCAAAAATGATCACTAACCGATTCAAAGAGTTGATGGATATAGTTGTGGGAGAAGAACAAAGTGCTTTCGTTCCCGGGCGCCTCATCACGGACAATGTTTTGGTGGCCTTTGAGAGTATTCACTCGATGAGAAGGAGAAAGAAGGGGAAGAATTTTACATGTGCAATAAAATTAGACATGATGAAAGCTTATGATCGGGTCGAATGGCATTATTTAGAGGCTATCATGTTGAAGTTTGGCTTCAGTCCATCCTTTGTGAGCTTGATTATGAAGTGTGTTTCTTCCGTCAGGTTCACTGTCAGAGTTAATGGGGAGCTCCTACCATACTTTACACCTTCCAGGGGGTTTCGCCAAGGAGATCCCGTGTCTCCTTTTTTGTTTCTCATTTGTGCAGAAGGCCTCACGTCCTTGCTGAATCACTATGGAAGTCCTCATATTGACAAGGGGATTCGAGTGTCCTTTCGAGCACCATGGGTGAATCATCTACTTTTTGCCGATGATAGTCTCATATTCATCAGTGCAACAGTTGATAGTGCGCATAGACTGAACAGAATTCTGCATATATACGGCGCATGTTCAGGACAAGCACTGAATCGTGAAAAAAGTGCAGTCTTCTTCTCCCCTAATACGCCAGATGTTAGGAGACAGGCGGTAAAACTAGTGTTGGGAATTATGGTGGAGGCCTTTAGCAATAGATATCTTGGGCTCCCAACAGTTGTGGGGAAGATAACCAGTGGCACGTTCGATCATATTGGAGAAAGGTCGAGAAGTAAGATGTGTGGTTGGGCGGAGCGCTTGCTGGCTTGTGCAGGCAGAGAGACTCTAATAAAATCAGTCATTCAAGCAATCCCAACCTTCAGCATGAGTTGTTTTCTTTTGACAAAGAAAGTTTGCAAGAGTTTGACATCTGCTATGGCAAAATTTTGGTGGAGTGGATCCCTTGACAGAAGGTCTTTGCACTGGTTGTCATGGGATAAGCTTGCATCTCCTAAGGCTCGAGGTGGTATGGGTTTTCGTGATCTCGAGCTCTTTAACTTGGCTCTGTTGGGAAAACATGGGTGGCGGTTCATAACCAATCCTAATTCCTTATGTGCAAGGGTCATGAAAGGTCGTTACTTCCCTGATTGTGACTTCATGGAGGCCACAGTGCCACGCTCCTCTTCAGCTATTTGGAGAGCAATAGTGGCCGGAAGAGAAGCTCTACAGTTGGGTTTGATCAAGAGAGTGGGCGATGGCAGTACTATATCCATCTGGCAAGACAGGTGGATCCCGGGTACACCCACGTTATGCCCAAGGATTATGCCGGGGGAACCACCCTGGACCGCGTCAGTGAATTAATTGACATCGAAAACTGGACTTGGTGGGTTGAATTGGTCCGATCTGTGTTTATCCGACCTGATGCGGATGCAATACTGAATATTCCTCTCCGTAACGGTGGGGGCGAGGATTTTCTTGCGTGGGCTCATGAAGGCAATGGCATCTACTCTGTAAAATCTGCGTACCGTGCTCTAGTGAATCATAACGAGCGTGTCGCTCTAGATGAAGGGACGGTTATTGACACTTCAAAGACTGATGAACAGATGTGGAAACTGTTGTGGAAGCTCAAAGTGTTACCAAAGGTACGCGTCTTTTGGTGGAGGGTGGTCCGGGGCATCCTTCCTGATGAATGTACGCTTAAGTACCGGCATATACGTCAGATTAGCAGATGTAATGTCTGTTTTGCGATGGATGAGGACTTGATGCACGCGCTAGTGCATTGCTCTCATGCCGAATTGTTCTGGGAACAAGCATATGCGTTAATTGGTGTTCGTAGACCTCATTTGCACCCAGATACATGGTCGAGAGATATAATTTGTGACACTCAGTTCACAGACGTTGAGAGAGCTCAAATGATCTCCATTATGTGGGCAATATGGCACTCCAGGAACAGAATTACTCATGACGGAGAACAGCTTGACCCTCTTATAATAGTGAGACGCATCAGAGAAGACCTGGCAGTGCTTGATATTCCTTCTGCACACGCTTCGGTCCTCCCTGGACATGGTTGGCGGCCGCCAGATGTGGGATTTGTGAAAATTAATACCGATGTCGCTCTCAGCATGGATTCAGACAAGGTAGGAGCAGGTGGTGTGGCACGTTCTGACTCTGCCTTGTTGGGATCTTGGAGTAAACCCCACGTTGGGGTGACGGATCCATACATCGGTGAAACCCTGGCAATTCGTGATGGTGTTATCTTTGCAAGTCTGCGGGGTTTCTCACAGGTGATAATGGAGACAGACTGCCTGGAGGTCGTTAGCCTCTGGAACACTCGCCACGATAGTCTTTCTATAGTGGCACCTATATTGTTAGAAATTGGAGACCTAGCTTCCTCTTTTTCTTCTTTTGTTATTCAACATGTAAACAGATCAGCCAATGTACCGGCCCATCTCTGCGTGAAGCATGCTTGCTCGTTGATGGTCACCGAAAGTAGGACTGATTCTAGACCTACCTTCCTACTCACCAGCCTCTTAGCTGATGATGTTAGGAGATCTTTCGTTGAATAAAGGCTCTCAAGTTTGATCGCAAAAAAAAAGTCAATCTGTATCTTAAGACTCCGCCTTGATCTCCTTCTTCTGGCCGCCATTTCAACCGCCGAGACCAGATCCAGGCTGCTCTCTGTGTCCTCTCTCAGCTGCACTCCTTCTCCTCTCCAGGCTCTCGCGGTGCTGCCCATGGCCCTCGCGTCCGCGTCGTCATCTCCGACTCCGTCGGCCACCTCGACTGCCGCCGCCGCGATGGCCGCTGCTGCTCTTGCCTCCCGCAAGGCTGCCCCGGCTGCTGGTGGGCGTCTGTCCCGCGCTGGCGCTGGGCTCCCACCGCGGCCGTTCACGGCAGCATCTCCGGCGGCAAATTCGGGCATGCTCTCTCTGCTGATCTCCCGGCCTCCCCCGGCCGGCGTCGCTGCATTGTCCGGTCTGGTGGATGGAGGGCTTGGGCCGCCGCCGCCGCCGCTGCTTGGGTGTCTCCCGTCCCCGGCCTCTGCTGATGTTGCTCCTGCCAGCGCCGCGCCGTCAACCCCAATTGCTGCTGTGGGCGCGCCGTCCTCCACTCCTGTCGGCGCTGCTACGTCGTCCTTGGCTCCTGCAGAAGCCTCGCCACCCTCGGCTGTGACTGCTGAAGCGTCGTCCATGTCACCTGCTTGCTCCGTCACAGCGTCCTCGACTCTTGTGAAAGCGGCGCCGTCCTCAACTCATGTCAATACTTCGCCGGATCTTGGCACCGAGAGACCTGTTTCGTGGAGCTCTCTTACTGACAACGAAGAAGATGAAGATGACGACGAGCTGGCCCCGTAGACACCGCCACCGGCTACCAAATCCTCAGTTCCACTTCCGGCTACTCGGCCGGACATGACGTGTGATGCGGATTCGTGCGGAGGTTGGCAGGAGGTGCTGCCGCGGCGCAACATGCAGCGCCAGGACTCACTTGCCCCTGCATTGGCTCCCCGTCCTGTCCCCGCTTGGCTTCGTGGTAGATGTTGTAGATGCCTCCTTCCTGGTCACCGTGTAGTGGTTTGTCGAGATCCTTTAGGTGTTCTCGGTGCCTTGAGAATGGTCATCGAGCTCGTGAGTGCCGCAATGTCTGGCGTCCCCTCAGCTTCTTGGGAAGCCCTACTGTGTCGTCGTTGCCTCGCGTTCCCATTGGACATCAACAAGTTTCAGCTCCTCACAAGGTCCAAAAAGAAGCCTCGCCCCTCTCAAAGACATTTTCTCGTGATTCTTGGGCATCGATCGTTGCTACTCCTGCTGGCTCTGTAGCCTCGGCGGATATCCCGTTGCGGCTTGCCTTGGAGAGCCAGGCCGAGCTGCTGCGTTCTGAGCTGCTTGGTATGGCTTCCATTCGGTTCGAGGAGACGGTCCAGCCTCTGCGTGATGTCATTAACTCCATGCAAGGTTGGATTTTGCGGATGGAGAGATTCATGGAGCGTGCTGAGGCTGCACTACGTGAGCTCTCCCTGGCGCTGCCTGTGTTGCAGAGTGCTCATGTGTCGCGCCCTTTGGTTGTGCCTGGTGACAGCTTCGAGATTGGAAGGGGAGCTAAGCTTCATGGTTGTTTCTCCCCTCGTGCTAGAGCCAGATCACCGTCTTTTGCCTCTGAGGGATTGGACAATGATGTGGTTGTGACTCCGGTACTGCAGATCATGCCTGAGCTTCGTGAACTGTGTGGGGGCCCGGTTCTGCCTTTGTTCGTCGAACACCTGAAGGTAGACCTGCCCGAGATCTCGATTATTGCTTTACCGCCAGCATCATCCCTGGGGTCTAGCAGCATAATGGATGCCAAGGAGTGTGTTGATTTCGACGTTGCAATCTCTCGCTCGCCTAAGTCCATTGGGTGTCAGTCGCCGACTAGCCTACCTCTGGGCATCAAGGAGCACAGAGTTTTAGATGTTGATGCCCTTCCCTCGCCTGCGATCGTCGATCAAGTGATGCCTGTGAGTGGCATGGCCATTGAGCCAAGTGTGTTGGCACCTACTCCAAATTCAAATGCTCTTTTCGCGAAAAAACTTTGTGACTTGCTTGCCAGTGTGGAGGTTGCTAGACCTGGTTTGGGCAGGTCAATTGCTTGCCTCCTGACAGGAACACCAATAAAAGGCAAACAAAAGAAGGTAGGCAAAGGCAAGAGTGGCGCCATAGGCAAGGCGTCTCTTGCTCGTTGATGGATGATCTTCGGTCTCTCGGCCCATCCTCTTGAATTGGGTTGCCGTTGTGGGTTTGGAGGTGCCTGATGTCTTGTGTCGAGGTGCTCTTGTCGGGGATGACTTGGCGTAGGAGCAATGTTGGGGTTTATGGATTTTGTGTTTTTGAAGAGTCTGGCGGTTGCCGCCCGTGCAGTTGTGGGTTTCTTACCATGTGAGTAGTTCGTCATTGCTCAATTTGTATTGGTTTTTGCCCGGTTTTTCATTAATTAACTAGACAATTCTCTTTTTCTTAACTAGCAAACATGCCCGTGCGTTGCAACGGGGAAAGATTTTTATCATAATTTTAGTTCAATAAGCATGAGTCAAGACTACCAGCGGGTCCAAGTCATCAATTTCAACACGCCATCCAATCTCACCATCACCGGCGATGCCCATGGTGATTGATGTGAAACAATAGTAAGGAAAATAAATGAATGATCTTTATTGACGATGGTGATTACAATATATAGTCCCTGAACGAACGTTTCCGACGGACACGTCGATTGGAGTAGGCACGAGTGGAACGTCGCTTCCCGAGCGTACCGCCTTTACCCCTTCGTACATCTGTTATGGTTAGGAGAGGGTAATCCTTAATTAACACACGGATTAATTAAATCTCAACAGTGATCACAGCACATCCGAACGTGAGCAATCCGGCGATGATGAGCTCGTAACCACACGTGACCAAAGGCCAAAGGCTCGCGGGGCGGAGTGGGAGGGGAGGGTGTAGAGGTCGGACAGGACATGGCAAGATGTTGGGCGGCTAGTTGACGCGTATTGTGGGCATATGGTGCTATTTTATAGGATGAGCTACGGATCATAAAACTTTCATGTTACTCCCTTTTCTAATATCTATGTCTACTTCTTATCTAAAAAAATAATCAGATCACATGTACAGCCCAACGATTGACGTCCCTTGTCTGCTATGCAACCGCATGATTAATTTCATGCGTACCACAACCATGGGGCCAAAACAAACACGGGGATATGCTGGAGCGCTGCTCCCTTCATAATGCATGCTAGTTTTTTGGAATAAGATGCACGCCATTGTTGATGCCCAGGATCGTGGCTGGTGTGGCAGAGAACCAGACACGCACGCACACCACGCCCGACACATTGCACACACACACACACGACACCCACGCAGACCACGCCCTAGACACATGCATACACGGACACGATGTTGGACACGCATGCCGCTGGCCAGCACGCGTGTGCACAAATGCATCCCCGCCGGCCCGACAGAGCCGTTGCATGCCGCACACGCACAACCACTGTCGCCGCCAGATCCTTACAGTAGGGGGAAAGACTGAAAAGTGAGCGGAAGATGGAGACTACCTGATCCACCGCCGACGCCCTCAATCTTCGCTAATGAACTCGATGGGCGCTGTCCAGCGGAAGACAGAGATCCTCGACTCGTGGCTCCTGATGGCTCATCTACTGAAGGTGATGGCCTGGCCGATCCACCAGCGCCCTTGCTTGGCCTCTGTCTCTATTTCTCTCGACATCAATCTCGGTTTGATCTATTTATCTCTCTGTCTTTCTCTCGACTTTAGCAACAGCGAGGCGGGCTCAAAATCATGGATGCAGGCGTCACGGCGCGCATACTGGCCGGAAGAGCGTCCCTGCAGCTGCCGCTCTATCCGTTCTCGCATCCGTTCGGGTCGCTGCGGTCGGGCAACCGCCGATTCGTTCCATCTCGCAATCACCTGAGCCGTCACGGCCGCCGCTCCGGTTTCGTGGTCTATCCTCTCGGCCGTCGCTACAGAGCCGTCTCTCGATCTCGCTGGTTCATGGCGACTTGTAACCTTTAGAATCGCTGGAAATCGAAGGGATTAATTTAGATTTATACTGCCACATAGGGATTTGTTACAGAGTTGTATACAAACACGTTGAACATGAATATTATTCGTGTGGAGGATTTTTTGCGCGAGTAAAGACTGCGGGTTGATTATCTAATAAGTCAGGGGGGTTTTGTAAAAAATGCGTGACGGTGAACCCGACGGACTCAATCCGTGCTTTATTATTAGGGAGAGACTAGCAAAAAGGTCCGTGCGTTGCAACGGGAGAAAAAAATTCTCATATCTTTAGCTGGGTCAGTTGGACAAATTGTGCGTGGCCTGTTCGCGGGTTATGAGATCGAACCCGTCCATCGGCAATTTTATTTTTTTCCAGCTCTCCGAACCTGAGCCTCAGTGCGCCGATAGGTGGGCTTTCTCTGCTGGGCCCAAATGGTTGGCAAGTAACGAAACCAAATAGCGTACGTGAAATCAATTGAAGCGGTAACAAACGAAGCAGGACGAAACCAAAAATATCACCTCCAGAGTGAGATTCCTTTATTTTGTACGAACCGGAGTGAAATTCAACTCTTTTTAAACCCAAATTCAACTTTTTTAGATGAGTCAAATTTCAACCTTAAAAAGGCAACGTGTGCACGGTTGGGAGAACTACCATATGTGTGAAGGAAGGATCCAGAATGGTGCCACGCTAGCTAGTTTTCTTATTGCCACGCTAGCAACGTCGGGTGGCTAGCGCTCTTCCACGGGTCAGACTCAGCCGTAGTCTTCTGCTACGTTGTAGGCTCTCGCAGCCTTATCCACCAACATCCCGATCTCCTCCAGCCAGATACCACGATCCACCCCTGGTCTGCGCCAGCCGCCGCAGCCTGCGCCCATCGCCGCCGGGATCCCGCCCCGCCCCCTCCCCCACAAGCTTCACACCACCGCTAGAATCCCCCCTCCTCCCCTTCACCGTTTGGTTATGGCAACATCGGCGTGTTTGCCGCTGCGGCTGGGGTGGCGGTGGCGTCCTCGTGCCGCGGTGGTGGAGCCCATCCTCCTGGTGGCTGTGGACGACGGGGGCTACAGGGCCGGCGTGCAGTGGCTCCGTTGCTGGCCGGTAGCGGAGGCGGTCTGTTGGTGCTGCTGGTTTTCCGGTGGCGCAAGGTCTGGGGCGGCTTGGATGGTGGTAGTGCCGAAACTACTTCCGTTCATCTCTACGCCGGATAATGAATCTCTGTCCCCGCATGGCGTGAATTAGTTGGGGTTGGCTAGATGATGTGGCGCCGCAGACAGCTCAGCGGCCGCTCTTGGGGCGTGGTGGTATCGTCGACGGCTTATCCATGAAGGCCACGGCGCATTGCTTGTGCTCCTCCATGATGACGGCCACGTCGTTGTATAAGCACGGTTCACCGGTGACTCGGCGACGCCACGCTCACGCGTCTCCACGATGACAACCACGACGTTGGATCAGCGTGGTTCACCGATGTCTCGGCGACGCAGCTCACGCGCGTATCCATGATGGCGTCCACGGTGTTCGATCAGTGTGGTTCAGCGGTCTCTCAGATCTCGCTACTTATAGGTGTGCCGGTCCTATCCTGATGGATAGGGAGGTGATCAGATCGGGACAGGGATTCATGTGGGCCCGATATGCTCGGTATCGATGATGGCTTCGGTTTGAGAAAACTTGATCAATTGCTCTTTTTTTTTGAGGGAACTTGATCAATTGCTCGGTCGTGGGTCAACATGCGCCGTTCGCTCGTGGGTTTCAAAACAGCTGCTCGCCCAGGCCCAATAGGCATTAACGGCCCAAGCGTAACGTCGCAGGCCTGTGAAGAAAAAGAACGTTTTAAGGAAATTTTAGCGAGAAGTTTGGGCACGTAAAACATATAGTACCACCTCGCGTATGTGTTTTAAATTCAAACTTAAAACGTAAAATCACGGGAAGAAGCGTATTGTGACGATGAACCAACGGAGTCAATCCGTGCTTTATTATTATTATTATTATATTATATATTATTATTATTATTATTATTATTATAATTAGGATAGACTAGCATATATGCCCGTGCGTTGCAATGGAATAAATGAGTAAATACATGCTTAAAAATACAAAATAGTTTAGCACCCAAAAAAATTCAAAATAGCAAAAAATAATTAAAAGTACCAGGGGGTCGTTCTAGGATAAATATATACACTCTCAGATAGGGCCTCACCTGTGTTATTTGTCACTCAACTAACTCAAATCTAGTTACTGCTTTCACACAAAAAAAAATCCTAGTTACTGCTGGGGCTCACACTCTTTTTCAGTTTTGACGGGAAAATAACAGGAACAAAGGTCCCAGTCTGAATATATCACTGAATTCGTTCATTCAGATGCCCAGCCCCATATCACTGAATAACTAAAAAGAAAAGAAAAAGCTCCTACATAGCATAATCAGAGGCAGGGGACAGAAACAACATCTAAAACAGGGAATTGCATCCAATCAATATCAAGGGGATATATACCTCTGTTGTAGCCGCCGGCAGCGACATTGGATGGTTGGACGGACGTTCTTGTTCCTCCGGCAAACTTTGCGCTTCTTCCTCCGGAGAACTCGCCGGCGACATGGATGTTTCGACGAAGATTGCAATTTCGACAGGATTTGATTTGATTTGATGGAGCTTCTGGTCCGAGGACCCTTCCTTCTTATAGTAGGCAACTCAAATCCGGCTCGGGAAATCCATCGATTGGTGTTGGAGAAGAACATGTATTTGCTGTTGGAGAAGAACACGGAGTCCAATCATGACACGGGAGCAGCAACTCTGCCGCTGCTGGAAGCTTGCGACGCCCTGGGCACCAACTTGCAGCAGGTGGTGGAGGTTGAGGGAGGCGGCGACCGCACGCAGGAGGCGGAGCTCGCCGTGGGGGCAGGCGAGAGCGAGCAGCTGCACGCTGGGGGGAGGCGGAGCTCGACGCAGCGCGCGAACCTAGCCTTGGTGCGACGGCGGCGCTGCTGCTGTCCTCCCGTCCAACCCGCAGCACGTCGAGCCTCACCGGAGTTCCTCCATGACGCCGGTAGGAAGCCCCTATCCCGCAGTCTCTCTCTGCTTCCTTCCCATGTTCCCTCTCTGAATCTCTCTCTCCTTCCTTTCTTCAGTAAGCAGCTGCCACTGCCATCCATGGAGCCCCGACGCCTCCGCCATGAACCCATCCATCCTCCTGTGCGTGCTTCCCTGCAACTCCAGACGCCGCCCCCAGCTCTCTGCATCGAGCAGCAACAGTTCGGGCAGAGGACGACGCCTCTGCCTCGACTGCTCGCCCCCTCTGCTTCGCGCTTGACTGCCAAGCCCCTCCCGTACTCATCCCCGTGCAGCGAGACCACAACGGCCATGGCTGATGGCCTTCAGGGCGTCGCCACGGAGCTTCTCCTGTCGCCGCTCGCCTCCGCTCGTTGGAGCCCCAAGCACCGCCGCTGTGGAGTGTCCCCCTCCCCGACGACGCTCGATCCGGTGACCCCGGAGCTCTCCTCGCCGCCGGCCCCGCGGCACTGGTCGCCGTCGCGGCTGTCTTCCTCCTCCCTGGCCCCGCCTCCCGCCTCCCGTGTACGCGCGCTCCTCCCACTCTCTCCCCCCTCGCATCAGCATCTGTCGCCCCCTTCGCCTTATCCATCCTTGAGCGGCGTGGGTGGAAAATAAGACGGGTGGACGAATCGTTTCTCACTTATCCATGGACTGCGGGTCAAATACTAAAAAGCATAGGGACCTTTATGCAAAATAGCCACGACGGTGAACCCGACTGATTCACTCCGTGCTTTATTATTATTAGGGAGAGACTAGCAAAAGGCCCGTGCGTTGCAACGGATAATAGAACCGTGAATTGCGGCCTTGAAATCAAGTTATTGATAACGTAACATAATACATGTAATGATTATAAATAGTGTACATCCAACATTATTAATTGAAATCAAATAAAATTGCTCACATGCTACACTTAAAAATCAGAAATACTCAGGCTAGTGATCATCCATTTCTCCATCATACGCATATATTTGGATGTTCTTATGGAACTTAAAGTGATGGGAGCCGACAACGATATGTGCTTTAAAATAATCAACACCGTTTTTTGCGGGCTAACACGATCAACACAAAAAACTGTGGACGTTGCGAGTTTGATTCCAGTCATGGTCAACTATTTTTTGCCTCATCTCCTAAATGGGATGGTGGGTTTGATTTGTTGGGCCGGGTCACACGGATAGGTTGGGAGGGCACTGTATTTTTTATTGGTGCAACGTTATGCGAACCAATGGGGCAGCGGCCAAGTGGCCCAGGACAGACGATCGGTAGAATAGCCTAGCTCAGTATGAAGAAATGCCATGGACATACGAAATGGGAGCACCAATAAGATTATACCTTCATTTATATAAATATAAAAAAACAGTATATATGCCGGTGGGTTACAACGGTAGAAACAATTGACATAAATTTAGCGGCACAAACATAATGTTCAATGTGTTATAAATTTGGCGCAAATTTAGTAAGGATTATAAGTGCAAGGAAAACATGACACGCTGTATGTTACAACGAAAGAAAGAATGGCCTGAATTTATTTAGTGAGGATCATGCAGGAAAAAGATGCCACACCATTTTTATTCATAAGATATAAAGGAGGGCACTACACGCCTGCCATTGATTCCCGCACCTCCTTCAAAACAAATTATGCATAATAGCTATTGCTCTTCCCGTCATTTGCTTCGCTAAGCACAAATCTTATTCATGCCATATTCTTTGCATAATTTCCGAAGCAGCTCCTTGATATTTGACAACCTAAGAACGTATATAAACTGGTAAAAATTATGTAAAATAGCAATGTGGGACTATTTAATAAATAAATAGATATGAAAAACAGCCTCCAGCCTGCTTGCAGTGGGCAGTCGGCCGGCCCAGCACGCCCGTGCCCATTGTCTCGGCCCAAGTACGCACGCATCGCATTCTATTCTTAAAAAGCAAGACGCCTACGTAATCACACTTAGGAGCCCAGCCTGAGTGGTCTGACGAGTTTACACACATGACACATCCAGTAGACCAGGGCTCAAATCCCAGCTGCGACCAATTTTTTTAAAATTAAAAAAATATCAAACACATACATACAGGACCGGGTGGGCCAGATCTAAAACGGCTGCAGGCCCAAGTTGCGCAATGCTTTTGACGTACAGGGAGCGGGCATGAAAATATTAGTACCACCTTGAATATGTTTTAAATTCAAACTGAAAGCGTAAAGTCACGGGAAGAAGCGTATTGTGACGGTGAACCCGACGGAAGCAATGCGTGCTTTATTAGTAGATAAAGATATAGATAAAGATTAATTAGGGAGAGACTAGCACATAAGCCCATTCGTTGTGCAACGGAACAAAAAAATATTGCATTCCCTTTAACTCAATAACCATATCTAAGACTTCCACAGGTGACATCATATATTTCAACACATCGCCACACCCCTGCCACCTCTTATACTTCTTCCACCCTCGCCGATAGTTGCCGCATTGTCCACCTGATCATAACATGTTCAAAAGTTGTCAATCCTGAGGCAATCAACTCGGCCACTGCATGACACACCTGTCATTGAAGGGCACCAATGCAAGGGGATGTTTAAAACTTTAAAAACTATGATCTTCATCAAGTTGGCGTAAGGGCTGCCTTCCGCAATCTACTCCTCGCACCTGGTCCATGGATCGTCCCTCATAAGGATTGACTACAATCAGTAGCGGGAAAACACTACCAAACACTTCCATAATTTTTTTGTATATATAACACACACACCTTCTATGAAGACAATTTGTTTCGTATATACCTAAAGACAAGTGTCTTGTTTTCTGCTTCCATGTATAAATCTTCAATGTATACTTCACATGCCATCTAGGTATTTATGCTTCCCGCATGTGTGCTAACCTGTGTATATAATGTTAGTCCAGCAATGTGCATTCCTATTTGGACTTTGGATGGTGTTCATTTCTCTTTTGACTTTATACCGTAGTAGTTATTACCATGCTTCCTGTGATTGTGCTAACATGTGTAAATATGTTACTCCAAAAATGTCTTATCCAATTTGAACTATGGATGGTGTTCATTTCCTTTCCGACTTTTATATCAGGTAGTAGTTAGTATCAGTCTGTGAAGGACATGAACAAACACCAAATCCAACTTCAGTTAAAAAACGATCAGCACCAAAAACCTCTTCATGTTTTTTCTTGAGACTTTCAAGCATGGAGTTGAGTTATTCTGGTTCCAACTTCAATTAAAAAAGATCAACACAATTCACATTTTTTTCTTTGTCGCCTTTCAACCTGGTGGCACATGCATGGTGAGTTTGAACTATTCACATCCTCTTTTCTTTGTCCATCCTGCTATTTTTTCAGGGCATCACATGCAAACGTGAATCAACATGCATATTTGTCGTCCTTAAATCATTCACGTCCTCACCTTCATATATGTGTGTGTGTGAATCAATCTTATTTGATTTTAACTGGCTGTACAGTTAAATTAGCCACTCTTTGAGAATCTGCCATAGCAATCTTCGTATGTCCTTCGTAAGTCCGTTCTCTCATCACCACCTAGGTAGGAAAGAATCATCTGTATCTGTATACAACTTGTGGATATGTGCAAGTCTTGCACGTATATTAATTGGTGTGGTTTGATATAATCAGTCGAGGTGGGACTATTTCATAATTCCAGAACCCTCCCTTCAGTACATAATGATGTCCTAGGTCAACTGGCCGTGGCGTATCAGATTTGGTGCGGGGGTTGAGAGTTTGATTCCACTTTCTAGCACTAATTTTTTGCGCTCTTTTACACAGTACGATGAGTTGGGCCACATCGACGATGGACGAAAGGTGGGCCGGCTGAGTTGGCCTGCCACGACGGACGAAAATCCCAGTTAAAATCATGTTAACGACGGACGGACGAAAATCATGTTAGCACACCTCGGTTGTAGAAAATAATTTATGTGAAAAAAATCTGAAAGCGTAAATTCACGGGAAGAAGCGTATCATGACGGTGAACCCACGGAGTCAATCCGTGTTTTATTATTAGGGATAGATAGATTAATTAGCCACTATATTAGGTCTCTCTTCCTTGGCTTCATCGTTGTCCCTCGTTATCTCTCTCTGAGATCTAATCTGTTAGATCATTAGCAATAGTTTTGATTCCCGAGTCGCTCCTTGAGACCCTGAAACCTAAATGATATATATAAATTAGAAGAATTTAATTCAAGATAGCAAGGTGGGACTATTTATAAATAGACAAATTAACGGATTGGTGGGCTGATTTTGTGTGCGCGCATAGGCCCACCAGGGGCGCCAGATAGGCCCAGCCGGGGACAGACGATTTCGGACTATTTCCTTATGTATCTAATCCTGAATCTGCACGCAATTGTTGTAGTCTGGGTTACAGGATGGTTTATAAATCCTGACCTGCTCTTGCTTATAAGTAGCTGTTCACTTCTAGCATGCCATGACATCCTCGATGAGCTGGAGGTGGGCCGGCGCGGTGGGCGCCGTCAAGAAAAGCCAGGACGAGTGCGTGGTGTCTGCGGAACCCTCCTTCTAGAGGGTCGCCCTCGTCGTCGGATCCACCGGCATCGTCGGCACCTCGCTCGTGGACATACTGCCGCGCCATAACACTCCCGGCGGGCCCTGGAAGGTGTACGCTGTCTCCCGTCGCCCCCTTCCTCCCTGGTGCCCGCTGCCCTCCCCCGCCGTCACACATCTGCTCCTCGACCTGGCCGACCCTACCGCCATAGTGGAGGCCCTCACACCGCTCACCGACATCACCCATGTCTTCTACGCCGCGTGGTCCAGCCACCCGACGGAGGCTCAGAATCGGGAGGCCAACTCCACCATGCTCCGCAACATGCTCTCTGTCGTCGTCCCGGGCTTCCCCGCACTCGCCCACGTCTGCCTACATACCGGCCGCAAGCACTACATCGGCCCTTTTGAGGCCATCGGCTTGCCGTCCCGGACATGCCCCGCCTGGATTACCCCAACTTCTACTACGACCTATAGGATACCCTCTTCGATGAGGTCTCCCGCCGCGACGACGTCGTCAGCTGGTCCGTGCACCGTCCCTCCATGGTCTTTGGGTTCTCTGCCCGGAGTGCCATGAATATCGTGGCCAGCCTATGCGTCTATGCTGCCCTCTGCCGCAAGGAGGGTGCCGTGCTGAGATGGCTTGGCTGGAGGGTCGCCTGGGAGGGTTTCAGCGACGCCTCGGACGCGGACCTCATCGCCGAGCAAGAGATCTGGGCTGTTGTCCATCCGTTGGCAAAGAAGGAAGCTTTCAATTGCAGCAATGGGGATGTGCTCAAGTGGAAGCAACTCTGGCCGATGCTAGCCGATCGTTTCGGGGTGGAATGGGCAGGGTATCAGGGAGAGGACAACCGGTTCATGCTCGCCGACGCCATGGCGGGGAAGGAGGCCGCGTGGGCTGAGATTCTCTGGGAGAATGAGCTTATCACGACAGAGCTCCAGGAGATCGCCAATTGGTGGTTTGTGGATGCCATGTTCAGTGTTGAGATCGAGCATCTGGATAGCATGAACAAGAGCAAGGAGCATGGATTCCTCGGCTTCCGTAACACGGCCAACTCCTTCAACGCATGAATTGACAAGATGAAGGTTCTCAAGATTGTTCCGTGATGCTTTTATTGTCTTTCTATTGTTGTTTGCAACATGCATGCTGCTACACCCCAGTTCATTTCTTTGAAATTAGTTGCAATACATTATTTGTGTCCCATGATATAAAATGTTGTAATCTAGAATAACCTAGGATGACCAAATAAACTCCGCAAGTCGTGAATGAATTATTCGTGCTCATTGCAAAATGTGATTTTTAAATACGGATCCGCTAAAAATCAGTCGACTGAGAAGTCGACTGGCCAGCCGTGCGATCATGTTCGTGTGAAGATTCGCGCTGGGGGCGCTTTGTCCTACTTTTTGGCCCGTGTAAGGCGCGGTCTGGCGCGTTTCATTTTGTCTGTTGAAGCGTGGCCGTGCGTGAGTGTTTGTGCAGGGTGGGCTTTTTTGTTTGTTTGTTTTGACTTGTTTTTTTTTTCTTGGGCCGCTGGGAGGGAAGGGAAGCAGCCAAGCAGGCACCGTGGTAAAGAGGGGAAGGGGAAGAGGGGAGGGGGCAGTTAACTGCAGTTATTTCAGCTCTCTCCATTCTCCCTCTCCCCAAATCCAAAGAAGTGCTCGTTGCTCCTGCAGTTGTTCCCTGACCGACAGATCCGAGCGCTCCTGCAGGGATGGCCGATGCTGCTGGCAGGTGAGTCATCCACAAGCCTGCTTGCTTTTTTTTTTCACGGCACATCATAGATCTGATTGGGCTTGTATGGGTTCCAGGTTTTTTTGTTTTGTATCAAGTATATTGGTTTAGTAGTTTCAAGTAGAGAATCGCCCCCCTGTGTGTAGCTCTTGTTTTTTATTAGATTTTAATTTTTTTCGTGTGTATTAAGATGTATGCTGAATTTTTAGTGGTATATGTAGGTTTGCATGTATCCATATAATGTAGATTCTTTTTTTTCATGGACAGATGTTTGATTACAGTAATCTAGAGTTACTAAAACTATGTTTTTTCATGGACAGAGGTGTTGGATGGTTACTGAAACTATTTTTTTTCTACTAGGAGTTTGTTTTTTTGTTACTAAATCTTTTTGTGTTCAGTAGAAGTTGAAATCATCCCCATGGAAAGTAGAGCATGATGAATCTTTTTCAGTGGACCCATTTTTTTACTAGCAGTGTATGTGGCATTTCGTTTCTCAGATTTTTTTAATCCCAACCCATTTACTTGTGTGGCACTGATTTTTATTTTATTTTTCATTTTGTGTTTTGTAAGTTTCTTGTTAGGAGGCTACATCGAGTTAAGATTTTTTTCATAGAACTAGTAGTAAAGCCAAGCAGCTATAATATTTTTTTCTTAGAACTAGTAGCACCACCATTTTCTATGCTTGTATGTACTTTTCTAGAGAAGTTTGTTCTTTTTTTAGGGTTATTTTAGCTGAGAATATTCTGGTCTAGCATTCAGCAAAAGTACTAGTCAACACTTTTATTAGTTCATGCTATGACTTTTTTTTTCTGAACACTTTAGTGGAACAGTGCACTTTTCCTAGCATGATAGCAAAAATTAATCTAGTCATGTGTCAAGGGGAACAGTGCACGTTTGTTCTATGTCAATCCTGAAACTGGGATTTACTGCATTAATGAAACTTAAACCTTTTTTTGAAATCTGTTAAATCTGGAAATGGTTTTACTTTTTGTTGCTAGTTTTAATCTGAAACTGCTTTTCAATTTGTCCTTTTGTTAAGCTTTTTTGTGGCGCACAGAAAATCCCCAAGAAAGTTGTTGTTGCTGTGCCTTTTGAAGAGCAGGGTGTTGTGGGTATTTATGTTGATGGTGGGAAATTCAGAAAAATCCCATACCACACTTCAGATGACGGTCGCATTGTGTTGGACAGCAAGAAGTGGAAGGAGTTCGCAGCTAGCAGAGGCCTTGCGGTCAATTCAGCAATTCTCATTGGCTTCAAGGAGAGCATTGTTGGGAAACGTAGTAATTTCAAAAAATTTCCTACGCACACGCAAGATCATGGTGATGCATAGCAACGAGAGGTGAGAGTGTTGTCTACGTACCCTCGTAGGCCGAAGCGGAATCGTTGACGCAACGTAGAGGAAGTAGTCGTACGTCTTCCCGGTCCGACCGATCCAAGCGCCGTTACTCCGGCACCTCCGAGTTTTTAGCACATGTACAGCTCGATGACGTTCCCCGGGCTCCGATCCAGCAAAGCTTCGGGGATGAGTTTCGTCAGCACGATGGCGTGATGACGATGATGATGTTCTACCGCCGCAGGGCTTCGCCTAAACACCGCAACGATATGACCGAGGTGGAATATGGTGGAGGGGGGCACCGCACACGGCTGAGGAACGATCACGAAGATCAACTTGTTTGTTCTAGGGTGCCCCCTGCCCCCGTATATAAAGGAGGGAGGGGGAGGCGCGGCCGGCCCCCAAGGGGTGCGCCTGGAGGAGTCCTACTACCACCGGGAGTAGGACTCCCCTCTCTTGCCTTATTGGAGAAGGAAAGGGGAAGGGGGAAAAGGAAAAGGGGGGCGCCGCCCTCCCTTCCTTGTCCTATTCGGACTAGGGGGGAGGGGGCGCGCGGCCTGCCCTGGCCGCCCCTCCTCTTCTCCCTTAAGGCCCATAGAGGCCCATTAACCCCCCGGGGGGTTCCGGTAACCCCCGGTACTCCGGTAAAATGCTGATTTCACCCGGAACAATTCCGATGTCCAAATATAGGCTTCCAATATATCGATCTTTATGTCTCGACCATTTCGAGACTCCTCGTCATGTCCGTGATCACATCCAGGACACCGAATAACCTTCGTTACATCAAAATACATAAACTCATAATAACTGTCATCGTATCGTTAAGCGTGCGGACCCTACGGTTCGATAACAATGTAGACATGACCGAGACACGTCTCAGGTCAATAACCAATAGCGGGACCTGGATGCCCATATTGGCTCCTACATATTCTACGAAGATCTTTATCGGTCAGACCGCATAACAACATACATTGTTCCCTTTGTCATCGGTATGTTACTTGCCCGAGATTCGATCGTCGGTATCCAATACCTAGTTCAATCTCGTTACCGGCAAGTCTCTTTACTCGTTCTGTAATACATCTTCTCACAACTAACTTATTAGTTGCAATGCTTGCAAGGCTTATGTGATGTGCATTACCGAGAGGGCCTAGAGATACCTCTCCGACATTCAGAGTGACAAATCCTAATCTCGAAATACGCCAACCCAACAAGTACTTTCGGAGACACCTGTAGAGAACCTTTATAATCACCCAGTTACGTTGTGACGTTTGGTGGCACATAAAGTGTTCCTACGGTAAACGGGAGTTGCATAATCTCATAGTCATAGGAACATATACAAGTCATGAAGAAAGAAATAGCAACATACTAAACGATTGGGTGCTAAGCTAATGGAATGGGTCATGTCAATCAGATCATTCAACTAATGATGTGACCTCGTTAATCAAATAACAACTCCTTGTCCATGATTAGGAAACTTAACCATCTTTGATTAACGAGCTAGTCAAGTAGAGGCATACTAGTGACACTCTGTTTGTTTATATATCCACACATGTATTATGTTTCCGGTTAATACAATTCTAGCATGAATAATAAACATTTATCATGATATATAAGGAAATAAATAATAACTTTATTATTGCCTCTAGGGCATATTTCCTTCAGTCTCCCACTTGCACTAGAGTCAATAATCTAGATTACACAGTAATGATTCTAACACCCATGGAGTCTTGGTGCTGATCATGTTTTGCTCATGGAAGAGGATTAGTCAACGGGTCTGCTACATTCAGATCCGTATGTATCTTGCAAATCTCTATGTCTCCCACCTGGACTAGATCTCGGATGGAATTGAAGCGTCTCTTGATGTGCTTGGTTCTCTTGTGAAATCTGGATTCCTTTGCCAAGGCAATTGCACCAGTATTGTCACAAAAGATTTTCATTGGACACGGTGCACTAGGTATGACACCTAGATCGGATATGAATTCCTTCATCCAGACTCCTTCATTTGCTGCTTCCGAAGCAGCTATGTACTCCGCTTCACATGTAGATCCCGCCACGACGCTTTGTTTAGAACTGCACCAACTGACAGCTCCACCGTTTAATGTAAACACGTATCCGGTTTGCGATTTAGAATCGTCCGGATCAGTGTCAAAGCTTGCATCAACGTAACCGTTTACGATGAGCTCTTTGTCACCTCCATATACGAGAAACATTTCCTTAGTCCTTTTCGGGTACTTCAGGATGTTCTTGACCGCTGTCCAGTGATCCACTCCTGGATTACTTTGGTACCTCCCTGCTAAACTTATAGCAAGGCACACATCAGGCCTGGTACACAGCATTGCATACATGATAGAACCTATGGCTGAAGCATAGGTAACATCTTTCATCTTCTCTCTATCTTCTGCAGTGGTCGGGCATTAACTTCACACCTTGTAACACAGGCAAGAACCCTTTCTTTGCTTGATCCATTTTGAACTTCTTCAAAACTTTGTCAAGGTATGTGCTTTGTGAAAGTCCAATTAAGCGTTTTGATCTATCTCTATAGATCTTAATGCCCCGTATGTAAACAGCTTCACCGAGGTCTTTTATTGAAAAACTCTTATTCAAGTATCCCTTTATGCTATCCAGAAATTCTATATCATTTCCAATTAGTAATATGTCATCTACATACAATATCAGAAATGCTACAGAGCTCCCACTCACTTTCTTGTAAATACAGGCTTCTCCAAAAGTCTGTACAAACCCAAATGCTTTGATCACACTATCAAAGCGTTTATTCCAACTCCGAGAGGCTTGCACCAGTCCATAAATGGATCGCTGGAGCTTGCACACTTTGTTAGCTCCCTTTGGATCGATAAAACCTTCTGGTTGTATCATATACAACTCTTCTTCCAGAAATCCATTCAGGAATGCAGTTTTTACATCCATTTGCCAAATTTCATAATCATAAAATGCGGCAATTGCTAACATGATTCGGACAGACTTAAGCATCGCTACGGGTGAGAAGGTCTCATCGTAGTCAATCCCTTGAACTTGCCGAAAACCTTTTGAGACAAGTCGAGCTTTGTAGACAGTAACATTACCGTCAGCGTCAGTCTTCTTCTTGAAGATCCATTTATTCTCAATTGCTTGCCGACCATCGGGCAAGTCAACCAAAGTCCATACTTTGTTATCATACATGGATCCCATCTCAGATTTCATGGCTTCCAGCCATTTTGCGGAATCTAGGCTCACCATCGCTTCTTCATAGTTCGTAGGTTCGTCATGGTCTAGTAGCATGACTTCCAGAACAGGATTGCCGTACCACTCTGGCGCGGATCTTACTCTGGTTGATCTACGAGGTTCTGTAGTAACTTGATCTGAAGCTCTATGATCATCATCATTAACTTCCTCACTAATTGGTTTAGATGTCACAGAAACTGGTTCCTGTGATGCACTTCTTTCCAATAAGGGAGCAGGTATAGTTACCTCATCAAGTTCTACTTTCCTCCCATCACTTCTTTCGAGAGAAACTCTTTTTCTAGAAAGGATCCATTTTTAGCAACGAATGTCTTGCCTTCGGATTTGTGATAGAAGGTGTACCCAACAGTCTCCTTTGGGTATCCTATGAAGACACATTTCTCCGATTTGGGTTCGAGCTTATCAGGTTGAAGCTTTTTTACATAAGCATCGCAGCCCCAAACTTTAAGAAACGACAACTTTGGTTTCTTGCCAAACCATAGTTTATAAGGCGTCGTCTCAACGGATTTTGATGGTGTCCTATTTAACGTGAATGCGGCCGTCTCTAAAGCATAACCCCAAAACGATAGCGGTAAATCTGTAAGAGACATCATAGATCGCACCATATCAAGTAAAGTATGATTACGACGTTCGGACACACCATTACGCTGTGGTTTTCCGGGCGGCGTGAGTTGCGAAACTATTCCGCATTGTTTCAAATGTAGACCAAACTCGTAACTCAAATATTCTCCTCCATGATCAGATCGTAGAAACTTTATTTTCTTGTTACGATGATTTTCAACTTCACTCTGAAATTCTTTGAACTTTTCAAATGTTTCAGACTTGTGTTTCATTAAGTAGATATATCCATATCTGCTTAAATCATCTGTGAAGGTGAGAAAATAACGATATCCGCCACGAGCCTCAACATTCATCGGACCACATACATCCGTATGTATGATTTCCAACAAATCTGCTGCTCTCTCCATAGTACCGGAGAACGGTGTTTTAGTCATCTTGCCCATAAGGCACGGTTCGCAAGTACCAAGTGATTCATAATCAAGTGGTTCCAAAAGTCCATCAGTATGGAGTTTCTTCATGCGCTTTACACCGATATGACCTAAACGGCAGTGCCACAAATAAGTTGCACTATCATTATCAACTCTGCATCTTTTGGCTTCAACATTATGAATATGTGTATCACTACTATCGAGATTCATCAAAAAATAGACCACTCTTCAAGGGTGCATGACCATAAAAGATATTACTCATATAAATAGAACAACCATTATTCTCTGATTTAAATGAATAACCGTCTCGCATCAAACAAGATCCAGATATAATGTTCATGCTCAACGCTGGCACCAAATAACAATTATTCAGGTCTAATACTAATCCCGAAGGTAGATGTAGAGGTAGTGTGCCGACTACGATCACATCGACTTTGGAACCATTTCCCACGCGCATCGTCACCTCGTCCTTTGCCAGTGTTCGCTTAATCCGTAGTCCCTGTTTTGAGTTGCAAATATTAGCAACAGAACCAGTATCAAATACCCAGGTGCTACTGCGAGCTCTAGTAAGGTACACATCAATAACATGTATATCACATATACCTTTGTTCACCTTGCCATCCTTCTTATCCGCCAAATACTTGGGGCGGTTCCGCTTCCAGTGACCAGTCTGCTTGCAGTAGAAGCACTCAGTTTCAGGCTTAGGTCAAGACTTGGGTTTCTTCTCTTGAGCAGCAACTTGCTTGCTGTTCTTCTTGAAGTTCCCCTTCTTCTTCCCTTTGCCCTTTTTCTTGAAACTAGTAGTCTTGTTGACCATCAACACTTGATGCTCCTTCTTGATTTCTACCTCCGCAGCCTTTAGCGTTGCGAAGAGCTCGGGATTTTGTAATATCCATCCCTTGCATATTATAGTTCATCACGAAGCCTTTGTAGCTTGGTGGAAGTGATTGTAGAATTCTGTCAATGACGCAATCATCCGGAAGATTAACTACCAGTTGAATCAAGTGATTATAATACCCAGACATCTTGAGTATATGCTCACTGACAGAACCATTCTCCTCCATCTTGCAGCTATAGAACTTATTGGAGACTTCATATCTCTCAATCCGGGCATTCTGTTGGAATATAAACTTCAACTCCTGGAACATATCATATGCCCCATGGTGTTCAAAACGTCGTTGAAGTCCCGGTTCTAAGCCGTAAAGCATGGCACACTAAACTATCGAGTAGTCATCAGCTTTGCTCTGCCAGACGTTCATAACATCTGGTGTTGCTCCTGCAGCAGGCCTGGCACCCAGCGGTGCTTCCAGGACGTAATTCTTCTGTGCAGCAATGAGGATAACCCTCAAGTTACGGACCCAGTCCGTGTAATTGCTACCATCATCTTTCAACTTTGCTTTCTCAAGGAACGCATTAAAATTCAACGGAACAACAGCACGGGCCATCTATCTACAATCAACATAAACAAGCAAGATACTATCAGGGACTAAGTTCATGATAAATTTAAGTTCAATTAATCATATTACTTAAGAACTCCCACTTAGATAGACATCCCTCTAATCTTCTAAGTGATCACGTGATCCAAATCAAACTAAACCATAACCGATCATCACGTGAAATGGATTAGTCTTCAATGGTGAACATCATTATGTTGATCATATCTACTATATGATTCACGCTCGACCTTTCGGTCTCCGTGTTCCGAGGCCATATCTTCATATGCTAGGCTCGTCAAGTATAACCCGAGTATTCTGCGTGTGCAAAAACTGGCTTGCACCCGTTGTAGATGGACGTAGAGCTTATCACACCTGATCATCACGTGGTGTCTGGGCACGACGAACTTTGGCAACGGTGCATACTCAGGGAGAACACTTCTTGATAATTAGTGAGAGATCATCTTATAATGCTACCGTCAATCAAAGCAAGATAAGATGCATAAAAAGATAAACATCACAAGCAATCAATATAAGTGATATGATATGGCCATCATCATCTTGTGCTTGTGATCTTCATCTCCGCAGCACCGTCATGATCACCATCGTGACCGGCGCGACACCTTGATCTCCATCGTAGCACCGTTGTCGTCTCGCCAATCTTATGCTTCTACGACTATCACTACCGCTTAGTGATAAAGTAAAGCATTACAGGGCGATTGCATTGCATACAATAAAGCGACAACCATATGGCTCCTGCCAGTTGCCGATAACTCAGTTACAAAACATGATCATCTCATACAATAAAATTTAGCATCATGTCTTGACCATATCACATCACAACATGCCCTGCAAAAACAAGTTAGACGTCCTCTACTTTGTTTGTTGCAAGTTTTACGTGGCTGCTACGGGCTTAAGCAAGAACCAATCTCACCTACGCATCAAAACCACAACGATAGTTTGTCAAGTTGATGTCGTTTTAACCTTCGCAAGGACCGGGCGTAGCCACACTCGGTTCAACTAAAGTTGGAGAAACTGACACCCGCCAGCCACCTGTGTGCAAAGCACGGCGGTAGATGAAGGAAATATGCCCTAGAGGCAATAATAAAATTATTATTTATTTCCTTACATATCATGATAAATGTTTATTATTCATGCTAGAATTGTATTAACTGGAAACATAATACATGTGTGGATACATAGACAAACAGAGTGTCACTAGTATGCCTCTACTTGACTAGCTTGTTAATCAAAGATGGTTAAGTTTCCTAACCATGGACAAAGGAGTTGTCATTTGATTAACAAGGTCACATCATTAGTTGAATGATCTGATTGACATGACCCATTCCATTAGCATAGCACCCGATCGTTTAGTATGTTGCTGTTGCTTTTATCCATGACTTATACATGTTCCTTTGACTATGAGATTATGCAACTCCCGTTTGCCGGAGGAACACTTTGGGTGCTACCAAACGTCACAACGTAACTGGGTGATTATAAAGGAGTACTACAGGTGTCACCAAAGGTAGATGTTGGGTTGGCGTATTTGGAGATTAGGATTTGTCACTCCAATTATGGGAGAGGTATCTCTGGGCCCTCTCGGTAATGCACATCAGTTAAGCCTTGCAATCATTGCAACTAATGAGTTAGTTGCGGGATGATGTATTACGGAACGAGTAAAGAGACTTGCCGGTAACGAGATTGAACTAGGCATTGGATACCGACGATCGAATCTCGGGCAAGTAACATACCGATGGACAAAGGGAACAACGTATGTTGTTATGCGGTCTGACCGATAAAGATCTTCGTAGAATATGTAGGAGCCAATATGGGCATCCAGGTCCCGCTATTGGTTATTGACCGGAGATGTGTCTCGGTCATGTCTACATTGTTCTCGAACCGTAGGGTCCGCACGCTTAAGGTTACGATGACAGTTATTATGAGTTTATGATTTTTGATGTACCGAAGGAGTTCGGAGTCCTGGATGAGATCGGGGACATGACGAGGAGTCTCGAAATGGTCGAGACGTAAAGATCGATATATTGGACGACTATATTCGGACATCGGAAGGGTTCTGAGTGGTTCGGGTATTTTCGGAGGTACCGGGGAGTTACGGGAATACGAGGAAGAAAGGAATGGGCCTTGATGGGCCTTAGAGGGAAGGACCAGGAGGTGGCGCGCGCCCCTCCCAAGCCCAGTCCGAATTGGACAAGGGGTTTGGGGCGCGGCCCCTCTCTCCCTTCCTTCCCCTCTTCCCCTCTTTCCCCCCTTGACCTAGTTGGACTAGGAAAGGTGGAATCCTACTCCCGGTGGGAGTAGGACTCCCCTGGCGCGCCCAAACCTAGGGCCGGCCTCCTCCCTCCCTTGCTCCTTTATATACGGGGGCAGGGGGCACCCCATGGACACACAAGTTGATCTTCATGATCGTTCCTTAGCCGTGTACGGTGCCCCCCTCCACCATATTCCACCTCGGTCATATCGTTACGGTGCTTAGGCGAAGCCCTGCGACGGTAGAACATCAAGATCGTCACCACGCCGTTGTGCTGAAGGAACTCCTCCCCGACGCTTTGCTGGATCGGAGCCCGGGGATCGTCATCGAGTTGAACGTGTGCCAAGAACTCGGAGGTGCCGGAGTAACGGTGCTTGGATCGATCGGATCGTGAAGACGTACGACTACATCAACCGCGTTGATATAACGCTTCCGCTTTCGGTCTACGAGGGTACGTAGACAACACTCTCCCCTCTCGTTGTTATGCATCACCATGATCTTGCGTGTGCGTAGGAATTTTTTTGAAATTACTACGTTCCCCAACAGTGGCATCCGAGCCTAGGTTTTTATGGTTTGATGTTATTTGCACGAGTAGAACACAAGTGAGTTGTGGACGATACAAGTCATACTGCCTACCAGCATGTCATACTTTGGGTCAGCGGTATTGTTGGATGAGACGACCCGGACCAACCTTACGCGTACGCTTACGCGAGACCGGTTCCCTCGACGTGCTTTGTACACAGATGGCTTGCGGGAGACTGTCTCACCAACTTTAGTTGAACCGAGTATGGCTACGCCCGGTCCTTGAGAAGGTTAAAACGGAGTCTATTTGACGAAGTATCGTTGTGAATTTGATGCGTAGGTGAGATTGGTTCTTGCTTCAGCCCGTAGCAGCCACGTAAAATTTGCAACAAACAAAGTAGAGGACGTCTAACTTGTTTTTGCAGGGCATGTTGTGATGTGATATGGTCAAGACATGATGCTAAATTTTATTGTATGAGATGATCATGTTTTGTAACCGAGCTATCGGCAACCGGCAGGAGCCGTATGGTTGTCGCTTTATTGTATGCAATGCAATCGCCCTGTAATGCTTTACTTTATCACTAAGCGGTAGCGATAGTCGTAGAAGCATAAGATTGGCGAGACGACAACGATGCTACGATGGAGATCAAGGTGTCGCGCCGGTGACGATGGTGATCATGACAGTGCTGCGGAGATGGAGATCACAAGCACAAGATGATGATGGCCATATCATATCACTTATATTGATTGCATGTGATGTTTATCTTTTTATGCATCTTATCTTGCTTTGATTGACGGTAGCATTATAAGATGATCTCTCACTAATTATCAAGAAGTGTTCTCCCTGAGTATGCACCGTTGCGAAAGTTCTTCGTGCTGAGACACCACGTGATGATCGGGTGTGATAGGCTCTACGTTCAAATACAACGGGTGCAAAACAGTTGCACACGCGGAATACTCAGGTTATACTTGACGAGCTATGCATATAAGATATGACCTCGGAACACGGAGACCGAAAGGTCGAGCGTGAATCATATAGTAGATATGATCAACATGATAATGTTCACCATTGAAAACTAATCCATTTCACGTGATGATTGGTTATGGTTTAGTTTGATGTGGATCACGTGATCACTTAGAGGATTAGAGGGATATCTATCTAAGTGGGAGTTCTTAAGTAATATGATTAATTGAACTTTAATTTATCATGAACTTAGTCCTGGTAGTATTAGCATATCTATGTTGTAGATCAATAACTCGCGTTGTTGCTTTCATATGTTTATGTTGATATGTTCCTAGAGAAAATTGTGTTGAAAGATGTTAGTAGCAATGATGCGGATTGGATCCGTGATCTGAGGTTTATCCTCATTGCTGCACAGAAGAATTATGTCCTTGATGCACCGCTAGGTGAGGGACCTATTGCAGGAGCAGATGCAGACGTTATGAACGTTTTGCTAGCTCAATATGATGACTACTTAATAGTTTAGTGCACCATGCTTAACGGCTTAGAATCGGTACTTCAAGGACGTTTTGCACGTCATGGACCATATGAGATGTTCCAGGAGTTGAAGTTAATATTTCAAGCAAATACCCGAGTTGAGAGATATGAAGTCTCCAACAAGTTCTATAGCTAAAAGATGGAGGAGAATCGCTCAACTAGTGAGCATGTGCTCAGATTGTCTGGGTACTACAATCGCTTGAATCCAGTGGGAGTTATTCTTCCAGATAAGATAGTGATTGACAGAATTCTCTAGTCACCATCACCAAGTTAGTAGAACTTCGTGATGAACTATAATATGCAAGGGATGACGAAAGTAATTCCCAAGCTCTTCGTGATGCTGAAATCGAAGAAGGTAGAAATCAAGAAAAACATCAAGTGTTGATGGTTAACAAGACCACTAGTTTCAAGAAAAGGGCAAAGGGATAGAAGGGAACTTCAAGAAGAACAGCAAGCAAGTTGCTGCTCAAGTGAAGAAGCCCAAGTCTGGTCCTAAGCCTGAGACTAAGTGCTTCTACTGCAAAGGGACTGGTCACTGGAAGCGGAATTACCCCAAGTGATTGGCGGATAAGAAGGATGGCAAAGTGAACATAAGTATATTTTATACATGTTATTGATGTGGACTTTACTAGTGTTTATAGCAACCCCTCAGTATTTGATACTAGTTCAGTTGCTAAGATTACTAACTCAAAACAGGAGTTGCAGAATAAACAGAAACTAGTTAAGGGTGAAGTGACGATGTATGTTGGAAGTAGTTCCAAGATTGATATGATCATCATCACACACTTCCCTATACTTTCGGGATTAGTGTTGAACCTAAATAAGTGTTATTTGGTGTTTGCGTTGAGCATAAATATGATTTGATCATGTTTATTGCAATACAGTTATTCATTTAAGTTAGAGAACAATTGTTGTTCTGTTTACATGAATAAAACCTTCTATGGTCATACACACCAACAAAATGGTTTGTTGGATCTCGATCGTAGTGATACACATATTCATAATATTGAAGCCAAAAGATGCGAAGTTAATAATGATAGTGCAACTTATTTGTGGCACTGCAGTTTAGGTCATATTGGTGTAAAGCGCATGAAAAAACTCCATGCTAATGGGATTTTGGAATCACTTGATTAGGAATCACTTGATGCTTGCGAACCATGCATTATGGGCAAGATGACTAAAACGCCGTTCTCCGGAACAATAAAGCAAGCAACAGATTTGTTGGAAATCATACATACCGATGTATGTGGTCCAATGAATATTAAGGCTTGCAGCGGGTATCATTATTTTCTGGCCTTCACAGATGATTTGAGCAGATATGGGTATATCTTCTTGATGAAGCACAAGTCTGAAACATTTGAAAATGTTCAAAGAGTTTCAGAGTGGAGTGGAGAATCATCGTAACAAGAAAATAAAAGTTTCTACGATATGATCGTGGAGGAGAATATTTGAGTTACGAGTTTGGTCTTCAATTAAAACAATGTGGAATAGTTTCACAAACTCATGCCACCTGGAACACCACAACATAATGGTGTGTCCGGACGTCATAATCGTACTTTATTGGATATAGTACAATCTATGAAGTTTCTTACCGATTTACCAATATCGTTTTGGGGTCATGCATTAGAGACAGCTGCATTCACGTTTAAAAGGGCACCATCTAAGTCCGTTGAGACAACACAATCTGAACTGTGGTTTAGCAAGAAACCAAAGTTGTCGTTTCTTAAAGTTTGGGATTGTGATGCTTATGTGAAAAAGTTTCATCCTGATAAGCTCAAACCCAAATCGGAGAAATATGTCTTCGTAGGATACCCAAAGGAGACAGTTGGGTACACCTTCTATCACAGATCCGAAGGCAAGACATTCGTTGCTGAGAATGGATACTTTCTAGAGAAGGAGTTTCTCTCGAAAGAAGTGAGTGGGAGGAAAGTAGAAAACTTGATAAGGTAATTGTACCTTCTCCCTTATTGGACAGTAGTTCATCACAGAAATCTGTTCTTGTGACTACTACACCAATTAGTGAGGAAGCTAATGATGATGATCATGTAACTTTAGATCAAGTCACTACCGAATCTCGTAGGTAAACCAGAGTGAGATCCGCACCAGAGTGGTACGGTAATCCTGTTCTGGAAGTCATGTTACTAGAACATGACGAACTTGCGAACTATGAGGAAGCGATGATGAGCCCAGATTCCGCAAAATGGCTTAAAGCCATGAAATCTGAGATGGGATCCATGTATGAGAACAAAGTATGGACTTTGATGGATTTGCCCGATGATCGGCAAGCCATAGAAAATAAATGGATCTTCAAGAGGAGGACAGAAGCTGATAGTAGTGTTACTATCTACAAAGCTAGAATTGTCGCAAAAGGTTTTCGACAAGTTCAAAGTGTTGACCACGATGAGAGTTTCTCACTCGTATCCATGCTTAAGTCTGTCCGAATCATGTTAGCAATTGCCGCATTTTATGAAATCTGGCAAATGGATAAAACAAAACTGCATTCCTTAATGGATTTATTAAAGAAGAGTTGTATATGATGCAACCAGAAGGTTTTCTCAATCCTAAAGGTGCTAACAAAATGTGCAAGCTCCAGCGATCCATCTATGGACTGGTGCAAACATCTCGGAGTTGGAATATACGCTTTGATGAGTTGATCAAAGCATATAGTTTTATACAGACTTGCGGTGAAGCCTGTATTTACAAGAAAGTGGGTGGGAGCACTACAGCATTTCTGATAAGTATATGTAAATGACATATTGTTGATCGGAAATAATGTAGAATTATTCTGCAAAGCATAAAGGAGTGTTTGAAAGAAGTTTTTCGAAGAAGGACCTTGGTAAAGCTGCTTACATATTGAGCATCAAGATCTATAGAGATAGATCAAGACGCTTGATAAGTTTTCAATGAGTGCATACCTTGACAAGATTTTGAAGTAGTTCAAAATGGAACAGTCAAAGAAAGAGTTCTTTCCTGCGTTACAAGGTATGAAGTTGAGTAAAGACTCAAAACTCGACCACGGCAGAAGATAGAAAGAGAATGAAAGTCATTCCCTATGCCTTGGCCATAGGTTCTATAAAGTATGCCATGCTGTGTACCAGATCTATTGTATACCCTACACTGAGGAGTACAATAGTGATCTAGGAGTAGATCACTGGACAACGGTCAAAATTATCCTTAGTGGAATAAGGATATGTTTCTCGATTATGGAAGTGACAAAAGGTTCGTCGTAAAGGGTTACGTCGATGCAAGTTTTGACACCGATCTGGATGACTCTAAGTCTCGATCTAGATACATATTGAAAGTGGGAGCAATTAGCTAGAGTAGCTCCGTGCAGAGCATTGTAGACATAGAAAATTGCAAAACACATAACGGATCTGAATGTGGCAGACCCGTTGACTAAACTTCTCTCACAAGCAAAACATGATCACACCGTAGTACTCCTTGGGTGTTAATCACATAGCGATGTGAACTAGATTACTGAATCTAGCAAACCCTTTGGGTGTTGGTCACATGGCGATGTGAACTATGGGTGTTAATCACATGATGATGTGAACTATCGAGTTAATCACATGGTGATGTGAGTTAATCACATGGTGATGTGAGTTAATCACATGGTGATGTGACCTAGATTATTGACTCTAGTGCAAGTGGGAGACTGAAGGAAATATGCCCTAGAGGCAATAATAAAGTTATTATTTATTTCCTTACATATCATGATAAATGTTTATTATTCATGCTAGAATTGGATTAACTGGAAACATAATACATGTGTGGATACATAGACAAACAGAGTGTCACTAGTATGCCTCTACTTGACTAGCTTGTTAATCAAAGATGGTTAAGTTTCCTATCCATGGACAAAGGAGTTGTCATTTGATTAACAAGGTCACATCATTAGTTGAATGATCTGATTGACATGACCCATTCCATTAGCATAGCACCCGATTGTTTAGTATGTTGCTGTTGCTTTTATCCATGACTTATACATGTTCCTTTGACTATGAGATTATGCAACTCCCGTTTGCCAGAGGAACACTTTGGGTGCTACCAAACGTCACAACGTAACTGGATGATTATAAAGGAGTACTACAGGTGTCACCAAAGGTAGATGTTGGGTTGGCGTATTTCGAGATTAGGATTTGTCACTCCAATTATGGGAGAGGTATCTCTGGGCCCTCTCGGTAATGCACATCACTTAAGCCATGCAAGCATTGCAACTAATGAGTTAGTTGCGGGATGATGTATTACAGAACGAGTAAAGAGACTTGCCGGTAACGAGATTGAACTAGGTATTGGATACCGACGATCGAATCTCGGGCAAGTAACATACCGATGGACAAAGGGAACAACGTATGTTGTTATGCGGTCTGACCGATAAAGATCTTCGTAGAATATGTAGGAGCCAATATGGGCATCCAGGTCCCGCTATTGGTTATTGACCGGAGATGTGTCTCGGTCATGTCTACATTGTTCTCGAACCGTAGGGTCCGCACGCTTAAGGTTACGATGACAGTTATTATGAGTTTATGAGTTTTGATGTACCGAAGGAGTTCGGAGTCCCGGATTAGATCGGGGACATGACGAGGAGTCTCGAAATGGTCGAGACGTAAAGATCGATATATTGGACGACTATATTCGGACATCGGAAGGGTTCTGAGTGGTTCGGATATTTTCGGAGGTACCGGGGAGTTACGGGAATACGAGGAAGAAGCAATGAGCCTTGATGGGCCTTAGAGGGAAGGACCAGGAGGTGGCGCGCGCCCCTCCCAAGCCCAGTCCGAATTGGACAAGGGGTTTGGGGCGCGGCCCCTCTCTCCCTTCCTTCCCCTCTTCCCCTCTTTCCCCCTTGACCTAGTTGGACTAGGAAAGGTGGAATCCTACTCCCGGTGGTAGTAGGACTCCCCTGGCGCGCCCAAACCTAGGGCCGGCCTCCTCCCTCCCTTGCTCCTTTATATACGGGGGCAGGGGGCACCCCATGGACACACAAGTTGATCTTCGTGATCATTCCTTAGCCGTGTGCGGTGCCCCCCTCGACCATATTCCACCTCGGTCATATCGTTGTAGAACATCAAGATCGTCACCACGCCATTGTGCTGACGGAACTCCTCCCCGACGCTTTGCTGGATCGGAGCCCGGGGATCGTCATCGAGCTGAACGTGTGCCAAGAACTCGGAGGTGCCGGAGTAACGGTGCTTGGATCGGTCGGATCGTGAAGACGTACGACTACATCAACCGCGTTGATATAACGCTTCCGCTTTCGGTCTACGAGGGTACGTAGACAACACTCTCCCCTCTCGTTGCTATGCATCACCATGATCTTGCGTGTGCGTAGGAATTTTTTTGAAATTTCTACGTTCCCCAACAGTAGAACCAGTCTTGCGTAAGCGTACGCGTAATGTCGGTCCGGGCCGCTTCATCCAACAATACCGCCGAACCAAAGTATGACATGCTGGTAGGCAGTATGACTTATATCGCCCACAACTCACTTGTGTTCTACTCATGCAAAACATCAAACCATAAAACCTAGGCTCGGATGCCACTGTTGGGGAATGTAGTAATTTCAAAAAAATTCCTACGCACACGCAAGATCATGGTGATGCATAGCAACAAGAGGCGAGAGTGTTGTCTACGTACCCTCGTAGACCGAAGCGGAAGTGTTGACGCAACATAGAGGAAGTAGTCGTACGTCTTCCCGGTCCGACCGATCCAAGCGCCGTTACTCCGGCACCTCCGAGTTCTTAGCACACGTACAGCTCGATGACGTTCCCCGGGCTCCGATACAGAAAAGCTTCGGGGATGAGTTTCGTCAGCACGACGGCGTGATGATGATGATGATGTTCTACCGACGCAGGGCTTCGCCTAAACACTGCAACGATATGACCGAGGTGGAATATGGTGGAGGGGGGCACCGCTCATGGCCGAGGAACGATCACGAAGATCAACTTGTGTGTTCTAGGGTGCCCCCCTGCTCTCGTATATAAAGGAGGGAGGGGGAGGCGCGGCCGGCCCCCAAGGGGTGCGCCTGGAGGAGTCCTACTCCCACCGGGAGCAGGATTCCCCTCTCTTGCCTTGTTGGAGAAGGAAAGGGGAAGGGGGAAAGGAAAAGGGGGGCGCCGCCCCCCCCTTCCTTGTCCTATTCGGACTAGGGGGGGAGGGGGCGCGCGACCTGCCCTGGCCGGCCCTCCTCTTCTCCCTTAAGGCCCATAGAGGCCCATTAACCCCCCGGGGGTTCCGGTAACCCCCGGTACTCCGGTAAAATGCCGATTTCACTCGAAACAATTCCGATGTCCAAATATAGGCTTCCAATATATCGATCTTTATGTCTCGACCATTTCGAGACTCCTCGTCATGTCCGTGATCACATCCAGGACACCGAACAACCTTCGGTACATCAAAATACATAAACTCATAATAACTGTTATCCTAACGTTAAGCGTGCGGACCCTATGGTTCGAGAACAATGTAGACATGACCGAGACACGTCTCAGGTCAATAACCAATAGCGGGACCTGGATGCCCATATTGGCTCCTGCATATTCTACGAAGATCTTTATCGGTCAGACCGCATAACAACATACGTTGTTCCCTTTGTCATCGGTATGTTACTTGCCCGAGATTCGATCGTCGGTATCCAATACCTAGTTCAATCTCGTTACCGGCAAGTCTCTTTACTCGTTCTGTAATACATCATATCACAACTAACTTATTAGTTGCAATGCTTGCAAGGCTTATGTGATGTGCATTACCGAGAGGGCCCAGAGATACCTCTCCGACATTCGGAGTGACAAATCCTAATCTCGAAATACGCCAACCCAACAAGTACTTTTGGAGACACCTGTAGAGCACCTTTATAATCACCCAGTTACGTTGTGACGTTTGGTGGCACAAAAAGTGTTCCTACGGTAAACGGGAGTTGCATAATCTCATAGTCACAGGAACATGTATAAGTCATGAAGAAAGCAATAGCAACATACTAAACGATCGGGTGCTAAGCGAATGGAATGGGTCATGTCAATCAGATCATTCAACTAATGATGTGACCTCGTTAATCAAATAACAACTCCTTGTCCATGGTTAGGAAACTTAACCATCTTTGATTAACGAGCTAGTCAAGTAGAGGTAGACTAGTGACACTCTGTTTGTTTATATATCCACACATGTATTATGTTTCTGGTTAATATAATCCTAGCATGAATAATAAACATTTATCATGATATATAAGGAAATAAATAATAACTTTATTATTGCCTCTAGGGCATATTTCCTTCAAGCATGACTGGCGGTGTTGATGTCTTGCTCGGGATCAAGATTCTAGGCTAGGCACTCTTTGACCAGGGGGACCGAAAGACAATACACCTATGATAGGTCAAGACCCGATGAACCTTTTTTTACGCTATGTTGAACTCTTTGTTAGTTAACTCGTATCTCAAGAACCGTTGTTATGTGTTGATGTTTAATGCCACTCTATGTTTTTTATGCTTTTCGTGGGAAAACTATGTGTATTTTCTATCCATGTTTGAAATCTTTTTTTTGTTTCCCCCATGATGAAGCATCTATGTTTCAGGCTGTCTTTATATCTTCTTTTTTATGTGCATTTATTGTGTTTTGTAGTTTCATTAGTTTTTTCAAAACGCCCCCACGAACGAGAGAAACAATTCAGAGATAATGTTCTGAAACGAAAATAACAATGCATATATGTGTTGTTCATTTTTAAGGATTTTTTAAAGAAATGTTGGCAATCGTTTAGGTTTTGTTTTGCACAATCGTTTTGTTTAAGAATTACTATGCTTTTTTTCTTTTCATAGGGGTTTTGTTTTCCAGTACTTTTTACGAAGGGATTTTTTAAACCAACATGGTTTGCAACTAGTCTTTTTTTGCTTGGTCGGAAGGGGGCAGCTCTCGTGAATCCTCTACCCTCGTTATGTGTCACACGAGCACCATAACACCCCCGTTTTCTTCCATGCCCGCGAACACAAATCAAGCACCCCATCTCACAACTACTTTGTGGTTTTTCTTATTTTTAAAAAATCATATATAATTTTTTCCTTATTTTGCAGTTAATTTTTTGTTTTTACCAAGGATTAAGGAAAAATCGATTATGTTTTTTGTATCTGATTCTGACAACGGAGCTCATTTTCTCAAAAACAAGGAGCCTATTAAAGGAGAGAGGAGCAACTTGGGGACCTTTGTTTTCTCGCAAGGGGCGGCGCCGAGAGAGAGGGGCCCAGTTGCATGTCCCACACTAGGCACGCAACTGCATGTCTTCCAGCATGGTCGCAACTGGGGACCTTTGTTTTGTTGGACGGGGCGGCATCGAGAAAGAGGGGGCCAGTTGCATGTCCAAACACTAGGAATGCAACTGCATGTCTTCCAGCAAGGTCGCAATTGCATGTCTTATAACTTGGTTGCAAGTCAACTTTCAGTTATGTTGTACGAGGAGAGGGGCCAGTTGCATTCCCCACAACAGGCATGTAACTGCATGTCTTTCTAACTTGGTCACAATTGGGGACCTTTGTTTTGTCAGAGCAAGCTGCGTCGAGAGAGAGGGGCCCAGTTGCATGTCCCACACTAGGCACGCAACTGCATGTCTTCCAGCATGGTCGCAACTAGGGACCTTTGTTTTGTCGGAGGGGGCAGCGTCAAGAGAGGGGGGGCAATTGCATGTCCCGGCACTAGGCACGCAAGTGCTTGTCTTCCAGCATGGTCGCAATTACATGTCTTATAACGTGGTTGCAATTTGACTTTCATTTTTGTTGTACGGGGAGAGGGGCCAGTTGCATGCCCCACAACAGGCATGCAACTGCATGTCTTTCTAACTTGGTCGCAACTGGGGGACCTTTGTTTTGTCGGAGGGGGTGACATCGAGAAAGAGGGGCTCAGTTGCATGGTCAACTATACGCATGCAACTGCATGTCTTTCCAGCATGGTCGGAATTGCATGTCTTATAACTTGGTTGCAAATCGACTTTCATTCTATTTTGTACGGGGAGAGGGGCCAGTTGCTGAAGGAAATATGCCCTAGAGGCAATAATAAAGTTATTATTTATTCCCTTATATCATGATAATTGTTTATTATTCATGCTAGAATTGTATTGACCGGAAACATAATACATGTGTGAATACATAGACAAACAGAGTGGCACTAGTATGCCTCTACTTGACTAGCTCGTTATTCAAAGATGGTTATGTTTCCTAACCATGAACAAACAGTTGTTATTTGATTAATAGGATCACATCAATAGTTGAATGATCTGATTGACATGACCCATTCCATTAGCTTAGCACCCGATCGTTTAGTATGTTGCTATTGCTTTCTTCATGACTTATACATGTTCCTATGACTATGAGATTATGCAACTCCCGTTTACCGGAGGAACACTTTGTGTGCTACCAAACGTCACAACGTAACTGGGTGATTATAAAGGTGCTCTACAGGTGTCTCCAAAGGTAAATGTTGGGTTGGCGTATTTCGAGATTAGGATTTGTCACTCCAATTGTCGGAGAGGTATCTCTGGGCCCTCTCGGTAATGCACATCACTTAAGCCTTGCAAGCATTGCAACTAATGAGTTAGTTGCGGGATGATGTATTACGGAACGAGTAAAGAGACTTGCCGGCAACGAGATTGAACTAGGTATTGGATACCGACGATCGAATCTCGGGCAAGTAACATACCAATGACAAAGGGAACAACGTATGTTGTTATGCGGTCTGACCGATAAAGATCTTCATAGAATATGTAGGAGCCAATATGAGCATCCAGGTTCCGCTATTGGTTATTGACCGGAGACGTGTCTCGGTCATGTCTACATTGTTCTCGAACCGTAGGGTCCACACCCTTAAGGTTTCGATGACAGTTATATTATGAGTTTATGAGTTTTGATGTACCGAAGGAGTTCGGAGTCCCGGATGAGATCGGGGACATGACGAGGAGTCTCGAAATGGTCGAGACGTAAAGATCGCTATATTGGACGACTATATTCGGACATCGGAAATGTTCCGAGTGGTTCGGGTGTTTTTCGGAGTACCGAGGAGTTACGGGAATACGGGGGAGAAGTATTGGGCCTTATTGGGCCATACGGGAAAGAGAGAGGGGCTTCCTAGGGCAGGCTGCGTGCCCCCCAAGGTCTAGTCCGAATTGGACTAGGGGGAGGGGTTGCGCCCCCTCCTTCCTTCCCTTCTCTCTTCCCCTTCCTTGTCTCCTACTCCTATTACATGGAAGGATTCCTAGTTGGACTAGGAAAGGGGGAATCCTACTCCTGGTGGGAGTAGGACTCCCCTAGGGCGCGCCATAGAGAGGGCCGGCCCTCCCATCCTCCACTCACTACAAGAAATATGTCAACTTGTGACCTCCACTATTGGTCACTGAAAGGTCACAAATTTCCATTTACGACCTTTTTGTGACCAAAAACAGAAGGTCAAAAGCTGGCGGTCGTAAACTGACTATAGCGACCTTTCTTCTGGAATGGTCAAAGACGTTTATGACCAAAATATTCCTACTATGGCGTTTTGGTCACTAGCAACCTCCCCCAGGACACGTAGGCATCCAGCGTGGCAAGCTGACGTGGCACAAGATTCAGCCCGGTCCAATTCGATTTTCTACATGGGCCTAGCCCAACAATTCGGCCTATTTGTGTTTTTTTCTGTGTGTCAATTTTTGGTTGGGTTCATGGGCCAGGCCCAACAATTCAGCCTTGTTAGTTTTTGAGATTCATGCAATTTTTTTGGCCCTCGGGCTTTTTGCAGTCCATTTCTTTTTTTGTAGGACTTTTCATTTCATTTTTGAAATTGTTCATGCTTGTTGATATGTGGCCTGTTTTAGCCCAATTATTTGTCCAGTTTGGCCCAAGCAGACTTTAGCCCAATCACACACATACATCCAACATTATTTCATTCAAATTAGGAAAACTCTCAGGCTTACATAACACAAAAATCACCTCAGGGTAACATTTCCTTACACAGGACTATACAATAAGAAAGATGGCACATCTGCTACTATCATAACAGCACAATGTACTGTTTTTTTACGGAACAGTACAATGGATTTCATTGCTCTCTATTATGCGACATGCTCCAGCTGCCACAACTTGCCATCCTACAATGAGAGAGATATAACATTAGTGGAGCAAACGCTCAATCAAACACCAAGGGCTTAATAAAGCCTTAGCTAGCATGCATTCGAAATTTAGACAGTTGGTATAGCCTCGTCAAGCAGGCAATCAATTACAGAAATTAAATGAGGACCTGATTTTACAATTACAATACCATAGGACAAATCCATCAATCCATGAGGCAAAATATGAGTGAATCCAAAAAGAGGCAGAAAGGAATACCTATTTTGATCCTGAGGAGCTCGTGACCATGGCCATTCACCCTGGATCAGACGCGCTGGGAGCTTGTAGCTTGTCCTGGTCATACTGCTATCCTAGGTAACAGGAAAAATCAAAGCAACAGTTTAGACTTGGTGTTAACGAACAGACACTGTAAATCAATAGTAGCATATTAAGCACCAATTTTCTCGGATGCAAGGAGAAGAGGAGCAAAACGACACAGAGAGGTGGGACATTTGTTGTACCTGTAGATGATGTTCGCAGCCAAGGAAGATACATGGGGCCAGCCTTGCATGTGTGCTTGCTTCATCGGTGCATGCATCACCGTAGCAGCCAAGCAAGTAGGCATCATCAACATCTCCTCACCACTTTCCTGGCAATAGAGAAAGAGCCAAAACAAAATATATTATACCATAATATGACACCAGAGCGTAGATCAGTAATAGTAAATCACAAACTATATCCACAACACCATAAAATAGTCCCAGACCCTAGTGCTATTTGAGTATATCGCATGTAGTTTATTTTCATGAAGTGTTGTGTATGCACGATAAATCCCGAATTAGGAGGATGGCTTATCAACAAACTGAACTTAGAAATGAAGCTTTGTAATGCTCAAGTTTCAACTAATAGGGATTACAGAATTTTACATGGGACAAATTCTTCTAGTTGCACTTATCACTGATAGAAGATTTTATAGTGAAGAAACATTTACAATCAAAGACACAGACACAGACTGGAACATATCAATTTCGAGGTGCAGAATCTGGAGAGAAGTGCATAGTAAGAGTGGTGCTCTGCTGCTACATAAAAGAAAGGAAGGATGCTACTAAAGCAACAACATAAATGGGCAAAAACAACCGTGGCTGGGCACGGATGCGCTGCTTGAGGATGCGGCGCTAGCGAACAGGTGGAGGTCCTTCTTGGGCGGTAGCGCGCAGCCGATGCCTAACTGGTTCGGCCTCTTCTCGAACAGTGAGTTCGCCACCTTGTCCTGCAACCAGACACCAACCCAACACAGTCAGATCACATGCGCCGCGACCGGGAGATGTCGGCGCTAGAGTCACCATGTTGCCTGTAATTCGATCAAGACAAAGTATCAGGATCAGAGGTTCTGAACAAGAATAGTGAAGGCATTTATGCTACAAAAACAAGGAGATGATGCAAACTCTAACGAAGCAGGCATAGAGTAACAACAACTCCATTACACTTAAGCTGCTGCTACCTGCATATACTAAATGGAACCAGAAGTATGTCGACTACTAGACGGCCATGCATGATGCCCAGGAAAAAAGAATGCACAAACACAAATGACAACCACTAATTAACCACAAGTGAGTTATCTTAGAGGTGCTACTCAAGCACTTGGAACCAGTATAGCAAGATAGATTACAAAAAAATAATTCAACACAAACCATTGCAAGCATGACGAGGTATTTAATCTTTTCACCTGCATTGCAATTTTCAGGATATGGAACCAACCACTAAGCAAAGCTTAGGCGGAGCATTCTTTAGGACCAGCTAATTCAATAATAAGCATATCATGGACTAGAACAATCTATACCACTGTGGGTGTTGTTTTCCACTATATATCTCCAACAATAACACTAGTATCAAACTTAAAAAAGAAATGCTTGACTAGAACAATCTATACCATTGTGGCCATTTAGCTTTAACTCTGAACTCTGAAGATAAGTGTTCACAGTCTGAACTCTGAAGATATATTCAGCTATGCAACACAATACTGAATTTACTGGTTCCACTATTGAATCGAAATTTACCTGTGCTGGGTTTGGAGTGGATCCCCTTCTCTTCGCGCGGCTCCAAGGTCCAATCATGGGCCGCCGAGCAGGCTCGCCGCCGTCGCGACGTACTGACCCAAACTCGCCAGCACCGACGCTCACCACCGGCCGCCGCGTGGCACGAACCCCTCCTTCTTGGTCAAGGTCGCCGTGATTCGCGCGAGGTTGCCTTCGTGCCGGAATCAGGCAACGGCATCCCGGGGTCACCGCGTGGCCCCAGCCGCTGCTTCTGACGCCGGAGTCCCACAGAGCCATCCTGTCGAGTCCGCGTCTTGGTTCGCGCGACGGAGCCTCGTCGCCGGAAGCCCGCCCTGGTCCTCCTGCCGCAGCAATGCGACTGCTCACTGAAACCTCCCGCGGTCGCTGCACAGCTGCGTGCTTCCCCGCCGCCGTCCCCCATCGTGCGGAGCAGCAGGGCCAGCTCATCCGTCACCACGAGCGCCGCCACGGCCGTGGACGCCATGGACCCGGACCGGATCGAATCGCCTGCAACCCTGCGAGCGAGAAGGGGATGCGATGGCGTCAGGTGGATCGAATGGAAAAACGAATGGATGGATGGATCTGACGAGGGGAATAGGAGGAGGAGGAGGATGAATCTGGGAGGCGACGAGGTGGATGGCGGCACGATGTGGGGGGCGAGGGGAGAAGGGGATTGGGAGGCGGCGGCGCGTGTGCGTTCGCCCTCGAGGAGGAAGGGGATCGAGGGAGAGGCAGATGAGTCGTGGGAATGGGGCAGGGGATTTTCCTTCTCGTGTGTGAGAGAGAGATGGATCTCGCTGCACGCCGGATCTCGCCGGACATGGTCTTCGAGTCCCGCTGGAGGTGGCGGCGGCAAGGGAGGAGTGGAGCGCTAGGGTTCCCGAGAGAGAGAGAGGAGGGCACGAGGGGTTGGGTGGGGTTCGTGCGCGAGAGAGAGAGTGGGGTTTGTTGCGGTGGGTTGGATGGACAGATGGATGGACGGACGGATGTTTGCCATGTCATCGATCCATGCCACAACGAATTCCACCAATGAGAATTAAGCTTATGTAATTTTGTTTTTCCTTTTTGTTTCTCTTATAGTTATTTACCCTCTTACTTAGGGCAAACATTCAACATATTAACCACTAACAGTTTGTTAAAATGAATGAGTATTGTGCACATGTGTGTATCTTGGGATGACAAATGGTGTTGATCTGGGGAGTTTTCATTTCATTGCAATAAAAAGGCATTTTCTATTTTTTGAGTGCCAGAAATGGTTTTCTTTTGAAGAACCTACCAAATATTTTGTTTCAAATGATCACATATTGTGCACAAGGGTGCATATTGGAATGGCAAACAATGTTGCCTAAGGAATTTTTCATTTTCTTTGGACGAAAAAAACATTTTTCATTTTCCGAGTGCCCGAAAGGAGGTTTTTTTGAAGGAACTACTAAATAATTGTTGCAAAATTGGACCAAATCAATTTTATAAAATACTAGGCCATATTTAATGCACAATTGACAAAATGGTTGGGTGTCAAAAGTTTTGATCCACCTCTGGTGAAAAAGACAAATTCCCGCCGATTCAGATGGAAGCGGGTCAAATTTGAACTGTAGGTGCCTCATAGTTTGCTATTTATTTTTTCCAAAAATCATTTCTAGGTACATAAGTACCTATTTAATCAGAGAAACGCCAAAAAAATTCCAAGATTCAACCACTAGCTAGGAACGGTCATTCCCGCCGTTTTGACCGCATTTTGAAACGGGCATAAAAAATTCAAAAAAAAATCAAAAAATTGGAAAACCTTCGCATTGTGTCATTATATGTGACCAATTTTCCAGGAAAAATAATAAACTTGTAATACGGTAACTATTTTAAAAAAGTGTTCTCAGAAATGAGCTATCAAGTGTGAAGATTCATGGCTTTCAAGCCAAATGATCAATCTTATGGCCACATTCGTGGCATAGATTGTTCAAATGATCTCATATTGTGCACAAGGGTGCATATTGGAATAGCAAACAATGTTGCCTAAGGAAGTTTTCATTTTTGTTGGACGAAAAAACCATTTTCCATTTTTCGAGTGCCCGAAAGGAGGTTTTTTTGTGAAGGAACTACCAAATAATTGTTGCAAAATTGGACCAAATCATTTTTATAAAATACTAGGTCATATTTAATGCACAATTGACAAAATGCTTGGGTGCAAAAAGTTTTGATCCACCTCTCGTGAAAAAGACAAATTCCCGCCGATTCAGTTGGAAGCGGGTCAAATTTGAACTGCAGCTGCCTCATAGTTTGCTATTTATTTTTTCCAAAAATAATTTCTAGTTACATAAGTACCTATTTAATCATAAATACATGGTTTGGTGGCGATACGTCGAGGTTTGGACGGTAGCCAAGGGCCCCAACTCTAGAGCGCGTAAGCTCGCATGCCCGCCGCGTGGTCACCGCGTGACCATGGCGTTGCCATGTGTTATGGGTGGCCTAGACATGTCTAGTGGGTTGGGCACTCCCCATGTAGGTGCTAGAAAGAAAACTACAACATAAGATTCTCACGAGGAGACCGATCGGTGCTCAAACATGAATTAGCAGCCAAGTGTTTGATTAGCGGTACAGGAAATGTACATGGCTAACGGGCGTGAGTTTTGGCTGAGGATGATCAGTTACTAAGAAGACCGTCTTCACAAATTTTTAGATCAAAAGGAGGAGCCTAGCTGGTACTTGCTTTGCAAACCACCACACTGGACATAAATACGAATGTTGAAGCTCGGCTCAAAATAATGAATGGATTGAGCTGGCATTTGGTGGAGGATGGTTATTTGGGCATAGGAAAGCACTGTAGAAAATGGATACTATTTGGACATGCCAAAGTGGTACTTCCTTCACAAACTGTTACTCTGAACAGAATAGGAAAATGAATATTTTTTAATTATTTTTGAACTAGGCAAGGAAGGTTTTTACATATTTGACGAAGATATGACCCAAAGAATTTATGAGATTTTTTTGGGAACTTTGGGAATGACAGAAATATAGGTTGCTTCACAACCTAGGGCAAAAACTGCCACATGGAGATGCCACATAGGCAAAACTGATGAGGTGGCGCCTAGTCATAGCAACCCACCACAATTTACAAGGCTATGACCATCTATATTGGTCGTTAACAACTAGAAATAAGATAGCGGACTAGCGCTGTTTGCTTTATGACCTTTTCGTGTGAGGAAATTACGACCTTTCTGACCAAAATGGTCGCAATGGTTTAGGGTTTGGAGCCCCCCTGAACAGCTTTTGACCAATTGGTCTGAAATGGTCATAAATTTATGACCAATTCTTCGAGGGTCACTGACAGAAGGTCATAAGTTGACATATTTCTTGTAGTGACTCCTTTATATACGGGGGCAGGGGGCACCCCATAGACACACAAATTGATCTTCGTGATCGTTCCTTAGTCGTGTGCGGTGCCCCCCCTCCACCATATTCCACCTCGGTCATATCGTTGCGGTGCTTAGGCGAAGCCCTGCGTCGGTAGAACATCAAGATCGTCACCACGCCGTCCTGCTGACGGAACTCCTCCCCGAAGCTTTGCTGGATCGGAGCCCGGGGAGCGTCATCGAGCTGAACGTGTGCCAAGAACTCGGAGGTGCCGGAGTAACGGTGCTTGGATCGGTCGGACCGGGAAGACATACGACTACTCCTCTACGTTGCGTCAACGCTTCCGCTTCGGTCTACGAGGGTACGTAGACAACACTCTCCCCTCTCGTTGCTATGCATCACCATGATCTTGCGTGTGCGTAGGAATTTTTTTGAAATTACTACGTTCCCCAACAGTGGTATTAGAGCCTAGGTTTTATGGTTTGATGTTATATGCACGAGTAGAACACAAGTGAGTTGTGGGCGATGTAAGTCATACTACTTACCAACATGTCATACTTTGGTTCGGCGGTAATGTTGGATGAAGCGGCCCGGACCGACATTACGCGTACGCTTACGCGAGACTGGTTTTACCGCCGTGCTATGCACACAGGTGACTAGCGGGTGTCAGTTTCTCCAACTTTAGTTGAACCGAGTGTGGCTACGCCCGGTCCTTGCAAAGGTTAAAACAGCACCAACTTGACAAACTATCGTTGTGGTTTTGATGCGTAGGTAAGAACGGTTCTTGCTAAGCCCAGTAGCGGCCACGTAAAAGTTGCAACAATAAAGTAGAGGACGTCTAACTTGTTTTTGCAGGGCATGTTGTGATATGATATGGTCAAGACATGATGAGTTATAAGTTGTTGTATAAGATGATCATGTTTTGCTGAAGTTATCGGCAACTGGCAGAAGCCTTATGGTTGTCTCTCTATTGCATAAGATGCAAGCGCCAAATAATTGCTTTACTTTATCGCTATGCGATAGCAATAGTTGCAAGAGCAATTGTTGGCGAGACGACCATGTGACGACACATAGATATAGATCAAGATGATGGAGATCATGGTGTCATGCCGATGACGATGGAGATCATGACGATGCTTTGGAGATGGAGATCAAAGGCACAAGATGATGATGGCCATATCATGTCACATATTTTGATTGCATGTGATGTTTATCTTTTATACATCTTATTTTGCTTAGTTTGACGGTAGCTTTTTAAGATGATCTCTCACTAATTATCAAGAAGTGTTCTCCCTGAATATGCACCGTTGCCAAAGTTCGTCGTGCCCAGACACCACGTGATGATCGGGTGTGATAAGCTCTACGTCCATCTACAACGGGTGCAAGCCAGTTTTGCACACGCAGAATACTCGGGTTAAACTTGACGAGACTAGCATATGCAGATATGGCCTCGGAACACGGAGACCGAAAGGTCGAGCGTGAATCATATAGTAGATATGATCAACATAATGATGTTCACCATTGAAAGCTACTCCATTTCACGTGATGATCGGTTATGGTTTAGTTGATTTGGATCACGTGATCACTTAGAGGATTAGAGAGATGTCTATCTAAGTGGGAGTTCTTAAGTAATATGATTAATTGAACTTTAATTTATCATGAACTTAGTCCTGGTAGTATTAGCATATCTATGTTGTAGATCAATAGCTCGTGTTGTTGCTTTCATATGTCTTTTGATATGTTCCTAGAGAAAATTGTGTTGAAAGATGTTAGTAGCAATGATGCGGATTGGATCCGTGATCTGAGGTTTATCCTCATTGCTGCACAGAAGAATTATGTCCTTGATGCACCGCTAGGTGACGGATCTATTGCAGGAGCAGATGCAGACGTTATGAACGTTCGGCTAGCTCAATATGATGACTACTTGATAGTTTAGTGCACCATGCTTAACGGCTTAGAATCGGGACTTCAAAGACGTTTTGAACGTCATGGACCATATGAGATGTTCCAGGAGTTGAAGTTAATATTTCAAGCAAATACCCGAGTTGAGAGATATGAAGTCTCCAACAAGTTCTATAGCTAAAAGATGGAGGAGAATCGCTCAACTAGTGAGCATGTGCTCGGATTGTCTGGGTACTACAATCGCTTGAATCAAGTGGGAGTTAATCTTCCAGATAAAATAGTGATTGACAGAATTCTCCAGTCACCATCACCAAGTTAGTAGAACTCCGTGATGAACTATAATATGCAAGGGATACTGGAAAAGTAATTCCCAAGCTCTTCGTGATGCTGAAATCGACGACGGTAGAAATCAAGAAAAACATCAAGTGTTGATGGTTAACAAGACCACTAGTTTCAAGAAAAGGGCAAAGGGATAGAGGGGGAACTTCAAGAAGAACGGCAAGCAAGTTGTTGCTCAAGTGAAGAAGCCCAAGTCTGGACCTAAGCCTGAGACGAAGTGCTTATACTGCAAAGGGACTGGTCACTAGAAGCGGAACCACCCCAAGTATTTGGCGGATAAGAAGGATGGCAAAGTGAACAAAGGTATATTTGATATACATATTATTGATGTGTTCTTTACTAGTGTTTATAGCAACCCCTCAATATTTGATACTGGTTCAGTTGCTAAGAGAAGTAACTCGAAACGGGAGTTGCAGAATAAACAGAGACTAGTTAAGGGTGAAGTGACGATGTGTGTTGGAAGTGGTTCCAAGATTGATATGATCATCATCGCACACTCCCTATACTTTCGGGATTAGTGTTGAAACTAAATAAGTGTTATTTGGTGTTTGCGTTGAGCATGAATATGATTTGATCATGTTTATTGCAATACGATTATTCATTTAAGTTAGAGAACAATTGTTGTTCTGTTTACATGAATAAAACCTTCAATGGTCATACACCCAATGAAAATAGTTCATTGGATCTCGATCATAGTGATACACATATTCATAATATTGAAGCCAAAAGATGCAAAGTTAATAATGATAGTGCAACTTATTTGTGGCACTGCCGTTTAGGTCATATTGGTGTAAAGCGCATGAAGAAACTCCATGCTGATAGACTTTTAGAATCACTTGATGCTTGCGAACCATGCCTCATGGGCAAGATGACCAAGACTCCCTTCTCTGGAACAATGGAGCGAGCAACAGATTTGTTGGAAATCATACATACTGATGTATGTGGTCCGATGAATATTAAGGCTCGCGACAAGTATCATTATTTTCTGACCTTCACAGATGATTTGAGCAGATATGGGTATATCTACTTGATGAAACATAAGTCTGAAACGTTTGAAAAGTTCAAAGAATTTCAGAGTGAAGTGGAGAATCATCGTAACAAGAAAATAAAAGTTTCTACGATATGATCGCAGAGGTAAAATATTTGAGTTACGAGTTTGGCCTTCAGTTATAACAATGTGAAATAGTTTCACTACTCACGCCACCTGGAACACCACAGCATTATGGTGTGTCCGAACGTCATAACCGTACTTTATTGGATATAGTATAATCTATGATGTTCCTTACCAATTTACCAATATCGTTTTTGGGATTATGCATTAAAGACAGCTGCATTCACGTTAAAAAGGGGCACCATCTAAGTCTGTTGAGACGACACAAACTGTGGTTTGGCAAGAAACCAAAGTTGTCGTTTCTTAAAGTTTGGGATTGTGATGCTTATATGAAAAGGTTTCATCTTGATAAGCTCAAACCCAAATCGGAGAAATATGTCTTCATAGGATACCCGAAGGAGACAGTTGGGTACACCTTCTATCACAGATCCGAAGGCAAGATATACATTGCTAAAAATGGATCCTTTCTAGAGAAGGAGTTTCTCTCGAAAGAAGTGAGTGGAAGGAAAGTAGAAAACTTGATAAGGTAATTGTACCATCTCCCTTATTGGAAAGTAGTTCATCACAGAAATCTGTTCTTGTGATTACTACACCAATTAGTGAGGAAGATAATGATGATGATCATGTAACTTCGGATCAAGTTACTACCGAACCTCGTAGGTCAACCAGAGTGAGATCCGCACCAGAGTGGTACGGTAATCCTATTCTGGAGTTCATGTTACTTGACCATGACGAACCTACGAACTATGAGGAAGCGATGATGAGCCCAGATTCCGCGAAATGGTTTGAGTCCATGAAAATCTGAGATATGATCCATGTATGAAAACAAAGTATAGACTTTGATGGATTTGCCCGATGATCGGCAAGCCATAGAAAATAAATGGATCTTCAAGAGGAAGACGGACGCTGATAGTAGTGTTACTATCTACAAAGCTAGAATTGTCGCAAAAGGTTTTCGACAAGTTCAAGGTGTTGACTACGATGAGAGTTTCTCACTCGTATCTATGCTTAAGTCTGTCCGAATCATGTTAGCAATTGCCGCATTTTATGAAATCTGGCAAATGGATAACAAAATTGCCTTTCTTAAAGAAGAGTTGTATATGATGCAACCAGAAGGTTTTGGCAATCCTAAAGGTGCTAAGAAAATATGTAAGCTCCAGCGATCCATCTATGGACTGGTGCAAGCATCTTGGAGTTGGAATACACGCTTTGATAAGTTGATCAAAGCATATAGTTTTATACAGACTTGCGGTGAAGCCTGTATTTACTAGAAAGTGAGTGGGAGCACTACGGCATTTCTGATAAGTATATGTGAATGACATATTGTTGATCATAAATAATGTAGAATTATTCTGCAAAGCATAAAGGAGTGTTTGAAAGGAGTTTTTCAAAGAAAGACCTCGGTGAAGCTGCTTACATTTTGAGTATCAAGATCTATAGAGATAGATCAAGACGCTTGATAAGTTTTTTCAATGAGTACATACCTTGACAAGATTTTGAAGTAGTTCAAAATGGAACAGTCAAAGAAAGAGTTCTTGCCTGTGTTACAAGGTGTGAAATTGAGTAAGACTCAAAGCCCGACCACGGCAGAAGATAGAAAGAGAATGAAAGTCATTCCCTATGCCTCAGCCATAGGTTCTATAAAGTATGCCATGCTGTGTACCAGATCTATTGTAAACCCTACACTGAGTTAAGCAAGGGAGTACAATGGTGATCTAGGAGTAGATCACTGGACAGCGGTCAAAGTTATCCTTAGTGGAATAAGGATATGTTTCTCGATTATGGAGGTGACAAAAGGTTTGTCGTAAAGAGTTACATCGATTCAAGTTTTGACACCGATCTGGATGACTCCAAGTCTCGATCCAGATACATATTGAAAAGTGGGAGCAATTAGCTAGAGTAGCTCCTTGCAGAGCATTGTTGACATAGAAATTTACAAAATACTTACGGATCTGAATGTGACAGACCCGTTGACTAAAATTATCTCACAAGCAAAACATGATCACACCTTAGTACTCTTTGGGTGTTAATCACATAGCGATGTGAACTAGATTACTGACTCTAGTAAACCCTTTGGGTGTTGATCACATATCGATGTGAACTATGTGTGTTAATCACATGGTGATGTGAACTATTGCTATTAAATCACATGGCGATGTGAACTAGATTATTGACTCTAGTGCAAGTGGGAGACTGAAGGAAATATGCCCTAGAGGCAATAATAAAGTTTATTATTCATGCTAGAATTGTATTAACCGGAAACATAATACATGTGTGAATACATAGACAAACAGAGTGTCACTAGTATGCCTCTACTTGACTAGCTCGTTAATCAAAGATGGTTATGTTTCCTAACCATGAACAAAGAGTTGTTATTTGATTAACGGGATCACATGATTAGTTGAATGATCTGATTGACATGACCCATTCCATTAGCTTAGCACCTGATCGTTTAGTATGTTGCTATTGCTTTCTTCATGAATTATACATGTTCCTATGACTATGAGATTATGCAACTCCGTTTACCGGAGGAACACTTTGTGTGCTACCAAACGTCACAACGTAACTGGGTGATTATAAAGGTGCTCTACAGGTGTCTCCAAAGGTAAATGTTGGGTTGGCGTATTTCGAGATTAGGATTTGTCACTCCGATTGTCGGAGAGGTATCTCTGGGCCCTCTCGGTAATGCACATCACTTAAGCCTTGCAAGCATTGCAACTAATGAGTTAGTTGCGGGATGATGTATTACGGAACTGTTGGGGAACGTAGCAGAAATTTAAAATTTTCCTACGTGTCACCAAGATCTATCTATGGAGAAACCAGCAACGAGGGGAAAGAGAGTGCATCTACATACCCTTGTAGATCGCTAAGCGGAAGCGTTCAAGTGAACGGGGTTGATGGAGTCGTACTCGTCGTGATCCAAATCTCCGATGACCAAGTGCCGAACGGACGGCACCTCCGCGTTCAACACACATACAGCCCGGTGACGTCTCCCACGCCTTGATCCAGCAAGGAGAGAGGGAGAGGTTGAGGAAGACTCCATCCAGCAGCAGCACAACGGCGTGGTGGTGGTGGAGGAGTGTGGCAATCCTGCAGGGCTTCGCCAAGCACTGCGGGAGAGGAGGAAGAAGAGATGCAGGGCTGCGCCATCAAGAGGAGAGGAACTCGTGTTTTGTGGGCAGCCCAAACCTCAACTTTATATAGGGGAAGGGGAGGGGCTGCACCCCCTTTAGGGTTTCCACCCCTAGGGGTGGTGGCCAGCCTAGATCCCATCTAAGGGAGGCGGCCAAGGGGGAGGGGGAGAGGGAGGCGCACCAGGATGGGCCTCAGGGCCCATCTGCCCTGGGGTTTGCCCCCTTCTCCTCTCCCTTGCGCCTTGGGCCCTTGTGGGGGGGCGCACCAGCCCACCTGGGGCTGGTCCCCTTCCACACTTGGCCCATGCAGCCCTCCGGGGCTGGTGGTCCCACTTGGTGGACCCCCGGACACCTCCGGTGGTCCCGGTACACTACCGGTGAAGCCCAGAACACTTCCGGTGGCCAAAACCATACTTCCTATATATAAATATTTACCTCCGGACCATTCCGGAACTCCTCGTGACGTCCAGGATCTCATCCGGGACTCCGAACAACATCCGGTAACCACATACAAACTTCCTTTATAACCCTAGCGTCATCGAACCTTAAGTGTGTAGACCCTACGGGTTCGGGAGACATGCAGACATGACCGAGACGTTCTCCGGTCAATAACCAACAGCGGGATCTGGATACCCATGTTGGCTCCCACATGTTCCACGATGATCTCATCGGATGAACCACGATGTCAAGGACTTAATCAATCCCGTATACAATTCCCTTTGTCTATCGGTATGATACTTGCCCGAGATTCGATCGTCGGTATCCCAATACCTTGTTCAATCTCGTTACCGGCAAGTCTCCTTTACTCGTTCCGTAACACATCATCCCGTGATCAACTCCTTGATCACATTGTGCACATTATGATGATGTCCTACCGAGTGGGCCCAGAGATACCTCTCCATCACACGGAGTGACAAATCCCAGTCTCGATTCGTGCCAACCCAACAGACACTTTTGGAGATACCCGTAGTGCACCTTTATAGCCACCCAGTTACGTTGTGACGTTTGGCACACCCAAAGCACTCCTACGGTATCCGGGAGTTGCACAATCTCATGGTCTAAGGAAACGATACTTGACATTAGAAAAGCTTTAGCATACGAACTACATGATCTTGTGCTTGGCTTAGGATTGGGTCTTGTCCATCACATCATTCATCTAATGATGTGATCCCGTTATCAATGACATCCAATGTCCATGGTCAGGAAACCGTAACCATCTATTGATTAACGAGCTAGTCAACTAGAGGCTTACTAGGGACATGGTGTTGTCTATGTATCCACACATGTATCTGAGTTTCCTATCAATACAATTCTAGCATGGACAATAAACGATTATCATGAACAAGGACATATAATAATAATCAATTTATTATTGCCTCTAGGGCATATTTCCAACAGTCTCCCACTTGCACTAGAGTCAATAATCTAGTTCACATCGATATGTGATTAACACTCAAGGTCACATCCCTATGTGACTAACACCCAAAGAGTTTACTAGAGTCAATAATCTAGTACACATTACCATGTGATTAACACTCGATGAGTTCTGGGTTTGATCATGTTATGCTTGTGAGAGATGTTATAGTCAACGGGTCTGAACCTTTCAGATCCGTGTGTGCTTTACAAATCTCTATGTCATCTCCTAGATGCAGTTACCACGCTCTATTTGGAGCTATTCCAAATAACTGTTCTACTATACGAATCCAGTTTACTACTTAGAATAATCTGGATTAGTGTCAAAGTTTGCATTGGCGTAACCCATTACGACGAACTCTTTTACCACCTCCATAATCGAGAAAATTCCTTAGTCCACTAGTTACTAAGGATAACTTTGACCGTTGTCCTGTGATCCATTTCTAGATCACACTTGTACCCCTTGACTGACTCATGGTTTGGCACACTTCAGGTGCGGTACATAACATAGCATACTTTAGAGCCTACGACTAAAGCATAGGGGACGACCTTCGTCCTTTCTCTCTATTCTGCCGTGGTCAGGTTTCGAGTCTTACTCAATGTTCACACCTTATAACACAGCCAAGAACCCCTTCTTTGCTGATCTATTTTGAACTCCTTCAAAATCTTGTCATGGTATGTGTTCGTTTGAAAGTACTATTAAGCGATTTTGATCTATCCTTATAGATCTTGATGCTTAATGTTCAAGAAGCTTAATCCAGGTTTTCCATTGAAAAACATTTTTCAAATAACCCTATATGCTTTCCAGAAATTCTACATCATTTCCGATAAACAATATGTCAACAACATATACTCATCAGAAATTCTATAGTGCTCCCACTCACTTCTTTGGAAATACAAGTTTCTCATAAACTTTGTATAAACCCAAAATCTTTGATCATCTCATCAAAGTATACATTCCAACTCCGAGATGCTTACTCCAGTCCTCAGAAGGATTGCTGGAGCTTTGCATACTTATTAGCATCTTTCAGGATTGACAAAACCTTCCGGTTGCATCACATACAACCTTTCCTCAAGAAAATCGTCGAGGAAACAATGTTTTGACATCTTATCTGCACGATTTCATAAATAATGCAGTGATCGCTAACATAATTCCAACAGACTTTTAGCATCGCTACGGGTGAGAAAGTCTTATTGTAGTCAACTCCTTGAACTTGTCGGGAAACATCTTAATGACAAGTCGAGCTTTCTTAATGGTGACATTTACCATTATTGTCCGTCTTCCTTTTAAAATCCATCTGTACTCAACAGCCTTACGACCATCGAGCCGTTCTGCCAAAGTCTACACTTTGTTTTCATACATGGATCCTCTCTCGGATTTTATGGCCTCGAGCCATTCGTCGGAATCCGGGCCCACCATCGCTTCTCCATAGCTTGTAGGTTCATTGTTGTCTAGCAACATGATGTCCAAGACAGGATTATGTACCACTTGAAGTAGTACGCAACCTTGTCATCCTACGAGGTTTGGGAGTGACTTGATTCGAAGTCTCATGATCACTATCATAAGCTTCCACTTCAATTGGTGTAGGTGCCATAGGAACAACTTCCTGTGCCCTGCTACACACTAGTTGAAGTGACGGTTCAACAACCTCATCAAGTCTCCACCATTCTCCCACTCAATTCTTTCAAGAGAAACATTTCCTCGAGAAAGGACCCGATTCTAGAAACAATCCCTATTGCTTTTGGATCTGAGATAGGAGGTATACCCAACTGCTTTGGGTGTCCTATGAAGATGCATTTATCCGCTTTGGGTTCGAGCTTATCAGCCTGAAACTTTTTTCACATAAGCGTCGTAGCCCCAAACTTTTAAGAAACAACAACTTAGGTTTTTCTAAACCATAGTTCATACGGTGTCGTCTCAATGGATTTGTGTGGTTCCTTATTTAAAGTGAATGCGGTTGTCTCTAATGTCTAACCCATAAACCATCATGGTAATTCGATAAGAGACATCATGGTATGCTCCATATCCAATAGGGTGCAACTATGATGTTCGGACACACCATCACACTATGGTGTTCCAGGCGGTATTAGTTGTGAAACAATTTCCACAATGTCTCAATTGTGTACCAAACTCGCAACTCAGATATTCATCTCTATGATCATATCATAGATATTTTATCCTCTTGTCACGACGATCTTCAGCTTCATTCTGAAATTACTTGAACCATTCAATAATTCAGACTTGTGTTTCATCAAGTAAATATGCTCAGTATCTACTCAAATCATCTGTGAAGTAAGAGCATAACGATATCCACTGCTTGCCTCAACACTCATTGGACTGCACACATCAAAATGTGTTACTTCCAACAAGTTGCTTTCTTGTTCCATTTTACTGAAACCGAAGCTTTCAGTCATCTTGCCCATGTGGTATGATTTGCATGTCTCAAGCGATTCAAAATCAAGTGAGTCCAAACGGTCCATCTGCATGGAGTTTCTTCATGCGTATATACCAATAGACATGGTTCACATGTCTCAATCCTTTTCAAAAAATGAGCGAGTCCAAAGATCCATCAACATGGAGCTTCTTCATGCGTTTTATACCAATATGACTTACACGGCAGTGCCATAAGTAGGTGGTACTATCATTACTATCTTATATCTTTTGGCATGATATGTGTATCACTATGATCGAGATTCAATAAACCATTCATTTTAGGTGCAAGACCATTGAAGGTATTATTCAAATAAATAGAGTAACCATTATTCTCCTTAAATGAATAACCGTATTGCGATAGACATAATCCAATCATGTCTATGCTCAACGCAAACACCAAATAACAATTATTTAGGTTTAACACCAATCTCGATGGTAGAGGGAGCATGCGATGCTTGATCATATCAACCTTGGAAGCACTTCCAACACATCTCGTCAGCTCACCTTTAGCTAGTCTCCGTTTATTCCGTAGATTTTATTTCGAGTTACTAACACTTAGCAACCGAACCGGTATCTAATACCCTGATGCTACTAGGAGTACTAGTAAAGTACACATTCACATAATGTATATCCAATATACTTCTATCGACAGCCTTCTCATCTACCAAGTATCTAGGGTAATTCTGCTCCAGTGGCTGTTCCCCTTACTCAGTCTCGGGTTTGGGTTCAACCTTGGGTTTCTCCACTAGAGCAGCAGCTGATTTGCCGTTTCATGAAGTATCCCTTCTTGCCCTTTCCCTTCTTGAAACTAGTGGTTTCACTAACCATCAACAATTGATGCTCCTTCTTGATTTCTACTTTCGCGGTGTCAAACATCGCGAATATTTCAAGGATCATCATATCTATCCCTGATATGTTATAGTTCATCACGAAGCTCTAGCAGCTTGGTGGCAATGACTTTGGAGAAACATCACTATCTTATCTGGAAGATCAACTCCCACTCGATTCAAGTGATTGTTGTACTCAGACAATCTGAGCACAAGCTCAACGATTGAGCATTTCTCCCTTAGTTTGCAGGCTAAGAAAATCATCGGAGGTCTTATACCTCTTGACGTGGGCACGAGCCTGAAATCCCAATTTCAGCCCTCAAAACATCTCATATGTTCCGCGACATTTCAAAATGTCTTCGGTGCCTCAATTCTAAACCATTTATCATTACCGAACTATCATGTAGTCATCAAAACGTGTATGTCAGATGTTCGCAACATCCACAGACCACGTTCGAGGTCCAGCACACCGACCGTTGCATTAAGGACATAAGCCCTCTACTGTCCGCATAATTGCTACTATCAACTTTCAACTATATTTTCTCTAGGAACATATCTAAAACAGTAGAACTAAAGCGCGAGCTTTACGACATAATTTGCAAAGATCTTTTGACTATGTTCAGGATAATTAAGTTCATCTTATGAACTCCCACTCAGATAGACATCCCTCTAGTCATCCAAGTGATTACATGATCCGAGTCAACTAGGCCGTGTCCGATCATCACGTGAGACGGACTAGTCAACGTCGGTGAACATCTTCATGTTGATCGTATCTACCGTACGACTCATGCTCGACCTTTCGGTCTTCTGTGTTCCGAGGCCATGTCTGTACATGCTAGGCTCGTCAAGTCAACCTAAGTGTTTGCATGTGTTCCGAGGCCATGTATGTACATGCTAGGCTCGTCAACACCCGTTGTATTCGAACGTAAGAATCTATCACACCCGATCATCACGTGGTGCTTCGAAATGACGAACTTTCGCAACGGTGCACAGTTAGGGGGAACACTTTCTTGAAATTTCAATGAGGGATCATCTTATTTACTACCGTCGTTCTAAGCAAATAAGATGCAAAAACATGATAAACATCACATGCAATCAAATAGTGACATGATATGGCCATCATCACTTTGCTCCTTTTGATCTCCATCTTTGGGGCTCCATGATCATCGTCGTCACCGGCATGACACCATGATCTCCATCATCATGATCTCCATCATCGTGTCTTCATGAAGTTGTCACGTCAACTATTACTTCTACTACTATGGCTAACGCTTTAGCAATAAAGTAAAGTAATTACATGATGTTTATGTTGACACGCAGGTCATTAATAAATTAAAGACAACTCCTATGGCTCCTGCCGGTTGTCATACTCATCGACATGCAAGTCGTGATTCCTATTACAAGAACATGATCATCTCATACATCACATATATCATACATCACATCCTTTGGCCATATCACATCACATGGCATACCCTGCAAAAACAAGTTAGACGTCCTCTAATTGTTGTTTGCATGTTTTACGTGGCTGCTATGGGTTTCTAGCAAGAACGTTTCTTACCTACGCAAAACCACAACGTGATATGCCAATTGCTATTTACCCTTCATAAGGACCCTTTTCATCGAATCCGATCCGACTAAAGTAGGAGAGACAGACACCCGCCAGCCACCTTATGCATCTAGTGCATGTCAGTCGGTGGAACCGGTCTCATGTAAGAGTACGTGTAAGGTTGGTCCGGGCCGCTTCATCCCACAATGCCGCCGAATCAAGATTGACTAGTAACGGTAAGCATATTGAACAAAATCAACGCCCACAACTACTTTGTGTTCTACTCGTGCATGGAATCTACGCAATAGACCTAGCTCATGATGCCACTGTTGGGGAACGTAGCAGAAATTTAAAATTTTCCTACGTGTCACCAAGATCTATCTATGGAGAAACCAGCAACGAGGGGAAAGAGAGTGCATCTACATACCCTTGTAGATCGCTAAGCGGAAGCGTTCAAGTGAACGGGGTTGATGGAGTCGTACTCGTCGTGATCCAAATCTCCGATGACCAAGTGCCGAACGGACGGCACCTCCGCGTTCAACACACGTACAGCCCGGTGACGTCTCCCACGCCTTGATCCAGCAAGGAGAGAGGGAGAGGTTGAGGAAGACTCCATCCAGCAGCAGCACAACGGCGTGGTGGTGGTGGAGGAGTGTGGCAATTCTACAGGGCTTCGCCAAGCACTGCGGGAGAGGAGGAAGAAGAGATGCAGGGTTGCGCCATCAAGAGGAGAGGAACTCGTGTTTTGTGGGCAGCCCAAACCTCAACTATATATAGGGGAAGGGGAGGGGCTGCGCCCCCTTTAGGGTTTCCACCCCTAGGGGTGGCGGCCAGCCTAGATCCCATCTAAGGGAGGCGGCCAAGGGGGAGGGGGAGAGGGAGGCGCACCAGGATGGGCCTCAGGGCCCATCTGCCCTAGGGTTTGCCCCCTTCTCCTCTCCCTTGCGCCTTGGGCCCTTGTGGGGGGGCGCACCAGCCCACCTGGGGCTGGTCCCCTTCCACACTTGGCCCATGCAGCCCTCCGGGGCTGGTGGCCCCACTTGGTGGACCCCCGGACACCTCCGGTGGTCCCGGTACACTACCGGTGAAGCCCAGAACACTTCCGATGGCCAAAATCATACTTCCTATATATAAATCTTTACCTCCGGACCATTCCAGAACTCCTCGTGACGTCCGGGATCTCATCCGGGACTCCGAACAACATTCGGTAACCACATACAAACTTCCTTTATAACCCTAGCGTCATCGAACCTTAAGTGTGTAGACCCTACGGGTTCGGGAGACATGCAGACATGACTGAGACGTTCTCCGGTCAATAACCAACAGCGGGATCTGGATACCCATGTTGGCTCCCACATGTTCCACGATGATCTCATCGGATGAACCACGATGTCAAGGACTTAATCAATCCCGTATACAATTCCCTTTGTCTATCGGTACGATACTTGCCCGAGATTCGATCGTCGGTATCCCGATACCTTGTTCAATCTCGTTACCGGCAAGTCTCTTTTACTCATTCCGTAACACATCATCCCGTGATCAACTCCTTGATCACATTGTGCACATTATGATGATGTCCTACCGAGTGGGCCCAGAGATACCTCTCCGTCACACGGAGTGACAAATCCCAGTCTCGATTCGTGCCAACCCAACAGACACTTTCGGAGATACCTGTAGTGCACCTTTATAGCCACCCAGTTACGTTGTGACATTTGGCACACCCAAAGCACTCCTACGGTATCCGGGAGTTGCACAATCTCATGGTCTAAGGAAACGATACTTGACATTAGAAAAGCTTTAGCATACAAACTACATGATCTTGTGCTAGGCTTAGGATTGGGTCTTGTCCATCACATCATTCATCTAATGATGTGATCCCGTTATCAATGACATCCAATGTCCATGGTCAGGAAACCGTAACCATCTATTGATTAACGAGCTAGTCAACTAGAGGCTTACTAGGGACATGGTGTTGTCTATGTATCCACACATGTATCTGAGTTTCCTATCAATACAATTCTAGCATGGACAATAAACGATTATCATGAACAAGGAAATATAATAATAATCCATTTATTATTGCCTTTAGGGCATATTTCCAACAGGAATGAGTAAAGAGACTTGCCGGCAACGAGATTGAACTAGGTATTGGATACCGACGATCGAATCTCGGGCAAGTAACATACCAATGACAAAGGCAACAACGTATGTTGTTATGCGGTCTGACCGATAAAGATCTTCGTAGAATATGTAGGAGCCAATATGAGCATCCAGGTTCCGCTATTGGTTATTGACCGGAGACGTGTCTCGGTCATGTCTACATTGTTCTCGAACCGTAGGGTCCGCACGCTTAAGGTTTCGATGACAGTTATATTATGAGTTTATGAGTTTTGATGTACCGAAGGAGTTCGGAGTCCCAGATGAGATCGGGGACATGACGAGGAGTCTCGAAATGGTCGAGACGTAAAGATCGATATATTGGACGACTATATTCAGACATCGGAAAGGTTCTGAGTGGTTCGGGTATTTTTCAAAGTACCGAGGAGTTACGGGAATACGAGGGAGAAGTATTGGGCCTTATTGGGCCATACGGGAAAGAGAGAGGGGCTGCCTAGGGCAAGCCGCGCGCCCCCAAGGCCTAGTCCGAATTGGACTATGGGGAGGGGCTGCGCCCCTCCTTCCTTCCCTTCTATCTTCCCCTTCCTTGTCTCCTACTCCTATTACATGGAAGGATTCCTAGTTGGACTAGGAAAGGGGGAATCCTACTCCCGGTTGGAGTAGGACTCCCCTAGGGCGCGCCATAGAGAGGGCCGGCCCTCCCCTCCTCCACTCCTTTATATACGGGGGCAGGGGGCACCCCATAGACACACAAGTTGATCTTCGTGATCGTTCCTTAGCCGTGTGCGGTGCCCCCATCCACCATATTCCACCTCGGTCATATCGTTGTGGTGCTTAGGCGAAGCCCTGCGTCGGTAGAACATCAAGATCGTCACCACGCCGTCGTGCTGACGGAACTCCTCCCCGAAGCTTTGCTGGATCGGAGCCCGGGGAGCGTCATCGAGCTGAACGTGTGCCAAGAACTCGGAGGTGCCGGAGTAACGGTGCTTGGATCGGTCGGACCGGGAAGACGTACGACTACTTCCTCTATGTTGCGTCAACGCTTCCGCTTCGGTCTACGAGGGTAAGTAGACAACACTCTCCCCTCTCGTTGCTATGCATCACCATGATCTTGCGTGTGCGTAGGAATTTTTTTGAAATTACTACGTTCCCCAACAGTTGCATGTCCCACACTAGGCACACAACTGCATGTCTTCTAACATGGTCGCAACTGGGGACCTTTGTTTTGTCGGAGGGAGCGGCGTTGAGAGAGAGGGGGGCCAGTTGCATGTCCACACTAGGCACGCAACTGCATGTCTTCTAACTTGGTCGCAACTGGGACCTTGGTTTTGTCGTAGGGGACGGTGCCGCGAGAGAGGAGGCCAATTGCATGTCCCACACTAGGCACGCAACTGCATGTCTTCCAATATGGTAGCAACTGGGGAGACATTTGTTTTGTCAGAGGAGGCGGCGTAGAGAGAGAGAGAGAGAGGGTCAGTTGCATGTCCTACACTAGGCACGCAACTACATGTCTTTATAATTTGGTTGCAACTCGGCTTCCATTTTTTGTTGTACTGGGGAGGTGCCGGTTGCATGTCCCACAACAGGCACGCAACGACATGTCTTCTGACTTGGTCGCAACTAGGGACCTTTGTTTTGTCAGAGGTGGTTGCGACGAGAGAGAGGGGTTCTAGTTGCATGCTCAACTATAAGCACACAACTGCATTTCTTTCTAGCATGGTCACAATTGCATGTGTTATAACTTGGTCGCAACTTGGCAACTTCATGTCTTCTAACTTGGTCGCAACTGGGGGACCTTTGTTTTATCGTAGGGGGCGGCGTCGAGAGAGAGGGGGTCTGTTGCATGTCCACACTAGGCACCAACTCATGTCTTTTAACTTGGTCGCAACTAGGGACCTTTGTTTTGTCGGAGGAGACTGGGATTACATGTCTTCAACGCGACTGCAACTAAGTGATGTTTTCGTCAGGAGAGGACATTTGCATATCTTTTCACTAGACACAGTGTCGCCACGACTACAACTGCATGTTGTTGTTGTTTCATATTTTATATTTTTATGCTTATTTTATTTCCTTGTTGTATTTTAAGTTATTTTTTCTTTTCTAAACACACGGTGAACATTTTTTTAAATACATGATGTTTTTAGGAAAAAAAATCCAACACATGATGAATAATTTTAAGAATAAACAAGCACTTTTTCCAAAATATTATGATAAATGTAAACAAAATGCTTCCATTTTCTTTTTTGCAGTGAGCCGATAACTAATTTTTCAAAGGAAATAAACATTTAACAGACAAGAGAAAAAACAGAAAAAACAAACAAAACACAACAAAAACGGATGGAAGGAAAATCATGCAAACTTACTAGCTACTGGCCCGACGAGTGTGCCAGAACGAGCAGCATCCCCAGAAAGCAGAAACTCTCGATAGAGTCAAAAAAATCACTGGCCGAAAAGCACAGAGCAACCGGGAAAAGACAAAGGCATTAGACGCATAGTAGGGCCGGCCCAACAACACTAGAAAAATAGCAGACTAAATGAGAAACTAAAAATGGGCTGGGCTATTGTTGGATGATGTCATCTGACTGAGACTTCACGAAGTCTCAGTCGACTAAGACTTAGACAGATCCTTTTAAATAATTATTTTCCATCCATCTGTTCATTCTTGCAAGGCATGAGTAGTACGTACTTGTGTTTGGTATTGCTTATCTGTTGCTTTAATTTGTCTTCAGAACTGAGATAGTTTTAGAAAGATGGCATGTATGGTTGATTGTTCTAATTGATCGCTGATGTTGGCATGTTTGACAATTAGCACTAGTCGGGTATCAAAATCCGATTTTGAATCGTGTTTTCTGTCTCCAGCAATAGCCCCTAAAAGCTCAGCCCCAACAAAAGACCCTCTTTCTCAACCTGTAGTCTCTTTCCCATGACGTCACTGTAGACAAGAGGTTTGGCAATACAACGCACGACAGTATTGATCGGGTGCATATGCAATGGTGTACAATGTGGGCCTCAACCTCTACTATACAAAGAATATGAGGTGGGCCAGGATATACAAAATATACATACAAAACCATATGTTCAACACCACCCCGCAGTTGAAGCGGCGCCAGAGACGCAGAGACTGGACCTGAACTTTTCAAAGACGGGGTAGGCAATCCCTTAGTCATCACATCAGCAAACTGTTGCGCCATCAGAACATGGAGAACCCGAATGCGGTCAAGGGCCACCTGCTCGCGAACGAAGTGAATATCGAGCTCAATATGCTTCATTCAGCGATGATGAACCGGGTTGGCGGAGAGGTTGACAGCGGAGACGTTATCGTTGTAGACAAGCGTAGCTTTGTGAACATCACAAAGCAACTCCTGGAGAAGCTGCCGAAGCCAGGAGCATTCGACAACGGCATTAGCCACTGCCGATACTCCGCCTCAGCACTCGAACGGGAGACCGTGGGCTGTCGCTTGGATGACCAAGAGATCAACGATGCCCCTAGGTAGACACAGTAGCCAGATGTAGAAGGCCGTGTGTCGGGGCATCCTGCCTAGTCTGCATCAGAGTAGGCAACAAGGTCGAGGTTAGAAGCGGCGTTGCCGAAGTCTTCATTGAGACCGGCGGTAAGAGTGCTAAGCATGAGCTCGTCAGAGACTTTCGCGACAATGTCACGAAGTTCGTCGGCGAGCATCTTGAGATGCATGCAGTAGTCATCGATGGTAGAGTCATCCTGATGGCACCCGAAGAACTCTTGCTACAAGAAAACAAGGCGCTGAAGTTTGTTGTCGGTGAAGAGCGCGTTGATCTTGTTCCACACGATGCATGCATCATAGTCTCGGCGACGACCGTGTGGAAGATGTCCTTCGAGACGGTTTGGTAGAACCATCGGATGAGAGTAGCCTCGATGGTGGACCACTCCGGGTCGCCCTTCATGTACTCGTCGTCGATGGAGCCATCGATGTGCTCGGTGAGGTAGTACTCGCGGAAGACGAGGCTGAAGTAGGTCTTCCACACATAGTACTAGGACCTGGAGGTATCGAGGCAGACAGGAACACGGGCCTCGATCATGGATGGCGGCGGCAGAGGGTACAGGGCCAGCGAACCGGTTGGAGCTGTTGGTGGTGGCGGATACCGGGGAGTCCATGACGATGGATGGTTGGTGGGGTGGCGGCCGCTGCGGGTGGGGATGCAGCGCGGCTAGGAGGGGAGGTGCGGCGGAAAGACAGGAGAGGAGGCAGAAGCAGGAGGTGGGTGGCGGCACGGCACGAGGCAGCGGCCGGTGGCGGTTGAGAGGGACGCGGCGGCGGCATGGTGTGGCGGTGGCGGTGGCAGCGGCGATGGAGATCGCGACGGCGACGGCAGCGGCTTAGGGTTAGGGTAGGATTGAGAGGTATGATACCATGTAGAACAGAGGTTTGAGAATGCAACTCATGATAGTATTGATCGGGTGCATATGCACGTATATATAATGTACAATGTGGGCCTCAACCTCTACTATATAAAGACTAGGAGATGAGCCAGGATATACAAAATATACGTGCAAAACCATATGTTCAACAGTCACCTATAGTCTCTTTCTCATGGCGTCACAATGTAAACCCTGCGAAGAGGATCATGCATGGGCACCATCATGCAATGTTAATTGTACACTAGCCGCAGCATCAAGTGATGTAACTGTAATCTGAGGTTGATTTGCTTTTTTCCCCCTCTCTTTCTCTCTTCCCCTCCCTTTTCATGTAAAATGCCATCAGATGTTATTGTCAAAACGTACGTAATTATACTACGGTTTTGCTATTTTATAGTCGACTGTTTTTCAATTCGCTGTCACTCAATTTTCTCGTGTCCGATCTCGCGCTGAGTACTCTGGTTTTCGAGCGCCGGTTTCTTTGTCGGGTGCATTATTAGCGCCCCCGGTGTTGGGTTCATGGCGTTTCCGAGCCGCCTCTCTGCTCGAGTTTGATTTTCCCTTTGATTCTCGTCTCCCCTGGTTGGTTCTTCTTGTCCCTCCCTCTTTCTTGCGTTTGATTTGCCCCATCCTTGTTCGTGTAGTATCCAGATCATCTGGTGGTTGTAGTCGTTTCCACCCTGCTAATTTGTTTCTTCTACTATAGATGTAGAGGTAGGCGATTTTGTAGTTGTAGCGCTGGATTCCCCTCTTTTCTGATGGCCTGGGTACCTAATCCGCATGCATTTTTTGTCTGTAGTTGGTCTGCTCTGGGATTCTGCTGGCTTATGCGATGTAGACGTAGTTTGCGATTTGTAGTTTGATTTTGGCCGGCCCTTTTGTTATGTAGATGTAGGTGTTATTTGTTTCAGTTTCCTGCTCTATTATGGTTTCTGATGTGTTGGCTACTTATGTGTTCAGTTTCCTACTCATGTTACCTCTTGTAGTCCCTGAATCCCTCTTGATTTTTGTTGTTAGATGTAGGTGTTTAGTTTCCCTGGTGTCATGCTAATATACCGGAGAATTTCTCTGAATTTGTGTGCACTAGGCATGTGGTGCTGATGTAGGCCTGTAGTGTTGTTGCAGTGTTAGCCAAATGGAATTTTCTTGTTTTTGTCATTGTAATATACCCCAGAATCACAGTGTAATTTTATCTCAGAATTTGAGTGTAATGCCCATGCTTCTTTATTGTAACTACGGTGCAATATACCCTACAGATATAGTGTAGTTTAGCTCAGATTTGCATTGTAATATGCGTAAAATTGCACTGTAATTTTCCAACCCTATATTTATAGTGTAATTTACCCCGGGTTTTCACTGTTTTTTATGCTTCAGGACTGTAATTGTTGCGTGGTTACACTGTATTATTTTGTAGTTTTACACTGTAAGTTGCATGGTTCAACGCTGTAATTGTTGTAGGGCTTCCGGTTTTTTGTTTGATAGATTACTTTCAGTTGCTTCATCACTGTAATTTATCACAGATTTTCTCCGTAAGTTATACGCTACAAGTCTTTAATTGTTGTATGCTTCATATAGATTACAGTGATTTACTGCAGATTCTTGGTGTTCTTCGGTTAGCTTCAGTAATGAATTGTTGTATGGCTTACACTGTATTTTACTGCAGATGCTTCAGCATTGTTTTTTTGAAACAGAGGCAAAAGCTTTGCCGAATCTCATTAAAAAGAAGGGGAATAACAAAGTATGCAGAGGGCCATTACACCTCATACAAATGGAAAGAAAATACAATCCTACTCTCGCGGCATCAAAGAACCCAAATGCTTCGCCCCTACGATAATCCAGAGTCTCGCCTCCGCTTTAATAGCCTCGACCAACACGCATGGTAGCCTACATACATGCTGGAACACCCTTGCGTTTCTCTCTTTCCACACTTCCCAAGTAACAAGCATGATGAGTGATGAAATCGCCTTCCTTCGATGTCCACGCCTAAGGACCACTGCCGACCACCACTCTTTGACCGTGGGGATCCCGTTCCAGGCCGCCACATCCAGTTCAGGGGCATCCACCCAAACTCTGATTGCTTCAGCATTATAATTGTTGCAGGTTTATGTCAGATAGATTACATTGGATTTTACTGCAGATTTACACTGTAATTTGAATGCTTTTGCACTGCAATTGCTGTAGGTTTATGTCAGATAGATTACAGTGGATTTTCCTGGAGATTTACACTGTAATTTGTATGCTTCGGCACTGCAATTGCTGTAGGTTTATGTCAGGTAGATTACAGTGGATTTTCTTGCAGATTTACACTGTAATTTGAATGCTTCGGCACTGTAATTGCTGTAGGTTTATGTCAGATAGATTAAAGTGGATTTTACTACAGACTTACACTGTACTATGAGTTCTTCCTATGACATTCTCAGTAGATCCTCTTCAGTTACTGTCCTTATCATGCTCCTCATTCGACATATTTGAAAAGAGGAATGTCAGTGTTAGCTTAATTATGAGCAACAAACCATTTAGAAATAGATGGAAAGTTTGGGTAATTAAAATGTTGCTCTGCCTGCATTTACGTTGTAAATTGTAGTACACTATGTCTGAAGTTTCACTGTAATTTTGTTGTGTTTTTATAGCATATGCTCGCATACTTTCAACTTAAACTCCAGTTTATGTAGTATGTATTTTTTGGACTCCAGTAACTGTAATTTCTTTGCTATTTTACTCTGTACTTCTTGGTGATTTACACTGTACTTCTTGGGTATTTACAGTGTAAGTTCATCAGTCTTTACAGTGTAACTCCCTGGGTTAATATATAATGTATGTTTTCAGAGGATTTACACTGAAATTGTTGGGTACTTACAGTGCAAGTTCATTAGTTTTCACAAGTGTAAATACCTGATAATAACAATGCAATTCTAGGGGATTTACAGTGTAATTTGTGGGTGTTTACAGTGTAACTTCATGAGCAATACAATTATAAATCGATGTGAACTTGCAGTGGCATTTCCTTTGTATTTTACTGTGTACATCCACTGTATGTTTTTTTCAGGATTGTAGTGTAATTTCCATACCTTTCCCATTGTAATTTTGGGCATTAGACATCAAAATTTCTGAAATTCCAGAGCTTTACAATTGCTAGCGATCACACATTCCAGAGTCTCCTGTTGTCTGGAATTTTTTTTGTAACTAGTTTCTCTGATGGTTCTTTTTATAGTTGTTTTTCTCATGTAATAGGTCAAGCGCGGTGAAGGGGATGAAGAATGGGTGAAGCTGGTGAAGGGGGTCAAGAATTGGTGAATGACAGGTGTTTGGTGTGTTTTGTGATCCCTCCTTTTCTGTTTTTGTGGAACCGGGTTGCGGTCCAGGTTTAGTTGAATTGGGTTATTCCTGACCCGTTTTATTTTTGAAATATAACTACATACAGTGCAGGCGGGGGTGGGGTTTGGACATACAAGTGGCAGATGCTTATTAGTTAGGAAATTTGAATGTTTTCCAATTGTAAAACAGTCAAATGCTTATACTATCAACCATGAAGATGAAAGGAATGCTCATATGCGGAATGGGTTACGTACCACAAGAGGATGGGGCACGCTTTCCAGCGCCTCCTGATGCATGCATCTTTTTATAGTAGTTCTCCATCTAATCCAGATTAATTGACGTTGGTTTAATACAAACTTGAACTAATTTTACTACTAAACAAGTGTCAATTAATAAGGATCAGAGGTAGTATGTGATCAAAATTAACTCAAAAAGTAGTATTAAGAGGATACAAAAGCATGATGAATAGCACATGGCCAACATAGCCAAATTAACAGTCCGGCAAACTAAAAAGAAGACATTGTACCAACAGTGAAGTCCTATGTGACCGAAATTATACCTATGTCGTGGGAGGTGGTGGTTTGATCCAGAGATCATGTTGCCAAAATTTTTAGCAGCATACACACTGCATTGAACAATGGTTGGTACTCCGTTCGGTGTAATGTAGACCACATAAGCTAGTGCATAAAAGCTTAGCTATGGCGTGGCAAAATTGGCCTTACTGATGTTGGGTGCCAACACCACCAATATGGCGCTAGTGATAAAATTTATTGGTGGCGTTTGTGCACACGTCAGCAGTATTTGTGTGCTAATGGCGTGCCACATGGCCAACCCCAGCAGTAAGTATATGTTACCACTGACATGCCTTGTTGGCGCCACGCCACCAATTAAATGTTTTGCATATAGAAAAAAGCATAAAACGCATCATAAGTTCTAAAACTATAGGAGGTGTCAGTTTAGTCCTATAACTTCAAAACCGCACTTTTAGGTCTTAAAACTATTGGAGGTTGTAAGTTTAGTTCTATAACTTTAAAAGTGTAGTTTTAGGTCCTAAAGCTATTGGAGGTATGTCAATTTAGTCCTATAACATTGAAATTGCAGGTCACCAGTGGCATAATGGCTTGAGCTCCAGTGAGGGGAGTAGACCGGTCATCTCAACCTCATCCCACAGTAGCAGAACGACACGTCGCACAACGTCCAATTTCTACCCACATGTGGCTACTGCTGGGCCTGCGTTACTCCTCTTCATCGTCCGGCAGCAACGATAACTCCCCACCCTTGGCCATGCTCGTGCCCAAACAACAACCTCTAGGACCAGCTCTGCGGCAAGGGTGTAGGTGCAATGATAGTGTCATGAGAGAAAGGTGGGATGGCGTCCTCCATCTTGATTGGCTCGGTGTTTCCCCGACGGCCATGCCAAGGGAGAGGGATATCGTCCTCCATGCCGACAGACTCGGGATCTCCCCGGCGGCCGCGGCAAACCTCCCAGCAATGCTGCATTGAAGCTCATGGCCACGCAAGTAGTGGGTGTGCAGGTTGCAACACACACACAACAAACGTGGAAGCGTGTGGACAACTTTTGGGGAAGTAGACGCATATAAATGGCTCATTTCAAAAAAATGCACCATCGATGCTGGCCATGCAAGCTTAGCACCTGAGATGAACAAACTAACATAGTTTTGGGACCTAAAATTGCAGTTTCAAAGTTATAGGACTAAATTGACACCCATCAGTAGCGCCTGTCTTGTACCAGTGCTAGAGCTATTGACTTTAGCAGTACAGTTGGGCCTAAACACGACTACTACTAAGCCCATCTTATTATCGTCCTCCGCGCCTGACCTCTCAGTCTCCCCTCCTCACTCTCCATCTCCACTCTCTCTGCCACTCTCGTCGGCGGCCTGCCCCCGCACTGCTCTATCCGCCCTCTCCCGTCCCGCGCTGGCCCTCCCCCACGCGCCGCCACCCTCCCGCGCGCCTGCCCTCTCCATCCCCTTCTCGGCCCTGGGCTACCTACCGTGTGAGTACCTCCTCCTCTTAGTTCACCCAATAGCTAGGTATCTCTGAATCTGTTGGATGAATTAGCAAATGCAATATGCTCAGATTTTTTACTAATTTTGTTCATATATATGCGTAGGTACTGCATCATATCGGAGATATTCCCACTTTTGTTTCGTACGTTATATGTAGTATTTATCATATAGGAGAGTATGTACACGTAGTATGTAGTATATAAGAATGTTTAGGTAGTATATGTACTACTTTCTGGTAGTATGTATCATATTTTGTTCATTCTCCATTTTGCGTACAAATATGTACGTATTTCACAGATACAATAAAACTATGAGCTCACTTGCAATTTTTCCATATAACTCAACTTGGAGTATCTTAGGTATAGTATATGAATATACCAAAAATTTGATTCTGAGCGCGAGCTCAAGGGAAAATATCGTGTACTTCAATTGATGGTGTGCTCCGGCTGCACCACGTGAACTGATACATATTGTAGGCACAGGATCCAACCCGAACGCTCCACCCTTGGAAATTTGCAAACAACACCACAAATGCGTACAGAATTAGTGTATTTCCCCTGTCACCTAGTACCTCCAAGCCGTGCGACTGTTCCCAAATCTCTACCTATTAAAAAAAGGATTGTTTCTCCACTTTTTTTGTCCAATCAATTGTTTAGTACGTCGCCCCTTTTTTTCGTCCGTCATCCTGTTTTTTCTTTGTACATGTCTTTAGCCCGCTCGCAGGTCGTCCTGTTTCAATTGTTTTGTACGTCGCCCCTTTTTTCGTCCGTCATCCTGTTTTTTTTGTACATGTCTTTAGCCCGCTCGCAGGTCGTCCTGTTTCAATTGTTTCAATTATAGAGCTACAAGTGGGACTCGAACCCAGCTCAATGGGAAATAGTACGCCCGCACTAACCAGTCCACCTACTTATTGCTTTGTTTTATAAAAAGATGAGGAAGATATGCTTTTATATGGTTTAAAAGAATTTTGTTAAAGAAAAACTTCCAATGAAGGAAACTGAGTTAAACGGAGGAGTAAGGTCCGCCGTTATGAGCATGGAAGTAAAGCAAAAGAAAAAAGAAATAAATTTCATCCTTATAATAAGGCAGAAAGGGAAGGAATTAAAGGCAAGAATAAAAGATGAAATAAATTCCAGCCTTTATGATAAGGCGAGAAGGGAAGGAATTAAAGCAAAGAATGAAAAAAGGAATAAATAAATTTCCTATTATATACTAGGCATGAAGAAAGGAATTAAATAAGAAATAAATTTCACAAGGAAAGAATAAATTTTGCTAATTATATGAGGCATGAAGGGAAGGAATTAAATTAAAGAGGAAATAAAATTCGCTGGAACTAAAATAAGAAATAAAAATTTCACGGTTAAGGAATTAACAGAAAAAAATAAATTCCGTTGTGGACCGACTAATAAATATATCACCGGCTGTGCGTGCGTGCGTCCGTCTGGTAATTCTTCGTACGTCGTGTTCTTTTTTTTTTTTTGAGGGAATCGTACGTCGTGTTCGATTTTGTGGTACGTTGCTTGGTTGGGCTGCCGCCTGGCTATTCTGTCGCTCAGATGGGCCTGGCTGGGCCTGCCCCCGTGGTAAAAATTATGTGCGCTGGTGAGAATCGAACGCACCACCTTTCATAGGATCAAATTCTAATCAAGGTAGCCAATTGACCTGTAGCATACGCCTATCATGAAAAGAAGAAGATGCATGGTTATTTCATGTGGAATAGTCCCACCTTGCTCCATTAAACGAATTCACACCAATTTAAATATGTTTGCAAGTTGTCAACAATATCAACCAGGCTCCTCATGAATGAACAAACAGACGTGAGAACTTTAGAATGGAAAAGAGGCCAAAGAGCAGCATGGTTGTGTGAGCTAATTATTGAACAGAAATACAGGACCATTCACATGAGGATGGTGGCCAAGCTGAGGGAGAGGCATGCCCGGCAAAAGTGAGCCCTGTATAAGCTACGGCAGCATCTTACCATTCACTTATTTGTTTCCATGTTAATTAATCCATGTTAATGTTATGACCCACTGATCATGAACAGCAATCAACTCCTAGCCATGTCAAACAAAGCTAAGAATATGATGTCATATAGTAAGATGAAAATGATGATACTGAAATTGGCAACAACGTTTTCTAATGCAAGTTGTGAATTTTTACCAGATCTAAAGACGTGTTGTTAAAGTGCATGATCTTTTACTTCCAAGCAATAATATTGACTATGTTCGTATTTTCCGTTGCTACAGTACAATTTAAACCAGCCAACTCCATATCAGTACTACTCCAAACAGAAACTGGAATGATTTTTAATGGATTTTCCAAGTTCAGCAGGTTGAGCATTTTTCTGAAACTTTTATGCACATGAAAGACTAGCCTTAGTTTGACAGTACGATGAACAAGTAAATTAGACGGTACTGAAACATAGCCATTTATAGGTGAATCTAAATAGTAAATACAGCCATCTCCCTATACAAATGTAAAAGTTCCTTTCTTTCTCTCATTTACCCGCAGCTCAAGGCCAGCAGCAGCAAGCAACAAAAGCAAGCAGCAGTGGCAAGCAAAACAACCAGCAGCCATCAGCGGGAACAATAGCAAGCAGTAAAGCAAGCCAACAGCAAGCAGTAGCAGCAGGCAGAGATGACTCCTCACCTTGCTGTTCGTGGCGGGGTCGGACGGAGCAGGGAGGTGAGAGGACGGACGGCAGCAAGTTTCGGATGGCGCGTCAATGGCGGTCAGCGGTCGAGGAAGAAGTAGGAGGGACCCACTGCTTCGAGTCCGTGGTCCAGAGGAGACGCGCACGATGCGGAGCCCGTCACAGCCCCTAAGCTTGTCGCATGTAATCCATCAACTAAATGTATTATATTCTTATAAGTGCAACTAGCGCTCAATTTTATTTGATTTTGGATTAATAAGGTGGGCTATAATACATTATATGTTCTCAATTGCTTGATTGGAACATCATAGTTTTGCTAACCCGTTGCAACGCACGGGCATTTTACTAGTTAGAACAGAAGGAGCACGAACAGATTAGAGCTTGGGCCCTCCGGCGGCGGACCTACGACGTCGGGCGAACGGGGTCGCCGCGGCGCTGACGTACTGTGCTCCAACGTTCTAGGGAAACTCCCTGACCCGCCATTCTCCACCTCGCCCTCCCTCTTCCCGATCCGGCACCTAGCTCCGCCGTCCATCGACGCCGAAGAAAAGAACTCCAATCTTCAGGTATGTTGTTAGATGTTACAACCTTGTGTTATTTTGTGAGTTTGGTTGTAATCCATCGTTCCCGTTATGCTGATTTTGTGAGATGTAGCTAATTCTAGCTTGAAAAAACATGCAGCGATATCTCTCTGTATTGTATCAGGCGCAGAAAATTAATCACTGAAAAAATTGCTATATTTTACTCAGACTAGTATTCGAGCAATTAGGTGATACTCCTAATTGTTCATTGCCTAATTGCATAGAAATTGCTTGAAGACTGTACAATTTCAGCAACTCATTGCCTGTACATGAGTACAGACTAATTTCTGTGGTGCTGAACAATTTCAGCAACTCATTGCTGAAATTAACAATTTGCCAGTACAGTACTGATTACTCCAATTAGGTGATGAGTACAGACTAATTTCATCTACATGTTCAAGTACCTGGAGATGAAGTGCTTGTTGGCAAGATCGAGATTCATCTGCCCGTACAATGTGTATGACTTCACCAATTTCTGAGAGTTCACTTTCTATTGGTTTAGTATATTCCACTGGACTAATCTGGTGTTGTTTTGGTTTACTGAATTAACTATCTTAGCTCTGTAGCACCATTTTCACAACACTCTTGTTGCTTAGTACATATATGTGCTAGTGCATTCAGATATTTCTCTCTTCGTCACTTTGCCATGGATTTGTTGTTTTTTAGACTACAATGTGCTGCAGCTTTCTCGCGAAGCTAAGTCTTAGGAGCAAAGTAAAGTTCAATAATTTTAATCCTTTGTTGGAACGACATAATTTAAATAGTATATCTTTTGTCAGTTTTTTACAGTACACTTTTCTTCTTGTTTGCAGAGCAAGTAGCGTCCGAGAAGGTTCACCATCAATCAGTACATTATTCTAGTTACCTTGTAATTTGATAAAGGTCGTATGCCCCATTGTATGCTCTTGATGGTTGGTAATCACCGGGAAGTGCCTCTCCTTATCAGCAACAATTGAGACCAGGAAGATTCATTGCCAGATTTGACTCTTCGCATCTCTGCCGTAACTATCTAAGCTGCTAGTATGTGCTTACCTTGATGGCCTATGTGATTCCTTGCTTCAGAACAATATGCAGCAATTATCTAACTTCGTGCTTATATTTTGTAAAACTAGAAGTGCTCTTGTCGAATGTGGCACTATGTAACTATGTGTTACTGGACATGTCCACTAATTCTGTTATTAAGTGAAACCTGGACCTCCTATATATTTGCTACCAGTGATGTTCCATCTTAATGCCTACTATGCTAAAAAAATTCGGTACAATTAGTTTATCATGATAATGTCCACTTTAATTTTTCAACATTTTGCTAATTTTTTACTAGGGTGTAGTTTTTTTTAGTAAACCTGTGGTCTGTACTATGGGCATTTTGCTCCATCGGGAAGCATTTTGCCTCTGAAGTGCTACATTTGTTCTGAGATGATTCATATACTATTTCAGATTTGAAAGAGAAATGTTCAATGACGTGTTACTTTCTAATTTGACAAAGGTGATTAATATACATGATGTTGTTGTCTTTCCATTTTCTGCTGCTGATTTTATCAGTTGAAGTCTTGGTTCATGGACTTGCTAATTCTTTATACTCTTTGAATTACCTTTACCTTCTTAAATCAATTTGTCGAATGTCTGTGTTGAGCACTTCCTACGGAATATATGGTCTACATTGTATATCGTCTTGCAAAATCCATGAGCCTATCTGTACCATAGAACTGCCACTTAAAAAAAACTGTACCATAGAACTGTTGTTGTGTATATATGTGTGTGTGTCGGATCAGTTGAATTCCCCGGCCTGAAACGATCAGCTAATGAGGTACATGATGTGGCTTTTATTTCTGTTCCAAACCTAGGGCAGCACAAGCACAACTTCTGGAGCTAGATTATGGGTCTGTTTCAGTTTTTTTGTACTTATGTACGGGGGGTTTCTGCAAATTCCACAGGATGGGGACATCCACACTCTATCCTGTACCTACATATTCCAACCAACGGCTGTGATGTGGCTGTTGCAGCCGGAGTACTCCATGCTTAGGAGTACAGGATATGCTCTCGCGAGCTCAGCTGCTCCTGGAATCTCAGCCGCCCAGTCGCATTAGGATCAGCGCCCCTCTTTGTATTCGCGGCTGTAGTCACCACGTATTTCGTATGAAGTCTTCGTGGGCCTGGCAGAATTCATTGTGACGGTAGGCACCATCTCGCTGGCAGATCAGGCAGATCCTATTTGATGCCCGCAGGCGTCAAGAGGATGAGCCTTCGCTGAAGCAAGTCCCCACTTGGGCCGGCCCACGTACGGATTTGGTTCGCTGCTGTTTCCTTGTTTCTTGGGGTTTTTTTTCTATGGTTTTTTTGCTTCCAGTTTTTCACTGTTTTTGGCCGGTTTTCAGTTGTTTTCTTCTGATTTTTTCTTTGCTTTTTTTTTCTGTTTTTCCTTCCCTTTTGTGTTCCATTCACATTTTTTTGTTTTATTTTCTCCGATTTTTCGTATGGTTCTTTCTTCTCCCCTTTTTTGTTTATTTTTTCTTTTCCTTCTTTTGTTTGTATTATACGAAAAGTTCATTGTATATTAAAACAATGTTCATCGTATATTTAAGAGAATGTTCACCGTATATTAACAACATGTTCAGGGTATCTTAAAAAATGTTCATTACGTATTTCAAAATTGTTCAACATACATCATTAAAATGTTCAACGTGTAATTAAAATTGTTCAGCGAATATAAAAAAAAGTTCAATGTGTATTTATAAATTGTTCGGCGTATATTACAAAATTGTTCAGAGCTTAGAAAGTTGTTCATGTTATTCAATTTTTGTTCATTTCTTACAAATTTGTTCCCTTTTAAAGTTTTCTTTGAATTTGAATTTTTTTTCACATTTTCAAATAGTATTCACACTTTTTTTAAAGAAACTTCGTTCACAGTTTTCCCTTCAATTTTTATTTGTTTTTTTGAAAAAAGACGGATCTGCTACTGTACCTAGTACTTAAAACTTTAGCGCTGCTTTTTACCATGCTACCCTACCAGTCCGAGTGTTTACCACTGGTGCTCCGCAACAAGAGGTCGGGAGTTGGACTTCTCTCGGCACGTTTTGTTTTTCGTGAATTCTAGGTTCGACGCTGCCAATGGGCCGGCCCGTTTGCGTGAGCTTCAGCGAAGGCTCTACTGTTGGGCGCACGCGGGCGTTCAATAGGAGTTCTCGGCAGATCAGGCCTTACGAACACGGCCTAGCTTTCTTCCTGAGCCATGACGAGCCGTCAGAATCCTTCACGTCCACTAACTCAGACGGCCTTATCCATCTTTTCACTGGTGAATCCCTTCAGAAAACCCTAGATCACGCGCTCACCTATCACGCGGCAAAACCCGCCGCCGCTGTCTTTTTGCTACAATTTCAGCCATGACTGGCAGTCCACAAACATTTTCTACCTCTCCTCATCCCTGCATGCAAGCCATGGCAGCACCTACGACATGCATCATACAGGCCTTTTGGCACGCACCCTCTTTGGGACTCGCATGAGTCGTACAACAGCATACAAAATTCAAATGCCAAGTAGAACAATTTTGTTCTCCCAATTGATAAGGTCTGCCGAGTTACACTACAACACTAAACAACACAGCAATACTAAGATTACGCACTGGAGGAACAGGCGTGGAGTGGCTCACAGAACACACGAGAAAATCCTCGAATCACAAATTACACGGCCATATTTAAATCTTTCTCACCTAGCAGCGCACAACTCGCCATTAGAGCTATCAGACCGGCCGACAGGTGCTCGAGCGCTTCAGCAACACCATCCCCCATCCAGGCCATCCTAGCAGCATCCATTGCCTGCACTACAAAGTCGAATGCCTACAAAGACTTATCAACAAATTGGTCCTTCTGATAATGCACGAGATGCCCAGGCAGAATGTCCTTCGCATCCTTTGTCCACCTCTTGTTTTGCTGGAATCTCCTCAATGTGAAGGACATCCATGACCTGCAAAGGATAATAATAAATATCTCAGCACATGTAATTTTCAGTTAAACCAAGCATGGCTGCCATGTATGCAACGCTACAAAAATAGCAGGCTCACCCTTAAGACATGTCAGCATAGCATCCCTGTATGCTGGAACTGACCACTACACACTAATTCAGATCCGCAGTCCTCGATTGTTACCTCATAAACAACTCGACTCCACTTCTTACGGTTCGACGCATTGCTGTGCCTGGCTACATACTTCATCTTCTCAACCTCTATAACATTGTATGCAGAGCCTTAGATTAAGATCCGCCCAAATTGCTCGAACATAGCACGTACTGTACATTTAGCTTGGGTGCCGCTCTATTGTGAGATTTGTTCTCCGCACGACACCTCTATGCCATCACCAAAAGATACAGATTTTTATGCCAATGAAAACTGAAAATTAATTAGCAACGTAAACTCGTTGACTAACAGGCAGACACTTACTATCATAGTTCTCTTCTCTTCATTGTTTCCTCCCTCTCACGGTTAAACTGGAGCCTCATATTTTGTCTAACAAAAAAGTGCCTCGGGCTAACAGGTGACATGTAACTCTAGCTTCGTTGGATGCTCGTCATTTTAGCGCAGAACACACCCTTTAAGTACGGCTTAGCCCACTTAGTTCTGATTTCATATATCCGGGTCATGTATGGGTGCTTCCTCAGATTGTATTTATCCATTCATTTTTTATTTAGCAAAAAATCCTTCCAGTTCTAGATGCGCAAGTTAAACCAAACAGCGGATTAATACCTTTTAGTCCAGCCAGGTGCTTCAGGATTGACTCTGTTAGTCGACTGTGCGGACCTGGTTGGAGATACATCCCTTCTCCGTCGCCCCTCTCCTCCAGCCCTCGTAGGGCTGCAGGCACCATCAGCTTGCTCACATCCAGACCCGACATTCGAATCAGCCGCCGTAGCGGCGCCCGCAACGCATCTCGGCAGCAGGACCAAGGGCACCGGATCCGGGGCGCCCGAGGCTGTCCGCAAATTCTTCCCTCAATGGAAACCTGCAAGATCGCAAAATACTGTCACCGGAGATGTCGTCAGCGGGCATGTTAGAGGAGCATCACCCGCGTCGCTCGCGAACAGCGCGACGCCCCTCAACACCAAACCATGAAAATACGAGGATTCGTTTACGCGGAACTCACGGTCGACGGGATCCAACCAGCACTCCAGCCCCTCCTCTGCCATTGCCGCGCCGTGGGTAGCACAGACAGCCGCCGAGAGCAGGAGAACGAGGGTTGGCAAATCTCCTCTGTTTCGATAGCGTCGTGGTAACAATCCGGGCCACGGCTCACCACGCCAGCCGCATCCTGGTCCACGAATCAGGACCTAAACAGAACCGACGGCCGTCAAACACCACCACCAGGGCCCGCCTGTACGCACTGTTACTACGCGTATACATCGAATATCCATAATTTCCAGCGTTCGGACTCTGACACGACAGACATTTTTTACATGATCCCAACGAAGCAGTGGACGCTAGCGGTTACGGGAGCAGCTGCGCTCGAGCACGGAATCGCCGCTTTCTATAAATAATAAAGTAGAATATGTACTATCACATGATAATATATGAGAAGTAGGTATAACTACACCCGGTAGTAGGATGTATTTATATATATATATATATATATCTCCTTAATAATAAAGCACGGTGTGAATCTGTCGGATTCACCGTCGCGGCGTTTTTACACAAAGGTCTCTGAAGTTTGTAATAATCAACCCGCAGTCCACCGAGGCCCAAGCGTAAGTGAAAAAAAAAACGGTTCGTACGCAGCCCTCACTCGCCCGTCGCTGAAATTGCTCCCCCCGTCCCCCGCACGAGAACCTGATTTATTCCGCCGCCGCGCCCCCATCCCTCCGCCGCCGCCGTCCCTCCACTCTTCGGTGCCCGTCCTCGATCCGAGGTCTCCAAATCCGGACGATATTGGCAGGATCCGCCCCATCTCCCGCGAAACCCATCCGCGAGCTGCTCGTCGGTCATGCGGGGAGCACGGACGAGCTGCTCGTCGACGTCCATCCTGCACCCCCGCCGACCACGGTGCCCAGCCTCCTCAATAGCGCGCCTCCTACTTGCCGCACGGTATGTCTCCCCTGCTGCATAGATGATTGACAAGCACCACCAAGATCTGTTGACTCGACCCCTACCCCATCTCCGCAGTTTTCAATAATTAAATGTTTCTGATTAGCCAGATTTTATAGTAGGGGAAGGATGGATACTGCAGGGCTTTCATATGTTTTTTGATTTTGCGGATAGGGCTTTCTTATATTCTGGCAAGAGTCAAGCTAGCAACCGTGAAGATGCAGAATTCATGCAACCTCCAACCCTCAGGTTTGTCACTAATTGTCTTTGTGTTGCCTATATGCAGCGAAATTGTAGCCTAAATCAGCGCGATCTCTGGCAATTTCCCGCAATATCCTGTGATTACTGCATGCAAATCATGGGACGATTTCCTAGCAGCGAATAAGACGCGATCACAGCCAAATCACCTGTGATTTGAAATTATAGTATAAAGTAGTTCGGCTTGATATTCAATATTGAGTGTTCATACATATGATTAACATCATACCATCTGGTTTTGTAAGTATTATATCTCAGGGATGCTTAAAACTGTTACCATCTAGCACTACTTTTCCATGGCTGCAACCAAGTATTATAATTCTTTTGTTTTACAGAATTATTTGTTCAATTGCTTCCAGTCACAGAGTAAGGAAGGCCATCTTTTTCCAACCAGCAAATGAGTTTTACATTTGTTGGTCAGTGTCCTACTCTGAAATTGTTTGTAAGATAGTGCTTTATTTTGTATAGCAAAGGGAAGGAGCCTCAGTTGGTAGCTATGGAGGGGAGTGATCCTTCGTTGGATGAAAAATTGGTGTAAAAATTGGTTCTCCTCCTCCCGTGTCGCTGCCACCATCGATGCCGCAAGGTATGTATGCTTTTCTAGGTGCTTGGTAGCTTCAACTTGGTGATGACGACTACCTATGGAGTAAAGTTAAAGGTCCTGTGCTCCTGTTGTTCTTCAGGACTTTTTTCTTTTGCTCAAACCAGCATAAACTATTCGGAGTTTTAACAGAGAAAATTGGTCCTGTGCTTTCTCATGAAATACAAGAAAAGCTCAATTGTTCAGAGGAAGAGTACTTCAGGAGCCACTCTTCAGCCATTAAGTCATATACTCAGAGTTGGATATAGATTTAACAGTTGTATGTATATTTCCAGTCTCATTTGCTTTTGGGGGATGAAACACGATTGCCAGACTTATTGTACAGTTTTTATAGGGTATGGTATCCCCCAGGGATCCTTATATCCAGGTTCGGGTGCTGGAGGACTTTGGTGAAGTATCTCTTGGTGACCATTCCATATCATTGACCAAAATTCGCTCCACTTCCTTAGGCGCACAGATGCAAAACAATTTATATCACAGGTTTGCTATCTGTTACGCTGTATTTTCCCACTCTGAAATCTGAATATTTCCAGTGCGAATAATATCCTGTTTAATTTTAATAGGGTCTCATGGAAGAATTTCTGGATTAGGGATCACATATGATGTAAAATAGGTATTGCTCCTCAGTCCTCACTGTGATCTTGTTAGTTAATTAAACAGCAGCGTGAACGTAATACAGTGACCAGTGCTGGCAGCATGTCTTAGATATGAAAAGGCTTGATGCTTACTGAATACTTTTTTCACCTGACACATGACTTGTACTATTAGCTACCTTGAAATTGTGTTGTGTATTCTGACCTTATTTTTGAATCAATGTGTGTGAGCTGCAGATTTTAATTGCCACCCACAACATTTTCTTCATTGCTGCAGTCTGGTGGAATATGCACTCTTGAGGTTCTGATCGAGACTATATGAAAAAGGAAAGAACATATGCTATCTTCAGGTGGCTCTCTGTTCTTCGGCCATTAAATTCGTCACTGAATACTGAAATCCACTTCAATCCTAACGTTTGATCAGGGGAAATTCGGTTATGCATATTTATGAGCACTGGTCTTAATCTTTTTTTTAGATAAGCACACTCTTGTCTTGAATAATTATGTCTTATAGGAAGTGGAGGCACAGGTATTGTTTGTTCATGCTTCCAGACTCCATTTTTATCTGTGTGATTCCTTGGTAAATTTTCTGTGATAAAATATATTCAGTTACTGATGTTCTTTTCTGCGTAATGGTATTTCATGTATGTTAATTGGTTGCTTTATATGTGTTTACTGTAGCAAATTCCTGATTGACTATATGTAAATATTAGTAAATAATTTACGCATAATTATTGGTTACTGTCATGAGGAATTTAGTATGGCAACTTGGTGATATCTGTTCATTTTTTCCAGGATGCAGCTGAGAGATACCTTTATTAAACATACCAAATCTCATACAGAGCTCAGCATGGTCCTGTAGTTCGATAACGACATTACTTGTTTTTCCCTGCTGCCGAATGTGTTGTCATGTGTTGTAAACTTTCAACAATTGCAGTTCCTTGCCGTGAGCAGTCTTCGAAGATCAGTGGACATGTAGCCTTCTTTCTGACGCCCAAATTTCATCATACAAAAAGAAATGCTCAGTGTAATCATATTTTGGACGTTTGCAAAAAATAGTTTAAAAAATGGTGCATAATGACATGTGGAGCAGATTACATTTCATTTTTCGTCCGGTGCAACGCACGGGCATTTGTACTAGTATATATATATATATATATATATATATATATATATATATATATATATATATATATATATAGGGAAATTCCATACTACTACCGGGGGTAGTTACCCCCTAAGAATCCACCGTAGATCTCAGCTTCCTAGATGGAGCGTGAGTTTTCTTGTATGTATCGTTGCCAATTCTAACGGGCTAGCAGAAACTAGCACCCGACCCATTTGCCATTGCTTCTAATTTATTTAATTTATTTATTAGGTGCTTATCCCGTCGTTTCTGTTGTTATCCCAAATTTTGAATCAGGCTAATAACCGACCAAGACTATTTCCTACGCAAAGCCATCCTTATCCAGCTATTAAGAACCTAGGTTGTTGTTGTACGCGCTAACAAACTTTTTAGTATCTGCCAGGCCGTTTCTTTCATCGCCGGCTGGCGCCCGTGGATCGGCGCCGTCGCAAGTATTTTTCTGCCGCCGGCAAGACGGTGAAGAGAAGGGCTGGCCAACGATGGTCCGATCTGGTATGTGATGAGACAAGAGTTCCTACGTCCATGCAACTACTAATCCTTCTTATACATCGGCCTACAATGTCTCGAAGCCTCATACGTACACTGAGTTTTGTTTATCCCATTGCAGGTATGGGCAAGCCCGGCAGTAGCGGTAGCAACTCCAAATCTGCATTTAGGCGAGCTCTTTCGAAAGTACGTACTAATAGGCAAGAACAGGGGTCTGCCAAAAAAGCTTCCGGTGGCTCTCGCTCAAAGAAACGGAGCTCCGTCAAGAAGAAACCATGGAAGGACAAGTTGTACACCAGGTGTGCTCCTTCTATCATTATAGATCTCTTGGAAGACCTAGGTGAGCAGCAGAGAAGGCTTGTAGAAGAGATGGGTTTTCAGGGATTATATAGTCTGAAGCTACACAAGCTGAATAAACCGATAGGAGCCTGGCTCCTAAGTAAATTTGATGCAGAATTGTTGCTTTTTTTCGCTGGGACAAGCAGGGAGCTCAAGATGACACCCGAGGATGTTAATCGTGTGAGTGGACTCCCTTGTTCCGGCCAGATCATAATACCTCCAAGCACACAGGATGTTAGTTCCATGAAAGCATATTTTTGTGGTGTTTTTAGAAAAGATTCATGGGATGAAATCACCATCAGTAGCCTTTTGAAGATAATTTCAAAAAATTATGCTGATCCGATGACAAATGATGAGATCCTCCAATTCAAGACCGCGTTTGCATTTTGTGTTGTTACCAAATTCTTAGCTCCACAGTCCCTTAATAACTTCATATCAACACGATATCTGAAACCGGTGTTTGATATGGCGAACATTCATACATACAACTGGGCACACTTTGTACTCGAGGAGCTCCGACAGGCCGCACTATCCCTGCAATTAAAACTTAAGCGTGCAAAAAACATTGGATACATCAATGGATGCATGTTAATACCTCAGGTTTGCCTAGTACTAATTAATACTTATTTTTATACGCTTGTTTCTGTACTGATATAACCAAGCTACATTTATTCATTCAGATTCACTACCTGGACACCTTGGAAATTGGCAAAGATTGCCCCCCCGACAACATTCTTCCAAGGTTTGCTGCATATAACGATAGCGTGGTCGACAAACTCATCAAACGTGACATAGTTCTGCATAATCGACTGCCTTTTCCGACATACGGAAAATTAAAGGTAACATGTTATATGTTTGCTACAAGGGACTGAAATATCATACTACATACTCTGACTAACTATGCCATTTACATTCTACGATACTCTCTTATCTACATAATTCAGCATACTACATACTTGTCTCATCAGACTACATTCTCTAATCAACATACTACATCCTACTCTATTGTCATACATACTCCTCTACACGATACTACATGAAAACACCATTTGGTCCTAGCACGATACAACATACTCTTTTCTACATACTACATCCAAGTTTTTTTTTACAAAAAAATGTGCATTATTTATTATCCACGATTGTATATGTAGATACGAAATCCCCACAGCATCCGCTACGAGTATGGAGCAATTGCACAACAGTCAGCGAACACTCCTACTACTCATAGAACGTTTAATTCTCTAGTTAACTTGGAGACCCCAACCTTTAACATTGGATTGAGCCAATTTGAGCCCGACAACAGCATCTCAGTACGCAACCAAATCCCCCGAGTGTCTGCAAACTTATCGACGGAATTCAACATGGTAGCTGATACAGCCGTAGTGCCAGATACACCAGATCGGCAACAACAAGCTGCACAAACAGGTAAAACCAAAATAAGTAAGGTCGTTGCACTCCAAACCAATATGAAGCATTAACACACATTATTTCACCATTTACAGATTTTCCTGTCCAAACTCCTACATCCATATCACCTCATTCTTTATTACAAGAAATGAGTGCAGCAAGAATATCGATACATGAGGAATGTGGTCTTCCAAAAGTTCAACCCAAAACAAGGAGGAGAATCATTGGAGAACCATCTGATATGCTTGTAAACATACCAAAGCGAATAATTAGACCCAGTAGAATGGTTCAGTCCCCATTTCTGTGCAAACAATACATAAGTGTGAGGGTCGATGTCAAGGCATTAGAAGATTTATACACATATACTATATCCATTACTAATGAAGAACAACTGAGGTCAGTAAACTTCCTTCCCTCATTATGTATTAAATTACTTGCTTTATCTTTATAAATTTAACCTTCTTTCCCACAGAAAAATCTGGGTACACATGTCTGAACCTGTGCCCAGGTTTTTGAAACTGAAACAGATACAAGAAGCCCTTAGTCAAGATGCTGAACTTCAAGATGATGCTTTCAATGTTGCTGTACAAGCACTGTTCGAGGATGAGATAGAAAGGTTTACTGGTAGCGATTTCTTAGGCTGGAGGCATTTCATAAATCAAGATTTTGCGGTACGTACACATCATAATTTCAGTTCTACAAATTGCACACATCTCACTCTCCACTTTTAATGTACACAGATGCATGCAACAGCTGGCGGGGCAGACTGGAACGCCGAGGAGCATGTCTACTTATTCAATGACATTCATATACCATACGACGTGTCAAAAAGCCGACTGGTATGCTCACCCACTATCATTCACCCTATCCTCTATCGTACGACACTCATGTGTCCTACATACTCCACAATATTTTGAGCAATATACTACTCGAACTTTGCAGCTACATGTCCCTTTGCACCAACCATTTCATTTCTCTCTGTACACATTCGATATGGAGAACGAGAAGATTCAAATCTTGGATCCCTTTAGGGATATAAGCAAAGGAGGGAAGGATGTAGAAGCTCGACACTCTAAGACGAAAGACCATGTTGCTAGGGCATTACAGGAGTGCATGTTGCTTTCCTTTCCAGATTGGAAACGTGATATTTCAATTTGGCAGCATGAGTTCCCCACAAATATTCCAGCAATTACTAACAGGTTAGTACATTCATACACACTGCACAAGCATTTTAATAACGTTGGATTCCTAGTAATGATTTTACCTTGCAGGATGGAATCTGCTTTCCATGTACTGAGTTACATGAAAAATTGGGATGCAAGAACCTTGGTCAACCCACTACCCTGTGTGAGCATCCTTACTTCCATACATATATATAGAATTCAATTGTGCCCTACCCCAGGTTAATAATCAATTGTACTAATACACAATACGCAGGATTCAAGAGAGGCACGGAAGGACTTTCTCGCGAACCTCCTATCCTTCAAGACTAACGAAGCAATAATCCCAGAGAATGTCGACCGGCTGGTGAAAGCACTCAGGAGAAATTAACACAACCACCTGCCGATACGAATAACTATGAAGAGCAGACAGAATACCCATTAAGATCATACCGCGTTACCTATTTTCTACACTCTGTAATAGAAGATATAGTACCATCAACTTATAGCATAATTTTATGTTCCATACATGGATTATTACCCTTTCCAACCACCACTGTTATTCCTAATTGGCTACACTACAGTACATGCATCTGTGAACAGAGTATGTATGTGCCTCAACATCTACATAGTTCTTACCAACATACTACATACTCCATCTTCGGCACCACGGCCATAGATGTAATCTCGATCATCATTCCACATGGCACAACAATGGTCTCCAATGGGAAAAAAATATTAACCAAATACTAATTGAGTTCACATACTCCCTACTACATACTAAGTACCTCCTATCAACCCTTGCCATCAAAACAACACCAGTTAAGTACTACAGGAGTATGCAGTACATATTCCACATACTACATACGAGACGGGAACTATGCAGCCATCAACACATTGCAACAGATGCACCGACCTCAGCGCACATAACACATACTTCTTATACACAAGCTCTTTTCAGCAATCACACAATACCCTGGACGATACAAAAAAACAAAATTTCCATTCTAGATTCTCCCAAATGGTGAAGAGACTACTTATAAATAATCTACCTTGAACGCAGAAACGATTAGCAGTACATACACAAAGTCGTTACTAAAGACCGATTCAGATTTTCATCAAACGAGAACAAACGAAACAAAAGCAAAAAAAATGGCAAACAACAGGACGTACTATTAACTTTGTTTGAAATCACAATATATTTCACCAACAAACGAGTTCATAAGTAGACAAATAACAAGAAGTATCAATCGTTCGACACACAAGTATCCGAGCAATTTTCCAACGTACATAATACCAAAACCTAATGAAAATGTCGCAACATAAAATCCTCTTAAAAATAAAAAGTATGTGTCTCATTAGACACACTCCCTACTTTCTCTTGTAAGTCGAATCACGGCCACACGTACTTTTATTGTGTCCTTGCTGACCACAGCTGCCACAATACCTAATTTGCATTGGTCTAGCCCCCGCAGAACTACTCCCAGTTTCAGCATTTTTCATTTGGGATACGTGTCCGGTTTTCTTACCATGCTGAGACGCCATTTCTGCCTTTGACTTGAACCTTCGGACTTTAGGTCGTCCCCTCCCTCTTCTAAATTCTGGAGGAAGTATGTCACATCCAAATGGAGTTTCTACAAACTCCTGACCTTCTATTTCCTCATCAAACGATTCTTCACCAGCACCTTCTTCTGCCACAAAGTTGTCGTCCAGCAGGTCCTCGTCGAACTCACTCATCACATCAGCAGCAACTATCTTCCCTGATAATCTTTCACTCTTTCTACTCTCCTTGGTGCTCGTTTCTTCTGTGGCAGCCAGTATTTTCAAATCACTAATGTGCTTGCACATGACATCCATAGTCATCCGATACGACTCTGTGTTCGTATCACCGAGCCTAACCATATCGAGTGCCGTCTGATACATCAGGTCATGTCGATAAGTCCTCGACGCAGCAGCTTCATTATCATTTACGTACTCTTTTAGGTGTTCTGGTATGGAATCTCTAGCACTTCTAGTCCACCTCTTCTTCACGTACTGTTCTGGTATCTCCCTGAACCCGAACTGCACCATAACCTACACGCAAAGTTATTCAACCCAGTTAACATAATGTGAAACAAAAAACAATAAGCGTCACAAGTTTGCTCACAATCAATACTACCCACCTTCAATATGTGCCGGCATAGTATTCCCATGTGCTCAAACAGTTTGCAGACACAAGAAAATTCTCGCTCATCGATATTTGCATACACATCATACTCTCTCCTGCCCCAGCTATCCTTTTCTTCGCCCATATGTATCACCATAAAATGATGTTCATCCTTCGATGGTCTTATATCATACGAGACACTCCACACAAATTGTTCCTTGAACTTTTTGTAAGCACCTCTTGTGTAAACACGTGCAGCATGTTTTTCCAAAGGCGACTTCGTTGCTGTAATCACCTTGTCCTTCAATACCAAAAGTATACAGTTCATTGTAAATCAGGAGTAATACTCATTCAAGCTTATTTTAAATCAACTCTACACATATTTAAAAACTTACATCTGATGTGTGAAACTCCTCCGCGTCTTCCTCCTGAATTCTGTCATAAAAGAAACTTTCATACTTTCTAACAAGCACATTCATTGGGGAAGATGGCCTCACATACTTCTTCAAAACATGGTTCATGCTCTCACTTCTCTGAGTGGTCGACATTTTAGCAAAAAAATAAGACTTGAAGTAAACAGGAGCCCACTTCTCCTTAATATCCCACATCCGTTTCAAGTACACACTGTCCTCTAGATTATACCTCTTGATTAAATCAGTCCATGCTTTTTCAAACTCGTCTATTGTCTGCGGTTCATTCAGAACTCTATGAAACTCATCCTTGAATGTGCTCCTCTTGCTATATATGTTTCCAAGGTTCTCTTTAGCGTTCTTCAAAATATGCCACTTGCAAACTCTGTGATACGCACCAGGCCACACAGCTTTGATCGCCGCTTCCATCTGATAGCAGTTATCTGAATAAACAACTTCATAATCAGTTAAAGATACAAAATAAAAACTATAACAGAAGATACTTCCATCTGTTTTTCGGAATTAATTTAAAATACCTGTGAGAATTGCCGCTGGTTTCTTCCCATGCATCGCCTTACTAAAAGCGCGGAACAACCATTTGAAAGATTCCACTGTTTCCTCTCTCATCATTGCACAACCAAATACTACAGTTTGGCAATGATTATTCACCCCAACAAAAACACCAAGAGGCATGTTATACATATTTGTCTGATATGTTGTATCAAACGTAACAACATCACCAAAGTGCTCAAAACTAAGTCGCGACAGTGCATGCGACCAAAATAGATTTTTAATCCTACCAGCCCCATCTGTCTGCATGGTGTAATACAAGTTCTTGCTCCGACTCTGCAGCTCTTGAAAGTACTCCAAGGTTTTCTCAATATCATCCGCACACTCATCTCTCCGAATAGAATAGGCCAATCTGTTCACCGCCCTTCTTGTAAAAGGCGCCAAACCAGGGCCTCCATGCATTCCTGAAAGCAATCCGTACATGCCCGTCGGAGGCATCCCATTGTCTACCAAACCTTGCACGATACTCTTCGTGCCATCATCAATATAGTTGTGGGACCTATACTGATTAGTAATGCTTACTTTTTTTTTAAGTTCATGGTTATGAACACTGACAAATTTTGTCACCATCCATTGTTGCCTCTCTGAAAAACGGTTAAGCCTAATCATAGCTTTGCAACCAATCCTAGTTGATGCACCTTTCGTACTTTTGTCTATCCCCTGTTCAATATGAAAGATGCAAATGAATAAACAGAGGCATCTGTACTCAATCTACAAGTACAAATTTTACACACGCACCTGGCGTACACAGCAGAACTCTTGCATGCTTTTCACACCTCCATTCCTATCTCTTTTCTTGTGACGCCTAATACCGAAACCATGGAATCGAGCATAAAGATTATAAAATGCAAACCCATCTGTGTCTTCCTTGAATAATTGCCCTAATTTGGGCACTACTGCTGATGGTTGATAAAAGCAACTAGGAATGGGAGCATCAGCAACTTCATTATCAACTATCACCCTACATAGAAACCACGATCATCACTACTAGCAGGATTATTCATGACTACCAAAATAAAATATTAGTTTCCGTACAAGGATTACCTCTCGAGTGGAATTTTCTCTAGGCCATCTTCTGCGCCCGTGTTCTGCTCCTGCTGAATGATACGTACGACAGCACTGCCACCATCTGCGTCCATCCCTCCACCGGCGACCGTGCTGCCGGTTTCCCCAGCCACCATGCTCGGCTGTTTCTCGGTTCCTAATGCGACGTCACTCATCGGATCTGGATCCATCAAACCTTCCCAAGCAACTGAGTCTACAAGACAGTTTCTGCAAGCAACGGAATGGCTAGAAACGCGAGTTTGTTAGCGCACACCAACACAGAAGCACTACTAACTACTTCCCTTAATTACGCGCCTGGCAGCTCGCCAGGATAAACATCCCACAAAATTCTCAGCGTGCGGCCCCTACATGCATGGGTGGCCACCAGCCTCAACTACCCTGAAATTTCTCAATAGGATGCCACTCCGTGCGTGCCACAACTAACCTGAGAAGAATTCCCTCCAAAAAAAAACCTGAAAAGAATTCTCAGCTAGTGCGATGAATTAAACTACACACTTCCAAACACCTTCATTCTTACACATACATACTACATACTACATACACCTCCAGATACAAAATACTACATACTTCGTACTCACACAGAAACAACCGACTCCATACTACGTACTCCAACAGGAACAATCTTATTAATACTCCCTCTAATTCCGTAACATATTTATAATTTCATCTACATGTATACTACTAATCCATGGTCGACTCTCTTCACATGGTCATTCATACTACATACTTCGGTCATATAGTGAAAAAATGACTACATCCTATACATATCACGTAATTCGACCTCTCAATCGCCATGAAGTTTTGCAGCTGACATCGATTTTCCAACCAGCGAACAACAAAACACAAGAAAAGGGACAGTCGGCTATAAAAAAAAGGGACAGTGCAAGAAGAAAATACCCATGATTCTGAATCGTAATTCACAATCTTCATACAAAACCAACATGACAGAACATTTTATTATATTCATCCATCATGGAAATACATTGACAATGCTCAAGGGAAATACATCTTCACTACTGCAATTTAAAATGAATGAAATAAAACCTATTACTTTAACTAGACTGTCCTATCTTCATGACGCCAAGTCTTCTAACGAGAAGCACGTCCACAGGTACTCCTATTGTGGCCCGTCACGCCGCAAGCCATGCACCGCCTAGGCGCGAAACCAGTACCGCGTCGACGTTCGTCCAGTTGTCGCCGGATCAACGAAATTAGTCTGCCATGCATCTCAATTGTGGTCATCAAATGGTCGATCCTCCCAATAACTTCCATCATGCGGTTGTAGTGACTGCCACAAAAAAAGAAATGAAATCACCAACTAGATATAAACTTACTAGAATACGTGTACACACAGATTAAGAATATACTTACTCAAGGGAAATGGTGATGCTATGATTCTCGTCACCGGCGGGCTGCTCAGATCCAATGCGTCCACTCTCTTCACCGGCGGGCTTCTCGGATCCATCAGCTCCGTCCATACTGCCAAATAAAAAGATACTATTCTTTAATTGTAAACTAATCTGCTGTTGTATCTGGCGTCTGGGACGAAACGTGTAGGCCCTCTTTATAGGGCTGCGTGAACCCGTGATTAGCGTTGCTCGTACCTGCCCACCTACAACCACGGAATGCTTTATTTAAAAAAAACTCCATCGAATAATTAAAGAAGCTTCCGGGTTAACGGGTTCTGCCCACGATCGCTACATCCTACACCCGGCTGGATTTCTCGTACCTGCGGGACACGTGGAGAACAACGAGGGAGGGGGTAACTACTCCTGGTAGTAGATAAAATATGTCCTATATATATATATATACCTTTATCTTTACCTATATTAATAAAGCACCTATTGCTTCCGTCGGGTTCACCGTCACGTATGTTTTGCAAAAAAGTCCATGTGTGTTTTGGTAATTAAACCCGCACTCCATAAAACTATATCTTCTACTAATACAACAAGGTATTGGTTTTACTTGCAAAGGAAGCCGTCGCCTCGTCCCGCTCGATAAATAAAATTGGAAACCAAACATTGCAGGACGGAAGAAACGGCAAGAGAAGGACGGAACAAACGGCAAGAAAAATCAGCTTTAGTATACCACACGTTTCCTTCATGGACCACATCGGAGATGTTCTGGAAACTACATCGCTCCAGGCTTCAAACATGGGAAGATACCGAGCGTGTTTGTGTTTTTCATAGACTCATACATCAAGGTGCTATTTACCACTGATTAACACCGATCCAGAGGCGTAAAAACGAGTCGCGGCAGGCCAGATCGATGGCAGCCCAGCGTAGGCCCTCCCCCGCCTGAATAGTCACTGCAAACTCGGCAACCAGAGCGCGGCCTCACCATCCAGGAGGTCTGATCGGATCCACAGCCGTAGCACCATAGCCCGGAACCGCCGCGCGCCGGCGGTGGCCTGCTAGACGATGTGCACGACGGCCTCCCTGTTGGTGGTGAGGTATGATCGGAGCCACACGAGCCGCAAGGACGCTTCGTATTTCGCCGCCGGGACTCGCTCCGCGTACGGCAACAACTGAGTTTCACGCACAACGCGCTTCCCCCGTCAAGCCACCCTAGGTGTGCCTCGCCGTGGAGCCGCTCCTACGCATTGGCTGCGTGGCCTCGCGGGATCCGCAGTGGCGCGTCGTCTTCCGCCGCGCGCCACAGACACATCAAGGGGCGCAGGGAGGGAGATCGAGGTTAAGACGACATGGCTCCGCTACGCCCCATGCATACTATTACTAGCATTACCCGGTACCTGCGCTTCGACATGGCTCCGGCTTTGCGGATGTTCATCAACTATTCCCTATATAAGAGTTTATCTGTGATTATCTGCTCCTATGGCCGGTAGAAAAACAATTATGACTTAGTAGCAGAGAGTGACGAGTACTACTAGCTTAGCTCTAATTAGGTGGATCAGAGGCATCCATCCACGAATCGATGCGTGCATTGACAAAATTATGCTTAACCCTTTCCCTCCTAATGTTGTTTGTCAAAGCTTGGACGGGAGGGAGACAGGTGATCCGTGTGGTGGCTGGAAAGGAGTTGGTCATAGCAGGAGCAACACAAATTGGGGCGGCATCTGCCCAGGAAGAGACGAGAACTAGGTGGTGGTGTTTTGTGCGGTGTGTGGTGTTTGCCTGCCGTGTGTTGTGTCTAGCAGCTGCTAGGTGTGAGAGAGGGCTGGAGATTAACGGCACAAATTATGATCAAATATACACCATTATGATGAATTTGACGAATACATTTGTATAAGTGCTAATATTTTGTCGATTATACTCAATTTGTTAGAACATAATAAACTATTCATATACCAATGGATGGAGAGGAGAATTTCAAGTCTGGCATTTCCTTCATAACAGAGTATGGCGACTGACGCCAGCCTGAACACTATTCATATACTAGAATTCATATGTAAGAGATTGTATTTGTTTGGGGCACTATCAGTCGGGAAAGCGTGCATTAGATAAGACTTACATAAGACGCAATATACATAAAACATGCGTGATATTTGATTCAAGAGGAATAATGATATTTCAAATTACTTCTATGAGTTAGATACTATATGCACTTGGTGTGAAATTCAAATTTTCAGGAAAGACATCCTATATTTGTTAGAAATTGCTATTGTGTTCAATCAATGTGTGTTAGTACTGACCTGTATTGCACGTGCACACTTAATATCACGTGGACTCCAAATTGTATTATCGTTACGAACCGTCCTAATACTCAATGTCACATGCCACGACCAACCAAGATTTGCATAACTTTGGTGTGTGAGGCAATCTAGCTTGCGAATGTTCGCGTTTGCATGCACTGATTCTATATTGTTTTCTTCAAATGTTTGATATATTTGATAACATCTTTACGAGACGAAATCAATCAATCAACCAATCATGAAACAAAATGCAACATTTTATGGAAACAATAAATCATGTCGCTAATCCTCTCTATCTCTCTTTTTAGGAACCAATCGCCATAACTTTTTGCCTTGACCTCTCCAACCAATCGCCATAACTTTTTGCATTGACCTCTCACTTTTTTCCCGACTCTCAATCCATGTGTTGTTGTTTCTCTCGCCCTTTCTCTTTGGTCTCCAACAACGGTACAACGGCGGCTAAGTGTGACAGTCCGTCTCTCCATGAGCCCCCGTTGCAACGCACGGGCATTGTATTAGTATATTTTTCCATATATATATATATATAATAATAATAATAATAATAATAAAGCACGGATTGATTCCGTGGGTTCACCGTCACAATACGCTTCTTCACGTGATTTTACGCTTCCAGTATGAATTTAAAACATATACACGGGGTTTATCCATCAGGTTCGATGTGTTCCTACCGACTTGGGCCTGCAGGCTGGGTCGTTGGCCCAGCTTCAGTTGAACGCGAGTTAAGAAAAATAAATAAAATTCGGACGTGGACAATGGGATTCGAACCCTGGTCTGCTGTGTACGTAGATGCTAACGTAGCAGACGAATCAATCCAAGCTTCTGGGTGTTACAACGTCGGCGTCTGGCTCTTTAACATAAAGGCGTACTGGGGCCAAGGGAGTTGGGCGCTTGATGGGCACGGGAGTGCTGGGCCGAGACGGCTGCCGCGGCCCACGCGGCGGGCAAGAAACAGGCCGAAAGCTTTTTCATATTTGTTTACTTATGAAATAGTCCCACCTTGCTATTTTGCATTAATTTTTACCAATTTATATACGTTCTTAGGTTATCAGGCATCACGGAGCTGCTTCGGAAATTAAGCAAAGAATAAGGCGTGAATATCTCTTTGAGAAACAAAGAAGGAAGGCCAAAGGAAAGAGAGAGAACGGAAATATAGGGTAATTACTTGGAAAGTAACCGGCTGGCAAATGAGATTCATGACATGCTTGGAGAAAGAAAAAGAAAGGAAACAGACACTGATTGCGTGAGAAATATAGAAGAAAGGAGAAAGGAAATAGGAGGATTGAGGGAGGATCCTACCAAAATAGATAGGACATGCGGGATTTGTGGGTGCCATATTAATCTTTGTTGGCATGAAATTTAGTATCAATGGCAGGCGTACTGGCCTTATTCATATCTTATATGAATATAAAAATGACGTGGCATTTTTTTTCTACATGCAATCCTCACTAAATTCACGTCATTTTTTTTCTGTTGCAGCGGACAGCATGACATGTTTTACTTCCACTTATGATCCTTACTAAATTTGCACCAATTTTATAACACATTGAATGGTATGTCTGCGCATACAATCCTCACTAAATTTATGTCATTTTTTACCGGTGTAACCCACGGGCATATATACTATATTTTGTATAAATGGAGGTATAATATTATTTCGCCTCCCATTTGGTATGTCCATGTCGTTTCTCCATACTTAGTTACGCTATTCTACCGATTGTCTATCCTAGGCCACCAGGCCTCTGCACCGTTCATCCGTGTTACGTTCCACCAATAAAAAAACAGTGCCCTCCCGACCCGTCTGTGCAACCTGGCCCAACAAATCAGACCCACCAACCCGTTTAGGAGATGATGCAAACATAGTAGACTGTGATAGCAATCAAACTCGCAACCTCCACAGTTCTTTGGTGTTGATCGTTTTAACCCACAAAAAAAAGATTGTGCAGATGTGGCCGGGATCTCAAGCACGACCGTTCGCTGGTCTGTACATGTAGACGATGCAATTCTTTATTCGTTCCAAACTTAGGTGGAACGTTGCGTGTAGTGGACATCGTGAGAAACAATGAGGACAAAGAAAATAAGTGGTAACAGGGATGGGACGCTAAGGGTTATAATTTATTTCTCCCGTTGCAACGCACGGGCACTTTTGCTAGTATACATAAAGGTTTTCAAATAATCGAGTGACAATACATACCAACTTGGAATTTTCATGAAAAACGACATGATAATCCCATAAGTTTATGATGCTTAACATTTACTTTCTGAATATCAAATAACACATATTAAAGTAAAAGATTGTTGATTGTGCCAATGTAATATCTATGTCAGAAACATCTTCAAATCATTTACTTGAAAGATGATTTTGTTTCATTCCATACTAAGTAATTAATCTTTCGTCAAACGTCTCCTAAGAATGTATCGCTTTATATATGCTTATATTTGCTTGTGAAAATATTGAAATGTACCATGGGGTTTAAGGAACAAAATTGTTAGTCCAGAAATCCATAATGTCTAATAAGTCATAACTAAGAAATTTGATTGTTAAATAGTATGCTTCATAAAAAAAGAAGTTACAAAATGAATACCTTTTTAAAACTTGATATAAACACGCGATGATGGATCAAGTATCCAGCAGCAGTGTTGGCTTATTACAAACATAAAAAATATAAGACAATCTGGATCTTGTTCGTAGTAGGCAAAAAATGGCTTACGTACATGATAGTCAAACCATATAAGATAATGAACCGATGGATTCCCTTGAGAACTATAATGAATCAGTTGAGAATGAAAGTGAAACAATACAAATTCATTTGTTGGGAACTGTACATTAGCATGCAATTTAAAAAGCAACATCATAACTATACAACAATAAGAAAATAGTGTGCTACCGAAAAAGAAAATAGTGGCCCATATGGGCTGAGCAGCTCCTGTCCACATGTAGGAAATAAAACCAATGTGATTTTTTAATTATTACTTTTGGTCAAGTAGAGCTTATTTGAGCATAGATGAGTGGAAGTAGCCAAGTTTAGAATGGTATTGTCACAACATCAGAGTGTGAAAGCTAGCTTTCTTAGGCAAAAGAAGACCAAGCGGCAGCTTGTTCAAGTGTATTGTCACATCATCAGAGTGTCAAACCCATCTTAAAATAATATTGAAAATGCTATTCACTGTGAAATAAGCAGAGATATAAAAGTTTAATAATGATTCATGTGATTTAAGATCAAGCCCTGGCTAAGGAATTAAATGTGGCCTACTGCCATCGAAGCAAAACTAACTTAGCCATGTCTAAGTCCAGAAATAAATACTGGTACTAACAAAAACGTATCAACACACAATTGAGTTTAGGACAATTTCCTGTAAAAATGATAATTAGTTGCCTAACATCCCTGTGAAACAACGTCTTGTGAGCCGTGCTTTTTACGTACATAGAAGCCGGAAGCACTCTAGTCTAGAAGCAGATAAATAAATAAATAAATAAAAATCAAAAGAAGTAATGCAAGCATAATGCGTTTGTTTCAAACATAAAAAGATTGGTGCAATAAAACAAACCTTCGGATGGCGTGGCACTCGCATGATTCAGGGCGCCAGCACGACTGATCACGTACTCGCTTGTAGATGTACGACTACTTTTCTTCCAGAGCATGGTCGCAGTTGTCGAATCGGCTGAGATCTTTATGGACGTACACTGGTAGAAAAAGAGGCTTCCGTACGTCCCCATTAGTCCCCAAACCAATCGAACCGCGACCAAAGGGGTCTTTAGTCGCGGTTCGGGAGAAGACCCGCGACCAGCTATCTGGGCCCACCGCGCTCGGTCGACAGCTGGCGGACGGGAGGGGCTTTAGTCCCGGTTGGCCTGACCAACCGGGACTAAAGGTCCCCGAAGGCCTTTAGTCACGGTTGGCCAGGCCAACCGGGACTAAAGCCCATCCAGCTGGCGGACGAGAGGGGCTGTAGTCCCGGTTGGCCTGGCCAACCGCGACTAAAGGCCCATCCCTATATATAGGACTCAGCTCACTTCACTTCACTCAGCTCACTTCACAATTTTCAGAAGGTGGTGGTGGATTTGCTTTTGGTTTCTCCTATGCACACAAGGTGTTTGATGAAATGCCCGAGAGCCTATGCACACAAGGTATTTGATGAAATGCCCGAGAGCCTGAAACAAACATGGTATGAAGTGTCCGAGCCACACTTGAGCTTTCTCATTTATTTTTCCTCCACGATCGCGGTTAGCAACTTGAACCTTTCATGTGTCATTGATAAAATACGCATGTGTGTAGTTCATTGTTTAATTTGTATTATTTCTAGCTAGTTAGTTTAACAAATGCATGATGGTTAATTATATACTTTATATAATAATAATGCAGATGAATCGGCAATGGATGTACGGTCCCCGAGTCTCCGGCGAGTTCACTACGGGTTTGAAAGATTTCCTCGTAGTGGCAAATGCGAACAAGCAACAAGGTTTTATTATCTGTCCATGTGCTGTCCCCGAATCGGTAATTCGACGCCGTCCCCCGATCCACAACCTCCGGCGGGTACGACGCCCCCCAATCCTCCTCCGGCGGGTACGACGCCCCCCAATCCACCTCTGGCGAAGAAGCAGAAGCAGGCGGACAACAAGGAAACCCGCTCCTGGACTATTAACCCGGACCCTTATGTACCTAAGACCACAAGGGTACCGGAGCCATCACTGAAGCCTCTCCTCCCAAGGCCTGGGGAACTTAGTGAAACTGAAATCAAATTGGCCGCGTCTGCTGATTATGAGAAATGGAAGGCGGATATGAAGGCGAAAAAAGAGCCTGAGCCCAAGCATGTATTCACTGAGAAGCAAAAGAAGTGGCCTAAGGATTTTTTGACGACACCGTCCCAAGACGAGCTGAATATGCCTGACGACTATGGACATGAACTTCGTAGGCAAGCAAAAATATTGAAGGAGGAAGAAAGTAAAAAAAGCGGGAAACAAGTTGACCAGCTCGGGATGCAGAAGAAACAATCGATCCCCCGCTCATAGTGAAAGCCGGTCCGGAAGAGGGCCCCGAGATCATAGCAGCTGCGGCAGCACTTGGATTGACTGTAGCGGGTGCCATGAAACAAGCGTCCGAGATGGGTTTGACTCTTCGTGCCTTCTTAGACCTTGAGGATGCGCCAGTATGTGAGATAGCATTACAATATGTGCCGAATGGGCCTCTCGTCGAGCCTGCGCAGGAAAATAGTCTACCACCACAAATGCGAAATCTGCTACGTTGGTACAAGCAATTCATAACATGGGCCGACAAAGAATATGTTTATGCGGATGTTACAGAACAACATCACACCAAACGGTACTCTGTAGAAATTCATATGAGTGAATTGTTCCAGCTGTTCAATCTGCGCGAGCTCGACAAATCTATGCTGAGTTGCTACGTTCTGTAAGTGATTTATTTCTACCTCATCTCGTTCTTCATTGCCTGCACTATATATATATATATTGTCCTAACTATATTGTTGCGTACGCTATTATGCAGATTGAAGATTTGGGAATGCAAAATAAGAAACATCCATGATGTTGGGTTCATTGACCCACATATCGTTAATGGACATGTGTTACAACATCACCCCAAAGACGTGGAGAAAGACCTGTACATGTTTCTTAGAAAGCATCAACTCAAAAGTCATATTCTATTTCCTTATAATTTTGAGTGAGTGTTTCTCTCTTGTGCCCATTCTCTTTTGTTTACTCCATGCATGGTATGTCTAATCGATGAGTTATGCATGACTGTGCATGTAACGTGTCCGCAGGTTCCACTGGATTCTGCTAAATATTGAACTTCACACCTCCAGAGTTCTAATCATGGACTCTATGAATTCGGATCCAAAGCGTTGGGCCGACATGAGAAAAATGCTGTAAAAGTAATTATTTTCAATCATTTGAGCTCTATATCGATCGGTCTCTTTCGTTCATTTCCTAATATCAAGTAACTAATAACTCCCTTATTCATTTAATTTACTTTGCCCTGTAGGGTTTGGAGACGGTTCTCAGAAGAAATTGTCGGTGAATTCAAACATGAGCTAGATTTCAGAAGGTTAGTTAATGTGGATAAGCAGCCACCGGAGACCAATCTATGTGGATACTATGTTTGTGAGAACATCCGGAGACACACCACTGAGCGGAAGGCATCAGATAGCGTGCGGAACGCGACGGATAACTTGCGGAGGAGGCTTAGTCCAGAAGCTCGCTTCCGACCAATTCAAGAAGAATTAGCAGGATTTTTCATGAGGGAAGTCATCAATCCTAAAGGAGAACACTAAACCGAGGACGAAGAAATTTATATGCATACCCGAGATTGAATCTTGTTCGAAGTTGTATATGGTCATCCATCCTAATTGTGTATGGAAACTTGTTCGAAGTTGTATATGGTCACCCGAGATTGAATATATATTATATATTCCTCTTGAATTCTTCTTGTTTGAAATTTCATATGCATGTATATAGTAGCGTAGAATATGTGTACTGAAACTTCATCAAAAATAAAATAAAACACAAAATAAAATATAAAACAAATAAAACACTACAAATTAAAAAGAAACCAGGTTTAGGGGGGCTGAAACCCTAAACCTGCGGAGGAGGCCTTTAGTCCCGGTTGGCCACGAGAACCGGGACTAAAGGTCCTCCGCCCCGGCGGACCACGGACGCCCACGTGGACGGGCCTTTAGTCCCGGTCGGCCACAAGAATCGGGACTAAATCCTCTAGTCGTGGTCCGTAAGAGGCGCGTCTAAAGGGGGGGGGTCTTTAGTCGCGCATCTTTAGTCCCGGTTGCGCAGCCGGGTCTAAAGGCTGTGGCGAACCGGGACTAAAGGGCTTTTTTCTACCAGTGGTATGTGTACTACGCACACGTACATGCTTGCTTGATTCAACCGGACACCTTGAGTCTATGGCAACAAATTCATCTGGACGTGTGCATGTGTTTTGGCAGAACGGATCATTGGGATTGGCAGTTTTGTATGGTATACGTGCATCTCCCGGTTGAATCGATCAGCAGCCTGCTAGCTTGCATATTGATCCAACAGCCTGCTAGCTTGCATATGTGTGTATTATGTCACAAACTTTCATCTGCTCGTAATATAAATTGGATCGGAAGTACTCAAGCTAACCTTATACTTCCTCCGTCCGCGAATAAGTGTACATCTAGCTTTTGTCTTAAATCAAAGTTTTAAAATTTTGACCAACTTTTTAAGGAAAAGTAATAGCATTTATGACACAAAATTTGTATCACTAGATCCATTTCGAAATGTACTTTAATAATATACCAATTTGATATCATATATGTTAGTATTATTTTCAATAAAGTTGGTCAAAATTTTAAAATTTTGACGATATACACTTATTCGCGGATGGAGGAAGTATGTGCCTCTCCCATAAGAATCAATCCAGCGGCCTGCCAGTTTTTGTACGGCACATATTTCACCGTATATTCTCATATCCTCCCAACACAATTGGCATGGCATTAATCGATCTAGAGCACTCAGCTCCATCGTTGAGGTGCACCTCATTAGCCAATATTCGATTTGGTAGAAAGCACCGCAACACTGATAATTGACAACCAAACTGCGGTATATCATCAAGCTGCGGAGTTGACAGACTTTTTTTTAGCAGATCACTGGTAGAAAAGCCTTTTAGTCCCGGTTCGCCACAGCCTTTAGACCCGGCTGCGCAACCGTGACTAAAGATGCGTGACTAAAGACCCCCCTTTAGACGCGCCTCTTACGGACCGCGACTAGAGGATTTAGTCCCGGTTCTTGTGGCCGACCGGGACTAAAGGCCCGTCCACGTGGGCGTCCGTGGTCCGTCGGGGCGGAGGACCTTTAGTCCCGGTTCTCGTGGCCAACCGGGACTAAAGGCCTCCTCCGCAGGTTTAGGGTTTCAGCCCCCCTAAACCTGGTTTCTTTTTAATTTGTAGTGTTTTATTTGTTTTATATTTTATTTTGTGTTTTATTTTATTTTTGATGAAGTTTCAGTACACATATTCTACGCTACTATATACATGCATATGAAATTTCAAACAAGAAGAATTCAAGAGGAATATATAATATATATTCAATCTCGGGTGACCATATACAACTTCGAACAAGTTTCCATACACAATTAGGATGGATGACCATATACAACTTCGAACAAGATTCAATCTCGGGTATGCATATAAATTTCTTCGTCCTCGGTTTAGTGTTCTCCTTTAGGATTGATGACTTCCCTCATGAAAAATCCTGCTAATTCTTCTTGAATTGGTCGGAAGCGAGCTTCTGGACTAAGCCTCCTCCGCAAGTTATCCGTCGCGTTCCGCACGCTATCTGATGCCTTCCGCTCAGTGGTGTGTCTCCGGATGTTCTCACGAACATAGTATCCACATAGATTGGTCTCCGGTGGCTGCTTATCCACATTAACTAACCTTCTGAAATCTAGCTCATGTTTGAATTCACCGACAATTTCTTCTGAGAACCGTCTCCAAACCCTACAGGGCAAAGAAAATTAAATGAATAAAGGAGTTATTAGTTACTTGATATTAGGAAATGAACGAAAGAGACCGATCGATATAGAGCTCAAATGATTGAAAATAATTACTTTTGCAGCATTTTTCTCATGTCGGCCCAACGCTTTGTATCTGAATCCATAAGCGGCTCGGTTCTATCGTCCTCCATATGTCACTCCTGCATGTAGTAAAAATTCTTTAAGTATAAAGGAATTAAAAAATAAGATTAAGGGGACATAGAGGAGGAGGAATTAAAAAATAAGATTCTTTAAGTAAAAATTCTTTTTTTCTTCTTTTTCCTTTCTTCTTCCTCTTTCTTCTTCTTCCTTTCTTCTTCTTCCTTTTTCCTTTCTTCTTCTTTCTTTCTTCTTCTTCCTTTCTTCTTCTTTCTTTCTTCTTCTTCCTTTCTTCTTTCTTTCTTCTTCTTCCTTTTTCTTTTTTCTTTCTTTCTTCTTCTTCCTTTCTTCTTCTTTTTTTCTTCTTCCTTTTTCTTTCTTCTTTCTTTTGGTTTTCATTTGGTTTTCACTTTTTTCTTCTTCCTTTTTCTTTCTTGTTTTTTCTTCTTCCTTTTTCTTTCTTCTTTCTTTCTTCTTTCTTTTTTTCTTCTTCCTTTTTCTTCTTTCTTTTTTTCTTCTTCCTTTGTTTTTCTTCTTCCTTTCTTTTTCTTCTTCCTTTTTCTTTCTTGTTTTTTCTTCTTCCTTTTTCTTTCTTCTTTCTTTCTTCTTTCTTTTTTTCTTCTTCCTTTTTTTCTTCTTTCTTTTTTTCTTCTTCCCTTTTCTTGTTTTTCATCTGTTTTTCTTTTATTTTCTTCTTCCTTCTTTCTTCTTCTTTCTTTTTCCTTTTTCTTTCTTCTTCTTCTTCCTTTTTCTTCTTCTTTCTTCTTCTTCTGCCGGCACGCGGAGGACGGCAGGCAGGGCCAGCGGGCGGCGGGCGGCAGGTCGTCGGGCGGCGGGCGGAAGGGCGTCGTGCGGCGGGCGGCGGGCGGCGGGCAAGGGCGCAGGGCACGGGCGGCGGGCAAGGGCAGGCACGGGCGGAGGCGGCGCTCACTGGGGACGGGGGCGGCGGCGCGCAGGGCTTCGACGTCGGGGCAGGGCTTCGGCGTCGGCGTCGGGGCAGGGCTTCGGCGTCGGCGTCGGGGCAGGGCTTCGGCGTCGGCGTCGGCGTCGGGGCAGCGCTTCGGCGTCGAGAGAGAGAAGAATGAGAAGTGGCAAAACTGCTAAGTGCAGTATTTATAGACGCACCTTTAGTCGCGGTTGGGGAGGCGGACCGCGACTAAAGGTACCCTTTAGTCGCGGTCCGCCTCCCCAACCGGGACTAAAGGGTTTTGGCGCCGCTTTCGTTCCCGCGCAGAAAGACCCTTTAGTCGCGGTTGGGGACAACAACCGCGACTAAAGGGTACCCTTTAGTCGCGGTCCGCCTCCCCAACCGGGACTAAAGGGTCTGTGCTAGAACTGGCGCGGTGCAGTGGGATGTTTAGTCCCACCTCGCTAGCCGAGAGGCTTCGACAGTGGTTTATAAGCGCGGCTGCGCTCACCACTTCGAGCTCCTCTCAAATGCAGGCTTACGGGCCTATTCTGTCACTATGTGCCTGTGGGCCTACTGGGCCTTCTGCGGGCCTGAATCCTGGCCCTTTAATGGGTTTCTAGTCGTATTCAGGCCGTGGTGGCCCAGTAGGCGGCATATTTTCTGTTTTTTGTTTTCTTTTTTGCTTTATTTATTTTGTTTTGTTTTTCTTCTTTATTCTTCCTTTTTTCCTTTTTCCTTTTTTCTTCTGTTTTTTCTTCTGTTTTTTTCTTCTGTTTTTCTTCTGTTTGTTTTTTCTTCTGTTTTTCCTTTTTTCTTCTGTTTTTTTCTTCCTTTTTCCTTCTTTCTTCTTCTTCCTTTTTCCTTTTAAAATCAGAAAAATAAAACTAATTCATTTTAAAATCATAAAAATACAATTATATATCAAAAAAATCAGAAAAATAAAACTAATTCATTTTAAAATCCCTTGAAGGTTTGACAAAAGGTTTGATACATCATTCAGTTCATCGACCAAATACAAAGTTTGGTACAATAAATTATTACACATCAATTCTTCCCTTGTGTCCCTGCTTGCTTACGATTGTGCCGTATCCATGGAGCATCCTCATCATTTAACTTAATGCTTGGGTCAGTGTTCACTTTGAAGGGCGTAATTTCACCAAACATATTATAATCTTCTGACATGTCTGTCTTGTCCTCCACTCCCACGATGTTTCTTTTCCCTGAAAGAACAATGTGGCGCTTTGGATCATCGCATGATGTACTGATCGTTTTCTTATCTTTCCGTTTCCTCGGTTTGCTACTCATGTCCTTCAAATAAAAAACCTGAGCGACATCTTTGGCAAGGACAAATGGTTCGTCAAGGTAACCAAGATTGTTGAAATCCACCATTGTCATTCCGTATTGCTCGTCCACCTTTACCCCACCTCCTGTTAGCTTGAACCATTTGCACCGGAACAAAGGGACCTTAAAGGAGGGTCCATAGTCAAGTTCCCATATCTCCTCTATGTAACCATAATATGTGACCTTTTGCCCATTCTCGGTTGCTGCATCAAAGCGGACACCACTGTTTTGGTTGGTGCTCTTTTTATCTTGGGCGATGGTGTAAAATGTATTCCCATTTATCTCGTACCCTTGGAAAGTCGTTATAGTCGAAGATGGTTTCTTGGCCAACATGTACAACTGATCTCCAACATCATTGTCATTCATTAAATGTTTTCGCAACCAACTGTCGAAAGTCTCCATGTGGGCCTTTCTAATCCAGGATTCAGGCTTCCCTGGGTTGTCCGAGCGTAAAATATTCTTGTGTTGCTCGAAGTACGGAGCTACCAAGCTGGAATTTTGCAGAACTGTGTGGTGTGCTTCAGTCATAGAATGACCGTCCATACATATCGTGGATTCCCTTCCGATCTTGCCTTTTCCACTTAGTCTCCCCTCGTGCCGCGATTGAGGAATACCAATCGGCTTAAGGTCAGGAACATAGTCAATACAGAACTCAATTACCTCCTCATTTCCATAGCCCTTGACGATGCTTCCTTCTGGCCTAGCACGGTTATGAACATATTTTTTTAATACTCCCATGAACCTCTCAAAGGGGAACATATTGTGTAGAAATACAGGACCGAGAATGGAAATCTCTTCGACTAGGTGGACCAGGAGGTGCGTCATAATATCGAAGAAGGATGGTGGGAACACCAACTCGAAACTGACAAGGCATTGGACCACATCGTTCTGTAACCGTGGTAGATCTTCTGGATTGATTACCTTCTGAGAGATTGCATTGAGGAATGCACATAGCTTCACAATGGCTACTCGAACATTTTCCAGTAGGAGCCCCCTCAAAGCAATCGGAAGCAATTGCGTCATAATCACATGGCAGTCGTGAGACTTCAGGTTTTGGAACTTTTTCTCCGACATGTTTATTATTCCCTTTATATTCGACGAGAAGCCAGACGGGACCTTCATACTGCTCAGGCATTCAAAAAAATGACCTTCTCTTCTTTGGTAAGAGCGTAGCTGGCACGACCTTGAAACCATTCCGGATGCCGGTCATCTGGGTCTTTCAAAAGTTGCTGGTCCTGCCGTGCTTCCTTTGTATCATTTGTCTTCCCATACACGCCCAAGAAGCTTAGCAGGTTCACGCAAATATTCTTCGTAACATGCATCACGTCGATTGCAGAGCGGACATCTAGGACTTTCCAATATTCTAGCTCCCAAAATATAGATTTCTTCTTCCACATGGGTGCGTGCCCGTCAACTCCTCGCGGAACTGATTGTCCGCCAGGCCCCTTTCCAAAGATGACTTTCAAATCCTTGACCATATCAAATATCTCAGCACCAGTACGTTCCGCAGGCTTGGGCCGGTGATCTGCCTTCCTGTTGAAATGCTTGCCTTTCTTTCTTACGTTATGATTTCGGGGAAGAAATCGACGATGACCCAGGTACACGTTCTTCTTACAATTAACCAAACGTACACTTTCAGTCTCATGTAAGCAGTGCGTGCATGCATTGTATCCCTTATTTGTCTGTCCCGAAAGGTTACTGAGAGCAGGCCAATCGTTGATGGTTACAAAAAGCAATGCTCGTAGGTCAAATTCCTCTCCTTTGTGCTCATCCCAGACACGTACACCAGGTCTGGCCCACAACTGTAAAAGTTCTTCAACTAATGGCCTTAGGTACACATCGATGTCGTTGCCGGGTTGCTTAGGGCCTTGGATGAGAATTGGCATCATAATGAACTTCCGCTTCATGCACAACCAAGGAGGAAGGTTGTAGATGCATATAGTCACGGGCCAGGTGCTATGGCTGGAGCTCTGCTCGCCAAAAGGATTAATGCCATCAGTATTTAGACCAAATCTTATGTTCCTTGCGTCAGCTGCAAAATCTTTGAAAACTCTGTCGATCTTTCTCCATTGCGTTCCATCAGCGGTGTGTCTCAACTCCCCGTCGGACTTACGGTCCTCTTTGTGCCATCGCAACGACTTGGCATGCTTTTTGTTCATGAACAGACGTTTCAACCGTGGTATTATAGGAGCATACCACATCACCTTGGCGGGAACCCTCTTCCTGGGTTTCTCGCCCTCAACATCGTCACCAGGGTCATCGCCTCTGATCTTATAACGCAATGCAGTGCATACAGGGCATTCATTCAAATTCTCGTATTCACCGCGGTAGAGGATGCAGTCATTAATGCATGCATGTATCTTCAGAACCTTTAAACCTAGAGGGCAGACAACCTTCTTTGCTTCGTACGTACTGGCGGGCAACTCGTTATTCTTCGGGAACATATTCTTCAACATTTTCAGCAATTTTTCAAATGATGAGTCACCTACACCTTCCTGTGCCTTCCATTTTAGCAAATCCAGTGTGCAGCCCAGCTTTTTCAGACTATTATCGCATCCTGGATACAACGACTTTTTGTGATCCTCTAACATGCGATCCAAATTCTCCCTCTCTTTGTCAGTTTCGCAGCGTCGCCGTGCATCAGCAATGGTCCTACCAAGATCATCAGCGGGCTCATCATGTGCCTCTTCTTCACCTTCACCTAACCCTTCCCCACCTTCAGCATCATCCTCCATGAAAGTATCACCGAAATGATCATGATAGTTGTCATCGATATCATCCCCTTCTTCATCTTCTTCCATTCTAATCCCTCTTTCTCCATGCTTGGTCCAACAATTATAGCTTGGCATGAAACCATGCCGAAGCAGGTGCATGTGAACGTCTCTTGAGGAGGAGTAACCCTTCCGATTCTTACAGACAGCACATGGACAGATAATAAAACCTTGCTGCTTGTTCGCATTTGCCACTACGAGGAAATCTTTCAAACCCGTAGTGAACTCGCCGGAGAGTCGGGGACCGTACATCCATTGCCGATTCATCTGCATTATTATTATATAAAGTATATAATTAACCATCATGCATTTGTTAAACTAACTAGCTAGAAATAATACAAATTAAACAATGAACTACACACATGCGTATTTTATCAATGACACATGAAAGGTTCAAGTTGCTAACCGCGATCGTGGAGGAAAAATAAATGAGAAAGCTCAAGTGTGGCTCGGACACTTCATATCATGTTTATTTCAGGCTCTCGGGCATTTCATCAAACACCTTGTGTGCATAGGAGAAACCAAAAGCAAACCCACCACCACCTTCTGAAAATTGTGAAGTGAGCTGAGTGAAGTGAAGTGAGCTGAGTCCTATATATAGGGATGGGCCTTTAGTCGCGGTTGGCCAGGCCAACCGGGACTAAAGCCCCTCCCGTCCGCCAGCTGGATGGGCCTTTAGTCCCGGTTGGCCTGGCCAACCGTGACTAAAGCCCCTCCCGTCCGCCAGCTGTCGACCGAACGCGCTGGGCCCAGATAGTTGGTCGCGGGTCTTCTCCCGAACCGCGACTAAAGACCCCTTTGGTCGCGGTTCGATTGTTTTTGGGACTAATGGGGGCGTATGGAAGCCTCTTTTTCTACCAGTGAGAAGACACAGACTTGAGGGCACACATGAATGCTAGGGCTTGATTGCAAGCCTACACCGGCACCTCGCAACGGAAATCCATTGGCCACGTCTGTGTCCTAGCCTCAGATTTTTTTTATTGATGAATGACCTGCACATGACGGTTCCGTACAAACAACCTCTACCATGATGTGCGATTCTATGGCTCAATTTTTTTTCCTGTAAAAAAGTTTAGATCTAAACCGTTCCACAAAATTATGTGGCTCATTTTTTCCCTGTAAACAGAATTTACATCTACCCAAAAAAACAGACGTTAGATCTAAACTATTAAATGTGATTCTATGGCTATTTTTTTTCTTTTGTATAAAGTACTAATAGATAGAATATGTGGGTTAATCTACACCGTAATAATTCGGTCCCACCCGATAAACGGTTCGTAAAATCTGATTAACATGGTAATTTCTTGGGAGTCTCTAATTAGTATAGGTATAGATAGATTTCAGTACACACTGGAATATTACGTTTCCGCCAAAATATTTCAGCAATTTTAGTAGTACACAAGATATCAAATAGGTTTTAAGAATTTCAAATATTTAATTAAATCAAGTGAATATTTCGACCCTTTGGCCAAAATGCAAACTAAAATCACTGAATTTCACTAAATTTCGATTGGTGCTGAAATCAAGTGAATATTCCAACCCTCCGACCCTCGAGTCAAACTTGCTAATGTTCAGAGTAGGGTCCTTGACACCGCCGCCATCTTCAAAGCATGCCATCACAGCAGCATCGGAGCAGCTGGGTCGCCATTGATGCATCACCCTGGACGTCGCAACATCATCGGAGCAGCCATTCCCGTCATCGCAACACTGCCACGACCATCAAACATGTTGTTGCGGCATTGTCGAAGCGGTCAGGTGTACTATCGTCGCACACATGTGGTTGTCGAACGTCGCAACCTCGCCATGATTGTTGGAAGCGTGCCGTCACAACATCGTTGCGGCCGTCGAACCGTGCTGTCACAGCATCATCGCGGTCGTCGAAGCACAACACATGCGATAGAAGAATTACATTGCGCCATTTTCACGATTGTTGAAGAACACCTCATAGCATTACAGCGGCTCTCGAAGCATTGTCGCGGCCGTCAAAGCAAACCGCGGGTTGTTCGAAGCATGTCGTCGTGCCAAAACCCATCGCAGCATCATCGAAGCAGTTGGGATGTCGTCGCGCCGTCGCCGCGGTCGTAGTAGCATGCCTCGTTGCATCTCTGCGACCATTGAAGCATGTCGTCGAATCATTGTCATAGCCGTCAAAGCACACCATGGGTGTTCGAGCATGTCGTCGTTGCAGCATCGCCGTGTGTCATGGTTTTGTCACGGCAGATGCCCTTGTGAAAGGACTTAGGTGCGAGGCCATGGCTACGGTGATTAGCTTAAAGGGGTTGAGCGGGACGAGAGACACGACTTCACCCAGGTTCGGTCCCTCACCGACGAGGTAAAAGCCAACTTCCTGCTTTGTGTTGTATTGATCAAGTATCAAGTACAAGGGAGCGTAATTGCTTAACCTAGCTCTCGATTGATTGTAACTTAAGTTTAACTCGCCGCAGGGTCTTGCCTTTTATATACACAGGTCGAGGTCCTGGGCTTACAAGAGTCCAGGTCGGGTCATACTCCGTGACCGACCCTGGTTCTAAGTCGCCTTGCCTTGCTAGGTAAGTCGACGTTGGGTGGCTAACATCTCCCGGTCTCACGTCATCTCCGGGTCTTGGCCTTCAGTCGGCCCGCTTCATAAGCCGCCTCCGGGCGTCATGTCTTGGCTTCTTGGGCCTGCTTAGGCTTCCTACTGAGTCACCAACAGTGTAACCCGGCCCCTCCTGGGCGGGTCACAGTCACACCGTGGGGTTATATTCCGAATATTAGGTCCCAGATTGATTTGAACCTTTTCATGTCAATCTTCATCGCTCGGTTCGCGAGTCTTCCTTGGTTTCTATAAAATCTCAACCTTGAATAAATCTTCATGACCCGCCAGACAAAAAAGATGATGTCAGAAAAAACCTCATGATGTCACAACGTATCTTTGCATTAAACAGCCATTCCGAAAATCGAGGCGCTTCTTTTGTTGATATAATTATAACGCTTCCTCGATTTTCAGACCTGCCATTCACTGTTTCACTTTCCCTTATGAATAGGCAAGGGGGCCTGCCTTTTCACTTTTTAACCCCATCGCCTCTGCCTCTTCTTCTTCCTCATGACCTCAGCCGCGACCGGAGCTCCGCCGCACTAGCCGAACCACGCCGACCACTCCACCAAGGCCGCTGCATCGACCAGTTGGGACCAGAGATCTACAGCGCACATCCGCTCTTCACTAGCACCATCAGGTATCGTTCTTCCCCTTGCTCAGATCCACAGTAGGGCAGCCAAGTTCATGGAGTTCATCGGTGTTTATCCAAGTTCATCTAACTTGCGTATAGAACCCATACTTCAATCCAAAAAATGATATAGGAGCAACGCGGTAGTGCTTGTGGCGTTCATCTTGTATCTAGATAGATTCCTGCTTTTTCAGAATCAACACGCACGTTGCTAGTTCTTCCACTGCCACACTCTAGGTTTAGTATTTATTCATCTTTTATGAACTGCCGTAGATCTGTGAATATAGCTGTAGATTGTGAAATCTGTTTGTCCCAAACTTAGCAAAATCCAGCAACCTTGGATCCATAGACAATTGACTCGCCCTTCACCGTTCGGGCGGTTTAACGCTGAATTTGTAATTCACCAATGGCATCCAAAAACTGCTTGTTTTAATTACCCCGCCAATATGCTTTGCGGCTTATGTTTCCAGAATTTAACTCGCCAACATGCTACCGGCTCGTAGTTTCAGAATTAACCCGCCACACTCTCATAGCTTGATAGTCACTTCAATCCATGGCTAGGGCGACTCATAATCTCTGAATGGTTCACAGTAACACGCAATCTTTCAAGGCTAATTAACAAAACACCATGTAACCACTTGGGCGGCTTACCATTGTAATTTTAACCAGCGATAAATTTATTTCATGATCACAGCTATTTAACCCGGTCTGTCAAAAAGCTCCCACTTCCTGTGACTGGGAAGCCTCCCAAGTCTCAGAACTCATGCTTAAGGAGTTCGTACATATGGGTGTCTTACCAGCAAAAGAGGTCATTCACTGGTGTATTTCAGGTTCTGAAGTTACTCCACAACCCGGAGAGGGTGAAGTAGTAATCTTTTTGGACCACCTTCTCCATGGCTTATCACCACTAGGGTCAGGTTTTTTCCGGGATGCTTTGCATTTTTATAAACTCCATCCTCAAGACATCGTCCCCAACTCCGTCACCAACTTATGCCAGTTCCAAGTATTCTGTGAGGTGTACCTGCAAGAATAGCCTACCATTGACCTCTTCAAGGATTTTTTTTTACATCAACCGCCAGACCGAGATGACAGACAGACCCAGTCTAGAACATGGAGGCGTTTCCATCCAACGGAGAAGAGATGTGACCTTCCCCTCAGCCGTTTTACCGAGCCATCCCAAAGGTTGGAACCGCACTTGGTTTTATTGCCAAAACACTGCCCCGACTGAAGAGAACCCCCTGCCGGATTACCGCCACCGGCTTAGCACCACCACCGAGCTCCCAGGCCGATTGAATGCTGCAGAGCGCGCTCAATATGCGCCTAATTATTCAAAAGTAAGGGCTTTAATAGCTAACGGCTTATCTGGAGTTGACTTGACCCGTTGCTGCGTATCCCGGAGGATCTTGCCTTCGAGCCGGTGTGGCGCCTTAATGTGTGAGTACACTGGTGATGTGGAAGACCCGCAACGTTACAATTAGAAACCTTTGACTGATAAAGAGGTTAATGAAATGGTCAAATCTTTGCTTGGAGAGCCTCAAGAGAATTGCAGCAAGGTGGGGCTGAAACCCTTCTGCGCTCTTAACCCGGCCCCTCTTATACGTACCTTTAGTAAATCTTCTGCTTACTCATTTAACCTTTATACTTTTACACTACCGCTACCCTCATGTGTATATATGCAGGCTTGCCACGCCTTCTTGAAGAGGAAGATAATAGTCACTCCTCCACTTAAGAAAGCTAAGCCGGTGAAGACTAAAGCTCCGGGTTGTCGCAAGAAGCCAACAGTAGAAGAACTACTTGAGCTGGATGAGTCGGATGTAGAACTTGACTCCCTTGGTCTTCTTTTCATGCAACTTATTGATGTTGATTCCTCTCAGGACGACACAGAGACAAGCCAGGCCGACATAGAAGAGGTAATTTCTATCTCCTCCGACTCAGAACCCTTGCCAAGAAAGAAAACATGATGGGTCATCCGGAAAGTAAGATTTTCTCATCCTCTTGCTTATCTGGACCCCAACTTTCTTTTGAAGAAACTGCAACATGAGTCCAGGCATCAGACCCGGAGAAGTAACGAGGTCCCTCCTGATGTACAATCACCGGGCCGCCGTGCTCCGGCGGCTGGCGATGCAGCTTCACCTCTCGTCCTCCCCTCTCAATCAACCCACGGCTAAAGGTCTGCAGCATATTCCCATCAACCCTATTCTGATCCCCTTTTATATGGCCTGATTTTGTTGAATCTGAGAACTTTTTTCATTACAGATGTATTGCACGAAGGTACTGGATGCTAGATCCGAGATATTGCTTGCTACATCCCTGTTCTTTGTTTGCTACTCCCTCCGTCTCATAATGTCAGAAGTTTACCTGTTTTGGGGTTGCTGCAAGTAAAAACGCATGAGACTCCCATCCATGTTCTTTGTTTTACGCAAGTAAATCACATGAGACCGTTGAAGGTGTAATAAAGTATATATAATCCTTTTGGGTTCCATCTTCCAGTGTATTAAGCATGAAATTACTTTTAACAATTCATTGTGTTCATCGTTTTGCCTGAATGTGTACTGTTGGTCAATTAATTTTCTTGATTATCTTATTACTCCTAGATAGTATTGTGGCTTCCATATTTCGCTTGCTTTAACACTCCGCCCCCGGCAACTTCAAATTCTGGATCCGCCACTGCACAAGTAGGATATAAATGGTGAACCAGCTTATAGGAAGTGCCAGACCTATTCTAATCAAGCAAATCACATACGAATATATAAAACAAATAGTGCTTTGTGTCAAGGTTCCACACATATTGACACCCCAAAACAATTCTGAGTTTGGTAATCTATACAATATTCCAAATACTACCTCTCTCTCGGTTTACAGGGCGTGCGCGTACCCCTAGATCGTCAATTTGATCAACCTAATACAAGTCATATACTACAAAAAATATACCAACATAAACTTCGGAGTTTCTACTTTCAAAAGGTATAATTTTTGTGTTATATAGTTTATATTAGGGTGACAAAATTGACAACTTAGGTATACGCGCAGGACTTGTAAACTGAAACGGAGGTTCTTCTTCTGTCATGTTCTATGAGCCGATACGCTATAGGGATTGTCAAACATATTCATGATCTTAAATGTTACTTTGCTAGATGTTTTAGGAATTGAATGTGTACCTAACTACCTATCAGACAGGCAGCCACGACCACCTCATAATATCTATGTTGTACCATGTGGCCTTCTTTCTATAGGAAAACAACTTCAATATCATCACCTTGCCATCACCCGTGCTGACGGTTGTGCTGGACCCTGAATTTTGAGAGAGTTGTAAAGAACAAAACATGCTAAATGGTGGAGGTTCTTCTTCTGTCATGTTCTTCTGACAACACTTGACTCACGAGAAAATCAGCATCCAGCAAGCAAGAAAAAATAATCGAAGGAAAAAAGAACAAAACAGAGAAAACCAGAAAAGAAGGAAGGAAAAAAGAAAATCAGCATTCCCGGTGGGCCGGTCTAATAGCGATGACTATTGTTTTTCCACATGGCCCAATCTCCCTCTCTCAGCCGCCGCACGAAAGACGAAACCCTCGCCGCTGCCGTGGCAGAGATCCACCATTGTCGCTGGAGAGGACGCCCTGGGCTAGTTCAGCTATGGCCAGTCAGCCAGCTGGGAGTGGGATTGGGTGGGGGGTAAGCGTTTCCCTGAGTCCGATCCGAAAGTGGATTCGTTGGCTGGGAAATATATTGCCTGAGCCAATCTGACTCGAATTCAGGTACCAACTCGCCTCGCCTATTTATATGTGTCCAGGCGGGTCTTGATTTCTTACTCTACGCAGTCGATCTGTTCGCCGGCTTGCAAGTTGCAGCACCGCACCGCCGGAGAGGAGGAAGATAGCAACTCGACGACATGTCAAAGCGGCAGTTGACGCTTCACCCATGTTGGCACAAGGCCAGGCGGCGGCCGCCGCCGCCGCAGCAGCCGCGACAGCATGTCTATCTCGTGGTGGACGACTGGGAAACTGGATACAGCGTCCGCAAGATAGACGTCGACGACATGGACCCTCCTCACGCCGGCGCCGACCTGGACGACAAGGAGGCGGAGCCCCTTCCAGATCCTCCGGTTGTGCGCTTCTACGGCCGCCACTGCCGCCTGTCGCATTTCGGCGCGTACGGCACCAACATACTCGCCATGCTGGGCCACAGCGATGCCGCCACCGGGGCCTTCCCCGTATTCGACACAAAAACGCTGGGGCTCACCCTCTGCCCCCATCCGGACGTCCGCAGTGCCCAGCCCTTGTTCGCAACAGTCGCTGGCGAGCTTTACTTGACGGTGGGATACTCCACGTTTGTGCTCGACTCCTTGCCACTCCCCGGACCATACGACGACGAAGACAAGCAGTGGTCTTGGATCAAAAGTCCAAGGATCTTTGCTCCGTTCAATTCCATTGGTGTTGTGTCCTTTGCAGTGCACCCCAACGACCGTTTGCTTTTCGTCTCGGAAGGAGCCAGAACCTTCTTCCTGGACACCAAGTGCTATTCCTGGATGGGCGTAGGCAAGTGGGTCTTGCCCTTCAAAGGCCAGGCCTACTTTGACGGCGAGCTTGATGCCTGGGTAGGCCTCTGCCGCCACAAAGGTGGCATCGGCCACGTCTGCTCCTGCGACGCCCCGCCCCTGTCTGATTACGCTACAACGTTGTCGACCATGCCGGCTTGGAAGCTCGGCGAGGACCGACTCTTTGATGCGGACGACGACAGGCACCTGGGAGCCACCCTTCTCTACCTGGGCGGCATCAGCGACTACTGCCTCATAGAGTCTCGCCTGCACAAGGATCAGGAGCCTTTCGGACCCTGTGATGGGCCACGCCGCCGTGTGCTGCGCGTCACCAAGTTTGGTCTCAAGTATGATAAAAGTGGAGAGCTCAGGACGACGCGGCAAACTGTGCGCTCCTACCAGATGACCGAAGGACATGAATTTAATGAGTCTTGCTTAACTCCTGTGGCTTTCTGGATGTAGCCAAGTTATTTTTCTTATTAAACCATGTATTATGAGCCAAACGTTCTCTTCTGTTTATTTTTTTCAACTTAGTTTTCTTATTAAACCATGTATTATGAGTCAAGTGTTCTCTTCTGTTTATTATTTTTCTAGTTAAATTTGGTACTTTCCTGAGTTTGAAAGTTTTCAGGATCCAGTTGTAAATGTTACAATCTATGTTTGGAAGTTCAAACTATTGAGTTGAAAACTTCATTACCCAGAAATAGTGGATGCTCACTGCACACAACCTGTTGTTATAGACAGGCAAGATTCTCTGGGTTTGTTTCGAATGTTCATTGTCTACACAGCCCATGGCCGTGCTTAGATTTGCTACAGGATAGAAAGAATTAGCACACATGCATCCACCTAAATGCAAACATGTTCAATATTACTTATAACTATATTGGTACATCTGATTTCATCAGCCATGTTCCATCTGCATCTATGTGTTTGCTTCTTTCTATAGTTAGACCGACACAGCTCTATACAAGATGAATGGAAATGTTGTTCATCTTTAGTAATTAATTTTTGAAGTTTGGCAGAATCACTGGGACTGATTCTTCTGAAGGACGTACTCTAAACCCTGTGATGCTAAGGTTTTCTTTATCATGTTGCGGTTTCTTTGCTACATATAAACTCCTGTAAATTCACACTCAAATGACAATATTTTTTTTTCTGTGTTTTGAATATTCCTAGTCTTCCTTTACCATGCTCTGATACTCTTTACCGCCCAAAGTTCTTTAATAATTTGCTACAATTTGATTAATTATTTTTTCTATTCATACAAACTATATCGAAATGGTTTTGCAGCTATATAACTGTTGAACATGTGGGAGTGTCGTTAGGGTGTAGCTATAACCCTCGTTTGAACCAGATTTTCAGATCCAACATTTGGTCCCTATCTTGACCGATCAATGTAACAAAAACAATTTCACCTCTTCCGAGCTTCGTCGATGAACGGGAACTTCAATCTAGGGATTCTTTCAGCCACGTACAAAATCACAAGTATGTCGGGCCGAGGGCAAGATAAGTTTGTTTGAACTCCAAACTTCAAGATGCAGCACTAATAAGTAATAGCTGAGTACTCTTGGTCCCATACAGACAAGACAGACTCTATAGAAGGTAAAAAAACAATGTCGAATTGTGCAGAGCTCAATCTTCCAGGAGAAGCATCAGTATCCTACTTAAATTTCCAGACAACACACAAGCACACATGCCACAGCACCACACCATTGAAGAGCTCGCTTTCAAGCAAGAAGAATGGGTGAGCCGCCGGTGAAGCTCATCAGCTCCTTCGGCAGTACGTTCAGCCACCGCGTGGAGGTGGCCCTGCGTCTGAAGCGAGTGCCGTATGAGCTCGTCGTCGAAGACCTTCACAACAAGAGCCAACTGCTGCTCACTCACAACCCCATCCACAAGAAGGTCCCCGTGCTCCTCCACGGCAATAGACCAGCCATCAACGAGTCGCTCGTAATTATCGAATACGTGGATGAGGCCTTCGCCGGGCGGCTCCTCCTCCCCACCGACCCCTACGCCCGCGCCACCGCCCGGTTCTGGGCTCACTTCATCGATGAAAAGGTATACACAAAGCTGTAAACGAGCTCCATAGTTGTGTTGAGAACTTGAGATCCGTGCGCAGAATTTTTTCCTCAAGAAAAGAAAATACATTTGAACTTTGCAAGCCTAGTGCACATGTGTACTGCACTATGCAGAAAAGTTTTTTTATTATTATTCTTTTGAAGCATCAGAAATATCTGAAATGAACCATAGCGTCTTAGATATTTATGCTGCAAAAAAAAAATGAAACCATTTCTGCACACTATTATACTTGCTTGCAATGTTGCGCAACCCATGGGCGATCTGAAACAATATGTTGATTAAATATGCAGTGCATGAAGTCGTTGTGGGCGGCGCTGTGGATGGAACCTAGCGAGGCACAGCGACGGTCCTTGGTAGAGGCAAAGGGGAGCCTCGCGTTGCTAGAGGAGCACCTCGGGGAGAAGAGTTTCTTCGGTGGTGACTCCATCGGGTTCGTGGACATAGCAGCTAGTGTACTGGCACACTGGCTTGGAGTCATGGAGAAGATCTCCGAAGTGACCGTGGTCGCGGATGAGGAGTTCCCGGCACTTTGCCATTGGGCTAGACGGTATGTTAGTGATGAGGATGTGAAGACATGCTTGCCCGAGAGGGGTGAGCTCATCGCCATGTTCTCTGGGTGCAAGGAGATGTTTCGATCAATGGCAATGGCGACGCCACAGCAGTGAAGTGGTCCACTTTAATTTGTCTTTTGTTTTTTACCACTTCCCCACGATCTTATCCTTTTTTCCTTGCATTGTAACATGCCTTTATGGTTTCTGCTAAACTGGGATTAATAAAGTGAGAGCTTTCTTGAGAATAATACTCCCTCCATCTCAATATACAAGGCTACAACACATTTTTATGTCTAAATTTGACCATTAATTTTACCAACAAAAAGCGAGATATATGCAACAAAAAGTATGTCGTTGGATGCACATTTGAAAGAATTTTCCGATGATATATGTTAGATGTCATTAACCAATGAAAAAGATAGCGTCGCTAAGAGCACGCTATAGTGTTCTGAGCAATGTCTCACTAAACTAATCGACGTGCATGTCCCGCTAATAGCATGTTATAATGCGATATAGCACGTTAATAGCATATGTTAAGAGACACATTATTTTGTCATAGCATGCTGTTTTTTTCATTGCATATAACTCAAATTTTTTGACCAAAATAAGAAGTTCCAGTTTGATACGAAAAACAAAATGGCCTTGTATAGAGAAATGGAGGGCGTATTGTATCACATCAGTATTATAACCTAGAAATAACCATTTCCAGCTGACTGCTGTTACCGGTTAATCGAGAAATAACCATTCATAGATCGATGAATTATAGCCGCTCTCACAAAATTATTCATACTTCTATGCCAGCAAATCCAAAATCCATACCTAACAAAAAAAAAGAAAAAAAAATCCACGATCTAGTTTCTATGTCAGCATGCCGATCAAGAAACTTTGACTTCACATGCCATTGCTGGCTTGGAAACGTAGACAATAGTACTACAACATTAATTGATACGCATATCAAACAAAGTCACCATCGTTTTGCTAGATTATATTATCTCCTCTGTTTGATCTGCCCACTTGCAATCTAATATATTGTCTAGGTAAACCAAATCGGTTGACTGACCTGCAGCTGCATCAATAACAGTGAGCATCGACCCGATTTCAATGAGTCGATCGAAGACACCAATCTTTTTAATCTTTCTCCTTTTGACTGATAAGACAGCTGAGGAAGCAAAACTAACAAAAAGAATTATTGGAGATCAAGAGGCATCAGCACCATTTGGATCAATCAGTTCCCATTCACCCCTATAAATGTCGACATCCAAGCTAGTCTAGCACCCCTGGAAAGCTTATCGGCAATGGCGGAACCGGTGAAGCTCATCGGCGCCTTCGGCAGCCCGTTCGTCCACCGCGCCGAGGTGGCCCTGCGCCTCAAGGGCGTCCCATTCGAGCTCATCCTTGAAGACCTCAACAACAAGAGCGAGCTGCTGCAGAAGCACAACCCCATCCACAAGACGGTGCCGGTGCTCCTACACGGTGACCAGCCGGCCGTCTTAGAGTCCCTCCTCATCGTCGAATATGTGGACGAGGCCTTCGACGGCCCGCCGCTCCTCCCCGCCGACCCCTACGAGAGGGCCATGGCTCGCTTCTGGGCCCAATTCATCGAGCAAAAGGTATGATTCTTCTCAAGTCCCTCACCTTCTTCACCTACCATGTACATGGCCGGCCATTCATGGCAGATGGACCTTGCCGTACGTACGTACGTACGTACGTACATGCAGTGCTCGAGGCCTTTCTGGATGGCGGTGTGGCTGGACGACGGGGAGGCGCGGGAGGCGTTCGTGAGGGACACCAAGGAGAATCTGGCGCTGCTGGAGACGCGGCTGCAGGGGAAGCGTTTCTTCGCCGGCGACGCCGTTGGGTACCTGGACCTGGCGGCCTGCGGGCTGGCGCACCTGCTGAGCGTGATCGAGGAGGTGGCCGGGGCGAGCCTTGTGGGCGCCAGCGAGTTCCCCGCACTGCGCCGATGGGCGGAGGACTACACCTCCGACGCGACCGTCGCCGCGTGCCTACCGCCGAGGGAGCAGCTCGCCGCACACTTCGCCGGGAAGAAGGACCGAATCAAGCTCGCCGTCAACGCGATGGTGGGGCGGGCGTAGTTGTCAGTTTGGGGCATCGATCAACACAGCAGGCGTCAGCAAAATATTCAGATTACGTACTGTATGATTTGTCTGTTATGTGTCTGTTGACAATGGTGCGTATACTAAAATAAAATTCATATTAGTATTTTTTGCAACGAAATTTATGTCAAATTATTGTCAAAAGTACGAAATTGCTAAAATGCTGGCGCCTGAATATTTTATTCACTTCTGCTTTGATAGGCCTCCCTAAAACACATTAACGGTTGAGATTACCCCATACCCCTTCATAATAAAGGGCACGATGGTCATTTTAAAAGTACATCACCTTTGAGTTTTTTTTTGAGTAATTACCGAGCACGGATATAGTGCACAACTGGGCCGGCCTACCAGGCGAGAGGCCACTTCCATTTGAGCGCGCGCGAGGTAAAAATGCTGGAAAAATTAAGAAAACTAGCATGAGGGGTCGAAATAATAACCTCATCCTCGAGTTCAGGGAAGCTAGCCACTGGTCTACGCCACCGCTGCTGAAAACGTAAATCACAAAATTTACTATTATTTGCTCCCTATACTACTTTGTACTACTCAAGTTTTTTTTAAAAAATCTTTGTACTACTCAAGTTGTTCAAGGGTTCTGTGCGTGTATATTTATTTTGTGTGGAGGAACGTAGCAAGTACCACGTGGATACATGTGTAAATCTCTAATCGATTTGTGCAAGCTATACTTGTAGATTTTTTTTCAAAACTATGATGAATTTTATAGCAAATTCGAAATCTATACGTCCTCACGCACCAAAATCAAAACTAGCACCCCGTCGGCCTGCAGTTGGCCGAAGAGGCGCTCTTCGGCCTGTGGTTGACCGAAGTGGGCTCTTCAGCCTCCCGTTGGCCGAAGAGTGCCCCAACTGGGCCGAAAAGGACTCTTTGGTCTGCCGTAGGCCGAAGAGTACTCTTTGGTCAACCATAGGCCGAAGAGTCCTTGGGCCCCAACTTTTTGCGTTAACGGGAGGCCGAAACTGCATGCTTGCGCTCTTCTGCCTATGCTAGGCCTTGGGCTCCAAAGAGTACTCTTCGGCCTATGGTTGATCAAAGAGTACTCTTCGGCCTACGGCAGACCAAAGAGTCCTTTTCGGCCCAGTTGGGGCACTCTTCGGCCAACGGGAGGCTGAAGAGCCTACTTCGGTTAACCGCAGGCCGAAGAGCCCCTCTTCGGCCAACTGGAGGCCGACGGGGTGCTAGTTTTGGTTTTCTTGCGCGAGTACGTATAGATTCCGAATTTGCTATAAAAATCATCACAGTTTTGAAAAAAAAATCATACTTGTACACATGTGTGCGCGCATGTCATTTCTGTTGATTTCTTCATGATAGATTCATGCATGTAGTCTAGTGTATGTGTATGCGTCTCCGAACAGCTATTGTATCATGTATGTATGTTCCCATTTTTTATATTTTTGTTCCCAAATTTAAAATATGATTGCTTTTCTAAAAGTTGATAAATTTTAAAAAAATTACGTACTATGCAATTTGTCTTCAATATAAATTATTGGGAATTTGTTAACAATTTTGAAAAAAAATCAATTTTATAAAATTTTCATACACAATTTAAAACTTATTATTGACAAAATTTCAGGAAGTGGTTACGATATGAGAAAATATTCATGTTAATTGATAATGACGAAAACAACAAATAACTAAAGCATTCAAATTAGGAAAAACTACATGCTTAGAGATCCATCCGTCTGGCCTAGTCTAGCACACTCCTCTTAACTGGTGTTTTTTTGGACCATGGATAAATGTCTGCAACTTCTGGCAGCAGCCTGGCACGAACATATGAGGCATCTGCCCAGGTTTAAACGACTTCCGACACTGTTTGCACGTTGCCATACGTCCGGCAAGATATCAGACCCTTTTCACCGAGAAAACTCCAGAAAATACAAAATTTGTCAAGAATCCAAACAACTTGTCATAATGCCTTGAATTGGTCACATAAGTTGGTGAAAAAAACTGGGGCCATTTGACAGATGTGGAAAGACAACATGCTTTAAAACAGGCTCTTCTAGCTTTACGAAACACCCTCCGTTGAACATGATCTAATTTTGGACATTCTTAAAATGACCTCAGCTTTTGCAAGTAGGTCGGCGCGCCTGTGGTAGACACCCATGCCTGGTTTAAATGATTTCCGACACCATATGCAAGTTACGACACGTCCGGTCATTTATCTGCATTTTTCACTTAGAAAACTCCAAAAGATGCAAAAAAAAAGTCGAAAACCAAAACAACTTGGGATTGTGCCTTGAATTGGTCATAGCAGATGGTAGAAATTTTTTCGGGCCCATTCGAAGGATGTCGAGATACAACGTGCTCACAAACGGAGCCTTGTGGGCAACCCGAACACCCTTGATTGAACATTGTCTAGTTTTGGACATTCTTGAAATGAAACCAACTTTTTCAAGAAGGTGTGCATGCACATGGTTGTCATCCATGCTAAGTTTGAATGATTTTTGACACCGTATGCAAGTTGCGACACGTCCGGCCATTTATCTACCTTTTTTTCTTAGAAAACTCCAGAAAATGCAAAAAAATTCGAAAACCAAAACAACATGGCATGGTGCCTTGAATTAGTCATAGACGATGGTGGAAATTTTTTGGGGCCATTTGAATGATGTCGAGAAATGATGTGCTCTCAAACGGAGGCTTCTAGCCAATGTAAACACCCTCCATTGATCATGGTCTTGTTTTGGACATTCTTGAAATATTACCAACTTCTTCAAGGAGGTGGGCATGCCCATGGTAGCCATCCATGCCAGATTTGAATTATTTCTGGCACCGTATGCAAGTTACGACATGTGTGACCATTCATCGGCTTTTTTTGACCAATAAAACTCCAGAAAAGGCAAAGTTTGTCGAAACTAAAAAAGCTTGACATGATTCTTTGAATTTGTTGTACAAGTTCATGGAAAAAATTAGGGTCATTTAAAGGATGTCGGGAAACAACGTGCTCTGAGGCGGAGCCTTCTAGCCTAATCGAACACCATCCATTAAACATTGTCTATGTTTGGACATTCTTCAAATGAACCCAACTTTTGTAAGCATGTAGGCATGCCAATGGTTGGCATCCATGTTAGGTTTGAATGACTTCCGATGCCGTATGCAAGTTTGCGACATGACTTGCCATTTATCGCTCTTTTTGACCAAGAAAATTTCAGAAAATGCAAAAAAAATGTCGAAAACCGAAATAACTTGGCATGCCTTGAATTGATCATACAAGGCCATGGACATTTGGGCCATTTCAAGGATGTCGGGATACAGGGTCCTCTCAAGCTTAACCTTGTGGCCACCCGAACACCCTCCGTTGATTTTTTTTGCCATTCATGAAATGGTCTTAACTTTTGCTACCAGGTGGGAATGCCCATGATAGGCATATATGCTAGGTTTGACGAAAATATATATTTAAAATTACTATCTAAAAAGGTAACCAAGTTTTAAAACAAAAATAAAGTTCAAAAAGAAAAAAATGAATTAACATGAAAAGATAAGAAAAAAGATATAAAAGAAAAGAATGCTTAGGCTTTGGCCCAACAAGGCGACAACATCGCTCCTGTCAGGCGCCTATTAGGCTGGCCTAAACGTTTGCAGATTTTAAAAAGTGCATCAATTTCTAGAAAAATGTTCATGTATTTTAAAAAATTTGTAGATTTTCAAAAAAAAAAGTTTACCAAAGAAAGATGCAAAACAATGTTCCCGATTTTTGGAACCTCAGCTTGCCAGCTGGATTTAAAAAAATCGTATGTGATAAAAAGTTCATCAATTTTTTTAAAAAAATCACATGTTTTGGAAAAGGGTTCATAGATTTTTTTAATAAGGATTCGAAACAAGTTCACAGATTTGAAAATATTTCATAAATTTAATAAAAGTTCACGATTTTAAAAATAAAACAAAAATGGAAAAAAGTAGAAAAAGACAGATTAAAACTCGGCCAAAAAAAATTGGAAACCCGCTGCGTATTATAACTAAGATAGCTGTCATACCAATAAATGTCACAACTACTAACGTGGTGTGTTGGTTACCTATACGTATATATGAAAGTGTGAAAAGTCCATATTACCCTTTGTACGGTTTGTAGGGGGGGTCTATTTTAATTGTAGGCTTCCTGCCATTGTGGAGGTATTTTCTAAAATGCCAAAACGCCGCATTCACTTGAGGCATGTTAGGAAACACCTTTGCTGTTTCTAGGCATTTCACCAAAATGCCTAAGAAAATATTAAGGCTACTAAAAAGAACATCTCAAAATACTTTTTATGCACGCAGCCTGCCATAGAAGACAACTTGATCCAGTCGGACGCTTTTCTCTAACAACATAGGGCCATCTTAGATTTGACACAGGGACCTCAATTTTGATGGACCGGCCCTGGAACACACAAACATCCCAGCTCCAAGGAGGAAAGACGTTCATCGATTTGAAAAAGAAAAATCACGAATTTGACAAAGAAGCTCACAAAATTGAAAAAAGTTCATTGATTTAAAAACAAGTTCACAAATTTGAAAGAACACAAATTAAATACTTTACTCACGGGAGGCCGCCCGACTAGGCCGATTCACTATCATGCGCGGAAGCAGGGAAAACTGGAATAATAGTTTGAAGTATCTATTTAAATTATGATTTTAAATATATTTTTCAAACATGACATGGATGCCTACCATGGGCATGCCACCTGGCATAAGTTGACATTTAGAAAAAAAGTGAAACTTTAAGTGAAGAGAACAAAAAAGATAAACATACTGGCTTATACGTATATATGAAAGTGTGAAAAGTCCATATTACCCTTTATACGGTTTGTAGGAGGGGTCTATATTAATTGTAGGCTTCCTGCCATTGTGGAGATATTTTCTAAAATGCCAAAACGCCTCATTCACTTGAGGCATGTGAGGAAACACCTTTGTTGTTTCAAGGCGTTCACCAAAGTGGCTACGAAAATATTAAGGCTACTAAAAAGAACATCTCAAAATACTTTTTATGCACGCAGCCTGCCATAGAAGACAACTTGATCCAGTCGGACGTTTTTCTCTAACAACATAGGGCCATCTTAGATTTGACACAGGGACCTTAATTTTGATGGACCGGCCCTGGAACACACAAACACCCCAGCTCCAAGGAGGAAAAACGTTCATCGATTTGAAAAAGAAAAATCACGAATTTGACAAAGAAGCACTACAAAAAAAAGACACATCCGTGACATTTTGGACCGAACGATTTTTTTTTCTGTCATACATATGACACTTCTATGACGATAATTGTGACAAAACCCGGTATCATCATAGATGTGGTGGGCTCCTACTTCTATGACAAAAAATCATGACAGAAAATAGGCTTTTCGTCCTGGGCGGGCCGGAGACGCAGCTGCATGACATTCTTTGGGCCGTCCATGACGGAAAAAACCGTGGTCGAAGCGAGGGCGATGAGAGGTCAGGGGCCGAGCGATGCGCGTTTCTCTCGTACACGTACGCGTGTGTGTGTGAGGCGTTCGCTCTAACTGAGTTTGAAAGTTTTCAGAATCCAGTTGTAAATGTTACAATCTATGTTTGGAAGTTTAAATTGTTGAGTTGAAAGTTTCATTACCCAGAAATAGTGGATGCTCACTGCACACAACCTGTCGTTATAGACGGGCAAGTTTCTCTGGGTTTGTTTTCAATTTCATTGTCTACACAGCCCATGGCCGTGTCCAGATTTGTTACAGGATATAAGAAATTAGCACGCATGCATCCACCTAAATGCAAGCTTGTTCAATATTACTTATAACTATATCGGTACATCTGATTTCATCAGCCATGTTCCAGCTGCATCCACGGTTTTGCTTCTTCTAAAGTTAGACAGACACATCTCTACACAAGATGAATGGGAATGTTGTTCATCTTTAGTAATTAATTTTTGAAGTTTGGCAGAATCACTTGGACTGATTCTTCTGAAGGATGTACTGTAAACCCTGTGATGCTAAGGTTTTCTTTATCATGTCACGGTTTCGTTGCTAAATATAAACTCCTGCAAGTTCACACTACAAATGACAATATTTTTTTTTCTATGTTTTGAATATTCCTAGTCTTCCTTTACCATGCTCTGGTTTACTTGAGCCTCAGCCTTCTCACCAGGGTCAGTCAGCAGGAGCGACGGGTCATCAACGACCTCGTCAACATACACAATGAGGATAAGCGAGTTGCAAACGGCCATATGCTCACCGCGGAGGAGCGCCAGCACCAAATGGACATGTGGTGGAGGAGCATCTTACTCATGATTGAGACGTCTTCGTCGAATTAAACCATGTACGAGATGAACCAAATGTTCTCTTCTCTTTTTTAAGTTAAATTATGTACTTTCCTGAGTTTGAAATATTTCAGATTCCAGTTGGAAATTCTGCAATACCGAAATTTCCGGAAATATTCTGCTAATCCCAGACTAACACTAGTAGAAAAGGGGGCAACGGTCCAGGGGGGGTCAGCCCATTAGTCCCGGTTCAGACAAGAACCGGGACCAATGGGGGCATTGGTCCCGGTTCATGAGCCCAGGGGGCCGGCCGGGTCACGTGGGCCATTGGTCCCGGTTCGTCTGGACCTTTTGGTCCCGGTTGGTGGGGCGAACCGGGACCAATGGGCCGGACTCCTGGCCCACCACCATTGGTCCCGGTTCATGTCATGAACCGGGACCAAAGGCTCCCCTTTAGATCCGGTTCGTGCCACGAACCGGGACTAAATGTTCGCCCTCGTTGCTCCCAGAGTTTAGTCCGACCTCGCCAACTGAAGGGCGCCCACACCTGCTTATAAGCCCGTCCCTCTCTGCATTATTGAGCTCCTCTCAAAGTAAAAATAGATGCACCTATGGAGGAAAATTGGACCTAAATTCATAAACAGAAATGAATTATGAATTTATGTTTAATTTTCTCTATAAGTGCATCTATGTTCACTAACAGAGAAGTTTTTATTTTTTGTGACCTAAAAGAAAAAAGAAATCACTAAAAAACTATAAGTATTTAGTTCTAAGTAGAAATGAAAAAATAAATAGCAAAAAAGAAAAAAATGCCTATAATATTTGTAAAGTTATTCATAAACTAGTGATTCACACAAATTTTAAAAAATTCAAATTTGAACTATTCAAATTTTAAAACTAATGGCACTAACAGAAAGTTTATATTTTTTGTGACCTAAAATAAAAAAGAAATCACTACAAGACAAAAAAAAGTGCCACCTACTATTAAATAGCATGAAAAAGTTTGACTCAAAAATCAATTTTAACTATTCTAATTTGACACTAATGGCACTAGTAAGTTAATCACAAACTTGAGATTCACACAAATTTCAAAGAATTCAAATTTTAACTATTCTAATTTGAAAACTAATGACACTAGTAAAGTTAATCACAAACTTGAGATTCACACAAATTTCAAAGAATTCAAATTTTAACTATTCTAATTTGAAAACTAATGGCACTAGTAAAGTTAATCACAAACTTGAGATTCACACAAATTTCAAAGAATTCAAATTTTAACTATTCTAATTTGAAAACTAATGGCACTAGTAAAGTTAATCACAAACTTGAGATTCACACAAATTTCAAAGAATTCAAATTTTAACTATTCTAATTTGAAAACTAATGGCACTAACAGAAAGTTTATAATTTTTGTGACCTAAAATAAAAAAGAAATCACTAAAAAACTATAAGTATTTAGTTCTAAGTAGAAACGAAAAAATAAATAGAAAAAAAGAAAAAAAATGCCACCTACTGGGCCAGCACGGCCTGAATACGACTAGAAACCCAACCATGGGCCAGGATTCAGGCCCGCAACAGGCCCAGTAGGCCCACAGGCATTGCAGTGTGTAATTAGGCCCATAAGCCTGCATTTCAGAGGAGTTCGAGAGGGAAGAGGCAGCGGAGCTTATAAACAGGTGTCGGTCGCTCTCAACTAGCGAGGTGGGACTAAACTCCCACCATCGCGCCAGCATAAGGCCATTGGTCCCGGTTCGCGACAGAACCCGGGACTAATTCACCCTTTTAGTCCCGGTTGATGCCACCAACCGGGACCAAAGGCCTCCGCTTCCCGCCCTTTGGGCTGCCAAAAAGTAGCCTGCGGTCCCGGTTGGTGGCATCAACCGGGACTAAAAGGGTGAATTAGTCCCGGGTTCTGTCGTGAACCGGGACCAATTCTTCGTCTATATAAGTAGCACTTGTGAAATTTTCGATTCAGTTCGTTCTTCGCCCCGCCCCGCCCAACGACGTCGCCAGGCTGCGCCTCGCCGTCGCCCTGCCTCTGACGCCGTCCCGCGCGGCCGCAGACGCCGTCGCCGCCCCGTGCCCCCTGCCTCCTCATCCGCCCCTCACCGTCGCCGTCTCCGCGCCTCTCACCGTCGCCGTCGCCGCGCCCCTAACCATCGCCGTCGCCGCGCCCCTCACCGTCGTCGCGCCCCTCACCGTCGCCGTCGCCGCGCCCGTCGCCGTCGTCGCGCCCCTCACCGTTGCCGGCCTCCTCGTCGATCGTCGCCGGCCTCACTAAATTGCGTAATTTCCTAATTTAGTGTGTAGTTAATTTAGATGCGTAGTTTATAGATGTATAGTTAATTGAATTGTTGTAGTTAATTTAGATGTATAGTTTAGATGCAAAAGTTAGAACTTTTTACTGTTGGTGATATTATTGTTGCATATGCAAAAGTTTGTGTGTTCAAATATATGCAAAGAATATGTCAATTTTTTCACAGAATTTTTATGATTTTTTGTTGTTGTAATTTTGTGCATAGAATTTTTATTATGTTCATATTTAGAAGAAAAAGAAGGAGAGAAAAAAGGAAAATAAGAAGAGGAAGGAGGAGGAGAAGAAGAAGAATAAGAAGAAGAGGAGAGGAATAACAGAAGAAATAAATAAGAAGATGAAAAAGAAGAAAAAAATAGGAGAAGAAGAAGGAATAATAGAGGAGAAGAAAAAGAAGAAAAAAACAGGAGAAGAAGAAGGAATAATAGAGGAGAAGAGTTTCTCCTCTATTATTCCTTCTTCTTCTCCTATTTTTTTCTTTTTTTTCATCTTCTTATTTATTTCTTCTGTTATTCCTCTCCTCTTTTTTCTTCTTCTTCCTCTTCTCCTCTATTATTTTATTTATAGTAAGTGCTTAGTAGTTGAACTAGTTGAAGTAGTTTATTTTTAGCAAGAAAATTAATAGAACTAGTTTATTTTTTTAGTTAAAGCAATTATTCCCGCATCGACGTGGACGATGCCTATCCCGCATCCTCGTCGTCGAGTCGGCGGAGGACGAAACCTGCTTGACCAGATGGGCCATGTCCGGGACTGGGCTCCGCCGGGGTGGTACTGGGAGGCGCTACCTTCCGGGGGGCGTAGCTTGGTGAGGAGACAGCCCGTCATTGACCCGATCCTTGTTTGGTGGCGGTCGCGTGGGCCAGTGACGGTGCTGAGGCTTCCGGACACCGCGGAGGTGGTACATCACCGTGTCAGCGAGGAGGACGAGCACGTCCGTCGCTACATGGTTGCGTTGGAGGGAAGGTTTGAGAATACCTGACAGGTTCTTCAGGGATCTCACTGGAGCTATGATCCTGTGGTGGTTCCTTCCCTTTGGGTGTCCACCGCCCGCGCCGATACCCGTCGGGCGCTACGGTTCTAGATGTACTGGCGATATGTATGATATATAGTATTCGGCGTGTATTAGTGATAATATTCGATGTACGGACACATGAAGATGATGTAGTTTTTCTTATAATTGAAGGCATCCTAATTTGAATACTACTTTATTTTGCGATTTGATTTTTCTTATTGAATGCTCAATTTGGAGAGCACTATAATGCAAGGCATATGCATATGATTAGTTGAATAATGATGATCTAATTTAGTCTTTGAATTATGAACGTATAGGAAATGTCATCATCGGACGACGAAAGTCTCCCGGGGGAGTGCGACTGGTGCCACGACAATCGTGGTGAGTGCGACAGGCCTCACCTGGACGATGGTCGGCGCTTCAGCATTAAGCTCAAGGAGACCTTCGAAGTTGAAACGGTACGCAACGACGGCAAGTGTTTTTTTTTATAATTAAGCATGACTTCAACTATTTCAACGTGTAATTTTCATCTTTTATAATCCGAGTATAGTTTATCCATGCCATGGAAGACGTTATGTCTTGGAGAGGATGGATTTTGAAGACCATGAAAATTTTGAAACGAAGAAAATTCACCTAAGGACCCATCATGATGTCGATTTTGAAGTAAAGTTGTATAATGCTGAGAGCGTAACCCATTTGGTTGCAAAAATTGGGAAGCATTTTGCAAATTGTATGGTTTTGATGAGGGTATGCTTGTCACCATGAATCTTGGTGATCCTGAAATCGAGGAAGATAATATGGACATTTGGGTCCTTGTTGATACTCCTCCAGTTCTACCGCTATGTGAGTTTCTCAAACATAGTTAATTATTAACTAATTTATATTATTCATTTCAAAATAGTTGACAACTTATTTCCATTGACAGCTTATTTTGAAGTATCAAAGAATGTGCAGAAGATGATAGATAGAACTTACTACACCGATGGCTCTGAGATAACTTACAAGGAGAAAACTCATCTGGTTGGATTTTGTAATGATCTTGAGAATTACAATATCTACAATCGAACTCCTCAACATTAGGGTCAATACGTGCCACCAGTGCACGTGTTGAACTACGGTAACTATCATGGAGATACCCTGGTAAGATTTTTTACTATTAGGACATCCATGCATCTTTTTGCATACTTCTAAAACTAGTATATCATTGCTAACTACGAAGTTATTACTATGTTTTTCAATAGAGAATCCCAGAGGAGTGTGTGCCTCATTTGATGTATCAGAATGGCGGCAGCCTTCGTGTTTTAAACATATATCCAGGTCATCCTACGAATCTCAACTGTCCATACCGGATTTCTAAAACAAGTGGAGACATGACGATCAAAGGATGGAAAAAATGTATGGACAGTCGTAAGGAGCTTTTTGGAAGCAAAAGGAAGCGAGGCGCAAGAATTGGAGACAGGATGATCTCCATTCTTCATAATGGAGAGTCAGGGTCTATATTGTTTTATGCTATTTTACCTTAAGTGTGTTTAGGTCCGATCCTAGCTACCTGATACTGATGATCATGTGCTAAGAACAATTATGTAGGGTTGGGTTCGATGACTATGAGGATGATGATCGTATGACTTATTATTAATAACGAGTAGAAGTTGTATGATGATGCTTGATTAATTAGTAGGACTTGTTATTATATATGATGATATATGATGCGAGCATGCATGAGTTATTATATATATATCTGCGGGTGAAATGAACATATATAGCAGTAGCGTAGGTAAACCAAGGACTACATATAAGATAGGACACTTCTCTCTATTAGCTAGCTAATAACAACCTAAAAATAATCCCCTAAACCCCTAAAACAACCACTTTTTTCTTTAAAAAAAGAAAAACCTTCTGCTGACGCGTGGAACCCTTTTGGTCCCGGTTCGTGTCATGAACCGGGACCAAAGGCCCCCCCTGCCTGGGCTGCCGGCAGCGGCCATGTGGAGACCCATCTGTCCCGGTTCTGGTTTGAACCGGGACTAAAGGGTGAGGGTATTAGTAACGACCCTTTAGTCCGGTTCGGGAACCGGGACTAAAGGCCCTTATGAACCGGAACAACAGGCCGGTTTTCTACTAGTGTAACTTTATCTATTTAAATTAAATTTAAGTGAACTGAATTTCCGTGCATCGTCTTTGTTGTTCTGTACCATTGCACCACATATATATGCTGCAGAGAGTGAATTCCAACGTGGCATGTTCAACTGATTTTATTTTTATTGGAGACTGGACCGGATTTAATCACGACAGACCTAGTTTTAAACAGGGTTTTACTTACCACTAGAGGAAATATTGGTGGAACAAAGATAGCTTCGGTTACCGCTGATAGTCTTTACCGCCCAAAGTTCTTTACAAATATGCTAAAATTTGATTGATTATGTTTTGTATTCATACAAACTATATCGAAATGGTTTTGCAGCTACATAATTGTTGAACATGTGGGGGTGTGGTTAGGGTGTAGCTATAACCCTCGTTTGAACCAGATTTTCAGATCCAACATTTGGTTCCTATCTTGACCGATTAATGTAAGAAAAATGATTTCACCGCTTCCGAGCTTTGTCGATGAACGCTCACTTCAGTCTAGAGATTCTTTCAGCCACGTACAAAAGCACTAGTATGTGGGGCCGAGGGCAAGATAAGTTTGTTCGTACTTTAAACATCAAGATGCAGCAATAATAAGTAATACTCCCTCCGTTTCAAATTACTCGTCGCAGAAATGAATATATTTAGAACTAAAATACATCTAAATACATTCATACCGGCGACAAGTAATTCGGAACGTAGTGAGTAGCTGAGTACTCTTGGTCCTATAGAGACAAGACAGACTATCGAAGGTAAAAAACAATGTCGATTTGTGCAGAGCTCAATCTTCCAGGAGAAGCATCAGTATCCTACTTAAATTTCTAGACAACACACAGGCACACACGCCACAGCACCACACCATTGAAGAGCTCGCTTTGAAGCAAGAAGAATGGGTGAGCCACCGGTGAAGCTCATCAGCTCATTCGGCAGTACGTTCAGCCACCGCGCGGAACACACAGATGCTACAACCGGCTGAGGAGGGAGCTGCAATCGCGTACTGGTTTTGCTGGAACCAGTAACGGCGGCCGCGCGGACGTACTGGTACTGCAGCTGCAAACGGCAATGCTCATGCTACAACCATGAATGCAAAAAGCTACATTTAGTAGATAAAAAAGCTACAAACCAGACTTCAGAACACATGAAGAGCTGCAACCGTTTTAACAAAAGCTTCATCCCGCAGATGAAAGAGCTTCAACCAGAAATTGAAAATCTTCAGCCAGCCACTTCAAAAGTTTCAATCGCTTTTTAGGTACACATGAAAAGTTGCAACCGTTTAAAAAAAAGCTTCATTCCGCAGATGAAATAGCTTCTACCAGAGACCGAGAAAGCTTCAACAAAAATGCTGGAACCTGCGACGATGTCATTTTTGCTGGAACCAGCGGCGTCGTTTGCTACAACCAGCAACTCAATTTGTTGCGACCCTTCATGGCGAGGTACAACTGGTGATGACAACGGCGACGGCGACGCGTATTTTTGCTGGAAGTGGCTTCAATTTTTGCTGGAACCGGCGATTTATTTTGCTTCAAACGGTGACACCCGCAGAATTTTTACTGGAACCGGCCATTAGATTTTTTGCTGGAAATCAGTGCGATTTTTGTTTGGAACTGGCAACTACTGCTGATGCTACAAGCACAACACCATGGCAATGGCGAGGAAGCATTTTTTGTGTGCTAGAAGCGCCCCTGCCATTGCTGGAACCGACGACCACCATTTTTTTTGATGATCCGGAGCTTTTTTTTGCTGCAGCAGCGACGGCGAGCGGCTACGGCGACCGGCGGCGAGCGCGGCGACGAGCACGGAGACGAGGACGGCCGGGGGAGGGGGAAGGGGAGGGGGGAGGGGCTGCACAACGCTTGGAGCGGTGGGGGCGGTAGGAGGCGCGGCACCGTGGCGCGAGGTAGAAGACGATAGGGCGAACCATTTTCTTCAGCCGGATCCAACGGCCCACACACTCAGATCCAATGGCCGCGGTGCGACCGGCGCAACAGTTGGGCCGGTGCACCGGCGCAGATCGTTGCCCTTTCAGTTTACCAATATGAATATATTTGTTCGTATTTCAGTAGTTAAAGTAAGACAAGACGACATGTAGTGAACATTTCTACCCCAATTTAAATACTTGCTCACAACTTTCTTTGTTTAGTGCTTGATGTCGTTGTGGCTAGCACTGTAGATGGAGAACGAGGAGTAGAAGGTCTTTGTTATGGACGCAAAAGAGAACCTCGCCCTAGTGGAGGCGCAGCTCAACGAGAAGAGGTTCTTCCGAGGCGCCACAATTGGCCTCGCCGACATCGCCGGTGCCAGCCTACTGTCTCGCTGGGCATGCGTGATGCAAGAGATCGCTGGGGTGAGCGTGATTTCAGACGATGAGTATCCAGCTATCCAACGGTGGATCGAGGACTACAACGCTGATGAAGCTGTCAAGGAGTGCTTGCCGGACAGAAACCATCTCATCTCCTACTTCACCATGATCAGGGGAAAGTGCGTCTTAGCGGCCAAGGCCATGCTACCCAATTATCCAGCAAAGAAGTCTAATCTGGTAGGTTTTCTCATGCTTGTGGCTTGAATCAACATGAAGATAAGTTAAAAAATGATAAGGGGGAGCTGCTGGCAAGTTATTGTTCCATGTCACTGTGCTTAGAGTTGATTTGGTTGTAGTTTGTTGGGAGTCCCAATTGCAAGTCCAACCTCGACTAGCAAACGGGCCATAATTGTAGTTTTCCTAGTTGCAAATCAACATTCAACTCGCAACTAGGCCGCATCTATTTTTTTGTCCTCCTGGTTGCAACTTTAACCCCCAACTCGTCCAACTTCGTCCCAGTTTGTTTTTGTTGTCCCAGTCTCAACAAGGGGTGTGGGGTAATGTTGTACATGATGTGTGTCTAAAATGACACCTAGTTTGTCAAAATGAAGATAACATGTTCTCCGAATTTTCTTCACTAAACAGAAGATGGAGAGAGCGTTCAGTTATAGAGGTTATGAAACAGGTCCCTAGTTTTTATGCAGTTACTTTTTAGCGTTTCCGTAACCTTTTTTTTTTGGGTAATCTCCAATTGGACCAGTGATATGTTTTTACCACAGTAGCATCAAGTGGGGGTTTTATTGGTTTGACCCATGTACTATAGTGGTCTGTTTCCAGCAAACAGCTAGCTAGTCTCTTTGTAGATAATATTATTACCTTTTTCTTAAAACCATACTGGTCTTGGTGGGCTAGCACGGGTTATGTCTTACACAATTCCTTCTTCTATTTTTCTAAGGGGCTTGCAGGCCATGCATGTCTTGTACTGTTTTCATTTTTATCGAGATTATTTTCATAATATTGGTGCAAAAACAGCTATCTAAACTCCATTTCTTTTTCTTCGTGGTTAGTGGGTGCCGCACAAAACACACATCTTTTGGCGCACAAAAACCATAGCGAATCAGATATTTTTAGTATTGATGAAGGCAGAGAGCATTTTTTGTTCAAGATGTTTGAGTCTGAATATGATTGTGTCAATGTAGATTTAACCAAAACAGAAGCATAAGACAACTTGTTGTTTGATGGTATAAAAAGATCAGACCATTTTTTTATTTGTTTGGTTTTTACATTTTTCTCTTTTTTCTCCTGTAACAAACACAACAACATTCTTTTTTTATGACGGAAAAACACTACAACATTCAATTACCTTATTCATTTTTCTTCTACAATTCTAAGAGTATTGGGAGCAAAGAAAGAAGGTACTATTTTTTTAACAATTAGTAGTACCATTCAAGAGTACTGATTAATGTTGCTTTTTTGTTCGCAGATTTTATTGTTAAAGAAAAACTCTCCTATGTAGGCTTGCTTTCTTAGAATTCCAGATGTAGAGCCCATGAGACAACAGTAACTAGTTAGCAAAAATCATTTTTAAGCTTTTTCTTTGAGTTTTTTTGTCATATGCAGCAACATTAACAAATGCCCACTGGGGAGGGGGTTGGCTCGCTGGGTTGTTTGTGTTGGGCTGGACAACAAAAAAACTGATAAAACTAACAAGATATAAGGTGGTTATGGTTCATTTGTGGTGACATGATGCTGACATCACTTAGATTAGATGTGAGATAATATCTCACATCAAGATGTGATATAGTCAAAAGTAGAGATAGAGATAGTGCTCGCAGGCACCGATGAAACTGATGGACCTTTTGCCTAACACATACGTAATAATAGACTAATCTAAGTGAACACAAGTGCTATCTGTGCATGTACATATGGTAAAAGGACTCTCTCTGTGCATGTACATATGGTAAAAGGACTCTCTCCCAACCAAAAACAATAGCTCAAGAAACTAGCTGTGGGGGGGGGGGGGGGCTGTGGCCCCCCAAAGATACACATACCTCTGCCATTGAATATATAGAATGTATATGCAGTTTGTGTGGTTGCATGTACAGATGTCTTTTGGGCCAGGACCACTACAACAGGAACCCCCCTTTAGCAACGCATTGGTGCGTTGTCGTATGTCCATATAAGTGTTGACGGCTACACGAACGGATTAGTATGCGTTGCCGTTGATGGCGTTGCAAGGGTCTACAATAACGCATATAGATGCGTTGGTAAACGATGTGAATAAGCGTTGTAAGTTTGCAACATATAGAGTTAGAGTCTAACAACACTTCAAATGCGTTGGTGCCTACCATGCACAAAAGAATTTCCAAAATGGACATAACAGATCATTACAACGATGAGAGGCATTGATACATTGCCTGTACGATTAATTTTATTTTATATATTTTCATGCATAATTATTAGGTCAATAGCGATAGTGCATATGAACCAAAATATATAGTAAATAAAAAGATCTCTGATATTAAATCGGCTTTGTTGCATTACAAACAACACGGTCCAAAGATTAAAGACTTAAACTATCATCGATTCTTGGCCTTGCAATTGGCATCTCGACCATTATAAATCATAATGTTTGAAACATCGACTCTAGAAACAACATTCCAAAACGTAATGTGAAACTATCTAGAAGTACGTAACCCCTTCTTGACCCTTCAGTGAATGTGAGAATTGCATCATCAATTTACCTTGGCAATCTACAACATAGAGAAATGATATCAGTAACGAGCCGTTAGATAAAATCAAGTTAATAGAGCAGTAAAATTTAGAGGAGCAACATATAGAAAGGTTGAAGGTCATGTGATAATTAATTTTGTCGCCTGACCAATAACTTTTAATCCTTTTTTAGTTGTCATATCAACAGATCATGTTTTGCTAACATAGCATCAACTCGTACTGCTCAGAACTCATTACCAAGTTTAATGCCATCAATTTTATATTCTTGTCGATACTTTAGACTGTAGCAAGAGCAACATTCTCGTTTTGATTTCCCAAGCTCTTCAAAATAATATAGTGCCAACCTATTACATATATAAAAGAAAGTAGATGAGAAAGATTTTCTAACGTAAGCAATTTAAAACCTGCAAAGAATCATGCATAACATAAACTTAATATGCAAAAAATCATGCATAACATACACTTCTTTGGTAGTTGCAGAAGTCACTGTTCTTGGTATGTGGTGGAACGGAAGACATCTATTGCTGTTCTGTTGACCTTCTTGTCATGCATGTGCCCACCATACAAATTGCATCCTACACTAGTTAATAGAAGAAAAGGGTGCACACAAATCAGGGGAGACCACCATGTGTTCGAAATAACAGATGCTGCTTTGCTGTCCAAAGTGCATCTAAGGATCTTCAAATTGTATGTCGCAAAAGTCTAGGTTGAACACTTTTTGCTAAATAAGAAGTTGTGGTGCGAAAATTCAAATCTGAGCCCGAGCTCATCTGCACCTGCGCTCACGAAAAAAATCAAAATAAATACTAGAAAATTCAAAAAATTCCAAAAAAATTGGGTGGTAGACAATTTGATGCGTGAGGTACGCTCCAATTTGCAAAACATTTGGACTTCTGTGCAGCTCTCAGCAAAAAAGACAAATCGGAGGTCTGTAAAAATGTGTACTGTTCATATACTGTTCTAGTCTGATATTGTCTTTTTTGCTGAGAGCTGCACAGAAGTCCAAATGTTTTGAAAATTTGAGCGTACCTCACGCATCAATTTGTCTACCACCCTAATTTTTTTCGGAATTTTTTGAATTTTTCTGAATTTTGTATGAATTTTTTTTGACCGGGTGCAGATGCACCCGGGCACCGAAACGCCGCTCTCGTTGTGGTGTTATAACTTATAAGATCATTCTGCATAACAAAAACAAGAGCATAACTATTTCATAAGTACAGAATATTTCTCAAAGTCTGAAGGTAGGTCCTTAAGTAAAAGATTCAGATTACACTGTCTTAAGAAGCATATGTATGCAATTCTGCATGCATATATCAAGAATTGAGCTACTTTTGTTTAACACACAATTACAAAAAGAATATCAAAGCGTGAAGTTTGGTCCTTGAGTAAAATAAAAATTATACTGCATGATATTTCAGAAGCATATGTGGGCATACATATATGAAGAACAAGAAAAGAGCTGTTTATGTTTAATACAAACTGCAAAATACCTCGAAGCCTGAAGCTAGATATGTAGTATGCTATTTTTCAGAATGCGTCAAAATTGCTTACATCTATCCGAGCTAATAGACTTGACCTCGTCCCCCTCGGTTCGCATCTGCCTCCACTTCCAATCCGATCATGGGACACGACAATTCTAGGATTAGTACTGTAATTTGCATGACATGAGGAAAGTAGTGCAGCTGTCACTGTCAGATGCTTACTGCAGATGTGTACTTGTTGGGCTACTAAGAAGAGCAGGGCCAAAAGGAGACGACAATGCAGGGGAGGGTCCTTCGCTTCTGTGGGGAGAGCCGGAGAGAGAATAAATCGGCCACTGGGGAGAAGATCTGCAAGGAGCGCGCTGGAACAATTATCCACCCACCACTCCGACTGTAAGCTCGATCGAGGTAATTAATCATGGATTCATGGTTACATTCAGGAAGATACATTGAGTTACCTGCACGTCCTGCGCATTGACACTGAGGTGCTCGGCGATGAGGAATCTGAACTTGGAGGAGTGAAGGTTGGTGACGGAGCCAATCACGCGGCACACGGGGGACTCAGATATCTTCCATGCGAGGTTGGTGAGCACGTCAATGGGTTGGGGACAACGAGCTGCGTCACCTCCGTGGAGTGCTTGATCACGCTGCCACTGGAGGCACGATCGACCAGTACAGGGCGAAGTTCCTCTGCAGCAACGACATGCAGAGGGCTCGCCCGCGGCGCAACTACGTGGAGAGAGGGCGGCGACAGACGACTCTGCTAGGTGGAGAGAGAGATGGCGCGTCAAGGAGGAATGTGAACTTTGCGGCGGCGGCGGGGTTCGTGATGAGTGGAGGCGTCGATGGGGAAGATGGAACCGTGCGCGTGGTGGTCAAGTAGATGAGGGGCAGATTTTGTGGAACAACCGAGCATTTTCAGTTTTTTTTAATTAGATGGAGGGGAATCATTGACGCGGGAAAATGGACTTTTTTACAAACTTGTAAACTAATTGACATGCGAGTCTCAGAAAAACGTATTAACATGCTAAGAGAAAGGAATATGTGAGGAAAAATACTCGAAGGTAAATGGGAGAGGGAGAAAAAAAAGTTCTGGATGCTTCTAGTTAAAACTAAAATTATTTACTAACTGTTTAAATTATTGTATTATTACAAGTAATTTCAAATTTAAAAAAATGCTCAAATGAAGAGAAAATGAATACACTAACTTGAGAAAGGTAAATAAGATAGATAAATACTCCCTCCGTCCTAAAATAAGTGTCTCAGCTTTGTACTAACTTTAATACAAAGTTGTATTAAAGTTGAGACCTTTATTTTGGGACGGAGGGAGTATGTCTTTATATTGCTTAAAAGGAAGATAAAACGGTTCTTAGCTAGTGATTGAAGGAAATATGCCCTAGAGGCAATAATAAAGTTATTATTTATTTCCTTATATCATGGTAAATGTTTATTATTCATGCTAGAATTGTATTAACCGGAAACATAATACATGTGTGAATACATAGACAAAGCGAGTGTCACTAGTATGCCTCTACTTGACTAGCTCGTTGATCAAAGATGGTTAAGTTTCCTAGCCATAGACATGAGTTGTCATTTGATTAACGGGATCACATCATTAGGAGAATGATGTGATTGACATGACCCATTCCGTTAGCTTAGCACCCAATCATTTAGTATGTTGCTATTGCTTTCTTTATAACTTATACATGTTCCTATGACTATGAGATTATGCAACTCCCGTTTACCGGAGGAACACTTTGTGTGCTACCAAACGTCACAACGTAACTGGTGATTATAAAGGTACTCTACAGGTGTCTCCGAAGGTACTTGTTGGGTTGGCGTATTTCGAGATTAGGATTTGTCACTCCGAATGTCGGAGAGGTATCTCTGGGCCCTCTCGGTAATGCACATCACCTAAGCCTTGCAAGCATTGCAACTAATGAGTTAGTTGCGGGATGATGTATTACGGAACGAGTAAAGAGGCTTGCCGGTAACGAGATTGAACTAGGTATTGAGATACCGACGATCGAATCTCGGGCAAGTAACATACCGATGACAAAGGGAACAACATATGTTGTTATGCGGTCTGACCGATAAAGATCTTCGTAGAATATGTAGGACCCAATATGAGCATCCAATTTCCGCTATTGGTTATTGACCGGAGACGTGTCTCGGTCATGTCTACATTGTTCTCGAACCCGTAGGGTCCGTACGCTTAAGGTTTCGATGACAGTTATATTATGAGTTTATGAGCTTTGATGTACCGAAGGAGTTCGAAGTCCCGGATAAGATCGGGGACATGACGAGGAGTATCGAAATGGTCAAGACGTAAATATCGATATATTGGACGACTATATTCGGACATCGGAAAGGTTCCGAGTGGTTCGGGTATTTTTCAGAGTACCGGGGAGTTACGGGAATACGGGGAAAGAAGTATATGGGCCTTATTGGGCTTTAGGGGAGAGGGAGAGGCAGGCCACGCGCCCCCCCATTGACTAGTCCGAATTGGACTAGGGGGAGGGGCGGCGCCCCCTCCTTCCTTCTCTTCCCTCTTTCCTTCCTTGTCTCCTACTCCTACTACTTGGAAGGACTCCTAGTTGGACTAGGAAAGGGGGAATCCTACTCCCGGTGGGAGTAGGACTCCCCTAGGGCGTGCCATAGAGAGGGCCGACCCTCCCATCCTCCACTCCTTTATATACGGGGGCAGGGGGCACCCCATAGAGACACAAGTTGATCTTCGTGATCGTTCTCTTAGCCGTGTGCGATGCCCCCCTCCACGATAATCCTCGATAATATTGTAGCGGTGCTTAGGCGAAGCCCTGCGATGGTAGAACATCAAGATCGTCACCACGCCGTCGTGCTGACGGAACTCATCCCCGACACTTTGCTGGATCGAAGTCCGGGGATCGTCATGAGCTGAACGTGTGCTAAAACTCGGAGGTGCCGTAGTTTCGGTGCTTGATCGGTCGGGCCATGAAGACGTACGACTACATCAACCGCGTTGTCATAACGCTTCCGCTGTCAGTCTACGAGGGTACGTAGACAACACTCTCCCCTCTCGTTGCTATACATCACCATGATCTTGCGTGTGCGTAGGATTTTTTTTGAAATTACTACGTTCTCCAACAGTGGTATCAGAGCCCAGGTTTTATGTGTTGATGTTATATGCACGAGTAGAACACAAGTGAGTTGTGGGCGATATAAGTTATATTGCTTATCAGCATGTCATACTTTGGTTCGGCGGTATTGTTGGGTCAAGCGGCCCGGACCGACATTACGCGTACGCTTACGCGAGACTGGTTTTACCGCCGTGCTATGCACACAGGTGACTAGCGGGTGTCAGTTTCTCCAACTTTAGTTGAACCGAGTGTGTCTACGCCCGGTCCTTACGAAGGTTAAAACAGCACAAACTTGACAAACTATCGTTGTGGTTTTTGATGCGTAGGTAAGAACAGTTCTTGCTAAGCCCGTAGCAGCCACGTAAAACTTGCAACAACAAAGTAGAGGACGTCTAACTTGTTTTTGCAGGGCATGTTGTGATGTGATATGGTCAAGATGTGATGAGATATAAGTTGTTGTATAAGATGATCATGTTTTGTTTAAGTTATCGGCAACTGGCAAAAGCCTTATGGTTGTCTATCTATTGCATAAGATGCAAGCGCCAAATAATTGCTTTGCTTTATCGCTATGCGATAGCAATAGTTGCAAGAGCAATAGTTGGCGAGACGACCATGTGATGACACATTGATATAGATCAAGATGATGGAGATCATGGTGTCATGCCGGTGACGATGGAGATCATGACGATGCTTTGGAGATGGAGATCAAAGGCACAAGATGATGATGGCCATATCATGTCACATATTATGATTGCATGTGATGTTTATCTTTTATGCATCTTATCTTGCTTTGATTGGCGGTAGCATTATAAGATGATTCCTCACTAAATTTCAAGATAAAAGTGTTCTCCCTGAGTATGCACCGTTGCCAAAGTTCGTCATGCCCTGACACCAGATGATGATCGGGTGTGATAAGCTCTACGTCCATCTACAACGGGTGCAAGCCAGTTTTGCACATGCAGAATACTCAGGTTAAACTTGACGAGCCTAGCATATGCAGATATGGCCTCGGAACACTGGAGATTGAAAGGACGAGCGTGAATCATATAGTAGATATGATCAACATAGTGATGTTCACCATTGAAAACTACTCCATTTCACGTGATGATCGGTTATGGTTTAGTTGATTTGGATCACGTGATCACTTAGATGATTAGAGGGATGTCTATCTAAGTGGGAGTTCTTAAGTAATATGATTAATTGAACTTTAATTTATCATGAACTTAGTCCTGGTAGTATTAGCATATCTATGTTGTAGATCAATAGCTCGCGTTGTTGTTTTCATATGTTTATTTTGATATGTTCCTAGAGAAAATTGTGTTGAAAGATGTTAGTAGCAATGATGCGGATTGGATCCGTGATATGAGGTTTATCCTCATTGCTGCACAGAAGAATTATGTCCTTGATGCACCGCTAGGTGACAGACCTATTGCAGGAGCAGATGCAGACGTTATGAACGTTTGGCTAGCTCAATATGATGACTACTTGATAGTTTAAGTGCACCATACTTAACGGCTTAGAATCAGGACTTCAAAGACGTTTTGAACATCATGGACCATATGAGATGTTCCAGGAGTTGAAGTTAATATTTCAAGTAAATACCCGAGTTGAGAGATATGAAGTCTCCAACAAAGTTCTATAGCTAAAAAATGGAGGAGAATCGCTCAAGCAGTGAGCATGTGCTCAGATTTTCTGCGTACTACAATCACTTGAATTAAGTGGGAGTTAATCTTCCAGATAAGATAGTGATTGACGGAATTCTCTAGTCACCATCACCAAGTTAGTAGAACTTCGTGATGCACTATAATATGCAAGGGATAACGGAAACGATTCCCAAGCACTTAGTGATGCTGAAATGGACGAAGGTAGAAATCAAGAAAAACATCAAGTGTTGATGGTTGACAAGACCACTAGTTTCAAGAAAACGAAAAAGGGAAGAAGGGGAACTTCAAGAAGAACGGCAAGCAAGTTGTTGCTCAAGTGAAGAAGCCCAAGTCTGGTCCTAAGCCTGAGACTAAGTGCTTCTACTGCAAAAGGACTGGTCACTGGAAGTGGAACTGCCCCAAGTATTTGGTGGATAAGAAGGATGGCAAAGTGAACAAGGTATATTGGGTATACATGTTATTGATGTGTGCTTTACTAGTGTTTATAGCAACCCCTCGGCATTTGATACTGGTTCAGTTGCTAAGAGTAGTAACTCAAAACGGGAGCTGCAGAATAAACAGAAACTAGTTAAGGGCGAGGTGACGATGTGTGTTGGAAATAGTTCCAAGATTGATATGATCATCATCGCACGCTCCCTATAATTTCGGGATTAGTGTTGAACCTAAATAAGTGTTATTTGGAGTTTGCGTTGAGCATGAATATGATTTGATCATGTTTATTGCAATACGGTTATTCATTCAAGTTAGAGAACAATTGTTGTTCTGTTTACATGAATAAAACCTTCTATGGTCATACACACCAACGAAAATGGTTTGTTGGATCTCGATCGTAGTGATACACATATTCATAATATTGAAGCCAAAAGATGCAAAGTTAATAATGATTGTGCAACTTGTTTGTGGCACTGCCGTTTAAGTCATATTGGTGTAAAGCGCATGAAGAAACTCCATGCTGATGGGATTTTGGAATCACTTGATTATGAATTACTTGATGCTTGCGAACCATGTCTCTTGGGCAAGATGACTAAAACGCCGTTCTCCGGAACAATGGAGCAAGCAACAGATTTGTTGGAAATCATACATACTGATGTATGTGGTCCGATGAATATTAAGGCTTGCAAGGAGTATCATTATTTTCTGACCTTCACAGATGATTTGAGCAGATATGGGTATATCTACTTAATGAAATAGAAGTCTGAAACATTTGAAAAGTTCATATAATTTCAGAGTGAAGTGGAAAATCATCGTAACAAGAAAATAAAATTTCTACGATCTGATCGTGGAGAAGAATATTTGAGTAATGAGTTTGGTCTTCAGTTAAAACAATGTGAAATAGTTTCACTACTCACGCCACTTGGAACACCACAGTGTAATGGTGTGTCCGAACGTCATAACTGTACTTTATTAGATATGGTGCGATCTATGATGTCTCTTACCGATTTACCACTATCGTTTTGGGGTTATGCATTAGAGACAGCTATATTCACGTTAAATAGGGCACCATCTAAATCTGTTGAGACGACTGATGTCTACTACACAACCTTCTTCTTGTAGACGTTGTTGGGCCTGCAAGTGCACAGGTTTGTAGGACAGTAGCAAATTTTCCTCAAGTGGATGACCTAAGGTTTATCAATCCACGAGAGGCATAGGAGGAAGATGGTCTCTCTCAAACAACCCTGCAACCAAATAACAAAAAGTCTCTTGTGTCCCCAACACACCCAATACAACGGTAAGTTGTATAGGTGCGCTAGTTCGTCGAAGAGATGGTGATACAAGTGCAAAATAGATAGTAGATATAGGTTTTTGTAATCTGAAATAATAAAAACAGCAAGGTAACAAGTGATAAACGTGAGCGTAAATGGTATTGCAATGATAGGAAACAAGGCCTAGGGTTCATACTTTCGCTTGTGCAAGTTCTCTCAATAATAATAACATAGATAGAACATATGACAAGCCCTCAACATGCAACAAAGAGTCACTCCAAAGCCACTAAGAGCGGAGAACAAACGTAGAGATTATGGTCGGGTACGAAACCACCACAAAGCTATTCTTTCGGATCGATCTGTAAGAGAGTTCATACTAGAATAACACCTTAAGATATAAATCAACCAAAACCCTAATGTCACCTAGATACTCCATTGTCACCTCAAGTATCCGTGGGCATGATTAAAAGATATGCATCACACAATCTCAGATTCATCCAACCAACATAAAAGTACTTCAAAGAGTGCCCCAAAACTACTACCAGAGAGTCAAGAACGTGTGCCAACCCCTATGCATAGGTTCCCAATGTCACGAAACCCGCAAGTTGATCACCAAGACATACATCAAGTGTTCTCATAAAAGACTCAATCCGATAAGATAACTTCAAAAGGAGAAACTCAATTCATCACAAGAGAGTAGAGGGGGAGAAACATCATAAGATCCAACTACAATAGCAAAGCTCGCGATACATCAAGATCGTGTGAAGTCGAGAACACGAGAGAGAGAGAGAGAGAGAGAGAGAGAGAGAGAGAGAGAGAGAGAAAGAGAGAGAGAGAGATCAAACACATAGCTACTGGTACATACCCTCACACCCGAGGGTGAACTACTCCCTCCTCGTCATGGAGAGCGCCGGGATGATGAAGACGGCCTCCTGTGATGGATCCCCCCTCCAGCAGGGTGCCGGAAAGGGGTCCCGATTGGTTTTTCGTGGCTCTGGAGGCTTGCGGCGGCGGAACTCCCGATCTAATCTCTGTTCTGGATGTTTTAGGGTACGACGATATATATGGCTGAAAGGAGAACGTCGGTGGAGCTCCGGGGGCCCCACGAGGCAGGGGGCGCCCAGGGGGGAGGGCGCGCCCTCCACCCTCGTGACCGCCTCGTGGCTCTTCTGACGTGGGGTCCAAGTCCATCAGGTGGGTTTCCTTCCAAAAATAACTTCTCTAGTTGATTTCATTCCATTTTGACTCCGTCTGATATTCCTTTTCCTCGAAATACTGAAATAGGCATAAAACAACAAATCTGGGCTGGGCCTCCGGTTAATAGGTTAGTCCCAAAAATAAGATAAAAGTGGATAATAAAGCCCAGTATTTCCTAAAACAGTAGATAAAGTAGCATGGAGCAATAAAAAATTATAGATACGGTTGAGACGTATCAAGCATCCCCAAGCTTAATTCCTGCTCGTCCTCGAGTAGGTAAATGATAAAAAAGATAATTTTTGATGCGGAGTGATACTTTGGCATAATTTCAATGTAATTCTTCTTACTTGTGATATGAATATTCAGATCCGAAAGATTTAAGACAAAAGTTCATATTGACACAAAAATAATAATACTTCAAGCATGCTAACTAAGCAATTATGTCATCTCAAAATAGCATGTCCAAAGAAAGTTCATCCCTACAAAATCATATGGTTAGGCTATGCTTCATTTTTGTCACACAAAGATGTTCCCAACTTCTATACCCCCGATGACAAGCCAAGCAATTGTTTCATACTTTTTAACGCGCTTCAGCTTTTTCAACCCTCACGCAATACATGAGCGCAAGCCATGGATATAGCACTATAGGTGGAATAGAATATAATGATGGAGGTTATGTGGAGAAGACAAAAAAGGAGAAAGTCTCACATCGACGCGGCTAATCAACGGGCTATGGAGATGCCCATCAATTGATGTCAATGCGAGGAGTAGGGATTGCCATGCAACGGATGCACTAGAGCTATAAATATATGAAAGCTCTACAAAAGAAAACTAGTGGGTGTGCATCCAACTTGCTTGCTCATGAAGACCTAGGGCATTTGAGGAAGCCCATCGTAGTAATATACAAGCCAAGTTCTATAATGAAAACTTCCCACTAGTATATGAAAGTGACAAAATGAGAGACTCTCTATCATGAAGATCTTAGTGCTACTTTGAAGCACAAGTGTGGTAAAAGGATAGTAGCAGTGTCCCTTCTCTCTTTTTCTCTCATTTTTTTGGGCCTTTCTCTTTTTTGGCCTTTCTCTTTTTTTATTTTTTTATTTTTTATTTTATTTTTTTCCGTCCGGAGTCTCATCCCGACTTATGGGGGAATCATAGTCTCCATCATCCTTTCCTAACTTGGGACAATGCTCTAATAATGATGATCATCACACTTTTATTTTTCTTACAACTCAACAATTACAACTCGAAACTTAGAACAAAATATGACTCTATATGAATGCCTCCGGCGGTGTACCGCGATGGTGCAATGAATCAAGAGTGACATGTATGGAAAATAATCCATGGTGGCTTTGCCACAAATACGATGTCAACTACATGATCATGCAATGGCAATATGACAAAAGTAATGTATGTCATAATAATGATGATGGAAGTTGCATGGCAATATATCTCGGAATGGCTATGGAAATGCCATGATAGGTAGGTATGGTGGCTGTTTTGAGGAAGATATAAGGAGGTTTATGTGTGATAGAGCGTATCGTATCACGGGGTTTGGATGCACTGGCGAAGTTTGCACCAACTCTCAAGGTGAGAAACGGCAATGCACGGTACCAAAGAGGCTAGCAAATGCGGAAAGGTAAAAGTGCGTATAATCCGTGGACTCACATTAGTCATAAAGAACTCATATACTTATTTCAAAAGTTTATTAGCCCTCGAAGCAAAGTACTACTACGCATGCTCCTAGGGGGATAGATTGGTAGGAAAAGATCATCGCTCGTCCCCGACCGCCACTCATAAGGATGCACAAGCCAGGTACACTTCATGTTTCAAATTTGTTACACAACTTTACCCATACGTGCATGCTACGGGACTTGCAAACTTCAACACAAGTATTTCTCAAATTCACAATTATCAACTAGCACGACTTTGATATTATTACCTCCATATCTCAAAACAATTATCAAGCATTAAATTTATCTTAGTATTCAATTCACTCAAAAGAAAGTTTCACATATCTTGAACACTAAGTATATTAACATTAAGCAAATTACCATGCTATTAACGACTCTCAAAATAATATAAGTGAAGCATGAGAGTTCATCTATTTCTTCAAAATAAAACCACCATTGTGCTCTAAAAGATATAAGTGAAGCACTAGAGCAAATGACAAACTACTCCAACAAGATATAAGTGAAGATCAATGAGTAGCTAAATAATTATTATGCAACTATGTGAAGACTCTCTCTCATTTAAAAATTTCAGATCTTGGTATTTTATTCAAACAGCAAGCAAAGCTAAATAAAATAAAATGACACTCCAAGCAAAACACATATCATGTGGTGAATAAAAATATAGCTCCAAGTAAAGTTACCGATGAACGAAGACGAAAGAGGGGATGCCTTCCGGGGCATCCCCAAGCTTAGACGCTTGGTTATCCTTGAATATTACCTTGGGGTGCCTTGGACATACCCAAGCTTAGGCTCTTGCCACTCCTTATTCCATAGTCCATCGAAGCCTTACCCAAAACTTGAAAACTTCACAACACAAAACTTAACAGAAAACTCGTGAGCTCCGTTAGCGAAAGAAAACAAAGCACCACTTCAAGATACTGTAATGAACTCATTCTTTATTTATATTGGTGTTAAACCTACGGTATTCCAACTTCTCTATGGTTTATAAACTATTTTACTAGCCATAGATTCATCAAAATAAGCAAACGACACACGAAAAACAGAATCTGTCAAAAACAGAACAGTCTGTAGTAATCTGTAACTAACGCAAACTTCTGGAACTACAAAAATTCTAAAATAAATTGGTGGACCTGAGGAATTTGTCTAGAAATCATATGCAAAAAGAATCAACTAAATATCACTCTCCAGTAAAAAGTTATAGCTAATCTCGTGAGCGCTGAAGTTTCTGTTTTTTACAGCATGAACATAAATATTTCACCCAAGTCTTCCCAAAGGTTCTACTTGGCACCAACACTAATTAAAACATGAAAACACATCTAACCAGAGGCTATATGGATTATTTAATCCTAAACAGAACCAAAAAGCAAGAAACTAAAATAAAATTGGGTTGCCTCCCAAAAGCGCTATCGTTTAACGCCCCTAGCTAGGCATGATGATTTCAATGATGCTCACATAAAAAATAGGAATTGAAACATAAAGAGAGCATCATGAAGAATATGACTAGCACATTTAAGCCTAACGCACTTCCTATGCATAGGGATTTTGTGAGCAATCAACTTATGGGAACAATAATCAACTTGCATAGGAAGGTAAAACAAGCATAACTTCAAGGTTTTAAGCACATAGAGAGGAAACTTGATATTATTGTAATTCCTACAAGAATATGTTCCTCCCTCATAATAATTTTCAGTAGCATCATGAATGAATTCAACAATATAACTAGCACCTAAAGCATTCTTTTCATGATCTACAAGCATAGAAAATTTACTACTCTCCACATAAGCAAAATTCTTCTCATGAATAATAGTGGGAGCAAACTCAACAAAATAGCTATCATGTGATTGAAAATTAAGATCAAGATGACAAGTTTCATGGTTATCATTATTATTTAAAGCATACGTGTCATCACAATAATCATCATAGATAGGAGGCATGCTTTCATCATAGTAAATTTGCTCATCAAAGCTTGGGGGACAAAAAAATACCATCTTCATCAAACATAGCTTCCCCAAGCTTGTGGCTTTGCAAATCATTAGCATCATGGATATTCAAGGAATTCATACTAACAACATTGCAATCATGCTCATCATACAAAGATTTAGTGCCAAACATTTTATAGATTTCTTCTTCTAGCACTTGAGCACAATTTTCCATTCCATCATACTCATGAAAGATATTAAAAAGATGAAGCGTGTGAGACAAAATCAATTCCAATTTTTTTGTAGTTTTCTTTTATAAACTAGACTAGTGCTAAAACAAGAAACAAAAAGATTCGATTGCAAGATCTAAAGATATACCTTCACTTACCTAGCCTCCCGGGCAATGACGCCAGAAAAGAGCTTGATGTCTACTACACAACCTTCTTCTTGTAGACGTTGTTGGGCCTGCAAGTGCACAGGTTTGTAGGACAGTAGCAAATTTCCCTCAAGTGGATGATCTAAGGTTTATCAATCCGTGAGAGGTGTAGGAGGAAGATGGTCTCTCTCAAACAACCCTGCAACCAAATAACAAGAAGTCTCTTGTGTCCCCAACACACCCAATACAATGGTAAGTTGTATAGGTGCACTAGTTCGGCGAAGAGATGGTGATACAAGTGCAAAATAGATACTAGATATAGGTTTTTGTAATCTGAAATAATAAAAACAGCAAGGTAACAAGTGATAAAAGTGAGCGTAAACGGTATTGCAATGATAGGAAACAAGGCCTAGGGTTCATACTTTCGCTAGTGCAAGTTCTCTCAACAATAATAACATAGATAGAACATATGACAAGCCCTCAACATGCAACAAAGAGTCACTCCAAAGCCACTAATAACGGAGAACAAATGTAGATATTATGGTCAGGTACGAAACCACCACAAAGCTATTCTTTCGGATCGATCTGTAAAAGAGTTCGTACTAGAATAACACCTTAAGATACAAATCAACCAAAACCCTAATGTCACCTAGATACTCCATTGTCACCTCAAGTATCCATGGGCATGATTAAACGATATGCATCACACAATCTCAGATTCATCCAACCAACATAAAAGTACTTCAAAGAGTGCCCCAAAGCTACTACCGGAGAGTCAAGAACGTGTGCCAACCCCTATGCATAGGTTCCCAATGTCACGAAACCCGCAAGTTGATCACCAAGACATACATCAAGTGTTCTCATAAAAGACTCAATCCGATAAGATAACTTCAAAAGGGGAAACTCAATTCATCACAAGAGAGTAGAGGGGGAGAAACATCATAAGATCCAACTACAATAGCAAAGCTCGCGATACATCAAGATCGTGTGAAGTCGAGAACACGAGAGAGAGAGAGATCAAACACATAGCTACTGGTACATACCCTGAGCCCCGAGGGTGAACTACTCCCTCCTCATCATGGAGAGCGCCGGGATAGTGAAGATGGCCTCCGCTGATGGATCCCCCCTCCGGCAGGGTGCCGGAAAGGGGTCCCGATTGGTTTTTCGTGGCTCTGGAGGCTTACGGCGGCGGAACTCCCGATCTAATCTCTGTTCTGGAAGTTTTAGGGTACGACGGTATATATGGGTGAAAGGAGAACGTCGGTGGAGCTACGGGGGCCCCACGAGGCAGGGGTGCGCGCCCAGGGGGAGGGCGCGCCCTCCACCCTCATGACTGCCTTGTGGCTCTTCTGACGTGGGGTTCAAGTTCATCAGGTGGGTTTGCTTCCAAAAATAACTTCTCCAGTTGATTTCGTTCCGTTTTGACTCCGTCTGATATTCCTTTTCCTCGAAATACTGAAATAGGCATAAAACAACAAATCTGGGCTGGGCCTCCGGTTAATAGGTTAGTCCCAAAAATAGTATAAAAGTGGATAATAAAGCCCAATATTGCCTAAAATAGTAGATAAAGTAGCATCGAGCAATCAAAAATTATAGATACGTTGGAGACGTATCAACGACACCGTATGAACTATGATTTGGCAAGAAACCAAAGTTGTCGTTTCTTAAAGTTTGGGGTTGCGATGCTTATATGAAAAAGTTTCATCCTGATAAGCTCAAACCCAAATCGGAGAAGTGCATCTTCATAGGATACCCAAAAGAAAAAGTTGGGTACACCTTCTATCATAGATCCGAAGGCAAGATATTCGTTGCTGAGAATGGATCCTTTCCAGAGAAGGAGTTTCTCTCGAAAGAAGTGAGTGGAAGGAAAGTAGAGAACTTGATAAGGTAATTGTACCTTCTCCCTTATTGGAAAGTAGTTCATCACAGAAATCTGTTCATGTGACTACTACACCAATTAGTGAGGAAGCTAATGATGATGATCATGTAACTTCAGATCAAGTTACTACCGAATCTCGTAGGTAAACCAGAGTGAGATCCGCACCAGAGTGGTACGGTAATCCTGTTCTGGAAGTCATGTTACTAGACCATGACGAACTTGCGAACTATGAGGAAGCGATGATGAGCCCAGATTCCGCGAAATGGCTTGAGGCCATGAAATCAGAGATGAGACCCATGTATGAGAACAAAGTATGGACTTTGATTGACTTGCCCGATGATCGGCAAGCCATTGAGATTAAATGGATCTTCAAGAGGAAGACGGACGCTGATAGTAGTGTTACTATCTACAAAGCTAGACTTGTCGAAAAAAAGGTTTTTGACAAAGTTCAAGGTGTTGACTATGATGAAATTTTCTCACTCGTAGCGATGCTTAAGTCTGTCCAAATCATGTTAGCAATTGCCGCATTTTTATGAAATCTGGCAAATGGATAAACAAAACTACATTCCTTAATGGATTTAAAGAAGAGTTGTATATGATGCAACCAGAAGGTTTTGTCAATCCTAAAAGTGCTAACAAAATATGCAAGCTCCAGCGATCCATCTATGGACTGGTGCAAGCATCTCGGAGTTGGAATATACGCTTTGATAAGTTGATCAAAGCATATAGTTTTATACAGACTTGCGGTGAAGCCTGTATTTACAAGGAAGTGAGTGGGAGCACTACAACATTTCTGATAAGTATATTGTTTGATCGGAAATAATGTAGAATTATTCTGCAAAGCATAAAGGAGTATTTGAAAGGAGTTTTTCGAAGAAGGACCTCGGTGAAGCTGCTTATATATTGAGCATCAAAATCTATAGAGATAGATCAAGACGCTTGATAAGTTTTTTCAATGAGTGCATATCTTGACAAGATTTTGAAGTAGTTCAAAATGGAACAGTCAAAGAAAGAGTTTCTTGCCTGTGTTACAAGGTGTGAAATTGAGTAAGACTCAAAGCCCGACCACGGCAGAAGATAGAAAGAGAATGAAAGTCATTCCCTATGCCTCAGCCATAGGTTCTATAAAAGTATGCCATGTTGTGTACCAGATCTATTGCATACCTTACCACTGAGTTTGGCAAGGGAGTACAATAGTGATCTAGGAGTAGATCACTGGACAGCGGTCAAAATTATCCTTAGTGGAATAAGGATATGTTTCTCGATTATGGAGGTGACAAAAAGGTTCGTCGTAAAGGGTTACGTAGATGCAAGTTTTGACACTAATCTAGATGACTCTAAGTCTCAATCTGGATACATATTGAAAGTGGGAGCAATTAGCTAGAGTAGCTCCGTGCAGAGCATTGTTGACATAGAAATTTGGAAAATACATACGACTCTGAATGTGGCAGACCCGTTGACTAAATTTCTCTCACAAGCAAAACATGATCACTCTTTGGGTGTTAATCACATAGCGATGTGAACTAGATTATTGACTCTAGTAAACCCTTTGGGTGTTAGTCACATGAAGATGTGAACTAATCACATAAAGATGTGAACTATTGGTGTTAAATCACATGGTGATGTGAACTAGATTATTGACTCTAGTGCAAGTGGGAGACTGAAGGAAATATGCCCTAGAGGCAATAATAAAGTTACTATTTATTTCCTTATATCATGGTAAATGTTTATTATTCATGCTAGAATTGTATTAACTGGAAACATAATACATGTGTGAATACATAGACAAAAAGAGTGTCACTAGTATGCCTCTACTTGACTAGCTCGTTGATCAAAGATGGTTAAGTTTCCTAGCCATAGACATGAGTTGTCATTTGATTAACGGGATCACATCATTAGGAGAATGATGTGATTGACATGACCCATTCCGTTAGCCTAGCACCCGATCGTTTAGTATGTTGCTATTGCTTTCTTCATAACTTATACATGTTCCTATGACTATGAGATTATGCAACTCCCGTTTACCGGAGGAACACTTTGTGTGCTACCAAACGTCACAACGTAACTGGGTGATTGTAAAGGTGCTCTACAGGTGTCTCCGAATGTACTTGTTGGGTTGGCGTATTTCGAGATTAGGATTTGTCACTCTGAATGTCGGAGAGGTATCTCTGGGCCCTCTCGGTAATGCACATCACCTAAGCCTTGCAAGCATTGCAACTAATGAGTTAGTTGCGGGATGATGTATTACGGAACGAGTAAAGAGACTTGCCGGTAACGAGATTGAACTAGGTATTGAGATACCGACGATCGAATCTCGGGCAAGTAACATCACTACACCACAGCACTGCATCTGTGACAGACAGGTTGGTCGGAAAAACAGCATTCGCCGACAGGCAGTCGGTCGGGAAAGAGTGTTGCCGACCGACCGCGTCTGTTGGGCAAAGTCCAGACGGGAAAGCCTTTTGCCGACTGACATATCTTTGCCGACCAATAGTTGGATGGCGACACAAGACATTGCCGACCGAACATCTCTTGGCACTACTATGAACCTTTCCCGACCGATTTTCTGTTGGTACTGTCTTAAATCTTTTCCAGGCCGACTGTTTGACGCTGCAATCTTTGCCGACCGATATTCTGCTGGCTCTGCTATGTATCATTCCCGACGGACAATTGGATGGTGTCGTTTTTTACCAACCGACTCTCCGTTGGCTCTGGCGTAAGCCTTTGCCGACCGATAATAGGACATTATTTTCTTTTCCCATCCAACAGTTCGTCAACGTTTAGTTTAACTGAGCAATAAATATGAACCTGTTATATATTTCTCATCTGCTTTATACAATATCAATCAAGTTGCATATCTCATCACAGCACAATATCAATCAAGTTAACTAACTTGCATGTACTCACAAAAAAATAAATCATGACCAAAGAAGGATAAAACAGTAATTCATTCTCATAAGCCTTCCAACATTTATACGTTCCAGTCACTGAATCACTCCATAGGTTTACAAAATGATAGATGCATGTCCATCGATTCATTGTTTGCTCCATTACACAAAATACCCAGATGACAAGACCCTGCCATATAGGTCCACAAAATGATCCTAAAAGACACTGTTTTTGCTCCATTACACAAGATGTCTAGCGAACACGAACTGGCATCTTCATGGTTCCTTCCTGGTCCTTTTGTAAGTCTTACCTACAAAGGATACAAAGTCACCGGTGAATTCATGCATTCATAGAGACAATGGTGAAAATAATAATTGCATAAAGCATCAATGGCAGTGGGGTTTTAGTGTTATAAAAAACAGGGCAAGTCCTAAATAATGCGACAACATGTTTAATTAGAATTTGTACTGTGTTAGAAATAATAGAGCATCAATGCCTGATGGCCATGGAATATATTTCATCAAGAAATATGAGCAATATGCATCATCTGGTTGCAGTTTAGCATACGGCGGAGCAACACATTCACGTACAGACTCACGATGGTTAGTTCTTCTAGAAAAAACCACCAATTTTCTTTCTTTCTTTTCTCTGGGCTAGAAAAGACTGCAGTGTGCCTGACGATTATATTTAGAAAACCATCAAAGAATTACATATGCACGTCAATGCCACAAATTATATTAAAGCCATTAATTTGAGAGAAGCATATGTACTGTACATACAAATGTTTATAGGTATAAGAGCCAGAACCTGTGAAACCATCAGGTTATGCATAAGAGAAATAAAGAAGATAGAATGTAATATATGGGCCTAGAAACAGGATTCAGAAAATAGCAAAACTATAAAAAAAACTGTATGACTACTTTATGGACATGAATCAGGATTCGGTATAAGGATACAATGTACTATATGGACATGAATCTAATTTATTGCTAGTGGCAGAACTAAAAAAATTGTATGACTACTTTAAGATCCAAAACTTGGATTGCGCCTGACCATTATATTCAGAACAGTAGATGTACTTTAGTGCACAAATTAAATTAAATTTAGAAATTATTGTACACTTGTACATCTACAAGTTTATGTGTTGCTGTCTAGTACATCGCTGGTGCTATTTGAGTATCTTGGTGGCTAATGTGTGGGGTCACAATGGCTGTGCTATAACTTTTTGGTGTGTGACAGTACCTTAGCAACTTGTGTACTTTGAGCAAAAGAAAGCACCAAGAAGCATCTCTTTTACAGTACCTTAGCGGCGGGATGAGGAAGAAGCCCCTGGTTTGTAGGGTTTCATCTAGCAAAGTGATCATGAGTCAGTATCACAAATAAAACAATTTGAGATAAGTGGACAGAACACATATTGTAGGTGACTAGGTAATTGCCCGTGTGTTGCACCGGGGCCATAAATATCCAGTTGGTTTCACATCAATCGTGTTTTGTTTAGGATCCTCGTGCACATCAAATAGCATTGTCGAATTTGATAGCCTTGAAATCATCCTCCTTTGTCCTACCAAGGTATTTCACGAACTGACAAGTGTCAAATCAACATGCTGATTACTCTAAAAATATATTGGACTGACGTTCCTTAAATCTGGCATCAAATAAAAAATGTAGAAATACTTATTGATTCATAGCCAGTACAAATGTAGAAAAATAAACCATCTAAAATGTGTGGTACGTGGTTTGCTTGCAAACATTCCTATATCTCTAAGTTTTTCAACATAAGTAAGATTCATTGTGCGTGATGCATCAAATCTATCGAAACTGAAGTTGGATGGATGGATGTGTAATTGATCCAGTGCTGCGTAGATCGAAAATATTCGACGAAGCGTCGGGCCGTAATATTTAGACCATTCACATCCATCAACCTCATGGGGAAAATATTGTAGTGAAGCCCTCTATGTTGAACCACGCAGTTCAGAATCTACATCTTATATGCCCATCATCTTGGCACTCAATAGCGAAGCCGACGACTGAATTTGCATAGTAGAAAACAGCAGCCCAATCTAAGTTAATTTGTCTAGTAGAGAAGTACCTGATGCCGGGGACAAGAGTAACGCCACACCCAGAGCGGCTAGACGGGCGCCCAGCAGCTACAGCTTGGCGTAACCACTTCGGCGAGCAGGCTGTCCAGGGCAAGCGTTTGATCGGGCAACACTAATGTGCTGATGATTTAAGGCAGCACCCATTCATCATTCATATACTTGCATCTAACTAATTATGACCATGTGTTCCTGTAATTCATTCAGTGAAAACAACAAGAAAAATTGAAACGTGAAAACCTCAGAAATACAATACTCGCTGGACAATTTCCAACGGAGAAGAAATCAATGGAAATCTTACCAGCCACTACATCCGCACCAACAGGACTCGCCCTCGTCTTCCCGTACGAGACCGTGGAGGAGGGGCCGCGGAGCACGCATCCAGCACAACGGGTCAATAGCTCCTGTGCGACGTTTTTGAGGTGAATTGGCAAGAGTGCGACGTTGTTCGAGCAAATGGCTGTGGTGCGACAATTTTGAGCAGGCAAATAGCCCACGCACGACATGGCTGTTAAATGTGGTTAAATTGGTCGTCAACCAAGCCCGCCCGTTTACGTTAGGACATGTGGGTCCAACTTAATTGTTCCTCAAAACAGCTGACCGTGCCCTGCCGCCCGACCGTGCCGGGCCCACCACTCTGCCCCCCTTCTTCTCCGGTGGCGGCGGATCTTGCGTTCTCGGTGGCGGCGGCGGAGCCCTCGTTCTCAACGGCGGCGGAGCCTTCATCCTCAGAAAATGGTGAGTGAATTCAAACCCTAGTCGCCCTCCCGTTCCTCCCTCCGGCCCGTAGATCTCAGCTCGTTTCCTCTGTTTTCGCTTGCGGAATCGATAGGTTGTGAGGGGAGCCCGTGGGCATACTGAGATGGAGCCGCCAGATTCAACTTCGAACAGGTTGTCACAGAAGAGCTTGATTGGCCCCGACGCATTGGGTATGACTCCGAGGTCGGTGATGAACTCCTTCACCCAAATTGCTTCATGTGCTGCCTCCGAGGCTGCCATGTACTCCGCTTCACATGTAGATCCCGCCACGACACTTTGCTTGCAACTGCACCAGCTTACTGCCCCACCATTCAAAATATACACGTATCCGGTTTGTGACTTAGAGTCATCCAGATCTGTGTCGAAGCTAGCATCGACGTAACCTTTTACGACGAGCTCTTCGTCACCTTCATAAATGAGAAACATTTCCTTAGTCCTTTTCAGGTACTTCAGGATATTCTTGACCGCTGTCCAGTGTTCCTTGCCGGGATTACTTTGGTACCTACCTACCAAACTTACGGCAAGGTTTACATCAGGTCTGGTACACAGCATGGCATACATAATAGAACCTATGGCTGAGGCATAGGGGATGACGCTCATCTCTTCTATATCTTCTGCCATGGTCGGACATTGAGCTGAGCTCAATTTCACACCTTGTAACACAGGTAAGAACCCTTTCTTAGATTGATCCATATTGAACTTCTTCAATATTTTATCAAGGTATGTGCTTTGTGAAAGACCTATGAGGCGTCTCGATCTATCTCTATAGATCTTGATGCCTAATATATAAGCAGCTTCTCCAAGGTCCTTCATTGAAAAACTCTTATTCAAGTAGGCCTTAATGCTGTCCAAGAGTTCTATATCATTTCCCATCAAAAGTATGTCATCTACATATAGTATGAGAAATGCTACAGAGCTCCCACTCACTTTCTTGTAAACACAGGCTTCTCCATAAGTCTGTGTAAACCCAAACGCTTTGATCATCTCATCAAAGCGAATGTTCCAACTCCGAGATGCTTGCACCAGCCCATAAATCGAGCGTTGGAGCTTGCACACCTTGTCAGCATTCTTAGGATCGACAAAACCTTCCGGCTGCATCATATACAATTCTTCCTTAAGAAAACCATTAAGGAATGCCGTTTTGACGTCCATTTGCCATATTTCATAATCGTAGAATGCGGCAATTGCTAACATGATTCGGACGGACTTCAGCTTTGCTACCGGTGAGAAAGTCTCATCGTAGTCAACCCCTTGAACTTGTCGATAACCCTTAGCGACAAGCCGAGCTTTATAGATGGTCACATTACCATCCGCGTCTGTCTTTTTCTTAAAGATCCATTTATTTTCTATGGCTCGCCGCTCAACGGGCAAGTCAGTCAAAGTCCATACTTTGTTTTCATACATGGATCCTATCTCGGATTTCATGGCTTCTAGCCATTTATCGGAATCCGGGCCCGCCATTGCTTCCTCATAGTTCGAAGGTTCACCGTTGTCTAACAACATGATTTCCAAGACAGGGTTGCCGTACCACTCTGGTGCGGAACGTGTCCTTGTGGACCTTCGAATTTCAGTAGGAGCTTGATTAGAAGTATCTTGATCATCATCATTAATTTCCTCTCTAGTCGGTGCAGGCACCTCAGAAACGTTTTCTTGAGTTTCGCCGTTTTCCGGTTCAAGAGGTAACACTTCATCAAGTTCTACTTTCCTCCCACTTACTTCTTTCGAGAGAAACTCTTTCTCTAGAAAGGATCCATTCTTGGCAACAAAGATCTTGCCTTCGGATCTGAGGTAGAAGGTATACCCAACAGTTTCTTTCGGGTATCCTATGAAGACGCATTTTTCCGACTTGGGTTCGAGCTTCTTAGGTTGAAGTTTCTTGACATAAGCATCGCATCCCCAAACTTTTTAGAAACGACAGCTTAGGTTTCTTCCCAAACCATAATTCATATGGTGTCGTCTCAACGGATTTCGACGGAGCCCTATTTAAAGTGAATGCGGCAGTTTCTAAAGCATAGCCCCAAAAAGATAGCGGTAAGTCGGTAAGAGACATCATAGATCGCACCATATCTAATAGAGTGCGATTACGACGTTCGGACACACCATTACGCTGAGGTGTTCCAGGCGGCGTGAGTTGTGAAACTATTCCACATTTTCTTAAGTGCGTGCCAAATTCATGACTCAAGTATTCTCCTCCACGATCTGATCGTAGAAACTTGATCTTTTTATCACGTTGATTTTCAACCTCACTCTGAAATTCCTTGAACTTTTCAAAGGTCTCAGATTTGTGTTTCATTAAGTAGACATACCCATATCTACTCAAGTCATCAGTGAGGGTGAGAACATAACGATAGCCACCGCGAGCCTCAACACTCATTGGACCGCACACATTGGTATGTATGATTTCCAATAAGTTGGTTGCTCGCTCCATTGTTCCTGAGAACGGAGTCTTGGTCATTTTACCCATAAGGCATGGTTCGCACGTGTCAAATGATTCATAATCAAGAGACTCTAAAAGTCCATCTGCATGGAGCTTCTTCATGCGTTTGACACCTATGTGACCAAGGCGGCAGTGCCAATAATATGTGGGACTATCATTATCAACTTTAACTCTTTTGGTATTCACACTATGAATTTGTGTATCATCACGTACGAGATTCATTAAGAATAAACCATTAACCATCCGAGCATGACCATAAAACATATTTCTCATATAAATAGAACAACCATTATTCTCGGATTTAAATGAGTAGCCATCTCGAATTAAACGAGATCCAGACACAATGTTCATGCTCAAACTTGGCACTAAATAACAATTATTAAGGTTTAAAACTAATCCCGTAGGTAAATGTAGAGGCAGCGTGCCGACGGCGATCACATCGACCTTGGAACCATTCCCGACGCGCATCGTCACCTCGTCCTTCGTCAGTCTCCGTTTATTCCGCAGCTCCTGCTTTGAGTTACAAATGTGAGCAACTGCACCGGTATCAAATACCCAAGAGCTACTACGAGTACTGGTAAGGTACACATCAATTACATGTATATCACATATACCTTTGGTTTTGCCGGCCTTCTTGTCCGCTAAGTATTTGGGGCAGTTCCGCTTCCAGTGACCACTTCCCTTGCAATAAAAGCACTCAGTCTCGGGCTTGGGTCCATTCTTTGGCTTCTTCCCGGCAACTTGCTTACCGGGCACGGCAACTTCTTTGCCGTCCTTCTTGAAGTTCTTTTTACCCTTGCCCTTCTTGAACTTAGTGATTTTATTCACCATCAACACTTGATGCTCCTTCTTGATTTCTACCTCTGCTGATTTCAGCATAGCATATACCTCAGGAATGGTCTTTACCATCCCCTGCATATTGTAGTTCATCACAAAGCTCTTGTAGCTAGGTGGAAGCGACTGGAGGATTCTGTCAATGACCGCTTCATCCGGGAGATTAACTTCCAGTTGAGTCAAGCGGTTGTGCAACCCAGACATTTTGAGAATGTGTTCACTGACAGAGCCATTTTCCTCCATCTTACAGCTAAAGAATTTGTCGGAGACTTCATATCTATCGACCCGGGCATGAGCTTGGAAAACCATTTTCAGCTCTTCGAACATCTCATATGCTCCATGTCTCTCAAAACGCTTTTGGAGCCCCGACTCTAAGCTGTAAAGCATGCCGCACTGAACGAGGGAGTAATCATCGCAGCGTGACTGCCAAGCGTTCATAACGTCTTGTTCTGCAGGGAGAATAGGTGCGTCACCCAGCGGTGCTCCCAGGACATAATCTTTCTTGGCAGCTATGAGGATGATCCTCAGGTTCCGGACCCAGTCCGTATAATTGCTACCATCGTCTTTCAGCTTGGTTTTCTCTAGGAACGCGTTGAAGTTGAGGTCTACGTTGGCCATTTGATCTACAAGACATATTGTAAATATTTAGACTAAGTTCATGATAATAAAGTTCATTTAATCAAATTATTTAATGAACTCCCACTTAGATAGACATCCCTCTTCTAGTCATCTAAGTATTACATGATCCGAGTCAACTAGGCTGTGTCCGATCATCACGTGAGACGGACTAGTCAACATCGGTGAACATCTTCATGTTGATCGTATCTTCTATACGACTCATGCTCGACCTTTCGGTCTTCTGTGTTCCGAGGCCATGTCTGTACATGCTAGGCTCGTCAAGTCAACCTAAGTGTTTTGCGTGTGTAAATCTGTCTTACACCCGTTGTATGTGAACGTTAGAATCTATCACACCCGATCATCACGTGGTGCTTCGAAACAACGAACTGTCACAACGGTGCACAGTTAGGGGGAACACTTTCTTGAAATTATTATGAGGGATCATCTTATTTACTACCGTCGTTCTAAGTAAACAAGATGCAAAACATGATAAACATCACATGCAATCAAATAACAAACGTGACATGATATGGCCAATATCACATAGCTCCTTTGATCTCCATCCTGGGGCTCCATGATCATCTTGTCACCGGCTTGACACCATGATCTCCATCATCATGATCTCCATCATCGTGTCTCCATGAAGTTGCTCGCCAACTATTACTTCTACTACTATGGCTAACGCGTTTAGCAATAAAGTAAAGTAATTTACATGGCGATTCTCAATGACACGTAGGTCATACAAAAAATAAAGACAACTCCTATGGCTCCTGCCGGTTGTCATACTCATCGACATGCAAGTCGTGATTCCTATTACAATAGCATGAACATCTCATACATCACATATAGATCATTCATCATTCATCACAACTTTGGCCATATCATATCACAAAGCACTTGCTGCAAAAACAAGTTAGACGTCCTCTAATTGTTGTTGCAAGTTTTACGTAGCTGAATTAGGGTTCTAGCAAGAATGTTTTCCTACCTACGTGAAAACCACAACGTGATTTGTCAACTTCTATTTACCCTTCATAAGGACCCTTTTCATCGAATCCGCTCCAACTAAAGTGGGAGAGACAGACACCCGCCAGCCACCTTATGCAACTAGTGCATGTTAGTCGGTGGAACCGGTCTCACGTAAGCGTACGTGTAAGGTTGGTCTGGGCCGCTTCCTCCCACAATACCGCTGAAGCAAGATAAGACTAGTAGCGGCAAGAAGAGTTGACAACATCTACGCCCAGAACAAATTGTGTTCTACTCGTGCAATAGAGAACTACGCATAAACCTGGCTCATGATGCCACTGTTGGGGAACGTTGCAGAAAATCAAAATTTTTCCTACGGTTTCACCAAGATCCATCTATGAGTTCATCAAGCAACGAGTCATGGGAGAGAGAGATTGCATCTACATACCACTTTATAGATCGCGAGCGGAAGCGTTCAACGAACGGGGATGAAGTAGTCGTACACACCGTGATCCAAATCACCGGAGATCCTAGCACCGAAAGCATGGCACTTCCGCGTTCAACACACGTACGGTCAGCGTAACGTCTCCTTCTTCTTGATCCAGCAAGGCAAAGGAGAGGTTTGGGAAGAAGACTCCAGCAGCAGCACGACGGCATGGTGATGGTGGAGCCGCAGTACTCCGACAGGGCTTCACCGAGCTCTGCGGAGGAGGAGGAGGTGTTGGAGAGGGAGAGGGAGGCGCCAGGGCAAAAGGTGTGTAGCCCCCCCTCCCCTCCCCCTTTATATAACCCCTTGGGGGGGGGCGCCGGCCCTAGGAGATGGAATCTCCTAGGGGGGGCGGCGGCCAGGGAGGAGGGCTTGCCCCCCAAGCAAGGGGGCGCCCCCTTTAGGGTTCCCCCCCCCAAACCCTAGGCGCATGGGCCTTTGGGAGGAGGCGCACCAGCCCACTTTGGGCTGGTTCCCTCCCTCATACAGCCCATGGGGCCCTCCGGGATAGGTGGCGCCACCCGGTGGACCCCCCGGGACCCTTCGGTGGTCCCGGTACAATACCGATAACCCCGAAACTTGTCCCGATGTCCGTATGACGACTTTCCATATATAAATATTTACCTCCGGACCATTCCGAAACTCCTCGTGACGTCCGGGATCTCATCTGGGACTCTGAACAACATTCGGGTTACTGCATATACATATCTTCACAACCCTAGCGTCACCGAACCTTAAGTGTGTGGACCCTACGGGTTCGGGAGACATGCAGACATGACCGAGACGGCTCTCGGGCAATAACCAACAGCGGGATCTGGATACCCATGTTGGCTCCCACATGCTCCACGATGATCTCATCGGATGAACCACGATGTCGAGGATTCAATTAATCCCGTATACGATTCCCTTTGTCAATCGGTATTTTACTTGCCCGAGATTCGATCGTCGGTATCCCAATACCTCGTTCAATCTCGTCACCGGCAAGTCACTTTTCTCGTACCGTAATGCATGATCCCGTGATCAAACACTTTGATCACACTGAGCTCATTATGATGATGCATTACTGAGAGGGCCCGGTGATACCTCTCCGTCAAGCGGAGTGACAAATCCCAGTCTCGATCCATGTCAACCCAACAGACACTTTCAGAGATACCCGTAGTATACCTTTATAGTCACCCAGTTACGTTGTGACGTTTGGCACACCCAAAGCACTCCTACGGTATCCGGGAGTTACACGATCTCATGGTCTAAGGAAAGGATACTTGACATTGGAAAACTCTAGCAAACGAACTATGCGATCTTATGCTATGTTTAGGATTGGGTCTTGTCCATCACATCATTCTCCTAATGATGTGATCTCGTTATCAATGACATCCAATGTCCATAGTCAGGAAACCATGACTATCTGTTGATCAACGAGCTAGTCAACTAGAGGCTCACTAGGGACATATTGTTGTCTGTTATTCACACATGTATTACGATTTCCGGATAACACAATTATAGCACGAATAAAGACAATTATCATGAATAAGGAAATATAATAATAATGCTTTTATTATTGCCTCTAGGGCATATTTCCAACACTCTCCACACCGCTCCTTCCCCGTCCAGCTACACCGGCGGCGGCGATTGGTACATGGACAGTGGCGCCACCGCTCACATGGCGGCGTACCCCGGTAACCTCCACACTGCCCATCCTGTCCACACCTCCAACAGCATCACCGTCGGTGACGGTTCTTCTCTTCCCATCACCCATATTGGACATACGTATTTTCCGTCTAACTCCACTCCTATATCCATGTCTAATATTCTTGTTTCTCCTAAACTTATTAAAAATCTTGTTTCCGTTCGTTCTCTTACACGTGAAAATCCGGTCACTATTGAATTTGACGCATGTGGTTTTTCTGTTAAGGACGCTCGCACACGGATGGTGCTCCACCGATGTGACAGCCCCGACGAGCTCTACCCGGTTCACACCGCCACCTCCACCACTTCCGCCGCCCCTGTCGCTCTCGTCAATGGAGTGGATCTTTGGCACGCTCGCTTGGGTCATCCTAATCCTGCTACACTTTGCCACATACTTCGGAGTTTTTATTTCACGTGTAATAAGAATTAGGATCACTCGTGTCATGCATGTCGCCTCGGCAAACATGCTCGTCTTCCGTTTAGGCATTCTTCCTTTGTTGCATCGTACCAGTTTGAGTTAATTCATAGTGATGTTTGGACATCTTCTGTTGCAAGTAATACGGGCTTTCTTTATTATCTTGTCATACTTGACGATTTTTCGCATTATGTGTGGACCTTCCCGTTGCGCCGCAAGTCGGATGCTATATCCACTCTCGCCGCTTTCTACTCTTACGTTCTCACGCAGTTTGGTCGACCCATTCTTGCGTTGCAGACAGACAACGGGAAGGGGTTTGACAACACCGCTGTTCGTAATCTTCTCACCACACATGGTATGATTTTTCGTCTCACTTGCCTGTACACCTCGCAGCAGAACGGTCGTGCTGAGCGCATCCTTCGCACTCTTAATGACTGCGTTCGGACTCTTCTCTTTCTTGACAATGTGCCTCCGCGCTTTTGGCCTGACGCTCTAGCCACCACTTCTCTCCTCATCAACATCCGTCCATGTCGCACTCGCGGGAACTTTACACCTCACCATCTTCTCTTTGGTGCACCTCCTTCTTATGAAGGGCTTCGCATCTTCGGCTGCCTTTGCTATCCTAGCATCACCGCCACTGCGCCTCATAAGCTCGCACCTCGCTCTGTCGCCTGCATCTTTCTCGGCTACCCACCTAACACTAAGGGCTACCGCTGCTACGATCCCGTCTCCCATCGTGTTTTCACCTCCTGACACGTTTACTTTGATGAGATGGTGTTTCCGTTTCAGCAGCAGGTACCCCTTGTCGTCTTGTCGCCGCCGGCCACCGGCGGCTCTTCGACGACCTCGTCAGGTGGACGATCCCGTCTGGCTCGCGGACCGCCTCCGGGCTTTGGCGGTCCCCGCACCCTTCTGCCGGCGCCCCGCCTTCACCCGCCGCACCTGACTTGGGCGCCGCGGGGTCGGGCGCTGCCAGCTCGGCCGCCTCCTCCGCGGCCTCGACGCCGGCACCCTCGCCGGCCCCGTCGCTGGCCGCCTCGCCGGCCGTCTCGCTGGCCCCGTCGCCGGCCGCCTCCCCGGCTCCGTCGCCGGCCCCCTCGCCGGCCCCGACGCCGGCTGCCTCGCCGGTGGCTCCCGTGGCCCCGTCCGGCCCCGTCACCCGCGCTCGCGCCGGCGTTCATCGTCCGAGTCTCCGGTACTCGCTTGACGAGTACGTCCTCGCCACCTCCGTCGTGGAGCCGTTGCCCATTCCTGCGTCCGCTCGCGCCGCCCTCCGTGATCCTCACTGGCTTGCGGCGATGCAGGAAGAGTTTGATGCTCTTCAACGGAACCGCACCTGGACCCTGGTTCCCCGGCCTCCTCGCGCCAACGTCATCACCGGCAAGTGGGTCTTTCGCCATAAGACCCGCTCAGACGGTACACTCGAGCGCTACAAGGCTCGCTGGGTGGTTCGCGGTTTCCGCCAGCGCGCTGGAGTTGACTTCACGGAGACGTTTGCCCCGTTGTGAAACCGGGCACGATCCGCACCGTCCTCCAGGTCGCCGTCTCTCGCGGCTGGCCTGTTCACCAGATGGATGTCTCCAATGCCTTCCTCCACGGCCATCTTGAGGAGCAGGTGTTTTGTGAGCAACCCACCGGCTTCGTCGACGCCTCACTTCCCGGCCATGTGTGTCTGCTGTCTCGCTCTCTTTACGGGCTCAAGCAGGCACCCCGAGCTTGGTACCAGCGGATCGCCGGTTTTCTTCAGACACTGGGCTTCAGCGTCACTCGCTCTGACGCCTCACTGTTTGTCTATCGCCACGGTGACACGACTGCATATTTGCTGCTTTACGTCGACGACATCATCCTGACAGCCTCCTCCGCAGCCGTTCTTCAGCAGATCACTCTCCGGCTGCGTGACGAGTTTGCTATCAAGGGCTTGGGTGCTCTACATTATTTCCTTGGCATTGAGGTCGTTCGGCATCCGGATGGTTTCTTTCTTCATCAGCAGAAGTATGCACATGAGCTTCTTGAGCATGCTGGCATGCTCAACTGCCATCCTGTTGCTACTCCTGTGGACACGAAGGCCAAGGTCTCTGCTCTAGAGGGTTCGCCTGCGTCGGATGCTCCTTTCTACCGGTCTATTGTCGTCGCTCTCCAGTATTTGACACTCACCATACCGGATCTTCAGTATGCTGTCCAGCAGGTGTGTCTCCACATGCACGCCCCTCGTGACTCTCATTGGACTCTCGTGAAGCGGATCCTTCGCTACATCCGCGGCACGATGTCCCTCGGGTTGACACTTACGGCGTCCACTTCTCTGGAGATGTTGGCCAACTCCGATGCAGACTGGGTCGGCTGCCCTGATACTCGTCGGTCCACCTCTGGCTACTGCATCTACCTCGGTCCTTCACTCGTCTCGTGGTCGTCCAAGCGACAACCCACGGATTCGCGCTCTAGCGCGGAGGCTGAGTACCGAGCTGTGGCCAACGTTGTCGCCGAGTGCACCTGGCTACGACAGTTACTTCAGGAGCTACATCACGATGTCTCCCAGGCTACGGTTGTCTACTGCGACAACGTCTCTGCGGTGTATCTCTCCGCCAACCCCGTTCATCATCGCCGGACTAAACACATCGAGCTGGACATTCACTTTGTGCGCGAGCAGGTGGCTCTTGGACGCATGCGGGTTCTCCATGTGCCGACCTCTCAGCAGTTCGCCGATGTGATGACGAAGGGACTGCCGACTTCTACCTTTGAGGAGTTCCGTTCCAGTCTCTGCGTCACTGGCGCCGCTTCGACTGCGGGGGGGTGTTGAGTATATTGTGTACGTGTATATTTGTGTGTAGGGCCCACCTCTTGTTTCCTTGTATAGTTGAGGTTGTGGCCCACCTCTGTACTTATATATACGTGCCTGGTGCACCGATCAATACATCAAGATTGCACAGCCCATATCTTGTCCTCCTACACGGAGGACTACACCTCTGACGCGACCGTCGCAGCGTGCCTACCGCGGAGGGAGCAGCTCGCCGCACACTTCACCGGGAAGAAGGACCGAATCAAGCTCGCCGTCAACGCGATGGTGGGGCGGGCGTAGTTGTCAGTTTGGGGCATCGATCAACACAGCAGGCGTCGGCAAAATATTCTGATTATGTACTGTATGACTTGTCTGTTATGTGTGTTACCTATGATGCGTACTAAAATAAAATTCATATTAGTATTTGTTGGCACGAAAAATATGGCAAAGTATTGTCATAGTACAAAATTTGCTAAAACGCTGGCGCCTGAATATTTTAAGTTTTCATTCAATTTTTTTGCGAATAGTTTCATTCACTCTATGGTTAGCAGTGTATGCTCTTTGTTTTGGGCAACTGAGCACAATAAAATCGCGATTGTACAAAATAAAAGCACAATCGTTCAAAAAGGTCAATTACAACTAACACAAAACTAATAATTAACGCAAAAGAGAAGTGAAACTTTGATAAGTGATTGCAATTTCAATAATGTGGGGTTTCACATAAATGATTAAAATTAACAAAAGGTGATTGAACTACTATTAAAAAATTCACTTAATAACTGAGATTTTTTCAAACGCCTTTGCTTTTGCAATTCTACTTTTCTAATCTATGTCGGAGAAGGACAATGATTTTTAAAGTTTTCAATCAAGACCAAAGTTTTTTGAAATTGCTACTTGAAAAAGGAATGTTGGATCGGAAATTCTATGCGGACCGGGCATAAAAGGGTCATACGCAAAGTGTTCAATCACGATGCAAGTGCTAGCCAAGGTAGGATTTCACTGGCGTCCTTCTGTTGCATTGCACCAGGATCACTAGGATCTTGAGAATAGCTGGCGGCCGAGAAAAAAATGATTATGCTCACTGGAAGGTCGGGATAATGGATTTTTTTTGTAATCTAGCGAATGGGAGCCATTAGGATAACTAAGCATTAAAGCAGACTCTATTTCATTATAGCCTGGAGCTTGATCTGACTCGCCCTCACCCTCACGTCGCCCTCGTGGGCAACCGTCGGGGGGGGGGGGGGGGGGACCCTAGTCGCACTCCCCCTCGAGCCCTCCCGCCTCCCTCCCTCCTCGTCGCTGTTCGCAGCGCCACCAGGCAAAGCCTGGCCGGCAGGGCAGTGGAGGGACTTCTTCCCCTTCAAGCATCTCCACCGGCGCGGGACGGCTGGATTGCTAGGAGCCGCCGGGTTTGCGTGGGGTCCGGAGGCGCGGCGGCTGGGCTACCCTTGTCGACGTCATGCGCGGTGCGGCGGCGGCGGCGAGAACCCATCGCGCGGTGTGGTGTTGGCTACGCAGCAGGAGGTTGCGGGTGCCGCCGGGTTCAGATCGAATCTCGATCTGATGCTGGACATGGTCGACCGGCGTCTGGTGGTGGTCTTCGCCGCTCGCTGCGTCCGATCTCTGATTCGACGCCTGGATATCTATCTACTATGGATGTCTTCACGACCCCATGGCAATCTCATCTATTTAAGTTTTGGTTCTTGGCTCGTTGCCGGATCCAGAGCAGACGAAGGTTTGGTGGTATAGGATGGGGGCCGGAGGAAACTTTGATCGGCTGGACCGGTCCTGCATCGGCGACGTCCCTCAAACATCGTTACCCTTCCTGGAGGCGAAGCCGAGGTCCCTCCTATCCACCTCCGAATACCTCCCGGACGAAAGTCCTAAATTCATATGCACGGCGTAACCTCCATGGAGGCGCCGTCTTGGGAGGCTCAGTTGTTCGGGGAGAGGTGTTAGGGGAGGTGGACTCCACGTACCTCCAACAGCGGCGACGGTTTGGAATTTTGCAGGAGGAGCGGCGTTGTATCAACTGCGTCGATGACGACGAGTATTGGCGGCATGGTGCAGCTGCATATCGACGACAGATGTGGCTGGATGGATGAGCGCAGGGAGGTGGAGCTGCCTGGCGCCATGGTGGCGTCGAGGGCAGCGAGAACGGGCAAGGTTGATGCAACATTACAACACTGAAGATGGATTGGTGGCAGGTGGCTGCAGCGGCCTCATACTCGGCAGGCGCCCTGGTTGAGGAGTGCGCTGGACTGGTGGGTGCCCCATACCCGGGAGGCATCCTGGTCCGGACCTCAGGTATTAGATGTTAGGTTTGGATGCGAGGTCTGTTCGGTATTAGGACCAGACTATCAGCGCCCCTTCATCAGCTGGTTAGGAGTAGCGACAGATGTTGACTAGAAAGTGGCTTTAGTCCTACTGTTGTATGACTTTATACGTCTTCTGTGAACAATTAATAAAGTGGCTGCATGCATCATCCAGATGCAGAGGCCGGGGGTCCTCCTCCTTTTTAAAAAAAATTCATTATAGCCATGACTATTACTTTTCTTAGACTCGCCGCACCCACTCTTGCCTAGCCCTAGATTTGAGTCTAGCCCTGTTGTAACACACTTGCCGAGCATAAAAAGGGTCATAGGTGTTCGCACATGAACACGTCACCGTGTACCTCCAACACCGAGGGTGATGCATCGCAGCTCACGTCGAAGGAGACCCGTCCGGAAGCGCGGTACGCAGGCAATCCGGCGGGTGCTTTTGAGGACCCGAAACTCCACGCGCCTGGGAGGGACCCCGTCTGGACGCACGGCGGCTATGGGCTGCTCTAGTTCGGCTTGACCGCCCCTAGGGCCTCGAGGTTCGCCGCCCTGCAATGAAGAAGAACAGACGAAGAACGAGGAAGAAAAAGAATTAAGGTTAAGAAAAAAAGATAAAAGATAAAAAATGGTAGATGAATTGATCGATTGTGTGTTGTTCAATCGACGGTCACCCCTTAGATATATAAGAGGTGGCTGGACTTCCCGTGCAAGGAAAAGTCTTGGATTCACGTCCAAAACCCAAGTTAAATTCGAATTGATTTTGTCCGAACTTTCCAAAACTGTTCGGTTTAAACTGGCTGCACCTTGCGGGTCTTTTTTGTGGTGTTAAATGATCTCGGATGGAAACGAGCCTAAAAGCAATCTTGACCGTTTCGACGTGGCAAACAACTTTCATGTTGAACGTTTTTTGATTTGAGGTCATTTTGAAGGCCTAATTACCCCCGCAATCATCAGATTTGTAAAGATACATAATTTCGGTTTGGACCGGACTGTCCGCTTAACCGGACCAGACTGTCCGGTCACAACAGAAGGTTTGGACGTGTTTCTCGCCCCAAACCGGACAGTCTGGTCCCAATTACCGGACAGTCCGGTAGCGACAGGAGGTTTTGGGCGTTCGGTCATCTTCATCATTTTTTGTAACATTGCACTGCTTTGGCTTTAACTTTTGCATACGAACTCGGATTTGGATGATTTTTATATCAAAACCGATCGTTTCGACGCGACGAAGGCAATCTGTGTAGATCACTTTTCCATACAAGGCAGTCTTGAGGGCGTAATCAGCTGAATAGTGTTCTGGATACAAAATCTCAGAACTTCGAACATAACTTCAGCCTTACAGATGAGACCGGATGGCTATTGCTCAAATATCAAAGTTTCTTCTTTTGACAATACGGAACTTTCTTACTATGAGCACTTTTCAATTTGAGGTCTTCTTAATTATGCTTTTGATCATGCCAAAATCTGGTGTCAACAATAGGCAAAGCAGTTTCTTATACAAAACGCGACTGAAACATCGAAAATATTTCTAACGCTTTTGTTTTGGCAATTCTAGCTTTCTATCTATTTCAGAAAAGGAAAATGAGTTCAGAAGTGTTCAGTCAAGATCAAATTTCTGCAAGTTCCAGTGTGGGCTTTGAAGCACCTAGCCCATCAGACAATCAATCATTTCGTTCTATGGCGGCCTGGCTAAAATCAGAGTTTATAGGAGTGACAACCCAATTCAAAAGCGCACAAACCCAATAGAGCTTTTCACGAGGTGAGGCCATTAAGGGGGAAGAGTGTTGAATACCAAAAACACATTATCTGGCGAAGTGTGCTCTCTCTTTCTTGAGAGTGGTGGCTATGTTTGGTTGTTGCGGTTGTGGGGTTTATTTCTATTTTACCTACGGTTATTCAGCAATAAAGTGGCCATGTTAACCCTAAAATAAAGTTTCGCCAAAGGAGGTACGAGGCAAGTACTAGCCAAGGTAGGGTTTCACTTGCGTCCTCCGCCTGCATTGGACCAGGATCACCAGGATCCCAATAATAGTTTGCGGCAGAGGAAAATGATTATGCTCAGTGGAAGGTCTGGATAATGGATTCTTTTTGTAATCTAGCGAATGGGAGCCATTAGGATAACTAAGCACCGGTTAGCAGTGCGACCCTCACCTAGGCACGTCGTTTCGAATCCTAATCTACCATTTTATTTGTTTTTATTTACCAGAAGGCGAGATCTCTAGAAAAAATATACATCGCATCCTCCTCCTCCTCCCCTCTCCCACCCATCTCCCTCCCACATCTTCGTCGATGGGCAAGTTCAGGGCGTCGGCGCCGGCAGGCAGTTCCGGGGCGAGATCTGGAGGATCGTCGCGATGCTGCCATCGAACTCTGGGGCCGTCATCCTCATCGGCGGCCGGCTCCTTGAAGAAGGCGGAGATCGTCATCTCCTCAGGCGACGAGGAGGACAAGCAGCCGCTGCCGTAGTTTGAGCCAGCGGTGTCGGGCTAGGTCTACGCCGCCACCAACGCGGAATCCGAGGAGCAGATGAAGTTGATGCTCCGTCGCTCCGTCATCCACATCAATGGCCCGGCTCCGCACCAGGGACACCCTCCCCGTGAAGCCGGAGTCGGCATCCCCTCCACGCTCTCCATCGTTGTGCAGCTGCAGCGTCCAAATAAGACGCTCTGTGAAGGACGAGCGGCTCTCATCGCCGCCCCTATGTGTCAAGGAGGAGCGTCTCTCACAGCCTCGTCGACGCTTCGTCAAGGAGGAGCGCCGCTCGCTACTGCCCCGACGCATTGTCAAGGAGGAGCACCGCGCGCTGCTGCACCTGCCCAAGGCGCACGGTCGCATTGCAGACTACATCGGCAGCGGCGGGGCCGGCGGCAGCTATTCGTCACCCCGGAGGGCCATTACGGTGCAGGAGTACGCCAACCGGGAGCAGCGCCGGCGGGAGATAGGCGCAACGCCGCGCTTCGGTCCTAGTTCGCGGATTCGGACATCCCGCCGCCACACTTCGCGATGGACCCGGACCTGGCATACGCCTGGGTTGTGGAGCGTTCCGACATGTCGTCGGGGACGACAAGTGCCGTCTCTGCGTCCTCGAGGGGGAGATGGCCAGGTATGGTGAGGAATGGTCCCTCGCCGAGATCAACACCGGCAACGACGCCTCCTCCAACGGCCGCCACCCTCTCCCCCAGCTCACATCCTCTGTGGTCGCGACCGCACTGCGCACGGCGCATGAGGAAGTGGAGAGGATCATCCGCGAGAAGCCATGCCGCGATGCCGCCACCTTCCGCCGCCTGAAGCCTGACGAGGACGCCGCCGCCGCCGTATCGGGCACTAATGACGTAGGAGGAGCCGTCGGCCAGCCCGGCATGGCCTACTACGTCACCGTCAAGTATAGGATAGTTTAGGGTTTTATTTTAAGGCTTTTAGTTCACCGGACCAAATATCGTCTGGTTTTGTGTACAAATTATCCTAGTTTCAATGAAATCCACCGTGTTTATATCAAAATTTGCCCAACTTGATCGAATTTAATCAAGTAGGTTCGAGTTGTTGTTAGAATTTATGTTGCTAGCATTGGATGGTGGCCTCCCGCATCCATGTCTGCGGACTGGCCCCTTGTCCGCGGACGAATGCAGGAGGAATTTTGCGGGTTGCCGTTGGAGAGCCCTTAGTAGTTAGGAACCCAATGGATCTCCGGATTGTTGGTCAAAGAAGATTCATATGAAAAGGTTGGAAAGCACAATGATACAAGTGCAAAAATAACGAGAGAATTCATACTATCATTAAAGGGTGTTGCAAAAGTAGAAAACATTGCAACAGTAAAAAAGAAAAGCACAAGGGGAATCATGAACTTATTTGTAATTCTAAAGGGTCGACAAACTTGCAATCATAACAAACTAACATGCGAGCGCCGAGCTCCTCATGATCCCACTGTTGCTCATGGCCTTGATAGTAGCTAGGTGCACGGGTGGGGCCTAGATATTATGGCGGTGGGGGATTTGATATTGTATGGATAGGCGGCGGGGGCCTTGATAGTATTTGGGTGTGTGGAGGGCTTGATATTATCTGGATGGGCGGCTGAGGCTTTGACCCCATTTGGGTGGGCGGTGGACGCTTTGATAGTATCTGGGTGGGCGGCGGGTTTGAAATTATCTGGATGGGCAGAGGAGGCTTTGATAGTGTCTGAGGCAGTGGAGGCCTTGATAGTATTTGGGGCGGGCGGGCGGCTGTGGGCGTGATAACCAAGGGGTGGGCGGCGGGGGGCTTGATATTGTCGCGGTAAACATTGGCGATGGAGGAGGAGGTGTCGGGTTCGGATACCCGTACCCTGCTTCACACATAGGCGCCATGGAGCCGAGCAGCGCAAGCACTACGGCAAGCTTGGCCATCATCGTCATGGGTTGTGCCTTGTGGGTCTGTGTAAGACTCTAGGTACTCACCATGGCCATATATAGGTATAGCAATACTGTTAGCTCCAAGATGAGAGATACAGACGCCAGCAGATGCACCGAACGCTGGTTGCACTACAGGTCAAGCAGTTGACATCCCTCGGTAGTCCAAAGTAAGACAAAGTCTCTGTTTGACACCACGTTCAGCATTAATTGTCACAGTGACCACGCGAGCGATGTTCTACTCGAATAAATTTCTTGCAGATGAATGCACTAACTATGTGTGTTGACATTTGGCACTATTCTATTTCTAGGAGCGGAAAAGTAACTCTCTTTAATTTCTTATTTGGGGACCGAGGCACAAATTACTCTTCTGTGCAAAATAAGAAAGAAAATCCAAGAGTTTTCTTTCTGCAGGGAATTAATCCAAGAGTATTTTAGACCTTCCCTAGTATCATGTCAGCTGAATCATCTTTGGGCCCCATTTATTAGTAGATCAATATAATGCCCATCACACCCAACTTCATTTCATTGTAATGACCACCGATTATTGGCTAACATAGGAGCTGATCAACAGTTCAACGCACAAGAGTTATTATGTTTACACACAGAACGTGTGTACAGAAAAACGAGAGCAAACGACTACCAGCCCACCAAAAGAGCCATGGTTCTCTTCATCAGGCAACGGACCGCAAAGCATACTGAATCGGCCTCCCCCCATCCATCATCAGTTGGTCAAGATTTCTGTCGCCACTCCGGACAGCAACTCGGCCCCAAAGCGACGTTTGTTTCCCAGATTAATTTCTCTTCTGCAAGGCAGACCAATAACACAGCACATGTGAACATCATGGAAATAACAGCAGTAGGTTTAGCAGGGTACATATTACTCAAACAAGCAACGCTGCAACACCACCAGAAACCCTCACCCCCATAAAAATTTAACACCCAGGCCTCATCGTCTTACAGGGTAATTCATCCAACATCCAGAGCAACAGCAAGAATACTCCAAACTTACCACTGAAAAAACAATGTAACAAATGGATTCTTTCCAACAGCAAAAGCGACATTTCTCATCAACCTTCCAGCATGTCTTATCAAAATACAAAGATTAAAGTTCTGAGGCGGGCGATGACTTAACTAAACATGTGCATCTACATTGGACTCACAACCTTCACAAATAAAATTCATCTCTTAGAAATCCTTACTAATATCACAAACTTTTGTTATAGTCTTAATGTAAACTCCATAGTTTGGCACCTGCATAGGTTTGGCAACCTCGATACAGTGTAAGACTTCCTCTGTGCATGCCATTGTTTTTCTTCGGCATCATATCCATGATGTGATCAAGATAAATAGATAGAGATAATAACACTGTAAGGGGAAAGGCTGTGCATATTGATTATTATAGTTTGTATCGACCTTGTCTTCCCTCCGCGCCCCAGGTGTAGGAGGGAAATTCTAGCCGTGCCACGAACTACCCAAGCCTTTCTGCGCAATCCCAACAAGAAAATTATTTAGATTGCCATCTCCCTCTACAGCATGTATGGGTTTCTATTAAGGGAAGTGATAGTCTCCATTCATTTACTAAATATCCATTTTATTAGATGTTGCAGTCATCAATTACAGAATAAGCACCATGCCCCAAAACTAATTTGATGAACAATACTGTCAAATATATGAAAAAGATAGTAAGCGAGATATTCATTCATATACATTTGTTGCTAAAGAACCCGTGACTATTTTGATTAACAAATATACACTCCAAAACTAATGCATTAACAAGTTACAAGGGAGCAAATGTACCTTGAGAACTTCTGGACAGTTGTTATACACCTTGTACTGCATCAACAAATGCTTGGAAGGACCCAAGCCAGTGGTACACAATCCTGCCGTAGTGCTCGCCCTGGGTAGTCGGCAAGAATTTCATGGAAAGATCTATCAACCAAGGAATACTCACTCCAGTTCCCAAAGATTCCAGTAAAGTACAAGCAGTCTCTTCGAACTCCTGGATGATCTGGACCAAGGCAACCAGCAAACTCATGCCTATTAAAGAACAAGCTACAACCACCAAGGCTATTGGTGCTCGCCCACTTCTTCTCCTCGGATTGCCACTTGAAAACACGGTACAACTTGGTTATGACAATTAGCAATATCTCACCATGGCACTCTGCGAGCAAGGCCACCGAACTATCTGGAACTGTCTGTGCGCTAAGTTCATCCCCAAGAAACGACAATACCATAGAATTGTTGTTAAGCTCGACAACAGCAAGACGGTAATTTGGATAAATCAACGCGTAGAGGGTTCCTTTCACGAACATCAGACTGTAAGGGTGGTAGCCTTCGTCGCACCACGCCACTTGCCACTGAGCATCCCCAATGCGGCAGTAGTAGATGTCACGGTGCCGTGGCATGAAGGCGAGGACTAAGTCGCCAGAAAAGAGAACACATCCAATGGGTGTAGGGGGATGGGGCAGGCGGGCTCGCTCGCCTGTGAGGAGATGGCAGATGCGAAACTCAGGGCGGCTGGTGGCAAAGATGTTTCTGATGGCGACACGGCAGCCGAAGGAGTGGAAGCAGGTGAGGGTGACTTCTTTGGGGGTGAAGAGCCGGCTGAAGCAGGTGGGGCTGCGGCGTCCATGGTCTAGGGGGGTGCGCGGGAGGCGGAAGCGGAGGATGCGGCGGAGGGGGACGTGGTAGAGCGCTTCCGAGGCAGAGGTCTTGTGGTGGACGAGGAGGAGCGGACCCTGCGAGGCCAGGTTGGACGATGACAACGGGAGGTGAGCCCGGTAGGCGCGGCAGGCGGCAACGAGGGCGAAGAAGTCCTCGAGAGTCGTCAGCCGGCTCGCGATCAATGCGATCAGCTCCGGTAGGATGTCCGGCGATGGCGAGGCAGTTTCTTCGGGGTTTGTGGAGGATGAGGAGGGGGAGGTGGTGATTGTGGAGGCGAGGGCGGTGGGCGGCAGCGAGGACATCGTCCGGCGGTTCTCCGACTTGGACTTTCCCATGTTTCGCCGCCGCATCTGCACCGAGTGCGGCGCTGTGTTGCCGACCTGTTGTACTGGATACGGTGAATGTTGACGTCTAGATCCTTGACATTAGTTTTCCTGCTGTACGTTACCTGGTTAGATTCTGTTGAAATTCTGTTGTACATCACCTCCTAATATATAGGATCTGCTCCAACGCCAGGCCTCCTAATATCTAGGGTTCGGTTTGCCGTCTCTCTCGAGGCATATATGTGACGGGCGTGTACATCGTGACTGAATAACACGTCAGAGAATATGTGAATCTAACTGTGAATGCCTTTTTTTTAGGGATCCTGGCCATGTTTCATTTTTTTTAGGCAAAATCGCAAGCTTTATTAGGTCGTCACAATGTTTACACGGACGGAAGGAAGATCTCCGGGATGGCCTAACCAGACACGGCGGCCACCCCCTAAAGAAAGTGCATGCTTCGCGAGGTTGTGAGCTTCAAAATTTGAGCTCCTAAACTCATGGCTAAATTTACAAAAATCAAAAGAGGAAGACTGATCTATGATTTCATGAGTAATTCCTCCATAGCAGGGAGCATTCTCCTTCTGGATGTCATCAATGACAACTTTGCAATCCGATGCCACGTGAATACGCCTAAGGTAGAGGTCATCTGCAAGGGCTAGTGCCTCCCGCACCGCAAGAGCTTCGAGGACTTGGGGATTGGCAATGTGCTGAAAAGCTAGCACTGAGGCTCCCAGAAACCTGCCCGTTGTATCTCTGTTGTTTGCTCCTACCGTACCATAACCGCCATGACGAGAGACTGCAGCATCGACGTTTATTTTCACACAGTTGGCCGCTGGTGGCTGCCACTGCTTTGGCCTTGGCGCCCTGACCGGTGCAATCCTTGTGTTCGGTATGGGGATCTCGAGCTCCGATAACATTCTTGTGATGAAGCCGTTTATTGAAGATTTCCTCATGAATCGCTTTCCTCCGCGCACTCCAGATTGCCCAGACCGTGACAATTGTCCTCACAAAATCAGTTTTGCTCATTATTTCGGAATATGAAACAACCAATCCTTGGAACATTCGCGCGAGCATTCCTCCCGGACCAGCGTTTCGACGAGATGTTCAGGCGCCAAGGCCCAAACGCTATTGGACATAGGGCATGTAAAGAGAGCATGCCGCCAAGTGTCCGTAGCCCCACACAAATTGCACATATCCTCTGGCCATGTTTCATTAGAGGTCTGTCGATGGTCAGGGCCGTGTTGGGGTATTGGGCTTTGTCCATCCAGTTTGTCTCATTCGTTGAATTTTACAAAGTGATTTTTCAAAAAGCATAGACAAAATAAAACGATGATTTCTCTAAAAAAAAATACAGGGATGATCCTTCGATCAACATGATTCTTTTCTCGGTCTCAAACTCTCAATACAGCATAGATTTGCGTGGTGCTGCAAGTGATGGCCTCAATACATCACCTGAATATTCATTCCATTAGCTAACCCGCAAAGCTCAAACCTAATACATCATCTCTACTTTCCCGCAAAAATAAAATGAGAGCACCTATTCATCAATTGACCGAAAACAGGAAAAAGTTTCAGTCGATCCATATATCCTAGCCACATTATGTGAGTCCAACGGTTCTTTTTATTGTCAATGCCTGGCACGTCATCTTCTTCCTCCCAAACAGCCACCTCCCAACCCAAGCCGAACCACCTGTTCTGGTTCCCATGGGCCGGTGGGCGCTGCCGCACGCCGGCCACCATCCACGGCCTTTTTGCTGCCGCCTAAGTGCATTCATCTACAGACTCCTCACCTGCAGCCTTCGCACCCTTCCTGGCGGCCCCACATGCTGAACAGTCAACCTGCGACTCCCCCCTGTCTAGACCTTGCTGCCTCATGTCCGACTCCGGTCGTTCCCTTACGAGGCCTCGTTAGTTTCCCCATGCATAATTTCACTAGTAGGCTAGGTTTGTTTAGAGAAGGCCTAGGAAGCCTGTTTTTTTAGGAAGCCTCTTAATGGGTTGGCCCGGGCTGTGCCAAGTACACGAAATCACACGTTATACCATGTCGCGTGCAGTAAGCCAAGTGTAGAAACACAGGTACACAGTTTATATTTGTATAAACCGAGTAAGGAATGAAAAAAGCACGAAGAAAGATGACTCGGCTAACTGTCTCATAAGCAGAGTGGGCAGAAAAGTAAGTTCTCAACTTTCAAGCAAAATTGGGCATATAGAAAAAAGGTTCTCGGCTTATAGCTAGGGCCGGGCAATGCTCCATGTCACATGGCAATCACGGACATGGTAGATGGCTTCATGATAGAGCAGATTATAAGTCGAGTGTACGGTTCACGTTTCTCAGCTAACCTTAATGAATCCTTTTATTCTTTTTTAGATTGCAAGAAATATGAGCCGTGTAACCGGTAACATGAACTTGGCTTACACGTGGCCAATTTATTCCAAATCTATTTGTTAGTGCAAAAATGATTTTTCATGTGGTGCTTTGCATTCATATTTCTTATTGCATTTTATTTCTTTCTCCTTTTTCTCACCCTATCTGTCTGGGCTAGTTTACATCGCCCTTTGCCACAATTTCGTGATCTCTCTCTAGTTAATTACCACCATTTTGCCACTTTAAAATTGTGTGGTATTTCCTTGTACTCTTCACACCCCCTAGTGTACCCATATTTGATCACACGCAAAAGAATAAGTTGTTCGCTCCTTATATGCAATTGGATGAATTCCTTGTTCGGTAAGCCCGGAACCGTCTACCCCCTGGGTTTTCTTCAAACAGGTTGATTCCATCTAGATTGTCCTATTTGTGTGTTAAACGTTGTTACGGGTGCATAAGCAATTTCCTATGACCTACTGGACTATCTGGCACAAAAGATCCACACTACATAGAGTGCTAGTCTTGCACTTTGAGACGATGGGAGAGAATCTTGTGAAGGAAACTGATCAATCTTAGTTTGGCATGCCAATATGACGACCCTAAAACAAACCAAGAGGAATTCATCGTGGTCTACCCCCTCTCAAGGCCGGTCAAAGCCGTAGACCAAGCAGGCCCCATGGATGGGCACATGATCAATAATCATGCGAGGGGGGTAGGAAACCCACCCCACCAGCACGTGACACAAAATTTATGTATAAAATGGTGATGTTATGTTTAAATATCCAATACACCACTTTGATGGCGCAGCTGCTAACAGGACTATCCAGCATGAAGGTTCAGGACTTAGAATGCTAGTCCTGCACTTCGATCCGACAGGTGGGATTCTTGTGAAGACAGTTCTCGGACTTTTCTGGACACGTCACTATGGTCCAACTAATACAAACCAAGAGGAATTCACCATGGTCTATCCACTCTTGAGGCCGTTCAAAACTGTACACCAAGCAGGCCCCATGAATTGCCGCACCATCCAAAACCATGCGAGGGATGGTTAGAAAACCACACCCACCTGCATGTTGCCAAAGTATATATATATATATATATATATATATATATATATATATATATATATATATATATATATATATATATATATATATATATATATATATATATATATATATATATATATATATATATATATATATATATATGATGAGGACATGACTACCTTGGATATGACCAAATATATTGCATACATGTACATTTGTGAGGTGATTTCTAATGCAAACTATGCAATAATTTATTTATGTCATCCAGGACAAAGATACTTCACAAACTTTTGTGCCATGTCTAATTGCAGGTGTGTGGGACATTTGTACAATATACATATGAAGGTAAGGGAGAAAGAGATGTTTACTTGTTGTTTAAAAAGTTCTCTCACGTCACTTTTGGGCCAAGAGAATATAGAGTCCGAATCTGAATCCAAAACGTGAAAGACTTGGACTCTATCTTCTCTTGGCCCAAAAGTGACACTTAATTTGTGTGGAGCACATTTAAGGGGAGAGCGGAGGGGGGGGCACATTTTTTTGTGTGGCACTTAATTGAAGGTAGACTTTTTTTTTCTGGATGTGTTTTCTTAACATGCGTTTTGTTTTTGATTTTAATTTTTTTTATGAACTGTATGTATTTTAGTTGTTGTTTTTTAGTAATATGTGTGTTTTTTATGTAGACTGGCTTATTTTGTCCAGGCTGTTTTTGGGCCAGCCCGTTATTTGTGACCCTTTTTGCGAAACGCGGGCCTCCTGCGTGTCGTTTCCACGCTATTCCACCGCTCCGCTGTCAGAGAAAGAGACCGAGAACAATCCCCTCTCCTCTTTTGCAGTTTCTCCCAAGGCATCTCTCCCTTGAGCAAAACCGCCGTCGCGCGCAGCAACCGCCGTCGCCCGGAGAACCGCCGCCCTCAAGAGGTCCTTATTCCTGCATTCGGCGTCGCTGTCCGCTCCGTGAGCCCTTGCCGCTGCGCTTCCGCAGCCCTTTCTCATCGCCGCCCCCCTTCCCCCTTGCCGCCGCCGTCGCCGCACACTTTTCTTTGGTACGTTCCGCTTGGCTCGGTATTGATTGTCTCCTCGCCTTGTTTTTGTGATTCTTGTAGTTGCTGTAGCTCTTTTTGCTTGTGTAATTTTTTGTAGGCAGTCGATTTTATCTCGTTTTGAAGTCGATAGTTGTGTGTAGCAATGCGGATCTAGGGTTTCGTGAGATTTTCGCCGATTTTGTTGCTTATGTCTGTCACTTTGTCCTTTGTGTTGCAGGGAAACGCTATGTCTTCGCCGAGCAGGCCGGGAGAAGGAGTTCAGGGTATGTGGAGTGCTTATTCCTTAGGCTTTGTTTATTTTGTTTGGTGTTTATCTAGTTTCCTAATTCATTCTGCATATTGGGTTATGCTCTGTTAGTTGTCAGCGTTTGTTTGCATTATTTTGTCATGTGATGTTTTTGTAATTTCTTTTTTCTTGTTTTTTTTGAATCCAGCAGGTGATTGCAGTGCTCATAATGATACATCAATTGTCTCTCCTTGTCCTGGTGGTAAGGATCATGGTGTCGAGGGAGGACATCAAGTGAATTTGCCGATTGAATCTTCTCCTATATGTGTGGCCCCTCCTTCTGGTATGTGATTAATTTGTTTATTTTTGTGTATGCTTTGTTTTATCTAGTTCGACATTTTTGTTGCGAATATCCGTGATTTTAGTATATGCAGCACTGCATTTTATTTTTGTATGTGAACTCCAGTGTATGTACTTGTGAACTGCATTGTTGTTTTATTCAAGTTTTTTGTACAATGCATTATTTTTATTTTGAGTTTATGGTTGAGCACTACATTTATATGTCTAACTGTACTGCATTTGTTCTTTTTGTGCAATTTTTAGCGAGCATAGACAAACTTTATTTTGACGCAGTGTCTGTTTTCCATGCTGGGGCGCCTGGGTTTGAGGAGGTTACTCAATTGATTGACCATTATTTTGCAGAGAGTAATGTTGGTGTGAGCTTTGATCAGAGATGTCCTGTCTTGTTTGAAACACAGTCGTAGTCTGTTGATGGTACAGAGGAAGTTACACAGGATTGGATGGTCCCGGAACAGCTTCGTCAATATGAGTTGAAGCAAAGCAAGAAGAAGTTGATGTTTGAAATTGAGTCAAAAGAGTTTGCTGAAAAGGAGAAGCGGAGGGGAGATCTGCAGATGGTGCCAAGGGTGGTAAATTTGGGAAGGTGAAGAAGAGGTTGAGTATTGTTGCTGAGGAAGGTGGTACACCTCGGCGGAGTCCACGTGTTGCTGGAATGAAGAAGAATCTTGGCAAGAGAACCGCTGAAGTTGGTGGAAGTGATGATCCTTAGTGCAAACGACTACATGTCACTAAAGGTCCCAATTCTGACGACGACGACTTTGTGCTTGCTGATTATGTGAAGGGTGTCCATCCTTCTAGACGCTAAGACTGTGGTTCATCTAAGAGGGTACCCAAGCGTGCCCATGATGATGTCGACGAAGATGTTGGTGGTGATTCTGGCGAGGAGGTGGATGCTGCTCCAAAGGTTTGTTGAAGTGCACCGCATTTGTTTCCTTCATTTGTTATTCTTTCTGTATTTTCTTTTTTTATGCCTAATCTTCTAATGTGGACTGCATTTCCCTTTACACAGAGGAAGAAGTCTAGTAAGAGCAATGCAACTGAAGATGATGGTGAGGGAGATGATTCTCGATTTAACAAGACCGTGCGTTTGTCGCTTCCCACTGTTTGCAAGGCTGCTTCTTTGTTCAAAGAGGCGCATTGCAGCCGTGTTAGGGATGCTGGATTTGGTGTTGTCTTTGATCTGACAGTAAAGAAAAATGTGTCGCGCATTCTTATGTGCTATTTGATGGGAGTGATTGACCCTGCCACTATGCTAGTGGACTTTGGGAATGGCAGGGTTCTTCGAATAAATCGTGATGCAGTTCATCACATTTTTGATTTACCTATGGGAAGTCACACTGCACCCATGCCTGCTTCCAGCGGTCATGATGAATCGTTGACTGCCCTCAAGGATGAGCTTGGCTTTAACCGTTTATAAAGTATAGGTGTCAAGGACTTGCTTGAGAAGTTGAAGGTGTTGGTGGAGGAAGATGATTATGTGAGTGTTGACCTTGCTGTGAAGGTGTTCTTCCTGATACTTTACCAGAATTTGCTGTGCCCGGGGCCTGCAGTTCATTTGGTAGAGTTTCTGCGATGGTAGAGAACATGGATTATGCGGCTACGGCTCAGATGGACTTTTGTCAGCTTGTTGTTGATGAGTTGCACACAGCTGTGGTTAGGTGGCAATCAGAAGGTAGCAAGCAGAATTGTGCAGAGGGTTGTGCCATTGTCCCCCCTGATTATGTATCTTGACTGCTTGAAGCTTCGTAAATTTTCAGTCATGCACATGTTGACACCACGCGCGTCATACCTGATGACCAAGGACCTGATGAAGTTGTACAATGAGGATGTGCTTGTGAAGGGAAAGATTTACTTGGAAAGTTACAAATTTGGGAAGCTACCGGTTAGTGCACTTGATTTTTTAATATCAGATTTTTTTTAAATGTGCAGTCATTATAAATGTGAACTATTCTAGTACTCACATGTGTACTTCTCTTTGCGTGTTCTCTTTTTTTGCAGTGGAAGGCGTCAGGTGATATTGTGTACAACCGTCCTGTTGTAGTTGTACACAGCAACTCTGATGCCGGGCCTAGCACTCATGATAGGTTTTATGAGCCTATTTGTAGTCAGCTTCCTGGTTGTGGTGATGAGGTGCCGCATACTCGTGGTTTCATGCCTCGACACATGTTTGATAATACAAGCTCTTATAAACAGACATTTGTGGGCGGCAAAAAGCATGAGGAGATTGATGAGCTTCTTCTGAAGGTTTTGAAGCTGACTGAAGATTTGCCAACCTCTGGTGACAGGTTGAGGACAGTTGCTGGTTTTTTCCCTGTTGGCCATGGCCCACGAGATGAAGATATTGTTGCTGCTCACAATTTTGATAGTGGTGTGATTGAAAGCCTGAAGATTGCAGTGACAAATGTTCGTTCTTCGTATGCTCAATTGAGACATTCACAAGAAGAAAAATGCGGTCGGTATGAGAAGGATGCTGGGCATACTGTGGATGAAATGATCCGTCAGGACGCTGGCGTTGGTGCTGATAAAGTATGTTCTATGTTTTTTGTGGCTTTGGACCTCTTTTTTGTGTATTATGTTGACTGCTCCTCACTATTTTTTTTGTTATAGGCTGGAGTGGAATCTTCTGGTGTCGATGGAACTAGAGACGACGGAGTTGTTCAGGTATAAATACTCCTGCCATGTCTGTTCTGCCATGCTTTCCTTTTTCTTTGAACTTACATTTGTTTGGTTCCCATATTTTTTTGTGTGCTTCTCTGTTGTGAAGTGTGTACTGCTTGTGCATGGTTGGAGTTTTTTCTTTTTCGGTCGGTACCATCTTATTTCTCTTTTTCGGTTTGTTCTATGCCCGTAGACTGGTGTCGCTGCTCGTGATGTGCACAAAAAGACTTACGATGGCTCTGGGAAGGATGAGGTCTTGGGTGATGCAGCGTCCCCTCTTGATGTTGTAGGTGATAAGGTATAGTTGTATTTTTTGTTGTCTGTTACAAACTTGATGTACGCTGCTATGTTCATCCATATGCATTTTCATTTGCGTATGTTAGCTGCAATAGTTTTACACGTGTGATCTTTCACTGTTTGATAGAAGTGAACTGCAGTTCTTTTTGGCATGTGTGATCCATACTTATTTACATAAGTGAGCTTCAGTATTTAACATAACTGAACTGCAGCGTTTGTCAAATCGAACTGCATTTCTTTTTTTTATGTATACGTGGGTTGCAGTTGTAGTTGTGTTTGACACACGTGTGTTGGTGTTGTTTTGTATATGTGGACTGTAGTTGTTATGTGTATGTTGCCAGCAGTCTTTTTGACATAAGTGTACTGTGTGTTGTTGTGTTAGTTATCCCCATGCTTATTTTTGTGTTATTGGGTGTTTTTTAAACTTTCCACAGGTTGGAGAACAAAACGTGGAAGTACACGTTGATCTGAATCGGGGCAGTTGTGCTGTTGATGGCTGTGCCAGTGTTGATGCTTCTTTATCGGTTGCCGTTGAGTGTGCAGATCCTTCTGTAGCTCAAGGATCCCATGATGCTGTTCCCATCAGTCGGCAGGAAGATTCTGATGTTGGCATTGAAAAGCCACTTTAGAATGTTTTCCCTGCTGCTAGTGTTGTTTCTTCCCCTGTGTCTCTGGTGTCCAATGATGTTCCGGAAGTATTGATAGTGGAGCCTCATGTAGTTGAAGTATCTAAGGAAGCTGTTGTTGACCAGACCGTTGTAAATCGAGAGAATGCTGATGTTGCTGCAGAAGGAAAGTCCAGTGAGGTTGTGGTGGATTCGTCGCAACCTATGCAAGAAAATATTTTGCTCAGTTCTGAAGAACAGCAGCCTGAAGACTGTGACACTGAAGGCAAGAGATTTTTTTAACAGTGCAGTTTGATGTTTTTCTCATTCATGTTGTTTAATTACTATGGTATCTGTATTAGATGTTAAATGATAAGTGAAACTTTGATCTTTTGTCTATGATTTTCAAAATAGCTAGCAGAATTCCCTTATCTTAATATTTAAACTTCATTGTTTGGATAAGTGAACTTCATCTTTTTTATTGCAGATGATGAACTCTCTGTTGTGACACCGTCGAGCATTAATCCAGCTCTTCTGAAAAGATACAATGAGTTGTACGCTGCTGTTACAAGGGCTCAGAAGGACAAGAAGAAGAAGTATGGTTTTTTAGAAATTGTTTTGTTCATATGTATTATCTAATTTTTGTATTTACCCGTTTTTATTTGTTGTTATTTTTTTAGTATCTTATGTTTGAGTTTTTCATGAAAAATTCAGGGACATGATTGCTTTTAAAACTGAGATGGGTGATATTAGCATTGGCGAAGTTGGTCAATCCTTTTGGGATAAAGGCATGCTCACTACAAGGCTTGTAGATCTCGGGGTTTCTTTGCTGGTAGATAAGTTTAAGAGATCTCCGACAATGGTTGTCCCGTACCATATTTGTGTAAGAATGCAGAAATTTTTGTTTTATTTTTTTCATTTTCTTTTCTGATTTCGTGCGACGACTTGTTTTGCTTATTTGATTTTTGGTTTTGATTTGGCAGACAAATATTTGGAATGGTGGTACTGTAGGCAGGAGTGTTAAAATGATGTTCTCTTCAAAAGCCGAGGAGCATGTTGATAAAAAGGATGTGGTGAGAGACTTTTTTATGTGTATTTTGCCTGTTTTGTTTTTATAGTGTTCTGTTTTTTCTTGTTATAATATTTTTATTTATTTTTTCATGCTTCCAACATGTCCTTTTTGCAACTTTTGATCCGCCAGATACGAGGGATGGTGTTGGTCATTATTGTGTAGTTGCGTTAAATGTGAAAGAAAGGCGGTTTGAATTTCTTGACTCGCTCAACAAACCTGGCAGCCCTGATGCGGTCAGGGTTTTTAGGAGGATGTTTAAAAATATCAAGCGTGCATGGAAAGAAGGTAGCTTGAGTTCTGATGAGCCGCTAAATCCTCCCACACTTGATGGATTTATGTTGAAACATGTCATTGTCCCATTGCAGCCAAATGGGTGCGTTCTTTACAGCCCTTCTGTGTCATACCGTTCAAGTTTTTTTTCACTTAATTTTTGTGAAACTGATGTTTTTTATTCTTTTTATTGCAGGCATGATTGTGGATTCTATATGTTCCAATTCTTGCAGACATGGGATGGTGTTCGAGTTACTAAGTTTGGGGTGGAGCACATTGGCTACACCAGAAAGGCCATGCTCTATAGCTGGCTAACATCAAGGAAGTGTTGCCTTGATTTAACATCACTTCTAATTTTTGCAGATAAAGGTTGTTTTATTGAACTTCTTTATCCTTGCTTTATTTTATTTTTGACTACTGCTTGGTTCCGCTTCTTTATGGCTAACATCGAGGAAGTGCTGCACTGTTATTTTATATGTGGGCTGCATTGCTGTATACAAGTGCGGGCTGCATTGCTGTAGAGAAGTGGGTTGCATTGAGGTATACAACAGTGGGCTGCATTGTTTTTTTATATGTGGGCTGCATTGCTGTAGATATGTGGGCTGCATCGATGTATACAACAGTGGGTTGCATTCTATTTTTTCTCTATACATGATTTTAGGTTCTTGTGTTTTGTACTGAGTGCTTCCATGTTTTTTCTGCATGTTTTTTAGGTTTTGATTGGGGGCTTCATGAAGGCTGTACATCATTGTTTGAGTCCCAGGGTTCTGATGTGGTTATGGAGGATTGTGTCATTGAAATCTCTCCAGATAATTTTGGTTTGAACACAAATGTGGCGTCTGGACCTGATGGTGGAAGTGTCTATCGACCCAGCTCTCCACATGATGTATATGATGTTGATGATGATGATTTTGTTACACCGTGTGCACGTGTAAGTAGGACTAGGAGTGCAGCAATTAATCGCCCTCATTTGGATGAGGTTGAAGTATTTTCGAACAAGAGGGCAGGTGAGAGGGCTTTTAAGTTGAGATGCTCTATAGAGAAATTGAAGCCTCCGAGGTTCAGATATATGGGTGAGGCGATTAAAATAAAGGATCTTGTTCTCAGCAAAGATTTTGTAACCAAACATCGCGAGTAAGTTTTTTATGTGATGCGTGTGCCCTTCCATGCTTTTTGTGTGTTTTCATTTTAGTTCTAATTTTATTGATCCCATCTGTGTATGTTTACTGCAGGAACGCGTTCTTTATGGTGCATGGTCCTTTTGGTGATGATGTCGATACTTTCAATTTCGACTATATCTATAATACATTTGGCATAGGAGCTTTAATGGATTCGTATATCATGGATTTTGTCATCAAGTACTGGAAGCAAGACCCTAAATTGGGTTTAGCTTATCAATCCGGTGAACATTTGCTACTTTCACCTTTATTTATCACGGTAAACGTTTGCTGTCATTCTTTCCTACTACACTGGCTTTTTCATGTCCATGCCTGCTTGCATTGTTTATTCTTTTTTTTCATGTCCTTTTTTTTTCTTTTTTTGTACAATACGTTCTTCAAATAGAAACCTCTGTGGCGAGAGATAATGACGGAAATCCTGTGTTGCCAGTTGTGCATAGCTCGTTTGTTTTAGAAGATGCAGTTAAGCAGATCAGATTTTTTGTGAACGACGGCGCAAACCTGTTGGATGCAAAACTGGTAAATTCATTTTTTTGTCATTTATTTTTCCTGGTTTGTTGCATTTCTTTTTATAGTTATTTTTGGAACAGTGGCCCTGGTGGTACGTGTCGAAAGAACTTTTGATTTCATTTTTTTATGGGAACAGATTATGATGCCGCGATTCAAGGATGGTCATTATTCCTTATACACGATGAACCAGCATCGCCAGACCCTTGATATCCATGACAGTTGGAAGTACACTGGCCATCCTGATGTCACGACAAGGTGGCGCAGGACTGACTACCACGAAGATTGCACTGAAGTGGTATGTTATTTTTTCTTTTGCCAACCGTAAAGCTTTCTTTGTGTTTCTCCCACTGTATTTTTTGTAAACTGCAATTGTTTATGTAGTGAACTTCAACATATGCGTGACAGAACTGCATTTTTCTCACGTGTACTTAAAAGAGGGATTGTTAGTTGTTTGAGAACAAATTTTTTTTGAATATCAACTTCTTGATTCGTGATGTGTGTTATTCTTACCTTGTGCTTCTTTTTTTTGGCCAGATGAGGAGGATGACTCAGCTACTGAAGGCGATTTATGGTGAAAAAATGTATAAATCGAGGAACCTTCCTGACTGGGTTAAATTGGCAGAGAAGCCATCTTACCCGGTCGTGCCAGCGCAGGGAGCAAACGAGTGTGGAATCTATGTTCTGAGGATGACGCAGTTGTATGACGGGCAACGTCTAGTTGAGAAAATTTTGAATCCGACGTAACAGCTTCTCTGTTTTCTTTTTACTTTTTTGTTCTTTATGACAACCTTCTTTTCTAATCACTTGTTTGCATTTGTTTTCTTTTTTTCAGCCTGCTGCTGAAGATTGGAAGGCGGAGTACATGTTCCAGCTGCTATTCAATCCTTTGAACATGTTGTGTTATGAAGACATGCCTCTTGAGTTACGTGAACTGATTGCGGACCTCGGGCTCACTTCCCTGTCGCAATCGCGGACGCAGTCGCCGACGCAGTAACAGTCATTTGGGGCACTGTTTTTCTACTAGGCGCAAAGGCTGTGCGTGGACAATAGCTAGGTTTTGATGTTGTGTTTGTGTGTGCTGACTATGTATGAAAAAGACTCTTTTTTTGTCGTTGTGATTCTTCTTGTTCGTTTATGTGGCAGTGCATGTGGATGAATTTGTATATGTATGTGCATTTTATATCAATAACTGATACAATATATATAAGTGTATAATTTTATTTTTTGTTGACGACCACGGTCTATGCGATCTGGCATTTTTGTCACGCTTATATGTATGATATGTGTTCGATGAACTGTATCGCATTTGATGCCGAACTTTTTGGCATTCAAGCAAAGTGCTGCACGTGTGTGCATGCCGAAATTGCATTGTTTTATGACATCGAACTGCTTTTTTTTGCCAGAACAAAAAACGCATTACTTTTTGCCAATAGTTGCGTTTTGTAGTTGGTTTTTTATTTGTTTGTACGTTAAGGGGGGGTTGGGGGGGTTTGGGGGGGCGGGGTCCCCCCCCCAAATTTTTTAGTTGTCTATACATTTTTTGTATTGTTCTTGTACGCACTCCGTGCGTTAGCGCGAGGCCGAGCAGGGGGTGGGGAGGGGGGGTCGTGACCCCCCCTCCACATCCCCCTGCGAGGCCGAGCCTGGAACGAGCCGGAGCAGGCGGCGACGCGGCTTGCCGCGGCGCCGCATGCGTAGGCGAGTCAATCATACCCCGTCGCCCCCTGTCTATCTTAGGGTTTGGGGGGGTGGTTTTTGAGCGCGTCCCCTTTGATGGAAAAAACAGAATGTCCGCACTGCGCCTGTCAACCAAGCGCACTGCGTGCGTTAGCGCGAGGCCGAGCAGGGGTGGGGGAGGGGGGGTCGTGACCCCCCTCCACATCCCCCTGCGAGGCCGAGCCTGGAACGAGCCGGAGCAGGCGGCGACGCGGCTTGCCGCGGCGCCGCATGCATAGGAGAGTCCGTCATACCCCGTCGCCCCCTGTCTATCTTAGGGTTTGGGGGTGGTTTTTGCGCGCGTCCCCTTTGATTGAAAAAACAGAATGTCCGCACTGCGCCTGTCAACCAAGCGCACTGCGTGCGTTAGCGCGAGGCCAAGCAGGATGGGGGAGGGGGGTCGTGACCCCCCTCCACATCCCCCTGCGAGGCGGAGCCTGGAACGAGCCGGAGCAGGCGGCGACGCGGCTTGCCGCGGCGCCGCATGCGTAGGCGAGTCCGTCATACCCTGTCGCCCCCTGTCTATCTTAGGGTTTGGGGGGTGGTTTTTGCGCGCGTCCCCTTTGATGGAAAAACAGAATGTTCGCACTGCGCATGTCAACCAAGCGCACTGCGTGCGTTAGCGCGAGGCCGAGCAGGGGTGGGGGAGGGGGGGCGTGACCCCCACTCCGCATCCCCCTGCGAGGCCAAGCCTGGAACGAGCCGGAGCAGGCGGCGACGCGGCTTGCCGCGGCGCCGCATGCGTAGGCGAATCCGTCATACCCCGTCGCCCCCTGTCTATCTTAGGGTTTGGGGGGGTGGTTTTTGCGCGCGTCCCCTTTGATGGAAAAAACAGAATGTCCGCACTGCGCCTGTCAACCAAGCGCACTGCATGCGTTAGCGCGAGGCCGAGCAGGAGGTGGGGAGGGGGGTCGTGACCCCCCCTCCACATCCCCCTGCGAGGCCGAGCCTGGAACGAGCCGGAGCAGGCGGCGACGCGGCTTGCCACGGCGCCGCATGCGTAGGCGAGTCCATCATACCCCGTCGCCCCCTGTCTATCTTAGGGTTTGGGGGGTGGTTTTTGCGCGCGTCCCCTTTGATGGAAAAAACAGAATGTCCGCACTGCGCCTGTCAACCAAGCGCACTGCCTGCGTTAGCGCGAGGCCGAGCAGGGGTGGGGGAGGGGGGTCGTGACCCCCCCTCCACATCCCCCTGCGAGGCCGAGCCTGGAACAAGCCGGAGCAGGAGGCGACGCGGCTTGCCGCGGCGCCGCATGCGTAGGCGAGTCCGTCATACCCCATCGCCCCCCTGTCTATCTTAGGGTTTGGGGGGTGGTTTTTGCGCGCGTCCCCTTTGATGGAAAAAACAGAATGTCCGCACTGCGCCTGTCAACCAAGCGCACTGCGTGCGTTAGCGCGAGGCCGAGCAGGAGGTGGGGAGGGGGGTCATGACCCCCCCTCCACATCCCCCTGCGAGGCCGAGCCTAGAACAAGCCGGAGCAGGCGGCGACGCGGCTTGCCACGGCGCCGCATGCGTAGGCGAGTCCATCATACCCCGTCGCCCCCCTGTCTATCTTAGGGTTTGGGGGGTGGTTTTTGCGCGCGTCCCCTTTGATGGAAAAAACAGAATGTCCGCACTGTGCCTGTCAACCAAGCGCACTGCGTGCGTTAGCGCGAGGCCGAGCAGGGGTGGGGGAGGGGGGGTCGTGACCCCCCCTCCACATCCCCCTGTGAGGCCGAGCCTGGAACGAGCCGGAGCAGGCGGCGACGCGGCTTGCGGCGGTGTCGCATGTGTAGGTGAGTCCGTTATACCCCGTCGCCCCCTGTCTATCTTAGGGTTTGGGGGTGGTTTTTGCGCGCGTCCCCTTTGATGGAAAAAACAGAATGTCCGTACTGCGCCTGTCAACCAAGCGCACTGCGTGCGTTAGCGCGAGGCCGAGCAGGGGGTGGCGAGGGGGGCTCGTGACCCCCCCTCCACATTCCCATGCGAGGCCGAGCCTGGAACGAGTCAGAGCAGGCGGCGACACGGCTTGCCGCGGCGCCGCATGCGTAGGCGAATCCGTTATACCCCGTCGCCCCCTGTCTATCTTAGGGTTTGGGGGGGTGGTTTTTGCGCGCGTCCCCTTTGATGGAAAAAACAGAATGTCCGCACTGTGCCTATCAACCAAGCGCACTGCATGCGTTAGCGCGAGGCCGAGCAGGGGTGGGGGAGGGGGGGTCGTGACCCCCCCTCCGCATCCCCCTGCGAGGCCGAGCCTGGAACGAGCCGGAGCAGGCGGCAACGCGGCTTGCCGCGGCGCCGCATGCGTAGGTGAGTCCGTCATACCCCGTCGCCCCGTGTCTATCTTAGGGTTTGGGGGGTGGTTTTTGCGCGCGTCCCCTTTGATGGAAAAGACAGAATGTCCGCACTGCGCCTGTCAACCAAGCGCACTGCGTGCGTTAGCGCGAGGCTGAGCAGGAGGTGGGGAGTGGGGGGGGTCATGACCCCCCCTCCACATCCCCCTTCGAGGCCGAGCCTGGAACGAGCCGGAGCAGGCGGCGACGCGGCTTGCCACGGCGCCGCATGCGTAGGCGAGTCCATCATACCCCGTCGCCCCCTGTCTATCTTAGGGTTTGGGGGGTGGTTTTTGCGCGCGTCCCCTTTGATGGAAAAAATAGAATGTCCGCACTGCGCCTGTCAACCAAGCGCACTGTCTGCGTTAGCGCGAGGCTGAGCAGGGGGTGGGGTCCTTATCGTTCTTCATTTATGTGTTGGGGCCCTTGCCATTTGTACTGCTTTCACCAACGTTGAGTACTGCACTTCGTGTAGCAAGTGTGTGTGTTGGGGCCCTTGTCGTTCTTCATTTATGCATGTACTGCACTTCACGGATACACTTGTTGGACTGCCTTATGTTCGTTCTGTGAACTGTATTGACGTTTGTTTAGAAATGTATACGGATTTTATTTTTTTAGATATATCAATATTAATTTTTATTTTTATATAATTACTATTTTTTGTGGATGCAATTGGGTTTTTTGGGGGGACGAAGCAGTTGTGTTTTCTCCTCTGCTCTCCTAGACAGGACGTGGGAGAGGTGGAGCGGGGCGGTAGCGTGGTGGGGCTCTGTTTTAACTTTACGTGGCAACTGCCAAGAGGTTCTGCTATGAGGAGGCTCTTGTTAGTGCGTTGGAAATCCGGAACGTCGCCGCCTCTTTTTTCGTGATTAGATCAATGTACTGATGCAACTGTCAGAAAATGTGATGATTGTGTTTTCGGTCAATTGTCCAAGCTAGTGCACTTCTTTTCTATCAAAATCGAACTGCTCAGGTCCACGTAGTGTACTGCAGTTTGGTTCACACAGATGTACTTTTTTTGTTCTCTTGATGGTGTTCTTTCTTTTTTTTTCTTGATTTTTGTGGTAATACAGCGTTTGTGTGGATGGGTAATGTGGCTAGGGGTTGTCGGGGTGCTTTGGTTAAGTAACAGGGCTGCATTCTTATTTCAGCCATACTGCATTGCAGAGCGAAGATAACTGCAATTCAGAAAGAAAAAAATAGTTTGTGCTTCCACGTGGAGAACTGCGTTGTTGTACGTCGCTGACTGCATCTGTACGTTGACATTGGGCTTCCTGCGTTTTATTTATTAATATTCTTACAGTGCCGACGCACATTCTATTTTGTTTGTTGTTATTCATTTAAAAAATGTTTGTCATTTTTCTTTTGAATGTTTTATTTTTGAACGTATAGTTTTTTCTTAGTGGGCTTTGTTGGCCGTGTGTTCGGGTAGTGAATACGCAATTGTGCCTAGGTCTGCTGTGAGCACACGGCTGGTTCCCGGTGCGCTGTGTGTGCGTCCTAATGTTTAGTCCCACCTCGCTCGTGGAAGGCGCGCCCGACCTGTTTATAAGCCCTGGTGAGGCATACTGGTCGAACTCCTCCATATACTTATCTGGGCGCTTATACACGGCGCTCGCAGCTATATGCTCTATGACCTGTGGGCCCATGTGCAACCGGCCCCATGCACTGTGACTCAGAACGACTCGCCTTCTGTGGGCGTAGACCTATTACGCGACTGGCTGGGGCCGGTGGCACCTGGGTGGTCAATTTTTTTTCTTTTTATATTTCCGTCATGTGTGTTTTTTTCAATGTTGGAGTGTGCACTGCATTGATCAGGGTTCTGTACTGTATTGTACAGCATTGCGTACTGCACGTATAGTTGTCATTTTTTTTTGTTTCCGTCTTTTTCCTATTATGTAATCTTTTTTCCCAATGTATGGGAGTGCACTGCTTTTGTAAATCATACCTGTACTACACTCATTATGGTTCTGTGTTGTACTTTCGTATACTTCCGGACTGTATTGAATTATTTTACGTGTTTTGCGTTTTTCTATTTGTGTTTTTGCTCTTATGTATTCCATTTTTCAAATTTATGTTCGTGCACTGATTTTTTGTGTATGTTAAGACTTCATTCGACAAATTCAGTGTACTGCATTCGTGAGCAACTTGCACTGCATGCGTCCTGTTTGCATTCTGTACGACAATTTCATCACCAGCAAGCTATGTTGAACAGAAAGCAAATTAACATAATCAAAGTTCATCATTACAAAGCGATTCTGCATGGCAAGCAAACTAGGTTCAGCACACAAGCAAACTAACGATACATAAGCAAACAACACAAATCAAACTTGATGATAATTCTAAAAGAACGCTGGCATTCTTGCCTCCCGGCCGGCACCATCTTCTTCTTCACCAGTCAGGCTCTCCCCATCCCAGCTGCTCCTGGCGCGCTTCTTGGGGGGCTCCTCCTTCTCCAGCTTTGCACGGCGAAGGCCGTCCTGGGTGAGGGTGATGCGGTTCCATATCTCGTACGCTGCGTAGGCGTCCTTTGCCGCGTACTCGATGTGCCTCCTGGACAGAGGCAGGATGGCCCAGCGCTGGTGCTTGGCGTCAGTGATCTTCTTCTTCCTGTTGTTGTAGTAGTCGTTGATGAGCACGCAGGAGACATCTCCGAGGGAGTCCAACGGCTTGGTTGCGTCGGGCACCCTCCACTCCTTCTGGATGTCGACGAAGTTGGCGACCTCCAGTTTGACGCGCTCCAGCCTGGTTTTGTCGCCGTCGATGGAGAAGCCTACAAAGGTGTACCTGGGGTCGGCGAGGAAGTTGTCGAAGACGGTGCACCTTGTTTACAGCTACTTACTGCATCGTGTAGGGGTAATCGGGAACTAGATTGCCATACCGCACTGCATCGTGTAACGTAGTGCACTGTATTGTTTACAGCTACATACTGCATCTTGTTTTTTCTTGTACCTACTGCAATCGCTGGTACGGGAGGGGTAGGGAAAGGGGGGGTGGGCCCCCCCCATTTTTTTAACTTATTGTTTTTTCTTAGTCGGCCTTGTTGGGCCTTTGTTCGGCTAGTTTAGAGACATACTTGGGTCCAAGTCGGCCTGTGAGCACGGCTTGGTTCCCGTTTCGCTGTGTGTGCGTCCTAATGTTTAGTCCCACCTCGCTCGCGGAAGGCGCGCCCGACCTGTTTATAAGCGCTGGCGAGGCATACTGGTCGAACTCCTCCGTATACTTATCTGGGCGCTTATACACGGCGCTCGCAGCTATATGCTCTATGACCTGTGGGCCCATGTCCAACCGGCCCCATGCACTGTGGCTCAGAACGGCTCCCCTTCTGTGGGTGCAGACCTATTACGAGACTGGCTGGGGCGGGTAGCACCTGGGTGGTCAATTTTTTTCTTTGTTACTTTTTCAACATTGGGGCGTGCACTGCTTTTTTTTGTAAATCATGCGTGCACTGCATTGATTTAATTTCAGTACTGCATGTGCACGCATACGTACTGCACATTTTCTGGGCTACATTTTTGTGCACTGCATTGGTATCATTTTTCTTTATTCTTTTTCCTCTTTCGTATCCTTTTTTCTTTGTGTACGGGTGTGCACTGCTTTTGTGCTCCTATGCGCACTGCATTTGTCATAGTTCTGTGCTGCAGGTGTACACATTTTGCACTGTGTGCATCCTTCTTTGTGCCAAAAAGTTGTGACGCTTTTTTTTATCATGTACTGCACTTCATGCACACATATAGTGAACTTCCTGGTATGAATTTGGAGAACTTCACACATAAAATGGTGTGTGGATTATAATTTTTCAGACTCTTATTTTTTAACAATCTGCGGTTTCGTTCGTGGGAATTGCTGCAGTCAAAGTACACCTTTTTTTCGTTCCTTTTTCTTTGGTAACATAAGCCTTTATTGATTGTCCTTTATTCTTGGGAACATAATTTCCATTAAGTCCCCTTTAATTTTCAGTTTTGACCTTTTTGCATTCCTCTTATACAAATGAAGGCTAACTTATACCCTTCCTTTGCATTTCATTTCTCCGCTAGTTGCAGGTTCTCTCCTTTCTCCAGCCTATTATTATTTTTTTGCTTTTCTAGATTTCTGTTGCGATGGCTCCAGGCCCCTGTGCGTATCTCTTCTGCTGTGGCCATGGTTGTGGTGTGTCGACGCACTGCAATTGTTCAGCTTGCTCGCAGGCCCGTCGTGCTCGTCGTGGTGGGAAGGTGTTGTGCCGAACTGGGCGAGCCGAGCAGCTTGCATATGGTACAGTATTCACGGAAGGATTGGATATGGGACAGATCAACGTTTCTGTGTTCTATTCTACCTTGATTCGGCGTGGCCTTGGCTGCACAAGTCCTTTTGTCCATCAGCTTACGCCAACAGACGTGGAGACTCACTACAAGATGGTATGTTTCATTAGATATGATTTTTTTCTTTGTGTTTTTTTTGTATAATTCCATTGCATTCTGAACTTGCAGTATTTTAGGAACGCACTTTTTTCTTTGTTTTTTGAAGTGTACTGCAATGTGTTCTTATTTCTTGTTTTTATTTTTATGCTTGTGTGCATGTAGCTTATGTTTTAGTTTACATGGTTACAATATGTGAACTGCTTATATATTAGCTGAGCACTACATATTTCTACATTTTTTCCCAATTTTTTTGGTGTGTACTACATGTAGCTAGTCTATAGTACTGCATGATAGTTCGAAGCGTACTGCATATTTGCATGTTCCATACTGCATATTGAAATGCGTTTTATATGTACTACTCGTTGGACTATTGTGCACTTCATTCTATCTCTGTGCACAGTATGAGAATTGTACTGCTATTTTCGTTCTCAAACAGTTTTATTATTTTTTACAGAAAGTTCCTAAACGAGCTGTTAGGTATGTCCGGCTCAAGAAGAAAGGAATTCTTCAAGTTGTTCTTGTTAATGGATACCTTCAACCAGCCAAGTACACTATAGGCTTTAACGGGCGGCTGTGTCTGCACAAAGGGTGGAAGGAATTTGTCATTGATAGTGGCCTGAAGTCTGAGCAAGTTGTTGTCCTCAACTTCTTTGAACTCGAGGATCATACGGTTAGAATCATGTTTGACGTGATTGGCTAAGGTTATGAGGTTGATTTGTAATAAGTACTTTTGCGTGTTGAACGCTTCATCTTTTTTGATGTGTTTTGTAACAAGCACTTTTGTGATCCGAACCACTTCAATTATTATTCAGTGGGAAATTTGTGTTTACATGGTTACAATATGTGAACTGCTTATATGTTAGCTGAGCACTACATGTTTCCACATTTTTTCCCAATTTGCATGGTGTGTACTACATGTAGTTAGTCTATAGTACTGCATGATAGTTCGAAGCGTACTGCATTTTTGCAAGTTCCATACTGCATATTGAAATGCTTTTTATATGTACTACTTGTTGGACTGCAGCGAGCTAACAACATTTTTTACATGGTTTTTGAATCAAAATGTGTCAATGTTTTACTCAAGACTGCTATATATATGGTTTACTTGAATAAGTCATAGTCAACGACAAATTTGTGTTTACACAAAATTTAAACTGATACATAAGTCATAGAGATAAGCAAACTGCTATGCATACGATTAATTTATTATCTGCTCATCTATTTGGTCGTTAACTTGCTGCTTCTGCGCGGTGTCTAGAGCGTGTCTAATGTCGCACTTTCTTTTGTTTTCCATGGTGGTGTTGTTGGTTCTTGTCTCTGCACCTTTGTGTTTGTAGCCCCCCGCGTGCTGGTTGATGGCTTCTTTGGTTTTCCAGCGCTGTGGATTGCATCCTTCTTTGCTCCCCGTGTGCTGGTTGATGGCTGCTTTGGTTTTCCAGTGCTGTGAACTGCATCCTTCTTTGATCCCCGCGTGCTGGTTGATGGTGGTTTTCGTTTTCCAGTGCTGTGAACTGCATCCTTCTTTGCTCCTACCTTGTTTTTTGAAAGTGGTGTTGTTCTCGGTTTTTTCTGTACAACAGTATTTCCTTGTGGTGGTCTTGTTGACACTGTTTCTTCATGTTCTTCGTCCTCTTCACTCTCTTCAGTCTCTTCACTCTCTTCTTCCTCTTCATCATCTTCATCATATGTTTCTTCATACGCCACTGTTTCTTCACGTTCTTTATCCTCTTCACTCTCTTCTTCTTCCTCCTCTTCTCCATCTGTTTCTTCATAAGCCATTTCTTCTTCAGTTCTCTCATCATCTTCTTCTTTGATCTCACCTTCTTCGTCTTCCTCATTTTCTGATCTTTTTCTTTTTCTTTTGGGGCAGGTTCTTGAATTGTGTCTCTTCCTCTTTTTGCAGATGCTACAACGTCTCGGTTTCGTCCATCTCTTAGTGTTGTGAGTGGAATTTCTATTTTGTTGTGCATCTCCATGTCCTCATTTTTCTTGTTCATTTCTTTTTGTACATGTCCTGGAATTGTGGCCGCTGATTTCATTACATGTCTTGCACCTTCTTATTCCCAGTGGGTGACCATCACTGTCCATCTCAGGCTGTGGCTTACTGTTTTTGTCATCATTTTTCTCCTTGCATGCCACCTTTTTCTGGGTTGCATCTCCCCTTTCTTCCTTCCTCTTGTGTTTGAAACAGGAGGTGGAAGAATTGTTTCTTTTTTGATAGCACCAGTTCCGATGTGTTCAGTATTTTCTACTTGCTCGGCATTATTGTCATGCTGGGATTTCTCTGCTTGCTTTAGTTTTGCTGCTTCTTCTTCTTCTTCGTTGAGCACGTCAACTTCCTCTATCAGCGCCCTCATGCCAGACAACGCTCTGTGGCACCCAGCGTCGGACCTTGTCACTCTGTTTGCAAGGTTCATTGATGTTTCTGTCAGCAATTTTCTACGGCAAAAAAGCGAGGTTCCATCTGGTGTTGTTTGTTCGTAGTCTCTTCTGTCAAACGTTGCATCTGATCTTGCGTTACGGGTGTATCTTTTCATGATGTACACCTCAGGAATGTTGAGTACTCTCAAATGAGAAAGCATGCATAAGACATGGACGCGGAAGAGGCCTGCAGACAAACACATGATTTTTTTTGTTCTGTAAGTGAACTGCATGAAATTAGTAAACATATATTTTTTTCATTATTTGATCATTTTTTAAAGAAGTGAACTTCATTTGGTTTTGTGAATTACACATGCATATGTACTTTTAAAGTTCAGTAAGTTAGCTTTCGTGCATTACTATGAGAATCTAGATTTTTTTTTGCTAGGAGTCTCACCTGTGTGTGTCCAGAGTTTGCACTCACCTTCGTAGACACCTTTCTCTTCCCTGCTGAGCAAACAGATGGAGATCATGCTTCTCCCTAACAAAATTTTTCTTCAGTATGCGGTTCATGCTCTCGCTTCTCTGTGTGGAAGTCATCCGAGCACACAAAATTTCCTTGTAGTAAGCTGAGATCCACTCGTGCCTGTCATCCCACAGTGAATTCATCACTTCGTCGTCTTGCAAGTTGTACCTCTGAATGAGGTTCTTCCATGCTCGTTCAAACTCTGACGGCATTAGTGGGTGGTTCAGCACTGCATTGAGTTCGTCCTTGAGCTTCTCATGCGCCTTATACAGCAAGGCGAGGTGGTCCTTGTACTTCTTCATGATATGCCACCGACACAGCTTATGCAGAGTTTGTGGGAGGATAGTTTTTAATGATGCCTTCATCGAAGAACACTGGTCTGAGAAGAGACAAACATTGTTTTTTTATTAAGCTGTTTGTGTGTTTGCAAGATAGATGGAAGAAATATAAGTGCACAAAACAAAACAAAACAAAACTTAAGTATGCAGGTGTTTTTTATTTTTTGTACCTGTGAGCATGCAGATTGGCGGCTTGTTGTTCATACACCTCATAAAGGTTTTGAAAACCCACTCAAATGATGGTATTGTTTCATCTCGCACGAGTGCAACAGCAAATATGGTGCTTTGTAGATGATGGTTCACCCCCACAAACACTCCCAGTGGCATGTGGAATTTGTTAGTTTTATACGTCGTGTCAAATGTAATGCAGTCTCCAAAATCTTCATACGATCCTCTGCAACTTGCGTTCGCCCAAAAGACGTTTCTTAAACGGTTATCTGCATCAACGTCATAATCATAGAAGAACTCTGGGTTTATCTTTTGCATTTTCTCAAAGAAATTCAGAAGTTTCTTGACATCATCTTCAGACTCTTCTCTGGCAAACTTCTGTTTCCTGCATTCTCAGAGACAATGCAAACCTATCTCACCAAACAAGGAATAATTACAGACAGAATGCTCAAGAGATATGCTCTGTTACGTGCTTACCTGTTTACCCAGTCGCGGCTAGTATGTCCCATGTACTATAGACCACCGGACATACGCGACAGCGTCGACATCATCTTAGCATGTGTGTGGTTATCCAGTTGCATGTCTTTCACTAACTGGTCTATCAAAGGGTCGTCTTTTTTGTGCGATCGCATGTGCAAAAGCATCCCGGGGCTTTCCAGCATCTTGTGATTGTGGTTGAGTTGAACCATTTCTATCAAAAATTTGCCATCCTTCCTTTTTTTGACTCTAATCTTTGCATTGCAGCCAATCCTTTTTGATGTATTCTGACGTACCCGGTGATAATCTGACACAGCCTACTTGTGGACCCCTTCTCTTGAGCAGACAATGTAGGCATTTGTCCTGTGTTTTGCCCTCTTGCGTATACCAAACCCTGCACATCTTGCATAATTGTTGTAAAAGTCTCATGCCTTTTCGTACGTGGTGAACTTCATTCCAGCAGCAGGTATGAGGTTGAGCGGCATGTTTTTATCCTGCATTAATTGAAATGCTATAAGAGAAAATTTGTTCTGTTATGTTTTTTGAATACGAGGAGTGCATACGAGTTTAATAAAGCATTTGCAATGTTCCTAGCCAAAGCTCACAAGAAATATCAGTGTGCACTGCAATGTTATCTGAATGGACTGCAACTATTTGTTTTTTTCAGACCATAAACTTACATGTGTGTAGAGTCGTTCGCCTGATGGTGTTTGCAGCTCGCCGGGTTGTATTGGACATGGCGGGGTTATAGCAGATGTGTGTAGTTGAGGATCTCGCGGCGGTAACAGTGAGGAGGATTTGTACCTGCTGTTTACTTCTGACCGAGGCACCGTTGGTGGTCGCAGCGTCGAAGTTGATGCAGCAGGTCTGTTTTCCGGTGCAGCAGGTGGACGCTGAGCTCTGTTTTGGGGTGCGGCAGGTGGACGTGGTGGTAATCCAGTGTTGTGACGATGTCTCGGTGGATTGGTTTTAAAATTTTGGAGCAGTGGCACATCATCATAGACATAATCATCATCTGCTGCATCATCGTGTTCAACTGCGTCATCATTATCTGTTTGGACATGCTGTCCAAACATAGTGAACTCGTGCTTATACTCTGGGTTGAGAACTGTTATCCTCTCATCTTCGTCGTCATCGTCTTCATCATCGCGTTGGTGAGTGCCTTCCCAGACGAATGTGACATCATCGTCATCTTCAACTACATCTTCGTCATGGGAAAAATCTTCTTGTGGAGAGTACTGCACCCTGTTTGTCGTCGTGAAGAATCCACGAGGAATCTCAGGAGTAACCCAGACAGTATCTATTTCAGAAGAATACCCACTCTTCTGAAAGTTGTTGTTCTCAGTGCTGTCAATTATGCGCGGCATTTTGTATCTGCTGAACGTCATCTCCTGCACACAAAATGACCGAGCTGCATTGTCAGCTTAAATGAACTGAATAATGCGAACTGCAATGTGTTCAAATGGTACTGCCGAAGCATTGCATGGTGACTGCATCACCCCACAAGGTGAACTGAAGCAACCGCACTGCATCATTATCTATAATGAAACTATACAAGCGTACTGCATTTCCCCCCACAACAAACTGAAGCAACCGCACTGCATAGGTTTTGTACTGCATAATCGCACGCTGTACTGCTTGTACGGCTTTGTCTATGATAACTACACTAAGATGGTTGAGGAAGTGTACTGCTTACCTCGTGATGCAGTGATTCCTTGCGTTTACAGGAGGAAGTTCCCTTCTCGTTCGCCTGCACAACTTTCACGTTTGCCCGTGCAGTCCACTTGCCCTTCAGAAGTTCATGGGCGGTCTGGACGTTGCTCAAGGTGAACGGGGAAGGAGGATTTGCTCTGAAGGTCGATGCAGACTTATTCCAAGAAGCTACCGTGGATGAAGCAACATTGCGCACACTCCTCCTTGCTCGAATTGGTTTGATGTCGAGGCAGCACCAATCCACATCTGACGAAGTACAGCTAATTGCAGGCCCGGAGGAGTTCAGTGGCGGCGCTACCGAGCTGCTGCCATGGAAGAAGGCCGACAGGCTGGTGTTGCTCGGTGGCTGCCGCGGAAGAAGGCCGAGAGGCGACGGGCGGCGTCGCTGCCTGGCCGCCGCCGCGGAAGAAGGCCGGGAGGGGAGGGGCGGCGTCACTGCCGGCCGCTGCCGCAGAAGAAGGCCGGGAGGGGAGGGGCGACGTTGCCCCCAGGCCGCCGCCGTGGGACAAAGCGGGGAGGGGAGGGGCCGCATCGCTCCCAGGCCGCCGCCGCGGAAGAAGGCCGGGAGGGGAGGGGCGGCGGCTCGCCCAGGCCGCCGCCGCGGAAGAAGGCCGGGAGGGGAGGGGTGGCGGCGCGCCCAGGCCGCTGCCGCGGTAGAAGGCCAGGAGGGGAGGGGCCACTAGTAGAAAACGGGCCTATTGTCCCGGTTCGTAAGGACCTTTAGTCCCGGTTCCCGAACCGGGACTAAAGGGTCATTACTAATGCTCTCACCCTTTAGTCCCGGTTCAATCCAGAACCGGGACAGATGGGCCTCCACGTGGCCTGCGCCCTGAGCCCAGGCAGGAGGGCCTTTGGTCCCGGTTGGTGGCACCAACCGGGACCAATAGGCATCCACGCGTCAACATTTCTGTGGCTGGGGTTTTTGGTTTTTTTTGAAAGGGGGGAGGGGGTTTGGGGGTTTTGGGGGGTTAATTTAGGTATTTCATATATTGTGTTACCTAGATAGCTAATTAATAGAGAGAAGTGTCCTCTCTTATGTCCGTGCTTGGTCGACGTTACGTACTAATTAAACATACGTATAGAGAAGACTAGGCATATGCTAGCTAGCTATGCAAACAAAGGAAACAGAAGATCGTCATGAACATATATGCATACGGAGAGAAGTGATATCGACCACCTCTCCTTCTCCGAGAGATTGGTCGAACAACAAGTTCTCGTATATCTATCCGACACTACCGGCTACATATATACAATAATTATCTCTTACAAATATAATCTCCTAAATTACGGACTCATGGTCCACATAGTATTCTCCGTCTTCAGCGATCACGTGGTCAAGAAAGAATGCCGCCAATTCCTCTTGAATTGCTCGCATGCGATCTGGTCCTAGGAGTTCCTACCGCTGCCGAAACATCTAATTTGAAGAAGGGGGTCAATACATATATATACGAGTGAAACACAACACAAATGATGGTAATAAACAAAAATTGTGAATATTATTTCTTACGCACTTCATATTGTTTCTCAGAGTACCCGCCCCGCTCACAGGTCGTGTGGCGGATGGACTCGCAGACGTAGTATCCACAGAAATCATTCCCTTGTTCCTGCCACAACCACTTTACAAGAAACAGAGGTCAATCAAACAGATAAGCAAGAATGCCAAATGGTATTGATGAAACTAGTGCTTGAATCAATAGCTAGGAGACGCGCGGAACATGGTACTATAGTACTTACTTTTGGGTATCTAAATTGCAGCTCCTTCGGGAGTCCCGGGGATTTTGTGCTGAATTTTCTCCAAACACTGCGAGACAAAAGAAAACAATTATCAGGAAATGAACAAATTTGCTGATATGGTGGATAATGATCGATTTAACTTACTTCTTGAGGATTTCAGTCATGTCCGCATACTCCTGGGGATCTTTTCGTCTCGAGTCCAAGACAGTTACTACTCCCTGCTCAAGCCTAATCTCCAGGAGAATATAGTGGAAACTGCGCACGCATGCATAACTCATCAATTACATTACTATAACCTGGACTAATATATAAGGGAAACCGAATATGCACAAGACAGTAACACTCACTGGAAGTTGTAAGGAAAGAGTATTATATCTTTGTGTTCATTTCTTTTGAATGATCGTAGCAAGTTGGCCTCGGTATCTTCGGGCCTTTTATCAACTTCAGTTGCATCTATGAGATATGAGTTAACGAACCCAATATCACCGATTTGTCTTTTCTTCAATTCGGCGATCTTCAATCTGCATAATATAGTGAGGATAATTATAAATACATGCAATCAAAGAGCTGAGCTATATAGAGAGACTTAATGACAGAAGTAGTAGTACTTACAGACAGTAGCAGGTGACCGTTACTTTATCGAGGGCCAATTGATTGAAAAACTGAAAGAACTCCTCAAATGGAATAGGCAACATTTCAATTCCAACGAGGTCATGCTCCGGCTTAACTCTCGCATACAAAGTACTCCTCCCCCAGACTCTGCAGATTTTCATGTACCAATCATGCAATCTTCGCATCATCGTTGTTAGAGATCTTTCATCTTTGACGAGAGGCTTCCCGTACTCGTATCTGTGTATCTGCACGTCCAGGAAACCATAATCTACTTCGTCGGGCAGGTAATCGTCAAGATTGGTATAACCGGGCGCCATCCTCGGATCGACGCTAGGCACCTTGAGCGGGGGGCACGATTCCTTTGCTTGTTCGCCGAGCTGGGCAATTTGTTTCCCAGCTGCTCATCGTTCTTTCAGTCTTTGATCACTGACTGTACTTCCCGACCGCGACGCTTTGGCCCATGTCTTTGCAATAATGCGCTCATAGTTGCCTTTCGGCGGAGACTTGGGTGGTTTTGCCAGGTCAGCCAGAGTGCGCTTCGCTTTCACCGGATCTACCTTCTCCTCCGGAGGTGGATGTCTCTTTGCTTTCAACCCTTGAAACCAGTCATCCACCTGGGTTCGCACGATCTTCTCGTTCTCCTCCGGGGTCATCTCGTATGGTAACTTCTCTGGAGTCTTCAGAGAAGGACCGAATCTGTATGTCCTCCCGGCTCTGGCTGTACTGCTAGACGCCGGCAGAGAAGACGGAGCGGCAGTCTTCTTTACTACTTGCTTTTTGCGAGGCGGAGGAGAAGGACTACGACACGCAGGAGCAGCTGCCGGAGCGGCGGCGGGTCTCTTCCGCCCTTGCTGACGAGGCGGAGAAGGAGTAGGCTGGCTGCTCTGGCGCGCCGGCGCAGGCAGAGAAGGAGGCGGAGTGCCGCCACGCACCGGAGAAGGAGCCAGCCGAGGGCCCTGATCGTCACTTGCCGGAGGAGGAGGCGGTGGAGGAGGCGGAGTCCCCTAACTCACCGGAGGAGGAGGAGGCGGCGGAGGCGTCCAGTTTGGAAGGTTGATGAGCTCCTTCCGCCATAGGCATGGAGTCTTCAGAGAAGAACCCAGCCGAGTCTCCCCTTCTCCGGTAGGGTGGTGAAGCGGGAGGTCCTCAAATCCCTCCGTTATTTCATCCACCATCACCTTAGCATATCCTTCTGGAATCGGCCGGCAGTGAAAAGTTGCGTCGGGTTCATTAGGATAAACAGAGCCAACAGCCGCCTTGACCTTCATATTCATCCACTGCGTCATAAGGTGGCAATTTTGAGCCTCCGTGATAGCATCCACGGGATAGCTGGCAGGTGCCGTCAAGACATGCTCTGGCTGAAGCAGCTCGGTGGAAGCCACGCTGCTTCTCCGCTGAGATGGCGGGGTAGCTTCAGGGGAAGCTTCGGCAGTTCGGTTGCAGCGATTTGCTTCTCGTTCCTCTATCCCGAGTACCCTTGCTTTAAGCGCCTGCAGTTCGGACTGCTGCGCTTTCTTCCTCCTCTCCTGGCTTTTGTAACCGCCTGCGTCCGGAAACCCAGCCTTCCACGGAATGGAGCCTGGCGTGCCTCATGTCCGTCAAGGGTGCTCAAGATTACCGAGGGCCTTTGTGAGCTCGTCGTTCTCTCTGTCTGGATGGAACGTCCCTTCCTGCGCTGCTTTGATATAGTACCGAAGCTTCTTCAAGGGAATGTTAAGTTGCTCGTCCGTCCAAATGCACTTCCCTGTTACAGGGTCCAAGGTTCCGCCAGCCCCGAAGAACCAAGTCCGGCAACGGTCTGGCCAGCTCATTGTCTCTGGTTCGATCCCTTTTTCAACCAGATCATTCTCAGCCTTGTCCCACTTAGGACGGGCTACCAGGTAGCCACCTGACCCCGTGCGATGGTGAAGCTTCTTCTTCGCAGCATTTTTCTTGTTTGTCTCCGACATCTTCTTACTCTTTTCCGATGTCTTGTGGGCCACAAATGCAGGCCAGTCATCCCTGATCTTCTCATATATCCCCTTGAATTCTGGTGTCTCTTTTTTATCGACAAACCTATTCAGGTCTTTCTTCCACCTCCTGAATAGGTCTGCCATCCTCTTAAGAGCAAAAGACTTGATTAATTGCTCTTTAACTGGCTTCTCCGGATCATCCTCTGGCGGTAGGGTGAAATTTGACTTCAGCTCAGTCCAAAGATCATTTTTCTGCATATCATTGACGTAAGACACCTCAGGGTCTTCTGCAGCCGGCTTGAACCATTGCTGGATGCTGATCGGGATCTTGTCCCTAACCAGAACCCCGCACTGAGCAACAAATGCCTTCTTTGTTCGGATGGGTTGAATAGGTTGGCCGTCGGGAGCGATTGCTATGATCTCAAACCTTTCATCCGAGCTCAACTTTCTCTTCGGGCCTCGTCTCTTTACCTCAGTTGTGCTCGATCCGGAGGGCTAGAAAAAAGAACAAAGACTTAATTAATATGTGTACATACCAAAACAATGAATGCATCAATTAGCTAGTCAGCACAGGCTTAACTAATATATATACCTGGCCGGACTCGGCTCGGTCGCTGGACTCGTTTCGGTCACCGGACCCGTCATCACGTTCTTCTTCTTGCACCGCCATTAGGTCACCGGAGCCAGCTTCTTCACCCTCTCTTTGCAGACCATCGAAGTCGTCGTTGAGATATAACGAGACGGCATCACTTCCTTCTGCGATTATGTCCCTCAACATCGCTTCTCTTGCTTCGTCTCGGGCGGTGTCCATAGTTTCTACAAATATTTACAACATGGCAATTATTATTCAAACATGACAAATGGATATATTAGTGGCAAACGTAGAACTAGCTAGCTAATCATAGTAAGGAATCATATATATTAATTAGTGGCCTCGACGCTGCTTCTCTAGGGTTTGGGGTGGCCTCGACAACGCTTGAAGGGTTTGGGGTGGCCTCGAGAGAGTTTGTCGGGTAGGGGCGCAGCGGGAGGGGGTAGGAGACCGACATCTTTTTTTCTAGGGTTTGGGTGTCCTCGAGAGTTTTTGGTCGAGCAAGAGGGTCGGGGTGTGCTCCCGCGGTATAAGTTATTATCACAGTCGAGAGGGGTATATATATCGACCGCCCCTCATGTCAAAGTTATCCGAGGGGTATATCAACCCCCCCTCGTGTTGAAGTTATCGGGAGAGGGAAATAGAGAGGAGAAGAAGAAAGGAATAGAGGAGAAGATCGAAGAAAAAAAAAGAAGAAAAAAAGAGGAGAAGAAGAAAGGAATAGAGGAGAAGAAGAAAAAATAGAATTTTTTTTCTATTTTTTCTTCTTCTCTATTGCTTTCTTCTTCTCCTCTTCCTTTTCTTCCTCTCCTCTTCTTCTCCTTTTTCCTCTTCTTATTTTCCTTTTTCCTCTCCTAAATATATAAAACTTTTCTAAAAATGAAACTAACCTAAAATGTACTAAATCAGAGAACATATATAGATAATCCTTTTCTAAATATTCAAGTCTAACTTTTGCATATATGAACATATATACAAAGAGAACATAAAAACATATATACATTTTTATAAAAAAGCAAAATACAAACATATACATGAAAAAAATCTGAGAAGAAGCAATATACACAATACATATACTGACATATATACATAATATACACAAAAAAGCAATATACACAAGCATATATAATATATAAAAAACAGGGGAGGGGCGCCGGCCGGACCAACGGGCAGGGCTGGCCGGGGCGACGGCGACGGGCGGGGCGGGGCAACGGCGACGGGCGGGGCAGGGGCGACGGCGACGGGCGGGGCAGGGAGACGGCGACGGGCGCGCCGGGGCGCGCGACGCGCGTCGGGGCAGGGCGGCGAGCGGCGACGGCGTCGGGCGAGGGCACGGGGGACGGCGAGCGAGCGGCGACGGCGACCTCGGGTGGCTAGGGGAGGCGATGGCGACGTCGGGGCAGCCGGCGTCGAGGAGCAGCGCAGCAGCCTGGCGGCGTTTGGAGAGAAGAATGGCGGTTGGGGGAAATTTCCTAAGTGTTTGGTTATATAGGAAAGGTATTGGTGCCGGTTGGTGCTACGAACCGGGACTAATACCCCCCTTTAGTCCCGGTTGGTGCCACCAACCGGGACCAAAGGCCTCTTTTCAGCAGCCCAAAGGGCGAGAAGCGGCGGCCTTTGGTCCCGGTTGGTGGCACCAACCTGGACTAAAGAGGGGGCTTTGGTCCCGGTTGGTGCTACAAACCGGGACCAATACCCCTTTGGTCCCGGTTCGTCCCTCCAACCGGGACCAAAGGCCTATGCTGCCCCGAACCCAAATGTTTAGTCCCACCTCGCTAGTTGAGAGGGAGGCGCACCTGTTTATAAGGTGCGGTGCGCCATCCCTCTCGAGCTCCTCTCTAAAGCAGGCTTTCGGGCCTAACTCTGCAATCTGTGCCTGTGGGCCAACTGGGCCTCCCTCAGGCCTGAATCCTGGCCCATGGTAGGGTTTCTAGTCGTATTCAGGCCGTGGGGGCCCAGTAGGTGGCATTTTTTTTGTTTTTTTTGTTTCTACTTAGAACTAAATACTTATAGTTTTGTAGTGATTTTTTTTTATTTTAGGTCACAAAAATTATAAACTTTCTGTTACTGCCATTAGTTTTAAAATTTAAAGAGTTTAACTTTGAATTTTTTAAAATTTGTGTGAATCACTAGTTTATGAATAACTTTACTATAAAAAATTCCTGCTATTTAATATAAACTTTTTTAGCTTTTAAACTTTTTTAGTTTTAGAAAAATTATAAACTTTTAAACTTTCTTGCTTTATAGTTTTAGAAAAATTATAAACTTTCTGTTAGTGCCATTAGTTTTCAAATTTGAAAACACTTTTTTAGTTTTTTTGTTTTCTTTGTTGCTTTATTTTGTTTTTGCTATGTTTTTTAATTATTCTTGCTTTTAGGTCAGCAAAATTATGAACTTTCTGTTACTGCCATTAGTTTTCAAATTTGAATAGTTAAAATTTGAATTCTTTGAAATTTGTGTGAATCACAAGTTTGTGATTAACTTTAATAAAAAAATTAACATAGATGCACCTACTCGTCTCTTTTCAAATGAATTCTAAAATACTTGGCATAACATACTCGTCTGTTACAAATTTGGCATGGTATCATCATAATAGTTGCGGGAGAAATTCTTCACTTTTTCTTCGCTTGTGTCATTTGCTTATTGTGCCGTAACCATGGATAATCTTCATCGTTTATCATGATGCTTGGGTCAGCCTTGACATTGAAGGGAGGAATTTCATGAAACCTTTCATAATCTTCAGACATGTCTGTCTTGCCCTCCACTCCCAGGATGTCCCTTTTTCCTGAAAGAACTATGTGGCGCTTTGGCTCATCGTATGATGTATTCGTTTCCTTATCTTTTCTTTTTCTCGATCTGGTAGACATGTCCTTCACATAGATAACCTGTGTCACATCATTGGCTAGGACGAACGGTTCATCAGTGTACCCAAGATTTTTCAGATCGACTGTTGTCATTCCGTACTGTGGGTCTACATGTACCCCGCCTCCTGACAGATTGACCCATTTGCACTTAAACAAAGGGACCTTAAAATCTTGTCCGTAGTCAAGTTCCCATATGTCCACTATGTAACCATAATATGTGTCCTTTCCCTTCTCGGTTGTTGCTTCAAAGCGGACACCGCTGTTTTGGTTGGTGCTCTTCTCATCTTGGTCAATCGTGTAAAATGTATTCCCATTTATCTCGTATCCTTTCCAAATCAATACAGTCAAAGATGGTCCCCTGGACAACAAGTACAACTCATCACAAACAGTGTTGTCACCTCTGATACGTGCTTCCAACCAACTGCTGAAAGTCCTGATGTGTTCACATGTAATCCAGTCGTCGCACTGCTCCGGGTGTTTGGAGCGCAGACTGTTCTTGTGTTCATCGACATACGGGGTCACCAAGGTAGAGTTCTGTAGAACAGTGTAGTGTTCTTGAGACCAAGAATGCCCGTCCCTGCATATTATTGAGTCCGCTCCTAGCGTGCCTTTTCCAGTCAGTCTCCCCTCATACCGCGATTTAGGGAGACCTATCTTCTTAAGGCCAGGAATGAAGTCAACACAAAACCCGATGACATCCTCTGTTTGATGGCCCATGGAGATGCTTCCTTCTGGCCTTGCGCGATTACGGACATATTTCTTTAGGACTCCCATAACCTCTCAAAGGGGAACATATTGTGTAGAAATACGGGCCCCAGAATGACAATCTCGTCGACTAGATGAACTAGGACATGCATCGAGAAACTCATGCACGCCCTTAATGTACTCGGAGGTGTGTCTGTCACCGTACATCCATTGCCGGTTCATCTCTGTGCATTATATATAATTAAGTGTCCAAATTAATAGAAGTTCATCATCACATTAAAACCAAAGTACATACATAGTTCTCATCTAACAACATATAGCTCTCCAGAGCATCTAATTAATTAAACCATACATTAATTAAAACAAAGGCGATCATAATCGCAACCAAGGTAACAATTGATCCAACGGCATAATGATACCAAGCCTCGGTATGAATAGCATATTTTCTAATCTTTCTAATCTTCGAGCGCATTGCATCCATCTTGATCTTGTGATCATCGACGACATCCGCAACATGCAACTCCAATATCATCTTCTCCTCCTCAAATTTTTTTATTTTTTCCTTCAAGAAATTGTTTTCTTCTTCAACTAAATTTAACCTCTCGACAATAGGGTCGGTTGGAATTTCCGGTTCACATACATCCTAGATAAATAAAATCTATGTCACATTGGTCCGCATAATTATCATAAACAATAAATGAACCAATAGTTATAAAGATTAATATATATACCACATCCGAATCATAGACAGGACGAGGGCCGACGGGGGCGGATACCAAAACCATCGCACTATATAAGTGCAATAATAAAAATAAGAAAATGATACAAGTATCTATCTAAACATACAAGTAAGAATATTTTTCCTTTCAGAAAGAAGATAAGAGCAAGAGGCTCACCACGGTGGTGTCGGTGATGAGATCGGCGCGGGTGATCGACGGCGGTGAAGACAGGGGTGGGGCGTGACGGACCGCTAAATCTAGACAAATCTCGAGGAAAATGGAGCTTTGAGGTCGAGCTTCGAGAGGAGAAAGCTTAACTAGTGTGGCTCGGGCATTTCATCGAACACCTCATGTGCATAGGAGGTGAGCTAGAGCACCTAAAGCCCCTCCTCTTGCCGGCCCAGAAAAACAGAGCACTGAGTGCTCTGCTCCGGCGCGAGGGGTATATATAGGCTGCACCACTGGTCCCGGTTCGTGGCATGAACCGGGACTAAAGGGGAGCCTTTGGTCCTGGTCCATGCCACGAACCGAGACCAATGGTGGTGGGCCAGGAGCCAGGCACATTGGTCCCGGTTCGTCCCACCAACCGGGACCAAAAGGTCCAGACGAACCGGGACCAATGGCCCACGTGGCCCGGCCGGCCCCCTGGGCTCACGAACCGGGTCCAATGCCCCCATTGGTCCCGGTTCTAGATTGAACCGGGATTCATGGGCTAACCCACCCTGGACCATTGCCCCCTTTTCTACTAGTGGGCGGCGGCGCAATCTGTTGGTGGTGTGCAGAATAAGGTGTTTTGGTGTGCAGAATAAGGTCTTAAGGGGTGTTATCATAATAGACCCACCCTATATATATATATATATATATATATATATATATATATATATATATATATATAAGGGATATATATATATATATATATATATATATATAAGGGTGACATGATGTTTAAATATCCAATACACACCTTTGATGTCGCACTTACATCACACACATGACTATCTGGTACGAAAGTTATGGACATAGAGTGCAACTCCTGCACCTCGAGCCGACAAGAGGGAATCTCGTGAAGACATGTGCTCAAACTTGGTTTGACATGTCACTATGGCCCTTCCTAACACAGTCCAATAGGATTTCACCATGGTCTATCCCCTCTCAAGGCCGGTCAAAGCCATAGACCAAGCGAACCCCACAGATGGGTGCATCGTCGAAAACTGCACGATGGAGGGTTGAAAAAGCACACCCACCTGCATGTAGCCCAAATATTTGTATCAAAGATGTGGTGTGATGTTTAAATATCCAATACACAACATTGATGTGGCACTTCACAAATAGGACTATTCGTCACAAAGGTTCCGCACTACTTAGAATGCTAGTCCGTTGGCGGAGCAAGCCCATTGAGCACTGCTCGACCTTACACATGGTATTAGTTCATTTTAATGATGCATTCTACTCAGACCTCCCTCATAATACCAGCGGTTCCCACTTTTATATAAATTAATGAAGGTACGGGCACACTAAATTTTACACCGTTTATTCAATACTGAACTTTGATCATTTACCCACATAATCGTCTATCACTCCCTTAATATCTCAAAAGTATCGCAAGGAATCAATTTTATTGAATTCAATTATCTAGAAGTTCATGCAAGTATATATATATATATATATATATATATATATATATATATATATATATATATATATATATATATACTGATCTACCTATTATTTATATAACTCATGCACACAACCAATTAATATTCAACTCTCTGAAAGGATATAAGTGAAGCAAGACAATCCTAATCTTTTTCTATATAAAGTACTTAATGGTATGACAAAAAAGATAAATAAGCTAGAAAATGCCTAAAACATAGAGACATCTAGCCGTTAATGATTTGCACCGCCTGGGCCGAGCTCATGAGCCGCCCATTTAAGACACGGAAGCAAAAATAGTGCTGGTGCTATGAATCGAACACAAAGCCTCATGCTAAATAACCAGCGTCCCTACCATCGGGCTACATCCTGTTGTTTGTAAAAATAGGTTGACTCACCTATTGAATTGTTCCACCTCGTCTCGTGCTAAATAAACAGGTTGACGCACGGGTTCATGTTCTCCGTTGTCGAGTGGCCGTCTCAATGCTAAGTATTCCTTGGTAAATCATAAAGTGATACACAAAGAGGCAAAAGGCGGAGAAGAACTTCGACGTTTGCCATGACAGAAACAAAAGCATCTCTTGCAATGTACCCTTACCAACGCACAGGTTCATGTTCTCCGTTGTCGAGTGGGCGTCTCAATGCTAAGTATTCCTTGGTAAATCATATAGTGATACACAAAGAGGCAAAAAGCGGAGAAGAACTTCGACGTTTGCCATGACACAAACGAAAGCATCTCTTGCAATGCACCCTTACCAACGCACGGGTTCATGTTCTCCGTTGTCGAGTGGCCGTCTCAGTGCTAAGTATTGGCGATTAGTGTGGAAATGGAGGTGGTCCTAACATGATCATTTGGTCGGCGGGGACAGCCAGGTTGTAGAGGAGTAACGTCCAGAAAGACGAAGACCATGGCCGGGCACAATTTAGATGTTGTTGGGCCATGCTGACGGATATTTCAGTGGACACATCAATTACCCATTGCAACGCACGGGCATATGTGCTAGTCTTTTTCTATATAAAGTACTTAATGGTATGACAAAAAAGATAAATAAGCTAGAAAATGCCTAAAACATAGAAACATCTAGCCATTAATTTAGTATATCCTCAATTAAATCTATATCTATATCTATACCTAATATTAAAGGTCGGATCCTTTCATAGTTCTCCATAAGTCACGCGTTTATATCCATTGGTTTTATGTTACCCATAAAGATTGACGGCTGAGATTTAAAAATAGATTTGCAAAACGGGACAGAAAAAAACATGCACCCAGGGAATCGAACACAAACCTACCATCGTGATCCCTTTCTGTTCTTGTTTGAATACTACGGGGAGTCCTAGCAGAACACAACATAATTGCCCCCAATTATACGCCCCAAACCAACGTTTCCTTGCCTGAACCGTGTAGGACTTATAGAGTACTAAATAACCGATCGCAAGGCGTGCCGGAAGCGTCAAAAAACCACACGTGACTATTAAAATATACACCATCGTCGTGTGCCGCACAAACCAAACCAAACCCAACACAAACCGTCAAAGGGATCGACCAACAATGTGTCACCAATCGTTAAAAGGGAGTCGTCGTTGACTCAGGATTAAATCCAGCAACGATCGACTGTTTGTTCTGGAGGCAGCGACTCCAAGTTGCTCTGTTCCCCGAATCAACGTCGGCTTCCGTTCTCGCCGTGCCATCGCTGGATCCTGCGCACCTTCCGCTCCCATCTTCGTCTACCCGAGATTTTCATCGGTCTCATCCGATCCGGCGCATCATAGTGGGAGGGGGTCGTCGTTATGAGCGACCTCAACCTCGGAAGCGGCGACGACAAGCGGATGGTCGCAGTACCACTGGATCGCAGATCCCAGAGTACCCGGACAGGATGGCACCGCTGCTCCCCTCCCCTGGCGCCACCCCCTCTCCCTCCATGTCGGCCGCATCGGCGTTGGGCGTCGAGAAACAGGGACGACAAATGGCTGCTGATAGCCTGAATGCCTGATAGTCTGATGTATAGTTTCAAAAAGCAAGTCGTTTTTTCAAGACAGTGTTTTTCATGCAAGGGTAGATATCAACTCCGTGTGTTTCAGTACCAACGAAGATTGTATTGACGCCAAGTTGGCCATCCTAATGGCTACTGCAGAAAAAGAACGACAGCAGTGGAGATGGTAGTTGTGTTTCCAGATAAGTTTGTCTCTTTATTGCTTGACGAGGATGATCGAGAGAGTGGACCGTGTAGGGTTGGAATTCGAGCCGAGCCGAGCCGGCTCGACTCGCTAGAGCTCGTTTCGTTAACGAGTTGGCTCGACTCGACTTGTTACTATAACGGTCTCAAACCCAAGATTGGCTCGACTCGTATAACTTGCGAGCCGGCTCATTTAGCTTGTTAAGCTCGTTAAAGATATGAACATAAAACCCTCAAATATGATAAAAATGATTATGTACATATTAAACATATATATCACTAAACAGTTATAATTTCCTTATAACGCACGAGTCTTCTGGGCGGCTGGGCCTTCAAGAGTTGGGCCTTGTGTTATGCGCTTGGGACGCAGGGTGCTGAGTGCCTGATTTTTTTTCTGGATTTGGAGTCGCGGATCTTTTATACCGAGTCTAACGAGTTAAACGAGTACTTGTGAGATTGACTCGTTTAACTTGGTCTATAAACGATCTTAAACTAAAGCACGACTCGACTCGTTATTCTTCGAGTTTGAGTCGATTCGAGCCGAGTCACGAGCTACTCGTTTAGCTCACGAGTTTCGAGCTTTTTTTCCAGCCCTAAGTGGACGTCACCCAGCCGCCCCTGCTCTTCCCCACGATTTTGGGGAGTGGATGTCACCATGGATCGGGCCGCCGGCGTGGGTAAGCGGTCGTCCCCGCATGGAAGGGCAGCTGCAGCTGAGTTGTTTACAGGTAGCTGGGCAGGAACTACGATATCTGAAGCACGGCCACCGCTCGCCCGTGTAAACTGCAGTGTACAGGGACAAAAGGAATGAAAGAGATCACATGAAGGTTGTGATGGCTTGGCCGAAGAAGCTGCAGGTGATTGGCTACTGAAGCGTGTTGTATCCTGAAAGAACCAACAGTGAGAGAGAGACAATCATAAGAAGAAGAAAATGGGGGCCAAGATTGATAGTTTCTCTTCTTGTCCGTGGTCTGACTGTATTATTTTTGTGCAAGAAACAGGCACTATAATTTGCAAGACACGGGGAAGTGAAAAATATGAGCTCATGTTTCTTTAGAAGTTTATAAAAAGTGTAGTAAATTTCATGCTATTTGAAATGTTTTGTTGTCCATATTTCACCCATTTATATCCGCTGATTTTATATGTTAATCACAAATATTGAAGGCCGAGATTTTTTTTTTCATCCGCCGTTTGCCCGTTTCCTTAGGATAGACATAGACAAATTCATCCGATAATATTTTTTTGTGAAAATCTAGACTCGAACCAGGATGACAAGTTCATAGACGGCAGCGCACCAACCAACTAACCCAAGAACTGTTTTTGAAAAATTTAAGGAAGATGACTTCTTATTGGTGACGCAAGTTTTCTTTAAAACAAAACTTCCCAGCCCGATGAAAACCAAGTTTGGGCTGACCTCCCGACGCCCCAGTTTGGGCTGGACACGGTCGCTCTGCACTTTGTTCAATTTCCTTTTTTTTCTTTACTTTTTCTATTTCTGTTTCTATTTCTTTTCTTTTCTTTTTCATTTTTCCATTTTCCTTTCTTTCTGCTTTTGTGTACTATACAAAGTTCATTGCATGTTTTCTATACAAAAGTGTTCATCGTATATTTAAGGAAATGTTCACCCTATATTAAGAAAATGTTCATCATATTTTTTAAATGTGCATTGTATATTTTTAAAAACTTCTATGTGTATCGCAAAAAAATTCAACATGTATTTGAATATTTTTCAGAGTATATCACAAAAATATTCAATGTATATTTAAAATTGTCAGTGTGTATTTTAAAATTGTTCAGGACATATTACTAAATTTTACATTATATTTGAAAAAAATCATTATATATAAAACATTTCAACAAATGTTCGGGATTTCATAAGTTTGTTCATGTTTTTTGAAACTTTTGACCACTTTTTTCAACAATTGTTCATGCTTTAAAAGTTTTTCAAATTCAGAAGTTGTTCACATTTTTCAAATATTATTTCATAAAAAATTTAGACACCTATTATTTTAATATTTGTCATGTGAGAGATTAGGGACAGGCACAAGCGACAAGGACTAATATAAAAAAATCTCTAATTGTCTGCACATAAATGGCGCGCCAGGAGGTAGGTGATGGTCAGGCATGCGATATTTTTTCTCCCGTTACAACGCACGGGCATGTTTGCTAGTGATACTAAATAACAGCTGCTGGAGTAACTCCCAGGCTCCCGTTGTAACGTGGGAAGGAAACCAATCTTCTCTGCCTGACCTTCCTTTGACCAAAACTAAACACGACGCTCCAACCCTAGTCTGAAAAGAAAACCAATATTCTCCATATGACTCTTCTTTATTGTACGTTGCATTTCATTCCTCTCTTATCCTCCGCCTACTATACAAGAAGTCTCCTTCAACATGCGGATGGCTGCGCCGCTGGTAATTTTTCCGTATTTGCTAGGTACTATCTGATGCTAGTTAATTGTGTTCAGGATTTCATATGTTTAGTTCATGATTCAACAAAAATAATTGCTACCTTTGGATTTGCTACCCAAAATGGTGCCAGGCAAGCAAATTTCACTGGTAGAACATACTGCCAAAGAAAATAAATGCTTATAAATTTTGTTTCCGGGCATTTTAGACCACTAGCGTGCAAGGTGAAGCGAACACTACCATGTGGAGAACTAATCAGCGGTGTGCATCCTGCCAGGCATGCTACAGGTTGAGTTGCTGTTAGTGGTGTTCGGCCGAAAACGTTGCTGGAGTGCTACCGGTTAGCAGCGTTCGGCCCGAGCGCTGCTGGCTGTATACTACCAGCGGCGCGGTAGTAGCGTCGCTCCGGCCAAACGCTGCTACAAGGCACGTCTGGGCGCCACTAATGAGGGGGTCTTGTCCTACTGAGACACCGTCTCACCACCCCATCCCTCTAACCACGTCCCCACCTACCTCCTTTTCTCCAACGCTGGCAGCCTGTGCCCACTCTCCGCCGACCCTGCACCCCGGACAGTCAACCTCTTGTTAGAGTTAATTGCTGACATTTGCTACTGGTAATCAGATCTTATGTAATACACATGAACACTACTTGATTTGATGCGGAAATTAGTGGATAGTAGAGTGATTATACCTCCGTTGGAAGAGGCCATCTCGCTGGAGGAAGTAGAGTCTGATGTTGGTGATGAATTGCAGCAGCGTAGTCAATCACAACTCCGGCACCTCACTGGAGTAAGGCCAAGCCTTCACGTCAACGTCCAGTGCGGTCCTGATTGTATTGGGAGTAATTATGGGTTACCCTAAGAGATACCATGATCAAATATGTGCAGGGATGCCCTCGTTTATATATAACGTTGTATATGACGTGGGACCTGAACATGATCGTAATTAGCCCCTCAATCATAGGTGCAAATTGCTAATTATTGTTATTTACTGTTAATCCCATAATTAACTCATGGACCCACTTTAACTTATGGTAATTAACATATTAACCATTTAATCACTTAATATTTCAAACATTCTTCCACTTGATTGAATCGTTAACATCATTAGTGCATACTTCGACAAAGGCAACACACCAAGGTAATGTATTCACAACAATAGTATAATCGTTACTGGAACCCCAAAATATATAGCTTAAGACTTCATCTCGGAAGAGATAATTATTTATGGTGGGCAGTCTATATGGGCATGCATCATGCTCCCTAATTATGGTCCTAATAGTTTGTTTCTTTATTAATCATTATTTGCACTTAGTATGCGAAACAAACTTCCTTATTCCAAGTTGAAATATTGAGATATCATTATTTTAGTTACCCGAATAGTTATAGGTTTTCCATTAGACCGATGCTAGCAATATGTTCTCGAAAGAGATTTGGTGGCAAGCCTTTAGTCAGGGGATCAGCAATCATCAATTTAGTACTTGTATGCCAGAATTAATTGTTTGATCTTGGACTCTATCTTTCACAACAAGATACTTAAGTTCAATGTGTTTGGCAGCACCACTTGACTTGTTACTTGAAAGGAAAACTGCAACTTGATTATTGCAGAATAATGTAAGTGGTTTATTTATGCTGTCTACCACTCTAAGTCTAGGGACAAAGTTCTTAAGGCATACGGCTTGCCCGGTAGCCTCAAAACATGCCACAAACTCTTCTTGCATCGTTGAAGATGCAGTAAGTGTCTGTGTGAAGCTTTTCCATTAAATTGATTCTCCTGCAAGTGTGGAGATATAGCCTGGTCTGGTTTTCTTACTATCCTTAGAGCCTGCAAAATCAACGTCAGAGTAACCCATAATTTTTGGGTTGTCAGTCTTTCTATATGTAAGCATATGATTTTTAGTCCCTTACAGATGGCGCTTTACTTTCTTGACAGCTTTACAGTGATCTAAGTCTGAATTAGACTGATATCTGCCAAGCATTCCAGTTACATTTGCTAAGTTAGCACGCGTACATACTTGAGCATACATAATTCTCCCAACAGCGCCGAGGCGTAAGGAATTGTCTTCATTTGATCAATCTCAAAAGGCCAAACCTTAGGCAGCATTTGTGTAGCCAAAGGGAAGAGTTGCTGGAGTGGAAGGCGGCATCATAAAGATCCCAATATACTATTGAATTGGACATGTGTGGCACCTGCACAATTACTAGTGTCCGATAAAGTTAATAGAGATGATAAAGCTGAACTGATGTGGTAGGTGGGCCATCTAATAATTGTGCATAATCAAGTCGTAAATGTAGGCATGCCCGTCCCACTTTTGCGCCCCTATATAACGAGCACTCATGGAGCAGCTAGTATACATGAGACATGATGTTTTCCAAGGATTTGCCGCTTTACCGAGAGCCAACATTCATGGGATGTCGTAAGAATGAGAGGAATCGGGATCAGTTCTATAAGAATGTCTGGCAAACTTAGGATTCAAATTCCAGCGAGACCAATCTTCCTAGATGAATGGTTCAGTTTCCAACAAGCAGTTCGTGTACATAGCCTAGTTTTGCTATCTTAGAAGAAATGAAGAATTACATAGGAAATAGTTAATAGATGTAAAGGCTTGGGTACTGACTAGACCGACTTTCTATTTCGATAAGGGGATGATCCCAGCCTCTGCATCAGATGATGCACACAATCATTTTATTAAACGTAGATAAAGTTGAAGTCATCGATTATTAGCCAGTAATACAAATTAAAATAAAACATGACAACTACCGGTCGCACCCAAGACAGTCATAGCTCATCCACGTAATCTACAAGTAGCTCATCAATCAAATTTATTGAGTAAACCCTGCGCAACTGTTTGCAGCCGGCTATACCCAGAGGCTATGAGAGTCCGTGCGTTGACATGATGCAGTGATGACCACATATGGATGGAAGTCGTAGGCCTATAGATAACATGTAAGTAATTATGAATAGCTGATCTGTTAAAAACACAGTCATTTCAGCAATTCCATATTGTACAGGGAATGACACAAACTCCCACACAAATTTGTCCTTTCATCTTATGACGGATACAACTCAACTAGTTTCCAAACAAATTTGGGGTACTCGTTGGCGCTGCTAAATTGTATGTAACATGAATCGTGTGTTAGATCAAGGTAGTAAATGGACATGACGGAAATAAATGATGAATTATCTCGTTCTAATCACAAAAATAACATTTTTGCTAGCATGACGATTACATTTAGTCTGCTGCTTTAAACTAGTCTACAAAGCCTCATTGACCCGTGTAGTGGTCCAGAAGACGGCCAGTGAACAAGAAAAACAATCATACAAGGAATATTAATACTCACTCCGATCCATATTCATAATTGATGATTTAGTAAAAAGCTTTATTAAATCAGCGACAATTAATATGAATCAGAAGGAGCATTGTTAATTTCAGGGGAAAAAACCTACCAACAACTAATCATGGGAGAGAAGTTCTACTCATGAATGTACTAACCTAACAACAATTTTGTTTAACTTCTTAGGGGACCAAGTGCACATATCACTCTTCTGTACAAACTAAAAAGGGAACAATTCAAGAGTATCTCTGACCTTCCCTTAGTTTCATTCCTTAGTGGAATCTTCATAGCGCTTTATTCCAATAATGCACAATCTATGGTAGCTAAACAAAGAAAACAATTTTTTTTACCAGATATGTAGTCGCTCGCACCCAACTTCGCTTCGTTTCAGTCCATTTCACAGAAGATGATAAAACACACGAGGGTCGTCATTCGTTTACACACAAAAATGTGCAGCAAAGCCAAAGCAAATGAAGCAACTGGGTCCAGAAGAATGTGCCGCTGCTCCTCCTCGACAGCAACCCGGTCCACAAGGTGCCGCTGCTCCTCCACAACGGCCTCGCCGTCGACGAGTCGCTCGTCGGGGCGTGCGGATGGGGCCTAGAGGTCCACACCCATTGAGGATGTGTCGGGTTCGGATATCCATACCCTGCTTAACATGTACGCGCCACACAGCCGAGAAACACAAGCACAACAGCGAGCTTGGCCATCATTGCCATAGGCTATGCCTGGTGGGTCTCTGTAAGACGCTGAGTGTTCACCATGGCCATTTATAGCCTACTGTCAGCTCCAAGACGAGAGATACAGAGATGCACCGAACGCTGGTTGCGCTACAGCTAAAGCAGTTGACATCCCTCTGCAGTCCAAAGTAAGACAAAATCTCTTCTTGACACCACATTCAGCACTAATTGCGACGGTAGCCATTGATCATTGGCTAATGACGACGACACTGGAATATATAACATAGAAGCTGATCAACGCACAAGATTTATTTGTTTACACACACAACGTGAGTGTACAGAAAAATGAGAGCAAAAGACTACGAGCCCACCAAACGAGCCATGGTTCTCTTCGTCTCACTACAGACCGCAAAGCATACTGAATCAGGCTCCCCACATCCATCATCACTTGTTCAAGATTTCTGTCGCCACTCCCAACATCAACTTGGCCACGAAGCACCGTTTGCTTCCGAGGTTAATTTCTCTTCTGCAAGGCAAACCGGTAAGACAGCACATGTGAACATCATAGAAATAACAGCATTAGGTTTAACAGAGTACAGATTACTAAAGCAAGCAACGCTGCAACTCCACCAGAAACAAAACATCTCCTTCGCTCCCTAAAAATTTAATACACACGCCTCATCATCTTACAGTGTAATTCATCCAACATCCAGAACCACGACAACAATCCTACAAACATACCTAGGCACAGCACACTGAAAATGCAATGTGACCAGTGGATTCTTTGCAGCAGCAAAAGCGACATTTCTCATCAACCTTCCAATATCTCTTATCCAAATACAACGACCAAAGTTCTGAGGCAGCTACGACTCAGCTAAATAATGGGTATCTACATTGGACTCATGGCCGTCAAAAATAAAATCCATCTCTTATAAATTTCACCTAATATCACACACTTCTGTTAGTCTTAATGTGAACTCCATAGTTTGGCCCCTGAATGGATTTGGCGACCTCGATAGAGTGTAAGACTACCTCTGTGTGCATGCCATTGTTTTCTGCGGCGTCAGATCCATGATTGTCTTCCCTCGGCATGACCTGGCGTAGGAGGGAAATTCTAACTCCCGCTCATTGTAGGAGTGAAGGAAGCGACACACAGTACCCAGGCCTTTCTGCACAAGCCCAACAAAACATTTTTTTAAATTGCAATCTTCCTCTGCAGTATATGTGGTTCTATTAAGTGATGCTCTCCATTTATTCCCTAAATGTCCATTTCAATAGTTGTTGCTGTCCTCAATTAACGAAATAAGCAAACCATACCCCAAGACTAATTTGATGAACATTAATTACTGTCAAATATTTGCGGAAGACAGTGAGTCGGGATGTCCATTCATACACAAGTTCATATACATTTGTTGCTAAAGAGTCACATCAATATTTTGATTAATAAACACAAAATGCAAAACTCTAATCCATTAACAATAGTCACAAGGGAGCAAATGTACCTTGAGAACTTCTGGGCAGTTCTTATAGGCATTGTACTGCATCGACAAATGCTTGGAAGGACCCAAGCCAGTGATACAAAATCCTTCGATACTGATTGCCCTGGGTAGTGGGCAACAATTTCATGCAAAGATCTATCAACCAAAGAATACTTGCTCCAATCCCCAAAGCTTCCAGTAAAGTACAAGCAGTCTCTTCGAACTCCCGGATGATCTGGACCAAGGCAACCAGCAAACTCATGCATATTAAAGAACAAGCTACAACCACCAAGGCTATGTGTCCTCGCCCACTTCCTCTCTTTGGATTGCCACTGGAACACACGGTACAGCCTCCTTCTGATAATTAGCAATAGCTCACCATGACACTCTGCGAACCAGGCCGCCAAATTACCATCTGGTACTGTATGTGCGCTAAGTTCATCCCCAAGAAACGACAATACCACTGAATTCTTGTCAAACTTGACAACAGCAAGACGATAATTTGGATAAATCAACGCGTAGAGGGTCCCTTTCACGAACATCAGACTGTGAATGTTGTAGCCCTCATCGCACTGCGCCACTTGCCACTGAGCATCCCCAATGCGGCAGTAGTAGATGTCGCGGTGCCATGGCGTGAAGGCGAGGATTAGGTCATTGGAAAAGAGAATACCCCCAACACATTTCGGGGGATCGGGCAGGCGGGCTCGCTCGCCTGTGAGCAGGCCCGTCGTTGGAGGTGGCCAAGGTGGGCGACCGCACAGGGCCCCTAAAAATTTGGGGCCCCGAAATTACTAGGTATTAGTAGTATTATGTATACAGATTTAATCACACTTTGCCATTAATCCAGCGGCAAGGCCTAAGCAGCGTACGCAGCAATAAAAATCCAGCCCACGAGGCCAGCTAACTGCTTATTCACGTATCTATCGAGTGTTCCTGAATCCCATCGATCGCTAACAAGCCGCCGGTTTGCCTGCTTCCGCCACGAGCAGACGTCGTCTCGTCTCCTGCGGTCCTGCCTTCCGCCAATCGTCCGCCTGCTGGTTCCGCTAGTAGCCCAAGACGCCGTCCGCTGCTGCTTCCCAAGGTTCCGCCAGTCGCTCGCCTGGAAAGTCGTCCGCTGCTGCCTTCCTCGTCCGCGCTTCCGCCATCGGCGATCGCCCAGGCTGCCATTAGGTATACTTAATTTTATCCCTGTACTTGGTAAATTTCAAAATTTGATCTCCCTGACCTAGGTTAAGAGCAGGCCCTAGTTAGGAGTAGCGAGTAGGATCAGTTTGTTCTTGATCAGTTGTACATGTCTTTATATTTTTATTCACACTAATTAGGAAATTTCATGTTTGAATAATGAATCATTAAATTTCTTTGGTTTATATACTTTTTTTAGCTTTAGTGTTTGATATATGTCTAAATATTATGCAAAAGAAATCATGGTGGATTTGTGTAATAAATGGAGAGTACGAATGAGCTATATTAGTTCTTTTGTCACTAGTAGAAAACAGGGCTTTGGGCACAGGGCAGTTTTCACATTAGTCCCGGTTCAGTCACGAACCGGGACTAATGTGAGCATTTATCCCGGTTCGTGCGGCTAAGGCATTAGTCCCGATTCACCTGGGCCCTTTAGTCCCGGTTCGTGCCACCAACCGGTACTAATGGACTTTGAGGCATTAGTACCGGTTCATGGCACGAACCGGTACTAAAGGTCCAATTTTCAAACTAACCGCCCCCCCTCCCGAGGACCGCCTTTTTAGTTTTAGAAAAAATGAAAGAAAATGATGGAAATGTCAGAAAATAAAATAAAATAAGTTTCCCATGTGATATGTGGTCTAGTTGTTGGGAAAATTTACAAATATGAATTTCGACTTTATTTGCAAAATCTCTCTGAAATTTGTAAAATGGGCATAAATTTTGCATACGAACTCGGATTAAAAAGTTTTATATATGAAAAATCATCTACTCGAAAAGTTACATAAGAATTTAATCGGGGAACCCCGTTAAACATTTTCAAAATCCTCAAAAACCTAACAGAAAAAAAGTTACGGGGCTTTGAAAATCTAGAGTGGAAAAAATCGAAAAAAAATTCAAACTTACTAGTGGCGCACCATTTGCTAGGTGCGCCACTAGTAACAGAAAAAATATAGTTTCAATTTTTTTTGGAAAAATTGTGGTCAAATCTGGTCAAATAGTGATCAAACTGTGGTCAAACAATGGTCAAACTAATTATTCTAGAATATTAGTGTTACTAAATAATTATTTCAGTTATTTCGAATTTTGGTCAAATATGGTCAAACTATGGTCAAACAATGGTCTTACTAATTATTCAAGAAATATTAGTGTTACTAAATAATTATTGTTTTTTAAAACAATAGTTTCAAACTCAAACAGTGAAATGTGTCACTTCATGCTCAAGCAAAATTCCCGAAGGTTAATAGGATTGACATCTTACTATTGTCAGGAAAACAACAAGTGCAGACTTGGAAACGAGGGAGAATAGAACCCAGAAGTTAAGCATGCTCAGGCTGAGGGAGTGGGAGGATGGGTGACCGTTCGGGAAGCTAGATGATTTGGAATGATGAGGGATGGTTAGGGGATAAAAACCGGGACTAAAGGGCCTTACCAACCGGGACAAAAGCCCCTTTTTATGCTAGTGTGTGATACGACTCTTTTTGAAATTTTGGGCCCAATTTTGATTTTCGCCCCGGGGCCTCGAATTTCCGGAGACAGCCCTGCCTGTGAGGAGGTGGCGGATGCGGAGCTCGGGGCGGCTGGCGCTGGCTATGGCGGCGCGACAGCCGAAGGAGTGGAAGCAGGTGAGGCTGAGGACTTGGGGGGTGAAGAGCCGGCCAAAGCAGGTGGGTCTTCCATGGGCTAGGGGGCGCGTGGGAGGCGGAAGCGCAGGATGCGGCGGAGGGGGACGTGGAAGAGCGCGGCAGACGTCTTGTGGTGGACGAGGAGTAGCGGACCCTGCAAGGTGAGGTTTGAGGAAGACAGCGGGAGGCGAGCCCGGTAGACCCGGCAGGCAGCGCGGAGGGCAAAGATGTCCTCAAGGGTCGTCAAGCGGCTCGCGATCAATGGGATCAGCTCCAGTAGGAAGTAGGGCGAATGCGAGGTGGTGTCTTCGGGGTTTGTGGAGGATGACGACGAGGACGTGGTGATTGTGGAGGCGAGGGCGGTGGCCGCCGGCAAGGACCTTGTCCGGCGCTTCCCCGACTTCCCCAACGAACCCATTCCTCGCCGCCGCATCTTCACCGAGTGCGGCGCTGCGTGCGGTACTGGAGGTGAATGTTATCGTGGTCATATTGTGTTGTACATGATCTCCTCATATCTAGGATCTGCTCCAACGGCAGGCCTAGGTGCCACTTATATAGGGTGTTCGCTTTTCCCTCTGAGAAACAAATGCGTGTACACCGTAACTGAATAACACATCAGAGAATATTTAGGTTTAACTGTGATTTTTGTAGGACAAAGCTAAGCTTTACTGATGATAACCACATGAAGTGGGATAGAAATCGGATTATGGGGGTTAGCCGACCAGACGTGGCACCCTGGACTGAGAGGAAGAGAATGCTTAGCTAGACTATGAGCGTCGCCGTTGATGGCGCGACTTTCAAAAATAAAATCTTCTATTATATATTATTAAAACGATAAAAAACGAACGGTGAAGATTTATCGTTCTAGAGTTATGATATCTAAACGGTCTAGATTCATCAGTATACCAAGGTTTTCGATCCCGAGCGGATCTTTTTTCTCAAGGGGCACCGGAATTCGTGGTTACTACGGTAACCACGAAATACCAAAATAAATCGGTTGCAATTTAAAATAAAATTTTGAAAGATAGTTATTTAACTCTTAAACGTTAGAAACCTTGCCCTGGCGTATTGGCTATTGGGCCGTAGCTTTCGCTTGCTCCGATTCTGTGCTAAGGAAAGGATGCCTTTCCCACTACGCCACAACCAGTTATGTTGTCATAGAAGAGATGGTTTATATTTAACTCTACAGCTAGCGTTTGAATTCCAAATTTTCAAAATTTTCAAGATATTTTGCTCAGTGTGAGTGTTTCTCGAGGGGGGACGGTAAACTCGGTAACTACGCAAAATCACAAAATTTAGTTCGGCAACCAAATCAGTGATCTGGACATCGGCAAGAAGACACGCATATACTGCAATTACTGTGGTTCGTGGATGATGGGTATGGTTTCCTCCTTCGACGTCTTAGTTGTGGTGGGGTGCCCGATCTGGAATTCAATGGCATGTCTTGGATGTTTCCCTGATCTGATTCGTTCAACGGCAAGGGCTTCACTTCTCGCGAGTCACCTTGGAGGTCGGCAAAGCTGCATATCAGCGATGGAGCCGCGTCGAGTTCAGGTGAGGAGGTGATTCGTCATTCTTTTCTCGGCTGCTGGAGGTTGGTGACGGGCGTTGGTCTTTACTTGGCTTGTACTTTGATCTTTATGATATGAATGAGACATGTATTATCATGAAAAAAATACCAATTACCATGCAAATAAACTGCAATCAATGCGAAAAAAGGCACGCATGTATATGGTACAAAGTACGTAGGGCACGTATAAGGCACACCACCTCTGTTGTAGACACATGGCAGATGTATTTGCCGACTGTGAACTATAAGCCGGGTGCTTTTTCCGGTAGGTACCATGTGGTCCCTATAAGCCGAGAGCTTTTCTGCAACACTCGGCTTATAGATGGCCATAAGCTGAGTTCATCGGATTTGTTGGGTGTTTTTTTTTTCTAGAGTCGGCTTAGAGGAACATAAGTCGAGTACCCGAAAATAGCTCACGCTTATAGGCTAACACATGGGAAAACATGATTTTCCTGTAGTGCATCAAATATACTAGATTTTTCAAGCAATGTGCATTCAAGCAGATTTTTGATATGTTTAAGTAGAGAAAGGTAGCTGCACAATGAAACCTGCACAACAATGGTATTCCAGAAAATACAAAAAGTTGGATTCCAATCTTCGAATAGATACAACCTCCAATTGGAATAGCAGATTGTGTACTATAACACGATTGTGGATGTATCCACATTTGTAAAGATTTGAAGTTTCTGATTTTCACTTTGCAATGTTTTTTTCAAATCACTCCATAAGTTTACCAATGATGTCATGTACAATGTTTATTCAATGACCACCTTAAGAAAATGCTTTGTTCTACGGTTGCAGAGCGATGCCATGTTTCAATTTTCAATGTATTTACAAATACACGAAAAATCATGCAGCCTACCTACAAATTTTCATGTGTAACAGAAGTTATTCAAAAACATATACCATTTAAATTTGAAAACCCCTAACCCGTGCAGTTGCACAAGTTGACGACTAGTATATAAAAGGTGGATTGCAACTCGGACAAAATAGCCTAACTACAACCGGGATAGCCTCTTCGAACCTTATCTTACAAGTCACAAGCCAGCCAAGAAAAGACAAAAACAAAAGAGGCCGGCCTGTGCCACGAGATGCCGTACCAACAGAAAAAAGACAATGGTCATGAAAATCAATGATGCAAGATAGATCCAACAATTAAAAACTTAGATTGGACATCTATAAAAATACATTTAGATGTAACTTACTCCACTACTATGCGCCGAGTAGCATTTCCGGTATACAATCGGTTGCACTTTCCAATGTTTAATCACTATGCGCCGAAGGAGGAAACATCGAGGAAACTTCTCGGAAGCACCGAAACGAAACCATTTGATGGAGATCTTAACAAGAAATATGTTTCAGCTTCCTGGAGAAGTTTCAATCTCATATTATCCCAGTATAAAATACCACAGAGCCATCGGACATATCGGCCGGTTCCCACAGCTCAGTCTCACCAACTATGTACTACACCTGATTTGCAGGAGAGCGAGCTAGGCAGAGACGATGAGCTCCCCAGCGGCGGCCGTGAAGGTGATCGGCGCATCGGACAGCCCGTTCAGCCACCGCGCCGAGATCGCCCTGCGCCTGAAAGGAGTCCCTTATGAGCTCATCCCAGAAGACCTGAGAAACAAAAGCGAGCTGCTGCTGGCCAACAACCCCGTCCACAAGAAAGTTCCGGTGCTCCTCCACGGCGACCGCGTGATCTGCGAGTCCCTCCTCATCGTCGAGTACGTCGACGAGGCCTTCCCCGGCCCACCCCTCCTCCCCGCCGACCCATACGAGAGGGCCATGGCCCGCTTCTGGGCCAGCTTCATCGACGGCAAGGTAGGCAACCTACCCGACGGTGGCCGCACACCTCACTCCTCGCCCAGCTTCAGCCGCGGATAAGAAAACCACTGATTTTTTTGGCCTGCACCGTGCAGTGCTCGAAGGCGTACTGGCTGGCGCTGTGGGCGGAGGGCGAGGCGCAGGAGGGGTTTGTGAGGGAGACCAAGGAGAACTTCGCGCTGCTGGAGGTGCAGCTGGAGGGGAGGCGGTTCTTCGGCGGCGACGCCATCGGTCTTGTCGACATCGCCGCCTGCGGGTTGGCGCACTGGCTGGGCGTCTTCGAGGAGGTCGCCGAGGTGAGACTGGTCACCGAGGACGAGTTCCCTCGCCTGTGCCGCTGGGCAAAGGAGTACGTGTCCGACGAGAAGGTGAGGGCGTGCCTGCCGGACAGGTCGCAGCTGCTCGCCCGCTTCGCTGCCAATAAGGGGATGTTCGTCGCCATCGCCAAGTCCATGCTGCCGCCCAAGTAGCTAGCCAGTGTGTCTACCTGTGCCCATCCATGGATGTGCACGTGGGAGCGCATGGGTGTGGCAGCAGGTGTGTGGGCAAGGTTACCGTAGCCAGCCAGCGATCGCTGTTGTGTCAGCTTGTGCTGTTTTGCTGGACAGAATAAAAAAGAGGAACGTATTGGACGAAGCAATGTGTAGGACAGAGTTTTGTGGGATCCCTCCCATGGTTGTGCTGCTCCTGGAGCATGCACTCTGGCTGGGTAGTTCTTCCAGGTTAGTGAAATAGCTAGTTCTTCCAGGTGGCGCAAGATATCTTCAGAAGGGTGCATGGCTGGGGAGCTAACGTTCGAAGACTGTGCCAATGATACTTGATTTCTTGTGCTGGATTATGAGTTGTTTTTCTATGGTTTTTAGGTGTTTTGCAGAGTATTGTTCTAAGTGTTGTGTTGCATTCCTTATTAGATACGATCCATATGTCTAGTAATGGATTGTTTTCCTTCCCTGATGCCAAATATTTGCATCTTTCTGGAATTTTTGTTTCAACATATACATCACATACATATATGACCCCAAAAAACGCGTCTAAACAAAACATAGTATGCATCTGAATTTTGCATAACACGCATTTTCTAACATACTATAATAATTTATATGTATCTATTCCAAGAATCGAAGAGCACCGTGCCATTGTTACATTGCTATTACAAATATATAAAAGATGAAACAAACAATAAGCAGAATACATTAAGACATCCACCTAACAGCAACTAAACTGCGGTTTAAAAACTGTTTATTTATTGTCAAAGGGGTGCCCTCGGGAACGCGAACAACTGATAGTCATAAGATACTTTTATCAAGTAGTGGGAAGACTATAAGTAATCCGGCAAAAGGGGGATTATTCAGAGCAGGCTCAATGGACAATGGGGATGGAATAATCCAGTCCCAGCCGTCAAAAGAATTAAGCCTGAAGCAACATGTTTGTTTTATAGGATTAAACATCCAGCCTTCAGAGCATCGGCGTAAGCATCTGTTGCTCCGTCGGCTCTCCTCCGTCCGCTGTCCCTCTTTCCTTCATGTATGACATGCTTGCAATTTCCTCTGTCCTGCACTCCTCCTTCACCCCTTCGCTCTGCATGCATTGTCTGGCCCTTCTGTTACGTCACTGGACACAAGGGGTCAGCTGCAACCATGACTCGGCCAACTTGGCCCAGGTCCCCGTTGGCCATTGGGACTTGAACGACAACATATCTTAGTTCATCTACAGTTGCAGCATGCTATCCCAACCACCGCACCACCTGGGAACCATCTACACACTGTAACAAACGAATTCACCATGCAAACATATTCACTTTAATTAGAAATAAAAATCAAACCAGTTTAGCTACCTATACGATCTAGGGACCTTAAAATCAGAGGCTTGGCTTTGCTAAAGGTGTTCTTATTAAAAGAGGAGATCTGTGGTGTTAGTGCTAGAGAAAAATCAAGCAGGATATTCAAGGAATCTATGGATATGTTACTTGCCTGCAGAGATCGACATCTGAGAACAAACTCAACGACTTCGCAGAGGTAAATCGGGGTGCCACCACCCACCAGTCCTATAGTAGGTTTTAAAGTTGTCAATGCACCACATACGGCAGTAGCACCATCTACTTCAGAACCATCGGTACAAGTTACACTACCATGCAGGAATCATCACCACAGTTAGATTGCAGCCTTGTCAGAACATGGAAGTTAGTACTTGAACAAAATCAAACAGGCTATGCAGGGAATTTACTGATATGTTACTTGCCTGCGAAGATGGACAGCCAAGAACGAACTCAACACCTTCAGAGATTTAAATGTTGTGCCACCAGTCCTCTAGTAGGTTCTCGAATTGTCAATGCATCACATACAACAACAGCATCTCTACTTTAGAATACCACGGGTTCACCTTACCATACCTTGCATGACCATCGCCATCGTTACACTAGTGCAGAACCGGGCAATAGCACCGGTTCGTAAGGCCCTTTAGTGTCGGTTCGGTAACCGGCACTAAAGTGTGGGCACTAAGGCCCCCCCCCTCAGTACCGGTTCAGCACGAACCGGTGCTAGAGGGCAACCACGTGGCACGAGCCAGCTCCGGGACAGGGAGCCCTTTAGTATCGGTTGGTGACACCAACCGGTATTAAAAGGTTTGTGGGTTTGGTTTTATTTTTTATTTTTCCTTTATATTTGTGTTATCAATTTAATTTAGGATTGTTTTACGTTATAATGAGTTGTTATACTTGATATGGATATGGATATGGCATATATATACTTGATCACTTAGCTAGCTAGGATCCATCTAGTTCAAACTAATTTGCGGTTTCTTTCATAAATGACATATGTAATAACTCATCATCATCATCATCACATATTAATATAGAAATAAACTCTTGCATCATATCATCAGAACAACTATATATATATATATATATATATATATATATATATATATATATATATATATATATATATATATATATATATATATATATATATACTAGCTAGCTAAAAATCACCGTAGTCGTCATTACCACTATTTATCATCATAGTCATTACCGTTATCTAATCACCACCAACACTAGCTTAAAGAAGAAACATTCACTTGTAACAGAAGCAAAGATATCATTGAGTTCAACATGGTCATGATATTATAAGCGTTCACAAGCAAATCACTATTTGAGATTAATTAAGTTCAGGACGAGAATACGAACATGAGAGGACAAGTACTAAGAGCATGAACTAGCTAAATCACTCAGGTAAAATAGCATAGAACATGTATAGCTCTCCTGATTCATCATACTGGAGCATGCATATGAATCTGTCTCCTAATCGTGGGTTGCGCTTCTCCTTGTTGCCCCCTAGTACTTCTTTGCGATCGTTAACAATTTTGCTCCAATCTTTCACTATTAAGCATTCATTGATTTCAGAAATGCACTCATGTGCAATGTAGTATATCTTGATCGTAAGCTAATCATTGACATGCGACCTTTTGTCTCGATCCACTGAGGCACAACTGTCATCGGGAGTCCCTGTTGAAGAACATCGTATATAACTAATATACTTAGCAATGAAATTTTAGCTTCAAAAATAATGTATGCAAAAGATGCACTAAGGACAAATAGTAAAAATCTTACCATCTTTCGATTATAGATGTGACCGTAGTTCAATACGATCACTATTGGTCGCACGTTTTGAGTACTAACATTTCTAAGTGCAGAAAAAAAAATTGTCTTGACAGTATGAAGATCCTCAAGCCATGAAACACAATGACTTATCTCCTCGCAGTTTAGTTCAGCCCCGGGACAGTAGTAGGTCCTGTCTACCAAGCGCCGGACATGTTTGCTTGAACCGAAATAAGCTAACAATAGAAATTAGTTGTCAACTATTTTTGAATCAACAATATCAAAGACATAAACATGGTTGACAAAAACTCACATCATGGTAGAACTGGAGGCGTCTGCACATCGACCCAGATGTCTCTATTACCTTCAATATCATCTTCCGGACGAATATCAAAGGTGATAACCATATCAGGCTCAAATGCATAAGCCTTGCATAGTGCTTGTCAAGTTTTGCATTCAAAATGGGTGTATGTGTCTGCATTTTATAATTTGACGTTGAAAGTATACCCATGCTCGGTCTTCAAGTAAACTCTCTATACCTCCATATCATTCATCGCACTGAAACCTTTCTTATCCAAGACAAAAATTCGAGCATGGCAGGGGTTGCGCTAGTAGAATAGTGAAAATTTAAAATTATAAGTTCAAGCAAATGAAGCATAAGTCATGCTTTATTACGAAAAAAATACTTGCCGCTGTGACTTATTGTATCCACTTCGAATGTCTCATCCAGCTTGATGCTGAAGAGCCTATTATCAACAAGGAAATTTCTGTCGCACAGGCCGCGTTGGTCTTCACAGTGTTCGCACATAATGAAATCTTTTTCATCGTCAGACGACATTTTTTATGTTCATATAGGTGAAACATTAAACACTTACTATCTAAAATTAATTAATATCTAACTAATTCTAATATTCATCTAACATTTGACATTAATATCTAACATATATTTCTATCTAATTCATCTAACATTTGACATTAATCTAACATTTATATAAACTAAAAATATATATATAAATTAAAATAAAAAACAGAAAAAATAAACTAGTTAAGTTCTATATATAGATGAAACATTACTAGTTCTATTATTTCAACTAATTCAACTAGTTCTATTAATTCAACAAGTTCTATTAATTAATTCAACTAAGTATTTACTAAAAATAAATTAGTTATATTAATTCAACTAGTTCAAATCTCATATACCTAATTAATATTTAACTTTTCTATCTAATTTATATCTAGCATCTGACATTCATCTAATTAACAATTTGACATGCATTAATCTAAAAAACAGAAAACAGAAAATAAGTAAAAAAAATGTGTGTATGTGTGTGTGTGTGTGTGTGTGTGTGTGTGTACGAGCGGGGGCGGCGGCGTACGGGCGGCTGGCGTACGGGCGGCGGCGCGACGACGGGGACGGCGGCGTACGGGCGTCGGCGCGACGGGGGCGGCACGATGGGGACGGCGCAACGGGGGCGGGGAGGCCGGGGCGCCGCACGCGACGACGGGGACGGGGACGGCCGGGCGCGCGCGACGACGGGGGCGGGGACGGCCGGGGCGCGACGATAACGACGGGGACGGGGCGCGCGGCGACGACGACGGGGACGGGGCGCGCGGCAACAGAAACTAACTGAATTTTTTCATAAGTGTTGTATATATAGGAGAGGCCATTAGTACCGGTTGGAGCCACCAACCGGTACTAAAGGTGGTGCGCTGCCTGCACAAAGTTTAGTCCCACCTCGTTGGGCGAAGGGCAGCCGCACTGGTTTATAAACCCAGCCGCGGCTGCCCTTTCGAACTCCTCTATAAGCAAGCTTCTGGGCCTAACTACGGCGCGTTGCCCTGTGAGTCTGCTGGGCCTTGTGGGCCTGAAATTGCACGCCCGTGGTCTAGGAGGCCCACAGGACAGCGCCCCAAATTTTTTGATATAGTTTTTTTCTTTTCTGCTTTATTTTTTCTTCTATTTATTTCTGAGTAGTTTTTTTCTTTTCTGCTATATTTATTTTCTTCTATTTATTTCTGAGTAGTTTTTTTACATAGTTTTTTCTTTTCTACTATAGTTTTTTTTCTTTTCTGCTATTTTTTCTTTCCTGCTTTATTTATTTTCTTCTATTCATTTATTTTTATATACCATGCCTTTCGGTGTAACTAATGAGTTTTCGTCTGAAACCGGCCCCGATACTTTGAAAGAGATTGTCCAGTTTGTACACGAAGTGCATTTAGTTTTTGCCATAACAGAAGAAATCCGAAGTTGCATTGTAATAAGTTATTAAAAATAAAAAAGAGGTGCAATGCTCATTAATTAGCTTCAAGCCTTTCGGAATAGTGTAAACTGCACTGCACATAGCTCCGTGCAGTCTACCATATTCCTCAAGGCTTGAAGCTAAGCAACGTGAGCATTGAGCCTCTTCTTCATCGTCTCTGCACTCAGGGCTTGTAAACCGCTCCTAGTCCCTCTCTCTTGGCGAGGTGGGACTAAAAAACAGCTTACTAAGAAACTGTAGTATTGGTCACCCTTTAATACCGGTTGGAGCCACCAACCGGTACTAAAGGTGGTGCGCTGCCTGCACAAAGTTTAGTGTCATTTAGCTCAAAACAAATCATTAAATGCACGAAAAATATCAAATGAAGGCAAAAATGGTTGAAAGTTGATGGCGTCGCTTTGAATGGTGCATACTGAATGCACAAAAAGTCTGGAGTTGTAATAAGTTTTAAAAAATGAAATGACTTTGTAACAGATGAGTTTAATTTCGTTAGAAACCCGGATACTTCGAAAGAGATTGTCCAGTTTGTAAACGAAGTAAATCCAGTTTTTGCCGTAACCCTCTCTACTTTTTTGAACATGCTATGTGGGTGAAATGATGATACCATGCCAAGTTTCTCAAAACAAATCATTAAATGCATCAAAAATAGCAAATGAAGGCAGAAATGGTTGAAAGTCGATGGCGTCGCTTTGAATGGTGCATACTGAACGCAAGAAATATAAGAGCATTTAGATCATGATCTTATCTTTCTTTACAGTCTGAATTGTCAATATGATCTTATACAGCAAAAATACTTTGATCATCAATGATCTTTTTGTGTACAATTTGAATTTTCAATATGAGTCCTCAACGATTTATAAACCGGTGAAGATTCATATTGCGGCCACAAATTCTACACATAGAGTTCAATGAAGACCAAGTGCTTGTGATAGTTTGAGAATAAACATATTTAAGGTGGTAAAATCCTTGTTAGGGGAGCGAGGTGGGACTAAAAACAGCTTGTCATAACCTAATTAGTACCGGTTCATGGTACGAACCGGCACTAAATGGTGATGGTGGGGCCATAGCCTAGCCGCAGGCAGCCACAGCCTCTTTAGTACCGGTTCGTGGCATGAACCGGTACTAAAGGTTCGCCACGAACCGGTACTATTGATCGCCGCCACGAACCGGCACTATTGATCACATTAGTGCCGGTTTTTTAACAAACCGGCACTAATGTGCTTCACATTTGACCCTTTTTCTACTAGTGTTAGATTGCAACTTTGTCAGAACATTGAAGTCAAAGATATTAGGTAGACCATGGATTAGATAGAGGATTGTACCTGGTAATAGGCATTGTATGCACATAGTTAAATCTTCCCTCCAGCCAATATTTTTCTTGGGAAAGTTGGTCAAACACAGAGAAATTTTACCTTAAAAAAACAAAAGGATGCAGTTGTGGATTGCCTCCCAGAACTTGGTGTATGTCGATCTGCTTGCCGCATTGGCAGAAGACTGCTCTGCAGATTGCTCGGCTGCGTCCAAGAGGCGGCCACGAGGCCGACCTCAGAGTGCAGGCCGAAGATGAAATTGATATCCTACCTTTTCTAGCTAGCGGCATAGAACTACCAGTATATAGTACAATGAAAATTACAAATAGCTAACTGCGTGTGTAAAAAAGTACAGATGAAACTGAGTTTCTGATTTCTTCTTCCAACGTATATGGTGTTTCTCTGCTTAAAAGAACACCCTAATCACACATATCCACCATGTAGATTGCAACACTGTTCTACGAACCGGCCAAAATATGCCTATGAAAAATCGTTTCTATATAACACACATCTATACCAGATTTACCTACGTTTGTAGTTCTCTTTTATGCCAGGAAAGGACCTTTGTCTCAAAAAAGGAAGAACCTTAGAAGGCAAAGCTGAGGGTTGCAAGGAGTACCAGTCAAGATGTGATGACAACCGTGGCTGAGGGTTGAATCCATCTGTACATCAGGCGTTTGCATCTACCGTCAGGCGTGTCTGGGGCTGCAACCTCTGCCGATCTACACCAGACGAAGATGGGTGACATAGGGTGCAATCTGGATCGATCTTCTCTCCGGTCTCACTTCTCCACGGGTCATCCATTGCCATCCCCCTCTACAGATCGCAGATGCCGCTGCCTCCATCTCCTTTGACCTTCGTTCTTCACAAAATCATGTGCCACTAGTTCCTGTCCTCCTATCAAACCTCCTTCCCTTTTTTCATGTGGGGTATTACTTTTATTGATGGCATTGGCGGCTAACTTGTTTTGACCTCGTAGCCTCGCATGTGGACATAGGCGGCCCGACGGCAGCCATGGCCGATCGGTCGACCTTACCATGGAGTCATAACTCGGCGCGGCGGCAGCCACGGTCCATCGGTCGACCATGCCATGGAGTCGTAACTCAGATTGTGCAGGGATAATAGGAAGATACATATTGCATGAATATGTTTTAGGAAGGATCGATCCTTTGCTTTGTATGGAGAGAGAGAGAAAGAAAGAATAGGGAGGAGAGATCGGTGGAATTGCATGAGTATATTTTAGGAAGGATCGATCCTTTACTTTGGAAAGAGAGAGAGAAAGAATAGGAAGGAGAGACCGGTCACCGGTGGAATAGTAATTAGATCGGTAGTTAGTAGGAGGGATAGGTGGAGTAGTAGATGGAGATCAGGAGATGGAAGTTAGGATTAAATCTCTTCTGTCACAAACTTGAGAAAGGTACGTGGGCCTTTGAAGTAAATAATTCTTTTCGTAGAATTGAAAAAAAATATCATTGACTCGGTTCCACTAGATTAACAGTTTCTAATTTCTGAGATAATTTCTTGGGAGTCTGTAATTAGTATAGGTATAGATAGATAGATAGATAGATAGATAGATAGATAGATAAAGATTAAATTTAAAATCTAATAGCTAAACTAATCTTACTGATGTGGGTTAACATCGAACCTCGTTTGTTGACTCCAATTAGTAAATATAAGATATATGACCGGATTGCCCGTAGATCCCTATATCCACAATCAAATATGGGAATGACATGGGATGTCCGCGCAGCCCTCCATGTAGGTGTGGCCCACCCCGGATCACTTTTTCTTTTTCTTTATTCTTTCGTTTCTCTTTGTCTCTCCACCTCCGTCAATCACATACATTTGACCGGGCAATTTAGGGAAGATGTAGGGAACATGGTTGCATGCATGCATAAATGAGGGTCAAAACGGACACGCCTGGTCACTGGCCGGCAACGTCCGTGGGCGTTAGGGGATCAATATTAGCCAATCATGGTTGTATATGCTCTTAGGTCATCAAGTAGGGTTCTGATTTACCACCACCAAGTCGTACTCCCTCTGTCCGAAAATACTTGTCGAAGAAATGGATGTATATAGACGTATTTTAGTTGTAAATACATCTTTTTTTATCCATTTCTCTGACAAATACTCCCTCCGTCCCATAATTCTTGTCTTAAATTTGTCTAGATATGGATGTATCTAGTTAAGTTGTAGTGTTAATTAGATACATTCGTATCTAGACAAATTTAAGACAAGAATTTTGGGACGGAGGGGGTATTTCCAAGGGTGGGAGTAGGTGTTAGTGGTGCAGGACATTTTCACCTTGTGCTAGCTGGCTCCAGAGCATGGGAGGCTTTGTTCAGCAAGGGAGAGAGTCGATCTAGAACAGAGAAGCAAAAGCACTCGCTTGGTGTCACTCTTCAATCTCTGTCTTCCATCACCTCACATTCCTCCGCTTTTCCATCACCTCACATTCACTCACACAACCGAGGAGTGTATCATATCTATAGACGTACATGACACAACCGATCTAACAAGTACCAACTTTCCCTCACACGTACGATATCGACTTCCCAACAGCACGGCTACAAGCGTACGGCTCTCTAGAGACACTACTCTAAGTACAAATTTTCTAAAGTGCTACAGGAAATGAAACCACCACCCGCCTGCTACTCTCTAGAGACACTACTCTAAGTACGGACCACAATGTACGCCGCCCTGCGAGGACGGTAGTTGCGCACTGTAGCAGATGAGCCGTTGTACCTACTGCGAAGTAACTAGTTCTCTTGCTGAAGCAACGAGCCGAACACATATATTCGCTTTCGTAATGCGCCGCGTAATGTACGCATACCCGCTTTCGCGCCTAGCCGCAGCGCATAAATACTAGCGTACGCACATAGCACGCGTCACAGCCAAGCCCACGAAAGCATCACAACAGCAAAACACCGACTACTCAAGGGAAATCCATGGCATCTGCCGCGCTCTTCGTCCTCCTCGCCATGGCAGCCATGCAGTCGCAGACCGCGAGGTCCGAGAAGGAGACGCACCTCAAGGTGTACTGGCACGACGTGGCGAGCGGACCGGACCCGACGTCGGTGCCTGTGGCGCGCGCGGCCACCACCAACACTTCCAAGGCAGCCTTCGGCCTCGTGATCGTCATCGACGACCCGCTCACTGACGGGCCCGGCCTCAACTCATCCAGGCTCATGGGCCGCGCCCAGGGCACCTACATCGCCGCCGGCAAGGACCAGCTGGCGCTGCTCATGCTCATGAACTTCGTCTTCACCGCCGGCAAGTACAACGGCAGCAGCGTCGCCATTATGGGTCGCAACGCCGTGTTCACCGAGGTTCGTGAGATGGCTGTCGTCGGCGGTACCGGCGTTTTCAGGTGGGCTCGGGGGTACGCACAGGCCAGGACGCACACCTTGGACCTCAAGACCGGCGACGCCACCGTTGAGTACAACATATTCGTCATGCACTAGTCTCGACCGTGATCAAATTTTAACCGGAGTTAAATACCATGAATAAGAATTGTATGCTCTCGCTGCTGTTTAACTTGGTTTCATTTCATACAATGGAGCTGCTTTCCGTGAACCTTTTTCCCGAATTCGTGTGATATCAATGACAATGAAATGTTTTCGCAAAAAAAAAATGACAACGAAATGAATGGTGTTGCTGTTTATGTGTTACAAGTCGTTCCTCTTCTTTTTAATCTTTTATTAGGCTGTGCGCATAGTTGATATCTGACTTAGTCTTGATATTGTATCATTATAGAGGTCAGATGTAATTGTTATGAAGATGGTATCATCTTAATCTTAATATGTTACTACTAAAAAAGAAAATTAATTACATCATTGCTGTTGCTTTGATTCTCATCAAAATAGCCGGTGGGAGGCAAGAATGTCTGATGTAACAGTGCCAAGAAGGGATTGTAGTAAGTTGGAACGACATGGAACACTTCCTGTTGTACATCGGATAGAAAACAATTATCAGACGTTTCATACGCTGTGAATACACCAGTTCAAATTAGTGTTGGTTTTCTCTCGTATACTAGATCAATGATGGCGCATGTTGTCATGTCCATCCATTGTTTCTATTAAAGGAGAGTTAAAACGTTCGCCTCACCACATTCTGTCCTCCGTTATTTTTCTTTATCGCCCTTCTCCACTCCTCTTTTGATTTTTTCTCTCCTCGCCCATCTCTCTCACATATGTAAAACTCGCTCTTTCTATCTCCGACTGCGTCTAGTTTTCTCATGTGTTTTTCCTTACCAAATCAATCATCTCCTAGGTTCTCAACCATGTCTTCTCCATCACCCCGCGATGGCTATCCACTCCCGCTCGAATACCTCTGCAATGGTCCCACTTAGACGCCATTGCCGCCTTGATCACGCGATCCTAACACCACCACCTTGCTCGTGCAGCTGGCGTCGGTGGTGGAGGAGAGGAGGCATGACCATTTGACATATATGGCCTGAAGAACCGCAGCGACAAGCAATACGCGTGGGTGCATGTGGGCGCGGTGACGGCACATCCAAGGCGGTGCAGGTTTCCATGTTGGGCACAGGAAATGGCTCAACCTATTGACAAATAACTTCTGCCCACTTGACCCAATCTTCATCTACCCATCCACGATCCGTCAGGAATTGAAATCCTATGATCCATTTCATGCATGCAAACCAAATATTAAAGAATTTATGTAACGACTATCGTATAGCAAGTCATAAGTCATAACCATACCATAGCTAGGCAATCCTTGCCTTGGGCTTAAGGGTGTTCACTATGAGCTCATCCTCAAGCAGGGCCGATCCATACATATTCACGGCCCTGGGGCGAGACGGCAAAATGGGGCCCTTGTGGACAAATGAAGATGTACAATATATTGTATTTCAAAAGCAATTCAGTACATAACATAGATTGATGGTCCCGAGAACTACATCATAATAGTATGGAAACAGTATAGTTCTACAAAAGATCGCTCTTCTAAGTGGCACAAAGAGACCATCATCTCGCTCTTCTAAGTATGAAAACCTTGTCAAAACTGATAGCAACTTGAATCGTTTGTATTTTTTTTTACTTTCTTTTCTCACTGATAAACAATTTTTTGAACACAATGTCACCAAACAATTGCAAAAAAAGCTGTCATTACATGGAACAAAAGCACCTGAATATGGGCATATGGCTTGATGTCGAATTGTCGATGTAGCTTTCAAGATCTGCAGCTGCAACAGTCATTCCCCGTCCCCCCTTGTCAACCTGGATCCAATGAAGCTTTGAAGAACAGACAAAGAGAAGAGTAGGAATTAGGAAGAGAAAAATTGCAGATGTCAGATGGAGCAATCAGAGACGGAGAGGCGGGCTGTTTAACAGCGAATGAAAAGACTAATTGATTAGGCGAAGGAGGGAGACGTACCATCTTTGATGTGGTGATGCCTCAAACGTCTACTGACGGGAACGTAAAGGATGCAATGAGAGATGACCGGGGAAGGGAATAGCACCATCAGTTTCCATTAATGGATGCACGGGAGTGGCACCTCGAATTTGGAAGTGCATGGGAGCGCCGGCGTTGTTCTTTGGGAATTGGGATTGGAGAATTTGGGGGAGGAGCCGAGGAGGCTGGAGGAGATCGATGGATTTATTTATTTATTGAGGCAAAGGAGATCGATGGAGTGCTGCAGTAGCGTAGCGAAATAGCGATTGATTCTTTCGGTCCGTGAGTGCTAGCTACTTGGTGGGCTTGGGCCTTCTTTTTTTTCCTCTTATTTTTCTGGACCTACAAGTATACTATACTCCTACCTCTGGACCGGGGCCCCTACCTCCCAGGGGCACAGGGCGGTCGCCCCGTTGCCCCGGCCTATGGGCCGGCCCTGTCCTCAAGGACCTCAAGGATGAGAGTGAACTGTCTTTCCCGCACAACCATGTCCACGAGAAGCTGTCGATGCTCCTCCACGGTGGCTGGGGTCGTCATCTACGCGTCACTCTCCATCATGGAGTAATATGGACAAGACCTTTGATAGCCCACCACTCGTGCTTGCAATGTGCACGGCTGAGCAATGGCCCACTTATGGGCTTAGTTCGTCAACGACAAGGTGAGTATCTCGCTGCAATCATGAACCATTCAAAACAGCTCGCTTTACTGTTGATATTTACAATAATAAATTTATCAAAAATGGAACTAGAATACATCAGAATAATATCTTCCACATTCTCCTCATGCATGAATAGTAGCATCAGTAAATAGAGGTTGGCTGCATGTTATAGTGCATCATGATATGCATTCTGGCTTCAGGGGAATGACTTTTTCTGAAAACTAAAAAATAAAAGTCGGTGATGTGGACGCATTGCATATACTTGATGATGTGGATGGCTTCCATGTGTTTAATGATTCGTAGTGATTTCCTGTGCCGGGAAAGAAATATGGAGGGATTGCCTTTACTTGATGACATGGAGTGATATGTGGCATGTGTGGTAAAGTGAGGTCCGTGAATGTTTAGAAAAATAGAAGTAGCGAGGATCAACTATTCATGCATATATGATTTATTAATGATCAAGATTTGTTGTTAACTTTCTATCCACTTTGTTAATTGCTGGACGCCTAGATGCAGTGCTTTATGTATATGGCGGGACTGCTGAGCTGAATGGACCTTGGCGAGGTTGGCAATGCAGAACCTAACGCTACTGGAGGGATGGCCGCTGCAAAGGACCAAGAGGTTCTTCGAAGCCGACACCATTGGCTTCCTCGACATAGCCGCCAGCGTAATTACACTATGGCTGGAAGTGTTTGAGGGGGTGACTGGGGTGCGCCTGCTCACCGAAGAGAAGCACAAGGCATTGAGACAGTGGGTAGAGGGCTACCGATAGACCAAACAGTGAGGCAATGCCTGTCGAACCGAGACCTCATGGTTGTCGATCTCTGCCCCTCCCCTAACTTTGCTACAATTACAGATTGTTTGTTACAGACTACAACTACAAGCCAATATCGCCGGAGGGGGGGGGGGGGGGAGGAGGAGGAGGACGAGAGTTAATATGAGTAACCTACATGGTGTTTTGTTACGAAGATTAAATACGGGTTAAGGTGGAGGCCTATGGTTAGTTAGGGGGTGGAACCCACAACAAAATAATAGGAAATTAGTGGGATTAGGGGAGGAAATCATGCTCGTAAGTTAATTTTGTAATTGGTTGCCCATAAGTTTAGAAATTTCATACCTCAAAGAGAAAGGGGGCCGTGAGGTGATGGTGCGGTTGGAGGGGGTGTAATCTTGTAATGCCCTATGTACGCCCGTTTATAGTTCTAATTTGACTTTTTTGTTAATGAATCATAAAATATGTGTGTCCCAACCCATGTATGTTACTCGTGATCACCTACCATTTATACATTTTCAGTAAGGAAAAAGTCTTAATGTTGCACCTTCTCAATTCTGAGGGGGAAAACTAGGAGGTGATAGCTAGAATCCTTTTCACAAAACCAGGTTCTTAATATAATCAATTTAGTCATCACTACTCTCCTCTGTCTCTTGTGGAGAAACAGGAATAACTTTGGAAGCTGACGCGCTCGGCTAGGGTAGGCTTACGCCCCGTGCTTCGCGCCCGCCCCGCCGTTGGCCACTCCGGCCACAGCGTCCACGACTTCTCGCCGGATCTACGTCCTCTCGCCGTCGTCAACACCGTGCCGTGCTCAGGAGGCCGACACCATGTCGCTCTCGGACCTCAACTTCGACAAGGGGCAAGCATTTGAAGAGGAGATATGGAGGAAGTGGGGAGTACACACAAACTCCCAAGTGGATCAAGACATGGAAGAATTTCATCTGGTTGCGGAGTTCACCAGATCCAAGATCAAACTCCGGTCGAATAAGTAAGTACCATCCTTCTTTCCTGCTTTGGAGGTAGGGCATCTCTGTTCAAAGTTCAGCAGCTTCAAAATTGGTCCTACAAGTTCTCTGTCTCCTCTAAAGAGGTGGGTTTTACTATCATCAAGGGGGGCAACATCTCCAACTCATTATTGAATATCAACTTTCTCCTCTTTGGGGATGGAGGCCCAAATTCATCCTATGAACTTGATCTTTACCTCCAAGAGAAGGAAGATGAATGGACCCATGTTTTCAGAAAACATCCTAGCAAATCTTACGCCCAAGCGGTTATGTCTCCTGCACATTTTCGTTCACAGCAACAGACCAATCCACCCATGAGTTCGATTCGGACTAGTTCTTCATTGGCGGTGAATCAGGTGCATGATCATAGGCGCATGCATTCATCCCAGGGCAATAATGTGGCTGTTACTACTCATTTTCAAAATCTCGGTGATCGCGCACAGGGCCACTCTCCTAACAGGCCCAATTCGGCCCCCTTCTGTGTCAGGTGCCTCCTTTTGGGCCACTCCAGGCCGGCTTGTCAAAATCGTATCAAGTGTAGATCCTACAAGCGTTGGGGCCATATCACGAAAGATTGCTACAATTGTGCAGGACCAACGGTTGCCCAAGCCCAACCGAGAACCCAACCCAACACCTGGAATTCACCACCCCTCCTTGAACAGTGCGTGAGTGGCTCACTTCCCGCTATTGACAAGACTAGACCCGCCGTCGCTGCCACTAATCCTGGCAGTCATCAAGCTCTTGCCTCATCTACTTCACGGCTGGTTGGTACTAGTCTTTACCCCGCCACTCCAGTTTCCCTAATCTCTCGTTCCTCTGCTTCTGCTACCCTACGCCGCCCGCCCAGCTCTCCGGCCAACACCATCATCCCCCTCCCCATCTTGCAACACAATGGCGAACTTCCCCTTCAATCTAGCCCCGTTTATCCCTCCAAACCACTAGATCATCAACATTGAGGGGCGGCCTGCTCGGGCGCGTGTGGTTGCCGGAGCGGTGCTAAGGACTCATGAGGAGTGGTTCATTGCAACTATCGTCCCAATGCCCAATCTTCCGGTGTCATTCAACAACATTAGAGAGGTACTGTCAGAATTTCTCACTGATATCAAGCACATAGGGTTTTCTGAGATCACACCATGCCCGTTTGGTCAGTCATACATCAAGTTGGATAGTGTGTTTGACAGAGATACTCTGCTTCGTGATAATCCGCATCCTTTCACGGATTTGCATGTTATATTCCAAAAACACAATGAAGGGATGAATTGGAGGAGACTGGTTCTCAATAGTGAGGTTTGGATCTTGCTTTGCGGTTTTCCAATGGACAGACATGGCATGCATGAGATTGCGAATGCAGTTAGGAGTTTTGCCAAGTTAGTGTACTGGGACAGAGTTGAAAGTACCAGATCTAGTTAGCTTGTGAAAGTTCGTGTAGAAGAGCTCCGAGATATCCCTGCTAGTGTGGTCATAGGAGAAGGTGAGGGTTTTCAGATAGAGTCAGAGACAGTACCCATTGTGATCTTACAGCAGTAGATGCTTGGTGCAGAAGCACCAGATGAAGATCCTATTCCACCTGATGGTAACCCACATCCTCTGCCCCTTCAGGATCATTTCCATGCCAATCAGCACAACCATTTTGTGGGACCCGTTCAACATCATGAACATGATGATATTCACCAGCAGCACATCCCAGACCTCAGTCAGGCAGTTAACCTACCTAATTTGCAATTAGCTCTTGATCATCCTGGCCTCGATGAGGACATTGACATGGCAGCAGGAGAAGATGATCTACTTGGATGGGGTCATTGGGCTCTTCCACAAGACAATGCACAGCTGGATTTTGAAAATCATCCTGGAGAATTTTTGGAACTGCAAGATTTGATGGCTCCTCTGAATGACAATGAGGCCCTGGCAATACAACAACCATAAACAGCTGAAGATAATAGAAGCATCACTCTTTCTCTGGCACCTACTAACAACAGTGCTCCATCGGCTGAATCTGCTAATGGGCCTGTGGAGCCCAATACGCATGTACTACCAGATTTAAATATGCTGGTGGCCCATGCACAACCACAGAACCTGGTACCTGAAGGCCCACAGTTGGTGGCCCAACCACAACCTTTGCTGCCACTGCAACAAGAATTTCATCTGGAGGCCATATTAGTCCAATAGGAACAGGTGGGGAATCATGGTTTTGACCCTATGGAACAAGAGTTGCAGGCTCACACTACACCTACTGCTGCAGTTCTACTCTCCTCTCAAGCTGAGCAAACTATGGACACACTGGAGAGAAATAACCCTGCAGAGGAGACAGTTATAGTCACTGCTCCACAAACCAGAGACACTGCTATTAAGGAGCAGAGGACAACCATTCCATCACCTGACATTCAGGTTGAAGGTGAGATCTCTTCCACAGACGTGTTTGCTCCACATGGTTTTCCTATCGCACAATATTCTGAGGTTAACCAGAATCTGTTAGTTGGTTTTGTCCATGTCACAGCAGATACTGTGGATCCTGTGATTATGGAGAAGGAGAGGATTTTACCTGTACTGGGAGATGCAGATTCTACTATGCTGGGGATTGAAGGGGCAGAGGTATGGCATAAGCATTTTAAGCCCAAGCAAGATAGCAAGAAAATTAGACAGGTACCAATAGAATGGGTTAATTTCCTTTCTGTTGCTCTATTATCTCCAGACAATTTTGCTTGGGCTAAAAAATTATCACATCACAAGTATGGAACTATATCATTCAAGGCTCTGAATCTAAGATCCTCAAACCATTTTCCGTACCAGACTCTTGCCCTGATTCTTCCTCTTTTAACTACATGTCACAGCAGAGTACCTCTATTGAAGTTGACCACGAGAACATGGGCACCCCTGGTTGCAAATCTGCTGAAGGACAATCAACTTCCTCAACTTCTGCCCTGGCCAGGAATAAGAAAAGGAAAGACAAACTCCCACTAGTTGAAACAGAGGTAAGAAGAACTTGCAGGTTACAACTGCTTAACAAAGGTTTAAGAAAAACAGTTTGTGTTGATAATAATTTCTTGGCCTGTCACTCTCTTACACCACTGGTACCTAGGAAAGTAATTAAAAACCTTTCTTCCTCCTTTTGGAAGGTCAATGCTATGGGCGAAAGCAAGGAGGACCTGGCAACCAAGGGAAGTAAGAAGCAAAAGAGCAACATCTCCAATGATACCACTGCAACTCATAGGACTGCCACAAAGAGCAAGAACATCACCTAGTAATAGGAGCTTTATTTTCTTTAGTAGTGAGTATATGTTTTGGATCAATTGTAACGATGAGAATCTTAGTCCAGAGTGACTTTTATACTGCTTTCACAGTTTGCTACTCTTGGGTTTACTATAAGCACTTGTTTAGTACCTTCACATCTGTATTATGGGCACCTCTTGGAATGTTTTAAATTGGAATATCAGAGGACTTAATGATGATAAGAAATGGTCAGCTCTATCCAGTAAGATTGAAGAATCAGCTTGCTCTATTCTGTGTTTGCAAGAAACCAAAAGAGAACACTTTGATAGTCAGTACCTTAAGAATTTATGTCTCAAGTATCTTTCCAAGTTTGATTGTTTGCCTTCTGTTGGGGCTTCTGGAGGGCTCCTTGTGGTATGAAATGACCAACTTTTCTCAGGGCATACTATTCTTAAAAATGATTACTCTATCACCATTGAATTCACTTCCAAGAAGTCTGGGGAGACTTGGACCATGACTAACATCTATGGCCCCTGTCAACATGACCTGCGCCCCAACTTCATCAATTGGTTTCAAAACCTACAGATGGATGATGATATGAACTAGTTGGTGCTAGGAGATTTCAACTACATCAGATATCCTCAGAACAGAAACAAAGCAGGGGAAATGCTCAAGACATGCTTCTTTTCAATGAAGCAATCCACCAACTAGCACTCCTTGAGATCCCTTTAAAAGGCACAAATTTTACTTGGAGCAACATGAAAAATGCTCCTCTTCTTGAAAAATTGGACTGGTTTTTCACATCAAAAGCCTGGACTTTATCTTACCCGGATACAACTGCTATTCCCCTGGCTAGAACCACTTCAGATCACACACCTTGTGTTATTAAGATTGGTACATTTATTCAAAAATCAAATATTTTCAGATTTGAAAATTACTGGCTTGAGCACGGTCAATTTAAACAAGTGGTGTTGGGGATATTGCTATTTGGGGGTAAACCGGCCTATAAGGCCCGGGTTAGCTCCGTCAATGGACCCGAGATGTTAAAGCCCAAGGAGAAATAGAAGGGCCCGAAGCCTATAATCGGTTTAGAGGTTTTACGGCGTAAACCGGCCTGAGGTAAACTTGCATTGTAAGTTAGGAATAGAGAGACCGACCCGGGCACGTTTATGAACCGGGGGTTGGAACTTTACAGACCGACGGGCGTCACCCGTGTATATAAGGGGACGACCCGACGGCGGTTTAGGGACAGAGAACAAGAACTCGAGGTTTAGGCGAAGCTTATCGCTCCCTAAGCCCTTGAAACCCATCAATCCCATCACAACTAGACGTAGGCTTTTACCTTCATTGAAGGGGCCGAACTAGTATAAACACCGTGTCCTTGCGTCCGCTTTAACCCCTTCAAATTAACCCGTTGCGATGGCTCCACGACTAAGTCCTTTCGCTAGGACATCTGCCGTGACAAGTCCACGACAGTTGGCGCCCACCGTGGGGCTATCGCGAGATGGTTTCAAGTTTTTGAAGGGCCGCTTTGAAGGACTCGAGGGTTACGCTGTGGGTCGGATGACCAAGAGCCGTCGCGGAAAACTCTACATCGACAGCACAGGCTGGGGCCCCGACGCCGGCTCGATCGAGTACGGGTACCGGGTCCCCTTTGGCGGCATCCATGTTTTCATCGGCAAGATCGGTGAACCAGGCCCCGAGCTAGGCGCCTGCACCGACCTCGTCGAGACAGCTCAGTGCACAAGATCGACCCTGGCTAAACCAACCAGGAAGCGCGCCTTCGTGGGAGTCATCCACGGAGGAAGCTACGAGGAAGGATCTGAATCCGGTGACGAAACCGCCATCTACTCCGGCGATGAAACGTCGACCGGGGAAACCGAATCTCTTTACTAGCTGCAAGACGATCGGATTGGGGGCGGCTCCGATGGCAACAGTATTTCGGACCCCTCTGATTTGCCCTATCGGGTTGGGATCTTCATGGCTGGAACACAGGCGGCGCCACGTTCATCAACTGCAGCAGCAGCGATCTCTGGATCGGCAGCGGCAACAGCTGCGCGGGCAGGAGGCCCTGCGGATTCACCAGCCCAAGTTTTGTCAGACCTGTTTGACGCACTGGCAGCGCTCATGGCGGAAGCCAACCCGGTGGATCAGGAGGTTCACAATGCTGAGATTGCCAAAGTGAGAGAGCAGATCACTCAAGCTAAAGCGGAGCTGGCAGCAGAAGAGATCAGGATGACGACGGAGCGCGCCGCTTTAGATGCACAGGCTTACAGGCTCATGATGGACCAGAATGCGTCTCAGGAAGTCCTGAAGAGGAAATTCCGATCTCGATTGCCCGCAGCCCTCGACGCCCGAAATCTCTTCAACACCCCGGGGGTAAACCATGCGGGGGCGACAGTCGGCGCCCCGGTTCAGCACCGGATAATAAACCTGCCTTGTCACAACACTGGTACACCACAGGCCGTGCCAACACCGTCAGGTCATTATTCCAACCCGATGGATAACCTCGTCGCGGCGGCAGCTCGGTTGGAAGCCATTCCGATCGAAGGCGATTCACCGCAGGATGTAGAGACACGCCGGGTCAAGGAGCTCCTTAGGACCGCGTTGGCCCAACAAGAAGCATATTCGCAAAGTCGTGATCGGATTCACTCCACCCCTCGCCCTAGCGGGAGCCATAGTAGGCGCATGGAGGAGCCGGCTGTGTCAAGTAATGCCAGGCGTGAAGCGCTCCGCGGCAACAAATCGGCGGGCGTCGACAATGCTCAGGAGAATGTGGATCGCACCCGTGCGCGGGAGGCTGGATTAGCAGCGCAGCATCAGGCTCGTCAGCTTACGCCTATCTTCCCGGCGGCTACGGTTGAACCAGGGGTGGTCTCCAGTTCTTTGGGAGTACCGTGCCTTGTTCCCGCTTTGCGCAACGTACGCCTGCCCAAAGACTTCAAAGGCCCCCGCAAGGTACCAAACTACACGGCAGGTCAGCCTCCGGAGACATGGGTGGAGAGCTATGAGATGGCTATGGAGATGCTGGATGTGGATGACACGGCGTGTGCCAAGTATTTTACTATGATGTTAGAAGGAACGGCCCGGACTTGGCTAAAGAGCTTACCGCCTAATTCTATTAGTTCGTGGGCCCAATTGCGTGCCCGGTTTATCAAGAATTTCAAGGACACGTGCAAACAGCCAATGTCGATAGTGGACCTAGCAGCCTGCGTTCAGCAAGAAGGGGAATCAACTACCCATTGGGTACGGCGGGTATCAGAAGTTTTGCACTCGTCAGATCGCATCAACGCAGACACCGCCGTGGTGCTGTTGGAAAGTAACTGTCGGTTTGGCCCTTTGAAGCTAAAGTTAGGCCGGATGAAGCGTGATTGTACAGATATAGGAACGCTCATGACCGCTTTAGTGAAGTATGCGGATTCTGACAGTACCAAGGATCCCAACTCTGGTGATGACAAAGCAGGGAAGGGAAAGAAGAATAGCAACACCAAAGGCCAGCAACATCGACCGACAGGTAATGGAGGCGGAGGTAAGCGTAAACCGGACGGGAGCATGGATTTTGTGGCCAACACAAGTGCACAGAATAAAGGCCAGCGGCGTAAGGGGAACCAGCCAAGTTTCCGCGCAAATCCCGGTCCTAACCCAGAGCGTTTGAACTTTTTCTTAAACCAGCCCTGTCCGAAGCACGGAACAAAAGAGGAACCAGCAACCCATCTTTGGAAGGATTGTTATATCATGATGGAATTCAAAAGCTCAAACACTTTCCAATATGATCACAGCTCCGGCGGCGGTTCAGGTTCCGGATCAGGATACGGTGGCGGAAATTCCGGTCCAGGGTTCCATGGTAACCCGGGCGGACAGGACAGCCAAAATAATCAAAGTAATCAAAGTGGTTACGGACAGCAGCAATCAGGTTATCAGAGCAACCCGAAACAATTGAGTGGTGGACAGTATCATGTCTTTACTACAAGCTTGGATAAACGGGATAGAAAGCTTCAGGGGCGGGCAGTTAGTGCTATCGAACCGGCCACGCCTCACTATCTGCGCTGGTCGGAACAGCCTATCATATGGAGCCGAGAAGATCACCCTCCCAGGGTTTACAATCCGGGTCAGTTAGCATTGGTGGTGGCGCCTCAGGTGGGAGGCTATAAGCTCACCAAGGTGCTCATGGACGGAGGAAGCAGCATTAACATCTTGTATTATGAGACTTTCCGTCGCATGGGACTGATAGATAAGGATCTCAAACCGACCAATACAGTGTTCCATGGGGTGGTGCCTGGCAAGTCTGCATACCCGGTTGGTAAGATAGCCCTTGAAGTGGTCTTTGGCGATAGTCACGATTCCAGATCAGAGACGCTGACGTTCGAAGTGGTTAAAATCCAAAGTCCGTACCACGCTTTGTTTGGACGGCCAGCCTATGCAAAATTTATGGCACGACCCTGCTATGTATATCTGCAACTTAAGATGCCGGGTTACAAGGGCACTATAACGGTTCATGGGAGCCGTCGAATCGCTTTGGAATGCGAGGAAGGAGATGCGACTTATGCAGAATCGGTTTGTGCTACGGAGGAGCTAAAGCAGTACAAAGACAGTGTTGACCCGGAGGACATGACTTCGTTGAAGAAGCCAACCACGGACCACGATCCGGCCTTGAAGTTCAAATCGGCTGCCGAAACTAAGCTTGTTGACTTCGTACCTGGCGATTCGTCCAAGCAGTTCAGCATCAGTGCAAACCTGGATCCAAAATAGGAAAGCGCGCTCATCGAGTTCATCCGTGAGAATCGGGACATCTTTGCATGGAAGCCGTCTGACATGCCTGGTGTACCGAGGCGACTCGCTGAGCACACCCTTAATATGGATCCTAAGTATAAACCGGTAAAACAGTTCTTACGCCGGTTTAACGAAGAAAGACGTAAAGCGATTGGTGAGGAAGTGGCCAGGCTCCTGGCAGCTGGGTTTATCGTTGAGGTTTTTCATCCCGAATGGCTTGCTAATCCGGTGCTGGTTCTTAAGAAAAACGGCACCTGGCGCATGTGTGTGGATTAGACAGACTTGAATAAAGCTTGTCCAGCGGATCCTTTTGCTCTCCCCCGGATTGATCAGATCATTGATGCTACGGCAGGTTGCGAGCGTTTGAGTTTTTTGGATGCCTATTCGGGTTATCACCAGATCAAGATGGCAGTTAAGGACCAGGAGAAGACGGCGTTCATTACTCCCTTTGGAGCCTTCTGCTATGTGTCTATGCCCTTCGGGCTTAAGAGTGCGCAGGCTACTTATCAACGATGTGTGCAAAATTGCCTCCACGAGCAGATTGGTCGTAATGTGCATGCTTATGTGGATGATATTGTGGTCAAGTCACGAAAGAAGGAGACCCTGGTTGACGATTTGAAGGAGACTTTCGATAACTTGAGAGTGTACCAAATGATGCTCAACCCAGCTACATGTGTTTTTGGTGTACCTGCAGGCAAGTTGTTGGGATTTTTAGTGTCCCATAGAGGAATTGAGGCCAATCCGGAAAAGATCACAGCCATCACCTCCCTAGCCAAACCGAAATGCGTCAATGATGTTCAGCGCATGGCCGGGCGGATTGCAGCGTTAAGCCGGTTTATCAGTCGCCTCGGTGAAAAGGCGATCCCCTTGTATCAAATGCTCAAGAAGACGGATCAATTTGTCTGGAGTCCGGAGGCTGATAAAGCGTTTGAGGACTTGAAGCGACAGCTAGTCAATCCGCCAGTGTTGGCAGCCCCTGTAGATAAAGAGCCACTCCTGTTATATGTTGCAGCGAATGCCAGAGCGGTTAGTGTGGCGATGGTGGTAGAACGAAAGGAGGCTGGAAAGGAACATCCGGTTCAGCGACCGGTTTACTACATCAGTGAAGTGCTTATCGAGTCCAAACAAAGGTATCCGCATTGGCAGAAGCTGGTATATGGTGTTTTTATGGCAAGCCGGAAGCTGAGGCAATATTTTCAAGGACACCCCATCACGGTGGTCAGTTCTGCTCCTTTGGGTGACATCATACAGAACCGGGAGGCGACCGGTCGGATTGCCAAGTGGGCTATCGAGCTCGGGCCGCACGATTTAAGATACGTACCCCGGACGGCCATAAAGTCACAAGCACTTGTCGATTTCATAAACGATTGGACAGAGTTACAAGCGCCTGAGGAGAAGCCAGATAACACCTATTGGACCATTCATTTTGACGGGTCAAGACAATTGGAAGGCTCGGGGGCTGGAGTCGTTTTAACTTCCCCACGAGGTGATAAGTTTTGTTATGTCCTCCGTTTAATGTTCCCCTGTACAAATAATGCGGCTGAGTATGAAGCTTTGCTGCATGGTCTTCGGATGGCTAAAGAGATGAATCTGAGCAGAGTTAGGTGCTTTGGTGATTCGGATCTGGTGGCTCTGCAGGTATCTGGCACCTGGGATTCAAAGGACCCGCTCATGGCTGCATACCGACGTGAAGTAGATATGGTAGCCGGGCATTTCAAAGGCTATCAAGTGGACCTTGTGGACCGCAGAAAGAATGAGGCAGCAGACGCTTTAAGCCGCTTGGGTTCTCAGCGTAAACCGGTCCCACCCAATGTTTTCTTGGATGTATTGTATCACCCATCGGTGCAGTTACCCGGTGAGCTGGAGTTGGCTGTTCCTGATCCGGAGGCTCAATTAGTGGCGGCTCTTCACGTCACCCCGGATTGGACGCTCCCTTATCTGGCATATATGAACCGGGGTGAGTTGCCAGAAGATGAAAGCTTGGCTCGACAGATAGTACGGCGGTCCAAGTCTATGACCATCCTTAAAGGAGAGCTACATCACCGCAGCGTGTCAGGAGCACTACAACGGTGCGTATCCCCTGAGGAGGGGTGCGAGATATTATGTGAAATACATGAAGGGGATTGCGGCCACCACGCCGGTTCAAAATCATTGGTGGCTAAAGCGTTCCGCCACGGTTTCTACTGGTTAACTGCTCATGCTGATGCAGAGGACCTGGTCAGGTTATGTGATGGTTGCCAGAAATTTTCCAGACGAGCGCACATACCGGCTCAAGAATTGAGGATGATTCCGATCACTTGGCCGTTTGCGACTTGGGGGCTTGATATGGTTGGGCCTTTTAAGCGTTCCAAAGGTAAGAAGACCCACCTACTGGTGGCGGTTGACAAATTTACAAAGTGGGTGGAGGCAGAACCTGTCAGTAAATGTGATGCGGCCACGGCGGTTCGGTTTATAAAGAAGGTGATCTTCCGGTTTGGTTTTCCGCACAGCATCATCACAGATAATGGTACCAATCTATCCAAGGGGGCCATGAAAGAGTTCTGCGCACGGGAGCATATACGGCTTGATGTTTCTTCGGTAGCTCACCCACAATCTAATGGTCAGGCAGAACGAGCGAATCAAGAAATCTTGAGAGGTATCAAACCCCGGCTTCTGGTCCCTTTGCAAAGGACGCCGGGTTGTTGGGTGGAGGAGCTACCGTCTGTATTATGGAGCATCAACACCACGCCCAACAGATCCACTGGGTTTACGCCGTTTTTTATGGTCTATGGAGCAGAGGCGGTTCTCCCAAGTGATATACGACATGACTCACCTCGTGTGGCAGCGTATGTTGAAGCGGACAACGAGCAGGCACGGCAGAACGCTCTTGACTTGTTGGATGAGGAACGTGACTTAGCAGCTGCCCGTTCAGCGATTTACCAGCAAGATCTTCGCCGTTACCACAGCCGTCGGGTTAGGACCAGAACCTTTCAGGAGGGGGATTTGGTGCTTCGGCTCATCCAGGATCAGTCTGATCAGCATAAATTATCCCCGCCTTGGGAGGGACCTTTTGTGGTCAGCAAGAATCTGAATAATGGGTCATACTACCTGATTGATATTCGAGAGCGCAAGGATTCACGCACATCAGAGGAGGAGACCAGCAGGCCGTGGAACATAGCTCATCTTCGACCTTATTATACATGAGCCTTGGGCTCTGTTTATGTACATATCATGACCATGTATATATTATGATTAATATAATAAACCGGAGCCTCGAGTAAAGCGGGGTCTCTGCTGTTCTTCACATCATGCGTGTTTACCCCTTGAGGTCGCTTCAGAGAAGATCAAAGTAAAGATTCCAGCTTAAAAGCCGGTTCAAGGGAAGATGTCTCCCACAAAGCTGTGAAGCTCTTAGTATCCAGTTCAAGATCCCGGGTCAAGGAAAATTTACCTCTTGCAGAAAGGTTAAAGGTTACGGAAGAGGGCCTGCTGACATGATGCGCGGCTCAAACATGGGGCTTCCTGTTCAAACATAGGTCGTATTCGAACCAAAGATAACATAGCTATCCTTATAAAGTCAGTTGGGGACCTAGTCGGCCTGAACCGTAGCTACACCTCCGGGGAGCTTGGTCATGTCTTGACAACGGTAATGCCTTCTGGCTGGCATATTTGCCACTGAATCAGTCGGGGACCTAATCGACTTGAACCGTAGTTACACCTTATGGGAGCTCGGTCATGTCTTGATGATGGTAATGCCTTCTGATCGGCTTTTTAGCCAATGAATCATTTGGGGGCTTGGTCGTGTCCGAACAAACGCAATGCCACTTGATCGGCCCTTGGCCATTGAGTCACTTGGGGGCTTGGTCGAATCCGAACCAATGCAATGCCATTTGACCGGCATATTTGCCACGATTCAGTTAGGAACCTAGTCGACCTGAACCGTAGCTACACCTCTTGGGGGCTTGGTTTCTTTTGTCTCGACGACGGTCACGCCTTCTGAACGGTTCATAGCAACCACTATTTGCATGCGTTTTGCTATCGCGTTATCCTCTCGTATTTGGTTTTTGTTTCCTGCCTTTATTGTGGTGTTTTTTGTTCTTCGAAACGTCAAGTATTTTTAAACCGATTCAGCTGACACAGCCTGGTCCGTTTTTTAACCCGGAGGCAAGTTGCCCGGTTTGGCAAAGGCGCAGCACGGTTCAGGTGGTCGAAAGATCACCTTGTGTACTCAGTAAAGACAGGAAACATAAGTTGGAAAAAGTCGTTGGAAAGGGCATCAGTACCCGTGCGCAAAGGCGCATTCAAACGCAGAGGTATTAAACTATCTTATTACAAGGCAGCGTAGTGCCTGAATATATTGTTTGTTGACGGATTAAACGTCACCAACTAAGGTAAATCGGAGCGTTGATTACGCCTGTTCGCCGCCTCGGTTCGAAGGCTGCGGATCATCTTGCGCCGCTTCAGCTTTATCTTGGCTACCCATTGGCTGGATATCAGCAGTGGTCCAGTCGATTCCCATTAGCGCTTGAAAGACAACTTCTTCGTGAATCAGCAAAGACGGTTCAATGTCAGGGGCGTAGGTATGCTTACGGATTGGAGGAATAAGGTTTTCCGCTTCAGGGACCGGGGCAGCTACTCGTTTGTTCTGGTTATCATATTGGGCCTGGTAATGTGTCAGATCTGCCTCTTCAGCCAATTGACAAGCTAGGGGGCGCACCGCCCGATTTATCGCCCTCAAGTCATTTTCGCCAAAGTCTGAACCATCTTCTTTCAAGCTGGGATATCCTTGGGCCGCTTCGACAGGATCGAAATCTGGTACCCACGCTTTTGCCCGGATCAGGGCAGTGATGGCTCCAGTTCGAGCAACTGATCTTTTCAACTCATCAATCCGGGCTGGAAGCATGGATAGCCTTTTTAACGTGTCTTGAATCAGAGACGGTGCAGGGTTGTTATGTGATGCAGTGGTGATAGCTCTCTATGCTCCGGTGTACAACTGTTCAATCAGAGTATAGGCAGCTTTGAGTTTCATCCGCACATCAGAACCCAAGTGTCCAATACGTGTGCCTGCAGTGTTTCAGGATGGATTACAAACCGGACATAGGATATAGCAGACAAGGTACAAATTGGAAGAAGGGCATCGAAAGAAATTTACCAAAGACGGCAGAGGTCATGGAGTGTATTTGTCGCTTCACGGTGGATAATTCATCAACCACCGGTTTGAGAGCAGCTTCGGCATTTTCAGCCCTCTTCGTCAAAAGAGCTTTTTCAGTAGCCCAATCAGCTTGTTCCTTTTTGCGGCTTTCTTTCAGCTGTTCCATAACGGTTAAGGCATTGGTCAATTCCTCCTTCGCTTTTGCAGTTTCAGCCTGCTGGGTTTTTAGAGTTTCCTGAAGGTCCGAGATTTGTTTCTCTTTGGTCTTCAGATCCCCCTGCAGCAGGTCATCAGCAGTGTTCAGAAAATATTGCACGGTTTGGAAGTATCAACCACACAAGCAAGTTATGTGCTCGATACTTGGGGGCTAATGCGTACTTGATCTTAATGCATGTTTTCAATTGCAAAGTCCCAGGGTTTATACAAGTATTTAAACTTGGTACTTGGGGGCTAATAGGTATTTGATGATGTTTTTAAACCGGACCTTAGTTGTCAAGGCAGCCTGATCCGGATTACCATCTCGGTTTGGAAGAATTGATAAGCTAAGTTGCAATGGAATGAAGCACGAGAAAGTTACCTCAAGTTTCTCCTTCATCATCCTGATCATGCCAGCTTCATAATCACGACTGGTGTACAGTCGGTTCAGATACCCAGAATAAAGATCTGGGGCGCTTAAAGCGGCATACGTGGAGGAATCAACGTCCCATTTGCCCTTTATGGCCGAGATTTCTTCCTTGGCAGTATGCTTGGCCAGAATAGCGGAATTTCCCGGTTCAGAGCGACCAATGCCGGTAATTACAACATCATCATCTTTGGAGTCGCTGCTCTGCATTGGCGCTGTCGGCTTATCAACAGTTCCAGAAGGGGGGACGGATCCTTCAACCCGAACAGGACTAGCAGGCTGATCAGTACGGCTGGCAGGATCGGTAGGCCTTGCTTCAGCATAGGCGTCGTCTTGTGGAGGTAGATAATTCTGAACGTCTTCACGACACAGAGCATCAGCACCAGGAGTTCTCTCCGGTTCAGGAGCGGCAGTTCCTTCGGCCGGGTTATCCAGACGAGCCTTCTTGCTCGGTCTAGGTTTAGCCCTGGGAAAGATTCAAAGATTGAAAGAACGGTATAAAATGGATTAAGAAACCCATATAGAAATGTGTTGTGATCGGTCCAGCTTACCCAATAACTGTCTTTAGCGGTGGCAGTTGAGTGGCTGAAGATTCACCAGAAGATGAATGGGAAGTAACCTGAAAATCGGAGTCAGATGGATTAAGAGGCTGACGAGTTAAACCTGCTTTAGGAGGAAAGCTAGCGCATAAATCGGAGACCTCTGAGCGGCGTTTCCGAACCGGGCTGTTTGGTAAACCGGCGGAGGTAACTACCTGGCCGCTATGCCGGGTGGTGCGTCGAGCTTCATGTTGCTGGGTCTTCACAAGAAATTTGGGATCCAAGTAAGCAAGAGGATGAGAAAATTTAATTTTCCGGTTTGCTTGGCGAGATCTTTTCAAAGGCAAAGGAACTGCATCAGAAGAAAGAATAGTTACCTCTGGTCCTTCAGCATTACTCGCTTCAGCATCGTCCTGACAAATATCATCATCAATAAGACGTATAAAAAGTAAGCCAACTGAATCAAGGTCTACCCCAAGGTCCGGATTACCCACATCATCCTCCTCTAAATCCGGGGTAGAGGAAGCGGTGTTCCTTTTCTTCTGAGCGGGCTTCTTCACCCTTGTTTTGGGTCGGGTTACCTTTTCGGTCGGCTCTTGAAACTTCTTGCTCCAAAACGGATCATCTCCCTGTCTCAGAAAAGACTGGAGTTAACAAAATGTATATAAGGAGATCATAACTTCTATAACAAACAGAGGTGAGATGCTTACAGCAGGTGGTTTGTTTATAGCACAAAAGGGAAGCAGGCCAGTTCGGGCGCAAATGTATTCCGGTTCATTCAGCATCTTTTTCACAGCTTCAGTAACTTCGTCTTCCGTCAGCTGAATGTTGCAGTGCCTCAAAGGATCATCAACCCGGCCCGTGTACTGGCACATTAAACCGGAGCGAATGCTAAGGGGCAGGATGCTCCATGAAATCCAGCAACGGGCAAGATCCACCCCCGTTAAACCGTTGGCCATGAAGGCTCTGAGCTTGGACAGCTGAGGGGCATACTTACTCCTCTCTTTGGCGGTTAGTCTTGGGGGGAAGGGGTGTGTATTGCTAAGTCTCTCTGGACGAAAGCCAGGCAGAGGATTTTCTTCAGCAGGAGAAGTATCCTTGCAATAGAACCAGGTGTGATTCCATTCTTGCGGATGACTATGCAACTTGGCATGAGGATAGGTCACTTCTTTCCTCTTTTGAATCGCCATACCACCCAGTTCCATATTAGGGCCGTCGGTGAATTCAGTACGTCGGTTCAAATGAAAACAGTCTCGGAACAGCTCTACAGTAGGTTCCTCCTGGAAGTACACCTCACAAAGCACTTGAAAATGGCAGATATTCGTGACTGAGTTTGGTCCAACATCTTGTGGGCGCAGCCTAAAATTAGCCAGGACGTCCCGATAAAATTTTGAACCGGGTGGATTAAAACCCCGGGCCAGGTGATCCGCAAACACCACCACTTCTCCCTCCTGTGGGGTAGGAGGACATTCATCCCCTGGAACCCTCCAATGGATGGCATTTTTGCTACTCAAAGCGCCAGTCAGAACTAAGTTGTTTAATTGGGTCTCAGTGACGCGAGAGGGAACCCAGTTGCATTCGTACACCTGTTTTGCCATGAGGAAATCTACAAGACAAAGGTATTCCGGTTTGAGAACAAGTGTGATTGTAAACCGAAGATGCTCTTATATAGAGTGAAGTTATCTACAATGATATCATCTAGCGGTTCATCAGGGGGACTAATGGATATATGGATTGGAGTGCTCGCTTTGCTACAAGTTAAACCGACCGGATCTAACAGTTGTGAATATGAAAGCAGAAACAGATCCCGTACGGATTCTTTCAAAACAATGGATCTACAGCTAGGGCGAAAAAGAAATAAAAATATGAAGTTTGGCTCGCAGCAGAACAACATAAGTTCGACAAGCAGGGAAATGAGTGGGATCTAAGGAGATGAGTACAGATTTATGGCGAGCACTGAGAGGGACTACAAATCACAATATAGGTATCATCATCTGTTTGCAAAAGCTGTTATGAAGATGAACAAGGAACAGTGGCAGGAGGACGAACCCTAGAACAGATCTAAAGCAAGAGGAACAGAAGCCTTACCGGAATCCAAACGGATGTGGAAGGTCGCCGCGATACTCTGGACCGATCAGGGTGATGCAGCGGCCGGAGTTGATGCAGTAGCTGACGGCGGCGGCAGAGCTCCGAGGTCTGGGTCGCGAGGAAGACGAAGAAGGGGACGAAAGGGAGGAAAGGAAGATGGCCTTCAAGTCCTATTTATAAGGCGCGGCGCGCGTGCCAGGCGCGCGAATCCAGGGGCCGGTGATTTCGGGAGCCCAGCCGTCGCCCTGCTTATTGCGGATTAGTAAAAGAAGATGGTAACTTTGCGCTGACGTCATATCGGCTTACCGCAGCAAAAGGAGACGAAGAAACGGCGGTTTAACAGTTACTGGAAGACAGTTGAAGACAGAAATTCTTATTAAGGATTGACATGAACCTGTTCAAATCAATCTGGGGCCTAATGTTGGGGATATTGCTATTTGGGGTAAACCGGCCTATAAGGCCCGGGTTAGCTCCGTCAATGGACCCGAGATGTTAAAGCCCAAGGAGAAATAGAAGGGCCCGAATCCTATAATCGGTTTAGAGGTTTTACGGCGTAAACCGGCCTGAGGTAAACTTGCATTGTAAGTTAGGAATAGAGAGACCGACCCGGGCACGTTTATGAACCGGGGGTTGGAACTTTACAGACCGACGGGCGTCACCCGTGTATATAAGGGGACGACCCGACGGCGGTTTAGGGACAGAGAACAAGAACTCGAGGTTTAGGCGAAGCTTATCGCTCCCTAAGCCCTTGAAACCCATCAATCCCATCACAACTAGACGTAGGCTTTTACCTTCATTGAAGGGGCCGAACTAGTATAAACACCGTGTCCTTGCGTCCGCTTTAACCCCTTCAAATTAACCCGTTGCGATGGCTCCATGACTAAGTCCTTTCGCTAGGACATCTGCCGTGACAAGTCCACGACAAGTGGTGAAGGACATTTGGGATCATCAAGTGCCAGAAACTGATAGTGCTAAGATCATCTCTGGTAAATTTAAGAGACTCAGGAAAGGTCTCAAAAATTGGTCCAAGAACATTTCTGACCTAAAAGCTATCATCAGGAACACCAATAAAGTCATCCTTTTCCTGGATTATCTGGAGGAATACAGGCCATTATCCAGTGAAGAATCTGAAGGCAGAAACTCCCTCAAAGAGCACCTTGCTAGAGTGCTTAAATTCCAGAAAATCTATTGAAACAGAGAGCTACTATTAGAGCCATCAAGGTGGGTCAAGCAAACACAAAATTCTATCAAGCCAAAGCAACTATAAAGATGAGAAATAATAGTATTGCTATGCTCAAAGACTCCAATGGTATTGAACACCAGGACCATCAATCCAAAGTTGCTATCCTATTCAGTGCATTCAAGGGAAGATTGGGAAGACAAAGGCAAACCAGCAATCCTCTTTTGTTGCACACTTTGCTGCAACAAGATCAGTTGCTCCAAGACCTGGAAGCAACTTTTACACATAACGAAATTGATAACATCATCAAACAGATGCCCAATGACAAAGCTCCGGGTCCAGATGGATTTAATGTTGCATTTCGCAAAGCTTGCTGGGACATTGTGGCACCTAAATTTTACAACCTCATACAAGATTTTCATGAGGGTGGAGCAAATATTCAGAGCATCAATTACTCTTACATCACATCGATTCCCAAAAATAGCTCTGCTGCCACCCCAGGTGAATCCAGGCCCATATCACTTCTCGACTATACCCTCAAGATTATCACTAAGTTGCTGGCCAACAGATTACAAAAACTCATCTTGAGATAGATACATAAGAATCAATATGGTTTTCTCAACAACAGAAGCACCCAGGATTGCCTGGCTTGGGAATATGAATATTTACATCAATGTCATCAATCAAAGAAGGAGATCATTCTTCTCAAGCTGGACTTTGAGAAAGCTTTTTATTTACTCAACCATAACACCATCATTGCGATTTTGGAAGCAAAAGGTTTTTGACAGAAATGGGTTAACTGGATCAAGCAAATATATAGCACTGGCTTTCCCTCTGTTTTACTCAATGGAGTTCCTGGTAAGCAGTTCCTTTGCAAGAGTGGAGTAAGACAAGGTGACCCTCTGTCTCCATTAATCTTTGTGATAGCAGCTGACCTCCTGCAGTCCATGATGAATGAAGCTATGAACAATGCTCTCACTGAGCCATCCATTAGACATGCATCTTGCCCAGATTTTCCAATCATTCAATATGCAGATGACACTGTTCTGGTACTCCTTGCCATCCCTAGCTAGCTAATGCACATTAAGAACATGCCGCTTCACTTTGCAACATACACTGGTCTGAAAGTGAATTATGCCAAATCAACATTGATTGCCATCAACACACATCATGACAAAATGTAGGATTTATCAGCTTTAATGGGTTGTCAAATTGGCTCACTTCCCCTTCTATATCTAGGAATGCCACTGAGTGTCCACAAACCAAAGGTGGTCAATTTTTTCCACTGATCAAGAGAATTGAGACAAGATTACAAGGTTGCTCAACTCTGCTTTCATATATGGTGACAAACTGGTGTTTATCAAATCTGTTTTGCTAGCATGCCTATCTTCTATATGAGCATTCTTGCCATTCTCATGACAGTAATCCAGCAAGTCAACAAGTACCTCAGACAATGTTTTTGGAGAAGATATGGTTTTGAGGACAAAACTCGGGCTCTGATTGCATGGGACAAAGCGTGTCTTCCTAAATCACATGGTGGCCTGGGAATTCTTGATATTTCAACTCATAACAAGGCACTGCTCATGAAGTTCTTGCATAAATTCTTCAATAAACATGACTTACCTTGGGTTAAGATGATATGGGAAACTCATTACACTGAGCATGTACCTGGAGCAAAAGTAATTGATTCATTTTGGTGGAAAGACATCATGGAACTGCTCCCAACATTTCAACTGTTTACTAATTGCAAGGCTGGCATTGGAGATACAATTCGGTTATGGAAAGACCCTTGGAATGAGATGCCTCTTCATCAGAAATATCCAGAGCTTTTCTCATTCACCACTAATATGGACATCACTTTGCAAAATGCGCTGCAACTAGGCAACATAGAAGAACTTTTTCACAGACCATTATCCTCTGCTCCTCACAAACAGTTCCTGGAAATGCAAGATCTTCTCCCACAACCATCCAACAATGGAGCACAATGATATTTGGACTTACAAATGGACAACACCAGCATACTCATCTATCAAGATGTATAAGTGTTTGATGGGACAAAGCAATGCTCACTTCCTCTTCAACATTCTCTGGAAAGCATCAAACTTGCTCAGGCACAAAATCTTCTTCTAGTTACTCCTACATGACAGGGTCAACACCAGGAACCTTCTGAAGAGAAAATCAATGTTCGTGAGCTCATATGAATGTGCATTGTGTAATGATAAGACAGAAGAAACTTCACATCACTTGTTTGGGACTACTCTTTTTCCATGCACTGTTGGAACACAATTCTGCCAGCAAAGATGAGAGGCATTTCCAATTTTGATGAATTTTGTCTGGCACTGTCAGTCCTCCGGAATGAGTGTGGCATCGATATTATCATTGCTGGTTGCTAGAAATGACAAGATTTTCAAACAGCAGTGGCTCACCCTATCTGCTGGAAATAATACATGCGAGAAGAACTCAAAGTGCTCACGCTGAGAGCAAAGGCCACCAAGGCAAATAAGATTCAGTTCTGGATAGATAATAATATGTAATTTATCTCATGATGTCACAATCCACTGGCATTGCTGAGGCTTTATAGCCTTATTCTTTTGTACATATTTTAAAATTTAATGAAAATATACCGTACAACTATTGTTCTACGGTCAGGGGGTAAAAAAAAACTTTTATTTTTTGTTGTTTTTTTTGGGTGGGTGAGTGGGGGAGGGGGGGGGCGCTAGGTCTGCATTTAAAAGTGTGCAATGTAGTAAATTAAAGTATGTGCGGTGGCCCGTGGCATTCTACTCCCTCCGTTCCTAAATACTTGTCTTTCTAGAGATTTCAACAAGTGACCACGTACGAAGCAAAATGAATGAACCTACACTCTAAAATATGTCTACATACATCCGTATGTTGTAACCATTTGAGATGGCTAGAAAGACAAGTATTTGGAAACGGAGGGAGTATCTTTTGTGTGAGCTTGAAAATATTTGTCAAATATAAGTTGAAGGCTCGTTTAACGAACGATGCCAATTTTCTAATTTCAATACTGAAGCGCCCTTTGTGTTGATGGAAAGGTGAGCCGAGACTTCTCCGGCTGGATGGATCCTACTGCCATGGTGATGGAAACTGACAATGCGCCGTCTCTACCAGGAACGCAGTGTCTTTTTTGCGAAATGGCTTGATATTTTTCTGGCTTATTTCAGTTTAACATGCTATGTGAGCTGTTATTGTAGATCCTTTTTTTTTGCTGCTAGCAACATGCACTTTGAAGCTATGTTGTTTCTACGCAGTTCTTTTATTTTTGTGTGTGTTTTTACATCTATTTTTTTTCTTTTGATCTTGTTAAAAATACATGTCGAATTTTCAATACAGGTAGTACATTTTTTATACACATGTAGCATCTTTTTATACGCGTTGAAATTTTTTCAAATACATGTTGAATATTTTTTTAATAATTTTTAACCATTTTCAAATACATGTTGAACATTCTTTTGAATCATACAGAACTTTTTTACATTCTATATATATACTATATATTTTGAATGTCATGAACATATTTTATAAATATGAATATTTTTTAAATGTCTTGTACTTATTCCGAAATAGTATGAAATATTTTTAAGACTTACGCAAATATATTTTTACATTTATGAACATTACCTTTTTAAATAGGACATACATTTCTTTCAAAAAATGTTACCCATTTTTTAGTGGACCAAAAATAATTTTAAAAGTTATATGGACATTTTAATTATTACAAAACTTATTTGAAAAATATAACGAACAATATTTTGAGACACGTGAACATTTTCTAAATGTCATTAATAATTTTTCAATGGCACACACATTTTGTAGAATTGCACAAATAATATTTTAACACTGTTTAACATTTTTTAAATGAACAGTGAACGTTTTTTAAAGACTATTTTTTGAAGTTAATGTATTTAGAATATTTTGAGATATAGACGAAAATTAAAAGAAAAAACGAATGGAAAACAACCAATGAAAGAAACAAACGAAGGAAAGCAGCAGCTTCCGACTGGGTCTTTAGGGCGAGTGACTCGTCGGTCTCGCATGAGGCGAGACAAAGACGCTCCTAGTCATCCTTTGCACTATTTATTTCCGTATTTTGATTTTTCATTTCATGATTTCTTGTGGCTTTCGTCTCCGTGACGTTTAGCCATATTGTGATTTCGCTTATTGCAAGTTATTAGGGAGCAACTAGTTAACGAGCGCTCCTTCGGGAGCCTCGCAACGATCAGCGCCACTTGGCGCGCTCTCAGCTATTCGCCACATGTCGCGCTCTGGACGCTCCCTTTGTATTTTGTTTTTTTATTTTTCCGCACGCGTTTTCGGCTTTTTAAACGGTTTTTTTGGTTTTTTCGATGTTTTGGTTTTCTGCCGGTCTTTTTTAGCTTTTTGCTAAAAACATTTTGAAAAAAAAATATTTTTTGCACGAAAAAACGCGTCTTTTTTTCTTTCACGAAAGTCACGGTTTTTATTCCGCGAGAGGCACGGTTGTGCTTTACCGAGAGTCACGGCCGTGCCTTTCGGAAACGAAAAAAACGCGTTTTCTATTTTTTTTTTCTTTCGCGAGAGTCACGGTTTTGCTTCCGCGAGAGGCACGGTTGTACTTTCGCGAGAGTCACGGCCATGCCTCTCAGAAAGGGAAAAACAAAACGAGTTTTCTGTTTTTTTTACTTTCGTGAGAGTCACGGTTTTGCTTCCGCGAGAGGCACGGTTGTGCTTACACGAAAGTCACGGCCGTGCCTCTCGAAAAGGGGAAAAAATACACGTTTTCTGTTTTTTTCTTTCGCGAGAGTCACGGTTTTGCTTTCACGAGAGGCACGGTTGTGCTTTCGCGAGAGTCACGGCCGTGCCTCTCGGAAACGGAAAAAAAAACGCGTTTTCTGTTTCTTTCCTTCCACGAGAGTCACGATTTTGCTTCCATGAAAGGCACGGTTGTGATTTCGCGAGAGGCACGGGCGAGCCTCTTTCGGAAAGGAAAAAAACCCGTGCTCATTCGGTTTTTTCACCCGGTATTTTTCGTACGGTTTTTTCGTGAAAAAAAAGTTCGTCAAAACCTATCAACATGGCATCTAGTTTTAAATATCTCGACGCGAAGAATCCAATGGTGAAAACGATTCGAGATTTGGACGCACGGTTTAAGAGATAAAACATTTTGAATAAACGGATCTACGAAAAAAGGGAAAACTCACAGGTTGCGACAAGTGGCGCGCTGGATGTGCGCCACTTGAAAAAATGGAGTGTCCTTTGCAACGAGTACTCCTTAATTAGTGATTTCGAAGTTATTATGGAGTAATCCAGTATGGGCCGCACCATGGAGGCCAGTAATTTTAACCTTTTCTTTTGTTGTTTGTTTTCTTTTTTATCTTTTATTTTTTATACTTCTAATGTTTTACAGGATAGTATATTTTATGGTTTTAATAAATCCTTATATACTATTTAATCAAAAAGAGAACTTCTTTTGACAGCAAATGAGAACTTATTTGTAACACGTAAACCTTTTTTGAAAAACATGAGCATCACTGTAAAATAGTTGTGCATCCTGGATAAGAACGGACACACACACACACACATACATACACACACACACACGCACACAAGGCCACAAATGCACATTCGTTGGATTAAGGTGACATGTAGCGCTACGTTATCTAGTTCTCTGTTGTGTCCGCAATTGTTTAGAGCCGGGCCGTAGCTTTCAGTCGTGAAAAAACATGCGACAAACAAACTTCGTTGCGGAGCTACCAAGATGTGTGTCATCCGAACACACAAGCACGCAATGCATATATTAAGTTTCTCATGAAGATGAAGCCCGGCCGGAGCTAGCTATCTTCCTTCAGACATGTCTGAACCGCTGAAGCTCATCGGCTCCTTCGGCAGCCCGATGGTCCACCGGGCGGAGGTGGCCCTCCTTCTGAAGGGAGTCCCCTACGAGTTCATCCAAGAAGACCTCGCAAACAAAAGCGAGCTGCTGCTGAAGCACAACCCCGTCCACAAGAAGGTACCCGTGCTCCTCCATGGCGACCGGCCTGCGCTATGCGAGTCGCTTGTCATTGTTGAGTATGTTGATGAGGCCTTCGATGGCCAGCCGCTCCTCCCCTCCGACCCATTCGCTCGTGCCTCCGCCCGCTTCTGGGCTCGTTTCGTCAACGAGAAGGTGGGTAAACATATTATCAGTGGGCAGTACTAAGTTCGTTTAGTGGTATTGCTATTTCTCGGTTCATGTTTCACTTTTGTTAATCCTAAGTCGGCAGAGATTTTTTTGATGTCCAAGTTAATTCCAGTAAATACACTTTTGGTTTAGCAAAAAATTATGATTACAATTTTTTTAAATAGTAAGATACGACTTGGTGAAAAAGTGCATTTTTTTCGACCACGACGTGCATATCGTGTTATTGCTCTTCGTCCTACTTCTATTTGTCTTGCTGTGATCCAAGCAGGTTCAAGCGCTTGAAGAGGATATCTACCAAAGCAAATACGAGTGCCTCAGAAGGATTTTCCTTTCATTCTTCCTCTATGTTGTTTGCGAAATCTGGTTCTTTTGGGGTTATAATCAATGGTTCTCTTTCTTAGTTCCATCTCTACGGCAAAACTGGACTTGAGAGTTTTTTCTCATCGGGTTCCTCACGAATGGAATGAGAAAGCATGTAAATTTTCCTAATTCATAATATTCAAAATTATTACGGTACGGATAGATACACATTAGCGAAAATTTATGATTATAATTTTTTAAATAGTAAATACAACTGGGTGAAAAAGTGCATTCGCTAACTGAAATTGTGTTTTTCACCAAGTTTTCTCACTTTTGTACTTCCGTTCATAATATGTGGTTCATGGACAAATGAAGTACTAACTACTATTGCCTGCAAGGCGAACTGAGACAAGGTCGGTAGGCCAGCCAAACCGATAGACTAGGATATCATTGGTCGCTAGGATTGGAAGAACTTTGCCATCATTAGAGTTAGTCAAATTGGATTTGATTTTTGAGCTAGGCCAGCAAAGATCGGAGATTGGAGGAGGGGTATAGGAGATGGGAAGCAACATGAGAAAAAAGATAGAGGGAGGTAAGAGGGGTAGACCAGCCAAATTTGTGAGTGGGATTTGCATGACCCCACTTATGAGGGCTAAAATGACGAATTCTATATACTTAAGTGAGTGACTCCCACTAACTTATTTATCTCATCAACATACAAGCACGCCACATCATTACACATCGATGGATGAGATAAGACCCACCTCAACATGCAACAAAGCATAGAAAAAAAAAAGCATCACCACCTGCAACCATGCATGGAAAATATTTTTCATTCTATTATTCTATTTATAATGAGTAAACATTTTGTCAATATACATATCAAATATACTAAGTCGTATGTATTTTTAGTTTTGGTTCACGTCTTATTCATCTAAATATTTATATTTCACACAACCAAATCTCAAATATATTGCAAACTGATTCCCACAGCAATGCTCGAGATATCATCTAGTATTAGTAAATAAAGGAACACCTGACTACCAACTCAAATATTTATAATTGTATTTTCTAATAATTATTTACATAAAAGAGAATCTCATATGACATTGACATAGACGGGCCTTATATATGTGCAGTGCTGGAGGTCTGTATGGATGGCACTCTGGACAGACGGTCAAGTTCAAGCTTCATCAGCGAGGGAGGCGGCAGAGAACCTAAAGCTTCTTGAGGGACAGTTGCCGGAGGGGAAGAGGTTTTTCGGAGGTGATACTATTGGCTTTCTCGACATAGCCATGGGCGGGATCGCGCATTGGTTAGGAGTGTTTGAGGAGATGGCCGGGGTAAGGCTGCTCACCGAGGAGGACCACCCATTGTTGTGCAAGTGGGCAAGGGACTACAAGGCTGACGACATTGTGAAGCAATGCCTTCCGGAGAGGTGTCGTGTGCTTGCCGAGTTGATGGCGAGGAAGGATCGGTATGTGTCCATAGCTATGAGGATGGCCGCAAAGAACTCCTAGCGTGCTATGTATTGGACCTGTTGTAACAATGCATATGTAAGTTGCACGTGATAAGTTATGTAATGCAATAAAGTGTGTGCACCATAGGAAGACACAAATGTACGTTGAGTTACCTGGAGCCCGTTTTAGGAATAAGACGAAGTCAAAAAAACTAGATCGGATGACCCTAGATCGGATGACCGGATGACGGCGGCGCTCTGGGAAAACCCTAGATCGGATGACCGGATGACGGGGACGCTCTGGTGTCGTTCCTCCCTTGGGGGCGTCATTCTTGGAGGTACACACGTGAACGAGGGACCAGAGGACGGATTCTTTGGTGGAGCGGTGCTTCATCCTACACACTGATGGCGACGGATCTTGACGGCGCGGCGCAGTGCAGATTCAGAGTTCGATGTGGGAGGATGGACTCGCGCAGGAGGACGACGCTGTCGGGCGTCGTGGTGGCGTCGATGGCAGAGAGACCTGGCACGGTACATGCAACAGTACAACTCTGAAGATGAATTGGTGGCAGGTGGCTGCGGCGGCCTCATACCCGGCACGCGTCCTGGTTGAGGAGTGCGCCGGACTGGTAGGTGCCCCATACCCGGCAGGCGTCCTGGTTGGGACCACAGGTCTTAGATGTTTAGGTTTGGCTGCGATGTCTGCTTGGTATTAGGCCCAGACTATCTGCGCCCCTTCATCAATTGGATAAGTGTAGCGACAGTTGTTGCTTAGACGGTGGCTTTAATCTTATTGTTGTATGGCTTTATAAGGTCTTGTGATAATAATTAATAAAGTGGCCGTATGCATCGCCCATATGCAGAGCCCCGGGGTCATCCTCCTTTTCGAAAAAAAGAAAACTAATATTTTTCCTGATCATCTGCAAAATGTTATAAAGGAATAGGTTCTTTTGCGAGGTGTTATAAGAAATAATATGCTTATTTTTATTTGATTTTTTATGTTGCTCATATATAAAAATATTTGTCAATCAAATTTTAACAGGTATAGAAATGAACAAAAAATGGTAAAACAAATTCTACATGCTAATATAGATGTGTATTACGAGCGTGCAAACGCACCCGTCACATCAGCCGGCGCATCATGGCCCGCAACGATCCCACATAAATCCCAAAACCTGATGAACCCTAAACCGCAGTCCACTCCACTATCTCTCGCTCTGTTTCCTCCTCTTACCGTCTGTCCACGTACGATATATGGTGAATGACAGCAGCAGCGGTGCCTCCGGTGGCGGATCCGACGCCGAGGACGACATGGAGGAGATCGCCGTCCTCATCGTGTTGCACCGGTCAGTCTTGGACCGGGGCGGCAGCAGCGAAAGCTCTTGTTCCGCGACGGCACGTGACGCCCAGCGTCGCAGTGTGGGCGTGGTCATCCGTCCCTCGCGTCGGCGCGTAGTTCCAGCCGCTCCGCCACAATATGTAGGTACACACTAACCGTCTTCTCCTACTCTACCAATGCCAGAGGGTGTCCTCAGTGTTGGCACAGATCCCCTGTACGCTGCTCGTAGACGAGTGCTTTCCGTCTAGAGCACGCTTGTAGTCGTCAGACCGGTCAAGTTACTTTAAAGGACGGACGTACGTTGACTACGTAGGCGTACAAGTAACCAACCAGGCAAGCAGCTGGATTGATTTCGGCTAGAACGCACCAGCACAACTCCGCGTAACAGGCACACAAGAACACAGTCGATATGATGGCTAACAGGGCCGTGTCGGTCCTGCGATTTGTATTGATTTGATCTGGGTTGGTATAAGTTTACAGGGGTAGGTTACACGCATATATATAGCAGTAAAAGCTAACAATACGAGTCCTAATCTACTTGGTGATTACAACAGTCCGAGCCGGACAAGGTCATCGTGGTTAATTCCAACACCCAGCCACCGCTGGGTAGTCCTGCCCTCGGTGACGCCTCCGCGGACAAGGACAGAGAGAGAGAGAGAGAGAGAGAGAGAGAGAGAGAGAGAGAGAGAGAGAGAGAGAGAGAGAGAGAGAGAGAGAGAGAGAGAGAGAGAGAGAGAGAGAGAGAGAGAGAGAGAGAGAGAGAGAGAGAGAGAGAGAGAGAGAGAGAGAGAGAGAGAGAGAGAGAGAGAGAGAGAGAGAGAGAGAGAGAGAGAGAGAGAGAGGGGTTTCGGGAGAGATAGTCAGCATAGAGACGCTGGCATCGCGTTGGGCAAGCGAGTGCTAGTGGATCCGGGAGGACGCGCTTCTCGTGTCTGTCCTCCGGCGCTCCCTCACATCGACAGAGACAGACACGCAGCAGCTCCGCCACAAAAAAGCCAGAGTGCTCCGGCTAGCCATCAAGCTGTCGGAGCGCAAGGCAACCTAATGGATCAAGATGGGAATGGGTCGGGTCGGCCCGCTGGGTCACTAACCCGGCCCGAAATCTCGGGGCCAATGGGCCAGGTGGGTTGGCCTCGAAACATAAAACGGGTCAGCGGAGCTGGCACCGTGTGACCCGATGGACCAGACGGGTCGACCCAGCCGTCTGATTGCGCTGCCCTAGTCCATCTCTGCCGCCGCCCCCCACGATCTCTTTAGGCCGCTCTCGACGATTTCTGCCGCCGCCGGCCATCTCTGCCGCCCCCGGCATATTATAGGTCCAGGAAGCAGAGCATCTTCTAGATTCCAGCGACATTGTTGCATATTTGTGTGATCCTAATGGGAAAGTCTCATCTTCTTGTTGCTTCATGTTCTTGTTCCGACTTACTCACGGTAGCGATTAATCCCCTACCGTTGCAATCTGTGTGATGTAGATATGTTAGTTCTTCAGGAACTTGAAGAGGATAGGTCTAAATGATTATTGATTAAGCATCACTTTCCCTGCCGTTAGTGCCTGGACTTGTTTTGGCCGAGTACTTTACGCAGGGTCGACAGATTGGGAATGGGAACACAAGGAAAACATCGACAGAATTTGGAACATGTTACGACTTCTGATAACTAATTCGTAGCAGTTTGTTTGTGTAGTTGTGATCAATAAATGCGCAGAATTTTCTCGCCGATGAGGCGGTTTAGTAGTGTATTATGGCTCCATCGATGTATGTTCGTGCGAGTGTTCAGATATTACTAGTGCTTTGTAAATTTCTTCCCCCGAATCCTATTAAGTGTTTGGATTCTCAAACCAAATTCTGTTAAGTTCATATACAAAATTTGTTGGTTGTCCTGCACTAGTACAAGTAAATGAAATTTGTGTATTACATCTGCTGTTGATTTTGAAAGTTAATGCTCTCTAATGTTCCTATATTTCCCTCTTATCAGAAAAATTGAAGAGGAACAAGGGGACCATGAGGCATACCAAAGTGGTGGTTCATCATTGATATCCGGTGCGACAATGAGAAGGGCTCAACCACCCCCAGGGGTGTCTCCTTCTTCGATAAACATTTGTAGAGCTTATCATGGTGAGTATTGTTAATCTTTCTTTTTCTAGGGATGCAAATTAATGGTTGCTAAAATAGAAAATACTCATAATTGTAATGTTAACACTTGTGTCCTTTGCTCAGCAGGACGTTCACAAGACACTCGTATGGTTGATTTTGAAGAAGATGAGGCTGATGAAGAAGATGTTGACTATGAAGAAGAAGAGGAAGGAGAAGAAAATGAGGATGAAGAAGAAGAAGAAGAAGAAGATGATGATGATGATGATGAAGAAGAACAAGAGGGAGATAATGTGGATGAAGAGGGAGAGGTTGAGATCATTGACATGGGAAAATTTTCTAAACCGGGAAGAAAGTTTTTGTCTAAAGTGTGGAAAGAATATGAGCCAATCCGTGTTGATGGCATAGTTGTAGCTGCTGAGTGCAAACACTGTGCAAGGAATATTTGTGCTGAGCGTAAACATGGAACAAGTTCATTGCGCAAACATTTGAAGAGATGCAGGGAAAGGAAGAAGGTTCTTAGAGTTTCTGGACAACTGAGTGCTTCTATCATGAGTCCTGATGGAGTTGCAATGGGGCTTTGGACCTTTAATCAGGCATTAGCACGCCGAGAGTTGATGAGGATGATAGTGTTGCATGAATTGGCATTCTCATTGGTGGAGTATGATGGATTTAGAAGATTTGTCTCTAGTCTAAATCCCAGCTTCAAGATGATATGTAGAAAAACAGTGAAGGAGGACTGCATGAAAGCATTCAAGGAAGAGAAGAGAATTCTGCAAAGGATGTTCCAAAACTCCAAATCCAAGATTTCTTTGACCACGGACCTGTGGACATCAAATCAGACAGTGGGGTAATTTGCATCACAGCTCACTTCATTGATGAGGAGTGGAAGCAGCAGAAGAGGATAGTTAAATTTGCCGCTATGGAGACGCCGCACACAGGAGCTGCAATGTTCAACATCATGGTGAATTTCATAAGAGAGTGGAACATTGAAGATAATCTCTTTGCTGTGACGCTAGACAATGCATCGAATAATGGTGCAATGATGAAGCTATTGAAGGCACATCTCCTGCTTAAGAAGATGTTACCTGGTGGTGGCAAGTTGTTTCACCAACGTTGTGCCGCCCATGTCATAAATCTGATATGTCAAGCAGGATTGAACTTCCTTGGTCCAGTGATCAACATGATACGTGAAACTGTGAAATACATTCGGAGCTCACCAAGTCGAAAGGAAAAATTTCAAGAAATTGTTGAGCAACATGGTGTATCATGTGGGAGAACTCCAAGTCTTGATGTTCCAACTCGCTGGAACTCAACCTACATGATGATTGATATAGCAAAAGAGTATCGAGGAGTGTTTGACTCTTTGGCCATTCAAGATAAACAATATACCTTCAAGCCATCTTTTGAGGATTGGGAAAATGCCGAATATGTTTGCAGGCTACTGAAGGTATTTTATGAAGCCACTAATGTGATATCCGGCACAAAATATCCAACTGCTAACTTGTATTTCCATGAAATGTTGAAAGTGAAGCTGACCTTAGAGCAACAACATTATGAAGAGGATTCTGAGATGGGCACAACGGTCAAATATATGAAGAGAAAATTCAGAAGATATTGGAAGATGACATGGTTGAGCCTTTGTATTCCAGTGATTTTGGACCCACAATTCAAGTTAAAATATATTGAGTTCCGATTTGGCCTAGAGTTTGGGAACGAAGCTGCAGCAATGATTGCTAAAATAAAAAATGTGTTCCAAGGGTTGTTCAATGAATACCTCCAATTGAATGACAATGGATCAGATCCCATGTCACAAGGAGGTGATGATGACATGGTTGTAAGTGGTGAAGATCCTATGGCTGATTGGGACCAACATGTCACCCTCACTGCTCGATCAACAAATTTGGATTCCATCGAACTTGATTCGTACTTGTCAAAGGTACCCATCCGTCGAAGTGATCAATTCAATATCCTTGCATGGTGGCAGATGAACTCAGGTGAATACCCAACGCTAAGTCGCATGGCAGCAGATATCCTGGCGGCTCCTGCCTCTGCGGTGGCATCCGAGTCCGCCTTCAGCACAGGAAAGAGAGTCCTATCAGATTTTCGAAGTCGAATGACCGCAACGACACTTGAAGCTCTTGTTTGCTTACAAGATTGGATAAGGGCCAACGGTAAAGCCATACGACACAAGTTTCTTCTTTGTTTCTTGTTAATGCTTCAGTTTACAAGTTTCTTCTTCTTTTTCTGCAGCTAATACTCAACGTAGCTTGGCTTCAGTTCATGACATTATAATGGACTTACAAGGTATGAGAAACCTTCTGATGTATATAGTGCCATGTATATGAAAGTACACTTAAAGTATGAACTCTACTTTTTAATGAGGGATTTCATATCTACAGTTTGTTCCAGGGAACTATTTGCAAAATGCAGCCCAAACATGTAGATGATTATAGAGTGCTTTACACACAGAACTAGTGCCTTTTCTTTTTGGTTTCCCCAAGTTATACTTGATCTCTAATATATATTTCTTTTTTCTCCCAGATATGAATGTGTAGTTCACATTCATTTTTTTCTTCGCCAAACTATATTAAAAATATGCATTGCTAACTAAGGTAACTTGATTAGAATATGTTGCAGAGTGGATGACGAGTAGTGTATAATGGATATTTAGAAGTGTATTTTCTTGCAAACCTGATCATGAATTGGTTTTCTGGAACACGCCTTTGCTACAAAGAAGATTCCTCTGTTCATAAATATATTATTTAGTTTTTTTGAGGGATAAATATACTATTTAGTTGATGTGCACAGAAGCACTCTTGTAACATTTCTTTGTAAATACAGATATCGAGGACTGATGCTTGTTGGAGCAACTGATGTTGAACCTGGAGCAGATGGTGAAGCAAAGATATGCCAGCTTTCTCTATAACCTACTGGATGTGAAAAGTTTAGCATGTTGAACCTGTAATATTTTGATCTTGTCTGAGTCTGTTGGATTGAGGTCATTAGCTTGACGTTCTTTCAAACTTGTAATCTTTTGATCTTGTTCGAATCTGTTGGATTGAGGTCTTTTGCTTGATGCTCTTGAAACATGGTTCAAAAAACCTGTAATCCTCTTGGCTGTGTAAACATTTGCTAAATTTTGGGTCGGCCTCATGTGCCCAATGGGTCAATGGGGCCACAAAATTCTGATGAAATGGGTCGGCCCATGGCCTCGCATATTGGCCTTGGGGCCATGGGGCCAGGGCCGAGGCCAGGGCCATGGGGCCAGGGCCGAGGCCAGGGCCGGGTCGGCCCATTCCCATGTTGACTAATGGAGCATAACAAAGCTCCGGTTTCGGATGGTTTCCCTGCCGAGTTCTATCAGAACTTCTGGAAAGTCATTAGATCTGATCTCCTACTTCGGTTTGGTTACCTACATGTTGGCCAACTAGAATTGTTTCGTTTAAACTTCGGTGAGATTATTTTATTACCTAAGGTAAATGAAGCCAAAAGGACACAACAATATAGAACTATATGCCTCCTTAATGTTAGTTTTAAAATATTCACGAAGGTTGCGACAATTAGGGTAAATTCGGTTGCTGATCATGTGGTTCGCCCTTCACAGACCGCTTTCATGCAAGGCAGAAACATCCTGGATGAAGTTGCTATCCTTCATGAAACACTCCACGAACTACATAGGAAAAAACTGAATGGGGTGGTACTCAAAATCGACTTTGAAAAGGCTTATGACAAAGTCAAGTGGTATTTTCTTCAGCAGACTCTCAAAATGAAAGTTTTTTCTACAGAGTGGCACGCTATGATCCATAGTTTCATTTCCGGAGGTAGCGTGACCATTAAAGTCAATGATGACGTGGGCCCCTACTTCCAAACAAAGAAAGGATTAAGACAGGCTGACTCAATATCGCCCATGCTATTCAATATAGTGGCGGATATGTTGGCTGTCGTGATTGAGCCTGCCAAGGCTGATGGCCAAATTGATGGAGTAGTGAATCATCTTATGGATGGTGGTCTCTCTATTCTTCAGTATGCCGATGATACGATTCTCTTCATGGATCATGACCTAGAAAAAGCGAGAAGTCTGAAATTAATTTTGTCAGCTTTTGAGCAACTCTCGGGTCTTAAGATCAACTTTCATAAAAAACGAATTGTATTGTTTCAGCGAGGCCCATTTGTATGCTGACTTGTTCGGCTGCGGTTTGGGCCAGTTTCCTATCACATATTTGGGGATACCAATACACTATCGGAGACTCACAAATATGTTGGGGAACGTAGTAATTTCAAAAAAAATTCCTATGCACACGCAAGATCATGGTGATGCATAGCAACGAGAGGGGAGAGTGTTGTCTACGTACCCTCGTAGACCAAAGCGGAAGCGTTGACACAACATAGAGGAAGTAGTCGTACGTCCTCCTCCCGATCCGACCGATTCAAGCGCCGTTACTCAGGTGCCTCCGAGTTCTTGACACACGTACAGCTCGATGACGTTCTCTGGGCTCCGATCCAGCAAAGCTCTCGGGGAAGAGTTTCGTCAGCACGACGACGTGGTGACGATCTTGATGAACTACCGACGCAGGGCTTCGCCTAAGCACTGCGACAATATGACCGAGGTGGAATATGGTGGAGGGGGGCACCGCACACGGCTGAGGAACGATCACGAAGATCAACTTGTGTTACTACAAGAAACATGCTATCTTGTGACCTCCACTATTGGTCACTGAAAGGTCATAGTTTTTCATTTGCGACCTTTTTGTGACCAAAAACAGAAGGTCAAAAGTTAGCGGTCGTAAACTGAAATTAACGACCTTCTCTGTGAGAAGGTCGTGGACGTTTTTGACCAAAATATGCCTATTGTTTTGTTTTGGTCACTAGCAGGCTCCCCAGGCCACGTAGGCATCCGACGTGGCAATCTGATGTGCCACAAGAATCAGCCCGGTCCAGTTCGATTTTCTACATGGGCCTAGCCCAACAATTCAGCCTATTTGTGTTTTTTTATGTCTGTTAATTTTTGGTTGGGTTCATGGGCCAAGCCCAATATTGCAGCCTTTTTATTGTTAGGTTGTGGCCTTTGTCTAAACGAATTTAGTTTTTCTTTTTTTCCCAAAAGAAGGGTCCACTAATCAGATGGGTCCCAATTGTCGGTTCTAGTAACATCATCAGTTGGCTGTAGCCTTTTCAGGCGCAGTACACAGGAATACAATTTTGCCCATATATATTGTTGAGAATTTTTCATAATTTTGCTGTCAAAGCAGCATGTACACAGGAATACAATTTTGCTATCAAAGCAACATTTCGAGCGTACATCTTCATGACATCGTACATAAAAACCAGCAATAAAAAGATTACAATATGCCATTTGGCTCAAATCACATAACATATGACATCCAGGTTCCAGCAAGGAAAAAACATAACCACCACATCATACCATCTGCACATTCAAAGAGAACAAACTATATGTCAAAAGATAACTGAGCAGAAAATTGCCAATAAAAGAAAGAAGATAATATACTCTATAATTACTACAGATTTGCTCACTCGATACACACACACACTTTGCATATACAGATTTGCTCCCCGCAAAAACAATTCTAAACGGTTGGCTATAATAATTTACGGCAAAGAAATTCCCAAAACAGAGAATGGTACATCTCAAAATTCCCCAAAAACAGAGGAAATGCGACATCCATGACAAGTTGTGGCATTACTATTGGATTTGATTAAACCAACATGTTGGAGTGTGTTGAATAGATAAAAGAAACTCAATTAATGGGGCAATGCAAATTCTTTACTCACTACCGCACGACATTCACCTGTGATTGAACCCTGCGGGCACATACAAATTATCACTTGACCCGGTTATGGAATGAGCTAGTGCAAGAATGAGGTAATTCCTACTTTACGTTGGACTAACCAAACACTGTCCTTTAGTATGTAAAACCTTCTGTTCTTCCAAAAGATTCAGTAGAGTGGGCTAAATTCTTTACTCACTACAGTTTCAACTATTCTATATGGAAAAAATTACCAGAAAATCTCTACAGAGAACCATTACCACCAATCAGTTGTGACTCAATTCTTCTTTCTTAACCCAAATGCATTCTTTCAGGCCAAACAGAATTGAGCCTCCTAGCGAAATCTTCAAGTTCCCTGTTTGTTCAGAAATGAAGCATGTCATTAATTCGCACGAGGGCTTTTGTACAGGAATATGAGCAGTAAATTCGTTATAGCATTTTCAGTATACATAATAATAGAATAATCAAATATAAACAACAGTGATCCCAAGTACTAGCAAATAGATCTTCTGCATAGAACACTACATCTTAGAAAAGAGAACTAGGGGTAGGAGAGGGAGCCGCTCACCGATGAGCTTGTGGTCGCTGCCATACATAGTCGCCGTCACGCCGGTCACCGTGCGCAAGAGCAGAGCACCGCTACACCAGTGACACACACCGTGCGCAAGAGCAGAGCACCTGCTGCATCCAAATCCAAACCGAACAAAAATTAGGAATGGTTGCAGCCATGCTTTTTAAGGCACACAATACATCAGTTCAGATTGCTGTCATTGAGAGACACAGAGACCAGACAAAATAGTGGACTATTTAACCCTGTAATAAAGAAGCAAAATCTCACAAGACAGTTAAGTCACTAGCAAAAGGAAGAGTAACAGATGAAGAAAAAATCCTAACATACAAAGGTAAGTCATTGTGCATTTTATTTTTCAATGTGATACACAATAAGCATAAGTAACCACCGGTCATTAACTAGACACGTTCCAACATAGGAAAAACAATTATAGAGGTGTGACTTCAGGTACAAACATAGCAAGGCCACAACAGCCACTTAACTACAATGAGCTCCTGGAGTGTGGCATCCTTCCACGTGTAAATCTGAACTTCATCTTTTGGCTCCTTCCCTCTCTCAGAAAATTCTTCATTTAGGTGATGGACACCGACCTAGAAAAAAAATAACCAGGATCAGTTTTCTGTATTACTGTGTATTTCTTCACAAATCTGCAGTCTCCGCTGAGAAGACATCATTCAGAACTGTTACAGAAGATAAAAGTTGGAGTGTAAGGATCTCTACTTGTCTATTTTCCAGATCGCACACAACAAAAAATTCTCAGATTTCTTAAGCACTACATGCTTACTGCAATTCTTTCTGGCAAGGATAAAGAATAGCCATAGCTGACTTGAAAATTAAAATGCAGAATCCAGTGACTATATGAATAGCTCCATCTTCCTAAAAAATAATGTCCATTTTTTCAGCCAAAGATGGTGACCCAACATTGGCAGCTAAGTACTTCCCCTTAAATTGAGCTCACAGTTCCAACACCAACAGATACTCCTTGAGCAATGAACATATGTGGTGTTTAAATTGTTGGGTTGAAAAATTGTATGACATGTAGTGACTTAAGAGTGCTAAAAAATAATGGAATTTGCAAACTGCATGTCTATCAGCCATGATAAATAGGTTAGTGTTGAACTTATGATGGCCTTCACCAAATTTTGTTAAGATTTAATGATTGCAACATCCAAAGTGTGTGATTTATATGTTCAATCCTTAAGAGTTTATACAGTCAAAAAAATCCTTAAGGGTTTATTACGGATAAATGGGTCTAGCTATGTTTACACGCCCTTTGGCCCCTGATTAGCCAGGTTTCATGTTGAATTAAAACTGTACATAAGGCCTATCAAACAAACCAACATTATGATAAATAAGTTTTGGGATCCTCCATTGTATCACCAAGTCATGCTTGTTATTAGCCAAAACTAGAGTTAAACACCTGATCAAGTGCTGCTCAACTACAGGTGCCATACGGTCGAACCGACCTACACAGCACCATCAGGAACAGAACTTATACATCCTTAAAAAATGCAATAGTGTGAGCGCAGTGGTAATGGACCATGTTTTAGTAGCATCATTTGGATAGCACCATACGTTTCCGATTACTTCGCTACCGACCATCCATGGACCACAAGATCCAATCAAATATTGCACAAACCAAGCGAATTGAGGATATCATAATGCGCTCTCGGCTGCAGGTGCGCTAAAAAGAAGACAAAAGAGTGGAAGAAAAGAGACAACTGGGCCTTACCTTGGTGAAAACCCGGAGCAGGAGGCGGCAGGTCTGCACAAGAAGAATTCAGTCAATCAGTCCTCACAATCCTCTAAACGCAAAACCGAATAACATGCCTAAATACAGTGCTTACTGAACTGCACACTAGCATCTGCCCGCACGCTAGTATAACAAGTAAAAACGTTAGGGTTGCGGAAGCCTGGCTGACCTTCTCGCGGTCGATGGGTTTGGGGCGGGGGCGCGCCATGGGAGGCGAGTCGCGGTGCATCGGTGGGTCACCTGGACCATGCTAGAGGAGTCGCGGAGGGTGAGGAAGGTGAGGCCAGCGTGGGAGCGGCGGAGGGCGACCCAGCCGCAGAGCTGGACCCGGTGCCCGGGGTCACCCGCCCTGAGCTCGCCGCAGAGAGCGTCCCTCTGGGGCCACTCCAGAGGCTGCATCCTCTCCAGCTTCGCCCCGGCCGCGGGGAGCGTTGCCGCCTCCTCCGACAGGGTCGCCGCATCGGTGGGGTCAGAGAATGTGCGGCCGAAGGCGTTGAGCGGGGCGGCGTCGGCGGGGCGGAGGAGGTAGAGGAAGCACCAGGCGGCGAGGAACGCGAGGAGGGCGACGAGGGAGAAGGGGTGCGCGAGGAGGGAGAGCGCGACAAGCGCGGCGTAGTTGACGCGGAAGTAGGTGAGGTTCTTGCGGAGGCGGGCAGTGGCGTCGAAGAGGGAGTCCGGACGCGAGAGCGCGCCGCGGTCCAGGAGCTCGGGCCAGGGGCGGGCGCCCGAGAGGGAGCGCTTGGCCGAGTCGTAGAGGCGGCCTAGGAAGGCGCGCATGGCGGCCGGGTCCGGGGAGGCGATGGAGGTGGCGGCGGCGTTCGGGGAGGCGGGAAGGACGGTAGCGGGCGCGGCGGCCGGGACGGTGGTGGGGAGGACGGTCACCGGGACGGTTGTAGCACCTAGATCGGGGATCGGGGAAGAGGGAGGCTGCGGAGGCTGCGGAGGAGGGACCTGGATCTAGATGGGGGAGGAGGGGTAGAGACCTAGGGTTTCTCGGGAAGGAAGGGGATCGAGGGATGAGATGCGCTGGATCCGTAGGAGATGGACGGCTTAGATCGACTATAATGGGGTGATCCGTGGGCTGCGTCCTAATTGGTTCAAAATATGAGCCATTAAAAATTACTCTATTTATTAGTGCTAAAAACAAAGGGGTGTGAAGCAACTACCAAAAATATTTTGCAAAATGCCATCATTAAAATTTTCAATTAAGTTAGACCATATTTTATGGATGATCACCAATTTGATTGCATTTTCGATCTTTCTACCTACGAGCGGTCATGCCCGTCGTTTTGACCGCATTTTGAAACAGGGCATAAAAATTCAAAAAAATGAAAAACCTTCGCATTGTGCCATTATATGTGGCCAAGTTACCGGGAAATGGCAAACAATGTTGCCTAAGGAAGTTTTCATTTTCTTTGGACGAAAAAACCATTTTCCATTTTTCGAGTGCCCAAAAGGAGGTTTTTTGTGAAGGACCTCCCAAATAATTGTTGAAAAATTGGACCAAATCATTTTTATAAAATACTAGGCCATATTTAATGCACAATTGACCAAATGGTTGGGTGTAAAAAGTTTTGATCCACCTCTCGTGAAAAAGACAAATTTCCGCCGATTCAGCTGGAAGTGGGTCAAACTTGAACTGTAGCTGCCTTGTAGTTTGCTCTTTATTTTTTCCAAAAATCATTTATAGGTACATAAGTATCTATTTAATCAGAGAAACACCAAAAAAAATTCAAGATTCAACCACTAGGTAGGAACGGTCATTCCCGTCGTTTTGACCACATTTTGAAGCGGGCATAAAAAATTCAAAAAAAATCAAAAAATTGGGAAACCTTCGCATTGTGTCATTATATGTGGCCAATTTCCCAGGAAAAATAACAAACTTGTAATACGGCAATTATTATTAAAAAGTGTTCTCAGAAACGAGCTATCACGTGTGGAGATCAATGGCTTTCAAGCAAAATGATCAATCTTATGGCCACATTCATGGCATAGTTTGTTCAAATGATCTCATATTGTGCACAAAGGTGTATACTGGAATGGAAAACAATGTTGCCTAAGGAAATTTTCATTTTCTTTGGACGAAAAAACCATTTTCCATTTTTCGAGTGCCCAAAAGGAGATTTTTTCGTGAAGGACCTCCAAAATAATTGTTGCAAAATTGGACCAAATCATTTTTATAAAATACTAGGACATATTTAATGCACAATTGACAAAATAGTTGGGTGTAAAAAGTTTTGATCCACCTCTCGTGAAAAAGACAAATTTCCGTCGATTCAGCTAGAAGCGGGTCAAATTTGAACTGCAGGTGCCTCATAGTTTGCTATTTATTTTTTCGAAAAATTATTTCTAGGTACATAAGTATCTATTTAATCAGAGAAACACCAAAAAAATTTCAAGATTCGCCCACTAGGTAGGAACGGTCATTCTTGCCGTCTTGACCGCATTTTGAAACGGGAATAAAAAATTCAAAAAAAATCAAATAATTCGGAAACCTTCGCATTATGTCATTATATGTGGCCAAGTTCCCAGGAAAAATAATAAACTTGTAATATGGCAATTATTTTAAAAAGTGTTCTCAGAAACGAGCTATCACGTGTGGATATCAATGGCTTTCAAGCCAAATGATCAATCTTATGGCCACATTCATGGCATAGTTTGTTCAAATGATCTCATATTGTGCACAAGGGTGCATATCGGAATGGAAAACAATGTTGCCTAAGGAAGTTTTCAGTTTCTTTGGAAGAAAAAACCATTTTTCATTTTTCGAGTGCCAAAAAGGAGGGTTTTTTGTGAAGGACCTCCAAAATAATTGTCGCAAAATTGGACCAAATCATTTTTATAAAATACTAGGACATATTTAATGCACAATTGACAAAATGGTTGGGTGTAAAAAGTTTTGATCCACCACTCGTAAAAAAGACAAATTTCCGTCGATTCAGTTGAAAGCGGGTCAAATTTGAACTGCAGGTGCCTCATAGTTTGCTATTTATTTTTTCCAAAAATCATTTCTAGTTACATAAGTACCTATTTAATCATAAATACATGGTTTGGTGGCGATACGTCGAGATTTGGGCAGTGGCCGAGGGCCCCAACTCTAGAGCGCGTAAACTCGCATGCCCGCCGCGTGGTCACCGCGTGAATGTGGCGTTGCCATGTGTTCTGGGTGGACTAGGCATGTCTAGTGGGTTGGGAACTCCCCAGGTAGGTGCTAGGAAGAAAATTACAACATAATATTCTCACGAGGAGACCGGTCGATGCTCAAACATGAATTAGCAGCCAAGTGTTTGATTAGCGGTACAGGAAATGTACATGGCTAATGGGCGTGTGTTTTGGCTGAGGATGATCAGTTACTAAGAAGACCGTCTTCACAAATTTTCAGCTCAAAAGGAGGAGCCTAGGTGGTACTTGCTTTGCAAACTATCACACTGGACATAAATATGAATGTTGAAGCTCGGCTCAAAATAATGAATGGATTAAGCTTACATTTGGTGGAGGATGGTTATTTGGGCATATGAAAGCACTGTAGAAAATGGATACTATTTGGACATGCCAAAGTGGTACTTCCTTCACAAATTGTTGTTCTGAACAGAATAGGAAAATGACTATTTTTGAATTATTTTTTAACTAGGCAAGGAAGGTTTTTACATATTTGACGAAGATATGTCCCAAAGAATTTATGAGATTTTTTTGGGAATTTTTGGAATGACAGAAATATAGGTTGCTTCACAACCTAGGGCAAAAACTGCCACATAGACATGACACATAGGCAAAACTGATGAGGTGGCGCCTAGTCATAGCAACCCACCACAATTTACAAGGCTATGACCATCTATATTAGTCGTTAACAACTAGAAATAAGGCAACGGGCTAGCACTGTTTGCTTTATGACCATTTCATGTAAGGAAATTATGACCTTTCTGGCCAAAATGGTCGCAATGGTTTAGGGTTTGGAGCACCCCGAACAGCTTTTGACCAATTGATCTGAAATGGTCATAGATCTATGACCAATTCTTCCAGGGTCACTGATAGAAGGTCACTAGTTGACATATTTCTTGTAGTGTGTGTCCATGGGGTGCCCCCTGCCCCCGTATATAAAGGAGCAAGGGAGGAGGGGGCGGACGGCCTAGGAGGGGCGCGCCAAGGGGAGTCCTACTCCCATCAGGAGTAGGATTCCACCTTTCCTAGTCCAACTAGGAGAAGGGGGAAAGGAGGGGAGTGGAGAAGGAAGGGAGAGGGGGCCGCGCCCCCAAACCCCTTGTCCAATTCGGACTGGGCTTGGGAGGGGCGCGCGCCACCTCCTGGCTCCTTCCCACTAAGGCCCAATAAGGCCCAATACTCTTCCCCGTATTCCCGTAACTCCCCGGTACCTCCGAAAATACCCGTACCACTCAGAACCTTTCCGATGTCCGAATATAGTCGTCCAATATATCGATCTTTACGTCTCAACCATTTCGAGACTCCTCGTCATGTCCCCGATCTCATCCGGGACTCCGAACTCCTTCGGTACATCAAAACTCATAAACTCATTATATAACTGTCATCGAAACCTTAAGCGTGCGGACCCTACGGTTCGAGAACAATGTAGACATGACCGAGACACGTCTCCGGTCAATAACCAATAGAGGGACCTGGATGCCCATATTGGCTCCGACATATTCTGCGAAGATCTTTATCGGTCAGACCGCATAACAACATACGTTGTTCCCTTTGTCATCGGTATGTTACTTGCCCGAGATTCGATCGTCGGTATCCAATACCTAGTTCAATCTCGTTACCGGCAAGTCTCTTTACTCGTTCCGTAATACATCATCTCGCAACTAACTTATTAGTTGCAATGCTTGCAAGGCTTAAGTGATGTGCATTACCGAGAGGGCCCAGAGATACCTCTCCGACAATCGGAGTGACAAATCCTAATCTCGAAATACGCCAACCCAACATCTACCTTTGGAGACACCTGTAGAGCACCTTTATAATCACCCAGTTACGTTGTGACGTTTGGTAGCACACAAAGTGTTCCTCCGATAAACGGGAGTTGCATAATCTCATAGTCATAGGAACATGTATAAGTCATGAGGAAAGCAATAGCAACATACTAAACGATCGGGTGCTAAGCTAACGAATGGGTCATGTCAATCACATCATTCTCCTAATGATTTGATCCCGTTAATCAAATGACAACTCATGTCTATGGCTAGGAAACTTAACCATCTTTGATTAACGAGCTAGTCAAGTAGAGGCATACTAGTGACACTCTTTTTGTCTATGTATTCACACATGTATTATGTTTCCGGTTAATACAATTCTAGCATGAATAATAAACATTTATCATGAAATAAGGAAATAAATAATAACTTTATTATTGCCTCTAGGGCATATTTCCTTCAGTCTCCCACTTGCACTAGAGTCAATAATCTAGTTTACATCGCCATGTGATTTACCAGCAATAGTTCACATCACCATGTGATTAACACCCATAGTTCACATCATCATGTGACCAACACCCAAAGGGTTTACTAGAGTCAATAATCTAGTTCACATCACTATGTGATTAACACCCAAAGAGTACTAAGGTGTGATCATGTTTTGCTTGTGAGAGAATCTTAGTCAACAGGTCTGCCACATTCAGATCCGTAAGTATTTTGCAAATTTCTATGTCAACAATACTCTGCTCGGAGCTACTCTAGCTAATTGCTCCCACTTTCAATATGTATCTAGATTGATGTCAAAACTTGCATCGACATAACCTTTTACGACGAACCTTTTTGTCACCTCCATAATCGAGAAACATATCCTTATTTCACTAAGGATAATTTTGACCGCTGTCCAGTGATCTACTCCTAGATCACTATTGTACTCCCTTGCCAAAATCAGTGTAGGGTATACAACAGATCTGGTACACAGCATGGCATACTTTATAGAACCTATGGCCAAGGCATAGGGAATGAATTTCATTCTCTTTCTATCTTCTGCTGTGGTCGGGTTTTGAGTCTTACTCAATTTCACACCTTGTAATACAGGCAAGAACTCTTTCTTTGACTGTTCCATTTTGAACTACTTCAAAATCTTGTCAAGGTATGTACTCATTGAAAACTTATCAAGCGTCTTGATCTATCTCTATAGATCTTGATGCTTAATATGTAAGCAGCTTCACCGAGGTCCTTCTTCGAAAAACTCCTTTCAAATACTCCTTTATGCTTCGCAGAATAATTCTACATTATTTCTGATCAACAATATGTCATTTACATATACTTATCAGAAATGTTGTAGTGCTCCCACTCACTTTCTTGTAAATACAGGCTTCACCGCAAGTCTGTATGCTTTGATCAACTTATCAAAGCGTATATTCCAACTCCGAGATGCTTGCACCAGTCCATAGATGGATCGCTGGAGCTTGCATATTTTGTTAACACCTTTAGGATCGACAAAACCTTTCTAGTTGCATCGTATACAACTCTTCTTTAATAAATCCATTGAGGAATGCAGTTTTGTTTATCCATTTGCCAGATTTCATAAAATGCGGCAATTGCTAACATGATTCGGACAGACTTAAGCATAGATACGAGTGAGAAACTCTCATCGTAGTCAACACCTTGAACTTGTCAAAAACCTTTTGCGACAATTCTAGCTTTGTAGATAGTAACACTACTATCAGCGTCTGTCTTCCTCTTGAAGATCAATTTATTTTCTATGGCTTGCCGATCATCGGGCAAATCCATCAAAGTCCATACTTTGTTCTCATACATGGATCATATCTCAGATTTCATGGCCTCAAACCATTTCGCGGAATCTGGGCTCATCATCGCTTCCTCATAGTTCATAGGTTCGTCATGGTCAAGTAACATGACCTCCAGAATAGGATTACCGTACCACTCTGGTGTGGATCTCACTCTGGTTTACCTACGAGATTCGGTAGTAACTTGATCTGAAGTTACATGATCATCATCATTAGCTTCCTCACTAATTGGTGTAGTAGTCACAGGAACAGATTTCTGTGATGAACTACTTTCCAATAAGGGAGAAGGTACAATTACCTTATCAAGTTCTACTTTTCTCCCACTCACTTCTTTCGAGAGAAACTCCTTCTCTAGAAAAGATCCATTCTTAGCAACGAATGTCTTGCCTTCGGATCTGTGATAGAAGGTGTACCCAACTGTTTCCTTTGGGTATCCTATGAAGACATATTTCTCCAATTTGGGTTTGAGCTTATCAGGATGAAACTTTTTCATATAAGCATCGCAACCCCAAACTTTAAGAAACGGCAACTTTGGTTTCTTGATAAACCACAGTTCAGATTGTGTCGTCTCAACGGACTTAGATGGTGCCCTTTTTAACGTGAATGCAGCTGTCTTTAATGCATAACCCAAAAAACGATAATGGTAGATCAGTAAGAGACATCATAGATTGTACTATATCCAATAAAGTACGGTTATGATATTCGGACGCACCATTATGCTGTGGTGTTTCCAGGTGGCATGAGTTTGTGAAACTATTCGACATTGTTTTAATTGAAGACCAAACTCGTAACTCAAATATTTGTCTCTGCAATCAGATCGTAGAAACTTTATTTTCTTGTCACGATGATTTTTCACTTCACTCTGAAATTCTTTGAACTTTTCAAATGTTTCAGACTTATGTTTCATCAAGTAGATATACCCATATCTGCTCAAATCATCTGTGAAGGTCAGAATATAATGATACTTGTCGCGAGCCTTAATATTCATCGGACCACATACATCAGTATGTATGATTTCCAACAAATCTGTTGCTCGCTCCATTGTTCTGAAGAACGGAGTCTTAATCATCTTGCCTATGAGGCATGGTTCGCAAGCATCAAGTGATTCATAATCAAGTGATTCCAAAATCCCATCAGCATGGAGTTTCTTCATGCGCTTTACACCAATATGACCTAAACTGCAGTGCCACAAATAAGTTGCACTATCATTGTTAACTTTGCATCTTTTGGCTTCAATATTATGAATATGTGTATCACTACGATCGAGATCCAACAAACCATTTTGTTGGGTGTGTAACCATATAAGGTTTTATTCATGTAAACAGAACAACAATTTATTCTCTTACTTAAATGAATAACCGTATTGCAATAAACATGATCAGATCATATTCATGCTCAACGTAAACACCAAATAACACTTATTTAGGTTCAACATTAATCCCGAAAGTATAGGGAGTGTGCGATGATGATCATATCAATCTTGGAACCACTTCCAACACACATCGTCACTTCACCCTTAACTAGTCTCTGTTCATTCAGCAACTCCCGTTTCGAGTTACTAATCTTAGCAACTGAACCAGCATCAAATGCCGAGGGGTTGCTATAAACGCTAGTAAAGTACACATCAATAACATGTATATCCAATATACCTTTGTTCACTTTGCCATTCTTGTTATCCACCAATTACTTGGGGTAGTTCCGCTTCCATTGACCAATCCCTTTGCAGTAGAAGCACTTAGTCTCAGGCTTAGGACCAGACTTGGGCTTCTTCACTTAAGTAGCAACTTGATTGCTGTTTTTCTTGAAGTTCCCCTTCTTCCCTTTGCCCTTTACTTGAAACTAGTGGTCTTGTTAACCATCAACACTTGATGTTTTTCTTGATTTCTACCTTCGTTGATTTTAGCATCACGAAGAGCTTGGGAATCGTTTCCGTTATCCCTTGCATATTATAGTTCATCATGAAGTTCTACTAACTTGATGATGGTGACTAGAGAATTCTGTCAATCCATATTTTATCTGGAAGATTAACTCCCACTTGATTCAAGCGATTGTAGTACCCAGACAATCTGAGCACATGCTCACTAGTTGAGCGATTCTCCTCCATCTTTTAGCTATAGAACTTGTTTGAGACTTCATATCTCTCAACTCGGGTATTTGCTTGAAATATTAACTTCAACTCCTGGAACATCTCATATGGTCCATGACGTTCAAAACGTCTTTGAAGTCCCGATTCTAAGCTGTTAAGCATGGTGCACTAAACTATCAAGTAGCCATCATACTGAGCTAGCCAAACGTTCATAACGCATGCATCTGCTCCTGCAATAGGCCTGTCACCTAGCGGAGCATCAAGGACATAATTCTTCTGTGCAGCAATGAGGATAAACCTCAGATCACGGATCCAATCCGCATCATTGCTACTAACATCTTTCAACACAATTTTCTCTAGGAACATATCAAAATAAACATATGAAAGCAACAATGCGAGCTATTGATCTACAACATAGATATGCTAATACTACCAGGACTAAGTTCATGATAAATTAAAGTTCAATTAATCATATTACTTAAGAACTCCCACTTAGATAGACATCCCTCTAATCTTCTAAGTGATCACGTGATCCACATCAACTAAACCATGTCCGATCATCATGTGAGATGGAGTAGTTTCAATGGTGAACATCATTATGTTGATCATATCTACTATATGATTCACGCTCGACCTTTCGGTCTCCGTGTTCCGAGGCCATATCTGTTATATGCTAGGCTCGTCAATTTAAACCTGAGTATTCCGCGTGTGCAACTGTTTTGCACCCGTTGTATTTGAACGTTGATCCTATCACACCCGATCATCACGTGGTGTCTCAGCACGAAGAACTTTCGCAACTGTGCATACTCAGGGAGAACACTATTACTATGATAATTTAGTGAGAGATCATCTTATAATGCTATCGTCAATCAAAGCAAGATAAGATGCATAAAAATATAAACATCACATGCAATCAATATAAGTGATATGATATGGCCATCATTATCGTGTGCTTGTGATCTCCATCTCCGCAGCACCATCATGATCACCATCGTCACCGGCGCGACACCTTGATCTCCATCGCAGCATCGTTGTCGTTTCGCCAATCTTATGCTTCTACGACTATCGCTACCGCTTAGTGATAAAGTAAAGCATTACAGGGCGATTGCATTGCATACAATAAAGCGACAACCATACGGCTCCTGCCGGTTGCCGATAACTCGGTTACAAAACATGATCATCTCATACAATAAAATTTAGCATCATGTCTTGACCATATCACATCACAACATGCCCTGCAAAAACAAGTTAGACGTCCTCTACTTTGTTTGTTGCAAGTTTTACGTGGCTGCTACGGGCTTAAGCAAGAACCAATCTCACCTACGCATCAAAACCACAACGATAGTTTGTCAAATAGACTCCGTTTTAACCTTCTCAAGGACCGGGCGTAGCCATACTCGGTTCAACTAAAGTTGGAGAAACTGACACCCGCCAGCCACCTGTGTGCAAAGCACGGCGGTAGAACCAGTCTCGCGTAAGCGTACGCGTAATGTTGGTCCGGGCCGCTTCATCCAACAATACCGCCGAACCAAAGTATGACATGCTGGTAGGCAGTATGACTTATATCGTCCACAACTCACTTGTGTTCTACTCGTGCATAACATCAAACCATAAAAATCTAGGCTCGGATGCCACTGTTGGGGAACGTAGTAATTTCAAAAAAAATTCTTACGCACACGCAAGATCATGGTGATGCATAGCAACGAAAGGGGAGAGTGTTGTCTACGTACCCTCGTAGACCGAAGCGGAAGCGTTGACACAACGTAGAGGAAGTAGTCGTACGTCCTCCTCCCGATCCGACCGATCCAAGCGCCGTTACTCCGGCGCCTCCGAGTTCTTGACACACGTACTGCTCGATGACGTTCTCCGGGCTCCGATCTAGCAAAGCTCTCGGGGAAGAGTTTCGTCAGCACGACGGCGTGGTGACGATCTTGATGAACTACCGACGCAGGGCTTCGCCTAAGCACTGCGACAATATGACCGAGGTGGAATATGGTGGAGGGGGGCACCGCACACGGCTGAGGAACGATCACGAAGATCAACCTGTGTGTCCATGGGGTGCCCCCTGCCCCCGTATATAAAGGAGCAAGGGAGGAGGGGGCGGCCGGCCTAGGAGGGGCGCGCCAAGGGGAGTCCTACTCCCACCGGGAGTAGGATTCCACCTTTCCTAGTCCAACTAGGAGAAGGGGGGAAAGGAGGGGAGTGGAGAAGGAAGGGAGAGGGGGGCGCCCCCCAAACCCCTTGTCCAATTCGGACTGGGCTTGGGAGGGGCGCGCGCCACCTCCTGGCTCCTTCCCACTAAGGCCCAATAAGGCCCAATACTCTTCCCCGTATTCCCGTAACTCCCCGGTACCTCCGAAAATACCCGTACCACTCAGAACCTTTCCGATGTCCGAATATAGTCGTCCAATATATCGATCTTTACGTCTCGACCATTTCGAGACTCCTCGTCATGTCCCCGATCTCATCCGGGACTCCGAACTCCTTCGGTACATCAAAACTCATAAACTCATTATATAACTGTCATCGAAACCTTAAGCGTGCGGACCCTACGGTTCGAGAACAATGTAGACATGACCGAGACACGTCTCCGGTCAATAACCAATAGCGGGACCTGGATGCCCATATTGGCTCCTACATATTCTACGAAGATCTTTATCGGTCAGACCGCATAACAACATACGTTGTTCCCTTTGTCATCGGTATGTTACTTGCCCGAGATTCGATCGTCGGTATCCAATACCTAGTTCAATCTCGTTACCGGAAAGTCTCTTTACTCGTTCCGTAATACATCATCTCGCAACTAACTTATTAGTTGCAATGCTTGCAAGGCTTAAGTGATGTGCATTACCGAGAGGGCCCAGAGATACCTCTCCGACAATCGGAGTGACAAATCCTAATCTCGAAATATGCCAACCCAACATCTACCTTTGGAGACACCTGTAGAGCACCTTTATAATCACCCAGTTACGTTGTGACGTTTGGTAGCACACAAAGTGTTCCTCCGATAAACGGGAGTTGCATAATCTCATAGTCATAGGAACATGTATAAGTCATGAAGAAAGCAATAGCAACATACTAAACGATCGGGTGCTAAGCTAACGAATGGGTCATGTCAATCACATCATTCTCCTAATGATGTGATCCCGTTAATCAAATGACAACTCATGTCTATGGCTAGGAAACTTAACCATCTTTGATTAACGAGCTAGTCAAGTAGAGGCATACTAGTGACACTATTTTTGTCTATGTATTCACACATGTATTATGTTTCCGGTTAATACAATTCTAGCATGAATAATAAACATTTATCATGAAATAAGGAAATAAATAATAACTTTATTATTGCCTCTAGGGCATATTTCCTTCAAAATACTGACTGGAAACACGTCGAGGAGAGACTACAAAAAAGACTAAGCAGTTGGAAAGGCGAATTGCTATCTCTGGATGGAAGATTGGTACTCATTAATTCAATACTAATCAATATGGTACTATATATGATTTCCTTCTTTCAATTTCCAAAAGGAGTTTTACACAGATTGGATTACTTCCGATCAAGATTCTTTTGGCAATGAGATAGCGAGAGAAAGAAATATAGACTGGCTAAATGAAGTGTGGTTTACCGTGCTAAAGACCAAGGCGGGTTGCGCATTCATGACCTTGAGGTTAAGAATATGGCCCTCCTCGGCAAATGGTTGTTTAAGTTATTGACGGAAGATGGTGCATGGCAAACTCTCCTAAAGAGAAAATATGTGGGTTCAAAGGCGATGTTCCAGGTGTACTGGAAGCCTCGGGACTCTCACTTTTGGGCTGGCTTAATTGCGACGAAGAAATATTTCTTCCGCTATGGCTCTTTCTCGATTAAGGGTGGCTCGAAAATTAGATTCTGGGAGGATTAGTGGCTAAGCAATGCTTCACTCCTGGAACAATACCCAGCTCTGTAAAATATTGTGCGCCACCAGGGTGATACTATTGCCACGGTTATGGAATCATTTCTATCAAACGTGTCGTTCAGAAGAGATTTAATTGGACCCAGACTCCAATCATGGAACACCCTGCTCTAGCGGTTATCCAGGATGCAATTGTCACAAGGGTCCGATGAATTTCGCTGGAACCTACAAGGGAATGGTCAATTCTCAGTGGAGTCCATGTACAGAGTCTTGCTCCAATCCGATGTGCCAGTTGATAATAATAAGAAGATCTGGAGATGAAAATACCTCTTAAGAATAAAAACTTTGCATGGTATCTTTGTCGCGGAGTCATTTTACTAATTAAAGATAACCTTGTTAAGAGGAATTGGCATGGAAGTACGCAATGTGTCTTTTGTCAGCATGATGAGACAATAAAACATTTGTTCTTTCAATGTAAATTGGCTCGTTCTATATGGTCAGTCATCCAAATAGCTTATGGCTTGTACCCTCCTTGTAGTGTTGCTAATATATTTGGCAACTGGTCACAAGGGATTGAACACAAGTTTAGAACTCTTCTCAGGGTGAGAGCGCTCACCGTTATTTGGTCGCTTTGGCTATGTAGAAATGATAAGGTTTTTAACGAGAAAAGTACATCTCTTATGCAGGTTATCTACAGATGTACCGGGACGCTTCGCTTATGGTCGTCTCTACAGCGTATGGAGAATCGCGACCTCTTTATGAAGGTTTGTACACGATTGGGGGCTATGGCGAGGGATACTTTTACCCAACATGGATGGCAGCATGGTCTCAGGATTGGCCCCCCTACGTCTTAGGCGTTATACAAACACTAGATGTTTCTTAGTATTTCGCCTTTTTTTGTTTTTTTTGTTCAGTGTGTGGACTTCTTTTGGCTGTGTGCATCTTGATATGCAGAGGCCGGGTGTAATGCTTAAACCTTTTAAGTAATAAAGCACCCTTTATCAGAAAAAAACGACGTAGTCGGCGGCCAAGGCAAGGGCACTCAGCTGGCCCAGGTGCAGGAGCGCGTTGTACGGAGGCTGACAATTGGCAAAATCTCCTCTAGTGAGGCCTTGGACAGAAGCGGTGGATCCAACGACGACGACAACGATGCCAGTCTGGCTGCGGATGCCTACACGAAGGGGTACAACCACACCGACAACAGCAAAGGGAAGGGGCCGGCGAGGAAAAGGTGATTTCCTCCGCCCACTACTAGGAAAATGGCTACTAATGGCGCACCAGTTTTGCCTACTAATGGCGCATCACTGGTGCGCCATTAGTATCACGCCACTAGTATTTTTTTACTAATGGCGCACCACTAGTGCGCCATTAGTATCTGGTATACTAATGGCGCGCCATGGTGCGCCATTAGTATAGGCCATTGGTGCGCCATTAGTATAGGCCACGGTGCGCCATTATTATTTTTGAATTTTGAAGGCGGGAAAATAGTAGTGGCACACCGTCTAACCCCCACCGTGCGCCATTGCTATTTTTGAATTTTGAATTTGGATCTGGATCGTGATTTTTTTGCCCATTTTTTGCTCGTTTTTTTGCTCGTTTTTTGGCACGATATTATTTCAAATTTTGTTCCTCTTTTTGGATCTTGTAAGTTCTTTTGCCGTGTTCTTTTGCCGGAGAGGAGGAGGAGGTTACCGGAGAGGCACTCGCCTACATCGCCGGAGAGGAGGAGGAGGTCGCCGGAGAGGAGTTCACCGAAGCATCGGAGAGGAGGCAGAAGAAACCATGAGGGGATGGGAGGAGAGGAGGGAGGAGGAGCTCACCGGAGAGGAGGGAGGAGAAGCTCACCAGAGAGGAGGGAGGAGAAGCTCACCGGAGAGGAGGGAGGAGAAGCTCACCGGAGAGGAGGGAGGAGGAGCTCACCGGAGAGGAGGGAGGAGAAACCGTGAGGGGAGGGGAGGGGAGGAGAGGAGGGAGGAGGAGGTCGCCGGAGAGGAGGAGGAGGTCGCCGGAGGGGAGGAGGGTAGTATGGTGGAGGAGAGAAGGAAAGATGGAGTGGAGGAGAGGAGGAGATGGAGTGGAGGAGAGGTGGAGTGGAGGAGAAGAATGAAGAGGTAAGGAGGAGAGGACCACGCCCATATATGACATAGTAATGGCGCACCGCGGGCAGGTGCGCCATTACTATTTTTTTTATTTTTTTTATTTATTTTGAATTTTGAAGGCAGGAAGATACTAATGGCGCACCATGGGCAGGTGCGCCATTAGTAACTTTTATTTTTATTTTTTTGACTTATTTTGAATTTTGAAGGCGGGAAGATACTAATGGCGCACCATGGGCAGGTGCGCCATTAGTAACTTTTTTTTATTTTTTTGACTTATTTTGAATTTTGAAGGCGGGAAGATAGTAATAGCGCACCATGGGCAGGTGCGCCATTAGTAAGTTTGAATTTTTTTGAATATTTTTGAAATTTTTTGCCTCTCTAGATCTTAAAAGCCCCGTATCTTTTTTCTGTTAGGTTTTTGAGGATTTTGAAAATTTTTAACGGGGTTCCCCCCAGTTAAATTCGGATGTAACTTTTCGAGTAGATGATTTTTCATATAAAAAACTTTTTCATCCGAGTTCGTATGCAAAAGTTATGCCCATTTTTACAAATTCTCGAGTGATTTTGCAAAAAAGTCGAAAATTCATGTTTGTAAATTTTGCTAATAACTAGACCACATATTACATGGAAAACTTATTTTCTTTTTTTTGACATTTCTATCATTTTCTTTTATTTTTTTTTAAAACTGAAAAGGCGGTACACGGGGGGGGGGGGGGGGGGGGGACGGGGGGGGGGAGGGCGTTTGCGTTCTGGGGAATGTTTGGGCCAACTTACTAATGGCGCACCGTGGGATGGTGCGCCATTACTAGTTCAACTAGTAATGGCGCACCATTCCCACGGTGCGTCATTAGTAGTTTTGAAAAAAAAAATTTACTAATGGCGCACCGTGGATGTTGTGCGCCATTAGTATTTGCACATTAATGGCGCACCAACACATGATGCGCCATTAGTATTTAGTAATGGCGCACCACATGTACAGTGCGCCATTAGTGTCAATTTCATTTTCAGCCCTTTTTCTTGTAGTGGCCACTCCGTTTTATCTATATTTTAGTAGTTTTGAAGTATGAATTTGCGCTGTTCAGTGACGAGCTTTGATCCTTTTGTGTGAGATGACTAATGTAGGTTCTAGTAGTATGTGAAATTCGTTCCTTTGTTGCTATCAAGCGTGTTCATGTTATTCATCTACGTAGCATTGCATTTGTTGCATGGATTTGAGAATTTGGATATGAGAGACACCATTGTGTAAGCAATGAAATAAGAGATGCCTAGTCAGTGCCCGCGGACAGGCCCGGGTACGTCCACGTGTGTTTGAGAGGCCGGATTAGATACATTCGGCTAAGGATACTCTAAGGGCATGAACTATGGAGGCACTGAAACTGTTAATCAAGCACTTGGAAAATGCTAAATGTTTATAGAAAATGTTTGTCATACATACAAAAATATTTAAAATTACAGGAAAAATGTTAATGTGTATGTAAAAATGTTGATCATGTATATAAAAAAATCGTAAATGGGTATAAAACATGATCCTGATGTACAGGAAAATTTTACAATTTGGATTATTTAAAGTATACATAAAAAATCAAAATTCGAAAAAAACAAGACAATACTATATTAAAAAAATATGGAACATATACATACAAATGTTCCTAATGTATATGTAAAATTTACATTCTGTGCGAAAAAATGTTTTTGATTAAAAACTGCCAACCATATATTTAAAATGTTGACTATGTTTTCCATATTTTTTAATAATGCATATTAAATATGTTAAATTTTTCTTAAGAAATGTATTAGATATATGCAAAAAAGGACCATGTGAATGGAAAAAAGGACAGATATTTTTGAAAATGTATATCATATATTTTAAAAACATGTATGTAAAATATGCTTTGGATATATACGAAAAATGTTGAATTTGTACTGAAAAAATTGACATGTGTCGAACAGAAAAGAAACCGATGAAAATCAACAAAGAAACCGAATAAGAACCAAAAGGAAAAATAAATAAACCAAAATAAAAATAAAATGAAAACCGAAGAAAACCATTTCAGAAGAATGGTAATAGAGAAAGCCAAGAAGAAACAAAGAAAAACAAAGAAAACCAATGAAAGAAACTAAGGAAAATGAAGATAGAAAAGAAAAAATCCAGCAAAAACCAAGAAAGAAACTAAGGAGAATGAAAAGAAAAAGAAAAAGAAAACACAGTGAATACCTTGAAATTAAAGAAGAAACCCGATGGAAAAACTAAAGAACATAGGAAAAAACAATATGAAGAAACAGAAAAAACTAAAAGAAGGCATAAAGGAAAAGAAAAAAGGAAAAAATGAACCAAACCAAACCCGTACGTCCACGGCACGCTAGGCTACCAAGGGTCGTTGAACCTAGAGCGATTGAAAAATAAACTAAACAAACGGGCCGGCCCATCTATGTCGTGCGAGAAAAAAGCTTCAGGCATGACTGAATGATCACTCGCTATAAGGGCAATATATGTTTTGTGGTCCTGGCATATGATAAAGGTTATCCTAGTATACTAGCAATGGCGGTGGACCGTAATGGAACGCTTGGGTTTGAGCCAGAAAAAATATATTTAAAAAGGGGTTGAAAAAGACAAATAGCGCACTGAATTGGCCCGATTCAATGGCTCCTACCACCTCCCAGCCGAGTCCGCCTAGTTGCCTAAAATAGCGCAAGTGCTATAGCTCACATTAAACAAGATGGAAGGATCTCTCGCGTCGAGCGCTACTGTATCGGGCCGGCCCTGTAGCGGATATTGTTGCTCTGCGGCACTGTTAGCCACTGCGCCAATATCATGTTCATGTATGATACGTAGGTGTGACCTACTAGAAGGAATAGCGCCAAATTTTACACATTTTCCTTCATTTTTTCCTTGTTTTTTGTTTCTTTCTTCGTTCTTAATGCTTTTTTCATTTTATTTTGTTTCTTTTCTTTCATTCTTTTAGCATTAATTTCTTCGTTATTATTTTTTGTTTTCTTTGGTTTATTTTTTCGGTATTTTTTATTATCATCATTTCTTTTGGTTTTTATTCTACATTTTTTGTATATGTAAATAACATTTTTCATGTACATGTTTAACATTTCTCCATTACAAATTTAACATTTATTCTATTCACCTATTTGAAGGATTGATTAACATTTTCAAATACAAGATTAAAAAATTTCAAATACAAGATTAACATTTCTTAAATACATGGTCAACATTTTTCCTATAGGGGTTGTCAATCCCTTCACGGTCACTTACGGGAGTGAGATCTGATAGAGATGATAGATAATATTTTTGGTATTTTTGGTATAGAGATGCAAAATGAAAAGTAAAAGGCAAAGTAAAAAAGCAAGGCAATAATAAAGTGATGGAGATTGATATGATGAGAATAGACCCGGGGGCCATGGGTTTCACTAGTGGCTTCTCTCAAGAGCATAAGTATTCTACGGTGGGTGAACAAATTACTGTTGAGCAATTGATAGAATTGAGCATAGTTATGAGAATATCTAGGCATAATCATGTAAATAGGCATCACGTCCGAGACAAGTAGACCGACTCCTGCCTGCATCTATTACTATTACTCCACTCATCGACCACTATCCAGGATGCATCTAGAGTATTAAGTTAAAAACAGAGTAACGCCTTAAGCAAGATGACATGATGTAGAGGGCTAGTTTCATGCAATATGATAAAAACCCCATCTTGTTATCCTCGATGGCAACAATACAATACGTGCCTTGCTGCCCCTTCTGTCACTGGGAAAGGACACCGCAAGATTGAACCCAAAGCTAAGCACTTCTCCCATGGCAAAAAAAACCAATCTAGTAGGCCAAACCAAACTGATAATTCGAAGAGACTTGCAAAGATAACCAATAATACATAAAAGAATTCAGAGAAGATTCAAATATTGTTCATAGATAGACTTGATCATAAACCCACAATTCATCGGTCTCAACAAACACACCGCAACAAGAAGATTACATCGAATAGATCTCCATGAGAGAGGGGGAGAACATTGTATTGAGATCCAAAAAGAGAGAAGAAGCCATCTAGCTAATAACTATGGACCCGAAGGTCTAAGGTTGACTACTCACACTTCATCGGAGGGGCTAGGGTGATGTAGAAGCCCTCCGTGATGATGACCCTCTCCGGCGGAGCTCCGGAACAGGCCCCAAGATGGGATCTCGTGGATACAGAAAGTTGCGGTGGTGGAATTAGGTTTTTAGCTCCATCTCTGATCGTTTGGGGGGTACGTAGGTATATATAGGAGGAAGGAGTACGTCGGTGGAGCTTCGAGGGGCCCACGAGGCATGGGGCGCCCTAGGGTGGCGCCCTCCACCCTTGTGGATTTCTTGACGGAGGTTCCAAGTCTCCTGGGTCTTATCTGATGAGCAAATCACGTTCCCGAAGGTTTCATTCCGTTTGATATTCTGTTTCTCCGAAACACTGAAATAGGCAAAAAACAGCAATTCTCGGCTGGGCCTCCGGTTAATAGGTTAGTCCCAAAAATAATATAAAAGTGAAAAATAAAGCCCAATATAGTCCAAAACAGTAGATAATATAGCATGGAGCAATCAAAAATTATAGATACGTTGGAGACGTATCAGGCATCTCCAAGCTTAATTCCTGCTCGTCCTTGAGTAGGTAAATTATAAAAAGAGAATTTTTGATGCGGAGTGCTACTTTTCATAATTTCAATGTAAATCTTCTTAATTGTGGTATGAATATTCAGATCCAAAAGATTCAAGACAAAAGTTCATATTAACATAAAAATAATAATACTTCAAGCATACTAACAAAGCAATTATGTCTTCTCAAAATAACATGGCCAAAGAAAGGTTACAAAATCATATAGTTTGGCTATACTCTATCTTCACCACACAAAGTATTTAAATCATGCACAACCCCGATGACAAGCCAAGCAATTGTTTCATACTTTAACATTTTCAAAACTTTTTCGATCTTCACGCAATACATGAGTGTGAGCCATGGATAGAGCACTATATGTGGAATAGAATGATGGTTGTGGAGAAGACAAAAAGAGGGGAAGATAGTCTCACATCAACTAGGCGTATCAACGGGCTATGGAGATGCCCATCGATAGATATCAATGTAAGTGAGTAGGGATTGCCATGCAACGGATGCACTAGAGCTATAAGTATATGAAAGCTCAACAAAAGAAACTAAGTGGGTGTGCATCCAACTCGCTTGCTCATGAAGACCTAGTGCATTTTGAGGAAGCCCATCATTGCAATATACAAGCGAAGTTCTATAATGAAAAATTCCCACTAGTATATGAAAGTAATGATGTGCACCGAACCTCGTTGGCGAGATCCGATCCGTTGTTGCGGCCCGACCTTTCACGACACTTCACCACCAGCAGTAGCAACCTCTCGCCCGCGCACGCGATGTACACGAAATAGAGGTTTTGAACCTTGCGGCTCAGCACGAGAAAACCAATCTCGATGACGGTACTCACGCGCAAAACAATTTACTCGCAGAGAAATCGCAACACAGAGGTTTTCTAAAGCTTCCTCCAAAACTTAGGGATTTTTAGACAGCTTCCCCCAAAACTCGATACGGGTATTACCCTAAAAACACATCGTGTTTATTATCAAAATATAACCTGTCTTACATGTGACGCGCCTTGGCTTTATATATCAACCGACTCCTAACAAAGTTGGAAACCAAATATATTTCTATCCTAGACTTGCACGGCCAAACAATAAAGGGAAACTTTAAACTGACTTGGACTCTACTGAACGGATGACTTGATGCATCTCTATCCGCAGGTGGGCCCCATCCGGCTTCTTTTAAGGTAAGCTGATCACGTATGAACAATCCAATCCAGACACGCTCCTTCCATGGTAAGAATAGGAATACAAAATAATATATATATTTGATCCTCACGTGGCAACCAATCTTTGCTAGGAAATACACAAGATCCATGGTGGACTCCTTGATGCCTCCTTGTAAACGTGGCTCACCAGAATAGTTGGAATATTCTTTTTCTTGTTTTCCTTCTAATGCATCTAACGCACAAGAAATTATCATCTCAACCTGAACATGCTTCTCATCTTTCCAAATCCACATGGCTTGCAACGATTGAGCGTGTATGCAAGTATATTTTATGGGCGGTTGCTCATCTTCATAACTCAGCAGTGGGCACTTTGATATATACCCAGTGTACTTTTGCGGCATATTGTCTTCAGTCAAAACCGTAACGACCTCTGTATTTAAATTACCCGGGGTTACATCAAGTAACAAAATGAGAGACTCTCTATCATGAAGATCTTGATGCTACTTTGAAGCACAAGTGTGGTAAAAAGATAGTAACATTGTCCCTTCTCTCCTTTTCTCTCGTTTTTTTATTTTTTTATTTGGGACTTCTCTTTTTTTTATGGCCTCTTTTTTTTCGTCCGGTGTCTCATCCCGACTTGTGGGGGAATCATAGTCTCGACCATCCTTTCCTCACTTGGGAAAATGCTCTAAAAAATGATGATCATCACACTTTTATTTTTCTTACAACTCAACAATTACAACTCAATACTTAGAAAAAATATGACTCTATATGAATGCCTCCGGCGGTATACCGGGATATGCAATGAATCAAGAGTGACATGTATGAAAGAATTATGAACGGTGGCTTTGCCACAAATACAATGTCAACTACATGATCATGCTAGCAATATGACAATGATGGAGCGTATCATAATAAACGGAACGGTGGAAAGCTGCATGGCAATATATCTCGGAATGGCTATGGAAATGCCATGATAGGTAGGTATTGTGGCTGTTTTGAGGAAGGTATATGGTGGGTGTATGATACCGGTGAAAGGTGCGCGGTATTAGAGAGGCTGGCAATGGTGGAAGGATGGGAAAGTGCGTATAATCCATGGACTCAACATTAGTCATAAAGAACTCATATACTTATTGCAAAAATCTAGAAGTTATCAAAATAAAGTATTACGCGCATGCTCCTAGGGGGACAGACTGGTAGGAAAAGACCATCGCCCGTCCCCGACCGCCACTCATAAGGAAGACAATCAATAAATAAATCATGTTCTGACTTCATCACATAACGGTTCACCATACGTGCATGCTACGGAAATCACAAACTTCAACACAAGTATTCCTCAAATTCACAACTACTCAACTAGCATGATTCTAATATAACCATCTTCATATCTCAAAACAATTATCAAGCATCAATCTTTTCTTAGTATTCAATACACTCAAAAGAAAGTTTTACAAATCTTGAATACCAAGCATATTATTATTAAGCAAATTACCATGCTATTAAAGACTCTCAAAATAATCTAAGTGAAGCATGAGAGAACAATAGTTTTTTAAAACAAATCCACCACCGTGCTCTAAAAGATCTAAGTGAAGTACATAGAGCAAAACTATAAAGCTCAAAAGATATAAGTGAAGCACATAGAGCAAAACTATAAAACTCAAAAGATATAAGTGAAGCACATAGAGTATTCTATCAAATTCCAACTTATGTATGGCTCTCTCAAAAGGTGTGTACAGCAAGGATGATTGTGGTACACTAAAAAACAAAGACACAAATAATACAAGACGCTCCAGGTAAAACACATATCATGTGGTGGATAAAAATATAGCTCCAGGTAAAATTACCGATGGAAGTAGACGAAAGAGGAGATGCCTTCCGGGGCATCCCCAAGCTTTGACTTTTTGGTGTCCTTGGATTATCTTGGGGGTGCCATGGGCATCCCCAAGCTTAGGATCTTGCCACTCCTTGTTCCGTAATCCATCAAAAGATTTCACCCAAAACTTGAAAACTTCACAACAGAAAACTCAACAGAAATCTCGTGAGCTCCGTTAGCGAAAGAAAACAAAAGACCACTTCAAGGTACTGTAATGAACTCTTTTTTTATTTATATTGGTGTTAAACCTACTGTATTCCAACTTCTCTATGGATTATAAACTATTTTACTAGCCATAGATTCATCAAAATAAGCAAACAACACACGAAAAACAAAATCTGTTAAAAACAAAACAGTCTGTAGTAATCTGTAACTAACGCAAACTTCTAGAACTCCAAAAAATCTACCAAAATAGGAAGACCTAGACAATTTGTTTATTGACCAGAAGCAATTTGAGTCGGTATTTTATCACGGTCTGGTGATTTTTAACAATTGTTTTAGTGAACAGAAAGTTTCTGAAAATTACAGCAAGATCAAATAACTATCATCCAAGAAGATCCTATAGGTCTAACTTGGCACAAACACTAATTAAAACACAAAACCACATCTAAACAGAAGGTAGATGGATTATTTATTCCTAAACAGAAGAAAAAACAAAAAAAACTAAAATAAAATTGTGTTGCCTCCCAACAAGCGCTATCGTTTAACGCCCCTAGCTAGGCATAAAAGCAAGGGTAGATCTAGGTAGTGTCGTAGTAATAAGATAGATCGGTGAAACTCATTTCATATTCTCTACGTTCGGCAGCAAGTTTTCTTTGAGGAAAGCAAAAGTAATCAAAAGGGCTAAATTTAATAGGACACAAGTCCCCAAGATCAATTTTTGGAGGTATAGGTTCCTCTTTCGGTCCTTCATATTGCACAACCAATTCATCATTGTAAGCATTCTTTTGATAGAACCTTGTGAGCCTAAACTCAAGAGAGCATCCTAGCTCATTATTTCGAATGGCCAAATCATCATTAAGTTCAGAGATTCTATCAATTAAAATATAGGTTGGCACCTTTTTTCTAAGGTTTTCATTGAAAGCAACATAGTCAAGAGATTGGACACGCATAATTTCTTCTTGATCAAAGAGGATAGATTCAATAGGAGGACGGCCAGCGTCCATCCTATAATGAGCAAAGATTTCTTTAGCCTCTTTTATTATAAATCTGAATTCATGAGCCAAAAAGATAATAGCGGCACGCTTAACAGAAGAATGCTCGATATTAGAAAATTCTTGGAAAATTCTTTGTATGGAAGGGTGCATATGCATAAATTGCCTTTCAAGTTCAATTATAAGCATGGCAATAGCGTCTGCAAGACTACTAGTTCTATGGAGAATAGAACCGCCCATAGAGGCCAAAGCACCGACACAAGTAAAGAAATCTTGAATAACTCCTTTTCCAATAATATTACCACTACCGATTCGAGGTCTTTTTGTATGATAGGTAGGGCGTTCTTTAGCAGGAGCATCAGAATTTTCTATGATATTATTATCGCCCATATCAGCAATAATTTCCCCAATTTCAGACATAGCGACAAACAAGCGAGAAAAAGGCAAGCGGGAAAAAGGCAAACGGAAAAGAGAGAGCGAATAAAACGGTAAGGGTGAAGTGGGGGAGAGGAAAACGAGAGGCAAATGGCAACTAATGCAATGCGGGATATAGAGATTGTGATGGGTACTTGGTATGTTGACTTTTGCGCAGACTTGCCGGCAACGTCGCCAGAAATTCTTCTTGCTACATCTTGAGCACTGCGTTGGATTTCCCCAAAGAGGAGAGGATGATGCAGCAAAGTAGCGTAAGTATTTTCCTCAGTTTTTGAGAACCAAGGTATCAATCCAGTAGGAGGCTACGCGCGAGTCCCTCGTACCTACACAAAAACAATAGCTCAACGCATCCAACGCGATTAGGGGTTGTCAATCCCTTCACGGTCACTTACGGGAGTGAGATCTGATAGAGATGATAGATAATATTTTTGATATTTTTGGTATAGAGATGCAAAGTGAGAAGTAAAAGGCAAAGTAAAAAAGCAAGGCAATAATAAAGTGATGGAGATTTATATGATGAGAATAGACCCGGGGGCCATAGGTTTCACTAGTGGCTTATCTCAAGAGCATAAGTATTCTACGGTGGGTGAGCAAATTACTGTTGAGCAATTGACAAAATTGAGCATAGTTGAGAATATCTAGGCATGATCATGTATATAGGCACCGCGTCCGAGACAAGTAGACCGACTCTTGCCTGCATCTACTACTATTACTCTACTCATCGACCGCTATCCAGCATGCATCTAGAGTATTAAGTTAAAAACAGAGTAACGCCTTAAGCAAGATGACATGATGTAGAGGGATAGTTTCATGCAATATGATAAAATCTCATCTTGTTATCCTCGATGGCAACAATACAATACGTGCCTTGCTGCCCCTTCTGTCACTGGAAAAGGACACCGCAAGATTGAACCCAAAGCTAAGCACTTCTCCCATGGCAAGAAAAACCAATCTAGTAGGCCAAACCAAACTAATAATTCGAAGAGACTTGCAAAGATAACCAATCATACATAAAAGAATTTAGAGAAGATTCAAATATTGTTCATAGATAGACTTGATCATAAACCCACAACTCATCGGTAAACACACCGCAAAAAGAAGATTGCATCGAATAGATCTTCACCAGAGAGGGGGAGAACATTGTATTGAGATCCAAAAAGAGAGAAGAAACCATCTAGCTAATAACTATGGACCCGAAGGTCTGAGATTGACTACTCACACTTTAGCAGAGGGGCTAGGATGATGTAGAAGCCCTCCGTGATGATGGCCCTCTCCGGCGGAGCTCCGGAACAGGCCCCAAGATGGGATCTCGTGGATACAGAAAGTTGCAGTGGTGGAATTAGGTTTTTGGCTCCGTCTCTGATCGTTTGGGAGTACGTAGGTATATATAGGAGGAAGGAGTACGTAGGTATATATAGGAGGAAGGAGTACGTCGGTGGAGCTTCGAGGGACCCACGAGGCAGGGGGGCGCCCTCCACCCTCGTGACCGCCTCGTTGCTTTCTTGACGGAGGGTCCAAGTCTCCTGGGTCTTATCTGATGAGAAAATCACGTTCCCGAAGGTTTCATTCCGTTTGGACTCCGTTTGATATTTTGTTTCTCCAAACACTGAAATAGGCAAAAAAAACAGCAATTCTGGGTTGGGCCTTCGGTTAATAGGTTAGGCCCAAAAATAATATAAAAGTGGAAAATAAGGCCCAATATAGTCCAAAACAGTAGATAATATAGCATGGAGCAATCAAAAATTATAGATACGTTGGAGACGTATCACTCTCGTGCGCCACCTCTTATATTGCGCCCCCTTAAAGGCAGGCGGCTTCAGATGCGCAGCAAAATCATTCGGAGTAAATTGCCTATTATCAGGTTGACAGAGATTAAACTAATCATGCGAACTAGCATAGCAGATGAACAGATCACATCTAGGGCACATACTAGAAATATGAATTCTACCACGATCTCGAACAGGAAGGATAGAATCACATACGGTGCAGCGGGAGCAGCACCGCCGGCGTTGACGTTGTCGCCCATGTCGTCGAGGATGAGGTTGCCGAGGTCGGAGAAGAAGTCGTCGTTCGCGACGTGCATAGCTTTGTCCTCGCCTCGGCTCAATCCCGCAACCCGCGGCGCGGCGCGTCGTGACGAGGCATGGCGACGAGGAGGAGGAGCGCGCGTGTAGGTCTCCTCTTCTCATGCTCATACAAGTGGTAGAAGAGCTCACCTTATAAAGAGGTGCAACTTTCTCTCAACTTATGAGGTGGGACTAAACTTTAGTCTCACTCACTTCACTCACATGTGTGCATGAATGGACCAAGAAAATTTCAGAATTTTAGTTGGTCTTTGAACCAAAGGCCTACTTGCAAAATTCCAACATTCCACGTCTCGCAACTACAACGCGCTCTGTCCCCAGGTACAAGTTCAGAACAGCAGCTTCCTCGCTTCAGCGACATTCTGCTGGTTCCAACAGCTACCATGGACACAAGACGTAGGAAGAAGAACGGACGCATGGTGGAACATGTACTTGTTCGATGGTCTGATAGTGTGGCCGTAGCTAACACCAGGGAGGACAAGACTGCCTTGTGAGCCCGCTTTCCGACAGCGAAGGCTTGGGGGCAAGCCTATTCGAAAGAAAATAGGCATGGATGGCGCCACAGGCGGAGCTCCCGGTAGGGCGAGCCAGGCGCCCGCCCTACCTTGATTTTTGGCAGAAAGATTTATACGCTGAGTGGTTGGCTGATTCTGTATGCGTGGAGTCAGGTCGCTAGGAAAAGGGAAAAAGAAGAAAAAGGAGTGGGCCTAGTCGCTCAGCTTCGGTCCACGTTGTTTAGGCCCACTAGTTCCTGCTGCCAGGCATCGTTCCCTAAGCGGAACTGCCAAAGTGATCAGGTCAATCCCAATCATTTCTCAAAAAAAAAAGGTCAATCCCAATCGATCCAGCGCACGCACCAGTATACCACGTATACACACGGAGTCCCACTCAGAAAAAAAAACGTATACACACGGAGAGGTATAAATTTCTACTCCCTCCTTTCTTAAATATAAGTCTTTTACAGATTTTTATATGGACTACATATGGATGTATATAGATATATTTTAGAGTGTATATACACTCATTTTGCTCCATATGTAGTTCATATAAGAATCTCTAAAAAGTCTTATATTTAGAAATGGAGGGAGTATATTTTCGTGTCGAGAATTTATCAAATTTATGATACTTTTTTAGAAAATAGCTTTGGCAATCTAGTCCATATTTTTTTCAGGCCATTTTTCTATTTAGACTTGTTTTATCCCTTGAATTTATTTATTTTTGTGTGAAAATTCCACTGAATTTAATGATTCAGTTTAGAATCACCTAAAATCATTAGAGTGTATTGTTAGTGTGTACATGATATTTTGATATTGCATCCAATCATTCTTTAGCCTTTATGATTCGCCCCACCTTAAATTTTTCTCGTCCTCCGCCACTGGCGCAAGGAAATAATCAGTAACATTTAGGTGTTATTAGCGCAGGAGTCCAGGGATACTGCATGAGCGGTTCAAAAAAAGTTATTAAAAGGAAAGGTGACAAGTGCGCGGTCAAGGGACAGGATAAGCCTACCTACACAAAAGGTTATGATTAAATCAGGAAGTACGTGCGTATACATGTTTGGGTCTATGGTTTGGCGTTTGGACTTGATTTGAAGATTCTATGCAAACTGTGAAAATTCTGGACATGATTTCCGTGAGACTCAACGAAAAGACAATGTCGGGTGATCCAACGTAGATAAAAGGCTGCGGTAAAAGCCTACTCCTGCTAGATAGCTATTGATGATGATGATCTCGATTACAAGGGTCATGTTTCACCATCTAGTCTCGAGAGCTAAAAAATTATGTCCCTTGGACAACCGAGGGACCCCTCCCCCCTTATATACCAGTCGGGTCCCCGGTTTTACAACATATCTTTGTTCTACTCAAATTAGGAGTCCTGCTCCAAGTACCGCGTGCCTTCCATGCACAAGGCGGTGCTTCGAGTCTGTGCCGGTTTGGACTTGATTTGAAGATTCTGTGCAAACTGTGAAAGTTCTGGATTTGATTTCCGTGTGAGGCAACGAAAAGACAATGTCGAGTGATCCACGTAGATAAAAGGCTGAGGTAAAAGCCTATTTCTGCTAGATTGCTATTGATGATGATGATCTCGATTACAAGGATCATGTGTCACCGTCTAGTCTTGAGAGCTAAAAAGTTATGTCCCTTGGACAACCGAGCGACCCCCCCCCCCTTATATACCAGTCAGGTCCCCGGTTTTACAACATATTTTGGTTACACTCAAATTAGGAGTCCTACTCCAAGTACCGCGTGCCTTCCATGCACAAGGCGGCTGTCCTACCACCCAAGGTTCTGTAAGCCGGCCCTTCTCCCTTGGGTCGAGTCTCCTTCCTGCCCGCGGTAAGCTGGCGCGTAGTTATCCCTTTACGCAGCCCTGCCTGGCCCCCCTTGATGTTTTGGTGGGTCTCGTCCCAGACCGGGTCATACCCTCAGGCCAGGTCTTTCTCTGGCCGGGTCTCGCCCGTGGGGAATATCCCGAACAAGATGCGCGGGCCTCTTTCCTTGGAGCTATATCCACCCATTTGTAGATTGGTATGCCTTTTATTGTATGTAGGTATATGCTAGAAAGGTGCTGCTAGGCAAGCATGTGAAACTTGAAGTTCCAACTCATATCCATTTGGTAGGCAAGAAAAACAATGGTCACTTGGTGATGTTATACTGTTTGGCAGTTTGATGCTAAAGGCTCATGAATAGTGAAGTTATACCGTTTGGGATTGTTCGTTGCTGCTAAAATAAGAAAGGGAAATGTTTGAAATCGGCGGACCGGCCGAAGCTTCGGCCGGTCTGGCCGCTCGCTCGCGTAGACACCTCTTCCTTTTCTCCTCTCCACGCGTCACTGGCCCCACGCACCGCCCCGCGCACCCCCACCCGTGACTGCCTTATCCCTTCGCTCGTGAGCTCCAGCACTGATTTCCCATCCCCATTTGCACGAACGCATGCTTCTCTCCTTGCAAAATCCCTCTCCTCCCCTGATCTCCAACACAACTAAATCCCTCTCTCCACTAGCTGCAAATCACAACGGTCTGAAGGCAGGGGCACAGAGGTGCTGCTATGGGAGTTGGGGCGAGCAGTCGACCGTGGAGATTGTGGAGACTGCAGCTGGCGAGCCGCAACAGACCAGCCGGCGAGGTCGGTGATGGTCGGCGACGGCGCTGGGAGCGGCTGAGCTGCAACCGCAAGCTGACGAGATACCACCGGCTGGTGCGGATGCTACAACCGTTGCAGGGCGAGCTGCAACCGGCAACGGAGTTGTTACTACCTTGACCGGCGGGCGCGAAGATTGCAGCACGCGGGATGCTACAATCGTTAAGGCAGGAGCTGCAACCGTGCCCGGTTTTTGCTGGAACCGGTGACCGCGGCGAGCTGCAGGGTGACCACGGCGGGGGAGTTCTGCAACCACGACCAGGTTTGCTGGAACCGACGGGGCGATTTGCTGGCACCATCATCCAAAAATGTTTCCACCGGAATTCGTTCTTTTTGTATCAGTGATTTTTTGCTACAACCACAATTTTTTTTGCTGGAACAAGCATTGAGAAATGCTTCCGCCAGAATTTGTTGTTTTTGTACCAGCAATTTTATGCTTTTTTTGCTACAACCACAGTTTTGTTTTGCTGGAACCAGCATCCAAAAATGCTTCCATCGGAGTTTATTTCTTTGCTGGACCAGCGACTTTTGCTACAACCATAGCTTCAATTTGCTGGAACCTCGTTTTCAAATGATTCAACAGGGACGGCGACACAGAGCTGCTTTTTGACAATTTCTCTCATTGCGGGCGTCCATGGCGAGCATCAGTGGCGAGCACGGCAGCGGTTGTCGACGGCGACAAACGGGGGAGGGCGGCTGCGCGATGCGGCGATGGTGGACAGCCGCCATGTCCTGCGGTATTTCTTCAGATCTAAACGCGAACGGGGAGAGAAGGAAGAAAGCGACCTGAATGGATGTGGATCCAACGGCCCGTGGTGGGCCAATCGGGCGGCTCGGGCGCGACCGGCCGAAACTTTGGGCCGGTGCGCCGGCGCCTATCAGTCGCCAATAAAAAAAAAGGAAATAAAAAGCTGGCACCGGAAGGGGAGTTGAGATGAGCGAACCCACATACACATGGATGGCCGGATGGGATAACCATCCAGAAGTTGGGCTTCGACTGGGAGCATAACCCCGCAGCGCATATAACCAGTAGAAGGTCGGGCCAACAACCCGGCCTACTTAACTTTCAGGCCACTTTTAACACGACCCCTCGATCGGAGGTGTCGTGTCGTGTTACACGCATCTCTTTTGGGCCACTTTTTTACTCTTATAGTGGACGATCGACCGACCGGAGAAATCCGTCGTGTTCGTGTTAAAGAATATGCAGGCTCGAGAGCCCAAACCCAGAGCCCGCCCCCAAATGCCAGCCCGCCCTCCGAAGCTGGAGTCACAGGCGTGCACCACCACCCCCGGCTAGTGCACAAGACGAGAGGCACGGCTATATCCTGGTGCACGCTGTCCACGGCTAGCGGTATGGTAGTACTATATTTATTTTAGCGCCGACGGGAGGCTCTCAACGCCCGAGCGATGCCTGCCTTGAGCTGCAGCTAGCGTCGGCCGAATTTCATGTTTTGACCCTTTTTGCAAACAAAATCAAGATTTGACCCTGTTTAAAAAAATTCAGAATTTGACCCTTTTGCTACCGCCAGAGCCCCTGGCGGTAGGGCGTGACGGAGGAAGACGGGAGCTGTCACCGCGCGCTGACGTGGATAAGTACCTTACCGCTAGACAACCTGGCGGTAAGCTGTCTAACCCTACCGCCAAGGGCTCTGGCGGTAAGGTGTGGCAGGGTTTTGCCGTGCATGCCTTCTGTAACGAGATATGCAAGCGCCCTGGCGGTAGGTTCACCCTACCGCCAGGACTCACGGCGGTAGGCTGTCTGACCCTACCGTCAGTGCGCCTGGCGGTAGGGTCCTGTGTTTCGTGTAAAGTTTCGTAGACATAAGAAGTTTGATCAAATCCAAATAGTTTGATCACAATTTCATAGACATCCAAATAGTTTGATCACAATTTCATAGAAATATGCAAGGGCCCTGAACATAAGAAACAATAAGCACAATTTCATAGACATAAGCATAATTAGTTTTGCCATTACGGATTAAGAAACAAGTACCAAATAATATAGTTTGATCACATAACATAGTTTGATCACATCCAAATAGTTTCACGAAGACAACATAAGAAGTTTAACAAGTTCAACGGTCATCGACCACATAAAAGGTTTCATCCATAGGTAGCAATCAAACATGATGATCATCGGCAGCCACACGCATATATAGTTTAGATGATATCGATGACGATCATCATCTTCAAGCCTTGACGGTTGGTGTTCCTGATAGTAATAAGGATGGCCTGTCCAACATGAAGATTCTTGTCAACGAGGAAGCTCTTCCACCCATCTGTGCTTAAATGTGTGCGACCGTCCGTGTCCACGCCGTACGCACAAGTAGTGACGGGGCCCCTTGCGGTAAGGCGTATTCCAGCATAGCCTTCTTCATCAGCCGCGATGCCACAACTCTCAGATAGGCTCTTTGGCAATTTCTGAATAAGAAAAATATATCAATTGATAAGTATGGATTATCTAAACTATTAACAATTCCTTGGATTCTACACTAATAACATACCATGTCATGTTGATCGATCATGGTACTTATCAATCGGGTCACGAATGACGCCCCGATCAAGTCAGCACGTGGCAGAAAGTTGTCCCATAGGTTGCACACCTCCTGTTCGCCCAGCCTCACTCTTTGAGCACAGATGGCTTCCTCAAGTGGGTCTTCATAGTCATCATCCTCATCAAGTGGTGGTGGTGGCGCCATGTTCCTTATATAAGCATTGATTGGATAAAGTTAATTAAACAAATATCACATATGGAGATATATAGCAAAACAAATATCTACAATATTAACACAAGAAATCATCACATATGGCTATAAGAAAGACTAAACTAGGGTTCATCTAGGTTCTAGGGTTCATCATATCAACTAGATAGGGCTCCTCGTATGCCAATAAGAAAGACTAAACCTAGGGTTCATACATTTGCAACTATATGAAATAGAAATACACACATTTTCACACTATGCATTAACCACCTACAAATTTTGCAAAACATCCATCTTCACAAATTTGCAATACATTAACCTGTTGGGGAACGTTGCAGAAAACAAAAATTTTCCTACGGTTTCACCAAGATCCATCTATGAGTTCATCTAGCAACGAGTCATGGAAGAGAGAGAGAGATTGCATCTACATACCACTTTGTAGATCGCGAGCGGAAGCGTTCAACGAACGGGGCTGAAGTAGTCGTACACATCGTGATCCAAATCACCGGAGATCCTAGCACCGAAAGCACGGCACCTCCGCGTTCAACACACGTACGGTCAGCGTAACGTCTCCTTCTTCTTGATCCAGCAAGGCAAAGGATAGGTTGGGGAAGAAGACTCCAGCAGCAGCACGACGGCATGGTGATGGTGGAGCCGCAGTATTCCGACAGGGCTTCGCCGAGCTCTTACGGAGGAGGAGGAGGTGTTGGAGAGGGAGAGGGAGGCGCCAGGGCATAGGGTGTTCATCCCCCCCTCCCCTCCCCCCTTTATATAACCCCTTGGGGGGGGCGCCGGCCCTAGGAGGGGAAATCTCCTAGGGGGGCGGCGGCCAGGAAGGGGGCTTGCCCACCAAGCAAGGGGGGGGGGGCGCCCCCTTTAGGGTTTCCCCCCCAAACCCTAGGCGCATGGGCCCTTGGGGGGGTTGGTGCACCAGCCCACTATGGGCTGGTTCCCTCCCTCATACGGCCCATGGGGCCCTTCGGGATACGTGGCCCCACCCGGTGGACCCCCCGGGACCCTCCGGTGGTCCCGGTACAATACCGATAACCCCGAAACTTGTCCCGATGTCCGTATGATGACTTTCCATATATAAATCTTTACCTCCGGACCATTCCGAAACTCCTCGTGACGTCCGGGATCTCATCCGGGACTCCGAACAACATTCGGGTTACTGCATATACATATCTTCACAACCCTAGCGTCACCGAACCTTAAGTGTGTAGACCCTACGGGTTCGGGAGACATGCAGACATGACCGAGACGGCTCTCGGGCAATAACCAACAACAGGATTTGGATACCCATGTTGGCTCCCACATGATCCACGATGATCTCATCGGATGAACCACGATGTCGAGGATTCAATTAATCCCGTATACGATTCCCTTTGTCAATCGGTATTTTACTTGCCCGAGATTCGATCGTCGGTATCCCAATACCTCGTTCAATCTCGTTACCGACAAGTCACTTTTCTCGTACCGTAATGCATGATCCCGTGATCAAAACACTTTGATCACATTGAGCTCATTATGATGATGCATTACCGAGAGGGCCCGGTGATACCTCACCGTCAAGCGGAGTGACAAATCCCAGTCTCGATCCATGTCAACCCAACAGACACTTTCAGAGATACCCGTAGTATACCTTTATAGTCACCCAGTTATGTTGTGACGTTTGGCACACCCAAAGCACTCCTACGGTATCCGGGAGTTACACGATCTCATGGTCTAAGGAAAGGATACTTGACATTGGAAAACTCTAGGAAACGAACTAAGCGATCTTATGCTATGTTTAGGATTGGGTCTTGTCCATCACATCATTCTCCTAATGATGTGATCCCGTTATCGATGACATCCAATGTCCATAGTCAGGAAACCATGACTATCTGTCGATCAACGAGCTAGTCAACTAGAGGCTCACTAGGGACATGTTTGTTGTCTGTTATTCACACATGTATTACGATTTCCGGATAACACAATTATAGCACGAATAAAGACAATTATCATGAACAAGGAAATATAATAATAATGCTTTTATTATTGCCTCTAGGGCATATTTCCAACAGTCTCCCACTTGCACTAGAGTCAATAATCTAGTTACATTGTGATGAATCAAATACCCATAGAGTTCTGGTGCTGATCATGTTTTGCCTTAGGGAGAGGTTTAGTCAACGGATCTGCGACATTCAGATCCGTGTGCACTTTACAAATTTCTATGTCTCCATCTTGAACATTTTCACGAATGGAGTTGAAGCGACGCTTGATGTGCCTGGTCTTCTTGTGAAACCTGGGCTCCTTTGCAAGTGCAATAGCTCCAGTGTTGTCACAGAAGAGCTTGATTGGCCCCGACGCATTGGGTATGACTCCGAGGTCGGTGATGAACTCCTTCACCCAAATTGCTTCATGTGCTGCCTCCGAGGCTGCCATGTACTCCGCTTCACATGTAGATCCCGCCACGACGCTTTGCTTGCAACTGCACCAGCTTACTGCCCCACCATTCAAAATATACACGTATCCGGTTTGTGACTTAGAGTCATCCAGATCTGTGTCGAAGCTAGCGTCGACGTAACCTTTTACGACGAGCTCTTCGTCACCTCCATAAACGAGAAACATTTCCTTGGTCCTTTTCAGGTACTTCAGGATATTCTTGACCGCTGTCCAGTGTTCCTTGCCGGGATTACTTTGGTACCTTCCTACCAAACTTACGGCAAGGTTTACATCAGGTCTGGTACACAGCATGGCATACATAATAGAACCTATGGCTGAGGCATAGGGGATGACGCTCATCTCTTCTATATCTTCTGCCGTGGTCGGACATTGAGGTGAGCTCAATTTCACACCTTGTAACACAAGTAAGAACCCTTTCTTAGATTGATCCATATTGAACTTCTTCAATATTTTATCAAGGTATGTGCTTTGTGAAAGACCTATGAGGCGTCTCGATCTATCTCTATAGATCTTGATGCCTAATATATAAGCAGCTTCTCCAAGGTCCTTCATTGAAAAACTTTTATTCAAGTAGGCCTTAATGCTGTCCAAGAGTTCTATATCATTTCCCATCAAAAGTATGTCGTCTACATATAATATGAGAAATGCTACAGAGCTCCCACTCAATTTCTTGTAAACACAGGCTTCTCCATAAGTCTGTGTAAACCCAAACGCTTTGATCATCTCATCAAAGCGAATGTTCCAACTCCGAGATGCTTGCACCAGCCCATAAATGGATCGCTGGAGCTTGCATACCTTGTTAGCATTCTTAGGATCGACAAAACCTTTCGGCTGCATCATATACAATTCTTCCTTAAGGAAACCATTAAGGAATGCCGTTTTGACGTCCATTTGCCATATCTCATAATCATAGTATGCGGCAATTGCTAACATGATTCGGACGGACTTCAGCTTCGCTACCGGTGAGAAAGTCTCATCGTAGTCAATTCCTTGAACTTGTCGATAACCCTTAGCGACAAGCCGAGCATTATAGATGGTCACATTACCATCCGCGTCTGTCTTCTTCTTAAAGATCCATTTATTTTCTATGGCTCGCCATTCAACGGGCAAGTCAGTCAAAGTCCATACTTCGTTTTCATACATGGATCCTATCTCGGATTTCATGGCTTCCAGCCATTTGTCGGAATCCGGGCCCGCCATTGCTTCCTCATAGTTCGAAGGTTCACCGTTGTCTAACAACATGATTTCCAAGACAGGGTTGCCGTACCACTCTGGTGCGGAACGTGTCCTTGTGGACCTTCGAATTTCAGTAGGAGCTTGATTAGAAGTATCTTGATCATCATCATTAATTTCCTCTCTAGTCGGTGCAGGCACCTCAGAAACGTTTTCTTGAGTTTCGCCGTTTTCCGGTTCAAGAGGTAACACTTCATCAAGTTCTACATTCCTCCCACTTACTTCTTTCGAGAGAAACTCTTTCTCTAGAAAGGATCCATTCTTGGCAACAAAGATCTTGCCTTCGGATCTGAGGTAGAAGGTATACCCAACTGTTTCTTTAGGGTATCCTATGAAGACGCATTTTTCCGACTTGGGTTCGAGCTTTTCAGGTTGAAGTTTCTTGACATAAGCATCGCATCCCCAAACTTTTAGAAACGACAGCTTAGGTTTCTTCCCAAACCATAATTCATACGGTGTCGTCTCAACGGATTTCGACGGAGCCCTATTTAAAGTGAATGCGGCAGTCTCTAAAGCATAGCCCCAAAAAGATAACGGTAAGTCGGTAAGAGACATCATAGATCGCACCATATCTAATAGAGTGCGATTACGACGTTCAGACACACCATTATGCTGAGGTGTTCCAGGCGGCATGAGTTGTGAAACTATTCCACATTTTCTTAAGTGTGTGCCAAATTCATGACTCAAGTATTCTCCTCTACGATCTGATCGTAGAAACTTGATCTTTCTTTCACGTTGATTTTCAACCTCACTCTGAAATTCCTTGAACTTTTCAAAGGTCTCAGACTTGTGTTTCATTAAGTAGACATACCCATATCTACTCAAGTCATCAGTGAGGGTGAGAACATAACGATAGCCACCGCGAGCCTCAACACTCATTGGACCGCACACATCGGTATGTATGATTTCCAATAAGTTGGTTGCTCGCTTCATTGTTCCTGAGAACGGAGTCTTGGTCATTTTACCCATGAGGCATGGTTCGCACGTGTCAAATGATTCATAATCAAGAGACTCTAAAAGTCCATCTGCATGGAGCTTCTTCATGTGTTTGACACCTATGTGACCAAGGCGGCAGTGCCACAAATATGTGGGACTATTGTTATCAACTTTAGCTCTTTTGGTACTCACACTATGAATATGTGTATCATCACGTACGAGATTCATTAAGAATAAACCATTAACCATCGGAGCATGACCATAAAACATATCTCTCATATAAATAGAACAACCATTATTCTCGGAATTAAATGAGTAGCCATCTCGAATTAAACGAGATCCAGATACAATGTTCATGCTCAAACTTGGCCCTAAATAACAATTATTGAGGTTTAAAACTAATCCCGTAGGTAAATGCAGAGGTAGCGTGCCGACGGCGATCACATCGACCTTGGAACCATTCCCGACGCGCATCGTCACCTCGTCCTTCGCCAGTCTCCGTTTATTCCGCAGCTCCTGCTTTGAGTTACAAATGTGAGCAACTGCACCGGTATCAAATACCCAAGAGCTACTACGAGTACTGGTAAGGTACACATCAATTACATGTATATCACATATACCTTTGGTTTTGCCGGCCTTCTTGTCTGCTAAGTATTTGGGGCAGTTCCGCTTCCAGTGACCACTTCCCTTGCAATAAAAGCACTCAGTCTCGGGCTTGGGTCCATTCTTTGGCTTCTTCCCGGCAACTTGCTTACCGGGCGCAGCAACTTCCTTGCCGTCCTTCTTAAAGTTCTTTTTACCCTTGCCCTTCTTGAACTTAGTGGTTTTATTCACCATCAACACTTGATGCTCCTTCTTGATTTCTACCTCTGCTGATTTCAGCATAGCATATACCTCTGGAATGGTCTTTACCATCCCCTGCATATTGTAGTTCATCACAAAGCTCTTGTAGCTAGGTGGAAGTGACTGGAGGATTCTGTCAATGACCACTTCATCCGGGAGATTAACTTCCAGTTGAGTCAAGCGGTTGTGCAACCCAGACATTTTGAGTATGTGCTCACTGACAGAGCTATTTTCCTCCATCTTACAGCTAAAGAATTTGTTGGAGATTTCATATCTCTCAACCCGGGCATGAGCTTGAAAAACCATTTTCAGCTCTTCGAACATCTCATATGCTCCATGTCTCTCAAAACGCTTTTGGAGCCCCGGCTCTAAGCTGTAAAGCATGCCGCACTGAACGAGGGAGTAATCATCGCAGCGTGACTGCCAAGCGTTCATAACGTCTTGTTGTGCAGGGAGAATAGGTGCGTCACCCAGCGGTGCTCGTAAGACATAATCTTTCTTGGCAGCTATGAGGATGATCCTCAGGTTCCGGACCCAGTCCGTATAGCTGCTACCATCGTCTTTCAGCTTGGTTTTCTCTAGGAACGCGTTGAAGTTGAGGACTACGTTGGCCATTTGATCTACAAGGCATATTGTAAATATTTAGACTAAGTTCATGATAATAAAGTTCATTTAATCAAATTATTTAATGAACTCCCACTTAGATAGACATCCCTCTACTAGTCATCTAAGTATTACATGATCCGAGTCAACTAGGTCGTGTCCGATCATCACGTGAGACGGACTAGTCAACATCGGTGAACATCTTCATGTTGATCGTATCTTCTATACGACTCATGCTCGACCTTTCGGTCTTCTGTGTTCCGAGGCCATGTCTGTACATGCTAGGCTCGTCAAGTCAACCTAAGTGTTTTGCGTGTGTAAATCTGTCTTACACCCGTTGTATGTGAACGTTAGAATCTATCACACCCGATCATCACGTGGTGCTTCGGAACAACGAACTGTCGCAACGGTGCACAGTTAGGGTGAACACTTTCTTGAAATTATTATGAGGGATCATCTTATTTACTACCGTCGTTCTAAGTAAACAAGATGCAAAACATGATAAACATCACATGCAATCAAATAATAAACGTGACATGATATGGCCAATATCACATAGCTCCTTTGATCTCCATCTTGGGGCTCCATGATCATCTTGTCACCGGCTTGACACCATGATCTTCATCATCGTGTCTCCATGAAGTTGCTCGCCAACTATTACTTCTACTACTATGGCTAACGTGTTTAGCAATAAAGTAAAGTAATTTACATGGCGTTTCTCAATGACACGCAGGTCATACAAAAATAAAGACAACTCCTATGGCTCCTGCCGGTTGTCATACTCGTCAACATGCAAGTCGTGATTCCTATTACAATAGCATGAACATCTCATACATCACATATAGATCATTCATCATTCATCACAACTTTGGCCATATCATATCACAAAACACTTGCTGCAAAAACAAGTTAGACGTCCTCTAATTGTTGTTGCAAGTTTTACGTGGCTGAATTAGGGTTCTAGCAAGAACGTTTTCTTACCTACGAAAAAGCCACAACGTGATTTGTCAACTTCTATTTACCCTTCATAAGGACCCTTTTCATCGAATCTGCTCCAACGAAAGTAGGAGAGACAGACACCCGCCAGCCACCTTATGCAACTAGTGCATGTTAGTCGGTGGAACCGGTCTCACGTAAGCGTACGTGTAAGGTTGGTCCGGGCTGCTTCATCCCACAATACCGCTGAAGCAAGACAAGACTAGTAGCGGCAAAAAGAGTTGACAAATCTACGCCCACAACAAATTGTGTTCTACTCTCGCAAGAAGAACTACGCATAGACCTAGCTCATGATGCCACTGTTGGGGAACGTTGCAGAAAACAAAAATTTTCCTACGGTTTCACCAAGATCCATCTATGAGTTCATCTAGCAACGAGTCATGGGAGAGAGAGATTGCATCTACATACCACTTTGTAGATCGCGAGCGGAAGCGTTCAACGAACGGGGATGAAGTAGTCGTACACACCGTGATCCAAATCACCGGAGATCCTAGCACCGAAAGCACGGCACCTCCGTGTTCAACACACGTACGGTCAGCGTAACGTCTCCTTCTTCTTGATCCAGCAAGGCAAAGGAGAGGTTGGGGAAGAAGACTCCAGCAGCAGCACGACGGCGTGGTGATGGTGGAGCCGCAGTATTCCGACAGGGCTTCGCCGAGCTCTTACGTAGGAGGAGGAGGTGTTGGAGAGGGAGAGGGAGGCGCCAGGGCATAGGGTGTTCAGCCCCCCCTCCCCTCCCCCCTTTATATAACCCCTTGGGGGGCGCCGGCCCTAGGAGGGGAAATCTCCTAGGGGGGCCGGCGGCCAGGAAGGGGGCTTGCCCCCCAAGCAAGGGGGGGGGGGGCGCCCCCTTTAGGGTTCCCCCCCCCCAAACCCTAGGCGCATGGGCCCTTGGGGGGGTTGGCGCACCAGCCCACTATGGGCTGGTTCCCTCCCTCATACGGCCCATGGGGCCCTCCGGGATAGGTGGACCCCCCGGGACCCTCCGGTGGTCCCGGTACAATACCGATAACCCCGAAACTTGTCCCGATGTCCGTATGATGACTTTCCATATATAAATCTTTACCTCCGGACCATTCCGAAACTCCTCGTGACATCCGGGATCTCATCCGGGACTCCGAACAACATTCGGGTTACTGCACATACATATCTTCATAACCTTAGCGTCACCGAACCTTAAGTGTGTAGACCATACGGGTTCGGGAGACATGCAGACATGACCGAGACGGCTCTCGGGCAATAACCAACAGCGGGATCTGGATACCCATGTTGGCTCCCACATGCTCCATGATGATCTCATCGGATGAACCACGATGTCGAGGATTCAATTAATCCCGTATACGATTCCCTTTGTCAATCGGTATTTTACTTGCCCGAGATTCGATCGTCAGTATCCCAATACCTCGTTCAATCTCGTAACCGGCAAGTCACTTTTCTCGTACCGTAATGCATGATCCCGTGATCAAAACACTTTGATCACATTGAGCTCATTATGATGATGCATTACCGAGAGGGCCCGGTGATACCTCTCCGTCAAGCGGAGTGACAAATCCCAGTGTCGATCCATGTCAACCCAACAGACACTTTCAGAGATACCCGTAGTATACCTTTATAGTCACCCAGTTACGTTGTGACGTTTGGCACACCCAAAGCACTCCTACGGTATCCGGGAGTTACACGATCTCATGGTCTAAGGAAAGGATACTTGACATTGGAAAACTCTAGCAAACGAACTAAGCGATCTTATGCTATGTTTAGGATTGGGTCTTGTCCATCACATCATTCTCCTAATGATGTGATCCCGTTATCGATGACATCCAATGTCCATAGTCAGGAAACCATGACTATCTGTCGATCAACGAGCTAGTCAACTAGAGGCTCACTAGGGACATGTTTGTTGTCTGTTATTCACACATGTATTACGATTTCCGGATAACACAATTATAGCACGAATAAAGACAATTATCATGAACAAGGAAATATAATAATAATGCTTTTATTATTGCCTCTAGGGCATATTTCCAACATAACCATCTATGAATTTTGTTATGCCTTTATCCTCACAATCTTGCATTCAACATACAGAAAGATTTCTTATAAAATTCATATATACATAACAAAACAAAATGGACCAACATATATGCATTCACCAACATATCCTCACATATCTTGCAATTGTTTCACCCACACATGCTCATATAGGCCTACTACTAAATCATATACTCCTAAACAACCAAAACATCATAAAAAATCAACACCAAAACATAGGTTGCACCTACTGCCAAAAATAGCTTCAAAAATAAAAAAACCATTGCGAAAACTGATTGGATGGAATGGAGGAGCTTACCGGCCTCTTCGATTTGCCCTAAAGATCCGCGAAAATGGTGGAGGGAAGAGGGAGATCGAGGGAGGGGATCGGGAGGAGGAGAGAGGTGGCGCTAGACTTTGTTCGAGTCGAGGAGAGGAGGAAGAACCGGCTGGTGGGTGGGGTAGGCCCTGCCCGCAGCATCACTTGCCTCTCCGGTACCTACCGCCACCACCTCGGGCGGTAGGCCACCGAACCCTACTGCCGCAGACAATGGCGGTAGGCCCTTTCCCCCGTCAGTACGCGCCGACGGCCATCAGTCGCCGTTAGAGGGCCTACCGCCACTGCTGATGGCGGTAGGACGTGCAAACCTACCGCCGGCCCTCCTGGCGGTAGTCAAAAGGGTCAGATCCCGAAATAGTTTCAGACAGGGGTCAGATCTCGAATTTCTTTGCAAAAAGGGTCAAAACACCAAATTTTGCCGCTAGTGTCGCTGCATCATGCCGGCGGCGGCGGGGCTAGTATACCGCCAACAAGGCCGTTCTGCGCAACATACTTGCAGAACATCATCTCTCCAACATATTATGCTTTTTTCAGAATTTTTACAAACTTTCAAGCATAGTTTTCTCTTAGCTTCACAGGTTCCATCGGATATTAATTTTTTATGTCTCACCTAACAAGGGAGTAATCTTTATATTTTTTATTTTGAAAAGGAGGAAGACCCCCGACCTCTGCATCTGGGCGATGCATGCAACCACTTTATTAATTATTCTCAAAAGACCTTACAAAAAAATACAACAGTAAGTCTGAAGACACCGTCTAGGTAACATCATTACTCCTATCCAATTGATGAAGGGATGCTGATAGTCCGGGCCTAATACCAAATAGACCTCGCAGCCAAGTCTAACATCTAAGACCTGAGGCCCCAACCAAGCCACTTGCCGGGTATGGGGCACACACCGGTCCGGCGCTCTCAGAGGCCTCCGCCGCCAACTGCCACCACTCCATCTTTAGAGTTGTACTGACGCATCGACCTTAGCCGTTCTAGCTGCCGTCGATGCCACCACGACGCCAGACAACAACACCATCCTGCGCTCGTCCATCAACACACGCCCAGTAGCGAGACCCCGCTGCTCCATGCCGCTGAGATCCACCGTTGTCGACCTGTCAAATGCAACGCCGCTCCTCCTTCGCGAACACCACCTGCTACCACTGGGTGCTTTGTATATAATATAAGTTGTTTGCATTATGATTTATGATTTTCTATAAACAATTCAAGATGCCCCAATGATCATGCGAGATCAAATGGTGCATATAGTTTTGCTTACGTGGACAAACATGGCATTTTCTAGGTGCTTGCGTAATATATAATAGATGGAATGCACGATATAGGCCTTAGTAGTTAGGAACCCAGTGGATTTTTGGGTTGTTGGGCAAACAAGATTCACAAGAAAAGGTTGGAAAACACAATGGTCCAAGTGCAAGTAATGAAAGAATGCATACTATAATTAAAGGGTGTGGGTATGTAAAGAACACCGTAACATTAAAAAAATGAAAATCCCAAGGAGAATCACGAGTTTATTCGTAATTCTGAAGGGCCAACAAAGTTTCGATCACTGATCGGCTTAGCCACCCTAACAATCAGACATGCGAGCTCTATGTGATCTCGTTGTTGCTCATGGTCTTAAAATCGCTATGTAACGCCCTGTTACACCTGGTGGGAACTAGACTGGCCTCACATACCAACACTAGTCTTTACTGCGCACTTTGTCCTCACTCATGCGCACCCAGGACCAATTCCCCGGTTGCTCACCCATCCTAAAATTACTCCATCCCAAGCATGCTTAACTTTGAAGTTCTTTTCGAATGGGCTCCCAGAAAAGAAGGAATTCCTTATTGATATGAGTAGTCTATCATTTCTATTAAGCCAGGCTCTCACACACGCTGGCACCCAACCTCACCAATGTTGCATGAACTTCTCCTGTTAATTCTTCACCTAAGCAGGGTATGCCAGCGGCGGATTATTGCCGCCCTCGAGGTACTCCAGCACCTCGGTGGAGGACTCTGTGCCAAGTTGCGGAGGGCTTGGTATTGATGGTGGTTGTGGAGTCCTTGAGATAAGTGGCTGATGAATTGATATCCTCGACATGGGAGGTGGAGGTCTTGCTAATATCTGGGCGGGCGCGGGCAGCTAGGTGAGGATGATGGTCGTGGTGAAGGATTAATTATACTATCTAGGTGGACGGAGAGGGGTTGATATTATCTGGGTGGGTGGCGAGGGCCTTGATAATAGATGGGTGGACAAAGGGGTCCTAGATATTATGGCGGTGGGGGCTTTGATATTATCTAGATAGGAGGCGCAAGCCTTGATAGTATCTGGGTGGGTGGAGGGCTTGATATTATCTTGATGGGCAGCGTGTTAAACATGTCATATTGGCGCATACACCTTAGGGGTGCGTTAGAGGTTAGGAGATAGATATTGTGCTGTTTATTTAACTTTGTATCTTATCTCTAACTATCTCCTCCTTGTAAATCTCCTCCCGGTTGATCTCTATAACAACCGAGGTATCCTTGTAACACAAGCCATGAAATCAATATAAATATGCGGGCTCTCCATGTATGGGAGTTTGAGACGCTTCACACAATTTAACATGGTATACATAGCCCACCTCTTCCCTAGCATCTAGATCCTCCATCCTCCTCGCCGCAAACCTCTTCAAACTTCGCCCACCACCTTCCCCATATCGCACCACCATGTCCACATCCAACCAGCTCGTCTCCTCCGGCCTCAACTACACCATCTCTGAACCCCTTACCCGGAACAACTACATCCTTTGGCGAGCCCAAGCTCGTTCCCAGATCATGGGGGCGGGACTATATGGGTATGTTGACAAAACAATCCCCGAGCCATCCAAGACCATCACCACCAAAACCTCCGACGGCAAAGACCAGCTCGGTCCCAACCCTGCCCACAACCCTTGGTTAATCCAGGATCAACAGACAGTCGCCTACTGGCTCCAAAATCTCTCCAAGGAGGTCTTGGTTCAGGTTGCTTCCTTAGAAACCTCTTCTGCCATATGGTCGGCTCTCGCAAACATGTTTGCAGCACAGTCACGATCTCGTGAAAACAACTGCCGGATTGCCCTCTCCAACGCCCAGAAGGGCACCCAATCTGCCGCCACCTTCTTCGGTCATATGCGATCTCTCTCCGACGAACTAGCAGCAGCCGGCAAACCCATCACTGAGCAAGATATCATCTTCTTCATCATAGCTGGGCTTGATATGGACTATTAGCCCCTCATCTCCGCTCTTGATGTTCGAACTGATCCCGTCTCCGTTGACGATCTGTTTGGTATGGTGGCCAACTTTGATCAGCGAGTGGAGATGTTCCAGGGCACCGGTGCAGGGGCCTTCAAGTCCTCTGCAAACGCTGCCTCTCGGGGGCGTGGCGGCTTCTCCAAGGGCTCCCGCTACCCCCCCCCCCCCCCCAAGAACGGCGGCGGCGGATCTCGTGGTGGCAGAAATCAGGGTGGCGGCGGCTACCACAATGGTGGCGGCGGCGGCGGCCAATATAACAGCAGCGGTGGTGGTGGTGGCGGCGGCCACTACCAGAAATCCGGCGGCGGCGGCCACTACCAGAACTCCGGTGGTGGTAACAATCCTCGGCAGCGCCCCTTCTCCAACAACAACAGGGGGCGCGTTTTTCAGGGGTATGATGGTTATGAAAATAAGTATCATATTTGTAAAAAAAACCACATTGCTAAGGATTGTGACTAGCGCTATGCCGACGACAACTCCCAACGCAAGAAAGTTGCAGCTGCTGTGGACAACTCCAATGGTGTTGACACAAATTGGTATGCGGACTCCGGTGCCAGTGTGCCACAAACCACATCACCCATGAACTTGAGAAGGTGACGATGCACGAGAAATACAATGGTCATGATCAGATCCACAATGCTAATGGAGAAGGTATGGATATAGATCATGTTGGACATTCAATTATCAAAACCCCTCACCGTGATATCCATCTTAGAAATATCTTGCATGTTCCTGACACTTCTAAGAATATTCTTTCTGTTCATCGCATTGCTCTTGACAATCATGTGTTCTTCGAATTTCACCCCTATTTCTTTTTGATGAAGCACCAGGTCACGAGGAGGGTTCTCTACCGAGGTAGATGTGTGCATGGGCTATATCCGTTGATTCCACAGTTTAGAAGCTTCAATAAACAAGTGTGCGGTGTCATCAAACTATCATCGGAGCGGTGGCATGCACGCTTAGGACACCCTTCGTTTTTTATTGTTCAACAAGTGCTTAGAAATAATCAGCTCCCGTGTGTTGGTGAGCGTAGTCCTGAAACTATTTGTGATTCTTGTCAGCAAGCAAAATCTTATCAATTACCCTAACCTGTTTCCACTAGTATTTCTACCAAAGCTTTGCAACTCATTTTTTTCGATGTATGGGGTCCGGCCCCCTCTTCTGTTGGTAGACATACCTACTACGTTAGTTTCATTGATGATTTCAGCAAATTCACTTGGATCTATCTCCTTAAAAAATGCTCCGATGTTTTTCAAGTTTTTAAGAATTTTCAAGCACTTGTTGAAAGATAATTCGATAGCAAAATCCTTGCCGTCCAGTCTGACTGGGGCGGCGAATATGAGAGCTCAATGCGTTCTTTCAAACCCTTGGTATTTCTCATCATGTCTCATGCCCGCATGCACACCAACAAAACGGTTTCGCTGAACGCAAGCATCGTCACATTGTTGACGTCGGGCTTGCCCTTCTTGCGGGCGCCTCCATGCCTCTCAAGTTTTGGGATGAGGCGTTCCTCACCGCCGTTCATCTCATCAACATGCTGCCAAGCCGTGTTATTAACAATGAGACACCCATGCAATGCCTTCTTCATACTAATCCTAATTATCATTACTTTCGTGTTTTCTGTTGTGCCTGTTGGCCTAATCTTCGTCCTTATAACACTAGAAAACTCATGTTTCGCTCAAAGCAATGTGTTTTTCTGGGCTACAGTGCACAACAAATGGGTGTCAAGTGTCTTGATGTATCCTCTGGTAGAGTCTATATATCTCGTGATGTTGTCATTGATGAGACCGTTTTTCCTTTCGCGCACCTTCATCCTAACGCTGGTGCTCTTTTGCGCAAGGAGATCCTTCTTCTTCCTTCTCATCTCTCCGGTATAGATAGTGGGGATGATAATTTGAATGATCACGTGACTAATCCTTCTAACCATGCATCTAAGATTCGTGTTACAGGGCAAGGAAATGCAGCAGCAGAAAAAAATCTGGCAGCAAATCATCAAGAAAACGTCACACATGGGCCATATTTCATGTGTCCCCTGGGTGGTGGTAGTTCTGCTGCCGAATCCCCCTCGGGATTGATGCCGCCAGACCTGGCGCGATCATCCTCGGATCCGCCGCACTGCCAGGCGGGCGGGGCAGTGGATCGGCGCCTGGATCCGCGCCTGATGCGACGCATCAACCCGCGCCCGACACGCGGCAGCGGTCGGCTCCGCCTCCCCCCAGTGCGCCTGCGATGGGCCAATCATCGCACGGGGACGCGTCGGGCCACTCATCGCACGGGGACCACCCTGCTACGCGGTTTTCCACCCTGCTATGGGACGAGTCGGTGGCTGGGGACACGGGATCCCATCCTGCTCCGGCTGGACCGCTTGGATCGTCTACGCCGAGCACACCGCCTTTAGCTGCACCCTCGGCCACACCTGATCCGGTCGACCCTGCAGGCGATAGGATCCCCTCGGGATGGCCGGGATCTTCTGCTCAGGAGCTGCAGCCTGGATCCTCTGCGGCTGGGTCTTCTGCAGCGACTCAACAGCCAGCTTCTCCTCCTCATACACGTCTTCGAGCAGGGGTAATCCAGCCTGCTAATTATAAAGTTAAATTTGGTCTAGCTTGCTCAACAGGAGAACCAACCACCTTTCGCGAAGCATGCACCGATTCCAGGTGGAAACAGGCTATGGAAGAAGAGTTTCAGGCACTTCAGAAAAATAAAACATGGCACTTGGTCCCTGCACATTACGGTAAAAATTTGATTGATTGCAAATGGGTGTTCAGGATTAAAAAAAAGCAGATGGTATGATCGATTGCTACAAAGCCAGACTTGTTGCAAAAGGATTCAAGCAAAGGTATGGCATTGATTATGAGGACACCTTCAGTCCTGTTGTCAAAGCTGCTACTATTCGTCTCGTTTTATCTCTTGCTGTCTCTAGAGGATGGAGTCTCAGGCAACTAGATGTGCAGAATGCGTTTCTTCATTGTGTTCTGAAAGAGGAAGTATATATGAAACAACCCCCTGGTTTTGAGGACAAAACTAAACCCTTTCATGTGTGTAGACTTGACAAATCCTTCTATGGACTCAAGCAGGCTCCAAGGGCATGGTACTCTCATTTGAACTTAAAGCTTCAAGCACTTGGTTTCACTCCATCTAAATCCGATACATCGTTGTTCATCTATAATAAGTCAAATACGTCCATAGCTGTACTTATCTATGTTGATGATATTATTGTCACAAGTTCCTCAAATGATGCAATCACATCCTTGTTAAAAGACTTGAATTCAGAGTTTGCCCTCAAAGATTTAGGGGATTTGCATTTCTTTCTTCGTATGGAGGTCAAGAAATTGAGGGAGGGCAGTATTCATTTTTCTCGGGAAAAATATGCAACTGATCTTTTGAGCAGATTTGGATTGAAGGGTTGTAAACCTTCACCAACACCATTGTCTAGCACAGAAAATTGTCTCTTGCAGAAGGTGAAGTCTTGAGTCAAGAAGATGGCACTAAATACATGAGTTTGGTAGGTGCTCTGCAGTACTTGACACTTACCAGGCCTGATATTTCCTTTGCTGTAAACAAAGTATGTCAGTTCCTTCATGCACCTACCTCATCACACTGGACAACGGCAAAACGTATACTCAGATATATACATGGTACCTTGAGTGTTGGTCTAACCTTTAATAACTCTGCATCCACTCTTATTAGTGCCTTCTCTGACTCTGACTGGGCAGGATGTTTGGATGATCGACGATCAACAGGTGGCTTTGCAGTATGTTTTGGACCAAACTTGATATCTTGGTGTGCACGGAAACAGGCCACAGTTTCAAGATCCAGTACTGAGGCATAGTACAAGGCTTTAGCAAATGCTACAGCCGAGGTCATTTGGGTAAAGGCTATGCTTAAGGAACTTGGAATAAAACATATCCAAACTCCGTGTCTTTGGTGTGATAATCTTGGTGCCACCTATCTGTCAGCTAATCCTGTTTTTCATGCACGAACTAAGCACATTGAGATTGATTATCACTTTGTCAGAGAAAGAGTTGCCAACAAAGAATTGGATATACGATCTGTGCATTCAAAAGATCAAGTTGCAGATGGCTTTACAAAAGCATTGGCTACAAGACCATTTGAGGAGTTCAAGCGTAATCTTAACTTAGTGAAGTTATAATTATGGGAGGGTGCTAAACATGTAATATTGGCGCATACACCTTAGGGGTGCGTCAGAGGTTAGGAGATATATATTGTGCCGTTTATTTAACTTTGTATCTTATCTCTAACTATCTCCTCCTTGTAAATCTCTTCCCGATTGATCTCTATAACAACCGAGGTATCCTTGTAACACAAGCCATGAGATCAATATAAATACACGGGCTCCCCATGTATGGGAGTTTGAGACGCTTCACACAATTTAACACAACGGAGGCTTTGATACTATCTGGGGGACGCCGGGCTTGATATTATCTCTTTGGGTGGCGGAGGCTTTGATAGTATCTTGGTGGGTGGGGGGTTTGAAATTATCTGGATAGGCGGCGGAGGCTTTGATAGTATTTGGGGCGGCGGGGGCCTTCATAGTATTTGGGAAGGCGGCGGGCTTGATAACAAAGGGGCGGGCCGCGGGGGGCTTGATAGCGTCAGGTGGGCCGAGGGGGCTAGACGTCGATGGGGGAGGAGGTGTTAGGTTCGGTTAGCCTACCCTGCTTCACACGTAGGCAGCGCACAGCCGAGCAGCGCAAGCACAACGGCGAGCTTGGCCATCATCGCCATGGACTGTGCCTGGTGCTGGTGGTTCTGTGTAAGACGCTGGGTGCTCACCATAGCCATTTATAGCCTACTGTTAGCTCCAAGACGAGAGATACAGAAGCCAGCAGATGCACCGAAAGCTGGTTGCGCTAAAGCTCAAGCAGTTGACATGCCTCTGCAGTGCAAAGTAAGATAAAGCACCACGATTCAGCATTAATTGCCGCGGTGACCAATGGTGACGCCGGCAAAATTAATTACCCAATGATACGTAGGAGTACTTCTAATCATGTTAGTACAGAACTTCTACTTGAATGAGTTTGCTGCCGATGAATGCACTATGCGAGTTGAGAATGCCACAATCCTAAGAGCAACCATGTTTAGTTTCTTATTATGGGACCGATGGCACATACTATCTCTTGTGTGGAAAAGAAGAAATAAATTTTAGGAGAATTTTAGACTCTCTCTATTTTCATTTTCTTAGTGGAATCATCAGTGGGCTTCATTCATTAGTAGACTAATATAATGTAAAATTCAGGTCAGCTCAACGAACCAAACATATTATTTTCGGGATATACAGGAGGCCTTCGGACCCAATTTCAATTCATTTCATAGAAGCAAAAGAATTATTCATTTGTAACGTGTGTGTGCAGCAAACTGAAGGCAAACGATGGGAACTACTACTAGCAGCTGAATGAAGCACTAGTACAATCAGCAAACCTGAAGTGCCACGGTTCTCTTCATGATCATGCTACAGACCACAGAGCACACCGTAACGGCTTGCCCCCATTCTCAGTTGCACGCCACCGCCAACGACAGGTAAGTTTCTCTTTTTGCAAGGCAGACCAAGAAGACAACACATGTGAACAACATGGTAAATACTTCCTTCATTTCTAAATATAAGTCTTTTTAGAGGAGATTCCAATGGAAATCGCCGGAGCACATATGAAGCAAAACGAGTAAATCTATACTCTAAAATACATCTATATACATTCGTATGTAGTTTTTATTAAAATCTCTAAAAAGACTTATATTTAGGAACGAAGGAAGTATTACTGACGCAACGTATTATTGAGTCCAAAACAAGGCCCAGCAGAAAGTATTCTTCTCCCCTGCCCGCCTTAAAATTCAACACCCAGGAATATAAATCCTCATCTTAACAAAACAAGGTATTTCATCCACGTCCCAGCAAAAATAACAAGGAAAAATGCTTCACGTCTACATGCCGGCCGAAAACTTCGGCCGGTCGTGCGCGCGTCGCTCGATCTTTTGGCGATCGAAGCCCGTCGTTTAGCCAAGCCATCACGATCAAACACATGGATATTAGGGGCCCGGGCACCGCCCGACCCACGACCCGCTACTTCTCTTTTTTATCCCTTCGTTTAGCCGCGTCTTCCTCCCTCGCTTATCGCCCATGGCTGGCGCTGGATGCACCAATCTCCATGGCCGCCCGCAGCCACGGGTGCGCTCGTCTCCTTGTCTGCCGGCAGCTGGTTGCACACCCTCTCCATGGCCGCCGTAGCCAGGTTCGTTATCGCCATGGCCAAGCTGCAATCGGCCACAACGGTGGCGAGTTTGTACCGGAAACCAGTGGGATTTGCTGGAATCAGGAATTTTGTTTGCTGAATTCACTCATTTGTTTTGCTACGACCCCTTTATTTTTTGCTTTCATCCCCATTCGATTTTTGTTGACCTTCTTCACTTTTTGCTGGAGCCGGTGCTCTGGTTTGCTGGAACCAGCTGGTGGATGTGCTACATCCGGTGTCGAGGGATGCTACAACCAACAAACTTTTTGCTGTAGCCAACTACTCGAGTTCTTTGTTGATTTTTGTTTCGAACACGGGGGAGGAGGAAGCAGGGGCGGAGACAGGGGGGCGAGCAGGGGCTAGACCCCCCCCCCCCCCCCCCAACGATCGGCCCCCCTCAATGTCTCATGGGCTGTAGTAGTATACTGTATGTGCTTAATGGACGTAGATAATAGCTGCTTAATTAGTAATTAAGCCCAAAGTTAATACTTGCGTGGCCTACTAACCGAAGCCCAAGTAGTAGCCCATCTGCCCACTTTTACCGGAAAGCCTACAATTATGATATTTGTGTCCTTAGTCTAATCTTCAAGATCGATCCACCAGCTAGGGCTCCTGCCGCCGCTCGTCGTCTTGTTGCTCCTGCAGTCCAGCCGCCGGGCGCTGCCCCCGTTTGCCAGCCGCCGGGCCCTAAGAATCTATGCAGATCATGAAGAGAAGGAGGTTGCTTCCGCGGTGTTTTGCCATACTGTTAATTCTGCCAAGGAGCCAGGCCATTAAGTCCGCTATTTGTGCGTGATCTAGGGCTCAAGTCTAAAGGTACACGAACATACACTTCCTCTACTGCTAGTACTTTTCCGATGGATTACAACCTAGCAGAATAATTAACCTAATAAATCTGGTAGTACTTTTCCAATGGATTAGTTTACTAAATAGATGTTTCTTTGAAAAAACCAAATAAATTAAACATTGCTGCTAATTGCTATATCCTTCTAATTTCCTACATAGATTTCTTTGTTGTATGATCAATCTATCTCCCCCGCAAATTTTACAAGTATCATGTTCTCTTTTCTGACATGTTACAAGTATTATATTTGATACAATCTAATAGATAATTGTTAAAAGCTACACCCTCTGTAAACAATTATAAGACATTTTAGATCACAATTGTTTGTAGAGGTAGTATATATAATGGTTTCAAAAAAATTTGGTTTCGACTTTCGCCCCCCCTATGTCCAATTCCTGGCTCCGCCCCTGGGAGGAAGAAGATCGCACAACTACAAAACGCTAAATCATACGTTGCTGGTGCGACTGGCCAAATTTGGGCCGGCGCGCCGGCGCATATCACTACCCAAATAACAATACTCAAACTCCAAACACACATAGGCACAATACACTGAAAAAAATGTAACCAATGGATTCTTTGCAGCAGCAAAGGCGACATCTCTCATCAACCTCCCAGCATCTCTTATCCAAACATAACGACGTTCGTTGTTAAGACAACTAGAGCTTAGCTAAACAATGGACATCAACATTGGACTAAGTGAAGGTGAAAGATAGGGAAAATTTTGCCTAAAAAGAACTAGATCCTTTGATGGACGCGCTTCATTTCTCAATCTGCAATACGTCTATGTAGTACTGCAAGCGATGGTATCACTACATTCATTCTATAAGCACTACTAGATGCATATTATATTCAAATCACAAAACCGAACTCTACATCGTAGGCCAAGCCGGTTTTAAAATCACAAACCGAATGCTACATGTATATTTTACTTCCACATTTCCACAAACACTTCTTGTGCATGATCTAGCCATCAAGTACTCCAAGCAAATTAATGGAGAGACACATGGAAGGAGACCAGGAAAGAGGGGAGATCATTCTTATGGGTTGAAGCCTTTGCTGGTGTTGACGGTGAGAGAAAGATCTCGTTGGCGAGCTAGATTGCTGCAGAGCTGGTTGGGGTTGGGGAAGGAGGAACCATAGGCGTCTGTTCCGACAGCAGACCTTGCGACCCTTTGCTACCGCAGCAGCTTCCCTTCGATCACGAGGCCGTTGCCGCTGCTACTTCCCCTCCCCCACGCAGCCGCGCTGCCACCACTGCCGCAAGGGACACGACCGCCACTGCCGCCACGAGAAACATGCCCGCCACTACCGCAAGGAAGAGGCCCCTCCCTGCTGCAATTTTTGGGGAGACGCTAGGAAACGTACAGTGACTTGCCATTTTGCACATTACTCCTTGGTTGCTATTTCCCCGCTGGATACAAACTCATGAGTGTACAACACATAGGCCTTGTAATTAGCTGGTTGCAATTAGTACATCTTCAGCCACCAAACTGCTCGGTGACAAAATATTTTTTGGCAAATGATATATTGTGTTGATGAAGTTTTTAAGAATTAGGGAAACCATGATATGACAGGAATTAAGGAGACACAAAAGCTCAAACTTGGGGATGCCCAAAGCATCCCTAGTTAATATTCTAAGAAGTCTCAAGCATCCAAACTTGGGGATGCCCCGGTAGGCATCCTACCTTTCTTCTTCAACAACTATCAGTCAGTTTTGGTTGAGCCTAAGTTTTTGTTTCTTCACATGATATGTGCTATCCTTGCAATGCCATTTTATTTTATTTTGCTTGCTGTTTGAGTAAAGTACTTAAGATCTGAAATTTTATTAAATGTTAGAGAGTCTTCACATAATTACATAATTATTCGACTACTCATTGATCTTCACTTATAATTTTTGGAGTAGTTTGTCATTTGCGCTAGTGCTTCACTTGTATCTTTTTAGAGCACAGTGGTAGTTTTATTTTGAACAAATTGTTGAACTCTCATGCTTCACTTATATCATTTTGAGAATCTCTAAACAGCATGGTAATTTGCCTTGGTTATGAATTTAGTCCTAATATGATAGGTATCCAAGAGGGATATAATAAAAACTTTCACATAAAGTGCATTGAATACTATGAGAAGTTTGATTCCTTATGATTGTTTTGAGATATAAAGATGGTGATATTAGAGTCATGCTAGTGAGTAATTGTGGATTGTAGAAATACTTGTGTTAAAATTTGTGATTCCCGTAGCATGCACGTTTGGTGAACCGTTATGTGATGAAGTCGGAGCATGATTTATTTATTGATTGTCTTCCTTATGAGTAGCGGTCGGGGACGAGCGATGGTCTTTTTCTACCATTCTATCCCCCTAGGAGTATGCGCGTAGTACTTCGTTTCGATAACTATAGATTTTGGCAATAAGTATGTGAGTTTTATATGACTAATGTTGAGTTCATGGGATTATACACACTCTCACCCTTCCACCATTGCTAGCACTCTAGTGCCGCGCAACTTTCGTCGGTACCATACACCTACCATATACCTTTCTCAAAACAACCACCATACCTACCTATTATGGCATTTCTATAGCCATTCCAAGATATATTGCCATGCAGCTTTTCACCGTTCCATTTATTATGACACATTCCATCATTGTCATATTGCTTTGCATGATCATGTAGTTGGCATTGTATTTGTGGCAAAGCCACATTTCATAATTCTTTCATACATGTCAATCTTGATTCATTGCACATCCCGGCACACCGCTGGAGGCATTCATATAGAGTCATATTTTGTTCCAAGTATCGAGTTGTAATTCTTGAGTTCTAAGTAAATAAAAGTGTGATGATGTTCATTATTAGAGCATTGTCCCATGTGAGGAAAGGATGATGGAGACTATGATTCCCCCACAGGTCGGGATGAGACTCCGGACGAAAAAAAGAAGAGAGGGCCGAAAATAAAACAAAAATGAGAGAAAAGAGAGAAGAGACAATATTACTATCCTTCTACCACACTTGTGTTTCAAAGTACACCATGATCTTCATGATAGAGAGTCTCTTATGTTGTCACTTTCATATACTAGTGGGAATTTACCATTATAGAACTTGGCTTGTATATTCCAATGATGGGCTTCCTCATATTGCCCTAGGTCTTCGTGAGCAAGCGAGTTGGATGCACACCCACTTAGTTTCCTTTTTGAGCTTCCATAAACTTATAGCTCTAGTGCATCCGTTACATGGCAATCCCTACTCACTCATATTGATATCTATTGATGGGCATCTCCATAGTCCGTTGATACGCCTAGTTGATGTGAGACTATCTTCTTCTTTTTTTCTTCTCCACAACCACCATATTCTATTCCACATATAGTGTTATGTCCATGGCTCACGCTCATGTATTGCGTGAAAGTTGAAAAGGTTTGGGAACATCAAAAGTATGAAAGAATTGCTTGACTTGTCATCGGGGTTGTGCATGATTTAAATACTTTATGTGATGAAGATGGAGCATAGCCAGACTATATGATTTTGTAGGGATAACTTTCTTTGGCCATGTTATTTTGAGAAGACATGATTGCCTTATTAGTATGCTTGAAGTATTATTATTTTTATATCAATATTAAACTTTTGTTTTGAATCCTATGGATCTGAATATTCTTGCCACAATAGAGAAGATTACATTGATGAATATGTTAGGTAGCATTACACGTCAAAAACTCTGTTTTTATCATTTGCCTACTCGAGGACGAGCAGGAATTAAGTTTGGGGATGCTTGATATGTCTCCAACGTATCTATAATTTTTTATTGTTCCATGCTATTATATTATTCATCTTGGATGTTTTATATGCATTTATATGCTATTCATATTATTTTCAGGACTAACCTATTAACCTAGAGCCCAGTGCCAGTTTTCCGTTTTTCCTTGTTTTTGAGTTTTACAGAAAAGGAATATAAAATGGAGTCCAAATGACCTGAAAATTTACGGTGATTTTTTATGGACCAGAAGAAGCCCCCGAAGCAAAAGAGTTGGGCCAGAAGAGTCATGAGTCAACGACAAGGGTGGAGGGCGCCACCCCCCTAGCGCGCGCCCCCTGCCTTGTGGCTGACTCGTGGATCCCCCTGACGTGATACTAACGCCAAAAATTCCTATAAATATAGAAACCCCCAGAAATAAACATAGATCGGGAGTTCTGCTGCCGCAAGCCTCTGTAGCCATGAAAAACCAATTGGGAGCCTGTTCCGGCACCCTGCCGGAGGAGGAAACCATCACCGCTGGCCATCTTCGTCATCCCGGCGCTCTCCATGACGAGGAGGGAGTAGTTCACCCTCGGGACTGAGGGTATGTACCAGTAGCTTTGTGTTTAATCTGTCTCTCTCTCTCTCATGTTCTTTTTCTTGTACTGTAGCTCTCCGAGAAGTTTCACCTAAATTACCGCCATGAACTTTATCAGACAAAAAATTACCTCCACGAACTTTATCCGACAAAAAAGTTACCTCCATGAAAAGCTCAGAGCACATATATTGTGTTTCCATTAATTATTAACGAAGAAAAGTATGGCAACCTACTTGCTGAGACAATCCCTCACATCACACACGCGAAAGTTTCCAGTTTAGTCACTACTCGGTAGTGTTTTCCTTTGTTGTCTGTGGAACGTGAGGATTGTCTTTGTACTCCCTCCATCCGAAAAAGCTTGTCATATGCTTGTTCCTCAAATGGATGTATCTAGCACTAACTTGGTGTTAGATACATTCATTTGAGGGACAAGATTTTTCGTATGGAGAAAGTATGTGATTAACGAAGTGTGATAGATTACCTTGAAACATGTGACTTAATTCATTGACCATGAAATGCTCAAAATGGGTCGATAGACAAGCTAAAGGCTTGTAACTCGTTTGGACACATATAAAACAGCAAGGTTGCACCATTACAATGTCACAAATGTACAACAGTCGATGCACTTGTGAAGTGGTGGAGCTACATCGCACATGTTGGACGGGCCAATGAAAGGAAACCACACAATAGTATAGCCTTGGGGCTGAAAGTGTCCTTCTGCTCCTGAGCTTGGGTGAATAGTACATTTAAAAAAAACAAATTTGGAAAAATTCTGATTCTTTTTTGTGATAAACTTTAACAAAAAATTTAAGAGCCTGCAAATTTTCACTTGGAAATGACAATCGTGGAAGTGGCAACAAAAAAACAAAAACAGCACTTCAAAATGCTTTTGAAAAATGCATTTTTGGAGCATCGATTTCCTTTTGCCACCACTTCCACAAATGTGATTTCCTAATGAAATTTTGCAAGCACTTAGAAATTTTGTCAATGTTTCACACGAAAAGAATTCAGAATCTCTTGAATTTTTTACAATTGTTCATTCAGGCTCATTTGAGCTGGAGCTCAGAATAGTGTGTCCCCTTGGGGCTTAGTTTTATCTTTATCTTCAATGATTGCAGTTGTGTTGGACAAGCCACACCCCGAGTTTGCTCCTATTAGCCTGCACTTGTGCAAAACAAGTTGTCTCCCATTGATTTTTGTATTTTGCATCCTTAGTTATACACTCCTAACTTTAATTTTTTATAGTTACTTCTATTTTCTTACCTTATACATATTCTAGTGTTTATCGACTTCAAACTTAATTTATTTTTCAAATATATGTTGGCTTTAAACCAAGCCCATCCAGTCACATTTCCTTCCCAGCAAACCTAACTGGAAAAGAACTTAGCCCATCACCTTTCCCCACAATTTTCCCAATTTTCTATTTTTTTAACCATTGTTGGCCTTTCTGTCCCTGAAAGCCCAATAAGATTTGTTTTCCTCAAAAGGCTAACTTGCTACCACTGCTCTCGCATGGGATGACAAAAGATTGTTAAATCTTAATCTATAATCCGCAAAATGGTATGTGTCGCTCTCTGTGCTAGCATGTATATCGTGATGATTGCCCACTACGTGCTTACTACTAACCTCGCCCATTAGTGGAAGGAAGCAAACTGACAGAGGATGTATCGAGAAGGGTTTCCCCCCACCATTTTTTCGTTGTTAGTTCAATATGTTCTTTATTTTCTAATTTTTCTGTTTTCTTCTTTTTGATCCACAACTTTTTAATAAAACCACGAACTTTTTTGTTTCTGTAGTCCTTTTTTCAATTTGTGAATTTTATAAAATTCATGAACATTTTTTAAAATCCTGATCATTTTTAAAAATTCATGAATATCATTTAAAATTCAAGAACATTTTCAACAATTTCATGCCTAGAAATGGAAAGAAAATATTCATGAGGTGTGCCTAGTAATTGTTTTTATTTAAAACTAATGAATACAAATATAAATGGAAAAATAAAAAATAAAAAAGTGCAAAGAATCGTGCTGCCTACCGGACCTAGCCATAAAAAGCATTTGTGCACCAATGGTCTGACCCACCCCACGCATATGTGCGGTGCGCACTAGGCGATCTGGTGATACGTATCGCAAAGAAGCGATACATATCAGCCCGGTTATAATCTGATCTCACAAGTTCTTTTTTTCTCCCAGTGATGTTGGAAATTCGAGTCTAGAGTAACATATTACTTATTAGTTTGGAAAACCAGTTCTACATAGGTTTTTTTAGATAACTTTTGTACGACAAATGTGTAACTCCCTAGTTGCAAAAGGGAGAGTTATACAGTAGTCATTCTTCTCGATGAACTTGTGTTCCCTTTTTGTGGGAAAAATAACTTTTGTTCTTGATATGTGTGTAAGTTGTAGTTTGAAAACTGAATTAACATATTCCTTTTTTTTCTGAATTTCTGTGCGTTTACAAAACTATATTGACATATTAGTCATTTTTATGAACACCAATTGACTTCTGTTTGTTCGATAACTTAGTCATTTAGGGTTTTTTTTAGATAACTTTTGTACACAAAATGTGTAACTACTACTTGCAAAAGTCAGGCTATCAAAGTTACACAGTAGTGTTCTTCTTTTGCGAGAAAAATAACCTTTGTTCTTCTTATTAATATATAATTTTTATTTTCTGAATTTATGTTGTGCGTTTACAAACCTAGAGTACATATTAGTCATTTTTATGAACAGCTTTTGTATATCAGATGTGTAACTCCTAGTTTAATTACATGGTTTTATCTTTTAGTATATCCTAATATGCTTAACTTGTGTAACTATTAGTTTCGAAAACTAGAGTAATGTAGTAATCTTTTTCCGTTTTGAAATTATTGTTGCATATCAAATTGTTGTCGCAAAATATGGCGGGCATGCGCCACATGGGAGGTGACAACTGTTGCCCTGCGCATCGACTGCTTGAACAGTGACAACCTCACGCTCTCATTCTTCGCACAGCTACAGGGCTGCCTTGGTGCAAGTACAAATACCTCTGACAAGAATCACATTTTCATGACGCCGCAGAAGAATACTTGAGGGTTTTCACAGTCGATCTCGTCATGTTAGAGGCAGAGCTCGTGCACGAGAGGAACGAGGACCCGTAACCGTATGAGCTACCGCGGCCACCGCCTTGCAGGAGGAGACCAGAGAAAGGATCATGCCATCATTGCCCTCACGGTTCTTAGGGTCCTCAAGTAGGGTGCTCACTACCACTAGTAAGTCGTAGGTGTGGGCGGCGCAGGCCATTTCACCTTGTGCTAGCTAGCTCCGGTCCATGGGAGGCTTTGTTCAGCAAGGGACAGAGTGTAGAACAGAGGAGCTAAAAGCACTCGTTTTTTGGTGCAACTCTTCAATCTCTGTCTTCCATCACCTCACATTCACTCTTCCATCACCAGATCACCTCACATTCACTCACACAACATGTGTGAGAAAAATATGTACATTTAAAATACCAAATATACATAGTTTTTTCTGTAAACTTGATCAAACTTTATTTGATTTGACCTTTAAAAAAATCTATATGCAGTACATTATGAAACGTAGAAAGTACCTATAAACATGACACAACCGACCTAAAAAGTACCAACTTTCCCTCACACGTACGATATGGACTTCACTGCAGCAATGCCACATGCTTACTACTCCAGAGACACTGCCGTATAATAAATTTTTAAAGTGCTAACAGGAAATGAAAGCACCACATCCCTTGCTTGCTTGAAAGTTACTCACCACGAGGACGGTGGCTGGGCACTATTGCAGATGGGCCGTTGTACTACATCTACATCCTCCCCTATTGCAAGTCCCTGTCTCTCTTGCTGAATTGAAGCAACGAGCCCAACACGCCGTGCATACATCCCATGCTGAAATGTAAATGCGACTCGTAATGCACGTACGCATACATGCTTTGGCGGCCAAGCGCATAATATATACTCCCTCAATCTCAAAATAAATGACTCAACTTTATATTAACTTTAATACACAGAGAAAGTAGTAGCGTACGCAAGGCATGCACTACAGCCAAGCCCATACACACATCATAGAAGCAAAGCACCGACTACTTAGGAGACGCACTTTAAGGTGTATTGTCACGACGTGATGAGTGGACTAACGTCGGCGCTGGTGGCGTGCGCGGCCATGACCAACACCTCCAAAATAGCCTCCAGCGTCGTGGTGGTCATCGACAACCCGCTCACCGAGGGGCCCAGCCTCAACTCATCCAGGAACATGGGCACATACAGCGCCGTCGGCAAGGACCAGCTAGTGATGCTCATTTGCATCAAAAAAAAAATCTAGTGATGCTCATGAACATGTACTTTGTCTTTAAGGGAGAAGATAAGGAGAAGCTTCAGGCTGGAGTGAAGAGGCTGGCGCATGCGGCTGCTGCACTGGCGGACAGATCGGTTCCTCGAGGCAGGCTCCTCTTAGGGGACAGTGAGGGGATCCAGATTGGATGATGAAGATCTGCGTCCGGTCTTTTGCTCGTCGTCTCCCACTGGGGTTTGATGCCCGCTGGGTCATATGTCTCCTAGTTATGCTCCGTTTAGTTACAGTAATGTTCCAGCTTGTACTATCCTGGGGCCTTTTGGGTTCTTAGGTGGGCTGCGGCTTGTTTGTGTCGTCAGGTTTTCGCCCCATGGCGGATGGTTCGTTCCAGGATCATCCTGCGGTGGGTTTCCTGACGATGCGCCAACTCACTCTCCCTTTTCGGCTTCATCTGCGCTCTGGACGTTTTGCTTTGTTATGTTAGTTGTAGTGGTTGAACTACTAGACAGATTTGACTACGAACTACTGTATTTCCGTTGATTGCAAAATTAATGGAAAGGGGTGAGAGCCCGGTTGGAAAAAAAATGAACTTTGTCTTCACCGCCGGGAAGTACAAAGACAGCAACGTCGCCATTATTGGTCGCAATGTTGCGCTCACCAAGGTCCGTGAGATGGCTGTCGTCGGCGGTACCGGCATCTTCAGGTGGGCTCGCGGGTATGCACTGGCCAGGACGCACACCTTAGCTCTCAAGGCCGGCGACGCCTTAACAAGCTAAACGAGCCAGCTCGCGAGTTATACGAGTCGAACCAATCTTGGATTTGAACTCGTTATTGTAATGAGTCGAGTCGAGCTAGCTCGTTAATGAAACGAGCTTTAGCGAGTCGAGCCGAGGCTCGGCTCGACTCGAATTCCAGCCCTATCTCCCACCACCTCTCCGAACATCACCCCTGATGCCCAACCCAAGCTCCCTGCCTAGATCTGCACCTCGCCCAAACCGGCCACCCGCTCAACGACGCGAGGATCCGGACCGGTCACAACCTGCATCCACGAGAGAGATCCAGGAGCATCCACGAGAGAGATCTAGGAGCATCCACAAGGGTGCACGCAGACGAGCTGATGCCGGAGAGCCCAGCTGCTAATGCGCCATGGCCTGCACACCACCATGAGCCGCACCATGCCGACGCAACACACTGCCGTCGTGAGCCAACCCAGGCCACCACCATGGGCTCCCACCACGCCGTGGTAACCCTAAACCACCGAGGACCACTGCACCACCGGAAGCTGCCTCCCTGTGACAGCTGGCCACGTGCCGCCGCGGTCCATGCCCAGCGCCACGATCACGCCAAGTCATGGCCAGACCCCGCTCCGCCTCCCAAGGGAGAGCCGCCAGATCCAGATCACGATTTGCCTTCCCCCCCCCCCCCACCCTCTCCGCCATGCCCACACCGCCTCTGCCACCACCCCCCAATGCCATCGATACGTAGAAAAACAGTTCTCTCTCCTCGCCCCCACCCCCACAGATGCGATAACCACCATGATGGGCATTCGCCTCGGGAAAGGAGCTATAGTCATGGAGGCAAATGCGACACACATTGTTGTGCCGTGGAAGTCTTGGTGTCTCTCTGTCGATCACGAGTACCAGTACCGGCGGATGTGACACCTGTGGCCTTGCAGGAGGAGATCAAAGGAAAGAATCATGTCGTCCTTGGTCTCACGGTTTGGGGAGCCCAGCAAACAGGTTACTCACAACCGCCTACGAGGTCATATGTGTTGGTGTTGCATGTCTTTTTCACCTTGTGCTATTTCTTTTGAAGAAACAGATAGATGTAGACATTCACCACACATGTTCATTCTATTGTTATGGGGACCAAGGGACCTTGTGCTAGTTACTTCATCTGTTTCAAAATCAATGTCGTTTTTTCCGTAAATACGTAAAAGTTGTGTATTTTTTCATTGATAGAAGAGTTTCATAGCATCGAATTACATCAACTCACTAAGCCATGTACACAAGAAAGCATGAAAGGGAGCTAGGAGCAAACAGACAAGGGGTTGCTCAGCCCCGATAAAAATAAATGTCATTTTAAAATAAGCTTGTTACTAGAGGATGTTACTAGAGGATCAGGGACGAAGCTAGAAAAAATGGGCACTGGTGTCAAGTGTAGTCCACTCTAGCACGGACTATAGTAACGACATATATACATAATGCCTGTCTGGGGGCGATATAAAGAGAGAAAACATGCAATGATCCAACAATATTATTATTACATCAAAAATAGTGTCATATACCTGTGGAGTGAAGTCATGAAGCCACTTGTTTACATATTCATAAAATAATAAGTAAGAGGATGACTTCAGAGCATTTCATCTGTAACTTGCTGAAAAGGATGAACAAAAGAACATATTACATTTACAACAATCCGATGGCACTAAGCAACTTTTCAAGGGTAGACTCGAGATGCATTGCAGATGTTTCACTCACATGTATACCTCCAACTAACCGTTTCAGGATTAGACCAAGCTTGTCGACACACCTCAAGAAATAGCCGGCTGTTCTTTGTATGAGACATCGGAACCCTCATCAATCAACAAACTAAAAACATCACCACAAATTTCTTCAAGAATAGAATTTAAAGTTATCTGTGCAAGACAAGAGAAAATGTCATTTTGAGTGCTTGAAGAGATAAATTGTATGAAATGAATACACAATAGTGAAGCTTGTTAGTTATCTTTGCAAAATAACTCGCAATTTCTTTTTGAATATCTGGAGGCACCCATTTGCAATTTTGTTGGAGCATTCTAAAAGACGACCTTGCTTACATCCTCATTCTGGTTTGCTAATTTTTGTACCAACTATCAAAAAAGTCCCCTTATTTTTGGAGTCCTCTGATTCATCATTGCCGCAGAAAGCTGAAGCTTGATACACGATCTTGTCGTCTAAGCCTTGAAGTCCCTCCTGCAGATGGTAGTGGCCGTTTCACCAAACATATGTCCATAACCTCCTAGTCCAGATGAATCAAGGAAGTGGAAATATTGTTTCAAATTAGTTAAGGTGACAAATTTAGTCCGAAGCTAACACATATGCGTGTGGAGATGACATACCTTGGAAGAGCCGACCTGGACTTGGTGGATTAGCACGAGATTATGCCGCAACAATCGGCCGGCCAGAATCACCAGATCAAACCAAAGTTCCGTCGATTCGCCGGCTTGCTGCTGAATCACTGTGCAGTTCTACCGGCAATGATCGCATTTGGGGATTAGGGATCTGCAGGACTGAGAGGAGGCGATGAGAGGCGTGCGCGTACAGTAGCCTATAGGAATTAGGAACGACTGAACAAGATCTAGGTCAATAGGCATTGGGCTTTCTGGGCTGTGTACGAGCGCTGCAAGATGGGTATCTCTCTACGGCTGGGTGCAGGTGCAGCCTACAGGCAATTGCGTGACTTATTACGACTTTACGGTTGGACTAGACTGAGTTTTGGGCTCCTGACTACAGGGCAGAACGGCCAGACTGGGGTCAACCAATTTTTTCTGCTGGGGTCAAAGACATATCCTATTAACAATATAAGGTGAAATTACGATGGGCACTGGTGTCAATTGACACCAGCCCTTGAACGTGAGCTCCGTCCATGAGAAGATGGGAAGCTTGAATAAGATATACTCCCTCCGTCCCATAATATAAGACGCTTTTGGAAGCTAACATAGCTTGCAAAAACGAAGGGAGTATAATTTAGAACAAAGGAGCAAAGACACGAGCTACACTATTGGACCATCTTTCCACGAGATGTGTTATTGCAATCCATTTCTTAATTGGTTCTGTACATATAGAAAGCTTCTAGAAGTATGTACAAACATGTGGCGGACATGCTACCTGAGTACTTTCCGTGTTAACATCTTTCCTTTCCAGCGACTCCTCATGATAGCAAAGGAACCGAACACGCCATGAATCTCGTTGAACTGTCAATGCGCCGCGTAACGCACGCACACCTGCTTTCGCGTCCAAGTGCATAAGTACTAGCGTACGCATACACCATGCCTTATAGTCAAATACACACACATCACACCAGCAAAACACCACCTACTCAACAGGAAAATCATGGCCTCTGCCGCGCTCTTCTTCGTCTTCCTCGCCCTGGCCACCATGCAGTTGCAGACCGCCTCGTCCGAGAAGGAGACGCACCTCAAGGTGTACTGGCACGATGTGGTGAGCGGATCGGACCCGACGTCGGTGCCAGTGGCGCAAGCGGCGACGACGAACACCTCCAAGACAGCCTTCGGCATGGTTGTGGTCATCGACGACCCGCTCACCGAGGGGCCCGGCCTCAATTCGTCCAGGCTCATGGGCCGTGCCCAGGGCACCTACATCGCCGCCGGCAAGGACCAGCTCGCGCTGCTCATGAACATGAACTTCGTCTTCACCGCCGGGAAGTACAACGGCAGCAGCGTCGCCATTATGGGTCGCAACGCCGTGTTCACAAAGGTACGTGAGATGGCTGTCATCGGCGGTACAGGCGTTTTCAGGTGGGCCCGCGGGTACGCACAGGCCAGGACGCACACCTTGGACCTCAAGACCGGTGATGCCACCGTCGAGTACAACATATTCATCAGGCACTAGTCTCGGCCGTTGTCAAATTTTACCCAGAGTTAAATACCATGAATAAGAATTGTATGCTCAAGCGATAATATGTGTTGCTTTTGGAAAACCTTTTTTTTTATGTCAACGACAACTGATACTGTTGCTGCTTATTTGTTACAAGTCGTTTATCCGCGTGGACTCTCTTTGCCGTTTTATTTTCTTCTTTGTAATAAAATGTTGTTCTGTGCATACTTGATAAATGATAACTCTACTTGGTCTTAATATCGTAATATTGTAGAGGCCCGTGTTAGAATGTATTGTATGTATGTACGGTGTAAGTATAAACCGTATATACACTAGTAGGATTAGCATTGTGTTTCTGTTGTAATCCTCTCCGTAGTTAGATGGTTAGATCGATCCTTATCTCATATATAGCTTTTTCATGACGATCAATCGATAACCCCAACTACCGAATCCTTTTAACCCAACTCATCTCTAATATAAACACGCAATGCATGCGTCCCTCCTTTTTTTTAAGGATTACCACGGTCTTTATTAATCAACGACAATGGGTACAATTATTACATCCCAAGGCTTCAGGAGCCAAACATACCGACCGTGATCTAAAGACAGAGAACACTTAACGAGGTTATGCACATGTGTATTGAACTTTCTGCCTTCATGGACAAATTCCACAACTTGGAAGTCCCGCCGCCCGTGCTCAATCTCCTTCAGCACCGAACTATAGCTGCATGCGTCCCTGCTAGTGTGCTAGCTCCACATCCAGAGAGGAAGGAGATGGCACACAAGGTTGCTGACAAGGAGAGCAAGCCCACTGGTGTGCCAAAACCGTTGTATGAGATCACCAAGGTCCAGGACTCCCAGGTTCTGAGTTTTCTTTTCAATTCCATCTCACCTCCTATGATGGTTCAGATCACCCACTGCACCTCAGTATGGAGTAAAATGGACTACATACTGAGCAAAATGAGTGAACATACGCTCTAAAATATGTCTATATACATCCATATGTAGTCCATATTGAAATCTCTAAAAGGATTTATATTTAGGTACGGAGGAAAGTACCCTTAAAGAAAAAATATAATGAAATAAACACTAAAAATATCAAAAGGAAATGAAGTTCTATAAAGAAGAATGAATTAGTGGCATTCGTATGACCCTTTAAGAAAAAGAAAATATAAAACAAACAATGTCAAAATTTACACACAATTTACATGGAAATTATGATTTTTTATAATATGCCAGAACAAGCATATAACATTGGAATTTTCACAAAAAAGGATGTTTCCTAAGAAGGAATGTATTAATGGCATTGGTACTACTATTAAGAAAATAAAATAAAATGAAACAAACGCTAAAAAAACCAAAATATTGAAGTTTTCCCAAGAATGAATTAGTGGCATTGGCATTACACTTTAAGAAGAAAGGAAATGAAATAGAAACTAAAAAATCATAATAATGAAGTTTTCTAAGAAAGAAAGAAAATGCAACAAAATCAAAATAATGAAATATTTCTAAGTAATAATGAAAGACACACTAAAACAAAATCATAATAATTAAGTTTTCTGAGAAAAAATAATAATTAGTGGTATTGGTATTACCCTTTAAAAAATAAAATATTAAACAAATAATGACAAAAGTTGCGCCCAATTTTCATAATAATTGCACTTTTTAATAATATGCAAGAATAATCATATAATAGTGAATTTTTTCAAAAAAAAACCCTAAAAAGGAATGAATTAGTGGCATCGTATTTACCCTTAAAGAATATATAAAATATAAACAAATTAAAAAGTAAAAATAATTAATTTTTCTAATAAAAATTAGTGGCGTCGGTATTACCCTTTAAGAAGAAACAAAATAAAAAAAATTAAAACAGACAACGATTAAATTTGCACACAATATTCATGAAAATCCGCTTTTCTAAAATATGCATCAATAAAAATATTATAGTGGAATATTAGCAAAAAAATCGTAAGAAGGAATGAATTAGTGGAATTGGCTTTACCCTCGAAGAAGATAGAAAATTAAGTAATAAGTAAAGAATTCAAAATATGGAACAAGGAATTAGTAGCAACAATATTACCTTTAAAGAAGAAAGATAACAAAAAATTGAAAAGGCCTTGCACACAACATCGCTCTAAGATTGCATTTTTTCTAGTATGCAAACAACAATTATATAGTAGTGTAATTTTCGCACATAGCATAGTATTTATGTTTATACATTTACACTCACCCAAAATAAAAAAATACCCACAAAAGAAAAATGAAAACCAACTAACAAACAAAAAAAGCAAAACACATAAAAACAGATAAAAGAGAAAAAAACATAAAAATAAACAAGGCGATAAAGAGGAGGGTTGGATCTCACAGTTACGAGGCTTCGACCCAGTAGCAAATCTACTGAACCAAATATGGGGTCAGTCAAAAAAGGAAAACCAGGCCAGCACAACAAGTAACATAGGACGGAAAAAAATGCAGCACGGATCTCAGAGGAAAATCAATGGCTAATAAATTGACCGAACCGAATTCAAAATTTAGGCAACTTACAAGTAGCTAAACTCGATTGATGAAGATGAAGAGAGAGAAAGAAAAAAATAAAGAAAGAGAAAAGATGGTCCAGGATGGGCAACGTCTTACATGGCGGACTGACCAGCCACATCCATGAGCCCTCATACCCTTCCTACATTTGGTCCAATCTGAAGGTTCGCAGACAGGCCGGACGTTTGAGGAGAATTTAAGGAGGCTGGTTGTAGATGCTCTTACTCCCTCTGATCCAAAATAAGTGGCTCTGTTTCTTGGGGGGAATCTATTACAAGTTTTCGGTCATGTAGACTCTGTTTTTTTTTCTTTAGTCTTTTTTTGGGGAAATTTCTTTAATTATTGATACTGTATCGTTATAGAGGTCGGATACATTGTTGTCACATTGATATTAATATAATACTGTCACAATTCCCACGCGTTGCAACGAAACTAAAATATGAGGAGTAAGGTCACAACATAACAGGATAATTTTTGGTGGAGACATTTTTGCATTTTATTATTTGTTGTTTCTTCAAGTGTTGGTCTAACATGAAGGTAGTAGTTTACTTGTTATTTGTTTTAGGTCCCACATGTAAGTAAAAATACATTTGTTTATTTATGTCTCTTCGAAAGTTGCTGGTCTCACAAGGTGTATTTTTTATTCATAAAGGTTGTTGGTCTCACAAGATGTGAACTCACCACCAATTTCAAACTTTATAAGTAGGAAAGATAATTAAAAAAAATCCTTATTGTCGCTTTGATTTGCATGTAAATAGATGTTGGGAGATATGCATTTCTCCAACAAGTATTTTGGGACGGGGGGATTACTTTCAAAAATATTTAGAACATCCCGTGCATTTTACTCTTAATGGAAATATAACCCACCCCACCTCTCCCCTAATCCGGCTGCATCAGCGCCGTGATCAGACCAAGGAGCCACCACAGCTTGACGCCACCGAGATGAGCAGCGGGTGGCCTGCCTCCAAGAACAGGGTGAGGGCGGCAAGTTTGGAGGGAAAAGATGGGCAAGGAGGCAGGAGGTGGGGCTGGGCAAGGAGCTCCGCGACGACAACACAAGGAATCCTAGCTCGCGAGATGTTTATAAGCAGAGGAGCTCCTCGCACAAGGAGAGAGAGTATAGCGAAGCGTTCTGTTTTGTGGGAGGAGATTAGAAAACAAACCGATGGGAAGGAAGAAAACCGATGAGAGGTCTGGCGAAAATTAACAGATGAGGCAAAAAAAATTAAGAGGTGTGTGGCTATAGCTATATATTTAAAACTTTGTTTATTACACTCACTAGCAATCCACCCATATACTCCCTCCCTTTTGGTTTAAAGAGCTCATCTTAAAAATTTCGGTTTTACATTTTATAAGTCTCAATTTTCTTACTCCCCATCGCCAGATTCTAAGGTGCATTAAATAGCTGCTTGCAAGGATTAAGAGAAATGCCATCAATGCATGTAAAAGTTCTTGGTTATTTATTGGTCACTCATGCATGCATTGCAACTAATGCATTGGTAAACTCAATTTCTTAAGAAAAACAAGTGCATTAATTGTGTGCTTTTGCACAAAAATGATTCCACCACTCACCATTCACCTTTGTTAGTGAGATTTTTGAATTGAGCTCTATAAAACTGGAAGAGAGGGAGTATAAGTTTCATACATGCATGGAACTTATAGCAACACCAACTGGACTAGGCTAATTTAGCCCATCATACACGTTGGTCATACATTCGCAGACACATCCAAACAATGTTCTGCCATGTTTGCTTTGAACCCTCATTTGTCCATCTGCGCAGCCTTGTCCCTCAAATTGTCCGAACACATGCATATTATTGGTGTGGGGTTCGAGGGATAATGAGACGAGAAAAAAATAAAGAAAGAGAAAAGGTGGTCGGGAGGGAACTCTGTTGGATGTGGCGGACTGTTCGGATGCCTCATATCCTCCTCACATATGGGCAAAGTTTAATGGTTCGTAGATAGCACAGAGATATGAGGACAATTTGAGGGGTCCGGTTGGGCGTGGCGACTTTTCGTGTCTCTCATGTCCCGGCTATCCAGACTGTCCACCTGGACATATGGAAATAGTGGGTCTGGTTGAATATGCTCTTATTTTTAGGACATGACATTACAATTTTTAGGGCACAGCTGCATGTGCACTAGCTTGATGGATGGCTTTTGTTCTGCAGCTTCGCTACGGATATATCATTGCTCCTTGCGAGAAACACGCATGTCTCGCCTTCATCGCTTCCACAACGGACCAGCCCAACAAGTGATTTTCCAGCGCACAGGAAAAGTTTGTATTTCTTCTGCACTTTTATTTTTTTGGGTTGGTGTGTTTTGCTTCGGTTTTCTTGATTCTGTTCCCTTTTATATTTTTGGTATACTTTTTTCTGATTGTGTTCTCTGCTTTTCTTTTACTTGCAGTTTCTTTTTCCTTTTTCTTTTCTGCGGCACTTTCTTGGTTTTCTTCGGTATTTTTTTAGTTTTTTCCTTTAATGTTAGAACATCTTGTATATTATTTGTATACACGTGTAACTTATTTTTATACACGTTAGAATTTTTAGAAATACATTTTTGAAACAATTACTTTGAGAAGATTCAAATACACATTGAACTTCACTTCAATGGTATGGAACATTCTTTGAACTACATGAACATTTGTTTCCTTTCTAATAAACAACAATATGTCCTGAACATTTTTTTGAAATGTGTGAACATTTTTGCAAAATGTAATGAACATTTTTCTTATTGGTATGAAACATTTTTTATAAACCACACAAACATTTTTTATATTTTTATAATTTTTCAAACTTCACAATATTTTTGAATGGTACAAAACAATGTTGTAGACAACATAGACATTGTTTTACATGGCAAATACATTTTTTGAATGGTACGAAAGCTCAGTTGTGCCAACATATTTTAACATTAGATTAACAATTAAAATAAATAAATCATGAACATATTTTGAAACACATGGACTGGTTTTAATCCTAATGACCATTTTTAATGCTATCAAGTTCTTTTAAAGTTGCTAAGAATTTTTTTACACTGCATGAGTATTTTTTAAGCAAGCGATTGCTGGTTTTTTAAATTAATTAAAATATGTTACCATTAAAGGTATATAAATGAAAGTAATAAAATAAAATAAAATGTGCGCTAGGGAGCTAGCGATCCTCCCACGCTAGGCTGGGCCAGTTAGGGCGTCCTTAGGCGGGGCGTTCTTGTGTCTCGCTGCAGGTGAGAGACAGCCCAGTCCCTGCAACTTTGGGTGCGAACATGAATACTGAATTTTCTAAATTGGATTTGTATTTCAGCCCCACATGTATATCCTTTTTCATATTTTCACTTGCTACTTTTTATTTTGTATTATTATTATTAAAATAAATAAAAATTTGCAGCAGGGTGAGTTTGCAATTAACATGTTACATGCTGTTGTTGAGGGCTAACTTATTTAAAAATGTCAAGTACTACAGATATTTTAAATATTTCGGTGCTATCTTACTTACGAAAATACTAGCCTAGGGAAACTCTTTATTAAAAAATGCAAATGTTTTTTATTATTACAGATTCAATTAGTAGTAGATTTAAATGAGATCTATTTAATGCATCTTAATTATTAGAATCGGCTCGAACAAATTTGTAGTATTCAAACCAAAAGAAGCACAACTGAGTGATGCTAGCAAAAAGTATTGTATATTGTATTTCGCTCACTGCAAGTAATATTTAGCAATCCCGTATGGGCCACACCAATAAGGCACGTGTTTTCCTTTTTATTTTAGTTTTTCACATGTTTTCCATCATTACTCCATCCATCCCATAATATAAGATGTTATTACATGCTTATATTTACTTTTCCGCAAAAAATATATTTATATTTACTAGCAAACATGCATGTGCGTTGCAAAAGGAGAATAAAAATATCCCACACACCTAGCCTAACTCATGTCCTGATGCAAGTCCACATCATTGATTTCAACATGACTATCATCTGTATTGCCGCTTATCCTCCTTCCCACCCTCACCGTCGGTAGCCAAGTCCACCTCATATCACACATGTCATTGGACCACGCCAGTGCAAATGAATGCTTAAGCTATCTCTTGAGTTGGACGTGAGGACCACCCTTAGTGAGTCCCTTAGTGAGTCCCTCCCCGCACATGTTCCACACACCATCCCTTGACCTTGCCCATACATCATCAGCCGTACTTCCATTTGCTTTTGAGTGTGAACTTGTTTCATGTGGGGTGGCGGTCCGGCCGATTCCGGCGATTGCCGTCGTTGTCTGGTCCTAAGGTACACATCCGAGCCTCCCACTCTCATCTGGTCCATTTGGATTTTTTTAATTGGAGATGTGTTTCGCATCTAAGCTTCCCACTCTCATCTGCTAGGGTTTCGATGACGGCAGCAGGCGACAACAATAGAGTAGACTGTAGGCGACCCTCGCCTCCAACCCAGGTGAGCAGATCATCCCTCCCTCTTTTGTTGTAGGTCACGCCATTGTATTTTTTTTGTTTGCATCGCTGGGGTTCATCACTGCTAGACAGTGACAATGTGCTATAGCTGTCTAGAATCAAGGTAGATATATTTTTTAATCTTCGGTTAGCACTAGTGGTAGAAACTGGAAGTGCAATCTGTCAATCAAATTAAGGTAGATATACTTTTCAAGTCATCATCTTTGGAAGCATGTAAATTTTAAAACAAAGTGTTTGAGTTGCTGTTTGTAATCCTTAAATATCTTGTGGAAAATCTATTGTGTACTACTTTTTCACCAAAGAAAATTTCCGCTCGTAAGTAATGCTCCAAGTTAGGTGTGGCAAAATAGTTGAGTGTCCAAAGAAAATTTCCACTCGTAAATAATGCTCCAAGTTAGGTGTGTCAAAATAGTTGAGTGTCCAAAGAAAATTTCCACTCGTAAGTAATGATCCAAGTTAGGTGTGGCAAAATAGTTGAGTGTCCAAAGAAAATTTCCACTCGAAAGTAATGCTCCAAGTTAGGTGTGGCAAAATAGTGTGGAAAATTAATATAGTCACAGTCCATTAGTTCTATACATGCTATCTAGTTTAATTAGTTCTATACATAACAACTTGATCGTATACGCGTTGTGTTTGTAGGTCATGGCCAATTCTGGAGGCAACAACGAGTCGGTGTGCAATGTGGACATGGCCAACAATGAATTCTTAGACACTTATGAGTATGTCATCAAGAGCTTGCAAGGGGCAAATGACGATTTAAAGGGGGAGATTAAAGAGCTACGCAAGGAGAGTGATCGGCTCGTTGAGGAGACTAATCAGCTTAGGGACGAGAGGGATAAGCTCGTCGAGGATCGGGATAAACTGAAGGAGGAGATGAGACACATCAAGGCTGAGAGGATTGACCTGAAGATGGACATAGATCATTTCAGAAGGGAAGGAGAGGGGGATAGAAAGAAGCTTCTCCAGCTGGGCATACTCCTTGATGAAGATTAGTTTTTTAGTAGCTAGCCAGTTCATCTTATTAGTTGACGATGATCGAGTAACACTAGAGTGCTTGAGTGAGCAACTTTTGTGAAGTTTAATTAATATCAACTTGTTGAGTTCATGAGCCTCTTCTGTAATGACTATCTATATATTAAGTAAGTACCTAGTGTTGAACTGTTGATGAATATATTGTGTTCAGTAGTATCTATTAAGTAAGTAGCAGTGTTGATGAGCAATTATTTTTAAATACCAAAAAAGCATTTGCTGGCATTTGACAAGTACGGATGCCAGAGTTATGATGAACTTAGTGTTGGCGTCGGACTAGTTACACGCCAGCACGATGTACGATATTGCTGACGTGTAAACCAACGCCACCACTATTTCTTAACAATGGCGCCATATTGGTGGCGTTGGGTGCCTATGCCAGCAAGGCACTATTTGCCACGCCATGGCTAGGCTTTTTTCCACTAGTGTAAACCAGTTTTACTAACAAGGTGATTTTTTTACCTTCTCTAAATCACCTCAAACTTTTGCACACATATGATCTCTTACACAAACATAGATAGGTTGCGAAGGTTTTACATTTTTTGGATTTTTTTAATTTATAGTGCCCTGTAGAATGTCAGTTCAAAACAATGGACTATACCATAAGGGGAACTTCTAAACTTCATTTTAAAAAATTGTTTCATAAGCATGTTTGTCACATGTATATGACCGTGTAAAACAAATTTGGGGTCATTTGGAGATGGTCAAAAAAATCATTTTCTTACGGACGAACCGTTTGGTCACTTAAGCCAGTTTTTCTAACAAGGTGATTTTTTGACCTCCTCTAAATCACCTCAAATTTTGGACACATGATCTCTTACACAAACATAGATAGGTTGCAAGGTTTTGCATTATTTTGAATTTATAATACCATGTAGAATGTCAGTTCAAAACTTCATACTTTACCTTACGGGGGCATCCTAAACTTCATTTTTTTTAATTTGTTTCATAAACATGTTTGTCACATGTATGTGACCAAGTAAAAAAAAATTGGGATCATTTGGAGATGGTCGAAAAAAATCACTTTCTTACGGACGGATCGTTTGGTCTCACATAAGCCAGTTTTTCTAACAAGGTTATTTTTTACCTCCTCTAAATCACATCAAATTTTGCACACATGATCTCTTACACAAACATATATAGTTTGCGAAGGTTTTCCAATTCTTTTTTGTTTATTTTTGAATTTATAGTGCCCTGTAGAATGTCAGTTCAAAAAATCAGACTTTACTTTAAGGGGACATTATAAACTTCATTTAAAAAAATTGTTTCACAACCATGTTTGTCACATATGTGACCATGTAAAACAAATTTGGTCTGATTTGGAGATGGTCTACAAATTCACTTTAATATTTCAAAATTTTCAAATTTATTAAAATAGAAAATTCAATGATGCAAATTTATGAAAACGTCAACTCCATGTAATTTAGTTTCTAACCTATGTAAATAAGACATGTCTACTTTATAACAAAAGACTTGTAATTGATTTGGGATGAACAATCATGTGACAGATGAAAAAAACAAAAAAAAAGCATGCCTACTAACACTATATTTCACACACACGGCCTGAATCTGACTAGAAGCCCAGCATATATGGGCCAGGATGCAGGCCCATGGAGCATGAAATTGTCCTGCTAGTAGGCCTGACAGGGCAGTGAGGTATTGATCAGATGTTGTTTGGTTGAGAGAGGCTCGTGCCCACCCTATTGCAGCCGGGTATATAAGCCTGTGCGGGCGCCTCATGCTTGGCGAGGTGGGACTAAACTACCACCACTGTCTGCTCTGGCGGGTCCGCCGATGCGGTGAGCCAAATACGATGGACTTTTCCAGGCCAGCCTAACCCGCGTGCCGGACCACGTGTCCGTCTAGATGGTTAGGCTGGCTCATCATTTTCCTTTTTTGCAAATTCCCTGTTAATTCAAATGTTATTTGTTGCACACACACCTTTTAAAAAATTTCTCTTGTTCTTATAAATCAATTATAGTTTAAATTTTTAAATAAGTAGGATAATATTCCTTTACTGCAAAAATTCATTACATCTTATTTCAAATGATGTTTTTTGCACACACCCTTTTTAACTACTATTTTATTAGTCTTCTATATTTATATTTTATTTCCTTCTCATATTTGATGAAATGATGGAATATTTGCTCTGTTATTGGAATATTTGTTGAAATGATCGAATATTTGCTCTTTTTGCTTATTCAAATGATGGAATATGTGAGGACAAACAATTATCACTAACTTGACTAAACCCCATTAACTGAACCCCATTCATGTACCATTGTTCAGGACACATCTATTTTGGAACATTGCCTTATTCTATATTTGGTAGGATTTGCACATGGGCACAACATGTTGCACTTGGCCAGAGCATGGGAAAGTGTTGCAGCATGTGCGATTAGTGAAGCAACACTGAAGCAGCATTTGTGATCATTGCAGCACTTAAACTCATCAAATATACACTGAAACAACCTCTAAACAGAAGGTACCATACACCACAAATAAATTTATGGACACACAAATATAGATAGCATTCTAGATTACTAGCATAGATACCATCCAGTTCACAACACATCCAATTTAGACACATACTATGTTACATTAATATACATACTAGATAGGGTAAGTAGATCAAGTTTCCAATAGTTCACACTCAGATGTAGTTTGCCAAAAGTAAAACATCATCACATCTAGTGATGATGAGTAGGGCTTCCATCTTCTCATGGTCAGCATGATGTAGGGCAACTACATGGGAGACAGGGCCTTCAGGATGGGAGCATGTTGCGCCCTGAAATCTGGTCCTCCCTGCTCCTCGATGCATCACGTGCATCAGATAGAAGGTGCTCAAAGAGCCCATCCTTGGGCTTTCGCTTGGTGCAGTGGGGGCATTGGAACTTCTTCCTCTTGTTGTAGGCCACAGATCCCTTTCCTTGATCTTCTGCACTTCCTTCACTATGAATGACTCGACGTTGCTATGGTCCACATCCTCTCCAGATTCATACTTCACAGATGAATGAATTACATTAATACATTATTGATTCATATATAACAACATGTCAAAGGAACTAAATGAACAATCTAAATTTCAGCTTGGGCTTACCTCATAGACTTCGTCGTCACCATTGCTTCGATCATACGGATCATTGAACCAAGTAAGGTCCAGCTTCCTCTTCTTGTCCAAACAATCATCCTCCTGAATATAAAATTACATCTATTACTAATAATTACGGAAGCGAACTGAAATTTTTAATATTCACACATGACACATTGATCACATTACCCATACTCAAATCCTGTTTGCATTTTCCATTGTCATGCACACACTTTGAACAACATAGCTTATAATTACATATTGTCGACAACTTTCTAATTACAGGAAACCTATAAAAAGAACAATTTAAAGTTACCTAAACATTTTGTTTTAGAGATAATGTAGCAAAGCTCCGACCTATATTAACATAATGCAGTAGTTACATAGGTACATCTTCAACTATAAATGCATAGATCTCCAACTAACATCTTAAATTTCAGTAGTTACCTAAACAACATTTTTTATACTACATATGAATCAAGGAATATCTTAATCAATTCATACGCACATCAAATTTAATGCATTCCAATTGGGCATATGACATAGAGAACCGCAATATGTGTAGCATTCAAAATCAAATCTAATAATCATACATGTGTGCAACATTGAACTACATATCTAATAATCATATATGATCCTTGACATATCTCATTAAAAAGGTGTTATACCTCATAATAATACAAATCTAATAAGCAAATGTTCAACCACAAATCTAATAAGCATATGAGAAACCCCATCCCTCAAACCAACTACTCTAACCTACGAATCTTCTCGCCAAACCAATGGAACTAACCCTACAATCTAAATATTATAACTAAAAGGGAAACGAAAGTACCTTCTGTGCCACCTGCTCCTCGCTAGAGCCCGCCTCCACCTTCTCCACCTTCTGCGATACATGCTCCTCGCCAGAGCTCGCCAGAGCATGCGCATCTGGCTGGACTGCGCCGCTCGAACCCGCCTCCCCCTTCTCCAGATTCGCAGCAGCGACAGAGGTTGCGGCATCTGCCGCACCGCCGTGAACGCCAGCATCATCCTGCACCGCTGCGGTCACCACCCCTGCAGCTCCAACAGATCTGCGCCCGCAGCAGCGGCATCGCTAGACCGTCCTCCATGGCGATGGAGGGGAGGGAGAGGATGCGGTGGGGTGACCTAGACGACATGGTGGGGGAGAGGAAGACGATGCGGTGGGAGAGAAGAGGGAGACGATGCGGAAGGGGGAAATGGTGGGAGATGTGGCCGGAGGTGGTTCCCCTCCTCTTATAAGATGGGACACTTTTGGAATTTTCCCATGGACACGTGCTGCCCCATGGCCGCGGGCATTTGCACGCGAAAACAAAATGTCCACCCATATACGAATATGTATGTGGTCAGGATACGAACCAACCGGGGCTCCTCGACAGCTGTAGGGACGCGCAAAAAGACGATCGTTTCCCTCCTTCCGAATAGTTTTTCGTTAATCCTGGCCGCCCTTGTGTTTGTTCCCTTCCGCGTTCAGCCCCCCCCGGGGGGGGGGGGGGGTGAGTGTTGGGGATCGTAGCAGAAATTTAAAATTTTCTATGCATCACCAAGATCAATCTATGGAGTAATCTAGCAACGAGGGGAAGGAGAGTGCATCTACATACCCTTGTAAATCGCTAAGCGGAAGCGTTCAAGTCAACCGGGTTGATGGAGTCGTACTCGCCGTGATCCAAATCACCGATGATCCTAGCGCCGAACGGACGGCACCTCCGCGTTCAACACACGTACGGTTGGGAGACGTCTCCTCCTTCTTGATCCAGCAAGGGGAGAGGAGAAGTTGAGGGAAAAACTCCGATAGCACGACGGCATGGTGGTGATGGAGCTCGTGGTTTTCCGGCAGGGCTTCGCCAAGCACTACGGAGGAGGATGATGTGTTGGAGGAGGGAGAGGGCTGCGCCAGGGGAAGGGTGCGGTTGCCCTCTATCTTCCTCACTATATATAGGGGTAAGGGAGGAGGGGGAGGCGCCCTAGGGGAGAGGCGGCGGCCACAGGGGAAACCCTAGATGGGTTTGGGCGCCCCCACCCCCTAGGAAACTTTCCCCCCAAGCCGGGAGAGGCGGCTGCCCTAGGGGTGGCGCCCCCACCTCTCCTGGTTACGTGAGATGGGGTGGGAGGGGCGCTCAGCCCCTTAGTTGGCTGATGTGCCCTCTCCCCTTGGCCCATAAGGCCCCCCAACGCTTCCCGGGGCTTCCGAAACACCTTTCGGACACGCTGGTCATCACCTGGTACCCCCAGAACAATTCCGGACTCCAATACCCTTCGTCCAATATACCGATCTTCACCTGCGGACCATTCCGGAGCTCCTCGTCATGTCCGGGATCTCATCCGGGACTCCGAACAACCTTCGGTAACCACATACTATTTCCCATAACAACTCTAGCGTCACCGAACCTTAAGTGTGTAGACCCTACGGGTTTGGGAACCATGCAGACATGACCGAGACAACTCTCCGGCCAATAACCAACAGCGGGATCTGGATACCCATGTTGGCTCCCACATGTTCCACGATGATCTCATCGGATGAACCACGATGTCGAGGATTCAACCAGTCCGGTATTCAATTCCCTTTGTCTAGCGGTATTGCACTTGCCCGAGATTTGATCATCGCTATCTCGATACCTTGTTCAATCTCGTTACCGGCAAGTCTCTTTACTCGTTCCGTAACACATCATCCCGTGATCAACTCCTTGGTCACATTGCGCATATGATGATGTCCCACCGAGTGGGCCCAGTGATACCTCTCCGTTACACGGAGTGACAAATCGCAGTCTCGATTCGTGCCAACCCAACAGAAACTTTCGGAGATACCTGTAATGTACCTTTATAGACACCCAGTTACGTTGTGACGTTTGGTACACCCAAAGCATTCCTACGGTATCCGGGAGTTGCGCAATCTCATGGTCTAAGGAAATGATACTTGACATTAGAAAAGCTTGAGCATACGAACTACACGATCTTTGTGCTAGGCTTAGGATTGGGTCTTGTCCATCACATCATTCTCCTAATGATGTGATCCCATTATCAACGACATCCAATGTCCATGGTCTGGAAACCGTAACCATCTATTGATCAACGAGCTAGTCAACTAGAGGCTTACTAGGGACATGGTGTTGTCTATGTATCCACACATGTATCTGAGTTTCCTATCAATACAATGTTGGGGAACGTAGTAATTTCAAAAATTTCCTATGCACACGCAAGATCATGGTGATGCATAGCAACAAGAGGGGAGAGTGTTGTCTACGTACCCTCGTAGACCGAAGCGGAAGCGTTGACGCAACATAGAGGAAGTAGTCGTACGTCTTCCCGGTCCAACCAATCCAAGCACCGTTACTCCGGCACCTCCGAGTTCTTGGCACACGTTCAGCTCGATGACGCTCCCCGGGCTCCGATCCAGCAAAGCTTCGGGGAGGAGTTTCGTCAGCACGACGGCGTGGTGAAGATTTTGATGTTCAACCGTCGCAGGGCTCCGCCTAAGCACCGCTACAATATGACCGAGGTGGAATATGGTGGAGGGGGCACCGCACACGGCTAAGGAACGATCACGAAGATCAACTTGTGTGTTCTATGGTGCCCCCTGCCTCCGTATATAAAGGAGGGGAGGGGGAGGCGCGGCCGGCCCCCAAGGGGTGCGCCAGGAGGAGTCCTACTTCCTTGTCCTATTCGGACTAGGGGGGAGGGGGCGCGCGGCCTGCCCTGGCCGCCCCTCCTCTTTTCCCTTAAGGCCCATATGGGCCCATTAACCCCCGGGGGGGTTCCGGTAACCCCCCGGTACTCCAGTAAAATGCCGATTTCACTCGGAACCATTCCGATGTCCAAATATAGGCTTCCAATATATCAATCTTTATGTCTCGACCATTTCGAGACTCCTTGTCATGTCCGTGATCACATCCGGGACTTCGAACTGACTTCGGTACATCAAAATGCATAAACTCATAATAACTGTCATCGTAACTTTAAGCTTGCGGACCCTACGGTTCGAGAACAATGTAGACATGACCGAGACACGTCTCCGGTCAATAACCAATAGCGGGACCTGGATGCCCATATTGGCTCCTACATATTCTACGAAGATCTTTATCGGTCAGACCGCATAACAACATACGTTGCTCCCTTTGTCATCGGTATGTTACTTGCCCGAGATTCGATCGTCGGTATCCAATACCTAGTTCAATCTCGTTACCGGCAAGTCTCTTTACTCGTTCCGTAATACATCATCTCGCAACTAACTCATTAGTTGCAATGCTTGCAAGGTTTAAGTGATGTGCATTACCGAGAGGGCCCAGAGATACCTCTCCGACAATCGGAGTGACAAATCCTAATCTCGAAATACGCCAACCCAACATCTACCTTTGGAGACACCTGTAGAGCTCCTTTATAATCACCCAGTTACGTTGTGACGTTTGGTAGCACACAAAGTGTTCCTCCGGCAAACGGGAGTTGCATAATCTTATAGTCATAGGAACATGTATAAGTCATGAAGAAAGCAATAGCAACATACTAAACGATCGGGTGCTAAGCTAATGGAATGGGTCATGTCAATCACATCATTCTCCTAATGATGTGATCCCGTTAATCAAATGACAACTCATGTCTATGGCTAGGAAACATAACCATCTTTGATCAACGAGCTAGTCAAGTAGAGGCATACTAGTGACACTCTGTTTGTCTATGTATTCACACATGTATTATGTTTCCGGTTAATACAATTCTAGCATGAATAATAAACATTTATCATGAAGTAAGGAAATAAATAATAACTTTATTATTGCCTCTAGGGCATATTTCCTTCATACAATTATAGCATGGATAATAAACGATTATCATGAACAAGGAAATATAATAATAACTAATTTATTATTGCCTCTAGGGCATATTTCCAACAGGGAGCACCAGAGCAGAAACTATCAATGTCCCGAGCTTGAATCATCTTGACCGCTATCGAAGAATCCATCTCAATTACAACCGGCAAGTCACTACGTGACAAGGCTAAGGAAAATCCTTCGACGCCTGCACGAAGAAAAAATAATTGTGCCATTTCCATCACGCAAGACCATGCCCGATCCTGCTCTATCATCCGGAGGGAAGGAGCCGCCACAGTTAAGTTTAGTCCATCCTTGCATTGGCATGGTCCATCTCAAGGGTGCAGCAGCAGCTTTTGGCTTGGCTTGGAGCCGAACAGGAAGTGCCTCAGATTTGCCTTTGCACGGATCAGCAAAAGGTTCAGTTGGATGCATAGTAATGAATCCAAATAGCTGCACAAAAAAACACTTCGACGCATCAGCCCAGGATGTATCTTTGTTATGCACAATCTCATTCCTAACATGTCAACTTTTCACATCGTCATGACGTCATCAGTAGCACAGGATGCTCGTCTTCAGGTAAGAAATCAAGTGTATGGAGCAGCCACTCCTTGTCTGTGTGCTGGGTAGATTTTAACTCTGGTAGGCGCCATACCTCACACATTGTACCCTATAATTCAACAGCTCTTGGGCAGATACAGAATGGATGAAAGTTATCCTCTGTTCCCTTATCACACACCGGACAATTAGCTGATAATTAATTCCAGACCCCTTTTATACGTGCTTTCTCATACAGGTAGGGAATTGGATGCATAGCGCCATGCAAAATTTCTCATTGTAGGGAGTATGTTACATGACCAAATAACGCTCCATAATTTCCTACTGCCGTTAGGTAATGAGCTTGATGCGCCGTCTGTCTCCCCAGCAGATAGGTTCAGCGCAAATTCATATGCGCTCTTAACTGAAAAACAGCCATGTACACCCAGTCCCCATGCCAAAGTGTCATCATCAAGTCTGGGTGAAGCTCTTATCTTAAAAATTATCACAACCTCGCATGGCAAAAAATAAGACTGCAGAACCTGAACATTCCAAGAACCGTTTTGGTTAAGCAGTTTTGAAACGAACTGGACACGCATCCATGTTCCAAGGGAGAATGAACAGACGTATGGTGGCTGCCTCTTGAACATGCGTTGGTTTTCCCTTCAAAAAAAAGGATGATGCAGCAAAGTAGCGTAAGTATTTCCCTCAGTTTTTTAAAACCAAGGTATCAATCCGTTAGGAGAATACACGCAAATCCCTTGTACCTGCACAAACAATTAAGAACCTTGCAACCAACGCGATAAAGGGGTTGTCAATCCCTTCACGACCACTTGCAAAAGTGAGATCTGATAGTGATAATAAGATAAATATTTTTGGTATTTTTGTTGTATAGATTGAAAAGTAAAGATTGCAAAATAAACTGCGATAAAAATAGCTAGTTGACGAGAGATTAATATGATGGAAAATAGACCCGGGGCCATAGGTTTCACTAGTGGCTTCTCTCAAGATATCATATTTTACGGTGGGTGAACAAATTACTGCTGAGCAATTGAACATATAAACCTTCCTACCCAACCCGCCCATCTCGGGCACTTCGCGTGCACAGCTTCGTCCATCGTTCGATCTGCCTCACTTTGCAGCCCTGGCTCGTTTTCTGCCGTCCACCAGTTTTTACAGTTTCCATTCTCTTTTTTATCTTAGGTTCAATGACGCATGGGCCTAACTTCAACTTTTGTCTGTATTCGCTCACTTTTTCTTGATTCTTTGGTAAGATTGGACAGCTGTGCGCCTCGCCCATTGGATGGAGTGGGATGGGCACCAACACTAGACCGTGAGCAGCTGCCACTCTCCCCTTCCTCCTCTGCCCTTCCTGTCTCCAGCCCGCGCCGCCTCTCCGATTCCTCCTTCGGTCCTTGCCGCCGCCGCCGCTGCTCATCCTTCTCCTTTTCTCCCTTGTGCTACCACCTTCGCTGCTTCTCCACAACGCTGGCCCCTCCACCTCTCCTTCCTCCCCACCTTCGTTGTCTGGTGGCCATGGGATGCGCCTGGATCCAGATCAGGCGTAGGTTAGCTGAGGCTGATGGTTGGGTGAAGGAGTAGGGGAGGCGGGCGACGAGGACAGGAAGAAGCCGGCCGTCGTGGTGCAGTGGGGCTGCCGAAGGAGGAGGTCGGCCGCGTCCCCGACGGTGTCGGTGGAGCTGCTCCTCAACGAGATCCGGCCATAGAGAGGACCGCGTCGTGGTGCAGGGGGGCTGCCGGGAAGGAGGAGGTCGGCTGTGTCCCGGGCGGTGTCGGTGGAGCTGCTCCTCAACGAGATCCGGCCATGGATAGGACCGTGGTGGCAGCGCAGCCTCGCCCCCTCTGGCGCAAGAGATCAGCACACCATCGAACTGAGGTGAGCCGCCGCTTGCCCCGACCCCTCTTCCCGCGTCTCTTTCTATGTTGTGTGCATTACTGTCCTACAAAACATTTATGCATGCACACGGGGTTCAGATTTCAGTGTAAACTGAAACATGAGATTAATCATTGTGTTGTGCCATGTTTCAAACTAGAAACAGGGAAAAGCGGAGAAATGAATGGATAGCTGATGTACATACCTTCAGGAACATTTATTTTTGTTTGCTGACTGCACAATCGCAACTATATATCTGGCAAATATATTTGACTCTTGCTCTTGACAGATTAGGCTTTTGTGGTGTTGCTTTGTATACAGATGACATGCTCGCCTCTTGGTTTAATTTAGGAGTGCATTTAGAAGCTAAAACTGAACAATAATACCAGTTTAGAGATGCACTTGACCATTTTTCACAAAGTCGATGTGTTGTCGCAGCAGTAGCACACGTGCAGTTCTTTCTGGCCATTTGACTGTAACAATTTGCTTACAAGACCACTTGTACATTGAGAAAAGCCTTTGTACATCGTTTCTTAGTTACATATGAGTGTTGGTCTTGAACAAATGCTGAAACACATCTCTGAATTGGGAAACGACAGTGTGCACCTTTCCTGAAACATAAAACTAATTTGCTGATGCCTGTTTGTAAATGTCTTGTTGTACGCCTGCCAAAATAAGAAAATAGGTAGGAATCAAAATATTGTAGGACAAGGAATAGGCATGTACAGAAAGTTGTATCAAATAAATTATAATTAGTTGCACTACAGTCTGCAATTCAGTTTAGCACTGAACCAATATTTGAGAGAAGTACCTATACTCATTTTCACTGAACGAGGTCAAAACTGATTAAAAAATATTTCAGAGAAGCACTAAGTGTTCCTACTGTCTATGGCTGCTGTAGCCTGTATGTATTCTTTCTCCCCACTTCTCCTCTCCATTTTGAGTCTGTTCTGATTTCTAGATCTTCTGGTGTTAGACGCGACCACAGGCTGCCGCCGGGGACACCTCTGCATCATCGTCGACGGAATGAAGGGAGCAGCAGCCACAGCCGCCTGCTGCGGCGGTGCTGAGCGGCTGCGCACCTGCAGCGAAACGGTGCTGGATTGATATGTGCTCCTCTGCCAGTCTTCCTCGTGCCGCAGTTTACTCCTCCTTGCTGCACCTGGTATTTCTCTCCTCTCTTCTGGTCGCCTCATGGCAATTGTCACCAATCCCTTCTTCCAGATCTCTCTCCCACTCTTATTGATTTGCTAACAAATGTTTGTTGGGTTGTTGAATATACTGTTTTGCCATATAGATAGAAAGTGTATTCAATACGTTGATTACTTGGCTGTGGTGGACGTTTTAGCATTTTCACTAATTTTCCTGTGCCAAAAATTTGCCAGATCAGCTTGTTGAATTAATTGACTTTTTTTGTGAGACGTGTACCAACTAGTAACCTGCAGTATAAGGAAAACAGAGTATATTTGGTCATCTTCCCCACATGGGGAAATTATATTGTTTACTTATCTTTTGCTTTCTGAAAATTAAGCTTTGGCCTTTGACTATGTAAATGACTATGTCCACTTTTAATTGGCGTGTCTTGTAGAGGAGATGGTCAGCAGGGCAAAGATATATATGGTGATGAAGCTTGTCATAGGGGGCAAAACTTTCCACAAAATTGTGAGTTGTACATACCTTGGTGAACATTGTGGATTATGCTTCCCACTGTGCCTATGTGCTTAATTTGTTCTGGTATGCAAGAGCAGATGTGCGAAAATGTTTCCAACAGTTGATCAACACTGTCGACCGCTGCCATAGCAGAGGTGTCTATCACCATGATCTGAAGGTAGTGTGCCGTGGTGGTTACTGATATACTATCCAGTATGCACGCAACCAAGATATATATATATATATATATATATATATATATATATATATATATATATATATATATATAGGATAATGGGTTGGTACTCCTAGGAGTACATACTCCCACGTCCGATTCAACCTCCCATGCGACCCACACCACGCCTCGCCTCCCGTCCGATTCAACCTCCCGTGCCTCCTCATAAAACTAGATGAGATAATTATTTAAGTTGTTGGAACAGATTCCTTTTTTATAGGAATACTGAACGTCACCCTTGAAACTAATCTCATCGATCTATTATTTTCGCGCATGCCTCGCTCAGACGGCGGCTGACCTAATTCTTGTAGGTTCGTCGTCGCCGACGGCGGCTCGCTGCATGCATCGGCATGGAACAAGACGACGCCCCCGTTTTTGCCCAGCAGGTCTCCGACGTCGAGCGCTCTCCACCGGCCACTCCCCCCGTCAGAATCAGCCACAACTCACACGAGGTATGCTGCTTATCATCGATCTTAGCTCGTGTGTAACTAGATGCATGTCCATATTATATCGGTCCAAGTCTGAACTTTCCACGAGCAAAGAAAATATCTCTCTTCCTCGTTTTGTTGTTCAGTATGTAGACTAGTTGTAGTTGAATCTGTACAATTTTGCTCGCAGGGTCTCCACTCCCAGCCATACACGTCCAGGAAAGGCACCTTGTCACGCAGCGCGTCTCGTGTCATTGATAAATACCGCCGCAAGAGAGCCACAAATAAGTCGACGAAAGGCAATGCAACTAGCACCAGAATAAATTCAAGATGCCAACCAAAGTGTGTCGTTACTTTGATTAACAGTTTTGATGACATGAAAAAGGATCTTGTCCGTCAAACAGGGCTTCACCGCATCCTTCAGCTGAAGTTAACTAAAGTTAACAGACAGTATGGCGCATGGCTTCTGAGCAAGATTGATGTTGATTCATGTGCCATCGTAGCTGATCTTCATAAAGTGATCCCCTTCTCTGCGAGGGACGTTAATTCAGTCTTGGGTGTACCATGCAGCAGGAGAACCATTGAGACCTGTAACCAAGATGAGGTAGAAAGGAATAAGAGGATTCTTTGTGATATTTTTGAGATTCCACACTTTTCACAGGTTACTGTTAAGTTTTTGGAGGCAATTCTTAATAAACAATATTCATATCCGATGAGCTTAAAGGACCAACGATCATTCAAGGCGGCATTTGTCCTTTATGTCATGACAAAGTTCTTGGCTCCGCAATCACTGGCAAACTACATTTCCACAAGGTATATCAGCGCAGTAGCTGATATTGACAACATCTCGTCATACAACTGGGCACAGTTCATCGTCGACGACCTCATGAATTCTGCCAGATTGATGCCCAAACGATTTCATAATTCTTCTCAAGTATCAATTAACGGGTGTATACTATTCCTCCAGGTGTGTGTTCACATTATAATCACATTTTCCTTCATACTATCCTGCACTATTACATACCATGTACCTAATTGCAGATAGTATATACCTTCCACTAGGCACATACCTACTTTCTTACTAACTTAATCAAACCACTGTTTCCTACAGACAATCTACCTGGACCATATTGCTCCATCAAATGACGATGTCAATTGTGAAACCAGTCCTAGGATTGCGGCATTCGATGATGACCTCGTCACCCGCATTATCATGAATGACATGAAGTGCAAACACAACATTGGTTTCCCTTTCCCTCAGTTTGGGAAGCTGCAGGTCGGCTATGTTTTAATCAATTTAATTGCCAAATTATCACTAATTTTTGTACTAATTATTTTAATTTTTGTTAGCTCACGAAACCACCAAGTATTTACTCCCGTGCACCAGAAGAGGGCTCTCAAGAAAATCATCGTTCGACTCCGAGCGCAACCATTAACCAACCATGTGGAGAAGAGGTAACAATTGTGTCCAACATTTCAGAATACTTGCAGACGCGTTTCAAATCAACTAAATTACGGTCGATATATGGAGAAGAGGTAACAATTTATTTTTGATGCTCTGACTAAAATAAAATCACAACCAAGCACTCATCACACATTATATGTTCACATAATTTGTTTTTCAGGCTTCTTCTTTCATTAAGGATGCAATCTCCAGTGCTGAAGGACGATTTTCATCTATTTTGCAAGATATTTCAGATTTTGAAAACTTTTTTGACAATCCAGTAGCCATTGAAGCAACTCAAAAACTTAACAAAATTCTGGTTACTACTGTTTTCAATTCGATAAAAATTGCAGCAAGGGCCACCCTTCGTAATGTTCTTTTGGACAACCACAATAGGTCCGCCAGTCTGGGCAGTCACGGTGCACTTCATTCTAACCCCTCAGCAGGTACATCTCAACATATCCTCATCCATACATATCAGATATACCTCTAGCCACTACATTCATATGCTTCAATTCTACATAGCTAATCTGGTTACTCAACCTTAACTCACCCAGTAGTACTTCAACCACCATTTTAAATCTGTTATATTCCTCTGTTTTCAGGCCTTACCCCAACATCCTTCAGCAAGGATACTGCTTCACCTTGCCAACATACAAGTACGCCCGACAGGGATCATCCACAACCGGCATCTCAAGGCAACATTGGTTCATGTAGCACAACAAGTAATAGGTACAACAATCTAGCATCCCGCACTCCACCAACGACTCATAATGCTTCTGGTAATTTTTCTTTCCCATTGTACTTTTTTCCACAACTTCATATGTTACAATTCCTAACTAATCCTTCTGTTCGTACCAGCCTCACCAAGCAAGCAGAAATCGTCAATCTCCCCAGCATCCGCTGCTCGCCTGGCACAAGAGTGGACGGTCGCACTAAGTGCGGAGGATACCAATGGAGATGAACAACAACGTAGATACATAGTAGAAAACCCACCATCCCACCTTCTAAGAGATAAAAACACCCGAAAAATAAATCGAAACAAGAAACTTTTGTCCCCCTTTCAGACCAAGCAATGCTCAATAACACGTACTGATACGCGGGTAGCCCGCTCAACTTATTCGTACATTCAAGAAATATCAAATGAAGCCTTGTTGGAGTGAGTATTAGTACAAAAGTTTCAATTTCTCAATGCACTTCTTTTCTGACATTTAACTAATATTATTCTGCTCTCATCACCAGTGAAGTATGGCTTCAGAGTTCTTGTCCGTTCAACATCTCCATAAAGTTACGCACTCTCCAGCAATCAATTGCACGCGGTGGCTGGATGGATACTGACTGCTTAAATTTTGCGATCCGCAAAATGTTCTTGGATGACGTGGAGAGATTCGAGGGAACAAACTATTTGGGATGGAGACACTTCATAAACCTCGACTTTGCAGTAAGCCTTTCTCTACAACACGATCACTCATTCCATTATTTTATCCATGCTTAATTTGTAATGTGGCTGTAGAGCTTTGCCTTGGCGGGGGGTGAATTCTGGGTTCCAGAGCACCAGCTAGGACACTTCATTGGAACACACATACGTTATGACGTTTCACAAAGCCATCAGGTATCAACATATACTGTACTGTGCGCCACTTTTATATGCTATGAGCTTTCTAATTTCAGGGTCTCATTTTCCTTTCCAGATACTCATACCACTTCATCTGGCTAATCACTATGCATTGTATGCATTCGACATGGAGAACAAGAAAATATCGATACTTGACTCACTCAGTGCGCTAGGCCCCTTCAACGAATCAAGAATATCTAGACATAACAAGACATGTCACACCATAGCATATCATCTCGCCGAGTGCATGAGGTTAGCTTTTCCTGGATGGGATGAGGACATACCTAGCTGGGGTATTGAGGTCGTAGAGAACATACCAGAACAACAAAACTCGTAAGTTCCCTTTGATTCAGTTGCTTTTTTAGTCGTCGTCGCCAATTAATATAACATTCACGAACTACCAGGGATGATTGCGGTTTTCTTGTATTGAACTTCATGCGGAACTGGAATGGCCTCCGTCTAATTAATTTCATAAACGAGGTAACTATTTTCCTCAGTACTTACACAAACATGGCAATTATTACTGGCACAACAAGCTCAACCTCTTCATCATCAACTTCTAATGCAGGATTCTAATGACCTAAGGTGCACTTTTCTACTGGACTTGCTGACGTTCAAGACAAATGAAGCTTCTCTTCCAGATTGGGTTAAACTCCAGCTCAGCCAGCTTAGGGATTAGACTAGTAGACAACATTACCCGCAAACATTTCCCTATAGATTTTCTTCATTCGTAGCCAGTCACACTGTACTTTGCTTAACTATGTCATTGTATTTGCATAATCTCCTTACTTTCAGAAATGATATCAATCTGTATCATCTTACTTTATTCTCTGTGTTTTTCACTATATACCATTTTATTCAACAGTAACATACTTCCCGATCCTTGATGACAAACGACATACTACAAGTTTCTCAAAGCAGTACATACTCCAGTCCAGACAGTATATACCATTTCACTTCATCATACCCATTTCATTCAATGGAAACATACTTGAAAATTTATGAGTCACTACTATCTACACGTACCACAAAACCATTTACGACCAAAGAAAAATTGCACAAACATCCATTTTCACAAATTGTGCTGACTACATACAGAAATACTCATAACCTGTACCATTAATGTATGAAAAACTGTTCACGCAAACTCCTGCAGTAACAGTGGAAACCAATCAAGGCTAGAATAAAGACATGTTCCACAATCCGCAACACATGGTCCTTACAACCTATTCAGTCACAACTATAACTAAAAAAATAAAACCCACTAAACGCAACTATTCCTTGTAAACATACTTCCTCTTGTACGTGGACGGCTTCCCACATGTCGTCTTATTATGTCCCGGGTCAACACATTCTCCACAATACCTAATGATGTCAGACTCTTTCTTCCCAGAAGCATTGCCACATTGCTTTGTGCTATCACTGCTGCCACCCACTTTCTTACCACTCTTCTTTGTACTAGCTACTTCCCCACCAGTTTTCCATCTTGTAGTTTTTGGCCCGCCTCTCGGACAATTCTTAACAGGTGGCAAAATATCTTCCATACTCACCCCTTCCTCGAATGGGCCTTCATTGACTTCATGGACATGGGGAGTACTATCTCCTTCTCCTGGGGTTCTATCACCATCAGCTGTTGTAGGATCATGTGTCTGATTATGTATCTCACCCTCAACTTCTGGCCCTTCCAGATTAGCCTGCTCTTCCTCCAGACAGACCTTTCTCAGTTTTTCGACCAATTGAGATAGGTCTTCCATGGCCACCTTGTAAGCCTTCATGTATTTATTACCAAGACGAGTTACCTCTTCTGATGTCGTATGGAGCACCAGATGCCTGTACGTCTGAGAAGCAGCGGCATCAACGTCATCTTTGTAACCCTCCAGGAATGAAGGCACACGGTCTCTAGCATCCTTCGTCCATCGCTTCAAGACATACTGCTCTGGGATCTCAGCGCAGCCATCATGTATCAGGACCTACAAAAACAATGACAATTCATTATATGATTACATACTCAATGTGTCCTCAGTTTACCTCACAATATCATTACAGTAACATTTATCTACGACACTATCGTAAGTATATGGTTATGGTGATAAGGTACTTACACTAAGCACATGACAACACAGTATACCCTTGTGCTCAAACATCTTACATACACACGAAAATGTCATGCTTTCAAGGTCTGCATACACTTCATAATGGTGCCGTCGCCAGATGTTCCGAGCAAAACCCCCAATACGTACTATTTTAAAGACACTCTCCTCATCAGTCGTGACGACCTTGAAGGACAAACTTTCCGATAGCTGCTCCACAAATAAGTTGAATACACCGCGAGTATATACCTTTGAAGCATGTCTTTCCAATGGTGATCTAGTCTTCATAGCAACTTTGTCCTGCAAGCTCAGTTGTATCACAATGTATTACTATGATAAATTGGTGAACTACAAAATGGAACTAACAAAAAATGTACTTACATGTTTAGTATGAAATTCCTCATAATCTTCCATCTGTAATCTGTCTATGAAGAATCTCTCATACTTCTTTACGAAACCATTCATCGAAGAGGCCGGCATAACAAACCTTTTCAAGACATAATTAACTGACTCACTCCTCTGTGTAGTTGTCATTCCAGCATAGAACAAGTGCCCAAAATAAGGAAATGCCAACTTTTCCCTGATATCCCACATCTGCTTCAGATACACACAATCTTCCAGCTTATACTCGGAAATTAATTCCTTCCCTGCCCCCTCAAACTCATCTACTGTCAACATCTGAGTTAACACCCTATGAAAGTCTTCTTTGAATGTTTCTCTAGTGTTGTAGATATTTCCACAATTTTCCCTCACCTTCTTAAGTATATGCCACTTGCAAACACGATGAGACGCTTTTGGAAAAACTTTTTTAATAGAGGCGGCCATCTGTTGGCAATTATCTGTCAGAAAAGCCAAGGTACTCAGTACAACAAAGTAACATATATAGACTCTAAAATAACATAACAAACTTACCGGTAAGTATGCACTGCGGCTCCTTTCCATTCATGCACTTCCTGAACGTAGGGAACAACCAATTGAAAGACTCAACTGTCTCATCTCTAAGTAATGCACACCCAAACAATATGCTCTGAAAATGATTATTCACTCCTACAAACGGAGCAAATGGCATGTTGTAACTATTAGTCTTATATGTAGTATCAAACGTCACAACATCGCCGAAGGCCTGAAAATTCCTCCTCGATACAGCATGAGACCAGAATATATTCTTCACACGGCATGCCTTGTCAACCTGCACACTATAGAAAAAATTGCTGGAATTGCTCTGCAACTCTTTGAAAAGATCAAGGGTCAGCTCTACATCTTCACTGCACTCATCCCTCTTGATAGCGTAAGCTAGCCTGTCCATCATCCTACGTGAGAACGGGACCATTGAAGCTCCTCCACAAAACCCTGACAATAAACCGTACATGTTGGTCGACCTCATACCGCTATCCACCATGTCTGCAATGACATGTCTAGTCCCCTCATCAATTTGATTATGTGACTTGTAATTCTTAGTCACACCAACTGCCTCCTTAAGCTCATGGTTATGGTCCTCTACAAACTTAGTCACTGTCCACGACCCCTCACCAGTTGGTCTATTAATCCTCAACATAGCGCCACACCCAACACGTACTGAAGGTTTTTTTGTCTTAGGATTTTTCCCCTACAAAAATCCAAAAAATAAAAAATGGATAGTTATACCACATTGTCAAACCAATATGGTCAGTCCCAAAGTATTATTATGTTACTACTTACCTGATGCGAACAACAAAATTCCCGCATAGTCAATTTCTTCGATGCATTAAAACGCAGCTTCGACAACCGAATTCTAAAACCCATCCGCACAGCATAGATGTTGTATAGATTGAAAGCATCTCTTTCAGTCATGAAACTTTGTCCCACCTTAGGAACAAGCATCGCTGGATCCGCGTATTCAGGTGGGAGATCAAGTAATCCTTCTTGATCTTCTACCACAACCCTGATGTGGTATACAAAAAATACACAAATAATAATAATCAATCAAGTATATACTACAGACAAATCAATCCGTCAAGGAGTACGTACTACAAAAAGAAGGTATATACTCATCACACAGAAAAAAAGTACATACTAATCACGGAACGAAGTGCCCAAAAAATGAGGTATATAACAATCATAAATAACATGAGTATGTACTAATGAAAACAAAGGAGTATATTCGACATCTCATGCAAGTATATACTAAATAAAAAATACATTATATACTGATGACAAATAAATTAGGTCCATACCAATAGCTAAAGCGAGAAGCACATACTCATGTTAAAACAATAAAAATAAGCATATACTCATCCATCAGCTAAGAAGTACGACCTACTGAAAACATAGGAGTATATTCCACATCTCATAGAAGTATTTACTACAAAGGAATCAATTTGTAAACAATTTCAATGTAATAAAATAAAGTATATACTAATGACAACAAAAAAGAAGTATATACTAATCGGTCAATGAAGCAGCAAATACTAATGTACTATCACCCCCAAAATGAAGTATATACTCCTAAATAAAATTTATCAGTCGCACTGAGACAAGAACGGAGGACAGAAATAACGTATGAACTGCTACTTGCAATCACCACTCATACCTCTCGAGTGGGACGTCCGTATGATCCATTGCCTATGGAAATCCTTCAGTCGAATCAAATGATAATAAGAGATCCCTACACCCAGTATAATAAATTAGTATTTGTCATACTCGCCGCCGGCCGTATTCATTGTACTCGGAAGACGTCGGACGGCGGCCGGGCGAACAAAGGAACAACAAAACACAGAAGACCAGCTCATATACCTGTTGCCATCGATCAACGAGTCCTCCATTGACATACCTTCCATTTCACCAGAGGTCGCATCCGTCATACCTTCCATGTCGCCGGTCGCGGGAACGATCTCCATTGACATACCTTCCGTTCCGCCGGTCGCGGGAACGATCTCCACTGATATACCTTCCATTTCGCCAGGGGTCGCATCCATCATACCTCCGGCGGCTTTTCTCCTATCCTCTCTCATACGACAGCCAGACGAGATACCTTATCCCCACCGCGACAACTTTCCTAGGCGCGTGGAGATTGAGATTCAACGCCCATGCATGTAGGTGCATGCAGCCGACTCATAACCACTACCTATTTTCTTTTTTCTTTTTCCTATTACGGTGATACCTGCTCCGCGCGTGGTCTCTCACTCCAAACCCATCTAGTGGAGGTGGGAGTACATACCCCCGGGAGTATAAAAGAGGAGTCCTATATATATATTAAGGATCACAAAGTTAATATACAATCTGATTAGTCTCTTGGATATACTCAGATTAGTGCATTTATCTCTTACCTTTAACATCTTCTTCACATTGACTTGGTTTATTTAAGATATCTAATCTGATTAGTGGTTTAGATACAACAGAAAGAGTAATCACTTCTATTTTGGTTCACAACCCCCTATTTCCATAATTTTGATCTTCTGATTCTCCATTTATTTATAGGTTTCTCTGTAGCTCATCTGTAGATGATATATTTCCAATTGGTAGTGGTCATTGTTTCTAAGCAGAGTATTGTTTTGTAGATGAATTGCCATGGAGGATGGCAGAAGCAGATTAGTTGTTTTCTCTATTATATCAGGTGGCACTTGGCTTCTCATGAATCACTCATCATTTGCCTGAACAATGGTTCTTGTACACTTTTGCTAGAGCTATGGAAATCAGGACTGGATTTGTTTATTGTTTATGCTTCGGGAGGAATTACAGTTGTGGACCAGTAGATGAATTGGCATGGAGGCTTGGCAGAAACAGCGGTTCCCTTGGCAATGGCTGCGAGGGGTGTGGCTTGCTGAAGAAATGGGCCTTTTCTTTGTAGCTCCAGGTATACAGGCTCATAAGCAAGATGATTTTCATTTATTTATTTTTGGTTTGATGCTTCATTTGCCGCCCAAGCCAACTAATACACATGAACAACCTGTAGTTCAGGTACATGATTCTCCTCTGAATTCCACCGTAACTCAAGAGGATGTGTTCAAGTTTTGTCCGCCATTTTCATGGTTGCCAACATGTGTTTATTGTCCCAGTTTCATAGGGAGGTGCTAATGATACCTCCTCTGTGTCATGAAGGTCAAATTATTCTTTTGTTTCACATATTTGTTGTTTTAGTAACAAGCATCTCCAGTTAATTACATAGTTGTTGTTTCACATAATGCCAAAGTGAGAACGAGTAGCAGTGCACTTTCAGGTTGAGTTCTAAAAAGAATGAGTACAAGTTGAACGATACCTCTATGCAAATGAGTTGGGCCAACAACGCAAGAATATCGATTCCTTACAACAATTTAGTCTTGGCTGTGTGAGGTGTAGCCACTAGCGATGCAATTTCATCCGAAGCAGTCAACGAGGCCTTTCTATTCTCTGATTTGCAGCAAAGTGGGACTCCAAGTATGCAACCAGAATAGAAATTAGGCATGGAGCAAGAGTTTTGTTGGGCATCCCTTGCATTTTGCTTGTTAGGTTCCATTCTTCAAAGCATGTGGGAAAGCGTAGCAGTACACTGCAGTTCACAATGTCATTTGATAACGAATAGGGTATTTTGTTTCCATTCTGAACTGATAATGATTAAGAGCATAGTAAGGTAACAATAATCTGTGTTATAGCAGAATATAGATGTATTGTGCTTGTCTGAATATAATGCAGAGTTAAGAAATGAACTAAAATCTGAGAGCACGAAGTAATAGGCTTATTTTTCCAGTTAGAAAAATATGTGTACTGTAGCATCATGTATTCAGGTAATCCCTTGTATTTTTTTGCCAGGTTCATGTTTTATATATTGTCTATACACCCACATAAACTAAAGTTTGTAGTGTCAGCAGTAAACAGGGGCGCAACTTAGTATGGGTAGAAAAATAAGAGCTCGTGAAAAGAATAGTATCTTTATTACAGGATAAGAATGACTCTATAGTTTTATGCTGATGTGTGAAAGCACCCCATTATCATGCAAATTGTACCAGGTTTAGAGCCTTGATTATGGCGGCTATAAACCCAAAACAATCCATCTTATTATTTAGTATACAAAGTGCGTTCTGGTGGGAATGACTCCAATTAGAATTCTAGCTGCCGGCATATATCTGATTGGTCCCAGATTGAAAATCTCAATTGTCAGGACTTGTTTGTATGCATTCCTAAATAGTGTAAAACTAAAGCTTGCTGCTCGTGAGGTGTCAGCCATAAACATGTATTATGACCATTGTTTATCCGGTGAAGTGCCTAAAAAATAGTCACAGTAGGGTTTTTACCCTATTGTGTTTGCTAAAAAAAAGTACCTAAAATTCAGTGACCATAGCTTTCCACTTTAGCTCATAAATTGGATGGCAAAATAGAGTTTGCCATTTCATATCTATGTTGTCTTATTAGGAAACATAGAGTTTGTTTTATAGCTGATGCTTAATATGTTTCATTGACTGGTGAATGCTCAACTTTAGCTCATAAACTGGATGGCAAATGCTAATTCTGATGGGGCTTTTGCCACTTACTGTTTTATGGTTGTCTAGACAGCTGATGGCATGCATCTTTCTGCGAATTGTCAATTTTTTTGTACAGGGTCCCTCGGCTACTTATGCTTTGCTAGACAATGAGAGTATGTAGATAGCATGTATGGTTTTTACTTTGTTTTGCACAGGTTGAGATGCATCACACGATGTTTTTCTTTTACAATTATGAGTATTACAGAGTCCTTTCTTTTTCCACAAGGGGCAGTAGCTGTGCCATTTGATTCGAAGGACAAAGAGTTGATCACAAAGGGGTAGCATTCAGGATATATACACAAAAGAGTATAAAACCAATGTAATTGACTACTATTTCTATTAACTTCTCCTATACACAATGTTCACGAGTTCATGTATTAAGTACAATCTATTGTGTCACTTGTGTTTACTCTTTTTTTAATGCAAGTTTACAGCTACTTGGAATTCCTAATTGTAGACTCAACTATCTTGACCTACCGATGATCTAATTTGTGGCATTATTACCTTATAAGAAAATATTTGCATTTAATTTCCTTTATATTTATATGTAGGGGTATAAGTTCTTACCAAATGTACTCAAATATACAGTTATTGAAAAAATGCAAATATTTTCAACACGAACATAGTTTTAAACGGGTCTTTGCGCCATTTGGCGCAACTGGTCATCTAGTTGATAGAAAAGCGCATAGTTATGAGAATATCTAGGCATAATCATGTATATAGGCATCACGTCCGTGACAAGTAGACCGAAACGATTCTGCATCTACTACTATTACTCGACACATCGACCGCTATCCAGCATGCATCTAGAGTATTAAGTTCATAAGAACAGAGTAACGCAATAAGCAAGATGACATGATGTAGAGAGATAAACTCAAGCAATATGATATAAATTCCATCTTTTTATCTTCGATGGCAACAATACAATACGTGCCTTGCTGCCCCTGCTGTAGCAAGATTGAACCCAAAGCTAAGCACTTCTCCCATTGCAAGAAAGATCAATCTAGCAGGCCAAACCAAACTGATAATTCGAAGAGACTTGCAAAGATATCAAATCATGCACATAAGAATTCAGAGAAGAACCAAATATTGTTCATAGATAATCTTGATCATAAACCCACAATTCATCGGATCTCGACAAACACACCGCAGAAATTATTACATCGAATAGATCTTCAACAAGATCGAGGAGAACTTTGTATTGAGATCCAAAAAGAGAGAAGAAGCCATCTAGCTAATAACTATGGACCCGAAGGTCTATGGTAAACTAATCACACATCATCGGAGAGGCTATGGTGTTGATGTAGAAGCCCTCCGTGATCGATTCCCCCTCCGGCGGAGCGGCGGAAAAGGCCCCAAGATGGGATCTCACCGGTACAGAAGGTTGCGGCGGTGGAAATAGGGTTTCGTGATGCTCCTGGATGTTTTCAGGGTATATGAGTATATGTAGGCGAAAGAAGTAGGTCGGTGGAGCTTCGAGGGGCCCACGAGGGTGGGGGCGCGTCTACCCCCTGGGCGCGCCCTAATGCCTCGTGGCCGCCTCGTTGCTTCCTTGACTTCCACTCCAAGTCTCCTAGATTGCATTTGTTCCAAAAACGATCCTCGCAAAGGTTTCATTATGTTTGGATTCCGTTTGATATTCCTTTTCTGCGAAACACTGAAATAGGCAAAAAAACAACAATTTGCACTGGGCCATCGGTTAATAGGTTAGTGCCAAAAATAATATAAAAGTGCATATTAAAGCACATTAAACATCCTAAACAGATAATATAATAGCATGGAACAATAAAAAATTATAGATACGTTGGAGACGTATCAGTGGCCTTTTAAAAGATTTAAAATTACTAGTCGAAAGCATGTGCTTTGCACGTGTGCAATGTTCATTACAATTTCTATGCAAACAAGAAAATTTTAAGTACAAGCCAAGCACTTTGTCTATGCAGTTTTAGCTTCACAACCTCTTGCTGAGTTACAGTGTTCCTGAATTTGTTACGGAAGGAGGAGACTAAATGATAATAGGACGAAATGCATGCAAAAAATAGTCTGCAGATGCGCGGTACGTACACTTATTTACATAATTCCATAATATACTACTAGCTCACTGAATTCATGTTTTGGTTAACTGAATTTGGATGGTTTGAACGTTGGCCAGGGGAAGCCGATAGTGGAGAAGACACACTCTTGCCACTGTGACTGCCCTGCTCTCATAAGACTGCTGTGTTTCAAAGAGAACGATTGTTACATAGCCGAGCACCATGAGGAGCACACCATTTGTTGTTTCCCACCTATGGGCAGACAATAATAAATACACTGGCAGTCACACAAACATATCGATGTGTATAGAAATGAAGTTGCAGAAATAAGGCACTGCCTTGGATTAGAACACAGGTTGGCTGAGAATGGAGATGGTGTGAACTAGATTCAGCAACAAGGTGCTATGGTGGTTATGGCAGTCTTAGTGCATAGTGTTAGGGGCAACGATGATAACAATGCAGCTAATGAGTCCAGGAATATGCTAGCGGGATTACTACCTCTGGCTAAGAGGAAAGAGATGGGAAGGCCTACAACAAGCAGAGAGAAGGCGCCATATGAAGGGTTGAGTAAGAGGACAAGATTCTGCACCATCTGTCGGGGTCAAGGGCACAAGCGAATAACTTGCCCTGATCGTGGAGATGTCCCAAAACAAGCTCGGAAATCTGCACGATGCAAAACTTGTGGAGTGGAAGGCCACCGTTGGAACAAGTGCCACAAAGCAGCCGAACTCGGACTGAATAATTGATGGGATTGTTTAGTTAGTTTCAGAGCACACTCTGACACTGAAAATGGTTGAGCTTTCTTTGAACATGTGCATGTGGCCCCGTGCCGATGATAATTGTTAGGGCATGATTCTGACAGAATTGCTTTTTGCATAATATAAACAGATGCTTACATGTCGTCCCTGATCGGGGATTCAGAGATGGGCCTGAATATATTTTCTTGCTGAATGCGCTAACAAGTTAATGCATCTACCATCAAACGGACAAAAAGCATCCATCCTTCTGTATATGTGCAGACAGGTGCGGCCTTGCGTTCGAAATTTGAACGACATGGGCGGGAGAGCAGTGACAGCTCAATACGTATGTGCGGTTAGGATATGTCATTGGTTCATGTACCAACAAGGGAGATGATATGGCCCGTTCTGGATTCTCAAACACGGGATCTGCAGTCACCCGATCTGAAGAATGCTCGGGAGGTGGTGTGATCTCGGTAAATGTACTTTGAATTTAGTTTTCCCTGCTTCTATCGCTCTGTGGTGTTCTTAATTTTCTCATGGTTAGAGCAACTCCAACGCGCCGACCCAAACAGTCGGTGATTTTGTCTGTTTTTTGTCCGTTTGAGTTGGCCGCTTACTCGACGTCCGCCTGTTTATGATTTGGACCAGCAGTGCGCCCAACACACCGACCCATATTCGCTCGCGTGGCTGGCTTGCTGCCATTTTTGAACAAATATACATGCATTTTTGCATAGTGTCACAAGCGAATAAAAATAGTATAGTTTCAGAAACAAATAAATTTAGCACAGTTTACAAGCCGAATTAAAATTAAATTGTCTCAAATGCATTTAAAAAAAGATACATCTATTTGTTGCCAACATAAGCCCACATATACTCAACCAAATCATTTTGCAGCTGCATGTGAGTTTCACAGTCACGCATTTCATGATGATATTGGGTGAACTGTGTAAACGTTGCCTCTCCTCCTTCATGCTCAGGCACAACATTCTCACCCTAAAACTGAAACTCTTGATCATAAATACGTTTCGGTCGCTCATTCTCTATGATATTGTGCATGATCACACAAGTAGTCATCACCTCCCACAATTTCTTGGTGCTCCAAGTTCTAGCAGGGTACCGAATGATGCCCCATCGAGATTGCAGAACAGCAAAGGCACGCTCGACATCCTTCCTAGCACTCTCTTGCTCTTGGGCAAATCTTTTCCTCTTCTCTCATACAGGATTAGGGATTGTCTTCACGATAGTGGTCCACTGAGGATAGATACTGTCATCTAGGTAGTATCCTTTGTCGTAGTTGTGGTCGTTGATGTTAACATTCACCGGCGGGTGGTTGCCTTCGGCAAGCCTTGCAAACACTGGCGAGCGTTGAAGCACGTTGATATCATTGTGCGATTCGGCCATGCCGAAGAAAGAGTGCCAAATCCAGAGATCTTGTAAGGCCACGGCCTCAAGTATTACAATGCAAGCCCTGACATGGCCCTTATACTGCCCTTATCAAGCAGAAGGGCAGTTCTTGTTGGGGAACGTAGTAATTTCAAAAAATTTCTTACGCACACGCAAGATCATGGTGATGCATAGCAACGAGAGGGGAGAGTGTTGTCTACGTACCCTCGTAGACCGAAGCGGAAGCGTTGACACAACGTAGAGGAAGTAGTCGTACGTTCTCCTCGCGATCCAACTGATCACAGCACCGTTACTCCGGCACCTCCGAGTTCTTGGCACACGTTCAGCTCGATGACGATCCCCGGGCTCCGATCCAGCAAAGCGTCAGGGAAGAGTTCCGTCAGCACGACGGCGTGGTGACGATCTTGATGTGTTACCGGCGCAGGGCTTCGCCTAAGCACTGCAACGATATGACCGAGGTGGAATTTGGTGGAAGGGGGCACCGCACACGGCTAAGGAACGATCCGTAGATCAACTTGTGTGTCTTTGGGGTGCCCCCTGCCCCCGTATATAAAGGAGCCAAGGGGGAGGGGCTGGCCGGCCAAGCCTGGCGCGCCAGGAGAGTCCTACTCCCTCTGGGAGTAGGATTCCCCGCCCCCAATCCTAGTTGGACTAGGATTCTCCAAGGGGGGGAGAGAGAGAGAGGGGGTGCCCACCTCTCCTAGTCCTAATAGGACTAGGGGAAGGGGGGAGGCGCGCAGCCCATGAGGGCAGCCCTCTCACCTCTCCTCCAAGGCCCATGTTGGCCCATTATGCTCCCGGGGGGTTCCGGTAACCCTCCCGGTATTCCGGTAAAATCCTGATTTCACCTGGAATGCATCCGATGTCCAAACATAGGCTTCCAATATATCATTCTTTATGTCTCGACCATTTAGAGACTCCTCGTCATGTCCGTGATCACATCCGGGACTCCGAACTCCTTCGGTACATCAAAATGCATAAACTCATAATAACTGTCATCGTAACGTTAAGCGTGCGGACCCTACGGTTCGAGAACAATGTAGACATGACCGAGACATGTCTCCGATCAATAACCAATAGCGGGACCTGGATGCCCATATTGGTTCCTACATATTCTACGAAGATCTTTATCGGTCAGACCGCATAACAACATACGTTGTTCCCTTTGTCATCGGTATGTTACTTGCCCGAGATTAGATCGTCGGTATCCAATACCTAGTTCAATCTCGTTACCGGCAAGTCTCTTTACTCGTTCCGTAATACATCATCTCACAACTAACACATTAGTTGCAATGCTTGCAAGGCTTATGTGATGTGCATTACCGAGAGGGCCCAGAGATACCTCTCCGACAATCGGAGTGACAAATCCTAATCTCGAAATACGCCAACCCAACATGTACCTTCGGAGACACCTGTAGAGCACCTTTATAATCACCCAGTTACGTTGTGACGTTTGGTAGCACACAAAGTGTTCCTACGGTAAACGGGAGTAGCAAAATCTCATAGTTAAAGGAACATGTATAAGTCATGGATAAAAGCAATAGCAACATACTAAACGATCGGGTGCTATGCTAATGGAATGGGTCATGTCAATCAGATCATTCAACTAATGATGTGATCTCGTTAATCAAATAACAACTCTTTGTTCATGGTTAGGAAACATAACCATCTTTGATTAATGAGCTAGTCAAGTAGAGGCATACTAGTGACACTCTGTTTGTCTATGTATTCACACATGTATTATGTTTCCAGTTAATACAATTCTAGCATAAATAATAAACCTTTATCATGATATAAGGAAATAAATAATAACTTTTATTATTGCCTCTAGGGCATATTTCCTTCAGTCTCCCACTTGCACTAGAGTCAATAATCTAGATCACATCACCATGTGATTAACATCAATAGTTCACATCATCATGTGATTAACACCCATAATTCACATCGATATGTGACCAACACCCAAAGGGTTTACTAGATTCAGTAATCTAGTTCACATCGCTATGTGATTAACACCCAAAGAGTACTACGGTGTGATCATGTTTTGCTTGTGAGAGAAATTTAGTCAACGGGTCTGCCACATTCAGATCCAGTTATGTATTTTGCAATTTTCTATGTCTACAATGCTCTGCACGGAGCTACTTTAGCTAATTGCTCCCACTTTCAATATGTATCTAGATTGAGACTTAGAGTCATCCAGATTAGTGTCAAAACTTGCATCGACGTAACCTTTTACGACGAACCTTTTTGTCACCTCCATAATCGAGAAACATATCCTTATTCCACTAAGGATAATTTTGACCTCCGTCCAGTGATCTACTCCTAGATCACTATTGTACTCCCGTGCCAATCTCAGGGTAGGGTATATAATAGGTCTGGTACACAGCATGGCATACTTTATAGAACCTATGGCCAAAGCATAGGGAATGACTTTCATTCTCTTTCTATCTTCTTCCGTGGTCGGGCTTTGAGTCTTACTCAATTTCACACTTTGTAACACAGGCAAGAACTCTTTCTTTGACTGTTCCATTTTGAACTACTTCAAAATCTTGTCAAGGTATGTACTCATTGAAAAAACTTATCAAGCGTCTCGATCTATCTCTATAGATCTTGATGCTCGATATGTAAGTAGCTTCCCCGAGGTCTTTCTTTGAAAAAATCCTTTCAAATACTCCTTTATGCTTTACAGAATAATTCTACATTATTTCCGATCAATAATATGTCATTTACATATACTTATCAGAAATGCTGTAGTGCTCCCACTCACTTTCTTGTAAATACAGGCTTCACCGCAAGTCTGTATAAAACTATATGCTTTGATCAATTTATCAAAGCGTATATTCCAACTCCGAGATGCTTGCACCAGTCCATAGATGGATCGCTGGAGCTTGCATATTTTGTTAACACCTTCAGGATCGACAAAACCTTCTAGTTGCATCGTATACAACTCTTCTTTAATAAATCCATTAAGGAATGTAGTTTTGTTTATCCATTTGCCGGATTTCATAAAATGCGACAATTGCTAACATGATTCGGACAGACTTAAGCATAGATACGAGTGAGAAACTCTCATCGTAGTCAACACCTTGAACTTGTCGAAAACCTTTTGCGATAATTCTAGCTTTTTAGATAGTAACACTACTATCAGTGTCCGTCTTCCTCTTGAAGATCCATTTATTTTCTTTGGCTTGCCGATCATCGGGCAAATCCTTCAAAGTCCATACTTTGTTCTTATACATGGATCATATCTCAGATTTCATGGCCTCTAACCATTTCGCGGAATCTGGGCTCATCATCGCTTCCTCATAGTTCGCAAGTTCATCATGGTCTAGTAACATGACTTCCAGAACAGGATTACCGTACCACTCTGGTGCGGATCTCACTCTGGTTTACTTACGAGATTCGGTAGTAACTTGATCTTGAAGTTACATGATCATCATCATTAGCTTCCTTACTAATTGGTGTAGTAGTCACAAGAACAGATTTCTGTGAGGAACTACTTTCCAATAAGGGAGAAGGTACAATTACCATATCAAGTTTTCTACTTTCCTCCCACTCACTTCTTTCGAAAGAAACTCTTTCTCTAGAAAGTTTCCGAACTTAGCAACAAAAGTCTTGCCTTCGGATCTGTGATAGAAGGTGTATCCAACAGTTTCCTTTGGATATCCTATGAAGACACATTTCTCCGATTTGGGTTCGAGCTTATCAGGTTGAAGCTTTTTCACATAAGCATCGCAGCCCCAAACTTTAAGAAACGACAGCTTAGGTTTATTGCTAAACCATAGTTCATACGGTGTCGTCTCAACGGATTTAGATGGTGCCTCTTTTAACGTGAATGCAGTTGTCTCTAATGCATGATCCCAAAACGATATTGGTAAATCGGTAAGAAACATCATAGATTGTACTATATCCAATAAAGTACGGTTATGACGTTCGGACATACCATTATGCTGTGGTGTTCCAGGTGGCATGAATTTGTGAAACTATTCCACATTGTTTTAATTGAAGACCAAACTCGTAACTCAAATATTTGTCTCCGCGATCAGATTGTAGAAACCTTATTTTCTTGTCACGATGATTTTCACTTCACTCTAAAATTCTTTGAACTTTTCAAACGTTTCAGACTTATGTTTCATCAAGTAGATATACCCATATCTGCTCAAATCATCTGTGAAGGTTAGAAAATAATGATACTTGTCGCGAGCCTTAATATTCATCGGATCATATACATCAGTATGTATGATTTCCAACAAATCTGTTGCTTGCTCCATTGTTCCGGAGAACGGCGTTTTTAGTCATCTTGCCCAAGAGGCATGGTTCGCAAGCATCAAGTGATTCATAATCAAGTGATTTCAAAATCCCATCAGCATGGAGTTTCTTCATGCGCTTTACACCAATATGACCTAAACGACAGTGCCACAAATAGGTTGCACTATCATTATTAACTTCGCATCTTTTTGGTTTCAATATCATGAATATGTGTATCACTGCGATCGAGATCCAATGAACTATTTTCATTGGTGTGTATGACCATAGAAGGTTTTATTCATGTAAACAGAACAACAATTGTTCTCTAACTTAAATGAATAACTGTATTGCAATTAACATGATCAAATCATATCCATGCTCAACGCAAACACCAAATAACACTTATTTAGTTTCAACACTAATCCCGAAAGTATAGGGAGTGTGTGATGATGATCATATCAATCTTGGAACCACTTCCAACACACATCGTCACCTTGTCCTTTAACTAGTCTTTGTTCATTCTGCAACTCCCGTTTCGAGTTACTAAATTTTAGCAACTGAACTAGTACCAAATACTAAGGGGTTGCTATGAACACTAGTAAAGTACACATCAATAACATGTATATCAAATATACTTATGTTCACTTTGCCATCCTTCTTATCCGCCAATCACTTGGGGTAGTTCCGCTTCCAGTGACCAGTCCCTTTGCAGTTGAAGCACTTAGTCTCAGGCTTAGGACCATACTTGGGCTTTTTCACTTGAGCAGCAACTTGCTTGCCGTTCTTCTTGAAGTTCCCCTTCTTTCCTTTTGCCCTTTTCTTGAAACTAGTGATCTTGTCAACCATCAACACTTGATGTTTTTCTTTGATTTCTACCTTCGCTGATTTTAGCATCGCGAAGAGCTTGGGAATATTTTCCGTTATCCCTTGCATATTATAGTTCATCACGAAGTTCTACTAACTTGGTGATGGTGACTAGAGAATTCTGTCAATCACTATCTTATCTGGAAGATTAACTCCCACTTGATTCAAGCGATTGTAGTACCCAGACAATCTGAGCACATGCTCACTAGTTGAGCGATTCTCCTCCATCTTTTAGCTATAGAACTTGTTGGAGACTTCATATCTCTCAACTCGGGTATTTGCTTGAAATATTAACTTCAACTCCTAGAACATCTCATATGCTCCATGACGTTCAAAACGTCTTTGAAGTCCCGATTCTAAGCAGTTAAGCATGGTGCACTAAACTATTAAGTAGTCATCATATTGAGCTAGCAAAACGTTCATAATGTCTGCATCTGCTCCTGCAATAGGTCCGTCACCTAGCGGTGCATCAAGGACATAATTCTTCTGTGCAGCAATGAGGATAAACCTCAGATCACGGATCCAATCCGCATCATTGCTACTAACATTTTTCAACACAATTTTCTCTAGGAACATATCAAAATAAACATAGGGAAGTAACAACGCGAGCTATTGATCTACAACATAGATATGCTAATACTACCAGGACTAAGTTCATGATAAATTAAAGTTCAATTAATCATATTACTTAAGAACTCCCACTTAGATAGACATCCCTCTAATCCTCTAAGTGATCACGTGATCCAAATCAACTAAACCATGTCTGATCATCACGTGAGATGGAGTAGTTTCAATGGTGAACATCACTATGTTGATCATATCTACTATATGATTCACGCTCGACCTTTCGGTCTCCGTGTTCCGAGGCCATATCTGTTATATGCTAGGCTCGTCAAGTATAACCTGAGTATTCCGCGTGTGCAACTGTTTTGCACCCGTTGTATTTGAACGTAGAGCCTATCACACCCGATCATCACGTGGTGTCTCAGCACGAAGAACTTTCGCAACGGTGCATACTCAGGGAGAACACTTCTTGATAATTAGTGAGAGATCATCTTATAATGCCACCGTCAATCAAAGCAAGATAAGATGCATAAAAGATAAACATCACATGCAATCAATATAAGTGATATGATATGGCCATCATCATCTCGTGCTTGTGATCTCCATCTTCGAAGCACCGTCATGATCACCATCGTCACCGGCGCGACTCCTTGATCTCCATCGTAGCATCGTTGTCGTCTCGCCAATCTTATGCTTCCACGACTATCACTACCGCTTAGTAATAAAGTAAAGCATTACATCGCGATTGCATTGCATACAATAAAGCGACAACCATATGGCTCCTGCCAGTTGCCAATAACTCGGTTACAAAACATGATCATCTCATACAATAAAATTTAGCAGCATGTCTTGACCATATCACATCACAACATGCCCTGCAAAAACAAGTTAGACGTCCTCTACTTTGTTGTTGCAAGTTTTACGTGGCTGCTACGGGCTTAAGCAAGAACTCATCTTACCTACGCATCAAAACCACAACGATAGTTTGTCAAATAGACTCCGTTTTAACCTTCTCAAGGACCGGGCGTAGCCACACTCGGTTCAACTAAAGTTGGAGAGACAGTCTTCCGCAAGCCATCTATGTGCAAAGCACGTCGAGGGAACCGGTCTCGCGTAAGCGTACGCGTAAGGTTGGTCCGGATCGTCTCGTCCAACAATACCGCTGAACCAAAGTATGACATGCTGGTAGGCAGTATGACTTGTATCGTCCACAACTCACTTGTGTTCTACTCGTGCAAATAACATCAAACCATAAAAACCTAGGCACTGATACGACTGTTGGGGAACGTAGTAATTTCAAAAAATTTCTTACGCACACACAAGATCATGGTGATGCATAGCAACGAGAGGGGAGAGTGTTGTCTACGTACCCTCGTAGACCGAAGCGGAAGCGTTGACACAACGTAGAGGAAGTAGTCGTACGTTCTCCTCGCGATCCAACCGATCACAGCACCGTTACTCCGGCACCTCCGAGTTCTTGGCACACGTTCAGCTCGATGACGATCCCCGGGCTCCGATCCAGCAAAGCGTCGGGGAAGAGTTCCGTCAGCACGACGGCGTGGTGACGATCTTGATGTGTTACCGGCGCAGGGCTTCGCCTAAGCACTGCAACGATATGACCGAGGTGGAATTTGGTGGAAGGGGGCACCGCACACGGCTAAGGAACGATCCGTAGATCAACTTGTGTGTCTTTGGGGTGCCCCCTGCCCCCGTATATAAAGGAGCCAAGGGGGAGGGGCTGGCCGGCCAAGCCTGGCGCGCCAGGAGAGTCCTACTCCCTCTGGGAGTAGGATTCCCCCCCCCCCAATCCTAGTTGGACTAGGATTCTCCAAGGGGGAGAGAGAGAGAGGGGGCGCCCACCTCTCCTAGTCCTAATAGGACTAGGGGAAGGGGGGAGGCGCGCAGCCCATGAGGGCAGCCCTCTCACCTCTCCTCCAAGGCCCATGTTGGCCCATTATGCTCCCGGGGGGTTCCGGTAACCCTCCCGGTATTCCGGTAAAATCCTGATTTCACCTGGAATGCATCCGATGTCCAAACATAGGCTTCCAATATATCATTCTTTACGTCTCGACCATTTAGAGACTCCTCGTCATGTCCGTGATCACATCCGGGACTCCGAACTCCTTCGGTACATCAAAATGCATAAACTCATAATAACTGTCATCGTAACGTTAAGCGTGCGGACCCTACGGTTCGAGAACAATGTAGACATGACCGAGACATGTCTCCGGTCAATAACCAATAGCGGGACCTGGATTCCCATATTGGTTCCTACATATTCTACGAAGATCTTTATCGGTCAGACCGCATAACAACATACGTTGTTCCCTTTGTCATCGGTATGTTACTTGCCCGAGATTCGATCGTCGGTATCCAATACCTAGTTCAATCTCGTTACCGGCAAGTCTCTTTACTCGTTCCGTAATACATCATATCACAACTAACACATTAGTTGCAATGCTTGCAAGGCTTATGTGATGTGCATTACCGAGAGGGCCCAGAGATACCTCTCCGACAATCGGAGTGACAAATCCTAATCTCGAAATACGCCAACCCAACATGTACCTTCGGAGACACCTGTAGAGCACCTTTATAATCACCCAGTTACGTTGTGACGTTTGATAGCACACAAAGTGTTCCTACGGTAAACGGGAGTAGCAAAATCTCATAGTTAAAGGAACATGTATAAGTCATGGATAAAAGCAATAGCAACATACTAAACGATCGGGTGCTATGCTAATGGAATGGGTCATGTCAATCAGATCATCCAACTAATGATGTGATCTCGTTAATCAAATAACAACTCTTTGTTCATGGTTAGGAAACATAACCATCTTTGATTAATGAGCTAGTCAAGTAGAGGCATACTAGTGACACTTTGTTTGTCTATGTATTCACACATGTATTATGTTTCCAGTTAATACAATTCTAGCATGAATAATAAACATTTATCATGATATAAGGAAATAAATAATAACTTTTATTATTGCCTCTAGGGCATATTTCCTTCAGTTCTTCCACTCCCAGTGAATGCAGTCTATGCTACCAAGCATCCCTGGGAAGCCCCTGCTTGCATTCATCACCAACAAGCGGGCTGTATCTCCAGCAGTCGGCTCTCTCAAGTACTCAGAGCCAAACACAGTAATCTCAGCCTTGCATGACTTGTACATGGACTCTAGGCACGTAAACTCGCTCATACTGACGTACTCCTAATGAGATCACCGGGCACTCCCTATGCAAGCATCCGGATGGCTGCAGTGCATTTCTGATAAGATGAGAAGCCAATCTTTCCAAGTGCATCCTCTTTGCACTTGAAATAATTATCGTATCCGACCACCCTCTCTAATACGGTTGAAAACATGCCTAGCCATATGGAAACGCTTCCAGAATTTCTAATGTTTGAACAGCGGGTTGGTTGTGTCAAAGTGGTCCTTCCATAGAAGCAAATAGCCGCTCTCTCGATTGTGATTCAACGCCGGAATGTGCCCCGGGATCGAGCCCCGGAACAATGGCCGCTGCCTATTAAGGTGGTCATGGACCAACACAGCAGCCAGCATATCCTCATCATCGGATAAGGAATCGTCGGAGTCGCACAGAAAATTATGGAAAAAGAATTCATCGGCAGAGTCCATTTTGTACCTTGAGGCCAACTGTCGAACAACTTGCGGGCGTCAATGAAGGAGTTGGCCAGCGAAGAGACGTGCGCCTCCCTTAGACCAGTCGGCTGGCCTGGCGGCGTCCTACGAGCGTGGCGGCGTCAGCGGGGCGGTGTCGGATGAAGGAGCTGACCAGGACTGCACGGGGTGACTTCGTGCTCGCGGCGACGTCGGAGATGGGGAGGGGAGGGAGCTGCGATGGCCCAGCAACGTGGCGGTGCGGCGACGTCGATGGCGGTGGCATGGGAGGTGTGGAGGCACGGACTGCTGACAGAGACACTTGAACTGGGCGGCAGCGCCGACGGGGTCGGGGCAGAGGATGGCCAATGTGCCACCGACTAGAGGGCCAGGGGAGGAGTAGGCGAGCGTGTCGCGCGTCCGTTTCGTGTTCGCGCTGACGCAAATCAGGCCCAAAATTAGACCGGGAATGGGTCGGCAGGCGGACGAATAGCGGACGTGCGTCCGTTTGGATCGGCGCGTTGGACCGACTTTTCAGTTCACGGCGACCCAAACGAACATGCGCGTATGAAATAGGTCGGCGTGTTGGAGTTGCTCTTACACATGGCAGGATGGCGGAGCCTCGGAGGCGTCGGTGAATCAAGGGGAGCAATCTGAGCTGACGAGGAGTTCATCTTGGGGAGTCTCTTCTCTGTCGCTGTGAGGATCTGTTAAACTTGCGGTTCAGGAATGAACACTTTTTTTTTGAAACGGAGGCAAAATATTTGCCTCATCGATTAATTAAGAAGAAGAGAATTGCCCAGTTAATTTTTGGAAAACCGGGCGAAAACCGATACAAAAAACCCGAAACAGGCTACTCGGGAAGCACGAAACACCGTGACCACAGAGACAACCTATCACATGCTCCTAACACACAACAATCGTACCTCACCACACTTGCACAACTCAACAAAACCCTGACAAGAACACCAACAACGATGACTCGGACAATCAAAGCCACATCGACCACACAAGAAACTGAGCATCATCCATCAAGAAACCGCAGACGCCTTCCCATTAGCGCACACACCAGCCACATCAATATCCTCAATCACATGCACCACCGACCAAAAGGACTCAGAAGACGCCTCTGCATGCTCACATGACAGACATGAATCATCTCCCTCACACGAGGTCACTAGTGAGTCCACCTTCATGTGCTTCACTGACAAAAGTGAAGCAGAGCTCAGACATAGCTCCCTAATCTCGGGCATGATTTGCAGCATCGGGGCCACGAGCATGGCGATGGACTCGTCTTGAGTGGTACATAACACAGGGGGCGAGCACTAGTAGAAAACATGCCTATTGTCCCGGTTCGTAAGGGCCTTTAGTCCCGGTTCCTGAACCGGGACTAAAGGGTCGTTACTAATACCCTCACCCTTTAGTCCCGGTTCAAACCAGAACTGGGACAGATGGGCCTCCACGTGGCCTGTGCGCCGAGCCCGGGCAGGAGGGCCTTTGGTCCCGGTTGGTAGCACCAACCGGGACCAATAGGCATCCACGCGTCAGCATTTCTGTGGCTGGGGTTTTTGGTTTTTTTTTAAAGGGGGGGAGGGGGTTTGGGGATTTTGGGGGGTTAATTTAGGTATTTCATATATTGTGTTAGCTAGATAGCTAATTAATAGAGAGAAGTGTCCTTTCTTATGTCTGTGCTTGGTCGACGTTACGTACTAAACATACGTATAGAGAAGACTAGGCATATGCTAGCTAGTAAGCAAACGAAGGAAACAGAAGATCGTCATGAACATATATGCATACAGAGAGAAGTGATATCGACCACATCTCCTTCTCCGAGAGATTGGTCGAACAACAAGTTCTCGTATATCTATCGTCCGACACTACCGGCTACATATATACAATAATTATCTTTTATAAATATAATCTCTTAAATTACGGACGCATGGTCCACATAGTATTCTCCGTCTTCAGCGATCACGTGGTCAAGAAAGAATGCCGCCAATTCCTCTTGAATTGGTCGCATGCGATCTGGTCCTAGGAGTTCATTCCGCTGCTGAAACATCTAATTTGAAGAAGGGGGTCAATACACACACACACACACACACACACACACACACACACACACACACACACACACACATATATATATATATATATATATATATATATGAATGAATGAAACTCAACACAAATGATGGTAATAAACAAAAATTGTGAATATTATTTCTTACGCACTTCATATTGTTTCTCAGAGTACCCGCCCCGCTCACAGGTCGTGTGGCGGATGGACTCGCAGACGTAGTATCCATAGAAATCATTCCCTTGTTCCTGCCACAACCACTTTACAAGAAATAGAGGTCAATTAAACAGATAAGCAAGAATGCCAAATGGTATTGATGAAACTAGCGCTTGAATCAATAGCTAGGAGACGCGCGGAACATGGTACTATAGTACTTACTTTCAGGTATCTAAATTCCAGCTCCTTCGGGAGACCCGGGGAATTTGTGCTGAATTTTCTCCAAACACTGCCAGACAAAAGAAAACAATTACTTGATATCAGGAAATGAACAAATTTGCTGATATGGTGGATAATGATCGATTTAACTTACTTCTTGAGGATTTCAGTCATGTCCGCATACTCCTGGGGATCTTTTCGTCTCGAGTCCAAGACAGTTACTACTCCCTTCTCAAGCCTAATCTCCAGGAGAATATAGTGGTAACTACGCACGCATGCATAAATCATCAATTACATTACTATAACCTGGACTAATATATAAGGGAAACCGAATATGCACAAGACAACACTCACTTGAAGTTGTAAGGAAAGAGTATTATATTTTTGTGTTCATTTATTTTGAATGATCGTAGCAAGCTGGCCTCGGTATCTGCGGCATGATCTTTAACCTGAACTGCATCTATGAGATTTGTGTTAATGAACCCAATATCACCGATTTGTCTTTTCTTCAATTCGGCGATCTTCAATCTGCATAATATAGTGAGGATAATTATAAATACATGCAATGAAAGAGCTGAGCTATGTAGAGAGACTTAATGACAAAAGTAGTAGTACTTACAAACAGTAGCAGGTGACCGTTGCTTTATCGAGGGCCAATTGATTGAAAAACTGATAGAACTCCTCAAATGGAACATGCAACAGTTCAATTCCAACGAGGTCATGCTCCGGTTTAACTCTCATATACAAAGTATTCCTCCCCCAGACTCTCTGCAGGTTTTCATGTACCAATCATGCAATCTTCGCATCTTCGTTGTTAGAGATCTTTCATCTTTGACGAGAGGCTTCCCGTACTCGTATCTGTGTATCTGCACGTCCAGGAAACCATAATCTACATCGTCGGGCAGATAATCATCAAGATTGGTATAACCGGGCGCCATCCTCGGATCGACGCTAGGCACCTTGAGCGGGGGCACGATTGCTTTGCTTGTTCGCCGAGCTGGGCAATTTGTTTCCCAGCTCCTCGTCGTTCTTTCAGCCTTTGATCACTGACTGTACTTCCCGACCGCGACGCTTCGGCCCATGTCTTTGCAATAATGCGCTCATAGTTGCCTTTCGGCGGAGACTTGGGTGGTTTTGCCAGGGCAGCCAGAGTGCGCTTCACTTTCACCCGATCTAGCTTCTCCTTCGGAGGTGGATTTCTCTTTGCTTTCAACCCTTCAAACCAGTCATCCACCTCGGTTTGCGCGATCCTCGCGTTCTCCTCCGGGGTCCTCTCGTATGGTAACTTCTCTGGAGTCTTCAGAGAAGGACCGAATCTGTATTTGCTCCCGCCTCTGGCTGTACTGCTAGACGCCGGCAGAGCAGACGGAGCGGCAGTCTTCTTGACTTGCTTACGAGGCGGAGGAGAGGGACTACGATGCACCGGAGCAGCTGCCAGTGCGGCGGCGGGTCTCTTCCGCCCTTGCTGACGAGGCGGAGAAGGAGGAGGCTGGCTGCTCGGGCGCGCCGGCGCAGGCGGAGGAGGCGGAGTGCCGCCACGCGCCGGAGAAGGAGCCGACCGAGGGCCCTGGTCGTCACTCGCCAGAGGAGGAGGCGGTGGATGAGGCGGAGTGCCCTGACTCGCCGGAGGAGGAGGAGGAGGCGGAGGCGTCCAGTTCGGAAGGTTGATGAGCTCCTTCCGCCATAGGCATGGAGTCTTCAGAGCAGAACCTAGCCGAGTCTCCCCTTCTCCGGTAGGGTGGTCAAGCGAGAGGTCCTCAAATCCCTCCGTTATTTCATCCACCATCACCTTAGCATATCCTTCTGGAATCGGCCGGCAGTGAAATGTTGCGCCGGGTTCATTAGGAAAAACAGAGCCAACAGCCGCCTTGACCTTCAAATTCATCCATTGCGTCATAAGGTGGCAAATTTGAGCCTCTGTGATAGCATCCACGGGATAGCTGGCAGGAGCCGTCAAGACAAGCTCCGGCTGAAGCAGCTCGGTGGAAGCCACGCTGCTTCTCCGCTGAGATGGCGGGGTAGCTTCAGGGGAAGCTTCGGTAGTTCGGTTGCTGCGATTTGCTTCTCGTTCCTCTATCCCGAGTACCCTTGCTTTAAGCGCCTGCAGTTCGGACTGTTGCACTTGCTTCCTCCTCTCCTGGCTTTTGTAACCGCCTGCGTCCGGAAACCCAACCTTCCACGGAATGGAGCCTGGCGTGCCTCGTGTCCGTCCAGGGTGCTCAGGATTCCTGAGGGCCTTTGTGAGCTCGTCGTTCTCTCTGTCTGGAAGGAACGTCCCTTCCTGCGCTGCTTTGATATAGTACCGAAGCTTCTTCAAGGGAATGTCACGTTGCTCGTCCGTCCAAATGCACTTCCCTGTTACAGGGTCCAAGGTTCCGCCAGCCCCGAAGAACCAAGTCCGGCAACGGTCTGGCCAGCTCATTGTCTCTGGTTCGATCCCTTTTTGAACCAAATCATTCTCAGCCTTGGCCCACTTAGGCCGGGCTACCAGGTAGCCACCTGACCCCGTGCGATGGTGATGCTTCTTCTTCGCAGCATTTTTCTTGTTTGTCTCCGACATCTTCTTACTCTTTTCCGATGTCTTGTGGGCCACAAATGCAGGCCAGTCATCTCTGATCTTCTCATATATGCCCTTGAATTCTGGTGTCTCTTTTTTCTCGACAAACCTATTCAGGTCTTTCTTCCACCTCCTGAATAGGTCTGCCATCCTCTTAAGAGCAAAAGACTTGATTAATTCCTCTTTAGCTGGCTTCTCCAGATCATCCTCTGGCGGTAGGGTGAAATTTGTCTTCAGCTCATTCCAAAGATCATTTTTCTGCATATCATTGACGTAAGACACCTCAGGGTCTTCAGTAGCCGGCTTGAACCATTGTTGGATGCTGATCGGGATCTTGTCCCTAACCAGAACCCCACACTGAGCAACAAATGCCTTCTTTGTTCGGATGGGTTCAATAGGTTGGCCGTCGAGCGCGATTGCTATGATCTCAAACCTTTCATCCGACCTCAACTTTCTCTTCGGGCCTCGTCTCTTTACCTCAGTTGTGCTCGATCCGGAGGGCTAGAAAAAAGAACAAAGACTTAATTAATATGTGTACATACCAAAACAATGAATGCATCAATTAGCTAGTCAGCACAGGATTAACTAATATATATACCTGGCCGGACTCGGTTCGGTCACCGGACTCGTTTTGGTCACCGGAGCCATCCTCACGTTCTTCTTCTTGCACCGGCATTAGGTCACCAGAGCCAGCTTCTTCACCCTCTCCTTCCAGAGTACCATCGGTGTCGTTGAGATACAACGAGACGGCATCACTTCCTTCTGCGATTATGTCCCTCAACAACGCTTCTCTTGCTTCGTCTCGGGCGATAGTGTCCATAGTTTCTACAAATATTTACAACATGGCAATTATTATCCAAACATGACAAATGGATATATTAGTGGCAAACGTAGAACTAGCTAGCTAATCATAGTAAGGAATCATATATATCGGAAACGAGGGTCGTCGAGGGTCACCGAACGGTAGAGGAAACCCTAAATAGCAAGTATCGTGGGTGTGAGATACAAGTGGCCGTCGGTGTCGGACACTACATCCACGTCCCACAAGTGACGTGGGCGTCGAAGCCCGCGTCACTTGTGGGACGTGGATGTAGTGTCCGACAACGACGGCCACATGTATCTCACACCGACGATACTTGCTATTTAATTAGGGTTTCCTCTACCGCTCGGCGACCCTCGTCACGATAAAAAAGAGGAAGAAGAAGAAAAAAAAGAGGAGAAGGAAAAAAAAGAGGAGAAGAAAGAATAGAGGAGAATAACTCCTCTATTCTTTCTTCTCCTCTTTTTTTCTTCTTCTTCCTCTTCTTTTTTTATCGGAAACGAGGGTCGTCGAGGGTCGCCGAATGGTAGAGGAAACCCTAAATAGCAAGTATCGTGGGTGTGAGATACAAGTGCCGTCGGTGTCGGACACTACATCCACGTCCCACAAGTGACGTGGGCGTCGAAGCCCGCGTCACTTGTGGGACGTGGATGTAGTGTCCGACACCGACGGCCACATGTATCTTACACCGACGATACTTGCTATTTAATTAGGGTTTCCTCTACCGCTCGGTGACCCTCGTTCACGATAAAAAAGAGGAAGAAGAAGAAAAAAAAGAGGAGAAGAAAAAAAAAGAGGAGAAGAAATAATAGAGGAGAAGAACTCCTCTATTCTTTCTTCTCCTCAGAAGAAAAAAAAAGAGGAGAAGAAATAATAGAGGAGAAGAACTCCTCTATTCTTTCTTCTCCTCTTTTTTTCTTCTTCTTCCTCTTCTTTTTTTATCGGAAACGAGGGTCGTCGAGGGTCGCCGAACGGTAGAGGAAACCCTAAATAGCAAGTATCGTGGGTGTGAGATACAAGTGGCCGTCGGTGTCAGACACTACATCCACGTCCCACAAGTGACGTGGGCGTCGAAGCCCGCGTCACTTGTGGGAAGTGGATGTAGTGTCCGACACCGACGGCCACATGTATCTCACACTGACGATACTTGCTATTTAATTAGGGTTTCCTCTACCGCTCGGCGACCCTCGTTCACGATAAAAAAAGAGGAAGAAGAAGAAAAAAAAGAGGAGAAGAAAAAAAAGAGGAGAAGAAAGAATAGAGGAGAAGAACTCCTCTATTCTTTCTTCTCCTCTTTTTTTCTTCTTCTTCCTCTTCTTCTTTTATCCTCTTCTTCCTGTCATGTTCGACGACCCTCGTTCCCGATAAAAATTAAGAAGAAGAAGAAAAAAAGGAGAAGAAAAAAAAGGAGAAGAAGCTCCTCTATTCCTTCTTCTTCTCCTCTTTTTTTTTCTTCTTCTTCCTCTTCTTCCTCTCCTTCTTCTTCTCCTTCTTTCTCTACTTATTTTCCTTTTCTTCCTCTCCACTATCCTTCTTTTTCTAAAATTTAACTTTTGCATATATAAAACTTTTCTAAAATTGTAACTTTCTATATATGAACAAAAAACTTTCTATGAACAAAAAACTTTTTTAAAATTGTAACTTTTGCATATATAAAACTTTTCTATTTTCTTTTCCTCTCCTCTTCTTCTTTCCTATCCATCTTTTTCTAAAACTTTTGCATATATATTTAGCAAATTCTAGCCACATACATCATATACACATATACATTATAGCCACATACACACATAAATCACATATGAACAAAAAAAATAAACTAATAAAAACAAAAAAAAACATATTGCAACATATGAAAAAAAACATGGTGGCGCCGGCGGGGCAGAGGGGCATGGCGGCAGGTGCTCACAGAGGGGAGCGGCGCCGGCGTCGGGGCAGATGGCGTCGAGGGCGGCGGCGACGGCGTCGGGGCTGCGCGGCGCATCGACGGCGTCGGGGTGACGCGGGGCGCGGGCGGCGATGGGGCGACGACGACGGGCGCGGGCGACGGCGACGAGGAGCAGGGCGTCGGGGCAGATGGCGTCGAGGGCGGCGGCGACGGCGTCGGGGCGACGCGGGGCGCGGGCGGCGACGGGGCGACGACGACGGGCGCGGGCGACGGCGACAAGGAGAAGGGCGTCGGGGCAGATGGCGTCGAGGGCGGCGGCGACGGCGTCGAGGGCGGCGGCGACGGCGTCGGGGCGACGCGGGGCGCGGGCGGCGACGGGGCGACGACGACGAGGAGCAGGGCGTCGGGGCAGAGGGTGGTTCAGCGGCGGGGAGAATGAGGAACTCAATGAAAATTTTGACAAGAGTTGTATATATAGCCAGGCCTTTGGTCCCGGCTCGTGGCATAAACCGGGACCAATGCCACCCTTTAGTCCCGGTTGGTGCCACCAACCGTCCCGGTTGGTGGCACCAACCTGGACTAAAGGGGGGCATTAGTCCCGGTTGGTGCCACGAACCGGGACTAATGCCACCCTTTGGTCCTGGTTCGTCCCACCAACTGGGACCAATGGCCTTGTGCTGCCCCGCGCCCAAATGTTTAGTCCCACCTCGCTAGTTGAGAGGGAATCGCACCTGTTTATAAGTTGCGGTGCGCCTTCCCTCTCGAGCTCCTCTCTAAAGCAGGCTTTCGGGCCTAACCGTTCAATGTGTGTCTGTGGGCCTACTGGGCCTCCCACGCGCCTGAATCCTGGCCCATGGTAGGGTTTCTAGTCGTATTCAGGCCGTGGGCCCCAGTAGGTGGCATTTTTTTGTTTTTTTTCTACTTAGAACTAAATACTTATAGTTTTGTAGTGATTTCTTTTTTATTTTAGGTCACAAAAATTATAAACTTTCTGTTAGTGCCATTATTTTTCAAATTTGAATAATTAAAATTTGAATTCTTTGAAATTAGTGTGAATCCCAAGTTTGTGATTAACTTTAATAAAAAAAAATAACGTAGATGCACCTACTCGTCTGTTTTCAAATGAACTCTAAAATACTTGGCATAACATACTCGTCTGTTACAAATTTGGCATGATATCATCATAATAGTTGCGGGAGAAGGTCTTCACTTTTTCTTCGCTTGTGTCATTTGCTTATTGCGCCGTAACCATGGATAATCTTCAGCGTTTATCAGGATGCTTGGGTCAGCCTTGACATTGAAGGGAGGAATTTCATGAAACCTTTCATAATCTTCAGACATGTCTGTCTTGCCATCCACTCCCAGGATATCCCTTTTTCCTGAAAGAACTATGTGGCGCTTTGGCTCATCGTATGATGTATCCGTTTCCTTATCTTTTCTTTTTCTTGGTTTGGTAGACATGTCCTTCACATAGATAACCTTTGCCACATCATTGGCTAGGACGAACGGTTCATCAGTGTACCCAAGATTTTTCAGATCCACTGTTGTCATTCCGTACTGTGGGTCTACATGTACCCCGCCTCCTGACAGATTGACCCATTTGCACTTAAACAAAGGGACCTTAAAATCTTGTCCGTAGTCAAGTTCCCATATGTCCACTATGTAACCATAATATGTGTCCTTTCCCTTCTCGGTTGTTGCATCAAAGCGGACACCGCTGTTTTGGTTGGTGCTCTTCTGATCTTGGTCAATCGTGTAAAATGTATTCCCATTTATCTCGTATCCTTTGTAAATCAATACAGTCAAAGATGGTCCCTTGGACAACAAGTACAACTCATCACAAACAGTGTTGTCACCTCTGAGACGTGCTTCCAACCAACTGCTGAAAGTCCTGATGTGTTCACATGTAATCCAGTCGTCGCACTGCTCCGGGTGTTTGGAGCGTAGACTGTTCTTGTGTTCATCGACATACGGGGTCACCAAGGTAGAGTTCTGTAGAACTGTGTAGTGTGCTTGAGACCAAGAATGCCCGTCCCTGCATATTACTAAGTCCGCTCCTAGCGTGCCTTTTCCAGTCAGTCTCCCCTCATACCGCGATTTAGGGAGACCTATCTTCTTAAGGCCAGGAATGAAGTCAACACAAAACCCGATGACATCCTCTGTTTGATGGCCCATGGAGATGCTTCCTTCTGGCCTAGCGCGGTTACGGACATATTTCTTTAGGACTCCCATGAACCTCTCAAAGGGGAACATATTGTGTAGAAATACGGGCCCCAGAACGACAATCTCGTCGACTAGATGAACTAGGACATGCGTCGTGATATTGAAGAAGGATGGTGGGAACACCAGCTCGAAACTGACAAGACATTGCGCCACATCACTCCTTAGCCTTGGTACCATTTCTGGATCGATCACCTTCTGAGAGATTGCATTGAGAAATGCACATAGCTTCACAATGGCTAATCGAACGTTTTCCGGTAGAAGCCCCCTCAATGCAACCGAAGCAGTTGCGTCATAATCACGTGGCAGTCATGAGACTTTAGGTTCTGGAACTTTTTCTCTGGAATATTTATTATTCCCTTTATATTCGACGAGAAGCCAGTCGGGACCTTCATACTGAGCAGGCATTCAAAGAAGATTTCTTTCTCATCTTTCGTAAGAGCGTAGCTGGCAGGACCTTCATACTGCATCGGAGGCATGCCATCTTTTTGGTGCAAACGTTGGAGGTCCTCCCGTGCCTCGGGTGTATCTTTTGTCTTTCCATACACGCCCAAGAAGCCTAGCAGGTTCACGCAAAGGTTCTTCGTCACGTGCATCACGTCGATTGAAGAGCGGACCTCTAGGTCTTTCCAGTAGGGTAGGTCCCAAAATATAGATTTCTTCTTCCACATGGGTGCGTGTCCCTCAGCGTCATTCGGAACAGCTAGTGCGCCGGCACCCTTTCCAAAGATTACGTGTAAATCATTGACCATAGCAAGTACGTGACCACCGGTACGCATGGCGGGCTTCTTCCGGTGATCTGCCTCGCCTTTGAAATGCTTGCCTTTCTTTCGACATTGATGGTTGGTCGGAAGAAATCAACGATGGCCCAGGTACACATTCTTCCTGCATTTGTCCATGTATATACTTTCAGTGTCATGTAAACAGTGTGTGCATGCGTGGTATCCTTTGTTTGTCTGTCCTGAAAGGTTACTGAGAGCGGGCCAATCGTTGATGGTCACGAACAACAACGCCTTTAGGTTAAATTCCTCCTGTCCGTGCTCATCCCACGTACGTACACCATTTCCATTCCACAGCTGTAAAAGTTCTTCAACTAATGGCCTTAGGTACACATCAATGTCGTTGCCGGGTTGCTTAGGGCCTCGGATGAGGATTGGCATCATAATGAACTTCCGCTTCATGCACATCCAAGGAGGAAGGTTATACATACATAGAGTGACCGGCCAGGTGCTGTGATTGCTGCTCTGCTCCCCGAAAGGATTAATGCCATCCGCGCTTAAAGCAAACCATACGTTCCTTGGGTCCTCTGCAGACTCATCCCAGTACTTTCTCACGATTTTTCTCCACTGCGACCCGTCAGCGGGTGCTCTCAACTTCCCGTCTTTCTTACGGTCCTCACTGTGCCATCGCATCGACTTGGCATGCTCTCCGTTTCTGAACAGACGTTTCAACCGTGGTATTATAGGAGCATACCACATCACCTTCGCAGGAACCCTCTTCCTGCGGGGATCGCCGTGAACATCACCAGGGTCATCTCGTCTGATCTTATACCGCAATGCACCGCATACCGGGCATGCGTTCAGATCCTTGTATGCACCGCGGTATAGGATGCAGTCATTAGGGCATGCATGTATCTTCTCCACCTCCAATCCTAGAGGGCATACGACCTTCTTTGCTGCGTATGTACTGTCGGGCAATTCGTTATCCTTTGGAAGCTTCTTCTTCAATATTTTCAGTAGCTTCTCAAATCCTTTGTCAGGCACAGCATTCTCTGCCTTCCACTGCAGCAATTCCAGTACGGTACCGAGCTTTGTGTTGCCATCTTCGCAATTGGGGTACAACCCTTTTTTGTGATCCTCTAACATGCGATCGAACTTCAGCTTCTCCTTTTGACTTTCGCATTGCGTCCTTGCATCGACAATGACACGGCGTAGATCACCATCATCGTGCACATCGTCTGGTTCCTCTTGATCTTCAGCACCTTCACCCGTTGCAGCATCATTGGGCACATCGTCTGGTTCCTCTTGATCTTCACCAGCTCCCCCCGTTGCAGCATCACGGTATTCAGGGGGCACGTAGTTGTCATCGTACTCTTCTTCTTCGTCGTCTTCCACCATAACCCCTATTTCTCCGTGCCTCGTCCAAACATTATAGTGTGGCATGAAACCCTTGTAGAACAGGTGGGTGTGAAGGATTTTCCGGTTAGAGTAAGACTTCGTATTCCCACAATCAGGGCATGGACAACACATAAAACCATTCTGCTTGTTTGCCTGAGCCGCATCGAGAAACTCATGCACGCCCTTAATGTACTCGGAGGTGTGTCTGTCACCGTACATCCATTGCCGGTTCATCTGCGTGCATTATATATAATTAAGTGTCCAAATTAATAGAAGTTCATCATCACATGCATTAAAAGCAAAGTACATACATAGTTCTCATCTAACAACATATAGCTCTCCAGAGCATCTAATTAATTAAACCATACATTAATTAAAACAAAGGCGATCATAATCGCAACCAAGGTAACAATTGATCCAACGGCATAATGATACCAAGCCTCGGTATGAATGGCATATTTTCTAATCTTTCTAATCTTCAAGCGCATTGCATCCATCTTGATCTTGTGATCATCGACGACATCCGCAACATGCAATTCCAATATCATCTTCTCCTCCTCAATATTTTTTATTTTTTCCTTTAAGAAATTGTTTTCTTCTTCAACTAAATTTAACCTCTCGATAATAGGGTCGGTTGGAATTTCCGGTTCACATACATCCTAGATAAATAAAATCTATGTCACGTTGGTCCGCATAATTATCATAAACAATAAATGAACCAATAGTTATAAAGATTAATATATATACCACATCCGAATCATAGACAGGACGAGGGCCGACGGGGGCGGATACCAAAACCATCGCACTATATAAGATGCAATAATAAAAGTAAGAAAATGATACAAGTATCTATCTAAACATACAAGTAAGAATATTTTTCCTTTCAGAAAGAAGATAAGAGCAAGAGGCTCACCACGGTGGTGTCGGTGATGAGATCAACGCGGGTGATCGACGGCGGTGAAGACATGGGTGGGGCGTGACGGACCGCTAAATCTAGACAAATCTCGAGAAAAATGGAGCTTTGAGGTCGAGCTTCGAGAGGAGAAAGCTTAACTAGTGTGGCTCGGGCATTTCATCGAACACCTCATGTGCATAGGAGGTGAGCTAGAGCACCTAAAGCCCCTCCTCTCGCCGGCCCAGAAAAACAGAGCACTGAGTGCTCTGCTCCGGCGCGAGGGGTATATATAGGCTGCAGCACTGGTCCCGGTTCGTGGCATGAACCGGGACTAAATGGGTACCTTTGGTCCCGGTTCATGCCACCAACCGGGACCAATGGTGGTGGGCCAGAAGCGAGGCCCATTGGTCCCGGTTCGTCCCACCAACCGGGACCAAAAGGTCCAGACGAACCGGGACCAATGGCCCACGTGGCCCGGCCGGCCCCCTGGGCTCACGAACCGGGTCCAATGCCCCCATTGGTCCCGGTTCTAGATTGAACCGGGACTAATGGGCTAACCCACCCTGGACCATTGCCCCCTTTTCTACTAGTGGAGGCAGACATTGACGACAAAATGTCCCCAACACAGGGGGAGAAACAACCATATAACTTTGCATGCGTGTCCTCCTCGAAGCAAACACCAACTGCAATAGGAGGATGTGACGTCATAGCAGTCTGCAGCATAGCCGGCATAAGGGTGAGTCTACTCAGAGCAATCTCCGCCCGCTTCAAAAAGCTCCCAACCCGCACAAGGCAGCCTTGCAGCAGCGCAATCTGATCATCTAGAGTGGACTGCAGCACCACTTCAGATGAGGTTGTCGAGTCCGCCGTAGGAATGAACACTTGTGTGGTCGTTGTTGGGGATACTGGAGCATGCGAACATGCAGTGATGGTAGAGAGAGGCGGGCAACTGCGGCACTGCCTGAAGAGGAGTACGACTAATACGACCCTAACGCTGGTCACTGCATAGCCAACTATGCGAAGGAGGATGAACAACTCCAGGAACCTGCGCTGGGCAGAGTTGGATTGGATTTACCAAGGGTATGAAGACCACCATCCGTGTCGGGGAAGGTAGCTTGCAATGGGTGACTGATAGGGTAATTTGTTTTCGAGAATCAACTGACAGGGTAAGAATCTACTGCAAGACGGCCCATATCGTCTATTTCCATCCGTGCCGCGCTGTGCGTGCCTGACGGGGTAACATCGAAATCATTGTAAAGGACACTCCACTTTCCCAGGTCGCGACAAGTAGCGTACATACATCGCGTCACTTGTACAATCTGGGAGTTTTCTCTTTTTTTGTAGATCCGTTTATTCAAAACGTTTTATCTCTTAAACCGTGCGTCCAAATCTTGAACCGGTTTCACCATTGGATTCCTCGCTCGAGATCTTCAAAACTAGATCCCATGTTGATAGGTTTTGACAAACTTTTTTTTTCATGAAAAAACCGGACGAAAAAACCGAACCGGGAGCACGGTTTTTTTTCCTTTCTGAAAAAGGCACGCGAAAGCACAACCGTAACTCTCGTGGAAGAAAAAAAAAGAAAACGCGTTTTTTTTTCGTTTCCAAATAGGCACGACCGTTCCTCTCGCGAAAGCAAAACCGTTCCTCTCGCGAAAGCAAAACCGTGACTCTCGCGAAAGAAAAAAAAACAGAAAACACGTATTTTTTTTTCCCTTTTCGAGAGGCACGGCCGTGACTTTCGCGTAAGCACGACCGTGCCTCTCGCGAAAGCAAAACTATGACTCTTACAAAAGAAAAAAAATAGAAAACACGTTTTGTTTTTCCCTTTTCGAGAGGCACGGCCGTGACTCTCGCGAAAGCACAACTGTGCCTCTCGCGGAAGCAAAACCGTGACTCTCGCGAAAGAAAAAAAACAGAAAACGCGTTTTTTTTTCGTTTCCGAAAGGCACGGCCGTGACTCTCGCGGAAGAAAAACCGTGACTTTCGCGAAAGGGAAAAAAAGAAAACGCGTTTTTTCGCGCAAAATAAAGAAAAGTCCAAAAAAAATTGATCGAAAAGCTAAGAAAGACCGGGGGAAAACCAAAACATCAAAAAAACCCCAGAAAAAAGCCGTTTAAAAAATCGAAAATGCGTGCGAAAAAATAAAAAAAAACAAAATCCGAAGGGAGCGTCCAGAGCGCGACACGTGGCGAATAGCTGAGAGCGCGCCAAGTGGCGCTGATCGTTGCGAGGCTTCCGAAGGAGCGCTCGTTAACTAGTTGCTCCCGTGTAACATAGGCTGTGTGTCAGATGTGGGCCATATGCCAGGATAAAATATCAAACACGTAAATTATACATGGGCCTATACTTCCTGCAGTGTGCATCATAAGACACACTGGCGGCACAGATAACGCGAGCACCTGTGTTCGGGATCACATTAACACTTTTGTCTTTTTACCGGCTTTTTGAGTAAATTAATCAGCATGTCCAGTCCCACGCTCTTTTCTTATCATGGGCAAAGATCCTAGTTTGACGCTGTTTTTCTTTGTATGGAGTCCAATGCTAGATTTTCTAATGTAGTAGTCTGATGCTATTTTTTTAGAAGTCTCAAACACTAGTTTCTCGTTCGTATCATTGGCAAAGGTTAACGAAACTTTATTTCGTTATAAATTTTTTTGAAACGAGGGAAAAGATTTGCTATTTTCATTGATTAAGAAAAAGAGATTTGCCAGGTTAATTAGAGGAAAACCAGACGAAAATCCATACACAACCCTACAATGGGCACACACAGCCGGCCTGGCCACAAACAAATGCCAAACAGTCGGCTTAAGCGTCGAGGACAAGGCAGCTCCGATTTGAAGAGCTACACAGGAGAAAGTTCCAAGCCTCGCATCGTTCTAATTCAGCGCATCATCTAAAGAGTACCGTCCGCTCAAAACCACCCTCATAGACCATCGTTGCCGCAGAGACATTGCACGCAAGTCCAACTTCTCTGTCACAGCCAGAAGCCATCATAGGCACATCCATTGGTGCACCGGACCGTCGACATCAGTAGGACAAGCCGCGACCCAGCTTCGCACGCCAACGTCATCGTCACCACACAGGTCACAACGCCAACCACTCGCATCACCGGTTGCCCGCCGGCCAACCATGATTCCGCGCACGTACAACCTGCAGGAAGCACAAAAGGGGTCAAGATCTTCCAAGACGGCGCCCCAAAGAGGGAATGATGGGTAGTTATTTTGCTTAAAAATAATCTAATGATTTTAGTATTTTTGTACATAAATTAAATGGTTAGTATATAAATTAAATGGTCGGATGTCTCTGATTTTTGTGGGATTTTGTAGCCCGTTTCTCTTTTTTCGTTGTAATGGCAACTAATCAAATGGCTCTAGTATTCTAGTCTAGAATTTTTATCATTTATGCCACTAGTTATGTCTCACTACTCAGTTTTGTCACTAAAAGTTTTAACTACACAAAAATGGCATCGCTTTAACAGGCACATGCTAAAAAATGTCACTAGACATCATTATTGTCTAACAAGTTGGCGCATCCTAACAAGTTGGGCCTACACTTATCATTATGAAATAAAAAGAGTTGACAAGTGGGTCTAGAGGTATTTTATCTCAGGATCTCAATGTAATTTTTATTATGTTTGAAATATTTTGTACTTCCAGTGAACTTTGATAATAGACTGGATTATTTTCGCAAAAGAAAAATTCAGAAGTTTCCTCACACAACGAGTGCATGAAGTTCCAGCGCTTCAACATTTCCTTTTTCTATTACTAGACCAAACGTACTGTATGGACTCCACTGCAGCACTGCTACAAGTTCGGTGCCACAGGAAATGAAAGCGGCACGCTGCTTGCTTGAAAGGTACACACCACCATGCATGTCGACCGCCCTGTGTGGCCGATGGCATTATTGCACATGCGCACGTGCGATCTATAATCTTTTATCACTTTCTCCCAAACTAGATTTCCATCTCTAATTTCTTGAGCAACCACAACCACACCAGGCATATATCTCGAGTGAAAAATGGCACCCATGAAGGTGTTCGGCCCAGCCAAGTCTACCAACGTGGCGCGACGCTTCGTCAACTTCTTCTTCCCGGCGCACCGATGCTAGCAACATCTACGCATGCCCGATGCTAGCAACATCGACGCATGCCTTCGTCCACGATGTGGCCCCGTGCTTGGCACACCGGGCACCACGCCTCGTCAACACCGTCTTCTTCCCGGCGCACCCCTACTTCGACGTCACTGCGCCCATGCTAACTCGGCGCTGCCTTGCGCCCGCGGCTCCACGGCAACTCCCTCGACACCGGCTACCCCGACTCGACATTTACCACGGCGGTCGTCGCATGGCTACCTCGACCACTCCTACACCACCCTACACTCTCGGCTACCTCAACATCGGCACACAGGGTTATCATCCGCTTGAGCAACTTGTCGGCTTCCTCTACAGTAAACGCATCCGCGACGCGACACCGTCCACGACGCTCCCGCTACTACTGCGGGGGGTGTCAATGCACAGCCTCCATTTCTCATTTTCCTTGCGCACCACCGGATTGGCCAACCATGTCGGGTGGAGCACTCCTCTGATCAAGCCAGCCGCTTCCAACTTCCTAATCTCCTCAATGATGAACTCTTGCCGATCCAAAGCCTGCTTTCTGACCTTCTGCTTGACGGGCCGTGCATGAGGACAGACAGCAAGGTGGTGCTCAATCACCTCCCTGGGAACGCCGGGGATGTCAGATGTTTGCCATGCAAACACATCGACATTCGCCCGCAGGAAGGCGACGAGCGCGCTTTCCTATTTGCTATCAAGGGTGGAGCTTATAGTGAAAGCTCCGCCCATGCCGTCCTCCTTGACGGGCACTTTCTTGGTCCCTTGTGGTGCATCCCTGGATTTCTTGTTCTTGCTGGTGGAGCTCCCTGGCACGTCCTCAACAGGAACGCAACACTCCTAGGAGGCGCATTTGCTGGAGTGGGTGCAAGAGGCTTGGCCGGGGCCAGAAGCTTTTCCGGCGACTGAGGTCTTGCCGGTCTTCTTCTCCTCGGGGGCTCCGGTGGCAGGAGCAAGGGCCTTGTCGGTCACCCTGTGCGTTCGGTTTATTCAGTTTGCATGGTTCGGTTTATACGGTTTTTCGGTTTGTACGGTATTAATACTTAGGTAAATACGGTATGAAATTAAAATACGGTTCGGTTTCGGTATATACCAAATTATTTCGGTATGGTTTCGGTATATACCATAAAAACCAAAGTTGACGCAAATTTGAAAATGACGTAGTAATAATTTGCAAATTTATGACTCAAAACACATACTATTTTACACAAATAGTATATGACTATATATATAAGTATATATGCATGCATTGATTCATCTGTTGATGGTTATAGACGTGCTTGGCATTTTAAAAAGAAAAAAAATGACTATGTTAAATAAAAATTTACGTGCTTAGTAGTGAATTTGACTCATGTACAAGAAAAATGACAACTTGTATGGTTGTTCATCTCAAGAAATATAAATTTATTTTTTACTTCGGTTTATTCGGTTAACCGTTCGGTTTTTCGGTATATACCATAAATACCAAAGTTCAAATCGGTATGAAAAGTTCATACCATACCGAAACCAGAAACCATAAAAACCATAAAATCGGTTCGGTTTGGTTTATTTTCGGTATGGTTTTTCGGTTCGGTTTTCAAATGCACAGAGTGACTTGTCGGCATGCGCTACCACCGCCTCCTGGTAGAGTTGGCCGGCACAGATGAGTGCATCCTTCTCGTCGGAGCCGACAGTGATGATGCTCATCGGGTCGGGCATCTTAAGCGTGTTGTAGGCATAGTGTGATGCTGCCATAAACTTGGTCAGTGCTGGACGGCCAAGGATCCCGTTATACGGCAACGGGATCTTGGCTACATAAAAAATGATCTTCTTTGTCCAGTAGTTCAACTCGCCAGCAAATGTGACTGGCAGTGTGACCTTACCCTTGGGCTGGCTTCTCCCTGGATTGACCCCTAGAAACGTGCCCGTCTCTTTGAGGTCTCCATCAGGGATTTGCAACCTCCTGATTACCTTGGGCGAGCTCAGGTTCAGACCGGCCCCATCGTCAACTAACATTTTCGTCACCTTGAGGTTGCGAATTGTTGGTGAAACCAACAACGGCAAGCACCCGACCGCGGTTGTGCGATCAGGGTGATCCTCGGCGTCGAAGATGATAGGCGTGCTGGACCATTTCAGTGGCTTCTGGGCATCGATCTTGCGCGCCCACTGTTTAAGTTGGCGGTGAGAAGAATGAAGTGAGGCGCCACCATCGATGTGCATGGCTTCTGTGGCCTTTTGAAATTCTTGGTCACTGGACTCGTCGTCCTCTTCATGGTCTTTGATGACCCACAAGTATAGGGGATCTATTGTAGTCCTTTCGATAAGTAAGAGTGTCGAACCCAACGAGGAGCAGAAGGAAATGATAAGCGGTTTTCAGCAAGGTATTCTCTGCAAGTACTGAAATAAGTGGTAACAGATAGTTTTGTGATAAGATAAATTGCAACGAGCAACAAGTAACAAAAGTAAATAAAGTGCAGCAAGATGGCCCAATCCTTTTTGTAGCAAAGGACAAGCCTGGACAAACTCTTATATAAGGAAAAGCGCCCCCGAGGACACATGGGAATATCGTCAAGCTAGTTTTCATCACGTTCATATGATTCGCGTTCGGTACTTTGATAATTTGATATGTGGGTGGACCGGTGCTTGGGTGTTGTTCTTACTTGAACAAGCATCCCACTTATGATTAACCTCTATTGCAAGCATCCGCAACTACAACAAAAGTATTAAGGTAAACCTAACTATAGCATGAAACATATGGATCCAAATCAGCCCCTTACGAAGCAACGCATAAACTAGGGTTTAAGCTTCTGTCACTCTAGCAACCCATCATCTACTTCTTACTTCTCAATGCCTTCCTCTAGGCCCAAATAATGGTGAAGTGTTATGTAGTCGACGTTCACATAACACCACTAGAGGCTAGACAACATACATCTCATCAAAATATCAAATGAATACCAAATTCACATGACTACTAATAGCAAGACTTCTCTCGTGTCCTCAGGAACAAACGTAACTATTCACAAAGCATATTCATGTTCATAATCAGGGGGGTAATAATATGCATAAAGGATCTGAACATATGATCTTCCACCAAATAAACCAACTAGCATCAACTACAATGAGTAATCAACACTACTAGCAACCTACTAGTACCAATCCCAAACTTGGAGACAAGAATTGGATACAAGAGATGAACTAGGGTTTTGAGATGAGATGGTGCTGGTGAAGATGTTGATGGAGATTGCCCTCTCCCGATGAGAGGAGCGTTGGTGATGATGATGACGATGATTTCCCCCTCCCGGAGGGAAGTGTCCCCGACAGAACAGCTCTGCCGGAGCACTAGATTGGTTTCGCCAAGGTTCCGCCTCGTGGCGGTGGAGTTTCGTCTGGAAAGGTTGCTTCTTGTTTTTTCCTCGAAGAAAGACTTCATATAGCAGAAGGTGGGCATCGGAGAGCCACCAGGGGGGCCATGAGGTAGGGGGGCGCGCCCCCCACCCTCGTGGATAGGGTGTGGGCCCCCTGGTCTTCATCTTTGGCGAGGATTTTTTATTATTTATTATAAGATATTCCGTGGAGTTTCAGGACTTTTGGAGTTGTGCAGAATAGGTCTCTAATATTTTCTCCTTTTCCAGCCCAGAATTCCAGCTGCCGGCATTCTCCCTCCTTATGTAAACCTTGTAAAATAAGAGAGAATAGCCATAAGTATTGTGACATAATGCGAAATAATAGCCCATAATGCAATAAATATCGATATAAAAGCATGATGCAAAATGGACGTATCCGTCTTCATCTCCCTCTTTCTTGTCGCAGCCTCGAGCAGGCCTCTCTTGTTGCTTTTCCTTGCCGCGGTGCCCCCCTTGGCCACCGCGCTTATTGTCGGACCCTTCAGCACCATCTTGACCCTTCTCCTTGTCCCGTTTTCATACTCAGCTTTCTGCCTCTCCACAAGCTGCTCAACTTGCCGGAAGTTTTGGAGGTCGTGGCCCTTGGTGCGATGGATCTTGCAATATTGCTTGTCGGAGCCCTCCGGCTTGTCGGCAGCCGCCAAGTCCTGGCAGGCGGCACACCCAGCAACTTCCTTGCCGGGGTTGTCCGCCTTGGCCTTCTTGGCGGCGTCGGGGTTGCCCGATTCCTCGACGGCAAGCACGGTCTTGCCCCTGCGCTTCCTATTGCGCCGCTGGCCCTTCTTTGCTGGGGAGACGGCGTCTTCGTCTCCAGAATCGCTTCCCGTACCGGCATCTTTGTCGGGGTACTTTCTTCTGTCTTCAGCCCGAGCACATCTGCCGGACAAAACATAAAGTTTGGCAACATCCCTAACCTTGTTCATGGACAGCTCTTCACGCATCTTGCGGTTGCGCACGTTCTGATGAAACACACTGATGACAGCGGTAGGATGAACATCTGGGATTTTGTACTGTACACGACTGAATCTCTGTGTGTACTTGCGCAAGGATTCACCATCCTTCTAGGGGATGAGATGCAAATCACTCACCTGGCCAGGAGCTTGATGGCCAACCAACTCGTGGCACATGTCCGACCAAGAGGAGATGGAATCTACTGGCAGGTGCATCAACCACAACGTGACGTTGGGCTTGAGCACCAACAGGAAGTATTTGGTGAGCACCTTGCCATCCCGAGCCCCGGCAGCTTGCATCGCAATGGTGTAAACGCTCAGGAACTCGGACGGATGAGTCTTGCCGTCATACTTCTCCGGGACCTCTGGTTTGAACGTGCGGGTAGTGGGCCACCGGAACTGCCGAAGCTCACGGGAAAAGCTGGACAACCTACCTCGTAAGGCAGGTCACCAGAATCCCCGGCGCAGGCCTGTATGCAGTGGGCCCTGCATGCCTATCAGATTGATGGCATGCTTCCCGTCGCCGCTCGATGGTAGTTCGAGCGTCCTCTTCAACCCGCTCCCGAAGAACCTGACGTTGGTCGCGACGACCTCGTGGATCGGACGAAGCCGTGGATCTATCATCACGGGCATCGACCCGCCGAGCCGACAACCGCTGCTGTCGTGGCGGAGGGGAGTGTAGCGTGGTTGTGGCGCCTCCGGCCCATCCGCCGTCGGCACGCGCTGGCTCGGTGGACCGACGCCGCGAGGGGCCTGCCTCCTGGCATTGATATTTATTAGCGTAGCCAATAAGGCTCTGGATAGCAGCCCTCCACTCCTCTTGCTTCTCCACGGCAAGAGGGAAGTCGAGGAGTAGTTGCACTCATGGTAATGCTTCTGCTGGCATAGGTGGCAGTGACAAGCGCGAGGAATGGGAGGTGCTCGAACTTCTAACTATGTTAGAAGGAGCGCCGTCACGGTTCCGCGGCCGTGCGCCATCTTGACCAGCATCTTGGCGTGCATGTCGGCCCTGCGCATCTGGAGAATGATGCAGACAAATCTTCCCACGGTGGCGCACGGGGTCACCAACCTCACGGAGCTGCTCATCGCGCACGGCCTAGAAGGACCGTGGCGCGGGCGCCGGCGGGGGTGTCTTGGAGGTCGTCGCGCCGCTCGTAGGCAGCACGGCCCCGCCGTTGGACCCTGTGGCACGTGGCTCATCATCTTGGGCGCGAACGATGCCGCTCGCTTGGCTTTGGTTGCCCAAGTGTCGTGGATGGTCGCAATCCGCACCTCCGCCACCATCCGCGACTACCCCGTCGCCCGTCCGCGCTGGCACGGGTGGTTCGGCTCCAGAGGAACCGATCGCCGTGATCTCCTTCTTCTTGGGAGCCATAGTGATCGAGGAAACGGCGTGCTAATCGCTAGATTAGGTTTGCAGAACTCTCTTCTCCCCCTACCTGGCGCGCCAAAGATGTCGGGGAAATCGACACCTACGGGACCACGAGGATCCCTTCTACGGTTCGGTAGGGAAGAAGGGTGGTGCAAAGAGCAGATCTAATGATCAACATGATGGATTTTTACCCATATTCGGGCCGCTGAGAAGCGTAAAACCCTAGTCATGCTTGAGTGTATATTCTGTGTTCTTGAGCTTCGGCTAGTTGCTATGCATGCAAGCTAGGCCGAGAGGTTCAAAAGTTCGAATCCTCCTCCAGTACGCCATGGGCCGGCCTCCTTTTATATGTCCAAGGGGTTGTTATAGTGGCATACAGGAGGTGTAAAGTAGCTAATGTGTTTATATTTATCCTCGGCGTCTTAGAACAAACGCATTAAATGCGTTGCTTATGTGCCCTTCAGCTTTATCAGGGACATGAATAGAACCCGTCCCGTCCGCCGCCGCCCCGCTCCATCTTGTCACGCCTCCATGCCGACGAGGCATGCAGTGCCAAGTTGGCTGGCCAGCTGCTGCGCTGGAGAGGTGGCAGGATCCTGACGAAGATCTGCATGCCACCACGTAGATGCTTGCTAGGCTGGTAGGCCGGCCACTGCGCTGGAGTGGTGACGGGTTGGCGGAGTCTTGCCGCGGTCTTGCCGATGTCCCCGACAAGGATCTTGCCGGGGACTCGCAGACGTCCCCGACAAGGACCTTGCCGGGAACTTCGTCTTGTAAAGATCTGCATGCCACTACGCATGCGCCCCTGGGTCTTGGCCTTAATGTTGTCGATGGTATCAGAGCCCTCAACTTAAAGGGTGGTGCTCTTGTTATTGCTCTGTAAGTCGTCCCAACAAGGATTTTGCCGGGGTCTCGCAAGCCGTCCAGGAAAGGATCTTGCCGGGGGTCCAGCTAGTCATTTGTTCTCTGGTCTTTGGCTTGGCCGCTTCTCTAGTGATCTTGTTTTTATCCTTGATCGCCCTCTTCATGCCTCGCCGCGCGTGTGGCTATGACTGCCCGTGCATAAGTATGGGGTGCTAAAGGGTCCAAACTTTAGTACACCAACAAAGCCTGGGGGTGGAAAGCTCTGAGCAAGGAGCAGGGGAGCATCACATTCAGTCCCCTCTTACATCACATCACATTCACTCTGTCACTCATACAACAGGGGAGCATATCATGCCTATAGAGATGACACAACCGACCTAACAAGTACCTATTTTTGCTCACGCTTACCGTTCATGGTGTTTAGGAGCTCCAACATTATTGCATGCTTATTTCGTTTCTACTTCTGGAAAGAACAGTTGTAATGATAAAGACACTTAAAATTTTCTGATGTGCTAAAGGGAATGAAAGCACCACACCGCTTGCTTGAAAGGAAGAAAGGTACTCAGCACAGTTTTTGGGCACTTTGCTTCTTGAAAGGTATGCGGAAGCGCGACCTACCATCTTTGCTTCCTCTTGCTCAGCTGTCAACGCTCCACCTAATGCACGCATGCCTTCTTTCGCGCCCATGCGCAGCGCATAAATACAAGCGTACGCACTACAGCCAAATACACACAGGCGTCACAGCGGCGAAACACCGACTACTCAATAGAAAAACCATGGCCACTGCCGCGCTCTTCTTCGTCCTCCTCGCCCTGGTTACCATGAAGTCGCAGACCGCGTCGTCTGAGAAGGAGACGCACCTCAAGGTGTACTGGCACGACGTGGTGAGCGGACCGGACCCAACGTCGGTGCCGGTGGCGTACTCGGCCACGACCAACACTTCCAAGGCAGCCTTCGGCCTCGTGATCGTCATCGACGACCCGCTCACTGACGGGCCCGGCCTCAACTCCTCCAGGCTCATGGGCCGCGCCCAGGGCACCTACATCGCCGCCGGCAAGGACCAGCTGGCGCTGCTCATGCTCATGAACTTCGTCTTCACCGCCGGCAAGTACAACGGCAGCAGCGTCGCCATTATGGGTCGCAACGCCGTGTTCACCGAGGTTCGTGAGATGGCTGTTGTCGGCGGTACCGGCGTTTTTAGGTGGGCTCGGGGGTACGCGCAGGCCAGGACGCACACCTTGGACCTCAAGACCAATGATGCCACCGTCGAGTACAACATATTCATCAGGCACTAGTTCCGGCCGTGGTCAAATTTTACCTGGAGTTAAATACCATGAATAAGAATTGTGTGTTCAAACGATAATATTTTGTTGCTTTTGGAAACCCTTTTTCCGTTTTCCGTGCGATGTCAATGACAACTGATACTGTTGCTGCTTATCTATTACAAGTCGTTTTTTCTCGTTTGGATCTCTCATTGTCTTTTTCTTGTTCTTTTAAATATTTTTGATCCTGTGGATACTTTTTTTTGACATCATCAGGTCGTTCTCCCATCCACGTACTACACAACCTATGCCTAGCTCAACTGGCCAACTCATGAGCCCCAAGATTAGCTTCTCTAGGAGTATGCTCGAAAATGACATGAGGGAAATCGCATGCGCTGCAGCTCCATAGGATAGCTGGCCATTATCCCTTGTCTCAATCACATCGACATTGTCCGAGTACACTTCCAGTCGGTTGCACCCTAGTGTAGCAGCTAGATTTAGACTAAATCTTAAGGCCATTGCTTCTGCCATAAAGGCATCTCCACACCACTCAAATGTTCCATTTTCAGCACCAATAAATTTACCATTTCCATCCCTAAGAACAGCTCCATAGGATCCTTGAAGCATGTCACCATCAAAAGATCCATAGACATTCAATTTGACGTATGGTCCTGTGCATACTTGATAACTCGACCTGGTCTTGATATTGTATTATTGTAAGGCCGGATGTAATTGTTATCATCTTCGTGTTAATATATTACTCAAAAGGAAAATTATTTACTCACTTGCTGTTGCTTTGATTCTCATCAAAATGGTTGTCGCCGGCGGTATAGGCGTTTACAGGTGGGCCTGTGGCTACGCGCAAGCCAGGACGCACACCTTGGACCACAAGCCCAGCGACGCCACCGTCGAATACAACATACTAATCAGGCACTAGTCTCGGTCGTGGTTACCAGAGTTTTTCTTTTTTGTTTTTGCGATTAAATTTTACCTAGAGTTAAGTACCGGAATACGAATTGTATGTTCAAGCGATAATATGTTGCTTTTGGAAAACCTTCTCTCGCAACTCGTGTGATGGCAATGACAACTGATACTGTTCCTGCTTATTCGTTACAAGTCATTTGTCCGCATGGACTCTCTATGTCTTTTTTCTTCTTGTGTTCTTAATATTTTTTGGTCTTGTGTATGCTTTGGGCGTGTTTGATTGACTGCAGTACCCCCAAACAGGCTCAGTGGATACAAGAAAAACATGTTCCTTTGTGGACAAGGAGAGTTGACTCGCATCGTCACGGATCTTAAAGCAAGACAAAGCCTGGCTTGCTAGGAACACTCAATTCCGCCGTTTTCAGCGGGCTAGGCTGAGTCAAGCACAAAAAGGGAAACTCCGTGCACGGCGGAGCAGGGGGATTGGGCGCCGATATGGCGGGACGCCGAAATGTTCCAGCATGGGATGGCACAAAATCTAGCCTCCCCCCCCCCCCCCCGGTACACAGGGTAAACATTTCTAATACATGTTTAACATTTCCAAATACAAGTTTAACAGTTTTTTCATACATGGTCAATATCTTTTTGTATGCATTTTTTAAATTCTTATTTTTGTTTCAAATACAAGACTAATATTTAAAATACATGATCAAAAAATTTATATGCACAAATTGACATTTTTTAAATGTCTATTTAAATTATTCAAGTACAAGATTAAAACAATTAGTACACGGTCAATATTGTTTCTATACACATTTAACATTTTTTAAATGCTTGATTAACAATTTTAAATACTTGGTTAACATTTCTTTCAAATGTTTGATTAACATTTTATTAATACACGATCAACTTTTTTCACACACATTGTATATTGTTTGTATAATTTTTTTATATATAGAATAAATATTTTATTTATACACATTTAACAGTGTTCAAATGCTTGGTTCAATTTTTTATTACATGGTAAACATTCTTTCTATTTAAAAAAATGTATGTTACATGCAAGAAAATGTTCACATGTTTCAAAAATATATTTGAGACATTTTTTGACATGTATATATGAAGAATGTTCACATGTATTTGTAAAAATGTTTGTCATGTATTTCAAAACTGTTCAAACGTGTATAAAAAATGTAACACATGTATTTGAGACATTTTTTCTTTATGGTTTTATAGTTGTTGTTTTTTTCTCTTTTTGAATAGTTTAAATTATTTCTTTTCTTCAGTTATATGCAAACTTTTTTATACACATTGTGCATTATTTGTATACATGTGAAACATAAAAATTTCAATGTGGAAAAAAAATTGTTAACGCTTTTCAGAAATATTTTCATGACATTTTCAAAAAATGATTATGCAATGTTTTGTACCATTGAAAAAATGTTAGTGACATTTAAAAAAAGTCTAACAGTTAAAAAATGTATCCTGATATAAGTCAGTCGAAAAAGTCTAACACTTAAAAGATACCCTAAAAAATTGCATGTATTTGTAAAATGGAGGGAAGAAAACAGTAAAAAGGAAAAGGGTGAATCCCGGTAGAGAAAGACAAGAAAAACATGCGAAAGCTTTCTAAAACGGACCTGAATTGGCCCATAACAACTTCCCAAAACCGCTCCTAGAAGCTACAAGAACACACCTTCTGTGCAAACCTGCTGGCGCACGTGCCAGACGATAGACGAGCTACCCTCTAACTACCAAAAACGTTTCTAACACTTAAGCACTATACTACTCCAGCACAGCCAAAAATGTGTCCGACCAATTCCACTTTTGTTTTTTCAGTTTCATGATTTCTTTTGGTCTTTCATTCTCTCTAAAGCCTGCTAAGAATATTCTTTTACAGGCTAACATGACGTGGCTGTCATATGGGCTAAGAAAATTCGCCTACTGCGTGGCGGAAAATGGACCAACCCAATACGATAGGTTCACACAATTCTTTTCTATGGTTTATTTATTGGGGTTCTCCTGTTTTTCATAAGTTTTCCTCGAGTTTCTTTCGTTTTTCTATGGTTTTCTTCAGTTTCTCCTTCTAATCGTTTACATATTTATTTTCTTCCAGTCATATTTTGTTTCTTTCTTCTGTTTTCACCTGTATCTTCCATTTTTTTTCTTTGTCCTTTTTTAACACATGTATATTTCTTAAGCTACATTTGGCGTATAGATGAACATGTTTTCAAAATATTAACATGTTCTAAAAAATTCATATAAAGTTTTTCCTAGGCGTTGTACATTTTCGTTGTACATATAAAACAATTTTTATACATGTTTAACATTTTTCAAATGCATTATTAAAAAAATCGAATATATATTTTGTTGTCTAATTCTTCAGTACACATTTGTGCTGTGCATATAAACATTTATACAATACATGATTAAATTTTTTCAAATACATGAATACTATTTTTTTAAATACATGGTTTTGAACATTTTTTCGAGTAAGTCTTCAACATTTTTCAAATAAACATTGACTTGTTTATTTTAGAGCGACAAAAAAATTGTACTTATCGAAATTTTTGTTTAGATTGTATAAACATTAGAAACCTATCTTTGAAACACATAAGTTTTTTGAAAAGGTAATGTACATTTCGAGAATGGTTCAAAACATTTTTTATTTAAAAAATTATTTACTTTAGAACGTATAATTTTTTGGAAAATTTCTACATTTTTGTGAAAAGTGTGAACATTTTCTGAATGTTACAGACATTTTTAATACTATAATTACTTTTTAGTGTTATAATTACTTTTAAATGAATATAAGTTTTTCAATATATGCATTTAGATAGTTTTGTTTTTTCAAATGTCGTATGTAAAACGTGTAACCTCGTGTTAAAAAAATTAGAGTTACATAGTAGTTTTTGTTTTCTTAAATAATTTTACTTTTTATTTGTGTCATTTTTATGAGTAACTTTTGTATACCGGATGTACAGCTCTGAGCTTTCTTTTAGAAAACACACAATCTTGATTATTTCTTATGCTTGGTCCATGTAGTTATTAGTTTTGCAAACTAGAGTAACATACTATTATGTTTAATTATTGTTGCTGATCATATTAGAGCCTCACGCTCTCCTTCTTAGCATCGCTCTAGCGCTGCGGCAAAGCTCATAAGGATACCTCCGCCAAGGAGCTACGATATGTGGAGGCACATGCGATGCACACTCCCGTGATGCCTCATTGGAAGACTTGGGTTTTCTCCATAGATCTTGAGACATTGCTAGTGGTGGCGAGGGGAGAGGAGCAGATGGAGGGTGCTGTTGGCGGTGGGGGTCGAGTCGGGACTATTTCTTTTTGGAAGAGGGGACCTCATTAGCAAGCCATCAAGACAACTAGATGATACCCTACACATTGTTGCGGGGCTTGGTCCTAATATGTTTTGATGAAACTTAATGAAAATTGAAATAGATTTAATATATTGTATTTGATTATTATATAATTGTAAATTCACATAGAATATAAGTAGTATTCTCCATGCATGTTGAGAGAAATATAATTAATATGATTGATGAGGTGGCATGTGGGGGCGAGTTGGGTATGTGCATGTTGAGAGAGAGTAGAAATAGTATTTATCCCATGCATTTTAAGAGAAATAATTAGTGGGGCGAAGAGGTGGCATGCGTGCATGTTGAGTGCGTCGAGATGCTGGGGATCAACTATTTAGGTATATAGGATTTATACTCCCTCTCGTTCCTATTTAGATGGCACACACGTATTTCAACAACTAATTTGATTAAAATGCGGGTTTTGTGTCACAAACATTATAGGCAATTTCTATTGAAATGTAGTTTCCTATAATATAATTTTGTTGAGAAAAATGTGCCCCATTATTGAGAAAATCTATGGTTGAAGTTTAATAACATAGTAATCACATCGCCCTTCTATCACGTCAAATTCACACACACACACACACACACACACACACACACACACACACACACACACACACACACACACACACACACACACACACACACACACACACACACACACACACACACACATGATACATGTGACACGACCCGGCGAACAAGTACCGGCTTATTCAAAACTTTCCTCACACAACGAGTGCATGGAGTTGGAGAGCTCCAACATTCCTTTTTCAACTACTGGCCCAAACGTTCTGTATGGACTTCAGTGCAGCACTGCTACAAGTTTGGTGGCGCAGGGAATGCTTGAAAGGTACGCACCACCATGCATGTCGACCACCGGTAGCATTATTGCACATGCGCAAGCGCGACCTATCATCTTTTATCTCTTTCTCCCACATTTCATTTCCATCTCTAGTTTTCTCTATATGTACATGGCGACTTGCGCACGCCACAACCACAACAGGGATCTCGATCGTGCGAAAAATGGCACCCATGAATGTGTTCGGCCCAGCCAAGTCCACGAACGTAGCAAGGGCGCTGCTCAGCCTGGAGGAGGTCGGTGTGGAGTACGAGGTCGTTGACATGGATTTGTTCTAGGCCATGGAGCACAAGAACCCCGAGCACCAAGCCAGAAACGTACTTACTATGTTTATTATCTTGACTAGTGCTAGCTATCTACTCTTCCATGGCTGCACTGCTTGTTCAGTGAGTGCTAATTAACGTTGTTTCTTTGTTGCTGCAGCCGTTCGGGCAAACCCCGGCTCTGCAAGATGGGGGCCTTGGTCCTCTTCGGTGAGCATCACATCAGTACTTACACATTAGTAGTCAATTAATTAACTTGTACTTCCTCCGTCGAAATTAGTTATCCAGACGAGGTAGTTTAAAATAAGTGTCTTAATTTTATACTAACTTTAGTATAAAGTTCTACTAAAGTTGAGACACTTATTTGAAAACGGAAAGAATGTAATAGTGTACTATCTAAAATAATGTACAAGATGCATGCATGCTAGTTTTTCTTTTCTTTTTCGGGGTACATGTATGCTAGTCAACTGCCGTCTCAAAGCTTATTCTACTTCATTCTTGTCTTCAAGAATCCCGTGCCATTGGCAAGTACACGCTCCGCAAGTACAAGTCCGACCTTCCGAGGGAGGGTAACCTAGAAGAGCATGGTTAATAATAAAGCCAATTGTTGGCTATAAGACGTTGTCATATCATTTATAGCCAACATATATAGTTACCCATTACCTAATGTGCGGCAAATTAAAAGGGCAAACGATTTTCTTGGCCTCCTCGACACTATTAGGACACAGGTTCCCTGCGGGAAGAACTTTATTATGTAGAAACTTCAAATGCTCATCGAGGCTTTTGTCTGTCCATTTGTTTTTGGCCTTCGTCTTTAGAAGTTCGAGCGTGAAACTCAAGCGGGTCACCTCGGGATCGCAACCGTCATACAATGGAGTCCTCGAGTCAGCTTCAAGTTGCGCCAGCTTGGCCTCCTCTCTAGAGGCAGCTCTCTCGCTAGTCGTACTCTTACAAAGGAGGTCATGAGGGCAGTGGCGGATCTAGGATTTGAAACCAGGGTGGTCCAATTTTTTTTACAACAAACATGGCATGTCTTCACTCTAAGTAATTACCAATACCACGTAGAAATATATATCAATGTGCTCTTACAATCATACTAAGTTTCTCAATTAAGTGTCAATTTTGCATAAAAAAAACTTGATAGTGCATACCTTACCGCATTCGACATAGTCATTGTTGGTTTTTGAGTTCACTCTTCAACCACAACCGGCATAAGCACAAATTATTCAATTTACTCTTCGGCCACATCCCGCATATATCTTTCTTCCCTATCTTCATAGCACGTTGGTGAAAAAGTTTTTCAATATCTCCGTTCCTCTTCACTCTAGAATACTTCTGCAATAAGAATTTACATTCTATTAGTCATAAGTTCATAATGACACAACTGAACAGAAAAGATGCGCAAAATAGTGTGTGTGCTCGTCGGCTCATGTACTTAGTGCACAACAAATAGCAAACCCTAAATCAAAAAATAGGGGAATGGTCAATTGGTGAGCGGGTGCCTCAAATCAGGCCGACTAGAGTGCAGAGTGCGCACTAGGTGGCTGCCGCCGGCGTGCAGGGGCGGTAGATGGTCGGGGCAGGGTAGGGTCGCAGGTTGACGGGGACGCGGCTGGCGCCAAGCAACAGGCAGGCCGCGGGCACGACGGAGAGGAATGAGTGGAGGAGAATAGTAAGTTAGCGGGCGTAGTGTCGCTGGCCTCAACCGCCGGCCCAGCGTGTCGGAGAAAAGTATACAAAGATGTCTTGCCTGCATTCTAACACGAGCGTCGATGGGGCGATGTGGCCTGCGCGGGATTCCAGTGTGCGACAGGTCGCGGGTTTGATTCCTGCCGGCGCGGAAAATTTTGTCTATTTTATTTATTTGTCGAATTCGACGAAAACTTGCAATGGAGTCCGAATTGCTAACAGAAAAAAAGTCTGTCACATGAGCCTTTTTCCGCAAAATAAAAGGGCATTTACGTGATTACGTATAAAGCAAGGGGTTATTCTGCAAAAAAAACATGCCAGTTGGCACCTACCTGATGGGCCCTGCCGGTCAGATACATCATCAATGCTTGTTTATACGTGGTTTAGACCTTTTTGTAACGGCTCGCCCCAGACTTGGTACTGACACGTAAAAATTTCCAATCTTGGTATCAATTCGCCACCACCGCCCTAAATGTGGTACTATCGTGTAATTTTCTCGAGAAGAAGAGATCAATTTGTTGGGCGCTGGCTGCTATGAGCCAGCGAGGTAATCTGGATGTCAATTACGCTGATATAGCCATATAAGAAACGAGGCAATTCTGGACATCAGTCACCTAGATACCTATCACTTTTGGGATTGTGGATATATCCATATAAGGAACAAGGCAATTGTGGACATCAATCACCTAGACATGTCACCTAGATACCTATCACGCATGGGATTGTGAACGTGGGCTTGTGGCTACCTCATGGGCTAGCTACGGGATTTATATTAAAAAACATTTAATATGTGGATAAAAAATATTTAAGGTCTATTTATCAGATTATATGCGGGTACATGGGTACATGTGTATGGGTTGTGCTAAACCATACACGTACCCACTACACCCGATGGGTTCAAAAGCAAAGATATCACGCCAAAACCGAAAATATGACCTATCCTTGAAGAACAATCCACTTTTATGGGAAAATGAGATCATCAATATTAGCCAAAACTTTCACCCACTCATGGAAAGAATGTTTCGAATCTCCACATTTTCAATAAAAATGTAAGCATTTCTATGATGTACTCTCCTATAAAAAAAATGTCTTTCCAACAAAGATAATCATACTAGATTCTAAATTAGAAATAAAATTTTCCATGCATTTTAGAAAAATGTAAGTGACTTTAATTTTTTTTATACAATTTTTGTGACAATTCCTTATAATCTAAAAACAATTATTCCATACCCTTGAAAAAGGACGTTACATTTAAAAAATGTTCATGTGTTTCAAAAATATGTTTGTGACTTTGTAAAGGAAATTTTTATACAATGTACAAAATGTTTGCATAGTTTAAAAAAATGGTTCGTATCGTTAAAAATTTGGATGAACATGTATTTGAAGCTTTTTTAACATGTATTAAAAAAAAGTTCCAAACATGTCTTTGAAAATAATGTTAATCATGTATAATGTTTTAGGAGTATATGAAAAATGTATAGATGTGTAAGGAAAAAAGTAGACATCAAAAATATAGTTTAAAAAGATAGTAATCATGTATTTGAAAATCTTAATCATGTATAAAATAATTGTTCCATATGTATCTAAAAAATGTTCAATGTGCATACAAAAGTAGACGTCAAAACATATTTTGTAAAAAATGTTAGTCATGTATTTTGATTAAGCAAAGTCTGGTATCGATCCATCTAGATGCATGGAGCTTGACGAGCATTTGAAACTAGCTTGCCCAAATGTAATAATTTCAAGTCACGTGACAATAGGGATGAAAGATTACTCCTCAACATCCATGACAACTGCTCTTTCTGTGTTGAATTTCATGTGCTGTTTTTTCATGTGATCAAAATACATGGCACCCGTAAGTTCTAAGCTTGTAGTTTGCGAGGCCCTTGGATAGCAAAGGAAAAGTTTGAACTATCCATGGAATGGTCTGGTGACTTTGAGGATGCGGTAAGAGAGTATTTGTCAGTTGTAACTCATTTTCGTGGAACTGTGGAACAACAAATTAGAACCAAAAATTGGTGGAATAGTCTGGTAACTATTTGATACAAAAATCCAACAAATAGTATATTTATAAGATCACAAGACGTATATTGTTTAAGAAAATAGATTTCTTTCGGTTTAGCGGGTGGGGTTTGTACTATAAAGGAAAATTATCAGTGAGGCTTACTCCTAGATGTAGTGCCAAGGTTAGTACTTCATACACATGTTACCAATTATCAAACATTTGGTATGTTAGTATATCCATATATATTTTCACATCTGGAAGTATGTATGAAATTTAATTTAATAGGGTAAGAATCCACATAAAACATCACTAAAGTAGTAATGTAATCTGGAAGAACATTGCTAGGTTAGTTGCAAAAAAATAAAAATATATAGAGTGAGTAGCTGCAACCTAATTTACAGGGCCATAATCTATAAACCATGATTTGCACATCAATTCAAATATTAAGTGTGTTCTTTCTCTCAGTGTGCTCTCACATCATCAAACTTGATTAGAGCATGTAGAGGTAAATTTCAGAATAGAGCATAGACTTTATCTTTCAGTTGAGAATATGAACGTAACGTGGTAACAAAAAAAGGCGATTCACCCAACAAAGTTGTTTAATACATCAGAGATCATAAGGAATATAAGAAAAGTAGTAGTTGTAAGCTCTGGTGTATCGCCAACTAGGACAATCTTGAAGTTGGTAAAGTGCTTGTCCTTCTCAGTTCCACACTGGTTATGCTAGATTCCTATAGAGTTAAGAATGTATTAATAAACACAAAATATAAATCATATATTTGCGAAATATAATGCCCATAAGGTGAATCTCACCTAAATTGCTATCTTGAATAATATTCTTATTACACCTATCCTTAATGCATAGTGGATTGATCTTATCGGTGTTGAATAAACTCATGTTAGCAGTTTGGCCCAAACTTTGCTAGATATTTGACATGTCTCATAACGAAGATGCCACTATTCCATAAAAATAAATGAAGGAGACATTGCAATAGATTATCGGTGTTGAGTAAACTCATGTTAGCGGTTTGAACCAAGGAAACTATGTTGTAGCATAAGTTACATGTTTCATGCCGCACCAACAGTATAAAATCAATGAAGGAGACATTGCAATATATTATATTAACATTAAGTGATAATTCGGTTTAGGGAAAATGGAATGAACTTATGAATAACTTATAGAAAGTTCCATTGGGTGTATCGTAGCAAACATAAATACACTAAAAGGTATTTATTAATCTAAGTAATGTTGGATTTGACATCTCTATTCTTAGTTATAAGCATATAATATCTCTAGCAAATATACAACATAAGGTGATTGGGAAGGAGAGGAAGAGGTGATTATGGGGTAGAAGTTCCACACTGGATTGAGTCCTCTGTCTCTGATACTATCGTCGATGTTGTGTTTCCATGTATTGTGATGCAATTATACATTGCCACATTATATCATCTATATGCTTATATAATATAATCAACACTTCATAGATTGTTTTAATATTCAAATATAGGAATCTTAGGCGAAGTGAATTCAAGCCTACAAAACTTGCAAGTACTAACAGTTGAATATCTAGCATATTACAATAGTGAAACAATTCCTCTTACAAATTAATGTCCAAATTGGTTGATCCATTGATTTATATATACCCAGACTTGTATACCCATAGTGGACTCTCCCGAGTTCTAAGTCTTGCTAACTTAAAGTTACTACATTTGGTGGTCAGACAACCCATTTGATGAGCTAACCAATAGAGGATAAAGTATCAGTGTTGTTGATGATGACATAGTACCGCCATAGATATATTGTTGAGTAAACAAACTATGAATTGGGGTGCGAGTCATATTAAATATAAATCAGGTGGATTGGGATACAGCATGAAAAATGGGTTTCAGGTGTTTGTCACTGGCAACCGTAACGGCGTGGACGACAAATATTTCTCATAATTTCGGAAGTGAAGCTGTTCATTGATAAATAAGTATTTTTCTTTAGTGAATGAAATACCTAAGATCAGAAAATAAAAAATAAATAATTGGGTTTCCCTATTCATTGGTCCACAACACTTACTTATCAACATAAACATATCAAATTGTAGTTTTGTAAACCCAAAACTATTTTTCAAAATATGGAATCATCCACACGGTTAATAAATAGAGTTACCATAAAAATATATATGCAAGAGATAAACTTGTAGCATATTTTGATTGCTTAGATCGTAGCATATTGGACTAAGACTTGTGATACTAGAGTAGTAGCAAAACATTTTGGTCTAAATCTAGTGGGCGGCAGCATTGCTGCAGGTTGCGGATGTTGTGTTTCAACAAGGTCAATAATTGATTATAAAATGTCGTCCATGGTTTTCATCTTAGTTGGTTCCACTGGCAAACCAACACGCCATAATTTTGATGGGTCCATTATTACCGATTTTCCCGGCGAACATATGTGTATAAGGCTATTAATAATTCAACACAAGATATCGTGAGGGAAGGGTTGCGGTTACCATCGGAGAGCAATGGACCGACTCCTTGAAAAAATAAAGAGAAGTGAGATGAGGGCCGGCCACTAGATGCTTGCATGATATAGCAAGGTTAACAATGCCCACACCTTGACTGTCATCAAATTCCTTAGGGTTGGCGTCGATGAGACGTTGTGCAACAAACAAATTTGAGGTAGCGTCCAAACTCCATAGTTTCGCTTCGTAGAATTTGCAGTTGAGCTTGCCAACGTGTAAATGTGGCTCATGGGGTACGACGGAGTACACTGCTAAGAAAACCTGACGGCTACATGGCTCATGACGTGGCTGATCTGGGCAGCCGCGGGATCTCTGTGCACCACACGCCTAGCTAGGCCACGTGTCTCGACACTAGTCGCACGTGAAACGATGATGTCTCCTAAGGTGTGCATGGCTAGGTAGACATAGTACACTGTGCCGGTGCCAGGTATGGTGTAGGAAAATGTCAGCGACATGTATTTTTGATTTTTTAACTTAGCATGTGATGCCTTATGTGCATGGGATTATTGATTGGAGTAGACTTGCCTAAGAAGTCAAGCACTGTCTTTCAATGCTTTTTTTTGCAGGAAGATGTTTCGGAAATCTCGGGTAGGCAATCATGCTTGCATCTTTGTTTTATCCCTTTTTCTTCTGGAGTCAATCACGCATGCAAGATCCCCCATCAAAAAAATTCTGCATAGAAAGAGGTAAAGATTGTCAAGTTTTCTTAAATTAACGTAACTCCTCATTTATTCGCTCATAAGAATGGTGGCATCAGTTACAATAAAAGGGATAATCCAATTAGGGTCATCATCCATCCAGATAGTAGGAGGAGCTAATCTGGCTAACTTAGCTAGTTCATGTGATACTTGATTCTCATATCTATTATAGTGTTCATGGATTACATGTGAAAAATCTAGCACCGTGAATTCACAGCCATCGAAGACTGCATTTGCCACCGAAGAAGAAGATCCTTCTTGCATTGTAACTATAACCTCATATTTATCGGAGTTAACTTCAAGCCGGTTGAATAAAACTGTGCGGTCAGCTTAAATCCAAATCTCAGCGCTATGGCTTCCATTGTGAAAGCATCGAAACAAACATCCAATTTCTCGTTCACCGTTGCTACACAAGCACCCGAAATATACCTGATAACTGCACCAACTGAACCCTGTAGCGTATACTCGTTGAAACTAGCGTCAACGTTCAACTTCACATATCAGTTTCTTGGTTTTGTCCAAGCCCCACTTCTCGTGCGGTCCTTCAAAACGCATGCGAGATACTCCCTCCGTTCCCAAATATAAGTTTTTCTAGAGATTTCAACAAGTGACTACATACACTACCAGAAACTTAAATTTTTCTGTGGGCCGAATTATTTTCCTGTCGGGCCCGCACCCGGCGCTCAGCAGAATACATTACACTGTCGGCCCTTTTCTCCACGCCAGCGATACGTTACATTTACCTGTGGGCTGGCCAGAAACTGACAGGAATAAGCAAATTGGCGCGCGCGGCCCACTCAAAAACTCTACCGCGCCACAAATCTCAGTCCGCGCGGCACAAAAAAACAGCGTCCCGCCATCGAGCCCATCTTCGCGCCGGTGCCCACTATATGGATAAGGACGTCCTCCCAAAAATCCCCCAAATCCACCTACCCAAACCCTAACCTCTCGCCCTGCCCCGGCCTCCGATCCGCCGCCACCTCCGACCTCCCAGTGCCGACGACCACCGTCCCCATGGCCTGCGCCCGAAGTTGCTCGGCCAACGCCCCAACCCCGTCCCGGCGTCGTCGCTACCACAGCCTCCGCCTTCCACTCCTCTGTCCCCGCACATCTGACGCACTCTCCTTCACTTCGACGCCGACCCGCTTCATCCATTGCCTGCTCCGACCATCCGCATGACGTCTCCTGAAGCACCCCATGGCTGGCTTGTCAACCATCAGCCACTCCACCTCCGACACCATCCCCAGCTCTCCGCACGGTGCATCTCCTCCAAACTGTAAGTCTGCAAGCGTAGAATTTTGGTTTGCTACAGTTTATTAGGTGGTAATGTTTCTAAGTGTTTCTCTTTCAAGGCCTATTTTGCATATGAAATTGGTTGTTCAATTTTTTTCAGGGCGTATGTACCATCTGGAAAAGCCATTAGTAGGAACTTGATTGAAATTCGTTGTGCATTAGCAGGTTTGGTGAGTGTACTTTTTTTTGTCTTATTACGTTGGTAGTTGGGACAACTAGTACATTGGGAATTAGATTTATTTTTCTCTCCACTCAGTATACATCATGCAACACTCTCTTTAATGCAACTTTGATTATATTGTAATCCACTGTATGCATACTTCTCTTGAGATTTTTTAGCCCCATTCACATTTTCAATGTAATACATAACTATGCTGCTATTTTTGTGATACTATAAATTGTTTACATATTGGTGGCAACAATTTGAGGTCTAATTTTCCTAGCTTGCAGTTCATGTAGACTATGAGCAAAACTGAAGATTCAAGATCTATAAGAGACGCAAGCTTAGCTCTACCTCTTTATCAAGGTATGGTATTTTATTTGTGATGAGCCAATAGCTGCTATGTTGGTTCAATCTGAATGTTACCTTCCATCCTACTCTTCTTTCTTATGAATCTTTGTCTCTTACTATCCAGTATGGCAACAGTTAGTTATGTAACTTACTTGTACATACCTTTTGATTTACTCTATTTCATTATGTTGGATTTAGGAAGAATTGAGAAGTGCGCACATTGCAAGTTGGAAGGGATATCATCATTGCAACAAAGAGGTTGCAGCAAAAAGTTGAGGTTATGAGTCGATGGCAAGAAATTGTATAATATTCTTCAAATTGGTTAGAAGATCCTGGAGGCTTCTTCCAAGTTCCTACTAATGGCTTTTTCCAGATGGTACATAGGCCATGAAAAAAATTGAACAACCCATTTCATATGCAAAATAAGCCTTGAAAGAAGCCTCCTGTGTACTATTCTCTATTGTTAGAATATAAAAGTAATTCAATGATGCTTTGGTTTCATAGTATTATCGGTTGTAGTGTGTGACATTGATGACGAACCTGCAAAATATTTTTTGCAAATCTCCTTGAACCTAGAAACTAAATGTTGATTAGCACCTATTTGAGATTTGATTTTCCTAGTTTGTAGTTCATCCAGATGAGGACCGTTGGTATGTTTTCATCTCCAAAGTTTTATCATGAATAATTTTAGAACAAGTTGTCTCTTATGTGCTCAGTATCATGAGATCTGCATTGTGTTAGTAGCTGTTATGTTGGTTTAGTCTGAATGCTACTTTTCTTTCTATTACCTTTGGATCTTCTATTGTCTTACTATGTGGTATACACTAAAAATTTCTTCTCTAGTATTTTTTGTCCATATCTTGGGATCGCTTGCATGGCATCATTAGTACAACAGGGAGGTTTCTACAAGGAACATCATCAGTTGCTTTGGCTATTTACCAAGGTATGGTTTAAATTTGTCATTGTACAACTAGATAAAATTTGTGCTTGTACAACTAGATAAAGTTTTTGCTTGTACAGCTAGTTAAACCAGACTCGTGAAGATATGATAAGTGCTTGTGTTATCGGTTGGAACATGCTTAAAAAAACAAAATGTAACTTAGATACATATGCAGTGTATGGCGGGCGATGCTGAAATTTGAGTTTGACTTTAAGAAGTCTGAAATTAGTACACTTAACTCGGTTTTTTCTTCTTATTATACAGTTTTCTGGTCGAGCAGTTGCACTTAATAAATACTATAATTTGAGCTTGACTTGCAAGAAGCCTCCAGTAACTTATCTACTTGGTCACCCTGGAGTTGAGGAGTTCTGTGAAACTAATAATTCTGTCAAACTAATCCAAAAGCATGTGCCCAGGTTGTGAGTTGAATGGTTTTTGTCAGTTGCATGAATTTTATCAAATCTGAGAAAGGATACAGACCAAATCGGACAATTATTATGATAAACTGAGATACCAAATAGATAATGATGATTATATCTCATAGATGTTCCTGCTTCTTGTTGTCTTCATGTAGCAAACTGTTGACACTAGCACATTTTATTAACTTTAGTTATATCCAACACAGGGTACCTTGAAGAGCGGCTTGCAACCTAAGGTGCAGGAAAACATTGTACAAAATGAGGTCTCATGTTGTGAATATGGAGTTTATGCACTTGTAATTTTTAGATGATTCACCTATGTATTGTTGACCTCATGTATGTAATTGTATTGGAAGGTATCTGAATTAGCACCTGTATGGTTGATGTAAACTGTTGATACTGATATTGATGTGCCTGCACTCTAGTAATGTAATAATCATGTGGAACACATATTAAGATTTTTTTTTGTTAATCTGTTATATTTTTTTCCTGACGGTTATGTCATGACAGGGATATAACATTTTCCTCATTTGTCAAACCTGACGCTGGTGTAACCCTGTCATGCCCAAACTGTCAGGGAAATAGGGAAAACCTACAGGAATATAGTTCCTGTGGGCCGGCCGACAGGCATATTCTGGTTTCCCTGTCAAGCTACCGCTGAGGGCTAGCCCTGATGGTAGGCCGACAGGAAAATATTTTCCTGTCGGTTTACCCTATTTCCCTGTCGGTTCTTGGCTCACAGGAAAATTTCAGTATTTGGTAGTGATACAGAGGAAAATGAATGAATCTACACTCTAAAATATGTCTACAAACATCCGTATGTTGTAGTCCATTTGAAATGTCTAAATAAACTTATATTTAAAAATGGAGGGAGTATATTTTTAGGTGGGGGTCTATTTTTCTTTGACGTGCAAGCATGCATAAAAAAGTCCGCATGCTTGCGACAATATATGGAAGAGGGTGGAAACGTGGCCAAGTTGGTTACGCTTTTCAGGTGGCAGACATTTTTTTTCTTTCACGTGTAGATGTGTCAAGTTATTTTGCGCCCACCATATTATGGTACGCAGACCAAACGGTTATAGATCAAAATAATAGCTGACCCACACGACCGAGGGTCAATGTTTTCTTATTAATATGAAATTTTCTAGCATATTCCTCTTTTTCTTTTTCTCGATAAAGGATGGATTTTATTAACTCAAAATGAAACATCAAATGGATACAAACAAAATGAGCACACACCCGGCCTCTGCATATCTACGATGCACACAGCCAACATCAACACACACAAGTAAACACACGGCAAACAGCAAAGTCATATAAGACCAAAGCTATGCCTAAGTGAAGAAAAAAAATACTAAAGCTGTCAAAACAGCAATTGACAAACTACAACAACGACCGTATCCGCATCAATCGTCTCTTGACACCACAAGGACAACAATGTTCTTCAACAGCAACGCCTTCAGAAAGGTAATGATGCTCAAGCGCCGCCGTCACTGGATCCAACCACCAGAGGCCAGATTCTAGGTTTTCACCTGAAGAATGAGTCTGAGCATATCCGATCAATGCCTTCAACAAGGTAACGATGCAAAAACATCGCCATTGTCAGGTATAACCCACTCGGGTAGACCTAGGGTTTTTCAACCCGGAGCTCGAGACTGGGTACTCAACAAGCACCACCACATCGAAGTCAATATGTGTTGTCACCACCACTTTTCCACAATCCCAGCAGCTACTCGCGAAGCTCTAGATCACACCATTGTTTTCGCTGCACAACCATATCCTCTGCGTCAAGCCGTCGTCCATAGATTGCATCTTACCGTCGAAGGCAGACTGGCCGGTGAACTGTTCCATGGCACATGACCAGGGTAGTCGGTCGAGTGCCTATTCCTGTTTTTCTTTGTTAATCCATCAAGTTCTTTCAATATATAATAGTAATAATAGATAGATTTGTTTCTCCTACAACTTTGACCAGCTTTATGCTCCACATTGTATTGCATGCAAGATTCATCTTTTTTTATATGGACCGGAGCAGAGAAGCATGTGGTTGCTCTGCACGGATTTCCTCTTTGGTAAAAGAAACAAAAAACTCCATAATACTCTTTGGATCGAGCTAGGCTAGTGCTTCCCTCTACATTCTCTGGCAGTGAGAGATTTATCTTGAGCAATTAGAACAAACACATTAATAAATTAGAACATTTCAACAGCATTGCACATTTGTCGATCTACTCTTTGCAAATCTCACAAAAATAAAGAAGAACAAAAAGCCACAAACACATCACATCAGTTATATATAACAGTCTGTCACAGCTCACAGAAACACATAGTAGTAATATAGAAGGGTCTTTCCAGTAATCTAGTCACTAGGTAGCTAGAAGAGTGCATACATCGATCTGATCCCCCACCATGCATCATACACATCCATCTAGAAGAGTGCATACTACTACGATCCGTTCATTCCATCACAGACAGCGGCACACGAATTAACCATAATTTGTGCCACGTTAATCAATCACTAGCCAGTAGATAGATAGATGGCAAGACTAGAGTACCTGACTCCATATATGGCGTATATAGGTAGCGGTCATGCTCGCTGGGCATGGATCATGGATGGAATCAAGGGTCGACGAGTGCGCGGACGCCGATGCCGAAGAAGACGCAGAGAGGCACGATGAGCAGGCCGTAGTGGGCGATGAACTCGGCACTGTCGGCTTGCACGCGCACAGGGTAGCTGCCGAAGGCGCCGGCGACGAAGGCGTTAATGAAGTGGAAGTAGGTGAGGATGCTGACGGCGTGGGCGAAGGCCGCGAAAATCCTGGGCGAAGGCGTCCAGGAGACCGGCGCGAAGGCAGCCACCGTGGCCGCTGCTGCCTGGGTGCCGGCGGAGAGCAGCAGCAGCAGCCCGTGGGTGCGCATGGCCACCGCGTTCTCCTCGTCCTCGGTGGCAGCGCAGGCAGCCCCCTGCTGCTTCAGCTGGGGGTGGAGGGTGGTGACGCAGAGGGCGAAGGTCGCCGCTGCCAAGCCGAGGACGAGCTGCACACACGCCACCGCACGTATCTGCACCGTCGCCGCACCTGCTCCGGCAACAACAATAACAGCGAGGGGTTGACGGCCACCGGCAGCACCACCAGCCTCCATCGCCGACGCCGCGCACGATCGAGAAACAAAGCAGCTACCTCCTCTGTGGCCTGTGTGTAGACTGTGGAGAGGAGAATGAGATGGACCTCGATCGGTCTCTGGCACACGCTATTATATGAAGACGGACGTGGACGCGACCAGGCAGAGACGATGCGCGGCAGGTATGCATGTGAATGTAGATGGAGACGATGCGCGGCAGATATGCATGTGAATGCAGATGGAGACGATGCGCGGTGCATGAGACGCCGCAGCTAGCCAGCTAGCGCGTGCACCATTTTGGGTCCGGTGAACCAACGAGCGGTGGGATGGGTTGGATACAGTTTGCATATTCAATAATGCGAGCTAGTTTTCCACCGTCTCGTAGAAATTGACTACCGAGTTTGGTAACTCGATTGATCCTTAAGAATAGATGATGAAAAGCCTTGAAACAAACAGGGCACATTTTTGGATTTACTCTTTGTATATCTCAAAATAAAGTTGAAAAAGAGCCACAAAAAGGAGAGTCGCAGTTGCTAGCAGTCTGTCTAGCACGGATTTCACATTCAAACCACATAAACGCATAATATATAAGTGTTTTCCAATTACTTGCTCCATGCCATGCATACATTAACTAATCAGTTTTGCTAGAACTCATCTAGATGAGATTTAATTTGGTCTCATTCACCTTTTATAGCCATTGGATGTGGTGCTATAAGATGCGTGTGTGCTGATATGGGTTGTATCTGTTCTTGTTTTTCAGGTGAATGAGACCAAATTACGTCTCATCTAGATGAGTTCTAGGTACTCCCTTAACTAATATGCTAAATCACTGATATGCTGGTACGTAATATGTTAATTCCGATCCATCACAGCAGCACACTTATGAACCATATATAATTAGTGCCACACTAATCCATTTTAGATCGTTGGATCGACCGAGCAATAGCAGAAACGATAGGGCGGCCAAGATGCGTGTGGAACTTGCAGTGCATGTGATGCTGCAGTTGCTAGGTAGCTACCATTTTGGGCAACCTCAATTTCTGGCCGTTCAGCAAAGCAGTAGCCCCCTTCCATGAAACTACCCACTCACGCCTTTGCTTCGGGGTCCAGTGAACGAACATCTGGCTAGGTAGCTACCAAGAACTTGCAGTGTATGAGGAACTTCAAAAAATAGGGAAAAATTTCTTCGATTTCTTTCTCATGTTTTAATCCATGCATGATGATGCCAACACATAATACATACTATCTTTATAAAAAGAAATTAAAATTGTAGGCATGTTCCAGTTTCCATGGGGTAAATTAAGAAAGAAACGAAGAGTTTGCATGACATGCATGTTCTAAGGCAACTTCCAGGTGGTACCTGCAGCCACATGCATGCATGCATGCATACATACATTGTCCACCGTAGTTCCAAGTTTGTTTATTTTCTTTCTTGAAAAAAGCGTGGTTTCCCTTCAAGTCATCTTGCATCAGAATGGCGTGCAGTGCAGCTGCACCCACATTTAGGCTGGTGTATAACAAGATGAAAAGTTATGAAGTCAATAATGATAGCTGGTCTTCCACCATCTCATGCACACAGCAACTTTTTTTTTACTAAGAACAAACACAACTTATTAAGGGAGAACGGACACAGTAACTTGTCAAGGGCAAAACGTAAAAAAAATGTTCCCCTTATCTTGAAAGGAAAAGAAAATTGTATGTTCTCCAATGCTCTTTAATTTCATTCCATCCGTTTGGTCGTCGGATCCATAAATTGCATGATTTTCTTCTGCAACAAATTGCCAAGAATAGAAAGCTAGGTCCTGAGATGAGATAAGGAAAATGGGTGGTGCATCCCACGACCCACATGGTTGGTATCATTGTTACTCCCTCCGATACAAAATAAGCATCGCTGGTTTGAACTGCGGTTAGTTTAAAACCACATCGTATTCTACGCAATGCATGACGCTATGTAACGATGTAAATGTACAAATGAATATCCTTTCTTTGAGTTACGAATGAATATGTGATACTCGCTATGTGCACTGATCAGATGTGATAGAGATGGGTCGGAGTAGAGATGCACGGGGCTGCTCTGCACGAATTCCTCTTTGGGAAAAAGAAACACCCATCATTTCAGGCTACACGCTGCTAGCGTTGCATGAAAAGATCAACTAATCATGGAGATCGCTGTACTCCCGCAAAAGAAGTAACAAACTCATTACAGTAATTAACTTGATTGACTGCATATATCCATGGCACTAAGATAACAACCTGCGAGGTAATTGGATTAAGCTAGCTAGCTACTGCCTCTCTCTTGGCAGCGAGAGATTATGTGATAACTAGCACAAAAACATTAGCGCGCAGCACCGGAAGTCTACCGGAGATAACAAGAAATTAGCTGCTGTGTGCCGAGAGCTTGGTAACTGGATTAATCCTGAAGAAGAGAAGAAGAAAAGCCTTGAAACAAACAGCGCACATTTTTTAATCTACTCTTTGCATATCTCAAAATAAAGGACAAACGGTGTCACAAACACATCACAGTAGCTAGCAGCTCCGTCTAGCACAGATTTCACATTCAGATGAAACCACAGAAAAACATAATACTATATAGAAGTGTTTTTGCAAAATTACTAGATAGCTCCATGCCATGCATAAATCAACTAGTGCTAGAGGAGTGCATACATATACGTCGATCTCATCATGCATCATGCATCGATCTATCATCACCGATATACTACTATATGCTGATTCCGACCCATCACAGTAGCACACTAATTTACCGTAATTAGTGCCACAGCCACACAAATCAAGCATTAGCTAATAGATGGGTAGAGTACTGATCTCTCGACCCCATATAGCATAGTGAACACGCTGGCTAGGCATGGATCATTGGTGCACTCAAGGGACTACCACGGGCGGGCGATGACGAGTGCACGGACGCCGAGAACAAAAAAGACGCAGAGCGGAATGAGCAGCAGGACGAAGTCGATGATGACATCGGCCGCGTGGCTGTTCAGGTGGCCGGGGCAGCTTCCGACGGCGATGGCGCCCGCAACGGCAAAGGCGACGAAGAGGTGGAAGCCCGTGCGCATGCTGACGAAGTGCGCCAAGACGGCCATAGTCCAGGCTACGCCCAGCCTCCAGCTGTCCGGCGCGAAGGTGGCCACCGTGGCCGCCGCTGCCTGGGCGCCGGCGGAGAGCAGCAGCAGCAGCCCGTGGGTGCGCATGCCCACCGCGTCCTCATCGGTGGCCGCACAGTCACCTCCCTGCTCCTTCAGCTGTGGATGGAGAGTGGCGACGCAGATGGCAAAGGCGGCCGTCGCCAACCCGAGGACGACGTGCACCCTCGCCACCGCACGGATGGCCGCCACCGCGGCACCGGCACCTGCGGCGGGTGCTCCGCCTCCGACACCAACAGCGCCACCACCAGCCTCCATCGCCTGCGCCTCGCACGCAGCTAGCTGTGACCTGTGACCTGTGTGTGACAGTGTGAGTGAACCGGAGAGGAATGGTTTGGTTTGGAGCTCTCTGTGCTGTGCCTGTGCCTCGACCTGGATCGGTCTTTATTATATGCAGAGACGGCCCATGGACAAACCTCCATTTTGAAGCTCTGTGTGAGAGAGGGAGAGAGAGAGTGAACCGGAGATGAATGGTTTGGAGCTCTCCGTGCTGTGCCTGTGACCAATCTCGATCCATGTGACGCTCGGCTCCACACCATTTTGAACCTGTGTGTGTACGTGTGTGGACCGTGAACCCGAGATGTGCGTGGCTCTCTGTGCAGATGGACGATCCAGCTAGCTCTAGCACCATTTTGGCAACGGCCATTTCTGGCTATGGGAAAAGAGCAATGCTAGACTTACGTAAAGCTAGCTACGTAATCTACGTATTAACTGACGTGTATAATTAGGATTGGCCTTTGGGTGAGGCTGGGGCCCACACCCCCCTGAAAATCGGGGGGGGGGGGGGGGGGGGGAGGGGGATGTTTAGATTAGAGAGAAGGTTTCGTAACCTTGCGTACGTTCTCTTCGTAGGTGTAGGATTTTCGATGGGAAAAGCATTATTACATTGCATCAGGTGCATCAGTGAACCGAACGGTGGATGGGTAATGTTTGGTCACCAGACCGGACAAGGCAAATTGATGGTGCATCCCACTAGTCACATGGTTTGTATCCGTCGGACTATTGTTTTGCAATAAAGGCAGGGTTCTGGTAATTTCATTGAGATAGGAAATCTAAAAAGAAATAAAGGTACTTCTTTTAGGGTAGAATAAAGGTACTTCAATAATGCATTAAGATAGAAAAAACAGAAAGAAGGGACATCAATTAACGTTGAGAGAAACAAAGACAACAGAGATTCGTGCTGAGATATGCTGCCTGGACCATTTCAAGGACCAATACAGTGGCCTTGCTGAAAATACAACGATTTCGCTCCTTCCAAATATTGCACACGGCATACATTGTAGCCTCTCCAAAAGGCACCCCCCGCATCTCATCCTCGTCGACTATGTTAGTGTTCCACTAGTCTTCAATGGAAGAAAAGTTGTTCCATCATGGCCGCCGAGAGTGTTGTAATAGTTTTTTTTTTCTCGAATACGCTACTATGAGCATATCATTGCATTGATAGAAGGGATGAGAACATACAGAGTGGCATCGTGGTCACGTACACTACAAGGCATGCCCATGATACAAAGAGAGCATGAGATGGGTTGCTCAGCCCAGACAACCTAGACTACGCTACAGGGATAATGTTGTTGAGTCCTTTGACTCCCGCAAGGGACCGGGAGCGGGCGTCGTCCTTGATCGACGTCAGGAGGGAGGCGGAGGAGGGCGCGATCTTGTCAAAAATGGCTGCATTGCGATGACGCCAGATGGACCAGGCCGTAAGGGCGGCGATAGTGGAGAGCCCACGTCGTTTCTCCAATGCAACAACGTCAATAGCGCTGCTGAGCCAGCTCAGGAAGTCAGTGGAGCCATCCGGCACGGGGATCGCCGGGCAGCACCAGGAGAGGATGCCGTGCCAAATGATGCGGGAGAAAACACACCCAACCAAGAGGTGGTGAAGGGTCTCATCATATTGGGAGCATAGCACGCAAGCGGGCTCATGTGGAAGACCACGTCATGCAAGCCGATCCGCCGTCCAACATCGGTTTACCGAGGCAAGGTAGAGGAATAACTTGACGGAGAGAGGGGCCGCCGATTTCCAAATGAGCCGCCAATGCTCGGAAAATGTGGAGCCAGTGAATAAGGCATTGTAGCAAGAGGAAGCGGAGTAGTGACCACTCTCCGTCCAGCGCCAAGAGATGGTGTCAGGCTCCTGGGAGAGGACGATGGTCTGCAAATGGCGCCATAGGTAAAAATACTCAAGGGCAGCAGCCGAATTGAGATGACCGTGAATATCGCTGATCCACATGCGATCCTGTAGACCCGATGCAACAGTACGCGAGCGACGGCATCGGCTCGGAACAAGGGCTGTGAGGCTTGGGGCGAGCTCAGAGATAGAGTGTCCTTGGAGCCACTTGTCTGTCCAGAAGCGGCAAGTGAAGCCGTTGCCTAGGGACCATGCCGTCGAAGCGCGGAAGAACCGCAGGGCCTCGAGATCCGAGGGCGGCTGAAGATGAGACCATGGCCGAGAAGGGTCAGAAGCATGAAGCCAAAGCCAGCGCACTCAGAGAGAAATGCCGGTGCGGTGTAGATCGTGAATTCCGAGCCCCCCAAGCTCGATCGGACGGCAAACACGTGCTCAGCTAACAAGGCAGGATCCAGAGCGGGCGTCTTTTCGTCCATGCCATAGGAAATCCCCGATGATCCGGTTTGCTTTCTTGAGGATTGGTGGGGACAAAGACATGGCCAGCAAGATATGGATTGGCATGGCCGTGAGGACTTGCCGGACTAGGGCAAGTCTTTCGCCGCGCGAGAGGAGGGCAGCTTTCCAGGTGGCCATCTTGCGCAACAGTTTGTCAATGAGGGGTAGCAGGCTGGTGACTGGCACCTTGCGGAGGGAGAGGGCGAGGCCGAGGTACTGGACGGGGAAGGCCACCACCGGGCAGGACAGGGAGGAGCCCACATCTTGGGAGACCTCCGGAGTGCACTGAATAGGAGCCGCCGCGCACTTGGCGAAGTTGGTGCGCAGCCCGGACACCGCCCCAAAGAAGTCAAGGAATGAACTAACAACAGCCAGCTCAGAAGGATCCGGGTGGCAGAAAATGACCACATCATCCGCAAAGAGAGAGATGCTCGAGGCAGCCATCCTTTCAATGAGGCGTCGAATGATGCTCGTGGTCACCGCATGCTACAAGAGCGAATTGAGGGCGTCGATCACTAGGATGAAGAGCATAGGTGAAACGGGGTCGCCTTGCCGAAGGCCTTGGCAGTGGGCAATGGGGGGGCCGGGCACACCATTGATCATCACGCGAGTAGATGTCGTGGATATGAGGATGGAGATCCACTCACACCATTGGGGCCCGAAGCCAAGATGCTGAAGGACCTGGAGAAGAAACGTCCATGAAACAGAGTCGAATGCACGGGCGATATCCAGTTTGAGGAGAACACGGGGGAGCCGGAGTCCGTGGAGTTGCCGCGCCGTTTGCTCGACAAGGAGAAAGTTGTCGTGTACACTCCGACCCGCAATGAAGGCACTCTGGTTGGAGGAGACCATCTCGCCAAGTCTAGGGGCCAGCCGCGAGGAGAGAACCTTGGCAAATAACTTAGCCACAATGTGAATAAGACTGATGGGGCGGTAATCGAACAACGTGGTAGCATCAGGCTTCTTGGGGATCAGAGTGATCGGGGCCTCGTTCAATCTCTGGAACGCCTGACCATTGAGGGAGTAGAGCTTATCAAAGATAGCGCACATGTCATGCTTGATGATGTCCCACCAAGAGCAAAGAAATTCAGCGGTGAATCCGTCCAGGCCTGGCGCCTTGCCCGAACGGAGCTTTTTGATCGCCTCCCAAATTTTGTCGGAGGTGAACGGAGCCTCGAGCTCGCCCAGAAGAAAGGAAGGGTGGCTGATGGCCTGCAGATTAAGCGTGGCGGTGCGTCCATCCTGAGATCCAAGGATAGCAGAGAAATGCTCAAACGCGGCGTGAGCAAGGTCGGCCTCTCCAGAAGCCCGTGTCCCATTGACAGCGAGGTCGAGGATCGTGTTCTTCTTGGCGCGGTGCGAAGCGTGGATCTTGGAGAAGGCCGAGGACGCATCCCCCTCTTTGAGCCAGCGCAGACGCAGTCGCTGACGCACGATGGAGCGATGGAGGGACGCGAGGCCGAGGTATTTGCGTCTGAGCTCGCGCCAGAGCCAGGTCTCGGCGGTAGACAGGGGGTGCAAGTCTTGGGCGGCGTCAAAACGCGCAATGAGTTCTCTGGCCACACCAAGCTGGGTGTATAAACTATTAGTGGCCCGCGAGCTCCACCTCTGAAGACCGCGCGCCGTAGCTTTTAGACGCGCGAAGAAGCATCGAAAGGGGTCTGGATCGGTGGCTACCGAAGTCCAAGCCTCCTCGACGGTGTGTTGAAATCCATCCAGACCTGGCCAGAACCTTTGGAAATGAAAGCGCCTGCCTCCGGCGGACGGCGAAATCCAGCAAAGGGCAGTGGCCAGAGGCCGCAGAAGAGAGGCATCGCAAGAGGCAGTGGGGGTGTGAAGTTTCCCAAGAAGGGGTGCAAAGAACACGGCCGTTGCGAACAAGGGTGGGGTTCGCTTGCTCATTGGACCAGGTATAGCGTCTGCCATGCATGTAGATATCATAGAGCCCATGATCGGTGATGAAGCGGCGAAAGCGGTTTATCGTTCTGCAGGAAACGCGATCATTGTTCTTATCAGCCAGCGAGGTGATCATATTAAAGTCGCCACCAATGATCCAGGGGCCGGAGATGCTAGAGCGCAGGTCGTGGAGCTCAGAGAGGAAGGCCAGTTTCGCGTCGTCTCCCTGGGGGCCATAGACGCCAGTGACCCACCAATGTTGCCCGCCCAAGGGCGAAGAAACCACCGCGGACACATGGTGGTCGCCGATCATGGGGTTGGAGAGAGATATTTGGCAACTTTGCCAGGCAAGAATGATGCTGCCCCGGGTAGCAATCGTCGGGAGGAAGTAGAAGTCATCAAAAGAGCCACCAAGAGTCTCGAGGATGAGAGCCGGCGAAACCGTCGATAGATTGGTCTCTTGTAAGCACACTATGGAAGGAGACGCGGAGGAGATCACAGTGCGAACCGCAGAACGCTTGGCCCGGCTATTTAGTCCGCGGACATTCCAAAACATAATCTTGAGGTTTACATCCATAGAAACGACATTGATACACGGGTGTCCGGACAGAAGGGCACAATCATGCCGAGAGCTGGCACGACTGGGGGTGAGGAGCCAATCCATCGATGACGGCCAGGGGTAGGCGCCACCCATAGAAATCGGCAAAGGCACAAACCACTTCGGTCGCGAGAGGGCGCTCGAAAAGCTTGTAGTATCGATCCAAGATAGCATCTGAGACTGGCTCGTCGTCCTTCAAAAGGCCTAAGCGGAGGAGCAAAACACGCTTAGCCTTGGCCTCTGAGTCAAGACCACGATCGGTCTTCACGATCCGCACGCTATGGCGCGGGGTGAAGTTGGGAGGCACCGCGCATCGGCCTCGTCACGTAGGGGTGGGCAAAACGGGCTGCACCACCGAGCTGATCGAGTCCAGGAAACCATGCAGAGGGGCGACGTGGGCATCTGCACGTTGCATGGTAGTGCATGGGGAGGGGGAACGTGGCTCGTCCTGGGCCACAATCACGGGCGGATCAGCATGAGTGGGCGCAGGATCCGCCACAAGCCGACAGGAGGGGTCTGCCAGGGTGGCCCGGGGATCCGAAGCAGGGGTGACAGAGAGAGGATCTTCCTCGCGGACCATGCGGGGGGAGCTGGTTGGCTGCGAGGCCGAGGCTTCAAACGGACACGAGGCGGGCCCAAGGACAGGGTCAGCAGGGCGATCCGGCTCAGGGGTTGGGGGGATCACATCCACCACCAGAGCTGAGACTGGAAGGGTCGCCTCGGGATCCTCGGAAGGCGCAGCTGTCAACCGGGCCAGATTGGTCGTGGCTGATAGCCGGGAAGGTTCCGGAGACACGGGGATTTCGCGTGTCGCATGCGGAATGGGGGGGGGGCACGTCGGGGACGCAGGGCGCGTGACCAGCTCCAAATTTTTAACTGGTCGAGTTGAAGAAGGCTGACGCTCGGTCGTTGCTTGGTCAAAAGGCGCAGCAGGCCACGTCAGGCGGGGTGGCGTTATGGTGCGGGCCCAGCACGCCCTGCCAACCCCGAAAGGGGAGTGCGCGGTGGCGGGAGCCAGCGCCACCACCGGAGCCAGAGCGCCGCCGGCGTCGAGGAGCAGAACCACCAGAGCGCCGGGGGGTGCTCGTGTCGTCGCGGCCACGGGCCGAGGACCGGAGGGGAGTCGCGGTCGGAGTTGTCACCACCGTCAGGACCTAGGCGCGACAACGACGGGGACGGCAAGCGGTAGTCTTCTGTCTCCTCGACGTGGATGTAGACAGGGTAGCGGATGAGAGGCCTGGCGAAGCGAGAGACACGGTCAGGGTCTGCACAGTGGTCTACGCCGTCACGCGCCGGCAGGAGCAGCTCGGAGGAGCGCGGAATGCAGTCAGGGTTGGCCGTCTAGGCGAACAGGCGAAACTCCGACAGATCCCGGCCGGAACTTGTCTCCGGAGCCAAATCCTCGATGAGACAGAAGGGAGTGAGCAGAAATTCGGCGGAAGAGCGTGACCAAGCGTGATCCAGAATGCCGCGGATCGAGATGCGCACGCGAAAGCACGCGGTTACCGGCTCACCACCCGTCAGGTGGCACCACGGGCTGAACAGGAGGCGGAAACGCGGGGCGCGATCATCTCTGGAACGGAACCGGATGAGGAAGTCGCCGGGGAAGTGGGGGTGGACAGAGAAGTCACCACGGCGAAAACCAAAGGACGCGCAGAGGGCCGCCGTGACCTCGTCGACGGAGACGCCGCTGCGGTTGCCCGCAACGGTGGCCACAAGGGCAGACTGCAGAGCGAGCTCTGCCTCATCCATCTCTTCACTCCAGGGGAGGTAGCACACCGCGGACGCCGGGCAGAGAGGGGTGCCCGGACATGGGGGATGCCGAACGAGAAGGCAGGCTTGAACGAGACGCGGGGAGAGACGCCAAGGGCGGAGAGGGAGCGCGCGCTGAGGGGGCGGGGGACGGAGCAGCACCGGCCACGGAGGAGGGGGGAGCTGCTGGCCGAGGCCGTGGGGGAGGGCGAGGCAGAGTGGACGACAAGATGCGCGGAGGCGCTCGGCCCGGCGATGCTCGCCGCCGACGACCCTGGGGAGCAGGGGCGACGACGCTTGGGCGGCGGAGGAGGGCGAGGAGCGGCGCGGAGGCAGGTGATGTGGCCGTAGTGACGACAGCGAACATCCCGGCGGCACTCCAACCGTCGGTGGTCCGGGCTGGGGCTAAGGCATCTCGGGCACTCCGGAGCATGTGGAGAATGCGGAGAGGCCGGAGCCCCGCGCGGGGGAGCGCGGTCGCGGCGCGGCGTCCGCGGGCGGGGCCGACGGTCACGGCCACGCACCTCCATTTCGAAGTGCATGTGGCTCCTGCCCTCGATGGAGGCAAGGAGGCCTGCTGGCACTGCACGTACGATCATGAGGACAATGAGAGGTTCCGTAGAGGCTGGCCTTGTGTGAGGCATCGTTGGCAGTGAGAAAGGAAAAAGGGGTTCTCGCAAGAAGAAAAAGAGAGAAGGTGAAGTGTGGGAAGAGAGAAAGAAGGGATTGTCGGTGTGTAAGGCATGCACGTATCCCAAGATCATCAATTTGACGAATGACATGAAAATTATATCACATAAAATCTATAATTGAAAACTTCTTTCGACTAAGAATTTAATGGTATGCCTTTTTTGGCATATACGTCATATTTCCTTGGTCAAACTAATAATCTAGCAAATGTTCATTTTAGGACCGTTAGAGATATATGGGAAGGAATAACGTTATCTTATGTTTCTCATCAATAGATCACCATTCAGATCCATCAAAAAGGAGAAAGTGAGATATAGGCATGCAGTAAACAAAGTTTGATGTTCCATGTTGTGATGCATCACGGAGTTTCACAAAAGTTTCCCAATAATAAGAACTACTCAAACCCACACACCACCCCGTCAAACAAGATTAGACAAGGCTTTCTTACATGTATCCTCACCTCCATTAATTTCCATGCATGCCATGCTAGTCCTTCATGGATGAATGTCTTTAATTTGTTTGGCTTTGACAAAATGACACGATATGTGGAGTCATGGACTACTTTTCAATGACACAGTGTCGTATTATATTACAAACGTGTGCCGTTTTGTCAGAAAGATTCCCTTTACATTTTTTTTTCCCTTGAGTGAGCACGTAGTGATCATGTCCTTGTTATTGCTACCGACAAATCATATTGGGTATACACCATGTCGATCGATCACCGGGCCAGGCTAGAACATTGCAGATGAATCCTTCCTCCTCGCCCAGCCTCTCAGCATGACCAACGATGTTGACGACGCAACTCTAGGGCTCGAGGATCATTGTTGTTATGTGTTCCCTTCTTCGACGAGCCAGATCAGCATGCCAGCATGCGTAGAGGATGCCAGTGAGTACATTAGCACCCCGCCTGTCAAGGTCACCATCAGTGGAAGGCCTTTCTTGATGAGGTGATGCATCGTGATCCGGGAGATCGTGCATAGACTGCAATGAAAATATGATCGGTCTTTTGAATATATTCCACTCTTATTGGAAAAGGTGCTCATCAATAATACCAAAAATGTCCGCCCACTCGTGTGTAAAATGTTTCATATCTCGACATTTTAAATGAAAACAAAAATATTGCGATGATGTACTTTCTCAAAATTCATTTTTCCTTGTTCGACAAAGATGATTATAATGGACTAGAAGTTATGGGTGGAAGTGGTGAATACAAACGAACTTTACTGGTGAAAAGAAAAATAGATGTCAAAAGGGGACCCAAGTAACCGCATTTTTTTAGTCAGGACCCAGTGTGTGATCGATCGTACAGATCAGTGTCTCAACAAGAGCACTTTTTTCAAAAACATACGAGGAAAAAAACAAAGTAGTACTACTACTATTGATCGGCGCCAATTGAAATGCCATGGCCAGTTATAGGTCCAGCTATATATGTCGCCTCTTGCAAGTTTGAGGCCTCACCTACCATTACATATTTTGGGCCGTCCCATAAAGCACGTCCGTCTTATCGGATTTCTCCAGCACCCTTGTTTCTCGCAAGCGGCCTAGCACAGTTGCAACTTTTTTCCGGTTCGCCTCACATCCAGTGTACTTATTAGTGCATACGATTCTGCTATTTTTTTTTACTTTCTCATCTTTTATTTATATTATAATCTAATATATATATATATATGGAAATTATTTGCTTATTTTCAAAATATGTTCAATGCGTAAAAAAATTTATTCAACGGGTGTTTAATAAAAGTTCATCGATTATTCATAAATAGCCTTTATGTGTTTGAAAAGCGTTCATTGTGTGATTAAACAAGTTTATCGTGTATTTGGAAAAGTGTTCATATGTTTAAAAAAATGTTTGTTATGTATTTTTTAAATCATCACAAATTAGAAATTGTTCATCATGTATTCAAATATGTTCACTTTGAATTTTACAAAATGTTCATCATGTGCTTACAAAATGACCATCATGTATTAAAAAAGTACATCATGTATTTAAAAAAAATCAATAGTTTTTCAAAAAATGACGACTTTTTGTAAAATAAAAGATAGAAGAAAACAAAAGAAAAAGAAACTAGAAAACCCAATAAAAATCAAGATAGAAACATGAATGAATCAGAAGCAAAGGAAAATCGGTTGACTGGTCAATGCATGGGTCAGTCCATGCAAGTGACACCTTGTGCATGACATGGACACTTTGACGTAGTGAGTGTCAAATAGGAGCCACTCACAAATAGTGCAATTGCAAAGAGTTGGGATGGAGGTCTCTATGTCTCCCCCAATGTCAATCTCTGCTCAGCTTCATCAATGCCGTCCTTCCTCCAAGATTACCACTCTTCCGCACTCCCCGACCTCTCTCCCGGTGAAGGTTAGAGGGGGCCAACACAAGATTCGGTCGAGGAGATCGATGGTTAAAACTGTTGTCTTGATTCAAGTTAGTCTCACGCTGTTTTATCTATAGTACTTTTCTTTCATCAATAAAACACTTATGTTTCGATTCAACACAATCTGACATTGATCCATCTTTTTGTTACGCAACAACGACGTTGATCCATCTGGATGCGTGGACCTTGCCAAGCATGCCAAACTAGCGTGCCCGAACCTAATAGTTCGCATCTTGTGACAATAGGGATGAAAGGTTACTCAATAGCGGTAAATATTAAGGTGAGTTTGTAGTATGGCACCATAATTAATCTTGAAACTAATCGCAACATCTGTTTTTTTATTAGTTCAACCATTTTCGAACCAAGGGAGTATCCAAATGGACAGTACAATAACTGAGACTCGACGGAATTACTAAAAGTAGAATTAGTGAGAATCGATGGACCTACACCACAATGCGCAACACATATAAGATTGTTGTGTCTTCCCTCGTAGATTATATTCACAAATGGCACCAATCAGTTATTTAGCCAGGATTTTGCAACACCCTAGGCCAAAAAACAAGGAAACAGTGCTAAACAATGATTAACACTCTACTGCAGAGCATGCTAGCAGTGGCGGGCGGGCCGGCGCCTGCCATTAATGTGCCACCAACTGTTAACAGGTAACCAGTGCAGGGCGAACAAAATAAACCGCCATTGGTTGAAGGGAAGGTGGAATCCAGTAAAGCACATTTCATCCCCTCGCTTCTTCTTCCTCGCACCTCCTTTCCGTCATTGGAGATAACAAAAGTCTAGATTCAAAGTCTTCTGTAGCAATGACGCTAAGGGAGAGTGTCCTGACCACCCTTTGTGAAGAGAGAGAGTGTACGTCCACCGGGGACAGCGCAAGTCACCGCACGAGCTGGCCATCGGAACGGTCGCGCGCCTGCAAGGGTGCATGGAAATTGGTCAATCTCCACCACCACTTACGCCCACCTGAAAAACCTAGTTGGGCAAAGGTTCCTTCCTCCCTGAAGCGATATGTTGTGGGCTTGTGGCTGCCCGCGACGAAGATTGAGGACGTCACGAAGCCGGATAGCTGGAAAAGGGTAATACACACATCTTTCCTCTATCGCGGCCTCTCATTTCACCTGCATAATTTTGTTTGTGGCCTCCTAGTCTTGTACGGTCGTCAGCTACATCGTGTTATGCCAAACCGAGTTCTGCACTTGGCTTGTTTCATCACCTTGTGCGAATGCTTCCTAGGGATCTCGCCACATTTAGGGCTTTGGCACTACCTCTTTAAGGTGAAGCTACATAGGGAAGAAGGTGCGGTTCCATATTGTGGGGGTGTTGTCATATTTGTATGTCTACACTGTACATACCGGAGGAGGAGATTGATTATGTTATGCTTATCCCTAATGTTGCAATCCTTTCAAATTGCCAATCATATGATTCATGTTGTCGGAGGGAGCCTTTCAAAATTATAGCGCAAGTAAACACCAGTGGAGAAGAATGCAAGTACATAAGAGATATTAAATGGACCTAAATAAATTAACTTTAATTCGTAGCCACGCTGAACAGTATATCCAAACTGTTGTCCGGATGCAAATCACTTCCATATTGTTTTATTTGTATTCCTTTTTCTTTCGTCGAAGGCTTTCCTGGCAATGACGAATTCACTGATGAAATACATCCATTTTCTTGACATGAAACACATCCATTTTTTTGAGATGAAAGTTGAAGCACATCCACAACGATTCAGCAAAAGTCTTGTAAACACGTGGAGCTTGCCGAGCATGTGGAACTATCGCTTGCTGAAACATAATAATTGTAGGTCACATGACAATAGGTATGAAAGATTACTCCTCGGCACCAGAGAACATCATCACGAGTGCTCTCTCTGTGTCGACCTCCTGAAGTCACAATTTTCTTGTGATCTAAATACATGGCGCTGGTAAATTATAAGGTTGAAGTTTGTGAGGTCCTTGGATACCAACAGAACAGTTCGAACTCTCCATGGGATTGTCTCGTGACTTTAAGGGTGCGGTAAGAAAATATTTGTCAGTTGTAACTGTGTTTGTAGTATTGTGGAACACCAAATCAGAACAAGAAAACTAGGTGCAAAAATGATAAATTCATGGAGCTCCATTAATCCTGGAAGTAACTGTGACATTACTTGTGGCTTTGTGGCATTACAATGAGGATTGCTTCCACCATTTTGTACCAAGGGAGTATCCAAGCCTAAAGCAAAATCAGTGAGACTCGATGGGATTGTGCAAACAATTAACGGAACTTTCATGAAACTGACGGGATCGTGCTAACTGAACTTTCTTGTACCATGCATCCTGGAAGCTACTCCCTCCGTTCCATATTTCAGTAATGAGAGAGAGAGAGAGAGAGAGAGAGAGAGAGATCTGATGCACGCGGTTGCTCTGCGGGAGTTCTTCTTTGGTAAAAGAAAAAAATAAAGAAACTACACCATTTCAGTCTGTGTCCAACAAATGCAACTGTCTTAACTTGGTAATTACTGCTGCCAGTGTTGCAGTATGTGCATGCTGCATGGATTCATTTGTTTGTCTATCGAGATCCATGTTAAATTAATACTCTGTCTAATTAGCAAACAGTTACAGTAGCAATATGATTGGTACTCTGTCTAATTAGCACAAAAACATTGATAATTTGCAACATTTCAGCAGCATCTCAAAAAATAAACGAGATGAAAAGGAGCCACAAACACATGACAGCAGCTTAGCAGTCTAGCACAGATTAATTTCACATATGGAATCACAGAAATACATAACATTGCATACATCGATTTCACCTCCCACCATGCATCATAAGCATCCATCTAACATTTTACTGATATACTACTACTATATGTCCGTTCCATCACAGCGGCACACTAATTAACCATAATTACCCGACGCTAATCAACCATCAGCCTATAGTAGTAGATAGATAGCTAGACTAGAGTATTTCACCTCATAGCTCGACCCTCGACGGAATCAAAGGGCTGCGGCCACGGCCATGGACCCGGCGAGGCCGACGAGGTAGAAGACGCAGAGCGGCTCCACGTCATCTGCGGGGAAGTCGGCCCCGTGGACGTTCAGGTGGCCGCCGCAGCTGCTGACGGCGAAGGCGGCCGCAACGGCCGAGACGCCCGCGAGGTGCAGTTTCCAGGCGAGGAGCAGCGTCCGGGCGTCGTGTGCCAAGGCGGCCACCACGGGCGCTGATGCATGGGCGCCAGCGGAGAGCAGCAGCAGTCCATGGGTGCGCATGCTCACCCATGGGTGGAGGGTGGTGAGGCAGAGGGCGAAGACCACCCCCGCCAAGCCGAGGACGATGTGAATCCTCACCAGCACTCGGATGATTCTCTGCGTCTCACCTACGGTTGCTGCTCCGACGCCAACAGCAGCAACGGCTCCACGCCCACCGGCAGCACCACCAGCCTCCATCCATTGTCGGTGCCGCGCACCAGAGAAAGAAAGCAGAGAATGGTGGGGTGGGTGTCTGGCGCAATAGTATATGCAGAGATGGAGGATAGACCGAGCAGAGACGGTGGTGGCGCTGCAGAGATGCATGTGACGCTCCAGCTAGCTAGAGCTTGCACCATTTGGGGCAAACATCCATTTCTGGCTATGGGCAAAGCAGTTGCATCAGTGCATCGGTGCATGGGTAGAGTTTGTGGTCAATGGTGGTCTAAAGCATCTTGCATGTGGGGCTTGCACTCACATGCAGGCATTTCCGCTGAGTGACCAGATGAAAAGAGAGATATATACTCCTCCACCATCTCATAGACAAAGTAACTTTCTATTTTATTTTTACAAGAACGAACACCTTTTTTAATGGAAGAGAGAAGACAGACACAATAACTTGGTAAAAGTAAGACAACAAACAATGTTCCCTAATCTCGAAAAAAGAAATAAGAAAAAGGAGCAGCATATTCCCTCACGCGGTTCAAATTTTCTATCAAACTATCATCTGATATGCTTTCCTTATCCAATCCATTGCCAAGAAGGGAAAGCTTGGTCATGAGATGGGACAAGGCAAATTGGTGGTGCATCCCAGTACCGATATGGTTGGTATCATTATTATTATTATTGGGGCTCTGGAAATTTCATTGACATGGGAAAACTAAAAAGTAAAGATACTCCTACAATTTATTAAGACAGAAAAAAAAAGATGAACTAACATCGAGAGAATTCCTGCAAAAAAAAAAACTAACATTGAGAGAAACAAGGAAATGAGAAAATTCGACGAGTACGATATTTGTGGGCTAAAAGCCACCAATAGGTAATTCTCTTGGTGACATATACAGTGGCCTCGCTGACAATAGAACGATTTATCTCCTTCCAAATATTGGACACGACATACATGGCAGCCTTTCCAAAAAGGAAAACACTGCATCTTATTGTTGTCGATTGTATTCTGAGTTTCACCATCCTTTAAGGGAAAAATGTCGTTCCACCATTTGCCACCATGAATGTTGTAGTAGGTAGCACAAGTTATGCAACAATTTTTTTACTTTTTCATGAACGTTTTTGAAAATTTCATGAATGCATGTCTAAACATGTGAACATTTTTTAAATTTCACAATAAGAATTTGAATGTATGAACGCTTTTTAAAATTGTCCATATGATGAATGGAGAACCCAAGCCTACGAGAATGCCAAGTTGTTTAAAGAAAAAGTTAAAAGATGGCATGACAAGAGAATACAAAAGCGTACATAGTTTTATATTTCACTAACATTTTCTTAACGGGCTGTGAGCGTTTTAATTTGTTTATTAAACTATTTTTTTCAAATATATATATAATTAGAAATATAAACAAAATAAAATAGAAAAAGTAATGGCAAAGAAACAAACGAAACAAATGAACAAAACCGTACGGGCTCTGCTTGCAGTAGGTGATCGTCTTGCTCGCTAAAATTATGTATAGATGCGGCCTACAATCCATCGGAGCATGTTGAAATTTCAAGGGTAGTTATAGAAGTAATGGGGTCACATCGGGATAGGCACACATTGATCGATCGCACAAAGGTGTGTTTCTTTCTCCTTGCTTTTTGCGAGTTCGATGCTAGCCTCGCCTACAATAACTTATTATCGGCCCAACCTTTAGAGCAAGTGTATCTACAGTTTTCTCTGGCGCCCTTGCTTCTCAGTAGCAGCCTAGCACGTTCACACATTTTTTTTCTCTTCACCTTTCCAACAGTCTACACCGCATGTATAGTTTTGCTGGTTTTTTGTTTTGCTTGTTTCCACATTTTTATTTATATATTGCTTATTTTACATATATTCATTGTGTATTAAAATTTAGTTGACAGGTGCTTAAATAAATGTTTATCTTCTATTTGAAAATAGTCATTGTGTGTTTGAAAATGTTTAATTGTGTTAGTAAAAATTCTTATCAAGTACTTATAAAAGGTGCTCATATATTTACAATAACCTTGTTCGCCTTTTAAGAAAATACCTTAAATTATAATATGTGCATCTTGCATCTGAAAAGGTTTTGCCTTGAATTTTAGAATAATCATCATGTGTTTACAAATGATCATCTTGTATTAAAAAACATCATTTTATAGTTAAAAATGTTCAATACGTATTTAAAAAAATTAAAAAATACAAGAAGGAAAATGAAAAAACAAACAAAAACAATGAAAATGGAAAATGGAAAAAAGAAGAAGGAAAACCGACAAACCAACAAAGTAAACACAGAATAAAGATAAAAGTAAAAACGGATGGTATCTTCAAAAAACTGCACACAAGTTTCCCAAAACTGCTAAAGGGCCATCTCTTTACAATAAACGAGACATAGCATTGCTCTTATTCAGTGCTTGTTACGTCCAAATGTTGAGGTTTCCCTCGGGCGGGCATGTTGAGCCGGCAAAGTTCAATGTCTGAGTTGTGCAGTTTTCTTTCTTTCCTTTGATTTTATTTGCTTGGTCTGTTTTATAAGAAATTTAAAGAACTGTGAACATTATTAGACAATGATTTAAAATTTTCAAGTAATTCTGCATTCACAAAATTACGAATAATTATAGAGAAAAAAGGCATTATTTTGGAAAAGAACAAGGACTTTTAGAAAATTAGGAACTTCTCTAACTTTAGAACATTTTTTAAAAATCGTGAATATTTTTGAAACCGTGAACATTTTTAAAATTTTGTGATTTTTTCAAATAAATCTATAGAAAATCCAAAAAAAACCTAATTAAACTAGGATAGAATGAATCTAAAGCAAAGGAAAAACCGACCGAGCAGGCAATACATGGGCAGCCCATGCGGACGGCACATATATGAGCCACCTCCACAAAGTGACTTTGAAAAGAGGAGGGTCAGAGGACTCCTCGTCTTCTCCATCTCGAATGATGTCAACCCTTGCTTGGCTCGTCGACAATGTTCTTCTTCTTCCAAGATCATTGTTCTTCTATACTTCCCAACCTCTCTCCCTATTATGCTTAAGGGGGCCAGTGCAAGATTGGGTCAATGAGATCAATGGTTACAAGGAGTTGTCCCGATTCAAGTCACTCATGCAATTTTATTTATTTAAAGCCTTCTTCCGTTATGATCATATTTACAGAAGGCTTTCCAAGGAATGACGAATTCACCTGTGAAATGCTTATGTTTTGATTCAGCAAAATCTGACATCGATCCTTATAGATGCATTGAGCTTGCCAGGCATGTCAGAACTAGCATGCATGAACGTAATATTTTACGTCTCGTGACAGTCAAGATGAAAGATTACTCAACAGAGGGAATGTAATTTGGGATTTTTAGTGACACCATCTTTAATCCCATAACTAACTATAGCATCTACTTTTTTTAGTCTTTGTTCAGATAGATCTGGGCCGCACGAAAGTGATGATTTGTTCAACCATTTTGGACCAAGGGGTATCCAAACGAGAAGTAGAATATCTGAGACTCGACGGGACAACCACACCATAGTGCTCAACACATGTGCCTTCCTCAGTAGATTACATGCACGATGGCACCAATGCCATGTAAATGTACGTGCGATCATGTCGTGTTTAAAATTGAACAGCTCCACGAAGGATAGTAGGAAAAAAGTTGAGGTATAACATGACACTTCATTAATAAGGGCAAGTTTCTTCCTTGATACAATGTTTGAGGCCTTTGCAATTTACTAGGTTCGATTACACAAGCGTGGAGTTTACAACTTTTTCCTTTTGTATGCTCTACATATCCATGGCCTTGCATGACCAGTCTAAATCACCATCCATTTCCTCGTCATTCTTACTTCTTCACTCTAAGGCTTTGTTTACAACAGATGGAATGTCGCAGAAAAATGAATACTTGCATATACATGCGGGAAAACAACAATTTTCCTACCCGACAGAAAAATAGGAAAATGAAAGGCAAAGAGATACCGGGTGGGTTGCTTTGATATGGGTCATATTGGTCCAAGTAGTAGTTTTGAGCTGTTGTGGGTCTTGGGATTCCTGGTCTGAAACCCTTCTTCCGGGTCGCCTTGGCCTCTTGCATAGCGGGGCAAAGCCATCTTCACAATCAGTGGCAAGCCTGATGCATTTCAAAATATTTTAGTGAAGATAAAATGTCAATTTTAGAAGTGGACAAAGAAAAATGGTTAAAAACTAGGATGGCATAAATTAAATAATTATAATATTGCCGGTTCTTCAACACTGGGAAAAATTAAGGTGGTTTTCTAATACCATCATGACAAATGCTCTTTTTGTGTGACTTCAACAAGCTTCTTCTGTTTTGTGTAATCTGAATATTAGTATAGTAGAAGCTTGAAGTTCTGGCCCGCTATGAAAAGCATGACTAAAAATGCCAAGTCCGAGCCCAGCCCGAAATCTGTAAATACTTGTATTTTTTATTTAACCATTTTTGGAATACATAGATACACTTTTATACAAAAAAATTTCCAATAAATTCTAGATTATATATGGGTTGGTCAGCTTTTTAAAATCTTTTGGGCTAGGCTCTTGGCAGAAAACTATGGCCCGAATAGGCACATCCATCTAGCTTTCGGTCTCTAGCCATTGAATTGGGCTACCCATGCCCATATATATCCACAAGGCCCATGGTATACCGAATGAACACTCCATTGATAAGTGTGTGGTACAAAGTATTTGTCATTCATGTTTATGGGAACATCAAATAAGAACCGGTAAATGTGGTGCAATCATGATCTAATTCTTGGAGTTGCATTAATCCAGGAAATAACTGTAAAACCTACTGTCTTGCTTTCTTTACCCCATTGAATTGAGCATGCATGCAACACAAATGTAAGGATTGGGTCCACAATATTTGTACCAAGGGAGCACCCAAAACCACAAGCATAATCAGTAAGATTTGATGGAACAACCCCATCACTAGTAGAAAACGGGCCTATTGTCCCGGTTCGTAAGGGCCTTTAGTCCCGGTTCCCGAACCGGGACTAAAGGGTCGTTACTAATACCCTCACCCTTTAGTCCCGGTTCAAACCAGAACCAGGACAGATGGGCCTCCACGTGGCCGCTGCCGGCAGCCCAGGCAGGGGGCCTTTGGTCCCGGTTGATGACATAAACCGGGACCAAAAGGCTTCCACGCGTCAGCAAGAGGTTTTTCTTTTTTTCTGTTTTAGGGGTTTAGTGGGTTATTTTTAGGTTGTTATTAGCTAGCTAATAGAGAGAAGTGTCCTCTCTTATATGTAGTCCTTGCAAGGACTACTATACATATGTTCATTTCACCCGCATATATATATATATATATATATATATATATATATATATATATATATATATATATATATATATATATATATATAACTCATGCATGCTCGCATCATACATCATCATATATAATAACAAGTCCTACTAATTAATCAAGCATCATCATACAACTTCTACTCGTTACTAATAATAAGTCATACGATCATCATCCTCATAGTCATCGAACCCAACCCTACATAATTGTTCTTAGCACATGATCATCAGTATCAGGTAGGAGCGGACCTAAACACACTTAAGGTAAAATAGCATAAAACAATATAGACCCTGAATCTCCATTATGAAGAATGGAGATCATCCTGTCTCCAATTCTTGCGCCTCGCTTCCTTTTGCTTCCAAGAAGCTCCTTACGACTGTCCATACATTTTTTCCATCCTTTGATTGTCATGTCTCCACTTCTTTTAGAAATCCGGTATGGACAGTTGAGATTCGTAGGATGACCTGGATATATGTTCAAAACACGAACGCTGCCGCCATTCTGATACATCAAATGAGGCACACAATCCTCTGGGATAAGCTATTGAAAAACATAGTAATAACTTCATAGTTAGAAATGATGTACTAGTTTTAGAAGTATGCAAAAAGATGCACGGATGTCGTAATAGTAAAAAAACTTACCAGGGTATTTCCATGGTAGTTACCGTAGTTCAACACGTGCACTAGTGGCACGTATTGACCATAATGTTGAGGAGTTCGATTGTAGATATTGTAATTCTCAATATCATTACAAAATTCAACCAGATGAGTTTTCTCCTTGTAAGTTAACTCAGAGCCATCGGTGTAGTAAGTTCTATCTACCTTCTTCTGCACATTCTTTGATACTTCAAAATAAGCTGTCAATGAAAATAAGCTGTCAACTATTTTGAAATGAACAATATAAGTTTTATTAATAATTAACTATGTTTGAGAAACTCACATAGTGGTAGAACTGGAGGAGTATCAACAAGGACCCAAATGTCCATATTGTCTTGCTCGATTTCAGGATCACCAAGATCCATGGTGACAAGCATACCCTCATTAAAACCATACAATTTGCAAAATGCTTCCCAATTTTTGCAACCAAAATGGGTTACGCTCTCAGCATTATACAACTTTACTTCAAAATCCACATCATGATGGGTCCTTAGGTGAATTTTCTTCGTTTCAAAATTTTCATGGTCTTCAAAATCCATCCTCTCCAAGACATAGCGTCTTGCATGGCATGGGATAAGCTATACTCGAATTGTAAAAGATGAAAATTACACGTTGAAATAGTTGAATTCATGCTTAATTATGAAAAAAAAAACACTTGTCGTCGTTGCGTACCGTTTCAACTTCGAAGGTCTCCTCGAGCTTAATGCTGAAGCACCGACCATCGTCCAGGTGAGGCCTGTCGCACTCACCTCGATCGTCGTGGCACCAGTCGCACTCCCCCGGAAGACTTTCGTCGTCCGATGATGACATTTCCTATACGTTCATAATTCAAAGACTAAATTAGATCATTATTATTCAACTAATCATATGCATATGCCTTGCATAGTGCTCTCCAATTTGAGCATTCAATAAGAAAAATCAAATCGCAAAATTAAGTAGTATTCAAATTAGGATGCCTTCAATTATAAGAAAAACTACATCATCTCCATGTGTCCGTACATCGAATATTATCACTAATACACGTCGAATACTATATATCATACATATCGCCAGTACAGCTAGAACCGTAGCGCCCGACGGGTATCGGCGCGGGCGGTGGACACCCAAAGGGAAGGAACCATCACAGGATCATAGCTCTAGTGAGATCCCTGAAGAACCTGCCAGGTATTCTCGAACCTTCCCTCCAACGCAACCATGTAGCGACGGACGTGCTCGTCCTCCTCGCTGACACGGTGACGTACCACCTCCGCGGTGTCCGGAAGCCTCGGCACCGTCACTGGCCCACGCGACGCCCATGCGACCGCCACCAAACAAGGATCGGGTCAACGACGGGCTGTCTCCTCACCAAGCTATGGCCCCCGGAAGGTAGCGCCTCCCAGTACCACCCCGGCGGAGCCCAGTCCCGGACATGGCCCATCTGGTCAAGCAGGTGTCGTCCTCCGCCGACTCGACGACGAGGATGCCGGATAGGCATCGTCCACGTCGATGCGGGAATAATTGCTTTAACTAAAAAATAAACTAGTACTATTAATTTTCTTGCTAAAAAAACTACTTCTATAGTAAAATAAAACAGTTTTATTAAATCAACTAGTTCAACTATTAAGCACTTACTATAAATAGAATAATGTAGTACTTACTAAAAAAACAAGTTGCCCTAGTTCTAACTAAGTCCATTAAACACTTTCTAAGTAGTACTAATTACTATAAAAGTTATCGGGAGGGGGGGTATATCGACAGCGACATACCCGATAACAAAAATAAGAAGAGGAAGAAGAAGAAAAAAAGAGGAGAAGAAGAAATAAATAAGAAGATGAAAAAGAAGAAAAAAAGAGGAGAAGAAGAAGGAATAATAGAGGACTCTATTATTCCTTCTTCTTCTCCTCTTTTTTTCTTCTTTTTCATCTTCTTATTTATTTCTTCTGTTATTCCTCTCCTCTTCTTCTTATTCTTCTTCTCCTTCTTCCTCTTCTTATTTCCCTTTTTTCTCTCCTTCTTTTTCTTCTAAATATGAACATATACTTAAATTGACAAAGATAATTCTATGAACAAAAAAATCATAAAAATTCTATGAACAAAATTACAACAGAAAAAATCATAAAAAATCTATGAACAAAATTACAACAGAAAAAAAACATAAAAAAATCTATGAACAAAATCTAAACTACGCATCTAAATTAACTACACACTAAATTAACAACTCAAGATCAGGGGGGCACGGGGCGGCGACGGCGTGCAGCGGCAGCGAAGGGCAGGGGCAGCCGCGCAAGGCAAGGGGGGCGCGCGGCGGTAGCGAAGGGCAGGGGCGGCGGCGCGATGGCAGCGCACGGCGGCGGACGATGGCAGGGGCGGCAGGAACGGGGCGGCGCTCACCACGAGGTGGCGTCGGCGACGAGGAAGAAGCTAGGCTCGGGGACGGCGGAGGCCCGCTCGGGGCGGCGGACGATGGCAGGGGCGGCGGACGGCGTCGGGGCAGCCTGGCGGCGTCGCGATGAGCTCGGCGTCGTCGGGGCAATTGGCGAGGGAAATGGTGAAAATTTCCTAAGTGTTGCTTATATAGCTAAGGCATTGGTCCCGGTTCGTGGCACAAACCGGGACTAATGCCCCCTTTTAGTCCCGGTTGATGCCACCAACCGGGACCAAAGGCCACTTTTCGGCAGCCCAAAGGACGGGAAGCGAAGGCCATTGGTCCCGGTCGGTGGCACCAACCGGTACTAAAAGGGGGCATTAGTCCCGGCTTCTGTCACGAACCGGGACCAATTACCCCCTTTAGTCCCGGTTGGTGCCACCAACCGGGACCAATGGCCTTGCGCTGGCGCGGTGGTGGGAGTTTAGTCCTACCTCGCTAGTTGAGAGCGACCAGCACCTGTTTATAAGCTCCGCTGCCTCTTCCCTCTCGAACTCCTCTGAAATGCAGGCTTTTGGGCCTAATTGGACATTGCAATGCCTGTGGGCCTACTGGGCCTCGTGCGGGCCTGGATCCTGGCCCATGGTTGGGTTTCTAGTCGTATTCAGGCCGTGTTGGCCCAGTAGGTGGCATTTTTTTCTATTTATTTTTTCGTTTTTACTTAGAACTAAATACTTATAGTTTTGTAGTGATTTGTTTTTTATTTTAGGTCACAAAAATTATAAACTTTCTGTTAGTGCCATTAGTGTCAAATTAGAATAGTTAAAATTTGAAATCTTTGAAATTTGTGTGAATCTCAAGTTTGTGATTAACTTTACTAGTGCCATTAGTGTCAAATTAGAATAGTTAAAATTTGAAATCTTTGAAATTTGTGTGAATCTCAAGTTAGTGATTAAAATTACTAGTGCCATTAGTTTTCAATTTAGAATAGTTATAATTTGAATTCTTTAAAATTTGTGTGAATCTCAAGTTTGTGATTAAGACAACTAGTGCCATAAGTTTTCAAATTAGAATAGTTATAATTTGAAATCTTTGAAATTTGTGTGAATCTCAAGTTTGTGATTAAAATTACTAGTGCCATTAGTTTTCAATTTAGAATAGTTATAATTTGAATTCTTTGAAATTTGTGTGAATCTCAAGTTTGTGATTAACACAACTAGTGCCATTAGTTTTCAAATTAGAATAGTTATAATTTGAAATCTTTAAAAATTTGTGTGAATCTCAAGTTTGTGATTAAAATTACTAGTGCCATTAGTTTTCAATTTAGAATAGTTATAATTTGAATTCTTTGAAATTTGTGTGAATCTCAAGTTTGTGATTAACACAACTAGTGCCATTAGTTTTCAAATTAGAATAGTTAAAATTTGAATTCTTTGAAATTTGTGTGAATCTCAAGTTTGTGATTAACACAACTAGTGCCATTAGTTTTTCATTTCTACTTAGAACTAAATACTTATAGTTTTTTAGTTATTTATTTTTTATTTTGGGTCACAAAAATTATAAACTTTCTGTTAGTGCCATTAGCTTTAAAATTTGAATAGTTTAAATTTGAGTTTTTTTTAAATTTGTGTGAATCTCAAGTTTGTGATTAAAATTACTAAAAAAATGAACATAGATGCGCCTATAGAGAAAATGTAACCTAAATTCATAATCAATTTCCATGAATTTTAAAGAAATTAATTATGAATTTAAGTCAAATTTCTTGTATAGGGGCATCTATTTTCATTTTGAGAGGAGCTCAACAATGCATAGAGGGACGGGCTTATAAACCAGTGTGGGCGCCCTTCGGTTGGCGAGGTGGGACTAAACTGTGAACTGCAACGAGGACCGACCATTTAGTCCCGGTTCGTGGCATGAACCGCTACTAAAGGGCAGCCTTTGGTCCCGGTTCAGGCCACCAACCGGGACCAATGGTGGTGGGCCAGGAGCCAGGCCCATTGGTCCCGGTTCGTGGCACCAACCGGGACCAAAAGGTCCTGATGAACCGGGACCAATGGCCCATGTGGCCCGGCCGGCCCCCTGGGATCACGAACCGGGACCAATGCCTCCATTGGTCCCGGTTCTAGACTGAACCGGGACTAATGGGCTGCCCCGGCCTGGACCATAGCCCCCTTTTCTACTAGTGGCACGTATTGACCATAATGTTGAGGAGTTCGATTGTAGATATTGTAATTCTCAATATCATTACAAAATCCAACCAGATGAGTTTTCTCCTTGTAAGTTAACTCAGAGCCATCGGTGTAGTAAGTTCTATCTACCATCTTCTGCACATTCTTTGATACTTCAAAATAAGCTGTCAATGAAAATAAGCTGTCAACTATTTTGAAATGAACAATATAAGTTCTATTAATAATTAACTATATTTGAGAAACTCACATAGCGGTAGAACTGGAGGAGTATCAACAAGGACCCAAATGTCCATATTGTCTTGCTCGATTTCAGGATCACCAAGATCCATGGTGACAAGCATACCCTCATCAAAACCATACGATTTGCAAAATGCTTCCCAATTTTTGCAACCAAAATGGGTTACGCTCTCAGCATTATACAACTTTACTTCAAAATCCACATCATGATGGGTCCTTAGGTGAATTTTCTTCGTTTCAAAATTTTCATGGTCTTCAAAATCCATCCTCTCCAAGACATAGCGTCTTGCATGGCATGGGATAAGCTATACTCGAATTGTAAAAGATGAAAATCACACGTTGAAATAGTTGAATTCATGCTTAATTATGAAAAAAAACACTTGTCGTCGTTGCGTACCGTTTCAACTTCGAAGGTCTCCTCGAGCTTAATGCTGAAGCACCCACCATCGTCCAGGTGAGGCCTCTCGCACTCACCTCGATCGTCGTGGCACCAGTCGCACTCCCCCGGAAGACTTTCGTCGTCCGATGATGACATTTCCTATACGTTCATAATTCAAAGACTAAATTAGATCATTATTATTCAACTAATCATATGCATATGCCTTGCATAGTGCTCTCCAATTTGAGCATTCAATAAGAAAAATCAAATCGCAAAATTAAGTAGTGTTCAAATTAGGATGCCTTCAATTATAAGAAAAACTACATCATCTCCATGTGTCCGTACATCGAATATTATCACTAATACACGTCGAATACTATATATCATACGTATCGCCAGTACAGCTAGAACCGTAGCGCCCGACGGGTATCGGCGCGGGCGGTGGACACCCAAAGGGAAGGAACCATCACAGGATCATAGCTCCAGTGAGATCCCTGAAGAACCTGCCAGGTATTCTCGAACCTGCCCTCCAACGCAACCATGTAGCGACGGACGTGCTCGTCCTCCTCGCTGACACGGTGACGTACCACCTCCGCGGTGTCCGGAAGCCTCGGCACCGTCACTGGCCCACGCGACCGCCACCAAACAAGGATCGGGTCAACGACGGGCTGTCTCCTCACCAAGCTACGGCCCCCGGAAGGTAGCGCCTCCCAGTACCACCCCGGCGGAGCCCAGTCCCGGACATGGCCCATCTGGTCAAGCAGGTGTCGTTCTCCGCCGACTCGACGACGAGGATGCGGGATAGGCATCGTCCACGTCGATGCGGGAATAATTGCTTTAACTAAAAAAATAAACTAGTACTATTAATTTTCTTGCTAAAAATAAAATACTTCTATAGTAAAATAAAACGGTTTTATTAAATCAACTAGTTCAACTACTAAGCACTTACAATAAATAGAATAATGTAGTACTTACTAAAAAAACAAGTTGCCCTAGTTCTAACTAAGTCTATTAAACACTTTCTAAGTAGTACTAATTACTATAAAAGTTATCGGGAGGGGGGGTATATCGACAACGACATACCCGATAACAAAAATAAGAAGAGGAAGAAGAAGAAAAAAAGAGGAGAAGAAGAAATAAATATTCTTCTTCTCCTCTTTTTTTCTTCTTTTTCATCTTCTTATTTATTTCTTCTGCTATTCCTCTCCTCTTCTTCTTATTCTTCTTCTCCTTCTTCCTCTTCTTATTTCCCTTTTTTCTCTCCTTCTTTTTCTTCTAAATATGAACATATACTTAAATTGACAAAGATAATTCTATGAACAAAAAAAATCATAAAAATTCTATGAACAAAATTACAACAGAAAAAATCATAAAAAATCTATGAACAAAATTACAACAGAAAAAAAACATAAAAAATCTATGAACAAAATCTAAACTACGCATCTAAATTAACTACACACTAAATTAACAACTCAAGATCAGGGGGGCACGGGCGGCGACGGCGTGCAGCGGCAGCGAAGGGCAGGGGCGGCCGCGCAAGGCAGGGGCGGCGCGCGGCGGCAGCGAAGGGCAGGGGCGGCGGCGCGATGGCAGCGCGCGGCGGCGGACGACGGCAGGGGCGGCAGGAACGGGGCGGCGCTCACCGCGAGGTGGCGTCGGCGACGAGGAAGAAGCTAGGCTCGGGGACGGCGGAGGCCCGCTCGGGGCGGCGGACGACGGCAGGGGCGGCGGACGGCGTCGGGGCAGCCTGGCGGCGTCGCGATGAGCTCGGGTCGTCGGGGCAACTGGCGAGGGAAATGGTGAAAATTTACTAAGTGTTGCTTATATAGCTAAGGCATTGGTCCCGGTTCGTGGCACAAACCGGGACTAATGCCCCCTTTTAGTCCCGGTTGATGCCACCAACCGGGACCAAAGGCCACTTTTCGGCAGCCCAAAGGGCGGGAAGCGAAGGCCATTGGTCCCGGTTGGTGGCACTAACCGGTACTAAAAGGGGGCATTAGTCCCGGCTTCTGTCACGAACCGGGACCAATTACCCCCTTTAGTCCCGGTTGGTGCCACCAACCGGGACCAATGGCCTTGCGCTGGCGCGGTGGTGGGAGTTTAGTCCCACCTCGCTAGTTGAGAGCGACCAGCACCTGTTTATAAGCTCCGCTGCCTCTTCCCTCTCGAACTCCTCTGAAATGTAGGCTTATGGGCCTAATTGGACACTGCAATGCCTGTGGGCCTACTGGGCCTCGTGCGGGCCTGGATCCTGGCCCATGGTTGGGTTTCTAGTCGTATTCAGGCCGTGCTGGCCCAGTAGATGGCATTTTTTTTACTTTTTTTTATTTATTTTTTCGTTTCTACTTAGAACTAAATACTTATAGTTTTGTAGTGATTTCTTTTTTATTTTAGGTCACAAAAGTTATAAACTTTCTGTTAGTGCCATTAGTGTCAAATTAGAATAGTTAAAATTTGAAATCTTTGAAATTTGTGTGAATCTCAAGTTTGTGATTAACTTTACTAGTGCCATTAGTGTCAAATTAGAATAGTTAAAATTTGAAATCTTTGAAATTTGTGTGAATCTCAAGTTTGTGATTAAAATTACTAGTGCCATTAGTTTTCAATTTAGAATAGTTATAATTTGAATTCTTTGAAATTTGTGTGAATCTCAAGTTTGTGATTAACACAACTAGTGCCATTAGTTTTCAAATTAGAATAGTTATAATTTGAAATCTTTGAAATTTGTGTGAATCTCAAGTTTGTGATTAAAATTACTAGTGCCATTAGTTTTCAATTTAGAATAGTTATAATTTGAATTCTTTGAAATTTGTGTGAATCTCAAGTTTGTGATTAACACAACTACTGCCATTAGTTTTCAAATTAGAATAGTTATAATTTGAAATCTTTGAAATTTGTGTGAATCTCAAGTTTGTGATTAAAATTACTAGTGCCATTAGTTTTCAATTTAGAATAGTTATAATTTGAATTCTTTGAAATTTGTGTGAATCTCAAGTTTGTGATTAACACAACTAGTGCCATTAGTTTTCAAATTAGAATAGTTAAAATTTGAATTCTTTGAAATTTGTGTGAATCTCAAGTTTGTGATTAACACAACTAGTGCCATTAGTTTTTCATTTCTACTTAGAACTAAATACTTATAGTTTTTTAGTGATTTATTTTTTATTTTGGGTCACAAAAATTATAAACTTTCTGTTAGTGCCATTAGCTTTAAAATTTGAATAGTTTAAATTTGAATGTTTTTTTAAATTTGTGTGAATCTCAAGTTTGTGATTAAAATTACTAAAAAAATGAACATAGGTGCGCCTATAGAGAAAATTCAACCTAAATTCATAATCAATTTCCATGAATTTTAAAGAAATTAATTATGAATTTAAGTCAAATTTCCTGTATAGGGGCATCTATTTTCATTTTGAGAGGAGCTCAACAATGCATAGAGGGACGGGCTTATAAACCAGTGTGGGCGCCCTTCGGTTGGCGAGGTGGGACTAAATTGTGAACTGCAACGAGGACCGACCATTTAGTCCCGGTTCGTGGCATGAACCGCTACTAAAGGGCAGCCTTTGGTCCCGGTTCAGGCCACCAACCGGGACCAATGGTGGTGGGCCAGGAGCCAGGCCCATTGGTCCCGGTTCGTGGCACCAACCGGGACCAAAAGGTCCTGATGAACCGGGACCAATGGCCCACGTGGCCCGGCCGGCCCCCTGGGCTCACGAACCGGGACCAATGCCTCCATTGGTCCCGGTTCTAGACTGAATCGGGACTAATGGGCTGCCCCGGCCTGGACCATAGCCCCCTTTTCTACTAGTGCATGTTAGTATGCAGTACATACACATATCCCGTGTAAATGTTTCTCGCACATCTTATAGTGATCTAAATGTGCAAATGAGTATCTTATGTGTACAAATATATAGCCTTGCAAAGGGCATCGGAAGGAAATCTTTCAATAAATTGACAGAAGTAACATCTATAATGCTAGAAATTCAGTTCACGCTCCGGGCATAAGTAAAATGTTGCCAGATTCATGTAAAGTTGAGATTTTACAGTAGCCAGATAGTTACATTGAGCTAAAGGAAAGTACGTGGATGAACCCACTTCAGAAAATCATTTCTAAATGCCAAAAGTTTCATGCATACATCTTCAATTTCTATGTACGCGCAGAAAGTTTCGCGGAAAAACAACTTTTTCTTCGCAGAAGCACTGAAATTTGTCTTTTCGCGGAGGCAAAAGAGAGATTTATTTTCATAAAACTTTGTGACGCGTAGACATGTTGTGAAGATGTACGCGTGAAAATTTTCACAGATTAAAACACTTTTAAAATGCATTTTCTAAAGCGGGTTCATATGCCCATGGGTTGAGGACGTCCTCATTCTTGAGCTAGCTATCTATACAGCTGGTGCCTCTCTCCCTCGACTCGATTGATCTCTGGCAGTGAGAGAGAGCAACGGAGGGTGGGATAGCTGTACGCATTTCAGCAGTGCTCAATCCTGTATGAATGAAACTACCACTACTATGCATGTTCCTGTCTGCCTTTTATATATGTTGAGTTGAGTAATTAGCACAAGAACAATAATTGCAGCATTTCAGCAGCATTAATCCTGGAAGTGTGAGATAACAACGGACGAGTTTGGTAACAAACTTAATGCTTAAGATCGAAGAAGAACAGGCTTGAAACACACAAGGAGCGCACATTTCAATCTAATCTTTGCACATCCAAAAAAAAAGCCACAAGCATATCACAGCAGCTACCAGTCTAGCAGCACCGGTTTCACATTGAGACAGAATCACAGAAGCACACGCATATATCGATCTCATCACCCACCATGCATCATGCATCCATCTACCATTAGTGATATACTACTACTAGTATATGTGCTTCCATCACAGCATGCAGCACACAAATTAACCATAAATTAGTGCCACACTAATCCAACATTAACTAATTGATAGATGGATAGAGTACTAGACTCCATATCATAGGGTAGTGGAGAAGCTAATCAAGCGACTATGAGCGCTATGAGCTCGACGAAGAGTGCGGCCACGCCGTGGCCGAAGAAGAGGCAGAGCGGCACGAAGAGCAGGACGCCGTGGGCGGTGAACTCGGCCTTGTGCGCGTGCACGTGCCCAGGGCAGCTGCCAACGGCGACGGTGGCCGCAGAGACCAAGGCGCGGATGAGGTGCTGGAAGTACGTCACGGCACTGATGGCGTGCGCGAAGACGGTGAAGCTCCAGGAGAGCAGCAGCAGCCACGACCTCGAGTTCGGCGCGAAGGCGGCCACCACGGCGGCCGCTGCATTCACCCTCCTGCTGGCGGAGAGCAGCAGCAGCAGCCCGTGGGTGCGCATGATCACCGCGTCAGCCTCTGTGGCCGCGCATTCACCCTCCTGCTGCCTCAGCTCGGGGTGGAGGGTGGCGACGCAGACGGCGAAGGCCGCGGCGGCCAAGCCGAGGACGAGGTGCACCCTCGCCACCGCACGGATGCGCCCCGGCGGCGCACCTGCAGCTCCTGCTCCCATACCAGCAGCAGCGGCCGCTCCGCCGCCGCCCGCAGCACCACCAGCCTCCATCTCGATCGATAGCTGTGGCCTGTGTCCGTGTGTCAACTGGAGGTTCCCGACGTGCTGTGCGTCGACAGATCTCTGCGCAAGTTTATATGCAGACGGGCACTCGACCGAGCTGAGACAGAGAGAAAAACAGTACATGTGTATCCTTCGCTTGCACTACATGTGCATCCTTTCCTTCGGCTGCATTACATACATCGCAGTGCATGTGATGATCGATGCTGCAGATGGTTAGCTAGGTTTCCACTTCTGGCCGCTGGGTAGTAAATTAGGCAGTACTACTGTACTAGCTTCGCTAGCATCCTTTGCTTCGCTTACACTAATTATGTGAGACCTGGTTGTTAGAAAAAACACATTCGTAAAATCTATACAGAGTCCTGATTGCAACCCTGCTTGGCGCTTGTCTATCTCCATGTAAGCATGCACGATGCCTCGGCACCGTCCATGTGCGCTGCGCGTCGGGACGACACGTACGATCGGTTCTATTCTACTACTACAAGTACGTACCTCCCGTGCATGCCGAGCGTGGCTACCGCATGTTCTTTCTCTCTGCTCGTACGTGCCAAGTGCATGGCAACACATGCATGCGTTAATTCAAGGTGGCTTGAATTGACCATGCTACGTACTGCTCGGCTTGTCCGCCCAGCACGTACGTACGTGCAGCATCGATGATCGATCTGTAACAAGGGAAGCAAGTGCGGCAGGACTAGAGGGCGGCTACATCTACTTTACATAGGCCCGTTGCTCTCACGATGAAAGCTCTCGCTTTTATGTGGTCGGATCATGTCCCCTTCAGCTCTGGTTAAGGTCTCGGTGTCTAGGCCGGGACCGGAAAGGGGATTTAGAGAGATGCCCGTGGCGGTAGCGGAGGAGCCGGTGGCAGACGAACCAAAAGCCGTTCGAGAGGAAGAAGGGTGCGAGGCTGTTGAATCCTGATATAAGGCAGTGGAGAAAAACTGTCTGGATATATTTTCTTCACTGAAATAGTCAGGTTCCTATTTTAGCTGTTTTTTATTGTGTCACATGGGCAACGTGATCAATTTTTGACAAGCTATGACAAAATAAAAAGGAAAATATAATTAAAATTTTCTGGCACTGAAGCACCAGCATCATTGTTTCCAGTTACCCTCGATGGTTGCATTAGCATTCACAAAAGAAATGGTTATCTTGCAAGAGAATGACCTGTAGTGGTCAACTGGCAACACATGTATGCATGGTCAATTGTCTAAGGCGTCTTGCATGTGGGGCCTGCACTCACATGCAGGCATGCATGGTGTACCTTCGTACTCCCTCTGTTCTTAAATATTCGTTTTTTTAGAGATTTCAAATTGACTATCACATACAATATTCGTCTTTTTAGAGATTTTAAATTGACTATCACATACGGATGTATATAGACATATTTTAGATTTTAGATTCATTTATTTTGCTTCGTATGTAGTCACTTGTTAAAACCTCTAGAAAGACAAATACTTAGGAACGGAGGGAGTAGTTTCGCCATGCACTAAAGAAAGAAAAAGTTATCTTGCACTAGAATGGAGTGCCGAGTGCAGTGCAACATTACTACCGCATGGCATGACAAGATGAAAAGTTACATTGCCAATATTGCTAGCTGGTCTTCCAATAAAAATAGATTTTAGCTAGTCTTGTCAAATAAAGATTGTTCAAAACAATGCTAGCTGCTGCTGTAGTTGCAAGAGTGGATTTTTAGGGTACCGCACATCCGTCATTTTTCTCATGATGCTTGTCTGTCTTTTAGTCCACCAAAATTCCTAGAATTATTTGATATTGTATATACTCAATATGTTATGTATCCACTTTATACTCTAGTGCCAATTGATTTTTAGGAATAGGATTTTTGATCATTGTGTATCTCAATTTCTCAAAAATAAAGAAACAAAAACAGAGCCACAAGAAGAACACAGCAGCTACCGTTCTGGCAGCACACGTTTCACATTCGGAATTTCAGACAGAATCACAGAAACACACACACACACACACACACACACACACACACACACACACACAAGCGTTGTTTTTCCAGTCAGTAGAAGAGTGCAAGCATGGAACTCATCTCCCACCATGCATGCATCCTACATCCATCTAACACTACTGATATACTACTAGTCTACCACGTACATGTGCTTCCATCAGACAGAGCATGCAGCACACGAATTAGCCGTCATTAAATGCTAGACATACAAAGACTTACAAGCTTTTACACGCTCCTTTCATATAACAACCAATCACAAACCTCTCCCCCCCTGATTTTCAGGGGGGGTGGGCCGCCCCGCTCACCTATTGACCAATCAAGGTTAACCATCCTGTAAAAGCCTGTAAATCGTTTGTACGTGTAGCATTGCCGTTAGTGCCACACTAATCAACCACTAGCAAATAAATACTTCCACTCGACTCAAGGGGCTAACCGTAGTGGATCGTGGACGAATCAAGGGGCTATACGAGGGTGAAGAAGAGTGCGATCCCGCACGGTGAGCAGGAGGACGTGGGCGATGAACATGGCCCTGTGGGCGAGCAGGTAGCCGGGGCACCTGTGGAAGGCGAGGACGGCCACATCTGCGAAGGCACAGACGAAGTGGAAGCAGCTGAGGATGCTGATGCCGTTCGCCAAGGACCCGAAGGCCCTGGTGACGTGCAGCTGCCTCTAGGGGCCCGGTGGGAAGGCGGCCACCGTGGCCACCGCCACCTGGGCGTTGGCAGAGAGGAAGAGGAGCATCCCGTGGGTGCGCATCGAATAAGTAAATTTACCGGAGGCAGGATGTACCGGTGTTGGATCTACCACAGACTACTGCTTTTAGATTTGTGTTGTGCTGGACCCACCCAGAATTTAGTTTCTGTTTCTCCGGTGATACAAAACGTATACGAGATGAATACAAGGACGATGGGCCCAACAATAAATATCTCCCAACCAGCCCCGTCTCTCTCTCTCGCATTATCTCCAGATTAGATCGTACAACCTCTCTCTCTCTCCCCGGAGCAACAGGAGCTTGACCGGCCGGCCTCCGTCCAACTCCAGCGACCGTCAACTCCGGCCACCGGATCTGCTTCCCCACCAGCCTCCGCCCAACTCCGGCGACCGTCAACTTCAGCGAGGCAGTTTTGCGGTGAGGTGTCTGTCCCGGCCATCGACGGGTCCAATGACGATGACAAGGTAGTGGCTTCACCGGCTGGCGCTGGATCCGGCATCCACGACGCCGCTCAGCGGCCTCCTCGTCCATCCCGTCCCCGGCGTGATCAGCTCGTGAGCACGGGCACCATGGCGACTCCAAGCCTGACCGCCACCGGATTTTGTGAGTCAAGAATCCCATCTATCCTAACCTCTCTCCATATGCACTTCATGATTTCGGATTTAATTAGCATGATTTGAACATTCTTTGTTTCTTTACCAGATCGTCGGCCTCCCCTGCTACTTCAGTTTCAGATATTTGTTGAACATTCTTTGTTTCTTTACATCGTCGGCCTCCCCTGCTACTTCATTTTCAGATATTTGCAACTTGATTTGAACATTATTTGTTTGTGACAGAGAGCATGGGGTATAGTTTTTTGAAAGAGACTGAGATCTATGAAATTACTTCTCTGAAAATATGTAATTACTTCCCTGTAATATATTTGAATGTGGTGTTGCAATTTGTGAAACAAATTTATGTGAAATGATTTGTGGAATATATGTGAATTTATATTTCAATATGGTGAAACTGACAATTTCAGTCTGTGGAAGTGTTATATATTTCTGAAAATGGTTGGAATGATTTTCAGTGAGATATGAATTGAAATATCTGTGTGTAGTTGAGCTGTGCAAAAAAAATGTGAAACTAATATTTCAATGTATTGTTGCAAGTTGTGAAACTAATTTCTCTGAAATATATGAAATTACTTCTCTGAAATACATAAAACTGATATTTCTCATATTTGTAACTTGTTATTTCAGTGAGAAATTACTTCCCTGAAATATATTTCAATGTGGTGTTGCAAGTTGTGAAACTATTTTTTGTCCAAATATATGAAATTACTTCTCTGAAATATATGAAACTGCTATTTCATATATTTGTAACTTGTTGTTTTGGTGAGAAATGTATTGAAATATATGAAATTACTTTCATGAAATATATTTCAATGTGGTGTTGCAAGTTGTGAAACTAATTTCTGTGAAAATATATGAAATTACCACATTGAAATATATGAAACTGCTATTTATCATATCTGTAACTTGTTATTTCAGAAAGTGAGAGAGGTTTGTCCTTTGTGAAAGAAGTGAAACTGGGATTTCAATGTGTTGTTGCAAGTTGCAAAACTAATTTCTGTGAAAATATATGGAATTAGATCTCTGAAAAATATGAAACAACTACTTCTCTTATCTGTCATTTGTTATTTCAGTGATATATGTATTGAGAAATTACTTCCCTGGAATATATTTCAATGCGATGTTGCAAGTTGTGAAAATAATTTCTGCGAAAAAATATGAAATTACTTCTCTGAAATATATGAAACTGTTGTTTCTCTTATCTGGCATTTGTTATTTAAGTGAGCTGTGTATTGGGAAATATGAAATTACTTCCCTGAAATATATTTCAATGTGTTGTTACAAGTTGTGAAAGTAATTTCTGTGAAAATATATGAAATTAGATCTCTGAAAAATATGAAACTGCTATTTGTCATATATGTAATTTGCTATTTCAGTCATATATGTATTGAAATGTATGAAATTACTTCCCTGAAAATATATGTAATTACTTTACTGACATACACAAATATACATCACTTACATGGCTCAGCTGCACATAGATATGTGAAATTTATATTACAATGTAGTGTAACTAGACTATTTTAGCCTATGCAAGTCTTAAAAGGATTGCAATATTTTTTAAAAGATTTGAAATGATATTTCAGTTAGGTATGAATTGAAATAGCTATGTGTAGCTAAGTTGTTTTGGAAAAAAATATATGAAACTGACATTTAAAGTGAGAGAGGTTGATCCTTTGAAAAATAAGCTGATTTTTTTGTACGTGTGTGAACTGTGAAGTGAGACCGGCTTCAATGGCTGGAATCACGTGGGTAGGCCCAGCTGATCATATCACGTGGGTGGGGACCAACTGGTCGAATACAACGGTTTAAATGAAGTAATGTGTGCAATACAAAGATACATCTTATGACAACTTTTGAGGTGGCAAGATTCTATTGGTCAGAGAAGCTCCGGTACATCCCGGGAACGGTAAAAAGAGGTTTGCGGGGTGCACATATGGTCACTGCGTCGGTGCCCGCGCACTCACCTCCCTTCTGCTTCAGCTCGGGATGGAGGGTGGAGACGCAGAGGGCGAAGGCCACCGCCACCAAGGCCAGGAGACGCAGAGGGCGTCGGTGCACCCTCTCCACCGCACAGATCGCCACCATCATCACGTCTGCAGCTGCTGCTCCAGCACCTACCGCACCACCAGCATCCATCGCTGTGGCCTGTGCCTGTGTGTCGACCGGAGGTTCGAGCTGCCTTGGTTTGCATCCACACCATCCGTCCCTTTCCGAGATGTGTATCTTTTAATCCAACAATATTCCTGAAATCATTTGATATTTTATGTAGTCAGTCTGTTATGCATCCACTTTATACTTTACTGTCACACAGTAGCATGCACATAACGAGGGGATTCCCACAACCAGGTGAGACTACCTAGATTCTCTCTCTTCCAACACCCAAATCTTCTATTCAATCTTCACAGACAAGCTTAAATGGTGAATATTTTCTACACCTGAAGTCCAATTTATGATCCATTTCGACCATTATATTCGTCACAATGAGATCTTTCAAATAAGACTAATTTTCAATATATTTTAGGATAACTAAAATTTCACTTTTTAAATCACGATGAAATGAACATTATACTCCTTGGAACCACTAGTAAACGTGCACGTGCAATGCACGTTGAGTAAGAGTTCAAATTTTGAGTACACAAATCATAAAACTGTGCACTGATTTGGGGTACATTCCATGTACTGTGTGAGATTTGAGTACACAAATCACAACTTAAGACGGAAGGTAGTAAGCTGCTGCTCCAGCACCCACAGCACCACCAGCATCCATCGCTGGCTCTGGACTAGAAAACGAAATAGCTAGCTGCGGCTTGTCTTTCTGTGTGTCGGCCGGCCGGAGGTTCGAACTGCCTGGGTGTGCCTCGACGGATCTCTCTGGTCCGATTTTATATGCAGATGGACGGTCAACCGAGCAGAGACCAGAAAGAGGCTAGCTACTCTAATCCTTTGCTTCGGTTGCATTACACTGCAGTGCATGTGATCGATGCCGCAGCTAGCTAGCTAGGTTTCCGTTTCTGGCCGTTGGGCGGGGTGGTGGTGTAGCAAAGCAGTAGCTTAGCTAGCACCCATCCATGGAACTACGTGCCTGCTCTAGATTCTTTGCTTTGCTTGGATCACATTACTTTTGCTTTGGTTTGCACGATCTTGAGTATCTGTTGGAAAAAGAAATTAAAAATATGGATGTCCATTCGATGACCAAAATATAGAACCGAAGAGTGAGTATGCATGACAAGCATGCATGGTCAGTGGTCTAAGGCATCTTGTATGTGGTGCCTGGACTCACGTAGTTTGAAGTTTGCTTGTTTTTTCTTTGAGATGACAATATGTAGTTTCAGGTCATCTTGCATTAGCCTTCCCAAAAGAAAAAGTTGCCTTGCACTCACATTTCGGCTAGCGTGACAAGATGAAAAATTGCGTAGTCAAGAATGCTACCCGGTCTTCCCCGTAGAAAGAAAAGAAAATGCTAGCTACTCTTGTCAAACTTGTTCACACTAATGCTGGCTGCACCTTAGTACCATGCATGCATCCGCCGTTCGTTCTTTTTTCAAGATGTGTGTCTTCTAATACACAGGGGCGGAGCCACGTTACGCCATCCGGTGTCATCGGCACCGGGTAAAATACATCTTTACCTTGTACAATGTCCAGATTTTTTGGTTGGACACAGGTAAATTTGGGGCCTGGACACCGGCCAGCCCAGCGATACACAAAACAGAACTACACAAGCGAGGCAATGCAGCCCATCTACGTAGATGTCCACTCCTGATCGATCGATTAATCGATCCCTGGTTCCTATACGTGCGCGTGTGAAAAAAAAAAAGCTATCGATCTTTGATTAATCGGTCTCCAATACGGCTGTACCTTACCTGTACGTGCCCCTGTCGAGTTGCTCGTCTGCTCGGCTTCTGCGCCTCAACCCTCGCAGCGTCGCCGTGCTTGCCCCTTTCCCTTCTCCATTCGCACGGCCAGCCGCCGGTCCGCCAAGTCGGCAGTCGCCATTGTTCAAGCATCGCTAGCCGGACGCCTCTACCCTCGCTCGCTCACAGATCGTTGGAAATTCGTGGTACGTCTCAACTCTCAACTCAGCACTTGGTAATTGCCGATCTCTCTCAAATCTGAAATCCTAACTGTGTGTAGAAATTTCATATTTTTTATTTCTATTTTTCTAATCATATGGCTAGGATCATAAAATTTAAAGCTATCACAATTGGGAACAATTCGTTGCGATTCATATCTAACCAGGAGCACATTGTCGAGTAAGTTTAACTCCCTAGTCGTATCATTCAATCAATATGTTTTGTTTATTGTTTCTATTCTTGCATATACAAACACAAATAATGTAACTTGGACACTTTTACTAACACAATAGTAATTAATCACAGGAGAATTTATGGAAAAGTTTCTTAAAAAATGAAGACTTCGGCACAAGATGATATAGCTAGCCCATCACACGAACCAGTTGATCCTCCAGCTCCACCATATTCAAGTGGAAGTGAAGCGGATTATTTATTTTGGTAAGAAATCTCGTTGCCATATAATTTGTGTTGTTGGGTGTGTTATTTTATATATATTATATATTACTGCTTGGTGTCCATCCTTGTATATATGATGTGCATGTGGACACCGGAACATTTTTGTTCTGGATCCGCCCTTGCTAATACACAATAAATTCCTGAAATTATTTGTTATTTTATGTAGTCAATCTGTTAGGTATCCACTTCATGCTTTAGTGTCACACAGTACCATGCACACAAAAGGGTTTCCCACAACCAGGCGAGACTACCTAGGTTCTCTTGCTCTCTTCCAAAACCCAAGTCTTCTATTTAATCTTCACACACAAGCCTAAATGGTGAATATCTTCTACACACTTGAACTCGGATTTACAATCCATTTCGACTATTACATTCGTCACGAGGAGATCTTTCAATAAGACTAATTTCAAATTTAGCATAAAACTCTTTGGAACCATGACACGTGTCTTAAGATAGAAATAGCAAAAAAAAAGGTCATCAAATTAACATTAAGAGAAACTAAATAGGAGAAAACTCAAGGACTATATTTATTGTCTAAAATACAAATACCACCGGGTAATTTCCATCGCGGGGTATTGCCGCACCGAAGACTGACAACGCGGGCTCGTTGAAAATATACAAGGATCTCGCTCTTTTGAAATATTGGAGACGGCATATATTGTGGCCTCTCTAAAAGGCAACTGCGGCATCTTGTCCTCTCTAAAAGTTGTGCCAGCATGGCCATGAGTGTTGTACTAGGTAACACAACCATCTAGTTCACGAACTCACAAAATCCATGCTTAGCAATATATTCAGCATTAAGAAAGAAACATCGATCCCGTGCATCATATGAACATTACTTAATATATATAGAAGGGGTCTTTCCGATTACAGCTCCATCTCCATGCATATAATAACTAGCTAGATAGAAAAGTGCATACGTCGATCCCACCGTGCATCATATGAATATTACTGACACTGATAGGAGGAATGCTATCCTTGCGTACTGGGAGTACCTAGAACTCATTTAGATGAGATATAATTTGGTCTCATTCACCTGGAAAACAAGAACAAATACAACCCACATCAGCACATATGCATCTTATAGCATCACATTCAATGGCTATAAAAGTTGAATGAGACCAAATTATATCTCATCTAGATGAGTTCTAGCAAAACTGACTATTATATGTGGCCATTAACAATGATTAGCGCCACACTAATCAACCATCAGCTATAGCAGATAGCAGACAAGCTCGCTAGGCATGGATCATGGATGGAGATGGATTGGCATGTCGGAATCAACGGGCTACGGCGGTGATGAGTACACCAACAGCTGGGAGGAAGAAGAGGAGGAGCGGCACGAAGAGCAGGACGTCGTGGGCGATGAACTCAGCCCTGTGGGCGTGCAGGTGGCCAGAAAAGCTGCCGACGGCGACCGCGGACGCAGAGGCGAAGGCGCGCATGAGGTGGAAGAAAGTGACGGGGCTGATGGCATGAGCGAAGGTGGTGCAGATCCAGGAGATCCCGGAGGGGTTCGGCGCCAAGGCGCCCACCGTGGGTCGTTGCCGATGAGATTGAGGGAATCGAGAGAGAGGGGAACGAGAAGATAAACAAGCCAGTGGTTTTTGTTCGTCGGGCGGACTCCCCAGCTTTTCCGTTGTATTCCTCTGATTGTTATTCAGTTTACAAAACAAACGAGCTAACTAAACCCGGCCAGCCTGCTACGATCCGGAATTGCCGCGCCATCCCACGACTCCCATCTCGCTAGCTTGCCACGCTGACCAGGGCGATCGTGCACACGACTCGGCCCTTTCCTACTCCTACGTGCATGCTGCATGTGGGCGTCACATCACCAGCCATGCAAGGCTTATTATAAGCAGAAAACGCTACCACGTTGTTGGAGCTTATCAGGCCAACATTTCTCCCCCTTAAGCTCCAACTCCGTCGCCAATCTCTCTGACTCCCAGCCTCTGCCGCATCTCCACATGGCGTACACGACCCAGAGCCTTCGTTAGCATGTCGGCAAGCTGATCTGAAGTTCTGACGTGATGTAGGTCCAGCTGCCCTTCTTCCACACACTCTCGGATGAAATGATATTTCACATCTATGTGCTTGGATCTGTCATGGTGAATAGGATTCTTTGTGAGTGCAATCGCTGACTTACTGTCCACCATGAGCTTGAACTTGATAGGTTCTTCTCCTCTCATCTCAGCAAGCAGGCAGCTCAGCCAAAGCCCCTGACAAGTCGCTGCCGCAGCTGCTACGTATTCAGCTTCGCATGAACTGATTGCCACCACTTTTTGCTTCTGGGAAGTCCATGAAGTGGGATTGCCTCCAAAGAAGAACACCTGCCCTGAAGTGCTCTTTCTGTCCCCAACATCACCAGCATGATCGCTGTCACTATACCCCATCAGTCCATGTGTCCCTCCTCGTGCATAGCTGCAGCCATAGCTCAACGTACCTTACACATATCGTAGGATCTGTTTGACTGTTGTCCAGTGCGTCATGGTTGGCTTCTCCATGAATCTGCTCACCATTCCCACCGCGTAAGTGATGTCAGGCCTTGTGTGTGTCAAGTATCTCAAACTCCTGATGACACTGCGGTACAGAGAGGGATCAACAGGCTTAGCACCGTCTTCCTTCCTCAACTTGAGCCTGCACTCCATTGGTGTGTGTGAGCCATTGCACCCTGTCATGCCACCCAGCTCAAGCATCTTCTCTGCATAACCTCGCTGACTCAATGTGATCGAGCTCTCTGACTGAACCACCTCGATCCCCAAGTAATAGCTTAGGAGGCCGAGATCGCTCATCTTGAATAGGTTCTGCATTTGCTTCTTGAACTGAATGATGTGATCCTGTGCCAGTAATGATCAAGTCATCCACATACACGCCCACCAACAAGTACAAGTGAGCGTCTCCCCTCCTATAAACTGCATGTTCCAGAGGGCTGCGAGTGAAGCCAAGTGCATCCAGAGACTCATGAAGTTTTGCATACCAGGCTCTTGGTGCTTGGCGCAGGCCATACAGTGCCTTTGACAGCTTCAACACCTGATTCTCTTTCCCAGCAACAGCATAGCCCAGTGGCTGCCCAACATAAACCTCCTCCATGAGCTCACCATTGAGGAATGCTGATTTTACATCCATGTGGTGCACCTCCCATCCAGAGTGCGTGGCGAGTGCGAGGAACAGACGGACAGTTTCCATTCGAGCCACGGGCGCGAACACCTCCTCAAAGTCCATGCCCTCTCTCTGTGCATAGCCCTTTGCCACCAATCATGCCTTGTGCTTGATGACATTGCCGTCGGGATCGCGCTTCACCTTGTAGACCCACTTGAGGCCGATCGCTTTGTGTCCACGCGGAAGCGCAGTGAGCTCACAGGTGGAGTTCTCGGCAATGGCGTCCATCTCTGCATCCATAGCCTCCTTCCACGCGGCGTCATCGAAAGCTTCATGAACGTTGGTTGGCTCCTCAGCGCTCACTAGGCAGTGCAGCATCGCCTCGCGCACTACATCCCCCTCAGTCTCGTCCATGATGCACGAGACGCGACGATAGCGTATGTCGCCAGCGTCCACGTCTCGCCGGTTTTCGTCGTGACTGAGCGTTGTGGCCCAGCGAATGTCCCTGTCAAGAGTACTGGGCGTGGATGGCGTGGTCGCCGCGGGCGTGGTCACCGCGGTCGTGGACGCTGCGGGCGTGCACGACGTCCCCAGAGTCGATGAAGATGGGGTCGCCGGGCTCCGCGGTGTTGGAGGCGTCGCGTCCAGCCCAGTGTCACGCTCCTCCATGCCGTGTTTCGTGGTGTTGACCACGGTAAACGTCGCCGGCGTTGGAGCATCAGTTGTCGCGCCCGGAGTACGCCATGTCCAAGGCCTGCTTTCCTCAAAGATCACATCACGTGTCACCTGTACCTTGTTACTTGCTGGATCGTAGACACGGTAGGCCTTGGACCCTTCTTCATACCCGACGAATACCATCGGCGTCGAGCGGTCGCTCAGTTTGGTGATGCCGGGCCCGACGTTCTTCACGTGAACCGTGCACCCCGAACGTGCGCAGGTGATGCACTGCAGGTTTACGGCCGTGCCACGCCTCGTAGGGGGTGACACCGTCCAGGCTCCTCCTCGGCGCACGGTTCAGCAGATAGACCGCCGTCCGCACCGCCTCGCCCCAGAACAGCGCCGGTATTGACATGCTCTTCATCATGCACCGCGCCATCTCCACCACCATTTGGTTGCGTCTCTCGACCACCCCGTTCTGCTACGGGGAGTAAGGCGCGGTGGTGAAGTGTTGGATGCCGCCTTGCTCGCAGTAGAGTCTGAATTCGGCAGAGTTGAACTCGCAGCCGCGGTCCGACCTGAACGCGCGTAGTTTGCACTGGCCACTGGCCTCCGCCATGGCCTGGACCTTCTTGAAGTGAGCGTGCGCCTCGTCCTTGGACTTCAACAGCTCGAGCCACATATACCAAATGTAATCATCAACCACCAACAGAAAATATCTGTTACATGTCGGCGTCGTGGGCTCGATGGGGCCGCAAAGATCGGTGTGGACGAGCTCTAGGCCGCGCTCTGTGCGGTGTGCACTGGCCTGCGGGAACGGCGTGCGGTGCTGCTTTCCCAAGGCACAGCCGTCGCAGTACTCCTTCACACGATCAATCACGGGCATGCCCCGCACCATCTCCTTGGATCCCATGGCCCGGAGCGCGCGAAAATGAAGATGCCCCATGCGTGTGTGCCATCGCAAGGCCTCGTCGTCCCCGACCGCCATCAGGCACGCCGGCGTGTCCAACGCGAGGGAGCCCGTGTACAGACGATTGCTGGACCGCCCAATTCGCGCCAGGACGCGCCGTGACGGGTCTCGTATCGCCATCACGCCGTCCTTGATGTCGATGATGCAGCCGGCCTCGTCGAGTTGCCCGACGGAGACGATGTTGGTGCGTAGACTTGGGATGAAGAAGACGCCTGTGAGAGCGCCATGGCCGCCACTCTGGCAACGAAACACCACTGAGCCGCGACCGCGTATTGCCACCACGGATCCGTTGCTGAACCTCACCGTGCCGCGGACGCATCTAGTGCCGAGAACACATGCTTGTCGCCTGTCATATGGCTGCTGGCCCCGGTGTCGAACAACCACACGCCGTCTGGAGATGGGACGGGCAGGACGTTTTCCTTGTTGAGGTACACCTCTTGGGGTGCGACGAGCTGTGATGTGTCGACGGTGGTGACCACGGCCATGTAGAGACCTTGATCATGCTCCGCGTCGGCCTGTGCCAGGTTCACTTGCTCCGGCTTGCCCTTTTGCTCCTGCTCGCGGAGCCATGTGCGGTACTCTTTCTTCCGGTGCCCCGGGATGCCACAATGGTGACACTTGCCCTTCTTCTTCTTGCCACCGGATCCGCCAGAGCCGCCTGCCCCGGCGTTGCCCGGTGCAGACTTGCCACCGCCCTGACCCTTAGGTTTAGCGGGTGACTTGCCCTTGCCGGTGTTGCCGCCGCCGCCTAACGACGACCCTCCGTTGACGCCCACCTTCTCGCGGGCTAGCCACTCCTCATGAGTGAGCAAGAGGCGCCCGACGTTCTGAGCTCCGTCGTCGAGCTCGTAGTGGTCCTCGCAGGCGGAGAGGCGGCCGACGAGCTCCTCGATGGTCATGGTTTTCAGATTGATCAGGGACTCGATTGCCATGGCCATTGGGCGGTACCGCCGCGGCACCACGTGGAGGAATTTCTGGACCGTCTTGTGCTCGATGACCGGGTCGCCGTACAGCTCCAGATTGGCGATGAGGGCCGAAAGCCGCAGCCCGAAATCCTCGACAGACTCGCCGTCCTTGAACCTGAGATCCTCGAACTCCCGGCGGCGCACCTGTGCCTTGGCCTCACGGGCGCGCTCGCTGCCCATCCGCATGGTCTTGATAGTCTCCCACGCGATTTTCGCCGTGTCCTTGGCGGCCAACACGCGCAGCATCTCCGGCGGAACGCCGGTGAGAATAATCTGCAGCGCGCGCCGGTCGTCATTCTCGTCGGCGGCGTCATCAGTCACCGCAGACCAGACGCGGGCGACCTGCAACTTGACTTGCATCAACAACGCCCACTCTTGATAGTTCGTGCGCGAGAGCATCATAGATGCCCCCACTTCCTCTCGGACGACGCGCTCCACCACCTAATACTCGCCGCTGCCGCTACCGGTGAGGCGCGCGAGCGGCGCTTTGGATGAAGGCGTCTTCGTCGGCGACTTTGCGCCGCCCTTGTTCTTCCTGTCCGATTCGTCACCAGACATGACCCTGGCGGATCAAACACCGCCGCCGCTCCGAGGATCAAACACCCGAGGCTCTGATGCCAATTGTCGTTGCCGATGAGATCAAGGGGAGAGAGAGAGAGAGAGAGAGCGCCGGCCAGCCTGCTATGATCCGGAATTGCCGTGCCATGCCACGACTCCCATCTCGCTAGCTTGCCACGCTGACCGGGGAGAACAAAACAGAAATAACAACACAGGGCGATTGTGCACATGACTCGGCCCTTTCCTACTCCTACGTGCATGCTGCATGTGTACGTCACATCACCAGCCATGCAAGGCTTATTATAAGCAGAAAACGCTACCACGTCGCGGGAGCTTATCAGGCCAACAACGTGGCCGCCGCTGCCTGGGCGCCGGCGGAGAGCAGCAGCAGCAGCCCGTGGATGCGCATGATCACCACGTCTGCCTCGGCGGCCGCACACTCACCCCCCTGCTGCTTCAGCTGGGGGTGGAGGGTGGCGACGCAGATGGCGAAGGCCGCCGCGGCCAAGCCGAGGACGAGATGCACCCTCGCCAAAGAAGGGACGGCCGCCCTGGCACGATCTCCAGCACCAGCTGCTGCTCCCACACCAACGGCAGGAAATGCTCCGCCTCCGGCGGCAGCACCACCAGCATCCATCTCGATCGCCGGCGCCAGACTACAATACGTAGCTAGCTGTGGACTATGTCTGTGCCTCGACCGATCTGTAGCACGAGTTTATATGCAGATGCACGATCGACCGAGGCACCGGGAAGAGACAGACAACGTACCCTAGCAAGCTGGCTTCGGTTTAGATGCTTTACTTCGGTTGCATTACATCGCAGTGCGTGTGATCGATGCTGAAGGCCTGCAGCTAGCTGGCTAGGGTTCTTTTTTTTTAGAGAAAAGGCCAGAGCCCGACTTTATAAATAAAGCCACACGGCAGTGTCACACAAGACCAAACAGGATAACAGTTAACGAGGAAACGCATACAGCGCTCGGAAAGAGTATAAAAGAGTCGCCAAGGGAGGATGGATACAGGCAGCTGCCATACACGGCACGCAGGCCGGAAAGAAGAGACCTAAACTCCAAAAACAGCACGACCAAGGTTAGACGGCAGGATCCCGACTGGAGATGTGAGATGCCGAAGCCCGAATTTTGTCGATGAGAAGGTCCAGGGCATCCTGATCAGCCTTCTTAGTCAATGATCTCCACTGCTGCAACAATATACATTATTTGAAAAGAACGTCAGCAGGCTTAGATGGGAAGATATGTTCAATAGTAAATTTGTTCCTAATGGTCCAGTGGGCCCAACATAAGGCACCCAGGCCAACCCAAAACACCCTCTTGGTGACCCCAACCAAAGCATTGGCTAGGGCTCGAATATCGGAGAAAGAGGAGGGGTTCCAAGAGACCTGAAGCCACGATCTGACACAGCACCACACCAACTTGGCCAACACGCAATTGAAAAAAATGTGATCAGAGTTTTCCAAAGCCCCACATAAATGACAGAATTCAGAGCCAGGCCCATTGCGTTTTTTTATCTGGTCAGCAGTCGGCAGGCGACCACGAAAAGCTTGCCAAAGGAAAATTTTAATCTTAGGGGGAACTTTGGACTTCCAAACACAGGAAAATCTGGACGAAGGAGTACCACCAATAAGTCTAGAGTAAAGCGACTTGACCGTAAATCTACCAGAAGCCGAGTGGGGCCAGACAGCAGAATCGGCCGACTCCGAGAGCACGGGGAAGAGGGCAGAGAGACTTTGCCAATCTTCCAACTCTTCAGGAGACAGGGCCCGACGAAAAGCCAGATCCCAGTTATTAGCCGCCACCTCCGCGATGGAGATAGTCGGATTAGGACAGTAGGAAAACAAAATCGGAAAACTCTCAGCTAGGGGGGCATCGCCCGTCCATCAATCCAGCCAAAATCGGACTGACGTCCCATTGCCAACAATAAATTTAACATGTTCTAGGAAAATAGGACGGACTTTGACAAGGGATTTCCAAAATTGAGAGCCGCGCCTCGCGGTAGCAAACAGCGGGTTAGAGAGTGGGAAGTATTTCGCCTTAAGAATAGAAAGCCAGAGCGAGTCAGGCCCAATAGTTAAAATTTTCCACCACCATTTGATAAGCAAGCATAAGTTCATCACTCGAGTATTGATAATACCTAACCCCCCACGGTTTTTAGGCCTACACATAAGCTGCCACTTGACCAGTCTATATTTCCGTTTATTATCTGCGGAATTCCAATAGAAGGCTCCCCTATGTTTGTCAAAGCCAACATGCACGCCATCCGTTAGAAGATAGAAGCCCATAAGAAACATGGGGAAGCTGGCTAGGGTTCCAATTACTAGGAACCTTCAACCTTGCATCCATGAAACTACGTGCCTACTCCTTTGCTTGTGCCCGCTAGATCCTTTGCTTCGCTTGCATCTCATTCCAGGTGTGGAGCTCTCTTTAATTTTCCTTGGCTTAGTGAGGTAAAGTAACAGTAGTAGTACGTACATACATTTTCATGCATGGTCATGTCAAAGATAAACGAAAACACTAACACCCACACGCCTGGATCGTCGTTCACTGTCTTTTGCACGAATCTTGACACGAAAAAGTGGATTTGGTGTGCCACGTAGGACGGGGCTGGTGTGTGGGCGTTGGAGAGTTTGCCCACACGCCCGCACCATGCTGTTTGCCAGCTGCGTTGTGTGGGCGAACTGCTTTTCGCTCACACAGCCACCAACTAGGTCATGCGCGTGTGGGTGAACTATATTTGGCCCGCACGATATTCCTACCTTGTAGATGGCAACTGCAGTTACGCGAACGTGGCAACTCGGTACATACACATGGCAACTGTGATTCTTTGCTACACGGCAACTGCAATTACGCGAACGTGGCAACTCGGTACACACACATGACAACTTGATTCTTTGCTACACGGCAACTGCAATTGCGCGTACGTGGCAACCAGATAAACACACATGACAACTGTGATTAACAATACATGGCAACTATGGTTGGACCACACATGGCAACTAGGTAAACACACATGGCAACTACTGTTTTGACCATATGTGGTAAGTAGTTAATCACACACGGCAACTACCATAAATTAGACATGGCAACTATAGTTAACCGAAACAGATAGAGTTGTCATGCTTTTACAACTACACTTGCCATCCCGGATAACTACATCTGCCAATCAGGATGGCAACTAAATCGTCATCCCGTGGGATACCTAACGTAGTTGCGTCAGGACGTGTGGACATTTTTGCTTCGTGCCACACGCACGGGATAGAGATGAGTAGTACTTGGTTGGCGTGTGGCACTAAGTAGCCGCGCCCACACGTGTGGGCAATTCTAATGTCTGCCCACACACAGCCCGTGTGGGCTGCCTCCTGCTCAAACCACACACTGTGTGTGGGCGCATGTCGTATATGCCACACGTGTGGCAGTTATCGGCGTCCAAGATAAATACACATCTTTAGAAAGAATGAAAAAAGAGCATGCCATCAGGACAGCATGAGAAAGAAAGAAAGTTAGGCAGTCAAGAATGCTACTGTAGCTGGTTCCTAACTAAAGAAGAATGTTAGCTGGTCTTCCCACACACGCACACAAAAAAAAGATGTTAGTAGCTACCTTTATAAAAAAATGGGATTATTCCAAATAATGCTAGCTGCTTCTGGAGTTGCTAGAGTGTATTTTGAGGATACCACGCATGCATTCTGGTCGACTACTCTTAGTCTTACGGCATTACATTACTAAGTGTTTGACACTCGCTGAAGCCCAAACATGGGCCTCCTCCTTGATCATCACAACAACCATCATTGTGGGGGCGGCAGTGCTGCAGAAGATTCTGGTGTGGGATTCCTTCCAAATCTCCCAAGAGATTAACATTGTCGGAGCCTTCCTGTGAGGACTTATCTTCTTTTTTTTGAAAAAACTTCCAATCTATTCATCTTCAATCATGGAAGTACAACGAACACCAGAAATAAAAATTACATCCAGATCCGTAAACCACCTAGCGACGACTACAAGCACTGAAGCGAGCCGAAGGCGCGCCGCTGTCATCACCCCTCCATCGCCGGAGTCGGGCACAACTTGTTGTAGTAGACAATCGGGAAGTCGTCGTGCTAAGGCCCCATAGGACCAGCGCACCAGAACAGCAACCGCCGCCGATGAAGAATAACGTAGGTTGGAAGGATTCAACCCGAAGACACACGAACGTAGAAGAACAACGACGAGATCCGAGCAAATCCACCAAAGATAGATCCGCCGGAGACACACCTCCACACGCCCACCAACAATGCTAGATGCATCGCCGGAACGGGGGCTAGGCGGGGAGACCTTTATTCCATCTTCAGGGAGCCGCCACCATCTCGCCTTCCTGAGCAGGACACAAACCCTAACAAGACAGGAAAAAACGACTGAAAACGGAGCCCTCCCGCCGGCCCTTGGCAGGATCCACCGCGCCTCCATGGCCCTAGGGCCACCGGAGACGAGGCGGACCTGCGGCAGCGCCGGCGAGAGGCAGAAACCCTAGCTTTCTTTCTTGGGAGAGGAGGAGAGACTTGGGAGAGGAGTTGCGGCGTGCGTTGCGTTGTTCTTGCCCAATACGTTCACCTGCTTGTGAGGACTTATCTTCTTCACTGCATCGGTTCACCAAGCTCTCATTGAGGTGGCATTTCTCCAATCGAAAGGAGTGAAATGTTTGGAACCATGAAACATGGTGCCATGAGCATGAAACTCTTTAGAATCGTGACATGTGTTTCATGAGGTTTCATTCAGGGTGGCAGATGTCTCATTGTGTATGATAGATGTTTCACTGTGCAACATGATGTTTTCATTGTGTTCTCAGTTCATCATGGTATTCCATTATGTATAAAGACGAAAAGTGAATGTTGTTTATCCGATTTTGTCAAAAAAGTATCAAAGAATACTGAAAATCCTCCGGTTGACTTTCTGTCAGTCCAGGTGTGGAGCTCTCTTTAACGTCGTTTCGAGAAATTTTAACATGGTTCCTCTTACGGTCTTACCCCACCCCCACCCCCCTCCTTTCACATGGGAGGTAAGAAGGTAAGATTTAATCAGATGCACTATTTAATGCAATCAATGGTTCAGATCTATTTTGTACTCTTACGTCTCATGTAAAAGGGAAGCTAAGAGGGACCATGTTAAAAGACCTCGTTTCGAGTTTGTCTCTGCCTCTCTTTTTCCTTGCCTTCACTAAGCAAAGTACCAGTAGTAGTACGTATATTTTCATGCATGGATATCAAAGATAAATACATATCTTCAAAAAGAAAGAAAGAAAGAAAGAAAGTAAGAAAGAGCATGCCATGAGGAAAAAGATTGAAACAAAGAGTCAGTAGTTTGCATGCCATGCATAGCCAGTGGCCAATGATACGTCTAAGGCACCTTGCATGTGGGGCCTACACTCACATGTATGCAGGCATGCATTGTGCACCGTCGTTTCAAGTTTGTGTAGTCAGTTATTTTGCATTAGCCTACAAAAATAAAAATGTTATCTTGCTTGAAAATGGCCGGTAATGCAACAACACTCACATTTCGGCTATCGCATGACAATATGGAAATTTAGGCTGTCAGGAATGCTAGATGGTTCGGACGTGGAGTTTCTAATCTCGAGCTCAAATACTTCTAGATGAACAGTAAATTAAAAAAAAGATAGAAAATACAATTCAAAAGTTCAGAATTTTTTGTGTGCCAAACTTTAAGAAATGTTTCGAGCGCATACAAATATTCATCACAGAATTAATCAATGCTCTAAAAATGTTACTTTCAAACGCATTTGGGAGCTCTATTTTTTTTGCCACGACCTCCCCAATGTGATTTTGGGATGGAAATTTGCATGCACTTCAAACATTTCTTAAAGTTTGCCATAAAAATTCAGATTTTTTTTATTTTTCCGATGTTACAATTCACAGCACGAGCATTTGAGCTCGAGATTAGAAAGGTACTTTCGAGTTGGTTCGTGCTTCCTAACAAAAGAAGAATGGTAGCTGGCCTTCCCAGCAAAAAAATGATGTTAGTAGCTAGTTTTGTAAAAAAAAAAAGGATTAGTCCAAATAATGCTAGCAGCAGCTGGAGTTCCAAGAGTGTATTTTGAGGATACCATGCTTGCATCCACCATCTACCCTTTCCTCGGGATGTGTGCTTTTAAACCACCAAAATCCTTGAAATTATTTAATATTGTATATAGTCGATCAGTTTTACATATCCACTTTTATGCTTTAGTGTTAGATAGTACCATGCACAAAACCAGATTCTCCCCTTAAAACCCACCTAGACTACTAAAGATTCTCTCTCCTATCTTTGACGTAATCATCAATTCTTCATGCGAAAGCTTAACCGGCGAATATATTCCGCACGGAAAGTAGATTTACAATACATTTGGAAATTACATTTGTTGTGATGGGATATGTCGAATAAGACCAATATTGAATATAGTTTTTGGACATAAATATTGATTTTTGTTAAGAAGGCAAAAGGCTTCTGTCGGTGTCAAAACCGGCGGATCTCGGGTAGGGGGTCCCGAACTGTGCGTCTAGGCGGATGGTAACAGGAGACAAGGGACACGATGTTTTTACCCAGGTTCGGGCCCTCTCGATGGAGAGGTAAAACCCTACTCCTGCTTGATTAATATTGATGATATGGGTAGTACAAGAGTAGATCTACCACGAGATCAGAGAGGCTAAACCCTAGAAGCTAGCCTATGGTATGATTGTTGTCCGCCCTACGGACTAAAACCCTCCGGTTTATATAGACACCGGAGAGGGTTAGGGTTACACAAAGTCGGTTACAATGGGAGGAGATCTACATATCCGTATCGCCAAGCTTGCCTTCCACGTCAAGGAAAGTCCTATCTAGACACGGGACGAAGTCTTCAATCTTGTATCTTCATAGTCCAGGAGTCCGGCCAAAGGTTATAGTCCGGCCATCCGGACACCCCCTAATCCAGGACTCCCTCAGTAGCCCCTGAACCAGGCTTCAATGACGACGAGTCTGGCGCGCAAATTGTTTTCGGCATTGCAAGGCGGGTTCCTCCTCCGAATACTTCATAGAAGATTTTGAACATAAGGATAGTGTCTGGCTCTGCAAAACAAGTTCCACATACCACCGTAGAGAGAATAATATTTGCACAAATCTAATCTGCTGACGTATTCCGCAGCGTGACATCACACCACAGCCAAGTCTTTATTCGAATCGTTTTTACTGTCCCACCTCGGCGCGTTTTGCGAGGCGGTTTCCTTGGCACGTATTGTTGAAGCAGAGATCGTGTCCCCTTTATTTACGGGATTCTCATTAATACGGATATGGGTAACCCAATCGTGCCTGTTGGTATGACTCCTCGATCGAAGGCGAGTCCCAAACGGTCACGGGGAGGGCTCTTGGTATTCAACCTCTTTATAAAGAGACCAAGGCTCGACTCCTTTCGTTCAATCTCAATCGTATCCGCCTCTTGCCTCGAGTTCCAACACCCAAAGCTCCAGATTTAGGCGCTTCAGACCTTCGATGATGTCCGGCTCCGACCCTCAAGGCCGGTGGATGCCTTCCTCCGTCACGAAAGAAGATGTACTAAAGCTAAGAGATGCCAGGTATCTAACCGGCGAAATCTCACATAGGCTGCCTGCTCAAGGGCAGGTTATTCCCACTCCCAAGCCTGGTGAGTGTGTGGTGTTCCTGTATCACTTCCTTCGGGGGCTAGGCTTCCCGACGAACCCCTTTGTGAGGGGGCTCATGTTTTATTATGGGCTGGAATTTCACGACCTGGCTCCGGAGTCCATCCTCTACATCTCATTGTTCATCGTCGTGTGCGAAGCCTTCCTCCGCATTACTCCTCACTTCGGACTGTGGCTTAAGACCTTTAAAGTAGAGTCGAAGGCGATCGAGGGACAGCACGCGGAGTGCGGAGGCGCTGTTATAGGTAAGAATGTTGATGCTCCATGGCCCGAGGGCTCTTTTCAAGAGGAGTTCAGCTTATTGCAACGAGAGTGGTTTTATATCACAGTTCCCAGGGGCACCAAGTGGGTGGCGCCACCTGCTTTTCGCTCGGGTCCCCCACCACAGCTAGCGTCATGGATCAATAAAGGGTTGGACTGGGGCTGTCCAAGGATGTGCCCTTGTTGCAGGGCCGCATTCGAGATCTCCTAGAAAGAGACATCAGTCTGGTCGTAGTGACGCAGGTCATGCTGATTCGCCAAACCTCGCCCCGCAAACGCCGCCCCCTCCGCCTGTGGGAGTTCAATCCAGAGGGACCACGAGCTCTCCATCATTTTATGGGTGCGACGCCCATGGAGATGTACAAATTGTTCTTCGGATCACAAGCAATGTGTCCGGACTCAACCGAGCACGCAGGTCTGAGCTGCAATCGCCCGGATACTCAAGTAAGTAGCCCTGTACCCGGACACGCTATCCGTATATTTATTATAAAATTGCCCTTAAAAGAGTTGTCCCTTAAACAGGAGTGGATAGAGAAGGCAAAGCTAATCAGGTGTCCGGCCCCCCTCCCTGAAACCATGTCGGATCCCACGTTAACCAGGATGCTGGAGGTTGTGCCTCTGGAAAAGGGCGAAGGGGGGAACGAGGAAGCTACCGCCTCCCCTAAGGAGGCTGTCAAGAAAGGAGGAATCGAGAATTCTTCTACCCAGGGGAAGAAGAGGACCGCCTCTGAAGACCCGGAGACCATGGTCTCAAAGCGGGGGGGGGGGGGGGGGAATCTTCGTCAGAGGGTCCTGCGACGGGGGATGCCTCGGTCGCACTATGCCCCCAAGGGGATCAGCCCTCCACCGAGCCGTAAGTAGAGAGGGGAGTTTAAAGTGAGAGACATCCATGTTCTATTTCTGAGGAAAATAACCGAAAATCTACCTTGTAGTTCGGATCTCAGCCCTTCTCAGCAGAGCTCATCTTCGGGGGGTCTTCTTCCGGAGATGATGGAGAGCGGAACGCCTCCTCCTGCCGTACCGCCTTGCGAGGCGGGCGATCCTGAGGTGTCGTCACGGAGGGTTTCTCCGAATCCGGCAGGGCCGGAAGGTAGTCGTATGGCCCCCCAAAGCCCTCCGTGTCCGGCCTTCGAAAAAGGCCATCGGACGAGTCCGTCACCGTCCGGTGCACGGTCGGAGGAGCTAAAGGATCTGCTCGGGCGAGCGTCTATCTCAGAAGAACACCATGCGTTCATGGGTATGGTGATTGGAAGGATTGCATCCGCAGAGAGCGGGTTGCACGAGGCCGTCAAGAGTTTACTGACGGGTTATGAGGTACGCGAAATGGTGTACCTTTTGACAATTCCGCATATATAAGATGCGTCCTGTGTAGATAATAGCCCCTGAGACTCTGTGCGTTGTCAAAAATGACGGCGCGCAGAGGATCATAATCCCAGGTATAATATGTCGCCTTTCCTATGTAGGTGGCGAAGTGTCCGGTGGCTAGCCGGACTGATGAATTTGCCGAATTAAAGCGGCAACTTGACGTTGCAGATGCCGACATCGCGCTTGTCAACAAGTGGCTTGACGAGGCACAAGGTATGTAATTTCTCCGGAGACACCTGGTAAGAGGAGCTTGATGCCCGTATCTTACAACGTGTGTGCTTGATGCAGATGGTGCTGCTGCCATGGAGAACCTTCGGGCGGAACTTGCCCGAGCCAAGGAGTAGGCCAGAAAAAGCGATGCGGCTGCCTTAAAGGCAGTTGAAGAGCTGAAAGCCGAACAGGCTGCTCACTGCCAAAGCAAGAAGGAAATGGCCGAGATGGCTGGAAAGTTGAAGAGCGCTGCCGACCGCTGCAAGCTTCTTGAAAAAGAAGATCAGGCGGAACAGATGGACCTGGGGAAGGCCACTACCGAGGCCAAGGATGCTCGCTCTGTGATGAGAGCTATGAAGGAGGAGCTACGTCAGGCCGGAGACATCGCGGCTGGAAAGCCCTTTATGCTGCGGAGGAAGTTCGGGGATCCTAAATATGCTCCATTGGACCGGTTGTGGAGTACGGCGGACACTTATCTGGATTTGGCAGCGAGTGCCGCGGACGCGGCCGAACACTTCCGAGATCAAGAGGATCACAAAGTGGAAAAGCTTTTTTGGTCGCAGTTCCACAATCCAGAGCGTCCACTTCCATTAACCGATCGTTTGGCCGAATGGGCGGAGCTGAATAGGTTATCCGGACTCGCCATGAAGTATGTCGTGAGTCATCTGTGGCCGAAAAGGCCCGAGCCGCAGAGTTATTTTAGCTTGGTGCAGCAGTTCCTTGGTGCAGTGCCGCATATCAATGCAATGAGGAGGTCAACATGCATAGAGGGTGCACGGATGGCTCTTGCCCGTGTCAAGACATACTGGGTGGAGATGAAGGCCACCGCTGTTGCATCCCAAGACTTGAACGGGAGCCGAGTTCCTGTCGAGCACTATTTTCAGGAAGTTCTGCAGGGCGCTCGTTTAATAGAGACGCAGTGCTCCAAGGATATTATGTTCGAATAACATGTATTATTGTAAAACAATATTTTGATGTAATATAGTGGCTTTTTATACTTGTGCCTTCAAGAATTGAAATACCTCATGTGCGGCCGATAATGTATATGTATATATAACCTGAAAGATGGCAGTCTTCGACTTCAGCCCCCACACATATAATGCGGGGGTGTTCGCAGAAGGCGCATTTTCACACTTAATCCAATGTCTTGGTCCTATTAAGGAGGTGATAGCGCAGCGAACTAGGCAACCGGACTATAATGCTTTATCACTTTCACTTAGCCATAGGAGTTTGACAGTGGGGCTACTATATAGCCCCTGGGGGCACCGCGCTCACCCGAATTCGGGGCGCGTGTGTGCCTGGCCGGGAAACGGCCCTTCGTTAATACGGAGGAATCCTAAAGATTCCAGCGGGTCATCGAGTGGTTGACCAGTCTCACGCTATATCATGACGGTCAGTTTTCGGCTTTCTCTACTGAGGTGCTCGCCTGGCTGAACCGGGGCACAATCGCAGTAGTTCTCCTGGTGTCGCCTTAGCCGATAGAGTGGAACGTAAGGTAGCAAAACACATGAGCCGGGCAAACCCAACATTTGACCAAAGACATGATTCGGAGCTGATGCATATAAGGCCAAACTCGCGACGCCGAACACTCCCTAAGGTATTCGGTCTTTTATGAGAACTGGCGGAACAGCGTTGAGGGAGTCCTGGATTAGGGGGTGTTCGGATAGCCAGACTGTACCTTCAGCCGGACCCCAGGACTATGAAGATACAAGATTGAAGACTTCGTCCCGTGTCCGGATGGGACTTTCCTTGGCGTGGAAGGCAAGCTTGGCGGTGCGGATATTCAAGATCTCCTACCATTGTAACCGACTCTGTGTAACCCTAACCCTATCCGATGTCTATATAAACCGGAGGGTTCTAGTCCGTAGGACAACTCCACATACAATATTCATACCATAGGCTAGCTTCTAGGGTTTAGCCTCCTTGATCTCGTGGTAGATCTACTCTTGTACTACCCATATCATCAATATTAATCAAGCAGGAGTAGGGTTTTACCTCCATCGAGAGGGCCCGAACCTGGGTAAAAACATCATGTCCCTTGTCTCCTGTTACCATCCGGCCTTGACGCACAGTTCGGGACCCCCTACCCGAGATCCGCCGGTTTTGACACCGACAAGCGCCCTTGGTAATAAGCCCTTGATGTCCAGGTACGTGAAAAACTCTGACGTGGCCACATGCCAAGACGCCAGCCTCCTCCTCGGCTATACAGAGAATCCGGGGGATGTGTATCAACAAGAGACAGTAAAAAATATTTACGCAGGGTCTTAATCTAAAAAGAATCCTGGAGACGGGTCCCTGCTGCACATCTGCACCTGTGTCCCCGTTGTGTCGTGTCCTGGACGGGCGTAGCATGGTGTTCATCTGTAAAAGAGAGGAACTTAGCTGACAAGAAAAAGAATAGTAGTGCGGAATGTACGTTGTACTAGATAAACAATGTATAATTTAAGACGGGTAAAATTGAGCCTTATTGTTGTGTATTTTACATACGCGGAGCTCCTTGTACAGGGGTGTACGGCTACTAAACCTTTATCAATTATATGTTTGCTCCGGACTCGCCTAGCCGAGTCCGTGGTCTTGATGACCTGGTAGATGCTTTTTTGGTGAAGCTGTTTTAGTGTATGGCTGTTAAGGCAGCCGCATATTCTTTCGCGCCCGAGGGACACTTGATATTTTCCTTTAGTGAGATGATGCCTCGTGGACCGGGCATCTTAAGCGTAAGAGATGCATAATGTGGTATTGCGTTAAAGCGGGCGAAAGCCTCTCGTCCTAGTAGTGCTTGATAGCTACTTGAAAATGGGGCAATGTGGAAGGTTAGCTTTTCACGGCGGAAGTTATCGGGAGAGCCGAACATAACTTCTAACCGGAGAGAACCCATGCAATGGGCGTCCGAGCCTGGCGTTACTCCTTGAAAGCAAGTATTGCTATGGCGAATTCTTGTTGGGTCTATCCCCATTTTGCCGATTGTGTCCTAATATAGCAGGTTTAAACCACTGCCGCCGTCCATCAGGACATGTGTAAAGTGGAGTCCGTCGATTATTGGATCTAATATCAAGGCAGTCCCGCCTGCATTCTGGATACTTCTAGAGTAATCTTGTTGGTCGAAGGTGATCGGTTTTAACAACCAGTGGCGAGACTTCTTTGGGATAGGCCGTATGGCTCGTATCTCTATAGGCGCCACTCCTTTCGTCGCGTGAAGTAAGTTTACTGTTTTGACTTCTTGTGGGAAATTCTTCTATTTCCCGGTGCTCTGCTTGTGGGGTTCGTCATCGTCCTCACTTGGTGTGTCGAGCCCCTTGTGTTGGGCGTTGAGTTTGCCGGATTGCTTGAATACCCAACAATCTCTGTGGGTATGATTTGCGGGCTTCCCGGGAGTACTATGGATTTGACATCTCTTGTCCAAGATTTTGTTCAGGTTAGATAGCTCGTCCCTGTTATCCTTAAGGGGTAGCTTTTTCTGATTCTGTCGAAAGCTTTTGAATCCGGCATTGACTGTCGTGCTCTTCGGGCTGCTTCCCTTATTTCGGTGCTGGTCCTTGTTGCGTCGCAGTTTCCCATTTCCATCTCTGACTTTGGATGTACTTGGGTCGCTGGTGCTGCATCTTGCAAACCAGCTGTCCTCTCCCGCGCAAAAGCGGGTCATGAGGCTTGTTAATGCGGCCATTGCTCTTGGCTTTTCTTGGCCGAGGTGTCTGGCGAGCCATTCGTCTCGAACGCTGTGTTTGAAAGTTGCTAAGGCTTCGGCGTCCGGACAGTCGACTATCTGATTCTTTTTAGTAAGAAATATGTTCCAGAGTTTCCGGGTTGACTCTCCGGGCTGTTGAGTTATATGGCTTAAATCGTCCGCATCCGGAGGTCGGACATAGGTCCCTTGAAAATTTGCCCGAAAAGCATCCTCGAGCTCCTCCCAACTTCCAATGGTGTTTTCGGGAAGGCTTTTAAGCCAATGTCGGGCTGGCCTTTTGAGCTTAAGGGGTAAGTATTTGATTGCGTGGAGGTCATCTCCTCTGGCCATGTGTATGTGGAGGATATAATCCTCAATCCAGACTCCAGGGTCTGTTGTTCCGTCGTACGCCTCTATGTTTACGGGTTTGAATCCCGCTGGAAATTCATGATCCAGCACCTCATCGGTGAAACAGAGAGGGTGTGCAGCACCCCTGTATTTGGGTGTGCCGTGTTGTTCGGATATTTGTTGAGTTGCATTGCTTACTAGAGCTTGCTTTCTTGGCCTGTAGATAGACCTGGTTGGGCCATCCTTTGGATGTGAATCCTTGGGTGGACCGCGTGCTGGCTTGGGTGCGGCGCCGCTTGCCACTCTATGTTGGCCATGAGGTCGTCTATCCGACCGGGTGGCCTCCCTGTTTTTTGATTTAGGGGGCTCTAGGGCCTCCTCATCAAATTCAGGCAGTAGCTTTCGCTTCGGGTAGCTCTTTATGTGGCGGTTGCCGCCGTATTTATCTGCGGTGTTGAGTACTTTGCTCCATCTGATTCTGAGTGCATCTTCCGCAGTTTTGAGCTTCCGCTTCTGCTTTTTCAGGCTAGGCGCGGTGGCGACGAGCCTTTTGTGGAGGTTCTTATGCTCCAGGAACTTGTCCGGCGTGAGGTCGTCCGGACTGTTATCTTCATCGGAGACGGGTTGTTCGGTTTGTTTATCCAAGTTGCCCTATTCGGACGGTTGCTCGATGGCATGTTCGTCGTCCGCCGGTTCGCCCTGCTCTATGGCTGGGTCTGTATGGCTGCTATCTCTGTCAAGGCGGGGTTTGGAGCGGCGCTTACGTCGCCGCTTTGACTGCTTTTTGAGGGAACGATCCCTCGTTGCTTCCCTTTGTTCCTCGTCGTTGCTTCCTTTAGGTGTGTCCACCATGTATACATCGTGAGATGAGGTGGTTGTCCAGTGCCCTATAGGCGCTGACTCTTGTTTGTCTCCTACATCGTCGTCCATACCGTCGATGTCTTCGGAGTCGAAGTCTAGCATGTCGGTTAAATCATCGACAGTGGCTATGAAGTGGGTGGTGGGTGGGCGTTGAATTTCTTCGTCATCCGTATCCCAATCCTGCTGACCACAGTCCGGCCAGGACTCTCCTGATAAAGAGAGAGACTTTAGCGAATTCAGAATGTCGCCAAAGGGTGAGTGCTGAAAGATGTCCGCGGTGGTGAACTCCATGATCGGCGCCCAATCGGATTCGATTGGCAGGGGCGCGGAGGGTTCAGAGTCCGGGTAGGAGTCCGGCACCTTGGAGCCACGGGCTTCGCAGAGAATAGGGATGGTGTTCGGCTCGATCGGCGTAGAGATTGCAGCCCCCGAGGCGGTGTCTAGCCATCCGTCCTCGATTGGCACAGTCGGCTCCGAGCTAAGAGTCGGAGCGGACACGGGTGCGGCCTCCAGGGCACTGTTCGGCGGCAGAGCTAGATCATGCCCATCGTGACAGTGCGGCGCGCTCAACTGTGGCTCGAATCTGTCGAAGATCAAGTCTCCGCGGATGTCAGCCGTGTAGTTCAAACTTTCAAATATGACCTGATGGCCAAGGGCGTAGCTTTCGATCTGCTCCAGATGGCCAAGCGAATTGGCCCGCAGTGCAAAGTCGCCGAATACGAAGATCTGTCCGGGGAGAAAAGTCTCGCCCTGGACCGCATCGCTGTTGACGATCGGAGGAGCCATCGGGCCTAAAAGTGACGACACAGAGGAACTCTCAATGAAAGCACCAATGTCGGTGTCAAAACGGGCGGATCTCGGGTAGGGGGTCCCGAACTGTGCGTCTAGGCGGATGGTAACATGAGACAAGGGACACGATGTTTTTACCCAGGTTCGGGCCCTCTCGATGGAGGTAAAACCCTACTCCTGCTTGATTAATATTGATGATATGGGTAGTACAAGAGTAGATCTACCACGAGATCAGAGAGGCTAAACCCTAGAAGCTAGCCTATGGTATGATTGTTGTTCGTCCTACGGACTAAAACCCTCCAGTTTATATAGACACCGGAGAGGGTTAGGGTTACACAAAGTCGGTTACAATGGGAGGAGATCTACATATCCGTATCGCCAACCTTGCCTTCCACGTCAAGGAAGGTCCTATCCGGACACGGGACGAAGTCTTCAATCTTGTATCTTCATAGTCCAGGAGTCCGGCCAAAGGTTATAGTCCGGCCATCCGGACACCCCCTAATCCAGGACTCCCTCAGCTTCCATTGTCATTAATTAAGGGAGAAGGTTTAGACATAAGCCCACAAAGTCAGGAAGGGTCGACTACTCTTGAGGCATTACATTACTAAGTGTTTGGCACCCGCTGAAGCCCAAATATGGGCTTCCACCTTGGTCGTCACGACAACTATCATTGTGGGGGCATCAGTGTTGCAAGAGATTCTGGTGCCAGATTCGTTCCAGATCTCCCAAGAGATTAACATTGTCATAGAGGTTGGTATCTTCTTGTACATCAATTCAACAAGCTCTCACTGAGGTGGCATTTCCCAGTCCAAAGGAGTGAAATTTTTGGAACCAAGAAACATGATGCCATGAGCATGAAACACTCAAGAATAGTGACATTGGTTTCATGAGGTTTCATTCAGGGTGGCAGATGTTTCATTGTGTGTGATAGATGTTTCATGATGTTTCACTGTGCATCATGTTATTTTCATTGTGATCTTTGTTCATCATCATGTTTCATGGTGTATAAACGCGAAAATGAATGGTGTTTATCCGATGGCACCAAAAAATATCATGTAAAATATATATTTTTTCACTTGTATTTGTGAGTTTCAACAAGTATTTGTTGAAGGTTACACAAGTTCAGAAACAGTTTCAATTGGTTTCACCGTGTTTCTACTGCTACATAATTTTTCACTACGTGTAAATACAGTTCAAACTATTTCAGGGTGAATTTCAAAATATAACAAGTTAAAGTGGTTTTGATATCATGTTATCGGGGTTGTTTGTGCATCATCATGTTTCATTGTGTTCATTTGCTCATCATAATTTGATCTTTTTGTCCTAGTATAAAAATCTAGCCCTATCCACTACCAAACACAGGTAGGGAAAGAAGCCATCCTTCACAACGAAATTAACACATCGAGTGTAGAATAAAGGTAGAGGACTAGAGGATAATGTTCGAGGGGAGGGGAACAAAATCAACACTCATACACATAGAATTTTTTTAAGAATGTACAAACATAATATTTGTATGTGAGAGAAACAACAACTTGGTAAGAGTAAAATGTAAAATATTGTCCTTATCTCCAAAAAGAAAGAAAAAGGGTGGTTTATTCCCCTATGCTCTTTAATTTGTTTCCATCCATCTAGTCATCTGATCCATGTATAATTTCCTTCTCCAATCTATGCATGACATGTGCGGAAAGCTTACAGCCTACAGTGCCTCTTTTTTCTTTGCAAATTGTTCCATGGAATATGAAGTTTGCGCATCTGCGCATAAATACATAGATGCACCAGCCTGAAGCCGAAGAAGAAGAATACAAAGTTGTTGAAATACCAACTAATATTACTGTGCATTCTGGTTGAGCCAGGCTACAGTCTTCCCTTTCCATTTCATGAATGAATAGTCAGGTCTGAGGGTAACAATGAACCAGGTTTGTCCATCCAAAGAAAGAACAATAATTGATTATTATTTTAATGAAAAATGCAATGATATTGAATAATATGTTCCTGAATAAAATAATAAAATGTAGAGCAGTTGATTTCTATACGGTGTTTGAACATAACATTTAAGGACTTATAGGGTTTTTTTTAGGCAAACTCCGAAGCTTTATTACGTCACAATGTTTACATGGACGAAAGGAAGTCCGTCCGGCTGTCCCAACCAAACATGTCGACCAGCCGGAAGGGATAATGCATGCTTCGCAAGCTTGTGAGCTTCGATATTCGAGCTCCTAAATTCATGGCATAAATTACACAAAAGGAAATTTGATCTATGTTCTATTATTTCATGTATGATCGCCCCATAAGCTGTAGGGTTGTTGGCTCGGATGTCCTCGACCACCACCTTCGCGTCGGACGCCACTTGTATAGTTGAAACATCGAGATCATCCGCAAGGGCCAATGCCTCCCTGATCGCCATGCACTCAAGGGTGGCCGGATCGGAGATGCCTGCAAAAACCACAGCCGATGCTCCCAGAAAAAGCCCATCCGAGTCTCTTGCTATTGCCACTACCGAGCCGTGTCTGCTGCCCCTCCCCACAGCAGCGTCCACATTCAATTTTGCCAACCCTGTTGGTGGGGGAATCCACCTTGTCGGCCGGGGGATGATGTTGCCACCCCGCCTCGTTTGGACAGTTTTGATAGCTTCCAGTTCCCTTATGTAAGATTGAACGAATCCATGTACCTGAACAGGACTTTGGTATATTTGCTCATAGATCGCCTTACGGCGCGCTCCCCACAAGGCCCATAGTGTGACCACGAGTGTGGTAAAATTCTCCTGGGATAGATCCCTGAAACCGAGGCCGCCTAGATGCTTTGGCTTTGTCATCTCCTCCCAGGCTACCCAACTCGGCTTGCGTTTTCCTCCCTTGCTCCCCCACCAAAACTGCCTGATCAGGGAAGTAATATTTTCACATAAACCTCGTGGGAGACGGAAACAGGACATCGAAAAAACCGGTATTGACTGAGCTACCGATTTGATAAGAATTTCTTTGCCCGCTGAAGATAATAATTTATCCATCCACCCTCTTATCTTCTCCCACACACGATCTCTCAGATATCTGAATGTGCCATTTTTTGAGTGCCCTACATCAGGAGGCATCCCCAGGTACTTGTCACTGAGCGACTCATTCTGAACATTTAAAGTATTTTTGATGCTCTCCCTCATGGCTTGCGGGCACCCTCTGCTAAAGAAAATTGAGGGTTTCTCATGATTTATCCGCTGCCCAGATGCCACACAGTAGCTCTCCAGCAAGTTTGACAGCCCCTTCAACACTCGATTTAAACAGCAGCAGGCTGTCGTCGGCAAAGAGGAGATGGTTCACGGCTGGCGCCGTGGATGCCACCTTAATCCCTTCTAGCTGAGACGAAGAAGAACTGGTTTTCAGGAGGCACGAAAGGCCCTCCGCTGCGATTAAAAATAGATATGGGGATATCGGATCTCCCTGCCGAATGCCTCTGGATGGATTGAAAGTGTCAAGCCTCTCACCATTGAAAAGGACTGAAAAGGATACTGGCCGAACCATGCTCATTACTATCTGGACCCAAGATGGAGCAAAGCCAAGCTTTATCATCATCGCCTATAAATAATCCCACTCTAGTCTGTCGTATGCCTTCATCATATCAAGTTTAAGAGCACAATAACTGTTAACTTTGGCCTTGCTGTGTTTCATAAAATGAAGACACTCATAAGCACTGATGATATTGTCTGTGATATGCCTTCCTGGCACAAAGGCTGATTGTTCCTCTGAGATGATGTCCGGAAGAATCATCTTTAATCTGTTCGCAATCACCTTGGACGCAATCTTATATAATACATTGCATAAGCTGATGGGTCTAAACTGACATAGCATAGTGGGATTCATTACCTTAGGTATGAGAACTAGGACCGTATCATTGATGCTTTCCGGACTTTCCTCTCCTCGAATGATCCTGAGAACCGTCTCCGTAACCTCAGCACCGCATAGATCCCAGTGATGCTGATAAAAATGGGCTGGGAAACCATCGGGCCCCGGTGCTTTGGTCGGAAACATCTGAAAGAGGGATATCTTTACTTCTTCTTCCTTATATGGTGCAACCAGTAGCTCATTCATCTCCGCGGTGACCTTGGTTGGTACACAATTTAGGACTGCTTCCATGTTGTTTACACCTTCTGATGTGTACAGGGTTTCATAAAATTGGTGTACCATTGCTTTGAGCTCATCTGGATCATTAGTCAAGACTACCAGGGAGTTTTGTAGCGCCTTAATCATGTTCTTTTTCCTGTGGATGCTTGCTCGCAAGTGGAAAAACTTTGTATTTTTGTCTCCGGATGTTAGCCACTCAAGTCGTGAACGTTGTCTCCATAATATTTCTTCCCGATGGTACAGTTCTACGAGATTCTCATTTATCTTGAGCTCAACGTGTGACGGAGTCGTTCGGCTAGGATCAGCCCGCAGCTTCTCAAGCTCCGCCTTTAGTTTTTTGATCTCTTTCCGGACGTTTCCAAATGTCTCATTATTCCACCGTCCCAAGTCCTGGGATATCGCATGCAGTTTAGCCCGGAGTTCCACCACTCTGTTGCTTGTTCCTCCGCCCGTCCATGCTGCACTGATTGTGTCTCTCCACGATTCGTGGCCTTCCCACATTACTTCATAACGGAAAGCTTTCGGCTGCCTGCACCGCGGCTGCTCTCTATTCAGACGCAGCAAGATGGGGCAATGATCTGAGGTCGCTGCCGTCAAGTGTGTGAGGTCTGCAAGGGGAAACCTTGCGCGCCAATCAGGGTTAGCTAGGGCGCGATCCAGCCGTACCCTCGTGTAGGATCCCCCCTCACTTTCTTTTCAAAGGTCCAGAAACGTCCCACATAACCCATATCTAGCAACATGCAAACGTCAACCGCTTCACGAAAATTCTGTATCTGCGCATTACTCCTTTGCCCAACTCCTTCATGCTCGTCGGGACGTAGAACTTCGTTAAAATCGCCCAAGCAAAGCCAAGGTAGCCCGCTAGAAGTACTTATATTCTTCAAAGTATCCCAAGTTTTATATCGAAGATGTGTCTGTGCTTCGCCATAAATCACTGTAGCTCTCCACGGCTCAAAGCCTTCCTCCTCAACAGAACAATCAATATGGTAGTCCGAGTAACCAAGAATTTCCACGAATGGGAGTTCATTCCACGAATTGGTCGGCCCACCCTGCTTTGAACAACTCGATAGGTAAGGATTTTGCTCCGCTCTGACAAGACATCCTATTCGGCGCATTAAGCGCTAGTTTTGTTGCTACAGCGACCAAAGGAGGGCAGACATGGGCCGTCCCGTGACTCGCCACGCCCTCACTTGTTCGCAGCCCGACTTGTATAGATCAATTTTTTCCCACCCATTCTCTATAAATCTATTAGTCTAGCAAAGAAAAACTGGAAAACCGAAATAGTTTCCTTGGTCTTTTCAATTTTGGTGTCACAAAAAAAATTCGGGGGTTTGAAAACAATTCACGAATTAGGAAAAAGTGTAAATTAAAAAAGCAAATTCTAAAAAAATCACTTCTTTCAGGGAAAAAGTTGACGAAATTAAAAAAAGCTCACAGGTTTCAAAAGACCTCAGGAATTGGAGGGGACAATTTTCAAAAGTGATTTAAAATAGCACGAATTTGAAACAAGTTCACAATTTTAAGACAAAAACTTCTCAAAATTTGAGAGAAAATCACGGATTTGAAAAAACCAAAATTTTAAAAAGTTCACAAATCTGAGGCGGAAAGTTCGCACAATTTGGAAGAAAAATCATGTATTTGAAAAAGAGTTTCCATGTTTGAAAAAGTTCATGCATTTTAAGAAGAAAAGAAAAAGGAAGAAAAAAGTGTATAAAACCAAACAAAGGCCGGGCCAGGAAACGAACAACTAAAAAAGAAAAACCAGCTGAAAGCTTCCGCTCAAAAACTTCTTAATGGCCCGAACCACATAAAATCGATTGAACGGGGGTGCGCGCCGCGCACGTTATACACTATAACTGGCGCTATGAGTGCCGAATAGGAGTAGTGTGCTCTGACCCGGAGCCATGCTATGATGTTCGGTTCCTTTTCTTCTTCTCTCTTTTTTTCGCAAAGATGTCCCGTTGTAGAATTGTATAGCACTCCCTTCGTAAAAAAATATAAAAGCATTTAGATCACAACTTTGTACTCCCTCTGCAAAAAATATATAAGAGCGTTTAGTTGACTAAAGTACATCCAACACTGATCGAAAACGCCTGGCAATTCAAACGCCGTGTCGTCATCACAAGCTTTTTTTTTAAAGGTCGTCGTCACAAGCTGATAACAATTGTTTAGAGATGCAGGAAGTGAGCTTTCTCGGCCGTGGCAGGACATGTGATGTCATAACTAATTTAACTCATCCCTAACCTTAGATGCGAAGCTGCCGTGAAGCTTCTCGCACACGCACAAGGACGAAATATATAACTGACGACCGAGCTAGAAAATAAGGCGGGCATGGAAGGGAACAAGAAGGCCGCCGCGATGTCGTCGGAGCCGGTGAGGCTCATCGGCTGCTTCGGCAGCCCGGTGGTCCACCGCGCGGAGCTGGCCCTGCGCCTCAAGGGCGTCCCCTACGAGCTCATCGAGGAGGACCTCAACAACAAGAGCGACCTGCTGCTCACGCACAACCCCGTCCACAAGACCGTCCCCGTGCTCCTCCACGGCGACCGCTCCATCCCGGAGTCGCTCGTCATCGTCGAGTACATCGACGAGGCCTTCCCCGGCGGCCCGCCGCTCCTCCCCTCCGGCCCCCTCGCCCGCGCCAACGCCCGCTTCTGGGCTAGATTCCTCGAAGATGAGGTACAGCAACCGCAGTAATTCAGCACCCAACTTTGATTTTCAGTTTTCACTCGACGACTCTGCTGTATGTGCGCGCAGTTCAAGAAGCCTTTGTGGATTGCGCTGTGGACGGACGGCGAGGCGCAGGCGGCGGCGGCCAGGGAGACGAAGGCGAACCTGACGCTGCTGGAGGCGCAGCTGCCGGAGGGGAAGAGGTTCTTTGGCGGCGACGCCATCGGCTTCCTCGACATCGCCGTCGGTGGGGCGCTCGCGCACTGGATGGGGGTGGTCGAGGAGATGGCCGGCGTGCGACTGCTCAACGAAGAGGACCACCCGGCGCTGTGCCGCTGGGCAAGGGCGTACAGGGCCGACGAGGCCGTGCGGCAGTGCCTGCCGGACAGGGACCGCGTGCTCGCCGCCTTGGCGGAGAGGAAGGACCTCTATGTCTCCATTGCTAAGGCCATGGCTGCACAGAGGTAGCACATTTCACGACCGAGGAAGGGGATGTAAGTCAAGTCAATGCTTCGGGGCTTGTATGCATGGCGATCGATGCATGTGGGAAGTGGATCCGATGCAATAAAAAAAAGAGCAATTTGTCGCCTGTCTTCGGCCGTTGTGAGGTGTACTGGCCACTTGGACCCAACTTTGCTTGATTTGTGAGCAATGAGGCCGGCCATGGTTGTTAATTAACCAGCAAAATCTAATCGCATTGGTGTACTTAAGCCAAACAGATATTCTTGGGTTTGTATCCTCAAGATGGGCGTGAGGGCATTCCTCATTGTTGAGGGTTTTTTTATCAAACACCACAAAGAGTGATCACACACCCGAAAGTACTCTTCTGCTCCCGAGTTCAAATCCGATTCTTTTTTTGTGTGTCTAACTTTCATAAATGTTTTGTGTGCTTACAAATTTTATCATGAAATGACCTTCATGAAAGTCATGGCAAAAAAATTCAATACTCTAAAATCCTTTATAAATAGTAGTATTTTTATTGCATTGATTTTAATTTTTGTCAGGACTACCACGAATGTCCTTTTATCATAAATTTTTGCAAGCACAGAAAACATTTGTCAAAGTTTACCAAAAGATTTGTTTTTTAATTTCTTTACTGTTTTATTTAATTTTACTGTTTATCAGGGAGCATTTGAACTTGGGGACAGATACTCCATGTTCCACACACCCAGGCTACAATCATCATGTAGCATTTTCCTGAAATCTCTAGTGGTGTCCGCAAGGCAGAAGTAGTCGCCCGAACTTCTAGCCCAAACAGCAAGGCTGTGAGCTAACTTCTTTGGTCTCTGCCAAAACACAGGTAAAAGTGCCTGATGCGATTTTAAGTGCTTCAAAATCTCCTTGATATCGTAGATAAAAGGGCACAACTTAAAAGTGTTGGTTGTTTCAGCGTTCAGGGCCTGAACCAGTGGTAGACAGTCCAATTCAGTAATTATTGCACCATCAAACAGTTTCCACAGTTCATTCAGGCCAACAAGAACTACTCTCAGCTTCCACTGCACTTTCAGATATGCCAGTTTGGACCCACATTGAGAAGAATGCCATACCTCCACTGTTTCCAGACGACTGCACTCACTGTGCTAGATCCCGAGCCCGCAAGGAAGGAAGCATCTGTGTTCATTTTAATCAACTCTACTTTTTTTTTTGCAAATACATGTTGTCTATTTTATTTTAATACACGGTCAAGATTTTTAGAAACACACACTTCTACATTTTTTAAATACACCAGGTACATTTTCTAGTACACATTTAACATTTTTAAAATACATGGTCACTATATTTTGAAATATCAGTATGATGCCTATTTTATTTTCCATACACATTATACAGTTTTGGTGTACATATAAACATTTTTATATACATTTAACATTTTTAAAATACAAGATTAATTTTTTCCAAATATATATTTTGATACACATTGTACATTTTTCTTATACATTAGGAACATTTTTTATATACATGTTCATTATTTTTTTAATACTTTATTTTTCATGTATATTTGTTTCCAGACTCCTTATATATTTTTTTATACACCAGAAACCGTTTTTTATATACATTGTAACATTTTTAAAATACTTGATTAACACTTTTTTCAAACATATATTTTGACATCAAATTTTTTTCATGCACGTTGTACATTTTTCATATACATTACAAAAATATACATGTTTACCATATTTCAAATGCATGATTAATATTATTTCAGAAATTTACGTAAAGGGATTGTTGTATTATATATTTATACTATTTCCAAATATAAATAAAACTAAAAAAGAAATAATAAAACAAAAAAAAGATGCAAAAACAGGAAAAAAACGAGCGGTTAATGCCCCTCGGGCTGGGCCAGCTAAATAGCGCAGGCGCTTGAGGCAAGCGGTCCTGCCGTCTCGTGTCAGGCGAGGTATGGACAGCAAACCCTTCCACAAAAGGGCACATTTTCCAAATACCCCCTCCGTGAACAATTTCTAAAAATTTAGTGGACGTTCTCCAAATTCGTGAACATTTGTCAAATACCTGATTAACATTTTTTCAAGCATATACTTTTAAGTCAACTTTTTTCATACACGTTGTACATCTTTCGTATATATTAAAAAATATACATGTTTTAGCATATTTCAAATGCCTGATCAATAATTTTTTTTCAGAAATTTACGTAACGGGATGTATTATATATTTACACTATTTCCAAATAAAAAAATAAGAAAACAAAACAAAAGGTGTGACAGTCAGGAAAAAATGAGCGCTTAATGCACCTCGCGCTAGGTCAGCCCAATAGCACAGGCGACTGAGGCAAGTCGTCCTGCAGTCTCGCGTCAGGCGAGGTATGGACAGTAAACTACGGGCACACACGCCCTCTATGAACATTTTTTTAATTCAATGGACTTTCTCCAAATTTGTGAACATTTTTAAAACTTTGATTGACTTTTTTCCAAATTTGTGAACAATTTTTTAAATCCGTGTTTTTTTTTGGCAAAATCTACAAAATTTTAAAAAACTTGTGATTTTTTTTCAAATAATTTATAATTGGAGAGAAACAAGGGTGGAATAGCGTTGTTTTCGGATATAAAACATCAAAGTTATTGCGGACTTTCTCTTGCGCTAATTGTTGATGATTTTCTTTCTTGCTGGACTCGAGTGATGCTGGGCCGACCCACTACCACTCACCTCCGAGCGCCAACTAGCCTAGGCAGCGTTGAGACCGCCGAATAGGAGCTCCCGGTATGAACCCACTGACAAGCCTTGACAATCCGAAGAAAGAAAGAAGGGAATTGAATCGCACGCGATCACGTACGTCGTATCACAAATCCCTTTTCCGGCAGTCGACATCCAGCACTGAAACCCTAGAAGAAGAGAATCTGCACGTCCCGCCGATCCACTCCCATGTCCACCTCGGCTCCGCCCCAAACTGGATGATGCTCGGTAGTTCCGCCTTCCGCAGGGATGATGACGACGAGTCTTCCCTAGACGAGGACACGCCCCCCTTCACGATCAAAGGCGACATCTCGCCGGGTGTGGAAGTAGTGGTGGATTGTGAAAATGCGCATGCTCCGAAAGGGGTTCTGGGTGGTCCGGGGTATCAGAGTCCAGTGTGGCGGACATTCGAACTCCGCGAGAGTTCCTTGATTTGGGGCTGCTCTATGGGATTCGAACGTCCATACTGGTCCGGCCCAATTTCGAAATCCAACTTGGACGGGTGATTTCGAGTGGATAAGAAGCACTCAAAAAAAAAGCATGAACATAGGAGGCGCGGACGCACTTTTCCCTTCTTTTTATTCCAAGAACATCGGATACACTTCGGATATGATTTCGGCAGCGTTGACCAGTACGCTACTTCTGTGCAACCATGGCCTTAGCAATGGAAACATACAGATCCTTCCTCGCCGCCAAGGCAGCAAGCACGCGGGCCCTGTCCGGGAGGCACAGCCGCACGGTCTCGTCGGCCCTGTACTCCCTCGCCCAGCGGCACAGCGCCGGGTGGTCCTCCTCGGTGAGCAGCCGCACCCCGGCCATCTCCTCGAACACCCCCATCCAGTGCGCGAGCGCCCCGCCGGCGGCGATGTCGAGGAAGCCGATGGCGTCGCCGCCGAAGAACCTCCTCCCCTCCGGCAGCTGCGCCTCCAGCAGCGTCAGCTTCTCCTTGGTCTCCCTCGCCGCCGCAGCCTGCGCCTCGCCGTCCGCCCACAGCGCCATCCACATAGGCTTCTTGCACTGCATGTCCAAGTAGCAGAGTCATCGAGTGAAAACTGAAAGTACGTTGGGTGCTGAACTACTGCGGTTGCTGTACGCCTGTACCTCCTCTTCGAGGAATCTTGCCCAGAAGCGCGCGTTGGCGCGGGCGAGGGGGTCGACGGGGAGGAGCGGCGGGCCGCCGGGGAAGGCCTCGTCGACGTACTCGACGATGACGAGCGACTCCGGGATGGATCGGTCGCCGTGGAGGAGCACGGGGACGGTCTTGTGGACGGGGTTGTGCGTGAGCAGCAGCTCGCTCTTGTTGTTGAGATCCTCCTCGATGAGCTCGTATGTGACGCCCTTGAGGCGCAGAGCCAGCTCGGCACGGTGCACGACCGGGCTGGCGAAGCAGCCGATGAGCCTCACCGGCTCCGACGGCATCGCGGCGGCCTTGCTCCTGCCTTCCATGCCCCGCCCGCCGCCTCAGTCGTCAGTTATATATTTCGTCCTCGTGCGTGTTTCTCTCGCGAGAAACTTCACGGCAGCTTCGCATCGATGATGGAAAGATTAGTGATAAGTTAATTTAGTTTTGCCATGTGCTTCCACGGCCTAAAGCTAGCCCCAAACAATTGTTATTAGCTTGTGATGGCGACACGACGTTTGAATGGTGGGCGTTTTGACGCTTGTGGTGGGCACGTTTTGACGTTTTAAGTTGTTGCCGAAGACAATTTTCTAAAGGGAAAAACTTACCTTGAACCGGCTGAAAACACCGTCCGCATCCGCTGCCTTCTCTACGCTACGCGTGGCGCTGAGGGTACGCAAAGCCTATCTCCTTCCATTTCTCAAACTGATCTCCTCGACCTCCCTCAGCCACGTTCCTCCTCTTCTTCTCCTGCCTCCACCCCGCCCAAGTTCCTCCTCCGCTGCATCTGAAACAAGATCTGGAGCCACGTCTGCCGTCCCCGGGAGCACCAGTGTCCGCGTCCATTGTCGTCCCGCTGCTCGGGGAGCACCGGCGTGGACAGCCATGGCTGCTGCCTCCTCGAGCTCGATTTCCCACTACAAGTTTTCTGCAACAACGGTGCTTCTACATCCCCGCAGCCACGCTCGCCTCCCTCATCCATGGCTGCACTCGCTTCCCCATCCTTGGCTGTGCTAACACGGGTCCTGTTGCAGAAAATTAGATGCGGCAGAGATGTTGTTTTAATTTTGCAACAAGGGTCTTGTTGCAGAAAATTAGACGCAACGGAAGTTGTTGTTGCAATTTTTGCAACAAGGACTTGTTGCAGAAAATTAGACGCATGAAAGATGTGCAGAAAATTAGATGCTTGTTTCTGCAATTCGACCGTTGTTTGAGGAAAATTATAGAAGGTGAGGTTTTGTAATAAGGTCTTGTTGCGGGAAATCAGAGAAGATCAGATCTTGCAACAAGAGCATTGTTGCAGGAAATTAGAGAGGAGGATTGAACGGCTCGCGTCACGCATCGAATGGCTCGCGAAACGCTTGTTTCTGCAACTCGACCGCTGTTTCAGGAATTAATAAGTCGGGGGAGGAGACCGAGCCGCGCGCCAGAAGCAGATCGGACGGCTGCGCGTGCGTACATCGAACGGTCGTCGAGGTGGCGGATGTTTCATATGGATCACCCGGCAGACGCGTAGGGTCTCCCTTTTCTAAAACACGTGATATTGCAGAAAATATTACAGAAAGAGACACGCTAAGAACACGCGCCCAGAGAGAGGACGCGGATCGCTCGCGGCTCAAGGCAAGCGTTTCCCTAAAAAGAAAGAATCCATGTTACAATTTTAGGCCTCGTTCAGTTCATGGGAAATTCGTAGGAAAAGCGCAGGAAAGTTGTTCCTCCGAAAAAGTTTCCATCGCTAGCGTTCGGGACAAAGGAAAGTGGAACAGTGTTCCAGAGGAAAAGTTTCGGCGACGTGCAGTTTTTTACGGATTCCACTGGATTGAAAAAACCCAAATTCTTCCCCGTGCACGCGCACCATCTGGACAAAACGGGCGGCCGGTCTTGCATGCTTGTATGTGTTAATTTTTTCTGTTTTCTAGTGCATGTGGTTGTTAGTATTAAATGCGTTCACACTGATTACCTCATTCCGAAAAGAACAGATCCACGCACATTCATTTGGGAGTTTCAAGTTTTAAAAAGTCATATCTTTCGAACCGCGCGTCGGAATTCAGATCCGTTTTCACTGCTGGAATTCTTGCGACGAGATCTTTGAAACTAGATCCCGCATGGATACATTTCGACGAGTTTTTTTTATGCCAACTTTGATGCTATATGGTGCAACTTTAGTACTGTATTGTGCAACTTTAGTACTACATCATGCAACTTTTTCCAAAATTAATTTTTGAATCTGCATGATTAAACTTCCTATGAGATTGCAATCTGGCAACCATGACATCTTTGATGTGCAACTAGTCTACTGTCCTGACCAACTATCTAATGGTCGATGTGCAACCCTCCTTCATACTCGTGGATGTGTAATTCTTCACTGTTGGCACACCCTACACCCACCTCCCCCTGCAAGTGATATGTGCAACTTAGTCTATTGTTCAAGCCAACTGCCTATTAGTCAATGTGCAACTCATTGCCCTTCTTATTTGTGGACATGATTTTCAGTTGGCGGGGGCGACAAACAGAGTTGCAAATAGTCTGCTAAGTAGTTGGCCATAGCAACATATGAAGTTGCACATCTCACAGGAAGAGACAATTGAATGGTGAAAAATTGGCATTCATGAGGGTATTGAAAAGTTGCATATAAACAGAGTGCTAAAGTTGCAAATCTCACTAGCAGGGGTGGTTTGGGCCAGGTGCTAGCAGGGAAACTACACATTCATGAGGGTACGAGAGAAAGTTGCACATCACTGTTAGACAGTTGGTCGTGACATTATCCGAAGTTGCACATCCACTGTTAGGTCGTCGGCCGATACAGCAAATAGTGTAGCACATCCACGGGCGGGGGGAAGTTGCACACAACTACTATGCAGTTGGCCTGGGCAACAGACGAAGTTGCACATCTCACTAGAAGGAGGTAGTTTGGGGGTGGAGTTACCATAATTAAAAACTGCATGTCTGTGGTGTAGGAGAAAAGTTGCACATCCCTGTCAGCTAGTTGCACATCGTGGCTAGACAGTTGCACAAAACGGAGAGAAAATTGCACAAAATTTTTTTGTCGAAACATAGTCATATGGGATCTACTTTCGAAGAGAACGTCACCAGGATTTCTACTGTGAAAGCGGATCTTAATTTCGATGCTAGGTTTAAAAGTTATGGATTTTTTTCTAAAACGAAATTGAAAAGCAAACTAGATGGTCAATTTCCTTTTATGGACAAGGGACCAGGTGATTTCCTTTTTCACCGGCCGTTTGGGAGCTCTACCTGGCGCATGAGCGCTCACTAGATGCGTCCACCTTGAAAAAATCCACCCATGCCCCATGTTTTGCCGGAAGCCCGAGGCAAGGCAGTAGAACTACAGTGTGAAGACGAATAGAAGATTTTGAACATAAGGATAGTGTCTGGCTCTGCAAAACAAGTTCCACATACCACCGTAGAGAGAATAATATTTGCACAAATCTAATCTGCTGACGTATTCCGCAGCGTGACATCACACCACAGCCAAGTCTTTATTCGAATCGTTTTTACTGTCCCACCTCGGCGCGTTTTGCGAGGCGGTTTCCTTGGCACGTATTGTTGAAGCAGAGATCGTGTCCCCTTTATTTACGGGATTCTCATTAATACGGATATGGGTAACCCAATCGTGCCTGTTGGTATGACTCCTCGATCGAAGGCGAGTCCCAAACGGTCACGGGGAGGGCTCTTGGTATTCAACCTCTTTATAAAGAGACCAAGGCTCGACTCCTTTCGTTCAATCTCAATCGTATCCGCCTCTTGCCTCGAGTTCCAACACCCAAAGCTCCAGATTTAGGCGCTTCAGACCTTCGATGATGTCCGGCTCCGACCCTCAAGGCCGGTGGATGCCTTCCTCCGTCACGAAAGAAGATGTACTAAAGCTAAGAGATGCCAGGTATCTAACCGGCGAAATCTCACATAGGCTGCCTGCTCAAGGGCAGGTTATTCCCACTCCCAAGCCTGGTGAGTGTGTGGTGTTCCTGTATCACTTCCTTCGGGGGCTAGGCTTCCCGACGAACCCCTTTGTGAGGGGGCTCATGTTTTATTATGGGCTGGAATTTCACGACCTGGCTCCGGAGTCCATCCTCTACATCTCATTGTTCATCGTCGTGTGCGAAGCCTTCCTCCGCATTACTCCTCACTTCGGACTGTGGCTTAAGACCTTTAAAGTAGAGTCGAAGGCGATCGAGGGACAGCACGCGGAGTGCGGAGGCGCTGTTATAGGTAAGAATGTTGATGCTCCATGGCCCGAGGGCTCTTTTCAAGAGGAGTTCAGCTTATTGCAACGAGAGTGGTTTTATATCACAGTTCCCAGGGGCACCAAGTGGGTGGCGCCACCTGCTTTTCGCTCGGGTCCCCCACCACAGCTAGCGTCATGGATCAATAAAGGGTTGGACTGGGGCTGTCCAAGGATGTGCCCTTGTTGCAGGGCCGCATTCGAGATCTCCTAGAAAGAGACATCAGTCTGGTCGTAGTGACGCAGGTCATGCTGATTCGCCAAACCTCGCCCCGCAAACGCCGCCCCCTCCGCCTGTGGGAGTTCAATCCAGAGGGACCACGAGCTCTCCATCATTTTATGGGTGCGACGCCCATGGAGATGTACAAATTGTTCTTCGGATCACAAGCAATGTGTCCGGACTCAACCGAGCACGCAGGTCTGAGCTGCAATCGCCCGGATACTCAAGTAAGTAGCCCTGTACCCGGACACGCTATCCGTATATTTATTATAAAATTGCCCTTAAAAGAGTTGTCCCTTAAACAGGAGTGGATAGAGAAGGCAAAGCTAATCAGGTGTCCGGCCCCCCTCCCTGAAACCATGTCGGATCCCACGTTAACCAGGATGCTGGAGGTTGTGCCTCTGGAAAAGGGCGAAGGGGGGAACGAGGAAGCTACCGCCTCCCCTAAGGAGGCTGTCAAGAAAGGAGGAATCGAGAATTCTTCTACCCAGGGGAAGAAGAGGACCGCCTCTGAAGACCCGGAGACCATGGTCTCAAAGCGGGGGGGGGGGGGGGGGAATCTTCGTCAGAGGGTCCTGCGACGGGGGATGCCTCGGTCGCACTATGCCCCCAAGGGGATCAGCCCTCCACCGAGCCGTAAGTAGAGAGGGGAGTTTAAAGTGAGAGACATCCATGTTCTATTTCTGAGGAAAATAACCGAAAATCTACCTTGTAGTTCGGATCTCAGCCCTTCTCAGCAGAGCTCATCTTCGGGGGGTCTTCTTCCGGAGATGATGGAGAGCGGAACGCCTCCTCCTGCCGTACCGCCTTGCGAGGCGGGCGATCCTGAGGTGTCGTCACGGAGGGTTTCTCCGAATCCGGCAGGGCCGGAAGGTAGTCGTATGGCCCCCCAAAGCCCTCCGTGTCCGGCCTTCGAAAAAGGCCATCGGACGAGTCCGTCACCGTCCGGTGCACGGTCGGAGGAGCTAAAGGATCTGCTCGGGCGAGCGTCTATCTCAGAAGAACACCATGCGTTCATGGGTATGGTGATTGGAAGGATTGCATCCGCAGAGAGCGGGTTGCACGAGGCCGTCAAGAGTTTACTGACGGGTTATGAGGTACGCGAAATGGTGTACCTTTTGACAATTCCGCATATATAAGATGCGTCCTGTGTAGATAATAGCCCCTGAGACTCTGTGCGTTGTCAAAAATGACGGCGCGCAGAGGATCATAATCCCAGGTATAATATGTCGCCTTTCCTATGTAGGTGGCGAAGTGTCCGGTGGCTAGCCGGACTGATGAATTTGCCGAATTAAAGCGGCAACTTGACGTTGCAGATGCCGACATCGCGCTTGTCAACAAGTGGCTTGACGAGGCACAAGGTATGTAATTTCTCCGGAGACACCTGGTAAGAGGAGCTTGATGCCCGTATCTTACAACGTGTGTGCTTGATGCAGATGGTGCTGCTGCCATGGAGAACCTTCGGGCGGAACTTGCCCGAGCCAAGGAGTAGGCCAGAAAAAGCGATGCGGCTGCCTTAAAGGCAGTTGAAGAGCTGAAAGCCGAACAGGCTGCTCACTGCCAAAGCAAGAAGGAAATGGCCGAGATGGCTGGAAAGTTGAAGAGCGCTGCCGACCGCTGCAAGCTTCTTGAAAAAGAAGATCAGGCGGAACAGATGGACCTGGGGAAGGCCACTACCGAGGCCAAGGATGCTCGCTCTGTGATGAGAGCTATGAAGGAGGAGCTACGTCAGGCCGGAGACATCGCGGCTGGAAAGCCCTTTATGCTGCGGAGGAAGTTCGGGGATCCTAAATATGCTCCATTGGACCGGTTGTGGAGTACGGCGGACACTTATCTGGATTTGGCAGCGAGTGCCGCGGACGCGGCCGAACACTTCCGAGATCAAGAGGATCACAAAGTGGAAAAGCTTTTTTGGTCGCAGTTCCACAATCCAGAGCGTCCACTTCCATTAACCGATCGTTTGGCCGAATGGGCGGAGCTGAATAGGTTATCCGGACTCGCCATGAAGTATGTCGTGAGTCATCTGTGGCCGAAAAGGCCCGAGCCGCAGAGTTATTTTAGCTTGGTGCAGCAGTTCCTTGGTGCAGTGCCGCATATCAATGCAATGAGGAGGTCAACATGCATAGAGGGTGCACGGATGGCTCTTGCCCGTGTCAAGACATACTGGGTGGAGATGAAGGCCACCGCTGTTGCATCCCAAGACTTGAACGGGAGCCGAGTTCCTGTCGAGCACTATTTTCAGGAAGTTCTGCAGGGCGCTCGTTTAATAGAGACGCAGTGCTCCAAGGATATTATGTTCGAATAACATGTATTATTGTAAAACAATATTTTGATGTAATATAGTGGCTTTTTATACTTGTGCCTTCAAGAATTGAAATACCTCATGTGCGGCCGATAATGTATATGTATATATAACCTGAAAGATGGCAGTCTTCGACTTCAGCCCCCACACATATAATGCGGGGGTGTTCGCAGAAGGCGCATTTTCACACTTAATCCAATGTCTTGGTCCTATTAAGGAGGTGATAGCGCAGCGAACTAGGCAACCGGACTATAATGCTTTATCACTTTCACTTAGCCATAGGAGTTTGACAGTGGGGCTACTATATAGCCCCTGGGGGCACCGCGCTCACCCGAATTCGGGGCGCGTGTGTGCCTGGCCGGGAAACGGCCCTTCGTTAATACGGAGGAATCCTAAAGATTCCAGCGGGTCATCGAGTGGTTGACCAGTCTCACGCTATATCATGACGGTCAGTTTTCGGCTTTCTCTACTGAGGTGCTCGCCTGGCTGAACCGGGGCACAATCGCAGTAGTTCTCCTGGTGTCGCCTTAGCCGATAGAGTGGAACGTAAGGTAGCAAAACACATGAGCCGGGCAAACCCAACATTTGACCAAAGACATGATTCGGAGCTGATGCATATAAGGCCAAACTCGCGACGCCGAACACTCCCTAAGGTATTCGGTCTTTTATGAGAACTGGCGGAACAGCGTTGAGGGAGTCCTGGATTAGGGGGTGTTCGGATAGCCAGACTGTACCTTCAGCCGGACCCCAGGACTATGAAGATACAAGATTGAAGACTTCGTCCCGTGTCCGGATGGGACTTTCCTTGGCGTGGAAGGCAAGCTTGGCGGTGCGGATATTCAAGATCTCCTACCATTGTAACCGACTCTGTGTAACCCTAACCCTATCCGATGTCTATATAAACCGGAGGGTTCTAGTCCGTAGGACAACTCCACATACAATATTCATACCATAGGCTAGCTTCTAGGGTTTAGCCTCCTTGATCTCGTGGTAGATCTACTCTTGTACTACCCATATCATCAATATTAATCAAGCAGGAGTAGGGTTTTACCTCCATCGAGAGGGCCCGAACCTGGGTAAAAACATCATGTCCCTTGTCTCCTGTTACCATCCGGCCTTGACGCACAGTTCGGGACCCCCTACCCGAGATCCGCCGGTTTTGACACCGACAAGCGCCCTTGGTAATAAGCCCTTGATGTCCAGGTACGTGAAAAACTCTGACGTGGCCACATGCCAAGACGCCAGCCTCCTCCTCGGCTATACAGAGAATCCGGGGGATGTGTATCAACAAGAGACAGTAAAAAATATTTACGCAGGGTCTTAATCTAAAAAGAATCCTGGAGACGGGTCCCTGCTGCACATCTGCACCTGTGTCCCCGTTGTGTCGTGTCCTGGACGGGCGTAGCATGGTGTTCATCTGTAAAAGAGAGGAACTTAGCTGACAAGAAAAAGAATAGTAGTGCGGAATGTACGTTGTACTAGATAAACAATGTATAATTTAAGACGGGTAAAATTGAGCCTTATTGTTGTGTATTTTACATACGCGGAGCTCCTTGTACAGGGGTGTACGGCTACTAAACCTTTATCAATTATATGTTTGCTCCGGACTCGCCTAGCCGAGTCCGTGGTCTTGATGACCTGGTAGATGCTTTTTTGGTGAAGCTGTTTTAGTGTATGGCTGTTAAGGCAGCCGCATATTCTTTCGCGCCCGAGGGACACTTGATATTTTCCTTTAGTGAGATGATGCCTCGTGGACCGGGCATCTTAAGCGTAAGAGATGCATAATGTGGTATTGCGTTAAAGCGGGCGAAAGCCTCTCGTCCTAGTAGTGCTTGATAGCTACTTGAAAATGGGGCAATGTGGAAGGTTAGCTTTTCACGGCGGAAGTTATCGGGAGAGCCGAACATAACTTCTAACCGGAGAGAACCCATGCAATGGGCGTCCGAGCCTGGCGTTACTCCTTGAAAGCAAGTATTGCTATGGCGAATTCTTGTTGGGTCTATCCCCATTTTGCCGATTGTGTCCTAATATAGCAGGTTTAAACCACTGCCGCCGTCCATCAGGACATGTGTAAAGTGGAGTCCGTCGATTATTGGATCTAATATCAAGGCAGTCCCGCCTGCATTCTGGATACTTCTAGAGTAATCTTGTTGGTCGAAGGTGATCGGTTTTAACAACCAGTGGCGAGACTTCTTTGGGATAGGCCGTATGGCTCGTATCTCTATAGGCGCCACTCCTTTCGTCGCGTGAAGTAAGTTTACTGTTTTGACTTCTTGTGGGAAATTCTTCTATTTCCCGGTGCTCTGCTTGTGGGGTTCGTCATCGTCCTCACTTGGTGTGTCGAGCCCCTTGTGTTGGGCGTTGAGTTTGCCGGATTGCTTGAATACCCAACAATCTCTGTGGGTATGATTTGCGGGCTTCCCGGGAGTACTATGGATTTGACATCTCTTGTCCAAGATTTTGTTCAGGTTAGATAGCTCGTCCCTGTTATCCTTAAGGGGTAGCTTTTTCTGATTCTGTCGAAAGCTTTTGAATCCGGCATTGACTGTCGTGCTCTTCGGGCTGCTTCCCTTATTTCGGTGCTGGTCCTTGTTGCGTCGCAGTTTCCCATTTCCATCTCTGACTTTGGATGTACTTGGGTCGCTGGTGCTGCATCTTGCAAACCAGCTGTCCTCTCCCGCGCAAAAGCGGGTCATGAGGCTTGTTAATGCGGCCATTGCTCTTGGCTTTTCTTGGCCGAGGTGTCTGGCGAGCCATTCGTCTCGAACGCTGTGTTTGAAAGTTGCTAAGGCTTCGGCGTCCGGACAGTCGACTATCTGATTCTTTTTAGTAAGAAATATGTTCCAGAGTTTCCGGGTTGACTCTCCGGGCTGTTGAGTTATATGGCTTAAATCGTCCGCATCCGGAGGTCGGACATAGGTCCCTTGAAAATTTGCCCGAAAAGCATCCTCGAGCTCCTCCCAACTTCCAATGGTGTTTTCGGGAAGGCTTTTAAGCCAATGTCGGGCTGGCCTTTTGAGCTTAAGGGGTAAGTATTTGATTGCGTGGAGGTCATCTCCTCTGGCCATGTGTATGTGGAGGATATAATCCTCAATCCAGACTCCAGGGTCTGTTGTTCCGTCGTACGCCTCTATGTTTACGGGTTTGAATCCCGCTGGAAATTCATGATCCAGCACCTCATCGGTGAAACAGAGAGGGTGTGCAGCACCCCTGTATTTGGGTGTGCCGTGTTGTTCGGATATTTGTTGAGTTGCATTGCTTACTAGAGCTTGCTTTCTTGGCCTGTAGATAGACCTGGTTGGGCCATCCTTTGGATGTGAATCCTTGGGTGGACCGCGTGCTGGCTTGGGTGCGGCGCCGCTTGCCACTCTATGTTGGCCATGAGGTCGTCTATCCGACCGGGTGGCCTCCCTGTTTTTTGATTTAGGGGGCTCTAGGGCCTCCTCATCAAATTCAGGCAGTAGCTTTCGCTTCGGGTAGCTCTTTATGTGGCGGTTGCCGCCGTATTTATCTGCGGTGTTGAGTACTTTGCTCCATCTGATTCTGAGTGCATCTTCCGCAGTTTTGAGCTTCCGCTTCTGCTTTTTCAGGCTAGGCGCGGTGGCGACGAGCCTTTTGTGGAGGTTCTTATGCTCCAGGAACTTGTCCGGCGTGAGGTCGTCCGGACTGTTATCTTCATCGGAGACGGGTTGTTCGGTTTGTTTATCCAAGTTGCCCTATTCGGACGGTTGCTCGATGGCATGTTCGTCGTCCGCCGGTTCGCCCTGCTCTATGGCTGGGTCTGTATGGCTGCTATCTCTGTCAAGGCGGGGTTTGGAGCGGCGCTTACGTCGCCGCTTTGACTGCTTTTTGAGGGAACGATCCCTCGTTGCTTCCCTTTGTTCCTCGTCGTTGCTTCCTTTAGGTGTGTCCACCATGTATACATCGTGAGATGAGGTGGTTGTCCAGTGCCCTATAGGCGCTGACTCTTGTTTGTCTCCTACATCGTCGTCCATACCGTCGATGTCTTCGGAGTCGAAGTCTAGCATGTCGGTTAAATCATCGACAGTGGCTATGAAGTGGGTGGTGGGTGGGCGTTGAATTTCTTCGTCATCCGTATCCCAATCCTGCTGACCACAGTCCGGCCAGGACTCTCCTGATAAAGAGAGAGACTTTAGCGAATTCAGAATGTCGCCAAAGGGTGAGTGCTGAAAGATGTCCGCGGTGGTGAACTCCATGATCGGCGCCCAATCGGATTCGATTGGCAGGGGCGCGGAGGGTTCAGAGTCCGGGTAGGAGTCCGGCACCTTGGAGCCACGGGCTTCGCAGAGAATAGGGATGGTGTTCGGCTCGATCGGCGTAGAGATTGCAGCCCCCGAGGCGGTGTCTAGCCATCCGTCCTCGATTGGCACAGTCGGCTCCGAGCTAAGAGTCGGAGCGGACACGGGTGCGGCCTCCAGGGCACTGTTCGGCGGCAGAGCTAGATCATGCCCATCGTGACAGTGCGGCGCGCTCAACTGTGGCTCGAATCTGTCGAAGATCAAGTCTCCGCGGATGTCAGCCGTGTAGTTCAAACTTTCAAATATGACCTGATGGCCAAGGGCGTAGCTTTCGATCTGCTCCAGATGGCCAAGCGAATTGGCCCGCAGTGCAAAGTCGCCGAATACGAAGATCTGTCCGGGGAGAAAAGTCTCGCCCTGGACCGCATCGCTGTTGACGATCGGAGGAGCCATCGGGCCTAAAAGTGACGACACAGAGGAACTCTCAATGAAAGCACCAATGTCGGTGTCAAAACGGGCGGATCTCGGGTAGGGGGTCCCGAACTGTGCGTCTAGGCGGATGGTAACATGAGACAAGGGACACGATGTTTTTACCCAGGTTCGGGCCCTCTCGATGGAGGTAAAACCCTACTCCTGCTTGATTAATATTGATGATATGGGTAGTACAAGAGTAGATCTACCACGAGATCAGAGAGGCTAAACCCTAGAAGCTAGCCTATGGTATGATTGTTGTTCGTCCTACGGACTAAAACCCTCCAGTTTATATAGACACCGGAGAGGGTTAGGGTTACACAAAGTCGGTTACAATGGGAGGAGATCTACATATCCGTATCGCCAACCTTGCCTTCCACGTCAAGGAAGGTCCTATCCGGACACGGGACGAAGTCTTCAATCTTGTATCTTCATAGTCCAGGAGTCCGGCCAAAGGTTATAGTCCGGCCATCCGGACACCCCCTAATCCAGGACTCCCTCAGCTTCCATTGTCATTAATTAAGGGAGAAGGTTTAGACATAAGCCCACAAAGTCAGGAAGGGTCGACTACTCTTGAGGCATTACATTACTAAGTGTTTGGCACCCGCTGAAGCCCAAATATGGGCTTCCACCTTGGTCGTCACGACAACTATCATTGTGGGGGCATCAGTGTTGCAAGAGATTCTGGTGCCAGATTCGTTCCAGATCTCCCAAGAGATTAACATTGTCATAGAGGTTGGTATCTTCTTGTACATCAATTCAACAAGCTCTCACTGAGGTGGCATTTCCCAGTCCAAAGGAGTGAAATTTTTGGAACCAAGAAACATGATGCCATGAGCATGAAACACTCAAGAATAGTGACATTGGTTTCATGAGGTTTCATTCAGGGTGGCAGATGTTTCATTGTGTGTGATAGATGTTTCATGATGTTTCACTGTGCATCATGTTATTTTCATTGTGATCTTTGTTCATCATCATGTTTCATGGTGTATAAACGCGAAAATGAATGGTGTTTATCCGATGGCACCAAAAAATATCATGTAAAATATATATTTTTTCACTTGTATTTGTGAGTTTCAACAAGTATTTGTTGAAGGTTACACAAGTTCAGAAACAGTTTCAATTGGTTTCACCGTGTTTCTACTGCTACATAATTTTTCACTACGTGTAAATACAGTTCAAACTATTTCAGGGTGAATTTCAAAATATAACAAGTTAAAGTGGTTTTGATATCATGTTATCGGGGTTGTTTGTGCATCATCATGTTTCATTGTGTTCATTTGCTCATCATAATTTGATCTTTTTGTCCTAGTATAAAAATCTAGCCCTATCCACTACCAAACACAGGTAGGGAAAGAAGCCATCCTTCACAACGAAATTAACACATCGAGTGTAGAATAAAGGTAGAGGACTAGAGGATAATGTTCGAGGGGAGGGGAACAAAATCAACACTCATACACATAGAATTTTTTTAAGAATGTACAAACATAATATTTGTATGTGAGAGAAACAACAACTTGGTAAGAGTAAAATGTAAAATATTGTCCTTATCTCCAAAAAGAAAGAAAAAGGGTGGTTTATTCCCCTATGCTCTTTAATTTGTTTCCATCCATCTAGTCATCTGATCCATGTATAATTTCCTTCTCCAATCTATGCATGACATGTGCGGAAAGCTTACAGCCTACAGTGCCTCTTTTTTCTTTGCAAATTGTTCCATGGAATATGAAGTTTGCGCATCTGCGCATAAATACATAGATGCACCAGCCTGAAGCCGAAGAAGAAGAATACAAAGTTGTTGAAATACCAACTAATATTACTGTGCATTCTGGTTGAGCCAGGCTACAGTCTTCCCTTTCCATTTCATGAATGAATAGTCAGGTCTGAGGGTAACAATGAACCAGGTTTGTCCATCCAAAGAAAGAACAATAATTGATTATTATTTTAATGAAAAATGCAATGATATTGAATAATATGTTCCTGAATAAAATAATAAAATGTAGAGCAGTTGATTTCTATACGGTGTTTGAACATAACATTTAAGGACTTATAGGGTTTTTTTTAGGCAAACTCCGAAGCTTTATTACGTCACAATGTTTACATGGACGAAAGGAAGTCCGTCCGGCTGTCCCAACCAAACATGTCGACCAGCCGGAAGGGATAATGCATGCTTCGCAAGCTTGTGAGCTTCGATATTCGAGCTCCTAAATTCATGGCATAAATTACACAAAAGGAAATTTGATCTATGTTCTATTATTTCATGTATGATCGCCCCATAAGCTGTAGGGTTGTTGGCTCGGATGTCCTCGACCACCACCTTCGCGTCGGACGCCACTTGTATAGTTGAAACATCGAGATCATCCGCAAGGGCCAATGCCTCCCTGATCGCCATGCACTCAAGGGTGGCCGGATCGGAGATGCCTGCAAAAACCACAGCCGATGCTCCCAGAAAAAGCCCATCCGAGTCTCTTGCTATTGCCACTACCGAGCCGTGTCTGCTGCCCCTCCCCACAGCAGCGTCCACATTCAATTTTGCCAACCCTGTTGGTGGGGGAATCCACCTTGTCGGCCGGGGGATGATGTTGCCACCCCGCCTCGTTTGGACAGTTTTGATAGCTTCCAGTTCCCTTATGTAAGATTGAACGAATCCATGTACCTGAACAGGACTTTGGTATATTTGCTCATAGATCGCCTTACGGCGCGCTCCCCACAAGGCCCATAGTGTGACCACGAGTGTGGTAAAATTCTCCTGGGATAGATCCCTGAAACCGAGGCCGCCTAGATGCTTTGGCTTTGTCATCTCCTCCCAGGCTACCCAACTCGGCTTGCGTTTTCCTCCCTTGCTCCCCCACCAAAACTGCCTGATCAGGGAAGTAATATTTTCACATAAACCTCGTGGGAGACGGAAACAGGACATCGAAAAAACCGGTATTGACTGAGCTACCGATTTGATAAGAATTTCTTTGCCCGCTGAAGATAATAATTTATCCATCCACCCTCTTATCTTCTCCCACACACGATCTCTCAGATATCTGAATGTGCCATTTTTTGAGTGCCCTACATCAGGAGGCATCCCCAGGTACTTGTCACTGAGCGACTCATTCTGAACATTTAAAGTATTTTTGATGCTCTCCCTCATGGCTTGCGGGCACCCTCTGCTAAAGAAAATTGAGGGTTTCTCATGATTTATCCGCTGCCCAGATGCCACACAGTAGCTCTCCAGCAAGTTTGACAGCCCCTTCAACACTCGATTTAAACAGCAGCAGGCTGTCGTCGGCAAAGAGGAGATGGTTCACGGCTGGCGCCGTGGATGCCACCTTAATCCCTTCTAGCTGAGACGAAGAAGAACTGGTTTTCAGGAGGCACGAAAGGCCCTCCGCTGCGATTAAAAATAGATATGGGGATATCGGATCTCCCTGCCGAATGCCTCTGGATGGATTGAAAGTGTCAAGCCTCTCACCATTGAAAAGGACTGAAAAGGATACTGGCCGAACCATGCTCATTACTATCTGGACCCAAGATGGAGCAAAGCCAAGCTTTATCATCATCGCCTATAAATAATCCCACTCTAGTCTGTCGTATGCCTTCATCATATCAAGTTTAAGAGCACAATAACTGTTAACTTTGGCCTTGCTGTGTTTCATAAAATGAAGACACTCATAAGCACTGATGATATTGTCTGTGATATGCCTTCCTGGCACAAAGGCTGATTGTTCCTCTGAGATGATGTCCGGAAGAATCATCTTTAATCTGTTCGCAATCACCTTGGACGCAATCTTATATAATACATTGCATAAGCTGATGGGTCTAAACTGACATAGCATAGTGGGATTCATTACCTTAGGTATGAGAACTAGGACCGTATCATTGATGCTTTCCGGACTTTCCTCTCCTCGAATGATCCTGAGAACCGTCTCCGTAACCTCAGCACCGCATAGATCCCAGTGATGCTGATAAAAATGGGCTGGGAAACCATCGGGCCCCGGTGCTTTGGTCGGAAACATCTGAAAGAGGGATATCTTTACTTCTTCTTCCTTATATGGTGCAACCAGTAGCTCATTCATCTCCGCGGTGACCTTGGTTGGTACACAATTTAGGACTGCTTCCATGTTGTTTACACCTTCTGATGTGTACAGGGTTTCATAAAATTGGTGTACCATTGCTTTGAGCTCATCTGGATCATTAGTCAAGACTACCAGGGAGTTTTGTAGCGCCTTAATCATGTTCTTTTTCCTGTGGATGCTTGCTCGCAAGTGGAAAAACTTTGTATTTTTGTCTCCGGATGTTAGCCACTCAAGTCGTGAACGTTGTCTCCATAATATTTCTTCCCGATGGTACAGTTCTACGAGATTCTCATTTATCTTGAGCTCAACGTGTGACGGAGTCGTTCGGCTAGGATCAGCCCGCAGCTTCTCAAGCTCCGCCTTTAGTTTTTTGATCTCTTTCCGGACGTTTCCAAATGTCTCATTATTCCACCGTCCCAAGTCCTGGGATATCGCATGCAGTTTAGCCCGGAGTTCCACCACTCTGTTGCTTGTTCCTCCGCCCGTCCATGCTGCACTGATTGTGTCTCTCCACGATTCGTGGCCTTCCCACATTACTTCATAACGGAAAGCTTTCGGCTGCCTGCACCGCGGCTGCTCTCTATTCAGACGCAGCAAGATGGGGCAATGATCTGAGGTCGCTGCCGTCAAGTGTGTGAGGTCTGCAAGGGGAAACCTTGCGCGCCAATCAGGGTTAGCTAGGGCGCGATCCAGCCGTACCCTCGTGTAGGATCCCCCCTCACTTTCTTTTCAAAGGTCCAGAAACGTCCCACATAACCCATATCTAGCAACATGCAAACGTCAACCGCTTCACGAAAATTCTGTATCTGCGCATTACTCCTTTGCCCAACTCCTTCATGCTCGTCGGGACGTAGAACTTCGTTAAAATCGCCCAAGCAAAGCCAAGGTAGCCCGCTAGAAGTACTTATATTCTTCAAAGTATCCCAAGTTTTATATCGAAGATGTGTCTGTGCTTCGCCATAAATCACTGTAGCTCTCCACGGCTCAAAGCCTTCCTCCTCAACAGAACAATCAATATGGTAGTCCGAGTAACCAAGAATTTCCACGAATGGGAGTTCATTCCACGAATTGGTCGGCCCACCCTGCTTTGAACAACTCGATAGGTAAGGATTTTGCTCCGCTCTGACAAGACATCCTATTCGGCGCATTAAGCGCTAGTTTTGTTGCTACAGCGACCAAAGGAGGGCAGACATGGGCCGTCCCGTGACTCGCCACGCCCTCACTTGTTCGCAGCCCGACTTGTATAGATCAATTTTTTCCCACCCATTCTCTATAAATCTATTAGTCTAGCAAAGAAAAACTGGAAAACCGAAATAGTTTCCTTGGTCTTTTCAATTTTGGTGTCACAAAAAAAATTCGGGGGTTTGAAAACAATTCACGAATTAGGAAAAAGTGTAAATTAAAAAAGCAAATTCTAAAAAAATCACTTCTTTCAGGGAAAAAGTTGACGAAATTAAAAAAAGCTCACAGGTTTCAAAAGACCTCAGGAATTGGAGGGGACAATTTTCAAAAGTGATTTAAAATAGCACGAATTTGAAACAAGTTCACAATTTTAAGACAAAAACTTCTCAAAATTTGAGAGAAAATCACGGATTTGAAAAAACCAAAATTTTAAAAAGTTCACAAATCTGAGGCGGAAAGTTCGCACAATTTGGAAGAAAAATCATGTATTTGAAAAAGAGTTTCCATGTTTGAAAAAGTTCATGCATTTTAAGAAGAAAAGAAAAAGGAAGAAAAAAGTGTATAAAACCAAACAAAGGCCGGGCCAGGAAACGAACAACTAAAAAAGAAAAACCAGCTGAAAGCTTCCGCTCAAAAACTTCTTAATGGCCCGAACCACATAAAATCGATTGAACGGGGGTGCGCGCCGCGCACGTTATACACTATAACTGGCGCTATGAGTGCCGAATAGGAGTAGTGTGCTCTGACCCGGAGCCATGCTATGATGTTCGGTTCCTTTTCTTCTTCTCTCTTTTTTTCGCAAAGATGTCCCGTTGTAGAATTGTATAGCACTCCCTTCGTAAAAAAATATAAAAGCATTTAGATCACAACTTTGTACTCCCTCTGCAAAAAATATATAAGAGCGTTTAGTTGACTAAAGTACATCCAACACTGATCGAAAACGCCTGGCAATTCAAACGCCGTGTCGTCATCACAAGCTTTTTTTTTAAAGGTCGTCGTCACAAGCTGATAACAATTGTTTAGAGATGCAGGAAGTGAGCTTTCTCGGCCGTGGCAGGACATGTGATGTCATAACTAATTTAACTCATCCCTAACCTTAGATGCGAAGCTGCCGTGAAGCTTCTCGCACACGCACAAGGACGAAATATATAACTGACGACCGAGCTAGAAAATAAGGCGGGCATGGAAGGGAACAAGAAGGCCGCCGCGATGTCGTCGGAGCCGGTGAGGCTCATCGGCTGCTTCGGCAGCCCGGTGGTCCACCGCGCGGAGCTGGCCCTGCGCCTCAAGGGCGTCCCCTACGAGCTCATCGAGGAGGACCTCAACAACAAGAGCGACCTGCTGCTCACGCACAACCCCGTCCACAAGACCGTCCCCGTGCTCCTCCACGGCGACCGCTCCATCCCGGAGTCGCTCGTCATCGTCGAGTACATCGACGAGGCCTTCCCCGGCGGCCCGCCGCTCCTCCCCTCCGGCCCCCTCGCCCGCGCCAACGCCCGCTTCTGGGCTAGATTCCTCGAAGATGAGGTACAGCAACCGCAGTAATTCAGCACCCAACTTTGATTTTCAGTTTTCACTCGACGACTCTGCTGTATGTGCGCGCAGTTCAAGAAGCCTTTGTGGATTGCGCTGTGGACGGACGGCGAGGCGCAGGCGGCGGCGGCCAGGGAGACGAAGGCGAACCTGACGCTGCTGGAGGCGCAGCTGCCGGAGGGGAAGAGGTTCTTTGGCGGCGACGCCATCGGCTTCCTCGACATCGCCGTCGGTGGGGCGCTCGCGCACTGGATGGGGGTGGTCGAGGAGATGGCCGGCGTGCGACTGCTCAACGAAGAGGACCACCCGGCGCTGTGCCGCTGGGCAAGGGCGTACAGGGCCGACGAGGCCGTGCGGCAGTGCCTGCCGGACAGGGACCGCGTGCTCGCCGCCTTGGCGGAGAGGAAGGACCTCTATGTCTCCATTGCTAAGGCCATGGCTGCACAGAGGTAGCACATTTCACGACCGAGGAAGGGGATGTAAGTCAAGTCAATGCTTCGGGGCTTGTATGCATGGCGATCGATGCATGTGGGAAGTGGATCCGATGCAATAAAAAAAAGAGCAATTTGTCGCCTGTCTTCGGCCGTTGTGAGGTGTACTGGCCACTTGGACCCAACTTTGCTTGATTTGTGAGCAATGAGGCCGGCCATGGTTGTTAATTAACCAGCAAAATCTAATCGCATTGGTGTACTTAAGCCAAACAGATATTCTTGGGTTTGTATCCTCAAGATGGGCGTGAGGGCATTCCTCATTGTTGAGGGTTTTTTTATCAAACACCACAAAGAGTGATCACACACCCGAAAGTACTCTTCTGCTCCCGAGTTCAAATCCGATTCTTTTTTTGTGTGTCTAACTTTCATAAATGTTTTGTGTGCTTACAAATTTTATCATGAAATGACCTTCATGAAAGTCATGGCAAAAAAATTCAATACTCTAAAATCCTTTATAAATAGTAGTATTTTTATTGCATTGATTTTAATTTTTGTCAGGACTACCACGAATGTCCTTTTATCATAAATTTTTGCAAGCACAGAAAACATTTGTCAAAGTTTACCAAAAGATTTGTTTTTTAATTTCTTTACTGTTTTATTTAATTTTACTGTTTATCAGGGAGCATTTGAACTTGGGGACAGATACTCCATGTTCCACACACCCAGGCTACAATCATCATGTAGCATTTTCCTGAAATCTCTAGTGGTGTCCGCAAGGCAGAAGTAGTCGCCCGAACTTCTAGCCCAAACAGCAAGGCTGTGAGCTAACTTCTTTGGTCTCTGCCAAAACACAGGTAAAAGTGCCTGATGCGATTTTAAGTGCTTCAAAATCTCCTTGATATCGTAGATAAAAGGGCACAACTTAAAAGTGTTGGTTGTTTCAGCGTTCAGGGCCTGAACCAGTGGTAGACAGTCCAATTCAGTAATTATTGCACCATCAAACAGTTTCCACAGTTCATTCAGGCCAACAAGAACTACTCTCAGCTTCCACTGCACTTTCAGATATGCCAGTTTGGACCCACATTGAGAAGAATGCCATACCTCCACTGTTTCCAGACGACTGCACTCACTGTGCTAGATCCCGAGCCCGCAAGGAAGGAAGCATCTGTGTTCATTTTAATCAACTCTACTTTTTTTTTTGCAAATACATGTTGTCTATTTTATTTTAATACACGGTCAAGATTTTTAGAAACACACACTTCTACATTTTTTAAATACACCAGGTACATTTTCTAGTACACATTTAACATTTTTAAAATACATGGTCACTATATTTTGAAATATCAGTATGATGCCTATTTTATTTTCCATACACATTATACAGTTTTGGTGTACATATAAACATTTTTATATACATTTAACATTTTTAAAATACAAGATTAATTTTTTCCAAATATATATTTTGATACACATTGTACATTTTTCTTATACATTAGGAACATTTTTTATATACATGTTCATTATTTTTTTAATACTTTATTTTTCATGTATATTTGTTTCCAGACTCCTTATATATTTTTTTATACACCAGAAACCGTTTTTTATATACATTGTAACATTTTTAAAATACTTGATTAACACTTTTTTCAAACATATATTTTGACATCAAATTTTTTTCATGCACGTTGTACATTTTTCATATACATTACAAAAATATACATGTTTACCATATTTCAAATGCATGATTAATATTATTTCAGAAATTTACGTAAAGGGATTGTTGTATTATATATTTATACTATTTCCAAATATAAATAAAACTAAAAAAGAAATAATAAAACAAAAAAAAGATGCAAAAACAGGAAAAAAACGAGCGGTTAATGCCCCTCGGGCTGGGCCAGCTAAATAGCGCAGGCGCTTGAGGCAAGCGGTCCTGCCGTCTCGTGTCAGGCGAGGTATGGACAGCAAACCCTTCCACAAAAGGGCACATTTTCCAAATACCCCCTCCGTGAACAATTTCTAAAAATTTAGTGGACGTTCTCCAAATTCGTGAACATTTGTCAAATACCTGATTAACATTTTTTCAAGCATATACTTTTAAGTCAACTTTTTTCATACACGTTGTACATCTTTCGTATATATTAAAAAATATACATGTTTTAGCATATTTCAAATGCCTGATCAATAATTTTTTTTCAGAAATTTACGTAACGGGATGTATTATATATTTACACTATTTCCAAATAAAAAAATAAGAAAACAAAACAAAAGGTGTGACAGTCAGGAAAAAATGAGCGCTTAATGCACCTCGCGCTAGGTCAGCCCAATAGCACAGGCGACTGAGGCAAGTCGTCCTGCAGTCTCGCGTCAGGCGAGGTATGGACAGTAAACTACGGGCACACACGCCCTCTATGAACATTTTTTTAATTCAATGGACTTTCTCCAAATTTGTGAACATTTTTAAAACTTTGATTGACTTTTTTCCAAATTTGTGAACAATTTTTTAAATCCGTGTTTTTTTTTGGCAAAATCTACAAAATTTTAAAAAACTTGTGATTTTTTTTCAAATAATTTATAATTGGAGAGAAACAAGGGTGGAATAGCGTTGTTTTCGGATATAAAACATCAAAGTTATTGCGGACTTTCTCTTGCGCTAATTGTTGATGATTTTCTTTCTTGCTGGACTCGAGTGATGCTGGGCCGACCCACTACCACTCACCTCCGAGCGCCAACTAGCCTAGGCAGCGTTGAGACCGCCGAATAGGAGCTCCCGGTATGAACCCACTGACAAGCCTTGACAATCCGAAGAAAGAAAGAAGGGAATTGAATCGCACGCGATCACGTACGTCGTATCACAAATCCCTTTTCCGGCAGTCGACATCCAGCACTGAAACCCTAGAAGAAGAGAATCTGCACGTCCCGCCGATCCACTCCCATGTCCACCTCGGCTCCGCCCCAAACTGGATGATGCTCGGTAGTTCCGCCTTCCGCAGGGATGATGACGACGAGTCTTCCCTAGACGAGGACACGCCCCCCTTCACGATCAAAGGCGACATCTCGCCGGGTGTGGAAGTAGTGGTGGATTGTGAAAATGCGCATGCTCCGAAAGGGGTTCTGGGTGGTCCGGGGTATCAGAGTCCAGTGTGGCGGACATTCGAACTCCGCGAGAGTTCCTTGATTTGGGGCTGCTCTATGGGATTCGAACGTCCATACTGGTCCGGCCCAATTTCGAAATCCAACTTGGACGGGTGATTTCGAGTGGATAAGAAGCACTCAAAAAAAAAGCATGAACATAGGAGGCGCGGACGCACTTTTCCCTTCTTTTTATTCCAAGAACATCGGATACACTTCGGATATGATTTCGGCAGCGTTGACCAGTACGCTACTTCTGTGCAACCATGGCCTTAGCAATGGAAACATACAGATCCTTCCTCGCCGCCAAGGCAGCAAGCACGCGGGCCCTGTCCGGGAGGCACAGCCGCACGGTCTCGTCGGCCCTGTACTCCCTCGCCCAGCGGCACAGCGCCGGGTGGTCCTCCTCGGTGAGCAGCCGCACCCCGGCCATCTCCTCGAACACCCCCATCCAGTGCGCGAGCGCCCCGCCGGCGGCGATGTCGAGGAAGCCGATGGCGTCGCCGCCGAAGAACCTCCTCCCCTCCGGCAGCTGCGCCTCCAGCAGCGTCAGCTTCTCCTTGGTCTCCCTCGCCGCCGCAGCCTGCGCCTCGCCGTCCGCCCACAGCGCCATCCACATAGGCTTCTTGCACTGCATGTCCAAGTAGCAGAGTCATCGAGTGAAAACTGAAAGTACGTTGGGTGCTGAACTACTGCGGTTGCTGTACGCCTGTACCTCCTCTTCGAGGAATCTTGCCCAGAAGCGCGCGTTGGCGCGGGCGAGGGGGTCGACGGGGAGGAGCGGCGGGCCGCCGGGGAAGGCCTCGTCGACGTACTCGACGATGACGAGCGACTCCGGGATGGATCGGTCGCCGTGGAGGAGCACGGGGACGGTCTTGTGGACGGGGTTGTGCGTGAGCAGCAGCTCGCTCTTGTTGTTGAGATCCTCCTCGATGAGCTCGTATGTGACGCCCTTGAGGCGCAGAGCCAGCTCGGCACGGTGCACGACCGGGCTGGCGAAGCAGCCGATGAGCCTCACCGGCTCCGACGGCATCGCGGCGGCCTTGCTCCTGCCTTCCATGCCCCGCCCGCCGCCTCAGTCGTCAGTTATATATTTCGTCCTCGTGCGTGTTTCTCTCGCGAGAAACTTCACGGCAGCTTCGCATCGATGATGGAAAGATTAGTGATAAGTTAATTTAGTTTTGCCATGTGCTTCCACGGCCTAAAGCTAGCCCCAAACAATTGTTATTAGCTTGTGATGGCGACACGACGTTTGAATGGTGGGCGTTTTGACGCTTGTGGTGGGCACGTTTTGACGTTTTAAGTTGTTGCCGAAGACAATTTTCTAAAGGGAAAAACTTACCTTGAACCGGCTGAAAACACCGTCCGCATCCGCTGCCTTCTCTACGCTACGCGTGGCGCTGAGGGTACGCAAAGCCTATCTCCTTCCATTTCTCAAACTGATCTCCTCGACCTCCCTCAGCCACGTTCCTCCTCTTCTTCTCCTGCCTCCACCCCGCCCAAGTTCCTCCTCCGCTGCATCTGAAACAAGATCTGGAGCCACGTCTGCCGTCCCCGGGAGCACCAGTGTCCGCGTCCATTGTCGTCCCGCTGCTCGGGGAGCACCGGCGTGGACAGCCATGGCTGCTGCCTCCTCGAGCTCGATTTCCCACTACAAGTTTTCTGCAACAACGGTGCTTCTACATCCCCGCAGCCACGCTCGCCTCCCTCATCCATGGCTGCACTCGCTTCCCCATCCTTGGCTGTGCTAACACGGGTCCTGTTGCAGAAAATTAGATGCGGCAGAGATGTTGTTTTAATTTTGCAACAAGGGTCTTGTTGCAGAAAATTAGACGCAACGGAAGTTGTTGTTGCAATTTTTGCAACAAGGACTTGTTGCAGAAAATTAGACGCATGAAAGATGTGCAGAAAATTAGATGCTTGTTTCTGCAATTCGACCGTTGTTTGAGGAAAATTATAGAAGGTGAGGTTTTGTAATAAGGTCTTGTTGCGGGAAATCAGAGAAGATCAGATCTTGCAACAAGAGCATTGTTGCAGGAAATTAGAGAGGAGGATTGAACGGCTCGCGTCACGCATCGAATGGCTCGCGAAACGCTTGTTTCTGCAACTCGACCGCTGTTTCAGGAATTAATAAGTCGGGGGAGGAGACCGAGCCGCGCGCCAGAAGCAGATCGGACGGCTGCGCGTGCGTACATCGAACGGTCGTCGAGGTGGCGGATGTTTCATATGGATCACCCGGCAGACGCGTAGGGTCTCCCTTTTCTAAAACACGTGATATTGCAGAAAATATTACAGAAAGAGACACGCTAAGAACACGCGCCCAGAGAGAGGACGCGGATCGCTCGCGGCTCAAGGCAAGCGTTTCCCTAAAAAGAAAGAATCCATGTTACAATTTTAGGCCTCGTTCAGTTCATGGGAAATTCGTAGGAAAAGCGCAGGAAAGTTGTTCCTCCGAAAAAGTTTCCATCGCTAGCGTTCGGGACAAAGGAAAGTGGAACAGTGTTCCAGAGGAAAAGTTTCGGCGACGTGCAGTTTTTTACGGATTCCACTGGATTGAAAAAACCCAAATTCTTCCCCGTGCACGCGCACCATCTGGACAAAACGGGCGGCCGGTCTTGCATGCTTGTATGTGTTAATTTTTTCTGTTTTCTAGTGCATGTGGTTGTTAGTATTAAATGCGTTCACACTGATTACCTCATTCCGAAAAGAACAGATCCACGCACATTCATTTGGGAGTTTCAAGTTTTAAAAAGTCATATCTTTCGAACCGCGCGTCGGAATTCAGATCCGTTTTCACTGCTGGAATTCTTGCGACGAGATCTTTGAAACTAGATCCCGCATGGATACATTTCGACGAGTTTTTTTTATGCCAACTTTGATGCTATATGGTGCAACTTTAGTACTGTATTGTGCAACTTTAGTACTACATCATGCAACTTTTTCCAAAATTAATTTTTGAATCTGCATGATTAAACTTCCTATGAGATTGCAATCTGGCAACCATGACATCTTTGATGTGCAACTAGTCTACTGTCCTGACCAACTATCTAATAGTCGATGTGCAACCCTCCTTCATACTCGTGGATGTGTAATTCTTCACTGTTGGCACACCCTACACCCACCTCCCCCTGCAAGTGATATGTGCAACTTAGTCTATTGTTCAAGCCAACTGCCTATTAGTCAATGTGCAACTCATTGCCCTTCTTATTTGTGGACATGATTTTCAGTTGGCGGGGGCGACAAACAGAGTTGCAAATAGTCTGCTAAGTAGTTGGCCATAGCAACATATGAAGTTGCACATCTCACAGGAAGAGACAATTGAATGGTGAAAAATTGGCATTCATGAGGGTATTGAAAAGTTGCATATAAACAGAGTGCTAAAGTTGCAAATCTCACTAGCAGGGGTGGTTTGGGCCAGGTGCTAGCAGGGAAACTACACATTCATGAGGGTACGAGAGAAAGTTGCACATCACTGTTAGACAGTTGGTCGTGACATTATCCGAAGTTGCACATCCACTGTTAGGTCGTCGGCCGATACAGCAAATAGTGTAGCACATCCACGGGCGGGGGGAAGTTGCACACAACTACTATGCAGTTGGCCTGGGCAACAGACGAAGTTGCACATCTCACTAGAAGGAGGTAGTTTGGGGGTGGAGTTACCATAATTAAAAACTGCATGTCTGTGGTGTAGGAGAAAAGTTGCACATCCCTGTCAGCTAGTTGCACATCGTGGCTAGACAGTTGCACAAAACGGAGAGAAAATTGCACAAAATTTTTTTGTCGAAACATAGTCATATGGGATCTACTTTCGAAGAGAACGTCACCAGGATTTCTACTGTGAAAGCGGATCTTAATTTCGATGCTAGGTTTAAAAGTTATGGATTTTTTTCTAAAACGAAATTGAAAAGCAAACTAGATGGTCAATTTCCTTTTATGGACAAGGGACCAGGTGATTTCCTTTTTCACCGGCCGTTTGGGAGCTCTACCTGGCGCATGAGCGCTCACTAGATGCGTCCACCTTGAAAAAATCCACCCATGCCCCATGTTTTGCCGGAAGCCCGAGGCAAGGCAGTAGAACTACAGTGTGAAGACGAATAGAATATTTAAGGAGAGGAGATCTTTCAGGTGCAGATAGAAGTAATCACTGCTTTGCCGATTAAAAAAACTAGAGTGGTTGTAGGATCGATGGTGCTACCCGTGCTCTCTCCCATCAATCCGAACACCCTTTGTACTGATTCATCTGCCTTTTCCAGGGCCGTCACATAGATATACGGGGCCCAGGGGCAAGAGAAGAACAAGGGGCCCTTCTTGAAACACAAAGCTCAAATTAAAATATCCAATGCATAGTATAGATTGATTATCTTTGGACTCTTAGGACTGACAGTACAACAATTTATCAATCAAGAGAACTGTATCATGATAGTAATGAAACAATACAGCTCCACAAAAGATTGATTGCTTAACTGTGAATGGAGACATTTTTTTCTGCACAACAAATGGCCTTGTCAAAACTGGTTGCTTCTTAAAACATTTGTGTTACCATGAGATATAAAATTAATGCAACAACTTACATTTGTTTCTGGATCCTCCTCAATCTGCATGTTCTTCACACAAAAATTCTTCACCAAAATAATAACTCACCTCTTCAAAACTATCCTGCATAAGACATGGCAAAGCAAACTGACTATTTCATGTTTATACTATGATGATCAAAACATGCAGATTCCCTCAAAGAATTACTAGTTGAAGAACTTAACAATTGATCCCTTTTGGGATTCCACTAGCAGACAAATAATTTCTTGAAGACATGTCACTAAATAAGTTATATAAAAATGGTTAATACAAGGATCAACAGCACCTAGAAATGACATGATGGATGTAGATGGCTTAATCCGTATGCCGCGGTAATCAGCACGAACAAAAATACAACACCATGACGTGAACAAAATTTCTCCCTTCTCTAGTCTCCTGCCTGAGAACTCTCCCACGTTTGGATCCAATGAAGAGCAGAAGAACACCCATATAGATTTGGTGGATGTGGAATCCTGCGCTGAGCTATTTATCAATGAATCTAGTATGAATTAAGGAACAGAATTACTGGAAAGAGAACATCTAGCCTCTCGGTCTCTCTCCAAGGTCTAGGGAATGGGCACGGGATTGAGAAGGAAGGAGAGCCGATTGGGGAATTCATGCCATTAATGGCCGGCCACGACACGGGAATCAGAGAGGCATGGTAGGGCGGCCGGCGGCGCTGAGCCTGCGATTGGGGAAGCAAAGGAGTCGCGGGACAGCCTGCGATCGATTCCTTGGGCCTTGATTTTTTTTTCGTGTGTTTTTTGGGCTGCCTGCAAGAATAGTACCTGGACCGGGGCCCCTGCCTCCACGGGGCCCAGGGCGGGCGCCCTGTTTGCCCGACCTATGGGCCGGGCCTGGCCTTTCCTCTATTTTGTCATTCCTATGTTCCACGCCTAGATTCCTCTTCCATTCCTCTATTTCTCCTTATTCCTGTGTTTTAGTTTCCCATGAACCGAACAGGGCCTTAAATTATCATCAAAGTGAAACAATCTATAACTGCAAGAAAAATTGCACTCGCCGGAAGGCTATAAAGTACAACTTTATCAGCAATTTGCATATCCAATTTGACCAAATGACCAACACACAAAGCATATCCGGCCAACAAGTTGTATATCTAGGCAGATGATCAACACATATAAAAACTTGTTGGCTCGGTGATTTGCGCACCACTTGGCTACCGTCCGGTTAGTTGCTTCAAATGGCTGCAATACTTGGACACAACCTATTGGATGATGTACAATCAATGGTTGAGAGACTTTACCCCACGGTTGCTGATTAGTTCGTCGGCGTAGGGCTTGAAATGCTTGTGCTCATGAAACCAAGTATGAATGTTGGCCCAAACTATTGCGCCCTTTTGCTTTGTGCCATGGATAGGATTGATGCTAGTGGCCAACCACACATCGCACAACAACTCATTCTCCGTCGTGTTGAAACTTTCTCCTCTACCCTTCTTCTTTGGATCGGCACCAAATTCATCTAGATCAAGGTCGTTGTTGTCAACGTCTTCCTCTCCTGCTCCTGCTAGCCGGTGAGCCGATCAGACTGTTGGGAGTACATGCCGGATTGGATGTACGTGTCCAACTTGGTGTACATGCCCGATTCAATGTCCGGCTGGGTGTGTGTGCCCTGATGCATGGACTTCAAGTCATCCACATGCCAATCCTTGTAGCAGCCTCGGCCTTCATCGCGGATCATTTGAAACATTGACCTATCCACATCAATGTACGACGGCTCACCAGGTTGAGACATACTTGCAAATAGAGTGCGGGCACCGAGCCGCTCCACGCCAAGCATCTGTGTCCAGACAAGCTGTGGCGATGCAGACTCCGAGGAAAGGAGTGGCACCGCGTTGACATCAACGCAATAGGGCACGTGCCCGGCAGCGAATGTCGGGGACTGCTGTTACTTGTGATAATGTTGGGATTTCCCTAAAGAGGAAGGGTGATGTAGTGTAGTAGTAAAAAGTATTTCCCTCAGTTAAGAACCAAGATTTATTGAACTAGTATGACACGCGACGCAAACAAGATAAGCGGTACCTGCACACACACACACACACACACACACACACACACACACACACAATACTTGCACCCAACGAAGACAAGAGGGTTGTAAAGCCCCTTGTTCTCACCAATTGTAAGGATCAAATCTGATAGGAGTAGATATGTAAAATAAAAAAATAAAAGTAAATAAATTGCAACAAGTTATTCTTAGGGTTTTGGTAAATATAAAGTGAATGGACCCGGGGGGCATAGCATTCACTGGAGGCCTCTCTCTTATGAGCAATGGTGGGTAAACAAATTACTTTTCGGCAATTGATAGAGTAACGTATAGTTATGATGATGCTTTATGGCATGATTAATATATATGCATTACGTCCAAGGCAAGTAGACCGACATCCAAATCAGGTCTCTCTCTTAACAACGTTAGAGATTATTAATCAACACATAGCAATGCTATAGGAAAATACAACATTCCACGTCATGAACCCAGATAAGTTAGAACAAGACCATATAAGAAATCTGTTATCAATAGATGACTAGAGATAGATAGATAGATACTCCCTCCGTCTAGGTATTTAAGTCATCTTACGAAACCAAATAATCCAAAACACTTAAGCACGGTACATTAACTCCCTCCTTGTTTCTTGGTTTGTGACATATCAACTAATAAAAGATGTGGGCCATGCATGCTTTCAATGACTTTAGGCTACCAAACATGACATGTAGTGGTTAGTTTATTACATGCAATGCTATTAATTAGCAAAAAGACATTAAGTTTTCTTTTTTTTCTTCGTTTTGGTCGCGGTACACAACGTAAGATGACTTATGTATACACACATAGACGGAGGAAGTACTACCTTCGTCGAGGAAAGCTCATTGATTTTCTCTCCAGTTTAATATCACATGCAGATTTAAAGCCTCGGACGATGCAAGGAACAGCTAGCGCATGCATCTTTAACCGCTCTGATTGGCCATGCAGCCATGATTACCACGCATGCGAGAAAAATGCAGGAGCAGTTACTGCGAGCCTGATGGCCTGGTTTACCGGCTTTAAATTCGTGATTAACTACTGGCTCTAATCAAAGCTATATCTTCACATTCGAGGCTGCCTTGGTCTTTGTGTTTTGGTCCAGGGGCCTAATAAACCCGGATGAAAGTGGTAGATAGATACAAGGCCACAAACTCAAATTATAGGTAGTAAGGTAAAATTTAATGACTGCTTTGCAAGTCCACTTTTTTTCGTTAGCTAGTATCATTAATACGCCCACATCCATGCAAGAAAGGAATTAAAAGGAAGTAGCACAGTATCATTATGACTATATGCTATATGCATGCAAGTATTAAAAGATTTGGTAGTACGAGAAAGCATCATTAATTTTTGCGTGGATTACAGTTAGTGGCCTTGTATAGATGCAAATTGTATTTTTCATAGTGACCTTGTATAACAGAATTGAGGGAGTAGATAGATGCTATCATGCGAAGAGAATATAAAATCCTAAATCATAAGTTTTTCTTTCATATTACATTCTTGAGATCTTACATTGTTTTACATTCTTGAGAGATCTTACATTGAGATTTGTGTAAAATTTTCTTTTCAATCTTTTATTATATTTTATGTCACTTGACTGAGACTTGGTTAAGTCTCAGTGGACTAAGACATAACCACACTTAGAAAGACTTACACCATCATCTCCCTCACGCGTCAAATCAAATAATTTTTTTATGAAACCCTGACAACACAAAAGGCACGGCAAAGCGAGCACAACCCTTGTAATATGAGGACTGTGCCCGATTTGTGGACGACAAGCTATAGCAGCCATCGATCAGTTGAGTTCACATGGGCCGCAGCCATCGATCACCGGGTCGTCTGAGAGTCGTCCAGCCCATTGTCGTGTGCATAGTAATTTCGTTGTAATATCTATGATTTCGTACAAACCGAGGGCTCTCCAAACCAGTCTAGCTCGCTCACATTTAAATAATGTGGTGTCCAACATCTTTTGCATACACCTTACAGACTAGGCATTGGCGGGCATGGAAATATCACGGTTTGCTAGAACATATTGGCATGGAATAGCATTACCACGCAAACAACGTCAGATAAATGCCATAAAAAATAAACAACTCCATATAAAAATCTTGATTTTAAGCTTCAAAACAATCTTGAAGGCGCAGCCATCTTCGGTGCGATGCGGGTGCTCTTTAATTGTGGGAGCCCTCTAGAAGCGGAGATGGCAGCTATGGACGAGGGGCTTCGGCTTGCTCTCCATTGGTCCAGCTTGCCGTTGGTTGTTGAAACGGATTGCACCGAATTGTTGAAGCTAGTGCAATCTAATGATATGGAGCGATCGAGGTATGCGAACCAGATTAATGAGATCAGAAGGATTCTGACTCATGAAAGGAACATTAGTCTAGCTAAATTTAGTAGGTATGCAAATGTAGCGAGTCACACCCTTGCTTGTATGGGGCGCTCGCAACAACGCACTGTTTGTTGGCTTCGAAACTCCCCAATCGAAATAGCTAGCATCGTCATCTCTGAATGTAATCACCATGGCTGATGAATGAAAAGTTCCTTTCCCGCAAAAAAAAAATCTTGATTCTAGATTTATTTATTGTGGCTAACACGTGAGTTGTTGGCTGGACCCAATTGAACACCAAGCCTATCTACTATATCTACTCCCATATATACTAGTCCTATATGGTAACTAATCTTCTCCCAACATGTTAACGTATTCTAGCAAATCGTCCGGCACAAAGACTCCGTTTATGTTGGGATGTTATATATCAATCAATCTCCCGATTCCCAACTGCGACCAAGAATTGCATCCACACGTACGTAATTTAAGGGATTTATCAGTCATCATGAGATCCAACTGCAATCCAAGAAGATGGAGGACCTGGAGGTGGGTGCGAATTGCGTTGCATCGGCGTCGGCGTCGGCGTTGCCGGAGTTCGAAGAAACAGCCAACCATCTCCACCGGCGTGTGCCTGTCGCGAGACGTCCTGGCCAGCATCCTGGTCCGCCTCCCGGGTAGCGACCTCCGCCGCCTCCGACGTGTCTGCAAAGAATGGCGGGACATCATCGCCGACCCAACGTTCATCCAGGAGCACTTGATCCACGGGTCACGGGCGCCTCCGACGCACACCATCGTCTTCTTTCCCGGATTCACCTACGGCAGCCACGAAAGCCCGGGCAACGCCCGGGCCTTCCTCTTCGACAAGCACTGGCGGCTCACGGCCGAGCTCACCGCCGGGGTGTGGGACAGGATGGTAGGCGCTTGCGACGGTCTGCTCTGCTTCCTGGAGGCCGGCCAGGGCCGCATCAAGATCGTAGAGCCGTCCACCGGCGAGTCGCTCGCGCTGCCGCTGCCGCCGGAGGCCTCCGGGCTAAGGTGGACCGTCAACCCCGGGGCGTACTGCTTCGGCTACGACGCTGCGACCAGGCGATACAAGATCGTGCACCATAACTACCTCCAATACAGCGCCCCGCCCCTACGCGCGGGAGAGACCGTCGACGACGAAGAGCTGCACGTGTACACCATCGGAGGAGGCGTGGGCTGGACGAGGCTGCATGTGGACCGCGCCGTGCACGGCCGGGCATACGGTGATCCCGTGCACGTCCAAGGGTCAGTCTACTGGCCCACGCGAGGCCATCAGGAGCACGGGCGAGATGAGAAGCTCGCGCGCTTCGATCTGGCGACGGAGACGATCACGTCGGAGGCTTGCGTGCGCCTGCGGCTGAAAGCCCCAAAGCCGGAGATGGCGAAGTTGTGCAGGCTGCTGGACTCGACCACGTCTTGCGTGATGACCTACGGCCGACACTGCGAGTGGGACGCGTGGTTCCCTGAAGCTGAAGCCGAAGCTCAAGAGGGCAGCTTGGCAGGGGGCCATGTTCTGTTGAGCGACCGCGGACTGTACCTTCGCAGGATGGAAAGCAGCCTTGAATTTGGGCAGCGAGAGCTGGTGTTTGAGGCGAGCATGGAGCAGCCTCGTTGGCTTGACCACGAGTACGATGGTAGAGTGTCGTTCGTCCCTGTCCCGGCTCATCGTCGCCGACAGCAGCTCCCGGTTACAGGAGCACCACCGTTGGGCGAACAATGTCAGGCACAAGCGTTTGGCTACTCCCCGACGGTGTCGGCTGCTCCATTGGCGCTCTACTTGGGCGCGCCTAGTTCTCCAGAACGCAAATCGGCCGGGCATTGGGGCAAGAGCAACAACCTGTAGTCATCTTCTTCAGTTTTACACCGGATGCTGAACCAGCACAGCCATATACATAATGAATTTCATGCAAAACCGAGGGCTCTCCAAACCGCTCTAGCTTCTCGTAGATGAAGGATTATCGCTTAAATGATGCATGTGTGCGCAACATCTTATGCATACACCTTAGGCCTTGTACAATGGGAGGTGCTTAGAAGAGGTGCTTAAAAAAATAAACCAGGATTTCCTTAAGCACCGGTGCTTATTTGTACAGGATAGACGCGTAACTAAGCGTCTCTTCTATAGAAATATGCACTGGTGCTTTAAAAAAAATCGGTTTATTTTTCTAAGCACCTCCCTAAACATCTTTCATTGTACAAGCCCTTACAAATCATCAAAGGAAACTTTTCTGCCCACAGACCGGCCAAGCCAAGTCTTTGGCCGGTCGCGTGAGACGCGTTAGATCATATGCGATCCTGCGGCCAACAGCAGCACTTCCGCGCAGCACTTCCGATCCGCACCACGTCCCTTCTTCCTCGTCCAAATCTTTTTTCTATTTCTACTACTGAATCCAGCGCACACCACCGGCGGCTGCCGCAATCCCTCTCTGGATGATTCCAAGCAGGGGCGACCATGGCCTGTGAGCTCTAGGAGGGACGACGACCCACACGGTTGCATGCCACAACCACCATGGCCACGTACTGCAAGTCGCTGCGCGACCACTTGCTGGGAGCTGCGGCAATGGCGACCGCGGTGACCGGAGATGTGTGCCTGCAAACGACCAACCTGGAACCAGAAGTGCAAAATGCTACTAAAGATGGCGCGGGATGTTGGAACCAGTGTCACCAGATGCTGGAACCAGCGGTGTGCTGTGTACTGAAGTTTGTACCGGTGGTTTTTTTTTTTTGCTGGAACCAGCGGTGTGCTGTGCTACCGAAGTTTCTACCGGCGGTTTTTTGCTGGAACCAAATCACTGTGGATGTTGATGGCGCCGCCTCCATGCGCAGCGCCGCTTCTTCTTCCTTGTGATGTCTCGCACAACTCTCTTCTCTCATGGTTTCTCTCGTGAACACAAGAACACACGCACACACACACAACCAAGGAAGAAGGCCATCGGCTTTGCCCAAAACATTCTCTCTTCTCTCACTGTGGATGTTGGAACCTGCATCACGGGTTGCTACAAACGGCAACGGCCCATGGCGAGATGTTGCATCTGCAGTGCCCGCGAGCTGCTAGGACGGCGACAACCGTACGTCACGACGTTTGTTGCTACCGTCATCTCTGTTTACTAGAACCGGAGACTCATAATCCTGTAACTGGCGATGTTGGGTGCTGAAACAACGATGTCGTTGTTGCTGGAACCAAGGTCTAGAGGTGCTACAACCACTCATGATCCTAGGGGAAAATGAGGTTGGCGACAGATCTCAGCCTAATCCATCCACACCAAAATAACGCGCGGTACCCGAATTTGCGAACAAGTTTTGGAAAAGGATGAACTTTGTGTTTTGAAAACCTGCTTTTTAAATTAATGAACATTTTTTGCAAACACGAACATCATTTGAAATTTTCAACATTTTTTCGGAAAATGAGCAATTTTTTAATTCCAAGATATTTGGAATTTCCGAATATTTCTTGAAATTGTAAAGAATTTTCGAAATTCAGAACTCATTTAAAAAAATAGATTTTGTAAATTTCGTTATATTTTTAAAACATAAAATAAAATAAAATTAATAATACTTATGAACATTTTTAAAAAAAATCGAACAATTTTTTTAATCCTTAAAAGCACAAAAAATTGTTGGAAACCATAAAAAATAAAATTCTGACCATTTTTTGAAATTTTGAATAAACTTTGAAATTATAAACATTTTCTTATGATTTTGATTTTATTTTTTGAAATTTTTAAACTTACTAAAAAATAAAACAAAGAAGAAAAGAATGAATAATAAATTTTATAAACACAGAAACCGATGAAAAGGAAAAAACCAATTCTGAAACCTTATAGAATTACTTTTTTGCGAGAAAACTTTCGATCTATTCAATTGTCAAGGTAGTACAAAGAACACTAGAAGTAAAATTTATATCCAGGTCCGTAGAGTACCTAGCGACGACTACATGCATTCGAGAGAGCGGAAGGCGCGCCGCCATCGTCACCCCTCCCTCTTTGAAGCCGGACAAATATTGTTGCAGTAGACAGTCGGAAAGTCGTCGTGTTATGGCCCAACAGGACCAGCGCACCAGAACGGCAACCGCCGCCGATGAAGAGAAGCGTAGATCAAAAGGATCCAATCTGCAGACACACAGACGTAGATGAACGAAGACTGGATCCAGTCAGATCCACCGAAGACAAACGCCAAACGGATCCCACGAGAACCGTCGAAGACAAACCTCCACGCGTCTTCCGACGATGCTTGAAACATCACCATGATGGGTGCTAGGTAAGGAGGACCTTATTCCATCTTCAAGAAGCCGCGGTCGCCTCATCTTCTTGGGCATGGCACAAACCCTAATAAAACTCTACAATGCACTTAAAAACAGAGCCCTCTCGCCGGCAAGTGTCGGGATCCACCGCGCCTTCATGATCCAGGAGATGAGGCGGACCGACGGCGGCGCCGGTGAGAGGCGGGAAAACCCTAGATGAGAGTTCGTTCGAGGGTGGGAGTGAAAGCTCCAAGATATCTCTAACCTTGTAGAAACATGTAAATAGTCTGGCCGAGTTTGATCGCTCGCTTGGTTCACTATGTGCCAAACGACGACCAAACAACGCAGCTTAGTCTCTTTGTGGCTCACGTCGTTAGCTCCTACAACCTCCTGACCTCAATTGTATTCGTCTAAACATTATTATGAAATAAATAAAGGGAAACAATTAGGCTCGATCGTCTGAAAACCACGGCAGCGTCAGCCGGTCTTGCTACCATCTGATCTAATTTGATCACACGGTGTAGAAGTGCTCTCTATATTCCTCTACAACAACCCAATCCTTCAGATCTTGTTAAACGTCGCATCCTCAATCTCTATGGCATGTTGTCTATCCCAGTCTCTCACGTGACCTCTCGCGCCGTTACACGTCTCCTCCTCCACCTCCAAGCCGGGAGTGTTGTAAGGTTGATAAGGGTGCCGGACTGACAGTGTTGCGAGTCCTAGGCACTGATGCTCCAAGAGGATGCCAATGCACAAGGTTGCTGCTCCGGCAAGCTCGCCAGCCAACGCGACAGGTAGCGGACGTTGCTGGCGCTCGGGATGGGACCTCATGGTGGATGGGCTTGCGGTTGGTGGCAACGACGACGATGTAGGTCCCTGCAGTGGCGACCTTCAAATCTTAGATCGGCGAGGGGAGATGTTTTTTGCAACAAATGTCATGTTGCAATTGCAACAAAGGTCTTGTTTCGATGGCAGATGGACACCACCACAAGTCGGGGATGCTTTTGAAATAAGGGTCCTTGTTGGAAAAAATCCTTTCTGCAGCCTCATAAAAAATTGTTTTGCAAAACCCAGTTGCAGTTGCAGCAAGGTTCTTGTAGCAAAAAAGAAATCATATGTGCAGCCTTGATACTATTTATTTTTTAATACGAGTCTTTTTTTTTGCGAGGGGCAACAAAGGTCTTGTTGCAATGATAAAAATTACGAGGTGGTGGATCTTTAAAAGATCCATTAGCTGACGTGTAACGTCCCCATAAATAAACGGTGTGGTTAGTCTAAAATAAAACATAGGTATGTTGTTTACAGGGTTTGTAGGCACACTGTTAAAGTTGTAAAAAGACTTATCAAAGAAATGGATAAAAACTTGATGTCTTTAAAACTAAAAAATATCTAGATACATCCATTTCTCCGGCAAGTATTTCCGGTCAGAGGGAGTACAAAATACCAAACGGAAAAATGATTATATTTCTTCTGTTTTTATAAAGGGCACTTTTTTCAAAATTTAGACTTATAATTTCGCTCAACAAAATTTGAATTGTATGTTATAAAAATTATATCATTGACAAATTATTTGAAATGTGCGTTCAATTGCACACTTTTTGTGGCATATAACCCATATTTTATTTATAAAATAATGATCAGCGTTAGACATATTTTTATTATCTCAAACAAAAAAGTCTAAGGCAGAAGTATAGAACGAGGAAGTATAAAATCGGTATCCATGACAAATAAACAACCGATTCGTGTTTGTGTTGGTCTATCTTTCGAAACTATACGGGAAAAAAAAAAGGGAAGTGAAAAAAAAAAACAGCAGCCTTCCCCTCTCCTTCTATCCCGTCGGCCGTCGCCGCCGCCGCCGCCTCCTCGTGTAGCCCCCACGCCGGCCAGCCCCCCGCCCGGCGTCGTCCTGCCCGCGGATCTCCGTCGCCGCCTTCCCCGTAGAGCCCACGCTCCCCCTCCACCCCCGGCCTCGCCGCCCCCGTTGAGCACTGAATCCGCCGGCCGACAGGTAAGGCTCCGTCCTCTCCCGGACTCCCGTCTTCCTCTTGCTTGCTGGTCCCGCTGTACGAGCCGTGCAACTTCATAAAGCGCTGGCTGGGGGCGGAGGCGGAGGTTTGGTGCGAGCTGTTCCCGTGATGCTCATGGTCTCTTTCAGACATTGTGAGATTTTGCATACTTTTGAATGTGAATTTGGAATTTACTCTCTTCGATAGATGGTAGAGGTAGGGAAAATTTACAATCGGCATATGAAAAGAAGAGTGTATGATATGGCACGAGGCCAATGAACTTATAGAGAAAATCAAGTTGATGCCTGTCACCTGACACCATTCTCCTTGGTGCTCCATGTTTGTGTCAGGTGCAGATTGGGTTCTCGATGGAGGCACCACCATCTAGGCAGGAAGGAGCCTATTGGCATGGTACTCCCTAGCCTTGTTCTGATGTACAGTATCACCAGATTTTGCAACCTTCCGTCGTCTGTCTTTTGTTGCCATGTAAATATGTTACTCCCTCCGTTCCAAATTACTTGTCTCAAAAGTGGATAAAAATGAATGTATCTACAACTAAAATACGTCTAGATACATCCATTTCTGTGACAAGTAATTCCGAACGGAGGGAGTACTTGGATACAGTTCTGCTTAATGAAACAATGTAGGCTCTGTTTGAACTTCAAAATTACCAGCATTCCATGTCATCACAGCTAGTCTTTTCCCCACCAATTTCGATTCAGGCAATGGCGAAGATGCTGCTGCGGACGATGACTCCTCCTGGTGTGATTCTTCAGATTCTCCAGGAGATGGTTCCAGCTTACACACAGAATGGGCCCGCTTGCAGGACCAGCTTCATAAGGTAATATATAACTATTTTGACTTCCATGGTTGCTGATTAATCATGACTCATGAGTTTGCGTTGATACCAAAGAAGTTTGGCGGTGAGGCTCTTTTGGTTTCTCTGTAGATGGGCTACAGGGAAGGCATAACCGAAGGGCGGAAGGACGCCGCCCAAGAGGGCTTCAATCTTGGGCATAGGCAATCTGCACCTGTAGGATACAAGTGGGGTCTCGTTCGGGGTATTACTAGGTGAACTGGATTTCTGGTCATGCCAACTACAGTTTTCTTTATAGACTTCCTCTTATATACTGTTCTTATTGTTTTTATTTTGTTGTCCTTAAAAAAACAGTGCATTGGCTAGTCTTCCGGACAGTCTAAAAGAAAAGTTGCTGCTAGACGCCCAGCGTAGAGGGAAACTTGAGGATTTGCGCAACTCTGTGCGAGAAATTTCAGCAGAGCGTGCACTTAAGATGTTTCATGAGAGTATTCTTCAGGATAATGCTCCGCTAGTGGAAAGCAGACTTCAAACTATTCCAAATGATCTTCTGCTGTTGTTGCGCGAATGCCCAGATGTTCAAGTTCCTGAAGAGTTGAAACGAGCTCCGTAAGCAAGGCCGAAAGTGAAAGTGAAATTGCAAGCACCACTGATTTTGATCTCTGGTAGAGTCACTTGGACTGAGTTCTTCTGAAGGATGCAGTTGTGAACCCTGTGATACTAAGATTTTCTTTATCATGTCACCCCTTCTTCGCTATGAAACTCCTGTAAATTCACATTATGAATGACTATAGTAATATATTTCTTTGTGAGTGTTGCATCTTTCTTGTTCTTCCTTTCCCAACCGTTGCTCTGGTCTACTTGACCCTTTGGCATTTGCAATTGCTAATGAAGTGTATTGGTATTCTTCATTGATTTGAACCATTTGTTATATTCTTGGGAAAGTATGAATAATTGTTACACTCAGCACTCAGTGCAGATATCACTAGTTATTGTAGTTTTGATAGTGTATAGGTTCCGATAATTTCTGGCATATTTCGTAATACTGACAATTATGCTAAGTATTGTAGAAGTATATTTGTTGAAAATGGCATACTGCACATTTGATGAAACCTCTCGTCTCATTGTTTTTTCATATCTAACAAGCATTTATCAACCTTTTTCTTTTTCATGTTCTGTGCAGACAGAAAATGCTAGTTTGCATCGGCTGGCTTCAGCAAATGCACTCAAATCTGCTCAACCGAAGGGCCTGATCCACTCCTCAGAGTTACTATATGACCTACTGCGGTTAATGGGATGTTAGCTGCATGCTGATATGTCCTTTGATGGTCCATGGTAGTTATTGGACTGCACACCATGTCAGTAAATTGTCTGCTTCTATTTCTGTTACAGGGGTTGGTGTGATTGGAACATCAAACTGTTGGTTTTGAGTGTTAATGCCATCTATTCATGATGATGCATGCTTCAGGTTGGTGAGAGCATAAAACCTTGTATCCGTTGTGACTTGTGACTGTTGGTTTCGAGTGTTATATTCATGGTGATTCATGCTTGATCCATCTGCCTTCTTCACATATCCGTTTGGAGTGTTTCTTGTTGTTTCTATTCAGTGCCATTTATTTGGTTTCATGTGGGACTATTTCTTGGTTGCTCCTGAGTTGAATGAAGTACCAGGCCCGCATGCAGACTCTTTTTGTCTGTCTGCATTGTTCAAGGCTGCATCTTACACTCATGACATTGCAGGACATAATTTGAAATGGTTTGGTGCGCAGCACCAGAAATCCCTGGACGAAATGATCGAAACTTTGGAGATTCTTCCGCCGTCTCTTGTTGCCTGATATGGCATTCGGTTAGCCTGTTATGCACTGCATAGCCCAGCAGGTTTGCACCATCTGTTCTACTGTCTCAGTTTGGCACCAAAGTAGACTAGCAACCAACAGTTAGTTGCACTGATAACAGTTAGTTATGAATTTGCGTTGATATCAATCAAAGAAGTTTGACTATAAGGCTTTTGGTTTCTCTGTAGATGGGCTATAGGGAAGGCATAACCGAAGGGTAGAAGGGCGCTGCCCAATAGGGCTTCAATCTTGGGCATAGGCAATCTGCGCATGTCGGATACAAGTGGGGACTGTGGGGTCTTGTTCGGGGGATTACTAGGTAGTAAATTGCATTTCTGCCATGCTAATAGCTTGTTTCTTGTATATAGTTCCTTTGTGTCGTTCTTATTTATTATATTTTCCTTTTGTTGTCCTTCAAGCAGTGCATTAGCTAGTCTTCCTGACAGTCTAAAAGAAAAGTTGCTGCTAGATGCCCAGCGTACAGGAAAACTTGAAGATTTGAACAACTCTGTGCTAGAAATTTCAGCAGAGGTGCGCTGCAGCTGTTTAAAGAGAGTATTCTGGAGGATACTCGTCGATCAGAGGAAAGCAAACTCCAAACTATTCTTGTTGCACGACTGCCCAGATGTTCAAGTTTCTGAAGAGTTGAAACGAGTTCTGTAACCAAGGTCAGAAAAATTAAATTGCAAGCATCACTGGTTTCGAAGTCTGGTAGAATCACTTAGACCGAGTTCTTCTGAAGGATGTAGTTATAAATCCTGTGATACTAAGGCCCTGTTCGGTAATCATCCGCTCCCGAAATCTGCAGAGCAGGGAAACTGCAACTCCTCCGTTTTACACTGCTGCTCCGTCAACTCCGCTCCCGGAGTTGTGGAGCGGAGTGGTACCGAACAGGGCCTAATTAAGATTTTCTTTATGGTGTAACCTTTCTTTGCCATGAACTCCTGTAAATTCACAGTGTGAATGACAATAATAATATTTTTCTTCCTGAGTTTCGCATCTTCCTGTTATTCCTTTACCATGCTCTGGTTTATTTGAGGCTTTTGGCATTTGCTAGTGTACAGTATTGGTATTTCCATTGATTTGATCCATTGTGGTATTCTTGGGAAAGTCTGGATAATTGCTGTACTCAGTGAAGATATCATTAGACGTTCTGCTTTTGCTAGTTGTAAGTTCTGAAACATTCTGCCATTTCACCGTACTGACAATGTGGTAAACTGAAAATGCACGTTTCCATAAAATCATTAGATATTCTATGGAGCATTCACCCACTTTTTGTCCTTTCCAGTTTTTGCGCAGAGAAAAATGCACTAAAATGTGATCGACGGAAGGACCTGATCCACTCCTCAAAGTTACCATGCCCTACTGCTGTTAATGTGAGGTTAACTGCATGCTGATACATCCTTTGATGGCCCATGATAGTTGTTGGGCTGCACACCATGTCAGTGAATTGTCTGCTTCTGTTTCAGTTACAACCGGTTGGTGTGATTGGAGCATATCAAGCTGAGCATGAGCATCCATCCTTCAGGTTGGTGAGAGCATCAAACCTTCTGCCCGTTGTGACTTGTGACTGTTGCCTCCAGTGTTAATGCCATCTATTCATGCTTGATCCATCTGCCTTCTTCTCGTATCCGTTTGGAGCGTTTCTTGTTGTTTCTATTCAGTGCCATTTATTGTCATATCCGTTTGGAGTGTTTCTTGCTGTTTCTATTCAGTGCCATTTATCTGGGACTATGTTTTGGTTGTACGTACCTGAGATGAATGAAGTACCAGGCGTGCTAAATCTTGTTTATTTGTTTGCCAGGACATGATTTTTTGGTGCGCACCAGAAAACTCTGGACCAAATCGTCGAATATTTGAAAATTCTGATGCTGTCTCTTGTTACCTGAAATGGCGTTCGATCACGCCTGTTCTGCATTGTTACACCCCAGCAGGTCTGAACCATCAGTTAGGCACCAAATTAGAACAGCAACCAACAGTTAGCTGCATTGATAACACAAGTAGAGTCTCAGCAATCATCAATAACTAGGTGTTTTAATTGCTTATTGTGTTTCTAGAGTTACTACTTAACACATTGCAAATAGGCAGCATATGGAAACATTCACATCCATAAGATGGACAAAAAACTGGAACTTCCCTTTTGCTGATTATCACAGAGAATACGAACAAGCACGAAAGGATCACACATGATACCCAAGACACGCACTCGCTGCACATGCTGTCAATAAGAGTTTTATTGATCTTTGTCCAAGCAAGGAATACATCTGAATATTCTTGCCAGTTTGCAGGTCCCATTTTCTCACCACTAAAATATCAGCATGAGCACAACAGACCTATGTACACATGCACTACGCCACTACACTAACCAGCTGACCCAGCGAGCGAGACCCCTAGCGGCTCTCGAGTATAACTGCGCTATGAGCACAAGATCTCAGGTGCTGGTGAGCAGCTCTCTATCCTGCTGAGCAGGTCTCTGGCACAAATATCGCAGTGACCACCAAGTTAGAACCGCAGTTACCATCATCTGCTCCAGCTTGAACCCCAAACTGCAAGTAAAGATTCGACGCCGCATCATGAGTGAAATCTTCAGCATACAAACAATTTGTGCTGCATGCATGAATGAATTCTACTACTTTAAATGATTTTAACCTCTAGTGGGTCTTACCTCTAAAATCTATCAGTTGCAGGCAAATTTTTCTTGTCGTCGGACTTCTTCTCGCCCAGGACTGGCGGCAGAACAGTCTCAAAGGCCTGCACAAGCATCTCCACCTTCCTCTTCTGAGCACGGGCCAACTTGTTCACTGTCCTCCGAAGTGCATAATCGACCATCCACTCCTCGGCATTCTTGCGATCATCGGTCATCTGATGCCTGAGGTCAACCTTTTCAGCATCCGGATCAGGCACCACCGGAAGAAAGTTCGGGGCCCTGGGGTTGAAAGCCCGGATTCGCTCCCCGCCTCGAGGTGTTCTTCTCCTGGACACGGTCAACTTGTTTCCCTGGCTGGTTACTGCGGCATCAGCAGCAGGATCAACACCTACATCTTGGAAATTCATCCCACCAAATGCACTGGATATGTCATCCATTGAGGAATCCACTGAAGAGCCGCCGCCGCAATCTGCAGAATTGAGCATTGTTCGCCGTCGATCAGAAACTATGTTTCTGGAATTCATTCAATGTGGTGGAAACTGAAACTGGAAAGAAACAATCGATTTCAGGAAGAGAAATTTCACCTTTGGACATGTTGTTGCCTTGGTATCTTGCGCCCAGCTCCTCTGAGATATCAGACCTGTCGCAGGCACCAGAGTCCTCCTCCTCTGCTTCTTGTTGATCGACCCAAGAAGCCTCCCCCTCTTCTTGACCAATCTGCTCCCTGCGCCCGGAAGAGGGGGAGTTCGCCGTGCCCGGCAGCTCGGCGAAGCCATCGGAGATGACGTCGCTGGACCCGCAGGAGCCGTCCACCGAGGCGGCCGGGTCGCCCCACTTGTTCGTCGCCCCGTCCCGGAGACTTCGGCGGCCGAAGTTGACGTAGGGAGACTCCACCTCCTCGGCGGAGAGGCCGCTGCAGCAGGAGCCCGAGCTCGCCGTCTTGGGGCGGGCGCCGGGACACGCCACCTGGACGAAGAACCCGTCCCCTTTGCCGCCGCCAGCATTGCTGTTGGGATTGGTCTTGGGGTTGCGGAAGGCGGAGACGCCCCTGTGCTTCATGCTCTGCTCCGTCTTGATGAGGCCCCTCCGGGACGCCAGGAAGGCCCCCAGCGGCGGCGCCGCGGGCGCGTGGCCCTTGAAAGTGCAGTAGGCGTACCGGCAGGCGCGGTGCCCCTCGCAGCCCCCGCCGTCGCGGGCGCTCTTCTGTGCGGAGGCGCACGTCGGCCTGGCCGCGCGCGGCGTGGCCAAGCCGAGCGCCGCCGCCTTGGCCCCCACCGGCTGCGCGGCGGGAGCGGAGGCCGCCGCAGCCGCAGATGCAACCTCCCGGCCGGGCCTGGCGCCGGAGCTGCTGGTCGGCCGCATGTACCCGGGGTCCGCCGCCACGGCCTGGCCCCCGCCCCCGGCGCGCGCGCGACCCCCTGTCCCGGGGACGCCGAGGACCTCCCTGGTCGTCCTGCGCGGCTGCTTGCAGTGCACCATGGCCTCCTCCTCCTCCTCCTCCGGCGTTGGCGGCGGCGGCGGCGGGCAAGAAAGGAAAGAAAGGTGGGGGTTGGGGCTGGTTCGGGGCTGTGATGATCCTGGCAGACAGGCAAGGAAAGGAAGGTTTTGATTGCGGCGAGAGGGCAAGATGGCGATGGGCTGGATTCGGTTTCGTCGGGCTCGGAGGTGGGGAGGCGGCCGGCGTGGATCGATGCGTTTGGGTTCTTGGGGAGAGGCGAGGTGGCGAGATTTTGAATGCCCGGCTCGCGTGCTGGTGGTGTATATCCTCTGTGGGCGTGGGTCCTGTGTGCTGTGCTATTTGCTAGTACTCCACACGCACACGCCACGCCGGCTGCTCTGTTTTCCTCGGCTTGGATTCAGGGGGTTTGGTTGCTGCTGCTACTCTCTGGGGCTTTGTTGAGGTTTTTATGGTAACAGAGGTTACACTTTTCCGGGGGTTATGGTAACTCATTTTAGGATAAGCACAGTGGGTTTTGGAGGCGATCTCATACTCTACTACTCCCTCCGTCCGAAAAAACTTGTCATCAAAATAGACAAAAAAGGGTGTATCTAGATGTATTTACGTTTCCTCCAAGCAAAAGGTATCGGAATAGATAAATCCCGAACGTTCGATTTTTAAGCATGCTAATCCGAACTCTTTTCTTGGCAACTTTGGTCAAGACGTTGTGGACAAACATGGCAATTTTCTGACAAGAAATCAAACTGGAGCAAAGTTGCCATGTGTTAACAACTAATGTTGCCACCTCGCAGCAACTAAAGTTGCCATCAAAAAAACGTTCGGGATCACATGCTTAAATTCCGAACGTTCGGGACTTATTGAGGTCCAAAGGTATATATGGAAGAAGAAAAAAACATTGTCCACAACAGTATATGAGATACCCTCTCTTTTCTCAGCATTCTGGGGCACAACTCCTTGAAGTAGAGGATTCGCACATCAAATCTTCCATCAATGACATTGCTTAAGTACTAGCACAATCGTTATTGTAAGGCTGATTAATGGTTGTAACATTTACGGTTAATTAAAGTTCCAAACATTCTCCGGAGTTATAGCTCACAGACGTAAAGCGAAACGATGGATTGTGGTAAACCACAAGATAAAAATATGTGAAGTTAACGCCGTTGCTAGAATTTATTTTTTGATGAGGAAAAGGTGCGGCGGTTTCCTTTTCTAGAAACGTCGTCCGGCATAATGCAGACGGACACGAAATCTTAATGTTGCTTGGAGACAAGTAGATAATGCTTGTGTCGTGATGGACCGAAGAAATGCACAAGATGCCAAACCTCGAGTATATCTGCGAAATGGTGACAACAATGATCAGGCGTGTTTGTTTGGAATGCCTCCAACCTTCTTTGCCTACGCATAGTTTATCAGCAAACCAGTAGTCTGACAACTTGTCGTGCAGTGGGCATGTCTCGCGCCGCAGTGACAGACCTAGAATCTCGGCCTTGGGGGTGCCATGATTCAAATTTTACACTAGACACCATCATAATCTCAACAAATAGTTGTAAAATAGGGATAAGTATATTTTTAGTCCCTCAATTTTATTGGTAGTTTATAAATGGTCCCTCAACTCTAATACCAGCAAAAACTAGTCCTTCAATTATTAAAACCGGATATTTTTCGTCCTTCAGTTGCTTTGTATGGTTTTGCGCTGACGTGGCATGGTTTTGACCATTGACTTCGCCACCTCATCTTGGTCTTCTTCCCTCGTCTCTCTCTGCCCACCGAGCACCTCACGGCATGCGTCTGCTCGGGCCGCCGCGTCCGTGCGCTTCGTGTGGTGGGATGCACGCACACTTCTCCATCGCCTTCGCTGACAGGGGCATGGACTGGGACAAGAGGCTGCTCGCGCGGAGCGACTCCGACATGGAGAATGACGGGGGCTACGGTGGAACAGTGGACGTCGTCACCGAGGATGCATAGCACGAGCCGGCCTCGTGGACGGCGTGCCCGTCCAGGGGTTGGACGGCCAATTCCACAACGGCGGAGTCCATGCAAGCCCAGAGCTCCTCCACCTCCGGCAAGTGCGTTTGCGTCATGCACCGGGAGCGCAGCAGGGCACGGGGCGGAGCTCGACTTTGGCGCATGACAACTGTTCGACAGAATGCCCATTAGATGGGAAAAAATCCATTAGCTTAGCTAGCTCGGCACAGGTGGATTGATCAAGTTGATTGCTGCTCTGAACGTGTGAGTCTCGCTGTATTGAACCGAGCTAACTACCTGTGTGCAAGATGGTCATGAGTGAAGGAAGAGGCTGAGGAGCATGAAGGCGAGGCCACGGCTGCCCGAGACAGCGGCCCGAGCAGACGCACGTGGAGAGGTGCTCCACTGGTTAGAGAGAGAGGGAAAGAAGACGATGGTGAGGTGGCGAGGTCAACAGTCAAAGCCATGCCATGTCAGCACAAAACCATCCAAAGCAACTTGAGGGACGAAAAATATCCGGTTTTAACCAAGGTTTTGGATCCCAAGTCGACTTTTTTTCTCGCGGGGCAGCGGAATTTGCGGTAACCGCAAAATACCGGAAAAATTTCGTGCGGAATTTAAAATTTGAGTTCTCTGTGCCTTCAGATCGAGATATCGAATTGTTGTACGTGCTATGTGTTAGTTCTGAACCCGTTCGAGTCAGCAACTACAGCCTAGCGCGTTGGTTAGGTCGTACATATCCATCTCTTGCCTTCAGATCGTGACCACGGCTATCCATGCGTTTTATCGGAGTTCCTTCTTTATTTAACCAGCCTCTAGACGTTTAAATTCAAAATTTTCAAAAAGTTTTGAATTTTTTGCTCGGTACGTAGATTTCTCGTGGGGTAACGAGAAACTCGGTAACCGCGCGGTATCCGAATATTTCGCTCGGTACCCAAAACCATGGTTTCAACAATTGAGGGACTAGATTTTACAGCTTTTAGAATTGAGGGACTATTTTTAGACTATCGAAATTGTTAAGGAACAAAAAAAATATACTTTTCCCTCTAAAATACTCCCTCTTCGAAAATAACTTATCTTGAAATTGTCTAGATACGGATGTATCTAGAAAGATACATTCCTATCTAGACAAATCTAAGACGAGTAATTCGAGACAGAAGAAACAACATCAGCTTCATGGCTATTTAGGAGTATTAAATACATAGTAAACTTTATTTTCCAGTGCCAGCGGGGGATCCGCCCCTGCCTGGCAGCAATGTATTCGTGGGTCTTAGGTCTTAGATTCACACCCAGTGGCTCTTCAAAACCTTGGAGATTACTTCAACTTGTGCATGTATTGTCTTGTGTACGTTTTTTTTTACCCAAGTCATGGTGGAACAGCACTTTTGAGATGCAAAAGATATACGAGTCGTACGACGGCTTCAAATACCAACTTATTCTAGTTTTTCTGCGGGATCTCTATCGTCCATTTATTTTTTTCAGTTTCTTCGTTGTAGGCTTAATAATAAATCAATAGTCAAATTGTCTGCTCAGCCCCACTCCACAACATGAACAAAATTGTCAGCGAATCAACCTGTGGTTGAGTTGGTTAGGTGGACAGTGGTATCCCCAACCCATCAGGGTAGGATTTTCGGCGATGTGCTTTCAGTGGGAGGAGATGTTTCCGTCGACGACGAGGCGCGTGTATATGAGCGCTTGTGTCTGTACTGATGCTCAAAAAAATTGTCTGCTCAGCATGAAGAATCAATGCATTTTTTTCTCTGTACGTACATGTGGAGGTCGAGCCCACAGCATACAGAGAATCACGGGGCACACGTGACGTGATGACGCACCCCGGCTCCAGACTCCTAGGCCGTCCCTATCCGAATTCAATGCCGACACCTGGGCCCAGCCCAATCATCGGTCGGCGGTTCGAACTCGGGCCTTTCCTCTTCCTTTTTTCGAGATCGAGTCGAGCGTTCCCTTCTGCATGGTCCAAAACAGCACGGGAAAACGGCCATGGGCAACGCCGTTGCAAGTGGGGCCTTCTTGTCGCCTTTGTTGCGGTTGTATTTTGCCCAATGCTGCTACTCAAGTGTTGGGCAAGCTGCTCATCTCCCTCGTTTTTCACTGAGACTCTGATCTGAACCTTGTTGCATCGGACGGGATGAGCATCACGTGAGATGATGGACCGGGTGGAGGTAGCAGCATTTTGCTTGCTTGCACGCCGGTCTCGCTGCTTCATTCTGCAATCCTGGGGGCCGGTGCCCGTGCCCGGATGTGCATGGAGATCCCACGGGGCAGTTGACATTTTGAGCTCCCGATTTGTTTGTTTATACCTGCAAAAGGAAGGTAGCTTCATTGGCCGGGAAGAGTGATAACTAATTAAGAAACCCCGCAAAAAAAAAAACAACTTAAGAAATCTGCAGGCCACTCACTCCCCACTCATCATAAGACTGAGAGTGACTGACAAAGAAGATCTGTCTACATATAAAAGTAAGTGTTCGAGTCAAACAAAGCGCCCCCTGGGATCATCATATATCAATGCCACATCTCTCTCTCTCTCTCTCTCTCTCTCTCTCTCTCTCTCTCTCTCTCCCTCTCTCTCTCTCTCTAATTACATATGCACTCGACGCACTTGTTTTTTTTGGCGGGAGGCAGTCCACCGTCGACCCACTCACGCACCCGGACAAGTTTCTATACATAAACATGAACATCCACCTATATCTATATCATGGCGATCCTCAAGGCCGGCCGGCCAGCCAGTTTACTTCTTCATGATTTTATTTCTGTGTCCGCCATTGTCTCGCCGTACGGTTTTAACTAGAATCCCACAGTGAAAGGTGCATTTGTTGTAATCCCACTTTTACCCTCCCTCGGTGATGCAGCGGCACAAGCGCGGGAGATATAGAACAACGACCCACGGGGGGATCTAGCAGTGGAGCGCTATATCATCTTTGCGTTTTGCTGTAGCAACCGGTACTGTCGCGACTATTATACCTGATTTTTAGTGCTTTTCTTACTTTGAATTTTTTTTAAATGAATATATATTTGTGCATGTGAATTATTTTAAAATATTTATAGATTTTACAAATAATGTGAGGATTTATTGAAATTAACCTCTCAGACACAAAAGGTGTCTGTTCATCTGATATAAATCTCTCGCAGTACTAGCTTTAGGCGGTTGGAAATAACTTTCGATGCAATTTTGTATAGGACAAACTGATGGAGCAAAATTGTGTAAGTAAAGTCGGATTTTTTTACCTTTGGGTTCAATACTAATAGAGGATCATTGATGCACTCAGCTGACTCTGTACCCTCCACAATCCTGAGAAAATCTATAGTCACCTCTTCTCCGCAAACTTCCCAGTGACACTGAAAGAAGTGCGCTGGAAATCCGTCTTGACAAGGTGCCTTGATGGGAACATTTGAAACAAGGCCTGCTTGACCTCATTTTGACTATATGGCACATTAAAACTGTCATTCATTTTCGAAGAAACTTTACATGGGACAGTGTTTAATACTTGCTCCATATTTTGAACACCCTCAGCCGTATATAAATTGGAATAAAATGATGTGCTCATCAGTTCAGCACTATCCTTCATCACTCTTCCATCATGGAGTTGTAGCATCTTGATTTGGTACTTCCTCCTCCGGCGACTAGCCCTGAGGTGAAAAAAAAATGTATTTTTGTCGTCGTGTGAAAGCCATTCCGGTCTAGCAGTCAGCCTCCATAGTATTTGTTTGCGGTGAAAAGGCGCGGGAGCTATTTCTCGCTTTAAGCGAGACGATAGCTTTGCCTCACTGAAGTTTTTTCTCCAATGGCATCGTATTGAGCCGGCCCATTCAGGCGCCCACTGTCAGAAGCAAGGTTAGTTCCCTAGTTTCCAGGTAGTTCGCACACTGCGCTAGCCACTCTGCCAAGTTCAGTTCCTGGTTAGAACAAGTGTCGTGTCCTACTTAAGGCCATTCGAGCCGTTTTCTTTGGTTTTTTTTCCTTTTTTGTCTCTTTTCTTTTTTAACTCCGTTTTTCTTTCATTATTTTTTGCATTTTATTTATTTATTTTATTTTCTTATTTTTTGTTTCTATTTTTTTCTTATGTATTTTTTCCTTTTCACTCTACATTTTCGTATATGTCAAAAGGACTGTGATATTTGTCAACCGTGTGACAGATTGCAAAAATACCAACCGATCCCGCCAGCGAGGCCCAGCTCGCTCGATCTGTCTAAGGAGGCCCGAGTGCGTTCGATTCTAAATTTTTCTCTCGTCCCTGTTGGCCACGCACATCCCACGTTCTCTCGCCCAGTATTTTTCTCCACCTTTTTTTCACATTCCCCAATTTTTTTCTCTTGTCCCGTTAGGGCATCTACAATCTCAAGCGCTTATTTAGGCGCTTAGGGAGGAAAAATAATTAGGACAAAATCAAAAGTAAACCTAAGCGCTATCTCCTTCATTGGTAGACGCTAACTAGAGACGCTAAATACGGATCTGAAACAAGGCCCAGAACTATCATGCGTGAAAGAAAAATAGCAAGCGCTCGAAGCAATAGTTGTCGTCTACGCGGCGCCGGACGCCAGGAATTGAGGACGAAACTGCCGCTTGACCGGGAATACTTTCCTAGCGCTCCTCACTAGCGCTTGGCATTGGACATGCCCTTAGCCTCGCACTTCCCCCACATTTTTCTTAGAAACAAAAGTAGGGTAAAAAAAATGAGGGAAAAGGCAAAAAAGCTAAGGCTGATGAGATTCGTACCCAAAGCCCTCCTTGTTTGAGGCTGCAGGGCTTACACACAAAGCCCACTAACCAACTTGTCGTGCAAGGGGCATGTCCTAGGCCGCAGTGATAGACCTAGAATCTCGGCCTTGGGGGTGCCACAATTCAAATTTTACACTACACCATCATAATCTCAACAAATAGTTCTGAAATAACATCAACTTTGTAGATAATTAGTATATCACATACATAGTAAAAATTATTTTACTGTACTGGAGGGGGTGCCACCTCCATTGGACCCTCCCTTGCTTGGCCGCAATGTGTTCCTCGGTCTTGGGTTCGTGCCCGTTTGATGGATGGTTCATGCGGCTCTTCAAAACCTTTGAAATTACTCCACCTTGTGCATGTATGGCTGTCTGTACTTTTTTTAACCCAAGTCATGGTGGAGCAGCATTGAGATGCAAAAGAGAGAACAAGGTGTCACCCCGTTAGCTAGGATAGCACGGTGCTATCTAGCCCACCCGGGTTCGATTAGAATTTCTTCTATAAAAGTATACCTTCAAGGGCTAGTTTTTGATGGTCTCTTTTTGTTTTGCCTTTAAAAAAGATGCAAAAGATGAGACGATGGCTTAAAATAACTTTGTTATTTCTTTTTGCGCTGAATAACTTTATTCTTTTAGTTTTCATGCGGATCTCTTTTCGTTTTCAGTTTATTCGATGTGGTTGGTTTATAATAACAAATGAACAGACTCTGATTGTCTGCTCAGTATGAAAAATCACGGGGGAACACGGTGTAGTAGAGTAAGGGCCTGTTTGGTTTCAATAAGTCATCTGACTTATAAGTCAGGTGACTTAAAACCAGTGACTTATAAGTCACGTCTGTTTGGTTGTCACCTGACTTATAAGTCACTTGAGCACACCATTCCACCTTGTGTTTTTATGTAAAGATGATGGGACCCATGCAAAAGGGGGTAACTTATAAGTTTTAAGTTGGGATGAATCAACTTATGACTTATAAGTTGGGGTGACTTATAAGTTGGGTCTGTTTGACAAAATAAGTCACTTTTTTTCACTGTTTGACTTATAAATTGGTGACTTATTTGGAACCAAACAGTGCCTAAGCATACCACGTAACACATGGGGTAAGCAATTCGAACTATTAAAAAAGAACAGGGCCTACGTAGCACATGTGGTGGGCCTGGGCGAGCCCAGAGCATAGAGAATCACGGGGCACACGTGATGAGATGAGATGACGCCGGCTCCAGACCCTAGGCCGTTCCTATCCGAATTCAATGCCGACACCTTGGCCCAGCGCAATCATCGGCCGGCAGTTCTGTTCGAACTCGGGCGAGCATCCCTTCGTCATGGTCCAAAACAGAAGAGCAAAACGGCCAGGAGCAACACCGTTGCTCGTCGGGCCTTCTTGTCACCCTGCATGTCCATCTTGCCTCTTCCCCCCCCCCCCCCCCCCCGGTTGTAACAAGCAAAACATATGTCCCCACAAGAAAAAGAAATTACAGCAGTACTGCTATGCTACCGAGTATTGGGCCAAGCTGCTCATCTCCCTCGTTCTTCTCTCTGACCTGAACCATGTTGCATCGGACGGGATCGGGATGAGCATCACGTGAGATGATGGACCGAACCGAGCGGAGCTAGCAGCATTTTCGTTGCACGTCTCACTGGTTCATTCTGCGGTACTGGGGCTCGGATGTGATTGGAGATTCCGCAGGGCGGTTGACATTTTGAGCTCATGGTCTGTTTATGCCTGCAAAAGGAAGGTGGAGCTTCATTGGTGGGGAAGCGGGATACGAGTAACTAATCAAGAAATTTGCAGGCCACTCATTCACCACCACTCATCATAGGACTGAGAGTGACTGACAAAGAAGATCTATCTATCTATACCCACAGATTTAACAGGCTGAGCGCTCTCTCTCTCTCTATATATATAAAAGTAAGTGTTCCAGTCAAACAAAGCGCCCCCCTGAGATCATCATATATCGATGCCAGATCTCTCTCTCTCTCTCTCACTCACTTAATTACATATGCAGTCGACGCACTTCTTTTTTTTGGCGGGAGGCAGTCGACGCACTCACGCACGCACCCGGCCCAGTTAATTTCTATACATAAACATGAACATCCACCTATCTCATGGCGAGTGGCGCGATCTTCAAGGCCGCCCGGCCGGCCAGTTTGTGCCGTTTGTCTGGCCGGACGGTGTTAGAGCATGGTTAATAATGAAGGCTGCTGCTAGCTATAAGCCAATGCCACATCATATACAGCCTTTATAAAAGCTCACTAATACAATAGTTTGGCTGTAAACTAGCTACTCCAAGGTGCTGAGCTTCATCTTCAACTCCATCTCAGCTCCCGTGATGATCCAGGTTGCACACTGCAACACGGCGACCGAAGCATGGGCGGCCATCACGGAGATCTTTATCTCCCAGACTCAAGGGCGCATCCTCAACACGAGGATCGCCCTCTCCATGACCAAGAAGGGGACCTCGACGGTTGCTGAGTACATTGGGCGCATGAAGGCGCTCGGTGACGAGATGGCATCGGCGGGCAAGTCTCTCATCGACGATGACATGGTGTCCTACATCCTCGCGGGGCTCGACTGCGACTACATGTCCTTCGTCTCCACGATCTGCGCCAGGACCGAATCGATCAAGGTGAGCGAGCTCTACTCTCAGCTTATAAACTATGAGAGCAGGCTGGCCATGTTCGAGGGCGGCGACCAGTCCTCCCACTCCTCTGCCAACGCAGTTTCTTGCGGTAGGCATGGTGGTTCCAGCCGTGGCGAGGACGCAGTGGCAATGGTGGCGATCGCAATGGAGGCAGCCGAGGCAATGATCACGGTCAAGGTTGCGGCGGCGGCTGCGACAATGAGGGAGGTGGTCGCAACGACCTCCCTAAAGTCTTCTGTCAAATCTGCACCAAGCCAAATCACACCGCCATGGAGTGCTACCGGCGCTTCGACATCTCCTTCAGGAAGGAGAAGAGCGCAACAGCTGTCAACACCAACCCTCACTCCTCCTATGGAGTGGATACAAACTGGTATGTGGACTCAGGGGCTACATATCATATCACCAGCGACCTCAACAAGTTCACCGTCTGGGAGAAGTACAATGGACACGACCAAGTGAACATGCCAAACAACGCATGTATGAAGATTTCCCATATTGGTCACGCTTATGTTCGTACCCCTACTTGCAATCTTCATCTTAAAAACATCCTGCATGTGCCTAATTCCACACAAAACTTGATCTCTGCTCATCGTTTATCCTATGATAATCATGTGTTTCTTGAAACTCATTCTCAGTTCTTTTTTTGTCAAGGACAAGGCAACGAAGAAAACCCTCCTTCACGGCAGGTGTACGAACAGGCTCTATCCCCTCTCATCAGCTCCTATGAGCTCGGGCAGGCATGCTTTTGGCGCCACCAAGATCTCTCCATCACGGTGGCACAGTCGCTTAGGTTATCCGTCCTCAATAATCGTTCAACATGTCCTGAGGCACAATAAAATTTCTTTTTCTAGCAATGAGTTGAATAAAAAAGGTGTTTGTGATGCTTGCCAACAAGGCAAAAGTCATCAACTTCCCTATCCAAATTCTAGTAGTACTTTGAATGCTCCTTTAGAGCTACTCCCTCCGTTCGGAATTACTTGTCTCGGAAATGGATGTATCTAGACGTATTTCTGCGACAAGTAATTCCGAACGGAGGGAGTAGTTTTTTCTGATGTATGGGGGCCTGCCCGTAATTCGATCAATAAGACAAACTATTATGTCAGTTTCATTGATGATTTCGACAAATTCACTTGGATATATACCCTTAAACATAAGTCAGAAGTGTTCAAAGTGTTTCATGAATTTCAAGCACTAGTTGAACTACTCTTTGATCGCAAGATTATCACCATGCAAACAGATTGCGGGGTGATGAATATGAGCGCTTGAATTCCCTTTTTCGCCAAATAGGCATCACTCATCATGTATCGTGTCCTCATGCCCAAAATGGGTTTGCTGAAAGAAAGCATCGTCACATTGTTGATGTAGGTCTCTCTCTCTTTTAGCTCATGCCTCTATGCCCTTGAAATTTTGGGACGAGGCATTCCTAGCTGCCACATATCTTATAAATCGTACTCCTAGCAAAGTGATTAATCTTGAGACTCCTTTGGAAAGATTATTCCAGGAAAAAACAAATTATCATGCTTTTCGCATTTTTGGTTGTGCTTGTTGGCCGAATCTTCGCCCCTTTAATGCTAGAAAGCTAGAGTTTTAATCTAAACAAAGTGTTTTTCTTGGCTACAGTAACCTTCACAAGGGATTCAAATGTCTTCACATAGCCACTAGACGCATTTATATTTCTCGTGACATTGTCTTTGACGAGACGGGTTTTCCCTTTGCCTCACTTAACCCAGATTTCGGAACACCTCTTAGATCTGAAGGTCTACTTCTTTCCGAACATGTTCCTTCTGAACCTCTTGATCATTGGGACGACAACATGGCTGATCATTCAGAAAATTTTCATGCAAATCCTGCTGTAAATTTCGGTGGAAATCTTGTTGTGCGTCATCATTTTATGCAGCAAGAGACAGACACTGGACACGAGGATGATTCAAGTGTCGCGGTTGATCCAGCAAATGGCAATCCCAGGGAATATTTTCCTTCGCCTATCACGCCAGGCAGCGGGATTGGCGCAGAATCAGCCTCGGGAGGAGGCGAGCCAGCCTCATCTTCCCACGCGTCTGGCTGCAGACCCTTATTATTGTTTATTAATTTTTTTTGTATGATATACCGAGGGGGGGTGCATTTGCCCCCAGCCTTGGATCAAGTTGTGAAGTATATTTTTGGGCGAGCTTAGATTGATTTATTTTAGCAAGCTCCGCCACTACATACAATAGTTAGTTCATACCCAAATCCTTAGTGAGCCCATTGATACAATAGTTACGGTTAATTACAGTTCCGCTTTAAAAACATTCTCTGGAGTTATAGCTCGTATACGTGAAACGACCAATCGTAAACCATGAGATAAAAATAATGTAAAATCGGCGCCGTTACCATAATTTTATTTTTTTATAGAAAAAAGGGTGTGCCGGTCGCCTTTTCCTAGAGACGTCGTCCGGCATAATGCAGACGTACACAAAATCACATTGTTACTTGAAGACAAGTAGATAAGGCTTGTGTCGTGGTGGACCTGAAGAAATGCACAAGATGCCAAACCTCGAGTATATCTGCGAAATGGTGACAACAATGATTAGGCGTGTTTGTTTGGAGGTTTTTGATCTTGTATCTTTTATGCCCCCGGCCTTCTTTGCCTGCCCATAGTTTACCAGCAAACCAGTAGTTTGACAACTTGTCGTGTAGTGGGCATGTCTCAGGCCACAGTGACAGACCTATAATCTCGGCCTTGGGAGTGCCACCTGTCGTGGATCTAAGTCTGACAGTGAGAATAGGGGGTAAGTATGGAGAGGCAAGATCCTAGCTATGGAGTAGTTGTATGCGCAAGGAGTTTTACGAGTTCGGGCCCTTCTCTGAGGAAGTAACAGCCCTACGTCTCGGAGCCCGGAGGCAGTCGACTGGATTATATGTGTGTGTGTTACAAAGTTGCGAACCCCTGTCCTAGTGGAGGGGGGTGGCTTATATAGAGTTCGCCAGGACCCCAGCCAGCCCACGTTACAAGGAGTTTAATGTACATAAAGAGAGGGGGTTACTGGTAACGCCTGTAATAAAGGACCATGAAGGCCATAAAAGCTACTTATGAGGTGACCGTCTATAGGCAGTGCCTTTAGGTCTTCTTATGGTCGAGTGGTTGCCTTCATGGTCGACTGCTTGTACTTCTGGTCGAGTACGCTTGTGTCCGTCGACTGGGCTGACCAGGTCGACTGACCTGTCGATACTTCTCAGAATGTCTTTCATTGTAGGAGTCATGTCCTTGATTGGGTACCTCAGGTATGATAAGTTACCCTACCCTAGGTACGTATCCTCGTCATTAGCCCCCGAATGGGTCAGGGGTTAAGTGAGAATGGGGTCGAGCCTACGCTTCCAACTCAACCTCCATGCTTTGGTTGCATCTGTCTTCGGATAGATGGAAGTTACGGTGGGACCTCATTCTTCAGTTGCCTTGATCCATTCAGATGCCCGTCGAGTGGTTTCGGATTACTGTCGAGTGCGTTTACGTGACGAGTCCCTTGGGAGACTTAAGGAAACGGATCTTTTTGTCTGACAACCCGTCCTGTCGATCGCGGATCTTGCGGGATTTGAAAATTGAGAAGCGCACCGGACGGAGAAAATCGCGTGAATCGGCTGGATAAGGCAAGGGCGCCTCGATCTCCGCGCCACCTTTTTCGCCACGTACTGCGCGCGCGCCTGTTGCGGGATCTGACTGGGAGGCGCAGGCCCACTGATCAGCCACTCGGGTGTGGCCTTATATAAAGCGATGATTCTGATTTTTTACTGTGCGCCCTCGTTCTTCCTCCCCCTTCCTCCGTAAGCTTCCGCCTCGCTCTCCGCCACAACCTCGACACCGCCGCTCGGCCAAGACCTCGTTCAAGACGATGGGGACGGACAAGACGGCGGCGGCGGAACGGGCGAAGAAGGCCGCGGCGAAGGGCAAAGGGAAGAAATCCGGCCGAGGCGGGTCGTCCTCGCGGGCCGCTCTGCCGTCCGGCTGGTTGCAGGGGGATTGGATGCCCTCCATCCTTACTCAGGCGGATATCGACGACATGGTGGAGGGGGGACTCATTCCCCACAAGGCCGCTCGCCTTCCTGGGAAGGAGACGGAGCCGAGACCTCGCGAGGGTGAGCGCGTCCTGATAGCCACCCATGTCGACCGGGGGTTTTCCCTGCCCCCGAGTCCTTTCTTTAGGGCTTTCCTGAACTTCTTCGGAGCGCAGCTCCACCATTTCACGCCCAACTCCATAGTCTACCTTGCTGCGTTCGTGTCTCTGTGTGAGTGTTTCTTAGGTTGTCGACCCCACTGGGGCCTCTTCAAGCATATCTTCACTTGCCGATCCCAGTCGGTTAAAAAGCTTAACCCGGACGGGGAGAGGACGCAGGTGATCCATATGTGCGGGGGCCTCGGGATCCAGACGAGGGGTAAGAGTTGTTTTCCTCCCATGACACTTCCCGATTCCGTGCGTGGGTGGCAGTCGACTTGGTTCTACTGCAAGGACCAGCCGACTCCTGGACACTCGACCGGCCTTCCTCCTTTTACCTTGGACCGAGTGCGGAAACCTGCTTCTTTGAAAGTGGTTCCAGAGGAGAAGGCTCAGGTGAAGGTGCTAGTCAGTCGAGTGGTTGAGTTGGTTCGGGAAGGCGTGACCGGCATGGACTTGCTCGAAGTCTTTCTCCAGCGACGAATCTAACCTCTCCAGGCTCGGGATCACTCGATGTGGTTGTATTCCGGGTCCGACGACTCCACTCGGATCCACCCGGAGGGGGTCGAGGCTCCTGTGCTGGAGAGCTGGCTGACCAGCATAACCGGGAATAAGGACAACCCCAGGGGTTCCAGGAGGATTGCTCCGCTTGATGGGATGATGGAGACAGACAAGGTACATTTTGCTTCTTCCGACTGAAATTTCCACTCCGTCTAGTAACTGGCTCGCGATAAGTCGACTGATCCTCGTTCTGCCTGTTGTTTCGCAGGAGATCAGCGACATGTACTCGATGCCGAATGGGAACCAGGAGCAAGTATCTGAAGGAGGAGGGAGTGGAGGCGAAGGGAGTGAGAATGAAGTTGAAGTCGAGGGTGAAGTCGAGGAGTGGGAATCTGACGACGACGTAGAGGGGGAGGCCGGCGACGACTCGGGCGACGAAGATGAAGAAGTGGAGGTCGACCTTCCTCGACGCGAGAGACGTTCCAAGAACGCTCAGGATCCCGCCGTGGAGCGCGGTCAGTCGAGTGCTCCGGTGGGCCAGTCGTCCAAGCGCCCTCGGACCGCGTCGCCGGCCCCAACTGAGAAGGCGCCCAAGCAGCCTAGAGCCATCCCGACCAAGCCACCCAAGGCCTTGCCCAAGATCAGGGTCGCCATCCCGGTCATCTCTGGGTAAGTGACTGTTTTCACCTTTCTTGAGTCGACTAGAACGGATTCTTAGTCGATTCACTTTCAAATTATTCGCTTGGAATCGTGCAGCGCCGCTACTTCCGAAACTTCCATCCAGAATGCTGATGAGACGATGGAGGACGCCGTCACTTCCAACTTAGGTATAATCTTTGACATGATCCGACTGTTTAACTGCTGAGTCGATTGGATATTCATTTCTGAACTTTTGTAGCTCCGACCAACATCATTGACCTTCCGGATGACGAGGAGGAGGCGGAAGTGCCGCTCAGGCCTTTTGGGAGGAGAGGCCGGAGGGCCCCGGTCGACAAGGCTCCTCAGACCGCGTCGACTGCCGAGGCGGTGGTCCAAGGGGGTGACAATACCGCCCGGACTACTGTGACTTTTGCTGAGCCACTGACGACTGCCCGGCCTTCGTCGTCGACTGCCCCTCCACTGGTCGACCCGCCCTCGTTCTTCGCCGCCTACCAGACCCCGGAGGATCAAGTGAGTGCTGCTAAGGAGGCTATACGTCAGGCGGGGCTCGTGATGGAGCAGACCAAAGCGGCTAGGGATGCCAGTCAAGCGGCCTATGACATCAGCTCGGCGTTGCAGCAGAACGTCCAGGTTAGTTGATCTTCACTTGCGTTGTACACCCACTGGGTGCCGTTGGTCCGAAATTTCTCATTGGTGGGGGCACGCTGAGTGCACCCACTGGGTGTAGTCCCCGAGGCTACTGTCGAATGTTTTGATTCGGCTGTAGTCTTAGAAGTGTTGTACTCTTTCTTTCAGTCACTCGGGAGTAACTTATCTTTGATACCCTTTGTCGATTGACTCTTTGCAGAAGTCTTGTGAGCTTGTTGCTCAGCTCGCCGATCTGAAGAATAAGCAAATCCAGCTTAATCTTGATTTACAGTTTGCTCAGGAAAACGTGCAGAAGGCGAAGGATGAGGCAAAAGGTATGGCTGGTGAGGACTCGACGGCTGTCTTTGTCCTCCTGCCTGTTCTCAACTCTGTGCTTATTGTTGTTTCGCAGACGAACTGGAAAAGGCCCTGAAGAAGAAAGATCTTGACCTTGCGGAGGCACAAAAGGCGGCTGCGGAGAAGCTGAAGCTTGCTGAAGAGAAACTTGCTTCAGTCGACCAACTTGAGAACGAGAACGCTAGGCTGAAGTCTTCTCTTGACTCGGCCAACAAGGAAGCGAGTCGACTGAAGACTGACAAGAGTACTCTGAACGACAAGCTCGGCCAGCTGGCGGGGAAGCACAAGGACTTGGGGGATTATCTTGGGGGTCTTGCCAAGAAGCTATACCTCATGCTTGAAGGTAACCCTCTTTGTGCGATTAATCTTGTTGTTGTCGACTCACCATTTGGTTACAGTTTTGACCTGTCGAAACTTCTTTCAGAATTCTGCCGGAACTTTGAGGAAGAGACCAGTCGAGTGGAGACCCGCTTGGACCCTATCAACTCTCCTATGAAGGACGAAGTGGCCATGAATGTCTTCCGGTTGGAATCCCGTGTCGCTGGTGTGGTGGACTACCTGGCTCGACTGAAAGCTGCAGTGTCACGGATCGACTCCGCACTCTGGCCCAAGGAGACGCTTCAGAACGACCTTGAATCCCTGGTCACTCGACTAAGTGAGGTTCCAGGTCGAGTGCAAGAATGGAAGAAGTCTTCTGCCAGGTGCGGTGCTGACGTGGCTCTGTCACTGGTTCGCGTCCACTGCAAGGAGGCGCGCGAGGAGAAGCTGGCCGCTCTCCAGGTTGCTAACACCAGGAAGCATAACTTTCAGGACTTCATGGAGACCTTTATCGCTGCTGCCACTCGGATTTCTGATGGGATCGACTTGGACGAATTTGTTGCACCATCCAGTCCTCCGCCGGAGGAGTAAAAAACTGATATTCTTTGCCTTAAATTTGCCTCGGAATGCCGAGTGGTTTATGTAACCGATAAACTCCGTCGAGCTTATAGCTCGAGTACTTTTATTTGCGATCTAGGATCTTTTGGTTTTGTCCGAACTTGGCTCGACGTTGAATGTCTTCGTGACTTGATCCGCCGATCTACTATTCGTTGTTCCCTCAGAGGCTGTCTGGTTTGCACGATGCTTATCGCCGCGATGGTGTCTGTCCACCTGGCTTAGGTGAGCATTGGGCTGCAGCTAAGTCCCCGAGTGGGAGGTTTTGCTCTTCACTCGGTAGGAGTCCAATTACTTAGTCGAGTGCTTGGACTGCAGCTAAGCCCCCGAGTGGGAGGTTCGCTCTCCACTCGGTAGAATTTCAATTACTTAGGCGAGTACTTGGACTGCAGCTAAGCCCCCGGGTGGGAGGTTTGCTCCCACTCGGTAGGATTTTTTTCAAACTTAGGCGAGTACATGGACTGCAGCTAAGCCCCCGAGTGGGAGGTTTGCTCTCACTCGGTAGGATTCTTTCAAACTTAGGCGAGTACTTGGACTGCAGCTAAGCCCCCGAGTGGGAGACTGGCTCTCCACTCGGTAGGATTTTTCAAACTTAGGCGAGTACATGGACTGCAGCTAAGCCCCCGAGTGGGAGGTTTGCTCTCACTCGGTAGGATTTTTTCAAACTTAGGCGAGTACTTGGACTGCAGCTAAGCCCCCGAGTGGGAGGTTTGCTCTCCACTCGGTAGGATTTTTTCAAACTTAGGCGAGTACTTGGACTGCAGCTAAGCCCCCGAGTGGGAGGTTTGCTCTCACTCGGTAGGATTTTTTCAAACTTAGGCGAAACGGATTCGCAGCTAAGCCCCCGAGTGGGAGGTTTGCTCTCCACTCGGTAGGATTTTTTCAAACTTAGGCGAGTACTTGGACTGCAGCTAAGCCCCCGAGTGGGAGGTTTGCTCTCCACTCGGTAGGATTTTTTCAAACTTAGGCGAAACGGATTCGCAGCTAAGCCCCCGAGTGGGAGGTTTGCTCTCCACTCGGTAGGATTTTTTCAAACTTAGGCGAGTACTTGGACTGCAGCTAAGCCCCCGAGTGGGAGGTTTGCTCTCCACTCGGTAGGATTTTTTCAAACTTAGGCGAGTACTTGGACTGCAGCTAAGCCCCCGAGTGGGAGGTTTGCTCTCCACTCGGTAGGATTTTTTCAAACTTAGGCGAGTACTTGGACTGCAGCTAAGCCCCCGAGTGGGAGGTTTGCTCTCCACTCGGTAGGATTTTTTCAAACTTAGGCGAGTACTTGGACTGCAGCTAAGCCCCCGAGTGGGAGGTTTGCTCTCACTCGGTAGGATTTTTTCAAACTTAGGTGAAACGGATTCGCAGCTAAGCCCCCGAGTGGGAGGCTGGCTCTCCACTCAGTAGTAGGATTTTCTGAAAACTTAGGCGAAGCGGATTCGCAACTAAGTCACCCACTGGGGGAAATTTAGACAAACAGAAAAAGAAATTCTTGCTTGAAACAAAAGAACTACAGAGGTACTTTTATTACATCTCAGTCGAGTGAGTTTTTAAGTGTGAAAAGGACGGAGCAGGTCCGCGTTCCATGCTCGAGGCTCGTCGATCCGTCGATCGATGTTGTAGAGGTGATACGCTCCGTTGTGCAGGACTTTGGTGATGATGAAGGGGCCTTCCCAGGTCGGGGCAAGTTTGTGAGGTTTTTGCTGATCCACGCGGAGGACCAAATCTCCTTCCTGAAAGGTTTGACCCTTCACATTTCTGGCGTAAAACCGACGCAACTCTTGCTGGTAGATGGTCGAGCGGATTAGAGCCATCTCTCTTTCCTCCTCTAAGAGGTCGACTGCATCTTGCCGGGCCTGTTCTGCTTCTGCTTCGGAATATAACTCGACTCGAGGCGCGTTGTGGAGCAAGTCGCTTGGCAAAACCGCTTCGGCTCCATAGACCAGAAAGAATGGCGTTCTTCCAGTCGACCGGTTAGGGGTGGTCCTCAACCCCCATAGAACTGACGGAAGTTCGTCGACCCAGGCGCCTGCTGCGTGTTTGAGATCACGCATCAGTCGGGGTTTTAGTCCTTTGAGGATGAGGCCATTCGCGCGTTCGGCCTGTCCATTCGACTGAGGATGAGCAACTGAAGCGTAGTCGACTCGAGTGCCCTGAGAGGCGCAGAAGGCTTTGAATCTGTCATTATCAAAGTTTGATCCGTTATCTGTGATGATGCTGTGCGGAACTCCATATCTGAATATCAATCCCCTGATAAAACTGATGGCAGTGCTTGCGTCGAGGTCCTTTATGGGTTTGGCTTCTATCCACTTTGTGAACTTGTCGACTGCGACCAACAAGTGGGTGAAGCCACTCCTACCAGTTCTCAGTGGTCCGATCATATCTAGACCCCAGACAGCGAAAGGCCAGACGAGTGGAATGGTCTTCAAGGCGGAGGCGGGCTTGTGAGACATGTTGGAATAAAACTGGCACCCCTCGCACTTGTCGACTATATCCTTTGCCATTTCGTTCGCCTTTGGCCAGTAGAAACCCGCTCGGTATGCTTTAGCCACGATGGTCCGAGAGGACGCGTGATGGCCGCAGGTCCCCGAGTGGATGTCCTCGAGAATTATCTGTCCTTCTTCAGGCGTGATGCACTTCTGACCAACTCCAGTCACGCTTTCTCTGTATAGCTGCCCTTTGATTACTGTAAAGGCTTTGGATCGACGGACGATCTGCCGAGCCTCTTCTTCATCTTCTGGGAGCTCTTTTCTTATGATATATGCAATGTACGGCACTGTCCAATCGGGAGTGGTGGTCATAACTTCCATAATCAGGTCGACCACAGCTGGTATCTCCACTTCGGTCGAGTCAGAGGCGCTTTTTGGTTGTGGAGGCTCTTCTGTGAAAGGATCTTCTTGCACTGATGGTGTGTGAATGTGCTCTAAACACACATCTTTAGGGACGGCCTCCCTTTTGGACCCTATCTTCGCCAAATCATCTGCAGCTTGATTTTTCAGTCGGGGTATATGATGGAGCTCCAACCCCTCGAATCGTTTCTCCAGCTTTCTCACTGCGCTGCAATATCCCGTCATGGATGGGCTTCGGACGTCCCACTCCTTCATCACTTGATTAACAACCAGATCTGAGTCGCCGTAGACCATGAGGCGACGGACGCCTAGCGAAATGGCCATACGTAATCCGTATAGAAGCGCTTCATACTCTGCCTCATTGTTGGAGGAATCAAAGTGAATCTGGAGGACATACTTGAGCTTATCTCCTCGGGGGGAAACCAGTACAACCCCCACACCGGATCCGTTCAGCATCTTGGAGCCATCGAAAAACATAGTCCAGTGCTCCGAGTGAACTTGAGTCGGAAGCTCCTGCTCGGTCCACTCGGCGAGGAAATCAGCTATTGCTTGGGACTTAATAGCTTTCTTTGCCTCGAACTTGATATCAAGAGGAAGAAGTTCAATTGCCCATTTCGCCACTCGACCGGTTGCATCTCTGTTATGAAGAATCTCTGATAATGGAGCGTCGCTGACGACTGTGATAGAGTGATCGGAGAAATAATGAGCAACCTTCTTCGTGGTCATGTAAATCCCGTAAACGAGCTTCTGATAGTGGGGATATCTTTGCTTCGACGGGGTCAGAACTTCAGAGAGATAATACACTGGGCGTTGAACTTTGAAGGTCTTTCCTTCCTCTTCCCGCTCGACCGTAAGAACGGTACTAACGACTTGTCCCGTGGCTGCTATGTAAAGCAATAATGGCTCTTTGCTGACAGGAGCAGCAAGCACCGACTGGGTGGAGAGCAGAGCTTTTAGCTCTGCGAATGCTGCATCAGCTTCTGGAGTCCATTCGAACGTGTCTGACTTCTTCATCAGTCGGTAAAGAGGCAGCGCCTTTTCACCGAGCCTGGAGATGAATCGACTTAGGGCGGCCAAGCATCCAGTAAGTTTCTGGACGTCGTGCACACGCACGGGGCGTTTCATCCGGAGTATGGTGCCAACTTTTTCAGGGTTAGCGTCGATTCCTCGTTCGGAGACAAGGAAACCGAGTAACTTTCCTCCAGGGACTCCAAATGTGCACTTCGACGGATTGAGCTTGATATCATAACTCCTGAGATTGGCAAAAGTTTCAGCTAGGTCAGTCAGCAGGTCGGAACCTTTCCGTGACTTGACCACTATGTCATCCATGTATGCTTCTACATTCCGACTGATTTGAGTGATTAAGCACTTCTGAATCATTCTCATGAATGTAGCTCCGGCGTTCTTGAGACCGAAAGGCATGGTAACATAGCAGAAACACCCAAAAGGGGTGATGAAGGCTGTTTCTATTTCATCGGGTCCATACAGACGAATCTGATGGTATCCAGAGTAAGCATCTAAAAAGGATAACCTCTCGCATCCTGCAGTCGAGTCGACTATTTGATCGATGCGAGGAAGAGGAAAATGATCTTTCGGGCAGGCCCGATTGATATGCTTGAAATTGATGCACATGCGCAACGATCTGTCCTTCTTAGGGACCATCACAACGTTAGCGAGCCACTCGGAGTGGTAGATCTCGCGAATGACTTCTGCTGCTAGGAGTCGGGCCACTTCTTCGCCAATGGCCTTTCTCTTCTGAACGGCGGACCGTCGGAGATGCTCCTTGACTGGTTTGGCCTTCGGGTCGACTCGGAGGCGGTGCTCGGCCAGTCCCCTGGGCACACCTGGCATGTCAGCAGGCTTCCATGCAAAGATGTCCCAGTTCTCAAGTAGGAACTGGACGAGCGCTTCTTCCTATTTTGGGTCGAGTGTAGTGGAGATGTTGGTTGGAGCCGCATTTGGATCGGTCGGGTGGATGTGGACTTGCTTGGTGTCACCGGTCGACTGAAATGCTGATTCCGTGGCGGGCTTCTTGGCTCGTAACAATTCACTCGGGTCCGCAGTCTTCTGGTACTCTTGCATCTCTATCTTGGCCATCTGAGCGTCAGCAATTTTGGCGCCTTTCTGAAAGCACTCCTCTGCCTTCTTCCGATTGCCAACGATGGTGATTACACCTTTGGGGCCAGGCATCTTCATCTTGAGGTATACGTAGCATGGTCGAGCCATGAAGCGAGCATAGGCTGGCCTCCCAAGAATGGCGTGGTACGCACTCTGAAAATCCACGACCTCAAAGGTTAATTTTTCTTTCTGGAAATTCTTCGAGTCACCAAAGACGACGTCGAGAGTGATTTGAGCGAGTGACTCAGCTTTCTTCCCAGGAATGACTCCGTGGAAGCTCATGTTGCTGGGGCTGATCCGGGACATCGGAATGCCCATCCCCTTCAACATCTCTGCATACAGCAAGTTTAGCCCACTGCCGCCGTCCATCAGAACCTTGGTCAGTCGAGTGCCTTCAACAATTGGGTCGACCACCAACGCTTGCCTCCCTGGGGTGGCAATATGAGTCGGATGATCGGACTGGTCGAAGGTGATGGCGGTTTGGGACCACTTCAGGTAATGGGGTGTCACCGGAGTGACCATGTTTACTTCGCGATTGATGACCTTCAGTCGACTCTTACTTTCGACATCAGCGAAAATCATCAGAGTGGAATTGATTTGGGGGTATTCTTCACCGCTGTCTTCTCTGTCTTCAACTTTGTCTGACTCTTTCCCTTTGTCCTTGGCTTGCTTCCCTTGGAACTGTTGCATCAGGAGTCGACATTGTCGAGTGGTATGCTTAGGGTAAATGAGATTTCCCTCTTCATCTTTCTTCGTGTGAATGTGGCATGGTAAGTCCATCACATCGTTCCCGTCCTGGTCTTTCACTTTCTTGGGGTTCCAAGGACCCTTGGGTTTCCCCTTAAACTTCCCTGGGGTCACAGCTAAAGCTTCCCCGGGGGCGACTGGCTCGGCCTTGCGCTTCTGCTTCCGACTGGAGTGTCCTCCGCCGGCCTCATTAGCGGCTGCCTTATATTTGCCACTCCGGAGTCTATCTTCTTCTTCTCCGTTCGCGTACTTGGTGGCGATTTCCATCATTCGACTCAGGGTCATATCTCCGGTTCGACCAAACTTCAAAGTTAACTCCCTGTTTCTGACACCTTCCTTGAAGGCGCAAACTGCCTGATGATCGGATACATTCTCGACCGTGTGATTCAGAGTGATCCACCTCTGGATATAATCCCTCAGGGTTTCACCCGACTTCTGAACACATGACTGCAATTCTGTCAACCCCGCCGGTCGCTTGCAAGTCCCTTCGAATGTCCTGACAAACACCTGGGCTAGATCTTCCCAAGTATAAATACTGCTGGGAGCCAACTGATTCAACCATGCTCTGGCTGATCCCTCCAACATGAGGGGCAAATGCTTCATGGCCACCTCGTCATTGCCGCCTCCGATCTGAACAGCCACTCGGTAATCCTCGAGCCATGTGTCCGGCTTGGACTCCCCGGTGAACTTGCTGACTCCAGCCGCCAACCTGAAGTTGGGAGGAATCACTGCAGCTCTGATTGCTCTGCTGAAACACTCGGGACCTGAGATGCGAACTCTGCTGCTGGACGGGGCGCCTCTGTCACGATCTTCTCGGTGAGCTCTATTTCGGTCGACCAGACCTTGAACGATGATGGATCTCGCATCAAAGCCTGGTTCCCTGGGGTCGACTGGGACCTTTCGCCCAGCACTGAACTGGCGTCTGTCTTCTTGCCGTCGAGGAATGTACGACCCGGCTCTTGGGGGAGGAGAAGGCACTCGACGTTGATCGTTGCGATCGAATCGGTGCTCATATCGCTCGTGCCCTTGGTACTGATCCTCGTGCCGGCCTCTGTGTCCTTCACGCCTCGGGGGCGACCTCGGACTATGAGCCGACTGAATGGAATTCGTAGTGACGGATCGACTGTGAATCCTGTTGCGCGACTGAGACACGGCTGAATTCTGGTCACCCGCTGCACGAAGCAAATCCCTGATCTGCAACAGACCTCTCCCTGCCTCTGACTGTGAAGGCTGGATCGACTCCGCTATGCGAGCCGCAGCTGCCAAATTCTGAATCGGGGTACGGTATACCTGGGTCGGCGGCTGGAAGACGCGACGACGACTGGACTCGGGAGCGGGCGGTCGTGCGCGCTCGTCGAGTGCTCTCTGGAGATTCTCCAATCGAGTACGTTCAGCCAAATTGGCCAAGCGCGCCTCCTCCAGGGCTCGCGCCTCAGGGGTTTCTCCAACGATAGGAGTGTGAAGGGCGTCCATGTTCCGGCGACGGAGTTCCTCCCTCTGCACTGAGGTAAGGGGCTCGGGCCTGTACTCTTCGTGACCCCGCGCCGGAATCCCCTCTGCGGCAACCTCTTCGGTATGGGGGAATCCGGGGGGGCTACGTGGTCCGTCGACCATTAGTACTTCCGCCGCTGGGTCACTGCTGTCGCACTCGGACGCAGTCTCTACGGAGCCAGTCGACAGGTCGAACAGGCCGTAGAGTGACTCGTCGGGCTCGATTGCCGCGACTTGGGGGATGGCTGACTGGCGGGCCAGTGCGTGCTTCACCCACCGCTGGAGTCTCGACCGACCGGTGCGCTTGCGCCGGTGGGAAGCTGATGACGATGATGACGATGACGGCGCAACGAATGCCGACCCGTACCGGGTCGACGGTTGCCGCAGGAGGACGCCGCGGACGCACGCGCGAAAATGCGTGGCTCCGCGGGCGGGAAGCGCGTCCACGTCGAGTGGAGCCTCCTGCAGCCAAGCAGAGTTGTCAACGACGAAGGAGAGAGCGCCGAGACGGATCTCGCGGCTCTCGACCATGACTCCGCTCGAAAACATGATGTGGGTTAAAAGAATCCCAACTCCTCCAACAAATCGCTAGAACACCTGCCCCACGGTGGGCGCCAACTGTCGTGGATCTAAGTCTGACAGTGAGAATAGGGGGTAAGTATGGAGAGGCAAGATCCTAGCTATGGAGTAGTTGTATGCGCAAGGAGTTTTACGAGTTCGGGCCCTTCTCTGAGGAAGTAACAGCCCTACGTCTCAGAGCCCGGAGGCAGTCGACTGGATTATATGTGTGTGTGTTACAAAGTTGCGAACCCCTGTCCTAGTGGAGGGGGTGGCTTATATAGAGTTCGCCAGGACCCCAGCCAGCCCACGTTACAAGGAGTTTAATGTACATAAAGAGAGGGGGTTACTGATAACGCCTGTAATAAAGGACCATGAAGGCCATAAAAGCTACTTATGAGGTGACCGTCTGTAGGCAGTGCCTTTAGGTCTTCTTATGGTCGAGTGGTTGCCTTCATGGTCGACTGCTTGTACTTCTGGTCGAGTACGCTTGTGTCCGTCGACTGGGCTGACTAGGTCGACTGACCTGTCGATACTTCTCAGAATGTCTTTCATTATAGGAGTCATGTCCTTGATTGGGTACCTCAGGTATGATAAGTTACCCTACCCTAGGTACGTATCCTCGTCACCACCATTCAAATTTTACACAGGACACCATCATAATCTCAACAAATAGTTCTGAAATACTCCCCCTGTCACAAATTGATTGTCTTGGAGTTGTCTAGATACAGGTGTATCTAGAAAGATACATCCATATCTAGACAAATCTAAGACGCGTAATTCAAGACGGAAGAAACAACATCAGCTTCATGGCTATTTAGTATTAAATACATAGTATAAAAAATCCAGTGTTGAGGAGGGTGCCACCCCCACTGGATCCGCCCCTGCCTGGCAGCAATGTATTCGTCGGTCTTAGGCCTTAGATTCACACCCATTGGGACGATTTATACGGCTTTTCAAAACCTTCGAGATTACTTCAACGTGTGCACTTATGGTCTTGTGTACGTTTTTTTTTACCCAAGTCATGGTGGAACAGCGTTCGAGATCCAAAGGGTGGGACTACGCTTCATCAAATAACCTATGTTCTTTTAGTTTTTTCTCGTGGATCGTTCTCGTCCATTTTTTCTTTCAGTTTCTACGATTCGATGTGGTCAGTTTAATACAGCAATAAACGAATAGTGTCAGATTGTCTGCACCTTTTTTTTACCCAAGTCGTCGTGGAGCAGCATTGAGATGCAAAAGATGATACGAGTCAGTTTCTTGGATGTACTACTGCAGTTGGCTTAATAATAAATCAATAGTCAGATTGTCTGCTCAGCTCCACTCCACAACAAGAACAAAATTGCCTGCTTGGCATGAAGAATCAATGCATTTTTTTTCTTCTCAGAACGTACATGTGGAGGGCCGTCCCTATCCGAGTTCAATGCCGACATGTGGGCCCGGCGCAATCATCAGTCGGCTGTACTGTTCGAACTTTTTCTTTTCTTCACCTTTTTTGAGATCGAGACGAACGTTTCTTCTTCATGGTCCAATACACCACGGCAAAACGGCCATGAGCAACGCCGTTGCAAGTGGGGCCTTCTTGTCGCCCTTGTCGCGGTTCTATTTTGCCAATGCTGCCTCGTTGTTCTCTCTGATCTGATCTGAACCTTCTTGCATCGGACGGGATGAGCATCATCTGAGATTGATCAGATGACGGACTTAATGGAGCTACGTAGCATCTTCCTTGCACTTCTCACTGGTTCGATCCTCGGGGCCGGTGCCCGCGCTCGGATGTGTACGGAGATTCCACGAGGCAGTTGACATTTTGAGCTCCCGATTTGTTTGTGCCTGCAGAAGGTAGCTTCGTTGGCGGGGAAGAGTGTTGAGAATCACTAACCAGATGAAGAACTGACGTTTCAGAGGGGCACTAGGACGCCCCCGCTTGGGCGACTCGGACGGGGACGAAACCCTAGCCGCCGGGGGCTCTCCTTCCTTCCCCCTCCCTCTGCCGCCGTCGAAGGACGCCGTTGGCCTATAGCCGAGGGGGCCGACGGTGGTGGCGGGGCCTCCCTCTCTCCTGCACAATGGGGATGGTGCGGAGCCCTGCGGCGTGAGGAGGCACCGCCGATCTGGCCTTGGCGGTGAAGTGGGCGTCCCTGCCTTGACCGGCAGTGGCGCATCCGTCGGCTCTGCCTCGGGCGCCGATGGCTGCTGGCGCGGTAACGGGCCATCTGACCTCTGATCGGCAGCTGCGGCATGAAGGGCCTGGTGGACGGGTCGGTGTCATCAGTGGCCTTGCCTCCAGACATATCTAATTTGGCTGGTGTGGCCTGCTCGCTGCGCGACGGCTCAGATCGGTGGCGGCCCGTGCATATGATGCTTGATGGAGGTTCGTCCAGCGGATCCGGGTGAAAACCTCGTTCTCGGCTTGCAGCCAAGACCGGCGATGGCGGCACTCTTTTGTGTCGCTACCTTCTTGAAGGCATCGTCGTGGAGAAGCTCCGGACCTCTATCTGCTACATTCATGGGAAACCCTAGATCAGTAGATCGGATGACGGTGGCGCTCTGGTGTCGTTTTCTCTTTGGGGGCGTCATTCTTGGAGGTGTACAGGGGCTCGAGGGACCATTGGACGGCTTCTTTGGTGGAGTGGTGCTTCATCTTAGACATTAATGGCGGGGGATCTCGTCGGCGTGGCGCAGTGGAGACTCGGCGTCCGATGCGCGGAGATGGACTTGCGTAGGAGGAGGACGTTGTGTGGCGTCATGGTGGCGTGGATAGTAGAGAGGTCTGGCAAGGTCGGTGCGTTAGTTTCTGCTCTGATTGGTGGAAGATAGCGGCGACGACACATGAGTGCGTCAAACTGGTTTGTACCCCAAACCCAGCATGTGGCTTGGTTGGGCCTTCGGGTTTAGATGTTAGGCTTTGGTGCGATGTCTGTTTGGTATTAGGCTCGGACTATCGGCATCCCTTCATCAAGTGAATAGAAGTAGCGACAATTGTTGTTAAGGTGATGGCTTCAGACTACCTGGTATACTACTTTGTAACATCTTTATGACTAATTCCTTTTCTATATAAAATATTGGCGGGGAAGAGTGATGACTGTACTAATTAAGAAACCCCGCAAAAAAAAAAGCAAATTAAGAAATCTGCAGGCCACTCACTCACCACTCATCATAAGACTGAGAGTGACTGACAAAGAAGATCTGTCTACATATAAAAGTAAGTGTTCGAGTCAAACAAAGCGCCCCTAGGATCATCATATATCAATGCCAGATCTCTCTCTCTCTCATTACATGTACAGTCGACGCACTTATTTTTGAGTAAAATGCATTTGTAGTCATTGAACTTATCGTATACGCTCACTTTGATCACTGTACTTAATAATACAATCAAGACGGTCACTCCGGTTATATGGTCACTGTCAGACCGTATAGCTCCGTATTTCATCGGTAGACCGTATAGCTCCGTATTTCATCGGTTTGACCAGTCAACCAACTCACTCTCTCTCTATATATATGCAGGTCCTACAAGACAGTGGGTCGAAGAAAGAAGTACCATGCGGGTCCTGAGTGGGGTTTGGAACCGCGAACATCTCGCTTACGTGCCAGCAGGCAAACCAGCTGCAACAGTCTCAGGTTGTGTTTAACTAGAGGAAAATACTTCCTATTCTGTCGGAAGCGCACTTTTGGCTCTCGGGTGCCCGCGCACCCTATATGCGGAAAAAAAATTAGTAATTCAAAAAAAGTTTAAAAAATTTTAAATCTTTTTTGGAATCAAACATGATAAGGTATTGTACTCGTATAAAAGATTTGGACAAGAAATGATTCATATTGACTTTATGGCAAAAAAAAACAAGTTTATGACGACAATATAACGTGTATAGTACTTGTATATAGCGTTTTTTGCCGAATCTTCGACCCAGGATGCAACGAAAGTCATTCTCTGACGAATCTTTTTTATACGACTACAATACTTGATCATGTTTAATACCAAAAAAGATTTGGATTTTTTTGAACTTTTTTTGAATTACTATTTTTTTTTGCATATGGGGTGCGATGGTACCCAGGTTCTCCTTCATATTTTCCCTATTCTGTTGTAGTTGTCACGTGAGCTAAAAGCTTCCGGTAGGCGGTAGTTGAAGCATATACCTGTTGAGTTAAAGCTTCCAGCAGTTCACTTAACTACACGTAGCTTCCAGTATATACGTGTTGACTTAAAATCTTCCGGTAGTTCACTACTCACGTGACAACTTCCAGCTTCTGTTGAAGTAATTGAGCAGTGAACTAAGTACCGCGGTTCAGCGCGTCATGCATGCGTGGATCGGTCGTGCAGGGATGCAGCTGCTACTTGATGAGATTCCATTTGATCACACAAGGGAGGTCGATGCAGCGATGTACCTACCGCTACTTAATTGGAAAAGCTAGATGTTAATCAGTTCATAAGTACCCCACTTGTTTAAGCTGCTGAATGAGGCGCGAGCCAATCCATCCAAATTGTGTTTCGTAGTCCATGCTAGGTAGCAGCCATCGGCGGATCGCCATCTAGCTAAGCTCCGCCGGTCCGGCCGCCCGTCGATTCCATCAATCGATCATGTGAAAAATTGAAAGGACACCTAAAGCTAGCTAGACACATCGTGAGAGGTATGCAGCATGTTGGCTTGCTAGCAAATATAAGTGCGAGGTCGGGCGTTCAAAGTCCCGCTCTCGCGCATGGTTTTATTTTCGCTCACCTTTTTTTTTCCAGCCCACTGATAGGTGAGGCCGCATACACAGAGGGAGAAAGTGAGTTGATGAGGCGCCATGTGGATTGATTGACCAGTCAAATAGATGGAATACAAAACTATACGGTTTGACAATGACCGTATAATCACCTTAACACGTATATAGTGACCGTATTGATCATATTTTTAAGTACAGTGACCAAAGTGAGAGTATACGACAAGTTCAATTACTATCGGTGCATTTTACTCCTTATTTTTTTGGCGGGAGGCAGTCGACGCACTAACGCACGCACCCGGCCAAGTTTCTAAACATAAACATGAACATCGACCTATCTCATGGCGAGTGGAGATCACCAAGGCCGGCCGGCCAGTTTACTGCTTCATGGCGTTTGTCTGGCCGTGTTATGGTGCGCGTGCCCGCTGTTTCATTCCTTTATGCATGTTTATTTGTGTATGATCTGTATTTTTTCTTTTCACCAAAATCCCACATTATAAGGAGTGCATTGTTTTGAGGGTTTTGTAAGGCGCATTTGTTGTAATCCCGCTTTCACCCTCCCCTCGGCGGCGCGCAAACCTGGGAATAGTTTAACATCCAGGCCAAAACCAGTCTAAACTGTACGAGTATGCCTTCACCATCCATACCGATCCAATCCAAAAAGTTTCAGCGAAACTCTATACCAAATCAAACTCTATGCATGTATTTTCCACCCAATCCAATTCAAAACTGTTTCCGCGCTTTGGATTAGACCCACTAACTCAGACCATGGACGGAGCGCAACAGCTGCGTGCGTAACTGATTAGCTGAGCAGCTATTGTTTGGAACTTGGAAGAATGGCAGTTGGTGTTCTGTTAGAGAAGTACTGTAACATGTGTACGGTGTATGTATAAACCGTATACATGAATAGATAAGGGTTGTGTTGCGTGAGTTATAATCTCAGGTTGTTAGGATGTTTGTGGTTGATCTCTATCTTGTATAGATCATGACTTGGGGATCAATCCCGTAACAAACCTAGCAACCGACTTTGTAATCCTATGACTTTATAAACATGCAGTGCGTCCCTGATAACGCATACGCTTCGCGCCATCTTTCATGGTATTAAGAGCCTATTTCATCTAAGCTCATCAATCCCGTAGCCATGGCTTCCTCAACCTCCGATGTTGCCGCGGCCGCACTGATCCCCATCGCCGATCGCCTCCACCGCTCCAATTTTCTGGTATTGCGCGCACAAGCTATGGCGACCAGCCGAGGCACGCAGCTCGCCTCCTACCTCGATCCAGAGAGGGAAGAGCCGGCACCGAAGCTCACCAACAAGGACGGCAAGCCTACCGACGTGCCCAACCCGGCGTACGACATCGACAAGGCCCGAGACTCCCAGGTGCTGAGCTTCATCTTCAACTCCATCTCAGCTCTTGTGATGATCCAGGCTGCTCACTGCAACACGCCGGCCAAAGATGGGCGGCCATCACGGAGATCTTTATCTCCCAGACTCAAGGGCGCATCCTCAACATGAGGATCGCCCACTCCATGACCAAGAAGGGGACCTCGACGGTTGCTGAGTACATTGGGCGCATGAAGGCGCTCGGTGACGAGATGGTATCGGCGGACAAGTCTCTCATCGACAATGACATGGTGTCCTACATCCTCGCAGGGCTCGACTGCGACTACATGTCCTTCGTCTCCACGATCTGCGCCTAGACCAAATCGATCAAGGTGAGCGAGCTTTGCTCTCAGCTTTATAAACTTTGAGAGCATGCTGGCCATGTTCGAGGGCGGCGACCAGTCCTCCCACTCCTCTGTCAACGCCGTTTCTTGCGGTGGGCATGGTGGTTCCAGCCGTGGCGAGGCCACGGTGGCAATGGTGGTGATCGCAATGGAGGCAGTCGAGGCAATGATCACGGTCAAGGTCGTGGTGGCGGCTGCGACAACGAGGGAGGTGGTCGCAACGACCTCCCTAAAGTATTCTGTCCAATCTGCACCAAGCCAAATCACACCGCCATGGAGTGCTACTGGCGCTTCGACATCTCCTTCAGGAAGGAGAAGAGCGCAGCAGCTGTCAACACCAACCCTCACTCCTCCTATGGAGTGGATACAAACTGGTATGTGGACTCAGGGGCTACATATCATATCACCAGCGACCTCAACAAGTTCACCGTCTGGGGGAAGTAAAATGGACACGACCAAGTGAACATGCCAAACGACGCAGGTATGAAGATTTCCCATATTGGTCACACTTATGTTCATACCCCTACTTGCAATCTTCATCTTAAAAACATCATGCATGTGCCTAATTCCACCAAAAACTTGATCTCTGCTCATCGTTTATCCTATGATAATCATGTGTTTCTTGAAACTCATTCTCAGTTCTTTTTTGTCAAGGACAAGGCAACGAAGAAAACCCTCCTTCACGGCAGGTGTATGAATAGGCTCTATCCCCTCTCATCAGCTATATGAGCTCGGGCAGGCATGCTTTTGGCGCCACCAAGATCTCTCCGTCACGGTGGCACATTCGCTTAGGTTATCTGTCCTCAACAATCGTTCAACATGTCCTGAGGCACAATAAATTTTCTTTTTCTAGCAATGAGTTGAATAAAAAAGGTGTTTGTTGATGCTTGCCAACAAGGAAAAAGTCATCTACTTCCCTATCCAAATTCTAGTAGTACTTCGAATGTTCCTTTAGAGCTACTCCCTACGTTCGGAATTACTTGTCTCAGAAATGGATGTATCTAGAACTAAAATACGTCTAGACACATCCATTTCTGCGACAAGCAATTCCGAACGGAGGGAGTAGTTTTTTCTGATGTATGGGGGCTTGCCCGTAATTCGATCAATAAGACAAACTATTATGTGAGTTTCATTGATGATTTCGACAAATTCACTTGGATATATACCCTTAAACATAAGTCAGAAGTGTTCAAAGTGTTTCATGAATTTCAAGCACTAGTTGAACTACTCTTTGATCGCAAGATTATCACCATGCAAACAGATTGCGGGGTGATGAATATGAGCGCTTGAATTCCCTTTTTCACCAAATAGGCATCACTCATCATGTATCGTGTCCTCATGCCCAAAATGGGTTTGCTGAAAGAAAGCATCGTTACATTGTTGATGTAGGTCTCTCACTCTTTTAGCTCATGCCTCTATGGCCTTGAAATTTTGGGATGAGGCATTCCTAGCTGCCACATATCTTATAAATCGTACTCCTAGCAAAGTGATTAATCTTGAGACTCCTTTGGAAATATTATTCCAGGAAAAAACAAATTATCATGCTTTTCGCATTTTTGGTTGTGCTTGTTGGCCGAATCTTCACCCCTTTAATGCTAGAAAGCTAGAGTTTCAATCTAAACAATGTGTTTTTCTTGGCTACAGTAACCTTCACAAGGGATTCAAATGTCTTGACATAGCCACTAGACGCGTTTATATTTCTCGTGACATTGTCTTTGACAAGACGGTTTTTCCCTTTGCCTCACTTAACCCAAATTCCGGAACACCTCTTAGATCTGAAGTTCTACTTCTTTCCGAACATGTTCCTTCTGAACCTCTTGATCATTGGGATGACAACATGGCTGATCATTCAGAAAATTTTCATGCAAATCCTGCTGTAAATTTCGGTATCATTTTATGCAGCAAGAGGCAGACACTGGACACGAGGATGATTCAAGTGTCGCGGTTGATCCAGCAAATGGCAATCCCAGGGAAGATTTTCCCTCGCCTATCGCGCCAGGCAGCGGGATTGGCGCAGAATCAGCCTCGGAGGAGGCGAGCCAGCCTCATCTTCCCACGCGTCTGGCTGCAGACCCTTATTATTGTTTATTAATTTTTTTGTATGATATACCGGGGGGGGGGTGCATTTGCCCCCAGCCTTGGATCAAGTCGTGAAGTATATTTTTGGGCGAGCTTAGATTGATTTATTTTAGCAAGCTCCGCCACTACATACAATAGTTAGTTCATACCCAAATCCTTAGTGAGCCCATTGATACAATAGTTAAAAAACATGAACAAATTTAATTTTTTTGGAGTTTTCAAAACACTCAAAAATTTATTTAAATTCCATACATTATTTTTTAAATGGGAACACAAGCATTTTCCAAAGTCGGATCATTTTTCAAATTCCTACACATTTTTTATTTTTTGAATCTTTTTGACAATGCAAGCATTTTTTGAACTTGTGAATAAAACTTGAAACGAGAATATTTTTTGAAATCTAAAGAATTTTTTGAAATCTTTTTGACAATGACAATGCAAGCATTAGCTAAATGGGTCGGCCCCACTCTGTTGCTGCCTCGCTAGATATGTGTGATTTGAGGAAGCATAGGCTATTCTTTTCCCTCTGTCGGAAAAGCGCAGTTGTGCTTCTTGCATAAGCATATGTTGTGCTTCTCATAGAAAAGCCCTGCTTTCCAAAATTAAAATAAAATAAAATCATTTTTTTTGGCCAAAACCTACGAAAACCAGCCAAAACCAAGATAGTAAAAAACCCCTGAGTTTTGTTAAAAAAAAACCCCGACGCATGCAGAAAGAAAAAGAGAAACCCCAAGGGTGCGCATGTAGCGCGACACGTAGTAGCATTTGGGTGCACCACTTGACACGTCCCAGGGCCAGGAAAGTGACCACTTCGGTTGTTTTCGAAAGGGTAACCTTCAGCTAGTCAAACCCGACAAAATAGGGTACTCCCACTGAGGGATGGATCCAGGGCCCAGCAAAGCTAAGCTTTGAGCCTCGCTTTCACACTTTTTTTTGCGAATAAGACTTGCATTACTCAAAACAAAGTGTTACATTCTCGTTCTATTAGTTCCATAACCTCATCTGGTCCAGATCCTAGCCAAACCATGGTTCGGCGATGCATCCTACCAAAATTTGCCAAGGCGTGACTAACATTATTACAGGTTCGACAAGTATGAGTAATGCAAGAATTCCTCTCCCACAAAGCAGTAATGATATCTCTAACAATGAATACATATTTAGACTTGTTTTCTCCTCCTCCTTTAATCATCTTGACAGCCTCCAAACAATCCGATTCCACATCTATGGGCAAGTTACTCCATTGCAACGCAAGCAAAATTCCTTCCTTCAGAGCCAGAAGTTCAGCTTCCAATATGTCATCGCAAGAGTGAATGCATCGACATGAACTAAATATGACAATCCCCTCATGGTCTCTAAGCACCATTCCTGCACCTGCCACATCACTTAGGACAGAAGCATCTGTGTTAAGCTTTACTCTATCAACAGTAGGTTTAGTCCATTTACTCCCATGCATATATCTCTGCTCATGCTGATTTTGTCTTAGAACAAGGACAGATTCGACATGAGCTTTCCCTTTCATTGGGTCACCGATTGGTTCAGATTGCAGCACCAAAAGCGAGGACAAATAGCTGAGGAAGATAAGCTGGTTCGGGTGATGATGCTATTTTGGAGAATTTGGTTCGTACGCAATGAGATGGTGCATTCAAAGAAGCCAGTCCCTGTTGAAATCTCATTACTTTTTTTGAGCAGCTATTTGTCCTCGCTTTTGGTGCTGCAATCTGAATCAATCGGTGACCCAATCAAAGGGAAAGCTTTCACACTTTCAGAGGGATGGATCCAGGGCCCATAAGAAATTCTATATTTAGGTGTGTCAATGTAGGTCGCTAGGTCTACTACATCTCATGCGAGTATGTAACTAGCAGGTACCCTTAGAAGGATTGCCAACGAACACATGCGGGAGGTCCCCAGTGTGCCTCGGAGTGCGCCTCAGTGCCGCTAGTTGACGCGTGCTGGCCTCACTTGTGAGAGCACAATCTTTTATTTTCTGTACGTGTTTTTGGATTTTTGAATTTTGCATTGTTTCTTATGGGTTTCTTGAAAAAAATCAGTTTTTCTCTGTAGTGAAGCACACCGCGTGAAAAAGCGCATGTGTGCTTTCGAATGGTGCAGGAGCAAACTGAAAGCACTTGTGTGCTTCACGCTGAAGGAGCACAGTTGTGCTCCTAAAAAGGTGAAAAATGCAAAAATGTGTTTTTGATATTTTTTGCTTTTGTTTATTTTATTTTATTGGTAAAAATAGCCCAAAACTATTTGCATGTGATTTTGTTTTTCAAATCTTGATGTGAGAAATGCCACGGAGAAAACGATGAGTGGTTTGGACGCGTAGTTCAAGAGATAAACATTCAAAAACATGAATCTATGAAAAAAAGCACAAAATACCCAGGTTCAGACAAGTGTCACACATGAGTGTGTCATTTGTCACCATCAGAGAAAGTGAGAGTGACTTTTGGAAGGAGTGTCCCTTAACTAATGATTTTTATATCTCACACGTTGCGAGACAGAGCTCTATATCCTCTTAAGCGATCGAATGGGCCGGCCCAGCAAGTGGTTTTTCTACTCATGTAGGTAGCATTTGTTCTTCTTTTGCGTGCTAGCTTTCCTTCAGTCCGATGTTCTTCTCTTATATTCTCTATATTTTTGTCTGTATTTTTTGTTTTTTCTTATTCCCTTTTCTTTTCCTTTTTTAGTTTTGTGTTTCTGTATCAACTTTTGTCTGTTTTTTGGTGTTTTTATCGGATTTCTTCATCTTTATATTTTTTTTTCAAATACATCTCTACTTATTTTAATAGATTTTTTTGGTATACATGTATTTTTTTCTGATATACATTAAATATTATTCAAATAAATGTTTTGAATTGTTTTATGAATATGTGTTAAGTATTTTTAAATGTATGCTGACTATTTTTTGCATGATACGAAACATTATTTCTAAACTATGCGAACATTTTTTTACATTGCACAAACCTTTTTTAAATATGCCAGTAATATACTTTTGAAACAAGTTAATATTTTTTTAAAAATGGCACGTACCTTTTTTGACTGGTACAAAACCTTTTTGAAAAAAACTTATACTATGTAAACAAATGTTCATGTGTTTAAAAAAATGGCACGCATATTTGAATATTCACACGTTTCAAAAAATGCACGTGATATTTTGAAAAATGTTATACTATTCAAAAGGAAGTGTTTCGTACCATTCAAAAAAAATGTAAGCTGCATTTGGAAATGTGAACCATTGAAAAATATGTTTATTGACATTTAAAAAATATATACAATGGAAGAGAAATGTCCGCCTGTCCTTGGACTATTTTGAAACACCATTTGCACTGTGTTGAAATTCGCCGAATCCACCGAAAGCTTCAGCATACAACTTGGCTGTCCATGATATGCCAACCCAGCGAGAATACCGTGCAGCACAATGTCGCTTCCGTGCTGCTCACGCGATACGCACCGCTCCAGGCCTCTTGGCGGATGGACCATTAACATATTGCTCTGCTCGTTTTCGAATGTTGGTCATTGATCTACCAGATTCATTGATCAGGAGAAAGAAGGTTGGTTCAGTTAATGAGAGAAACCGGACTCAAAAATCATACAAACGACGTCTTTCGACAAATAATACAATCATCCTCCCGAGCCATGGGTCCCATTGACCGGATCCACCTCCAGGACGATGCCCCAAAGAGAGAACGCGATGCCGAATAGCGCCGTCATCGTCCGATTAAAAGTAGATCAAGAGTTTTCCCCGGAGCATGTCGGGAAAGACAAGGTGAGAGCAGCTACACCGATGCCTCCAACGAGGGAGCGACGCCTGAGAGCGCCGCCATCGACGACTCCGACCGCAACCAGAATACGACTTTCGCCGACAGTCTCAGCAGCATAGCCCGAACCCAGAATCCGATCAGCCTACACACCGAACCACTATCCCTACCTCCACGGCCAACCACACCTCCCCGGCGAGCACGACGTGCTTCCAACCTTGCATCCGCATCCCCCACTGAACGGAGGATGCAACCCCTAGCGGCGCCATTCGTCTCTCATCGGAAGGATGCAACCAAGTATAACACCATTCGTCTCCCCGAGGATGCAATGCCTGCCGGCCATTCGTCTCCCGATGAAGGATGCAACCCCCGCAGCAAGGCCATTCCTCTCCTCCAGCCACCACCATCTCGCCCTCCCCCCCACAGCAGCGTCGAGCTCACCGAACTACCAACAAGAGGATGCAACACCAAGCAAGGTGCCATTCATCTCCCGCGCCGACCACGTGGTCGGCCGAGCAGCCTCCACACCCCTAGCCGCCAGGGCGCCAGATCCGACCACACCATGCCAGGGGCCACCCACCGCCACGCAAACCACTAGCAACTGTCACCTCCGGGCCTCAAGCCGCCCTAGCGCCAGATCCGGCTGGCAAGGCCCGTCAGGTCCGGCCGCTCCCAGCCAGCCGAGGGAGCCCGCGTCCCCCAGCAGCACCCCACGACGGCACCGCCCGCGCTCGCACCGCCCCAGGGCCTCCACGCGGTGGTGACCGCGCCCAACGCCAGATGCACGCGCACATCAAGGGCTGGACGGGGCGCGCGGCCAGGCACCTCCCCCGCCCCGCCAAGGACGCGCATCTCGCAGATCCGGCGCCTGGACCGCAGATCGAGAGCCCCACCGAGCGCCAGCGGCACCGAGCGCCAGCGGCACACCTCGACGGCGGTCTCTGTCGACGCGCCGCGCCAGCAGGGGAAAGAGCCCCGCCGCCGCCTTCCTCGGGTCCGGGCCGGCTTCGCCGGCGAGCACCCTCTGGCGGCTGCGAGACGGGTGGAGGAGGGGGAGAAAGGTGGCGGCGCTAGGGTTTCGTTCCCCCGTGTGGCCCGAGCGAGGCGACGCGGGGGTCCTGGGAAGCGTTTCCTGTTACTGCCCTTCCTGCTACTTGCGACTGATTGGAGCCATTGCTCTGCTCGTTGTCGAATGTCAACAGCGTTGACACGGTGGAACCCCGACAAGTAGCTTTCATCGGTGCCAACCTTGGATTCGATACGAAGCCACCGGGAAGTTTCGCCCCAACACAACGCACTACTCCCTTCATTTCAAAATATAGTCCTTTCTCTGTTCCCGTGCTTCAACTTTTACCATAAATTTAACCAACTAGACCGACTGCGGTGGGAGCAAAAAATTATACCAGTGAATTTGTATTCAAAAGAAGTTTTTAATTATATATTTTTTTCTTCCGCCGCAGTGGGTGTCGTTGGTTAAATTTATGCTCAAAGTTGGACCTCGGAAAACGCAGACGCACTATATTTTAGAACGGAGGCAGTATTATATAACCGATGGGTCGATGCCTGGGCAAGATGTACAGTAGAAATCGACCGACCGGGCGGCCATGGAGACGCCTTGCGAACAGCCGCCGGTGAGGCTCATCGGCTGGCTGAGCCCGTACGTGCACCGCGCCGAGGTGGCGCTGCGCCTCAAGGACGTCCCTTTACGACCTCCTCCTCGAGGACATGGCCAGCAAGAGCGACCTGCTGCTCACCCAACACCCCGTCCACAAGAAGGTCCCCGTCCTCCTCCACGGAGACCAGCCGGCCGTCTGTGAGTCGCTCATCATCGTGCGGCTGTGCCTCCCCGACAGGGACCGAGTGCTCGCGAGTTAATTGCACAAAACCACCACATTTGGAGCATCGTTTGCAGAAAACCAAAAGGTCACTAATTTTTTGCAAGAAACACCGCACATTCAGTAAAGTTTTTATAAAAAGCACTGATCGAGTGATTTAGGTCGTTTAATCACTTTCTGACAAGTGGGGCCGAATTGTCGGGAGCTTACTTGGCAAAACATTTACATATACACCCTTAGATCTTAAAAATAAAAGAAATCAACCCCCTAGCCCGGCACACGCAGGCCATCTTCGCAACCACGAGGGTCGGCAGTGCACGGGAGGGGCGGTTGCACGCTAGTTGCCGGCATTAGGAGGCGGGGCAGCGGCCATGGCTGGGTCCGACAGGCGCCGTGGTTGCTCCTCTATGAAGGAGAAAGAGAGAGTTGAGAAGATAGGAAGGAGAAAAGAGGGAAGGAGAAGGTACATGGCGGCGGGGAGGCTCTTGTCGCCGGGGGCGACAGAAGGCGACGCGCAATGGATTGGGCGCGGGCGCACGCGTGAGTGAGGAGGCTCTCCTGGTTGCTGCGCAATGGGGAGGAGGGGATCGTATGCTTTCATCGGCGACCACTAGCTTGAACAGCGCGACATCGACCCCAGGCAACGAGCGCCTCCTTTGTCGTCCACAACGATCCCGACCGCTCCTGCGAGGATGTGCTCGACCTGGTCATGGGGAGGCGCTTGTCGCCGGAGGCGACGGAAGGCGGCGGCGGCCGGCAGGACGACGTGTGGGAGGACGCGGCCGCCCGAACTCCACCGCTGGCGTCGACTGAACTCCAGCACCGGTGCCGCCAACCAGCTGGCTCCCCCCGGGCATGTCGGGCTCCATCCCCATCTTGCGGGAGGAGGGAGAACGGGTGCGGTTGCCTCCTCCCGATCGGATCGGGAGCAGGGGGTCAGATCAACAGGAGGGGTTGATTGCTTTTTGTTTTTATATTCAGGGTTGTGTATGTAATTTTTTGCCAAGTCAACTCTTTAGAGTTTGGTCCCATCTGTCAGAAAATGATTAAATGGGCTAAACCACCTGATTAGTGCATTTTGCAAAAGGATTACTAGAAACACGGTGATTTTTGCATAAAATTAGGGATTAGATGGTTTTCTGCAAACCTTGTCTCAAATGTGGTGATTTTCTGCAATCAACTCAGTGCTCGCCGTGCTGACGCCCAGGAGGGGCATGTTCGTGGCCACTGCCAAGGCCATGGCCGCGCACAAGTAGCGCGCTAGCTATACGTGTGCACGTTGGTGCTGCCGTGACAGAAGATTCCGATGTACTACTGTGTATGAAAACAGAAAATTCAGAAGTAATTTATTGTAGGGTGCACCTTTTTTTTGCAGGGAAATCTAGGGAGCACCTATGTATGCGTCAGATGCTTGAAACCTTTTTTGCCTCCCCGCCTAGGGATGGCAAGGGAGCAGAGACTTTCTGGATTTTTCCATGGAAAACAGAGACTGAAAGAAACTGCGAAAATGAAAACAGAATGTTGTGGAATGGAAACTAAAACGGAATACTAAAAAAATCTTACTCAGAAACGGAAATGGTACAAAAACCCATGTTGTGGAATGAAAACGAAAACAGAATATTAAAAAGCTCTGTTTCCATAAATTTGGAACTTCTCGTTTTTCTATGACTAGTGTGTGGCTCAGTTCAGCGGTCAATAAAATCAAGCCGTAATATTTTATTATGCACGGGGGGGGGGGGGGGGGGTAATACCGATTTAAGAGTAGTTCACTAACTGCAATAGAAAATAGAAAAAAGAGAATTCTAATAAAAAAAAGAGAATTCTAGTTAACAGTTTCAATTTGCTCTGAATTTTGCCCCAAATAAGAGTGCTTTTTTTTACGGGAAATATGGGATCTTTATTGCATCAGAGAAATTCGGTTACAATCAGCAATGAAGCTGCTAACAAGGAAGGAAGGACAAGAGTCCATCCAACAATCTGACACTGCTAAAGAAGTAGCTCGTTTAGCACAAAGATCCGCAGAGCCATTTAAGTCCCTCGAAGTGTGCTGAACCGAAAAAGAAGCAAAATTTAAAGTTCTGGCCCTAATTTCATCGAAGATAGGCGCCAACAATGATCTTCCATTGTGACGCGATAGCCAGAGGTTTACGACCTCTAAACAATCAACCTCCATGACAACATGCGAGAAGCCTCTGAGCTGAGCAAAAATGACTCCCTCTCGCAATGCTTGTACTTCGGCGATAAGTGGATCTGTAACACCAGGCAAAGGTTTGCACCATGCGCCCATGAATGAGAGGTGAGAGCGTACAACGCCTCCCGCTCCTCCCACTTGTGCCTGCATATCGATAGCTTCGTCTGTTTTGATCTTGACCCAACCAGGATCCGGCGGGCGCCAACACTGCCCAATCTGACCAACACGATGAGTGTTGGGTATTTCTAGCAAAGCTAGATCATCTCTCGCCCGTTTTATTGCTTGTACCGGGTTATACCCCTCCTCATCATGTGTCCAGCGATTACGTGAGTTCCAGATTGCATGCATAATGGTGATCATCTTGCATCTATCTGGTTCAGTGAGTGAACTGTCCACCACAAGATCCCTTGTCCATGTCTCTGAGTGTAGACGAGGAAGCTTCAAGCCCAAGATTTCCTTCGAAGCATCCCAAAAACTTTTAGCATGAGAACAATGGACGAGAGCATGCATCAAATCTTCCTCGGCAGCCTGACATAGGTCACACAAGGATGATGTTCTTATATGTCTGTAGCGCATGGTGGCGTAGTCTGGAAGAATCCCTCGCAGCACTCGCCACCAAAAAACTCGAACTCTCGGAATGACCTTGAGCTTCCATAAGGCGGTCCATACCTGTTTTCCTGCCATTGATGTTCCCGCTATCGTCCCTTCCCCTAGAGCAGGATGCTTGTTCCGGGTCACAAGAGCGCGATAGGCTGATTTCACAGAGTATTCACCCGACCTTTCTAGAGCCCAAGCCAGAAAGTCGTCACCACCACCTGCCCGAATTGGTATATTCAGTATCGCCTCAGCATCGGGTGCAAGAAAGTTCCTTCGTACCAACTCAATATCCCATGTTCCTGTGTGAGCATCAATGAGGTCGGAGACTATCTCAAGCTGATCGGTCCCCAGTCTGTCCATGGGCTTGAGTGACGGTGTAGTAGGAATCCAGCGGTCGTTCCATATGGAAATCGTCTGACCGCTACCAACACGTTTAATGAGACCCTTCTCCAGTGTTGTGCGCCCTGCGATAATAGCTTTCCAAGTTGCCGACGCCGATGAAGGAGCATGTGCTCGCATTACGTCCCCATCAGGGAAATATTTACCTCTCAATACCTGAGAACATAAAGAGTCCGGCTGAGTCAAGAAACGCCAGCCATGTTTGCCCAACAGAGCTAAGTTAAACTTGCCCAGCTCTCTGAATCCCATCCCTCCTTGTTCCTTCGGTGCGGAAAGCCTCTCCCATGACATCCAATGCAAAGATCTCCTGTCAATCGAGCTGCTCCACCAAAAACGCGCCATAGAGGACGTGAGTTGCTTGCAAACCTTCTTTGTAAGCTGAAAACAAGACATGCTGTAGGTGGGGATTGCCTGTATGACTGATTTTAACCATATCTCCCTCCCTGCACACGCTAGAAAACGTTCCGCCCAACCCTGCATACTTCCTTGACTCCTCTCGCCAATATGGTCAAAGGAACCACTTGTGATCCGGCCAACTGCCATTGGCAAGCCAAGGTATCGCTCCGTAAATGCTTCAATGAATATGCCCAACTCCTGTTTCATAGCATCACGTACTGGTTAGGTGGCATTGGGGTTGAAATAAATAGAACTTTTCTCCTTGTTCACAGCTTGGCCCGAGCATTCGGCGTAAATCCGTAATATTTCATTCAACCTACCCGCACTTGCCAGTTGCGCACCAAGAAAGATGAGACTATCATCCGCAAAAAGCAGGTGATTAATCCAAGGGGATCGGACACTCACACGAATCCCACGATCAACTTGATCACCACCAAACATGTTCATCAGTGCAGTAAACCCTTCGGCACAGATTAAGAAGAGAAACGGAGACACCGGATCCCCCTGCCAAAACAAGAGTGCTAATACCTAAATTCCCGCCCATCCTCGCTGTAGTATCCAAGCGCCTCCATGTGATGCAGCTCGTCTTATAAATTTAAGTATTTTGTTGGTTTGCTTGTGTTCCCCTTGACTTTTCAAGCGGCGTTTTAGTTTCAGCGAATATCCGGTTGCATCCGCACCATACCCACTGAATTTTTGTATTTGTTTTCCATTTCAGAAAGAAATAGAAAAACAAATATGGCAGCACTCAGTTCCGCTTCACCCTTCCCTATATCTCGCCCCACTGTCGTCACCATCCCTCTAAACCTCTCCCCCCTCCCCGATCTATATAAGCTCCAGCGATCCCCGCACTCCCTTGACCCACATGTTTTAACCTACTTCCTCACCTCCGCTTGGTAAGCTGCAGCTCACTACCGCTCGCAGTGTCGTGCTCGTCTCGGGCAAGGTCCTGGCTCAGCTCCGCCATGGCCGACCCTCCTCACATCACTACCGGAATTAACATGTTTGCCGATGGCCCGAAGCCGTCAGCATAGGCCCGATAGCCATCGGCATATGGACGTCGTTAACGATCTCTTCAGTAACCTGTCAGACCGTCGGCATATAAATGTCGACGGCTTGTTGGCATCAGCAAGCCGTCCAAAAAAAAGACAACATGGCCAGCTAACGGCGTCGTGGATGCGTGTCACCAGCCAGGAGCAGCCACGTGGTGATACTATGCCGACAGCAAAACCGTCGCCACATCGCATCCACATCACCGCACCTGGTCGTGGACATGTGTCAACAGCCAGGAGCCAACAGCAAAGCTGTCGACATAAGTGTGCCAGGTGGCGGGTCCTGGTAGTCGTCGGCATAGCATTAAAACTATGCCGATGACAGTCAGCATACGTCTCGCCAGGGAGCTACCAGGACCTACCACGTGTGGCCTATGCCGACGGCTATGCAGTGCCGTCAGCATAGACCTGATACGTCTCCAACGTATCTATATTTTTTATTGTTCCATGCTATATTATATTCTGTTTTGGACATTACTAGGCTTTATTATACACTTTTATATTATTTTTGGGACTAACATATTAACCGGAGGCCCAGCCCAGAATTGCTGTTTTTTTGCCTATTACAGAGTTTCGCAGAAAAATAATATCAAACGGAGTCCAAACGGAATGAAACCTTCGGTAACGTGATTTTTGGAACGAACGTGATCCAGAGGACTTCGACCCTAAGTCAAGACATCAACCATGAAGGCAAGAGGTAGGGGACGCGCCCTCCACCCTCGTGGGCCCCATGTTGCTCCACCGACGTACTTTTTCCTCCTATATATACCTACGTACCCCCAAACTACCAGATACGGAGCCAAAAACCTAATTCCACCGCCGCAACCTTCTGTACGCGTGAGATCTCATCTTGGGGCCTTTTCCGAAGCTCCGCCGGAGGGGGCATCGATCACGGAGGGCTTCTACATCAACACCAAAGCCTCTCTGATGATGTGTGAGTAGTTTACCTCAGACCTTCGGGTCCATAGTTATTAGCTAGATGTCTTCTTCTCTCTTTTTGGATCTCAATACAATGTTCTCCCCCTCTCTTGTGGAGATCTATTCGATGTAATCTTCTTTTGTGGTGTGTTTGTTGAGACCGATGAATTGTGGGTTTATGATCAAGATTATCTATGAACAATATTTGAATCTTCTCTGAATTCTTTTATGTATGATTGGTTATCTTTGCAAGTCTCTTCCAATTATCAGTTTGGTTTGGCCTACTAGATTGATCTTTCTTGTAATGGGAGAAGTGCTTAGCTTTGGGTTCAATCTTGCGGTGTCCTTTCCCAGTGACAGTAGGGCCAGCAAGGCACGTATTGTATTGTTGCCATCGAGAATAACAAGATGGGGTTTATATCATATTGCATGAGTTTATCCCTCTACATCATGTCATCTTACTTAAGGCATTACTCTGTTATTTTGAACTTAATACTCTAGATGCATGCTGGATAGCGGTCGATGTGTGGAGTAATAATAGTAGTAGATGCAGGCAGGACTCGGTCTACTTGTCTCGGACGTGATGCCTATATACATCATCATCATACCTAGATATTCTCATAACTATGCTCAATTCTGTCAATTGCTCAATAGTAATTTGTTCACCCACCATAATATATACTTATGCTCTCGAGAGAAGCCACTAGTGAAACCTATGGCCCTCGGGTCTATTTTCCATCATATTTAATCTTCCGTCAACAAGCTATTTCTATCACCGTTTTTATTTTGCTTTCTTTACTTTGCATCTTTATCATAAAAATACCAAAAATATTATCCTATCATATCTATCAGATCTCACTCTCGTAAGTGACCATGAAGGGATTGACAACCCCTTTATTGCATTGGTTGCGAGGATTTATTTGTTTGTGTAGGTGCGAGGGACTCGTGCGTGGCCTCCTACTGGATTGATACCTTAGTTCTCAAAAACTGAGGGAAATACTTACGCTACTTTACTGCATCATCCTTTTCTCTTCAAGGGAAAACCAACGCAGTGCTCAAGAGGTAGCAAGAAGGATTTCTGGCGCCGTTGCCAGGGAGTCTACGCAAAAGTCAACATACCAAGTACCCATCAGAAACCCTTATCTCCCGCACTACATTATTTGCCATTTGCCTCTCGTTTTCCTCTCCCCCACTTCACCTTTGCCGTTTTATTCGCCCTCTTTTTTCGTTTGCCTCTTTTTCGCTTGCTTGCCGTTATAGCTAGTCCCCTATCTTCTCCGTTGTCTCCCGAGAATGAAGTTCTTAATTTTAAGCAAAGGGAGGGATAAAATCTAAAAGATGCTTGGTATAGAATTTGCAATGCTCAAAATAGATCTACCAGGAAGCAATCTACTTCTGTTCTTCTCCGCAATTTTTATGTAGGCGCTACTCCTTGGTACAGATATATCCTTGATACCATTACCGGATGGAATTTCTTGGGTAGCCATACTTTTGATTCTTATAATGCTATGATATATTTGTTTGGCTCACCACCTCTTTTGGTTAATGGAACTATGTTAACTTTGGAGCATGCAATGCAAAGACTTGAAATTATTGAAAATAAAGTTGCTACCATAGAGTTAATTGAAATTTGGGTAAAAAGATCCACAACCAAATTACCCAATATGGATCTAAAGTAGGAGTCACTTTGAAAAATATTAAGGAGAAGGAACCCATAGTTAATAAAAGAATAAATCAGGATTCCACTAGAATCGATAAATTTGAGGGTATCATTACCAACTTGGGACCCGTTTTTTCTTCCGCAAAGAATACTCCAAGTACTCCAACTAAAATTGCCAAGTTTATGTATGTTCCTTTTTATAAGTATTCATCCCAATCTTTTTGCTATCATTACGGAACCATTTGCTACAAATGAATTTTTGGTTATGTGCCTAGAAGTTTGATAACTAATAAATAGATAGAAACTCCTAAGTATGATAGATGTCTCATTGAAGAATTGCCCACCAAAGATGGCAATACCTAGATCTATCCTTGCTTTTCTGCCTAGCTAGGGGCATTAAACGATAGTGCTTGTTGGGAGGCAACCCAATTTTATTTTTAGTTTTTTGCTTTTTGCTTCTGTTTAGGAATAAATATTTGATCTAGCCTCTGGTTAGATGTGTTTTTATTTTTTAATTAGTGTTTGTGCCAAGTTAAACCTATAGGATCTTCTTGGATGATAGTTATTTGATCTTGCTGAAAATTCTAGAAACTTTCTGTTCACAAAAATAATTGTTAAAAATCACCAGAGCGTGATAAAATATTAACTCCAATTGCTTCTGATCAATAAACACATTTTCTAGGTCGTCCTAGTTTGGCTGAATTTTTTGAGTTCCAGAAGTTTGCGTTAGCTACAGATTACTACAGACCGTTCTGTTTTTGACAGATTCTGTTTTTCGTGTGTTGTTTGCTTATTTTGATGAATCTATGGCTAGTAAAATAGTTTATAAACCATAGGGAAGTTGGAATACAGTAGGTTTAACACCCATGTAAATAAATAATGAGTTCATTACATTACCTTGAAGTGGTGTTTTATTTTCTCTCGCTAACGGAGCTCACGATATTTTCTGTTAAGTTTTGTGTTGTGAAGTTTTCAAGTTTTGGGTAAAAGATTTGATGGATTATGGAACAAGGAGTGACAAGAGCCTAAGATTGGGGATGCTCATGGCACCCCAATATAATCTAAGGACATAAAAAATCCAAAGCTTGGGGATGCCCCGGAAGGCATCCCCTCTTTCGTCTACTTCCATCGGTAACTTTACTTGGAGCTATATTTTTATTCACCACATGATATGTGTTTTGCTTGGAGCGTCTTGTACTATTTGATTATTTGTTTGTTAGTTTGCCACAATCATCCTTACTGTACACACCTTTTGATATAGACACACATGATTCGGAAATTGTTAGAATACTCTATGTGCTTCACTTACATCTTTTGAGTTATATAGTTTTTGCTCTAGTGCTTCGCTTATATCTTTTAGAGCACGGTGGCGGATTTGTTTTATAGAAACTATTGTTCTCTCATGCTTCACTTAGATTATTTTGAGAGTCCTACAAAACAGCATGGTAATTTGCTTTAATTATGATAGGCATTCAAGCGTAGTAAAATTTTCCTTATGAGTGTGTTGAATACTATGAGAAGTTTGATACTTGATAATTGTTTTGAGATATGGAGATTATGATATTAGAGTCATGCTAGTTGAGTAGTTGTGAATTTGAGAAATACTTGTGTTAAAGTTTGTGATTCCCGTAGCATGCACGTACGGTGAACCGTTATGTGATGAAGTCGGAGCATGATTTATTTATTGATTGTCTTCCTTATGAGTGGCGGCCGGAGACGAGCGATGGTCTTTTCCTACCAATCTATCCCCCTAGGAGCATGCGCGTAATACTTTGCTTTGATAACTTGTAGATTTTTGCAATAAGTATATGAGTACTTTATGACTAATGTTGAGTCCATGGATTATACGCACTTTTCTTCCTTCCACCATTGCTAGCCTCTCTAATACCGCGCACTTTTCGCCGGTATCATACACCCACAATATACCTTCCTCAAAACAGCCACCTACCTACCTATCATAGCATTTCCATAGCCATTCCGAGATATATTGTCATGCAACTTTCCACCGTTCCATTTATTATGACACGCTCCATCATTGTCATATTGTTTTGCATGATCATGTAGTTGACATTGTATTTGTGGCAAAGCCACCGTTCATAATTCTTTCATACATGTCACTCTTGATTCATTGCATATCCCGGTACACCGCCGGAGGCATTCAAATAGAGTCATATTTTGTTCTAAGTATTAAGTTGTAATTGTTGAGTTGTAAGTAAATAAAAGTGTGATGATAATCATTTTTAGAGCATTGTCCCAAGTGAGGAAAGGATGATGGATACTATGATTCCCCCACAAGTCGGGATGAGACTCCGGACTAAAAAAAAGGCCATAAAAAAGGCCCAAACAAGTAAAAAAAAGAGAAAAAAAGAGAAGGGACAATGTTACTATGCTTTTACCACACTTGTGCTTCGAAGTAGCACCATGATCTTCATGATAGAGAGTCTCCTATGATATCACTTTCATATACTAGTGAGAAATTTTCATTATAGAACTTGGCTTGTATATTCCAATGATGGGCTTCCTCAAAATGCCCTAGGTCTTCGTGAGCAAGCGAGTTGGATGCACACCCACTTAGTTTCTTTTGTTGAGCTTTCATATACTTATAGCTCTAGTGCATCCGTTGCATGGCAATCCCTACTCACTCACATTGATATCTATTAATGGGCATCTCCATAGCCCGTTGATACGCCTAGTTGATGTGAGACTATCTTCTCCTTTTTGTCTTCTCCACAACCACCATTCTATTCCACATATAGTGCTATGTCCATGGCTCACGCTCATGTATTGCGTGAAGATTGAAAAAGTTTGAGAACATCAAAAGTATGAAACAATTGCTTGGCTTGTCATCGGGGTTGTGCATGATTTAAATACTTTGTGTGGTGAAGATAGAGCATAGCCAGACTATATGATTTTGTAGGGATAACTTTCTTTGGCCATGTTATTTTGAGAAGACATAATTGCTTAGTTATATGCTTGAAGTATTATTATTTTTATGTCAATATTAAACTTTTGTCTTGAATCTTTCGGATCTGAATATTCATACCACAATTAAGAGAATTACATTGAAATTATTCCAAGTAGCATTCCACATCAAAAATTCTGTTTTTATCATTTACCTACTCGAGGACGAGCAGGAATTAAGCTTGGGGATGCTTGATACGTCTCCAACGTATCTATAATTTTTTTTATTGTTCCATGCTATATTATATTCTGTTTTGGACATTAATGGGCTTTATTATACACTTTTGTATTATTTTTGGGACTAACCTATTAACCGGAGGCCTAGCCCAGAATTGCTGTTTTTTTTGCCTATTTCAGAGTTTCGCAGAAAAATAATATCAAATGGAGTCCAAACGGAATGAAACCTTCGGGAACGTGATTTTTGGAACGAACGTGATCCAGAGGACTTGGACCCTATGTCAAGACATCAACCAGGAAGGCACGAGGTAGGGGGCGCGCCTACCCCCTGGGCGCGCCCTCCACCCTCGTGGGGCCCATGTTGCTCCACCGACGTACTTCTTCCTCCTATATATACCTACGTACCCCCAAACAACCAGATATGGAGCCAAAAACCTAATTCCACCGCCGCAACCTTCTGTACCCGTGAGATCTCATCTTGGGGCCTTTTCCGGAGCTCCTTCGGAGGGGGCATCGATCACGGAGGGCTTTTAAGTCAACACCATAGCCTCTCCGATGATGTGTGAGTAGTTTACCTCAGACCTTCGGGTCCATAGTTATTAGCTAGATGGCTTCTTCTCTCTTTTTGGATCTCAATACAATGTTCTCCCCCTCTCTTGTGGAGATCTATTCGATGTAATCTTCTTTTGCGGTGTGTTTGTTGAGACCGATGAATTGTGGGTTTATGATCAAGATTATCTATGAACAATATTTGAATCTTCTCTGAATTATTTTGTGTATGATTGGTTATCTTTGCAAGTCTCTTCGAATTATCAGATTGGTTTGGCTTACTAGATTGATCTTTCTTGCAATGGGAAAAGTGCTTAGATTTGGGTTCAATCTTGCAGTGTCCTTTCCCAGTGACAGTAGGGGCAGCAAGGCACATATTGTATTGTTGCCATCGAGGATAACAAGATGGGGTTTATATCATATTGCATGAGTTTATCCCTCTACATCATGTCATCTTACTTAAGGCGTTACTCTGTTCTTTTGAACTTAATACTAGATGCTTGCTAGATAGCGGTCGATGTGTGGAGTAATAGTAGTAGATGCAGGCAGGAGTTGGTCTACTTGTCTCGGACGTGATGCCTATATACATGATCATACCTAGATATTCTCATAACTATGCTCAATTCTGTCAATTGCTCAACAGTAATTTGTTCACCCACCGTAATACTTATGCTCTCGAGAGAAGCCACTAGCGAAACCTATGGCCCCTGGGTCTATTTTCCATCATATTTAATCTCCCGCCAACAAGCTATTTCTGTCGCTGTTTTTTATTTTGCTTTCTTTACTTTGCATCTTTATCATAAAAATACCAAAATATTATCCTATCATATCTATCAGATCGCACTCTCGTAAGTGATCGTGAAGGCATTGACAACCCCTTTATTGCGTTGGCTGCGAGGATTTATTTGTTTGTGTAGGTGCGAGGGACTCGTGCGTGGCCTCCTATTGGATTGATACCTTGGTTCTAAAAAACTGAGGGAAATACTTATGCTACTTTACTGCATCACCCTTTCCTCTTCAAGGGAAAACCAACGCAGTGCTCAAGAGGTAGCAAGACCCTACACACATGCCATCTCCTGGGAGCTCAACCGCAACCTATGGCGAGGGCAAAGTCGTCGAAATAGGTTTGGTCAATCCCCCCCCCTATGTTTTGGTTTTGCCCTGCAAATTCACATATATAACAGAAAAGTATATACATATATATATATAGATCATCATCTATCGTACCAAGTCATCAACAACATCATCATTATCTACAAATAAACAACATCATCATCATCTACAAAGCAAAAATATCGCCATCATCTAAAAATCAACAACATATATAACATCCATGACCATCATCGAAACATCATCAACATAGTATCAAGTCATCAACATCATCACAAAGCAAGTATAAAACATAGAATCCCTACATCATCAAAGCAAGTATAAAACATGGAATCCCTACATAATCACAACCGTCAAGCAGCACCACTACCAACACTACCACCACCAGCACCACCGAGCCAAACTGGGGTGTCTGGGCTCCGTGAACCAGGAGTAGCACCACCAGCAGTAGCATAAGTATCCACCACCAACGATTGATCCGTAGGATCCCTACATGTTTTGAAAGAGATAGTAAGGATAAATACGTAAGTGTTGAATCAACGATATGTAGTGCATGAATAGTTTGGCAATGTACTAACTGGAGTCCCACTGCCATGTGCCAAAAATTCTTCAAACAAAGGCAGTCTTGGGTACGGTCCAGGAAGTGGTGCTGCTGGTCCCATTGGTGGAGGAACGGTGCTAGTTTGAACAACCACATACATATTATGCATGTTAGTTGACAAGCAAAGATGAAGGTCAGAAGAGATGAAAGTACTCCTCCATTTGCCTGGTGCGGTACTCCTCATATGTTCGCACCTTTTCGATGTGTTGCTCGCACTCTAGACGATGAAGTTTGACAAGCTTAATGTAGGCCTACAATATGACATGATGGAACTCATTAGCATAGAAATGAAGAAAATAAAGTGAGAAAAAAGGGAGAAAGGAGAAAAATACTTACATCATGCTGACTTGATCCGCTCGGCTGTGCCAAGGATGTGTTAGTTGTACTCATGCTCGGGTTGGTAGCTCGAAGCTGTGTGTAAGAGATGGCAGGCTGGATCACGCGATCTAGAAGCGTGTGGCGGCCATGTTTCTTGCCATGTTTAGACACGACCACCGTCGTTTCGTCGGTCCTCGACTCTATGGGGTTAGCACAATCCTCCCGATTCTGACGACGAAACTCCTCTTGGCCGGTCTCGGTGTCCTATCGAAGAGGTGGTGGTTGCCGCCCAATCTTGTGTCGCCCTCTGTCGCCCTCTGCCTAGGGAAGGTGTAGTGGCGCCAACAACAGAGACCACCATGTGCCGATTATTTGCGCCAGGAGGACGGATAAGTGACGAGGGTGGCTACCTCAGACTCAGGTTGGAGGGAGCTAGTCAGAGGCGATGCAAATCAATGAGGTTTTCGTCGCCTACTGGCTAGGCTTAAAAATTTATCGTCCTGACCTGATGGTCCCGTGCCAATTCCTTCCACACATGGCCTGCACGAGACACGGCGGGGAAAGTGGCATGCTCAAAACGAAGGCATCGTGAACTTTCCCTTTGGCTCACAGTCCCGATCAGCGATCGTGCTTTCCCCGACAAGTACAATCAAGGATTCATCCTCTCAGCACGAGTCAGGCGGCTGGTGGCATATGTGTGTCCCTACCTAGGCCACGGCTCTCACCAAGAGAGAGAGAGGGGGGAGGGAGAGAGAGAGAGGAGAGGAGAGGAGGGCAATGTGAAGAGAGATGGTAGAAGAGTCGAGTTTGAACATTCTCAAATGCACACTAATTAGAATCGTCGTTGAACAAGGTAACTGTCGACCTCGTGGGAGCGACACGCTTTTGACTTCGATGATGAGCTCACCCAAGACCATATTGCAGATCTCCTAAACACCAAAAGGTTTCTTCATAACCAACATTTGGATATGCCATGGTATTTCCTGTTTGACTCACATGATGACGATCGTTTAGTCTACAAATCCGGATGTGCTCGAGATCTGAATACACTACAGATCAGCTTGTGCAAGTTCCCGCGTAATGAAATTGGTTACTATTACATAGGCCGAAAAGATGGTTGCAGTTTAATAAAATCCACAAGGCCTTCACTATTGAGATGAAGCAGATGAATCCAATCGACCGTCCCATCATATATCACACTAGAGACTATATGCAATAATTGAACGGCTTCGTTGAGTAAGACTGAATGAACTTGTCATAATTTATCTGTACTGAGTGATGATACTGCTCGCCCCCTTTACTTTATATGTTGTTCTATCATTCGTGTGTTGACATAATTTATGTGTGCCTTCATAAGGGCGGTCTAAACAATTTTGAAACTAGGCGAATTAAATGAAATAATTTATGAGTTCATTCGTAGGGCCGGTCCAAACAATTGTGCAACCGGGCCGAATTAAAATAGGGATTTTATACTAAATATTTATCTAAAACTATTATCATACTAATAAGTTAATTAATTTAATTTCTATTGTTTAGCTTAGTAACCACATAACAATGTTGTGTAATATATTCTTTTATACCATTTTTAATATTTTATTAAAATAATCAACTCTATGACATTTTTATTGTATGTTTTAGCAAAACTTGTATTTAAATATAAGTTTAAACATTCTATAAATTATGTAGTACTCCCTTCGTTCATTTATATAAGGTGTATTTGTTTTTTTTATAAAATTCATAATGTAATGTGTATTTCTTCTAATTTTTTTATAATGCCTTTTTAGCCCTCCTAAAAAAAAGAAAAGTATCTCCCTCCTGATTGCCAGTATCTCTCTTTGTAGAAAAATAAGGAAAGTATATCTCCCTTGATTTCCTGTATCTTTTACTTTCCTAGCCTAACTGATTTACTTGTCACTCAGAAACACTTTTGCCAAGGATAATTTTGTCATAAATTAGTTATAATTTGTTGCCTTGGTCATTGTGCATAAAAAATACACCTTACATAAAGGAATGGAGGGAGTACATATGTGTACATTTGTGTGTATTTGCATGTGTTGGTATATATTTTACTATTATCAAATATCATTGTAGAGATCTCTCGAAGTGTATTGTCTAACTAATATCTTATTAGTGGTTTTTAGTAGGATTGCGTAAAGATGAAAGAATGTCACTCTTGTTATATCTTTTCTACACTACTACTCCCTCCGTCCGGAAATACTTGTCATCAAGACGGACAAAAAGAGATGCATCTAGAACTAAAATACATCTAGATACATCCTCTTTTATTCATTTTGATGACAAGTATTTCTGGAGGGAGGGAGTATTAAACAAGAGAACATGACGGACGAAAACTCTGCCAGGCCCACGCTCGTACAAGAGAAACAACCCACACCCGCGCACAAGGGAAACAATCAAACAACCCACGTCCAATTTATATGGAGAAAAAAAAACAATCGCAAAAGGGAAACCACATGTCCGTTCCGCATGCATTGTTCGACAATACAGAAAGAAAGTTGCTAAATTAGCGGCAACCACTTTATTTCCCCCGCCGCCGCCGCCGTTCCGCGTTGCCATACAGGCGTACAAGTTAACCCGCGGCATCGCTGCCCTGGGCATCCGGCGAGGCACCCGACCACGACGGCGACGACGAGCTCTTCGCCGACACAGGTGTCGCGCCCAGACTAGCTGAATTCCGTTGTCGTCCAGACGTCCAGGTTTACCTGCGCCATCGCTGCCCTGCGCAGACGGCAAGGCACCAGACGACGGCCGCAACGACGAGCTCTTCGTCAATAGAGGTACCGCCCAGATTGTCTGAACTTTGTTGCCATCCAGGCGTCCAAGTTGACATGTGCCATCGCTGCCTGCGCAGCCGGCAAGGACCCGACGACGGGTGCGACGAGCTGACCTGCCCTGCGCCATTCATGTCCGAGCTCTTCGCCAACAAAGGTGCCACCCAGATTGTCTAAACTTCGCGAGGCTTTTACATGTCGCCGCCACCTAGACTGCCCCGTGCCATCACGGCACTGCGTATACGACGACGTCACAGCGCCGATGAACTGCTCCGCAGGTGCACGCTTATTTGCCAACACGTTGCCAATGTGATCCATAATGATAAAAACATGTTGGCATTCTATAATTCATCAAAAACAAGAATGACTCTTATGGCATGAGCATATGCTAACATGATCCCTACTGTACGTACCTGACCTAAACCTAAAATCATACCATGAAGCCTTGGCAAATGCACATGGTACTGACCTCACCTAAAAGCCTCACTAAGCTGCATATGGTTCACCCATTGCTCAGTTAAAGTAATATTAACATAAAAAAGCCACACTCTGAAAGAGAACTAGATGAATAGTATTACAAACTACTACATCCTACATTATGCCAAGTACATTAATGCAAATTGAGTTCATTTGGATCTGACCTAGATGAATAGTATTACAAACTATTATATTCTGTAGCATTATGCAAGTAAATTAATGCAAATTGAATTCATTTGGGTAACAGACCTAGATGAATAGTATTACAAATAACTACATCTTGTAGCATTATACTAAGTATATTAATGCAAATTGAGTTCATCTGGGTAAGCAGAGGTACCACAAGAAAGCTCTGAAGGTAAACAGTTGGTGGGAGTTGATAAATAAAACTCTACTATGTCTGTATTCCGGTAATACTATTCCTTCAAAGATAGTTGTATTATAGCACTCTTGACATTCACAGGGTTGAAGGACTTCGTATGGCCCCTACCACTCCCAACAAGTAATGATCATAGCCCAGTCACTGGATTTTTGCTCAACTGCTGAATTGTGTCATGATTTGCAAACCCTAAAGAAATAAAAAGGCAGATCGATAGAGAGCAATATGCACAAAATAGGGATGAGATTAATAAGAGACGGCGTGAGGCCGACAAACAAAAAAAAATTCCCGCTGCCAAGTTCAATGGCCTAAATAAGAGAGTACACACACAGTTGGCTGTATCACAAGGTAACGATGATCAACTTCATGATATAATGCCCAGTTGTATTACTATATATCGATCTATTCTTCATATATTCGGACCATAATGTGATCAGAACTCAATTCAGAACGAGATGGAAATTCAGTTGGATTTCCGACGAAGAACAAGATTCGTTCAAAGTTTTAGCACTGATGGGCGCAAACTAGCCATTTGCACATCAGAAAATCCACCAGTACCAAGGAGAAGCAGGGCAGCTAGCACAAACCTCACGTGTCGCCTCTTTGCCTCCCCGCGGCGGCCCGGGACCGTTGTGTGGTGGCGCGCCAAGCGTCCCCGGCGACCCCTCCGTCCGCGCCCCTCGCGCTACTCCTCTCCGACTCTCCCTCCGTCTACGCTACCGGCTCCTGCACCACTGCTCATGCTCCTTCCCCTCCTCCGCGGCCTGGCGCACCGAGGCCGAGGCGGCGACCGGTGCGCGCGCGTATATGCGGCATCGGTGTTGTATTTGGTGTTGCCCACGACGGTGCGGATGGCGGAGGCGTTGGCGCAGGAGCAGCATGCCCAGGGACTCCTTCGCCGTAACCGCCGGGAGCACCGAGGACGGTAGCGGCGGCTTTTTTCCTGAGAGCGGCGGGGAGACAGTGGAAGGGATAAGGTATGTGAGGTGTGTGGGTGTGGAGAACTGAGAGGAGGCAGCGAGGGGCGTGTCCAATTTTTTTCATCAATTCCTTTTCTTTTTATTATCGCTGGCCTTTTTCATAATTCTGTTTACAGTGATGATACACACACGACACCGAATGCACGATTTATGCACGATGTGTCAGCTCGGCCTTTCATTATGTCTGCGAATCTACTTTACAACCGATAGTTCTGTGGCCGATCCTTGCACGACAGTTAATCCGGTGGTGTGCTGCAGTTTTAGTTTATAGTTGGATGGTTGGATATGTAGCATCGTTCAAACATCATGCAAGAAAGTCGTCTACATAGCAGCTCTCTTATGTCTGACGCATGGATCACTACCCTAGGATCAGTTGTTGTACAAGAATCGGCTGCAAACTGTCACGCGTAAAGTAGTTTTGTTCTGTTTATATTACTCCCTCTGTTAAGATCTTACATTATAAACGGACGGAGTAGTTATCTAAATTTTTTATTGGAAGTTGACATGTGGGTGCAATCTTTTTACAGGATTACAACGGTTTAAATAAACGTTATGTCATGATTGTTTTCATAGTTATAGAACTTTTTGTTGAGGATAAATCATGTAGGTCATTTTGTGTCCTCCTGATGTTAAATTTCATGGAATACTTATGGGAGATATTTCGACACTCTTGAAAAGATATATTTTGCATCATATCATAATACTTATTATTTTATGAAGTAGCACTATTAAAAACTAAGTCGTATTACTTGACTTTAGTTTCATAGGGCATATTTAGAACAAAATTAGTTGTTATTTTAGTAGATTGAGAATCGAATAATGATGATATAAGAAATCTGGACCGTTGGACATGACACATATGGCTCAATAACAATGACTCACTAAAGAGAAATAGGATTTAAAATGGATGTTTCTATTATAGATTATGATACATGCGTTGCACGTGCAAGTATACTAGTACCTATATAATATTAAAAGATGAAGCATTTCATAGTTCTTCATACGTCAACCATGTTTAAAAGCCAAACTTGTGCGGTCGGATATACCAAGCCCCCCAAACCTTTCATTGTGGATTCCGCCAGATCAGGGAACCTTCCCGTGTCCTGATCGAACATGCAAGAGCCAGAGCTAGGAGAGATCCATATATCTAGCACACTGGGAAATGATTAGGCTCGATCTCGAAAAGAAAAAAAAGGCATCGATCCCTAACAAAGTTGCCCACATGTGAGTCGTTGAGCTTCCTCTTCCTTCATGACGACGTAGAGCCTCCCACGCATGTTTCATTCCCCTTGCTCTTTTGTCTTCGAGCCAATCCTCGCCCAACTCAGCAACCCTAGTGGGCTTCAAGCGAATTCTCATCCCGATAAAAGAAGCCAGCAACTTCGATGTAGTCCGCCTCTTGCGATTTCCTTGACGCCCATTACCAATCCTCTTAAGTAAGACTTGCTTGAGAACATCTCTTCCTTCCACAATTGATCTCTAAATTTGACTCGAGTGGCCTCCCAAGTTTGCATTCAAGATGAAGGTAACAGGGAAATAAACACTCTTAAGAATATGAGAACTTAGAGACCCGGGGCTTTGTAAAATTCGCCAAGCCTTTCTTGTAAGAAGAGAGAGGTTAAATAGTTTGAATTCCTTGAATCCCAAACCCCCCCATACCTTTGGGCTGGGTCATAGCTTTCCGCGAGACCCAATGCGGTTTGCGTTGACTGTTTTTACTGCCCACCAGAACTTTCTAATAAGAATGTTGAGGTGCTCACATAGGCCCCTTGTCAATTTGGAACATGACATTGAATAAACCGGGGTTGCCTTTACCAACACCTCTTTCTCCTACCGTGGATATAGTTTTTTCAATCCAGCCCTGCACTCTGCTCCACGGGCGATCTTTGAGATATTTAAAGGCACCATTTTTAGAGGATCCCATGTCAGATGGCATGCCTAGATATTTCTCATTAAGTGTCTCATTAGGTACATGAAGCAAGCCTTTAATTTCTGCTCTAACATTCCTGGGAACTCCCTTGCTGGAATAATTGATGATCTATCATAGTTGATCCTTTGTCCTGTTGCCTGACAATATATATCCAACACCTGGTGAACCTCATTAGCTCCCACACCATTAGCCTTGAAAAATAGTAGGTTGTCATCAGCAAATAATAAGTGGTTCATTGGTGACGCCGATGGAGCCTCTTGTAGACCACCAAGATTAGATGTCTGGACTCTTGATTTAAGGAGGCACGAAAGGCCCTCTACTGCTAACAAAAACAAATATAGAGAGATTGGATCCCCCTGTCGGATTCCACGAGATGGTTTAAATACCTTCAATTTCTTACCACTGAAAAGACCTGAGAATTTCACAGAAGTTATCATGCTCATAACTATACTAACCCACTTCTCTGAGAACCCCGGTTTCAATATTACCGCCTCAAAATACTGCCATTCTACTCGATCATAAACCTTCATCATATATAACTTGAGAGCGCAGTGTTGGTTTTTCTTTGCTCTACTCCTTTTCATAAAGTGGAGACATCCTTACGCAACAATAATGTTGTGAGTAATTAACCTCCCAGGCACAAAAGCTGATTGTTCATCTGATATAATCTCTGGCGGTACTAGCTTAGGCGGTTGGGAATAACCACTAGTAGAAAAGGGGGCAATGGTCCAGGGTGGGTTAGCCCATTAGTCCCGGTTCAATCTAGAACCGGGACCAATGGGGGCATTGGACCCGGTTCGTGAGCCCAGGGGGCCGGCCGAGCCACGTGGGCCATTGGTCCCGGTTCGTCTGGACCTTTTGGTCCCGGTTCGTCTGGACCTTTTGGTCCCGGTTGGTGGGACGAACCGGGACCAATTGGCCTCGCTCCTGGCCCACCACCATTGGTCCCGGTTGGTGGCATGAACCGGGACCAAAGGTGCCCATTTAGTCCCGGTTCATGCCACGAACCGGGACCAGTGGTGCAGCCTATATATACCCCTCGCGCCGGAGCAGAGCACTCAGTGCTCTGTTTTTCTGGGCCGACGAGAGGAGGGGCTTTAGGTGCTCTAGCTCACCTCCTATGCACATGAGGTGTTCGATGAAATGCCCGAGCCACACTAGTTAAGCTTTCTCCTCTCGAAGCTCGACCTCAAAGCTCCATTTTCCTCGAGATTTGTCTAGATTTAGCGGTCCGTCACGCCCCACCCCTGTCTTCACCGCCGTCGATCACCCGCGCCGATCTCATCACCGACACCACCGTGGTGAGCCTCTTGCTCTTATCTTCTTTCTGAAAGGAAAAATATTCTTACTTGTATGTTTAGATAGATACTTGTATCATTTTCTTACTTTTATTATTGCATCTAATATAGTGCGATGGTTTTGGTATCCGCCCCCGTCGGCCCTCGTCCTGTCTATGATTCGGATGTGGTATATATATTAATCTTTATAACTATTGGTTCATTTATTGTTTATGATAATTATGCGGACCAACGTGACATAGATTTTATTTATCTAGGATGTATGTGAACCGGAAATTCCAACCGACCCTATTGTCGAGAGGTTAAATTTAGTTGAAGAAGAAAACAATTTCTTGAAGGAAAAAATAAAAAAAATTGAGGAGGAGAAGATGATATTGGAGTTGCATGTTGGGGATGTCGTCGATGATCACAAGATCAAAATGGATGCAATGCGCTTGAAGATTAGAAAGATTAGAAAATATGTCATTCATACCGAGGCTTGGTATCATTATGCCGTTGGATCAATTGTTACCTTGGTTGCGATTATGATCGCCTTTGTTTTAATTAATGTATGGTTTAATTAATTAGATGCTCTGGAGAGCTATATGTTGTTAGATGAGAACTATGTATGTACTTTGCTTTTAATGCATGTGATGATGAACTTCTATTAATTTGGACACTTAATTATATATAATGCACGCAGATGAACCAGCAATGGATGTACGATGACAGACACACCTCCGAGTACATTAAGGGCGTGCATGAGTTTCTCGATGCGACTCAGGCAAACAAGCAGAATGGTTTTATCTGTTGTCCATGCCCTGATTGTGGGAATACGAAGTCTTACTCTGACCGGAAAATCCTTCACACCCACCTGTTCTACAAGGGTTTCATGCCACACTATAATGTTTGGACGAGGCACGGTGGAAGACGACGAAGAAGAAGAGTACGATGACAACTACGTGCCCCCTGAATACCGTGATGCTGCAACGGGGGGAGCTGGTGAAGATCAAGAGGAACCAGACCATGTGCCCAATGATGCTGCAACGGGTGAAGGTGCTGAAGATCAAGAGGAACCAGACGATGTGCACGATGATGGTGATCTCCGCCGTGTCATTGTCGATGCAAGGACGCAATGCGAAAGTCAAAAGGAGAAGCTGAAGTTCGATCGCATGTTAGAGGATCACAAAAAAGGGTTGTACCCCAATTGCGAAGATGGCAACACAAAGCTCGGTACCGTACTGGAATTGCTGCAGTGGAAGACAGAGAATGCTGTGCCTGACAAAGGATTTGAGAAGCTACTGAAAATATTGAAGAAGAAGCTTCCAAAGGATAACGAATTGCCCGACAGTACATACGCAGCAAAGAATGTCGTATGCCCTCTAGGATTGGAGGTGGAGAAGATACATGCATGCCCTAATGACTGCATCCTATACCGCGGTGCATACAAGGATCTGAACGCATGCCCGGTATGCGGTGCATTGCGGTATAAGATCAGACGAGATGACCCTGGTGATGTTCACGGCGATCCCCGCAGGAAGAGGGTTCCTGCGAAGGTGATGTGGTATGCTCCTATAATACCACGGTTGAAACGTCTGTTCTGAAACGGAGAGCATGCCAAGTCGATGCGATGGCACAGTGAGGACCGTAAGAAAGACGGGAAGTTGAGAGCACCCGCTGACGGGTCGCAGTGGAGAAAAATCGTGAGAAAGTACTGGGATGAGTTTGCAAAGGACCCAAGGAACGTATGGTTTGCTTTAAGCGCGGATGGCATTAATCCTTTCGGGGAGCAGAGCAGCAATCACAGCACCTGGCCGGTCACTCTATGTATGTATAACCTTCCTCCTTGGATGTGCATGAAGCAGAAGTTCATTATGATGCCAATTCTCATCCAAGGCCCTAAGCAACCCGGCAACGACATTGATGTGTACCTAAGGCCATTAGTTGAAGAACTTTTACAGCTGTGGAATGGAAATGGTGTACGTACGTGGGATGCGCACGGACAGGAGGAATTTAACCTAAAGGCGTTGCTGTTCGTGACCGTCAACGATTGGCCCGCTCTCAGTAACCTTTCAGGACAGACAAACAAATGATACCACGCATGCACACATTGTTTACATGACACTGAAAGTATATACCTGGACAAATGCAGGAAGAATGTGTACCTGGGACATCGTCGATTTCTTCCGACCAACCATCAATGTCGAAAGAAAGGCAAGCATTTCAAAGGCGAGGCAGATCACCGGAAGAAGCCCGCCATGCGTACCGGTGGTCACGTACTTGCTATGGTCAATGATTTACACGTAATCTTTGGAAAGGGTGCCGGCGCACTAGCTGTTCCGAATGACGCTGAGGGACACGCACCCATGTGGAAGAAGAAATCTATATTTTGGGACCTACCCTACTGGAAAGACCTAGAGGTCCGCTCTTCAATCGACGCGATGCACGTGACGAAGAACCGTTGCGTGAACCTGCTAGGCTTCTTGGGCGTTTCAGGAAAGACAAAAGATACACCCGAGGCACGGGAGGACCTCCAACGTTTGCACCAAAAAGACGGCATGCCTCCGAAGCAGTATGAAGGTCCTGCCAGCTACGCTCTTACGAAAGATGAGAAAGAAATCTTCTTTGAATGCCTGCTCAGTTTGAAGGTCCCGACTGGCTTCTCGTCGAATATAAAGGGAATAATAAATATTCCAGAGAAAAAGTTCCAGAACCTAAAGTCTCATGACTGCCATGTGATTATGACGCAACTGCTTCCGGTTGCATTGAGGGGGCTTCTACCGGAAAACGTCCGATTAGCCATTGTGAAGCTATGTGCATTTCTCAATGCAATCTCTTAGAAGGTGATCGATCCAGAAATGGTACCAAGGCTAAGGAGTGATGTGGCGCAATGTCTTGTCAGTTTCGAGCTGGTGTTCCCACCATCCTTCTTCAATATCATGACGCATGTCCTAGTTCATCTAGTCGACGAGATTGTCGTTCTGGGGCCCGTATTTCTACACAATATGTTCCCCTTTGAGAGGTTCATGGGAGTCCTAAAGAAATATGTCCGTAACCGCGCTAGGCCAGAAGGAAGCATCTCCATGGGCCATCAAACAGAGGATGTCATCGGGTTTTGTGTTGAATTCATTCCTGGCCTTAAGAAGATAGGTCTCCCTAAATCGCGGTATGAGGGGAGACTGACTGGAAAAGGCACGCTAGGAGCGGACTCAATAATATGCAGGGACGGGCATTCTTGGTCTCAAGCACACTACACAGTTCTACAGAACTCTACCTTGGTGACCCCGTATGTCGATGAACACAAGAACAGTCTGCGCTCCAAACACCCGGAGCAGTGCGACGACTGGATTACATGTGAACACATCAGGACTTTCAGCAGTTGGTTGGAAGCACGTCTCAGAGGTGACAACACTGTTTGTGATGAGTTGTACTTGTTGTCCAGGGGACCATCTTTGACTGTATTGATTTACAAAGGATACGAGATAAATGGGAATACATTTTACATGATTGACCAAGATCAGAAGAGCACCAACCAAAACAGCGGTGTCCGCTTTGATGCAACAACCGAGAAAGGAAAGGACACATATTATGGTTACATAGTGGACATATGGGAACTTGACTACGGACAAGATTTTAAGGTCCCTTTGTTTAAGTGCAAATGGGTCAATCTGTCAGGAGGCGGGGTACATGTAGACCCACAGTACGGAATGACAACAGTGGATCTGAAAAATCTTGGGTACACTGATGAACCGTTCGTCCTAGCCAATGATGTGGCACAGGTTATCTATGTGAAGGACATGTCTACCAGACCGAGAAAAAGAAAAGATAAGGAAACGGATACATCATACGACGAGCCAAAGCGCCACATAGTTCTTTCAGGAAAAAGGGATATCCTGGGAGTGGATGGCAAGACAGACATGTCTGAAGATTATGAAAGGTTTCATGAAATTCCTCCCTTCAATGTCAAGGCTGACCCAAGCATCCTGATAAACGCTGAAGATTATCCATGGTTACGGCGCAATAAGCAAATGACACAAGCGAAGAAAAAGTGAAGAATTTCTCCCGCCACTATTATGATGATACCATGCCAAATTTGTAACAGACGAGTATGTTATGCCAAGTATTTTAGAATTTATTTGAAAACAGACGAGTAGGTGCATCTATGTTAATTTTTTTAATTAAAGTTAATCACAAACTTGTGATTCACACAAATTTCAAAGAATTCAAATTTTAACTATTCAAATTTGAAAACTAATGGCACTAACAGAAAGTTCATAATTTTGCTGACCTAAAAGCAAAAATAATTAAAAAATATAGCAAAAACAAAATAAAGCAACAAAGAAAACAAAAAAACTAAAAAAGTGTTTTCAAATTTGAAAACTAATGGCACTAACAGAAAGTTTATAATTTTTCTAAAACTATAAAGCAAGAAAGTTTAAAAGTTTATAATTTTTCTAAAACTAAAAAAGTTTAAAAGCTCAAAAAGTTTATATTAAATAGCAGGAATTTTTTATAGTAAAGTTATTCATAAACTAGTGATTCACACAAATTTTAAAAAATTCAAAGTTAAACTATTCAAATTTTAAAACTAATGGTACTAACAGAAAGTTTATAATTTTTGTGACCTAAAATAAAAAAGAAATCACTACAAAACTATAAGTATTTAGTTCTAAGTAGAAACAAAAAAAATGCCACCTACTGGGCACCACGGCCTGAATACGACTAGAAACCCTACCATGGGCCAGGATTCAGGCCCGAGGGAGGCCCAGTAGGCCCACAGGCACAGATTGCAGTGTTAGGCCCGAAAGCCTGCTTTAGAGAGGAGCTCGAGAGGGATGGCGCACCGCACCTTATAAACAGGTGCGCCTCCCTCTCAACTAGCGAGGTGGGACTAAACATTTGGGTTCGGGGCAGCACACGCCTTTGGTCCCGGTTGGTGGTACGAACCGGGACCAAAGGTGGCATTGGTCCCGGTTCGTAGAACCAACCGGGACCAATGCCCCCTCTTTAGTCCCGGTTGGTGCCACCAACCGGGACCAAATGCCGCCGCTTCCCGCCCTTTGGGCTGCTGAAAAGAGGCCTTTGGTCCCGGTTCGTGGCTCCAACCGGGACTAAAGGGGGGCATTAGTCCCGGTTTGTGCCACGAACCGGGACCAATGCTCTTGCTATATATACAGGACTTGTGAAAATTTGACGAACACATCGCCAGTTGCCCCGACGCCGCCCGCCGCCCAGACGCCGTCCGCGCGCCCCCGTCGTCGCCCCTGCCCCGTTGCCGCCAGGCGCTGCCTCGACGCCGCCCGCCGCCCGCCCCCGCCAACGCCGTCGCCGTCGTTGTCGACCGCGCCCGTCGTTGTCGTCGCCGTCGCCCCCGAGCGCGCCCCTGCCCCACGACCCGCCCCCCACTGTCGCCGTCGTCGCCGGCCACGCCCCTGCCCCGGCCCGCCATGGTCGTCGCCGACGCCCTCGCCGCCGCCGCCGTCGCCCTCGCCGGCCGCTCCCGTTGTGAGCCGCCGCCGTCGAGGCTCTGTGTTCATATGTTTTTTCATATATGTATTAATTTTTTTGTTTATAGCTATATGATGAATGGATGTGACTATATATGTATGTATGAATATAATGTTCATAGCATTTTTTTGTTTATATATGTTTTTTCATATATGTATTAATTTTTTATTTAGGTTGTTAGTAGATATCGATTTTAGGTTAGTGCATTTTATCACTGATTTTAGGTTAGTTGATCGATTTAGTGCATTTTATGTTTGTTGCATTTTAGGTTAGTGCATTTTATGTTAGTGGAGAGGAAAAAGTAAAATAAGGAAAAGGAAAATAAGTAGAGAAAGAAGGAGAAGAAGAAGGAGGAATAGAGGAGCTTCTTCTCCTCTGTTCTTTCTTCTCCTCTCTTTTTTCTTCTTCTTCCTCTTTTTTTTATCGGGAACGAGGGTCGTCGAACATGACAGTAAGAAGAGGATAAAAAAAGAAGAGGAAGAAGAAGAAAAAAAGAGGAGAAGAAAGAAGAGAGGAGTTCTTATCCTCTATTCTTTCTTCTCCTCTTTTTTTTCTTCTCCTCTTTTTTTTCTTCTTCTTCCTCTTTTTTTATCATGAACGATGGTCGCCGAGCGGTAGAGAGGAAACCCTAATTAAATAGCAAGTATCGTCGGTGTGAGATACATGTGGCCGTCGGTGTCGGACACTACATCCACGTCCCACAAGTGACGCGGGCTTCAACGCCCACGTCACTTGTGGGACGTGGATGTAGGGTCCGACACCGACGGCCACTTGTATCTCACACCCACGATACTTGCTATTTAGGGTTTCCTCTACCGTTCGGCGACCCTCGACGACCCTCGTTTCCGATAAAAAAAGAAGAGGAAGAAGAAGAAAAAAAGAAGGGAAGAAAGAATAGAGGAGTTCTTCTCCTCTATTCTTTCTTCTCCTCTTTTTTTTCTTCTCCTCTTTTTTTTCTTCTTCTTCCTCTTTTTTATCGTGAACGAGGGTCGCCGAGCGGTAGAGGAAACCCTAATTAAATAGCAAGTATCGTCGATGTGATATACATGTGGCCGTCGGTGTCGGACACTACATCCACGTCCCACAAGTGACGCGGGCTTCGACGCCCACGTCACTTGTGGGACGTGGATGTAGTGTCAGACACCGACGGCCACTTGTATCTCACACCCACGATACTTGCTATTTAGGGTTTCCTCTACCGTTCGACGACCCTCGACGACCCTCATTTCCGATATATATGATTCCTTACTATGATTAGCTAGCTAGCTAGTTCTACGTTTGCCACTAATATATCCATTTGTCATGTTTGAATAATAATTGCCATGTTGTAAATATTTGTAGAAACTATGGACACTATCGCCCGAGACGAAGCAAGAGAAGCGATGTTGAGGGACATAATCGCAGAAGGAAGTGATGCCGTCTCGTTGTATCTCAACGACACCGATGGTAGTCTGGAAGGAGAGGGTGAAGAAGCTGGCTCTGGTGAACTAATGCCGGTGCAAGAAGAAGAAGAACGTGAGGACGGCTCCGGTGACCGAAGCGAGTCCGGTGACCGAACCGAGTCCGGCCAGGTATATATATTAGTTAATCCTGTGCTGACTAGCTAATTGATGCATTCATTGTTTTGGTATGTACACATATTAATTAAGTCTTTGTTCTTTTTTCTAGCCCTCCGGATCGAGCACAACTGAGGTAAAGAGACGAGGCCCGAAGAGAAAGTTGAGGTCGGATGAAAGGTTTGAGATCATAGCAATCGCGCCCGACGGCCAACCTACTGAACCCATCCGAACAAAGAAGGCATTTGTTGCTCAGTGCGGGGTTCTGGTTAGGGACAAGATCCCGATCAGCATCCAGCAATGGTATAAGCCTAAGAACGAAGACCCTGAGGTGTCTTATGTCAATGATCTGCAGAAAAATGATCTTTGGACTGAGCTGAAGTCAAATTTCACCCTACTGCCAGAGGATGATCTGGAGAAGCCAGTTAAAGAGCAATTAATCAAGTCTTTTGCTCTTAAGAGGATGGCAGACCTATTCAGGAGGTGGAAGAAAGACCTGAATAGGTTTGTCAAGAAAAAAGAGACACCAGAATTCAAGGGCATATATGAGAAGATCAGAGATGACTGGCTTGCATTTGTGGCCCACAAGACATCGGAAAAGAGTAAGAAGATGTCGGAGACAAACAAGAAAAATGCTGCGAAGAAGAAGCATCACCATCACACGGGGTCAGGTGGCTACCTGGTAGCCCGGCCTAAGTGGGCCAAGGCTGAGAATGATCTGGTTGAAAAAGGGATCAAACCAGAGACAATGAGCTGGCCAGACCGTTGCCGGACTTGGTTCTTCGGGGCTGGCGGAACCTTGGACCCTGTAACAGGGAAGTGCATTTGGACGCACGAGCAACGTGACATTCCCTTGAAGAACCTTCGGTACTATATCAAAGCAGCGCAGGAAGGGACGTTCCTTCCAGACAGAGAGAACGACGAGCTCACAAAGGCCCTCGGGAATCCTGAGCACCCTGGACGGACACGAGGCACGCCAGGCTCCATTCCGTGGAAGGTTGGTTTTCCGGACGCAGGCGGTTACAAAAGCCAGGAGAGGAGGAAGCAAGTGCAACAGTCTGAACTGCAGGCGCTTAAAGCAAGGGTACTCGGGATTGAGGAACGAGAAGCAAATCGCAATAACCGACCTGCCGAAGCTTCCCCTGAAGCTACCCCGCCATCTCAGGGGAGAAGCAGCGTGGCTTCCACCGAGCTGCTTCAGCCGAAGCTTGTCTCGACGGCTCCTGCCAGCTATCCCGTGGATGCTATCACGGAGGCTCAAATTTGCCACCTTATGACGCAATGGATGAATTTGAAGGTCAAGGCGGCTGTTGGCTCTGTTTTTCCTAATGAACCCGGCGCAACTTTTCACTGCCGGCCGATTCTAGAAGGATATGCTAAGGTGATGGTGGATGAAATAACGGAGGGATTTGAGGACCTCTCGCTTGACCACCCTACCGGAGAAGGGGAGACTCGGTTGGGTTGTGCTCTGAAGACTCCATGCCTATGGCGGAAGGAGCTCATCAACCTTCTGAACTGGACGCCTCCGCCTCCTCCTCCTCCTCCTCCTCCGGCGAGTCAGGGCACTCCGCCTCCTCCACCGCCTCCTCCTCCGGCGAGTGACGACCAGGGCCCTCGGCCGGCTCCTTCTCCGGCGTGTGGCGGCACTCCGCCTCCTCCGCCTGCGCCGGCGCGCCCGAGCAGCCAGCCTCCTCCTTCTCCGCCTCGTCAGCAAGGGCGGAAGAGACCCGCCGCCGCACCGGCAGCTGCTCCGGCGCGTCGTAGTCCTTCTCCTCCGCCTCGTAAGCAAGTCAAGAAGACTGCCGCTCCGTCTGCTCTGCCGGCGTCTAGCAGTACAGCCAGAGGCGGGAGCAAATACAAATTCGGTCCTTCTCTCAAGACTCCAGAGAAGTTACCATACGAGAGGACCCCGGAGGAGAACGCGAGGATCGCGCAAACCGAGGTGGATGACTGGTTTGAAGGGTTGAAAGCAAAGAGAAATCCACCTCCGAAGGAGAAGCTAGATCGGGTGAAAGTGAAGCGCACTCTGGCTGCCCTGGCAAAACCACCCAAGTCTCCGCCGAAAGGCAACTATGAGCGCATTATTGCAAAGACATGGGCCGAAGCGTCGCGGTCGGGAAGTAAAGTCAGTGATAAAAGGCTGAAAGAACGACGAGGAGCTGGGAAACAAATTGCCCAGCTCGGCGAACAAGCAAAGCAATCGTGCCCCCCGCTCAAGGTGCCTAGCGTCGATCCGAGGATGGCGCCCGGTTATAACAATCCTGACGATTACCTTCCCGACGATGTAGATTATGGTTTCCTGGACGTGCAGATACAAAGATACGAGTACGGGAAGCCTCTCGTCGAAGATGAAAGATCTCTAACAACGATGATGCGAAGATTGCATGATTGGTACATGAAAACCTGCAGAGAGTCAGGAGGAAGGAGTACTTTGTATGTGAGAGTTAAACCGGAGCATGACCTCGTTGGAATTGGACTGTTGCATGTTCCATTTGAGGATTTCTATCAGTTCTTCAATCAATTGGCCCTCGATAAAACAATGGTCACCTGCTACTGTCTGTAAGTACTACTACTACTACTTCTGTCATTAAGTCTCTCTATATAGCTCAGCTCTTTCATTGCATGTATTTATAATTATCCTCACTATATTATGCAGATTGAAGATCGCCGAATTGAAAAAAAGACAAATCGGTGATATTGGGTTCATTAACACAAATCTCATAGATGCAGTTCAGGTTAAAGATCATGCCGCAGAAACCGAGGCCAACTTGCTACGATCATTCGAAATAAATGAACACAAAGATATAATACTCTTTCCTTACAACTTCAAGCGAGTGTTGTCTTGTGCATATTCGGTTTCCCTTGTATATTAGTCCAGGTATAGTACTGTAATCGATGAGTTATGCATGCGTGCGCAGTTTTCACTATATTCTCCTGGAGATTAGGCTTGAGAAGGGAGTAGTAACTGTCTTGGACTCGAGACGAAAAGATTCCGAGGAGTATGCGGACCTGATTAAAATCCTAAAGAAGTAAGTTAAATCGATCATTATCCACCATATCAGCAAATTTGTTCATTTCGTGATATCAAGTAATTGTTTTCTTTTGTCTGGCAGTGTTTGGAGAAAATTCAGCACAAATTCCCCGGGACTCCCGAAGGAGCTGGAATTTAGATACCCGAAAGTAAGTACTATAGTACCATGTTCCGCGCATCTCCTAGCTATTGATTCAAGCGCTAGTTTCATCAATACCATTTGGCATTCTTGCTTATCTGTTTAATTGACCTATATTTCTTGTAAAGTGGTTGTGGCAGGAACAAGGGAATGATTTATGTGGATACTACGTCTACGAGTCCATACGCCACACGACCTGTGAGCTGGGCGGGTACTCTGAGAAACAATATGAAGTGCGTAAGAAATAATATTCACAATTTTTGTTTATTACCATCATTTGTGTTGAGTTTCATTCATTCATATATACATACATATATATATATATATATATATATGTGTGTGTGTGTGTGTGTGTGTGTGTGTGTGTGTGTGTGTATTGACCCCCTTCTTGAAATTAGATGTTTCGGCAGCGGAATGAACTCCTAGGACCAGATCGCATGCGAGCAATTCAAGAGGAATTGGCGGCATTCTTTCTTGACCACGTGATCGCTGAAGACGGAGAATACTATGTGGACCAGGCGTCCGTAATTTAATAGATTATATTTGTAAAAGATAATTATTGTATATATGTAGCCGGTAGTGTCGGACGATAGATATACGAGAACTTGTTGTTCGACCAATCTCTCGGAGAAGGAGATGTGGTCGATATCACTTCTCTCTGTATGCATATATGTTCATGACGATCTTCTGTTTCCTTCGTTTGCTTACTAGCTAGCATATGCCTAGTCTTCTCTATACGTATGTTTAGTACGTAACGTCGACCAAGCACGGACATAAGAGAGGACACTTCTCTCTATTAATTAGCTATCTAGCTAACACAATATATGAAATACCTAAATTAACCCCCCAAAATCCCCAAACCCCCTCCCCCCCTTTTAAAAAAAACCAAAAACCCCAGCCACAGAAATGCTGACGCGTGGATGCCTATTGGTCCCGGTTGGTGCTACCAACCGGGACCAAAGGCCCTCCTGCCTGGGCTCGGCGCACAGGCCACGTGGAGGCCCATCTGTCCCGGTTCTGGTTTGAACCGGGACTAAAGGGTGAGGGTATTAGTAACGACCCTTTAGTCCCGGTTCAGGAACCGGGACTTAAGGCCTTTACGAACCGGGACAATAGGCCTGTTTTCTACTAGTGAACTTTCGATGCAATTTTGTATAGGGCAGTGCATAAACTGATGGGGCAAAACTGTGTAAGCAAAGTCGGATTTTTTTAACTTTTGGAATCAATACTAATAGAGTATCATTGATGCACTAAGTTGACTCACTGGTAGAAAAAGAGGCTTCCATACGCCCCCATTAGTCCCCAAACCAATCGAACCGCGACCAAAGGGGTCTTTAGTCGCGGTTCGGGAGAAGACCCGCGACCAGCTATCTGGGCCCAGCGCGCTCGGTCAACAGCTGGCGGACGGGAGGGGCTTTAGTCCCGGTTGGCCTGGCCAACCGGGACTAAAGGTCCCCGAAGGCCTTTAGTCACGGTTGGCCAGGCCAACCGGGACTAAAGCCCATCCAGCTGGCGGACGGGAGGGGCTGTAGTCCCGGTTGGCCTGGCCAACCGCGACTAAAGGCCCATCCCTATATATAGGACTCAGCTCACTTCACTTCACTCAGCTCACTTCACAATTTTCAGAAGGTGGTGGTGGGTTTGCTTTTGGTTTCTCCTATGCACACAAGGTGTTTGATGAAATGCCCGAGAGCCTATGCACACAAGGTGTTTGATGAAATGCCCGAGAGCCTATGCACACAAGGTGTTTGATGAAATGCCCGAGAGCCTGAAACAAACATGGTATGAAGTGTCCGAGCCACACTTGAGCTTTCTCATTTATTTTTCCTCCGCGATCGCGGTTAGCAACTTGAACCTTTCATGTGTCATTGATAAAATACGCATGTGTGTAGTTCATTGTTTAATTTGTATTATTTCTAGCTAGTTAGTTTAACAAATGCATGATGGTTAATTATATACTTTATATAATAATAATGCAGATGAATCGGCAATGGATGTACGGTCCCCGAGTCTCTGGCGAGTTCACTACGGGTTTGAAAGATTTCCTCGTAGTGGCAAATGCGAACAAGCAGCAAGGTTTTATTATCTGTCCATGTGTTGTCTGTAAGAATGGGAAGGGTTACTCCTCCTCAAGAGACGTTCACATGCACCTGCTGAAGCATGGTTTCATGCCAAGCTATAATTGTTGGACCAAGCATGGAGAAAGAGGGGTTAGAATGGAAGAAGATGAAGAAGGGGATGATATCGATGACATCTATCGTGATCATTTCGGTGATACTTTCATGGAGGATGATGCTGAAGGTGGGGAAGGGTTAGGTGAAGGTGAAGAAGAGGCACATGATGAGCCCGCTGATGATCTTGGTCGGACCATTGCTGATGCACGGAGACGCTGCGAAACTGACAAGGAGAGGGAGAATTTGGATCGCATGTTAGAGGATCACAAAACGTCGTTGTATCCAGGATGCGATAATAGTCTGAAAAAGCTGGGCTGCACACTGGATTTGCTAAAATGGAAGGCACAGGAAGGTGTAGGTGACTCATCATTTGAAAATTTGCTGAAAATGTTGAAGAATATGTTCCCGAAGAATAACGAGTTGCCCGCCAGTACGTACGAAGCAAAGAAGGTTGTCTGCCCTCTAGGTTTAGAGGTTCTGAAGATACATGCATGCATTAATGACTGCATCCTCTACCGTGGTGAATACGAGAATTTGAATGAATGCCCTGTATGCATTGCATTGCGTTATAAGATCAGAGGCGATGACCCTGGTGACGTTGTTGAGGGCGAGAAACCCAGGAAGAGGGTTCCCGCCAAGGTGATGTGGTATGATCCTATAATACCACGGTTGAGACGTCTGTTCATGAACAAAAAGCATGCCAAGTCGTTGCGATGGCACAAAGAGGACCGTAAGTCCGACGGGGAGTTGAGACACACCGCTGATGGAACGCAATGGAGAAAGATCGATAGAGTTTTCAAAGATTTTGCAGCTGACGCAAGGAACATAAGATTTGGTCTAAATACTGATGGCATTAATCCTTTTGGCGAGCAGAGCTCCAGCCATAGCACCTGGCCCGTGACTCTATGCATCTACAACCTTCCTCCTTGGTTGTGCATGAAGCGGAAGTTCATTATGATGCCAATTCTCATTCAAGGCCCTAAGCAACCCGGCAACGACATCGATGTGTACCTAAGGCCATTAGTTGAAGAACTTTTACAGTTGTGGGCCAGACCTGGTGTACGTGTCTGGGATGAGAACAAAGGAGAGGAATTTGACCTACGAGCGTTGCTTTTTGTAACCATCAACGATTGGCCTGCTCTCAGTAACCTTTCGGGACAGACAAATAAGGGATACAATGCATGCACGCACTGCTTACATGAGACTGAAAGTGTACGTTTGGTTAATTGTAAGAAGAACGTGTACCTGGGTCATCGTCGATTTCTTCCCCAAAATCATAACGTAAGAAAGAAAGGCAAGCATTTCAACGGGAAGGCAGATCACCGGCCGAAGCCTGCGGAACGTACTGGTGCTGAGATATTTGATATGGTCAAGGATTTGAAAGTCATCTTTGGAAAGGGTCCTGGCGGACAATCAGTTCCGCGGGGAGTTGACGGGCACGCACCCATGTGGAAGAAGAAATCTATATTTTGGGAGCTAGAATATTGGAAAGTCCTAGATGTCCGCTCTGCAATCGACGTGATGCATGTTACGAAGAATATTTGCGTGAACCTGCTAAGCTTCTTGGGCGTGTATGGGAAGACAAATGATACAAAGGAAGCACGGCAGGACCAGCAACTTTTGAAAGACCCAGATGACCGGCATCCGGAATGGTTTCAAGGTCGTGCCAGCTACGCTCTTACCAAAGAAGAGAAGGTCATTTTTTTTGAATGCCTGAGCAGTATGAAGGTCCCGTCTGGCTTCTCGTCAACCTCCGGCGGGTACGACGCCCCCCAATCCTCCTCCGGCGGGTACGACGCCCCCCAATCCACCTCCGGCGAAGAAGCAGAAGCAGGCGGACAACAAGGAAACCCGTTCCTGGATTATTAACCCGGACCCTTATGTACCTAAGACCACAAGGGTACCGGAGCCATCACTAAAGCCTCCCCTCCCAAGGCCTGGGGAACTTAGTGAAGCTGAACTCAAATTGGTCGCGTCTGCTGATTATGAGAAATGGAAGGCGGATATGAAGGCGAAAAAAGAGCCTGAGCCCAAGCAAGTATTCACTGAGAAGCAAAAGAAGTGGGCTAAGGATTTTTTGACGACACCGTCCCAAGCCGAGCTGAATATGCCTAACGACTATGGACCTGAACTTCGTAGGCAAGCAAAAATATTGAAGGAGGAAGAAAGTAAAAAAAGCGGGAAACAAGTTGACGAGCTCGGGATGCAGAAGAAACAATCGATCCCCCCGCTCATAGTGAAAGCCGGTCCGGAAGAGGACCCCGAGATCATAGCAGCTGCGGCAGCACTTGGATTGACTGTAGCGGGTGCCATGAAACAAGCGTCCGAGATGGGTTTGACTCTTCGTGCCTTCTTAGACCTTGAGGATGCGCCAGTATGTGAGATAGCATTACAATATGTGCCGAATGGGCCTCTCGTCGAGCCTGCGCAGGAAAATAGTCTACCACCACAAATGCGAAATCTGCTACGTTGGTACAAGCAATTCATAACATGGGCCGACAAAGAATATGTTTATGCGGATGTTACAGAACAGCATCACACCAAACGGTACTCTGTAGAAATTCATATGAGTGAATTGTTCCAGCTGTTCAATCTGCGCGAGCTCGACAAATCTATGCTGAGTTGCTACGTTCTGTAAGTGATTTATTTCTACCTCATCTCGTTCTTCATTGCCTGCACTATATATATATATATTGTCCTAACTATATTGTTGCGTACGCTATTATGCATATTGAAGATTTGGGAATGCAAAATAAGAAACATCCATGATGTTGGGTTCATTGACCCACATATCGTTAATGGACATGTGTTACAACATCACCCCAAAGACATGGAGAAAGACCTGTACATGTTTCTTAGAAAGCATCAACTCAAAAGTCATATCCTATTTCCTTACAATTTTGAGTGAGTGTTTCTCTCTTGTGCCCATTCTCTTTTGTTTACTCCATGCATGGTATGTCTAATCGATGAGTTATGCATGACTGTGCATGTAACGTGTCCGCAGGTTCCACTGGATTCTGCTAAATATTGAACTTCACACCTCCAGAGTTCTAATCATGGACTCTATGGATTCGGATCCAAAGCGTTGGGCCGACATGGGAAAAATGCTGCAAAAGTAATTATTTTCAATCATTTGAGCTCTATATCGATAGGTCTCTTTCGTTCATTTCCTAATATCAAGTAACTAATAACTCCCTTATTCATTTAATTTTGTTTGCCCTGTAGGGTTTGGAGACGGTTCTCAGAAGAAATTATCGGTGAATTCAAACTTGAGCTAGATTTCAGAAGGTTAGTTAATGTGGATAAGTAGCCACCGGAGACCAATCTATGTGGATACTATGTTTGTGAGAACATCCGGAGACACACCACTGAGCGGAAGGCATCAGATAGCGTGCGGAACGCGACGGATAACTTGCGGAGCAGGCTTAGTCCAGAAGCTCGCTTCCGACCAATTCAAGAAGAATTAGCAGGATTTTTCATGAGGGAAGTCATCAATCCTAAAGGAGAACACTATACCGATGACGAAGAAATTTATATGCATAGCCGAGATTGAATCTTGTTCGAAGTTGTATATGGTCATCCATCCTAATTGTGTATGGAAACTTGTTCGAAGTTGTATACGGTCACCCGAGATTGAATATATATTATATATTCCTCTTGAATTCTTCTTGTTTGAAATTTCATATGCATGTATATAGTAGCGTAGAATATGTGTACTCAAACTTCATCAAAAATAAAATAAAACACAAAATAAAATATAAAACAAATAAAACACTACAAATTAAAAAGAAACCAGGTTTAGGGGGGCTGAAACCCTAAACCTGCGGAGGAGGCCTTTAGTCCCGGTTGGCCACGAGAACCGGGACTAAAGGTCCTCCGCCCCGACGGACCACGGGCGCCCACGTGGACGGGCCTTTAGTCCCGGTCGGCCACAAGAACCGGGACTAAATCCTTAAGTCGCGGTCCGTAAGAGGCGCGTCTAAAGGGGGGGGGTCTTTAGTCGCGCATCTTTAGTCCCGGTTGCGCAGCCGGGTCTAAAGGCTGTGGCGAACCGGGACTAAAGGGCTTTTTTCTACCAGTGACTGTACCCTCCACAATCATGAGAACTGCCATAGTCACCTCTTCTCCGTAAACTTCCCAGTGACACTGAAAGAAATGCGCTGGGAATCCGTCTGGACTAGGTGTCTTGATGGGGAACATTTGAAACAGGGCCTGCTTGACCTCATCTTGACTATATGGTGCATTAAGACTGTCATTCATTGCCGAAGAAACTTTACGTGGGACATTGTTTAATACCTGCTCCATATTTTGAACACCCTCATCTCTTCCAGTTCAGCAGTATCCTCCCTCACTCATCCGTCGGGAAGTTGCAGCATCTTGATTTGGTTCTTCCTCTGAAGACGACTCGCCCTGAGGTGAAAAAAAATATGTATTTTTTTCGCCGTGTGAAAGCCATTCCAGTCTCGCCTTTGTGAACTTGAACGAACAAAGCCCAATACACGCTAGGTCCAGCCCGGCCTGGACCATTAACGTGCTTCCTAATAAGAATCTTAACCTAACATCATTCGCACGCAGCAGGTCGCCAACCCAGCGCCGCACTCGGAGCACAAGCGGCGGCGAGGAATGGCGAAGTGGGGGAAGCGCCGGACGAGGACCTCGCCGACGGCCGCCGCCCACCCCTCCACTACCGCCATCTCCGCAAACCCCGCCTCGTCCTCGCCCTACTTCCTGCCGGACCTGATCCCGCTGGTCGCGAGCCGGCTGACGACCCTCGAGGACTTCTTCGCCCTCCGCGCCGCCTGCCGCGCCTACCGTGCTCGCCTCCCGCCGTCGTCGTCCAACCTCGCCTCCCAGGGCCCGCTCCTCCTCGTCCGCCACAAGGCCTCTGCCTCGGAGGCTCTCTTCCACGTCCCCCTCCGCCGCCTCCTCCGCTTCCGCCTCCCTTGCGCCCGCCGGAGCCCCATCCTCGCCTGTCTCCGCTGGCTCTTCCCTACCCGCGTCGCCCCTGGGGACCCTAGCCCCACCTCCTTCCACTCCTTCGGCTGCCGCGTCGCCATCCAAGACGCCAGCCGCCCCGAGCTCCGCATCCGCCACCTACTCACAGGCAAGCGCGCCGGAGCCCGCCTCCCTGGCCCGCCGGAAGAGTGTGACGCAGTTATCTTTTCCGGCGACCTCATCATTGCATTCACGCGATGGCGCCCTGACATCTACTACTGCCGCACCGGGGATGCGCACTGGCGAGCGGCCTGGTGTGATGTTGGCTACGAGCTTTACAGTCTGATGTCCGTGAAAGGCACACTCTATGCGTTGACGTACCCAAATTACGGCCTTGCTACCGTCGAGCTTGACAACAATTCGGTGGTGTTATCGTTTCTTGAGGATAAGCTGAGTGCGGAGACAGTTCTGAATTGTTCGACTTTATGGCTCGCAGAGTGCCACGGTGAGCTATTGCTCGTGGTCAGAACCTCTACGTGCCATGTTTTCCGGTGGAAGTCCGGGGAGAGGAAGTGGGCGAGGACCGAAAGCCTTGGTGGTTGCAGCTTGTTCTTCAATATTAATGAGTTTGCAGGTTCCCTTGGTCCAGATCATCCGGCAGTTCGAAGGGACTGCTTGTACTTCACTGGGTGGTCTGGGAACTGGACAGAGTATTCTTTGGTTGATGGATCTTTGCATGAGAATGTTGTCGACTACCCTGGGCAAGCAGCAAGGAAGAATTTTGTACCACTGGCATGGGTCCTTCCAAGCATTTGCTGATGTAGCACAACGCATACTAGAACTGTTGAAGTTTTCAAGGTACATTTGCTCCCTAGCTAGTGACTAATTAATGGCTTAGTTTTGTGTTTTCATTTTGTTAACCATAATATTCAAGTAACTCTTTATCACCAAGTGTGTATGGATGGATATCCTGCTCAGTGCCTTCTTAAAATTCTTCACAGTAATTTTGACAAGTCCTAGAAACTAGTCTTAGTTATAGTTTGCTTATTTATCTATGACGACAATGCTTGTTGACAACAGCAAATAGTGGAATGGATATTTAGTGAATTAACCAAGTCCGTCACTTGGCAACAGAACCCCATACATATTGCAGACTGACATTGCAATCTAATTAATGCCCTTATTGGGCTTGCCTAGAAGGGTTTGGGTGGTGTGTGACGCTTCATTCGCTCGTGCAATGCGCGGGAGCAAGGATTTTCCTCCTACAACCTATTCGCGCGGATGGTAGACGAGGTCGGTGCGGACTAAATAATCAATAGGCCCAGCCCAGTAGGCCGAATATGCCTACTCCCCTTATAATGCTCAAGTCTATATCTAGCTTGAAAAAGTCGATTGTCGTCGTGATGAGTAGGAATTTTCAGTGTGCTTCCATGCAAATGACTGCTGGCATCGTGGATCCGACAGCCTTAGAGCAATGTCATTTGGAGAGGTGGTCGGACATGGATGTTTGGTCAAAAGGTTACGTAACAGTGGCCTCACATCGTGTTGAGTTGTCCACTCTGTTCAGGATTAAAGCCATGGAGTTTAGATAAAGATAATAGCAAAGTGTGATGTCACGAAGGATTTCTTAGAGATATCTTTTATTGTGAAGTTCACGAGTCCAGTTTTGATTCCCATTGTTTAGTTACGTCGTAGCTGCTGCAAAGAATCAATTCATTGCATTGTTTTCAGTGTGTTGTGCCTAGGTTTGTTTCGACTTCGGAGTATTATTGTTGTTCCTCTGGACATAGATGAAACACCCTTGACCTGTTAAGATATAATTTATGTGCCCGGGTGTTAAATTTCATGGGCGGCAGGGGAGAAGAATAGTTTCTGCTGGAGTTGCATTGCAGCGTTGCTTTGGGGTCTATAACGCTTTGAATTTTATGACGGGCAGGGGAGAAGAATAGTACTCCCTCCGTCCCATAATGTAAGACGTTTTTTGACACTATACTAGAGCCAAAAAACGTCTTACATTACGGGACGAAGGGAGTAATATTTAACCTGCTAAACGTAATGCTGTTATTTCCATGATGTTCACTTGTGTTGTATTCTTGGTCTGCCATGCAGAACAGAAATTTGCCTGCTCTTGGCGGTGGCGTGCAACAGAATGGGGGGAGGCCGTTACAGTGTGCTCTGTTTTCTGTAGCATGATGATGAAGAGAACCGTGGTATTTCTGGTTTGCTGATAGTTCTAGTGCTTTGTTCAGCTGGTAGTACTCCTTCCAATCCATTGTACTTGTCGCTGACTACGGTATAAAGTTGTACCAAGTCAACGACAAGTAATATGAATCGGGGGAAGTAGTAGTTTCTCTCGTTTGCCTTCAGTTTGCTGTACACGCACGTTTTGTGTGTAAACGAATAATTCTTTTGTGTTGATCAGCTTCTATGAAATGAAAGGATGATGGGTCCGACAGGCTCCTATAAATATATCCCGAAATAATGTGTTTGGTTGATTGTGCTGACCTGAATTGTACAGTGTTTAATTAGCACAATTGTTATTGCTTAGGTGGATCAATGGTTGTAACGTTTACCGTTAATTACAGCCCCGCTTTATGATCATTCCCCGGAGTTATAGCTCGTAGACGTAAAACGAAAGATGGGTTGTAGTAAACCGCAAGATAAAAATATGTAAAATCGACGCCATTCCCGGAATTTATTTTTTGATAAGAAAAAGGGGTGTTGGTCGCCTTTTCTAGAAACGTCGTCCGACATAATGCGGATGCACACAAAATCATAATATCACTTGAAGACGTATAGACCCGAGGAAATGCACAAGATGTCAAACCTTGACTCTATATGCGAAACGGTGACAACAATGATCGGGTGTGTTTTGTTCGGAGGTTCTTGATCTTTCATCCTTTATTTATGCCCCCAAGCTTCTTTGCCAATTGTCTATCTCCAAAGCAGCGGCTCAACAACTTTTCGTGCAAGGGGTTTGTCTCGGGCCGCAGGCTATGCGGCTCTTGAGAACATTGCAATGTTAGTTGAGCTTGTGCATGTTTTGGTTGTGCGCATTTTTGTTTACCCAAAACAGTGTGGAGCCGCATTGAGATGCACGAGATGAGACGATGGCTTCCAATGACGTTGTTCTTCTAGTGTAACGCCCTCGATGCGGCTATATCTCCCACGTGTCGAAGCACGACTTAGAGGCATAACCGCATTGAAAGCAATGTCGCAAGTGAGGTAATCTTCACACAACCCATGTAATACATAAGGGAAAGAGATACATAGTTGGCTTACAATCGCCACTTCACACAATACATGAGTAAAGCATTACATCATACAGATACAATCAAGGTCCGACTACGGAATCAAAATAAAAGAAGACTACCCCAAATGCTACACAGATCCCCGATCGTCCCGACTGGGCTCCACTACTGATCAACTGAAACGAAACAACACAATGAACAAGATCTTCATCGAGCTCCTCCTTGAGCTCGGGTGCGTCGCCTGCACGGTTTCATCGGCACCTGCAAACTGGTTTTGGAAGTATCTGTGAGTCACGAGGACTCAGCAATCTCACACCCGCGAGATCAAGACTATTTAAGCTTAAAGGTAGGACAGGATAGTGAGGTGGAGCTGCAGCAAGCGACTAGCAAATATGGTGGCTAACATACGCAAAAGAGAGCGAGAAGAGAAGCAAAGCACGGTCGTGAAGCTAGAAGCGATCAAGAAGTGATCCTGAAACTACTTACGTCAAGCATAACTCCAACACCGTGTTCACTTCCCGGACTCCACCGAGAAGAGACCATCACGGTTACACACGCGGTTGATGTATTTTAATTAAGATCAACTTCGGGTTTTCTACAACCAGACATTAACAAATTCCCATCTGCCACATAACCTCGGGCACGGCTTTCGAAAGTTCAAACCCTGCAGGGGTGTCCCAACTTAGCCCATGATAAGCTCTCGCGATCAACGAAGGATATTCCTTCTCCCCGGGAAGACCCGACCAGTCTCGGAATCCCGGCTACAAGACATTTCGACAATGGTAAAACAAGACCAGCAAGACCGCCCGATGCGCCGACATCCCGATAGGAGCTGCACATATCTCGTTCTCAGGGCAACACCGGATAAGCGAAGCATACAGGTACCAACATAACCCAAGTTGCCAAGGGACGGTCCCGCACGGTGCTCTAGTTTGGACCAACACTTAGACAAGCATTGGCCCGAGGGTTTAAAATAAAGATGACCCTCGGGATGTGCGACTCCCAAGGGAAAAAGGTAATAGGCTGAGGCAAATGATAAAATCAATGTTGGGCCTTGCTTGAGGAGTCTTATTCAAAGCGAACTGTCAAGGGGGTCCCATAAATCACCCGACCGCGTTAGCGACGCAAAATCCGGGAACATAACACCGGTATGACGGAAACTAGGGCGGCAAGAGTGGAACAAAACACCAGGCATAAGGCCGAGCCTTCCACCCTTTACCAAGTGTATAGATGCATTAATAATATAAGAGATATTGTGATATCCCAACAAGTAAACATGTTCCAACAAGGAACAACATCTCCATGTTCCAACAAGGAACAAACTTCATCTTCACCTGCAACTAACAACGCTATAAGAGGGGCTGAGCAAAGCGGTAACATAGCCAAACAATGGTTTGCTAGGACAAGGTGGGTTAGAGGCTTGACATGGCAACATGGGAGGCATGATAAGCAAGTGGTAGGTATCGCAGCATAGGCATAGCAAAAGAGCGAGCAACTAGCAAGCAAAGATAGAAGTGATTTCGAGGGTATGGTCATCTTGCCTGCAAAGTTCTCAGGGTTGTCGAAGGCTTGATCCTCGTAAGTGTTCTCAACAGGTTCCTCGTTCACGTACGCGTCTCCCGGCTCTACCCAAAACGAGAACACAAGCAAAGGAACAACTATCAACCACGATGCAATGCGCAAGCAACATGATGCAAAACATGGCACGATATGCGAGATGTGGTATTCAATGCATATGCGTGCTCCGCAAGGAAAAGATGAACAAGGCATAATCTTGACAAACCAAGTATGCCATTGGAAAGGTGAGGTGATTTCGGTTGAAATCGATATAAAGATCACCGGAATCGGATGCACGGTTTGCAAATGACAAGCAAAACAAGAATGACAAGATTCTGCCATTAACAGCATGATACTACTTAGCAAGCAACAAGAAATTAAGCTACTGCCTCCAAACATATCAGCAAAGCATATGACAGTGATCTACTCAAGATGCTTGACAAAAGATGAACACTGAGCTACGGCTAAATCACACAATAGCAGTTTCAAACAAGCATGGCAAAAGTGCAAAAGATAACAGGTTCACAGACTTAGTGAAATCAACATGCCAGAAATTAACATCAGGATGACATGTTTAGAACAAGCAAACAACCTGCTATAAGAATACAATATAGCAAAACAAGGCATGGCATGAATCTAATCAAAACATAGAACAAAAGTCCCTTACTGAACATGAGCCAAAAAGGAACAGAAAATATAATAGCGCCCATGTCAAATAAGCAAGTTTCGTTACAGTTTTCAGACTTAGCAGAAAAATTGGACATGTCAAAAACAGATAACAAGTAGGCATGTTTACGAGCTCGATGCACTCACTACAGAGCATTGCATGACAAACTAAGCATACACCCATCAAGAAGACATGGCATGGAAGCTAATCATGGCAAGAACAACATCATAGCATGCAAGGATCAACTACAACAAGCTTGGCAAAATCGAATAACATGTAAACAATCTGCCAGTAACATTTTATAGCAAAAGTAGAGCTCGATTGACTCAAGCTAAGGCACTCCATAATTACAAACAAACGCATGGATGGATAGAACAAATCCATATGTACAAAACATCTTTACTGATCATCCTCAAAAGAGGCATGGATCTCACTGTAGCAACAAGATCACATGGCATAAAAATAACAGCAGGGAATGACTTAGTGAAATTACTAAGTCCCTGAAATCAGCAACAAAATGATCCCAAGTTTGCATGCTTGTGCTAGTCACCACAAAGATCACAAAAATACATGTCATACACCCCTGTAAAGATGGCATGGCATATTACAAAACACATGTAGAACTCCAGTTCATAGGATGCACACATCAATCATGGCAAAAATGACAAAAGTGCAAGTTCTGGTAAGAATCTGCTACTAACATCACATAGCCCTCTTCTAACAGCATTTCGGGCATCAAGATGAACTCAAATGAAAATGATGCAATGAGATTAAATGGTGTACTCATCGATACGAACAATTTGACATACTACACGTACGAAACGGAGCAGCATGCAGCAAGTTATGATGCGATGAAAAATGCTAAAAATACCTGGGACTTGCAGAAAACGGGTCAACCTCTAGGGTTCGTCCCAGATCTGGATCGGGCACGCGAACCGAGGTTCGTCGGACGAACTCGCCGGAGGAGGGGGAACGCCGGATCCGGGCGCGGGGTCGCCGGATCTGGCCGGAGGAGGAGGCCGGAGAGGCGTGGCGGTGGTCGGGCGCCGCGGCGGAGCGGGACGGCGCGGGGCCGCGGGGGCGGAGGCGCGGCGCGGGGCGCGGCCGGCCGGGCCTGCGCGGCGGCGGGGACCGCACCGGGCGGCGGCGGTGGAACCAGGGCGGCGGCGCGGGCGGAGGAGACCCCGGGCGGAGGAGACCCCGGGCGGCGCGGGCGGCGGCGCTGGGCCCGCGGGGGCCGGACGCGGGCCTGGCGGGCCTCTGCGGCGCGCGGGACGGCGGCGGTGACGTGGCGGCCGCGGGTTGGTTGAGGCGGCGGGGAAAGGCGACGTGGCGGCCTCCGGTTGGCTGGAGTGAGGTGGCCGGCGGGGATGGACATGTCCGGCGGTGGACGGACATGTCCGGCTGCGAGGTGGGATGAAGGCTAGGGTTTGATCTGCGCGAAATTTCGGGGAAGACACATATTTATAGGTGGGAGGAGCTAGGAAGCTCCAAATGAGGTGCGGCTTTCGGCCACGCGATCGTGATCGAACGACCGAGAACATGGAGATGACTTAGATGGGTTTTGGGCCACTTTGGAAGGGGTGTTGGGCTGCACACCAAAGAGGGATTTGCGGTTACCCGGTTAACCGTTGGAGTATCAAACGACCTCCGAATGACCCAAAACTTGACAGGCGGTCTACCGGTGCTAAACCAAGGCCGCTTGACAAACCTCGGTCCATTCAGAGAAAGTTTAATACCCGCTCACGAAAAGAGGCAAAAGTGGGCGCCGGGGAACATAGGAGCGCCGAATTGCAAAACGGACAACGGGGAAAATGCTCGGATTCATGAAACGAACACGTATGCAAATGCGATGCACATGATGACAAGATATGAAATGCATGACATGGACAAAATGCAAAAGAAGGAAAACCCAACCACGGAGGGAATATCATATCGCATCTCCGGAAAAGGCAAGAGTTGGAGTTACAAATATGGCAAGTTATATCCGGGGTGTTACATCTAGTTCTCTTGCGGATCTTTTTTTCGTCCATTTTTCTTCTCAGTTTGTTCGATGTGGTTGGTTTAATAAGAAATGAGCAGACTCAGATTGTCGCTCAGCATGGGGGGGAACACGGTGCAGTAGACGAATGCATTTTATTTACGTAGCACATGCGGCGGGCGAGGCCACACACAGCATGCATATACAGAGAATCACGGGGCACACGTGATGAGATGACGCCGGCTCCAGACTCCTAGGTCGTCCATATCCGAACTCAATTAAGAAAACTGCGGTCTGCAGGCCACTCACTATTTTTTTCTTCATTTTTGACAGTACTGCAGGCCACTCACTCAGCACTGCGCTACTGCAAGCAAGGCATCGCGTGCCCCGACTCCTGGGCCTGTGGTACAGTGAGCTTCGACTCCGTGCATCAGGTTGACCAAAGTTTCCCAATGTTTCAAATCCTCTAGCAACCACTAGTCGCTTGCGGAATCGCTGCTTGTGGAATCACCGCATGTCCCTAGCTGCTGAAATTTGGCTGTCCCAGAAAGCTTCTCTGCTGAAGGTCACTTTGCTATGTTGTTTTAGTAGTTTCCAATGTAATGATGACTGCATCTATCTTAAGAGTCCTGGCATATGTTTGCCATGTGTGCTAGCTAACTTTGCTGATCTGACGCTCCATGTGCGGCAAGTTAGTTTCTGCTGTCTGGGTGAAGCTCTGTGTGTGTTCAGTCTTCAGAATTCTGCCTCCAATTGGTGTACACTTGTAGCTGTTTGTCCATTGCTTGGCTTGATTTACTCACTGCTCAACTTCTTCGTGCCTACTGTTGAGGGTTGCTGGTCGTATTTGGTTTCCCAATGGATAACAACATTTTGAGTTGGAACATCAGAGGGTTAAACAACCCTGCCAGATGGAAAATTATGGCAAATTTTGTTCAGAATCATCACTGCAGACTGGTATGTGTTCAAGAGACCAAACTGAACCTCATCAACAACCAAGTGATCTCTGAATGTCTGGGGAGCCGTTTTGTTGACAACTTTGCATACCTCCCAGCTGATGGTACCCGTGGTGGAATTCTTATAGCTGCTTCTGCTGATCACCTGAAGATAACAAACCTTGCGCATCTCTGTGGCATGTACTCTTTGACTGTGAAGGTCACGGACCTCTCTTGCAATTTTGACTGGATGGTTACTGGGGTCTATGGGCCACAAGCTGATAATGAGAAATCCAACTTTTTGCTGGAAATGCGACACCTCAAAACTGTTTGCTCTCCGGAATGGCTTATACTTGGAGACTTCAATCTAATGAGCAGGGCAGAAGAAAAGAACAACCAAAACATCAACCTGAGAATGCTCCGAAGCTTTAGGGCAGCGATTGATGATCTCAACCTCAAAGAGTTACCTCTCACTGAACTGCACTATCACAAAGATTAACAAGGCTCTTTTTACCGAGGAGTGGGAGGCTAAATTCCCTGATTTCCAAATGCTTGCCTGGTCTACTGAAATCTCTGACCACTGCCCCCTAATTCTCAAAAAACTCAGTAACAAGAGATTCCCTGGTTTCATATTTGAAGCTTGGTGGGCAACACAACAAGGGTTCAAAGAAACTGTTGATAATCTTTGGAAAAAAACCCTTCCCCTGTTCCGATCACATTCGCCGGCTACACATTAAGCTCACGAGGACGGCAAAAGGCCTCAGGAAATGGAGTAAGCAGATTTTGAAAGAAAGAAAATTGGCTGCAGATATTGCATCCGAGGTGATCTTCCAGCTGGATGTTGCACAAGAATCTCGGCCTCTGGCTGTTGAGGAACTAAAGTTGCGCGTCTTTCTCAAGTCCAAATTATTTGCACTAGCTGCAATTGAGAAGATCAAGTGGCGCCAACGATCTAGGTTGATTTGGATCAAAGCTGGAGATGCAAATACGAGGTTATTTCACATAAGAGCTAATGGTCGAAGAAGAAAGAATCACATTCCCTTCCTGCATGTGGGTAATAGAGTTGCAACTGATCACAATGACAAAGCTGGGGTTCTATTTGATCACCTCAACACCCTGATGGGGCAACGCCAACCTGCTGACAATTGCTTGAACTGGGAATTCATCAATATGCCTTCGCCTGACCTAAGCCATCTTGATCAGCCCTTCACTCTTGAGGAATTGCAGACTGCTATATTTGATATCGGCGCCGAGAAGGCGCCGGGGCCTGATGGGTTTATCGGGACATTCTTCAAAAAATGTTGGCACACCGTAAAGATTGACCTGCTCAATGCGGTAAATCAGATGTCTGCTCTTGATGTCAAGCACTGGAACATTCTCAACACGGCATATATCGTGCTTATTCCTAAGAAAGAGAATGCCCTAAGACCTCAGGACTATAGGCCTATCAGTTTAACTCATTGCATTGCAAAAATTCTCGGGAAATTACTTGCCAGCAGAGTTGCTCCAGAACTACAACACATCATCTTAGCTAGCCAGAGTGCTTTCTTAAGGGGAAAAAGTATTCAAGAGAATTTTCTTTATGTCCAAAACCTCATACAGAATCTACACCTTGCAAAGAAACCCACCTTATTCCTGAAGCTAGGTATTGCAAAAGCTTTCGATTCGGTCAAGTGGGATTATCTTCTCGATGTTTTGAAGCATGTGGGATTCAGCCAGAGATTCCGAGATCTGATAGCTATCTCACTTGCCTCTACCTCTTCGCGGATCATCCTAAATGGTGCTCCTGGTACACCTTTTCTGCATCGCCAAGGACTGAGACAAGGTGACCCGCTTTCGCCGTTGCTGTTCTTGCTAGCCATCGATCCACTACAGAGAATTCTTGACAAAGCTACGGAGGAACATATTCTCAGCCCAATCAACCATCACACTGCATCTGTCAGAATCAGCCTTTACGCAGACGACGCTGCCCTGTTCGTGAACCCTATCAAAGCTGAAGTGTCTGCTCTTCAAACCATCCTGGCGGCCTTTGGCAAGATCTCTGGCCTTTGTACAAACTTCAGCAAATCTGCAGCATACCCAATTGGGTGTGAAGACCAGGTTATTGATGAGGTTCTAGCTGACTTCAAGGGCGAAACCAGCTCCTTACCATGCAAGTACCTTGGGCTACCTTTGAGTATTCGCAAGCTTCGAAGGGTGGATTTTCAAATGCTCATTGATAAAGTTGCAGCAAAGTTTGCGGGCTGGAAGGGCAAATTACTTAACAAGAAGGGGTGGCTGGCCCTTATCAATTCTATGTTAACCTCCTTGACAACATACTATCTCACCATTTTTACGCCATCCAAATGGGTTGTAAAGAGGATTGACAAACTTCGAAGAAGCTTCCTGTGGAAAGGAGAAGAAGAGGCCAAAGGAGGCCAATGTGCGGTCAATTGGCAACAAGTCTGCTCCCCCAAAAAGCTTGGGGGTCTTGGAGTCAAAAATCTCATTTTTTACAGCAGATCCTTGAGGTTACGGTGGGCTTGGTACTCTTGGAAATACCCCAACAGGCCTTGGGTTGGATCGCAACTCCCTTGCACTTGTACTGACATGCAGCTTTTCAACACCTCCACAACTGTCAAGCTCGGCGACGGTCAAAGGGCCAAGTTTTGGAGTAGTACGTCGTTAAGTGGAACAGCTCCTAAGGACATTGCCCCAAACCTCCACAAGCTTGCAAGGAGGAAAAATTCTTCTGTGGCTGCTGCTCTCCACCAAGGCCGCTGGATGAAAGGAATCGAACGTCTTAGCACCACTGAAGACCTGCTTTCTTTTATTGACCTATGGCACTGGATTCAAGGGATTACTCTTTCGGATCAACCAGACGACATTGAATGGAGATGGAACGACAGCAAAACGTACACTGCTGCAACTGCCTATGATGCCCAATTCATCGGAACCATTGCGAAGCCAGAGTTAAATACCATTTGGAAAGCAAAGGTGGAGGGAAAAATCAAAATTTTTGCTTGGCTGCTAGCTCAAAATAGACTGCCAACTGTTGACCGTCTCCGTGCGAGAGGATGTGAACACAATGACACCTGCTCCCTCTGCGATCAAACGATTGAGACTGCCGCCCACCTGATCAATTCCTGCCCTTTTGCAAAGGAAGTGTGGCAAAAGATTATTGTCATGCTCCCTAACTGTCAGCTACAAACAACCTTGCCGTTCACCTCTACCACATCCTGGTGGAGAAGCTTTGCCTACGGGCAGCAAAACAAGGCAGCAGCTGCGCTTTACTTCGCCTGGAACATCTGGAACGAGCGAAACCGAAGAATCTTTCAAAACCTTTCTTCAACTGCTGATATGGTGGCTTGCTTAGTCAGGTCTGACTTAACATACCTGGACTTGGCTTTTTCGAGGCCTCTAGCTATGTAATTCTGTTCTTTTTCTCTTTTTGTCTGCCCTAGGGCTTCAGACTTCTCTCTTGTAAATTCCTAATCTATAATGAAAAGGCAGAGCACCTGCCATTAGCCCTAAAAAAAAGATCTATCCATGCACACTGCAGTGCTTGTATAAGAAAACTAACGTGGAGTCAACGAATCACGAGCTGGCATGAGCAAAACACCCTCGGTATGAAGATGTTGGAGTCAAACAAAGCATCAGGGATCATCATACATCAATGCCAGATCGATCTCTCTCTCTCTCTCTCTCTCTCTCTCTCTCTCTCTCTCTCTCTCTCTCTCTCTCCCCCTCTCCCTCTCCCTCTCCCTCTCCCTCTCCCTCTCTCTCTCTCTCTCTCAATTACATAATATGCAGTCGACCTTCGACGCACTCACGCACCCAGCCAACTATCTAAACATAAACATGAATATCGACCTATCTATGGCGACTGGCGATCATCAAGGCTGGCCGGCCAGTTTACTCCTTCATGACGTTTGTATGGCCGTAGAGTGTTAGGGTGCGCGTGGCCACATTGTAAGATGTATTTGTTGTAGTATTCCCACTTTTACCCTCCCCACGGCCATGGGGGCGGGAGCTCCTATGTGCCGCATTTTGCGGCAAATATGTCACCTGTCGCACAGGGTGCGCCCGGCTGGGCCAGGCCATTGAGGTGCCCCACGAATACGAAAAAAAACCGCAAAATAGGTAGTTCGCGTATTGATGTACCAAGGAAACGAACCCAGGACAATACCTGGTAGCCACTACCACTGATGAGGTTACGTGACAAAAATGCATCGTGAGGATGCAAAACTAAATAGCGGTAGCAGACTTAACACTATTTCAAAGAATCCTGAACAATATTCCAAAATTTGCGTTATTTTACGAAATTACGAAACATTTTTGACAAATCCGAACAATTTTCTGAAAAGGCAAACAATTTTTGAAATTTCTGAACCCTTTTCGTAAACATGACATTTTCTGAATTTTTGAACAAAATTATAAAACAGGAACAAATTTTAAAATCATGAGCATATTTCGAATTTCTAGAACCAATTTTGAAATGGATAAAAAATTTAAAAATCCCGAACAAATTCGACACTTGTTTTTCTTTAATCATGAACATATTTTGATTTTCAGAACAAATTTTCAAATGGGGAACAATTTTGAAAATCCCAAACAAATTTGAAACGTGACCAAAAAATTGAAATGAGAACAGTTTTAGAAATTTATGAGCACCTTTTAAAAACAGGAACTTTTTATAATCCGGTCTTTATTGAAAATACCGAAAAAGTGAACCAAAACACTATGAAATATTTTTGGAAAACGGAAACATTTTTCAAATTCCTGAACAATTTTCTAAAAATGCGAACATTCTTTGAATATATGTTTTTTTTGGAAACATGACTTTTTTTCAAAAATTGAATTTTTTTAAAAGCACGGAGTTTTTTAAGTTTCTGAATGATTTTTAAAACATGAATATTAAAAAATAAATTAAACTTGAAAAATAGAAAAAGAAAAAAGAAAAAAAGAAAGAGACAAGGAAAAGAAAAGAAAAAAAAGAAGGAAAATAAACAGGCAAACGAAAAAAAATACATGGAAAACAGAAAACCGGTTCAGGAAGGTTCCCAAAACCAGAAAAAAACGGCTGGGAAACTCCCATAACCGGAAACGCTGGAACACGTTAATAGGCCGGCCCAGGTTACCTCTCGATCCCGATCTCTGTGCGAAACGTCGACTGTTCAACGCAAAATGCGTCAAATAGGATATTCCACGGGCGGCTGCACAGCGACGCAGAGTTGCTCTTTGTATTGGGCCGGGCCATGTAGCTGTGGGGCGCTGTGTATTTTAAAAAATTTCTGGATTTCTATTAAAAATGCAAACCTTTATTGAAATTCCGAACTCTCAACCATGGGCATTTTGAAATTCCGAACATTTTTTTGAAAAATACAAACATTTTTTAAAGTTCCTGTACAGTTTCTTATTTTTTTAACAAATTTTAAAAACGCATTTTTTTTATTTTTGAACAATTTCAATTTTCAAACATTTTTATAAAAGAAATAAACCCGAAAAAGAGAAAATGGAAAGGAAAAGACAAAAATGAATTATTGAATATTTATTTAAAAAGTGAACAAAAGGGAAAAGAAAGTAAAATCGGCAGAGAAAAAAAAACCAAACACGTATAAATAAGCAAACCAGAATATTCCTAAAACCAAAAAACCCCGAGTCACTGAGTGCTAAATGGGCCTGCCCGGCTCACTCTTTCGTCGGCTTGTTGGATCTGTGATTCATAGAAGCATAGGTAGTTTTCGAAATCTCAATGCGAGAAACGCAATGGAGAAAAGGTTCGTGCTTTGGACGCATGGTTCAAGAGATAAAACATTTAGAAAACTGAATCTATGAAAAAACCATAAAGTTGCCAGGTTATGACAATGAGTGTGACACTTGTCACCACCAGAAAGGTGTGAGTGGTCTTTTAAAGGAATGCCCTTTAACTAGTGATTTCGGTACCTCACGCGTTGCGAGACAGAGCTATGTATCGTCTTAAGCGACCGGGCGAACGAGCCGACTCAGCAAGTAGGTTTTCTACGCACGTAGGTAGCATTTCTTCTTCTATTGTGAACTGGCCTTTCCTTGGTCCGATGTGAATCTCTATTGTTTTCTTTTTGTCTTTCTCTCCTTTTGTTTTTTTGTTTTTCCTTTCATTTCCCTTTTTTGTTTTTTCATTCCGTGTTTTTATATCGGCTTTTCGTTGTGTTTTTTTGGTATCTTATTATCGGTTTATGTTGGGTTTTTCTATTATTTTTACATTGTTCTTTCAAATACATAACTACTTCTTTCAATACAAATTCATGTTCTTGGTATACATGTGAAACATTTTTTGGTATATGTTGAACATTTTTTCATATACATGATGAATATAATTCAAGTAAATGTTTTGAACATTTTTATTTATATGTGTAGCATTTTTCAAATGCATGTTGAATATATTTTAACATGATACGGAACATTCTTCTAAAACCTTGCTAAAACCTTGCGAACATTATTTACATTACACAAACCTTCAGGAACATATTTTTGAAACATGTGAACAAATTTACAAAATGGCACATGCATTTTTGACTGGTACGGTTGGATTCTTTCTGCCCGCGGCTTCGATAGCCGGTGGTGCGGTTGGATTCATTCCATCCTCTCCCGGGTCACACTTCTGTCCTCCTCAACAACTCCCCCGGAGACTGGATCCTTTGTCGGAACAGGCTCCGGCAAGGGGATGCCCTCTCCCCCTACCTTTTCTTGCTCGTGGCAGATGTGCTTCAACGCCTTATCCGTTCTGCTTGCTCTGCGGGCCAGCTATCCCACCCGATCGACCCTTCCTTGTCGTGCCCCGTTCTTCGGTATGCGGATGACACTTTGATCCTTTGTCGCACGGACCTCCCTTCGGCGGTCCATCTTAAATCACTCCTCGACTCGTTTGCCCATGCGACTGGCCTGGCGATCAACTTTCACAAGTCTGTGTTCGTTCCTATGCACTGTGATAGAGCCGACGCTATCGCGATGGCGGCGGCACTCGGCTGTCCCACCTCCTCGTTCCCCCAACCCGTACCTGGGCCTTTCCCTCTTCCCCCTCAAACTCCCCATTTCCGCGTACGACCCCCTCCTACGCTCGTTCGACCGTTACCTCTCCGGTTGGCGTGCTCTCCTTCTCTCATCTGGCGGCAGGCTAGTCCTCTGCAACGTGGTTCTCAACAACCTCCCCACGTACTTCTCCCCCCTGGTGTGGTTGAGCAAATCGATCGTAGGCGTCGTGCTTTTTTTGGACCGGCAAGGATACTTGCTCGGTTGCTCGCTGTCTAATTGCTTGGGATAAGGTATGTGTTGATGTGCAGGAAGGTGGCTTCGGGATCCGTGATCTTCGACGGCAAAACATGTGCTTGCTCCTCAACTTCGTCCACAAGCTTCACCTCCCGGAGTCCCTGCCTTGGAAGCAGTGGTTCCTCCGCTGCTCCCGCGGCGACATCGGTGATTCCACGTCGTCCCCGTATTTTCTCCAGAGCATCCTCGACATGGGTCTGCCGACGTACAGGTCGGTCACCCGCGTGGAGTTCGGGGATGGTTGCACTACTTCTTTCTGGCAGGACAGGTGGCTCCCCGGATGTGCGTTGTGCTTCCAGTTCGAGGCTCTCTTCTCCCACTCGACGCGGCCTAACGCCACCGTCGCGGGTGTCCTTCGGGACGGCATCTCGCTCCAGCCGCGGCTGTCCGCTGTGGCCGCTTCGGAGCTGGAGGCGGTCCGGGCAGTGTTCCGCTCCGTCCACCTCTACCCTAGGGCGGATCGCCGGATCATGTCCTGGGGCCCGGAGACGCGGTTCTCCTCACGTGCAGTGTACCGGGTGCTTTCTCTGCATGGCTGCACCGACCTCACCTCCTTTGAGATTTGGGCCTCCCGCCTCCCCTCGAAGATCAAGGTGTTCTTGCGTCTTCTCACCGGTGGTCGCCTTAGCACGCGGGTGAACCTCCACGCCAAAAGCTGCTCCCCCACCCCGTCATGCGAGTCTTGTGGCACCGATGAGAGCATTGACCACCTCTTCATCACCTGTACGCGCGCAGCCGAGGTCTGGGGGCGGCTCAGCATGGGCTCCCTACGTTGTGTTGGCGAGGCTCTCTCCTCTGCACCCCCTGATTCTGTCTCTCACTTGTGTTGGAGAGACGGCCTGTTTGTTCTCCTCTGGCAGGTTTGAAAGGCACGGAACAACGTTGTTTTCAACCGCCAATAGTGTGATGCGAGTGCAGTTCTTCAGAAGGCGTCTGATGACCTCCTTATCTGGAGTAGGCGCTTCCGTGACCATGAGCGCCACCAGCTGATGGTTGTTCGCACCTTGCTCCTTGCTTGTGCTTAGCATAGACGAGTCTCTCCTCTCCCTCTGCCCTTGTTGTCTTCTTTTATCTTGTTGCTTTTATCATTTCGATGAAAACACTGTATGACTTCCGAGTCCTTCGAGTAATATATCAAACGGTGGGGTCCCCCCCCCCTCATTCTCGCAAAAAAAAACTGGTACGAAACATGTTTGAGAAAACTTTATGCTATGTAAAAAAATGTCCACACGTTTCAGAAAAAAAAAAGGCACATATATTTGGATGTTCTTGCGTTTAAAAAAAATGTACGTGATATTTTTAAGAATGTTGTACTACTATGTTTCTTATCATTGAAAAAATGCACGTTCCATTTGAAAATGTTGACCATTTCAAAATATGTTTATGACATTTAGAAAAAAAAATACAATGTAAAACAAATGTTTGCGTGTCCTTCCACTTTTTTTCTTCTGAAATACCATTTTCATGGCGATGAAATTCGCGGAATCCACGGAAGGCTTCACCATACAGCTTGGCTGTCCATGATACTCCCTCCGTTTTTTTTTACTCCGCATATAAGATTTGGTCAAAGTCAAACTACACAAAGTTTGACCAAATTTATATAAAAAAATATGAACATCTACAATACTAAAACTATATAGGATGAAAATACGTTTCATGATGCATCTAATAATATTGATTTCATATTGTAAATGTTTATATTTTTTTAATATAAAGTTAGTCAAACTCTACAAAGCTTAACTTTGACCAAACCTTATATGCAGACTAAAAAGAAACAGAGGGAGTATGATATGGCAACCCAACGACAACTGTCTTTGTTGCATATGAAGACGGCGAAATTGTGCCCTGATCAAGAACGACAGTGCCACCTCCGCTGAACCGCGGTAGCACCGTCCTGCACGTAACCCATCAGCCCGGTCGACTGTCACGCATGATTGCCGTGCAGCACAAGGTCGCTTCCGTGCTGCTCAAGTGACGCTGCTCCAGCCCACTTTGCGCATGGACCGTTGACCATATTGCTCTGCTCGTGTCGGCAGTCGCCACACGGCGACGCTGCGGCACCGGCGGCAGGTAGCTTCCACCCGTGCCAGCCACCGGGAAGTTTCGCCCAAACACACTGCACACTACGGCGAGATGCAACTATTATATATCCGACGATGGAGGCCGGATCTAGCCAGAAATCGACCGACCGGGCGGCCATGGAGACGCCTTGCGAACGGCCGGCGGTGAGGCTCATCGGCTGGCTGAGCCCGTACGTGCACCGCGCCGAGGTGGCGCTGCGCCTCAAGGGCGTCCCCTACGAGCTCCTCCACGACGACATGGCCAGCAAGAGCGACCTGCTGCTCACCCACAACCCCGTCCACAAGAAGGTCCCGGTGCTCCTCCACGGCGACCGCTCCATCCCGGAGTCGCTCGTCATCGTCGAGTACGTCGACGAGGCCTTCCCCACCGGCCCGCCGCTGCTCCCCTCCGACCCCCTCGCCCGCGCCAACGCCCGCTTCTGGGCCCGCTTCCTCGACGACAAGGTGAGCAGCAGATCTGCATCTCAGTGAACAACTGCTGCAAAGTGTACATTTATTCAGTGCAAACGATGAAACGAATGCTTGCAGTGCTGGAAGGCCCTGTGGGTGGCGCTGTGGGCGGACCCCGGCGAGGCGCGGGCGTCGGCGGCGAGGGAGGCCAAGGAGGGCATGGCGCTGCTGGAGGCGCAGCTGCCGGAGGGGAAGCGGTTCTTCGGTGGCGACGCCATCGGATTCCTTGACATAGCTGCCAGCGGGGTGGCGCGCTGGCTGGGGGTGTTCGAGGAGATGGCCGGGGTGCGGCTGCTCACCGAGGAGGAGCGCCCGGCGCTGTGCCGGTGGGCGAGGGAGTACGCGGCGGACGAGACCGTGCGGCAGTGCCTCCCCGACAGGGACCTCGTGCTCGCCGTCCTCACGCCCCGGAGGGGCATGTTTGTGTCCACGGCCAAGGCCATGGCCGCGCACAAGTAGGCGCTGCTTGTATGTGTGTGCACGGTGGAGCTGCCGTGACAGTGGATTTCGACGTGCTATGCACTATGAAGGAATCTTGTTAGAAAAAAGAGTACTACTATGAAGGAACAATTTATGGGAAATGATAACTGACTAGCGTCAGATTTTTAGCCAGTTTCTGCGAACGCATGAGCTATCGTCAGATCAAATGCATAAATCTTAAGTAGAGAAAAATGGCAGCGCGCGTGGTCATTGTTCAGCGAGCGGAGCTGCCGTGATGAGTGACGACAACGAAAACAACACTCTTTTTTTTTTTGACTGCAACGAAAACAACACTCTTAGCATCATGTTGGTGTGCCAGTTTAGGGGTCCCTCATCATTGATTATGGTTCCTAGCAATAATCCTAGACTCACGGGACTATACGGCCTTTTACGTGATTTTCTTCTAAACTAACCTCTCTCCCCCATCCCTGATTTTCAGCGGGGGTGGGGCCCATGCTCCCTCTTCTACAATCCCGATCCCCCACGTCTGCTATCTCGTAAAACCTGTAATCGGCTCGTCCGTGCGTCTAGCATTACCGTGGTTCCTAGCCTGGTGGGCCGTGATGAGGACTCCTAAGTCGGTTCCACCCTAGGCCGTGTTGGGCAGCTGATGACGAGATACATGAAGACTCTAAAAGCTTTGATGTTCAAGAAAATTGGATTCCGTATTTGTGAAGGACTACCCTCCATCGACGTAGGAGGTCTTCAACCTCCCGACGCAGCCATCCTCCAATCCAACCCATCCTTAACTGTCGGCCTTCATCCCTGCAGCCGTTTGACGCTACCATGCACCTCCTCGTCACCCGCACTGCTCTCAATGTCCCCATCGCCGCAACCATCCTTCTAAGCCCCACCCACTCCATCTGATTTGTAGAAACTTCGGCGACTCCCGCACCTAGGGGCGGATCTACAGGGTGGCCAGGGTCGGCCGCGGCCCACCCTGAGATTTGGATCTACATATACCTATGTCTCTAACTACGCCAGAGAGAAAGAAACGGCCCAATAACGCAATCCAGGGAGGAGAACACTCGTCCTCCTCCCACAGCCGCCTCGCCGTCAGTTTCCCCTACCCGACCCGACACCCAGCGCCTTGCCGACGTCGCCGTTCCTCGTGTCCTCGTCGGTCGCTGCCGGAGCCCGGATCCCAGCCGCCCCGGAGGCTCCCGCCCGCCTCCTGCCTTCGAGCCAGCCCTGCTGCGCACGGCTGCGCCCCTGCCCCCGCCGGCCACCCTCCTGCGAAGCCGGCGGGCCTCTGTCGGTCAGTCATCTTCCGGTCAGCGCGGTAGTCAGTCAACAAGTGAGTAACCAATTTCGTACCCTAAAATGCCTCAATTTCATATTTAGGGTTTGGATTTTTACCCGAATTTTCTGCACATGAACACATATATAACTTTGCACATCATTTATGCCTCAATTAGCTCTGTTGACATAATTTATTTTCATTACAAAATCTACTATGTAGGCTTGTTTATACGAAACTGAGATTTACTTGAGAATTTTTAGTGTGTTTGTAAGACCATATAAATATTTTTTTTTGTGATATTGGTAATTACCCTCTATAAGTGATCTAAGCGCTTTTATATTTACGAAGGGGTAGTTGCAATGTCACATGTCATATTGCCTATAAAAAAATTTGCGGCGGACCACCCTGTCGTCAAATGCTAGCTCCGCCACTGCCCGCACCTGCACATATGTTAACCTGCTTCCTCGCCTCCATCTGGCAGTGTCATGACCGTTCCGTTAAGATCCTAGCTTGGCCTCACCATGGCCGACGCTCGTTGGTACGCTCCTCACATTGTCCCCGCCTTCAGTCTCAGGCAAAGTTGAAAATTGACTGAGGCACATTTTTTTCCATGCACCTAAAAATTAGCAATCGCACCCCGCAAAAAAAAAAGATTAGCAAGCACGTTTATTCTATGAAGTGTGATGGACGCCCAAGAGCTCGAACCCAATGGCAAAGTACATGACGGACTGGGGCAGAGCGAACAGGTAGAAATAGCCGTGCCCATGCACACAGTCGTAGCACCCGGACGCCAGGAGCAGCGCGCCGACCAGCAGCTCCAGCCAATGGAGCCGGCACCGCCGTTTCAGACGGCGGCCCTCCGTGCCCGGCGTCGGCCTACCGTTCCCGGACTTGCGGGTGACGATCCACTCGTTGGCGCGGCCGGCCTCGAAGAGCCCGATGAGGATGGCCTTGAACCGGTGCAGCGCCATGGCGTTCTCGAACGCGACCCACGGCACCACCAGGTGCGCCGACCGGCGCCACGGCGTGCCCGCCGAGTTGAGCAGCGTCGTCGCCGTCGGGACGCACACCATCTGCCACGCCGGGATGCGCACCTGCGGGAACAGCGTCCTGGCCGGGAGCAGCACGCTGAAGAAGAAGAAGGTGAAGAAGGTGGACACCACCCGCCGCGTCACGAAGAAGTTGTACACGATGTAGAGCTTCTTCCACGCCGGCACCCGCTCCGCGGCGAGGATCTCCCGGAGCATCTTCTTGAAGAGGAGCGCCGGCCCGCACGACCACCGGTGCTGCTGGGACCGGTACGCCCGGAGAGAGCTCGGCAGCTCGCTCTTCACCACTATGTCGCCGACGTAGACGAATTCCCAGCCGAGGAGCGCCGCTCGGAGCGCCAGGTCCATGTCCTCCGCGGTGGTCCGGTCGTCCCACCCGCCCGATTCCTCGATGGCTTGCCGTCTCCATACTCCGGCGCTTCCTGATTAATTAATAAGTGTACAAAAAGTCATTCCCATGCCAAGAAAAACTAATAGTAGAATCTAGGAGTACGATTGAGCTCATTTTCACTTTATTAGACTTTTGTAGAAAATCTGAAAATTCAATTTGTAAGGTTTCTTGCTTTGAAAATGGTCAGAAATTAAATTAAAACACATTAATTTCTATCTAATTTTTGTTTTTGATGTAAAACCAACTAATCTGAAAAAACAGAGTTTTTTGTTTTACGAAAAACAGAGTTATCCATCCATAATGCATTAGTAGTGCATGGTTCCCCCTCAAAAAAAAAGTAGTGCATGGTCTAGCACTTAGTTACGCTATCCTTGGTTATAGTAACTTTTCTAATGCCTCCAACAATTCACAAGTTGAAAAGAATTTTCATATATTTTAGTCCCCTAGAATTTTTGCTCACTCGAGGAAAGACATGAAAATTCATATTAATACAAAACATTATTATTATATTAAAAGCACAAAAAAAATATGCAACTATTGTATAATTATAGTGCGATTGGGTAAATAAAACTTTAAAATAAATTATACTTAGTAGTATAACCATATTTTTCACATTTATATACACATGTTGCACATTTCAATAACGCATATGTTGCAGATTTTCAAAGTGCAACAGTGTATTTTCTAAATAAAAACAAAAGGGACAAGGAAAAGACCAAAAAAATAGTTGCACATTTTTTATATACGATTGGTGTGTATTAAAAGTTCAAATGCAAAGTAAAAAGGTAATTTATCCAAAAGAGAGTTATAGAGGAAAGAATCTGAATGAAATTATAAAAAAATTGTGCAATTTTTTCACTGGTCCAAAACTTGTCTATTTTAAAATGGATATAATAAACAGAAGAGGAGCAAGTACATGAGGGTGAATTTTCTACCATGCATGGGTATACCGTGCATACAACATCCATCATCCATTATTACTTTGAGATTCATGCTATGTTTTTTTGTTGCTGACAAAATTTCTACTATTACAAGGGAGTTTGTTGGTTTCATTTCCATCTCTTCCACCCTTCCCATCGATACATATCCTCTCCCATCAATTTTTTTCAGGCCACGTGATAACCCCCATTATTTTTTCTTTTCCAAACCGAGCCCAACCTTCTGGTTTTCGAGGAAAGAGATCCCGTGAAAAACAATCAATAGAAATCAAATAAATCGCCAATAGCAAGAAATCGTGCAAGCAAAACAACAAAATCAATTTATGTAATTGTATGTGCACAATCTCAATCATATCATATATTTCTTTACCATCGCCTATGGATTCCCTCCTCAAAACATACCTCAATTTCAACCCAATCAAAAATTTGCTATGCTGAACCACTAGAATAAAGTTGCCCTGTTGCAACACAAGAGCATTTATCTAGTTTATCTAATTTCAAAGTATTACACATTGTTTTGTTGTGTTTTTTTTCTTATTTCAAAATGCACCCACATTTTCTTATACACAACAAAACATCATTGTGCACCTTGAAACAAGAAACAAGAGCTTATTGTAGTTTGCAAAGATATTAAACATGGACAAAAGTTGCAAAAAAAAGAACATGAATCTCAAAGCAATGGTGGACGATATATCCATTGCATGATAGATACAACCATTTAAAAGACAAGTAATTTCAGACGGAGGGCATGATGTCCCCTGTCCGTACATCATGGAGTAATATAATATACTTATGGTACAATCCTGGGTGTAGATGAGCCCGGGCTTAGAATTGGATATTCGCTTGAAACAATTCATAGAAAATTAAAAAAAAATCAATTTTTGTGTGCAAGATAGATAATTTGGTGCGTGAGGTGCGCTCCAAATTTCAGAGCATTTGGACATTTGAGTAGCTCTCAGCAAAAAAGACAAATTGGGTCAGAACAGTATATGAACAGTACATTATTTAACAGACCCCAAATTTGTCTTTTTTGCCGACAACTACTCAGATGTCCAAATGATTTGCAATTTGGAGCGGACATCTCGCACTAAACTATCTACCATGCCCCAAAAATTGGATTTTTTAAAAAAAATCTAGTATTTGTTTTGATTTTCTTTTTAAGCGCAGGTGCAAATGATCCTGCGAGCCAAAACGCCTCACCCTAGATATATTAATTATTGAAACAATGGCAAACAATGCCAAGAATACATACCATTGTATCCAAAGAAGTTACAGAGTGAGGACCCAGCTTGCTGCTCCACCTTGAAATGGTAGTCCATGGACATCTCCTGCATCCTCGTCAGCAGACACTCGTCTGCGTTCACTACATACAGTACTCAAAATTACTTCTCTCAGCAACCACCACCTTAGCCAGCGGTGCATATGTAATCGGACAGGCTACGTACACAATCGAACGTACCGAACTCCCAGCGCGCCTGCACGAGCGCGAGGCCGGGGTCGCGGAGGAGGAGCGGCACGGTGCGGGAGAGGAAGTCCGGCGAGGGCTGGAAGTCGGCGTCGAAGATGGCGACGAACTCGCAGCCGCGGGCGTAGGCCTGGCGCATCCCCTCCGTGAGGTTGCCGGCCTTGTGGCCGGCCCGGTCCCGGCGGGCCTCGTACCTCACGTCCACGCCGCTCCCGGCCCACCTCTCGCACTCCTCCCTCACCAGCTCCTGCATTTGCATTGCATGCAGATAAACTTGAAGACGATTTGCAATGGCAACTTGGTCGAGAGGTTGGTGGTGGATCGAGCATCAGGGCAGCTACCTTGATGGCGGCGTCGGTGGAGTCGTCGAGGACCTGCACAATTAATCGGTCTGCCGGCCACGTGAGCCTGCAGGCCGCCCCGATCGACAGCTGGTACACCTGTTCGTTTTTTTACAGTACATGGACACGCTTGTCAGCAGGGCGCCGTGCGTGCATGCATGCATGCTAGGTTAACTGCTCCGTCCTGAATTAATACCTAGCTACCACGCAGTAGCTCGATCGCTCTCGATCGACACTTGAGCTCGATCCATCCTCTCGAGTTTAATCTCACAAGAACAGATCAATAAGTTAACTAACTGAGACATCGTGCATAGTAGTAGATACGTACCTCTCTTTCATTGTACATGGGGATCTGGACGAGCACCATGGGGAAGCAGGCCCCAGCAGACTCCTCGTCGCGCGGCGGAATGGCCGGCCGCCGGCGCCGGCGGAGCAGCTTGGCCGCGGCGCTGACCGTCCCGAGGAGGACCTTCTCGGCGAGCACCATGAGCGACATGGCCATGCACAGCATCACCGCGCCTCGGAGCAGCGGCACGGAGAGCGCGCCCCACGCCCGGAGCAGCAGCCGCAGGAAGGCGGCCACTGCCGGCGGGAATGAGACGATCAGCCGGTCGACCGCGACCGTGAGCGCCTCGCCGGCGCCGGCAAGCATCGCCGCCAGCCGGTGACCGGCTGCATGATGATGCATGCTCTCCTCCTGGCTGATCTGCGTGGTGTGTGTATGCTACCTTGTTGCATGGCTGGTCCAGCCGCTGGACTCTTCACTTCTCGGGGTCGAAATGTCGCTCGCTTCGCTACACAGCTTTGTTCACGACCATAGTCTTGCTGCCGGAGGCACTTCGTCCAGGCGCAAGTCTTTTTTTTTTTGAGATATATATATATAATCGTCGAGGCGCAAGTTGACTGAATCCAATGCGCCACTTGCTAGGCGGGCGGCCCACCACAGCCCATTAAACACTACCAACCCAACCCAACATCTCGATCGCGCATATCGCATCCACCCCGTCTCTCCGTAGTGCCCCTGCCCTGCGGCCATAACCTTCTTTAACTAAGAATGCAAAACGACACCAGAGATTGGTAGGAGCAAAAACAAATATTTTCTGCAGGGAAGGAGCAAATCAGCAAAGAAATTTGTTTCCACTCCACCAAGGTTTTAAACATGTGATGATGAAGTTTCAATGAGATTTCGTCAATTTCGGAGACTACTGAAGTGTTTTCAATTTTTTTTAGTACATGTATTAAAATGAAGCATGCTTTGTTTTTTAGAAATTTAAATCATGGTTTAATTTGGATGGACCAATGATGATTTATGCTGTCATATTGTTTGTACCCCTTATTCGTTGGCCCTCCCTCAGTTGAATTTTGTAGTACCACAACTACATTCGTATCCTGAGTTCCTGACGGGGTGTAATAGAGTTAACCCGACAGAACAACGGCTTGATTATCAATGATTCTGTATGCAAATCAAACTCGTGTTAAACTGACATCATGGTATTTAAGTGGGAACGACATCACCTGCCACTCGCCAGAGTCAAACACAATTTTTGCCGTGAGATACCCCGTAAGGTTTGCCTTGTACTTATACATGGACCATACATGTTCACCCTTTCCAGTTGATTATAGAATCACAATGGATCAATATTACATAATATTAAATTGTGATCGATACAAATCAAAATAGTGTGTGTTAGGCTCAACTACGCTGATTCTGTTCGATTGTGCACGTTAAAATTCCCTCACAATTTCAATCAGTGCAGAGGTTGAGATTGAAACGAAACCATGTCAGCGTCATCTTGGAAGAGGCTTGGTGAGTGCATGACTTGATCAACTGAGGAGGTGAATCATACTTCTAGGTCTCTCATGGCCCCTTCTCTCGCACAAAATGAAAATTGACCTTCATGTGTTTTGCACGAGCATGAAACGCAGGGTTGGTAATGAGGCATGTGGCGACGAGATTGTCACACCATAGGCCATGCTCATGAGATTGAGGAACTCATAGTTCCCTTGGCAAAACTGCAACCAGGTTACCTCAGTCATCTCATTCGTCAAGGCCTCGTACTCCGCTTCCATCAAAGACCGCGGCATTGTCGATTGCTTCCGCGCACTACAGAACAAGTTCAATGCCTGTAGATCAAATTTATGTTTTAGAAGATAAATCCATGTAAACTGACTATAATCATTCAAAATAACATAATATACAAAACCACCAATAGAAGTAATTGTCGGGCCCCATACAACGGAATGAACAAGTTCAAGCAGCGCATGGGTAACATGAGTGGAATCTCGAAAAGGTAATCGATGAACTTTTGCGTGTTGATTTGCACCACACACACACACACACACACACACGACTCAACAGAGGGTGCAAAAGCAAATTTATTGGACGTAAGAACCGGCTCGCCAACACTTTTGGCCTAATCTTTGATGCCACATATCTAACGAGAGCTTGACACCGAAGAGAGCACGATGAATGAGGGCTTGAAGCTGGCACTGGATATATACCCCATAGTGTGTGTGATGCATGTCAACGCGCAAAAGTTCATCGTTTGCCAAGCCAAACACAGGGTCTTGTCGTGATATACCCATAGTTCTTGCCTTGTATTTATACATGGGCGATACTTGATCTTCAAGGTTACAATTGATTACAGAATCATAGCGGATCAATCTCTACAAATCACATCGTGATTAATTGATACAAATCATAACAGTATCCGTTTGGCTTAACTACACATATTCGATTAGATTGTGCTCAGCTTGAACTTGCCTTATCCATTTCTAGGCCCGGTCTTACGGTGTTTCAACCCATCATTGTCAAAAAAGGAAAAAAACTATTTGCCAATTGGAAAGGTCAATTCCTATCTATTGCAGGCAAAGAAATCCTTATTACTAGGTTGGTTTGTCCAATCGATCCCTGCCTTCCTTCTCTATGGCCGCTTCACATCTTTCTATCGGGAGTTTTGAGGATGTCGATAAGCGATGTCGCGCTTTCTTCTAGACGGGGGACGATCACGTCTGCCTGGCATGTGAGGATCTCTGCACCCCATTTAGCAAATGCATTGTAGGTTTCCGCAGTGTTTGAGCCCGCAATAAATTTCAGCTTCTCAAATCCGTAGGTAAAATTCATTCTCCTTTTCTTTTTGCGGGGAAAATTCATTCTCCTATTAGAACTACTCCATCTGAATCCTACGTCGCACAAGCGTACGGTTGGTACAACGGTAACTACATAGGGAGCCAGGGACACCTTCATACTCCTATTTGGAAGGATGTTCCTTTTGGTCCCGATCTTTTTTTCTGGATAACTTAGGTGTCAGTTACAAAAACACGACTTCTGCGGGCTACGGCTTGGGAGAGGCTTGATGAATGATCTTCTCCACGGCCGGCCTCGTGCCTGACTTCGGCTGCAGCTTTAAGAAATAATCAGCAATGTATTCAGTACTAGTTTTAGAAAAGGAGGTTGCACCCCGGCCTCTGCATCTGGACGATGCATACGGCCACTTTATTAATTATTAAGCACAAAAGACCTTACAAAGTAGTACATCAGTAAGCCTAAAGCCACCATCTAGGCAACATCTGTCGCTACTCCTACCCTCTTGATGCAGTGGTGCCGAATGTCCGAGACTAATACCAAACAGACATCGCACCAAATCCTAACATCTAATGCCGGATGCGCCATCCTAGCCACATACCGGGACTGGGTCACACGCCGGTCCGCCGCACTTACCGAGGCTGCCGCCGCCTTCTTCCACCGATCCATCTCCAGAGCAGGTACTGACGCACAGACCTTGTCAGGCCTGCCGTCGACGCCACCATGGCGCCAGATAGCTCGACCACCCTACGCTCGTCCATCCAGCCGTATCCGTCGTCGATATGCAGCTGCAACATGCCGCCACCACTCGTCGTCAATGACACGGTAGATACAATGCCGCACCACCTGGCAACCTCCACACCATCGCCACTGCTAGAGCTACTCGGAGCCCACCATCCACAACATATCTCCCGCGAACAGCAGTTCCTCCCAAGACGGCGCCTCCATGGAGGATACGACGCATAGGACGCCGCCGCCGCCCAATCCAGACTGAATTTTGGACTTTCGTCCGGGAGGGGGTTCGGGGGTGCATAGGGGGGGACCTCGGCTTCGCCTCCAGGAAGGGTAACGGCGTCAAGTGACGTCGCCGATGCCGGGCCGAACACGCCGACCAAAGTTTCCTCCGGTCCCCATCCTATGCCATCAAACCTCCGTGTACTCCGGATCCGGCAGGCCACGATCCGAAACCCGCGCAGATGAAAGAGCCATGGGGCTCAACCCACCAGAAAGGAGGATCGAGAAGAACTCCTTGTAGATCTCCAGACGCCGAATCCAAGGATCCGACGTGGCCAGCGACGATCATCACCACCCCGCGGCGGCCGACGGAGTTCGAAGAAAGGATCCAGATGGATCCGATCTGGATCCGGCGGCACCCGCGACCACCGGTCAGGCCCACGCAGCCACCATCTCACGACACGCAGGTCGCCACCGCTGCGCCGCGCACGACGCCGATGGGAGACCCGCCCGCCGCGCCGCCGGACCCCACGTTCGCCCGGCGTTCCTCTGGATCCCGTTGTCCTGCGCCAACCAAGACGGAGAGGATGGGAGAAGCCCCGCCGCCGCCCAGCCGGCCAGGCTTCGCCCGGCGGCGCTATGGACGGTGGCGAGGAGGGGGAGAGGAGGAAGAGACTCGAGGGGCGGCGGCTAGGGTTTCCCCCCGGGTCGCCCGCGGGGGCGACGCAAGGGGTTACTTTGAGAAACAATGAGCAACACTAAAACAACTACTGTAACTGTTGGTTGCTGAGAATCTATCTACTAGTGTTATCAATGCAACTAACAGTTGGCTGCTGGTCTAATTTTGGTGCCTAAATGAGACAGTAGAACAGATGGTACGAGAGGCGGCAGAAGAATTTTCGAATGTTCGACAGTTTGGTCCGGTGCTTTCTGGTGCGTAAGAAACCATTTTAAATCACGTCCTGGCTTGTCATGAGTATAATAAGGCGTACCCTGGAACAACGCAAACAAATAGAAATATTTAGCATGCCTGGTGCTTCATTCATCTCAGGTGCAACCAAAAAATAGTCCCAGATAAATGGCACTGAATAGAAACAACAAGAAACGCTCCAAACGGACACGACAATAAATAGCACTGAATAGAAACAATAAGAAACATTCCAAAGATGTACGAGAAGGCGGCAGATGGATCAAGCATGAATCATCATGAATATATGGCATCAACACTCAGAAACCAACAGTCACAAGCCACAACGGTACAAGGTTTGATGCTCTCACCAACCTGAAGGGTGGATGCTCATGCTCAGCTTGATGCTCCAATCACACCAACCCCCTGTAACTGGAACAGAGCCAGACAATTTACTGACACGGTGTGGAGTCCAACAACTATCATGGACCATCAAAGGATATATCAGAATACATCACATTAACAGCAGTAGGGCATAGCAACTTTGAGGAGTGGATCAGGCACTTCAGTTGAGCAGATTTGAATGCATTTGCTGAGCCAGCTGATGCAAGACTATAATTTTCTGTCTGTACAAAACACCAAATATGGATAATTGCTCAAAGGAGATGAGAGGTTTCATTAAATATGTACTAGTACTGCATTTGCATCCTTACCGCGTTGTCAGTACTGCGATTACTGCATTTGCATTCTTGACTGTAGATACTTACCGCATTGTCAGTACTACAAAATGCCAGAACCTTCCAAAATTTATAACTAGCAAAAATAGAACATCTAGTGAATGCCAGAGTGGAGCAAATCAGTGGAAATATCAATACACTACATTGTCAAACGCCAAGGGGGCAAGTAAACCGTAGCATGGTAAAGGAACAACAGGAAGATGCCAAACTCATGAGATATTATTGTTTCATTCATACTGCGAATTTACAGGTGTTCAGAGCAAAGAAAGGGTGACACCATAGAGAAAATCTTAGTATCACAGGATTTACAGTTACATCCTTCAGAAGAACTCAGTCTAAGCGATCCAGCAAGACTTCGAAACAAGTGGTGCTTGCAATTACATTTACTAACTTGCTTACGGAACTCGTTTCAACTCTTCACTAACATGCACATCTGGGCATTCATGCAACAACAGTAGAAGATCCTTTGTAGTAGTTTGGAGCTTGCTTTCCTCTGGTTGACGATTATCCTGAAGAGTACTGTCGTGAAACAGCCGCAGTGCACGCTCTGCTGAAATTTCTTGCACAAATTTGTGCAAATCTTCAAGTTTTCCTCTACGCTGGGCGTCGAGCAGCAGCTTTTCTTTTAGATTGTTGGGAAGACTAGCTAATGCACTGTTTGAAGGACAACAAAAGGGAAATATAATAAATGAGAATGACACAAGAGTAGCTTTATACAAGAAAACTGTTATTCGCACGACCAGAAATACAATTTACCTAGTAATTCCCCGAACAAGACCCCACTTGAATCCGACATCCGCAGATTGCCTATGCCCAAGGTTGAACCCCTGTTGGGCAATATCCTTCTGCCCTTCGGTTATACCATCCCTATAGCCCATCTACAGAGAAACCAAAAGCCTTATTTTCAAACTTCTTCGATATGGACGCAAATTCATGATTCATAATTACTCAACAATCATGTACCTTATGAAACTGCTCCTGCCTGTGGTCCCATTCTCTTTTCAAGTCAGAATCATGCCCTGGAGAATCTGAGGCATCACCCCAGACATCATAGTCCGCAGCAGCAGCAGCAGCATCACCGTTGCCTGAATGGAAATTGGTGGAAAACAACTAGTTGTGAACTTGTCATGACATGGAATGCTAGTATTCAAGTTCAAACATAACCTACATTGTTTAATTAAGCAGAAACTTGTAGCCAAGTAACATACATGGCAACAATAGACAGATAGAAGGCCTCAAAATCTAGTGATACTACATCAGAGCAAGGCTAGAGCAGTACCATGCCCATTGGTTCCTTCCTCCCGTGATGGTGATGCCTCCACATGTAGCTCTCCCAGGGATGCTGCCAAACCCCTCACGTCCTCGGAGCCGGCCATCACGAAACCAATCTGTACCTGAAACGTGGAGTGCCGATGAGAACGGTCAGGCAGCAGCTTATTTCCCCCCTTTAGTTCATTGGCCAGTATTATAAACATATTGCCAATCGTTAACTTGTCCTGCCTCTTTCACTAAAAGGCATCATCACTAACACCAAATACCCCAATATGCAATGACCTATGCCCCTCTTTCTTCCTCAACCACAAGCTGCTCCAGTTGCCACCAGCTACAGAGAGCAGCACTCCAGAGGGAGCCCTTCCCTTTGTCGTTGTAATGCTTTTCTCCACACAAAACATGCGCAGGGCACTGTAGTTTACACAAAGTTTGATCCACATCCAGGACTTGGATGTGCAATACTTATGGCACATCTAGACGTGCTTTAGCAAAACTGTATCTTCTTCTACTCAACATGCGTATGGTCTGACACTGGTCCGAGAAGAGCAAAATTATTTATACATCTCATGGACATACACAGAAATTGTTGACAGACAGTAATTCACGTTCACCCAATCACGGAAACTCTCACAGAGAGCATGAAAGTTTACATCAAACCTTCCTCTCGCTCCGCATCCATCCTGGAACCTAGCTAGGGCTTGAAGGGATCGCAGAACTCGTGCAAGGAAGAAAATAAAAACGGAAGACGATGGAGCCTTACCTGACTCTGCTCGACTCGACGGGGACGGCGAGGCCGGGAGCGGAGGGGGGCGTGCGAGATCTACTGGGAAGGCGGCGGCTGGTTGGCTTGGCGGGGGCGCCGGAGGAATCCGACGACGGGGATCCGCGGGGAGGCGGCGGCGTCGGCAAGAGTAGAGAAGAGAGCGAGCGGCGAGGGGATAGGACTCGTGGACCAGCCTGCGTTCCAGAGAGACCGATGGCGCCCTCCTCCTGTCAGCCGTCCATCGCATATCCAACGACCACGGCCGTCCAGGATTTACCTTCTCTTTCTTGCAGTCTCTTCTCTTGCGTTTTTTGTTAAAGCAAGAGAAAGTGCATAACACGTTTTTGCATGTAATTGGACATAACAATTAAAGGGCCCGCTGTTTTTCTCTCCCGAGGGGCGACTCCCAGGGCGACTTAGGGTTCCGCTGGTCCGCCGCCGGCCGCCTCCCCGACGGCGGCGCGGGGGCCGGTGTTCTCTGTCCCAGGGCGGCGCCGGAAGGTGTCGTGGCTGGTTTCTTGTCCCAGGATGCTGCCGTGAGGTGCCATCGCTGGTTTTGTCTCTCTACTACGAGCTCTGCTGCCTTGCTGCTGGAATCCGTGATAGATCAATCTGTCTGTTCAATCGACTGGATCGGATGAACATCTCAAACATGAGATTTTGAAGGTCTCGTGAAGAAAGTTGTGCTCCAATCTATTCAGATTGGTTGCGTTTCTAGTGGTGGTGTTTTGGTACCTGACCGCTGGGCGTGATTGTTTCAATTACCGAGGACGGAGCTCCGTGCTGGGGCTCGACCGGTTGCAATGAAAATATTATGTTGGAACTGCCGTGGGATGAGGAAGCCCGCGGCAGTTCGTGCACTCTTGGGGGTCCAAGGGCGGGTGAGGCCGGATGTGCTTTTTTTGTCTGAAGCTCATCCGTGTAAAGCTAAGGCAGAAAGGTTGAGGAGGAGACTCGGTTTTGATAGCTTGGCGGTAGCGGAAAGTGATGGAAGAAGCGGTGGTCTAGTGATGTTCTGGTACACAGGATTGGGAGTCACATCTTTTGAAGTTCAGGCTAATTACATTGACATCCGAATTAATGAAGCAAGTGTTAATGGGTGGCGCTTCACAGGTTTCTACGGAGAGCCGAGTGGAGAAAGGAAGCACTTGTCCTGGGATTACTTGCGGGAGTTACATGCAATGATAAATTTGCCGTGGCTAGCGGCAGGCGATTTCAACGAAATACTACATGCACACGAGAAGGACGGTGGATTCGCAAGACCACAAAGAAGTATGCAAATGTTCAGTGATGCTTTGTCTGATTGTGAACTAGATGACCTTGGTTATACAGGAGACCTGTTCTCATGGCGTCGAGGCCACCTACGTGAGCGTTTGGATCGAGCAGTGGGGAATATGCAATGGGACTTGTTCCCTGGTTTCGCTGTTTCAAATGAGGAGTTTGATAAATCTGATCATCGGCCGGTTCTTATTAATACCGATTTTAACCTGGGGGTGCAGCCTAGGGGGGCGTCAGGAACCCGCAAATTCGAGGCGCGGTGGCTAGCGGAGGAAGATATTGAAACAATCGTTCAAACTGTGTGGGACAAGCGCAAGGAGTTGGGCTCTATGCCACTAGCGATCAGCACTGCAGATGTTCATGTGGCTCTTCATCGCTGGGATAGAGAGGTTCTTAAGGGACCTCGTAACAAACTCCGGGAGTTGCAGAAAGAATTGAACGTAGTACTCTCGGGACCATTATCAGATGAAGCAGTGGTTAAGCAACATGACCTACACTTGCAGATTGAAAAACTTCTAGAACAAGAAGAAATCTACTGGCTCCAACGGGGCCGGGCGGACTGGCTTACTAGGGGAGACAGGAATTCAGAGTTCTTCCATAGGGCGGCTAATGCCGGCGGAAAAGAAATTTTATCAAGCGTATCCAACGAGAAAATGGTGACTGGATAGAGGACCAGGATGATATTCGTACTCATGCTGCAGATTACTTCTCCTCTTTATTTACTACAGGTCAGCAAGCCCCGGACATGAATGTAATTGACAAAGTCAAACCAAGAGTAACAGATGCAATGAATGACGAACTAAACAAAGCATACACCCGAGAGGAGGTGAAGAAGGCCTTGTTCAACATAGGCGACCTAAAGGCCCCAGGTCCGGATGGTCTCCATGCAGTCTTTTATAAGAGGTTTTGGCATATCATTGGTGAGGATTTGATTGATGAAGTGCTCATTGCTGTTAACTCGAAGAAGATCCCTGAAGGATGGAATAACACCACTATTGTTCTTATCCCAAAGGTTGAAAATCCTACGGTTATAACCCAATTTCGGCCTATAAGTTTATGTAACGTTGTATACAAGGTGATTTCCAAACTTCTGGCTAACCGGCTGAAATATATTTTGTCTGAGATCATCTCACCAAACCAAAGTGCATTTGTTCCGGGACGCCTCATTACGGATAATTTTCTGGTGGCCTTTGAATCTTACCATGTGATAAAGAAGAAAACTACGGGCAAATATGGCACATGTGCAGTGAAGCTTGACATGCATAAGGCGTATGATAGGGTGGAATGGAGTTTCTTGCAAATGATTCTTCTACGTTTGGGCTTCACGGCAAATTGGGTGGACCTGATCATGGAGTGTGTCAGGTCGGTGACATACCAGGTACGGGTGAATAACGTGCTTACTGATTATTTTATTCCTTCCAGGGGGCTCAGACAAGGGGACCCCCTCTCCCCTTACTTGTTTTTGCTCTGTGCAGAAGGCCTTTCAAGTCTTTTATCGCATGAGGAGGAGTCTGGGAACTTATTGGGAGTTAAGGTGTGCAAAGACGCCCCCTCGGTGTCACACCTTCTTTTTGCTGATGATTCATTAATCTTGATGCGAGCAGACGCTACAAATGCAACTAGTCTTCGAAGAGCTCTGGATGATTATTGTACAGCTTCAGGTCAGATGGTGAGTGAGGACAAGTCTACCATCTTTTTCAGTACATGTACACCCGTTGAGACTAGGGTGGAGGTTTGTACCACCCTAAACATAATGGCAGAGGCGATTACAGACAAATACTTGGGGCTACCCCCGATTGTGGGTGTGGACCGCTCTGATTGCTTCCAACATCTCATTGATAGAGTACTTAGCAGAATTAGAGGGTGGAAAGAGAAGTTACTATCTTATGGAGGAAGAGAGGTTTTATTAAAGTCAATCATCCAGGCAATTCCATCTTACGCTATGTCAGTGTTTAAATTACCTAAACAGATATGCAGTGCTATAACTTCTGCCATGTCTAAATACTCGTGGGGTGATGATGACTTGAAAAAGCATATGCATTGGTTTGCCTGGTGGAAGATGTGTGTACCGAAGGAGAGAGGTGGTATGGGATTCAGAGATTTACACTGCTTTAATTTGGCTCTCCTTGCAAAACAGTGTTGGAGGCTTCTATGTGAACCAGACTCTTTATGTGCTACAGTCTTGAGAGCAAAATATTTTCCTGAGGGTGATCTACTTAATTGCAGTCTTAAGAAGGGTAGCTCTTACACTTGGCAAAGTCTTTGGTATGGCATTCAAACTTTCAAGAGAGGGAATATATGGCGAGTAGGAGATGGGTCACAGATAAATATATGGGAGGACACATGGATACCAAGCAGCCCCACTCGAAAGGTTATGACACCTAGAGCTAACATTGTGCTCACCAAGGTGTCTGAATTAATTGATGCGGATAACAGAGTGTGGGATGCACACTTGATTCATGAGTTGTTTTGGCCAATTGATGCACAACGTATTCTGAATATCCCATTGGCTGTAGGGATGATGGAGGACTTTGTTTCTTGGCATTTACATAGGAGTGGATCATTTACAGTGAACTCGGCCTATCATGAAGAATGGGAGCACCAACATGGACGAAAGTTGAGGATGACTAACTCAATACAAGCCTCAAGTACTAGTCCAGTTTGGAGGACCGTTTGGAAATTGAATGTGCCATCAAAAGTAAAAATCCATGTGTGGAAAACTTTACTCGGAGCGATCCCATGTCAAGGAGTTCTTGCAGATAGACACATAATAACTAGTTCTCAATGCCCTTTGTGTAACTCAGATTGTGAGAGCATTCGACATGCTCTCTTCCTATGCCCGCGCGTTCAACAAGTTTGGCGCCTGCTTGGTTTGGCATCAGTGGTTAACGAGGTTTGCATGATGGAAAGGGAGGGCGGCTCAGTTATGGATGATCTGCTTATGTCCAAGAACCCAACAAAGGCGTTGGTCTGTGATGTCCAGCGCAATGACCTTGTTGCCACAGCGGTGTGGTATTTATGGTGGGAGCGACGTAGCTATACCCATGGTGAGCAACTATATGAACCCACTAGATCGGCGCAAGCAATTTCAGCACTTGCGAAAAATTTCTCAAGAGCAAATTCAAAGAAGGGCAGAATAAAGAGACATGGCTGGGAGAAGCCATTGGAGGGCATGCTTAAACTGAATTTTGATGCTGGTTTTGATAGTGACAGCGGCACCGGGGCGACAGGTGCGATTCTACGGGACCATACGGGCTTCTTTGTGGCAGCATCATGCAGCAACATCCCATTCGTACAAGATGCGGCAACGGCAGAAGCACGGGGATTACGAGATGGACTCCTCCTTGCAAATGAAATGGGATGTAACAAAATTTGCGTAGAAGGTGATTGCATGGAAGTTATTGAGATCATGCAAAACGGAGGAAACTCACTTGGTCCGGCAGCGGCAATTTATGAAGAATGCTCGTTTTTAGCTCGTAATTTTATTTCAATAGAATTTTCTCATTGTCCTAGGGAGGCCAATATGGCGGCAGATTTGTTGGCTAGAAATTCGGAGGTCTCTAGAACCATTGTCTGGAAATCGGAGCCTCCGGATTTTCTAGTAGATGTATTGACAAACGATGTATCAATGTTTGCACATGAAATATAAACCGCCATAATGGCATTTCCCTCAAAAAAAAAGTGCATAACACTACTCCGCAGGTACCAGATTACCACTAAGGATGCAAGCGGGCATCCGGCCAAGATCAGTGCAAATCGAACTAAATTTGAGCAAGGCGATTTACGACTAATGATATTTATTTTGACTACATTGCGAGGTGGATCGGGCATTCCTGCCGCATCATCTGTGAGAATTATTGACCAATAAGGATATTATTTTCTTTATTTATTTTTTGTTATAGCTCCAATTCAAAGAAACTCGCATTGCGACGCCAACTGAGTGAGCAATTGACATAGATCTTTTCTTCATACTCGACTAGCTCTGGATTGGGGATAACGAAAAATTTCAAAACTTGTTGGCATCTCGATTGAAAAAGACTCAATAGAAGGAGAATCACATGATATCGTTCTCCAAACAAACATGAGTTGTTCTAAAGAATCAACATAGTCAGTTATTAATATAATTCCTGAAATACTCGACTCTCAAACCCGATCGTTGGAGACGAAGAATCTACTTTGGTTGAATTGTACAATGATACCGAGAAATGACACTTTTTTAGGGAAAGAAATTCATACCGGGCACAAATTACTTGCTCCCTAGAAAGAAAAAAACACAACATGATTGATGTTTCGAAGGTATTATACTTTTTCACTTCCTTTTTCGCACGGAGGGCACCGATCCATCGACAAATAAAGACGCTCCTCCGAGAGTTAAGGTGTGATATGGACACAATAGTCATCCTGAAGACCAATTTTCCCTTTCAACGACAAGGTAGCAATCTCTACCTTGTGTTAAAAAAATACGGCCATAAAGCCCAGGGTTTTACAAAGAAGAGTCCCAAACCATGGTCGGCGCATCAAAGAGATCCGATGATCAAATTTGAGCATCATTTGTCGTGCGACGTCAAGCTCACTACAAGAAACTTTACCGATGACCAATAAACCGCATGCAAGGAAAATCAATCGCGCCACCATGTTGCTGGGCTAGTCCAACCGCCCCACCAGAACAAAATAATGTAGCGGTTGGACTTGGCATTTTTCCTTAAACTGGCAGCCCCAATGATGCTTTGGTTCGGTGGCGTTAGCGCTAATCGGGCCAGGTGTGGGTCAATACGAGTAAAACTCAAAGGATAGGATGATGACGTTTACAAAAGAGTTAGGTCAAAAATGTAAAGTTACTAATTACTAAAAATGGGTTCCTAATTTATCCCTCATCAAAAGAAAAGAACGAAAAAAAAAGGGCGCGACGCACGTCAGAGGAGAGGAGCCGGTTCCCCCGGTCTTATCCGCCCGACGAAATGGAAGCCTGCGCCTCCACCAGCCGCGTCCTCCTCCCTTTCCCTCCCCGCGCCGCGCGGCCGGCGGCGGCCGCCTGCCCCCGGCGCCGCCGGGCGGGGGCCGGCCGGAGGAGAGGGGTGCGGCTGGCCACGGCCCGCGCGTCGCTCGACAGCGCCGCGGTGCTCCTCGACGCCGCCGCCGCCGTCGGGGCGGGGGCGGGGACGGGGACGGGGTACTCGCAGGCCAGCTACTACACCTCGCTGGGCCTCTTCGTGCTCTCCGTGCCCGGGCTCTGGTCGCTCATCAAGCGCTCCGTCAAGTCCAAGGTCTCTCTCCGGTCCCTCCTCCCCCTTTATCCTATCCAAACCTGCTTCCTTGCTTGCCCTCTGTTTCTGTGCTTATTCCCACAGTCTGTCATCCTTTCCATCGTCTAGTTAGCTCTCGTTCAGTCCAACCTAATTAGGTACTGTATTACAAGTTCCTTGCAATCGGTCGGCAGATAAGTATGCAAACAAACAATCAGTCAAATTAGTTGGCGTTCGTGTTTAAGGTACAAACTGATGCCTTTTTTTGTTGTTGTTGTTGATAAAAGAAGGGCTCTCCCCTTCAGATTTTCATTAAAGAAACCAAAGCAGTTCAAGCTACTACAACATCCAGCGAAACCCCGACCGAACCTAGCTACTAGACACTAAACCAACTCTCCAACGGTATCCTTTTCGAAAAAAAAAACTCTCCAACGGTATGACTGATGCCTGCCTCGGTAATCTGTAGATCTCATCTTTCGGAAGGATCGGTCGAAATAAGGTGACACATGAACTAATAGGGAGCTAGGTTTGCATACATCTTGGAACGATACGTTGTAGGATTTCAAGTTCAAGGTCTCCTGCAAACTTGCTTCCTCCCCTTTCCCTGGCCTCTGTTTTTGAACAATCTGGCGATTATATAAGGTCAACTGTGATGCTAATTCATGCTATTATTATTATTGGTTCCACTTTTGCTTGCTGTGCAGCAGTGTTTCTTTCTGTTTGTTGTTTGCCAGGTTAAAAAACGGTATGTGGTGTAGTGTATGTGGGTTGGTTTCCCAGTTTTTCATTTTCTGGCTGTAATACTCTAGGTTGGTTGGTAGCATAGCAGCCATGGTGCCGGAGGATGCTGGCTCTTTTATGTATGACTGCCGGGGAGGCTGGACTTGTTTTATCAGTTTCATGATGAAATGAAACCGGTCCTTAATTGGAAAGAAATATATGCGATTATCAACCAGGCTCATGTATTTTTCTTGGATGTATGTATTCCTTGGTTCTTGGTCAGTCATAATAACATTTGTTGTCATCTGCTCCGAATTGCCCAACGCAGATTGTGCAGAAGACGTTCGTCAGGGAGGAAGGGCAGCCGACGGCGCCGAGTCTGGTGGCTGGGGAGATCCTGTCCTTTTTCACGCGTAACAGTTTCGCCGTCTCTGACCGTGGCGAGGTCATCACGTAAGTAGCACGCTGGCTTTCGACCTTAGCGCCTGACATTGCTCTGCAAGTGCCCAAAATAGAACCATCGAACTATTTATACCTCAGCATTGTTTGGCAATTGCTTTGCTTGCATTGTTGTGGTCCTGAAAGCATCACAATCTTATGTAAACTGAATTCCACTTTAGTATTGGACAATGGACTTGTATTTTGGTGTTTCAGAGTTATAATTTATAAAACACTCAATTTGGCTGTGTGACCATACTAATAATTGTTGTTACTTGGAGTGCTTTGCGTCAGATTTACATTTGATGGGGCTAGTTTGGTATGGTACAGGCGATCAGCTCACTTGCAAGATGTCATCTAATATCTGATCCTTACTGGTCAACTGTTGCACAACAAGAGTAGCTATTATAGCAGCTGTATATGTTGTTCATGTAATCTGGCACAAGCTTATGGGTACAATTTTTGTGTTTGACTGCATCGTAAACTGTGGTATTTTTTGTTACCAAACAGCTTCGAGGGCTCAATGACACCAAGCAGTGCTCAGGCAGCACTGCTGACCTTCTGCACCGTGATTAGCCTGGGGAGTGTCGGGCTTGTTCTGTCGATCGCAGTCCCAGAAGGCGGCAACAACTGGTTCTGGCTTATGACCTTAAGCCCCTTGGCGTACGTCCCTACGAGCGACTCTGCAAGCCGTAATCCCAAATGAAACTTACGATACCAGGTGTAGTAACCGTCTGCCTGTTTTTCGATGGATGTTCCAGGGGAGTGTACTACTGGACAAAAGCATCGAGGAAAGAGGAGATCAAGGTGAAGATGGTCTTGTCCGACGACGGGACCAGCGTGTCCGAGATTCTGGTGCGGGGCGACGACGTGCAGGTCGAGCAGATGAGGAGGGAGCTCAAGATGAGCGAGAAGGGGATGATATATGTGAAGGGGATATTCGAGACATGACCGATGGCTTTGATGCCTGGAGTATAGTGACCAAGCAAGCAGTTCAAACCAGGCTTTCCTGTGATGCGATGCAATGTGAAGGTGAGAGAGGAGGTGAGGGTGGGTCTTGGTATCCACGGGCAAATCTGTGTCTTGGCTTCGAGAAAAAGAGATGGTTTTTGTCGGGAATTCGGTATGGCTCATAGGTCCAAATTATCCCAGTATCTGTACCATGTTTGTATATCAGCTACAACTAATGAGTTACACTCACATTGATGCATCTACAATGTATGCGGTCTAACAGAGAACCCTAGGCCATCTCTAGCCTCATCGAGAGGCGCCATAACCACTATCGCATTTTTGAGTATGCTCATTATCTTCTTGTGAGCCTGAGAATTGGCATCTCCAAGTCTTTAACCGGTTTTAGAGCATGTGCCTGAAGGTGAAAGTCCTGCCAGCAGTTTTTGATCTCTCTGGTGCACTTTCAGGTTGTCAGGAGCACACCCTTTGCATCCCAAGTCCACCTCTTAACATATGTTTCTCCAGTTATCTCAGTGATTGCTACATACCCTCAACTTGGGTATGAAACAAAACCCATCAGGGCCAAAACATGCAGAACCTTCATACATGCATGCTTCTTACCTTCATGAAACTCTGCTATGGATTCATCCTGCTTCGTATACAGAGGACCTAAACACTCATTTGCTTTCTTGAGGACATGCCATTTGCAGCAGCAACGATGAGGTATGTTCGGCCTCACATTGTGGATTGCCACTTCCATGGCCCGATTTCAGCTGCATAATAAGAATGCAAATCAATTAACTACCGGAAACCATTTAGGCCTTGTTTGGTACTAGGGTTTTTGAGAGGATTGGTGGGGATAATCCCCACAGGGATTGGGTGAAACCCCAACCTTCATCCAATCCCTTCAAATCCCCAATCCACTAGGTAGGGGTAGTGTATTGGGTATTGAGAAAAATGCACTAAAGCTTGGGGATTTGTGGGGATAAAACATGTCAAATACACTAGAACCAAACGGTGTTTTGGGATACGTGGGGATTTAGGGGTTTGACCAGGATAATCCCCACCAATTCCGGATTTAGGGGTTTGACCGGGATAATCCCCACCAATTCCCTAAAATACACTAGTACCAAACAAGGCCTTGGTGTATCTTAAATTTAATAAACATACAGTTGCTACATAATCAACCAATCATACCTGTCAAGATGGTTCTTGGCGCTTCATCAGCAATGCAGTCAAACCAATGAAGAATAGATACAGTTCATCAGCAAATGCGGAAGAGTTAAGTAGACCAGAGCAACATTTGGTAAAGGAACAACAAGAATATGCAAACCTCAGGAAGAAAATATTATTATTGCCATTCAAACCGTGAAAGTACAGGAGTTTCATACAAAGGAAGGGGTGACATGATAAAGAAAATCTTAGTATCAACAGATTTACAGTTACATCCTTCAGAAAGAATCAGTCTAATAAGTGATTTCTACCAGACTTCGAAATCAGTATCAACAGATCTACCATTCCATTACGACCGCGGACCTTTCATTCACTCTGCTTAATAAAGGGGTTGCATGCATCATTCTGATGCAGAGGCCGGGGGTGATCCTCCTTTTCTAGAAAAAAAACAATTCCATTACGACCTTTGCTTAAGGAACTTGTGCCGGCTCTTCAGGGACCTGAACATCTGGACATTCTTGCAACAACAGGAGAAGGTCGATTGGAATAGTTTGGAGGCTGTTTTTCTCTGAAGGGTCATTATCCTGATGAATACTCTCATGAAACATCTGCTCTGAAATTTCTAGCACGGAGTTGTGCAAATCTTCAAGTTCTCTTATGCGGCGGACATCGAGCAACAAGTTTTCTTTCCGGCTGCTGGAAAGACCAGCCAATGCACTGCTTTTTTGAAGGATAACAAAAGTAGAATACAATAAATGAGAATGATAGAAGAGGGAGTCTTATCACAAGAAAACTGAGATTGGCACAACCAGAAATCCAGTTTACCTAGTAATCCCGCGAACAAGATCCCACTTGTATCCTTGCCTAGACCCAAGATTCCAGCCCTCTTGTTCACCTTCGTTCCGCGCTTTCGTTATGCCATCCCTATAGCACGTTCTACCAAAGAAACCGAAAGCCTTACTTTCAAACATTTATCACAACAAATCTATATATAATGTGAAAGTACATTCAATAATGAATCTAATGGTATTGATTTCTTATTGTATATGCTAATATTTTTGTTTATAAACTTTGTCAAAGTTTACAAAGCTTGACTTTGACCAAAGCTAATACGCGACGGAGGGGAGTATATATGAAAGTACATACATGCCAAAGTGGTGCCAGTGAACGAGACATGCATGCCATCAGTTATACCTGGGACAGAATGCTACTGACCTAGACTCCTTGAGTGACCCACTTGAAGTTTGGTGACCATCAGTCATATGCAAGTCTGGATCTAGACATACTTGAACCGGCCAGCAGGATGAGTTCGGTGTCCCATGATGTAATTTGCTCCAAAGAAAATTACAAAAACTATGCAGCGTACGGGAGGAAAAGGAGAAGTTAAAAAAGTCAAATGAGTTGTGTACTGTGTACACTTACATATACTGCAGGCTGACTTTCAACCGCTAGCGTGGATCTCCTCTTCAGTGACGCCTTGCCCCTCCTCCTCCACCATCTTTTCATCATCCCATGTTCGGAACTCCACCGCAGGGCGATTCGGGAGGAGATGAGCTGCATCTCTGATGGCCTCCTCCAACGCCTCAACGTCCCGAGCGGTCGCGCCGATGCAAATGATCTCGACGGCAAGATGCCTGAGGGAAGAGAGGTGCTGGATGCCAAAATCAAGACCGCTGCCCGCGTCAAACGGAACCCACAGCTTCTCAAGCCTCGGCATGGCCCCGGCTCCAAACATCAGTCCTTCCCCATTGCTCCAGCAGGTGAAGTGGAACTCCCTCAGACATACAAACATGCTGCTGCGTATGATAAGCCGCTGTTTGGGAGCAGCTGATTGCGACGTCAGCCAGAGAAACAGCAAAGCAGGTAACTCTCCAAGGATCTCTAGCGCTTCCTCGTCTACTGGATCGATATTGATATCTAGGTATGTGAGCTTGTCCAGTGACGCAATCCAAGGAGGAACTCTGGGAAAGTTGTAGTACGTGCCCATCTGAAACTTTTGCATGAGATGAGGGGAGGGGAACCAGGAGTCCAGTAAGAACTCCATTGAAGAGCCATGATAACTACGAATGCATATAGATCGAAGGCTGAATCTGCCCAATTTGCGCAGCGAGGATACCAAGTTATCCACAAAAGTATCTTTGTTACTGTGTGTACTGACAATATACCAGCGTAGCCCAAGGATTTTCAGTTTAGTCAGACTGCCCAGCTCCAGCAAACACGACGCCATGCTGTGCCGGTTGACTTTGATATCTGATAGCTCCTGCAGAGCTTGCAGATTCCCAATTCCTTCAGGTAATTCCAAATTACCGACGCGCAAACATGTCAAATGTTGCAGCTGAACAATGCTTTTGGGCATTTTTGTGATCTTTGTCCATCCCATATCCAGAGTCTTCAGATGCTGTAGTTCTCCTAACTGCTCAGGGAGTGCAGAAATACTTCTAACGTGGAGTCGCAAATACTTCAACTGGAAAAGCTTACTCAGATGCTCAAAACAGTTGCTCTCCATCTCCTCGCCATTCTCAATATCAAGTACTCGCAGAACACGAAACTTTGAAAGAGAAGGCATCTTTTCAGCATACCCGACAATACTGAGCGAGCGGCAATGAGAAATGATTGCTGTTGATGGAAGCATGATGTGCTCTTGGTCATAATAACTGAGAGATAGCCTACGGATCTTATGCTGAAGGACTAATAGCTCATTTTGGTTGCCGAAGAAGGTGGCAAAGTTTTCTTCCATCGACTTAGATGTAAGGAGATCCAGAATCATATCATGCACTCGGCATGAAACGACTTGACCGTCATATTGGATTTCCACTGGCTGAAGCATACTTCTATTGATAAGATCATTAAAATAACACTCTCCTATTTCCTCCAAATCTCGTCCACCATTTGTATCAATGAATCCTTCAGCGATCCACCTCCTTATTAATCGATCCCTCTCAATCTCATAATCCTCCGGAAATATACTTAGATAAAGTAAACATGTCTTCATATGGTGGGGAAGATCATCATAGCTAAGAGAAAGTATCCTTCTCATCTCTTCTACACCGGGGTCCTTTCCCAGTGTGGAACCGATCGAATTATACACCCGCTCCCATTCTTCATTTGTGCTATCTTTATTAGCCAATAAGCTTGCTATTGTAAGAATTGCTAATGGTGAACCACCACACCTTTTTAATATTTCCGAGGAGACTTCTTCCAATTGAGGAGGACATATATCTTCTGAGCCAAATATTCGTTTAAAGAATAAACTCTTAGAGTTGGCTGTCGTCAGAGGCATTATTTCATAGACATGATCATGGTGTCGAGAGCAACATGACTTGGCTATATCAATACTACGTGTTGTCGTCATTATTCTGCTTCCCAGATCATTCGGAAACAAAGAACATTTGATAATCTTCCATGCTTGAGTACTCCATATATCATCAATAACAACTAAGTACCTGCAAAGTGCATGTTTTGCAAATCTCATGAATAAGGAAAATATATGAACAAATAAATAAAATGGCATATTTCCTTGTCGTCAAATGTTAGTAAATCATGAGGATCATATAGGGCTTCAGGTTTTTTGAAATTCACTGTTTATGGGGACAGAATCTTTTCTCTTTTATACATTATTACAGACAGCCATTTATCCCCTTCCCTAATGGTTTGGCCACACCACAAAAAGTTGAATTTATCAAAGCACTATTCAGAACCCTTTAGAAAGATAACCTCATGAACTGTGAACCAAAGCCTCTTCAGAACTGCATATGCTTAAAATGAAACAAAATCATCTGTATTTAATTTAATTAAACAACAGTAAAATGTAATAGAATGTCTAAGTTAGTAAATAAACATCAATACTGAAGAAAAAAAATGATGCAGTACCATCAGCCAACTCCTTATTAAAAGTTTGTGAATGTACCTCTTGTTCTTTAAAACTTCTCTTATCTTGTCAATGAGCTTTCCCTCGTCCTGTATATCTGTGCTAGGAAGCTCTTGCTGGCAGACTTGAGAGAGTATATTTCTTAAGATCTTACTCACATCTGGTTGTTGTGACAAGGAAACAAAAGCTCGACATTGGAACTGGCCTTCCAGTTTACGAAACACCTCATTGGCAAGTGTAGTTTTACCGAGACCCCCAGGACCCACAATAGATATCACCTTTTGCTGCTGCACCGATGCACCCATCCCCTCCATTAGGCACTCGATGAGCTCGCTTCTTGGCTTGTCAATACCGACAAGCCCGTCTGGCTCAGCATAGAGTGAAGGCAAACGGGGGTCGATGGCCCTTGAGATGCTAGGTTCGAAGGTGCGCTCATCGAGCTTATACCTCATACGTCGCTTGCTTGCATCTTCAACACGTGCCTTGAGCCCCAGGATTTGGCTGGATATTTGATGGCGCGCCCTCAGCGCCTTGAGCTGCTGGACCACACTTTGCACAAGCCCTGCTGCCTTAGCACTGTCGGTTTGGGCAAGGCTTTTCATAAAGTCGTCTATGCAATCCTCAATGTCATAAGACATCTCCCGGACTTGGTCCCTCCATTCCTTGGTCTGCAAATCAAGATCACGGTCCACCTCTGCCAGCCTCTGAAGGAGCGCGTTCATGCTGCTCAGCTCATCTTTCATGAACCCCACCTCCCTGTGCACACCTTTCAGCTTTGCGTACTCCTCCCCGAGCAGGGCGGTGAGCTTGGCGATGACAGAGGTCATCACTCCTGCCAAGGCGCTCACCATCTGCGGATGCTCTACGAGTGTAGCTACCAAAATGCCCAGTTTTGAGAGAATGACCCCAAGCTTCAGCACGACAAAGCAAGCACCTGGCAATATATATATGTATGCGTCACTAAGAGAAGTAGGTGTCATACTGAATAAGAACCGTAATTACAATCATAACTTTACAATTTAGTAAAAAGAGAAAACCACTCACATGCCACAGTCAATTTCTATCAGAATTCAATCGCTCTCCAAATGACACAAATATACCAAAGAAGTAGTAGAAATGAACTCCTGGTACTGTGGTAACATAGACACATGAATAAATGATAAGAAGCTGATAAGAAGAGCAAGCTATCTCACAGTCATCTTATCCAGCAAGATCTATGTGAAGGAACACACTAATACTTCTGAAACAGCAACAGAAATTTCACTGCAGAAGCTGATAAGAAGAGCAAGCTGATCCATACCTGGCTATTGGACTGGACGGAAGCCAGGCCAGCGCCGCCGCCGGCGAGATCACCAAATCCGCAGAGACCCCGCCGGAGCGGAGGGCGGGAGCCGCTCGTTTCTGCGATGGGCGTAGAGGTCGTGGTGGTGGCGGCGGCGGCTGGGAGCGGCGACCGTGGAAGCGTGGGCGGACGGCGGGTGTAGCTGCGGCACCGTGAGAAACTGAGAAGAGTGAGTGGCCGAGATTGCCGACTGATCCACGGCTAAGCTAGCTTTGACTTTGATTTTTCTTTTTCTCCTATCGAAAATGTTAGGCCAGTGCCGTCTCAATCGTTAGGCCAACTCCAACGGAATGTGCGCTTTTTTGCTTTTGCGTCGGCAAAACGGACACGGTCCTCCCTCCTCCCCCGTCCCCGTCCCCTCCCGCGACGCTCCCATGAGCGCCGGGGGAGGAAACCCTAGCCGCCCCGCTCAGGCCCCCCCACCTCCTCCCTCCTCCCCTCGCCACCGTCTTGGCGCGCTGGCGGGCGAAGCCCGGCTAGCGTAGGCGGCGGCGGGGTCTCCTCTCTCCCCGCCTTCGTCGCCCGGCTAGCGTAGGCGGCGGCGGGGTCTCCTCTCTCCCCGCCTTCGTGGTGCTGCATCGCTGGATGTGGCCATCGTGGGATGGCGTGGCGCTGAGCACGGGGCGCGGCGGTGCGGCCTCTGGAGCAGCGCCGCAGGTTGCTGGTGGTGGCGTGGAGGGCTGTGGGCGGCAGTGGTGCGCGCCGTGGAGCAGATCGGCAAGTCAGGCGGCGACCCCCACCTCCCTCCTTCTCCGGCGGCTTCTTCCTCGACCTTCTCACAGTTTCGACTGGCTGGAGCCAGATCCGGCCATCCAGGGCTTCGCCGGCGCCTGTGTCGTCCTTGGTGGGCGGCTCCGTCTACGGTGGTCGGGGGATCTGGCGTCCAGAGGCGCGCTGCAGGTGTGCCGGGGGAAGGGAAAGGAGGGGCCTTTCCAGCTCTCCGTTGAGGCGTGCTGGTTGTGGTTTGTTGCCGGATGCGGAGCCGAGGTTCGGGTCTTGGACTGGTGGGATGCGGCGGTGGTGGCGGAGCGTGCCGGCCGGGTCTGCGTTTTTCCGGCGGGCGGCGCGGGTTGGGGCATCGGCCCGGCGTGGTTGCTACTCCAGCCGTGGGCGGCTACGGTGCTGTATGGTCCTTGTGGCGGCCGTCCGGTGGCGCGACGGCTACACGGTAGATCGGCGGCTCTGCCCGCGGCGACGGCTGGCTCTACTCCGGCGTCTGCTCGTCTGCGGTCGGACCGTGTCGACCTTAGCTTCATCTCCTCGTTGTCCAAGCTTTACTTCTGTCGAAGGGCTGGCCCGCTCCTAGTTGCGGTCCATCATTCGTCTCACGCCCTGTGCGGCTGGACCGACCTCGTCTCGCACACGGTGTCGTCGGACCGAGCTCGTCTCGCGCATGGTGTAGCAGGACCGATCTCGTCTCGCGCACGGTGCAGCAGGACCGATCTCGTCTCACACATGGTGCAGCAGGACTGAGCTCGTCCCACGCTCGGTGCGGTAGGACGAGTCGATGGAGGCCTGTTTTGGCTGGCCTATTGGGTCTCGGCGCTGGGGGTGTCAGGGGTGCGAAAGTCGGATCTTTCCGCTCGTCTCTTTGGTTGGGGTAGCGGCGGATCTTGGGTGAGATGGTGTCTAGGTCTTGGGGTGCCGGGGCGGCGGCCCTGGGGGTGGTGGTTGCGTGGTGCTCTTGGGCCGAGCCCGTGGCTTGGTGCTGCCCGGTGGCCATGGCCGTGTGGGCGGCGTGGTAGCCGGGGTGTGGCGATCGGTGGCGGTGAGTGTTGTCCGGGGTGAAAACCTGTTCTATCTTCGGACGGACCGGCGGCGGCGAAGCTCGTTCCCTTCTTGAAGGCGTCGTCGCGACTCTCACTACCCTTCGTGCGGCTCCAGGGGAAACTCTGATCCTCGGATCGGGCAGTGGCGGCGCTCTGGTGGCGCATCCTTCCTGAAGGCGCCGTCTTGGAGCCCACGGTTCGTCGTATGCAGCTTCATCTCTTCTCAATTCTAGAGGTGGTGTTGTTGCGCTCAGCGCCTATGTATCCTGCCTTGAGTGTGTGCGTGTGTTGTGGTGTTGGTGTCGTGCGTTTGTATCGGGTGATGTTGATCTATGCTTTATATATAAAGCGGGGCGGAAGCCTTTTTCGGTAAATAGACACGGTTGTCATTCGTCAATGCGGCCAACGGTCAGACGCATTTGGCAACAGTGTCCGAGATTTTAAACTTATCTAAATAAAAAAATAAACTTCTTTTAGAATCAAATAAAAAACAATTTTTTTTGAGAAATTGTTCATTCAAATCATGAATCAGTACAAAGTAGGTGACCCTTACAAGCACACTGACTTATCATTTCCTTTTTTTAACTTTCATTGCCTTTTGCCTTTTATTTGCCTTCTTCTTGTTTGCCAAACAAAATCAAGAATACTAAACATATTTGTGTTACTGCCTTTGCTTGAATCACTATTTGGTTACTCCTTAAAATACTAAACTTTGCGATTGCTTGAGTATAAATAACAATGATTTCATTAGTACTCTTATTGCTCCTCCCGCCACTAGTGTAGAGTCTTATGATATTAAAGCTGCCTTGCTAAATCTTGTTACGAAAGAACAATTTTCAGGAACTCCTAATGAAGATGTGGCATCCCATCTTAATACCTTTGTTGAATTATGTGGTATGCAAAAGATTAAAGATGTGGATGATGATAATGTTCATGCCCCTGTTGCTGCTGCTTCGGCCACCTCTGTCATGTGGACAGTCTCCATGGTGCTCCTAGTTTTAAAATGTTAGAACAACCGATCAATTTCCTGAGCTAGAACGTGAGAGTCTCAACTACCCGGGTCGACGCTCCGCTGTCAATGCCACGATCGCCTCCTCGTCGTGTCATGTCGTATGCCTCCAAGAGGCAAAGCTCAATAAATGTCGATCCGTTCACAACAGCCTTCCTAGGTGGGCATAGGCTGCGTAGCTTCGCGCAGACACCAGCAATTGGTATCAGGGGTGGCATCTTGATGCTCTGGGATGATATCCTTGTTGATGTCTCCTGCATTAACCTCACTACGTATTGCCTTTCCGCCATGGTTCGGGTGTGAGGAACCAACGTCCTCTTCAAGATTACTTTTTTCTACGGCCCCACAGACTACTCCTGCAAAGACGCTTTCTTTGCCGAGCTGCTATCAGAGAAGCCGCCGCTTGAGACAGCGTGGCTTGCCACCAGAGATTTCAACCAAATATACCGGGCGAGATAAAAAAACAAGAGGAATGTTAACCGCAGCAGGATCAATCGTTTCAGGGCAACGCTTCAGAGTTGTGAGCTCAAAGAAATCCACCTACAAAACCGGAGATTTACTTGGAGCAATGAGAGGGAAACCCAACCTTGTGCAAACTAGACTCTTTCTTCTGCAACGCCAAGTGGGACACAACCTTCAACACCCATGTACTTAATGTTCTCTCCTCCTCCGTCCCCAACCACTGTCCGCTACCTCTTGCCGATGGCAAGGGACCAAGAAGACCTCGGTCTTTAAATTTGAAAATTTTGGGCATCCATGCCCGGTTTCAACGAGGCGGTCCAAAAGGCATGGAATGAGAGGGTAGAACACACCGAGCCATACCAAATCCTCTACCACAAGCTCAAGAAGACGGCGTAGAACACACCGAGCCATACCAAATCCTCTACCACAAGCTCCAAAAGGCTTGTTCTCATTATGGATTTTGATGAAGAATTTTTGGAGGAGAATCCTTTCGAGGTGAGGATGCAACAATGGACAATCTTTCAAGATGATGATACTAACTCAACGAGCGTGTAAAGATTCTACACAGACAAGCGTAGATTAGGGGAGTTTTGTGATTAATTAGCACATGTTAATTAGAGGGATAATGTCCCCTTCTCTAATTACCATGCGGTTGCCTATTAGCAACTGGCGCGACTCTCTTTTCCTTCTTTTCTAACCGTTGCATCACTTTCAATCATCGCGACTTGTGCGACACATCACTTCAAGATATATAAATATGTACTATGTTTCCTATCAATGAGAAACTCAATCATTTGTTTCTTTGAATCTGAAACAGTGCCCAAGTGTTTTTTGGGCCATTCCTTTTGATGTTTGTGGTTTTTTTGTCGGGCCACTCATTTTGAATGTTTGTGGTTGTTAAACACCTGGGCTCACATCCCTGATATGCAGGATCGCCTACAGGCTACACCCCACTCCCGCTCGCTCAAACACTAGCATGGTGGACCGGCCCATTAGGGCGCCTCGCTCGCCCGTTCGCCCAAATGGAAGCTTCTAAAAGCCAGTGATCAAAACCCTCCCGCATCGCTGCTTACCTGCGGCTGGACCCACATCGACTAGTGTGGGCGTCACTAAAAAAAGACTAGTGTGGGCGATCACTATTGTACCGCTAGGCAAAGAGCAACACATAGCATTCGTGTTGGGACTTCCTACCCTAACTGCATCAAAATTGTCACCTTTTAGCATACGAAAAACCCCGCCGTGGCCGGCCCATTTCTTGGGTACTATATGTAGTGGGTGGGAGCGGGAACAGTAGCGATCCAACTATGCAGCGACTTGGGAACTGTAGCACCCATTGTTTTTGTTTTTTTAGTTTAAAAAATTAACAAAAAATATACTTTAAAATGTGATATTTTTTAGAAAAAAGTATTTTTCAAACCTGACTATATTTTGTTAAAAGTTAAAATCATATGAAAACACAAACATTCTTTCAAATTATTAACTTTTTTCGAAATACTTGAAGATTTTTTCAAAGTTCCCGAATATTTTTAAAAATAAGAACATATTTTGCAATTCTTGAACAATCTTTCAAAGTTCCTGAATATGTTTTGAAAATGATAAGATTTTTTGAATTTGTGAAGAATTTTTTAAAACAGGAACACTTTATGAAATGTCTGAATTCTTTTTGAAAAGCGATAGTTTTATTAGTTTTGAAACTAGCTAACAGTTTTTTTAAACATGAACATCACTTAATTTTTTCAAACATTTTTTTGATTCCAAATAATTTTTATATTTCAAAACTTTTTTAAAAAGGGAACTTAAAAAACAAAGGAAATTGGTAAAAGAAGAAGCAAGAAAATAAAAAAAGGCATAAAATCAGGACTCTGGACCGAGATCTGTAGAAGGTTTAAATCATGATCTTTAGAAAATTTTATAAAATGCGTCATCCTAGATAGGCCCCTCCTACGCCAGCTCTGTGCAGCAGGTCGACAGTTTGCCGCACAGAGCGGCAAATAGGATTTGCTAGTTGTTCTCATAAAAAAAATCAAAACAACGCTTAATGTGATGAAACTTCTTATTTGTTGTGAGGTAGTTATTTTTTGAAATATATTTAATCCTTTTTCAGCGAAAATGATTATACTATATCTAACAATAGTTATTTCCTCACACCTCATGCTAAACTTATTCCACGATCTGTTGGCACAAGATTTTCCGTACGTTCCTTGGACATGACCGGTTTAATCTCAGAGGCAATAATGAGGATAGATGGCCAACCTCGCGAGTTAGCGAAATTCTTATTGTAAAAAAAATTTAAAGCTGATAAGATTTTAAAAGTTCATTGAGTCGATATGTGTGCTTCGTTCTATCTCTACAAAATGCTTAACTTTGATTGTGATTATCTTGGATAAAAATAATAAAGGGTGCAAAGTATTGTTTGCCATTTGTTCCGAGATGTGCAACCAAAGACCACAAGAAGCTTATCTAAAAAAAGACCACAAGAAGTGAGGAAGGAATTGATGAATTTGCACCTAAAAATAATGAGTTGATACATTTTATAATGGTGATGTCAGGGAGATCTAACGTTAAAACTAAAATATGTAGTCAAAAAGTACTGGCATGTAGGATGATGGCATTTCAAATGAATTAGTCACGTACAACAACGTGAAAAAGAAACTGAAATAACTTCTTATTTGTTGCGAGGTATTTTTTTTATCTTTTAGCGAAAATGATTATACTCTATCCGACAATAGTTCTATCCTCACACCTCACGCTAAACTTTATCCACGATCTGTTGGCACAAGATTTTCAGCACGGTCTCAAAGGCTAATAATCAAGGATAGATGGACACCTTGCGAGTTAGAGAAGTTTTAATTGTAAAAAATAATTAGCTGATAAGGTTTTAAAATTTTATTGGGCCAATATGTGTGCTCCGTTCTATCTCTACAGAATGCGAAAATCGATTGTGATTATCTAGGATAAAATGAATAAATGGTGCAAAGTACTGTTTGCCATTTGTTTTGAGATGTGCAACCAAATACGAGAAGAAGCTAGGAAGGAATTGATGAATTTGGACCTAAAAAAAAGATTTGATACATTTTATAATGGTGATGCCAGGGAGATGTAATGTTAAAACTATAATATGTAGTTGAAAAGTACTGGCATGTAGGATGGTAGCATTTTAAATGAACTAGTCATGTACAACAACATGAAATAGAAACTGAAATAACTTCGATCAACCAACAGCTCTTTTTCCAGTGAACAATGCTATTACCCTAAAGAAAGTGAACATTCTATAACACTACAGTTCAGCAACAAGGAAGGGGGGCATCTCTATATACATGAGAATGTTGGTGGTTCACTGTGTTGGCATAAACATTTTCGATACCCTTGAAGCATTGCTTTGCTTCTTCTGCCTGTATGAACATCTTATATTTTGATACGGAGGAAGTACTAGATTTTTTTTTTACGCTCATACCTTAGATTACAACACATGGATTGCCAACGGGGTTGTTTCTTTTTAGAATTCTTTTTTTTTGGTGCGGAATTTTTTGTTTTTGGAGATATCACCTCGCCAACTTCTAAAAGTAGACGACTCAAGCCCAATAGATGGTAGGCCCAGCCCGGCCCGGACCATGAACAGGCCTCCTAAGAGCCTCTAACCCTAGCATTCCACTCACCGTCCCACTCCGCTGCAGACGCGGCGGCGAGGAATGGCTTCGTCGGAGAAGCGCCGGGCGAGCACCTCGCCGTCGGCCACCGCCCTCGCCTCCTCCACCACCACAACCACCTCCTCCACAAACCCCGCCTCGTCGTCGCCTTACTTCCTGCCGGAGCTGATTCCGTTGGTCGCGAGCCGCCTGACGACCCTCGAGGACTTCTTCGCCCTCCGCGCCGCCTGCCGCACCTACCGGGATCTCCTCCCGCCGTCACCGACCAACCTCGCCTCCCAGGGTCCGCTCCTCCTCTCCCCCCACATGGCCTCTGCCTCGGGAGCCCTCTTTCACGCCCCCCTCCGCCGCACCCTCCGCTTCCGCCTCCCCTGCACCCGCCTAGGTCGGCGCGACCCCAGCTTCACCGAATTCCACTCCTTCGGCTGCCGTTTTGCCATGAGCGACGGCTATAACACCCGCGGCGGGTATAACACCCGCCATGAGCTCCGCATCCGCCACCTCCTCACAGGCGAGCGAGCCCGCCTGCCTGATCCCCCGGAACAGTGCTACTCTGAAGAAGTCGTCTTTTCTGGCGACCTCGTCATCACCTTCAGGCCATGGGGCCGCTTCATCTACTACTGCCACATCGGGGATGCTCGCTGGCGAGCAGCGCCGTGCGATGAAGGCCACCTGCTTTACGATATGATGTTCGTGAAGGGCACCCTATATGCGCTGGTTTACCCGCATTACCGCCTCGCTGCCGTCGAGCTTGACAAGAACTCTGTGGTATTGTCGTTTCTCGGAGATAAATTGAGTGTGCCGGAAGTTAATATTTTTCCAGGTCCATTGCTCTGGTTAGCGGAGTGTCGTGGTGAGTTATTGCTCATTCTCGAGGTGGCGTTTTATCCATGGGTGTACCATGTTTTCTATCTGCAATCCGGGGAGGGGAAGTGGGCGAGGACTACTAGCCTTGGTGGTTGCAGCTTGTTCTTTAATTTGCATGAGTTTGCCGGTTGCCTTGGTCCAGATCATCCGGCAGTTCGAAGGGATTGCTTGTACTTCACTGGGTGCTCTGGGAAGTGGAGCGAGTATTCTTTGGCTGATGGGTCTTATCATGAATTCGTTATCGACCACCCAGGGCGAACTGAGGATTATGGATCTCCGGTTTGGGTCCTTCCAAGCGTTTGCTGATGCAGTACAATGGGGTATCATAACTGTCCAGAAGTTCTCAAGGTACTTTTGCTTGCTAGTGACTAGTTACAGTCGTTTAGTTTGACATTTTCTGTTTGTTAATCAAAATATTCAAATGACTGTTTAGCAGCAAATCCAGAAGAATGGGTATACCTACTCCCTTACAATGCTCTGTTGTTTTGTTTCTTAGCTATCTGTCCAGAAAAAAAAAGTCTATTGTTTGTCATGATAAGGTGGGGTGTTCTTGTTGTGTTTTGACATGAGTGATTCATGGCGTCGTGGATCTGACAGGCCTGAAAGCAATGGCATGTGCAGAGGTGGATGCTTGGGCTAGTGAGTACTAGTAGCCCTAGACTCGGACTGTGGTAAGGAGCCAAACCATGGAGTTTACATTAAGATTATAACTGAAGTGGGTGGTTGTACGGCTGATTTCTAATGATGGCTTTCATTTTGTGAAGTTCATGAGTCCAATGCCGATGCCATTGTTTAGCTAAGTCGTCGCTGTCTGGGAACTTTGCTCAATCATGCTTGGATAAGTGACTGTGAACGGTTGACGAGAAATGTAATTTTTGCTGCTGCAAAGATTCCATCCCCCATTTTTTTGGGGGGTGTGTGATGTGCCTATAACAGTATATTTATTTTTTGAGACAGCGAACCGCTCATGCCAAGTGTGGTCTATAACAGTATGTTGCTGTGCATGTGCATGGATTACCCTGTCCTGTTAAGATGAGGATGTATGTGCGTGGGTGTTGAGTTTTAAGTGGGCAGGGGATATGTTCAGTTTCTGCTAGAGTTATAGCGTTGCTTTGGGACTCGTTGTGATGTCAGGAATAATGCTTGCTTCAGTAGTATGTATCCTTCAAGACCTAATGCTGCTATTTCCACGGTGCTCATATGTGCTGTCTTCTTGGTCTTCATTGCAGGAGAGAAATTAACCTGCGAAGCAAACTGCGCTTCAGGTTGATCGAAGCTGGCTATTGGACGCAACATTATTGTGTTGGCAACAGAGATCTTGGACAAGGGAGGGTAGGGTCCGTTCTACTAAAATGCTTTGTAGCTGTGGTCTGTAACATGACGATGAAGAAAATTGTGGTATTTTGGTCGTGCTTCGCTCAGCTGCTGGGCTGGTACTAGTTTCTCTCGATTTGCTGCAGACGTTTTTGCGTAAGTGAACAACTCTGTTTCTATGAGGTGAAGTTGGCTGCAATGAGCTCCTGTAATTCCCCCGAAAAGAAGTTTGCTCATTGAGCTGCCCTAAGTTGTCCAGTTGTCTATTAATGACTAAAGAACACAAATGTAACAACCAACATCTGCAACTGATAAGTGCATATAGGATATAAAATGCCATTAGAAACTGCTAAAAATCGTTGAAGAAAATGGGCTTCCATAGTCTTCACTCTTAGTAGTGTAATACCAGGGTATACCCCAAATATGTTCATCCAAGGAAAAGCTGCCCTTGGTAATGCAGTATTTCTCAATTACTTTTCTTGCACTGTACTAAACGGAGCTATACATTTTGGAACATTAGATATTTACATGTCATCATACATACAATGTACATAAGAATTGTATTGAGGAACACATGAAACAGAGTTCTTCAATTCTGCTTTTGGTTTGGATACTCTCTTGGTCCAAATATTGTTGACCCAACCCTCACATTTGTGCTGCCCAGCTCTATCTGAACAAAGGGAGCATAAACATGAAACGTCAAAATCATTCCAAGGATTAATGGAGGTCCAAGAACTCTATCATGTTGGCACCAAAACGCTGTGCTTTTAACAGGATGGGATGTTCACATAGGTCAAAACCACAAATAAACATGAAAGATTAATATTTTCTTACCGCTTGCTCAAAGTCACCAGACATTCCCATGGAGAGTTCAAACTGTTCTGTCGGTATCCCAAGGGCCTTGCAAACCTCAAGCTTACAATTTGCCAATGCCTGTATTCAGATCACACAAAACATCTTGTAAAAGTCAACACAGGAGGAGCATTCATGATGACATCATAATAGAAAGCCACCTTAAAATTTTCCGGTGTTGAGGAGTAATCTTTCATCCCTATTGTCATGAGTCCTGACAGTATTAAGTTTGGGCAAGCTAGTTTCACATGCTTAGCAAGCTCCACGCATTTAGAAGGATCGATGCCAGATTTTGCTGAACCAAAACAGAAGTGTTACACCAGCGAAATTCATCATTGCCAAGAAAGCCGTCTATAATATAATCATAATAATGAAAGAAAAGCAACATATAACAATATGGCAGCGACTTGAATATGAAGAAAATTCTGAATATATTTTATGGCATGGCTTCTGAAGCAATGCAACAAATCTATAGCTATATTACAATAGTTCATTTAAAGATTGTACTGTAAATGTAGTTAACAACTGACTACTTGAAGAACCTGAGAAAATATATATCCTAAAACTAATATTAATATACTCGATCAGTTTAAGATCTTCTCTGTACTCACATTCTTCTCCACTAGTGTTTACTTGCACCATAACTTTCAAAGGCTCCCTCCCCAAGCTAACGACAGCACGATCCAGATGATTAGCAATCTGAAAGCATGTCAGCATTATGTAATACTCATATGGAACAGAAAAGGATGAAGCTCGTAGATAATAAACATGTTGTAATCAGTATTATCATCCTTTTCTGTAGATATACAAACACCATATTGGTAGAGATGCACTTAACTCTTAAAACATAACGCGTGTTTCTTGTTGTTTGCTTACCTTTTCATTACCTACACCCTCAACCATGTCAAGATTTGGAACGGCAGCTGCAAAACCGCAGAAATAGGTAATTAAGTCCAAGCAGTATAGTGCCTGCGACAGTTATTCGCTTAGAAAATTAGAACCATAAATCCTAAGGACACGTGTGCACTTACGGTGGCGTATGGGGCCATGGGATTCCAGTTTGAAAATGTAATTTATTTATAGTTATGTTCTAGCCTAATAAGTATGACAATCTATGTACTTGAAGCCCCAAGAGTGAAGACTGAAGAGCGCACAATTCAATTGGCCGGAGACTGAACTATCATGTGACTGACTAGAGACAGTATATGATTTGAATTGCTTGAATCATTTAATTTGGCTCCACCACTGGAAGTATGAGTTCTCAACTTATAACTATCTTATTTAGCATTTGCGAAATAAAAGATGCACGAACCAAGGAATAAACTGGCTGATAAAACATTATTACGAGAGGCAGAGTTGAAATGCTTAGATATTCATAAAGCAGTTTCTTATGTCATTGAGTACAAGGTTTGTATCACTGACTAATTATCTAACTTTGCTGTTCTCCTACTATGATAGCACAAAAAGAATCATCTATGTGAGATATGAGATGTGGTGTTATGGCAAAGAACAACAATCCTTCCACAACCATTTGACACGCCAAGGCAAAGATTAACCGTACCTAGTAGCGATTTCACCTTGTTGCTCTGCAGGTGCCCGACGAAATGCCACCGGATGTCTTCCGGAAGCTGCACACATAAGACAGGAGAACATTGACAGAATCAATCAATCAGCCAGAAAACAGATGGGGATCCAGCCAGCCAATCCAGTCCGGAGGTGGCCTCACCTGCGGCGCCTTGGTGACGAACTCCTGGACGTAGTTCTCGCCGAAGCAGCGGTGGCCGGCGTCGTAGAGCTGCCGCAGCAGCGACACCGGCTTGGTCTTCCCTATCGCCACCACCCGCACCGCCTCGGCCGCCCGCCCGGACCGCTCCGCCGCGCGCCCCGCCCGCGCCAGCACCGCCCGCATCGCCGCCGCGCCCTCCGCCGCGGCCGCGGCCATCCTCCTCTCCCCTCCCGTTGCTTCTCCGGCGTCCGCTCGTTTTCCTGGTGCTGCTGGTGGTTGGCTGGTTGCCTCGCTCCCTCCCACACAAAAGCAAAAGCTTAGCCGGAGCGAGTGACGGGCCGAATGGGCCGGGCCGTAAAGAACACCTCTCTTCTTTGACTGGTTATTTTTTTTTTGAGAAGCAAGAGTAGGAAACTACTCTGCAGGGGAGACAAATTCAGCTATCATCAACTGCTGTAGCTCTTCCGGCACGTCGGATACTATCTCCTGATCAACTCCGTTTATGGCCGTCGCCGCGAGCTTATGAGCAAGAGCATTGCTTGTTCTTCCCACATGGTTCACACTGGAGCTTGCAAACATTGCAAGAGATTGCTTAATGTCCTTAATCAGAGCGAACCACTGGGACCGATTCTCTCCCCCGGCATCCAGCTCTTTTACGATTGCCTGACAGTCCATTTCCAAGACCAAAGGACCTCTATAGTATTTTGCAATCGAACGCAGTCCAGCAAGAGCAGCTTTAGCCTCGGCCTCCTCAACAGTTCGGCTGGGGGTCAGATTTCTGCTGATTGACACGATCACATGACCAACCCTATCCCTTGCGACTGCACCTGCAGCAGTGACACCGGATTCAGACTGGAAGGCTGCATCTGTATTCAGCTTCACAACATCTCTTACTGGACCCGACCACTTCGAGCATTGTGTCGTATGGCATGAGGGGCTACTCCCTGCATTCTTACTGAACCCATCCCCTGCCATCGCCGCCCATTGTAGATCTTCGGCATACTTCCTCAGAAAAATCACAGAACTCATGACTGATTCCCTGCCACTGTGTCTTAGCGTATCCTCTCTCAAGTGCCAACATCTCCAAAACAGCAGCAACAATTTTGCTCGCATATCCTCTGGTTCCGTGTCCAAGAGCACTTGCAACCAATCATTCCCGGTGTTCCTAAAGGATTTTTCTGCAGGTAAGGGCCACTCTTTCCTCATAGCATCACGAAGAGCCCTGCTCTTTGTGCAAGTGATCACGGCGTGAAATTCATCTTCCTCTCCATTGCCGCAGATACTGCAGGTGGGTTCTAGCTCTAGTGTTCTCTTAAACTTGTTTCTCTTTGGGGCCAGGGTATTTGTCGCGACTCTCCATCCAAAGATCCTCACCTTCTCGGGCACCTTAGCTTTCCAAATGAGATCCCAAATGTTACGATCCCCAGCCTCTCTGTTCGAACACGAGGGGTTTGTTTGGACATTTTGACTATAGAAGGCTGCCAGCTTGTACGCACTCCTGACCGAAAATATACCATTCTTCTCAAAATGCCATGCAATGCAATCTTTTGAGTCTGTGTTCGGAATGGGGATTTTGCATATTTCCTCTGCATCAAAACTGTGAAAAATTTGGCGGATCAGGTTCACATTCCATTCCTTCCTCTCTGGGTCCATAAGTTGGTTAACCCAACGCAGCCTAGACCTTCTAATAAACGCAGCCGATTTGAGACCTTCTTTCCTTGGTATCCATTGGTCCCGCTTGATCTGAATACTCTTTCCATCCCCCACTCTCCAAATTAAACCTTTTTTCAGCAACTCCAGACCGAATTCTATGGCTCTCCATACTGAAGACGCATCCGATGCAAAAACAGTATCCAGAAGTTCACCATTGGGGTAATATTTAGATTTCAGAACTCTCGCGCAAAGGCCATCTGGATTCTGAATTAGTCTCCAGCCCTGTTTGGCTAGGAGCGCCTGGTTAAATAGGTGCATGTCTCTGAATCCAATGCCCCCATCACGCTTGGGCTTAATCATGCGCTCCCATGCCATCCAGTGTACCTTCCTCTGTCCTTCTTCGTCCCCCCACCAAAAGTCTCTAATCATTCTCTCATACTTTTCACAGAAGCCCTTTGAGAACATAAACACACTCATTGCGAAGGTAGGAAGTGCTTGGACTACGGATTTGACGTGAACCTCCTTGGCCGCATAAGACATGAATCTTTTTGAATAATCGTTGCAACGCTTTCCCAATCTATCCATGATGGGCTGGAACTGTTCATCCTTCATCCTCCCTTCCGGGGTAGGCAAACCTAGGTATTTGCTCTCAAATACATCTGTTTGTACACCGAGCACAACCTTAATCCCTTCTCTGGCTTCGGCAGGGCATTTCTCGCTGAATAGGAGCGAGCATTTGCTTGCACTTAGCAGTTGACCCGTGCACTTTTGGAATAAGTCCAGAACCTTCTTAATTGTCTCGGCTTGCTCAATGGATGCCTTGAAGAAGAGCAAGCTGTCGTCTGCGAAGAGAAGGTTAGATACACCTGGGCTATTGCGGGCAATCTTGATGGGGTTTAAGTTGCCAGCCGTGATCTCTCGGTTTATGAGGTTTACCAGTCCCTCGGCCACAAAAAGAAAAAGGTAAGGACTAAGGGGATCTCCTTGCCGTAGTCCTCTGGATGGATCAAAGGGTTCTAGCAGTTCGCCGTTGCATCTAACTGAGTATCTTACCGATCGAACACACTGCATCACCCAGCTTGTCCATTTACTGCAGAAACCAGTCTTCAGTAGCACTCCTTCAAGAAAACCCAAATCCACTCTATCATATGCTTTGGCCAAATCCAGTTTGTATGCACAGTAGGTGTCTCTAGCGTTTCTGCTGTGCTGAATCTTGTGGAAGCACTCAAAAGCAATGATGGCGTTGTCAGTGATGAATCTGCCTGGAATGAACGCACTTTGACTGGTTATTTGCAATGCGCAATTTAGGATGGGTGCATGTTCTTAGAAAAAAAAGGGACGAGTGCAGCGTTTTGGCACCCTTTTCTTTCTTTCTTCAAAATAGAAAATGTTATTTATAAGTTTCAAAAACTTGATTTGTTTACAATGTGCTCTACTAAGAAAAAAAAGTTATTTACAAAGTGCTACCCCAACCCCCCAGGAGCTATATCTGCTCTACCTGAAGAGAATAGCTCCGGGCTAAGCAACTAGGCTTGAAATGTGGGGATCCCATTCCGGGTCTAATTGATGAGTCGCAACACTGCTTGCCATTGAGTCAGCGCCCATTTCGTGGTACAAACTAGGGTGCGACATAGTTGAGGCTAAAAGAGCCGGCTTTTCATTGGTTTTCTCAAAAAAAAAAAATCGGTGGTTTTCCTTCCTTTATTTTTCATTAGAATTTCTTCGTTTCTTTTCTCCGTTTCTACTGTTTTTTTCTTTTATTTCTTTTTCTTGGTTTTCAATGCTTTTTCTTGTTTCCTATTGGTTCTTTTCTTTTTTTCTTCTCCGGTATTCTTGTTTTTTCATTCTTTTTGTATTGTTTCTTCGGTTTTATTTTTCATTTTATTTTGTTTCTTTTTCGGTTTTATTTTTGCGGTTTTTTTGATTCTTTCGGTTTTCGTTCTACATTTATTGTATATTTCAACAACATTTTCCCAATACACTTTTAACATTTGATAATAAAAATTAAACATTTTTGTAATACATAGTCAACTTTTCTTCTATACACATATTTAACATTGTTCAAATACAATGTTAACATTTGTTGAATACATGTTCAAATTTTTTCTATACACACTTTTAAACTTTGTTCAAATGCTTGGTTAATATTTCTCAAATACAAGATTAACATTTTCTAATATATGGTAACATTTTTCTAAGCACATTTGTACATTTTTCAGATGCTTGATTAACATTTTCTAAATGCAATATTATTATTTTTAAACATGGTCAAAAAAATTATAAACAAATTTTACAATTTTCAGTTGCGCCATTAACATTTTTCAAATACTCATTGAAATTCTTTTTTCTATCAAAAGAAATTTTTAATATCATGATCAAAACAATGATTAGCATTTTTATATACATGATCAAAAGAATTCATCATTTTTTAATATCATGGCCACTATTTTTCTATACAAATTAAATATTTTTTAATACTTGTTCAACTTTTTTAAATTCTTGATTCCATTTTTATATACATTATGAAATATGTTTCATCATTTTTTTGAATACATGGTCAGTATTTTTCCTATACACATGTACAAAAATAACAAAATTCAGGAATCAAAAAGACTCATTTTGGAGTATTTATTTTTACTCCCCCCACCCACAATTGCTTGAAAAAGATCTTATATTGTGGGACGAAGGGAGTAGTTTTCTGGCACACACTTCAATGAACCTCTTCAACACACAAGAGCATCGATTTCCCGAAGCTAAATCATGCCACACTGCTCACCAGCAATCTTGGTCTCGGACATGCCAGCCGGGCTCTGGCACGGGCCATCACGATCGAGTGCCGCTGCACTTTCCGGCCGACCCCGAAGAACCGCCACCCGATCTACAACAAGCTTGTACATCGGGCGCACAACGCGGGCGGGATCCCGCCGCTCCCTCGTCATCTTCACGGCCACCTGCTCCAGCTTCTTGAGCCTGCGCTTGATCGTCTTGAGAACCAGCTCGGTGTGCGCGCCGTCCTCGAGCGCCTCCCGCATCGATCCCAGCATGTCGCCGTACATCTCCTGGAGAACCTCCCGGTACTCGCGGCCGGGGTAGAGTTCCTCGAACGTACGCGGCCGCATGCGGCGGCACGGCGACGGCCGATTGACTTGTTCCGGCGATTCCTTCCCCGGCTCGGCTTCTTCCGATGCTTCTTCCGATGCTTCCCCAGATTGGACGCCAAGCTTTCTTTCACCTGCCCCACGAGGTGCAGGGCGTCGTTCACCTCGGGCCTCGGAAAACTGCCTGGCAGTTGCGCCATGGCCGGCGGTGATGGGGACCTGCGGGTTTCAGATTTCACGTTCTCAAGACGAAAAGAAAAGAAAAAGGAAGAAAGGGATTCAGACTTCACGGATGGACCAGAGCCGTATCGTGATACGTTCTGTAATTTGCTGGTACGTAGCGCAATATCATCGATTATATCACGGGAACAACTCGCTCGCTTTTTCTGCGACAAAGAGTGAATTTTATATTGGACTAAAATAGAGAATCAAAAGTATATAAACACGAGCACACAACCGGCCTCTGCATAAATAGGATGCACACAGCCAACAATAACACACGCACACAAAAACAAGTCAACAAATAGCAAAGTCATATAAGACCAACGCTATGCGTAGGCGAGAAAGGAAATACCCAAAGACCAGAGGCGGAGGCACTGGGGGGCGAGCGGGGGCCAGACCCCCCCTATGGATCGGCCCCCCCTAACAAGTTGCAGCGGGGACTACTAGTAGTATTAGGCTTAATTACTTCAGCCATTAGCAAGGAATGGGCTAAGCTAATGAAGCCCAAAATGAATTTGTACACGGCAAGAAAGGGCCTAGGCTGCACGTACGCGGATCCATCATCATCTAGACCTAGACGTCACGTACTAATCAATCAAGAATCAACCCACCTACTCACGCATCGAGGCCGATCGAGCCGTCGAGGCGACTTCCTGGGCTCTGTGGTTTTTTGCCGCCGCTGTGCCATGACGTGCTAGGGCTTCGTTGAGCACTTGAGCATTGTCACCGGCCGCCGGGCGTTGCGCCGTCCCTGCTTGGTAATTAGCAAATCTGCCGCTAGCCACGCATCAATCCAGTACGATTCTACGAGTCTACGGACTATGGTCAAGACGCGCGGCCGTGAATCGGACTCATAGTGGCAAAGGTATTGTCAGTATGATTAAACAAATTATGAAATCGGTTAATCAATTATTAATACTTACTAATATGCTTTATCATGGATTAATTGCAGGTTACATATTTTTACTTTGTATTGCATCGGCCATGGAGAGGAAAAAACCACAGATAGTAATTTCTTGAAACCAATGGCCACAAAACCTAACTCTATGATTGAATGTGCAAATCCAACCAGGGATAGATGTCACAGAGCAACATGCTGGACATAATGCCCCAATGTCAGCTCGGTTGATATGGGAGGATCCCAGCAAAATGTCCCCAATCTCAGATCTCAAGGTATCATGATAGACAACTAAACTAGTAGTTAGGGATTTTATCATACTGCTTATAAATTGTTGACTAGAGAAAACATATTAATTGATTCATGGAAAATACATTTTATTTGTCATTAGGATCGCTTCGTCACATTTGTTTTATCTTCCACTTATCGTAACTTGTTTAATATATAAATATAACCATGTTGGTTTAATAAAAATGAAAGATATAACATTTTATCATCTTCCAAGTTCCAATAATGAACATGAAGACTACATAATTAACTTGTTTTATTGGTCTGCTTGCATTCACAATTCTACAATAAAAATAGAAATATAACTTTGTATTGTTGATATATGTTAGACTTAACTATATATTCATATACGATGAACTATATCATTATATTCTTCGCCCCCCCTATGCTCAAATCCTGGCTCCGCCCATGCCAAAGACGATCAGATCTACGATAAAAGCAAATTACAATTATGACCATATCCGCACCAAGCATCATGATACCACATGAACGACGATGTTCTCCAACAGTAACGCCTTCAGCGAGGGAGAGACGCTCAAGCGCCGCCGTCATCAGATCCAACCACCCAAGATAGAATCTAAGTTTTCACCTTGAAGAACCAGTTTGAGAATATCCGAGCAATACCTTCAACAAAGTAACGACATAAAAACGTCGTCATTGCCAGGTATAACCGTCTCCGGTTAGGCCTAGGCTCTTACCTCGGAGCACGATATCGGGTGCTCAAGTACCACCACCATCGATGTCAATTGTGTTTCGCCACCACTTTTTCGCGATCCTAGCAGCTACATGCGTAGCCGCCGCTGCACAACCATTCCTCCGCGTCAAGCTGTCGTTGATAGTTTGCATCTCACCGCCGAAGTCAACCATCCGATTTGTAAGGGAGGAACCCTCAGGAGGATCTTACAATGGCCATCACAATCCGCCTCGAAGCTGCCGTCGCATCCCATGCGCACGTGGTCACCGCAAGACCTATCACCGATGGGGGCGGGACGGTCACAACGCTCCTAGCCAGGACCCCTTGCCGGATCTGAGCATAGACTAGCCCATAGTGGTGACCCAGCCAGCCCTCAGCCGCACAGGGGCAGGGGACACTGCCTGCTGCACAGCCACAGTCGGATATGGGAAAAGAGCCTTGACTGGATATGGGCAGGGAAGGGCAGCTCGCGATAGTCCATGACTGACGGCCTGGGATGGCGCGGCTGCAGCCTTTCCTGGCCACATCCCCGAAACCTCAGGCCGGAGGACCTCCACAGGCGATGGAGAATGGATGCCAACCAGCAGCGACGAGCACGGCCACCGGAAGGAGATGCAAGACACCACTTTGGGTGAAAAAAAGGATAAAGCGAAGGGAGAGAAGCCCGTCGCCACAACCTTCAGCACGGGGCTTCGCACGGCGGCGCCGGCCGGCAGCGGCGAGGAGAGAGAGGGCGAGAAGGGGGCTGGAGGCCGTGATGATGTGAACAACTCGCTAGCTAGCCGAATGATCTATTATATTATTACTAGCAAACATGTCCATGCGTTGCAACGAAAGAAAAAAAATCACATACTTCTAGCACAAATAAGCACGACTCAAGACCCATTCTTAGGTCCATGTTATCTATTTGAACATAGTGTCTCATCCAAGTTGTCGCTTATCCGCCTTCCCTCCCTCACCGCCGTGGTCAGGATGTCCATCTAATCGCAATGCGTCCAAAAATGATCAATCCCTAGGAGATGATCTCGGCCACCGCACTCACATCTGTCACTGAACTACATCACACCATTGTAAGTGAATGTCTAATTGTTTTAAAACTAATCTCGTCGAGCTGGGCGTGAAGGTCGTCCTTCCCGAGGTATGGCCTACGCCTAGTCCATACACCATCCCTTATACGCCCACTTATTTTAAAATTATATATTTATTTTTGAAGATGCATCAACATTATTTTTAAAACACAAACACTTTTAAATCACATGGACATCTTTAAAATTACTAAAATATTTTTAAGCATGTGAACATTTTTTAGAATTACATATTTTTTTTGAGAAAAGGGCGAATATGTTTCAAATTTTATAAACATTATTTCAATATATGAACACATTTCTTAAAATTACACATACATTTTAAGATGCATGCATGATTTAAGAAAATACATCACATTTTTCAAAAGGCAGAAGACATTTAAAATGACACAATTTTTTTTAAAAAAATGTGAACACTTTTTATGAATAACTAACTACACGTTCTAATTGATTTTTTTTATGAAACATTCTAATTGTATATGCAGTGCAAGTGACCAGGAGTAGGGGTGGATTAACGAGCTGCTCGGCTTGTTAAGCTCGTGCTCGTTAAGGCTCAGCTCATTAAGCTCGTTAAGATTAATGAGCAGAAAACGCTGCTCAGCTCGGTTCGTTTGAAGCTCGTTAAACTTGTGAGCGCTCGCGAGCGCTCGTTAACAGACTATAATATGTTATGATCTATAGGATGAGTGTGTAGGTGTGGTTTTTAAGATGGGATATGGTGACTACAAGAAGAAATGCACTAGTTTGTTGCCTCCTATGTCGATTAAATTGAATAGATGAGGCTGAGGTGCTACAAAAACTTTGTCACACAAGATGAAAATATGTGTTTTGTTGTTATTAACGAGCTTAACGAGCTACTTGTGAAACTCGTTAGCTCGTTCGTTAAGCTCGTTAAATTTACTGAGCTGAAATCAATGATTGGCTCTGTTCATTAAGAAGCGAGCTACGAGTTTAATGAGTCGAACTATCGAGCGCTCCTTAAGCTCGTGAGCTACGACCTTTTGGTCCAGCCCTAACCAGGAGGCGTGCAGACCTCACCAATAACATATGAGAAGCGAATCAATCTGTGGTTGAATGTTAAGGAGGACAGTGATATTCCCAACCCACCAGGGTTCTAGTCCTGGTGCTCGCATTGATTTATTTCAGGATTTCCGGCGATGCATATTTATTGGGACGAGACGTTCCCATCGAACAATTTGTGACATCGTAAATAAATGGAGATTTACAATTAGTTAGAAGTTTTACCAACCAATAGTTTGTTGGCGAGATTGACTCTTTTGCAACACACCGATAGAGAAATCTGGTGCGTGGTCTAATGCATAAAGCATTTTGTTAAAATCACCCATACACAACCATGCTAAATGTGGCATGGCGTACAAAGTGCGAAGGAATCTCCAACTATGATGCCGATCCTCAGCTCTCGGGGCTCCATAGAACCCTGTAAATCTCCAGTCAGTCGCGAATAAATCTTTATTCCACACCATAACATTAATATGGCTGAAACTGTAGTTATTGAGTTCAACAGTGACATCCTTCCCGCAAAAGAAAAAAAACAAAAAAATCCCAGTGACATCCTTGGAACAAAATAGTCCAATGCCGCCGCTTAAACCCACACTGTACACTGCAAAACCTGCAAAACCCAGGGTGTTTTACAGATATTCCACCCTCTTAGCATTTCTACTTTTTTAGTTATTTCGTGACAATACACAGCCATTTAGCTAGTCAAGACTAACTCCCCAATATGATATTTGACTTTTCTTCTTCTTTTTAGAACACTTCCTCTTTTTTTTGAATTTTCCTCTCTTTTATTATCCGAGATATGTATGTGGCAACCGGAATCGTTTTTACAAAAATGCCACACCTTCCATCCAAATCGCTCGAGCTCGCCATCTTTCCCAGTGCACTATCCAACCACCGGCACCCACGCGCTGCCCCTTCCCCGCCCCCGTATCCGGCCGCCTCGCCGCCTCCTTCCCCTGGATCCGGCCGCCGCGCCGCCTCCTTCCCCTGCCGCCACCAAGCGTCGACGCGCGACCCCGCCGCCTACCTTTGGTACGCCGCCACGCCTCCCCCGCCACCTAGGCTGCCCCCGGCCTCGCCCAACTCCTCTTCCGGCGATGACCCCCTGCCACACGTGCCGCCCCCGTACCGACAACAAAACCGCGAAATCCAGCCAACCACCGCTTCCTGAACTGCCCCGCACTCCATCCGGGCAACCGCCGCTTCCCAACCACGTCCCACTCGCCTCCCGACCAACCACTGCCTCCCCATCCCTTCGGCTTACCTGCAGTTGGCAGAGGTCTCGACTTGGAGCTAGAGGAGGTCTCGACCTGCACCTGGTCGCGCGCGCCGCTGCCACGAGGTCCACCACCTACAGTCGGCTCACGACAACCACCCACCCGCCGCGCCGGCCAGCCCACACCAGTACCGCCTGCATCCCGCCGACCCTCCGGCCCCCAGCAAGCCGCTGCCCCCCTCTCCCGGGTCTGCCAGCCCCGGCGACGCGCGCCGCCGCCCACCAACCAGGATCCCGCCGCTTCAACTTGTTCTGAACGGGAGGTACCTACTCTTCGGCTAATCAATCGATTGGTTCTTTGAGTCCGGTTCGGCTGATTCCTAGATCGATGCATGTGCTCTCTGTCTCCCAGACTAATTGGTGTTCTTGCAGCTGCAGTGTTGGCTGGCTCTGCTCCCGCGAGACTGCACTCAATCACGGCAGCTCCAGCTGAACTTCAGGTAGCAACTAAAACACAGAGGAGACAGTAGTATTTTGGTTCTGGGCAACACATGCCCTTTCTTTTTTAGTACAACTAATGCCTGAATTTTGTTTTCAACGAATGCTAGTATTTTGGCTAGCTAGCTAGCGCGCTGCTAGTTAGCAAATTCCACGTCCGTGCTCCTTCATGGTACTGCTATTTGCTGCTATAGTTCTCGTGGAATTTGCTCCCAACCTTTCTTTTTTGGTAAGAAATAAAAGTAGTTTCGAAAAGAATGATATTCTTTCGGGTAGGTATCTCTCTCACTCGCAGTAAACTGCTCCTTGAAAATGTTCCCTATACTGATTTTGATAACTTAGGTACCATCACCGCAGTAATTTTGACCCTAAAAATATTTGCTGGAAAATATAACCCCGGTAATTTTCTCTATAAATAGTTGGTAATATATGCACCATCGACTAGATAACTTACATACAAACATCACAATAATTTTGAGTCACGAGTAAAAAACATTGAAAACATATCTTCAATAAATTTTGTGTAAATAGCACGATAATATATGCACCATAGATTTGATAACTTACGTCTAAAATACCACAATAATTTTTTGTTCGATGAAAAAAAAGCTGTTGTAAACATACAATGGTAATTTTTGTGTACATAGCATGGTATTCTAAGCACCGCTGACCTGTTAAACTGCCTACAAAAACCATGATAAGTTTTCGACCCCGGATTTTGTTTGTTCAAACATGCCCCCACTAATTAAAAAAAACATGGTAGTATAAGCAGCTCATAACCGATAACTTACATACAAACACCATGATAACTTTTGCCCTAGGAAAAAAATGTTCGAAAATATAATCTTGCTAACTTATTTGTACATAGCATGGTAATATATGCCTCACAGACCTGGTAATTTACGTCCAAACACCTCGGTAATTTTAACTAGGATAATAATCATTGCAAATTACCCTCGACAACTTCTGTGCAAATAACACGGTAATGTACGTCCAAACACCGTGGTAATTTTGGATAGGGAAAAGTTTTAGAGAATGCTCGCGGTAATTTCTATGTAAATATCATGGTAATTTAGGCCTCGCAGACATGATAATGTACTTACAAACGCTGCAGTAATTTTGACTAGGTGAAAATTTATTGAGAAAATAATTTCCGTTATTTTTTATGTAAATATAATGGTAATTCACGCACCACAAACATGATAACTTACGAACAAACAACGTGTTAACTTTTGACTCTGAGAAAAAGATGTTGAAACATATCCCGATAAATTGTGTGTAAATAACACGGTAATGTACGCACCACAGTACAAACACCATGGTAATTTTTGACTCAGGGGAAAAGTTGTTAAAAACATTTTCTCGTATAACCTTTGTGTAAATAGTATGATAATTTACTCATGCAGATCTGATAACTTGTGTCTGAACATCATAGTAACTTTTATGATCTGGGGGTGAAAAAATTGTTGAAAACGTACACGAAGTACCTTCTATGTACCTAGCATGATGATTTACACACCGCAAACACGATAACTTTGGTACAAAACATCATAGTAAATTTGTCCAAGTGAATTTTTTTGATGAGCATGTGATAACCTCTGTCTAAATAACGTGACAATTTACTCATCGCAGATCTAATTACTTACGTGCAAACACCATGGTAACATTGACCGGGAGAGGGGGTGTTGAAAAATACACCCCCGATAACTTATCTGCAAATATCATGGTAATATACAAAGCCCATACCTGATAATTTAAGTACAAACAGAGAAAAAGCTATTGAGAAGCTCATACCCCAAAAACTTGAGTGAGAAAAGCATGACAACATTAGAACTTGGTACCTGATAACTTACATGCAAACATCATGATATTTTACATCTTAAAAGGAGTGAAGAGGACGTCCGGGTTTGTGTACCGTGTGAGACGTGCAGAAAAAATGATAAAACTAGGGTGTATTGTTCTAAGACACGTACAAATGAGGCTGCCAGTTTGGATTTTCAGTTACTAATCACTGCCTTTTTTGTTTATTCTTGTTTCAGGAAGATATAACTAGTGTGTAAGTTGTATGTAGTCAGATAAGTGGGCTAGCGCAGTTGGATGTTATAGTTTAGTTTTGTATGAGAGGGTCTGGGTTCGACTCCCTTTTAATGCCTTTTTTTTTTTGCCTATTTTAAACTACAGGCCCGAACTTTTTTTTGAGAAGATGGGATCCAAGGAGGGTGGTCGCTCGGGAGGAGGTGGGATCGAAGGGAGAAGAGTCGTGTGGTACTTTTAGCAAAGGATGATGAGTACACAACATTATTTTAGTGCTACATTTTTTTAGTCTGGCTGATGAGGACACACAACAGAGGGCGCGTCTAGCGGTTGGGCCGCAAACTGGGAAACACCCCGGGCCGACCATGTCATTCGGGACTTACACGGGCCCGCGTCTCTTCCTATCGCCATTTGCGGCGCGGCATGGACGTGTCGAGCTCTGGCCGCCCCGCGCCCGCGCGACCGCCACGTCGCCACCCGCCTCCGGCCACCGCACGCCCGAAACAAAAGCACAGCGACACGCGCGCGCGCGGCTGCGCTGTAGCGGTAGGGAGAGCGGCGCTGGCGGTCTGGGTCGGGCTGCGGCATGGACGCGCAGGGGCTGCTGGCGTCGGCGGCGATCAACCTGGGGCTGGCGCTGGTGGCGCTCTCGCTCTTCTCCATGCTCAAGAAGCAGCCCGGGAACGCGCCCGTCTACCTGCCGCGGCGGATGGCGGGGGCCGCCGGCTCCGGCTGGGTGCTGCCCCTCGGCACCGGCCGGCTGACCCCGTCGTTCCGCTGGATCCGCGCCGCCTTCCGGCTCTCCGACGACGACGTGCTGCGGCGCCACGGCCTCGACGCCCTCGCCGTCATCCGCCTCTTCAAGCTCGGGTGCGTCCGTCCGCCCCCCGATCCCATCCTGTTTTCTGAATGTTACTATAATCCGGTAGCCGTTTCTTCCTCACTCACATCAAGTGGTTCGACCGAGGTGCAGGATCCATTGCTTCAGCGTCTGCTCGATTGTCGGAGTGTTGATCCTCGCGCCGGTAAATTACACAAGTGCAGGTCCGTCGGGCACCAAGAGGCCGAATTCCATGGAGATTTTCACCGTGTCCAACGTGCCCAAGGGCTCTGACAGGTTTGCCCTGCCTGCATTTTTCATGACAGGCTCTACTGTTGCCTGTCAACTGAAACTGGTGCTAAATCCTGTAACTGATGTAATTCTCCTTTCATGACAGGCTCTGGGTGCATTTTTCATGCCTGTGCTTCATATCCTTTTATGTGGTGTATTTGCTTCACAAGGTGGGTGTTTGTAAATACTGTCAGCTAACCAACTTCTATTTGTTCAGTTCGCGCGTTTGTAGTTGGCAGCAAAATTCAGTCTTATTATCTTGTCTAACTTCTGATATTTTTAGTAAATTGTCGGTATGTTTTCCTAATTAAGCACCGTTGATTATATTTAAACACTTGGGTCAATTGGCTGAAAGATGTATCATTGTAGAAGTGACTGTTCAGCTCTGGTCTTAAGCTGAAATATTGTGACCAATCGCATCTCCATTTAATTTCAAGCAGGAGTACAAAGAGATGTCCCACAAAAGAATTGAACGCTTGAAGCATCACAGGAAGAGACCCGATCAGTTCACCATTTTAGTTCAAGGAATTCCAGTGTGCGCTGATCATGGAATTTATGGGTGTAATGTTGACCATTTCTTCTCAAAGCACTACCAGACATACCAATCATATCAAATACTGCATGACAATGGAAACATTGAGTCATTGCAGGTCAGTACATTTTAGGAATCAATGTCATTTCTGTCTTTTCTATTTATAGATTATTTTATCATGAACTGCAACAGCATTTTCAAATTTGTGTACGAGTTCAATTCTGGAATACCATGCTTTCTTGCACCAACTTGTCATATGCTTAAGAATCCATAGAGCTGAATTTGTCAATATCAGCTGGAATATCAAAAGTAGATAGTCTTATTTCAGGAGTAAGAATCAGATTATAAACATAACAAGAAAAGGCAGAGGTACAAGAGGCCAGTGTAAGTGTCAAATTAATGTGTGGTATGAAATCTTGCGTCTTTCTGGCGGTTTCTTCTGATTAAAGATTGCATACATTTAAATGTGTGTTCGGGAAAAAGAGACTGCATCACCATATATTATAGTAAAGCCACTAGAGAAAAACATAAGGTGCAGTAAAAAATTTAAAACGAACAACCTACTTTTTTTGTGGTGTTCTGTTCTTAAGGACTATAAATATCAAAAACACCCTATGGTGGCAACTCCTCTCCTCGAGGGCCGCAGAATATTACTTAGAGAAATCAGGAAGGTTACTATTGAGCATTGTAATAGAGAGTCGAACGTAGTTGCTCATGAGCTAGCGAAGTGGGGTCATGCAAACAATCCATCCTTGTGTGTAGATGCACCACCCGATTTTATTTCTATATTTTTAGCGGATGATCTAAGCGTTATTTGAAGTTAATAAAGCTAGCCATGTAGGCCTTCCCGTAAAAAAAGGACTATAGATATCAAAAAACACCCTACTCGTTATGTATCAAGGTGAAATGTCAGTGCATCTTGCTAATTTTTTTTGGTATGGGCTAACCAAGTAATCAATCATTACAGAAGCTGGCATCTTCACTTGAAAAACAGATAGAGAGGAAAAGGGATACCCGAAGATGCAACTTTTTGCAGTGGATCTGGTTTAAGTTCACATCAGGACAAATAGACGCTCGCAGCCAGGAACAAAAACTGAAGGAAGTGCACCACTCTATCCGAATCCTGCAGTGCAAAAATATGCTTAAACAAAAGGTATTCCGTACCCTCTGTGTACCTTTGACCCCACCTGCTGGCACTAATGGTAGCTTCCATAGTTTTTTAAGTACCTAAAAGAAACAATAGCTCGAGTATTTATACTTTGATCACAAATTAATATCATTTTCAATTCTAGGAGTTACCAGTTGCTTTTGTCTCATTCAAGTCCCGGTTGGAGGCTGCCCAAGCTGCTGAAACCCAACAGCATGTCAATCCGCTGTCACTGGTTACACGTTATGCTCCCGAGCCAACTGAGACAATATGGTCAAATCTGGCTATTCCTTTCTACCGTCTTGCTGCATACAAGCTTGGAGTCTTCATTGCCGCATTTTTACTAACAGTGTTCTTCACCATCCCCGTCACAGCCGTGCAAGGGATAGTGCAATTTGAGAAGATTGAGAGGTGGTTCCCACCGGCCAGAGCTGTGCAACTTATGTTAGTGGCGGAAACTTAAATAACTTTGGACAGTTTGCAATTTATCATTCCCCTGGGTATAACAAGACTAATACAGGTTGATGCTATGTCATGTTGCAGACCAGGTTTGAGTTCTGTTGTAACTGGATATCTTCCAAGCATGATTTTGAATGGATTTATCTACTTGATTCCGTTCGCAATGCTCGGTATGGCTTCGTTTGAAGGCTGCATTTCAAGAAGTCGAACGGAAATCAAGGCGTGCAACATGGTCTTCTACTTCTTGCTAGGAAATGTTTTCTTCCTGAGTATTCTTTCAGGATCTCTGCTCCATCAGATAGGAGAATCCTTTACGCACCCTAAAGATATTCCTAGCCGTCTAGCAAGTGCTGTTTCTGCACAGGTAAAGTCAAAAAATGTTATCGAATCACATTGCTGTTGTTCCAAGTAACAAGTGCTACATGCTATTGTTTGTATACATGTCTCCAGAAATAAGATTAAAGTTCAGAACATGAAGCATTTATCTTACTGACCTGTTTACATTGCAGTCAGATTTCTTCATCACATATATCTTGACCAATGGCATGTCAGGCTTTTCCTTTGAGGTTCTTCAGTTTGGTTTGCTAACATGGCACTTCTTGAAGGCGCATACTGTTGGACATAGTGATGAGCCATATCTGTATGGCTTCCCTTACTACAGAGTTGTGCCCATTGCTTCCCTTGCAGTATTGATTGGAATGGTGTATGCTGTCGTTTCACCTCTTCTGCTTCCGATTCTTGTGATCTACTTTTTGCTCGGTTATGCCGTGTTCATCAACCAGGTTAGCTTGGTCAGTTAACAAGGCTGTAGTAACTAATTGCTTGTGATCTAATTGGCATACATATTTCTTTCATTTTCTGTAGTAACTAAGTTTATTTATTTCATACAGATGGAAGATGTATATGAGATCACGTATGACACCTGCGGACAATATTGGCCTACTATCCACCACTACATCTTCCTCTCGGCCACGCTCATGCAAACTACAATGATAGGCTTGTTCGGCCTGAAGTCGAAGCCGGGAGCTTCATTCGCCACAATCCCCTTGCTTGTGTTGAACATCATGTTCAACGAGTACTGCAAGGTCCGGTTCCTTCCGACTTTCCAATGCCGGCCAATCCAGGTACCTCTATAGCTGTTTTTGACATGATCTGTTCCTGCTTGATTGTACGTTCTCGGGAAGAGCATAAAGATAAATTCATCGTAATGACCTCTTTCTTGTGTATATCTTTGCAAGATCTGCAAGGACAACGATGACCTTGATAAAACCGAGGGGGAGGCGGAATGCAGCTCGGAACATGCTGTCCGGGCGTACACGCCGCCATGGATGCGTCCGACAGGGTCCTCCCCGGAATCTAGCTCGGTGCAGCCTTTAGTCCGTTGTTTGTTATAATGTTGTTTCTATGGCTTGTTTTTCTACATAATGTCATTGTGTCTGTAAGTTCTGCCACAACATATTTGAGCGCTGGCATGCAGCGTTCTATTGGAGAGGCACATGCCTCGTTTCTGTAATTATTCCGTGGTTCAGTAAGTAATGCGTGATTATCCCATGACTTGTTCCCGCAACTACATATTTTTGACATGAACAATTTGACTATTTGTTAATTATGCCCACAACTTGTACTAAGAAATTGTTACAAGCAAGCCAGGAATCAAAGCTGGAGAGAACAAAAATCTTGGCTTAAGTAGAAACCAAGGTAAACATTTTGAACTTGCCATTCAAGATTAGTCTATGGACATTCAAATGAGGCCCGTCCCTCTTCTCCTCCTCCCGAGTCGCCCCCCGCGTGGGCGGCCGGGAGGCCCCCAAATCCTGTCAGCCGGCCCTCCCCCACTCCTCCTCCTCCTCCCTCGCCACCGCCCAAGGGCGCGGCCAGGCGAAGCCTGGTTGTCGCCGGCGGCGGCGGGGTCTCGGGCCCTCTCGCTCGCGTGGGGCTGGCGCGGGCCGGCGCCACCGGGCCGGACGCCACAACGGGTGGTGGCGGCACCTCGGCGACTTCGCTCCCCCGCGGCAGGAGGCCTCACGATCTGGTGCGTCGCGGTCGCTAGGGACGGCGGCGGCGTGACCGGATCGGGTCGCGGCGGCGCGGCCGGATCTATGCCCAAGCGTGGGCCTTGATCGCTGGTCTGCCGTCGGCACGGTGGCGGGTGCGACTCGTCAGCAACTGGGCAGATCCGCCGGGATTCTACCTTTGTCTGGTCCTTAACAACGCGGGCAACTCCGGGGGAAACCCTCTATCTCCTTGGGATCGAGCGATGACGGTGATTTTGCGTCGTAGTCCCTTTTTAGGGCATCTTTTTGGAGTTTGCTCCAGTTGAAGGGACCAACGACGTCGGTGGCGCACGTCTGGTGGAGCAACTGCCGATGAAAATCGCGCCGACTACGGTCATGGCGGACGATGACGGCGTCTTAGATGTCGTTCCCTTGTCGAGGCATCGTCGTTGCAGTCTGCGTCATCAGGCTCGGGATGCTCCTGGGGAAACCCTAGATCCGGATCTTCCGAATCGGACGATGATGGCGTTTTATCGCTTTCCCTTGGGGGCATCGTTTTGGAGCAAGTGATGGCTAGGGGGATGGTGGAGCGGTACTTCATCTCACACATTGATGGCGGCGGAGATCAGCGGCATGGCGCTGTGGAGGCTCGGCGTCCGATGCGCGAAGATGGACTCGCGCAGGAGGAGGTAGCTGTCTGGCGTCATGGTGACGTTGATGGCAGAGTGGCCAGACAAGGTAGAAGATTCAATATGATCTGAAGACGGACCTGTGGAAGATGGCGGCGACGACACACGAGTGCGTCTGATCGGATTGTGCCCCAGACCCGGTTGTGGCTCGGCTGGGGCTTTCGGCTTTTGATGTTAGGCTTAAGTGAGTGATTTGGGTAGTGGCCTAGTTAGCACCCCTTCATCATATGAATAGGAGTAGCGGCATATGTTGCCAAGATGGTGGATTCAGATATATTGTTTGTAATACTTTATAAGTTCCTCGAGAATAATCAATAACGTGGCCGTATGCATCTACCAGATGCAGAGGCCGGGGGTCATCCTCCTTTTCCAAAAAAAATTCAAATAATGGACAAAGTCACCTTCACCAAGATGTTGGCCAGCTCATGCTTTACCCGCCGACTAGAACGCCCAAGCACTCGAGCTTTAAAAGAGTGACGCCGTTCGGCGCCATCATTGCCACCCAACCTGAACTTCAGCACCATCACGTCGCCCCAGGTGGCGGCGAGCACGAACCTCCCCAATCCACACGGCCGATCAATGGTGCCATGAAAGAGCTGGATCTCCTCATACTCGTCATCCAAGACACAGACGAAGGACTGCATACATAGACTGAAACCACTTCGCACTTCTGATATGACCACCTCTATTGTCGCCTCCAACGCATTCTCGACACACGCCATGGATATGTCGACGGCGCCGCAACCGCATTTGATGCACTGCTTGACTGGTTTTCCATGCCCTGCGGTCGTTGCAAGTTATCGCTCCGTCTACCAGCTGTCCATCGTCTTCCTCTCGCTCTCCGTTCTTGATCCTTATATCGAACTCTATTAGAACAGGGGAGACCAGCTCCATTCCTCTCTTGGGGCCAGTCATTTGAATAAGAGAGCCCTATAAAACTATAGTCGTTATCATTTGATAGTTGTGCAAAAAATTTTAAGAAATATCTAAAGCTAGAAACACTATCCTTATTAGCCATGTGCAAACAATTTCAATAAATTGCATGAACCGTGGAAACTTAGAAAACAAAATAATTTGGGTTCTAGCAACAAACACTAGCCATGTAATCAATGGTTGAAATAAACGGTCATGTAAATCATAAATTCTTAGCAAAATATCTATTTGACATCAACAAATGAACGTTAGCCATACACCAACAATTCAAATAAATTAGAGCATAAATCATGAACTCTTAAACACCAAAATAATTTGAGTCCTACAAAACGAATGTGACATGTGAGAGTGATTATGTTCCCATAGAAATAATAAGAAAAGGCAATAAATCTGTAATACAAAGTCAGCAAACGACAAATACGCATGCCACACATGAAATGTACATCCGATTAACAACTGCGCAATTTCAGCTTTGTATTATCAGAGGCCTAGTTTAGCTAGGTTTTGCGGCCTAAGATGCTTGTGTTTTTTGCCCGGTTTCTCCCTGATTAGCTGAGCGTTGTTAGATTTTTTGGGTCCAATTTTCCTTATAAGCTGTATATTTTTGCGCCTAGTTTCCTTATAAACAGGACAAATTCTATCCTTCTTAATTATGGACTTGTGGACCCCCCCCCCCCTCTCCAAGAGGTTCTTCAAAAAAAGGCCCGTCTGCGACAAAGAAATGGTATGTCACTGATAAGCCTCTAGACTATCAGATTCGACAAGCACCTAGACAACTAGCTATGAACCGGCAAGGCTCCAAGTCAAGCTTAACAATGTTGGCATTCTTTCACATGTTTGTGCTATAGCAGCAACAATGGTTCAGATACCATAGAAGACGAGAATAAACAGAAGCTGGATAAAAATGGTATACAACAACTTTTATCTGCACAGAGGAGGGTTTCTATTTGCGCACGACAGAAGTTTCTTTTTGTGCAACAGAAGTTTCTATTTGCTGGTGTTGTTGTGGACATGCTATCTGAAATGTACACCACGAGATTATCCAATGTTCATTGAAGTCTACAGTTTATTTTATCCTTGATGAGTTGTTAGTTTAATATGTACAATTTCACGTTGTTGACTGTTTGTTCCTCACCCTCAAATAAGGTTTGGGGGAATCAATTGTTAACATCAAATCTGCGATGGTGTGAGGATGTAATGAATTTGCGATCCTTTTACAGCAGCTAAAATGCATTACAAATCATGGTGCACCGGCTGCGAGTTATTTAAAGCAGGCAAGCATTACTATAAGAACCTATGTAATGTAAACCAGAGTTATTGATGGACAAAACACATGTGCTGCAGAAGAAGCAACTGAAATCCACGGCAAACTAGAGTTGGCTTAGTTATGTTTTGTTTATCAGGTTGTTTGTTTGTTAGCTTCTACTAGTCAGCAGGTTTGATTTCTTAGTCAACTCTATAAGTGAACAACAGAACGTTTGAGATTAAGCAAGGAAAATTAAACCCACCTAATCGGCCTTTCAGAGTCTCTCTGGTGAGTGAACACGCCATAGCCCCTTGCCACTCCTATCCAGAAAACTAGCCATATCACATCATGGTTATTTTTGCGTGTTCTTAATTATTGTGCAGAAGTATAGAACATCAAAATTCGGGAACAGAGCAGGTGATAACTCTACTAAAAACAAAACCAAGGCCACAGGTAATATAATATTTCCATCGTCTATCCTAACTTTTATGATTCAAAATTTATCAAGTGGTTGAAACAAGCACCAAGAGAAGTATTTAGGCTCAATCTCATTTCTATGCATGCTGTAAAGTTCTAATATGGGAGTGAGTCGGGTCTTCTCTTTTCCATGCATCTAGCTTGTGTAGTCGGGTCTTCTCTTTTCTTTTCCTCGCGTAGCAACCCTCAAGAAATTTAGGGTTAACTAGCTTACATACCAATCCATCCATTCTTCGTCCAGCTTAATTCATCCATTCTTCGTACGGCTTACTATATGTAGTTTCACACACTCATATAAATTGATATGACTATATGTAAAGAAACAATGTGGGATCAAACTCACAAATTCAAAGACCTGACCAAATGCTGCTAGCCACCTAAACAAACATCTCCTGCTAACCAATGGCCACCACAAATATTTAAGAACATACTGCAACGGCGGATTCGAAACATTTTTTGATTTTTTAACTTTTCAAAAAATAACAATTATTAGTATGTATTATATAACATTCTTGGAAACATGAATAATTTTTGAAATCCCGATGAGTTTTAAAAATGCGAACAATTTTTAAAAATATTTCTTACATTTTACAGAACACATTATTTTTTAAATTGGGATTTTTTAATATACAAATATTTCTCGAAATCAGGATTTTTTTGAATGTATGTTTTTTAAAGGGAACATGTTTTAAACATTCAAATTTTTTTTAGAAAATGCGTATTTTTTAAACACGAACATTTCATTTGACGTTCTGAAAATTTGACTGAAACAAGAATATTTTTTGAACTTGGACATTTTTTTTGAAAATTTTGAATAATTTTGGAAACATTAATTTTTTTTGAAAAAATGGGAACATGTTTTTTATATAAAGAAATTCAAGGTCCTTCTCCAGCCAGCTCATGTACCAGTCCATCCATACTTCGTCTAGCTTAATCCATCCATCCTTCATCCAGCTTACTACATGTAGTTTCACACACATATATAAATTGGTACGACTGTATGTAAAGGAACAATGTGTGACTATTTAAAATATTTTTTCTTTGAATTTGTGAACATTTCACTAAAACAAGAATATATTTTGAATTTGGATCATTCTAAAATGCAAGTTTCTGTTGGAAAATCTCTAACAATTTTTAAAAGCACAAACATTTTAAAAAAATGGGAATATTTTTTGATTTTGAATTTTTCTTGGAACAAGAACAAAAACTAATACTTTTTTTTCAAAACGGGAACACAATTTTGGAATTCTGATTTTTTTTGAAAATTTGAACAAAAACTGAAATTATGAACATTTTTTTAAAATTGTGAACTCACACAAAAAATAAAAAAGTAAAATAAACTTGGAAGGGTTAAAAATAAAAAGTAAGCAAGGAAAAATCATAAGAGATAGTCAAAGTAAAATAGAAACAGAGCACAGAAAAAAGACAAATGGCCGGCCCAGTCTTTGGCGCTGTGTGCAAAGTTCCGGCTATTTTCTGCCATGTGCGGCAAATAGGGTATTCTCAGCTGCGTTGGCAGGAAAATAAGTGGGCTGGCTTCACCGGGCAACAGCGCGCGGCCCAAGTATGAAATTCTGGAAAAATCCTTTTCCCTTTTTTAGCAGACGATGAGAAAAATTTAGTACCACCTCGGATAGTGAAAACAAAATCTTTCGGTGCTGAACGGATGAAAAAAATTCAAAGAAACGCATCTTGCTTTATTAGTAGGTATATAGAAGAATTACTGCTAGCAGAGTAGGCGCGAATCTCAGGACATGCACCTATAGCACGAATGCGTACATATTTTTTTTGTTTACAGAGTTGAAAGTTTTGTACCAGTGGGCATAGCAAAATGTATCAATCTCAGGACATGCATTTATAGTACTCCCTCAGATCTACAATAAGTGTCGTGGTTTTTGTTTAAATTTAAACTAAAACCATGACACTTATTTTGGATCAGAAGGAGTATTTATCATGAACATCACATGATAGGAGTGAAAATTAAGCATTGCACACGGACATCCATACTAAGTATTCCAAGGGGAATTATGACACACTTTTGAAAGTATCAAAGCAGTGGTTAGCTCAATACTTATCAAGCAATCATATCAATATAATCAAGCCATTTACTAAGGTCACAAGTTGTTTTCATTAGGTGAAAGAAGGCAGCCATGCATGTTAAAAGAACCTGCGATGGCGCCACGCCCCAGGTAGCCGTGTCCGTGGCCTAGGGCATGCCCCCCTTGTTCCCTCATTCTCTGTTTGGCACTGTAGCTATGTTGTTCGTCTGGGGTGTGCCTCTACTTCGCGCTGCCACTGAAAAAACATAAAAGATCATGCAACATTTCTGAGCGAGTAATTAGTCAATCCACACATAAACTGAATCCCCTAAGACAATTTGCCAAATACTGAACCTTAATACTAATGATCAAATTAATGGTCAATGTATAGAAATCTCATACATATGCAACTCCGTCTCCTTATTTTATAACCCAACATCTTCGAGCATGACATATGTACCTTGCTTCTTTTGAGTCCTATCAAAATATAAAACTACTAGGGAGCAATAACATAACTTGATAACTCATACCCATGCATGCATCTCTCTCATTTTTTCAGTATTGTGTCTTTATTATTAATACTAATAGCAAAGAAACAAAATCTATTGTCTAAGATACCACACATAATATGGCCGTAAATTAAAAACATAGGGTCAAAAAGATCATAAAAGATATAATTGAGGTATAGGGGATGCCGAGCCATACCCATGCTTTGTGGTTTTGACCCTCTTGTCTTCCTTCCTCTCAACACTTTATTGCCCCCCTTAAACCTTAAAAAACTTGACTTTAAGTTCATAATTTTTGAAATTTCTGACTGCATGAAATTGTTTTCCTTCAACATAATAGTGATATAAGCTTCAAGTTATGGTATACAAATTCATACTAAATAACTTATCATTTTGTACAGTAGATACCAACATTTATCACCCTTCGGGCCTTCTCACAGAGTTCAAGTATGGCATGTGGCTTGACGGGATAGATTCCGAAACAGTGAGACACATTCGTGTAGGAGTATGTGCTTTATTATGGGCAGTCTGGAACTGCAGAAATGATATGGTCTTTAACAGAACAACAAATATTCATTTTTTGCAGTCATCTTCCGAGCCACTGCGTTGATCCATATGTGGTCGCTACTCACTCCGACGGAGGCCAGGGAGTGTATGGTTACTGGATCTATCTGATGGGAGATGGTAGCACGGGCTATTTTCAACCAGTTTGGATGGCGGTCATGTAATAGGATAGGCAATTAGTTTTCCTATCTTTTCTTATGCCAGCCGGTTGTGGGTTTACTTTTATTTTTCTGCTCTTTGTGAGCATTTGTGTTCTTTTGTTTGAGACATCAAGACCTGAGTTGAACTTATTTGCTTATTAGTAATATGGCCGTATGCATCGTTCTGATGCAGAGCCGGGGAGCTCCCCCTTTTGAAAAAAAAAACGTGGCTGCAGATGAGGTGTCACACACCCAGAAAAGACTAGTAAGAACTTGAACCATGAGAGGAATAGAATAAGAGAAAATAGATGGTGAGGAGGTGGGGCATTGTAGGAAGGTCTACGTTGTTAGAGATACGACAGGAAATAGAGAGTGAAGAAGATCAAATCAACACAGAGGGGCACAAGATTTTAACGTGGAAACCCCCTCCAATGAGAAGGGAAAAAATCCACGGGTGCCAGCCAGTGAAACATCACTATATACAGAGAGGTTACAAATGCCGGGGATTTACAATGATGATCTTATCCCGCGCGGTGGCCACCTAGGTTGATACTGATCCATACCCCCACGCGGCCCAAGCCTCCCAGCGACAGGCCTGTGCTCCACTTCGTCAGAAATTAACCGCCATATGAATTTGACCATATGTAGGCGCGGTCAATGTCCAAATGGCACCGGGGAATCTATGTCAAGACATGGGTGGCCGTTGTGTAACAATTATGCCTTCTCTTCTATCTGATATGCAGTTCCAAATAGAAATATTAAATTTTGCACACCAAAGTTTTCGGAGAGGAAGGAAAAGATACCTAAGTGACATGTAGTTTCTTCAGTGGCGGCAAGGAAGCAACAATCACACATGCAAGTACAGAAAACATACGATGCAAGTTGGGCGTGGCTCACGTGGCTTGACCCAATAGTGAAAAACTATTCCATTATTATTTTAAATAGTGTGCACAAAGCGGGGTGCTAATAAATATGCAATGTGAAGAAAAACCTAGAACTTACATGCACTAACCATTTGGGAAAGAAACTGAGGGATATTAAGACAATGGCACGCGGTTCGTTCCATACATACAAAAGATACGCAGTTGTATAATGGTTGACTGTTGACTGTTGACTGTTGTATAATGGTTGGCTGCTGTATAGTGGTTGTATTTTTTTTTTCATTTTGGGGCTGATACACAGTTTCAAATAAAAATCAGAAACTTTTGCGAACCAAGGTTTTGTGGGAGGAAGCGAAGGATACCAAGCTGGAAAGCTAGGCAGTGATCTCACATGGTTTCTTCAATAAGACAATAATACCACCAAATGTAAGGATTAGCAAGCTTTTAGTTCAGTATGATGCAGCTCTTTATTCCTTTTAAATTGCCTCAAGCACAAACAACTAAACGACATTGTAAAAAAAATTGGGCAAAACTTTTGGGAAGAGGTGTATGCGAGTATAGAACATAAGACAAAGCACATGCAAGTATAGAAATAAGACAATGCTTGTGGGGTATGTCCTTATGTGGCTTGATCCAACAATCAAAAATTAGAAGTACAATCAAGGGTGCTAGTATTGCACTATGAAATAAAAAACTACAACTTTCCGCGCACCAACGATTTGGAAAGAAATGAAAGTCTATTCAACCAATGTCAGTGGTTTCTTCCATGCCAGCAATGGAGCATCAAGCTTATAATTAGGCATGTCTCCCCATGGAGTGGAGATGGTACGTGGCTCCCAATGAGGTGTCACGCGCTGAGAAAAGGAAAGAAATAACAATAAACATATAGACAGATGATTAAAATAAAGTTGAAATGGACGGAGAGAATCGGAGGGGGGGGGGCACGGTTGGGGATAACGAATGTAGGTGCTCATCTCAAAATAACGGAACGGACCGAAGGTGGAAGGATCTTAGTTGCGACACGGGTGACCGTTATGTAGCAGTTTTTAGTTTGGTCTCACATGTGTAGTTAAAAAATCAAAACAAAGATGGGCGACTTACAGATATAGTAGGCATGCCTTATTAGTGGATAACATATTTCCATAGGAGAGAAGGTGCAATGTAATAAAGGTGCTACCTCCTTCCCAAGAAAAGTCTAGGGTTCCCCTCTTTCCCGCCGGAGCCGCCGTCGGTCCGCCTCAGCTCCTGTGGCCTTAAGGCCATGGCGGCACGGTTGATCTCGGCCCTTGCCGGCGAGAGAGCTCTATTTTCAGTCGTTCCTTCATGTTTTGTTAGGGTTTGTGTCATGCTTAGGATGACGAGACGGCGGCGGCTCCCTGAAGATGGAATAAGGTTCTCCCCACCTAGCCCCCGTCCCAATGGTGTGTCTAGCATCATCGGTGAGCGTGTGGAGATGTGTCTCCGGCGGATTTGTCCTTGGTGGATTTGCTCGGATCTGATTATAGTTCATCTACGTTCATGTGTTTTCAGGTTGGATCCTTCCGATCTATGCTACTCTTCATCGGCGGTGGTTGCTGTTCGGCTACGCTGGTCCTATGGGGCCTTAGCACGACGACTTCCCGACTGTCCACTACAATAAGTTGTGCCCGGCTCCGGTGAGGGAGGGGCAATGACGATGGAGCGCCTTCGGCTCGCTTCAGTGCATGCAGTCGTCGCTAGGTGGTCTAGGGATCTGGATGTAATTTTTATTATTTCTGATGTTTGTTGTACTGCTATGATTGAATGGATAGATTGAAAGTTTTCTCACCGAAAAAACCAAAACAGAGAACATTTTTGCGCCAAGATTTTGGGAGCCAATGCGAAGTATACCGACTTAGACAACGATCTCAAGCAATCCTTTCTAGCTTTCCCCCCTTAATTTCAATACAAAATCTATTTTGAAATGTACCTTACAAATCGATTGGTAGATCTGCCTAGCTAGAGTAAATTGCACAAAACCACCACAATTATGCAAAAGTCATCAAACTGCATGTTTTGTGGTGGTTTTTTCCTGAAGAATTGATAACTTTGACTCAATGTGGCGTTTTTCTGCAATTCACTCGGCTAGCTGGCATGAGCATAGAGCATAGACAAGCATAGACGAGACGATGATGGATGGAATCGCGGATCAGGCGGCAGCGTTGGTTGTCCTGGGGACGTACTTGCGGAGCCAAATCTCACGTTGTCCGATGGAGATCCTGACGACCCTCTCGCCGTTGAGCACGAGCTTCACAATCGCCTCCGTCTTGAAGATGATCCGGCCATACATGGGCATGTGGCCTCCCTTGGTCTTCTCCATCAGCACCCTCACCACGCAGTCACCCCACTTCCTGCACCCACGCACCTCCAATCATCAGACACGATGCAGTTCCAATCATCGTGCATGCATATCTTAGTAGATAAGTACTTGTGTTTGTGTGTAAACTTAATCAATAGATCGAGACATCTAGTAGTGTATCTAAGTGCACACTTACTGCCTGAAGTACTCGAAGATCTCCTCGCGGTGGAGGGCATTTTCCTTGGAGAAGGTGATGAACATGGAGCGGCAGTCCTCCGGCACGGCCACTGGTTGGCAGATGTAGGGCGCCGTGAGCTCCGGCGGGTTGACAATCAGCCCAGTCTCGGACCTCCGGAGCAGGACGTGTAGGCGGTCGTCGAATACGAACTTGCCGACACCGTCAAGGAAGTGGGCGACGCCGCGGACGACGAGGTCCTGGTGAAAGGCGAAGAAGCCCGGCTCGATGTGGACACCGCCTTGCATGCAGAGCGCAGAGATGAGCGGGATGGGCGGGAGCACAGGCACCTGGTGGCGGAGGCACTCGAGGACGGCGTTGGCCTCTTCTGCGACGACGGCGACCGCGTCGGGCGCCATGGCTGGGACGTGGTGTATGGCGGAGATGGTGCCCTGGTCCAGCCACACCAGCAGCGCCACCGCGTTCTGGGCTTTCTCCGGGCTGCCGCACACGGGCACGAACCTCTCGTATGCCTGCCGCGCGACGCTGTACATGTACAGCACCTCGCGCACCGGCATCGCCGCCATTGTTGCTCTGGTTATTTGGTTGCTCTTGCACCGGCCGGCCGGAGAAGAGGCGATGGATGATTGGCCTGAGAAGAGAAGCTAGCAAGAGAGGAGCGAGGAAGGGGTGATGGGTCGATGGGGAATGAACCGATATTTGTATCTGCTCCTGGTCCGGCGACGCGGCAGCGCTCCGGCCGGTGTAAGATTTAATGAGGTGCCAAAAATGGGCTAGCGGGAAACAGCTCTCTTTGAATCAGTTTCGAACGCCAGCGTGTACACGTAGATGCTCTTGATTCGTTGGCTGCTTTTACATCCTTTTTTGATTTTTAGTTCGTTTTACATCCTAAAACGTATACATATGTCGTTGCATAACAACTTTGGATGCGGCGCAGCACTTGTATATCCTTCTAAATTTGCACTACCTTTTTCTTGGTACTGGTTAATTTTATACTCACCAGAGTTCACATGTTATACTTTTTTTTTCGATTTCATATACATATATAGAGCACATTGTGAATTTCGATTCCGAGAAGGGTGTTTCGGTGCCCAGGCTCATCTGCACCCGGTTAGAAAAAAATCGTAAAAAATTCAAATAGAATTCAAAAAATTCTAAGTTTTTTTTGTGTGGTAGATAATTTAACGTGTGAGGCAAAAAAGACAAATTGGGCCAAAACAGTTCATGAACAGTAAACATTTTTACAGACCCCCAATTTATCTTTTTTGCTGAGAGCTCGTTAGATGTCCAAATGATTTGAAAATTCGAGTGTACCTCACGCATCAAATTGTCTACCGCACATTTTTTTTTTGGAATTTTTTGATTTTTTCTAGTATTTTTTTATTTTTTTCGTCAGGGCGGGTGCAGAGTTGGATTTTCGATTCCGTATTCTCTATATAAACTTTGTTGTGGCTCTAGCTACCTGCTTCCCCCATCATCAATGGTGCAATCGTCAAGTCAGGACACCACCGTGCCACCATTAGGCCACTGCCTCCTAGCCCAAGATTTTTCTTCTTCTGAATACCCCTTGTTAAATGGGCTAAATCTTTACAAAAACCTGTTCAAATTTTGTTTTGCTTGCCCTCCTAGTCCATTTAACCACCAGGATTATGGCCTAAGCTCCGCTACTCGGGAACTAAGCCCGTCTAGGAGTCATTGCCCGTGCAAGAACCATGGTGTGGTTTGCTTTCACGGGACCTCCTATAGAATGCAAGCTAGGCTAGCCCAGTACCGAAATAGTGGATATCTGTATCAGAACAGTGAAAATTCTCAAATTTTTCTGCACGTGGTGGGGATCAAACACGGGATATCCCGCTCTCACGTGCTTGAAGCAACTAGATCCAGCGAGCTTTCGTGACTAACGAGTAGCGCGGAATGATAAGAACTATGAACCGCGACAAATGCTTGATTAACATTTTTCAAATATGAGATTAACATTTTTTTAATACATGGCTAACATTTTTTCTATACACATTTAACATTTCACAAATACTTGTTTAACATTTTTTTTTCAAATGCTTGATTAAGATTTTCTGAATACATGACCACTTTTTTCACACACATTGTATATTTTTTGTATACATCTATTATATACTTAAAACAAGAGGCAAACAAGCCATCACGTTTATCCACACAGATTAAATTATCTCAACCATTAACTTCTAAATATAGACGGCTGAGATTTAATTATGTAACGTTACATACAAATATTGTGTATAGGCATATATTTTGTTGGACGTGTGTGAAGGCTGTCACGTACATATATTAGAACGGGAAAGTGCAATCAGCATCACGTACATGAGGAGGACATGTACAACACAAAAGGCTGATACATAAGTTTGTATTGCAATTGGTCTAAGACAAAAGGGACGTGTGTGGCAAAAGAACCACACAGACTCCTATACTTGCAAGAAAAGATGGTCCGATTAGAAACAAAGAGGTCCCGCTTGGAAAAAATAAAGCCGGACATGCAGCTCCTATATACGAGTACTAGGCTAGAAGAAATAGTCCGGCCAGAAGGAAAAAAGTAAGGGCCAAGAGAAAGTGAAGGTGTACATAATTTTTAACAGACTTTTGCAAGATTAATCTAATTTCTCTATTAGTTAACTCAACTTTTGCAAGTTTATCGCATAAACAAGCACAACTAAATTATATTTCAGCAGCTAAAACTGATTTAAACATAGGGATTGGACTTCGCGAAAGAAAAAACAGACTTAAATGCCCAAAAGCTTTGCTGACGATCGTAAAGAGTATACCAAGTCACTAATGACAAGTATAAAATCTTCACTCAATAGTGATCTACCATCTCTACTGATGAATGACGTGCCCGTCGATGGAGACCCAATCCTTCATTGGCGGCACAGTAGTGACAGGCACTGAACCTGTCAATAGAGGTGTTTAGCGGCCATAAGTAAAAGGTGATTTTATATTCGTGGTACGTTGCTCCAAATGAGGTATCACACGCCAAGAAAAGACATGTGAGAACTTGGACTATGAGAGGACTAGAATAAGTGGAAATGGATAGTGAAAATTAGAGGAGGCGGGGCACCGTCGAAAAGTGTATGTAGATGTGGTCAATGTCCAAACAATGGGGTGGTCGCTGTATAATGATTATGACCTTTTCTCTATCAGATATGCAATTTTGAATAAATAATAATGACATTGTGCACCAAGATTTTAGGAGAGGAAGCAAAGGATACCTAGGTGACATGTGGTTTCTTCAGTGGCAGCATGGAAGCCACAAGCGCACAGGCAAGTATAGAAAACATGTGATGCAAGTCAGACATGTCTCACGTGATTTGACCCAATAGTAAAATAGATATTTCATTATTATTTGAAACAATGTGCACAAAGCAGGGTGCTCACAAATATGCAATGTCAAATAAAAACCTACTATAATACCATACTTTGACCAAGTTTGTAGAGAAAAACATTTCCTACTAGAATACCATACTTATATCATTAAATTCATCATAAGATGTAGTTTCATATTTATATATTTTGATATTGCAGATATAAATACTTTTCTCTATAAACTTGGTCAAAGTTGGACAGTTTGACTTTCCAAAAAATCTATGCACACTATATTGTGGAACGGAGGGGGTAGAAGTTATGTGCACTAACTGTTTAGGAAAGAAACCGAAGGATATCGAGAAAATAGCTTATGGTTCCTTCCATACCGACGAGCGACAAAGGAGCAACAAGCTTAATTAGACAGTGGTATGTTGGGGGTGGGGGTATGTACGCAGGTCGTAAATATCCAAATAGTGGAACCCGACGATCTTTATCATGATATATTTACCGATGTATAACAATTGTACTTTTTGATGCAGTTTTAAATCACAATTAGGGACTTCTGCACGCCAAGGTTTTGTGGGGAGGAAGGGAATAGTACCGAGCTGGCAAGCTAGGCAATGATGTCACATGGTTTCTTCAATAATACCGATGCCACCAGATATAAGGAGGAACAAGTTTTTTTTTCAGTCTCATGCGGTTCTTTATTTCTTCTAAATTGTCTCAAGCACAAACAACTAAACGGCCTTGTATAGAACATGTGGGGTATGCATGTGACTTGATCCAATAGTCAAAAAAATAAGAAGTAAAAAAAAAAATCAAGGGTGTCGATATAGAAGCAATGTGAAATAAATACCTACAACTTTCGTGCACCAATGGTTTGGGAAAGAAACTAAAGGATATTCAGACAACGGCAAATGTTTCTTTCACGCCGGCAAGGAAGCAGCAAGCTTAATTAGGCATGCCTCCCTCCGTAGAGCGGAAACCGTACGTGGCTCCCAATGAGGTGTCATGCGCCAAAAAAAGACAAACAATAACAATAACTATATATAGAGAGAGGATTAAAGTTATGTTGAGATTGACTGGGAGAATCAGAGGAGGACCATGGTTGGGGAAGGTGCATGTAGGTGTCCAAATAACAGAACAGGGCAGTGGGGGATGGAGGGATATACGTTGCGACATGGGTGACCGTTGTGTAACAGTTAAGATTTTTGCTTGGTTCAACATGCGTAGTTTAAAAATCCAACCAAAGAACTTTTGCCCGTCAAGGTTTTGGTGACGCGACACCGAAAAAAAAAGGTTTTGGTGACGCGAAGGAGCTAGGCGATGATGTGATCGCCCATCAAGGTTTTGGTGACACGACACCGCAAAAAAAAAGGTTTTGTGACGCGAAGGAGCTAGGCAATGATGTGATCAAATGGTTTCTTTAGTACAAACTTAAGAGCAACAAACTTTTGTTTTCCAATCTCAAGCACATCTTTCTTTCCCTTAAACACAACATTACAAATCTTATTTGAAGTTGTGCGCGACAAATCCCTAATTGGTAGATCTGGCTATAATGACCATAGACGAAACAAGGATTATATGGATTCCTCGATCAGGCAGTGGCCTTGGATGGCCTCGGGATGTACTTGCGGAGCCAGATCTGACAATACCCGATGGAGATCTTGACGAGCCTCTCGCCATTGAGCACCAGCTTCACTATCGCCTCGGTCTTGAAGATGATCCGGCCGTACATTGGCATGTGGCGTCCCTTTGTCTTCTCCATCAGCACCCTCACCACGCAGTCACCCCACTTCCTGCACCCATGCACCTCCAATCATCAGACATGATCATCATGCATGCATGCAGATCTGAGTAGATCCACGTAGATAAACTAATCAATAGTTCTAGACATCGAGTAGAGTGTCTCTCATTCTCAGTGCACACTTACTCTCTGAAGTATTCAAATATCTCCTCACGGTGGGGTGGCATGCCCTTGGAGAAGGTGATGAACATGGAGCGGCAGTCCTCCGGCACGGCCACAAGCTGGGAGGTATAGGGCGCCATGAGCTCCGGCGGGTTGCCCACCAGCCCGGTTTCGGACTTCCGGAGCAGGACGTGCAGGCGGTCATCAAAAACAAACTTGCCGGCACCGTCGAGGAAGTGGGCGACGCCGTGGACGACGAGGTCCTGGTGGATGGCGAAGAAAGCCGGCTCGATGCGGACGCCGCCTTGCATGCAGAGCGCCGAGATGAGCGGGATGCGCGGGAGCACGGGCAACTGGTGGCGGAGGCACTTGAAGACGGCGTTGGCCTCTTCTGCGACGACGGCGACGGCGTCGGGCGCCATGGCTGGGACGTGGTGTATGGCGGAGATGGTGCCCTGGTCCAGCCACACCAGCAGCGCCACCACGTTCTGGGCCTGCTCCGGGCTGCCGCACACGGACACGAGCCGCTCGTACGCCTGCCGCACGACGCTGTACATGTACAGCACCTCGCGCACCGTCACGGCAGTCATGGTTGCTCTGGTTAATTGGTTGCTTCCGCCGGCCGACCGGAGAAGGTAGCTAGCTAGCTCTAGCTAGGCGATGGATGGCCGGCCGGAGAGGAGCAAGAAAGAGATGATGGATTGATGGGTCGATGGGGAATGGGCCGGTATTTGTAGGTTCTCCTGCTCCTGGTACGGCGACGCGGCTGCGCTCCGGCCGGTGGAAGGGTTGATGAGGTGCCAACCATGAGCTGGCGGGAAACACTCTCTTTGAATCCGTTTCGAACGCCTGCATGAACGTAGTTGCAATTCGTTCGTTGGCTGGTTTACATCCTTTTTTGATTTTTAGTTCGTTTTACATCCTATAAAACATATACACTGTCGTTTCTTAACCACTTTGGATGCGGCGCAACACTTGTATATCCTTCTAAATTTGCACTACTTTTTTGGGAGTAAATTGCTCAAAGCCAACATATTTGTGGCTAGGGTACTGAAAACTACTGCTTTTGCCAAAAATAACATGAGACCACCAACTCTGCGTCAAGTGAGTAACAAACTGCACTGATTCGATATTAAGCCGTGTCTAACAGCAAAACTGACGGGTGGGACCCGTCTTTCTGGGCTGATGTGGCGAAGACTAGTCCTAGTCAAAGTTTGACCCCATGAGCTGGATAGGGGGTCCCACTTGTCTGTCTCACACCTCCTTCTTCCTCAATTTTTTCACTCCCTAAACTTCTCGCCGGCTCCATCGGCAAGCCTGCCGGTAAGCCCCGCTCCGCGCCCGCCGGACCTGAAGGAGGGGCACCCGCCGGCAAGCCCCGCCCCGCGCCCGCCGGACCTGAAGGAGGGGCGCCCGCCGGCAAGCCCCGCCCCGCGCCACCGGACCTGAAGGAGGGGCGTTCGCCGGCAAGCCCCGCGCCGCGCCGCCGGACCTGAAGGAGGGGCGTCCGCCGGCAAGCCCCGCCCCGCGCCGCCGGACCTGAAGGAGGGGCGCCCGCCGGCAAGCCCCGCCCCGCGCCGCCGGACCTGAAGGAGGGGCGCCCGCCGGACCTGAAGCAGGGGCGCCCGCCGGCAAGCACTGCCCCACGCCCGCCTGACCTGAAGCAGGGGTGCCGGCCGGCAAGCCCCACCCCTCGCCCGCCGGACCTGAAGGAGGGTTGCCCGCTGGCAAGCCCCGCCCCATGCCGCCGGACCTGAAGGAGGGGTGTCCGCCGCAAGACCTTCCCCGCAACCGCCGAACCTGAAGGAGAGGCACCCGCCGGCAAGCCCCGCCGCGCGACCGCCTGACCTGAAGCAGGGGCGCCCGCCGGCAAGCTCTGCCCAGCTTCCCCCGCATGCCCGACCCGCCGCTCCTCCGGCTTCCCTCGCGGCGGCAGCACCACGCATGTCGGGGCAGTTTAAGGTCCGCCGCTTGCTGTTTCTCCCACGGCCGTCGCTTGCTGCTTGCTTCTGCTTCCGCCGCCGCTTGTTGATGTCCCGTCGCCACCGCTTGCTCCTACTCTGGCGGCCTCTGCTTGCTGCTGCTCTCGATGCCACCACTTGCTTATGCTTCCGCCGTCATCACTTGCTGCTGCTCCCGCCGCTGCTTGCTGCTACTCCCACGGCTGTCGCTGACCCACCAGCGACGAGGACGACAGCGCAAGCTCATCAGGGCAGATTAGAGGGGAGGAAGAAGGAGAAGAGGGGAAATAAAATGTGTGGCTGACAGGCGGGACCCCATCCACCTCAGCAGGTCAATACATTGACTAGGATTAGTCTTTGCCACATCAGCCCGACAGACAGGCCCCACCAGTCAGTTTCGTTGTTAGACGCGGCAAGTTCTGAATTAGTGCGATTTGTTACTTACTTGCCGCAGTGTTGGCGGTTTTTCGTAGTTTTCAGCAAAAGCGGTGGTTTTCTAGTACCCTAGCCATAAATGTGGTGGCTTTGAGCAATTTACTTTTTTTGGTACTGGTTAAATGTTATACTCGCCAGTGTTCACATGTTATACTTTTCTTTTCGATTTCATATACATACACATCATACACATACCAGTCACATTATTATTTCTTACTTTCTATATAAACTTTGTTTTCTAGACCCATCGACCACTTCCACCGCTCTAGCTACCTTTCCCGTTCATCCTCGACCCACAATGCATATATAGCATAATTGGTGCAAGCATCAAGTCGAGGCATCACTCAATCCGATTAGATGGGTGCAACTACGTGCCGCCTGCAACGAGTCCTAGCCACGGCTCGCCTGCAGGGAGCACATCCTGATGGATTAGATTGGTTTCACATGCTTAGAGAAAACAGAAGATAACTAGTGAAAACTGAAGAAATAAACAAAAAACGAGAAACAAAGAAAACAAAGAAAACCAAACAAAAAAACAATGAAAAGGAAAAGGAAAAAAAAACTATGAAAAACCGAAGGCAACCATGCAAAATGGTGAAAACCAGAACAAACAAAGCTACAATAAATGGCCGACCTAGTAGAGGGGCTGCCAGAGGTGAGACGTAACTCTGCCTCGGAACAGACATATATAGCGTTGGCGCGATTAGATTGTGAGCTGCCCTTTTAGGCAAGATTGCGAGCTAGCTTTTTTTAGGCAAGTTTGCGAGCTAGCTACAATGACAGAGCCTCGAGAGGGCCATCCTAGAACCAAGCAGGAGTAGGGTTTTACACCGCGAGGTAGCCTGAACGATCTGGACTCCTCGTCTCGCCCGACCCGCTCCCGCGAGCGGGCGGGCGAGACCCTACATCGGCCGCCGCCAGCCCCCACCCCTCCTTGATCCCCCCCCGCCGCCGCCTGAGTGTGCCGCCGGGCAAAGCAAGGCCAGCATCGGCGGCGGCTGGCCCTTTTCATCCTTCGCGCGGGGAGGGCTGGCACGGGACGACCCTCCTCGGGCGTTTGTGCACCGCTGGGCTGGGGGTGGCGACGGTGGCGGCTGGTGGAGGCACGTGGTGGGCTGTTGGGAGGTCAGCGGGGCGTGCCTGCGTTGTGGGCTGCGTCGGGGCGGTGGCTGCCCGATCCAGATCTGGCGGGCTGCTCCTCCGGCTGGTTGCACGTGGGCGGTGCGGGCCTAGGTGACGAGGTGCAGCTATACCCGGCGGCCCTTGGGCACTGGTGGTGGTTGGAGTGGGGGCGCGCCACGGTGGGCTGGCCAGCGGCGTCGGCAACTTGGTTGGCCTCATCCAAGGTGCGGGTCGGTGCGGGTGGTGGCGCAAGCTTGGTGTCGTCCCCGTGTCGGTGGCGCTGGGTGGCGAATGCAGGCCTCCTTCGACTAGCTCTAGGCCGGCAGCATGGTGGCAAGCCGGGTCTCGTGCTCGGGCTGATCTTGGCGAGGCCCGGGGAGAGTCGGAGTTGACCCTTTGGGTTGGTGTGCTTGGGCTCGATCCTGGTGGTGCCGGTGGGTGTGGAGGTTCTTCTCCTTGTGGGTACGGTGTGAGTTGGTGGTGGTCGGGGATCTGCTACAATTTCAGGCAGATCGGTGCTAAGAGCCATGGACATGGCGTCGTGCGAGCGCTCTCGGCGACGACCGTCGGGAGTCACGGGGTAGTGTCTTCTCCGGTCCACCGGGATTGGATGGAGACGCAGGCGTGGGTGCCTCCTATTGTGGAGGCGACGACCCATACTCTGTGGCTGATGCCAGGCTAGGAGTGAAAGGAGATCCCTTTTACTCATCCTACCATGGTGGATGCAATGTGACGTGGATGGTTAGTGGAGCCTTGGACATGGATGACGAGGTAGCGGCCCCGGATGGCGGTCCGCATGGTTGACTCTCCGGCGGGCACCATGGCGGCGGTGATGGCACTCTCTCTTGGTCGTGTGGGTGGCAAGAGGTGGTGTAGTGGGTGGCTCAAGAGACCTCGTTTAGGGACAAGGTGGAGTTGCAGAGCGAAAGCTCGGCGCTTTATCGCCGACAACGGCAACGCTCGCGGGTGCCATTAACTTCCTGAAGACGTCGCCGTGGTGCTCCTCTCCGTGTCCGGGTTCCGGGTGAAAACCTTTGTCTATTGGGACTCGGCAACGGCGACGCCTAGTGCCGTTTTCCCTCCTGGGGGCGTTGTCGTGGAAGTTAGGTGCTATAGGGCTTAGGGTGGTGTTGTTCTTAGTTCTTCCTATACTCTATTTCGGTTGTGTAGCCATGTGCGTGTTGCGTGATCAGTTAGCCTGGGATCGGCATTGTTGGAGGGCTACCCCATCCCCTTGTATCGTTCGGTCGTGTACTCTGGTTGGTTGGTGCTTCATATATAAAGTGGGGCGAAAGCTTGTTTCGAGGAGGAGAGGGCCATCTTGGGACACTTCTTCCTAGCCTAAGATTCTTTTTCTTCTGAATACCCGTTGTTAAATGGGCTAAATCTGTACTAAAACCAGTCCAAAATTTGTTTTTTTTGCCCTCAAAGTCCATTTACTCACCGGGATCATGGCCCGAGCTCTGATATTGGGGAGATAAGTGATGGAAACATGCCCTAGAGGCAATAATAAAATGGTTATTATTATATTTCCTAAATATTGATAAATGTTTATCATTCATGTTAGAATTGTATTGACCGGAAACTTAAATACATGTTTGAATACATAAACAAACACCATGTCCCTAGCGAGCCTCTACTAGACTAGCTCGTTGATCAAACATGGTTAAGGTTTAATGATGGACATGAATTGTCATTTAATAACGGGATCACATCATTAGGAGAATGATGTGATGGATAAGACCCATCCATTAATTAGCTTAGCATAATGATCGTTCAGTTTGCTGCTATTGCTTTCTTCATGTCAAATATATATTCCTTCAGCTATGAGATTATACAACCCCCAGATGCCGGAGAAATACCTTGTGTGTATCAAACGTCATAACGTAACTGGGTGATCATAAAGATGTTCTACAAGTATCTCCGAAGGTGTTTGTTGAGTTGGCATAGATCGAGATTAGGATTTGTCACTCCGAGTATTAGAGAGGTATCTCTGGGCCTCTCGGTAATACACATCATAAGCTTGCAAGGAAATGACTAAGGAGTTAGTCACGAGGTGATGTATTACGGGACGAGTAAAGAGACTTGCCGGTAATGATATTGAACTAGGTATGAAGATACCGACGATCGAATCTCGGGCAAGTAACATACCAATGGACAAAGGGAATTACGTATGTTGTCATAACGGTTCGACCGATAAATATCTTCTTAGAATATGTAGGAGCCAATATGGGCATCCAGGTTCCTCTATTGGTTATTGACCAGAGAGGTTTCTCGGTCATGTCTACATAGTTCTCGAACCCGTAGGGTCCGCACGCTTAACGTTCGTTGACGATATAGTGTTATATGAGTTATATGATTTGGTGACCTAATGTTATTCGAAGTCCCGGATGAGATCACGGACATGACGAGGAGTCTCAAAATGGCCGAGAGGTAAAGATCGATATATAGGACAATGGTATTTGGACACCGAAAGTGTTTCGGGATGTACCGGGAAGGAATCGGGTCACTGTTGGGGAACGTAGTAATTTCAAAAATTTCCTACGCACACGCAAGATCATGGTGATGCATAGCAACGAGAGGGGAGAGTGTTGTCTACGTACCCTCGTAGACCGAAGCGGAAGCGTTGACGCAACGTAGAGGAAGTAGTCGTACGTCTTCCGGTTCCGACCGATCCAAGCACCGTTACTCCGGCACCTCCGAGTTCTTAGCACACGTTCAGCTCGATGACGCTCCCCGGGCTCCGATCCAGCAAAGCTTCGGGGATGAGTTTCGTCAGCACGACGGCGTGATGACGATGATGATGTTCTACCGACGCAGGGCTTCGCCTAAGCACCGCAACGATATGATCGAGGTGGAATATGGTGGAGGGGGGCACCGCACACGGCTAAGGAACGATCACGAAGATCAACTTGTGTGTCCATGGGGTGCCCCCTGCCCCCGTATATAAAGGAGTGGAGGAGGGGAGGGCCGGCCCTCTCTATGGCGCGCCCTAGGGGAGTCCTACTCCCACCGGGAGTAGGATTCCCCCTTTCCTAGTCCAACTAGGAGTCCTTCCATGTATTAGGATTAGGAGACAAGGAAGAGGAAGAGGGAAGAGAAGGAAGGAGGGGGCGCCGCCCCTCCCCCTAGTCCAATTCGGACTAGCCAATGGGGGGGCGCGCGGCCTGCCTCTCCCTCTCCCCTAAAGCCCAATAAGGCCCATATACTTCCTCCCCCGTATTCCCGTAACTTCCCGGTACTCCCGAAATTACCCGAATCATTCAGAACCTTTCCGATGTCCGAATATAGTCGTCCAATATATCGATCTTTACGTCTCGACCATTTCGAGACTCCTCGTCATGTCCCCGATCTCATCCGGGACTCCGAACTCCTTCGGTACATCAAAACTCATAAACTCATAATATAACTGTCATCGAAACCTTAAGCGTGCGGACCCTACGGTTCGAGAACAATGTAGACATGACCGAGACATGTCTCCGATCAATAACCAATAGCGGGACCTGGATGCCCATATTGGCTCCTACATATTCTACGAAGATCTTTATCGGTCAGACCGCATAACAACATACGTTGTTCCCTTTGTCATCGGTATGTTACTTGCCCGAGATTCGATCGTCGGTATCCAATACCTAGTTCAATATCGTTACCGGCAAGTCTCTTTACTCGTTCCGTAATACATCATCTCACAACTAACATATTAGTTGTAATGCTTGCAAGGCTTATGTGATGTGCATTACCGAGAGGGCCCAGAGATACCTCTCCGACATTCGGAGTGACAAATCCTAATCTCGAAATATGCCAACCCAACAAGTACCTTTGGAGACACCTGTAGAGCACCTTTATAATCACCCAGTTACGTTGTGACGTTTGGTAGCACACAAAGTGTTCCTCCGGTAAACGGGAGTTGCATAATCTCATAGTCATAGGAACATGTATAAGTCATGAAGAAAGCAATAGCAACATACTAAACGATCGGGTGCTAAGCTAATGGAATGGGTCATGTCAATCAGATCATTCAACTAATGATGTGACCTCGTTAATCAAATAACAACTCTTTGTTCATGGTTAGGAAACATAACCATCTTTGATTAACGAGCTAGTCAAGTAGAGGCATACTAGTGATACTCTGTTTGTCTATGTATTCACACATGTATTATGTTTCCGGTTAATACAATTCTAGCATGAATAATAAACATTTATCATGAAATAAGGAAATAAATAATAACTTTATTATTGCCTCTAGGGCATATTTCCTTCAGTCACCGGAAGGGGTTCCGCGCGCCATCCTCCCCTACCTTTCCCCTCACTCCAAATAAGGAAAAAAAAGGGGGCACGGCTTGGGAGGGACCCCAAGTAGGATTCCTCCTACTTGGGCTCCTCCTTTGGTTGTTCCTCCCTCCCTCCCACCTATATATATGTGGGAGGGGGCGCCTAACACACACCAGACAATTTTTTAGCCGTGTGCGGCGCCCCCCTCCACCGTTTATACCCCGGTCATATTTTCGTAGTGCTTAGGAGAAGCCCTGTGAGGATCACTTCGCCATCACCGTCACCACGCCGTCGTGCTGACGGAACTCATCTACTACATCGACGTCTTGCTGGATCAAGAAGGCGAGGGACGTCACCGAGCTGGACGTGTGGAGAACGCAGAGGTGTCGTGCGTTCGGTACTTGATCGGTTGAAGCACGAAGACCTACAAGATGTAGTTTTTGTGATCGGGGTGAAACCATCAAACACCTCTTTCTTGATTGCTCGTTGGCAAAAAATTTATGGCGGACGGTTCACATAGCCTTTGATATTACTCCTCCGAATACTATCATCACGTGATTTGGGATGTGGCTTGACGGGATAGATTCTGAAACAGCGAGACACATTCGTGTAGGAGTATGTGCTTTATTATGGGCAGTATGGAACTGCAGAAATGATATGGTCTTTAACAGAACAACAAATATTCATTTTTTGCAGGTCATCTTCCGAGCCACTACGTTGATCCGTATGTGGTCGCTACTCACTCCGACGGAGGTCAGGGAGTGTATGGTTACTGGATCTATCTGATGGGAGATGGTAGCACGGGCTATTTTCAACCAGTTTGGATGGCGGTCATGTAATAGGATAGACAATTAGTTTTCCTATCTTTTCTTATGCCAGCCGGTTGTGGGTTTACTTTTATTTTTCTGCTCTTTGTGAGCATTTGTGTTCTTTTGTTTGAGACATCAAGACCTGAGTTGAACTTATTTGCTTATTAATAATATGGCCGTATGCATCGTTCTGATGCAGAGGCCGGGGAGCTCCCCCTTTTGGAAAAAAAAGTGGCTGCAGATGAGGTGTCACACACCCAGAAAAGACAAGTAAGAACTTGAACCATGAGAGGAATATAATAAGAGAAAATAGATGGTGAGGAGGTGGGACATTGTAGGAAGGTCTACGTTGTTAGAGATACGACAGGAAATAGAGAGTGAAGAAGATCAAATCAACACAGAGGGACACAAGATTTTAATGTGAAAACCCCCTCTAATGAGAAGGGGAAAAAACCACGGGTGCCAGCCAGTGAAACATCACTATATACGGAGAAGTTACAAATGCCGGGGATTTACAACGATGATCTTATCCCGCGCGGTGGCTTAAAAAAAATATACAGCAGTGGCCACCTAGGTCGATACTGATCCATACCCATACGCGGCCCAAGCCTCTCAGCGACTGGCCTCTGCTCCACTCCGTAAGAAATTAACCGCCATATGAATTTGGATCACGGCATACCAAATGTAGGCGCGGTCAATGTCCAAATGGCACCGGGGAATCTATGTCACGACATGGGTGGCCGTTGTGTAACAATTATGCCTTCTCTTCTATCTGACATGCAGTTTCGAATAGAAATATTAAGTTTTGCACACCAAAGTTTTCGGAGTGGAAGGAGAAGATACCTAGGTGACATGTAGTTTCTTCAGTGGCGGCAAGGAAGCAACAATCACACATGCAAATACAGAAAACATACGATGCAAGTTGGGCATGGCTCACGTGGCTTGACCCAGTAGTAAAAACCTATTCCATTATTATTTTAAATAGTGTGCACAAAGCGGGGTGTTCATAAATATGCAATGTGAAGCAAAAACGTAGAACTTACGTGCACTAACCACTACTAGAAAAAGGGCTACTAATGGCGCACCTAATTTGGCCATTAATGGCGCATTAGTGGTGCGCCATTACTAGCACGCCATTAGTAATATTTACTAATGGCGCACCACTGGTGCGCCATTAGTATGCCTCCCAGGGGCCATGTATAGCCAGGTGCTTTGGCATACTAATGGCGCATCACGACGGGATGCGCCATTAGTAACCTCGGCATACTAATGGCGCACTGCTTAAAGATGCGCCATTAGTATCCTCTGGCATACTAATGGCGCACTGTGATGTGATGCGCCATTAGTATGAATATTAGTTTTTTTTTAATTTTTTAATTTTCTGTTTTTTTGCACAGGTTACAAATTGTATAATTGGACAACATATAGACAACACATATCAACAACAGATTCATCGAATACAACAGAAGATTAGTCTCTGAATACAATTCATCATATTAGTCTCCGAATACAATTCATCATATTAGTCTCCGAATTGAAAAGATCGAACAAAGATAGAACATTATATTACAAGTCCCGAGACCGCGAGTAGCGAGTTTGTCTTCACATTACAAGTCGATATCGATCATCTAAACTACCATCACATAGAGGAGAGCTGCGGTCATCACGATGAGCATCATCACGATGGAACTCGTCTTCATCCGGTTCCTCCAACGCTCCCTCCCCTCTCCCGCTAGATAGCGGGCGTATCTAGATTCGGCCTCGGCCCTAGTGGTGTACCCTTTGTAACTATTACCGCCGAATCGGTGAACCTGTCTCCGACACTCCTCCCAGTCGTCGTAGACTCCGGGAATCTTACCCTTGTAGACGACATACGACGGCATCGCTATGCACTAGCCAAATGAAACGTTAGTACCAATTCACAGACAATACATAAGCAATATATAAGTATGCAACAGAACGATCGGAAGAGAAAAGCAAGACATTAATAGCATCAATTACATCTAAGTTGAACGATTCTCGAAACCAAAGAGACATACTACAAGTTCATTAAAGTTTAATTACAACATGAGCCAATCGATGTTTCAGAACTAGACACAACATCACTGCTTTCGACTCGACTCAAGGGACCGGAGCGTGGATGAAGCCGCCGTCTATCGTGGGAGTCATGAAATTACGGGCGTTGTCAGCCTGCATTTGTAGCATTTCGTCTATCTCACTGTTGGACGGTTGATTTCTAAGGTAGAACTGCCCCGAGGCACGAAGGACATCTTGATGGATGATTTCCGCAAACTCCGACTGGATGCGAAAGAATTCTTGTCTGATGTCCGCGTCCTGGATTGCCGACACGCTCGCGGCCCAATCTTTGAGTTTACTCGGTAGCAGAAGTTGATGATGGTCCCGTACGATCGCCCGCATGTGATGGATGGCATAGTAGGCACCCTTCTGACCGCCAGGCGGCTGCTTGACGCAGCAGAACGTCGTATTGTGGGAGAACACGTGCTTGCCGTACTTACGAATTGGCCTGTTGAAGGTGCCTCCAGATTGGGCGTAGCCGGGGAGAACATCATCAAGAACCTTCTTGACATTTGTGTAGTCTACGTTCGACTGACGGTCCGGGTCGAAATACGTGGCCATGGAATATTTGGGGCTTAGGAGGATGAGCGTGCAAGGTGTGTCACTGCAGAAAAGACGGAATGTTAAAAGAAAAACGATCGAAATCTAAGAATTCGTATGTTACGGGGCGGTTGAGGGGAGGACTTACTCGGGAAAGTAAGGCACGAGGAAGTTATCCTTATCTGGGTTTGCCAGAATGACGCCTTCGAGGTAAGAACTCGCGAATTGCCGGTGCCCAGCGCTGCCCAAGATCTTGGCACGCATGTAGAAGGGGTCGACTATCACGATGTCCGGGGTCTTGTCGCGAATGATCCGCATCTCCATACTCAGCGAAAATAGCCGAACGAAGGTGTAGTGCAACGGATGAAGGTTCAACATAGCGTGGATGTCGTCAAACCGCAGGACGATCGTACCCCCGATGGAGTTATCCACAAAGCCCTTGCCCTCTGGCACCTTGGCCATGAAAACCGGGTATGCCACATCCTTCTCTCTGAGACGCCGCTTCTCCAAAGAAAGAACACTGTCATGCAGACTCCGCATAGCACCGGCTGCAACATCGAGCATATTTCTCGGTAGCATCAGCCTACCCGCCACATGCACCCTCCTCATTAAATCCTCAGGTGAAGGTGGTCCGTCCTAAGCACGGATTGTACTCGGTGCCGACTGGCCCGCACCCTTGTTAGTCCTTCTTTTGCGTGCCTTCTTCTTCTCCTGTAATGGGACCGAGTTCTGCTCACAGACCGCCTTCTTGAGTGTGTTGGGGCTGAGAATATTTCGCACCTCGCCTATCTGAGGCTCGGTGAAGTCGGCAGCTGGAGGCGTCTCCTGAGAGCTGAACGGCAGACGACGCCTGTTGCAACTTGGCTTCTCCGCGGTACCAGCTAGATCGCGCACGTCTTTTGTTGGGTTGGGTTCTTGAGAAGGAGGCCCCATGAAGTCGCCATCGTACCCATGATCGGCAAAGTACTGATCGACGTTGGCAAATGTATCGTCGTCGTCGTCGTTCTGATCCTGTGCCATATGCATGTTTGGATCCAGTGGCATAGGGATGTCCGGCACCGTTGCGGCGGTCTTGCCATGGGGCCGACTTGGCGCCGACACGACTGGCGGTGTTGTCTTTGGGGTGGTGTCCCCCGCCCCCAAACGAATCTGGCTCTTCGGCCAAAGCAGGGGCCAGCTCAGGCAGGCGCTGAGGGTCATCACGTCATCATCGTCGGCCCCAACGGGTCGAATCGGAGGTAACAACTCGTCGCAGCCTGGAAGCACCCGAACCAGTTGAACCCTAAACAAGTTGGGTGGCATCTGGGTACCGTGGAACAAGGGGTTGCCCGGTTGAACGATTTTGCCCTTGGCGACATCGACCAACTCATTGTTCACGAAGTGCAGGAGAGTGCACGGAACGTCGGCGGCGCCCTGCGAAAACATGTAGGGCGTCAGGGATGCCCAGTCAAAGGCAATGAGATGAAGTCCTCGGCCGAGAGAGGCTTAATTAGTTACCGTGATGATGGCGTCGAGCTCGGCTAATGTCGAGGCACCGCCAACGGCGGGCGTGCAGTTGACGGAGGGGCCGCTTGCTGCAGAGGTGCCGGCCGGCGTACACCCGGGTGCATTAAGCTCCCGTGCCGGCGTCGGAGACACCAATGCCGCCTCCGTCGGAGACACCAATGGCCCCGCCATCGCGTTCTGCGAGTTGCTGGCCGTGAAGCTAGGAATCGGGGGCGGCCCCTGTTGGCCGCCCGCAATCCACGCACTCAACCCCTGGATCAAGGTAGGCACAATGGCGGTGATCGTCGCTCCGAGTTGTTGTTGCACTTGCTCTTGGACAATCTCCGGAATCCGCGCCACCTGTACCTTGAGTTCTTGAACCTCGCGCGCCTGGCTTTCCGAGCTGGTCTTTTTCTCCTTTCGTCCACCAGTGTTATAGTATGACCCCCATTTTGTCGACAAGCCTTTGCCGGCCACACGACCAGCTGACGTCGGCTTACTGAGCTTATCCTTGTTCTTCATTACATTCAATGCCCTATTTAGAGTGGTGTCCCAAGGGTTGCTCTTAGTCGACCCCGCGCTACTGCTTTCTGTCGCCTGCGGAAGGAATGTGAACCATTTAGAAATTTGGCTTCATTAATTAGAATGCAACCATATGGAGCTAATTATGCGGGGGTGTATTCCTTACCAGAACAAGCTCAAGCGCCCTGGTCTTCGGATCCGTGGTAAGCTCCTTTGTTTTCGGGTCCTTCTTGTACCGGGCCCTGACATAGTTCCTGGTCTGCTTGTCACCGTATTTATCGAAGAGGGGCGGTAGGCCTTGCTCGGCACGGTCCGCCTCCTCCTTGTCCCATATAGGCTCCGCCACTCTGTAACCGCCGGGACCGAGTGTGTGTTCCCCTAAGTTCAGCTCCCGCATTTCTTTCCCCCACTTACTTGATTCGGAGTGTGCGGTGCTCGAGCAATTGATCTTGAAGTCGTTGTAGTCATCTTCGGTGATCGAAGGATTTTTCTCCTTGATCTTCTCATAACTCTCACCTTTCTCGATCATTCTCTTCACATTGCTTTTCCAAGTAGACAGGGCCTTGCTCATCTTCGTGAGGGCAGCATTGTTCACTTTATTCCCTTTGAGGCTTGTGTTTTCAAATTCAGCGGGGAACTTGTATCGTTCGTGCAGCTTTGTGAAGAGGAGGTTGCGCAAATTCCCTCGGTCAGGATGCCTCAGGTTCTCGGTGTTGATCGAGACGGTGCTCCGGAGAATGCACCCGAGCTGAAGCGAGTACCCCTTGACTATTCGTTCGGGCGCCGTTGGATTCCCGTCGGAGTCCACTTCAGTAACTTCCTCCTTGAGGGTGCGGAGCACGGTCGGGCGCCGGTCCTTCCGTTGCCTCTTCTGGCTGCCATCTATGCGTGCGCCGCCATCATCAGTGGTGGCATCCTCGGCGGCACCATCAGTGGTGGCATTAGTGGGGTCATCCTCGGCGGCACCATCAGTGGTCTCAGGATCGGTGGGGAAGGCGGCGTCCTCATACAAGTGAGGTTGTTCCTCCATCTCCTGGGACAGCTCCCAGAATGCCTTGCCGCCCGAACCCCCGGCCTCATCGTTGTTGACCATGTTTCTCTCTAAATAGGAACAATGTTTGGTCAAAAAGTTGGTTATTGACAAGGAACAAGATCATGGTCTCATCATTTAGGGTTTGTCGACACCGAGGCATCCTAAAAGCTAAGCTTTTATCATTGAGGGTTTTTCGACGCCGAGGCACCCTAAAAGCCTAAGCTTTCATCATTTCGGTTTTTATCGACACAGAGGCACCCTAAAAGCCATGCATTAGTCACAAGTACGCCGGGGCACTTGATCCTACTTAATTAACTACTAAGATACCCCGGCCCATGCATTAGTCACAAGTACCCCATATGTCCTATTTTTAGCAAAGTCATGCTAAAATTCACGGAAAATTTCAGCATGACCTTTGCTGAAAATAGGACATATGGAGTACCCGAATTTGCCGGAACGAAAGTTAATCGACATTCCGGCAAACTCAAGGGCCTCTCGGGGTACCTGCAAAATCATTATCCAATGAAGGAATTATGCCGCACACTGCTGCCTCACACTGCTGCCAAAATCATTATCGACATGCTGAACTTGCATTTCACTCTGCATAGCTGAACAGTCTAACAACCAGAAATATATAACAAGAACTGCACTGCAACGATACAAAGAATATATAACTAGAATGAGCCTCAAATAAAAAAACAAAAATTATGGAAAGCATGAGGGTTACACTATAACTATAGGAAAATTTACACTGTTATTAGGGGAAGTTTTATACTGTAATTACATATAAGAAGCATCAGGGCTACACTGAAAATTGCTGAGCTTACACTAAAAAAATCTGCACTGCAGGGCTTGTACACACAAATTCAGTGAGATGATCTAACACTGACAAAATAAAGGAAACACCTACTGAACCAATACAGGGCTAAAAACACATGGGGATTACACTTTAAAACATCCAGTGAAAGGCACTAGAAAACCATATAGACACAGGAATAAAGCAGAGCTGACTCATTAAATCTGATACACTGAGAAAACCCTAAACTAGGGAAACTAATCACCTGCATCTAACCTACCAGGAGGTAACTGAACAAATTCAAGAACTATAACAGCAACACGAACCAATACAGAGATATGAAAGCACAAGTTACTAGCATTTGCCTAAAAACTTACTTCAGAACCAACACGAACCAATACAGATGCTCCCTTGCAGTAACAAGTCAAGAGATCTATGCTTGGAATCACAACCAACCAATACTTGATTACCAGGTCACAGAACTCCAACGATAAAAAACAGGGAAGCAGAACTAGAGGAGTGAAATCTCTGTATGTATATGAGGTGAGGTGAGGTGAGGTCAGGCAAAGTAAAACTCCACATACAGACATGAGTAGATGCACAACATAGCAAAAACTTAAGCAAGCAGAAACCCATCTTTCCACATTCATGTACCTCAGCAGAAAAATTGTGTAACTCACTTCTGAATGGGCAGCACCAGCTATATATGCATGGTTTCTCCAGTTCAACACAAAACACCAAGCTCCATCATGCTAACATAACATATTCAGGTGGGAATTCAGTATGACAGGACAACATGCTCCCTTGTAGTAACAAGTAGTACGTACTAATAATGTCTACAACTCCAAGCTTGGAATCACAACCAACCAAATGGGAGTCCATACTTGATTAACCAAGCAAGATTATTTCAGCCATCGACTAAGATAAGCCACACTAAAGATGAAAGGAAGAAAAGAGACAAAAAACACAAGAGTTATATGTTCAGTCGGAAGCCTGCAGGACAAACTGTTACACTTAATTACTCTAGAACAAACAGGAATTCAGAACAAACAACCAGGAATTATATGGCATATGCACTTGTTCGTCTTGTACAAGGAGAAGCTCTCACAACTCACAAGCAGTCCAAAAGAAACAGCAAGCACAATATAACGCCTGATTCAGGGACACAACTTTAATTTAGGGAAGAACTCCCACACACACACAAAAAAAAGGGGGGAAGCAGAACTAGAGGAGTGCAATCTCTATATATGAGATCAAGCAAAGTAAGATTGTAAAAAAAAGGTGTGGAGATCAGGCAAAGTAAAACCCTGCATACAGAGAGACACAGGGTAGTTGAAGTTTCGTTGCAGAACATATACAAAAATTAAGCAAGCACAAACCCCTCTAGTCTTTTGACATTCATGCATCTCTTGTCAGCTAATAGATAGAAAACATATATAGGGGGTCACCCAATCAATCTTATTCTCACTAGTAGCAACATATATAGATATATAAGTAGGTAGTTCAGTTTCGATTAAAGGGGTACTAGAAAGATAGATTAGAGTTCCTTACATACATACTGGACAGATATAAAACTTGGGAGCCATGACAATATATATATATATATATATATCCTTGGCCGCTTTCATTTTGGGCGACATGCAGGAGCCTAGCAATGGGCTCCTTAAGGGCATGCTGACTCTTTTTTTCTCTAAGCTATGTGCTATGCATATTTTTTTCACTAAATCAATCGCATAAGACCTCGGACGGGGTGGAGGCACCAGGGACGTCGGCGTCGGCGCAAAGCTGCGGCACGACGGCCGGTCTAGGGCGCAGCGGCAGCTGGCTACAGGAGAGATTTCATAGCCGCACCGGGAAGGAGGGAAGAGGGAGCGGGGGGCTTACCGGAGCGGGAGGGGTCCGCCGACCTGCGACGTTCGAACGCGGCGCGGTCGGTGGGGGTGGTCGCCGCCCTGGTCGTACGGACTGGACCCGAGTCGCGTCGGGTCGAGTCGAGCCGGCTCGTGCGCGTGCCGCCTGTCGAGGGGCGGCGTCGAGGCGGCGGGGCAGCGGCGTCGGGAGAGGAGAGGGGAAGGGGATCGAGGGCGAGGGCGAGGGGCGGCGTCGAGGCGGCGGGGCAGCGGCGTCGGGAGAGGAGAGGGGAAGGGGATCGAGGGCGAGGGCGAGGGAGAGAGAGGGGATCGATAGGCTTGGCCGGGAGGAAGAATGGATGGGCGGGGGCGGCACAATACTAATGGCGCACCACCCCTCGGTGCGCCATAAGTACATCCATGCTAATGGCGCACCTCACCCTGGTGCGCCATTAGTATTTTTTTTTGATTTCTGCTCGAGTCAACAGGTTATCTACCACCTGACCTGATCCACATCAAATCCCTCTACTAGCTCGACTGGTCAGCAGCCAGTTCTCACACTAGGAGGTCCTGGGTTTGATTCCCACGCTTCACAATTTTTTTTATCCATTTAAAAAGCTGTTTGATACTTATTTGTGTTTAAATATGTTCAAACTTGTTTAAATCATAACAGTAATAATTTTTTTTATAAGTCAGTAATAATTTTTTTAAAAATATCATCAAACAATAATGCCGGTGGAGCGGGGGAGGGTGCGGGGGGTCGGCGGCGGCGGCCGGTGGATCGGGGGGTGCTCGGCGGTGAGTGGGACCGGATCTGGCGAGGTGGGATAGCGATCGAGATGGAGGGGGATCGAGATCGAGTGTCCATGAAATTTAAAAATATTCATGATAGTTCAAAAAGTGCCCATGAAATACAATCGAGAAATGAAGGCTACGATTTAATTAAGTACAATCTTCTTGCCCTTCTTTTTCGCAAATGGAGTTCTTCTGTGGAACGGACGTCCTTTAGGTAGGGTGGTCCTGCTTCTTCTTGTGGTGTATGCTGCTACTTCATCATCGTCGTCATGTTCGATCCTCGGGTCGCCGTACTTGTCGAAGTCTTGCTCATTGGCTACTCCATCCATTCCAATGATCTTCCTTTTGCCTCTCCTCACGACAACACGACTGGGCTTTGACGGGTCGGTAATGAAGAAGCATTGGTCCACTTGGGAAGCCAGTACCCATGGCTCATTTTTCGCGGTGACGTTTGCGCCCGCGGTCTTGGATTTGGCTTCGGGTATAACCATGGTGGTGAAATACCGGTCTTGTTTTAGGACGCTCTTGGCCCATCTGACACGGAACATCGGGACCTTCTCTCCAGCGTAGCTCAGCTCCCAGATCTCCTCGATCCTTCCGTAGTATCTGTCCTTGTTGTTACCGGTGTAGGATTCCATCGTTACCCCCCAGTTCTGATAACCATCGCTCTTCATGTCCTTGGCCTCGGTGTAGAATGTGTAGCCGTTGATATCGTACGCCTCATAGGTCATCAGGTTGTGCTCGGCGCCCTGTGAGAAGGCGAATATGAGTTGTTCTTCCGCGGAAGAATCCTCATGTAAAGGGTACGACAGAAGCTTCAGCTTGAACCAACGCGTGAAACATGAGTTGTGCTCTTTGAGTATATCTCCGTCCGTCCTCTGTTGGCCTCGGTCATTGTACGTCTTCTTAATAAAGGTTTTGTGCTCTACAACCCAAGGATCGACCACGTCTATGTGTTGTAGCGCGACTAGGTTTGCTCTTTCAAAGTCGGCGAGTCGACCCTCGAAGTCGACATGCATTTCACGGCGACCCTCACGGTGACCCCATCCAGCGAGCCTGCCGAGGTGCCTGTTGACGGGCAGACCAACGGGGTTCTTGATGCCTAGATAATTCGTGCAGTAGGAGATACACTCTTCGGTCAGAAAGCCCCTGGCTATGCTTCCCTCTGGACGTGACATGTTGCGAACGTATCCTTTGATGACAGCATTCATCCTTTTGAACGGCATCATGCTGTGCAGGAACGTCGGCCCGAGTTGGATGATATCCTCCACTATATGGACCAGCAGATGCACCATAACGTCGAAGAATGCGGGCGGGAAGTACATCTCAAGCTCGCATAGTATCACCACGATCTTTTCCTGTAGCCTTCTGAGTTGCCTCACGCCAATCGACTTCCGAGAGATGATGTCGAAGAAGTTGCATAGGCCAAATAGCGTTTCACGGACGTGCGCGTCCATGATCCCACGGATTGCAACTGGAAGTATCTGCGTCATCAGCACGTGACAGTCGTGAGACTTCATCCCGCTGAACTTCTGCTTCGCTGGGTCTAGGTATCTGCTTATCTTCCCCGCGTAACCGTAAGGAAATTTTACTCCTAGGAGGCAGGTGAAAAACTGCTCGATCTCCTCCTGACTTAGAGTGAAGCACGCGGGAGGGTAGTCATTTCCAGTCTTCTTGGCCTTTTTGCCTTTGCGACGACTTTCTGTGTCCTGCTTCGCCTCATCATCATCATCATCATCATCATCATCATCATCATCATCATCATCATCATCATCATCATCATCATCATCATCATATATATAGCGTGAAGCTCCTGCCTGATGCCCATTGATTTCAAGTCTGCCCTTGCTTTCGGCCCATCTTTGGTCCTCTCTGGCATGTTGAGCAGGGTACCAAGCAGACTCTCGCACACGTTCTTCGTGATATGCATGACATCAAGGCTGTGAGGCACACGGTGGATCTTCCAGTACGGCAAGTCCCAGAAAACAGACCTCGTTTTCCATACCTTCAGCAGCGGCTCTGGTGCCTTTCGCTTCTTTCCCGGCTCTGGCGCCTTTTGCTTCTTTCCCGGCAGTGGGCAGTCTTTCCAATTTTTCAACAGCTTGTCTATTTCCTCGCCGCTCCTCGTACACGGGCGTTTTCGGGGTTCGGTTTCACCATCGAACAGATCCTTGCGTTTCCTCCACGGGTCATCGTCGCGAAGCCACCTTCGATGTCCCATGAACACGGTTTTCGAAGACCCGGGATCTCTATCTAGCTGGCGATACGTTGTGTCATCCATGCACCTTACGCATCCAGAAAATCCGTGGACTACCTGCCCCGCGAGATATCCGTAACCGAGATAGTCGTGCATCGTCGTGAGCAGTGCGGCTCTCATAGGGAAATATTCTTTCTCTGCGGCGTCCCACGTATTGGCTGGCGTTTTCCACAACGTGTCTAGCTCCTCCTTTAGCAGCCCCAGATACAGATTGATGTCGTTCCCTGGTTGTTTCGGCCCTTCAATTAGCATACTCATGTGAATGTACTTCCTCTTCATGCACAACCAGGGGGGAAGGTTGTACATCCACACAAACACAGGCCAGGTGCTATGTGTGCTTCTCTGGCTGCCAAACGGATTTACTCCATCGGTGCTCGCGCCCAGCACGATGTTCCTTGGATCCTTCCCAAATTCTGGGTATTCAAAATTCAAAGCTTGCCACTGGCTCGCATCCTTAGGGTGACTCAGCATCTTGTCTTTTTTATCTATCTCCAGATCATTTGCGTCATCTTCTCGCTTCTTCTCCTCCCTATCCGCGTGCCAACGCAGCAGCTTTGCTACCTTAGGATCCGCGAAATACCGCTGCAGACGAGGAGTGATCGGAAAGTACCACACCACTTTTCGAGGAGCTTTCTTCCTCTTCTTGTATCGAGCGACGCCGCAAACCGGACATATAGACTCCGCGTGCTCGTCCCGATAAATGATGCAATTGTTCATGCACACATGGTATTTCACGTGCGGTAAATTCAGAGGACACACGATTTTCTTCGCCTCCTCCAAACTGGTCGGGCACTTGTTCCCCTTTGAAAGACGTTCGTGCCAGAATGACATGTTCTCGTCGAAGCATGCGTCGGTCATTTTGTGTTTTACCTTCATCTCCAGAGCCATGAGCGTTACTTTCAGGCGGGTATCCTCGGGCCTGCATCCTTCATACAATGGAGTAACCGCGTCTAACTCAAGTTGATCCACCTTGGCTTTCTCTCGGGCGGCAGCTCTTGCGTTATCCTTCTGCTTGAGAAGCAGCTCTTGAATATAAGGGTCCTGCACCCAGCCCATCGATGGTCCACAGTCGTCTGCTCCGCCGGCATCATCATCTTCATGATCATGCCCGTCGTCTGCTCCGGCATCTTCCTCATCATCATGCCCATCGTCTATGTGATCATCTCCTGGGGATTCTTCGTCTTCTCGCCCGCCCGAGCCGCGGTAGTTGTCTTGCTGCCCTTCCTCATTTCTTGCCCGGCCCCCATGGACAACTTCGTAGTCATCTTCATCACCTTGCCACCGATAGCCATCCATGAAACCACGCAAGAGCAGGTGGTCCCGCACCTGCCCGGAATCCGGGTCCGCAATAAGGCTCTCCAGCTTGCATCTTCGACACGGACATCTTATCTCCGTCTCGTTCTTTTGAAGCATCTCGGCCTTCGCGGACCTCAAAAACCTATTCACGATGCCTTCGGTCATCGTGCGGACCATCGTCGCCTGCGGGGTAGAGCAAAACGATATTTTAGAACAAAGAAAAAATTTGGCATGACTTTCCCTAAAAATAGGACCAAAAAGAATGCTTAATGCCAAAATTATCGCCGAAACAGAAATGAATCAACATTCCGGCAAAATATTGGCAACTATCGCATTTCAAATACCGGTACACCTCCAAACACAAACACATATGCAACACCACAAACATATGCAACACCACAAACATACATAGATCTAGCTAGGCCATAAAAAGTGCATGTGCACATTTTTGTAGGGAGACCAACATAAATATAGCTTCCCCCCTTACTTACCTATTAAAACAAGGTAATTTAACCACTTAATTTGAATGAATCTATGGTGAAAATGAGGTGAAAAAGAGGAGGCACCCGAGACAAGGAGGAGGTGGAGAGAATGAAGTGGGGAGAAAGTGAGTGTGGGAAGGAGAGGCTGCCCAAAATATCTTGTTGCTGACCACTTACTAATGGCGCACCAACAACAAATGCGCCATTAGTAATCCAGGTTACTAATGGCGCACCAACGTCTGATGCGCCATTAGTAATTTTGCAAAAAAAAACATACTAATGGCGCACTGATACAGAGTTTGAACTAGTAATGGCGCACGGTGGAGGAGTGTGCCATTAGTAGTTTTGCAACAAAAGGAATAAAAAATATAATTAAAAAAACAACATTAGTGGCGCACTCTGGGATGAGTGCGCCATTACTAGTTACAACTAGTAATGGCGCACTGTGTCTGGATGCGCCATTAGTATGTTTGGACAGGCGCGCTAGTTCAAATTTTTTTTTGGTACCAATGGCGCATCCTAGGCCTGGTGCGCCATTAGTAGTTTCAACACTAATGGCGGATCAGAAGGTGGTGCGCCATTAGTATATACTAATGGCGCACCTCTTATCTGGTGCGCCATTAGTGTCAATCCCATCTATAGCCCTTTTTCTAGTAGTGAACCATTTGGGAAAGAAACATAGGGATATTAAGACGATGGCATGCAGTTCCTTCCATACAGTGGCGGAGGTAGAGTGAGGACAGGGTGGGCCATGGCCCACCCTGAGATTGGGAAGTGTACTTTATACCATAGCAAAAAGGCTAAAAAAATAAAGAAAAACTAAATTTACATGCACTGTTGCACTGTTGGCCCACCCTGGCCTAGTGGGCTAGGTCCGCCACTGCTTCCATATAGACAAAAGAGCAATAAGCATAATGAGGCAATGCTATGTTGGATTTGGGAGGGGGGGTATGCAAGAGGGCGGTCAATGTACAGATAATGCTTGTTGGGTATCTCCTTATGTGGCTTGATCCAACAATAAAAAATAAGAAGTGAAATCAAGGGTGCTAGTATATATGCACTATGAAATAAAAAACTACAACTTTCCGTGCACCAACGATTTGGAAAGAAATGAAAGTATATTCAACCAATGTCAGTGGTTTTTTCCATGCCAGCAATGGAGCATCAAGCTTATAATTAGGCATGTCTCCCCATGGAGTGGAAATGGTACGTGGCTCCCAATGAGGTGTCACGCGCCGAGAAATGGAAAGAAATAACAATAAATATATAGACAGAGGATTAAAATAAAGTTGAAATGGACGGGGATAATCGGAGGTGTGTGTGTGTGTGTGTGTGTGGGGGGGGGGTTGGGGATAACGAATGTAGGTGCTCATCTACAAATAACAGAACGTGACCGGAGGTGGAAGGATCTACGTTGTGACATGGGTGACCATTATGTAGCAGTTTTTAGTTTGGTCTCACATGTGTAGTTAAAAAATCGAAACAAAGATGGCCGACTTACAGATATATTAGGCATGCCTTATTAGTGGACAACATATTTCCTCAGACAAGGTGCAATGTAATAGAGGTGCTACCTCCTCCCCAAGAAAAGTCTAGGGTTCCCCTCTTTCCTGCCGGAGCCGTCGTCGGTCCGCCTCGTCTCCTGTGGCCTTAGGGCCATGGCGGCACAGTTGATCTCGGCCCTTGCCGGCGAGAGGACTCTGTTTTCAGTTGTTCCTTCATGTTTTGTTAGGGTTTGTGTCCTGCTCAGGATGACGAGACGGCGGCGGCTCCCTGAAGATGGAATAAGGTTCTCCCCACCTAGCTTCCGTCTCAATGGTGTGTCTAGCACCGTCAGTGGGCGTGTGGACATGTGTCTCCGGCGGATCTGTCCTTGGTGGATTTGCTCGGATCTGGTTGTAGTTCATCTACGTTCATGTGTTTTCAGGTTGGATCCTTCATTGGCGGTGATTGCTGTGCGGCTACGCTGGTCCTATGGGGCCTTAGCACGACGACTTCCTGACTGTCCACTAGAAGAAGTTGTGCCCGACTCCGGCGAGGGAGGGGCAATGACGATGGAGCACCTTCGGCTCGCTTCAGTGCTTGTAGTCGTCTCTAGGTGGTCTACGGTTCTGGATGTAATTTGTATTATTTCTGATGTTGTATTGTCATGATTGAAAATGAATAGATTGGAAGTTTTCTCACCAAAAAGAAAAACCAAAACAAAGAACATTTTTGCGCCAAGATTTTGGAGCCAATGCGAAGTATACTGACTTAGACAATGATCTCAAGCAATCCTTTCTAGCTTTCCCCCCTTAATTTCAATACAAAATCCATTTTGAAATGGTACCTAACATTGGTAGATCTGCCTAGCTAGAGTAAATTGCACAAAACCACCACAATTATGCAAAAGTCATCAAACTGCATGTTTTGTGGTGGTTTTTTTCCTGAAGAATTGATAACTTTGACTCAATGTGGCGGTTTTTTGCAATTCACTCGGCTAGCTAGCATGAGCATATAGCATAGACAAGCATAGACGAGACGATGATGGATGGAATCGTGAATCAGGCGGCAGCGTTGGTTGTCCTGGGGACGTACTTGCGGAGCCAAATCTCACGTTGTCCGATGGAGATCCTGACGACCCTCTTGCCGTTGAGTACGAGCTTCACAATCGCCTCCGTCTTGAAGATGATCCGGCCATACATGGGCATGTGGCCTCCCTTGGTCTTCTCCATCAGCACCCTCACCACGCAGTCACCCCACTTCCTGCACCCACGCACCTCCAATCATCAGACACGATGCAGTTCCAATCATCGTGCATGCATATCTTAGTAGATAAGTACTTGTGTTTGTGTATAAACTTATTCAATAGATCGAGACATCTAGTAGTGTATCTAAGTGCACACTTACTGCCTGAAGTACTCGAAGATCTCCTCGCGGTGGAGGGCATTTCCCTTGGAGAAGGTGATGAACATGGAGCGGCAGTCCTCCGGCATGGCCACTGGTTGGGAGATGTAGGGTGCCGTGAGCTCCGGCGGGATGACCATCAGCCCTGTCTCGGACCTCCGGAGCAGGACATGCAGGCGGTCGTCAAATACAAACTTGCCGGCACCGTCGAGGAAGTGGGCGACGCCGCGGACAACGAGGTCCTGGTGAAAGGCAAAGAAGCCCGGCTCGATGTGGACACCGCCTTGCATGCAGAGTGCAGAGATGACCGGGATGGGCGGGAGCGCAGGCACCTGGTGGCGGAGGCAGTCGAGGACGGCGTTGGCCTCTTCTGCGACGACGGCGACGGCGTCGAGCGCCATGGCTGGGACGTGGTGTATGGCGGAGATGGTGCCCTGGTCCAGCCACACCAGCAGCGCCACCGCGTTCTGGGCTTTCTCCGGGCTGCCGCACACGGACAAGAACCGCTCGTATGCCTGCCGTGCGACGCTGTACATGTACAGCACCTCGCGCACCGTCATCGCCGCCATGGTTGCTCTTGCACCGGCCGGCTGGAGAAGAGGGGATGGATGGCCGGCCTTAGAAGAGAAGCTAGCAAGAGCGGAGCTGGAAGGGGTGATGGGTCGATGGGGAATGGACCGATATTTGTATCTGTTCCGGCGACGCGGCTGCGCTCCGGCCGATGGAAGGTTTAATGAGGTGCCAAAAATGGGCTAGCGGAAACAGCTCTCTTTGAATCAATTGCTCTTTGTTCGTTAGTTGGTTTTACATCCTCTTTTGTTTTCAGTTCGTTTTACATCCTAAAAAGTATACATGTGTATCCTGCTAAATTTGCACTCCCTTTTTCCTTGGTACTGGTTAATGTTATGCTCACCATTTTTTGTGTTCCTTTTCTAGGTTTTCTTCGGGTTTTTGTTTTCTTTGTTTCCTTTTCTTTTTGCACCGGGTTTTCTTCGGATTTCTCGTTTTCTCCATTTTCTTCTCTTTTGTTTCTTTTGTTTCTTTCCTGGTTTTTATTCTTCCCTCGTTATACTTCGGTTTTCTTTGCCTTTCTGATTGGTTTTCTTTGTTTTCTTTCGTTTTTCTTCAACACATATCTATTTTTTATTGTGTTTGTTCGGTTGTTTCTTGCTTTCTTTTGTTTATTTGTAGTTTTCATATATCTTAACTTTTTATTTTTTTGGTCGTTAGGCTTCAGAGTTTTTTCAGGTACTTTCTCTTTGGTTTCTCCTTTGTTTCTTCCATGGTTTTCCAAATATTAACATTTTTTGAATACCTGTTTTGTATTCACATATTAACATTTTTTAAATATGAGCTTAACATTTTTCTAATACTTAGTCAACACATTTAATATTTCTCAAATAATTGTTTATTTTTTTCCAAACGCAACATTTTCTGAACACATGGTTCAATTTTTTTCACATGCATTGTTTATTTTTTGTATACATGAGGAACATTTTATTTATACACATTTAACATTTTTCAAATGCTTGGTTAATTTTTTTAATATATGGTCACATTTTTCTACAGATTTTTAAATTTTTTAAAATGCTTGATTAACATTTTTCAAATAGAAGATTAACATTTTTTTAATACAAGGTCAACATTTTTTCTGTACAAATTTTAACATTTTCAAATGCTTGATTAACGTTTTTCAAATACAAGTTTGGCATTTGTTGAATACATGGACAACATTTTTGCTATACACATTAAAAAAATTCAAATGCTTGATTAATTTTTTCGATATAATTGTTTAACATTTTTTAAATATATTATCAACTTTTTTACACACATTCTACATTTTTTGTATACATGAGAAACATTTTGTTTATACACATTTCACATTATTCAATTGCTTGGCTAAGAATTTTTCCATATATATTATGTAATTTTTTAAATATATTTATTCAGATTATGCAGATGTATAACCTAAATAAAATAAACAAAAAAAATGTGAAAAACACGAGGACGTGGCCTCCCGCGAGGTTCGGCCGTCCCATTTTTTGAGGATCCTGATGGGAGAGCACGCTAGATGTCGCTATAAGCAAGATATAGCGCTGCCTCCGATTAGATTGCGACCTAGCGACAATGGCAGAGCTTTGGCAAGACCATGCTGGGCCAATGCCTCCTAGCCTAAGATTTTTCTTTTTCTTCTGAATACCCTTGTTAAATGGGCTAAAACTTTACAAAAACCAGTTTAAAACTTGTTTTGCTTGCCCTCCCAATCCATTTACCGACTAGTATTATGGCCCAAACTCCGCTACTGGCGAGCTAAGCCTGTGTAGGAGTCCATTGTCCGTTCAACCACCACGGTGTCAAAAAAACAAGGCCTAACAAAGTGGGAAACAACCTAGACTCCTAGAGTTCATCATGTGGATTGGTTTGGTTTCACATCATTGTGTGCACTAGTAAGTAATACATGCATTGCACGTGAAAACTTAAATAATCAAAGTATGACCAAATTCGGACATATTTTATTGTAATAAGTGTATAATGTTTTAAGGCACATGGATGAACTATAAGATGCATATTTAGTTCTTTTAGTCCATTCTACAAAAAATATCACATTATAGCTACAAAAAACTTGAAAACGTCATGGTATGTACTAAAAACACTTGGGTAAAAATATATCTAGCACATTTTTCTATAGGAAGTGTCTCTTTTAGGTACTTCATATTAATTAAATTTAATATAAAAGACATAAATACCTAATGTTGCATCACAAAGATAAGTAAGATTTATGATGTACGTCTATAGCCTTGAATACAAAATATAATCACAAAAGGAGAAAAGCAATGACAATTCTGATGTCTTCCTGATTTTTCTTCTCATGTTTATTTAACTACGCTCTTCAAGTTCTCTGGGTTACTTCGCTACAAATAATGTTTTAGATGGAAAGAAAAAATAGTTTATGATAGTGATACCACGTTCTTTCTTAAATAACGTTATTGGTATGGGTGCACTGTATTTTTATGTGGCCTACCAAATTTGGAAAAGATATACAATACAATAGACATAGCAAGGAAAACAACTCCATATATCAACAAAGGATAGAAATGGTGCGGCAATGCGCAGCTTTGCTTCTAGTATTAGTTTGCTGTACCAGGGTGTCGATATGTCAAGATGTCAACAATGATGGTGTTAGAGCCAAAGTGCTAATAATGTATTGTCAAACTAGTGTGAGTGATTAGGACGTTTCCCTCCTCCATGTCTCACTTCTCACGGTCAACACAAACAAGTTCAGGGAGGCTATCTTTCTCATTATTTTGTATAATAGATTTTAAAATGTATCTCTTCTCTTCAGTCATATATTTTTTTCCCTAATAGGACACCATGTTCTTGTATGAAGCCCGTGAGAATTCTTCACAGATATGTTTCATGGGAGTATAATCATGAATCCTATTTTATAGTATGAGTGTTTCTCCCCATCTCATCACTCGTTTGTTCTGTGCCTTTTCTATCTCTGCAATTCTTGTTTGTCTCTCAAGTGACCATCTTCGACAAGGTTAGTGTAAGAAGTGGATATGTTCTCTATGGTGCTTTTGATTCATGACTCATTTTCTGAGTCGGCCGGGTCCACAGGTTCGGTATGATCTAGCTGCACCTTGATGACCGACAAGTATATGGGATTAACCTTATTCCTTTCGATAAGTAAGAGTGTCGAAACCAACGAGGAGCAGACGAACGAATTGATAGGTAGTTTTCAGCCAGGTTTCACTACAAGTGTTGTAAGATAGTTTTGATAGATATTTGATAGCAAGATAAATAGTAACAAGGTAACAAGTAACAAAAGTAACAAAGTGCAGCAAGTGTCACAATCCATAATTGTGCTAAGGACAAGCTGTGGTGTTTTTTATAGTGAGTAGCCGCTCTTGAGGACACACCGGAATATTGCCAAGTTCCTTTCACCACGATTCATTGAATTAACATTCATTGTCTTGATAAGTGTTATGTGGGTGAACCGGAGCTAAGGTGTTGTCCTAACTTGAACGATAACCTACTTATGATTATACTCTCCAGACAAGCATCCACAAGTACAATAGAAGTAATTAAGATAAATCTAGCCATAACATTAAACAATTGGATCCAAAACAACCCCTTACGTAATAATTCACAAACTAGGGTTTGAATTTCTATCACTCCCGCAACCCATCATCTACAAACTAATTTATCAATGCCTTCCCCTAGGACCAAAGATGTGAATGGTCATGTAGTCAATGTTCACACAACACCACTAGAGGAAGAATAAGAAAACATAATATCGAAACATGAACGGGAATTAACTTCACATGATTACTAGTAACAAGACTTCTTCCATCTCCTCAAGAACTAATGGAATGACTCACAACTCATCAAATTAATCATGATTAGTGGGTGTAAATATATGATTAAAATTTTAAACATATTAATCTTCCACCAAGAAAACCATAAGCATGAACTACAGGATGTAATAAACACCTACAAGCAGTCCTAGGTACCAATCTGAGGTTTGATACAACGATTGAAAACGAGAAGAACTAGGGTTTGGAGATGAGATGGTGTTGATGAAGATGATAATCCCCAGATGAACGGAGTGTTGGTGATGATGAAGGCTTCGATTCCCCCTTCCTGATGGAAGTTTCCTGGCAGAATCGCTCTGCCCGAGAGAAAAAGTGTTTCGTCGAAGTTCCGCCTCGCAGATTTTTATGATTTTTTCTAGGGAAAAATGTGATTTTGTAGCCATAGGACATCAGGAGATAAGTCACCATGGGCCCACACGACATGCCCTAGGGTGGCATGCCACCAGGACGTGTGGAGCCCTAGCGGGTCCCCTTTTGCCCATTAGTTTTTGCTCCATAATTCATCATATATTTTGAAATAATTCTCCTAAAATCCACGCTGCATTTTGAGGTCCGGAGAATCAACTTCTCTTTTGTTGCATTTTCAGGTCAGATTTGTCCACCAATCACCGTCTCTTTGTTTTCCTTGTATTTTAAGAGAGACAAGACATTAGAATTGCATCATATTGTGAAATATATCATTTAAATAGGATAAATTATACTAAGAAATAGTGATGCAAAATGGACGTATCAGCTTCCCTGAGCTCTCCGCTTGTCCCCAAGCGAATACCGAGCTCATTAAAGTTTATGGAGAGAGGTGTCGATAATAAAAAAATACGGACATGACAACATCATATTTACTAACACCATTATATATCATAAACAACAACTCTTCATCATAAAACTTCTCATGATCAAGTAGCAATCCATTCACATGTTAATGTGCAAACAATAAATTCTCTTGAAATCCAACAAACTATGTTCTCAGTTATTAAACAATTACAATTCATCTTATTTTTTCAAAAGAGTCTATGTAAGATCTTTTTTAGCAAACTTCACATACTCAAGTATCATATAGTCTTCTAATGATTGCGGACACTCAGAAGCATATTATTAGAACCAACAGTTTCAATCAAACACAAAGAAAGATAGGGGTTTAATGATGCACCACCCAACTTACTTGTCACAAGGATAATTGTCAGTGGTAATAACTCATGATCATATATATTCAACTGGATATATGTGCCTGGATCATTCCCCAACATAGTGCAATGTTTGCCAAGTGGAGAATATTTTAGGTTGGAATAAGAGAAGTTGACTCAAACATAAAAATAAAGTTGATGGAAAGGGTAAAATGAAAGACCGTTCGTAGAGGGAAGCAGAGGTGTCCATGTGCTTTTGAGTTGGATGTGTGAGTTTTTAGTGAAAAAGAACATCGCTTTAACATTGCCCGTGTGATAGTAATCATTATTTCTCTTTTATTACTTTACCATCACAAGTTCATACAAAGCTTATTTGCCTTCCAATTTTTATTGCATCCATTGATGAAAACTTACTTGAAGGATCTTACTCAATCCATAGGTAGTTATAGTGGATTTTTTGGGAAAAAACTGAGTTTAGGGTTTTTGGATGCACAAGTGGTATTCCTCCTTAGTGTGGACGTATTTGGCTAGCAAAGATTATAAACAAATACAATATGTTGGAGGATCCACAATATAAATTCTATGTAAATATAGATAAACATAACTCATTACATTGTTTTTCTTGTCCAACACCAACTATTTGATCAAGCGTGCAAATATTCATTGAGGGTTCACAATCACAAAATATGTCCAAGATAATATATTTGCATGTGAAATTTCTCTTCATTGTACTAATCTTTCATGGATTGTTCAAATGACCAATGTTTCATTTGTTAAATTTCAATAGATTTTACTTCCTAAACCCAATGTGAAGACACTACTTCCCATAAGATCAGCATATGAAATTGAATTGCAATGCTAGGATACACAATAAAGAAAAAGAAAACAAGATACTTATGCTATTAGTTATTATAGATACTCTCACCAATGGATACAACAAACCCATGAAGGGACAATAGCACACATTGTAATCAATTTCATACTACAACTTTTACTAAACCACAATAATAGATAATAATAATGATAAAGGTTGTGATACGATACTAGGGCACCTCCCCCAAGCTTGCAACAAGCCAAGGGTGGTGCCCATACCCAAGTACTCAAGTTTCCTTGTTTGGTGATGGCAGTGGTGATGGAACACGCTTGTTATCCTTCCTCCAAGGCATATGTTCTCCATCAAGAAAAGAAAAGGTGGTCTCCGGGATCTTAAAATTTGCAGCCAAACCCATCATCTTGAACTTGGTTTCATACTCATAGTTTTGATTATGCAGATCACAATTTTGAGCTTGGAGATCTTCAAGTTTCACGTGGAGGCGATCAATTGCTTCCCAAGTCTTGGCACTATCTCACTTCTGTCACGGAGAAATTCCGTGACCATGATGTGTCTTGCATCTAGTCCACGCTCCACCATCCTCTGTCACTTGAAGAGTTCTTGCTCCACGTCCCTGAGCCTAGCCTTCTCGTCTCCTTCCTTCTTGGGCCCTTCAATATCCTTGATGTGCAACACCCCATCCCTATACTCCAAGGTTTTGGGATGCATCATAACCTTCACAAAGAACTGGTCCTTTGAGGAGCTTGATGACGACATAGCGATGTAGCTCCTGGAACACTGGCAGAAACAAGGTCAAAACAAAAACAGGAGGAAAACTTGTGATACATATATTAAAAACTCCGAGGGAATTTATAGGAATTTTTCATGTGAAAAACAAGCATACATGAAAGATACGGAGTCTGGAAGGTCTACGGGGGCCCCACACGTCCACACGGCGCGCCCTAGGGGGGAGCCACCAGGGCGTGTGCACCCCTGGTGCACCCTAGTCTCCTTCTTTTTTCCAAAAATTATTAAATATTCCAAAAGTGACATATATATATATTATTTTATATGAATTTTTAAAGTTAGTATACTTATCATACCACGTACTTATTCCTTTTACTGGTTCTGGAGGCTTCACGGATGGTTTCTTCTATGGATTCTTCCGGTCTAATTACTTGAGTAATGTCCTAATCTATGTTAATGGGATTACCTATAGTATAATGTTTTAATCTTTGCCCATTAACTAACTTTGGTTTATCTTCTTTGGCGTTATTGATCTTGATAGCTCCGGAATGGTAAACTTCTTCGATGATATATGGACCTTCCCACCTGGAAAGAAGTTTGGCTGCAAAATGTCTAAACTGAGAATTGTACAAAAGAAATTTATCAGTAATGTTAAAATGCCATTTCTAAATCCTTTTATCATGCTATATTTTAACTTTTTCTTTGAACAACTTGGCATTTTCATAAGCTTATGTTAACCTCTTTTCTCCAACAAGTTCAAAATCATAGTTAAGATATTTAATTTCCCAATAGGATTTATGGTCTAGCTAGATTGGTAAATGACATGCTTTTCCATAAACCATTTTAAAAGGGGACATCCCCATAGGATTTTCATAAGCAATTCTATATGCACAGACTGCATCATCTAGTTTCTTAGACCAGTTCTTTCTAGATTTATTAACAACCTTTTCCAAGATTAATATAATTTCTCTATTAGTTAACTCAACTATTGCAAGTTTAGCCCGTTAACAAGCACAATTAAATTCTATTTTAGCAGCTAAAGCTGATTCAAACGTATGGATTGGACTTTGTGAAAGAAAGAAAAAAACAGATTTAAATGCCCAAAAGCTGCACTGAGGAGCGAAGAAGAGTACACCAAGTCACTATAGACAAGTATAAAATCTCCACTCAATAGTGATCTACCATCTCTGCTGATAAACGACATGCCCGTTGATGGAGCCTTCATTGGCAGCATAGTAGTGACAAGCACTGAACCTTTCAATGGAGGTGTTTAGCCGCCCATCAGTAAAAGATGATTTTATAGTCATGGTGCGTGGCTCCAAATGAGGTGTTACATGCCAAGAAAAGACGGGTAAGAACTGGACTATGAGAGGACTAGAATAAGCAGAAATGGATAATGAAAATTAGAGGCGGGGCATTGTCGGAAGGTGTACGTAGATATGGTCAGTGTCCAAACAATGCCACCGCGGGATCTATGCCGTGACATGGGTGGTCGTTGTATAACGATGATTGCTTTTGCTCTATTAGATATGCAATTTTGAATAAATAATTATAACTTTGTGCACCAAGGTTTTTGGAGAGTAAGCAAAGGATACCTAGGTGACATGTGGTTTCTTCAGTGGCAGCATGGAAGCTGCAAGAGCACATGCAAGTATAGAAAACATACGACGCAAGTCAGACATGTCTAACGTGATTCGACCCAATAGTAAAAAGATATTTCATTATTATTTGAAACAATGTGCACAAAGCAGGGTGCATGTAAATATGCAATGTGAAATAAAAACCTAGAAGTTATGTGCACTAACCGTTTAGGAAAGAAACCGAAGGATATTGAGAAAATGGCATGCGGTTCCTTCCATACCGACAAGCGACAAAGGAGCAACAATCTTAATTAGACGGTGGTATGTTTGGGGATGGGGGTGGGGATATGTAAGCAGGTGCTCAATAGTGAAACAGTGGAACCCGACGATCTACATCGTGACATGGTTGACCGATGTATAACGATTGTACTTCTTGCTCGGTCTGATATGCAGTTTCAAATCACAATTAGGGACTTTTGCATGCCAAGGTTTTTTTTGTGTGTGTGTGTGTGTGGGGGGGGGGGGGGGGGGGGGGGGTGGGGGGGGGGGTGGGGAGCCAATAATACCAAGCTGGCAAGGTAGGCAATGAAGTCACATGGTTTCTCCAATAATACCGATGCCACCAAAGATAAGGAGGAATAAGCTTTTCGTTCAGTCTCATGCGGTTCTTTATTTCTTCTAAGTTGTATCAAGCACAAACAATTAAACGACCTTGTATAGAACATATGACAAAGCACACGCAAGTATAGAAAATATATAATGCATGTGGGGTATGTATGTGGCTTGATCCAATAGTCGAAAAATAAGAAGTAAAAAATCAGGGGTGTCGACATATATGCAACGTGAAATAAAAACCTACAACTCGTGCACCAATTATTTGGGAAAGAAATTAAAGGATAATTAGACAACGGCAAATGTTCTTCCACGCCGACTAGCTAGCTTAATTAGGCATGCCTCCCTCTCTAAAGGAGCTAGGCGATGATGTGATCGCCCGTCAAGGTTCTGGTGACGCGACACCGCAAAGCAAAAAGGTTTTGGTGACCCGAAGGAGCTAGGCGATGATGTGATCAAATGGTTTCTTTAGTAGAGAATTAAGAGCAACTAACCTTTTCTTCCAATCTCAAGCACATCTTTCTTTCTTTTAAACACAGCATTACAAATCTTATTTGAAGTTGTACGCCACAAATCCATAATTGGTAGATCTGGCTATAATGACCATAGACGAAACAAGGATTATATGGATTCCTCGATCAGGCAGTGGCCTTGGTTGGCCTCGGGATATACTTGCGGAGCCAGATCTGACGATACCCGTTGGAGATCTTGACGAGCCTCTCGCCATTGAGCACCAGCTTCACTATCGCCTCCGTCTTGAAGATGATCCGGCCGTACATGGGCATGAGGCCTCCCTTCGTCTTCTCCATCAGCACCCTCACCACGCAGTCACCCCACTTCCTGCACCCATGCACCTCCAATCATCAGACATGATCATCATGCATGCATGCAGATCTGAGTAGATCCACCTATATAAACTTAATCAATAGTTCTAGACATCGAGTAGAGTGTATCTCATTCTCAGTGCACACTTACTCTCTGAAGTACTCAAAGATCTCCTCACGGTGGGGTGGCATGCCCTTGGAGAAGGTGATGAACATGGAGCGGCAGTCCTCCGGCACGGCCACAAGCTGGGAGGTATAGGGCGCCATGAGCTCCGGCGGGTTGCCCACCAGCCCGGTTTCGGACTTCCGGAGCAGGACGTGCAGGCGGTCATCAAAAACAAACTTGCCGGCACCGTCGAGGAAGTGGGCGACGCCGTGGACGACGAGGTCCTGGTGGATGGCGAAGAAAGCCGGCTCGATGCGGACGCCGCCTTGCATGCAGAGCGCCGAGATGAGCGGGATGCGCGGGAGCACGGGCAACTGGTGGCGGAGGCACTTGAAGACGGCGTTGGCCTCTTCTGCGACGACGGCGACGGCGTCGGGCGCCATGGCTGGGACGTGGTGTATGGCGGAGATGGTGCCCTGGTCCAGCCACACCAGCAGCGCCACCACGTTCTGGGCCTGCTCCGGGCTGCCGCACACGGACACGAGCCGCTCGTACGCCTGCCGCACGACGCTGTACATGTACAGCACCTCGCGCACCGTCACGGCAGTCATGGTTGCTCTGGTTAATTGGTTGCTTCCGCCGGCCGACCGGAGAAGGTAGCTAGCTAGCTCTAGCTAGGCGATGGATGGCCGGCCGGAGAGGAGCAAGAAAGAGATGATGGATTGATGGGTCGATGGGGAATGGGCCGGTATTTGTAGGTTCTCCTGCTCCTGGTACGGCGACGCGGCTGCGCTCCGGCCGGTGGAAGGGTTGATGAGGTGCCAACCATGAGCTGGCGGGAAACACTCTCTTTGAATCCGTTTCGAACGCCTGCATGAACGTAGTTGCAATTCGTTCGTTGGCTGGTTTACATCCTTTTTTGATTTTTAGTTCGTTTTACATCCTATAAAACATATACACTGTCGTTTCTTAACCACTTTGGATGCGGCGCAACACTTGTATATCCTTCTAAATTTGCACTACTTTTTTGGGAGTAAATTGCTCAAAGCCAACATATTTGTGGCTAGGGTACTGAAAACTACTGCTTTTGCCAAAAATAACATGAGACCACCAACTCTGCGTCAAGTGAGTAACAAACTGCACTGATTCGATATTAAGCCGTGTCTAACAGCAAAACTGACGGGTGGGACCCGTCTTTCTGGGCTGATGTGGCGAAGACTAGTCCTAGTCAAAGTTTGACCCCATGAGCTGGATAGGGGGTCCCACTTGTCTGTCTCACACCTCCTTCTTCCTCAATTTTTTCACTCCCTAAACTTCTCGCCGGCTCCATTGGCAAGCCTGCCGGTAAGCCCCGCCTGACCTGAAGAAGGGGCGCCCGCCGGCAAGCCCCGCTCCGCGCCCGCCGGACCTGAAGGAGGGGCGCCCGCCGGCAAGCCCCGCCCCGCGCCCGCCGGACCTGAAGGAGGGGCGCCCGCCGGCAAGCCCCGCCCCGCGCCACCGGACCTGAAGGAGGGGCGTCCTCCGGCAAGCCCCGCGCCGCGCCGCCGGACTTGAAGGAGGGGCGTCCGCCGGCAAGCCCCGCCCCGCGCCGCCGGACCTGAAGGAGGGGCGCCCGCCGGCAAGCCCCGCCCCGCGCCGCCGGACCTGAAGGAGGGGCGCCCGCCGGACCTGAAGCAGGGGCGCCCGCCGGCAAGCACTGCCCCACGCCCGCCTGACCTGAAGCAGGGGTGCCGGCCGGCAAGCCCCGCCCCTCGCCCACCGGACCTGAAGGAGGGTTGCCCGCTGGCAAGCCCCGCCCCATGCCGCTGGACCTGAAGGAGGGGTGTCCGCCGCAAGACCTTCCCCGCAACCGCCGAACCTGAAGGAGAGGCACCCGCCGGCAAGCCCCGCCGCGCGACCGCCTGACCTGAAGCAGGGGCGCCCGCCGGCAAGCCCTGCCCAGCTTCCCCCGCATGCCCGACCCGCCGCTCCTCTGGCTTCCCTCGCGGCGGTAGCACCACGCATGTCGGGGCAGTTTAAGGTCCGCCGCTTGCTGTTTCTCCCACGGCCGTCGCTTGCTGCTTGCTTCTGCTTCCGCCGCCGCTTGTTGATGTCCCGTCGCCACCGCTTGCTCCTACTCCGGCGGCCTCTGCTTGCTGCTGCTCTCGATGCCACCACTTGCTTATGCTTCCGCCGTCATCACTTGCTGCTGCTCCCGCCGCTGCTTGCTGCTACTCCCACGGCTGTCGCTGATCCACCAGCGACGAGGACGATAGCGCAAGCTCATCAGGGCAGATTAGAGGGGAGGAAGAAGGAGAAGAGGGGAAATAAAATGTGTGGCTAACAGGCGGGACCCCATCCACCTCAGCAGGTCAATACATTGACTAGGATTAGTCTTTGCCACATCAGCCCGACAGTCAGGCCCCACCAGTCAGTTTCGTTGTTAGACGCGGCAAGTTCTGAATTAGTGCGATTTGTTACTTACTTGCCGCAGTGTTGGTGGTTTTTCGTAGTTTTCAGCAAAAGCGGTGGTTTTCTAGTACCCTAGCCATAAATGTGGTGGCTTTGAGCAATTTACTTTTTTTTGGTACTGGTTAAATGTTATACTCGCCAGTGTTCACATGTTATACTTTTCTTTTCGATTTCATATACATACACATCATACACATACCAGTCACATTATTATTTCTTACTTTCTATATAAACTTTGTTTTCTAGACCCATCGACCACTTCCACCGCTCTAGCTACCTTTCCCGTTCATCCTCGACCCACAAGGCATATATAGCATAATTGGTGCAAGCATCAAGTCGAGGCATCACTCAATCCGATTAGATGGGTGCAACTACGTGCCGCCTGCAGCGAGTCCTAGCCACGGCTCGCCTGCAGGGAGCACATCCTGATGGATTAGATTGGTTTCACATGCTTAGAGAAAACAGAAGATAACTAGTGAAAACTGAAGAAATAAACAAAAAACGAGAAACAAAGAAAACAAAGAAAACCAAACAAAAAAACAATGAAAAGGAAAAGGAAAAAAAAACTATGAAAAACCGAAGGCAACCATGCAAAATGGTGAAAACCAGAACAAACAAAGCTACAATAAATGGCCGACCTAGTAGAGGGGCTGCTAGAGGTGAGACGTAACTCTGCCTCGGAACAGACATATATAGCGTTGGCGCGATTAGATTGCGAGCTGACCTTTTAGGCAAGATTGCGAGAGCTGGCACGGGACGGCCCTCCTCGGGCGTTTGTGTACCGCTGGGCTGGGGGTGGCGACGGTGGCGGCTGGTGGAGGCACGTGGTGGGCTGTTGGGAGGTCAGCGGGGCGTGCCTGCGTTGTGGGCTGCGTCGGGGCGGTGGCTGCCCGATCCAGATCTGGCGGGCTGCTCCTCCGGCTGGTTGCACGTGGGCGGTGCGGGCCTAGGTGACGAGGTGCAGCTATACCCGGCGGCCCTTGGGCACTGGTGGTGGTTGGAGTGGGGGCGCGCCACGGTGGGCTGGCCGGCGACGTCGGCAGCTTGGTTGGCCTCATCCAAGGTGCGGGTCGGTGCAGGTGGTGGCGCAAGCTTGGTGTCGTCCCCGTGTCGGTGGCGCTGGGTGGCGAATGCAGACCTCCTTCCCCTAGCTCTAGGCCGGCAGCATGGTGGCGAGCCGGGTCTCGTGCTCGGGCTGATCTTGGCGAGGCCCGGGGAGAGTCGGAGTTGACCCTTCGGGTTGGTGTGCTTGGGCTCGATCCTGGTGGTGCCGGTGGGTGTGGAGGTTCTTCTCCTTGTGGGTACGGTGTGAGTTGGTGGTGGTCGGGGATCTGCTACAATTTCAGGCAGATCAGTGCTAAGAGCCATGGACATGGCGTCGTGCGAGCGCTCTCGGCGACGACCGTCGGGAGTCAAGGGGTAGTGTCTTCTCCGGTCCACCGAGATTGGATGGAGACGCAGGCGTGGGTGCCTCCTATTGTGGAGGCGACGACCCATACTCTGTGGCTGATGCCAGGCTAGGAGTGAAAGGAGATCCCTTTTACTCATCCTACCATGGTGGATGCAACGTGACGTGGATGGTTAGTGGAGCCTTGGACATGGATGACGAGGTAGCGGCCCCGGATGGCGGTCCGCATGGTTGACTCTCCGGCGGGCACCATGGCGGCGGTGATGGCACTCTCTCTTGGTCGTGTGGGTGGCAAGAGGTGGTGTAGTGGGTGGCTCAAGAGACCTCGTTTAGGGACAAGGTGGAGTTGCAGAGCGAAAGCTCGACGCTTTATCGCCGACAACGGCAACGATCGCGGGTGCCATTAACTTCCTGAAGACGTCGCCGTGGTGCTCCTCTCCGTGTCCGGGTTCCGGGTGAAAACCTATGTCTATTGGGACTCGGCAACGGCGACGCCTAGTGCCGTTTTCCCTCCTGGGGGCGTTGTCGTGGAAGTTAGGTGCTATAGGGCTTAGGGTGGTGTTGTTCTTAGTTCTTCCTATACTCTATTTCGGTTGTGTAGCCATGTGCGTGTTGCGTGATCAGTTTGACCGATAAATATCTTCTTAGAATATGTAGGAGCCAATATGGGCATCCAGGTTCCTCTATTGGTTATTGACCAGAGAGGTTTCTCGGTCATGTCTACATAGTTCTCGAACCCGTAGGGTCCGCACACTTAACGTTCGTTGACGATATAGTGTTATATGAGTTATATGATTTGGTGACCTAATGTTATTCGAAGTCCCGGATGAGATCACGGACATGACGAGGAGTCTCAAAATGGCCGAGAGGTAAAGATCGATATATAGGAAAATGGTATTTGGACACCGAAAGTGTTTCGGGACGTACCGGGAAGGAATCGGGTCACTGTTGGGGAACGTAGTAATTTCAAAAATTTCCTACGCACACGCAAGATCATGGTGATGCATAGCAACGAGAGGGGAGAGTGTTGTCTACATACCCTCGTAGACCGAAGCGGAAGCGTTGACGCAACATAGAGGAAGTAGTCGTACGTCTTCCCGATCCGACCGATCCAAGCACCGTTACTCCGGCACCTCCGAGTTCTTAGCACACGATCAGCTCGATGACGCTCCCTGGGCTCCGATCCAGCAAAGCTTCGGGGATGAGTTTCGTCAGCACGACGGCGTGATGACGATGATGATGTTCTACCGACGCAGGGCTTCGCCTAAGCACCGCAACGATATGACCGAGGTGGAATATGGTGGAGGGGGGCACCGCACACGGCTAAGGAACGATCACGAAGATCAACTTGTGTGTCCATGGGGTGCCCCCTGCCGCTGTATATAAAGGAGTGGAGGAGGGGAGGGCCGGCCCTCTCTATGGCGCGCCCTAGGGGAGTCCTACTCCCACCGGGAGTAGGATTCCCCCTTTCCTAGTCCAACTAGGAGTCCTTCCATGTATTAGGACTAGGAGACAAGGAAGAGGAAGAGGGAAGGGAAGGAAGGAGGGGGCGCCGCCCCTCCCCCTAGTCCAATTTGTACTAGCCAATGGGGGGGGGGCGCGGCCTGCCTCTCCCTCTCCCCTAAAGCCCAATAAGGCCCATATACTTCCTCCCCCGTATTACCGTAACTCCCCGGTACTCCCGAAAATACCCGAATCATTCAGAACCTTTCCGATGTCCGAATATAGTCGTCCAATATATCGATCTTTACGTCTCGACCATTTCGAGACTCCTCGTCATGTCCCCGATCTCATCCGGGACTCCGAACTCCTTCGTTACATCAAAACTCATAAACTCATAATATAACTGTCATCGAAACCTTAAGCGTGCGGACCCTACGGTTCGAGAACAATGTAGACATGACCGAGACATGTCTCCGATCAATAACCAATAGCGGGACCTGGATGCCCATATTGGCTCCTACATATTCTACGAAGATCTTTATTGGTCAGACCGCATAACAACATACGTTGTTCCCTTTGTCATCGGTATGTTACTTGCCCGAGATTCGATCGTCGGTATCCAATACCTAGTTCAATATCGTTACCGGCAAGTCTCTTTACTCGTTCCGTAATACATCATCTCACAACTAACATATTAGTTGTACTGCTTGCAAGGCTTATGTGATGTGCATTACCGAGAGGGCCCAGAGATACCTCTCCGACATTCGGAGTGACAAATCCTAATCTCGAAATACGCCAACCCAACAAGTACCTTTGGAGACACCTGTAGAGCACCTTTATAATCACCCAGTTACGTTGTGACGTTTGGTAGCACACAAAGTGTTCCTCCGGTAAACGGGAGTTGCATAATCTCATAGTCATAGGAACATGTATAAGTCATGAAGAAAGCAATAGCAACATACTAAACGATCGGGTGCTAAGCTAATGGAATGGGTCATGTCAATCAGATCATTCAACTAATGATGTGACCTCGTTAATCAAATAACAACTCTTTGTTCATGGTTAGGAAACATAACCATCTTTGATTAACGAGCTAGTCAAGTAGAGGCATACTAGTGACACTCTGTTTGTCTATGTATTCACACATGTATTATGTTTCCGGTTAATACAATTCTAGCATGAATAATAAACATTTATCATGAAATAAGGAAATAAATAATAACTTTATTATTGCCTCTAGGGCATATTTCCTTCAGTCTCCCACTTGCACTAGAGTCAATAATCTAGTTCACATCGCCATGTGATTTACCAGCAATAGTTCACATCACCATGTGATTAACACCCACAGTTCACATCGATATGTGATCAACACCCAAAGGGTTTACTAGAGTCAGTAATCTAGTTCACATTGCTATGTGATTAACACCCAAAGAGTACTAAGGTGTGATCATGTTTTGCTTGTGAGAGAAGCTTAGTCAACGAGTCTGCCAAAATTCAGATCCGTATGTATTTTGCAAGTTTCTATGTCTACAATGCTCTGTACGGAGCTACTTTAGCTAATTGCTCCCATCTTTAATATGTATCTAGATTGAGACTTAGAGTCATCTAGATTAGTGTCAAAACTTGTATCGACGTAACCTTTTACGACGAACCTTTTTGTCACGTCCATAATCGAGAAACATATCCTTATTTCACTAAGGATAATTTTGACCGCTGTCCAGTGATCTACATCTAGATCACTATTGTACTCCCTTGCTAAACACAGTGTAGGACATACAATAGATCTGGTACACAGCATGGCATACTTTATAGAACCTATGGCCAAGGCATAGGGAATGACTTTCATTCTCTTTCTATCTTCTGCCGTGGTCGGGTTTTGAGTCTTACTCAATTTCACACCTTGTAACACAGGCAAGAACTTCTTTATTTGACTGTTCCATATTGAACTACTTCAAAATCTTGTCAAGGTATGTATTCATTGAAAATTTATCAAGCGTCTTGATCTATCTCTATAGATCTTGATGCTTAATATGTAAGCAGCTTCACTGAGGTCCTTCTTCGAAAAACTCCTTTCAAATACTCCTTTATGCTTTGCAGAATAATTCTACATTATTTCCGTTCAACTATATGTCATTTACATATACTTATCAGAAATGTTGTAGTGCTCCCACTCACTTTCTTGTAAATACAGGCTTCACCGTAAGTCTGTATAAAACTATATGCTTTGATCAATTTATCAAAGCGTGTATTCCAACTCCGAGATGCTTGCACCAGTCCATAGACGGATCGCTGGAGCTTGCATATTTTGTTAACACCTTTAGGATCGACAAAACCTTCTAGTTGCATCGTATACAACTCTTCTTTAATAAATCCATTAAGGAATGCAGTTTTGTTTATCCATTTGCCGGATTTCATAAAATGCGGTAATTGCTAACATGATTCGGACAGACTTAAGCATAGATACGAGTGAGAAACTCTCATCGTAGTCAACACCTTGAACTTGTCGAAAACCTTTTGTGACAATTCTAGCTTTGTAGATAGTAACACTACTATCAGCGTCCGTCTTCCTCTTGAAGATCCATTTATTTTCTATGGCTTGCCGATCATCGGGCAAATCCATCAAAGTCCATACTTTGTTCTCATACATGGATCATATCTCAGATTTCATGGCCTCAAACCATTTCGCGGAATCTGGGCTCATCATCGCTTCCTCATAGTTCGCAAGTTCGTCATGGTCTGGTAACATGACTTCCAGAACAGGATTACCGTACCACTCTGGTGCGGATCTCACTCTGGTTTACCTACGAGATTCGGTAGTAACTTGATCTGAAGTTACATGATCATCATCATTAGCTTCCTCACTAATTGGTGTAGTGGTCACAGGAACAGATTTCTGTGATGAACTACTTTCTAATAAGGGATAAGGTACAATTACCTTATCAAGTTCTACTTTCCTCCCACTCACTTCTTTCGAGAGAAACTTCTTCTCTAGAAAGTATCCATTCTCAGCAACGAATGTCTTGCCTCTGGATCTGTGATAGAAGGTGTACCCAACTGTCTCCTTTGGGTATCCTATGAAGACATATTTCTCCGATTTGGGTTTGAACTTATCAGGATGAAACTTTTCACATAAGCATCACAACCCCAAACTTTAAGAAACGACAACTTTGGTTTCTTGCTAAACCACAGTTCATATAGTGTCGTCTCAACGGATTTAGATGGTGCCCTATTTAACGTGAATGTAACTGTCTCTAATGCATAACCCCAAAAATGATAGTGGTAGATCGGTAAGAGACATCATAGATTGTACTATATCCAATAAAGTACGGTTATGACGTTCGGACGCACCATTACGCTGTGGTGTTCCAGGTGGCATGAGTTTGTGAAACTATTCCACATTGTTTTAATTGAAGACCAAACTCGTAACTCAAATATTTGTCTCCGCGATCAGATCGTAGGAACCTTATTTTCTTGTCACGATGATTTTCCACTTCACTCTGAAATTCTTTGAACTTTTCAAATGTTTCAGACTAGTGTTTCATTAAGTAGATATACTCATATCTGCTCAAATCATCTGTGAAGGTCAGAAAATAATGATACCCGCCGCGAGCCTTAACACTTATCGAATCGCATACATCAATATGTATTATTTCCAACAAGTCAGTTTCTCGCTCCATTGTTCCGGAGAACGGAGTTTTAGTCATCTTGCCCATAAGGCATGGTACGCAAGCATCAAGTGATTCATAATCAAGTGATTCCAAAATCCCATCAGCATGGAGTTTCTTCATGCGCTTGACACCAATATGACCTAAACGGCGGTGCCACAAATAGCTTGCACTATCATTATTAACTTTGCATCTTTTGGCTTCAATATCATGAATATGTGTATCACTACAATCGAGATCCAACGAACCATTTTCATTAGGCGTGTAACCATCTAAGGTTTTATTCATGTAAACAGAACAACAATTTATTCTCTTACTTAAATGAATAACCGTATTGCAATAAACATGATCAAATCATATTCATGCTCAACGCAAACACCAAATAACACTTATTTAGGTTCAACACTAATCCCGAAAGTATAGGGAGTTTGCGATGATGATCATATTAATCTTGGAACCACTTCCAACACACGTTGTCACTTCACCCTTAACTAGTCTCTGTTTATTCTGCAACTCCCGTTCCGAGTTACTAATCTTAGCAACTGAACTAGTATCAAATACTGAGGGATTGCTATAAACACTAGTAAAATACATAACAATAATCTGTATATCAAATATACCTTTGTTCACTTTGCCATCCTTCTTATCTGCCAAATACTTGGGGCAGTTCCGCTTCCAGTGACCAGTCCCTTTGAAGTAGAAGCACTTAGTCTCAGGCTTAGGACTAGACTTGGGCTTCTTCACTTGAGCAGCAACTTGCTTGCTTCTTTCTTGAAGTTCCCCTTTTTTCCTTTGCCCTTTTCTTGAAACTAGTGATCTTGTCAACCATCAACACTTGATGCTCTTTCTTGATTTCTACCTTCGTCGATTTCAGCATCACGAAGAGCTTGGGAATTGTTTCCGTTATCCCTTGCATATTATAGTTCATCATGAAGTTCTACTAACTTGGTGATGGTGACTAGAGAATTCTGTCAATCACTATCTTATCTGGAAGATTAACTCCTACTTGATTCAAGCGATTGTAGTACCCAGACAATCTGAGCACATGCTCACTAGTTGAGCGATTCTCCTCCATCTTTTAGCTATAGAACTTGTTGGAGACTTCATATCTCTCAACTCGGGTATTTGCTTGAAATATTAACTTCAACTCCTGGAACATCTCATATGCTCCATGACGTTCAAAACGTCTTTGAAGTCCCGATTCTAAGCCGTTAAGCATGTTGCACTAAACTATCATGTAGTCATCATATTGAGCTAGCCAAACGTTCATAACGTTTGCATCTGCTCCTGCAATAGGTCTGTCACCTAGCGGTGCACCAAGGACATAATTCTTCTGTGCAACAATGAGGATAAACCTCAGATCATGGATCCAATCCGCATCATTGCTACTAACATCTTTTCAACACAGTTTTCTCTAGGAACATATCAAAATAAACATAGGGAAGCAACAACGCGAGCTATTGATCTACAACATAGATATGCTAATACTACAAGGACTAAGTTCATGATAAATTAAAGTTCAATTAATCATATTACTTAAGAACTCCCACTTAGATAGACATCCCTCTAATCCTCTAAGTGATCACGTGATCCAAATCAACTAAACCATAACCGATCATCACGTGAAATGGATTAGTCTTCAATGGTGAACATCATTATGTTGATCATATCTACTATATGATTCACGCTCGACCTTTCAGTCTCCGTGTTCCGAGGCCATATCTGCATATGCTAGGCTCGTCAAGTATAACCCGAGTATTCTGCGTGTGCAAAACTGGCTTGCACCCGTTGTAGATGGACGTAGAGCTTATCACACCCGATCATCACGTGGTGTCTGGGCACGACGAACTTTGGCAAAGGTGCATACTCAGGGAGAACACTTCTTGATATTTTAGTGAGAGATCATTTTATAATGCTACCGTCAATCGAAGCAAGATTAGATGCATAAAAAAGATAAACATCACATGCAATCAATATAAGTGATATGATATGGCCATCATCATCTTTGTGCTTGTGATCTCCATCTCCGAAGCACCGTCATGATCACCATCGTCACCGGCGCGACACCTTGATCTCCATCGTAGCATCGTTGTCGTCTCGCCAATCTTATGCTTCTACGACTATCGCTACCGCTTAGTGATAAAGTAAAGCATTACAGGGCGATTGCATTGCATACAATAAAGCGACAACCATATGGCTCCTGCCAGTTGCCGATAACTCAGTTACAAAACATGATCATCTCATACAATAAAATTTAGCATCATGTCTTGACCATATCACATCACAACATGCCCTGCAAAAACAAGTTAGACGTCCTCTACTTTGTTTGTTGCAAGTTTTACGTGGCTGCTACGGGCTTAAGCAAGAACCAATCTCACCTATGCATCAAAACCACAACGATAGTTTGTCAAATAGACTCCGTTTGAACCTTCACAAGGACCGGGCATAGCCATACTCGGTTCAACTAAAGTTGGAGAAACTGACACCCGCCAGCCACCTGTGTGCAAAGCACGGCGGTAGAACTAGTCTCGCGTAAGCTTACGCGTAATGTCGGTCCGGGCCGCTTCATCCAACAATACCGCCGAACCAAAGTATGACATGCTGGTAGGCAGTATGACTTATATCGCCCACAACTCACTTGTGTTCTACTCGTGCATATAACATCAAACCATAAAAACCTAGGCTCGGATGCCACAGTTGGGGAACGTAGTAATTTCAAAAATTTCCTACGCACACGCAAGATCATGGTGATGCATAGCAACGAGAGGGGAGAGTGTTGTCTACGTACCCTCGTAGACCGAAGCGGAAGCGTTGACGCAACGTAGAGGAAGTAGTCGTACGTCTTCCCGATCCGACTGATCCAAGCACCGTTACTCCGGCACCTCCGAGTTCTTAGCACACGTTCAGCTCGATGACGCTCCCCGGGCTCCGATCCAGCAAAGCTTCGGGGATGAGTTTCGTCAGCACGACGGCGTGATGACGATGATGATGTTCTACCGACGCAGGGCTTCGCCTAAGCACCGCAACGATATGACCGAGGTGGAATATGGTGGAGGGGGGCACCGCACACGGCTAAGGAACGATCACGAAGATCAACTTGTGTGTCCATGGGGTGCCCCCTGCCCCCGTATATAAAGGAGTGGAGGAGGGGAGGGCCGGCCCTCTCTATGGCGCGCCCTAGGGGAGTCCTACTCCCACCGGGAGTAGGATTCCCCCTTTCCTAGTCCAACTAGGAGTCCTTCCATGTATTAGGACTAGGAGACAAGGAAGAGGAAGAGGTAAGAGAAGGAAGGAGGGGGCGCCGCCCCTCCCCCTAGTCCAATTCGGACTAGCCAATGGGGGGGCGCGCGGCCTGCCTCTCCCTCTCCCCTAAAGCCCAATAAGGCCCATATACTTCCTCCCCCGTATTCCCGTAACTCCCCGGTACTCCCGAAAATACCCGAATCATTCAGAACCTTTCCGATGTCCGAATATAGTCATCCAATATATCGATCTTTACATATCGACCATTTCGAGACTCCTCGTCATGTCCCCGATCTCATCCGGGACTCCGAACTCCTTCGGTACATCAAAACTCATAAACTCATAATATAACTGTCATCGAAACCTTAAGCGTGCGGACCCTACGGTTCGAGAACAATGTAGACATGACCGAGACATGTCTCCGATCAATAACCAATAGCGGGACCTGGATGCCCATATTGTCTCCTACATATTCTACGAAGATCTTTATCGATCAGACCGCATAACAACATACGTTGTTCCCTTTGTCATCGGTATGTTACTTGCCCGAGATTCGATCGTCGGTATCCAATACCTAGTTCAATATCGTTACCGGCAAGTCTCTTTACTCGTTCCGTAATACATCATCTCACAACTAACATATTAGTTGTACTGCTTGCAAGGCTTATGTGATGTGCATTACCGAGAGGGCCCAGAGATACCTCTCCGACATTCGGAGTGACAAATCCTAATCTCGAAATACGCCAACCCAACAAGTACCTTTGGAGACACCTGTAGAGCACCTTTATAATCACCCAGTTACGTTGTGACGTTTGGTAGCACACAAACTGTTCCTCCGGTAAACGGGAGTTGCATAATCTCATAGTCATAGGAACATGTATAAGTCATGAAGAAAGCAATAGCAACATACTAAACGATCAGGTGCTAAGCTAATGGAATGGGTCATGTCAATCAGATCATTCAACTAATGATGTGACCTCGTTAATCAAATAACAACTCTTTGTTCATGGTTAGGAAACATAACCATCTTTGATTAACGAGCTAGTCAAGTAGAGGCATACTAGTGATACTCTGTTTGTCTATGTATTCACACATGTATTATGTTTCCGGTTAATACAATTCTAGCATGAATAATAAACATTTATCATGAAATAAGGAAATAAATAATAACTTTATTATTGCCTCTAGGGCATATTTCCTTCAGTCACCGGAAGGGGTTCCGCGCGCCACCCTCCCCTACCTTTCCCCTCACTCCAAATAAGGAAAAAAAAGGGGGCGCGGCTTGGGAGGGACCCCAAGTAGGATTCCTCCTACTTGGGCGCCTCCTTTGGTTGTTCCTCCCTCCCTCCCATCTATATATATGTGGGAGGGGGCGCCTAACACACACCAGACAATTTTTTAGCCGTGTGCGGCGCCCCCCTCCACCGTTTATACCCCGGTCATATTTTCGTAGTGCTTAGGAGAAGCCCTGTGAGGATCACTTCGCCATCACCGTCACCACGCCGTCGTGCTGACGGAACTCATTTACTACATCGACGTCTTGCTGGATCAAGAAGGCGAGGGACGTCACCGAGCTGGACGTGTGGAGAACGCAGAGGTGTCGTGCGTTCGGTCCTTGATCGGTTGAAGCACGAAGACCTACAAGATGTAGCTTTTGTGATCGGGGTGAATCCATCAAACACCTCTTTCTTGATTTCCCGTTGGCAAAAAATTTATGGCGGACGGTTCACATAGCCTTTAATATTACTCCTCCGAATACTATCATCACGTGATTTGGGATGTGGCTTGACGGGATAGATTCTGAAACAGCGAGACACATTCGTGTAGGAGTATGTGCTTTATTATGGGCAGTATGGAACTGCAGAAATGATATGGTCTTTAACAGAACAACAAATATTCATTTTTTGCAGGTCATCTTCCGAGCCACTACGTTGATCCGTATGTGGTCGCTACTCACTCCGACGGAGGTCAGGGAGTGTATGGTTACTGGATCTATCTGATGGGAGATGGTAGCACGGGCTATTTTCAACCAGTTTGGATGGCGGTCATGTAATAGGATAGACAATTAGTTTTCCTATCTTTTCTTATGCCAGCCGGTTGTGGGTTTACTTTTATTTTTCTGCTCTTTGTGAGCATGTGTGTTCTTTTGTTTGAGACATCAAGACCTGAGTTGAACTTATTTGCTTATTAATAATATGGCCGTATGCATCGTTCTGATGCAGAGGCCGGGGAGCTCCCCCTTTTGAAAAAAAAGTGGCTGCAGATGAGGTGTCACACACCCAGAAAAGACAAGTAAGAACTTGAACCATGAGAGGAATATAATAAGAGAAAATAGATGGTGAGGAGGTGGGACATTGTAGGAAGGTCTACGTTGTTAGAGATACGACAGGAAATAGAGAGTGAAGAAGATCAAATCAACATAGAGGGACACAAGATTTTAATGTGGAAACCCCCTCTAATGAGAAGGGGAAAAAACCACGGGTGCCAGCCAGTGAAACATCACTATATACGGAGAAGTTACAAATGCCGGGGATTTACAACGATGATCTTATCCCGCGCGGTGGCTTAAAAAAAATATACAGCAGTGGCCACCTAGGTCGATACTGATCCATACCCATACGCGGCCCAAGCCTCTCAGCGACTGGCCTCTGCTCCACTCCGTAAGAAATTAACCGCCATATGAATTTGGATCACGGCATACCAAATGTAGGCGCGGTCAATGTCCAAATGGCACCGGGGAATCTATGTCACGACATGGGTGGCCGTTGTGTAACAATTATGCCTTCTCTTCTATCTGACATGCAGTTTCGAATAGAAATATTAAGTTTTGCACACCAAAGTTTTCGGAGAGGAAGGAAAAGATACCTCGGTGACATGTAGTTTCTTCAGTGGCGGCAAGGAAGCAACAATCACACATGCAAATACAGAAAACATACGATGCAAGTTGGGCATGGCTCACGTGGCTTGACCCAGTAGTAAAAACCTATTCCATTATTATTTTAAATAGTGTGCACAAAGCGGGGTGTTCATAAATATGCAATGTGAAGCAAAAACGTAGAACTTACGTGCACTAACCACTACTAGAAAAAGGGCTACTAATGGCGCACCTAATTTGGCCATTAATGGCGCATTAGTGGTGCGCCATTACTAGCACGCCATTAGTAATATTTACTAATGGCGCACCACTGGTGCGCCATTAGTATGCCTCCCAGGGGCCATGTATAGCCAGGTGCTTTGGCATACTAATGGCGCATCACGACGGGATGCGCCATTAGTAACCTCGGCATACTAATGGCGCACTGCTTAAAGATGCGCCATTAGTATCCTCTGGCATACTAATGGCGCACTGTGATGTGATGCGCCATTAGTATGAATATTAGTTTTTTTTTAATTTTTTAATTTTCTGTTTTTTTGCACAGGTTACAAATTGTATAATTGGACAACATATAGACAACACACATCAACAACAGATTCATCGAATACAACAGAAGATTAGTCTCTGAATACAATTCATCATATTAGTCTCCGAATACAATTCATCATATTAGTCTCCGAATTGAAAAGACCGAACAAAGATAGAACATTATATTACAAGTCCCGAGACCGCGAGTAGCGAGTTTGTCTTCACATTACAAGTCGATATCGATCATCTAAACTACCATCACATAGAAGAGAGTTGCGGTCATCACGATGAGCATCATCACGATGGAACTCGTCTTCCTCCGGTTCCTCCAACGCTCCCTCCCCTCTCCCGCTAGATAGCGGGCGTATCTAGATTCGGCCTCGGCCCTAGTGGTGTACCCTTTGTAACTGTTACCGCTGAATCGGTGAACCTGTCTCCGACACTCCTCCCAGTCGTCGTAGACTCCGGGAACCTTACCCTTGTAGACGACATACGACGGCATCGCTATGCACTAGCCAAACGAAACGTTAGTACCAATTCACAGACAATACATAAGCAATATATAAGTATGCAACAGAACGATCGGAAGAGGAAAGCAAGACATTAATAGCATCAATTACATCTAAGTTGAACGATTCTTGAAACCAAAGAGACATACTACAAGTTCATTAAAGTTTAATTACAACATGAGCCAATCGATGTTTCAGAACTAGACACAGCATCACTGCTTTCGACTCGACTCAAGGGACCGGAGCATGGATGAAGCCGCCGTCTATCGTGGGAGTCATGAAATTACGGGCGTTGTCAGCCTGCATTTGGAGCATTCCGTCTATCTCACTGTTGGACGGTTGATTTCTAAGGTAGAACTGCCCCGAGGTACGAAGGACATCTTGATGGATGATTTCCGCAAACTCCGACTGGATGCGAAAGAATTCTTGTCTGATGTCCGCGTCCTGGATTGCCGACACGCTCGCGGCCCAATCTTTGAGTTTACTCGGTAGCAGAAGTTGATGATGGTCCCGTACGATCGCCCGCATGTGATGGATGGCGTAGTAGGCACCCTTCTGACCGCCAGGCGGCTGCTTGACGCAGCAGAACGTCGTATTGTGGGAGAACACGTGCTTGCCGTACTTACGAATTGGCCTGTTGAAGGTGCCTCCAGATTGGGCGTAGCCGGGGAGAACATCATCAAGAACCTTCTTGACATTTGTGTAGTCTACGTTCGACTAACGGTCCGGTTCAAAATACGTGGCCATGGAATATTTGGGGCTTAGGAGGATGAGCGTGCAAGGTGTGTCACTGCAGAAAACACGGAATGCTAAAAGAAAAACGATCGAAATCTAAGAATTCGTATGTTACGGGGCGGTTGAGGGGAGGACTTACTCGGGAAAGTAAGGCACGAGGAAGTTATCCTTATCTGGGTTTGCCAGAATGACGCCTTCGAGGTAAGAACTCGCGACTTGCCGGTCCCCAGCGCTGCCCAAGATCTTGGCACGCATGTAGAAGGGGTCGACTATCACGATGTCCGGGGTCTTGTCGCGAATGATCCGCATCTCCATGCTCAGCGAAAATAGCCGAACGAAGGTGTAGTGGAGCGGATGAAGGTTCAACATAGCGTGGATGTTGTCAAACCGCAGGACGATCGTACCCCCGATGGAGTTATCCACAAAGCCCTTGCCCTCTGGCACCTTGGCCATGAAAACCGGGTATGCCACATCCTTCTCTCTGAGACGCCGCTTCTCCAAAGAAAGAACACTGTCATGCAGACTCCGCATAGCACCGGCAGCAACATCGAGCATATTTCTCGGTAGCATCAGCCTACCCGCCACATGCACCCTCCTCATTAAATCCTCAGGTGAAGGTGGCCCGTCCTGAGCACGGATCGTACTCGGTGCCGGCTGGCCCGCACCCTTGTTAGTCTTTCTTTTGTGTGCCTTCTTCTTCTCCTGTAATGGGACTGAGTTCTGCTCACAGACCGCCTTCTTGAGTGTGTTAGGGCTGAGAATATTTCGCACCTCGCCTATCTGAGGCTCGGTGAAGTCGGCAGCTGGAGGCGTCTCCTGAGAGCTGAACGGCAGACGACGCCTGTAGCAACTTGGCTTCTCCGCGGTACCAGCTAGATCGCGCACGTCTTTTGTTGGGTTGGGTTCTTGAGAAGGAGGCCCCATGAAGTCGCCATCGTACCCATGATCGGCAAAGTACCGATCGACGTTGGCAAATGTATCGTCGTCGTCGTCGTTCTGATCCTGTGCCATATGCATGTTTGGATCCAGTGGCATAGGGATGTCCGGCACCGTTGCGGCGGTCTTGCCATGGGGCCGACTTGGCGCCGGCACGACTGGCGGTGTTGTCTTTGGGGTGGTGTCCCCCGCCCCAAAACGAATCTGGCTCTTCGGCCAAAGCAGGGGCCAGCTCAGGCAGGCGCTGAGGGTCATCACGTCATCATCGTCGGCCCCGACGGGTCGAATCGGAGGTAACAACTCATCGCAGCCTGGCAGCACCCGAACCAGTTGAACCCTAAACAAGTTGGGTGGCATCTGGGTACCGTGGAATAAGGGGTTGCCCGGTTGAACGATTTTGCCCTTGGCGACATCGACCAACTCATTATTCACGAAGTGCAGGAGAGTGCATGGAACGTCGGCGGCGCCCTGCGAAAACATGTAGGGCGTCAGGGATGCCCATTCAAAGGCAATGAGATGAAGTCCTCGGCCGAGAGAGGCTTAATTAGTTACCGTGATGATGGCGTCGAGCTCGGCTAATGTCGACGCACCGCCAACGGCGGGCGTGCATTTGACGGAGGGGCCGCTTGCTGCAGAGGTGCCGGCCGGCGTACACCCGGGTGCATTAAGCTCCCGTGCCGGCGTCGGAGACACCAATGCCGCCTTCGTCGGAGACACCAATGGCCCCGCCATCGCGTTCTGCGAGTTGCTGGCCGTGAAGCTAGGAATCGGGGGCGGCCCCTGTTGGCCGCCCGCAATCCACGCACTCAACCCCTGGATCAAGGTAGGCACAATGGCGGTGATCGTCGCTTCGAGTTGTTGTTGCACTTGCTCTTGGACAATCTCCGGAATCCGCGCCACCTGTGCCTTGAGTTCTTGAACCTCGCGCGCCTGGCTTTCCGAGCTGGTCTTTTTCTCCTTTCGTCCACCAGTGTTGTAGTATGACTCCCATTTTGTCGACAAGCCTTTGCCGGCCACACGACCAGCTGACGTCGGCTTACTGAGCTTATCCTTGTTCTTCATTACATTCAATGCCCTATTTAGAGTGGTGTCCCAAGGGTTGCTCTTAGTCGACCCCGCGCTACTGCTTTCTGTCGCCTGCGGAAGGAATGTGAACCATTTAGAAATTTGGCTTCATTAATTAGAATGCAACCATATGGAGCTAATTGCGCGGGGGTGTATTCCTTACCAGAACAAGCTCAAGCGCCCTGGTCTTCGGATCCGTGGTAAGCTCCTTTGTTTCGGGTCCTTCTTGTACCGGGCCGTGACATAGTTCCTGGTCTGCTTGTCACCGTATTTATCGAAGAGGGGCGGTAGGCCTTGCTCGGCACGGTCCGCCTCCTCCTTGTCCCATATAGGCTCCGCCACTCTGTAACAGCCGGGACCAAGTGTGTGTTCCCCTAAGTTCAGCTCCCGCATTTCTTTCCCCCACTTACTTGATTCGGAGTGTGCGGTGCTCGAGCAATTGATCTTGAAGTCGTTCTAGTCATCTTCGGTGATCGAAGGATTTTTCTCCTTGATCTTCTCATAACTCTCACCTTTCTCGATCATTCTCTTCACATTGCTTTTCCAAGTAGACAAGGCCTTGCTCATCTTCGTGAGGGCAGCATTGTTCACTTTATTCCCTTTGAGGCTTGTGTTTTCAAATTCAGCGGGGAACTTGTATCGTTCGTGCAGCTTCGTGAAGAGGAGGTTGCGCAAATTCCCTCGGTCAGGATGCCTCAGGTTCTCGGTGTTGATCGAGACGGTGCTCCGGAGAATGCACCTGAGCTGAAGCGAGTACCCCTTGACTATTCGTTCGGGCGCCGTTGGATTCCCGTCGGAGTCCACTTCAGTAACTTCCTCCTTGAGGGTGCGGAGCACGGTCGGGCGCCGGTCCTTCCGTTGCCTCTTCTGGCTGCCATCTATGCGTGCGCCGCCATCATCAGTGGTGGCATCCTCGGCGGCACCATCAGTGGTGGCATCAGTGGGGTCATGCTCGGCGGCACCATCAGTGGTCTCAGGATCGGTGGGGAAGGCGGCGTCCTCATACAAGTGAGGTTGTTCCTCCATCTCCTGGGACAGCTCCCAGAATGCCTTGCCGCCCGAACCCCCGGCCTCATCGTTGTTGGCCATGTTTCTCTCTAAATAGGAACAAAGTTTGGTCAAAAAGTTGGTTATTGACAAGGAACAAGATCATGGTCTCATCATTTAGGGTTTGTCGACACCGAGGCATCCTAAAAGCTAAGCTTTTATCATTGAGGGTTTTTCAACGCCGAGGCACCCTAAAAGCCTAAGCTTTCATCATTTCGGTTTTTATCGACACCGAGGCACCCTAAAAGCCATGCATTAGTCACAAGTACGCCGGGGCACTTGATCCTACTTAATTAACTACTAAGATACCCCGGCCCATGCATTAGTCACAAGTACCCCATATGTCCTATTTTTAGCAAAGTCATGCTAAAATTCACGGAAAATTTCAGCATGACCTTTGCTGAAAATAGGACATATGGAGTACCCGAATTTGCCGGAACGGAAGTTAATCGACATTCCGGCAAACTCAAGGGCCTCTCGGGGTACCTGCAAAATCATTATCCAATGAAGGAATTGTGCCGCACACTGCTGCCTCACACTGCTGCCAAAATCATTATCGACATGCTGAACTTGCATTTCACTCTGCATAGCTGAACAGTCTAACAACCAGAAATATATAACAAGAACTGCACTGCAACGATACAAAGAATATATAACTAGAATGAGCCTCAAATAAAAAAACAAAAATTATGGAAAGCATGAGGGTTACACTATAATTATAGGAAAATTTACACTGTTATTAGGGGAAGTTTTATACTGTAATTACATATAAGAAGCATCAGGGCTACACTGAAAATTGCTGAGCTTACACTAAAAAAATCTGCACTGCAGGGCTTGTACACACAAATTCAGTGAGATGATCTAACACTGACAAAATAAAGGAAACACCTACTGAACCAATACAGGGCTAAAAACACATGGGGATTACACTTTAAAACATCCAGTGAAAGGCACTAGAAAACCATATAGACACAGGAATAAAGCAGAGCTGACTCATTAAATCTGATACACTGAGAAAACCCTAAACTAGGGAAACTAATCACCTGCATCTAACCTACCAGGAGGTAACTGAACAAATTCAAGAACTATAACAGAAACACGAACCAATACAGAGATATGAAAGCACAAGTTACTAGCATTTGCCTAAAAACTTACTTCAGAACCAACACGAACCAATACAGATGCTCCCTTGTAGTAACAAGTCAAGAGATCTATGCTTGGAATCACAACCAACCAATACTTGATTACCAGGTCACAGAACTCCAACGATAAAAAACAGGGAAGCAGAACTAGAGGAGTGAAATCTCTGTATGTATATGAGGTGAGGTGAGGTGAGATCAGGCAAAGTAAAACTCCACATACAGACATGAGTAGATGCACAACATAGCAAAAACTTAAGCAAGCAGAAACCCATCTTTCCACATTCATGTACCTCAGCAGAAAAATTGTGTAACTCACTTCTGAATGGGCAGCACCAGCTATATATGCATGGTTTCTCCAGTTCAACACAAAACACCAAGCTCCATCATGCTAACATAACATATTCAGGTGGGAATTCAGTATGACAGGACAACATGCTCCCTTGTAGTAACAAGTAGTACGTACTAATAATGTCTACAACTCCATGCTTGGAATCACAACCAACCAAATGGGAGTCCATACTTGATTAACCAAGCAAGATTATTTCAGCCATCGACTAAGATAAGCCACACTAAAGATGAAAGGAAGAAAAGAGACAAAAAACACAAGAGTTATATGTTCAGTCGGAAGCCTGCAGGACAAACTGTTACACTTAATTACTCTAGAACAAACAGGAATTCAGAACAAACAACCAGGAATTATATAGCATATGCACTTGTTCGTCTTGTACAAGGAGAAGCTCTCACAACTCACAAGCAGTCCAAAAGAAACAGCAAGCACAATATAATGCCTGATTCAGGGACACAACTTTAATTTAGGGAAGAACTCCCACACACACACACAAAAAAGGGGGGAAGCAGAACTAGAGGAGTGCAATCTCTATATATGAGATAAAGCAAAGTAAGATTGTAAAAAAAAAGGTGTGGAGATCAGGCAAAGTAAAACCCTGCATACAGAGAGACACAGGGTAGTTGAAGTTTCGTTGCAGAACATAGACAAAAATTAAGCAAGCACAAACCCCTCTAGTCTTTTGACATTCATGCATCTCTTGTCAGCTAATAGATAGAAAACATATATAGGGGGTCACCCAATCAATCTTATTCTCACTAGTAGCAACATATATAGATATATAAGTAGGTAGTTCAGTTTCGATTAAAGGGGTACTAGAAAGATAGATTAGAGTTCCTTACATTCATACTGGACAGATATAAAACATGGGAGCCATGACAATATATATATATATATATCCTTGGCCGCTTTCATTTTGGGCGACATGCAGGAGCCTAGCAATGGGCTCCTTAAGGGCATGCTGACTCTTTTTTTTCTCTAAGCTATGTGCTATGCATATTTTTTTCACTAAATCAATCGCATAAGACCTCGGATGGGGTGGAGGCACCAGGGACGTCGGCGTCGGCGCAAAGCTGCGGCACGGCGGCCGGTCTAGGGCGCAGCGGCAGCTGGCTACAAGAGAGATTTCATAGCCGCACCGGGAAGGAGGGAAGAGGGAGCGGGGGGCTTACCGGAGCGGGAGGGGTCCGCCGACCTGCGACGTTCGAACGCGGCGCGGTCGGTGGGGGTGGTCGCCGCCCTGGTCGTACGGACTGGACCCGAGTCGCGTCGGGTCGAGTCGAGCTGGCTCGTGCGCGTGCCGCCTGTCGAGGGGCGGTGTCGAGGCGGCGGGGCAGCGGGGCAGCGGCGTCGGGAGAGGAGAGGGGAAGGGGATCGAGGGCGAGGGCGAGGGGCGGCGTCGAGGCGGCGGGGCAGCGGCGTCGGGAGAGGAGAGGGGAAGGGGATCGAGGGCGAGGGCGAGGGAGAGAGAGGGGATCGATAGGCTTGGCCGGGAGGAAGAATGGATGGGCGGGGGCGGCACAATACTAATGGCGCACCACCCCTCGGTGCGCCATAAGTACATCCATGCTAATGGCGCACCTCACCCTAGTGCGCCATTAGTATTTTTTTGATTTCTGCTCGAGCCAACAGGTTATCTACCACCTGACCTAATCCACATCAAATCCCTCTACTAGCTTGACTGGTCAGCAACCAGTTCTCACACCAGGAGGTCCTGGGTTTGATTCCCACGCTTCACAATTTTTTTATCCATTTAAAAAGCTGTTTGATACTTATTTGTGTTTAAATATGTTCAAACTTGTTTAAATCATAACAGTAATATTTTTTTATAAGTCAGTAATATTTTTTTTTTAAAATATCATCAAACAGTAATGCCGGTGGAGCGGGGGAGGGTGCGAGGGGTCGGCGGCGGCGGTTGAGTAGGGGAGGGGTGCGGGGGGTCAGCGGCGGCGGTTGAGTAGGGGAATCGAGGGTGCGGGGGGTCGGCGGCGGCAGTTGAGTAGGGGAATCGAGGGTGCGGGGGGTCGGCGGCGGCGGCCGGTGGACCGGGGGGTGCTCGGCGGTGAGTGGGACCGGATCTGGCGAGGTGGGATAGCGATCGAGATGGAGGGGGATCGAGATCGAGTGTCCATGAAATTTAAAAATATTCATGATAGTTCAAAAAGTGCCCATGAAATACAATCGAGAAATGAAGGCTATGATTTAATTAAATACAATCTTCTTTCCCTTCTTTTTCGCAAATGGAGTTCTTCTGTGGAACGGACGTCCTTTAGGTAGGGTGGTCCTGCTTCTTCTTGTGGTGTATGCTGCTACTTCATAATCGTCGTCATGTTCGATCCTCGGGTCGCCGTACTTGTCGAAGTCTTGCTCATTGGCTACTCCATCCATTCCGATGATCTTCCTTTTGCCTCTCCTCACGACAACACGACTGGGCTTTGACGGGTCGGTAATGAAGAAGCATTGGTCCACTTGGGAAGCCAGTACCCATGGCTCATTTTTCGCGGTGACGTTTGCGCCCGCGGTCTTGGATTTGGCTTCGGGTATAACCATGGTGGTGAAATACCGGTCTTCTTTTAGGACGCTCTTGGCCCATCTGACACGGAACATCGGGACCTTCTCTCCAGCGTAGCTCAGCTCCCAGATCTCCTCGATCCTTCCGTAGTATCTGTCCTTGTCGTTACCGGTGTAGGATTCCATCGTTACCCCGGAGTTCTGATAACCATCGCTCTTCATGTCCTTGGCCTCGGTGTAGAATGTGTAGCCGTTGATATCGTACGCCTCATAGGTCATCAGGTTGTGCTCGGCGCCCTGTGACAAGGCGAATATGAGTTGTTCTTCCGCGGAAGAATCCTCATGTAAAGGGTACGACAGAAGCTTCAGCTTGAACCAACGCGTGAAACATGAGTTGTGCTCTTTGAGTATATCTCCGTACGTCCTCTGTTGGCCTCGGTCATTGTACGTCTTCTTAATAAAGGTTTTGTGCTCTACAACCCAAGGATCGACCACGTCTATTTGTTGTAGCGCGACTAGGTTTGCTCTTTCAAAGTCGGCGAGTCGACCCTCGAAGTCGACATGCATTTCACGGCGACCCTCACGGTGACCCCATCCAGCGAGCCTGCCGAGGTGCCTGTTGACGGGCAGACCAACGGGGTTCTTGATGCCTAGATAATTCGTGCAGTAGGAGATACACTCTTCGGTCAGAAAGCCCCTGGCTATGCTTCCCTCTGGACGTGACATGTTGCGAATGTATCCTTTGATGACACCATTCATCCTTTTGAACGACATCATGCTGTGCAGGAACGTCGGCCCGAGTTGGATGATATCCTCCACTATATGGACCAGCAGATGCACCATAACGTCGAAGAATGCGGGCGGGAAGTACATCTCAAGCTCGCATAGTATCACCACGATCTCTTCCTGTAGCCTTCTGAGTTGCCTCACGCCAATCGACTTCCGAGAGATGATGTCGAAGAAGTTGCATAGGCCAAATAGCGTTTCACGGACGTGCGCGTCCATGATCCCACGGATTGCAACTGGAAGTATCTGCGTCATCAGCACGTGACAGTCGTGAGACTTCATCCCGCTGAACTTCTGCTTCGCTGGGTCTAGGTATCTGCTTATCTTCCCCGCGTAACCGTAAGGAAGTTTTACTCCTAGGAGGCAGGTGAAAAACTGCTCGATCTCCTCCTGACTTAGAGTGAAGCACGCGGGAGGGTAGTCATTTCCAGTCTTCTTGGCCTTTTTGCCTTTGCGACGACTTTCTGTGTCCTGCTTCGCCTCATCATCATCATCATCATCATCATCATCATCATCATCATCATCATCATCATATATAGCGTGAAGCTCTTGCCTGATGCCCATTGATTTCAAGTCTGCCCTTGCTTTCGGCCCATCTTTGGTCCTCTCTGGCATGTTGAGCAGGGTACCAAGCAGACTCTCGCACACGTTCTTCGTGATATGCATGACATCAAGGCTGTGAGGCACACGGTGGATCTTCCAGTACGGCAAGTCCCAGAAAACAGACCTCGTTTTCCATACCTTCAGCAGCGGCTCTGGTGCCTTTCGCTTCTTTCCCGGCTCTGGCGCCTTTTGCTTCTTTCCCGGCAGTGGGCAGTCTTTCCAATTTTTCAACAGCTTGTCTATTTCCTCGCCGCTCCTCGTACACGGGCGTTTTCGGGGTTCGGTTTCACCATCGAACAGATCCTTGCGTTTCCTCCACGGGTCATCGTCGCGAAGCCACCTTCGATGTCCCATGAACACGGTTTTCGAAGACCCGGGATCTCTATCTAGCTGGCGATACGTTGTGTCATCCATGCACCTTACGCATCCAGAAAATCCGTGGACTATCTGCCCCGCGAGATATCCGTAACCGAGATAGTCGTGCATCGTCGTGAGCAGTGCGGCTCTCATAGGGAAATATTCTTTCTCTGCGGCGTCCCACGTATTGGCTGGCGTTTTCCACAACGTGTCTAGCTCCTCCTTCAGCAGCCCCAGATACAGATTGATGTCGTTCCCTGGTTGTTTCGGCCCTTCAATTAGCATACTCATGTGAATGTACTTCCTTTTCATGCATAACCAGGGGGGAAGGTGGTACATCCACACGAACACAGGCCAGGTGCTATGTGTTTTCATTTGCGTCATCTTCTCGCTTCTTCTCCTCCCTATCCGCGTGCCAACGCACGAGCTTTGCTACCTTAGGATCCGCGAAATACCGCTGCAGACGAGGAGTGATCGGAAAGTACCACACCACTTTTCGAGGAGCTTTCTTCCTCTTCTTGTATCGAGTGACGCCGCACATCGGACATATGGTAGACTCCGCGTGCTCGTCCCGATAAATGATGCAATTGTTCATGCACACATGGTATTTCACGTGCGGTAAATCCAGAGGACACACGATTTTCTTTGCCTCCTCCAAACTGGTCGGGCACTTGTTCCCCTTTGGAAGACGTTCGTGCCAGAATGACATGTTCTCGTCGAAGCATGCGTCGGTCATTTTGTGTTTTACCTTCATCTCCAGAGCCATGAGCGTTACTTTCAGGCGGGTATCCTCGGGCCTGCATCCTTCATACAATGGAGTAACCGCGTCTAACTCAAGTTGATCCACCTTGGCTTTCTCTCGGGCGGCAGCTCTTGCGTTATCCTTCTGCTTGAGAAGCAGCTCTTGAATATAAGGGTCCTGCACCCAGCCCATCGATGGTCCACCGTCGTCTGCTCCGCCGGCATCATCATCTTCATGATCATGCCCGTCGTCTGCTCCGGCATCTTCCTCATCATCATGCCCATCGTCTACGTGATCATCTCCTGGGGATTCTTCGTCTTCTCGCCCGCCCGAGCCGCGGTAGTTGTCTTGCTGCCCTTCCTCATTTCTTGCCCGGCCCCCATGGACAACTTCATAGTCATCTTCATCACCTTGCCACCGATAGCCATCCATGAAACCACGCAAGAGCAGGTGGTCCCGCACCTGCCCGGAATCCGGGTCTGCAATAAGGCTCTCCAGCTTGCATCTTCGACACGGACATCTTATCTCCGTCTCGTTCTTTTGAAGCATCTCGGCCTTCGCGGACCTCAAAAACCTATTCACGATGCCTTCGGTCATCGTGCGGACCATGGTCGCCTGCGGGGTAGAGCAAAACGATATTTTAGAACAAAGAAAAAATTTGGCATGACTTTCCCTAAAAATAGGACCAAAAAGAATGCTTAATGCCAAAATTATCGCCGAAACGGAAATGAATCAACATTCCGGCAAAATATTGGCAACTACCGCATTTCAAATACCGGTACACCTCCAAACAAAAACACATATGCAACACCACAAACATATGCAACACCACGAACATACATAGATCTAGCTAGGCCATAAAAAGTGCATGTGCACATTGTTGTAGGGAGAACAACATAAATATAGCTTCCCCCCTTACTTACCTATTAAAACAAGGTAATTTAACCACTTAATTTGAATGAATCTATGGTGGAAATGAGGTGAAAAAGAGGAGACACCCGAGACAAGGAGGAGGTGGAGAGAATGAAGTGGGGAGAAAGTGAGTGTGGGAAGGAGAGGCTGCCCAAAATATCTTGTTGCTGACCACTTACTAATGGCGCACCAACAACAAATGCGCCATTAGTAATCCAGGTTACTAATGGCGCACCAACGTCTGATGCGCCATTAGTAATTTTGCAAAAAAAAACATACTAATGGCGCACTAATACAGAGTGCGCCATTACTAGTTTGAACTAGTAATGACGCACGGTGGAGGAGTGCGCCATTAGTAGTTTTGCAACAAAAGGAATAAAAAATATAATTAAAAAAACAACATTAGTGGCGCACTCTGGGATGAGTGCGCCATTACTAGTTACAACTAGTAATGGCGCACTGTGTCTGGATGCGCCATTAGTATGTTTGGATAGGCGCGCTAGTTCAAAATTTTTTTTGGTACTAATGGCGCATCCTAGGCCTGGTGCGCCATTAGTAGTTTCAACACTAATGGCGTATCAGAAGGTGGTGCGCCATTAGTATATACTAATGGCGCACCTCTTATCTGGTGCGCCATTAGTGTCAATCGCATCTATAGCCCTTTTTCTAGTAGTGAACCATTTGGGAAAGAAACATAGGGATATTAAGACGATGGCATGCAGTTCCTTCCATACAGTGGCGGAGGTAGAGTGAGGACAGGGTGGGCCATGGCCGACCCTGAGATTGGGAAGTGTACTTTATACCATAGCAAAAAGGCTAAAAAAATAAAGAAAAACTAAATTTACATGCACAGTTGCACTGTTGGCCCACCCTGGCCTAGTGGGCTAGGTCCGCCACTGCTTCCATATAGACAAAAGAGCAATAAGCATAATGAGGCAATGCTATGTTGGATTTGGGAGGGGGGGGTATGAAAGAGGGCGGTCAATGTACATATAATGCTTGTTGGGTATCTCCTTATGTGGCTTGATCCAACAATAAAAAATAAGAAGTGAAATCAAGGGTGCTAGTATATATGCACTATGAAATAAAAAACTACAACTTTCCGTGCACCAACGATTTGGAAACAAATGAAAGTATATTCAACCAATGTCAGTGGTTTCTTCCATGCCAGCAATGGAGCATCAAGCTTATAATTAGGCATGTCTCCCCATGGAGTGGAAATGGTACGTGGCTCCCAATGAGGTGTCACGCGCCGAGAAATGGAAAGAAATAACAATAAATATATAGACAGAGGATTAAAATAAAGTTGAAATGGACGGGGATAATCGGAGGTGTGTGTGTGTGTGTGGGGGGTGGGTTGGGGATAACGAATGTAGGTGCTCATCTACAAATAACAGAACGTGACCGGAGGTGGAAGGATCTACGTTGTGACATGGGTGACCATTATGTAGCAGTTTTTAGTTTGGTCTCACATGTGTAGTTAAAAAATCAAAACAAAGATGGCCGACTTACAGATATATTAGACATGCCTTATTAGTGGACAACATATTTCCACATCAGACAAGGTGCAATGTAATAGAGGTGCTACCTCCTCCCCAAGAAAAGTCTAGGGTTCCCCTCTTTCCTGCCGGAGCCGTCGTCGGTCCGCCTCGTCTCCTGTGGCCTTAGGGCCATGGCGGCACAGTAGATCTCGGCCCTTGCCGGCGAGAGGACTCTGTTTTCAGTTGTTCCTTCATGTTTTGTTAGGGTTTGTGTCCTGCTCAGGATGACGAGACGGCGGCGGCTCCCTGAAGATGGAATAAGGTTCTCCCCACCTAGCTTCCGTCTCAATGGTGTGTCTAGCACCGTCAGTGGGCGTGTGGACATGTGTCTCCGGCGGATCTGTCCTTGGTGGATTTGCTCGGATCTGGTTGTAGTTCATCTACGTTCATGTGTTTTCAGGTTGGATCCTTCATTGGCGGTGATTGCTGTGTGGCTACGCTGGTCCTATGGGGCCTTAGCACGACGACTTCCTGACTGTCCACTAGAAGAAGTTGTGCCCGACTCCGGCGAGGGAGGGGCAATGACGATGGAGCACCTTCGGCTCGCTTCAGTGCTTGTAGTCGTCTCTAGGTGGTCTAAGGTTCTGGATGTAATTTGTATTATTTCTGATGTTGTATTGTCATGATTGAAAATGAATAGATTGGAAGTTTTCTCACAAAAAAGAAAAACCAAAACAAAGAACATTTTTGCGCCAAGATTTTGGAGCCAATGCGAAGTATACTGACTTAGACAATGATCTCAAGCAATCCTTTCTAGCTTTTCCCCCTTAATTTCAATACAAAATCCATTTTGAAATGGTACCTAACATTGGTAGATCTGCCTAGCTAGAGTAAATTGCACAAAACCACCACAATTATGCAGAAGTCATCAAACTGCATGTTTTGTGGTGGTTTTTTTCCTGAAGAATTGATAACTTTGACTCAATGTGGCGGTTTTTTGCAATTCACTCGGCTAGCTAGCATGAGCATATAGCATAGACAAGCATAGACGAGATGATGATGGATGGAATCGTGAATCAGGCGGCAGCGTTGGTTGTCCTGGGGACGTACTTGCGGAGCCAAATCTCACGTTGTCCGATGGAGATCCTGACGACCCTCTTGCCGTTGAGTACGAGCTTCACAATCGCCTCCGTCTTGAAGATGATCCGGCCATACATGGGCATGTGGCCTCCCTTGGTCTTCTCCATCAGCACCCTCACCACGCAGTCACCCCACTTCCTGCACCCACGCACCTCCAATCATCAGACACGATGCAGTTCCAATCATCGTGCATGCATATCTTAGTAGATAAGTGCTTGTGTTTGTGTATAAACTTATTCAATAGATCGAGACATCTAGTAGTGTATCTAAGTGCACACTTACTGCCTGAAGTACTCAAAGATCTCCTCGCGGTGGAGGGCATTTCCCTTGGAGAAGGTGATGAACATGGAGCGGCAGTCCTCCGGCATGGCCACTGGTTGGGAGATGTAGGGTGCCGTGAGCTCCGGCGGGATGACCATCAGCCCTGTCTCGGACCTCCGGAGCAGGACATGCAGGCGGTCGTCAAATACAAACTTGCCGGCACCGTCGAGGAAGTGGGCGACGCCGCGGACAACGAGGTCCTGGTGAAAGGCAAAGAAGCCCGGCTCGATGTGGACACCGCCTTGCATGCAGAGTGCAGAGATGAGCGGGATGGGCGGGAGCGCAAGCACCTGGTGGCGGAGGCAGTCGAGGACGGCGTTGGCCTCTTCTGCGACGACGGCGACGGCGTCGGGCGCCATGGCTGGGACGTGGTGTATGGCGGAGATGGTGCCCTGGTCCAGCCACACCAGCAGCGCCACCGTGTTCTGGGCTTTCTCCGGGCTGCCGCACACGGACAAGAACCGCTCGTATGCCTGCCGTGCGATGTTGTACATGTACAGCACCTCGCGCACCGTCATCGCCGCCATGGTTGCTCTTGCACCGGCCGGCTGGAGAAGAGGGGATGGATGGCCGGCCTTAGAAGAGAAGCTAGCAAGAGCGGAGCTGGAAGGGGTGATGGGTCGATGGGGAATGGACCGATATTTGTATCTGTTCCGGCGACGCGGCTGCGCTCCGGCCGATGGAAGGTTTAATGAGGTGCCAAAAATGGGCTAGCGGGAAACAGCTCTCTTTGAATCAATTGCTCTTTGTTCGTTAGTTGGTTTTACATCCTCTTTTGTTTTCAGTTCGTTTTACATCCTAAAAAGTATACATGTGTATCCTGCTAAATTTGCACTCCCTTTTTCCTTGGTACTGGTTAATGTTATGCTCACCATTTTTTGTGTTCCTTTTCTAGGTTTTCTTCGGGTTTTTGTTTTCTTTGTTTCCTTTTCTTTTTGCACCGGGTTTTCTTCGGATTTCTCGTTTTCTCCATTTTCTTCTCTTTTGTTTCTTTTGTTTCTTTCCTGGTTTTTATTCTTCCCTCGTTATACTTCGGTTTTCTTTGCCTTTCTGATTGGTTTTCTTTGTTTTCTTTCGTTTTTCTTCAACACATATCTATTTTTATTGTGTTTGTTCGGTTGTTTCATGCTTTCTTTTGTTTATTTGTAGTTTTCATATATCTTAACTTTTTATTTTTTTGGTCGTTAGGCTTCAGAGTTTTTTCAGGTACTTTCTCTTTGGTTTCTCCTTTGTTTCTTTCATGGTTTTCCAAATATTAACATTTTTTGAATACCTGTTTTATATTCACATATTAACTTTTTTAAATATGAGCTGAACATTTTTCTAATACTTGGTCAACACATTTAATATTTCTCAAATACTTGTTTATTTTTTTCCAAACGCAACATTTTCTGAACACATGGTTCAATTTTTTTCACACGCATTGTTTATTTTTTGTATACATGAGGAACATTTTATTTATACACATTTAACATTTTTCAAATGCTTGGTTAATTTTTTTAATATATGGTCAGATTTTTCTACAGATTTTTAAATTTTTTAAAATGCTTGATTAACATTTTTCAAATAGAAGATTAACATTTTTTTAATACAAGGTCAACATTTTTTCTGTACAAATTTTAACATTTTCAAATGATTGATTAACGTTTTTCAAATACAAGTTTGGCATTTGTTGAATACATGGACAACATTTTTGCTATACACATTAAAAAAATTCAAATGCTTGATTAATTTTTTCGATATCATTGTTTAACATTTTTTAAATATATTATCAACTTTTTTACACACATTCTACATTTTTTGTATACATGAGAAACATTTTGTTTATACACATTTCACATTATTCAATTGCTTGGCTAAGAATTTTTCCATATATATTATGTAATTTTTTAAATATATTTATTCAGATTATGCAGATGTATAACCTAAATAAAATAAACAAAAAAAATGTGAAAAACACGAGGACGTGGCCTCCCGCGAGGTTCGGCCGTCCCATTTTTTGAGGATCCTGATGGGAGAGCACGCTAGATGTCGCTATAAGCAAGATATAGCACTGCCTCCGATTAGATTGCGACCTAGCGACAATGGCAGAGCTTTGGCAAGACCATGCTGGGCCAATGCCTCCTAGCCTAAGATTTTTCTTTTTCTTCTGAATACCCTTGTTAAATGGGCTAAACCTTTACAAAAACCAGTTTAAAACTTGTTTTGCTTGCCCTCCCAATCCATTTACCGACTAGTATTATGGCCCAAACTCCGCTACTGGCGAGCTAAGCCTGTGTAGGAGTCCATTGTCCGTTCAACCACCACGGTGTCCAAAAAACAAGGCCTAACAAAGTGGGAAACAACCTAGACTCCTAGAGTTCATCATGTGGATTGGTTTGGTTTCACATCATTGTGTGCACTAGTAAGTAATACATGCATTGCACGTGAAAACTTAAATAATCAAAGTATGACCAAATTCGGACATATTTTATTGTAATAAGTGTATAATGTTTTAAGGCACATGGATGAACTATAAGATGCATATTTAGTTCTTTTAGTCCATTCCACAAAAAATATCACATTATAGCTACAAAAAACTTGAAAACGTCATGGTATGTACTAAAAACACTTGGGTAAAAATATATCTAGCACATTTTTCTATAGGAAGTGTCTCTTTTAGGTACTTCATATTAATTAAATTTAATATAAAAGACATAAATACCTAATGTTGCATCACAAAGATAAGTAAGATTTATGATGTACGTCTATAGCCTTGAATACAAAATATAATCACAAAAGGAGAAAAGCAATGACAATTCTGATGTCTTCCCGATTTTTCTTCTCATGTTTATTTAACTACGCTCTTCAAGTTCTCTGGGTTACTTCGCTACAAATAATGTTTTAGATGGAAAGAAAAAATAGTTTATGATACTGATACCACGTTCTTTCTTAAATAACGTTATTGGTATGGGTGCACTGTATTTTTATGTGGCCTACCAAATTTGGAAAAGATATACAATACAATAGACATAGCAAGGAAAACAACTCCATATATCAACAAAGGATAGAAATGGTGCGGCAATGCGCAGCTTTGCTTCTAGTATTAGTCTGCTGTACCAGGGTGTCGATATGTCAAGATGTCAACAATGATGGTGTTAGAGCCAAAGTGCTAATAACGTATTGTCAAACTAGTGTGAGTGATTAGGACGTTTCCCTCCTCCATGTCTCACTTCTCACGGTCAACACAAACAAGTTCAGGGAGGCTATCTTTCTCATTATTTTGTATAATAGATTTTAAAATGTATCTCTTCTCTTCAGTCATATATTTTTTCCCTAATAGGACACCATGTTCTTGTATGAAGCCCATGAGAATTCTTCACAGATATGTTTCATGGGAGTATAATCATGAATCCTATTTTATAGTATGAGTGTTTCTCCCCATCTCATCACTCGTTTGTTCTGTGCCTTTTCTATCTCTACAATTCTTGTTTGTCTCTCAAGTGACCATCTTCGACAAGGTTAGTGTAAGAAGTGGATATGTTCTCTATGGTGCTTTTGATCCATGACTCATTTTCTGAGTCGGCCGGGTCCACAGGTTCGGTATGATCTAGCTGCACCTTGATGACCGACAAGTATATGGGATTAACCTTATTCCTTTCGATAAGTAAGAGTGTCGAAACCAACGAGGAGCAGACGAACGAATTGATAGGTAGTTTTTAGCCAGGTTTCACTACAAGTGTTGTAAGATAGTTTTGATAGATATTTGATAGCAAGATAAATAGTAACAAGGTAACAAGTAACAAAAGTAACAAAGTGCAGCAAGTGTCACAATCCATAATTGTGCTAAGGACAAGCTGTGGTGTTTTTTATAGTGAGTAGCCGCTCTTGAGGACACACCGGAATATTGCCAAGTTCCTTTCACCACGATTCATTGAATTAACATTCATTGTCTTGATAAGTGTTATGTGGGTGAACCGGAGCTAAGGTGTTGTCCTAACTTGAACGATAACCTACTTATGATTATACTCTCCAGACAAGCATCCACAAGTACAATAGAAGTAATTAAGATAAATCTAGCCATAACATTAAACAATTGGATCCAAAACAACCCCTTACGTAATAATTCACAAACTAGGGTTTGAATTTCTATCACTCCCGCAACCCATCATCTACAAACTAACTTATCAATGCCTTCCCCTAGGACCAAAGATGTGAATGGTCATGTAGTCGATGTTCACACAACACCACAAGAGGAAGAATAAGAAAACATAATATCGAAACATGAACGGGAATTAACTTCACACGATTACTAGTAACAAGACTTCTTCCATGTCCTCAAGAACTAATGGAATGAATCACAACTCATCAAATTAATCATGATTAGTGGGTGTAAATATATGATTAAAATTCTAAACATATTAATCTTCCACCAACAAAACCATAAGCATGAACTACAGGATGTAATAAACACCAACAAGCACTCCTAGGTACCAATCTGAGGTTTGATACAACGATTGAAAACGAGAAGAACTAGGGTTTGGAGATGAGATGGTGTTGATGAAGATGATAATCCCCAGATGAACGGAGTGTTGGTGATGATGAAGGCTTCGATTCCCCCTTCCTGATGGAAGTTTCCTGGCAGAATCGCTCTGCCCGAGAGAAAAAGTGTTTCGTCGAAGTTCCGCCTCGCAGATTTTTATGATTTTTTCTAGGGAAAATGTGATTTTGTAGCCATAGGACATCGGGAGATAAGTCACCATGGGCCCACACGACATGCCCTAGGGTGGCATGCCACCAGGACGTGTGGAGCCCTAGCGGGTCCCCTTTTGCCCATTAGTTTTTGCTCCATAATTCATCATATATTTTGAAATAATTCTCCTAAAATCCACGCTGCATTTTGAGGTCCGGAGAATCAACTTCTCTTTTGTTGCATTTTCAGGTCAGATTTGTCCACCAATCACCGTCTCTTTGTTTTCCTTGTATTTTAAGAGAGACAGGACATTAGAATTGCATCATATTGTGAAATATATCATTTAAATAGGATAAATTATACTAAGAAATAGTGATGCAAAATGGACGTATCAGCTTCCCTGAGCTCTCCGCTTGTCCCCAAGCGAATACCGAGCTCATTAAAGTTTATGGAGAGAGGTGTCGATAATAAAAAAATACGGACATGACAACATCATATTTACTAACACCATTATATATCATAAACAACAACTCTTCATCATAAAACTTCTCATGATCAAGTAGCAATCCATTCACATGTTAATGTGCAAACAATAAATTCTCTTGAAATCCAACAAACTATGTTCTCAGTTATTAAACAATTACAATTCATCTTATTTTTTCAAAAGAGTCTATGTAAGATCTTTTTTAGCAAACTTCACATACTCAAGTATCATATAGTCTTCTAATGATTGCGGACACTCAGAAGCATATTATTAGAACCAACAGTTTCAATCAAACACAAAGAAAGATAGGGGTTTAATGATGCACCACCCAACTTACTTGTCACAAGGATAATTGTCAGTGGTAATAACTCATGATCATATATATTCAACTGGATATATGTGCCTGGATCATTCCCCAACATAGTGCAATGTTTGCCAAGTGGAGAATATTTTAGGTTGGAATAAGAGAAGTTGACTCAAACATAAAAATAAAGTTGATGGAAAGGGTAAAATGAAAGACCGTTCGTAGAGGGAAGCAGAGGTGTCCATGTGCTTTTGAGTTGGATGTGTGAGTTTTTAGTGAAAAAGAACATCGCTTTAACATTGAGTTCGATATTAAGCCGTGTCTAACAGCAAAACTGACGGGTGGGACCCGTCTTTCTGGGCTGATGTGGCGAAGACTAGTCCTAGTCAAAGTTTGACCCCATGAGCTGGATAGGGGGTCCCACTTGTCTGTCTCACACCTCCTTCTTCCTCAATTTTTTCACTCCCTAAACTTCTCGCCGGCTCCATCGGCAAGCCTGCCGGTAAGCCCCGCCTGACCTGAAGAAGGGGCGCCCGCCGGCAAGCCCCGCTCCGCGCCCGCCGGACCTGAAGGAGGGGCGCCCGCCGGCAAGCCCCGCCCCGCGCCCGCCGGACCTGAAGGAGGGGCGCCCGCCGGCAAGCCCCGCCCCGCGCCACCGGACCTGAAGGAGGGGCGTTCGCCGGCAAGCCCCGCGCCGCGCTGCCGGACCTGAAGGAGGGGCGTCCGCCGGCAAGCCCCGCCCCGCGCCGCCGGACCTGAAGGAGGGGCGCCCGCTGGCAAGCCCCGCCCCGTGCCGCCGGACCTGAAGGAGGGGCGCCCGCCGGACCTGAAGCATGGGCGCCCGCCGGCAAGCACTGCCCCACGCCCGCCTGACCTGAAGCAGGGGTGCCGGCCGGCAAGCCCCACCCCTCGCCCGCCGGACCTGAAGGAGGGTTGCCCGCTGGCAAGCCCCGCCCCATGCCGCCGGACCTGAAGGAGGGGTGTCCGCCGCAAGACCTTCCCCGCAACCGCCGAACCTGAAGGAGAGGCACCCGCCGGCAAGCCCCGCCGCGCGACCGCCTGACCTGAAGCAGGGGCGCCCGCCGGCAAGCTCTGCCCAGCTTCCCCCGCATGCCCGACCCGCCGCTCCTCCGGCTTCCCTCGCGGCGGCAGCACCACGCATGTCGGGGCAGTTTAAGGTCCGCCGCTTGCTGTTTCTCCCACGGCCGTTGCTTGCTGCTTGCTTCTGCTTCCGCCGCCGCTTGTTGATGTCCCGTCGCCACCGCTTGCTCCTACTCTGGCGGCCTCTGCTTGCTGCTGCTCTCGATGCCACCACTTGCTTATGCTTCCGCCGTCATCACTTGCTGCTGCTCCCGCCGCTGCTTGCTGCTACTCCCACGGCTGTCGCTGATCCACCAGCGACGAGGACGACAGCGCAAGCTCATCAGGGCAGATTAGAGGGGAGGAAGAAGGAGAAGAGGGGAAATAAAATGTGTGGCTGACAGGCGGGACCCCATCCACCTCAGCAGGTCAATACATTGACTAGGATTAGTCTTTGCCACATCAGCCCGACAGACAGGCCCCACCAGTCAGTTTCGTTGTTAGACGCGGCAAGTTCTGAATTAGTGCGATTTGTTACTTACTTGCCGCAGTGTTGGCGGTTTTTCGTAGTTTTCAGCAAAAGCGGTGGTTTTCTAGTACCCTAGCCATAAATGTGGTGGCTTTGAGCAATTTACTTTTTTTGGTACTGGTTAAATGTTATACTCGCCAGTGTTCACATGTTATACTTTTCTTTTCGATTTCATATACATACACATCATACACATACCAGTCACATTATTATTTCTTACTTTCTATATAAACTTTGTTTTCTAGACCCATCGACCACTTCCACCGCTCTAGCTACCTTTCCCGTTCATCCTCGACCCACAATGCATATATAGCATAATTGGTGCAAGCATCAAGTCGAGGCATCACTCAATCCGATTAGATGGGTGCAACTACGTGCCGCCTGCAACGAGTCCTAGCCACGGCTCGCCTGCAGGGAGCACATCCTGATGGATTAGATTGGTTTCACATGCTTAGAGAAAACAGAAGATAACTAGTGAAAACTGAAGAAATAAACAAAAAACGAGAAACAAAGAAAACAAAGAAAACCAAACAAAAAAACAATGAAAAGGAAAAGAAAAAAAAACTATGAAAAAACCGAAGGCAACCATGCAAAATGGTGAAAACCAGAACAAACAAAGCTACAATAAATGGCCGACCTAGTAGAGGGGCTGCCAGAGGTGAGACGTAACTCTGCCTCGGAACAGACATATATAGCGTTGGCGCGATTAGATTGCGAGCTGCCCTTTTAGGCAAGATTGCGAGCTAGCTTTTTTTAGGCAAGTTTGCGAGCTAGCTACAATGACAGAGCCTCGAGAGGGCCATCCTAGAACCAAGCAGGAGTAGGGTTTTACACCGTGAGGTAGCCTGAACGATCTGGACTCCTCGTCTCGCCCGACCCGCTCCCGCGAGCGGGCGGGCGAGACCCTACATCGGCCGCCGCCAGCCCCCACCCCTCCTTGATCCCCCCCCGCCGCCGCCTGAGTGTGCCGCCGGGCAAAGCAAGGCCAGCATCGGCGGCGGCTGGCCCTTTTCATCCTTCGCGCGGGGAGGGCTGGCACGGGACGACCCTCCTCGGGCGTTTGTGCACCGCTGGGCTGGGGGTGGCGACGGTGGCGGCTGGTGGAGGCACGTGGTGGGCTGTTGGGAGGTCAGCGGGGCGTGCCTGCGTTGTGGGCTGCATCGGGGCGGTGGCTGCCCGATCCAGATCTGGCGGGCTGCTCCTCCGGCTGGTTGCACGTGGGCAGTGCGGGCCTAGGTGACGAGGTGCAGCTATACCCGGCGGCCCTTGGGCACTGGTGGTGGTTGGAGTGGGGGCGCGCCACGGTGGGCTGGCCAGCGGCGTCGGCAACTTGGTTGGCCTCATCCAATGTGCGAGTCGGTGCGGGTGGTGGCGCAAGCTTGGTGTCGTCCCCGTGTCGGTGGCGCTGGGTGGCGAATGCAGGCCTCCTTCGACTAGCTCTAGGCCGGCAGCATGGTGGCAAGCCGGGTCTCGTGCTCGGGCTGATCTTGGCGAGGCCCGGGGAGAGTCGGAGTTGACCCTTCGGGTTGGTGTGCTTGGGCTCGATCCTGGTGGTGCCGGTGGGTGTGGAGGTTCTTCTCCTTGTGGGTACGGTGTGAGTTGGTGGTGGTCGGGGATCTGCTACAATTTCAGGCAGATCGGTGCTAAGAGCCATGGACATGGCGTCGTGCGAGCGCTCTCGGCGACGACCGTCGGGAGTCACGGGGTAGTGTCTTCTCCGGTCCACCGGGATTGGATGGAGACGCAGGCGTGGGTGCCTCCTATTGTGGAGGCGACGACCCATACTCTGTGGCTGATGCCAGGCTAGGAGTGAAAGGAGATCCCTTTTACTCATCCTACCATGGTGGATGCAACGTGACGTGGATGGTTAGTGGAGCCTTGGACATGGATGACGAGGTAGCGGCCCCGGATGGCGGTCCGCATGGTTGACTCTCCGGCGGGCACCATGGCGGCGGTGATGGCACTCTCTCTTGGTCGTGTGGGTGGCAAGAGGTGGTGTAGTGGGTGGCTCAAGAGACCTCGTTTAGGGACAAGGTGGAGTTGCAGAGCGAAAGCTCGGCGCTTTATCGCCGACAACGGCAACGCTCGCGGGTGCCATTAACTTCCTGAAGACGTCGTCGTGGTGCTCCTCTCCGTGTCCGGGTTCCGGGTGAAAACCTTTGTCTATTGGGACTCGGCAACGGCGACACCTAGTGCCGTTTTCCCTCCTGGGGGCGTTGTCGTGGAAGTTAGGTGCTATAGGGCTTAGGGTGGTGTTGTTCTTAGTTCTTCCTATACTCTATTTCGGTTGTGTAGCCATGTGCGTGTTGCGTGATCAGTTAGCCTGGGATCGGCATTGTTGGAGGGCTACCCCATCCCCTTGTATCGTTCGGTCGTGTACTCTGGTTGGTTGGTGCTTCATATATAAAGTGGGGCGAAAGCTTGTTTCGAGGAGGAGAGGGCCATCTTGGGACACTTCTTCCTAGCCTAAGATTCTTTTTCTTCTGAATACCCGTTGTTAAATGGGCTAAATCTGTACTAAAACCAGTCCAAAATTTGTTTTTTTTGCCCTCAAAGTCCATTTACCCACCGGGATCATGGCCCGAGCTCTGATATTGGGGAGATAAGTGATGGAAACATGCCCTAGAGGCAATAATAAAATGGTTATTATTATATTTCCTAAATATTGATAAATGTTTATCATTCATGTTAGAATTGTATTGACCGGAAACTTAAATACATGTTTGAATACATAAACAAACACCATGTCCCTAGCGAGCCTCTACTAGACTAGCTCGTTGATCAAAGATGGTTAAGGTTTAATGATGGACATGAATTGTCATTTAATAACGGGATCACATCATTAGGAGAATGATGTGATGGATAAGACCCATCCATTAATTAGCTTAGCATAATGATCGTTCAGTTTGCTGCTATTGCTTTCTTCATGTCAAATATATATTCCTTCAGCTATGAGATTATACAACCCCCAGATGCCGGAGAAATACCTTGTGTGTATCAAACGTCATAACGTAACTGGGTGATCATAAAGATGTTCTACAAGTATCTCCGAAGGTGTTTGTTGAGTTGGCATAGATCGAGATTAGGATTTGTCACTCCGAGTATTAGAGAGGTATCTCTGGGCCTCTCGGTAATACACATCATAAGCTTGCAAGGAAATGACTAAGGATTTAGTCACGAGGTGATGTATTACGGGACGAGTAAAGAGACTTGCCGGTAATGATATTGAACTAGGTATGAAGATACCGACGATCGAATCTCGGGCAAGTAACATACCGATGGACAAAGGGAATTACGTATGTTGTCATAACGGTTCGACCGATAAATATCTTCTTAGAATATGTAGGAGCCAATATGGGCATCCAGGTTCCTCTATTGGTTATTGACCAGAGAGGTTTCTCGGTCATGTCTACATAGTTCTCGAACCCGTAGGGTCCGCACGCTTAACGTTCGTTGACGATATAGTGTTATATGAGTTATATGATTTGGTGACCTAATGTTATTCGAAGTCCCGGATGAGATCACGGACATGACGAGGAGTCTCAAAATGGCCGAGGTAAAGATCGATATATAGGACAATGGTATTTGGACACCGAAAGTGTTTCGGGATGTACCGGGAAGGAATCGGGTCACTGTTGGGGAACGTAGTAATTTCAAAAATTTCCTACGCACACGCAAGATCATGGTGATGCATAGCAACGAGAGGGGAGAGTGTTGTCTACGTACCCTCGTAGACCGAAGCGGAAGCGTTGACGCAACGTAGAGGAAGTAGTCGTACGTCTTCCGGTTCCGACCGATCCAAGCACCGTTACTCCGGCACCTCCGAGTTCTTAGCACACGTTCAGCTCGATGACGCTCCCCGGGCTCCGATCCAGCAAAGCTTCGGGGATGAGTTTCGTCAGCACGACGGCGTGATGACGATGATGATTTTCTACCGACGCAGGGCTTCGCCTAAGCACCGCAACGATATGACCGAGGTGGAATATGGTGGAGGGGGGCACCGCACACGGCTAAGGAACGATCACGAAGATCAACTTGTGTGTCCATGGGGTGCCCCCTGCCCCCGTATATAAAGGAGTGGAGGAGGGGAGGGCCGGCCCTCTCTATGGCGCGCCCTAGGGGAGTCCTACTCCCACCGGGAGTAGGATTCCCCCTTTCCTAGTCCAACTAGGAGTCCTTCCATGTATTAGGATTAGGAGACAAGGAAGAGGAAGAGGGAAGAGAAGGAAGGAGGGGGCGCCGCCCCTCCCCCTAGTCCAATTCGGACTAGCCAATGGGGGGGCGCGCGGCCTGCCTCTCCCTCTCCCCTAAAGCCCAATAAGGCCCATATACTTCCTCCCCCGTATTCCCGTAACTTCCCGGTACTCCCGAAATTACCCGAATCATTCAGAACCTTTCCGATGTCCGAATATAGTCGTCCAATATATCGATCTTTACGTCTCGACCATTTCGAGACTCCTCGTCATGTCCCCGATCTCATCCGGGACTCCGAACTCCTTCGGTACATCAAAACTCATAAACTCATAATATAACTGTCATCGAAACCTTAAGCGTGCGGACCCTACGGTTCGAGAACAATGTAGACATGACCGAGACATGTCTCCGATCAATAACCAATAGCGGGACCTGGATGCCCATATTGGCTCCTACATATTCTACGAAGATCTTTATCGGTCAGACCGCATAACAACATACGTTGTTCCCTTTGTCATCGGTATGTTACTTGCCCGAGATTCGATCGTCGGTATCCAATACCTAGTTCAATATCGTTACCGGCAAGTCTCTTTACTCGTTCCGTAATACATCATCTCACAACTAACATATTAGTTGTAATGCTTGCAAGGCTTATGTGATGTGCATTACCGAGAGGGCCCAGAGATACCTCTCCGACATTCGGAGTGACAAATCCTAATCTCGAAATATGCCAACCCAACAAGTACCTTTGGAGACACCTGTAGAGCACCTTTATAATCACCCAGTTACGTTGTGACGTTTGGTAGCACACAAAGTGTTCCTCCGGTAAACGGGAGTTGCATAATCTCATAGTCATAGGAACATGTATAAGTCATGAAGAAAGCAATAGCAACATACTAAACGATCGGGTGCTAAGCTAATGGAATGGGTCATGTCAATCAGATCATTCAACTAATGATGTGACCTCGTTAATCAAATAACAACTCTTTGTTCATGGTTAGGAAACATAACCATCTTTGATTAACGAGCTAGTCAAGTAGAGGCATACTAGTGATACTCTGTTTGTCTATGTATTCACACATGTATTATGTTTCCGGTTAATACAATTCTAGCATGAATAATAAACATTTATCATGAAATAAGGAAATAAATAATAACTTTATTATTGCCTCTAGGGCATATTTCCTTCAGTCACCGGAAGGGGTTCCGCGCGCCATCCTCCCCTACCTTTCCCCTCACTCCAAATAAGGAAAAAAAAGGGGGCACGGCTTGGGAGGGACCCCAAGTAGGATTCGTCCTACTTGGGCTCCTCCTTTGGTTGTTCCTCCCTCCCTCCCACCTATATATATGTGGGAGGGGGCGCCTAACACACACCAGACAATTTTTTAGCCGTGTGCGGCGCCCCCCTCCATCGTTTATACCCCGGTCATATTTTCGTAGTGCTTAGGAGAAGCCCTGTGAGGATCACTTCGCCATCACCGTCACCACGCCGTCGTGCTGACGGAACTCATCTACTACATCGACGTCTTGCTGGATCAAGAAGGCGAGGGACGTCACCGAGCTGGACGTGTGGAGAACGCAGAGGTGTCGTGCGTTCGGTCCTTGATCGGTTGAAGCACGAAGACCTACAAGATGTAGTTTTTGTGATCGGGGTGAATCCATCAAACACCTCTTTCTTGATTGCCCGTTGGCAAAAAATTTATGGCGGACGGTTCACATAGCCTTTGATATTACTCCTCCGAATACTATCATCACGTGATTTGGGATGTGGCTTGACGGGATAGATTCTGAAACAGCGAGACACATTCGTGTAGGAGTATGTGCTTTATTATGGGCAGTATGGAACTGCAGAAATGATATGGTCTTTAACAGAACAACAAATATTCATTTTTTACAGGTCATCTTCCGAGCCACTACGTTGATCCGTATGTGGTCGCTACTCACTCCGACGGAGGTCAGGGAGTGTATGGTTACTGGATCTATCTGATGGGAGATGGTAGCACGGGCTATTTTCAACCAGTTTGGATGGCGGTCATGTAATAGGATAGACAATTAGTTTTCCTATCTTTTCTTATGCCAGCCGGTTGTGGGTTTACTTTTATTTTTCTGCTCTTTGTGAGCATTTGTGTTCTTTTGTTTGAGACATCAAGACCTGAGTTGAACTTATTTGCTTATTAATAATATGGCCGTATGCATCGTTCTGATGCAGAGGCCGGGGAGCTCCCCCTTTTGGAAAAAAAAGTGGCTGCAGATGAGGTGTCACACACCCAGAAAAGACAAGTAAGAACTTGAACCATGAGAGGAATATAATAAGAGAAAATAGATGGTGAGGAGGTGGGACATTGTAGGAAGGTCTATGTTGTTAGAGATACGACAGGAAATAGAGAGTGAAGAAGATCAAATCAACACAGAGGGACACAAGATTTTAATGTGGAAACCCCCTCTAATGAGAAGGGGAAAAAACCACGGGTGCCAGCCAGTGAAACATCACTATATACGGAGAAGCTACAAATGCCGGGGATTTACAACGATGATCTTATCCCGCGCGGTGGCTTAAAAAAAATATACAGCAGTGGCCACCTAGGTCGATACTGATCCATACCCATACGCGGCCCAAGCCTCTCAGCGACTGGCCTCTGCTCCACTCCGTAAGAAATTAACCGCCATATGAATTTGGATCACGGCATACCAAATGTAGGCGCGGTCAATGTCCAAATGGCACCGGGGAATCTATGTCACGACATGGGTGGCCGTTGTGTAACAATTATGCCTTCTCTTCTATCTGACATGCAGTTTCGAATAGAAATATTAAGTTTTGCACACCAAAGTTTTCGGAGAGGAAGGAAAAGATACCTAGGTGACATGTAGTTTCTTCAGTGGCGGCAAGGAAGCAACAATCACACATGCAAATACAGAAAACATACGATGCAAGTTGGGCATGGCTCACGTGGCTTGACCCAGTAGTAAAAACCTATTCCATTATTATTTTAAATAGTGTGCACAAAGCGGGGTGTTCATAAATATGCAATGTGAAGCAAAAACGTAGAACTTACGTGCACTAACCACTACTAGAAAAAGGGCTACTAATGGCGCACCTAATTTGGCCATTAATGGCGCATTAGTGGTGCGCCATTACTAGCACGACATTAGTAATATTTACTAATGGCGCACCACTGGTGCGCCATTAGTATGCCTCCCAGGGGCCATGTATAGCCAGGTGCTTTGGCATACTAATGGCGCATCACGACGGGATGCGCCATTAGTAACCTCGGCATACTAATGGCGCACTGCTTAAAGATGCGCCATTAGTATCCTCTGGCATACTAATGGCGCACTGTGATGTGATGCGCCATTAGTATGAATATTAGTTTTTTTTTAATTTTTTAATTTTCTGTTTTTTTGCACAGGTTACAAATTGTATAATTGGACAACATATAGACAACACATATCAACAACAGATTCATCGAATACAACAGAAGATTAGTCTCTGAATACAATTCATCATATTAGTCTCCGAATACAATTCATCATATTAGTCTCCGAATTGAAAAGATCGAACAAAGATAGAACATTATATTACAAGTCCCGAGACCGCGAGTAGCGAGTTTGTCTTCACATTACAAGTCGATATCGATCATCTAAACTACCATCACATAGAGGAGAGCTGCGGTCATCACGATGAGCATCATCACGATGGAACTCGTCTTCATCCGGTTCCTCCAACGCTCCCTCCCCTCTCCCGCTAGATAGCGGGCGTATCTAGATTCGGCCTCGGCCCTAGTGGTGTACCCTTTGTAACTATTACCGCTGAATCGGTGAACCTGTCTCCGACACTCCTCCCAGTCGTCGTAGACTCCGGGAATCTTACCCTTCTAGACGACATACGACGGCATCGCTATGCACTAGCCAAATGAAACGTTAGTACCAATTCACAGACAATACATAAGCAATATATAAGTATGCAACAGAACGATCGGAAGAGAAAAGCAAGACATTAATAGCATCAATTACATCTAAGTTGAACGATTCTCGAAACCAAAGAGACATACTACAAGTTCATTAAAGTTTAATTACAACATGAGCCAATCGATGTTTCAGAACTAGACACAACATCACTGCTTTCGACTCGACTCAAGGGACCGGAGCGTGGATGAAGCCGCCGTCTATCGTGGGAGTCATGAAATTACGGGCGTTGTCAGCCTGCATTTGTAGCATTTCGTCTATCTCACTGTTGGACGGTTGATTTCTAAGGTAGAACTGCCCCGAGGCACGAAGGACATCTTGATGGATGATTTCCGCAAACTCCGACTGGATGCGAAAGAATTCTTGTCTGATGTCCGCGTCCTGGATTGCCGACACGCTCGCGGCCCAATCTTTGAGTTTACTCGGTAGCAGAAGTTGATGATGGTCCCGTACGATCGCCCGCATGTGATGGATGGCATAGTAGGCACCCTTCTGACCGCCAGGCGGCTGCTTGACGCAGCAAAACGTCGTATTGTGGGAGAACACGTGCTTGCCGTACTTACGAATTGGCCTGTTGAAGGTGCCTCCAGATTGGGCGTAGCCGGGGAGAACATCATCAAGAACCTTCTTGACATTTGTGTAGTCTACGTTCGACTGACGGTCCGGGTCGAAATACGTGGCCATGGAATATTTGGGGCTTAGGAGGATGAGCGTGCAAGGTGTGTCACTGCAGAAAAGACGGAATGTTAAAAGAAAAACGATCGAAATCTAAGAATTCGTATGTTACGGGGCGGTTGAGGGGAGGACTTACTCGGGAAAGTAAGGCACGAGGAAGTTATCCTTATCTGGGTTTGCCAGAATGACGCCTTCGAGGTAAGAACTCGCGAGTTGCCGGTGCCCAGCGCTGCCCAAGATCTTGGCACGCATGTAGAAGGGGTCGACTATCACGATGTCCGGGGTCTTGTCGCGAATGATCCGCATCTCCATACTCAGCGAAAATAGCCGAACGAAGGTGTAGTGCAACGGATGAAGGTTCAACATAGCGTGGATGTCGTCAAACCGCAGGACGATCGTACCCCCGATGGAGTTATCCACAAAGCCCTTGCCCTCTGGCACCTTGGCCATGAAAACCGGGTATGCCACATCCTTCTCTCTGAGACGCCGCTTCTCCAAAGAAAGAACACTGTCATGCAGACTCCGCATAGCACCGGCTGCAACATCGAGCATATTTCTCGGTAGCATCAGCCTACCCGCCACATGCACCCTCCTCATTAAATCCTCAGGTGAAGGTGGTCCGTCCTGAGCACGGATTGTACTCGGTGCCGACTGGCCCGCACCCTTGTTAGTCTTTCTTTTGCGTGCCTTCTTCTTCTCCTGTAATGGGACCGAGTTCTGCTCACAGACCGCCTTCTTGAGTGTGTTGGGGCTGAGAATATTTCGCACCTCGCCTATCTGAGGCTCGGTGAAGTCGGCAGCTGGAGGCGTCTCCTGAGAGCTGAACGGCAGACGACGCCTGTTGCAACTTGGCTTCTCCGCGGTACCAGCTAGATCGCGCACGTCTTTTGTTGGGTTGGGTTCTTGAGAAGGAGGCCCCATGAAGTCGCCATCGTACCCATGATCGGCAAAGTACTGATCGACGTTGGCAAATGTATCGTCGTCGTCGTCGTTCTGATCCTGTGCCATATGCATGTTTGGATCCAGTGGCATAGGGATGTCCGGCACCGTTGCGGCGGTCTTGCCATGGGGCCGACTTGGCGCCGACACGACTGGTGGTGTTGTCTTTGGGGTGGTGTCCCCCGCCCCCAAACGAATCTGGCTCTTCGGCCAAAGCAGGGGCCAGCTCAGGCAGGCGCTGAGGGTCATCACGTCATCATCGTCGGCCCCAACGGGTCGAATCGGAGGTAACAACTCGTCGCAGCCTGGAAGCACCCGAACCAGTTGAACCCTAAACAAGTTGGGTGGCATCTGGGTACCGTGGAACAAGGGGTTGCCCGGTTGAACGATTTTGCCCTTGGCGACATCGACCAACTCATTGTTCACGAAGTGCAGGAGAGTGCACGGAACGTCGGCGGCGCCCTGCGAAAACATGTAGGGCGTCAGGGATGCCCAGTCAAAGGCAATGAGATGAAGTCCTCGGCCGAGAGAGGCTTAATTAGTTACCGTGATGATGGCGTCGAGCTCGGCTAATGTCGAGGCACCGCCAACGGCGGGCGTGCAGTTGACGGAGGGGCCGCTTGCTGCAGAGGTGCCGGCCGGCGTACACCCGGGTGCATTAAGCTCCCGTGCCGGCGTCGGAGACACCAATGCCGCCTCCGTCGGAGACACCAATGGCCCCGCCATCGCGTTCTGCGAGTTGCTGGCCGTGAAGCTAGGAATCGGGGGCGGCCCCTGTTGGCCGCCCGCAATCCACGCACTCAACCCCTGGATCAAGGTAGGCACAATGGCGGTGATCGTCGCTCCGAGTTGTTGTTGCACTTGCTCTTGGACAATCTCCGGAATCCGCGCCACCTGTACCTTGAGTTCTTGAACCTCGCGCGCCTGGCTTTCCGAGCTGGTCTTTTTCTCCTTTCGTCCACCAGTGTTATAGTATGACCCCCATTTTGTCGACAAGCCTTTGCCGGCCACACGACCAGCTGACGTCGGCTTACTGAGCTTATCCTTGTTCTTCATTACATTCAATGCCCTATTTAGAGTGGTGTCCCAAGGGTTGCTCTTAGTCGACCCCGCGCTACTGCTTTCTGTCGCCTGCGGAAGGAATGTGAACCATTTAGAAATTTGGCTTCATTAATTAGAATGCAACCATATGGAGCTAATTATGCGGGGGTGTATTCCTTACCAGAACAAGCTCAAGCGCCCTGGTCTTCGAATCCGTGGTTAGCTCCTTTGTTTTCGGGTCCTTCTTGTACCGGGCCCTGACATAGTTCCTGGTCTGCTTGTCACCGTATTTATCGAAGAGGGGCGGTAGGCCTTGCTCGGCACGGTCCGCCTCCTCCTTGTCCCATATAGGCTCCGCCACTCTGTAACCGCCGGGACCGAGTGTGTGTTCCCCTAAGTTCAGCTCCCGCATTTCTTTCCCCCACTTACTTGATTCGGAGTGTGCGGTGCTCGGGCAATTGATCTTGAAGTCGTTGTAGTCATCTTCGGTGATCGAAGGATTTTTCTCCTTGATCTTCTCATAACTCTCACCTTTCTCGATCATTCTCTTCACATTGCTTTTCCAAGTAGACAGGGCCTTGCTCATCTTTGTGAGGGCAGCATTGTTCACTTTATTCCCTTTGAGGCTTGTGTTTTCAAATTCAGCGGGGAACTTGTATCGTTCGTGCAGCTTTGTGAAGAGGAGGTTGCGCAAATTCCCTCGGTCAGGATGCCTAAGGTTCTCGGTGTTGATCGAGACGGTGCTCCGGAGAATGCACCCGAGCTGAAGCGAGTACCCCTTGACTATTCGTTCGGGCGCCGTTGGATTCCCGTCGGAGTCCACTTCAGTAACTTCCTCCTTGAGGGTGCGGAGCACGGTCGGGCGCCGGTCCTTCCGTTGCCTCTTCTGGCTGCCATCTATGCGTGCGCCGCCATCATCAGTGGTGGCATCCTCGGCGGCACCATCAGTGGTGGCATTAGTGGGGTCATCCTCGGCGGCACCATCAGTGGTCTCAGGATCGGTGGGGAAGGCGGCGTCCTCATACAAGTGAGGTTGTTCCTCCATCTCCTGGGACAGCTCCCAGAATGCCTTGCCGCCCGAACCCCCGGCCTCATCGTTGTTGACCATGTTTCTCTCTAAATAGGAACAATGTTTGGTCAAAAAGTTGGTTATTGACAAGGAACAAGATCATGGTCTCATCATTTAGGGTTTGTCGACACCGAGGCATCCTAAAAGCTAAGCTTTTATCATTGAGGGTTTTTCGACGCCGAGGCACCCTAAAAGCCTAAGCTTTCATCATTTCGGTTTTTATCGACACAGAGGCACCCTAAAAGCCATGCATTAGTCACAAGTACGCCGGGGCACTTGATCCTACTTAATTAACTACTAAGATACCCCGGCCCATGCATTAGTCACAAGTACCCCATATGTCCTATTTTTAGCAAAGTCATGCTAAAATTCACGGAAAATTTCAGCATGACCTTTGCTGAAAATAGGACATATGGAGTACCCGAATTTGCCGGAACGGAAGTTAATCGACATTCCGGCAAACTCAAGGGCCTCTCGGGGTACCTGCAAAATCATTATCCAATGAAGGAATTATGCCGCACACTGCTGCCTCACACTGCTGCCAAAATCATTATCGACATGCTGAACTTGCATTTCACTCTGCATAGCTGAACAGTCTAACAACCAGAAATATATAACAAGAACTGCACTGCAACGATACAAAGAATATATAACTAGAATGAGCCTCAAATAAAAAAACAAAAATTATGGAAAGCATGAGGGTTACACTATAACTATAGGAAAATTTACACTGTTATTAGGGGAAGTTTTATACTGTAATTACATATAAGAAGCATCAGGGCTACACTGAAAATTGCTGAGCTTACACTAAAAAAATCTGCACTGCAGGGCTTGTACACACAAATTCAGTGAGATGATCTAACACTGACAAAATAAAGGAAACACCTACTGAACCAATACAGGGCTAAAAACACATGGGGATTACACTTTAAAACATCCAGTGAAAGGCACTAGAAAACCATATAGACACAGGAATAAAGCAGAGCTGACTCATTAAATCTGATACACTGAGAAAACCCTAAACTAGGGAAACTAATCACCTGCATCTAACCTACCAGGAGGTAACTGAACAAATTCAAGAACTATAACAGCAACACGAACCAATACAGAGATATGAAAGCACAAGTTACTAGCATTTGCCTAAAAACTTACTTCAGAACCAACACGAACCAATACAGATGCTCCCTTGCAGTAACAAGTCAAGAGATCTATGCTTGGAATCACAACCAACCAATACTTGATTACCAGGTCACAGAACTCCAACGATAAAAAACAGGGAAGCAGAACTAGAGGAGTGAAATCTCTGTATGTATATGAGGTGAGGTGAGGTGAGGTCAGGCAAAGTAAAACTCCACATACAGACATGAGTAGATGCACAACATAGCAAAAACTTAAGCAAGCAGAAACCCATCTTTCCACATTCATGTACCTCAGCAGAAAAATTGTGTAACTCACTTCTGAATGGGCAGCACCAGCTATATATGCATGGTTTCTCCAGTTCAACACAAAACACCAAGCTCCATCATGCTAACATAACATATTCAGGTGGGAATTCAGTATGACAGGACAACATGCTCCCTTGTAGTAACAAGTAGTACGTACTAATAATGTCTACAACTCCAAGCTTGGAATCACAACCAACCAAATGGGAGTCCATACTTGATTAACCAAGCAAGATTATTTCAGCCATCGACTAAGATAAGCCACACTAAAGATGAAAGGAAGAAAAGAGACAAAAAACACAAGAGTTATATGTTCAGTCGGAAGCCTGCAGGACAAACTGTTACACTTAATTACTCTAGAACAAACAGGAATTCAGAACAAACAACCAGGAATTATATGGCATATGCACTTGTTCGTCTTGTACAAGGAGAAGCTCTCACAACTCACAAGCAGTCCAAAAGAAACAGCAAGCACAATATAACGCCTGATTCAGGGACACAACTTTAATTTAGGGAAGAACTCCCACACACACAAAAAAAAAGGGGGGGAAGCAGAACTAGAGGAGTGCAATCTCTATATATGAGATCAAGCAAAGTAAGATTGTAAAAAAAAGGTGTGGAGATCAGGCAAAGTAAAACCCTGCATACAGAGAGACACAGGGTAGTTGAAGTTTCGTTGCAGAACATATACAAAAATTAAGCAAGCACAAACCCCTCTAGTCTTTTGACATTCATGCATCTCTTGTCAGCTAATAGATAGAAAACATATATAGGGGGTCACCCAATCAATCTTATTCTCACTAGTAGCAACATATATAGATATATAAGTAGGTAGTTCAGTTTCGATTAAAGGGGTACTAGAAAGATAGATTAGAGTTCCTTACATACATACTGGACAGATACAAAACTTGGGAGCCATGACAATATATATATATATCCTTGGCCGCTTTCATTTTGGGCGACATGCAGGAGCCTAGCAATGGGCTCCTTAAGGGCATGCTGACTCTTTTTTTCTCTAAGCTATGTGCTATGCATATTTTTTTCACTAAATCAATCGCATAAGACCTCGGACGGGGTGGAGGCACCAGGGACGTCGGCGTCGGCGCAAAGCTGCGGCACGGCGGCCGGTCTAGGGCGCAGCGGCAGCTGGCTACAGGAGAGATTTCATAGCCGCACCGGGAAGGAGGGAAGAGGGAGCGGGGGGCTTACCGGAGCGGGAGGGGTCGGCCGACCTGCGACGTTCGAACGCGGCGCGGTCGGTGGGGGTGGTCGCCGCCCTGGTCGTACGGACTGGACCCGAGTCGCGTCGGGTCGAGTCGAGCCGGCTCGTGCGCGTGCCGCCTGTCGAGGGGCGGCGTCGAGGCGGCGGGGCAGCGGCGTCGGGAGAGGAGAGGGGAAGGGGATCGAGGGCGAGGGCGAGGGGCGGCGTCGAGGCGGCGGGGCAGCGGCGTCGGGAGAGGAGAGGGGAAGGGGATCGAGGGCGAGGGCGAGGGAGAGAGAGGGGATCGATAGGCTTGGCCGGGAGGAAGAATGGATGGGCGGGGGCGGCACAATACTAATGGCGCACCACCCCTCGGTGCGCCATAAGTACATCCATGCTAATGGCGCACCTCACCCTGGTGCGCCATTAGTATTTTTTTTTGATTTCTGCTCGAGTCAACAGGTTATCTACCACCTGACCTGATCCACATCAAATCCCTCTACTAGCTCGACTGGTCAGCAGCCAGTTCTCACACCAGGAGGTCCTGGGTTTGATTCCCACGCTTCACAATTTTTTTATCCATTTAAAAAGCTGTTTGATACTTATTTGTGTTTAAATATGTTCAAACTTGTTTAAATCATAACAGTAATAATTTTTTTTATAAGTCAGTAATAATTTTTTTAAAAATATCATCAAACAGTAATGCCGGTGGAGCGGGGGAGGGTGCGGGGGGTCGGCGGCGGCGGCCGGTGGATCGGGGGGTGCTCGGCGGTGAGTGGGACCGGATCTGGCGAGGTGGGATAGCGATCGAGATGGAGGGGGATCGAGATCGAGTGTCCATGAAATTTAAAAATATTCATGATAGTTCAAAAAGTGCCCATGAAATACAATCGAGAAATGAAGGCTACGATTTAATTAAGTACAATCTTCTTGCCCTTCTTTTTCGCAAATGGAGTTCTTCTGTGGAACGGACGTCCTTTAGGTAGGGTGGTCCTGCTTCTTCTTGTGGTGTATGCTGCTACTTCATCATCGTCGTCATGTTCGATCCTCGGGTCGCCGTACTTGTCGAAGTCTTGCTCATTGGCTACTCCATCCATTCCAATGATCTTCCTTTTGCCTCTCCTCACGACAACACGACTGGGCTTTGACGGGTCGGTAATGAAGAAGCATTGGTCCACTTGGGAAGCCAGTACCCATGGCTCATTTTTCGCGGTGACGTTTGCGCCCGCGGTCTTGGATTTGGCTTCGGGTATAACCATGGTGGTGAAATACCGGTCTTGTTTTAGGACGCTCTTGGCCCATCTGACACGGAACATCGGGACCTTCTCTCCAGCGTAGCTCAGCTCCCAGATCTCCTCGATCCTTCCGTAGTATCTGTCCTTGTTGTTACCGGTGTAGGATTCCATCGTTACCCCCCAGTTCTGATAACCATCGCTCTTCATGTCCTTGGCCTCGGTGTAGAATGTGTAGCCGTTGATATCGTACGCCTCATAGGTCATCAGGTTGTGCTCGGCGCCCTGTGAGAAGGCGAATATGAGTTGTTCTTCCGCGGAAGAATCCTCATGTAAAGGGTACGACAGAAGCTTCAGCTTGAACCAACGCGTGAAACATGAGTTGTGCTCTTTGAGTATATCTCCGTCCGTCCTCTGTTGGCCTCGGTCATTGTACGTCTTCTTAATAAAGGTTTTGTGCTCTACAACCCAAGGATCGACCACGTCTATGTGTTGTAGCGCGACTAGGTTTGCTCTTTCAAAGTCGGCGAGTCGACCCTCGAAGTCGACATGCATTTCACGGCGACCCTCACGGTGACCCCATCCAGCGAGCCTGCCGAGGTGCCTGTTGACGGGCAGACCAACGGGGTTCTTGATGCCTAGATAATTCGTGCAGTAGGAGATACACTCTTCGGTCAGAAAGCCCCTGGCTATGCTTCCCTCTGGACGTGACATGTTGCGAACGTATCCTTTGATGACAGCATTCATCCTTTTGAACGGCATCATGCTGTGCAGGAACGTCGGCCCGAGTTGGATGATATCCTCCACTATATGGACCAGCAGATGCACCATAACGTCGAAGAATGCGGGCGGGAAGTACATCTCAAGCTCGCATAGTATCACCACGATCTTTTCCTGTAGCCTTCTGAGTTGCCTCACGCCAATCGACTTCCGAGAGATGATGTCGAAGAAGTTGCATAGGCCAAATAGCGTTTCACGGACGTGCGCGTCCATGATCCCACGGATTGCAACTGGAAGTATCTGCGTCATCAGCACGTGACAGTCGTGAGACTTCATCCCGCTGAACTTCTGCTTCGCTGGGTCTAGGTATCTGCTTATCTTCCCCGCGTAACCGTAAGGAAATTTTACTCCTAGGAGGCAGGTGAAAAACTGCTCGATCTCCTCCTGACTTAGAGTGAAGCACGCGGGAGGGTAGTCATTTCCAGTCTTCTTGGCCTTTTTGCCTTTGCGACGACTTTCTGTGTCCTGCTTCGCCTCATCATCATCATCATCATCATCATCATCATCATCATCATCATCATCATCATCATCATCATATATAGCGTGAAGCTCCTGCCTGATGCCCATTGATTTCAAGTCTGCCCTTGCTTTCGGCCCATCTTTGGTCCTCTCTGGCATGTTGAGCAGGGTACCAAGCAGACTCTCGCACACGTTCTTCGTGATATGCATGACATCAAGGCTGTGAGGCACACGGTGGATCTTCCAGTACGGCAAGTCCCAGAAAACATACCTCGTTTTCCATACCTTCAGCAGCGGCTCTGGTGCCTTTCGCTTCTTTCCCGGCTCTGGCGCCTTTTGCTTCTTTCCCGGCAGTGGGCAGTCTTTCCAATTTTTCAACAGCTTGTCTATTTCCTCGCCGCTCCTCGTACACGGGCGTTTTCGGGGTTCGGTTTCACCATCGAACAGATCCTTGCGTTTCCTCCACGGGTCATCGTCGCGAAGCCACCTTCGATGTCCCATGAACACGGTTTTCGAAGACCCGGGATCTCTATCTAGCTGGCGATACGTTGTGTCATCCATGCACCTTACGCATCCAGAATATCCGTGGACTACCTGCCCCGCGAGATATCCGTAACCGAGATAGTCGTGCATCGTCGTGAGCAGTGCGGCTCTCATAGGGAAATATTCTTTCTCTGCGGCGTCCCACGTATTGGCTGGCGTTTTCCACAACGTGTCTAGCTCCTCCTTCAGCAGCCCCAGATACAGATTGATGTCGTTCCCTGGTTGTTTCGGCCCTTCGATTAGCATACTCATGTGAATGTACTTCCTCTTCATGCACAACCAGGGGGGAAGGTTGTACATCCACACAAACACAGGCCAGGTGCTATGTGTGCTTCTCTGGCTGCCAAACGGATTTACTCCATCGGTGCTCGCGCCCAGCACGATGTTCCTTGGATCCTTCCCAAATTCTGGGTATTCAAAATTCAAAGCTTGCCACTGGCTCGCATCCTTAGGGTGACTCAGCATCTTGTCTTTTTTATCTATCTCCAGATCATTTGCGTCATCTTCTCGCTTCTTCTCCTCCCTATCCGCGTGCCAACGCAGCAGCTTTGCTACCTTAGGATCCGCGAAATACCGCTGCAGACGAGGAGTGATCGGAAAGTACCACACCACTTTTCGAGGAGCTTTCTTCCTCTTCTTGTATCGAGCGACGCCGCACACCGGACATATAGACTCCGCGTGCTCGTCCCGATAAATGATGCAATTGTTCATGCACACATGGTATTTCACGTGCGGTAAATTCAGAGGACACACGATTTTCTTCGCCTCCTCCAAACTGGTCGGGCACTTGTTCCCCTTTGAAAGACGTTCGTGCCAGAATGACATGTTCTCGTCGAAGCATGCGTCGGTCATTTTGTGTTTTACCTTCATCTCCAGAGCCATGAGCGTTACTTTCAGGCGGGTATCCTCGGGCCTGCATCCTTCATACAATGGAGTAACCGCGTCTAACTCAAGTTGATCCACCTTGGCTTTCTCTCGGGCGGCAGCTCTTGCGTTATCCTTCTGCTTGAGAAGCAGCTCTTGAATATAAGAGTCCTGCACCCAGCCCATCGATGGTCCATAGTCGTCTGCTCCGCCGGCATCATCATCTTCATGATCATGCCCGTCGTCTGCTCCGGCATCTTCCTCATCATCATGCCCATCGTCTATGTGATCATCTCCTGGGGATTCTTCGTCTTCTCGCCCGCCCGAGCCGCGGTAGTTGTCTTGCTGCCCTTCCTCATTTCTTGCCCGGCCCCCATGGACAACTTCGTAGTCATCTTCATCACCTTGCCACCGATAGCCATCCATGAAACCACGCAAGAGCAGGTGGTCCCGCACCTGCCCGGAATCCGGGTCCGCAATAAGGCTCTCCAGCTTGCATCTTCGACACGGACATCTTATCTCCGTCTCGTTCTTTTGAAGCATCTCGGCCTTCGCGGACCTCAAAAACCTATTCACGATGCCTTCGGTCATCGTGCGGACCATGGTCGCCTGCGGGGTAGAGCAAAACGATATTTTAGAACAAAGAAAAAATTTGGCATGACTTTCCCTAAAAATAGGACCAAAAAGAATGCTTAATGCCAAAATTATCGCCGAAACAGAAATGAATCAACATTCCGGCAAAATATTGGCAACTATCGCATTTCAAATACCGGTACACCTCCAAACACAAACACATATGCAACACCACAAACATATGCAACACCACGAACATACATAGATCTAGCTAGGCCATAAAAAGTGCATGTGCACATTTTTGTAGGGAGACCAACATAAATATAGCTTCCCCCCTTACTTACCTATTAAAACAAGGTAATTTAACCACTTAATTTGAATGAATCTATGGTGAAAATGAGGTGAAAAAGAGGAGGCACCCGAGACAAGGAGGAGGTGGAGAGAATGAAGTGGGGAGAAAGTGAGTGTGGGAAGGAGAGGCTGCCCAAAATATCTTGTTGCTGACCACTTACTAATGGCGCACCAACAACAAATGCGCCATTAGTAATCCAGGTTACTAATGGCGCACCAACGTCTGATGCGCCATTAGTAATTTTGCAAAAAAAAACATACTAATGGCGCACTGATACAGAGTGCGCCATTACTAGTTTGAACTAGTAATGGCGCACGGTGGAGGAGTGTGCCATTAGTAGTTTTGCAACAAAAGGAATAAAAAATATAATTAAAAAAACAACATTAGTGGCGCACTCTGGGATGAGTGCGCCATTACTAGTTACAACTAGTAATGGCGCACTGTGTCTGGATGCGCCATTAGTATGTTTGGACAGGCGCGCTAGTTCAAATTTTTTTTGGTACCAATGGCGCATCCTAGGCCTGGTGCGCCATTAGTAGTTTCAACACTAATGGCGTAACAGAAGGTGGTGCGCCATTAGTATATACTAATGGCGCACCTCTTATCTGGTGCGCCATTAGTGTCAATCCCATCTATAGCCCTTTTTCTAGTAGTGAACCATTTGGGAAAGAAACATAGGGATATTAAGACGATGGCATGCAGTTCCTTCCATACAGTGGCGGAGGTAGAGTGAGGACAGGGTGGGCCATGGCCCACCCTGAGATTGGGAAGTGTACTTTATACCATAGCAAAAAGGCTAAAAAAATAAAGAAAAACTAAATTTACATGCACTGTTGCATTGTTGGCCCACCCTGGCCTAGTGGGCTAGGTCCGCCACTGCTTCCATATAGACAAAAGAGCAATAAGCATAATGAGGCAATGCTATGTTGGATTTGGGAGGAGGGGTATGCAAGAGGGCGGTCAATGTACAGATAATGCTTGTTGGGTATCTCCTTATGTGGCTTGATCCAACAATAAAAAATAAGAAGTGAAATCAAGGGTGCTAGTATATATGCACTATGAAATAAAAAACTACAACTTTCCGTGCACCAACGATTTGGAAAGAAATGAAAGTATATTCAACCAATGTCAGTGGTTTCTTCCATGCCAGCAATGGAGCATCAAGCTTATAATTAGGCATGTCTCCCCATGGAGTGGAAATGGTACGTGGCTCCCAATGAGGTGTCACGCGCCGAGAAATGGAAAGAAATAACAATAAATATATAGACAGAGGATTAAAATAAAGTTGAAATGGACGGGGATAATCGGAGGTGTGTGTGTGTGTGGGGGGGGGGGGTTGGGGATAACGAATGTAGGTGCTCATCTACAAATAACAGAACGTGACCGGAGGTGGAAGGATCTACGTTGTGACATGGGTGACCATTATGTAGCAGTTTTTAGTTTGGTCTCACATGTGTAGTTAAAAAATCGAAACAAAGATGGCCGACTTACAGATATATTAGGCATGCCTTATTAGTGGACAACATATTTCCTCAGACAAGGTGCAATGTAATAGAGGTGCTACCTCCTCCCCAAGAAAAGTCTAGGGTTCCCCTCTTTCCTGCCGGAGCCATCGTCGGTCCGCCTCGTCTCCTGTGGCCTTAGGGCCATGGCGGCACAGTTGATCTCGGCCCTTGCCGGCGAGAGGACTCTGTTTTCAGTTGTTCCTTCATGTTTTGTTAGGGTTTGTGTCCTGCTCAGGATGACGAGACGGCGGCGGCTCCCTGAAGATGGAATAAGGTTCTCCCCACCTAGCTTCCGTCTCAATGGTGTGTCTAGCACCGTCAGTGGGCGTGTGGACATGTGTCTCCGGCGGATCTGTCCTTGGTGGATTTGCTCGGATCTGGTTGTAGTTCATCTACGTTCATGTGTTTTCAGGTTGGATCCTTCATTGGCGGTGATTGCTGTGCGGCTACGCTGGTCCTATGGGGCCTTAGCACGACGACTTCCTGACTGTCCACTAGAAGAAGTTGTGCCCGACTCCGGCGAGGGAGGGGCAATGACGATGGAGCACCTTCGGCTCGCTTCAGTGCTTGTAGTCGTCTCTAGGTGGTCTACGGTTCTGGATGTAATTTGTATTATTTCTGATGTTGTATTGTCATGATTGAAAATGAATAGATTGGAAGTTTTCTCACAAAAAAGAAAAACCAAAACAAAGAACATTTTTGCGCCAAGATTTTGGAGCCAATGCGAAGTATACTGACTTAGACAATGATCTCAAGCAATCCTTTCTAGCTTTCCCCCCTTAATTTCAATACAAAATCCATTTTGAAATGGTACCTAACATTGGTAGATCTGCCTAGCTAGAGTAAATTGCACAAAACCACCACAATTATGCAAAAGTCATCAAACTGCATGTTTTGTGGTGGTTTTTTTCCTGAAGAATTGATAACTTTGACTCAATGTGGCGGTTTTTTGCAATTCACTCGGCTAGCTAGCATGAGCATATAGCATAGACAAGCATAGACGAGACGATGATGGATGGAATCGTGAATCAGGCGGCAGCATTGGTTGTCCTGGGGACGTACTTGCGGAGCCAAATCTCACGTTGTCCGATGGAGATCCTGACGACCCTCTTGCCGTTGAGTACGAGCTTCACAATCGCCTCCGTCTTGAAGATGATCCGGCCATACATGGGCATGTGGCCTCCCTTGGTCTTCTCCATCAGCACCCTCACCACGCAGTCACCCCACTTCCTGCACCCACGCACCTCCAATCATCAGACACGATGCAGTTCCAATCATCGTGCATGCATATCTTAGTAGATAAGTACTTGTGTTTGTGTATAAACTTATTCAATAGATCGAGACATCTAGTAGTGTATCTAAGTGCACACTTACTGCCTGAAGTACTCGAAGATCTCCTCGCGGTGGAGGGCATTTCCCTTGGAGAAGGTGATGAACATGGAGCGGCAGTCCTCCGGCATGGCCACTGGTTGGGAGATGTAGGGTGCCGTGAGCTCCGGCGGGATGACCATCAGCCCTGTCTCGGACCTCCGGAGAAGGACATGCAGGCGGTCGTCAAATACAAACTTGCCGGCACCGTCGAGGAAGTGGGCGACGCCGCGGACAACGAGGTCCTGGTGAAAGGCAAAGAAGCCCGGCTCGATGTGGACACCGCCTTGCATGCAGAGTGCAGAGATGACCGGGATGGGCGGGAGCGCAGGCACCTGGTGGCGGAGGCAGTCGAGGACGGCGTTGGCCTCTTCTGCGACGACGGCGACGGCGTCGAGCGCCATGGCTGGGACGTGGTGTATGGCGGAGATGGTGCCCTGGTCCAGCCACACCAGCAGCGCCACCGCGTTCTGGGCTTTCTCCGGGCTGCCGCACACGGACAAGAACCGCTCGTATGCCTGCCGTGCGACGCTGTACATGTACAGCACCTCGCGCACCGTCATCGCCGCCATGGTTGCTCTTGCACCGGCCGGCTGGAGAAGAGGGGATGGATGGCCGGCCTTAGAAGAGAAGCTAGCAAGAGCGGAGCTGGAAGGGGTGATGGGTCGATGGGGAATGGACCGATATTTGTATCTGTTCCGGCGACGCGGCTGCGCTCCGGCCGATGGAAGGTTTAATGAGGTGCCAAAAATGGGCTAGCGGGAAATAGCTCTCTTTGAATCAATTGCTCTTTGTTCGTTAGTTGGTTTTACATCCTCTTTTGTTTTCAGTTCGTTTTACATCCTAAAAAGTATACATGTGTATCCTGCTAAATTTGCACTCCCTTTTTCCTTGGTACTGGTTAATGTTATGCTCACCATTTTTTGTGTTCCTTTTCTAGGTTTTCTTCGGGTTTTTGTTTTCTTTGTTTCCTTTTCTTTTTGCACCGGGTTTTCTTCGGATTTCTCGTTTTCTCCATTTTCTTCTCTTTTGTTTCTTTTGTTTCTTTCCTGGTTTTTATTCTTCCCTCGTTATACTTCGGTTTTCTTTGCCTTTCTGATTGGTTTTCTTTGTTTTCTTTCGTTTTTCTTCAACACATATCTATTTTTTATTGTGTTTGTTCGGTTGTTTCTTGCTTTCTTTTGTTTATTTGTAGTTTTCATATATCTTAACTTTTTATTTTTTTGGTCGTTAGGCTTCAGAGTTTTTTCAGGTACTTTCTCTTTGGTTTCTCCTTTGTTTCTTCCATGGTTTTCCAAATATTAACATTTTTTGAATACCTGTTTTGTATTCACATATTAACATTTTTTAAATATGAGCTTAACATTTTTCTAATACTTAGTCAACACATTTAATATTTCTCAAATAATTGTTTATTTTTTTCCAAACGCAACATTTTCTGAACACATGGTTCAATTTTTTTCACACGCATTGTTTATTTTTTGTATACATGAGGAACATTTTATTTATACACATTTAACATTTTTCAAATGCTTGGTTAATTTTTTTTAATATATGGTCACATTTTTCTACAGATTTTTAAATTTTTTAAAATGCTTGATTAACATTTTTCAAATAGAAGATTAACATTTTTTTAATACAAGGTCAACATTTTTTCTGTACAAATTTTAACATTTTCAAATGCTTGATTAACGTTTTTCAAATACAAGTTTGGCATTTGTTGAATACATGGACAACATTTTTGCTATACACATTAAAAAAATTCAAATGCTTGATTAATTTTTTCGATATAATTGTTTAACATTTTTTAAATATATTATCAACTTTTTTACACACATTCTACATTTTTTGTATACATGAGAAACATTTTGTTTATACACATTTCACATTATTCAATTGCTTGGCTAAGAATTTTTCCATATATATTATGTAATTTTTTAAATATATTTATTCAGATTATGCAGATGTATAACCTAAATAAAATAAACAAAAAAAAAATGTGAAAAACACGAGGACGTGGCCTCCCGCGAGGTTCGGCCGTCCCATTTTTTGAGGATCCTGATGGGAGAGCACGCTAGATGTCGCTATAAGCAAGATATAGCGCTGCCTCCGATTAGATTGCGACCTAGCGACAATGGCAGAGCTTTGGCAAGACCATGCTGGGCCAATGCCTCCTAGCCTAAGATTTTTCTTTTTCTTCTGAATACCCTTGTTAAATGGGCTAAAACTTTACAAAAACCAGTTTAAAACTTGTTTTGCTTGCCCTCCCAATCCATTTACCGACTAGTATTATGGCCCAAACTCCGCTACTGGCGAGCTAAGCCTGTGTAGGAGTCCATTGTCCGTTCAACCACCACGGTGTCAAAAAAACAAGGCCTAACAAAGTGGGAAACAACCTAGACTCCTAGAGTTCATCATGTGGATTGGTTTGGTTTCACATCATTGTGTGCACTAGTAAGTAATACATGCATTGCACGTGAAAACTTAAATAATCAAAGTATGACCAAATTCGGACATATTTTATTGTAATAAGTGTATAATGTTTTAAGGCACATGGATGAACTATAAGATGCATATTTAGTTCTTTTAGTCCATTCTACAAAAAATATCACATTATAGCTACAAAAAACTTGAAAACGTCATGGTATGTACTAAAAACACTTGGGTAAAAATATATCTAGCACATTTTTCTATAGGAAGTGTCTCTTTTAGGTACTTCATATTAATTAAATTTAATATAAAAGACATAAATACCTAATGTTGCATCACAAAGATAAGTAAGATTTATGATGTACGTCTATAGCCTTGAATACAAAATATAATCACAAAAGGAGAAAAGCAATGACAATTCTGATGTCTTCCTGATTTTTCTTCTCATGTTTATTTAACTACGCTCTTCAAGTTCTCTGGGTTACTTCGCTACAAATAATGTTTTAGATGGAAAGAAAAAATAGTTTATGATAGTGATACCACGTTCTTTCTTAAATAACGTTATTGGTATGGGTGCACTGTATTTTTATGTGGCCTACCAAATTTGGAAAAGATATACAATACAATAGACATAGCAAGGAAAACAACTCCATATATCAACAAAGGATAGAAATGGTGCGGCAATGCGCAGCTTTGCTTCTAGTATTAGTCTGCTGTACCAGGGTGTCGATATGTCAAGATGTCAACAATGATGGTGTTAGAGCCAAAGTGCTAATAATGTATTGTCAAACTAGTGTGAGTGATTAGGACGTTTCCCTCCTCCATGTCTCACTTCTCACGGTCAACACAAACAAGTTCAGGGAGGCTATCTTTCTCATTATTTTGTATAATAGATTTTAAAATGTATCTCTTCTCTTCAGTCATATATTTTTTCCCTAATAGGACACCATGTTCTTGTATGAAGCCCGTGAGAATTCTTCACAGATATGTTTCATGGGAGTATAATCATGAATCCTATTTTATAGTATGAGTGTTTCTCCCCATCTCATCACTCGTTTGTTCTGTGCCTTTTCTATCTCTGCAATTCTTGTTTGTCTCTCAAGTGACCATCTTCGACAAGGTTAGTGTAAGAAGTGGATATGTTCTCTATGGTGCTTTTGATTCATGACTCATTTTCTGAGTCGGCCGGGTCCACAGGTTCGGTATGATCTAGCTGCACCTTGATGACCGACAAGTATATGGGATTAACCTTATTCCTTTCGATAAGTAAGAGTGTCGAAACCAACGAGGAGCAGACGAACGAATTGATAGGTAGTTTTCAGCCAGGTTTCACTACAAGTGTTGTAAGATAGTTTTGATAGATATTTGATAGCAAGATAAATAGTAACAAGGTAACAAGTAACAAAAGTAACAAAGTGCAGCAAGTGTCACAATCCATAATTGTGCTAAGGACAAGCTGTGGTGTTTTTTATAGTGAGTAGCCGCTCTTGAGGACACACCGGAATATTGCCAAGTTCCTTTCACCACGATTCATTGAATTAACATTCATTGTCTTGATAAGTGTTATGTGGGTGAACCGGAGCTAAGGTGTTGTCCTAACTTGAACGATAACCTACTTATGATTATACTCTCCAGACAAGCATCCACAAGTACAATAGAAGTAATTAAGATAAATCTAGCCATAACATTAAACAATTGGATCCAAAACAACCCCTTACGTAATAATTCACAAACTAGGGTTTGAATTTCTATCACTCCCGCAACCCATCATCTACAAACTAATTTATCAATGCCTTCCCCTAGGACCAAAGATGTGAATGGTCATGTAGTCGATGTTCACACAACACCACTAGAGGAAGAATAAGAAAACATAATATCGAAACATGAACGGGAATTAACTTCACATGATTACTAGTAACAAGACTTCTTCCATCTCCTCAAGAACTAATGGAATGACTCACAACTCATCAAATTAATCATGATTAGTGGGTGTAAATATATGATTAAAATTTTAAACATATTAATCTTCCACCAAGAAAACCATAAGCATGAACTACAGGATGTAATAAACACCTACAAGCACTCCTAGGTACCAATCTGAGGTTTGATACAACGATTGAAAACGAGAAGAACTAGGGTTTGGAGATGAGATGGTGTTGATGAAGATGATAATCCCCAGATGAACGGAGTGTTGGTGATGATGAAGGCTTCGATTCCCCCTTCCTGATGGAAGTTTCCTGGCAGAATCGCTCTGCCCGAGAGAAAAAGTGTTTCGTCGAAGTTCCGCCTCGCAGATTTTTATGATTTTTTCTAGGGAAAAATGTGATTTTGTAGCCATAGGACATCAGGAGATAAGTCACCATGGGCCCACACGACATGCCCTAGGGTGGCATGCCACCAGGACGTGTGGAGCCCTAGCGGGTCCCCTTTTGCCCATTAGTTTTTGCTCCATAATTCATCATATATTTTGAAATAATTCTCCTAAAATCCACGCTGCATTTTGAGGTCCGGAGAATCAACTTCTCTTTTGTTGCATTTTCAGGTCAGATTTGTCCACCAATCACCGTCTCTTTGTTTTCCTTGTATTTTAAGAGAGACAAGACATTAGAATTGCATCATATTGTGAAATATATCATTTAAATAGGATAAATTATACTAAGAAATAGTGATGCAAAATGGACGTATCAGCTTCCCTGAGCTCTCCGCTTGTCCCCAAGCGAATACCGAGCTCATTAAAGTTTATGGAGAGAGGTGTCGATAATAAAAAAATACGGACATGACAACATCATATTTACTAACACCATTATATATCATAAACAACAACTCTTCATCATAAAACTTCTCATGATCAAGTAGCAATCCATTCACATGTTAATGTGCAAACAATAAATTCTCTTGAAATCCAACAAACTATGTTCTCAGTTATTAAACAATTACAATTCATCTTATTTTTTCAAAAGAGTCTATGTAAGATCTTTTTTAGCAAAATTCACATACTCAAGTATCATATAGTCTTCTAATGATTGCGGACACTCAGAAGCATATTATTAGAACCAACAGTTTCAATCAAACACAAAGAAAGATAGGGGTTTAATGATGCACCACCCAACTTACTTGTCACAAGGATAATTGTCAGTGGTAATAACTCATGATCATATATATTCAACTGGATATATGTGCCTGGATCATTCCCCAACATAGTGCAATGTTTGCCAAGTGGAGAATATTTTAGGTTGGAATAAGAGAAGTTGACTCAAACATAAAAATAAAGTTGATGGAAAGGGTAAAATGAAAGACCGTTCGTAGAGGGAAGCAGAGGTGTCCATGTGCTTTTGAGTTGGATGTGTGAGTTTTTAGTGAAAAAGAACATCGCTTTAACATTGCCCGTGTGATAGTAATCATTATTTCTCTTTTATTACTTTACCATCACAAGTTCATACAAAGCTTATTTGCCTTCCAATTTTTATTGCATCCATTGATGAAAACTTACTTGAAGGATCTTACTCAATCCATAGGTAGTTATAGTGGATTTTTTGGGAAAAAACTGAGTTTAGGGTTTTTGGATGCACAAGTGGTATTCCTCCTTAGTGTGGACGTATTTGGCTAGCAAAGATTATAAACAAATACAATATGTTGGAGGATCCACAATATAAATTCTATGTAAATATAGATAAACATAACTCATTACATTGTTTTTCTTGTCCAACACCAACTATTTGATCAAGCGTGAAAATATTCATTGAGGGTTCACAATCACAAAATATGTCCAAGATAATATATTTGCATGTGAAATTTCTCTTCATTGTACTAATCTTTCATGGATTGTTCAAATGACCAATGTTTCATTTGTTAAATTTCAATAGATTTTACTTCCTAAACCCAATGTGAAGACACTACTTCCCATAAGATCAGCATATGAAATTGAATTGCAATGCTAGGATACACAATAAAGAAAAAGAAAACAAGATACTTATGCTATTAGTTATTATAGATACTCTCACCAATGGATACAACAAACCCATGAAGGGACAATAGCACACATTGTAATCAATTTCATACTACAACTTTTACTAAACCACAATAATAGATAATAATAATGATAAAGGTTGTGATACGATACTAGGGCACCTCCCCCAAGCTTGCAACAAGCCAAGGGTGGTGCCCATACCCAAGTACTCAAGTTTCCTTGTTTGGTGATGGCAGTGGTGATGGAACACGCTTGTTATCCTTCCTCCAAGGCATATGTTCTCCATCAAGAAAAGAAAAGGTGGTCTCCGGGATCTTAAAATTTGCAGCCAAACCCATCATCTTGAACTTGGTTTCATACTCATAGTTTTGATTATGCAGATCACAATTTTGAGCTTGGAGATCTTCAAGTTTCACGTGGAGGCGATCAATTGCTTCCCAAGTCTTGGCACTATCTCACTTCTGTCACGGAGAAATTCCGTGACCATGATGTGTCTTGCATCTAGTCCACGCTCCACCATCCTCTGTCACTTGAAGAGTTCTTGCTCCACGTCCCTGAGCCTAGCCTTCTCGTCTCCTTCCTTCTTGGGCCCTTCAATATCCTTGATGTGCAACACCCCATCCCTATACTCCAAGGTTTTGGGATGCATCATAACCTTCACAAAGAACTGGTCCTTTGAGGAGCTTGATGACGACATAGCGATGTAGCTCCTGGAACACTGGCAGAAACAAGGTCAAAACAAAAACAGGAGGAAAACTTGTGATACATATATTAAAAACTCCGAGGGAATTTATAGGAATTTTTCATGTGAAAAACAAGCATACATGAAAGATACGGAGTCTGGAAGGTCTACGGGGGCCCCACACGTCCACACGGCGCGCCCTAGGGGGGAGCCACCAGGGCGTGTGCACCCCTGGTGCACCCTAGTCTCCTTCTTTTTTCCAAAAATTATTAAATATTCCAAAAGTGACATATATATATATATATTATTTTGAATTTTTAAAGTTAGTATACTTATCATACCACGTACTTATTCCTTTTACTGGTTCTGGAGGCTTCACGGATGGTTTCTTCTATGGATTCTTCCGGTCTAATTACTTGAGTAATGTCCTAATCTATGTTAATGGGATTACCTATAGTATAATGTTTTAATCTTTGCCCATTAACTAACTTTGGTTTATCTTCTTTGGCGTTATTGATCTTGATAGCTCCGGAATGGTAAACTTCTTCGATGATATATGGACCTTCCCACCTGGAAAGAAGTTTGGCTGCAAAATGTCTAAACTGAGAATTGTACAAAAGAAATTTATCAGTAATGTTAAAATGCCATTTCTAAATCCTTTTATCATGCTATATTTTAACTTTTTCTTTGAACAACTTGGCATTTTCATAAGCTTATGTTAACCTCTTTTCTCCAACAAGTTCAAAATCATAGTTAAGATATTTAATTTCCCAATAGGATTTATGGTCTAGCTAGATTGGTAAATGACATGCTTTTCCATAAACCATTTTAAAAGGGGACATCCCCATAGGATTTTCATAAGCAATTCTATATGCACAGACTGCATCATCTAGTTTCTTAGACCAGTTCTTTCTAGATTTATTAACAACCTTTTCCAAGATTAATATAATTTCTCTATTAGTTAACTCAACTATTGCAAGTTTAGCCCGTTAACAAGCACAATTAAATTCTATTTTAGCAGCTAAAGCTGATTCAAACGTATGGATTGGACTTTGTGAAAGAAAGAAAAAAACAGATTTAAATGCCCAAAAGCTGCACTGAGGAGCGAAGAAGAGTACACCAAGTCACTATAGACAAGTATAAAATCTCCACTCAATAGTGATCTACCATCTCTGCTGATAAACGACATGCCCGTTGATGGAGCCTTCATTGGCAGCATAGTAGTGACAAGCACTGAACCTTTCAATGGAGGTGTTTAGCCGCCCATCAGTAAAAGATGATTTTATAGTCATGGTGCGTGGCTCCAAATGAGGTGTTACATGCCAAGAAAAGACGGGTAAGAACTGGACTATGAGAGGACTAGAATAAGCAGAAATGGATAATGAAAATTAGAGGCGGGGCATTGTCGGAAGGTGTACGTAGATATGGTCAGTGTCCAAACAATGCCACCGCGGGATCTATGCCGTGACATGGGTGGTCGTTGTATAACGATGATTGCTTTTGCTCTATTAGATATGCAATTTTGAATAAATAATTATAACTTTGTGCACCAAGGTTTTTGGAGAGTAAGCAAAGGATACCTAGGTGACATGTGGTTTCTTCAGTGGCAGCATGGAAGCTGCAAGAGCACATGCAAGTATAGAAAACATACGACGCAAGTCAGACATGTCTAACGTGATTCGACCCAATAGTAAAAAGATATTTCATTATTATTTGAAACAATGTGCACAAAGCAGGGTGCATGTAAATATGCAATGTGAAATAAAAACCTAGAAGTTATGTGCACTAACCGTTTAGGAAAGAAACCGAAGGATATTGAGAAAATGGCATGCGGTTCCTTCCATACCGACAAGCGACAAAGGAGCAACAATCTTAATTAGACGGTGGTATGTTTGGGGATGGGGGTGGGGATATGTAAGCAGGTGCTCAATAGTGAAACAGTGGAACCCGACGATCTACATCGTGACATGGTTGACCGATGTATAACGATTGTACTTCTTGCTCGGTCTGATATGCAGTTTCAAATCACAATTAGGGACTTTTGCATGCCAAGGTTTTGTGTGTGTGTGTGTGTGCGGGGGGGGGGGGGGGGGGTGGGGGGGGGGTGGGGTGGGGAGCCAATAATACCAAGCTGGCAAGGTAGGCAATGAAGTCACATGGTTTCTCCAATAATACCGATGCCACCAAAGATAAGGAGGAATAAGCTTTTCGTTCAGTCTCATGCGGTTCTTTATTTCTTCTAAGTTGTATCAAGCACAAACAATTAAACGACCTTGTATAGAACATATGACAAAGCACACGCAAGTATAGAAAATATATAATGCATGTGGGGTATGTATGTGGCTTGATCCAATAGTCGAAAAATAAGAAGTAAAAAATCAGGGGTGTCGACATATATGCAACGTGAAATAAAAACCTACAACTCGTGCACCAATTATTTGGGAAAGAAATTAAAGGATAATTAGACAACGGCAAATGTTCTTCCACGCCGACTAGCTAGCTTAATTAGGCATGCCTCCCTCTCTAAAGGAGCTAGGCGATGATGTGATCGCCCGTCAAGGTTCTGGTGACGCGACACCGCAAAGCAAAAAGGTTTTGGTGACCCGAAGGAGCTAGGCGATGATGTGATCAAATGGTTTCTTTAGTAGAGAATTAAGAGCAACTAACCTTTTCTTCCAATCTCAAGCACATCTTTCTTTCTTTTAAACACAGCATTACAAATCTTATTTGAAGTTGTACGCCACAAATCCATAATTGGTAGATCTGGCTATAATGACCATAGACGAAACAAGGATTATATGGATTCCTCGATCAGGCAGTGGCCTTGGTTGGCCTCGGGATATACTTGCGGAGCCAGATCTGACGATACCCGTTGGAGATCTTGACGAGCCTCTCGCCATTGAGCACCAGCTTCACTATCGCCTCCGTCTTGAAGATGATCCGGCCGTACATGGGCATGAGGCCTCCCTTCGTCTTCTCCATCAGCACCCTCACCACGCAGTCACCCCACTTCCTGCACCCATGCACCTCCAATCATCAGACATGATCATCATGCATGCATGCAGATCTGAGTAGATCCACCTATATAAACTTAATCAATAGTTCTAGACATCGAGTAGAGTGTATCTCATTCTCAGTGCACACTTACTCTCTGAAGTACTCAAAGATCTCCTCACGGTGGGGTGGCATGCCCTTGGAGAAGGTGATGAACATGGAGCGGCAGTCCTCCGGCACGGCCACAAGCTGGGAGGTATAGGGCGCCATGAGCTCCGGCGGGTTGCCCACCAGCCCGGTTTCGGACTTCCGGAGCAGGACGTGCAGGCGGTCATCAAAAACAAACTTGCCGGCACCGTCGAGGAAGTGGGCGACGCCGTGGACGACGAGGTCCTGGTGGATGGCGAAGAAAGCCGGCTCGATGCGGACGCCGCCTTGCATGCAGAGCGCCGAGATGAGCGGGATGCGCGGGAGCACGGGCAACTGGTGGCGGAGGCACTTGAAGACGGCGTTGGCCTCTTCTGCGACGACGGCGACGGCGTCGGGCGCCATGGCTGGGACGTGGTGTATGGCGGAGATGGTGCCCTGGTCCAGCCACACCAGCAGCGCCACCACGTTCTGGGCCTGCTCCGGGCTGCCGCACACGGACACGAGCCGCTCGTACGCCTGCCGCACGACGCTGTACATGTACAGCACCTCGCGCACCGTCACGGCAGTCATGGTTGCTCTGGTTAATTGGTTGCTTCCGCCGGCCGACCGGAGAAGGTAGCTAGCTAGCTCTAGCTAGGCGATGGATGGCCGGCCGGAGAGGAGCAAGAAAGAGATGATGGATTGATGGGTCGATGGGGAATGGGCCGGTATTTGTAGGTTCTCCTGCTCCTGGTACGGCGACGCGGCTGCGCTCCGGCCGGTGGAAGGGTTGATGAGGTGCCAACCATGAGCTGGCGGGAAACACTCTCTTTGAATCCGTTTCGAACGCCTGCATGAACGTAGTTGCAATTCGTTCGTTGGCTGGTTTACATCCTTTTTTGATTTTTAGTTCGTTTTACATCCTATAAAACATATACACTGTCGTTTCTTAACCACTTTGGATGCGGCGCAACACTTGTATATCCTTCTAAATTTGCACTACTTTTTTGGGAGTAAATTGCTCAAAGCCAACATATTTGTGGCTAGGGTACTGAAAACTACTGCTTTTGCCAAAAATAACATGAGACCACCAACTCTGCGTCAAGTGAGTAACAAACTGCACTGATTCGATATTAAGCCGTGTCTAACAGCAAAACTGACGGGTGGGACCCGTCTTTCTGGGCTGATGTGGCGAAGACTAGTCCTAGTCAAAGTTTGACCCCATGAGCTGGATAGGGGGTCCCACTTGTCTGTCTCACACCTCCTTCTTCCTCAATTTTTTCACTCCCTAAACTTCTCGCCGGCTCCATCGGCAAGCCTGCCGGTAAGCCCCGCCTGACCTGAAGAAGGGGCGCCGGCCGGCAAGCCCCGCTCCGCGCCCGCCGGACCTGAAGGAGGGGCGCCCGCCGGCAAGCCCCGCCCCGCGCCCGCCGGACCTGAAGGAGGGGCGCCCGCCGGCAAGCCCCGCCCCGCGCCACCGGACCTGAAGGAGGGGCGTCCTCCGGCAAGCCCCGCGCCGCGCCGCCGGACTTGAAGGAGGGGCGTCCGCCGGCAAGCCCCGCCCCGCGCCGCCGGACCTGAAGGAGGGGCGCCCGCCGGCAAGCCCCGCCCCGCGCCGCCGGACCTGAAGGAGGGGCGCCCGCCGGACCTGAAGCAGGGGCGCCCGCCGGCAAGCACTGCCCCACGCCCGCCTGACCTGAAGCAGGGGTGCCGGCCGGCAAGCCCCGCCCCTCGCCCACTGGACCTGAAGGAGGGTTGCCCGCTGGCAAGCCCCGCCCCATGCCGCTGGACCTGAAGGAGGGGTGTCCGCCGCAAGACCTTCCCCGCAACCGCCGAACCTGAAGGAGAGGCACCCGCCGGCAAGCCCCGCCGCGCGACCGCCTGACCTGAAGCAGGGGCGCCCGCCGGCAAGCCCTGCCCAGCTTCCCCCGCATGCCCGACCCGCCGCTCCTCTGGCTTCCCTCGCGGCGGTAGCACCACGCATGTCGGGGCAGTTTAAGGTCCGCCGCTTGCTGTTTCTCCCACGGCCGTCGCTTGCTGCTTGCTTCTGCTTCCGCCGCCGCTTGTTGATGTCCCGTCGCCACCGCTTGCTCCTACTCCGGCGGCCTCTGCTTGCTGCTGCTCTCGATGCCACCACTTGCTTATGCTTCCGCCGTCATCACTTGCTGCTGCTCCCGCCGCTGCTTGCTGCTACTCCCACGGCTGTCGCTGATCCACCAGCGACGAGGACGATAGCGCAAGCTCATCAGGGCAGATTAGAGGGGAGGAAGAAGGAGAAGAGGGGAAATAAAATGTGTGGCTGACAGGCGGGACCCCATCCACCTCAGCAGGTCAATACATTGACTAGGATTAGTCTTTGCCACATCAGCCCGACAGACAGGCCCCTCCAGTCAGTTTCGTTGTTAGACGCGGCAAGTTCTGAATTAGTGCGATTTGTTACTTACTTGCCGCAGTGTTGGTGGTTTTTCGTAGTTTTCAGCAAAAGCGGTGGTTTTCTAGTACCCTAGCCATAAATGTGGTGGCTTTGAGCAATTTACTTTTTTTTGGTACTGGTTAAATGTTATACTCGCCAGTGTTCACATGTTATACTTTTCTTTTCGATTTCATATACATACACATCATACACATACCAGTCACATTATTATTTCTTACTTTCTATATAAACTTTGTTTTCTAGACCCATCGACCACTTCCACCGCTCTAGCTACCTTTCCCGTTCATCCTCGACCCACAAGGCATATATAGCATAATTGGTGCAAGCATCAAGTCGAGGCATCACTCAATCCGATTAGATGGGTGCAACTACGTGCCGCCTGCAGCGAGTCCTAGCCACGGCTCGCCTGCAGGGAGCACATCCTGATGGATTAGATTGGTTTCACATGCTTAGAGAAAACAGAAGATAACTAGTGAAAACTGAAGAAATAAACAAAAAACGAGAAACAAAGAAAACAAAGAAAACCAAACAAAAAAACAATGAAAAGGAAAAGGAAAAAAAAACTATGAAAAACCGAAGGCAACCATGCAAAATGGTGAAAACCAGAACAAACAAAGCTACAATAAATGGCCGACCTAGTAGAGGGGCTGCTAGAGGTGAGACGTAACTCTGCCTCGGAACAGACATATATAGCGTTGGCGCGATTAGATTGCGAGCTGACCTTTTAGGCAAGATTGCGAGAGCTGGCACGGGACGGCCCTCCTCGGGCGTTTGTGCACCGCTGGGCTGGGGGTGGCGACGGTGGCGGCTGGTGGAGGCACGTGGTGGGCTGTTGGGAGGTCAGCGGGGCGTGCCTGCGTTGTGGGCTGCGTCGGGGCGGTGGCTGCCCGATCCAGATCTGGCGGGCTGCTCCTCCGGCTGGTTGCACGTGGGCGGTGCGGGCCTAGGTGACGAGGTGCAGCTATACCCGGCGGCCGTTGGGCACTGGTGGTGGTTGGAGTGGGGGCGCGCCACGGTGGGCTGGCCGGCGACGTCGGCAGCTTGGTTGGCCTCATCCAAGGTGCGGGTCGGTGCGGGTGGTGGCGCAAGCTTGGTGTCGTCCCCGTGTCGGTGGCGCTGGGTGGCGAATGCAGACCTCCTTCCCCTAGCTCTAGGCCGGCAGCATGGTGGCGAGCCGGGTCTCGTGCTCGGGCTGATCTTGGCGAGGCCCGGGGAGAGTCGGAGTTGACCCTTCGGGTTGGTGTGCTTGGGCTCGATCCTGGTGGTGCCGGTGGGTGTGGAGGTTCTTCTCCTTGTGGGTACGGTGTGAGTTGGTGGTGGTCGGGGATCTGCTACAATTTCAGGCAGATCAGTGCTAAGAGCCATGGACATGGCGTCGTGCGAGCGCTCTCGGCGACGACCGTCGGGAGTCAAGGGGTAGTGTCTTCTCCGGTCCACCGGGATTGGATGGAGACGCAGGCGTGGGTGCCTCCTATTGTGGAGGCGACGACCCATACTCTGTGGCTGATGCCAGGCTAGGAGTGAAAGGAGATCCCTTTTACTCATCCTACCATGGTGGATGCAACGTGACGTGGATGGTTAGTGGAGCCTTGGACATGGATGACGAGGTAGCGGCCCCGGATGGCGGTCCGCATGGTTGACTCTCCGGCGGGCACCATGGCGGCGGTGATGGCACTCTCTCTTGGTCGTGTGGGTGGCAAGAGGTGGTGTAGTGGGTGGCTCAAGAGACCTCGTTTAGGGACAAGGTGGAGTTGCAGAGCGAAAGCTCGGCGCTTTATCGCCGACAACGGCAACGATCGCGGGTGCCATTAACTTCCTGAAGACGTCGCCGTGGTGCTCCTCTCCGTGTCCGGGTTCCGGGTGAAAACCTATGTCTATTGGGACTCGGCAACGGCGACGCCTAGTGCCGTTTTCCCTCCTGGGGGCGTTGTCGTGGAAGTTAGGTGCTATAGGGCTTAGGGTGGTGTTGTTCTTAGTTCTTCCTATACTCTATTTCGGTTGTGTAGCCATGTGCGTGTTGCGTGATCAGTTTGACCGATAAATATCTTCTTAGAATATGTAGGAGCCAATATGGGCATCCAGGTTCCTCTATTGGTTATTGACCAGAGAGGTTTCTCGGTCATGTCTACATAGTTCTCGAACCCGTAGGGTCCGCACGCTTAACGTTCGTTGACGATATAGTGTTATATGAGTTATATGATTTGGTGACCTAATGTTATTCGAAGTCCCGGATGAGATCACGGACATGACGAGGAGTCTCAAAATGGCCGAGAGGTAAAGATCGATATATAGGAAAATGGTATTTGGACACCGAAAGTGTTTCGGGACGTACCGGGAAGGAATCGGGTCACTCTTGGGGAACGTAGTAATTTCAAAAATTTCCTACGCACACGCAAGATCATGGTGATGCATAGCAACGAGAGGGGAGAGTGTTGTCTACATACCCTCGTAGACCGAAGCGGAAGCGTTGACGCAACATAGAGGAAGTAGTCGTACGTCTTCCCGATCCGACTGATCCAAGCACCGTTACTCCGGCACCTCCGAGTTCTTAGCACACGTTCAGCTCGATGACGCTCCCTGGGCTCCGATCCAGCAAAGCTTCGGGGATGAGTTTCGTCAGCACGACGGCGTGATGACGATGATGATGTTCTACCGACGCAGGGCTTCGCCTAAGCACCGCAACGATATGACCGAGGTGGAATATGGTGGAGGGGGGCACCGCACACGGCTAAGGAACGATCACGAAGATCAACTTGTGTGTCCATGGGGTGCCCCCTGCCCCTGTATATAAAGGAGTGGAGGAGGGGAGGGCCGGCCCTCTCTATGGTGCGCCCTAGGGGAGTCCTACTCCCACCGGGAGTAGGATTCCCCCTTTCCTAGTCCAACTAGGAGTCCTTCCATGTATTAGGACTAGGAGACAAGGAAGAGGAAGAGGGAAGGGAAGGAAGGAGGGGGCGCCGCCCCTCCCCCTAGTCCAATTTGGACTAGCCAATGGGGGGGGGGCGCGGCCTGCCTCTCCCTCTCCCCTAAAGCCCAATAAGGCCCATATACTTCCTCCCCCGTATTACCGTAACTCCCCGGTACTCCCGAAAATACCCGAATCATTCAGAACCTTTCCGATGTCCGAATATAGTCGTCCAATATATCGATCTTTACGTCTCGACCATTTCGAGACTCCTCGTCATGTCCCCGATCTCATCCGGGACTCCGAACTCCTTCGTTACATCAAAACTCCTAAACTCATAATATAACTGTCATCGAAACCTTAAGCGTGCGGACCCTACGGTTCGAGAACAATGTAGACATGACCGAGACATGTCTCCGATCAATAACCAATAGCGGGACCTGGATGCCCATATTGGCTCCTACATATTCTACGAAGATCTTTATTGGTCAGACCGCATAACAACATACGTTGTTCCCTTTGTCATCGGTATGTTACTTGCCCGAGATTCGATCGTCGGTATCCAATACCGAGTTCAATATCGTTACCGGCAAGTCTCTTTACTCGTTCCGTAATACATCATCTCACAACTAACATATTAGTTGTACTGCTTGCAAGGCTTATGTGATGTGCATTACCGAGAGGGCCCAGAGATACCTCTCCGACATTCGGAGTGACAAATCCTAATCTCGAAATACGCCAACCCAACAAGTACCTTTGGAGACACCTGTAGAGCACCTTTATAATCACCCAGTTACGTTGTGACGTTTGGTAGCACACAAAGTGTTCCTCCGGTAAACGGGAGTTGCATAATCTCATAGTCATAGGAACATGTATAAGTCATGAAGAAAGCAATAGCAACATACTAAACGATCGGGTGCTAAGCTAATGGAATGGGTCATGTCAATCAGATCATTCAACTAATGATGTGACCTCATTAATCAAATAACAACTCTTTGTTCATGGTTAGGAAACATAACCATCTTTGATTAACGAGCTAGTCAAGTAGAGGCATACTAGTGACACTCTGTTTGTCTATGTATTCACACATGTATTATGTTTCCGGTTAATACAATTCTAGCATGAATAATAAACATTTATCATGAAATAAGGAAATAAATAATAACTTTATTATTGCCTCTAGGGCATATTTCCTTCAGTCTCCCACTTGCACTAGAGTCAATAATGTAGTTCACATCGCCATGTGATTTACCAGCAATAGTTCACATCACCATGTGATTAACACCCACAGTTCACATCGATATGTGATCAACACCCAAAGGGTTTACTAGAGTCAGTAATCTAGTTCACATTGCTATGTGATTAACACCCAAAGAGTACTAAGGTGTGATCATGTTTTGCTTGTGAGAGAAGCTTAGTCAACGAGTCTGCCAAAATTCAGATCCGTATGTATTTTGCAAGTTTCTATGTCTACAATGCTCTGTACGGAGCTACTTTAGCTAATTGCTCCCATCTTTAATATGTATCTAGATTGAGACTTAGAGTCATCTAGATTAGTGTCAAAACTTGTATCGACGTAACCTTTTACGACGAACCTTTTTGTCACGTCCATAATCGAGAAACATATCCTTATTTCACTAAGGATAATTTTGACCGCTGTCCAGTGATCTACATCTAGATCACTATTGTACTCCCTTGCTAAACACAGTGTAGGACATACAATAGATCTGGTACACAGCATGGCATACTTTATAGAACCTATGGCCAAGGCATAGGGAATGACTTTCATTCTCTTTCTATCTTCTGCCGTGGTCGGGTTTTGAGTCTTACTCAATTTCACACCTTGTAACACAGGCAAGAACTTCTTTATTTGACTGTTCCATATTGAACTACTTCAAAATCTTGTCAAGGTATGTATTCATTGAAAATTTATCAAGCGTCTTGATCTATCTCTATAGATCTTGATGCTTAATATGTAAGCAGCTTCACTGAGGTCCTTCTTCGAAAAACTCCTTTCAAATACTCCTTTATGCTTTGCAGAATAATTCTACATTTTTTCCGTTCAACTATATGTCATTTACATATACTTATCAGAAATGTTGTAGTGCTCCCACTCACTTTCTTGTAAATACAGGCTTCACCGTAAGTCTGTATAAAACTATATGCTTTGATCAATTTATCAAAGCGTGTATTCCAACTCCGAGATGCTTGCACCAGTCCATAGACGGATCGCTGGAGCTTGCATATTTTGTTAACACCTTTAGGATCGACAAAACCTTCTAGTTGCATCGTATACAACTCTTCTTTAATAAATCCATTAAGGAATGCAGTTTTGTTTATCCATTTGCCGGATTTCATAAAATGCGGTAATTGCTAACATGATTCGGACAGACTTAAGCATAGATACGAGTGAGAAACTCTCATCGTAGTCAACACCTTGAACTTGTCGAAAACCTTTTGTGACAATTCTAGCTTTGTAGATAGTAACACTACTATCAGCGTCCGTCTTCCTCTTGAAGATCCATTTATTTTCTATGGCTTGCCGATCATCGGGCAAATCCATCAAAGTCCATACTTTGTTCTCATACATGGATCATATCTCAGATTTCATGGCCTCAAACCATTTCGCGGAATCTGGGCTCATCATCGCTTCCTCATAGTTCGCAAGTTCGTCATGGTCTGGTAACATGACTTCCAGAACAGGATTACCGTACCACTCTGGTGCGGATCTCACTCTGGTTTACCTACGAGATTCGGTAGTAACTTGATCTGAAGTTACATGATCATCATCATTAGCTTCCTCACTAATTGGTGTAGTGGTCACAGGAACAGATTTCTGTGATGAACTACTTTCTAATAAGGGATAAGGTACAATTACCTTATCAAGTTCTACTTTCCTCCCACTCACTTCTTTCGAGAGAAACTTCTTCTCTAGAAAGTATCCATTCTCAGCAACGAATGTCTTGCCTCTGGATCTGTGATAGAAGGTGTACCCAACTGTCTCCTTTGGGTATCCTATGAAGACATATTTCTCCGATTTGGGTTTGAACTTATCAGGATGAAACTTTTCACATAAGCATCACAACCCCAAACTTTAAGAAACAACAACTTTGGTTTCTTGCTAAACCACAGTTCATATAGTGTCGTCTCAACGGATTTAGATGGTGCCCTATTTAACGTGAATGTAGCTGTCTCTAATGCATAACCCCAAAAATGATAGTGGTAGATCGGTAAGAGACATCATAGATTGTACTATATCCAATAAAGTACGGTTATGACGTTCGGACGCACCATTACGCTGTGGTGTTCCAGGTGGCATGAGTTTGTGAAACTATTCCACATTGTTTTAATTGAAGACCAAACTCGTAACTCAAATATTTGTCTCCGCGATCAGATCGTAGGAACCTTATTTTCTTGTCACGATGATTTTCCACTTCACTCTGAAATTCTTTGAACTTTTCAAATGTTTCAGACTAGTGTTTCATTAAGTAGATATACTCATATCTGCTCAAATCATCTGTGAAGGTCAGAAAATAATGATACCCGCCGCGAGCCTTAACACTTATCGAATCGCATACATCAATATGTATTATTTCCAACAAGTCAGTTTCTCGCTCCATTGTTCCGGAGAACGGAGTTTTAGTCATCTTGCCCATAAGGCATGGTACGCAAGCATCAAGTGATTCATAATCAAGTGATTCCAAAATCCCATCAGCATGGAGTTTCTTCATGCGCTTGACACCAATATGACCTAAACGGCGGTGCCACAAATAGCTTGCACTATCATTATTAACTTTGCATCTTTTGGCTTCAATATCATGAATATGTGTATCACTACAATCGAGATCCAACGAACCATTTTCATTGGGCGTGTAACCATCTAAGGTTTTATTCATGTAAACAGAACAACAATTTATTCTCTTACTTAAATGAATAACCGTATTGCAATAAACATGATCAAATCATATTCATGCTCAACGCAAACACCAAATAACACTTATTTAGGTTCAACACTAATCCCGAAAGTATAGGGAGTTTGCGATGATGATCATATTAATCTTGGAACCACTTCCAACACACATTGTCACTTCACCCTTAACTAGTCTCTGTTTATTCTGCAACTCCCGTTCCGAGTTACTAATCTTAGCAACTGAACTAGTATCAAATACTGAGGGATTGCTATAAACACTAGTAAAATACATAACAATAATCTGTATATCAAATATACCTTTGTTCACTTTGCCATCCTTCTTATCTGCCAAATACTTGGGGCAGTTCCGCTTCCAGTGACCAGTCCCTTTGAAGTAGAAGCACTTAGTCTCAGGCTTAGGACTAGACTTGGGCTTCTTCACTTGAGCAGCAACTTGCTTGCTTCTTTCTTGAAGTTCCCCTTTTTTCCTTTGCCCTTTTCTTGAAACTAGTGATCTTGTCAACCATCAACACTTGATGCTCTTTCTTGATTTCTACCTTCGTCGATTTCAGCATCACGAAGAGCTTGGGAATTGTTTCCGTTATCCCTTGCATATTATAGTTCATCACGAAGTTCTACTAACTTGGTGATGGTGACTAGAGAATTCTGTCAATCACTATCTTATCTGGAAGATTAACTCCCACTTGATTCAAGCGATTGTAGTACCCAGACAATCTGAGCACATGCTCACTAGTTGAGCGATTCTCCTCCATCTTTTAGCTATAGAACTTGTTGGAGACTTCATATCTCTCAACTCGGGTATTTGCTTGAAATATTAACTTCAACTCCTGGAACATCTCATATGCTCCATGACGTTCAAAACGTCTTTGAAGTCCCGATTCTAAGCCGTTAAGCATGGTGCACTAAACTATCATGTAGTCATCATATTGAGCTAGCCAAACGTTCATAACGTTTGCATCTGCTCCTGCAATAGGTCTGTCACCTAGCGGTGCACCAAGGACATAATTCTTCTGTGCAACAATGAGGATAAACCTCAGATCATGGATCCAATCCGCATCATTGCTACTAACATCTTTTCAACACAGTTTTCTCTAGGAACATATCAAAATAAACATAGGGAAGCAACAACGCGAGCTATTGATCTACAACATAGATATGCTAATACTACCAGGACTAAGTTCATGATAAATTAAAGTTCAATTAATCATATTACTTAAGAACTCCCACTTAGATAGACATCCCTCTAATCCTCTAAGTGATCACGTGATCCAAATCAACTAAACCATAACCGATCATCACGTGAAATGGATTAGTCTTCAATGGTGAACATCATTATGTTGATCATATCTACTATATGATTCACGCTCGACCTTTCAGTCTCCGTGTTCCGAGGCCATATCTGCATATGCTAGGATCGTCAAGTATAACCCGAGTATTCTGCGTGTGCAAAACTGGCTTGCACCCGTTGTAGATGGACGTAGAGCTTATCACACCCGATCATCACGTGGTGTCTGGGCACGACGAACTTTGGCAAAGGTGCATACTCAGGGAGAACACTTCTTGATATTTTAGTGAGAGATCATCTTATAATGCTACCGTCAATCGAAGCAAGATAAGATGCATAAAAAAGATAAACATCACATGCAATCAATATAAGTGATATGATATGGCCATCATCATCTTTGTGCTTGTGATCTCCATCTCCGAAGCACCGTCATGATCACCATCGTCACCGGCGCGACACCTTGATCTCCATCGTAGCATCGTTGTCGTCTCGCCAATCTTATGCTTCTACGACTATCGCTACCGCTTAGTGATAAAGTAAAGCATTACAGGGCGATTGCATTGCATACAATAAAGCGACAACCATATGGCTCCTGCCAGTTGCCGATAACTCAGTTACAAAACATGATCATCTCATACAATAAAATTTAGCATCATGTCTTGACCATATCACATCACAACATGCCCTGCAAAAACAAGTTAGACGTCCTCTACTTTGTTTGTTGCAAGTTTTACGTGGCTGCTACGGGCTTAAGCAAGAACCAATCTCACCTATGCATCAAAACCACAACGATAGTTTGTCAAATAGACTCCGTTTGAACCTTCACAAGGACCGGGCATAGCCATACTCGGTTCAACTAAAGTTGGAGAAACTGACACCCGCCAGCCACCTGTGTGCAAAGCACGGCGGTAGAACTAGTCTCGCGTAAGCTTACGCGTAATGTCGGTCCGGGCCGCTTCATCCAACAATACCGCCGAACCAAAGTATGACATGCTGGTAGGCAGTATGACTTATATCGCCCACAACTCACTTGTGTTCTACTCGTGCATATAACATCAAACCATAAAAACCTAGGCTCGGATGCCACAGTTGGGGAACGTAGTAATTTCAAAAATTTCCTACGCACACGCAAGATCATGGTGATGCATAGCAACGAGAGGGGAGAGTGTTGTCTACGTACCCTCGTAGACCGAAGCGGAAGCGTTGACGCAACGTAGAGGAAGTAGTCGTACGTCTTCCCGATCCGACTGATCCAAGCACCGTTACTCCGGCACCTCCGAGTTCTTAGCACACGTTCAGCTCGATGACGCTCCCCGGGCTCCGATCCAGCAAAGCTTCGGGGATGAGTTTCGTCAGCACGACGGCGTGATGACGATGATGATGTTCTACCGACGCAGGGCTTCGCCTAAGCACCGCAACGATATGACCGAGGTGGAATATGGTGGAGGGGGGCACCGCACACGGCTAAGGAACGATCACGAAGATCAACTTGTGTGTCCAAGGGGTGCCCCCTGCCCCCGTATATAAAGGAGTGGAGGAGGGGAGGGCCGGCCCTCTCTATGGCGCGCCCTAGGGGAGTCCTACTCCCACCGGGAGTAGGATTCCCCCTTTCCTAGTCCAACTAGGAGTCCTTCCATGTATTAGGACTAGGAGACAAGGAAGAGGAAGAGGTAAGAGAAGGAAGGAGGGGGCGCCGCCCCTCCCCCTAGTCCAATTCGGACTAGCCAATGGGGGGGCGCGCGGCCTGCCTCTCCCTCTCCCCTAAAGCCCAATAAGGCCCATCTACTTCCTCCCCCGTATTCCCGTAACTCCCCGGTACTCCCGAAAATACCCGAATCATTCAGAACCTTTCCGATGTCCGAATATAGTCATCCAATATATCGATATTTACATCTCGACCATTTCGAGACTCCTCGTCATGTCCCCGATCTCATCCGGGACTCCGAACTCCTTCGGTACATCAAAACTCATAAACTCATAATATAACTGTCGTCGAAACCTTAAGCGTGCGGACCCTACGGTTCGAGAACAATGTAGACATGACCGAGACATGTCTCCGATCAATAACCAATAGCGGGACCTGGATGCCCATATTGTCTCCTACATATTCTACGAAGATCTTTATCGATCAGACCGCATAACAACATACGTTGTTCCCTTTGTCATCGGTATGTTACTTGCCCGAGATTCGATCGTCGGTATCCAATACCTAGTTCAATATCGTTACCGGCAAGTCTCTTTACTCGTTCCGTAATACATCATCTCACAACTAACATATTAGTTGTACTGCTTGCAAGGCTTATGTGATGTGCATTACCGAGAGGGCCCAGAGATACCTCTCCGACATTCGGAGTGACAAATCCTAATCTCGAAATACGCCAAGCCAACAAGTACCTTTGGAGACACCTGTAGAGCACCTTTATAATCACCCAGTTATGTTGTGACGTTTGGTAGCACACAAAGTGTTCCTCTGGTAAACGGGAGTTGCATAATCTCATAGTCATAGGAACATGTATAAGTCATGAAGAAAGCAATAGCAACATACTAAACGATCAGGTGCTAAGCTAATGGAATGGGTCATGTCAATCAGATCATTCAACTAATGATGTGACCTCGTTAATCAAATAACAACTCTTTGTTCATGGTTAGGAAACATAACCATCTTTGATTAACGAGCTAGTCAAGTAGAGGCATACTAGTGATACTCTGTTTGTCTATGTATTCACACATGTATTATGTTTCCGGTTAATACAATTCTAGCATGAATAATAAACATTTATCATGAAATAAGGAAATAAATAATAACTTTATTATTGCCTCTAGGGCATATTTCCTTCAGTCACCGGAAGGGGTTCCGCGCGCCACCCTCCCCTACCTTTCCCCTCACTCCAAATAAGGAAAAAAAAGGGGGCGCGGCTTGGGAGGGACCCCAAGTAGGATTCCTCCTACTTGGGCGCCTCCTTTGGTTGTTCCTCCCTCCCTCCCACCTATATATATGTGGGAGGGGGCGCCTAACACACACCAGACAATTTTTTAGCCGTGTGCGGCGCCCCCCTCCACCGTTTATACCCCGGTCATATTTTCGTAGTGCTTAGGAGAAGCCCTGTGAGGATCACTTCGCCATCACCGTCACCACGCCGTCGTGCTGACGGAACTCATTTACTACATCGACGTCTTGCTGGATCAAGAAGGCGAGGGACGTCACCGAGCTGGACGTGTGGAGAACGCAGAGGTGTCGTGCGTTCGGTCCTTGATCGGTTGAAGCACGAAGACCTACAAGATGTAGCTTTTGTGATCGGGGTGAATCCATCAAACACCTCTTTCTTGATTTCCCGTTGGCAAAAAATTTATGGCGGACGGTTCACATAGCCTTTAATATTACTCCTCAGAATACTATCATCACGTGATTTGGGATGTGGCTTGACGGGATAGATTCTGAAACAGCGAGACACATTCGTGTAGGAGTATGTGCTTTATTATGGGCAGTATGGAACTGCAGAAATGATATGGTCTTTAACAGAACAACAAATATTCATTTTTTGCAGGTCATCTTCCGAGCCACTACGTTGATCCGTATGTGGTCGCTACTCACTCCGACGGAGGTCAGGGAGTGTATGGTTACTGGATCTATCTGATGGGAGATGGTAGCACGGGCTATTTTCAACCAGTTTGGATGGCGGTCATGTAATAGGATAGACAATTAGTTTTCCTATCTTTTCTTATGCCAGCCGGTTGTGGGTTTACTTTTATTTTTCTGCTCTTTGTGAGCATTTGTGTTCTTTTGTTTGAGACATCAAGACCTGAGTTGAACTTATTTGCTTATTAATAATATGGCCGTATGCATCGTTCTGATGCAGAGGCCGGGGAGCTCCCCCTTTTGAAAAAAAAGTGGCTGCAGATGAGGTGTCACACACCCAGAAAAGACAAGTAAGAACTTGAACCATGAGAGGAATATAATAAGAGAAAATAGATGGTGAGGAGGTGGGACATTGTAGGAAGGTCTACGTTGTTAGAGATACGACAAGGAAATAGAGAGTGAAGAAGATCAAATCAACACAGAGGGACACAAGATTTTAATGTGGAAACCCCCTCTAATGAGAAGGGGAAAAAACCACGGGTGCCAGCCAGTGAAACATCACTATATACGGAGAAGTTACAAATGCCGGGGATTTACAACGATGATCTTATCCCGCGCGGTGGCTTAAAAAAAATATACAGCAGTGGCCACCTAGGTCGATACTGATCCATACCCATACGCGGCCCAAGCCTCTCAGCGACTGGCCTCTGCTCCACTCCGTAAGAAATTAACCGCCATATGAATTTGGATCACGGCATACCAAATGTAGGCGCGGTCAATGTCCAAATGGCACCGGGGAATCTATGTCACGACATGGGTGGCCGTTGTGTAACAATTATGCCTTCTCTTCTATCTGACATGCAGTTTCGAATAGAAATATTAAGTTTTGCACACCAAAGTTTTCGGAGAGGAAGGAAAAGATACCTAGGTGACATGTAGTTTCTTCAGTGGCGGCAAGGAAGCAACAATCACACATGCAAATACAGAAAACATACGATGCAAGTTGGGCATGGCTCACGTGGCTTGACCCAGTAGTAAAAACCTATTCCATTATTATTTTAAATAGTGTGCACAAAGCGGGGTGTTCATAAATATGCAATGTGAAGCAAAAACGTAGAACTTACGTGCACTAACCACTACTAGAAAAAGGGCTACTAATGGCGCACCTAATTTGGCCATTAATGGCGCATTAGTGGTGCGCCATTACTAGCACGCCATTAGTAATATTTACTAATGGCGCACCACTGGTGCGCCATTAGTATGCCTCCCAGGGGCCATGTATAGCCAGGTGCTTTGGCATACTAATGGCGCATCACGACGGGATGCGCCATTAGTAACCTCGGCATACTAATGGCGCACTGCTTAAAGATGCGCCATTAGTATCCTCTGGCATACTAATGGCGCACTGTGATGTGATGCGCCATTAGTATGAATATTAGTTTTTTTTTAATTTTTTAATTTTCTGTTTTTTTGCACAGGTTACAAATTGTATAATTGGACAACATATAGACAACACACATCAACAACAGATTCATCGAATACAACAGAAGATTAGTCTCTGAATACAATTCATCATATTAGTCTCCGAATACAATTCATCATATTAGTCTCCGAATTGAAAAGACCGAACAAAGATAGAACATTATATTACAAGTCCCGAGACCGCGAGTAGCGAGTTTGTCTTCACATTACAAGTCGATATCGATCATCTAAACTACCATCACATAGAAGAGAGCTGCGGTCATCACGATGAGCATCATCACGATGGAACTCGTCTTCCTCCGGTTCCTCCAACGCTCCCTCCCCTCTCCCGCTAGATAGCGGGCGTATCTAGATTCGGCCTCGGCCCTAGTGGTGTACCCTTTGTAACTGTTACCGCTGAATCGGTGAACCTGTCTCCGACACTCCTCCCAGTCGTCGTAGACTCCGGGAACCTTACCCTTGTAGACGACATACGACGGCATCGCTATGCACTAGCCAAACGAAACGTTAGTACCAATTCACAGACAATACATAAGCAATATATAAGTATGCAACAGAACGATCGGAAGAGAAAAGCAAGACATTAATAGCATCAATTACATCTAAGTTGAACGATTCTTGAAACCAAAGAGACATACTACAAGTTCATTAAAGTTTAATTACAACATGAGCCAATCGATGTTTCAGAACTAGACACAGCATCACTGCTTTCGACTCGACTCAAGGGACCGGAGCATGGATGAAGCCGCCGTCTATCATGGGAGTCATGAAATTACGGGCGTTGTCAGCCTGCATTTGTAGCATTTCGTCTATCTCACTGTTGGACGGTTGATTTCTAAGGTAGAACTGCCCCGAGGCACGAAGGACATCTTGATGGATGATTTCCGCAAACTCCGACTGGATGCGAAAGAATTCTTGTCTGATGTCCGCGTCCTGGATTGCCGACACGCTCGCGGCCCAATCTTTGAGTTTACTCGGTAGCAGAAGTTGATGATGGTCCCGTACGATCGCCCGCATGTGATGGATGGCATAGTAGGCACCCTTCTGACCGCCAGGCGGCTGCTTGACGCAACAGAACGTCGTATTGTGGGAGAACACGTGCTTGCCGTACTTACGAATTGGCCTGTTGAAGGTGCCTCCAGATTGGGCGTAGCCGGGGAGAACATCATCAAGAACCTTCTTGACATTTGTGTAGTCTACGTTCGACTGACGGTCCGGGTCGAAATACGTGGCCATGGAATATTTGGGGCTTAGGAGGATGAGCGTGCAAGGTGTGTCACTGCAGAAAAGACGGAATGTTAAAAGAAAAACGATTGAAATCTAAGAATTCGTATGTTACGGGGCGGTTGAGGGGAGGACTTACTCGGGAAAGTAAGGCACGAGGAAGTTATCCTTATCTGGGTTTGCCAGAATGACGCCTTCGAGGTAAGAACTCGCGAATTGCCGGTGCCCAGCGCTGCCCAAGATCTTGGCACGCATGTAGAAGGGGTCGACTATCACGATGTCCGGGGTCTTGTCGCGAATGATCCGCATCTCCATACTCAGCGAAAATAGCCGAACGAAGGTGTAGTGCAACGGATGAAGGTTCAACATAGCGTGGATGTCGTCAAACCGCAGGACGATCGTACCCCCGATGGAGTTATCCACAAAGCCCTTGCCCTCTGGCACCTTGGCCATGAAAACTGGGTATGCCACATCCTTCTCTTTGAGACGCCGCTTCTCCAAAGAAAGAACACTGTCATGCAGACTCCGCATAGCACCGGCTGCAACATCGAGCATATTTCTCGGTAGCATCAGCCTACCCGCCACATGCACCCTCCTCATTAAATCCTCAGGTGAAGGTGGTCCGTCCTGAGCACGGATTGTACTCGGTGCCGACTGGCCCGCACCCTTGTTAGTCTTTCTTTTGCGTGCCTTCTTCTTCTCCTGTAATGGGACCGAGTTCTGCTCACAGACCGCCTTCTTGAGTGTGTTGGGGCTGAGAATATTTCGCACCTCGCCTATCTGAGGCTCGGTGAAGTCGGCAGCTGGAGGCGTCTCCTGAGAGCTGAACGGCAGACGACGCCTGTTGCAACTTGGCTTCTCCGCGGTACCAGCTAGATCGCGCACGTCTTTTGTTGGGTTGGGTTCTTGAGAAGGAGGCCCCATGAAGTCGCCATCGTACCCATGATCGGCAAAGTACTGATCGACGTTGGCAAATGTATCGTCGTCGTCGTCGTTCTGATCCTGTGCCATATGCATGTTTGGATCCAGTGGCATAGGGATGTCCGGCACCGTTGCGGCGGTCTTGCCATGGGGCCGACTTGGCGCCGACACGACTGGCGGTGTTGTCTTTGGGGTGGTGTCCCCCGCCCCCAAACGAATCTGGCTCTTCGGCCAAAGCAGGGGCCAGCTCAGGCAGGCGCTGAGGGTCATCACGTCATCATCGTCGGCCCCAACGGGTCGAATCGGAGGTAACAACTCGTCGCAGCCTGGCAGCACCCGAACCAGTTGAACCCTAAACAAGTTGGGTGGCATCTGGGTACCGTGGAACAAGGGGTTGCCCGGTTGAACGATTTTGCCCTTGGCGACATCGACCAACTCATTGTTCACGAAGTGCAGGAGAGTGCACGGAACGTCGGCGGCGCCCTGCGAAAACATGTAGGGCGTCAGGGATGCCCAGTCAAAGGCAATGAGATGAAGTCCTCGGCCGAGAGAGGCTTAATTAGTTACCGTGATGATGGCGTCGAGCTCGGCTAATGTCGAGGCACCGCCAACGGCGGGCGTGCAGTTGACGGAGGGGCCGCTTGCTGCAGAGGTGCCGGCCGGCGTACACCCGGGTGCATTAAGCTCCCGTGCCGGCGTCGGAGACACCAATGCCGCCTCCGTCGGAGACACCAATGGCCCCGCCATCGCGTTCTGCGAGTTGCTGGCCGTGAAGCTAGGAATCGGGGGCGGCCCCTGTTGGCCGCCCGCAATCCACGCACTCAACCCCTGGATCAAGGTAGGCACAATGGCGGTGATCGTCGCTCCGAGTTGTTGTTGCACTTGCTCTTGGACAATCTCCGGAATCCGCGCCACCTGTACCTTGAGTTCTTGAACCTCGCGCGCCTGGCTTTCCGAGCTGGTCTTTTTCTCCTTTCGTCCACCAGTGTTATAGTATGACCCCCATTTTGTCGACAAGCCTTTGCCGGCCACACGACCAGCTGACGTCGGCTTACTGAGCTTATCCTTGTTCTTCATTACATTCAATGCCCTATTTAGAGTGGTGTCCCAAGGGTTGCTCTTAGTCGACCCCGCGCTACTGCTTTCTGTCGCCTGCGGAAGGAATGTGAACCATTTAGAAATTTGGCTTCATTAATTAGAATGCAACCATATGGAGCTAATTATGCGGGGGTGTATTCCTTACCAGAACAAGCTCAAGCGCCCTGGTCTTCGGATCCGTGGTAAGCTCCTTTGTTTTCGGGTCCTTCTTGTACCGGGCCCTGACATAGTTCCTGGTCTGCTTGTCACCGTATTTATCGAAGAGGGGCGGTAGGCCTTGCTCGGCACGGTCCGCCTCCTCCTTGTCCCATATAGGCTCCGCCACTCTGTAACCGCCGGGACCGAGTGTGTGTTCCCCTAAGTTCAGCTCCCGCATTTCTTTCCCCCACTTACTTGATTCGGAGTGTGCGGTGCTCGAGCAATTGATCTTGAAGTCGTTGTAGTCATCTTCGGTGATCGAAGGATTTTTCTCCTTGATCTTCTCATAACTCTCACCTTTCTCGATCATTCTCTTCACATTGCTTTTCCAAGTAGACAGGGCCTTGCTCATCTTCGTGAGGGCAGCATTGTTCACTTTATTCCCTTTGAGGCTTGTGTTTTCAAATTCAGCGGGGAACTTGTATCGTTCGTGCAGCTTTGTGAAGAGGAGGTTGCGCAAATTCCCTCGGTCAGGATGCCTCAGGTTCTCGGTGTTGATCGAGACGGTGCTCCGGAGAATGCACCCGAGCTGAAGCGAGTACCCCTTGACTATTCGTTCGGGCGCCGTTGGATTCCCGTCGGAGTCCACTTCAGTAACTTCCTCCTTGAGGGTGCGGTGCACGGTCGGGCGCCGGTCCTTCCGTTGCCTCTTCTGGCTGCCATCTATGCGTGCGCCGCCATCATCAGTGGTGGCATCCTCGGCGGCACCATCAGTGGTGGCATTAGTGGGGTCATCCTCGGCGGCACCATCAGTGGTCTCAGGATCGGTGGGGAAGGCGGCGTCCTCATACAAGTGAGGTTGTTCCTCCATCTCCTGGGACAGCTCCCAGAATGCCTTGCCGCCCGAACCCCCGGCCTCATCGTTGTTGGCCATGTTTCTCTCTAAATAGGAACAAAGTTTGGTCAAAAAGTTGGTTATTGACAAGGAACAAGATCATGGTCTCATCATTTAGGGTTTGTCGACACCGAGGCATCCTAAAAGCTAAGCTTTTATCATTGAGGGTTTTTCGACGCCGAGGCACCCTAAAAGCCTAAGCTTTCATCATTTCGGTTTTTATCGACACAGAGGCACCCTAAAAGCCATGCATTAGTCACAAGTACGCCGGGGCACTTGATCCTACTTAATTAACTACTAAGATACCCCGGCCCATGCATTAGTCACAAGTACCCCATATGTCCTATTTTTAGCAAAGTCATGCTAAAATTCACGGAAAATTTCAGCATGACCTTTGCTGAAAATAGGACATATGGAGTACCCGAATTTGCCGGAACGGAAGTTAATCGACATTCCGGCAAACTCAAGGGCCTCTCGGGGTACCTGCAAAATCATTATCCAATGAAGGAATTGTGCCGCACACTGCTGCCTCACACTGCTGCGAAAATCATTATCGACATGCTGAACTTGCATTTCACTCTGCATAGCTGAACAGTCTAACAACCAGAAATATATAACAAGAACTGCACTGCAACGATACAAAGAATATATAACTAGAATGAGCCTCAAATAAAAAAACAAAAATTATGGAAAGCATGAGGGTTACACTATAACTATAGGAAAATTTACACTGTTATTAGGGGAAGTTTTATACTGTAATTACATATAAGAAGCATCAGGGCTACACTGAAAATTGCTGAGCTTACACTAAAAAAATCTGCACTGCAGGGCTTGTACACACAAATTCAGTGAGATGATCTAACACTGACAAAATAAAGGAAACACCTACTGAACCAATACAGGGCTAAAAACACATGGGGATTACACTTTAAAACATCCAGTGAAAGGCACTAGAAAACCATATAGACACAGGAATAAAGCAGAGCTGACTCATTAAATCTGATACACTGAGAAAACCCTAAACTAGGGAAACTAATCACCTGCATCTAACCTACCAGGAGGTAACTGAACAAATTCAAGAACTATAACAGCAACACGAACCAATACAGAGATATGAAAGCACAAGTTACTAGCATTTGCCTAAAAACTTACTTCAGAACCAACACGAACCAATACAGATGCTCCCTTGCAGTAACAAGTCAAGAGATCTATGCTTGGAATCACAACCAACCAATACTTGATTACCAGGTCACAGAACTCCAACGATAAAAAACAGGGAAGCAGAACTAGAGGAGTGAAATCTCTGTATGTATATGAGGTGAGGTGAGGTGAGGTCAGGCAAAGTAAAACTCCACATACAGACATGAGTAGATGCACAACATAGCAAAAACTTAAGCAAGCAGAAACCCATCTTTCCACATTCATGTACCTCAGCAGAAAAATTGTGTAACTCACTTCTGAATGGGCAGCACCAGCTATATATGCATGGTTTCTCCAGTTCAACACAAAACACCAAGCTCCATCATGCTAACATAACATATTCAGGTGGGAATTCAGTATGACAGGACAACATGCTCCCTTGTAGTAACAAGTAGTACGTACTAATAATGTCTACAACTCCAAGCTTGGAATCACAACCAACCAAATGGGAGTCCATACTTGATTAACCAAGCAAGATTATTTCAGCCATCGACTAAGATAAGCCACACTAAAGATGAAAGGAAGAAAAGAGACAAAAAACACAAGAGTTATATGTTCAGTCGGAAGCCTGCAGGACAAACTGTTACACTTAATTACTCTAGAACAAACAGGAATTCAGAACAAACAACCAGGAATTATATGGCATATGCACTTGTTCGTCTTGTACAAGGAGAAGCTCTCACAACTCACAAGCAGTCCAAAAGAAACAGCAAGCACAATATAACGCCTGATTCAGGGACACAACTTTAATTTAGGGAAGAACTCCCACACACACAAAAAAAAAGGGGGGAAGCAGAACTAGAGGAGTGCAATCTCTATATATGAGATCAAGCAAAGTAAGATTGTAAAAAAAAGGTGTGGAGATCAGGCAAAGTAAAACCCTGCATACAGAGAGACACAGGGTAGTTGAAGTTTCGTTGCAGAACATATACAAAAATTAAGCAAGCACAAACCCCTCTAGTCTTTTGACATTCATGCATCTCTTGTCAGCTAATAGATAGAAAACATATATAGGGGGTCACCCAATCAATCTTATTCTCACTAGTAGCAACATATATAGATATATAAGTAGGTAGTTCAGTTTCGATTAAAGGGGTACTAGAAAGATAGATTAGAGTTCCTTACATACATACTGGACAGATATAAAACTTGGGAGCCATGACAATATATATATATATCCTTGGCCGCTTTCATTTTGGGCGACATGCAGGAGCCTAGCAATGGGCTCCTTAAGGGCATGCTGACTCTTTTTTTCTCTAAGCTATGTGCTATGCATATTTTTTTCACTAAATCAATCGCATAAGACCTCGGACGGGGTGGAGGCACCAGGGACGTCGGCGTCGGCGCAAAGCTGCGGCACGGCGGCCGGTCTAGGGCGCAGCGGCAGCTGGCTACAGGAGAGATTTCATAGCCGCACCGGGAAGGAGGGAAGAGGGAGCGGGGGGCTTACCGGAGCGGGAGGGGTCCGCCGACCTGCGACGTTCGAACGCGGCGCGGTCGGTGGGGGTGGTCGCCGCCCTGGTCGTACGGACTGGACCCGAGTCGCGTCGGGTCGAGTCGAGCCGGCTCGTGCGCGTGCCGCCTGTCGAGGGGCGGCGTCGAGGCGGCGGGGCAGCGGCGTCGGGAGAGGAGAGGGGAAGGGGATCGAGGGCGAGGGCGAGGGGCGGCGTCGAGGCGGCGGGGCAGCGGCGTCGGGAGAGGAGAGGGGAAGGGGATCGAGGGCGAGGGCGAGGGAGAGAGAGGGGATCGATAGGCTTGGCCGGGAGGAAGAATGGATGGGCGGGGGCGGCACAATACTAATGGCGCACCACCCCTCGGTGCGCCATAAGTACATCCATGCTAATGGCGCACCTCACCCTGGTGCGCCATTAGTATTTTTTTTTTGATTTCTGCTCGAGTCAACAGGTTATCTACCACCTGACCTGATCCACATCGAATCCCTCTACTAGCTCGACTGGTCAGCAGCCAGTTCTCACACCAGGAGGTCCTGGGTTTGATTCCCACGCTTCACAATTTTTTTTATCCATTTAAAAAGCTGTTTGATACTTATTTGTGTTTAAATATGTTCAAACTTGTTTAAATCATAACAGTAATAATTTTTTTTATAAGTCAGTAATAATTTTTTTAAAAATATCATCAAACAGTAATGCCGGTGGAGCGGGGGAGGGTGCGGGGGGTCGGCGGCGGCGGCCGGTGGATCGGGGGGTGCTCGGCGGTGAGTGGGACCGGATCTGGCGAGGTGGGATAGCGATCGAGATGGAGGGGGATCGAGATCGAGTGTCCATGAAATTTAAAAATATTCATGATAGTTCAAAAAGTGCCCATGAAATACAATCGAGAAATGAAGGCTACGATTTAATTAAGTACAATCTTCTTGCCCTTCTTTTTCGCAAATGGAGTTCTTCTGTGGAACGGACGTCCTTTAGGTAGGGTGGTCCTGCTTCTTCTTGTGGTGTATGCTGCCACTTCATCATCGTCGTCATGTTCGATCCTCGGGTCGCCGTACTTGTCGAAGTCTTGCTCATTGGCTACTCCATCCATTCCAATGATCTTCCTTTTGCCTCTCCTCACGACAACACGACTGGGCTTTGACGGGTCGGTAATGAAGAAGCATTGGTCCACTTGGGAAGCCAGTACCCATGGCTCATTTTTCGCGGTGACGTTTGCGCCCGCGGTCTTGGATTTGGCTTTGGGTATAACCATGGTGGTGAAATACCGGTCTTGTTTTAGGACGCTCTTGGCCCATCTGACACGGAACATTGGGACCTTCTCTCCAGCGTAGCTCAGCTCCCAGATCTCCTCGATCCTTCCGTAGTATCTGTCCTTGTTGTTACCGGTGTAGGATTCCATCGTTACCCCCCAGTTCTGATAACCATCGCTCTTCATGTCCTTGGCCTCGGTGTAGAATGTGTAGCCGTTGATATCGTACGCCTCATAGGTCATCAGGTTGTGCTCGGCGCCCTGTGAGAAGGCGAATATGAGTTGTTCTTCCGCGGAAGAATCCTCATGTAAAGGGTACGACAGAAGCTTCAGCTTGAACCAACGCGTGAAACATGAGTTGTGCTCTTTGAGTATATCTCCGTCCGTCCTCTGTTGGCCTCGGTCATTGTACGTCTTCTTAATAAAGGTTTTGTGCTCTACAACCCAAGGATCGACCACGTCTATGTGTTGTAGCGCGACTAGGTTTGCTCTTTCAAAGTCGGCGAGTCGACCCTCGAAGTCGACATGCATTTCACGGCGACCCTCACGGTGACCCCATCCAGCGAGCCTGCCGAGGTGCCTGTTGACGGGCAGACCAACGGGGTTCTTGATGCCTAGATAATTCGTGCAGTAGGAGATACACTCTTCGGTCAGAAAGCCCCTGGCTATGCTTCCCTCTGGACGTGACATGTTGCGAACGTATCCTTTGATGACAGCATTCATCCTTTTGAACGGCATCATGCTGTGCAGGAACGTCGGCCCGAGTTGGATGATATCCTCCACTATATGGACCAGCAGATGCACCATAACGTCGAAGAATGCGGGCGGGAAGTACATCTCAAGCTCGCATAGTATCACCACGATCATTTCCTGTAGCCTTCTGAGTTGCCTCACGCCAATCGACTTCCGAGAGATGATGTCGAAGAAGTTGCATAGGCCAAATAGCGTTTCACGGACGTGCGCGTCCATGATCCCACGGATTGCAACTGGAAGTATCTGCGTCATCAGCACGTGACAGTCGTGAGACTTCATCCCGCTGAACTTCTGCTTCGCTGGGTCTAGGTATCTGCTTATCTTCCCCGCGTAACCGTAAGGAAATTTTACTCCTAGGAGGCAGGTGAAAAACTGCTCGATCTCCTCCTGACTTAGAGTGAAGCACGCGGGAGGGTAGTCATTTCCAGTCTTCTTGGCCTTTTTGCCTTTGCGACGACTTTCTGTGTCCTGCTTCGCCTCATCATCATCATCATCATCATCATCATCATCATCATCATCATCATATATAGCGTGAAGCTCCTGCCTGATGCCCATTGATTTCAAGTCTGCCCTTGCTTTCGGCCCATCTTTGGTCCTCTCTGGCATGTTGAGCAGGGTACCAAGCAGACTCTCGCACACGTTCTTCGTGATATGCATGACATCAAGGCTGTGAGGCACACGGTGGATCTTCCAGTACGGCAAGTCCCAGAAAACAGACCTCGTTTTCCATACCTTCAGCAGCGGCTCTGGTGCCTTTCGCTTCTTTCCCGGCTCTGGCGCCTTTTGCTTCTTTCCCGGCAGTGGGCAGTCTTTCCAATTTTTCAACAGCTTGTCTATTTCCTCGCCGCTCCTCGTACACGGGCGTTTTCGGGGTTCGGTTTCACCATCGAACAGATCCTTGCGTTTCCTCCACGGGTCATCGTCGCGAAGCCACCTTCGATGTCCCATGAACACGGTTTTCGAAGACCCGGGATCTCTATCTAGCTGGCGATACGTTGTGTCATCCATGCACCTTACGCATCCAGAAAATCCGTGGACTACCTGCCCCGCGAGATATCCGTAACCGAGATAGTCGTGCATCGTCGTGAGCAGTGCGGCTCTCATAGGGAAATATTCTTTCTCTGCGGCGTCCCACGTATTGGCTGGCGTTTTCCACAACGTGTCTAGCTCCTCCTTCAGCAGCCCCAGATACAGATTGATGTCGTTCCCTGGTTGTTTCGGCCCTTCAATTAGCATACTCATGTGAATGTACTTCCTCTTCATGCACAACCAGGGGGGAAGGTTGTACATCCACACAAACACAGGCCAGGTGCTATGTGTGCTTCTCTGGCTGCCAAACGGATTTACTCCATCGGTGCTCGCGCCCAGCACGATGTTCCTTGGATCCTTCCCAAATTCTGGGTATTCAAAATTCAAAGCTTGCCACTGGCTCGCATCCTTAGGGTGACTCAGCATCTTGTCTTTTTTATCTATCTCCAGATCATTTGCGTCATCTTCTCGCTTCTTCTCCTCCCTATCCGCGTGCCAACGCAGCAGCTTTGCTACCTTAGGATCCGCGAAATACCGCTGCAGACGAGGAGTGATCGGAAAGTACCACACCACTTTTCGAGGAGCTTTCTTCCTCTTCTTGTATCGAGCGACGCCGCAAACCGGACATATAGACTCCGCGTGCTCGTCCCGATAAATGATGCAATTGTTCATGCACACATGGTATTTCACGTGCGGTAAATTCAGAGGACACACGATTTTCTTCGCCTCCTCCAAACTGGTCGGGCACTTGTTCCCCTTTGAAAGACGTTCGTGCCAGAATGACATGTTCTCGTCGAAGCATGCGTCGGTCATTTTGTGTTTTACCTTCATCTCCAGAGCCATGAGCGTTACTTTCAGGCGGGTATCCTCGGGCCTGCATCCTTCATACAATGGAGTAACCGCGTCTAACTCAAGTTGATCCACCTTGGCTTTCTCTCGGGCGGCAGCTCTTGCGTTATCCTTCTGCTTGAGAAGCAGCTCTTGAATATAAGGGTCCTGCACCCAGCCCATCGATGGTCCACAGTCGTCTGCTCCGCCGGCATCATCATCTTCATGATCATGCCCGTCGTCTGCTCCGGCATCTTCCTCATCATCATGCCCATCGTCTATGTGATCATCTCCTGGGGATTCTTCGTCTTCTCGCCCGCCCGAGCCGCGGTAGTTGTCTTGCTGCCCTTCCTCATTTCTTGCCCGGCCCCCATGGACAACTTCGTAGTCATCTTCATCACCTTGCCACCGATAGCCATCCATGAAACCACGCAAGAGCAGGTGGTCCCGCACCTGCCCGGAATCCGGGTCCGCAATAAGGCTCTCCAGCTTGCATCTTCGACACGGACATCTTATCTCCGTCTCGTTCTTTTGAAGCATCTCGGCCTTCGCGGACCTCAAAAACCTATTCACGATGCCTTCGGTCATCGTGCGGACCATCGTCGCCTGCGGGGTAGAGCAAAACGATATTTTAGAACAAAGAAAAAATTTGGCATGACTTTCCCTAAAAATAGGACCAAAAAGAATGCTTAATGCCAAAATTATCGCCAAAACAGAAATGAATCAACATTCCGGCAAAATATTGGCAACTATCGCATTTCAAATACCGGTACACCTCCAAACACAAACACATATGCAACACCACAAACATATGCAACACCACGAACATACATAGATCTAGCTAGGCCATAAAAAGTGCATGTGCACATTTTTGTAGGGAGACCAACATAAATATAGCTTCCCCCCTTACTTACCTATTAAAACAAGGTAATTTAACCACTTAATTTGAATGAATCTATGGTGAAAATGAGGTGAAAAAGAGGAGGCACCCGAGACAAGGAGGAGGTGGAGAGAATGAAGTGGGGAGAAAGTGAGTGTGGGAAGGAGAGGCTGCCCAAAATATCTTGTTGCTGACCACTTACTAATGGCGCACCAACAACAAATGCGCCATTAGTAATCCAGGTTACTAATGGCGCACCAACGTCTGATGCGCCATTAGTAATTTTGCAAAAAAAAACATACTAATGGCGCACTGATACAGAGTGCGCCATTACTAGTTTGAACTAGTAATGGCGCACGGTGGAGGAGTGTGCCATTAGTAGTTTTGCAACAAAAGGAATAAAAAATATAATTAAAAAAACAACATTAGTGGCGCACTCTGGGATGAGTGCGCCATTACTAGTTACAACTAGTAATGGCGCACTGTGTCTGGATGCGCCATTAGTATGTTTGGACAGGCGCGCTAGTTCAATTTTTTTTTTGGTACCAATGGCGCATCCTAGGCCTGGTGCGCCATTAGTAGTTTCAACACTAATGGCGTATCAGAAGGTGGTGCGCCATTAGTATATACTAATGGCACACCTCTTATCTGGTGCGCCATTAGTGTCAATCCCATCTATAGCCCTTTTTCTAGTAGTGAACCATTTGGGAAAGAAACATAGGGATATTAAGACGATGGCATGCAGTTCCTTCCATACAGTGGCGGAGGTAGAGTGAGGACAGGGTGGGCCATGGCCCACCCTGAGATTGGGAAGTGTACTTTATACCATAGCAAAAAGGCTAAAAAAATAAAGAAAAACTAAATTTACATGCACTGTTGCACTGTTGGCCCACCCTGGCCTAGTGGGCTAGGTCCGCCACTGCTTCCATATAGACAAAAGAGCAATAAGCATAATGAGGCAATGCTATGTTGGATTTGGGAGGGGGGGTATGCAAGAGGGCGGTCAATGTACAGATAATGCTTGTTGGGTATCTCCTTATGTGGCTTGATCCAACAATAAAAAATAAGAAGTGAAATCAAGGGTGCTAGTATATATGCACTATGAAATAAAAAACTACAACTTTCCGTGCACCAACGATTTGGAAAGAAATGAAAGTATATTCAACCAATGTCAGTGGTTTCTTCCATGCCAGCAATGGAGCATCAAGCTTATAATTAGGCATGTCTCCCCATGGAGTGGAAATGGTACGTGGCTCCCAATGAGGTGTCACGCGCCGAGAAATGGAAAGAAATAACAATAAATATATAGACAGAGGATTAAAATAAAGTTGAAATGGACGGGGATAATCGGAGGTGTGTGTGTGTGTGGGGGGGGGGGGGTTGGGGATAACGAATGTAGGTGCTCATCTACAAATAACAGAACGTGACCGGAGGTGGAAGGATCTACGTTGTGACATGGGTGACCATTATGTAGCAGTTTTTAGTTTGGTCTCACATGTGTAGTTAAAAAATCGAAACAAAGATGGCCGACTTACAGATATATTAGGCATGCCTTATTAGTGGACAACATATTTCCTCAGACAAGGTGCAATGTAATAGAGGTGCTACCTCCTCCCCAAGAATAGTCTAGGGTTCCCCTCTTTCCTGCCGGAGCCGTCGTCGGTCCGCCTCGTCTCCTGTGGCCTTAGGGCCATGGCGGCACAGTTGATCTCGGCCCTTGCCGGCGAGAGGACTCTGTTTTCAGTTGTTCCTTCATGTTTTGTTAGGGTTTGTGTCCTGCTCAGGATGATGAGACGGCGGCGGCTCCCTGAAGATGGAATAAGGTTCTCCCCACCTAGCTTCCGTCTCAATGGTGTGTCTAGCACCGTCAGTGGGCGTGTGGACATGTGTCTCCGGCGGATCTGTCCTTGGTGGATTTGCTCGGATCTGGTTGTAGTTCATCTACGTTCATGTGTTTTCAGGTTGGATCCTTCATTGGCGGTGATTGCTGTGCGGCTACGCTGGTCCTATGGGGCCTTAGCACGACGACTTCCTGACTGTCCACTAGAAGAAGTTGTGCCCGACTCCGGCGAGGGAGGGGCAATGACGATGGAGCACCTTCGGCTCGCTTCAGTGCTTGTAGTCGTCTCTAGGTGGTCTACGGTTCTGGATGTAATTTGTATTATTTCTGATGTTGTATTGTCATGATTGAAAATGAATAGATTGGAAGTTTTCTCACAAAAAAGAAAAACCAAAACAAAGAACATTTTTGCGCCAAGATTTTGGAGCCAATGCGAAGTATACTGACTTAGACAATGATCTCAAGCAATCCTTTCTAGCTTTCCCCCCTTAATTTCAATACAAAATCCATTTTGAAATGGTACCTAACATTGGTAGATCTGCCTAGCTAGAGTAAATTGCACAAAACCACCACAATTATGCAAAAGTCATCAAACTGCATGTTTTGTGGTGGTTTTTTTCCTGAAGAATTGATAACTTTGACTCAATGTGGCGGTTTTTTGCAATTCACTCGGCTAGCTAGCATGAGCATATAGCATAGACAAGCATAGACGAGACGATGATGGATGGAATCGTGAATCAGGCGGCAGCGTTGGTTGTCCTGGGGACGTACTTGCGGAGCCAAATCTCACGTTGTCCGATGGAGATCCTGACGACCCTCTTGCCGTTGAGTACGAGCTTCACAATCGCCTCCGTCTTGAAGATGATCCGGCCATACATGGGCATGTGGCCTCCCTTGGTCTTCTCCATCAGCACCCTCACCACGCAGTCACCCCACTTCCTGCACCCACGCACCTCCAATCATCAGACACGATGCAGTTCCAATCATCGTGCATGCATATCTTAGTAGATAAGTACTTGTGTTTGTGTATAAACTTATTCAATAGATCGAGACATCTAGTAGTGTATCTAAGTGCACACTTACTGCCTGAAGTACTCGAAGATCTCCTCGCGGTGGAGGGCATTTCCCTTGGAGAAGGTGATGAACATGGAGCGGCAGTCCTCCGGCATGGCCACTGGTTGGGAGATGTAGGGTGCCGTGAGCTCCGGCGGGATGACCATCAGCCCTGTCTCGGACCTCCGGAGCAGGACATGCAGGCGGTCGTCAAATACAAACTTGCCGGCACCGTCGAGGAAGTGGGCGACGCCGCGGACAACGAGGTCCTGGTGAAAGGCAAAGAAGCCCGGCTCGATGTGGACACCGCCTTGCATGCAGAGTGCAGAGATGACCGGGATGGGCGGGAGCGCAGGCACCTGGTGGCGGAGGCAGTCGAGGACGGCGTTGGCCTCTTCTGCGACGACGGCGACGGCGTCGAGCGCCATGGCTGGGACGTGGTGTATGGCGGAGATGGTGCCCTGGTCCAGCCACACCAGCAGCGCCACCGCGTTCTGGGCTTTCTCCGGGCTGCCGCACACGGACAAGAACCGCTCGTATGCCTCCCGTGCGACGCTGTACATGTACAGCACCTCGCGCACCGTCATCGCCGCCATGGTTGCTCTTGCACCGGCCGGCTGGAGAAGAGGGGATGGATGGCCGGCCTTAGAAGAGAAGCTAGCAAGAGCGGAGCTGGAAGGGGTGATGGGTCGATGGGGAATGGACCGATATTTGTATCTGTTCCGGCGACGCGGCTGCGCTCCGGCCGATGGAAGGTTTAATGAGGTGCCAAAAATGGGCTAGCGGGAAACAGCTCTCTTTGAATCAATTGCTCTTTGTTCGTTAGTTGGTTTTACATCCTCTTTTGTTTTCAGTTCGTTCTACATCCTAAAAAGTATACATGTGTATCCTGCTAAATTTGCACTCCCTTTTTCCTTGGTACTGGTTAATGTTATGCTCACCATTTTTTGTGTTCCTTTTCTAGGTTTTCTTCGGGTTTTTGTTTTCTTTGTTTCCTTTTCTTTTTGCACCGGGTTTTCTCCGGATTTCTCGTTTTCTCCATTTTCTTCTCTTTTGTTTCTTTTGTTTCTTTCCTGGTTTTTATTCTTCCCTCGTTATACTTCGGTTTTCTTTGCCTTTCTGATTGGTTTTCTTTGTTTTCTTTCGTTTTTCTTCAACACATATCTATTTTTTATTGTGTTTGTTCGGTTGTTTCTTGCTTTCTTTTGTTTATTTGTAGTTTTCATATATCTTAACTTTTTATTTTTTTGGTCGTTAGGCTTCAGAGTTTTTTCAGGTACTTTCTCTTTGGTTTCTCCTTTGTTTCTTCCATGGTTTTCCAAATATTAACATTTTTTGAATACCTGTTTTGTATTCACATATTAACATTTTTTAAATATGAGCTTAACATTTTTCTAATACTTAGTCAACACATTTAATATTTCTCAAATAATTGTTTATTTTTTTCCAAACGCAACATTTTCTGAACGCATGGTTCAATTTTTTTCACACGCATTGTTTATTTTTTGTATACATGAGGAACATTTTATTTATACACATTTAACATTTTTCAAATGCTTGGTTAATTTTTTTTAATATATGGTCACATTTTTCTACAGATTTTTAAATTTTTTAAAATGCTTGATTAACATTTTTCAAATAGAAGATTAACATTTTTTTAATACAAGGTCAACATTTTTTCTGTACAAATTTTAACATTTTCAAATGCTTGATTAACGTTTTTCAAATACAAGTTTGGCATTTGTTGAATACATGGACAACATTTTTGCTATACACATTAAAAAAATTCAAATGCTTGATTAATTTTTTCGATATAATTGTTTAACATTTTTTAAATATATTATCAACTTTTTTACACACATTCTACATTTTTTGTATACATGAGAAACATTTTGTTTATACACATTTCACATTATTCAATTGCTTGGCTAAGAATTTTTCCATATATATTATGTAATTTTTTAAATATATTTATTCAGATTATGCAGATGTATAACCTAAATAAAATAAACAAAAAAAATGTGAAAAACACGAGGACGTGGCCTCCCGCGAGGTTCGGCCGTCCCATTTTTTGAGGATCCTGATGGGAGAGCACGCTAGATGTCGCTATAAGCAAGATATAGCGCTGCCTCCGATTAGATTGCGACCTAGCGACAATGGCAGAGCTTTGGCAAGACCATGCTGGGCCAATGCCTCCTAGCCTAAGATTTTTCTTTTTCTTCTGAATACCCTTGTTAAATGGGCTAAAACTTTACAAAAACCAGTTTAAAACTTGTTTTGCTTGCCCTCCCAATCCATTTACCGACTAGTATTATGGCCCAAACTCCGCTACTGGCGAGCTAAGCCTGTGTAGGAGTCCATTGTCCGTTCAACCACCACGGTGTCAAAAAAACAAGGCCTAACAAAGTGGGAAACAACCTAGACTCCTAGAGTTCATCATGTGGATTGGTTTGGTTTCACATCATTGTGTGCACTAGTAAGTAATACATGCATTGCACGTGAAAACTTAAATAATCAAAGTATGACCAAATTCGGACATATTTTATTGTAATAAGTGTATAATGTTTTAAGGCACATGGATGAACTATAAGATGCATATTTAGTTCTTTTAGTCCATTCTACAAAAAATATCACATTATAGCTACAAAAAACTTGAAAACGTCATGGTATGTACTAAAAACACTTGGGTAAAAATATATCTAGCACATTTTTCTATAGGAAGTGTCTCTTTTAGGTACTTCATATTAATTAAATTTAATATAAAAGACATAAATACCTAATGTTGCATCACAAAGATAAGTAAGATTTATGATGTACGTCTATAGCCTTGAATACAAAATATAATCACAAAAGGAGAAAAGCAATGACAATTCTGATGTCTTCCTGATTTTTCTTCTCATGTTTATTTAACTACGCTCTTCAAGTTCTCTGGGTTACTTCGCTACAAATAATGTTTTAGATGGAAAGAAAAAATAGTTTATGATAGTGATACCACGTTCTTTCTTAAATAACGTTATTGGTATGGGTGCACTGTATTTTTATGTGGCCTACCAAATTTGGAAAAGATATACAATACAATAGACATAGCAAGGAAAACAACTCCATATATCAACAAAGGATAGAAATGGTGCGGCAATGCGCAGCTTTGCTTCTAGTATTAGTCTGCTGTACCAGGGTGTCGATATGTCAAGATGTCAACAATGATGGTGTTAGAGCCAAAGTGCTAATAATGTATTGTCAAACTAGTGTGAGTGATTAGGACGTTTCCCTCCTCCATGTCTCACTTCTCACGGTCAACACAAACAAGTTCAGGGAGGCTATCTTTCTCATTATTTTGTATAATAGATTTTAAAATGTATCTCTTCTCTTCAGTCATATATTTTTTCCCTAATAGGACACCATGTTCTTGTATGAAGCCCGTGAGAATTCTTCACAGATATGTTTCATGGGAGTATAATCATGAATCCTATTTTATAGTATGAGTGTTTCTCCCCATCTCATCACTCGTTTGTTCTGTGCCTTTTCTATCTCTGCAATTCTTGTTTGTCTCTCAAGTGACCATCTTCGACAAGGTTAGTGTAAGAAGTGGATATGTTCTCTATGGTGCTTTTGATTCATGACTCATTTTCTGAGTCGGCCGGGTCCACAGGTTCGGTATGATCTAGCTGCACCTTGATGACCGACAAGTATATGGGATTAACCTTATTCCTTTCGATAAGTAAGAGTGTCGAAACCAACGAGGAGCAGACGAACGAATTGATAGGTAGTTTTCAGCCAGGTTTCACTACAAGTGTTGTAAGATAGTTTTGATAGATATTTGATAGCAAGATAAATAGTAACAAGGTAACAAGTAACAAAAGTAACAAAGTGCAGCAAGTGTCACAATCCATAATTGTGCTAAGGACAAGCTGTGGTGTTTTTTATAGTGAGTAGCCGCTCTTGAGGACACACCGGAATATTGCCAAGTTCCTTTCACCACGATTCATTGAATTAACATTCATTGTCTTGATAAGTGTTATGTGGGTGAACCGGAGCTAAGGTGTTGTCCTAACTTGAACGATAACCTACTTATGATTATACTCTCCAGACAAGCATCCACAAGTACAATAGAAGTAATTAAGATAAATCTAGCCATAACATTAAACAATTGGATCCAAAACAACCCCTTACGTAATAATTCACAAACTAGGGTTTGAATTTCTATCACTCCCGCAACCCATCATCTACAAACTAATTTATCAATGCCTTCCCCTAGGACCAAAGATGTGAATGGTCATGTAGTCGATGTTCACACAACACCACTAGAGGAAGAATAAGAAAACATAATATCGAAACATGAACGGGAATTAACTTCACATGATTACTAGTAACAAGACTTCTTCCATCTCCTCAAGAACTAATGGAATGACTCACAACTCATCAAATTAATCATGATTAGTGGGTGTAAATATATGATTAAAATTTTAAACATATTAATCTTCCACCAAGAAAACCATAAGCATGAACTACAGGATGTAATAAACACCTACAAGCACTCCTAGGTACCAATCTGAGGTTTGATACAACGATTGAAAACGAGAAGAACTAGGGTTTGGAGATGAGATGGTGTTGATGAAGATGATAATCCCCAGATGAACGGAGTGTTGGTGATGATGAAGGCTTCGATTCCCCCTTCCTGATGGAAGTTTCCTGGCAGAATCGCTCTGCCCGAGAGAAAAAGTGTTTCGTCGAAGTTCCGCCTCGCAGATTTTTATGATTTTTTCTAGGGAAAAATGTGATTTTGTAGCCATAGGACATCAGGAGATAAGTCACCATGGGCCCACACGACATGCCCTAGGGTGGCATGCCACCAGGACGTGTGGAGCCCTAGCGGGTCCCCTTTTGCCCATTAGTTTTTGCTCCATAATTCATCATATATTTTGAAATAATTCTCCTAAAATCCACGCTGCATTTTGAGGTCCGGAGAATCAACTTCTCTTTTGTTGCATTTTCAGGTCAGATTTGTCCACCAATCACCGTCTCTTTGTTTTCCTTGTATTTTAAGAGAGACAAGACATTAGAATTGCATCATATTGTGAAATATATCATTTAAATAGGATAAATTATACTAAGAAATAGTGATGCAAAATGGACGTATCAGCTTCCCTGAGCTCTCCGCTTGTCCCCAAGCGAATACCGAGCTCATTAAAGTTTATGGAGAGAGGTGTCGATAATAAAAAAATACGGACATGACAACATCATATTTACTAACACCATTATATATCATAAACAACAACTCTTCATCATAAAACTTCTCATGATCAAGTAGCAATCCATTCACATGTTAATGTGCAAACAATAAATTCTCTTGAAATCCAACAAACTATGTTCTCAGTTATTAAACAATTACAATTCATCTTATTTTTTCAAAAGAGTCTATGTAAGATCTTTTTTAGCAAACTTCACATACTCAAGTATCATATAGTCTTCTAATGATTGCGGACACTCAGAAGCATATTATTAGAACCAACAGTTTCAATCAAACACAAAGAAAGATAGGGGTTTAATGATGCACCACCCAACTTACTTGTCACAAGGATAATTGTCAGTGGTAATAACTCATGATCATATATATTCAACTGGATATATGTGCCTGGATCATTCCCCAACATAGTGCAATGTTTGCCAAGTGGAGAATATTTTAGGTTGGAATAAGAGAAGTTGACTCAAACATAAAAATAAAGTTGATGGAAAGGGTAAAATGAAAGACCGTTCGTAGAGGGAAGCAGAGGTGTCCATGTGCTTTTGAGTTGGATGTGTGAGTTTTTAGTGAAAAAGAACATCGCTTTAACATTGCCCGTGTGATAGTAATCATTATTTCTCTTTTATTACTTTACCATCACAAGTTCATACAAAGCTTATTTGCCTTCCAATTTTTATTGCATCCATTGATGAAAACTTACTTGAAGGATCTTACTCAATCCATAGGTAGTTATAGTGGATTTTTTGGGAAAAAACTGAGTTTAGGGTCTTTGGATGCACAAGTGGTATTCCTCCTTAGTGTGGACGTATTTGGCTAGCAAAGATTATAAACAAATACAATATGTTGGAGGATCCACAATATAAATTCTATGTAAATATAGATAAACATAACTCATTACATTGTTTTTCTTGTCCAACACCAACTATTTGATCAAGCGTGAAAATATTCATTGAGGGTTCACAATCACAAAATATGTCCAAGATAATATATTTGCATGTGAAATTTCTCTTCATTGTACTAATCTTTCATGGATTGTTCAAATGACCAATGTTTCATTTGTTAAATTTCAATAGATTTTACTTCCTAAACCCAATGTGAAGACACTACTTCCCATAAGATCAGCATATGAAATTGAATTGCAATGCTAGGATACACAATAAAGAAAAAGAAAACAAGATACTTATGCTATTAGTTATTATAGATACTCTCACCAATGGATACAACAAACCCATGAAGGGACAATAGCACACATTGTAATCAATTTCATACTACAACTTTTACTAAACCACAATAATAGATAATAATAATGATAAAGGTTGTGATACGATACTAGGGCACCTCCCCCAAGCTTGCAACCAGCCAAGGGTGGTGCCCATACCCAAGTACTCAAGTTTCCTTGTTTGGTGATGGCAGTGGTGATGGAACACGCTTGTTATCCTTCCTCCAAGGCATATGTTCTCCATCAAGAAAAGAAAAGGTGGTCTCCGGGATCTTAAAATTTGCAGCCAAACCCATCATCTTGAACTTGGTTTCATACTCATAGTTTTGATTATGCAGATCACAATTTTGAGCTTGGAGATCTTCAAGTTTCACGTGGAGGCGATCAATTGCTTCCCAAGTCTTGGCACTATCTCACTTCTGTCACGGAGAAATTCCGTGACCATGATGTGTCTTGCATCTAGTCCACGCTCCACCATCCTCTGTCACTTGAAGAGTTCTTGCTCCACGTCCCTGAGCCTAGCCTTCTCGTCTCCTTCCTTCTTGGGCCCTTCAATATCCTTGATGTGCAACACCCCATCCCTATACTCCAAGGTTTTGGGATGCATCATAACCTTCACAAAGAACTGGTCCTTTGAGGAGCTTGATGACGACATAGCGATGTAGCTCCTGGAACACTGGCAGAAACAAGGTCAAAACAAAAACAGGAGGAAAACTTGTGATACATATATTAAAAACTCCGAGGGAATTTATAGGAATTTTTCATGTGAAAAACAAGCATACATGAAAGATACGGAGTCTGGAAGGTCTACGGGGGCCCCACACGTCCACACGGCGCGCCCTAGGGGGGAGCCACCAGGGCGTGTGCACCCCTGGTGCACCCTAGTCTCCTTCTTTTTTCCAAAAATTATTAAATATTCCAAAAGTGACATATATATATATATTATTTTATGAATTTTTAAAGTTAGTATACTTATCATACCACGTACTTATTCCTTTTACTGGTTCTGGAGGCTTCACGGATGGTTTCTTCTATGGATTCTTCCGGTCTAATTACTTGAGTAATGTCCTAATCTATGTTAATGGGATTACCTATAGTATAATGTTTTAATCTTTGCCCATTAACTAACTTTGGTTTATCTTCTTTGGCGTTATTGATCTTGATAGCTCCGGAATGGTAAACTTCTTCGATGATATATGGACCTTCCCACCTGGAAAGAAGTTTGGCTGCAAAATGTCTAAACTGAGAATTGTACAAAAGAAATTTATCAGTAATGTTAAAATGCCATTTCTAAATCCTTTTATCATGCTATATTTTAACTTTTTCTTTGAACAACTTGGCATTTTCATAAGCTTATGTTAACCTCTTTTCTCCAACAAGTTCAAAATCATAGTTAAGATATTTAATTTCCCAATAGGATTTATGGTCTAGCTAGATTGGTAAATGACATGCTTTTCCATAAACCATTTTAAAAGGGGACATCCCCATAGGATTTTCATAAGCAATTCTATATGCACAGACTGCATCATCTAGTTTCTTAGACCAGTTCTTTCTAGATTTATTAACAACCTTTTCCAAGATTAATATAATTTCTCTATTAGTTAACTCAACTATTGCAAGTTTAGCCCGTTAACAAGCACAATTAAATTCTATTTTAGCAGCTAAAGCTGATTCAAACGTATGGATTGGACTTTGTGAAAGAAAGAAAAAAACAGATTTAAATGCCCAAAAGCTGCACTGAGGAGCGAAGAAGAGTACACCAAGTCACTATAGACAAGTATAAAATCTCCACTCAATAGTGATCTACCATCTCTGCTGATAAACGACATGCCCGTTGATGGAGCCTTCATTGGCAGCATAGTAGTGACAAGCACTGAACCTTTCAATGGAGGTGTTTAGCCGCCCATCAGTAAAAGATGATTTTATAGTCATGGTGCGTGGCTCCAAATGAGGTGTTACATGCCAAGAAAAGACGGGTAAGAACTGGACTATGAGAGGACTAGAATAAGCAGAAATGGATAATGAAAATTAGAGGCGGGGCATTGTCGGAAGGTGTACGTAGATATGGTCAGTGTCCAAACAATGCCACCGCGGGATCTATGCCGTGACATGGGTGGTCGTTGTATAACGATGATTGCTTTTGCTCTATTAGATATGCAATTTTGAATAAATAATTATAACTTTGTGCACCAAGGTTTTTGGAGAGTAAGCAAAGGATACCTAGGTGACATGTGGTTTCTTCAGTGGCAGCATGGAAGCTGCAAGAGCACATGCAAGTATAGAAAACATACGACGCAAGTCAGACATGTCTAACGTGATTCGACCCAATAGTAAAAAGATATTTCATTATTATTTGAAACAATGTGCACAAAGCAGGGTGCATGTAAATATGCAATGTGAAATAAAAACCTAGAAGTTATGTGCACTAACCGTTTAGGAAAGAAACCGAAGGATATTGAGAAAATGGCATGCGGTTCCTTCCATACCGACAAGCGACAAAGGAGCAACAATCTTAATTAGACGGTGGTATGTTTGGGGATGGGGGTGGGGATATGTAAGCAGGTGCTCAATAGTGAAACAGTGGAACCCGACGATCTACATCGTGACATGGTTGACCGATGTATAACGATTGTACTTCTTGCTCGGTCTGATATGCAGTTTCAAATCACAATTAGGGACTTTTGCATGCCAAGGTTTTGTGTGTGTGTGTGTGTGCGGGGGTGGGGGGGGGGTGGGGGGGGGTGGGGAGCCAATAATACCAAGCTGGCAAGGTAGGCAATGAAGTCACATGGTTTCTCCAATAATACCGATGCCACCAAAGATAAGGAGGAATAAGCTTTTCGTTCAGTCTCATGCGGTTCTTTATTTCTTCTAAGTTGTATCAAGCACAAACAATTAAACGACCTTGTATAGAACATATGACAAAGCACACGCAAGTATAGAAAATATATAATGCATGTGGGGTATGTATGTGGCTTGATCCAATAGTCGAAAAATAAGAAGTAAAAAATCAGGGGTGTCGACATATATGCAACGTGAAATAAAAACCTACAACTCGTGCACCAATTATTTGGGAAAGAAATTAAAGGATAATTAGACAACGGCAAATGTTCTTCCACGCCGACTAGCTAGCTTAATTAGGCATGCCTCCCTCTCTAAAGGAGCTAGGCGATGATGTGATCGCCCGTCAAGGTTCTGGTGACGCGACACCGCAAAGCAAAAAGGTTTTGGTGACCCGAAGGAGCTAGGCGATGATGTGATCAAATGGTTTCTTTAGTAGAGAATTAAGAGCAACTAACCTTTTCTTCCAATCTCAAGCACATCTTTCTTTCTTTTAAACACAGCATTACAAATCTTATTTGAAGTTGTACGCCACAAATCCATAATTGGTAGATCTGGCTATAATGACCATAGACGAAACAAGGATTATATGGATTCCTCGATCAGGCAGTGGCCTTGGTTGGCCTCGGGATATACTTGCGGAGCCAGATCTGACGATACCCGTTGGAGATCTTGACGAGCCTCTCGCCATTGAGCACCAGCTTCACTATCGCCTCCGTCTTGAAGATGATCCGGCCGTACATGGGCATGAGGCCTCCCTTCGTCTTCTCCATCAGCACCCTCACCACGCAGTCACCCCACTTCCTGCACCCATGCACCTCCAATCATCAGACATGATCATCATGCATGCATGCAGATCTGAGTAGATCCACCTATATAAACTTAATCAATAGTTCTAGACATCGAGTAGAGTGTATCTCATTCTCAGTGCACACTTACTCTCTGAAGTACTCAAAGATCTCCTCACGGTGGGGTGGCATGCCCTTGGAGAAGGTGATGAACATGGAGCGGCAGTCCTCCGGCACGGCCACAAGCTGGGAGGTATAGGGCGCCATGAGCTCCGGCGGGTTGCCCACCAGCCCGGTTTCGGACTTCCGGAGCAGGACGTGCAGGCGGTCATCAAAAACAAACTTGCCGGCACCGTCGAGGAAGTGGGCGACGCCGTGGACGACGAGGTCCTGGTGGATGGCGAAGAAAGCCGGCTCGATGCGGACGCCGCCTTGCATGCAGAGCGCCGAGATGAGCGGGATGCGCGGGAGCACGGGCAACTGGTGGCGGAGGCACTTGAAGACGGCGTTGGCCTCTTCTGCGACGACGGCGACGGCGTCGGGCGCCATGGCTGGGACGTGGTGTATGGCGGAGATGGTGCCCTGGTCCAGCCACACCAGCAGCGCCACCACGTTCTGGGCCTGCTCCGGGCTGCCGCACACGGACACGAGCCGCTCGTACGCCTGCCGCACGACGCTGTACATGTACAGCACCTCGCGCACCGTCACGGCAGTCATGGTTGCTCTGGTTAATTGGTTGCTTCCGCCGGCCGACCGGAGAAGGTAGCTAGCTAGCTCTAGCTAGGCGATGGATGGCCGGCCGGAGAGGAGCAAGAAAGAGATGATGGATTGATGGGTCGATGGGGAATGGGCCGGTATTTGTAGGTTCTCCTGCTCCTGGTACGGCGACGCGGCTGCGCTCCGGCCGGTGGAAGGGTTGATGAGGTGCCAACCATGAGCTGGCGGGAAACACTCTCTTTGAATCCGTTTCGAACGCCTGCATGAACGTAGTTGCAATTCGTTCGTTGGCTGGTTTACATCCTTTTTTGATTTTTAGTTCGTTTTACATCCTATAAAACATATACACTGTCGTTTCTTAACCACTTTGGATGCGGCGCAACACTTGTATATCCTTCTAAATTTGCACTACTTTTTTGGGAGTAAATTGCTCAAAGCCAACATATTTGTGGCTAGGGTACTGAAAACTACTGCTTTTGCCAAAAATAACATGAGACCACCAACTCTGCGTCAAGTGAGTAACAAACTGCACTGATTCGATATTAAGCCGTGTCTAACAACAAAACTGACGGGTGGGACCCGTCTTTCTGGGCTGATGTGGCGAAGACTAGTCCTAGTCAAAGTTTGACCCCATGAGCTGGATAGGGGGTCCCACTTGTCTGTCTCACACCTCCTTCTTCCTCAATTTTTTCACTCCCTAAACTTCTCGCCGGCTCCATCGGCAAGCCTGCCGGTAAGCCCCGCCTGACCTGAAGAAGGGGCGCCCGCCGGCAAGCCCCGCTCCGCGCCCGCCGGACCTGAAGGAGGGGCGCCCGCCGGCAAGCCCCGCCCCGCGCCCGCCGGACCTGAAGGAGGGGCGCCCGCCGGCAAGCCCCGCCCCGCGCCGCCGGACTTGAAGGAGGGGCGTCCGCCGGCAAGCCCCGCCCCGCGCCGCCGGACCTGAAGGAGGGGCGCCCGCCAGCAAGCCCCGCCCCGCGCCGCCGGACCTGAAGGAGGGGCGCCCGCCGGACCTGAAGCAGGGGCGCCCGCCGGCAAGCACTGCCCCACGCCCGCCTGACCTGAAGCAGGGGTGCCGGCCGGCAAGCCCCGCCCCTCGCCCACCGGACCTGAAGGAGGGTTGCCCGCCGGCAAGCCCCGCCCCATGCCGCTGGACCTGAAGGAGGGGTGTCCGCCGCAAGACCTTCCCCGCAACCGCCGAACCTGAAGGAGAGGCACCCGCCGGCAAGCCCCGCCGCGCGACCGCCTGACCTGAAGCAGGGGCGCCCGCCGGCAAGCCCTGCCCAGCTTCCCCCGCATGCCCGACCCGCCGCTCCTCTGGCTTCCCTCGCGGCGGTAGCACCACGCATGTCGGGGCAGTTTAAGGTCCGCCGCTTGCTGTTTCTCCCACGGCCGTCGCTTGCTGCTTGCTTCTGCTTCCGCCGCCGCTTGTTGATGTCCCGTCGCCACCGCTTGCTCCTACTCCGGCGGCCTCTGCTTGCTGCTGCTCTCGATGCCACCACTTGCTTATGCTTCCGCCGTCATCACTTGCTGCTGCTCCCGCCGCTGCTTGCTGCTACTCCCACGGATGTCGCTGATCCACCAGCGACGAGGACGATAGCGCAAGCTCATCAGGGCAGATTAGAGGGGAGGAAGAAGGAGAAGAGGGGAAATAAAATGTGTGGCTGACAGGCGGGACCCCATCCACCTCAGCAGGTCAATACATTGACTAGGATTAGTCTTTGCCACATCAGCCCGACAGACAGGCCCCTCCAGTCAGTTTCGTTGTTAGACGCGGCAAGTTCTGAATTAGTGCGATTTGTTACTTACTTGCCGCAGTGTTGGTGGTTTTTCGTAGTTTTCAGCAAAAGCGGTGGTTTTCTAGTACCCTAGCCATAAATGTGGTGGCTTTGAGCAATTTACTTTTTTTTGGTACTGGTTAAATGTTATACTCGCCAGTGTTCACATGTTATACTTTTCTTTTCGATTTCATATACATACACATCATACACATACCAGTCACATTATTATTTCTTACTTTCTATATAAACTTTGTTTTCTAGACCCATCGACCACTTCCACCGCTCTAGCTACCTTTCCCGTTCATCCTCGACCCACAAGGCATATATAGCATAATTGGTGCAAGCATCAAGTCGAGGCATCACTCAATCCGATTAGATGGGTGCAACTACGTGCCGCCTGCAGCGAGTCCTAGCCACGGCTCGCCTGCAGGGAGCACATCCTGATGGATTAGATTGGTTTCACATGCTTAGAGAAAACAGAAGATAACTAGTGAAAACTGAAGAAATAAACAAAAAACGAGAAACAAAGAAAACAAAGAAAACCAAACAAAAAAACAATGAAAAGGAAAAGGAAAAAAAAACTATGAAAAACCGAAGGCAACCATGCAAAATGGTGAAAACCAGAACAAACAAAGCTACAATAAATGGCCGACCTAGTAGAGGGGCTGCTAGAGGTGAGACGTAACTCTGCCTCGGAACAGACATATATAGCGTTGGCGCGATTAGATTGCGAGCTGACCTTTTAGGCAAGATTGCGAGAGCTGGCACGGGACGGCCCTCCTCGGGCGTTTGTGCACCGCTGGGCTGGGGGTGGCGACGGTGGCGGCTGGTGGAGGCACGTGGTGGGCTGTTGGGAGGTCAGCGGGGCGTGCCTGCGTTGTGGGCTGCGTCGGGGCGGTGGCTGCCCGATCCAGATCTGGCGGGCTGCTCCTCCGGCTGGTTGCACGTGGGCGGTGCGGGCCTAGGTGACGAGGTGCAGCTATACCCGGCGGCCCTTGGGCACTGGTGGTGGTTGGAGTGGGGGCGCGCCACGGTGGGCTGGCCGGCGACGTCGGCAGCTTGGTTGGCCTCATCCAAGGTGCGGGTCGGTGCGGGTGGTGGCGCAAGCTTGGTGTCGTCCCCGTGTCGGTGGCGCTGGGTGGCGAATGCAGACCTCCTTCCCCTAGCTCTAGGCCGGCAGCATGGTGGCGAGCCGGGTCTCGTGCTCGGGCTGATCTTGGCGAGGCCCGGGGAGAGTCGGAGTTGACCCTTCGGGTTGGTGTGCTTGGGCTCGATCCTGGTGGTGCCGGTGGGTGTGGAGGTTCTTCTCCTTGTGGGTACGGTGTGAGTTGGTGGTGGTCGGGGATCTGCTACAATTTCAGGCAGATCAGTGCTAAGAGCCATGGACATGGCGTCGTGCGAGCGCTCTCGGCGACGACCGTCGGGAGTCAAGGGGTAGTGTCTTCTCCGGTCCACCGGGATTGGATGGAGACGCAGGCGTGGGTGCCTCCTATTGTGGAGGCGACGACCCATACTCTGTGGCTGATGCCAGGCTAGGAGTGAAAGGAGATCCCTTTTACTCATCCTACCATGGTGGATGCAACGTGACGTGGATGGTTAGTGGAGCCTTGGACATGGAGGACGAGGTAGCGGCCTCGGATGGCGGTCCGCATGGTTGACTCTCCGGCGGGCACCATGGCGGCGGTGATGGCACTCTCTCTTGGTCGTGTGGGTGGCAAGAGGTGGTGTAGTGGGTGGCTCAAGAGACCTCGTTTAGGGACAAGGTGGAGTTGCAGAGCGAAAGCTCGGCGCTTTATCGCCGACAACGGCAACGATCGCGGGTGCCATTAACTTCCTGAAGACGTCGCCGTGGTGCTCCTCTCCGTGTCCGGGTTCCGGGTGAAAACCTATGTCTATTGGGACTCGGCAACGGCGACGCCTAGTGCCGTTTTCCCTCCTGGGGGCGTTGTCGTGGAAGTTAGGTGCTATAGGGCTTAGGGTGGTGTTGTTCTTAGTTCTTCCTATACTCTATTTCGGTTGTGTAGCCATGTGCGTGTTGCGTGATCAGTTTGACCGATAAATATCTTCTTAGAATATGTAGGAGCCAATATGGGCATCCAGGTTCCTCTATTGGTTATTGACCAGAGAGGTTTCTCGGTCATGTCTACATAGTTCTCGAACCCGTAGGGTCCGCACGCTTAACGTTCGTTGACGATATAGTGTTATATGAGTTATATGATTTGGTGACCTAATGTTATTCGAAGCCCCGGATGAGATCACGGACATGACGAGGAGTCTCAAAATGGCCGAGAGGTAAAGATCGATATATAGGAAAATGGTATTTGGACACCGAAAGTGTTTCGGGACGTACCGGGAAGGAATCGGGTCACTGTTGGGGAACGTAGTAATTTCAAAAATTTCCTACGCACACGCAAGATCATGGTGATGCATAGCAACGAGAGGGGAGAGTGTTGTCTACATACCCTCGTAGACCGAAGCGGAAGCGTTGACGCAACATAGAGGAAGTAATCGTACGTCTTCCCGATCCGACCGATCCAAGCACCGTTACTCCGGCACCTCCGAGTTCTTAGCACACGTTCAGCTCGATGACGCTCCCTGGGCTCCGATCCAGCAAAGCTTCGGGGATGAGTTTCGTCAGCACGACGGCGTGATGACGATGATGATGTTCTACCGACGCAGGGCTTCGCCTAAGCACCGCAACGATATGACCGAGGTGGAATATGGTGGAGGGGGGCACCACACACGGCTAAGGAACGATCACGAAGATCAACTTGTGTGTCCATGGGGTGCCCCCTGCCCCTGTATATAAAGGAGTGGAGGAGGGGAGGGCCGGCCCTCTCTATGGCGCGCCCTAGGGGAGTCCTACTCCCACCGGGAGTAGGATTCCCCCTTTCCTAGTCCAACTAGGAGTCCTTCCATGTATTAGGACTAGGAGACAAGGAAGAGGAAGAGGGAAGGGAAGGAAGGAGGGGGCGCCGCCCCTCCCCCTAGTCCAATTTGGACTAGCCAATGGGGGGGGGCGCGGCCTGCCTCTCCCTCTCCCCTAAAGCCCAATAAGGCCCATATACTTCCTCCCCCGTATTACCGTAACTCCCCGGTACTCCCAAAAATACCCGAATCATTCAGAACCTTTCCGATGTCCGAATATAGTCGTCCAATATATCGATATTTATGTCTCGACCATTTCGAGACTCCTCGTCATGTCCCCGATCTCATCCGGGACTCCGAACTCCTTCGTTACATCAAAACTCATAAACTCATAATATAACTGTCATCGAAACCTTAAGCGTGCGGACCCTACGGTTCGAGAACAATGTAGACATGACCGAGACATGTCTCCGATCAATAACCAATAGCGGGACCTGGATGCCCATATTGGCTCCTACATATTCTACGAAGATCTTTATTGGTCAGACCGCATAACAACATACGTTGTTCCCTTTGTCATCGGTATGTTACTTGCCCGAGATTCGATCGTCGGTATCCAATACCTAGTTCAATATCGTTACCGGCAAGTCTCTTTACTCGTTCCGTAATACATCATCTCACCACTAACATATTAGTTGTACTGCTTGCAAGGCTTATGTGATGTGCATTACCGAGAGGGCCCAGAGATACCTCTCCGACATTCGGAGTGACAAATCCTAATCTCGAAATACGCCAACCCAACAAGTACCTTTGGAGACACCTGTAGAGCACCTTTATAATCACCCAGTTACGTTGTGACGTTTGGTAGCACACAAAGTGTTCCTCCGGTAAACGGGAGTTGCATAATCTCATAGTCATAGGAACATGTATAAGTCATGAAGAAAGCAATAGCAACATACTAAACGATCGGATGCTAAGCTAATGGAATGGGTCATGTCAATCAGATCATTCAACTAATGATGTGACCTCGTTAATCAAATAACAACTCTTTGTTCATGGTTAGGAAACATAACCATCTTTGATTAACGAGCTAGTCAAGTAGAGGCATACTAGTGACACTCTGTTTGTCTATGTATTCACACATGTATTATGTTTCCGGTTAATACAATTCTAGCATGAATAATAAACATTTATCATGAAATAAGGAAATAAATAATAACTTTATTATTGCCTCTAGGGCATATTTCCTTCAGTCTCCCACTTGCACTAGAGTCAATAATCTAGTTCACATCGCCATGTGATTTACCAGCAATAGTTCACATCACCATGTGATTAACACCCACAGTTCACATCGATATGTGATCAACACCCAAAGGGTTTACTAGTGTCAGTAATCTAGTTCACATTGCTATGTGATTAACACCCAAAGAGTACTAAGGTGTGATCATGTTTTGCTTGTGAGAGAAGCTTAGTCAACGAGTCTGCCAAAATTCAGATCCGTATGTATTTTGCAAGTTTCTATGTCTACAATGCTCTGTACGGAGCTACTTTAGCTAATTGCTCCCATCTTTAATATGTATCTAGATTGAGACTTAGAGTCATCTAGATTAGTGTCAAAACTTGTATCGACGTAACCTTTTACGACGAACCTTTTTGTCACGTCCATAATCGAGAAACATATCCTTATTTCACTAAGGATAATTTTGACCGCTGTCCAGTGATCTACATCTAGATCACTATTGTACTCCCTTGCTAAACACAGTGTAGGACATACAATAGATCTGGTACACAGCATGTCATACTTTATAGAACCTATGGCCAAGGCATAGGGAATGACTTTCATTCTCTTTCTATCTTCTGCCGTGGTCGGGTTTTGAGTCTTACTCAATTTCACACCTTGTAACACAGGCAAGAACTTCTTTATTTGACTGTTCCATATTGAACTACTTCAAAATCTTGTCAAGGTATGTATTCATTGAAAATTTATCAAGCGTCTTGATCTATCTCTATAGATCTTGATGCTTAATATGTAAGCAGCTTCACTGAGGTCCTTCTTCGAAAAACTCCTTTCAAATACTCCTTTATGCTTTGCAGAATAATTCTACATTTTTTCCGTTCAACTATATGTCATTTACATATACTTATCAGAAATGTTGTAGTGCTCCCACTCACTTTCTTGTAAATACAGGCTTCACCGTAAGTCTGTATAAAACTATATGCTTTGATCAATTTATCAAAGCGTGTATTCCAACTCCGAGATGCTTGCACCAGTCCATAGACGGATCGCTGGAGCTTGCATATTTTGTTAACACCTTTAGGATCGACAAAACCTTCTAGTTGCATCGTATACAACTCTTCTTTAATAAATCCATTAAGGAATGCAGTTTTGTTTATCCATTTGCCGGATTTCATAAAATGCGGTAATTGCTAACATGATTCGGACAGACTTAAGCATAGATACGAGTGAGAAACTCTCATCGTAGTCAACACCTTGAACTTGTCGAAAACCTTTTGTGACAATTCTAGCTTTGTAGATAGTAACACTACTATCAGCGTCCGTCTTCCTCTTGAAGATCCATTTATTTTCTATGGCTTGCCGATCATCGGGCAAATCCATCAAAGTCCATACTTTGTTCTCATACATGGATCATATCTCAGATTTCATGGCCTCAAACCATTTCGCGGAATCTGGGCTCATCATCGCTTCCTCATAGTTCGCAAGTTCGTCATGGTCTGGTAACATGACTTCCAGAACAGGATTACCGTACCACTCTGGTGCGGATCTCACTCTGGTTTACCTACGAGATTCGGTAGTAACTTGATCTGAAGTTACATGATCATCATCATTAGCTTCCTCACTAATTGGTGTAGTGGTCACAGGAACAGATTTCTGTGATGAACTACTTTCTAATAAGGGATAAGGTACAATTACCTTATCAAGTTCTACTTTCCTCCCACTCACTTCTTTCGAGAGAAACTTCTTCTCTAGAAAGTATCCATTCTCAGCAACGAATGTCTTGCCTCTGGATCTGTGATAGAAGGTGTACCCAACTGTCTCCTTTGGGTATCCTATGAAGACATATTTCTCCGATTTGAGTTTGAACTTATCAGGATGAAACTTTTCACATAAGCATCACAACCCCAAACTTTAAGAAACGACAACTTTGGTTTCTTGCTAAACCACAGTTCATATAGTGTCGTCTCAACGGATTTAGATGGTGCCCTATTTAACGTGAATGTAGCTGTCTCTAATGCATAACCCCAAAAATGATAGTGGTAGATCGGTAAGAGACATCATAGATTGTACTATATCCAATAAAGTACGGTTATGACGTTCGGACGCACCACTACGCTGTGGTGTTCCAGGTGGCATGAGTTTGTGAAACTATTCCACATTGTTTTAATTGAAGACCAAACTCGTAACTCAAATATTTGTCTCCGCGATCAGATCGTAGGAACCTTATTTTCTTGTCACGATGATTTTCCACTTCACTCTGAAATTCTTTGAACTTTTCAAATGTTTCAGACTAGTGTTTCATTAAGTAGATATACTCATATCTGCTCAAATCATCTGTGAAGGTCAGAAAATAATGATACCCGCCGCGAGCCTTAACACTTATCGAATCGCATACATCAATATGTATTATTTCCAACAAGTCAGTTTCTCGCTCCATTGTTCCGGAGAACGAAGTTTTAGTCATCTTGCCCATAAGGCATGGTACGCAAGCATCAAGTGATTCATAATCAAGTGATTCCAAAATCCCATCAGCATGGAGTTTCTTCATGCGCTTGACACCAATATGACCTAAACGGCGGTGCCACAAATAGCTTGCACTATCATTATTAACTTTGCATCTTTTGGCTTCAATATCATGAATATGTGTATCACTACAATCGAGATCCAACGAACCATTTTCATTGGGCGTGTAACCATCTAAGGTTTTATTCATGTAAACAGAACAACAATTTATTCTCTTACTTAAATGAATAACCGTATTGCAATAAACATGATCAAATCATATTCATGCTCAACGCAAACACCAAATAACACTTATTTAGGTTCAACACTAATCCCGAAAGTATAGGGAGTTTGCGATGATGATCATATTAATCTTGGAACCACTTCCAACACACATTGTCACTTCACCCTTAACTAGTCTCTGTTTATTCTGCAACTCCCGTTCCGAGTTACTAATCTTAGCAACTGAACTAGTATCAAATACTGAGGGATTTCTATAAACACTAGTAAAATACATAACAATAATCTGTATATCAAATATACCTTTGTTCACTTTGCCATCCTTCTTATCTGCCAAATACTTGGGGCAGTTCCGCTTCCAGTGACCAGTCCCTTTGAAGTAGAAGCACTTAGTCTCAGGCTTAGGACTAGACTTGGGCTTCTTCACTTGAGCAGCAACTTGCTTGCTTCTTTCTTGAAGTTCCCCTTTTTTCCTTTGCCCTTTTCTTGAAACTAGTGATCTTGTCAACCATCAACACTTGATGCTCTTTCTTGATTTCTACCTTCGTCGATTTCAGCATCACGAAGAGCTTGGGAATTGTTTCCGTTATCCCTTGCATATTATAGTTCATCACGAAGTTCTACTAACTTGGTGATGGTGACTAGAGAATTCTGTCAATCACTATCTTATCTGGAAGATTAACTCCCACTTGATTCAAGCGATTGTAGTACCCAGACAATCTGAGCACATGCTCACTAGTTGAGCGATTCTCCTCCATCTTTTAGCTATAGAACTTGTTGGAGACTTCATATCTCTCAACTCGGGTATTTGCTTGAAATATTAACTTCAACTCCTGGAACATCTCATATGCTCCATGACGTTCAAAACGTCTTTGAAGTCCCGATTCTAAGCCGTTAAGCATGGTGCACTAAACTATCATGTAGTCATCATATTGAGCTAGCCAAACGTTCATAACGTTTGCATCTGCTCCTGCAATAGGTCTGTCACCTAGCGGTGCACCAAGGACATAATTCTTCTGTGCAACAATGAGGATAAACCTCAGATCATGGATCCAATCCGCATCATTGCTACTAACATCTTTTCAACACAGTTTTCTCTAGGAACATATCAAAATAAACATAGGGAAGCAACAACGCGAGCTATTGATCTACAACATAGATATGCTAATACTACCAGGACTAAGTTCATGATAAATTAAAGTTCAATTAATCATATTACTTAAGAACTCCCACTTAGATAGACATCCCTCTAATCCTCTAAGTGATCACGTGATCCAAATCAACTAAACCATAACCGATCATCACGTGAAATGGATTAGTCTTCAATGGTGAACATCATTATGTTGATCATATCTACTATATGATTCACGCTCGACCTTTCAGTCTCCGTGTTCCGAGGCCATATCTGCATATGCTAGGCTCGTCAAGTATAACCCGAGTATTCTGCGTGTGCAAAACTGGCTTGCACCCGTTGTAGATGGACGTAGAGCTTATCACACCCGATCATCACGTGGTGTCTGGGCACGACGAACTTTGGCAAAGGTGCATACTCAGGGAGAACACTTCTTGATATTTTAGTGAGAGATCATCTTATAATGCTACCGTCAATCGAAGCAAGATAAGATGCATAAAAAAGATAAACATCACATGCAATCAATATAAGTGATATGATATGGCCATCATCATCTTTGTGCTTGTGATCTCCATCTCCGAAGCACCGTCATGATCACCATCGTCACCGGCGCGACACCTTGATCTCCATCGTAGCATCGTTGTCGTCTCGCCAATCTTATGCTTCTACGACTATTGCTACCGCTTAGTGATAAAGTAAAGCATTACAGGGCGATTGCATTGCATACAATAAAGCGACAACCATATGGCTCCTGCCAGTTGCCGATAACTCAGTTACAAAACATGATCATCTCATACAATAAAATTTAGCATCATGTCTTGACCATATCACATCACAACATGCCCTGCAAAAACAAGTTAGACGTCCTCTACTTTGTTTGTTGCAAGTTTTACGTGGCTGCTACGGGCTTAAGCAAGAACCAATCTCACCTATGCATCAAAACCACAACGATAGTTTGTCAAATAGACTCCGTTTGAACCTTCACAAGGACCGGGCATAGCCATACTCGGTTCAACTAAAGTTGGAGAAACTGACACCCGCCAGCCACCTGTGTGCAAAGCACGGCGGTAGAACTAGTCTCGCGTAAGCTTACGCGTAATGTCGGTCCGGGCCGCTTCATCCAACAATACCGCCGAACCAAAGTATGACATGCTGGTAGGCAGTATGACTTATATCGCCCACAACTCACTTGTGTTCTACTCGTGCATATAACATCAAACCATAAAAACCTAGGCTCGGATGCCACAGTTGGGGAACGTAGTAATTTCAAAAATTTCCTACGCACACGCAAGATCATGGTGATGCATAGCAACGAGAGGGGAGAGTGTTGTCTACGTACCCTCGTAGACCGAAGCGGAAGCGTTGACGCAACGTAGAGGAAGTAGTCGTACGTCTTCCCGATCCGACTGATCCAAGCACCGTTACTCCGGCACCTCCGAGTTCTTAGCACACGTTCAGCTCGATGACGCTCCCCGGGCTCCGATCCAGCAAAGCTTCGGGGATGAGTTTCGTCAGCACGACGGCGTGATGACGATGATGATGTTCTACCGACGCAGGGCTTCGCCTAAGCACCGCAACGATATGACCGAGGTGGAATATGGTGGAGGGGGGCACCGCACACGGCTAAGGAACGATCACGAAGATCAACTTGTGTGTCCATGGGGTGCCCCCTGCCCCCGTATATAAAGGAGTGGAGGAGGGGAGGGCCGGCCCTCTCTATGGCGCGCCCTAGGGGAGTCCTACTCCCACCGGGAGTAGGATTCCCCCTTTCCTAGTCCAACTAGGAGTCCTTCCATGTATTAGGACTAGGAGACAAGGAAGAGGAAGAGGTAAGAGAAGGAAGGAGGGGGCGCCGCCCCTCCCCCTAGTCCAATTCGGACTAGCCAATGGGGGGGCGCGCGGCCTGCCTCTCCCTCTCCCCTAAAGCCCAATAAGGCCCATATACTTCCTCCCCCGTATTCCCGTAACTCCCCGGTACTCCCGAAAATACCCGAATCATTCAGAACCTTTCCGATGTCCGAATATAGTCACCCAATATATCGATCTTTACATCTCGACCATTTCGAGACTCCTCGTCATGTCCCCGATCTCATCCGGGACTCCGAACTCCTTCGGTACATCAAAACTCATAAACTCATAATATAACTGTCATCGAAACCTTAAGCGTGCGGACCCTACGGTTCGAGAACAATGTAGACATGACCGAGACATGTCTCCGATCAATAACCAATAGCGGGACCTGGATGCCCATATTGTCTCCTACATATTCTACGAAGATCTTTATCGATCAGACCGCATAACAACATACGTTGTTCCCTTTGTCATCGGTATGTTACTTGCCCGAGATTCGATCGTCGGTATCCAATACCTAGTTCAATATCGTTACCGGCAAGTCTCTTTACTCGTTCCGTAATACATCATCTCACAACTAACATATTAGTTGTACTGCTTGCAAGGCTTATGTGATGTGCATTACCGAGAGGGCCCAGAGATACCTCTCCGACATTCGGAGTGACAAATCCTAATCTCGAAATACGCCAAGCCAACAAGTACCTTTGGAGACACCTGTAGAGCACCTTTATAATCACCCAGTTACGTTGTGACGTTTGGTAGCACACAAAGTGTTCCTCCGGTAAACGGGAGTTGCATAATCTCATAGTCATAGGAACATGTATAAGTCATGAAGAAAGCAATAGCAACATACTAAACGATCAGGTGCTAAGCTAATGGAATGGGTCATGTCAATCAGATCATTCAACTAATGATGTGACCTCGTTAATCAAATAACAACTCTTTGTTCATGGTTAGGAAACATAACCATCTTTGATTAACGAGCTAGTCAAGTAGAGGCATACTAGTGATACTCTGTTTGTCTCTGTATTCACACATGTATTATGTTTCCGGTTAATACAATTCTAGCATGAATAATAAACATTTATCATGAAATAAGGAAATAAATAATAACTTTATTATTGCCTCTAGGGCATATTTCCTTCAGTCACCGGAAGGGGTTCCGCGCGCCACCCTCCCCTACCTTTCCCCTCACTCCAAATAAGGAAAAAAAAGGGGGCGCGGCTTGGGAGGGACCCCAAGTAGGATTCCTCCTACTTGGGCGCCTCCTTTGGTTGTTCCTCCCTCCCTCCCACCTATATATATGTGGGAGGGGGCGCCTAACACACACCAGACAATTTTTTAGCCGTGTGCGGCGCCCCCCTCCACCGTTTATACCCCGGTCATATTTTCGTAGTGCTTAGGAGAAGCCCTGTGAGGATCACTTCACCATCACCGTCACCACGCCGTCGTGCTGACGGAACTCATTTACTACATCGACGTCTTGCTGGATCAAGAAGGCGAGGGACGTCACCGAGCTGGACGTGTGGAGAACGCAGAGGTGTCGTGCGTTCGGTCCTTGATCGGTTGAAGCACGAAGACCTACAAGATGTAGCTTTTGTGATCGGGGTGAATCCATCAAACACCTCTTTCTTGATTTCCCGTTGGCAAAAAATTTATGGCGGACGGTTCACATAGCCTTTAATATTACTCCTCCGAATACTATCATCACGTGATTTGGGATGTGGCTTGACGGGATAGATTCTGAAACAGCGAGACACATTCGTGTAGGAGTATGTGCTTTATTATGGGCAGTATGGAACTGCAGAAATGATATGGTCTTTAACAGAACAACAAATATTCATTTTTTGCAGGTCATCTTCCGAGCCACTACGTTGATCCGTATGTGGTCGCTACTCACTCCGACGGAGGTCAGGGAGTGTATGGTTACTGGATCTATCTGATGGGAGATGGTAGCACGGGCTATTTTCAACCAGTTTGGATGGCGGTCATGTAATAGGATAGACAATTAGTTTTCCTATCTTTTCTTATGCCAGCCGGTTGTGGGTTTACTTTTATTTTTCTGCTCTTTGTGAGCATTTGTGTTCTTTTGTTTGAGACATCAAGACCTGAGTTGAACTTATTTGCTTATTAATAATATGGCCGTATGCATCGTTCTGATGCAGAGGCCGGGGAGCTCCCCCTTTTGAAAAAAAAGTGGCTGCAGATGAGGTGTCACACACCCAGAAAAGACAAGTAAGAACTTGAACCATGAGAGGAATATAATAAGAGAAAATAGATGGTGAGGAGGTGGGACATTGTAGGAAGGTCTACGTTGTTAGAGATACGACAGGAAATAGAGAGTGAAGAAGATCAAATCCACACAGAGGGACACAAGATTTTAATGTGGAAACCCCCTCTAATGAGAAGGGGAAAAAACCACGGGTGCCAGCCAGTGAAACATCACTATATACGGAGAAGTTACAAATGCCGGGGATTTACAACGATGATCTTATCCCGCGCGGTGGCTTAAAAAAAATATACAGCAGTGGCCACCTAGGTCGATACTGATCCATACCCATACGCGGCCCAAGCCTCTCAGCGACTGGCCTCTGCTCCACTCCGTAAGAAATTAACCGCCATATGAATTTGGATCACGGCATACCAAATGTAGGCGCGGTCAATGTCCAAATGGCACCGGGGAATCTATGTCACGACATGGGTGGCCGTTGTGTAACAATTATGCCTTCTCTTCTATCTGACATGCAGTTTCGAATAGAAATATTAAGTTTTGCACACCAAAGTTTTCGGAGAGGAAGGAAAAGATACCTAGGTGACATGTAGTTTCTTCAGTGGCGGCAAGGAAGCAACAATCACACATGCAAATACAGAAAACATACGATGCAAGTTGGGCATGGCTCACGTGGCTTGACCCAGTAGTAAAAACCTATTCCATTATTATTTTAAATAGTGTGCACAAAGCGGGGTGTTCATAAATATGCAATGTGAAGCAAAAACGTAGAACTTACGTGCACTAACCACTACTAGAAAAAGGGCTACTAATGGCGCACCTAATTTGGCCATTAATGGCGCATTAGTGGTGCGCCATTACTAGCACGCCATTAGTAATATTTACTAATGGCGCACCACTGGTGCGCCATTAGTATGCCTCCCAGGGGCCATGTATAGCCAGGTGCTTTGGCATACTAATGGCGCATCACGACGGGATGCGCCATTAGTAACCTCGGCATACTAATGGCGCACTGCTTAAAGATGCGCCATTAGTATCCTCTGGCATACTAATGGCGCACTGTGATGTGATGCGCCATTAGTATGAATATTAGTTTTTTTTTAATTTTTTAATTTTCTGTTTTTTTGCACAGGTTACAAATTGTATAATTGGACAACATATAGACAACACACATCAACAACAGATTCATCGAATACAACAGAAGATTAGTCTCTGAATACAATTCATCATATTAGTCTCCGAATACAATTCATCATATTAGTCTCCGAATTGAAAAGACCGAACAAAGATAGAACATTATATTACAAGTCCCGAGACCGCGAGTAGCGAGTTTGTCTTCACATTACAAGTCGATATCGATCATCTAAACTACCATCACATAGAAGAGAGTTGCGGTCATCACGATGAGCATCATCACGATGGAACTCGTCTTCCTCCGGTTCCTCCAACGCTCCCTCCCCTCTCCCGCTAGATAGCGGGCGTATCTAGATTCGGCCTCGGCCCTAGTGGTGTACCCTTTGTAACTGTTACCGCTGAATCGGTGAACCTGTCTCCGACACTCCTCCCAGTCGTCGTAGACTCCGGGAACCTTACCCTTGTAGACGACATACGACGGCATCGCTATGCACTAGCCAAACGAAACGTTAGTACCAATTCACAGACAATACATAAGCAATATATAAGTATGCAACAGAACGATCGGAAGAGAAAAGCAAGACATTAATAGCATCAATTACATCTAAGTTGAACGATTCTTGAAACCAAAGAGACATACTACAAGTTCATTAAAGTTTAATTACAACATGAGCCAATCGATGTTTCAGAACTAGACACAGCATCACTGCTTTCGACTCGACTCAAGGGACCGGAGCATGGATGAAGCCGCCGTCTATCGTGGGAGTCATGAAATTACGGGCGTTGTCAGCCTGCATTTGTAGCATTCCGTCTATCTCACTGTTGGACGGTTGATTTCTAAGGTAGAACTGCCCCGAGGTACGAAGGACATCTTGATGGATGATTTCCGCAAACTCCGACTGGATGCGAAAGAATTCTTGTCTGATGTCCGCGTCCTGGATTGCCGACACGCTCGCGGCCCAATCTTTGAGTTTACTCGGTAGCAGAAGTTGATGATGGTCCCGTACGATCGCCCGCATGTGATGGATGGCGTAGTAGGCACCCTTCTGACCGCCAGGCGGCTGCTTGACGCAGCAGAACGTCGTATTGTGGGAGAACACGTGCTTGCCGTACTTACGAATTGGCCTGTTGAAGGTGCCTCCAGATTGGGCGTAGCCGGGGAGAACATCATCAAGAACCTTCTTGACATTTGTGTAGTCTACGTTCGACTAACGGTCCGGTTCGAAATACGTGGCCATGGAATATTTGGGGCTTAGGAGGATGAGCGTGCAAGGTGTGTCACTGCAGAAAACACGGAATGTTAAAAGAAAAACGATCGAAATCTAAGAATTCGTATGTTACGGGGCGGTTGAGGGGAGGACTTACTCGGGAAAGTAAGGCACGAGGAAGTTATCCTTATCTGGGTTTGCCAGAATGACGCCTTCGAGGTAAGAACTCGCGACTTGCCGGTCCCCAGCGCTGCCCAAGATCTTGGCACGCATGTAGAAGGGGTCGACTATCACGATGTCCGGGGTCTTGTCGCGAATGATCCGCATCTCCATGCTCAGCGAAAATAGCCGAACGAAGGTGTAGTGCAGCGGATGAAGGTTCAACATAGCGTGGATGTCGTCAAACCGCAGGACGATCGTACCCCCGATGGAGTTATCCACAAAGCCCTTGCCCTCTGGCACCTTGGCCATGAAAACCGGGTATGCCACATCCTTCTCTCTGAGACGCCGCTTCTCCAAAGAAAGAACACTGTCATGCAGACTCCGCATAGCACCGGCAGCAACATCGAGCATATTTCTCGGTAGCATCAGCCTACCCGCCACATGCACCCTCCTCATTAAATCCTCAGGTGAAGGTGGCCCGTCCTGAGCACGGATCGTACTCGGTGCCGGCTGGCCCGCACCCTTGTTAGTCTTTCTTTTGTGTGCCTTCTTCTTCTCCTGTAATGGGACCGAGTTCTGCTCACAGACCGCCTTCTTGAGTGTGTTGGGGCTGAGAATATTTCGCACCTCGCCTATCTGAGGCTCGGTGAAGTCGGCAACTGGAGGCGTCTCCTGAGAGCTGAACGGCAGACGACGCCTGTTGCAACTTGGCTTCTCCGCGGTACCAGCTAGATCGCGCACGTCTTTTGTTGGGTTGGGTTCTTGAGAAGGAGGCCCCATGAAGTCGCCATCGTACCCATGATCGGCAAAGTACCGATCGACGTTGGCAAATGTATCGTCGTCGTCGTCGTTCTGATCCTGTGCCATATGCATGTTTGGATCCAGTGGCATAGGGATGTCCGGCACCGTTGCGGCGGTCTTGCCATGGGGCCGACTTGGCGCCGGCACGACTGGCGGTGTTGTCTTTGGGGTGGTGTCCCCCGCCCCAAAACGAATCTGGCTCTTCGGCCAAAGCAGGGGCCAGCTCAGGCAGGCGCTGAGGGTCATCACGTCATCATCGTCGGCCCCGACGGGTCGAATCGGAGGTAACAACTCATCGCAGCCTGGCAGCACCCGAACCAGTTGAACCCTAAACAAGTTGGGTGGCATCTGGGTACCGTGGAATAAGGGGTTGCCCGGTTGAACGATTTTGCCCTTGGCGACATCGACCAACTCATTATTCACGAAGTGCAGGAGAGTGCATGGAACGTCGGCGGCGCCCTGCGAAAACATGTAGGGCGTCAGGGATGCCCATTCAAAGGCAATGAGATGAAGTCCTCGGCCGAGAGAGGCTTAATTAGTTACCGTGATGATGGCGTCGAGCTCGGCTAATGTCGAGGCACCGCCAACGGCGGGCGTGCATTTGACGGAGGGGCCGCTTGCTGCAGAGGTGCCGGCCGGCGTACACCTGGGTGCATTAAGCTCCCGTGCCGGCGTCGGAGACACCAATGCCGCCTTCGTCGGAGACACCAATGGCCCCGCCATCGCGTTCTGCGAGTTGCTGGCCGTGAAGCTAGGAATCGGGGGCGGCCCCTGTTGGCCGCCCGCAATCCACGCACTCAACCCCTGGATCAAGGTAGGCACAATGGCGGTGATCGTTGCTTCGAGTTGTTGTTGCACTTGCTCTTGGACAATCTCCGGAATCCGCGCCACCTGTGCCTTGAGTTCTTGAACCTCGCGCGCCTGGCTTTCCGAGCTGGTCTTTTTCTCCTTTCGTCCACCAGTGTTGTAGTATGACTCCCATTTTGTCGACAAGCCTTTGCCGGCCACACGACCAGCTGACGTCGGCTTACTGAGCTTATCCTTGTTCTTCATTACATTCAATGCCCTATTTAGAGTGGTGTCCCAAGGGTTGCTCTTAGTCGACCCCGCGCTACTGCTTTCTGTCGCCTGCGGAAGGAATGTGAACCATTTAGAAATTTGGCTTCATTAATTAGAATGCAACCATATGGAGCTAATTGCGCGGGGGTGTATTCCTTACCAGAACAAGCTCAAGCGCCCTGGTCTTCGGATCCGTGGTAAGCTCCTTTGTTTCGGGTCCTTCTTGTACCGGGCCGTGACATAGTTCCTGGTCTGCTTGTCACCGTATTTATCGAAGAGGGGCGGTAGGCCTTGCTCGGCACGGTCCGCCTCCTCCTTGTCCCATATAGGCTCCGCCACTCTGTAACAGCCGGGACCAAGTGTGTGTTCCCCTAAGTTCAGCTCCCGCATTTCTTTCCCCCACTTACTTGATTCGGAGTGTGCGGTGCTCGAGCAATTGATCTTGAAGTCGTTGTAGTCATCTTCGGTGATCGAAGGATTTTTCTCCTTGATCTTCTCATAACTCTCACCTTTCTCGATCATTCTCTTCACATTGCTTTTCCAAGTAGACAAGGCCTTGCTCATCTTCGTGAGGGCAGCATTGTTCACTTTATTCCCTTTGAGGCTTGTGTTTTCAAATTCAGCGGGGAACTTGTATCGTTCGTGCAGCTTCGTGAAGAGGAGGTTGCGCAAATTCCCTCGGTCAGGATGCCTCAGGTTCTCGGTGTTGATCGAGACGGTGCTCCGGAGAATGCACCTGAGCTGAAGCGAGTACCCCTTGACTATTCGTTCGGGCGCCGTTGGATTCCCGTCGGAGTCCACTTCAGTAACTTCCTCCTTGAGGGTGCGGAGCACGGTCGGGCGCCGGTCCTTCCGTTGCCTCTTCTGGATGCCATCTATGCGTGCGCCGCCATCATCAGTGGTGGCATCCTCGGCGGCACCATCAGTGGTGGCATCAGTGGGGTCATGCTCGGCGGCACCATCAGTGGTCTCAGGATCGGTGGGGAAGGCGGCGTCCTCATACAAGTGAGGTTGTTCCTCCATCTCCTGGGACAGCTCCCAGAATGCCTTGCCGCCCGAACCCCCGGCCTCATCGTTGTTGGCCATGTTTCTCTCTAAATAGGAACAAAGTTTGGTCAAAAAGTTGGTTATTGACAAGGAACAAGATCATGGTCTCATCATTTAGGGTTTGTCGACACCGAGGCATCCTAAAAGCTAAGCTTTTATCATTGAGGGTTTTTCAACGCCGAGGCACCCTAAAAGCCTAAGCTTTCATCATTTCGGTTTTTATCGACACCGAGGCACCCTAAAAGCCATGCATTAGTCACAAGTACGCCGGGGCACTTGATCCTACTTAATTAACTACTAAGATACCCCGGCCCATGCATTAGTCACAAGTACCCCATATGTCCTATTTTTAGCAAAGTCATGCTAAAATTCACGGAAAATTTCAGCATGACCTTTGCTGAAAATAGGACATATGGAGTACCCGAATTTGCCGGAACGGAAGTTAATCGACATTCCGGCAAACTCAAGGGCCTCTCGGGGTACCTGCAAAATCATTATCCAATGAAGGAATTGTGCCGCACACTGCTGCCTCACACTGCTGCCAAAATCATTATCGACATGCTGAACTTGCATTTCACTCTGCATAGCTGAACAGTCTAACAACCAGAAATATATAACAAGAACTGCACTGCAACGATACAAAGAATATATAACTAGAATGAGCCTCAAATAAAAAAACAAAAATTATGGAAAGCATGAGGGTTACACTATAATTATAGGAAAATTTACACTGTTATTAGGGGAAGTTTTATACTGTAATTACATATAAGAAGCATCAGGGCTACACTGAAAATTGCTGAGCTTACACTAAAAAAATCTGCACTGCAGGGCTTGTACACACAAATTCAGTGAGATGATCTAACACTGACAAAATAAAGGAAACACCTACTGAACCAATACAGGGCTAAAAACACATGGGGATTACACTTTAAAACATCCAGTGAAAGGCACTAGAAAACCATATAGACACAGGAATAAAGCAGAGCTGACTCATTAAATCTGATACACTGAGAAAACCCTAAACTAGGGAAACTAATCACCTGCATCTAACCTACCAGGAGGTAACTGAACAAATTCAAGAACTATAACAGAAACACGAACCAATACAGAGATATGAAAGCACAAGTTACTAGCATTTGCCTAAAAACTTACTTCAGAACCAACACGAACCAATACAGATGCTCCCTTGTAGTAACAAGTCAAGAGATCTATGCTTGGAATCACAACCAACCAATACTTGATTACCAGGTCACAGAACTCCAACGATAAAAAACAGGGAAGCAGAACTAGAGGAGTGAAATCTCTGTATGTATATGAGGTGAGGTGAGGTGAGATCAGGCAAAGTAAAACTCCACATACAGACATGAGTAGATGCACAACATAGCAAAAACTTAAGCAAGCAGAAACCCATCTTTCCACATTCATGTACCTCAGCAGAAAAATTGTGTAACTCACTTCTGAATGGGCAGCACCAGCTATATATGCATGGTTTCTCCAGTTCAACACAAAACACCAAGCTCCATCATGCTAACATAACATATTCAGGTGGGAATTCAGTATGACAGGACAACATGCTCCCTTGTAGTAACAAGTAGTACGTACTAATAATGTCTACAACTCCATGCTTGGAATCACAACCAACCAAATGGGAGTCCATACTTGATTAACCAAGCAAGATTATTTCAGCCATCGACTAAGATAAGCCACACTAAAGATGAAAGGAAGAAAAGAGACAAAAAACACAAGAGTTATATGTTCAGTCGGAAGCCTGCAGGACAAACTGTTACACTTAATTACTCTAGAACAAACAGGAATTCAGAACAAACAACCAGGAATTATATAGCATATGCACTTGTTCGTCTTGTACAAGGAGAAGCTCTCACAACTCACAAGCAGTCCAAAAGAAACAGCAAGCACAATATAATGCCTGATTCAGGGACACAACTTTAATTTAGGGAAGAACTCCCACACACACACACACAAAAGGGGGGAAGCAGAACTAGAGGAGTGCAATCTCTATATATGAGATAAAGCAAAGTAAGATTGTAAAAAAAAAGGTGTGGAGATCAGGCAAAGTAAAACCCTGCATACAGAGAGACACAGGGTAGTTGAAGTTTCGTTGCAGAACATAGACAAAAATTAAGCAAGCACAAACCCCTCTAGTCTTTTGACATTCATGCATCTCTTGTCAGCTAATAGATAGAAAACATATATAGGGGGTCACCCAATCAATCTTATTCTCACTAGTAGCAACATATATAGATATATAAGTAGGTAGTTCAGTTTCGATTAAAGGGGTACTAGAAAGATAGATTAGAGTTCCTTACATTCATACTGGACAGATATAAAACTTGGGAGCCATGACAATATATATATATATATATATATGTATATATATATCCTTGGCCGCTTTCATTTTGGGCGACATGCAGGAGCCTAGCAATGGGCTCCTTAAGGGCATGCTGACTCTTTTTTTTCTCTAAGCTATGTGCTATGCATATTTTTTTCACTAAATCAATCGCATAAGACCTCGGATGGGGTGGAGGCACCAGGGACGTCGGCGTCGGCGCAAAGCTGCGGCACGGCGGCCGGTCTAGGGCGCAGCGGCAGCTGGCTACAAGAGAGATTTCATAGCCGCACCGGGAAGGAGGGAAGAGGGAGCGGGGGGCTTACCGGAGCGGGAGGGGTCCGCCGACCTGCGACGTTCGAACGCGGCGCGGTCGGTGGGGGTGGTCGCCGCCCTGGTCGTACGGACTGGACCCGAGTCGCGTCGGGTCGAGTCGAGCTGGCTCGTGCGCGTGCCGCCTGTCGAGGGGCGGTGTCGAGGCGGCGGGGCAGCGGGGCAGCGGCGTCGGGAGAGGAGAGGGGAAGGGGATCGAGGGCGAGGGCGAGGGAGAGAGAGGGGATCGATAGGCTTGGCCGGGAGGAAGAATGGATGGGCGGGGGCGGCACAATACTAATGGCGCACCACCCCTCGGTGCGCCATAAGTACATCCATGCTAATGGCGCACCTCACCCTAGTGCGCCATTAGTATTTTTTTGATTTCTGCTCGAGCCAACAGGTTATCTACCACCTGACCTAATCCACATCAAATCCCTCTACTAGCTTGACTGGTCAGCAACCAGTTCTCACACCAGGAGGTCCTGGGTTTGATTCCCACGCTTCACAATTTTTTATCCATTTAAAAAGCTGTTTGATACTTATTTGTGTTTAAATATGTTCAAACTTGTTTAAATCATAACAGTAATATTTTTTTTATAAGTCAGTAATATTTTTTTTTTAAAATATCATCAAACAGTAATGCCGGTGGAGCGGGGGAGGGTGCGAGGGGTCGGCGGCGGCGGTTGAGTAGGGGAGGGGTGCGGGGGGTCGGCGGCGGCGGTTGAGTAGGGGAATCGAGGGTGCGGGGGGTCGGCGGCGGCAGTTGAGTAGGGGAATCGAGGGTGCGGGGGGTCGGCGGCGGCGGCCGGTGGACCGGGGGGTGCTCGGCGGTGAGTGGGACCGGATCTGGCGAGGTGGGATAGCGATCGAGATGGAGGGGGATCGAGATCGAGTGTCCATGAAATTTAAAAATATTCATGATAGTTCAAAAAGTGCCCATGAAATACAATCGAGAAATGAAGGCTATGATTTAATTAAATACAATCTTCTTGCCCTTCTTTTTCGCAAATGGAGTTCTTCTGTGGAACGGACGTCCTTTAGGTAGGGTGGTCCTGCTTCTTCTTGTGGTGTATGCTGCTACTTCATAATCGTCGTCATGTTCGATCCTCGGGTCGCCGTACTTGTCGAAGTCTTGCTCATTGGCTACTCCATCCATTCCGATGATCTTCCTTTTGCCTCTCCTCACGACAACACGACTGGGCTTTGACGGGTCGGTAATGAAGAAGCATTGGTCCACTTGGGAAGCCAGTACCCATGGCTCATTTTTCGCGGTGACGTTTGCGCCCGCGGTCTTGGATTTGGCTTCGGGTATAACCATGGTGGTGAAATACCGGTCTTCTTTTAGGACGCTCTTGGCCCATCTGACACGGAACATCGGGACCTTCTCTCCAGCGTAGCTCAGCTCCCAGATCTCCTCGATCCTTCCGTAGTATCTGTCCTTGTCGTTACCGGTGTAGGATTCCATCGTTACCCCGGAGTTCTGATAACCATCGCTCTTCATGTCCTTGGCCTCGGTGTAGAATGTGTAGCCGTTGATATCGTACGCCTCATAGGTCATCAGGTTGTGCTCGGCGCCCTGTGACAAGGCGAATATGAGTTGTTCTTCCGCGGAAGAATCCTCATGTAAAGGGTACGACAGAAGCTTCAGCTTGAACCAACGCGTGAAACATGAGTTGTGCTCTTTGAGTATATCTCCGTACGTCCTCTGTTGGCCTCGGTCATTGTACGTCTTCTTAATAAAGGTTTTGTGCTCTACAACCCAAGGATCGACCACGTCTATTTGTTGTAGCGCGACTAGGTTTGCTCTTTCAAAGTCGGCGAGTCGACCCTCGAAGTCGACATGCATTTCACGGCGACCCTCACGGTGACCCCATCCAGCGAGCCTGCCGAGGTGCCTGTTGACGGGCAGACCAACGGGGTTCTTGATGCCTAGATAATTCGTGCAGTAGGAGATACACTCTTCGGTCAGAAAGCCCCTGGCTATGCTTCCCTCTGGACGTGACATGTTGCGAATGTATCCTTTGATGACACCATTCATCCTTTTGAACGGCATCATGCTGTGCAGGAACGTCGGCCCGAGTTGGATGATATCCTCCACTATATGGACCAGCAGATGCACCATAACGTCGAAGAATGCGGGCGGGAAGTACATCTCAAGCTCGCATAGTATCACCACGATCTCTTCCTGTAGCCTTCTGAGTTGCCTCACGCCAATCGACTTCCGAGAGATGATGTCGAAGAAGTTGCATAGGCCAAATAGCGTTTCACGGACGTGCGCGTCCATGATCCCACGGATTGCAACTGGAAGTATCTGCGTCATCAGCACGTGACAGTCGTGAGACTTCATCCCGCTGAACTTCTGCTTCGCTGGGTCTAGGTATCTGCTTATCTTCCCCGCGTAACCGTAAGGAAGTTTTACTCCTAGGAGGCAGGTGAAAAACTGCTCGATCTCCTCCTGACTTAGAGTGAAGCACGCGGGAGGGTAGTCATTTCCAGTCTTCTTGGCCTTTTTGCCTTTGCGACGACTTTCTGTGTCCTGCTTCGCCTCATCATCATCATCATCATCATCATCATCATCATATATAGCGTGAAGCTCCTGCCTGATGCCCATTGATTTCAAGTCTGCCCTTGCTTTCGGCCCATCTTTGGTCCTCTCTGGCATGTTGAGCAGGATACCAAGCAGACTCTCGCACACGTTCTTCGTGATATGCATGACATCAAGGCTGTGAGGCACACGGTGGATCTTCCAGTACGGCAAGTCCCAGAAAACAGACCTCGTTTTCCATACCTTCAGCAGCGGCTCTGGTGCCTTTCGCTTCTTTCCCGGCTCTGGCGCCTTTTGCTTCTTTCCCGGCAGTGGGCAGTCTTTCCAATTTTTCAACAGCTTGTCTATTTCCTCGCCGCTCCTCGTACACGGGCGTTTTCGGGGTTCGGTTTCACCGTCGAACAGATCCTTGCGTTTCCTCCACGGGTCATCGTCGCGAAGCCACCTTCGATGTCCCATGAACACGGTTTTCGAAGACCCGGGATCTCTATCTAGCTGGCGATACGTTGTGTCATCCATGCACCTTACGCATCCAGAAAATCCGTGGACTACCTGCCCCGCGAGATATCCGTAACCGAGATAGTCGTGCATCGTCGTGAGCAGTGCGGCTCTCATAGGGAAATATTCTTTCTCTGCGGCGTCCCACGTATTGGCTGGCGTTTTCCACAACGTGTCTAGCTCCTCCTTCAGCAGCCCCAGATACAGATTGATGTCGTTCCCTGGTTGTTTCGGCCCTTCAATTAGCATACTCATGTGAATGTACTTCCTTTTCATGCATAACCAGGGGGGAAGGTTGTACATCCACACGAACACAGGCCAGGTGCTATGTGTGCTTCTCTGGCTGCCAAACGGATTTACTCCATCGGTGCTCGCGCCCAGCACGATGTTCCTTGGATCCTTCCCAAATTCTGGGTATTCAAAATTCAAAGCTTGCCACTGGCTTGCATCCTTAGGGTGACTCAGCATCTTGTCTTTTTTATCTATCTCCAGATCATTTGCTTCATCTTCTCGCTTCTTCTCCTCCCTATCCGCGTGCCAACGCACGAGCTTTGCTACCTTAGGATCCGCGAAATACCGCTGCAGACGAGGAGTGATCGGAAAGTACCACACCACTTTTCGAGGAGCTTTCTTCCTCTTCTTGTATCGAGTGACGCCGCACATCGGACATATGGTAGACTCCGCGTGCTCGTCCCGATAAATGATGCAATTGTTCATGCACACATGGTATTTCACGTGCGGTAAATCCAGAGGACACACGATTTTCTTTGCCTCCTCCAAACTGGTCGGGCACTTGTTCCCCTTTGGAAGACGTTCGTGCCAGAATGACATGTTCTCGTCGAAGCATGCGTCGGTCATTTTGTGTTTTACCTTCATCTCCAGAGCCATGAGCGTTACTTTCAGGCGGGTATCCTCGGGCCTGCATCCTTCATACAATGGAGTAACCGCGTCTAACTCAAGTTGATCCACCTTGGCTTTCTCTCGGGCGGCAGCTCTTGCGTTATCCTTCTGCTTGAGAAGCAGCTCTTGAATATAAGGGTCCTGCACCCAGCCCATCGATGGTCCACCGTCGTCTGCTCCGCCGGCATCATCATCTTCATGATCATGCCCGTCGTCTGCTCCGGCATCTTCCTCATCATCATGCCCATCGTCTACGTGATCATCTCCTGGGGATTCTTCGTCTTCTCGCCCGCCCGAGCCGCGGTAGTTGTCTTGCTGCCCTTCCTCATTTCTTGCCCGGCCCCCATGGACAACTTCATAGTCATCTTCATCACCTTGCCACCGATAGCCATCCATGAAACCACGCAAGAGCAGGTGGTCCCGCACCTGCCCGGAATCCGGGTCTGCAATAAGGCTCTCCAGCTTGCATCTTCGACACGGACATCTTATCTCCGTCTCGTTCTTTTGAAGCATCTCGGCCTTCGCGGACCTCAAAAACCTATTCACGATGCCTTCGGTCATCGTGCGGACCATGGTCGCCTGCGGGGTAGAGCAAAACGATATTTTAGAACAAAGAAAAAATTTGGCATCACTTTCCCTAAAAATAGGACCAAAAAGAATGCTTAATGCCAAAATTATCGCCGAAACGGAAATGAATCAACATTCCGGCAAAATATTGGCAACTACCGCATTTCAAATACCGGTACACCTCCAAACACAAACACATATGCAACACCACAAACATATGCAACACCACGAACATACATAGATCTAGCTAGGCCATAAAAAGTGCATGTGCACATTGTTGTAGGGAGAACAACATAAATATAGCTTCCCCCCTTACTTACCTATTAAAACAAGGTAATTTAACCACTTAATTTGAATGAATCTATGGTGGAAATGAGGTGAAAAAGAGGAGGCACCCGAGACAAGGAGGAGGTGGAGAGAATGAAGTGGGGAGAAAGTGAGTGTGGGAAGGAGAGGCTGCCCAAAATATCTTGTTGCTGACCACTTACTAATGGCGCACCAACAACAAATGCGCCATTAGTAATCCAGGTTACTAATGGCGCACCAACGTCTGATGCGCCATTAGTAATTTTGCAAAAAAAAACATACTAATGGCGCACTGATACAGAGTGCGCCATTACTAGTTTGAACTAGTAATGACGCACGGTGGAGGAGTGCGCCATTAGTAGTTTTGCAACAAAAGGAATAAAAAATATAATTAAAAAAACAACATTAGTGGCGCACTCTGGGATGAGTGCGCCATTACTAGTTACAACTAGTAATGGCGCACTGTGTCTGGATGCGCCATTAGTATGTTTGGACAGGCGCGCTAGTTCAAATTTTTTTTGGTACTAATGGCGCATCCTAGGCCTGGTGCGCCATTAGTAGTTTCAACACTAATGGCGTATCAGAAGGTGGTGCGCCATTAGTATATACTAATGGCGCACCTCTTATCTGGTGCGCCATTAGTGTCAATCGCATCTATAGCCCTTTTTCTAGTAGTGAACCATTTGGGAAAGAAACATAGGGATATTAAGACGATGGCATGCAGTTCCTTCCATACAGTGGCGGAGGTAGAGTGAGGACAGGGTGGGCCATGGCCCACCCTGAGATTGGGAAGTGTACTTTATACCATAGCAAAAAGGCTAAAAAAATAAAGAAAAACTAAATTTACATGCACAGTTGCACTGTTGGCCCACCCTGGCCTAGTGGGCTAGGTCCGCCACTGCTTCCATATAGACAAAAGAGCAATAAGCATAATGAGGCAATGCTATGTTGGATTTGGGAGGGGGGGTATGCAAGAGGGCGGTCAATGTACATATAATGCTTGTTGGGTATCTCCTTATGTGGCTTGATCCAACAATAAAAAATAAGAAGTGAAATCAAGGGTGCTAGTATATATGCACTATGAAATAAAAAACTACAACTTTCCGTGCACCAACGATTTGGAAACAAATGAAAGTATATTCAACCAATGTCAGTGGTTTCTTCCATGCCAGCAATGGAGCATCAAGCTTATAATTAGGCATGTCTCCCCATGGAGTGGAAATGGTACGTGGCTCCCAATGAGGTGTCACGCGCCGAGAAATGGAAAGAAATAACAATAAATATATAGACAGAGGATTAAAATAAAGTTGAAATGGACGGGGATAATCGGAGGTGTGTGTGTGTGTGGGGGGGGGGTGGGTGGGTTGGGGATAACGAATGTAGGTGCTCATCTACAAATAACAGAACGTGACCGGAGGTGGAAGGATCTACGTTGTGACATGGGTGACCATTATGTAGCAGTTTTTAGTTTGGTCTCACATGTGTAGTTAAAAAATCGAAACAAAGATGGCCGACTTACAGATATATTAGGCATGCCTTATTAGTGGACAACATATTTCCACATCAGACAAGGTGCAATGTAATAGAGGTGCTACCTCCTCCCCAAGAAAAGTCTAGGGTTCCCCTCTTTCTTGCCGGAGCCGTCGTCGGTCCGCCTCGTCTCCTGTGGCCTTAGGGCCATGGCGGCACAGTAGATCTCGGCCCTTGCCGGCGAGAGGACTCTGTTTTCAGTTGTTCCTTCATGTTTTGTTAGGGTTTGTGTCCTGCTCAGGATGACGAGACGGCGGCGGCTCCCTGAAGATGGAATAAGGTTCTCCCCACCTAGCTTCCGTCTCAATGGTGTGTCTAGCACCGTCAGTGGGCGTGTGGACATGTGTCTCCGGCGGATCTGTCCTTGGTGGATTTGCTCGGATCTGGTTGTAGTTCATCTACGTTCATGTGTTTTCAGGTTGGATCCTTCATTGGCGGTGATTGCTGTGTGGCTACGCTGGTCCTATGGGGCCTTAGCACGACGACTTCCTGACTGTCCACTAGAAGAAGTTGTGCCCGACTCCGGCGAGGGAGGGGCAATGACGATGGAGCACCTTCGGCTCGCTTTAGTGCTTGTAGTCGTCTCTAGGTGGTCTAAGGTTCTGGATGTAATTTGTATTATTTCTGATGTTGTATTGTCATGATTGAAAATGAATAGATTGGAAGTTTTCTCACAAAAAAGAAAAACCAAAACAAAGAACATTTTTGCGCAAAGATTTTGGAGCCAATGCGAAGTATACTGACTTAGACAATGATCTCAAGCAATCCTTTCTAGCTTTTCCCCCTTAATTTCAATACAAAATCCATTTTGAAATGGTACCTAACATTGGTAGATCTGCCTAGCTAGAGTAAATTGCACAAAACCACCACAATTATGCAGAAGTCATCAAACTGCATGTTTTGTGGTGGTTTTTTTCCTGAAGAATTAATAACTTTGACTCAATGTGGCGGTTTTTTGCAATTCACTCGGCTAGCTAGCATGAGCATATAGCATAGACAAGCATAGACGAGATGATGATGGATGGAATCGTGAATCAGGCGGCAGCGTTGGTTGTCCTGGGGACGTACTTGCGGAGCCAAATCTCACGTTGTCCGATGGAGATCCTGACGACCCTCTTGCCGTTGAGTACGAGCTTCACAATCGCCTCCGTCTTGAAGATGATCCGGCCATACATGGGCATGTGGCCTCCCTTGGTCTTCTCCATCAGCACCCTCACCACGCAGTCACCCCACTTCCTGCACCCACGCACCTCCAATCATCAGACACGATGCAGTTCCAATCATCGTGCATGCATATCTTAGTAGGTAAGTGCTTGTGTTTGTGTATAAACTTATTCAATAGATCGAGACATCTAGTAGTGTATCTAAGTGCACACTTACTGCCTGAAGTACTCGAAGATCTCCTCGCGGTGGAGGGCATTTCCCTTGGAGAAGGTGATGAACATGGAGCGGCAGTCCTCCGGCATGGCCACTGGTTGGGAGATGTAGGGTGCCGTGAGCTCCGGCGGGATGACCATCAGCCCTGTCTCGGACCTCCGGAGCAGGACATGCAGGCGGTCGTCAAATACAAACTTGCCGGCACCGTCGAGGAAGTGGGCGACGCCGCGGACAACGAGGTCCTGGTGAAAGGCAAAGAAGCCCGGCTCGATGTGGACACCGCCTTGCATGCAGAGTGCAGAGATGAGCGGGATGGGCGGGAGCGCAAGCACCTGGTGGCGGAGGCAGTCGAGGACGGCGTTGGCCTCTTCTGCGACGACGGCGACGGCGTCGGGCGCCATGGCTGGGACGTGGTGTATGGCGGAGATGGTGCCCTGGTCCAGCCACACCAGCAGCGCCACCGCGTTCTGGGCTTTCTCCGGGCTGCCGCACACGGACAAGAACCGCTCGTATGCCTGCCGTGCGATGTTGTACATGTACAGCACCTCGCGCACCGTCATCGCCGCCATGGTTGCTCTTGCACCGGCCGGCTGGAGAAGAGGGGATGGATGGCCGGCCTTAGAAGAGAAGCTAGCAAGAGCGGAGCTGGAAGGGGTGATGGGTAGATGGGGAATGGACCGATATTTGTATCTGTTCCGGCGACGCGGCTGCGCTCCGGCCGATGGAAGGTTTAATGAGGTGCCAAAAATGGGCTAGCGGGAAACAGCTCTCTTTGAATCAATTGCTCTTTGTTCGTTAGTTGGTTTTACATCCTCTTTTGTTTTCAGTTCGTTTTACATCCTAAAAAGTATACATGTGTATCCTGCTAAATTTGCACTCCCTTTTTCCTTGGTACTGGTTAATGTTATGCTCACCATTTTTTGTGTTCCTTTTCTAGGTTTTCTTCGGTTTTTTGTTTTCTTTGTTTCCTTTTCTTTTTGCACCGGGTTTTCTTCGGATTTCTCGTTTTCTCCATTTTCTTCTCTTTTGTTTCTTTTGTTTCTTTCCTGGTTTTTATTCTTCCCTCGTTATACTTCGGTTTTCTTTGCCTTTCTGATTGGTTTTCTTTGTTTTCTTTCGTTTTTCTTCAACACATATCTATTTTTATTGTGTTTGTTCGGTTGTTTCTTGCTTTCTTTTGTTTATTTGTAGTTTTCATATATCTTAACTTTTTATTTTTTTGGTCGTTAGGCTTCAGAGTTTTTTCAGGTACTTTCTCTTTGGTTTCTCCTTTGTTTCTTTCATGGTTTTCCAAATATTAACATTTTTTGAATACCTGTTTTATATTCACATATTAACTTTTTTAAATGTGAGCTTAACATTTTTCTAATACTTGGTCAACACATTTAATATTTCTCAAATACTTGTTTATTTTTTTCCAAACGCAACATTTTCTGAACACATGGTTCAATTTTTTTCACACGCATTGTTTATTTTTTGTATACATGAGGAACATTTTATTTATACACATTTAACATTTTTCAAATGCTTGGTTAATTTTTTTAATATATGGTCACATTTTTCTACAGATTTTTAAATTTTTTAAAATGCTTGATTAACATTTTTCAAATAGAAGATTAACATTTTTTTAATACAAGGTCAACATTTTTTCTGTACAAATTTTAACATTTTCAAATGATTGATTAACGTTTTTCAAATACAAGTTTGGCATTTGTTGAATACATGGACAACATTTTTGCTATACACATTAAAAAAATTCAAATGCTTGATTAATTTTTTCGATATCATTGTTTAACATTTTTTAAATATATTATCAACTTTTTTACACACATTCTACATTCTTTGTATACATGAGAAACATTTTGTTTATACACATTTCACATTATTCAATTGCTTGGCTAAGAATTTTTCCATATATATTATGTAATTTTTTAAATATATTTATTCAGATTATGCAGATGTATAACCTAAATAAAATAAACAAAAAAAATGTGAAAAACACGAGGACGTGGCCTCCCGCGAGGTTCGGCCGTCCCTTTTTTGAGGATCCTGATGGGAGAGCACGCTAGATGTCGCTATAAGCAAGATATAGCGCTGCCTCCGATTAGATTGCGACCTAGCGACAATGGCAGAGCTTTGGCAAGACCATGCTGGGCCAATGCCTCCTAGCCTAAGATTTTTCTTTTTCTTCTGAATACCCTTGTTAAATGGGCTAAACCTTTACAAAAACCAGTTTAAAACTTGTTTTGCTTGCCCTCCCAATCCATTTACCGACTAGTATTATGGCCCAAACTCCGCTACTGGCGAGCTAAGCCTGTGTAGGAGTCCATTGTCCGTTCAACCACCACGGTGTCCAAAAAACAAGGCCTAACAAAGTGGGAAACAACCTAGACTCCTAGAGTTCATCATGTGGATTGGTTTGGTTTCACATCATTGTGTGCACTAGTAAGTAATACATGCATTGCACGTGAAAACTTAAATAATCAAAGTATGACCAAATTCGGACATATTTTATTGTAATAAGTGTATAATGTTTTAAGGCACATGGATGAACTATAAGATGCATATTTAGTTCTTTTAGTCCATTCCACAAAAAATATCACATTATAGCTACAAAAAACTTGAAAACGTCATGGTATGTACTAAAAACACTTGGGTAAAAATATATCTAGCACATTTTTCTATAGGAAGTGTCTCTTTTAGGTACTTCATATTAATTAAATTTAATATAAAAGACATAAATACCTAATGTTGCATCACAAAGATAAGTAAGATTTATGATGTACGTCTATAGCCTTGAATACAAAATATAATCACAAAAGGAGAAAAGCAATGACAATTCTGATGTCTTCCCGATTTTTCTTCTCATGTTTATTTAACTGCGCTCTTCAAGTTCTCTGGGTTACTTCGCTACAAATAATGTTTTAGATGGAAAGAAAAAATAGTTTATGATACTGATACCACGTTCTTTCTTAAATAACGTTATTGGTATGGGTGCACTGTATTTTTATGTGGCCTACCAAATTTGGAAAAGATATACAATACAATAGACATAGCAAGGAAAACAACTCCATATATCAACAAAGGATAGAAATGGTGCGGCAATGCGCAGCTTTGCTTCTAGTATTAGTCTGCTGTACCAGGGTGTCGATATGTCAAGATGTCAACAATGATGGTGTTAGAGCCAAAGTGCTAATAATGTATTGTCAAACTAGTGTGAGTGATTAGGACGTTTCCCTCCTCCATGTCTCACTTCTCACGGTCAACACAAACAAGTTCAGGGAGGCTATCTTTCTCATTATTTTGTATAATAGATTTTAAAATGTATCTCTTCTCTTCAGTCATATATTTTTTTCCCTAATAGGACACCATGTTCTTGTATGAAGCCCATGAGAATTCTTCACAGATATGTTTCATGGGAGTATAATCATGAATCCTATTTTATAGTATGAGTGTTTCTCCCCATCTCATCACTCGTTTGTTCTGTGCCTTTTCTATCTCTACAATTCTTGTTTGTCTCTCAAGTGACCATCTTCGACAAGGTTAGTGTAAGAAGTGGATATGTTCTCTATGGTGCTTTTGATTCATGACTCATTTTCTGAGTCGGCCGGGTCCACAGGTTCGGTATGATCTAGCTGCACCTTGATGACCGACAAGTATATGGGATTAACCTTATTCCTTTCGATAAGTAAGAGTGTCGAAACCAACGAGGAGCAGACGAACGAATTGATAGGTAGTTTTCAGCCAGGTTTCACTACAAGTGTTGTAAGATAGTTTTGATAGATATTTGATAGCAAGATAAATAGTAACAAGGTAACAAGTAACAAAAGTAACAAAGTGCAGCAAGTGTCACAATCCATAATTGTGCTAAGGACAAGCTGTGGTGTTTTTTATAGTGAGTAGCCGCTCTTGAGGACACACCGGAATATTGCCAAGTTCCTTTCACCACGATTCATTGAATTAACATTCATTGTCTTGATAAGTGTTATGTGGGTGAACCGGAGCTAAGGTGTTGTCCTAACTTGAACGATAACCTACTTATGATTATACTCTCCAGACAAGCATCCACAAGTACAATAGAAGTAATTAAGATAAATCTAGCCATAACATTAAACAATTGGATCCAAAACAACCCCTTACGTAATAATTCACAAACTAGGGTTTGAATTTCTATCACTCCCGCAACCCATCATCTACAAACTAACTTATCAATGCCTTCCCCTAGGACCAAAGATGTGAATGGTCATGTAGTCGATGTTCACACAACACCACAAGAGGAAGAATAAGAAAACATAATATCGAAACATGAACGGGAATTAACTTCACACGATTACTAGTAACAAGACTTCTTCCATGTCCTCAAGAACTAATGGAATGAATCACAACTCATCAAATTAATCATGATTAGTGGGTGTAAATATATGATTAAAATTCTAAACATATTAATCTTCCACCAACAAAACCATAAGCATGAACTACAGGATGTAATAAACACCTACAAGCACTCCTAGGTACCAATCTGAGGTTTGATACAACGATTGAAAACGAGAAGAACTAGGGTTTGGAGATGAGATGGTGTTGATGAAGATGATAATCCCCAGGTGAACGGAGTGTTGGTGATGATGAAGGCTTCGATTCCCCCTTCCTGATGGAAGTTTCCTGGCAGAATCGCTCTGCCCGAGAGAAAAAGTGTTTCGTCGAAGTTCCGCCTCGCAGATTTTTATGATTTTTTCTAGGGAAAATGTGATTTTGTAGCCATAGGACATCGGGAGATAAGTCACCATGGGCCCACACGACATGCCCTAGGGTGGCATGCCACCAGGACGTGTGGAGCCCTAGCGGGTCCCCTTTTGCCCATTAGTTTTTGCTCCATAATTCATCATATATTTTGAAATAATTCTCCTAAAATCCACGCTGCATTTTGAGGTCCGGAGAATCAACTTCTCTTTTGTTGCATTTTCAGGTCAGATTTGTCCACCAATCACCGTCTCTTTGTTTTCCTTGTATTTTAAGAGAGACAGGACATTAGAATTGCATCATATTGTGAAATATATCATTTAAATAGGATAAATTATACTAAGAAATAGTGATGCAAAATGGACGTATCAGCTTCCCTGAGCTCTCCGCTTGTCCCCAAGCGAATACCGAGCTCATTAAAGTTTATGGAGAGAGGTGTCGATAATAAAAAAATACGGACATGACAACATCATATTTACTAACACCATTATATATCATAAACAACAACTCTTCATCATAAAACTTCTCATGATCAAGTAGCAATCCATTCACATGTTAATGTGCAAACAATAAATTCTCTTGAAATCCAACAAACTATGTTCTCAGTTATTAAACAATTACAATTCATCTTATTTTTTCAAAAGAGTCTATGTAAGATCTTTTTTAGCAAACTTCACATACTCAAGTATCATATAGTCTTCTAATGATTGCGGACACTCAGAAGCATATTATTAGAACCAACAGTTTCAATCAAACACAAAGAAAGATAGGGGTTTAATGATGCACCACCCAACTTACTTGTCACAAGGATAATTGTCAGTGGTAATAACTCATGATCATATATATTCAACTGGATATATGTGCCTGGATCATTCCCCAACATAGTGCAATGTTTGCCAAGTGGAGAATATTTTAGGTTGGAATAAGAGAAGTTGACTCAAACATAAAAATAAAGTTGATGGAAAGGGTAAAATGAAAGACCGTTCGTAGAGGGAAGCAGAGGTGTCCATGTGCTTTTGAGTTGGATGTGTGAGTTTTTAGTGAAAAAGAACATCGCTTTAACATTGAGTTCGATATTAAGCCGTGTCTAACAGCAAAACTGACGGGTGGGACCCGTCTTTCTGGGCTGATGTGGCGAAGACTAGTCCTAGTCAAAGTTTGACCCCATGAGCTGGATAGGGGGTCCCACTTGTCTGTCTCACACCTCCTTCTTCCTCAATTTTTTCACTCCCTAAACTTCTCGCCGGCTCCATCGGCAAGCCTGCCGGTAAGCCCCGCCTGACCTGAAGAAGGGGCGCCCGCCGGCAAGCCCCGCTCCGCGCCCGCCGGACCTGAAGGAGGGGCACCCGCCGGCAAGCCCCGCCCCGCGCCCGCCGGACCTGAAAGAGGGGCGCCCGCAGGCAAGCCCCGCCCCACGCCACCGGACCTGAAGGAGGGGCGTTCGCCGGCAAGCCCCGCGCCGCGCTGCCGGACCTGAAGGAGGGGCGTCCGCCGGCAAGCCCCGCCCCGCGCCGCCGGACCTGAAGGAGGGGCGCCCGCCGGCAAGCCCCGCCCCGTGCCGCCGGACCTGAAGGAGGGGCGCCCGCCGGACCTGAAGCATGGGCGCCCGCCGGCAAGCACTGCCCCACGCCCGCCTGACCTGAAGCAGGGGTGCCGGCCGGCAAGCCCCACCCCTCGCCCGCCGGACCTGAAGGAGGGTTGCCCGCTGGCAAGCCCCGCCCCATGCCGCCGGACCTGAAGGAGGGGTGTCCGCCGCAAGACCTTCCCCGCAACCGCCGAACCTGAAGGAGAGGCACCCGCCGGCAAGCCCCGCCGCGCGACCGCCTGACCTGAAGCAGGGGCGCCCGCCGGCAAGCTCTGCCCAGCTTCCCCCGCATGCCCGACCCGCCGCTCCTCCGGCTTCCCTCGCGGCGGCAGCACCACGCATGTCGGGGCAGTTTAAGGTCCGCCGCTTGCTGTTTCTCCCACGGTCGTCGCTTGCTGCTTGCTTCTGCTTCCGCCGCCGCTTGTTGATGTCCCGTCGCCACCGCTTGCTCCTACTCTGGCGGCCTCTGCTTGCTGCTGCTCTCGATGCCACCACTTGCTTATGCTTCCGCCGTCATCACTTGCTGCTGCTCCCGCCGCTGCTTGCTGCTACTCCCACGGCTGTCGCTGATCCACCAGCGACGAGGACGACAGCGCAAGCTCATCAGGGCAGATTAGAGGGGAGGAAGAAGGAGAAGAGGGGAAATAAAATGTGTGGCTGACAGGCGGGACCCCATCCACCTCAGCAGGTCAATACATTGACTAGGATTAGTCTTTGCCACATCAGCCCGACAGACAGGCCCCACCAGTCAGTTTCGTTGTTAGACGCGGCAAGTTCTGAATTAGTGCGATTTGTTACTTACTTGCCGCAGTGTTGGCGGTTTTTCGTAGTTTTCAGCAAAAGCGGTGGTTTTCTAGTACCCTAGCCATAAATGTGGTGGCTTTGAGCAATTTACTTTTTTTGGTACTGGTTAAATGTTATACTCGCCAGTGTTCACATGTTATACTTTTCTTTTCGATTTCATATACATACACATCATACACATACCAGTCACATTATTATTTCTTACTTTCTATATAAACTTTGTTTTCTAGACCCATCGACCACTTCCACCGCTCTAGCTACCTTTCCCGTTCATCCTCGACCCACAATGCATATATAGCATAATTGGTGCAAGCATCAAGTCGAGGCATCACTCAATCCGATTAGATGGGTGCAACTACGTGCCGCCTGCAACGAGTCCTAGCCACGGCTCGCCTGCAGGGAGCACATCCTGATGGATTAGATTGGTTTCACATGCTTAGAGAAAACAGAAGATAACTAGTGAAAACTGAAGAAATAAACAAAAAACGAGAAACAAAGAAAACAAAAAAAACCAAACAAAAAAACAATGAAAAGGAAAAGGAAAAAAAACTATGAAAAACCGAAGGCAACCATGCAAAATGGTGAAAACCAGAACAAACAAAGCTACAATAAATGGCCGACCTAGTAGAGGGGCTGCTAGAGGTGAGACGTAACTCTGCCTCGGAACAGACATATATAGCGTTGGCGCGATTAGATTGCGAGCTGCCCTTTTAGGCAAGATTGCGAGCTAGCTTTTTTTAGGCAAGTTTGCGAGCTAGCTACAATGACAGAGCCTCGAGAGGGCCATCCTAGAACCAAGCAGGAGTAGGGTTTTACACCGTGAGGTAGCCTGAACGATCTGGACTCCTCGTCTCGCCGGACCCGCTCCCGCGAGCGGGCGGGCGAGACCCTACATCGGCCGCCGCCAGCCCCCACCCCTCCTTGATCCCCCCCCGCCGCCGCCTGAGTGTGCCGCCGGGCAAAGCAAGGCCAGCATCGGCGGCGGCTGGCCCTTTTCATCCTTCGCGCGGGGAGGGCTGGCACGGGACGACCCTCCTCGGGCGTTTGTGCACCGCTGGGCTGGGGGTGGCGACGGTGGCGGCTGGTGGAGGCACGTGGTGGGCTGTTGGGAGGTCAGCGGGGCGTGCCTGCGTTGTGGGCTGCATCGGGGCGGTGGCTGCCCGATCCAGATCTGGCGGGCTGCTCCTCCGGCTGGTTGCACGTGGGCAGTGCGGGCCTAGGTGACGAGGTGCAGCTATACCCGGCGGCCCTTGGGCACTGGTGGTGGTTGGAGTGGGGGCGCGCCACGGTGGGCTGGCCAGCGGCGTCGGCAACTTGGTTGGCCTCATCCAATGTGCGAGTCGGTGCGGGTGGTGGCGCAAGCTTGGTGTCGTCCCCGTGTCGGTGGCGCTGGGTGGCGAATGCAGGCCTCCTTCGACTAGCTCTAGGCCGGCAGCATGGTGGCAAGCCGGGTCTCGTGCTCGGGCTGATCTTGGCGAGGCCCGGGGAGAGTCGGAGTTGACCCTTCGGGTTGGTGTGCTTGGGCTCGATCCTGGTGGTGCCGGTGGGTGTGGAGGTTCTTCTCCTTGTGGGTACGGTGTGAGTTGGTGGTGGTCGGGGATCTGCTACAATTTCAGGCAGATCGGTGCTAAGAGCCATGGACATGGCGTCGTGCGAGCGCTCTCGGCGACGACCGTCGGGAGTCACGGGGTAGTGTCTTCTCCGGTCCACCGGGATTGGATGGAGACGCAGGCGTGGGTGCCTCCTATTGTGGAGGCGACGACCCATACTCTGTGGCTGATGCCAGGCTAGGAGTGAAAGGAGATCCCTTTTACTCATCCTACCATGGTGGATGCAACGTGACGTGGATGGTTAGTGGAGCCTTGGACATGGATGACGAGGTAGCGGCCCCGGATGGCGGTCCGCATGGTTGACTCTCCGGCGGGCACCATGGCGGCGGTGATGGCACTCTCTCTTGGTCGTGTGGGTGGCAAGAGGTGGTGTAGTGGGTGGCTCAAGAGACCTCGTTTAGGGACAAGGTGGAGTTGCAGAGCGAAAGCTCGGCGCTTTATCGCCGACAACGGCAACGCTCGCGGGTGCCATTAACTTCCTGAAGACGTCGCCGTGGTGCTCCTCTCCGTGTCCGGGTTCCGGGTGAAAACCTTTGTCTATTGGGACTCGGCAACGGCGACACCTAGTGCCGTTTTCCCTCCTGGGGGCGTTGTCGTGGAAGTTAGGTGCTATAGGGCTTAGGGTGGTGTTGTTCTTAGTTCTTCCTATACTTTATTTCGGTTGTGTAGCCATGTGCGTGTTGCGTGATCAGTTAGCCTGGGATCGGCATTGTTGGAGGGCTACCCCATCCCCTTGTATCGTTCGGTCGTGTACTCTGGTTGGTTGGTGCTTCATATATAAAGTGGGGCGAAAGCTTGTTTCGAGGAGGAGAGGGCCATCTTGGGACACTTCTTCCTAGCCTAAGATTCTTTTTCTTCTGAATACCCGTTGTTAAATGGGCTAAATCTGTACTAAAACCAGTCCAAAAATTTTTTTTTTTGCCCTCAAAGTCCATTTACCCACCGGGATCATGGCCCGAGCTCTGATATTGGGGAGATAAGTGATGGAAACATGCCCTAGAGGCAATAATAAAATGGTTATTATTATATTTCCTAAATATTGATAAATGTTTATCATTCATGTTAGAATTGTATTGACCGGAAACTTAAATACATGTTTGAATACATAAACAAACACCATGTCCCTAGCGAGCCTCTACTAGACTAGCTCGTTGATCAAAGATGGTTAAGGTTTAATGATGGACATGAATTGTCATTTAATAACGGGATCACATCATTAGGAGAATGATGTGATGGATAAGACCCATCCATTAATTAGCTTAGCATAATGATCGTTCAGTTTGCTGCTATTGCTTTCTTCATGTCAAATATATATTCCTTCAGCTATGAGATTATACAACCCCCAGATGCCGGAGAAATACCTTGTGTGTATCAAACGTCATAACGTAACTGGGTGATCATAAAGATGTTCTACAAGTATCTCCGAAGGTGTTTGTTGAGTTGGCATAGATCGAGATTAGGATTTGTCACTCCGAGTATTAGAGAGGTATCTCTGGGCCTCTCGGTAATACACATCATAAGCTTGCAAGGAAATGACTAAGGAGTTAGTCACGAGGTGATGTATTACGGGACGAGTAAAGAGACTTGCCGGTAATGATATTGAACTAGGTATGAAGATACCGACGATCGAATCTCGGGCAAGTAACATACCGATGGACAAAGGGAATTACGTATGTTGTCATAACGGTTCGACCGATAAATATCTTCTTAGAATATGTAGGAGCCAATATGGGCATCCAGGTTCCTCTATTGGTTATTGACCAGAGAGGTTTCTCGGTCATGTCTACATAGTTCTCGAACCCGTAGGGTCCGCACGCTTAACGTTCGTTGACGATATAGTGTTATATGAGTTATATGATTTGGTGACCTAATGTTATTCGAAGTCCCGGATGAGATCACGGACATGACGAGGAGTCTCAAAATGGCCGAGGTAAAGATCGATATATAGGACAATGGTATTTGGACACCGAAAGTGTTTCGGGATGTACCGGGAAGGAATCGGGTTACTGTTGGGGAACGTAGTAATTTCAAAAATTTCCTACGCACACGCAAGATCATGGTGATGCATAGCAACGAGAGGGGAGAGTGTTGTCTACGTACCCTCGTAGACCGAAGCGGAAGCGTTGACGCAACGTAGAGGAAGTAGTCGTACGTCTTCCGGTTCCGACCGATCCAAGCACCGTTACTCCGGCACCTCCGAGTTCTTAGCACACGTTCAGCTCGATGACGCTCCCCGGGCTCCGATCCAGCAAAGCTTCGGGGATGAGTTTCGTCAGCACGACGGCGTGATGACGATGATGATGTTCTACCGACGCAGGGCTTCGCCTAAGCACCGCAACGATATGACCGAGGTGGAATATGGTGGAGGGGGGCACCGCACACGGCTAAGGAACGATCACGAAGATCAACTTGTGTGTCCATGGGGTGCCCCCTGCCCCCGTATATAAAGGAGTGGAGGAGGGGAGGGCCGGCCCTCTCTATGGCGCGCCCTAGGGGAGTCCTACTCCCACCGGGAGTAGGATTCCCCCTTTCCTAGTCCAACTAGGAGTCCTTCCATGTATTAGGATTAGGAGACAAGGAAGAGGAAGAGGGAAGAGAAGGAAGGAGGGGGCGCCGCCCCTCCCCCTAGTCCAATTCGGACTAGCCAATGGGGGGGCGCGCGGCCTGCCTCTCCCTCTCCCCTAAAGCCCAATAAGGCCCATATACTTCCTCCCCCGTATTCCCGTAACTTCCCGGTACTCCCGAAATTACCCGAATCATTCAGAACCTTTCCGATGTCCGAATATAGTCGTCCAATATATTGATCTTTACGTCTCGACCATTTCGAGACTCCTCGTCATGTCCCCGATCTCATCCGGGACTCCGAACTCCTTCGGTACATCAAAACTCATAAACTCATAATATAACTGTCATCGAAACCTTAAGCGTGCGGACCCTACGGTTCGAGAACAATGTAGACATGACCGAGACATGTCTCCGATCAATAACCAATAGCGGGACCTGGATGCCCATATTGGCTCCTACATATTCTACGAAGATCTTTATCGGTCAGACCGCATAACAACATACGTTGTTCCCTTTGTCATCGGTATGTTACTTGCCCGAGATTCGATCGTCGGTATCCAATACCTAGTTCAATATCGTTACCGGCAAGTCTCTTTACTCGTTCCGTAATACATCATCTCACAACTAACATATTAGTTGTAATGCTTGCAAGGCTTATGTGATGTGCATTACCGAGAGGGCCCAGAGATACCTCTCCGACATTCGGAGTGACAAATCCTAATCTCGAAATATGCCAACCCAACAAGTACCTTTGGAGACACCTGTAGAGCACCTTTATAATCACCCAGTTACGTTGTGACGTTTGGTAGCACACAAAGTGTTCCTCCGGTAAACGGGAGTTGCATAATCTCATAGTCATAGGAACATGTATAAGTCATGAAGAAAGCAATAGCAACATACTAAACGATCGGGTGCTAAGCTAATGGAATGGGTCATGTCAATCAGATCATTCAACTAATGATGTGACCTCGTTAACCAAATAACAACTCTTTGTTCATGGTTAGGAAACATAACCATCTTTGATTAACGAGCTAGTCAAGTAGAGGCATACTAGTGATACTCTGTTTGTCTATGTATTCACACATGTATTATGTTTCCGGTTAATACAATTCTAGCATGAATAATAAACATTTATCATGAAATAAGGAAATAAATAATAACTTTATTATTGCCTCTAGGGCATATTTCCTTCAGTCACCGGAAGGGGTTCCGCGCGCCATCCTCCCCTACCTTTCCCCTCACTCCAAATAAGGAAAAAAAAGGGGGCACGGCTTGGGAGGGACCCCAAGTAGGATTCGTCCTACTTGGGCTCCTCCTTTGGTTGTTCCTTCCTCCCTCCGACCTATATATATGTGGGAGGGGGCGCCTAACACACACCAGACAATTTTTTAGCCGTGTGCGGCGCCCCCCTCCATCTTTTATACCCCGGTCATATTTTCGTAGTGCTTAGGAGAAGCCCTGTGAGGATCACTTCGCCATCACCGTCACCACGCCGTCGTGCTGACGGAACTCATCTACTACATCGACGTCTTGCTGGATCAAGAAGGCGAGGGACGTCACCGAGCTGGACGTGTGGAGAACGCAGAGGTGTCGTGCGTTCGGTACTTGATCGGTTGAAGCACGAAGACCTACAAGATGTAGTTTTTGTGATCGGGGTGAATCCATCAAACACCTCTTTCATGATTGCCCGTTGGCAAAAAATTTATGGCGGACGGTTCACATAGCCTTTGATATTACTCCTCCGAATACTATCATCACGTGATTTGGGATGTGGCTTGACGGGATAGATTCTGAAACAGCGAGACACATTCGTGTAGGAGTATGTGCTTTATTATGGGCAGTATGGAACTGCAGAAATGATATGGTCTTTAACAGAACAACAAATATTCATTTTTTGCAGGTCATCTTCCGAGCCACTACGTTGATCCGTATGTGGTCGCTACTCACTCCGACGGAGGTCAGGGAGTGTATGGTTACTGGATCTATCTGATGGGAGATGGTAGCACGGGCTATTTTCAACCAGTTTGGATGGCGGTCATGTAATAGGATAGACAATTAGTTTTCCTATCTTTTCTTATGCCAGCCGGTTGTGGGTTTACTTTTATTTTTCTGCTCTTTGTGAGCATTTGTGTTCTTTTGTTTGAGACATCAAGACCTGAGTTGAACTTATTTGCTTATTAATAATATGGCCGTATGCATCGTTCTGATGCAGAGGCCGGGGAGCTCCCCCTTTTGGAAAAAAAAGTGGCTGCAGATGAGGTGTCACACACCCAGAAAAGACAAGTAAGAACTTGAACCATGAGAGGAATATAATAAGAGAAAATAGATGGTGAGGAGGTGGGACATTGTAGGAAGGTCTATGTTGTTAGAGATACGACAGGAAATAGAGAGTGAAGAAGATCAAATCAACACAGAGGGACACAAGATTTTAATGTGGAAACCCCCTCTAATGAGAACGGGAAAAAACCACGAGTGCCAGCCAGTGAAACATCACTATATACGGAGAAGTTACAAATGCCGGGGATTTACAACGATGATCTTATCCCGCGCGGTGGCTTAAAAAAAATATACAGCAGTGGCCACCTAGGTCGATACTGATCCATACCCATACGCGGCCCAAGCCTCTCAGCGACTGGCCTCTGCTCCACTCCGTAAGAAATTAACCGCCATATGAATTTGGATCACGGCATACCAAATGTAGGCGCGGTCAATGTCCAAATGGCACCGGGGAATCTATGTCACGACATGGGTGGCCGTTGTGTAACAATTATGCCTTCTCTTCTATCTGATATGCAGTTTCGAATAGAAATATTAAGTTTTGCACACCAAAGTTTTCGGAGAGGAAGGAAAAGATACCTAGGTGACATGTAGTTTCTTCAGTGGCGGCAAGGAAGCAACAATCACACATGCAAATACAGAAAACATACGATGCAAGTTGGGCATGGCTCACGTGGCTTGACCCAGTAGTAAAAACCTATTGCATTATTATTTTAAATAGTGTGCACAAAGCGGGGTGTTCATAAATATGCAATGTGAAGCAAAAACGTAGAACTTACGTGCACTAACCACTACTAGAAAAAGGGCTACTAATGGCGCACCTAATTTGGCCATTAATGGCGCATTAGTGGTGCGCCATTACTAGCACGCCATTAGTAATATTTACTAATGGCGCACCACTGGTGCGCCATTAGTATGCCTCCCAGGGGCCATGTATAGCCAGGTGCTTTGGCATACTAATGGCGCATCACGACGGGATGCGCCATTAGTAACCTCGGCATACTAATGGCGCACTGCTTAAAGATGCGCCATTAGTATCCTCTGGCATACTAATGGCGCACTGTGATGTGATGCGCCATTAGTATGAATATTAGTTTTTTTTTAATTTTTTAATTTTTTGTTTTTTTGCACAGGTTACAAATTGTATAATTGGACAACATATAGACAACACACATCAACAACAGATTCATCGAATACAACAGAAGATTAGTCTCTGAATACAATTCATCATATTAGTCTCCGAATACAATTCATCATATTAGTCTCCGAATTGAAAAGATCGAGCAAAGATAGAACATTATATTACAAGTCCCGAGACCGCGAGTAGCGAGTTTGTCTTCACATTACAAGTCGATATCGATCATCTAAACTACCATCACATAGAGGAGAGCTGCGGTCATCACGATGAGCATCATCACGATGGAACTCGTCTTCATCCGGTTCCTCCAACGCTCCCTCCCCTCTCCCGCTAGATAGCGGGCGTATCTAGATTCGGCCTCGGCCCTAGTGGTGTACCCTTTATAACTATTACCGCTGAATCGGTGAACCTGTCTCCGACACTCCTCCCAGTCGTCGTAGACTCCGGGAATCTTACCCTTGTAGACGACATACGACGGCATCGCTATGCACTAGCCAAATGAAACGTTAGTACCAATTCACAGACAATACATAAGCAATATATAAGTATGCAACAGAACGATCGGAAGAGAAAAGCAAGACATTAATAGCATCAATTACATCTAAGTTGAACGATTCTCGAAACCAAAGAGACATACTACAAGTTCATTAAAGTTTAATTACAACATGAGCCAATCGATGTTTCAGAACTAGACACAACATCACTGCTTTCGACTCGACTCAAGGGACCGGAGCGTGGATGAAGCCGCCGTCTATCGTGGGAGTCATGAAATTACGGGCGTTGTCAGCCTACATTTGTAGCATTTCGTCTATCTCACTGTTGGACGGTTGATTTCTAAGGTAGAACTGCCCCGAGGCACGAAGGACATCTTGATGGATGATTTCCGCAAACTCCGACTGGATGCGAAAGAATTCTTGTCTGATGTCCGCGTCCTGGATTGCCGACACGCTCGCGGCCCAATCTTTGAGTTTACTCGGTAGCAGAAGTTGATGATGGTCCCGTACGATCGCCCGCATGTGATGGATGGCATAGTAGGCACCCTTCTGACCGCCAGGCGGCTGCTTGACGCAGCAGAACGTCGTATTGTGGGAGAACACGTGCTTGCCGTACTTACGAATTGGCCTGTTGAAGGTGCCTCCAGATTGGGCGTAGCCGGGGAGAACATCATCAAGAACCTTCTTGACATTTGTGTAGTCTACGTTCGACTGACGGTCCGGGTCGAAATACGTGGCCATGGAATATTTGGGGCTTAGGAGGATGAGCGTGCAAGGTGTGTCACTGCAGAAAAGACGGAATGTTAAAAGAAAAACGATCGAAATCTAAGAATTCGTATGTTACGGGGCGGTTGAGGGGAGGACTTACTCGGGAAAGTAAGGCACGAGGAAGTTATCCTTATCTGGGTTTGCCAGAATGACGCCTTCGAGGTAAGAACTCGCGAATTGTCGGTGCCCAGCGCTGCCCAAGATCCTGGCACGCATGTAGAAGGGGTCGACTATCACGATGTCCGGGGTCTTGTCGCGAATGATCCGCATCTCCATACTCAGCGAAAATAGCCGAACGAAGGTGTAGTGCAGCGGATGAAGGATCAACATAGCGTGGATGTCGTCAAACCGCAGGACGATCGTACCCCCGATGGAGTTATCCACAAAGCCCTTGCCCTCTGGCACCTTGGCCATGAAAACCGGGTATGCCACATCCTTCTCTCTGAGACGCCGCTTCTCCAAAGAAAGAACACTGTCATGCAGACTCCGCATAGCACCGGCTGCAACATCGAGCATATTTCTCGGTAGCATCAGCCTACCCGCCACATGCACCCTCCTCATTAAATCCTCAGGTGAAGGTGGTCCGTCCTGAGCACGGATTGTACTCGGTGCCGGCTGGCCCGCACCCTTGTTAGTCTTTCTTTTGCGTGCCATCTTCTTCTCCTGTAATGGGACCGAGTTCTGCTCACAGACCGCCTTCTTGAGTGTGTTGGGGCTGAGAATATTTCGCACCTCGCCTATCTGAGGCTCGGTGAAGTCGGCAGCTGGAGGCGTCTCCTGAGAGCTGAACGGCAGACGACGCCTGTTGCAACTTGGCTTCTCCGCGGTACCAGCTAGATCGCGCACGTCTTTTGTTGGGTTGGGTTCTTGAGAAGGAGGCCCCATGAAGTCGCCATCGTACCCATGATCGGCAAAGTACTGATCGACGTTGGCAAATGTATCGTCGTCGTCGTCGTTCTGATCCTGTGCCATATGCATGTTTGGATCCAGTGGCATAGGGATGTCCGGCACCGTTGCGGCGGTCTTGCCATGGGGCCGACTTGGCGCCGGCACGACTGGCGGTGTTGTCTTTGGGGTGGTGTCCCCCGCCCCCAAACGAATCTGGCTCTTCGGCCAAAGCAGGGGCCAGCTCAGGCAGGCACTGAGGGTCATCACGTCATCATCGTCGGCCCCAACGGGTCGAATCGGAGGTAACAACTCGTCACAGCCTGGCAGCACCCGAACCAGTTGAACCCTAAACAAGTTGGGTGGCATCTGGGTACCGTGGAACAAGGGGTTGCCCGGTTGAACGATTTTGCCCTTGGCGACATCGACCAACTCATTGTTCACGAAGTGCAGGAGAGTGCACGGAACGTCGGCGGCGCCCTGCGAAAACATGTAGGGCGTCAGGGATGCCCAGTCAAAGGCAATGAGATGAAGTCCTCGGCCGAGAGAGGCTTAATTAGTTACCGTGATGATGGCGTCGAGCTCGGCTAATGTCGAGGCACCGCCAACGGCGGGCCTGCAGTTGACGGAGGGGCCGCTTGCTGCAGAGGTGCCGGCCGGCGTACACCCGGGTGCATTAAGCTCCCGTGCCGGCGTCGGAGACACCAATGCCGCCTCCGTCGGAGACACCAATGGCCCCGCCATCGCGTTCTGCGAGTTGCTGGCCGTGATGCTAGGAATCGGGGGCGGCCCCTGTTGGCCGCCCGCAATCCACGCACTCAATCCCTGGATCAAGGTAGGCACAATGGCGGTGATCGTCGCTCCGAGTTGTTGTTGCACTTGCTCTTGGACAATCTCCGGAATCCGCGCCACCTGTACCTTGAGTTCTTGAACCTCGCGCGCCTGGCTTTCCGAGCTGGTCTTTTTCTCCTTTCGTCCACCAGTGTTATAGTATGACCCCCATTTTGTCGACAAGCCTTTGCCGGCCACACGACCAGCTGACGTCGGCTTACTGAGCTTATCCTTGTTCTTCATTACATTCAATGCCCTATTTAGAGTGGTGTCCCAAGGGTTGCTCTTAGTCGACCCCGCGCTACTGCTTTCTGTCGCCTGCGGAAGGAATGTGAACCATTTAGAAATTTGGCTTCATTAATTAGAATGCAACCATATGGAGCTAATTATGCGGGGGTGTATTCCTTACCAGAACAAGCTCAAGCGCCCTGGTCTTCGGATCCGTGGTAAGCTCCTTTGTCTTCGGGTCCTTCTTGTACCGGGCCCTGACATAGTTCCTGGTCTGCTTGTCGCCGTATTTATCGAAGAGGGGCGGTAGGCCTTGCTCGGCACGGTCCGCCTCCTCCTTGTCCCATATAGGCTCCGCCACTCTGTAACCTCCGGGACCGAGTGTGTGTTCCCCTAAGTTCAGCTCCCGCATTTCTTTCCCCCACTTACTTGATTCGGAGTGTGCGGTGCTCGAGCAATTGATCTTGAAGTCGTTGTAGTCATCTTCGGTGATCGAAGGATTTTTCTCCTTGATCTTCTCATAACTCTCACCTTTCTCGATCATTCTCTTCACATTGCTTTTCCAAGTAGACAGGGCCTTGCTCATCTTCGTGAGGGCAGCATTGTTCACTTTATTCCCTTTGAGGCTTGTGTTTTCAAATTCAGCGGGGAACTTGTATCGTTCGTGCAGCTTTGTGAAGAGGAGGTTGCGCAAATTCCTTCGGTCAGGATGCCTCAGGTTCTCGGTGTTGATCGAGACGGTGCTCCGGAGAATGCACCCGAGCTGAAGCGAGTACCCCTTGACTATTCGTTCGGGCGCCGTTGGATTCCCGTCGGAGTCCACTTCAGTAACTTCCTCCTTGAGGGTGCGGAGCACGGTCGGGCGCCGGTCCTTCCGTTGCCTCTTCTGGCTGCCATCTATGCGTGCGCCGCCATCATCATTGGTGGCATCCTCGGCGGCACCATCAGTGGTGGCATTAGTGGGGTCATCCTCGGCGGCACCATCAGTGGTCTCAGGATCGGTGGGGAAGGCGGCGTCCTCATACAAGTGAGGTTGTTCCTCCATCTCCTGGGACAGCTCCCAGAATGCCTTGCCGCCCGAACCCCCGGCCTCATCGTTGTTGGCCATGTTTCTCTCTAAATAGGAACAATGTTTGGTCAAAAAGTTGGTTATTGACAAGGAACAAGATCATGGTCTCATCATTTAGGGTTTGTCGACACCGAGGCATCCTAAAAGCTAAGCTTTTATCATTGAGGGTTTTTCGACGCCGAGGCACCCTAAAAGCCTAAGCTTTCATCATTTCGGTTTTTATCGACACAGAGGCACCCTAAAAGCCATGCATTAGTCACAAGTACGCGGGGCACTTGATCCTACTTAATTAACTACTAAGATACCCCGGCCCATGCATTAGTCACAAGTACCCCATATGTCCTATTTTTAGCAAAGTCATGCTAAAATTCACAGAAAATTTCAGCATGACCTTTGCTGAAAATAGGACATATGGAGTACCCGAATTTGCCGGAACGGAAGTTAATCGACATTCCGGCAAACTCAAGGGCCTCTCGGGGTACCTGCAAAATCATTATCCAATGAAGGAATTATGCCGCACACTGCTGCCTCACACTGCTGCCAAAATCATTATCGACATGCTGAACTTGCATTTCACTCTGCATAGCTGAACAGTCTAACAACCAGAAATATATAACAAGAACTGCACTGCAACGATACAAAGAATATATAACTAGAATGAGCCTCAAATAAAAAAACAAAAATTATGGAAAGCATGAGGGTTACACTATAACTATAGGAAAATTTACACTGTTATTAGGGGAAGTTTTATACTGTAATTACATATAAGAAGCATCAGGGCTACACTGAAAATTGCTGAGCTTACACTAAAAAAATCTGCACCGCAGGGCTTGTACACACAAATTCAGTGAGATGATCTAACACTGACAAAATAAAGGAAACACCTACTGAACCAATACAGGGCTAAAAACACATGGGGATTACACTTTAAAACATCCAGTGAAAGGCACTAGAAAACCATATAGACACAGGAATAAAGCAGAGCTGACTCATTAAATCTGATACACTGAGAAAACCCTAAACTAGGGAAACTAATCACCTGCATCTAACCTACCAGGAGGTAACTGAACAAATTCAAGAACTATAACAGCAACACGAACCAATACAGAGATATGAAAGCACAAGTTACTAGCATTTGCCTAAAAACTTACTTCAGAACCAACACGAACCAATACAGATGCTCCCTTGCAGTTACAAGTCAAGAGATCTATGCTTGGAATCACAACCAACCAATACTTGATTACCAGGTCACAGAACTCCAACGATAAAAAACAGGGAAGCAGAACTAGAGGAGTGAAATCTCTGTATGTATATGAGGTGACGTGAGGTGAGGTCAGGCAAAGTAAAACTCCACATACAGACATGAGTAGATGCACAACATAGCAAAAACTTAAGCAAGCAGAAACCCATCTTTGCACATTCATGTACCTCAGCAGAAAAATTGTGTAACTCACTTCTGAATGGGCAGCACCAGCTATATATGCATGGTTTCTCCAGTTCAACACAAAACACCAAGCTCCATCATGCTAACATAACATATTCAGGTGGGAATTCAGTATGACAGGACAACATGCTCCCTTGTAGTAACAAGTAGTACGTACTAATAATGTCTACAACTCCAAGCTTGGAATCACAACCAACCAAATGGGAGTCCATACTTGATTAACCAAGCAAGATTATTTCAGCCATCGACTAAGATAAGCCACACTAAAGATGAAAGGAAGAAAAGAGACAAAAAACACAAGAGTTATATGTTCAGTCGGAAGCCTGCAGGACAAACTGTTACACTTAATTACTCTAGAACAAACAGGAATTCAGAACAAACAACCAGGAATTATATGGCATATGCACTTGTTCGTCTTGTACAAGGAGAAGCTCTCACAACTCACAAGCAGTCCAAAAGAAACAGCAAGCACAATATAATGCCTGATTCAGGGACACAACTTTAATTTAGGGAAGAACTCCCACACACACAAAAAAAAGGGGGGGAAGCAGAACTAGAGGAGTGCAATCTCTATATATGAGATCAAGCAAAGTAAGATTGTAAAAAAAAGGTGTGGAGATCAGGCAAAGTAAAACCCTGCATACAGAGAGACACAGGGTAGTTGAAGTTTCGTTGCAGAACATATACAAAAATTAAGCAAGCACAAACCCCTCTAGTCTTTTGACATTCATGCATCTCTTGTCAGCTAATAGATAGAAAACATATATAGGGGGTCACCCAATCAATCTTATTCTCACTAGTAGCAACATATATAGATATATAAGTAGGTAGTTCAGTTTCGATTAAAGGGGTACTAGAAAGATAGATTAGAGTTCCTTACATACATACTGGACAGATATAAAACTTGGGAGCCATGACAATATATATATATATATATATATATATATATATATATATATATATATATATATATATATATATATATATATATATATATATATATATATATATATCCTTGGCCGCTTTCATTTTGGGCGACATGCAGGAGCCTAGCAATGGGCTCCTTAAGGGCATGCTGACTCTTTTTTTCTCTAAGCTATGTGCTATGCATATTTTTTTCACTAAATCAATCGCATAAGACCTCGGACGGGGTGGAGGCACCAGGGACGTCGGCGTCGGCGCAAAGCTGCGGCACGACGGCCGGTCTAGCGCGCAGCGGCAGCTGGCTACAGGAGAGATTTCATAGCCGCACCGGGAAGGAGGAAAGAGGGAGCGGGGGGCTTACCGGAGCGGGAGGGGTCCGCCGACCTGCGACGTTCAAACGCGGCGCGGTCGGTGGGGGTGGTCGCCGCCCTGGTCGTACGGACTGGACCCGAGTCGCGTCGGGTCGAGTCAAGCCGGCTCGTGCGCGTGCCGCCTGTCGAGGGGCGGCGTCGAGGCGGCGGGGCAGCGGCGTCGGGAGAGGAGAGGGGAAGGGGATCGAGGGCGAGGGCGAGGGGCGGCGTCGAGGCGGCGGGGCAGCGGCGTCGGGAGAGGAGAGGGGAAGGGGATCGAGGGCGAGGGCGAGGGAGAGAGAGGGGATCGATAGGCTTGGCCGGGAGGAAGAATGGATGGGCGGGGGCGGCACAATACTAATGGCGCACCACCCCTCGGTGCGCCATAAGTACATCCATGCTAATGGCGCACCTCACCCTGGTGCGCCATTAGTATTTTTTTTGATTTCTGCTCGAGTCAACAGGTTATCTACCACCTGACCTGATCCACATCAAATCCCTCTACTAGCTCGACTGGTCAGCAGCCAGTTCTCACACCAGGAGGTCCTGGGTTTGATTCCCACGCTTCACAATTTTTTTTATCCATTTAAAAAGCTGTTTGATACTTATTTGTGTTTAAATATGTTCAAACTTGTTTAAATCATAACAGTAATAATTTTTTCTATAAGTCAGTAATAATTTTTTTAAAAATATCATCAAACAGTAATGCCGGTGGAGCGGGAGAGGGTGCGGGGGGTCGGCGGCGGCGGCCGGTGGATCGGGGGGTGCTCGGCGGTGAGTGGGACCGGATCTAGCGAGGTGGGATAGCGATCGAGATGGAGGGGGATCGAGATCGAGTGTCCATGAAATTTAAAAATATTCATGATAGTTCAAAAAGTGCCCATGAAATACAATCGAGAAATGAAGGCTACGATTTAATTAAGTACAATCTTCTTGCCCTTCTTTTTCGCAAATGGAGTTCTTCTGTGGAACGGACGTCCTTTAGGTAGGGTGGTCCTGCTTCTTCTTGTGGTGTATGCTGCTACTTCATCATCGTCGTCATGTTCGATCCTCGGGTCGCCGTACTTGTCGAAGTCTTGCTCATTGGCTACTCCATCCATTCCAATGATCTTCCTTTTGCCTCTCCTCACGACAACACGACTGGGCTTTGACGGGTCGGTAATGAAGAAGCATTGGTCCACTTGGGAAGCCAGTACCCATGGCTCATTTTTCGCGGTGACGTTTGCGCCCGCGGTCTTGGATTTGGCTTCGGGTATAACCATGGTGGTGAAATACCGGTCTTGTTTTAGGACGCTCTTGGCCCATCTGACACGGAACATCGGGACCTTCTCTCCAGCGTAGCTCAGCTCCCAGATCTCCTCGATCCTTCCGTAGTATCTGTCCTTGTCGTTACCGGTGTAGGATTCCATCGTTACCCCCCAGTTCTGATAACCATCACTCTTCATGTCCTTGGCCTCGGTGTAGAATGTGTAGCCGTTGATATCGTACGCCTCATAGGTCATCAGGTTGTGCTTGGCGCCCTGTGAGAAGGCGAATATGAGTTGTTCTTCCGCGGAAGAATCCTCATGTAAAGGGTACGACAGAAGCTTCAGCTTGAACCAACGCGTGAAACATGAGTTGTGCTCTTTGAGTATATCTCCGTCCGTCCTCTGTTGGCCTCGGTCATTGTACGTCTTCTTAATAAAGGTTTTGTGCTCTACAACCCAAGGATCGACCACGTCTATGTGTTGTAGCGCGACTAGGTTTGCTCTTTCAAAGTCGGCGAGTCGACCCTCGAAGTCGACATGCATTTCACGGCGACCCCCACGGTGACCCCATCCAGCGAGCCTGCCGAGGTGCCTGTTGACGGGCAGACCAACGGGGTTCTTGATGCCTAGATAATTCGTGCAGTAGGAGATACACTCTTCAGTCAGAAAGCCCCTGGCTATGCTTCCCTCTGGACGTGACATGTTGCGAACGTATCCTTTGATGACACCATTCATCCTTTTGAACGGCATCATGCTGTGCAGGAACGTCGGCCCGAGTTGGATGATATCCTCCACTATATGGACCAGCAGATGCACCATAACGTCGAAGAATGCGGGCGGGAAGTACATCTCAAGCTCGCATAGTATCACCACGATCTTTTCCTGTAGCCTTCTGAGTTGCCTCACGCCAATCGACTTCTGAGAGATGATGTCGAAGAAGTTGCATAGGCCAAATAGCGTTTCACGGACGTGCGCGTCCATGATCCCACAGATTGCAACTGGAAGTATCTGCGTCATCAGCACGTGACAGTCGTGAGACTTCATCCCGCTGAACTTCTGCTTCGCTGGGTCTAGGTATCTGCTTATCTTCCCCGTGTAACCGTAAGGAAGTTTTACTCCTAGGAGGCAGGTGAAAAACTGCTCGATCTCCTCCTGACTTAGAGTGAAGCACGCGGGAGGGTAGTCATTTCCAGTCTTCTTGGCCTTTTTGCCTTTGCGACGACTTTCTGTGTCCTGCTTCGCCTCATCATCATCATCATCATCATCATCATCATCATCACCATCATATATATAGCGTGAAGCTCCTGCCTGATGCCCATTGATTTCAAGTCTGCCCTTGCTTTCGGCCCATCTTTGGTCCTCTCTGGCATGTTGAGCAGGGTACCAAGCAGACTCTCGCACACGTTCTTCGTGATATGCATGACATCAAGGCTGTGAGGCACACGGTGGATCTTCCAGTACGGCAAGTCCCAGAAAACAGACCTCGTTTTCCATACCTTCAGCAGCGGCTCTGGTGCCTTTCGCTTCTTTCCCGGCTCTGGCGCCTTTTGCTTCTTTCCCGGCAGTGGGCAGTCTTTCCAATTTTTCAACAGCTTGTCTATTTCCTCGCCGCTCCTCGTACACGGGCGTTTTCGGGGTTCGGTTTCACCATCGAACAGATCCTTGCGTTTCCTCCACGGGTCATCGTCGCGAAGCCACCTTCGATGTCCCATGAACACGGTTTTCGAAGACCCGGGATCTCTATCTAGCTGGCGATACGTTGTGTCATCCATGCACCTTACGCATCCAGAAAATCCGTGGACTACCTGCCCCGCGAGATATCCGTAACCGAGATAGTCGTGCATCGTCGTGAGCAGTGCGGCTCTCATAGGGAAATATTCTTTCTCTGCGGCGTCCCACGTATTGGCTGGCGTTTTCCACAACGTGTCTAGCTCCTCCTTCAGCAGCCCCAGATACAGATTGATGTCGTTCCCTGGTTGTTTCGGCCCTTCAATTAGCATACTCATGTGAATGTACTTCCTCTTCATGCACAACCAGGGGGGAAGGTTGTACATCCACACAAACACAGGCCAGGTGCTATGTGTGCTTCTCTGGCTGCCAAACGGATTTACTCCATCGGTGCTCGCGCCCAGCACGATGTTCCTTGGATCCTTCCCAAATTCTGGGTATTCAAAATTCAAAGCTTGCCACTGGCTCGCATCCTTAGGGTGACTCAGCATCTTGTCTTTTTTATCTATCTCCAGATCATTTGCGTCATCTTCTCGCTTCTTCTCCTCCCTATCCGCGTGCCAACGCAGCAGCTTTGCTACCTTAGGATCCGCGAAATACCGCTGCAGACGAGGAGTGATCGGAAAGTACCACACCACTTTTCGAGGAGCTTTCTTCCTCTTCTTGTATCGAGCGACGCCGCACACCGGACATATAGACTCCGCGTGCTCGTCCCGATAAATGATGCAATTGTTCATGCACACATGGTATTTCACGTGCGGTAAATTCAGAGGACACACGATTTTCTTCGCCTCCTCCAAACTGGTCGGGCACTTGTTCCCCTTTGAAAGACGTTCGTGCCAGAATGACATGTTCTCGTCGAAGCATGCGTCGGTCATTTTGTGTTTTACCTTCATCTCCAGAGCCATGAGCGTTACTTTCAGGCGGGTATCCTCGGGCCTGCATCCTTCATACAATGGAGTAACCGCGTCTAACTCAAGTTGATCCACCTTGGCTTTCTCTCGGGCGGCAGCTCTTGCGTTATCCTTCTGCTTGAGAAGCAGCTCTTGAATATAAGGGTCCTGCACCCAGCCCATCGATGGTCCACAGTCGTCTGCTCCGCCGGCATCATCATCTTCATGATCATGCCCGTCGTCTGCTCCGGCATCTTCCTCATCATCATGCCCATCGTCTATGTGATCATCTCCTGGGGATTCTTCGTCTTCTCGCCCGCCCGAGCCGCGGTAGTTGTCTTGCTGCCCTTCCTCATTTCTTGCCCGGCCCCCATGGACAACTTCGTAGTCATCTTCATCACCTTGCCACCGATAGCCATCCATGAAACCACGCAAGAGCAGGTGGTCCCGCACCTGCCCGGAATCCGGGTCCGCAATAAGGCTCTCCAGCTTGCATCTTCGACACGGACTTCTTATCTCCGTCTCGTTCTTTTGAAGCATCTCGGCCTTCGCGGACCTCAAAAACCTATTCACGATGCCTTCGGTCATCGTGCGGACCATGGTCGCCTGCGGGGTAGAGCAAAACGATATTTTAGAACAAAGAAAAAATTTGGCATGCCTTTCCCTAAAAATAGGACCAAAAAGAATGCTTAATGCCAAAATTATCGCCGAAACAGAAATGAATCAACATTCCGGCAAAATATTGGCAACTATCGCATTTCAAATACCGGTACACCTCCAAACACAAACACATATGCAACACCACAAACATATGCAACACCACGAACATACATAGATCTAGCTAGGCCATAAAAAGTGCATGTGCACATTTTTGTAGGGAGACCAACATAAATATAGCTTCCCCCCTTACTTACCTATTAAAACAAGGTAATTTAACCACTTAATTTGAATGAATCTATGGTGGAAATGAGGTGAAAAAGAGGAGGCACCCGAGACAAGGAGGAGGTGGAGAGAATGAAGTGGGGAGAAAGTGAGTGTGGGAAGGAGAGGCTGCCCAAAATATCTTGTTGCTGACCACTTACTAATGGCGCACCAACAACAAATGCGCCATTAGTAATCCAGGTTACTAATGGCGCACCAACGTCTGATGCGCCATTAGTAATTTTGCAAAAAAAACATACTAATGACGCACTGATACAGAGTGCGCCATTACTAGTTTGAACTAGTAATGGCGCACGGTGGAGGAGTGTGCCATTAGTAGTTTTGCAACAAAAGGAATAAAAAATATAATTAAAAAAACAACATTAGTGGCGCACTCTGGGATGAGTGCGCCATTACTAGTTACAACTAGTAATGGCGCACTGTGTCTGGATGCGCCATTAGTATGTTTGGACAGGCGCGCTAGTTCAAATTTTTTTTTGGTACCAATGGCGCATCCTAGGCCTGGTGCGCCATTAGTAGTTTCAACACTAATGGCGTATCAGAAGGTGGTGCGCCATTAGTATATACTAATGGCGCACCTCTTATCTGGTGCGCCATTAGTGTCAATCCCATCTATAGCCCTTTTTCTAGTAGTGAACCATTTGGGAAAGAAACATAGGGATATTAAGACGATGGCATGCAGTTCCTTCCATACAGTGGCGGAGGTAGAGTGAGGACAGGGTGGGCCATGGCCCACCCTGAGATTGGGAAGTGTACTTTATACCATAGCAAAAAGGCTAAAAAAATAAAGAAAAACTAAATTTACATGCACTGTTGCACTGTTGGCCCACCCTGGCCTAGTGGGCTAGGTCCGCCACTACATCCATATAGACAAAAGAGCAATAAGCATAATGAGGCAATGCTATGTTGGATTTGGGAGGGGGGGGGGTATGCAAGAGGGCGGTCAATGTACAGATAATGCTTGTTGGGTATCTCCTTATGTGGCTTGATCCAACAATAAAAAATAAGAAGTGAAATCAAGGGTGCTAGTATATATGCACTATGAAATAAAAAACTACAACTTTCCGTGCACCAACGATTTGGAAAGAAATGAAAGTATATTCAACCAATGTCAGTGGTTTCTTCCATGCCAGCAATGGAGCATCAAGCTTATAATTAGGCATGTCTCCCCATGGAGTGGAAATGGTACGTGGCTCCCAATGAGGTGTCACGCGCCGAGAAATGGAAAGAAATAACAATAAATATATAGACAGAGGATTAAAATAAAGTTGAAATGGACGGGGATAATCGGAGGTGTGTGTGTGTGTGGGGGGGGGGGGGTTGGGGATAACGAATGTAGGTGCTCATCTACAAATAACAGAACGTGACCGGAGGTGGAAGGATCTACGTTGTGACATGGGTGACCATTATGTAGCAGTTTTTAGTTTGGTCTCACATGTGTAGTTAAAAAATCGAAACAAAGATGGCCGACTTACATATATATTAGGCATGCCTTATTAGTGGACAACATATTTCCACATCAGACAAGGTGCAATGTAATAGAGGTGCTACCTCCTCCCCAAGAAAAGTCTAGGGTTCCCCTCTTTCCTGCCGGAGCCGTCGTCGGTCCGCCTCGTCTCCTGTGGCCTTAGGGCCATGGCGGCACAGTTGATCTCGGCCCTTGCCGGCGAGAGGACTCTGTTTTCAGTTGTTCCTTCATGTTTTGTTAGGGTTTGTGTCCTGCTCAGGATGACGAGACGGCGGCGGCTCCCTGAAGATGGAATAAGGTTCTCCCCACCTAGCTTCCGTCTCAATGGTGTGTCTAGCACCGTCAGTGGGCGTGTGGACATGTGTCTCCGGCGGATCTGTCCTTGGTGGATTTGCTCGGATCTGGTTGTAGTTCATCTACGTTCATGTGTTTTCAGGTTGGATCCTTCATTGGCGGTGATTGCTGTGCGGCTACGCTGGTCCTATGGGGCCTTAGCACGACGACTTCCTGACTGTCCACTAGAAGAAGTTGTGCCCCACTCCGGCGAGGGAGGGGCAATGACGATGGAGCACCTTCGGCTCGCTTCAGTGCTTGTAGTCGTCTCTAGGTGGTCTACGGTTCTGGATGTAATTTGTATTATTTCTGATGTTGTATTGTCATGATTGAAAATGAATAGATTGGAAGTTTTCTCACAAAAAAGAAAAACCAAAACAAAGAACATTTTTGCGCCAAGATTTTGGAGCCAATGCGAAGTATACTGACTTAGACAATGATATCAAGCAATCCTTTCTAGCTTTCCCCCCTTAATTTCAATACAAAATCCATTTTGAAATGGTACCTAACATTGGTAGATCTGCCTAGCTAGAGTAAATTGCACAAAACCACCACAATTATGCAAAAGTCATCAAACTGCATGTTTTGTGGTGGTTTTTTTCCTGAAGAATTGATAACTTTGACTCAATGTGGCGGTTTTTTGCAATTCACTCGGCTAGCTAGCATGAGCATATAGCATAGACAAGCATAGACGAGACGATGATGGATGGAATCGTGAATCAGGCGGCAGCGTTGGTTGTCCTGGGGACGTACTTGCGGAGCCAAATCTCATGTTGTCCGATGGAGATCCTGACGACCCTCTTGCCGTTGAGTACGAGCTTCACAATCGCCTCCGTCTTGAAGATGATCCGGCCATACATGGGCATGTGGCCTCCCTTGGTCTTCTCCATCAGCACCCTCACCATGCAGTCACCCCACTTCCTGCACCCACGCACCTCCAATCATCAAACACGATGCAGTTCCAATCATCGTGCATGCATATCTTAGTAGATAAGTACTTGTGTTTGTGTATAAACTTATTCAATAGATCGAGACATCTAGTAGTGTATCTAAGTGCACACTTACTGCCTGAAGTACTCGAAGATCTCCTCGCGGTGGAGGGCATTTCCCTTGGAGAAGGTGATGAACATGGAGCGGCAGTCCTTCGGCATGGCCACTGGTTGGGAGATGTAGGGTGCCGTGAGCTCCGGCGGGATGACCATCAGCCCTGTCTCGGACCTCCGGAGCAGGACATGCAGGCGGTCGTCAAATACAAACTTGCCGGCACCGTCGAGGAAGTGGGCGACGCCGCGGACAACGAGGTCCTGGTGAAAGGCAAAGAAGCCCGGCTCGATGTGGACACCGCCTTGCATGCAGAGTGCAGAGATGACCGGGATGGGCGGGAGCGCAGGCACCTGGTGGCGGAGGCAGTCGAGGACGGCGTTGGCCTCTTCTGCGACGACGGCGACGGCGTCGAGCGCCATGGCTGGGACGTGGTGTATGGCGGAGATGGTGCCCTGGTCCAGCCACACCAGCAGCGCCACCGCGTTCTGGGCTTTCTCCGGGCTGCCGCACACGGACAAGAACCGCTCGTATGCCTGCCGTGCGACGCTGTACATGTACAGCACCTCGCGCACCGTCATCGCCGCCATGGTTGCTCTTGCACCGGCCGGCTGGAGAAGAGGGGATGGATGGCCGGCCTTAGAAGAGAAGCTAGCAAGAGCGGAGCTGGAAGGGGTGATGGGTCGATGGGGAATGGACCGATATTTGTATCTGTTCCGGCGACGCGGCTGCGCTCCGGCCGATGGAAGGTTTAATGAGGTGCCAAAAATGGGCTAGCGGGAAACAGCTCTCTTTGAATCAATTGCTCTTTGTTCGTTAGTTGGTTTTACATCCTCTTTTGTTTTCAGTTCGTTTTACATCCTAAAAAGTATACATGTGTATCCTGCTAAATTTGCACTCCCTTTTTCCTTGGTACTGGTTAATGTTATGCTCACCATTTTTTGTGTTCCTTTTCTAGGTTTTCTTCGGGTTTTTGTTTTCTTTGTTTCCTTTTCTTTTTGCACCGGGTTTTCTTCGGATTTCTCGTTTTCTCCATTTTCTTCTCTTTTGTTTCTTTTGTTTCTTTCCTGGTTTTTATTCTTCCCTCGTTATACTTCGGTTTTCTTTGCCTTTCTGATTGGTTTTCTTTGTTTTCTTTCGTTTTTCTTCAACACATATCTATTTTTTATTGTGTTTGTTCGGTTGTTTCTTGCTTTCTTTTGTTTATTTGTAGTTTTCATATATCTTAACTTTTTATTTTTTTGGTCGTTAGGCTTCAGAGTTTTTTCAGGTACTTTCTCTTTGGTTTCTCCTTTGTTTCTTCCATGGTTTTCCAAATATTAACATTTTTTGAATACCTGTTTTATATTCACATATTAACATTTTTTAAATATGAGCTTAACATTTTTCTAATACTTAGTCAACACATTTAATATTTCTCAAATACTTGTTTATTTTTTTCCAAATGCAACATTTTCTGAACACATGGTTCAATTTTTTTCACACGCATTGTTTATTTTTTGTATACATGAGGAACATTTTATTTATACACATTTAACATTTTTCAAATGCTTGGTTAATTTTTTTAATATATGGTCACATTTTTCTACAGATTTTTAAATTTTTTAAAATGCTTGATTAACATTTTTCAAATAGAAGATTAACATTTTTTTAATACAAGGTCAACATTTTTTCTGTACAAATTTTAACATTTTCAAATGCTTGATTAACGTTTTTCAAATACAAGTTTGGCATTTGTTGAATACATGGACAACATTTTTGCTATACACATTAAAAAAATTCAAATGCTTGATTAATTTTTTCGATATAATTGTTTAACATTTTTTAAATATATTATCAACTTTTTTACACACATTCTACATTTTTTGTATACATGAGAAACATTTTGTTTATACACATTTCACATTATTCAATTGCTTGGCTAAGAATTTTTCCATATATATTATGTAATTTTTTAAATATATTTATTCAGATTATGCAGATGTATGACCTAAATAAAATAAACAAAAAAAATGTGAAAAACACGAGGACGTGGCCTCCCGCGAGGTTCGGCCGTCCCATTTTTTGAGGATCCTGATGGGAGAGCATGCTAGATGTCGCTATAAGCAAGATATAGCGCTGCCTCCGATTAGATTGCGACCTAGCGACAATGGCAGAGCTTTGGCAAGACCATGCTGGGCCAATGCCTCCTAGCCTAAGATTTTTCTTTTTCTTCTGAATACCCTTGTTAAATGGGCTAAACCTTTACAAAAACCAGTTTAAAACTTGTTTTGCTTGCCCTCCCAATCCATTTACCGACTAGTATTATGGCCCAAACTCCGCTACTGGCGAGCTAAGCCTGTGTAGGAGTCCATTGTCCGTTCAACCACCACGGTGTCCAAAAAACAAGGCCTAACAAAGTGGGAAACAACCTAGACTCCTAGAGTTCATCATGTGGATTGGTTTGGTTTCACATCATTGTGTGCACTAGTAAGTAATACATGCATTGCACGTGAAAACTTAAATAATCAAAGTATGACCAAATTCGGACATATTTTATTGTAATAAGTGTATAATGTTTTAAGGCACATGGATGAACTATAAGATGCATATTTAGTTCTTTTAGTCCATTCCACAAAAAATATCACATTATAGCTACAAAAAACTTGAAAACGTCATGGTATGTACTAAAAACACTTGGGTAAAAATATATCTAGCACATTTTTCTATAGGAAGTGTCTCTTTTAGGTACTTCATATTAATTAAATTTAATATAAAAGACATAAATACCTAATGTTGCATCACAAAGATAAGTAAGATTTATGATGTACGTCTATAGCCTTGAATACAAAATATAATCACAAAAGGAGAAAAGCAATGACAATTCTGATGTCTTCCTGATTTTTCTTCTCATGTTTATTTAACTACGCTCTTCAAGTTCTCTGGGTTACTTCGCTACAAATAATGTTTTAGATGGAAAGAAAAAATAGTTTATGATAGTGATACCACGTTCTTTCTTAAATAACGTTATTGGTATGGGTGCACTGTATTTTTATGTGGCCTACCAAATTTGGAAAAGATATACAATACAATAGACATAGCAAGGAAAACAACTCCATATATCAACAAAGGATAGAAATGGTGCGGCAATGCGCAGCTTTGCTTCTAGTATTAGTCTGCTGTACCAGGGTGTCGATATGTCAAGATGTCAACAATGATGGTGTTAGAGCCAAAGTGCTAATAATGTATTGTCAAACTAGTGTGAGTGATTAGGACGTTTCCCTCCTCCATGTCTCACTTCTCACGGTCAACACAAACAAGTTCAGGGAGGCTATCTTTCTCATTATTTTGTATAATAGATTTTAAAATGTATCTCTTCTCTTCAGTCATATATTTTTTCCCTAATAGGACACCATGTTCTTGTATGAAGCCCGTGAGAATTCTTCACAGATATGTTTCATGGGAGTATAATCATGAATCCTATTTTATAGTATGAGTGTTTCTCCCCATCTCATCACTCGTTTGTTCTGTGCCTTTTCTATCTCTGCAATTCTTGTTTGTCTCTCAAGTGACCATCTTCGACAAGGTTAGTGTAAGAAGTGGATATGTTCTCTATGGTGCTTTTGATTCATGACTCATTTTCTGAGTCGGCCGGGTCCACAGGTTCGGTATGATCTAGCTGCACCTTGATGACCGACAAGTATATGGGATTAACCTTATTCCTTTCGATAAGTAAGAGTGTCGAAACCAACGAGGAGCAGACGAACGAATTGATAGGTAGTTTTCAGCCAGGTTTCACTACAAGTGTTGTAAGATAGTTTTGATAGATATTTGATAGCAAGATAAATAGTAACAAGGTAACAAGTAACAAAAGTAACAAAGTGCAGCAAGTGTCACAATCCATAATTGTGCTAAGGACAAGCTGTGGTGTTTTTTATAGTGAGTAGCCGCTCTTGAGGACACACCGGAATATTGCCAAGTTCCTTTCACCACGATTCATTGAATTAACATTCATTGTCTTGATAAGTGTTATGTGGGTGAACCGGAGCTAAGGTGTTGTCCTAACTTGAACGATAACCTACTTATGATTATACTCTCCAGACAAGCATCCACAAGTACAATAGAAGTAATTAAGATAAATCTAGCCATAACATTAAACAATTGGATCCAAAACAACCCCTTACGTAATAATTCACAAACTAGGGTTTGAATTTCTATCACTCCCGCAACCCATCATCTACAAACTAATTTATCAATGCCTTCCCCTAGGACCAAAGATGTGAATGGTCATGTAGTCGATGTTCACACAACACCACTAGAGGAAGAATAAGAAAACATAATATCGAAACATGAACGGGAATTAACTTCACATGATTACTAGTAACAAGACTTCTTCCATCTCCTCAAGAACTAATGGAATGACTCACAACTCATAAAATTAATCATGATTAGTGGGTGTAAATATATGATTAAAATTTTAAACATATTAATCTTCCACCAAGAAAACCATAAGCATGAACTACAGGATGTAATAAACACCTACAAGCACTCCTAGGTACCAATCTGAGGTTTGATACAACGATTGAAAACGAGAAGAACTAGGGTTTGGAGATGAGATGGTGTTGATGAAGATGATAATCCCCAGATGAACGGAGTGTTGGTGATGATGAAGGCTTCGATTCCCCCTTCCTGATGGAAGTTTCCTGGCAGAATCGCTCTGCCCGAGAGAAAAAGTGTTTCGTCGAAGTTCCGCCTCGCCGATTTTTATGATTTTTTCTAGGGAAAAATGTGATTTTGTAGCCATAGGACATCGGGAGATAAGTCACCATGGGCCCACACGACATGCCCTAGGGTGGCATGCCACCAGGACGTGTGGAGCCCTAGCGGGTCCCCTTTTGCCCATTAGTTTTAGCTCCATAATTCATCATATATTTTGAAATAATTCTCCTAAAATCCACGCTGCATTTTGAGGTCCGGAGAATCAACTTCTCTTTTGTTGCATTTTCAGGTCAGATTTGTCCACCAATCACCGTCTCTTTGTTTTCCTTGTATTTTAAGAGAGACAAGACATTAGAATTGCATCATATTGTGAAATATATCATTTAAATAGGATAAATTATACTAAGAAATAGTGATGCAAAATGGACGTATTAGCTTCCCTGAGCTCTCCGCTTGTCCCCAAGCGAATACCGAGCTCATTAAAGTTTATGGAGAGAGGTGTCGATAATAAAAAAATACGGACATGACAACATCATATTTACTAACACCATTATATATCATAAACAACAACTCTTCATCATAAAACTTCTCATGATCAAGTAGCAATCCATTCGCATGTTAATGTGCAAACAATAAATTCTCTTGAAATCCAACAAACTATGTTCTCAGTTATTAAACAATTATAATTCATCTTATTTTTTCAAAAGAGTCTATGTAAGATCTTTTTTAGCAAACTTCACATACTCAAGTATCATATAGTCTTCTAATGATTGCGGACACTCAGAAGCATATTATTAGAACCAACAGTTTCAATCAAACACAAAGAAAGATAGGGGTTTAATGATGCACCACCCAACTTACTTGTCACAAGGATAATTGTCAGAAGTAATAACTCATGATCATATATATTCAACTGGATATATGTGCCTGGATCATTCCCCAACATAGTGCAATGTTTGCCAAGTGGAGAATATTTTAGGTTGGAATAAGAGAAGTTGACTCAAACATAAAAATAAAGTTGATGGAAAGGGTAAAATGAAAGACCGTTCGTAGAGGGAAGCAGAGGTGTCCATGTGCTTTTGAGTTGGATGTGTGAGTTTTTAGTGAAAAAGAACATCGCTTTAACATTGCCCGTGTGATAGTAATCATTATTTCTCTTTTATTACTTTACCATCACAAGTTCATACAAAGCTTATTTGCCTTCCAATTTTTATTGCATCCATTGATGAAAACTTACTTGAAGGATCTTACTCAATCCATAGGTAGTTATAGTGGATTTTTTGGGAAAAAACTGAGTTTAGGGTTTTTGGATGCACAAGTGGTATTCCTCCTTAGTGTGGACGTATTTGGCTAGCAAAGATTATAAACAAATACAATATGTTGGAGGATCCACAATATAAATTCTATGTAAATATAGATAAACATAACTCATTACATTGTTTTTCTTGTCCAACACCAACTATTTGATCAAGCGTGAAAATATTCATTGAGGGTTCACAATCACAAAATATGTCCAAGATAATATATTTGCATGTGAAATTTCTCTTCATTGTACTAATCTTTCATGGATTGTTCAAATGACCAATGTTTCATTTGTTAAATTTCAATAGATTTTACTTCCTAAACCCAATGTGAAGACACTACTTCCCATAAGATCAGCATATGAAATTGAATTGCAATGCTAGGATACACAATAAAGAAAAAGAAAACAAGATACTCATGCTATTAGTTATTATAGATACTCTCACCAATGGATACAACAAACCCATGAAGGGACAATAGCACACATTGTAATCAATTTCATACTACAACTTTTACTAAACCACAATAATAGATAATAATAATGATAAAGGTTGTGATACGATACTAGGGCACCTCCCCCAAGCTTGCAACAAGCCAAGGGTGGTGCCCATACCCAAGTACTCAAGTTTCCTTGTTTGGTGATGGCAGTGGTGATGGAACACGCTTGTTATCCTTCCTCCAAGACATATGTTCTCCATCAAGAAAAGAAAAGGTGGTCTCCGGGATCTTAAAATTTGCAGCCAAACCCATCATCTTGAACTTGGTTTCATACTCATAGTTTTGATTATGCAGATCACAATTTTGAGCTTGGAGATCTTCAAGTTTCACGTGGAGGCGATCAATTGCTTCCCAAGTCTTGGCACTATCTCACTTCTGTCACGGAGAAATTCCGTGACCATGATGTGTCTTGCATCTAGTCCACGCTCCACCATCCTCTGTCACTTGAAGAGTTCTTGCTCCACGTCCCTGAGCCTAGCCTTCTCGTCTCCTTCCTTCTTGGGCCCTTCAATATCCTTGATGTGCAACACCCCATCCCTATACTCCAAGGTTTTGGGATGCATCATAACCTTCACAAAGAACTGGTCCTTTGAGGAGCTTGATGACGACATAGCGATGTAGCTCCTGGAACCCTGGCAGAAACAAGGTCAAAACAAAAACAGGAGGAAAACTTGTGATACATATATTAAAACATCCGAGGGAATTTATAGGAATTTTTCATGTGAAAAACAAGCATACATGAAAGATACGGAGTCTGGAAGGTCTACGGGGGCCCCACACGTCCACACGGCGCGCCCTAGGGGGGAGCCACCAGGGCGTGTGCACCCCTGGTGCACCCTAGTCTCCTTCCTTTTTCCAAAAATTATTAAATATTCCAAAAGTGACATATATATATATATATATTATTTTATGAATTTTCAAAGTTAGTATACTTATCATACCACGTACTTATTCCTTTTACTGGTTCTGGAGGCTTCACGGATGGTTTCTTCTATGGATTCTTCCGGTCTAATTACTTGAGTAATGTCCTAATCTATGTTAATGGGATTACCTATAGTATAATGTTTTAATCTTTGCCCATTAACTAACTTTGGTTTATCTTCTTTGGCGTTATTGATCTTGATAGCTCCGGAATGGTAAACTTCTTCGATGATATATGGACCTTCCCACCTGGAAAGAAGTTTGGCTGCAAAATGTCTAAACTGAGAATTGTACAAAAGAAATTTATCAGTAATGTTAAAATGCCATTTCTAAATCCTTTTATCATGCTATATTTTAACTTTTTCTTTGAACAACTTGGCATTTTCATAAGCTTATGTTAACCTCTTTTCTCCAACAAGTTCAAAATCATAGTTAAGATATTTAATTTCCCAATAGGATTTATGGTCTAGCTAGATTGGTAAATGACATGCTTTTCCATAAACCATTTTAAAAGGGGACATCCCCATAGGATTTTCATAAGCAATTCTATATGCACAGACTGCATAATCTAGTTTCTTAGACCAGTTCTTTCTAGATTTATTAACAACCTTTTCCAAGATTAATATAATTTCTCTATTAGTTAACTCAACTATTGCAAGTTTAGCCCGTTAACAAGCACAATTAAATTCTATTTTAGCAGCTAAAGCTGATTCAAACGTATGGATTGGACTTTGTGAAAGAAAGAAAAAAACAGATTTAAATGCCCAAAAGCTGCACTGAGGAGCGAAGAAGAGTACACCAAGTCACTATAGACAAGTATAAAATCTCCACTCAATAGTGATCTACCATCTCTGCTGATAAACGACATGCCCGTTGATGGAGCCTTCATTGGCAGCATAGTAGTGACAAGCACTGAACCTTTCAATGGAGGTGTTTAGCCGCCCATCAGTAAAAGATGATTTTATAGTCATGGTGCGTGGCTCCAAATGAGGTGTTACATGCCAAGAAAAGACGGGTAAGAACTGGACTATGAGAGGACTAGAATAAGCAGAAATGGATAATGAAAATTAGAGGCGGGGCATTGTCGGAAGGTGTACGTAGATATGGTCAGTGTCCAAACAATGCCACCACGGGATCTATGCCGTGACATGGGTGGTCGTTGTATAACGATGATTGCTTTTGCTCTATTAGATATGCAATTTTGAATAAATAATTATAACTTTGTGCACCAAGGTTTTTGGAGAGTAAGCAAAGGATACCTAGGTGACATGTGGTTTCTTCAGTGGCAGCATGGAAGCTGCAAGAGCACATGCAAGTATAGAAAACATACGACGCAAGTCAGACATGTCTAACGTGATTCGACCCAATAGTAAAAAGATATTTCATTATTATTTGAAACAATGTGCACAAAGCAGGGTGCATGTAAATATGCAATGTGAAATAAAAACCTAGAAGTTATGTGCACTAACCGTTTAGGAAAGAAACCGAAGGATATTGAGAAAATGGCATGCAGTTCCTTCCATACCGACAAGCGACAAAGGAGCAACAATCTTAATTAGACGGTGGTATGTTTGGGGATGGGGGTGGGGATATGTAAGCAGGTGCTCAATAGTGAAACAGTGGAACCCGACGATCTACATCGTGACATGGTTGACCGATGTATAACGATTGTACTTCTTGCTCGGTCTGATATGCAGTTTCAAATCACAATTAGGGACTTTTGCATGCCAAGGTTTTGTGTGTGTGTGGGGGGGGGGGGGTGGGGGGGGGGTGGGGAGCCAATAATACCAAGCTGGCAAGGTAGGCAATGAAGTCACATGGTTTCTCCAATAATACCGATGCCACCAAAGATAAGGAGGAATAAGCTTTTCGTTCAGTCTCATGCGGTTCTTTATTTCTTCTAAGTTGTATCAAGCACAAACAATTAAACGACCTTGTATAGAACATATGACAAAGCACACGCAAGTATAGAAAATATATAATGCATGTGGGTTATGTATGTGGCTTGATCCAATAGTCGAAAAATAAGAAGTAAAAAATCAGGGGTGTCGACATATATGCAACGTGAAATAAAAACCTACAACTCGTGCACCAATTATTTGGGAAAGAAATTAAAGGATAATTAGACAACGGCAAATGTTCTTCCACGCCGACTAGCTAGCTTAATTAGGCATGCCTCCCTCTCTCAAGGAGCTAGGCGATGATGTGATCGCCCGTCAAGGTTCTGGTGACGCGACACCGCAAAGCAAAAAGGTTTTGGTGACCCGAAGGAGCTAGGCGATGATGTGATCAAATGGTTTCTTTAGTAGAGAATTAAGAGCAACTAACCTTTTCTTCCAATCTCAAGCACATCTTTCTTTCTTTTAAACACAGCATTACAAATCTTATTTGAAGTTGTACGCCACAAATCCATAATTGGTAGATCTGGCTATAATGACCATAGACGAAACAAGGATTATATGGATTCCTCGATCAGGCAGTGGCCTTGGTTGGCCTCGGGATATACTTGCGGAGCCAGATCTGACGATACCCGTTGGAGATCTTGACGAGCCTCTCGCCATTGAGCACCAGCTTCACTATCGCCTCCGTCTTGAAGATGATCCGGCCGTACATGGGCATGAGGCCTCCCTTCGTCTTCTCCATCAGCACCCTCACCACGCAGTCACCCCACTTCCTGCACCCATGCACCTCCAATCATCAGACATGATCATCATGCATGCATGCAGATCTGAGTAGATCCACCTATATAAAATTAATCAATAGTTCTAGACATCGAGTAGAGTGTATCTCATTCTCAGTGCACACTTACTCTCTGAAGTACTCAAAGATCTCCTCACGGTGGGGTGGCATGCCCTTGGAGAAGGTGATGAACATGGAGCGGCAGTCCTCCGGCACGGCCACAAGCTGGGAGGTATAGGGCGCCATGAGCTCCGGCGGGTTGCCCACCAGCCCGGTTTCGGACTTCCGGAGCAGGACGTGCAGGCGGTCATCAAAAACAAACTTGCCGGCACCGTCGAGGAAGTGGGCGACGCCGTGGACGACGAGGTCCTGGTGGACGGCGAAGAAAGCCGGCTCGATGCGGACGCCGCCTTGCATGCAGAGCGCCGAGATGAGCGGGATGCGCAGGAGCACGGGCAACTGGTGGCGGAGGCACTTGAAGACGGCGTTGGCCTCTTCTGCGACGACGGCGACGGCGTCGGGCGCCATGGCTGGGACGTGGTGTATGGCGGAGATGGTGCCCTGGTCCAGCCACACCAGCAGCGCCACCACGTTCTGGGCCTGCTCCGGGCTGCCGCACACGGACACGAGCCGCTCGTACGCCTGCCGCACGACGCTGTACATGTACAGCACCTCGCGCACCGTCACGGCAGTCATGGTTGCTCTGGTTAATTGGTTGCTTCCGCCGGCCGACCGGAGAAGGTAGCTAGCTAGCTCTAGCTAGGCGATGGATGGCCGGCCGGAGGGGAGCAAGAAAGAGATGATGGATTGATGGGTCGATGGGGAATGGGCCGGTATTTGTAGGTTCTCCTGCTCCTGGTACGGCGACGCGGCTGCGCTCCAGCCGGTGGAAGGGTTGATGAGGTGCCAACCATGAGCTGGCGGGAAACACTCTCTTTGAATCCGTTTCGAACGCCTGCATGAACGTAGTTGCAATTCGTTCGTTGGCTGGTTTACATCCTTTTTTGATTTTTAGTTCGTTTTACATCCTATAAAACATATACACTGTCGTTTCTTAACCACTTTGGATGCGGCGCAACACTTGTATATCCTTCTAAATTTGCACTACTTTTTTGGGAGTAAATTGCTCAAAGCCAACATATTTGTGGCTAGGGTACTGAAAACTACTGCTTTTGCCAAAAATAACATGAGACCACCAACTCTGCGTCAAGTGAGTAACAAACTGCACTGATTCGATATTAAGCCGTGTCTAACAGCAAAACTGACGGGTGGGACCCGTCTTTCTGGGCTGATGTGGCGAAGACTAGTCCTAGTCAAAGTTTGACCCCATGAGCTGGATAGGGGGTCCCACTTGTCTGTCTCACACCTCCTTCTTCCTCAATTTTTTCACTCCCTAAACTTCTCGCCGGCTCCATCAGCAAGCCTGCCGGTAAGCCCCGCCTGACCTGAAGAAGGGGCGCCCGCCGGAAAGCCCCGCTCCGCGCCCGCCGGACCTGAAGGAGGGGCGCCCGCCGGCAAGCCCCGCCCCGCGCCCACCGGACCTGAAGAAGGGGCGTCCGCCGGCAAGCCCCGCGCCGCGCCGCCGGACTTGAAGGAGGGGCGTCCGCCGGCAAGCCCCGCCCCGCGCCGCCGGACCTGAAGGAGGGGCGCCCGCCGGCAAGCCCCGCCCCGCGCCGCCGGACCTGAAGGAGGGGCGCCCGCCGGACCTGAAGCAGGGGCGCCCGCCGGCAAGCACTGCCCCACGCCCGCCTGATCTGAAGCAGGGGTGCCGGCCGGCAAGCCCCGCCCCTCGCCCACCGGACCTGAAGGAGGGTTGCCCGCTGGCAAGCCCCGCCCCATGCCGCTGGACCTGAAGGAGGGGTGTCCGCCGCAAGACCTTCCCCGCAACCGCCGAACCTGAAGGAGAGGCACCCGCCGGCAAGCCCCGCCGCGCGACCGCCTGACCTGAAGCAGGGGCGCCCGCCGGCAAGCCCTGCCCAGCTTCCCCCGCATGCCCGACCCGCCGCTCCTCCGGCTTCCCTCGCGGCGGTAGCACCACGCATGTCGGGGCAGTTTAAGGTCCGCCGCTTGCTGTTTCTCCCACGGCCGTCGCTTGCTGCTTGCTTCTGCTTCCGCCGCCGCTTGTTGATGTCCCGTCGCCACCGCTTGCTCCTACTCCGGCGGCCTCTGCTTGCTGCTGCTCTCGATGCCACCACTTGCTTATGCTTCCGCCGTCATCACTTGCTGCTGCTCCCGCCGCTGCTTGCTGCTACTCCCACGGTTGTCGCTGATCCACCAGCGAGGAGGACGATAGCGCAAGCTCATCAGGGCAGATTAGAGGGGAGGAAGAAGGAGAAGAGGGGAAATAAAATGTGTGGCTGACAGGCGGGACCCCATCCACCTCAGCAGGTCAATACATTGACTAGGATTAGTCTTTGCCACATCAGCCCGACAGACAGGCCCCACCAGTCAGTTTCGTTGTTAGACGCGGCAAGTTCTGAATTAGTGCGATTTGTTACTTACTTGCCGCAGTGTTGGCGGTTTTTCGTAGTTTTCAGCAAAAGCGGTGGTTTTCTAGTACCCTAGCCATAAATGTGGTGGGTTTGAGCAATTTACTTTTTTTTGGTACTGGTTAAATGTTATACTCGCCAGTGTTCACATGTTATACTTTTCTTTTCGATTTCATATACATACACATCATACACATACCAGTCACATTATTATTTCTTACTTTCTATATAAACTTTGTTTTCTAGACCCATCGACCACTTCCACCGCTCTAGCTACCTTTCCCGTTCATCCTCGACCCACAATGCATATATAGCATAATTGGTGCAAGCATCAAGTCGAGGCATCACTCAATCCGATTAGATGGGTGCAACTACGTGCCGCCTGCAGCGAGTCCTAGCCACGGCTCGCCTGCAGGGAGCACATCCTGATGGATTAGATTGGTTTCACATGCTTAGAGAAAACAGAAGATAACTAGTGAAAACTGAAGAAATAAACAAAAAACGAGAAAAAAAGAAAACAAAGAAAACCAAACAAAAAAACAATGAAAAGGAAAAGGAAAAAAAAACTATGAAAAACCGAAGGCAACCATGCAAAATGGTGAAAACCAGAACAAACAAAGCTACAACAAATGGCCGACCTAGTAGAGGGGCTGCTAGAGGTGAGACGTAACTCTGCCTCGGAACAGACATATATAGCGTTGGCGCGATTAGATTGCGAGCTGACCTTTTAGGCAAGATTGCGAGAGCTGGCACGGGACGGCCCTCCTCGGGCGTTTGTGCACCGCTGGGCTGGGGGTGGCGACGGTGGCGGCTGGTGGAGGCACGTGGTGGGCTGTTGGGAGGTCAGCGGGGCGTGCCTGCGTTGTGGGCTGCGTCGGGGCGGTGGCTGCCTGATCCAGATCTGGCGGGCTGCTCCTCCGGCTGGTTGCACGTGGGCGGTGCGGGCCTAGGTGACGAGGTGCAGCTATACCCGGCGGCCCTTGGGCACTGGTGGTTGGAGTGGGGGCGCGCCACGGTGGGCTGGCCGGCGACGTCGGCAGCTTGGTTGGCCTCATCCAAGGTGCGGGTCGGTGCGGGTGGTGGCGCAAGCTTGGTGTCGTCCCCGTGTCGGTGGCGCTGGGTGGCGAATGCAGACCTCCTTCCCCTAGCTCTAGGCCGGCAGCATGGTGGCGAGCCGGGTCTCGTGCTCGGGCTGATCTTGGCGAGGCCCAGGGAGAGTCGGAGTTGACCCTTCGGGTTGGTGTGCTTGGGCTCGATCCTGGTGGTGCCGGTGGGTGTGGAGGTTCTTCTCCTTGTGGGTACGGTGTGAGTTGGTGGTGGTCGGGGATCTGCTACAATTTCAGGCAGGTCAGTGCTAAGAGCCATGGACATGGCGTCGTGCGAGTGCTCTCGGCGACGACCGTCGGGAGTCAAGGGGTAGTGTCTTCTCCGGTCCACCGGGATTGGATGGAGACGCAGGCGTGGGTGCCTCCTATTGTGGAGGCGACGACCCATACTCTGTGGCTAATGCCAGGCTAGGAGTGAAAGGAGATCCCTTTTACTCATCCTACCATGGTGGATGCAACGTGACGTGGATGGTTAGTGGAGCCTTGGACATGGATGACGAGGTAGCGGCCCCGGATGGCGGTCCGCATGGTTGACTCTCCGGCGGGCACCATGGCGGCGGTGATGGCACTCTCTCTTGGTCGTGTGGGTGGCAAGAGGTGGTGTAGTGGGTGGCTCAAGAGACCTCGTTTAGGGACAAGGTGGAGTTGCAGAGCGAAAGCTCGGCGCTTTATCACCGACAACGGCAACGCTCGCGGGTGCCATTAACTTCCTGAAGACGTCGCCGTGGTGCTCCTCTCCGTGTCCGGGTTCCGGGTGAAAACCTATGTCTATTGGGACTCGGCAACGGCGACGCCTAGTGCCGTTTTCCCTCCTGGGGGCGTTGTCGTGGAAGTTAGGTGCTATAGGGCTTAGGGTGGTGTTGTTCTTAGTTCTTCCTATACTCTATTTCGGTTGTGTAGCCATGTGCATGTTGCGTGATCAGTTTGACCGATAAATATCTTCTTAGAATATGTAGGAGCCAATATGGGCATCCAGGTTCCTCTATTGGTTATTGACCAGAGAGGTTTCTCGGTCATGTCTACATAGTTCTCGAACCCGTAGGGTCCGCACGCTTAACGTTCGTTGACGATATAGTGTTATATGAGTTATATGATTTGGTGACCTAATGTTATTCGAAGTCCCGGATGAGATCACGGACATGACGAGGAGTCTCAAAATGGCCGAGAAGTAAAGATCGATATATAGGACAATGGTATTTGGACACCGAAAGTGTTTCGGGACGTACCGGGAAGGAATCGGGTCACTGTTGGGGAACGTAGTAATTTCAAAAATTTCCTACGCACACGCAAGATCATGGTGATGCATAGCAACGAGAGGGGAGAGTGTTGTCTACATACCCTCGTAGACCGAAGCGGAAGCGTTGACGCAACATAGAGGAAGTAGTCGTACGTCTTCCCGATCCGACCGATCCAAGCACCGTTACTCCGGCACCTCCGAGTTCTTAGCACACGTTCAGCTCGATGACGCTCCCTGGGCTCCGATCCAGCAAAGCTTCGGGGATGAGTTTCGTCAGCACGACGGCGTGATGACGATGATGATGTTCTACCGACGCAGGGCTTCGCCTAAGCACCGCAACGATATGACCGAGGTGGAATATGGTGGAGGGGGGCACCGCACACGGCTAAGGAACGATCACGAAGATCAACTTGTGTGTCCATGGGGTGCCCCCTGCCCCTGTATATAAAGGAGTGGAGGAGGGGAGGGCCGGCCCTCTCTATGGCGCGCCCTAGGGGAGTCCTACTCCCACCGGGAGTAGGATTCCCCCTTTCCTAGTCCAACTAGGAGTCCTTCCATGTATTAGGACTAGGAGACAAGGAAGAGGAAGAGGGAAGGGAAGGAAGGAGGGGGCGCCGCCCCTCCCCCTAGTCCAATTTGGACTAGCCAATGGGGGGGGGGCGCGGCCTGCCTCTCCCTCTCCCCTAAAGCCCAATAAGGCCCATATACTTCCTCCCCCGTATTACCGTAACTCCCCGGTACTCCCGAAAATACCCGAATCATTCAGAACCTTTCCGATGTCCGAATATAGTCGTCCAATATATCGATCTTTACGTCTCGACCATTTCGAGACTCCTCGTCATGTCCCCGATCTCATCCGGGACTCCGAACTCCTTCGTTACATCAAAACTCATAAACTCATAATATAACTGTCATCGAAACCTTAAGCGTGCGGACCCTACGGTTCGAGAACAATGTAGACATGACCGAGACATGTCTCCGATCAATAACCAATAGCGGGACCTGGATGCCCATATTGGCTCCTACATATTCTACGAAGATCTTTATTGGTCAGACCGCATAACAACATACGTTGTTCCCTTTGTCATCGGTATGTTACTTGCCCGAGATTCGATCGTCGGTATCCAATACCTAGTTCAATATCGTTACCGGCAAGTCTCTTTACTCGTTCCATAATACATCATCTCACAACTAACATATTAGTTGTACTGCTTGCAAGGCTTATGTGATGTGCATTACCGAGAGGGCCCAGAGATACCTCTCCGACATTCGGAGTGACAAATCCTAATCTCGAAATACGCCAACCCAACAAGTACCTTTGGAGACACCTGTAGAGCACCTTTATAATCACCCAGTTACGTTGTGACGTTTGGTAGCACAAAAAGTGTTCCTCCGGTAAACGGGAGTTGCATAATCTCATAGTCATAGGAACATGTATAAGTCATGAAGAAAGCAATAGAAACATACTAAACGATCGGGTGCTAAGCTAATGGAATGGGTCATGTCAATCAGATCATTCAACTAATGATGTGACCTCGTTAATCAAATAACAACTCTTTGTTCATGGTTAGGAAACATAACCATCTTTGATTAACGAGCTAGTCAAGTAGAGGCATACTAGTGACACTCTGTTTGTCTATGTATTCACACATGTATTATGTTTCCGGTTAATACAATTCTAGCATGAATAATAAACATTTATCATGAAATAAGGAAATAAATAATAACTTTATTATTGCCTCTAGGGCATATTTCCTTCAGTCTCCCACTTGCACTAGAGTCAATAATCTAGTTCACATCGCCATGTGATTTACCAGCAATAGTTCACATCACCATGTGATTAACACCCACAGTTCACATCGATATGTGATCAACACCCAAAGGGTTTACTAGAGTCAGTAATCTAGTTCACATCGCTATGTGATTAACACCCAAAGAGTACTAAGGTGTGATCATGTTTTTCTTGTGAGAGAAGCTTAGTCAACGAGTCTGCCAAAATTCAGATCCGTATGTATTTTGCAACTTTCTATGTCTACAATGCTCTGCACGGAGCTACTTTAGCTAATTGCTCCCATCTTTAATATGTATCTAGATTGAGACTTAGAGTCATCTAGATTAGTGTCAAAACTTGTATCGACGTAACCTTTTACGACGAACCTTTTTGTCACGTCCATAATCGAGAAACATATCCTTATTTCACTAAGGATAATTTTGACCGCTGTCCAGTGATCTACATCTAGATCACTATTGTACTCCCTTGCTAAACACAATGTAGGACATACAATAGATCTGGTACACAGCATGGCATACTTTATAGAACCTATGGCCAAGGCATAGGGAATGACTTTCATTCTCTTTCTATCTTCTGCCGTGGTCGGGTTTTGAGTCTTACTCAATTTCACACCTTGTAACACAGGCAAGAACTTCTTTATTTGACTGTTCCATATTGAACTACTTCAAAATCTTGTCAAGGTATGTACTCATTGAAAATTTATCAAGCGTCTTGATCTATCTCTATAGATCTTGATGCTTAATATGTAAGCAGCTTCACTAAGGTCCTTCTTCGAAAAACTCCTTTCAAATACTCCTTTATGCTTTGCAGAATAATTCTACATTATTTCCGATCAACAATATGTCATTTACATATACTTATCAGAAATGTTGTAGTGCTCCCACTCACTTTCTTGTAAATAGAGGCTTCACCGTAAGTCTGTATAAAACTATATGCTTTGATCAATTTATCAAAGCGTGTATTCCAACTCCGAGATGCTTGCACCAGTCCATAGACGGATCGCTGGAGCTTGCATATTTTGTTAACACCTTTAGGATCGACAAAACCTTCTACTTGCATCGTATACAACTCTTTTTTAATAAATCCATTAAGGAATGCAGTTTTGTTTATCCATTTGCCGGATTTCATAAAATGCGGTAATTGCTAAAATGATTCGGACAGACTTAAGCATAGATACGAGTGAGAAACTCTCATCGTAGTTAACACCTTGAACTTGTCGAAAACCTTTTGCGACAATTCTAGCTTTGTAGATAGTAACACTACTATCAGCGTCCGTCTTCCTCTTGAAGATCCATTTATTTTCTATGGCTTGCCGATCATCGGGCAAATCCATCAAAGTCCATACTTTGTTCTCATACATGGATCATATCTCAGATTTCATGGCCTCAAACCATTTCGCGGAATCTGGGCTCATCATCGCTTCCTCATAGTTCGCAAGTTCGTCATGGTCTGGTAACATGACTTCCAGAACAGGATTACCGTACCACTCTGGTGCCGATCTCACTCTGGTTTACCTACGAGATTCGGTAGTAACTTGATCTGAAGTTACATGATCATCATCATTAGCTTCCTCACTAATTGGTGTAGTGGTCACAGGAACAGATTTCTGTGATGAACTACTTTCTAATAAGGGAGAAGGTACAATTACCTTATCAAGTTCTACTTTCCTCCCACTCACTTCTTTCGAGAGAAACTTCTTCTCTAGAAAGTATCCATTCTCAGCAACGAATGTCTTGCCTCTGGATCTGTGATAGAAGGTGTACCCAACTGTCTCCTTTGGGTATCCTATGAAGACATATTTCTCCGATTTGGGTTTGAACTTATCAGGATGAAACTTTTCACATAAGCATCACAACCCCAAACTTTAAGAAACGACAACTTTGGTTTCTTGCTAAACCACAGTTCATATAGTGTCGTCTCAACGGATTTAGATGGTGCCCTATTTAACGTGAATGTAGCTGTCTCTAATGCATAACCCCAAAAATGATAGTGGTAGATCGGTAAGAGACATCATAGATTGTACTATATCCAATAAAGTACGGTTATGACGTTCGGACGCACCATTACGCTGTGGTGTTCCAGGTGGCATGAGTTTGTGAAACTATTCCACATTGTTTTAATTGAAGACCAAACTCGTGACTCAAATATTTGTCTCCGCGATCAGATCGTAGGAACCTTATTTTCTTGTCACGATGATTTTCCACTTCACTCTGAAATTCTTTGAACTTTTCAAATGTTTCAGACTAGTGTTTCATTAAGTAGATATACTCATATCTGCTCAAATCATCTGTGAAGGTCAGAAAATAATGATACCCGCCGCGAGCCTTAACACTTATCGAATCGCATACATCAATATGTATTATTTCCAACAAGTCAGTTTCTCGCTCCATTGTTCCGGAGAACGGAGTTTTAGTCATCTTGCCCATAAGGCATGGTACGCAAGCATCAAGTGATTCATAATCAAGTGATTCCAAAATCCCATCAGCATGGAGTTTCTTCATGCGCTTGACACCAATATGACCTAAACGGCGGTGCCACAAATAGCTTGCACTATCATTATTAACTTTGCATCTTTTGGCTTCAATATCATGAATATGTGTATCACTACGATCGAGATCCAACGAACCATTTTCATTGGGCGTGTAACCATCTAAGGTTTTATTCATGTAAACAGAACAACAATTTATTCTCTTACTTAAATGAATAACCGTATTGCAATAAACATGATCAAATCATATTCATGCTCAACGCAAACACCAAATAACACTTATTTAGGTTCAACACTAATCCCGAAAGTATAGGTAGTTTGCGATGATGATCATATTAATCTTGGAACCACTTCCAACACACATCGTCACTTCACCCTTAACTAGTCTCTGTTTATTCTGCAACTCCCGTTCCGAGTTACTAATCTTAGCAACTGAACTAGTATCAAATACTGAGGGATTGCTATAAACACTAGTAAAATACATAACAATAATCTGTATATCAAATATACCTTTGTTCACTTTGCCATCCTTCTTATCCGCCAAATACTTGGGGCAGTTCCGCTTCCAGTGACCAGTCCCTTTGAAGTAGAAGCACTTAGTCTCAGGCTTAGGACTAGACTTGGGCTTCTTCACTTGAGCAGCAACTTGCTTGCTTCTTTCTTGAAGTTCCCCTTTTTTCCTTTGCCCTTTTCTTGAAACTAGTGATCTTGTCAACCATCAACACTTGATGCTCTTTCTTGATTTCTACCTTCATCGATTTCAGCATCACGAAGAGCTTGGGAATTGTTTCCGTTATCCCTTGCATATTATAGTTCATCACGAAGTTCTACTAACTTGGTGATGGTGACTAGAGAATTCTGTCAATCACTATCTTATCTGGAAGATTAACTCCCACTTGATTCAAGCGATTGTAGTACCCAGACAATCTGAGCACATGCTCACTAGTTGAGCGATTCTCCTCCATCTTTTAGCTATAGAACTTGTTGGAGACTTCATATCTCTCAACTCGGGTATTTGCTTGAAATATTAACTTCAACTCCTGGAACATCTCATATGCTCCATGACGTTCAAAACGTCTTTGAAGTCCCGATTCTAAGCCGTTAAGCATGGTGCACTAAACTATCATGTAGTCATCATATTGAGCTAGCCAAACGTTCATAACGTTTGCATCTGCTCCTGCAATAGGTCTGTCACCTAGCGGTGCACCAAGGACATAATTCTTCTGTGCAACAATGAGGATAAACCTCAGATCATGGATCCAATCCGCATCATTGCTACTAACATCTTTTCAACACAGTTTTCTCTAGGAACATATCAAAATAAACATAGGGAAGCAACAACGCGAGCTATTGATCTACAACATAGATATGCTAATACTACCAGGACTAAGTTCATGATAAATTAAAGTTCAATTAATCATATTACTTAAGAACTCCCACTTAGATAGACATCCCTCTAATCCTCTAAGTGATCACGTGATCCAAATCAACTAAACCATAACCGATCATCACGTGAAATGGATTAGTCTTCAATGGTGAACATCATTATGTTGATCATATCTACTATATGATTCACGCTCGACCTTTCAGTCTCCGTGTTCCGAGGCCATATCTGCATATGCTAGGCTCGTCAAGTATAACCCGAGTATTCTGCGTGTGCAAAACTGGCTTGCACCCGTTGTAGATGGACGTAGAGCTTATCACACCCGATCATCACGTGGTGTCTGGGCACGACGAACTTTGGCAACGGTGCATACTCAGGGAGAACACTTCTTGATAATTTAGTGAGAGATCATCTTATAATGCTACCGTCAATCGAAGCAAGATAAGATGCATAAAAAAGATAAACATCACATGCAATCAATATAAGTGATATGGTATGGCCATCATCATCTTTGTGCTTGTGATCTCCATCTCCGAAGCACCGTCATGATCACCATCGTCACCGGCGCGACACCTTGATCTCCATCGTAGCATCGTTGTCGTCTCGCCAATCTTATGCTTCTACGACTATCGCTACCGCTTAGTGATAAAGTAAAGCATTACAGGGCGATTGCATTGCATACAATAAAGCGACAACCATATGGCTCCTGCCAGTTGCCGATAACTCACTTACAAAACATGATCATCTCATACAATAAAATTTAGCATCATGTCTTGACCATATCACATCACAACATGCCCTGCAAAAACAAGTTAGACGTCCTCTACTTTGTTTGTTGCAAGTTTTACGTGGCTGCTACGGGCTTAAGCAAGAACCAATCTCACCTACGCATCAAAACCACAACGATAGTTTGTCAAATAGACTCCGTTTGAACCTTCACAAGGACCGGGCATAGCCATACTCGGTTCAACTAAAGTTGGAGAAACTGACACCCGCCAGCCACCTGTGTGCAAAGCACGGCGGTAGAACTAGTCTCGCGTAAGCTTACGCGTAATGTCGGTCCGGGCCGCTTCATCCAACAATACCGCCGAACCAAAGTATGACATGCTGGTAGGCAGTATGACTTATATCGCCCACAACTCACTTGTGTTCTACTCGTGCATATAACATCAAACCATAAAAACCTAGGCTCGGATGCCACAGTTGGGGAACGTAGTAATTTCAAAAATTTCCTACGCACACGCAAGATCATGGTGATGCATAGCAACGAGAGGGGAGAGTGTTGTCTACGTACCCTCGTAGACCGAAGCGGAAGCTTTGACGCAACGTAGAGGAAGTAGTCGTACGTCTTCCCGATCCGACTGATCCAAGCACCGTTACTCCGGCACCTCCGAGTTCTTAGCACACGTTCAGCTCGATAACGCTCCCCGGGCTCCGATCCAGCAAAGCTTCGGGGATGAGTTTCGTCAGCACGACGGCGTGATGACAATGATGATGTTCTACCGACGCAGGGCTTCGCCTAAGCACCGCAATGATATGACCGAGGTGGAATATGGTGGAGGGGGGCACCGCACACGGCTAAGGAACGATCACGAAGATCAACTTGTGTGTCCATGGGGTGCCCCCTGCCCCCGTATATAAAGGAGTGGAGGAGGGGAGGGCCGGCCCTCTCTATGGCGCGCCCTAGGGGAGTCCTACTCCCACCGGGAGTAGGATTCCCCCTTTCCTAGTCCAACTAGGAGTCCTTCCATGTATTAGGACTAGGAGACAAGGAAGAGGAAGAGGTAAGAGAAGGAAGGAGGGGGCGCCGCCCCTCCCCCTAGTCCAATTCGGACTAGCCAATGGGGGGGCGCGCGGCCTGCCTCTCCCTCTCCCCTAAAGCCCAATAAGGCCCATATACTTCCTCCCCCGTATTCCCGTAACTCCCCGGTACTCCCGAAAATACCCGAATCATTCAGAACCTTTCCGATGTCCGAATATAGTCATCCAATATATCGATCTTTACGTCTCGACCATTTCGAGACTCCTCGTCATGTCCCCGATCTCATCCGGGACTCCGAACTCCTTCGGTACATCAAAACTCATAAACTCATAATATAACTGTCATCGAAACCTTAAGCGTGCGGACCCTACGGTTCGAGAACAATGTAGACATGACCGAGACATGTCTCCGATCAATAACCAATAGCGGGACCTGGATGCCCATATTGTCTCCTACATATTCTACGAAGATCTTTATCGATCAGACCACATAACAACATATGTTGTTCCCTTTGTCATCGGTATGTTACTTGCCCGAGATTCGATCGTCGGTATCCAATACCTAGTTCAATATCGTTACCGGCAAGTCTCTTTACTCGTTCCGTAATACATCATCTCACAACTAACATATTAGTTGTAATGCTTGCAAGGCTTATGTGATGTGCATTACCGAGAGGGCCCAGAGATACCTCTCCGACATTCGGAGTGACAAATCGTAATCTCGAAATACGCCAAGCCAACAAGTACCTTTGGAGACACCTGTAGAGCACCTTTATAATCACCCAGTTACGTTGTGACGTTTGGTAGCACACAAAGTGTTCCTCCGGTAAACGGGAGTTGCATAATCTCATAGTCATAGGAACATGTATAAGTCATGAAGAAAGCAATAGCAACATACTAAACGATCAGGTGCTAAGCTAATGGAATGGGTCATGTCAATCAGATCATTCAACTAATGATGTGACCTCGTTAATCAAATAACAACTCTTTGTTCATGGTTAGGAAACATAACCATCTTTGATTAACGAGCTAGTCAAGTAGAGGCATACTAGTGATACTCTGTTTGTCTATGTATTCACACATGTATTATGTTTCCGGTTAATACAATTCTAGCATGAATAATAAACATTTATCATGAAATAAGGAAATAAATAATAACTTTATTATTGCCTCTAGGGCATATTTCCTTCAGTCACCGGAAGGGGTTCCGCGCGCCACCCTCCCCTACCTTTCCCCTCACTCCAAATAAGGAAAAAAAAGGGGGCGCGGCTTGGGAGGGACCCCAAGTAGGATTCCTCCTACTTGGGCGCCTCCTTTGGTTGTTCCTCCCTCCCTCCCACCTATATATATGTGGGAGGGGGCGCCTAACACACACCAGACAATTTTTTAGCCGTGTGCGGCGCCCCCCTCCACCGTTTATACCCCGGTCATATTTTCGTAGTGCTTAGGAGAAGCCCTGTGAGGATCACTTCGCCATCTCCGTCACCACGCCGTCGTGCTGACGGAACTCATTTACTACATCGACGTCTTGCTGGATCAAGAAGGCAAGGGACGTCACCGAGCTGGACGTGTGGAGAACGCAGAGGTGTCGTGCGTTCGGTACTTGATCGGTTGAAGCACGAAGACCTACAAGATGTAGCTTTTGTGATCGGGGTGAATCCATCAAACACCTCTTTCTTGATTTCCCGTTGGCAAAAAATTTATGGCGGACGGTTCACATAGCCTTTAATATTACTCCTCCGAATACTATCATCACGTGATTTGGGATGTGGCTTGACGGGATAGATTCTGAAACAGCGAGACACATTCGTGTAGGAGTATGTGCTTTATTATGGGCAGTATGGAACTGCAGAAATGATATGGTCTTTAACAGAACAACAAATATTCATTTTTTGCAGGTCATCTTCCGAGCCACTACGTTGATCCGTATGTGGTCGCTACTCACTCCGACGGAGGTCAGGGAGTGTATGGTTACTGGATCTATCTGATGGGAGATGGTAGCACGGGCTATTTTCAACCAGTTTGGATGGCGGTCATGTAATAGGATAGACAATTAGTTTTCCTATCTTTTCTTATGCCAGCCGGTTGTGGGTTTACTTTTATTTTTCTGCTCTTTGTGAGCATTTGTGTTCTTTTGTTTGAGACATCAAGACCTGAGTTGAACTTATTTGCTTATTAATAATATGGCCGTATGCATCGTTCTGATGCAGAGGCCGGGGAGCTCCCCCTTTTGGAAAAAAAAGTGGCTGCAGATGAGGTGTCACACACCCAGAAAAGACAAGTAAGAACTTGAACCATGAGAGGAATATAATAAGAGAAAATAGATGGTGAGGAGGTGGGACATTGTAGAAAGGTCTACGTTGTTAGAGATACGACAGGAAATAGAGAGTGAAGAAGATCAAATCAACACAGAGGGACACAAGATTTTAATGTGGAAACCCCCTCTAATGAGAAGGGGAAAAAACCACGGGTGCCAGCCAGTGAAACATCACTATATACGGAGAAGTTACAAATGCCGGGGATTTACAACGATGATCTTATCCTGCGCGGTGGCTTAAAAAAAATATACAGCAGTGGCCACCTAGGTCGATACTGATCCATACCCATACGCGGCCCAAGCCTCTCAGCGACTGGCCTCTGCTCCACTCCGTAAGAAATTAACCGCCATATGAATTTGGATCATGGCATACCAAATGTAGGCGCGGTCAATGTCCAAATGGCACCGGGGAATCTATGTCACGACATGGGTGGCCGTTGTGTAACAATTATGCCTTCTCTTCTATCTGATATGCAGTTTCGAATAGAAATATTAAGTTTTGCACACCAAAGTTTTCGGAGAGGAAGGAAAAGATACCTAGGTGACATGTAGTTTCTTCAGTGGCGGCAAGGAAGCAACAATCACACATGCAAATACAGAAAACATACGATGCAAGTTGGGCATGGCTCACGTGGCTTGACCCAGTAGTAAAAACCTATTCCATTATTATTTTAAATAGTGTGCACAAAGCGGGGTGTTCATAAATATGCAATGTGAAGCAAAAACGTAGAACTTACGTGCACTAACCACTACTAGAAAAAGGGCTACTAATGGCGCACCTAATTTGGCCATTAATGGCGCATTAGTGGTGCGCCATTACTAGCACGCCATTAGTAATATTTACTAATGGCGCACCACTGGTGCGCCATTAGTATGCCTCCCAGGGGCCATTTATAGCCAAGTGCTTTGGCATACTAATGGCGCATCACGACGGGATGCGCCATTAGTAACCTCGGCATACTAATGGTGCACTGCTTAAAGATGCGCCATTAGTATCCTCTGGCATACTAATGGCGCACTGTGATGTGATGCGCCATTAGTATGAATATTAGTTTTTTTTTAATTTTTTAATTTTCTGTTTTTTTGCACAGGTTACAAATTGTATAATTGGACAACATATAGACAACACACATCAACAACAGATTCATCGAATACAACAGAAGATTAGTCTCTGAATACAATTCATCATATTAGTCTCCGAATACAATTCATCATATTAGTCTCCGAATTGAAAAGACCGAACAAAGATAGAACATTATATTACAAGTCCCGAGACCGCGAGTAGCGAGTTTGTCTTCACATTACAAGTCGATATCGATCATCTAAACTACCATCACATAGAAGAGAGTTGCGGTCATCACGATGAGCATCATCACGATGGAACTCGTCTTCCTCCGGTTCCTCCAACGCTCCCTCCCCTCTCCCGCTAGATAGCGGGCGTATCTAGATTCGGCCTCGGCCCTAGTGGTGTACCCTTTGTAACTGTTACCGCTGAATCGGTGAACCTGTCTCCGACACTCCTCCCAGTCGTCGTAGACTCCGGGAACCTTACCCTTGTAGACGACATACGACGGCATCGCTATGCACTAGCCAAACGAAACGTTAGTACCAATTCACAGACAATACATAAGCAATATATAAGTATGCAACAGAACGATCGGAAGAGAAAAGCAAGACATTAATAGCATCAATTACATCTAAGTTGAACGATTCTCGAAACCAAAGAGACATACTACAAGTTCATTAAAGTTTAATTACAACATGAGCCAATCGATGTTTCAGAACTAGACACAGCATCACTGCTTTCGACTCGACTCAAGGGACCGGAGCATGGATGAAGCCGCCGTCTATCGTGGGAGTCATGAAATTACGGGCGTTGTCAGCCTGCATTTGTAGCATTCCGTCTATCTCACTGTTGGACGGTTGATTTCTAAGGTAGAACTGCCCCGAGGTACGAAGGACATCTTGATGGATGATTTCCGCAAACTCCGACTGGATGCGAAAGAATTCTTGTCTGATGTCCGCGTCCTGGATTGCTGACACGCTCGCGGCCCAATCTTTGAGTTTACTCGGTAGCAGAAGTTGATGATGGTCCCGTACGATCGCCCGCATGTGATGGATGGCGTAGTAGGCACCCTTCTGACCGCCAGGCGGCTGCTTGACGCAGCAGAACGTCGTATTGTGGGAGAACACGTGCTTGCCGTACTTACGAATTGGCCTGTTGAAGGTGCCTCCAGATTGGGCGTAGCCGGGGAGAACATCATCAAGAACCTTCTTGACATTTGTGTACTCTACGTTCGACTAACGGTCCGGTTCGAAATACGTGGCCATGGAATATTTGGGGCTTAGGAGGATGAGCGTGCAAGGTGTGTCACTGCAGAAAACACGGAATGTTAAGAGAAAAACGATCGAAATCTAAGAATTCGTATGTTACGGGGCGGTTGAGGGGAGGACTTACTCGGGAAAGTAAGGCACGAGGAAGTTATCCTTATCTGGGTTTGCCAGAATGACGCCTTCGAGGTAAGAACTCGCGACTTGCCGGTCCCCAGCGCTGCCCAAGATCTTGGCACGCATGTAGAAGGGGTCGACTATCACGATGTCCGGGGTCTTGTCGCGAATGATCCGCATCTCCATGCTCAGCGAAAATAGCCGAACGAAGGTGTAGTGCAGCGGATGAAGGTTCAACATAGCGTGGATGTCGTCAAACCGCAGGACGATCGTACCCCCGATGGAGTTATCCACAAAGCCCTTGCCCTCTGGCACCTTGGCCATGAAAACCGGGTATGCCACATCCTTCTCTCTGAGACGCCGCTTCTCCAAAGAAAGAACACTGTCATGCAGACTCCGCATAGCACCGGCAGCAACATCGAGCATATTTCTCGGTAGCATCAGCCTACCCGCCACATGCACCCTCCTCATTAAATCCTCAGGTGAACGTGGCCCGTCTTGAGCACGGATCGTACTCGGTGCCGGCTGGCCCACACCCTTGTTAGTCTTTCTTTTGCGTGCCTTCTTCTTCTCCTGTAATGGGACCGAGTTCTGCTCACAGACCGCCTTCTTGAGTGTGTTGGGGCTGAGAATATTTCGCACCTTGCCTATCTGAGGCTCGGTGAAGTCGGCAGCTGGAGGCGTCTCCTGAGAGCTGAACGGCAGACGACGCCTGTTGCAACTTGGCTTCTCCGCGGTACCAGCTAGATCGCGCACGTCTTTTGTTGGGTTGGGTTCTTGAGAAGGAGGCCCCATGAAGTCGCCATTGTACCCATGATTGGCAAAGTACCGATCGACGTTGGCAAATGTATCGTCGTCGTCGTCGTTCTGATCCTGTGCCATATGCATGTTTGGATCCAGTGGCATAGGGATGTCCGGCACCGTTGCGGCGGTCTTGCCATGGGGCCGACTTGGCGCCGGCACGACTGGCGGTGTTGTCTTTGGGGTGGTGTCCCCCGCCCCAAAACGAATCTGGCTCTTCGGCCAAAGCAGGGGCCAGCTCAGGCAGGCGCTGAGGGTCATCACGTCATCATCGTCGGCCCCGACGGGTCGAATCGGAGGTAACAACTCGTCGCAGCCTGGCAGCACCCGAACCAGTTGAACCCTAAACATGTTGGGTGGCATCTGGGTACCGTGGAATAAGGGGTTGCCCGGTTGAACGATTTTGCCCTTGGCGACATCGACCAACTCATTATTCACGAAGTGCAGGAGAGTGCATGGAACGTCGGCGGCGCCCTGCGAAAACATGTAGGGCGTCAGGGATGCCCAGTCAAAGGCAATGAGATGAAGTCCTCGGCCGAGAGAGGCTTAATTAGTTACCGTGATGATGGCGTCGAGCTCGGCTAATGTCGAGGCACCGCCAACGGCGGGCGTGCATTTGACGGAGGGGCCGCTTGCTGCAGAGGTGCCGGCCGGCGTACACCCGGGTGCATTAAGCTCCCGTGCCGGCGTCGGAGACACCAATGCCGCCTTCGTCGGAGACACCAATGGCCCCGCCATCACGTTCTGCGAGTTGTTGGCCGTGAAGCTAGGAATCGGGGGCGGCCCCTGTTGGCCTCCCGCAATCCACGCACTCAACCCCTGGATCAAGGTAGGCACAATGGCGGTGATCGTCGCTTCGAGTTGTTGTTGCACTTGCTCTTGGACAATCTCCGGAATCCGCGCCACCTATGCCTTGAGTTCTTGAACCTCGCGCGCCTGGCTTTCCGAGCTGGTCTTTTTCTCCTTTCGTCCACCAGTGTTATAGTATGACTCCCATTTTGTCGACAAGCCTTTGCCGGCCACACGACCAGCTGATGTCGGCTTACTGAGCTTATCCTTGTTCTTCATTACATTCAATGCCCTATTTAGAGTGGTGTCCCAAGGGTTGCTCTTAGCCGACCCCGCGCTACTGCTTTCTGTCGCCTGCGGAAGGAAAGTGAACCATTTAGAAATTTGGCTTCATTAATTAGAATGCAACCATATGGAGCTAATTGCGCGGGGGTGTATTCCTTACCAGAACAAGCTCAAGCGCCCTGGTCTTCGGATCCGTGGTAAGCTCCTTTGTTTCGGGTCCTTCTTGTACCAGGCCGTGACATAGTTCCTGGTCTGCTTGTCACCGTATTTATCGAAGAGGGGCGGTAGGCCTTGCTCGGCACGGTCCGCCTCCTCCTTGTCCCATATAGGCTCCGCCACTCTGTAACAGCCGGGACCGAGTGTGTGTTCCCCTAAGTTCAGCTCCCGCATTTCTTTCCCCCACTTACTTGATTCGGAGTGTGCGGTGCTCGAGCAATTGATCTTGAAGTCGTTGTAGTCATCTTCGGTGATCGAAGGATTTTTCTCCTTGATCTTCTCATAACTCTCACCTTTCTTGATCATTCTCTTCACATTGCTTTTCCAAGTAGACAAGGCCTTGCTCATCTTCGTGAGGGCAGCATTGTTCACTTTATTCCCTTTGAGGCTTGTGTTTTCAAATTCAGCGGGGAACTTGTATCGTTCGTGCAGCTTCGTGAAGAGGAGGTTGCGCAAATTCCCTCGGTCAGGATGCCTCAGGTTCTCGGTGTTGATCGAGACGGTGCTCCGGAGAATGCACCTGAGCTGAAGTGAGTACCCCTTGACTATTCGTTCGGGCGCCGTTGGATTCCCGTCGGAGTCCACTTCAGTAACTTCTTCCTTGAGGGTGCGGAGCACGGTCGGGCGCCGGTCCTTCCGTTGCCTCTTCTGGCTGCCATCTATGCGTGCGCCGCCATCATCAGTGGTGGCATCCTCGGCGGCACCATCAGTGGTGGCATCAGTGGGGTCATCCTCGGCAGCACCATCAGTGGTCTCAGGATCGGTGGGGAAGGCGGCGTCCTCATACAAGTGAGGTTGTTCCTCCATCTCCTGGGACAGCTCCCAGAATGCCTTGCCGCCCGAACCCCCGGCCTCATCGTTGTTGGCCATGTTTCTCTCTAAATAGGAACAAAGTTTGGTCAAAAAGTTGGTTATTGACAAGGAACAAGATCATGGTCTCATCATTTAGGGTTTGTCGACACCGAGGCATCCTAAAAGCTAAGCTTTTATCATTGAGGGTTTTTCGACGCCGAGGCACCCTAAAAGCCTAAGCTTTCATCATTTCGGTTTTTATCGACACCAAGGCACCCTAAAAGCCATGCATTAGTCACAAGTACGCCGGAGCACTTGATCCTACTTAATTAACTACTAAGATACCCCGGCCCATGCATTAGTCACAAGTACCCCATATGTCCTATTTTTAGCAAAGTCATGCTAAAATTCACGGAAAATTTCAGCATGACCTTTGCTGAAAATAGGACATATGGAGTACCCGAATTTGCCGGAACGGAAGTTAATCGACATTCCGGCAAACTCAAGGGCCTCTCGGGGTACCTGCAAAATCATTATCCAATGAAGGAATTGTGCCGCACACTGCTGCCTCACACTGCTGCCAAAATCATTATCGACATGCTGAACTTGCATTTCACTCTGCATAGCTGAACAGTCTAACAACCAGAAATATATAACAAGAACTGCACTGCAACGATACAAAGAATATATAACTAGAATGAGCCTCAAATAAAAAAACAAAAATTATGGAAAGCATGAGGGTTACACTATAATTATAGGAAAATTTACACTGTTATTAGGGGAAGTTTTATACTGTAATTACATATAAGAAGCATCAGGGCTACACTGAAAATTGCTGAGCTTACACTAAAAAAATCTGCACTGCAGGGCTTGTACACACAAATTCAGTGAGATGATCTAACACTGACAAAATAAAGGAAACACCTACTGAACCAATACAGGGCTAAAAACACATGGGGATTACACTTTAAAACATCCAGTGAAAGGCACTAGAAAACCATATAGACACAGGAATAAAGCAGAGCTGACTCATTAAATCTGATACACTGAGAAAACCCTAAACTAGGGAAACTAATCACCTGCATCTAACCTACCAGGAGGTAACTGAACAAATTCAAGAACTATAACAGAAACACGAACCAATACAGAGATATGAAAGCACAAGTTACTAGCATTTGCCTAAAAACTTACTTCAGAACCAACACGAACCAATACAGATGCTCCCTTGTAGTAACAAGTCAAGAGATCTATGCTTGGAATCACAACCAACCAATACTTGATTACCAGGTCACAGAACTCCAACGATAAAAAACAGGGAAGCAGAACTAGAGGAGTGAAATCTCTGTATGTATATGAGGTGAGGTGAGGTGAGATCAGGCAAAGTAAAACTCCACATACAGACATGAGTAGATGCACAACATAGCAAAAACTTAAGCAAGCAGAAACCCATCTTTCCACATTCATGTACCTCAGCAGAAAAATTGTGTAACTCACTTCTGAATGGGCAGCACCAGCTATATATGCATGGTTTCTCCAGTTCAACACAAAACACCAAGCTCCATCATGCTAACATAACATATTCAGGTGGGAATTCAGTATGACAGGACAACATGCTCCCTTGTAGTAACAAGTAGTACGTACTAATAATGTCTACAACTCCATGCTTGGAATCACAACCAACCAAATGGGAGTCCATACTTGATTAACCAAGCAAGATTATTTCAGCCATCGACTAAGATAAGCCACACTAAAGATGAAAGGAAGAAAAGAGACAAAAAACACAAGAGTTATATGTTCAGTCGGAAGCCTGCAGGACAAACTGTTACACTTAATTACTCTAGAACAAACAGGAATTCAGAACAAACAACCAGGAATTATATAGCATATGCACTTGTTCCTCTTGTACAAGGAGAAGCTCTCACAACTCACAAGCAGTCCAAAAGAAACAGCAAGCACAATATAATGCCTGATTCAGGGACACAACTTTAATTTAGGGAAGAACTCCCACACACACACACAAAAAAGGGGGGAAGCAGAACTAGAGGAGTGCAATCTCTATATATGAGATCAAGCAAAGTAAGATTGTAAAAAAAAAGGTGTGGAGATCAGGCAAAGTAAAACCCTGCATACAGAGAGACACAGGGTAGTTGAAGTTTCGTTGCAGAACATAGACAAAAATTAAGCAAGCACAAACCCCTCTAGTCTTTTGACATTCATGCATCTCTTGTCAGCTAATAGATAGAAAACATATATAGGGGGTCACCCAATCAATCTTATTCTCACTAGTAGCAACATATATAGATATATAAGTAGGTAGTTCAGTTTCAATTAAAGGGGTACTAGAAAGATAGATTAGAGTTCCTTACATTCATACTGGACAGATATAAAACTTGGGAGCCATGACAATATATATATATATATCCTTGGCCGCTTTCATTTTGGGCGACATGCAGGAGCCTAGCAATGGGCTCCTTAAGGGCATGCTGACTCTTTTTTTTCTCTAAGCTATGTGCTATGCATATTTTTTTCACTAAATCAATCGCATAAGACCTCGGATGGGGTGGAGGCACCAGGGACGTCGGCGTCGGCGCAAAGCTGCGGCACGGCGGCCGGTCTAGGGCGTAGCGGCAGCTGGCTACAGGAGAGATTTCATAGCCGCACCGGGAAGGAGGGAAGAGGGAGCGGGGGGCTTACCGGAGCGGGAGGGGTCCGCCGACCTGCGACGTTCGAACGCGGCGCGGTCGGTGGGGGTGGTCGCCGCCCTGGTCGTACGGACTGGACCCGAGTCGCGTCGGGTCGAGTCGAGCTGGCTCGTGCGCGTGCCGCCTGTCGAGGGGCGGTGTCGAGGAGGCGGGGCAGCGGGGCAGCGCCGTCAGGAGAGGAGAGGGGAAGGGGATCGAGTGCGAGGGCGAGGGGCGGCGTCGAGGCGGCGGGGCAGCGGCGTCGGGAGAGGAGAGGGGAAGGGGATCGAGGGCGAGGGCGAGGGAGAGAGAGGGGATCGATAGGCTTGGCCGGGAGGAAGAATGGATGGGCGGGGGCGGCACAATACTAATGGCGCACCACCCCTCGGTGCGCCATAAGTACATCCATGCTAATGGCGCACCTCACCCTGGTGCGCCATTAGTATTTTTTTGATTTCTGCTCGAGCCAACAGGTTATCTACCACCTGACCTAATCCACATCAAATCCCTCTACTAGCTCGACTGGTCAGCAACCAATTCTCACACCAGGAGGTCCTGGGTTTGATTCCCACGCTTCACAATTTTTTTATCCATTTAAAAAGCTGTTTGATACTTATTTGTGTTTAAATATGTTCAAACTTGTTTAAATCATAACAGTAATATTTTTTTTATAAGTCAGTAATAATTTTTTTTAAAAATATCATCAAACAGTAATGCCGGTGGAGCGGGGGAGGGTGCGGGGGGTCGGCGGCGGCGGTTGAGTAGGGGAGGGGTGCGGGGGGTCGGCGGCGGCGGTTGAGTAGGGGAATCGAGGGTGCGGGGGGTCGGCGGCGGCAGTTGAGTAGGGGAATCGAGGGTGCGGGGGGTCGGCGGCGGCGGCCGGTGGACCGGGGGGTGCTCGGCGGTGAGTGGGACCGGATCTGGCGAGGTGGGATAGCGATCGAGATGGAGGGGGATCGAGATCGAGTGTCCATGAAATTTAAAAATATTCATGATAGTTCAAAAAGTGCCCATGAAATACAATCGAGAAATGAAGGCTATGATTTAATTAAATACAATCTTCTTGCCCTTCTTTTTCGCAAATGGAGTTCTTCTGTGGAACGGACGTCCTTTAGGTAGGGTGGTCCTGCTTCTTCTTGTGGTGTATGCTGCTACTTCATAATCGTCGTCATGTTCGATCCTCGGGTCGCCGTACTTGTCGAAGTCTTGCTCATTGGCTACTCCATCCATTCCGATGATCTTCCTTTTGCCTCTCCTCACGACAACACGACTGGGCTTTGACGGGTCGGTAATGAAGAAGCATTGGTCCACTTGGGAAGCCAGTACCCATGGCTCATTTTTCGCGGTGACGTTTGCGCCCGCGGTCTTGGATTTGGCTTCGGGTATAACCATGGTGGTGAAATACCGGTCTTCTTTTAGGACGCTCTTGGCCCATCTGACACGGAACATCGGGACCTTCTCTCCAGCGTAGCTCAGCTCCCAGATCTCCTCGATCCTTCCGTAGTATCTGTCCTTGTCGTTACCGGTGTAGGATTCCATCGTTACCCCGGAGTTCTGATAACCATCGCTCTTCATGTCCTTGGCCTCGGTGTAGAATGTGTAGCCGTTGATATCGTACGCCTCATAGGTCATCAGGTTGTGCTCGGCGCCCTGTGACAAGGCGAATATGAGTTGTTCTTCCGCGGAAGAATCCTCATGTAAAGGGTACGACAGAAGCTTCAGCTTGAACCAACGCGTGAAACATGAGTTGTGCTCTTTGAGTATATCTCCGTACGTCCTCTGTTGGCCTCGGTCATTGTACGTCTTCTTAATAAAGGTTTTGTGCTCTACAACCCAAGGATCGACCACGTCTATTTGTTGTAGCGCGACTAGGTTTGCTCTTTCAAAGTCGGCGAGTCGACCCTCGAAGTCGACATGCATTTCACGGCGACCCTCACGGTGACCCCATCCAGCGAGCCTGCCGAGGTGCCTGTTGACGGGCAGACCAACGGGGTTCTTGATGCCTAGATAATTCGTGCAGTAGGAGATACACTCTTCGGTCAGAAAGCCCCTGGCTATGCTTCCCTCTGGACGTGACATGTTGCGAACGTATCCTTTGATGACACCATTCATCCTTTTGAACGGCATCATGCTGTGCAGGAACGTCGGCCCGAGTTGGATGATATCCTCCACTATATGGACCAGCAGATGCACCATAACGTCGGAGAATGCGGGCGGGAAGTACATCTCAAGCTCGCATAGTATCACCATGATCTCTTCCTGTAGCCTTCTGAGTTGCCTCACGCCAATCGACTTCCAAGAGATGATGTCGAAGAAGTTGCATAGGCCAAATAGCGTTTCACGGACGTGCGCGTCCATGATCCCACGGATTGCAACTGGAAGTATCTGCGTCATCAGCACGTGACAGTCGTGAGACTTCATCCCGCTGAACTTCTGCTTCGCTGGGTCTAGGTATCTGCTTATCTTCCCCGCGTAACCGTAAGGAAGTTTTACTCCTAGGAGGCAGGTGAAAAACTGCTCGATCTCCTCCTGACTTAGAGTGAAGCACGCGGGAGGGTAGTCATTTCCAGTCTTCTTGGCCTTTTTGCCTTTGCGACGACTTTCTGTGTCCTGCTTCGCCTCATCATCATCATCATATATAGCGTGAAGCTCCTGCCTGATGCCCATTGATTTCAAGTCCGCCCTTGCTTTCGGCCCATCTTTGGTCCTCTCTGGCATGTTGAGCAGGGTACCAAGCAGACTCTCGCACACGTTCTTCATGATATGCATGACATCAAGGCTGTGAGGCACACGGTGGATCTTCCAGTACGGCAAGTCCCAGAAAACAGACCTCGTTTTCCATACCTTCAGCAGCGGCTCTGGTGCCTTTCGCTTCTTTCCCGGCTCGGGCGCCTTTTGCTTCTTTCCCGGCAGTGGGCAGTCTTTCCAATTTTTCAACAGCTTGTCTATTTCCTCGCCGCTCCTCGTACACGGGCGTTTTCGGGGTTCGGTTTCACCATCGAACAGATCCTTGCGTTTCCTCCACGGGTCATCGTCGCGAAGCCACCTTCGATGTCCCATGAACACGGTTTTCGAAGACCCGGGATCTCTATCTAGCTGGCGACATGTTGTGTCATCCATGCACCTTACGCATCCAGAAAATCCGTGGACTACCTGCCCCGCGAGATATCCGTAACCGAGATAGTCGTGCACCGTCGTGAGCAGTGCGGCTCTCATAGGGAAATATTCTTTCTCTGCGGCGTCCCACGTATTGGCTGGCGTTTTCCACAGCGTGTCTAGCTCCTCCTTCAGCAGCCCCAGATACAGATTGATGTCGTTCCCTGGTTGTTTCGGCCCTTCAATTAGCATACTCATGTGAATGTACTTCCTCTTCATGCACAACCAGGGGGGAAGGTTGTACATCCACACAAACACAGGCCAGGTGCTATGTGTGCTTCTCTGGCTGCCAAACGGATTTACTCCATCGGTGCTCGCGCCCAGCACGATGTTCCTTGGATCCTTCCCAAATTCTGGGTATTCAAAATTCAAAGCTTGCCACTGGCTTGCATCCTTAGGGTGACTCAGCATCTTGTCTTTTTTATCTATCTCCAGATCATTTGCGTCATCTTCTCGCTTCTTCTCCTCCCTATCCGCGTGCCAACGCACGAGCTTTGCTACCTTAGGATCCGCGAAATACCGCTGCAGACGAGGAGTGATCGGAAAGTACCACACCACTTTTCGAGGAGCTTTCTTCCTCTTCTTGTATCGAGTGACGCCGCACATCGGACATATGGTAGACTCCGCGTGCTCGTCCCGATAAATGATGCAATTGTTCATGCACACATGGTATTTCACGTGCGGTAAATCCAGAGGACACACGATTTTCTTCTCCTCCTCCAAACTGGTCGGGCACTTGTTCCCCTTTGGAAGACGTTCGTGCCAGAATGACATGTTCTCGTCGAAGCATGCGTCGGTCATTTTGTGTTTTACCTTCATCTCCAGAGCCATGAGCGTTACTTTCAGGCGGGTATCCTCGGGCCTGCATCCTTCATACAATGGAGTAACCGCGTCTAACTCAAGTTGATCCACCTTGGCTTTCTCTCGGGCGGCAGCTCTTGCGTTATCCTTCTGCTTGAGAAGCAGCTCTTGAATATAAGGGTCCTGCACCCAGCCCATCGATGGTCCACCGTCGTCTGCTCCGCCGGCATCATCATCTTCATGATCATGTCCGTCGTCTGCTCCGGCATCTTCCTCATCATCATGCCCATCGTCTACGTGATCATCTCCTGGGGATTCTTCATCTTCTCGCCCGCCCGAGCCGCGGTAGTTGTCTTGCTGCCCTTCCTCATTTCTTGCCCGGCCCCCATGGACAACTTCATAGTCATCTTCATCACCTTGCCACCAATAGCCATCCATGAAACCACGCAAGAGCAGGTGGTCCCGCACCTGCCCGGAATCCGGGTCTGCAATAAGGCTCTCCAGCTTGCATCTTCGACACGGACATCTTATCTCCGTCTCGTTCTTTTGAAGCATCTCGGCCTTCGCGGACCTCAAAAACCTATTCACGATGCCTTCGGTCATCGTGCGGACCATGGTCGCCTGCGGGGTAGAGCAAAACGATATTTTAGAACAAAGAAAAAATTTGGCATGACTTTCCCTAAAAATAGGACCAAAAAGAATGCTTAATGCCAAAATTATCGCCGAAACGGAAATGAATCAACATTCCGGCAAAATATTGGCAACTATCGCATTTCAAATACCGGTACACCTCCAAACACAAACACATATGCAACACCACAAACATATGCAACACCACGAACATACATAGATCTAGCTAGGCCATAAAAAGTGCATGTGCACATTGTTGTAGGGAGAACAACATAAATATAGCTTCCCCCCTTACTTACCTATTAAAACAAGGTAATTTAACCACTTAATTTGAATGAATCTATGGTGGAAATGAGGTGAAAAAGAGGAGGCACCCGAGACAAGGAGGAGGTGGAGAGAATGAAGTGGGGAGAAAGTGAGTGTGGGAAGGAGAGGCTGCCCAAAATATCTTGTTGCTGACCACTTACTAATGGCGCACCAACAACAAATGCGCCATTAGTAATCCAGGTTACTAATGGCGCACCAACGTCTGATGCGCCATTAGTAATTTTGCAAAAAAAAACATACTAATGGCGCACTGATACAGAGTGCGCCATTACTAGTTTGAACTAGTAATGACGCACGGTGGAGGAGTGCGCCATTAGTAGTTTTGCAACAAAAGGAATAAAAAATATAATTAAAAAAACAACATTAGTGGCGCACTCTGGGATGAGTGCGCCATTACTAGTTACAACTAGTAATGGCGCACTGTGTCTGGATGCGCCATTAGTATGTTTGGACAGGCGCGCTAGTTCAAATTTTTTTTTGGTACTAATGGCGCATCCTAGGCCTGGTGCGCCATTAGTAGTTTCAACACTAATGGCGTATCAGAAGGTGGTGCGCCATTAGTATATACTAATGGCGCACCTCTTATCTGGTGCGCCATTAGTGTCAATCGCATCTATAGCCCTTTTTCTAGTAGTGAACCATTTGGGAAAGAAACATAGGGATATTAAGACGATGGCATGCAGTTCCTTCCATACAGTGGCGGAGGTAGAGTGAGGACAGGGTGGGCCATGGCCCACCCTGAGATTGGGAAGTGTACTTTATACCATAGCAAAAAGGCTAAAAAAATAAAGAAAAACTAAATTTACATGCACAGTTGCACTGTTGGCCCACCCTGGCCTAGTGGGCTAGGTCCGCCACTGCTTCCATATAGACAAAAGAGCAATAAGCATAATGAGGCAATGCTATGTTGGATTTGGGAGGGGGGGTATGCAAGAGGGCGGTCAATGTACATATAATGCTTGTTGGGTATCTCCTTATGTGGCTTGATCCAACAATAAAAAATAAGAAGTGAAATCAAGGGTGCTAGTATATATGCACTATGAAATAAAAAATTACAACTTTCCGTGCACCAACGATTTGGAAACAAATGAAAGTATATTCAACCAATGTCAGTGGTTTCTTCCATGCCAGCAATGGAGCATCAAGCTTATAATTAGGCATGTCTCCCCATGGAGTGGAAATGGTACGTGGCTCCCAATGAGGTGTCACGCGCCGAGAAATGGAAAGAAATAACAATAAATATATAGACAGAGGATTAAAATAAAGTTGAAATGGACGGGGATAATCGGAGGTGTGTGTGTGGGGGGGGGGGGGTTGGGGATAACGAATGTAGGTGCTCATCTACAAATAACAGAACGTGACCGGAGGTGGAAGGATCTACGTTGTGACATGGGTGACCATTATGTAGCAGTTTTTAGTTTGGTCTCACATGTGTAGTTAAAAAATCGAAACAAAGATGGCCGACTTACAGATATATTAGGCATGCCTTATTAGTGGACAACATATTTCCACATCAGACAAGGTGCAATGTAATAGAGGTGCTACCTCCTCCCCAAGAAAAGTCTAGGGTTCCCCTCTTTCCTGCCGGAGCCGTCGTCGGTCTGCCTCGTCTCCTGTGGCCTTAGGGCCATGGCGGCACAGTAGATCTCGGCCCTTGCCGGCGAGAGGACTCTGTTTTCAGTTGTTCCTTCATGTTTTGTTAGGGTTTGTGTCCTGCTCAGGATGACGAGACGGCGGCGGCTCCCTGAAGATGGAATAAGGTTCTCCCCACCTAGCTTCCGTCTCAATGGTGTGTCTAGCACCGTCAGTGGGCGTGTGGACATGTGTCTCCGGCGGATCTGTCCTTGGTGGATTTGCTCGGATCTGGTTGTAGTTCATCTACGTTTATGTGTTTTCAGGTTGGATCCTTCATTGGCGGTGATTGCTGTGTGGCTACGCTGGTCCTATGGGGCCTTAGCACGACGACTTCCTGACTGTCCACTAGAAGAAGTTGTGCCCGACTCCGGCGAGGGAGGGGCAATGACGAGGGAGCAGCTTCGGCTCGCTTCAGTGCTTGTAGTCGTCTCTAGGTGGTCTACGGTTCTGGATGTAATTTGTATTATTTCTGATGTTGTATTGTCATGATTGAAAATGAATAGATTGGAAGTTTTCTCACAAAAAAGAAAAACCAAAACAAAGAACATTTTTGCGCCAAGATTTTGGAGCCAATGCGAAGTATACTGACTTAGACAATGATCTCAAGCAATCCTTTCTAGCTTTTCCCCCTTAATTTCAATACAAAATCCATTTTGAAATGGTACCTAACATTGGTAGATCTGCCTAGCTAGAGTAAATTGCACAAAACCACCACAATTATGCAGAAGTCATCAAACTGCATGTTTTGTGGTGGTTTTTTCCTGAAGAATTGATAACTTTGACTCAATGTGGCGGTTTTTTGCAATTCACTCGGCTAGCTAGCATGAGCATATAGCATAGACAAGCATAAACGAGATGATGATGGATGGAATCGTGAATCAGGCGGCAGCGTTGGTTGTCCTGGGGACGTACTTGCGGAGCCAAATCTCACGTTGTCCGATGGAGATCCTGACGACCCTCTTGCCGTTGAGTACGAGCTTCACAATCGCCTCCGTCTTGAAGATGATCCGGCCATACATGGGCATGTGGCCTCCCTTGGTCTTCTCCATCAGCACCCTCACCACGCAGTCACCCCACTTCCTGCACCCACGCACCTCCAATCATCAGACACGATGCAGTTCCAATCATCGTGCATGCATATCTTAGTAGATAAGTGCTTGTGTTTGTGTATAAACTTATTCAATAGATCGAGACATCTAGTAGTGTATCTAAGTGCACACTTACTGCCTGAAGTACTCGAAGATCTCCTCGCGGTGGAGGGCATTTCCCTTGGAGAAGGTGATGAACATGGAGCGGCAGTCCTCCGGCATGGCCACTGGTTGGGAGATGTAGGGTGCCGTGAGCTCCGGCGGGATGACCATCAGCCCTGTCTCGGACCTCCGGAGCAGGACATGCAGGCGGTCGTCAAATACAAACTTGCCGGCACTGTCGAGGAAGTGGGCGACGCCGCGGACAACGAGGTCCTGGTGAAAGGCAAAGAAGCCCGGCTCGATGTGGACACCGCCTTGCATGCAGAGTGCAGAGATGAGCGGGATGGGCGGGAGCGCAGGCACCTGGTGGCGGAGGCAGTCGAGGACGGCGTTGGCCTCTTCGGGCGCCATGGCTGGGACGTGGTGTATGGCGGAGATGGTGCCCTGGTCCAGCCACACCAGCAGCGCCACCGCGTTCTGGGCTTTCTCCGGGCTGCCGCACACGGACAAGAACCGCTCGTATGCCTGCCGTGCGACGTTGTACATGTACAGCACCTCGCGCACCGTCATCGCCGCCATGGTTGCTCTTGCACCGGCCGGCTGGAGAAGAGGGGATGGATGGCCGGCCTTAGAAGAGAAGCTAGCAAGAGCGGAGCTGGAAGGGGTGATGGGTCGATGGGGAATGGACCGATATTTGTATCTGTTCCGGCGACGCGGCTGCGCTCCGGCCGATGGAAGGTTTAATGAGGTGCCAAAAATGGGCTAGCGGGAAACAGCTCTCTTTGAATCAATTGCTCTTTGTTCGTTAGTTGGTTTTACATCCTCTTATGTTTTCAGTTCGTTTTACATCCTAAAAAGTATACATGTGTATCCTGCTAAATTTGCACTCCCTTTTTCCTTGGTACTGGTTAATGTTATGCTCACCATTTTTTGTGTTCCTTTTCTAGGTTTTCTTCGGGTTTTTGTTTTCTTTGTTTCCTTTTCTTTTTGCACCGGGTTTTCTTCGGATTTCTCGTTTTCTCCATTTTCTTCTCTTTTGTTTCTTTTGTTTCTTTCCTGGTTTTTATTCTTCCCTCGTTATACTTCGGTTTTCTTTGCCTTTCTGATTGGTTTTCTTTGTTTTCTTTCGTTTTTCTTCAACACATATCTATTTTTTATTGTGTTTGTTCTGTTGTTTCTTGCTTTCTTTTGTTTATTTGTAGTTTTCATATATCTTAACTTTTTATTTTTTTGGTCGTTAGGCTTCAGAGTTTTTTCAGGTACTTTCTCTTTGGTTTCTCCTTTGTTTCTTTCATGGTTTTCCAAATATTAACATTTTTTGAATACCTGTTTTATATTCACATATTAACTTTTTTAAATATGAGCTTAACATTTTTCTAATACTTGGTCAACACATTTAATATTTCTCAAATACTTGTTTATTTTTTTCCAAACGCAACATTTTCTGAACACATGGTTCAATTTTTTTCACACGCATTGTTTATTTTTTGTATACATGAGGAACATTTTATTTATACACATTTAACATTTTTCAAATGCTTGGTTAATTTTTTTTAATATATGGTCACATTTTTCTACAGATTTTTAAATTTTTTAAAATGCTTGATTAACATTTTTCAAATAGAAGATTAACATTTTTTTAATACAAGGTCAACATTTTTTCTGTACAAATTTTAACATTTTCAAATGATTGATTAACGTTTTTCAAATACAAGTTTGGCATTTGTTGAATACATGGACAACATTTTTGCTATACACATTAAAAAAATTCAAATGCTTGATTAATTTTTTCGATATAATTGTTTAACATTTTTTAAATATATTATCAACTTTTTTACACACATTCTACATTTTTTGTATACATGAGAAACATTTTGTTTATACACATTTCACATTATTCAATTGCTTGGCTAAGAATTTTTCCATATATATTATGTAATTTTTTAAATATATTTATTCAGATTATGCAGATGTATAACCTAAATAAAATAAACAAAAAAAATGTGAAAAACACGAGGACGTGGCCTCCCGCGAGGTTCGGCCGTCCCATTTTTTGAGGATCCTGATGGGAGAGCACGCTAGATGTCGCTATAAGCAAGATATAGCGCTGCCTCCGATTAGATTGCGACCTAGCGACAATGGCAGAGCTTTGGCAAGACCATGCTGGGCCAATGCCTCCTAGCCTAAGATTTTTCTTTTTCTTCTGAATACCCTTGTTAAATGGGCTAAACCTTTACAAAAACCAGTTTAAAACTTGTTTTGCTTGCCCTCCCAATCCATTTACCGACTAGTATTATGGCCCAAACTCCGCTACTGGCGAGCTAAGCCTGTGTAGGAGTCCATTGTCCGTTCAACCACCACGGTGTCCAAAAAACAAGGCCTAACAAAGTGGGAAACAACCTAGACTCCTAGAGTTCATCATGTGGATTGGTTTGGTTTCACATCATTGTGTGCACTAGTAAGTAATACATGCATTGCACGTGAAAACTTAAATAATCAAAGTATGACCAAATTCGGACATATTTTATTGTAATAAGTGTATAATGTTTTAAGGCACATGGATGAACTATAAGATGCATATTTAGTTCTTTTAGTCCATTCCACAAAAAATATCACATTATAGCTACAAAAAACTTGAAAACGTCATGGTATGTACTAAAAACACTTGGGTAAAAATATATCTAGCACATTTTTCTATAGGAAGTGTCTCTTTTAGGTACTTCATATTAATTAAATTTAATATAAAAGACATAAATACCTAATGTTGCATCACAAAGATAAGTAAGATTTATGATGTACATCTATAGCCTTGAATACAAAATATAATCACAAAAGGAGAAAAGCAATGACAATTCTGATGTCTTCCTGATTTTTCTTCTCATGTTTATTTAACTACGCTCTTCAAGTTCTCTGGGTTACTTCGCTACAAATAATGTTTTAGATGGAAAGAAAAAATAGTTTATGATACTGATACCACGTTCTTTCTTAAATAACGTTATTGGTATGGGTGCACTGTATTTTTATGTGGCCTACCAAATTTGGAAAAGATATACAATACAATAGACATAGCAAGGAAAACAACTCCATATATCAACAAAGGATAGAAATGGTGCGGCAATGCGCAGCTTTGCTTCTAGTATTAGTCTGCTGTACCAGGGTGTCGATATGTCAAGATGTCAACAATGATGGTGTTAGAGCCAAAGTGCTAATAATGTATTGTCAAACTAGTGTGAGTGATTAGGACGTTTCCCTCCTCCATGTCTCACTTCTCACGGTCAACACAAACAAGTTCAGGGAGGCTATCTTTCTCATTATTTTGTATAATAGATTTTAAAATGTATCTCTTCTCTTCAGTCATATATTTTTTTCCCTAATAGGACACCATGTTCTTGTATGAAGCCCATGAGAATTCTTCACAGATATGTTTCATGGGAGTATAATCATGAATCCTATTTTATAGTATGAGTGTTTCTCCCCATCTCATCACTCGTTTGTTCTCTGCCTTTTCTATCTCTACAATTCTTGTTTGTCTCTCAAGTGACCATCTTCGACAAGGTTAGTGTAAGAAGTGGATATGTTCTCTATGGTGCTTTTGATTCATGACTCATTTTCTGAGTCGGCCGGGTCCACAGGTTCGGTATGATCTAGCTGCACCTTGATGACCGACAAGTATATGGGATTAACCTTATTCCTTTCGATAAGTAAGAGTGTCGAAACCAACGAGGAGCAGATGAACGAATTGATAGGTAGTTTTCAGCCAGGTTTCACTACAAGTGTTGTAAGATAGTTTTGATAGATATTTGATAGCAAGATAAATAGTAACAAGGTAACAAGTAACAAAAGTAACAAAGTGCAGCAAGTGTCACAATCCATAATTGTGCTAAGGACAAGTTGTGGTGTTTTTTATAGTGAGTAGCCTCTCTTGAGGACACACCGGAATATTGCCAAGTTCCTTTCACCACGATTCATTGAATTAACATTCATTGTCTTGATAAGTGTTATGTGGGTGAACCGGAGCTAAGGTGTTGTCCTAACTTGAACGATAACCTACTTATGATTATACTCTCCAGACAAGCATCCACAAGTACAATAGAAGTAATTAAGATAAATCTAGCCATAACATTAAACAATTGGATCCAAAACAACCCCTTACGTAATAATTCACAAACTAGGGTTTGAATTTCTATCACTCCCGCAACCCATCATCTACAAACTAACTTATCAATGCCTTCCCCTAGGACCAAAGATGTGAATGGTCATGTAGTCGATGTTCACACAACACCACTAGAGGAAGAATAAGAAAACATAATATCGAAACATGAACGGGAATTAACTTCACACGATTACTAGTAACAAGACTTCTTCCATGTCCTCAAGAACTAATGGAATGAATCACAACTCATCAAATTAATCATGATTAGTGGGTGTAAATATATGATTAAAATTCTAAACATATTAATCTTCCACCAACAAAACCATAAGCATGAACTACAGGATGTAATAAACACCTACAAGCACTCCTAGGTACCAATCTGAGGTTTGATACAACGATTGAAAACGAGAAGAACTAGGGTTTGGAGATGAGATGGTGTTGATGAAGATGATAATCCCCAGATGAACGGAGTGTTAATGATGAAGGCTTCGATTCCCCCTTCCTGATGGAAGTTTCCTGGCAGAATCGCTCTGCCCGAGAGAAAAAGTGTTTCGTCGAAGTTCCGCCTCGCAGATTTTTATGATTTTTTCTAGGGAAAATGTGATTTTGTAGCCATAGGACATCGGGAGATAAGTCACCATGGGCCCACACGACATGCCCTAGGATGGCATGCCACCAGGACGTGTGGAGCCCTAGCGGGTCCCCTTTTGCCCATTAGTTTTTGCTCCATAATTCATCATATATTTTGAAATAATTCTCCTAAAATCCACGCTGCATTTTGAGGTCCGGAGAATCAACTTCTCTTTTGTTGCATTTTCAGGTCAGATTTGTCCACCAATCACCGTCTCTTTGTTTTCCTTGTATTTTAAGAGAGACAGGACATTAGAATTGCATCATATTGTGAAATATATCATTTAAATAGGATAAATTATACTAAGAAATAGTGATGCAAAATGGACGTATCAGCTTCCCTGAGCTCTCCGCTTGTCCCCAAGCGAATACCGAGCTCATTAAAGTTTATGGAGAGAGGTGTCGATAATAAAAAAATACGGACATGACAACATCATATTTACTAACACCATTATATATCATAAACAACAACTCTTCATCATAAAACTTCTCATGATCAAGTAGCAATCCATTCACATGTTAATGTGCAAACAATAAATTCTCTTGAAATCCAACAAACTATGTTCTCAGTTATTAAACAATTACAATTCATCTTATTTTTTCAAAAGAGTCTATGTAAGATCTTTTTTAGCAAACTTCACATACTCAAGTATCATATAGTCTTCTAATGATTGCGGACACTCAGAAGCATATTATTAGAACCAATAGTTTCAATCAAACACAAAGAAAGATAGGGGTTTAATGATGCACCACTCAACTTACTTGTCACAAGGATAATTGTCAGTGGTAATAACTCATGGTCATATATATTCAACTGGATATATGTGCCTGGATCATTCCCCAACATAGTGCAATGTTTGCCAAGTGGAGAATATTTTAGGTTGGAATAAGAGAAGTTGACTCAAACATAAAAGTAAAGTTGATGGAAAGGGTAAAATGAAAGACCGTTCGTAGAGGGAAGCAGAGGTGTCCATGTGCTTTTGAGTTGGATGTGTGAGTTTTTAGTGAAAAAGAACATCGCTTTAACATTGCCCGTGTGATAGTAATCATTATTTCTCTTTTATTACTTTACCATCACAAGTTCATACAAAGATTATTTGCCTTCCAATTTTTATTGCATCCATTGATGAAAACTTACTTGAAGGATCTTACTCAATCCATAGGTAGTTATAGTGGATTTTTTGGGAAAAAACTGAGTTTAGGGTTTTTGGATGCACAAGTGGTATTCCTCCTTAGTGTGGACGTATTTGGCTAGCAAAGATTATAAACAAATACAATATGTTGGAGGATCCACAATATAAATTCTATGTAAATATAGATAAACATAACTCATTACATTGTTTTTCTTGTCCAACACCAACTATTTGATCAAGCGTGAAAATATTCATTGAGGGTTCACAATCACAAAATATGTCCAAGATAATATATTTGCATGTGAAATTTCTCTTCATTGTACTAATCTTTCATGGATTGTTCCAATGACCAATGTTTCATTTGTTAAATTTCAATAGATTTTACTTCCTAAACCCAATGTGAAGACACTACTTCCCATAAGATCAGCATATGAAATTGAATTGCAATGCTAGGATACACAATAAAGAAAAAGAAAACAAGATACTCATGCTATTAGTTATTATAGATACTCTCACCAATGGATACAACAAACCCATGAAGGGACAATAGCACACATTGTAATCAATTTCATACTACAACTTTTACTATACCACAATAATAGATAATAATAATGATAAAGGTTGTGATACGATACTAGGGCACCTCCCCCAAGCTTGCAACAAGCCAAGGGTGGTGCCCATACCCAAGTACTCAAGTTTCCTTGTTTGGTGATGGCAGTGGTGATGGAACACGCTTGTTATCCTTCCTCCAAGGCATATGTTCTCCATCAAGAAAAGAAAAGGTGGTCTCCGGGATCTTAAAATTTGCAGCCAAACCCATCATCTTGAACTTGGTTTCATACTCATAGTTTTGATTATGCAGATCACAATTTTGAGCTTGGAGATCTTCAAGTTTCACGTGGAGGCGATCAATTGCTTCCCAAGTCTTGGCACTATCTCACTTCTGTCACGGAGAAATTCCGTGACCATGATGTGGCTTGCATCTAGTCCACGCTCCACCATCCTCTGTCACTTGAAGAGTTCTTGCTCCACGTCCCTGAGCCTAGCCTTCTCGTCTCCTTCCTTCTTGGGCCCTTCAATATCCTTGATGTGCAACACCCCATCCCTATACTCCAAGGTTTTGGGATGCATCATAACCTTCACAAAGAACTGGTCCTTTGAGGAGCTTGATGACGACATAGCGATGTAGCTCCTGGAACCCTGGCAGAAACAAGGTCAAAACAAAAACAGGAGGAAAACTTGTGATACATATATTAAAACATCCGAGGGAATTTATAGGAATTTTTCATGTGAAAAACAAGCATACATGAAAGATACGGAGTCTGGAAGGTCTACGGGGGCCCCACACGTCCACACGGCGCGCCCTAGGGGGGAGCCACCAGGGCGTGTGCACCCCTGGTGCACCCTAGTCTCCTTCTTTTTTCCAAAAATTATTAAATATTCCAAAAGTGACATATATATATATATTATTTTATGAATTTTTAAAGTCAGTATACTTATCGTACCACGTACTTATTCCTTTTACTGGTTCTCGAGGCTTCACGGATGGTTTCTTCTATGGATTCTTCCGGTCTAATTACTTGAGTAATCTCCTAATCTATGTTAATGGGATTACCTATAGTATAATGTTTTAATCTTTGCCCATTAACTAACTTTGGTTTATCTTCTTTGGCGTTATTGATCTTGATACCTCCGGAATGGTAAACTTCTTCGATGATATATGGACCTTCCCACCTGGAAAGAAGTTTGGCTGCAAAATGTCTAAACTGAGAATTGTACAAAAGAAATTTATCAGTAATGTTAAAATGACATTTCTAAATCCTTTTATCATGCTATATTTTAACTTTTTCTTTGAACAACTTGGCATTTTCATAAGCTTATGTTAACCTCTTTTCTCCAACAAGTTCAAAATCATAGTTAAGATATTTAATTTCCCAATAGGATTTATGGTCTAGCTAGATTGGTTAATGACATGCTTTTCCATAAACCATTTTAAAAGGGGACATCCCCATAGGATTTTCATAAGCAATTCTATATGCACAGACTGCATAATCTAGTTTCTTAGACCAGTTCTTTCTAGATTTATTAACAACCTTTTCCAAGATTAATATAATTTCTCTATTAGTTAACTCAACTATTGCAAGTTTAGCCCGTTAACAAGCACAATTAAATTCTATTTTAGCAGCTAAAGCTGATTCAAACGTATGGATTGGACTTTGTGAAAGAAAGAAAAAAACAGATTTAAATGCCCAAAAGCTGCACTGAGGAGCGAAGAAGAGTACACCAAGTCACTATAGAGAAGTATAAAATCTCCACTCAATAGTGATCTACCATCTCTGCTGATAAACGACATGCCCGTTGATGGAGCCTTCATTGGCAGCATAGTAGTGACAAGCACAGAACCTTTCAATGGAGGTGTTTAGCCGCCCATCAGTAAAAGATGATTTTATAGTCATGGTGCGTGGCTCCAAATGAGGTGTTACATGCCAAGAAAAGACGGGTAAGAACTGGACTATGAGAGGACTAGAATAAGCAGAAATGGATAATGAAAATTAGAGGCGGGGCATTGTCGGAAGGTGTACGTAGATATGGTCAGTGCCCAAACAATGCCACCGCGGGATCTATGCCATGACATGGGTGGTCGTTGTATAACGATGATTGCTTTTGCTCTATTAGATATGCAATTTTGAATAAATAATTATAACTTTGTGCACCAAGGTTTTTGGAGAGTAAGCAAAGGATACCTAGGTGACATGTGGTTTCTTCAGTGGCAGCATGGAAGCTGCAAGAGCACATGCAAGTATAGAAAACATACGACGCAAGTCAGACATGTCTAACGTGATTCGACCCAATAGTAAAAAGATATTTCATTATTATTTGAAACAATGTGCACAAAGCAGGGTGCATGTAAATATGCAATGTGAAATAAAAACCTGGAAGTTATGTGCACTAACCGTTTAGGAAAGAAACCGAAGGATATTGAGAAAATGGCATGCGGTTCCTTCCATACCGACAAGCGACAAAGGAGCAACAATCTTAATTAGACGGTGGTATGTTTGGGGATGGGGGTGGGGATATGTAAGCAGGTGCTCAATAGTGAAACAGTGGAACCCGACGATCTATATCGTGACATGGTTGACCGATGTATAACGATTGTACTTCTTGCTCGGTCTGATATGCAGTTTCAAATCACAATTAGGGACTTTTGCATGCCAAGGTTTTGTGTGTGGGGGGGGGGGGTGGGGTGGGGAGCCAATAATACCAAGCTGGCAAGGTAGGCAATGAAGTCACATGGTTTCTCCAATAATACCGATGCCACCAAAGATAAGGAGGAATAAGCTTTTCGTTCAGTCTCATGCGGTTCTTTATTTCTTCTAAGTTGTATCAAGCACAAACAATTAAACGACCTTGTATAGAACATATGACAAAGCACACGCAAGTATAGAAAATATATAATGCATGTGGGGTATGTATGTGGCTTGATCCAATAGTCGAAAAATAAGAAGTAAAAAATCAGGGGTGTCGACATATATGCAACGTGAAATAAAAACCTACAACTCGTGCACCAATTATTTGGGAAAGAAATTAAAGGATAATTAGACAACGGCAAATGTTCTTCCACGCCGACTAGCTAGCTTAATTAGGCATGCCTCCCTCTCTCAAGGAGCTAGGCGATGATGTGATCGCCCGTCAAGGTTCTGGTGACGCGACACCGCAAAGCAAAAAGGTTTTGGTGACCCGAAGGAGCTAGGCGATGACGTGATCAAATGGTTTCTTTAGTAGAGAATTAAGAGCAACTAACCTTTTCTTCCAATCTCAAGCACATCTTTCTTTCTTTTAAACACAGCATTACAAATCTTATTTGAAGTTGTACGCCACAAATCCATAATTGGTAGATCTGGCTATAATGACCATAGACGAAACAAGGATTATATGGATTCCTCGATCAGGCAGTGGCCTTGGTTGGCCTCGGGATATACTTGCGGAGCCAGATCTGACGATACCCGATGGAGATCTTGACGAGCCTCTCGCTATTGAGCACCAGCTTCACTATCGCCTCGGTCTTGAAGATGATCCGGCCGTACATGGGCATGAGGCCTCCCTTCGTCTTCTCCATGAGCACCCTGACCACGCAGTCACCCCACTTCCTGCACCCATGCACCTCCAATCATCAGACATGATCATCATGCATGCATGCAGATCTGAGTAGATCCACCTATATAAACTTAATCAATAGTTCTAGACATCGAGTAGAGTGTATCTCATTCTCAGTGCACACTTACTCTCTGAAGTACTCAAAGATCTCCTCAGGGTGGGGTGGCATGCCCTTGGAGAAGGTGATGAACATGGAGCGGCAGTCCTCCGGCACGGCCACAAGCTGGGAGGTATAGGGCGCCATGAGCTCCGGCGGGTTGCCCACCAGCCCGGTTTCGGACTTCCGGAGCAGGACGTGCAGGCGGTCATCAAAAACAAACTTGCCGGCACCGTCGAGGAAGTGGGCGACGCCGTGGACGACGAGGTCCTGGTGGATGGCGAAGAAAGCCGGCTCGATGCGGACGCCGCCTTGCATGCAGAGCGCCGAGATGAGCGGGATGCGCGGGAGCACGGGCAACTGGTGGCGGAGGCACTTGAAGACGGCGTTGGCCTCTTCTGCGACGACGGCGACGGCGTCGGGCGCCATGGCTGGGACGTGGTGTATGGCGGAGATGGTGCCCTGGTCCAGCCACACCAGCAGCGCCACCACGTTCTGGGCCTGCTCCGGGCTGCCGCACACGGACACGAGCCGCTCGTACGCCTGCCGCACGACGCTGTACATGTACAGCACCTCGCGCACCGTCACGGCAGTCATGGTTGCTCTGGTTAATTGGTTGCTTCCGCCGGCCGACCGGAGAAGGTAGCTAGCTAGCTCTAGCTAGGCGATGGATGGCCGGCCGGAGAGGAGCAAGAAAGAGATGATGGATTGATGGGTCGATGGGGAATGGGCCGGTATTTGTAGGTTCTCCTGCTCCTGGTACGGCGACGCGGCTGCGCTCCGGCCGGTGGAAGGGTTGATGAGGTGCCAACCATGAGCTGGCGGGAAACACTCTCTTTGAATCCGTTTCGAACGCCTGCATGAACGTAGTTGCAATTCGTTCGTTGGCTGGTTTACATCCTTTTTTGATTTTTAGTTCGTTTTACATCCTATAAAACATATACACTGTCGTTTCTTAACCACTTTGGATGCGGCGCAACACTTGTATATCCTTCTAAATTTGCACTACTTTTTTGGGAGTAAATTGCTCAAAGCCAACATATTTGTGGCTAGGGTACTGAAAACTACTGCTTTTGCCAAAAATAACATGAGACCACCAACTCTGCGTCAAGTGAGTAACAAACTGCACTGATTCGATATTAAGCCGTGTCTAACAGCAAAACTGACGGGTGGGACCCGTCTTTCTGGGCTGATGTGGCGAAGACTAGTCCTAGTCAAAGTTTGACCCCATGAGCTGGATAGGGGGTCCCACTTGTCTGTCTCACACCTCCTTCTTCCTCAATTTTTTCACTCCCTAAACTTCTCGCCGGCTCCATCGGCAAGCCTGCCGGTAAGCCCCGCCTGACCTGAAGAAGGGGCGCCCGCCAGCAAGCCCCGCTCCGCGCCCGCCGGACCTGAAGGAGGGGCGCCCGCCGGCAAGCCCCGCCCCGCGCCCGCCGGACCTGAAGGAGGGGCGCCCGCCGGCAAGCCCCGCCCCGCGCCACCGGACCTGAAGGAGTGGCGTCCGCCGGCAAGCCCCGCGCCGCGCCGCCGGACCTGAAGGAGGGGCGTCCGCCGGCAAGCCCCGCCCCACGCCGCCGGACCTGAAGGAGGGGCGCCCGCCGGCAAGCCCCGCCCCGCGCCGCCGGACCTGAAGGAGGGGCGCCCGCCGGACCTGAAGCAGGGGCGCCCGCGGCAAGCACTGCCCCACGCCCGCCTGACCTGAAGCAGGGGTGCCGGCCGGCAAGCCCCGCCCCTCGCCCACCGGACCTGAAGGAGGGTTGCCCGCTGGCAAGCCCCGCCCCATGCCGCCGGACCTGAAGGAGGGGTGTCCGCCGCAAGACCTTCCCCGCAACCGCCGAACCTGAAGGAGAGGCACCCGCCGGCAAGCCCCGCCGCGCGACCGCCTGACCTGAAGCAGGGGCGCCCGCCGGCAAGCCCTGCCCAGCTTCCCCCGCATGCCCGACCCGCCGCTCCTCCGGCTTCCCTCGCGGCGGCAGCACCACGCATGTCGGGGCAGTTTAAGGTCCGCCGCTTGCTATTTCTCCCACGGTCGTCGCTTGCTGCTTGCTTCTGCTTCCGCCGCCGCTTGTTGATGTCCCGTCGCCACCGCTTGCTCCTACTCCGGCGGCCTCTGCTTGCTGCTGCTCTCGATGCCACCACTTGCTTATGCTTCCGCCGTCATCACTTGCTGCTGCTCCCGCCGCTGCTTGCTGCTACTCCCACGGCTGTCGCTGATCCACCAGCGACGAGGACGACAGCGCAAGCTCATCAGGGCAGATTAGAGGGGAGGAAGAAGGAGAAGAGGGGAAATAAAATGTGTGGCTGACAGGCGGGACCCCATCCACCTCAGCAGGTCAATACATTGACTAGGATTAGTCTTTGCCACATCAGCCCGACAGACAGGCCCCACCAGTCAGTTTCGTTGTTAGACGCGGCAAGTTCTGAATTAGTGCGATTTGTTACTTACTTGCCGCAGTGTTGGCGGTTTTTCGTAGTTTTCAGCAAAAGCGGTGGTTTTCTAGTACCCTAGCCATAAATGTGGTGGCTTTGAGCAATTTTTTTTGGTACTGGTTAAATGTTATACTCGCCAGTGTTCACATGTTATACTTTTCTTTTCGATTTCATATACATACACATCATACACATACCAGTCACATTATTATTTCTTACTTTCTATATAAACTTTGTTTTCTAGACCCATCGACCACTTCCACCGCTCTAGCTACCTTTCCTGTTCATCCTCGACCCACAATGCATATATAGCATAATTGGTGCAAGCATCAAGTCGAGGCATCACTCAATCCGATTAGAGGGGTGCAACTACGTGCCGCCTGCAGCGAGTCCTAGCCACGGCTCACCTGCAGGGAGCACATCCTGATGGATTAGATTGGTTTCACATGCTTAGAGAAAACAGAGGATAACTAGTGAAAACTGAAGAAATAAACAAAAAACGAGAAACAAAGAAAACAAAGAAAACCAAACAAAAAAACAATGAAAAGGAAAAGGAAAAAAACTATGAAAAACCGAAGGCGACCATGCAAAATGGTGAAAACCAGAACAAACAAAGCTACAATAAATGGCCGACCTAGTAGAGGGGCTGCCAGAGGTGAGACGTAACTCTGCCTCGGAACAGACATATATAGCGTTGGCGCGATTAGATTGCGAGCTGCCCTTTTAGGCAAGATTGCGAGCTAGCTTTTTTTAGGCAAGTTTGCGAGCTAGCTACAATGACAGAGCCTCGAGAGGGCCATCCTAGAACCAAGCAGGAGTAGGGTTTTACACCGCGAGGTAGCCTGAACGATCTGGACTCCTCGTCTCGCCCGACCCGCTCCCGCGAGCGGGCGGGCGATACCCTACATCGGCCGCCGCCAGCCCCCACCCCTCCTTGATCCCCCCCGCCGCCGCCTGAGTGTGCCGCCGGGCAATGCAGACCTCCTTCCCCTAGCTCTAGGCCGGCAGCATGGTGGCGAGCCGGGTCTCGTGCTCGGGCTGATCTTGGCGAGGCCCGGGGAGAGTCGGAGTTGACCCTTCGGGTTGGTGTGCTTGGGCTCGATCCTGGTGGTGCCGGTGGGCGTGGAGGTTCTTCTCCTTGTGGGTACGGTGTGAGTTGGTGGTGGTCGGGGATCTGCTACAATTTCAGGCAGATCAGTGCTAAGAGCCATGGACATGGCGTCGTGCGAGCGCTCTCGGCGACGACCGTCGGGAGTCACGGGGTAGTGTCTTCTCCGGTCCACCGGGATTGGATGGAGACGCAGGCGTGGGTGCCTCCTATTGTGGAGGCGACGACCCATACTCTGTGGATGATGCCAGGCTAGGAGTGAAAGGAGATCCCTTTTACTCATCCTACCATGGTGGATGCAACGTGACGTGGATGGTTATTGGAGCCTTGGACATGGATGACGAGGTAGCGGCCCCGGATGGCGGTCCGCATGGTTGACTCTCCGGCGGGCACCATGGCGGCGGTGATGGCACTCTCTCTTGGTCGTGTGGGTGGCAAGAGGTGGTGTAGTGGGTGGCTCAAGAGACCTCGTTTAGGGACAAGGTGGAGTTGCAGAGCGAAAGCTCGGCGCTTTATCGCCAACAACGGCAACGCTCGCGGGTGCCATTAACTTCCTGAAGACGTCGCCGTGGTGCTCCTCTCCGTGTCCGGGTTCCGGGTGAAAACCTATGTCTATTGGGACTCGGCAACGGCGACGCCTAGTGCCGTTTTCCCTCCTGGGGGCGTTGTCGTGGAAGTTAGGTGCTATAGGGCTTAGGGTGGTGTTGTTCTTAGTTCTTCCTATACTCTATTTCGGTTGTGTAGCCATGTGCGTGTTGCGTGATCAGTTAGCCTGGGATCGGCATTGTTGGAGGGCTACCCCATCCCCTTGTATCGTTCGGTCGTGTACTCTGGTTGGTTGGTGCTTCATATATAAAGTGGGGCGAAAGCTTGTTTCGAGGAGGAGAGGGCCATCTTGGGACACTTCTTCCTAGCCTAAGATTCTTTTTCTTCTGAATACCCGTTGTTAAATGGGCTAAATCTGTACTAAAACCAGTCCAAAATTTGTTTTTTTTGCCCTCAAAGTCCATTTACTCACCGGGATCATGGCCCGAGCTCTGATATTGGGGAGATAAGTGATGGAAACATGCCCTAGAGGCAATAATAAAATGGTTATTATTATATTTCCTAAATCATGATAAATGTTAATTATTCATGTTAGAATTGTATTGACCTGAAACTTAAATACATGTTTGAATACATAAACAAACACCATGTCCCTAGCAAGCCTCTACTAGACTAGCTCGTTGATCAAAGATGGTTAAGGTTTAATGATGGACATGAATTGTCATTTGATAACGGGATCACATCATTAGGAGAATTATGTGATGGATAAGACCCATCCATTAATTAGCTTAGCATAATGATCGTTCAGTTTGCTGCTATTGCTTTCTTCATGTCAAATACATATTCCTTCAGCTATGAGATTATACAACCCCCAGATGCCGGAGAAATACCTTGTGTGTATCAAACGTCATAACGTAACTGGGTGATCAGAAAGATGTTCTACAGGTATCTCTAAAGGTGTTTGTTGAGTTGGCATAGATCGAGATTAGGATTTCTCACTCCGAGTATTAGAGAGGTATCTCTGGGCCTCTCGGTAATACACATCATAAGCTTGCAAGGAAATGACTAAGGAGTTAGTCACAAGGTGATGTATTATGGGACGAGTAAAGAGACTTGCCGGTAATGATATTGAACTAGGTATGAAGATACCGACGGTCGAATCTCGGGCAAGTAACATACCGATGGACAAAGGGAATTACGTATGTTGTCATAACGGTTCGACCGATAAATATCTTCTTAGAATATGTAGGAGCCAATATGGGCATCCAGGTTCCTCTATTGGTTATTGACCAGAGAGGTTTCTCGGTCATGTCTACATAGTTCTCGAACCCGTAGGGTCCGCACGCTTAACGTTCGTTGACGATATAGTGTTATATGAGTTATATGATTTGGTGACCTAATGTTATTCGAAGTCCCGGATGAGATCACGGACATGACGAGGAGTCTCAAAATGGCCGAGAGGTAAAGATCGATATATAGGACAATGGTATTTGGACACCGAAAGTGTTTCGGGATGTACCGGGAAGGAATCGGGTCACTGTTGGGGAACGTAGTAATTTCAAAAATTTCCTACGCACACGCAAGATCATGGTGATGCATAGCAACGAGAGGGGAGAGTGTTGTCTACGTACCCTCGTAGACCGAAGCGGAAGCGTTGACGCAACATAGAGGAAGTAGTCGTACGTCTTCCGGTTCCGACCGATCCAAGCACCGTTACTCGGGCACCTCCGAGTTCTTAGCACACGTTCAGCTCGATGATGCTCCCCGGGCTCCGATCCAGCAAAGCTTCGGGGATGAGTTTCGTCAGCACGACGGCGTGATGACGATGATGATGTTCTACCGACGCAGGGCTTCGCCTAAGCACCGCAACGATATGACCGAGGTGGAATATGGTGGAGGGGGGGCACCGCACACGGCTAAGGAACGATCACGAAGATCAACTTGTGTGTCCATGGGGTGCCCCCTGCCCCCGTATATAAAGGAGTGGAGGAGGGGAGGGCCGACCCTCTCTATGGCGCGCCCTAGGGGAGTCCTACTCCCACCGGGAGTAGGATTCCCCCTTTCCTAGTCCAACTAGGAGTCCTTCCATGTATTAGGACTAGGAGACAAGGAAGAGGAAGAGGGAAGAGAAGGAAGGAGGGGGCGCCGCCCCTCCCCCTAGTCCAATTCGGACTAGCCAATGGGGGGGGCGCGGCCTGCCTCTCCCTCTCCCCTAAAGCCCAATAAGGCCCATATACTTCCTCCCTCGTATTCCCGTAACTCCCCCGTACTCCCGGAAATACCCGAATCATTCAGAACCTTTCCGATGTCCGAATATAGTCGTCCAATATATCGATCTTTACATCTCGACCATTTTGAGACTCCTCGTCATGTCCCCGATCTCATCCGGGACTCCGAACTCCTTCGGTACATCAAAACTCATAAACTCATAATATAACTGTCATCGAAACCTTAAGCGTGCGGACCCTACGGTTCGAGAACAATGTAGACATGACCGAGACATGTCTCCGATCAATAACCAATAGCGGGACCTGGATGCCCATATTGGCTCCTACATATTCTACGAAGATCTTTATCGGTCAGACCGCATAACAACATACGTTGTTCCCTTTGTCATCGGTATGTTACTTGCCCGAGATTCGATCGTCGGTATCCAATACCTAGTTCAATATCGTTACCGGCAAGTCTCTTTACTCGTTCCGTAATACATCATCTCACAACTAACATATTAGTTGTAATGCTTGCAAGGCTTATGTGATGTGCATTACCGAGAGGGCCCAGAGATACCTCTCCGACATTCGGAGTGACAAATCCTAATCTCGAAATACGCCAACCCAACAAGTACCTTTGGAGACACCTGTAGAGCACCTTTATAATCACCCAGTTACGTTGTGACGTTTGGTAGCACACAAAGTGTTCCTCCGGTAAACGGGAGTTGCATAATCTCATAGTCATAGGAACATGTATAAGTCATGAAGAAAGCAATAGCAACATACTAAACGATCGGGTGCTAAGCTAATGGAATGGGTCATGTCAATCAGATCATTCAACTAATGATGTGACCTCATTAATCAAATAACAACTCTTTGTTCATGGTTAGGAAACATAACCATCTTTGATTAACGAGCTAGTCAAATAGAGGCATACTAGTTACACTCTGTTTGTCTATGTATTCACACATGTATTATGTTTCCGGTTAATACAATTCTAGCATGAATAATAAACATTTATCATGAAATAAGGAAATAAATAATAACTTTATTATTGCCTCTAGGGCATATTTCCTTCAGTCTCCCACTTGCACTAGAGTCAATAATCTAGTTCACATCGCCATGTGATTTACCAGCAATAGTTCACATCACCATGTGATTAACACCCACAGTTAACATCGATATGTGATCAACACCCAAAGGGTTTACTAGAGTCAGTAATCTAGTTCACATTGCTATGTGATTAACACCCAAAGAGTACTAAGGTGTGATCATGTTTTGCTTGTGAGAGAAGCTTAGTCAACGAGTCTGCCAAAATTCAGATCCGTATGTATTTTGCAACTTTGTATGTCTACAATGCTCTGTACGGAGCTACTTTAGCTAATTGCTCCCATCTTTAATATGTATCTAGATTGAGACTTAGAGTCATCTAGATTAGTGTCAAAACTTGTATCGACGTAACCTTTTACGACGAACCTTTTTGTCACGTCCATAATCGAGAAACATATCCTTATTTCACTAAGGATAATTTTGACCACTGTCCAGTGATCTACATCTAGATCACTATTGTACTCCCTTGCTAAACACAGTGTAGGACATACAATAGATCTGGTACACAGCATGGCATACTTTATAAAACCTATGGCCAAGGCATAGGGAATGACTTTCATTCTCTTTCTATCTTCTGCCGTGGTCGGGTTTTGAGTCTTACTCAATTTCACACCTTGTAACACAGGCAAGAACTTCTTTATTTGACTGTTCCATATTGAACTACTTCAAAATCTTGTCAAGGTATGTATTCATTGAAAATTTATCAAGCGTCTTTATCTATCTCTATAGATCTTGATGCTTAATATGTAAGCAGCTTCACTGAGGTCCTTCTTCGAAAAACTCCTTTCAAATACTCCTTTATGCTTTGCAGAATAATTCTACATTATTTCCGTTCAACTATATGTCATTTACATATACTTATCAGAAATGTTGTAGTGCTCCCATTCACTTTCTTGTAAATACAGGCTTCACCGTAAGTCTGTATAAAACTATATGCTTTGATCAATTTATCAAAGCGTGTATTCCAACTCCGAGATGCTTGCACCAGTCCATAGACGGATCGCTGGAGCTTGCATATTTTGTTAACACCTTTAGGATCGACAAAACCTTCTAGTTGCATCGTATACAACTCTTCTTTAATAAATCCATTAAGGAATGCAGTTTTGTTTATCCATTTGCCGGATTTCATAAAATGCGGTAATTGCTAACATGATTCGGACAGACTTAAGCATAGATACGAGTGAGAAACTCTCATCATAGTCAACACCTTGAACTTGTCGAAAACCTTTTGTGACAATTCTAGATTTGTAGATAGTAACACTACTATCAGCATCCTTCTTCCTCTTGAAGATCCATTTATTTTCTATGGCTTGCCGATCATCGGGCAAATCCATCAAAGTCCATACTTTGTTCTCATACATGGATCATATCTCAGATTTCATGGCCTCAAACCATTTCGCGGAATCTGGGCTCATCATCGCTTCCTCATAGTTCGCAAGTTCGTCATGGTCTGGTAACATGACTTCCAGAACAGGATTACCGTACCACTCTGGTGCCGATCTCACTCTGGTTTACCTACGAGATTCGGTAGTAACTTGATCTGAAGTTACATGATCATCATCATTAGCTTCCTCACTAATTGGTGTAGTGGTCACAGGAACAGATTTCTGTGATGAACTACTTTCTAATAAGGGAGAAGGTACAATTACCTTATCAAGTTCTACTTTCCTCCCACTCACTTCTTTCGAGAGAAACTTCTTCTCTAGAAAGTATCCATTCTCAGCAACGAATGTCTTGCCTCTGGATCTGTGATAGAAGGTGTACCCAACTGTCTCCTTTGGGTATCCTATGAAGACATATTTCTCCGATTTGGATTTGAGCTTATCAGGATGAAACTTTTCACATAAGCATCACAACCCCAAACTTTAAGAAACGACAACTTTGGTTTCTTGCTAAACCAAAGTTCATATAGTGTCGTCTCAACGGATTTAGATGGTGCCCTATTTAACGTGAATGTAGTTGTCTCTAATGCATAACCCCAAAAATGATAGTGGTAGATCGGTAAGAGACATCATAGATTGTACTATATCCAATAAAGTACGGTTATGACGTTCGGACGCACCATAATGCTGTGGTGTTCCAGGTGGCATGAGTTTGTGAAACTATTCCACATTGTTTTAATTGAAGACCAAACTCGTAACTCAAATATTTGTCTCCGCGATCAGATCGTAGGAACCTTATTTTCTTGTCACGATGATTTTCCACTTCACTCTGAAATTCTTTGAACTTTTCAAATGTTTCAGACTAGTGTTTCATTAAGTAGATATACTCATATCTGCTCAAATCATCTGTGAAGGTCAGAAAATAATGATACCCGCCGCGAGCCTTAACACTTATCGAATCGCATACATCAATATGTATTATTTCCAACAAGTCAGTTTCTCGCTCCATTGTTCCGGAGAACGGAGTTTTAGTCATCTTGCCCATAAGGCATGGTACGCAAGCATCAAGTGATTCATAATCAAGTGATTCCAAAATCCCATCAGCATGGAGTTTCTTCATGTGCTTTACACCAATATGACCTAAACGGCGGTGCCACAAATAACTTGCACTATCATTATTAACTTTGCATCTTTTGGCTTCAATATCATGAATATGTGTATCACTACGATCGAGATCCAACGAACCATTTTCATTGGGCGTGTAACCATCTAAGGTTTTATTCATGTAAACAGAACAACAATTTATTCTCTTACTTAAATGAATAACCGTATTGCAATAAACATGATCAAATCATATTCATGCTCAACGCAAACACCAAATAACACTTATTTAGGTTCAACACTAATCCCGAAAGTTTAGGGAGTTTGCGATGATGATCATATTAATCTTGGAACCACTTCCAACACACATCGTCACTTCACCCTTAACTAGTCTCTGTTTATTCTGCAACTCCCGTTCCGAGTTACTAATCTTAGCAACTGAACTAGTATCAAATACTGAGGGATTGCTATAAACACTAGTAAAATACATAACAATAATCTGTATATCAAATATACCTTTGTTCACTTTGCCATCCTTCTTATCCGCAAAATACTTGGGGCAGTTCCGCTTCTAGTGACCAGTCCCTTTGAAGTAGAAGCACTTAGTCTCAGGCTTAGGACTAGACTTGGGCTTCTTCACTTGAGCAGCAACTTGCTTGCTTCTTTCTTGAAGTTCCCCTTTTTTCCTTTGCCCTTTTCTTGAAACTAGTGATCTTGTCAACCATCAACACTTGATGCTCTTTCTTGATTTCTACCTTCGTCGATTTCAGCATAACGAAGAGCTTGGGAATTGTTTCCGTTATCCCTTGCATATTATAGTTCATCACGAAGTTCTACTAACTTGGTGATGGTGACTAGAGAATTCTGTCAATCACTATCTTATCTGGAAGATTAACTCCCACTTGATTCAAGTGATTGTAGTACCCAGACAATCTGAGCACATGCTCACTAGTTGAGCGATTCTCCTCCATCTTTTAGCTATAGAACTTGTTGGAGACTTCATATCTCTCAACTCGGGTATTTGCTTGAAATATTAACTTCAACTCCTGGAACATCTCATATGCTCCATGACGTGCAAAACGTCTTTGAAGTCCCGATTCTAAGCCGTTAAGCACGGTGCACTAAACTATCATGTAGTCATCATATTGAGCTAGCCAAACGTTCATAACGTTTGCATCTGCTCCTGCAATTTTCTCTAGGAACATATCAAAATAGACATAGGGAAGCAACAACGCGAGCTATTGATCTACAACATAGATATGCTAATACTACCAGGACTAAGTTCATGATAAATTAAAGTTCAATTAATCATATTACTTAAGAACTCCCACTTAGATAGACATCCCTCTAATCCTCTAAGTGATCACGTGATCCAAATCAACTAAACCATAACCGTTCATCACGTGAAATGGATTAGTCTTCAATGGTGAACATCATTATGTTGATCATATCTACTATATGATTCACGCTCGACCTTCCGGTCTCCGTGTTCCGAGGCCATATCTGCATATGCTAGGCTCGTCAAGTATAACCCGAGTATTCTGCGTGTGCAAAACTGGCTTGCACCCGTTGTAGATGGACGTAGAGCTTATCACACCCGATCATCACGTGGTGTCTGGGCACGACGAACTTTGGCAACGGTGCATACTCAGGGAGAACACTTCTTGATAATTTAGTGAGAGATCATCTTATAATGCTACCGTCAATCGAAGCAAGATAAGATGCATAAAAAAGATAAACATCACATGCAATCAATATAAGTGATATGATATGGCCATCATCATCTTTGTGCTTGTGATCTCCATCTCCGAAGCACCGTCATGATCACCATCGTCACCGGCGTGACACCTTGATATCCATCGTAGCATCATTGTCGTCTCGCCAATCTTATGCTTCTACGACTATCGCTACCGCTTAGTGATAAAGTAAAGCATTACAGGGCGATTGCATTGCATACAATAAAGCGACAACCATATGGCTCCTGCCAGTTGCCGAGAACTCAGTTACAAAACATGATCATCTCATACAATAAAATTTAGCATCATGTCATGACCATATCAGATCACAACATGCCCTGCAAAAACAAGTTAGACGTCCTCTACTTTGTTTGTTGCAAGTTTTACGTGGCTGCTACGGGCTTAAGCAAGAACCAATCTCACCTACGCATCAAAACCACAACGATAGTTTGTCAAATAGACTCCGTTTGAACCTTCACAAGGACCGGGCATAGCCATACTCGGTTCAACTAAAGTTGGAGAAACTGACACCCGCCAGCCACCTGTGTGCAAAGCACGGCGGTAGAACTAGTCTCGCGTAAGCTTACGCGTAATGTCGGTCCGGGCCGCTTCATCCAACAATACCGCCGAACCAAAGTATGACATGCTGGTAGGCAGTATGACTTATATCGCCCACAACTCACTTGTGTTCTACTCGTGCATATAACATCAAACCATAAAAACCTAGGCTCGGATGCCACAGTTGGGGAACGTAGTAATTTCAAAAATTTCCTACGCACACGCAAGATCATGGTGATGCATAGCAACGAGAGGGGAGAGTGTTGTCTACGTACCCTCGTAGACCGAAGCGGAAGCGTTGACGCAACGTAGAGGAAGTAGTCGTACGTCTTCCCGATCCGACTGATCCAATCACCGTTACTCCGGCACCTCCGAGTTCTTAGCACACGCTCAGCTCGATGACGCTCCCCGGGCTCCGATCCAGCAAAGCTTCGGGGATGAGTTTCGTCAGCACGACGGCGTGATGACGATGATGATGTTCTACCGACGCAGGGCTTCGCCTAAGCACCGCAACGATATGACCGAGGTGGAATATGGTGGAGGGGGGCACCGCACACGGCTAAGGAACGATCACGAAGATCAACTTGTGTGTCCATGGGGTGCCCCCTGCCCCCGTATATAAAGGAGTGGAGGAGGGGAGGGCCGGCCCTCTCTATGGCGCGCCCTAGGGGAGTCCTACTCCCACCGGGAGTAGGATTCCCCCTTTCCTAGTCCAACTAGGAGTCCTTCCATGTATTAGGACTAGGAGACAAGGAAGAGGAAGAGGTAAGAGAAGGAAGGAGGGGGCGCCGCCCCTCCCCCTAGTCCAATTCGGACTAGCCAATGGGGGGGCGCGCGGCCTGCCTCTCCCTCTCCCCTAAAGCCCAATAAGGCCCATATACTTCCTCCCCCGTATTCCCGTAACTCCCCGGTACTCCCGAAAATACCCGAATCATTCAGAACCTTTCCGATGTCCGAATATAGTCGTCCAATATATCGATCTTTACGTCTCAACCATTTCCTGACTCCTCGTCATGTCCCCGATCTCATCCGGGACTCCGAACTCCTTCGGTACATCAAAACTCATAAACTCATAATATAACTGTCATCGAAACCTTAAGCGTGCGGACCCTACGGTTCGAGAACAATGTAGACATGACCGAGACATGTCTCCGATCAATAACCAATAGCGGGACCTGGATGCCCATATTGGCTCCTACATATTCTACGAAGATGTTTATCGATCAGACCGCATAACAACATACGTTGTTCCCTTTGTCATCGGTATGTTACTTGCCCGAGATTCGATCGTCGGTATCCAATACCTAGTTCAATACCGTTACCGCCAAGTCTCTTTACTCGTTCCGTAATACATCATCTCACAACTAACATATTAGTTGTAATGCTTGCAAGGCTTATGTGATGTGCATTACCGAGAGGGCCCAGAGATACCTCTCCGACATTCGGAGTGACAAATCCTAATCTCGAAATACGCCAACCCAACAAGTACCTTTGGAGACACCTGTAGAGCACCTTTATAATCACCCAGTTACGTTGTGACGTTTGGTAGCACACAAAGTGTTCCTCCGGTAAACGGGAGTTGCATAATCTCATAGTCATAGGAACATGTATAAGTCATGAAGAAAGCAATAGCAACATACTAAACGATCGGGTGCTAAGCTAATGGAATGGGTCATGTCAATCAGATCATTCAACTAATGATGTGACCTCGTTAATCAAATAACAACTCTTTGTTCATGGTTAGGAAACATAACCATCTTTGATTAACGAGCTAGTCAAGTAGAGGCATACTAGTGATACTCTGTTTGTCTATGTATTCACACATGTATTATGTTTCCGATTAATACAATTCTAGCATGAATAATAAACATTTATCATGAAATAAGGAAATAAATAATAACTTTATTATTGCCTCTAGGGCATATTTCCTTCAGTCACCGGAAGGGGTTCCGCGCGCCACCCTCCCCTACCTTTCCCCTCACCCCAAATAAGGAAAAAAAAGGGGGCGCGGCTTGGGAGGGACCCCAAGTAGGATTCCTCCTACTTGGGCGCCTCCTTTGGTTGTTCCTCCCTCCCTCCCACCTATATATATGTGGGAGGGGGCGCCTAACACACACCAGACAATTTTTTAGCCGTGTGCGGCGCCCCCCTCCACCGTTTATACCCCGGTCATATTTTCGTAGTGCTTAGGAGAAGCCCTGTGAGGATCACTTCGCCATCACCGTCACCACGCAGTCGTGCTGACGGAACTCGTCTACTACATCAACGTCTTGCTGGATCAAGAAGGCGAGGGATGTCACCGAGCTGGACGTGTGGAGAACGCAGAGGTGTCGTGCGTTCGGTACTTGATCGGTTGAAGCACGAAGACCTACAAGATGTAGCTTTTGTGATCGGGGTGAATCCATCAAACACCTCTTTCTTGATTGCCCGTTGGCAAAAAATTTATGGCGGACGGTTCACATAGCCTTTAATATTACTCCTCCGAATACTATCATCACGTGATTTGGGATGTGGCTTGACGGGATAGATTCTGAAACAGCGAGACACATTCGTGTAGGAGTATGTGCTTTATTATGGGCAGTATGGAACTGCAGAAATGATATGGTCTTTAACAGAACAACAAATATTCATTTTTTGCAGGTCATCTTCCGAGCCACTACGTTGATCCGTATGTGGTCGCTACTCACTCCGACGGAGGTCAGGGAGTGTATGGTTACTGGATCTATCTGATGGGAGATGGTAGCACGGGCTATTTTCAACCAGTTTGGATGGCGGTCATGTAATAGGATAGACAATTAGTTTTCCTATCTTTTCTTATGCCAGCCGGTTGTGGGTTTACTTTTATTTTTCTGCTCTTTGTGAGCATTTGTGTTCTTTTGTTTGAGACATCAAGACCTGAGTTGAACTTATTTGCTTATTAATAATAGGGCCGTATGCATCTTCTGATGCAGAGGCCGGGGAGCTCCCCCTTTTGGAAAAAAAAGTGGCTGCAGATGAGGTGTCACACACCCAGAAAAGACAAGTAAGAACTTGAACCATGAGAGGAATATAATAAGAGAAAATAGATGGTGAGGAGGTGGGACATTGTAGGAAGGTCTACGTTGTTAGAGATACGACAGGAAATAGAGAGTGAAGAAGATCAAATCAACACAGAGGGACACAAGATTTTAATGTGGAAACCCCCTCTAATGAGAAGGGGAAAAAACCACGGGTGCCAGCCAGTGAAACATCACTATATACGGAGAAGTTACAAATGCCGGGGATTTACAACGATGGTCTTATCCCGCGCGGTGGCTTAAAAAAAATATACAGCAGTGGCCACCTAGGTCGATACTGATCCATACCCATACGCGGCCCAAGCCTCTCAGCGACTGGCATCTGCTCCACTCCGTAAGAAATTAACCGCCATATGAATTTGGATCACGGCATACCAAATGTAGGCGCGGTCAATGTCCAAATGGCACCGGGGAATCTATGTCACGACATGGGTGGCCGTTGTGTAACAATTATGCCTTCTCTTCTATCTGATATGCAGTTTCGAATAGAAATATTAAGTTTTGCACACCAAAGTTTTCGGAGAGGAAGGAAAAGATACCTAGGTGACATGTAGTTTCTTCAGTGGCGGCAAGGAAGCAACAATCACACATGCAAATACAGAAAACATACGATGCAAGTTGGGCATGGCTCACGTGGCTTGACCCAGTAGTAAAAACCTATTCCATTATTATTTTAAATAGTGTGCACAAAGCGGGGTGTTCATAAATATGCAATGTGAAGCAAAAACGTAGAACTTACATGCACTAACCACTACTAGAAAAAGGGCTACTAATGGCGCACCTAATTTGGCCATTAATGGCGCATTAGAGGTGCGCCATTACTAGCACGCCATTAGTGCGCACCACTGGTGCGCCATTAGTATGCCTCCCAGGGGCCATGTATAGCCAGGTGCTTTGGCATACTAATGGCGCATCACGACGGGATGCGCCATTAGTAACCTCGGCATACTAATGGCGCACTGCTTAAAGATGCGCCATTAGTATCCTCTGGCATACTAATGGCGCACTGTGATGTGATGCGCCATTAGTATGAATATTAGTTTTTTTTAATTTTTTAATTTTCTGTTTTTTTGCACAGGTTACAAATTGTATAATTGGACAACATATAGACAACACACATCAACAACAGATTCATCGAATACAACAGAAGATTATTCTCTGAATACAATTCATCATATTAGTCTCCGAATACAATTCATCATATTAGTCTCCGAATTGAAAAGACCGAACAAAGATAGAACATTATATTACAAGTCCCGAGACCGCGAGTAGCGAGTTTGTCTTCACATTACAAGTCGATATCGATCATCTAAACTACCATCACATAGAAGAGAGCTGCGGTCATCATGATGAGCATCATCACGATGGAACTCGTCTTCATCCGGTTCCTCCAACGCTCCCTCCCCTCTCCCGCTAGATAGCGGGCGTATCTAGATTCGGCCTCGGCCCTAGTGGTGTACCCTTTGTAACTGTTACCGCTGAATCGGTGAACCTGTCTCCGACACTCCTCCCAGTCGTCGTAGACTCCGGGAACCTTACCCTTGTAGACGACATACGACGGCATCGCTATGCACTAGCCAAACGAAACGTTAGTACCAATTCACAGACAATACATAAGCAATATATAAGTATGCAACAGAACGATCGGAAGAGAAAAGCAAGACATTAATAGCATCAATTACATCTAAGTTGAACGATTCTCGAAACCAAAGAGACATACTACAAGTTCATTAAAGTTTAATTACAACATGAGCCAATCGATGTTTCAGAACTAGACACAGCATCACTGCTTTCCACTCGACTCAAGGGACCGGAGCGTGGATGAAGCCGCCGTCTATCGTGGGAGTCATGAAATTACGGGCGTTGTCAGCCTGCATTTGTAGCATTCCGTCTATCTCACTGTTGGACGGTTGATTTCTAAGGTAGAACTGCCCCGAGGTACGAAGGACATCTTGATGGATGATTTCCGCAAACTCCGACTGGATGCGAAAGAATTCTTGTCTGATGTCCGCGTCCTGGATTGCCGACACGCTCGCGGCCCAATCTTTGAGTTTACTCGGTAGCAGAAGTTGATGATGGTCCCGTACGATCGCCCGCATGTGATGGATGGCGTAGTAGGCACCCTTCTGACCGCCAGGCGGCTGCTTGACGCAGCAGAACGTCGTATTGTGGGAGAACACGTGCTTGCCGTACTTACAAATTGGCCTGTTGAAGCTGCCTCCAGATTGGGCGTAGCCGGGGAGAACATCATCAAGAACCTTCTTGACATTTGTGTAGTCTACGTTCGACTGACGGTCCGGTTCGAAATACGTGGCCATGGAATATTTGGGGCTTAGGAGGATGAGCGTGCAAGGTGTGTCACTGCAGAAAACACGGAATGTTAAAAGAAAAACGATCGAAATCTAAGAATTCGTATGTTACGGGGCGGTTGAGGGGAGGACTTACTCGGGAAAGTAAGGCACGAGGAAGTTATCCTTATCTGGGTTTGCCAGAATGACGCCTTCGAGGTAAGAACTCGCGACTTGCCGGTCCCCAGCGCTGCCCAAGATCTTGGCACGCATGTAGAAGGGGTCGACTATCACGATGTCCGGGGTCTTGTCGCGAATGATCTGCATCTCCATGCTCAGCGAAAATAGCCGAACGAAGGTGTAGTGCAGCGGATGAAGGTTCAACATAGCGTGGATGTCGTCAAACCGCAGGACGATCGTACCCCCGATGGAGTTATCCACAAAGCCCTTGCCCTCTGGCACCTTGGCCATTAAAACCGGGTATGCCACATCCTTCTCTCTGAGACGCCGCTTCTCCAAAGAAAGAACACTGTCATGCAGACTCCGCATAGCACCGGCTGCAACATCGGGCATATTTCTCGGTAGCATCAGCCTACCCGCCACATGCACCCTCCTCATTAAATCCTCAGGTGAAGGTGGCCCGTCCTGAGCACGGATCGTACTCGGTGCCGGCTGGCCCGCACCCTTGTTAGTCTTTCTTTTGCGTGCCTTCTTCTTCTCCTGTAATGGGACCGAGTTCTGCTCACAGACCGCCTTCTTGCGTGTGTTGGGGCTGAGAATATTTTGCACCTCGCCTACCTGAGGCTCGGTGAAGTCGGCAGCTGGAGGCGTCTCCTGAGAGCTGAACGGCAGACGACGCCTGTTGCAACTTGGCTTCTCCGCGGTACCAGCTAGATCGCGCACGTCTTTTGTTGGGTTGGGTTCTTGAGAAGGAGGCCCCATGAAGTCGCCATCGTACCCATGATCGGCAAAGTACCGATCGACGTTGGCAAATGTATCGTCGTCGTCGTCGTTCTGATCCTGTGCCATATGCATGTTTGGATCCAGTGGCATAGGGATGTCCGGCACCGTTGCGGCGGTCTTGCCATGGGGCCGACTTGGCGCCGACACGACTGGCGGTGTTGTCTTTGGGGTGGTGTCCCCCGCCCCCAAACGAATCTGGCTCTTCGGCCAAAGCAGGGGCCAGCTCAGGCAGGCGCTGAGGGTCATCACGTCATCATCGTCGGCCCCGACGGGTCGAATCGGAGGTAACAACTCGTCGCAGCCTGGCAGCACCCGAACCAGTTGAACCCTAAACAAGTTGGGTGGCATCTGGGTACCGTGGAACAAGGGGTTGCCCGGTTGAACGATTTTGCCCTTGGCGACATCGACCAACTCATTGTTCATGAAGTGCAGGAGAGTGCATGGAACGTCGGCGGCACCCTGCGAAAACATGTAGGGCGTCAGGGATGCCCAGTCAAAGGCAATGAGATGAAGTCCTCGGCCGAGAGAGGCTTAATTTGTTACCGTGATGATGGCGTCGAGCTCGGCTAATGTCGAGGCACCGCCAACGGCGGGCGTGCATTTGACGGAGGGGCCGCTTGCTGCAGAGGTGCCGGCCGGCGTACACCCGGGTGCATTAAGCTCCCGTGCCGGCGTCGGAGACACCAATGCCGCCTCCGTCGGAGACACCAATGGCCCCGCCATCGCTTTCTGCGAGTTGCTGGCCGTGAAGCTAGGAATCGGGGGCGGCCCCTGTTGGCCGCCCGCAATCCACGCACTCAACCCCTGGATCAAGGTAGGCACAATGGCGGTGATCGTCGCTCCGAGTTGTTGTTGCACTTGCTCTTGGAAAATCTCCGGAATCCGCGCCACCTGTGCCTTGAGTTCTTGAACCTCGCGCACCTGGCTTTCCGAGCTGGTCTTTTTCTCCTTTCGTCCACCAGTGTTATAGTATGACCCCCATTTTGTCGACAAGCCTTTGCCGGCCACACGACCAGCTGACGTCGGCTTACTGAGCTTATCCTTGTTCTTCATTACATTCAATGCCCTATTTAGAGTGGTGTCCCAAGGGTTGCTCTTAGTCGACCCCGCGCTACTGCTTTCTATCGCCTGCGGAAGGAATGTGAACCATTTAGAAATTTGGCTTCATTAATTAGAATGCAACCATATGGAGCTAATTGCGCGGGGGTGTATTCCTTACCAGAACAAGCTCAAGCGCCCTGGTCTTCGGATCCGTGGTAAGCTCCTTTGTTTTCGGGTCCTTCTTGTACCGGGCCCTGACATAGTTCCTGGTCTGCTTGTCACCGTATTTATCGAAGAGGGGCGGTAGGCGTTGCTCGGCACGGTCCGCCTCCTCCTTGTCCCATATAGGCTCCGCCACTCTGTAACCGCCGGGACCGAGTGTGTGTTCCCCTAAGTTCAGCTCCCGCATTTCTTTCCCCCATTTACTTGATTCGGAGTGTGCGGTGCTCGAGCAATTGATCTTGAAGTCGTTGTAGTCATCTTTGGTGATCGAAGGATTTTTCTCCTTGATCTTCTCATAACTCTCACCTTTCTTGATCATTCTCTTCACATTGCTTTTCCAAGTAGACAGGGCCTTGCTCATCTTCGTGAGGGCAGCATTGTTCACTTTATTCCCTTTGAGGCTTGTGTTTTCAAATTCAGCGGGGAACTTGTATCGTTCGTGCAGCTTCGTGAAGAGGAGGTTGCGCAAATTCCCTCGGTCAGGATGCCTCAGGTTCTCGGTGTTGATCGAGACGGTGCTCCGGAGAATGCACCCGAGCTGAAGCGAGTACCCCTTGACTATTCGTTCGGGCGCCGTTGGATTCCCGTCGGAGTCCACTTCAGTAACTTCCTCCTTGAGGGTGCGGAGCACGGTCGGGCGCCAGTCCTTCCGTTGCCTCTTCTGGCTGCCATCTATGCGTGCGCCGCCATCATCAGTGGTGGCATCCTCGGCGGCACCATCAGTGGTGGCATCAGTGGGGTCATCCTCGGCGGCACCATCAGTGGTCTCAGGATCGGTGGGGAAGGCGGCGTCCTCATACAAGTGAGGTTGTTCCTCCATCTCCTAGGACAGCTCCCAGAATGCCTTGCCGCCCGAACCCCCGGCCTCATCGTTGTTGGCCATGTTTCTCTCTAAATAGGAACAAAGTTTGGTCAAAAAGTTGGTTATTGACAAGGAACAAGATCATGGTCTCATCATTTAGGGTTTGTCGACACCAAGGCATCCTAAAAGCTAAGCTTTTATCATTGAGGGTTTTTCGACGCCGAGGCACCCTAAAAGCCTAAGCTTTCATCATTTCGGTTTTTATCGACACCGAGGCACCCTAAAAGCCATGCATTAGTCACAAGTACGCCGGGGCACTTGATCCTACTTAATTAACTACTAAGATACCCCGGCCCATGCATTAGTCACAAGTACCCCATATGTCCTATTTTTAGCAAAGTCATGCTAAAATTCACGGAAAATTTCAGCATGACCTTTGCTGAAAATAGGACATATGGAGTACCCGAATTTGCCGGAACGGAAGTTAATCGACATTCCGGCAAACTCAAGGGCCTCTCGGGGTACCTGCAAAATCATTATCCAATGAAGGAATTGTGCCGCACACTGCTGCCTCACAGTGCTGCCAAAATCATTATCGACATGCTGAACTTGCATTTCACTCTACATAGCTGAACAATCTAACAACCAGAAATATATAACAAGAACTGCACTGCAACGATACAAAGAATATATAACTAGAATGAGCCTCAAATAAAAAAACAAAAATTATGGAAAGCATGAGGGTTACACTATAATTATAGGAAAATTTACACTGTTATTAGGGGAAGTTTTATACTGTAATTACATATAAGAAGCATCAGGGCTACACTGAAAATTGCTGAGCTTACACTAAAAAAATCTGCACTGCAGGGCTTGTACACACAAATTCAGTGAGATGATCTAACACTGACAAAATAAAGGAAACACCTACTGAACCAATACAGGGCTAAAAACACATGGGGATTACACTTAAAAACATCCAAGTGAAAGGCACTAGAAAACCATATAGACACAGGAATAAAGCAGAGCTGACTCATTAAATCTGATACACTGAGAAAACCCTAAACTAGGGAAACTAATCACCTGCATCTAACCTACCAGGAGGTAACTGAACAAATTCAAGAACTATAACAGAAACACGAACCAATACAGAGATATGAAAGCACAAGTTACTAGCATTTGCCTAAAAACTTACTTCAGAACCAACACGAACCAATACAGATGCTCCCTTGCAATAACAAGTCAAGAGATCTATGCTTGGAATCACAACCAACCAATACTTGATTACCAGGTCACAGAACTCCAACGATAAAAAACAGGGAAGCAGAACTAGAGGAGTGAAATCTCTGTATGTATATGAGGTGAGGTGAGGTGAGATCAGGCAAAGTAAAACTCCACATACAGACATGAGTAGATGCACAACATAGCAAAAACTTAAGCAAGCAGAAACCCATCTTTCCACATTCATGTACCTCAGCAGAAAAATTGTGTAACTCACTTCTGAATGGGCAGCACCAGCTATATATGCATGGTTTCTCCAGTTCAACACAAAACACCAAGCTCCATCATGCTAACATAACATATTCAGGTGGGAATTCAGTATGACAGGACAACATGCTCCCTTGTAGTAACAAGTAGTACGTACTAATAATGTCTACAACTCCATGCTTGGAATCACAACCAACCAAATGGGAGTCCATACTTGATTAACCAAGCAAGATTATTTCAGCCATCGACTAAGATAAGCCACACTAAAGATGAAAGGAAGAAAAGAGACAAAAAACACAAGAGTTATATGTTCAGTCGGAAGCCTGCAGGACAAACTGTTACACTTAATTACTCTAGAACAAACAGGAATTCAGAACAAACAACCAGGAATTATATAGCATATGCACTTGTTCCTCTTGTACAAGGAGAAGCTCTCACAACTCACAAGCAGTCCAAAAGAAACAGCAAGCACAATATAATGCCTGATTCAGGGACACAACTTTAATTTAGGGAAGAACTCCCACACATACACAAAAAAAGGGGGGAAGCAGAACTAGAGGAGTGCAATCTCTATATATGAGATCAAGCAAAGTAAGATTGTAAAAAAAAAGGTGTGGAGATCAGGCAAAGTAAAACCCTGCATACAGAGAGACACAGGGTAGTAGAAGTTTCGTTGCAGAACATAGACAAAAATTAAGCAAGCACAAACCCCTCTAGTCTTTTGACATTCATGCATCTCTTGTCAGCTAATAGATAGAAAACATATATAGGGGGTCGCCCAATCAATCTTATTCTCACTAGTAGCAACATATATAGATATATAAGTAGGTAGTTCAGTTTCGATTAAAGGGGTACTAGAAAGATAGATTAGAGTTCCTTACATACATACTGGACAGATATAAAACTTGGGAGCCATGACAATATATATATATATATATATATATCCTTGGCCGCTTTCATTTTGGGCGACATGCAGGAGCCTAGCAATGGGCTCCTTAAGGGCATGCTGACTCTTTTTTTTTCTCTAAGCTATGTGCGATGCATATTTTTTTCACTAAATCAATCGCATAAGACCTCGGACGGGGTGGAGGCACCAGGGACGTCGGCGTCGGCGCAAAGCTGCGGCACGGCGGCCGGTCTAGGGCGCAGCGGCAGCTGGCTACAGGAGAGATTTCATAGCCGCACCGGGAAGGAGGGAAGAGGGAGGGGGGGCTTACCGGAGCGGGAGGGGTCCGCCGACCTGCGACGTTCGAACGCGGCGCGGTCGGTGGGGGTGGTCGCCGCCCTGGTCATACGGACTGGACCCGAGTCGCGTCGGGTCGAGTCGAGCTGGCTCGTGCGCTTGCCGCCTGTCGAGGGGCGGCGTCGAGGCGGCGGGGCAGCGGATCAGCGGCGTCGGGAGAGGAGAGGGGAAGGGGATCGAGGGCGAGGGCGAGGGGCGGCGTCGAGGCGGCGGGGCAACGGCGTCGGGAGAGGAGAGGGGAAGGGGATCGAGGGCGAGGGCGAGGGAGAGAGAGGGGATCGATAGGCTTGGCCGGGAGGAAGAATGGATGGGCGGGTGCGGCACAATACTAATGGCGCACCACCCCTCGGTGCGCCATAAGTACATCCATGCTAATGGCGCACCTCACCCTGGTGCGCCATTAGTATTTTTTTTTGACTTCTGCTCGAGCCAACAGGTTATCTACCACCTGACCTGATCCACATCAAATCCCTCTACTAGCTTGACTGGTCAGCAACCAGTTCTCACACCAAGAGGTCCTGGGTTCGATTCCCGTGCTTCACAATTTTTTTATCCATTTAAAAAGCTGTTTGATACTTATTTGTGTTTAAATATGTTCAAACTTGTTTAAATCATAACAGTAATATTTTTTTATAAGTCAGTAATAATTTTTTTAAAAATATCATCAAACAGTAATGCCGGTGGAGCGGGGGAGGGTGCGGGGGGTCGGCGGCGGCGGTTGAGTAGGGGAGGGGTGCGGGGGGTCGGCGGCGGCGGTTGAGTAGGGGAATCGAGGGTGCGGGGGGTCGGCGGCGGCAGTTGAGTAGGGGAATCGAGGGTGCGGGGGGTCGGCGGCGGCGGCCGGTGGACCGGGGGGTGCTCGGCGGTGAGTGGGACCGGATCTGGCGAGGTGGGATAGCGATAGAGATGGAGGGGGATCGAGATCGAGTGTCCATGAAATTTAAAAATATTCATGATAGTTCAAAAAGTGCCCATGAAATACAATCGAGAAATGAAGGCTACGATTTAATTAAATACAATCTTCTTGCCCTTCTTTTTCGCAAATGGAGTTCTTCTGTGGAACAGACGTCCTTTAGGTAGGGTGGTCCTGCTTCTTCTTGTGGTGTATGCTGCTACTTCATCATCGTCGTCATGTTCGATCCTCGGGTCGCCGTACTTGTCGAAGTCTTGCTCATTGGCTACTCCATCCATTCCGATGATCTTCCTTTTGCCTCTCCTCACGACAACACGACTGGGCTTTGACGGGTCGGTAATGAAGAAGCATTGGTCCACTTGGGAAGCCAGTACCCATGGCTCATTTTTCGCGGTGACGTTTGCGCCCGCGGTCTTGGATTTGGCTTCGGGTATAACCATGGTGGTGAAATACCGGTCTTCTTTTAGGACGCTCTTGGCCCATCTGACACGGAACATCGGGACCTTCTCTCCAGCGTAGCTCAGCTCCCAGATCTCCTCGATCCTTCCGTAGTATCTGTCCTTGTCGTTACCGGTGTAGGATTCCATCGTTACCCCGGAGTTCTGATAACCATCGCTCTTCATGTCCTTGGCCTCGGTGTAGAATGTGTAGCCGTTGATATCGTACGCCTCATAGGTCATCAGGTTGTGCTCGGCACCCTGTGACATGGCGAATATGAGTTGTTCTTCCGCGGAAGAATCCTCATGTAAAGGGTACGACAGAAGCTTCAGCTTGAACCAACACGTGAAACATGAGTTGTGCTCTTTGAGTATATCTCCGTCCGTCCTCTGTTGGCCTCGGTCATTGTACGTCTTCTTAATAAAGGTTTTGTGCTCTACAACCCAAGGATCGACCACGTCTATTTGTTGTAGCGCGACTAGGTTTGCTCTTTCAAAGTCGGCGAGTCGACCCTCGAAGTCGACATGCATTTCACGGCGACCCTCTCGGTGACCCCATCCAGCGAGCCTGCCGAGGTGCCTGTTGACGGGCAGACCAACGGGGTTCTTGATGCCTAGATAATTCGTGCAGTAGGAGATACACTCTTCGGTCAGAAAGCCCCTGGCTATGCTTCCCTCTGGACGTGACATGTTGCGAACGTATCCTTTGATGACACCATTCATCCTTTTGAACGGCATCATGCTGTGCAGGAATGTCGGCCCGAGTTGGATGATATCCTACACTATATGGACCAGCAGATGCACCATAACGTCGAAGAATGCGGGCGGGAAGTACATCTCAAGCTCGCATAGTATCACCACGATCTCTTCCTGTAGCCTTCTGAGTTGCCTCACGCCAATCGACTTCCGAGAGATGATGTCGAAGAAGTTGCATAGGCCAAATAGCGTTTCACGGACGTGCGCGTCCATGATCCCACGGATTGCAACTGGAAGTATCTGCGTCATCAGCACGTGACAGTCGTGAGACTTCATCCCGCTAAACTTCTGCTTCGCTGGGTCTAGGTATCTACTTATCTTCCCCGCGTAACCGTAAGGAAGTTTTACTCCTAGGAGGCAGGTGAAAAACTGCTCGATCTCCTCCTGACTTAGAGTGAAGCACGCGGGAGGGTAGTCATTTCCAGTCTTCTTGGCCTTTTTGCCTTTGCGACGACTTTCTGTGTCCTGCTTAGCCTCATCATCATCATCATATATAGCGTGAAGCTCCTGCCTGATGCCCATTGATTTCAAGTCTGCCCTTGCTTTCGGCCCATCTTTGGTCCTCTCTGGCATGTTGAGCAGGGTACCAAGCAGACTCTCGCACACGTTCTTCGTGATATGCATGACATCAAGGCTGTGAGGCACACGGTGGATCTTCCAGTACGGCAAGTCCCAGAAAATAGACCTCGTTTTCCATACCTTCAGCAGCGGCTCTGGTGCCTTTCGCTTCTTTCCCGGCTCTGGCGCCTTTTGCTTCTTTCCCGGCAGTGGGCAGTCTTTCCAATTTTTCAACAGCTTGTCTATTTCCTCGCCGCTCCTCGTACACGGGCGTTTTCGGGGTTCGGTTTCACCATCGAACAGATCCTTGCGTTTCCTCCACGGGTCATCGTTGCGAAGCCACCTTCGATGTCCCATGAACACGGTTTTCGAAGACCCGGGATCTCTATCTAGCTGGCAATACGTTGTGTCATCCATGCACCTTACGCATCCAGAAAATCCGTGGACTACCTGCCCCGCGAGATATCCGTAACCGAGATAGTCGTGCACCGTCGTGAGCAGTGCGGCTCTCATAGGGAAATATTCTTTCTCTGCGGCGTCCCACGTATTGGCTGGCGTTTTCCACAGCGTGTCTAGCTCCTCCTTCAGCAGCCCCAGATACAGATTGATGTCGTTCCCTGGTTGTTTCGGCCCTTCAATTAGCATACTCATGTGAATGTACTTCCTCTTCATGCACAACCAGGGGGGAAGGTTGTACATCCACACAAACACAGGCCAGGTGCTATGTGTGCTTCTCTGGCTGCCAAACGGATTTACTCCATCGGTGCTCGCGCCCAGCACGATGTTCCTTGGATCCTTCCCAAATTCTGGGTATTCAAAATTCAAAGCTTGCCACTGGCTTGCATCCTTAGGGTGACTCAGCATCTTGTCTTTTTTATCTATCTCCAGATCATTTGCGTCATCTTCTCGCTTCTTCTCCTCCCTATCCGCGTGCCAACGCAGGAGCTTTGCTACCTTAGGATCCGCAAAATACCGCTGCAGACAAGGAGTGATCGGAAAGTACCACACCACTTTTCGAGGAGCTTTCTTCCTCTTCTTGTATCGAGTGACGCCGCACACCGGACATATGGTAGACTCCGCGTGCTCGTCCCGATAAATGATGCAATTGTTCATGCACACATGGTATTTCACGTGCGGTAAATCCAGAGGACACACGATTTTCTTCGCCTCCTCCAAACTGGTCGGGCACTTGTTCCCCTTTGGAAGACGTTCGTGCCAGAATGACATGTTCTCGTCGAAGCATGCGTCGGTCATTTTGTGTTTTACCTTCCTCTCCAGAGCCATGAGCGTTACTTTCAAGCGGGTATCCTCGGGCCTGCATCCTTCATACAATGGAGTAACCGCGTCTAACTCAAGTTGATCCACCTTGGCTTTCTCTCGGGCGGCAGCTCTTGCGTTATCCTTCTGCTTGAGAAGCAGCTCTTGAATATTAGGGTCCTGCACCCAGCCCATCGATGGTCCACCGTCGTCTGCTCCGCCGGCATCATCATCTTCATGATCATGCCCGTCGTCTGCTCCAGCATCTTCCTCATCATCATGCCCATCGTCTACGTGATCATCTCCTGGGGATTCTTCGTCTTCTCGCCCGCCCGAGCCGCGGTAGTTGTCTTGCTGCCCTTCCTCATTTCTTGCCCGGCCCCCATGGACAACTTCGTAGTCATCTTCATCACCTTGCCACCGATAGCCATCCATGAAACCACGCAAGAGCAGGTGGTCCCGCACCTGCCCGGAATCCGGGTCCGCAATAAGGCTCTCCAGCTTGCATCTTCGACACGGACATCTTATCTCCGTCTCGTTCTTTTGAAGCATCTCGGCCTTCGCGGACCTCAAAAACCTATTCACGATGCCTTCGGTCATCGTGCGGACCATGGTCGCCTGCGGGGTAGAGCAAAACGATATTTTAGAACAAAGAAAAAATTTGGCATGACTTTCCCTAAAAATAGGACCAAAAAGAATGCTTAATGCCAAAATTATCGCCGAAACGGAAATGAATCAACATTCTGGCAAAATATTGGCAACTATCGCATTTCAAATACCGGTACACCTCCAAACACAAACACATATGCAACACCACAAACATATGCAACACCACGAACATACATAGATCTAGCTAGGCCATAAAAAGTGCATGTGCACATTGTTGTAGGGAGACCAACATAAATATAGCTTCCCCCCTTACTTACCTATTAAAACAAGGTAATTTAACCACTTAATTTGAATGAATCTATGGTGGAAATGAGGTGAAAAAGAGGAGGCACCCGAGACAAGGAGGAGGTGGAGAGAATGAAGTGGGGAGAAAGTGAGTGTGGGAAGGAGAGGCTGCCCAAAATATCTTGTTGCTGACCACTTACTAATGGCGCACCAACAACAAATGCGCCATTAGTAATCCAGGTTACTAATGGCGCACCAACGTCTGATGCGCCATTAGTAATTTTGCAAAAAAAAAACATACTAATGGCGCACTGATACAGAGTGCGCCATTACTAGTTTGAACTAGTAATGGCGCACGGTGGAGGAGTGCGCCATTAGTAGTTTTGCAACAAAAGGAATAAAAAATATAATTAAAAAAACAACATTAGTGGCGCACTCTGGGATGAGTGCGCCATTAATAGTTACAACTAGTAATGGCGCACTGTGTCTGGATGCGCCATTAGTATGTTTGGACAGGCGCGCTAGTTAAAAAAAAAATTTGGTACTAATGGCGCATCCTAGGCCTGGTGCGCCATTAGTAGTTTCAACACTAATGGCGTATCAGAAGGTGGTGCGCCATTAGTATATACTAATGGCGCACCTCTTATCTGGTGCGCCATTAGTGTCAATCCCATTTATAGCCCTTTTTCTAGTAGTGAACCATTTGGGAAAGAAACATAGGGATATTAAGACGATGGCATGCAGTTCCTTCCATACAGTGGCGGAGGTAGAGTGAGGACAGGGTGGGCCATGGCCCACCCTGAGATTGGGAAGTGTACTTTATACCATAGCAAAAAGGCTAAAAAATAAAGAAAAACTAAATTTACATGCACAGTTGCACTGTTGGCCCACCCTGGCCTAGTGGGCTAGGTCCGCCACTGCTTCCATATAGACAAAAGAGCAATAAGCATAATGAGGCAATGCTATGTTGGATTTGGGAGGGGGGGGTATGCAAGAGGGCGGTCAATGTACATATAATGCTTGTTGGGTATCTCCTTATGTGGCTTGATCCAACAATAAAAAATAAGAAGTGAAATCAAGGGTGCTAGTATATATGCACTATGAAATAAAAATCTACAACTTTCCGTGCACCAACGATTTGGAAACAAATGAAAGTATATTCAACCAATGTCAGTGGTTTCTTCCATGCCAGCAATGGAGCATCAAGCTTATAATTAGGCATGTCTCCCCATGGAGTGGAAATGGTACGTGGCTCCCAATGAGGTGTAACGCGCCGAGAAATGGAAAGAAATAACAATAAATATATAGACAGAGGATTAAAATAAAGTTGAAATGGACGGGGATAATCGGAGGTGTGTGTGTGTGGGGGGGGGGGGGGTTGGGGATAACGAATGTAGGTGCTCATCTACAAATAACAGAACGTGACCGGAGGTGGAAGGATCTACGTTGTGACATGGGTGACCATTATGTAGCAGTTTTTAGTTTGGTCTCACATGTGTAGTTAAAAAATCGAAACAAAGATGGCCGACTTACAGATATATTAGGCATGCCTTATTAGTGGACAACATATTTCCACATCAGACAAGGTGCAATGTAATAGAGGTGCTACCTCCTCCCCAAGAAAAGTCTAGGGTTCCCCTCTTTCCTGCCGGAGCCGTCGTCGGTCCGCCTCGTCTCCTGTGGCCTTAGGGCCATGGCGGCACAGTAGATCTCGGCCCTTGCCGGCGAGAGGACTCTGTTTTCAGTTGTTCCTTCATGTTTTGTTAGGGTTTGTGTCCTGCTCAGGATGACGAGACGGCGGCGGCTCCCTGAAGATGGAATAAGGTTCTCCCCACCTAGCTTCCGTCTCAATGGTGTGTCTAGCACCGTCAGTGGGCGTGTGGACATGTGTCTCCGGCGGATCTGTCCTTGGTGGATTTGCTCGGATCTGGTTGTAGTTCATCTACGTTCATGTGTTTTCAGGTTGGATCCTTCATTGGCGGTGATTGCTGTGTGGTTACGCTGGTCCTATGGGGCCTTAGCACGACGACTTCCTCACTGTCCACTAGAAGAAGTTGTGCCCGACTCCGGCGAGGGAGGGGCAATGACGATGGAGCACCTTCGGCTCGCTTCAGTGCTTGTAGTCGTCTCTAGGTGGTCTACGGTTCTGGATGTAATTTGTATTATTTCTGATGTTGTATTGTCATGATTGAAAATGAATAGATTGGAAGTTTTCTCACAAAAAAGAAAAACCAAAACAAAGAACATTTTTGCGCCAAGATTTTGGAGCCAATGCGAAGTATACTGACTTAGACAATGATCTCAAGCAATCCTTTCTAGCTTTCCCCCCTTAATTTCAATACAAAATCCATTTTGAAATGGTACCTAACATTGGTAGATCTGCCTAGCTAGAGTAAATTGCACAAAACCACCACAATTATGCAAAAGTCATCAAACTGCATGTTTTGTGGTGGTTTTTTTCCTGAAGAATTGATAACTTTGACTCAATGTGGCGGTTTTTTGCAATTCACTCGGCTAGCTAGCATGAGCATATAGCATAGACAAGCATAGACGAGACGATGATGGATGGAATCGTGAATCAGGCGGCAGCGTTGGTTGTCCTGGGGACGTACTTGCGGAGCCAAATCTCACGTTGTCCGATGGAGATCCTGACGACCCTCTTGCCGTTGAGTACGAGCTTCACAATCGCCTCGGTCTTGAAGATGATCCGGCCATACATGGGCATGTGGCCTCCCTTGGTCTTCTCCATCAGCACCCTCACCACGCAGTCACCCCACTTCCTGCACCCACGCACCTCCAATCATCAGACACGATGCAGTTCCAATCATCGTGCATGCATATCTTAGTAGATAAGTACTTGTGTTTGTGTATAAACTTATTCAATAGATCGAGACATCTAGGAGTGTATCTAAGTGCACACTTACTGCCTGAAGTACTCGAAGATCTCCTCGCGGTGGAGGGCATTTCCCTTGGAGAAGGTGATGAACATGGAGCGGCAGTCCTCCGGCATGGCCACTGGTTGGGAGATGTAGGGTGCCGTGAGCTCCGGCGGGATGACCATCAGCCCTGTCTCGGACCTCCGGAGCAGGACATGCTGGCGGTCGTCAAATACAAACTTGCCGGCACCGTCGAGGAAGTGGGCGACGCCGCGGACAACGAGGTCCTGGTGAAAGGCAAAGAAGCCCGGCTCGATGTGGACACCGCCTTGCATGCAGAGTGCAGAGATGAGCGGGATGGGCGGGAGCGCAGGCACCTGGTGGCGGAGGCAGTCGAGGACGGCGTTGGCCTCTTCTGCGACGACGGCGACGGCGTCGGGCGCCATGGCTGGGACGTGGTGTATGGCGGAGATGGTGCCTTGGTCCAGCCACACCAGCAGCGCCACCGCGTTCTGGGCTTTCTCCGGGCTGCCGCACACGGACAAGAACCGCTCGTATGCCTGCCGTGCGACGCTGTACATGTACAGCACCTCGCGCACCGTCATCGCCGCCATGGTTGCTCTTGCACCAGCCGGCTGGAGAAGAGGGGATGGATGGCCGGCCTTAGAAGAGAAGCTAGCAAGAGCGGAGCTGGAAGGGGTGATGGGTCGATGGGGAATGGACCGATATTTGTATCTGTTCCGGCGACGCGGCTGCGCTCCGGCCGATGGAAGGTTTAATGAGGTGCCAAAAATGGGCTAGCGGGAAACAGCTCTCTTTGAATCAATTGCTCTTTGTTCGTTAGTTGGTTTTACATCATCTTTTGTTTTCAGTTCGTTTTACATCCTAAAAAGTATACATGTGTATCCTGCTAAATTTGCACTCCCTTTTTCCTTGGTACTGGTTAATGTTATGCTCACCATTTTTTGTGTTCCTTTTCTAGGTTTTCTTCGGGTTTTTGTTTTCTTTGTTTCCTTTTCTTTTTGCACCGGGTTTTCTTCGGATTTCTCGTTTTCTCCATTTTCTTCTCTTTTGTTTCTTTTGTTTCTTTCCTGGTTTTTATTCTTCCCTCGTTATACTTCGGTTTTCTTTGCCTTTCTGATTGGTTTTCTTTGTTTTCTTTCGTTTTTCTTCAACACATATCTATTTTTTATTGTGTTTGTTCGGTTGTTTCTTGCTTTCTTTTGTTTATTTGTAGTTTTCATATATCTTAACTTTTTATTTTTTTGGTCGTTAGGCTTCAGAGTTTTTTCAGGTACTTTCTCTTTGGTTTCTCCTTTGTTTCTTTCATGGTTTTCCAAATATTAACATTTTTTGAATACCTGTTTTATATTCACATATTAACATTTTTTAAATATGAGCTTAACATTTTTCTAATACTTGGTCAACACATTTAATATTTCTCAAATACTTGTTTATTTTTTTCCAAACGCAACATTTTCTGAACACATGGTTCAATTTTTTTCACACGCATTGTTTATTTTTCGTATACATGAGGAACATTTTATTTATAAACATTTAACATTTTTCAAATGCTTGGTTAATTTTTTTAATATATGGTCACATTTTTCTACAGATTTTAATTTTTTTAAAATGCTTGATTAACATTTTTCAAATAGAAGATTAATTTTTTTTTAATACAAGGTCAACATTTTTTCTGTACAAATTTTAACATTTTCAAATGCTTGATTAACGTTTTTCAAATACAAGTTTGGCATTTGTTGAATACATGGACAACATTTTTGCTATACACATTAAAAAAATTCAAATGCTTGATTAATTTTTTCGATATAATTTTTTAACATTTTTTAAATATATTATCAACTTTTTTACACACATTCTACATTTTTTGTATACATGAGAAACATTTTGTTTACACACATTTCACATTATTCAATTGCTTGGCTAAGAATTTTTCCATATATATTATGTAATTTTTTAAATATACTTATTCAGATTATGCAGATGTATAACCTAAATAAAATAAACAAAAAAAATGTGAAAAACACGAGGACGTGGCCTCCCGCGAGGTTCGGCCGTCCCATTTTTTGAGGATCCTGATGGGAGAGCACGCTAGATGTCGCTATAAGCAAGATATAGCGCTGCCTCCGATTAGATTGCGACCTAGCGACAATGGCAGAGCTTTGGCAAGACCATGCTGGGCCAATGCCTCCTAGCCTAAGATTTTTCTTTTTCTTCTGAATACCCTTGTTAAATGGGCTAAACCTTTACAAAAACCAGTTTAAAACTTGTTTTGCTTGCCCTCCCAATCCATTTACCGATTAGTATTATGGCCCAAACTCCGCTACTGGCGAGCTAAGCCTGTGTAGGAGTCCATTGTCCGTTCAACTACCACGGTGTCCAAAAAACAAGGCCTAACAAAGTGGGAAACAACCTAGACTCCTAGAGTTCATCATGTGGATTGGTTTGGTTTCACATCATTGTGTGCACTAGTAAGTAATACATGCATTGCACGTGAAAACTTAAAATAATCAAAGTGTGACCAAATTCGGACATATCTTATTGTAATAAGTGTATAATGTTTTAAGGCACATGGATGAACTATAAGATGCATATTTAGTTCTTTTAGTCCATTCCACAAAAAATATCACACTATAGCTACAAAAAACTTGAAAACGTCATGGTATGTACTAAAAACACTTGGGTAAAAATATATCTAGCACATTTTTCTATAGGAAGTGTCTCTTTTAGGTACTTCATATTAATTAAATTTAATATAAAAGACATAAATACCTAATGTTGCATCACAAAGATAGGTAAGATTTATGATGTACGTCTATAGCCTTGAATACAAAATATAATCACAAAAGGAGAAAAGCAATGACAATTCTGATGTCTTCCTGATTTTTCTTCTCATGTTTATTTAACTACGCTCTTCAAGTTCTCTGGGTTACTTCGCTACAAATAATGTTTTAGATGGAAAGAAAAAATAGTTTATGATAGTGATACCACGTTCTTTCTTAAATAACGTTATTGGTATGGGTGCACTGTATTTTTATGTGGCCTACCAAATTTGGAAAAGATATACAATACAATAGACATAGCAAGGAAAACAACTCCATATATCAACAAAGGATAGAAATGGTGCGGCAATGCGCAGCTTTGCTTCTAGTATTAGTCTGCTGTACCAGGGTGTCGATATGTCAAGATGTCAACAATGATGGTGTTAGAGCCAAAGTGCTAATAATGTATTGTCAAACTAGTGTGAGTGATTAGGACGTTTCCCTCCTCCATGTCTCACTTCTCACGGTCAACACAAACAAGTTCAGGGAGGCTATCTTTCTCATTATTTTGTATAATAGATTTTAAAATGTATCTCTTCTCTTCAGTCATATATTTTTTCCCTAATAGGACACCATGTTCTTGTATGAAGCCTGTGAGAATTCTTCACAGATATGTTTCATGGGAGTATAATCATGAATCCTATTTTATAGTATGAGTGTTTCTCCCCATCTCATCACTCGTTTGTTCTGTGCCTTTTCTATCTCTACAATTCTTGTTTGTCTCTCAAGTGACCATCTTCGACAAGGTTAGTGTAAGAAGTGGATATGTTCTCTATGGTGCTTTTGATTCATGACTCATTTTCTGAGTCGGCCGGGTCCACAGGTTCGGTATGATCTAGCTGCACCTTGATGACCCACAAGTATATGGGATTAACCTTATTCCTTTCGATAAGTAAGAGTGTCGAAACCAACGAGGAGCAGACGAACGAATTGATAGGTAGTTTTCAGCCAGGTTTCACTACAAGTGTTGTAAGATAGTTTTGATAGATATTTGATAGCAAGATAAATAGTAACAAGGTAACAAGTAACAAAAGTAACAAAGTGCAGCAAGTGTCACAATCCATAATTGTGCTAAGGACAAGCTGTGGTGTTTTTTATAGTGAGTAGCCGCTCTTGAGGACACACCGGAATATTGCCAAGTTCCTTTCACCACGATTCATTGAATTAACATTCATTGTCTTGATAAGTGTTATGTGGGTGAACCGGAGCTAAGGTGTTGTCCTAACTTGAACGATAACCTACTTATGATTATACTCTCCAGACAAGCATCCACAACTACAATAGAAGTAATTAAGATAAATCTAGCCATAACATTAAACAATTGGATCCAAAACAACCCCTTACGTAATAATTCACAAACTAGGGTTTGAATTTCTATCACTCCCGCAACCCATCATCTACAAACTAATTTATCAATGCCTTCCCCTAGGACCAAAGATGTGAATGGTCATGTAGTTGATGTTCACACAACACCACTAGAGGAAGAATAAGAAAACATAATATCAAAACATGAACGGGAATTAACTTCACACGATTACTAGTAACAAGACTTCTTCCATGTCCTCAAGAACTAATGGAATGACTCACAACTCATCAAATTAATCATGATTAGTGGGTGTAAATATATGATTAAAATTCTAAACATATTAATCTTCCACCAACAAAACCATAAGCATGAACTACAGGATGTAATAAACACCTACAAGCACTCCTAGGTACCAATCTGAGGTTTGATACAACGATTGAAAACGAGAAGAACTAGGGTTCGGAGATGAGATGGTGTTGATGAAGATGATAATTCCCAGATGAACGGAGTGTTGGTGATGATGAAGGCTTCGATTCCCCCTTCCTGATGGAAGTTTCCTGGCAGAATCGCTCTGCCCGAGAGAAAAAGTGTTTCGTCGAAGTTCCGCCTCGCAGATTTTTATGATTTTTTCTAGGGAAAATGTGATTTTGTAGCCATAGGACATCGGGAGATAAGTCACCATGGGCCCACACGACATGCCCTAGGGTGGCATGCCACCAGGACGTGTGGAGCCCTAGCGGGTCCCCTTTTGCCCATTAGTTTTTGCTCCATAATTCATCATATATTTTGAAATAATTCTCCTAAAATCCACGCTGCATTTTGAGGTCCGGAGAATCAACTTCTCTTTTGTTGCATTTTCAGGTCAGATTTGTCCACCAATCACCGTCTCTTTGTTTTCCTTGTATTTTAAGAGAGACAAGACATTAGAATTGCATCATATTGTGAAATATATCATTTAAATAGGATAAATTATACTAAGAAATAGTGATGCAAAATGGACGTATCAGCTTCCCTGAGCTCTCCGCTTGTCCCCAAGCGAATACCGAGCTCATTAAAGTTTATGGAGAGAGGTGTCGATAATAAAAAAATATGGACATGCCAACATCATATTTACTAACACCATTATATATCATAAACAACAACTCTTCATCATAAAACTTCTCATGATCAAGTAGCAATCCATTCACATGTTAATGTGCAAACAATAAATTCTCTTGAAATCCAACAAACTATGTTCTCAGTTATTAAACAATTACAATTCATCTTATTTTTTCAAAAGAGTCTATGTAAGATCTTTTTTAGCAAACTTCACATACTCAAGTATCATATAGTCTTCTAATGATTGCGGACACTCAGAAGCATATTATTAGAACCAACAGTTTCAATCAAACACAAAGAAAGATAGGGGTTTAATGATGCACCACCCAACTTACTTGTCACAAGGATAATTGTCAGTGGTAATAACTCATGATCATATATATTCAACTGGATATATGTGCCTGGATCATTCCCCAACATAGTGCAATGTTTGCCAAGTGGAGAATATTTTAGGTTGGAATAAGAGAAGTTGACTCAAACATAAAAATAAAGTTGATGGAAAGGGTAAAATGAAAGACCGTTCGTAGAGGGAAGCAGAGGTGTCCATGTGCTTTTGAGTTGGATGTGTGAAAAAGAACATCGCTTTAACATTGCCCGTGTGATAGTAATCATTATTTCTCTTTTATTACTTTACCATCACAAGTTCATACAAAGCTTATTTGCCTTCCAATTTTTATTGCATCCATTGATGAAAACTTACTTGAAGGATCTTACTCAATCCATAGGTAGTTATAGTGGATTTTTTGGGAAGAAACTGAGTTTAGGGTTTTTGGATGCACAAGTGGTATTCCTCCTTAGTGTGGACGTATTTGGCTAGCAAAGATTATAAACAAATACAATATGTTGGAGGATCCACAATATAAATTCTATGTAAATATAGATAAACATAACTCATTACATTGTTTTTCTTGTCCAACACCAACTATTTGATCAAGCGTGAAAATATTCATTGAGGGTTCACAATCACAAAATATGTCCAAGATAATATATTTGCATGTGAAATTTCTCTTCATTGTACTAATCTTTCATGGATTGTTCAAATGACCAATGTTTCATTTGTTAAATTTCAATAGATTTTACTTCCTAAACCCAATGTGAAGACACTACTTCCCATAAGATCAGCATATGAAATTGAATTGCAATGCTAGGATACACAATAAAGAAAAAGAAAACAAGATACTCATGCTATTAGTTATTATAGATACTCTCACCAATGGATACAACAAACCCATGAAGGGACAATAGCACACATTGTAATCAATTTCATACTACAACTTTTACTAAACCACAATAATAGATAATAATAATAATGATAAAGGTTGTGATACGATACTAGGGAACTTCCCCCAAGCTTGCAACAAGCCAAGGGTGGTGCCCATACCCAAGTACTCAAGTTTCCTTGTTTGGTGATGGCAGTGGTGATGGAACACGCTTGTTATCCTTCCTCCAAGGCATATGTTCTCCATCAAGAAAAGAAAAGGTGGTCTCCGGGATCTTAAAATTTGCAGCCAAACCCATCATCTTGAACTTGGTTTCATACTCATAGTTTTGATTATGCAGATCACAATTTTGAGCTTGGAGATCTTCAAGTTTCACGTGGAGGCGATCAATTGCTTCCCAAGTCTTGGCACTATCTCACTTCTGTCACGGAGAAATTCCGTGACCATGATGTGGCTTGCATCTAGTCCACGCTCCACCATCCTCTGTCACTTGAAGAGTTCTTGCTCCACGTCCCTGAGCCTAGCCTTCTCGTCTCCTTCCTTCTTGGGCCCTTCAATATCCTTGATGTGCAACACCCCATCCCTATACTCCAAGGTTTTAGGATGCATCATAACCTTCACAAAGAACTGGTCCTTTGAGGAGCTTGATGACAACATAGCGATGTAGCTCCTGGAACCCTGGCAGAAACAAGGTCAAAACAAAAACAGGAGGAAAACTTGTGATACATATATTAAAACATCTGAGGGAATTTATAGGAATTTTTCATGTGAAAAACAAGCATACATGAAAGATACGGAGTCTGGAAGGTCTACGGGGGCCCCACACGTCCACACGGCGCGCCCTAGGGGGGAGCCACCAGGGCGTGTGCACCCCTGGTGCACCCTAGTATCCTTCTTTTTTCCAAAAATTATTAAATATTCCAAAAGTGACATATATATATATATATTATTTTATGAATTTTTAAAGTTAGTATACTTATCGTACCACGTACTTATTCCTTTTACTGGTTCTGGAGGCTTGACGGATGGTTTCTTCTATGGATTCTTCCGGTCTAATTACTTGAGTAATGTCCTAATCTATGTTAATGGGATTACCTATAGTATAATTTTTTAATCTTTGCCCATTAACTAACTTTGGTTTATCTTCTTTGGCGTTATTGATCTTGATAGCTCCGGAATGGTAAACTTCTTCGATGATATATGGACCTTCCCACCTGGAAAGAAGTTTGGCTGCAAAATGTCTAAACTGAGAATTGTACAAAAGAAATTTATCAGTAATGTTAAAATGCCATTTCTAAATCCTTTTATCATGCTATATTTTAACTTTTTCTTTGAACAACTTGGCATTTTCATAAGCTTCTATTAACCTCTTTTCTCCAACAAGTTCAAAATCATAGTTAAGATATTTAATTTCCCAATAGGATTTATGGTCTAGCTAGATTGGTAAATGACATGCTTTTCCATAAACCATTTTAAAAGGGGACATCCCCATAGGATTTTCATAAGCAATTCTATATGCACAGACTGCATCATCTAGTTTCTTAGACCAGTTCTTTCTAGATTTATTAACAACCTTTTCCCAGATTAATATAATTTCTCTATTAGTTAACTCAACTATTGCAAGTTTAGCCCGTTAACAAGCACAATTAAATTCTATTTTAGCAGCTAAAGCTGATTCAAACGTATGGATTGGACTTTGTGAAAGAAAGAAAAAAACAGATTTAAATGCCCAAAAGCTGCACTGAGGAGCGAAGAAGAGTACACCAAGTCACTATAGACAAGTATAAAATCTCCACTCAATAGTGATCTACCATCTCTGCTGATAAACGACATGCCCGTTAATGGAGCCTTCATTGGCAGCATAGTAGTGACAAGCACTGAACCTTTCAATGGAGGTGTTTAGCCGCCCATCAGTAAAAGATGATTTTATAGTCATGGTGCGTGGCTCCAAATGAGGTGTTACATGCCAAGAAAAGACGGGTAAGAACTGGACTATGAGAGGACTAGAATAAGCAGAAATGGATAATGAAAATTAGAGGCGGGGCATTGTCGGAAGGTGTACGTAGATATGGTCAGTGTCCAAACAATGCCACCGTGGGATCTATGCCGTGACATGGGTGGTCGTTGTATAACGATGATTGCTTTTGCTCTATTAGATATGCAATTTTGAATAAATAATTATAACTTTGTGCACCAAGGTTTTTGGAGAGTAAGCAAAGGATACCTAGGTGACATGTGGTTTCTTCAGTGGCAGCATGGAAGCTGCAAGAGCACATGCAAGTATAGAAAACATACGACGCAAGTCAGACATGTCTAACGTGATTCGACCCAATAGTAAAAAGATATTTCATTATTATTTGAAACAATGTGCACAAAGCAGGGTGCATGTAAATATGCAATGTGAAATAAAAACCTAGAAGTTATGTGCACTAACCGTTTAGGAAAGAAACCGAAGGATATCGAGAAAATGGCATGCGGTTCCTTCCATACCGACAAGCGACAAAGGAGCAACAATCTTAATTAGACGGTGGTATGTTTGGGGATGGGGGTGGGGGTATGTAAGCAGGTGCTCAATAGCGAAACAGTGGAACCCGACGATCTATATCATGACATGGTTGACCGATGTATAACGATTGTACTTCTTGCTCGGTCTGATATGCAGTTTCAAATCACAATTAGGGACTTTTGCATGCCAAGGTTTTGTGTGTGGGGTGGGGGGGGGTGGGGGGGGTGGGGAGCCAATAATACCAAGCTGGCAAGGTAGGCAATGAAGTCACATGGTTTCTCCAATAATACCGATGCCACCAAAGATAAGGAGGAATAAGCTTTTCGTTCAGTCTCATGCGGTTCTTTATTTCTTCTAAGTTGTATCAAGCACAAACAATTAAACGACCTTGTATAGAACATATGACAAAGCACACGCAAGTATAGAAAATATATAATGCATGTGGGGTATGTATGTGGCTTGATCCAATAGTCGAAAAATAAGAAGTAAAAAATCAGGGGTGTCGACATATATGCAACGTGAAATAAAAACCTACAACTCGTGCACCAATTATTTGGGAAAGAAATTAAAGGATAATTAGACAACGGCAAATGTTCTTCCACGCCGACTAGCTAGCTTAATTAGGCATGCCTCCCTCTCTCAAGGATCTAGGCGATGATGTGATCGCCCGTCAAGGTTCTGGTGACGCGACACCGCAAAGCAAAAAGGTTTTGGTGACCCGAAGGAGCTAGGCGATGACGTGATCAAATGGTTTCTTTAGTAGAGAATTAAGAGCAACTAACCTTTTCTTCCAATCTCAAGCACATCTTTCTTTCTTTTAAACACAACATTACAAATCTTATTTGAAGTTGTACGCCACAAATCCATAATTGGTAGATCTGGCTATAATGACCATAGACGAAACAAGGATTATATGGATTCCTCGATCAGGCAGTGGCCTTGGTTGGCCTCGGGATATACTTGCGGAGCCAGATCTGACGATACCCGATGGAGATCTTGACGAGCCTCTCGCTATTGAGCACCAGCTTCACTATCGCCTCGGTCTTGAAGATGATCCGGCCGTACATGGGCATGAGGCCTCCCTTCGTCTTCTCCATGAGCACCCTGACCACGCAGTCACCCCACTTCCTGCACCCATGCACCTCCAATCATCAGACATGATCATCATGCATGCATGCAGATCTGAGTAGATCCACCTATATAAACTTAATCAATAGTTCTAGACATCGAGTAGAGTGTATCTCATTCTCAGTGCACACTTACTCTCTGAAGTACTCAAAGATCTCCTCAGGGTGGGGTGGCATGCCCTTGGAGAAGGTGATGAACATGGAGCGGCAGTCCTCCGGCACGGCCACAAGCTGGGAGGTATAGGGCGCCATGAGCTCCGGCGGGTTGCCCACCAGCCCGGTTTCGGACTTCCGGAGCAGGACGTGCAGGCGGTCATCAAAAACAAACTTGCCGGCACCGTCGAGGAAGTGGGCGACGCCGTGGACGACGAGGTCCTGGTGGATGGCGAAGAAAGCCGGCTCGATGCGGACGCCGCCTTGCATGCAGAGCGCCGAGATGAGCGGGATGCGCGGGAGCACGGGCAACTGGTGGCGGAGGCACTTGAAGATGGCGTTGGCCTCTTCTGCGACGACGGCGACGGCGTCGGGCGCCATGGCTGGGACGTGGTGTATGGCGGAGATGGTGCCCTGGTCCAGCCACACCAGCAGCGCCACCACGTTCTGGGCCTGCTCCGGGCTGCCGCACACGGACACGAGCCGCTCGTACGCCTGCCGCACGACGCTGTACATGTACAGCACCTCGCGCACCGTCACGGCAGTCATGGTTGCTCTGGTTAATTGGTTGCTTCCACCGGCCGACCGGAGAAGGTAGCTAGCTAGCTCTAGCTAGGCGATGGATGGCCGGCCGGAGAGGAGCAAGAAAGAGATGATGGATTGATGGGTCGATGGGGAATGGGCCGGTATTTGTAGGTTCTCCTGCTCCTGGTACGGCGACGCGGCTGCGCTCCGGCCGGTGGAAGGGTTGATGAGGTGCCAACAATGAGCTGGCGGGAAACACTCTCTTTGAATCCGTTTCGAACGCCTGCATGAACGTAGTTGCAATTCGTTCGTTGGCTGGTTTACATCCTTTTTTGATTTTTAGTTCGTTTTACATCCTATAAAACATATACACTGTCGTTTCTTAACCACTTTGGATGCGGCGCAACACTTGTATATCCTTTTAAATTTGCACTACTTTTTTTGGAGTAAATTGCTCAAAGCCAACATATTTGTGGCTAGGGTACTGAAAAACTACTGCTTTTGCCAAAAATAACATGAGACCACCAACTCTGCGTAAAGTGAGTAACAAACTGCACTGATTCGATATTAAGCCGTGTCTAACAGCAAAACTGACGGGTGGGACCCGTCTTTCTGGGCTGATGTGGCGAAGACTAGTCCTAGTCAAAGTTTGACCCCATGAGCTGGATAGGGGGTCCCACTTGTCTGTCTCACACCTCCTTCTTCCTCAATTTTTTCACTCCCTAAACTTCTCGCCGGCTCCATCGGCAAGCCTGCCGGTAAGCCCCGCCTGACCTGAAGAAGGGGCGCCCGCCGGCAAGCCCCGCTCCGCGCCCGCCGGACCTGAAGGAGGGGCGCCCGCCGGCAAGCCCTGCCCCGCGCCCGCCGGACCTGAAGGAGGGGCGCCCGCCGGCAAGCCCCGCCCCGCGCCCCCGGACCTGAAGGAGGGGCGTCCGCCGGCAAGCCCCGCGCCGCGCCGCCGGACCTGAAGGAGGGGCGCCCGTCGGCAAGCCCCGCCCCGCGCCGCCGGACCTGAAGGAGGGGCGCCCGCCGGACCTGAAGCAGGGGCGCCCGCTGGCAAGCACTGCCCCACGCCCGCCTGACCTGAAGCAGGGGTGCCGGACGGCAAGCCCCGCCCCTCGCCCGCCGGACCTGAAGGAGGGTTGCCCGCTGGCAAGCCCCGCCCCATGCCGCCGGACCTGAAGGAGGGGTGTCCGCCGCAAGACCCTCCCCGCAACCGCCGAACCTGAAGGAGAAGCACCCGCCGGCAAGCCCCGCCGCGCGATCGCCTGACCTGAAGCAGGGGCGCCCGCCGGCAAGCCCTGCCCAGCTTCCCCCGCATGCCCGACCCGCCGCTTCTCCGGCTTCCCTCGCGGCGGCAGCACCACGCATGTCGGGGCAGTTTAAGGTCCGCCGCTTGCTGTTTCTCCCACGGCCGTTGCTTGCTGCTTGCTTCTGCTTCCGCCGCCGCTTGTTGATGTCCCGTCGCCACCGCTTGCTCCTACTCCGGTGGCCTCTGCTTGCTGCTGCTCTCGATGCCACCACTTGCTTATGCTTCCGCCGTCATCACTTGCTGCTGCTCCCGCCGCTGCTTGCTGCTACTCCCACGGCTGTCGCTGATCCACCAGCAACGAGGACAACAGCGCAAGCTCATCAGGGCAGATTAGAGGGGAGGAAGAAGGAGAAGAGGGGAAATAAAATGTGTGGCTGACAGGCGGGACCCCATCCACCTCAGCAGGTCAATACATTGACTAGGATTAGTCTTTGCCACATCAGCCCGACAGACAGGCCCCACCAGTCAGTTTCGTTGTTAGACGCGGCAAGTTCTGAATTAGTGCGATTTGTTACTTACTTGCCGCAGTGTTGGCGGTTTTTCGTAGTTTTCAGCAAAAGCGGTGGTTTTCTAGTACCCTAGCCATAAATGTGGTGGCTTTGAGCAATTTACTTTTTTTTGGTACTGGTTAAATGTTATACTCGCCAGTGTTCACATGTTATACTTTTCTTTTCGATTTCATATACATACACATATCAGTCACATTATTATTTCTTACTTTCTATATAAACTTCGTTTTCTAGACCCATCGACCACTTCCACCGCTCTAGCTACCTTTCCCATTCATCCTCGACCCACAATGCATATATAGCATAATTGGTGCAAGCATCAAGTCGAGGCATCACTCAATCCGATTAGATGGGTGCAACTACGTGCCGCCTGCAGCGAGTCCTAGCCACTGCTCGCCTGCAGGGAGCACATCCTGATGGATTAGATTGGTTTCACATGCTTAGAGAAAACAGAAGATAACTAGTGAAAACTGAAGAAATAAACAAAAAACGAGAAACAAAGAAAACAAAGAAAACCAAACAAAAAAACAATGAAAAGGAAAAGGAAAAAAAATATGAAAAACCGAAGGCAACCATGCAAAATGGTGAAAACCAGAACAAACAAAGCTACAATAAATGGCCGACCTAGTAGAGGGGCTGCTAGACGTGAGACGTAACTCTGCCTCGGAACAGACATATATAGCGTTGGCGCGATTAGATTGCGAGCTGACCTTTTAGGCAAGATTGCGAGCTAGCTTTTTTTAGGCAAGTTTGCGAGCTAGCTACAATGACAGAGCCTCGAGAGGGCCATCTTAGAACCAAGCAGGAGTAGGGTTTTACACCGCGAGGTAGCCTGAACGATCTGGACTCCTCGTCTCGCCCGACCCGCTCCCGCGAGCGGGCGGGCGATACCCTACATCGGCCGCCGCCAGCCGCCACCCCTCCTAGACCCCCCCCCCCCCCCCCGCCGCCGCCTGAGTGTGCCGCCGGGCAAAGCAAGGCCAGCATCGCGGTGGCTGGCCCTTTTCATCCTTCGCGCGGGGAGGGCTGGCACCGGACGGCCCTCCTCGGGCGTTTGTGCACCGCTGGGCTGGGGGTGGCGACGGTGGCGGCTGGTGGAGGCACGTGGTGGGCTGTTGGGAGGTCAGCGGGGCGTGCCTGCGTTGTGGGCTGCGTCGGGGCGGTGGCTGCCCGATCCAGATCTGGCGGGTTGCTCCTCCTGCTGGTTGCACGTGGGCGGTGCGGGCCTAGGCGACGAGGTGCAGCTATACCGGCGACCCTTGGGCACTGGTGGTGGTTGGAGTGGGGGCGCGCCACGGTGGGCTGGCCAGCGGCGTCGGCAGCTTGGTTGGCCTCATCCAAGGTACGGGTCGGTGCGGGTGGTGGCGCAAGCTTGGTGTCCTCCCCGTGTCGGTGGCGCTGGGTGGTGAATGCAGGCCTCCTTCCCCTAGATCTAGGCCGGCAGCATGGTGGCGAGCCGGGTCTCGTGCTCGGGCTGATCTTGGCGAGGCCCGGGGAGAGTCGGAGTTGACCCTTCGGGTTGGTGTGCTTGGGCTCGATCCTGGTGGTGCCGGTGGGTGTGGAGGTTCTTTTCCTTGTGGGTACGGTGTGAGTTGGTGGTGGTCGGGGATCTGCTACAATTTCAGGCAGATCGGTGCTAAGAGCCATGGACATGGCGTCGTGCGAGCGCTCTCGGCGGCGACCGTCGGGAGTCACGGGGCAGTGTCTTCTCCGGTCCACCGGGATTGGCTGGAGACGCAGGCATGGGTGCCTCCTATTGTGGAGGCGTCGACCCATACTCTGTGGCTGATGCCAGGCTAGGAGTGAAAGGAGATCCCTTTTACTCATCCTACCATGGTGGATGCACCGTGACGTGGATGGTTAGTGGAGCCTTGGACATGGATGATGAGGTAGCGGCCCCGGATGGCGGTCCGCATGGTTGACTCTCCGGCGGGCACCATGGCGGCGGTGATGGCACTCTCTCTTGGTCGTGTGGGTGGCAAGAGGTGGTGCAGTGGGTGGCTCAAGAGACCTCGTTTAGGGACAAGGTGGAGTTGCAGAGCGAAAGCTCGGCGCTTTATCGCCGACAACGGCAACGCTCGCGGGTGCCATTAACTTCCTGAAGACGTCGCCGTGGTGCTCCTCTCCGTGTCCGGGTTCCGGGTGAAAACCTATGTCTATTGGGACTCGGCAACGGCGACACCTAGTGCCGTTTTCCCTCCTGGGGGCGTTGTCGTGGAAGTTAGGTGCTATAGGGCTTAGGGTGGTGTTGTTCTTAGTTCTTCCTATACTCTATTTCGTTTGTGTAGCCATGTGCGTGTTGCGTGATCAGTTAGCCTGGGATCGACATTGTTGGAGGGCTACCCCATCCCCTTGTATCGTTCGGTCGTGTACTCTGGTTGGTTGGTGCTTCATATATAAAGTGGGGCGAAAGCTTGTTTCGAGGAGGAGAGGGCCATCTTGGAACACTTCTTCCTAGCCTAAGATTCTTTTTCTTCTGAATACCCGTTGTTAAATGGGCTAAATCTGTACTAAAACCAGTCCAAAATTTGTTTTTTTGCCCTCAAAGTCCATTTACCCACCGGGATCATGGCCCGAGCTCTGATATTGGGGAGATAAGTGATGGAAACATGCCCTAGAGGCAATAATAAAATGGTTATTATTATATTTCCTAAATCATGATAAATGTTTATTATTCATGTTAGAATTGTATTGACCGGAAACTTAAATACATGTTTGAATACATAAACAAACACCATGTCCCTAGCGAGCCTCTACTAGACTAGCTCGTTGATCAAAGATGGTTAAGGTTTAATGATGGACATGAATTGTCATTTGATAACGGGATCACATCATTAGGAGAATGATGTGATGGATAAGACCCATCCATTAATTAGCTTAGCATAATGATCGTTCAGTTTGCTGCTATTGCTTTCTTCATGTCAAATACATGTTCCTTCAGCTATGAGATTATACAACCCCCAGATGCCGGAGAAATACCTTGTGTGTATCAAACGTCATAACGTAACTGGGTGATCATAAAGATGTTCTACAGGTATCTCCGAAGGTGTTTGTTTCGTTGGCATAGATCGAGATTAGGATTTGTCAGTCCGAGTATTAGAGAGGTATCTCTGGGCCTCTCGGTAATACACATCATAAGCTTGCAAGGAAATGACTAAGGAGTTAGTCACGAGGTGATGTATTACGGAACGAGTAAAGAGACCTAATATGGACAAAGGGAATTACGTATGTTGTCATAACGGTTCGACCGATAAATATCTTCTTAGAATATGTAGGAGCCAATATGGGCATCCAGGTTCCTCTATTGGTTATTGACCAGAGAGGTTTCTCGGTCATGTCTACATAGTTCTCGAACCCGTAGGGTCCGCACGCTTAACGTTCGTTGACGATATAGTGTTATATGAGTTATATGATTTGGTGACCTAATGTTATTCGAGGTCCCGGATGAGATCACGGACATGACGAGGAGTCTCAAAATGGCCGAGAGGTAAAGATCGATATATAGGACAATGGTATTTGGACACCGAAAGTGTTTCGGGACGTACCGGGAAGGAATCGGGTCACTGTTGGGGAACGTAGTAATTTCAAAAATTTCCTACGCACACGCAAGATCATGGTGATGCATAGCAACGAGAGGGGAGAGTGTTGTCTACATACCCTCGTAGACCGAAGCGGAAGCGTTGACGCAACATAGAGGAAGTAGTCGTACGTCTTTCCGATCCGACCGATCCAAGCACCGTTACTCCGGCACCTCCGAGTTCTTAGCACACGTTCAGCTCGATGACGCTCCCTGGGCTCCGATCCAGCAAAGCTTCGGGGATGAGTTTCGTCAGCACGACGGCGTGATGACGATGATGATGTTCTACCGACATAGGGCTTCGCCTAAGCACCGCAACGATATGACCGAGGTGGAATATGGTGGAGGGGGGCACCGCACACGGCTAAGGAACGATCACGAAGATCAACTTGTGTGTCCATGGGGTGCCCCCTGCCCCTGTATATAAAGGAGTGGAGGAGCGGAGGGCCGGCCCTCTCTATGGCGCACCCTAGGGGAGTCCTACTCCCATCGGGAGTAGGATTCCCCCTTTCCTAGTCCAACTAGGAGTCCTTCCATGTATTAGGACTAGGAGACAAGGAAGAGGAAGAGGGAAGGGAAGGAAGGAGGGGGCGCCGCCCCTCCCCCTAGTCCAATTTGGACTAGCCAATGGGGGGGCGCGGCCTGCCTCTCCCTCTCCCCTAAAGCCCAATAAGGCCCATATACTTCCTCCCCCGTATTACCGTAACTCCCCGGTACTCCCGAAAATACCCGAATCATTCAGAACCTTTCCGATGTCCGAATATAGTCGTCCAATATATCGATCTTTACGTCTCGACCATTTCAAGACTCCTCGTCATGTCCCCGATCTCATCCGGGACTCCGAACTCCTTCGTTACATCAAAACTCATAAACTCATAATATAACTGTCATCGAAACCTTAAGCGTGCGGACCCTACGGTTCGAGAACAATGTAGACATGACCGAGACATGTCTCCGATCAATAACCAATAGCGGGACCTGGATGCCCATATTGGCTCCTACATATTCTACGAATATCTTTATCGGTCAGACCGCATAACAACATACGTTGTTCCCTTTGTCATCGGTATGTTACTTGCCCGAGATTCGATCGTCGGTATCCAATACCTAGTTCAATATCGTTACCGGCAAGTCTCTTTACTCTTTCCGTAATACATCATCTCACAACTAACATATTAGTTGTAATGCTTGCAAGGCTTATGTGATGTGCATTACCGAGAGGGCCCAGAGATACCTCTCCGACATTCGGAGTGACAAATCCTAATCTCGAAATACGCCAACCCAACAAGTACCTTTGGAGACACCTGTAGAGCACCTTTATAATCACCCAGTTACGTTGTGACGTTTGGTAGCACACAAAGTGTTCCTCCGGTAAACGGGAGTTGCATAATCTCATAGTCATAGGAACATGTATAAGTCATGAAGAAAGCAATAGCAACATACTAAACAATCGGGTGCTAAGCTAATGGAATGGGTCATGTCAATCAGATCATTCAACTAATGATGTGACCTCGTTAATCAAATAACAACTCTTTGTTCATGGTTAGGAAACATAACCATCTTTGATTAACGAGCTAGTCAAGTAGAGGCATACTAGTGACACTCTGTTTGTCTATGTATTCACACATGTATTATGTTTCCGGTAATTACAATTCTAGCATGAATAATAAACATTTATCATGAAATAAGGAAATAAATAATAACTTTATTATTGCCTCTAGGGCATATTTCCTTCAGTCTCCCACTTGCACTAGAGTCAATAATCTAGTTCACATCGCCATGTGATTTACCAGCAATAGTTCACATCACCATGTGATTAACACCCACAGTTCACATCGATATGTGATCAACACCCAAAGGGTTTACTAGAGTCAGTAATCTAGTTCACATCGCTATGTGATTAACACCCAAAGAGTACTAAGGTGTGATCATGTTTTTCTTGTGAGAGAAGCTTAGTCAACGAGTCTGCCAAAATTCAGATCCGTATGTATTTTGCAACTTTCTATGTCTACAATGCTCTGCACGGAGCTACTTTAGCTAATTGCTCCCATCTTTAATATGTATCTAGATTGAGACTTAGAGTCATCTAGATTAGTGTCAAAACTTGTATCGACGTAACCTTTTACGACGAACCTTTTTGTCACGTCCATAATCGAGAAACATATCCTTATTTCACTAAGGATAATTTTGACCGCTGTCCAGTGATCTACATCTAGATCACTATTGTACTCCCTTGCTAAACACAATGTAGGACATACAATAGATCTGGTACACAGCATGGCATACTTTATAGAACCTATGGCCAAGGCATAGGGAATGACTTTCATTCTCTTTCTATCTTCTGCCGTGGTCGGGTTTTGAGTCTTACTCAATTTCACACCTTGTAACACAGGCAAGAACTTCTTTATTTGACTGTTCCATATTGAACTACTTCAAAATCTTGTCAAGGTATGTACTCATTGAAAATTTATCAAGCGTCTTGATCTATCTCTATAGATCTTGATGCTTAATATGTAAGCAGCTTCACTAAGGTCCTTCTTCGAAAAACTCCTTTCAAATACTCCTTTATGCTTTGCAGAATAATTCTACATTATTTCCGATCAACAATATGTCATTTACATATACTTATCAGAAATGTTGTAGTGCTCCCACTCACTTTCTTGTAAATAGAGGCTTCACCGTAAGTCTGTATAAAACTATATGCTTTGATCAATTTATCAAAGCGTGTATTCCAACTCCGAGATGCTTGCACCAGTCCATAGACGGATCGCTGGAGCTTGCATATTTTGTTAACACCTTTAGGATCGACAAAACCTTCTACTTGCATCGTATACAACTCTTTTTTAATAAATCCATTAAGGAATGCAGTTTTGTTTATCCATTTGCCGGATTTCATAAAATGCGGTAATTGCTAAAATGATTCGGACAGACTTAAGCATAGATACGAGTGAGAAACTCTCATCGTAGTTAACACCTTGAACTTGTCGAAAACCTTTTGCGACAATTCTAGCTTTGTAGATAGTAACACTACTATCAGCGTCCGTCTTCCTCTTGAAGATCCATTTATTTTCTATGGCTTGCCGATCATCGGGCAAATCCATCAAAGTCCATACTTTGTTCTCATACATGGATCATATCTTAGATTTCATGTCCTCAAACCATTTCGCGGAATCTGGGCTCATCATCGCTTCCTCATAGTTCGCAAGTTCGTCATGGTCTGGTAACATGACTTCCAGAACAGGATTACCATACCACTCTGGTGCGGATCTCACTCTGGTTTACCTACGAGATTCGGTAGTAACTTGATCTGAAGTTACATGATCATCATCATTAGCTTCCTCACTAATTGGTGTAGTGGTCACAGGAACAGATTTCTGTGATGAACTACTTTCCAATAAGGGAGAAGGTACAATTACCTTATCAAGTTCTACTTTCCTCCCACTCACTTCTTTCGAGAGAAACTTCTTCTCTAGAAAGTATCCATTCTCAGCAACGAATGTCTTGCCTCTGGATCTGTGATAGAAGGTGTACCCAACTGTCTCCTTTGCGTATCCTATGAAGGCATATTTCTCCGATTTGGGTTTGAGCTTATCAGGATGAAACTTTTCACATAAGCATCACAACCCCAAACTTTAAGAAACGACAACTTTGGTTTCTTGCTAAACCACAGTTCATATAGTGTCGTCTCAACGGATTTAGATGGTGCCCTATTTAACGTGAATGTAGCTGTCTCTAATGCATAACCCCAAAAATGATAGTGGTAGATCGGTAAGAGACATCATAGATTGTACTATATCCAATAAAGTACGGTTATGACGTTCGGACGCACCATTATGCTGTGGTGTTCCAGGTGGCATGAGTTTGTGAAACTATTCCACATTGTTTTAATTGAAGACCAAACTCGTAACTCAAATATTTGTCTCCGCGATCAGATCGTAGGAACCTTATTTTCTTGTCACGATGATTTTCCACTTCACTCTGAAATTCTTTGAACTTTTCAAATGTTTCAGACTAGTGTTTCATTAAGTAGATATACTCATATCTGCTCAAATCATCTGTGAAGGTCAGAAAATAATGATACCCGCCGCGAACCTTAACACTTATCGGATCGCATACATCAATATGTATTATTTCCAACAAGTCAGTTTCTCGCTCCATTGTTCCGGAGAACGGAGTTTTAGTCATCTTGCCCATAAGGCATGGTACGCAAGCATCAAGTGATTCATAATCAAGTGATTCCAAAATCCCATCAGCATGGAGTTTCTTCATGCGATTTACACCAATATGACCTAAACGGCGGTGCCGCAAATAACTTGCACTATCATTATTAACTTTGCATATTTTGGCTTCAATATCATGAATATGTGTATCACTACGATCGAGATCCAACGAACCATTTTCATTGGGTGTGTAACCATCTAAGGTTTTATTCATGTAAACAGAACAACAATTTATTCTCTTACTTAAATGAATAACCGTATTGCAATAAACATGATCAAATCATATTCATGCTCAACGCAAACAACAAATAACACTTATTTAGGTTCAACACTAATCCCGAAAGTATAGGGAGTTTGCGATGATGATCATATCAATCTTGGAACCACTTCCAACACACATCGTCACTTCACCCTTAACTAGTCTCTGTTTATTCTGCAACTCCCGTTCCGAGTTACTAATGTTAGCAACTGAACTAGTATCAAATACTGAGGGATTGCTATAAACACTAGTAAAATACACAACAATAATCTGTATATCAAATATACCTTTGTTCACTTTGCCATCCTTCTTATCCGCCAAATACTTGGGGCAGTTCCGCTTCCAGTGACCAGTCCCTTTGAAGTAGAAGCACTTAGTCTCAGGCTTAGGACTAGACTTGGGCTTCTTCACTTGAGCAGCAACTTGCTTGCTTCTTTCTTGAAGTTCCCCTTTTTTCCTTTGCCCTTTTCTTGAAACTAGTGATGTTGTCAACCATCAACACTTGATGCTCTTTCTTGATTTCTACCTTCGTCGATTTCAGCATCACGAAGAGCTTGGGAATTGTTTCCGTTATCCCTTGCATATTATAGTTCATCACGAAGTTCTACTAACTTGGTGATGGTGACTAGAGAATTCTGTCAATCACTATCTTATCTGGAAGATTAACTCCCACTTGATTCAAGCGATTGTAGTACCCAGACAATCTGAGCACATGCTCACTAGTTGAGCGATTCTCCTCCATCTTTTAGCTATAGAACTTGTTGGAGACTTCATATCTCTCAACTCGGGTATTTGCTTGAAATATTAACTTCAACTCCTGGAACATCTCATATGCTCCATGACGTTCAAAACGTCTTTGAAGTCCCGATTCTAAGCCGTTAAGCATGGTGCACTAAACTATCATGTAGTCATCATATTGAGCTAGCCAAACGTTCATAACGTTTGCATCTGCTCCTGCAATAGGTCACGGATCCAATCCGCATCATTGCTACTAACATCTTTTCAACACAATTTTCTCTAGGAACATATCAAAATAAACATAGGGAAGCAACAACGCGAGCTATTGATCTACAACATAGATATGCTAATACTACCAGGACTAAGTTCATGATAAATTAAAGTTCAATTAATCATATTACTTAAGAACTCCCACTTAGATAGACATCCCTCTAATCCTCTAAGTGATCACGTGATCCAAATCAACTAAACCATAACCGATCATCACGTGAAATGGATTAGTCTTCAATGGTGAACATCATTATGTTGATCATATCTACTATATGATTAACGCTCGACCTTTCGGTCTCCGTGTTCCGAGGCCATATCTGCATATGCTAGGCTCGTCAAGTATAACCCGAGTATTCTGCGTGTGCAAAACTGGCTTGCACCCGTTGTAGATGGACGTAGAGCTTATCACACCCGATCATCACGTGGTGTCTGGGCACGACGAACTTTGGCAAAGGTGCATACTCAGGGAGAACACTTCTTGATAATTTAGTGAGAGATCATCTTATAATGCTACCGTCAATCAAAGCAAGATAAGATGCATAAAAAAGATAAACATCACATGCAATCAATATAAGTGATATGATATGGCCATCATCATCTTTGTGCTTGTGATCTCCATCTCCGAAGCACCGTCATGATCACTATCGTCACCGGCGCGACACCTTGATCTCCATCGTAGCATCGTTGTCGTCTCGCCAATCTTATGCTTCTACGACTATCGCTACCGCTTAGTGATAAAGTAAAGCATTACAGGGCGATTGCATTGCATACAATAAAGCGACAACCATATGGCTCCTGCCAGTTGCCGATAACTCAGTTACAAAACATGATCATCTCATACAATAAAATTTAGCATCATGTCTTGACCATATCACATCACAACATGCCCTGCAAAAACAAGTTAGACGTCCTCGACTTTGTTTGTTGCAAGTTTTACGTGGCTGCTACGGGCTTAAGCAAGAACCAATCTCACCTACGCATCAAAACCACAACGATAGTTTGTCAAATAGACTCCGTTTTAACCTTCACAAGGACCGGGCATAGCCATACTCGGTTCAACTAAAGTTGGAGAAATTGACACCCGCCAGCCACCTGTGTGCAAAGCACGGCGGTAGAACCAGTCTCGCGTAAGCGTACGCGTAATGTCGGTCCGGGCCGCTTCATCCAACAATACCGCCGAACCAAAGTATGACATGCTGGTAGCCAGTATGACTTATATCGCCCACAACTCACTTGTGTTCTACTCGTGCATATAACATCAAACCATAAAAACCTAGGCTCGGATGCCACTGTTGGGGAACGTAGTAATTTCAAAAATTTCCTACGCACACGCAAGATCATGGTGATGCATAGCAACGAGAGGGGAGAGTGTTGTCTACGTACCCTCGTAGACCGAAGCGGAAGCGTTGACGCAACATAGAGGAAGTAGTCGTACGTCTTCCCGATCTGAACGATCCAAGCACCGTTACTCCGGCACCTCCGAGTTCTTAGCACACGTTCAGCTCGATGACGCTCCCCGGGCTCCGATCCAGCAAAGCTTCGGGGGTGAGTTTCGTCAGCACGACGGCGTGATGACGATGATGATGTTCTACCGACGCAGGGCTTCGCCTAAGCACCGCAACGATATGACCGAGGTGGAATATGGTGGAGGGGGGCACCGCACACGGCTAAGGAACGATCACGAAGATCAACTTGTGTGTCCATGGGGTGCCCCCTGCCCCCGTATATAAAGGAGTGGAGGAGGGGAGGGCCGGCCCTCTCTATGGCGCGCCCTAGGGGAGTCCTACTCCCACCGAGAGTAGGATTCCCCCTTTCCTAGTCCAACTAGGAGTCCTTCCATGTATTAGGACTAGGAGACAAGGAAGAGGAAGAGGGAAGAGAAGGAAGGAGGGGGCGCCGCCCCTCCCCCTAGTCCAATTCGGACTAGCCAATGGGGGGGCGCGCGGCCTGCCTCTCCCTCTTAGCGGTTTTGTTACTTTTTTGTTTTTTTAAGTTAATGGTTGACCGATCAATTGTGACCACTTAGCGGCGAACCCTGTGACCAGTCAACAATAGAACCGACATGACCGAGCCAATGAGCATGTGTGTTGAGCCAGGCCCAAGAGTGTGGCAGCGTGGGCGCCGGAATCCCTAGTTGGTGCCTAAGGCCATGACTAGGAGCTCCCATCTTGGAGCCCACTGCCTGTTTAGCCTAAAATAAAGCCTCGAAAAATCCTGGAGTCCACTGCCTGTTTAGCCACCAAGGTGCCAAAAAAACCAAGGCCTAACAATCGGAGAACAACCAAGACTCCAAGAGAGTATAATACTATAGATTAGTCTGGGTTAACATCCTTATGTGTACTAGTAAATGTAGCATGTAGGTGTTGCGAAATGTAATTTTTGCAGGGGAAATATTTCAATTTTATTTATTGTGTAATTAAATTGTTAATATCCATTAACTTGGTTTCTCTAAGATCCATACAAACACATAGACATGGAAGTATAATGAATATGCTAATTTCAAAATATTTCCAAGAGAAAGATATATACACATGGGGTGGGCGTGACTTTAAGTATCATCATTTGAACTATGACTAACGCGAACTAAGCGTAGCTCAGATGGTTAGGTTCATTGTGGTGGAACTAACCCACCATGATTCAAGTCCTTGACTTGGCATTGGTGGACACATTTTCCTCGATTTATTTTAGGCCTTCCGGCAATATGCGTTCAGTGGGAGGAAATATTTTCGTCGACTACGAAGACGTTTCATAGGTGCTCATAGGAGTAGGGTGTGCATGCTCACATTCATAGGGGCGAGTGTCTGACATATGGTCTGTACTGTGTTGAAAAAACCATGACTAGCGGAGTCGTGCAATTAATTAATTAATAATCGATCAACTGTAAAAACGAAAAGAAATTATTATCTACAATGTTATAATTTATTTTGCCATCCCGTAAATTTTATGTTCTCAAAATTGTGTCTGGTTGTACCGCTGCACGCCTCTCTCTCTCTCTCTCTCTCTCTCTCTCTCTCTCTCTCTCTCTCTCTCTCATCTGCTTGCTGGTTTCTAGTACTCCCTCTGTTTCTTTTTAGTCGGCATATAAGGTTTGGTCAAAGTCAAGCTTTGTAGAGTTTGACTAACTTTATATTAAGAAATATAAACATTCACAATATGAAATCAATATTATCAGATGCACCTTGAAACAAATTTTCATACTATATAGTTTTAGTATTGTAGATGTTCATATTTTTTTATATAAATTTGGTCAAACTTTGTGCAGTTTGACTTTGACCAAATCTTATATGCGGAGTAAAAAGAAACGGAGAGAGTAGTACCACAATCTCTGGCCCCTCCTATTTGTTAGTTGCGAGTACTACTCACGTGAACATGCTGAAACTTTCTAGACAGAGGTAGGAGAATTACACGTGTGTATAAGGGCACCTATCTTGAATAGAAATATTAAATTCTGTGCACCAAGCTTTTCGGATGGGAAGGAAAAGATACCCAGGTGACATGTAGTTTCTTCAATGGCGGCAAGGAAGCAGCAATCACACATGCAAGTACAGAAAACATACGATGCAAATTGGGCATGTCTCACGCGGCTTGACCCAATAGTCAAAGCGGGGTGCTCATAAATATGCAATGTGAAGCAAAAACCTAGAACTTTCCTTTCATAGAGACAAAAGAACAACAAGCATAATTAGGCAGTGCTATGTTGGATTTGGTGGGGGGGGGGGGGGGTATGCAATCTTTACTCCTAATGGACGAGTTGGTTGAATATTCCCACCACTTTCGTCTGATTTTTTTTCGTCGTGTTTTTTTTTCGTCTCAGCTCCCACCACCCGCCACCTCGCACTGGTTTATTTTCGTCTCACCTCTCACCACTCCTCCTTCCATTTTTATCTCCGGTTATTAAACCCGCCAACTGATTTTTTTTCCTATCCCATCGATCTTCTCTCATTGTTTCCATTATGTTCCGGATCTCCTTCTCCCAATCCTTTCCAATCAATCCTAAGTCAGAATTTTCTTCGTGCGGTATATGGCGTTTTCATTGTTTGGGAAGGCATTGGGAGGAGCCCGGGAATGGGCGGTATATGGCGAAGGTCGTGGTCATCGTGGTCGCGGCCGTCGTGCTCGTGGTGTGCATGTTCCTGGCCATCTGGAAGTACCGACGGCATGCCAGCACCGTTGCACGCCATCTGGAAGTACCGACGGCATGCCAGCACCGTTGCACGCACACGAACACGGTCACTCGAGTCATCCACGGCTACGCCGCAGGCCAACGGCTCCGTGAGCCTTGATCCAGTATCTCTGTCTCCGTGGTCTCCGAGAGTGTCTCCGACTGGGGCAACAACCTGCTGCCGGCGGGGAAGCAAGTCGCCTTCTGGGGCGGGCGAGGCAACAACGGCACGGACCAGCCCCTGTCCGTCTTTGGGATCCCGAAGTACCATTACAAGTATGGCAACTACTCCTCCATCGCAATCTTGGTTGTAGTATTAAGATCACATGATCAGTGAATTGTAAAGTTGAAATATATCAGCTTGACTGTCTAATGCATTTGATCTAATTAAGGATAGGATAAGATAAGCAAGTCAGGTCATAGTCGTTTCTCCGTGCGTCAATTAGAATTCGTACGTTCATGGCAGCTCCAGGAATGCATGCATGCAACTTATACCATGATCTTATTGTGAATGTTAGTGTTGGTGTGAGTAGCGAGAAGCAAACTAACGTCTTTCTGATTGCTCCATGTTACTGTGTCGGTTGTTCAGGGATCTGCAGAAGGCTACCAAAAACTTCACAACGATTCTGGGCCATGGATCATTTGGTCTTGTGTACAAGGCTGTAATGACTACTGGTGAAGTCATGGCTGAAAAGGTTCTTGCGACGCCGCGGATACTTGGTGCCCACCACACCCAAGGCATCGGTTGCCGTCCCTGTTCTCCTGGTGGCCCTCTCATCATGCGTTCACTTGGTCGAGAGTTTGTCACAGCCGCTGAGGAACAGGTCGGTGAACTCTATTTACTTTTTCTGGTCTCACCTTAGCTATTTGATTCCCTTCAATTGTGTGTCGCATATGTGCAGTCTAATTTAGAATTTTAAAATTTACATGTTAATTGCAGAGTGACTCCCAGGAAAACTACTCAAATTTATCCAATGGGTAATGAAAAAGTAAGAATGGCAGGTCCACTGCTAGCCAGCTCCGAATATGGAGACAAATCATGATTCTTTTATTGATAACCATCAACAAAACTCCAAATTCTTGATATTGAAATGAAAAGTGAGCCGACATCTATGCGATGTTAAGCTTTGAGTTCAGCTACTTCCTATGTGTTTTCCAAAGCAAAGCTTGTGTTTATGTTTCAGTTTTTCTGTAACCATTTATCTTTTTAATTGTTCAATCGTCCAAGAATATATTTGTATTACTACCCTTTATCAATACTCCATTGTTCATTCCAACGCAAAGTTGTCAAGCCAAGCTACCTGCTTTTCTGTTCTTAATATTTTCATTGAATTTTTGTCACTCTTGTCTTGCTGATATGGTATGGTGCTAAATACTTGAGAAATATCTTGCATCATATTCTTCTCTTCCTACGTGCATTTATTTATCATATTGGAGGAAAGTTAGATTTAATTTTAGTATACTCTATGCCAAGAGACACTCTAATTTTGTTTTCTTACACATATTACTGCAGGACCATAGCAGACCATTGCAATGCGGCAACCCAAATTTCAATTCAACAGTGTTCTGTGCGCATCAGTAAGTTATTTATCTTGCTTTCACTTTTAAATTTCTTGCTGAATCACTACAAGCATGTGTTCCTGTCTCCTACATGTCTCTAAATTCTAAGATTTGAAATCATGAATATTTTTCTACAATATATTTCATGGTTTTGTGGCTTATGCCTTGCAAGATTTTTGCCAATGCGGAAGTGCACAATCCTTTTGAATTTATATGATTTATATCCATTATTGAGGTGGAATGTACCTTGCAGCTTATCATGTGTCGTGTAAAAGAGAATGCATGTAAGATCAAACAAGCTTATCATCGCAGAGTCGTATTTTGCAGAGTCTTTGACCATAATTGATCCGAAGCAGCATTTTGGCAATTTTATTTCATAACTTAGTGGCTATTATTGTATAAGACTGCTCACTTCTCTCGTAAGTTTGTTAGCTACCATGATCATCTATTGCTATAGATAATTATTTCGATAACATTACATGACAAAAAAATTAATTTTATGCAGCTAAGCACATTGAGTCATATATTTTTCCTCTTCAACATAAGAACAGGTATGTACCTTGCCCTTGTCTTCATTTGATAAGAGTGGTATGAGGATTGAGGCATAGACCATGATGTCATAAATTGCATGCTGGACCATACTTGAGCTATTTTACTTGGCCTCGTAATTTTTTTGATCCCTCTAGCTTTGTGGGTTTTTTATATGTGCATTCTTTCTAGACTAGAACACATGAACCAAAAAGCTTTATTTCTCTTGGGATTTTGGTTTCTTGCATATTGTATATATATAAAAAAACCCACTAGCTGAAGTCTTTTACAATGAACACATGAACCAATTGGTGTACTCATGATGCCGAGGATTTGATCTTGGCTGGTTCTTATGTAGTATGCTAGTTGAAGTCGTTTCGGAGCCACTACCTGAAGTTCTTCTGCAATGATGTCGAGGATTTGATCTTGGCTGGCATGGACCAATTGGTGTACTCTTGGATGGCGATGTCACCTGGTGGCAACAGGGTGTACTCCTGGATGGGGGTGTTGTCCGGTGGCAGCGGGGTGCGGCAGCATACAAGAAAAGGAAAAGTGGGAGGGTGGAATATACCGAAATGGAAGTATCCAAAATAGATTCGGTACTAGGAGGCCTGTTACGTGGGGCAGGACAGGAGGACGAACGGAATGGGAACCTTGAAGATTATAATTGGTCAAAGAGCAGCCAATGCTATCTGTTATTTGCTTGCAACAACAAGATGTGTTATAGCTCTTGTCATGCATCATTCTATATTCATCTTAGTGTCAATTTGACTCGTTTTCTAAATAAAATATAATATAGGCAAGAACTGGTTTGTTTTCGTCTCACCTCCTATCACTGTGGTTGATCCCTTATGCAACCATGAAAAATACAATAATTCTGAGGACCTTGTATGGATAATATATTTGAATCCCAATTGCACATGTGAAAAAGGATGTGTGAATTGTACCTAACCTCTGGTAGGAATTGCGAGAGATTGTCAGTGAGCCACTAGCTAAAGTTCTTTTGTAATGATGGCGAGGATTTGGAAAATCTAGGCTGGTGTGGACCGGCTGGTGTACTCCTGGATGGCCATGTCGCCTAGTGGCAACAAGGTGTACTCCTGGACGGGGGTGCCGTCCAGTGGCAGTGGGGTGCGCAACGTACACTAAAAGGAACAGTGGGAGAGTGGAAAGTAACGAAATGGGAGTATCTAAAGAAGATGAGGTACCAGGAGGCAGGTTACATAGGGAGGCGGGACGGGAGGACGAACGGAATGGGAACCTTGACGTTTATAATTGGCCAAAGAGCAACCAGTGCTAACGGTTATTTGCTTGCAAGAACAAGTTGTGTTATAGAACTATTTCCATGGTGCCCATGTCAAGTGTTGCAGTGGATTAAAAAGTTTACCCTATGAATCTTTTTTTGTTGTTGTATGGAGTATAACCATAAATTTGTGTGCTCTACAGTGGTGGAGTAAATGAGCCAGGATTAAGTTCAAAAGGTTGTCTTAGCCCCTACAAAGGCTAAGATTTCCCTTTAATATTTAAGCTTCTAGGATATACTATAGCCACTGAATGTTACGCTGAGAAAAATTAAGTTTTCAGTTGTGAGAGAGGGAAAGGGAGAGGGAGAAGTGTGTGTGTGTGCGTGTGTGTGTGAGAGAGAGAGAGATGCGTTGGAAAAAGGGGAGGGAGAGAGATGGAAGGTGGTAGATAGAGTGGGGGAGCGAGGGACATATGTAGGGTGTGAAAGAGGGAAACTGGCATATTACAATCACAGACAGAGGAGAGAGATAGAGAGCTTTAGTGTGGAATTTAGCACAAGTGCATCGTTTTGTGTCAGCAATTAAAAGTGTGTGTTGATGGAGGGCGGGGGGGGGGGATTGGGAGCCAGATATGTCACTAATTGAGGTGGGGTGGTGAACATGGACTGGGGTTGCGGAGATAGTTAGTTGGGAAAGAAAAAGATGTTGAGTGATTTATTTATAAAAAAAAGTAGACTGTAGAAGTGCATTAGAAATCTGTAGGTATATGTTTACTCGATTAAATTTTATATATATACTTGCTGAAATATCGTGCAAATGAAGCTAAAGACAATATTTCTGATATTTAATGGGAATATCTTAAACGCATCAATTAGATCTTGGTTTGTAACATATGCTTATTTATATTATTGATGTCAATGTATACATCGTCGAGTTACATTATGGGTGAATTGAATTTCAATTATTTTTTGATTGTTGCACACTATCTTTTGTATATATGTGAAATATGATATACATTATATGCGCAATCAGAAAAAATCTATGCGAGCAAAATTTGATATGCTTTCTATTCAGTGGTGCAATCAGAAAAGACAAATTAAAAGCCCGTGGCAACGCACGGGCGTTCTACAGTGTACAGATAATGGAGCCAAGGATCTACGACATGGTTGGCTGCTCTATAATATGATATGCTTGTTCTTTTTTTGGGGGGGGAGGGAGGGGGGCTGATATGCAATTTCAAATAAAATCAAACTTCTGGGAGGAGGCGGCGAAGGATACGAAGATGGAAAGCTAGCCAATGATCTCACATGATTTCTCCAATAAGACAATAATACCACCAAATGTAAGGAGCAACAAGCTTTTTGTTCAGTATCATGCAACTCTTCATTTCTCTTAATTTGCCTCGAGCACAAACAACTAAACAACATTGTAAAACCAAATTGGGCGCAACTTCTGGGAAAAGGTGTATGCGAGTATAGAACATAAGACAAAGCACATGAAAGTATAGAAATAAGACAATGCATGTGGGGTATGTCCTTATGTGGCTTGACCCAACAGTCAAAAATAAGAAGTAAAATCAACTTTTGTGCACTATGAAATCAAAACCTACAACTTCCGTGCACCAACGATTTGGAAAGAAATGAAACGGTATTCAAACAATGTTAGTGGTTTCTTCATTGTAAGAAATGGAGCATCAACTCAAACTCATAATTAGGCATGTCTCTCTCTATGGAGTGGAAATGGTGCATGGCTCCCGATGAGGTGTCATGCGTCGGGAAAAGGAAAGTAAAGTAAAGTTGAAATGGACGGGGATAATCAGAGGAGGGGGGGGCACGGTTGGGCGATGGCGAATGCAGGTGATTACCTCCGGATAATGGAACAGGGCAGGAGGCGGAAGGATCTATGTTGCGACATGGGTGACTGTTATGTAGCAGTTGAGCTTTTTGTTTGGTCTGACATGCATGTTTAGTTAAAAAACCGAAACAATGAACATTTTTGCGCCAAGATTTTGGGAGCGGATGCGGAGTATACCGAGCTGGACGATGGTGTCGTCTAATTGTTACTTTACTACCAAATTAATTAAGAGGTAAAAATATTTTCCTTCAAATCTCAAGCAATCCTTCTAGTTTTTTTCCTTTAATTTCAATACAAAATCCATTTTGAAATGGTAGATCTGGGTAGCTAGCACACGAGCATAGACAAGCATAGACGAGACGATGATGGATGGAATCATGGATCAGGCGGCAGCCTTGGTTGGCCTGGGGGCGTACTTGCGGAGCCAAATCTCACATTGTACGATGGAGATTTTGACAAGCCTCTCGCCGTTGAGCACGAGCTTCACAATCGCCTCTGTCTTGAAGATGATCCGGCCATACATGGGCATGTGGCCTCCCTTGGTCTTCTCCATCAGCACTCTTACCACACAGTCACCCCACTTCCTGCACCCATGCACGCCAATCATCAGACATGCAATGCATGATCCAGTTCCAATCATCATGCATCATGCATACAGATCTTAGTAGATCCATGTGTATAAATAAACTTAATCAATAAATCGAGTAGTGTAGAGTATGTGATTGCACACTTACTGCTTGAAGTACTCAAAGATCTCCTCGCGGTGGAGGGCATTTCCCTTGGAGAAGGTGATGAACATGGAGCGGCAGTCCTCCGGCACGGCCACTGGTTGGCAGATGTATGGCGCCGTGAGCTCCGGCGGGTTGACAATCAGCCCAGTCTCGGACCTCCGGAGCAGGACGTGCAGGCGGTCATCTAATACGAACTTGCCGGCACCGTCGAGGAAGTGGGCGACGCTGCGGACGACGAGGTCCTGGTGGAAGGAAAAGAAGCCAGGCTCGATGCGGACACCGCCTTGCATGCAGAGCGCAGAGATGAGCGGGATGGGCGGGAGCGCGGGCTCCTGGTGGCGGAGGCACACGAGGACGGCGTTGGCCTCTTCGGCGACGACAGTGACGGCGTCGAGCGCCATGGCTGGGACGTGGTGGATGGCGGAGATGGTGCCCTGGTCCAGCCACACCAGCAGCGCCACCGCGTTCTGGGCTTTCTCCAGGCTGCCGCACACGGGCACGAACCTCTCGTATGCCTGCCGTGCGACGCTGTACATGTACAGCACCTCGCGCATCGTCATCGCTGCCATTGTTGCTGGGGTTAATTGGTCGCTCTTGCACCGGCCGGCCGGAGAAGAGGCGATGGATGACGGACGCGGATTTTTAGAGCTTAGGCTCATGGACACCTCCTATCCATACCATCCAATATAGCTTTAAGATCCGTGCTAGACAACTAACTTACAGCATGAAATCTTCTCTTTTTTGTTGCTTCCAAATAAAACAACATATGAACTTCAAACTTTGCGAGATGACAAAACATTCTTACTACAATGAGAGAAAAAACTTATAGATTTTTTTGACCAACATAAATATACAAAATGAGATTTTCTTTATTCAAAAATGTTATTTTTAGTACTTATGATGCACGAAAAAATCTGAAAGTTTTTTCCCACATTCTAGTTAGAATGTTTAGTTGTGCTGCAAAGTTTGAAGTTCATATGTTGTTTTATTTGGAAGAAACAAAAAAGAGAAAAGTTCTTGCACGAATCGCGATGCAGAGATGGATGGCTAGATAAGGGGGTGCACCTAAGCCTAAGCTCTACAGAATATTTTCCGATGGATGACTGGCCTGAGAAGAGAAGCTAGCAAGAGAGGAACGAGGAAGGGGTGATGGGTCGATGGGGAATGGTCCGATATTTGTAGGTTCTCCTGCTCCTGTTCCGGCGACACGGCTGCGCTCCGGCCGGTGGAAGGTTTAATGGGCTAGCGGGAATCAGCTCTCTCTGAATCAGTTTCGAACGCCAGCGTGTACACGTAGATGCTCTTCCTTCGTTGGTTGGTTTTACATCCTTTTTTGTTTTTTAGTTCGTTTTACATCCTAAAATGTATACATATGTCGTTGCATAACAACTTTTGGATGCGGCGCAGCACTTGTATATCCTTCTAAATTTGCGAGCTTTTTATGGTACCCTATACTGCTATAGGTGAAAGTGAGCAGTATACAATCATCCACGCCGTTAATTTCTCGAGGGCAGTTTCGTCAGATTTCCGTTTTCCAGAATAACGCTAATCCATCAGCATTCAGCAATTGGTATGTTCGTCTTGGTTGTGCTGTCGTCCTGTTCCCCGCCGCCCACTTGACGACGGACTAGTCGGCTCCGCCGTCATCGAACTTGCCACTACGTCCTGGCTTCCCAGCTGGCCCTCGCCACTGGCCTCCGCCCGCGTGCTTGACCTAGACTGTCGGACGTTGGTCACCCGGCCGTCGTGTTCTCCAACCTCCGGCCGTGCCTCGTATCACCCTCGTTGTAAGTCCACATCCTAGTCAGTATAGGTCACCTTCTCGACGGAAATGTTCTGTTTTTGGTTGTTTGATAGAGTCCATCGATTGGTGGCTTCTGAAATACTACCTCTAATTTCCCTAACTATATGGCGCCCGACGGTCGCGAGCGGCCGTGCCGAAGAATAGGAGCTCGTCGGAATCACGCTCAGTCCACGGCCATGGCTGAGTAAGGACGCGGAAGAAGATGAGATGCAGCGGCGGCCACCGGCAGAGAGGAAGGGGAGCCGGGAGGAGAGGAAGGGGAACCGGGAGGAGAGAAGGCCTCGTTGAGGAAGACAATGCAGGTGTACGAGCGGTGGACGATCATGGCCGGCGGCATAGCAGCATCGGTCCACGAGCATGGTCGACAATATGGATGTGACGAGGCGGCGGCTGGGCGCTGGAATCCTAGCCGGCGGGCGCGTGTTTACGGCCGAGCAGAACAAGTGAAGAGAACGAGTTCGCTCGGTCATGAGGCGGGCTGACTTTTTTCTCTTCCTAAATCACCCTCACGGCAAGTATACTGCTGCACCTGGAGCGGCCAGTGATACCGATACCGATGGCCGATGGTCCTCGCGCAGTTGAGCAGTATGGATGGATCACCACCCTTAGATTTTGATAATAGACGGTCCATATTTATTTGGGGCACAGTAAAAGAGCTCAAATTTGCACTACCTTTTTCTTGGTACTGGTTAATTTTGAACTCACCAGTGTTCGCATGTTATACTTTTCTTTTCGATTTCATATACATACTAGAAGAGTTGGGCGTGCTTTGCTGCGCCACGATGCTATTGCGTTTCTAAAAAAAAATACTCATTGTGTTTCATGATATTAGATGTATTACTTGAAAAAAAAGTCAAACCTTTTTAAGTTTGACTATATCAGTAGAGAAATATATCAAAATCCATAATATCAAATCGCTATTATTAGATTCATCATGAAATGAATTTTCATATTTATTTTGTTTAATATCGTGGATGTCTGTAATTTTGGCTCTGAACTTGGTCAAAGTTAACGGAATTTGACTTTCCAAAAAACTAACACCCTTTATATTTTGGAATTGATGGAATATTTAGTTTGGGGGCAGTGAGATGATGATGGGGTGTGTTTTACTTTTTTTATAATACGGTATTTGGTGGGTCTTTCTGGGTGTGATTCTGTGTTATCTGCTAATAAACCCATATTTATATGGGGTAATTTCTGCATTGGTAGCTGCATGTATTATATTGGTGCTACCGTATTACATGGTGGCGTTTATTTTTTCTAGGAGGTGGGAGGAAGCGCATGATTGATATGTTTTTATTGCCCGGTTGCTGCTGATTGATTTGAAAAATCATTGGCCCGACCAAAATCGTGAATCAAATCCAAAATCGAATACCTCTATTGAATTGAAGAGGCTCAAAATTAGGGAATATAATGAATTAAAATAATTGAATAGGAAAGCTCCTTGAGAAACTGTTGACCCGGTCAAAATTAGTGACTCAAATTTAAATTGAAGACCTCAATTAATTGTGAGGCATTAAAAATTGGAAATTACAGTGCATAGTATAGTACAGTTAAATGAGATACCTTTGAGAAATTGTTGACCCGGTCAAAATTGGATGACCCAATTTCAATTGTAAACCTCAATTGATGTGATCCTTTTAAAATTAGGGAGCTTAGTGTTATAGAGGATATAGAGCACCTTGTGATTCCTTACTCTGTATATAAACTTTGTTGTCGCTCTAGCTACGTTCCCCATCCTCAACCCGCAATACATTGCAATGATGGTGCAAGCGTCAAGTCGGGACACCACCGTGCCCCCGTGAGATTGTGAGCTTTGGCAGGGCCATCCTGGGTCACTGCCTCCTAGCCCAAGATTTTTCTTCTTTCTGAATACCCCTTGTTAATTGGGCTAAATCTTTACGAAAACCAATTTAAATCTTGTTTTGCTTGCCCTCCCAGTCCATTTAGCCACAAGTATTATGGCCCAAACTCCGCTACTGGCAAGTTAAGCCTGCCTAGGAGTCCATTGCCCGTTCAACCACCATGGTGGCAAAAAAGAAGCCTAATAAAGCGGGAAACAACTTGGACTCCTAGAGTCTCATCCCGTGGATTGGTTTGGTTGCACATCCTTGTGTGCACTAGTTTTGCGTGCATCGTCAAACTGGCTTCCTCCAACCCAGGGACGTGCAAAGCTAAATGCAGATGCAGCGGTCTCCGCAGGCAGGAGGTATGGAGCAGTGGGTGCAGTTTGCAGGGATCAGCGGGGAGCATTTCTCGGAGCATCGGCCATTGTTGTCAAGCATATCAACGACCCAGCAACACTTCAAGCAATGGCAATTAGGGAAGCATTATCCCTCTCAGCAGATCTATACGTCCAGAACATCCATGTTGCATCAAGATTGCAAGGTGGTGGTAGATGATGTAAGGAATGGCACGTCTGCAGCTTATGGATTAGTCATCAAGGAAAGTATAGTCAGATCTTCAGATTTTCTTTTTTGTAACATAGTTCATGAATTTAGGAGCTCAAATTCTGAAGCTCACAAACTTGCAAAGCACGCACTTTCTCTCGAGGTTGGCCGCCATGTTTGGGTGGGTCATCCTAGGAATCTTTCTTTCGTCCCTGTAAACATTGTGGCGGGTTAATAAAGGCTTTGTGAGTTTGTCTAAAAAAGTAATACGGGCATTGCACGTGAAAACTTAGATATTCAAAGTATGACCAAATTAGCCCATTCCATAAAAAATATCACATTATAGTTGCAAAATACTCGAAAACGTCATGGTATATATTAAAAAACTCAGGTAAAATATATCTAGCACGTTTTTATCTATGAAGTGTCTCTTTTAGGTACTTCATATTAAACTTAATATAAAAACATGAATCCCTAATGTTGCATCGCAAAGATAAATGAGATTTATGATGTACTTCTGTAGCCTTGAATACAAAGAAATATAATGACAAAAGGAGAAAATCAATGTCAGTTCAAATGTCTTCCTTCTTTTTGTCATGTTTAATTAACTACGCTCTTCAAGTTCTCTGGGTTACTTCACTATAGATTATGTTTTAGATGCAAAGAAAAAATAGTTTATGATACTGAGACCATGCTCTTTTTTAAATAGCAGAGTTATTGGTATGGGTGCACTATATCTTTATGTGGCCTACCAAATTTGGTAGAAGATATACAATACAATAGACATAGTAAGGAAAACAACTCCATATATATCAACGAAGGAAAGAAAAGGTGCGGTATACAAGGGTGTAGATATGTGTCAACGGCGATGGTGTTACAGCCAAAGTGCTAATAACGTATTGTGAAACTGGTGTCAGTGGTTAGGACATTTCGCACACATTGCAATCTATTTCGTGCTACAACTTTTACTATACCGTGATAATAGATAATAGAGTAATGCTACATCAACGGGGAGTTCTTTTATGGGTTTAAATGACTATCAACTGTGGACCAATAGGATTGAAGATTAGGAGAGGATGGGGCCCACCCCAGCTAAAAATCAGGGGGGAGAAAGATTAGTTAGAAGGATATTTATAAAACTCCCGTAAGGGTCCATGCGTCTAGGATTATCGTAGATAATAATAATTATAAAGGTTGTGATACGATACTAGGGCACCTCCCCTAGCTTGGAACAAGCCAAGGGTGGCGCCCATAGCCAAGTACTCAAGTTTCCTTCTTTGGTGATGGCAGTGGTGATGGAACACACTTGTCACCCTTCTTGAATGGTTTCTTCTATGCATTCTTTCGGTAAAATTACTTGAATAACATCCAAATCTATGTTAATGGGATTACCTACAGTATAATGTTTTAGTCTTTGCCCATTAACTACCTTCGGTTTATCTCCTTTAATGTTATTGATCTTGATAGCTCCGGAATTGTAAACTTCTTCGATGATATATGGACCTTCCCACCTGGAATGAAGTTTGCATGCAAAATGTCTGAAATGAGAAATGTACAAAAGAACTTTAACAACAATGTTTAAATGTCATTTCTAAGTCCTTTTATCAGGCCATCTTTTATATTTTTCTTTGAACAACTTGGCATTTTCATGAACTTCTGTTCTCCACCCATCAAGAGAACTCATATTAAATAACATCTTTTCTCAAGCAAGTTCAAAATCATAGTTAAGCTATCTAATTGCCCACCAGGATTTATGTTCTAACTCAATAGGTAAATGGCATGCTTTTCCATAAACCATTTTAAAAGGGGACATTCCCATAGGATTTTTATAAGCAACTCTATATGCCCAAAGTGCATCATCTAGTTTCTTAGACCAATTCTCTCTAGATTTATTAACATCCTTTTACAAGATTAATTTAATTTATCTATTAGTTAAAACAACTTTTGCAAGTTTAGCCTGTAAATAAGCACAATTAGATTATATTTCAGTGGCTAAAACTGATTTAAATGGAGGGATTGGACTTCACGAAAGAAAAAACAGATTTAAATGCCCAAAGCTCTGCTGACAAGCGAAAAAGAGTATACCAAGTCACTATTGACATGTATAAAATCTCCACTCAATAGTGATCTACCTTCTCTGTTGATGAACGACATGCCCGTCAATGGGTACCCAATCCTTCATTGCTAGCACATAGTGACATGCACTAAACCTATTGATGGATGTTTTTAGCGGCCCATAATTAGAAGGTGATTTATAGTCATGGTACGTGGCTCCAAATGAGGTGTCACACACCAGGGACAAGACATGTAAGAACATGGACTATGAGAGGACTAGAATAAGCGGAAATGAATAGTGAAAATTAGAGGAGGCGGGGCATTGTCGGAAGGTGTACATAGATGTGGTTAATGTGCAAACAATGGCACCGGGGGATCTATGTCGTGGTCGTTATATAACGATTATGGCTTTTGCTCTATCAAATATGCAATTTTGAATTAATAATAATAACTTTGTGCACCAAGGTTTTAGGAGAGGAAGCAAATGATACCTAGGTGACATGTGGTTTCTTTAGTGGCAGCATGGAAGCAGCAAGCACACAAGCAAGTATAGAAAACATACGATGCAAGTCAGACATGTCTCACATTATTTGACCCAATAGTAAAAATATATTTCATTATTATTTGAAACAATGTGCACAAAGCAGGGTGCTCGTAAATATGCAACGTGAAATAAAAACCTAGAAGTTATGTGCAATAACCGTTTAGGCAAGAAACCAAAGGATATTTAGAAAACGGCATGCGGTTCCTTCCATACCGACAAGCGACAAAGGAGCAACAATCTTAATTAGACGTTGGTATGTTGGGGTTGGGGGTGGTGGGGGTGGGGGTATGTAAGCAGGTGGTCAATGTCCAAATAGTGGAACCTGACGATCTATATCGTGACATGGTTGACCGATGTATAACGGTTTTACTTTTTGCTCAGTCTGATATGGAGTTTCAAATCACAATTAGGGACTTTTGCACGCCAAGGTTTTGTGAGGAGGAACCGAATAATACCGAGCTAGCAAGCTAGGCAATGATGTCACATGGTTTCTTCAATATTACCGATGCCACCAAATATAAGGAGGAACAAGCTTTTTGTTCAATCTCATGCGGTTCTTTGTTTCTTCTAAATTGTCTAAATCACAAACAACTAAACGGCCTTGTATAGAACATATGGCAAAGCACATGCAAGTATAGAAATAGACAATGCATGTGGGGTATGTATGTGGCTTCATCCAATAGTCAAAAAATAAGAAGTAAAAAAAATCAAGGGTGTTGGTATATAGGCAATGTGAAATAAAAACCAACAACTTTCGTGTACCAATGATTTGCGAAAGAAACTAAAGGATATTTAGACAACGGCAAATGTTTCTTCCACGCCGGCAAGGAAGTAGCAAGCTTAATTAGGCATGCCTCCCACCATAGAGCGGAAACCGTACGTGGCTCCCAATGAGGTGTCAGGCGCCAAAAAAAGACAAACAATAACGAGAACTATATATATATATAGAGAGAGAGGATTAAAGTAAAGTTGAGATGGACTCGGAGAATCAGAGGAGGACCACGGTTGGGGAAGGTGCATGTAGGTGCTCATCTCCAAATAACGGAATAGGGCAGTGGGGGGATGGAGGGATCTACGTTGCAACATGGGTGACCGTTGTGTAACTGTTAAGATTTTTGCTTGGTCCGACATGCGTAGTTTACAAATCAAAACCAAGAACTTTTGCCTGTCAAGGCATTGGTGACTTGACACGGCAAAAAAATAGGTTTTGGTAACGCGAAGGAGCCAGGCGATGACGTGATCGCCGATCAAGGTTTTGGTGACGCAACACCGCCAGAAAAAAAAGATTTTGGTGACGCGAGGGAGCTAGGTGATGATGTGATCAAATGGTTTCTGTAGTACAAAATTAGGAGCAACCAAATTTTTCTTCCAATCTCGAGCACATCTTTCTTTCCCTTAAACACAACAGTATTACATCATCTCCCTTATTTGAAGTTGTGCGCTACAAATCCATAATTGGTAGATCTGGCTAGCTAGCTAGCTAGCTAGCATGAGCATAGACGAAACAAGGATTATATGGATTCCTCGATCAGGCAGTGGACTTGGTTGGCCTGGGGACGTACTTGCGGAGCCAGATCTGACGATGCCCGATGGAGATCTTGACAAGCCTCTCGCCATTGAGCACCAGCTTCACGATCGCCTCCGTCTTGAAGATGATCCAGCCGTACATTGGCATGTGCCGTCCCTTTGTCTTCTCCATCAGCACCCTCACCAAGCAGTCACCCCACTTCCTGCACCCATGCACCTCCAATCATCAGACATGATCATCATGCATGCATGCAGATCTTACTAGGACTCGATCCACGTATATAAACTTAATCAATAGTTCTATAGACATTGAGTAGAGTGTATCTCATTCTCACTGCACACTTACTCTCTGAAGTACTCAAAGATCTCCTCACGGTGGGAGGGCATGCCCTTGGAGAAGGTGATGAACATGGAGCGGCAGTCCTCCGTCACGGCCACCAGCTGGGAGGTGTAGGGCGCCATGAGGTCGGGCGGGTTGCCCACCAGCCCGGTTTCGGACTTCCGGAGCAGGACGTGCAGGCGGTCATCAAAAACAAACTTGCCGGCACCGTCGAGGAAGTGGGCGACGCCGTGGACGACGAGGTCCTGGTGGATGGCGAAGAAAGCCGGCTCGATGCGGACGCCGCCTTGCATGCAGAGCGCCGAGATGAGCGGCATGGGCGGGAGCACGGGCAACTGGTGGCGGAGGCACTTGACGACGGCGTTGGCCTCTTCTGCGACGACGGCGACGGCGTCGGGCGCCATGGCTGGGACGTGGTGTATGGCGGAGATGGTGCCCTTCCAGACACACCAGCAGCGCCACCACGTTCTGGGCCTGCTCCGGGCTGCCGCACACGGACACGAGCCGCTCGTACGCCTGCCGCACGACGCTGTACATGTACAACACCTCGCGCACCGTCACGGCCGCCATGGTTGCTCTGGTTAATTGGTTGCTCTAGCTAGGCGATGGCTGGCTGGCCGGAGAGAGCGAGAAAGAGATGATGGGTCGATGGGGAATGGGCCGGTATTTGTAACTGCTCCTGGTCCGGCAACGCGGCTGCGCTCCGGCCGGTGGAAGGTTTAATGAGGTGCTAAAAATGGGCTAGCGGGAAACAGCTCTCTTTCAATCAGTTGCTCCCCGTTCGTTAGATGGTTTTACATCCTCTTTGGTTTTCAAGTTCGTTTCCATCCTAAAACGTATACATGTGTATCCTGCTAAATTTGCACTGGCTTTTTTCTTGGTACTGGTTAATGTTCTACTCACCCGTGTTCACATGTTATACTTTTCTTTTTCATTTCATATACATATATAGGGCACATTATAATTTCTTACCATATATATAAACTTTGTTGTCTAGAGCCATCGGCCACTTCCACTGCTCTAGCTACGTTTCCCCATGCATCCTCGACCCACACAATCCATATATAGCATCAATGGTGCAAGCATCAAGTAGAAGCATCACTGCACCCCGATTAGATGGGTGCCACTATGTGCCGCCCACAGCGAGTCCTAGCCACGGCTCTCCTGCATGGAGCCATACTTTTTCACATCCTTATGGATTAGCTTGGTTTCACATTCTTATGTGTACTAGTAAAAACAGGAACCAGTAAAAACTGAAGAAAGAAACAACAACCGAGAAAGAAAGAAATAAAAGAAACCGAACAAAAAAATAATGAAAAAGGAAAATAAAAGGGGGAAACTGAAAAAAAAAACGGAAGGCAACCATGCAAAACGGTGGAAACCAAAAAAATGAGCTACAGTAAAGGGCCGACCCAGTACAACGCTCGCCAAAGGCGAAACATAACTCCGCCTCGCAACGGACATATATAGCCTCGGCGCGATTAGATTGCGAGCTACCTTTTTAGGCAAGATTGCGAGCTAGCTTTTTTTGAGGCAAAATTGCAATCTAGCTATAGTGACAAAGCTTTGGCAGGGCCATCCTGTGCCACTTCTTCCAAGCCAAAGTTTTTTTCTTCTTCCGAATACCCGTTGTTAAATGGGCTAAATCTCTACTAAAACCAGTCCAAAACTTGTTTTCGTGCCCTCAAAGTCCATTTACCCACCAGGATCACGGCCTAAGCTCCGCTATTGGGCAGATAAGGCCATTCCGGAGGGTGTGTCCTATATGGTGCTTAAGCGCAGGTTGCACACGGCAACTATATCTCGCCTTAGGAGAGACAATAGGACGTCACGCTTAAGCATCTACTGTTTCGGGCCGAAATGTAGAAGAAAAAGGGGGAGAAACTGGATTCGATCCTGGGTCTCAGCTATAATATGTATCGCTGCAAACCATTGCACTAGTGTCATGTACGGCGTGATCCACTTAAGGAAACAACAGCTGGTTTTCCATAGGGTTTTCCTTTTTTTCACGGTTTTCTTCGTTCATTTCTCCATTTTCGTTCTTTTTTTATTTTCTTTCTTTTTCTTTGGTTTTATTTAATTCTTTTCACGGTTCTCGGTGGTTTTTCTTTTCTTTTCTTTTTATTTTTCTTTTACTCCAGTTTTCTGTGTTTCTCTATCAGTTTTCAATGCCTTTTTTCTTTTCTTTCCTTTTTCTTCATTTTTCTTTAGTTTTGTTTTGTTTCTTTCCCGTTTTTCATATGTTCTTTTTGCTCCCCCTTTATTTTTCATTGTCTAATTATACACACTTTTGGTATATATCTAGTACTCTACATTTTTCTAATACATGTTTAACATTTTTTAATTCATGGTCAACATTTTTTCTATATATATTTTTCACATTTTTCCAACTCTTGATTAACAGTCTTCAAATATAAGATTAACACCTTTTGAATACATGGTTAACATTATTTTCTATACATTTTAACATTTTTTAAATGCTTCCTTAACTTTCTCAAATAAAATATTAACATTTTTTAATATATGGTCAATATTTTTTCTATAAACATTAAAGAAATTTCAAATCCTTGATTAACATTTTCAAATACATGTTCATTTTTTTCAAATGCTAGATTTACATTTATATATATGATCAAAAAATTGCATCATTTTTTAATACATGGTAAACATTTTTTATACACATTGAACATCTTTAAATGCTTCATTAACATTTTTATTTGTTCGACATTTTTTAAAATGCATGATTAACATTTTTATATGCATCATTAATTTTTAATACCTGGTTAATATTTTTACTATACACATTTAACATTTTTCAACTTCTTGATTAATATTTCTATACTATTTGTTCAACATTTTTTTCAAATGCTTGGTTAACAATCTTATGTACATCTTCAAAAAAAAATTCATCATTTACATGGTCAACATTTTTTCTATACACATTTAACATTTTTAGAATGCTTCATTAACATTTTCGAATACTTGTTCAACATTTTTATAAATGATTTGGTTTACATTTTTTAAATATATGATCAAATTTTTGCATACACATTGTTTTTTGTATAATTTTTTGTATGTGGGATAAATATTTTCTCTATACACATTTAACATTTTTTTTATTTCTTGGTCAACATTTCTCAAATTTGTTTGTAATATTTATATTCAGCATACATAAATATATACAACAGTAAAAAATAAAGCAAAAAACCAAAAAAATGTAAAAAGAAACGCAGCTATGGCATCCCGTGCAAAAAACAATGTTGACACATTTAGCGAGGGTTCCTTTGGTCTAGCTGGAAGCGAGACATAGGGGGGAGCACACATTCTGGAGCCTCCCAAGGGTCACTGGTGGTGGGCTGAAAGCGTGCCACTTGGCACGCTCTCAAAGTCCGTCACGTGTCGTGATCTGTGCGCTCCCTTTGAATTTTATTTTTTATTTTCTGTATGCATTTTTAGCTTTTAGATGATTTTTTCTGGGTTTTTCGGCTATTTAGTTTCCCCCGGTTTTTCTGAGTATTTGGAACAACAAAATTAGATTTTTTTTTTGCTTGAATAAACGCATTTTTTCCTTTCGAGAGAGGCACGGATTTGCTTCTCGACAAGGCACGGATTTGCTACCGCGAGTGTCACGGTCGTGCCTCTCGGAAAAGGGGAAAATGCATTTTCTTTTTTTCTTCTTCCGTGAGAGGCACAAATTTTCTTCTCGTGGAGGCACGGATTTGCTACCACTAGAGACACGGTCGTGTCTCTCGGAAAAGGGGGAATATACATGTTTTTCTTTTCTTTTCGGAAAGGTATGGATTTGCTTCCGCGAGAGGCTCGGATTTGCTTCTCGTGGTGGTACACATTTGCTTCTCGTAGAGACATGAATTTGCTTCCGGCAGAGGCACAGTTGTGCCTTTCGGAAAGGACAAAAACGTGCTTCCAGTTCGGGTTTTTTTGTGAAAAAAAAGTTCGTTGAAACCTATCAACATGTGATCTAGTTTTGAAGATCTCCACGCGAGGAATCCAACTGTGAAAAAGGTTCAAGATTTGGACGCATGGTTTGAGAGATAAAACGTTTTGAATAAATGAATCTACGAAAAAAGGAAAAACCCTCGGGTTGTAATAAGTGACGGGGAGTGACATTGACGAATAATGCTTCTTAACTAGTGATTTCGGACACAGGGCCGCCCCCGGTTTGCCGCCTCACCTATGGACGGCCCATTATATTATTTTCTGTTTTTAAAGGTCAATAAAGTTGCGGGCATTGTGATTTTAACTCGCAACCTCTTCATTGCGAGGGCTCTGCTTTGACCACTAGGCCATTGACCCGTTGGTGCAAAGTTACTTTGTTTTTCTTCTTTTATTTTCTTTTCTTCATGTTCGCAAAAGCACCGGTTTTGGGACCGGTATTTCCTGGTTTGTGATTTAGTTTACTTAAGGTTTTCATCGGATTTTTTTCTTGTTTTTTTAATGCGTGTTTCTTTAAACAAGTTTTTTTAACAAAATCAATGATTTTTTTTCATTTTGTGAACTTTTCTAAATTTTTTGATAAACTATTCTTTTTTTTAAATTCGATGATCTTTTCAAAAATTTGATGAAAAATTTCAAGTTTGATGATCTTTTTTCCAAATTCAATGAACTTGTTCTTTCAAAATTCATGTACATTTTTTAATTCATGAGATGTTTTCATTTTGTTACTTTTCTGTTTTTTTAAGTTAACGGTTGACCGGTCAATTGTTACCACTTAGCGGCGAACCCAGTTACCAGTCAACAACAGAACCGACGTGACCAAGCCAATGAGAGTGTGTGTTGAGCCTGGCCCAAGAGTGTGGCAGCGTGGGCGCCGGAACCCCTAGTTGGTGCCTAAGGCGCTGATTAGGAGCTCCCATCTTGGAGCCCACTGCCCGTTTAGCCTAAAATAAAACCTCAAAAAATGTGAGAGTCCACTGCCTGTTTAGCCACCAAGGTGCCAAAAAAACCAACAAGAGGAGAACAACCAAGACTCCAAGAGAGTATAATCCTATAGATTAGTCTGGGTTAACATACTTATGTGTACTAGTAAATGTAGCATGTAGGTATTGCGAAATGTAATTTTTGCAGGGGAAATATTTCAATTTTATTTATTGTGTAATTAAATTGTTAATATCCATTAACTTGGTTTCTCTAAGATCCATACAAACACATAGACATGGAAGTATAATAAATATGCTAATTTCAAAATATTTCCAAGAGAAAGATATATACACATGGGGTCGGTGTGACTTTAAGTATCATCATTTAAACTATGACTAACGTGAACTAAGCGTAGCTCAGATGGTTAGGTTCATTGTGGTGGAACTAACACACCATGATTCAAGTCATTGACTTGGCATTGGTGGTCACATTTTCCTCTATTTATTTTAGGCCTTCCGGCAATATGCGTTCGATGGGAAGAAATATTTTCGTTGACTACGAAGACATTTCATAGGTGCTTATAGGAGTACGGTGTGCATGCTCATATTCATAGGGGCGAGTGTCTGACATATGGTCTGTACTGTGTTGAAAAAACCATGACTAGCGGAGTCATGCAATTCATTAATTAATAAACGATCAACTGTAAAAACGAAAAGAAATTATTATCTACAATGTTATAATTTATTTTGTGTCGTGGAATTGTCACGGTAGATATCCTAGTGTAAGGATTTAGTCGTGAGGCCAATGCATCTATGTGGTAACTTGAGAGGGGTTGATCGGGATGAGAGAAGCGAGGCGGATTAATGCACAAAACAAGGGTTTAGACAGCTTCGGCCCCCGGGAAACATCATCTGGTAATAGCCCTACTTGTTGTTTGTGGCTAGGTCTCATTATGCTCATGAGGGAGATGCCGCATAAACCGACTCTCCTCTTTAGTTGTGTCTAGCCTTATCGATTACCTCTCCTTTTTAGGGTGCCCTGCCCCTCCTTATATAAGTTGGAGAGGCGGGTTACATGGGAAGTTCTAGTCGGATAAAGACTTTAACTATTCTGACTTCTCATCACGGGCTTCTTTCCATGGGCTTCTTAACGTCTTGGGCTTCTTAACGTCTCGGGTTTATTAACCCCAGGCGACTCTGTCTGTCGGGTTATAACTGTCTGCCGGGTCGTAACCATCTGTCGGGTTATAACTATCTGCCGGCTTACAACTATCCGCCGGGTTAAAGACTATCTACCAGTTTACAACTGTCCGCCGGATTAAAGACTATCTGCCGGCTTACAATTGTCCGCCGGGTCAGAGACTATATGCCGGCTTACAACTGTCTGCCGGGTCAGAGACTATCTGCCGGCTTACAACTGTCTGCCGGGTCTCACCAGCCGGGTTAGCATCTGAGATGACTTAAGCCTCAGGGCGTCTTAATCCTTATGAGCCAGGTCTTGGTCGTGGGGTATATCCCCAACATTTTGCCATCGCGTGAATTTTATGTTTTGAAAACTGTGTCTGGTTGTACCGCTGCACGCCTCTCTCTCTCTCTCTCTCTCTCTCTAATATTGACGATTTGGTTCTGTAGAGGGTTAAGATTTTCTAGAAGAATTCATCCAATTCTCGGGCATATTGACAGTGACTTATGGGCTCTCTCTCTCTCTCTCTCTCTCTCTCTCTCTCTCTCTCTCTCTCTCTCTCTCTCTCATCTGCTTGCTGGTTTCTGGTAGTACCACAATCTCTGGCCCCTCCTATTTGTTAGTTGCGAGTACTACTCACGTGAACATGCCAAAACTTTCTAGACAGAGGTAGGAGAATTACACGTCTGTATAAGGGCACCTATCTTGAACCTAACACGTATTCTATAGATGACAATGAAAGCATGGTGTAGAATTGATTATCTCTGGTAACTAGATATAGCTAAAAATGTACAAGTCCTCCGAGCTACTTCCCTACAACTAATGTTTTCGATGAAAAGAGAAAAAAAATATAGTTTATGATAGTGAGACACTGAGACTGTGTTCTTTCTTACATAGCAGAGTTATTGGTACATGGTGCACTGTATTTATATTTGACCTAGATATACAATACAACAGACATTGCAAGGAAAAAACACTTTATATACAGCGATAAAGGACAACTAATGGCACGGCAATGCGCGCCTTTGCTTCAACTAGTAGTTTGGTCAACCAGGGTATCGGTATGTGACGTGGAGATATCAGACGACGACACTGGAAGAGCCGAAGTGCTAATAATTTTTTGTGAGACCGGTGTCAGCGGTTTGGGCATTTCACTCCTCCATTTCACACTTCTCACGGTCACACACGACATCAAAGTAGATCAATACAATTTATTTATTTTGAAAATAAGTAGATCAATACAATTACTATAGTACTACAAGTCCGGGGAGGCTCTCTTTCTCATTCTTTTTGTATACTATATTTTATCTTTCTTATTATCTTTGTATAATAGTTTTGTAATGTATCTCTCATCTTCGCTCGTATATATAGTTTGTCCTAAGAGGACACCATGTTCTCGTATAATCAGATTTTTGTAGTTGCTTTGGATGCCTTGGTAGGAATAACACTTGATCGCTCGCCCTATGGCCATTTGTTGATTGAGATTAGACATCTATTGGAAGCTCATGAGTTTGTCCTCCTAAAGGTTGATCATCATCAAAATAGGGTTGCACATTGTCTTGCAATTTTTGGTAGAACTGGTGGTAGCACCACCTAATGATTATGCCAAGTGCTAGAGTGTATGTCACAGCTCGTGTTAGCTGATCGTAACCCTAATATTGACGATTTGGTTCTGTAGAGGGTTAAGATTTTCTAGAAGAATTCATCCAATTCTCGGGCATATTGACAGTGACTTATGGGCTCTCTCTCTCTCTCTCTCTCTCTCTCTCTCTCTCTCTCTCTCTCTCTCTCTCTCTCTCTCTCTCTCATCTGCTTGCTGGTTTCTGGTAGTACCACAATCTCTGGCCCCTCCTATTTGTTAGTTGCGAGTACTACTCACGTGAACATGCCAAAACTTTCTAGACAGAGGTAGGAGAATTACACGTCTGTATAAGGGCACCTATCTTGAACCTAACACGTATTCTATAGATGACAATGAAAGCATGGTGTAGAATTGATTATCTCTGGTAACTAGATATATCTAAAAATGTACAAGTCCTCTGAGCTGCTTCCCTACAACTAATGTTTTCGATGAAAAGAGAAAAAAAATATAGTTCATGATAGTGAGACACTGAGACTGTGTTCTTTCTTACATAGCAGAGTTATTGGTACATGGTGCACTGTATTTATATTTGACCTAGATATACAATACAACAGACATTGCAAGGAAAAAACACTTTATATACAGCGATAAAGGACAACTAATGGCACGGCAATGCGCGCCTTTGCTTCAACTAGTAGTTTGGTCAACCAGGGTATCGGTATGTGACGTGGAGATATCAGACGACGACACTGGAAGAGCCGAAGTACTAATAATTTTTTGTGAGACCGGTGTCAGCGGTTTGGGCATTTCACTCCTCCATTTCACACTTCTCACGGTCACACACGACATCAAAGTAGATCAATACAATTTATTTATTTTGAAAATAAGTAGATCAATACAATTACTATAGTACTACAAGTCCGGGGAGGCTCTCTTTCTCATTCTTTTTGTATACTATATTTTCTCTTTCTTATTATCTTTGTATAATAGTTTTGTAATGTATCTCTCATCTTCGCTCGTATATATAGTTTGTCCTAAGAGGACACCATGTTCTCGTATAATCAGATTTGTGTAGTTGCTTTGGATGCCTTGGTAGGAATAACACTTGATCGCTCGCCCTATGGCCATTTGTTGATTGAGATTAGACATCTATTGGAAGCTCATGAGTTTGTCCTCCTAAAGGTTGATCATCATCAAAATAGGGTTGCACATTGTCTTGCAATTTTTGGTAGAACTGGTGGTAGCACCACCTAATGATTATGCCAAGTGCTAGAGTGTATGTCACAGCTCGTGTTAGCTGATCGTAACCCTAATATTGACGATTTGGTTCTGTAGAGGGTTAAGATTTTCTAGAAGAATTCATCCAATTCTCGGGCATATTGACAGTGACTTATGGGCAGTGTGACGAGGCTGACATAGACGTGCCGATGGGAAGAAATAGGGAAGGGGCGTCAAAATGCAAGGGATTAGCATGGTGGAAGCCGACGGTAGCAAATCCGCAACAGGAGCTATCAAAGACGGAATCAGGAGGGAATGTGGGCAATACATGATAAAGAAACTCGTCGGTGGACCGGAGGTGGAGAGAGTCTATGTATGGACAAATCGCAAGGAACAACTTCATACAATAGAAAATCCTAAGGTTGAAGATACACGACAGTTGTTAGATCAAGAACCACTAGTTCTAATGCTTAGTGGTTTTATAAGTTTTAGAACCCTTAATGGAACTTATACATATAACTAAACAAAATGAATTCTACCCCTATCTATATAGTTATACAACACCGCAAAAAGTCTTTTCATTCACTTTATAATTTGCTTTTCTATCTTTTAAATGTGGTTTCTATCTATTCATTGTTTTTAAGTTATTATCAATGTTTACTTCAAAAAAGATTGTGATCAATGTTTCTTTGCATGCCCTCAAAAATTTAGAATGTAATATGCAAATATATAAAATAACTTTTGCATTTACAGAAAATAAAAATACTCTCTCTGTCTCTGAAAATAAGGCTTTAGTAATTTTGTTTGAAGTCAAAACAGTGCAAACTTTGACCAAGTTTACATTGAAACCTATAAGCATTGTGATATCAAAGTAATATCATCAGAAACATGGCAAAATGTTTTTAAAATTATATCTATTTACTATTGTAGTTGTTGATGGCTTTTCCTACAAACTTGATCAAACTATGCACCGTTTTGACTTCCTTCTTTTTATATACGGAGATAGTAATATGTAATCCTTTATAATATTGCACTGGAGTCCGAAATATAAATCCCATTTAAAAAAATTATTGTCTTCTGGAATAAAGCATCTAGAAGAGACCCTTAGGGCATCTCCAACGCCGTCTCCAAATCAGACTCACTATCTGTCCAAAACGCATTCGCGGACCTGGATACGGGAGCCAGGCATACAACGTCACTCAAATTAATATAACCAACACAATTCAAAAATCATTGTATTATAATAGTTCAAACATAATAAATCCTACATATGAGATAACCAAACGTTCAACGAATTTCTGAAATTCGTCAATACAAATTCAACGTTACTAGAGTTCAACAATGCATCAGTATCCGCGGATGTTGGTCATGTGTCTCTTGAGCTTCATCCAACAATGTATGAATATGAATATCCCTCCCTTCATTGTTTGATATATTAAGACATCGCATGGGGGCTATACAACGTGATGATTATCAAATTGCAACATCGAAGGAATGAATAAATTGATCAACATGTAAAGCAACAAGAAACAAAACTTATGATCAGGAGTGGAGCAGCATGGCGGGTGCGCGTCGGGCGACCTGGGGCGGTGCGTGCTCAGGGGCTCAGCGGTGGCGGCTTCGTAGTGGCCAAATCTGACTCGCGGGCGGCCGGCTACGTCATGGTTGTGGTGGAGATAGCATCGTTGGTATGGAGGCTACTCTACTCGTGGCGGCCCGTCTCTGTGCCCAGCGTGTCCTGCTGGCGAAGCAGCGGTGCATGCTAGGGGTGGCATTCTCGGGCGGTAGATCTGGTGGTGGCCTTCTCGTCATAGTGATGGGAGGTCAAGCGCGGCAAACCATTGGGCGGCGCACGAGGGATTCATGCCCTAGTGCCAGGATCTGGCGGTCAAGGCGGCAGTTGCCGTTCATATGGGCAACGAAAGCGGCCGACGCGGCGGTGGGAGCACACTGTGGCACCGGGAATCGGGGCGGCAGCCCCTCTCCTTCAACGGTGGTGGCCCCCGTGGTAGTGTGGGAGATTCAGAGGCCGATCGCAAGGTGGTGACAGCCTTTCTGAGGCTGGCGGCGGTATGGGACATCCCCTCCATCAATAGATCGGGTTCAATGCGGCTCGGCAGGTGACACATGCGTCTCTTCCAGAGGCGTCGTGTAGTGCCTATCGTCGGCAGGTGAAGCTCCCGGCGGATGCTACGCACGTAGGCTATTGCGGAGTCATCAAGTCATGCCTTGTTCAGACAGGTGCTGCACGGTGGCTCTGTGGAGGTGTCATGTTTAGCATGTCGATGCTGGATCAAAGGTGGTGCGATAGTGATGGGAAGCGAGGCGGTATGGGACGTCTTTGTATTCCGACATCTTTTCTAGAGGTATCCAATTATCAATGTGTCGGTAGACGGACAAGGGATGATGGTAGAGGCGGCTTCAACAATGAGTTTGTGCACTCTAGTGGAAACACAACACAAGATCTCTAATCAGGTTATGTTGAAGCCTGCCTGCGTTATGTTCTTGCTGAAGATGGTGGATCGAAGCCTAGCTTTGGGGATAGGAATCCTGAGATGAACCTTCTGTTGTACTCGTCATCATCAAGGCACATGCGGTGATTCCTTCTTGAAGGCGTAGCCTAGGAGTTGTATATTTTTTGTTTCGAGTTTTTCTTTTTATCGTAGAGTTAGTGGTTATCTAGTGGCGTAACTGTCGCGAGGCATGCGTGCCCGGGTTTTATTTCTGTCTTTTTTGATCGATGCTTTTCAGCTGCTGGATTTTGAGTTATTAATAATATACGGCTGTGTGCGCCGCTCGATACAGAGGCTAGGGTTATCCTCCTTTTCGTAAAAAAATTTACCCACGTTTAAAACAAATGATCACATAAATTATAAACTCTAAGTAAAATATATAGTTTTATTTCTAGTAGAAGTAAAATATATGGTTGAGTTTTACAAAAGAATGTCAGCCATATACCAACAATTTAAACAAATGATAGCATACATCATAAACACCTACAAAAACGAAACAAAAAGTTTGATTCCTACAAACAAACGTGGCTTGTGAATTTATTTCCATTAAAATTTGGGAAAATAACAAATATATGGAAAATATGTAGCAAAACCTGGATGTGTACTCCCTGATGAACAATAAACTAAAAAAATAAGCATAGAAACTGAAGATTTCATCAAAGATGCTGAAATGCCTAGGCGCTTAAAGAAGTATTTTCCATAAATGATATTTGAGGACAGTGTCGCTTTAGTGGTGTGTGGTGTGTGGACTATCATGTTATGTACTCTTGTTCCCTTTCTATGTCACCCGGTGCATTAGAACATATAATCTACATGCATTGCATGTGTATGGCCCCTTCCGTGCTGTTCTGCTGTGGAGCATATGGCTTGGATGTTAAAAGATACTATCACCGTGCCATCCAGTCTATATTTGAAAACATGTTTTATCTATGCATCATGATACACTTTATGTGCAAGCTCTATTTTTCTTTCAGCAACTACAAACATGATTTCTAACTATGTGCTCAAGACTGCTCCCAACACAATAATAAAATATCTAATTCAGCTATATATTGAACCGATTATCATATCCGATGGCTTACCGTTGGCTGGGCAATGCGTGGCAAGCCGCACCCCTATCTAGTACTGATGTATGGCGAATGTATTTTAGAATCTTAGACCCAGATAGATCAAGAAAAAAAAAATTGGTAGCTACCATGATTACAAGCACTTCACTTGGAGACCCCTGCGTCCAGCTCCTCGTCAAGCTGGATAACGGAGCTCTCTAACAGCACGGGGTGTGGCCTCTCAGTCGTCGCAGCCACACCAGACCGCTGAATCTCTTTGTCCTCCTCTTTTTGCATCCCTGCACAATGTTTTATAAAGGAACACAGAACATATCATCAGTTGTTTGATCAAGAGGGCAAGTCAAGCTGCCAAGTAACCAATTCATCCCCCTATTCCCAAGTTCTTATTAGATTGTGTGCCAACTTCAATTGAAGTCCATGAAAATTCCCTCAGCAAGCAACTTAATAAGCTTACACTCAAAATTCAAAACAGGCACGAATTATAAGCTACATGCAAATGGGGATAAACTCGAATGTGCCGAGCAATCCAGTAGAAATACTGCGGAAATTTTCTAGACCTATCTCCCGCTCCCACAGTGATAATACTCGCTGCACTCCACATGTACTTGGCAGAAGGACAGTAAAAATGCAATCCCAGAACATAAAATTGTTTTAATCCCAAAGGGGAGAAAATTGTGACGGCATCATATAGTACTTTTTTTTTTAAAGAATCTCCCCTTTGCCAAAACAATTTTCTCCTGGTCTTATCTGAATTTTCAATCAGTCTCGGGCAACCCTGTCACATACGTTACATATTCATACCTGTAACCGATGCCGTCACCGCGTGTTGTTCATTGGCCTTTCCATAGAGGTATATGTATAGACCTCCTAAAACTAAAGCACTACCCAACAAGCTGTCATAAAATAGAAAATTGTAAACGTTAGAAGGAGCATGTAACTATGTAGAAGGTATAAGTAAAAGAACCAATCTCTTGTTTAATATCTGTGTTTCCAGGAAATGATGTATAATTTACCTCCCAACAGTGAGGCTTTCGCCTAGCAACAACACTCCTAAAACTATGATGAAGATCGTCGATAAGGTGCTGAACATGGCTGGAAAAACTGGCCCCCGCTTTTCAACAGCATATAGGTTCAGCCAATACTTGGCCGCTGTGCCAAGTGCAGCCTACAGATTCAAATCACAGGCAATTGCGTTAATTCATTGTCAATTCACTTAAATTGATTTAATAATAAACAAAGAAATGTTTTGAATATTTCAAAGCCAAAAGTAATGTTTTCATAGTTCTCAAACATAGGCCTTTTTCGTATAATACACCTACTTCATACACTGGCGGAGCTTAGTGTAGACCAACACTGACTTCATAGATCTAGTTTATTAGGTTACCAAAGATTGGTTTGCTCAAAGCCAGGAGGGAATGGAAACCCAAAAAATATCGGTGGAGGGTGGGAGGTTGGACGAAGGGGTGGTGGGGAGAAAAGTGAAAGATGGAACCTCAGGTTCTTTTTTAGTAGAGATGGACTAGAGATAGATATAGAGAAGACAAAAGAAGTTTTTTTTAGAAACCGTGAATCCCTAAATCTGATACGTGGTCAATCATGACTATTGCTAGCTTAACCGCATCAAGATGATTGCATCTTTTTTAAAAAGGTGGATTTTATTGACTCAATATGAAGCATCAAGATGATTGCATGCCTGCCTAAAAAATGCATTGTGTGTCTATCCGTACATGTACCATTTTGTGTATGCATACTGTGACAAAGTGAATTGCAGAAACTATCGTTATTAAAGGCTAGGGTTGCAAGAACCACACTTCTACTGGTTTGTGCCAAAAACCACCAACTCTGGACCGAAATTTTTGTAAAAAAAACACTAGTTGGCGACTTTGGCCCATCTGATGATGATTATAACAAGTTGAGCCCAGAAAAGCTAACGTGACATATATTTTCAAAATAACCCTTGTAGTTTACAGGGACACCCTCATCAAAAACGAGTGGCGGTGGCTCGTTTCGGATACGTCGGAAGGTCAACGGGAGCCGGCCGCCATAGCAACTAAGGATAACATGAAGCACGGGTCAAGCACGGCTCGCAAGCACAACTTAGCATATGTGGACGAACGTAGTGATTGTTTGTCCCTTGTTTTATAATAAAATAATAGTTGAGTGCTGATGTACTCCAATGAGCTAAATCTAAATCAGGGCCGAAATATTCTTAGCACTGAAGCACGGGTCAAGAATAAAGTGCAAATACAACAGTGAATATCTCGATGGAAAGTAAGGGTTGACAATGCCAGATCCACTTGGAGCCTGTTTCGATAATTTACACAATCTTTGGACAAATAAAATCAATACATTCTGAAAAAGACTTACCGAGTAGACAATGGTTAGTAGTTGAATGTTCCATCCTATTTGCCAGGCAAGTTTATGCCTGCTCATAATTATTCCGACGGCGAAAGTTTGCACACCACCCAGAACACAGGTCAGCACAGAGGACCAATGTTTCCATGGATACACCTTCAAAACTTTCACCTGAATTATCAACATTTATGCATTATCATTAAAATTACACATCTAAAGCAAAGAAGAACAAGAATAAAATACTGAATTATAATATGCTTCTTATGGGGAAAAATACACACTGGCCTTAGTCTAGAAAACACAAGCTTTGTTCCAAATGGAGAACAGAAGGCTGCAATTGTGGTTAGTAGTTGCTCGACAGCAGTGAGAATTTCCAGATGTATCTGCAACGAACTTATGTACTTATGGTCGTTATCATACAATACGAGGTCTAAATAATCAGAAAGAGTATGGTCATAGGCACAGGATTTACAGACCAATCTAGCTTGTCGATTTGTTAAGAGCATGGACTTAGGTACATCCCATGGTATTTCGATGACTTGACTAGCCAGGTATATAATTGATGTTCTAAAATTTGTCCTATTGGGACTGGACAGGTGGTTTTCTGCCAACAGTATATCCTTATAATCAGCTGGTAAGCCTTGTGACTAGCCAATTAGGCTGGATAATTACAAACAGGTGGGAGGTGAATTGAAATTTTCTGGCTGTACACAATGTTTTGCTCAACGATGCCATATTCATAAAGAAGCCAGATATCCTGAATGATAAATGATGATACTAATGTAACTACAAAGGTTCATTTTCAGGACATGATAACCCATCCATCATGCTAGAATCAAGACATTTTCCCACCTTCAAGATGGTCACATTGTCGTTTTCGTTTTGGGATTGGAGAAATTTGGAGAATAGATCTGTTTAGTTCATATATAGTTGAGCAAAAATTTGGGAGCCCTTTCTTGTATTTTATCTTGGTTACTATGCTTGAATGTCTTTGGGTGATCAAGACAAAACAAACCTATTGTTTAGCCCCACTATGCTTGAATGCCATTTATTGTTATCAACGTATTCGCGATCTTATTATGTTATTGCGTACATCTAGTGGTGATAGCTTACCAGAAGTATTTTAATTTACATGATATTACCAAACAAACCTGTATAGGGTACCAAAGTGCATAGCTACTGAAAGCACCAAACAAAATCAAGGTGCCCCTCAAATGATGCTTTCCAGCAGCTCCATTAGACTCTTTTGGTGTCACTCCTATAATTGGAGACCAGAGATGCAATTCTTTTCCTTTGTAAAGACTTATTAGTAGAGCCCCACCAAAACAAACCAATGCTCCAATCACTTTCGCGCTGCCGACCTTGGATTTTAGGCGCAACTTCTCCATGCTGCAAAATGCAATTCACTTTTTTTAATCTGTAATAAGATACATGACTGAAGTATACTATTCATTATGTGCATTAGTTCGTATGCAAACATGTAAAATCATATCCCGCGGTTATTTTGTTGTGTTCAGGTGGTTCTAGTTTATTGACTGTCTATCACATATTTACTTGTAACCATAATTAGAAAAATTATTATGCAAGCTTCAGAAATACTTATTCTTTCAGTATTTACTATGTTGTTGAAGCAAATTATTTTGACCGTTCAAATAATGATGTTGTTACCAGGAGAATAACATGGATATGAAATACCATGTTATTGCTTCAAACATTTTAATCATTCTAAAGTATTGAATTATTGTATATATTGGTAATACAAATTTAATACTACTATAATAAAACTATAATTCTTACTCAGACTGTTCGTAGTACTAATGAAAGCAACTAGAGGTTCACTGACGTTTGTATGCATATATTTATTTCGTTTAAGATGGTATCATTTCTTTTACATGTTTAAGGTGATATAATTTTAGCTCATATCATTTCTCAGAAGGTTCTTATAATGCTTACGCATATTTTTATAATTTTATTAGGTTTATGAAAAAATGAAGATGTGGGGCTTGTACTTTGTAAAGCATCATAATTAGATAGATATCATTCACTACCAACATTTGGCTAACTTACTGAAAGCAAAACAATTTTACATTTGAATATCAGCTACTAGAAAAAAATACAATCAAAACAAAATTGTTAAAAATCTATACAATATCCACATGTAGCACTGGTTCTTTCCAATTCTAGACTTTTATGTTAAGAGGAAAGACTGTTTTACCCAAGTATTATGGACAAGATAAAGGTGAAAAGTGGAGTCAAACTTGAGAAGATCACAGCATAGGAGGCAGGTGTGTCCCGTAATCCATAGTAGTACAAAGCCATGGGCAACGAATATCTGTAGGAATTAAATATATCGTCAATAAATTCATCTTCTATCTTATTCATGTACATAAACCCAAATCCAATATATTGCACCACATATTCAGTCTAATTGAATCTCACAAAACTGACTAATCAGAAATCATGCATCTTAACATCTTAATTCAGTTTAAAATTATAATCAAACAATACGCAAGAAAATGTTTGATGAGTCTGGTAAGCAAGTTTTAAATTTATAATTTTGGGGAGATTTCGATGAATAATTGCCAGCAAAAAGGTTTGAGGACTCCTCAAGTTGAGTTTATGTTTTGCATGGAGGTGTGTTGACTGAACTAATTGGAGACCGCCTGGTTCATTATCAGATCGGCATACCAAAAATTGATAAAAATAGATATATACCTCATCGTCAATTCGACTCACTGAGAATGATGAGGATCAGGGACAAAAACATATATGAACTCCAGTACACCAAAAACTGATTATTTGTGCAAAGGAAGGTTTTTAGGATAATAGATGAACTGTATACCCGATAAAAGCATTGATGAAGAGCCACCCAAGAGTCTTCATATCCAATTCCCTCCACTTCCCACTGCAGACACGTCATTTGCTTGAGCCAATTTTAGCAAATATAGTAGCTCGTTTCCATATAAGATATAAACTGAATAGAAAAATGGTCGAACGTACCTTTCGAAGAATAGAGCAAACGGCATGATGAAAATAGCAGCAAGCATACTTCGATAACATAGCAAGGAGAAGACAAACATGCCACCATCAAGTGCGACCTTGCCTAGAAGTATAGTCCCTGTGTTGAACAGCTCCACAAGAATCACGCACAGAGCCGGTTTCCATCTGCTGCTTCCTGTACGTGTGACAATTTCACTAGAAGTATTTCCCGGAAGCAAAACAAAAGATTTATAACCTAATTTCAAACTTGTAAAATGCATCATCCATTAGGTGAGGATTCTGCAACGTCCCTTGCTCATTCTCCTCCCAACTTCCTATTACCCTTTTTGATCTTCTCTTTTAAAATTTTGAAAAATATAAAATAAACTTTGAGAAATTCGTTCATGATTTTGAGAAGAGAAAATCGCAACCCCAGAACTCACGAATTGTACAAACAAACTTTTCACCAAATTCGCTATATAGCTTTCAAAAATCCTATTAAAAAAATTGGAACAACATCTGAAATCATCATTTCATAATAAAAGAATGAGGCAGGTAATTCTGTGATGGAGAAAGAGATGGATGGCGGAGGCCTCGAGCCATGGTCACGGTCACTGGCGGAGGCCTCCGGCTCCGGTGGGTAGCTAGCCTTTAATCGGGTGCAAAAAAATTTGTACTACATGTAGATGCATATCGTCACCCTGGACGCTGCTGGGTCGCTGGCTACGCTAATTAGTGTCGCCACGAGAAAATAGCTAACGACCTCTAGAAAAGAGGCCCGTTCGGAAGCCATCAGATGGGCCACGAGCTGCCGCACGAGACGCATCGCACTTTGCACGCACAGGTCGTTCACGAGCTACCCCTCAAAAAAAAAAAGTCGTTCACGAGCTAGATCGAAATGAGACGCGCAGACGACCCATTCGACGGCGGCCATCCCAAGTCCCAACTCCCAAACCTAGCACGGCGGCGGCGGCTGGCCAGGAGCAAGGAGGACGGGGCGGTCGACGGCGGGGTGTCAGACCCAGCACGAGGCCGGGCGCACTGCCCAGCCAGCGGCGCGCGGCTGAGGGTGGAGGCTAGCGGGCGGCGGCGGCAACGAGCGACGACGGCGCAGCCGCGCAGACTCACGGTCTTTACCACTAATAACTAAATTAAACGGGCAATCGACATGCGTACGTACCTTGGACCTCCACGGCGGTGCCCGTGTCCTCGCCTGGGAACGCGCATACTTTGCTTGCATTTGCAGCAGCACTGCGGCTGACTAGGCCCCGGTTGTTGTCAGCATATCCCGTCGAGGCCGCGCGGAGGGCCGGAGAGGGAAGCCGGCGCGAGTTGGCAGCTCCGGCGGCAGGCTGAGCGGAGGAGACGGGCAGCGCACTGTTCATCGCCGGTCGAGCTAGGGCATGTGATACTGCAGTAGCAAAATTGTTGGGTACTTGGGATGCTTCAGCAGTGCATTCGGGGGAGAAACAAACGTGATCCCATTTTATAGATGTAATCTCGACTGTCGTCAGTTGGGGAAGGGAAAACTTCGTAGGCGGTCGACTTGGTACGCGATCTAACGGACCATGAAAATCTCTCTCCTTTCTAACCATCTCTAGTCCCCACTCCTGGGCAGGGATCTTTTTTTTTCTTTTTGGATCATCGAGTGGTACTGGTAGGTACCATGCGCTGGATTACTTCAGGCTGCAGGAGCGTGTTCCGTGGCAGCTGTGAAAAAACAAAATCCACCCAGGCCTAGGCCATGCATTAATATTACCTCGTCCCAAATTACTTGTCTTAAATTTATCTAGATACAGATGTTTCTAAACCCGTTTTGTATCTAGACAATTTTTTTGAGACTACGTCTAGACGTACCATAGATTTATAGCTTTATAGAAGGCAGAATTTAAATTATAAAAAACTACCACTCGCTACGAACAACGAGGGTAACAGAAACACCACACCCAAGCAACGCCAAAGGCGGACAACACCGCAAAGCAGGCTACAACGTAAAAGAGACTATCCTAAGCTGAAACACAACATCGTGTCTTGACGGGCACGTACACTACCGAAGACCACCAACTTCCACAGAACTTCGCTTGTCGACACAACAACCACTCTGATCGCCTAAGAGGAAGTGAAAAGTGGGTGACAGGACGCGATCCGATCCGAGGAAGATGCCATCTTGGACACACCGGCGACACACGTACATAGCACCGCATAGGTTCAACGGAGAACAGCGGCGAACACCGGAGGAGAGCAACGAGGAACCAGCCGTGTTTCCGAACACAATGCTCCCAATAGAGGAACAACGTCGAGGACGCCGCCATTGTGCTAATCCAACACCGAATCAAGCCTTTTGCTCAGAGACAACCACAACTCCAAGCGAGCGACGGACATGACAAACACGCCTCGGCGACCCCTCCAAGGAGGTAGGTGGCATCCATGGGTGCCACCGCCGCCGGCCCGACAGAAGCCGTGCAAGATTTTCATCCACGCATTGCGCATCACCACACCAGCTAGAATTGGGCAACACTATCCCAGAAGCTTCACACCGCCACCACCGTAGCAATTTGCCAACATAGCCGCAAAGCCGAGGACCTATGACTAGACGCACAACAAAGAGAACCCCGGCCACACCACCAACACCTAGCCTGGACGAGGAAACACAGCCACCCCGCACCTCCGGCAAGGTCCAGGAGACCAGGACTATCTGCAACAGCCGTCGCCCACTCCAAGGGATAGCCTTGCGACTGTCGGACCCGCTTCTTCATGAAGAGCCATGCCGCACTACCGGGAGAGCACCGCCGCTCACCACACCGCACAAAGGTGGCCGACCGCTCGCTGCTCACCAAGACTCCATCTTGGTCGGGCAATCATAGTGCCGCCGCCACCAGCCTGGCCGTGGACTTGCTCCGTTGCCTCCAGACGACGCCTTCACGACCCAAACTCGCCATCTCCCACCAGTATCGCCGCTCTACTAGACCTCCTTCCGAGCTCCGGCCGCCAGCCCCCACCTCCGGCCAACACAGATATGTCTGGGCCGATCCCCTGCAGGAAGAAGCACCGCGCAGGCACCATCATGTGCGCTCTGCCGCGACACACCGACACCGGCCAGCAAGTTGCGCCGCCATGCACCCCCACCTGCCTGCGCACCCCACCTGACGTGCCGGCCTCCAGGCTACATGGTCATGGCTGAAGAAGAAGCCTCCTGTGGCACCGCTCTAGGAGAGGACAAGGGAGATCCCGTCGCCGCCAACATCGTGCGGGATTTGCCCGTTGGCGCCCGCCGGCGGTCACGGGGTGGGGGGGGGGGGGGGACGTGCCATGTGGTGAGGGATGCACAAAGGATATTGCTCTACACAAATCTAAGACGAGTAAGTTTTTCACATGCCACCAACAAAACACCCTTTCACTCGAAAAAAAAGACCTGTTGACAGCAAGGAAAAGCAGCTTTCAGCGAGTACAACTTCACCGTCGTATCTTTTGTTGTTTCCGAATCATTATCGTACTGATACTGCAGTACCAACCAGGTTGATTTTGGTACCAGAATGGTGCAAATAAATATCCTCTTTTTCTTCCTCTTTGGATTGGCAATGCCAAACTACATTACGTACGACAGACAGCTTTCCGATGTTTGTACGACGCCTGATCCAAGTTAATCATACAAATCGTGCAGTATGTATGTAATAATGCTTGTGAAGTGGTGTTTCGTATAATTGTTGCCTCGCGGCGGACGCCTTCTGAGTGTATCGCTGCGGCCGAAAAGCGTTTATTGCCTCATGCCCCTGCCGCTGGCATGCAACGTGCCTGCTGCTATCAAGGCAAACCGTCATACTACTGCTTGTACGTAGGATCATGCTAACTAACATTAGGACCTACTATAAGTTCCTGTCCACGAAAAGGATAGGCAACTACTGCTATAAATTACTGATTTTTGCCTTGTGTCGGTAGCCTTTTAGCTGCCGGTGGCCGAACAATACAACGGAAGTTGCGCCATAATAAGTAGCCACACACCAATTGCTAATTGAGACGCATGTTTGCTTCATGGGGCTCATGCTTTTCTGCTGCTGGACTTTCGTAGCACAGCAGATTTGCTCGGTTGGGCTCATGCTTTCTTGCTGCTGGACTTCCGTAGCACAACAGATTTGCTCCATTGGGCACACGCATATACATATACACGTCCATTATATACATACGTACAAAAAAGACAAATACGTACAAATGCTCTTTTGATGATCAGAGCATTCTTAGCGCACTCCACCTACTTCAGGGAAGGTTGGCTGCGTCGATTGTGACGTTCAACCGATTGTCTGCCCACGCGATGCAGTGTTTGGAAAGGAAGGAGAACCCATCGTTACATGTGGCCAAAGTAGGCACTTGGAACACGAAAAGTACATTTGGCTACCGAGCTTCCGGTAGCTCTTTACTTTTTTTTCTTTTTTGTAAACTTTATTTCCGCATCTCAAAAAATTCTCAACAAAATGCGCATATTCATATACATGTGTAAAAAAAAGACAAATACGTACATCAAAACGGCCTTAGGCACTACTTGTTTATGTTTTTGCTTGAGTCAATTACACTGGTGGTGCTTGAACTTGGCGCAAATGTTCATTCTGGTGTTAGAACTTGCGGCATACATCGAACTAGTGCAAAAACTTGGCTCAAACATGCAAATACGGTGTAAATCTCAGTTGTGTGCGCCGAAGCCGCTTAGGCGCGCCAGCGTGGCATGTGGCTGCTGTCAGCGACCGAAAGGCAGAGAAGAGGGTGTGGGGCCTGTGCTTTTTGTGAAAAAACCCTCATAATTTTTTTATTTCTGACAAAAAAAAGCTGTCAAACGTTGGAGGAGTGGTATTTTTCTTTTTTGTCACCTCTATGACCAGTGGGTCCTGTCTGACGGAGTGAAGATTATACACAAGTGACAGATTGTTAGCACACACACTATCCTACCTCTCCAACCGCCACGCCTTAGTGGGACTAGAATCGATGATTTAGCGTAATGTAGTACACGTATGCTTTTTTTTTTGGGAAATTTGCGATCAGCGCTCATGGACCTGAAATAGGCCGCGATCAGCGGGGCCCATTTGCATCTATTCTTTTTCTGGAAATTTGTGAAAGGTATATAAGTTCTAATCTAAGTAATAAAAATAACATTTAAATATTTGTGAGTTATAAAATGTTGTACATACAAACAAAATTACTTACATTTAGAAATTGTTCACGTATTATTTTGAAATATTCATTTATTTAAAGTAATATATAGTAATTATAAAAAGTTTTTATAATTCAAAATAATTCAAATAATGTTAATGTTCATAATTTAAAATATAAAATATTCATACGAATCTTCAATCAGGGCTAATATTTAAATTACATAATTTTTAGGACGCCGATAAGTGCCACACGTCTGGGTGTTAGAGGGTCTGCCCACACATTTTGTGTGGTGTATAAGAGGAACAGCCCACACACCTACGTATGGAAAAAACAAGTAATGCCCACACACCTCCTTTTTTCCCTCCCGACCCCTCTCACACGCGTGCGTGTGGGCGAAATAGATAACGCGCACATGCCCCGTACGTCAGGCCTCGTACATTGTGGTCCCGCACGCCCCGCGTGATAGTCACCGCGCGTCCGGCAGTTGCCATGGTCCAGACCCTCGTCCATGTTCGTTTAACTATAGTCGCCATGTCGCTGAACTTCGGTTACCATGTCGGACAACTACAGTTGCCATGGTTGTTCAACTGCAGTTGCCATGTATGGTCTGGTCTATTGCCGTTGCCATGATTTCAAAACTTTAGGAGTTGCCACCCACTAACACTAGGCAGTTGCCATGTAGCACTACAAAAAGGCATGGCAGAAAAACATGTTTAGGTAGAAGAGAGAGTTGCCATGTGCTCACAAGCACGCTAGGGCAGTTGCCATGTAAAGAGAAAGAGTTGTCATCTGCTTACGTGCACGCTAGGGCAGTTGCCATGTATCATGCAAAAACACATGGCAGCTCGGGTAAAAGAGAGTTGCCATCTGCTTAGAAGCAAAGTTAGGGCAGTTGCCATGTACCCTGCAGAAACACATGGCAACTGCCAGCTTTGGGTGTGGGCGAGGAGACGGGCGTGTGGATGAAGTGATAAACACCCACACACCAGCCCCCTCTGCGTGCGTGAAAACTAGTGTGTGGGCGAATTGCTAAACGTCCACACACCAGCCCCCCGTGTGGTCAAAAAGGACGTGTGGGCGACCGGATGAATGCTCACACACCAGCTTAGTCCTACGTGGCACACAAAAACTGCTAGAACGCGCCAAGATTCGTGCCGAATTGGTTGGACGAGGATCCATGCGTGTGGGTGAGTTGCCAGACGCCCACACGTGTCGACGTTAGTGTTTTCAAATTTTTGGTATAAGTCATGAAAGAAAATTATACACAAGTGAATATTCATAAATATTTAGAATAAATGTTTGTAATAATTATGCAAGTGTTATTTTTTAATTAAAAGTTTTATTTAATAAACATTTTAAATGTTCGTATTTACTAAACAATTTTATATAATACATGATTTATAGTTAAATGTTTTATTTACTAATCATGGTTTGTATATATAATATTTATAACACACGAATATTTAAAATTTGTGTTATTATTTACGTTTTACAAATATTTAAAAAAAACTAGCGCATGCAAAATGGGTCGCACTATCTGTGGCTCATTAAAGCCTTACATGTGTCCTCCTTATATAACATGTAGACATGTTATCGATTTGATTCAACAGAGCTTGAATGGTGTAGGATGCATTTGGTTACCTACATCATTTTTAGGCACATTGCATGTTTGTCCAAACTGGGTCTGGCTGAGCATATGCAGGGAAAAAACCAACATCTACATGTTGCCTGTATCTCCTCTAGTGTCGTGGAATTAACACGTCAGATGTCCTATTGAAAGGACTTAGTCATGGAGCCATCACTACGGGTTAGCTTGAAGGGGTTAAATCGGACAAGGGACACGGGAGTTTATACTAGTTCGGCTCCTTCGATGAAGGTAAAAGTCTACGTCTAGTTGTGATGGAAGTGATCGGGTTTCGATGACCAGGGAGCAAATACGCTTTGCCTGAGTCTCGAGTTGTTGTTTTTCTGCCCTGAACCGCCGCCGGGTCACCCCTTTATATATTCAGGAGGACCCCGGCCGGTCTATAGAGTCCCGAGGCTGGCTCATACAAGTGTCCGCCTCGGTCTCCCCTTTCCTATCTTACAACACAAGTTTATACAATCATGGCGGTTTACTATCATGGGCCCTAAATCGCCCGTGGGCTCTGGGCCTCTAAGCTTCATCAGTAAAGCGCCATCTTCTCAGTCTTCTTGAGTTTCAGTGTAGCTAAAGGTGAACCGGCCCCTCCTGGGCGGTTTACCCTTAGTAGTTATATCCCCGACATTAGGCCCCAGATTGATTTGAACCTGTTCATGTCAATCTTCAATCCTTAGAAAACCTATCTGAATTTCTAACAATTCTCTTAAACCGCCATATTGTCTTCTCCCTGTGAATTTGGGTGAACCGCCATGACGTCATCTTCTGTCACTGCAGTAAATCATTGTGATGTCATCCCTGTATAAAAAGATTTATGAAGATTCCCTTTTCTTTAATTAATTCCCGAAGATCGAGGCGATAGCTGCATCCTTTTTTGCCGCTTTAGACTCCTTGATTTTCGCGCCTGCCGTTTTATCCCTCTTCCTTTATAAATAAGACTGGGGCTCCTTCCATTTTCCCCCTTTCCTCTTCACGTCGTCTTCCTCCTCGCGACCCGAAGACCTCAAGCATTGCCGCCACCGCCGTCGTCGATCTTCAAGTCTGCACCAACTAGGCCGCTGCATCACCATGTTCGTACCAGATCTCCTGTGATACTCCGCCGCTGCGTGGCCCTGGTAAATACTCCTTTCCTTTACTTATTAGATCTACATTAGGGGTTTGAAGTTTCTCCGGTGTTCGTCAGTGTTCATCAGTGTTTATCTGCTTTTCCTTTAGCATCTTACTGAATCTAGCTAGGCCTGATAGTTTCTCTTTGCGGCTGGATCTGTAGCTTTACTCTGTCGTACTACAGCATCTTACTGTTCCTGGAGAGATCCTTATATGAACCTTTTCTGTTCTGCTTAACACCATTGTAGGGCTCAGAAAAATTTCTTTATTGAACGACGGTAGATCCAAAATTATATCACCATCTTGTGAAACTTGTTTCTGCAACACTTAGCAGATTTTCAGATTGGGTTCTGCCTCCCAAGGGCGGTTTAACTAGTAATTGATAATCCGTCATATGCCATTAGCACTCACTTAAACCGCCATCTAGACTTGAATAGCAATGCCCGGTTCACTTCATATGTACACTTTGATTAAATTGCCGGTTTAACATTGATAAACACACATGAACCGTCAATCGTAAACCGTCCATTTTCCTTTTACAGACCTTGTAAGATGACGAAGCAATTTGCTGCTTGCAACTGGGTTCCATCTCGGATCACAGAGACGCAAATCAATGGATATGTCACCACGGGCGCTTTAGCTCCAAAAATTGTCCTTCATTGGCGAGTTCCTGGCCCTGAGTGCCCTCCCGAGCCTCAAGATGGAGAAGTGATTGTGTTCATGCAACATCTAGCTCGAGGTTTTAGTCCCCCCGGATCAAAATTTTTCCGGGATGTACTTGCCAGCTTCCAACTCCATCCTCAAGACATTGGACCAAATTCTGTGTCCAACATATCCGATTTCCAAGTATTCTGTGAGGTTTACTTGCAAGAAGAACCAACCGTTGATCTCTTTCGAGACCTCTTCCACTTAAACCGCCGGACCGAATTTTCTGACAGCCCCAATACTGAACTTGGTGGTGTGTCGATTCAAATGAGGAAGGAGGTTGAATTTCCTCACGCCAAACTTCACAGCCATCCAAAAGACTGGAACCAAACTTGGTTCTATTGTCAGAACACTGCCCCTGCTGAAGAAAATCCTTTGCCGGGCTACCGTCCGCACCGGCTTAGCAATAGCCACCCTTTACCTCAACGATTGTCTGCCAAAGAACGACAAGCCTATGCACCTCAACTCGCCAAACTCCGGGCTTTCCTTGCCAACGGTTTAACTGGTGTTGATCTCGTCCGCTGTTGGGTTTCATGGTGTATTCTACCTTTAAGCCGCCGCCCTGGATTGATGTGTGAATATACCGGCAAGACCAGTGACCCAAAACGGTTTAATGAAATAGAACTGACTGATGATGAAATTACTGAGAATGCAAAGAAAATGCTTGACGAACTGCTCGCCGTATGCACTCAAACTGGTCTGCGCCCCTTTTATGACTCCAACAAACCGCCGGCGGTAAAAACTTTAACCTTGTACTTTCCTGATCCTTCTCCGCTTTAACACTGCTATAATAACCCTTTGTGCAATCTCGCAGGACAATAGCTCCTTCTGGAAAAGGAAACCTCAAGACAAAACGGCCAAGGCTCCTCGTGTCAAGAGCAAGGTCACCAAGAGAGCTGTCAAGAAGAAAACTGCTGAGTCTTCTGTACCGCCAGAAGATGTCAATGACTCGACTGAAGAGGTAAAATTTAACTCCCTTGGCTTCTATTTCATACACCTTTTGATAATGATTACTCCCAGGATGATGCGGAGGCTAGCATGCAGATCATGTTGAGGTAGTTTGTCTTTCTTCTGACTCAGAACTTGTGCCGGTTCAAAGATTTCGCCGTGCAGTTCGGAAAGTGAAATGATCTCACCCTCTTGCTTAATTGGATCAAAAACTTTCTTTGAAGACACAGCAAACCGAAGGGCGTCGCACAACCCGGCACAGCGGTCAACAGGTCACTTCTTCCGGTTGACCTCATACACCAAACCGGAAACGTCGTCCAGAGGTTGCTTGTTCTCCTGAAAAACTTTATCCTTTGAAGGGTTTCTTCTGATGCCCTCCCAAACCATCTGATTCAAATTACCAGGTGTCTTCTAATTCGTCTGGCGGTTCATCAACCACTCAGCTGCCTCCACTGAAAACCGTCCCTGGGTAAGTATGCAACCCTCCATTTTTCCTTCATAATTCGGTTTATCGTGCTAATCCTTGTTTAAATATTAGTGCCCAAGCCCGTCTGAGCAAGTAGGCTAAGACCAGTGCCCCTACTGGCGAAATTGAACTGGAGGAGACTCTTGAAAATGCTGATGAAAATCTTGATATTATCATGGATGATTCTGTCCCACCGGAGCCAGCTACCAATGCTGATCCGCCGGAAGCTGATCCAACTACACACGTGGGCACATCAAGTCCACATGCTACACCTGCAAGTCCAGTTGTTGATCCGCTGAACTCAACTGCTAATCCGCCAAACCCTGCTACCACTCCAAACCCAGCCAAAGATGATGACGTTGTTGTTACTGGCACTGCTTATACCGCCCTGGGCAATCCAGTTATCTTGGCAAAACATACCGCCAAGGACGAGTTTGTTTCTATGGGCAAGGGGAAGACGGAGGCTGAGTTGTCAAAATATGCTAATCTTTCGGCCCAGGATCTTCATTCCGGATTCTTGAACCGGCTTTATACAAGCCGAGATTATGAAGCCGATTTGGTAAATCTGATGAAGGAACGCTATGAGGTGAACATTTTCATCCGTATCTTGTATCTTCACTGCCTTGTATCTTGTAGCCCCCAAGGGCCGGTTTAGTTTGCAAAGACAAACCGGGATTTTTGATCTTCCATACTGCACATTGTTGACTTTTCCTTGCTTATGTTCTTGAGCAAATATACATTAGCCCCCAAGTGCCATGATTGAAACTTGTATTAATCCTCGGGACTTTGAACAAGCAGTAGTAAAGAAGCAATCCGCATTAGCCCCCAAGAGCCAAGTGTATAACTAGTTGTATATTTGGGACTTTGATAAAATATTGATATGCTCCTCTGATTGTGGCAGGCTGATATAAACCATCAACGCACTCAAACTGCCGATCTTCAAGAAAATATCAAATCCCATCAAGAAGAATCTTCCAAGGCCAAAGATGAGCTAAGAGCCGCTTTAACTTCCACGGAACAACTTAAGGAAGGATTCAAGACTGAACGTGCCAATTCGGACACTGAGAGGGATACATTGCTGAAACGGGCTGAAGACGCCGAGTCAGCTCTTAAATCGGTGGCAGAAGAGCTTTCTGGATTGAAGCGCCAAGTTAATGCCATGACCTCTGCAGTATTTGGTAAGTACTCCTACCAAGGCATCTGAAATATCCATCTTGTAGGGTGCCGGTTTAAATATGAAATTCTTAAACCGTTGTAGGTAGCCGCATTGCTCATCTGGGCCCGGATGTACGGATGAAGCTTAAAGAAGCATATAATCTGATTGAACCACTGTATGCCGGTGCCCAAAGGGTTATCTACGCAGCATCCTACGACAATCCGGCCCCAACACTGATCAAGGACACTCTGGCAAGGCTATCCATGACACCAACATAGATAGAAGAGATGAAGCGATCCGCTGCCAGGGCTGGCGCTTTGGCACTCACCCGAGCCAAAGCGTGGATAGCCGACCTGGATCCGGTTGACCTCGCCAAAGGCTTTCCAAGCACACAAGAAAACGGGGCAGAGTTTGATGACGAAGCCCTTAAAAATGTGACAAGGGAAATGCGTCCTCTGGAGAGTCAGCTGGCAGAAGATGCTAACTTGACTGTTCACAGGTCTTATTATGATGCCAACAACAAACGGATTAACGCTGTCATGTTGGAAGTGCAAAATATTATTCCGCCAATCCGTAAGCACACTTATGGCCCTGACGTTGATCCTTTGGAACTTAGCAGTGAAGGGGCTGTCTTTCAGGCTTTAACCCGGATTGACTGGACCACCACGGACTTCCAGCCACTAGGTGGGGAGGAGGAGGCTGATCCGACGCCAAATGACCCATCAACTTCACATCAACATGGTAATGAGGCTTGATCCGGCAATCTGATTAATGCTCCATAAACTTTGTTCTGTTGGAAACAACACCATATTTTGGGCCTTAAAGCGCCTTGTAATAGGCTAGCGAAAATACTTTGATCTGTTGCCATCGTGCACTGGGATATACTTTTCCTTGATCCGCCATGATAATTTCAGTACTGGCTTATGTACTTTCACAATATTATGCAATCCCTGTGTCTACATAAGAAAAATCTGTCCAGGCGGTTTACCGCCGGACGGGTCAAAATTCCCAACACAACTTGGTAGACAACCATGGTTGCTATAAAGTAGCAATAATAAATCATACCTGTGATATGAAACTATGCTGTTGGTTTACCAATTTTGATTTTAGTAAGGGTGAAAACCCAACTTCCACCATGCAATGCTGGTATATATGATATAGAACCGGGTTGTGATGAACACCGGATGATTGCTGGAGACAAGGTGTCAGAGCCAGACCGGTTTGAAGGATGCCGAGTTACCTTTAATTGTATGCTTTAACAGAAAAAATCCGTAAGCCACACCGGGTTAAGAAACACCGGGTTAACATATATATTATGAAAGAATAAAAACTTGGCAAGAAGCAAACAAAAAACCATGTAGTCAAGGCTTTTCAAGGGCTGCCAGGCCCAAATGGAAGCTTTTCATGGGCTACCAGGCCACTGAGTTAAACCATCTTGACAAAGCCTTTTAAGATGGGCCTCCAACTAACCAATCATCGTTTTAACTTTGACAAGTTCAGGGTCTCAATGAGAGTAACTGTCAAATGTTCGACGGGTCATGCCAGGATTACCTCGATAGGGGTGGCTTACTTGATGAAGGCAGGTTAACCCGCGGTTTTAGGTGAATACACCAGGCTTCCAAGCCATGGGTCGATACCCGGCTACAAGGGTCCTTTCAAACTCTTTGGTATTTGACACAAAGAGCCCCTAAGTAACTTTGTGAGCTGTGCTCAATGGGTGCCTATGTTTGAGTCGTGCTTTGAGCAACCAAACTCTCTTTGGTCCCTTGGGTGTGAAGCTCCCAAGCTAGGTGGTGGCATGATAGCCGGTTTAACAGGTAGTACTTCGCTTTATTAGCTGAAGCCCCCAAGTAAACAGAGATTTGAAGAAAACGACGGAGATCCTGCTTAATAGCAAGGATGCCGGTTTATTATATTGGTCATAATATATACATTGTTGAAATATGTACATAAGAAAAGCCTGTGGCTTCAAGTGTAATAAGGCCGTATGAGAGCTACGTTCCATGGCCGCCGGGTCTCCTCCTCAGAGTTGCGTGACTCGAACGTCAATGAGGTAGTATGATCCGTTGTGCAGATTTTTGCTGACCACAAAGGGCCCTTCCCAAGGTGGGGATAACTTGTGCATATCGGTCTGGTCTTGGATGAGCCGGAGCACCAAATCGCCTTCTTGAAAGGTTCTTGTCTTAACCCGGCGGCTGTGATAACGCTGCAGGTCTTGTTGATAAACTGCCGACCGAGCCAAAGCCATGTCCCGTTTCTCACCTAACAGGTCCAGCGCCTCTTGGCGTGCTTGCTCGTTGTCCGCTTCAACATAATTCGCAACCCGGGGCGAGTCGTGACGAATATCACTTGGGAGCACGGCCTCAGCCCCGTAAACCATGAAAAAAGGTGTATAACCCATAGATCGGTTTGGGGTGGTATTTATACTCCATAACTCAGATGGTAATTCTTCCACCCAACAACCCGGCATCCGCTTCAAAGGGACCATAAGCCGAGGCTTGATACCCTTCAGGATCTCTTGATTCACGCTCTCAGCTTGACCATTAGACTGGGTGTGAGCCACAGACACTACATCAAGCCGGATGTGCTCTCGTTGGCAAAACTCCTTCATCTCACCTTTAGAAAGGTTCGTACCATTATCTGTGATGATGCTGTGTGGAAAACCAAAACGGAAAATAATATTTTTCAGAAATTGAACCGCCGTGGCTGCATCACACTTACTGACGGGCTCCGCTTCAACCCATTTAGTGAACTTGTCCACCGCCACCAACAGGTGGGTCTTCTTATCATTGGAGCGCTTAAAGGGTCCAACCATATCAAGCCCCCAAGTAGTAAACGGCCAAGTGATGGGAATCATGCGTAACTCTTGAGCCGGAACATGAGCTCGACGTGAAAACTTCTGACAAGCGTCACACTGCTTTACCAGATCCTCCGCATCAGAATGAGCTGTCAACCAGTAGAACCCATGACGGAAAGCTTTAGCCACCAAGGATTTTGAACTGGCATGGTGACCGCAATCCCCTTCATGGATTTCACGTAGAATCTCTTGTCCTTCTTCAGGAGAAACACAACGTTGGAATACGCCTGAAATGCTAGAGCGGTGTAACTCGCCATTGTGAACAACCATAGACTTGGACCGCCGGATTATCTGCCTGGAGAAAAGCTCATCATCTGGTAACTCGCCCCGGTTCAGATACGCCAAATATGGAACCGTCCAATCCGGAGTGGCATGTAAAGCAGCTACCAATTGGGCCTTCGGATCAGGAACAGCTAAATCCTCCTCTGTAGGCAACTTTACAGACGGGTTATGCAAGATATCTAGAAAGGTATTGGGTGGTACCGGTTTACGCTGAGATCCCAGCCGGCTTAGAGCATCTGCTGCTTCATTCTTGCGCCGGTCAATGTTCTCCACCTGATAACCCTTAAAGTGACCTGCTACAATATCCAGCTCGCGCCTATAAGCCGCCATGAGTGGGTCCTTAGAATCCCAAGTACCAGAAACTTGTTGAGCCACCAGATCAGAATATCCAAAACATCGAACCCGGCTTAAGTTCATTTCCTTAGCCACACGGAGACCGTGGAGTAAGGCCTCGTACTCTGCTGCATTGTTAGTACAAGGAAACATTAAGCGGAGAACATAACAAATTTTATCACCTCGAGGGGAAGTAAGGACAACCCCAGCCCCCGAGCCTTCCAATTGCCTGGACCCATCAAAGTGAATGGTCCAATATGTATTATTCGGTTTGTCCTCTGGTTCCTGTAACTCGGTCCAATCATTGATGAAGTCATCAAGCGCCTGAGATTTGATGGCCGTTCGTGGCATATACTTCAACCTACGTGGACCAAGCTCAATTGCCCACTTCGCAACCCGGCCAGTTGCTTCTCTATTCTGGATTATATCGCCCAAAGGAGCAGAACTAACCACTGTGATAGGATGGCCTTGAAAGTATTGTTTGAGCTTCCTACTTGCCATAAAAACTCCATACACCAGCTTCTGCCAATGCGGATATCTTTGCTTTGATTCGATCAGTACCTCACTGATATAATAAACTGGCCGTTGAACCGGATATTCTTTTCCAGCCTCCTTATGCTCAACCACAATTGCCACACTGATCGCACAGGCATTGGCAGCCACGTACAATAATAGAGGCTCATTATCAACCAGAGCAGCAAGGACGGGCGGTTCAGCCAGCTGTCGCTTCAAATCCTCAAATGCCGCATTGGCGGCGTTACTCCAGACGAAGTTATCCTTCTTCTTCAACATCTGATACAGGGGAATCGCCTTCTCTCCCAAACGGCTGATAAACCAGCTGAGGGCTACAATCCGGCCTGCCAGACGCTGAACAACATTGATACACGCCGGTTTAGCCAAGGATGTTGTCGGTGTCAAAACCGGAGGATCTCGGGTAGGGGGTCCCGAACTGTGCGTCAAGGTCGGATGGTCACAGGAGACAAGGGACACTTTATTTTACCCAGGTTCGGGCCCTCTCGATGGAGGTAAAATCCAACTCCTGCTAGATTAATATTGATGATATGGGTAGTACAAGAGTAGATCTACCACGAGATCAAGGAGGCTAAACCCTAGAAGCTAGCCTATGAGTATGATGATGGTTATGATGATTGTGATGATTGTCCTACGGACTACAACCCTCCGGTTTATATAGACACCGGATAGGGTTAGGGTTACACAGAGTCGGTTACATTGGTAGGAGATCTTGAATATCCGCACGCCTAGCTTACCTTCCACACCAAGGAAAGAACCTTCCGGACACGGGACGGAGTCTTCAATCTTGTATCTTCATAGTCCTGGAGTCCGGCTGAAGGTATAGTCCGGCTATCCGAACACCCCCTAATCCAGGACTCCCTCAGTAGCCCCTGAACCAGGCTTCAATGACGACGAGTCCGGCGCGCAAATTTTCTTCGGCATTGCAAGGCGGGTTCCTCCTCCAAGTTCTTCAAGAAGATAATAAACACCCAAAATAGTGTCCGGCTCTGCAAAACAAGTTTCCACGTATTGCCATATAGAGAATAATACAAACACAAATCAAATCTGCTGACGTATTCCGCAGTGCGTCATAACACTGCGACCAAGTCCTCTGTATGGATTATTTTGTTCCACCGCGGCACGTTCAACGAGGCGGTTTCCTTGGCACGTCTTGTCGAAGCAGAGATCGCGTGCCCCTTTTAACGGGATTCTCATTAATACGGACGCGGGTAACCCAACCGTGCCATTTACCACGGCGTTTGAGCGGCAAGCGAGTTTTATTAGGTAGGTGGGGACGCATAACGGCATCAGCCTATATAAGGGGATAAAGATCCACCTCTTTCACCTACGCCTTCTTCCTCCTTTGCCCATCCATCTCCTGCACACTCAAGCTCCAACGCCCCGCTCTTTCTTCCCCAACTTGCTCCAGTGATGTCCGGAGCGGGTGGCAAGTGGATGGCTTCCTCCGTTACGGAGGGTCAAATCAAAAAGCTTAGGAAGGCCGGATATCTGTCCAAGGACATCCCGCACCGGCTTCCCGAGGCGGGGCAGCTTCTTCCCACCCCAAGTCCCAATGAGAGGGTAGTTTTTCTTCCCCACTTCCTCCGCGGACTGGGTTTTCCACTCCACCCTTTTGTCCAGGGGCTCATGTTCTACTACGGCCTGGACTTCCATGATCTGGCCCCGAACTTTGTCCTCAACAACTCGGCGTTCATCGTCGTGTGTGAGGCCTTTCTCCGCATCCGCCCCCACTTCGGCCTCTGGCTCAAGAGCTTTAACGTCAAGCCTAAGGTGGTGTCCAGCACCCAGACGGAGTGCGGAGGTGCTATGGCCGGCAAGATGGCCAACGCCCTCTGGTTCGATGGCTCCTTTGTGGAGTCCTTAAAGGGGTGGCAGGCAGGGTGGTTTTACATCACCGAGCCACGCGACTCGAAATGGGTTGCGGCCCCCGAGTTCCGATCCGGACCCTCCACGCGGCTCATGTCCTGGAAAGAGACGGGCCTATCATGGGGCAACGAAGAAGAAGTGACCGGATTGCAAACCTGCATCCAGTCCTTGATGAGCAAGCCAATCTGGCATGTTAATATCATCCAGGTCATGCTCGTCCGCCGGATCCTCCCGTGCCAAGAACGGGATTTCACTTTGTGGGAATTTGACCCGGCGCAGCACCAAACCCTCAATAGGCTCTTCGACACGACGTATGAAGACGTCTAGAAGGTGCTAACCAAAGGCGCCGAGTGCCCCACATCCGCTTCCGAGGATCGCGGATACAACTCGCAGCGCGACGCTCGCGAGGTAAGCCATCTGTACCTTTTACAGGTTCGTTTAAGACCTTCTTCATAGATTAACTCCATGTGGGATCGAAAAACTCCCTTTGCCTTTGACAGGCGTGGCTGAAGATAGCTGGACCAATCAACTGTCCGGCTCCTCTGCCCGAAGACCAAGCCTCAGCTCTCCTAGAGAAGCTGCTGGCTCCGGCGCCTTATGTGGTGCCGGAGAAGAAGGTCAAGAAGAAGAAGACCACCGGGACTCGAAAGAGTGCCCGCAATATGGTGGTGTCGAGCTCGTCATCTGGCGAGTCTGCGACGCCCTCCTCTCGTGAAAACGAGGAGGAGGAAGAAGGAAGCTCTCCCCCTCCAGCGAGGGGAGCGAAGAAGAAGAAGGCCGCCCCAATGGGGGGGGCCGAGGGGTCGAGGAAAAGGAAGACCCCTCCGCCGGACTACTCCCTCGACGCCGAAGAGGGTGGAGAGGAGTGGCCGGACAGAACCAAGCGTCCGGCGATATCGTAAGTATTTACATACCAGAATGACTCATAGTATCTTCAAGTGCGCAGCTTACCCTAATGTCGAATGTTATTTGTGCAGCCCGCCCCTGGCCGGACTCGATGATTCGTCGAGCGGCTCCCTGGATTCGTCGGACATAAACTCTGTTCCGCCCGCAGTCTCCCCCAGCGGGGCGGACGACGCCGAAGTGGTGCCCCGCGAAACAGGGCAGGAGGAGGTGGTCCTGGAGGAGCCGCAAGGCAATCCTCCGGACCCCAGGAGTAAAGGGGATGAAACCCCCCAGGGCTCCAAGTCCGGCTTTGTGCCGGACACCGCGCCGGACTCAACAGCCCCGGTACGCGGTAGGCGAACTCCTTCCAAGAGGAGTAAGCCGTCTGAGCCGGCGACCTCTGTCCAACCAGAGGCGCCGGACAATCTGCTGGTGGCGCTTGAGGGTGCCACCATCGAAGAGGAGCACCGTACTGTTATGAGTACGGTAATCCAAAGGGTTCAGTCCGCCAAGAGCGGACTGACTAAAGCTTGCGCTAGCCTTCTAACAGGCTTCGAGGTAAACAGAAAATGTGTTAAATTATTTACCGCATAGACAGTAGCCCCTGATGCTCTGTTCGGTGTTCGGAAAAGAAAAGCCGAATAGAGGATCTATAAAATTTCGCAGGAGTCTAACAATAAAAGGTCAAATATGCGTTTGCAGGCTTCCCTGCTGTCCACCGCCGCACTGATTGCGCAGGTGGAAGTCCTTAAAAAGGACCTCGAGCGGTCCGAGCAAGAGCTCGGCCTTGCCAAAAGGCAGCTCGAGGAAAAGGAAGGTAAGAAATACCCCTTAAAAAAGGTGCCTATAGAGAGGCTTGATTGCAAAAAGAAATAACAGGATTGTACTGCTTATTGTAGGGGCCACAACCGAGGTGGCAACCTTGAAGCAGGCGCTGGCTGAGGCCGAGAAGAAAGCGGCCGAGGAGCGCGCCAAGCGAGAAAGGTTTGGGGTCCAAGTCGGCGAGGTGCAGCAAGAGCTGCAAGCTCTCATGAAGAAACATGAGGGTTTGGAGCTTGAGGCAAAAACGCAAGCATCCGAGCTCTCGTCGGCTATTGAGACCACCAAGAGTGCCAAGGCCGAAGCGCAAAAGGCCCTCCAAGAGTTGGAGGATGTAAAAAAGAGAGCAGCGGGTAAGGCATTCTCAATGCGAAGTAGGAATATAAAAGTAAATTACCTATTACTTACCCGAATCCGGAGTTCTCCAGGGGCGTTCTTCGATCTTCCCCGCAGCGCATCCGACGCCGCCGCGTTCTACCGAGCTGAAGAAGGCAGCTCGACGGAGAGTATGTTCTGGTCTCAGTATTCTGAGGCCGGACACCCTGTGCCCTTGAGCGATCAGCTAAAACAGCTGGCCGAGCTCCACAAGGCGGCCGAACAGGCCATGGAGGGCTTATTAGTTCGGCTGTGGCCTAGAGAGGCCCTGCCTGGGAGCTATTTCGGGCTAGTACGGCGGCTGGTGGAGGCCTGTCCATGGCTTGAACTCGTCAAGCGCTCCGTCTGCATTGATGGTGCCCGGAGGGCCCTTGCCCGTGTAAGGGTACACTGGGGTAAGATGGACGGAGAGAAGCTGGTGAAGGACGGGCCGCCGCAGGGGAAGGGGCATCGCAAGCCCGAGAACTACTACAAGGAAGTTCTTGCCGGAGCCCGCCTTGTCGCGGATGAATGTACAAAAGATGTAATTTTTGAATAAACTCGCCCGTTCGTGTCCTGTGCGCTGAAAACTTGTTCATATGCGCTAAGCAATGCTTGTTTAATTTAAAATATTATTTTCTGTGCGGTTGTTTATCAAAAATTGAGAGATGGCCAGTCGTCGGCTTCTGCCCCCATGCCACTAGTGCTGGGGTGTTCGGGATAAACCTGAGGGCTCTTGTTCCCATAGTTGGGTCCTTCGAGGGAGGCCCTCAGCACAACGAACCAGGCAATCGGACTATAATGCTTGAACACTCTCACTTAGCCATAGAACGTTATAATTTTAAATTTCGGCGAAGCCCCTAGTTCGGAAGGCCGAATTCAGGGCGCTATCCACGCCTTTGGCCGGACTTAACCAGCTCCTCGCTCGAAGCGGCATAAGCCTTTAAGGACTCGAAAAACCTCTCGAACAGCGACCGGTCCCACGCCTTATCATGACAGTCTGTTTTAGCTTTCTCCACTGAGGTGCTCGCCCACCTGATCTGGGGCACAATCGCAGTGGTTCTCCTAGTGCTACCTTAGCCGATATAGCGGAACGTAAGGCACCAAAACATAGGAGCCGAGCAAACCCACCATATGACCAAAATCATGACTCGGAGCCGATGCATATAATGCTATAAGTTCGGGGTGCCGCACTTGTGAAAGTGGACGGACTTCTCACACCAGATAGAAGGGTAATAAAGCCCCTGGCGTGGTTTGCCGTACCACGGTGTACGGGTGCGATCATGTTATTGAATAACATATGTATATTAAAAGAAGATAATGCAAAAAATAGACAAAAAGCTATGCATTATTTATAAGGAGGCTGTTTATTCAAGCCGAACGATACAAGTAGTGCGATAAAAAAAAATTTAGACTATTTAACATGTCCTGACCAGGCGCAGGCCGCATAATTTAGAAACAGATATATCGCTCGAAATAGAGACCACCTGAGAGTTCCATGATGCAGCGTTGTTTTGTCTGCTTTCCTGGGTCTTGTATCGTCTGTACGACAGCAAGGCCGAACACTTTATCCAGAGTATGGAGTCCTGAAAGAAAAGAAGAATCCGGCAGCCCCTAGTACGTTTGACGCCGTATTGTTGGCATGCCGTTTGATGTGCCCCTTCCCCTATGCCCATGGAATTTTAAGGGCGTAATTGTGTACTCGAGGTACTAGCTCCGCTATGTAGCGATGGCTGGGGTTGGGGCCGTATTGCTACGCTTGCTCCGAACGCGCCAGTCGGTCTTGCTGCGGGTTACTCTGGGCGCGTTTTGCTTTGTCTGGCTTTGTAGCGGCCGGACTCGAGAGTTGCCTTAAGAGGCTGCTTTGCACTTCCTCTGCGAGGGCCGCCGTGTGCTCCTCCGTACGGATGGAGCGTTCGGTGTTTCCGCTGACCGTGATTACACCTCGAGGACCTGGCATCTTGAGCTTGAGATATGCGTAGTGCGGCACCGCATTGAATTTAGCGAATGCGGTTCGTCCAAGCAGAGCATGATAGCCACTACGGAACGGAACTATGTCGAAGATTAACTCTTCGCTTCGGAAGTTGTCCGGAGATCCGAAGACCACATCGAGTGTTATGGAGCCTATGCAATTGGCCTCTACACCTGGGATGACGCCTTTAAAGGTCGTCCTTGTGGGCTTGATCCTTGATGGATCTATGCCCATTTTCCGCACTGTATCCTGGTAAAGCAGGTTCAGGCTACTGCCGCCGTCCATGAGGACTCTTGTAAGGTGAAATCCGTCAACAATTTGGTCAAGAACCAATGCGGCGAAACCGCCGTGACGGATGCTAGTGGGGTGGTTCCTTCGATCAAAGGTGATCGGGCAAGAGGACCATGGGTTGAACTTTGGGGCGACTGGCTCCATCGCGTATACGTCGCGTAGCGCACGCTTCCTCTCCCGCTTGGGAATGTGAGTCGCGTATATCATGTTCACCATCCGCACTTGTGGGGGAAACCCCTTCTGTCCATTGTTGTTCGGCGGCCTGGGCTCCTCCTCGTCGTCGCTGTACAGCCCCTTGTCTTTGTGTTCGGCTCTTAACTTGCCTGCCTGCTTAAACACCCAACAATCCATGTTGGTGTGATTGGCTTGCCTTTCGAGGGTGCCATGAATCTGGCACGAGCGGTCGAGTATCCGGTCCAAACTGGACGGGCCTTGGGTATTTCTTTTTAAATGGCTTTTTCGGCTGACCGGATTTATGGCCTCTGAATCCGGCATTTACTGCCGTATCTTCATTACTGTCGCTGCTAACGCGGCGTTTCTGTTTGTTCCGTCGTGACCTGCCACCTTTGTCCTTGGTATCCGAATTACCTTGCTTCTTCGATAAGTTGTTGCTGCGAGCTAGCTAGCTATCTTCGCCCACGCAAAAGCGGGTCATGAGTGTCGTGAGGTCTGCCATTGATTTCGGCTTCTCCTGTCCCAGGTGTCGGGCCAACCATTCGTCGCGGATGTTGTGTTTGAAGGCCGCTAGGGCCTCTGCATCCGGACGATCGACTATCTGATTTTTCTTTGTTAGGAACCGTGTCCAGAATTGTCTGGCCGATTCTTCTGGCTGCTGAATTATATGGCTTAGGTCGTCGGCGTCTGGTGGCCGCACATAGGTCCCTTGAAAGTTATCGAGGAATGCGGCCTCCAGGTCGTCCCAAGAGCCGATTGAGTCCGCTGGGAGGCTGTTAAGCCAGTGCCGGGCTGGTCCCTTAAGCTTAAGGGGTAAATATTTGATGGCATGCAAATCATCGCCACGTTCCATGTGGATGTGGAGGAGATAGTCCTCAATCCATACTGCCGGATCTGTCGTACCATCGTACGACTCGATATTGACGGGTTTGGAACCCTCTGGGATTCTATGATCCATTACTTCGTCTGTGAAGCATAGTGGGTGTGCGGCACCCCTGTACTGGGCTATGTCAAGACGCGGTTCGGAGGAGCTGTGCCTGTTGTGTTCGGCCCGGCCGGATTTATTATGTCCAGGGTGAAAATTATCACGTGCCGTCAGGCGTCCGCGCGATCCATAGATTGATCTTGTTTGCCTTGCTTTGTCCTCCAGGATGTCTCGCAGGTCTGGCTTGTTTTCCCGTGCCTTGGTGAAGCGGCTACGGGGCATGGTTTGTTTGAATGTTCTACAGGCTTCTCTGTCGCGGCCGCGAGGTGGCCGATCTGCCATGTCTTGTGCTTCCTCCTCTGATTGGGGTAATGGCCTGCGCTTGGGATAATTCTTGGAGGGGCATCCGAGTTCGTACTCTTCGGCCGCAAGGACTTCAGTCTATCTGTCAGCTAGCAGATCTTGATCAGCTATAAGCTGTTGCTGCTTTTTCTTTAGGCTGTTTGCGGTGGCTAAAAGCCTGCGTTGAAAGCGCTCTTGTTCGGCGGGGTATGATGGTACGACGAATTCATCATCGCCGAGGCTTGCCTCGTCTTCGGAGGGAGGCATGTAGTTATCATCCTCGACCTCTCGCTCTGCCGTTCCCTCGTGAGGGCGGTCTTCTCCATCTTCCTGCGCCGAATCTTGCTGGTTTTGGTGTTCTTCGACACTGTTCGGGGTAGTATTGTCTCCCGTGTCGGAATCACCGTTTCTGCTGTGGCGGGATTTAGAGCGGCACCGCTGACGCCGGCATTTTGGAGGCTTTTTCGAGGTGCCATCCTCCGCTGTTCCATTGCCGTCTCCATCTTTTGGAGCATCCACCATGTATATGTCATATGATGAGGTGGCCGTCCAGCGCCCTACAGGTGCTGGTTCTTGTTCGTCTCCTCCTTCGTCATCCATACCGTCGAAGTCTTCGGAGCCGAAGTCGAGCATGTCGGGTATATCGTTGACAGCGGCTATTAAGTGGGTGGTGGGTGGGCTTTGAATTTCTTCATCGTCCGAATCCCAACCTCACAGGCCATAGTTCGGCCTGGGCTCTCCTGACAAAGAGAGAGACTTGAGAGAATTCAGGATATCACCGAAAGGTGAGCACTGAAAGATGTCCGCGGCGGTGAGCTCCTTTACAGGCGCCCAATCTGATTCGATTGGCAGGGTGCGGGAGCCTCGGAGTTTGGAGAAGAATCCGGCTCCTCAGAGTCATGGGCCATGCGGAGTGCGGGACATGCGTTCAGCTCAATGGCTTTTAAGATCACAGCCTCCGAGGTGACGTCCAACCGTTCACCCTCAAAGGACGCAGCGGGCTCCGAGTCGAGGATCGGGGCCGGAGCGTATGCGGCCTCCAGGACACTGTTTGGAGGCAGAGCTATATCATGCCCCTCGGGATAGTGCGGCGCGCTTGGCTGTGGCTCGAATCCGTCAAAGATCAAGTCTCCGCTGATATCTGCCGTGTAGTTTAAGCTTCCAAACCTGACTTGACGGCCAGGGGCGTAGCTTTCGATCTGCTCTAGATGGCCAGGCGAGTTGGCCCGCAGAGCGAAGCCGCCGAAGACGAAGATCTGTCCGGGGAGAAAAGTCTCACCCTGGACCTCATCGTTGCTGATGATCAAAGGAGCATCGGGCGTAAAGGCGACGACACAGTGGAACTCTCAATGAAAGCACCAATGTCGGTGTCAAAACCGGCGGATCTCGGGTAGGGGGTCCCGAACTGTGCGTCAAGGTCGGATGGTAACAGGAGACAAGGGACACTTTATTTTACCCAGGTTCAGGCCCTCTCGATGGAGGTAAAACCCTACTCCTGCTAGATTAATATTGATGATATGGGTAGTACAAGAGTAGATCTACCACGAGATCAAGGAGGCTAAACCCTAGAAGATAGCCTATGCGTATGATGCTGGTTATGATGATTGTGATGATTGTCCTACGGACTACAACCCTCCGGTTTATATAGACACCGGATAGGGTTAGGGTTACATAGAGTCGGTTACATTGGTAGGAGATCTTGAATATCCGCATGCCTAGCTTGCCTTCCACGCCAAGGAAAGAACCTTCCGGACACGGGACGAAGTCTTCAATCTTGTATCTTCATAGTCCTGGAGTCCGGCTGAAGGTATAGTCCGGCTATCCGAACACCCCCTAATCCAGGACTCCCTCAGATGTGATCGCTTTGATTTTTTCCGGATTGGCCTCAATGCCTCTGTTGGACACAAGAAAACCCAAGAGCTTGCCTGCCGGAACACCAAAAACGCATTTGTCTGGGTTGAGCATCATTTTGTAAAGCCGAAGATTGTCAAACGTCTCCTTGAGATCATCTATCAAGGTTTCCTGCTTCCTGGAGTTTACCACAATATCATCCACATAGGCATGAACATTACGCCCGATCTGCTTGTGAAGACAATTTTGCACACAACGCTGGTAGGTTGCTTGGGCACTCTTGAGCCCAAAGGGCATAGAAACATAGCAGAAGGCTCCAAAGGGAGTGATGAAGGCTGTCTTCTCCTGGTCCTTCACTGCCATTTTAATCTGATGATAACCTGAATAAGCATCCAGGAAACTCAGGCGCTCACAACCTGCTGTCGCATCAATGATCTGATCAATACGCGGGAGAGCAAAAGGATCTGCCGGGCAGGCCTTGTTCAAATCTGTGTAGTCCACACACATACGCCAAGTGTCGTTTTTCTTAAGAACGAGCACCGGATTAGCCAACCACTCGGGATGAAATACTTCGACGATAAACCCAGCCGCCAGTACCCGGGCTACCTTTTCGCCAATGGCCTTGCGTCTTTCTTCGTTAAAACGGCGAAGGAACTGCTTGACCGGTTTAAACTTGAGATCAATATTGAGAGTGTGCTTAGCGAGTCCCCTCGGTACACCTGGCATGTCAGAAGGCTTCCATGCAAAAATGTCCCGGTTCTCACAGATGGACTCGATGAGCGCGCTTTCCTATTTCGGATCCAGATTGGCACTGATACTAAACTGTTTGGATGAATCACCAGGGACAAAGTCAACGAGTTTAGTCTCATTAGCCGGTCTAAACGTCAGGGCCGGGTCATGCTCAGTTGTGGGCTTCTTTAGAGGGGTCATGTCCGCCGGATCAACATTGTCCTTATAAAACTTCAGCTCCTCTGCAGCACAAACCGATTCAGCATAGGCCGCTTCACCTTCCTCACAATCCAAAGCAATCTTTCGACTTCCATGTACTGTGATCGTCCCCTTATAACCCGGCATTTTGAGCTGTAAATAGACATAACAGGGTTTCGCCATGAATTTCGTGTAAGCCGGCCATCCAAATAGCGCGTGATATGGACTCCAGATTTTCACCACCTCAAAGGTCAATGTTTCAGACCTGAAATCATACTCATCTCCAAACACAACTTCCAAAGCAATCTTTCCAACAGGGTATGCCGATTTACCTGGTACTACACCATGAAAAACAGTGTTTCACGGTTTAAGATTCTTATCTGTCAACCCCATGCGACGGAAAGTCTCATAGTACAGGATGTTGATACTGCTCCCTCCATCCATCCGAACTTTGGTAAACTTATAACCCCCCACCTGAGGTGCTACCACCAAAGCTAGTTGACCCGGATTGTCAACCTGGGGTGGGTGGTCCTCTCTGCTCCACACAATGGGCTTCTCAGACCATCGTAGATAATGTGGCACGGCCGGTTCAATAGCATTAACTGCCCTCTTGTGAAGCTTCTAATCCTACTTGCACAGGCTAGTAGTGAACACATGATACTGTCCGCTGTTCAACTGCTTGGGGTGACTTTGGTAACCTGACTGCTGCTGATTCCCTTGGTTATTCTGCTGGCTATTACCATGGTTGTTCTGAAGGCCCTGGTTATTCTGAAATCCAGAGCTTGAACCGCTGCCCCCATGGAAACCGGGACCTGAACCGCCCGACGGACCCTGATCGTACCGGTAGAGATCAGAGTTTTTGAACTCCTTCATTATGTGACAATCCTTCCAAAAATGTGTGGAAGGGCCCTCCTTGGTTCCATGCTTTGGGCAGGGCTGGTTTAACAAGCGCTCCAGATTCATCCCTCCACCGCGTTGGGGCGGTTTACCTTTACGACGCTGCATATTTGTGTTAGCCACAAAGTCTGAACTATTCGCTTTGCACTTACCATTATTCCCATGGCCTCCTTGGTTGTGGTGCTGTCCTTTTGCACTGCCGTTCTTCTTTCCCTTCTCCGGTTTCTCCTCATCAGACTCGGGATCCTTGGTATTATCCGAATCGGCATATTTTACCAAGGCTGCCATAAGTATTCCTATGTCATTGCAGTGGCGCTTGAGCCGTCCCAACTTCATCTTGAGTGACTTAAACCGGCAATTACGCTCCAGCGTTAAGATCGCTTGGCCAGCATTAATCCGGTTTGGCGAATGCAAAACTTCTGAAACCCGACGCACCCAATGAGTTGTCGACTCGTTCTCCCCTTGAACACAGGCATCCAGATCCACAATGGTCATAGGCTGTTTGCAGGTGTCTTTAAAATTGGCTATAAATTGGGCCTTCAACTAACCCCATGACTCGATGGAGTTAGCTGATAGGTTTTTCAGCCAAGTACGGGTTGTCCCCTCCAACATCATTGTGAAATATTTTGCACAGGCCGCTTCATCCACCTCCAGCATCTCCATCTCCATCTCATAACTCTCGATCAACGCCTCAGGTGGCTGATCAGCAGTGTAATTTGGTACCTTCCATGGACCTTTGAAATCCTTAGGCAGTCGTACGTTACGGAGAGCCGGAATAAGACTTGGCACCCCCCAGGAACTGAAAGCAACTACAGTGCCTCGGTCTATCGACGCCGTTGGCTGAATTGGGGCGGTTTGATAGCGATCCGCATGTGGTGCTGCCCAAGCGGCCTCCCTTCATGCTCTGCCATTATCCACCACATCCTGAGCATTTATCTCACCGTGCACCGCATTACGGCGCCGGGCGCTGCTAGACACTTCCGGTTCATCCATGTGCCTGCTGTAGCTTTTGCTTGGATGGGGGGGGCGAATGAATTCTATCCTTGCTATAGGAATAAGCCTGCTGCTGCACCATGGCGGTTTGAAGAAGATCCTTGGCCCGCCGTGTCTCAATCGCTGCCAGTGAATCGCCCTCCATCGGAATAGCCGCCAGGCGAGATGCTGCAGCAATCATATTATCCAAAGGGCTTGAAAAGTGACCTGGCGGTGTTGGCACATATGGCGGCGGGCTGTTCGTTCGTCGAGGTGGTTCTGTCATGCATCGCTAATCCAGCGCCGCTCTAGGCGCATCGGTCCGGTTTACGGCTGCCGGATTACTTGTCCCAGCCCCAGGCGTATTAAAGAGCTTCAAACCTTCAAAGACCGGTGGCATACGCGATCGGTACTTCCGTCGCATTACCTCATTTGATGCATTCTGATCCAACACGAGCCGGTAATTCTGTGCCTGTATCAGCTGTGACTGGGCATCCAAAGCGGCCCGTTCTTCAGCCATCCTAGCATCCTCAGCTGCCAGGTCCTCCTTAGCCTGTGCTATCTGGTCTTTCAGCTTCGCAACGTCCGCATTATGATGGTCCTACGTCTCCGGGGTAACTACCGTGGTTAATAAGGTCGCCCAGGCATCCATTAGATCGGAGAGAACTTGAGCCGGCCGGCGCACCGGGCCTCCTGCCGCGGCCGCTGTTGAAGACTGCAAAGTGGGTTGTGTTCCGGCCATGTATACTGCAACCCGACTTGGCGGTTCTAGGAGATCCGGAATACTGTCGTCGTTGAAATATCCTTTGAACCCATCGTCATGAATTTGGTATAAGGACTCGGTTTCACCGATGGATGACTCGCTGTCGGAGTAAACAGCCGTCTCGCCTTCAGACACCGATTCAGATCTGGTCCCATGGACACAACCTACGAACACACGCTTCATGGCAGGCTTAACACGGGCAAGGCATGCGCGCTGAGCTGTTTTGATGAGGTCGGCGTAGATGTCCAGCTCAGGGCCCAGTTCGCCGATCTTGCCGATGAAGACATGAATTCCTCCAAAGGGGACCCGGTATCCGTACTCAATTGAGCCGGTATCGGGGCCCCTCCCTTCGTCGTCGATGTAGAGCCTGCCGCGACGACTCTTGGTCATCCGGCCAACCGCGTACCCTTTGAGTCCTTCAAAGCTACCGTTCAGGAACTCGAAACAATCGTGCGATAGCCCCACGGTGGGCGCCAACTGTCGTGGAATTAACACGTCAGATGTCCTATTGAAAGGACTTAGTCGTGGAGCCATCACTACGAGTTAGCTTGAAGGGGTTAAATCGGACAAGGGACACATGAGTTTATACTAGTTCGGCCCCTTCGATGAAGGTAAAAGCCTACGTCTAGTTGTGATGGAATTGATCGGATTTCGATGACCAGGGAGCGAATACGCTTTGCCTGAGTCTCGAGTTGTTGTTTTTCTGCCCTAAACCGTCGCTGGGTCACCCCTTTATATATTCAGGAGGACCCCGGCAGGTCTATAGAGTCTCGAGGCTGGCTCATACAAGTGTCCGCCTCGGTCTCCCCTTTCCTATCTTACAACACAAGTTTATACAATCATGGCGGTTTACTATCATGGGCCCTAAATCGCCCGTGGGCTCTGGGCCTCTAAGCTTCATCAGTAAAGTGCCATCTTCTGGGTCTTCTTGGGTTTCAGTGTAGCTAAAGGTGAACCGGCCCCTCCTGGGTGGTTTACCCTTAGTAGTTATATCCCCGACATCTAGCCTGCATGTGCCAAAACGGAAGGTTTGCTATTTGGTTACGAACTTGTTTCAGGGGAAACACAAGTCCGGTTGTTTGGTTACATACAGGACCGTTGTGTTGTAACATCCTCCTCGATGTGGTAAGGTTACCAGAGGCACACGTGGAAAGAACTAAACTAGAGCAACAAAAAAAACTTAGGCACAAACACAAGTCTTAACCACGCATCACAAGTTTTAAACCAACATAGTACAATGAGTTTTAAATCAAACCCAAGTCTTAAACCAACAACCAACACGGAACGGGCAACAGGAGCTCAGGCGGGCACGACAAAGACGTTGTCGTGCTCCTTGCACTTGGTGACCATCTCCACGCCCTCGTCGCTGAACACGATCACCATCATGGTGTCGGGAGTCTGCAACTTGAACGTCAGCATGTACCCGATCATGATCTGGTGAACGGCGGCGAAGGTGGCCCAACCCTATTCAAGGGCGACCCTCCCATCGACCACTGCTACCTCTTGAGCACTGCGTTGGTTTTCCCTTGAAGAGAAAAGGGTGATGCAGCAAAGTAGCGTAAGTATTTCCCTCAGTTTTGAGAACAAAGGTATCGATCTAGTAGGAGGCCACACGCAAGTCCCTCGTACCTACACAAATAAATAATAACCTTGCAACCAACACGATAAAGGGGATGTCAATCCCTTCACGACCACTTGAAAAAGTGAAATCTGATAGAGATGATAAGATAATATTTTTAGTATTTTTATGATAAAGACTAAAAGTAAAGAAAGCAAAATAAATGGCGATAGAAATAGCTTGTTGACGGGAGATTAATATGATGGAAACTAGACCCTGGGGCCATAGGTTTCACTAGTGGCTTCTCTCAAGATAGCATACGTATTACGGTGGGTGAACAAATTACTGTCGAGCAATTGATAGATAAGTGCATAATTATGAGAATATCTAGGCATGATCATGTATATAGGCATCACGTCCGTGACAAGTAGACCGACTCCTACCTGCATCTACTACTATTACTCCACAGATCGACCGCTATCCAGCATGCATCTTGAGTATTAAGTTCATAAGAACAGAGTAACACATTAGGTAAGATGACATGGTGCAGAGGGATAAACTCATGCAATATGATATAAACCCCATCTTTTTATCATCGATGGCAACAATACAATAAGTGTCGTTTCCCCTACTGTCACTGGGATCGAGCACCGCATGATTGAACCCAAAGCTAAGCACTTATCCCATTGCAAGAAAGATCAATCTAGTAGGCCAAACCAAAATGATAATTCGTAGAGACTTGCAAAGATAACCAATCATACATAAAAGAATTCAGAGAAGATTCAAACATTGTTCATAGATAATCTTGATCATAAACCCACAATTCATCGGATCTCGACAAACACACCGCAAAAAGAGTTACATCGAATAGATCTCCAAGAAGATCGAGGAGAACTTTGTATTTAGATCCAAAGAGAGAGAAGAAGCCATCTAGCTAATAACTATGGACCCGAAGGTTAGTGGCAAACTACTCACACATCATCGGAAGGCTATGGTGTTGATGTAGAAGCCCTCCATGATCGATGCCCCCTCCGACAGAGCGCCGGAAAAGGCCCCAAGATGGGATCTCACGGGAACAGAAGGTTGTGGCGGTGGAATTAGGTTTTCGTGGTGCTCCTCGATGGTTTCGGGGTACGTAGGTATATATAGGAGGAAGAAGTAGGTCGGTGGAGCCACGAGGGGCCCACGAGGGTGGAGGGCGCGCCCAGGGGGGTAGGCGCGCCCCCCTGCCTAGTGGCCTCCTCGATGATTTATTGACGTCCACTCCAAGTCCTCTGGATCACGTTTGTTCCAAAAATAACTCTCCCAAAGGTTTCATTCTGTTTGTACTCCGTTTGATATTCCTTTTCTGCGAAACACTGAAATAGGCAAAAAAAACAACAATTTGCACCGGGCCTTGGGTTAATAGGTTAGTCCCGAAAATATTGTAAAAGTGTATAATAAAGCCCAAGAAACATCGAAAACAGAATGTATAATAGCATGGAGCAATCAAAAATTGTAGATACGTTGAAGACGTATCAAGCATCCCCAAGCTTAATTCCTTCTCGTCCACGAGTAGGTAAATGATAAAAACAGAATTTTTGATGTGGAATGCTACTTAGAATATTCTTCAATGTATTTCTCTTTATTGTGGCATGAATGTTCAGATCCGAAAGATTCAAGATAAAAGTTTAATATTGACATGAAAATAATAATACTTCAAGCATACTAACAAAGCAATCATGTCTTCTCAAAATAACATGGCCAAAGAAAGTTATCCCTACAAAATCATATATTCTGGCTATGCTCTATCTTCACCACACAAAGTATTTAAATCATGCACAACCCTGTTGACATGCCAAGCAATTGTTTCATACTTTTGATGTTCTCAAACTTTTTCAATCTTCATGCAATATATGAGTGTGAGCCATGGACATAACACTATAGGAGGAATAGAATGGTGGTTGTGGAGAAGACCAAAAAGGAGAAGATAGTCTCACATCAACTAGGCGTATCAATGGGCTACGGAGATGCCCATAAATATATATCAATGTGAGTGAGTAGGGATTGCCATGCAACGGATGCACTAGAGCTATAAGTGTATGAAAGCTGAAGAAAAGAAACTAGTGGGTGTGCATCCAACTCGCTTGCTCACGAAGACCTAGGGCATTTTGATGAAGCCCATCATTGGAATATACAAGCCAAGTTCTATAATGTAAAGTTCCCACTAGTATATGAAAATGAAAACATAGGATACTCTCTATCATGAAGATCATGGTGCTACTTTGAAGCACAAGTGTGGAAAAAGGATAGTAGCATTGTCCCTTCTCTCCTTTTCTCTCTCTTTTTTGGGCCTTTTTTTGGCTTCTTTTCTTTCTTTTTTTTATTCGTCCGGAGTCTCATCCCGACTTATGGGGGAATCATAGTCTCCATCATCCTCTCCTCACATGGGACAATGCTCCAATAATGATCATCACACTTTTATTTACTTACAACTCAAGAATTACAACTCGATACTTAGAACATAATATGACTCTATGTGAATGCCTCCGGCGGTGTACCGGGATATGCAATGAATCAAGAGTGACATGTATGAAAGAATTATGGAGGTTGCTTTGCCACAAATACGACAATGATGAAGCGTGTCATAATAAATGGAACGGTGGTAAGTTGCATGGCAATATATCTCGGAATGGCTATGGAATGCCATAATAGGTAGGTATGATGGCTGTTTTGAGGATGATATATGGTGGGTATATGATACCGGCGAAAAGTGCACGATATTAGAGAGGCTAGCAATGGTGGAAGGGTGAGAGTGCATATAATCCATGGACTCAACATTAGTCATAAAGAATTCACATACTTGTTGCAAAAATCTATTAGTTATCAAAACGAAGTACTACGCACATGCTCCTAGGGGGATAGATTGGTAGGAAAAGACCATCGATCGTCCCCGACCGCCACTCATAAGGAAGACAATAAATAAATAAATCATGCTCCGACTTCATCACATAACGGTTCACCATACGTGCATGCTACGGGAATCACAAACTTTAGAACAAGTATTTTTCAAATTCACAACTACTCAACTAGCATGACTCTAATATCACCATCTTCATATTTCAAAATAATTATCAAGTATCAAACTTCTCTTAGTATTCAATGCACTTTATAGTTTTTATCTTGGATGCCTATCATATTAGGAGTAATTTTATAACCAAAGAAAATTACCATGCTGTTCTAAAGGACTCTCAAAATAATATAAGTGAAGCATGAGAGATCAATAATTTCTATAAAATATAACCACCACCGTGCTCTAAAAGATATATGTGAAGCACTAGAGCAAAATTGTTTAGCTCAAAAGATATAAGTGAAGCACATAGAGTGTTCTAATAAATTCCAAATAATGTGTGTCTCTCTCAAAATGTGTGTATAGCAAGGATGATTGTGGTGAACTAAAAAGCAAAGACTCAAATCATATCATTGGTGACTACAAATATAGCTGCAAGTAAAGTTACCGATGGATGAAGACAAAAGAGGGGATGCCTTCCGGGGCATCCCCAAGCTTAGGCTTTTTGGTGTCCTTGGATTTTACCTTGGGGTGCCTTGGGCATCCCCAAGCTTAGGCTTTTTGGTGTCCTTGGATTTTACCTTGGGGTGCCTTGGGCATCCCCAAGCTTAGGCTCTTTCCATTCCTTGTTCCATAATCCATCAAATCTTTACCCAAAACTTGAAAACTTCACAACACAAAACTTAACTGAGAATCTCGCGAGCTCCATTAGCGAAAGAAAACAAAACACCACTTCAAGCTACTGTAATGAACTCATTCTTTATTTATATTGCTGTTAAACCTACTGTATTCCAACTTCTATATGGTTCATAAACTCCATTACTAGCCATAGATTCATCAAAATAAGCAAACAACATGCGAAAAACAGAATCTGTCAAAAACAGAACAGTCTGTAGTAATCTGTAACTAACACAAACTTCTGGAACTCCAAAAATTATAAAAGGATGTGAGGAATTTATCTATTAATCATCTGCAAAAAGAATCAACTAAATAGCACTCTCCAATAAAAGGTTGTAGCTAATCTTGTGAGCGCTAAAGTTTCTGTTTTTTACGGCAAGATCGCAAAGACTTTCCCCAAGTCTTCCCAAAGGTTCTACTTGGCACAAACACTAATTAAAACACAAAACCACATCTGAACAGAAGCTACATGGATTATTTATTCCTAAACAGAACCAAAAAGCAAAAAACTAAAATAAAGTTGGGTTGCCTCCCAACAAGGCTATCGTTTAACGCCCCTAGCTAGGCATAAAGGCAAGGATAGATCTAGGTGCTGCCATCTTTGGTGTTGGGAAAGAAAACAGAAAATTTATTATCTATAGCGTTTATCTTTCTATTTTGATAAAGCACGTGGCCATTAATGGTGGAAGAAAGATTAAGCACGCTACGAAAATTCGCATCTAAGCTAGCTTTCATGTCTTTGATAATTTCGTTTCGGTAAAAGCACAAAAGAGAGGTGGTTTCAACTTTCTCACACATAGGGTGCCCAAATATGGTTTTCATCTTTTCATAGGTATCTATGGGATCCCCTTCAAGAAAACCCTCTTCAAAAATAGAATATAAACTTGCTTGAACGAACCAGGCAACCCAACATAAAAGCTTTTTAGATATATCTCAATTTGATATTGGGGCACATAGCTAGCTCGGATCCTTAAAAGCCTATGCCAAGCATCTTTCAAAGACTCATCAAGTAAATAACGAAAAATTCCGGGATCATCTTCATCGAAATTATTCAAACCCTCACTGACAACCCCAGTAGGTCTTTCCATAGCATCATTATTTATATACTTACAGAGGGCAGAGGGACTATCCAAAGTATTAAAACTATGGAGAAAGCCCATGGCCCTCTTTGATTCGGCCATGGCACAAGGAAAACTACGAGAAAGAGGCGAATGAAAAAAGAGGGCGAATAAAACGGCAAGGGTGAAGTGGAGGAGAGGAAAATGAGAGGCAAATGGCAAATAATGTAATGCGAGTGATAAGAGTTTGTGATGGGTACTTGGTATGTCTTGACTTGTGCGTTGACTCCCCGGCAACGGCGCCAGAAATCCTTCTTGCTACCTCTTGAGCACTGCGTTGGTTTTCCCTTGAAGAGGAAAGGGTGATGCAGCAAAGTAGCGTAAGTATATCCCTCAGTTTTGAGAACCAAGATATCAATCCAGTAGGAGGCCACATGCAAGTCCCTCGTACCTACAAAAATAAATAAGAACCTTGCAACCAACGCGATAAAGGGGTTGTCAATCCCTTCACGGCCACTAGAAAAAGTGAGATCTGATAGAGATGATAAGATAACATTTTTAGTATTTTTATGATAAAGACTAAAAGTAAGGAAAGAAAAATAAACGGCGATAGAAATAGCTTGTTGACGGGAGATTAATATGATGGAAAATAGACCCGGGGGCCATAGGTTTCACTAGTGGCTTCTCTCAAGATAGCATAAGTATTACGGTGGGTGAACAAATTAAATGTCGAGCAATTGATAGATAAGTGCATTACTATGAGAATATCTAGGCATGATCATGTATATAGGCATCACATCCGTGACAAGTAGACCGACTCCTGCCTGCATCTACTACTATTACTGCACACATCGACCGCTATCCAGCATGCTTCTAGAGTATTAAGTTCATAAAACAGAGTAACGCATTAGGTAAGATGACATGATGTAGAGGGATAAACTCATGCAATATGATATAAACCCATCCTTTTATTCTCGATGGCAACAATACAATACGTGTCGTTTCCTCTACTGTCACTGGGATCGAGCATCACATGATTGAACCCAAAGCTAAGCACTTCTCCCATTGCAAGAAACATCAATCTAGTAGGCAAAACCAAACTAATAATTTGAAGAGACTTGCAAAGATAACCAATCATACATAAAAGAATTCGGAGAAGATTCAAATATTGTTCATAGATAATCTTGATCATAACCCACAATTCATCGGATCTCGACAAACACACCGCAAAAAGAGTTACATCGAATAGATCTCCAAGAAGATCGAGGAGAACTTTGTATTGAGATCCAAAGAGAGAGAAGAAGCCATCTAGCTAATAACTATGGACCCGAAGGTCTGTGGTAAAATACTCACAAATCATCGGAGAGGCTATGGTGTTGATGTAGAAACCCTCCGTGATCAATGCCCCCTCTGGCAGAGCGCCGGAAAAGTCCCCAAGATGGGATCTCACGGTACAGAAGGTTGCGGCGGTGGAATTAGGTTTTCGTGGTGCTCCTCGATAGTTCCAGGGTACGTAGGTATATATAGGAGGAAGAAGTAGGTCGGTGGAGCCACGAGGGGCCCACAAGGGTGGAGGGCGCGCCCAGGGGGTAGGCGCGCCCCCCTGCCTCGTGGCCTCCTCGATGATTTCTTGACGTCCACTCCAAGTCCTCTGGATCACGTTTGTTCCAAAAATAACTCTCCCGAAGGTTTCATTCCGTTTGGACTCCGTTTGATATTCCTTTTCTGCGAAACACTGTAATAGGCAAAAAGAACAACAATTTGCACTGGGCCTTGGGTTAATAGGTTAGTCCCAAAAATAATATAAAAGTGTATAATAAAGCCCATTAAACATCCAAAACAGAATATATAATAGCATGGAGCAATCAAGAATTATAGATACGTTGGAGACGTATCAACCACCCTCATCGTCACCCTCCAAGCGCAGCCGGTGTTCGTCTCTAGTTTGAACTCTGTAAGGACGAGAGGGAAGGGCTTAATTAACTCCAGAGGCATTGGCAGACTCTCCAGCTTTGGAGCAAGGATAACCTTGCAGAAGTGGCTTGGTCCTGACTCCTCATGGTACTGGACATAGTTCCTTCGCTTGGCGCTTGGGTGATCCTGCACCAGCACTTCAACCATGGTCATGACCTCCTTGCCCTTGTCCATCTGCATTATGAACATCACCATGGAAGTGTGCTCTAACTTCAGTAGCATCGATGACATGCAGAAGGAGGCCGACGCTATGATGAAGAAGGCTATGCCGGACAAGCTGAAGACACTGATTCTGGACCCAGCCAAGGGCGCAGTGTCAGTGGACATCCTGCGATGGGCCATGAATCAGGCACACTCCAGTGATGCTGGATAGAGGGTAAGATGGGCCAAGTACAGGCAGTACAAGGCCCCTTGGGACCAGTGTGTCGCGACATAGTGGAGTAGGACATTCGGGTCGCCGGAGGGCGACAATGACGAGGTGCAGATGGTGGTGAGGGTGCCGGTGGCAGGCAACCGTGCAAGACCCATCGTTCTTGACAAGCACGATGAGGAAGAAAAGAAGATGGATATGCCACCCCCTACTCCCCCCCGCCGCTCGAAGCGACTCCAGGATCGCCGCAGCTAGACAAGAAGTTTGTACCCCAATCCCCACCCTTGATATATGTTGGGGAGCTTAGCATGCAATTTCAAAAAAATTCCTACGCTCACGCAAGATATATCTAGGAGATGTATAGCAATGAGAGGGAGAGAGATGTAGACCGAAAGCGGAAGCGTTAGCTTAACGCGGTTGATGTAGTCGAACGTCTTCGTGATCCAACCGATCAAGCACCGAACATATGACACCTCGAGTTCTGCACACGTTCAGCTCGATGACGCCTGTCGGTGTCAAAACCGGCGGATCTCGGGTAGGGGGTCCCAAACTGTGCGTCTAGGCGGATGGTAACAGGATACAAGGGACACAATGTTTTACCCAGGTTCGGGCCCTCTTGATGGAGGTAAAACCCTACGTCCTGCTTGATTAATATTGATGATATGGGTAGTACAAGAGTAGATCTACCACAAGATCAAGGAGGCTAAACCCTAGAAGCTAACCTACGGTATGATTGTTGTATGTTGGAGTTGTTGTCCTACGTACTAAAACCCTCCGGTTTATATAGACACCGGATAGGGTTAGGGTTACACAAAGTGGGTTACAATGGTAGGAGATCTTGAATATCCGCATCGCCAAGCTTGCCTTCCACGCCAAGGAAAGTCCCTTCCGGACACGGGACGAAGTCTTAAATCTTGTATCTTCATAGTCTAGGAGTCCGGCTGAAGGTATAGTTCGGCTATCCGAACACCCTCAAATCCAGGACTCCCTCAGTAGCCCCCGAACCAGGCTTCAATGATGACGGGTCCGGCGCGCAGATTGTCTTCGGCATTGCAAGGTGGGTTCTTCTCCAAATTCTGTGTACCTGTCGAAATAATGTCCGATTTTTGTAATGTAGCGCTCCTTGGCTTCCACGCCCAATAATGGCCGTCTTCCACGTGTCAAACGAATGCGAAAATTCGGGGTGTTATTACATCCACACCCCTAGCCGTATAAACGAGTCGCCTATTTAACAGGATGGGGATTCAGTTCCAAACCACACCTTCTCCTCCCCGCGAGTAATCATCAGAGCGCCTCCAGCAAAGGTCCATTCCAACATGGCCAGCCATCGCAGCTCCTCTTCTCGCCCTTCCAGTCCTAGACCTGGAGACTGGGAGAGGTGCTCCATCCCGCACAACGAGTTAGTGTCGCTTCAGGCCAAGGGATTTCTCCCTCAGGCCTATATGGTCCCGGTCCGAGCCGGACTCGCCACCTATAATGGCGGAAAACAAGCAGAGAGCACCCTCAATCCTTCCAAAGGAGAGTGGGTGTGCCTTGTCCCTTATCTAATAAGGGGACTAGGATTTCCAATTCATCCATTTCTCCGTGGGCTTCTGGAGTTCTACGGCCTCCAGCTGCACAATCTCACGCCCGCCTCTATATTGCATATTGCGGGCTTCGTCGCCCTTTGCGATCTATTCCTAGGCATCGAGGCTGACTTCGCGCTGTGGAAGAGGATATTCTGCCTGGTGCCCCGTTCTCAAGAGGGGTCTATATATCAAGTGGGCGGAGCCGAAGTGTGGCGCATCGCCGGGACCGGATACCTATCCGGAACCCCCAAAAAGGCGTCCGAGGAGTGGCCTTCGGAATGGTTTTATATAGATGATGTCCCGCTACCGGATTCTATCCAGGTCGGTCTCCCCGAGTTCAACAGTGCCCCATTAAATAAACGCTTAAGCTGGCGTCCGCGGAGCTCTCAAAGGGAAAGCGACAGGGACGTCCTTTACGTGATGGGCCGGATAAGACTATTGGCTCATCCGGACTAACCATGATTGGAGTCATGGCCACATGCATTATGCGGGGGGTGCAGCCGCTTCAATATAGAAGCCACCCTGTCGTGGACTTGTCACGGCAGATGTCCTAGTAAGAGGACTTAGTCGTGGAGCCATCGCAACGGGTTAGCTTGAAGGGGTTAAAGTGGACACAAGGACACGGTTTTTATACTAGTTCGGCCCCTTCGATGAAGGTAAAAGCCTACGTCTAGTTGTGATGGGATTGATGGGTTTCGAGGGCTTAGGGAGCGATAAGCTTTGCCTAAACCTCGAGTTCTCTTTTTTTCTCTCTCTGTCCTCAAACCGCCGTCGGGTCGTCCCCTTATATACACGGGTGACGCCCGTCGGTCTGCAAAGTCTCGACCTCCGGCTTATAAACGTGCCCGGGTCGGTCTCTCTATTCCTACCTTACAGTACAAGTTGGCCGCAGGCCGGTTTACACCATAAACCTTTAAACCGTTTACAGACCTTGGGCCTTTCTACTCCTCCTTGGGCTTCAACATCTCGGGTCTTGTTGACGGTGGTAACCCGGGCCCCGCAGGCCGGTTTACCCCAGATAGCAACATCCCCAACATTAGGCCCCAGATTGATTTGAACAGGTTCATGTCAATCCTTAATAAGAATTTCCGCCTTCAAATGTCTTCCAGTGACTTGTTTAAACCGTTGTTTCTCCGTCTCCTCTTGCTGTGGTAAACCGATATGACGTCAGTGCAAGTTACCGTCTCCTTTCGCTAACCCGCAAGAATCAGGGCGACGGCTGGGCTTCCGAAATCTCCGGCCCCTGGATTCGTGCGCCTGACACGCACGCCGCACCTTATAAATAAGACTCGAAGGCCATCTTCCTTTCCTCCCCTTCTTCGTCTTCCTCGCGACCCAGACCTCAGAGCTCCGCCGCCGCCGTCAGCTGCTGCACCAACTCCGGCCGCCGCATCAACCTGATCGGATCAGAGCACCGCGGCGACTTTCCGCATCCGTTCGGACCCCGGTAAGGCCCCTGTTCTTGTTGCTTTAGATCTGTTCTAGGGTTCATCGTTCTGCTACTGTTTCTTGCTCATCCCCATGGCAGCCTTTGCGAACAGATGATGCTACCTGTATCCGGATTTGTAGTTCCTCTTAGAAGTCGCTATAAATCTGCACTCATTTCTTTAGATCTTACTCTTGTTCCTGCTTGTCGAACTTATGTTGTTCTGCTGTGAGCCCGACTTCATATTACCTGTTTTTATTTCTTTTCGCCCTAGCTGTAGATCCATTGCTTTGAAAGAATCCGTACGGGATCTGTTTCCGTTTTCATACTCACAACTGTTTAGATCTGGTCGGTTTAACTCTTAGCAAAGCGAACAATCCGATCTACACATCCATTAGTCCCCTTGATGAACCGCCGGTTGATATTATTGTAGATAACCTGACCCTATATAAGAGCATCTTCGGTTTACAATCATACTTGCTCTCAAACCGGAATACCTTTGCCTTGTAGATTTCCTCATGGCAAAACAAGTGTATGAATGCAACTGGGTTCCCTCTTGCATCACTGAGACCCAACTAAACAACTTAGTTCTGACTGGTGCTTTGAGTAGCAAAAGTACCATCCATTGGAGGGTTCCAGGAGACGAATGTCCTCCTACCCCGCAGGAGGGAGAAGTGGTGGTGTTTGCGGATCACCTGGCCCGGGGGTTTAACCCACCCGGTTCAAAATTTTATCGGGACGTCTTGGCTAATTTTAGGTTGCGCCCACAAGATGTTGGTCCAAATTCAGTCACGAACATCTGCCATTTTCAAGTACTTTGCGAGGCATACTTTCAAGAGGAACCCACTGTAGAGCTGTTCCGGGACTTTTTCCATCTGAACCGACGTACTGAATTCACCGATGGCCCTAAATGGAACTTGGTGGTATGGCGATTCAGAAGAGGAAAGAGGTGACTTATCCTCACGCCAAGTTGCATAGTCATCCGCAAGAATGGAATTGCACTTGGTTCTATTGCAAAGATACTTCCCCTGCTGAAGAAAATCCACTGCCCGGTTTCCGTCCAGAGAGGCTTAGCAATACTCACCCCTTCCCCCCACGGCTAACTGCCAAAGAGAGGAGTAAGTACGCCCCTCAGCTGTCCAAGCTCAGAGCCTTCATGGCTAACGGTTTAACAGGGGTAGATCTTGCCCGTTGCTGGATTTCATGGAGCATCCTGCCCCTTAGCATCCGCTCCGGTTTAATGTGCCAATACACGGGTCGGGTTGATGATCCTTTGAGGCACTGCAACATTCAGCTGACGGAGGACGAAGTCGCTGAAGCTGTGAAGAAGATGCTGAACGAACCGGAACATGTCTGCGCTCGGACCGGCCTGCTTCCATTTTGTGCCACCAACAAACCACCTGCTGTAAGTAACTCCTCTGTTTATAGAATCTTTGATCTCCTTATATATATGTTGTTAACTCCAGTCCTTCCTGAAACAGGGAGATGATCCATTTTGGAGCAAGAAGTTACAAGAGCCGACCGAAAAGGTAACCCGACCCAAGACGAGGGCGAAGAAGCCTGCCCAGAGGAAAAGGAACACCGCTTCCAATACTCCGGATTTAGAAGAGGATGATGTGGGTAATCCGGACCTCGGGGTAGACCTCGATTCAGTTGGTTTGCTTTTTATACGTCTTATTGATGATGATATTTGTCAGGACGACGCTGAAGTGAGCCATGCCGAAGGCCCAGAGGTAACCCTTCTTTCTTCTGATGCCGTTCCTTTGCCTTTGAAAAAACCTCGCCAAGCAAACCGGAGAATTAGATTTTCTCACCCTCTTGCTTACTTGGATCCCAAATTTCTTGTGAAGACCCAGCAACATGAAGCTCGACGCACCACCCGACATAGCGGCCAGGTAGTCACCTCCGCCGGTTTACCGAACAGCCCGGTTCGGAAACGCCGCTCAGAGGTCTCCGATTTACGCGCTAGCTTTCCTCCTAAAGCAGGTTTAACTCGTCAGCCTCTAAATCCATCTGACTCCGATTATCAGGTCACTTCCCATTCCTCTTCCGGTGAATCTTCAGCCACTCAACTGCCACCGTTGAAGACAGTTATTGGGTGAGTTGGACCGATCACAATATATCTCTGTATGGGTCTCTTAACCCATCTTATACCGTTTTCTCAATCTTTGGGCTTTTTTCAGGGCTAAGCCTAGACCGAGCAAGAAGGCTCGTCTGGATAACCCGGCTGAAGGAACTGCCGCTCCTGAACCGGAGACAACTCCTGGTGCTGACGCTCTGGGTTGTGAAGATACTCAGAACTATCTATCTCCGCAAGATGACATCTGCGCTGAAGAAAAGACTACCGAACCTGCTAGCCGTACTGATCCGCCTGCCAGTCCTGTTCGGGTTGAGGAATCCATCCCCCCTTCTGCAACTGCTGATAAACCGACAGGGCCACTGCAGAGCAGCGACTCCAAGGATGATGATGTCGTGATTACCGGTATTGGCCGCTCTGAACCGGGGAACACTGCTACTTTGGCCAAGCATACTGCCAAGGACGAAATCTCGGCCCTAAAGGGCAAATGGGACCTTAACTTGTCTACGTACGCCTCTTTAAGCGCCCCGGATCTTTATTCTGGGTATCTGAACCGGCTGTACACCAGTCGGGATTACGAGGCTGCCATGATCAAGATGATGAAGGAGAAACTTGAGGTAACTCCCTTGTGCTTCATTCTATTGCAACTTAGTTTATCCATATTTCCAAACCGAGAAGGTAAACCGGACCAGGCTGCTTTTGACAATTAAGGCCTGGTTTAGAAAACCCCAGGTTTCAACATCGGTCATAATCAGAAAACATCATTAGATAACCATTAGCCCCCAAGTGCCAAGTTTAAATACTTGTATTAATCTTGGGACTTCTTTGTAATGGAAAGCTTGCGTTAAAATCAAGTATGCATTAGCCCCCAAGTATCGAGCACATAACTTGCTTGTGTGGTTGATACTTCCAAACCGTGCAATTTTTTCTGAACACTGTTGATAACCTGCTGCAGGGGGATTTGAAGACCAAAGAGAACCAAGTCTCGGACCTTCAGGACGCTTTAAGAGCCCAGCAGATTGAAACTGAAAAAGCAAAGGAGGAATTGGCCAAAACCTTAACTGTTATGGAGCAGCTGAAAGCAAGCCGCAAAAAGGAGCAAGCCGATTGGGCTACTGAAAGAGCTCTTTTGACGAAGAGGGCTGAAAATGACGAAGCTGCTCTTAAACCGGTGGTTGATGAATTATCCACCGTGAAGCGACAAATACACTCCATGACATCTGCCGTCTTTGGTAAACCTTTCAATGCCCTTCTTCCAATTTGTACCTTGTTTGCTACACCCTATGTCCGGTTTGTAATCCACCTTGAAACACTGCAGGCTCACGTATTGGACACTTGGGTTCTGATGTGCGGATGAAACTCAAAGCTGCTTATACCCTGATTGAACAGTTATACACCGGAGCACAAAGAGCTATCACCACTGCATCGCATAACAACCCTGCGCCGTCTCTGATTCAAGACACATTAAAGAGGCTGTCTATGCTTCCAGCCCAGATTGAAGAATTGAAAAGATCAGCTGCTCGAACTGGAGCCATTACTGCCTTGATCCGGGCCAAAGCATGGGTACCAGATTTCGATCCTGTCGAAGCGGCCCAAGGATACCCCAGCTTGAAGGAAGACGGCTCAGACTTTGGTGAAGACGACTTGAGGGCGATAAACCGGGCGGTGCGCCCCCTAGCTTGTCAATTGGCTGAGGAAGCAGATCTGTCACGTTACCAAGCCCAATACGACAACCAGAACAAACGAGTATCTGCCCCGGTCCCTGAAGCGGGAAACCATGTTCCTCCAATCCGTAAGCATACTTACGCCCCAGACATTGAACCGTCTTCGCTGATTCATGAAGAAGCCGTCTTTCAAGCGCTAATGGGAATCGACTGGACCACTGCTGATTTCCAGCCAATGGGTAACCAAGATGGAGCTGAAGCGGCGCGAGACGATCCCCAGCCTTCGAACCAAGGCGGCGAACAGGCGTAATCAACGCTCCGGTTCACCTTACTTGGTGACGTCTTAATCCGTCAACGAACAATATATTCAGGCACTACGTTGCCTTGTAATAAGATAGTTTAATACCTCTACATTTGAATGTGCCTTCGCGCACGGGTGCTGATGCTCTTTTCAATGATGTTTCCAACTTATGTTTCCTGCCTTTACTGAGTACACAATGTAATTTTTCGACCACCTGAACCGTGCTGCACCTTTGCCAAACCGGGCAATTTGCCTCCGGGTTTAAAAAACGAACCAGGCTATGCCGGCTGAATCGGTTTAAGGATGCTTGACGTTCCGAAGAACCAAAAAGGACACCATAATAACGGCAGAAAAAACAAAACCAAATATGAAAAGGCAACGCGATAGAAAAACGCATGCAAATAGTGGTTACTATGAACCGTTCAGAAGGCGTGACCATCGTCAAGACAAAACCGAGCCCCCAAGAGGTGTAGCTACGGTTTAGGTCGACTAGGTTCCTAACTGAATCGTGGCAATTATGCCGGCCAAATGGCATTGCATTGGTTCGTCAACCAAGCCCCCAAGTGACTCAATGGCCAAGGGCCGATCAAGTGGCATTGCGTTGGTTCGGACACGACCAAGCCCCCAAATGATTCATTGGCTAAAAAGCCGACCAGAAGGCATTACCATCATCAAGACATGACCGAGTTCCCATAAGGCGTAATCTACGGTTCAAGTCGATTAGGTCCCCAACTGATTCAGTGGCAAATATGCCAGCCAGAAAGCATTACCATCGTCAAGACATGACCAAGCCCCCCGGAGGTGTAGCTACAGTTCAGGCCGACTAGGTCCCCAACTGACTTTATAGGGTTTAGCTATGTTCTCTTTGGTTCGAACCCGACCTATGTTTGAACAGGAAGCCCCATGTTTGAATAGCTATGTTCTCTTTGGTTCGAATACGACCTATGTTTGAACAGGAAGCTTCATGCTGAATGGCTATGTTCTCTTTGGCTCGAATACGGCCTATGTTTGAACACTAAGCCTTATACTTGAACCGGGATATTGAACCGGATATTAAGAGCTTCACAGCCTTGTAGGAGACATCTTCCCTTGAACCGGCTTTTAAACCGGAGTCTATAATTTGAATTTCTGTGAAACGACCTCCAGGGGTAAGTACACATGGTGTGAAGAACAGTAGAGACCCCGCTTTACTCGAGGCTCCGGTTTATTGTATTAATCATAATATATACATGGTCATGATATGTACATAAACAGAGCCCAGGGCTCATGTATAATAAGGTCGAAGATGAGCTATGTTCCACGGCCTGCTGGTTTCCTCCTCTGATGTGCGTGAATCCTTGCGCTCTCGAATATCAATCAGGTAATATGACCCATTATTCAGATTCTTGCTGACCACAAAAGGTCCCTCCCAAGGCGGGGATAATTTATGCTGATCAGATTGATCCTGGATGAGCCGAAGCACCAAATCCCCCTCCTGAAAGGTTCTGGTCCTAACCCGACGGCTGTGGTAACGGCGAAGATCTTGCTGGTAAATCGCTGAACGGGCAGCTGCCAAGTCACGCTCCTCATCCAACAAGTCAAGAGCGTTCTGCCGTGCCTGCTCATTATCCGCTTCAACATATGCTGCCACGCGAGGTGAGTCATGTCGTATATCACTTGGGAGAACTACCTCTGCTCCATAAACCATAAAAAACGGCGTAAACCCCGTGGATCTGTTAGGCGTGGTGTTGATGCTCCATAATACAGACGGTAGCTCCTCCACCCAACAACCCGGCGTCCTTTGCAAAGGGACCAGAAGCCGGGGTTTGATACCTCTCAAGATCTCTTGGTTCGCTCGTTCTGCCTGACCATTAGACTGTGGGTGCGCTACCGAAGACACATCAAGCCGTATATGCTCCCGTGCACAGAACTCCTTCATGGCCCCCTTGGATAGATTGGTACCATTATCTGTGATGATGCTGTGTGGAAAACCAAACCGGAAGATCACCTTCTTTATAAACCGAACCGCCGTGGCGGCATCACACTTACTGACCGGTTCTGCCTCTACCCACTTTGTAAATTTGTCAACCGCCACCAGTAGGTGGGTCTTCTTATCTTTGGAACGCTTAAAAGGCCCAACCATATCAAGCCCCCAAGTCGCAAACGGCCAAGTGATTGGAATCATCCTCAATTCTTGAGCCGGTATGTGTGCTCGTCTGGAAAATTTCTGGCAACCATCACATAATCTGACCAGGTCTTCCGCATCAGCATGAGCAGTTAACCAGTAGAAACCATGGCGGAACGCTTTAGCCACCAATGATTTTGAACCGGCGTGGTGGCCGCAATCCCCTTCATGAATTTCTCGTAATATCTCGCACCCCTCCTTAGGGGATATGCACCGTTGCAGCGCTCCTGATACGCTGCGATGATGTAACTCTCCTTGGAAAATGGTCATGGACTTGGACCGTCGTACTATCTGTCGAGCCAAGCTTTCATCTTCTGGCAACTCACCCCGGTTCATATATGCCAGGTAAGGGAGCGTCCAATCCGGGGTGGCGTGAAGAGCCGCCACTAACTGAGCCTCCGGATCAGGAACAGCCAACTCCAGCTCACCGGGTAGCTGTACCGATGGGTGGTATAATACATCCAAGAAAACATTGGGTGGTACCGGTTTACGCTGAGAGCCCAAGCGACTTAAAGTGTCTGCTGCCTCATTTTTTCTGCGGTCCACATGATCCACTTGATAGCCTTTGAAATGCCCAGCCACCATATCTACTTCACGCCGGTATGCAGCCATAAGCGGATCCTTAGAATCCCAGGTGCCAGATACTTGCTGAGCCACCAGATCCGAATCACCAAAGCACCTAACTCTGCTCAGATTCATCTCTTTAGCCACCCGAAGACCATGAAGCAAAGCTTCATACTCCGCCGCATTATTTGTACAGGGGAACATTAAACGGAGGACATAACAAAACTTATCTCCTCGTGGGGAAGTTAAAACGACTCCAGCCCCCGAGCCTTCCAATTGTCTTGACCCGTCAAAATGAACGGTCCAATAGGTGTTATCTGGCTTCTCCTCAGGCGCCTGTAACTCTGTCCAATCGTTTATGAAATCGACAAGTGCCTGTGACTTTATGGTCGTTCGGGGTACGTACCTTAAATCGTGCGGCCCGAGCTCGATAGCCCACTTGGCAATCCGACCGGTCGCCTCCCGGTTCTGTATAATGTCACCCAAAGGAGCAGAACTGACCACCGTGATTGGGTGTCCTTGAAAATATTGCCTTAGCTTCCGGCTTGCCATAAAAACACCATATACCAGCTTCTGCCAATGCGGATACCTTTGTTTGGACTCGATAAGCACTTCACTGATGTAGTAAACCGGTCTCTGAACCGGATGTTCCTTTCCAGCCTCCTTTCGTTCTACCACCATCGCCACACTGACTGCTCTGGCATTCGCTGCAACATATAACAGGAGTGGCTCTTTATCTATAGGGGCTGCCAGCACTGGCGGATTGACTAGCTGTCGCTTCAAGTCCTCAAACGCTTTATCAGCCTCCGGACTCCAGACAAACTGATCCGTTTTCTTGAGCATTAGATACAAGGGGATCGCCTTTTCACCAAGGCGACTGATAAACCGGCTTAACGCCGCAATCCGCCCGGCCATGCGCTGAACATCATTGATACATTTCGGTTTGGCCAGGGAGGTGATGGCTGTGATCTTTTCTGGATTGGCCTCAATTCCTCTATGGGACACTAAAAATCCCAACAGCTTGCCTGCAGGTACACCAAAAACACATTTAGCCGGGTTGAGCATCATTTGGTACACTCTCAAGTTATCGAAAGTCTCCTTCAAATCGTCAACCAGGGTCTCCTTCTTTCGTGACTTAACCACGATATCATCCACATAAGCATGCACATTCTGCCCGATCTGCTCGTGGAGGCAATTTTGCACACATCGTTGATAAGTAGCCTGCGCACTCTTAAGCCCAAAGGGCATAGACACATAGCAAAAGGCTCCAAAGGGAGTAATGAACGCTGTCTTCTCCTGGTCCTTAACTGCCATCTTGATCTGATGATAACCAGAATAAGCATCCAAAAAACTTAAACGCTCGCAACCTGCCGTAGCATCAATGATCTGATCAATCCGGGGGAGAGCAAAAGGATCTGCTGGGCAAGCTTTATTCAAGTCTGTGTAGTCCACACACATGCGCCAGGTGCCGTTTTTCTTAAGAACTAGCACCGGATTAGCGAGCCATTCGGGATGAAAAACCTCAATGATAAACCCAGCTGCCAGGAGCCTGGCCACTTCCTCACCAATCGCTTTACGTCTTTCTTCGTTAAACCGTCGTAAGAACTGCTTTACCGGCTTGTACTTAGGATCCACATTAAGGGTGTGCTCAGCGAGTTGCCTCGGTACACCAGGCATGTCAGATGGCTTCCATGCAAAGATGTCCCGATTCTCACGGATGAACTCGATGAGCGCGCTTTCCTATTTCGGATCCAAGTTTGCACTGATGCTGAACTGCTTGGATGAATCGCCAGGTACGAAGTCAACAAGCTTAGTTTCAGCCGCTGACTTGAACTTCAAGGCTGGATCGTGGTCCGTAGTTGGCTTTTTTAATGAGGTCATATCCTCCTGATCAACACTGTCTTTGTACTGCTTTAGCTCCTCCGTAGCACAAACCGATTCTGCATAAGTCGCATCTCCTTCCTCGCATTCCAAAGCGATTCGGCGGCTCCCATGAACCGTTATAGTGCCCTTGTAACCTGGCATCTTAAGTTGCAGATATACGTAGCAGGGCCGCGCCATAAATTTTGCATAAGCTGGCCGTCCGAACAAAGCGTGGTACGGACTTTGGATTTTAACCACTTCGAACGTCAGCGTCTCTGATCTGGAATCATGACTATCGCCAAATACCACTTCAAGGGCTATCTTACCAACCGGATATGCAGACTTGCCAGGCACCACCCCGTGGAACACCGTATTGGTCGGTTTGAGATCCTTATCTACCAGTCCCATACGACGGAAGGTCTCGTAATACAAGATGTTAATGCTGCTTCCTCCGTCCATGAGCACCTTGGTGAGCTTATAACCTCCCACCTGAGGCGCCACCACCAATGCTAACTGACCTGGGTTATAAACCCTGGGAGGGTGATCCTCTCGGCTCCATATGATAGGCTGCTCTGACCAACGCAGATAGTGAGGCGTGGCCGGTTCGACAGCACTGACTGCCCGCCTCTGAAGCTTCCTATCTCGTTTATCCAAGCTCGTAGTGAAGACATGATACTGTCCACCACTCAACTGTTTCGGGTTGCTCTGATAACCACTTTGATTACTTTGATTATTCTGATTATTTTGGCTGACCTGTCCGCCCGGGTTACCCTGGAACCCTGGACCGGAATTCCCGCCACCGTACCCTGATCCGGAACCGGAACCGCCGCCGGAGCTGTGATCATATTGGAAGGTGTTTGAGCTTTTGAACTCCTTCATGATATAACAATCCTTCCAAAGATGGGCTGCTACCGGATTCTATCCAGGTCGGTCTCCCCGAGTTCAACAGTGCCCCATTAAATAAACGCTTAAGCTGGCGTCCGCGGAGCTCTCAAAGGGAAAGCGACAGGGACGTCCTTTACGTGATGGGCCGGATAAGACTATTGGCTCATCCGGACTAACCATGATTGGAGTCATGGCCACATGCATTATGCGGGGGGTGCAGCCGCTTCAATATAGAAGCCACCCTGTCGTGGACTTGTCACGGCAGATGTCCTAGTAAGAGGACTTAGTCGTGGAGCCATCGCAACGGGTTAGCTTGAAGGGGTTAAAGTGGACACAAGGACACGGTTTTTATACTAGTTCGGCCCCTTCGATGAAGGTAAAAGCCTACGTCTAGTTGTGATGGGATTGATGGGTTTCGAGGGCTTAGGGAGCGATAAGCTTTGCCTAAACCTCGAGTTCTCTTTTTTTCTCTCTCTGTCCTCAAACCGCCGTCGGGTCGTCCCCTTATATACACGGGTGACGCCCGTCGGTCTGCAAAGTCTCGACCTCCGGCTTATAAACGTGCCCGGGTCGGTCTCTCTATTCCTACCTTACAGTACAAGTTGGCCGCAGGCCGGTTTACACCATAAACCTTTAAACCGTTTACAGACCTTGGGCCTTTCTACTCCTCCTTGGGCTTCAACATCTCGGGTCTTGTTGACGGTGGTAACCCGGGCCCCGCAGGCCGGTTTACCCCAGATAGCAACATCCCCAACACACCCCATGTGGGACTTTAACGGGGAGGACGATGCCACCCGTTACGGTCGTAAGGGGCCGGCCTCGGCTGCCGCTCTAGTAAAGATCTTATCCTCTTTGTACAAGGGAGAAGAGGAGGAATTCCTCCGCGTCGACCCGCATGGTGGATTTACTACGTATAACCCTCCGAGTTGGGTAAGTGGACGATTTTGCTCGCCCATCCGCTTTATACTCCCATGATTAAATATGTAGTCTAACGACTTTGATGCAGGAACTGCGTCAGGAAGTAAGGGATATAAGCAGCCGTCTTCCACAGCCCAAGGATCTAGAACGATCCCTCGATCCGGACTCTAAAGAGGATCCGGCCATATCGGTGGAGCTAATTGACGGGGTGTTTCATCAGCTAAGCAAGGATAATACCTTGGTGGCCATTACGACCGATTACCCAAGGTTAATCCCGGCCTCCCAGGTGACAGAGACCGAAGCCTCATTCCCTTGAGAAGGATTCCATTCTCACGCATTTCAGTTTTTCTGAGGACAACCGTGTTTTGCAGGGAAAGTTTCCGAGGCGGGAGGCCAAACCTGCGGCGGATAGCCAACGAGGGGCCGCGGGGCCCCGTGGGGTAAAAAGAAATGGAGTCTGGACTGAGACGCCGGCGCAAAGGTATAGCGCACCATCTATTTCTCTCGTGTTATCCCTTCAGGGCATACTAACGCTCGTGCTCTCTTTAGGACGAAGAGACCTCGCCGGACAATATCCGGGGAGGTTGCCAATCGCGCCTCCACCAGCCAGGCTCCAACGCCTGGCCCGGAAGCGGTGGCAAACACAAGGAGCGCACCGGACGCTCCTCCGACAGAGGATGCGGACAGGCTGTCTGCTACCAATTCCGAAGTGGATCGTGCCATGAACCACAGGCGCCGCCGGACAGTTCTCCGCGACGCCTGTTTCTCCCAAGAGGCATTGAATGCCTTCAATTCGGGAGATGCGTACCTCCGTGCCACTCAAAATGGTTTAGCCAGAGCCACGGAGCAATATGTAAAAGACATACGGGTAAGAAAATTTTGGTAAATATATGTATATACCAGTAGCCCCCGAGACTTGAAACAGTTAGAACAACTGATTTAAGGATCATTTGTCATGCAGGTTCTTACAGAAAAGAATACCCTACTGTCCCAGGAGCTGGAAGAGTACAAAGCCCAACTTGAGGCCGCACTAGCCACGGCAGGGGAGCCTAAAGAGACCCCCTCTGGTAATCCATTCTTCGAAAGATAAATATGTTGCGAAGTGTGGCGTGGGTGCAAATCTGACGAAGAAAATTGCAGATGGCGCCGGATTAAATCCGGACAAGCAACAACTCCTACGCTAGCTGAAGGCTGGTGAGAGCATGCTGACAAGGGTGAGGCAGGAGAAGAACGATCTCCAAGATGCCAACACCAAGCTGGGCGTTGAACTGAAGGATGTTCGGGCCTAGCTGTCGGACTCCACTAAGGAGAATCAACGGCTTCGCCGCGCCATATATAGTAAGTGCTTAAACGAACTCTGTAAAGAGAGTTCGGCGGGGAAGTCGACTAACAGAGTTATGTCTATAGGTATGCTAACAGGTCGTCCTGCAGAGGAGATGCCTGGTTCAACGAATGACCTTCTTCCCGAGCTCTCGCAACTGCACGAGCAAGTTCGGCAGGCGATGCAGGGCGTTGCCCAAGCCTTATGGCCATCCCTCCCCAGGCTCGAGGGCCTTGGAGAGCTTGAAGAGAAGCTGAAGGGAGCGCGGTGGCGCTTCCGGTTGTGGAAGATTTCGGCCTGCCGCCAAGGTGCTAGGGAGGCCTGGGCCATGGTGAAGACGCGGTACAGAAAGGCTGACCCAAACCACATGGCCGAGGTCAGACCTGTGGGGCCTGATGCGAAGGAGATCCCTGTAAACTTAGTATACTGCCAAGTAGAATTGGCCGCAAAGTATTCCCAGCAGGACTGTAAATTAGACAGCCTGTTAGATGGTATAGAAGAGGAATACAATCAGTCATAGTGACTATGTAATTTTTAATTGACATGTGTAATGCCTTCTAGCCGGATTGTAGATCGTTTGTCATTGCCGACCTTTTCGCTTCATCCTTGGGACCTGACGGTCCGAAGTGTGTCCGAATACCCTACCGGTTATATACGAACCGGGGTATGCAAGGAGACCAGGCGTTGGGGTCATTAGTGCTTTATCAGACAAGTGCTCAACTAGTTATGTTATATTACATGCTTAGTAAGAAACATCTTCTAGAGAGAATAGTTCCGTTAGGGGTTCCTTTCTCGGGGAGGCATGCCCTAAAGTGCATGTCGGGACTGCAAATGCAGGAAAATCATCTGGGGGCATGTGTATAAATAAGTAAAAAAAAGGTCATCTTTTAGTTCACTGACCGAATATTCCCTTAAGAACGCTAGCTTTCGGCTTCACCCAGTCTGAGGTACACATCTGGCTGATCCGGCAGTAACAATCGCAGAGGTGCTCCCTTTACCGCCTAGACGAACAATCGGGAACAAAGGGGTAAGCACAGGAGCCAGGCAACCCAGCTTGGCCAAAATTTAAGTCATATCGATGCATATAATGGTGAACAAAAGGTACATGTGGAAGTTTAACGCATGTGTTGGGCGTGAAGCCCGTATAAATAAGCTTCTGTTTTAAAGAAGCCCCCAGGTTTAATGAGCGCGGGTAGCGCGTCGCTTGATGAGCTTTTAAGGGCCATAAGAGAAAAGAGGGGAAGGAGAGAAATGTAAGACAGAGAATATAAAAAAATGGACAGAGGAAGGAGACAAACACAGAGTCCGGCGCTAGGCATAGAATCTTCATAGACGGGAGGCATTCCATGGGTTCGGCTCGAGTCGGTTATCCGACGCATCTCACAGTACGCTCTACCAGTCAGGACTTGGTCAATTATGAAGGGACCTTCCCACTTGGGCTTGAGTTTGTCCTTTTTCTTATCCGGCAGGCGTAGAACTAGTTCGCCAACATTGTAATTTTTGGCCCGTACTTGTCTGCTTTGATATCTTCGAGCCTGCTGTTGATAGAATGCGGAACGAGCTTTTGCCACATCATGCTCCTCCTCCAAAGCATCCAAGTTGTCCTGCCGGTCGAGCTCGGCTTATCTTTCTTCATACATGCGCACTCGAGGTGAGTCATGAATTAGGTCGCAAGGCAGAACTGCCTCTACGCCGTACACCATAAAGAATGGTGTGTATCCGGTGGTGCGATTCGGCGTGGTTCGTAGCCCCCAGAGTACGGAGTCGAGCTCCTCTACCCAGTGCGTGTTAGATTCCTTGAGGGACCGCACTAGTCTGGGTTTAATGCCACTCATGATAAGACCTTTTGCACGTTCGACCTGGCTGTTAGTTTGTGGGTGATAGACAGAAGCATAATCGAGCTTGATGCCCATGTTTTTGCACCAGAGTTTTACCTCGTCGGCAGTAAAATTTGTGCCGTTATCAGTGATGATGCTGTGGGGGACGCCGTAACGGTGTACAACCCCGGATATGAAGTCTATCACAGGTCCAGATTCGGCCGTCTTAACAGGCTTGGCTTCTATCCATTTGGTGAATTTATCCACCATGACCAGTAAGTATTTTTTCTTGTGGGTTCCGCCTTTAAGGGGTCCAACCATGTCAAGCCCCCAGACCGCGAAAGGGCAAGTGATGGGGATAGTTCGGAGGGCGGTGGGTGGCATATGGCTTTGGTTTGCAAAAAGCTGGCAACCGACGCATCGTTGGACCAAGTCCTGAGCGTCTGCCCGGGCCGTCGGCCAGTAAAAGCCTGTACGGAAAGCCTTGCTTACAAGGGACCGAGCTGCAGCGTGGTGGCCACCGAGTCCGGCATGAATTTCAGCCAGCAGTTTCCGCCCTTCCTCTTTGGAGATGCACCTTTGAAGGACTCAGGTAGTGCTTTTCTTATAAAGGTCTCCCTCGTGGACTTTATAGGCTTTAGATCGCCGCACTATGCAGCGTGCCTCGTTTTGGTCCTCTGGGAGTTCCTGCCTAGTAAGGTAGGCTAGTAATGGTTCTGTCCACGGGGCAATGACCGCCATTATTACGTGGGCTGAAGGTGTAATCTCAGTGGCAGAGCCTCCAATTATGTCAGATTGTTCGGCGTCGAGTGGTGCGGGTAGGTCCGGGCTGTTATCTGCGGGTTCCCCCTCCCATGCTACGGATGGCTTGAACAGTCTTTCTAAAAAGATGTTGGCGGGGGGACTGCATCGCGTTTTGCCCCAATGCGTGCCAGGACATCCGCTGCCTGATTGTTTTCTCGGGCTATATGATGAAACTCCAGCCCTTCGAACCGAGCTGACATTTTTAGGACGGCGTTGCGGTAAGCTGCCATTTTTGGATCCTTTGTGTCGAAGTCTCCATTTATTTGGGATATCGCGAGGTTCGAATCCCTGCGTACCTCTAGGCACTGAATGCCCATGGATACTGCCATCCGGAGACGGTGAAGGAGGGCCTCATATTCGGCTGCATTGTTCGAGTCCGTGTACATGATCTGGAGCACATATTGAACTGTGTCTCCTGTGGGGGGACGTCAAGACGACGCCAACCCCTAATCCGGCCAACATTTTGGAGCCGTCAAAATGCATGATCCAGTTGGGATATGTGTCGTACTCTTTAGGGAGCTCGGCCTCCGTCCATTCTGCGACGAAGTCGGCCAAAACTTGCGATTTAATAGCTCGCCATGGCTTATAGATTATATCGAACGGGAGGAGATCAATGGCCCATTTTGCGATCCGGCCCGTTGCGTCGCGGTTGTTGATAATATCGTTGAGTGGTACTTCCGAGGCTACTGTTATCGAACACTCTTGAAAGTAGTGTCGTAGCTTCCGGGATGCCATGAACACCGCGTATGCAATCTTTTGGTAATGCGGGTACCGTGATTTGCATGGTGTGAGGACAGTGGACACGTAGTAAACCGGCCTTTGAAGGGGGAGTTTGTGTCCGTCCGTTACCCGTTCGACGACGAGTACTGCGCTAACAAGTTGATGAGTTGCGGCAATGTACAATAGCATGGGTTCGCCAGTATTCGGCGCGGCCATGACGGGATTTGTTGCCAAGATGGCCTTTATTTCCTCGAGTCCGGCCGTTGCAGCGTCCGTCCACTCGAAGTGTTCGGTGCGCCTAAGGAGGCGATAAAGGGGCAACGCCTTTTCTCCCAAACGGGAGATAAAGCGGCTTAAAGCCGCCACGCATCCGGTGAGTTTCTGTATTTGTTTGAGGTCTTTTGGGATGTCCAATTGTGACAAAGCTCGGATTTTAGCTGGATTTTCTTCAATTCCTCTACCGGATACAATGAAGCCCAGGAGCTTTCCGGCTGGAACGCCGAAAACACATTTTTCCGGATTGAGCTTAATGTCGTATTTTCGGAGGTTGTCGAATGTAAGCCTCAAGTCGTCTACTAGAGATTCGACATGTCTTGATTTGACCACCACATCGTCTACGTAGGCATCCACTGTTTTGCTAATCTAGTTTGCCAGACATGTTTGAATCATGCGCTGATATGTTGCGCCGGCGTTTTTTAGCCCAAAGGGCATTGTGTTGAAGCAGAATGGGCCGTATGGTGTGATGAATGCCGTTGCAGCTTGGTCTGACTCTGCCATCTTTATTTGATGGTAACCGGAGTATGCGTCGAGGAAGCACAGTGAATCGTGTCCAACAGTGGCATCGATAATTTGATCTATTCGAGGGAGGGGAAACGGATCCTTTGGGCAAGCCTTATTAAGGTCTTTGAAGTCGACACACAGGCGCCAGGATTTGTCCTTCTTTGGTACCATCACTAGGTTTGCTAGCCAGTCCGGATGTTTTATGTCTCTGATGAATCCGGCCTCGAATAATTTGGCTAGCTCCTCTCCCATGGACTGTCTCTTTGGTTCGGAGAAACGCCGAAGGGCTTGTTTGACAGGTTTGAATCCTTTGTGGATGTTTAAGCTGTGTTCGGCCAGCCTGCGTGGGAGTCCTGGCATATCTGAGGGGTGCCAAGCAAAGATGTCCCAGTTCTCTCGTAGGAACTCTCGCAGTGCGGCGTCTACGTTAGGGTTCAGTCGTGCCCCAATGGAGGCTGTTTTACCGGGGTCCGTTGGGTGGACCTGGAATTTGACTATTTCGTCCGCTGGTTTGAAGGATGTTGATTTGGATCTCTTATCGAGTATCACATCATCCCTATTGACCATGGATCGCAGCGCAGTCAGTTCTCCTGCCGCTAAGGTTCGGACAGTGCCTCGAGGGCCAATGCGGCTATCTTGTTTTCGGCGCGGAGTGCTATGTTCGGATCACTAGCGAGGGTGATAATTCCGTTTGGCCCAGGCATCTTGAGCTTCATGTACCCGTAATGGGGTATAGCTTGGAAAACTATGAATGCCTCCCGTCCTAATATAGCGTGATATCCGCTTTTGAACGGGGCCACCTAAAAGGTGATTTGTTCGGACCTGTAATTATCCGGCTTGCCGAATACCACATCTAGTGTGATTTTTCCGGTGCAACGCGCTTCCTGACTGGGAATTATTCCTCTAAAGGTTGTGCTGCTTCGCTCCATGCGGTTCCAGTCTATTTCCATCTTTTGAAGGGTTTCCTCGTAAATGAGGTTCAATCCGCTGCCTCCATCCATGAGTACCTTTGCGAGACGACAGCCGTCCACTATGGGACTGAGGACCAATGCGGCTGGTGCTCTGGTTGTTTGAAATTTAGGTTCGTCACTCACGTTGAAGGTGATAGCAGTATTACTCCATGGGTTTATTGACGCCACGTGATAGACTTCGCTGAGGCTGCGGAGTGTTCTTTCTCGCATGTTATTCGATGCGAAAGTCTCAAAGACTGTGAGAACGGAACTGAAATTCTTGGGCTGGTTTCCTTCGACCTCTGGAATTAGGAGGTCCTCGCCAATTTTGTCCACCTGCCGGATTATCCAACATGCCCTGAGGCTGTGAGTTGGGGTGGCGTCCTCTGCACTATGAATCTTGCAGGGTCCATCTAGCCACTTTTCCAGTACGGTTCCATGCCCTCTGGAGGGTTTTGACTTTTTGGTATTTAGTCCGGGTGCCTTACTGTGGTGCACCCTCTTAGTTCGGACGTGATTGCTATTCAGGGCCGGATTGTCCCAAAATTTTATTTTGGTTTTCCGAGCACTTTCCATCGCACAGTATTTTTGTACTATGGACGCCAAGTCGGCAAAGTGTGTAATATTACGACGACTTACGGCGTTAAGTATTCCCTCGTCCGTGCAGTTACTGCAAAAGATTGAGATTGCGTCTCCCTCACGACAGTCCTTTATCCTGTTCATAACCAGGAGGAATCTGGCCCTGTAATGATGTACTGTTTCTTCGGGCATTTGCCTGATTTGGGAAAGATCGCTTATGATCGGGCGGGCGGGTGTCGTTGAATTTGAGACCTCGCCCAATTTACTGTTCGGAGGCCGAAGAACATTTGAATCCTGAGATCCGGAGTCTTGGATGTTATCCGATGAGTCTAGCCCGTTGCCTGATTTTATGCTCAGGTCTTGGATTGTATCCTCGCCTCCGCGGGTATCCAGTATGGAGGGTTCGGGGATTCGGACGTAGCTAGTGCTTAAGATAGATGAAGGTTCGCCGCATTGTGTTTCCACCACTGCAACGTGGTGGGTGAACTGGGGAGAGTTAATTTCTCTCAGATCGGGTTTAAGCCCAACCTGATCGTAATTTGTGGCGACGCCCAGTGCGGCGATACGATCCAGGAGCTCGTTAACCGAAGAGAGCTCGATCGGATCCAATTGCTCGGCGAGTTCTGAGCCGATGCGGAGGTTGCTTTCGATGACCCGGGAGGTTACCGTCGGTGCAACAGCCGAACAGGCGGTTGCGAGAAAACCACCTGGCCAGAGAGTTTGGCCGACAGCCAAGGCTCCTTTCGTAATGGCGCCGTCTTTAAAGACGGGAAGAGGCATCCTTCCTGATCGCGATGGCACAGAGGAACTCTCAATGAAAGCACCAATGTCAGTGTCAAAACCGGCGGATCTCGGGTAGGGGGTCCCGAACTGTGCGTCAAGGTCGCATGGTAACAGGAGGCAAGGGGCACTTTATTTTACCCAGGTTCGGGCCCTCTTGATGGAGGTAAAACCCTACTCCTGCTAGATTAATATTGATGATATGGGTAGTACAAGAGTAGATCTACCACGAGATCAAGGAGGCTAAACCCTAGAAGCTAGCCTACGGTATGATTGTGTATGGTGATGGTTGTCCGACGGACTACAACCCTTCGGTTTATATAGACACCGGATAGGGTTAGGGTTACACAGAGTCGGTTACATTAGTAGGAGATCTTGAATATCCGCACACCTAGCTTGCCTTCCACGCCAACAAAAGATCCTTCCGGACACGGGACGAAGTCTTCAACTTGGTATCTTCATAGTCCTGGAGTCCGGCTGAAGGCATAGTTCGGCCATCCGAACACCCCCTAATCCAGGACTTCCTAAGTGATCCTGTTCTGGAAGTCATGTTACTAGACCATGACGAACCGACGAACTATGAGGAAGTGATGATGAACCTAGATTCTGCAAAATGGCTCGAGGCCATGATATCTGAGATGGGATCCATGTATGAGAACAAAGTATGGACTTTGGTTGACTTTTCCGATGATCGGCAAGCCATTGAGAATAAATGGATCTTCAAAAAGAAGACTGACACCGATGGTAATGTTACTGTCTACAAAGCTCAACTTGTTGCGAAAGGTTTTCGATAAGTTCAAGGAGTTGACTACGATGAGACCTTCTCACCCGTAGGAATGCTTAAGTCTGTCCGAATCATGTTAGCAATTGCCACATTTTATGATTATGAAATATGGCAAATGGATGTCAAAACTGCATTCCTTAATGGATTTCTTAAAGAAGAATTGTATATTGTCGGTGTACTAGAGTAGGGGTACCCTAGTATCCCGAACTTGTGCACGGGCAGTCGCAGCCTCCCGCGGCAAGGCTTGCCAGGTGACCGCCAAGGTCCTCCGTGGTTCCTCTGGAGCCATTCAAGAACAAAGTATTCAAGCCAAGGAGACAAGGCCCCGGCAAGAGGAGCTTGCCGGGAAGGCCACTCAAGGCACAAGGCCCCGGAGTGCCTCGAGGGCCAATGCGGCTGTCTTGTTTTCGGCGCGGAGTGCTATGTCCGGATCACTAGCGAGAGTGATAATTCCGTTCGGCCCGGGCATCTTGAGCTTCATGTACCCGTAATGGGGTATTGCTTGGAAGATTGTAAATGCTTCCTGCCCTAGTAGGGCGTGATATCTGCCACTGAATGGGGCCACCAGAAACGTGACCTCTTCGGACCTGTAATTATCCGGCGTGCCGAACACCACATCTAGTGTGATTTTTCCTGTGCAGCGCGCTTCCCGACTGGGGATTATTCCTCTAAAGGTTGTGCTGCTTCGCTTGATGCGGTTCCTGAAGGAAATATGCCCTAGAGGCAATAATAAAGTTATTATTTATTTCCTTTTTTCATGATAAATGTTTATTATTCATGCTAGAATTGTATTAACCGGAAACATAATACATGTGTGAATACATAGACAAACAAGAGTGTCACTAGTATGCCTCTACTTGACTTGCTCATTAATCAAAGATGGTTATGTTTCCTAACCATAGACAAAGAGTTGTTATCTGATTAATGGGATCACATCATTAGATGAATGATCTGATTGACTTGACCCATTCCGTTAGCTTAGCACTTGATTGTTTAGTTTGTTGCTATTGCTTTCTTCATGACTTATACATCTTCCTATGACTATGTGATTATGCAACTCCCGTTTACCGGAGGAACACTTTGTGTGCTACCAAACGTCACAACGTAACTGGGTGATTATAAAGGTGCTCTACAGGTGTCTCCAAAGGTACTTGTTGGGTTGGCGTATTTCGAGATTAGGATTTGTCACTCCGAATATCGGAGAGGTATCTCTGGGCCCTCTCGGTAATGCACATCACTTAAGCCTTGCAAGCATTGCAACTAATGAGTTAGTTGCGGGATGATGTATTACGGAACGAGTAAAGAGACTTGCCGTAACGAGATTGAACTAGGTATATGTTGGGGAACGTTGCAGAAAATTAAAATTTTTCCTACGGTTTCACCAAGATCCATCTATGAGTTCATCTAGCAACGAGTCATGGGAGAGAGAGATTGCATCTACATACCACTTTGTAGATCGCGAGCGGAAGCGTTCAACGAACGGGGATGAAGTAGTCGTACACACCATGATCCAAATCACCGGAGATCTTAGCACCGAAAGCACGGCACCTCCGCGTTCAACACATGTACGGTCAGCGTAATGTCTCCTTCTTCTTGATCCAGCAAGGCAAAGGAGAGGTTGGGGAAGAAGACTCCAGCAGCAGCACGACGGCATGGTGATGGTGGAGCCGCAGTACTCCGACAGGGCTTCGCCGAGCTCTTACGGAGGAGGAAGAGGTGTTGGAGAGGGAGAGGGAGGCGCCAGGGCGTAGGGTGCGCAGCCCCCCTCCCCTTCCCCCCTTTATATAGGCCTCTGGGGGGGCGCCGGCCCTGGGAGATCTGATCTCCCAAGGGGGGCGGCGGCCAGGGAGGTTTCCCTCCCCCCAAGCCGTCTAGGAGGTGCCTTCCACCACTAGGACTCCTCCCTTTTGGAACCCTAGGCGCATGGGCCCCTTTGGGGCTGGTTCCCCTTGGCCCATGCAGGCCAAGGCGCACCCCCTAAGGCCCATGTGGACCACCGGGGCAGGTGGCCCCACCTGGTGGACCCCCGGGACCCCTCCGGTGGTCCTGGTACAATACCGATAACACCGAAACTTGTCCCGATGGCCGAAATAGCACTTCCTATATATAATTCTTTACCTCCGGACCATTCCGGAACTCCTCGTGACGTCCGGGATCTCATCCGGGACTCCGAACAACATTCGGGTTAATGCATATACATATCTTCACAACCCTAGCGTCACAACCCTACGGGTTCGGGAGACATGTAGTCATGACCGAGACGGCTCTCGGGCAATAACCAACAGCGGGATCTGGATACCCATGTTGGCTCCCACATGCTCCACGATGATCTCATCGGATGAACCACGATGTCGAGGATTCAATTAATCCCGTATACGATTCCCTTTGTCAATCGGTATTTTACTTGCCCGAGATTAGATCGTCGGTATCCCAATACCTCGTTCAATCTCGTTACTGGCAAGTCACTTTTCTCGTACCATAATGCATGATCCCGTGATCAAACACTTTGATCACACTGAGCTCATTGTGATGATGCATTACCGAGAGGGCCCGGTGATACCTCTTTGTCAAGCGGAGTGACAAATCCCAGTCTCGATCCATGTCAACCCAACAGACACTTTCAGAGATACCCGTAGTATACCTTTATAGTCACCCAGTTACGTTGTGACGTTTGGCACACCCAAAGCACTCCTACGGTATCCGGGAGTTACACGATCTCATGGTCTAAGGAAAGGATACTTGACATTGGAAAAACTCTAGCAAACGAACTATGCGATCTTATGCTATGTTTAGGATTGGGTCTTGTCCATCACATCATTCTCCTAATGATGTGATCCCGTTATCGATGACATCCAATGTCCATAGTCAGGAAACCATGACTATCTGTCGATCAACGAGCTAGTCAACTAGAGGCTCACTAGGGACATATTGTTGTCTGTTATTCACACATGTATTACGATTTCCGGATAACACAATTATAGCACGAATAAAGACAATTATCATGAATAAGGAAATATAATAATAATGCTTTTATTATTGCCTCTAGGGCATATTTCCAACAGTCTCCCACTTGCACTAGAGTCAATAATCTAGTTACATTGTGATGAATCGAACACCCATGGAGTTCTGGTGCTGATCATGTTTTGCCTTAGGGAGAGGTTTAATCAACGAATCTGCGACATTCAGATCCGTGTGCACTTTAAAAATTTCTATGTCTCCATCTTGAACATTTTCATGAATGGAGTTGAAGCGACGCTTGATGTGCCTGGTCTTCTTGTGAAACCTGGGCTCCTTTGCAAGTGCAATAGCTCCAGTGTTGTCACAGAAGAGCTTGATTGGCCCCGACGCATTGGGTATGACTCCGAGGTCGGTGATGAACTCCTTCACCCAAATTGCTTCATGTGCTGCCTCCGAGGCTGCCATGTACTCCGCTTCACATGTAGATCCCGCCACGACGCTTTGCTTGCAACTGCACCAGCTTACTGCCCCACCATTCAAAATATACACGTATCCGGTTTGTGACTTAGAGTCATCCAGATCTGTGTCGAAGCTAGCGTCGACGTAACCTTTTACGACGAGCTCTTCGTCACCTCCATAAACGAGAAACATTTCCTTAGTCCTTTTTAGGTACTTCAGGATATTCTTGACCGCTGTCCAGTGTTCCTTGCCGGGATTACTTTGGTACCTTCCTACCAAACTTACGTCAAGGTTTACATCAGGTCTGGTACACAGCATGGCATACATAATAGAACCTATGGCTGAGGCATAGGGGATGACGCTCATCTCTTCTATATCTTCTGCCGTGGTCGGACATTGAGCTGAGCTCAATTTCACACCTTTTAACACAGGTAAGAACCCTTTCTTAGATTGATCCATATTGAACTTCTTCAATATTTTATCAAGGTATGTGCTTTGTGAAAGACCTATGAGGCGTCTCGATCTATCTCTATAGATCTTGATGCCTAATATATAAGCAGCTTCTCCAAGGTCCTTCATTGAAAAACTTTTATTCAAGTAGGCCTTAATGCTATCCAAAAGTTCTATATCATTTCCCATCAAAAGTATGTCGTCTACATATAATATGAGAAATGCTACAACGCTCCCACTCACTTTCTTGTAAACACAGGCTTCTCCATAAGTCTGTGTAAACCCAAACGCTTTGATCATCTCATCAAAGCGAATGTTCCAACTCCGAGATGCTTGCACCAACCCATAAATCGAGCGTTGGAGCTTGCACACCTTGTCAGCATTCTTAGGATCGACAAAACCTTCCGGCTGCATCATATACAATTCTTCCTGAAGGAAACCATTAAGGAATACCGTTTTGACGTCCATTTGCCATATTTCATAATCGTAGAATGCGGCAATTGCTAACATGATTCGGACGGACTTCAGCTTCGCTACCGGTGAGAAAGTCTCATCGTAGTCAACCCCTTGAACTTGTCGATAACCCTTAGCGACAAGTCGAGCTTTATAGATGGTCACATTACCATCCGCGTCTGTCTTCTTCTTAAAGATCCATTTATTTTCTATGGCTCGCCGTTTAACGGGCAAGTCAGTCAAAGTCCATACTTCGTTTTCATACATGGATCCTATCTCGGATTTCATGGCTTCCAGCCATTTGTCGGAATCCGGGCCCGCCATTGCTTCCTCATAGTTCGAAGGTTCACCGTTGTCTAACAACATGATTTCCAAGACAGGGTTGCCGTACCACTCTGGTGCGGAACGTGTCCTTGTGGACCTTCGGATTTCAGTAGGAGCTTGATTGGAAGTATCTTGATCATCATCATTAATTTCCTCTCTAGTCGGTGCAGGCACCTCAGGAACGTTTTCTTGAGTTTCGCCATTTTCCGGTTCAAGAGGTAACACTTCATCAAGTTCTACTTTCCTCCCACTTACTTCTTTCGAGAGAAACTCTTTCTCTAGAAAGGATCCATTCTTGGCAACAAAGATCTTGCCTTCGGATCTGAGGTAGAAGGTATACCCAACAGTTTCTTTAGGGTATCCTATGAAGACGCATTTTTCCGACTTGGGTTCGAGCTTTCCAGGTTGAAGTTTCTTGACATAAGCATCGCATCCCCAAACTTAAACGACAGCTTAGGTTTCTTCCCAAACCATAATTCATACGGTGTCGTCTCAACGGATTTCGATGGAGCCCTATTTAAAGTGAATGCGGCAGTCTCTAAAGCATAGCCCCAAAAAGATAGCGGTAAGTCGGTAAGAGACATCATAGATCGCACCATATCTAATAGAGTGCGATTACGATGTTCGGACACACCATTACGCTGAGGTGTTCCAGGCGGCGTGAGTTGTGAAACTATTCCACATTTTCTTAAGTGTGTGCCAAATTCGTGACTCAAGTATTCTCCTCCACGATCTGATCGTAGAAACTTGATCTTTCTTTCACGTTGATTTTCAACCTCACTCTGAAATTCCTTGAACTTTTCAAAGGTCTCAGACTTGTGTTTCATTAAGTAGACATACCCATATCTACTCAAGTCATCAGTGAGGGTGAGAACATAACGATAGCCACCGCGAGCCTCAACACTCATTGGACCGCACACATCGGTATGTATGATTTCCAATAAGTTGGTTGCTCGCTCCATTGTTCCTGATAACGGAGTCTTGGTCATTTTACCCATGAGGCATGGTTCGCATGTGTCAAATGATTCATAATCAAGAGACTGTAAAAGTCCATCTGCATGGAGCTTCTTCATGCGTTTGACACCTATGTGACCAAGGCGGCAGTGCCACAAATATGTGGGACTATTGTTATCAACTTTAACTCTTTTGGTATTTACACTATGAATATGTGTATCATCACGTACGAGATTCATTAAGAATAAACCATTAACCATCGGAGCATGACCATAAAACATATCTCTCATATAAATAGAACCACCATTATTCTCGGATTTAAATGAGTAGCCATCTCGAATTAAACGAGATCCAGATATAATGTTCATGCTCAAACTTGGCACTAAATAACAATTATTGAGGTTTAAAACTAATCCCGTAGGTAAATGTAGAGGCAGCGTGCCGACGGCGATCACATTGACCTTGGAACCATTCCCGACGCGCATCGTCACCTCATCCTTCGCCAGTCTCCGTTTATTCCGCAGCTCCTGCTTTGAGTTACAAATGTGAGCAACTGCACCGGTATCAAATACCCAAGAGCTACTACGAGTACTGGTAAGGTACACATCAATTACATGTATATCACATATACCTTTGGTTTTGCCGGCCTTCTTGTCCGCTAAGTATTTGGGGCAGTTCCGCTTCCAGTGACCACTTCCCTTGCAATAAAAACACTCAGTCTCGGGCTTGGGTCCATTCTTTGGCTTCTTCCCGACAACTTGCTTACCGGGCGCGGCAACTTCCTTGCCATCCTTCTTGAAGTTCTTTTTACCCTTGACCTTCTTGAACTTAGTGGTTTTATTCACCATCAACACTTGATGCTCCTTCTTGATTTCTACCTCTGCTGATTTCAGCATAGCATATACCTCAGGAATGGTCTTTACCATCCCCTGCATATTGTAGTTCATCACAAAGCTCTTGTAGCTAGGTGGAAGCGACTGGAGGATTCTGTCAATGACCGCTTCAGCCGGGAGATTAACTTCTAGTTGAGTCAAGCGGTTGTGCAACCCAGACATTTTGAGTATGTGCTCACTGACAGAGCCATTTTCCTCCATCTTACAGCTAAAGAATTTATCGGAGACTTCATATCTCTTGACCAGGGCATGAGCTTGGAAAACCATTTTCAGCTCTTCGAACATCTCATATGCTCCATGTCTCTCAAAACGTTTTTGGAGCCCCGGCTCTAAGCTGTAAAGCATGCCGCACTGAACGAGGGAGTAATCATCGCAGCGTGACTGCCAAGCGTTCATAACGTCTTGTTCTGCAGGGAGAATAGGTGCGTCACCCAGCGGTGCTCGTAGGACATAATCTTTCTTGGCAGCTATGAGGATGATCCCCAGGTTCCGGACCCAGTCCGTATAGTTGCTACCATCGTCTTTCAGCTTGGTTTTCTCTAGGAACGCGTTGAAGTTGAGGACTACGTTGGCCATTTGATCTACAAGACATATTGTAAATATTTAGACTATGTTCATGATAATAAAGTTCATTTAATCAAATTATTTAATGAACTGCCACTTAGATAGACATCCCTCTTCTAGTCATCTAAGTATTACATGATCCGAGTCAACTAGGCCGTGTCCGATCATCACGTGAGACGGACTAGTCAACATTGGTGAACATCTTCATGTTGATCGTATCTTCTATACGACTCATGCTCGACCTTTCGGTCTTCTGTGTTCCGAGGCCATGTCTGTACATGCTAGGCTCATCAAGTCAACCTAAGTGTTTTGCGTGTGTAAATCTGTCTTACACCCGTTGTATGTGAACGTTAGAATCTATCACACCCGATCATCACGTGGTGCTTCAAAACAACGAACTGTCGCAACGGTGCACAGTTAGGGAGAACACTTTCTTGAAATTATTTTGAGGGATCATCTTATTTACTACCGTCGTTCTAAGTAAACAAGATGCAAAACATGATAAACATCACATGCCATCAAATAATAAACGTGACATGATATGGCCAATATCACATAGCTCCTTCGATCTCCATCTTGGGGCTCCATGATCATCTTGTCACCGGCTTGACACCATGATCTTCGTCATCAAGATCTTCATCATCGTGTCTCCATGAAGTTGCTCGCCAACTATTACTTCTACTACTATGGCTAACGCGTTTAGCAATAAAGTAAAGTAATTTACATGGCATTTCTCAATGACACGCAGGTCATACAAAATTAAAGACAACTCCTATGGCTCCTGCCGGTTGTCATACTCATCGACATGCAAGTCGTGATTCCTATTACAATAGCATGAACATCTCATACATCACATATAGATCATTCATCATTCATCACAACTTTGGCCATATCATATCACAAAGCACTTGCTGCAAAAACAAGTTAGACGTCCTCTAATTGTTGTTGCAAGTTTTACATGGCTGAATTAGGGTTCTAGCAAGAACGTTTTCTTACCTACGTGAAAACCACAACGTGATTTGTCAACTTCTATTTAACCTTCATAAGGACCCTTTTCATCGAATCCGCTCCAACTAAAGTGGGAGAGACAGACACCCGCCCGCCACCTTATGCAACTAGTGCATGTTAGTCGGTGGAACCGGTCTCATGTAAGCGTACGTGTAAGGTTGGTCCGGGCCGCTTCATCCCACAATACCGCTGAAGCAAGATAAGACTAGTAGCGGCAAGAAGAGTTGACAACATCTACGCCCACAACAAATTGTGTTCTACTCGTGCAATAGAGAACTACGCATAGACCTAGCTCATGATGCCACTTTTGGGGAACGTTGCAGAAAATTAAAAATTTTCCTACGGTTTCACCAAGATCCATCTATGAGTTCATCTAGCAACGAGTCATGGGAGAGAGAGATTGCATCTACATACCACTTTGTAGATCGCGAGCGGAAGCGTCCAACGAACGGGGATGAAGTAGTCGTACACACCATGATCCAAATCACCGGAGATCTTAGCACCGAAAGCACGGCACCTCCGCGTTCAACACACGTACGGTCAGCGTAACGTCTCCTTCTTCTTGATCCAGCAAGGCAAAGGAGAGGTTGGGGAAGAAGACTCCAGCAGCAGCACGACGGCGTGGTGATGGTGGAGCCGCAGTACTCCGACAGGGCTTCGCCGAGCTCTTACGGAGGAGGAAGAGGTGTTGGAGAGGGAGAGGGAGGCGCCAGGGCATAGGGTGCGCAGCCCCCCTCCCCTTCCCCCCTTTATATAGGCCTCTGGGGGGGGCACCAGCCCTGGGAGATCTGATCTCCCAAGGGGGGCGGCGGCCAGGGAGGTTTCCCTCCCCCCAAGCCATCTAGGAGGTGCCTTCCACCACTAGGACTCCTCCCTTTTGGAACCCTAGGCGCATGGGCCCCTTTGGGGCTGGTTCCCCTTGGCCCATGCAGGCCAAGGCGCACCCCCTAAGGCCCATGTGGCCCACCGGGGCAGGTGGCCCCACCTGGTGGACCCCCAGGACCCCTCCGGTGGTCCCGGTACAATACCGATAACACCGAAACTTGTCCCGATGGCCGAAATAGCACTTCCTATATATAATTCTTTACCTCCGGACCATTCCGGAACTCCTCGTGACGTCCGAGATCTCATCCGGGACTCCGAACAACATTCGGGTTACTGCATATACATATCTTCACAACCCTAGCGTCACCGAACCTTAAGTGTGTAAACCCTACGGGTTCGGGAGACATGCAGTCATGACCGAGACGGCTCTCGGGCAATAACCAACAGCGGGATCTGGATACCCATGTTGGCTCCCACATGCTCCACGATGATCTCATCGGATGAACCACGATGTCGAGGATTCAATTAATCCCGTATACGATTCCCTTTGTCAATCGGTATTTTACTTGCCCGAGATTCGATCGTCGGTATCCCAATACCTTGTTCAATCTCGTTACTGGCAAGTCACTTTTCTCGTACCGTAATAAATGATCCCGTGATCAAACACTTTGATCACATTGAGCTCATTGTGATGATGCATTACCGAGAGGGCCCGGTGATACCTCTCCGTCAAGCGGAGTGACAAATCCCAGTCTCGATCCATGTCAACCCAACAGACACTTTCAGAGATACCCGTAGTATATCTTTATAGTCACCCAGTTACGTTGTGACGTTTGGCACACCCAAAGCACTCCTACGGTATCCGGGAGTTACACGATCTCATGGTCTAAGGAAAGGATACTTGACATTGGAAAAACTCTAGCAAACGAACTATGCGATCTTATGCTATGTTTAGGATTGGGTCTTTTCCATCACATCATTCTCCTAATGATGTGATCCCATTATCGATGACATCCAATGTCCATAGTCAGGAAACCATGACTATCTGTCGATCAACGAGCTAGTCAACTAGAGGCTCGCTAGGGACATATAGTTGTATGTTATTCACACATGTATTACGATTTCCGGATAACACAATTATAGCACGAATAATGACAATTATCATGAATAAGGAAATATAATAATAATGCTTTTATTATTGCCTCTAGGGCATATTTCCAACAGTATAGGATACCGACGATCGAATCTCGGGCAAGTAACATACCGATGACAAAGGGAACAACGTATGTTGTTACGCGGTGTGACCGATAAAGATCTTCGTAGAATATGTAGGAACCAATATGAGCATGCAGGTTCCACTATTGGTTATTGACCGGAGACGTGTCTCGGTCATGTCTACATTGTTCTCGAACCGTACGGTCCGCACGCTTAACGTTACGATGACAGTTTCATTATGAGTTTATGTATTTTGATGTACCGAAGGTTGTTCGGTGTCCCGGATGTGATCACGGACATGACGAGGAATCTCGAAATGGTCGAAACATAAAGATCGATATACTGGACGATTATATTCGGACACCGGAAGTGTTCCGGGTGATTTCGGAGAAAACCGTAGTGCCGGAGGGGTTACCGGAACCCCCCGGGGAAGTATTGGGCTTAGTGGGCCTGAGGGGAGAGAGAGGGCAGCAGCCCAGGAGGTGCCCTCCCCCCATGAGGAGTCCGAATTGGACTAGGGAGGGGGCGCGCGGCCCCTCTTTCCCTCTCCCTCTCCCTCTCTTTCCTTCCCCCTCTCTCTTCCTAGTTGGACTAGGAAAGGGGAGTCCTACTCCCACTAGGAGGAGGACTCCCCCTCCCTTTGGCGCGCCCCATAGGGCCGGCCGGCCTCCCCCCTTGATCCTTTATATACGGGGGCAGGGGGGCACCCTAGAATACACAAGTTGATCTTCGTGATCGTTCCTTAGCCGTGTGCGGTGCCCCCCTCCACGATATTACACCTCGATCATATTGTAGCGGTGCTTAGGCGAAGCCCTGCGATGGTTGAACATCAAGATCGTCACCACGCCGTCGTGCTGATGGAACTCCTCCCCGAAGCTTTGCTGGATCGGAGCCCGGGGAGCGTCATCGAGCTGAACGTGTGCCAAGAACTCGGAGGTGCCGGAGTAACGGTGCTTGGATCGGTTGGACCGGGAAGACGTACGACTACTTCCTCTATGTTGTGTTAACGCTTCCGCTTCGGTCTACGAGGATACGTAGACAACACTCTCCCCTCTCGTTGCTATGCATCACCATGATCTTGTGTGTGCGTAGGAATTTTTTTGAAATTACTACGTTCCCCAACAATTCCAGTCTAATCCTAGTTTTTGAAGGGTTTCCTCGTAAATGAGGTTCAATCCGCTGCCTCCATCCATGAGTAGCTTGGTGAGGCGAAAGCCGTCCACTATTGGACTGAGGACCAATGCAGCTGGTGCTCGGGCTGTTCGGAATTTAGGTTCATCGCTTGCGTTGAAGGTAATAGTTGTGTCGCTCCATGGGTTTATTGTTGCTACCTGATAGACTTCGGCAAGGCCGCGGAGTGTTCTTTTTCGCATATTGTTTGATGCGAAAGTCTCGAAGACTGTGAGAACGGTACTGGTGTCCCCGGGATGGCTTTCTGCGGCCTCCGAAATTAAGAGGTCCTCGCCTATTTTGGCCACCTGCCGGAGTAACCAACATGCTCTAAGGCTGTGAGTTGGTGTGCCGTCCTCTGTACTATGAATTTTACAGGGTCCATCAAGCCATCTTTCCAGTACGGTTCCATGCTCTGTAGAGGATTTTGGTTTTTTGGTGTTTAACCCGGGTGTCTTACGATGATGCACCCTCTTAGTTCGGACGAGATTGCTATTCAGGGCCGGATTATCCCAAAATTTTATTGCGGTTTTCCAAGCGCTTTCCATCGCACAGTACTTTTGTACTATGGACGCCAAGTCAGCGAAGCGTGTAATATCACGACGACTTATGGCGTTAAGGATTCCCTCATCCGTGCAATTACTTCAGAAGTTTGAGATTGCGTCTCCCTCGCGGCAGTCCTTTATCCTGTTCATAACCAGGAGGAATCTGGCCCAGTAATGATGTACTGTTTCCTCGGGCTTTTGCCTGATTTGGGAGAGATCGCTTATGTTCGGGAGGGCGGGTGGCATTGAATCTGAAACCTCACCCGGTCTAAGATTCAGAGGCCGAAGAGCTTCTGAACTCTGAAGTTCGGATTCTTGGATGTTGTCCAATGAGTCTAGCCCGTTGCCTGATTCTATGCTCAGGTCTTGAGTTACATCCTCCCCTCCGCGGGTATCCGGCTTGGAGGGGTCGGGAATTCGGACGTAGCTAGTCCTTAAAATAGATGAAGGGTCGCCGCACTGCGCCTCCACCACGGCGACGTGGTGGGTGACTTGGGGAGAGTTAATTTCTCTTAGATTGGGTTTAAGCCCAACCTGGTCATAATCCGTGGCGACCCCCAGGGCGGCGATGCGATCCAAGAGCTCATTTACGGAAGTGAGCTCCATCGGATCTAGCTGCTCGACAAGTTCCGAGCTGACGTGAAGGTTGCTTTTGATGACCCGAGAGGTCACCGTTGGAGCAACGGCCGAACAGACGGTCATGAGGAAACCACCTAGCCGGAGAGTTTGGCCGACAGCCAAGGCTCCTTAACGACGGCGCCGTCTTTAAAGACGGGAGGAGGCATCCTTCCTGATTGCAACGATACAGTGAAACTCTCAATGAAAGCACCAATGTCGGTGTCAAAACCGGCGGATCTCGGGTAGGGGGTCCTGAACTGTGCGTCTAGGCGGATGGTAATAGGAGACAAGGGACAAAATGTTTTACCCAGGTTCGGTCCCTCTTGATGGAGGTAAAAGCCTACATCCTGCTTGATTAATATTGATGATATGGGTAGTACAAGAGTAGATCTACCATGAGATCAAGGAGGCTAAACCCTAGAAGCTAGCCTACGGTATGATTGTTGTATGTTGGAGTTATTGTCCTACGGACTAAAACCCTCCGGTTTATATAGACACCGGATAGGGTTAGGGTTACACAAAGTCAGTTACAATCGTAGGAGATCTTGAATATCGCATCGCCAAGCTTGCCTTCCACGCCAAGGAAAGTCCTTTCCGGACACGAGACGAAGTCTTCAATCTTGTATCTTCATAGTCCAGGAGTCCGGCTGAAGGTATAGTTCGGCTATCCGAACACCCCCTAATCCAGGACACCCTCAACGCCCCTCCAACTCTTGATCCAGAAAGTGTTGAGGGAGAGTTTCGTCAGCACAACGGCGTTGTGACGGTGAAGGTGTTCCATGCAGGGCTTCGCATAAGCACTATGACAATATGATTGGAGGAGTAAACTATGGAGGGGGGCACCGCACACGGCTAAGAGAACAATTGATGTGCTTTAATGTGCCCCCTGCCCCCGTATATAAAGGAGGAAGCCGGCCACAAGGGGCGCGCCATGGGGGGGAAACCAACTAGGACTCCAAGTCCTATTCGCCCCCTTCCTTCTTACGGAGGGGGAAAGGCGGAAGGAGAGGAGAGGGAGAAGGAAAGGGGGTGTCGGTGTCAAAACCAGCGGATCTCGGGTAGAGGGTCCCGAACTGTGCGTCTAGGCCGGATGGTAACAGGAGACACGGGACACGAAGTTTACCCAGGTTCGGGCCCTCTCGATGGAGGTAAAACCCTACTCCTGCTTGATTAATATTGATGATATGGTAAGTACAAGAGTAGATATACCACAAGATCAAGGAGGCTAAACCCTAGAAGCTAGCCTATGGTATGATTGTTGTATGATGAAGTTGTCCTACGGAATAAAACCCTCCGGTTTATATAGACACCGGATAGGGTTAGGGTTACACAAAGTCGGTTACAATGGTAGGAGATCTTGAATATCCGCATCGCCAAGCTTGCCTTCCACGCCAAGGAAAGTCCCTTCCGGACACGGGACGAAGTCTTTAATCTTGTATCTTCATAGTCCTGGAGTCTGGCTGAAGGTATTGTCCGGCTATCCGAACACCCCCTAATCCAGGACTCCCTCAGTAGCCCCCGAACCAGGCTTCAATGACGACGAGTCCGGCGCGCAGATTATCTTCGGCATTGCAAGGCGGGTTCTCCAAATTCTGTGTACCTGTTGAAATAATGTCTGATTTTTGTAATGTAGCGCTCCTTGGCTTCTACGCCCAATAATGGCCGTCTTCCACGTGTCAAACGAATGCAAAAAGCCGGAGCGTTTTTACATCCACACCCCTAGCCGCATAAACGAGCTGCCTATTTAACGGGATGGGGATCAAGATCCAAACCACATCTTCTCCTCTCCGCGAGTAATCATCAGAGCGCCTCCAGCAAAGGTCCATTCCAGCATGGCCAGCTGTCGCAGCTCCTCCTCTCGCCCTTCCAGTCCTAAACCTGGAGACTGGGAGAGTTGCTCCATCCCGCACATCGAGTTAGTGTCGTTTCAGGCCAAGGGATTTCTCTGTCGGTGTCAAAACCGGCGGATTTCGGGTAGGGGGTCCCGAACTGTGCGTCAAGGTCGGATGGTAACAGGAGACAAGGGACACTTTATTTTACCCAGGTTCAGGCCCTCTCGATGGAGGTGAAACCCTACTCCTGCTAGATTAGTATTGATGATATGGGTAGTACAAGAGTAGATCTACCACGAGATGAAGGAGGCTAAACCCTAGAAGCTAGCCTATGGTATGATTGTGTATGATGATGGTTGTCCTACGGACTACAACCCTCCGGTTTATATAGACACCGGATAGGGCTAGGGTTACACAGAGTCGGTTACAATGGTAGGAGATCTTGAATATCCGCACGCCTAGCTTGCCTTCCACGCCAAGAAAAGATCCTTCCGGACACGGGACGAAGTCTTCAATCTTGTATCTTCATAGTCCTGGAGTCCGGCTGAAGGTATAGTCCGGCTATCCGAACACCCCCTAATCCAGGACTCCCTCAGTAGCCCCTGAACCAGGCTTCAATGACGACGAGTCCGGCGCGCTGATTGTCTTCGGCATTGCAAGGCGGGTTCCTCCTCCAAGTTCTTCAAGAAGATTACAAACACCAAAAATAGTGTCCGGCTCTACAAAATAAGTTTCCACATATTGCCATATAGAGAATAATATTAACACAAATCAAATCTGTTGACGTATTCCGCAGTGCGTCGTAACACTGCAGCCAAGCTCTTTATATAAATTGTTTTCATTGTTCCACCTCAGCGTGTCTAGCGAGGCGGTTTCCTTGGCACGTCTTGTCAAAGCAGAGATCGTGTGCCCCTTTTAACGGGATTCTCATCAATACGGACGTGGGCAACCCAACCGCGCCATTCACCACGGCGCGTGGGAGGCAAGCGGTTTTATTAGGTAGGTGGGGATGCCTAACCGCACCCGCTTGTATAAAGGGATAAGGATTCACCCTTTTAACCTAGGCCTTCTTCCTCCTTTGCCAATCCATCTCTCGCGCACTCAAGCTCCAACGCCCAAGTCCGCTCTTCCTTCCTCAACCTTCTCCAACAATGTCCGGAGTGGGAGGCAAATGGATGGCCTCCTCCTTTACGGAGCCCCAAGTAAAAAAGCTAAGGAAAGCCGGATACTTGTCCAAGGAGATCCCGCATCGGCTTCCTGAGAAGGGGCAGCTTCTTCCTACCCCAGGGCCCCATGAGAGGGTAGTTTTTCTTCCCCACTTTCTCCGCGGACTGGGCTTTCCACTTCACCCATTTGTCCGGGGGCTCATGTTCTACTACGGCCTGGATTTCCACGATCTGGCCCCGAACTTTGTCCTCAACATCTCGGCGTTTATCGTCGTGTGTGAGGCCTTTCTCCGCGTCGGCCCCCACTTCGGCATCTGGCTCAAGACCTTCAACGTCAAGCCCAAGGTGGTGTCCGGCACCCAGGCAGAGTGCGGAGGCGCTATGGCCGGCAAGATGGCCAACGTCCTCTGGTTCGATGGCTCCTGTGTGGAGTCCCTAAAGGGGTGGCAGGCCGGGTGGTCTTACATCACCGAGCCACGCGATCCGGAATGGGTCGCAGCCCCCGAGTTCAGATCCGGACCCCCCATGCGGCTCATGTCCTGGAAAGAGACGAGCCTGTCGTGGGGCAACGAGGAAGAAGTGACTGGGTTGCAAACGTGCATCCAGTCCCTGGTGAACAAGCCAATCTGGCTGATCAATGTGATCCAGGTCATGCTCGTTCGCCGGATCCTCCCGTGCCAACAACGGGATTTTACTTTGTGGGAATTCGACCCGGCGCAGCACCAAACCCTCAGTAGGCTCTTTGACACGACGTATGAAGACGTCTGGAAGGTGCTCACCAAAGGCGCCGAGTCCCCCACATCCGCTTCCGAGGACCGCGGATACAGCTCGCAGCGTCATGCCAGCGAGGTGAGCTATCTATACCTTTGACAGGTTTGTTAAGCTCTTCTTCATAGATTAACTCTATGCGGGATCTAAACTCCCTTTACCTTTGACAGTCTTGGCAGGCTGTGTCCGGACCAATTAACTGTCCGGCTCCCCTGCCCGAAGACCCAGCCCCAGCTCTCTTGGTGAAGCTGATGGCTCCGGCACCTTATGTGGTGCCGGAGAAGAAGGCCAAGAAGAAGAAAACCACCGGGACTCGCAAAAGTTCCCGCAACATGGTGGTGTCGGACTCGTCATCTGACGAGTCCGCGTCGCTCTCCTCTCGTGAAAACGAGGAGGAGCAACAAGAAAGCTCTCCCCCCCCCCCCCCAGCGAGGGGAGAAAAGAAGAAGGCCACCCGAACGGGGGAGGCCGAGGGGTCGAGGAAAAGGAAGACCCCTCCGCCGGACTACTCCCACGACGCCGAAGAGGGCGGAAAGGAGGGGCCGGACAGAACCAAGCGTCCGGCGAAATCGTAAGTATTTATATACCAGAGTGACTCATGATATTCTTTTAACTAATAGTGTGACCCACGCATTTGCGCGGCTAGCTACATATGTTCTATGTTATTATCTATGTTTTTGTGTATTCGTTAGGTCAAATTTGATATGGTAGTAGATTTTTGACATATTTTTCTAACACTATTTACCATTGTCAATTGTCCGAAGATAACAATGTAATCTTCTATATCTAAGACCCACTCATCTACTTTTCTCAACATTTAAGCGTTCCACCTCACCAAGCAACATGCATGGAATAAGGTCCACCTCATAATGATAATCCACCTCGACATGCAAAAATGCATATGAATTTCCATTCTATTTTCAACTGTACATAAGGGAAAGCTACCTCAACTTACAAACATGCATGGGAATTTTCATTCTATTTAATATTAATATTATATAATAAGTCAAACACAATAAATTATATGTATGTTAGTTTGAGTTCTATTTCAAAATATTCATGTTCCATACAACAAATCCTCATTGAAATATTTCAAAATATTCCCGCAATAACATGTGTGGTATCTTCTAGTTATTAGTCTTTATTTAACAAATGTTGCTAAAACACACTCTCAATTACTCTCATTTCTATTAGTTAGTAAATTCTGATATATTTTTACTCAACCCAAAAATCTAATTGAACTTAAGACACTTAGCTGCTTTCAACATTTATTGGTGCTCCCACAAAATAACCGCTCTTTCTACTTACAATATGTTGGTTTATACACACAGAACGACTGTAGCAGTCTTCTCATTTTCTAACATATATCGTACGTCATATGTAGGCGATCCTTCTATGATTTATTGTCCCTAAGTAATCACCTCTATTGCTCCCGGTTTCCATAAGAAATTTATGCATGTTTTTTATAGATAAGAAATTTATGAATGTCAATACAATTAATGCATGCCTATACGCATCCGATGTTGCATATTGGTACTTTCTTGCAGAAGGATGAACCGCACATTTGTGTTGCTAAAAGATAGCCTGGTTGTCGCATATTGCTATTTGGCATGTCGGTCATCAGGTTGACACTTAAGCACTATAGAAAACATTGTGACGGAAATACATATTAGATAAAAAAAAGAAACTTTTTGTTATTTTGGATGCTACTTATTTCCCACAATGCTAACTATATCCTCTTTATAAGCATTGATGAAGTATTAAAATGTTGAAAAATAGTGTATAGCTTATCCGTCCTAGAAAATGATCGGAGTACATTAGTTTTTCTATTAAGTTTGATCGGTCGTTAGTATCAAAAGCATTGTGCGCCTACGGAAAAACTGTTGTACCGTTGTTGGTTGTCCGTCATGAATAACCATAAACTTTGATCTTAATAAACTCCATGTTGTTGTTGTCCAGACGCTCTTTGTGTTGGTATATATATATATATATATATATATATATATGTATATATGTATATATTTCCTAATAAACCTCTACACAGACATGGAATGTGTATCTATATGTACTATTAACAATTATTCCGAGTTTAGTATATCTCTTCATAAATCTTTGCACAGACGTGCAATGAGCATCTGTTTGTACCAATAAAATTAATCCAAAATTTAACTTCCAAGCTTAGAAAAAGAAACTGATCTGTATAAAGATGTTAATATTTTATAATAGTTGATCACGACTAAACTTTGGTGGTAATAAAGTCCATCTTGCTGTTGTCCAGCGTCTCTTTGTGTTGGTGTATATATATTTCTTAATAAACATCTACACAGGCGTGCAATGTGTGTATATATGTACTGCTAACAATTATCCTGAATTTAGTACATTTCTTCATAAATCTCTGGACAGACGTGCGATGAGCAGATGTTTGTACCAATAAAAATAATCCAAAATTTAATTTTCAAGCTTAGAAAAAGAAACTGGACTATATAAAACTAAGAATATTTTATAATAGTCGGTCATGACGTTGACCATAGCAGATGTGGATTATCTAAATCTATGGATTAAATATTTTTAGCATATGTGGACAAACGTGATGGCTTGTTTGTCTTCTGTCTTAATTATATAATAGATAGATGCGCGTCTTTTCCTAATATCGCTCGTAATTTATGCAGCCCGCCCCGGGCCGAACTCGACGATTCGTCGAGCGGCTACCTGGATTCGTCGGACGTGGACTCTGTTCCGCCCGCCTTCTCCCCCTGCAGGGCGGACGACGCCGAAGCGGCGTCCCGCCAAGCTCCAGGGCAGGAGGAGATAGTCCTGGAGGAGCCGCAAGGCAATCCTCCGGACCCTAGGAGTAAAGGGGATGAAACCCCCCACGGCTCCAAGTCCGGCTTTGTGCCGGACACCGCGCCGGGCTCGACAGTCCTGGTCCGCGGTGGGCGAACTCCTTCCAAGAGGAGTAAGCTGTCTGAGCCGGCAGCCTCCGTCCAACCGGAGGCGCCGGACAATCTGCTGGAGGTGCTTGAGGGCGCCGCCATCGATGAGGAGCACCGTACTGTTATGAGTACGGTGATCCAAAGGGTTCAGTCCGCCAAAAGCGGACTGACTGAAGCTTGCACTAGCCTTCTAACAGGCTTCGAGGTAAGTAAAAATATGTCAAATTATTTACCGCATAGATAGTAGCCCATGATGCTCTGTTCGGTGTTTGGAAAGAAAAGCCGAATAGAGGATCTAGTAATATTCGCAGGAGTCTAACAACAAAAAGTCAAATATGCGTATGCAGGCTTCGCTGTTGTCCACCGCCGCACTGACTGCGCAGGTGGATGTCCTTAAAAAGGACCTCGGGCGGACCGAGCAAGAGCTCGGGCTTGCCAAACGGCAGCTCGAGGAGAAAGAAGGTAAGAAATACCCTAAAAAAAGAAAAAAGGTGCCTATAGAGAGGCTCGATTGCAGAAAGAAATAACAGGATTTTACTTCTTATTGTAGGGGCCACAACCGAGGTGGCAACCCTGAAGTAGGCGCTGGCTGAGGCCGAAAAGAAAATGGCCAAGGAGCGCGCAGAGCGAGAAAGGCTTGGGGTTCAAGTCGGCGAGGTGCAGCAAGAGCTGCAAGCTCTCATGAAAAAACATGAGAGTTTGGAGCTTGAGTCAAAAGCGCAAGCATCCGAACTCGCGTCGGCCCTTGAGACCGCCAAGAGTGCCAAGGCCAAAGCCCAAAAGGCCCTCCAAGAGTTGGAGGAGGTGAAAAAGATAGCAACGGGTAAAGCATTCTCAATGCAAAGTAGGAATATAAAAGTAAATTACCTGTTACTTACCCGAATCCGGAGTTCTCCAGGGGCGTTCGCCGATCTTCCACGCAGCGTATCCGCCGCCGCCGCGTTCTACCGAGCTGAAGAGGGCAGCTCGACGGAGAGTGTGTTCTGGTCTCAGTATTCTGAGGCCGGACACCCTGTGCCTTTGAGCGATGAGCTGAAACAGCTGGTCGAGCTCCACAAGGCGGCCTAACAGGCCATGAAGGGCTTACTAGTTCGGCTGTGGCCTGGAGCGGCCCTGCCTGGGAGCTATTTCGGGCTAGTGCGGCGGCTGGTGGAGGCCTGTCCACGGCTTGAGGTCATCAAGCGCTCCGCCTGCATTGAGGGTGCCCGGAGGGCCCTTGCCCGTGTAAGGGTACACTAGGGTAAGCTGGACGAAGAGAAGCTGGTGAAGGACGGGCCGCCGTCGGGGAAGGAGCATCGCAAGCCCGAGAACTACTACAAGGAAGTTCTTGCTGGAGCCCGCCTTGTCGCGGATGAATGTACTAAAGATGTAGTATTTGAATGAACTCGCTCGTTTGTATCGTGTGCGCTGAAAACTTGTTCATATGCGCTAAGCAATGCTTATTGAATTTAAAATATTATTTTCTATGCGGCCATTTATCAAAAATTGAGAGATGGCCAGTCGTCGGCTTCTGCCCCCATGCCACTAGTGCTGGGGTGTTCGGGATAAACCTAAGGGCTCTTGTTCCCATAGTTGGGTCCTTTGAGGGAGGCGCTCAGCACAACGAACCAGGCAATCGGACTATAATGCTTGAACACTCTCACTTAGCCATAGAACATTATAATTTTAAATTTCGGCGAAGCCCCTAGTTCGGAAGGCCGAATTCGGGGCGCTATCCACGCCTTTGGCCGGACATAGCCAGCTCCTCGCTCAAAGCGGCATAAGTCTTTAAGGACTCAAAAAAACCTCTCGAACAGCGACCGGTCTCACGCCTTATCATGACAGTCTGTTTTAGCTTTCTCCACTGAGGTGCTTAACCCACCTGAACTGGGGCACAATCGCAGTGGTTCTCCTAGTGCTACCTTAGCCAATATAGCGGAACGTAAGACACCAAAACATAGGAGCCGGGCAAACCCAACATGTGACCAAAATCATGATTCGGAGCCGATGCATATAGTGCTATATGTTCGGGGTGCCGCACTTGTGAAAGTGTACGGACTTCTCACACCAGATAGAAGGGTAATGAAGCCCCTGGCGTGTTTTGCCGTACCATGGTGTACGGTTGCGATCATGTTTTTTTAATGAACATATATATTAAAAGAGGACAACGCAAGAAATAGGCGAAAAGCTATGCATTGTTTATAGAGAGGCTATTTATCAAAGCCGAACGATACAAGTAGTGCGATAAGCAAAAAATATATTAGACTATTTAACATGTCCTGACCAGGCGCAGGCCGCGGAATTTAGGAACAGATATATCGCTCGAAATAGAGACCACCTGAGAGTTCCGTAATGCGGCGTAGCTTTGTCTGCTTCCCTTGGTCTTGCATCGTCTGTGCGGCAGCAAAGCCGAACAGGTTATCCAGAGTGTGGAGTCCTGAAAGTAAAAAAAGATCCGGCAGCCCCTAGTACGTTTGACGCCGTATTGTAAGCATGTCGTTAATGTGCCCCTCCCCCTGTGCCCATGGAATTTCGAGGGCGTAACTGTGTACTCGAGGTACTAGCTCCGCTATGTTGCGATGGCTGGGGTTGGGGCCGTATTGCTACGCTTGCTCCGAACATGCCAGGCGGTCTTGTTGAAGGTTACTCCGGGCGCGCTTTGCATTGTCCGGCTTTTTAACGGTCGGACTGGAGAGTTGCCTTGAAAGGCTGCTTTGTACTACCGCTGCGAGGGCCGCCGTGTGCTCCTCTGTACGGATGGACCGTTCTGTGTTTCCGTTGACCGTAATTACTCCTCGAGGGCCTGGCATCTTGAGCTTGAGATATGCGTAGTGAGGCACCGCATTGAATTTAGCGAATGCGGTTCGTCCGAGCAGGGCGTGATAGCCACTGCGGAACGGGACTATATCGAAGATTAACTCTTTGCTTCGGAAGTTATCCGGAGATCCGAAGACCACATCAAGTGTTACCGAGCCTGTGCAATTGGCCTCTACACCTGGTATGACGCCTTTAAAGGTCGTCCTTGTGGGCTTGATCCTTGATGGATCTATGCCCATTTTCTGCATTGTATCCTGATAAAGCAGGTTCAGGCTACTGCCGCCGTCCATGAGGACTCTTGTGAGATGAAATCCGTCAATGATTGGGTCAAGAACCAATGCGGCAAAAACCGCCGTGACGGATGCTAGTGGGGTGGTCCCTTCGATCAAAAGTGATCGGGCAGGAGGACCATGGGTTGAACTTTGGGGCGACTGGCTCCATCGCGTATACGTCCCGTAGCGCATGCTTCCGCTCCCTCTTGGGAATGTGGGTCCCGTATATCATGTTCACCGTCCGCACTTGTGGGGGAAACCCCTTCTGTCCATTGTTGTTCGGCGGCCTGGGCTCCTCCTCGTCGTCGCTGTCCAGCCCCTTGTCTTGGTGTTCGGCTCTTAACTTGCCTGCCTGCTTAAACACCCAACAATCCATGTTGGTGTGATTGGCTGGCCTTTCGGGGGTGCCATGAATCTGGCACGAGCGGTCGAGTATCCGGTCCAAACTGGACGGGCCCTTGGTATTCTTTTTAAATGGCTTTTTCCGCTGACCGGATTTATGGCCTCTGAATCCGGCATTTACTGCCGTATCTTCATTACTGTCGCTGCTAACGTGGCGCTTTTGCTTATTTCGACGTGTCCTGCCACTTTTGTCCTTGGTATCCGAATTACCAGGGTTCTTCGATAAGTTATTGCTACGAGGTAGCCAGCTATCTTCTCCCGTGCAAAAGCGGGTCATGAGTGTCGTGAGGTCTGCCATAGATTTCGGCTTTTCCTGTCCCAGGTGCCGGGCAAGCCACTCGGCGCGGATGTTATGTTTGAAGGCTGCTAGGGCCTCTGCGTCCGGACAATCGACTATCTGATTTTTCTCTGTAAGGAATCGTGTCCAGAATTGCCTGGACGATTCTTCTGGCTGCTGAATTATGTGGCTTAGGTCGTCAGCGTCCGATGGCCGCACATAGGTCCCCTGGAAATTGTCGAGGAATTCGGCTTCCAGGTCTTCCCAAGAACCGATTGAGTTCGCTGGTAGGCTGTTAAGCCAGTGCCGGGCTGGTCCCTTGAGCTTAAGGGGGAGATATTTAATGGCATGTAGATCGTCGCCACGTGCCATGTGGATGTGAAGGAGATACTCCTCAATCCATACTGCAGGATCTGTCGTACCATCGTACGACTCGATGTTGACGGGTTTGAAACCCTCTGGGATTTTATAATGCATTACTTCATCTGTGAAGCATAGTGGGTGTGCGGCTCGGAAGAGCTATGCCTGTTGTGTTCGGCCTGGTCGGATTTGTTGTGTCCGGAGTGAAGATCATCACGTGTCGTCGGGCGTCCGCGCGATCCATAGATCGATCTTGTTTGCCTTGCAGGTCTGGCTCATTTTCAGTACGTCTCGCAGGTCTGGCTCATTTTCCCGTGCCTTAGTTGAGCGGCACCGGGGCATGGCTTGTTTAGAGGTTCGACAGGCCTCTCTGTCGCGGCCGCGAGGTGGCCGGTCTGCCATGTCATGCATTGGTAATGTAGGTATTTCCCCCTCTGATTGGGGTAGCGGCCTGCGCTTAGGATAATTTTTGGAGGGGCGCTCGAGTTCGTACTCTTCGGCCGCAAGGACTTCAGTCCATCTGTCAGCTATCAAATCTTGATCAGCTCTAAGCTGTTGCTTCTTTTTCTTTAGGCTATTCGCCGTGGCTAGAAGCCTGCGTTTAATGCTCTTGTTCGGCGGGGTCTGATGGTACGACGAATTCGTCATCGTCGAGGCTTGCCTCGTCTTCGGAGGGAGGCATGTAGTTATCATCCTCAACCTCTCGCTCTGCCGCTCTCTCATGAGGGCTGGCTTCTCCATCTTCCTGCGCCGAATCTTGCTGGATTTGGTGTTCTTCGGCGCTATCCGGGGTAGTATTATCTCCCGTGCCGGAATCACAGTTTCTGTGGCGGGATTTAGAGCGGCGCCGTTGACGCCGACCATTTGGCTGTTTTTTCGAGGTGTCATCCTCCGCTGTTCCATCGCCATCTCCATCCTTTGGAGCGTCCGCCATATATATGTCATATGACGAGGTGGCGGTCCAGCGCCCTACAGGTGCTGGTTCTTGTTCGTCTCCTCCTTCGTCGTCCATACCGTCGAAGTCTTCGGAGCCGAAGTCACGTATGTCGGTTAAATCATCGACAGCGGCTATTAAGTGGGTGGTGGGTGGGCTTTGAATTTCTTCGTCGTCCGAATCCCAACCTCGCAGACCATAGTCCGGCCTGGGCTCTCCTGATAGAGAGAGAGACTTGAGAGAATTCAGGATATCACCGAAAGGTGAGTGCTGAAAGATGTCCGCGACGGTGAACTCCATTGTAGGCGCCCAATCGGATTCGATCGGCTGGGGCACGGGAGGCCCGGAGTTCAGAGAAGAATCCGACTCCTTGGAGTCATGGGCCGTGCGGAGTACGGGGCTGGCGTTCGGCTCGATCGCCTTCAAGATCGCAGCCCCCGAGGTGACGTCCAACCGTTCATCCTCAAAGAACGCAGCGGGCTCCGAGTCGAGGATCGGGGCTGGTGCGTGTGCGGCCTCCAGGGCACTATTCGGAGCCAGAGCTATATCCTTCTGTCCGTGTCAAAACCGGCGGATCTCGGGTAGGGGGTCCCGAACTGTGCGTCAAGGTCGGATGGTAACAGGAGACAAGGGACACTTTAGTTTACCCAGGTTCGGGCCCTCTCGATGGAGGTAAAACCCTACTCCTGCTAGATTAATATTGATGATATGGGTAGTACAAGAGTAGATCTACCACGAGATCAAGGAGGCTAAACCCTAGAAGCTAGCCTATGAGTATGATGATCGTTATGATGATTGTGATGATCGTCCTGCGGACTACAACCCTTCGGTTTATATAGACACTGGATAGGGTTAGGGTTACACAGAGTCGGTTACATTGGTAGGAGATCTTGAATATCCACATGCCTAGCTTGCCTTCCACGCCAAGGAAAGAACCTTCCATACACGGGACGAAGTCTTCAATCTTGTATATTCTTAGTCCTGGAGTCCGGCTGAAGGTATAGTCCGGCTATCCGAACACCCCCTAATCCAGGACTCCCTCAGTAGCCCCTGAACCAGGTTTCAATGACGACGAGTCCGACGCGCAAATTGTCTTCGGCATTGCAAGGCGGGTTCCTCCTCCAAGTTCTTCAAGAAGATAATAAACACCAAAAATAGTGTCTGGCTCTGCAAAACAAGTTTCCACGTATTGCCATATAGAGAATAATACAAACACAAATCAAATCTGCTGACGTATTCCGCAGTGCGTCATAGCACTGCGACCAAGCCTTCTGTATGGATTATTTTTTGTTGTTCCACCGCGGCACGTTCAACGAGGCGGTTTCCTTGGCACGTCTTGTCGAAGCAGAGATCGTGTGCCCCTTTTAACGGGATTCTCATTAATACGGACGTGGGTAACGCAACCGTGCCCGTTGGCACGTCCTGCCTTAATTAAAGGCTAGTCCAAGACGGTTACGGGGAGGGCTCCTGGTATTCTGCCTCTTATAAAGAGACCGAGGCCCTGCTCCCTTCTTGTGCTCTCAAAACAAGCTCGCCCACCGCCTCGAGTTCCAACACTCCAGGCTTCCAGATTTCAGGCGCACCGGACCTTCGACAATGTCCGGTTCCAATTGTCAAGGCCAATGGATGCCCTCCTCTGTTACGGAGGAAGACGTATCAAGGTTGAGGGAAGCTAGGTACCTGACCAGCGAGATTCCGCACAGGTTGCCTGCCCAAGGACAGGCGATCCCAAGCCCTCAGCCCAGCGAGAGCGTAGTATTCATCTCTCACTTCCTTCGGGGATTAGGCTTCCCAACGGATCCTTTCGTAAGGGGGCTGATGTTTTATTACGGGCTGGAATTCCATGACCTAGCTCCGGAGTCCATCCTCCATATCTCCTCGTTCATTGTTGTGTGCGAAGCGTTCCTCCATATCACCCCTCACTTCGGATTATGGCTCAAGACCTTCAAGGTAGAACCGAGGATAATCGAGGGGCGTCACGCAGAGTGCGGAGGCGCTGTTATAAAAAGAAATACCGATGCTCCATGGCCCGAGGGCGCTTTTCAAGAGGAGCTCGGCTCATGGCAACAGGAGTGGTTCTACATCACCTCTCCTCGGGGCACCACTTGGGTGGCGCCTCCAGCCTTTCGCTCAGGCCCCCCACCACGCTTAGCATCGTGGATCAACACAGGGTTAGACCGGGGATTGCCAAAAGACGTTCCCCTGCTGCAGGGCCGCATAAAGGGTCTCTTGAAAGGAGACCTCGACCTGGTCAAGGTGACACAAGTTATGCTGATTCGCCGGACATTGCCCGGCCAACGTCGCCCCCTCCGCTTGTGGGAGTTCAACCCAGAGGGGCCGCGGGTTCTCCGAAATTTCATGGGCGTGACGCCTACGGAGATGTATAAACTGTTCTTCGGATCACCAGAAGTGAGTCCGGGTTTGACCGAGGATGCTGGTTTAAGCCGCAACCGCCCGGATACCAAAGTAGGTGACCCCGCGCCCGGACCTTCTATCCTCACAATTGACTTGTTTTTTAACAACACTTCTCCTTTTTATGCAGGAGTGGATAGCGAAGGCGAAGCTGACCGGTGTCCGGCTCCCCTTCCTGAGACCAGGCTAGATCCCGTGCTAGTCAGGATGTTGGAGGTGGCGCCTCTGGATGGAAATGTAGGAGCGGACAAGGAAACCGTGACCTCTTCGAAAGAGGTCATCCCGAAGGGGGGAATCGATGATTCCTCTCCCAAGGGGAAGAAAAGGGCCGCCTCTGACGACCCAGAAGCCATAGCTCCAAAGCGGGGGAAAGAATCCATGTCAGAGGGCCCGATGCCGGGGAGCCCCTTGGCCGAACTAAACCCTCAAAGGGAGCAGGGCTCCAACGAGCCGTAAGTAGAAGGAGAGTTGTTCTTTTAAGAGAAATCCTTGACTTGTATCTGAGAAGTTTTAACCGAAACCTTACCTTGTAGTTCGGACCTCGACCCTTCTCAGCAGAGCTCGTCGTCGGGGGATCTTCTTCCGGAGATGTTGGAGAGCGGAACGCCTCCTCCTTCTATATCGCCTAGCAAGGCGGGCGACGCCGAAGTGTCGTCGCAGAGGATTCCTCCGAATCTGCCAGAGGCAGAAGGTGACCGTGCGGCCCCCCGAGGTTCTCCGCGTCCGGCCTTCGAAGAAGGCCATGGGACGAGTCCAGCACCATCTGGTGTTCGGTCGGAGGAGCTAAAGGTTCTGCTGGGGAGAGCCTCTGTTTCAGAGGAGCATCGTGTGTTGATGAACACGGTGATTGAAAGGATTTCGTCCGCGGAAAGCGGACTGAACGAGGCCGTCAAGAATTTACTGGCGGGCCTTGAGGTACGTTTTAAATAACGAATATTAGTGTTAGTTGCGCGTAATATCGCGCGCCCTGTGTAGATAGTAGCCCCTGAGACTCTGTGCGTCGCAGAGGTGTGCGGCGTGAAGAGGATCTAAATCCCAGGTCCTTTAAGTGGCACCTTTGTATGTAGGTGGTAGATTGTCCGGAGTCAAGCCGGACTCGAGAGTTTGCCGAAATGAAGCGGCAACTTGATGAGGCAGAAGCCGACATCGTGCTTGTTAACAAGCGGCTTATGATGCTCAAGGTATTGAATTTATTTCGCGATTGTTAGTAAGAGGAGCTTCATGTCAATACCTTACCGTGTGTATGCTTGATGCAGATGGTGCGGCTGCCATGGAAGGTCTAAGGGCCGAACTCGCCAAAGCAAAGGAACAAGCCAGAAAAAGCGATGCGGCTGCCGGAAAAGCCCGAGAAGAGCTGAAAGACGAACAGGCTTCCCATTGCCGAAGCAAGGAGGAGATGGCTGATATTGCCGTAAGGTTAAAAAGTGCTACTGACCGTTGCAAGCTTCTTGAAGAGGAAGGTCGAGCAAGGCAGACGGACTTGGAGAAGGCCGTTGCTGACGCCAAGGACGCCCGCTCTGCAATGAGAGCGATAAGGGAAGAGCTACGTCAAGCCGGACTAATTGCGGATGGAAAGCCCTTCCTGCTGCGAAGAAAATTTTGTGATCCGAAGTTCGCCCTGTTGGACCGAGCGTGGAGCGTGAAGGACACCTATCTGGATTTAGCGGCTAGTGCAGCTGATGCGACCAGGTACTTTCAAGATAAGGAAGGTCATGAAGTGGAGAAGCTCTTCTGGTCGCAGTTCACCAATCCAGAGCGTCCACTGGCTGTGGACGATCGCCTGGCCCAATGGGCCGAGCTGAATAGATTGTCCGGACTCGCCATGAAGTACGTCATGGATCACCTGTGTCCGGGGAAATCGAAGCCGAAAAGCTATTTCAGCTTAGTGCAGCAATTTCTTGACGTGGTGCCCCGTGTCGATGCTCTGAAGAGGTCAGCGTGCACAGAGGGCGCTCGGCTGGCTCTTGCCCGTGTCAAGACATACTGGGCAAATATGGAGCCCACCGTTGTTGCGTCCCGAGATTCGGAGAAAGGCCGAATACCTTCCGAGCACTATTTTGAGGAAGTCCTCGAAGGCGCTCGCATAATAGAGACGCAGTGCTCAAAGGATGCTATGTTATGACAACATATGTAATTATAAAACAGTATTTTAATAGAGTGTAGTGGCATATTTTAGACTTGTGCCTTCAAGTATTGAGAACACCTCCTGTGCGGCCGTTAAATATATAAATTCTGAAACATTGCAGTCTATGGCTTCAGCCCCCACGCACATAGTGTGGGGGTGCGCGCAGAAGACGCATTTTCACACTTAACCCAACGTCTTGGTCCTACAAAGGAGGTGATAGCGCATCGGGCTAGGCAACCGGACTATAATGCTTTAACACTTTCACTTAGCCATAGGAGCTTGACAGTGGGACTCTTTAGGTAGCCCTTTAGTGGCGACTGCGTTTACCCGAATTCGGGGCGCATGTGAGCCTGACCGGGAAGCGGCCCTTCGTCAAAACGGAGGAATTCGATAAACCCCTATAACTCATGAGTGGAGACCAGTCTCACGCTACATCATGACAGTCAGTTTTCGGCTTTCTCTACTGAGGTGCTCGCCCGGCCGAACCGGGGCACAATCGCAGTAGTTCTCCTGGTGCTACCTTAGCCGCCAGAACGGAACGTAAGGTTGCCGAACTCAGGAGCCGGGCAACCCAACATGTGACCAAAATCATGACTCAGAGCTGATGCATATAGTGCCAAAACTCGCGACGTCGAACACTCCCTAAGGTGTTCGGTCTTTGTGGATGTATGTGGAACAACACCCTTAAGAAAGAAAAAAGCCCGTCGTGTCCAGGTACGAGCAAGAATTCTGGCGTGGCCACATGCCAAAACGCCATCCTCCTCCTTGGTTATAATGAAATAAACCAGGGGATGTATAACAGCAAGAGACAGTAAAAAAAGGTTTACGCAGGGTCTTAATCTAAAAAGAATCCTTTGGGGCGGGTCCCTACTGCACGTCTGCGCCTGTGTCTCCGCTGTGCCGTGTCCTGGACGGGCGCCGTACGACGTTCATCTGTAAAAGAGAGGAACTAAATTGAAAAAGGGTCGTGCGGGTCAAAAAGGATAACAAAATATAAGAGTAAAAAATAAATGGAGTGGAGCTTTATTGTCTCTGCGTACAGCCCCTGGTATGGCGTACTAAGCCTATATTGATAATGGGCTTGTGCCGAACTCATTGAGTCCGGGTCCGTGGCCTTTAATGACTTACATCGAAAAAGTCCTCTGGCTGGCGAGGCCATTTTATGGTGCAACTGTTTAGGCGGCCGCGCGATCCTCCGTTTGGAGGGGACGTATTTTAGTACGCTCCCTTTAAAGAGATGATGCCACGACGACCGGGCATCTTTAGCGTGAGGGATGCATAATGTGGTATTGCGTTAAAGCGAGCGAAAGCTCCGCGTCCCATTAGTGCTTGATAGCGACTTGAAAATGGGACTACGTGGAAAGTCAGCTTTTCGCGACAAAAGTTATTGGTGGAGCCAAATATGACTACGAGCCGGAGAGAACCCATACAATGGATGTCCGGACCTGGAGCTACCCCTTGAAAGGAGGTTTTACTGTGACGGATTCTTGCTGGGTTTATGCCCATGCGGTGAATTGTATCCTGATATATCAGGTTTAGTCCACTACCGCCGTTCATAAGGACATTGGTAAACTGGAATCCGTCTATTATTGGATTAAGTATCAGGGCAGTCCGGCCTGCGTGTTTGATATTTCGAGAATAATCTAGCTGATGAAAAATGATTGGCTTTAGTGACCAGCGGCGGGACTCCTGAGGGATAGGCTTGAATGTGCGGACCTTTATGGGTGTCCCACGCCTTGTTATGTGAAGTAAGTTCACTGTTTTGACTTCTTGCGGGAAGTTCTTTTGCTTCCTGGTGTTCTACTTTTGGGGTTCGTCTTCTTCTTCACTTGGTGTGTCGAGCCCCTTGTGTTTGGCGTTAAGCTTTCCGGATTGTTTGAAAACCCAACAGTCTCTGTGGGTATGATTAGCAGGCTTCCCAGGAGTACTGTGTATCTGACATATCCTGTCCAGGATTGTCTTTAGCCTGGACGGATCTTCCCTATTATCCCGAGGGGGTGGTTTTGTCTGATTTTGCCGTGAGCCTTTGAATCCGGCATTGACTGCCGTGCTCTTCGGACTTTTTCTTTTGATTCGGCGATGGTCCTTATTTCGTCGCGGTTTCCCGTTTCCATCCCTGATTTCTGATGTACTTGGGTCGCTGGGGCTGCATCGTGCCAACCAGCTGTCCTCTCCTGCGCAAAAGCGGGTCATGAGGCTTGTGAGTGCGGCCATTGTTCTTGGCTTTTCCTGGCCGAGGTGTCTGGCGAGCCATTCGTCTCGGACATTGTGCCTGAAAGCCGCTAGGGCTTCGGCGTCCGGACAATCCACTATTTGATTCTTTTTAGTGAGGAATATGTTCCAGAACTGCCGAGCTGATTCTCCGGGCTGCTGAGTTATGTGAATGAGATCGTCTGCATCCGGGGGTCGGACATAGGTCCCTTGAAAATTTGCTCGGAAAGCATCCTCGAGCTCTTCCCAACTTCCAATTGTGTTTTCGGGAAGGCTTTTAAGCCAGTGCCGGGCTGGCCCTTTAAGCTTAAGAGGTAAATATTTTATGGCGTGGAGATCATCTCCTCTAGCCATGTGTATGTGGAGGATATAATCCTCGATCCAGACTCCAGGGTCTGTTGTTCCATCGTATGCCTCTATGTTGACGGGTTTAAATCCCTCTGGAAATTCATATTCCAGGACCTCATCGGTGAAGCATAGGGGGTGTGCGGCGCCCCTGTATTTGGGTGTGCCAGATTCTGATGGTGGATTTTTTGCATTGCTTGTGAGAGCTTGCTTTCTTGGCCCGTAAATGGACCTGGCTGGGCCATGATGCGAATCCTTGATTGGGTCGCATGCCGCATCAAGTGCGGCACCGCTTGCCATTTCGTGGTGGCCGTGGGGTCGTCTATCCGACCGTGTGGCTTTTTTGTTTTTCAAGTGTGGTGGCTCTAAGGCCTCTTGGTCGAATTCGGGCAGTAGCTTTCTCTTCGGGTAGCTTTTGGTGCGGCGGCTCCCGCCGTATTTGTCTGCGGTCTTGATTACTTTGCTCCATCTTGTTCTGAGTGCATCTTCCGCCGTCTTTAGCTCCTGCTTCTGCTTTTTCATGTTACGTGTTGTTGCGACGAGCCTTTCTTGGAGATTCTTCTGCTCCGTGATTTTGTCCGGCGTGGTATCGTCCGGAGTTCTGTTATGGCCGGGGGAGGGCTGTCTGTCCTCTCTATCCATGTTGCCCTGTTCGGACGGCTGTTCTGAGACAAGCTCGTCGTCTACCGGCTCGTCCTGCTCTATGGCTGGGTCTTGATCGAGGCGGGGCTTAGCTCGGCGTTTACGTCGCCGTTTTGAGTGCTTTTCGGAGGGTTTACCCCTCTTTTCGCCTCCTTTTTCCTCATTGTCAGTTTTTTCAGGTGTATCCACCATGAATATGTCATTAGGTGGGGTGGAGGTCCAGTGCCCTATGGGTACTGGTTCCAGTTCGTCTCCGTCTTCGTCGTCCATACCGTCGAAGTCTTCGGATCCGAAGTCAAGTATGTCGGTTAAATCATCGACAGTGGCTATTAAGTGGGTGGTGGGTGGGCTTTGAATTTCTTCGTCGTCCGAATCCCAACCTCGCAGGCCGTAGTTCCGCCTGGGCTCTCCTGACAAAGAGAGAGACTTGAGAGAATTCAGTATATCACCGAAAGGTGAGCACTAAAAGATGTCCGCGGCGGTAAACTCCATTAGAGGCGCCCAATCTGATTCGATTGGCAGGGGCGTGGGAGGCCCGGAGTTCGTAAAAGAGTCCGGCTCCTTGGAGTCATGGGCCATGCGGAGTGCGGGGATTGCGTTCGGCTCAATGGCTTTTAAGATCGCAGCCCCCGAGGTGACGTCTAACCGTTCATCCTCACAGGACGCAGCGGGCTCCGAGTCGAGGATCAGGGCCAGGGCGTATGCGGCCTCCAGGACACTGTTCGGAGGCAGAGCTATATCATGCCCCTCGGGATAGTGCGGCGCGCTGTCACGACCGGTTTTTCCGGGCATTAATTTCCAGAAAATGGCCGTTGCGCTCACCAGCCCCGGGATTACTGTTAGCTGATGAGACACCAACTTGATACAGAAATTCCAAGCAAAAGTACAAAATATGTAGTACAAGACCATTGTGGCCTATGAGTACAACAAATGGTTTCTAGTGGTTGAGGACGGAAGCGTTTTGTGGATCACCACGGTTATGGGACTCCATTTCCCACGGGAACAGCTGACCAGGTTAACTCCTATCTTCGCGAGGCTACTATCACCGTTGCTCAGGTTCCGAAGCGGTCATCACAACGCTCCTCCCCAAGCAATCAATCTGGCCAAGACAATAGCCAGGGACAAGCCAGTGAGTACTTTGAATGTACTCGCAAATATTAAGAACACAGGTATAATATAGCCACAAATAATCATGCTTCAAAACATTCTATAATCATTCTGATAACTATGGTGTAAGGTTCATGATGCACGCGAGTATATTAATTAAGTAAGGCATGGGTAAACAGTTAAGTAAAGGGAATAACAAAACATGCCACAGTCGGGCGTCTGAGCGACGCCACATACAGGGCTTTAAAAGAAATGCCACAGTCGGGCGTCTGAGCGACACCACATACAGGGCTTTAAAAGAAATGCCACATTCGGGCGTCTGAGCGACACCACATATAGGGCTTTAAAAGAAATGCCACAGTCGGGCGTCTGAGCGACACCACATACAGGGCTTTAAAAGAAATGCCATAGTCGGGCGTCTGAGCGACACCACATATAGGGCTTTAAAAGAAATGCCACAGTCGGGCGTCTGAGCGACACCACATAAAGGGCTTTAAAAGGAATAATCATAGTGAATATCCCGGAGGTAGAACCATCCCAGAGATATTCGATGATAACAATAATATCACGGGTTAGTCAACAATAGTAATAATCATAATCATCACAAGTCACAAGTAGAAATTCCCGTTCTGGTTTAACAGTTTCACCTCCGAAGACCGACACTAAGACCGACACTTGACCCATCCCAGACTGTAATCCTTAACCATGGACACGGCTATTCGAATAGGTTTTAATCTCTGCAGAGGGTGTACTCTTTACCCACGAGTAACGGATTCCTTTAGTCCATTGGGACTAATTCCGTCTACGGTCTTTTAATTGAAAACACACCTGACTTGCACACACCAGCTTAACTCACCGGTGTCTGGAATCACCTACGACACCTGTCAAGCAAACTCTAAGTGGTGAGGCTACAACCTCGACGTAGCATGGGATCACAAAATTTATACCGCGCGCAAACTAGGGGAGCTACCCCCTTCGGCTACAACCGAAACACCCATGCCCCCGGACCAGGTGGCATGCCTACCGGATGCAGCCGGTATCTTCCACCATGGCCTATCTGTACGGTGTGTGCCAAGACAAGGGTTAACAACTTACTGAACCATACCCTACTTACGGTAGGGACCTGTGGCAGTACGAATCAAGTATGGGGGTTACCGGAACAAGACTCGATCTACGGTCGACTCAGGAGGTAGTAATATTACCTGCAAAATTAGCATAACAATGCATATACTTCAACCAACAGATAGAAACACCATACGACATACCCCATCATGCCATACCGGACACGACCATCTCAACGGAGGACTAGGGACAAGACCGCATCTACCCAAGACATAGGTCTTCCCGGCACTCCTTCCGGTATGCATGAACAGTGTATGGCGGTGATTTCAATCACATAACATGTCAACTCCATGTGCATGAAATTCACTAAGATGCACTTATGAATGGGATCTCATCCTCACATAAAATGACGCATGCATGTGCCGGGGTGGTGTTGTCTCCGAGTCAAACAACACACCAAAGAAAAATTACACCAGGGTTCAGAATGCTTGCCTTTAGGTCATGGAAAAGAAGGGTGCATCCAAAACATCTTGAAATCTTCCAAAATCCTATTTAAAGGAATATGTATGAATTAACACATACAATTAAAACAGCACAGAAAGTTGTTTGGAAAAATATGTTACTTAAATTAAAACAGCACATACAATTCAAATAATTCTTAAAATAAACTAGACAGAATTTAAGAGATGTAGGAAAAAGAATCACTTCATTTGGAGTTATATTTAAAGAGTTATAGTCAGTCAAAGTTTAGTCAAATATGTTATTTAAATTAAAACAGAAAAGAAAACGGTTTAATTAAAAACGTACACGTCGAAGGCGTATTTTTGAAATGCGCTTCCACTTATCCAGCGTGGACTGCGTCTGGGTCGCTGACAGTGGGCCCGCCTGGCCCACCAGTCAGGTTTGACTAGTCCACCTCCATATTCTCCCTCCGCCCGAGAGGAGGGGCGGGACTCCGGCGATGCCCGCCGGCGAACGGCGGCACTGCTAGCTAAACGGAGGCCATCCACGGATTCAGGGGGTCGAGGCGGTCACTCCGGTGGTTGTTTTGTACTCTGGGGTAGACGGAGCTGTCGACGGCGAGCTCCGCGGCGGACGGTGATCGTCGGAAAAAGTGAAAATTTGCCCGCGGTGAGTCTCGATCAAGATTGAGTAGTGGAACAGGCTCACGGGAGGATGTGGGGGTTCCTGGTGGAGAGAGTGGAGAGGGGGAGGCCCTGGTAGCGCCGGAGTGGTCGGGGAAATGGTGGCGGATGGAGTTGCCGGAGAGGAAGAAGACGACTCCCTTCCTTCAATTGACGGCCAAATGGGCAAGAGTGAAGTGGCGTGAGACTGCCTGCGCACGGGTTTGAGCTCGGGGGCCTCTTTTATAGCACAATCGAGTCGGTTTGCGGCGGCCGTGGATAAGCTTGTCGGCCACCGCCGTTCTGTAGTTAGGGCGACGTGGCGGCAACGAACGCTAGGGGACGAAGTTGTGGATGAGCCCGCACTGCTCCAGGAGGCAGGTGGCAAGCACTGGGAGCTTGGGCGGCGCTGGCTAGCGCAGGCGTGGTCGGGCAGCGGTTGCGGCCGCGGGCGTGCCACCAAATGGCATCTGACGGCGGCGCTGTAGGGTGCCAGGGGGCGGTCGGGGACTTTTGGCGTGACGCGGTGAGGAGGGGAGTGCTAGGAGAGGTTCTGCCGTGCGGTTCAAGCCAGGGGCGCGACGCGGCGGCTCGGTGCGCGGCTGCAGTTGGCGCGCTCTGGGCGCGCCCAGTGCACGCGCAGGACCTGTTCGACAAAATGCCAGGGCGCGATAGAGGTCTCGGGTGAGGCTGGAAATTAGCAGACCCAAGTTATGAGTAGTGAGGAGTCTATTGGACACGGTAGCTAGGCAAGGGAAGCAAGATCACAATGCAAGCTAAAACTCATGCCAAAACTGGTCATGCCTACATGGTGTTTGACATAATGCAAAAGGAACCTAGGCAGTTCTTGGGGTGGCCAAATCTCCCAGGGTGGGGTCTCTTTAGAAGAAAGAGGGGGTGGTGAAGTTAGTTTGCAAAAAGGAGAAACTTGCTAGTGCAAGTTTTACAAAACTATACTTCTGGACAGGGAGTAAATGGCATCATAACATGGATCAAAATTGTTCCAAAGAGTGCATGCTCCTGTACTTAGGGGTTTAGCAGGGTTGGCTACAAGTAGAAAAAGGAATCATGGGTAAAGGAGCAACTAAAAATGTGGTTGCTGTACAAACCAGCAAGTTGGGCCAGAATGAAGATGAGGTTGATTCACTCAAATTCTCCAAAGAACAACTCTATGTTTTTGCATAAAGTTGAATCATATGCTGCTACTAACATCTCATAATTTTGGCGGAGGCTAGAAAGAAATATTTAAATGGGTTGTAGTGCAAACATGCCCACTGGACCAGAGAAGAAAATTAGGTGTAGAGCTCAAATTATTTCAAGAATAAAATATATTTTTGGGCAAAAGTGATTTAAAAACACTTTGGGGAAAAACTCCATAATAAGAAGGTTAAAAAAATCAAAAGGGAGCTCAGAAAATAAAAGTTTTAATTCCTGGCAAAAATTTAATTAATAAAACATGGTCAAAAACAAATTTTGGGGTGTCACACGCGCTTGGCTGTGGCTCGAATCCGTCGAAGATCAAGTCTCCGCGGATATCTGCCGTGTAGTTTAAGCTTCCAAACCTGACTTGATGGCCAGGGGCGTAGCTTTCGATCAACTCTAGATGGCCAAGCGAGTTGGCCCGCAGAGCGAAGCCGCCGAAGACGAAGATCTGTCCGGGGAGAAAAGTCTCACCCTGGACCTCATCGTTGTTGATGGTCAAAGGAGCCATCGGGCCTAAAGGCGACGACACAGAGGAACTCTCAATGAAAGCACCAATGTCGGTGTCAAAACCGGCGGATCTCGGGTAGGGGGTCCCGAACTGTGCATGAAGGTCGGATGGTAACAGGAGACAAGGGACACTTTATTTTACCCAGGTTTGGGCCCTCTCTATGGAGGTAAAACCCTACTCCTGCTAGATTAATATTGATGATATGGGTAGTACAAGAGTAGATCTACCACGAGATCAAGGAGGCTAAACCCTAGAAGCTAGCCTATGAGTATGATGATGGTTATGCTGATTGTGATGATCGTCCTACGGACTACAACCCTACGGTTTATATAGACACCGGATAGGGTTAGGTTTACACAGAGTCGGTTACATTGGTAGGAGATCTTGAATATCCGCACGCCTAGCTTGCCTTCCACGCAAAGGAAAGAACCTTCCGGACACGGGACGAAGTCTTCAATCTTGTATCTTCATAGTCCTGGAGTCCGGCTGAAGGTATAGTCCTAGAGTCCGGCTGAAGGTATAGTCCGGCTATCCGAACACCCCCTAATCCAGGACTCCCTCACTTTCTGTACAGGCTTTTATTGGCCGACGGCCCGAGTAGACGACCATGACCTAGTCAAACGATGCGTCGGTTGCCAGCTTTTTGCCAACTAAAGTCATATGCCACCCAACGCCCTCCGAACTATCCCCATCACTTGGCCTTTTGCTGTCCGGGGACTTCATATGGTGGGACCCCTTAAAGGCGGAACCCACAAGAAAAAATACCTACTGGTCATGGTGGATAAATTCACCAAACGGATAGAAGCCAAGCCTGTCAAGACGGCCAAATCCGGACCTGTGATATACTTCATATCCGGGGTCGTACACCGCTACGGTGTCCCCCACAGCATTATCACCAATAACGGCACAAAATTCACCTCTGACGAAGTAAAGCTGTGGTGCAAAAACATGGGCATTAAGCTCGATTATGCTTCTGTCTATCACCCACAAACTAACGGTCAGGTCGAACGTGCAAATGGTCTCATCATGAGCGGCATCAAACACAGACTAGTGCGGTCCCTCAAGGAATCTAATACGCACTGGGTAGAGGAGCTCGACTCCGTGCTCTGGGGGCTGCGAACCACGCTGAATCGTACCACCGGATTGACACCATTTTTTATGGTGTACGGCGCTGAGGCAGTTCTGCCCTGCGACATAATTCATGACTCACCTCGAGTGCGCATGTACGAAGAAAGAGAAGCCGAGCTTGATCGGCAGGACAACCTGGACGCCTTAGAGCAGGAGCGCGACGTGGCTAAAGCCCATTCCGCATTTTATCAACAGCAGGCTCGAAGATATCAAAGCAGAGAAGTACGGGCCAAAAATTACAAAGTTGGCGAACTAGTTCTACGCCTGCCGGATAAGAAAAAGGACAAACTCAAGCCCAAATGGGAAGGTCCCTTCATAATTGACCAAGTCCTGACTGGTGGAGCGTACCGCCTGCGAGATGCGTCGGATAATCGACTCGAGCCGAACCCATGGAACGCCGCACGTCTCCGAAGATTCTAGGCCTAGCGCCGAACTCGGGGTTTGTCTCCTTCCTCTGTCCATTTTTATATATTTTTCTATTTTTATTTTTGTCTCCTCCCACTCTTTCCTTTTATAGCCCTTAAAGGCTCATCATGTGACGCGCTACCCGCGCTCCGTAAACCTGGGGGCTTCTTTAACAGAAGCTTGTTTATATGGGTTTCATGCCCAACGCATGCGTCAGACTTCCGCATGCACCTTTTCTTCACCATTATATGCATCGATATGACTTAAGTTTTGGCCAAGCTGGGTTGCCTGGCTCCTGTGCTTACCCCTACGTTCCCGATTGTTCGGCTAGGCGGTAAAGGGAGCACCTCTGCGATTGCTACTGCTGGATCAGCTAGATGTGTACCTCAGACTGGATGAAGCCGAAAGCTAGCGTTCTTAAGGGAATATTCGGTCGGTGAACTAAAGATGAACCTTTTTACTTATACATGCCCCCAGATGTTTTCCTGCACTTGCAGTCCGGACGTGCACTTCAGGGCACGCCACCCCAGCGAAAGGAACCCTTAACGGAACTATTCTCTCTGGAAGATGTTTCTTACTAACCATGTAATATAACATAACTAGTTGGGCACTTGTCTGATAAAGCACTAATGACCCCTACGCCTGGTCTCCACGCATACCTCGGTTCTTATATAGCCGTTATGGTATTCGGACACACTCCGGACCGTCAGGTCCCGAGGTTGAAGCGAAAAGGTCGGCAACGACAAATGATCTACAATCCGGCTAGAAGGCATTTCACATGTCAATTATAAATCACATAGTCATCTTGACTGATTGTATTCCTCCTCTATACCATCTAACAGGCTGTCTAAATTACAGTCCTGCTGAGAATACTTTGCGGCCAATTCTACCTGGCCATACACTAAGCTCACAGGGATCTCCTTCCCGTCAGGCCCCACTGGTCCGACCTCGGCCATGTGATTGGGGTCAGACTTCGTAAAACGGGTGAGGGAGTTCTGGATTAGGGGGTGTTCGGATTGCCGGACTATACCTTCACCCGGACTCCTGGACTATGAAGATACAAGATTGAAGACTTCCTCCCGTGTCCGGAAGGTTCTTTCCTTGGCGTGGAAGGCAAGATAGGCGTGCGGATATTCAAGATCTCCTACCAATGTAACCGACTCTGCGAAACCCTAACCCTATCCAGTGTCCATATAAACCGGAGGGTTGTAGTCCGTAGGACAATCATCATAACCATCATCATACTCATAGGCTAGCTTCTAGGGTTTAGCCTCCTTGATCTCGTGGTAGATCTACTCTTGTACTACCCATATCATCAATATTAATCTAGCAGGAGTAGGGTTTTACCTCCATCGAGAGGGCCCGAACCTGGGTAAAATAAAGTGTCCCTTGTCTCCTATCACCATCCGACCTTGACGCACAGTTCAGGACCCCCTACCCGAGATCTGCCGGTTTTGACACCGACATTGGTGCTTTCATTGAGAGTTCCTCTGTGCCGTCGCGATCAGGAAGGATGCCTTTTCCCGTCTTTAAAGACGGCGCCGTCACTAAGGGAGCTTTGGCTATCGGCCAAACCCTCCGGCTGGGTGGTTTTGTCACGACCGCCCGTTCGGCCATTACACCGACGGTGACCTCTCCCGTCAGCTCGGAATTGGCCGAGCAGCTAGATCCGGTGGAGCTCTCTTCCATAAACGAGCTCCTGGATAGCATCGCCGCCTTGGGGGTCGCTACAAACTACGACCAGGTTGGGCCTAAACCCGATCTAAGGGAAATCAACTCCCCCCAAGCCACCCATCATGTTGCTGTGGTGGAAACACGATGCGGCGACCCTTCATCGATCTTGAGGACCAGCTACGTCCGAATTCCGGAACCCTCCATGCCGGATATCCACAAAGGGGAGGATACAATCCAAGACCTGGGCTTAGAACCAGGCAAACCGGATAACATACAAGACTCCGGATCTCAGAATCCGGAGGTTGTTCGGCTTCCGAACAGCAAACCGGGCGAAGTATCAGATTTAATGAATTCCGCCTGCCCGATCTTAAGCGATCTCTCCCAAATCAGGCAGATGCCCGAAGAAACAGTACATCATTACTGGGCCAGATTCCTCCTGCTTATGAACAGGATAAAGGACTGCCACGAGGGAGACGCGATTTCAATCTTCTGCAGTAACTGCACGGACAAGGGGATACTCAACGCCGTAAGTCATCGTAATATTACGCGCTCTGCTGACTTGGCGTCCATAGTACAAAAATACTGTGCGATGGAAAGTGCTTGGAAAACCGAAATTAAATTTTGGGATAATCCGGCCTTGAATAGCAATCCCGTCTGAATCAAAGGGCGCACTACAGCAAGGCTCCCGGATTAAACAAAAAATCAAAACCCTCTAGGGGCATGGAACCGTGCTAGAAGTGGCTCGATGGACCCTGCAAGATTCATAGTGCAGAGGATGCCACCCCAACTCACAGCCTCAGGGCATGTTGGATACTCCGGCAGGTGGCCAAAATTGGTGAGGACCTCCTAAATCCAGAGGTCGAAGGAAACCAGCCCGAGAATTTCAGTACTGTTCTCACAATCTCTGAGACTTTCGCATCAAATAACATGCGAAAAAGAACACTTCGCAGCCTCGCCGAAGTCTACCAAGTAGCGACAATAAATCCATGGAGCAATACTGCTATCACCTTCAACGCGAGCGACGAACCTAAATTTCGAACAACCAGAGCACCAGCCGCATTGGTTCACAGTCCCGTAGTGGACGGCTGTCGCCTCGCAAAGGTACTTATGGATGGAGGCAACGGATTGAACCTCATCTATGAGGAAACCCTCCAAAAGATGGAAATAGACTGGAACCGCATTGAGCGAAGTAGCACAACCTTTAGAGGAATAATCCCCAGTCAGGAAGCGCGCTGCACTGGAAAGATCACACTAGATGTGGTATTCGGCACGCCGGATAATTACAGGTCCGAACAAATCACGTTCCAGGTGGCCCCGTTCAAAAGCAGATATCACGCTATATTAGGACGAGAGGCATTCACAGTTTTCCAAGCCATACCCCATTACGGGTACATGAAGCTTAAGATGCCTAGGCCAAACGGAATTATCACTCTCGCTAGTGATCCGGATATAGCACTCCACGCCGAAAACAAGACAGCCGCATTAGCCCTCGAGGCACTATCTGAAGCCTTAGCGGCCGAAGAGCTGACAGCCCTGCGATCCACGGTTAACAGGGATGATGTGATACTCGATAAGAGATCCAAATCCACATCCTTCAAACCAGCAGACAAAATAGTCAAATTCCAGGTCCACCCAACGGACCCCAATAAAACAGCCTCCATCGGGGCACAACTGAACCCTGATGTAGACGCCGCACTGCGCGAGTTCCTACGAGAGAACTAGGACATTTTTGCTTGGCACCACTCAGATATGCCAGGAATCCCACGCAGGCTGGCCGAGCATAGCTTAAATATCCAGAAAGGATTCAAACCTGTCAAACAAGCCCTTCGGCGTTTCTCCGAACCAAAGAGACAGGCCATGGGAGAGGAGCTAGCCAAATTATTAGAGGCCGGATTCATTAGAGATATAAAACACCCGGACTGGCTAGCGAACCTGGTAATGGTACCCAAGAAGGACAAATCCTGGCACCTGTGTGTCGACTTCAAAGACCTTAATAAAGCCTGCCCAAAGGATCCTTTTCCCCTCCCCCGAATAGATCAAATCATCGATGCCACTTCAGGACACGATTCCCTGTGCTTCTTCGACGCATACTCCGGTAACCATCAAATAAAGATGGCAGAATCAGACCAAGCCGCAACAGCTTTCATCACACCATACGGCCCATTCTGCTTCAACACAATGCCCTTTGGGCTAAAAAATGCCGGCGCCACATATCAGCGCATGATTCAAACATGTCTGGCAAACCAGATCGGCAAAACAGTGGAGGCGTATGTAGATGATGTGGTCGTTAAATCAAGACATGTCGAATCTCTAGTAGACGACTTGAGGCTTACATTCGACAACCTCCGAAAATATGACATTAAGCTCAATCCAGAAAAATGCGTTTACGGCGTTCCAGCCGGAAAGCTCCTGGGCTTCATTGTATCCGGCAGAGGAATTGAAGCAAATCCAGCTAAAATCCGAGCTTTGTCACAATTGGATGTCCCAAAAGACCTCAAACAAATACAGAAACTCACCGGATGCGTGGCGGCTTTAAGCCGCTTCATCTCCCGTTTGGGAGAAAAGGCATTGCCCCTTTACCGCCTCCTTAGGCGCACCGAACACTTCGAGTGGACGGACGCTGCCACGGCCGGACTCGAGGAAATAAAGGCCATCTTGGCAACAAACCCCGTCCTGGCCGCGCCGAATACCGGCGAACCCATGCTGTTGTACATTGCCGCAACCCATCAAGTTGTTAGCGCAGTACTCGTCATCGAACGGATAACGGACGGACACAAACTACCCCTTCAAAGGCCGGTTTACTACATGTCCACTATCCTCACACCATGCAAATCACGGTACCCGCATTATCAAAAAATCGCATACGCGGTGTTCATGGCATCCCGGAAGCTACGACACTACTTTCAAGAGTGTTCTATTACAGTAGCCTCGGAAGTACCACTCAACGATATTATCAACAACCGCGATGCAACGGGCCGGATAGCAAAATGGGCCATAGAGCTCCTCCCGTTCGATATAACCTACAAACCACGGCGAGCAATTAAATCGAAAGTCCTAGCTGACTTCGTCGCCGAATGGACAAAGGCCGAACTCCCTAAAGAGTACGGCACGTACTCAAACTGGATCATGCATTTCGACGGCTCCAAAATGCTGGCCGGACTGGGGGCTGGCGTTGTTTTGACGTCCCCTACAGGAGATACAGTCCAATATGTACTCCAAATTATGTACACGGACTCCAACAACGCAGCCGAATACGAGGCCCTTCTACATGGTCTCCGGATGGCAGTATCCATGGGCATTCAACGCCTGGAAGTACGCGGGGACTCAAACCTCGCGATATCCCAAATAAATAGCGACCTCGACGCCAAAGACCCAAAAATGGCAGCTTATCGCAATGCCGTACTAAAAATGTCAGCTCGGTTCATGGGACTGGAGTTCTACCACATAGCCCGAGAAAATAATCAGGCAGCAGACGTCCTGGCACGCATCGGGGCAAAACGAGACGCAGTCCCCCCCAACATCTTCTTAGAAAGATTACTAAAACCATCCGTAACGTGGGAGGGGGAGCCCTCGGATAACAGTCCGGACATAACCGCACAACCCGACGCCGAACAATCAGACATAATTGGTGGCCCCACCACCGAAATTACACCCTCAGCCCACGCAATAATGGCGGTCATCGCCCCGTGGACGGAACCATTCCTAGCCTACCTTACCAGGCAGGAACTCCCCGAGGACCAAAACGAGGCACGCTGCATAGTGCGGCGATCTAAAGCCTATAAAGTCCACGAGGGAGAGCTATATAAGAAAAGCACTACAGGAGTCCTTCAACGGTGTATCTCCAAAGAGGAAGGGCGGAGTCTGTTGGCTGAAATCCATGCCCGACTAGGTGGCCACCACGCCGCAGCTCGGTCCCTTGTAAGCAAGGCTTTCCGTACGGGCTTCTATTGGCCGACGGCCCGAGCAGACGCTCAGGACCTAGTCAAATGATGCGTCGGTTGCCAGCTCTTTGCCAACCAAAGCCATATGCCACCCAACGCCCTCTGAACTATCCCCATCACTTGGCCTTTTGCGGTCTGGGGGCTCGACATGGTGGGACCCCTTAAAGGCGGAACCCACACGAAAAAATACTTATTGGTCATGGTGGATAAATTCACCAAATGGATAGAAGCCAAGCCTGTCAAGACGGCCGAATCCGGACCTGTGATAGATTTCATATCCGGGGTCGTACACCGTTACAGTGTCCCCCACAGCATTATCACCGACAACGGCACAAACTTCACCTCTGACGAAGTAAAGCTGTGGTGCAAAAACATGGGTATTAAGCTCGATTATGCTTCTGTCTATCACCCACAAACTAACGGTCAGGTCGAACGTGCAAATGTTCTCATCATGAGCGGCATCAAACCCAGACTAGTGCGGTCCCTCAAGGAATCTAATATGCACTGGGTAGAGGAGCTCGACTCCGTACTCTGGGGGCTGCGAACCACGCCGAATCGTACCACCGGATTCACACTATTTTTTATGGTGTACGGCGCTGAGGCAGTTCTGCCCTGCGACATAATTCATGACTCACCTCGAGTGCGCATGTACGAAGAAAGAGAAGCCGAGCTGGATCGGTAGGACAACCTGGACGCTCTAGAGGAGGAGTGTGACGTGGCTAAAGCCCGTTCCGCATTTTATCAGCAGCAAGCTCGAAGATATCAAAGCAGAGAAGTTCTACGCCTGCCGGACAAGCAAAAGAATAAACTCAAGCCCAAATGGGAAGGTCCATTCATAATTGACCAAGTCCTGACTGGTGGAGCGTACCGCCTACGAGATGCGTCGGAGAACCGACTCGAGCCGAACCCATGGAACGCCGCACGTCTCCGAAGATTCTATGCCTAGCACCGGACTCTGTGTTTGTCTCCTTCCTCTGTCCATTTTTTACATTTATACTTTTTCTTGCTTTGTCTCCTACTCTCTTCTTTTCTAGCCCTTAAAGGCTCATTATGTGACGCGCTATCCGCGCTCTTTAAACCTGGGGGCTTCTTTAACAGAAGCTTGTTTACATGGGTTTCACACCCAACGCATGCGTCAGACTTCCGCATGCACCTTTTCTTCGCCATTATATGCATCGATATGACTTAAGTTTTGGCCAAGCTAGGTTGCCTGGCTCCTGTGCTTACCCCTACGTTCCCGATTGTTCGGCTAGGCGGTAAAGGGAGCACCTCTGCGATTGCTACTGCCGGATAAGCCGGATGTGTACCTCAGACTGGGTGAAGCCGAAAGCTAGCGTTCTTAAGGGAATATTCGGTCGGTGAACTAAAGATGAACCTTTTTATTTTATACATGCCCCCAGATGATCTTCTGCATTTGCAGTCCAGACGTGCACTTTAGGGCACGCCACCCCAGCGAAAGGAACCCTTAACGGAACTATTCTCTCTGGAAGATGTTTCTTACTAACCATGTAATATAACATAACTAGTTGGGCACTTGTCTGATAAAGCACTAATGACCCCTACGTCTGGTTTCCATGCATACCCCGGCTTTTATATAGCCGTTATGGTATTCGGACACACTCCGGACTGTCAGGTCCCGAGGTCGAAGCGAAAAGGTCGGCAACGACAAACGATCTACAATCCGGCTAGAAGGCATTACACATGTCGTATTCCTCCTCTATACCATCTAACAGGCTGTCTAATTTACAGTCCTGCTGGGAATACTTTGCGGCCAGCTCTACCTGGCCATACACCAAGCTCACAGGGATCTCCTTCCCGTCAGGCCCCACTGGTCCGACCTCGGCCATATGATTGGGGTCAGACTTCGTAAAGCAGGTCTTCACCATGGCCCAGGCTTCCCTCGCGCCTTGTCGGCAGGCGGATATCTTCCACAACCGGACGCGCCGCCGAGCTCCCGTCAGCTTCTCCGCAAGCTCTCCAAGGCCCTCGGGCGTGGAGTGGGTAGGCCATAAGGCTTGGGCAACCCCTCGCATTGCCTGGCGAATTCGTTCGTGCAGTTGCAGGAGTTCAGGGAGAAGGTCACCCGTAGAACCGGGCATCTCCTCTGCAGGACGACCTGTGAGCATACCTACAGACATAACTCCATTATTCGTCTTCCTCGCCGAACTCCTTTTTCAAGAGTTCGCTCAAGCACTTACTAAATATGCCGCGTCGAAGCCGCTGATTCTCCTTCATGGAGTCAGATAGCTGGCCACGAACGTCTTTCAGTTCAACATCCAGCTGTGTGTTGGCATCCTGAAGATCATTCTTCTCTCGCCTCACCCTTGTCAACGTACTCTCACCAGCCTTTAACTGGCGTAAGAGTTGTTGCTTCTCCGGATCAAGTCCGGCGCCATCTGCAACATGAATTGTCAGATTTGCGCACAAGCTGCACAGTATTAATCTTTTGAAATGTTTCTTACCCGAGGGGGTCCCTTTGGGCTCCCCTGTTGCGGCTAGCACGGCCTCTAGTTGGGCCTTGCACTTTTCCAGCTCCTGGGACAGCACGGTGTTCTTCTCGGTAAGAACCTGCAGGTTATATGATCCTTAAATCAGTTACTTTAACTATTTCAAGTCTCGGGGGCTACTAGCATATATATATTTAACCAAAAAATTTCTTACCCGTATGTCTTTCACATACTGCTCCGTGGCTCTAGCTAAACCATCTTGAGCAGCACGAAGGTACGCATCTCCCGAATTGAAGGCGTCTAAGGCCTCTCGGGAGAAACATGCGTCGCGTAGAACTGTCCGGCGACGCCTATGGTTCATGGCGCTCTCCACTTCTGAATTTGTGGCGGATAGCCGGTCCGCGTCCTCTGTTGGAGGAGCGTCCGGCGCAAGCCTGGTGTTTGTCCCTGCCTCTGGACCGGACATTGGAGCCTGGCTGGTAGAGGCGCGGTTGGCGGCCCCTCCGGACATTGTTCGGCGAGGCCTCTTCGTCCTGGAAACAGTACGGATGTTAACATGCCTTGACAGAATAACGCCAGGGGGACAGAGGGCGCGTTATACCTTTGTTCCGAACTCCGAGTCCGGACTTCGTCTCTTTTTACCCCACGGGGCCCGGCGGCTCCTCGTTGGCTAGCCGCCGCAGGTTCGGCCTCCCTCCTCGGAAATCTCCCCTGTAAAATATGGTTGTCGGCAGAAACGCCAGAATATGTGAGGACGGAATCTCTCTTGCGGGAATGAACACTCCGGTTTCTTTCACCTGGGAGGCCGGGATTAACCCAGGGTAATCAGCCGTAATGGCTACCAAGGTATTATCCTTGCTCAACTAATGGAACACCTCGTCGATGACCTCCACTGCTATGTCCGGATCCTCTTTGGAGTCCGGATTGTGGGACCTCTCTGGGTCCTCGGGCTGTGGAGGGCGGCTGTCGATGTCCTTCACTTCCTGTCGCAGTTCCTGCGCTAAAAGTTGTCAGACTGCACGTCTAAACATGGGAATATTAAAGCAAACGGGCGAGTGCAATTATTCGCTTACCCAACTTGGAGGGTCATACATGGTGAATCCGGCCCGCGGGTTGACGCGGAGGAAATCCTCCTTTTCTCCCTTGTATAAAGATGTTAAAATCTTTACTAAATCGGCAGCTGAGCTGGGTCCTTTACGGCCGGAACGGGTGGCGTCGTCCTCCCCGTTGAAATACCACATGGGGTGGCTTCTATATTGCACCGGCTGCACTCCCCGCATAATACATGCGGCCATGACTCCAATCATGGTTAGTCCGGAATGAGCCAACAGTCTTATCCGGCCCATCAGGTAAAGGACGTCTCTGTTGCTTTCTCTCTGAGAGCTCCGCGGACGCCAACTTAAGCGTTTCTTCAAGGGAGCCGTGCTGAACTCAGGGAGGCCGACCCGGATAGGGTCCGGCAGCAGGACGTCATCTATGTAAAACCATTCTGAAGGCCAGTCCTCGGACGCCTTCTTTGGGGTTCCGGATAAATATCCGGTCCCGGCGATGCGCCATATTTCGGCTCCGCCCACTTGGTATATAGACCCCTTTTGAGAACGGGGCACCAAGCAGAACAACCTCTTCCACAGCACAAAATGAGCCTCGACGCCTAAAAATATCTCGCAAAGGGCAACAAAGCCCGCAATATGTAGTACAGAGCCGGGCGTGAGATTGTGCAGCTGGAGGCCGTAAAACTCCAGAAGCCCGCGGAGGAATGGATGAATTGGAAATCCCAGTCCCCTTAATAAATAAGGGACGAGGCACACCCGCCCTCCTTTAGCAGGATTGGGGATGCTCTCCGCTTGCTTTCCTCCATTGTAGGTGGCGAGTCCGGCTCGGATCGGGACCATATATGCCTGGGGAAGGTATCCCTTGGCTTGCAGTGACACTAGCTTGCTGTGTGGGATGGTGCAGCTCTCCCAGTCTCCGGATTTGGGACTGGAGGGGCGAGGGGAGGAGCTGCGACGGCTGGCCATGTTGGAATGGACCTTTGCTGGGGACGCTCTGATGATAACTCGCGGAGAGGAGAAGATGTGGTTTGAATTTAAATCCCCATCCTGTTAAATAGGCGGCTCATTTATATGATTAAGGGTGTGAATGTAAAAACACCCCAAGCTTTTCGCATTCGTTCGACACGTGGAAGATGGTCGTTATGGGGCACAGAAGCCGAGGAGCGCTACGTGGATCAAACATAATTCATATAGGTACACAGGATTGAAGGAGGAACCCGCCTTGCAATGCCGAAGACAATTTGCGCGCCGGACTCGTCGTCATTGAAGCCTGGTTCGGGGTCTACAGAGGGAGTTCTGGATTAGGGGGTGTTCGGATTGCCGGACTATACCTTCAGCCGGACTCCTGGACTATGAAGATACAACATTGAAGACTTCGTCCCGTGTCCGGAAGGTTCTTTCCTTGGTGTGGAAGGCAAGCTAGGTGTGCGGATATTCAAGATCTCCTACCAATGTAACCGACTCTGTGTAACCCTAACCCTATCCGGTGTCTATATAAACCGGAGGGTTGTAGTCCGTAGGACAATCATCATAACCATCATCATACTCATAGGCTAGCTTCTAGGGTATAGCCTCCTTGATCTCGTGGTAGATCTACTCTTGTACTACCCGTATCATCAATATTAATCTAGCAGGACTAAGGTTTTACCTCCATCGAGAGGGCCCGAACCTGGGTAAAATAAAGTGTCCCTTGTCTCCTGTTACCATCCGACCTTGACGCACAGTTCGGGACCCCCTACCCGAGATCCGCCGGTTTTGACACCGACAACGGGTCTTCACCATGGCCCAGGCCTCCCTGGCGCCTTGTCGGCAGGATGATATCTTCCACAACAGGAAGCGCGGCCGAACTCCCTTCAGCTTCTCCGCAAGCTCTCCAAGGCCCTCGGGCGTGGGGTGGGCAGGCCATAAGGCTTGGGAAACACCTCGCATCGCCTGCCGAATTCCCTCGTGCAGTTGCAGGAGTTCGGGAAGTAGGTCACCCGTAGAACCGGGCATCTCCTCTGGAGGACGACATGTGAGCATACCTACAGACAATACTCTGTTATTCGACTTCCTCGCCGAACTCATTTTTCAAAGTTCGCTCAAGCACTTACTAAATATGCCGCGTCGAAGCCGATGATTCTCCTTCATGGTGTCCGACAGCTGGCCACGAACGTCCTTCAGTTCAACATCCAGCTTGGTGTTGGCATCCTGAAGATCATTCTTCTCTCGCCTCACCCTTGTCAACATACTCTCACCGGCCTTTAACCGGCGTAAGAGTTGTTGCTTCTCCGGATCAAGTCCGGTGTCATCTGCAACATGAATTTTCAGATTTGCACCCATGCCGCACAATACTAATCTTTCGAAGTGTATCTTACCTGAGGGGGTCCCTTTGGGCTCCCCTGTTGCGGCTAGTGCGGCCTCTAGTTGGGCCTTGCACTTTTCCAGCTCCTGGGACAGCACGGTGTTCTTCTCAGTAAGAACCTGCATGTTATATGATCCTTAAATCAGTTACTTTAACTGTTTCAAGTCTCGGGGGCTACTGGTATGTCTTTCACATACTGCTCCGTGGCTTTTACCAGTATGTCTTTCACATACTGCTCCGTGGCTTTGGCTAAACCATCTTGAGCGGCACGAAGGTACGCATCTCCCGAACTAAAGGCATCTAAAGCCTCTCGGGAGAAACAAGCGTCGCATAGAACTGTCCGGCGACGCCTGTGGTTCATGGCACTCTCCACTTCTAAATTTGTGGCAGACAGCCGGTCTGCATCCTCTATTGGAGGAGCGTCCGGTGCGCGCCTCGTGCTCGTCCCCGCTTCCGGACCAGACGTTAGAGCCTGGCTGATGGAGGCGCGATTGGCAACCTCTTCGGATAGAGTCCGGCAAGGCCTCCTCGTCCTGGAAAAAGCACGAATGTTAATATGCCTTGACCGAATAGCACCAGGGATACATGAGGCGTGTTATACCTTTGTGCCGGAATCTCAGTCCGGACTACATTTCTTTTCGCGCCACGGGGCCCTACGGCCCCTCGTTGGCTGGCCGCCGCAGGTTCGGCCCCCCGCCTCGGAAATCTCCCCCGCAAAATACGGTTGTCGTTTGAAAACGCCGGAGGAATAGAATCTCTCTTGAAGAAATAAAACACTCTAGTTTCTGTCACCTGGGAGGCCGGGATTAACCCGGGGTAATCAGCCATAATGGCTACCAAGGTATTGTCCTTGCTTAACTGATGGAACACCCCGTCGATAAGCTCCACCGATATGTCCGGATCCTCTTCGGAGTCCGGATCGAGGGACCGTTCTGGGTCCTCAGGCTGTGGAGGGCAGCTGTTGATATCCTTTACCTCCTGACGCAGCTCCTGCATTGAAATCGTCAGATTACGTATCTAGTCATGGGAGCATTAAATAAACAGGCAAGTGCAATTGTTCACTTACCCAACTTGGAGGTTCGTACATAGTGAATCCGGCCCGCGGGTTGAAACGTAGGAAGTCCTCCTTTTCTCCCTTGTACAAAGATGTTAAAATCTTTACTAGAGCGGCAGCTGTGGCTGGCCCCTTACGGCCGTAACGGGTGGCGTCATCCTCCCCGTTGAAATCCCACATGGGGTGGCCTCTGTATTGAAGCGGCTGCACCCCCGCATAATGCATGCGGCCATGACTCCAATCATGGTTAGCTCGGAATGAGCTAACAGTCTTATCCGGCCCATCAGGTAAAGGACGTCTCTATCGCTTTCTCTCTGAGAGCTCCGCGGGCGCCAGCTCAAGCGTTTCTTCAAGGGAGCGCTGTTGAACTCAGGGAGGCCGACCCGGATAGGGTCCGGCAGCGGGACGTCATCTATGTAAAAGCACTCTGAAGGCCAGTCCTCGGACGCCTTTTTTGGGGTTCCGGATAAGTATCCGGTCCCAGCGATGCGCCATACTTCGGCTCTGCCCACTTGATATATGGACCCCTTTTGAGAACGGGGCACCAAGCAGAACAACCTCTTCCACAGCGCAAAATGAGCCTCGACGCCTAAAAATAGCTCGCAAAGGGCAACGAAGCCCGCAATATGTAGTACGGAGCCGGGCGTGAGATTGTGCAGCTGGAGGCCGTAGAACTCCAGAAGCCCGCGGAGGAATGGATGAATTGGAAATCCCAGTCCCCTTCATAAATAAGGGACGAGGCACACCCGCTCTCCTTTAGAAGGATTGGGGATGCTCTCCGCTTGCTTTCCGCCATTATAGGTTGCGAGTCCGGCTCGGACCGGGACCATACATGCCTGGGGAAGGAATCCCTTGGCCTGCAACAACTCTCCCAGTCTCCGGATTTAGGACTGCAGGGGCGAGGGGAGGAGCTGCGACGGTTGGCCATGTTGGAATGGACCTTTGCTAGAGACGCTCTGATGATAACTCGCGGAGGGGAGAAGATGTGGTTTGGATCTAAACCCCCATCCCGTTAAATAGGCGGCTCGTTTATGTGACTAAGGGTGTGGATGTAAAAACACCCCAGGCTTTTCACATTCGTTCAACACGTGGAAGACGACCATTATTGGGCACTGAAGCCGAGGAGCGCTACATTACAGAAATTGGACATTATTCGTACAGGTACACAGGATTCGGAGGAGGAACCCGCCTTGCAATGCCGAAGACAAATTTGCGCGCCGGACTCGTCTTCATTGAAGCCTGGTTCGGGGGCTATTGAGGGAGTCCTGGATTAGGGGGTGTTCGGATAGCCGGACTATACCTTCAGCCGGACTCCAGGACTAGGAAGATACAAGATTGAAGACTTCGTCCCGTGTCCGGAAGGATCTTTTCTTGGCGTGGAAGGCAAGCTAGGCGTGCGGATATTCAAGATCTCCTACCATTGTAACCGACTCTGTGTAACCCTAACCCTATCCGGTGTCTATATAAACCGGAGGGTAGTAGTCCGTAAGATAACCATCATCATACACAATCATACCGTAGGCTAGCTTCTAGGGTTTAGCCTTCTTGATCTCGTGGTAGATCCACTCTTGTACTACCCATATCATCAATATTAATCTAGCAGGAGTAGGGTTTTACCTCCATTGAGAGGGCCCGAACCTGGGTAAAATAAAGTGTCCCTTGTCTCCTGTTACCATCCGACCTTGACGCACAGTTCGGGACCCCCTACCCGAGATCCGCCAGTTTTGAAACCGACATCGGGAATTCAGAAGTAGCTAGTCCTTAAAATAGATGAAGGGTCGCCGCACTGCGCCTCTACCACGGAGACGTGGTGGGTGACCTGGGGAGATTTAATTTCTCTTAGATCGGGTTTAAGCCCAACCTGGTCGTAATCCGTGGTGACCCCCAGGGCGGCGATGCGATCCAAGAGCTCGTTTATGGAAGAGAGCTCCATCGGATCGAGCGGCTCGACAAGTTCCGAGCTGACGTGAAGGTTGCTTTTGATGACCCGAGAGGTCACTGTCGGCGCAATCGTCGAACTGGCGGTCATGAGGAAACCACCCAGCCGGAGAGTTTGGCTGACAGCCAAGGCTCCCTTAGTGACGGCGCCGTCTTTGAAGACGGGAGGAGGCATCCTTCCTGATTGCGACGACACAGTGGAACTCTCAATGAAAGCACCAATGTCAGTGTCAAAACCGGCGGATCTCGGGTAGGGGTCACGAACTGTGCGTCTAGGCCGGATGGTAACAGGAGACAAGGGACACGAAGTTTACCCAGGTTCGGGCCCTCTCGATGGAGGTAAAACCCGACTCCTGCTTGATTAATATTGATGATATGGGTAGTACAAGAGTAGATCTACCACGAGATCAAGGGGGCTAAACCCTAGAAGCTAGCCTATGGTATGATTGTTGTATGATGAAGTTGTCCTACGGACTAAAACCCTCCGGTTTATATAGACACCAGATAGGGTTAGGGTTACACAAAGTCGGTGACAATGGTAGGAGATCTTGAATATCCGCATCGCCAAGCTGGCCTTCCACGCCAAGGAAAGTCCCTTCCGGACACGGGACGAAGTCTTCAATCTTGTATCTTCATAGTCCTGGAGTCCGGCTGAAGGTATTGTCCGGCTATCCGAACACCCCCTAATCCAGGACTCCCTCAGGGGGGTCGCACCCCCTCCCTTTGTCCTATTCGGACTCCCCTTGGGGGGCGCGCCACCTCCTCGTGGGCTGCCCTCTCCCCCCTATGGCCCATGATGCCCAATACTTTCCCCTTACCGATCAAGTACCTCTCCGACACTCCGAGTGACAAATCCTAATCTTGATCTATGCCAACCCAATAAACACCTTCTGAGACACCTATAGAGCATCTTTATAATCACCCAGTTATGTTGTGACGTTTGATGGCACACAAGGTGTTCCTCTAGTATTCGGGAGTTGCATAATCTCATAGTCAAAGGAATATGTATAAGTCATGAAGAAAGCAATAGCAATAAAACTTAACGATCATTATGCTAAGCTAACGGGTGGGTCTTGTCCATCACATCATTCTCCTCATGATGTGATCCCGTTCATCAAATGACAACACATGTCTATGGTTAGGAAACTTAACCATCTTTGATTAACGAGCTAGTCTAGTAGAGGCTTACTAGGGACACTATGTTTTGTCTATTTATCCACACATGTATAAAGTTTCCGGTTAATACAATTCTAGCATGAATAATAAATATTTATCATGATATAAGGAAATATAAATAACAACTTTATTATTGCATCTAGGGCATATTTCTTTCAGTCTCCTACTTGCACTAGAGTCAATAATCTAGATTACATTGTAATGATTCTAACACCCTATGGAGTCTTGGTGCTAATCATTTTTTGCTCGTGGAAGAGGTTTAGTCAACGGGTCTGCAACATTCAGATCTGTATGTATTTTGCAAATCTCTATGTCTCCCTCCTTGACTTGATCACAGATGGAGTTGAAGTGTCTCTTGATGTGTTTGGTTCTCTTGTGAAATCTGGATTCCTTCGCTAAGGCAATTGCTCCAGTATTGTCACAAAAGATTTTCATTGGCCCAGATGCATTAGGTATTACACCTAGATCGGATATGAACGCCTTCATCCAGACTCCTTCATTTACTGCTTCCGAAGTAGCTATGTACTCCGCTTCACACGTAGATACCGCCACGACGCTTTGCTTGGAATTGCACCAACTGACAGCTCCACCATTCAATATAAATACGTATCCGGTTTGCGACTTAGAGTCATCCGGATCAATGTCAAAGCTAGCATCAACGTAACCGTTTACGATGAGCTCTTTGTCACCTCCATAAATGAGAAACATATCCTTAGTCCTTCTCAGGTATTTCAAGATGTTCTTGACGCTGTCCAGTGAGCTACTCCTGGATTACTTTTGTACCTCCCTGCTAAACTTATAGCAAGGCACTTGCATACTTGATAGAACCTATGGCTGAGGCATAGGGAATGACTTTCATTTTCTCTCTATCTTCTGCAGTGGTCGGGCATTGAGTCTGACTCAACTTCACACCTTGTAACACAGGCAAGAACCCTTTCTTTGGCCGATCCATTTTGAACTTTTTCAAAACTTTATCAAGGTCTGTGCTTTGTGAAAGTCCAATTAACCGTCTTGATCTATCTCTATAGATCTTGATGCCCAATATATAAGCAGCTTCACCGAGGACTTTCATTGAAAAATTCTTATTCAAGTATCCTTTTATGCTATCCAGAAATTCTATATCATTTCCAATCAATAATATGTCATCCACATATAATATTAGAAAAGCTATAGAGCACTGACTCACTTTCTTGTAAATACAGGCTTCTCCGAAAGTCTGTATAAAACCATATGCTTTGATCACACTATCAAAGTGTACACTCCAACTCCGAGAGGCTTGCACCAGTCCATAAATGGATCGCTGGAGCTTACACACTTTGTTAGCACCTTTAGGATTGACAAAACGCTCTGGGTGCATCATATATGTCGGGGAAACTGCCTCCACGAGCACCTATGGGGACGGAGCCCCATCTTGGTTCGGCGGGGGGCGAAGGTCGCACGAAGAGCGGATCGAGGCGAGGCACACGAGCAGTTTACCCAGCTTCGGGCCGCACGGATGTGTAAAACCCTACTGCTACTTTGTGGATTGTATTGCGTTCTAGCTCGGGAGCGCTGAGTGCTACAGTAAACTCAAGCAGCTAACGAGACAGAGCGTGCTTCTGTCCATCCTCCCCTTCCTACATAGCGCATGGGCCTCCTTTTATATGCTCAAGGGGTCACCGACAGGTGGCAACGTAGGCAAGGGCAAAAATGGAAAAGGTGCTGCGGTTGGTACAGCTACCTATACAGTGTATCATACCTAACCCTAACGGCAGGGGACAAGGGCATTAAATGCCCGCCTGCATCGCCCAAACAGTGCAGAAAAGGGACCGTCAGGGGCGCCACGATGGCAATCTTGTCAGCGCCGCTTGCCACCGCGTACCCCTGGCTGCACAGCCTCCCGCCACGTACCCCTGGAAGGGTCCCAGAGCGACACGTTGGTGGGTGTGCTGCAGCGCAGGTACAGGGTGGTCGCTTGCCGCGGCAAACGCCTTGCCGCGGTCATTGTCTTGTCGCGTCCGGAAGCTTGTCGCTTGCCGGGCCTTGCCGGGACGCGTGGCGCGTCGCGGCAAGTTCCTTGAGATGACTTGGTTGGCCTTCTCGGCAAGCTCCTCTTGCTGGGGCTTTGTGCCTAGAGTGGCCTTCCCGGCAGGCTCCTCTTGCCGGGGCCTTGTGCCTTGAGTGGCCTTCCCGGCAAGCTCCTCTTGCTGGGGCCTTGTGCCTTGAGTGGCCTTCCCGGCAAGCTCCTGTTGCCGGGGCCTTGTCTCCTTTGCTTGAATACTTTGTTCTTGAATGGCTCTAGAGGAACCACGGAGGACCTTGGCGGTCACCTGGCAAGCCTTGCCGCGGGAGGCTGCGACAGCCCGTGCACAAGTTCGGGATACTAGGGTACCCCTACCCTAGTACACCGACAGGAGCCCCTGGGCCTGGGCCATACACGGTGCCGAGCACTGTTGGGCCAGGCCCAAAACAGGGCACGGGCACGCGCGGCCTGGGTCACGCCGTACCTGACTCCGCATCCACCGCGCCCTCCCCGAACGACACGCGTCAATTGCGGCGTCGTGGGAGAGATCGTGGGTGGTTTCTTTATTCGGAAAGGCGAAACGTCTGCCCTCTCCCCCTTAGAAGCAGGGAAATAGGGGCAGATGCGTGGTTTTCGAGGCGTCCACTCCCCATGATCACGGGGTGGGGAAAGGTCGCCTCATCCGTCGCCTCGGTTCTGCACGCCTGCCACGCGGCTTCCATGCGCTTGGGGTGGCGAACGGTGGAGGCGGGGAACCGGGCCGTCGTGGGTCGAGGCAGCGGGCCGGTCCCAGTTCCCTGTTCCTTCTGTGTCTTGATTAGCTGAGAGGGGCGGCCGAGCCCCCACCCTGCTCCTTTATAAGGAGCGGGGGGGCGGAGGCCAGCATTCTTCCATCTCCTATTTCCTTCAGCTTCTGCTCCCCTCTCTCTCATTCACCATGGAGAAAGGGAACCCTGGTCCTTCAACGGTGGCGGCGAGGGTCGCCGCTAGACAACGCGTCCCTCCTTCTCCCGCACCCGTGGTGGCGGAGCCAGCCGTAAGGGGAAGAGGGAGGGGGCGAGGCCGTGGGCGAGGTCGAGGGCGAGGCCGAGGTGCTCGGGAAGAGGTGGACGGGGCGGTGCGCCGGCCTCGCCTCCGCCAGCGGTTCCTCTTCCCATGGCGGTCCATATTGGGGACGACCCTTGCGAGTTCTTTGTCAGGCTGCGTCGGCCACCTCGTCGTCGCCTTCGTCTCCCGACTCCATTTGCGAGTGAGATGGAGTTGGACCCGCCCGAGACACTGAGGCTGCACATGAGGGGCTGTGGAATCAGCGGTACGCGAGTCCGCGTTGACTTCCCAGCCCCTAATGTGGTGTATCTTGGTCGAGGGTGGAAGACGTTCGCCCGTATCCACCACCTGACGGAGGGGCTCACCCTCCATTTTAAGCTGATGGAGGGCGGTCTCCTCTCCATCAAGGTCTTCGGGTGCTTCGGGACTCGGGCAAGGCGCTGCGTGGAGAGCTCCTCCGATAGCGAAGACTCCTCCTCGAGCGGGAGTGACGAGGAGGACAACGGCAGCGACGAGGAGGGTAGCGGGCTGCAGGATGACGGGTTCGACTAGATGTCGGGCACCGGCGACCCCATCATCCGCGTCGCCGGCTCCTCGAACTTCTCGGGGTCGTCTCCTTGGGCGGCTGGCGTTGGGAGGCTGCAGAAGAGGAAGAGGGCGGGCGGCAAGGCCGTCAATGTCAGGACCCCGATCCTAAGCCACATCGATCTAGCATGTAACACATCATATCACTTTGCGGCCTCACGCACGGTATTCCCACGGGTGCCACCTTACCTGGCCCGGGACCGTTTGCACCTTTTGGCTCACGTATATGATAGTGCCGCTAGCAACCATATGACAGAGAACCCGGGCCGACATGGCTAGTCGTGAACCCAAAGCGGCACTAACCCATGGGGACAGGCATACATGAATCACATCGAGCATGTCGGTCAACAACATATAAATCCGGGATGTAGCACTGGGCTAACAGGACTCCGGTAACTCGGGCTGTAGCAGGCTAGGCAGGACTCCTGATAACACCGCGTGACATTTCCCCGAAGGGACAGACACAGGAACGACGTGAATCACATGCCGGCCAGTCAAGTGTTCCGAGCAGTAGTGCTGGGCTAGCAGGACTCCGGTGAACCGGGCTGTAGCGGACTACTATCGCTCAGAAGCACTAGACTACATTTCCCCATATGATAGGCTGCCAAAGATAAACAACTAGATAGTCGGATCCCACTCATACCAAGCATTTCAATCATACACACAATATGCCCGATATGAGTAAATACAACATGGCATCACAACAAGACTCTACGACTCAAGTATTTATTCATTAGGCTCCAAGGAGCGAGATGTTACAAACATGGGTCTCATGACCCAACATTCAAAGCATACAATTCAAAGCACATGCGGAAGCTTAACATGTCTGAGTACAGACATCTACAAATGAAAAAGGCTGAGAAGCCTGACTATCTACCAGATCCTGCCGAGGGCACAAGATCGTAGCTGAGGTATCAAGCTAACGTCGAAGTCCACGCGGGACTACTAGCGAGACTGACGTCTCTCTGCAAAAACATAAAAGAAGCAAACGTGAGTACAAATGTACCCAGCAAGACTTACATCAGAACTAACTACATATGCATCAGTATCAATAAAGGGGGTGGTGTAGTTTAATTGCAGCAAGCGAGCTTTGACTCAGTGGCTAACCTGAACTACGACTGCAAGTAACTCTTCTGAGGTGGCGCACACGAGTCCACATATTCACCATATCAATACACCACTATGGATCCGCTCCCGTCATCCTACGAGAACGCCATCCATAGCACTCACGCTTATCTTGCGCATTTTAGAGTATCTACTTTCACTTGTCTATGAACTGTTATAGGCAACCCAGAAGTCCATTACCGCGGACACGGCTATTCGAATAGATGATGTTAACCCTGCAGGGCACACGCTCTCACCACTTATCGCCGTTTACATGACATGTACTCGGCAACCTTCAAGCGGAAGCCCAGCGAGGGTGTCGGCCACAGCCTACCTAAACACTCAAGTCTCTAGTCCAGGTTTATCGCCTATTCAGGTTCCATCCGCAGGGAGTCCGGCCGAGGTTTCCACATACGGCCCCGAACGATGTGAGCAGGGTTCCCGATACACCAAACGGGCGCCCGGTACACCGTGCCACGTGCCTACCGCAACACAGCCCACCCCGACGGTCAGGGTTGCGTGCGGCCCCCAGCATACTATAAACACCAGAAACTACTTGCAACTCCTGGACAGAGGACAAGGGTGATTAAGAAGCCGAGAGGGTCCATTGGTTTCGGGCCCAATGCGTGGTAGTAACTGTCTCATGGCCTCTCACCGCTACCTTTACCAAACACAGAACTCAGTTCCTGAGGACGGCTTCAATGAGACAACCCACCATGTACTCCTACATGGCCTCTCACCGCTACCTTTACCAAATCGTGTTCACACACTTAGCTCACACATAGTAGGACATGTTCAACACCATTCCAATTCATTTCCGATGAATCAGACCCGACTCAACTCTAAGCAGTAGCAGGCATGCCAAACAAGCATGAATGAGTAGGCACATCAAGGCTCAAACAACTCCTACTCATGCTAGTGGGTTTCATCTATTTACTGTGGCAATGACAGGTCATGCAGAGGATAAGGGGTTCAACTACCGCAGCAGGTAACAGTTGAATCGATGTTGTCCTAATGCAGTAAAAGAGAGCAGGAGCGAGAGAGTAGGATTGTATCTGAATGAACAAGGGGGTTTTGCTTGCCTGGCACTTCTGAAGATATTATAGCTCTTCATCGGTGTCATCGAACTTATCGTCGAAACCACGTCTATCGAGAGGGGACAAATACCGGCAACAGAGAAAGAAACACAATCAATGCAATGCACAATATGATGCATGAATATGACATGGCAAAAAGGTATGTGGTTTGAGCTAATGCAACTAGCAGCAAGTTAAATGGAGTTGGTTTGAATCTAAGATTCAAATTCAAACTCAATATGTGCGTATTTAATGTCATTTATGCAAATTGCCCTGTACAGCAAATCTAGTTTGTTCAAACATGCATGCAAATGCCATAAACAGATTCCTTGAATTTTTTTGATAATTTTTCATATATAATTTGTTTGATTTGGAGTTACGGTTGAATTGCTATGAATTTTTTAAGTTTGCAACATTTTCTGGAATTTCCTGATTAATAATAATTCCAGAAAATAAGTTATTGCGTCAGCATTAGGTCATGCTGACCTCAGCAGGTCAACAGACGGGTCCAGGTCAAACCTGACCAGTGGGGTCCACTGGTCAGTGACTAGGGCTGGTTAGTGTCAATGACAGGTGGGGCCGGGTCAACAGACACGTCAGCATGTCAATACTGACGTGTGGGGTCGGTCAACGTGTGACGTGGCAAAGTCAAAGTGACAGGTGGGCCCCTGGACTTAATCTAATCCTAAACAGAACTAATCGAGGTTAATTAAGGCGTGGGGCCCGTGTGTCAGTGAGAGTGGGGGTTAGTTAGTGGCGTCATTAGCAGCTAACGACATAGCCACGTCAGCCCGCCGGCGTTTAGCCGCCGGCGACCAAAACAATGGCGGACGCTCGCCGGAATTGAGCTACAGGTGGCGGCTGGACTCGCGGGGACCACCGGGACGTAGCCCGTGCTCCCCCGCATCCAGAGGAGTAGGTGGGTGGCCTCGGGGCGCCGGAGCTCGCCGGAACGACGCTCGCGGCGGTGGCCGGGGTTCGGGCGAGGTCGGGATTGGTGCTACGGTGCACGGGAGGGCGAGTGGATGTGTGCGTTAGGCTCCTGGGGCAGCTAGGAGCTCGCTAGGCTCGTCGGACTGAGCGCAGCAACACGGCAGCGCCATGCCCGGCATCCATGGCGGACGGCGGCGCTCGGTATGGTGGCTAGCACGGCCACAGCGCGGGAAAACCACGGGGAGAGAGGGGAAACGTAGGAGAGCTCACGGGCTGGCTAGCGGGGAAGACGGCGAAGTCGGGGAAGCTCTGGACGCGCCGAATCAGAGCCGGCGATCTTCGGTGCCCGTCGGTGAAGACGACGTCGGCGGCGACGAATGAGGGCCTCCGGGCGTCGCGTTTCTCGGTGGAGAGGGCAAGGTAGACGCGGCGGAGCTTCTAGGCTCAGCGGCAGGGCGAGGGGTGGTCGGTGACCTTGGGTACGGCAAACGGCGGCGATGGGCGCGCTCGGGCAAAAGAGAGAGGGAGAACCAGGGGAGAGGAGAGAGCTCGAGGGAGAGAGGGAGAACGTCAAGGGGGTCGCGTGGTGTCCTCAGGGCAACGGGGAGACAGGCAGGGAGGCAGGAGGTGGCGCTACGCATGCGTGCGCGCTGTGGGCACACGCCCCTGTCCTACTGTCCCGAGGAGGAAGACGACAGGGAGGGCGCTGGTGGGCTGGGCTGGCTTTGCCCAGCTAGGCTGCTACAGTGCCAGGCCAGGTGGGCTTCCCAGGTAAGTTCCTCTCTCTCTCTTTTAATTTTGTTTTCTATTATTCTGTAGTCTTTAGGGCTTTGTTAAAAATACTTAGACACTTCCAAAAATCATGAAACTACTCATGATCACTGTTGGGAATATATCCTACAGTAAACATTTTAGTTTATGATTAATTGAGCATTTAAAATATTTAATAGCATTTAAATGCCCAAATTCAAATAGAATATGATTTAATCCAGAGCCCAAATATGTCATGCAAAAATGTGCATCACCACTGGTTACTGTTTCCAGCTTTTTCCAAGAATGATGAACATTTTTTAAAGCCATTTGGATTACTAGAAATATTTTGGTTGAACCTAGTGAATTCCCTTAATGCTAGGGTTTAGGCAATCCCCATTTCAAATTTCTTTCAAAGTTTAAACATGATGCTCACATGAGGTTACTCTAATGCAATGCCAGAAGCTAGGGATGTGACAACTCACCCCCACTAAACAAGAATCTCGTCCCGAGATTCAAGACGTGAGGTAAGAGGACACTTGGGACACAAAGCTATCATGATCTTCACGATCCAGGTTGCACTTCAAGAACGTTGACGTGATCACCATCTTTGTCTCGATGTCTTGCTCTGAGAACTCCAACTAACATGACAATGAGAGGAAAGGGAAAACTCCAGAAGGATCGATCTTCTCGAAGATCGAACAACTCAGGATCACTCATCGAGTGAGACATTGAAACATCTCTCGAGTTGAGACACGAAACACATCGAGAGGAATGGAGAACAAGCGACGGGGTTTGATTTGGTGGGCAACAATTCCATGCTTAGAAAGATGGTGGATGGTGTTAAGGTGGCGAGGAAATAATTGCCATGATTCCAGAACGGGGCACTTTGGAAAAGGTGACTCGAAGAACTATTCCCTTAAGTGGCAAAAAGAATTACTTTTGATCCATAGATCATTGGAACTCTTCTCACCAGCCTGAGGCAATTTACGAATGATCGTTTGACGGAGCTCGAAAAAATGACGACTCGGGCTAGAATGGATGATGTGGACTACCTTGTTGAAGACAACGCAATGGATGACTTTTGCTTATCACCGGATATGGACGGGACCCATGACATGACCACTTTTGAAAATGATCCTAAACAGTAATTGCTGAAGTGCAAGCTGGGAACAAAATGCAAATGCTGGAAAGGATCCTGGTAACTAGGAAGAAAACTCAACGAGGATGATTCCACCGTTTGAATGGTTATAGCTTAATCGAGGAAACCAATAGCACAAGAATCCCTAGGGAGCAACTTCTAGAATAAGTCGCACGAGATCCTCATGGATAAGATGGTCAAATAGTTCAATCAAGATACTATAATGATAGATCTTCCAGCTAGGTGTGTCGGCCAGACATCAACCTTGTCGGGACCTACGTAATAGATCTTGGAAAAGTTCCAACCATCATATCTGCCTGAGATTCAGATCTGGTTGATAACGGAATATTTCAGACAGCCTTTCTGGAAAGAAAGTTTGCAACACAAATCGACGAGATGATGTTGCGAGATTCTCGGGATATAAACTACGATAGCAGGCTCCAAAACATGAGCCGTTTCTGCTACATACATGTGAGCATGTTGTCCAAGACAAGAATGACCACATAGTAGTCTTATAATAAAACACTACCGAGTTCTGTTGGGAACCACCATTGAGGATATCGAAGCCCTTGCATAAGTCCGGAACCTAAGAAGGAACTTCTTCTCCTTGAACAAATCAATCGGTGGATTAGTGTGCTAGGAACACATATGGAGTGGAGGTAAATAATCTACCAAACCATAGAATACTTCGCACGTATGCATGGCCGATTTGGGATGATTCCAAGGGATACAAAACAAACCTTTCTCAAATTCATAGTGGCAACTTACACCAAATGCACATGAATTCGAGGAAGTCACTTCTTCCATCCAAGCATATGCTTCATGAATGGAACATGAAGGCATTGCTTACAAAGTTTCCAACACTAGCTTAATGTTTAACTTGAATCATGGGGGAGACAAAATGCTGCTGATGGGCTCAACAACAACTCATCGGAATTTCCATATCATTGGACTTCCACCATCATGTGAACACGATGATAGCATTGGTCAGACCAAAGATGTAATGATGTATGCTCGAGGGATCAACCACGAGTAAGACAACATTACGAACATCATTGGTTCTGATTTGACTCGACGATAGCCCATACTCAAGTCAAGATTTTGACAAGGCAATGGATCCAATAACTAATCACGAGGACCAATCGATGAAGATATCATCTTTCTTCAACACACATGCAAGATATCCCCTGGAACGAACTAAGTTGGACAAGCTTTCATCTTCCAACTCTCCAAGTTGTTGTTTAGGTTAACCAACTAGCTCAGGGGTATCCAACACAGATTCTTGGAGAAGGGGTGATTTATAAGAAACCAACTTGATCACGAACTCAACATAGCGGTCAGGTGACAACCTGGTAATACTTCCGAGAAGATATTCGGAACATCACGAACCACCGATATGTTACTAAGCTCGAGAACAATCTTGCTTTTCAGGGCAAGACGATGTGACCAAACAAGAGAGGGATTGATGCAATCCTAACTCTTGATCGAAGGGTGCACCAGGAAAAATGGACTAGGTAGCACGATCAGTCTTAGAATGATAATTCAATAACCAACACGCTAAGAATGAGGATTTTGTCCATTTACTACCAAGCAACGAGTTGCTCGAAGTATTGGTTTCACACATCACAATTCACTTGTCGGCATTCCGGTTACAACAACACGAGGACCGAGAAGTGAATGGTGATGGTGAGAAGTATTACTGCATCAAGAATTCATAAGAGATGATGCAATTCCTATAATATTCTTGACATAAATATGGTAACACTTCAAGGTAGAATAGAGCAAAAGCTGGATTGGCATTTTGATCTGCGAAATACAACTACTTTGACCCAATCCTAGAAATGGATGAGGTGCTGGAGTTTGTTTCTCCTAGTTATTCTGAAATAGAATGGCTTGACGGACCACAAGAATAATAGGCATTCATGAACACGAATGCACAACTATTCCTGACTATCAATTGATAGACTAGGGTCAGAATACAACTAAGGAGGAACAACTCAAGGAACATGTAACTTTCTGAGTTGTGGATGCATAGGTTAGTATGTCGAATCAAGTTCAACATGTTTCTTCCGAATAACCTATGCAGAAAGGTAGAACTGGCGGAGTCGCAATGTAGAATGGAGAACCCATTAAGAGCACTCTGGTTGTGATCTTTTGGTTTAGAAGAACTGCTGCCATAAGCAGTTCATGGTATTTGGAAGAAGGAAATACCACGGACCTCGAGGACTATCGCAAAGTTACTAATATCCTAGAGGAACTATCAAACACTATCAACAGGAGGTAAGTAGGGTGAATCTTGGGTCCAAAACCCAGGAGTATAATGCCTACTACTAAGTGGCATCACGGGATGCTTTCGAGAATGGTGGCCAGATTCATCACACTGGGAACACAAAACATGGACAGATTACTAGATGGTTTCATAAGACACCTAGGGTCATAATAGTAGTTCCAACATATACGCCAAGGCAATGGAGTACCTCGCAGACCGTGTGGTGTGCTTAATCTGGCCCAAAGGAACATCAAGAACGGAAGGAAGGAATTTGCAAATGCATCAGATTATTTCGAAACCTGGGATGACTCGGACAGCATAACGGCGGTAAATGCTCGAAAATGATTTGAGACATCCTGCAAAATGATGGCATGGCCACTCAACATCACAGTAACAAGGTTCCGAGACCAACTATGAACACACGAAAGTAGTAGAAACGGAACAGAGGCTTGAACTCAACAATCTTAGACAACTACGGTTTAGTAACACGTCATCCTGAGAGATAGATGAGAAGGCCTAGTTCTTAATCCCCGTAGAAGAGAAGAGGATGACTCAGATCAGAAGGGCATAAGGTAAAGGAGTAAAAAGAGCCTTACGTTCCATCCCACAATCAATTCCCTTATATAACTAAAGCATTTCTAGACACAACTTCGACCAGTTTGGCTTGGTAATCCTACAGGCAGTCAGGCTCTGATACCAACGCTGTCAGGACCCCGATCCTAAGCCACATCGATCTATCATGTAACACATCATATCACTTTGCGGCCTCACGCACGGTATTCCCACGGGTGCCACCTTACCTGGCCCGGGACCGTTTGCACCTTTTGGCTCACGTATATGATAGTGTCGCTAGCAACCATATGACAGAGAACCCGGGCCGACATGGCTAGTCGTGAACCCAAAGCGGCACTAACCCATGGGGACAGGCATACATGAATCACATCGAGCATGTCGGTCAACAACGTATAAATCCGGGATGTAGCACTGGGCTAACAGGACTCCGGTAACCCGGGCTGTAGCGGGCTAGGCAGGACTCCTGATAACACCGCGTGACATTTCCCCGAAGGGACAGACACAGGAACGACGTGAATCACATGCCGGCCAGTCAAGTGTTCCGAGCAGTAGTGCTGGGCTAGCAGGACTCCGGTGAACCGGGCTGTAGCGGACTACTATCGCTCAGAAGCACTAGACTACATTTCCCCATATGATAGGCTGCCAAAGATAAACAACTAGATAGTCGGATCCCACTCATACCAAGCATTTCAATCATACACACAATATGCCCGATATGAGTAAATACAACATGGCATCACAACAAGACTCTACGACTCAAGTATTTATTCATTAGGCTCCAAGGAGCGAGATGTTACAAACATGGGTCTCATGACCCAACATTCAAAGCATACAATTCAAAGCACATGCGGAAGCTTAACATGTCTGAGTACAGACATCTACAAATGAAAAAGGCTGAGAAGCCTGACTATCTACCAGATCCTGCCGAGGGCACAAGATCATAGCTGAGGTATCAAGCTAACGTCGAAGTCCACGCGGGACTACTAGCGAGACTGACGTATCTCTGCAAAAACATAAAATAAGCAAACGTGAGTACAAATGTACCCAGCAAGACTTACATCAGAACTAACTACATATGCATCAGTATCAATAAAGGGGGTGGTGGAGTTTAACTGCAGCAAGCAAGCTTTGACTCAGTGGCTAACCTGAACTACGACTGCAAGTAACTCTTTTGAGGTGGCGCACACGAGTCCAAATATTAACCATTTCAATACACCACTATGGATCCGCTCCCGTCTTCCTACGAGAACGCCATCCATAGCACTCACGCCTATCTTGCGCATTTTAGAGTATCCACTTTCACTTGTCTATGAACTGTTATAGGCAACCCAGAAGTCCATTACCGCGGACACGGCTATTCGAATAGATGATGTTAACCCTGCAGGGGTGTACTTCTTCACACACGCTCTCACCACTTATCGCCGTTTACACGACATGTACTCGGCAACCTTCAAGCGGAAGCCCAGCGAGGGTGTCGGACACAGCCTACCTAAACACTCAAGTCTCTAGTCCAGGTTTATCGCCTATTCAAGTTCCATCCGCAGGGAGTCCAGCCGAGGTTTCCACATACGGCCCCGAACGATGTGAGCAGGGTTCCTGAGACACCAAACGGGCGCCCGGTACACCGTGCCACGTGCCTACCGCAACACAGCCCACCCCGACGGTCAGCGCTGCGTGCGGCCCCCAGCATACTACAAACACCAGAAACTACTTGCAACTCCTGGACAAAGGACAAGGGTGATTAAGAAGCCGAGAGGGTCCATTGGTTTCGGGCCCAATGAGGGTAGTAACTGTCTCATGGATCACAAACACAGAACTCAGTTCCTGAGGACGGCTTCAATGAGACAACCCACCATGTACTCCTACATGGCCTCTCACCGCTACCTTTACCAAATCGTGTTCACACACTTAGCTCACACACAGTAGGACATGTTCAACACCATTCCAATTCATTTCCGATAAATCAGACCCGACTCAACTCTAAGCAGTAGCAGGCATGACAAACAAGAATGAATGAGTAGGCACATCAGGGCTCAAACAACTCCTACTCATGCTAGTGGTTTCATCTATTTACTGTGGCAGTGACAGGTCATGCAGAGGATAAGGGGTTCATCTACCACAGCAGGTAACAGTTGAATCGATGTTGTCCTAATGCAGTAAAAGAGAGCAGGAGCGAGAGAGTAGGATTGTATCGGAATGAACAAGGGGGTTTTGCTTGCCTGGCACTTCTGAAGATATTATAGCTCTTCATCGGTGTCATCGAACTTATCGTCGAAACCACGTCTATCGAGAGGGGACAAATACTGGCAACAGAGAAAGAAACACAATCAATGCAATGCACAATATGATGCATGAATATGACATGGCAAAAAGGTATGTGGTTTGAGCTAATGCAACTAGCAGCAAGTTAAATGGAGTTGGTTTGAATCTAAGATTCAAATTCAAACTCCATATGTGCGTATTTAATGTCATTTATGCAAATTGCCCTGTACAGCAACTCTAGGTTGTTCAAACATGCAAGCAAATGCCATAAACAGATTCCTTGAATTTTTCTGATAATTTTTCATATATAATTTGTTTGATTTGGAGTTACGGTTGAATTGCTATGAATTTTTTAAGTTTGCAACATTCTCTGGAATTTCCTGATTAATAATAATTCCAGAAAATAAGTTATTGCGTCAGCATTAGGTCATGCTGACCTCAGCAGGTTAACAGACGGGTCCAGGTCAAACCTGACCAGTGGGGTCCACTGGTCAGTGACTAGGGCTGGTTAGTGTCAATGACAGGTGGGGCCGGGTCAACAGACACGTCAGCATGTCAATACTGACGTGTGGGGTCGGTCAACGTGTGACGTGGCAAAGTCAAAGTGACAGGTGGGCCCCTGGACTTAATCTAATCCTAAACAGAACTAATCAAGGTTAATTAAGGCGTGGGGCCCGTGTGTTAGTGAGAGTGGGGGTTAGTTAGTGGCGTCATTAGCAGCTAACGACATAGCCGCGTCAGCCCGCCGGCGTTTAGCCGCCGGCGACCAAAACAATGGCGGAGGCTCGCCGGAATTGAGCTACAGGCGGCGGCTGGACTCGCGGGGACCACCGGGACGTAGCCCGTGCTCCCCCGCATCCAGAGGAGTAGGTGGGTATCCTCGAGGTGCCGGAGCTCGGCGGAACGACGCTCGCGGCGGTGGCCGGGGTTCGGGCGAGGTCGGGATTGGTGCTACGGTGCACGGGAGGGCGAGTGGATGTGTGTGTTAGGCTCCTGGGGCAGCTAGGAGCTCGCTAGGCTCGTCGGACTGAGCGCAGCAACACGGCAGCGCCATGCCCGGCGTCCATGGCGGACGGCGGGGCTCGGTACGGTGGCTAGCACGGCCACAGCGCGGGAAAACCACGGGGAGAGAGGGGAAACGTAGGAGAGCTCACGGGGGGGCTAGCGGGGAAGACGGCGAAGTCGGGGAAGCTCTGGACGCGCCGAATCGGAGCCGGCTATCTTCGGTGCCCGTCGGTGAAGACGACGTCGGCGGCGACGAATGAGGGCCTCCGGGCGTCGCGTTTCTCGGTGCAGAGGGCAAGGCAGACGCGGCGGAGCTTCTAGGCTTAGCGGCAGGGCGAGGGGTGGTCGGTGACCTTGGGTACGGCGAACGGCGGCGATGGGCGCGCTCGGGCAAACGAGAGAGGGAGAACCAGGGGAGAGGAGAGAGCTCGAGGGAGAGAGAGAGAACGTGAAGGGGGTCGCGTGGCGTCCTCAGGGCAACGGGGAGACAGGCAGGGAGGCAGGAGGTGGCGCTACACGTGCGTGCGCGCTGCGGGCACACGCCCCTGTCCTACTGTCCCGAGGAGGAAGACGACAGGGAGGGCGCTGGTGGGCTGGGCTGGCTTTGCCCAGCTGGGCTGCTACAGTGCCAGGCCAGGTAGGCTTCCCAGGTAAGTTCCTCTCTCTCTCTCTTTTAATTTTGTTTTCTATTATTCTATAGTCTTTAGGGATTTGTTAAAAATACTTAGACACTTCCAAAAATCATGAAACTACTCATGATCACTGTTGGGAATATATCCTATAGTAAACATTTTAGTTTATGATTAATTGAGCATTTAAAATATTTAATAGCATTTATATGCCCAAATGCAAATAGAATATGATTTAATCCAGAGCCCAAATATGTCATGCAAAAATGAGCATCACCACTGGTTACTGTTTCCAGCTTTTTCCAAGAATGATGAACATTTTTTTAAAGCCATTTGGATTACTGGAAATATTTTGGTTGAACCTAGTGAATTCCTTTAATGCTAGGGTTTAGGCAATCCCCATTTCAAGTTTCTTTCAAAGTTTAAACATGATGCTCACATGAGGTTACTCTAATGCAATGCCAGAAGCTAGGGATGTGACAGTCAACTCGCAGTACGTGGGTGTGACGCCCTCAACAGCGTGCTGACGTCCTGCCGCCTCGTCTTCGAGCCCTGCTTCCGGCGCCGCCATCACCATCCAGCCTTTGGACGGCCACCGAGATGTTCTCTTCGTGTCTTCTGCCACTCGTAGCTCGCCTAGGCGCTCCTTTTGCCCTTTTCGCCTCCTTGGCCTACCTCCTGAAGAGAGGGACAAGAAAGGGATTACGGGCACCTTATCTCTTTTCAATTTTAAGCCCTCGGGCCTTAGCTGCATTTAAAACTTGTAATCCCATAATTCATGTTTTTCATTCTCTATGAACTGTACCTGAGTGGAATGTTTTTTTAGTGAAAAGGGGATGCTTGCCGGGTCACTTGTCTCATGGGTGGAACCCACGTCAAGGAGCAAATCCTTGATATCTTTAAGATAGACACTTCTTTTCCCGGCAGCAGGCCCTGCCGTCTTCCCATGTCGCTCGACCTTTCTCACGCTTTTAGCGGAGGCAGGGATGAGGCGGGTTCGGGCTCCTCGTTTCGTCCCTTTGCTGCCGCGACTACGACCAAACCTGGCCCCAGGAACGAGCCCTAGGGCCTAGAGTTAGGGGAGCACGGTAGCTTTTAGGAAGAAACGAGGTTTCGCATTCCTCAGTCCATAAGAGAATGCATGATAAGGGATGAAAAACTTATCTGAGATTGCAGCCCCCGGCATCTCTGGTTCGCCGTGGGTGAATCTTTGTACTTGTAGGCCCCGGCAACACTGGCTTGCCGGGTGCAGGCCCCGGCAACTCTGGCTTGCCGGGGTCCAGATGCTGGTCCGTCCTTCTTCTCTTTTTCGTCCTCAAGTGGTCTGGTCAGGACATGCAAGCCCTGCGAACCAAGGGAAACGAAAGAACGACAAAGGGACGCACACTCGACCTCTAAGCTAGGGGTTAGCCGCTACTAAGCACTATCAACCCTAACCAAGGACGAGACTCGATCTAGCATGCATGCTATAACTTAGGGCGCCAGCACTTCATTTATGCTCAGGGTCTGCGCCTGGCTTTGTACAAAGGATTACATGCAACAGCGACAAGACTTGTACAAAAGGTGGTTGCCGGAACAGGTTCCGACAAAAGCGCCTTACGGGTAAAACTTGCGAAGATGCCCAATATTCCAGGAGTTGCTCACCGGAATGCCATCTTCGGTCTCAAGGCGGACAGCGCCAGGCCTAGTGACTCGTTTCACCCGGTAAGGGCCTTCCCACTTCGGCGTCAACTTGTTAGAATTCTTGGCGGACTGAACGCGCCGAAGAACAAGGTCGCCTTTCTTGAGACTTCTGGCATTAACTTTGCGGCTATGGTAGCGGCGCAAAGCTTGCTGGTAGCGAGCAGCTCGCACAGCAGCCTGAAGACGGTCTTCCTCAAGGAGCAGCGCGTCATCTTCTCGCAGCTGCTCTTGCTCAAGCTCATCATAAGCGAGCACTCGAGGTGACCCGTATATGAGTTCCGTGGGGATAACTGCCTCTGCTCCATAGACTAGAGCGAAAGGTGTCTGGCCAGTGGCTCGATTTGGCGTCATTCTGATCGACCAAAGAACCACCGGCAGCTCCTCAATCCAGTTTCTTCCGCACTTGTGCAGCCGGTCGAAAGTCCTGGTCTTGAGCCCACGCAGCACTTCAGCATTTGCCCTCTCCGCTTGACCGTTGCTTCTGGGGTGAGCAACAGAAGCGAAGCAGACCTTGGCGCCAAGATCTTGGACGTACTGCATGAAGGTGCGGCTCGTGAATTGCGTACCGTTGTCGGTGATGATCCTGTTAGGGATCCCGAAGCGGCAAACAATCGACCTGAATAACTTGACTGCTGACTGTGCTGTCACCTTCCTCACTGCTTCCAGTTCCGGCCACTTTGTGAACTGTTCGATTGCGACGTACAAGAACTCAAAGCCCCCGAAAGCTCGGGGTAAGGGGCCGAGGATGTCGAGCCCCCAGACCGAAAATGGCCAGGATAAAGTGATCGTCTGGAGAGCTTGAGCTGGCTGGTGTATCTGCTTGGAATGGAACTGGCACGCTTCACACTTGGTTACTTGTGCAGTTGCATCCTGGAGGGCTGTCGGCCAGAAGAAACCTTGCCAGAACGCTTTGCCGGCAAGTGCTCTTGCGCCAATGTGGTGACCACATATGCCTCCATGTATCTCTGCCAACAGCTTTTGTCCATCTTCCCGGAGAATACACTTCAATTTCACACCGTTGAGTCTTCTTCTATACAGTGTGTTGTCGACAAACTGGTACATACTTGACTGGCGGGCTACTCTTTCCGCTTCTTCTTGCTCTTCGGGAAGTTCTCCTGTCTGAAGGAAACGGACGATCTGCTGTGCCCATGCTGGAGCTTGCGGCTCGACAACAAGGACTAAAGGCACATCCGCTGCTGCGGGAATATCCGCTTCTACGGCGAGAACCTGCGGTTCAGCCGGAGCTTGACGTTCCCCGGCAAGCTTGCCGAAGCAACACTTGTCGGGAGCATCTGCTTCGACGGAACAAACCCTGGGGTTTGCCGGAGCAAACTGCTCCTCAGCACTCTTGGCGTTGATCTTGGGGACCTTCTTAGCAGCGGCTTCGGGAAGCTCTGCCGGAAAATAGTCACCAGAAATCAACTTCCTCTTCTTGCTCTGTCCAGTTGATGGTGTTACAGACGGTTGAGTCAGCTTGAGCACAAAGATCCCAGGTTCCACAGGTAACTTGACTGCTGCGCACTTTGACAGGCCATCAGCAATGTCGTTCTGAGCTCTTGGAACGTGTTCCATCTGTAGGCCGACAAAGTGCTCTTCTAGCTTTCTCACTTCATCAACGTAGGCTTCCATCAATGGACTCTGGTAGCTCTTGTTCACTTGGCGGACGACAAGCTGCGAGTCACCCCCTTACAATGAGCTTCTTGATCCCAAGGTCTGCCACGATCCTGAGACCAGCAAGCAAACCTTCATACTCTGCAGTATTGTGTGTTGCTTGCTAATTGGGAAAGTGCATCTCGACCACGTACTTGAGGTGCTCTCCGGTGGGTGCGACAAGGAGCACGCCAGCACTGGCGCCTTGCAGCGAGAAGGCACCATCAAAGTACATCAGCCACTCTTTGCTTGCCTCCTTGACGGGGATGCTCGTCTCTGGAATTTCTTCATCTGGTGTTGGCGTCCACTCTGCTATGAATTCTGCCAATGCTCTGCTTTGGATAGTTGAAGTGCTCTCAAACTTGAGGCCAAAGCTTGACAGCTCCAGTGCCCACTCAACAATCCTGCCTGTCGCTTCTGGATTCTACAGTATCCTTTTCAGCGGAAAGCGAGTGACAACTGTAATCTCATGTGCTTGGAAGTAATGGCGTAGCTTTCTCGAGGCCATGAGAAGGCCGAAAAGCAATTTCTACACACCAGAGTACCTTGACCTAGCCCCCTGCAGAAGGGAGCTGACAAAGTAAACTGGGTGCTGCACCATTATCTTCTTCTGTATCTCCTCGCACACCTGCGCAGATCCATCTTTGTCGGGACCAGAGCTTGTCGGGGAAGCCCCCTCCTTGTCGCAGGATGTGCTTGCCGCGGTTGTCTGCTCATCATCTGCCTCCCTCTCCGCTACTAACGAAGCACTAACCACTTGATTGGTTGCCGCCAGATACAGCAGCAACTTCTCTTGTGGCCTAGGTGCGACAAGTATTGGAGTGGAGGACAGGTATCTCTTCAAGTCCTGCAGTGCAGCCTCCGCTTCCGGAGTCCATTTCATTGGACCTGCCTTTTTCAATATTTTGAAAAACGGCAGGGCGCGCTCAGCCGACTTGGAGATAAACCTGCTGAGAGCTGCCACGCAACCGGCAAGTCTTCGTACATCCTTGACGCGACCGCGGGGAGGTCTGTCTCCTTGCCGGTGCTTGGCCTTGCCGCGGCGTCCTCCCCGGGTGGGGCGCTTCGTGCCAGATCCTCCAGCACCTCCTTGGGCTTTCTCCTTGTCGCGTCGCTCGTACTCGGCCTTCTGCAGCTCGACAAGCTGCTCGACCTTCTTGCAACTCTGGAGGTCATGGCCCTTGGTGCGGTGTATCTTGCAGTACTGTTTGTTGGTGCCGTCCTGCTTGTCGGCGGCCGCCACAGCCTAGCAGTTGGTGCATGCGGCAACCTCCTTGCCTGAGCTACCAATCTTGGTTGTCTTGGCGCCACCTTCGTTGCCGGACTGCTCAACAACTAGCACATCTTTGCCTTTCTTCTTCCTGTTGTTCCGACGCCGGCTCTTATTTGCTGGGGCAGCATCTTCGCTGTCAGATCCTTCTGCTGCTGTATTCTCTCCGGGGAGTCTCCTCCCTTCCTCACCACGTGCACACCTGTCGGCCAGGGCATACAGCTCACTGACGTCTCTGATTTTGCACATCGCCATCTCCTCCCGCATCCTACGGTTACGCACGTTCTAATGGAACGCGCTGATGACCGCTGCAGGGTGGACATCTGGGATGTTGCGTTGTACTTGGCTGAACCTCTGGATGTACTTGCGCAGAGGCTCTCCTTCTTTCTGGGCGAGCAGGTGAAGGTCACTCTCTTGGCCATGAGGTTTGTGGCCGCCTGTAAAGGCGCCGACAAACTAATAACACAGGTCCGCCTAGGAAGATATGGAGTTGTCCGGCAAGTGCATGAGCCAGGACCTGACGTTGGGCTTGAGCACCAGCGGGAAGTAGTTGGCAAGGATCTTGTCGTCTCGCCCCCCGGCAGCTTGCACCGCGATGGTGTAGATGCTGAGGAACTCCGACGGATGCAACTTGCCGTCGTACTTCTCGGGTACGTCTGGCTTGAAGTTCTTCGTACTGGGCCACTGGACTTGCCGCAGCTCAGGGGTAAACGCAGGGCAACCTACCGCGTAGGGCAGGTCGCCTAGTTCCCCTGGCGCATGCATGTCGACAGTGGGCCCAGCGCGCCGGTCTGATTGATGCCGCGCTTCTCTTCGGCGCTCGATGCGAGTACGAGCGTCTTCTTGCTGTCGTTCGTGAAGAACTTGGCGCTGGTCGCGACGAGCTCGTGGATCTGATGACGCAGTGGAGTCGCTGTCGTGGTGGACCCGGTGAGTCGGTGATCTTGGCCTTCGGGGCGGAGAGTGCACGGTGGTCGCACCCCCACCAGTCTTGTCGCCACCGGCTCGCACCTGGCTGGCTTGTCGCGGCTGCGATGCAGTCGGCTGCCGCGGAGTGTCGCCGTTGGCGAAGCCGATGAGGCTCTGAATGGTGGCCCTCCAGTCGTCGATCTTGTCCGGCGTTGGAGGGAAATCTAGGAGCAGTTGTGCTCGCGCCAAAGCTTCCGCTGGAGTGGCGGGCAGCGGTGGCGAACGGTGCGAGGAGCGGGATATGCTCGGACTTCTAAATGTGTTAGAAGGAGCAATATCCCGTCCAGGTGACCGTGCATCGCTCGCGCCAGCATGTTGGCCTTGAGCGTTCCGAGATCCGCCAGTTCGATTTGGGTCCAGCAAGCGTATGGTACCGTGAGTACCATGACGCTGCCGGTCCCGCACCTCCTGAGATGGGCGCGGTGCATCCACGGACGCCCTGTCGTCGTGGGAGCCGGCTACGATGCCGACGGGCAGTGCAGCCTTGTCCTTTGACCTGGCGGCACCGTGGGCTCCCTCGTCGACGCCCGTTCTTCCGCCGGCGTCTTCCCCACCAGCCGTTTGCTCCGGCTGTGGTGGGTCTGTCGCGGGCGGATCGGCCGCCTCCGAGGCCTTCTTCTTCGGCGGCATGTCGATGAAGATGATGAAGATCTAGCTCGTGTGAACGCCGGATCAGGTTCACACAACCTCGACGCCCCCTACCTGGCGCGCCAAAGATGTCGGGGAAACTGCCTCCACGAGCACCTATGGGGACGGAGCCCCTTCTCGGTTCGGCGGGGGGCGGAGGTCGCACGAAGAGCGGATCGAGGCGAGGCACACGAGCAGTTTACCCAGCTTCGGGCCGCACAGATGCGTAAAACCCTACTGCTGCTTTGTGGATTGTATTGTGTTCTTGCTCGGGAGCGCTGAGTGCTACAGTAAACTCAAGCAGCTAACGAGACCGAGCGTGCTTCTGTCCGTCCTCCCCTTCCTACGTTGCGCATGGGCCTCCTTTTATATGCTCAAGGGGTCACCGACAGGTGGCAACGTAGGCAAGGGCAAAAATGGAAAAGGTGCTGCGGTTGGTACAACTACCTATACAGTGTATCATACCTAACCCTGACGGCAGGGGACAAGGGCATTAAATGCCCGTCTGCGTCGCCCAAACAGTGCAGAAAAGGGACCATCAGGGGCGCCACCGTTCGCCACGATGGCAATCTTGTCAGCGCCGCTTGCCACCGCGTACCCCTGGCTGCACAGCCTCCCGCCACGTACCCCTGGAAGGGTCCCAGAGCGACACGTTGGTGGGTGTGCTGGAGCGCAGGTACAGGGTAGTCGCTTGCCGCGGCAAACACCTTGCCGCGGTCGTTGTCTTGTCGCGTCCGGAAGCTTGTCGCTTGCCGGGCCTTGCCGGGACGCGTGGCGCGTCGCGGCAAGTTCCTTGAGATGACTTGGTTGGCCTTCTCGGCAAGCTCCTCTTGCCGGGGCTTTGTGCCTAGAGTGGCCTTCCCGGCAAGCTCCTCTTGCCGGGGCCTTGTGCCTTGAGTGGCCTTCCCGGCAAGCTCCTCTTGCCGGGGCCTTGTCTCCTTGCCTTGAATACTTTATTCTTGAATGGCTCCAGAGGAACCACGGAGGACCTTGGCGGTCACCTGGCAAGCCTTGCCGCGGGAGGCTGCGACTGCCCGTGCACATGTTCGGGATACTAGGGTACCCCTACACTAGTACACCGAGAATATACAATTCTTCTTTAAGAAATCCAGTAAGGAATGCAGTTTTGACATCCATTTGCCATATTTCATAATCATAAAATGTGGCAATTGCTAACATGATTCGGACAGACTTAAGCATTCCTACGGGTGAGAAGGTCTCATCGTAGTCAACTCCTTGAACTTATCGAAAACCTTTCGCAACAAGTCGAGCTTTGTAGACAGTAACATTACCATCGGTGTCAGTCTTCTTTTTGAAGATCCATTTATTCTCAATGGCTTGCCGATCATCGGGAAAGTCAACCAAAGTCCATACTTTCTTCTCATACATGGATCCCATCTCAGATTTCATGGCCTCGAGCCATTTTGCAGAATCTAGGCTCATCATCACTTCCTCATAGTTCGTCGGTTCGTCATGGTATAGTAACATGACTTCCAGAATAGGATCACTGAGGAAGTCCTGGATTAGGGGGTGTTCGGATGGCCGAACTATGCCTTCAGCCGGACTCCAGGACTATGAAGATACCAAGTTGAAGACTTCGTCCCGTGTCCGGAAGGATCTTTTCTTGGCGTGGAAGGCAAGCTAGGTGTGCGGATATTCAAGATCTCCTACTAATGTAACCGACTCTGTGTAACCCTAACCCTATCCGGTGTCTATATAAACCGGAGGGTTGTAGTCCGTATGACTACCATCATCATACACAATCATACCGTAGGCTAGCTTCTAGGGTTTAGCCTCCTTGATCTCGTGGTAGATCTACTCTTGTACTACCCATATCATCAATATTAATCTAGCAGGAGTAGGGTTTTACCTCAATCGAGAGGGCCCGAACCTGGGTAAAATAATGTGCCCCTTGTCTCCTGTTACCATCCGACCTTGACGCACAGTTCGGGACCCCCTACCCGAGATCCGTCGGTTTTGACACCGACATTGGTGCTTTCATTGAGAGTTCCTCTGTGCCGTCGCAATCAGGAAGGATGCCTCTTCCCGTCTTTAAAGACGGCGCCATTACGAAAGGAGCCTTGGCTGTCGGCCAAACTCTCCGGCTAGGTGGTTTTCTCACAACCGCCTGTTCGGCTGTTGCGCCGACGGTAACCTCCCGGGTCATCGAAAGCAACCTCCGCATCGGCTCAGAACTCGCTGAGCAATTGGATCCGATGGAGCTCTCTTCGGTTAACGAGCTCCTAGATCGTATCGCCGCACTGGGCGTCGCCACAAATTACGACCAGGTTGGGCTTAAACCCGATCTAAGAGAAATTAACTCTCCCCAGGTCACCCACCACGTTGCACTGGTGGAAACACAATGCAGCGAACCTTCATCTATCTTAAGCACTAGCTACGTCCGAATCCCCGAACCCTCCATACTGGATACCCGCGGAGGGGAGGATACAATCCAAGACCTGAGCATAAAATCAGGCAACGGGCTAGACTCATCGGATAACATCCAAGACTCCGGATCTCAGGATTCAAATGTTCTTCGTCCTCCGAACAGTAAATTGGGCGAGGTCTCAAATTCGACGACACCCGCCCGCCCGATCATAAGCGATCTTTCCCAAATCAGGCAAATGCCCGAAGAAACAGTACATCATTACTGGGCCAGATTCCTCCTGGTTATGAACAGGATAAAGGACTGTCGTGAGGGAGACGCAATCTCAATCTTTTGCAGTAACTGCACGGACGAGGGAATACTTAACGCTGTAAGTCGTCGTAATATTACACACTTTGCCGACTTGGCGTCCATAGGACAAAAATATTGTGCGATGGAAAAAAATTCAAAACCCTCCAGAGGGCATGGAACCGTACTGGAAAAGTGGCTAGATGGACCCTGCAAGATTCATAGTGCAGAGGACGCCACCCCAACTCACAGCCTCAGGGCATGTTGGATAATCCGGCAGGTGGCCAAAATTGGCGAGGACCTCCTAATTCCAGAGGTCGAAGGAAACCAGCCCAAGAATTTCAGTTCCGTTCTCACAGTCTTTGAGACTTTCGCATCGAATAACATGCGAAAAAGAACACTCCGCAGCCTCAGCGGAGTCTATCACGTGGCGTCAATAAACCCATGGAGTAATACTGCTATCACCTTCAACGCGAGTGACGAACCTAAATTTCGAACGGCCAGAGCACCAGCCGCATTGGTCCTCAGTCCCATAGTGGACGGTTGTCGTCTCGCAAAGGTACTCATGGATGGAGGCAGCGGATTGAACCTCATTTACGAGGAAACCCTTCAAAAGATGGAAATAGACTGGAACCGCATGGAGCGAAGCAGCACAACCTTTAGAGGAATAATTCCCAGTCAGGAAGCACGCTGCACCGGAAAATCACACTAGATGTGGTATTCGGCACGCCGGATAATTACAGGTCCGAACAAATCACCTTTTAGGTGGCCCCATTCAAAAGCGGATATCACGCTATATTAGGACGGGAGGCATTCACAGTTTTCCAAGCTATACCCCATTACGGGTACATGAAGCTCAAGATGCCTGGACCAAACGGAATTATCACTCTCGCTAGTGATCCGGACATAGCACTCCGCGCCGAAAACAAGATAGCCGCATTGGCCCTCGAGGCACTGTCCGAACCTAAGCGGCAGGAGAACTGACTGCGCTGCGATCCATGGTCAATAGGGATGATGTGATACTCGATAAGAGATCCAAATCCACATCCTTCAAACCAGCGGACGAAATAGTCAAATTCCAGGTCCACCCAACGGACCCCGGTAAAACAGCCTCCATTGGGGCACGACTGAACCCTAACGTAGACGCCGCACTGCGAGAGTTCCTACGAGAGAACTGGGACATCTTTGCTTGGCACCCCTCAGATATGCCAGGAATCCCACGCAGGCTGGCCGAACACAGCTTAAACATCCACAAAGGATTCAAACCTGTCAAACAAGCCCTTCGGCGTTTCTCCGAACCAAAGAGACAGGCCATGGGAGAGGAGCTAGACAAATTATTGGAGGCCGGATTCATCAGAGACATAAAACATCCGGACTGGCTAGCAAACCTAGTGATGGTACCAAAGAAGGACAAATCCTGGCGCCTGTGTGTCGACTTCAAAGACCTTAATAAGGCTTGCCCAAAGGATCCGTTTCCCCTCCCTCGAATAGATCAAATTATCGATGCCACTGTAGGACACGATTCACTGTGCTTCCTCGACGCATACTCCGGTTACCATCAAATAAAGATGGCAGAGTCAGACCAAGCTGCAACGGCATTCATCACACCATACGGCCCATTCTGCTTCAACACAATGCCCTTTGGGCTAAAAAACGCCGGCGCAACATATCAGCGCATGATTCAAACATGTCTGGCAAACTAGATCGGCAAAACAGTGGAGGCCTACGTAGACGATGTGGTCGTAAAATCAAGACATGTCGAATCTCTAGTAGACGACTTGAGGCTTACATTCGACAACCTCCGAAAATACGACATTAAGCTCAATCCGGAAAAATGTGTTTTCGGCGTTCCAGCCGGAAAGCTCCTGGGCTTCATTGTATCCGGTAGAGGAATTGAAGAAAATCCAGCTAAAATCCAAGCTTTGTCACAATTGGACATCCCAAAAGACCTCAAACAAATACAGAAACTCACCGGATGCGTGGCGGCTTTAGGAGAAAAGGCGTTGCCCCTTTATCGCCTCCTTAGGCGCACCGAACACTTCGAGTGGACGGACGCTGCAACGGCCGGACTCGAGGAAATAAAGCCCATCTTGGCAACAAATCCCGTCCTGGCTGCGCCAAATACTGGCGAACCCATGCTATTGTACATTGCCGCAACTCATCAAGTTGTTAGCGCAGTACTCGTCGTCGAACGGGTAACGGACGGACACAAACTCCCCCTTCAAAGGCCGGTTTACTACGTGTCCACTGTCCTCACACCATGCAAATCACGGTACCCGCATTACCAAAAGATTGCATACGCGGTGTTCATGGCATCCCGGAAGCTACGACACTCCTTTCAAGAGTGTTCTATAACGGTAGCCTCGGAAGTACCACTCAACGATATTATCAACAACCGCGACGCAACAGGCCGGATAGCAAAATGGGCCATAGAGCTCCTACAGTTCGACATAACCTACAAACCACGACGAGCCATCAAATCGCAAGTCCTAGCCGACTTCATCGCCGAATGGACAGAGGCCGAACTCCCTAAAGAGTACGGCACATACTCAAACTGGATCATGCATTTCGACGGCTCCAAAATGTTGGCCGGACTAGGGGCTGGCGTCGTTTTGACGTCCCCTACAGGAGACACAGTCCAATATGTACTCCAGATTATGTACACCGACTCCAACAATGCAGCCGAATATGAGGCCCTTCTACATGGTCTCCGGATGGCAGTATCCATGGGCATTTGTCGGTGTACTAAAGTAGGGGTACCTTAGTACCCCAGACTTGTGCACGGGCAGTCGTAGCACCCTGCGGCAAGGCCCGCCCCGGAAGCGCCAAGAGAAGACCAAGCATTCAAGACAAGGCCCCCGGCAAGAGGAGCTTGCCGGGCCAAGAAGACAAGGCCCCCGGCAAGAGGAGCTTGCCGGGCCAAGAAGACAAGACCCCGGCAAGAGGAGCTTGCCAGGACGACTGAGCCCATGTAAGGCCATCCAAGAACAAAGTATACGAGACAGAAGATCGAGCCCCCGACAAGAGGAGCTTGTCGGGAAGGCCGAACCCAGGCACCGCAAGAGAAGCCCGCCGTGGCGCGCCAAGCGCCCCGGCAAGGCCTGATAGCTAGCACGCTATCAGGCACAGGAAGACGACCCCCGCGGCAAGCCACTTGCCGCGGCAAGATCGCCACCTCAAGACTGCGCTCCAGCTCGCCCGCCACGCGTCGCTCCGGGGCTTCCCCCGAGGGCACGTGGCGAGGCACCGCGCAGCCTGGGGCATGCGGTGGCATGCAGCCGCCATCGTGGCGAACGGTGGCGCACCTAACGGTCCGCCTCGGTGCTGTCCGGGCGACCGTGACGGGCATTTAATGCCCTTGTCCCCTACCGTCTGAAGTAGGTATGATAACACTGTGCCGCACTGTAGCACCACCGTTCCCACACTATTACAGCTACCACCCCTTTTACACTTTTACCCCTTTCTCTTACGTTGACACCTGTCGGTGACCCCTTTGCGCTATAAAAGGAGGCCCGTGTGCAACGTAGAGGGGGTTCGGTTCGGTTCGGTTCCGGAAGGGTTCCGTGGGGTTCGGTTCGGAGATTCGGCATCCAGACAGCCATACGCTCGGGGCAGCTAGCTCTCCAAGCTCCTGAGCTCCCCAGTTCAATACAACCAAGCAGGAGTAGGGTTTTACGCGTCCATCGCGGCCCGAACCTGGGTAAACCGCTCGTGTGCCCGCCTCGATCTGCTCTCTGTGCTCCCTCCGCCCCCCTCACCGGACAACGGAAGGGGCTCCGGCCCCATAGGTGCTCGCGGGGGGACGCCCGTCCGCCCCGACATCTTTGGCGCGCCAGGTAGGGGGCGGCACCGGGGGACCGCCCGCTCCTGCGGATCCCAGGATCCGTCCAGTCGAAGCAGGTGCCCCCGATAAGCCTTGCCCCGGCGAGCAGATCAGCAGCCTGAACGCTGAGGAACAGCCCGCTCCTGCGGATCCGAGGATCTGTCCAGTCGAAGCGGGGGTTCCCGACAAGCTGCGGCGTTCCTTCCCACGGGCTCGTGTGCGGCCCTCCTCGAGTATCCACTCGCGCAGAGACTGGGCAAGAAGCAGCTGCTCCTTGAGGAGGACCGCCTTCTGGCCGCTGGGCGAACGATTCGCCTCCAGCGAACTCTGCGCCGCTCCCGTAGCCGCAGAAGTTAGCGCCAGAAGTCACGAGAAAGGCGACCTCGTTCCCCGGCGCGCCTCGTCCGCCGGGGTGCCGAACGAGTTGACGCCGACCGTGGGAGGAATCTCGCCAGCGCGGTTGCCGGAACCCGTTCCGCCAACCATCCCCTCTGCCCAAGTCTTGCCGCAGTTGCATGTGATCCTTGGCGCAGAGAGGGGGCGCGGATCCCCAAGCATAGCTACGCCTAACTCCGGAGGGTCGTGAGGCCCTGCCCCCTCACCTACCCCCAGGATGGGCTGGATGCTGCCCAAGGAGGTTTTACCCCACCGGGCGGCAAGCGATAAGAAAAGATAAGTTGCCGGAGCTCGAGCAATTGCTCCTTTAATTTTTAAGAGTTATCTCCCTCGAACGACCGAGCCTGGGTTGAGAGGCCTGAGCGCGGAAGGACCGGCACGAGACTGGTTGCGCCCTCGTTTTGTTTCGAGTCCGCTCAACGACTCGAGTGTGCTACACCCCGAGTAGCGTCCTCACTTTGTTTCGAGCTCGCCCGGCACCCTAATCGTGCTGCGACCGCAGTCGCACCGTTTACTTTGCCTCGAGCCTGCTCAACAATCTGAGTGAGCGGCAACCAGCCGCGGCGAGGTTTCTTGCCGGTGGCAGCCCCGCCAGCGGGTCGCTGACGTCCCGCACTCGGCACCCGTGGCAAGGCGGAGGCCTACGCCGGCAAGTCCCCGAAAGCGTAGGGCGGAAACAAACAAGGCGCCGGTCGAGTAGAGGGGATGACAGTGCGATGCATAGCCTAAGATGAAAAGTTATATTACAAAATGCCTTACTGCTGCCCTAACCAGCCGTTTCCGTGGCTTATTTAACAGCGGCAGGGAAAGGGAGATAGAAGAAAGGGGCAGGCGGCCTAATCTACGCGGTCGCCCTCGATCCTCTTGACCCCGGCCGCTTTCTTGACAATAGGGGCGATGAGGGCCCGGATCCCCGTCAGGTCTGCGTTCTCCGGCAAGGGCCTGAGGACGTTGGTAAGCCTGATGTCGGGATTGCGGAAAACGATCTTCACCAGCACCCTCTCGAGGGCCCCGGAGATGGCCTCCCGCATCTCGTCGGCCCGCTCCTTCGGGAGCGACGTTCGGAGGTGCTGGAGCGCCTGCACCACCCCCTGAAAGAAGGAAGTGAGCTTGGCGCTGGGCGCGACGTCCTCGTCGGTGAGGGACTGGTGGCCCTCGATCCCCAGCAGCGTCAGCTCCTTGTCGATGGTGGCGGCGATGTCGACGAGGCCCTCGGTCCACCGCTCCACTGTGTCCCTGAAGGTGTTCTGGGAAACGGCGGCGCGCCTTAGCAGCTCCTCGTTGCCGTCGGCCTCCTTCCGTAAAGCCGCCTCCTGCTCCTTAGCGCTGTCCAGCGCCTTGCCGAGCGCCTCCAATTTCAGTTCCAGAGTGGAGTTGGAGTTCTTGGCGGCGTCGAGCTCCCGGATCTTCTCGGCGAAGCGACCCTGAAGCTCGCCAAGGGTGAGCACACCCTTCTCGCGCTCCTGCCGGAGCGCGGCGAGCTCCTCGCCCTTCGCCTTGAGGTCGGAATCGAGCTGCGCCACCCTCGCCTCCAGCCCCTTCTTGGTGATCTCAGCGGCTGCGGCAGCGTCCCGCGCCTTCTTCAGGTCTCCACTGAGCGCCCGCTCGCGCGCGGCAGCCTCCTCCTCGTGGTCGGCGAGGCTGGCCGTTTTCAGCACCAGCTCGCCTTCCCGCGCGGATAACTCCGCGGCGGCAAGCCTCTGCTGCTCCTCGGCCTCCCCGTCGCCCACGGGGATATCAACGCCGTCCGCCTCCTGAGCGCCGGCAACGTCGTCGGCATCGCCACGCGCGCCCTCCTCGACGACGACCTCAGCCTTCATCGGATCCGAGGCGGGCGCCGCGCTCGCCGCGGCCAGGGGATCGTCGGCCACGTCCCCCGTCGGAAGGTCCTCCCTTGCCGGGGATCTCTCCCTTGACGGGGTAGCAGACTCGGTCGGCACGGCGGAGGCGCCCTCTGGACGCGCCCGCCGGAGCTGCTCCGCTCCTGCCCAAAAGCAACAACTTCGCATCAACAATAAGAAGAGGGAGGGCTCGCGTACGCGCCAAGCAGCAAGAGCGAGTTATGTGCTCACGCTGGGGGCTGCGTTGCGAGCTGCCCTGAGGATCCCTTGCCGGGTCCGGTAAGGGCGCCTCCGACACGACCTCGCTTGCCGGGGGAGATTCGTCATCAAGGATGACCCACGGGATCCTCGATCTCTTCGCTCTCCTCTGGGCCAGGGTCCTGAGAAGGGGACCGGGTCAGGGGAAGGGCGAACGAGCTGTCGAACAGGACGAACCATCAGGGAAAAAGATATGAGCTCCATGGGGAACTTACTCTCCGTCCTCCTCGTCGTCGGAGCTGAGCGCAGAATAGTCGAAAGCCGGCTCGACCCTGGCGCGGGGGGGCAGGGGAGTGGGCTCCCGAGGCCGCTTGGCGGGGGCAGTAGACGACTCCGCCCCCGTCGACGCCGCGGCACGGGGCGCAGCGGCAACCGAAGCCCCAGCCCGCGAAGACCCCGCTCCCGCTGCCGACCCGGCCCTGCGGAGGCGCCTCCTCGGCTGGGCCAGGGGCTCCGCCTGCGACGAGCCGCCCGGAGGCCGCAGGAAGGCAACGCCGACCTCCGACAAGCCACTCGCGTCTTGGGCAGGCTCGTCCTCGCCGCCGTGCCCGGCTGGTTCCCCCTGGTCGACAAGTTCCATCGGGTCGGCGAGGCTCTCCGCCTCCGCCGCCTCCGCCTCGGCCACGGTGAACCCAGCTTCGCCCGCGGCCGCGGCGGCCGCCGCCTCCTCCATCCTGGAGGCAATGTAAGCCAGCTCCGCCGCGGTGGTGGCTCGGATGAGGCCATCCTTCTCGGCGGGATCGACTGGCTCCTCCTCCAGGCCGTCGAAGAAGGCCCGCACGACATCATCCGGCGGCTCCTGCCAGGTCGCGTTGACCCCGTGCGAGTCGCACAATGGCATCACCGCAAGGATATGGCTGAGCGACGAGTTGTTGCACAAGAGAACGACGCCCGGCGGCAGCCGGAACCACTCCGGGTGGTTAGGGTCGTACTTGAACAACTCCTTCAACATTGCGTCGTGCTCCAGCACGGTGAAGTTGAAATTGAGGCCCGGACGCAGCCTCATGATGTCCGCCGCGTTCTGGAACTCCCAGGCCGGCTTCCCCCTCTCTTGCAGGGGGGCGATCCGGCGGCGAAGGAAATCCGCGCCGACGGCGCCGACGGTGAGGCCAGCGAGCCTGAGACGCAGGATCCGGGTGATGGCGATCTTCAATCTGGCATCGTCCGGAGACACCTCGCTCCAGCCATCGCCGCGCACCACCGGAGTTCGGCGCACGACGGTGAACGGCTGCGGATGGTCCTCGACGATCAAGCACCATTCCGCCCTCCACTCCTCCCACCTGCCACGGAGGTCCCCGCCCAAGTAGGCCTCCTTCTTGCCGGACCGGGAAACCCAGGCGATCCCACCGGACAGCGGCTCTCCTTTCTCCACCCGAGGGACAAAGAAGTGCCGGAAGAGGGCCACGTTGGGACGAATTCCGACGAAGTTCTCGCAAAGGTGCGTGAAGACCGCCATTGTGAGGACGGCATTGGGGGTGAAGTCGAGGAGGTGGAGGCCATAGGTGCTCATGATTTCAGAGAAGAACTCCGAGTAAGGCGGGCAGAGCCCGCAGTAGAAGAAGACGACAAAGAAAGGATACCCGGTCGGGTACTGCTTCTGGGCTTCGGCGGGGAGCACTCGCGTGCGCGGATGCGCTCGCGTCTTCGTCGACCAGAAAAGGGAGTACTTGTCCCTCAGCTCCACCGCGCCGAGCTGGGGGGGAAACGTCGCCGTCGCCTTCCGAAGCGCTTCAAGCCGTAGCGCCTCGGCCGATTTCGCATCCTTCCCCTTCGCCTTATCGCTCTTCGGGGCCATGGCGGGGGCGGGGGAGGGGGATCGTCAAAGCTGACGACGACGGGCGCTCCAAGGACAGATCGCTGCTGCCTCTGGGAGAAGGAGGTGGCAGAGGTTTTAGAGAGGTGGTAACCGAGGGAAAGGCGAACCGCCCCTACTTTCCTCCGCTACAAGAGGAAGAGGTGGGGGAGGGGGGGACGCTTCGCCTCTCTGAATCGAGAGATCGTGCGCGACGTGACGCGCGCCTGCGCGGTTCAGCCCCGCGCACGCCACCCACGTCACGCTCACCCCGCACGCCTCGCCCCCACGACGCCGCGGTAAGCGCGCGCCGCCTGGGGAAGGCGCGGCGGATGCGGAGTTAAGGAGCAGCGCGACCAAGGCCATGCGTGCCCGTGCACCGTTAGGGCCTGGCCCAACAACGCTCGGCACCATGTGTGGCCCAGGCCCGGCGGCTCCTGTCGGTGTACTAAAGTAGGGGTACCTTAGTACCCCAGACTTGTGCACGGGCAGTCGTAGCACCCTGCGGCAAGGCCCGCCCCGGAAGCGCCAAGAGAAGACCAAGCATTCAAGACAAGGCCCCCGGCAAGAGGAGCTTGCCGGGCCAAGAAGACAAGGCCCCCGGCAAGAGGAGCTTGCCGGGCCAAGAAGACAAGACCCCGGCAAGAGGAGCTTGCCAGGACGACTGAGCCCATGTAAGGCCATCCAAGAACAAAGTATACGAGACAGAAGATCGAGCCCCCGACAAGAGGAGCTTGTCGGGAAGGCCGAACCCAGGCACCGCAAGAGAAGCCCGCCGTGGCGCGCCAAGCGCCCCGGCAAGGCCTGATAGCTAGCACGCTATCAGGCACAGGAAGACGACCCCCGCGGCAAGCCACTTGCCGCGGCAAGATCGCCACCTCAAGACTGCGCTCCAGCTCGCCCGCCACGCGTCGCTCCGGGGCTTCCCCCGAGGGCACGTGGCGAGGCACCGCGCAGCCTGGGGCATGCGGTGGCATGCAGCCGCCATCGTGGCGAACGGTGGCGCACCTAACGGTCCGCCTCGGTGTTGTCCGGGCGACCGTGACGGGCATTTAATGCCCTTGTCCCCTACCGTCAGAAGTAGGTATGATAACACTGTGCCGCACTGTAGCACCACCGTTCCCACACTATTACAGCTACCACCCCTTTTACACTTTTACCCCTTTCTCTTACGTTGACACCTGTCGGTGACCCCTTTGCGCTATAAAAGGAGGCCCGTGTGCAACGTAGAGGGGGTTCGGTTCGGTTCGGTTCCGGAAGGGTTCCGTGGGGTTCGGTTCGGAGATTCGGCATCCAGACAGCCATACGCTCGGGGCAGCTAGCTCTCCAAGCTCCCGAGCTCCCCAGTTCAATACAACCAAGCAGGAGTAGGGTTTTACGCGTCCATCGCGGCCCGAACCTGGGTAAACCGCTCGTGTGCCCGCCTCGATCTGCTCTCTGTGCTCCCTCCGCCCCCCTCACCGGACAACGGAAGGGGCTCCGGCCCCATAGGTGCTCGCGGGGGGACGCCCGTCCGCCCCGACAGCATTCAACGCCTGGAAGTACGTGGGGATTCAAACCTCGCGATATCCTAGATAAATGGCGACTTCGACGCCAAAGACCCAAAAATGGCAGCCTATCGCAACGCCGTATTAAAAATGTCAGCTCGGTTCGAGGGACTAGAGTTTCACCATATAGCCCGAGAAAATAATCAGGCAGCGGACGTCCTGGCATGCATCGGAGCAAAACAAGATGCCGTCCCCCCCAATATCTTCTTAGAAAGATTATTCAAACCATCTGTAGCATGGGAGGGGGAACCCTCGGATAACAGTCCGGACACAACCGCACAACCAGACGCCGAGCAATCTGACATAATCGGAGGCCCTGCCACCGAAATCACGCCTTCAGCCCACGTAATAATGGCGGTCATCGCCCCGTGGACAGAACCATTCCTAGCCTACCTCATTAGGCAGGAACTCCCTGAGGACCAAAATGAGGCACGCTGCATAGTGTGGCGATCTAAAGACTATAAAGTCCACGAGGGAGAGCTATATAAGAGAAGTACTACAGGAGTCCTTCAAAGATGTATCTCCGAAGAGGAAGGGCGGAGTCTATTGGCCGAAATTCATGCCGGACTCGGTGGCCACCACGCTGCAGCTCGGTCCCTCATAAGCAAGGCTTTCCGTACAGGCTTTTATTGGCCGGCGGCCCGAGCAGACGCCCATGATCTAGTCAAACGATGCGTTGGTTGCCAGCTTTTTGCCAACCAAAGTCATATGCCACCCAATGCCCTCCGAACTATCCCCATCACTTGGCCTTTTGCGGTCTGTGGACTTGATATGGTGGGACCCCTTAAAGGTGGAACCCACAAGAAAAAATACCTACTGGTCATGGTGGATAAATTCACCAAATGGATAGAAGCCAAGCCTGTCAAGACGGTCAATCCGGACCTGTGATAGACTTCATATCCGGGGTCATACACCGTTACGGTGTTCCCCACAGCATTATCACCGATAACGGCACAAACTTCACCTCGGAGGAAGTAAAGCTGTGGTGCAGAAACATGGGCATTAAGCTCGATTATGCTTCTGTCTATCACCCACAAACTAACGGTCAGGTCGAACGCGCAAATGGTCTCATCATGAGCGGCATCAAACCCAGACTAGTGCGGTCCCTCAAGGAATCTAATACACACTGGGTAGAGGAGCTCGACTCCATGCTCTGGGGGCTGCGAACTACGCCAAATCGTACCACTGGATCCACTACATTCTTTATGGTGTACGGCGCAGAGGCAGTCCTGCCCTGCGACATAATTCATGACTCACCTCGAGTGCGCATGTACGAAGAAAGAGAAGCCGAGCTTGATCGGCAGGACAACCTGGACGCCTTGGAGGAGGAGCGCGACGTGGCTAAAGCCCGTTCCGCATTTTATCAACAGCAGGCTCGAAGATATCAAAGCAGAGAAGTATGGGCCAAAAATTACAACGTTGGCGAACTAGTTCTACGCCTGCCGGATAAGAAAAAGGACAAACTCAAGCCCAGATGGGAAGGTCCCTTCATAATTGACCAAGTCCTGACTGGCGGAGCGTACCGCCTGCGAGATGCGTCGGATAACCGACTCGAGCCGAATCCATGGAACGCCACACGTCTCCGAAGATTCTATGCCTAGCGCCGAACTCGGGGTTTGTCTCCTTCCTCTGTCCATTTTTATATATTTTTCTGTTTTTATTGTTGTTTCCTCCCACTCTTTCATTTTATAGACTTTAAAGGCTCATCATACGACGCGCCACCCGCGCTCTGTAAACCTGGGGGCTTCTTTAACAGAAGCTTGTTTATATGGGTTTCATGCCCAACGCATGCGTCAGACTTCCGCATGCACCTTTTCTTCGCCATTATATGCATCGATATGACTTAAGTTTTGGCCAAGCTGGGTTGCCTGGCTCCTGTGCTTACCCCTACGTTCCTGATTGTTCGGCTAGGCAGTAAAGGGAGCACCTCTGCGATTGTTACTGCCGGATAAGTCGGATGTGTACCTCAGACTAGGTGAAGCCGAAAGCTAGCGTTCTTAAGGGAATATTCGGTCGGCGAACTAAAGATGAACCTTTTTACTTATACATGCCCCCAGATGTTTTCCTGCACTTGCAGTCCGGACGTGCACTTCAGGGCACGCCACCCCAGCGAAAGGAACCCTTAATGGAACTATTCTCTCTCGAAGATGTTTCTTACTAACCATGTAATATAACATAACTAGTTGGGCACTTGTCTGATAAAGCACTAATGACGCCTACGTCTGGTCTCCACGCATACCTCGGTTCTTATATAGCTGTTATGGTATTCGGACACACTCCGGACCGTCAGGTCCCGAGGTTGAAGCGAAAAGGTCGGCAACGACAAACGATCTACAATCCGGCTAGAAGGCATTTCACATGTCAATTATAAATTACATAGTCATCTTGACTGATTGTATTCCTCCTCTATACCATCTAATAGGCTGTCTAATTTATAGTCCTGCTGAGAATACCTTGCGGCCAATTCTACCTGGCCATACACTAAGCTCACAGGGATCTCCTTCCCGTCAGGCCCCACTGGTCCGACCTCAGCCATGTGATTGGGGTCCGACTTCGTAAAACGGGTCTTCACCATAGCCCAGGCCTCCCTAGCGCCTTGTCGGCAGGCTGATATCTTCCACAATAGGAAGCGCCGCCGAACTCCCTTCAGCTTCTCCGCAACCTCTCCAAGGCCCTCGGGCGTGGGATGGGCAGGCCATAAGGCTTGGGCAACACCTCGCATCGCCTGCCGAATTCGCTCGTGCAGTTGCAGGAGTTCGGGAAGTAGGTCACCCGTAGAACCGGGCATCTCCTCCGCAGGACGACCTGTGAGCATACCTACAGACAATACTCTGTTATTCGACTTCCTCGCCGAACTCATTCTTCAAAGTTCGTTCAAGCACTTACTAAATATGCCGCGTCGAAGCCGCTGATTCTCCTTCATGGAGTTCGACAGCTGGCCACGAACGTCCTTCAGTTCAACATCCAGCTTGGTGTTGGCATCCTAAAGATCATTCTTCTCTCGCCTCACCCTCGTCAACATACTCTCACTGGCCTTTAACCGGCGTAAGAGTTGTTGCCTCTCCGGATCAAGTCCGGCGTAATCTGCAACATGAATTGTCAGAATTGCACCCATGCCGCACAATACTAACCTTTCGAAGTGTATCCTACCTAAGGGGGTCCCTTTGGGCTCCTCTGTTGCGGCTAGTGCGGCCTCTAGTTGGGCCTTGCACTTTTCCAGCTCCTGGGACAGCACGGTGTTCTTCTTAGTAAGAACCTGCATGTTATATGATCCTTAAATCAGTTACTTTAACTGTTTCAAGTCTCGGGGGCTACTGGTATATACATATATTTACCCAAAACTTTCTTACCCGTATGTCTTTCACATACTGTTCCGTGGCTTTGGCTAAACCATCTTGAGCGGCACGAAGGTACGCATCTCCCGAATTAAAGGCATCTAAAGCCTCTCGGGAGAAACAAGCATCGCGTAGAACTGTTCGGCGACGCCTGTGGTTCATGGCACTCTCCACTTCTGAATTAGTGGCAGATAGCCGGTCTGCATCCTCTGTTGGAGGAGCGTCCGGTACGCGCCTGGTGCTCGTCCCCGCTTTCGGACCAGACGTTGGAGCCTGGCTGGTGGAGGCGCGGTTGGCAGCCTCTCCGGATACAGTCCGACGAGGCCTCTTCGTCCTGGAAATAGCACGGATGTTAACATGCCTTGACAGGATAACACCGGGGGAACAAAGGGCACGTTATACCTTTGTGTCGGAGCCTCAGTCCGGACTACATTTCTTTTCGCCCCACGGGGCCCTACGGCCCCTAGTTGGCTGGCCGCTGCAGGTTCGGCCTCCCGCCTCGGAAATCTCCCCTGCAAAATACGGTTGTCATTTGAAATGCCGGAATATGTGAATGTGGAATCTCTCTTGAGGGAATAAAACAGTCCGGTTTCTGTCACCTGGGAGGCCGGGATTAACCCGGGGTAATTGGCCGTAATGGCCACCAAGGTATTGTCCTTGCTTAACTGGTGGAACACCCCATCGATGAGCTCCACCGATATGTCCGGATCCTCTTCGGAGTCCGGATCGAGGGACCGTTCTGGGTCCTCAGGCTGTGGAGGGCGGCTGTTGATATCCTTTACCTCCTGTCGCAGCTCCTACATTGAAATCGTCAAATTACGTATCTAGTCACGGGAGCATTAAATAAACAGGCAAGTGCAATTGTTCACTTACCCAACTTGGAGGTTCGTACATGGTGAATCCGGCCCGCGGGTTGACGCGGAGGAAGTCCTCCTTTTCTCCCTTGTACAAAGATGTTAAAATCTTTACTAGAGCGGCAGCTGTGGCTGGCCCCTTACGGCCGTAACTGGTGGCGTCATCCTCCCCGTTGAAATCCCACATGGGGTGGCCTCTATATTGAAGCGGTTGCACCCCCCGCATAATGCATATGGCCATGACTCCAATCATGGTTAGTCCGGAATGAGCCAACAGCCTTATCTGGCCCATCAGATAAAGGACGTCTCTGTCGTTTTCTCTCCGAGAGCTTCGCGGACGCCGGCTCAAGCGTTTCTTCAATGGAGCGCTGTTAAATTCGGGGAGACCGACCCGGATAGGGTCCGGTAGCGGGACATCGTCTATGTAAAACCATTCCGAGGGCCAATCCTCGGACGCCTCTTTTGGGGTTCCGGATGGGTATCCGGTCTCGGCGATGCGCCATACCTCGGCTCCGCCCACTTGATATATAGACCCCTTTTGAGAACGGGGCACCAAGCAGAACAACGTCTTCCACAGCGCAAAATGAGTCTCGACCCCTAAAAATAGCTCGCAAAGGGCAACGAAGCCCGCAATATGTAGTACGGAGCCGGGCGTGAGATTGTGCAGCTGGAGACCGTAGAACTCCAGAAGCCCGCGGAGGAATGGATGAATTGGAAATCCCAGTCCCCTTAAGAAGGGACGAGGCACACCCGCTCTCCTTTAGAAGGATTGGGGGTGCTCTCCGCTTGCTTTCCGTCGTTGTAGGTGGCGAGTCCGGCTCGGACCGGGACCATACATGCCTGGGGAAGGAATCCCTTGGTCTGCAGCGACACTAACTCGCTGTGTGGGTGATGGTGCAACTCTCCCAGTTTCCAGATTTAGGACTGGAGGGGCAAGAGGAGGGGCTACGACGGCTGGCCATGTTGGAATGGACCTTTGCTGGAGACGCTCTGATGATAACTCGCGGAGGGGAGAAGATGTGGTCTGGATCTAAATCCCCGTCCCGTTAAATAGGCGGCTCGTTTATGTGACTAAGGGTGTGGATGTAAAAACACCCCAGGCTTTTCGCATTCGTTCAACACGTGGAAGACGGCCATTATTGGGCATTGAAGCCGAGGAGCGCTACATTACAAAAATCAGACATTATTCGGACAGGTACACAGGATTCGGAGGAGGAACCCGCCTTGCAATGCCGAAGAAAAATTTGCGCGCCGGACTCGTCGTCATTGAAGCCTGGTTCGGGGGCTACTGAGGGAGTCTTGGATTAGGGGGTGTTCGGATGGCCGAACTATGCCTTCAGCCGGACTCCAGGACTATGAAGATACCAAGTTGAAGACTTCGTCCCGTGTCCGAAAGGATCTTTTCTTGGCGTGGAAGGCAAGCTAGGTGTGCGGATATTCAAGATCTCCTACTAATGTAACCGACTCTGTGTAACCCTAACCCTATCCGGTGTCTATATAAACCGGAGGGTTGTAGTACGTAGGACAACCATCATCATACACAATCTACCGTAGGCTAGCTTCTAGGGTTTAGCCTCCTTGATCTTGTGGTAGATCTACTCTTGTACTACCCATATCATCAATATTAATCTAGCAGGAGTAGGGTTTTACCTCCATCGAGAGGGCCCGAACCTGGGTAAAATAAAGTGCCCCTTGTCTCCTGTTACCATCCGACCTTGACGCACAGTTTGGGACCCCCTACCCGAGATCCGCCGGTTTTGACACCGACAATCACCGTACCACTTTGGTGTGGAACGTATTCTTTTTACCTACAAGGTTCGGTAGTAACTTGATCTAAAGTTTCATGATCATCATCATTAGCTTCCTCACCATTTGGTGTAGGCATCACTGGAACTGATTTCTCTGATGAACTACTTTCCAATTCGAGAGAAGGTACAACTACCTCATCAAGTTCTACTTTCCTCCTACTCACTTCTGTCGAGAAAAACTCCTTCTCAAGAAAGGATCCATTCTTAGCAACAAATATTTTGCCTTTGGATCTGTGATAGAAGGTGTACCCAACAGTTTCTTTTGGGTATCCTATGAAGACAAACTTCTCCGATTTCTTATCAGGCTGAAGCTTTTTCACATAAGAATCGCAACCCCAAACTTTAAGAAACGGTAGCTTAGGTTTCCTGCTAAACCACAGTTCATACGGTGTCGTCTCAACGGATTTAGACGGTGCCCTGTTTAACGTGAACGCAATTGTCTCTAATGCATAACCCCAAAACGATAGTGGTAAATCGGTAAGAGGCATCATAGACCGCACCATATCTAATAAAGTACAGTTACGACGTTCGGACACACCATTACGCTGTGGTGTTTCAGGTGGCATGAGTTGTGAAACTATTCCATATTGTTTTAAATGAAGGCCAAACTCGTAACTCAAATATTCACCTCCGCGATCAGATCATAGAACTTTATTTTCTTGTTACGATGATTCCCCACTTCACTTTGAAATTCTTTGAACTTTTCAAATGTTTCAGACTTGTGTTTCATTAAGTAGATATACCCATATCTGCTCAAATCATCTGTGAAGGTCAAAAAATAACAATACCCGCCGCGAGCCTCAACACTCATCGGACCGCATACATCGGTATGTATTATTTCCAATAAGTTAGTTGCTCGCTCCATTGTTCCAGAGAACAGAGTTTTAGTCATCTTGCCCATGAGGCATGGTTCGCAAGTAACAATTGATTCATAATCAAGTGATTCCAAAAGTCTATCTACATGGAGTTTCTTCACGCGCTTTACACCAATATGACCTAAACGGCAGTGCCACAAATATGTTGCACTATCATTATCAACTTTGCATCTTTTGGCATCAATATTATGAATATGTGTATCACCACAATCTAGATGTAGAGGTAGATGTAGAGGTAGCGTTCTGACGACGATCACATCGACCTTTGAACCATTTCCGACACGCATCGTCACCTCGTCCTTAGCCAATCTTCGTTTAATCCGTAGCCCCTGTTTCGAGTTGCAAATATGAGCAACGGAACCAGTATCAAATACCCAGGTGCTACTACGAGTATTAGTAAGGTACACATCAATAACATTCATATCAAATATACCTTTGTTCACTTTGTCATCCTTCTTATCCGCCAAATACTTTGGGCAGTTCCGCTTCCAGTGACCAGTCCCTTTGTAGTAGAAGCACTCAGTTTCATGCTTTGGTCCAGACTTGGTCTTCTTCCTGGGAGTAGCAACTTGCTTTCTATTCTTCTTGAAGTTCCCCTTATTTCCCTTGCCCTTTTTCTTGAAACTAGTGGTCTTGTTAACCATCAACACTTGATGTTCTTTCTTGACTTCTACCTCTGCAACTTTGAGCATTGCGAAAAGCTCGACGATGGTCTTGTCCATCCCTCGCATATTATAGTTCATCATGAAGCTTTTGTAGCTTGGTGGTAGTGATTGGAGAACTCTGTCAATGACAGAATCAGCTGGAAGATTAACTCCCAGCCGAGTCAAGTGATTGTAATACCTAGACATTTTGAGTATGTGTTCACTGACAGAACTGTTTTTCTCCATCTTGCAGCTATAGAACTTGTTGGAGATTTCATATCTCTCAACTCGGGCATTTGCTTGAAATATTAACTTCAACTCCTGGAACATCTCATATGGTCCATGACATTCAAAACGTCTTTGAAGTCCCGATTCTAAGCCGTAAAGCATGGCACACTGAACTATCGAGTAGTCATCATGTCGAGCATGCTAGACGTTCATAACATCAGCATCTGCTCCTGCAGCAGGGCTTTAGCGGTGCATCAAGGACAAAATTCTTCGTTTCATCAATGAGGATAATCCTCAGGTTACGGACTCGGTCCGTGTAGTTGCTGCCATCATCTTTCAACTTAGCTTTCTCTAGGAACGCATTAAAATTCAAGGGAACGGTAGCACGGGCCATTGATCTCAACATAGATATGCAAAAACTATCAGGACTAAGTTCATGATAAACTAAGTTCAATTAATCATATTACTAAAGAACTCCCACTTAGATAGACATCCCTCAAGTCATCTAAATGATCATGTGATCCATATCAACTAAACCATGTCCGATCATCACGTGAGATGGAGTAGTTTTCAATGATGAACATCTCTATGTTGATCATATCTACTATATGATTCACGTTCGACCTTTCGGTCTCAGTGTTCCGAGGCCATCACTACAAGAAAATTGAGATATTGTGACGAAAATCCTTGTGACATGGTGGACAGCGTCACACAAGTACCCAATGTGTGATGTTTTCATAGGTGGCGTCACTGATTACTGCAAATCGGCGACGATAGACGTCACCTAATCGCTTCAGCCCATGAGCGCACCTGGCTACCAATTTCTTTGACGGTTTGGTAATTTTCATGACGGACCTACTAGAGTCACCGACTATAATGAATGTGTGAAGATCACATTTTTGTCACATAACATCTGGCCATGGGACCCGCCATAGCTGATTGACGGGTTATTGAGCGGTATGACCCGCGTAACGGTGTTGGCAGTAGGACCCATCATAGTTGTTTCATAGTCTACTAACCACTGTAAATATTTTGTTATATTTAATATAAATATGTAATGGCGGGTGAAAACTTCTTTTGTTCCCTCTAATATAAATAAGTATTGATTGGGCAAAAAAAAACTTGAATCGTGCGTTTGTGGTTTGTGAGCTCTTATTTTGTTCTATCATATCAAAAAAGAATGGAATCATGAGTTGACGGAAAAAGTTTGGTAACAGGGAATTTGAACCTGGGACCATTTCTTTCTCAAATAACGTCGTTGCTAATAGTAGAGTTTAGATGCTAAGGTAAATTATGCTACAAAAATATTTATTATGTTATTGGACTATATACGCCTATAGCACTGAGCAAGTTTTTTTTTTTTTTGAGATTATATAGCACTGAGCAAGTTAGTTATTTCTTCTTTCCTAAAAAAAGTTAGTTATTTCTTCCGGGGCGTGTGTGATTCGATCTATATAGGTTAGTTATTCTTTTATTTTATTTTGACATGTATAGGCTAGTTTCTTTTGAACCAATAGTCCGTTCGTCTATTGTTTGTTCTAGATGGCGTCGCTCGGTTCCGTCTGGCTGCTCGTAACTTCATTTTTGTTTTTTGAGGTCTGCTCGTAACTTCATATGTGACGGGCATAGAATAGCCCGTGGCTTGGTGCCAAGCCGAGCAACACACCCTTTTTTTAGAGTTTTCTACGTGGGCTGAAGCCCGCTCAAACCCGCCTATATAAGCTGCAATTTTGTTTCCCCTCGGCCGCTTTCTCCTCCCCGAGCGAAACCCTACCTATCCGATCTCGCTTTCTCTCGCTCGTGTGGCGGCAGCTGTAGATTGGAGGCAACCAAGCGCGACGATGGCGGCAGGGGTAGCTTCTCTCTCCTCCCTCTCTCGTCGAGTTCCTTCAGGGCGCCCTACTGCAGAAGCTGCTCGTTGCGTCTGGGCCAGCCATGGTGCGCGGCAGCAGAGCCAGCATGCGCCGTGGCCGGACTAGATCACTAGACTGGTCGCGCGGCGGCGGCCTAAGCAGTGTGCGTGACGTGCGTTCCCACTTCCCAGTGTGAGTACTTGCGTACGTCCTCCGATCCCTACTGCAGGATTGAACTCTCTGGTGCCATTCCTCTATACACTTCTCAATTCCATCGGTGCAAGTGAGGTAGAGGAGGAGGCATGTTGATGTGGGTATTCGGTTATGGCTTTCCGGAGGGAAACCCCCGGTTCGCCTATGATTAACTAATGAGTCGGGCCGCTGTCGTCTGACCTCCCGCACTTCTCAGATACATCTGGTTGACCCTCAACTCGTTGACCCTCTGTTCTTGGGTTTTGTCCGTCAGATTGACATGGAGCACAGACCACAGGGGGCACGCCGGAGTTCCGCGGGACGACCTTGAAACTCGACCAACAACCTGGGTTAACATGTGTACGACCCTCAACCCTCAATCCTCAACAGAGTTCTTAATGGTCAACCGTGAGATGCTTGTTTTCTTTTAGACAGTGAGATGCTTGTATAGTTGTACTTATTTGCTAGGTCAGATAGTCATTTTCTGTATCCTTAGTTTTGAACTAGAGTATGGAAGCTAGTTTATACGTGTCACTAAATTGAAAATTGTAAGCTGAATTAATATTGTACCTGCTCCGATTTATCTTTTAGTGAAATGATTATGAGAGATAGTCACTAGTAGAAAAAGGGTCAAACATGAAGCACATTAGTGCCGGTTTGTATTTGAGCCGGCACTAATGTATACATTAGTGCCGGTTCCAACGGCTAGCCGGGCCGCTCTCATTAGTACCGGTTCGTGGCGAACCTTTAGCACCGGTTCGTGCCACGAACCGATATTAATGAGTGTGGTGGCAGGATGTTGTCAGACTGGGGCCCCTCCAGCCCCTTTAGTACCGGTTCGTGGCACGAACCGGTACTAAAGGTCGCCCTACATAAACCCTTCGTCCACCCGAGCTCGCTCTGTTCTTCCCCTTTCCCCTCTCCTCTCTGTTCTTCCCCTCTCCTCTCGAGCTCATCACACATTTTGCCCAAAATTTGTCAAGATTTGAAGACCCCATCCATTCAAATGATCACAAAGGTTAGCAACTTTGTGCTTTCATCTCTCATTGCTAGATTAGCTCTTGCAATGCTTTATATAGTGATTAATTTATAAGTTTAGTAATTTGGGAGGAAATATATATATGTGCTAGTATTTGATTTATATGCAATTTGAGGTCAAAAATAACACTTAGTTTGCATATGTAGGTGTGGTTTACTTAGTGCCTTCTAAATCTCCGTCGTAACCACCGTCGATCGCCCGCACCGTCCCGTCGCCGGCACCACCTTGTGGTGAGCCTCTTTGTTCATGAAATTTTATATAAAAATTGATGTTTGTGTGATTTGGATATATAGCTAGTTACTCGTATAATTATCTTACCCGTACGTTGTTTGTTATACATATAGTGCCATGGTTTTGATATCCGTCCCCGTCGGCCCTCGTCCTTGTTATGATTCGGATGTGGTATATATATTCTCTTTTAAAACTAGTTGCATTTCGTGTTTATGACAAATTATGCCCATCAAGTTGACATAGAGATTTTTTCTAGGAGGTATGTGAACCGAAAATTCCAACCGACCCTATTGTCGAGAAGTTAAATTTAGTTGAAAGAGAAAACGAGTACTTGAAAGAAAAATTGAAAAGAATTGAGGGGGAGAAGATGGAATTGGAGTTGCATGTTGCCGATGTCGTCGATGATCATAAGATCAAGATGGAGAAAATGCGCTTGAAGATTAGAAAGATTAGAAAATATGCCATCGATAGTGAGGCTTGGTATCATTATGCTGTTGGATCCATTGTTACCTTAGTTGCGATCTTGATCGCATTTCTTGTTGCATTTAAATGCTTTAGCTAGAGAGTTATTTGTTTGTTGCATTTAAGTGTTGTATGAACTTTATGTATGAACTTGTATTAATTTGGTTTATTCGGTGTTGTGTAATGAAGATGAGCCGGCAATGGATGTACGATGGCCGATGCTCTCCCAAGTTCATTAATGGCGTGCAAACTTTTCTGCTTGCGGCTGAGGCAAACAGGCGGGCGGATGGTTTTATGCCTTGTCCATGTGCTTTCTGTAAGAATGGTCAAAATTACTCTAATTCAAGAACCATTCACTTCCACCTGTTTAAGTCCAGTTTCGTGCCCCACTATAATGTTTGGACCAAGCACGGAGAAAGAGGGGTTATGATGGAAGACAATGAAGAAGAAGAGGACGACGACAGCTATCCTGGCCATGGGTTCCCTGAATACGATGATACAACAATGGGGGAAGAAGCTGGGCCGGTAATGCGGGAAGAAGCTGAGCCGACAATGCGGGAAGAAGCTGAAGAAGAGGCATCAGATGAGCCCGTTGATGATCTAGGTCGGGCCATTGCCGATGCAAAGAGAAACTGCGCAAGTGATTTGGAGAAGAAGAAGTTGCAGCGCATGTTAGAGGATCACAAAAAATTGCTGTACCCGAATTGCGTAGGTGACGAGAAAAAGCTGGGCACCACACTGGAATTGCTGCAATGGAAGGCAGAGAATGGTGTATCTGACAAGGGATTTGGAAAGTTGCTGGTAATGATAAAGGATATGCTTCCAAAGGACAACGAATTGCCCGAGAGTACGTACGAAGCAAAGAAGGCTGTCTGCCCTCTAGGGTTAGAGGTGCAGAAGATACATGCATGCCCTAATGATTGCATCCTCTACCGCGGTGAGTACGAGGATTTGAACGCTTGCCCGGTATGTGGTGCATTGCGCTATAAGATCAGCCGCGATGACCCTGGTGATGTCGAGGGCGAGCGCCCCAGGAAGAAGATTCTTGCCAAGGTGATGTGGTATGCTCCTATAATACCATGGTTGAAACGTTTGTTCCAAAACAAAGAGCATGCCAAGGCGATGCCATGGCACAAAGAAGACCGTAAGAAAGACGGAAAGTTGAGAGTACCCGCTGACGGGTCGCAGTGGAGAAAAATCATAAGAAAGTATGGGAAGGAGTTTGCAGATGACCCAAGGAGCGTATGGTTTGGTCTAAGCGCAGATGGCATTAATCCTTTTGGGGAGCAGAGCAGCAACCATAGCACCTGGCCTGTGACTCTATGTTTGTATAACCTTCCTCCTTGGTTGTGCATGAAGCGGAAGTTCATTATGATGCCAGTGCTCATCCAAGGCCCTAAGCAACCCCGCAACGACATTGATGTGTACCTAAGGCCATTAGTTAAAGAACTCTTACAACTGTGGAATGGAACAGGTGTACGTGCGTGGGATGAGCACATGGGGGAAGAATTTGACCTAAAGGCGTTGCTGTTCGTGACCATCAATGATTGGCCTGCTCTCAGTAACCTTTCAGGACAGACAAACAAGGGATACCGCACATGCACGCACTGTTTGAACGATACCGACAGCATATATTTGGCTAATAAGAATGTGTACCTGGGACATCGTCGATTTCTTCCGAGCAGGCATCCCGTAAGAAAGAAAGGCAAGCATTTCAAAGGTGAGGCGGATCACCGGACGAAGCCTCGCCACCGTACTGGTGCTGATGTACATGATATGGTCAAGGATTTGAAGGTGGTCTTTGGAAAGGGTCCTGGTGGACAACCTGTTCCGAATGATGCTGACGGACGCGCACCCATGTGGAAGAAGAAATCTATATTTTGGGACCTGCCCTATTGGAAAGACCTCGAGGTCCGCTCCGCAATCGACGTGATGCACGTGACGAAGAATCTTTGTGTGACCCTGCTTGGCTTCTTGGGCGTGTATGGGAAGACAAAAGATACACCTGAGGCACGGGAGGACCAGCAACGTATGCACGGAAAAGACGGCATACATCAGGGTCATGCAAGCTACGCTCTTACCAAAGAAGAGAAGGAAATCTTCTTTGAATGCCTGCTCGGTATTAAGGTACCGTCTAGCTTCTCGTCGAATATAAAGGGAATAATAAACATGGCAGAGAAAAAGTTCCAGAACCTAAAGTCTCATGACTGCCACGTGATTATGACGCAACTGCTTCCGGTTGCATTGAGGGGGCTTCTACCGGAAAATGTTCGATTAGCCATTGTGAAGCTATGTGCATTTCTCAATGCAATCTCTCAGAAGGTAATCAATCCAGAAATCATACCAAGGTTACAGAATGATTTGGTGCAATGTCTTGTCAGTTTCGAGTTGGTGTTCCGACCATCCTTCTTCAACATTATGACGCATGTCCTAGTTCACCTATGCGAAGAGATTAACGTTTTGGGTCCTGTATTTCTACACAATATGTTCCCCTTTGAGAGGTTCATGGGAGTCTTAAAGAAATATGTTCATAACCGTGCTAGGCCAGAAGGAAGCATCTCCAAGGGCTGTCAAAATGAGGAGGTCATTGAGTTTTGTATTGACTTTATTCCTGACCTTAAGCCGATTGGTGTTCCTGAATCGCGGCATAAGGGCAGACTGGATGGAAAAGGCACGCTAGGAGGGGAACAAATAATATGTATGGACGGACATTCTCTCACTGAAGCACACTACACAGTTCTACAGAATTCCGCCTTGGTGGCTCCGTATATGGATGAACACAAGAATTTGCTACGTTCCAAACACCCAGAGCGGTCTGATGACTGGATTACACGTGAACAAACCAGGAGTTTCGCCAGCTCGTTGCAAGCACGTGCCATGCATAACACCTCTATTAAAGATGACCTGTACTTGCTGTCCCAGTTACCATCTTCGAATATAATGACTTTCAAACGGTACGAGATAAATGGTAATACATTTTACACGGTCGCCCAAGATAAGAAGAGCACCAACCAAAACAGTGGTGTCCGCTTTGCTGCAAAAACCAAGATGGGAAAGGAAACATATTATGGTTATATACAGGACATATGGGAACTTGACTATCGACGTGGTTTGAAGGTCCCTTTGTTTCGGTGCAAATGGGTCAATATGACACAAGGCGGGGTAACGGAAGACCCGCAGTACGGAATGACAACAGTGGATCTCAACAATCTTGCGTATGCAGACGAACCATTCATCCTAGCCAATGATGTGGCATAGGTTTTCTATGTGAAGGACATGTCTACCAAGCCAAGAAAAAGAAAAGATAAGGAAGCGAATGCATCGTACGATGAGCCAAAGCGGCACATAGTTCTTTCTGGGAAGAGAAACATCGTGTGAGTGGATGACAAGACAGACAAGTCAGAAGATTATGAAAAGTTTGATGAAATTGCTCCATTCACAGTGAATATTGACCCGAGCATCCCGTTAAATGATGAAGATTTTCCATGGCTACGACGCAAAGGGACACACGCGAAGAAAAAGTTTCACACCCAAAGATCTTGGATGTGATCGGCTTTACTATATATCATCACTTTCTTCTGTGTTTCACACCCAGGAGGGATCTCTGTAATAGTTAGGGTAGCTAGTTATGTGTTTTGGCATTTGAAACGCGAAGAAATTTTTTGTGCAAGCAAATTCTTTCATGCATTTACTGATTTTTTCAGCTAAATGACCCTGAAATTGAAAAGCATTTCAAATGAACTCAGAAAAGGTTGAAAGTTGGCATGGTATCATAATTTCACCCACATAGAATGTGCAAAAAAGTAGAGAGGGTTACCGCAAAAACTGGATGCACTTCGTGTACAAAATGGACAATCTGTTTCGAAGTATCAGGGTTTCGGACGAAAACTCATCCGTTACAAAGGCATTTCATTTTTTAAATAACCTAAGCATTACCAAATTGAATATAATGATAAAACACACTAATATTAAACATAATAAAAAAGAATCACTGAAAAATCTATTTTCAAAGTTAAGTTATTCACAAAAATAAATAAAGCAAAAAAAATAAGAAAAAAAAGCCCACCTACTGGGCCACAGCGGCATGCATACGACTAGAAACCCAAATTCAAGTTGGGCCAGGATGTAGGCCCGCTAGCCCAGTAGGCCCAACAGGGCATCGCAGAAGAGGTAGGCCCAGAAGGCCTACTTAAGAGATGAGCTCGAGACAGCAGCGACGGCGGGGCTTATAAGCAGGTGCGAGTGCCCCTCGGCTAGCGAGGTGGGACTAAACTTTTGCGCCCCTCGCCTCGCAGCGCACCCCCCTTTAGTACCGGTTCGTGGCAGCAACCGGTACTAAAGGGGGGGCCTTTAGTACCGGTTGGAGCCACCAACCGGTACTAAAGGGGGTCGCTTCCCGCCGCTTGGGCTAGCCAAAACAGACCTTTAGTACCGGTTGGTGGCTCCAACCGGTACTAAAGGTCCATCCTATATATACAACACTTGGAAAAATTTCAGTTTCCCTCTGTTTCCTCCCTCCGTCGTGCCTGCCCCGATCGTCCCCGTCGATGCCGCCGCCCCCGCCCCTCGTCGCCGACCCCGGCCGTGCGCGCCCCTCGTCTCCGCCCCGGCCGTCCCCGTCCCCGTCATCCCCGCCGTCCCCGTCGCCGCGCCCCGGCCGCCCCGTCGTACGTCGCCGCCCCGCCCCGTCATCGCCGCCCCGCCCCTTCGCCCCGTCGTCGCCCCCACATCCCGTCGCCGCCCCGTCGTCGCCTCGCCGGTGAGCTCGCCCCGGCCGCCATGTCCAGTTCCACACACACACACACACACTACACACACACACACACACTACACACACACAAGTGATTTAAATATTTAGTTATAGAAATATTTATAAAAAAGTTAGCAATTTTTCTGTTTTGTAGTTATATAAATATTAGAATTGTTATAGAAATGTTAGTTATATAATCAGGAAATTTTAGAATTAGTTTTAGATATAGAAATAGTTATAAAAAAGTTAGAATTGTTAGAAATTTTTCTGTTTTTTAGTTATAGAAATAGTTATAAAAAAGTTAGAAATTTTTCTTTTTTTTAGTTATAGAAATATTAGAAATGTTATAGAAATGTTAGTTATATATAGCATTGTTAGAAATGTTATATAAATGTTAGAAATTTTAGTTATCAAAATCCAATCATTAAAAAAATGTTACTTTTTGCGGGCATATAGCTACTATTTGTTGTCGATGATGCCCGGCCCGCATCCTCGTCGTCGACACGTCCGCGACGACGTCCAGCTGACCCTTGTCCGGGACTGGGCTCCGTCGGGCTGGCACTGGGAGGTGCTGCCTGGAGGGGCGCGCCGCTTGATGAGGAACCCGGCCCCGGGTCCCGTCGTCGACCCTGATCTCGTTTGGTGGCGTTCGCGTGGGCCAGTTTCGGTGCGGAGGGAGCCGGCCCCGCCAGAGGTGGTACGTCGTCGTGTCAGGGAGGAGGACGAGCACGTCCATCGCTACATGGTTGCGTTAGAGGGCGGCAGGTTCTCCAATACCTGGCAGTTTCTTCAGGGATCTCACTTCAGCTATGATCCTGTGAGGGTTCCTTCTCTTTCGGTGTCCATCGCCCGCGCCGCAGGAACCGCGAGTGTCCTAGATTCTTCTGTAGTATTCGATCTTTATTAGCTACCTAGCCGGTGATGTATTCGAGATTATATATTCGAGACGATGTATTCGAGATTATATATTATTCGAGATGATGTATTCGAGATTATATCTGTTATTCGAGACGATGTATACGAGATTATATCTATTATTCGAGACGATGTATTCGAGATTATATCTATTATTCGAGATTATACTGAATTGTTTTATATTTCTTTTGGCATAGTTAAATAAAAGCTATGGCGGACAATACCGACAGAGAGAAAGAACAGACCATGTTCGATATGATACGCGGGCCGCATGATGATCAGAATGAAGAAGATTTTGACGGCTCCGAATTTCTAAACAACACCGGAGAGGGTGATATGATATTCGACCGCGATGACCGAATTGATGAAGTCATATACTACGATTATGACGATGACGAAGAACATGTTGATCCTGAAACAACAAACACCGGCGAGGTATATATATTTATATAAGCAGGAATCTGGTGATCATCACATGTTTTAATAAATGAGTTGAAGATATATTAGAATTGATCTTTCTTCTTTCAGCCATCCGGATCGAGCAAATCTTCAGGCAAAAGGACGAAACGAGGCCCGAACAAAAAGTTGAAGGAGGGCGTAAAGTACAATATCGAGGCATTCAGACCTAATGGCGAACCATTAGCTCCTAAGAAGATTGCGGACAAGTTCGTTCGTCAGTGCGGAGTTCTTGTGAAGGACCAACTCCCGATCTCCCTTCAAGAATGGAGAAAGCCAGCAAAGCCACGTCCAGATGTTACTTTTGTCGACGAGAATAAAAAACAACTGCTTTGGGATACTCTCATGGAACATTTCACCCTACCAGATCATTTCACAGAAGCAGATGTGCAGAAAGTCAAGGACGCTGCTTTGAGGAAGATGGCGGTTGCATTCAAGAACTACAAGAGAACGACGTGGGAGAAGTACGTCAAGGATGGAAGGAAGACTCCAGTATTCGAGGGGATACTAGAGAATCAAAGTGCTCATTGGGACGATTTTGTGAAATTCAAGGATTCAGAATTAGCTAAGGAACGGTCGAGAATAAACAAGCAGAATGCCCAAAAAAAGGATAAGTTCCATAAGCAGGGGCCAGGTGGCTACGTGGTGGTAATGCCTAAGTGGGATAAGTCTGAGAAAGAGATGGAGGATGCAGGTGTCACTCCGGTTACTAAGAGCTGGCCCCCAGGTGCAGGACTTGGTTCTATGCGCATGGGTGGGAGTTGGACCCGAAGACAGGCAATGTTTCGATGAAGGCATGTCTGAACGGAGCCGACGATGACATACTTGTTGCAATAGAAGAGGCTCGATCGGGGGTGTTCTAGCCGAACAGAGAGAACGACGAGCTTACACGTGCCCGGAAAAATCCTGAACACCCGGGAAGAACACGAGGCAAGGGCGCTATTCCGTGGTATGAGGGGTTTTCGGAATGGAACGCCGACTACAGAACCCGTGCGAGAAGGAAGATTGCGGAGGACAAGAAGAGGAAGATGGAGGAGGAGCAGAGAAAGCGGGACTATGAACGCCTTCAAGGCCTTGAAGCAAGTCAAGCGAAATTGGCAGTTAAATTCCAGCGGCAGCAGGAGCAGATCGACTCACTTAGCCAGCAAAGGGGGTCTCAGCAGCTGCAGCAGCTAGCGGATGATCCAGCATTGGATAGCACCGCCCCATCCATGCCGAGAAGCAGCGTGGGTTCCGCCCCGGGCGACGCATTGCTGGATAGATACCCCGTGGATGACATCACGGAGAACACTAACTACGAGCTACACTTCAAGATGAAGAACATATCCATGAAGGTGGCGGACGCCATTGCTTTTCCAAATTCCCCCGAGGCAACCTTCCATTGCAACCCCATTCCAGCGGGCTATGCTCGTGTCTTGGTTGATGAGGTGGTGGACCCATATTCGGAGCTACATCTTGACATTCCTGGAGGAGACGACGAGCACACATTGGGAGAGGCCATACATCATGTCATCCTATGGAGAAAGGATTGCATCATCTTTCGAAGGCCACCGACACCGCGTCACCCGACTCCTCGTCGAAGTCCGCCACCGATTCAGCAGACTTCCGCTCCTTCAAGTCCACCAACGCGTGAGGCCACTCCTCCTCCTCCAAGTCCGGCAAAGTGTCAGGCCACTCCTCCTACCAGTCCGACACAGCGTCAGACGTCCACTCCTCCTCCAAGTCCGGCAAAGTGTCAGGCCACTCCTCCAAGTCCGGCACAGCTTCAGGCCACTCCTCCTCGTCCAACTCAGCCCCGTCAGCCGTCTCCGCCGCCTCAGCAATCGCAGAAGAGACACCCCGCACATATGGTGCGTAGCGGTACCAGTCGAGGTCATAGTACAGGAAGTACAGGCGCAGGCAAGCGATATAAATATGGTCCAAACCTCGATACTCCTCTTCCTGAGAGGGCTTACAACAGGACCAAGGAGGAAACCAATGCCATAGTGCGGGCAGAAGTCGACGCCCATTTTGGACCGAAACCGCCACCGCCGCCAAGGGAGAAAGTGCCTGTGGAAGTTATTGACCACTTCATTTGTATGGCTGAACCACCAGCTCCTAAGCCTGTTGACTCAGACTATGAGCGCCACATCAGGAAGTTAAATCAACAACGTCTACAAAAGGAGGCGAGCTCGAGCTCGAGCAAACAACAAGCAGCTGTCAAAAAATGCGGGAGAATCGTTGCCCAGCTGGGAGAACAGTGGGCGCAACCGATCCCCCCGCTTGTTGTGCCGCCAACAACACGTGACAGTACGCGCGGCCGATATTATTGTGGGCAAATAGTTTACATTCCCCAGGTGGGCGATGTGGTAATAATACATCAGCATATAACGCAGGCTGAAGAACTCAAGATCACTGTTGGACAACTCCTCGAGATCGAGGACATGCCTGTGCTTACAGAGGAGGAAATAAAACGGAAATATGTCCGGGGCCAACCTTTGGTCAAGCCAGAATATGTCAAGAAGCTCCCAACGAGAATGTATGAATTGCATCAATGGTACATGGACATGACCAAGAGGTCCAATCGACAGTCCCTCATGATGCAAGTCAACAAGGATCATTTCTACCATGAGAAACCTGGGACCGTTGAGTATTCTGAACTGTTTTAGTTATACAATCAAGACGCACTTGACAAATCTATCGTCAGTTGCTATTGTCTGTAAGTGATTTCTTTCTGTAATTTAAGTCTAGCTATATTGATCCTTTTGATCAATCATTACCTGTAATTATCCTCACTATATTCTTTTCTGTGGTACTATGCAGGATGAAGATGTATGAAATGAAAAAAGGTGGACGCTATGGCATTGGGTTCATTGACCCAAACACCGTTAATGAATTCACATGGAATATAAGCGACTATTATAAAAAGCAGGTAGAGGACAGCATGTTCGAGTTCTTGAAGGACCTCAAATACAATGAAGATATACTATTTCCTTACAACTTCAAGTGAGTTACACTTTCTTGTACTACAAATTCTCTGTTTTTTTTTGCCTACTAGCTAGCTAGCTACATGTTTTTGCTTACATATATATGCCCGCTTAATTAAGACATGCAAACGTGTGTGCATGCAGATTTCACTGGATCTTGTGTATCATTAAAGTTGACGAAGTAACAGTTGAAATACTGGACTCACTACTCTCAGAAAATAAAGACTATAACATCTTGTTTGGGATAGTCAACAGGTAATTTCAATCATTATTAACTATATATCTCGGCCTATTTAGTTCGTCATTTCATGATATGAACTATTTAATAACCCCTTTATTCATTTTCTTTGTCGGCGGACAGGGCTTGGGCAAGGTTCATCAGCGTCACGGAAGGCGAATGGAAAGGACAGCTGAGATGGCTTCGACCCAGGGCAAGTAATTAAGTAGTGTGGTAGCTAGCTGCCATCTTTTTCATATTATCATGCTTGATTAATTATTATCTGATCAAATTAAATTCCATTCTCGTAAAGGCCATAAAGCAGGCGCAGGGGACTGATCTGTGTGCATACTGCGTTTGCGAGAACATTCGCATGATGGCGTCCAAAAGGAGCAGATCTCAAAGACAGGAATGGGTACGCTTGTCAGAACACTATTCACAATTTGTGCACCATTATCGATATCTAGTCACACAACTAATACACATGCATATTGATCTCCTTCTTAACAGTTCACAGAGGTGCGGGACAAGCTCCTAGATACGGAGCGCGTAGAAGCACTTCAAGAGGAAATACGGGGATTTTTGCTCGACCAGGTCATAAATCCGAAGGGAGAATACTATTACCCGCTACCGCCCCCATCGACCAAGTCATGAACCACTTCCAATTTGTCATCGTGCTCCGAAGGCACCAATTAGGCTAATGCAAACTGGCTCCGAAGGCAACATGCATATGTATGAGAAATTGTATATAGCTATATAAATGCATGTATGTGTGAATTAATATGGTGGTTTGTGTGAGACACTGATGATATATATATATATATATATATATATATATATATATATATATATATATATATATATATATATATATATGATTGGTTCTACTAGCTACCATATATATGCATAACGTGTACAATGTATAGTATCGTAAAATACCAGCAAACGAAAAAGAATTAAAATGGAAAACACAAAATTAAATGAAAAAGAAATCATAAAACCAAAACCCCCCCCCAAACATTTTAGTACCGGTTGGTGTTACCAACCGGTACTAAAGGGCTCCCGGCCCCCGGAGCTGGCTCGTGCCACGTGGTTGCCCTTTAGCACCGGTTCATGCTGGACCGGTGCTAAAGGGGGGGGGGCCTTTAGTGCCCAAACTTTAGTGCCGGGTATGGAACCGGCACTAAAGGGCCTTACGAACCGGTGCTATTGCCCGGTTCTGCACTAGTGTCACATCACCATCACCGTCACCACGCCGTCGTGCTGACAAAACTCTCCCTCGACACTTTGCTGGATCAAGAGTTCGAGGGACATCATCGAGCTGAACGTGTGCATGACTCGGAGGTGTCGTACGTTCGGCGATTGATGAGTTGGATCGCGAAGACGTTTGACTACATCAACCGCGTTAAACTAACGCTTCCGCTTTCGGTCTATGAGGGTACGTGGACATACTCTCCCCCTCTTGTTGCTATGCATCTCCTAGATAGATCTTGCGTGAGCGTAGAAATTTTTTTAAAATTGCATGCTACGTTCCCCAACAGTGGCATCTGAGCCGGGTCTATGCATAGATGATATGCACGAGTAGAACACAAAGAGTTATGGGCGATGATAGTCATACTACTTACCACCAACGTCTTATTTTGATTCGGCAGTATTGTTGGATGAAGCGGCCCGGACCGACATTACATGACCACGTTCATGAGACCGGTTCTACCGACGTGCTTTTGCATAAAGGTGGCTGGCGGGTGTCTGTTTCTCCAACTTTAGTTGAATCGAATTTGACTACGGCCAGTCCTTGTTGAAGGGTAAAACAACAAACTTGACGAAACATCGTTGTGGTTTTGATGCGTAGGTAAGAACGATTCTTACTAGAAGCCCGTAGCCGCCACGTAAAACTTGCAACAACAAAGTAGAAGACGTCTAACTTGTTTTTGCAGGGCATGTTGTGATGTGATATGGTCAAGACATGATGTGATGTACGTTGTTGTATGAGATGATCATGTTTTGTAAAAATTATTGGCAACTGGCAGGAGCCTTATGATTGTCGCTTTATTGTATGAAATGCAATCGCCATGTAATTGCTTTACTTTATCACTATGCATTAACGATAGTTGTAGAAGCAATAGTTGTAGAAGCAATAGTTGGCGAGACGACAACGACGCTACGACGGAGATCAAGGTGTCAAGCCGGTGATAATGGAGATCATGACGGTGCTTTGGAGATGGAGATCAAAGGCACAAGATGATGATGGCCATATCATGTCACATATTTTGATTGCATATGATGTTTATCTTTTATGCATCTTATTTTGCTTAGTACGGCAGTAGCGTTATAAGATGATCCCTCACTAACTTTCAATGTATGAGTGTTCTCCCTGAGTATGCACTGTTGCGATAGTTCGTCGTGCTGAGACAACACGTGATAATCGGGTGTGATAAGCTCTACGTTCACATACAATGGGTGCCAGACAGTTTTGCACGTGCGGGATACTCGTGTTAAACTTGAGGAGCACTGAGACACTACAAGAGATCGGGCCTACTATGACGAGCTAAAAAATGTCACATAATAGCTAAATACGTCACAAATACTGATGTGTGACATTTTTCACGCGTCACTAGCATCGTCATGGAATCCCCGTCACAGATTATTCATAGTGACGCGGCGCGCAAAAAACATCACCGGATATGGGACCTTCGGTGACGAATCTATCGTCACTAGATTTTTGGTGGGCTAATGCGCAGTTGGTTTCAAATGGGCCAAGCCCAATAAATCAGCTCATTTTCTATTTTTGGATCAAATTTTTAGGTGGGCCATGGCCAATTTGCAACGCAATAGTAGCTAATTTTCTACTAGCTTTTAAGAATTATTTTCTTTATAGTTCTTTCCTCTAATATTAGTTTGGCCTTGGCCGATTCAAAACGTACTATGAGCTTGTGGTCTTTATAAGTCCATCTTTCCATTGACCAATTTTCTCATCACATTACAAACCAACTAGTCTCTAAACAACATGCATATTACACATCTCACTTAAATGCCACATCCAAAATAACATTCATCCGATACAACATCTTTTTTAATTTTGGTGGTCATCAATAGGGTCTTTGTTGGTGTGACTCTTAGCTCCCACCTTCATCAAAATTTGGAACCTTTTTTGGATGCCACTTCTCATGACTTCTTAAAGGCAGCTAGAGTTGTTTTGATCCTCCTTGTTCATATCAACTTCTTCAAACATGACTTACGAATCAACCTATTGGAAAACAAAGACATAAATATATCAGAAAACCATCTACTATTGCAACAAAGAACAACATGCAAGCTATAACTCGGAGCTCTAGGTTGGAATCTTAAGAGAAAAGACATGTTAGTACTTTTCTAACAAGTGATATGAACAGAACTAAACATGTCGTATTTGTGAGCAACAAAGGTCATCTAAAATATTATATTGGAATAAATATGTATCAATACACCAGAATGTAGAGACATATTGGACTTAAGAGGCCACACATAAATAATAGATCAACTTAAAGTTCAAAATCCAGAGAGAAACAAATTAGCATTTGTAGTAGGTACTCCCTCGCAAATTAAAATGGTGCGAAAAAACAAAATATTCGACAAAGCATCGAAGGAAGAAACCTTCAGGCAGCCTAGAACAGTGAAGAAATCATGAATACCTTTTTCATAGCTTAGGTGTTGTCCTTGGCACACACTGATGGGAAGTGTGATCAATGAGATACTTCCATCTGAAACTAAATTACTTACAATTACACTATGGTAAAAGAAATCTTTAGATGTAGTATCAGCTTGCTTGGACAGTAATCTGCATTACCATATATAGTCAATATCACTTCTCATTGCCACAAACGAGACCATTAGTAATTTGCCAAAATCATGTTGAACCGCTCATAAAACTCCAACCGCAGTTCTATAACATTAATTCACTTGCAAATCTATTTATTACTCCCTTAAACAAAGTTGCCAATATTTTACCGCAGCTAACTATTTACTCCTTACTAACCCATTTCACATGTACTGGGTCTTGTCCACCACATCATTCTCCTAATGATGTGATCCCGTTCATCAAATGACAACAAATTTCTATGGTTAGGAAACTTAATTATCTTTGATTAACGAGCTAGTCTAGTAGAGGCTTACTAGGGACACTATGTTTTGTCTATGTATCCACACATGTATGAAGTTTCCGGTAATACAATTCTAGCATGAATAATAAACATTTATTATGATATAAGGAAATATAAATAACAATTTTATTATTGACTCTAGGGCATATTTTCATCAATATAATAAAAAATGACCTATGAACCCTAGAAGCCGTCGGTGCAGAATCGACCGATGGAAGTGTTTTAACCCAATCCTGCAACCCCAATGTGTTCAATACCCTCCCTAACTCTCTAATCACGTGCTCAAATCTAATCTAGCCCGAGTTGAAAGCAGTAAATCTACAGAGAGGGCGAGGACTTACCACCATGGGCGTTGCGCTCTGGTGGAGATCTGTAGTCGCTCAGGTGGTAGCCGCCATCTTGGATCGTCCTACTATCGCTCCGGTGGTCGTCGTAGCTGGTGTGAGTGGGGAAGAGGGGAGAAAGCGGTGAGGAAGGGAGGTGAGGGTAATTTATGGCGACGCTTTGGGAAACAACGCGATTTCTCGAGACCGCATCCACCCATGATACCGCCCATGCCCACATGCCTAGGGTTGCACCGCTCGGGCCTAGCTCCACAAAAACGACTGATTTGAGTGTTCCTCTGGATGCAGGCCCAGAGGTGCTTTAATGTTCGTACTATGCAGGCCCAACAGTGAATGTGGGTAACCAAACGGGCCATTTGATTCCGCGCGGGCCTGACTGAGGAATATGCGGTCTACCAAACCCATCCATAGTGGCTCGGAAGCCTTGCGTTCTGGCAGTAGTCGCGTGTTTGAAACACGGAGGCCATGTTTGTGCTTTTAATTTTCACATACTAACAGTCAGGACCCACGTGTCATGGATGAAAAAATTGAAATGCCATCTGACACGTTGAAAGGTGGTTTTCTATGAGAAATAAAATATTTTGAGGTGGCTTTCGCAAATAGGCCAGACGCTCATCTCTGCCTTCCAGTCGCTGACAGCTGGCCCTATGCCGCACTGCCGCGCGTAGTCAGTTGCTGGGGCGTACACAAGGGATTTGCCATGTTTGCATACCCGAGCCAAGTTTTTGCACTAATTCGATATATGCCGCAAATTCTAGCACTAAAGTGACCATTTGCACCAAGTTTAAGCGTCACCGGTGTAATTGACTCCTTTTGCTTCAGCTTTTAGTGCTTCAGGGCTCTTAAAAGCACAAGCCCAAGGAAACACCTAAATTCCCGTCCGAGCTTGCGACAACTGCTTCTTCAAATAAAGCTACAACGCTAAAAACCATCTCTAGAGGAGCTTCACGTACCCCCACCATCTTCTCATCCCTTCCCCCATAGACGTACCCCTATTCTTCTCAGTAATTACGAAGCAAATGCGGCTCGGTTATAAACCAACCTCCCCTTCAGAAAATGGCCTCCAAAACCGGACCTTACAGGAGAGGCGAGTGGGTAGGGTTTCTTATGGTCTTACCCACCGTCGTTCGGATCTCCCGCTGACCTCACCTGTATCATCGCTAGCTGATCCTTCGCCGGCCTCACTAGTCCCGCCGTCGCCGTTTCTTTCCACTATGCGAGCCACGACGCACTAGTGTTGGTCACCTCTTCTCCCGTCGCTCGCCCACGACAGTCGTCTGCCTCACCAATCTCGCAGCTGATGGAGTTGCATACTCATGGTAGGCTTATGATGACCCAATGATCACGCGGACCTACTAAACCTATGTCATAAACTACTAGGGCATTAACAATAAAACATCCAAAAGGGAGCTGTTCGGACCACCCCTAACGCCATTTCACTCGGATGACCTCCCGATGCTAGTTCACTCGGACGACCTCACAGTATCATTCCACTCGGATGGCTATAGACGATTTGGTTGTATCCACACAACAGGCGCAGGAAATGGAACAATCATGAAAGGCATCTCAAGCGACATGGTCATTATGTAAATCATATATTGTATATTTAAGATGTACTCCCTCCATTTTTTTTACTCTGCATATAAGATTTGTGTTGAGTCACACTTTACAAACTTTGACCAATTTTTTATTAAAAAAATATCAACATCTACAATACCAAATATATATAATATGAAATTAAATTTCATAATGAATCTAAATATATTCCTTTAGCCTTGTAAATGTTGATATTTTTTCTATAAGTTTGGTCAAAATAAAGATACTTTGACTTCAGACAAAAGTCATATGTAGACTAAAAAGAAAAGAAGTGAGTACGTCACTTCTTGTAGTGGCCAAAGTTAATGCATTGGAACTGAACCCTTGTATCAGGGAAGAGGAGGGGTCAACCGCACTCTATATAAGTTGCCCCCTCTCACCTGGACAAGGGTTCACATCACTTCACACACTCATACGCAGAGACAGAAAAGCTCCAGGAGCAAAGGACATCCGATAAAGAGAATATATTAATATCAAGAAGATACTAATTACACCTAGTCTCTGCATCAACATAATGACCAGAACTAGTCTACACATAAGGATGCACACAGCCAAAAGGAAAAAAAAAGACCCTGCCACAGTGATCAATCACTTGCAGCAATCGGACCCAAACTACCAATACAACATCCAGAACTATGGATGAGGTTCTTCAAAAACGACGCCTCCAAAAAGGCAACAGTGCACAAGTGCCGTCGTCGCCCAATCGTACATTGCAGGTTTTAACCCTGAAGAGGATCCAAACACCCAAAACAATGCCTTCAACAAGGATTCCACTACCAGGTACAACCGATGAAGGCCAGACCTTAGGTTTTCACCGTGGATATCGAGTCCCGACACTCGACAAGCACCACCTGAACTGAAGTCCCCACATGTTGCCTTCCCAACCAAATCCGCTGCTGCAAAGCACCAATCACAAGGCTCACATGCACATGTACGGAAGAAAACAGGCACAACATCCTGCAGCTGCCCGCACACCAGCCTGCGAAGTAAGTCTTCGCCGCATCCAATGCACCGCACCCGCCATCAAAGGCCATCCAATCATAGCCATCCAAAACATTCTCCGCCTCTGTCCAACACCATAGAAATCGGAATTGTCGACATGTCTCATGGTGTCAACTGAAAGCGGAGCTTCGCAACACGTCCACTTGAAGCCCTGCAGGTTCAAAGTTGTAGACGCGCACGACCAGATCCCAACCAAAACAGAAGTTCAGGAGCTCATACGCCAATCCGTGAAGACTGCTAGCGGCGATATCCGGAACTCTTTGACGGCCAGATCGAGGATGAGAGGCAGCAGGGTGATCGGCGCACTGGTCGAGAGAAGACCCCTAGAGCCAGAGCCAGCACCCTGCCCTGTTTATTCGGACCGGAGAATCCCCTACCGGCGTTGCAGAACCGGAGCACGCGTGCAGTGACTGCAGGACCCACCATGCGGTAGGACGAGCACGACAGCCGCAATGGTCGCAGCCCTCAGGACCCAGATCGGGCCCAGATGTGGCGTGAGCCGCTGTCATGGTCGTCCGCAGATCCTCCCAGCGCTGCAGGCCACCACCTCCGCTGCTCCCCGTGCGCCTAAGCCACCCAATGCCGCCGCCTTGCTTGCCGTCTCGCCGCTCAAGTCCCGCTCAACGTCCCCGCTCCGCGTGAAGCCGGCACGTCAGGGTGCGCCCACCAATTCCCGACGCATTGGACGGCCGGTGGCCGCCGCCACCGTCGGCGCCGGCGCCGGCGGCCAAGGATGCCTGGATCGGGGGGCTTTTGGCTAGGGTTTCGGTCGCCTCCATGGTCGCCCGCGCGAGCGACCCGGGAGGCTCGTTGAGAGCAGAGGACATACTGGCAATGTGCACCCATTACCCATGTACCCTGCGGGTAAAAACCCTATTAGGATAAAGGTATGGGACAAAAATTTACCCATGGGTATGTAAATAGAGAAATCTCAAACCCATCGGGTAGAGCGGGTATGGGTATGAGATCACATAACCCATACCCGCATACCCATGTACCCTTACAAAATATATCAAGTACAGGAAAAATACCTCTAGCCTTTGTGACGAGTTTGTGAACTTAAAAATGTATGACTATGTACTACTGTTTTTGACTATGTGTTGATGTTTTGATGTGTTGTTGTTTACAAGAAAGTGTTGATGTTTATAAAATGTGGTGTGTATATGATGTGTTGTTGTTTATAAGCATGTATTGATGTTATTATGTGTTGTTGTTCATAAGTATGTATTGATGTTATTATGTGTTTATGATTATATCTTGTTGTTTATGATTATGTGTCACTCCAATTGATATTATGCAAACATGGGTATTTTTACCCGCGGGTACCCATTTACCCTGTCGGGTGACGGGTATTGGGAAAGTTTATACCCACTCGCGGTATGGGTACGGGTGATGGGTACGCTTAAATGGGACGGGTAAGGGTATGGGGTGGCTCCACACGTACCCAAACCCTATGGGTGCCATCCCTAGGACATAGGGCTCGTTACTCTTTCGAGAGGGGCCTAAACCTGCTAAAACCTCTTTGCGTTACACTTGAACGTAGCGAGATCCAGCATCATCCCTACCTCTCTCTCGTACTGTTTGGATCACCCCACCACAATTAGCGTCCACCGTGGGGCTGCGTATCTCGCGATCTATGGTGCAAGTGGAATTTACATCTTCTCAGGTTGTTGGAGTGGATCTAGTCATCGGGAGTGAGTTCTTCTTCGGGTCGACGGTTTCGTTGCCGACGATTCAACGTGGCTTCAGGATACCCCACTGGACATGGAGGCTTTGCCCCTGCACAGCGCACTTCCATGCCAGCGACTAAACTATAATAGGCAAAGAGAGACATAGGGCTAGTGAATAACGGTGATGGTGTGTAAACACAGGCAGCAGCAATCCGCTTTCCAATTATGTGTGTATTTGTAATCTATGCTACCATTTGTTGCTTTTGATAAGGTGACTAATTAAATGGTTGGTGGTAAGGCTGTGAATTGGTTGGATATTTTGAGAGCCCATTTTCTTTTGGAAGAAGTAGCACGGTTGGTGCTAAGGCTGTGAAGGCTATTCTCATATAGAAGTAGCAGGATGGTCTAGGGCTTAATCTTTCTTTATAGTGAATAAAGTGTCAAAATGTTTAAGAAAAAGTTACCATGTAAATAATGGTGGTCGGAATCATAGGTCACGGGGTGGATGTTTTGTTGCTTCTTTGGTAAGCTGAAGGTGCAGGATGGTTGCGTGCGAATGAGATTTTGGGAGGATCCTTGCTTACACACATCACTTGCCTTCGCATTTTCCTTTTGAACTGAACTTTATCTAGCACTATTGAAGACTTGAAGTCTCATGATGTTTGCAATGCTAGAATATTTGTGTAGCTAAGAATTCTGTGGGTGTCAATTTACTTTAAATTCAGTCTTATGGGCTTTCTGTGAGCACCATGTGCTACTACCACTTTTCCAATCTAGTGTGTGTGTGTGTCTCTCTCTCTCTCTCTCTCTCTCTCTCTATATATATATATATATATATATATATATATATATATATATATATATATATATATATATATATATATATTCTAAATAGTTTACTTTAAATTGCAACCTTTCTAGTTTGGCTGTCATGGCAGCATTTCTCGTTTGGGTGCCACGACAGCCTTATCTGGTTTGGCTGCCACGACATCCTTTTCTGCCATGGCAACCTTTCTTTTTTGTGTATACTCTTTTTCATCTTGTGTTATGGTGCTAATCACATGTACATTCATCGTCATTGATTATTGATGGAAGCAGCAAATCATTATGGATTTGAATGTGATTCCTTTGGAGGGAGAAGATGAAGCTCTTGATCTAAACTTGATTCTTCAATAGGAAGAAGATGAAGCTCCTGATCTGAACTTGATTCCTCAAGACGAAGAATATGAAACTCTTTATCTGAATAGGATAAGAGAAGAAGAAGCTCAAGAAGAAGATGGAAAAGGTAATACTCCATGAATCTAGATATGATGCAGCATCATCTAATACAGGAAGTTTGGATTACTTTGCTTGCACATGTTCCTAAATTTCCTTTTGCTCCTTTTTGTAGGTGATCGATCCAAAAAGGAATGAACTGTCAGATAAGGAGAAGTTTGGTGTTTACTTTTCTTTCCGGGTAATTGAGAGCAGAGATGGAGTTATTCAACCATGTGACAAGCTGCTCATCGCAACCCCGTTGAATATAAGCATACAATCAGTTGAAAGAGTCTGGGCAGACGCAAAAACAGATGGCCGACGGCCAAGAAGTGGATTTCTCAAATAAGAAGAAAGGAAGAGTTGGACAAAAGCAACAACCCCACTCAATAGAAGAAGGGTAGTTCAAACTTTGGCAAGGTCTCTAGATGTTTCCCGCTCAACCCTACACAGGAGGTTTCAGCACATCACAAACACTGTCAAGCCTTTCCTCAAGCAAGAGAATATGGTTGGAAGATTGAAGTTCTACATGTCCATGCTCAATGCACAATGGATCTCAACTCCCTTCCTCTATTCAAGACAATGACAAACATGGTGCATATAGATGAGAAGTGGTATGATATGACAAGAGTGAAGAGCACATACTATGTACTGCCAGAAGAACCTGAACCCGAGCTCACCATGTAGAATACTAACAACATTGGGAAGGTCATGTTCCTAACTGTTGTGGCCAAGCCAAGATACAGCTGTGATGGGGTGGTGACATTCAATGGAAAGGTCGGTACTTGGCATTTGTCCAGAAGAGTGAGGCTGTTAGAATGAGTTAAAACAGAGCATGGGGGACTAAGAACTAAAATCAGTGAGAGTGACCAGAAATGTCTACATAGATTATATCATGAACAAAGTGATCCCTGTGATTCAAGATAAGTGGCCCAACGAAGATGACGGAACCAACATCTTCATCCAACAGGATAATGCCAAACCACATGTCCTTCCTAATGATGAAGGTTTTCGAGAAGTTGTGGCACAAATCGACCTGGACATTCGATTGTTACAGCAACAGCCTGGAGTTTAATGTTTTAGACCTTTTCTCCACAACTCTCTCTAGTCCCTGACCGACTGCAAATCACCTAGAAATGTCTACATAGATTATCTCCAGTCCCTAAGGAATTGACAGGGGAATTTCAATAACAATTTCTGTAACTAGCACTTTTTCGTCACATTTGTTGCTCTGAATACACGAATTTTATAAGATTTGTGTATGAACTAGCAATGCTTGTTGCTCTAAATAACTAGCAATAACAATTAACAAAATGTTGTTTCCCTGAATGATACTAACATGAACAATGGATTACAGTAACATGAAGGTTAGCCAAGCGATATGCTGATCAAGTTAACAATGGAGTAGTAACATGAACAATGGAGTACATAAATGGTCAATGTCCATAAATTTTGTCGTGATTTCAGGAACTACAGATGACCAAAGAGAACGCTCCTTGTTTGAGATTATAAATGCTCCAAGTTGTAGCACCCTCTTCAAGCAATTGCATTGAAATTAATATTTGGTTTCTTTAGAAGATAAATGCAAATGAATGTTAATTGTTAGTGATGCAGAGGAAGAGGCTATAGTTGTGACGGGAGCATCCAATATACAAAGAGACCTTTATTTGCAAGTGTGACCAAATCGTCCACATTGATGGAAGAAGTTGCACCTTTAAGAAATGTTGACCACATTGGAATAGAGAATATATGAAGATCATTGCATCTAAAAAAGCTTCAATTTCATCCTTATCTGATCCACTCCAAGAACTTCTCGCATCAATGTTGTCAGAGTTTGGCATTGTAGATTCGGTTCTGGCACTCTGTGAATAGCATTAACAAAGGAAAGAATCAATATACTCCTTGAGTTTCAACTGCCTAAAATTTGTTTGCATGAACAAAGAAATCTTCTGAATGAAACTTGATTCAGTGAATAGTATGACAAAATCTTCCTTTGCGAGTGATCTACTGTTAGACAGAACTTCTGTTTCATTTGGTAAATTTTTCGCAACAACTGTTTAGTAAATCTTCTGAAGGAGGAACATTGCAAGTTTCATTGGAACAAAATTTCGTTGCAAGTTTAGCCTTCATTAAAACTTGCAATGTTTTGAAGCCGAAGTTCATCTTGAAAAGAAGCTAAACCATCTATTCCTAAAACTTGCAATGTTCCTAAAAAAATCTAAACCATCTACCGCTCCATCACTTTAATCTTCTGTTTGACTGAACTTTTGTTTCATCTATAGAGAAATCATGTAGCGAAATCTTCTGTTTGACTGAATCTACAAGCAGGAGGAGAGGCGGACGGGGGCACTGACGAGGAGGAGAGCTGGGGGGGAGCTGAGCGGGGGTGCTTCGTCGAGGAGGAGGGGGTCGCAAAAATGCCACTGCGGCATGAAGTTTTGGACGGAGGGGGAATAATTTTATCCATTTTATCTAATACTCTACAACATTTTATCCACTAGTACTCGATATAATTGATGTCTACTTTAGACGGCTTGGCTGCTTCTGAACATATTTTCTTGCCATTTATATTCTTATTGGCTGTTGAAGATTGTTCATTCTCAACTGATGCGGCTGCATTTGCACATGTTCTTTGTTGGACACACCAAGCTCACATTGAATCTATTGGAAACACAGATGGGCAAGAAAGGCATTTCTTTTCTGAAATTAACCTGATGCGGTTCAGAATGTACACTAGGTGCTTATGCTTTCCAAACAAGTTAACAACTCTCAGTGGCATCAGTGACCAAATACAAAGAATAAAAATTTCTCCTTGTACGAGAATCAGAGCATTGTAAGAACATCTTGCTAGTACGGGTTATTTCTAACCGTTGTAAGGATGTGTTTGGCTGCTCCTCTTGCATCTATAGTTGTCTAAATATCAACACTCTTCTCTACTCCGCTCTTCTCTTCTCTTCTCTTCTCTTCTCTTCTCTAAGCAGCGTAGGCGCGGCCAACACATCATTACAACTAGCTCCTGCCCATAAACAGCTAACTCACTGCCTCTGTTCTCACAAATTCTTCTTCAAATTACAGCAAGCAACTGAAACAAACATGCAGCTACATTGCTGGTTCTTCGCTCGACCTCATAAAAGCTTGCTTGTTGCCATCACTTGTCTTTTCGCCAGACTAACGACAACCTACTGCATTCACGCATGCAGTTCGATGCCACCAGGTCGAGACGACTGAACTAACTGAATGAGGATTTAAATTTGACTAAAGATGACTGATGAATAATATAATGACTTAGAAGAATAATGACAAAATGAAAGATTGCAAGGAACTGACAAATGACTGAAAGACATGACTAATAATTAACAAAATTAAATACCACAAAAAGAAGCATTCATTACCACAATAAAAAATTACACTATGACCTATAAAAATGGAAGACAACAACAACAACAAAGGCTTTAGTCCCAAACAAGTTGGAGTAAGCTAGAGGTGAAACTCATAAGATCTCGCAACCAACTCATGGCGAAAATACATACAGTGAACAAAATTATATAAAACTACGTTTATATGTCAGCTAAAATGAAGATACAAAAATTAATGACTGATCAACCATTGTACTGAATTATACACATTGAAATCTATTAACTTCCACCTATTTTTTTACTAGCAGTCTACATGAAACATCTGGGGCTATCTACATGAAAATACATAAATTACCTAGGTGATAGTGAAAAAATACAAATACCCTATTGTTGACCTAATAATAAAGGGGCTATTGACTTTGTGGTACATCACTGAAATTGCCTTCAGAGTTGCAAAGTATTACCCACCAATGCCACCTAGAAGAGATAAAATAAATTACACACGGAAATCCCCCATTTGGGTCGGCCCATGCAATAGGGACCTCCTACGCTGCGAGAAGACGTAGCGCGCTTGTTTGAGGGGAGCTCCTGTATGACGCCGTCAAGCTGTCGACCCTTCGCTGTACAGAACCGCGAACGGGCCGGCCCAGTTGGAGCTAGCGAAATTCAGGCACGTAAAAAAAATCACCAGAATACTGTTGGGCCGGCCCATGCAATAGGGACCTCCTACGCTCTGAGAAGACGTAGCGCGCCTGTTTGACGGGAGCTCCTGTATGACGCTCGACCCTTCGCTGTACAGAACCGCGAACGGGCCGGCCCAGTTGGAGCTAGCGAAATCCAGGCACGTAAAAAAATCACCAGAATACTGTTGGGCCGGCCCATGCAATAGGGACCTCCTACGCTCTGAGAAGACGTAGCGCGCCTGTTTGACGGGAGCTCCTGTATGACGCTCGACCCTTCGCTGTACAGAACCGCGAACGGGCCGGCCCAGTTGGAGCTAGCGAAATCCAGGCACGTAAAAAAATCACCAGAATACTGTTGGGCCAGAAAGAGGCACGTCCTAGTGCTAGATTTTCGGCGCCCAACTTTAAGAACCAATCTATATCGCCTGATCAATTAAACTATTATATACAACATAAGATCCGTTTCTTTTTTCAAACTTTTCAACATTTCTTGGGAAAAATGAACAATTTTTCTTAATTTTTTTCATAATGTTTGAAATCTTGCTTTTTTAGAAATTTTATCAAACTTTTAAAAACATCAACATTTATTGAAAACATGAACAAAAAATTGAAATTTCAAATGATGAATTTTTTTAAAATATACATTGAACATTTTTTTACATACGCTGAACAATTTTTAAATACACACTGAACAATTTTATTGTACGCTGAACAAATATTTAAATACACATTGAACATTTTGGTGATATACGCTGAACAATATTTAAATACTCATTGAACATTTTTGTGAATATATGTTGAACCCATTTCAAAATAGACAATGAACATTTTCTTAAATATACGATGAACATGTTTGTATATAAATATGCAATGAAATGTGTATAACATACAAAAAAGAAATAGAAAGAAAAAATGATGGAAAAGAAATAGAAACAGAAAAAATAAGAAAAAGTAGCCGACCATGGGCCGGCCCAAACTGGGGTGTCGGGTGGCCAGGCTTCAGCAGAGCCACATCCTTTTGACGCATGTGGGCGTCAAATAGCGATATGACTAATTAAGGAGTACTCGTTGCAAAGAACATTTCACTTTCCCAGGTCGCGACAAGTGGCGCACATGCAGCGCGCCACTTGTCGTAACCGGGGAGTTTTCCCTTTTTCCGTAGAACCGTTTATTCAAAACGTTTTATCCCTTAAACCGTGCGTCCAAATCTCGAACCGTTTTCACCATTGGATTCCTCGCGTCGAGATTTTCAAAATTAGATCCCATGCTGATAGGTTTTCATGAATTTTTTATTCACGAAAAAAACCGGACGAAGAAACCGGAAAAAAAAACGGGCGCAAAAACCGAACCGAGAGCACGGTTTTTTTCCTTTCCGAAAGAGGCACGCATTTTTTTCGTTTCCGAGAGGCACGGCCGTGACTCTCGCGATAGCACAACCGTGCCTCTCGCGAAAGCAAAACCGTGACTCTCGCGAAATAAAAAAAACAGACAACGCGTATTTTTTCCGTTTCCTAGAGGCACGATCGTGACTTTCGCGAAAGCACAACCGTGCCTCTCGCGGAAATAAAACCGTGACTCTCGCGAAAGAAAAAAAACAGAAAACGCGTTTTTTTCGTTTCCGAAAGGCACGGCCGTGACTCTCGCTAAAGCACAACCGTGTCTCTCGTGGAAGAAAAACCGTGACTTTTATGAAAGGAAAAAAAGAAAACACGTTCTTTCACACAAAAAATAGATTTTTTTTCGGATTTTTTTATCGAAAAGTTAAGAAAGATTGGGGCAAAACCAAAACGTCGAAAAAAACCCAGAAAAAACTCGTTTAAAAAGCCGAAAACGAGTGCGGAAAATAAAAAACAAGATCCGAAGGGAGCGTCCAGAGCGTGACACGTGGCGAATGGCTAAGAGCACGCCAGATGGCGCTGATCGTTGCGAGGCTCCCGAAGGAGCGTCGTTAACTAGTTGCTCCCGTCAAGTAGTATCTGCCCTGTTTGAGCAGGCCCATGTCCTGCCGACCTGTTTTAAATTTTTTTCTTTCCCGTTGTCGTCTTTTTGTACTTCTAATAATTTTCGAAAAGAATCTGAAAACTACAAAAATATATTTTTGATTTTTTTAAAAAATCAAAAGATGTTTGTGGATTCAAAAAATGTTCGCGATTTTGTAAAAGATGTTTGCTTATTCAAAAAGGTTCAAAATTGTGAAAACAAATGTTGATGAAATTGAACAAAAGTTTACCAATTCAAAAAATGTTCATGAACGAAAAAATATCCTAAGAGTTCAAAAAAATATTCATGACTTATAAAATAGTATATTCATTTATAAATTGTTTGCTGATTCAGAAAATGATCGAGCATTTAAAAAAAATGTTCGTAAAATCGAAAAAAATGTTCATGAATATCAAAAATTGTTCCATCAATTTCCCAAAAAATGTTCGTCAATTCTAGAAATGATCACCAATTAAATAAATTTTTTTAAAAAAATCACAATTTTATAAAAAATGTTAGGAATAGTATAAAATATTCATGAATTCAAAAAAACTTGATTTTAAAAAATGTTCAAAAATTTGAAAAGTGCTCACGAATTTGAACATGTTCACAATTGCAAATATGTTCAAGAGTTTAAAAAATGTTCATGATTTCAAAAATTATTCATGATTTTACGAAATTGAAAGTGATAGTGTATCTCAGTGATGCAGGAGATTATGTGTTTTCTCCTGTTGCAATGCATGTGCCTTTTGCTTGTATATTCAATGAACCGAGTCCCAAAAATTTGCATACAAGGTCCATTATCCCTCATGCTAATGAAGAGCACGTGCACGACACACTGAACTAACAGAAATGGCAGAAAAAACACCACCACTTTCAACCCAATAAAAGACATGCTAGCACAGCCCCCCTCTGCTGAACCGATGAGCAATAACTCATTTTTACATCATTGACCAAAGTTATCTCATGTGAAATTCAAAACAAATAATTCATATGGTATTCTCGAGTGGAGGCGGGGTGGACATACGAAGACACGAAGACAAACGGTATTCAACCCCCCCCCCCTCGCCATCATCGTTAGGTTCGGATGGATGGCTACCAATTTCTCCCCCATCACCCCGCATAGCTACACTCGAACATCGAGGAGAATCGGATTTTGGCTCTCGGACCAGAATGAGGTGCCTGCTCTTCCTCTAAAATGAATTGAATCAAAAAGGGGAAAAGGGGACGCACGGGCCTACACAGTGCCTTACTGGTCGTATGCCGACCCCCCCCCCTCGTACACACACACTCTTAGAAGATCACCCCCTCTAGAAAATGACACAACTGAAAAGGACACCCTACACGGGTCGGAGTCCAAACATGGAGTGTGTGACCCACAAGCTGAATAAAAAGACCAACGGCAAGTAAACCCGACACCACTTGCAAGTGACAGACAAATGAGGGACACCTGCGACGCTGAGATTCATGCATGATTAGACAGCCACAAAATTCAACCTAAAGCCAAATAAAAAAACAGAGGGCTGATTTTTAAGTGTATATTTTAGCAGAGAAGAATACCGGTGCTAACAAGATTTAAGAAACCAGCGAGATTAACTTAGGAGACGGGATGGGACAAATTCTAACAACAATTACACTTGCTAGATTTTCCATATCAAGGAAGGATGCATCTCATAGCCTGAATCACATGCTTCGACATTATGTGAAGAGTCACTATTCAATTAGGACAGAGTAATTTCTATCCACATTCTAAGGCAAACAATACAAAGGAGGTAACTGTGGATCCCTCCACATTTTTGCATCCGGGCTTGGGACCAGCAAAGGCAGTGTTAAACCACAACAATACAAAACACAAGGTATACAACACCAATCATTCAGCAAAGCATACAGGCCACACCATCAAGCAAATGCAATACACGCACGGTCGCACAAGCACACACACACAATCAAGCGCTTGCACACAAATCAAGACAAAAGAAACAGACATAGATACGGGCACATCACACACATAGTCACACACACACACACACAATGTAGCACTTGCACACAAGAAACAGACTCCCTCCACAATTTTACATCCGGGCTTGGGACCGGCAAAGGCAGTGTTAAGCCACTACAACCAATCATTCAACAAAGCATACAAGCCACACACAGAGTCAAGCCACAGTCATAGTCAACATGCAATACTCACAGTCACACATCACAGTCAAATGCACAATATTCACACAATCACACACACACAGTCAAACACAGAGTCACGCATCACAGTCAAATGCAATATTCACACACAGTCAAACACATAGTGACACACATAGACAGTCAAGCCACACACACATAGTGACACACATAGACAATCAAGCCACACACACAAGAGAGTCAAGCCACACACAGAATGGAGCGCTTGCACGCAAGAAACTGAAATAGATAGGGGCACAAACAGAAAGCAAATACATGCAAGACCGAAGTAAACTCAAAAAGCTATAAAGAAATAACAGAACCTGAATGAGTAAACTGATTTCTCTCGAGGCGTGAGGGTGATTCAAATCTTCGTTCCTGAAAACAGGAAGCTGGTTAGAGGTTGATTAAGCGATTATCTTCATCACTACCCACAAGTTTGTAGGCCTATGAACAGAAAAGAAAAGTTTGAAAGGATAGAAACTTACCGATGATTCTGTGTATCTTGCAACTCCAATAATCCACTTGGTTTATCGTCTTTGACTTTAGCTATAGGTGAGAAGAACCTGAGAACAAGTGCCCGATTCCTGCAATGTTCAAATGTGTGGTACACGGTATGATGGAATCTGATAATAAAGAGGACCAAGGCTAGGCTATACATTATCCCAACAAGATGTAAGTTGTTTGGCAGTACCTTCTAGGAAGAACTTTTGCTATTTCTGCCCATTTATTCCCATAATCAGTGCATGTTCCTCCTCAATAGTCCAAGCTTCTCTCTGTATGTATGAATTCAAAATCAGCTTCATATTTACCAATCAGCTCTTCACATAACCAGTGTGCTTTTGAATTAGTAAGCATTCCCTGTTTGCCTTGCACAAAGGGGGAAATGCATTTAAACAAACCATAAAAATAAAACAATCAAAAGAGTACCTCTCTTGACATTGCTTGCCTATACGTCCACCTTGCAATGAGACCGTTTTGTTGGCCCATACTGCATTTTGAGCACAAATATCAGGTGCCAATAGGTATTTATGGATACAGCGCATCTAAAACCATAAGTTGCCAGAAGTAGCAAAATTTGGCTAAATAAGCATTTTGGGACTTCAGGCATCAGCATCGCAAAATGTAAAGAACATAAATATACCTGCGTTGTATGCAAACACAACCCATCAGTGTCCTTAGCAACACAATAAAGAGCCAATGTGACATTCCAGATCCACATGTCTGTACCTTAAATACTTAGAAAAACGTTATTGCAGTGACTGGACAACAGTAATACAGAAAAAGAATATGATATCCACATAAGACATAATAACAAAAAAGTTCAGAAAAAAAAGAATAGTGTTAGGTTTGTTCACATTCAATAAACAACAATCAATTGTGACATATAAAACACAAGTTATACAAGCCACACCATCAAGCAAATGCAATATTCACACACAGTCACACACACAGAGTAAAGCCACACACATGTTCACCATCAAGCCACACATAATCTCACACACACAGTCAAGCCCCCCACACACAGTCAAGCCACACACACAATCAAGACACACACACACACACACACACACACACACACACACACACAGAGAGAGAGTCAAGCCACACACACACAATCAAGACACACACACACAGTCAAACCAGACACACACACAGTCAAGCCACACACAATCTCACACACACAGTCAAGCCACACACAGAGAGTCAAGCCACACACATATTCATCAAGTCACACACCGACACAGAATGGAGCGCTTGCACACAAGAAACAGGCATAGATAGGGGCACAAAGAGAAAGCTAATACATGCAAGACCGAAGTAACTCAAAAAAGTATAAAGAAATTCTAGAACTTGAATGAGTAAACTGATTTATTTAGAGGGCTGAGGGTGATTCATATCTTCGTTCCTGAAAGGGAATAATAATATGTTGCACTGAGACTGTCGAACCGAAGAGAAACCATGCAGTTAGATGAAGGATTCTAACTAACCAGTTGGAGAAGTGGGTCCTCGGGTAAATATTTCAATGCGAACTCCCTTTGGCACGAATATCTTTGGTCTGTATTATGTAGAACTCCATGACCGCAGCCAGGAACAACCTATGGATGCAACCAAACATCAGTAATTAATTTTTTTGCTTGCAAGTTCGAACAAGATCAACAGTGAAAAGCAACCTTAGATCTCTTGTTCAACATTCAAATAGAGTAGTTTAGCAGTGCAAACTTCCCATAAACTCATAAACAATAGTCAATGTTAAATCTCAGAATGGGCGTGCGTGCAATGGAGGTGGTAACAACCTAACCCAGTGAGACTAAAACTCTAAATAAATGGCATGACTCCATAAAGCCGCACTGCACTGATGGTTTCTAATTGGCAAAACAGGATCGAGAGACAAGACGATCATTATGGTTAAAAGTTACTCAAGAAATTAATGATAAGAAGCTCAACAAAAAAGGTGTAAAATCACAGGACACTGAGATGAACTAAGAGCCAATACCTTGTACAATGTAGCAAGAACACGAGAGCGTTGTGGGCCAGCACCAGCCAATATTGTGCATGTTACAGCAGCACTAAGAAACATGTTCCATCAAGATTTTTGAGAATAAAATGTCGAGGCAATATCAGTTCCAAACACAACTTGCCTGCATCAAAGAACCACTGCAGTACTTAAACATGAGTATCAAGTAGGGTAATTTATTACAAACAGCCACTACACCGGCAAGGCAACAAAGAACCATACAAGACAGAACATTAAAAAGGAGTAAATTGCAGAAGAGAGAAACAAATCTGCAACTGATTGGAGTAAGCCTTACTCACCCCCAATTTGGCGTTGCTCAATTTGAGAGATACCATAGTATCGAAGTGCAGCTTCCAAGAATTTAAGCTTTGGATCTAAAATTCTCGAATAGTAGACCTACAAGAGATATAAGAAGGGAATTAAATTTTAATCCTTAGTTGTATACAGATAGAATATTAAACTGTTTCTGAACCAACAAACCTTGTATTGTAAAGTTCAGAACTTCCTGGTTGCTGTTTGTCACAAAAAATGAGGCTTTGTTGATAAAAGCTTCAGCATTCACTGCATCATCATCCTACAAAATGAAGAACAAAATTAGTCTAGCTGACAATGCAATGACGACAAAGGTTAAAAACAGGACTAACCTCCAAATAGAGTCGTACAATCTGGACGCACTTGGATAATTTGTTTGTGTCATCAAGCATCCTGGTTTTTAAGAAGATGGTCAGATTTCCAATGACATGTAAAGAGAAACAAAAGCTTTGTTTCAACCTGATTCCTGAGTCCAAGTCAGATGCCACTAAGCATTTGTGCTGCTCTCAACCATTGTTGTTCAGAATCATACAGTTCTGCAAGCTTCTCTCTAATCACTAGAACCTGCATATAGATAGCCAACACGATTATAGATCCCAAAACTTTTTTACATAATAACAAGCAATTACAAAGTCACCGAAGAAGATATAGTGAGAAGTTACAGAGCCCACAGAAACAGATATTATGTCAGTTATTTGTGGTAGTGAAAAAAAAATCTAGAGATGAACATTCTCTATGAGATTTACATGAAGACACTGGAATAGCAGCAAATTCACTGGATGATTTCTTTCACAAGATGACAGGCATGATGCAGGCATTCTTTGTACATTTTTCTGCACAAATTAACCAGCTTTGATCTACATAATCTTTCAATGCTAGGTATTTTATAAAATTAAAATGAGCACAATTATTCTATCTTTGTTTACTTTGATGGTAGCTAATACCTAGAAATATGAATAGCTAAGACCTTTTGACAAGATTGCAATAAATAGAAATCATACTACTCATTAACGGCTAATTTCAGTGACTGTTTTCAGCAGCTTAATAAAGATTAAACCCATGAGACATTATAAATTGCAACTTCAACAAGAACTCCCAAACAGTAACACTATAAATATTTAGATTTCTGAAATGCGGTGCATATAAGAGGAACATGATGCACGAATACATAGATATTTAGGTTTCTACAATGCAAGCCATGTGAGCATGAAATGAGTGGCAACAGTAATTCCCTATATTGCATTATTTTCTCTACTCACAAACAAGATCATGAGGTGTTATAAAGCTATAGTCCTTGAGCAATAATTAGTGCTTGATAATTGAATAGATATAACTCGGTTTGAGATAAGCTACCTTTCCACTCTTCAGTTGTAATTCCCATACATATTCTTTAAGTTGGTCGGTTGTAATGTTACTCCCAGTCTCGTCCATTACAGATTTGATCCATAGCAACACTTCCTGCAGTATATGGTGACTATCCTTAGTTTATGCGTATCAAAACAGTAAATACACCATTTTAAAATAATAGGGCATATGTTTTTCTTCTTCTTAACATCATGTGCAAAAGCAAGTGGGTAAATAGGACAGCCACAAGTTTTGCAATTTGTTCATTTATTACGAACAATTTGTTCCAGGAGATCCATTTAGCAAGCACAAGTTGAGCATGATGTGGTAGAGAACATCAACTACACATAAAATCAAGTGTACCTGATTAGCCAGCACGTGTAGTGGCCCAGCCAAACCGTTCAGTGTCCTTAGCAACACAATAAAGAGCAAATGTGACATGTCCAAATCCACAAGCCTATACCTTAAATACTTAGTAAAGCATTAGAATATGATATCCAGATAACACACATATCACAAAAAAGTTCAGAAAAAAGAATAGTCGGTTGTCTGCACTAAACAAGTACTGGTGTGTTACCTCAGCAACTACCAATACCAAGTTAGCATAAATGATTATATTCATCAAGACATCAATCACTCCTGTCATATAAACATGTAACATCTCAAGGAAAATTTGTAAGAGATGTGGTTAATAACTTGGATAAAACACACCATATCTAGTATACTAGCACAGAAGTGATATCAATATTTCTACGTTCCACATCAGATAGTGTAAAACACACCATAGATAGTACAGTATAAAACACACCACGGCCTACATGGTTTGCACCTCTGAACGCATCCCCATATATGGAAAGATAGACATTGGGAACATAAGCAAAGCATTACAAGGAGAACCCAATTCAAAAGAACATAAGCAACCATCAGAAGAACCATAACGAATCACCCCATCTCTGCGTATAATATGGGGTTATTCAAGAACATAAGAACAATCGTAACGACCAATGAGCCGAACCAGAGTATCATAAGGGCGCATGCGTTTGAGGTCTGGAAATCGCCGACGAACAACGCAGCGACGGAACTAATCTGAAACTGACCTTGCTTTGGCCTCTCCCCGTCTCCGTAATCCAATTCAAAACCAGAGGGCGAACACAAAACGCAGGTACACGAAACATAATCGTTCATCGCTCCGCCGCAAACACGAAACGCAGGATCGTGAGTTTCTCTCAGATAACAGAAGCGCACGCGGAAGTTCAATGATCCAACAAACTCATAATCAATATGCACTACTCAGTGATCCAACAAACATTAAAACAGAATTTTACGCAATAGGATGTCAGAAGCTCAATGATCAATGATCAATGACCGCACTATAAATTAACTTTCACAAAGTCTAGGCAAATCAAGAAAAGCATTATTCCAGTGACTGGACATGAGCAATACAAGAAAAAGAATATACTATCAACATAAGACATAGCAGAACACGCATATCACTAAAAATTTAAGAAAAAAGAAGTTAGTTGTCTACACTAAACAAATACTAGGTCAATAATCACTATACCGAGTTGATGCCATAAAATTTAACAGGACAAACAACAATTTTTCAGGCACACTGACTGAGGATTAACAAATGTCACAGCATAAGAGTTGGGCTAGTCAACTGGATCACCATCATCACAAGAAAACAAGCAGCACATGTCCACATTAGAGGTTCATTGAAATTGTTGGCCAAAGTAAAGGGACGTGACAGTAGTTAGCAGCATATCGAACCAGACGCGACTCTACACGGACGAGGCGAAGACCAGCAAAATCGAATCGGACGCGACCCCACACAGACGACGGCGAGGGCGAGAAAAATCGAACCGGACGCGACTCCACACGGACGACGGCGACGAGCAAAATCGAACCGAACGGCGACTCTAAACGGACGAAGGCGACGAGCAAAGTCGAACCGCACGGCGACCCCAAACGGGCGACGGCGAGGACGAGCAAAATCAAAGCAGGCGCGACTCCAAACTGACGAATCGAGCACGAGCAAGAACCAAATCTTCCGCGGTTCTAAACCTAAACGGAGGGCGAATCGAGGACGAGCGAATTGCAAACCAGACGCGAGAAGGGGAGGCGAGAGGCGGGACCCGGGGCCCCGGGCGAAGAGAGGAGGAGGATACATATCTGAATTGACTGCGACTTTCGGTGTTACTCCGACGACGGTGTGGTGCTGACTCTTCCCTCCCCGTTTGATCCCCTCCATCTTGCAATTTGATCCTTCGTCACTCTCCGAGTTCCACCACTATTCTCCCTTGTTTGTTTCGACCCCTTTCACTCACAATTGATTTCTCTTCCTCTAGTGTTTTTTCTAGTGGATGAGGAAGGATTTCTCGAGTCCTAGTGTTAAGGGTGTTGGGGAACGTTGCAGAAAACAAAAATTTTCCTACGGTTTCACCAAGATCCATCTATGAGTTCATCTAGCAACGAGTGATCGGATGCATCTACATACCTTTGTAGATCGCGAGCGGAAGCGTTCAGAGAACGGGGATGAGGTAGTCGTACACGACGTGATCAAAATCACCGGAGATCCTAGCACCGAACGGACGGCACCTCCGCGTTCAACACACGTACGGTCAGCGTGACGTCTCCTCCTTCTTGATCCAGCAAGGGGAAAGGAGAGGTTGATGAAGATCCAGCAGCACGACGGCGTGGTGGTGGATGCAAGGCGTCACAGCAGCAGGGCTTCGCCGTGTACTACGAGAGGAAGAGGTGTAGCAGGGAGAGAGGGAGGCGCCAGGACTCAGGGTGTCGCTGCCCCCCCTCATATATATAGCCCCCTAGGGGGGGCGCCGGCCCTAGGAGATTGGATCTCGTAGGGGGGCGGCGGCCAAGGGCTGGAGTGGCCCCCAAGCCAAGGTGGGGCTGAAGGAAATATGCCCTAGAGGCAATAATAAAGTTATTATTTATTTCCTTATTTCATGATAAATGTTTGTTATTCATGCTAGAATTGTATTAACCGGAAACATAATACATGTGTGAATACATAGACAAACAGAGTGTCACTAGTATGCCTCTACTCGACTAGCTCGTTGATCAAAGATGGTTAAGTTTCCTAGCCATAGACATGAGTTGTCATTTGATTAACGGGATCACATCATTAGGAGAATGATGTGATTGACATGACCCATTCGTTAGCTTAGCACCCGATCGTTTAGTATGTTGCTATTGCTTTCTTCATGACTTATACATGTTCCAATAAACATAGGGAAGCAACAACGCGAGCTATTGATCTACAACATAGATATGCTAATACTACCAGGACTAAGTTCATGATAAATTAAAGTTCAATTAATCATATTACTTAAGAACTCCCACTTAGATAGACATCCCTCTAATCCTCTAAGTGATCACGTGATCCAAATCAACTAAACCATAACCGATCATCACGTGAAATGGATTAGTCTTCAATGGTGAACATCATTATGTTGATCATATCTACTATATGATTCACGCTCGACCTTTCAGTCTCCGTGTTCCGAGGCCATATCTGCATATGCTAGGCTCGTCAAGTATAACCCGAGTATTCTGCGTGTGCAAAACTGGCTTGCACCCGTTGTAGATGGACGTAGAGCTTATCACACCCGATCATCACGTGGTGTCTGGGCACGACGAACTTTGGCAACGGTGCATACTCAGGGAGAACACTTCTTGATAATTTAGTGAGAGATCATCTTATAATGCTACCGTCAATCGAAGCAAGATAAGATGCATAAAAAAGATAAACATCACATGCAATCAATATAAGTGATATGGTATGGCCATCATCATCTTTGTGCTTGTGATCTCCATCTCCGAAGCACCGTCATGATCACCATCGTCACCGGCGCGACACCTTGATCTCCATCGTAGCATCGTTGTCGTCTCGCCAATCTTATGCTTCTACGACTATCGCTACCGCTTAGTGATAAAGTAAAGCATTACAGGGCGATTGCATTGCATACAATAAAGCGACAACCATATGGCTCCTGCCAGTTGCCGATAACTCAGTTACAAAACATGATCATCTCATACAATAAAATTTAGCATCATGTCTTGACCATATCACATCACAACATGCCCTGCAAAAACAAGTTAGACGTCCTCTACTTTGTTTGTTGCAAGTTTTACGTGGCTGCTACGGGCTTAAGCAAGAACCAATCTCACCTACGCATCAAAACCACAACGATAGTTTGTCAAATAGACTCCGTTTGAACCTTCACAAGGACCGGGCATAGCCATACTCGGTTCAACTAAAGTTGGAGAAACTGACACCCGCCAGCCACCTGTGTGCAAAGCACGGCGGTAGAACTAGTCTCGCGTAAGCTTACGCGTAATGTCGGTCCGGGCCGCTTCATCCAACAATACCGCCGAACCAAAGTATGACATGCTGGTAGGCAGTATGACTTATATCGCCCACAACTCACTTGTGTTCTACTCGTGCATATAACATCAAACCATAAAAACCTAGGCTCGGATGCCACAGTTGGGGAACGTAGTAATTTCAAAAATTTCCTACGCACACGCAAGATCATGGTGATGCATAGCAACGAGAGGGGAGAGTGTTGTCTACGTACCCTCGTAGACCGAAGCGGAAGCTTTGACGCAACGTAGAGGAAGTAGTCGTACGTCTTCCCGATCCGACTGATCCAAGCACCGTTACTCCGGCACCTCCGAGTTCTTAGCACACGTTCAGCTCGATAACGCTCCCCGGGCTCCGATCCAGCAAAGCTTCGGGGATGAGTTTCGTCAGCACGACGGCGTGATGACAATGATGATGTTCTACCGACGCAGGGCTTCGCCTAAGCACCGCAACGATATGACCGAGGTGGAATATGGTGGAGGGGGGCACCGCACACGGCTAAGGAACGATCACGAAGATCAACTTGTGTGTCCATGGGGTGCCCCCTGCCCCCGTATATAAAGGAGTGGAGGAGGGGAGGGCCGGCCCTCTCTATGGCGCGCCCTAGGGGAGTCCTACTCCCACCGGGAGTAGGATTCCCCCTTTCCTAGTCCAACTAGGAGTCCTTCCATGTATTAGGACTAGGAGACAAGGAAGAGGAAGAGGTAAGAGAAGGAAGGAGGGGGCGCCGCCCCTCCCCCTAGTCCAATTCGGACTAGCCAATGGGGGGGCGCGCGGCCTGCCTCTCCCTCTCCCCTAAAGCCCAATAAGGCCCATATACTTCCTCCCCCGTATTCCCGTAACTCCCCGGTACTCCCGAAAATACCCGAATCATTCAGAACCTTTCCGATGTCCGAATATAGTCATCCAATATATCGATCTTTACGTCTCGACCATTTCGAGACTCCTCGTCATGTCCCCGATCTCATCCGGGACTCCGAACTCCTTCGGTACATCAAAACTCATAAACTCATAATATAACTGTCATCGAAACCTTAAGCGTGCGGACCCTACGGTTCGAGAACAATGTAGACATGACCGAGACATGTCTCCGATCAATAACCAATAGCGGGACCTGGATGCCCATATTGTCTCCTACATATTCTACGAAGATCTTTATCGATCAGACCGCATAACAACATATGTTGTTCCCTTTGTCATCGGTATGTTACTTGCCCGAGATTCGATCGTCGGTATCCAATACCTAGTTCAATATCGTTACCGGCAAGTCTCTTTACTCGTTCCGTAATACATCATCTCACAACTAACATATTAGTTGTAATGCTTGCAAGGCTTATGTGATGTGCATTACCGAGAGGGCCCAGAGATACCTCTCCGACATTCGGAGTGACAAATCGTAATCTCGAAATACGCCAAGCCAACAAGTACCTTTGGAGACACCTGTAGAGCACCTTTATAATCACCCAGTTACGTTGTGACGTTTGGTAGCACACAAAGTGTTCCTCCGGTAAACGGGAGTTGCATAATCTCATAGTCATAGGAACATGTATAAGTCATGAAGAAAGCAATAGCAACATACTAAACGATCAGGTGCTAAGCTAATGGAATGGGTCATGTCAATCAGATCATTCAACTAATGATGTGACCTCGTTAATCAAATAACAACTCTTTGTTCATGGTTAGGAAACATAACCATCTTTGATTAACGAGCTAGTCAAGTAGAGGCATACTAGTGATACTCTGTTTGTCTATGTATTCACACATGTATTATGTTTCCGGTTAATACAATTCTAGCATGAATAATAAACATTTATCATGAAATAAGGAAATAAATAATAACTTTATTATTGCCTCTAGGGCATATTTCCTTCAGTCACCGGAAGGGGTTCCGCGCGCCACCCTCCCCTACCTTTCCCCTCACTCCAAATAAGGAAAAAAAAGGGGGCGCGGCTTGGGAGGGACCCCAAGTAGGATTCCTCCTACTTGGGCGCCTCCTTTGGTTGTTCCTCCCTCCCTCCCACCTATATATATGTGGGAGGGGGCGCCTAACACACACCAGACAATTTTTTAGCCGTGTGCGGCGCCCCCCTCCACCGTTTATACCCCGGTCATATTTTCGTAGTGCTTAGGAGAAGCCCTGTGAGGATCACTTCGCCATCACCGTCACCACGCCGTCGTGCTGACGGAACTCATTTACTACATCGACGTCTTGCTGGATCAAGAAGGCAAGGGATGTCACCGAGCTGGACGTGTGGAGAACGCAGAGGTGTCGTGCGTTCGGTACTTGATCGGTTGAAGCACGAAGACCTACAAGATGTAGCTTTTGTGATCGGGGTGAATCCATCAAACACCTCTTTCTTGATTTCCCGTTGGCAAAAAATTTATGGCGGACGGTTCACATAGCCTTTAATATTACTCCTCCGAATACTATCATCACGCGATTTGGGATGTGGCTTGACGGGATAGATTCTGAAACAGCGAGACACATTCGTGTAGGAGTATGTGCTTTATTATGGGCAGTATGGAACTGCAGAAATGATATGGTCTTTAACAGAACAACAAATATTCATTTTTTGCAGGTCATCTTCCGAGCCACTACGTTGATCCGTATGTGGTCGCTACTCACTCCGACGGAGGTCAGGGAGTGTATGGTTACTGGATCTATCTGATGGGAGATGGTAGCACGGGCTATTTTCAACCAGTTTGGATGGCGGTCATGTAATAGGATAGACAATTAGTTTTCCTATCTTTTCTTATGCCAGCCGGTTGTGGGTTTACTTTTATTTTTCTGCTCTTTGTGAGCATTTGTGTTCTTTTGTTTGAGACATCAAGACCTGAGTTGAACTTATTTGCTTATTAATAATATGGCCGTATGCATCGTTCTGATGCAGAGGCCGGGGAGCTCCCCCTTTTGGAAAAAAAAGTGGCTGCAGATGAGGTGTCACACACCCAGAAAAGACAAGTAAGAACTTGAACCATGAGAGGAATATAATAAGAGAAAATAGATGGTGAGGAGGTGGGACATTGTAGAAAGGTCTACGTTGTTAGAGATACGACAGGAAATAGAGAGTGAAGAAGATCAAATCAACACAGAGGGACACAAGATTTTAATGTGGAAACCCCCTCTAATGAGAAGGGGAAAAAACCACGGGTGCCAGCCAGTGAAACATCACTATATACGGAGAAGTTACAAATGCCGGGGATTTACAACGATGATCTTATCCTGCGCGGTGGCTTAAAAAAAATATACAGCAGTGGCCACCTAGGTCGATACTGATCCATACCCATACGCGGCCCAAGCCTCTCAGCGACTGGCCTCTGCTCCACTCCGTAAGAAATTAACCGCCATATGAATTTGGATCATGGCATACCAAATGTAGGCGCGGTCAATGTCCAAATGGCACCGGGGAATCTATGTCACGACATGGGTGGCCGTTGTGTAACAATTATGCCTTCTCTTCTATCTGATATGCAGTTTCGAATAGAAATATTAAGTTTTGCACACCAAAGTTTTCGGAGAGGAAGGAAAAGATACCTAGGTGACATGTAGTTTCTTCAGTGGCGGCAAGGAAGCAACAATCACACATGCAAATACAGAAAACATACGATGCAAGTTGGGCATGGCTCACGTGGCTTGACCCAGTAGTAAAAACCTATTCCATTATTATTTTAAATAGTGTGCACAAAGCGGGGTGTTCATAAATATGCAATGTGAAGCAAAAACGTAGAACTTACGTGCACTAACCACTACTAGAAAAAGGGCTACTAATGGCGCACCTAATTTGGCCATTAATGGCGCATTAGTGGTGCGCCATTACTAGCACGCCATTAGTAATATTTACTAATGGCGCACCACTGGTGCGCCATTAGTATGCCTCCCAGGGGCCATGTATAGCCAAGTGCTTTGGCATACTAATGGCGCATCACGACGGGATGCGCCATTAGTAACCTCGGCATACTAATGGTGCACTGCTTAAAGATGCGCCATTAGTATCCTCTGGCATACTAATGGCGCACTGTGATGTGATGCGCCATTAGTATGAATATTAGTTTTTTTTTAATTTTTTAATTTTCTGTTTTTTTGCACAGGTTACAAATTGTATAATTGGACAACATATAGACAACACACATCAACAACAGATTCATCGAATACAACAGAAGATTAGTCTCTGAATACAATTCATCATATTAGTCTCCGAATACAATTCATCATATTAGTCTCCGAATTGAAAAGACCGAACAAAGATAGAACATTATATTACAAGTCCCGAGACCGCGAGTAGCGAGTTTGTCTTCACATTACAAGTCGATATCGATCATCTAAACTACCATCACATAGAAGAGAGTTGCGGTCATCACGATGAGCATCATCACGATGGAACTCGTCTTCCTCCGGTTCCTCCAACGCTCCCTCCCCTCTCCCGCTAGATAGCGGGCGTATCTAGATTCGGCCTCGGCCCTAGTGGTGTACCCTTTGTAACTGTTACCGCTGAATCGGTGAACCTGTCTCCGACACTCCTCCCAGTCGTCGTAGACTCCGGGAACCTTACCCTTGTAGACGACATACGACGGCATCGCTATGCACTAGCCAAACGAAACGTTAGTACCAATTCACAGACAATACATAAGCAATATATAAGTATGCAACAGAACGATCGGAAGAGAAAAGCAAGACATTAATAGCATCAATTACATCTAAGTTGAACGATTCTCGAAACCAAAGAGACATACTACAAGTTCATTAAAGTTTAATTACAACATGAGCCAATCGATGTTTCAGAACTAGACACAGCATCACTGCTTTCGACTCGACTCAAGGGACCGGAGCATGGATGAAGCCGCCGTCTATCGTGGGAGTCATGAAATTACGGGCGTTGTCAGCCTGCATTTGTAGCATTCCGTCTATCTCACTGTTGGACGGTTGATTTCTAAGGTAGAACTGCCCCGAGGTACGAAGGACATCTTGATGGATGATTTCCGCAAACTCCGACTGGATGCGAAAGAATTCTTGTCTGATGTCCGCGTCCTGGATTGCTGACACGCTCGCGGCCCAATCTTTGAGTTTACTCGGTAGCAGAAGTTGATGATGGTCCCGTACGATCGCCCGCATGTGATGGATGGCGTAGTAGGCACCCTTCTGACCGCCAGGCGGCTGCTTGACGCAGCAGAACGTCGTATTGTGGGAGAACACGTGCTTGCCGTACTTACGAATTGGCCTGTTGAAGGTGCCTCCAGATTGGGCGTAGCCGGGGAGAACATCATCAAGAACCTTCTTGACATTTGTGTAGTCTACGTTCGACTAACGGTCCGGTTCGAAATACGTGGCCATGGAATATTTGGGGCTTAGGAGGATGAGCGTGCAAGGTGTGTCACTGCAGAAAACACGGAATGTTAAAAGAAAAACGATCGAAATCTAAGAATTCGTATGTTACGGGGCGGTTGAGGGGAGGACTTACTCGGGAAAGTAAGGCACGAGGAAGTTATCCTTATCTGGGTTTGCCAGAATGACGCCTTTGAGGTAAGAACTCGCGACTTGCCGGTCCCCAGCGCTGCCCAAGATCTTGGCACGCATGTAGAAGGGGTCGACTATCACGATGTCCGGGGTCTTGTCGCGAATGATCCGCATCTCCATGCTCAGCGAAAATAGCCGAACGAAGGTGTAGTGCAGCGGATGAAGGTTCAACATAGCGTGGATGTCGTCAAACCGCAGGACGATCGTACCCCCGATGGAGTTATCCACAAAGCCCTTGCCCTCTGGCACCTTGGCCATGAAAACCGGGTATGCCACATCCTTCTCTCTGAGACGCCGCTTCTCCAAAGAAAGAACACTGTCATGCAGACTCCGCATAGCACCGGCAGCAACATCGAGCATATTTCTCGGTAGCATCAGCCTACCCGCCACATGCACCCTCCTCATTAAATCCTCAGGTGAACGTGGCCCGTCCTGAGCACGGATCGTACTCGGTGCCAGCTGGCCCGCACCCTTGTTAGTCTTTCTTTTGCGTGCCTTCTTCTTCTCCTGTAATGGGACCGAGTTCTGCTCACAGACCGCCTTCTTGAGTGTGTTGGGGCTGAGAATATTTCGCACCTTGCCTATCTGAGGCTCGGTGAAGTCGGCAGCTGGAGGCGTCTCCTGAGAGCTGAACGGCAGACGACGCCTGTTGCAACTTGGCTTCTCCGCGGTACCAGCTAGATCGCGCACGTCTTTTGTTGGGTTGGGTTCTTGAGAAGGAGGCCCCATGAAGTCGCCATCGTACCCATGATTGGCAAAGTACCGATCGACGTTGGCAAATGTATCGTCGTCGTCGTCGTTCTGATCCTGTGCCATATGCATGTTTGGATCCAGTGGCATAGGGATGTCCGGCACCGTTGCGGCGGTCTTGCCATGGGGCCGACTTGGCGCCGGCACGACTGGCGGTGTTGTCTTTGGGGTGGTGTCCCCCGCCCCAAAACGAATCTGGCTCTTCGGCCAAAGCAGGGGCCAGCTCAGGCAGGCGCTGAGGGTCATCACGTCATCATCGTCGGCCCCGACGGGTCGAATCGGAGGTAACAACTCGTCGCAGCCTGGCAGCACCCGAACCAGTTGAACCCTAAACATGTTGGGTGGCATCTGGGTACCGTGGAATAAGGGGTTGCCCGGTTGAACGATTTTGCCCTTGGCGACATCGACCAACTCATTATTCACGAAGTGCAGGAGAGTGCATGGAACGTCGGCGGCGCCCTGCGAAAACATGTAGGGCGTCAGGGATGCCCAGTCAAAGGCAATGAGATGAAGTCCTCGGCCGAGAGAGGCTTAATTAGTTACCGTGATGATGGCGTCGAGCTCGGCTAATGTCGAGGCACCGCCAACGGCGGGCGTGCATTTGACGGAGGGGCCGCTTGCTGCAGAGGTGCCGGCCGGCGTACACCCGGGTGCATTAAGCTCCCGTGCCGGCGTCGGAGACACCAATGCCGCCTTCGTCGGAGACACCAATGGCCCCGCCATCACGTTCTGCGAGTTGTTGGCCGTGAAGCTAGGAATCGGGGGCGGCCCCTGTTGGCCTCCCGCAATCCACGCACTCAACCCCTGGATCAAGGTAGGCACAATGGCGGTGATCGTCGCTTCGAGTTGTTGTTGCACTTGCTCTTGGACAATCTCCGGAATCCGCGCCACCTATGCCTTGAGTTCTTGAACCTCGCGCGCCTGGCTTTCCGAGCTGGTCTTTTTCTCCTTTCGTCCACCAGTGTTATAGTATGACTCCCATTTTGTCGACAAGCCTTTGCCGGCCACACGACCAGCTGATGTCGGCTTACTGAGCTTATCCTTGTTCTTCATTACATTCAATGCCCTATTTAGAGTGGTGTCCCAAGGGTTGCTCTTAGCCGACCCCGCGCTACTGCTTTCTGTCGCCTGCGGAAGGAAAGTGAACCATTTAGAAATTTGGCTTCATTAATTAGAATGCAACCATATGGAGCTAATTGCGCGGGGGTGTATTCCTTACCAGAACAAGCTCAAGCGCCCTGGTCTTCGGATCCGTGGTAAGCTCCTTTGTTTCGGGTCCTTCTTGTACCAGGCCGTGACATAGTTCCTGGTCTGCTTGTCACCGTATTTATCGAAGAGGGGCGGTAGGCCTTGCTCGGCACGGTCCGCCTCCTCCTTGTCCCATATAGGCTCCGCCACTCTGTAACAGCCGGGACCGAGTGTGTGTTCCCCTAAGTTCAGCTCCCGCATTTCTTTCCCCCACTTACTTGATTCGGAGTGTGCGGTGCTCGAGCAATTGATCTTGAAGTCGTTGTAGTCATCTTCGGTGATCGAAGGATTTTTCTCCTTGATCTTCTCATAACTCTCACCTTTCTTGATCATTCTCTTCACATTGCTTTTCCAAGTAGACAAGGCCTTGCTCATCTTCGTGAGGGCAGCATTGTTCACTTTATTCCCTTTGAGGCTTGTGTTTTCAAATTCAGCGGGGAACTTGTATCGTTCGTGCAGCTTCGTGAAGAGGAGGTTGCGCAAATTCCCTCGGTCAGGATGCCTCAGGTTCTCGGTGTTGATCGAGACGGTGCTCCGGAGAATGCACCTGAGCTGAAGTGAGTACCCCTTGACTATTCGTTCGGGCGCCGTTGGATTCCCGTCGGAGTCCACTTCAGTAACTTCTTCCTTGAGGGTGCGGAGCACGGTCGGGCGCCGGTCCTTCCGTTGCCTCTTCTGGCTGCCATCTATGCGTGCGCCGCCATCATCAGTGGTGGCATCCTCGGCGGCACCATCAGTGGTGGCATCAGTGGGGTCATCCTCGGCAGCACCATCAGTGGTCTCAGGATCGGTGGGGAAGGCGGCGTCCTCATACAAGTGAGGTTGTTCCTCCATCTCCTGGGACAGCTCCCAGAATGCCTTGCCGCCCGAACCCCCGGCCTCATCGTTGTTGGCCATGTTTCTCTCTAAATAGGAACAAAGTTTGGTCAAAAAGTTGGTTATTGACAAGGAACAAGATCATGGTCTCATCATTTAGGGTTTGTCGACACCGAGGCATCCTAAAAGCTAAGCTTTTATCATTGAGGGTTTTTCGACGCCGAGGCACCCTAAAAGCCTAAGCTTTCATCATTTCGGTTTTTATCGACACCGAGGCACCCTAAAAGCCATGCATTAGTCACAAGTACGCCGGAGCACTTGATCCTACTTAATTAACTACTAAGATACCCCGGCCCATGCATTAGTCACAAGTACCCCATATGTCCTATTTTTAGCAAAGTCATGCTAAAATTCACGGAAAATTTCAGCATGACCTTTGCTGAAAATAGGACATATGGAGTACCCGAATTTGCCGGAACGGAAGTTAATCGACATTCCGGCAAACTCAAGGGCCTCTCGGGGTACCTGCAAAATCATTATCCAATGAAGGAATTGTGCCGCACACTGCTGCCTCACACTGCTGCCAAAATCATTATCGACATGCTGAACTTGCATTTCACTCTGCATAGCTGAACAGTCTAACAACCAGAAATATATAACAAGAACTGCACTGCAACGATACAAAGAATATATAACTAGAATGAGCCTCAAATAAAAAAACAAAAATTATGGAAAGCATGAGGGTTACACTATAATTATAGGAAAATTTACACTGTTATTAGGGGAAGTTTTATACTGTAATTACATATAAGAAGCATCAGGGCTACACTGAAAATTGCTGAGCTTACACTAAAAAAATCTGCACTGCAGGGCTTGTACACACAAATTCAGTGAGATGATCTAACACTGACAAAATAAAGGAAACACCTACTGAACCAATACAGGGCTAAAAACACATGGGGATTACACTTTAAAACATCCAGTGAAAGGCACTAGAAAACCATATAGACACAGGAATAAAGCAGAGCTGACTCATTAAATCTGATACACTGAGAAAACCCTAAACTAGGGAAACTAATCACCTGCATCTAACCTACCAGGAGGTAACTGAACAAATTCAAGAACTATAACAGAAACACGAACCAATACAGAGATATGAAAGCACAAGTTACTAGCATTTGCCTAAAAACTTACTTCAGAACCAACACGAACCAATACAGATGCTCCCTTGTAGTAACAAGTCAAGAGATCTATGCTTGGAATCACAACCAACCAATACTTGATTACCAGGTCACAGAACTCCAACGATAAAAAACAGGGAAGCAGAACTAGAGGAGTGAAATCTCTGTATGTATATGAGGTGAGGTGAGGTGAGATCAGGCAAAGTAAAACTCCACATACAGACATGAGTAGATGCACAACATAGCAAAAACTTAAGCAAGCAGAAACCCATCTTTCCACATTCATGTACCTCAGCAGAAAAATTGTGTAACTCACTTCTGAATGGGCAGCACCAGCTATATATGCATGGTTTCTCCAGTTCAACACAAAACACCAAGCTCCATCATGCTAACATAACATATTCAGGTGGGAATTCAGTATGACAGGACAACATGCTCCCTTGTAGTAACAAGTAGTACGTACTAATAATGTCTACAACTCCATGATTGGAATCACAACCAACCAAATGGGAGTCCATACTTGATTAACCAAGCAAGATTATTTCAGCCATCGACTAAGATAAGCCACACTAAAGATGAAAGGAAGAAAAGAGACAAAAAACACAAGAGTTATATGTTCAGTCGGAAGCCTGCAGGACAAACTGTTACACTTAATTACTCTAGAACAAACAGGAATTCAGAACAAACAACCAGGAATTATATAGCATATGCACTTGTTCGTCTTGTACAAGGAGAAGCTCTCACAACTCACAAGCAGTCCAAAAGAAACAGCAAGCACAATATAATGCCTGATTCAGGGACACAACTTTAATTTAGGGAAGAACTCCCACACACACACACAAAAAAGGGGGGAAGCAGAACTAGAGGAGTGCAATCTCTATATATGAGATCAAGCAAAGTAAGATTGTAAAAAAAAAGGTGTGGAGATCAGGCAAAGTAAAACCCTGCATACAGAGAGACACAGGGTAGTTGAAGTTTCGTTGCAGAACATAGACAAAAATTAAGCAAGCACAAACCCCTCTAGTCTTTTGACATTCATGCATCTCTTGTCAGCTAATAGATAGAAAACATATATAGGGGGTCACCCAATCAATCTTATTCTCACTAGTAGCAACATATATAGATATATAAGTAGGTAGTTCAGTTTCGATTAAAGGGGTACTAGAAAGATAGATTAGAGTTCCTTACATTCATACTGGACAGATATAAAACTTGGGAGCCATGACAATATATATATATATATATCCTTGGCCGCTTTCATTTTGGGCGACATGCAGGAGCCTAGCAATGGGCTCCTTAAGGGCATGCTGACTCTTTTTTTTCTCTAAGCTATGTGCTATGCATATTTTTTTCACTAAATCAATCGCATAAGACCTCGGATGGGGTGGAGGCACCAGGGACGTCGGCGTCGGCGCAAAGCTGCGGCACGGCGGCCGGTCTAGGGCGTAGCGGCAGCTGGCTACAGGAGAGATTTCATAGCCGCACCGGGAAGGAGGGAAGAGGGAGCGGGGGGCTTACCGGAGCGGGAGGGGTCCGCCGACCTGCGACGTTCGAACGCGGCGCGGTCGGTGGGGGTGGTCGCCGCCCTGGTCGTACGGACTGGACCCGAGTCGCGTCGGGTCGAGTCGAGCTGGCTCGTGCGCGTGCCGCCTGTCGAGGGGCGGTGTCGAGGAGGCGGGGCAGCGGGGCAGCGCCGTCGGGAGAGGAGAGGGGAAGGGGATCGAGGGCGAGGGCGAGGGGCGGCGTCGAGGCGGCGGGGCAGCGGCGTCGGGAGAGGAGAGGGGAAGGGGATCGAGGGCGAGGGCGAGGGAGAGAGAGGGGATCGATAGGCTTGGCCGGGAGGAAGAATGGATGGGCGGGGGCGGCACAATACTAATGGCGCACCACCCCTCGGTGCGCCATAAGTACATCCATGCTAATGGCGCACCTCACCCTGGTGCGCCATTAGTATTTTTTTGATTTCTGCTCGAGCCAACAGGTTATCTACCACCTGACCTAATCCACATCAAATCCCTCTACTAGCTCGACTGGTCAGCAACCAGTTCTCACACCAGGAGGTCCTGGGTTTGATTCCCACGCTTCACAATTTTTTTATCCATTTAAAAAGCTGTTTGATACTTATTTGTGTTTAAATATGTTCAAACTTGTTTAAATCATAACAGTAATATTTTTTTTATAAGTCAGTAATAATTTTTTTTAAAAATATCATCAAACAGTAATGCCGGTGGAGCGGGGGAGGGTGCGGGGGGTCGGCGGCGGCGGTTGAGTAGGGGAGGGGTGCGGGGGGTCGGCGGCGGCGGTTGAGTAGGGGAATCGAGGGTGCGGGGGGTCGGCGGCGGCAGTTGAGTAGGGGAATCGAGGGTGCGGGGGGTCGGCGGCGGCGGCCGGTGGACCGGGGGGTGCTCGGCGGTGAGTGGGACCGGATCTGGCGAGGTGGGATAGCGATCGAGATGGAGGGGGATCGAGATCGAGTGTCCATGAAATTTAAAAATATTCATGATAGTTCAAAAAGTTCCCATGAAATACAATCGAGAAATGAAGGCTATGATTTAATTAAATACAATCTTCTTGCCCTTCTTTTTCGCAAATGGAGTTCTTCTGTGGAACGGACGTCCTTTAGGTAGGGTGGTCCTGCTTCTTCTTGTGGTGTATGCTGCTACTTCATAATCGTCGTCATGTTCGATCCTCGGGTCGCCGTACTTGTCGAAGTCTTGCTCATTGGCTACTCCATCCATTCCGATGATCTTCCTTTTGCCTCTCCTCACGACAACACGACTGGGCTTTGACGGGTCGGTAATGAAGAAGCATTGGTCCACTTGGGAAGCCAGTACCCATGGCTCATTTTTCGCGGTGACGTTTGCGCCCGCGGTCTTGGATTTGGCTTCGGGTATAACCATGGTGGTGAAATACCGGTCTTCTTTTAGGACGCTCTTGGCCCATCTGACACGGAACATCGGGACCTTCTCTCCAGCGTAGCTCAGCTCCCAGATCTCCTCGATCCTTCCGTAGTATCTGTCCTTGTCGTTACCGGTGTAGGATTCCATCGTTACCCCGGAGTTCTGATAACCATCGCTCTTCATGTCCTTGGCCTCGGTGTAGAATGTGTAGCCGTTGATATCGTACGCCTCATAGGTCATCAGGTTGTGCTCGGCGCCCTGTGACAAGGCGAATATGAGTTGTTCTTCCGCGGAAGAATCCTCATGTAAAGGGTACGACAGAAGCTTCAGCTTGAACCAACGCGTGAAACATGAGTTGTGCTCTTTGAGTATATCTCCGTACGTCCTCTGTTGGCCTCGGTCATTGTACGTCTTCTTAATAAAGGTTTTGTGCTCTACAACCCAAGGATCGACCACGTCTATTTGTTGTAGCGCGACTAGGTTTGCTCTTTCAAAGTCGGCGAGTCGACCCTCGAAGTCGACATGCATTTCACGGCGACCCTCACGGTGACCCCATCCAGCGAGCCTGCCGAGGTGCCTGTTGACGGGCAGACCAACGGGGTTCTTGATGCCTAGATAATTCGTGCAGTAGGAGATACACTCTTCGGTCAGAAAGCCCCTGGCTATGCTTCCCTCTGGACGTGACATGTTGCGAACGTATCCTTTGATGACACCATTCATCCTTTTGAACGGCATCATGCTGTGCAGGAACGTCGGCCCGAGTTGGATGATATCCTCCACTATATGGACCAGCAGATGCACCATAACGTCGGAGAATGCGGGCGGGAAGTACATCTCAAGCTCGCATAGTATCACCATGATCTCTTCCTGTAGCCTTCTGAGTTGCCTCACGCCAATCGACTTCCAAGAGATGATGTCGAAGAAGTTGCATAGGCCAAATAGCGTTTCACGGACGTGCGCGTCCATGATCCCACGGATTGCAACTGGAAGTATCTGCGTCATCAGCACGTGACAGTCGTGAGACTTCATCCCGCTGAACTTCTGCTTCGCTGGGTCTAGGTATCTGCTTATCTTCCCCGCGTAACCGTAAGGAAGTTTTACTCCTAGGAGGCAGGTGAAAAACTGCTCGATCTCCTCCTGACTTAGAGTGAAGCACGCGGGAGGGTAGTCATTTCCAGTCTTCTTGGCCTTTTTGCCTTTGCGACGACTTTCTGTGTCCTGCTTCGCCTCATCATCATCATCATATATAGCGTGAAGCTCCTGCCTGATGCCCATTGATTTCAAGTCCGCCCTTGCTTTCGGCCCATCTTTGGTCCTCTCTGGCATGTTGAGCAGGGTACCAAGCAGACTCTCGCACACGTTCTTCGTGATATGCATGACATCAAGGCTGTGAGGCACACGGTGGATCTTCCAGTACGGCAAGTCCCAGAAAACAGACCTCGTTTTCCATACCTTCAGCAGCGGCTCTGGTGCCTTTCGCTTCTTTCCCGGCTCGGGCGCCTTTTGCTTCTTTCCCGGCAGTGGGCAGTCTTTCCAATTTTTCAACAGCTTGTCTATTTCCTCGCCGCTCCTCGTACACGGGCGTTTTCGGGGTTCGGTTTCACCATCGAACAGATCCTTGCGTTTCCTCCACGGGTCATCGTCGCGAAGCCACCTTCGATGTCCCATGAACACGGTTTTCGAAGACCCGGGATCTCTATCTAGCTGGCGACATGTTGTGTCATCCATGCACCTTACGCATCCAGAAAATCCGTGGACTACCTGCCCCGCGAGATATCCGTAACCGAGATAGTCGTGCACCGTCGTGAGCAGTGCGGCTCTCATAGGGAAATATTCTTTCTCTGCGGCGTCCCACGTATTGGCTGGCGTTTTCCACAGCGTGTCTAGCTCCTCCTTCAGCAGCCCCAGATACAGATTGATGTCGTTCCCTGGTTGTTTCGGCCCTTCAATTAGCATACTCATGTGAATGTACTTCCTCTTCATGCACAACCAGGGGGGAAGGTTGTACATCCACACAAACACAGGCCAGGTGCTATGTGTGCTTCTCTGGCTGCCAAACGGATTTACTCCATCGGTGCTCGCGCCCAGCACGATGTTCCTTGGATCCTTCCCAAATTCTGGGTATTCAAAATTCAAAGCTTGCCACTGGCTTGCATCCTTAGGGTGACTCAGCATCTTGTCTTTTTTATCTATCTCCAGATCATTTGCGTCATCTTCTCGCTTCTTCTCCTCCCTATCCGCGTGCCAACGCACGAGCTTTGCTACCTTAGGATCCGCGAAATACCGCTGCAGACGAGGAGTGATCGGAAAGTACCACACCACTTTTCGAGGAGCTTTCTTCCTCTTCTTGTATCGAGTGACGCCGCACATCGGACATATGGTAGACTCCGCGTGCTCGTCCCGATAAATGATGCAATTGTTCATGCACACATGGTATTTCACGTGCGGTAAATCCAGAGGACACACGATTTTCTTCGCCTCCTCCAAACTGGTCGGGCACTTGTTCCCCTTTGGAAGACGTTCGTGCCAGAATGACATGTTCTCGTCGAAGCATGCGTCGGTCATTTTGTGTTTTACCTTCATCTCCAGAGCCATGAGCGTTACTTTCAGGCGGGTATCCTCGGGCCTGCATCCTTCATACAATGGAGTAACCGCGTCTAACTCAAGTTGATCCACCTTGGCTTTCTCTCGGGCGGCAGCTCTTGCGTTATCCTTCTGCTTGAGAAGCAGCTCTTGAATATAAGGGTCCTGCACCCAGCCCATCGATGGTCCACCGTCGTCTGCTCCGCCGGCATCATCATCTTCATGATCATGTCCGTCGTCTGCTCCGGCATCTTCCTCATCATCATGCCCATCGTCTACGTGATCATCTCCTGGGGATTCTTCGTCTTCTCGCCCGCCCGAGCCGCGGTAGTTGTCTTGCTGCCCTTCCTCATTTCTTGCCCGGCCCCCATGGACAACTTCATAGTCATCTTCATCACCTTGCCACCAATAGCCATCCATGAAACCACGCAAGAGCAGGTGGTCCCGCACCTGCCCGGAATCCGGGTCTGCAATAAGGCTCTCCAGCTTGCATCTTCGACACAGACATCTTATCTCCGTCTCGTTCTTTTGAAGCATCTCGGCCTTCGCGGACCTCAAAAACCTATTCACGATGCCTTCGGTCATCGTGCGGACCATGGTCGCCTGCGGGGTAGAGCAAAACGATATTTTAGAACAAAGAAAAAATTTGGCATGACTTTCCCTAAAAATAGGACCAAAAAGAATGCTTAATGCCAAAATTATCGCCGAAACGGAAATGAATCAACATTCCGGCAAAATATTGGCAACTATCGCATTTCAAATACCGGTACACCTCCAAACACAAACACATATGCAACACCACAAACATATGCAACACCACGAACATACATAGATCTAGCTAGGCCATAAAAAGTGCATGTGCACATTGTTGTAGGGAGAACAACATAAATATAGCTTCCCCCCTTACTTACCTATTAAAACAAGGTAATTTAACCACTTAATTTGAATGAATCTATGGTGGAAATGAGGTGAAAAAGAGGAGGCACCCGAGACAAGGAGGAGGTGGAGAGAATGAAGTGGGGAGAAAGTGAGTGTGGGAAGGAGAGGCTGCCCAAAATATCTTGTTGCTGACCACTTACTAATGGCGCACCAACAACAAATGCGCCATTAGTAATCCAGGTTACTAATGGCGCACCAACGTCTGATGCGCCATTAGTAATTTTGCAAAAAAAAACATACTAATGGCGCACTGATACAGAGTGCGTCATTACTAGTTTGAACTAGTAATGACGCACGGTGGAGGAGTGCGCCATTAGTAGTTTTGCAACAAAAGGAATAAAAAATATAATTAAAAAAACAACATTAGTGGCGCACTCTGGGATGAGTGCGCCATTACTAGTCAACTAGTAATGGCGCACTGTGTCTGGATGCGCCATTAGTATGTTTGGACAGGCGCGCTAGTTCAAATTTTTTTTGGTACTAATGGCGCATCCTAGGCCTGGTGCGCCATTAGTAGTTTCAACACTAATGGCGTATCAGAAGGTGGTGCGCCATTAGTATATACTAATGGCGCACCTCTTATCTGGTGCGCCATTAGTGTCAATCGCATCTATAGCCCTTTTTCTAGTAGTGAACCATTTGGGAAAGAAACATAGGGATATTAAGACGATGGCATGCAGTTCCTTCCATACAGTGGCGGAGGTAGAGTGAGGACAGGGTGGGCCATGGCCCACCCTGAGATTGGGAAGTGTACTTTATACCATAGCAAAAAGGCTAAAAAAATAAAGAAAAACTAAATTTACATGCACAGTTGCACTGTTGGCCCACCCTGGCCTAGTGGGCTAGGTCCGCCACTGCTTCCATATAGACAAAAGAGCAATAAGCATAATGAGGCAATGCTATGTTGGATTTGGGAGGGAGGGGGGTATGCAAGAGGGCGGTCAATGTACATATAATGCTTGTTGGGTATCTCCTTATGTGGCTTGATCCAACAATAAAAAATAAGAAGTGAAATCAAGGGTGCTAGTATATATGCATTATGAAATAAAAAACTACAACTTTCCGTGCACCAACGATTTGGAAACAAATGAAAGTATATTCAACCAATGTCAGTGGTTTCTTCCATGCCAGCAATGGAGCATCAAGCTTATAATTAGGCATGTCTCCCCATGGAGTGGAAATGGTACGTGGCTCCCAATGAGGTGTCACGCGCCGAGAAATGGAAAGAAATAACAATAAATATATAGACAGAGGATTAAAATAAAGTTGAAATGGACGGGGATAATCGGAGGTGTGTGTGTGTGTGGGGGGGGGGGGTTGGGGATAACGAATGTAGGTGCTCATCTACAAATAACAGAACGTGACCGGAGGTGGAAGGATCTACGTTGTGGCATGGGTGACCATTATGTAGCAGTTTTTAGTTTGGTCTCACATGTGTAGTTAAAAAATCGAAACAAAGATGGCCGACTTACAGATATATTAGGCATGCCTTATTAGTGGACAACATATTTCCACATCAGACAAGGTGCAATGTAATAGAGGTGCTACCTCCTCCCCAAGAAAAGTCTAGGGTTCCCCTCTTTCCTGCCGGAGCCGTCGTCGGTCTGCCTCGTCTCCTGTGGCCTTAGGGCCATGGCGGCACAGTAGATCTCGGCCCTTGCCTGCGAGAGGACTCTGTTTTCAGTTGTTCCTTCATGTTTTGTTAGGGTTTGTGTCCTGCTCAGGATGACGAGACGGCGGCGGCTCCCTGAAGATGGAATAAGGTTCTCCCCACCTAGCTTCCGTCTCAATGGTGTGTCTAGCACCGTCAGTGGGCGTGTGGACATGTGTCTCCGGCGGATCTGTCCTTGGTGGATTTGCTCGGATCTGGTTGTAGTTCATCTACGTTTATGTGTTTTCAGGTTGGATCCTTCATTGGCGGTGATTGCTGTGTGGCTACGCTGGTCCTATGGGGCCTTAGCACGACGACTTCCTGACTGTCCACTAGAAGAAGTTGTGCCCGACTCCGGCGAGGGAGGGGCAATGACGAGGGAGCAGCTTCGGCTCGCTTCAGTGCTTGTAGTCGTCTCTAGGTGGTCTACGGTTCTGGATGTAATTTGTATTATTTCTGATGTTGTATTGTCATGATTGAAAATGAATAGATTGGAAGTTTTCTCACAAAAAAGAAAAACCAAAACAAAGAACATTTTTGCGCCAAGATTTTGGAGCCAATGCGAAGTATACTGACTTAGACAATGATCTCAAGCAATCCTTTCTAGCTTTTCCCCCTTAATTTCAATACAAAATCCATTTTGAAATGGTACCTAACATTGGTAGATCTGCCTAGCTAGAGTAAATTGCACAAAACCACCACAATTATGCAGAAGTCATCAAACTGCATGTTTTGTGGTGGTTTTTTCCTGAAGAATTGATAACTTTGACTCAATGTGGCGGTTTTTTGCAATTCACTCGGCTAGCTAGCATGAGCATATAGCATAGACAAGCATAAACGAGATGATGATGGATGGAATCGTGAATCAGGCGGCAGCGTTGGTTGTCCTGGGGACGTACTTGCGGAGCCAAATCTCACGTTGTCCGATGGAGATCCTGACGACCCTCTTGCCGTTGAGTACGAGCTTCACAATCGCCTCCGTCTTGAAGATGATCCGGCCATACATGGGCATGTGGCCTCCCTTGGTCTTCTCCATCAGCACCCTCACCACGCAGTCACCCCACTTCCTGCACCCACGCACCTCCAATCATCAGACACGATGCAGTTCCAATCATCGTGCATGCATATCTTAGTAGATAAGTGCTTGTGTTTGTGTATAAACTTATTCAATAGATCGAGACATCTAGTAGTGTATCTAAGTGCACACTTACTGCCTGAAGTACTCGAAGATCTCCTCGCGGTGGAGGGCATTTCCCTTGGAGAAGGTGATGAACATGGAGCGGCAGTCCTCCGGCATGGCCACTGGTTGGGAGATGTAGGGTGCCGTGAGCTCCGGCGGGATGACCATCAGCCCTGTCTCGGACCTCCGGAGCAGGACATGCAGGCGGTCGTCAAATACAAACTTGCCGGCACTGTCGAGGAAGTGGGCGACGCCGCGGACAACGAGGTCCTGGTGAAAGGCAAAGAAGCCCGGCTCGATGTGGACACCGCCTTGCATGCAGAGTGCAGAGATGAGCGGGATGGGCGGGAGCGCAGGCACCTGGTGGCGGAGGCAGTCGAGGACGGCGTTGGCCTCTTCGGGCGCCATGGCTGGGACGTGGTGTATGGCGGAGATGGTGCCCTGGTCCAGCCACACCAGCAGCGCCACCGCGTTCTGGGCTTTCTCCGGGCTGCCGCACACGGACAAGAACCGCTCGTATGCCTGCCGTGCGACGTTGTACATGTACAGCACCTCGCGCACCGTCATCGCCGCCATGGTTGCTCTTGCACCGGCCGGCTGGAGAAGAGGGGATGGATGGCCGGCCTTAGAAGAGAAGCTAGCAAGAGCGGAGCTGGAAGGGGTGATGGGTCGATGGGGAATGGACCGATATTTGTATCTGTTCCGGCGACGCGGCTGCGCTCCGGCCGATGGAAGGTTTAATGAGGTGCCAAAAATGGGCTAGCGGGAAACAGCTCTCTTTGAATCAATTGCTCTTTGTTCGTTAGTTGGTTTTACATCCTCTTATGTTTTCAGTTCGTTTTACATCCTAAAAAGTATACATGTGTATCCTGCTAAATTTGCACTCCCTTTTTCCTTGGTACTGGTTAATGTTATGCTCACCATTTTTTGTGTTCCTTTTCTAGGTTTTCTTCGGGTTTTTGTTTTCTTTGTTTCCTTTTCTTTTTGCACCGGGTTTTCTTCGGATTTCTCGTTTTCTCCATTTTCTTCTCTTTTGTTTCTTTTGTTTCTTTCCTGGTTTTTATTCTTCCCTCGTTATACTTCGGTTTTCTTTGCCTTTCTGATTGGTTTTCTTTGTTTTCTTTCGTTTTTCTTCAACACATATCTATTTTTTATTGTGTTTGTTCTGTTGTTTCTTGCTTTCTTTTGTTTATTTGTAGTTTTCATATATCTTAACTTTTTATTTTTTTGGTCGTTAGGCTTCAGAGTTTTTTCAGGTACTTTCTCTTTGGTTTCTCCTTTGTTTCTTTCATGGTTTTCCAAATATTAACATTTTTTGAATACCTGTTTTATATTCACATATTAACTTTTTTAAATATGAGCTTAACATTTTTCTAATACTTGGTCAACACATTTAATATTTCTCAAATACTTGTTTATTTTTTTCCAAACGCAACATTTTCTGAACACATGGTTCAATTTTTTTCACACGCATTGTTTATTTTTTGTATACATGAGGAACATTTTATTTATACACATTTAACATTTTTCAAATGCTTGGTTAATTTTTTTTAATATATGGTCACATTTTTCTACAGATTTTTAAATTTTTTAAAATGCTTGATTAACATTTTTCAAATAGAAGATTAACATTTTTTTAATACAAGGTCAACATTTTTTCTGTACAAATTTTAACATTTTCAAATGATTGATTAACGTTTTTCAAATACAAGTTTGGCATTTGTTGAATACATGGACAACATTTTTGCTATACACATTAAAAAAATTCAAATGCTTGATTAATTTTTTCGATATAATTGTTTAACATTTTTTAAATATATTATCAACTTTTTTACACACATTCTACATTTTTTGTATACATGAGAAACATTTTGTTTATACACATTTCACATTATTCAATTGCTTGGCTAAGAATTTTTCCATATATATTATGTAATTTTTTAAATATATTTATTCAGATTATGCAGATGTATAACCTAAATAAAATAAACAAAAAAAATGTGAAAAACACGAGGACGTGGCCTCCCGCGAGGTTCGGCCGTCCCATTTTTTGAGGATCCTGATGGGAGAGCACGCTAGATGTCGCTATAAGCAAGATATAGCGCTGCCTCCGATTAGATTGCGACCTAGCGACAATGGCAGAGCTTTGGCAAGACCATGCTGGGCCAATGCCTCCTAGCCTAAGATTTTTCTTTTTCTTCTGAATACCCTTGTTAAATGGGCTAAACCTTTACAAAAACCAGTTTAAAACTTGTTTTGCTTGCCCTCCCAATCCATTTACCGACTAGTATTATGGCCCAAACTCCGCTACTGGCGAGCTAAGCCTGTGTAGGAGTCCATTGTCCGTTCAACCACCACGGTGTCCAAAAAACAAGGCCTAACAAAGTGGGAAACAACCTAGACTCCTAGAGTTCATCATGTGGATTGGTTTGGTTTCACATCATTGTGTGCACTAGTAAGTAATACATGCATTGCACGTGAAAACTTAAATAATCAAAGTATGACCAAATTCGGACATATTTTATTGTAATAAGTGTATAATGTTTTAAGGCACATGGATGAACTATAAGATGCATATTTAGTTCTTTTAGTCCATTCCACAAAAAATATCACATTATAGCTACAAAAAACTTGAAAACGTCATGGTATGTACTAAAAACACTTGGGTAAAAATATATCTAGCACATTTTTCTATAGGAAGTGTCTCTTTTAGGTACTTCATATTAATTAAATTTAATATAAAAGACATAAATACCTAATGTTGCATCACAAAGATAAGTAAGATTTATGATGTACATCTATAGCCTTGAATACAAAATATAATCACAAAAGGAGAAAAGCAATGACAATTCTGATGTCTTCCTGATTTTTCTTCTCATGTTTATTTAACTACGCTCTTCAAGTTCTCTGGGTTACTTCGCTACAAATAATGTTTTAGATGGAAAGAAAAAATAGTTTATGATACTGATACCACGTTCTTTCTTAAATAACGTTATTGGTATGGATGCACTGTATTTTTATGTGGCCTACCAAATTTGGAAAAGATATACAATACAATAGACATAGCAAGGAAAACAACTCCATATATCAACAAAGGATAGAAATGGTGCGGCAATGCGCAGCTTTGCTTCTAGTATTAGTCTGCTGTACCAGGGTGTCGATATGTCAAGATGTCAACAATGATGGTGTTAGAGCCAAAGTGCTAATAATGTATTGTCAAACTAGTGTGAGTGATTAGGACGTTTCCCTCCTCCATGTCTCACTTCTCACGGTCAACACAAACAAGTTCAGGGAGGCTATCTTTCTCATTATTTTGTATAATAGATTTTAAAATGTATCTCTTCTCTTCAGTCATATATTTTTTTCCCTAATAGGACACCATGTTCTTGTATGAAGCCCATGAGAATTCTTCACAGATATGTTTCATGGGAGTATAATCATGAATCCTATTTTATAGTATGAGTGTTTCTCCCCATCTCATCACTCGTTTGTTCTGTGCCTTTTCTATCTCTACAATTCTTGTTTGTCTCTCAAGTGACCATCTTCGACAAGGTTAGTGTAAGAAGTGGATATGTTCTCTATGGTGCTTTTGATTCATGACTCATTTTCTGAGTCGGCCGGGTCCACAGGTTCGGTATGATCTAGCTGCACCTTGATGACCGACAAGTATATGGGATTAACCTTATTCCTTTCGATAAGTAAGAGTGTCGAAACCAACGAGGAGCAGACGAACGAATTGATAGGTAGTTTTCAGCCAGGTTTCACTACAAGTGTTGTAAGATAGTTTTGATAGATATTTGATAGCAAGATAAATAGTAACAAGGTAACAAGTAACAAAAGTAACAAAGTGCAGCAAGTGTCACAATCCATAATTGTGCTAAGGACAAGCTGTGGTGTTTTTTATAGTGAGTAGCCTCTCTTGAGGACACACCGGAATATTGCCAAGTTCCTTTCACCACGATTCATTGAATTAACATTCATTGTCTTGATAAGTGTTATGTGGGTGAACCGGAGCTAAGGTGTTGTCCTAACTTGAACGATAACCTACTTATGATTATACTCTCCAGACAAGCATCCACAAGTACAATAGAAGTAATTAAGATAAATCTAGCCATAACATTAAACAATTGGATCCAAAACAACCCCTTACGTAATAATTCACAAACTAGGGTTTGAATTTCTATCACTCCCGCAACCCATCATCTACAAACTAACTTATCAATGCCTTCCCCTAGGACCAAAGATGTGAATGGTCATGTAGTCGATGTTCACACAACACCACTAGAGGAAGAATAAGAAAACATAATATCGAAACATGAACGGGAATTAACTTCACACGATTACTAGTAACAAGACTTCTTCCATGTCCTCAAGAACTAATGGAATGAATCACAACTCATCAAATTAATCATGATTAGTGGGTGTAAATATATGATTAAAATTCTAAACATATTAATCTTCCACCAACAAAACCATAAGCATGAACTACAGGATGTAATAAACACCTACAAGCACTCCTAGGTACCAATCTGAGGTTTGATACAACGATTGAAAACGAGAAGAACTAGGGTTTGGAGATGAGATGGTGTTGATGAAGATGATAATCCCCAGATGAACGGAGTGTTAATGATGAAGGCTTCGATTCCCCCTTCCTGATGGAAGTTTCCTGGCAGAATCGCTCTGCCCGAGAGAAAAAGTGTTTCGTCGAAGTTCCGCCTCGCAGATTTTTATGATTTTTTCTAGGGAAAATGTGATTTTGTAGCCATAGGACATCGGGAGATAAGTCACCATGGGCCCACACGACATGCCCTAGGATGGCATGCCACCAGGACGTGTGGAGCCCTAGCGGGTCCCCTTTTGCCCATTAGTTTTTGCTCCATAATTCATCATATATTTTGAAATAATTCTCCTAAAATCCACGCTGCATTTTGAGGTCCGGAGAATCAACTTCTCTTTTGTTGCATTTTCAGGTCAGATTTGTCCACCAATCACCGTCTCTTTGTTTTCCTTGTATTTTAAGAGAGACAGGGCATTAGAATTGCATCATATTGTGAAATATATCATTTAAATAGGATAAATTATACTAAGAAATAGTGATGCAAAATGGACGTATCAGCTTCCCTGAGCTCTCCACTTGTCCCCAAGCGAATACCGAGCTCATTAAAGTTTATGGAGAGAGGTGTCGATAATAAAAAAATACGGACATGACAACATCATATTTACTAACACCATTATATATCATAAACAACAACTCTTCATCATAAAACTTCTCATGATCAAGTAGCAATCCATTCACATGTTAATGTGCAAACAATAAATTCTCTTGAAATCCAACAAACTATGTTCTCAGTTATTAAACAATTACAATTCATCTTATTTTTTCAAAAGAGTCTATGTAAGATCTTTTTTAGCAAACTTCACATACTCAAGTATCATATAGTCTTCTAATGATTGCGGACACTCAGAAGCATATTATTAGAACCAATAGTTTCAATCAAACACAAAGAAAGATAGGGGTTTAATGATGCACCACTCAACTTACTTGTCACAAGGATAATTGTCAGTGGTAATAACTCATGATCATATATATTCAACTGGATATATGTGCCTGGATCATTCCCCAACATAGTGCAATGTTTGCCAAGTGGAGAATATTTTAGGTTGGAATAAGAGAAGTTGACTCAAACATAAAAATAAAGTTGATGGAAAGGGTAAAATGAAAGACCGTTCGTAGAGGGAAGCAGAGGTGTCCATGTGCTTTTGAGTTGGATGTGTGAGTTTTTAGTGAAAAAGAACATCGCTTTAACATTGCCCGTGTGATAGTAATCATTATTTCTCTTTTATTACTTTACCATCACAAGTTCATACAAAGATTATTTGCCTTCCAATTTTTATTGCATCCATTGATGAAAACTTACTTGAAGGATCTTACTCAATCCATAGGTAGTTATAGTGGATTTTTTGGGAAAAAACTGAGTTTAGGGTTTTTGGATGCACAAGTGGTATTCCTCCTTAGTGTGGACGTATTTGGCTAGCAAAGATTATAAACAAATACAATATGTTGGAGGATCCACAATATAAATTCTATGTAAATATAGATAAACATAACTCATTACATTGTTTTTCTTGTCCAACACCAACTATTTGATCAAGCGTGAAAATATTCATTGAGGGTTCACAATCACAAAATATGTCCAAGATAATATATTTGCATGTGAAATTTCTCTTCATTGTACTAATCTTTCATGGATTGTTCCAATGACCAATGTTTCATTTGTTAAATTTCAATAGATTTTACTTCCTAAACCCAATGTGAAGACACTACTTCCCATAAGATCAGCATATGAAATTGAATTGCAATGCTAGGATACACAATAAAGAAAAAGAAAACAAGATACTCATGCTATTAGTTATTATAGATACTCTCACCAATGGATACAACAAACCCATGAAGGGACAATAGCACACATTGTAATCAATTTCATACTACAACTTTTACTATACCACAATAATAGATAATAATAATGATAAAGGTTGTGATACGATACTAGGGCACCTCCCCCAAGCTTGCAACAAGCCAAGGGTGGTGCCCATACCCAAGTACTCAAGTTTCCTTGTTTGGTGATGGCAGTGGTGATGGAACACGCTTGTTATCCTTCCTCCAAGGCATATGTTCTCCATCAAGAAAAGAAAAGGTGGTCTCCGGGATCTTAAAATTTGCAGCCAAACCCATCATCTTGAACTTGGTTTCATACTCATAGTTTTGATTATGCAGATCACAATTTTGAGCTTGGAGATCTTCAAGTTTCACGTGGAGGCGATCAATTGCTTCCCAAGTCTTGGCACTATCTCACTTCTGTCACGGAGAAATTCCGTGACCATGATGTGGCTTGCATCTAGTCCACGCTCCACCATCCTCTGTCACTTGAAGAGTTCTTGCTCCACGTCCCTGAGCCTAGCCTTCTCGTCTCCTTCCTTCTTGGGCCCTTCAATATCCTTGATGTGCAACACCCCATCCCTATACTCCAAGGTTTTGGGATGCATCATAACCTTCACAAAGAACTGGTCCTTTGAGGAGCTTGATGACGACATAGCGATGTAGCTCCTGGGACCCTGGCAGAAACAAGGTCAAAACAAAAACAGGAGGAAAACTTGTGATACATATATTAAAACATCCGAGGGAATTTATAGGAATTTTTCATGTGAAAAACAAGCATACATGAAAGATACGGAGTCTGGAAGGTCTACGGGGGCCCCACACGTCCACACGGCGCGCACTAGGGGGGAGCCACCAGGGCGTGTGCACCCCTGGTGCACCCTAGTCTCCTTCTTTTTTCCAAAAATTATTAAATATTCCAAAAGTGACATATATATATATATATATATTATTTTATGAATTTTTAAAGTCAGTATACTTATCGTACCACGTACTTATTCCTTTTACTGGTTCTCGAGGCTTCACGGATGGTTTCTTCTATGGATTCTTCCGGTCTAATTACTTGAGTAATGTCCTAATCTATGTTAATGGGATTACCTATAGTATAATGTTTTAATCTTTGCCCATTAACTAACTTTGGTTTATCTTCTTTGGCGTTATTGATCTTGATACCTCCGGAATGGTAAACTTCTTCGATGATATATGGACCTTCCCACCTGGAAAGAAGTTTGGCTGCAAAATGTCTAAACTGAGAATTGTACAAAAGAAATTTATCAGTAATGTTAAAATGCCATTTCTAAATCCTTTTATCATGCTATATTTTAACTTTTTCTTTGAACAACTTGGCATTTTCATAAGCTTATGTTAACCTCTTTTCTCCAACAAGTTCAAAATCATAGTTAAGATATTTAATTTCCCAATAGGATTTATGGTCTAGCTAGATTGGTAAATGACATGCTTTTCCATAAACCATTTTAAAAGGGGACATCCCCATAGGATTTTCATAAGCAATTCTATATGCACAGACTGCATCATCTAGTTTCTTAGACCAGTTCTTTCTAGATTTATTAACAACCTTTTCCCAGATTAATATAATTTCTCTATTAGTTAACTCAACTATTGCAAGTTTAGCCCGTTAACAAGCACAATTAAATTCTATTTTAGCAGCTAAAGCTGATTCAAACGTATGGATTGGACTTTGTGAAAGAAAGAAAAAAACAGATTTAAATGCCCAAAAGCTGCACTGAGGAGCGAAGAAGAGTACACCAAGTCACTATAGACAAGTATAAAATCTCCACTCAATAGTGATCTACCATCTCTGCTGATAAACGACATGCCCGTTGATGGAGCCTTCATTGGCAGCATAGTAGTGACAAGCACAGAACCTTTCAATGGAGGTGTTTAGCCGCCCATCAGTAAAAGATGATTTTATAGTCATGGTGCGTGGCTCCAAATGAGGTGTTACATGCCAAGAAAAGACGGGTAAGAACTGGACTATGAGAGGACTAGAATAAGCAGAAATGGATAATGAAAATTAGAGGCGGGGCATTGTCGGAAGGTGTACGTAGATATGGTCAGTGCCCAAACAATGCCACCGCGGGATCTATGCCATGACATGGGTGGTCGTTGTATAACGATGATTGCTTTTGCTCTATTAGATATGCAATTTTGAATAAATAATTATAACTTTGTGCACCAAGGTTTTTGGAGAGTAAGCAAAGGATACCTAGGTGACATGTGGTTTCTTCAGTGGCAGCATGGAAGCTGCAAGAGCACATGCAAGTATAGAAAACATACGACGCAAGTCAGACATGTCTAACGTGATTCGACCCAATAGTAAAAAGATATTTCATTATTATTTGAAACAATGTGCACAAAGCAGGGTGCATGTAAATATGCAATGTGAAATAAAAACCTAGAAGTTATGTGCACTAACCGTTTAGGAAAGAAACCGAAGGATATTGAGAAAATGGCATGCGGTTCCTTCCATACCGACAAGCGACAAAGGAGCAACAATCTTAATTAGACGGTGGTATGTTTGGGGATGGGGGTGGGGATATGTAAGCAGGTGCTCAATAGTGAAACAGTGGAACCCGACGATCTATATCGTGACATGGTTGACCGATGTATAACGATTGTACTTCTTGCTCGGTCTGATATGCAGTTTCAAATCACAATTAGGGACTTTTGCATGCCAAGGTTTTGTGTGTGTGTGTGGGGGGGGGGGGGGTGGGGTGGGGAGCCAATAATACCAAGCTGGCAAGGTAGGCAATGAAGTCACATGGTTTCTCCAATAATACCGATGCCACCAAAGATAAGGAGGAATAAGCTTTTCGTTCAGTCTCATGCGGTTCTTTATTTCTTCTAAGTTGTATCAAGCACAAACAATTAAACGACCTTGTATAGAACATATGACAAAGCACACGCAAGTATAGAAAATATATAATGCATGTGGGGTATGTATGTGGCTTGATCCAATAGTCGAAAAATAAGAAGTAAAAAATCAGGGGTGTCGACATATATGCAACGTGAAATAAAAACCTACAACTCGTGCACCAATTATTTGGGAAAGAAATTAAAGGATAATTAGACAACGGCAAATGTTCTTCCACGCCGACTAGCTAGCTTAATTAGGCATGCCTCCCTCTCTCAAGGAGCTAGGCGATGATGTGATCGCCCGTCAAGGTTCTGGTGACGCGACACCGCAAAGCAAAAAGGTTTTGGTGACCCGAAGGAGCTAGGCGATGACGTGATCAAATGGTTTCTTTAGTAGAGAATTAAGAGCAACTAACCTTTTCTTCCAATCTCAAGCACATCTTTCTTTCTTTTAAACACAGCATTACAAATCTTATTTGAAGTTGTACGCCACAAATCCATAATTGGTAGATCTGGCTATAATGACCATAGACGAAACAAGGATTATATGGATTCCTCGATCAGGCAGTGGCCTTGGTTGGCCTCGGGATATACTTGCGGAGCCAGATCTGACGATACCCGATGGAGATCTTGACGAGCCTCTCGCTATTGAGCACCAGCTTCACTATCGCCTCGGTCTTGAAGATGATCCGGCCGTACATGGGCATGAGGCCTCCCTTCGTCTTCTCCATGAGCACCCTGACCACGCAGTCACCCCACTTCCTGCACCCATGCACCTCCAATCATCAGACATGATCATCATGCATGCATGCAGATCTGAGTAGATCCACCTATATAAACTTAATCAATAGTTCTAGACATCGAGTAGAGTGTATCTCATTCTCAGTGCACACTTACTCTCTGAAGTACTCAAAGATCTCCTCAGGGTGGGGTGGCATGCCCTTGGAGAAGGTGATGAACATGGAGCGGCAGTCCTCCGGCACGGTCACAAGCTGGGAGGTATAGGGCGCCATGAGCTCCGGCGGGTTGCCCACCAGCTCGGTTTCGGACTTCCGGAGCAGGACGTGCAGGCGGTCATCAAAAACAAACTTGCCGGCACCGTCGAGGAAGTGGGCGACGCCGTGGACGACGAGGTCCTGGTGGATGGCGAATAAAGCCGGCTCGATGCGGACGCCGCCTTGCATGCAGAGCGCCGAGATGAGCGGGATGCGCGGGAGCACGGGCAACTGGTGGCGGAGGCACTTGAAGACGGCGTTGGCCTCTTCTGCGACGACGGCGACGGCGTCGGGCGCCATGGCTGGGACGTGGTGTATGGCGGAGATGGTGCCCTGGTCCAGCCACACCAGCAGCGCCACCACGTTCTGGGCCTGCTCCGGGCTGCCGCACACGGACACGAGCCGCTCGTACGCCTGCCGCACGACGCTGTACATGTACAGCACCTCGCGCACCGTCACGGCAGTCATGGTTGCTCTGGTTAATTGGTTGCTTCCGCCGGCCGACCGGAGAAGGTAGCTAGCTAGCTCTAGCTAGGCGATGGATGGCCGGCCGGAGAGGAGCAAGAAAGAGATGATGGATTGATGGGTCGATGGGGAATGGGCCGGTATTTGTAGGTTCTCCTGCTCCTGGTACGGCGACGCGGCTGCGCTCCGGCCGGTGGAAGGGTTGATGAGGTGCCAACCATGAGCTGGCGGGAAACACTCTCTTTGAATCCGTTTCGAACGCCTGCATGAACGTAGTTGCAATTCGTTCGTTGGCTGGTTTACATCCTTTTTTGATTTTTAGTTCGTTTTACATCCTATAAAACATATACACTGTCGTTTCTTAACCACTTTGGATGCGGCGCAACACTTGTATATCCTTCTAAATTTGCACTACTTTTTTGGGAGTAAATTGCTCAAAGCCAACATATTTGTGGCTAGGGTACTGAAAACTACTGCTTTTGCCAAAAATAACATGAGACCACCAACTCTGCGTCAAGTGAGTAACAAACTGCACTGATTCGATATTAAGCCGTGTCTAACAGCAAAACTGACGGGTGGGACCCGTCTTTCTGGGCTGATGTGGCGAAGACTAGTCCTAGTCAAAGTTTGACCCCATGAGCTGGATAGGGGGTCCCACTTGTCTGTCTCACACCTCCTTCTTCCTCAATTTTTTCACTCCCTAAACTTCTCGCCGGCTCCATCGGCAAGCCTGCCGGTAAGCCCCGCCTGACCTGAAGAAGGGGCGCCCGCCAGCAAGCCCCGCTCCGCGCCCGCCGGACCTGAAGGAGGGGCGCCCGCCGACAAGCCCCGCCCCGCGCCCGCCGGACCTGAAGGAGGGGCGCCCGCCGGCAAGCCCCGCCCCGCGCCACCGGACCTGAAGGAGTGGCGTCCGCCGGCAAGCCCCGCGCCGCGCCGCCGGACCTGAAGGAGGGGCGTCCGCCGGCAAGCCCCGCCCCACGCCGCCGGACCTGAAGGAGGGGCGCCCGCCGGCAAGCCCCGCCCCGCGCCGCCGGACCTGAAGGAGGGGCGCCCGCCGGACCTGAAGCAGGGGCGCCCGCGGCAAGCACTGCCCCACGCCCGCCTGACCTGAAGCAGGGGTGCCGGCCGGCAAGCCCCGCCCCTCGCCCACCGGACCTGAAGGAGGGTTGCCCGCTGGCAAGCCCCGCCCCATGCCGCCGGACCTGAAGGAGGGGTGTCCGCCGCAAGACCTTCCCCGCAACCGCCGAACCTGAAGGAGAGGCACCCGCCGGCAAGCCCCGCCGCGCGACCGCCTGACCTGAAGCAGGGGCGCCCGCCGGCAAGCCCTGCCCAGCTTCCCCCGCATGCCCGACCCGCCGCTCCTCCGGCTTCCCTCGCGGCGGCAGCACCACGCATGTCGGGGCAGTTTAAGGTCCGCCGCTTGCTGTTTCTCCCACGGCCGTCGCTTGCTGCTTGCTTCTGCTTCCGCCGCCGCTTGTTGATGTCCCGTCGCCACCGCTTGCTCCTACTCCGGCGGCCTCTGCTTGCTGCTGCTCTCGATGCCACCACTTGCTTATGCTTCCGCCGTCATCACTTGCTGCTGCTCCCGCCGCTGCTTGCTGCTACTCCCACGGCTGTCGCTGATCCACCAGCGACGAGGACGACAGCGCAAGCTCATCAGGGCAGATTAGAGGGGAGGAAGAAGGAGAAGAGGGGAAATAAAATGTGTGGCTGACAGGCGGGACCCCATCCACCTCAGCAGGTCAATACATTGACTAGGATTAGTCTTTGCCACATCAGCCCGACAGACAGGCCCCACCAGTCAGTTTCGTTGTTAGACGCGGCAAGTTCTGAATTAGTGCGATTTGTTACTTACTTGCCGCAGTGTTGGCGGTTTTTCGTAGTTTTCAGCAAAAGCGGTGGTTTTCTAGTACCCTAGCCATAAATGTGGTGGCTTTGAGCAATTTTTTTTTGGTACTGGTTAAATGTTATACTCGCCAGTGTTCACATGTTATACTTTTCTTTTCGATTTCATATACATACACATCATACACATACCAGTCACATTATTATTTCTTACTTTCTATATAAACTTTGTTTTCTAGACCCATCGACCACTTCCACCGCTCTAGCTACCTTTCCTGTTCATCCTCGACCCACAATGCATATATAGCATAATTGGTGCAAGCATCAAGTCGAGGCATCACTCAATCCGATTAGAGGGGTGCAACTACGTGCCGCCTGCAGCGAGTCCTAGCCACGGCTCACCTGCAGGGAGCACATCCTGATGGATTAGATTGGTTTCACATGCTTAGAGAAAACAGAGGATAACTAGTGAAAACTGAAGAAATAAACAAAAAACGAGAAACAAAGAAAACAAAGAAAACCAAACAAAAAAACAATGAAAAGGAAAAGGAAAAAAACTATGAAAAACCGAAGGCGACCATGCAAAATGGTGAAAACCAGAACCAACAAAGCTACAATAAATGGCCGACCTAGTAGAGGGGCTGCCAGAGGTGAGACGTAACTCTGCCTCGGAACAGACATATATAGCGTTGGCGCGATTAGATTGCGAGCAGCCCTTTTAGGCAAGATTGCGAGCTAGCTTTTTTTAGGCAAGTTTGCGAGCTAGCTACAATGACAGAGCCTCGAGAGGGCCATCCTAGAACCAAGCAGGAGTAGGGTTTTACACCGCGAGGTAGCCTGAACGATCTGGACTCCTCGTCTCGCCCGACCCGCTCCCGCGAGCGGGCGGGCGATACCCTACATCGGCCGCCGCCAGCCCCCACCCCTCCTTGATCCCCCCCGCCGCCGCCTGAGTGTGCCGCCGGGCAATGCAGACCTCCTTCCCCTAGCTCTAGGCCGGCAGCATGGTGGCGAGCCGGGTCTCGTGCTCGGGCTGATCTTGGCGAGGCCCGGGGAGAGTCGGAGTTGACCCTTCGGGTTGGTGTGCTTGGGCTCGATCCTGGTGGTGCCGGTGGGCGTGGAGGTTCTTCTCCTTGTGGGTACGGTGTGAGTTGGTGGTGGTCGGGGATCTGCTACAATTTCAGGCAGATCAGTGCTAAGAGCCATGGACATGGCGTCGTGCGAGCGCTCTCGGCGACGACCGTCGGGAGTCACGGGGTAGTGTCTTCTCCGGTCCACCGGGATTGGATGGAGACGCAGGCGTGGGTGCCTCCTATTGTGGAGGCGACGACCCATACTCTGTGGATGATGCCAGGCTAGGAGTGAAAGGAGATCCCTTTTACTCATCCTACCATGGTGGATGCAACGTGACGTGGATGGTTATTGGAGCCTTGGACATGGATGACGAGGTAGCGGCCCCGGATGGCGGTCCGCATGGTTGACTCTCCGGCGGGCACCATGGCGGCGGTGATGGCACTCTCTCTTGGTCGTGTGGGTGGCAAGAGGTGGTGTAGTGGGTGGCTCAAGAGACCTCGTTTAGGGACAAGGTGGAGTTGCAGAGCGAAAGCTCGGCGCTTTATCGCCAACAACGGCAACGCTCGCGGGTGCCATTAACTTCCTGAAGACGTCGCCGTGGTGCTCCTCTCCGTGTCCGGGTTCCGGGTGAAAACCTATGTCTATTGGGACTCGGCAACGGCGACGCCTAGTGCCGTTTTCCCTCCTGGGGGCGTTGTCGTGGAAGTTAGGTGCTATAGGGCTTAGGGTGGTGTTGTTCTTAGTTCTTCCTATACTCTATTTCGGTTGTGTAGCCATGTGCGTGTTGCGTGATCAGTTAGCCTGGGATCGGCATTGTTGGAGGGCTACCCCATCCCCTTGTATCGTTCGGTCGTGTACTCTGGTTGGTTGGTGCTTCATATATAAAGTGGGGCGAAAGCTTGTTTCGAGGAGGAGAGGGCCATCTTGGGACACTTCTTCCTAGCCTAAGATTCTTTTTCTTCTGAATACCCGTTGTTAAATGGGCTAAATCTGTACTAAAACCAGTCCAAAATTTGTTTTTTTTGCCCTCAAAGTCCATTTACTCACCGGGATCATGGCCCGAGCTCTGATATTGGGGAGATAAGTGATGGAAACATGCCCTAGAGGCAATAATAAAATGGTTATTATTATATTTCCTAAATCATGATAAATATTAATTATTCATGTTAGAATTGTATTGACCTGAAACTTAAATACATGTTTGAATACATAAACAAACACCATGTCCCTAGCAAGCCTCTACTAGACTAGCTCGTTGATCAAAGATGGTTAAGGTTTAATGATGGACATGAATTGTCATTTGATAACGGGATCACATCATTAGGAGAATTATGTGATGGATAAGACCCATCCATTAATTAGCTTAGCATAATGATCGTTCAGTTTGCTGCTATTGCTTTCTTCATGTCAAATACATATTCCTTCAGCTATGAGATTATACAACCCCCAGATGCCGGAGAAATACCTTGTGTGTATCAAACGTCATAACGTAACTGGGTGATCAGAAAGATGTTCTACAGGTATCTCTAAAGGTGTTTGTTGAGTTGGCATAGATCGAGATTAGGATTTCTCACTCCGAGTATTAGAGAGGTATCTCTGGGCCTCTCGGTAATACACATCATAAGCTTGCAAGGAAATGACTAAGGAGTTAGTCACAAGGTGATGTATTATGGGACGAGTAAAGAGACTTGCCGGTAATGATATTGAACTAGGTATGAAGATACCGACGGTCGAATCTCGGGCAAGTAACATACCGATGGACAAAGGGAATTACGTATGTTGTCATAACGGTTCGACCGATAAATATCTTCTTAGAATATGTAGGAGCCAATATGGGCATCCAGGTTCCTCTATTGGTTATTGACCAGAGAGGTTTCTCGGTCATGTCTACATAGTTCTCGAACCCGTAGGGTCCGCACGCTTAACGTTCGTTGACGATATAGTGTTATATGAGTTATATGATTTGGTGACCTAATGTTATTCGAAGTCCCGGATGAGATCACGGACATGACGAGGAGTCTCAAAATGGCCGAGAGGTAAAGATCGATATATAGGACAATGGTATTTGGACACCGAAAGTGTTTCGGGATGTACCGGGAAGGAATCGGGTCACTGTTGGGGAACGTAGTAATTTCAAAAATTTCCTACGCACACGCAAGATCATGGTGATGCATAGCAACGAGAGGGGAGAGTGTTGTCTACGTACCCTCGTAGACCGAAGCGGAAGCGTTGACGCAACGTAGAGGAAGTAGTCGTACGTCTTCCGGTTCCGACCGATCCAAGCACCGTTACTCGGGCACCTCCGAGTTCTTAGCACACGTTCAGCTCGATGATGCTCCCCGGGCTCCGATCCAGCAAAGCTTCGGGGATGAGTTTCGTCAGCACGACGGCGTGATGACGATGATGATGTTCTACCGACGCAGGGCTTCGCCTAAGCACCGCAACGATATGACCGAGGTGGAATATGGTGGAGGGGGGGCACCGCACACGGCTAAGGAACGATCACGAAGATCAACTTGTGTGTCCATGGGGTGCCCCCTGCCCCCGTATATAAAGGAGTGGAGGAGGGGAGGGCCGGCCCTCTCTATGGCGCGCCCTAGGGGAGTCCTACTCCCACCGGGAGTAGGATTCCCCCTTTCCTAGTCCAACTAGGAGTCCTTCCATGTATTAGGACTAGGAGACAAGGAAGAGGAAGAGGGAAGAGAAGGAAGGAGGGGGCGCCGCCCCTCCCCCTAGTCCAATTCGGACTAGCCAATGGGGGGGGGCGCGGCCTGCCTCTCCCTCTCCCCTAAAGCCCAATAAGGACCATATACTTCCTCCCTCGTATTCCCGTAACTCCCCCGTACTCCCGGAAATACCCGAATCATTCAGAACCTTTCCGATGTCCGAATATAGTCGTCCAATATATCGATCTTTACATCTCGACCATTTTGAGACTCCTCGTCATGTCCCCGATCTCATCCGGGACTCCGAACTCCTTCGGTACATCAAAACTCATAAACTCATAATATAACTGTCATCGAAACCTTAAGCGTGCGGACCCTACGGTTCGAGAACAATGTAGACATGACCGAGACATGTCTCCGATCAATAACCAATAGCGGGACCTGGATGCCCATATTGGCTCCTACATATTCTACGAAGATCTTTATCGGTCAGACCGCATAACAACATACGTTGTTCCCTTTGTCATCGGTATGTTACTTGCCCGAGATTCGATCGTCGGTATCCAATACCTAGTTCAATATCGTTACCGGCAAGTCTCTTTACTCGTTCCGTAATACATCATCTCACAACTAACATATTAGTTGTAATGCTTGCAAGGCTTATGTGATGTGCATTACCGAGAGGGCCCAGAGATACCTCTCCGACATTCGGAGTGACAAATCCTAATCTCGAAATACGCCAACCCAACAAGTACCTTTGGAGACACCTGTAGAGCACCTTTATAATCACCCAGTTACGTTGTGACGTTTGGTAGCACACAAAGTGTTCCTCCGGTAAACGGGAGTTGCATAATCTCATAGTCATAGGAACATGTATAAGTCATGAAGAAAGCAATAGCAACATACTAAACGATCGGGTGCTAAGCTAATGGAATGGGTCATGTCAATCAGATCATTCAACTAATGATGTGACCTCATTAATCAAATAACAACTCTTTGTTCATGGTTAGGAAACATAACCATCTTTGATTAACGAGCTAGTCAAATAGAGGCATACTAGTGACACTCTGTTTGTCTATGTATTCACACATGTATTATGTTTCCGGTTAATACAATTCTAGCATGAATAATAAACATTTATCATGAAATAAGGAAATAAATAATAACTTTATTATTGCCTCTAGGGCATATTTCCTTCAGTCTCCCACTTGCACTAGAGTCAATAATCTAGTTCACATCGCCATGTGATTTACCAGCAATAGTTCACATCACCATGTGATTAACACCCACAGTTAACATCGATATGTGATCAACACCCAAAGGGTTTACTAGAGTCAGTAATCTAGTTCACATTGCTATGTGATTAACACCCAAAGAGTACTAAGGTGTGATCATGTTTTGCTTGTGAGAGAAGCTTAGTCAACGAGTCTGCCAAAATTCAGATCCGTATGTATTTTGCAACTTTGTATGTCTACAATGCTCTGTACGGAGCTACTTTAGCTAATTGCTCCCATCTTTAATATGTATCTAGATTGAGACTTAGAGTCATCTAGATTAGTGTCAAAACTTGTATCGACGTAACCTTTTACGACGAACCTTTTTGTCACGTCCATAATCGAGAAACATATCCTTATTTCACTAAGGATAATTTTGACCACTGTCCAGTGATCTACATCTAGATCACTATTGTACTCCCTTGCTAAACACAGTGTAGGACATACAATAGATCTGGTACACAGCATGGCATACTTTATAAAACCTATGGCCAAGGCATAGGGAATGACTTTCATTCTCTTTCTATCTTCTGCCGTGGTCGGGTTTTGAGTCTTACTCAATTTCACACCTTGTAACACAGGCAAGAACTTCTTTATTTGACTGTTCCATATTGAACTACTTCAAAATCTTGTCAAGGTATGTATTCATTGAAAATTTATCAAGCGTCTTTATCTATCTCTATAGATCTTGATGCTTAATATGTAAGCAGCTTCACTGAGGTCCTTCTTCGAAAAACTCCTTTCAAATACTCCTTTATGCTTTGCAGAATAATTCTACATTATTTCCGTTCAACTATATGTCATTTACATATACTTATCAGAAATGTTGTAGTGCTCCCATTCACTTTCTTGTAAATACAGGCTTCACCGTAAGTCTGTATAAAACTATATGCTTTGATCAATTTATCAAAGCGTGTATTCCAACTCCGAGATGCTTGCACCAGTCCATAGACGGATCGCTGGAGCTTGCATATTTTGTTAACACCTTTAGGATCGACAAAACCTTCTAGTTGCATCGTATACAACTCTTCTTTAATAAATCCATTAAGGAATGCAGTTTTGTTTATCCATTTGCCGGATTTCATAAAATGCGGTAATTGCTAACATGATTCGGACAGACTTAAGCATAGATACGAGTGAGAAACTCTCATCATAGTCAACACCTTGAACTTGTCGAAAACCTTTTGTGACAATTCTAGATTTGTAGATAGTAACACTACTATCAGCATCCGTCTTCCTCTTGAAGATCCATTTATTTTCTATGGCTTGCCGATCATCGGGCAAATCCATCAAAGTCCATACTTTGTTCTCATACATGGATCATATCTCAGATTTCATGGCCTCAAACCATTTCGCGGAATCTGGGCTCATCATCGCTTCCTCATAGTTCGCAAGTTCGTCATGGTCTGGTAACATGACTTCCAGAACAGGATTACCGTACCACTCTGGTGCCGATCTCACTCTGGTTTACCTACGAGATTCGGTAGTAACTTGATCTGAAGTTACATGATCATCATCATTAGCTTCCTCACTAATTGGTGTAGTGGTCACAGGAACAGATTTCTGTGATGAACTACTTTCTAATAAGGGAGAAGGTACAATTACCTTATCAAGTTCTACTTTCCTCCCACTCACTTCTTTCGAGAGAAACTTCTTCTCTAGAAAGTATCCATTCTCAGCAACGAATGTCTTGCCTCTGGATCTGTGATAGAAGGTGTACCCAACTGTCTCCTTTGGGTATCCTATGAAGACATATTTCTCCGATTTGGATTTGAGCTTATCAGGATGAAACTTTTCACATAAGCATCACAACCCCAAACTTTAAGAAACGACAACTTTGGTTTCTTGCTAAACCAAAGTTCATATAGTGTCGTCTCAACGGATTTAGATGGTGCCCTATTTAACGTGAATGTAGTTGTCTCTAATGCATAACCCCAAAAATGATAGTGGTAGATCGGTAAGAGACATCATAGATTGTACTATATCCAATAAAGTACGGTTATGACGTTCGGACGCACCATAATGCTGTGGTGTTCCAGGTGGCATGAGTTTGTGAAACTATTCCACATTGTTTTAATTGAAGACCAAACTCGTAACTCAAATATTTGTCTCCGCGATCAGATCGTAGGAACCTTATTTTCTTGTCACGATGATTTTCCACTTCACTCTGAAATTCTTTGAACTTTTCAAATGTTTCAGACTAGTGTTTCATTAAGTAGATATACTCATATCTGCTCAAATCATCTGTGAAGGTCAGAAAATAATGATACCCGCCGCGAGCCTTAACACTTATCGAATCGCATACATCAATATGTATTATTTCCAACAAGTCAGTTTCTCGCTCCATTGTTCCGGAGAACGGAGTTTTAGTCATCTTGCCCATAAGGCATGGTACGCAAGCATCAAGTGATTCATAATCAAGTGATTCCAAAATCCCATCAGCATGGAGTTTCTTCATGTGCTTTACACCAATATGACCTAAACGGCGGTGCCACAAATAACTTGCACTATCATTATTAACTTTGCATCTTTTGGCTTCAATATCATGAATATGTGTATCACTACGATCGAGATCCAACGAACCATTTTCATTGGGCGTGTAACCATCTAAGGTTTTATTCATGTAAACAGAACAACAATTTATTCTCTTACTTAAATGAATAACCGTATTGCAATAAACATGATCAAATCATATTCATGCTCAACGCAAACACCAAATAACACTTATTTAGGTTCAACACTAATCCCGAAAGTTTAGGGAGTTTGCGATGATGATCATATTAATCTTGGAACCACTTCCAACACACATCGTCACTTCACCCTTAACTAGTCTCTGTTTATTCTGCAACTCCCGTTCCGAGTTACTAATCTTAGCAACTGAACTAGTATCAAATACTGAGGGATTGCTATAAACACTAGTAAAATACATAACAATAATCTGTATATCAAATATACCTTTGTTCACTTTGCCATCCTTCTTATCCGCAAAATACTTGGGGCAGTTCCGCTTCTAGTGACCAGTCCCTTTGAAGTAGAAGCACTTAGTCTCAGGCTTAGGACTAGACTTGGGCTTCTTCACTTGAGCAGCAACTTGCTTGCTTCTTTCTTGAAGTTCCCCTTTTTTCCTTTGCCCTTTTCTTGAAACTAGTGATCTTGTCAACCATCAACACTTGATGCTCTTTCTTGATTTCTACCTTCGTCGATTTCAGCATAACGAAGAGCTTGGGAATTGTTTCCGTTATCCCTTGCATATTATAGTTCATCACGAAGTTCTACTAACTTGGTGATGGTGACTAGAGAATTCTGTCAATCACTATCTTATCTGGAAGATTAACTCCCACTTGATTCAAGCGATTGTAGTACCCAGACAATCTGAGCACATGCTCACTAGTTGAGCGATTCTCCTCCATCTTTTAGCTATAGAACTTGTTGGAGACTTCATATCTCTCAACTCGGGTATTTGCTTGAAATATTAACTTCAACTCCTGGAACATCTCATATGCTCCATGACGTGCAAAACGTCTTTGAAGTCCCGATTCTAAGCCGTTAAGCACGGTGCACTAAACTATCATGTAGTCATCATATTGAGCTAGCCAAACGTTCATAACGTTTGCATCTGCTCCTGCAATTTTCTCTAGGAACATATCAAAATAGACATAGGGAAGCAACAACGCGAGCTATTGATCTACAACATAGATATGCTAATAGTACCAGGACTAAGTTCATGATAAATTAAAGTTCAATTAATCATATTACTTAAGAACTCCCACTTAGATAGACATCCCTCTAATCCTCTAAGTGATCACGTGATCCAAATCAACTAAACCATAACCGTTCATCACGTGAAATGGATTAGTCTTCAATGGTGAACATCATTATGTTGATCATATCTACTATATGATTCACGCTCGACCTTCCGGTCTCCGTGTTCCGAGGCCATATCTGCATATGCTAGGCTCGTCAAGTATAACCCGAGTATTCTGCGTGTGCAAAACTGGCTTGCACCCGTTGTAGATGGACGTAGAGCTTATCACACCCGATCATCACGTGGTGTCTGGGCACGACGAACTTTGGCAACGGTGCATACTCAGGGAGAACACTTCTTGATAATTTAGTGAGAGATCATCTTATAATGCTACCGTCAATCGAAGCAAGATAAGATGCATAAAAAAGATAAACATCACATGCAATCAATATAAGTGATATGATATGGCCATCATCATCTTTGTGCTTGTGATCTCCATCTCCGAAGCACCGTCATGATCACCATCGTCACCGGCGTGACACCTTGATCTCCATCGTAGCATCATTGTCGTCTCGCCAATCTTATGCTTCTACGACTATCGCTACCGCTTAGTGATAAAGTAAAGCATTACAGGGCGATTGCATCGCATACAATAAAGCGACAACCATATGGCTCCTGCCAGTTGCCGATAACTCAGTTACAAAACATGATCATCTCATACAATAAAATTTAGCATCATGTCTTGACCATATCACATCACAACATGCCCTGCAAAAACAAGTTAGACGTCCTCTACTTTGTTTGTTGCAAGTTTTACGTGGCTGCTACGGGCTTAAGCAAGAACCAATCTCACCTACGCATCAAAACCACAACGATAGTTTGTCAAATAGACTCCGTTTGAACCTTCACAAGGACCGGGCATAGCCATACTCGGTTCAACTAAAGTTGGAGAAACTGACACCCGCCAGCCACCTGTGTGCAAAGCACGGCGGTAGAACTAGTCTCGCGTAAGCTTACGCGTAATGTCGGTCCGGGCCGCTTCATCCAACAATACCGCCGAACCAAAGTATGACATGCTGGTAGGCAGTATGACTTATATCGCCCACAACTCACTTGTGTTCTACTCGTGCATATAACATCAAACCATAAAAACCTAGGCTCGGATGCCACAGTTGGGGAACGTAGTAATTTCAAAAATTTCCTACGCACACGCAAGATCATGGTGATGCATAGCAACGAGAGGGGAGAGTGTTGTCTACGTACCCTCGTAGACCGAAGCGGAAGCGTTGACGCAACGTAGAGGAAGTAGTCGTACGTCTTCCCGATCCGACTGATCCAATCACCGTTACTCCGGCACCTCCGAGTTCTTAGCACACGTTTAGCTCGATGACGCTCCCCGGGCTCCGATCCAGCAAAGCTTCGGGGATGAGTTTCGTCAGCACGACGGCGTGATGACGATGATGATGTTCTACCGACGCAGGGCTTCGCCTAAGCACCGCAACGATATGACCGAGGTGGAATATGGTGGAGGGGGGCACCGCACACGGCTAAGGAACGATCACGAAGATCAACTTGTGTGTCCATGGGGTGCCCCCTGCCCCCGTATATAAAGGAGTGGAGGAGGGGAGGGCCGGCCCTCTCTATGGCGCGCCCTAGGGGAGTCCTACTCCCACCGGGAGTAGGATTCCCCCTTTCCTAGTCCAACTAGGAGTCCTTCCATGTATTAGGACTAGGAGACAAGGAAGAGGAAGAGGTAAGAGAAGGAAGGAGGGGGCGCCGCCCCTCCCCCTAGTCCAATTCGGACTAGCCAATGGGGGGGCGCGCGGCCTGCCTCTCCCTCTCCCCTAAAGCCCAATAAGGCCCATATACTTCCTCCCCCGTATTCCCGTAACTCCCCGGTACTCCCGAAAATACCCGAATCATTCAGAACCTTTCCGATGTCCGAATATAGTCGTCCAATATATCGATCTTTACGTCTCAACCATTTCCTGACTCCTCGTCATGTCCCCGATCTCATCCGGCACTCCGAACTCCTTCGGTACATCAAAACTCATAAACTCATAATATAACTGTCATCGAAACCTTAAGCGTGCGGACCTTACGGTTCGAGAACAATATAGACATGACCGAGACATGTCTCCGATCAATAACCAATAGCGGGACCTGGATGCCCATATTGGCTCCTACATATTCTACGAAGATGTTTATCGATCAGACCGCATAACAACATACGTTGTTCCCTTTGTCATCGGTATGTTACTTGCCCGAGATTCGATCGTCGGTATCCAATACCTAGTTCAATATCGTTACCGCCAAGTCTCTTTACTCGTTCCGTAATACATCATCTCACAACTAACATATTAGTTGTAATGCTTGCAAGGCTTATGTGATGTGCATTACCGAGAGGGCCCAGAGATACCTCTCCGACATTCGGAGTGACAAATCCTAATCTCGAAATACGCCAACCCAACAAGTACCTTTGGAGACACCTGTAGAGCACCTTTATAATCACCCAGTTACGTTGTGACGTTTGGTAGCACACAAAGTGTTCCTCCGGTAAACGGGAGTTGCATAATCTCATAGTCATAGGAACATGTATAAGTCATGAAGAAAGCAATAGCAACATACTAAACGATCGGGTGCTAAGCTAATGGAATGGGTCATGTCAATCAGATCATTCAACTAATGATGTGACCTCGTTAATCAAATAACAACTCTTTGTTCATGGTTAGGAAACATAACCATCTTTGATTAACGAGCTAGTCAAGTAGAGGCATACTAGTGATACTCTGTTTGTCTATGTATTCACACATGTATTATGTTTCCGATTAATACAATTCTAGCATGAATAATAAACATTTATCATGAAATAAGGAAATAAATAATAACTTTATTATTGCCTCTAGGGCATATTTCCTTCAGTCACCGGAAGGGGTTCCGCGCGCCACCCTCCCCTACCTTTCCCCTCACCCCAAATAAGGAAAAAAAGGGGGCGCGGCTTGGGAGGGACCCCAAGTAGGATTCCTCCTACTTGGGCGCCTCCTTTGGTTGTTCCTCCCTCCCTCCCACCTATATATATGTGGGAGGGGGCGCCTAACACACACCAGACAATTTTTTAGCCGTGTGCGGCGCCCCCCTCCACCGTTTATACCCCGGTCATATTTTCGTAGTGCTTAGGAGAAGCCCTGTGAGGATCACTTCGCCATCACCGTCACCACGCAGTCGTGCTGACGGAACTCGTCTACTACATCAACGTCTTGCTGGATCAAGAAGGCGAGGGATGTCACCGAGCTGGACGTGTGGAGAACGCAGAGGTGTCGTGCGTTCGGTACTTGATCGGTTGAAGCACGAAGACCTACAAGATGTAGCTTTTGTGATCGGGGTGAATCCATCAAACACCTCTTTCTTGATTGCCCGTTGGCAAAAAATTTATGGCGGACGGTTCACATAGCCTTTAATATTACTCCTCCGAATACTATCATCACGTGATTTGGGATGTGGCTTGACGGGATAGATTCTGAAACAGCGAGACACATTCGTGTAGGAGTATGTGCTTTATTATGGGCAGTATGGAACTGCAGAAATGATATGGTCTTTAACAGAACAACAAATATTCATTTTTTGCAGGTCATCTTCCGAGCCACTACGTTGATCCGTATGTGGTCGCTACTCACTCCGACGGAGGTCAGGGAGTGTATGGTTACTGGATCTATCTGATGGGAGATGGTAGCACGGGCTATTTTCAACCAGTTTGGATGGAGGTCATGTAATAGGATAGACAATTAGTTTTCCTATCTTTTCTTATGCCAGCCGGTTGTGGGTTTACTTTTATTTTTCTGCTCTTTGTGAGCATTTGTGTTCTTTTGTTTGAGACATCAAGACCTGAGTTGAACTTATTTGCTTATTAATAATAGGGCCGTATGCATCTTCTGATGCAGAGGCCGGGGAGCTCCCCCTTTTGGAAAAAAAAGTGGCTGCAGATGAGGTGTCACACACCCAGAAAAGACAAGTAAGAACTTGAACCATGAGAGGAATATAATAAGAGAAAATAGATGGTGAGGAGGTGGGACATTGTAGGAAGGTCTACGTTGTTAGAGATACGACAGGAAATAGAGAGTGAAGAAGATCAAATCAACACAGAGGGACACAAGATTTTAATGTGGAAACCCCCTCTAATGAGAAGGGGAAAAAACCACGGGTGCCAGCCAGTGAAACATCACTATATACGGAGAAGTTACAAATGCCGGGGATTTACAACGATGATCTTATCCCGCGCGGTGGCTTAAAAAAAATATACAGCAGTGGCCACCTAGGTCGATACTGATCCATACCCATACGCGGCCCAAGCCTCTCAGCGACTGGCATCTGCTCCACTCCGTAAGAAATTAACCGCCATATGAATTTGGATCACGGCATACCAAATGTAGGCGCGGTCAATGTCCAAATGGCACCGGGGAATCTATGTCACGACATGGGTGGCCGTTGTGTAACAATTATGCCTTCTCTTCTATCTGATATGCAGTTTCGAATAGAAATATTAAGTTTTGCACACCAAAGTTTTCGGAGAGGAAGGAAAAGATACCTAGGTGACATGTAGTTTCTTCAGTGGCGGCAAGGAAGCAACAATCACACATGCAAATACAGAAAACATACGATGCAAGTTGGGCATGGCTCACGTGGCTTGACCCAGTAGTAAAAACCTATTCCATTATTATTTTAAATAGTGTGCACAAAGCGGGGTGTTCATAAATATGCAATGTGAAGCAAAAACGTAGAACTTACATGCACTAACCACTACTAGAAAAAGGGCTACTAATGGCGCACCTAATTTGGCCATTAATGGCGCATTAGAGGTGCGCCATTACTAGCACGCCATTAGTGCGCACCACTGGTGCGCCATTAGTATGCCTCCCAGGGGCCATGTATAGCCAGGTGCTTTGGCATACTAATGGCGCATCACGACGGGATGCGCCATTAGTAACCTCGGCATACTAATGGCGCACTGCTTAAAGATGCGCCATTAGTATCCTCTGGCATACTAATGGCGCACTGTGATGTGATGCGCTATTAGTATGAATATTACTTTTTTTTAATTTTTTAATTTTCTGTTTTTTTGCACAGGTTACAAATTGTATAATTGGACAACATATAGACAACACACATCAACAACAGATTCATCGAATACAACAGAAGATTATTCTCTGAATACAATTCATCATATTAGTCTCCGAATACAATTCATCATATTAGTCTCCGAATTGAAAAGACCGAACAAAGATAGAACATTATATTACAAGTCCCGAGACCGCGAGTAGCGAGTTTGTCTTCACATTACAAGTCGATATCGATCATCTAAACTACCATCACATAGAAGAGAGCTGCGGTCATCATGATGAGCATCATCACGATGGAACTCGTCTTCATCCGGTTCCTCCAACGCTCCCTCCCCTCTCCCGCTAGATAGCGGGCGTATCTAGATTCGGCCTCGGCCCTAGTGGTGTACCCTTTGTAACTGTTACCGCTGAATCGGTGAACCTGTCTCCGACACTCCTCCCAGTCGTCGTAGACTCCGGGAACCTTACCCTTGTAGACGACATACGACGGCATCGCTATGCACTAGCCAAACGAAACGTTAGTACCAATTCACAGACAATACATAAGCAATATATAAGTATGCAACAGAACGATCGGAAGAGAAAAGCAAGACATTAATAGCATCAATTACATCTAAGTTGAACGATTCTCGAAACCAAAGAGACATACTACAAGTTCATTAAAGTTTAATTACAACATGAGCCAATCGATGTTTCAGAACTAGACACAGCATCACTGCTTTCGACTCGACTCAAGGGACCGGAGCGTGGATGAAGCCGCCGTCTATCGTGGGAGTCATGAAATTACGGGCGTTGTCAGCCTGCATTTGTAGCATTCCGTCTATCTCACTGTTGGACGGTTGATTTCTAAGGTAGAACTGCCCCGAGGTACGAAGGACATCTTGATGGATGATTTCCGCAAACTCCGACTGGATGCGAAAGAATTCTTGTCTGATGTCCGCGTCCTGGATTGCCGACACGCTCGCGGCCCAATCTTTGAGTTTACTCGGTAGCAGAAGTTGATGATGGTCCCGTACGATCGCCCGCATGTGATGGATGGCGTAGTAGGCACCCTTCTGACCGCCAGGCGGCTGCTTGACGCAGCAGAACGTCGTATTGTGGGAGAACACGTGCTTGCCGTACTTACGAATTGGCCTGTTGAAGGTGCCTCCAGATTGGGCGTAGCCGGGGAGAACATCATCAAGAACCTTCTTGACATTTGTGTAGTCTACGTTCGACTGACGGTCCGGTTCGAAATACGTGGCCATGGAATATTTGGGGCTTAGGAGGATGAGCGTGCAAGGTGTGTCACTGCAGAAAACACGGAATGTTAAAAGAAAAACGATCGAAATCTAAGAATTCGTATGTTACGGGGCGGTTGAGGGGAGGACTTACTCGGGAAAGTAAGGCACGAGGAAGTTATCCTTATCTGGGTTTGCCAGAATGACGCCTTCGAGGTAAGAACTCGCGACTTGCCGGTCCCCAGCGCTGCCCAAGATCTTGGCACGCATGTAGAAGGGGTCGACTATCACGATGTCCGGGGTCTTGTCGCGAATGATCTGCATCTCCATGCTCAGCGAAAATAGCCGAACGAAGGTGTAGTGCAGCGGATGAAGGTTCAACATAGCGTGGATGTCGTCAAACCGCAGGACGATCGTACCCCCGATGGAGTTATCCACAAAGCCCTTGCCCTCTGGCACCTTGGCCATTAAAACCGGGTATGCCACATCCTTCTCTCTGAGACGCCGCTTCTCCAAAGAAAGAACACTGTCATGCAGACTCCGCATAGCACCGGCTGCAACATCGGGCATATTTCTCGGTAGCATCAGCCTACCCGCCACATGCACCCTCCTCATTAAATCCTCAGGTGAAGGTGGCCCGTCCTGAGCACGGATCGTACTCGGTGCCGGCTGGCCCGCACCCTTGTTAGTCTTTCTTTTGCGTGCCTTCTTCTTCTCCTGTAATGGGACCGAGTTCTGCTCACAGACCGCCTTCTTGAGTGTGTTGGGGCTGAGAATATTTCGCACCTCGCCTATCTGAGGCTCGGTGAAGTCGGCAGCTGGAGGCGTCTCCTGAGAGCTGAACGGCAGACGACGCCTGTTGCAACTTGGCTTCTCTGCGGTACCAGCTAGATCGCGCACGTCTTTTGTTGGGTTGGGTTCTTGAGAAGGAGGCCCCATGAAGTCGCCATCGTACCCATGATCGGCAAAGTACCGATCGACGTTGGCAAATGTATCGTCGTCGTCGTTCTGATCCTGTGCCATATGCATGTTTGGATCCAGTGGCATAGGGATGTCCGGCACCGTTGCGGCGGTCTTGCCATGGGGCCGACTTGGCGCCGACACGACTGGCGGTGTTGTCTTTGGGGTGGTGTCCCCCGCCCCCAAACGAATCTGGCTCTTCGGCCAAAGCAGGGGCCAGCTCAGGCAGGCGCTAAGGGTCATCACGTCATCATCGTCGGCCCCGACGGGTCGAATCGGAGGTAACAACTCGTCGCAGCCTGGCAGCACCCGAACCAGTTGAACCCTAAACAAGTTGGGTGGCATCTGGGTACCGTGGAACAAGGGGTTGCCCGGTTGAACGATTTTGCCCTTGGCGACATCGACCAACTCATTGTTCATGAAGTGCAGGAGAGTGCATGGAACGTCGGCGGCACCCTGCGAAAACATGTAGGGCGTCAGGGATGCCCAGTCAAAGGCAATGAGATGAAGTCCTCGGCCGAGAGAGGCTTAATTTGTTACCGTGATGATGGCGTCGAGCTCGGCTAATGTCGAGGCACCGCCAACGGCGGGCGTGCATTTGACGGAGGGGCCGCTTGCTGCAGAGGTGCCGACCGGCGTACACCCGGGTGCATTAAGCTCCCGTGCCGGCGTCGGAGACACCAATGCCGCCTCCGTCGGAGACACCAATGGCCCCGCCATCGCGTTCTGCGAGTTGCTGGCCGTGAAGCTAGGAATCGGGGGCGGCCCCTGTTGGCCGCCCGCAATCCACGCACTCAACCCCTGGATCAAGGTAGGCACAATGGCGGTGATCGTTGCTCCGAGTTGTTGTTGCACTTGCTCTTGGACAATCTCCGGAATCCGCGCCACCTGTGCCTTGAGTTCTTGAACCTCGCGCACCTGGCTTTCCGAGCTGGTCTTTTTCTCCTTTCGTCCACCAGTGTTATAGTATGACCCCCATTTTGTCGACAAGCCTTTGCCGGCCACACGACCAGCTGACGTCGGCTTACTGAGCTTATCCTTGTTCTTCATTACATTCAATGCCCTATTTAGAGTGGTGTCCCAAGGGTTGCTCTTAGTCGACCCCGCGCTACTGCTTTCTATCTCCTGCGGAAGGAATGTGAACCATTTAGAAATTTGGCTTCATTAATTAGAATGCAACCATATGGAGCTAATTGCGCGGGGGTGTATTCCTTACCAGAACAAGCTCAAGCGCCCTGGTCTTCGGATCCGTGGTAAGCTCCTTTGTTTTCGGGTCCTTCTTGTACCGGGCCCTGACATAGTTCCTGGTCTGCTTGTCACCGTATTTATCGAAGAGGGGCGGTAGGCGTTGCTCGGCACGGTCCGCCTCCTCCTTGTCCCATATAGGCTCCGCCACTCTGTAACCGCCGGGACCGAGTGTGTGTTCCCCTAAGTTCAGCTCCCGCATTTCTTTCCCCCACTTACTTGATTCGGAGTGTGCGGTGCTCGAGCAATTGATCTTGAAGTCGTTGTAGTCATCTTTGGTGATCGAAGGATTTTTCTCCTTGATCTTCTCATAACTCTCACCTTTCTTGATCATTCTCTTCACATTGCTTTTCCAAGTAGACAGGGCCTTGCTCATCTTCGTGAGGGCAGCATTGTTCACTTTATTCCCTTTGAGGCTTGTGTTTTCAAATTCAGCGGGGAACTTGTATCGTTCGTGCAGCTTCGTGAAGAGGAGGTTGCGCAAATTCCCTCGGTCAGGATGCCTCAGGTTCTCGGTGTTGATCGAGACGGTGCTCCGGAGAATGCACCCGAGCTGAAGCGAGTACCCCTTGACTATTCGTTCGGGCGCCGTTGGATTCCCGTCGGAGTCCACTTCAGTAACTTCCTCCTTGAGGGTGCGGAGCACGGTCGGGCGCCAGTCCTTCCGTTGCCTCTTCTGGCTGCCATCTATGCGTGCGCCGCCATCATCAGTGGTGGCATCCTCGGCGGCACCATCAGTGGTGGCATCAGTGGGGTCATCCTCGGCGGCACCATCAGTGGTCTCAGGATCGGTGGGGAAGGCGGCGTCCTCATACAAGTGAGGTTGTTCCTCCATCTCCTAGGACAGCTCCCAGAATGCCTTGCCGCCCGAACCCCCGGCCTCATCGTTGTTGGCCATGTTTCTCTCTAAATAGGAACAAAGTTTGGTCAAAAAGTTGGTTATTGACAAGGAACAAGATCATGGTCTCATCATTTAGGGTTTGTCGACACCAAGGCATCCTAAAAGCTAAGCTTTTATCATTGAGGGTTTTTCGACGCCGAGGCACCCTAAAAGCCTAAGCTTTCATCATTTCGGTTTTTATCGACACCGAGGCACCCTAAAAGCCATGCATTAGTCACAAGTACGCCGGGGCACTTGATCCTACTTAATTAACTACTAAGATACCCCGGCCCATGCATTAGTCACAAGTACCCCATATGTCCTATTTTTAGCAAAGTCATGCTAAAATTCACGGAAAATTTCAGCATGACCTTTGCTGAAAATAGGACATATGGAGTACCCGAATTTGCCGGAACGGAAGTTAATCGACATTCCGGCAAACTCAAGGGCCTCTCGGGGTACCTGCAAAATCATTATCCAATGAAGGAATTGTGCCGCACACTGCTGCCTCACAGTGCTGCCAAAATCATTATCGACATGCTGAACTTGCATTTCACTCTACATAGCTGAACAATCTAACAACCAGAAATATATAACAAGAACTGCACTGCAACGATACAAAGAATATATAACTAGAATGAGCCTCAAATAAAAAAACAAAAATTATGGAAAGCATGAGGGTTACACTATAATTATAGGAAAATTTACACTGTTATTAGGGGAAGTTTTATACTGTAATTACATATAAGAAGCATCAGGGCTACACTGAAAATTGCTGAGCTTACACTAAAAAAATCTGCACTGCAGGGCTTGTACACACAAATTCAGTGAGATGATCTAACACTGACAAAATAAAGGAAACACCTACTGAACCAATACAGGGCTAAAAACACATGGGGATTACACTTAAAAACATCCAAGTGAAAGGCACTAGAAAACCATATAGACACAGGAATAAAGCAGAGCTGACTCATTAAATCTGATACACTGAGAAAACCCTAAACTAGGGAAACTAATCACCTGCATCTAACCTACCAGGAGGTAACTGAACAAATTCAAGAACTATAACAGAAACACGAACCAATACAGAGATATGAAAGCACAAGTTACTAGCATTTGCCTAAAAACTTACTTCAGAACCAACACGAACCAATACAGATGCTCCCTTGCAATAACAAGTCAAGAGATCTATGCTTGGAATCACAACCAACCAATACTTGATTACCAGGTCACAGAACTCCAACGATAAAAAACAGGGAAGCAGAACTAGAGGAGTGAAATCTCTGTATGTATATGAGGTGAGGTGAGGTGAGATCAGGCAAAGTAAAACTCCACATACAGACATGAGTAGATGCACAACATAGCAAAAACTTAAGCAAGCAGAAACCCATCTTTCCACATTCATGTACCTCAGCAGAAAAATTGTGTAACTCACTTCTGAATGGGCAGCACCAGCTATATATGCATGGTTTCTCCAGTTCAACACAAAACACCAAGCTCCATCATGCTAACATAACATATTCAGGTGGGAATTCAGTATGACAGGACAACATGCTCCCTTGTAGTAACAAGTAGTACGTACTAATAATGTCTACAACTCCATGCTTGGAATCACAACCAACCAAATGGGAGTCCATACTTGATTAACCAAGCAAGATTATTTCAGCCATCGACTAAGATAAGCCACACTAAAGATGAAAGGAAGAAAAGAGACAAAAAACACAAGAGTTATATGTTCAGTCGGAAGCCTGCAGGACAAACTGTTACACTTAATTACTCTAGAACAAACAGGAATTCAGAACAAACAACCAGGAATTATATAGCATATGCACTTGTTCCTCTTGTACAAGGAGAAGCTCTCACAACTCACAAGCAGTCCAAAAGAAACAGCAAGCACAATATAATGCCTGATTCAGGGACACAACTTTAATTTAGGGAAGAACTCCCACACATACACAAAAAAAGGGGGGAAGCAGAACTAGAGGAGTGCAATCTCTATATATGAGATCAAGCAAAGTAAGATTGTAAAAAAAAAGGTGTGGAGATCAGGCAAAGTAAAACCCTGCATACAGAGAGACACAGGGTAGTAGAAGTTTCGTTGCAGAACATAGACAAAAATTAAGCAAGCACAAACCCCTCTAGTCTTTTGACATTCATGCATCTCTTGTCAGCTAATAGATAGAAAACATATATAGGGGGTCGCCCAATCAATCTTATTCTCACTAGTAGCAACATATATAGATATATAAGTAGGTAGTTCAGTTTCGATTAAAGGGGTACTAGAAAGATAGATTAGAGTTCCTTACATACATACTGGACAGATATAAAACTTGGGAGCCATGACAATATATATATATATATATATATATATATATATATATATATATATATATATATCCTTGGCCGCTTTCATTTTGGGCGACATGCAGGAGCCTAGCAATGGGCTCCTTAAGGGCATGCTGACTCTTTTTTTTTCTCTAAGCTATGTGCGATGCATATTTTTTTCACTAAATCAATCGCATAAGACCTCGGACGGGGTGGAGGCACCAGGGACGTCGGCGTCGGCGCAAAGCTGCGGCACGGCGGCCGGTCTAGGGCGCAGCGGCAGCTGGCTACAGGAGAGATTTCATAGCCGCACCGGGAAGGAGGGAAGAGGGAGCGGGGGGCTTACCGGAGCGGGAGGGGTCCGCCGACCTGCGACGTTCGAACGCGGCGCGGTCGGTGGGGGTGGTCGCCGCCCTGGTCATACGGACTGGACCCGAGTCGCGTCGGGTCGAGTCGAGCTGGCTCGTGCGCTTGCCGCCTGTCGAGGGGCGGCGTCGAGGCGGCGGGGCAGCGGATCAGCGGCGTCGGGAGAGGAGAGGGGAAGGGGATCGAGGGCGAGGGCGAGGGGCGGCGTCGAGGCGGCGGGGCAGCGGCGTCGGGAGAGGAGAGGGGAAGGGGATCGAGGGCGAGGGCGAGGGAGAGAGAGGGGATCGATAGGCTTGGCCGGGAGGAAGAATGGATGGGCGGGGGCGGCACAATACTAATGGCGCACCACCCCTCGGTGCGCCATAAGTACATCCATGCTAATGGCGCACCTCACCCTGGTGCGCCATTAGTATTTTTTTTTGACTTCTGCTCGAGCCAACAGGTTATCTACCACCTGACCTGATCCACATCAAATCCCTCTACTAGCTTGACTGGTCAGCAACCAGTTCTCACACCAAGAGGTCCTGGGTTCGATTCCCGTGCTTCACAATTTTTTTATCCATTTAAAAAGCTGTTTGATACTTATTTGTGTTTAAATATGTTCAAACTTGTTTAAATCATAACAGTAATATTTTTTTATAAGTCAGTAATAATTTTTTAAAAAATATCATCAAACAGTAATGCCGGTGGAGCGGGGGAGGGTGCGGGGGGTCGGCGGCGGCGGTTGAGTAAGGGAGGGGTGCGGGGGGTCGGCGGCGGCGGTTGAGTAGGGGAATCGAGGGTGCGGGGGGTCGGCGGCGGCAGTTGAGTAGGGGAATCGAGGGTGCGGGGGGTCGGCGGCGGCGGCCGGTGGACCGGGGGGTGCTCGGCGGTGAGTGGGACCGGATCTGGCGAGGTGGGATAGCGATAGAGATGGAGGGGGATCGAGATCGAGTGTCCATGAAATTTAAAAATATTCATGATAGTTCAAAAAGTGCCCATGAAATACAATCGAGAAATGAAGGCTATGATTTAATTAAATACAATCTTCTTGCCCTTCTTTTTCGCAAATGGAGTTCTTCTGTGGAACAGACGTCCTTTAGGTAGGGTGGTCCTGCTTCTTCTTGTGGTGTATGCTGCTACTTCATCATCGTCGTCATGTTCGATCCTCGGGTCGCCGTACTTGTCGAAGTCTTGCTCATTGGCTACTCCATCCATTCCGATGATCTTCCTTTTGCCTCTCCTCACGACAACACGACTGGGCTTTGACGGGTCGGTAATGAAGAAGCATTGGTCCACTTGGGAAGCCAGTACCCATGGCTCATTTTTCGCGGTGACGTTTGCGCCCGCGGTCTTGGATTTGGCTTCGGGTATAACCATGGTGGTGAAATACCGGTCTTCTTTTAGGACGCTCTTGGCCCATCTGACACGGAACATCGGGACCTTCTCTCCAGCGTAGCTCAGCTCCCAGATCTCCTCGATCCTTCCGTAGTATCTGTCCTTGTCGTTACCGGTGTAGGATTCCATCGTTACCCCGGAGTTCTGATAACCATCGCTCTTCATGTCCTTGGCCTCGGTGTAGAATGTGTAGCCGTTGATATCGTACGCCTCATAGGTCATCAGGTTGTGCTCGGCACCCTGTGACAAGGCGAATATGAGTTGTTCTTCCGCGGAAGAATCCTCATGTAAAGGGTACGACAGAAGCTTCAGCTTGAACCAACACGTGAAACATGAGTTGTGCTCTTTGAGTATATCTCCGTCCGTCCTCTGTTGGCCTCGGTCATTGTACGTCTTCTTAATAAAGGTTTTGTGCTCTACAACCCAAGGATCGACCACGTCTATTTGTTGTAGCGCGACTAGGTTTGCTCTTTCAAAGTCGGCGAGTCGACCCTCGAAGTCGACATGCATTTCACGGCGACCCTCTCGGTGACCCCATCCAGCGAGCCTGCCGAGGTGCCTGTTGACGGGCAGACCAACGGGGTTCTTGATGCCTAGATAATTCGTGCAGTAGGAGATACACTCTTCGGTCAGAAAGCCCCTGGCTATGCTTCCCTCTGGACGTGACATGTTGCGAACGTATCCTTTGATGACACCATTCATCCTTTTGAACGGCATCATGCTGTGCAGGAATGTCGGCCCGAGTTGGATGATATCCTACACTATATGGACCAGCAGATGCACCATAACGTCGAAGAATGCGGGCGGGAAGTACATCTCAAGCTCGCATAGTATCACCACGATCTCTTCCTGTAGCCTTCTGAGTTGCCTCACGCCAATCGACTTCCGAGAGATGATGTCGAAGAAGTTGCATAGGCCAAATAGCGTTTCACGGACGTGCGCGTCCATGATCCCACGGATTGCAACTGGAAGTATCTGCGTCATCAGCACGTGACAGTCGTGAGACTTCATCCCGCTAAACTTCTGCTTCACTGGGTCTAGGTATCTACTTATCTTCCCCGCGTAACCGTAAGGAAGTTTTACTCCTAGGAGGCAGGTGAAAAACTGCTCGATCTCCTCCTGACTTAGAGTGAAGCACGCGGGAGGGTAGTCATTTCCAGTCTTCTTGGCCTTTTTGCCTTTGCGACGACTTTCTGTGTCCTGCTTAGCCTCATCATCATCATCATATATAGCGTGAAGCTCCTGCCTGATGCCCATTGATTTCAAGTCTGCCCTTGCTTTCGGCCCATCTTTGGTCCTCTCTGGCATGTTGAGCAGGGTACCAAGCAGACTCTCGCACACGTTCTTCGTGATATGCATGACATCAAGGCTGTGAGGCACACGGTGGATCTTCCAGTACGGCAAGTCCCAGAAAATAGACCTCGTTTTCCATACCTTCAGCAGCGGCTCTGGTGCCTTTCGCTTCTTTCCCGGCTCTGGCGCCTTTTGCTTCTTTCCCGGCAGTGGGCAGTCTTTCCAATTTTTCAACAGCTTGTCTATTTCCTCGCCGCTCCTCGTACACGGGCGTTTTCGGGGTTCGGTTTCACCATCGAACAGATCCTTGCGTTTCCTCCACGGGTCATCGTTGCGAAGCCACCTTCGATGTCCCATGAACACGGTTTTCGAAGACCCGGGATCTCTATCTAGCTGGCGATACGTTGTGTCATCCATGCACCTTACGCATCCAGAAAATCCGTGGACTACCTGCCCCGCGAGATATCCGTAACCGAGATAGTCGTGCACCGTCGTGAGCAGTGCGGCTCTCATAGGGAAATATTCTTTCTCTGCGGCGTCCCACGTATTGGCTGGCGTTTTCCACAGCGTGTCTAGCTCCTCCTTCAGCAGCCCCAGATACAGATTGATGTCGTTCCCTGGTTGTTTCGGCCCTTCAATTAGCATACTCATGTGAATGTACTTCCTCTTCATGCACAACCAGGGGGGAAGGTTGTACATCCACACAAACACAGGCCAGGTGCTATGTGTGCTTCTCTGGCTGCCAAACGGATTTACTCCATCGGTGCTCGCGCCCAGCACGATGTTCCTTGGATCCTTCCCAAATTCTGGGTATTCAAAATTCAAAGCTTGCCACTGGCTTGCATCCTTAGGGTGACTCAGCATCTTGTCTTTTTTATCTATCTCCAGATCATTTGCGTCATCTTCTCGCTTCTTCTCCTCCCTATCCGCGTGCCAACGCAGGAGCTTTGCTACCTTAGGATCCGCAAAATACCGCTGCAGACAAGGAGTGATCGGAAAGTACCACACCACTTTTCGAGGAGCTTTCTTCCTCTTCTTGTATCGAGTGACGCCGCACACCGGACATATGGTAGACTCCGCGTGCTCGTCCCGATAAATGATGCAATTGTTCATGCACACATGGTATTTCACGTGCGGTAAATCCAGAGGACACACGATTTTCTTCGCCTCCTCCAAACTGGTCGGGCACTTGTTCCCCTTTGGAAGACGTTCGTGCCAGAATGACATGTTCTCGTCGAAGCATGCGTCGGTCATTTTGTGTTTTACCTTCCTCTCCAGAGCCATGAGCGTTACTTTCAGGCGGGTATCCTCGGGCCTGCATCCTTCATACAATGGAGTAACCGCGTCTAACTCAAGTTGATCCACCTTGGCTTTCTCTCGGGCGGCAGCTCTTGCGTTATCCTTCTGCTTGAGAAGCAGCTCTTGAATATAAGGGTCCTGCACCCAGCCCATCGATGGTCCACCGTCGTCTGCTCCGCCGGCATCATCATCTTCATGATCATGCCCGTCGTCTGCTCCAGCATCTTCCTCATCATCATGCCCATCGTCTACGTGATCATCTCCTGGGGATTCTTCGTCTTCTCGCCCGCCCGAGCCGCGGTAGTTGTCTTGCTGCCCTTCCTCATTTCTTGCCCGGCCCCCATGGACAACTTCGTAGTCATCTTCATCACCTTGCCACCGATAGCCATCCATGAAACCACGCAAGAGCAGGTGGTCCCGCACCTGCCCGGAATCCGGGTCCGCAATAAGGCTCTCCAGCTTGCATCTTCGACACGGACATCTTATCTCCGTCTCGTTCTTTTGAAGCATCTCGGCCTTCGCGGACCTCAAAAACCTATTCACGATGCCTTCGGTCATCGTGCGGACCATGGTCTCCTGCGGGGTAGAGCAAAACGATATTTTAGAACAAAGAAAAAATTTGGCATGACTTTCCCTAAAAATAGGACCAAAAAGAATGCTTAATGCCAAAATTATCGCCGAAACGGAAATGAATCAACATTCTGGCAAAATATTGGCAACTATCGCATTTCAAATACCGGTACACCTCCAAACACAAACACATATGCAACACCACAAACATATGCAACACCACGAACATACATAGATCTAGCTAGGCCATAAAAAGTGCATGTGCACATTGTTGTAGGGAGACCAACATAAATATAGCTTCCCCCCTTACTTACCTATTAAAACAAGGTAATTTAACCACTTAATTTGAATGAATCTATGGTGGAAATGAGGTGAAAAAGAGGAGGCACCCGAGACAAGGAGGAGGTGGAGAGAATGAAGTGGGGAGAAAGTGAGTGTGGGAAGGAGAGGCTGCCCAAAATATCTTGTTGCTGACCACTTACTAATGGCGCACCAACAACAAATGCGCCATTAGTAATCCAGGTTACTAATGGCGCACCAACGTCTGATGCGCCATTAGTAATTTTGCAAAAAAAAAACATACTAATGGCGCACTGATACAGAGTGCGCCATTACTAGTTTGAACTATTAATGGCGCACGGTGGAGGAGTGCGCCATTAGTAGTTTTGCAACAAAAGGAATAAAAAATATAATTAAAAAAACAACATTAGTGGCGCACTCTGGGATGAGTGCGCCATTACTAGTTACAACTAGTAATGGCGCACTATGTCTGGATGCGCCATTAGTATGTTTGGACAGGCGCGCTAGTTAAAAAAAAAATTTGGTACTAATGGCGCATCCTAGGCCTGGTGCGCCATTAGTAGTTTCAACACTAATGGCGTATCAGAAGGTGGTGCGCCATTAGTATATACTAATGGCGCACCTCTTATCTGGTGCGCCATTAGTGTCAATCCCATTTATAGCCCTTTTTCTAGTAGTGAACCATTTGGGAAAGAAACATAGGGATATTAAGACGATGGCATGCAGTTCCTTCCATACAGTGGCGGAGGTAGAGTGAGGACAGGGTGGGCCATGGCCCACCCTGAGATTGGGAAGTGTACTTTATACCATAGCAAAAAGGCTAAAAAATAAAGAAAAACTAAATTTACATGCACAGTTGCACTGTTGGCCCACCCTGGCCTAGTGGGCTAGGTCCGCCACTGCTTCCATATAGACAAAAGAGCAATAAGCATAATGAGGCAATGCTATGTTGGATTTGGGAGGGGGGGGGGTATGCAAGAGGGCGGTCAATGTACATATAATGCTTGTTGGGTATCTCCTTATGTGGCTTGATCCAACAATAAAAAATAAGAAGTGAAATCAAGGGTGCTAGTATATATGCACTATGAAATAAAAATCTACAACTTTCCGTGCACCAACGATTTGGAAACAAATGAAAGTATATTCAACCAATGTCAGTGGTTTCTTCCATGCCAGCAATGGAGCATCAAGCTTATAATTAGGCATGTCTCCCCATGGAGTGGAAATGGTACGTGGCTCCCAATGAGGTGTAACGCGCCGAGAAATGGAAAGAAATAACAATAAATATATAGACAGAGGATTAAAATAAAGTTGAAATGGACGGGGATAATCGGAGGTGTGTGTGTGTGGGGGGGGGGCTTGGGGATAACGAATGTAGGTGCTCATCTACAAATAACAGAACGTGACCGGAGGTGGAAGGATCTACGTTGTGACATGGGTGACCATTATGTAGCAGTTTTTAGTTTGGTCTCACATGTGTAGTTAAAAAATCGAAACAAAGATGGCCGACTTACAGATATATTAGGCATGCCTTATTAGTGGACAACATATTTCCACATCAGACAAGGTGCAATGTAATAGAGGTGCTACCTCCTCCCCAAGAAAAGTCTAGGGTTCCCCTCTTTCCTGCCGGAGCCGTCGTCGGTCCGCCTCGTCTCCTGTGGCCTTAGGGCCATGGCGGCACAGTAGATCTCGGCCCTTGCCGGCGAGAGGACTCTGTTTTCAGTTGTTCCTTCATGTTTTGTTAGGGTTTGTGTCCTGCTCAGGATGACGAGACGGCGGCGGCTCCCTGAAGATGGAATAAGGTTCTCCCCACCTAGCTTCCGTCTCAATGGTGTGTCTAGCACCGTCAGTGGGCGTGTGGACATGTGTCTCCGGCGGATCTGTCCTTGGTGGATTTGCTCGGATCTGGTTGTAGTTCATCTACGTTCATGTGTTTTCAGGTTGGATCCTTCATTGGCGGTGATTGCTGTGTGGTTACGCTGGTCCTATGGGGCCTTAGCACGACGACTTCCTGACTGTCCACTAGAAGAAGTTGTGCCCGACTCCGGCGAGGGAGGGGCAATGACGATGGAGCACCTTCGGCTCGCTTCAGTGCTTGTAGTCGTCTCTAGGTGGTCTACGGTTCTGGATGTAATTTGTATTATTTCTGATGTTGTATTGTCATGATTGAAAATGAATAGATTGGAAGTTTTCTCACAAAAAAGAAAAACCAAAACAAAGAACATTTTTGCGCCAAGATTTTGGAGCCAATGCGAAGTATACTGACTTAGACAATGATCTCAAGCAATCCTTTCTAGCTTTCCCCCCTTAATTTCAATACAAAATCCATTTTGAAATGGTACCTAACATTGGTAGATCTGCCTAGCTAGAGTAAATTGCACAAAACCACCACAATTATGCAAAAGTCATCAAACTGCATGTTTTGTGGTGGTTTTTTTCCTGAAGAATTGATAACTTTGACTCAATGTGGCGGTTTTTTGCAATTCACTCGGCTAGCTAGCATGAGCATATAGCATAGACAAGCATAGACGAGACGATGATGGATGGAATCGTGAATCAGGCGGCAGCGTTGGTTGTCCTGGGGACGTACTTGCGGAGCCAAATCTCACGTTGTCCGATGGAGATCCTGACGATCCTCTTGCCGTTGAGTACGAGCTTCACAATCGCCTCGGTCTTGAAGATGATCCGGCCATACATGGGCATGTGGCCTCCCTTGGTCTTCTCCATCAGCACCCTCACCACGCAGTCACCCCACTTCCTGCACCCACGCACCTCCAATCATCAGACACGATGCAGTTCCAATCATCGTGCATGCATATCTTAGTAGATAAGTACTTGTGTTTGTGTATAAACTTATTCAATAGATCGAGACATCTAGGAGTGTATCTAAGTGCACACTTACTGCCTGAAGTACTCGAAGATCTCCTCGCGGTGGAGGGCATTTCCCTTGGAGAAGGTGATGAACATGGAGCGGCAGTCCTCCGGCATGGCCACTGGTTGGGAGATGTAGGGTGCCGTGAGCTCCGGCGGGATGACCATCAGCCCTGTCTCGGACCTCCGGAGCAGGACATGCAGGCGGTCGTCAAATACAAACTTGCCGGCACCGTCGAGGAAGTGGGCGACGCCGCGGACAACGAGGTCCTGGTGAAAGGCAAAGAAGCCCGGCTCGATGTGGACACCGCCTTGCATGCAGAGTGCAGAGATGAGCGGGATGGGCGGGAGCGCAGGCACCTGGTGGCGGAGGCAGTCGAGGACGGCGTTGGCCTCTTCTGCGACGACGGCGACGGCGTCGGGCGCCATGGCTGGGACGTGGTGTATGGCGGAGATGGTGCCCTGGTCCAGCCACACCAGCAGCGCCACCGCGTTCTGGGCTTTCTCCGGGCTGCCGCACACGGACAAGAACCGCTCGTGTGCCTGCCGTGCGACGCTGTACATGTACAGCACCTCGCGCACCGTCATCGCCGCCATGGTTGCTCTTGCACCGGCCGGCTGGAGAAGAGGGGATGGATGGCCGGCCTTAGAAGAGAAGCTAGCAAGAGCGGAGCTGGAAGGGGTGATGGGTCGATGGGGAATGGACCGATATTTGTATCTGTTCCGGCGACGCGGCTGCGCTCCGGCCGATGGAAGGTTTAATGAGGTGCCAAAAATGGGCTAGCGGGAAACAGCTCTCTTTGAATCAATTGCTCTTTGTTCGTTAGTTGGTTTTACATCCTCTTTTGTTTTCAGTTCGTTTTACATCCTAAAAAGTATACATGTGTATCCTGCTAAATTTGCACTCCCTTTTTCCTTGGTACTGGTTAATGTTATGCTCACCATTTTTTGTGTTCCTTTTCTAGGTTTTCTTCGGGTTTTTGTTTTCTTTGTTTCCTTTTCTTTTTGCACCGGGTTTTCTTCGGATTTCTCGTTTTCTCCATTTTCTTCTCTTTTGTTTCTTTTGTTTCTTTCCTGGTTTTTATTCTTCCCTCGTTATACTTCGGTTTTCTTTGCCTTTCTGATTGGTTTTCTTTGTTTTCTTTCGTTTTTCTTCAACACATATCTATTTTTTATTGTGTTTGTTCGGTTGTTTCTTGCTTTCTTTTGTTTATTTGTAGTTTTCATATATCTTAACTTTTTATTTTTTTGGTCGTTAGGCTTCAGAGTTTTTTCAGGTACTTTCTCTTTGGTTTCTCCTTTGTTTCTTTCATGGTTTTCCAAATATTAACATTTTTTGAATACCTGTTTTATATTCACATATTAACATTTTTTAAATATGAGCTTAACATTTTTCTAATACTTGGTCAACACATTTAATATTTCTCAAATACTTGTTTATTTTTTTCCAAACGCAACATTTTCTGAACACATGGTTCAATTTTTTTCACACGCATTGTTTATTTTTCGTATACATGAGGAACATTTTATTTATAAACATTTAACATTTTTCAAATGCTTGGTTAATTTTTTTAATATATGGTCACATTTTTCTACAGATTTTAATTTTTTTTAAATGCTTGATTAACATTTTTCAAATAGAAGATTAATTTTTTTTTAATACAAGGTCAACATTTTTTCTGTACAAATTTTAACATTTTCAAATGCTTGATTAACGTTTTTCAAATACAAGTTTGGCATTTGTTGAATACATGGACAACATTTTTGCTATACACATTAAAAAAATTCAAATGCTTGATTAATTTTTTCGATATAATTTTTTAACATTTTTTAAATATATTATCAACTTTTTTACACACATTCTACATTTTTTGTATACATGAGAAACATTTTGTTTACACACATTTCACATTATTCAATTGCTTGGCTAAGAATTTTTCCATATATATTATGTAATTTTTTAAATATACTTATTCAGATTATGCAGATGTATAACCTAAATAAAATAAACAAAAAATATGTGAAAAACACGAGGACGTGGCCTCCCGCGAGGTTCGGCCGTCCCATTTTTTGAGGATCCTGATGGGAGAGCACGCTAGATGTCGCTATAAGCAAGATATAGCGCTGCCTCCGATTAGATTGCGACCTAGCGACAATGGCAGAGCTTTGGCAAGACCATGCTGGGCCAATGCCTCCTAGCCTAAGATTTTTCTTTTTCTTCTGAATACCCTTGTTAAATGGGCTAAACCTTTACAAAAACCAGTTTAAAACTTGTTTTGCTTGCCCTCCCAATCCATTTACCGATTAGTATTATGGCCCAAACTCCGCTACTGGCGAGCTAAGCCTGTGTAGGAGTCCATTGTCCGTTCAACCACCACGGTGTCCAAAAAACAAGGCCTAACAAAGTGGGAAACAACCTAGACTCCTAGAGTTCATCATGTGGATTGGTTTGGTTTCACATCATTGTGTGCACTAGTAAGTAATACATGCATTGCACGTGAAAACTTAAAATAATCAAAGTGTGACCAAATTCGGACATATCTTATTGTAATAAGTGTATAATGTTTTAAGGCACATGGATGAACTATAAGATGCATATTTAGTTCTTTTTGTCCATTCCACAAAAAATATCACACTATAGCTACAAAAAACTTGAAAACGTCATGGTATGTACTAAAAACACTTGGGTAAAAATATATCTAGCACATTTTTCTATAGGAAGTGTCTCTTTTAGGTACTTCATATTAATTAAATTTAATATAAAAGACATAAATACCTAATGTTGCATCACAAAGATAGGTAAGATTTATGATGTACGTCTATAGCCTTGAATACAAAATATAATCACAAAAGGAGAAAAGCAATGACAATTCTGATGTCTTCCTGATTTTTCTTCTCATGTTTATTTAACTACGCTCTTCAAGTTCTCTGGGTTACTTCGCTACAAATAATGTTTTAGATGGAAAGAAAAAATAGTTTATGATAGTGATACCACGTTCTTTCTTAAATAACGTTATTGGTATGGGTGCACTGTATTTTTATGTGGCCTACCAAATTTGGAAAAGATATACAATACAATAGACATAGCAAGGAAAACAACTCCATATATCAACAAAGGATAGAAATGGTGCGGCAATGCGCAGCTTTGCTTCTAGTATTAGTCTGCTGTACCAGGGTGTCGATATGTCAAGATGTCAACAATGATGGTGTTAGAGCCAAAGTGCTAATAATGTATTGTCAAACTAGTGTGAGTGATTAGGACGTTTCCCTCCTCCATGTCTCACTTCTCACGGTCAACACAAACAAGTTCAGGGAGGCTATCTTTCTCATTATTTTGTATAATAGATTTTAAAATGTATCTCTTCTCTTCAGTCATATATTTTTTCCCTAATAGGACACCATGTTCTTGTATGAAGCCTGTGAGAATTCTTCACAGATATGTTTCATGGGAGTATAATCATGAATCCTATTTTATAGTATGAGTGTTTCTCCCCATCTCATCACTCGTTTGTTCTGTGCCTTTTCTATCTCTACAATTCTTGTTTGTCTCTCAAGTGACCATCTTCGACAAGGTTAGTGTAAGAAGTGGATATGTTCTCTATGGTGCTTTTGATTCATGACTCATTTTCTGAGTCGGCCGGGTCCACAGGTTCGGTATGATCTAGCTGCACCTTGATGACCCACAAGTATATGGGATTAACCTTATTCCTTTCGATAAGTAAGAGTGTCGAAGTCAACGAGGAGCAGACGAACGAATTGATAGGTAGTTTTCAGCCAGGTTTCACTACAAGTGTTGTAAGATAGTTTTGATAGATATTTGATAGCAAGATAAATAGTAACAAGGTAACAAGTAACAAAAGTAACAAAGTGCAGCAAGTGTCACAATCCATAATTGTGCTAAGGACAAGCTGTGGTGTTTTTTATAGTGAGTAGCCGCTCTTGAGGACACACCGGAATATTGCCAAGTTCCTTTCACCACGATTCATTGAATTAACATTCATTGTCTTGATAAGTGTTATGTGGGTGAACCGGAGCTAAGGTGTTGTCCTAACTTGAACGATAACCTACTTATGATTATACTCTCCAGACAAGCATCCACAACTACAATAGAAGTAATTAAGATAAATCTAGCCATAACATTAAACAATTGGATCCAAAACAACCCCTTACGTAATAATTCACAAACTAGGGTTTGAATTTCTATCACTCCCGCAACCCATCATCTACAAACTAATTTATCAATGCCTTCCCCTAGGACCAAAGATGTGAATGGTCATGTAGTTGATGTTCACACAACACCACTAGAGGAAGAATAAGAAAACATAATATCAAAACATGAACGGGAATTAACTTCACACGATTACTAGTAACAAGACTTCTTCCATGTCCTCAAGAACTAATGGAATGACTCACAACTCATCAAATTAATCATGATTAGTGGGTGTAAATATATGATTAAAATTCTAAACATATTAATCTTCCACCAACAAAACCATAAGCATGAACTACAGGATGTAATAAACACCTACAAGCACTCCTAGGTACCAATCTGAGGTTTGATACAACGATTGAAAACGAGAAGAACTAGGGTTCGGAGATGAGATGGTGTTGATGAAGATGATAATTCCCAGATGAACGGAGTGTTGGTGATGATGAAGGCTTCGATTCCCGCTTCCTGATGGAAGTTTCCTGGCAGAATCGCTCTGCCCGAGAGAAAAAGTGTTTCGTCGAAGTTCCGCCTCGCAGATTTTTATGATTTTTTCTAGGGAAAATGTGATTTTGTAGCCATAGGACATCGGGAGATAAGTCACCATGGGCCCACACGACATGCCCTAGGGTGGCATGCCACCAGGACGTGTGGAGCCCTAGCGGGTCCCCTTTTGCCCATTAGTTTTTGCTCCATAATTCATCATATATTTTGAAATAATTCTCCTAAAATCCATGCTGCATTTTGAGGTCTGGAGAATCAACTTCTCTTTTGTTGCATTTTCAGGTCAGATTTGTCCACCAATCACCGTCTCTTTGTTTTCCTTGTATTTTAAGAGAGACAAGACATTAGAATTGCATCATATTGTGAAATATATCATTTAAATAGGATAAATTATACTAAGAAATAGTGATGCAAAATGGACGTATCAGCTTCCCTGAGCTCTCCGCTTGTCCCCAAGCGAATACCGAGCTCATTAAAGTTTATGGAGAGAGGTGTCGATAATAAAAAAATATGGACATGCCAACATCATATTTACTAACACCATTATATATCATAAACAACAACTCTTCATCATAAAACTTCTCATGATCAAGTAGCAATCCATTCACATGTTAATGTGCAAACAATAAATTCTCTTGAAATCCAACAAACTATGTTCTCAGTTATTAAACAATTACAATTCATCTTATTTTTTCAAAAGAGTCTATGTAAGATCTTTTTTAGCAAACTTCACATACTCAAGTATCATATAGTCTTCTAATGATTGCGGACACTCAGAAGCATATTATTAGAACCAACAGTTTCAATCAAACACAAAGAAAGATAGGGGTTTAATGATGCACCACCCAACTTACTTGTCACAAGGATAATTGTCAGTGGTAATAACTCATGATCATATATATTCAACTGGATATATGTGCCTGGATCATTCCCCAACATAGTGCAATGTTTGCCAAGTGGAGAATATTTTAGGTTGGAATAAGAGAAGTTGACTCAAACATAAAAATAAAGTTGATGGAAAGGGTAAAATGAAAGACCGTTCGTAGAGGGAAGCAGAGGTGTCCATGTGCTTTTGAGTTGGATGTGTGAAAAAGAACATCGCTTTAACATTGCCCGTGTGATAGTAATCATTATTTCTCTTTTATTACTTTACCATCACAAGTTCATACAAAGCTTATTTGCCTTCCAATTTTTATTGCATCCATTGATGAAAACTTACTTGAAGGATCTTACTCAATCCATAGGTAGTTATAGTGGATTTTTTGGGAAGAAACTGAGTTTAGGGTTTTTGGATGCACAAGTGGTATTCCTCCTTAGTGTGGACGTATTTGGCTAGCAAAGATTATAAACAAATACAATATGTTGGAGGATCCACAATATAAATTCTATGTAAATATAGATAAACATAACTCATTACATTGTTTTTCTTGTCCAACACCAACTATTTGATCAAGCGTGAAAATATTCATTGAGGGTTCACAATCACAAAATATGTCCAAGATAATATATTTGCATGTGAAATTTCTCTTCATTGTACTAATCTTTCATGGATTGTTCAAATGACCAATGTTTCATTTGTTAAATTTCAATAGATTTTACTTCCTAAACCCAATGTGAAGACACTACTTCCCATAAGATCAGCATATGAAATTGAATTGCAATGCTAGGATACACAATAAAGAAAAAGAAAACAAGATACTCATGCTATTAGTTATTATAGATACTCTCACCAATGGATACAACAAACCCATGAAGGGACAATAGCACACATTGTAATCAATTTCATACTACAACTTTTACTAAACCACAATAATAGATAATAATAATAATGATAAAGGTTGTGATACGATACTAGGGAACTTCCCCCAGGCTTGCAACAAGCCAAGGGTGGTGCCCATACCCAAGTACTCAAGTTTCCTTGTTTGGTGATGGCAGTGGTGATGGAACACGCTTGTTATCCTTCCTCCAAGGCATATGTTCTCCATCAAGAAAAGAAAAGGTGGTCTCCGGGATCTTAAAATTTGCAGCTAAACCCATCATCTTGAACTTGGTTTCATACTCATAGTTTTGATTATGCAGATCACAATTTTGAGCTTGGAGATCTTCAAGTTTCACGTGGAGGCGATCAATTGCTTCCCAAGTCTTGGCACTATCTCACTTCTGTCACGGAGAAATTCCGTGACCATGATGTGGCTTGCATCTAGTCCACGCTCCACCATCCTCTGTCACTTGAAGAGTTCTTGCTCCACGTCCCTGAGCCTAGCCTTCTCGTCTCCTTCCTTCTTGGGCCCTTCAATATCCTTGATGTGCAACACCCCATCCCTATACTCCAAGGTTTTGGGATGCATCATAACCTTCACAAAGAACTGGTCCTTTGAGGAGCTTGATGACGACATAGCGATGTAGCTCCTGGAACCCTGGCAGAAACAAGGTCAAAACAAAAACAGGAGGAAAACTTGTGATACATATATTAAAACATCCGAGGGAATTTATAGGAATTTTTCATGTGAAAAACAAGCATACATGAAAGATACGGAGTCTGGAAGGTCTACGGGGGCCCCACACGTCCACACGGCGCGCCCTAGGGGGGAGCCACCAGGGCGTGTGCACCCCTGGTGCACCCTAGTATCCTTCTTTTTTCCAAAAATTATTAAATATTCCAAAAGTGACATATATATATATATATTATTTTATGAATTTTTAAAGTTAGTATACTTATCGTACCACGTACTTATTCCTTTTACTGGTTCTGGAGGCTTGACGGATGGTTTCTTCTATGGATTCTTCCGGTCTAATTACTTGAGTAATGTCCTAATCTATGTTAATGGGATTACCTATAGTATAATGTTTTAATCTTTGCCCATTAACTAACTTTGGTTTATCTTCTTTGGCGTTATTGATCTTGATAGCTCCGGAATGGTAAACTTCTTCGATGATATATGGACCTTCCCACCTGGAAAGAAGTTTGGCTGCAAAATGTCTAAACTGAGAATTGTACAAAAGAAATTTATCAGTAATGTTAAAATGCCATTTCTAAATCCTTTTATCATGCTATATTTTAACTTTTTCTTTGAACAACTTGGCATTTTCATAAGCTTCTATTAACCTCTTTTCTCCAACAAGTTCAAAATCATAGTTAAGATATTTAATTTCCCAATAGGATTTATGGTCTAGCTAGATTGGTAAATGACATGCTTTTCCATAAACCATTTTAAAAGGGGACATCCCCATAGGATTTTCATAAGCAATTCTATATGCACAGACTGCATCATCTAGTTTCTTAGACCAGTTCTTTCTAGATTTATTAACAACCTTTTCCCAGATTAATATAATTTCTCTATTAGTTAACTCAACTATTGCAAGTTTAGCCCGTTAACAAGCACAATTAAATTCTATTTTAGCAGCTAAAGCTGATTCAAACGTATGGATTGGACTTTGTGAAAGAAAGAAAAAAACAGATTTAAATGCCCAAAAGCTGCACTGAGGAGCGAAGAAGAGTACACCAAGTCACTATAGACAAGTATAAAATCTCCACTCAATAGTGATCTACCATCTCTGCTGATAAACGACATGCCCGTTAATGGAGCCTTCATTGGCAGCATAGTAGTGACAAGCACTGAACCTTTCAATGGAGGTGTTTAGCCGCCCATCAGTAAAAGATGATTTTATAGTCATGGTGCGTGGCTCCAAATGAGGTGTTACATGCCAAGAAAAGACGGGTAAGAACTGGACTATGAGAGGACTAGAATAAGCAGAAATGGATAATGAAAATTAGAGGCGGGGCATTGTCGGAAGGTGTACGTAGATATGGTCAGTGTCCAAACAATGCCACCGTGGGATCTATGCCGTGACATGGGTGGTCGTTGTATAACGATGATTGCTTTTGCTCTATTAGATATGCAATTTTGAATAAATAATTATAACTTTGTGCACCAAGGTTTTTGGAGAGTAAGCAAAGGATACCTAGGTGACATGTGGTTTCTTCAGTGGCAGCATGGAAGCTGCAAGAGCACATGCAAGTATAGAAAACATACGACGCAAGTCAGACATGTCTAACGTGATTCGACCCAATAGTAAAAAGATATTTCATTATTATTTGAAACAATGTGCACAAAGCAGGGTGCATGTAAATATGCAATGTGAAATAAAAACCTAGAAGTTATGTGCACTAACCGTTTAGGAAAGAAACCGAAGGATATCGAGAAAATGGCATGCGGTTCCTTCCATACCGACAAGCGACAAAGGAGCAACAATCTTAATTAGACGGTGGTATGTTTGGGGATGGGGGTGGGGGTATGTAAGCAGGTGCTCAATAGCGAAACAGTGGAACCCGACGATCTATATCATGACATGGTTGACCGATGTATAACGATTGTACTTCTTGCTCGGTCTGATATGCAGTTTCAAATCACAATTAGGGACTTTTGCATGCCAAGGTTTTGTGTGTGGGGTGGGGGGGGGTGGGGGGGTGGGGAGCCAATAATACCAAGCTGGCAAGGTAGGCAATGAAGTCACATGGTTTATCCAATAATACCGATGCCACCAAAGATAAGGAGGAATAAGCTTTTCGTTCAGTCTCATGCGGTTCTTTATTTCTTCTAAGTTGTATCAAGCACAAACAATTAAACGACCTTGTATAGAACATATGACAAAGCACACGCAAGTATAGAAAATATATAATGCATGTGGGGTATGTATGTGGCTTGATCCAATAGTCGAAAAATAAGAAGTAAAAAATCAGGGGTGTCGACATATATGCAACGTGAAATAAAAACCTACAACTCGTGCACCAATTATTTGGGAAAGAAATTAAAGGATAATTAGACAACGGCAAATGTTCTTCCACGCCGACTAGCTAGCTTAATTAGGCATGCCTCCCTCTCTCAAGGATCTAGGCGATGATGTGATCGCCCGTCAAGGTTCTGGTGACGCGACACCGCAAAGCAAAAAGGTTTTGGTGACCCGAAGGAGCTAGGCGATGACGTGATCAAATGGTTTCTTTAGTAGAGAATTAAGAGCAACTAACCTTTTCTTCCAATCTCAAGCACATCTTTCTTTCTTTTAAACACAACATTACAAATCTTATTTGAAGTTGTACGCCACAAATCCATAATTGGTAGATCTGGCTATAATGACCATAGACGAAACAAGGATTATATGGATTCCTCGATCAGGCAGTGGCCTTGGTTGGCCTCGGGATATACTTGCGGAGCCAGATCTGACGATACCCGATGGAGATCTTGACGAGCCTCTCGCTATTGAGCACCAGCTTCACTATCGCCTCGGTCTTGAAGATGATCCGGCCGTACATGGGCATGAGGCCTCCCTTCGTCTTCTCCATGAGCACCCTGACCACGCAGTCACCCCACTTCCTGCACCCATGCACCTCCAATCATCAGACATGATCATCATGCATGCATGCAGATCTGAGTAGATCCACCTATATAAACTTAATCAATAGTTCTAGACATCGAGTAGAGTGTATCTCATTCTCAGTGCACACTTACTCTCTGAAGTACTCAAAGATCTCCTCAGGGTGGGGTGGCATGCCCTTGGAGAAGGTGATGAACATGGAGCGGCAGTCCTCCGGCACGGCCACAAGCTGGGAGGTATAGGGCGCCATGAGCTCCGGCGGGTTGCCCACCAGCCCGGTTTCGGACTTCCGGAGCAGGACGTGCAGGCGGTCATCAAAAACAAACTTGCCGGCACCGTCGAGGAAGTGGGCGACGCCGTGGACGACGAGGTCCTGGTGGATGGCGAAGAAAGCCGGCTCGATGCGGACGCCGCCTTGCATGCAGAGCGCCGAGATGAGCGGGATGCGCGGGAGCACGGGCAACTGGTGGCGGAGGCACTTGAAGATGGCGTTGGCCTCTTCTGCGACGACGGCGACGGCGTCGGGCGCCATGGCTGGGACGTGGTGTATGGCGGAGATGGTGCCCTGGTCCAGCCACACCAGCAGCGCCACCACGTTCTGGGCCTGCTCCGGGCTGCCGCACACGGACACGAGCCGCTCGTACGCCTGCCGCACGACGCTGTACATGTACAGCACCTCGCGCACCGTCACGGCAGTCATGGTTGCTCTGGTTAATTGGTTGCTTCCGCCGGCCGACCGGAGAAGGTAGCTAGCTAGCTCTAGCTAGGCGATGGATGGCCGGCCGGAGAGGAGCAAGAAAGAGATGATGGATTGATGGGTCGATGGGGAATGGGCCGGTATTTGTAGGTTCTCCTGCTCCTGGTACGGCGACGCGGCTGCGCTCCGGCCGGTGGAAGGGTTGATGAGGTGCCAACAATGAGCTGGCGGGAAACACTCTCTTTGAATCCGTTTCGAACGCCTGCATGAACGTAGTTGCAATTCGTTCGTTGGCTGGTTTACATCCTTTTTTGATTTTTAGTTCGTTTTACATCCTATAAAACATATACACTGTCGTTTCTTAACCACTTTGGATGCGGCGCAACACTTGTATATCCTTTTAAATTTGCACTACTTTTTTTGGAGTAAATTGCTCAAAGCCAACATATTTGTGGCTAGGGTACTGAAAAACTACTGCTTTTGCCAAAAATAACATGAGACCACCAACTCTGCGTCAAGTGAGTAACAAACTGCACTGATTCGATATTAAGCCGTGTCTAACAGCAAAACTGACGGGTGGGACCCGTCTTTCTGGGCTGATGTGGCGAAGACTAGTCCTAGTCAAAGTTTGACCCCATGAGCTGGATAGGGGGTCCCACTTGTCTGTCTCACACCTCCTTCTTCCTCAATTTTTTCACTCCCTAAACTTCTCGCCGGCTCCATCGGCAAGCCTACCGGTAAGCCCCGCCTGACCTGAAGAAGGGGCGCCCGCCGGCAAGCCCCGCTCCGCGCCCGCCGGACCTGAAGGAGGGGCGCCCGTCGGCAAGCCCCGCCCCGCGCCCGCCGGACCTGAAGGAGGGGCGCCCGCCGGCAAGCCCCGCCCCGCGCCCCCGGACCTGAAGGAGGGGCGTCCGCCGGCAAGCCCCGCGCCGCGCCGCCGGACCTGAAGGAGGGGCGCCCGTCGGCAAGCCCCGCCCCGCGCCGCCGGACCTGAAGGAGGGGCGCCCGCCGGACCTGAAGCAGGGGCGCCCGCTGGCAAGCACTGCCCCACGCCCGCCTGACCTGAAGCAGGGGTGCCGGACGGCAAGCCCCGCCCCTCGCCCGCCGGACCTGAAGGAGGGTTGCCCGCTGGCAAGCCCCGCCCCATGCCGCCGGACCTGAAGGAGGGGTGTCCGCCGCAAGACCCTCCCCGCAACCGCCGAACCTGAAGGAGAGGCACCCGCCGGCAAGCCCCGCCGCGCGATCGCCTGACCTGAAGCAGGGGCGCCCGCCGGCAAGCCCTGCCCAGCTTCCCCCGCATGCCCGACCCGCCGCTTCTCCGGCTTCCCTCGCGGCGGCAGCACCACGCATGTCGGGGCAGTTTAAGGTCCGCCGCTTGCTGTTTCTCCCACGGCCGTTGCTTGCTGCTTGCTTCTGCTTCCGCCGCCGCTTGTTGATGTCCCGTCGCCACCGCTTGCTCCTACTCCGGTGGCCTCTGCTTGCTGCTGCTCTCGATGCCACCACTTGCTTATGCTTCCGCCGTCATCACTTGCTGCTGCTCCCGCCGCTGCTTGCTGCTACTCCCACGGCTGTCGCTGATCCACCAGCAACGAGGACAACAACGCAAGCTCATCAGGGCAGATTAGAGGGGAGGAAGAAGGAGAAGAGGGGAAATAAAATGTGTGGCTGACAGGCGGGACCCCATCCACCTCAGCAGGTCAATACATTGACTAGGATTAGTCTTTGCCACATCAGCCCGACAGACAGGCCCCACCAGTCAGTTTCGTTGTTAGACGCGGCAAGTTCTGAATTAGTGCGATTTGTTACTTACTTGCCGCAGTGTTGGCGGTTTTTCGTAGTTTTCAGCAAAAGCGGTGGTTTTCTAGTACCCTAGCCATAAATGTGGTGGCTTTGAGCAATTTACTTTTTTTTGGTACTGGTTAAATGTTATACTCGCCAGTGTTCACATGTTATACTTTTCTTTTCGATTTCATATACATACACATCATACACATATCAGTCACATTATTATTTCTTACTTTCTATATAAACTTCGTTTTCTAGACCCATCGACCACTTCCACCGCTCTAGCTACCTTTCCCATTCATCCTCGACCCACAAGGCATATATAGCATAATTGGTGCAAGCATCAAGTCGAGGCATCACTCAATCCGATTAGATGGGTGCAACTACGTGCCGCCTGCAGCGAGTCCTAGCCACTGCTCGCCTGCAGGGAGCACATCCTGATGGATTAGATTGGTTTCACATGCTTAGAGAAAACAGAAGATAACTAGTGAAAACTGAAGAAATAAACAAAAAACGAGAAACAAAGAAAACAAAGAAAACCAAACAAAAAAACAATGAAAAGGAAAAGGAAAAAAAATATGAAAAACCGAAGGCAACCATGCAAAATGGTGAAAACCAGAACAAACAAAGCTACAATAAATGGCCGACCTATTAGAGGGGCTGCTAGACGTGAGACGTAACTCTGCCTCGGAACAGACATATATAGCGTTGGCGCGATTAGATTGCGAGCTGACCTTTTAGGCAAGATTGCGAGCTAGCTTTTTTTAGGCAAGTTTGCGAGCTAGCTACAATGACAGAGCCTCGAGAGGGCCATCTTAGAACCAAGCAGGAGTAGGGTTTTACACCGCGAGGTAGCCTGAACGATCTGGACTCCTCGTCTCGCCCGACCCGCTCCCGCGAGCGGGCGGGCGATACCCTACATCGGCCGCCGCCAGCCGCCACCCCTCCTAGACCCCCCCCCCCCCCCCGCCGCCGCCTGAGTGTGCCGCCGGGCAAAGCAAGGCCAGCATCACGGTGGCTGGCCCTTTTCATCCTTCGCGCGGGGAGGGCTGGCACCGAACGGACCTCCTCGGGCGTTTGTGCACCGCTGGGCTGGGGGTGGCGACGGTGGCGGCTGGTGGAGGCACGTGGTGGGCTGTTGGGAGGTCAGCGGGGCGTGCCTGCGTTGTGGGCTGCGTCGGGGCGGTGGCTGCCCGATCCAGATCTGGCGGGTTGCTCCTCCTGCTGGTTGCACGTGGGCGGTGCGGGCCTAGGCGACGAGGTGCAGCTATACCGGCGACCCTTGGGCACTGGTGGTGGTTGGAGTGGGGGCGCGCCACGGTGGGCTGGCCAGCGGCGTCGGCAGCTTGGTTGGCCTCATCCAAGGTACGGGTCGGTGCGGGTGGTGGCGCAAGCTTGGTGTCCTCCCCGTGTCGGTGGCGCTGGGTGGTGAATGCAGGCCTCCTTCCCCTAGATCTAGGCCGGCAGCATGGTGGCGAGCCGGGTCTCGTGCTCGGGCTGATCTTGGCGAGGCCCGGGGAGAGTCGGAGTTGACCCTTCGGGTTGGTGTGCTTGGGCTCGATCCTGGTGGTGCCGGTGGGTGTGGAGGTTCTTCTCCTTGTGGGTACGGTGTGAGTTGGTGGTGGTCGGGGATCTGCTACAATTTCAGGCAGATCGGTGCTAAGAGCCATGGACATGGCGTCGTGCGAGCGCTCTCGGCGGCGACCGTCGGGAGTCACGGGGCAGTGTCTTCTCCGGTCCACCGGGATTGGCTGGAGACGCAGGCATGGGTGCCTCCTATTGTGGAGGCGTCGACCCATACTCTGTGGCTGATGCCAGGCTAGGAGTGAAAGGAGATCCCTTTTACTCATCCTACCATGGTGGATGCACCGTGACGTGGATGGTTAGTGGAGCCTTGGACATGGATGATGAGGTAGCGGCCCCGGATGGCGGTCCGCATGGTTGACTCTCCGGCGGGCACCATGGCGGCGGTGATGGCACTCTCTCTTGGTCGTGTGGGTGGCAAGAGGTGGTGCAGTGGGTGGCTCAAGAGACCTCGTTTAGGGACAAGGTGGAGTTGCAGAGCGAAAGCTCGGCGCTTTATCGCCGACAACGGCAACGCTCGCGGGTGCCATTAACTTCCTGAAGACGTCGCCGTGGTGCTCCTCTCCGTGTCCGGGTTCCGGGTGAAAACCTATGTCTATTGGGACTCGGCAACGGCGACACCTAGTGCCGTTTTCCCTCCTGGGGGCGTTGTCGTGGAAGTTAGGTGCTATAGGGCTTAGGGTGGTGTTGTTCTTAGTTCTTCCTATACTCTATTTCGTTTGTGTAGCCATGTGCGTGTTGCGTGATCAGTTAGCCTGGGATCGACATTGTTGGAGGGCTACCCCATCCCCTTGTATCGTTCGGTCGTGTACTCTGGTTGGTTGGTGCTTCATATATAAAGTGGGGCGAAAGCTTGTTTCGAGGAGGAGAGGGCCATCTTGGAACACTTCTTCCTAGCCTAAGATTCTTTTTCTTCTGAATACCCGTTGTTAAATGGGCTAAATCTGTACTAAAACCAGTCCAAAATTTGTTTTTTTGCCCTCAAAGTCCATTTACCCACCGGGATCATGGCCCGAGCTCTGATATTGGGGAGATAAGTGATGGAAACATGCCCTAGAGGCAATAATAAAATGGTTATTATTATATTTCCTAAATCATGATAAATGTTTATTATTCATGTTAGAATTGTATTGACCGGAAACTTAAATACATGTTTGAATACATAAACAAACACCATGTCCCTAGCGAGCCTCTACTAGACTAGCTCGTTGATCAAAGATGGTTAAGGTTTAATGATGGACATGAATTGTCATTTGATAACGGGATCACATCATTAGGAGAATGATGTGATGGATAAGACCCATCCATTAATTAGCTTAGCATAATGATCGTTCAGTTTGCTGCTATTGCTTTCTTCATGTCAAATACATATTCCTTCAGCTATGAGATTATACAACCCCCAGATGCCGGAGAAATACCTTGTGTGTATCAAACGTCATAACGTAACTGGGTGATCATAAAGATGTTCTACAGGTATCTCCGAAGGTGTTTGTTTCGTTGGCATAGATCGAGATTAGGATTTGTCAGTCCGAGTATTAGAGAGGTATCTCTGGGCCTCTCGGTAATACACATCATAAGCTTGCAAGGAAATGACTAAGGAGTTAGTCACGAGGTGATGTATTACGGAACGAGTAAAGAGACCTAATATGGACAAAGGGAATTACGTATGTTGTCATAACGGTTCGACCGATAAATATCTTCTTAGAATATGTAGGAGCCAATATGGGCATCCAGGTTCCTCTATTGGTTATTGACCAGAGAGGTTTCTCGGTCATGTCTACATAGTTCTCGAACCCGTAGGGTCCGCACGCTTAACGTTCGTTGACGATATAGTGTTATATGAGTTATATGATTTGGTGACCTAATGTTATTCGAAGTCCCGGATGAGATCACGGACATGACGAGGAGTCTCAAAATGGCCGAGAGGTAAAGATCGATATATAGGACAATGGTATTTGGACACCGAAAGTGTTTCGGGACGTACCGGGAAGGAATCGGGTCACTGTTGGGGAACGTAGTAATTTCAAAAATTTCCTACGCACACGCAAGATCATGGTGATGCATAGCAACGAGAGGGGAGAGTGTTGTCTACATACCCTCGTAGACCGAAGCGGAAGCGTTGACGCAACATAGAGGAAGTAGTCGTACGTCTTTCCGATCCGACCGATCCAAGCACCGTTACTCCGGCACCTCCGAGTTCTTAGCACACGTTCAGCTCGATGACGCTCCCTGGGCTCCGATCCAGCAAAGCTTCGGGGATGAGTTTCGTCAGCACGACGGCGTGATGACGATGATGATGTTCTACCGACATAGGGCTTCGCCTAAGCACCGCAACGATATGACCGAGGTGGAATATGGTGGAGGGGGGCACCGCACACGGCTAAGGAACGATCACGAAGATCAACTTGTGTGTCCATGGGGTGCCCCCTGCCCCTGTATATAAAGGAGTGGAGGAGCGGAGGGCCGGCCCTCTCTATGGCGCACCCTAGGGGAGTCCTACTCCCATCGGGAGTAGGATTCCCCCTTTCCTAGTCCAACTAGGAGTCCTTCCATGTATTAGGACTAGGAGACAAGGAAGAGGAAGAGGGAAGGGAAGGAAGGAGGGGGCGCCGCCCCTCCCCCTAGTCCAATTTGGACTAGCCAATGGGGGGGGCGCGGCCTGCCTCTCCCTCTCCCCTAAAGCCCAATAAGGCCCATATACTTCCTCCCCCGTATTACCGTAACTCCCCGGTACTCCCGAAAATACCCGAATCATTCAGAACCTTTCCGATGTCCGAATATAGTCGTCCAATATATCGATCTTTACGTCTCGACCATTTCAAGACTCCTCGTCATGTCCCCGATCTCATCCGGGACTCCGAACTCCTTCGTTACATCAAAACTCATAAACTCATAATATAACTGTCATCGAAACCTTAAGCGTGCGGACCCTACGGTTCGAGAACAATGTAGACATGACCGAGACATGTCTCCGATCAATAACCAATAGCGGGACCTGGATGCCCATATTGGCTCCTACATATTCTACGAATATCTTTATCGGTCAGACCGCATAACAACATACGTTGTTCCCTTTGTCATCGGTATGTTACTTGCCCGAGATTCGATCGTCGGTATCCAATACCTAGTTCAATATCGTTACCGGCAAGTCTCTTTACTCGTTCCGTAATACATCATCTCACAACTAACATATTAGTTGTAATGCTTGCAAGGCTTATGTGATGTGCATTACCGAGAGGGCCCAGAGATACCTCTCCGACATTCGGAGTGACAAATCCTAATCTCGAAATACGCCAACCCAACAAGTACCTTTGGAGACACCTGTAGAGCACCTTTATAATCACCCAGTTACGTTGTGACGTTTGGTAGCACACAAAGTGTTCCTCCGGTAAACGGGAGTTGCATAATCTCATAGTCATAGGAACATGTATAAGTCATGAAGAAAGCAATAGCAACATACTAAACGATCGGGTGCTAAGCTAATGGAATGGGTCATGTCAATCAGATCATTCAACTAATGATGTGACCTCGTTAATCAAATAACAACTCTTTGTTCATGGTTAGGAAACATAACCATCTTTGATTAACGAGCTAGTCAAGTAGAGGCATACTAGTGACACTCTGTTTGTCTATGTATTCACACATGTATTATGTTTCCGGTAATTACAATTCTAGCATGAATAATAAACATTTATCATGAAATAAGGAAATAAATAATAACTTTATTATTGCCTCTAGGGCATATTTCCTTCAGTCTCCCACTTGCACTAGAGTCAATAATCTAGTTCACATCGCCATGTGATTTACCAGCAATAGTTCACATCACCATGTGATTAACACCCACAGTTCACATCGATATGTGATCAACACCCAAAGGGTTTACTAGAGTCAGTAATCTAGTTCACATCGCTATGTGATTAACACCCAAAGAGTACTAAGGTGTGATCATGTTTTGCTTGTGAGAGAAGCTTAGTCAACGAGTCTGCCAAAATTCAGATCCGTATGTATTTTGCAACTTTCTATGTCTACAATGCTCTGCACGGAGCTACTTTAGCTAATTGCTCCCATCTTTAATATGTATCTAGATTGAGACTTAGAGTCATCTAGATTAGTGTCAAAACTTGTATCGACGTAACCTTTTACGACGAACCTTTTTGTCACGTCCATAATCGAGAAACATATCCTTATTTCACTAAGGATAATTTTGACCGCTGTCCAGTGATCTACATCTAGATCACTATTGTACTCCCTTGCTAAACACAATGTAGGACATACAATAGATCTGGTACACAGCATGGCATACTTTATAGAACCTATGGCCAAGGCATAGGGAATGACTTTCATTCTCTTTCTATCTTCTGCCGTGGTCGGGTTTTGAGTCTTACTCAATTTCACACCTTGTAACACAGGCAAGAACTTCTTTATTTGACTGTTCCATATTGAACTACTTCAAAATCTTGTCAAGGTATGTACTCATTGAAAATTTATCAAGCGTCTTGATCTATCTCTATAGATCTTGATGCTTAATATGTAAGCAGCTTCACTAAGGTCCTTCTTCGAAAAACTCCTTTCAAATACTCCTTTATGCTTTGCAGAATAATTCTACATTATTTCCGATCAACAATATGTCATTTACATATACTTATCAGAAATGTTGTAGTGCTCCCACTCACTTTCTTGTAAATAGAGGCTTCACCGTAAGTCTGTATAAAACTATATGCTTTGATCAATTTATCAAAGCGTGTATTCCAACTCCGAGATGCTTGCACCAGTCCATAGACGGATCGCTGGAGCTTGCATATTTTGTTAACACCTTTAGGATCGACAAAACCTTCTACTTGCATCGTATACAACTCTTTTTTAATAAATCCATTAAGGAATGCAGTTTTGTTTATCCATTTGCCGGATTTCATAAAATGCGGTAATTGCTAAAATGATTCGGACAGACTTAAGCATAGATACGAGTGAGAAACTCTCATCGTAGTTAACACCTTGAACTTGTCGAAAACCTTTTGCGACAATTCTAGCTTTGTAGATAGTAACACTACTATCAGCGTCCGTCTTCCTCTTGAAGATCCATTTATTTTCTATGGCTTGCCGATCATCGGGCAAATCCATCAAAGTCCATACTTTGTTCTCATACATGGATCATATCTTAGATTTCATGTCCTCAAACCATTTCGCGGAATCTGGGCTCATCATCGCTTCCTCATAGTTCGCAAGTTCGTCATGGTCTGGTAACATGACTTCCAGAACAGGATTACCATACCACTCTGGTGCGGATCTCACTCTGGTTTACCTACGAGATTCGGTAGTAACTTGATCTGAAGTTACATGATCATCATCATTAGCTTCCTCACAAATTGGTGTAGTGGTCACAGGAACAGATTTCTGTGATGAACTACTTTCCAATAAGGGAGAAGGTACAATTACCTTATCAAGTTCTACTTTCCTCCCACTCACTTCTTTCGAGAGAAACTTCTTCTCTAGAAAGTATCCATTCTCAGCAACGAATGTCTTGCCTCTGGATCTGTGATAGAAGGTGTACCCAACTGTCTCCTTTGCGTATCCTATGAAGGCATATTTCTCCGATTTGGGTTTGAGCTTATCAGGATGAAACTTTTCACATAAGCATCACAACCCCAAACTTTAAGAAACGACAACTTTGGTTTCTTGCTAAACCACAGTTCATATAGTGTCGTCTCAACGGATTTAGATGGTGCCCTATTTAACGTGAATGTAGCTGTCTCTAATGCATAACCCCAAAAATGATAGTGGTAGATCGGTAAGAGACATCATAGATTGTACTATATCCAATAAAGTACGGTTATGACGTTCGGACGCACCATTATGCTGTGGTGTTCCAGGTGGCATGAGTTTGTGAAACTATTCCACATTGTTTTAATTGAAGACCAAACTCGTAACTCAAATATTTGTCTCCGCGATCAGATCGTAGGAACCTTATTTTCTTGTCACGATGATTTTCCACTTCACTCTGAAATTCTTTGAACTTTTCAAATGTTTCAGACTAGTGTTTCATTAAGTAGATATACTCATATCTGCTCAAATCATCTGTGAAGGTCAGAAAATAATGATACCCGCCGCGAACCTTAACACTTATCGGATCGCATACATCAATATGTATTATTTCCAACAAGTCAGTTTCTCGCTCCATTGTTCCGGAGAACGGAGTTTTAGTCATCTTGCCCATAAGGCATGGTACGCAAGCATCAAGTGATTCATAATCAAGTGATTCCAAAATCCCATCAGCATGGAGTTTCTTCATGCGATTTACACCAATATGACCTAAACGGCGGTGCCGCAAATAACTTGCACTATCATTATTAACTTTGCATATTTTGGCTTCAATATCATGAATATGTGTATCACTACGATCGAGATCCAACGAACCATTTTCATTGGGTGTGTAACCATCTAAGGTTTTATTCATGTAAACAGAACAACAATTTATTCTCTTACTTAAATGAATAACCGTATTGCAATAAACATGATCAAATCATATTCATGCTCAACGCAAACAACAAATAACACTTATTTAGGTTCAACACTAATCCCGAAAGTATAGGGAGTTTGCGATGATGATCATATCAATCTTGGAACCACTTCCAACACACATCGTCACTTCACCCTTAACTAGTCTCTGTTTATTCTGCAACTCCCGTTCCGAGTTACTAATGTTAGCAACTGAACTAGTATCAAATACTGAGGGATTGCTATAAACACTAGTAAAATACACAACAATAATCTGTATATCAAATATACCTTTGTTCACTTTGCCATCCTTCTTATCCGCCAAATACTTGGGGCAGTTCCGCTTCCAGTGACCAGTCCCTTTGAAGTAGAAGCACTTAGTCTCAGGCTTAGGACTAGACTTGGGCTTCTTCACTTGAGCAGCAACTTGCTTGCTTCTTTCTTGAAGTTCCCCTTTTTTCCTTTGCCCTTTTCTTGAAACTAGTGATGTTGTCAACCATCAACACTTGATGCTCTTTCTTGATTTCTACCTTCGTCGATTTCAGCATCACGAAGAGCTTGGGAATTGTTTCCGTTATCCCTTGCATATTATAGTTCATCACGAAGTTCTACTAACTTGGTGATGGTGACTAGAGAATTCTGTCAATCACTATCTTATCTGGAAGATTAACTCCCACTTGATTCAAGCGATTGTAGTACCCAGACAATCTGAGCACATGCTCACTAGTTGAGCGATTCTCCTCCATCTTTTAGCTATAGAACTTGTTGGAGACTTCATATCTCTCAACTCGGGTATTTGCTTGAAATATTAACTTCAACTCCTGGAACATCTCATATGCTCCATGACGTTCAAAACGTCTTTGAAGTCCCGATTCTAAGCCGTTAAGCATGGTGCACTAAACTATCATGTAGTCATCATATTGAGCTAGCCAAACGTTCATAACGTTTGCATCTGCTCCTGCAATAGGTCACGGATCCAATCCGCATCATTGCTACTAACATCTTTTCAACACAATTTTCTCTAGGAACATATCAAAATAAACATAGGGAAGCAACAACGCGAGCTATTGATCTACAACATAGATATGCTAATACTACCAGGACTAAGTTCATGATAAATTAAAGTTCAATTAATCATATTACTTAAGAACTCCCACTTAGATAGACATCCCTCTAATCCTCTAAGTGATCACGTGATCCAAATCAACTAAACCATAACCGATCATCACGTGAAATGGATTAGTCTTCAATGGTGAACATCATTATGTTGATCATATCTACTATATGATTCACGCTCGACCTTTCGGTCTCCATGTTCCGAGGCCATATCTGCATATGCTAGGCTCGTCAAGTATAACCCGAGTATTCTGCGTGTGCAAAACTGGCTTGCACCCGTTGTAGATGGACGTAGAGCTTATCACACCCGATCATCACGTGGTGTCTGGGCACGACGAACTTTGGCAAAGGTGCATACTCAGGGAGAACACTTCTTGATAATTTAGCGAGAGATCATCTTATAATGCTACCGTCAATCAAAGCAAGATAAGATGCATAAAAAAGATAAACATCACATGCAATCAATATAAGTGATATGATATGGCCATCATCATCTTTGTGCTTGTGATCTCCATCTCCGAAGCACCGTCATGATCACTATCGTCACCGGCGCGACACCTTGATCTCCATCGTAGCATCGTTGTCGTCTCGCCAATCTTATGCTTCTACGACTATCGCTACCGCTTAGTGATAAAGTAAAGCATTACAGGGCGATTGCATTGCATACAATAAAGCGACAACCATATGGCTCCTGCCAGTTGCCGATAACTCAGTTACAAAACATGATCATCTCATACAATAAAATTTAGCATCATGTCTTGACCATATCACATCACAACATGCCCTGCAAAAACAAGTTAGACGTCCTCGACTTTGTTTGTTGCAAGTTTTACGTGGCTGCTACGGGCTTAAGCAAGAACCAATCTCACCTATGCATCAAAACCACAACGATAGTTTGTCAAATAGACTCCGTTTTAACCTTCACAAGGACCGGGCATAGCCATACTCGGTTCAACTAAAGTTGGAGAAATTGACACCCGCCAGCCACCTGTGTGCAAAGCACGGCGGTAGAACCAGTCTCGCGTAAGCGTACGCGTAATGTCGGTCCGGGCCGCTTCATCCAACAATACCGCCGAACCAAAGTATGACATGCTGGTAGCCAGTATGACTTATATCGCCCACAACTCACTTGTGTTCTACTCGTGCATATAACATCAAACCATAAAAACCTAGGCTCGGATGCCACTGTTGGGGAACGTAGTAATTTCAAAAATTTCCTACGCACACGCAAGATCATGGTGATGCATAGCAACGAGAGGGGAGAGTGTTGTCTACGTACCCTCGTAGACCGAAGCGGAAGCGTTGACGCAACATAGAGGAAGTAGTCGTACGTCTTCCCGATCTGACCGATCCAAGCACCGTTACTCCGGCACCTCCGAGTTCTTAGCACACGTTCAGCTCGATGACGCTCCCCGGGCTCCGATCCAGCAAAGCTTCGGGGATGAGTTTCGTCAGCACGACGGCGTGATGACGATGATGATGTTCTACCGACGCAGGGCTTCGCCTAAGCACCGCAACGATATGACCGAGGTGGAATATGGTGGAGGGGGGCACCGCACACGGCTAAGGAACGATCACGAAGATCAACTTGTGTGTCCATGGGGTGCCCCCTGCCCCCGTATATAAAGGAGTGGAGGAGGGGAGGGCCGGCCCTCTCTATGGCGCGCCCTAGGGGAGTCCTACTCCCACCGGGAGTAGGATTCCCCCTTTCCTAGTCCAACTAGGAGTCCTTCCATGTATTAGGACTAGGAGACAAGGAAGAGGAAGAGGGAAGAGAAGGAAGGAGGGGGCGCCGCCCCTCCCCCTAGTCCAATTCGGACTAGCCAATGGGGGGGCGCGCGGCCTGCCTCTCCCTCTTAGCGGTTTTGTTACTTTTTTGTTTTTTTAAGTTAATGGTTGACCGATCAATTGTGACCACTTAGCGGCGAACCCTGTGACCAGTCAACAATAGAACCGACATGACCGAGCCAATGAGCATGTGTGTTGAGCCAGGCCCAAGAGTGTGGCAGCGTGGGCGCCGGAATCCCTAGTTGGTGCCTAAGGCCATGACTAGGAGCTCCCATCTTGGAGCCCACTGCCTGTTTAGCCTAAAATAAAGCCTCGAAAAATCCTGGAGTCCACTGCCTGTTTAGCCACCAAGGTGCCAAAAAAACCAAGGCCTAACAATCGGAGAACAACCAAGACTCCAAGAGAGTATAATACTATAGATTAGTCTGGGTTAACATCCTTATGTGTACTAGTAAATGTAGCATGTAGGTGTTGCGAAATGTAATTTTTGCAGGGGAAATATTTCAATTTTATTTATTGTGTAATTAAATTGTTAATATCCATTAACTTGGTTTCTCTAAGATCCATACAAACACATAGACATGGAAGTATAATGAATATGCTAATTTCAAAATATTTCCAAGAGAAAGATATATACACATGGGGTGGGCGTGACTTTAAGTATCATCATTTGAACTATGACTAACGCGAACTAAGCGTAGCTCAGATGGTTAGGTTCATTGTGGTGGAACTAACCCACCATGATTCAAGTCCTTGACTTGGCATTGGTGGACACATTTTCCTCGATTTATTTTAGGCCTTCCGGCAATATGCGTTCAGTGGGAGGAAATATTTTCGTCGACTACGAAGACGTTTCATAGGTGCTCATAGGAGTAGGGTGTGCATGCTCACATTCATAGGGGCGAGTGTCTGACATATGGTCTGTACTGTGTTGAAAAAACCATGACTAGCGGAGTCGTGCAATTAATTAATTAATAATCGATCAACTGTAAAAACGAAAAGAAATTATTATCTACAATGTTATAATTTATTTTGCCATCCCGTAAATTTTATGTTTTCAAAATTGTGTCTGGTTGTACCGCTGCACGCCTCTCTCTCTCTCTCTCTCTCTCTCTCTCTCTCTCATCTGCTTGCTGGTTTCTAGTACTCCCTCCGTTTCTTTTTAGTCGGCATATAAGGTTTGGTCAAAGTCAAGCTTTGTAGAGTTTGACTAACTTTATATTAAGAAATATAAACATTCACAATATGAAATCAATATTATCAGATGCACCTTCAAACAAATTTTCATACTATATAGTTTTAGTATTGTAGATGTTCATATTTTTTTATATAAATTTGGTCAAACTTTGTGCAGTTTGACTTTGACCAAATCTTATATGCGGAGTAAAAAGAAACGGAGAGAGTAGTACCACAATCTCTGGCCCCTCCTATTTGTTAGTTGCGAGTACTACTCACGTGAACATGCTGAAACTTTCTAGACAGAGGTAGGAGAATTACACGTGTGTATAAGGGCACCTATCTTGAATAGAAATATTAAATTCTGTGCACCAAGCTTTTCGGATGGGAAGGAAAAGATACCCAGGTGACATGTAGTTTCTTCAATGGCGGCAAGGAAGCAGCAATCACACATGCAAGTACAGAAAACATACGATGCAAATTGGGCATGTCTCACGCGGCTTGACCCAATAGTCAAAGCGGGGTGCTCATAAATATGCAATGTGAAGCAAAAACCTAGAACTTTCCTTTCATAGAGACAAAAGAACAACAAGCATAATTAGGCAGTGCTATGTTGGATTTGGTGGGGGGGGGGGGTATGCAATCTTTACTCCTAATGGACGAGTTGGTTGAATATTCCCACCACTTTCGTCTGATTTTTTTTCGTCGTGTTTTTTTTTCGTCTCAGCTCCCACCACCCGCCACCTCGCACTGGTTTATTTTCGTCTCACCTCTCACCACTCCTCCTTCCATTTTTATCTCCGGTTATTAAACCCGCCAACTGATTTTTTTTCCTATCCCATCGATCTTCTCTCATTGTTTCCATTATGTTCCGGATCTCCTTCTCCCAATCCTTTCCAATCAATCCTAAGTCAGAATTTTCTTCGTGTGGTATATGGCGTTTTCATTGTTTGGGAAGGCATTGGGAGGAGCCCGGGAATGGGCGGTATATGGCGAAGGTCGTGGTCATCGTGGTCGCGGCCGTCATGCTCGTGGTGTGCATGTTCCTGGCCATCTGGAAGTACCGACGGCATGCCAGCACCGTTGCACGCCATCTGGAAGTACCGACGGCATGCCAGCACCGTTGCACGCACACGAACACGGTCACTCGAGTCATCCACGGCTACGCCGCAGGCCAACGGCTCCGTGAGCCTTGATCCAGTATCTCTGTCTCCGTGGTCTCCGAGAGTGTCTCCGACTGGGGCAACAACCTGCTGCCGGCGGGGAAGCAAGTCGCCTTCTGGGGCGGGCGAGGCAACAACGGCACGGACCAGCCCCTGTCCGTCTTTGGGATCCCGAAGTACCATTACAAGTATGGCAACTACTCCTCCATCGCAATCTTGGTTGTAGTATTAAGATCACATGATCAGTGAATTGTAAAGTTGAAATATATCAGCTTGACTGTCTAATGCATTTGATCTAATTAAGGATAGGATAAGATAAGCAAGTCAGGTCATAGTCGTTTCTCCGTGCGTCAATTAGAATTCGTACGTTCATGGCAGCTCCAGGAATGCATGCATGCAACTTATACCATGATCTTATTGTGAATGTTAGTGTTGGTGTGAGTAGCGAGAAGCAAACTAACGTCTTTCTGATTGCTCCATGTTACTGTGTCGGTTGTTCAGGGATCTGCAGAAGGCTACCAAAAACTTCACAACGATTCTGGGCCATGGATCATTTGGTCTTGTGTACAAGGCTGTAATGACTACTGGTGAAGTCATGGCTGAAAAGGTTCTTGCGACGCCGCGGATACTTGGTGCCCACCACACCCAAGGCATCGGTTGCCGTCCCTGTTCTCCTGGTGGCCCTCTCATCATGCGTTCACTTGGTCGAGAGTTTGTCACAGCCGCTGAGGAACAGGTCGGTGAACTCTATTTACTTTTTCTGGTCTCACCTTAGCTATTTGATTCCCTTCAATTGTGTGTCGCATATGTGCAGTCTAATTTAGAATTTTAAAATTTACATGTTAATTGCAGAGTGACTCCCAGGAAAACTACTCAAATTTATCCAATGGGTAATGAAAAAGTAAGAATGGCAGGTCCACTGCTAGCCAGCTCCGAATATGGAGACAAATCATGATTCTTTTATTGATAACCATCAACAAAACTCCAAATTCTTGATATTGAAATGAAAAGTGAGCCGACATCTATGCGATGTTAAGCTTTGAGTTCAGCTACTTCCTATGTGTTTTCCAAAGCAAAGCTTGTGTTTATGTTTCAGTTTTTCTGTAACCATTTATCTTTTTAATTGTTCAATCGTCCAAGAATATATTTGTATTACTACCCTTTATCAATACTCCATTGTTCATTCCAACGCAAAGTTGTCAAGCCAAGCTACCTGCTTTTCTGTTCTTAATATTTTCATTGAATTTTTGTCACTCTTGTCTTGCTGATATGGTATGGTGCTAAATACTTGAGAAATATCTTGCATCATATTCTTCTCTTCCTACGTGCATTTATTTATCATATTGGAGGAAAGTTAGATTTAATTTTAGTATACTCTATGCCAAGAGACACTCTAATTTTGTTTTCTTACACATATTACTGCAGGACCATAGCAGACCATTGCAATGCGGCAACCCAAATTTCAATTCAACAGTGTTCTGTGCGCATCAGTAAGTTATTTATCTTGCTTTCACTTTTAAATTTCTTGCTGAATCACTACAAGCATGTGTTCCTGTCTCCTACATGTCTCTAAATTCTAAGATTTGAAATCATGAATATTTTTCTACAATATATTTCATGGTTTTGTGGCTTATGCCTTGCAAGATTTTTGCCAATGCGGAAGTGCACAATCCTTTTGAATTTATATGATTTATATCCATTATTGAGGTGGAATGTACCTTGCAGCTTATCATGTGTCGTGTAAAAGAGAATGCATGTAAGATCAAACAAGCTTATCATCGCAGAGTCGTATTTTGCAGAGTCTTTGACCATAATTGATCCGAAGCAGCATTTTGGCAATTTTATTTCATAACTTAGTGGCTATTATTGTATAAGACTGCTCACTTCTCTCGTAAGTTTGTTAGCTACCATGATCATCTGTTGCTATAGATAATTATTTCGATAACATTACATGACAAAAAAATTAATTTTATGCAGCTAAGCACATTGAGTCATATATTTTTCCTCTTCAACATAAGAACAGGTATGTACCTTGCCCTTGTCTTCATTTGATAAGAGTGGTATGAGGATTGAGGCATAGACCATGATGTCATAAATTGCATGCTGGACCATACTTGAGCTATTTTACTTGGCCTCGTAATTTTTTTGATCCCTCTAGCTTTGTGGGTTTTTTATATGTGCATTCTTTCTAGACTAGAACACATGAACCAAAAAGCTTTATTTCTCTTGGGATTTTGGTTTCTTGCATATTGTATATATATAAAAAAACCCACTAGCTGAAGTCTTTTACAATGAACACATGAACCAATTGGTGTACTCTTGATGCCGAGGATTTGATCTTGGCTGGTTCTTATGTAGTATGCTAGTTGAAGTCGTTTCGGAGCCACTACCTGAAGTTCTTCTGCAATGATGTCGAGGATTTGATCTTGGCTGGCATGGACCAATTGGTGTACTCTTGGATGGCGATGTCACCTGGTGGCAACAGGGTGTACTCCTGGATGGGGGTGTTGTCCGGTGGCAGCGGGGTGCGGCAGCATACAAGAAAAGGAAAAGTGGGAGGGTGGAATATACCGAAATGGAAGTATCCAAAATAGATTCGGTACTAGGAGGCCTGTTACGTGGGGCAGGACAGGAGGACGAACGGAATGGGAACCTTGAAGATTATAATTGGTCAAAGAGCAGCCAATGCTATCTGTTATTTGCTTGCAACAACAAGATGTGTTATAGCTCTTGTCATGCATCATTCTATATTCATCTTAGTGTCAATTTGACTCGTTTTCTAAATAAAATATAATATAGGCAAGAACTGGTTTGTTTTCGTCTCACCTCCTATCACTGTGGTTGATCCCTTATGCAACCATGAAAAATACAATAATTCTGAGGACCTTGTATGGATAATATATTTGAATCCCAATTGCACATGTGAAAAAGGATGTGTGAATTGTACCTAACCTCTGGTAGGAATTGCGAGAGATTGTCAGTGAGCCACTAGCTAAAGTTCTTTTATAATGATGGCGAGGATTTGGAAAATCTAGGCTGGTGTGGACCGGCTGGTGTACTCCTGGATGGCCATGTCGCCTAGTGGCAACAAGGTGTACTCCTGGACGGGGGTGCCGTCCAGTGGCAGTGGGGTGCGCAACGTACACTAAAAGGAACAGTGGGAGAGTGGAAAGTAACGAAATGGGAGTATCTAAAGAAGATGAGGTACCAGGAGGCAGGTTACATAGGGAGGCGGGACGGGAGGACGAACGGAATGGGAACCTTGACGTTTATAATTGGCCAAAGAGCAACCAGTGCTAACGGTTATTTGCTTGCAAGAACAAGTTGTGTTATAGAACTATTTCCATGGTGCCCATGTCAAGTGTTGCAGTGGATTAAAAAGTTTACCCTATGAATCTTTTTTTGTTGTTGTATGGAGTATAACCATAAATTTGTGTGCTCTACAGTGGTGGAGTAAATGAGCCAGGATTAAGTTCAAAAGGTTGTCTTAGCCCCTACAAAGGCTAAGATTTCCCTTTAATATTTAAGCTTCTAGGATATACTATAGCCACTGAATGTTACGCTGAGAAAAATTAAGTTTTCAGTTGTGAGAGAGGGAAAGGGAGAGGGAGAAGTGTGTGTGTGTGCGTGTGTGTGTGAGAGAGAGAGAGATGCGTTGGAAAAAGGGGAGGGAGAGAGATGGAAGGTGGTAGATAGAGTGGGGGAGCGAGGGACATATGTAGGGTGTGAAAGAGGGAAACTGGCATATTACAATCACAGACAGAGGAGAGAGATAGAGAGCTTTAGTGTGGAATTTAGCACAAGTGCATCGTTTTGTGTCAGCAATTAAAAGTGTGTGTTGATGGAGGGCGGGGGGGGGGGGGGATTGGGAGCCAGATATGTCACTAATTGAGGTGGGGTGGTGAACATGGACTGGGGTTGCGGAGATAGTTAGTTGGGAAAGAAAAAGATGTTGAGTGATTTATTTATAAAAAAAAGTAGACTGTAGAAGTGCATTAGAAATCTGTAGGTATATGTTTACTCGATTAAATTTTATATATATACTTGCTGAAATATCGTGCAAATGAAGCTAAAGACAATATTTCTGATATTTAATGGGAATATCTTAAACGCATCAATTAGATCTTGGTTTGTAACATATGCTTATTTATATTATTGATGTCAATGTATACATCGTCGAGTTACATTATGGGTGAATTGAATTTCAATTATTTTTTGATTGTTGCACACTATCTTTTGTATATATGTGAAATATGATATACATTATATGCGCAATCAGAAAAAATCTATGCGAGCAAAATTTGATATGCTTTCTATTCAGTGGTGCAATCAGAAAAGACAAATTAAAAGCCCGTGGCAACGCACGGGCGTTCTACAGTGTACAGATAATGGAGCCAAGGATCTACGACATGGTTGGCTGCTCTATAATATGATATGCTTGTTCTTTTTTTGGGGGGGGAGGGAGGGGGGCTGATATGCAATTTCAAATAAAATCAAACTTCTGGGAGGAGGCGGCGAAGGATACGAAGATGGAAAGCTAGCCAATGATCTCACATGATTTCTCCAATAAGACAATAATACCACCAAATGTAAGGAGCAACAAGCTTTTTGTTCAGTATCATGCAACTCTTCATTTCTCTTAATTTGCCTCGAGCACAAACAACTAAACAACATTGTAAAACCAAATTGGGCGCAACTTCTGGGAAAAGGTGTATGCGAGTATAGAACATAAGACAAAGCACATGAAAGTATAGAAATAAGACAATGCATGTGGGGTATGTCCTTATGTGGCTTGACCCAACAGTCAAAAATAAGAAGTAAAATCAACTTTTGTGCACTATGAAATCAAAACCTACAACTTTCGTGCACCAACGATTTGGAAAGAAATGAAACGGTATTCAAACAATGTTAGTGGTTTCTTCATTGTAAGAAATGGAGCATCAACTCAAACTCATAATTAGGCATGTCTCTCTCTATGGAGTGGAAATGGTGCATGGCTCCCGATGAGGTGTCATGCGTCGGGAAAAGGAAAGTAAAGTAAAGTTGAAATGGACGGGGATAATCAGAGGAGGGGGGGGGCACGGTTGGGCGATGGCGAATGCAGGTGATTACCTCCGGATAATGGAACAGGGCAGGAGGCGGAAGGATCTATGTTGCGACATGGGTGACTGTTATGTAGCAGTTGAGCTTTTTGTTTGGTCTGACATGCATGTTTAGTTAAAAAACCGAAACAATGAACATTTTTGCGCCAAGATTTTGGGAGCGGATGCGGAGTATACCGAGCTGGACGATGGTGTCGTCTAATTGTTACTTTACTACCAAATTAATTAAGAGGTAAAAATATTTTCCTTCAAATCTCAAGCAATCCTTCTAGTTTTTTTCCTTTAATTTCAATACAAAATCCATTTTGAAATGGTAGATCTGGGTAGCTAGCACACGAGCATAGACAAGCATAGACGAGACGATGATGGATGGAATCATGGATCAGGCGGCAGCCTTGGTTGGCCTGGGGGCGTACTTGCGGAGCCAAATCTCACATTGTACGATGGAGATTTTGACAAGCCTCTCGCCGTTGAGCACGAGCTTCACAATCGCCTCTGTCTTGAAGATGATCCGGCCATACATGGGCATGTGGCCTCCCTTGGTCTTCTCCATCAGCACTCTTACCACACAGTCACCCCACTTCCTGCACCCATGCACGCCAATCATCAGACATGCAATGCATGATCCAGTTCCAATCATCATGCATCATGCATACAGATCTTAGTAGATCCATGTGTATAAATAAACTTAATCAATAAATCGAGTAGTGTAGAGTATGTGATTGCACACTTACTGCTTGAAGTACTCAAAGATCTCCTCGCGGTGGAGGGCATTTCCCTTGGAGAAGGTGATGAACATGGAGCGGCAGTCCTCCGGCACGGCCACTGGTTGGCAGATGTATGGCGCCGTGAGCTCCGGCGGGTTGACAATCAGCCCAGTCTCGGACCTCCGGAGCAGGACGTGCAGGCGGTCATCTAATACGAACTTGCCGGCACCGTCGAGGAAGTGGGCGACGCTGCGGACGACGAGGTCCTGGTGGAAGGAAAAGAAGCCAGGCTCGATGCGGACACCGCCTTGCATGCAGAGCGCAGAGATGAGCGGGATGGGCGGGAGCGCGGGCTCCTGGTGGCGGAGGCACACGAGGACGGCGTTGGCCTCTTCGGCGACGACAGTGACGGCGTCGAGCGCCATGGCTGGGACGTGGTGGATGGCGGAGATGGTGCCCTGGTCCAGCCACACCAGCAGCGCCACCGCGTTCTGGGCTTTCTCCAGGCTGCCGCACACGGGCACGAACCTCTCGTATGCCTGCCGTGCGACGCTGTACATGTACAGCACCTCGCGCATCGTCATCGCTGCCATTGTTGCTGGGGTTAATTGGTCGCTCTTGCACCGGCCGGCCGGAGAAGAGGCGATGGATGACGGACGCGAATTTTTAGAGCTTAGGCTCATGGACACCTCCTATCCATACCATCCAATATAGCTTTAAGATCCGTGCTAGACAACTAACTTACAGCATGAAATCTTCTCTTTTTTGTTGCTTCCAAATAAAACAACATATGAACTTCAAACTTTGCGAGATGACAAAACATTCTTACTACAATGAGAGAAAAAACTTATAGATTTTTTTGACCAACATAAATATACAAAATGAGATTTTCTTTATTCAAAAATGTTATTTTTAGTACTTATGATGCACGAAAAAATCTGAAAGTTTTTTCCCACATTCTAGTTAGAATGTTTAGTTGTGCTGCAAAGTTTGAAGTTCATATGTTGTTTTATTTGGAAGAAACAAAAAAGAGAAAAGTTCTTGCACGAATCGCGATGCAGAGATGGATGGCTAGATAAGGGGGTGCACCTAAGCCTAAGCTCTACAGAATATTTTCCGATGGATGACTGGCCTGAGAAGAGAAGCTAGCAAGAGAGGAACGAGGAAGGGGTGATGGGTCGATGGGGAATGGTCCGATATTTGTAGGTTCTCCTGCTCCTGTTCCGGCGACACGGCTGCGCTCCGGCCGGTGGAAGGTTTAATGGGCTAGCGGGAAACAGCTCTCTCTGAATCAGTTTCGAACGCCAGCGTGTACACGTAGATGCTCTTCCTTCGTTGGTTGGTTTTACATCCTTTTTTGTTTTTTAGTTCGTTTTACATCCTAAAATGTATACATATGTCGTTGCATAACAACTTTTGGATGCGGCGCAGCACTTGTATATCCTTCTAAATTTGCGAGCTTTTTATGGTACCCTATACTGCTATAGGTGAAAGTGAGCAGTATACAATCATCCACGCCGTTAATTTCTCGAGGGCAGTTTCGTCAGATTTCCGTTTTCCAGAATAACGCTAATCCATCAGCATTCAGCAATTGGTATGTTCGTCTTGGTTGTGCTGTCGTCCTGTTCCCCGCCGCCCACTTGACGACGGACTAGTCGGCTCCGCCGTCATCGAACTTGCCACTACGTCCTGGCTTCCCAGCTGGCCCTCGCCACTGGCCTCCGCCCGCGTGCTTGACCTAGACTGTCGGACGTTGGTCACCCGGCCGTCGTGTTCTCCAACCTCCGGCCGTGCCTCGTATCACCCTCGTTGTAAGTCCACATCCTAGTCAGTATAGGTCACCTTCTCGACGGAAATGTTCTGTTTTTGGTTGTTTGATAGAGTCCATCGATTGGTGGCTTCTGAAATACTACCTCTAATTTCCCTAACTATATGGCGCCCGACGGTCGCGAGCGGCCGTGCCGAAGAATAGGAGCTCGTCGGAATCACGCTCAGTCCACGGCCATGGCTGAGTAAGGACGCGGAAGAAGATGAGATGCAGCGGCGGCCACCGGCAGAGAGGAAGGGGAGCCGGGAGGAGAGGAAGGGGAACCGGGAGGAGAGAAGGCCTCGTTGAGGAAGACAATGCAGGTGTACGAGCGGTGGACGATCATGGCCGGCGGCATAGCAGCATCGGTCCACGAGCATGGTCGACAATATGGATGTGACGAGGCGGCGGCTGGGCGCTGGAATCCTAGCCGGCGGGCGCGTGTTTACGGCCGAGCAGAACAAGTGAAGAGAACGAGTTCGCTCGGTCATGAGGCGGGCTGACTTTTTTCTCTTCCTAAATCACCCTCACGGCAAGTATACTGCTGCACCTGGAGCGGCCAGTGATACCGATACCGATGGCCGATGGTCCTCGCGCAGTTGAGCAGTATGGATGGATCACCACCCTTAGATTTTGATAATAGACGGTCCATATTTATTTGGGGCACAGTAAAAGAGCTCAAATTTGCACTACCTTTTTCTTGGTACTGGTTAATTTTGAACTCACCAGTGTTCGCATGTTATACTTTTCTTTTCGATTTCATATACATACTAGAAGAGTTGGGCGTGCTTTGCTGCGCCACGATGCTATTGCGTTTCTAAAAAAAATACTCATTGTGTTTCATGATATTAGATGTATTACTTGAAAAAAAAGTCAAACCTTTTTAAGTTTGACTATATCAGTAGAGAAATATATCAAAATCCATAATATCAAATCGCTATTATTAGATTCATCATGAAATGAATTTTCATATTTATTTTGTTTAATATCGTGGATGTCTGTAATTTTGGCTCTGAACTTGGTCAAAGTTAACGGAATTTGACTTTCCAAAAAACTAACACCCTTTATATTTTGGAATTGATGGAATATTTAGTTTGGGGGCAGTGAGATGATGATGGGGTGTGTTTTACTTTTTTTATAATACGGTATTTGGTGGGTCTTTCTGGGTGTGATTCTGTGTTATCTGCTAATAAACCCATATTTATATGGGGTAATTTCTGCATTGGTAGCTGCATGTATTATATTGGTGCTACCGTATTACATGGTGGCGTTTATTTTTTCTAGGAGGTGGGAGGAAGCGCATGATTGATATGTTTTTATTGCCCGGTTGCTGCTGATTGATTTGAAAAATCATTGGCCCGACCAAAATCGTGAATCAAATCCAAAATCGAATACCTCTATTGAATTGAAGAGGCTCAAAATTAGGGAATATAATGAATTAAAATAATTGAATAGGAAAGCTCCTTGAGAAACTGTTGACCCGGTCAAAATTAGTGACTCAAATTTAAATTGAAGACCTCAATTAATTGTGAGGCATTAAAAATTGGAAATTACAGTGCATAGTATAGTACAGTTAAATGAGATACCTTTGAGAAATTGTTGACCCGGTCAAAATTGGATGACCCAATTTCAATTGTAAACCTCAATTGATGTGATCCTTTTAAAATTAGGGAGCTTAGTGTTATAGAGGATATAGAGCACCTTGTGATTCCTTACTCTGTATATAAACTTTGTTGTCGCTCTAGCTACGTTCCCCATCCTCAACCCGCAATACATTGCAATGATGGTGCAAGCGTCAAGTCGGGACACCACCGTGCCCCCGTGAGATTGTGAGCTTTGGCAGGGCCATCCTGGGTCACTGCCTCCTAGCCCAAGATTTTTCTTCTTTCTGAATACCCCTTGTTAATTGGGCTAAATCTTTACGAAAACCAATTTAAATCTTGTTTTGCTTGCCCTCCCAGTCCATTTAGCCACAAGTATTATGGCCCAAACTCCGCTACTGGCAAGTTAAGCCTGCCTAGGAGTCCATTGCCCGTTCAACCACCATGGTGGCAAAAAAGAAGCCTAATAAAGCGGGAAACAACTTGGACTCCTAGAGTCTCATCCCGTGGATTGGTTTGGTTGCACATCCTTGTGTGCACTAGTTTTGCGTGCATCGTCAAACTGGCTTCCTCCAACCCAGGGACGTGCAAAGCTAAATGCAGATGCAGCGGTCTCCGCAGGCAGGAGGTATGGAGCAGTGGGTGCAGTTTGCAGGGATCAGCGGGGAGCATTTCTCGGAGCATCGGCCATTGTTGTCAAGCATATCAACGACCCAGCAACACTTCAAGCAATGGCAATTAGGGAAGCATTATCCCTCTCAGCAGATCTATACGTCCAGAACATCCATGTTGCATCAAGATTGCAAGGTGGTGGTAGATGATGTAAGGAATGGCACGTCTGCAGCTTATGGATTAGTCATCAAGGAAAGTATAGTCAGATCTTCAGATTTTCTTTTTTGTAACATAGTTCATGAATTTAGGAGCTCAAATTCTGAAGCTCACAAACTTGCAAAGCACGCACTTTCTCTCGAGGTTGGCCGCCATGTTTGGGTGGGTCATCCTAGGAATCTTTCTTTCGTCCCTGTAAACATTGTGGCGGGTTAATAAAGGCTTTGTGAGTTTGTCTAAAAAAGTAATACGGGCATTGCACGTGAAAACTTAGATATTCAAAGTATGACCAAATTAGCCCATTCCATAAAAAATATCACATTATAGTTGCAAAATACTCGAAAACGTCATGGTATATATTAAAAAACTCAGGTAAAATATATCTAGCACGTTTTTATCTATGAAGTGTCTCTTTTAGGTACTTCATATTAAACTTAATATAAAAACATGAATCCCTAATGTTGCATCGCAAAGATAAATGAGATTTATGATGTACTTCTGTAGCCTTGAATACAAAGAAATATAATGACAAAAGGAGAAAATCAATGTCAGTTCAAATGTCTTCTTTCTTTTTGTCATGTTTAATTAACTACGCTCTTCAAGTTCTCTGGGTTACTTCACTATAGATTATGTTTTAGATGCAAAGAAAAAATAGTTTATGATACTGAGACCATGCTCTTTTTTAAATAGCAGAGTTATTGGTATGGGTGCACTATATCTTTATGTGGCCTACCAAATTTGGTAGAAGATATACAATACAATAGACATAGTAAGGAAAACAACTCCATATATATCAACGAAGGAAAGAAAAGGTGCGGTATACAAGGGTGTAGATATGTGTCAACGGCGATGGTGTTACAGCCAAAGTGCTAATAACGTATTGTGAAACTGGTGTCAGTGGTTAGGACATTTCGCACACATTGCAATCTATTTCGTGCTACAACTTTTACTATACCGTGATAATAGATAATAGAGTAATGCTACATCAACGGGGAGTTCTTTTATGGGTTTAAATGACTATCAACTGTGGACCAATAGGATTGAAGATTAGGAGAGGATGGGGCCCACCCCAGCTAAAAATCAGGGGGGAGAAAGATTAGTTAGAAGGATATTTATAAAACTCCCGTAAGGGTCCATGCGTCTAGGATTATCGTAGATAATAATAATTATAAAGGTTGTGATACGATACTAGGGCACCTCCCCTAGCTTGGAACAAGCCAAGGGTGGCGCCCATAGCCAAGTACTCAAGTTTCCTTCTTTGGTGATGGCAGTGGTGATGGAACACACTTGTCACCCTTCTTGAATGGTTTCTTCTATGCATTCTTTCGGTAAAATTACTTGAATAACATCCAAATCTATGTTAATGGGATTACCTACAGTATAATGTTTTAGTCTTTGCCCATTAACTACCTTCGGTTTATCTCCTTTAATGTTATTGATCTTGATAGCTCCGGAATTGTAAACTTCTTCGATGATATATGGACCTTCCCACCTGGAATGAAGTTTGCATGCAAAATGTCTGAAATGAGAAATGTACAAAAGAACTTTAACAACAATGTTTAAATGTCATTTCTAAGTCCTTTTATCAGGCCATCTTTTATATTTTTCTTTGAACAACTTGGCATTTTCATGAACTTCTGTTCTCCACCCATCAAGAGAACTCATATTAAATAACATCTTTTCTCAAGCAAGTTCAAAATCATAGTTAAGCTATCTAATTGCCCACCAGGATTTATGTTCTAACTCAATAGGTAAATGGCATGCTTTTCCATAAACCATTTTAAAAGGGGACATTCCCATAGGATTTTTATAAGCAACTCTATATGCCCAAAGTGCATCATCTAGTTTCTTAGACCAATTCTCTCTAGATTTATTAACATCCTTTTACAAGATTAATTTAATTTATCTATTAGTTAAAACAACTTTTGCAAGTTTAGCCTGTAAATAAGCACAATTAGATTATATTTCAGTGGCTAAAACTGATTTAAGTGGAGGGATTGGACTTCACGAAAGAAAAAACAGATTTAAATGCCCAAAGCTCTGCTGACAAGCGAAAAAGAGTATACCAAGTCACTATTGACATGTATAAAATCTCCACTCAATAGTGATCTACCTTCTCTGTTGATGAACGACATGCCCGTCAATGGGTACCCAATCCTTCATTGCTAGCACATAGTGACATGCACTAAACCTATTGATGGATGTTTTTAGCGGCCCATAATTAAAAGGTGATTTATAGTCATGGTACGTGGCTCCAAATGAGGTGTCACACACCAGGGACAAGACATGTAAGAACATGGACTATGAGAGGACTAGAATAAGCGGAAATGAATAGTGAAAATTAGAGGAGGCGGGGCATTGTCGGAAGGTGTACATAGATGTGGTTAATGTGCAAACAATGGCACCGGGGGATCTATGTCGTGGTCGTTATATAACGATTATGGCTTTTGCTCTATCAAATATGCAATTTTGAATTAATAATAATAACTTTGTGCACCAAGGTTTTAGGAGAGGAAGCAAATGATACCTAGGTGACATGTGGTTTCTTTAGTGGCAGCATGGAAGCAGCAAGCACACAAGCAAGTATAGAAAACATACGATGCAAGTCAGACATGTCTCACATTATTTGACCCAATAGTAAAAATATATTTCATTATTATTTGAAACAATGTGCACAAAGCAGGGTGCTCGTAAATATGCAACGTGAAATAAAAACCTAGAAGTTATGTGCAATAACCGTTTAGGCAAGAAACCAAAGGATATTTAGAAAACGGCATGCGGTTCCTTCCATACCGACAAGCGACAAAGGAGCAACAATCTTAATTAGACGTTGGTATGTTGGGGTTGGGGGTGGTGGGGGTGGGGGTATGTAAGCAGGTGGTCAATGTCCAAATAGTGGAACCTGACGATCTATATCGTGACATGGTTGACCGATGTATAACGGTTTTACTTTTTGCTCAGTCTGATATGGAGTTTCAAATCACAATTAGGGACTTTTGCACGCCAAGGTTTTGTGAGGAGGAACCGAATAATACCGAGCTAGCAAGCTAGGCAATGATGTCACATGGTTTCTTCAATATTACCGATGCCACCAAATATAAGGAGGAACAAGCTTTTTGTTCAATCTCATGCGGTTCTTTGTTTCTTCTAAATTGTCTAAATCACAAACAACTAAACGGCCTTGTATAGAACATATGGCAAAGCACATGCAAGTATAGAAATAGACAATGCATGTGGGGTATGTATGTGGCTTCATCCAATAGTCAAAAAATAAGAAGTAAAAAAAATCAAGGGTGTTGGTATATAGGCAATGTGAAATAAAAACCAACAACTTTCGTGTACCAATGATTTGCGAAAGAAACTAAAGGATATTTAGACAACGGCAAATGTTTCTTCCACGCCGGCAAGGAAGTAGCAAGCTTAATTAGGCATGCCTCCCACCATAGAGCGGAAACCGTACGTGGCTCCCAATGAGGTGTCAGGCGCCAAAAAAAGACAAACAATAACGAGAACTATATATATAGAGAGAGAGAGAGGATTAAAGTAAAGTTGAGATGGACTCGGAGAATCAGAGGAGGACCACGGTTGGGGAAGGTGCATGTAGGTGCTCATCTCCAAATAACGGAATAGGGCAGTGGGGGGATGGAGGGATCTACGTTGCAACATGGGTGACCGTTGTGTAACTGTTAAGATTTTTGCTTGGTCCGACATGCGTAGTTTACAAATCAAAACCAAGAACTTTTGCCTGTCAAGGCATTGGTGACTTGACACGGCAAAAAAATAGGTTTTGGTAACGCGAAGGAGCCAGGCGATGACGTGATCGCCGATCAAGGTTTTGGTGACGCAACACCGCCAGAAAAAAAAGATTTTGGTGACGCGAGGGAGCTAGGTGATGATGTGATCAAATGGTTTCTGTAGTACAAAATTAGGAGCAACCAAATTTTTCTTCCAATCTCGAGCACATCTTTCTTTCCCTTAAACACAACAGTATTACATCATCTCCCTTATTTGAAGTTGTGCGCTACAAATCCATAATTGGTAGATCTGGCTAGCTAGCTAGCTAGCTAGCATGAGCATAGACGAAACAAGGATTATATGGATTCCTCGATCAGGCAGTGGACTTGGTTGGCCTGGGGACGTACTTGCGGAGCCAGATCTGACGATGCCCGATGGAGATCTTGACAAGCCTCTCGCCATTGAGCACCAGCTTCACGATCGCCTCCGTCTTGAAGATGATCCAGCCGTACATTGGCATGTGCCGTCCCTTTGTCTTCTCCATCAGCACCCTCACCAAGCAGTCACCCCACTTCCTGCACCCATGCACCTCCAATCATCAGACATGATCATCATGCATGCATGCAGATCTTACTAGGACTCGATCCACGTATATAAACTTAATCAATAGTTCTATAGACATTGAGTAGAGTGTATCTCATTCTCACTGCACACTTACTCTCTGAAGTACTCAAAGATCTCCTCACGGTGGGAGGGCATGCCCTTGGAGAAGGTGATGAACATGGAGCGGCAGTCCTCCGTCACGGCCACCAGCTGGGAGGTGTAGGGCGCCATGAGGTCGGGCGGGTTGCCCACCAGCCCGGTTTCGGACTTCCGGAGCAGGACGTGCAGGCGGTCATCAAAAACAAACTTGCCGGCACCGTCGAGGAAGTGGGCGACGCCGTGGACGACGAGGTCCTGGTGGATGGCGAAGAAAGCCGGCTCGATGCGGACGCCGCCTTGCATGCAGAGCGCCGAGATGAGCGGCATGGGCGGGAGCACGGGCAACTGGTGGCGGAGGCACTTGACGACGGCGTTGGCCTCTTCTGCGACGACGGCGACGGCGTCGGGCGCCATGGCTGGGACGTGGTGTATGGCGGAGATGGTGCCCTTCCAGACACACCAGCAGCGCCACCACGTTCTGGGCCTGCTCCGGGCTGCCGCACACGGACACGAGCCGCTCGTACGCCTGCCGCACGACGCTGTACATGTACAGCACCTCGCGCACCGTCACGGCCGCCATGGTTGCTCTGGTTAATTGGTTGCTCTAGCTAGGCGATGGCTGGCTGGCCGGAGAGAGCGAGAAAGAGATGATGGGTCGATGGGGAATGGGCCGGTATTTGTAACTGCTCCTGGTCCGGCAACGCAGCTGCGCTCCGGCCGGTGGAAGGTTTAATGAGGTGCTAAAAATGGGCTAGCGGGAAACAGCTCTCTTTCAATCAGTTGCTCCCCGTTCGTTAGATGGTTTTACATCCTCTTTGGTTTTCAAGTTCGTTTCCATCCTAAAACGTATACATGTGTATCCTGCTAAATTTGCACTGGCTTTTTTCTTGGTACTGGTTAATGTTCTACTCACCCGTGTTCACATGTTATACTTTTCTTTTTCATTTCATATACATATATAGGGCACATTATAATTTCTTACCATATATATAAACTTTGTTGTCTAGAGCCATCGGCCACTTCCACTGCTCTAGCTACGTTTCCCCATGCATCCTCGACCCACACAATCCATATATAGCATCAATGGTGCAAGCATCAAGTAGAAGCATCACTGCACCCCGATTAGATGGGTGCCACTATGTGCCGCCCACAGCGAGTCCTAGCCACGGCTCTCCTGCATGGAGCCATACTTTTTCACATCCTTATGGATTAGCTTGGTTTCACATTCTTATGTGTACTAGTAAAAACAGGAACCAGTAAAAACTGAAGAAAGAAACAACAACCGAGAAAGAAAGAAATAAAAGAAACCGCACAAAAAAATAATGAAAAAGGAAAATAAAAGGGGGAAACTGAAAAAAAAAAACGGAAGGCAACCATGCAAAACGGTGGAAACCAAAAAAATGAGCTACAGTAAAGGGCCGACCCAGTACAACGCTCGCCAAAGGCGAAACATAACTCCGCCTCGCAACGGACATATATAGCCTCGGCGCGATTAGATTGCGAGCTACCTTTTTAGGCAAGATTGCGAGCTAGCTTTTTTTGAGGCAAAATTGCAATCTAGCTATAGTGACAAAGCTTTGGCAGGGCCATCCTGTGCCACTTCTTCCAAGCCAAAGTTTTTTTCTTCTTCCGAATACCCGTTGTTAAATGGGCTAAATCTCTACTAAAACCAGTCCAAAACTTGTTTTCGTGCCCTCAAAGTCCATTTACCCACCAGGATCACGGCCTAAGCTCCGCTATTGGGCAGATAAGGCCATTCCGGAGGGTGTGTCCTATATGGTGCTTAAGCGCAGGTTGCACACGGCAACTATATCTCGCCTTAGGAGAGACAATAGGACGTCACGCTTAAGCATCTACTGTTTCGGGCCGAAATGTAGAAGAAAAAGGGGGAGAAACTGGATTCGATCCTGGGTCTCAGCTATAATATGTATCGCTGCAAACCATTGCACTAGTGTCATGTACGGCGTGATGCACTTAAGGAAACAACAGCTGGTTTTCCATAGGGTTTTCCTTTTTTTCACGGTTTTCTTCGTTCATTTCTCCATTTTCGTTCTTTTTTTATTTTCTTTCTTTTTCTTTGGTTTTATTTAATTCTTTTCACGGTTCTCGGTGGTTTTTTCTTTTCTTTTCTTTTTATTTTTCTTTTACTCCAGTTTTCTGTGTTTCTCTATCAGTTTTCAATGCCTTTTTTCTTTTCTTTCCTTTTTCTTCATTTTTCTTTAGTTTTGTTTTGTTTCTTTCCCGTTTTTCATATGTTCTTTTTGCTCCCCCTTTATTTTTCATTGTCTAATTATACACACTTTTGGTATATATCTAGTAATCTACATTTTTCTAATACATGTTTAACATTTTTTAATTCATGGTCAACATTTTTTCTATATATATTTTTCACATTTTTCCAACTCTTGATTAACAGTCTTCAAATATAAGATTAACACCTTTTGAATACATGGTTAACATTATTTTCTATACATTTTAACATTTTTTAAATGCTTCCTTAACTTTCTCAAATAAAATATTAACATTTTTTAATATATGGTCAATATTTTTTCTATAAACATTAAAGAAATTTCAAATCCTTGATTAACATTTTCAAATACATGTTCATTTTTTTCAAATGCTAGATTTACATTTATATATATGATCAAAAAATTGCATCATTTTTTAATACATGGTAAACATTTTTTATACACATTGAACATCTTTAAATGCTTCATTAACATTTTTATTTGTTCGACATTTTTTAAAATGCATGATTAACATTTTTATATGCATCATTAATTTTTAATACCTGGTTAATATTTTTTACTATACACATTTAACATTTTTCAACTTCTTGATTAATATTTCTATACTATTTGTTCAACATTTTTTTCAAATGCTTGGTTAACAATCTTATGTACATCTTCAAAAAAAAATTCATCATTTACATGGTCAACATTTTTTCTATACACATTTAACATTTTTAGAATGCTTGATTAACATTTTCGAATACTTCTTCAACATTTTTATAAATGATTTGGTTTACATTTTTTAAATATATGATCAAATTTTTGCATACACATTGTTTTTTGTATAATTTTTTGTATGTGGGATAAATATTTTCTCTATACACATTTAACATTTTTTTTATTTCTTGGTCAACATTTCTCAAATTTGTTTGTAATATTTATATTCAGCATACATAAATATATACAACAGTAAAAAATAAAGCAAAAAACCAAAAAAATGTAAAAAGAAACGCAGCTATGGCATCCCGTGCAAAAAACAATGTTGACACATTTAGCGAGGGTTCCTTTGGTCTAGCTGGAAGCGAGACATAGGGGGGAGCACACATTCTGGAGCCTCCCAAGGGTCACTGGTGGTGGGCTGAAAGCGTGCCACTTGGCACGCTCTCAAAGTCCGTCACGTGTCGTGATCTGTGCGCTCCCTTTGAATTTTATTTTTTATTTTCTGTATGCATTTTTAGCTTTTAGATGATTTTTTCTGGGTTTTTCGGCTATTTAGTTTCCCCCGGTTTTTCTGAGTATTTGGAACAACAAAATTAGATTTTTTTTTGCTTGAATAAACGCATTTTTTCCTTTCGAGAGAGGCACGGATTTGCTTCTCGACAAGGCACGGATTTGCTACCGCGAGTGTCACGGTCGTGCCTCTCGGAAAAGGGGAAAATGCATTTTCTTTTTTTCTTCTTCCGTGAGAGGCACAAATTTTCTTCTCGTGGAGGCACGGATTTGCTACCACTAGAGACACGGTCGTGTCTCTCGGAAAAGGGGGAATATACATGTTTTTCTTTTCTTTTCGGAAAGGTATGGATTTGCTTCCGCGAGAGGCTCGGATTTGCTTCTCGTGGTGGTACACATTTGCTTCTCGTAGAGACATGAATTTGCTTCCGGCAGAGGCACAGTTGTGCCTTTCGGAAAGGACAAAAACGTGCTTCCAGTTCGGGTTTTTTTGTGAAAAAAAAGTTCGTTGAAACCTATCAACATGTGATCTAGTTTTGAAGATCTCCACGCGAGGAATCCAACTGTGAAAAAGGTTCAAGATTTGGACGCATAGTTTGAGAGATAAAACGTTTTGAATAAATGAATCTACGAAAAAAGGAAAAACCCTCGGGTTGTAATAAGTGACGGGGAGTGACATTGACGAATAATGCTTCTTAACTAGTGATTTCGGACACAGGGCCGCCCCCGGTTTGCCGCCTCACCTATGGACGGCCCATTATATTATTTTCTGTTTTTAAAGGTCAATAAAGTTGCGGGCATTGTGATTTTAACTCGCAACCTCTTCATTGCGAGGGCTCTGCTTTGACCACTAGGCCATTGACCCGTTGGTGCAAAGTTACTTTGTTTTTCTTCTTTTATTTTCTTTTCTTCATGTTCGCAAAAGCACCGGTTTTGGGACCGGTATTTCCTGGTTTGTGATTTAGTTTACTTAAGGTTTTCATCGGATTTTTTTCTTGTTTTTTTAATGCGTGTTTCTTTAAACAAGTTTTTTTAACAAAATCAATGATTTTTTTTCATTTTGTGAACTTTTCTAAATTTTTTGATAAACTATTCTTTTTTTTTAATTCGATGATCTTTTCAAAAATTTGATGAAAAATTTCAAGTTTGATGATCTTTTTTCCAAATTCAATGAACTTGTTCTTTCAAAATTCATGTACATTTTTTAATTCATGAGATGTTTTCATTTTGTTACTTTTCTGTTTTTTTAAGTTAACGGTTGACCGGTCAATTGTTACCACTTAGCGGCGAACCCAGTTACCAGTCAACAACAGAACCGACGTGACCAAGCCAATGAGAGTGTGTGTTGAGCCTGGCCCAAGAGTGTGGCAGCGTGGGCGCCGGAACCCCTAGTTGGTGCCTAAGGCGCTGATTAGGAGCTCCCATCTTGGAGCCCACTGCCCGTTTAGCCTAAAATAAAACCTCAAAAAATGTGAGAGTCCACTGCCTGTTTAGCCACCAAGGTGCCAAAAAAACCAACAAGAGGAGAACAACCAAGACTCCAAGAGAGTATAATCCTATAGATTAGTCTGGGTTAACATACTTATGTGTACTAGTAAATGTAGCATGTAGGTATTGCGAAATGTAATTTTTGCAGGGGAAATATTTCAATTTTATTTATTGTGTAATTAAATTGTTAATATCCATTAACTTGGTTTCTCTAAGATCCATACAAACACATAGACATGGAAGTATAATAAATATGCTAATTTCAAAATATTTCCAAGAGAAAGATATATACACATGGGGTCGGTGTGACTTTAAGTATCATCATTTAAACTATGACTAACGTGAACTAAGCGTAGCTCAGATGGTTAGGTTCATTGTGGTGGAACTAACACACCATGATTCAAGTCATTGACTTGGCATTGGTGGTCACATTTTCCTCTATTTATTTTAGGCCTTCCGGCAATATGCGTTCGATGGGAGGAAATATTTTCGTTGACTACGAAGACATTTCATAGGTGCTTATAGGAGTACGGTGTGCATGCTCATATTCATAGGGGCGAGTGTCTGACATATGGTCTGTACTGTGTTGAAAAAACCATGACTAGCGGAGTCATGCAATTCATTAATTAATAAACGATCAACTGTAAAAACGAAAAGAAATTATTATCTACAATGTTATAATTTATTTTGTGTCGTGGAATTGTCACGGTAGATATCCTAGTGTAAGGATTTAGTCGTGAGGCCAATGCATCTATGTGGTAACTTGAGAGGGGTTGATCGGGATGAGAGAAGCGAGGCGGATTAATGCACAAAACAAGGGTTTAGACAGCTTCGGCCCCCGGGAAACATCATCTGGTAATAGCCCTACATGTTGTTTGTGGCTAGGTCTCATTATGCTCATGAGGGAGATGCCGCATAAACCGACTCTCCTCTTTAGTTGTGTCTAGCCTTATCGATTACCTCTCCTTTTTAGGGTGCCCTGCCCCTCCTTATATAAGTTGGAGAGGCGGGTTACATGGGAAGTTCTAGTCGGATAAAGACTTTAACTATTCTGACTTCTCATCACGGGCTTCTTTCCATGGGCTTCTTAACGTCTTGGGCTTCTTAACGTCTCGGGTTTATTAACCCCAGGCGACTCTGTCTGTCGGGTTATAACTGTCTGCCGGGTCGTAACCATCTGTCGGGTTATAACTATCTGCCGGCTTACAACTATCCGCCGGGTTAAAGACTATCTACCAGTTTACAACTGTCCGCCGGATTAAAGACTATCTGCCGGCTTACAATTGTCCGCCGGGTCAGAGACTATATGCCGGCTTACAACTGTCTGCCGGGTCAGAGACTATCTGCCGGCTTACAACTGTCTGCCGGGTCTCACCAGCCGGGTTAGCATCTGAGATGACTTAAGCCTCAGGGCGTCTTAATCCTTATGAGCCAGGTCTTGGTCGTGGGGTATATCCCCAACATTTTGCCATCGCGTGAATTTTATGTTTTGAAAATTGTGTCTGGTTGTACCGCTGCACGCCTCTCTCTCTCTCTCTCTCTCTCTCTCTCTAATATTGACGATTTGGTTCTGTAGAGGGTTAAGATTTTCTAGAAGAATTCATCCAATTCTCGGGCATATTGACAGTGACTTATGGGCTCTCTCTCTCTCTCTCTCTCTCTCTCTCTCTCTCTCTCTCTCTCTCATCTGCTTGCTGGTTTCTGGTAGTACCACAATCTCTGGCCCCTCCTATTTGTTAGTTGCGAGTACTACTCACGTGAACATGCCAAAACTTTCTAGACAGAGGTAGGAGAATTACACGTCTGTATAAGGGCACCTATCTTGAACCTAACACGTATTCTATAGATGACAATGAAAGCATGGTGTAGAATTGATTATCTCTGGTAACTAGATATAGCTAAAAATGTACAAGTCCTCCGAGCTACTTCCCTACAACTAATGTTTTCGATGAAAAGAGAAAAAAAATATAGTTTATGATAGTGAGACACTGAGACTGTGTTCTTTCTTACATAGCAGAGTTATTGGTACATGGTGCACTGTATTTATATTTGACCTAGATATACAATACAACAGACATTGCAAGGAAAAAACACTTTATATACAGCGATAAAGGACAACTAATGGCACGGCAATGCGCGCCTTTGCTTCAACTAGTAGTTTGGTCAACCAGGGTATCGGTATGTGACGTGGAGATATCAGACGACGACACTGGAAGAGCCGAAGTGCTAATAATTTTTTGTGAGACCGGTGTCAGCGGTTTGGGCATTTCACTCCTCCATTTCACACTTCTCACGGTCACACACGACATCAAAGTAGATCAATACAATTTATTTATTTTGAAAATAAGTAGATCAATACAATTACTATAGTACTACAAGTCCGGGGAGGCTCTCTTTCTCATTCTTTTTGTATACTATATTTTATCTTTCTTATTATCTTTGTATAATAGTTTTGTAATGTATCTCTCATCTTCGCTCGTATATATAGTTTGTCCTAAGAGGACACCATGTTCTCGTATAATCAGATTTTTGTAGTTGCTTTGGATGCCTTGGTAGGAATAACACTTGATCGCTCGCCCTATGGCCATTTGTTGATTGAGATTAGACATCTATTGGAAGCTCATGAGTTTGTCCTCCTAAAGGTTGATCATCATCAAAATAGGGTTGCACATTGTCTTGCAATTTTTGGTAGAACTGGTGGTAGCACCACCTAATGATTATGCCAAGTGCTAGAGTGTATGTCACAGCTCGTGTTAGCTGATCGTAACCCTAATATTGACGATTTGGTTCTGTAGAGGGTTAAGATTTTCTAGAAGAATTCATCCAATTCTCGGGCATATTGACAGTGACTTATGGGCTCTCTCTCTCTCTCTCTCTCTCTCTCTCTCTCTCTCTCTCTCTCTCTCTCTCTCTCTCTCTCTCTCTCTCTCTCTCTCTCATCTGCTTGCTGGTTTCTGGTAGTACCACAATCTCTGGACCCTCCTATTTGTTAGTTGCGAGTACTACTCACGTGAACATGCCAAAACTTTCTAGACAGAGGTAGGAGAATTACACGTCTGTATAAGGGCACCTATCTTGAACCTAACACGTATTCTATAGATGACAATGAAAGCATGGTGTAGAATTGATTATCTCTGGTAACTAGATATATCTAAAAATGTACAAGTCCTCTGAGCTGCTTCCCTACAACTAATGTTTTCGATGAAAAGAGAAAAAAAATATAGTTCATGATAGTGAGACACTGAGACTGTGTTCTTTCTTACATAGCAGAGTTATTGGTACATGGTGCACTGTATTTATATTTGACCTAGATATACAATACAACAGACATTGCAAGGAAAAAACACTTTATATACAGCGATAAAGGACAACTAATGGCACGGCAATGCGCGCCTTTGCTTCAACTAGTAGTTTGGTCAACCAGGGTATCGGTATGTGACGTGGAGATATCAGACGACGACACTGGAAGAGCCGAAGTACTAATAATTTTTTGTGAGACCGGTGTCAGCGGTTTGGGCATTTCACTCCTCCATTTCACACTTCTCACGGTCACACACGACATCAAAGTAGATCAATACAATTTATTTATTTTGAAAATAAGTAGATCAATACAATTACTATAGTACTACAAGTCCGGGGAGGCTCTCTTTCTCATTCTTTTTGTATACTATATTTTCTCTTTCTTATTATCTTTGTATAATAGTTTTGTAATGTATCTCTCATCTTCGCTCGTATATATAGTTTGTCCTAAGAGGACACCATGTTCTCGTATAATCAGATTTGTGTAGTTGCTTTGGATGCCTTGGTAGGAATAACACTTGATCGCTCGCCCTATGGCCATTTGTTGATTGAGATTAGACATCTATTGGAAGCTCATGAGTTTGTCCTCCTAAAGGTTGATCATCATCAAAATAGGGTTGCACATTGTCTTGCAATTTTTGGTAGAACTGGTGGTAGCACCACCTAATGATTATGCCAAGTGCTAGAGTGTATGTCACAGCTCGTGTTAGCTGATCGTAACCCTAATATTGACGATTTGGTTCTGTAGAGGGTTAAGATTTTCTAGAAGAATTCATCCAATTCTCGGGCATATTGACAGTGACTTATGGGCAGTGTGACGAGGCTGACATAGACGTGCCGATGGGAAGAAATAGGGAAGGGGCGTCAAAATGCAAGGGATTAGCATGGTGGAAGCCGACGGTAGCAAATCCGCAACAGGAGCTATCAAAGACGGAATCAGGAGGGAATGTGGGCAATACATGATAAAGAAACTCGTCGGTGGACCGGAGGTGGAGAGAGTCTATGTATGGACAAATCGCAAGGAACAACTTCATACAATAGAAAATCCTAAGGTTGAAGATACACGACAGTTGTTAGATCAAGAACCACTAGTTCTAATGCTTAGTGGTTTTATAAGTTTTAGAACCCTTAATGGAACTTATACATATAACTAAACAAAATGAATTCTACCCCTATCTATATAGTTATACAACACCGCAAAAAGTCTTTTCATTCACTTTATAATTTGCTTTTCTATCTTTTAAATGTGGTTTCTATCTATTCATTGTTTTTAAGTTATTATCAATGTTTACTTCAAAAAAGATTGTGATCAATGTTTCTTTGCATGCCCTCAAAAATTTAGAATGTAATATGCAAATATATAAAATAACTTTTGCATTTACAGAAAATAAAAATACTCTCTATGTCTCTGAAAATAAGGCTTTAGTAATTTTGTTTGAAGTCAAAACAGTGCAAACTTTGACCAAGTTTACATTGAAACCTATAAGCATTGTGATATCAAAGTAATATCATCAGAAACATGGCAAAATGTTTTTAAAATTATATCTATTTACTATTGTAGTTGTTGATGGCTTTTCCTACAAACTTGATCAAACTATGCACCGTTTTGACTTCCTTCTTTTTATATACGGAGATAGTAATATGTAATCCTTTATAATATTGCACTGGAGTCCGAAATATAAATCCCATTTAAAAAAATTATTGTCTTCTGGAATAAAGCATCTAGAAGAGACCCTTAGGGCATCTCCAACGCCGTCTCCAAATCAGACTCACTATCTGTCCAAAACGCATTCGCGGACCTGGATACGGGAGCCAGGCATACAACGTCACTCAAATTAATATAACCAACACAATTCAAAAATCATTGTATTATAATAGTTCAAACATAATAAATCCTACATATGAGATAACCAAACGTTCAACGAATTTCTGAAATTCGTCAATACAAATTCAACGTTACTAGAGTTCAACAATGCATCAGTATCCGCGGATGTTGGTCATGTGTCTCTTGAGCTTCATCCAACAATGTATGAATATGAATATCCCTCCCTTCATTGTTTGATATATTAAGACATCGCATGGGGGCTATACAACGTGATGATTATCAAATTGCAACATCGAAGGAATGAATAAATTGATCAACATGTAAAGCAACAAGAAACAAAACTTATGATCAGGAGTGGAGCAGCATGGCGGGTGCGCGTCGGGCGACCTGGGGCGGTGCGTGCTCAGGGGCTCAGCGGTGGCGGCTTCGTAGTGGCCAAATCTGACTCGCGGGCGGCCGGCTACGTCATGGTTGTGGTGGAGATAGCATCGTTGGTATGGAGGCTACTCTACTCGTGGCGGCCCGTCTCTGTGCCCAGCGTGTCCTGCTGGCGAAGCAGCGGTGCATGCTAGGGGTGGCATTCTCGGGCGGTAGATCTGGTGGTGGCCTTCTCGTCATAGTGATGGGAGGTCAAGCGCGGCAAACCATTGGGCGGCGCACGAGGGATTCATGCCCTAGTGCCAGGATCTGGCGGTCAAGGCGGCAGTTGCCGTTCATATGGGCAACGAAAGCGGCCGACGCGGCGGTGGGAGCACACTGTGGCACCGGGAATCGGGGCGGCAGCCCCTCTCCTTCAACGGTGGTGGCCCCCGTGGTAGTGTGGGAGATTCAGAGGCCGATCGCAAGGTGGTGACAGCCTTTCTGAGGCTGGCGGCGGTATGGGACATCCCCTCCATCAATAGATCGGGTTCAATGCGGCTCGGCAGGTGACACATGCGTCTCTTCCAGAGGCGTCGTGTAGTGCCTATCGTCGGCAGGTGAAGCTCCCGGCGGATGCTACGCACGTAGGCTATTGCGGAGTCATCAAGTCATGCCTTGTTCAGACAGGTGCTGCACGGTGGCTCTGTGGAGGTGTCATGTTTAGCATGTCGATGCTGGATCAAAGGTGGTGCGATAGTGATGGGAAGCGAGGCGGTATGGGACGTCTTTGTATTCCGACATCTTTTCTAGAGGTATCCAATTATCAATGTGTCGGTAGACGGACAAGGGATGATGGTAGAGGCGGCTTCAACAATGAGTTTGTGCACTCTAGTGGAAACACAACACAAGATCTCTAATCAGGTTATGTTGAAGCCTGCCTGCGTTATGTTCTTGCTGAAGATGGTGGATCGAAGCCTAGCTTTGGGGATAGGAATCCTGAGATGAACCTTCTGTTGTACTCGTCATCATCAAGGCACATGCGGTGATTCCTTCTTGAAGGCGTAGCCTAGGAGTTGTATATTTTTTGTTTCGAGTTTTTCTTTTTATCGTAGAGTTAGTGGTTATCTAGTGGCGTAACTGTCGCGAGGCATGCGTGCACGGGTTTTATTTCTGTCTTTTTTGATCGATGCTTTTCAGCTGCTGGATTTTGAGTTATTAATAATATACGGCTGTGTGCGCCGCTCGATACAGAGGCTAGGGTTATCCTCCTTTTCGTAAAAAAATTTACCCACGTTTAAAACAAATGATCACATAAATTATAAACTCTAAGTAAAATATATAGTTTTATTTCTAGTAGAAGTAAAATATATGGTTGAGTTTTACAAAAGAATGTCAGCCATATACCAACAATTTAAACAAATGATAGCATACATCATAAACACCTACAAAAACGAAACAAAAAGTTTGATTCCTACAAACAAACGTGGCTTGTGAATTTATTTCCATTAAAATTTGGGAAAATAACAAATATATGGAAAATATGTAGCAAAACCTGGATGTGTACTCCCTGATGAACAATAAACTAAAAAAATAAGCATAGAAACTGAAGATTTCATCAAAGATGCTGAAATGCCTAGGCGCTTAAAGAAGTATTTTCCATAAATGATATTTGAGGACAGTGTCGCTTTAGTGGTGTGTGGTGTGTGGACTATCATGTTATGTACTCTTGTTCCCTTTCTATGTCACCCGGTGCATTAGAACATATAATCTACATGCATTGCATGTGTATGGCCCCTTCCGTGCTGTTCTGCTGTGGAGCATATGGCTTGGATGTTAAAAGATACTATCACCGTGCCATCCAGTCTATATTTGAAAACATGTTTTATCTATGCATCATGATACACTTTATGTGCAAGCTCTATTTTTCTTTCAGCAACTACAAACATGATTTCTAACTATGTGCTCAAGACTGCTCCCAACACAATAATAAAATATCTAATTCAGCTATATATTGAACCGATTATCATATCCGATGGCTTACCGTTGGCTGGGCAATGCGTGGCAAGCCGCACCCCTATCTAGTACTGATGTATGGCGAATGTATTTTAGAATCTTAGACCCAGATAGATCAAGAAAAAAAAATTGGTAGCTACCATGATTACAAGCACTTCACTTGGAGACCCCTGCGTCCAGCTCCTCGTCAAGCTGGATAACGGAGCTCTCTAACAGCACGGGGTGTGGCCTCTCAGTCGTCGCAGCCACACCAGACCGCTGAATCTCTTTGTCCTCCTCTTTTTGCATCCCTGCACAATGTTTTATAAAGGAACACAGAACATATCATCAGTTGTTTGATCAAGAGGGCAAGTCAAGCTGCCAAGTAACCAATTCATCCCCCTATTCCCAAGTTCTTATTAGATTGTGTGCCAACTTCAATTGAAGTCCATGAAAATTCCCTCAGCAAGCAACTTAATAAGCTTACACTCAAAATTCAAAACAGGCACGAATTATAAGCTACATGCAAATGGGGATAAACTCGAATGTGCCGAGCAATCCAGTAGAAATACTGCGGAAATTTTCTAGACCTATCTCCCGCTCCCACAGTGATAATACTCGCTGCACTCCACATGTACTTGGCAGAAGGACAGTAAAAATGCAATCCCAGAACATAAAATTGTTTTAATCCCAAAGGGGAGAAAATTGTGACGGCATCATATAGTACTTTTTTTTAAAGAATCTCCCCTTTGCCAAAACAATTTTCTCCTGGTCTTATCTGAATTTTCAATCAGTCTCGGGCAACCCTGTCACATACGTTACATATTCATACCTGTAACCGATGCCGTCACCGCGTGTTGTTCATTGGCCTTTCCATAGAGGTATATGTATAGACCTCCTAAAACTAAAGCACTACCCAACAAGCTGTCATAAAATAGAAAATTGTAAACGTTAGAAGGAGCATGTAACTATGTAGAAGGTATAAGTAAAAGAACCAATCTCTTGTTTAATATCTGTGTTTCCAGGAAATGATGTATAATTTACCTCCCAACAGTGAGGCTTTCGCCTAGCAACAACACTCCTAAAACTATGATGAAGATCGTCGATAAGGTGCTGAACATGGCTGGAAAAACTGGCCCCCGCTTTTCAACAGCATATAGGTTCAGCCAATACTTGGCCGCTGTGCCAAGTGCAGCCTACAGATTCAAATCACAGGCAATTGCGTTAATTCATTGTCAATTCACTTAAATTGATTTAATAATAAACAAAGAAATGTTTTGAATATTTCAAAGCCAAAAGTAATGTTTTCATAGTTCTCAAACATAGGCCTTTTTCGTATAATACACCTACTTCATACACTGGCGGAGCTTAGTGTAGACCAACACTGACTTCATAGATCTAGTTTATTAGGTTACCAAAGATTGGTTTGCTCAAAGCTAGGAGGGAATGGAAACCCAAAAAAAATCGGTGGAGGGTGGGAGGTTGGACGAAGGGGTGGTGGGGAGAAAAGTGAAAGATGGAACCTCAGGTTCTTTTTTAGTAGAGATGGACTAGAGATAGATATAGAGAAGACAAAAGAAGTTTTTTTTAGAAACCGTGAATCCCTAAATCTGATACGTGGTCAATCATGACTATTGCTAGCTTAACCGCATCAAGATGATTGCATCTTTTTTAAAAAGGTGGATTTTATTGACTCAATATGAAGCATCAAGATGATTGCATGCCTGCCTAAAAAATGCATTGTGTGTCTATCCGTACATGTACCATTTTGTGTATGCATACTGTGACAAAGTGAATTGCAGAAACTATCGTTATTAAAGGCTAGGGTTGCAAGAACCACACTTCTACTGGTTTGTGCCAAAAACCACCAACTCTGGACCGAAATTTTTGTAAAAAAAACACTAGTTGGCGACTTTGGCCCATCTGATGATGATTATAACAAGTTGAGCCCAGAAAAGCTAACGTGACATATATTTTCAAAATAACCCTTGTAGTTTACAGGGACACCCTCATCAAAAACGAGTGGCGGTGGCTCGTTTCGGATACGTCGGAAGGTCAACGGGAGCCGGCCGCCATAGCAACTAAGGATAACATGAAGCACGGGTCAAGCACGGCTCGCAAGCACAACTTAGCATATGTGGACGAACGTAGTGATTGTTTGTCCCTTGTTTTATAATAAAATAATAGTTGAGTGCTGATGTACTCCAATGAGCTAAATCTAAATCAGGGCCGAAATATTCTTAGCACTGAAGCACGGGTCAAGAATAAAGTGCAAATACAACAGTGAATATCTCGATGGAAAGTAAGGGTTGACAATGCCAGATCCACTTGGAGCCTGTTTCGATAATTTACACAATCTTTGGACAAATAAAATCAATACATTCTGAAAAAGACTTACCGAGTAGACAATGTTTAGTAGTTGAATGTTCCATCCTATTTGCCAGGCAAGTTTATGCCTGCTCATAATTATTCCGACGGCGAAAGTTTGCACACCACCCAGAACACAGGTCAGCACAGAGGACCAATGTTTCCATGGATACACCTTCAAAACTTTCACCTGAATTATCAACATTTATGCATTATCATTAAAATTACACATCTAAAGCAAAGAAGAACAAGAATAAAATACTGAATTATAATATGCTTCTTATGGGGAAAAATACACACTGGCCTTAGTCTAGAAAACACAAGCTTTGTTCCAAATGGAGAACAGAAGGCTGCAATTGTGGTTAGTAGTTGCTCGACAGCAGTGAGAATTTCCAGATGTATCTGCAACGAACTTATGTACTTATGGTCGTTATCATACAATACGAGGTCTAAATAATCAGAAAGAGTATGGTCATAGGCACAGGATTTACAGACCAATCTAGCTTGTCGATTTGTTAAGAGCATGGACTTAGGTACATCCCATGGTATTTCGATGACTTGACTAGCCAGGTATATAATTGATGTTCTAAAATTTGTCCTATTGGGACTGGACAGGTGGTTTTCTGCCAACAGTATATCCTTATAATCAGCTAGTAAGCCTTGTGACTAGCCAATTAGGCTGGATAATTACAAACAGGTGGGAGGTGAATTGAAATTTTCTGGCTGTACACAATGTTTTGCTCAACGATGCCATATTCATAAAGAAGCCAGATATCCTGAATGATAAATGATGATACTAATGTAACTACAAAGGTTCATTTTCAGGACATGATAACCCATCCATCATGCTAGAATCAAGACATTTTCCCACCTTCAAGATGGTCACATTGTCGTTTTCGTTTTGGGATTGGAGAAATTTGGAGAATAGATCTGTTTAGTTCATATATAGTTGAGCAAAAATTTGGGAGCCCTTTCTTGTATTTTATCTTGGTTACTATGCTTGAATGTCTTTGGGTGATCAAGACAAAACAAACCTATTGTTTAGCCCCACTATGCTTGAATGCCATTTATTGTTATCAACGTATTCGCGATCTTATTATGTTATTGCGTACATCTAGTGGTGATAGCTTACCAGAAGTATTTTAATTTACATGATATTACCAAACAAACCTGTATAGGGTACCAAAGTGCATAGCTACTGAAAGCACCAAACAAAATCAAGGTGCCCCTCAAATGATGCTTTCCAGCAGCTCCATTAGACTCTTTTGGTGTCACTCCTATAATTGGAGACCAGAGATGCAATTCTTTTCCTTTGTAAAGACTTATTAGTAGAGCCCCACCAAAACAAACCAATGCTCCAATCACTTTCGCGCTGCCGACCTTGGATTTTAGGCGCAACTTCTCCATGCTGCAAAATGCAATTCACTTTTTTTAATCTGTAATAAGATACATGACTGAAGTATACTATTCATTATGTGCATTAGTTCGTATGCAAACATGTAAAATCATATCCCGCGGTTATTTTGTTGTGTTCAGGTGGTTCTAGTTTATTGACTGTCTATCACATATTTACTTGTAACCATAATTAGAAAAATTATTATGCAAGCTTCAGAAATACTTATTCTTTCAGTATTTACTATGTTGTTGAAGCAAATTATTTTGACCGTTCAAATAATGATGTTGTTACCAGGAGAATAACATGGATATGAAATACCATGTTATTGCTTCAAACATTTTAATCATTCTAAAGTATTGAATTATTGTATATATTGGTAATACAAATTTAATACTACTATAATAAAACTATAATTCTTACTCAGACTGTTCGTAGTACTAATGAAAGCAACTAGAGGTTCACTGACGTTTGTATGCATATATTTATTTCGTTTAAGATGGTATCATTTCTTTTACATGTTTAAGGTGATATAATTTTAGCTCATATCATTTCTCAGAAGGTTCTTATAATGCTTACGCATATTTTTATAATTTTATTAGGTTTATGAAAAAATGAAGATGTGGGGCTTGTACTTTGTAAAGCATCATAATTAGATAGATATCATTCACTACCAACATTTGGCTAACTTACTGAAAGCAAAACAATTTTACATTTGAATATCAGCTACTAGAAAAAAATACAATCAAAACAAAATTGTTAAAAATCTATACAATATCCACATGTAGCACTGGTTCTTTCCAATTCTAGACTTTTATGTTAAGAGGAAAGACTGTTTTACCCAAGTATTATGGACAAGATAAAGGTGAAAAGTGGAGTCAAACTTGAGAAGATCACAGCATAGGAGGCAGGTGTGTCCCGTAATCCATAGTAGTACAAAGCCATGGGCAACGAATATCTGTAGGAATTAAATATATCGTCAATAAATTCATCTTCTATCTTATTCATGTACATAAACCCAAATCCAATATATTGCACCACATATTCAGTCTAATTGAATCTCACAAAACTGACTAATCAGAAATCATGCATCTTAACATCTTAATTCAGTTTAAAATTATAATCAAACAATACGCAAGAAAATGTTTGATGAGTCTGGTAAGCAAGTTTTAAATTTATAATTTTGGGGAGATTTCGATGAATAATTGCCAGCAAAAAGGTTTGAGGACTCCTCAAGTTGAGTTTATGTTTTGCATGGAGGTGTGTTGACTGAACTAATTGGAGACCGCCTGGTTCATTATCAGATCGGCATACCAAAAATTGATAAAAATAGATATATACCTCATCGTCAATTCGACTCACTGAGAATGATGAGGATCAGGGACAAAAACATATATGAACTCCAGTACACCAAAAACTGATTATTTGTGCAAAGGAAGGTTTTTAGGATAATAGATGAACTGTATACCCGATAAAAGCATTGATGAAGAGCCACCCAAGAGTCTTCATATCCAATTCCCTCCACTTCCCACTGCAGACACGTCATTTGCTTGAGCCAATTTTAGCAAATATAGTAGCTCGTTTCCATATAAGATATAAACTGAATAGAAAAATGGTCGAACGTACCTTTCGAAGAATAGAGCAAACGGCATGATGAAAATAGCAGCAAGCATACTTCGATAACATAGCAAGGAGAAGACAAACATGCCACCATCAAGTGCGACCTTGCCTAGAAGTATAGTCCCTGTGTTGAACAGCTCCACAAGAATCACGCACAGAGCCGGTTTCCATCTGCTGCTTCCTGTACGTGTGACAATTTCACTAGAAGTATTTCCCGGAAGCAAAACAAAAGATTTATAACCTAATTTCAAACTTGTAAAATGCATCATCCATTAGGTGAGGATTCTGCAACGTCCCTTGCTCATTCTCCTCCCAACTTCCTATTACCCTTTTTGATCTTCTCTTTTAAAATTTTGAAAAATATAAAATAAACTTTGAGAAATTCGTTCATGATTTTGAGAAGAGAAAATCGCAACCCCAGAACTCACGAATTGTACAAACAAACTTTTCACCAAATTCGCTATATAGCTTTCAGAAATCCTATTAAAAAAATTGGAACAACATCTGAAATCATCATTTCATAATAAAAGAATGAGGCAGGTAATTCTGTGATGGAGAAAGAGATGGATGGCGGAGGCCTCGAGCCATGGTCACGGTCACTGGCGGAGGCCTCCGGCTCCGGTGGGTAGCTAGCCTTTAATCGGGTGCAAAAAAATTTGTACTACATGTAGATGCATATCGTCACCCTGGACGCTGCTGGGTCGCTGGCTACGCTAATTAGTGTCGCCACGAGAAAATAGCTAACGACCTCTAGAAAGGAGGCCCGTTCGGAAGCCATCAGATGGGCCACGAGCTGCCGCACGAGACGCATCGCACTTTGCACGCACAGGTCGTTCACGAGCTACCCCTCAAAAAAAAAAGTCGTTCACGAGCTAGATCGAAATGAGACGCGCAGACGACCCATTCGACGGCGGCCATCCCAAGTCCCAACTCCCAAACCTAGCACGGCGGCGGCGGCTGGCCAGGAGCAAGGAGGACGGGGCGGTCGACGGCGGGGTGTCAGACCCAGCACGAGGCCGGGCGCACTGCCCAGCCAGCGGCGCGCGGCTGAGGGTGGAGGCTAGCGGGCGGCGGCGGCAACGAGCGACGACGGCGCAGCCGCGCAGACTCACGGTCTTTACCACTAATAACTAAATTAAACGGGCAATCGACATGCGTACGTACCTTGGACCTCCACGGCGGTGCCCGTGTCCTCGCCTGGGAACGCGCATACTTTGCTTGCATTTGCAGCAGCACTGCGGCTGACTAGGCCCCGGTTGTTGTCAGCATATCCCGTCGAGGCCGCGCGGAGGGCCGGAGAGGGAAGCCGGCGCGAGTTGGCAGCTCCGGCGGCAGGCTGAGCGGAGGAGACGGGCAGCGCACTGTTCATCGCCGGTCGAGCTAGGGCATGTGATACTGCAGTAGCAAAATTGTTGGGTACTTGGGATGCTTCAGCAGTGCATTCGGGGGAGAAACAAACGTGATCCCATTTTATAGATGTAATCTCGACTGTCGTCAGTTGGGGAAGGGAAAACTTCGTAGGCGGTCGACTTGGTACGCGATCTAACGGACCATGAAAATCTCTCTCCTTTCTAACCATCTCTAGTCCCCACTCCTGGGCAGGGATCTTTTTTTTTCTTTTTGGATCATCGAGTGGTACTGGTAGGTACCATGCGCTGGATTACTTCAGGCTGCAGGAGCGTGTTCCGTGGCAGCTGTGAAAAAACAAAATCCACCCAGGCCTAGGCCATGCATTAATATTACCTCGTCCCAAATTACTTGTCTTAAATTTATCTAGATACAGATGTTTCTAAACCCGTTTTGTATCTAGACAATTTTTTTGAGACTACGTCTAGACGTACCATAGATTTATAGCTTTATAGAAGGCAGAATTTAAATTATAAAAAACTACCACTCGCTACGAACAACGAGGGTAACAGAAACACCACACCCAAGCAACGCCAAAGGCGGACAACACCGCAAAGCAGGCTACAACGTAAAAGAGACTATCCTAAGCTGAAACACAACATCGTGTCTTGACGGGCACGTACACTACCGAAGACCACCAACTTCCACAGAACTTCGCTTGTCGACACAACAACCACTCTGATCGCCTAAGAGGAAGTGAAAAGTGGGTGACAGGACGCGATCCGATCCGAGGAAGATGCCATCTTGGACACACCGGCGACACACGTACATAGCACCGCATAGGTTCAACGGAGAACAGCGGCGAACACCGGAGGAGAGCAACGAGGAACCAGCCGTGTTTCCGAACACAATGCTCCCAATAGAGGAACAACGTCGAGGACGCCGCCATTGTGCTAATCCAACACCGAATCAAGCCTTTTGCTCAGAGACAACCACAACTCCAAGCGAGCGACGGACATGACAAACACGCCTCGGCGACCCCTCCAAGGAGGTAGGTGGCATCCATGGGTGCCACCGCCGCCGGCCCGACAGAAGCCGTGCAAGATTTTCATCCACGCATTGCGCATCACCACACCAGCTAGAATTGGGCAACACTATCCCAGAAGCTTCACACCGCCACCACCGTAGCAATTTGCCAACATAGCCGCAAAGCCGAGGACCTATGACTAGACGCACAACAAAGAGAACCCCGGCCACACCACCAACACCTAGCCTGGACGAGGAAACACAGCCACCCCGCACCTCCGGCAAGGTCCAGGAGACCAGGACTATCTGCAACAGCCGTCGCCCACTCCAAGGGATAGCCTTGCGACTGTCGGACCCGCTTCTTCATGAAGAGCCATGCCGCACTACCGGGAGAGCACCGCCGCTCACCACACCGCACAAAGGTGGCCGACCGCTCGCTGCTCACCAAGACTCCATCTTGGTCGGGCAATCATAGTGCCGCCGCCACCAGCCTGGCCGTGGACTTGCTCCGTTGCCTCCAGACGACGCCTTCACGACCCAAACTCGCCATCTCCCACCAGTATCGCCGCTCTACTAGACCTCCTTCCGAGCTCCGGCCGCCAGCCCCCACCTCCGGCCAACACAGATATGTCTGGGCCGATCCCCTGCAGGAAGAAGCACCGCGCAGGCACCATCATGTGCGCTCTGCCGCGACACACCGACACCGGCCAGCAAGTTGCGCCGCCATGCACCCCCACCTGCCTGCGCACCCCACCTGACGTGCCGGCCTCCAGGCTACATGGTCATGGCTGAAGAAGAAGCCTCCTGTGGCACCGCTCTAGGAGAGGACAAGGGAGATCCCGTCGCCGCCAACATCGTGCGGGATTTGCCCGTTGGCGCCCGCCGGCGGTCACGGGGTGGGGGGGGGGACGTGCCATGTGGTGAGGGATGCACAAAGGATATTGCTCTACACAAATCTAAGACGAGTAAGTTTTTCACATGCCACCAACAAAACACCCTTTCACTCGAAAAAAAAGACCTGTTGACAGCAAGGAAAAGCAGCTTTCAGCGAGTACAACTTCACCGTCGTATCTTTTGTTGTTTCCGAATCATTATCGTACTGATACTGCAGTACCAACCAGGTTGATTTTGGTACCAGAATGGTGCAAATAAATATCCTCTTTTTCTTCCTCTTTGGATTGGCAATGCCAAACTACATTACGTACGACAGACAGCTTTCCGATGTTTGTACGACGCCTGATCCAAGTTAATCATACAAATCGTGCAGTATGTATGTAATAATGCTTGTGAAGTGGTGTTTCGTATAATTGTTGCCTCGCGGCGGACGCCTTCTGAGTGTATCGCTGCGGCCGAAAAGCGTTTATTGCCTCATGCCCCTGCCGCTGGCATGCAACGTGCCTGCTGCTATCAAGGCAAACCGTCATACTACTGCTTGTACGTAGGATCATGCTAACTAACATTAGGACCTACTATAAGTTCCTGTCCACGAAAAGGATAGGCAACTACTGCTATAAATTACTGATTTTTGCCTTGTGTCGGTAGCCTTTTAGCTGCCGGTGGCCGAACAATACAACGGAAGTTGCGCCATAATAAGTAGCCACACACCAATTGCTAATTGAGACGCATGTTTGCTTCATGGGGCTCATGCTTTTCTGCTGCTGGACTTTCGTAGCACAGCAGATTTGCTCGGTTGGGCTCATGCTTTCTTGCTGCTGGACTTCCGTAGCACAACAGATTTGCTCCATTGGGCACACGCATATACATATACACGTCCATTATATACATACGTACAAAAAAGACAAATACGTACAAATGCTCTTTTGATGATCAGAGCATTCTTAGCGCACTCCACCTACTTCAGGGAAGGTTGGCTGCGTCGATTGTGACGTTCAACCGATTGTCTGCCCACGCGATGCAGTGTTTGGAAAGGAAGGAGAACCCATCGTTACATGTGGCCAAAGTAGGCACTTGGAACACGAAAAGTACATTTGGCTACCGAGCTTCCGGTAGCTCTTTACTTTTTTTTCTTTTTTGTAAACTTTATTTCCGCATCTCAAAAAATTCTCAACAAAATGCGCATATTCATATACATGTGTAAAAAAAAGACAAATACGTACATCAAAACGGCCTTAGGCACTACTTGTTTATGTTTTTGCTTGAGTCAATTACACTGGTGGTGCTTGAACTTGGCGCAAATGTTCATTCTGGTGTTAGAACTTGCGGCATACATCGAACTAGTGCAAAAACTTGGCTCAAACATGCAAATACGGTGTAAATCTCAGTTGTGTGCGCCGAAGCCGCTTAGGCGCGCCAGCGTGGCATGTGGCTGCTGTCAGCGACCGAAAGGCAGAGAAGAGGGTGTGGGGCCTGTGCTTTTTGTGAAAAAACCCTCATAATTTTTTTATTTCTGACAAAAAAAAGCTGTCAAACGTTGGAGGAGTGGTATTTTTCTTTTTTGTCACCTCTATGACCAGTGGGTCCTGTCTGACGGAGTGAAGATTATACACAAGTGACAGATTGTTAGCACACACACTATCCTACCTCTCCAACCGCCACGCCTTAGTGGGACTAGAATCGATGATTTAGCGTAATGTAGTACACGTATGCTTTTTTTTTTGGGAAATTTGCGATCAGCGCTCATGGACCTGAAATAGGCCGCGATCAGCGGGGCCCATTTGCATCTATTCTTTTTCTGGAAATTTGTGAAAGGTATATAAGTTCTAATCTAAGTAATAAAAATAACATTTAAATATTTGTGAGTTATAAAATGTTGTACATACAAACAAAATTACTTACATTTAGAAATTGTTCACGTGTTATTTTGAAATATTCATTTATTTAAAGTAATATATAGTAATTATAAAAAGTTTTTATAATTCAAAATAATTCAAATAATGTTAATGTTCATAATTTAAAATATAAAATATTCATACGAATCTTCAATCAGGGCTAATATTTAAATTACATAATTTTTAGGACGCCGATAAGTGCCACACGTCTGGGTGTTAGAGGGTCTGCCCACACATTTTGTGTGGTGTATAAGAGGAACAGCCCACACACCTACGTATGGAAAAAACAAGTAATGCCCACACACCTCCTTTTTTCCCTCCCGACCCCTCTCACACGCGTGCGTGTGGGCGAAATAGATAACGCGCACATGCCCCGTACGTCAGGCCTCGTACATTGTGGTCCCGCACGCCCCGCGTGATAGTCACCGCGCGTCCGGCAGTTGCCATGGTCCAGACCCTCGTCCATGTTCGTTTAACTATAGTCACCATGTCGCTGAACTTCGGTTACCATGTCGGACAACTACAGTTGCCATGGTTGTTCAACTGCAGTTGCCATGTATGGTCTGGTCTATTGCCGTTGCCATGATTTCAAAACTTTAGGAGTTGCCACCCACTAACACTAGGCAGTTGCCATGTAGCACTACAAAAAGGCATGGCAGAAAAACATGTTTAGGTAGAAGAGAGAGTTGCCATGTGCTCACAAGCACGCTAGGGCAGTTGCCATGTAAAGAGAAAGAGTTGTCATCTGCTTACGTGCACGCTATGGCAGTTGCCATGTATCATGCAAAAACACATGGCAGCTCGGGTAAAAGAGAGTTGCCATCTGCTTAGAAGCAAAGTTAGGGCAGTTGCCATGTACCCTGCAGAAACACATGGCAACTGCCAGCTTTGGGTGTGGGCGAGGAGACGGGCGTGTGGATGAAGTGATAAACACCCACACACCAGCCCCCTCTGCGTGCGTGAAAACTAGTGTGTGGGCGAATTGCTAAACGTCCACACACCAGCCCCCCGTGTGGTCAAAAAGGACGTGTGGGCGACCGGATGAATGCTCACACACCAGCTTAGTCCTACGTGGCACACAAAAACTGCTAGAACGCGCCAAGATTCGTGCCGAATTGGTTGGACGAGGATCCATGCGTGTGGGTGAGTTGCCAGACGCCCACACGTGTCGACGTTAGTGTTTTCAAATTTTTAGTATAAGTCATGAAAGAAAATTATACACAAGTGAATATTCATAAATATTTAGAATAAATGTTTGTAATAATTATGCAAGTGTTATTTTTTAATTAAAAGTTTTATTTAATAAACATTTTAAATGTTCGTATTTACTAAACAATTTTATATAATACATGATTTATAGTTAAATGTTTTATTTACTAATCATGGTTTGTATATATAATATTTATAACACACGAATATTTAAAATTTGTGTTATTATTTACGTTTTACAAATATTTAAAAAAAACTAGCGCATGCAAAATGGGTCGCACTATCTGTGGCTCATTAAAGCCTTACATGTGTCCTCCTTATATAACATGTAGACATGTTATCGATTTGATTCAACAGAGCTTGAATGGTGTAGGATGCATTTGGTTACCTACATCATTTTTAGGCACATTGCATGTTTGTCCAAACTGGGTCTGGCTGAGCATATGCAGGGAAAAAACCAACATCTACATGTTGCCTGTATCTCCTCTAGTGTCGTGGAATTAACACGTCAGATGTCCTATTGAAAGGACTTAGTCATGGAGCCATCACTACGGGTTAGCTTGAAGGGGTTAAATCGGACAAGGGACACGGGAGTTTATACTAGTTCGGCTCCTTCGATGAAGGTAAAAGTCTACGTCTAGTTGTGATGGAAGTGATCGGGTTTCGATGACCAGGGAGCAAATACGCTTTGCCTGAGTCTCGAGTTGTTGTTTTTCTGCCCTGAACCGCCGCCGGGTCACCCCTTTATATATTCAGGAGGACCCCGGCCGGTCTATAGAGTCCCGAGGCTGGCTCATACAAGTGTCCGCCTCGGTCTCCCCTTTCCTATCTTACAACACAAGTTTATACAATCATGGCGGTTTACTATCATGGGCCCTAAATCGCCCGTGGGCTCTGGGCCTCTAAGCTTCATCAGTAAAGCGCCATCTTCTCAGTCTTCTTGAGTTTCAGTGTAGCTAAAGGTGAACCGGCCCCTCCTGGGCGGTTTACCCTTAGTAGTTATATCCCCGACATTAGGCCCCAGATTGATTTGAACCTGTTCATGTCAATCTTCAATCCTTAGAAAACCTATCTGAATTTCTAACAATTCTCTTAAACCGCCATATTGTCTTCTCCCTGTGAATTTGGGTGAACCGCCATGACGTCATCTTCTGTCACTGCAGTAAATCATTGTGATGTCATCCCTGTATAAAAAGATTTATGAAGATTCCCTTTTCTTTAATTAATTCCCGAAGATCGAGGCGATAGCTGCATCCTTTTTTGCCGCTTTAGACTCCTTGATTTTCGCGCCTGCCGTTTTATCCCTCTTCCTTTATAAATAAGACTGGGGCTCCTTCCATTTTCCCCCTTTCCTCTTCACGTCGTCTTCCTCCTCGCGACCCGAAGACCTCAAGCATTGCCGCCACCGCCGTCGTCGATCTTCAAGTCTGCACCAACTAGGCCGCTGCATCACCCTGTTCGTACCAGATCTCCTGTGATACTCCGCCGCTGCGTGGCCCTGGTAAATACTCCTTTCCTTTACTTATTAGATCTACATTAGGGGTTTGAAGTTTCTCCGGTGTTCGTCAGTGTTCATCAGTGTTTATCTGCTTTTCCTTTAGCATCTTACTGAATCTAGCTAGGCCTGATAGTTTCTCTTTGCGGCTGGATCTGTAGCTTTACTCTGTCGTACTACAACATCTTACTGTTCCTGGAGAGATCCTTATATGAACCTTTTCTGTTCTGCTTAACACCATTGTAGGGCTCAGAAAAATTTCTTTATTGAACGACGGTAGATCCAAAATTATATCACCATCTTGTGAAACTTGTTTCTGCAACACTTAGCAGATTTTCAGATTGGGTTCTGCCTCCCAAGGGCGGTTTAACTAGTAATTGATAATCCGTCATATGCCATTAGCACTCACTTAAACCGCCATCTAGACTTGAATAGCAATGCCCGGTTCACTTCATATGTACACTTTGATTAAATTGCCGGTTTAACATTGATAAACACACATGAACCGTCAATCGTAAACCGTCCATTTTCCTTTTACAGACCTTGTAAGATGACGAAGCAATTTGCTGCTTGCAACTGGGTTCCATCTCGGATCACAGAGACGCAAATCAATGGATATGTCACCACGGGCGCTTTAGCTCCAAAAATTGTCCTTCATTGGCGAGTTCCTGGCCCTGAGTGCCCTCCCGAGCCTCAAGATGGAGAAGTGATTGTGTTCATGCAACATCTAGCTCGAGGTTTTAGTCCCCCCGGATCAAAATTTTTCCGGGATGTACTTGCCAGCTTCCAACTCCATCCTCAAGACATTGGACCAAATTCTATGTCCAACATATCCGATTTCCAAGTATTCTGTGAGGTTTACTTGCAAGAAGAACCAACCGTTGATCTCTTTCGAGACCTCTTCCACTTAAACCGCCGGACCGAATTTTCTGACAGCCCCAATACTGAACTTGGTGGTGTGTCGATTCAAATGAGGAAGGAGGTTGAATTTCCTCACGCCAAACTTCACAGCCATCCAAAAGACTGGAACCAAACTTGGTTCTATTGTCAGAACACTGCCCCTGCTGAAGAAAATCCTTTGCCGGGCTACCGTCCGCACCGGCTTAGCAATAGCCACCCTTTACCTCAACGATTGTCTGCCAAAGAACGACAAGCCTATGCACCTCAACTCGCCAAACTCCGGGCTTTCCTTGCCAACGGTTTAACTGGTGTTGATCTCGTCCGCTGTTGGGTTTCATGGTGTATTCTACCTTTAAGCCGCCGCCCTGGATTGATGTGTGAATATACCGGCAAGACCAGTGACCCAAAACGGTTTAATGAAATAGAACTGACTGATGATGAAATTACTGAGAATGCAAAGAAAATGCTTGACGAACTGCTCGCCGTATGCACTCAAACTGGTCTGCGCCCCTTTTATGACTCCAACAAACCGCCGGCGGTAAAAACTTTAACCTTGTACTTTCCTGATCCTTCTCCGCTTTAACACTGCTATAATAACCCTTTGTGCAATCTCGCAGGACAATAGCTCCTTCTGGAAAAGGAAACCTCAAGACAAAACGGCCAAGGCTCCTCGTGTCAAGAGCAAGGTCACCAAGAGAGCTGTCAAGAAGAAAACTGCTGAGTCTTCTGTACCGCCAGAAGATGTCAATGACTCGACTGAAGAGGTAAAATTTAACTCCCTTGGCTTCTATTTCATACACCTTTTGATAATGATTACTCCCAGGATGATGCGGAGGCTAGCATGCAGATCATGTTGAGGTAGTTTGTCTTTCTTCTGACTCAGAACTTGTGCCGGTTCAAAGATTTCGCCGTGCAGTTCGGAAAGTGAAATGATCTCACCCTCTTGCTTAATTGGATCAAAAACTTTCTTTGAAGACACAGCAAACCGAAGGGCGTCGCACAACCCGGCACAGCGGTCAACAGGTCACTTCTTCCGGTTGACCTCATACACCAAACCGGAAACGTCGTCCAGAGGTTGCTTGTTCTCCTGAAAAACTTTATCCTTTGAAGGGTTTCTTCTGATGCCCTCCCAAACCATCTGATTCAAATTACCAGGTGTCTTCTAATTCGTCTGGCGGTTCATCAACCACTCAGCTGCCTCCACTGAAAACCGTCCCTGGGTAAGTATGCAACCCTCCATTTTTCCTTCATAATTCGGTTTATCGTGCTAATCCTTGTTTAAATATTAGTGCCCAAGCCCGTCTGAGCAAGTAGGCTAAGACCAGTGCCCCTACTGGCGAAATTGAACTGGAGGAGACTCTTGAAAATGCTGATGAAAATCTTGATATTATCATGGATGATTCTGTCCCACCGGAGCCAGCTACCAATGCTGATCCGCCGGAAGCTGATCCAACTACACACGTGGGCACATCAAGTCCACATGCTACACCTGCAAGTCCAGTTGTTGATCCGCTGAACTCAACTGCTAATCCGCCAAACCCTGCTACCACTCCAAACCCAGCCAAAGATGATGACGTTGTTGTTACTGGCACTGCTTATACCGCCCTGGGCAATCCAGTTATCTTGGCAAAACATACCGCCAAGGACGAGTTTGTTTCTATGGGCAAGGGGAAGACGGAGGCTGAGTTGTCAAAATATGCTAATCTTTCGGCCCAGGATCTTCATTCCGGATTCTTGAACCGGCTTTATACAAGCCGAGATTATGAAGCCGATTTGGTAAATCTGATGAAGGAACGCTATGAGGTGAACATTTTCATCCGTATCTTGTATCTTCACTGCCTTGTATCTTGTAGCCCCCAAGGGCCGGTTTAGTTTGCAAAGACAAACCAGGACTTTTGATCTTCCATACTGCACATTGTTGACTTTTCCTTGCTTATGTTCTTGAGCAAATATACATTAGCCCCCAAGTGCCATGATTGAAACTTGTATTAATCCTCGGGACTTTGAACAAGCAGTAGTAAAGAAGCAATCCGCATTAGCCCCCAAGAGCCAAGTGTATAACTAGTTGTATATTTGGGACTTTGATAAAATATTGATATGCTCCTCTGATTGTGGCAGGCTGATATAAACCATCAACGCACTCAAACTGCCGATCTTCAAGAAAATATCAAATCCCATCAAGAAGAATCTTCCAAGGCCAAAGATGAGCTAAGAGCCGCTTTAACTTCCACGGAACAACTTAAGGAAGGATTCAAGACTGAACGTGCCAATTCGGACACTGAGAGGGATACATTGCTGAAACGGGCTGAAGACGCCGAGTCAGCTCTTAAATCGGTGGCAGAAGAGCTTTCTGGATTGAAGCGCCAAGTTAATGCCATGACCTCTGCAGTATTTGGTAAGTACTCCTACCAAGGCATCTGAAATATCCATCTTGTAGGGTGCCGGTTTAAATATGAAATTCTTAAACCGTTGTAGGTAGCCGCATTGCTCATCTGGGCCCGGATGTACGGATGAAGCTTAAAGAAGCATATAATCTGATTGAACCACTGTATGCCGGTGCCCAAAGGGTTATCTACGCAGCATCCTACGACAATCCGGCCCCAACACTGATCAAGGACACTCTGGCAAGGCTATCCATGACACCAACATAGATAGAAGAGATGAAGCGATCCGCTGCCAGGGCTGGCGCTTTGGCACTCACCCGAGCCAAAGCGTGGATAGCCGACCTGGATCCGGTTGACCTCGCCAAAGGCTTTCCAAGCACACAAGAAAACGGGGCAGAGTTTGATGACGAAGCCCTTAAAAATGTGACAAGGGAAATGCGTCCTCTGGAGAGTCAGCTGGCAGAAGATGCTAACTTGACTGTTCACAGGTCTTATTATGATGCCAACAACAAACGGATTAACGCTGTCATGTTGGAAGTGCAAAATATTATTCCGCCAATCCGTAAGCACACTTATGGCCCTGACGTTGATCCTTTGGAACTTAGCAGTGAAGGGGCTGTCTTTCAGGCTTTAACCCGGATTGACTGGACCACCACGGACTTCCAGCCACTAGGTGGGGAGGAGGAGGCTGATCCGACGCCAAATGACCCATCAACTTCACATCAACATGGTAATGAGGCTTGATCCGGCAATCTGATTAATGCTCCATAAACTTTGTTCTGTTGGAAACAACACCATATTTTGGGCCTTAAAGCGCCTTGTAATAGGCTAGCGAAAATACTTTGATCTGTTGCCATCGTGCACTGGGATATACTTTTCCTTGATCCGCCATGATAATTTCAGTACTGGCTTATGTACTTTCACAATATTATGCAATCCCTGTGTCTACATAAGAAAAATCTGTCCAGGCGGTTTACCGCCGGACGGGTCAAAATTCCCAACACAACTTGGTAGACAACCATGGTTGCTATAAAGTAGCAATAATAAATCATACCTGTGATATGAAACTATGCTGTTGGTTTACCAATTTTGATTTTAGTAAGGGTGAAAACCCAACTTCCACCATGCAATGCTGGTATATATGATATAGAACCGGGTTGTGATGAACACCGGATGATTGCTGGAGACAAGGTGTCAGAGCCAGACCGGTTTGAAGGATGCCGAGTTACCTTTAATTGTATGCTTTAACAGAAAAAATCCGTAAGCCACACCGGGTTAAGAAACACCGGGTTAACATATATATTATGAAAGAATAAAAACTTGGCAAGAAGCAAACAAAAAACCATGTAGTCAAGGCTTTTCAAGGGCTGCCAGGCCCAAATGGAAGCTTTTCATGGGCTACCAGGCCACTGAGTTAAACCATCTTGACAAAGCCTTTTAAGATGGGCCTCCAACTAACCAATCATCGTTTTAACTTTGACAAGTTCAGGGTCTCAATGAGAGTAACTGTCAAATGTTCGACGGGTCATGCCAGGATTACCTCGATAGGGGTGGCTTACTTGATGAAGGCAGGTTAACCCGCGGTTTTAGGTGAATACACCAGGCTTCCAAGCCATGGGTCGATACCCGGCTACAAGGGTCCTTTCAAACTCTTTGGTATTTGACACAAAGAGCCCCTAAGTAACTTTGTGAGCTGTGCTCAATGGGTGCCTATGTTTGAGTCGTGCTTTGAGCAACCAAACTCTCTTTGGTCCCTTGGGTGTGAAGCTCCCAAGCTAGGTGGTGGCATGATAGCCGGTTTAACAGGTAGTACTTCGCTTTATTAGCTGAAGCCCCCAAGTAAACAGAGATTTGAAGAAAACGACGGAGATCCTGCTTAATAGCAAGGATGCCGGTTTATTATATTGGTCATAATATATACATTGTTGAAATATGTACATAAGAAAAGCCTGTGGCTTCAAGTGTAATAAGGCCGTATGAGAGCTACGTTCCATGGCCGCCGGGTCTCCTCCTCAGAGTTGCGTGACTCGAACGTCAATGAGGTAGTATGATCCGTTGTGCAGATTTTTGCTGACCACAAAGGGCCCTTCCCAAGGTGGGGATAACTTGTGCATATCGGTCTGGTCTTGGATGAGCCGGAGCACCAAATCGCCTTCTTGAAAGGTTCTTGTCTTAACCCGGCGGCTGTGATAACGCTGCAGGTCTTGTTGATAAACTGCCGACCGAGCCAAAGCCATGTCCCGTTTCTCACCTAACAGGTCCAGCGCCTCTTGGCGTGCTTGCTCGTTGTCCGCTTCAACATAATTCGCAACCCGGGGCGAGTCGTGACGAATATCACTTGGGAGCACGGCCTCAGCCCCGTAAACCATGAAAAAAGGTGTATAACCCGTAGATCGGTTTGGGGTGGTATTTATACTCCATAACTCAGATGGTAATTCTTCCACCCAACAACCCGGCATCCGCTTCAAAGGGACCATAAGCCGAGGCTTGATACCCTTCAGGATCTCTTGATTCACGCTCTCAGCTTGACCATTAGACTGGGTGTGAGCCACAGACACTACATCAAGCCGGATGTGCTCTCGTTGGCAAAACTCCTTCATCTCACCTTTAGAAAGGTTCGTACCATTATCTGTGATGATGCTGTGTGGAAAACCAAAACGGAAAATAATATTTTTCAGAAATTGAACCGCCGTGGCTGCATCACACTTACTGACGGGCTCCGCTTCAACCCATTTAGTGAACTTGTCCACCGCCACCAACAGGTGGGTCTTCTTATCATTGGAGCGCTTAAAGGGTCCAACCATATCAAGCCCCCAAGTAGTAAACGGCCAAGTGATGGGAATCATGCGTAACTCTTGAGCCGGAACATGAGCTCGACGTGAAAACTTCTGACAAGCGTCACACTGCTTTACCAGATCCTCCGCATCAGAATGAGCTGTCAACCAGTAGAACCCATGACGGAAAGCTTTAGCCACCAAGGATTTTGAACTGGCATGGTGACCGCAATCCCCTTCATGGATTTCACGTAGAATCTCTTGTCCTTCTTCAGGAGAAACACAACGTTGGAATACGCCTGAAATGCTAGAGCGGTGTAACTCGCCATTGTGAACAACCATAGACTTGGACCGCCGGATTATCTGCCTGGAGAAAAGCTCATCATCTGGTAACTCGCCCCGGTTCAGATACGCCAAATATGGAACCGTCCAATCCGGAGTGGCATGTAAAGCAGCTACCAATTGGGCCTTCGGATCAGGAACAGCTAAATCCTCCTCTGTAGGCAACTTTACAGACGGGTTATGCAAGATATCTAGAAAGGTATTGGGTGGTACCGGTTTACGCTGAGATCCCAGCCGGCTTAGAGCATCTGCTGCTTCATTCTTGCGCCGGTCAATGTTCTCCACCTGATAACCCTTAAAGTGACCTGCTACAATATCCAGCTCGCGCCTATAAGCCGCCATGAGTGGGTCCTTAGAATCCCAAGTACCAGAAACTTGTTGAGCCACCAGATCAGAATATCCAAAACATCGAACCCGGCTTAAGTTCATTTCCTTAGCCACACGGAGACCGTGGAGTAAGGCCTCGTACTCTGCTGCATTGTTAGTACAAGGAAACATTAAGCGGAGAACATAACAAATTTTATCACCTCGAGGGGAAGTAAGGACAACCCCAGCCCCCGAGCCTTCCAATTGCCTGGACCCATCAAAGTGAATGGTCCAATATGTATTATTCGGTTTGTCCTCTGGTTCCTGTAACTCGGTCCAATCATTGATGAAGTCATCAAGCGCCTGAGATTTGATGGCCGTTCGTGGCATATACTTCAACCTACGTGGACCAAGCTCAATTGCCCACTTCGCAACCCGGCCAGTTGCTTCTCTATTCTGGATTATATCGCCCAAAGGAGCAGAACTAACCACTGTGATAGGATGGCCTTGAAAGTATTGTTTGAGCTTCCTACTTGCCATAAAAACTCCATACACCAGCTTCTGCCAATGCGGATATCTTTGCTTTGATTCGATCAGTACCTCACTGATATAATAAACTGGCCGTTGAACCGGATATTCTTTTCCAGCCTCCTTACGCTCAACCACAATTGCCACACTGATCGCACAGGCATTGGCAGCCACGTACAATAATAGAGGCTCATTATCAACCAGAGCAGCAAGGACGGGCGGTTCAGCCAGCTGTCGCTTCAAATCCTCAAATGCCGCATTGGCGGCGTTACTCCAGACGAAGTTATCCTTCTTCTTCAACATCTGATACAGGGGAATCGCCTTCTCTCCCAAACGGCTGATAAACCAGCTGAGGGCTACAATCCGGCCTGCCAGACGCTGAACAACATTGATACACGCCGGTTTAGCCAAGGATGTTGTCGGTGTCAAAACCGGAGGATCTCGGGTAGGGGGTCCCGAACTGTGCGTCAAGGTCGGATGGTCACAGGAGACAAGGGACACTTTATTTTACCCAGGTTCGGGCCCTCTCGATGGAGGTAAAATCCAACTCCTGCTAGATTAATATTGATGATATGGGTAGTACAAGAGTAGATCTACCACGAGATCAAGGAGGCTAAACCCTAGAAGCTAGCCTATGAGTATGATGATGGTTATGATGATTGTGATGATTGTCCTACGGACTACAACCCTCCGGTTTATATAGACACCGGATAGGGTTAGGGTTACACAGAGTCGGTTACATTGGTAGGAGATCTTGAATATCCGCACGCCTAGCTTACCTTCCACACCAAGGAAAGAACCTTCCGGACACGGGACGGAGTCTTCAATCTTGTATCTTCATAGTCCTGGAGTCCGGCTGAAGGTATAGTCCGGCTATCCGAACACCCCCTAATCCAGGACTCCCTCAGTAGCCCCTGAACCAGGCTTCAATGACGACGAGTCCGGCGCGCAAATTTTCTTCGGCATTGCAAGGCGGGTTCCTCCTCCAAGTTCTTCAAGAAGATAATAAACACCCAAAATAGTGTCCGGCTCTGCAAAACAAGTTTCCACGTATTGCCATATAGAGAATAATACAAACACAAATCAAATCTGCTGACGTATTCCGCAGTGCGTCATAACACTGCGACCAAGTCCTCTGTATGGATTATTTTGTTCCACCGCGGCACGTTCAACGAGGCGGTTTCCTTGGCACGTCTTGTCGAAGCAGAGATCGCGTGCCCCTTTTAACGGGATTCTCATTAATACGGACGCGGGTAACCCAACCGTGCCATTTACCACGGCGTTTGAGCGGCAAGCGAGTTTTATTAGGTAGGTGGGGACGCATAACGGCATCAGCCTATATAAGGGGATAAAGATCCACCTCTTTCACCTACGCCTTCTTCCTCCTTTGCCCATCCATCTCCTGCACACTCAAGCTCCAACGCCCCGCTCTTTCTTCCCCAACTTGCTCCAGTGATGTCCGGAGCGGGTGGCAAGTGGATGGCTTCCTCCGTTACGGAGTGTCAAATCAAAAAGCTTAGGAAGGCCGGATATCTGTCCAAGGACATCCCGCACCGGCTTCCCGAGGCGGGGCAGCTTCTTCCCACCCCAAGTCCCAATGAGAGGGTAGTTTTTCTTCCCCACTTCCTCCGCGGACTGGGTTTTCCACTCCACCCTTTTGTCCAGGGGCTCATGTTCTACTACGGCCTGGACTTCCATGATCTGGCCCCGAACTTTGTCCTCAACAACTCGGCGTTCATCGTCGTGTGTGAGGCCTTTCTCCGCATCCGCCCCCACTTCGGCCTCTGGCTCAAGAGCTTTAACGTCAAGCCTAAGGTGGTGTCCAGCACCCAGACGGAGTGCGGAGGTGCTATGGCCGGCAAGATGGCCAACGCCCTCTGGTTCGATGGCTCCTTTGTGGAGTCCTTAAAGGGGTGGCAGGCAGGGTGGTTTTACATCACCGAGCCACGCGACTCGAAATGGGTTGCGGCCCCCGAGTTCCGATCCGGACCCTCCACGCGGCTCATGTCCTGGAAAGAGACGGGCCTATCATGGGGCAACGAAGAAGAAGTGACCGGATTGCAAACCTGCATCCAGTCCTTGATGAGCAAGCCAATCTGGCATGTTAATATCATCCAGGTCATGCTCGTCCGCCGGATCCTCCCGTGCCAAGAACGGGATTTCACTTTGTGGGAATTTGACCCGGCGCAGCACCAAACCCTCAATAGGCTCTTCGACACGACGTATGAAGACGTCTAGAAGGTGCTAACCAAAGGCGCCGAGTGCCCCACATCCGCTTCCGAGGATCGCGGATACAGCTCGCAGCGCGACGCTCGCGAGGTAAGCCATCTGTACCTTTTACAGGTTCGTTTAAGACCTTCTTCATAGATTAACTCCATGTGGGATCGAAAAACTCCCTTTGCCTTTGACAGGCGTGGCTGAAGATAGCCGGACCAATCAACTGTCCGGCTCCTCTGCCCGAAGACCAAGCCTCAGCTCTCCTAGAGAAGCTGCTGGCTCCGGCGCCTTATGTGGTGCCGGAGAAGAAGGTCAAGAAGAAGAAGACCACCGGGACTCGAAAGAGTGCCCGCAATATGGTGGTGTCGAGCTCGTCATCTGGCGAGTCTGCGACGCCCTCCTCTCGTGAAAACGAGGAGGAGGAAGAAGGAAGCTCTCCCCCTCCAGCGAGGGGAGCGAAGAAGAAGAAGGCCGCCCCAATGGGGGGGGCCGAGGGGTCGAGGAAAAGGAAGACCCCTCCGCCGGACTACTCCCTCGACGCCGAAGAGGGTGGAGAGGAGTGGCCGGACAGAACCAAGCGTCCGGCGATATCGTAAGTATTTACATACCAGAATGACTCATAGTATCTTCAAGTGCGCAGCTTACCCTAATGTCGAATGTTATTTGTGCAGCCCGCCCCTGGCCGGACTCGACGATTCGTCGAGCGGCTCCCTGGATTCGTCGGACATAAACTCTGTTCCGCCCGCAGTCTCCCCCAGCGGGGCGGACGACGCCGAAGTGGTGCCCCGCGAAACAGGGCAGGAGGAGGTGGTCCTGGAGGAGCCGCAAGGCAATCCTCCGGACCCCAGGAGTAAAGGGGATGAAACCCCCCAGGGCTCCAAGTCCGGCTTTGTGCCGGACACCGCGCCGGACTCAACAGCCCTGGTACGCGGTAGGCGAACTCCTTCCAAGAGGAGTAAGCCGTCTGAGCCGGCGACCTCTGTCCAACCAGAGGCGCCGGACAATCTGCTGGTGGCGCTTGAGGGTGCCACCATCGAAGAGGAGCACCGTACTGTTATGAGTACGGTAATCCAAAGGGTTCAGTCCGCCAAGAGCGGACTGACTAAAGCTTGCGCTAGCCTTCTAACAGGCTTCGAGGTAAACAGAAAATGTGTTAAATTATTTACCGCATAGACAGTAGCCCCTGATGCTCTGTTCGGTGTTCGGAAAAGAAAAGCCGAATAGAGGATCTATAAAATTTCGCAGGAGTCTAACAATAAAAGGTCAAATATGCGTTTGCAGGCTTCCCTGCTGTCCACCGCCGCACTGATTGCGCAGGTGGAAGTCCTTAAAAAGGACCTCGAGCGGTCCGAGCAAGAGCTCGGCCTTGCCAAAAGGCAGCTCGAGGAAAAGGAAGGTAAGAAATACCCCTTAAAAAAGGTGCCTATAGAGAGGCTTGATTGCAAAAAGAAATAACAGGATTGTACTGCTTATTGTAGGGGCCACAACCGAGGTGGCAACCTTGAAGCAGGCGCTGGCTGAGGCCGAGAAGAAAGCGGCCGAGGAGCGCGCCAAGCGAGAAAGGTTTGGGGTCCAAGTCGGCGAGGTGCAGCAAGAGCTGCAAGCTCTCATGAAGAAACATGAGGGTTTGGAGCTTGAGGCAAAAACGCAAGCATCCGAGCTCTCGTCGGCTATTGAGACCACCAAGAGTGCCAAGGCCGAAGCGCAAAAGGCCCTCCAAGAGTTGGAGGATGTAAAAAAGAGAGCAGCGGGTAAGGCATTCTCAATGCGAAGTAGGAATATAAAAGTAAATTACCTATTACTTACCCGAATCCGGAGTTCTCCAGGGGCGTTCTTCGATCTTCCCCGCAGCGCATCCGACGCCGCCGCGTTCTACCGAGCTGAAGAAGGCAGCTCGACGGAGAGTGTGTTCTGGTCTCAGTATTCTGAGGCCGGACACCCTGTGCCCTTGAGCGATCAGCTAAAACAGCTGGCCGAGCTCCACAAGGCGGCCGAACAGGCCATGGAGGGCTTATTAGTTCGGCTGTGGCCTAGAGAGGCCCTGCCTGGGAGCTATTTCGGGCTAGTACGGCGGCTGGTGGAGGCCTGTCCATGGCTTGAACTCGTCAAGCGCTCCGTCTGCATTGATGGTGCCCGGAGGGCCCTTGCCCGTGTAAGGGTACACTGGGGTAAGATGGACGGAGAGAAGCTGGTGAAGGACGGGCCGCCGCAGGGGAAGGGGCATCGCAAGCCCGAGAACTACTACAAGGAAGTTCTTGCCGGAGCCCGCCTTGTCGCGGATGAATGTACAAAAGATGTAATTTTTGAATAAACTCGCCCGTTCGTGTCCTGTGCGCTGAAAACTTGTTCATATGCGCTAAGCAATGCTTGTTTAATTTAAAATATTATTTTCTGTGCGGTTGTTTATCAAAAATTGAGAGATGGCCAGTCGTCGGCTTCTGCCCCCATGCCACTAGTGCTGGGGTGTTCGGGATAAACCTGAGGGCTCTTGTTCCCATAGTTGGGTCCTTCGAGGGAGGCCCTCAGCACAACGAACCAGGCAATCGGACTATAATGCTTGAACACTCTCACTTAGCCATAGAACGTTATAATTTTAAATTTCGGCGAAGCCCCTAGTTCGGAAGGCCGAATTCGGGGCGCTATCCACGCCTTTGGCCGGACTTAACCAGCTCCTCGCTCGAAGCGGCATAAGCCTTTAAGGACTCGAAAAACCTCTCGAACAGCGACCGGTCCCACGCCTTATCATGACAGTCTGTTTTAGCTTTCTCCACTGAGGTGCTCGCCCACCTGATCTGGGGCACAATCGCAGTGGTTCTCCTAGTGCTACCTTAGCCGATATAGCGGAACGTAAGGCACCAAAACATAGGAGCCGAGCAAACCCACCATATGACCAAAATCATGACTCGGAGCCGATGCATATAATGCTATAAGTTCGGGGTGCCGCACTTGTGAAAGTGGACGGACTTCTCACACCAGATAGAAGGGTAATAAAGCCCCTGGCGTGGTTTGCCGTACCACGGTGTACGGGTGCGATCATGTTATTGAATAACATATGTATATTAAAAGAAGATAATGCAAAAAATAGACAAAAAGCTATGCATTATTTATAAGGAGGCTGTTTATTCAAGCCGAACGATACAAGTAGTGCGATAAAAAAAAATTTAGACTATTTAACATGTCCTGACCAGGCGCAGGCCGCATAATTTAGAAACAGATATATCGCTCGAAATAGAGACCACCTGAGAGTTCCATGATGCAGCGTTGTTTTGTCTGCTTTCCTGGGTCTTGTATCGTCTGTACGGCAGCAAGGCCGAACACTTTATCCAGAGTATGGAGTCCTGAAAGAAAAGAAGAATCCGGCAGCCCCTAGTACGTTTGACGCCGTATTGTTGGCATGCCGTTTGATGTGCCCCTTCCCCTATGCCCATGGAATTTTAAGGGCGTAATTGTGTACTCGAGGTACTAGCTCCGCTATGTAGCGATGGCTGGGGTTGGGGCCGTATTGCTACGCTTGCTCCGAACGCGCCAGTCGGTCTTGCTGCGGGTTACTCTGGGCGCGTTTTGCTTTGTCTGGCTTTGTAGCGGCCGGACTCGAGAGTTGCCTTAAGAGGCTGCTTTGCACTTCCTCTGCGAGGGCCGCCGTGTGCTCCTCCGTACGGATGGAGCGTTCGGTGTTTCCGCTGACCGTGATTACACCTCGAGGACCTGGCATCTTGAGCTTGAGATATGCGTAGTGCGGCACCGCATTGAATTTAGCGAATGCGGTTCGTCCAAGCAGAGCATGATAGCCACTACGGAACGGAACTATGTCGAAGATTAACTCTTCGCTTCGGAAGTTGTCCGGAGATCCGAAGACCACATCGAGTGTTATGGAGCCTATGCAATTGGCCTCTACACCTGGGATGACGCCTTTAAAGGTCGTCCTTGTGGGCTTGATCCTTGATGGATCTATGCCCATTTTCCGCACTGTATCCTGGTAAAGCAGGTTCAGGATACTGCCGCCGTCCATGAGGACTCTTGTAAGGTGAAATCCGTCAACAATTTGGTCAAGAACCAATGCGGCGAAACCGCCGTGACGGATGCTAGTGGGGTGGTTCCTTCGATCAAAGGTGATCGGGCAAGAGGACCATGGGTTGAACTTTGGGGCGACTGGCTCCATCGCGTATACGTCGCGTAGCGCACGCTTCCTCTCCCGCTTGGGAATGTGAGTCGCGTATATCATGTTCACCATCCGCACTTGTGGGGGAAACCCCTTCTGTCCATTGTTGTTCGGCGGCCTGGGCTCCTCCTCGTCGTCGCTGTACAGCCCCTTGTCTTTGTGTTCGGCTCTTAACTTGCCTGCCTGCTTAAACACCCAACAATCCATGTTGGTGTGATTGGCTTGCCTTTCGAGGGTGCCATGAATCTGGCACGAGCGGTCGAGTATCCGGTCCAAACTGGACGGGCCTTGGGTATTTCTTTTTAAATGGCTTTTTCGGCTGACCGGATTTATGGCCTCTGAATCCGGCATTTACTGCCGTATCTTCATTACTGTCGCTGCTAACGCGGCGTTTCTGTTTGTTCCGTCGTGACCTGCCACCTTTGTCCTTGGTATCCGAATTACCTTGCTTCTTCGATAAGTTGTTGCTGCGAGCTAGCTAGCTATCTTCGCCCACGCAAAAGCGGGTCATGAGTGTCGTGAGGTCTGCCATTGATTTCGGCTTCTCCTGTCCCAGGTGTCGGGCCAACCATTCGTCGCGGATGTTGTGTTTGAAGGCCGCTAGGGCCTCTGCATCCGGACGATCGACTATCTGATTTTTCTTTGTTAGGAACCGTGTCCAGAATTGTCTGGCCGATTCTTCTGGCTGCTGAATTATATGGCTTAGGTCGTCGGCGTCTGGTGGCCGCACATAGGTCCCTTGAAAGTTATCGAGGAATGCGGCCTCCAGGTCGTCCCAAGAGCCGATTGAGTCCGCTGGGAGGCTGTTAAGCCAGTGCCGGGCTGGTCCCTTAAGCTTAAGGGGTAAATATTTGATGGCATGCAAATCATCGCCACGTTCCATGTGGATGTGGAGGAGATAGTCCTCAATCCATACTGCCGGATCTGTCGTACCATCGTACGACTCGATATTGACGGGTTTGGAACCCTCTGGGATTCTATGATCCATTACTTCGTCTGTGAAGCATAGTGGGTGTGCGGCACCCCTGTACTGGGCTATGTCAAGACGCGGTTCGGAGGAGCTGTGCCTGTTGTGTTCGGCCCGGCCGGATTTATTATGTCCAGGGTGAAAATTATCACGTGCCGTCAGGCGTCCGCGCGATCCATAGATTGATCTTGTTTGCCTTGCTTTGTCCTCCAGGATGTCTCGCAGGTCTGGCTTGTTTTCCCGTGCCTTGGTGAAGCGGCTGCGGGGCATGGTTTGTTTGAATGTTCTACAGGCTTCTCTGTCGCGGCCGCGAGGTGGCCGATCTGCCATGTCTTGTGCTTCCTCCTCTGATTGGGGTAATGGCCTGCGCTTGGGATAATTCTTGGAGGGGCATCCGAGTTCGTACTCTTCGGCCGCAAGGACTTCAGTCTATCTGTCAGCTAGCAGATCTTGATCAGCTATAAGCTGTTGCTGCTTTTTCTTTAGGGTGTTTGCGGTGGCTAAAAGCCTGCGTTGAAAGCGCTCTTGTTCGGCGGGGTCTGATGGTACGACGAATTCATCATCGCCGAGGCTTGCCTCGTCTTCGGAGGGAGGCATGTAGTTATCATCCTCGACCTCTCGCTCTGCCGTTCCCTCGTGAGGGCGGTCTTCTCCATCTTCCTGCGCCGAATCTTGCTGGTTTTGGTGTTCTTCGACACTGTTCGGGGTAGTATTGTCTCCCGTGTCGGAATCACCGTTTCTGCTGTGGCGGGATTTAGAGCGGCACCGCTGACGCCGGCATTTTGGAGGCTTTTTCGAGGTGCCATCCTCCGCTGTTCCATCGCCGTCTCCATCTTTTGGAGCATCCACCATGTATATGTCATATGATGAGGTGGCCGTCCAGCGCCCTACAGGTGCTGGTTCTTGTTCGTCTCCTCCTTCGTCATCCATACCGTCGAAGTCTTCGGAGCCGAAGTCGAGCATGTCGGGTATATCGTTGACAGCGGCTATTAAGTGGGTGGTGGGTGGGCTTTGAATTTCTTCATCGTCCGAATCCCAACCTCACAGGCCATAGTTCGGCCTGGGCTCTCCTGACAAAGAGAGAGACTTGAGAGAATTCAGGATATCACCGAAAGGTGAGCACTGAAAGATGTCCGCGGCGGTGAGCTCCTTTACAGGCGCCCAATCTGATTCGATTGGCAGGGTGCGGGAGCCTCGGAGTTTGGAGAAGAATCCGGCTCCTCAGAGTCATGGGCCATGCGGAGTGCGGGACATGCGTTCAGCTCAATGGCTTTTAAGATCACAGCCTCCGAGGTGACGTCCAACCGTTCACCCTCAAAGGACGCAGCGGGCTCCGAGTCGAGGATCGGGGCCGGAGCGTATGCGGCCTCCAGGACACTGTTTGGAGGCAGAGCTATATCATGCCCCTCGGGATAGTGCGGCGCGCTTGGCTGTGGCTCGAATCCGTCAAAGATCAAGTCTCCGCTGATATCTGCCGTGTAGTTTAAGCTTCCAAACCTGACTTGACGGCCAGGGGCGTAGCTTTCGATCTGCTCTAGATGGCCAGGCGAGTTGGCCCGCAGAGCGAAGCCGCCGAAGACGAAGATCTGTCCGGGGAGAAAAGTCTCACCCTGGACCTCATCGTTGCTGATGATCAAAGGAGCATCGGGCGTAAAGGCGACGACACAGTGGAACTCTCAATGAAAGCACCAATGTCGGTGTCAAAACCGGCGGATCTCGGGTAGGGGGTCCCGAACTGTGCGTCAAGGTCGGATGGTAACAGGAGACAAGGGACACTTTATTTTACCCAGGTTCAGGCCCTCTCGATGGAGGTAAAACCCTACTCCTGCTAGATTAATATTGATGATATGGGTAGTACAAGAGTAGATCTACCACGAGATCAAGGAGGCTAAACCCTAGAAGATAGCCTATGCGTATGATGCTGGTTATGATGATTGTGATGATTGTCCTACGGACTACAACCCTCCGGTTTATATAGACACCGGATAGGGTTAGGGTTACATAGAGTCGGTTACATTGGTAGGAGATCTTGAATATCCGCATGCCTAGCTTGCCTTCCACGCCAAGGAAAGAACCTTCCGGACACGGGACGAAGTCTTCAATCTTGTATCTTCATAGTCCTGGAGTCCGGCTGAAGGTATAGTCCGGCTATCCGAACACCCCCTAATCCAGGACTCCCTCAGATGTGATCGCTTTGATTTTTTCCGGATTGGCCTCAATGCCTCTGTTGGACACAAGAAAACCCAAGAGCTTGCCTGCCGGAACACCAAAAACGCATTTGTCTGGGTTGAGCATCATTTTGTAAAGCCGAAGATTGTCAAACGTCTCCTTGAGATCATCTATCAAGGTTTCCTGCTTCCTGGAGTTTACCACAATATCATCCACATAGGCATGAACATTACGCCCGATCTGCTTGTGAAGACAATTTTGCACACAACGCTGGTAGGTTGCTTGGGCACTCTTGAGCCCAAAGGGCATAGAAACATAGCAGAAGGCTCCAAAGGGAGTGATGAAGGCTGTCTTCTCCTGGTCCTTCACTGCCATTTTAATCTGATGATAACCTGAATAAGCATCCAGGAAACTCAGGCGCTCACAACCTGCTGTCGCATCAATGATCTGATCAATACGCGGGAGAGCAAAAGGATCTGCCGGGCAGGCCTTGTTCAAATCTGTGTAGTCCACACACATACGCCAAGTGTCGTTTTTCTTAAGAACGAGCACCGGATTAGCCAACCACTCGGGATGAAATACTTCGACGATAAACCCAGCCGCGAGTACCCGGGCTACCTTTTCGCCAATGGCCTTGCGTCTTTCTTCGTTAAAACGGCGAAGGAACTGCTTGACCGGTTTAAACTTGAGATCAATATTGAGAGTGTGCTTAGCGAGTCCCCTCGGTACACCTGGCATGTCAGAAGGCTTCCATGCAAAAATGTCCCGGTTCTCACAGATGGACTCGATGAGCGCGCTTTCCTATTTCGGATCCAGATTGGCACTGATACTAAACTGTTTGGATGAATCACCAGGGACAAAGTCAACGAGTTTAGTCTCATTAGCCGGTCTAAACGTCAGGGCCGGGTCATGCTCAGTTGTGGGCTTCTTTAGAGGGGTCATGTCCGCCGGATCAACATTGTCCTTATAAAACTTCAGCTCCTCTGCAGCACAAACCGATTCAGCATAGGCCGCTTCACCTTCCTCACAATCCAAAGCAATCTTTCGACTTCCATGTACTGTGATCGTCCCCTTATAACCCGGCATTTTGAGCTGTAAATAGACATAACAGGGTTTCGCCATGAATTTCGTGTAAGCCGGCCATCCAAATAGCGCGTGATATGGACTCCAGATTTTCACCACCTCAAAGGTCAATGTTTCAGACCTGAAATCATACTCATCTCCAAACACAACTTCCAAAGCAATCTTTCCAACAGGGTATGCCGATTTACCTGGTACTACACCATGAAAAACAGTGTTTCACGGTTTAAGATTCTTATCTGTCAACCCCATGCGACGGAAAGTCTCATAGTACAGGATGTTGATACTGCTCCCTCCATCCATCCGAACTTTGGTAAACTTATAACCCCCCACCTGAGGTGCTACCACCAAAGCTAGTTGACCCGGATTGTCAACCTGGGGTGGGTGGTCCTCTCTGCTCCACACAATGGGCTTCTCAGACCATCGTAGATAATGTGGCACGGCCGGTTCAATAGCATTAACTGCCCTCTTGTGAAGCTTCTAATCCTACTTGCACAGGCTAGTAGTGAACACATGATACTGTCCGCTGTTCAACTGCTTGGGGTGACTTTGGTAACCTGACTGCTGCTGATTCCCTTGGTTATTCTGCTGGCTATTACCATGGTTGTTCTGAAGGCCCTGGTTATTCTGAAATCCAGAGCTTGAACCGCTGCCCCCATGGAAACCGGGACCTGAACCGCCCGACGGACCCTGATCGTACCGGTAGAGATCAGAGTTTTTGAACTCCTTCATTATGTGACAATCCTTCCAAAAATGTGTGGAAGGGCCCTCCTTGGTTCCATGCTTTGGGCAGGGCTGGTTTAACAAGCGCTCCAGATTCATCCCTCCACCGCGTTGGGGCGGTTTACCTTTACGACGCTGCATATTTGTGTTAGCCACAAAGTCTGAACTATTCGCTTTGCACTTACCATTATTCCCATGGCCTCCTTGGTTGTGGTGCTGTCCTTTTGCACTGCCGTTCTTCTTTCCCTTCTCCGGTTTCTCCTCATCAGACTCGGGATCCTTGGTATTATCCGAATCGGCATATTTTACCAAGGCTGCCATAAGTATTCCTATGTCATTGCAGTGGCGCTTGAGCCGTCCCAACTTCATCTTGAGTGACTTAAACCGGCAATTACGCTCCAGCGTTAAGATCGCTTGGCCAGCATTAATCCGGTTTGACGAATGCAAAACTTCTGAAACCCGACGCACCCAATGAGTTGTCGACTCGTTCTCCCCTTGAACACAGGCATCCAGATCCACAATGGTCATAGGCTGTTTGCAGGTGTCTTTAAAATTGGCTATAAATTGGGCCTTCAACTAACCCCATGACTCGATGGAGTTAGCTGATAGGTTTTTCAGCCAAGTACGGGTTGTCCCCTCCAACATCATTGTGAAATATTTTGCACAGGCCGCTTCATCCACCTCCAGCATCTCCATCTCCATCTCATAACTCTCGATCAACGCCTCAGGTGGCTGATCAGCAGTGTAATTTGGTACCTTCCATGGACCTTTGAAATCCTTAGGCAGTCGTACGTTACGGAGAGCCGAAATAAGACTTGGCACCCCCCAGGAACTGAAAGCAACTACAGTGCCTCGGTCTATCGACGCCGTTGGCTGAATTGGGGCGGTTTGATAGCGATCCGCATGTGGTGCTGCCCAAGCGGCCTCCCTTCATGCTCTGCCATTATCCACCACATCCTGAGCATTTATCTCACCGTGCACCGCATTACGGCGCCGGGCGCTGCTAGACACTTCCGGTTCATCCATGTGCCTGCTGTAGCTTTTGCTTGGATGGGGGGGGGGGGCGAATGAATTCTATCCTTGCTATAGGAATAAGCCTGCTGCTGCACCATGGCGGTTTGAAGAAGATCCTTGGCCCGCCGTGTCTCAATCGCTGCCAGTGAATCGCCCTCCATCGGAATAGCCGCCAGGCGAGATGCTGCAGCAATCATATTATCCAAAGGGCTTGAAAAGTGACCTGGCGGTGTTGGCACATATGGCGGCGGGCTGTTCGTTCGTCGAGGTGGTTCTGTCATGCATCGCTAATCCGGCGCCGCTCTAGGCGCATCGGTCCGGTTTACGGCTGCCGGATTACTTGTCCCAGCCCCAGGCGTATTAAAGAGCTTCAAACCTTCAAAGACCGGTGGCATACGCGATCGGTACTTCCGTCGCATTACCTCATTTGATGCATTCTGATCCAACACGAGCCGGTAATTCTGTGCCTGTATCAGCTGTGACTGGGCATCCAAAGCGGCCCGTTCTTCAGCCATCCTAGCATCCTCAGCTGCCAGGTCCTCCTTAGCCTGTGCTATCTGGTCTTTCAGCTTCGCAACGTCCGCATTATGATGGTCCTACGTCTCCGGGGTAACTACCGTGGTTAATAAGGTCGCCCAGGCATCCATTAGATCGGAGAGAACTTGAGCCGGCCGGCGCACCGGGCCTCCTGCCGCGGCCGCTGTTGAAGACTGCAAAGTGGGTTGTGTTCCGGCCATGTATACTGCAACCCGACTTGGCGGTTCTAGGAGATCCGGAATACTGTCGTCGTTGAAATATCCTTTGAACCCATCGTCATGAATTTGGTATAAGGACTCGGTTTCACCGATGGATGACTCGCTGTCGGAGTAAACAGCCGTCTCGCCTTCAGACACCGATTCAGATCTGGTCCCATGGACACAACCTACGAACACACGCTTCATGGCAGGCTTAACACGGGCAAGGCATGCGCGCTGAGCTGTTTTGATGAGGTCGGCGTAGATGTCCAGCTCAGGGCCCAGTTCGCCGATCTTGCCGATGAAGACATGAATTCCTCCAAAGGGGACCCGGTATCCGTACTCAATTGAGCCGGTATCGGGGCCCCTCCCTTCGTCGTCGATGTAGAGCCTGCCGCGACGACTCTTGGTCATCCGGCCAACCGCGTACCCTTTGAGTCCTTCAAAGCTACCGTTCAGGAACTCGAAACCATCGTGCGATAGCCCCACGGTGGGCGCCAACTGTCGTGGAATTAACACGTCAGATGTCCTATTGAAAGGACTTAGTCGTGGAGCCATCACTACGAGTTAGCTTGAAGGGGTTAAATCGGACAAGGGACACATGAGTTTATACTAGTTCGGCCCCTTCGATGAAGGTAAAAGCCTACGTCTAGTTGTGATGGAATTGATCGGATTTCGATGACCAGGGAGCGAATACGCTTTGCCTGAGTCTCGAGTTGTTGTTTTTCTGCCCTAAACCGTCGCTGGGTCACCCCTTTATATATTCAGGAGGACCCCGGCAGGTCTATAGAGTCTCGAGGCTGGCTCATACAAGTGTCCGCCTCGGTCTCCCCTTTCCTATCTTACAACACAAGTTTATACAATCATGGCGGTTTACTATCATGGGCCCTAAATCGCCCGTGGGCTCTGGGCCTCTAAGCTTCATCAGTAAAGTGCCATCTTCTGGGTCTTCTTGGGTTTCAGTGTAGCTAAAGGTGAACCGGCCCCTCCTGGGTGGTTTACCCTTAGTAGTTATATCCCCGACATCTAGCCTGCATGTGCCAAAACGGAAGGTTTGCTATTTGGTTACGAACTTGTTTCAGGGGAAACACAAGTCCGGTTGTTTGGTTACATACAGGACCGTTGTGTTGTAACATCCTCCTCGATGTGGTAAGGTTACCAGAGGCACACGTGGAAAGAACTAAACTAGAGCAACAAAAAAAACTTAGGCACAAACACAAGTCTTAACCACGCATCACAAGTTTTAAACCAACATAGTACAATGAGTTTTAAATCAAACCCAAGTCTTAAACCAACAACCAACACGGAACGGGCAACAGGAGCTCAGGCGGGCACGACAAAGACGTTGTCGTGCTCCTTGCACTTGGTGACCATCTCCACGCCCTCGTCGCTGAACACGATCACCATCATGGTGTCGGGAGTCTGCAACTTGAACGTCAGCATGTACCCGATCATGATCTGGTGAACGGCGGCGAAGGTGGCCCAACCCTATTCAAGGGCGACCCTCCCATCGACCACTGCTACCTCTTGAGCACTGCGTTGGTTTTCCCTTGAAGAGAAAAGGGTGATGCAGCAAAGTAGCGTAAGTATTTCCCTCAGTTTTGAGAACAAAGGTATCGATCTAGTAGGAGGCCACACGCAAGTCCCTCGTACCTACACAAATAAATAATAACCTTGCAACCAACACGATAAAGGGGATGTCAATCCCTTCACGACCACTTGAAAAAGTGAAATCTGATAGAGATGATAAGATAATATTTTTAGTATTTTTATGATAAAGACTAAAAGTAAAGAAAGCAAAATAAATGGCGATAGAAATAGCTTGTTGACGGGAGATTAATATGATGGAAACTAGACCCTGGGGCCATAGGTTTCACTAGTGGCTTCTCTCAAGATAGCATACGTATTACGGTGGGTGAACAAATTACTGTCGAGCAATTGATAGATAAGTGCATAATTATGAGAATATCTAGGCATGATCATGTATATAGGCATCACGTCCGTGACAAGTAGACCGACTCCTACCTGCATCTACTACTATTACTCCACAGATCGACCGCTATCCAGCATGCATCTTGAGTATTAAGTTCATAAGAACAGAGTAACACATTAGGTAAGATGACATGGTGCAGAGGGATAAACTCATGCAATATGATATAAACCCCATCTTTTTATCATCGATGGCAACAATACAATAAGTGTCGTTTCCCCTACTGTCACTGGGATCGAGCACCGCATGATTGAACCCAAAGCTAAGCACTTATCCCATTGCAAGAAAGATCAATCTAGTAGGCCAAACCAAAATGATAATTCGTAGAGACTTGCAAAGATAACCAATCATACATAAAAGAATTCAGAGAAGATTCAAACATTGTTCATAGATAATCTTGATCATAAACCCACAATTCATCGGATCTCGACAAACACACCGCAAAAAGAGTTACATCGAATAGATCTCCAAGAAGATCGAGGAGAACTTTGTATTTAGATCCAAAGAGAGAGAAGAAGCCATCTAGCTAATAACTATGGACCCGAAGGTTAGTGGCAAACTACTCACACATCATCGGAAGGCTATGGTGTTGATGTAGAAGCCCTCCATGATCGATGCCCCCTCCGACAGAGCGCCGGAAAAGGCCCCAAGATGGGATCTCACGGGAACAGAAGGTTGTGGCGGTGGAATTAGGTTTTCGTGGTGCTCCTCGATGGTTTCGGGGTACGTAGGTATATATAGGAGGAAGAAGTAGGTCGGTGGAGCCACGAGGGGCCCACGAGGGTGGAGGGCGCGCCCAGGGGGGTAGGCGCCCCCCCGCTGCCTAGTGGCCTCCTCGATGATTTATTGACGTCCACTCCAAGTCCTCTGGATCACGTTTGTTCCAAAAATAACTCTCCCAAAGGTTTCATTCTGTTTGTACTCCGTTTGATATTCCTTTTCTGCGAAACACTGAAATAGGCAAAAAAAACAACAATTTGCACCGGGCCTTGGGTTAATAGGTTAGTCCCGAAAATATTGTAAAAGTGTATAATAAAGCCCAAGAAACATCGAAAACAGAATGTATAATAGCATGGAGCAATCAAAAATTGTAGATACGTTGGAGACGTATCAAGCATCCCCAAGCTTAATTCCTTCTCGTCCACGAGTAGGTAAATGATAAAAACAGAATTTTTGATGTGGAATGCTACTTAGAATATTCTTCAATGTATTTCTCTTTATTGTGGCATGAATGTTCAGATCCGAAAGATTCAAGATAAAAGTTTAATATTGACATGAAAATAATAATACTTCAAGCATACTAACAAAGCAATCATGTCTTCTCAAAATAACATGGCCAAAGAAAGTTATCCCTACAAAATCATATATTCTGGCTATGCTCTATCTTCACCACACAAAGTATTTAAATCATGCACAACCCTGTTGACATGCCAAGCAATTGTTTCATACTTTTGATGTTCTCAAACTTTTTCAATCTTCATGCAATATATGAGTGTGAGCCATGGACATAACACTATAGGAGGAATAGAATGGTGGTTGTGGAGAAGACAAAAAAGGAGAAGATAGTCTCACATCAACTAGGCGTATCAATGGGCTACGGAGATGCCCATAAATATATATCAATGTGAGTGAGTAGGGATTGCCATGCAACGGATGCACTAGAGCTATAAGTGTATGAAAGCTGAAGAAAAGAAACTAGTGGGTGTGCATCCAACTCGCTTGCTCACGAAGACCTAGGGCATTTTGATGAAGCCCATCATTGGAATATACAAGCCAAGTTCTATAATGTAAAGTTCCCACTAGTATATGAAAATGAAAACATAGGATACTCTCTATCATGAAGATCATGGTGCTACTTTGAAGCACAAGTGTGGAAAAAAGATAGTAGCATTGTCCCTTCTCTCCTTTTCTCTCTCTTTTTTGGGCCTTTTTTTGGCTTCTTTTCTTTCTTTTTTTTATTCGTCCGGAGTCTCATCCCGACTTATGGGGGAATCATAGTCTCCATCATCCTCTCCTCACATGGGACAATGCTCCAATAATGATCATCACACTTTTATTTACTTACAACTCAAGAATTACAACTCGATACTTAGAACATAATATGACTCTATGTGAATGCCTCCGGCGGTGTACCGGGATATGCAATGAATCAAGAGTGACATGTATGAAAGAATTATGGAGGTTGCTTTGCCACAAATACGACAATGATGAAGCGTGTCATAATAAATGGAACGGTGGTAAGTTGCATGGCAATATATCTCGGAATGGCTATGGAATGCCATAATAGGTAGGTATGATGGCTGTTTTGAGGATGATATATGGTGGGTATATGATACCGGCGAAAAGTGCACGATATTAGAGAGGCTAGCAATGGTGGAAGGGTGAGAGTGCATATAATCCATGGACTCAACATTAGTCATAAAGAATTCACATACTTGTTGCAAAAATCTATTAGTTATCAAAACGAAGTACTACGCACATGCTCCTAGGGGGATAGATTGGTAGGAAAAGACCATCGATCGTCCCCGACCGCCACTCATAAGGAAGACAATAAATAAATAAATCATGCTCCGACTTCATCACATAACGGTTCACCATACGTGCATGCTACGGGAATCACAAACTTTAGAACAAGTATTTTTCAAATTCACAACTACTCAACTAGCATGACTCTAATATCACCATCTTCATATTTCAAAATAATTATCAAGTATCAAACTTCTCTTAGTATTCAATGCACTTTATAGTTTTTATCTTGGATGCCTATCATATTAGGAGTAATTTTATAACCAAAGAAAATTACCATGCTGTTCTAAAGGACTCTCAAAATAATATAAGTGAAGCATGAGAGATCAATAATTTCTATAAAATATAACCACCACCGTGCTCTAAAAGATATATGTGAAGCACTAGAGCAAAATTGTTTAGCTCAAAAGATATAAGTGAAGCACATAGAGTGTTCTAATAAATTCCAAATAATGTGTGTCTCTCTCAAAATGTGTGTATAGCAAGGATGATTGTGGTGAACTAAAAAGCAAAGACTCAAATCATATCATTGGTGACTACAAATATAGCTGCAAGTAAAGTTACCGATGGATGAAGACAAAAGAGGGGATGCCTTCCGGGGCATCCCCAAGCTTAGGCTTTTTGGTGTCCTTGGATTTTACCTTGGGGTGCCTTGGGCATCCCCAAGCTTAGGCTTTTTGGTGTCCTTGGATTTTACCTTGGGGTGCCTTGGGCATCCCCAAGCTTAGGCTCTTTCCATTCCTTGTTCCATAATCCATCAAATCTTTACCCAAAACTTGAAAACTTCACAACACAAAACTTAACTGAGAATCTCGCGAGCTCCATTAGCGAAAGAAAACAAAACACCACTTCAAGCTACTGTAATGAACTCATTCTTTATTTATATTGCTGTTAAACCTACTGTATTCCAACTTCTATATGGTTCATAAACTCCATTACTAGCCATAGATTCATCAAAATAAGCAAACAACATGCGAAAAACAGAATCTGTCAAAAACAGAACAGTCTGTAGTAATCTGTAACTAACACAAACTTCTGGAACTCCAAAAATTATAAAAGGATGTGAGGAATTTATCTATTAATCATCTGCAAAAAGAATCAACTAAATAGCACTCTCCAATAAAAGGTTGTAGCTAATCTTGTGAGCGCTAAAGTTTCTGTTTTTTACGGCAAGATCGCAAAGACTTTCCCCAAGTCTTCCCAAAGGTTCTACTTGGCACAAACACTAATTAAAACACAAAACCACATCTGAACAGAAGCTACATGGATTATTTATTCCTAAACAGAACCAAAAAGCAAAAAACTAAAATAAAGTTGGGTTGCCTCCCAACAAGGCTATCGTTTAACGCCCCTAGCTAGGCATAAAGGCAAGGATAGATCTAGGTGCTGCCATCTTTGGTGTTGGGAAAGAAAACAGAAAATTTATTATCTATAGCGTTTATCTTTCTATTTTGATAAAGCACGTGGCCATTAATGGTGGAAGAAAGATTAAGCACGCTACGAAAATTCGCATCTAAGCTAGCTTTCATGTCTTTGATAATTTCGTTTCGGTAAAAGCACAAAAGAGAGGTGGTTTCAACTTTCTCACACATAGGGTGCCCAAATATGGTTTTCATCTTTTCATAGGTATCTATGGGATCCCCTTCAAGAAAACCCTCTTCAAAAATAGAATATAAACTTGCTTGAACGAACCAGGCAACCCAACATAAAAGCTTTTTAGATATATCTCAATTTGATATTGGGGCACATAGCTAGCTCGGATCCTTAAAAGCCTATGCCAAGCATCTTTCAAAGACTCATCAAGTAAATAACGAAAAATTCCGGGATCATCTTCATCGAAATTATTCAAACCCTCACTGACAACCCCAGTAGGTCTTTCCATAGCATCATTATTTATATACTTACAGAGGGCAGAGGGACTATCCAAAGTATTAAAACTATGGAGAAAGCCCATGGCCCTCTTTGATTCGGCCATGGCACAAGGAAAACTACGAGAAAGAGGCGAATGAAAAAAGAGGGCGAATAAAACGGCAAGGGTGAAGTGGAGGAGAGGAAAATGAGAGGCAAATGGCAAATAATGTAATGCGAGTGATAAGAGTTTGTGATGGGTACTTGGTATGTCTTGACTTGTGCGTTGACTCCCCGGCAACGGCGCCAGAAATCCTTCTTGCTACCTCTTGAGCACTGCGTTGGTTTTCCCTTGAAGAGGAAAGGGTGATGCAGCAAAGTAGCGTAAGTATATCCCTCAGTTTTGAGAACCAAGATATCAATCCAGTAGGAGGCCACATGCAAGTCCCTCGTACCTACAAAAATAAATAAGAACCTTGCAACCAACGCGATAAAGGGGTTGTCAATCCCTTCACGGCCACTAGAAAAAGTGAGATCTGATAGAGATGATAAGATAACATTTTTAGTATTTTTATGATAAAGACTAAAAGTAAGGAAAGAAAAATAAACGGCGATAGAAATAGCTTGTTGACGGGAGATTAATATGATGGAAAATAGACCCGGGGGCCATAGGTTTCACTAGTGGCTTCTCTCAAGATAGCATAAGTATTACGGTGGGTGAACAAATTAAATGTCGAGCAATTGATAGATAAGTGCATAACTATGAGAATATCTAGGCATGATCATGTATATAGGCATCACATCCGTGACAAGTAGACCGACTCCTGCCTGCATCTACTACTATTACTGCACACATCGACCGCTATCCAGCATGCTTCTAGAGTATTAAGTTCATAAAACAGAGTAACGCATTAGGTAAGATGACATGATGTAGAGGGATAAACTCATGCAATATGATATAAACCCATCCTTTTATTCTCGATGGCAACAATACAATACGTGTCGTTTCCTCTACTGTCACTGGGATCGAGCATCACATGATTGAACCCAAAGCTAAGCACTTCTCCCATTGCAAGAAACATCAATCTAGTAGGCAAAACCAAACTAATAATTTGAAGAGACTTGCAAAGATAACCAATCATACATAAAAGAATTCGGAGAAGATTCAAATATTGTTCATAGATAATCTTGATCATAACCCACAATTCATCGGATCTCGACAAACACACCGCAAAAAGAGTTACATCGAATAGATCTCCAAGAAGATCGAGGAGAACTTTGTATTGAGATCCAAAGAGAGAGAAGAAGCCATCTAGCTAATAACTATGGACCCGAAGGTCTGTGGTAAAATACTCACAAATCATCGGAGAGGCTATGGTGTTGATGTAGAAACCCTCCGTGATCAATGCCCCCTCTGGCAGAGCGCCGGAAAAGTCCCCAAGATGGGATCTCACGGTACAGAAGGTTGCGGCGGTGGAATTAGGTTTTCGTGGTGCTCCTCGATAGTTCCAGGGTACGTAGGTATATATAGGAGGAAGAAGTAGGTCGGTGGAGCCACGAGGGGCCCACAAGGGTGGAGGGCGCGCCCAGGGGGTAGGCGCGCCCCCCTGCCTCGTGGCCTCCTCGATGATTTCTTGACGTCCACTCCAAGTCCTCTGGATCACGTTTGTTCCAAAAATAACTCTCCCGAAGGTTTCATTCCGTTTGGACTCCGTTTGATATTCCTTTTCTGCGAAACACTGTAATAGGCAAAAAGAACAACAATTTGCACTGGGCCTTGGGTTAATAGGTTAGTCCCAAAAATAATATAAAAGTGTATAATAAAGCCCATTAAACATCCAAAACAGAATATATAATAGCATGGAGCAATCAAGAATTATAGATACGTTGGAGACGTATCAACCACCCTCATCGTCACCCTCCAAGCGCAGCCGGTGTTCGTCTCTAGTTTGAACTCTGTAAGGACGAGAGGGAAGGGCTTAATTAACTCCAGAGGCATTGGCAGACTCTCCAGCTTTGGAGCAAGGATAACCTTGCAGAAGTGGCTTGGTCCTGACTCCTCATGGTACTGGACATAGTTCCTTCGCTTGGCGCTTGGGTGATCCTGCACCAGCACTTCAACCATGGTCATGACCTCCTTGCCCTTGTCCATCTGCATTATGAACATCACCATGGAAGTGTGCTCTAACTTCAGTAGCATCGATGACATGCAGAAGGAGGCCGACGCTATGATGAAGAAGGCTATGCCGGACAAGCTGAAGACACTGATTCTGGACCCAGCCAAGGGCGCAGTGTCAGTGGACATCCTGCGATGGGCCATGAATCAGGCACACTCCAGTGATGCTGGATAGAGGGTAAGATGGGCCAAGTACAGGCAGTACAAGGCCCCTTGGGACCAGTGTGTCGCGACATAGTGGAGTAGGACATTCGGGTCGCCGGAGGGCGACAATGACGAGGTGCAGATGGTGGTGAGGGTGCCGGTGGCAGGCAACCGTGCAAGACCCATCGTTCTTGACAAGCACGATGAGGAAGAAAAGAAGATGGATATGCCACCCCCTACTCCCCCCCCGCCGCTCGAAGCGACTCCAGGATCGCCGCAGCTAGACAAGAAGTTTGTACCCCAATCCCCACCCTTGATATATGTTGGGGAGCTTAGCATGCAATTTCAAAAAAATTCCTACGCTCACGCAAGATATATCTAGGAGATGTATAGCAATGAGAGGGAGAGAGATGTAGACCGAAAGCGGAAGCGTTAGCTTAACGCGGTTGATGTAGTCGAACGTCTTCGTGATCCAACCGATCAAGCACCGAACATATGACACCTCGAGTTCTGCACACGTTCAGCTCGATGACGCCTGTCGGTGTCAAAACCGGCGGATCTCGGGTAGGGGGTCCCAAACTGTGCGTCTAGGCGGATGGTAACAGGATACAAGGGACACAATGTTTTACCCAGGTTCGGGCCCTCTTGATGGAGGTAAAACCCTACGTCCTGCTTGATTAATATTGATGATATGGGTAGTACAAGAGTAGATCTACCACAAGATCAAGGAGGCTAAACCCTAGAAGCTAACCTACGGTATGATTGTTGTATGTTGGAGTTGTTGTCCTACGTACTAAAACCCTCCGGTTTATATAGACACCGGATAGGGCTAGGGTTACACAAAGTGGGTTACAATGGTAGGAGATCTTGAATATCCGCATCGCCAAGCTTGCCTTCCACGCCAAGGAAAGTCCCTTCCGGACACGGGACGAAGTCTTAAATCTTGTATCTTCATAGTCTAGGAGTCCGGCTGAAGGTATAGTTCGGCTATCCGAACACCCTCAAATCCAGGACTCCCTCAGTAGCCCCCGAACCAGGCTTCAATGATGACGGGTCCGGCGCGCAGATTGTCTTCGGCATTGCAAGGTGGGTTCTTCTCCAAATTCTGTGTACCTGTCGAAATAATGTCCGATTTTTGTAATGTAGCGCTCCTTGGCTTCCACGCCCAATAATGGCCGTCTTCCACGTGTCAAACGAGTGCGAAAATTCGGGGTGTTATTACATCCACACCCCTAGCCGTATAAACGAGTCGCCTATTTAACAGGATGGGGATTCAGTTCCAAACCACACCTTCTCCTCCCCGCGAGTAATCATCAGAGCGCCTCCAGCAAAGGTCCATTCCAACATGGCCAGCCATCGCAGCTCCTCTTCTCGCCCTTCCAGTCCTAGACCTGGAGACTGGGAGAGGTGCTCCATCCCGCACAACGAGTTAGTGTCGCTTCAGGCCAAGGGATTTCTCCCTCAGGCCTATATGGTCCCGGTCCGAGCCGGACTCGCCACCTATAATGGCGGAAAACAAGCAGAGAGCACCCTCAATCCTTCCAAAGGAGAGTGGGTGTGCCTTGTCCCTTATCTAATAAGGGGACTAGGATTTCCAATTCATCCATTTCTCCGTGGGCTTCTGGAGTTCTACGGCCTCCAGCTGCACAATCTCACGCCCGCCTCTATATTGCATATTGCGGGCTTCGTCGCCCTTTGCGATCTATTCCTAGGCATCGAGGCTGACTTCGCGCTGTGGAAGAGGATATTCTGCCTGGTGCCCCGTTCTCAAGAGGGGTCTATATATCAAGTGGGCGGAGCCGAAGTGTGGCGCATCGCCGGGACCGGATACCTATCCGGAACCCCCAAAAAGGCGTCCGAGGAGTGGCCTTCGGAATGGTTTTATATAGATGATGTCCCGCTACCGGATTCTATCCAGGTCGGTCTCCCCGAGTTCAACAGTGCCCCATTAAATAAACGCTTAAGCTGGCGTCCGCGGAGCTCTCAAAGGGAAAGCGACAGGGACGTCCTTTACGTGATGGGCCGGATAAGACTATTGGCTCATCCGGACTAACCATGATTGGAGTCATGGCCACATGCATTATGCGGGGGGTGCAGCCGCTTCAATATAGAAGCCACCCTGTCGTGGACTTGTCACGGCAGATGTCCTAGTAAGAGGACTTAGTCGTGGAGCCATCGCAACGGGTTAGCTTGAAGGGGTTAAAGTGGACACAAGGACACGGTTTTTATACTAGTTCGGCCCCTTCGATGAAGGTAAAAGCCTACGTCTAGTTGTGATGGGATTGATGGGTTTCGAGGGCTTAGGGAGCGATAAGCTTTGCCTAAACCTCGAGTTCTCTTTTTTTCTCTCTCTGTCCTCAAACCGCCGTCGGGTCGTCCCCTTATATACACGGGTGACGCCCGTCGATCTGCAAAGTCTCGACCTCCGGCTTATAAACGTGCCCGGGTCGGTCTCTCTATTCCTACCTTACAGTACAAGTTGGCCGCAGGCCGGTTTACACCATAAACCTTTAAACCGTTTACAGACCTTGGGCCTTTCTACTCCTCCTTGGGCTTCAACATCTCGGGTCTTGTTGACGGTGGTAACCCGGGCCCCGCAGGCCGGTTTACCCCAGATAGCAACATCCCCAACATTAGGCCCCAGATTGATTTGAACAGGTTCATGTCAATCCTTAATAAGAATTTCCGCCTTCAAATGTCTTCCAGTGACTTGTTTAAACCGTTGTTTCTCCGTCTCCTCTTGCTGTGGTAAACCGATATGACGTCAGTGCAAGTTACCGTCTCCTTTCGCTAACCCGCAAGAATCAGGGCGACGGCTGGGCTTCCGAAATCTCCGGCCCCTGGATTCGCGCGCCTGACACGCGCGCCGCACCTTATAAATAAGACTCGAAGGCCATCTTCCTTTCCTCCCCTTCTTCGTCTTCCTCGCGACCCAGACCTCAGAGCTCCGCCGCCGCCGTCAGCTGCTGCACCAACTCCGGCCGCCGCATCAACCTGATCGGATCAGAGCACCGCGGCGACTTTCCGCATCCGTTCGGACCCCGGTAAGGCCCCTGTTCTTGTTGCTTTAGATCTGTTCTAGGGTTCATCGTTCTGCTACTGTTTCTTGCTCATCCCCATGGCAGCCTTTGCGAACAGATGATGCTACCTGTATCCGGATTTGTAGTTCCTCTTAGCAGTCGCTATAAATCTGCACTCATTTCTTTAGATCTTACTCTTGTTCCTGCTTGTCGAACTTATGTTGTTCTGCTGTGAGCCCGACTTCATATTACCTGTTTTTATTTCTTTTCGCCCTAGCTGTAGATCCATTGCTTTGAAAGAATCCGTACGGGATCTGTTTCCGTTTTCATACTCACAACTGTTTAGATCTGGTCGGTTTAACTCTTAGCAAAGCGAACAATCCGATCTACACATCCATTAGTCCCCTTGATGAACCGCCGGTTGATATTATTGTAGATAACCTGACCCTATATAAGAGCATCTTCGGTTTACAATCATACTTGCTCTCAAACCGGAATACCTTTGCCTTGTAGATTTCCTCATGGAAAAACAAGTGTATGAATGCAACTGGGTTCCCTCTTGCATCACTGAGACCCAACTAAACAACTTAGTTCTGACTGGTGCTTTGAGTAGCAAAAGTACCATCCATTGGAGGGTTCCAGGAGACGAATGTCCTCCTACCCCGCAGGAGGGAGAAGTGGTGGTGTTTGCGGATCACCTGGCCCGGGGGTTTAACCCACCCGGTTCAAAATTTTATCGGGACGTCTTGGCTAATTTTAGGTTGCGCCCACAAGATGTTGGTCCAAATTCAGTCACGAACATCTGCCATTTTCAAGTACTTTGCGAGGCATACTTTCAAGAGGAACCCACTGTAGAGCTGTTCCGGGACTTTTTCCATCTGAACCGACGTACTGAATTCACCGATGGCCCTAAATGGAACTTGGTGGTATGGCGATTCAGAAGAGGAAAGAGGTGACTTATCCTCACGCCAAGTTGCATAGTCATCCGCAAGAATGGAATTGCACTTGGTTCTATTGCAAAGATACTTCCCCTGCTGAAGAAAATCCACTGCCCGGTTTCCGTCCAGAGAGGCTTAGCAATACTCACCCCTTCCCCCCACGGCTAACTGCCAAAGAGAGGAGTAAGTACGCCCCTCAGCTGTCCAAGCTCAGAGCCTTCATGGCTAACGGTTTAACAGGGGTAGATCTTGCCCGTTGCTGGATTTCATGGAGCATCCTGCCCCTTAGCATCCGCTCCGGTTTAATGTGCCAATACACGGGTCGGGTTGATGATCCTTTGAGGCACTGCAACATTCAGCTGACGGAGGACGAAGTCGCTGAAGCTGTGAAGAAGATGCTGAACGAACCGGAACATGTCTGCGCTCGGACCGGCCTGCTTCCATTTTGTGCCACCAACAAACCACCTGCTGTAAGTAACTCCTCTGTTTATAGAATCTTTGATCTCCTTATATATATGTTGTTAACTCCAGTCCTTCCTGAAACAGGGAGATGATCCATTTTGGAGCAAGAAGTTACAAGAGCCGACCGAAAAGGTAACCCGACCCAAGACGAGGGCGAAGAAGCCTGCCCAGAGGAAAAGGAACACCGCTTCCAATACTCCGGATTTAGAAGAGGATGATGTGGGTAATCCGGACCTCGGGGTAGACCTCGATTCAGTTGGTTTGCTTTTTATACGTCTTATTGATGATGATATTTGTCAGGACGACGCTGAAGTGAGCCATGCCGAAGGCCCAGAGGTAACCCTTCTTTCTTCTGATGCCGTTCCTTTGCCTTTGAAAAAACCTCGCCAAGCAAACCGGAGAATTAGATTTTCTCACCCTCTTGCTTACTTGGATCCCAAATTTCTTGTGAAGACCCAGCAACATGAAGCTCGACGCACCACCCGACATAGCGGCCAGGTAGTCACCTCCGCCGGTTTACCGAACAGCCCGGTTCGGAAACGCCGCTCAGAGGTCTCCGATTTACGCGCTAGCTTTCCTCCTAAAGCAGGTTTAACTCGTCAGCCTCTAAATCCATCTGACTCCGATTATCAGGTCACTTCCCATTCCTCTTCCGGTGAATCTTCAGCCACTCAACTGCCACCGTTGAAGACAGTTATTGGGTGAGTTGGACCGATCACAATATATCTCTGTATGGGTCTCTTAACCCATCTTATACCGTTTTCTCAATCTTTGGGCTTTTTTCAGGGCTAAGCCTAGACCGAGCAAGAAGGCTCGTCTGGATAACCCGGCTGAAGGAACTGCCGCTCCTGAACCGGAGACAACTCCTGGTGCTGACGCTCTGGGTTGTGAAGATACTCAGAACTATCTATCTCCGCAAGATGACATCTGCGCTGAAGAAAAGACTACCGAACCTGCTAGCCGTACTGATCCGCCTGCCAGTCCTGTTCGGGTTGAGGAATCCATCCCCCCTTCTGCAACTGCTGATAAACCGACAGGGCCACTGCAGAGCAGCGACTCCAAGGATGATGATGTCGTGATTACCGGTATTGGCCGCTCTGAACCGGGGAACACTGCTACTTTGGCCAAGCATACTGCCAAGGACGAAATCTCGGCCCTAAAGGGCAAATGGGACCTTAACTTGTCTACGTACGCCTCTTTAAGCGCCCCGGATCTTTATTCTGGGTATCTGAACCGGCTGTACACCAGTCGGGATTACGAGGCTGCCATGATCAAGATGATGAAGGAGAAACTTGAGGTAACTCCCTTGTGCTTCATTCTATTGCAACTTAGTTTATCCATATTTCCAAACCGAGAAGGTAAACCGGACCAGGCTGCTTTTGACAATTAAGGCCTGGTTTAGAAAACCCCAGGTTTCAACATCGGTCATAATCAGAAAACATCATTAGATAACCATTAGCCCCCAAGTGCCAAGTTTAAATACTTGTATTAATCTTGGGACTTCTTTGTAATGGAAAGCTTGCGTTAAAATCAAGTATGCATTAGCCCCCAAGTATCGAGCACATAACTTGCTTGTGTGGTTGATACTTCCAAACCGTGCAATTTTTTCTGAACACTGTTGATAACCTGCTGCAGGGGGATTTGAAGACCAAAGAGAACCAAGTCTCGGACCTTCAGGACGCTTTAAGAGCCCAGCAGATTGAAACTGAAAAAGCAAAGGAGGAATTGGCCAAAACCTTAACTGTTATGGAGCAGCTGAAAGCAAGCCGCAAAAAGGAGCAAGCCGATTGGGCTACTGAAAGAGCTCTTTTGACGAAGAGGGCTGAAAATGACGAAGCTGCTCTTAAACCGGTGGTTGATGAATTATCCACCGTGAAGCGACAAATACACTCCATGACATCTGCCGTCTTTGGTAAACCTTTCAATGCCCTTCTTCCAATTTGTACCTTGTTTGCTACACCCTATGTCCGGTTTGTAATCCACCTTGAAACACTGCAGGCTCACGTATTGGACACTTGGGTTCTGATGTGCGGATGAAACTCAAAGCTGCTTATACCCTGATTGAACAGTTATACACCGGAGCACAAAGAGCTATCACCACTGCATCGCATAACAACCCTGCGCCGTCTCTGATTCAAGACACATTAAAGAGGCTGTCTATGCTTCCAGCCCAGATTGAAGAATTGAAAAGATCAGCTGCTCGAACTGGAGCCATTACTGCCTTGATCCGGGCCAAAGCATGGGTACCAGATTTCGATCCTGTCGAAGCGGCCCAAGGATACCCCAGCTTGAAGGAAGACGGCTCAGACTTTGGTGAAGACGACTTGAGGGCGATAAACCGGGCGGTGCGCCCCCTAGCTTGTCAATTGGCTGAGGAAGCAGATCTGTCACGTTACCAAGCCCAATACGACAACCAGAACAAACGAGTATCTGCCCCGGTCCCTGAAGCGGGAAACCTTGTTCCTCCAATCCGTAAGCATACTTACGCCCCAGACATTTAACCGTCTTCGCTGATTCATGAAGAAGCCGTCTTTCAAGCGCTAATGGGAATCGACTGGACCACTGCTGATTTCCAGCCAATGGGTAACCAAGATGGAGCTGAAGCGGCGCGAGACGATCCCCAGCCTTCGAACCAAGGCGGCGAACAGGCGTAATCAACGCTCCGGTTCACCTTACTTGGTGACGTCTTAATCCGTCAACGAACAATATATTCAGGCACTACGTTGCCTTGTAATAAGATAGTTTAATACCTCTACATTTGAATGTGCCTTCGCGCACGGGTGCTGATGCTCTTTTCAATGATGTTTCCAACTTATGTTTCCTGCCTTTACTGAGTACACAATGTAATTTTTCGACCACCTGAACCGTGCTGCACCTTTGCCAAACCGGGCAATTTGCCTCCGGGTTTAAAAAACGAACCAGGCTATGCCGGCTGAATCGGTTTAAGGATGCTTGACGTTCCGAAGAACCAAAAAGGACACCATAATAACGGCAGAAAAAACAAAACCAAATATGAAAAGGCAACGCGATAGAAAAACGCATGCAAATAGTGGTTACTATGAACCGTTCAGAAGGCGTGACCATCGTCAAGACAAAACCGAGCCCCCAAGAGGTGTAGCTACGGTTTAGGTCGACTAGGTTCCTAACTGAATCGTGGCAATTATGCCGGCCAAATGGCATTGCATTGGTTCGTCAACCAAGCCCCCAAGTGACTCAATGGCCAAGGGCCGATCAAGTGGCATTGCGTTGGTTCGGACACGACCAAGCCCCCAAATGATTCATTGGCTAAAAAGCCGACCAGAAGGCATTACCATCATCAAGACATGACCGAGTTCCCATAAGGCGTAATCTACGGTTCAAGTCGATTAGGTCCCCAACTGATTCAGTGGCAAATATGCCAGCCAGAAAGCATTACCATCGTCAAGACATGACCAAGCCCCCCGGAGGTGTAGCTACAGTTAGGGCCGACTAGGTCCCCAACTGACTTTATAGGGTTTAGCTATGTTCTCTTTGGTTCGAACCCGACCTATGTTTGAACAGGAAGCCCCATGTTTGAATAGCTATGTTCTCTTTGGTTCGAATACGACCTATGTTTGAACAGGAAGCTTCATGCTGAATGGCTATGTTCTCTTTGGCTCGAATACGGCCTATGTTTGAACACTAAGCCTTATACTTGAACCGGGATATTGAACCGGATATTAAGAGCTTCACAGCCTTGTAGGAGACATCTTCCCTTGAACCGGCTTTTAAACCGGAGTCTATAATTTGAATTTCTGTGAAACGACCTCCAGGGGTAAGTACACATGGTGTGAAGAACAGTAGAGACCCCGCTTTACTCGAGGCTCCGGTTTATTGTATTAATCATAATATATACATGGTCATGATATGTACATAAACAGAGCCCAGGGCTCATGTATAATAAGGTCGAAGATGAGCTATGTTCCACGGCCTGCTGGTTTCCTCCTCTGATGTGCGTGAATCCTTGCGCTCTCGAATATCAATCAGGTAATATGACCCATTATTCAGATTCTTGCTGACCACAAAAGGTCCCTCCCAAGGCGGGGATAATTTATGCTGATCAGATTGATCCTGGATGAGCCGAAGCACCAAATCCCCCTCCTGAAAGGTTCTGGTCCTAACCCGACGGCTGTGGTAACGGCGAAGATCTTGCTGGTAAATCGCTGAACGGGCAGCTGCCAAGTCACGCTCCTCATCCAACAAGTCAAGAGCGTTCTGCCGTGCCTGCTCATTATCCGCTTCAACATATGCTGCCACGCGAGGTGAGTCATGTCGTATATCACTTGGGAGAACTACCTCTGCTCCATAAACCATAAAAAACGGCGTAAACCCCGTGGATCTGTTAGGCGTGGTGTTGATGCTCCATAATACAGACGGTAGCTCCTCCACCCAACAACCCGGCGTCCTTTGCAAAGGGACCAGAAGCCGGGGTTTGATACCTCTCAAGATCTCTTGGTTCGCTCGTTCTGCCTGACCATTAGACTGTGGGTGCGCTACCGAAGACACATCAAGCCGTATATGCTCCCGTGCACAGAACTCCTTCATGGCCCCCTTGGATAGATTGGTACCATTATCTGTGATGATGCTGTGTGGAAAACCAAACCGGAAGATCACCTTCTTTATAAACCGAACCGCCGTGGCGGCATCACACTTACTGACCGGTTCTGCCTCTACCCACTTTGTAAATTTGTCAACCGCCACCAGTAGGTGGGTCTTCTTATCTTTGGAACGCTTAAAAGGCCCAACCATATCAAGCCCCCAAGTCGCAAACGGCCAAGTGATTGGAATCATCCTCAATTCTTGAGCCGGTAAGTGTGCTCGTCTGGAAAATTTCTGGCAACCATCACATAATCTGACCAGGTCTTCCGCATCAGCATGAGCAGTTAACCAGTAGAAACCATGGCGGAACGCTTTAGCCACCAATGATTTTGAACCGGCGTGGTGGCCGCAATCCCCTTCATGAATTTCTCGTAATATCTCGCACCCCTCCTTAGGGGATATGCACCATTGCAGCGCTCCTGATACGCTGCGATGATGTAACTCTCCTTGGAAAATGGTCATGGACTTGGACCGTCGTACTATCTGTCGAGCCAAGCTTTCATCTTCTGGCAACTCACCCCGGTTCATATATGCCAGGTAAGGGAGCGTCCAATCCGGGGTGGCGTGAAGAGCCGCCACTAACTGAGCCTCCGGATCAGGAACAGCCAACTCCAGCTCACCGGGTAGCTGTACCGATGGGTGGTATAATACATCCAAGAAAACATTGGGTGGTACCGGTTTACGCTGAGAGCCCAAGCGACTTAAAGTGTCTGCTGCCTCATTTTTTCTGCGGTCCACATGATCCACTTGATAGCCTTTGAAATGCCCAGCCACCATATCTACTTCACGCCGGTATGCAGCCATAAGCGGATCCTTAGAATCCCAGGTGCCAGATACTTGCTGAGCCACCAGATCCGAATCACCAAAGCACCTAACTCTGCTCAGATTCATCTCTTTAGCCACCCGAAGACCATGAAGCAAAGCTTCATACTCCGCCGCATTATTTGTACAGGGGAACATTAAACGGAGGACATAACAAAACTTATCTCCTCGTGGGGAAGTTAAAACGACTCCAGCCCCCGAGCCTTCCAATTGTCTTGACCCGTCAAAATGAACGGTCCAATAGGTGTTATCTGGCTTCTCCTCAGGCGCCTGTAACTCTGTCCAATCGTTTATGAAATCGACAAGTGCCTGTGACTTTATGGCCGTTCGGGGTACGTACCTTAAATCGTGCGGCCCGAGCTCGATAGCCCACTTGGCAATCCGACCGGTCGCCTCCCGGTTCTGTATAATGTCACCCAAAGGAGCAGAACTGACCACCGTGATTGGGTGTCCTTGAAAATATTGCCTTAGCTTCCGGCTTGCCATAAAAACACCATATACCAGCTTCTGCCAATGCGGATACCTTTGTTTGGACTCGATAAGCACTTCACTGATGTAGTAAACCGGTCTCTGAACCGGATGTTCCTTTCCAGCCTCCTTTCGTTCTACCACCATCGCCACACTGACTGCTCTGGCATTCGCTGCAACATATAACAGGAGTGGCTCTTTATCTATAGGGGCTGCCAGCACTGGCGGATTGACTAGTTGTCGCTTCAAGTCCTCAAACGCTTTATCAGCCTCCGGACTCCAGACAAACTGATCCGTTTTCTTGAGCATTAGATACAAGGGGATCGCCTTTTCACCAAGGCGACTGATAAACCGGCTTAACGCCGCAATCCGCCCGGCCATGCGCTGAACATCATTGATACATTTCGGTTTGGCCAGGGAGGTGATGGCTGTGATCTTTTCTGGATTGGCCTCAATTCCTCTATGGGACACTAAAAATCCCAACAGCTTGCCTGCAGGTACACCAAAAACACATTTAGCCGGGTTGAGCATCATTTGGTACACTCTCAAGTTATCGAAAGTCTCCTTCAAATCGTCAACCAGGGTCTCCTTCTTTCGTGACTTAACCACGATATCATCCACATAAGCATGCACATTCTGCCCGATCTGCTCGTGGAGGCAATTTTGCACACATCGTTGATAAGTAGCCTGCGCACTCTTAAGCCCAAAGGGCATAGACACATAGCAAAAGGCTCCAAAGGGAGTAATGAACGCTGTCTTCTCCTGGTCCTTAACTGCCATCTTGATCTGATGATAACCAGAATAAGCATCCAAAAAACTTAAACGCTCGCAACCTGCCGTAGCATCAATGATCTGATCAATCCGGGGGAGAGCAAAAGGATCTGCTGGGCAAGCTTTATTCAAGTCTGTGTAGTCCACACACATGCGCCAGGTGCCGTTTTTCTTAAGAACTAGCACCGGATTAGCGAGCCATTCGGGATGAAAAACCTCAATGATAAACCCAGCTGCCAGGAGCCTGGCCACTTCCTCACCAATCGCTTTACGTCTTTCTTCGTTAAACCGTCGTAAGAACTGCTTTACCGGCTTGTACTTAGGATCCACATTAAGGGTGTGCTCAGCGAGTTGCCTCGGTACACCAGGCATGTCAGATGGCTTCCATGCAAAGATGTCCCGATTCTCACGGATGAACTCGATGAGCGCGCTTTCCTATTTCGGATCCAAGTTTGCACTGATGCTGAACTGCTTGGATGAATCGCCAGGTACGAAGTCAACAAGCTTAGTTTCAGCCGCTGACTTGAACTTCAAGGCTGGATCGTGGTCCGTAGTTGGCTTTTTTAATGAGGTCATATCCTCCGGATCAACACTGTCTTTGTACTGCTTTAGCTCCTCCGTAGCACAAACCGATTCTGCATAAGTCGCATCTCCTTCCTCGCATTCCAAAGCGATTCGGCGGCTCCCATGAACCGTTATAGTGCCCTTGTAACCTGGCATCTTAAGTTGCAGATATACGTAGCAGGGCCGCGCCATAAATTTTGCATAAGCTGGCCGTCCGAACAAAGCGTGGTACGGACTTTGGATTTTAACCACTTCGAACGTCAGCGTCTCTGATCTGGAATCATGACTATCGCCAAATACCACTTCAAGGGCTATCTTACCAACCGGATATGCAGACTTGCCAGGCACCACCCCGTGGAACACCGTATTGGTCGGTTTGAGATCCTTATCTACCAGTCCCATACGACGGAAGGTCTCGTAATACAAGATGTTAATGCTGCTTCCTCCGTCCATGAGCACCTTGGTGAGCTTATAACCTCCCACCTGAGGCGCCACCACCAATGCTAACTGACCTGGGTTATAAACCCTGGGAGGGTGATCCTCTCGGCTCCATATGATAGGCTGCTCTGACCAACGCAGATAGTGAGGCGTGGCCGGTTCGACAGCACTGACTGCCCGCCTCTGAAGCTTCCTATCTCGTTTATCCAAGCTCGTAGTGAAGACATGATACTGTCCACCACTCAACTGTTTCGGGTTGCTCTGATAACCACTTTGATTACTTTGATTATTCTGATTATTTTGGCTGACCTGTCCGCCCGGGTTACCCTGGAACCCTGGACCGGAATTCCCGCCACCGTACCCTGATCCGGAACCGGAACCGCCGCCGGAGCTGTGATCATATTGGAAGGTGTTTGAGCTTTTGAACTCCTTCATGATATAACAATCCTTCCAAAGATGGGCTGCTGGTTCCTCCTTTGTTCCGTGCTTCGGACAGGGCTGGTTTAAGAAAAAGTTCAAACGCTCCGGGTTAGGACCGGGATGTGCGCGAAAACTTGGCTGTTTTCCCTTACGCCGCTGGCCTTTATCCTGTGCATTTGTGCTGGCCACCAAGTCCATGCTCCCGTCCGGTTTACGTTTTCCTCCGCGGATGACCCCCACGAAGGCGTGCTTTCTGATCGGTTTAGCCAGGGCCGATCTCGTGCACTGAGCTGTCTCGACAAGGTCGGCGCAGACGCTTAACTCGGGGCCCGGTTCTCTGATCTTGCCGATGAAAACATGAATGCCGCCAAAGGGGACCCGGTACCCGTACTCGATCGAGCCGGCGTCGGGGCCCCAGCCTGTGCTGTCGACGTAGAGTTTTCCGCGGCGGCTCTTGGTCATCCGTCCCACAGCGTAACCCTCGAGTCCTTCAAAGCGGCCCTCCAAGAACCTGAAACCATCTCGCGATAGCCCCACGGTGGGCGCCAACTGTCGTGGACTTGTCACGGCAGATGTCCTAGTAAGAGGACTTAGTCGTGGAGCCATCGCAACGGGTTAGCTTGAAGGGGTTAAAGTGGACACAAGGACACGGTTTTTATACTAGTTCGGCCCCTTCGATGAAGGTAAAAGCCTACGTCTAGTTGTGATGGGATTGATGGGTTTCGAGGGCTTAGGGAGCGATAAGCTTTGCCTAAACCTCGAGTTCTCTTTTTTTCTCTCTCTGTCCTCAAACCGCCGTCGGGTCGTCCCCTTATATACACGGGTGACGCCCGTCGGTCTGCAAAGTCTCGACCTCCGGCTTATAAACGTGCCCGGGTCGGTCTCTCTATTCCTACCTTACAGTACAAGTTGGCCGCAGGCCGGTTTACACCATAAACCTTTAAACCGTTTACAGACCTTGGGCCTTTCTACTCCTCCTTGGGCTTCAACATCTCGGGTCTTGTTGACGGTGGTAACCCGGGCCCCGCAGGCCGGTTTACCCCAGATAGCAACATCCCCAACACACCCCATGTGGGACTTTAACGGGGAGGACGATGCCACCCGTTACGGTCGTAAGGGGCCGGCCTCGGCTGCCGCTCTAGTAAAGATCTTATCCTCTTTGTACAAGGGAGAAGAGGAGGAATTCCTCCGCGTCGACCCGCATGGTGGATTTACTACGTATAACCCTCCGAGTTGGGTAAGTGGACGATTTTGCTCGCCCATCCGCTTTATACTCCCATGATTAAATATGTAGTCTAACGACTTTGATGCAGGAACTGCGTCAGGAAGTAAGGGATATAAGCAGCCGTCTTCCACAGCCCAAGGATCCAGAACGATCCCTCGATCCGGACTCTAAAGAGGATCCGGCCATATCGGTGGAGCTAATTGACGGGGTGTTTCATCAGCTAAGCAAGGATAATACCTTGGTGGCCATTACGACCGATTACCCAAGGTTAATCCCGGCCTCCCAGGTGACAGAGACCGAAGCCTCATTCCCTTGAGAAGGATTCCATTCTCACGCATTTCAGTTTTTCTGAGGACAACCGTGTTTTGCAGGGAAAGTTTCCGAGGCGGGAGGCCAAACCTGCGGCGGATAGCCAACGAGGGGCCGCGGGGCCCCGTGGGGTAAAAAGAAATGGAGTCTGGACTGAGACGCCGGCGCAAAGGTATAGCGCACCATCTATTTCTCTCGTGTTATCCCTTCAGGGCATACTAACGCTCGTGCTCTCTTTAGGACGAAGAGACCTCGCCGGACAATATCCGGGGAGGTTGCCAATCGCGCCTCCACCAGCCAGGCTCCAACGCCTGGCCCGGAAGCGGTGGCAAACACAAGGAGCGCACCGGACGCTCCTCCGACAGAGGATGCGGACAGGCTGTCTGCTACCAATTCCGAAGTGGATCGTGCCATGAACCACAGGCGCCGCCGGACAGTTCTCCGCGACGCCTGTTTCTCCCAAGAGGCATTGAATGCCTTCAATTCGGGAGATGCGTACCTCCGTGCCACTCAAAATGGTTTAGCCAGAGCCACGGAGCAATATGTAAAAGACATACGGGTAAGAAAATTTTGGTAAATATATGTATATACCAGTAGCCCCCGAGACTTGAAACAGTTAGAACAACTGATTTAAGGATCATTTGTCATGCAGGTTCTTACAGAAAAGAATACCCTACTGTCCCAGGAGCTGGAAGAGTACAAAGCCCAACTTGAGGCCGCACTAGCCACGGCAGGGGAGCCTAAAGAGACCCCCTCTGGTAATCCATTCTTCGAAAGATAAATATGTTGCGAAGTGTGGCGTGGGTGCAAATCTGACGAAGAAAATTGCAGATGGCGCCGGATTAAATCCGGACAAGCAACAACTCCTACGCCAGCTGAAGGCTGGTGAGAGCATGCTGACAAGGGTGAGGCAGGAGAAGAACGATCTCCAAGATGCCAACACCAAGCTGGGCGTTGAACTGAAGGATGTTCGGGCCTAGCTGTCGGACTCCACTAAGGAGAATCAACGGCTTCGCCGCGCCATATATAGTAAGTGCTTAAACGAACTCTGTAAAGAGAGTTCGGCGGGGAAGTCGACTAACAGAGTTATGTCTATAGGTATGCTAACAGGTCGTCCTGCAGAGGAGATGCCTGGTTCAACGAATGACCTTCTTCCCGAGCTCTCGCAACTGCACGAGCAAGTTCGGCAGGCGATGCAGGGCGTTGCCCAAGCCTTATGGCCATCCCTCCCCAGGCTCGAGGGCCTTGGAGAGCTTGAAGAGAAGCTGAAGGGAGCGCGGTGGCGCTTCCGGTTGTGGAAGATTTCGGCCTGCCGCCAAGGTGCTAGGGAGGCCTGGGCCATGGTGAAGACGCGGTACAGAAAGGCTGACCCAAACCACATGGCCGAGGTCAGACCTGTGGGGCCTGATGCGAAGGAGATCCCTGTAAACTTAGTATACTGCCAAGTAGAATTGGCCGCAAAGTATTCCCAGCAGGACTGTAAATTAGACAGCCTGTTAGATGGTATAGAAGAGGAATACAATCAGTCATAGTGACTATGTAATTTTTAATTGACATGTGTAATGCCTTCTAGCCGGATTGTAGATCGTTTGTCATTGCCGACCTTTTCGCTTCATCCTTGGGACCTGACGGTCCGAAGTGTGTCCGAATACCCTACCGGTTATATACGAACCGGGGTATGCAAGGAGACCAGGCGTTGGGGTCATTAGTGCTTTATCAGACAAGTGCTCAACTAGTTATGTTATATTACATGCTTAGTAAGAAACATCTTCTAGAGAGAATAGTTCCGTTAGGGGTTCCTTTCTCGGGGAGGCATGCCCTAAAGTGCATGTCGGGACTGCAAATGCAGGAAAATCATCTGGGGGCATGTGTATAAATAAGTAAAAAAAAGGTCATCTTTTAGTTCACTGACCGAATATTCCCTTAAGAACGCTAGCTTTCGGCTTCACCCAGTCTGAGGTACACATCTGGCTGATCCGGCAGTAACAATCGCAGAGGTGCTCCCTTTACCGCCTAGACGAACAATCGGGAACAAAGGGGTAAGCACAGGAGCCAGGCAACCCAGCTTGGCCAAAATTTAAGTCATATCGATGCATATAATGGTGAACAAAAGGTACATGTGGAAGTTTAACGCATGTGTTGGGCGTGAAGCCCGTATAAATAAGCTTTTGTTTTAAAGAAGCCCCCAGGTTTAATGAGCGCGGGTAGCGCGTCGCTTGATGAGCTTTTAAGGGCCATAAGAGAAAAGAGGGGAAGGAGAGAAATGTAAGACAGAGAATATAAAAAAATGGACAGAGGAAGGAGACAAACACAGAGTCCGGCGCTAGGCATAGAATCTTCGTAGACGGGAGGCATTCCATGGGTTCGGCTCGAGTCGGTTATCCGACGCATCTCACAGTACGCTCTACCAGTCAGGACTTGGTCAATTATGAAGGGACCTTCCCACTTGGGCTTGAGTTTGTCCTTTTTCTTATCCGGCAGGCGTAGAACTAGTTCGCCAACATTGTAATTTTTGGCCCGTACTTGTCTGCTTTGATATCTTCGAGCCTGCTGTTGATAGAATGCGGAACGAGCTTTTGCCACATCATGCTCCTCCTCCAAAGCATCCAAGTTGTCCTGCCGGTCGAGCTCGGCTTATCTTTCTTCATACATGCGCACTCGAGGTGAGTCATGAATTAGGTCGCAAGGCAGAACTGCCTCTACGCCGTACACCATAAAGAATGGTGTGTATCCGGTGGTGCGATTCGGCGTGGTTCGTAGCCCCCAGAGTACGGAGTCGAGCTCCTCTACCCAGTGCGTGTTAGATTCCTTGAGGGACCGCAGTAGTCTGGGTTTAATGCCACTCATGATAAGACCTTTTGCACGTTCGACCTGGCTGTTAGTTTGTGGGTGATAGACAGAAGCATAATCGAGCTTGATGCCCATGTTTTTGCACCAGAGTTTTACCTCGTCGGCAGTAAAATTTGTGCCGTTATCAGTGATGATGCTGTGGGGGACGCCGTAACGGTGTACAACCCCGGATATGAAGTCTATCACAGGTCCAGATTCGGCCGTCTTAACAGGCTTGGCTTCTATCCATTTGGTGAATTTATCCACCATGACCAGTAAGTATTTTTTCTTGTGGGTTCCGCCTTTAAGGGGTCCAACCATGTCAAGCCCCCAGACCGCGAAAGGGCAAGTGATGGGGATAGTTCGGAGGGCGGTGGGTGGCATATGGCTTTGGTTTGCAAAAAGCTGGCAACCGACGCATCGTTGGACCAAGTCCTGAGCGTCTGCCCGGGCCGTCGGCCAGTAAAAGCCTGTACGGAAAGCCTTGCTTACAAGGGACCGAGCTGCAGCGTGGTGGCCACCGAGTCCGGCATGAATTTCAGCCAGCAGTTTCCGCCCTTCCTCTTTGGAGATGCACCTTTGAAGGACTCAGGTAGTGCTTTTCTTATAAAGGTCTCCCTCGTGGACTTTATAGGCTTTAGATCGCCGCACTATGCAGCGTGCCTCGTTTTGGTCCTCTGGGAGTTCCTGCCTAGTAAGGTAGGCTAGTAATGGTTCTGTCCATGGGGCAATGACCGCCATTATTACGTGGGCTGAAGGTGTAATCTCAGTGGCAGAGCCTCCAATTATGTCAGATTGTTCGGCGTCGAGTGGTGCGGGTAGGTCCGGGCTGTTATCTGCGGGTTCCCCCTCCCATGCTACGGATGGCTTGAACAGTCTTTCTAAAAAGATGTTGGCGGGGGGACTGCATCGCGTTTTGCCCCAATGCGTGCCAGGACATCCGCTGCCTGATTGTTTTCTCGGGCTATATGATGAAACTCCAGCCCTTCGAACCGAGCTGACATTTTTAGGACGGCGTTGCGGTAAGCTGCCATTTTTGGATCCTTTGTGTCGAAGTCTCCATTTATTTGGGATATCGCGAGGTTCGAATCCCTGCGTACCTCTAGGCACTGAATGCCCATGGATACTGCCATCCGGAGACCGTGAAGGAGGGCCTCATATTCGGCTGCATTGTTCGAGTCCGTGTACATGATCTGGAGCACATATTGAACTGTGTCTCCTGTGGGGGGACGTCAAGACGACGCCAACCCCTAATCCGGCCAACATTTTGGAGCCGTCAAAATGCATGATCCAGTTGGGATATGTGTCGTACTCTTTAGGGAGCTCGGCCTCCGTCCATTCTGCGACGAAGTCGGCCAAAACTTGCGATTTAATAGCTCGCCATGGCTTATAGATTATATCGAACGGGAGGAGATCAATGGCCCATTTTGCGATCCGGCCCGTTGCGTCGCGGTTGTTGATAATATCGTTGAGTGGTACTTCCGAGGCTACTGTTATCGAACACTCTTGAAAGTAGTGTCGTAGCTTCCGGGATGCCATGAACACCGCGTATGCAATCTTTTGGTAATGCGGGTACCGTGATTTGCATGGTGTGAGGACAGTGGACACGTAGTAAACCGGCCTTTGAAGGGGGAGTTTGTGTCCGTCCGTTACCCGTTCGACGACGAGTACTGCGCTAACAAGTTGATGAGTTGCGGCAATGTACAATAGCATGGGTTCGCCAGTATTCGGCGCGGCCATGACGGGATTTGTTGCCAAGATGGCCTTTATTTCCTCGAGTCCGGCCGTTGCAGCGTCCGTCCACTCGAAGTGTTCGGTGCGCCTAAGGAGGCGATAAAGGGGCAACGCCTTTTCTCCCAAACGGGAGATAAAGCGGCTTAAAGCCGCCACGCATCCGGTGAGTTTCTGTATTTGTTTGAGGTCTTTTGGGATGTCCAATTGTGACAAAGCTCGGATTTTAGCTGGATTTTCTTCAATTCCTCTACCGGATACAATGAAGCCCAGGAGCTTTCCGGCTGGAACGCCGAAAACACATTTTTCCGGATTGAGCTTAATGTCGTATTTTCGGAGGTTGTCGAATGTAAGCCTCAAGTCGTCTACTAGAGATTCGACATGTCTTGATTTGACCACCACATCGTCTACGTAGGCATCCACTGTTTTGCTAATCTAGTTTGCCAGACATGTTTGAATCATGCGCTGATATGTTGCGCCGGCGTTTTTTAGCCCAAAGGGCATTGTGTTGAAGCAGAATGGGTCGTATGGTGTGATGAATGCCGTTGCAGCTTGGTCTGACTCTGCCATCTTTATTTGATGGTAACCGGAGTATGCGTCGAGGAAGCACAGTGAATCGTGTCCAACAGTGGCATCGATAATTTGATCTATTCGAGGGAGGGGAAACGGATCCTTTGGGCAAGCCTTATTAAGGTCTTTGAAGTCGACACACAGGCGCCAGGATTTGTCCTTCTTTGGTACCATCACTAGGTTTGCTAGCCAGTCCGGATGTTTTATGTCTCTGATGAATCCGGCCTCGAATAATTTGGCTAGCTCCTCTCCCATGGACTGTCTCTTTGGTTCGGAGAAACGCCGAAGGGCTTGTTTGACAGGTTTGAATCCTTTGTGGATGTTTAAGCTGTGTTCGGCCAGCCTGCGTGGGAGTCCTGGCATATCTGAGGGGTGCCAAGCAAAGATGTCCCAGTTCTCTCGTAGGAACTCTCGCAGTGCGGCGTCTACGTTAGGGTTCAGTCGTGCCCCAATGGAGGCTGTTTTACCGGGGTCCGTTGGGTGGACCTGGAATTTGACTATTTCGTCCGCTGGTTTGAAGGATGTTGATTTGGATCTCTTATCGAGTATCACATCATCCCTATTGACCATGGATCGCAGCGCAGTCAGTTCTCCTGCCGCTAAGGTTCGGACAGTGCCTCGAGGGCCAATGCGGCTATCTTGTTTTCGGCGCGGAGTGCTATGTTCGGATCACTAGCGAGGGTGATAATTCCGTTTGGCCCAGGCATCTTGAGCTTCATGTACCCGTAATGGGGTATAGCTTGGAAAACTATGAATGCCTCCCGTCCTAATATAGCGTGATATCCGCTTTTGAACGGGGCCACCTAAAAGGTGATTTGTTCGGACCTGTAATTATCCGGCTTGCCGAATACCACATCTAGTGTGATTTTTCCGGTGCAACGCGCTTCCTGACTGGGAATTATTCCTCTAAAGGTTGTGCTGCTTCGCTCCATGCGGTTCCAGTCTATTTCCATCTTTTGAAGGGTTTCCTCGTAAATGAGGTTCAATCCGCTGCCTCCATCCATGAGTACCTTTGCGAGACGACAGCCGTCCACTATGGGACTGAGGACCAATGCGGCTGGTGCTCTGGTTGTTTGAAATTTAGGTTCGTCACTCACGTTGAAGGTGATAGCAGTATTACTCCATGGGTTTATTGACGCCACGTGATAGACTTCGCTGAGGCTGCGGAGTGTTCTTTCTCGCATGTTATTCGATGCGAAAGTCTCAAAGACTGTGAGAACGGAACTGAAATTCTTGGGCTGGTTTCCTTCGACCTCTGGAATTAGGAGGTCCTCGCCAATTTTGTCCACCTGCCGGATTATCCAACATGCCCTGAGGCTGTGAGTTGGGGTGGCGTCCTCTGCACTATGAATCTTGCAGGGTCCATCTAGCCACTTTTCCAGTACGGTTCCATGCCCTCTGGAGGGTTTTGACTTTTTGGTATTTAGTCCGGGTGCCTTACTGTGGTGCACCCTCTTAGTTCGGACGTGATTGCTATTCAGGGCCGGATTGTCCCAAAATTTTATTTTGGTTTTCCGAGCACTTTCCATCGCACAGTATTTTTGTACTATGGACGCCAAGTCGGCAAAGTGTGTAATATTACGACGACTTACGGCGTTAAGTATTCCCTCGTCCGTGCAGTTACTGCAAAAGATTGAGATTGCGTCTCCCTCACGACAGTCCTTTATCCTGTTCATAACCAGGAGGAATCTGGCCCTGTAATGATGTACTGTTTCTTCGGGCATTTGCCTGATTTGGGAAAGATCGCTTATGATCGGGCGGGCGGGTGTCGTTGAATTTGAGACCTCGCCCAATTTACTGTTCGGAGGCCGAAGAACATTTGAATCCTGAGATCCGGAGTCTTGGATGTTATCCGATGAGTCTAGCCCGTTGCCTGATTTTATGCTCAGGTCTTGGATTGTATCCTCGCCTCCGCGGGTATCCAGTATGGAGGGTTCGGGGATTCGGACGTAGCTAGTGCTTAAGATAGATGAAGGTTCGCCGCATTGTGTTTCCACCACTGCAACGTGGTGGGTGAACTGGGGAGAGTTAATTTCTCTCAGATCGGGTTTAAGCCCAACCTGATCGTAATTTGTGGCGACGCCCAGTGCGGCGATACGATCCAGGAGCTCGTTAACCGAAGAGAGCTCGATCGGATCCAATTGCTCGGCGAGTTCTGAGCCGATGCGGAGGTTGCTTTCGATGACCCGGGAGGTTACCGTCGGTGCAACAGCCGAACAGGCGGTTGCGAGAAAACCACCTGGCCAGAGAGTTTGGCCGACAGCCAAGGCTCCTTTCGTAATGGCGCCGTCTTTAAAGACGGGAAGAGGCATCCTTCCTGATCGCGATGGCACAGAGGAACTCTCAATGAAAGCACCAATGTCAGTGTCAAAACCGGCGGATCTCGGGTAGGGGGTCCCGAACTGTGCGTCAAGGTCGCATGGTAACAGGAGGCAAGGGGCACTTTATTTTACCCAGGTTCGGGCCCTCTTGATGGAGGTAAAACCCTACTCCTGCTAGATTAATATTGATGATATGGGTAGTACAAGAGTAGATCTACCACGAGATCAAGGAGGCTAAACCCTAGAAGCTAGCCTACGGTATGATTGTGTATGGTGATGGTTGTCCGACGGACTACAACCCTTCGGTTTATATAGACACCGGATAGGGTTAGGGTTACACAGAGTCGGTTACATTAGTAGGAGATCTTGAATATCCGCACACCTAGCTTGCCTTCCACGCCAACAAAAGATCCTTCCGGACACGGGACGAAGTCTTCAACTTGGTATCTTCATAGTCCTGGAGTCCGGCTGAAGGCATAGTTCGGCCATCCGAACACCCCCTAATCCAGGACTTCCTAAGTGATCCTGTTCTGGAAGTCATGTTACTAGACCATGACGAACCGACGAACTATGAGGAAGTGATGATGAACCTAGATTCTGCAAAATGGCTCGAGGCCATGATATCTGAGATGGGATCCATGTATGAGAACAAAGTATGGACTTTGGTTGACTTTTCCGATGATCGGCAAGCCATTGAGAATAAATGGATCTTCAAAAAGAAGACTGACACCGATGGTAATGTTACTGTCTACAAAGCTCGACTTGTTGCGAAAGGTTTTCGATAAGTTCAAGGAGTTGACTACGATGAGACCTTCTCACCCGTAGGAATGCTTAAGTCTGTCCGAATCATGTTAGCAATTGCCACATTTTATGATTATGAAATATGGCAAATGGATGTCAAAACTGCATTCCTTAATGGATTTCTTAAAGAAGAATTGTATATTGTCGGTGTACTAGAGTAGGGGTACCCTAGTATCCCGAACTTGTGCACGGGCAGTCGCAGCCTCCCGCGGCAAGGCTTGCCAGGTGACCGCCAAGGTCCTCCGTGGTTCCTCTGGAGCCATTCAAGAACAAAGTATTCAAGCCAAGGAGACAAGGCCCCGGCAAGAGGAGCTTGCCGGGAAGGCCACTCAAGGCACAAGGCCCCGGAGTGCCTCGAGGGCCAATGCGGCTGTCTTGTTTTCGGCGCGGAGTGCTATGTCCGGATCACTAGCGAGAGTGATAATTCCGTTCGGCCCGGGCATCTTGAGCTTCATGTACCCGTAATGGGGTATTGCTTGGAAGATTGTAAATGCTTCCTGCCCTAGTAGGGCGTGATATCTGCCACTGAATGGGGCCACCAGAAACGTGACCTCTTCGGACCTGTAATTATCCGGCGTGCCGAACACCACATCTAGTGTGATTTTTCCTGTGCAGCGCGCTTCCCGACTGGGGATTATTCCTCTAAAGGTTGTGCTGCTTCGCTTGATGCGGTTCCTGAAGGAAATATGCCCTAGAGGCAATAATAAAGTTATTATTTATTTCCTTTTTTCATGATAAATGTTTATTATTCATGCTAGAATTGTATTAACCGGAAACATAATACATGTGTGAATACATAGACAAACAAGAGTGTCACTAGTATGCCTCTACTTGACTTGCTCATTAATCAAAGATGGTTATGTTTCCTAACCATAGACAAAGAGTTGTTATGTGATTAATGGGATCACATCATTAGATGAATGATCTGATTGACTTGACCCATTCCGTTAGCTTAGCACTTGATTGTTTAGTTTGTTGCTATTGCTTTCTTCATGACTTATACATCTTCCTATGACTATGTGATTATGCAACTCCCGTTTACCGGAGGAACACTTTGTGTGCTACCAAACGTCACAACGTAACTGGGTGATTATAAAGGTGCTCTACAGGTGTCTCCAAAGGTACTTGTTGGGTTGGCGTATTTCGAGATTAGGATTTGTCACTCCGAATATCGGAGAGGTATCTCTGGGCCCTCTCGGTAATGCACATCACTTAAGCCTTGCAAGCATTGCAACTAATGAGTTAGTTGCGGGATGATGTATTACGGAACGAGTAAAGAGACTTGCCGTAACGAGATTGAACTAGGTATATGTTGGGGAACGTTGCAGAAAATTAAAATTTTTCCTACGGTTTCACCAAGATCCATCTATGAGTTCATCTAGCAACGAGTCATGGGAGAGAGAGATTTCATCTACATACCACTTTGTAGATCGCGAGCGGAAGCGTTCAACGAACGGGGATGAAGTAGTCGTACACACCATGATCCAAATCACCGGAGATCTTAGCACCGAAAGCACGGCACCTCCGCGTTCAACACATGTACGGTCAGCGTAATGTCTCCTTCTTCTTGATCCAGCAAGGCAAAGGAGAGGTTGGGGAAGAAGACTCCAGCAGCAGCACGACGGCATGGTGATGGTGGAGCCGCAGTACTCCGACAGGGCTTCGCCGAGCTCTTACGGAGGAGGAAGAGGTGTTGGAGAGGGAGAGGGAGGCGCCAGGGCGTAGGGTGCGCAGCCCCCCTCCCCTTCCCCCCTTTATATAGGCCTCTGGGGGGGCTCCGGCCCTGGGAGATCTGATCTCCCAAGGGGGGCGGCGGCCAGGGAGGTTTCCCTCCCCCCAAGCCGTCTAGGAGGTGCCTTCCACCACTAGGACTCCTCCCTTTTGGAACCCTAGGCGCATGGGCCCCTTTGGGGCTGGTTCCCCTTGGCCCATGCAGGCCAAGGCGCACCCCCTAAGGCCCATGTGGACCACCGGGGCAGGTGGCCCCACCTGGTGGACCCCCGGGACCCCTCCGGTGGTCCTGGTACAATACCGATAACACCGAAACTTGTCCCGATGGCCGAAATAGCACTTCCTATATATAATTCTTTACCTCCGGACCATTCCGGAACTCCTCGTGACGTCCGGGATCTCATCCGGGACTCCGAACAACATTCGGGTTAATGCATATACATATCTTCACAACCCTAGCGTCACAACCCTACGGGTTCGGGAGACATGTAGTCATGACCGAGACGGCTCTCGGGCAATAACCAACAGCGGGATCTGGATACCCATGTTGGCTCCCACATGCTCCACGATGATCTCATCGGATGAACCACGATGTCGAGGATTCAATTAATCCCGTATACGATTCCCTTTGTCAATCGGTATTTTACTTGCCCGAGATAAGATCGTCGGTATCCCAATACCTCGTTCAATCTCGTTACTGGCAAGTCACTTTTCTCGTACCATAATGCATGATCCCGTGATCAAACACTTTGATCACACTGAGCTCATTGTGATGATGCATTACCGAGAGGGCCCGGTGATACCTCTTTGTCAAGCGGAGTGACAAATCCCAGTCTCGATCCATGTCAACCCAACAGACACTTTCATAGATACCCGTAGTATACCTTTATAGTCACCCAGTTACGTTGTGACGTTTGGCACACCCAAAGCACTCCTACGGTATCCGGGAGTTACACGATCTCATGGTCTAAGGAAAGGATACTTGACATTGGAAAAACTCTAGCAAACGAACTATGCGATCTTATGCTATGTTTAGGATTGGGTCTTGTCCATCACATCATTCTCCTAATGATGTGATCCCGTTATCGATGACATCCAATGTCCATAGTCAGGAAACCATGACTATCTGTCGATCAACGAGCTAGTCAACTAGAGGCTCACTAGGGACATATTGTTGTCTGTTATTCACACATGTATTACGATTTCCGGATAACACAATTATAGCACGAATAAAGACAATTATCATGAATAAGGAAATATAATAATAATGCTTTTATTATTGCCTCTAGGGCATATTTCCAACAGTCTCCCACTTGCACTAGAGTCAATAATCTAGTTACATTGTGATGAATCGAACACCCATGGAGTTCTGGTGCTGATCATGTTTTGCCTTAGGGAGAGGTTTAATCAACGGATCTGCGACATTCAGATCCGTGTGCACTTTAAAAATTTCTATGTCTCCATCTTGAACATTTTCATGAATGGAGTTGAAGCGACGCTTGATGTGCCTGGTCTTCTTGTGAAACCTGGGCTCCTTTGCAAGTGCAATAGCTCCAGTGTTGTCACAGAAGAGCTTGATTGGCCCCGACGCATTGGGTATGACTCCGAGGTCGGTGATGAACTCCTTCACCCAAATTGCTTCATGTGCTGCCTCCGAGGCTGCCATGTACTCCGCTTCACATGTAGATCCCGCCACGACGCTTTGCTTGCAACTGCACCAGCTTACTGCCCCACCATTCAAAATATACACGTATCCGGTTTGTGACTTAGAGTCATCCAGATCTGTGTCGAAGCTAGCGTCGACGTAACCTTTTACGACGAGCTCTTCGTCACCTCCATAAACGAGAAACATTTCCTTAGTCCTTTTTAGGTACTTCAGGATATTCTTGACCGCTGTCCAGTGTTCCTTGCCGGGATTACTTTGGTACCTTCCTACCAAACTTACGTCAAGGTTTACATCAGGTCTGGTACACAGCATGGCATACATAATAGAACCTATGGCTGAGGCATAGGGGATGACGCTCATCTCTTCTATATCTTCTGCCGTGGTCGGACATTGAGCTGAGCTCAATTTCACACCTTTTAACACAGGTAAGAACCCTTTCTTAGATTGATCCATATTGAACTTCTTCAATATTTTATCAAGGTATGTGCTTTGTGAAAGACCTATGAGGCGTCTCGATCTATCTCTATAGATCTTGATGCCTAATATATAAGCAGCTTCTCCAAGGTCCTTCATTGAAAAACTTTTATTCAAGTAGGCCTTAATGCTATCCAAAAGTTCTATATCATTTCCCATCAAAAGTATGTCGTCTACATATAATATGAGAAATGCTACAACGCTCCCACTCACTTTCTTGTAAACACAGGCTTCTCCATAAGTCTGTGTAAACCCAAACGCTTTGATCATCTCATCAAAGCGAATGTTCCAACTCCGAGATGCTTGCACCAACCCATAAATCGAGCGTTGGAGCTTGCACACCTTGTCAGCATTCTTAGGATCGACAAAACCTTCCGGCTGCATCATATACAATTCTTCCTGAAGGAAACCATTAAGGAATACCGTTTTGACGTCCATTTGCCATATTTCATAATCGTAGAATGCGGCAATTGCTAACATGATTCGGACGGACTTCAGCTTCGCTACCGGTGAGAAAGTCTCATTGTAGTCAACCCCTTGAACTTGTCGATAACCCTTAGTGACAAGTCGAGCTTTATAGATGGTCACATTACCATCCGCGTCTGTCTTCTTCTTAAAGATCCATTTATTTTCTATGGCTCGCCGTTTAACGGGCAAGTCAGTCAAAGTCCATACTTCGTTTTCATACATGGATCCTATCTCGGATTTCATGGCTTCCAGCCATTTGTCGGAATCCGGGCCCGCCATTGCTTCCTCATAGTTCGAAGGTTCACCGTTGTCTAACAACATGATTTCCAAGACAGGGTTGCCGTACCACTCTGGTGCGGAACGTGTCCTTGTGGACCTTCGGATTTCAGTAGGAGCTTGATTGGAAGTATCTTGATCATCATCATTAATTTCCTCTCTAGTCGGTGCAGGCACCTCAGGAACGTTTTCTTGAGTTTCGCCATTTTCCGGTTCAAGAGGTAACACTTCATCAAGTTCTACTTTCCTCCCACTTACTTCTTTCGAGAGAAACTCTTTCTCTAGAAAGGATCCATTCTTGGCAACAAAGATCTTGCCTTCGGATCTGAGGTAGAAGGTATACCCAACAGTTTCTTTAGGGTATCCTATGAAGACGCATTTTTCCGACTTGGGTTCGAGCTTTCCAGGTTGAAGTTTCTTGACATAAGCATCGCATCCCCAAACTTAAACGACAGCTTAGGTTTCTTCCCAAACCATAATTCATACGGTGTCGTCTCAACGGATTTCGATGGAGCCCTATTTAAAGTGAATGTGGCAGTCTCTAAAGCATAGCCCCAAAAAGATAGCGGTAAGTCGGTAAGAGACATCATAGATCGCACCATATCTAATAGAGTGCGATTACGATGTTCGGACACACCATTACGCTGAGGTGTTCCAGGCGGCGTGAGTTGTGAAACTATTCCACATTTTCTTAAGTGTGTGCCAAATTCGTGACTCAAGTATTCTCCTCCACGATCTGATCGTAGAAACTTGATCTTTCTTTCACGTTGATTTTCAACCTCACTCTGAAATTCCTTGAACTTTTCAAAGGTCTCAGACTTGTGTTTCATTAAGTAGACATACCCATATCTACTCAAGTCATCAATGAGGGTGAGAACATAACGATAGCCACCGCGAGCCTCAACACTCATTGGACCGCACACATCGGTATGTATGATTTCCAATAAGTTGGTTGCTCGCTCCATTGTTCCTGAGAACGGAGTCTTGGTCATTTTACCCATGAGGCATGGTTCGCATGTGTCAAATGATTCATAATCAAGAGACTCTAAAAGTCCATCTGCATGGAGCTTCTTCATGCGTTTGACACCTATGTGACCAAGGCGGCAGTGCCACAAATATGTGGGACTATTGTTATCAACTTTAACTCTTTTGGTATTTACACTATGAATATGTGTATCATCACGTACGAGATTCATTAAGAATAAACCATTAACCATCGGAGCATGACCATAAAACATATCTCTCATATAAATAGAACCACCATTATTCTCGGATTTAAATGAGTAGCCATCTCGAATTAAACGAGATCCAGATATAATGTTCATGCTCAAACTTGGCACTAAATAACAATTATTGAGGTTTAAAACTAATCCCGTAGGTAAATGTAGAGGCAGCGTGCCGACGGCGATCACATTGACCTTGGAACCATTCCCGACGCGCATCGTCACCTCATCCTTCGCCAGTCTCCGTTTATTCCGCAGCTCCTGCTTTGAGTTACAAATGTGAGCAACTGCACCGGTATCAAATACCCAAGAGCTACTACGAGTACTGGTAAGGTACACATCAATTACATGTATATCACATATACCTTTGGTTTTGCCGGCCTTCTTGTCCGCTAAGTATTTGGGGCAGTTCCGCTTCCAGTGACCACTTCCCTTGCAATAAAAACACTCAGTCTCGGGCTTGGGTCCATTCTTTGGCTTCTTCCCGACAACTTGCTTACCGGGCGCGGCAACTTCCTTGCCATCCTTCTTGAAGTTCTTTTTACCCTTGACCTTCTTGAACTTAGTGGTTTTATTCACCATCAACACTTGATGCTCCTTCTTGATTTCTACCTCTGCTGATTTCAGCATAGCATATACCTCAGGAATGGTCTTTACCATCCCCTGCATATTGTAGTTCATCACAAAGCTCTTGTAGCTAGGTGGAAGCGACTGGAGGATTCTGTCAATGACCGCTTCAGCCGGGAGATTAACTTCCAGTTGAGTCAAGCGGTTGTGCAACCCAGACATTTTGAGTATGTGCTCACTGACAGAGCCATTTTCCTCCATCTTACAGCTAAAGAATTTATCGGAGACTTCATATCTCTTGACCAGGGCATGAGCTTGGAAAACCATTTTCAGCTCTTCGAACATCTCATATGCTCCATGTCTCTCAAAACGTTTTTGGAGCCCCGGCTCTAAGCTGTAAAGCATGCCGCACTGAACGAGGGAGTAATCATCGCAGCGTGACTGCCAAGCGTTCATAACGTCTTGTTCTGCAGGGAGAATAGGTGCGTCACCCAGCGGTGCTCGTAGGACATAATCTTTCTTGGCAGCTATGAGGATGATCCCCAGGTTCCGGACCCAGTCCGTATAGTTGCTACCATCGTCTTTCAGCTTGGTTTTCTCTAGGAACGCGTTGAAGTTGAGGACTACGTTGGCCATTTGATCTACAAGACATATTGTAAATATTTAGACTATGTTCATGATAATAAAGTTCATTTAATCAAATTATTTAATGAACTGCCACTTAGATAGACATCCCTCTTCTAGTCATCTAAGTATTACATGATCCGAGTCAACTAGGCCGTGTCCGATCATCACGTGAGACGGACTAGTCAACATTGGTGAACATCTTCATGTTGATCGTATCTTCTATACGACTCATGCTCGACCTTTCAGTCTTCTGTGTTCCGAGGCCATGTCTGTACATGCTAGGCTCATCAAGTCAACCTAAGTGTTTTGCGTGTGTAAATCTGTCTTACACCCGTTGTATGTGAACGTTAGAATCTATCACACCCGATCATCACGTGGTGCTTCAAAACAACGAACTGTCGCAACGGTGCACAGTTAGGGAGAACACTTTCTTGAAATTATTTTGAGGGATCATCTTATTTACTACCGTCGTTCTAAGTAAACAAGATGCAAAACATGATAAACATCACATGCCATCAAATAATAAACGTGACATGATATGGCCAATATCACATAGCTCCTTCGATCTCCATCTTGGGGCTCCATGATCATCTTGTCACCGGCTTGACACCATGATCTTCGTCATCATGATCTTCATCATCGTGTCTCCATGAAGTTGCTCGCCAACTATTACTTCTACTACTATGGCTAACGCGTTTAGCAATAAAGTAAAGTAATTTACATGGCATTTCTCAATGACACGCAGGTCATACAAAATTAAAGACAACTCCTATGGCTCCTGCCGGTTGTCATACTCATCGACATGCAAGTCGTGATTCCTATTACAATAGCATGAACATCTCATACATCACATATAGATCATTCATCATTCATCACAACTTTGGCCATATCATATCACAAAGCACTTGCTGCAAAAACAAGTTAGACGTCCTCTAATTGTTGTTGCAAGTTTTACATGGCTGAATTAGGGTTCTAGCAAGAACGTTTTCTTACCTACGTGAAAACCACAACGTGATTTGTCAACTTCTATTTAACCTTCATAAGGACCCTTTTCATCGAATCCGCTCCAACTAAAGTGGGAGAGACAGACACCCGCCAGCCACCTTATGCAACTAGTGCATGTTAGTCGGTGGAACCGGTCTCATGTAAGCGTACGTGTAAGGTTGGTCCGGGCCGCTTCATCCCACAATACCGCTGAAGCAAGATAAGACTAGTAGCGGCAAGAAGAGTTGACAACATCTACGCCCACAACAAATTGTGTTCTACTCGTGCAATAGAGAACTATGCATAGACCTAGCTCATGATGCCACTTTTGGGGAACGTTGCAGAAAATTAAAAATTTTCCTACGGTTTCACCAAGATCCATCTATGAGTTCATCTAGCAACGAGTCATGGGAGAGAGAGATTGCATCTACATACCACTTTGTAGATCGCGAGCGGAAGCGTCCAACGAACGGGGATGAAGTAGTCGTACACACCATGATCCAAATCACCGGAGATCTTAGCACCGAAAGCACGGCACCTCCGCGTTCAACACACGTACGGTCAGCGTAACGTCTCCTTCTTCTTGATCCAGCAAGGCAAAGGAGAGGTTGGGGAAGAAGACTCCAGCAGCAGCACGACGGCGTGGTGATGGTGGAGCCGCAGTACTCCGACAGGGCTTCGCCGAGCTCTTACGGAGGAGGAAGAGGTGTTGGAGAGGGAGAGGGAGGCGCCAGGGCATAGGGTGCGCAGCCCCCCTCCCCTTCCCCCCTTTATATAGGCCTCTGGGGGGGGCACCAGCCCTGGGAGATCTGATCTCCCAAGGGGGGCGGCGGCCAGGGAGGTTTCCCTCCCCCCAAGCCATCTAGGAGGTGCCTTCCACCACTAGGACTCCTCCCTTTTGGAACCCTAGGCGCATGGGCCCCTTTGGGGCTGGTTCCCCTTGGCCCATGCAGGCCAAGGCGCACCCCCTAAGGCCCATGTGGCCCACCGGGGCAGGTGGCCCCACCTGGTGGACCCCCAGGACCCCTCCGGTGGTCCCGGTACAATACCGATAACACCGAAACTTGTCCCGATGGCCGAAATAGCACTTCCTATATATAATTCTTTACCTCCGGACCATTCCGGAACTCCTCGTGACGTCCGAGATCTCATCCGGGACTCCGAACAACATTCGGGTTACTGCATATACATATCTTCACAACCCTAGCGTCACCGAACCTTAAGTGTGTAAACCCTACGGGTTCGGGAGACATGCAGTCATGACCGAGACGGCTCTCGGGCAATAACCAACAGCGGGATCTGGATACCCATGTTGGCTCCCACATGCTCCACGATGATCTCATCGGATGAACCACGATGTCGAGGATTCAATTAATCCCGTATACGATTCCCTTTGTCAATCGGTATTTTACTTGCCCGAGATTCGATCGTCGGTATCCCAATACCTTGTTCAATCTCGTTACTGGCAAGTCACTTTTCTCGTACCGTAATGCATGATCCCGTGATCAAACACTTTGATCACATTGAGCTCATTGTGATGATGCATTACCGAGAGGGCCCGGTGATACCTCTCCGTCAAGCGGAGTGACAAATCCCAGTCTCGATCCATGTCAACCCAACAGACACTTTCAGAGATACCCGTAGTATATCTTTATAGTCACCCAGTTACGTTGTGACGTTTGGCACACCCAAAGCACTCCTACGGTATCCGGGAGTTACACGATCTCATGGTCTAAGGAAAGGATACTTGACATTGGAAAAACTCTAGCAAACGAACTATGCGATCTTATGCTATGTTTAGGATTGGGTCTTGTCCATCACATCATTCTCCTAATGATGTGATCCCATTATCGATGACATCCAATGTCCATAGTCAGGAAACCATGACTATCTGTCGATCAACGAGCTAGTCAACTAGAGGCTCGCTAGGGACATATAGTTGTATGTTATTCACACATGTATTACGATTTCCGGATAACACAATTATAGCACGAATAATGACAATTATCATGAATAAGGAAATATAATAATAATGCTTTTATTATTGCCTCTAGGGCATATTTCCAACAGTATAGGATACCGACGATCGAATCTCGGGCAAGTAACATACCGATGACAAAGGGAACAACGTATGTTGTTACGCGGTGTGACCGATAAAGATCTTCGTAGAATATGTAGGAACCAATATGAGCATGCAGGTTCCACTATTGGTTATTGACCGGAGACGTGTCTCGGTCATGTCTACATTGTTCTCGAACCGTACGGTCCGCACGCTTAACGTTACGATGACAGTTTCATTATGAGTTTATGTATTTTGATGTACCGAAGGTTGTTCGGTGTCCCGGATGTGATCACGGACATGACGAGGAATCTCGAAATGGTCGAAACATAAAGATCGATATACTGGACGATTATATTCGGACACCGGAAGTGTTCCGGGTGATTTCGGAGAAAACCGTAGTGCCGGAGGGGTTACCGGAACCCCCCGGGGAAGTATTGGGCTTAGTGGGCCTGAGGGGAGAGAGAGGGCAGCAGCCCAGGAGGTGCCCTCCCCCCATGAGGAGTCCGAATTGGACTAGGGAGGGGGCGCGCGGCCCCTCTTTCCCTCTCCCTCTCCCTCTCTTTCCTTCCCCCTCTCTCTTCCTAGTTGGACTAGGAAAGGGGAGTCCTACTCCCACTAGGAGGAGGACTCCCCCTCCCTTTGGCGCGCCCCATAGGGCCGGCCGGCCTCCCCCCTTGATCCTTTATATACGGGGGCAGGGGGGCACCCTAGAATACACAAGTTGATCTTCGTGATCGTTCCTTAGCCGTGTGCGGTGCCCCCCTCCACGATATTACACCTCGATCATATTGTAGCGGTGCTTAGGCGAAGCCCTGCGATGGTTGAACATCAAGATCGTCACCACGCCGTCGTGCTGATGGAACTCCTCCCCGAAGCTTTGCTGGATCGGAGCCCGGGGAGCGTCATCGAGCTGAACGTGTGCCAAGAACTCGGAGGTGCCGGAGTAATGGTGCTTGGATCGGTTGGACCGGGAAGACGTACGACTACTTCCTCTATGTTGTGTTAACGCTTCCGCTTCGGTCTACGAGGATACGTAGAAAACACTCTCCCCTCTCGTTGCTATGCATCACCATGATCTTGTGTGTGCGTAGGATTTTTTTTGAAATTACTACGTTCCCCAACAATTCCAGTCTAATCCTAGTTTTTGAAGGGTTTCCTCGTAAATGAGGTTCAATCCGCTGCCTCCATCCATGAGTAGCTTGGTGAGGCGAAAGCCGTCCACTATTGGACTGAGGACCAATGCAGCTGGTGCTCGGGCTGTTCGGAATTTAGGTTCATCGCTTGCGTTGAAGGTAATAGTTGTGTCGCTCCATGGGTTTATTGTTGCTACCTGATAGACTTCGGCAAGGCCGCGGAGTGTTCTTTTTCGCATATTGTTTGATGCGAAAGTCTCGAAGACTGTGAGAACGGTACTGGTGTCCCCGGGATGGCTTTCTGCGGCCTCCGAAATTAAGAGGTCCTCGCCTATTTTGGCCACCTGCCGGAGTAACCAACATGCTCTAAGGCTGTGAGTTGGTGTGCCGTCCTCTGTACTATGAATTTTACAGGGTCCATCAAGCCATCTTTCCAGTACGGTTCCATGCTCTGTAGAGGATTTTGGTTTTTTGGTGTTTAACCCGGGTGTCTTACGATGATGCACCCTCTTAGTTCGGACGAGATTGCTATTCAGGGCCGGATTATCCCAAAATTTTATTGCGGTTTTCCAAGCGCTTTCCATCGCACAGTACTTTTGTACTATGGATGCCAAGTCAGCGAAGCGTGTAATATCACGACGACTTATGGCGTTAAGGATTCCCTCATCCGTGCAATTACTTCAGAAGTTTGAGATTGCGTCTCCCTCGCGGCAGTCCTTTATCCTGTTCATAACCAGGAGGAATCTGGCCCAGTAATGATGTACTGTTTCCTCGGGCTTTTGCCTGATTTGGGAGAGATCGCTTATGTTCGGGAGGGCGGGTGGCATTGAATCTGAAACCTCACCCGGTCTAAGATTCAGAGGCCGAAGAGCTTCTGAACTCTGAAGTTCGGATTCTTGGATGTTGTCCAATGAGTCTAGCCCGTTGCCTGATTCTATGCTCAGGTCTTGAGTTACATCCTCCCCTCCGCGGGTATCCGGCTTGGAGGGGTCGGGAATTCGGACGTAGCTAGTCCTTAAAATAGATGAAGGGTCGCCGCACTGCGCCTCCACCACGGCGACGTGGTGGGTGACTTGGGGAGAGTTAATTTCTCTTAGATTGGGTTTAAGCCCAACCTGGTCATAATCCGTGGCGACCCCCAGGGCGGCGATGCGATCCAAGAGCTCATTTACGGAAGTGAGCTCCATCGGATCTAGCTGCTCGACAAGTTCCGAGCTGACGTGAAGGTTGCTTTTGATGACCCGAGAGGTCACCGTTGGAGCAACGGCCGAACAGACGGTCATGAGGAAACCACCTAGCCGGAGAGTTTGGCCGACAGCCAAGGCTCCCTTAACGACGGCGCCGTCTTTAAAGACGGGAGGAGGCATCCTTCCTGATTGCAACGATACAGTGAAACTCTCAATGAAAGCACCAATGTCGGTGTCAAAACCGGCGGATCTCGGGTAGGGGGTCCTGAACTGTGCGTCTAGGCGGATGGTAATAGGAGACAAGGGACAAAATGTTTTACCCAGGTTCGGGCCCTCTTGATGGAGGTAAAAGCCTACATCCTGCTTGATTAATATTGATGATATGGGTAGTACAAGAGTAGATCTACCATGAGATCAAGGAGGCTAAACCCTAGAAGCTAGCCTACGGTATGATTGTTGTATGTTGGAGTTATTGTCCTACGGACTAAAACCCTCCGGTTTATATAGACACCGGATAGGGTTAGGGTTACACAAAGTCAGTTACAATGGTAGGAGATCTTGAATATCGCATCGCCAAGCTTGCCTTCCACGCCAAGGAAAGTCCTTTCCGGACACGAGACGAAGTCTTCAATCTTGTATCTTCATAGTCCAGGAGTCCGGCTGAAGGTATAGTTCGGCTATCCGAACACCCCCTAATCCAGGACACCCTCAACGCCCCTCCAACTCTTGATCCAGAAAGTGTTGAGGGAGAGTTTCGTCAGCACAACGGCGTTGTGACGGTGAAGGTGTTCCATGCAGGGCTTCGCATAAGCACTATGACAATATGATTGGAGGAGTAAACTATGGAGGGGGGCACCGCACACGGCTAAGAGAACAATTGATGTGCTTTAATGTGCCCCCTGCCCCCGTATATAAAGGAGGAAGCCGGCCACAAGGGGCGCGCCATGGGGGGGAAACCAACTAGGACTCCAAGTCCTATTCGCCCCCTTCCTTCTTACGGAGGGGGAAAGGCGGAAGGAGAGGAGAGGGAGAAGGAAAGGGGGTGTCGGTGTCAAAACCAGCGGATCTCGGGTAGAGGGTCCCGAACTGTGCGTCTAGGCCGGATGGTAACAGGAGACACGGGACACGAAGTTTACCCAGGTTCGGGCCCTCTCGATGGAGGTAAAACCCTACTCCTGCTTGATTAATATTGATGATATGGTAAGTACAAGAGTAGATATACCACAAGATCAAGGAGGCTAAACCCTAGAAGCTAGCCTATGGTATGATTGTTGTATGATGAAGTTGTCCTACGGAATAAAACCCTCCGGTTTATATAGACACCGGATAGGGTTAGGGTTACACAAAGTCGGTTACAATGGTAGGAGATCTTGAATATCCGCATCGCCAAGCTTGCCTTCCACGCCAAGGAAAGTCCCTTCCGGACACGGGACGAAGTCTTTAATCTTGTATCTTCATAGTCCTGGAGTCTGGCTGAAGGTATTGTCCGGCTATCCGAACACCCCCTAATCCAGGACTCCCTCAGTAGCCCCCGAACCAGGCTTCAATGACGACGAGTCCGGCGCGCAGATTATCTTCGGCATTGCAAGGCGGGTTCTTCTCCAAATTCTGTGTACCTGTTGAAATAATGTCTGATTTTTGTAATGTAGCGCTCCTTGGCTTCTACGCCCAATAATGGCCGTCTTCCACGTGTCAAACGAATGCAAAAAGCCGGAGCGTTTTTACATCCACACCCCTAGCCGCATAAACGAGCTGCCTATTTAACGGGATGGGGATCAAGATCCAAACCACATCTTCTCCTCTCCGCGAGTAATCATCAGAGCGCCTCCAGCAAAGGTCCATTCCAGCATGGCCAGCTGTCGCAGCTCCTCCTCTCGCCCTTCCAGTCCTAAACCTGGAGACTGGGAGAGTTGATCCATCCCGCACATCGAGTTAGTGTCGTTTCAGGCCAAGGGATTTCTCTGTCGGTGTCAAAACCGGCGGATTTCGGGTAGGGGGTCCCGAACTGTGCGTCAAGGTCGGATGGTAACAGGAGACAAGGGACACTTTATTTTACCCAGGTTCAGGCCCTCTCGATGGAGGTGAAACCCTACTCCTGCTAGATTAGTATTGATGATATGGGTAGTACAAGAGTAGATCTACCACGAGATGAAGGAGGCTAAACCCTAGAAGCTAGCCTATGGTATGATTGTGTATGATGATGGTTGTCCTACGGACTACAACCCTCCGGTTTATATAGACACCGGATAGGGCTAGGGTTACACAGAGTCGGTTACAATGGTAGGAGATCTTGAATATCCGCACGCCTAGCTTGCCTTCCACGCCAAGAAAAGATCCTTCCGGACACGGGACGAAGTCTTCAATCTTGTATCTTCATAGTCCTGGAGTCCGGCTGAAGGTATAGTCCGGCTATCCGAACACCCCCTAATCCAGGACTCCCTCAGTAGCCCCTGAACCAGGCTTCAATGACGACGAGTCCGGCGCGCTGATTGTCTTCGGCATTGCAAGGCGGGTTCCTCCTCCAAGTTCTTCAAGAAGATTACAAACACCAAAAATAGTGTCCGGCTCTACAAAATAAGTTTCCACATATTGCCATATAGAGAATAATATTAACACAAATCAAATCTGTTGACGTATTCCGCAGTGCGTCGTAACACTGCGGCCAAGCTCTTTATATAAATTGTTTTCATTGTTCCACCTCAGCGTGTCTAGCGAGGCGGTTTCCTTGGCACGTCTTGTCAAAGCAGAGATCGTGTGCCCCTTTTAACGGGATTCTCATCAATACGGACGTGGGCAACCCAACCGCGCCATTCACCACGGCGCTTGGGAGGCAAGCGGTTTTATTAGGTAGGTGGGGATGCCTAACCGCACCCGCTTGTATAAAGGGATAAGGATTCACCCTTTTAACCTAGGCCTTCTTCCTCCTTTGCCAATCCATCTCTCGCGCACTCAAGCTCCAACGCCCAAGTCCGCTCTTCCTTCCTCAACCTTCTCCAACAATGTCCGGAGTGGGAGGCAAATGGATGGCCTCCTCCTTTACGGAGCCCCAAGTAAAAAAGCTAAGGAAAGCCGGATACTTGTCCAAGGAGATCCCGCATCGGCTTCCTGAGAAGGGGCAGCTTCTTCCTACCCCAGGGCCCCATGAGAGGGTAGTTTTTCTTCCCCACTTTCTCCGCGGACTGGGCTTTCCACTTCACCCATTTGTCCGGGGGCTCATGTTCTACTACGGCCTGGATTTCCACGATCTGGCCCCGAACTTTGTCCTCAACATCTCGGCGTTTATCGTCGTGTGTGAGGCCTTTCTCCGCGTCGGCCCCCACTTCGGCATCTGGCTCAAGACCTTCAACGTCAAGCCCAAGGTGGTGTCCGGCACCCAGGCAGAGTGCGGAGGCGCTATGGCCGGCAAGATGGCCAACGTCCTCTGGTTCGATGGCTCCTGTGTGGAGTCCCTAAAGGGGTGGCAGGCCGGGTGGTCTTACATCACCGAGCCACGCGATCCGGAATGGGTCGCAGCCCCCGAGTTCAGATCCGGACCCCCCATGCGGCTCATGTCCTGGAAAGAGACGAGCCTGTCGTGGGGCAACGAGGAAGAAGTGACTGGGTTGCAAACGTGCATCCAGTCCCTGGTGAACAAGCCAATCTGGCTGATCAATGTGATCCAGGTCATGCTCGTTCGCCGGATCCTCCCGTGCCAACAACGGGATTTTACTTTGTGGGAATTCGACCCGGCGCAGCACCAAACCCTCAGTAGGCTCTTTGACACGACGTATGAAGACGTCTGGAAGGTGCTCACCAAAGGCGCCGAGTCCCCCACATCCGCTTCCGAGGACCGCGGATACAGCTCGCAGCGTCATGCCAGCGAGGTGAGCTATCTATACCTTTGACAGGTTTGTTAAGCTCTTCTTCATAGATTAACTCTATGCGGGATCTAAACTCCCTTTACCTTTGACAGGCTTGGCAGGCTGTGTCCGGACCAATTAACTGTCCGGCTCCCCTGCCCGAAGACCCAGCCCCAGCTCTCTTGGTGAAGCTGATGGCTCCGGCACCTTATGTGGTGCCGGAGAAGAAGGCCAAGAAGAAGAAAACCACCGGGACTCGCAAAAGTTCCCGCAACATGGTGGTGTCGGACTCGTCATCTGACGAGTCCGCGTCGCTCTCCTCTCGTGAAAACGAGGAGGAGCAACAAGAAAGCTCTCCCCCCCCCCCCCAGCGAGGGGAGAAAAGAAGAAGGCCACCCGAACGGGGGAGGCCGAGGGGTCGAGGAAAAGGAAGACCCCTCCGCCGGACTACTCCCACGACGCCGAAGAGGGCGGAAAGGAGGGGCCGGACAGAACCAAGCGTCCGGCGAAATCGTAAGTATTTATATACCAGAGTGACTCATGATATTCTTTTAACTAATAGTGTGACCCACGCATTTGCGCGGCTAGCTACATATGTTCTATGTTATTATCTATGTTTTTGTGTATTCGTTAGGTCAAATTTGATATGGTAGTAGATTTTTGACATATTTTTCTAACACTATTTACCATTGTCAATTGTCCGAAGATAACAATGTAATCTTCTATATCTAAGACCCACTCATCTACTTTTCTCAACATTTAAGCGTTCCACCTCACCAAGCAACATGCATGGAATAAGGTCCACCTCATAATGATAATCCACCTCGACATGCAAAAATGCATATGAATTTCCATTCTATTTTCAACTGTACATAAGGGAAAGCTACCTCAACTTACAAACATGCATGGGAATTTTCATTCTATTTAATATTAATATTATATAATAAGTCAAACACAATAAATTATATGTATGTTAGTTTGAGTTCTATTTCAAAATATTCATGTTCCATACAACAAATCCTCATTGAAATATTTCAAAATATTCCCGCAATAACATGTGTGGTATCTTCTAGTTATTAGTCTTTATTTAACAAATGTTGCTAAAACACACTCTCAATTACTCTCATTTCTATTAGTTAGTAAATTCTGATATATTTTTACTCAACCCAAAAATCTAATTGAACTTAAGACACTTAGCTGCTTTCAACATTTATTGGTGCTCCCACAAAATAACCGCTCTTTCTACTTACAATATGTTGGTTTATACACACAGAACGACTGTAGCAGTCTTCTCATTTTCTAACATATATCGTACGTCATATGTAGGCGATCCTTCTATGATTTATTGTCCCTAAGTAATCACCTCTATTGCTCCCGGTTTCCATAAGAAATTTATGCATGTTTTTTATAGATAAGAAATTTATGAATGTCAATACAATTAATGCATGCCTATACGCATCCGATGTTGCATATTGGTACTTTCTTGCAGAAGGATGAACCGCACATTTGTGTTGCTAAAAGATAGCCTGGTTGTCGCATATTGCTATTTGGCATGTCGGTCATCAGGTTGACACTTAAGCACTATAGAAAACATTGTGACGGAAATACATATTAGATAAAAAAAAGAAACTTTTTGTTATTTTGGATGCTACTTATTTCCCACAATGCTAACTATATCCTCTTTATAAGCATTGATGAAGTATTAAAATGTTGAAAAATAGTGTATAGCTTATCCGTCCTAGAAAATGATCGGAGTACATTAGTTTTTCTATTAAGTTTGATCGGTCGTTAGTATCAAAAGCATTGTGCGCCTACGGAAAAACTGTTGTACCGTTGTTGGTTGTCCGTCATGAATAACCATAAACTTTGATCTTAATAAACTCCATGTTGTTGTTGTCCAGACGCTCTTTGTGTTGGTATATATATATATATATATATATATATATATATATATATATATATATATATGTATATATGTATATATTTCCTAATAAACCTCTACACAGACATGGAATGTGTATCTATATGTACTATTAACAATTATTCCGAGTTTAGTATATCTCTTCATAAATCTTTGCACAGACGTGCAATGAGCATCTGTTTGTACCAATAAAATTAATCCAAAATTTAACTTCCAAGCTTAGAAAAAGAAACTGATCTGTATAAAGATGTTAATATTTTATAATAGTTGATCACGACTAAACTTTGGTGGTAATAAAGTCCATCTTGCTGTTGTCCAGCGTCTCTTTGTGTTGGTGTATATATATTTCTTAATAAACTTCTACACAGGCGTGCAATGTGTGTATATATGTACTGCTAACAATTATCCTGAATTTAGTACATTTCTTCATAAATCTCTGGACAGACGTGCGATGAGCAGATGTTTGTACCAATAAAAATAATCCAAAATTTAATTTTCAAGCTTAGAAAAAGAAACTGGACTATATAAAACTAAGAATATTTTATAATAGTCGGTCATGACGTTGACCATAGCAGATGTGGATTATCTAAATCTATGGATTAAATATTTTTAGCATATGTGGACAAACGTGATGGCTTGTTTGTCTTCTGTCTTAATTATATAATAGATAGATGCGCGTCTTTTCCTAATATCGCTCGTAATTTATGCAGCCCGCCCCGGGCCGAACTCGACGATTCGTCGAGCGGCTACCTGGATTCGTCGGACGTGGACTCTGTTCCGCCCGCTGTCTCCCCCTGCAGGGCGGACGACGCCGAAGCGGCGTCCCGCCAAGCTCCAGGGCAGGAGGAGATAGTCCTGGAGGAGCCGCAAGGCAATCCTCCGGACCCTAGGAGTAAAGGGGATGAAACCCCCCACGGCTCCAAGTCCGGCTTTGTGCCGGACACCGCGCCGGGCTCGACAGTCCTGGTCCGCGGTGGGCGAACTCCTTCCAAGAGGAGTAAGCCGTCTGAGCCGGCAGCCTCCGTCCAACCGGAGGCGCCGGACAATCTGCTGGAGGTGCTTGAGGGCGCCGCCATCGATGAGGAGCACCGTACTGTTATGAGTACGGTGATCCAAAGGGTTCAGTCCGCCAAAAGCGGACTGACTGAAGCTTGCACTAGCCTTCTAACAGGCTTCGAGGTAAGTAAAAATATGTCAAATTATTTACCGCATAGATAGTAGCCCATGATGCTCTGTTCGGTGTTTGGAAAGAAAAGCCGAATAGAGGATCTAGTAATATTCGCAGGAGTCTAACAACAAAAAGTCAAATATGCGTATGCAGGCTTCGCTGTTGTCCACCGCCGCACTGACTGCGCAGGTGGATGTCCTTAAAAAGGACCTCGGGCGGACCGAGCAAGAGCTCGGGCTTGCCAAACGGCAGCTCGAGGAGAAAGAAGGTAAGAAATACCCTAAAAAAAGAAAAAAGGTGCCTATAGAGAGGCTCGATTGCAGAAAGAAATAACAGGATTTTACTTCTTATTGTAGGGGCCACAACCGAGGTGGCAACCCTGAAGCAGGCGCTGGCTGAGGCCGAAAAGAAAATGGCCAAGGAGCGCGCAGAGCGAGAAAGGCTTGGGGTTCAAGTCGGCGAGGTGCAGCAAGAGCTGCAAGCTCTCATGAAAAAACATGAGAGTTTGGAGCTTGAGTCAAAAGCGCAAGCATCCGAACTCGCGTCGGCCCTTGAGACCGCCAAGAGTGCCAAGGCCAAAGCCCAAAAGGCCCTCCAAGAGTTGGAGGAGGTGAAAAAGATAGCAACGGGTAAAGCATTCTCAATGCAAAGTAGGAATATAAAAGTAAATTACCTGTTACTTACCCGAATCCGGAGTTCTCCAGGGGCGTTCGCCGATCTTCCACGCAGCGTATCCGCCGCCGCCGCGTTCTACCGAGCTGAAGAGGGCAGCTCGACGGAGAGTGTGTTCTGGTCTCAGTATTCTGAGGCCGGACACCCTGTGCCTTTGAGCGATGAGCTGAAACAGCTGGTCGAGCTCCACAAGGCGGCCTAACAGGCCATGAAGGGCTTACTAGTTCGGCTGTGGCCTGGAGCGGCCCTGCCTGGGAGCTATTTCGGGCTAGTGCGGCGGCTGGTGGAGGCCTGTCCACGGCTTGAGGTCATCAAGCGCTCCGCCTGCATTGAGGGTGCCCGGAGGGCCCTTGCCCGTGTAAGGGTACACTAGGGTAAGCTGGACGAAGAGAAGCTGGTGAAGGACGGGCCGCCGTCGGGGAAGGAGCATCGCAAGCCCGAGAACTACTACAAGGAAGTTCTTGCTGGAGCCCGCCTTGTCGCGGATGAATGTACTAAAGATGTAGTATTTGAATGAACTCGCTCATTTGTATCGTGTGCGCTGAAAACTTGTTCATATGCGCTAAGCAATGCTTATTGAATTTAAAATATTATTTTCTATGCGGCCATTTATCAAAAATTGAGAGATGGCCAGTCGTCGGCTTCTGCCCCCATGCCACTAGTGCTGGGGTGTTCGGGATAAACCTAAGGGCTCTTGTTCCCATAGTTGGGTCCTTTGAGGGAGGCGCTCAGCACAACGAACCAGGCAATCGGACTATAATGCTTGAACACTCTCACTTAGCCATAGAACACTATAATTTTAAATTTCGGCGAAGCCCCTAGTTCGGAAGGCCGAATTCGGGGCGCTATCCACGCCTTTGGCCGGACATAGCCAGCTCCTCGCTCAAAGCGGCATAAGTCTTTAAGGACTCAAAAAAACCTCTCGAACAGCGACCGGTCTCACGCCTTATCATGACAGTCTGTTTTAGCTTTCTCCACTGAGGTGCTTAACCCACCTGAACTGGGGCACAATCGAAGTGGTTCTCCTAGTGCTACCTTAGCCAATATAGCGGAACGTAAGACACCAAAACATAGGAGCCGGGCAAACCCAACATGTGACCAAAATCATGATTCGGAGCCGATGCATATAGTGCTATATGTTCGGGGTGCCGCACTTGTGAAAGTGTACGGACTTCTCACACCAGATAGAAGGGTAATGAAGCCCCTGGCGTGTTTTGCCGTACCATGGTGTACGGTTGCGATCATGTTTTTTTAATGAACATATATATTAAAAGAGGACAACGCAAGAAATAGGCGAAAAGCTATGCATTGTTTATAGAGAGGCTATTTATCAAAGCCGAACGATACAAGTAGTGCGATAAGCAAAAAATATATTAGACTATTTAACATGTCCTGACCAGGCGCAGGCCGCGGAATTTAGGAACAGATATATCGCTCGAAATAGAGACCACCTGAGAGTTCCGTAATGCGGCGTAGCTTTGTCTGCTTCCCTTGGTCTTGCATCGTCTGTGCGGCAGCAAAGCCGAACAGGTTATCCAGAGTGTGGAGTCCTGAAAGTAAAAAAAGATCCGGCAGCCCCTAGTACGTTTGACGCCGTATTGTAAGCATGTCGTTAATGTGCCCCTCCCCCTGTGCCCATGGAATTTCGAGGGCGTAACTGTGTACTCGAGGTACTAGCTCCGCTATGTTGCGATGGCTGGGGTTGGGGCCGTATTGCTACGCTTGCTCCGAACATGCCAGGCGGTCTTGTTGAAGGTTACTCCGGGCGCGCTTTGCATTGTCCGGCTTTTTAACGGTCGGACTGGAGAGTTGCCTTGAAAGGCTGCTTTGTACTACCGCTGCGAGGGCCGCCGTGTGCTCCTCTGTACGGATGGACCGTTCTGTGTTTCCGTTGACCGTAATTACTCCTCGAGGGCCTGGCATCTTGAGCTTGAGATATGCGTAGTGAGGCACCGCATTGAATTTAGCGAATGCGGTTCGTCCGAGCAGGGCGTGATAGCCACTGCGGAACGGGACTATATCGAAGATTAACTCTTTGCTTCGGAAGTTATCCGGAGATCCGAAGACCACATCAAGTGTTACCGAGCCTGTGCAATTGGCCTCTACACCTGGTATGACGCCTTTAAAGGTCGTCCTTGTGGGCTTGATCCTTGATGGATCTATGCCCATTTTCTGCATTGTATCCTGATAAAGCAGGTTCAGGCTACTGCCGCCGTCCATGAGGACTCTTGTGAGATGAAATCCGTCAATGATTGGGTCAAGAACCAATGCGGCAAAAACCGCCGTGACGGATGCTAGTGGGGTGGTCCCTTCGATCAAAAGTGATCGGGCAGGAGGACCATGGGTTGAACTTTGGGGCGACTGGCTCCATCGCGTATACGTCCCGTAGCGCATGCTTCCGCTCCCTCTTGGGAATGTGGGTCCCGTATATCATGTTCACCGTCCGCACTTGTGGGGGAAACCCCTTCTGTCCATTGTTGTTCGGCGGCCTGGGCTCCTCCTCGTCGTCGCTGTCCAGCCCCTTGTCTTGGTGTTCTGCTCTTAACTTGCCTGCCTGCTTAAACACCCAACAATCCATGTTGGTGTGATTGGCTGGCCTTTCGGGGGTGCCATGAATCTGGCACGAGCGGTCGAGTATCCGGTCCAAACTGGACGGGCCCTTGGTATTCTTTTTAAATGGCTTTTTCCACTGACCGGATTTATGGCCTCTGAATCCGGCATTTACTGCCGTATCTTCATTACTGTCGCTGCTAACGTGGCGCTTTTGCTTATTTCGACGTGTCCTGCCACTTTTGTCCTTGGTATCCGAATTACCAGGGTTCTTCGATAAGTTATTGCTACGAGGTAGCCAGCTATCTTCTCCCGTGCAAAAGCGGGTCATGAGTGTCGTGAGGTCTGCCATAGATTTCGGCTTTTCCTGTCCCAGGTGCCGGGCAAGCCACTCGGCGCGGATGTTATGTTTGAAGGCTGCTAGGGCCTCTGCGTCCGGACAATCGACTATCTGATTTTTCTCTGTAAGGAATCGTGTCCAGAATTGCCTGGACGATTCTTCTGGCTGCTGAATTATGTGGCTTAGGTCGTCAGCGTCCGATGGCCGCACATAGGTCCCCTGGAAATTGTCGAGGAATTCGGCTTCCAGGTCTTCCCAAGAACCGATTGAGTTCGCTGGTAGGCTGTTAAGCCAGTGCCGGGCTGGTCCCTTGAGCTTAAGGGGGAGATATTTAATGGCATGTAGATCGTCGCCACGTGCCATGTGGATGTGAAGGAGATACTCCTCAATCCATACTGCAGGATCTGTCGTACCATCGTACGACTCGATGTTGACGGGTTTGAAACCCTCTGGGATTTTATAATGCATTACTTCATCTGTGAAGCATAGTGGGTGTGCGGCTCGGAAGAGCTATGCCTGTTGTGTTCGGCCTGGTCGGATTTGTTGTGTCCGGAGTGAAGATCATCACGTGTCGTCGGGCGTCCGCGCGATCCATAGATCGATCTTGTTTGCCTTGCAGGTCTGGCTCATTTTCAGTACGTCTCGCAGGTCTGGCTCATTTTCCCGTGCCTTAGTTGAGCGGCACCGGGGCATGGCTTGTTTAGAGGTTCGACAGGCCTCTCTGTCGCGGCCGCGAGGTGGCCGGTCTGCCATGTCATGCATTGGTAATGTAGGTATTTCCCCCTCTGATTGGGGTAGCGGCCTGCGCTTAGGATAATTTTTGGAGGGGCGCTCGAGTTCGTACTCTTCGGCCGCAAGGACTTCAGTCCATCTGTCAGCTATCAAATCTTGATCAGCTCTAAGCTGTTGCTTCTTTTTCTTTAGGCTATTCGCCGTGGCTAGAAGCCTGCGTTTAATGCTCTTGTTCGGCGGGGTCTGATGGTACGACGAATTCGTCATCGTCGAGGCTTGCCTCGTCTTCGGAGGGAGGCATGTAGTTATCATCCTCAACCTCTCGCTCTGCCGCTCTCTCATGAGGGCTGGCTTCTCCATCTTCCTGCGCCGAATCTTGCTGGATTTGGTGTTCTTCGGCGCTATCCGGGGTAGTATTATCTCCCGTGCCGGAATCACAGTTTCTGTGGCGGGATTTAGAGCGGCGCCGTTGACGCCGACCATTTGGCTGTTTTTTCGAGGTGTCATCCTCCGCTGTTCCATCGCCATCTCCATCCTTTGGAGCGTCCGCCATATATATGTCATATGACGAGGTGGCGGTCCAGCGCCCTACAGGTGCTGGTTCTTGTTCGTCTCCTCCTTCGTCGTCCATACCGTCGAAGTCTTCGGAGCCGAAGTCACGTATGTCGGTTAAATCATCGACAGCGGCTATTAAGTGGGTGGTGGGTGGGCTTTGAATTTCTTCGTCGTCCGAATCCCAACCTCGCAGACCATAGTCCGGCCTGGGCTCTCCTGATAGAGAGAGAGACTTGAGAGAATTCAGGATATCACCGAAAGGTGAGTGCTGAAAGATGTCCGCGACGGTGAACTCCATTGTAGGCGCCCAATCGGATTCGATCGGCTGGGGCACGGGAGGCCCGGAGTTCAGAGAAGAATCCGACTCCTTGGAGTCATGGGCCGTGCGGAGTACGGGGCTGGCGTTCGGCTCGATCGCCTTCAAGATCGCAGCCCCCGAGGTGACGTCCAACCGTTCATCCTCAAAGAACACAGCGGGCTCCGAGTCGAGGATCGGGGCTGGTGCGTGTGCGGCCTCCAGGGCACTATTCGGAGCCAGAGCTATATCCTTCTGTCCGTGTCAAAACCGGCGGATCTCGGGTAGGGGGTCCCGAACTGTGCGTCAAGGTCGGATGGTAACAGGAGACAAGGGACACTTTAGTTTACCCAGGTTCGGGCCCTCTCGATGGAGGTAAAACCCTACTCCTGCTAGATTAATATTGATGATATGGGTAGTACAAGAGTAGATCTACCACGAGATCAAGGAGGCTAAACCCTAGAAGCTAGCCTATGAGTATGATGATCGTTATGATGATTGTGATGATCGTCCTGCGGACTACAACCCTTCGGTTTATATAGACACTGGATAGGGTTAGGGTTACACAGAGTCGGTTACATTGGTAGGAGATCTTGAATATCCACATGCCTAGCTTGCCTTCCACGCCAAGGAAAGAACCTTCCATACACGGGACGAAGTCTTCAATCTTGTATATTCTTAGTCCTGGAGTCCGGCTGAAGGTATAGTCCGGCTATCCGAACACCCCCTAATCCAGGACTCCCTCAGTAGCCCCTGAACCAGGTTTCAATGACGACGAGTCCGACGCGCAAATTGTCTTCGGCATTGCAAGGCGGGTTCCTCCTCCAAGTTCTTCAAGAAGATAATAAACACCAAAAATAGTGTCTGGCTCTGCAAAACAAGTTTCCACGTATTGCCATATAGAGAATAATACAAACACAAATCAAATCTGCTGACGTATTCCGCAGTGCGTCATAGCACTGCGACCAAGCCTTCTGTATGGATTATTTTTTGTTGTTCCACCACGGCACGTTCAACGAGGCGGTTTCCTTGGCACGTCTTGTCGAAGCAGAGATCGTGTGCCCCTTTTAACGGGATTCTCATTAATACGGACGTGGGTAACGCAACCGTGCCCGTTGGCACGTCCTGCCTTAATTAAAGGCTAGTCCAAGACGGTTACGGGGAGGGCTCCTGGTATTCTGCCTCTTATAAAGAGACCGAGGCCCTGCTCCCTTCTTGTGCTCTCAAAACAAGCTCGCCCACCGCCTCGAGTTCCAACACTCCAGGCTTCCAGATTTCAGGCGCACCGGACCTTCGACAATGTCCGGTTCCAATTGTCAAGGCCAATGGATGCCCTCCTCTGTTACGGAGGAAGACGTATCAAGGTTGAGGGAAGCTAGGTACCTGACCAGCGAGATTCCGCACAGGTTGCCTGCCCAAGGACAGGCGATCCCAAGCCCTCAGCCCAGCGAGAGCGTAGTATTCATCTCTCACTTCCTTCGGGGATTAGGCTTCCCAACGGATCCTTTCGTAAGGGGGCTGATGTTTTATTACGGGCTGGAATTCCATGACCTAGCTCCGGAGTCCATCCTCCATATCTCCTCGTTCATTGTTGTGTGCGAAGCGTTCCTCCATATCACCCCTCACTTCGGATTATGGCTCAAGACCTTCAAGGTAGAACCGAGGATAATCGAGGGGCGTCACGCAGAGTGCGGAGGCGCTGTTATAAAAAGAAATACCGATGCTCCATGGCCCGAGGGCGCTTTTCAAGAGGAGCTCGGCTCATGGAAACAGGAGTGGTTCTACATCACCTCTCCTCGGGGCACCACTTGGGTGGCGCCTCCAGCCTTTCGCTCAGGCCCCCCACCACGCTTAGCATCGTGGATCAACACAGGGTTAGACCGGGGATTGCCAAAAGACGTTCCCCTGCTGCAGGGCCGCATAAAGGGTCTCTTGAAAGGAGACCTCGACCTGGTCAAGGTGACACAAGTTATGCTGATTCGCCGGACATTGCCCGGCCAACGTCGCCCCCTCCGCTTGTGGGAGTTCAACCCAGAGGGGCCGCGGGTTCTCCGAAATTTCATGGGCGTGACGCCTACGGAGATGTATAAACTGTTCTTCGGATCACCAGAAGTGAGTCCGGGTTTGACCGAGGATGCTGGTTTAAGCCGCAACCGCCCGGATACCAAAGTAGGTGACCCCGCGCCCGGACCTTCTATCCTCACAATTGACTTGTTTTTTAACAACACTTCTCCTTTTTATGCAGGAGTGGATAGCGAAGGCGAAGCTGACCGGTGTCTGGCTCCCCTTCCTGAGACCAGGCTAGATCCCGTGCTAGTCAGGATGTTGGAGGTGGCGCCTCTGGATGGAAATGTAGGAGCGGACAAGGAAACCGTGACCTCTTCGAAAGAGGTCATCCCGAAGGGGGGAATCGATGATTCCTCTCCCAAGGGGAAGAAAAGGGCCGCCTCTGACGACCCAGAAGCCATAGCTCCAAAGCGGGGGAAAGAATCCATGTCAGAGGGCCCGATGCCGGGGAGCCCCTTGGCCGAACTAAACCCTCAAAGGGAGCAGGGCTCCAACGAGCCGTAAGTAGAAGGAGAGTTGTTCTTTTAAGAGAAATCCTTGACTTGTATCTGAGAAGTTTTAACCGAAACCTTACCTTGTAGTTCGGACCTCGACCCTTCTCAGCAGAGCTCGTCGTCGGGGGATCTTCTTCCGGAGATGTTGGAGAGCGGAACGCCTCCTCCTTCTATATCGCCTAGCAAGGCGGGCGACGCCGAAGTGTCGTCGCAGAGGATTCCTCCGAATCTGCCAGAGGCAGAAGGTGACCGTGCGGCCCCCCGAGGTTCTCCGCGTCCGGCCTTCGAAGAAGGCCATGGGACGAGTCCAGCACCATCTGGTGTTCGGTCGGAGGAGCTAAAGGTTCTGCTGGGGAGAGCCTCTGTTTCAGAGGAGCATCGTGTGTTGATGAACACGGTGATTGAAAGGATTTCGTCCGCGGAAAGCGGACTGAACGAGGCCGTCAAGAATTTACTGGCGGGCCTTGAGGTACGTTTTAAATAACGAATATTAGTGTTAGTTGCGCGTAATATCGCGCGCCCTGTGTAGATAGTAGCCCCTGAGACTCTGTGCGTCGCAGAGGTGTGCGGCGTGAAGAGGATCTAAATCCCAGGTCCTTTAAGTGGCACCTTTGTATGTAGGTGGTAGATTGTCCGGAGTCAAGCCGGACTCGAGAGTTTGCCGAAATGAAGCGGCAACTTGATGAGGCAGAAGCCGACATCGTGCTTGTTAACAAGCGGCTTATGATGCTCAAGGTATTGAATTTATTTCGCGATTGTTAGTAAGAGGAGCTTCATGTCAATACCTTACCGTGTGTATGCTTGATGCAGATGGTGCGGCTGCCATGGAAGGTCTAAGGGCCGAACTCGCCAAAGCAAAGGAACAAGCCAGAAAAAGCGATGCGGCTGCCGGAAAAGCCCGAGAAGAGCTGAAAGACGAACAGGCTTCCCATTGCCGAAGCAAGGAGGAGATGGCTGATATTGCCGTAAGGTTAAAAAGTGCTACTGACCGTTGCAAGCTTCTTGAAGAGGAAGGTCGAGCAAGGCAGACGGACTTGGAGAAGGCCGTTGCTGACGCCAAGGACGCCCGCTCTGCAATGAGAGCGATAAGGGAAGAGCTACGTCAAGCCGGACTAATTGCGGATGGAAAGCCCTTCCTGCTGCGAAGAAAATTTTGTGATCCGAAGTTCGCCCTGTTGGACCGAGCGTGGAGCGTGAAGGACACCTATCTGGATTTAGCGGCTAGTGCAGCTGATGCGACCAGGTACTTTCAAGATAAGGAAGGTCATGAAGTGGAGAAGCTCTTCTGGTCGCAGTTCACCAATCCAGAGCGTCCACTGGCTGTGGACGATCGCCTGGCCCAATGGGCCGAGCTGAATAGATTGTCCGGAATCGCCATGAAGTACGTCATGGATCACCTGTGTCCGGGGAAATCGAAGCCGAAAAGCTATTTCAGCTTAGTGCAGCAATTTCTTGACGTGGTGCCCCGTGTCGATGCTCTGAAGAGGTCAGCGTGCACAGAGGGCGCTCGGCTGGCTCTTGCCCGTGTCAAGACATACTGGGCAGATATGGAGCCCACCGTTGTTGCGTCCCGAGATTCGGAGAAAGGCCGAATACCTTCCGAGCACTATTTTGAGGAAGTCCTCGAAGGCGCTCGCATAATAGAGACGCAGTGCTCAAAGGATGCTATGTTATGACAACATATGTAATTATAAAACAGTATTTTAATAGAGTGTAGTGGCATATTTTAGACTTGTGCCTTCAAGTATTGAGAACACCTCCTGTGCGGCCGTTAAATATATAAATTCTGAAACATTGCAGTCTATGGCTTCAGCCCCCACGCACATAGTGTGGGGGTGCGCGCAGAAGACGCATTTTCACACTTAACCCAACGTCTTGGTCCTACAAAGGAGGTGATAGCGCATCGGGCTAGGCAACCGGACTATAATGCTTTAACACTTTCACTTAGCCATAGGAGCTTGACAGTGGGACTCTTTAGGTAGCCCTTTAGTGGCGACTGCGTTTACCCGAATTCGGGGCGCATGTGAGCCTGACCGGGAAGCGGCCCTTCGTCAAAACGGAGGAATTCGATAAACCCCTATAACTCATGAGTGGAGACCAGTCTCACGCTACATCATGACAGTCAGTTTTCGGCTTTCTCTACTGAGGTGCTCGCCCGGCCGAACCGGGGCACAATCGCAGTAGTTCTCCTGGTGCTACCTTAGCCGCCAGAACGGAACGTAAGGTTGCCGAACTCAGGAGCCGGGCAACCCAACATGTGACCAAAATCATGACTCAGAGCTGATGCATATAGTGCCAAAACTCGCGACGCCGAACACTCCCTAAGGTGTTCGGTCTTTGTGGATGTATGTGGAACAACACCCTTAAGAAAGAAAAAAGCCCGTCGTGTCCAGGTACGAGCAAGAATTCTGGCGTGGCCACATGCCAAAACGCCATCCTCCTCCTTGGTTATAATGAAATAAACCAGGGGATGTATAACAGCAAGAGACAGTAAAAAAAGGTTTACGCAGGGTCTTAATCTAAAAAGAATCCTTTGGGGCGGGTCCCTACTGCACGTCTGCGCCTGTGTCTCCGCTGTGCCGTGTCCTGGACGGGCGCCGTACGACGTTCATCTGTAAAAGAGAGGAACTAAATTGAAAAAGGGTCGTGCGGGTCAAAAAGGATAACAAAATATAAGAGTAAAAAATAAATGGAGTGGAGCTTTATTGTCTCTGCGTACAGCCCCTGGTATGGCGTACTAAGCCTATATTGATAATGGGCTTGTGCCGAACTCATTGAGTCCGGGTCCGTGGCCTTTAATGACTTACATCGAAAAAGTCCTCTGGCTGGCGAGGCCATTTTATGGTGCAAATGTTTAGGCGGCCGCGCGATCCTCCGTTTGGAGGGGACGTATTTTAGTACGCTCCCTTTAAAGAGATGATGCCACGACGACCGGGCATCTTTAGCGTGAGGGATGCATAATGTGGTATTGCGTTAAAGCGAGCGAAAGCTCCGCGTCCCATTAGTGCTTGATAGCGACTTGAAAATGGGACTACGTGGAAAGTCAGCTTTTCGCGACAAAAGTTATTGGTGGAGCCAAATATGACTACGAGCCGGAGAGAACCCATACAATGGATGTCCGGACCTGGAGCTACCCCTTGAAAGGAGGTTTTACTGTGACGGATTCTTGCTGGGTTTATGCCCATGCGGTGAATTGTATCCTGATATATCAGGTTTAGTCCACTACCGCCGTTCATAAGGACATTGGTAAACTGGAATCCGTCTATTATTGGATTAAGTATCAGGGCAGTCCGGCCTGCGTGTTTGATATTTCGAGAATAATCTAGCTGATGAAAAATGATTGGCTTTAGTGACCAGCGGCGGGACTCCTGAGGGATAGGCTTGAATGTGCGGACCTTTATGGGTGTCCCACGCCTTGTTATGTGAAGTAAGTTCACTGTTTTGACTTCTTGCGGGAAGTTCTTTTGCTTCCTGGTGTTCTACTTTTGGGGTTCGTCTTCTTCTTCACTTGGTGTGTCGAGCCCCTTGTGTTTGGCGTTAAGCTTTCCGGATTGTTTGAAAACCCAACAGTCTCTGTGGGTATGATTAGCAGGCTTCCCAGGAGTACTGTGTATCTGACATATCCTGTCCAGGATTGCCTTTAGCCTGGACGGATCTTCCCTATTATCCCGAGGGGGTGGTTTTGTCTGATTTTGCCGTGAGCCTTTGAATCCGGCATTGACTGCCGTGCTCTTCGGACTTTTTCTTTTGATTCGGCGATGGTCCTTATTTCGTCGCGGTTTCCCGTTTCCATCCCTGATTTCTGATGTACTTGGGTCGCTGGGGCTGCATCGTGCCAACCAGCTGTCCTCTCCTGCGCAAAAGCGGGTCATGAGGCTTGTGAGTGCGGCCATTGTTCTTGGCTTTTCCTGGCCGAGGTGTCTGGCGAGCCATTCGTCTCGGACATTGTGCCTGAAAGCCGCTAGGGCTTCGGCGTCCGGACAATCCACTATTTGATTCTTTTTAGTGAGGAATATGTTCCAGAACTGCCGAGCTGATTCTCCGGGCTGCTGAGTTATGTGAATGAGATCGTCTGCATCCGGGGGTCGGACATAGGTCCCTTGAAAATTTGCTCGGAAAGCATCCTCGAGCTCTTCCCAACTTCCAATTGTGTTTTCGGGAAGGCTTTTAAGCCAGTGCCGGGCTGGCCCTTTAAGCTTAAGAGGTAAATATTTTATGGCGTGGAGATCATCTCCTCTAGCCATGTGTATGTGGAGGATATAATCCTCGATCCAGACTCCAGGGTCTGTTGTTCCATCGTATGCCTCTATGTTGACGGGTTTAAATCCCTCTGGAAATTCATATTCCAGGACCTCATCGGTGAAGCATAGGGGGTGTGCGGCGCCCCTGTATTTGGGTGTGCCAGATTCTGATGGTGGATTTTTTGCATTGCTTGTGAGAGCTTGCTTTCTTGGCCCGTAAATGGACCTGGCTGGGCCATGATGCGAATCCTTGATTGGGTCGCATGCCGCATCAAGTGCGGCACCGCTTGCCATTTCGTGGTGGCCGTGGGGTCGTCTATCCGACCGTGTGGCTTTTTTGTTTTTCAAGTGTGGTGGCTCTAAGGCCTCTTGGTCGAATTCGGGCAGTAGCTTTCTCTTCGGGTAGCTTTTGGTGCGGCGGCTCCCGCCGTATTTGTCTGCGGTCTTGATTACTTTGCTCCATCTTGTTCTGAGTGCATCTTCCGCCGTCTTTAGCTCCTGCTTCTGCTTTTTCATGTTACGTGTTGTTGCGACGAGCCTTTCTTGGAGATTCTTCTGCTCCGTGATTTTGTCCGGCGTGGTATCGTCCGGAGTTCTGTTATGGCCGGGGGAGGGCTGTCTGTCCTCTCTATCCATGTTGCCCTGTTCGGACGGCTGTTCTGAGACAAGCTCGTCGTCTACCGGCTCGTCCTGCTCTATGGCTGGGTCTTGATCGAGGCGGGGCTTAGCTCGGCGTTTACGTCGCCGTTTTGAGTGCTTTTCGGAGGGTTTACCCCTCTTTTCGCCTCCTTTTTCCTCATTGTCAGTTTTTTCAGGTGTATCCACCATGAATATGTCATTAGGTGGGGTGGAGGTCCAGTGCCCTATGGGTACTGGTTCCAGTTCGTCTCCGTCTTCGTCGTCCATACCGTCGAAGTCTTCGGATCCGAAGTCAAGTATGTCGGTTAAATCATCGACAGTGGCTATTAAGTGGGTGGTGGGTGGGCTTTGAATTTCTTCGTCGTCCGAATCCCAACCTCGCAGGCCGTAGTTCCGCCTGGGCTCTCCTGACAAAGAGAGAGACTTGAGAGAATTCAGTATATCACCGAAAGGTGAGCACTAAAAGATGTCCGCGGCGGTAAACTCCATTAGAGGCGCCCAATCTGATTCGATTGGCAGGGGCGTGGGAGGCCCGGAGTTCGTAAAAGAGTCCGGCTCCTTGGAGTCATGGGCCATGCGGAGTGCGGGGATTGCGTTCGGCTCAATGGCTTTTAAGATCGCAGCCCCCGAGGTGACGTCTAACCGTTCATCCTCACAGGACGCAGCGGGCTCCGAGTCGAGGATCAGGGCCAGGGCGTATGCGGCCTCCAGGACACTGTTCGGAGGCAGAGCTATATCATGCCCCTCGGGATAGTGCGGCGCGCTGTCACGACCGGTTTTTCCGGGCATTAATTTCCAGAAAATGGCCGTTGCGCTCACCAGCCCCGGGATTACTGTTAGCTGATGAGACACCAACTTGATACAGAAATTCCAAGCAAAAGTACAAAATATGTAGTACAAGACCATTGTGGCCTATGAGTACAACAAATGGTTTCTAGTGGTTGAGGACGGAAGCGTTTTGTGGATCACCACGGTTATGGGACTCCATTTCCCACGGGAACAGCTGACCAGGTTAACTCCTATCTTCGCGAGGCTACTATCACCGTTGCTCAGGTTCCGAAGCGGTCATCACAACGCTCCTCCCCAAGCAATCAATCTGGCCAAGACAATAGCCAGGGACAAGCCAGTGAGTACTTTGAATGTACTCGCAAATATTAAGAACACAGGTATAATATAGCCACAAATAATCATGCTTCAAAACATTCTATAATCATTCTGATAACTATGGTGTAAGGTTCATGATGCACGCGAGTATATTAATTAAGTAAGGCATGGGTAAACAGTTAAGTAAAGGGAATAACAAAACATGCCACAGTCGGGCGTCTGAGCGACGCCACATACAGGGCTTTAAAAGAAATGCCACAGTCGGGCGTCTGAGCGACACCACATACAGGGCTTTAAAAGAAATGCCACAGTCGGGCGTCTGAGCGACACCACATATAGGGCTTTAAAAGAAATGCCACAGTCGGGCGTCTGAGCGACACCACATACAGGGCTTTAAAAGAAATGCCATAGTCGGGCGTCTGAGCGACACCACATATAGGGCTTTAAAAGAAATGCCACAGTCGGGCGTCTGAGCGACACCACATAAAGGGCTTTAAAAGGAATAATCATAGTGAATATCCCGGAGGTAGAACCATCCCAGAGATATTCGATGATAACAATAATATCACGGGTTAGTCAACAATAGTAATAATCATAATCATCACAAGTCACAAGTAGAAATTCCCGTTCTGGTTTAACAGTTTCACCTCCGAAGACCGACACTAAGACCGACACTTGACCCATCCCAGACTGTAATCCTTAACCATGGGCACGGCTATTCGAATAGGTTTTAATCTCTGCAGAGGGTGTACTCTTTACCCACGAGTAACGGATTCCTTTAGTCCATTGGGACTAATTCCGTCTACGGTCTTTTAATTGAAAACACACCTGACTTGCACACACCAGCTTAACTCACCGGTGTCTGGAATCACCTACGACACCTGTCAAGCAAACTCTAAGTGGTGAGGCTACAACCTCGACGTAGCATGGGATCACAAAATTTATACCGCGCGCAAACTAGGGGAGCTACCCCCTTCGGCTACAACCGAAACACCCATGCCCCCGGACCAGGTGGCATGCCTACCGGATGCAGCCGGTATCTTCCACCATGGCCTATCTGTACGGTGTGTGCCAAGACAAGGGTTAACAACTTACTGAACCATACCCTACTTACGGTAGGGACCTGTGGCAGTACGAATCAAGTATGGGGGTTACCGGAACAAGACTCGATCTACGGTCGACTCAGGAGGTAGTAATATTACCTGCAAAATTAGCATAACAATGCATATACTTCAACCAATAGATAGAAACACCATACGACATACCCCATCATGCCATACCGGACACGACCATCTCAACGGAGGACTAGGGACAAGACCGCGTCTACCCAAGACATAGGTCTTCCCGGCACTCCTTCCGGTATGCATGAACAGTGTATGGCGGTGATTTCAATCACATAACATGTCAACTCCATGTGCATGAAATTCACTAAGATGCACTTATGAATGGGATCTCATCCTCACATAAAATGACGCATGCATGTGCCGGGGTGGTGTTGTCTCCGAGTCAAACAACACACCAAAGAAAAATTACACCAGGGTTCAGAATGCTTGCCTTTAGGTCATGGAAAAGAAGGGTGCATCCAAAACATCTTGAAATCTTCCAAAATCCTATTTAAAGGAATATGTATGAATTAACACATACAATTAAAACAGCACAGAAAGTTGTTTGGAAAAATATGTTACTTAAATTAAAACAGCACATACAATTCAAATAATTCTTAAAATAAACTAGACAGAATTTAAGAGATGTAGGAAAAAGAATCACTTCATTTGGAGTTATATTTAAAGAGTTATAGTCAGTCAAAGTTTAGTCAAATATGTTATTTAAATTAAAACAGAAAAGAAAACGGCTTAATTAAAAACGTACACGTCGAAGGCGTATTTTTGAAATGCGCTTCCACTTATCCAGCGTGGACTGCGTCTGGGTCGCTGACAGTGGGCCCGCCTGGCCCACCAGTCAGGTTTGACTAGTCCACCTCCATATTCTCCCTCCGCCCGAGAGGAGGGGCGGGACTCCGGCGATGCCCGCCGGCGAACGGCGGCACTGCTAGCTAAACGGAGGCCATCCACGGATTCAGGGGGTCGAGGCGGTCACTCCGGTGGTTGTTTTGTACTCTGGGGTAGACGGAGCTATCGACGGCGAGCTCCGCGGCGGACGGTGATCGTCGGAAAAAGTGAAAATTTGCCCGCGGTGAGTCTCGATCAAGATTGAGTAGTGGAACAGGCTCACGGGAGGATGTGGGGGTTCCTGGTGGAGAGAGTGGAGAGGGGGAGGCCCTGGTAGCGCCGGAGTGGTCGGGGCAATGGTGGCGGATGGAGTTGCCAGAGAGGAAGAAGACGACTCCCTTCCTTCAATTGACGGCCAAATGGGCAAGAGTGAAGTGGCGTGAGACTGCCTGCGCACGGGTTTGAGCTCGGGGGCCTCTTTTATAGCACAATCGAGTCGGTTTGCGGCGGCCGTGGATAAGCTTGTCGGCCACCGCCGTTCTGTAGTTAGGGCGACGTGGCGGCAACGAACGCTAGGGGACGAAGTTGTGGATGAGCCCGCACTGCTCCAGGAGGCAGGTGGCAAGCACTGGGAGCTTGGGCGGCGCTGGCTAGCGCAGGCGTGGTCGGGCAGCGGTTGCGGCCGCGGGCGTGCCACCAAATGGCATCTGACGGCGGCGCTGTAGGGTGCCAGGGGGCGGTCGGGGACTTTTGGCGTGACGCGGTGAGGAGGGGAGTGCTAGGAGAGGTTCTGCCGTGCGGTTCAAGCCAGGGGCGCGACGCGGCGGCTCGGTGCGCGGCTGCAGTTGGCGCGCTCTGGGCGCGCCCAGTGCACGCGCAGGACCTGTTCGACAAAATGCCAGGGCGCGATAGAGGTCTCGGGTGAGGCTGGAAATTAGCAGACCCAAGTTATGAGTAGTGAGGAGTCTATTGGACACGGTAGCTAGGCAAGGGAAGCAAGATCACAATGCAAGCTAAAACTCATGCCAAAACTGGTCATGCCTACATGGTGTTTGACATAATGCAAAAGGAACCTAGGCAGTTCTTGGGGTGGCCAAATCTCCCAGGGTGGGGTCTCTTTAGAAGAAAGAGGGGGTGGTGAAGTTAGTTTGCAAAAAGGAGAAACTTGCTAGTGCAAGTTTTACAAAACTATACTTCTGGACAGGGAGTAAATGGCATCATAACATGGATCAAAATTGTTCCAAAGAGTGCATGCTCCTGTACTTAGGGGTTTAGCAGGGTTGGCTACAAGTAGAAAAAGGAATCATGGGTAAAGGAGCAACTAAAAATGTGGTTGCTGTACAAACCAGCAAGTTGGGCCAGAATGAAGATGAGGTTGATTCACTCAAATTCTCCAAAGAACAACTCTATGTTTTTGCATAAAGTTGAATCATATGCTGCTACTAACATCTCATAATTTTGGCGGAGGCTAGAAAGAAATATTTAAATGGGTTGTAGTGCAAACATGCCCACTGGACCAGAGAAGAAAATTAGGTGTAGAGCTCAAATTATTTCAAGAATAAAATATATTTTTGGGCAAAAGTGATTTAAAAACACTTTGGGGAAAAACTCCATAATAAGAAGGTTAAAAAAATCAAAAGGGAGCTCAGAAAATAAAAGTTTTAATTCCTGGCAAAAATTTAATTAATAAAACATGGTCAAAAACAAATTTTGGGGTGTCACACGCGCTTGGCTGTGGCTCGAATCCGTCGAAGATCAAGTCTCCGCGGATATCTGCCGTGTAGTTTAAGCTTCCAAACCTGACTTGATGGCCAGGGGCGTAGCTTTCGATCAACTCTAGATGGCCAAGCGAGTTGGCCCGCAGAGCGAAGCCGCCGAAGACGAAGATCTGTCCGGGGAGAAAAGTCTCACCCTGGACCTCATCGTTGTTGATGGTCAAAGGAGCCATCGGGCCTAAAGGCGACGACACAGAGGAACTATCAATGAAAGCACCAATGTCGGTGTCAAAACCGGCGGATCTCGGGTAGGGGGTCCCGAACTGTGCATGAAGGTCGGATGGTAACAGGAGACAAGGGACACTTTATTTTACCCAGGTTTGGGCCCTCTCTATGGAGGTAAAACCCTACTCCTGCTAGATTAATATTGATGATATGGGTAGTACAAGAGTAGATCTACCACGAGATCAAGGAGGCTAAACCCTAGAAGCTAGCCTATGAGTATGATGATGGTTATGCTGATTGTGATGATCGTCCTACGGACTACAACCCTACGGTTTATATAGACACCGGATAGGGTTAGGTTTACACAGAGTCGGTTACATTGGTAGGAGATCTTGAATATCCGCACGCCTAGCTTGCCTTCCACGCAAAGGAAAGAACCTTCCGGACACGGGACGAAGTCTTCAATCTTGTATCTTCATAGTCCTGGAGTCCAGCTGAAGGTATAGTCCTAGAGTCCGGCTGAAGGTATAGTCCGGCTATCCGAACACCCCCTAATCCAGGACTCCCTCACTTTCTGTACAGGCTTTTATTGGCCGACGGCCCGAGCAGACGACCATGACCTAGTCAAACGATGCGTCGGTTGCCAGCTTTTTGCCAACTAAAGTCATATGCCACCCAACGCCCTCCGAACTATCCCCATCACTTGGCCTTTTGCTGTCCGGGGACTTCATATGGTGGGACCCCTTAAAGGCGGAACCCACAAGAAAAAATACCTACTGGTCATGGTGGATAAATTCACCAAACGGATAGAAGCCAAGCCTGTCAAGACGGCCAAATCCGGACCTGTGATATACTTCATATCCGGGGTCGTACACCGCTACGGTGTCCCCCACAGCATTATCACCAATAACGGCACAAAATTCACCTCTGACGAAGTAAAGCTGTGGTGCAAAAACATGGGCATTAAGCTCGATTATGCTTCTGTCTATCACCCACAAACTAACGGTCAGGTCGAACGTGCAAATGGTCTCATCATGAGCGGCATCAAACCCAGACTAGTGCGGTCCCTCAAGGAATCTAATACGCACTGGGTAGAGGAGCTCGACTCCGTGCTCTGGGGGCTGCGAACCACGCTGAATCGTACCACCGGATTGACACCATTTTTTATGGTGTACGGCGCTGAGGCAGTTCTGCCCTGCGACATAATTCATGACTCACCTCGAGTGCGCATGTACGAAGAAAGAGAAGCCGAGCTTGATCGGCAGGACAACCTGGACGCCTTAGAGCAGGAGCGCGACGTGGCTAAAGCCCATTCCGCATTTTATCAACAGCAGGCTCGAAGATATCAAAGCAGAGAAGTACGGGCCAAAAATTACAAAGTTGGCGAACTAGTTCTACGCCTGCCGGATAAGAAAAAGGACAAACTCAAGCCCAAATGGGAAGGTCCCTTCATAATTGACCAAGTCCTGACTGGTGGAGCGTACCGCCTGCGAGATGCGTCGGATAATCGACTCGAGCCGAACCCATGGAACGCCGCACGTCTCCGAAGATTCTAGGCCTAGCGCCGAACTCGGGGTTTGTCTCCTTCCTCTGTCCATTTTTATATATTTTTCTATTTTTATTTTTCTCTCCTCCCACTCTTTCCTTTTATAGCCCTTAAAGGCTCATCATGTGACGCGCTACCCGCGCTCCGTAAACCTGGGGGCTTCTTTAACAGAAGCTTGTTTATATGGGTTTCATGCCCAACGCATGCGTCAGACTTCCGCATGCACCTTTTCTTCACCATTATATGCATCGATATGACTTAAGTTTTGGCCAAGCTGGGTTGCCTGGCTCCTGTGCTTACCCCTACGTTCCCGATTGTTCGGCTAGGCGGTAAAGGGAGCACCTCTGCGATTGCTACTGCTGGATCAGCTAGATGTGTACCTCAGACTGGATGAAGCCGAAAGCTAGCGTTCTTAAGGGAATATTCGGTCGGTGAACTAAAGATGAACCTTTTTACTTATACATGCCCCCACATGTTTTCCTGCACTTGCAGTCCGGACGTGCACTTCAGGGCACGCCACCCCAGCGAAAGGAACCCTTAACGGAACTATTCTCTCTGGAAGATGTTTCTTACTAACCATGTAATATAACATAACTAGTTGGGCACTTGTCTGATAAAGCACTAATGACCCCTACGCCTGGTCTCCACGCATACCTCGGTTCTTATATAGCCGTTATGGTATTCGGACACACTCCGGACCGTCAGGTCCCGAGGTTGAAGCGAAAAGGTCGGCAACGACAAATGATCTACAATCCGGCTAGAAGGCATTTCACATGTCAATTATAAATCACATAGTCATCTTGACTGATTGTATTCCTCCTCTATACCATCTAACAGGCTGTCTAAATTACAGTCCTGCTGAGAATACTTTGCGGCCAATTCTACCTGGCCATACACTAAGCTCACAGGGATCTCCTTCCCGTCAGGCCCCACTGGTCCGACCTCGGCCATGTGATTGGGGTCAGACTTCGTAAAACGGGTGAGGGAGTTCTGGATTAGGGGGTGTTCGGATTGCCGGACTATACCTTCACCCGGACTCCTGGACTATGAAGATACAAGATTGAAGACTTCCTCCCGTGTCCGGAAGGTTCTTTCCTTGGCGTGGAAGGCAAGATAGGCGTGCGGATATTCAAGATCTCCTACCAATGTAACCGACTCTGCGAAACCCTAACCCTATCCAGTGTCCATATAAACCGGAGGGTTGTAGTCCGTAGGACAATCATCATAACCATCATCATACTCATAAGCTAGCTTCTAGGGTTTAGCCTCCTTGATCTCGTGGTAGATCTACTCTTGTACTACCCATATCATCAATATTAATCTAGCAGGAGTAGGGTTTTACCTCCATCGAGAGGGCCCGAACCTGGGTAAAATAAAGTGTCCCTTGTCTCCTATCACCATCCGACCTTGACGCACAGTTCAGGACCCCCTACCCGAGATCCGCCGGTTTTGACACCGACATTGGTGCTTTCATTGAGAGTTCCTCTGTGCCGTCGCGATCAGGAAGGATGCCTTTTCCCGTCTTTAAAGACGGCGCCGTCACTAAGGGAGCTTTGGCTATCGGCCAAACCCTCCGGCTGGGTGGTTTTGTCACGACCGCCCGTTCGGCCATTACACCGACGGTGACCTCTCGCGTCAGCTCGGAATTGGCCGAGCAGCTAGATCCGGTGGAGCTCTCTTCCATAAATGAGCTCCTGGATAGCATCGCCGCCTTGGGGGTCGCTACAAACTACGACCAGGTTGGGCCTAAACCCGATCTAAGGGAAATCAACTCCCCCCAAGCCACCCATCATGTTGCTGTGGTGGAAACACGATGCGGCGACCCTTCATCGATCTTGAGGACCAGCTACGTCCGAATTCCGGAACCCTCCATGCCGGATATCCACAAAGGGGAGGATACAATCCAAGACCTGGGCTTAGAACCAGGCAAACCGGATAACATACAAGACTCCGGATCTCAGAATCCGGAGGTTGTTCGGCTTCCGAACAGCAAACCGGGCGAAGTATCAGATTTAATGAATTCCGCCTGCCCGATCTTAAGCGATCTCTCCCAAATCAGGCAGATGCCCGAAGAAACAGTACATCATTACTGGGCCAGATTCCTCCTGCTTATGAACAGGATAAAGGACTGCCACGAGGGAGACGCGATTTCAATCTTCTGCAGTAACTGCACGGACAAGGGGATACTCAACGCCGTAAGTCATCGTAATATTACGCGCTCTGCTGACTTGGCGTCCATAGTACAAAAATACTGTGCGATGGAAAGTGCTTGGAAAACCGAAATTAAATTTTGGGATAATCCGGCCTTGAATAGCAATCCCGTCTGAATCAAAGGGCGCACTACAGCAAGGCTCCCGGATTAAACAAAAAATCAAAACCCTCTAGGGGCATGGAACCGTGCTAGAAGTGGCTCGATGGACCCTGCAAGATTCATAGTGCAGAGGATGCCACCCCAACTCACAGCCTCAGGGCATGTTGGATACTCCGGCAGGTGGCCAAAATTGGTGAGGACCTCCTAAATCCAGAGGTCGAAGGAAACCAGCCCGAGAATTTCAGTACTGTTCTCACAATCTCTGAGACTTTCGCATCAAATAACATGCGAAAAAGAACACTTCGCAGCCTCGCCGAAGTCTACCAAGTAGCGACAATAAATCCATGGAGCAATACTGCTATCACCTTCAACGCGAGCGACGAACCTAAATTTCGAACAACCAGAGCACCAGCCGCATTGGTTCACAGTCCCGTAGTGGACGGCTGTCGCCTCGCAAAGGTACTTATGGATGGAGGCAACGGATTGAACCTCATCTATGAGGAAACCCTCCAAAAGATGGAAATAGACTGGAACCGCATTGAGCGAAGTAGCACAACCTTTAGAGGAATAATCCCCAGTCAAGAAGAGCGCTGCACTGGAAAGATCACACTAGATGTGGTATTCGGCACGCCGGATAATTACAGGTCCGAACAAATCACGTTCCAGGTGGCCCCGTTCAAAAGCAGATATCACGCTATATTAGGACGAGAGGCATTCACAGTTTTCCAAGCCATACCCCATTACGGGTACATGAAGCTTAAGATGCCTAGGCCAAACGGAATTATCACTCTCGCTAGTGATCCGGATATAGCACTCCACGCCGAAAACAAGACAGCCGCATTAGCCCTCGAGGCACTATCTGAAGCCTTAGCGGCCGAAGAGCTGACAGCCCTGCGATCCACGGTTAACAGGGATGATGTGATACTCGATAAGAGATCCAAATCCACATCCTTCAAACCAGCAGACAAAATAGTCAAATTCCAGGTCCACCCAACGGACCCCAATAAAACAGCCTCCATCGGGGCACAACTGAACCCTGATGTAGACGCCGCACTGCGCGAGTTCCTACGAGAGAACTAGGACATTTTTGCTTGGCACCACTCAGATATGCCAGGAATCCCACGCAGGCTGGCCGAGCATAGCTTAAATATCCAGAAAGGATTCAAACCTGTCAAACAAGCCCTTCGGCGTTTCTCCGAACCAAAGAGACAGGCCATGGGAGAGGAGCTAGCCAAATTATTAGAGGCCGGATTCATTAGAGATATAAAACACCCGGACTGGCTAGCGAACCTGGTAATGGTACCCAAGAAGGACAAATCCTGGCACCTGTGTGTCGACTTCAAAGACCTTAATAAAGCCTGCCCAAAGGATCCTTTTCCCCTCCCCCGAATAGATCAAATCATCGATGCCACTTCAGGACACGATTCCCTGTGCTTCTTCGACGCATACTCCGGTAACCATCAAATAAAGATGGCAGAATCAGACCAAGCCGCAACAGCTTTCATCACACCATACGGCCCATTCTGCTTCAACACAATGCCCTTTGGGCTAAAAAATGCCGGCGCCACATATCAGCGCATGATTCAAACATGTCTGGCAAACCAGATCGGCAAAACAGTGGAGGCGTATGTAGATGATGTGGTCGTTAAATCAAGACATGTCGAATCTCTAGTAGACGACTTGAGGCTTACATTCGACAACCTCCGAAAATATGACATTAAGCTCAATCCAGAAAAATGCGTTTACGGCGTTCCAGCCGGAAAGCTCCTGGGCTTCATTGTATCCGGCAGAGGAATTGAAGCAAATCCAGCTAAAATCCGAGCTTTGTCACAATTGGATGTCCCAAAAGACCTCAAACAAATACAGAAACTCACCGGATGCGTGGCGGCTTTAAGCCGCTTCATCTCCCGTTTGGGAGAAAAGGCATTGCCCCTTTACCGCCTCCTTAGGCGCACCGAACACTTCGAGTGGACGGACGCTGCCACGGCCGGACTCGAGGAAATAAAGGCCATCTTGGCAACAAACCCCGTCCTGGCCGCGCCGAATACCGGCGAACCCATGCTGTTGTACATTGCCGCAACCCATCAAGTTGTTAGCGCAGTACTCGTCATCGAACGGATAACGGACGGACACAAACTACCCCTTCAAAGGCCGGTTTACTACATGTCCACTATCCTCACACCATGCAAATCACGGTACCCGCATTATCAAAAAATCGCATACGCGGTGTTCATGGCATCCCGGAAGCTACGACACTACTTTCAAGAGTGTTCTATTACAGTAGCCTCGGAAGTACCACTCAACGATATTATCAACAACCGCGATGCAACGGGCCGGATAGCAAAATGGGCCATAGAGCTCCTCCCGTTCGATATAACCTACAAACCACGGCGAGCAATTAAATCGAAAGTCCTAGCTGACTTCGTCGCCGAATGGACAGAGGCCGAACTCCCTAAAGAGTACGGCACGTACTCAAACTGGATCATGCATTTCGACGGCTCCAAAATGCTGGCCGGACTGGGGGCTGGCGTTGTTTTGACGTCCCCTACAGGAGATACAGTCCAATATGTACTCCAAATTATGTACACGGACTCCAACAACGCAGCCGAATACGAGGCCCTTCTACATGGTCTCCGGATGGCAGTATCCATGGGCATTCAACGCCTGGAAGTACGCGGGGACTCAAACCTCGCGATATCCCAAATAAATAGCGACCTCGACGCCAAAGACCCAAAAATGGCAGCTTATCGCAATGCCGTACTAAAAATGTCAGCTCGGTTCATGGGACTGGAGTTCTACCACATAGCCCGAGAAAATAATCAGGCAGCAGACGTCCTGGCACGCATCGGGGCAAAACGAGACGCAGTCCCCCCCAACATCTTCTTAGAAAGATTACTAAAACCATCCGTAACGTGGGAGGGGGAGCCCTCGGATAACAGTCCGGACATAACCGCACAACCCGACGCCGAACAATCAGACATAATTGGTGGCCCCACCACCGAAATTACACCCTCAGCCCACGCAATAATGGCGGTCATCGCCCCGTGGACGGAACCATTCCTAGCCTACCTTACCAGGCAGGAACTCCCCGAGGACCAAAACGAGGCACGCTGCATAGTGCGGCGATCTAAAGCCTATAAAGTCCACGAGGGAGAGCTATATAAGAAAAGCACTACAGGAGTCCTTCAACGGTGTATCTCCAAAGAGGAAGGGCGGAGTCTGTTGGCTGAAATCCATGCCGGACTAGGTGGCCACCACGCGGCAGCTCGGTCCCTTGTAAGCAAGGCTTTCCGTACGGGCTTCTATTGGCCGACGGCCCGAGCAGACGCTCAGGACCTAGTCAAATGATGCGTCGGTTGCCAGCTCTTTGCCAACCAAAGCCATATGCCACCCAACGCCCTCTGAACTATCCCCATCACTTGGCCTTTTGCGGTCTGGGGGCTCGACATGGTGGGACCCCTTAAAGGCGGAACCCACACGAAAAAATACTTATTGGTCATGGTGGATAAATTCACCAAATGGATAGAAGCCAAGCCTGTCAAGACGGCCGAATCCGGACCTGTGATAGATTTCATATCCGGGGTCGTACACCGTTACAGTGTCCCCCACAGCATTATCACCGACAACGGCACAAACTTCACCTCTGACGAAGTAAAGCTGTGGTGCAAAAACATGGGTATTAAGCTCGATTATGCTTCTGTCTATCACCCACAAACTAACGGTCAGGTCGAACGTGCAAATGTTCTCATCATGAGCGGCATCAAACCCAGACTAGTGCGGTCCCTCAAGGAATCTAATATGCACTGGGTAGAGGAGCTCGACTCCGTACTCTGGGGGCTGCGAACCACGCCGAATCGTACCACCGGATTCACACCATTTTTTATGGTGTACGGCGCTGAGGCAGTTCTGCCCTGCGACATAATTCATGACTCACCTCGAGTGCGCATGTACGAAGAAAGAGAAGCCGAGCTGGATCGGTAGGACAACCTGGACGCTCTAGAGGAGGAGTGTGACGTGGCTAAAGCCCGTTCCGCATTTTATCAGCAGCAAGCTCGAAGATATCAAAGCAGAGAAGTTCTACGCCTGCCGGACAAGCAAAAGAATAAACTCAAGCCCAAATGGGAAGGTCCATTCATAATTGACCAAGTCCTGACTGGTGGAGCGTACCGCCTACGAGATGCGTCGGAGAACCGACTCGAGCCGAACCCATGGAACGCCGCACGTCTCCGAAGATTCTATGCCTAGCACCGGACTCTGTGTTTGTCTCCTTCCTCTGTCCATTTTTTACATTTATACTTTTTCTTGCTTTGTCTCCTACTCTCTTCTTTTCTAGCCCTTAAAGGCTCATTATGTGACACGCTATCCGCGCTCTTTAAACCTGGGGGCTTCTTTAACAGAAGCTTGTTTACATGGGTTTCACACCCAACGCATGCGTCAGACTTCCGCATGCACCTTTTCTTCGCCATTATATGCATCGATATGACTTAAGTTTTGGCCAAGCTAGGTTGCCTGGCTCCTGTGCTTACCCCTACGTTCCCGATTGTTCGGCTAGGCGGTAAAGGGAGCACCTCTGCGATTGCTACTGCCGGATAAGCCGGATGTGTACCTCAGACTGGGTGAAGCCGAAAGCTAGCGTTCTTAAGGGAATATTCGGTCGGTGAACTAAAGATGAACCTTTTTATTTTATACATGCCCCCAGATGATCTTCTGCATTTGCAGTCCAGACGTGCACTTTAGGGCACGCCACCCCAGCGAAAGGAACCCTTAACGGAACTATTCTCTCTGGAAGATGTTTCTTACTAACCATGTAATATAACATAACTAGTTGGGCACTTGTCTGATAAAGCACTAATGACCCCTACGTCTGGTTTCCATGCATACCCCGGCTTTTATATAGCCGTTATGGTATTCGGACACACTCCGGACTGTCAGGTCCCGAGGTCGAAGCGAAAAGGTCGGCAACGACAAACGATCTACAATCCGGCTAGAAGGCATTACACATGTCGTATTCCTCCTCTATACCATCTAACAGGCTGTCTAATTTACAGTCCTGCTGGGAATACTTTGCGGCCAGCTCTACCTGGCCATACACCAAGCTCACAGGGATCTCCTTCCCGTCAGGCCCCACTGGTCCGACCTCGGCCATATGATTGGGGTCAGACTTCGTAAAGCAGGTCTTCACCATGGCCCAGGCTTCCCTCGCGCCTTGTCGGCAGGCGGATATCTTCCACAACCGGACGCGCCGCCGAGCTCCCGTCAGCTTCTCCGCAAGCTCTCCAAGGCCCTCGGGCGTGGAGTGGGTAGGCCATAAGGCTTGGGCAACCCCTCGCATTGCCTGGCGAATTCGTTCGTGCAGTTGCAGGAGTTCAGGGAGAAGGTCACCCGTAGAACCGGGCATCTCCTCTGCAGGACGACCTGTGAGCATACCTACAGACATAACTCCATTATTCGTCTTCCTCGCCGAACTCCTTTTTCAAGAGTTCGCTCAAGCACTTACTAAATATGCCGCGTCGAAGCCGCTGATTCTCCTTCATGGAGTCAGATAGCTGGCCACGAACGTCTTTCAGTTCAACATCCAGCTGTGTGTTGGCATCCTGAAGATCATTCTTCTCTCGCCTCACCCTTGTCAACGTACTCTCACCAGCCTTTAACTGGCGTAAGAGTTGTTGCTTCTCCGGATCAAGTCCGGCGCCATCTGCAACATGAATTGTCAGATTTGCGCACAAGCTGCACAGTATTAATCTTTTGAAATGTTTCTTACCCGAGGGGGTCCCTTTGGGCTCCCCTGTTGCGGCTAGCACGGCCTCTAGTTGGGCCTTGCACTTTTCCAGCTCCTGGGACAGCACGGTGTTCTTCTCGGTAAGAACCTGCAGGTTATATGATCATTAAATCAGTTACTTTAACTATTTCAAGTCTCGGGGGCTACTAGCATATATATATTTAACCAAAAAATTTCTTACCCGTATGTCTTTCACATACTGCTCCGTGGCTCTAGCTAAACCATCTTGAGCAGCACGAAGGTACGCATCTCCCGAATTGAAGGCGTCTAAGGCCTCTCGGGAGAAACATGCGTCGCGTAGAACTGTCCGGCGACGCCTATGGTTCATGGCGCTCTCCACTTCTGAATTTGTGGCGGATAGCCGGTCCGCGTCCTCTGTTGGAGGAGCGTCCGGCGCAAGCCTGGTGTTTGTCCCTGCCTCTGGACCAGACATTGGAGCCTGGCTGGTAGAGGCGCGGTTGGCGGCCCCTCCGGACATTGTTCGGCGAGGCCTCTTCGTCCTGGAAACAGTACGGATGTTAACATGCCTTGACAGAATAACGCCAGGGGGACAGAGGGCGCGTTATACCTTTGTTCCGAACTCCGAGTCCGGACTTCGTCTCTTTTTACCCCACGGGGCCCGGCGGCTCCTCGTTGGCTAGCCGCCGCAGGTTCGGCCTCCCTCCTCGGAAATCTCCCCTGTAAAATACGGTTGTCGGCAGAAACGCCAGAATATGTGAGGACGGAATCTCTCTTGCGGGAATGAACACTCCGGTTTCTTTCACCTGGGAGGCCGGGATTAACCCAGGGTAATCAGCCGTAATGGCTACCAAGGTATTATCCTTGCTCAACTAATGGAACACCTCGTCGATGAGCTCCACTGCTATGTCCGGATCCTCTTTGGAGTCCGGATTGTGGGACCTCTCTGGGTCCTCGGGCTGTGGAGGGCGGCTGTCGATGTCCTTCACTTCCTGTCGCAGTTCCTGCGCTAAAAGTTGTCAGACTGCACGTCTAAACATGGGAATATTAAAGCAAACGGGCGAGTGCAATTATTCGCTTACCCAACTTGGAGGGTCATACATGGTGAATCCGGCCCGCGGGTTGACGCGGAGGAAATCCTCCTTTTCTCCCTTGTATAAAGATGTTAAAATCTTTACTAAATCGGCAGCTGAGCTGGGTCCTTTACGGCCGGAACGGGTGGCGTCGTCCTCCCCGTTGAAATACCACATGGGGTGGCTTCTATATTGCACCGGCTGCACTCCCCGCATAATACATGCGGCCATGACTCCAATCATGGTTAGTCCGGAATGAGCCAACAGTCTTATCCGGCCCATCAGGTAAAGGACGTCTCTGTTGCTTTCTCTCTGAGAGCTCCGCGGACGCCAACTTAAGCGTTTCTTCAAGGGAGCCGTGCTGAACTCAGGGAGGCCGACCCGGATATGGTCCGGCAGCAGGACGTCATCTATGTAAAACCATTCTGAAGGCCAGTCCTCGGACGCCTTCTTTGGGGTTCCGGATAAATATCCGGTCCCGGCGATGCGCCATATTTCGGCTCCGCCCACTTGGTATATAGACCCCTTTTGAGAACGGGGCACCAAGCAGAACAACCTCTTCCACAGCACAAAATGAGCCTCGACGCCTAAAAATAGCTCGCAAAGGGCAACAAAGCCCGCAATATGTAGTACAGAGCCGGGCGTGAGATTGTGCAGCTGGAGGCCGTAAAACTCCAGAAGCCCGCGGAGGAATGGATGAATTGGAAATCCCAGTCCCCTTAATAAATAAGGGACGAGGCACACCCGCCCTCCTTTAGCAGGATTGGGGGTGCTCTCCGCTTGCTTTCCTCCATTGTAGGTGGCGAGTCCGGCTCGGATCGGGACCATATATGCCTGGGGAAGGTATCCCTTGGCTTGCAGTGACACTAGCTTGCTGTGTGGGATGGTGCAGCTCTCCCAGTCTCCGGATTTGGGACTGGAGGGGCGAGGGGAGGAGCTGCGACGGCTGGCCATGTTGGAATGGACCTTTGCTGGGGACGCTCTGATGATAACTCGCGGAGAGGAGAAGATGTGGTTTGAATTTAAATCCCCATCCTGTTAAATAGGCGGCTCATTTATATGATTAAGGGTGTGAATGTAAAAACACCCCAAGCTTTTCGCATTCGTTCGACACGTGGAAGATGGTCGTTATGGGGCACAGAAGCCGAGGAGCGCTACGTGGATCAAACATAATTCATATAGGTACACAGGATTGAAGGAGGAACCCGCCTTGCAATGCCGAAGACAATTTGCGCGCCGGACTCGTCGTCATTGAAGCCTGGTTCGGGGTCTACAGAGGGAGTTCTGGATTAGGGGGTGTTCGGATTGCCGGACTATACCTTCAGCCGGACTCCTGGACTATGAAGATACAACATTGAAGACTTCGTCCCGTGTCCGGAAGGTTCTTTCCTTGGTGTGGAAGGCAAGCTAGGTGTGCGGATATTCAAGATCTCCTACCAATGTAACCGACTCTGTGTAACCCTAACCCTATCCGGTGTCTATATAAACCGGAGGGTTGTAGTCCGTAGGACAATCATCATAACCATCATCATACTCATAGGCTAGCTTCTAGGGTATAGCCTCCTTGATCTCGTGGTAGATCTACTCTTGTACTACCCGTATCATCAATATTAATCTAGCAGGACTAAGGTTTTACCTCCATCGAGAGGGCCCGAACCTGGGTAAAATAAAGTGTCCCTTGTCTCCTGTTACCATCTGACCTTGACGCACAGTTCGGGACCCCCTACCCGAGATCCGCCGGTTTTGACACCGACAACGGGTCTTCACCATGGCCCAGGCCTCCCTGGCGCCTTGTCGGCAGGATGATATCTTCCACAACAGGAAGCGCCGCCGAACTCCCTTCAGCTTCTCCGCAAGCTCTCCAAGGCCCTCGGGCGTGGGGTGGGCAGGCCATAAGGCTTGGGAAACACCTCGCATCGCCTGCCGAATTCCCTCGTGCAGTTGCAGGAGTTCGGGAAGTAGGTCACCCGTAGAACCGGGCATCTCCTCTGGAGGACGACATGTGAGCATACCTACAGACAATACTCTGTTATTCGACTTCCTCGCCGAACTCATTTTTCAAAGTTCGCTCAAGCAGTTACTAAATATGCCGCGTCGAAGCCGTTGATTCTCCTTCATGGTGTCCGACAGCTGGCCACGAACGTCCTTCAGTTCAACATCCAGCTTGGTGTTGGCATCCTGAAGATCATTCTTCTCTCGCCTCACCCTTGTCAACATACTCTCACCGGCCTTTAACCGGCGTAAGAGTTGTTGCTTCTCCGGATCAAGTCCGGTGTCATCTGCAACATGAATTTTCAGATTTGCACCCATGCCGCACAATACTAATCTTTCGAAGTGTATCTTACCTGAGGGGGTCCCTTTGGGCTCCCCTGTTGCGGCTAGTGCGGCCTCTAGTTGGGCCTTGCACTTTTCCAGCTCCTGGGACAGCACGGTGTTCTTCTCAGTAAGAACCTGCATGTTATATGATCCTTAAATCAGTTACTTTAACTGTTTCAAGTCTCGGGGGCTACTGGTATGTCTTTCACATACTGCTCCGTGGCTTTTACCAGTATGTCTTTCACATACTGCTCCGTGGCTTTGGCTAAACCATCTTGAGCGGCACGAAGGTACGCATCTCCCGAACTAAAGGCATCTAAAGCCTCTCGGGAGAAACAAGCGTCGCGTAGAACTGTCCGGCGACGCCTGTGGTTCATGGCACTCTCCACTTCTAAATTTGTGGCAGACAGCCGGTCTGCATCCTCTATTGGAGGAGCGTCCGGTGCGCGCCTCGTGCTCGTCCCCGCTTCCGGACCAGACGTTAGAGCCTGGCTGATGGAGGCGCGATTGGCAACCTCTTCGGATAGAGTCCGGCAAGGCCTCCTCGTCCTGGAAAAAGCACGAATGTTAATATGCCTTGACCGAATAGCACCAGGGATACATGAGGCGTGTTATACCTTTGTGCCGGAATCTCAGTCCGGACTACATTTCTTTTCGCGCCACGGGGCCCTACGGCCCCTCGTTGGCTGGCCGCCGCAGGTTCGGCCCCCCGCCTCGAAAATCTCCCCCGCAAAATACGGTTGTCGTTTGAAAACGCCGGAGGAATAGAATCTCTCTTGAAGAAATAAAACACTCTAGTTTCTGTCACCTGGGAGGCCGGGATTAACCCGGGGTAATCAGCCATAATGGCTACCAAGGTATTGTCCTTGCTTAACTGATGGAACACCCCGTCGATAAGCTCCACCGATATGTCCGGATCCTCTTCGGAGTCCGGATCGAGGGACCGTTCTGGGTCCTCAGGCTGTGGAGGGCAGCTGTTGATATCCTTTACCTCCTGACGCAGCTCCTGCATTGAAATCGTCAGATTACGTATCTAGTCATGGGAGCATTAAATAAACAGGCAAGTGCAATTGTTCACTTACCCAACTTGGAGGTTCGTACATAGTGAATCCGGCCCGCGGGTTGAAACGTAGGAAGTCCTCCTTTTCTCCCTTGTACAAAGATGTTAAAATCTTTACTAGAGCGGCAGCTGTGGCTGGCCCCTTACGGCCGTAACGGGTGGCGTCATCCTCCCCGTTGAAATCCCACATGGGGTGGCCTCTGTATTGAAGCGGCTGCACCCCCGCATAATGCATGCGGCCATGACTCCAATCATGGTTAGCTCGGAATGAGCTAACAGTCTTATCCGGCCCATCAGGTAAAGGACGTCTCTATCGCTTTCTCTCTGAGAGCTCCGCGGGCGCCAGCTCAAGCGTTTCTTCAAGGGAGCGCTGTTGAACTCAGGGAGGCCGACCCGGATAGGGTCCGGCAGCGGGACGTCATCTATGTAAAAGCATTCTGAAGGCCAGTCCTCGGACGCCTTTTTTGGGGTTCCGGATAAGTATCCGGTCCCAGCGATGCGCCATACTTCGGCTCTGCCCACTTGATATATGGACCCCTTTTGAGAACGGGGCACCAAGCAGAACAACCTCTTCCACAGCGCAAAATGAGCCTCGACGCCTAAAAATAGCTCGCAAAGGGCAACGAAGCCCGCAATATGTAGTACGGAGCCGGGCGTGAGATTGTGCAGCTGGAGGCCGTAGAACTCCAGAAGCCCGCGGAGGAATGGATGAATTGGAAATCCCAGTCCCCTTCATAAATAAGGGACGAGGCACACCCGCTCTCCTTTAGAAGGATTGGGGATGCTCTCCGCTTGCTTTCCGCCATTATAGGTTGCGAGTCCGGCTCGGACCGGGACCATACATGCCTGGGGAAGGAATCCCTTGGCCTGCAACAACTCTCCCAGTCTCCGGATTTAGGACTGCAGGGGCGAGGGGAGGAGCTGCGACGGTTGGCCATGTTGGAATGGACCTTTGCTAGAGACGCTCTGATGATAACTCGCGGAGGGGAGAAGATGTGGTTTGGATCTAAACCCCCATCCCGTTAAATAGGCGGCTCGTTTATGTGACTAAGGGTGTGGATGTAAAAACACCCCAGGCTTTTCACATTCGTTCAACACGTGGAAGACGACCATTATTGGGCACTGAAGCCGAGGAGCGCTACATTACAGAAATTGGACATTATTCGTACAGGTACACAGGATTCGGAGGAGGAACCCGCCTTGCAATGCCGAAGACAAATTTGCGCGCCGGACTCGTCTTCATTGAAGCCTGGTTCGGGGGCTATTGAGGGAGTCCTGGATTAGGGGGTGTTCGGATAGCCGGACTATACCTTCAGCCGGACTCCAGGACTATGAAGATACAAGATTGAAGACTTCGTCCCGTGTCCGGAAGGATCTTTTCTTGGCGTGGAAGGCAAGCTAGGCGTGCGGATATTCAAGATCTCCTACCATTGTAACCGACTCTGTGTAACCCTAACCCTATCCGGTGTCTATATAAACCGGAGGGTAGTAGTCCGTAAGATAACCATCATCATACACAATCATACCGTAGGCTAGCTTCTAGGGTTTAGCCTTCTTGATCTCGTGGTAGATCCACTCTTGTACTACCGATATCATCAATATTAATCTAGCAGGAGTAGGGTTTTACCTCCATTGAGAGGGCCCGAACCTGGGTAAAATAAAGTGTCCCTTGTCTCCTGTTACCATCCGACCTTGACGCACAGTTCGGGACCCCCTACCCGAGATCCGCCAGTTTTGAAACCGACATCGGGAATTCAGAAGTAGCTAGTCCTTAAAATAGATGAAGGGTCGCCGCACTGCGCCTCTACCACGGAGACGTGGTGGGTGACCTGGGGAGATTTAATTTCTCTTAGATCGGGTTTAAGCCCAACCTGGTCGTAATCCGTGGTGACCCCCAGGGCGGCGATGCGATCCAAGAGCTCGTTTATGGAAGAGAGCTCCATCGGATCGAGCGGCTCGACAAGTTCCGAGCTGACGTGAAGGTTGCTTTTGATGACCCGAGAGGTCACTGTCGGCGCAATCGTCGAACTGGCGGTCATGAGGAAACCACCCAGCCGGAGAGTTTGGCTGACAGCCAAGGCTCCCTTAGTGACGGCGCCGTCTTTGAAGACGGGAGGAGGCATCCTTCCTGATTGCGACGACACAGTGGAACTCTCAATGAAAGCACCAATGTCAGTGTCAAAACCGGCGGATCTCGGGTAGGGGTCACGAACTGTGCGTCTAGGCCGGATGGTAACAGGAGACAAGGGACACGAAGTTTACCCAGGTTCGGGCCCTCTCGATGGAGGTAAAACCCTACTCCTGCTTGATTAATATTGATGATATGGGTAGTACAAGAGTAGATCTACCACGAGATCAAGGGGGCTAAACCCTAGAAGCTAGCCTATGGTATGATTGTTGTATGATGAAGTTGTCCTACGGACTAAAACCCTCCGGTTTATATAGACACCAGATAGGGTTAGGGTTACACAAAGTCGGTGACAATGGTAGGAGATCTTGAATATCCGCATCGCCAAGCTGGCCTTCCACGCCAAGGAAAGTCCCTTCCGGACACGGGACGAAGTCTTCAATCTTGTATCTTCATAGTCCTGGAGTCCGGCTGAAGGTATTGTCCGGCTATCCGAACACCCCCTAATCCAGGACTCCCTCAGGGGGGTCGCACCCCCTCCCTTTGTCCTATTCGGACTCCCCTTGGGGGGCGCGCCACCTCCTCGTGGGCTGCCCTCTCCCCCCTCTATGGCCCATGATGCCCAATACTTTCCCCTTACCGATCAAGTACCTCTCCGACACTCCGAGTGACAAATCCTAATCTTGATCTATGCCAACCCAATAAACACCTTCTGAGACACCTATAGAGCATCTTTATAATCACCCAGTTATGTTGTGACGTTTGATGGCACACAAGGTGTTCCTCTAGTATTCGGGAGTTGCATAATCTCATAGTCAAAGGAATATGTATAAGTCATGAAGAAAGCAATAGCAATAAAACTTAACGATCATTATGCTAAGCTAACGGGTGGGTCTTGTCCATCACATCATTCTCCTCATGATGTGATCCCGTTCATCAAATGACAACACATGTCTATGGTTAGGAAACTTAACCATCTTTGATTAACGAGCTAGTCTAGTAGAGGCTTACTAGGGACACTATGTTTTGTCTATTTATCCACACATGTATAAAGTTTCCGGTTAATACAATTCTAGCATGAATAATAAATATTTATCATGATATAAGGAAATATAAATAACAACTTTATTATTGCATCTAGGGCATATTTCTTTCAGTCTCCTACTTGCACTAGAGTCAATAATCTAGATTACATTGTAATGATTCTAACACCCTATGGAGTCTTGGTGCTAATCATTTTTTGCTCGTGGAAGAGGTTTAGTCAACGGGTCTGCAACATTCAGATCTGTATGTATTTTGCAAATCTCTATGTCTCCCTCCTTGACTTGATCACAGATGGAGTTGAAGCGTCTCTTGATGTGTTTGGTTCTCTTGTGAAATCTGGATTCCTTCGCTAAGGCAATTGCTCCAGTATTGTCACAAAAGATTTTCATTGGCCCAGATGCATTAGGTATTACACCTAGATCGGATATGAACGCCTTCATCCAGACTCCTTCATTTACTGCTTCCGAAGTAGCTATGTACTCCGCTTCACACGTAGATACCGCCACGACGCTTTGCTTGGAACTGCACCAACTGACAGCTCCACCATTCAATATAAATACGTATCCGGTTTGCGACTTAGAGTCATCCGGATCAATGTCAAAGCTAGCATCAACGTAACCGTTTACGATGAGCTCTTTGTCACCTCCATAAATGAGAAACATATCCTTAGTCCTTCTCAGGTATTTCAAGATGTTCTTGACGCTGTCCAGTGAGCTACTCCTGGATTACTTTTGTACCTCCCTGCTAAACTTATAGCAAGGCACTTGCATACTTGATAGAACCTATGGCTGAGGCATAGGGAATGACTTTCATTTTCTCTCTATCTTCTGCAGTGGTCGGGCATTGAGTCTGACTCAACTTCACACCTTGTAACACAGGCAAGAACCCTTTCTTTGGCCGATCCATTTTGAACTTTTTCAAAACTTTATCAAGGTCTGTGCTTTGTGAAAGTCCAATTAACCGTCTTGATCTATCTCTATAGATCTTGATGCCCAATATATAAGCAGCTTCACCGAGGACTTTCATTGAAAAATTCTTATTCAAGTATCCTTTTATGCTATCCAGAAATTCTATATCATTTCCAATCAATAATATGTCATCCACATATAATATTAGAAAAGCTATAGAGCACCGACTCACTTTCTTGTAAATACAGGCTTCTCCGAAAGTCTGTATAAAACCATATGCTTTGATCACACTATCAAAGTGTACACTCCAACTCCGAGAGGCTTGCACCAGTCCATAAATGGATCGCTGGAGCTTACACACTTTGTTAGCACCTTTAGGATTGACAAAACGCTCTGGGTGCATCATATATGTCGGGGAAACTGCCTCCACGAGCACCTATGGGGACGGAGCCCCATCTTGGTTCGGCGGGGGGCGAAGGTCGCACGAAGAGCGGATCGAGGCGAGGCACACGAGCAGTTTACCCAGCTTCGGGCCGCACGGATGTGTAAAACCCTACTGCTACTTTGTGGATTGTATTGCGTTCTAGCTCGGGAGCGCTGAGTGCTACAGTAAACTCAAGCAGCTAACGAGACAGAGCGTGCTTCTGTCCATCCTCCCCTTCCTACATAGCGCATGGGCCTCCTTTTATATGCTCAAGGGGTCACCGACAGGTGGCAACGTAGGCAAGGGCAAAAATGGAAAAGGTGCTGCGGTTGGTACAGCTACCTATACAGTGTATCATACCTAACCCTAACGGCAGGGGACAAGGGCATTAAATGCCCGCCTGCATCGCCCAAACAGTGCAGAAAAGGGACCGTCAGGGGCGCCACGATGGCAATCTTGTCAGCGCCGCTTGCCACCGCGTACCCCTGGCTGCACAGCCTCCCGCCACGTACCCCTGGAAGGGTCCCAGAGCGACACGTTGGTGGGTGTGCTGCAGCGCAGGTACAGGGTGGTCGCTTGCCGCGGCAAACGCCTTGCCGCGGTCATTGTCTTGTCGCGTCCGGAAGCTTGTCGCTTGCCGGGCCTTGCCGGGACGCGTGGCGCGTCGCGGCAAGTTCCTTGAGATGACTTGGTTGGCCTTCTCGGCAAGCTCCTCTTGCTGGGGCTTTGTGCCTAGAGTGGCCTTCCCGGCAGGCTCCTCTTGCCGGGGCCTTGTGCCTTGAGTGGCCTTCCCGGCAAGCTCCTCTTGCTGGGGCCTTGTGCCTTGAGTGGCCTTCCCGGCAAGCTCCTGTTGCCGGGGCCTTGTCTCCTTTGCTTGAATACTTTGTTCTTGAATGGCTCTAGAGGAACCACGGAGGACCTTGGCGGTCACCTGGCAAGCCTTGCCGCGGGAGGCTGCGCCAGCCCGTGCACAAGTTCGGGATACTAGGGTACCCCTACTCTAGTACACCGACAGGAGCCCCTGGGCCTGGGCCATACACGGTGCCGAGCACTGTTGGGCCAGGCCCAAAACAGGGCACGGGCACGCGCGGCCTGGGTCACGCCGTACCTGACTCCGCATCCACCGCGCCCTCCCCGAACGACACGCGTCAATTGCGGCGTCGTGGGAGAGATCGTGGGTGGTTTCTTTATTCGGAAAGGCGAAACGTCTGCCCTCTCCCCCTTAGAAGCAGGGAAATAGGGGCAGATGCGTGGTTTTCGAGGCGTCCACTCCCCATGATCACGGGGTGGGGAAAGGTCGCCTCATCCGTCGCCTCGGTTCTGCACGCCTGCCACGCGGCTTCCATGCGCTTGGGGTGGCGAACGGTGGAGGCGGGGAACCGGGCCGTCGTGGGTCGAGGCAGCGGGCCGGTCCCAGTTCCCTGTTCCTTCTGTGTCTTGATTAGCTGAGAGGGGCGGCCGAGCCCCCACCCTGCTCCTTTATAAGGAGCGGGGGGGCGGAGGCCAGCATTCTTCCATCTCCTATTTCCTTCAGCTTCTGCTCCCCTCTCTCTCATTCACCATGGAGAAAGGGAACCCTGGTCCTTCAACGGTGGCGGCGAGGGTCGCCGCTAGACAACGCGTCCCTCCTTCTCCCGCACCCGTGGTGGCGGAGCCAGCCGTAAGGGGAAGAGGGAGGGGGCGAGGCCGTGGGCGAGGTCGAGGGCGAGGCCGAGGTGCTCGGGAAGAGGTGGACGGGGCGGTGCGCCGGCCTCGCCTCCGCCAGCGGTTCCTCTTCCCATGGCGGTCCATATTGGGGACGACCCTTGCGAGTTCTTTGTCAGGCTGCGTCGGCCACCTCGTCGTCGCCTTCGTCTCCCGACTCCATTTGCGAGTGAGATGGAGTTGGACCCGCCCGAGACACTGAGGCTGCACATGAGGGGCTGTGGAATCAGCGGTACGCGAGTCCGCGTTGACTTCCCAGCCCCTAATGTGGTGTATCTTGGTCGAGGGTGGAAGACGTTCGCCCGTATCCACCACCTGACGGAGGGGCTCACCCTCCATTTTAAGCTGATGGAGGGCGGTCTCCTCTCCATCAAGGTCTTCGGGTGCTTCGGGACTCGGGCAAGGCGCTGCGTGGAGAGCTCCTCCGATAGCGAAGACTCCTCCTCGAGCGGGAGTGACGAGGAGGACAGCGGCAGCGACGAGGAGGGTAGCGGGCGGCAGGATGACGGGTTCGACTAGATGTCGGGCACCGGCGACCCCATCATCCGCGTCGCCGGCTCCTCGAACTTCTCGGGGTCGTCTCCTTGGGCGGCTGGCGTTGGGAGGCTGCAGAAGAGGAAGAGGGCGGGCGGCAAGGCCGTCAATGTCAGGACCCCGATCCTAAGCCACATCGATCTAGCATGTAACACATCATATCACTTTGCGGCCTCACGCACGGTATTCCCACGGGTGCCACCTTACCTGGCCCGGGACCGTTTGCACCTTTTGGCTCACGTATATGATAGTGCCGCTAGCAACCATATGACAGAGAACCCGGGCCGACATGGCTAGTCGTGAACCCAAAGCGGCACTAACCCATGGGGACAGGCATACATGAATCACATCGAGCATGTCGGTCAACAACATATAAATCCGGGATGTAGCACTGGGCTAACAGGACTCCGGTAACCCGGGCTGTAGCAGGCTAGGCAGGACTCCTGATAACACCGCGTGACATTTCCCCGAAGGGACAGACACAGGAACGACGTGAATCACATGCCGGCCAGTCAAGTGTTCCGAGCAGTAGTGCTGGGCTAGCAGGACTCCGGTGAACCGGGCTGTAGCGGACTACTATCGCTCAGAAGCACTAGACTACATTTCCCCATATGATAGGCTGCCAAAGATAAACAACTAGATAGTTGGATCCCACTCATACCAAGCATTTCAATCATACACACAATATGCCCGATATGAGTAAATACAACATGGCATCACAACAAGACTCTACGACTCAAGTATTTATTCATTAGGCTCCAAGGAGCGAGATGTTACAAACATGGGTCTCATGACCCAACATTCAAAGCATACAATTCAAAGCACATGCGGAAGCTTAACATGTCTGAGTACAGACATCTACAAATGAAAAAGGCTGAGAAGCCTGACTATCTACCAGATCCTGCCAAGGGCACAAGATCGTAGCTGAGGTATCAAGCTAACGTCGAAGTCCACGCGGGACTACTAGCGAGACTGACGTCTCTCTGCAAAAACATAAAAGAAGCAAACGTGAGTACAAATGTACCCAGCAAGACTTACATCAGAACTAACTACATATGCATCAGTATCAATAAAGGGGGTGGTGTAGTTTAATTGCAGCAAGCGAGCTTTGACTCAGTGGCTAACCTGAACTACGACTGCAAGTAACTCTTCTGAGGTGGCGCACACGAGTCCACATATTCACCATATCAATACACCACTATGGATCCGCTCCCGTCATCCTACGAGAACGCCATCCATAGCACTCACGCTTATCTTGCGCATTTTAGAGTATCTACTTTCACTTGTCTATGAACTGTTATAGGCAACCCAGAAGTCCATTACCGCGGACACGGCTATTCGAATAGATGATGTTAACCCTGCAGGGCACACGCTCTCACCACTTATCGCCGTTTACATGACATGTACTCGGCAACCTTCAAGCGGAAGCCCAGCGAGGGTGTCGGCCACAGCCTACCTAAACACTCAAGTCTCTAGTCCAGGTTTATCGCCTATTCAGGTTCCATCCGCAGGGAGTCCGGCCGAGGTTTCCACATACGGCCCCGAACGATGTGAGCAGGGTTCCCGATACACCAAACGGGCGCCCGGTACACCGTGCCACGTGCCTACCGCAACACAGCCCACCCCGACGGTCAGGGTTGCGTGCGGCCCCCAGCATACTATAAACACCAGAAACTACTTGCAACTCCTGGACAGAGGACAAGGGTGATTAAGAAGCCGAGAGGGTCCATTGGTTTCGGGCCCAATGCGTGGTAGTAACTGTCTCATGGCCTCTCACCGCTACCTTTACCAAACACAGAACTCAGTTCCTGAGGACGGCTTCAATGAGACAACCCACCATGTACTCCTACATGGCCTCTCACCGCTACCTTTACCAAATCGTGTTCACACACTTAGCTCACACATAGTAGGACATGTTCAACACCATTCCAATTCATTTCCGATGAATCAGACCCGACTCAACTCTAAGCAGTAGCAGGCATGCCAAACAAGCATGAATGAGTAGGCACATCAAGGCTCAAACAACTCCTACTCATGCTAGTGGGTTTCATCTATTTACTGTGGCAATGACAGGTCATGCAGAGGATAAGGGGTTCAACTACCGCAGCAGGTAACAGTTGAATCGATGTTGTCCTAATGCAGTAAAAGAGAGCAGGAGCGAGAGAGTAGGATTGTATCTGAATGAACAAGGGGGTTTTGCTTGCCTGGCACTTCTGAAGATATTATAGCTCTTCATCGGTGTCATCGAACTTATCGTCGAAACCACGTCTATCGAGAGGGGACAAATACCGGCAACAGAGAAAGAAACACAATCAATGCAATGCACAATATGATGCATGAATATGACATGGCAAAAAGGTATGTGGTTTGAGCTAATGCAACTAGCAGCAAGTTAAATGGAGTTGGTTTGAATCTAAGATTCAAATTCAAACTCAATATGTGCGTATTTAATGTCATTTATGCAAATTGCCCTGTACAGCAAATCTAGTTTGTTCAAACATGCATGCAAATGCCATAAACAGATTCCTTGAATTTTTTTGATAATTTTTCATATATAATTTGTTTGATTTGGAGTTACGGTTGAATTGCTATGAATTTTTTAACTTTGCAACATTTTCTGGAATTTCCTGATTAATAATAATTCCAGAAAATAAGTTATTGCGTCAGCATTAGGTCATGCTGACCTCAGCAGGTCAACAGACGGGTCCAGGTCAAACCTGACCAGTGGGGTCCACTGGTCAGTGACTAGGGCTGGTTAGTGTCAATGACAGGTGGGGCCGGGTCAACAGACACGTCAGCATGTCAATACTGACGTGTGGGGTCGGTCAACGTGTGACGTGGCAAAGTCAAAGTGACAGGTGGGCCCCTGGACTTAATCTAATCCTAAACAGAACTAATCGAGGTTAATTAAGGCGTGGGGCCCGTGTGTCAGTGAGAGTGGGGGTTAGTTAGTGGCGTCATTAGCAGCTAACGACATAGCCACGTCAGCCCGCCGGCGTTTAGCCGCCGGCGACCAAAACAATGGCGGAGGCTCGCCGGAATTGAGCTACAGGTGGCGGCTGGACTCGCGGGGACCACCGGGACGTAGCCCGTGCTCCCCCGCATCCAGAGGAGTAGGTGGGTGGCCTCGGGGCGCCGGAGCTCGCCGGAACGACGCTCGCGGCGGTGGCCGGGGTTCGGGCGAGGTCGGGATTGGTGCTACGGTGCACGGGAGGGCGAGTGGATGTGTGCGTTAGGCTCCTGGGGCAGCTAGGAGCTCGCTAGGCTCGTCGGACTGAGCGCAGCAACACGGCAGCGCCATGCCCGGCATCCATGGCGGACGGCGGCGCTCGGTATGGTGGCTAGCACGGCCACAGCGCGGGAAAACCACGGGGAGAGAGGGGAAACGTAGGAGAGCTCACGGGCTGGCTAGCGGGGAAGACGGCGAAGTCGGGGAAGCTCTGGACGCGCCGAATCAGAGCCGGCGATCTTCGGTGCCCGTCGGTGAAGACGACGTCGGCGGCGACGAATGAGGGCCTCCGGGCGTCGCGTTTCTCGGTGGAGAGGGCAAGGTAGACGCGGCGGAGCTTCTAGGCTCAGCGGCAGGGCGAGGGGTGGTCGGTGACCTTGGGTACGGCAAACGGCGGCGATGGGCGCGCTCGGGCAAAAGAGAGAGGGAGAACCAGGGGAGAGGAGAGAGCTCGAGGGAGAGAGGGAGAACGTCAAGGGGGTCGCGTGGTGTCCTCAGGGCAACGGGGAGACAGGCAGGGAGGCAGGAGGTGGCGCTACGCATGCGTGCGCGCTGTGGGCACACGCCCCTGTCCTACTGTCCCGAGGAGGAAGACGACAGGGAGGGCGCTGGTGGGCTGGGCTGGCTTTGCCCAGCTAGGCTGCTACAGTGCCAGGCCAGGTGGGCTTCCCAGGTAAGTTCCTCTCTCTCTCTTTTAATTTTGTTTTCTATTATTCTGTAGTCTTTAGGGCTTTGTTAAAAATACTTAGACACTTCCAAAAATCATGAAACTACTCATGATCACTGTTGGGAATATATCCTACAGTAAACATTTTAGTTTATGATTAATTGAGCATTTAAAATATTTAATAGCATTTAAATGCCCAAATTCAAATAGAATATGATTTAATCCAGAGCCCAAATATGTCATGCAAAAATGTGCATCACCACTGGTTACTGTTTCCAGCTTTTTCCAAGAATGATGAACATTTTTTAAAGCCATTTGGATTACTAGAAATATTTTGGTTGAACCTAGTGAATTCCCTTAATGCTAGGGTTTAGGCAATCCCCATTTCAAATTTCTTTCAAAGTTTAAACATGATGCTCACATGAGGTTACTCTAATGCAATGCCAGAAGCTAGGGATGTGACAACTCACCCCCACTAAACAAGAATCTCGTCCCGAGATTCAAGACGTGAGGTAAGAGGACACTTGGGACACAAAGCTATCATGATCTTCACGATCCAGGTTGCACTTCAAGAACGTTGACGTGATCACCATCTTTGTCTCGATGTCTTGCTCTGAGAACTCCAACTAACATGACAATGAGAGGAAAGGGAAAACTCCAGAAGGATCGATCTTCTCGAAGATCGAACAACTCAGGATCACTCATCGAGTGAGACATTGAAACATCTCTCGAGTTGAGACACGAAACACATCGAGAGGAATGGAGAACAAGCGACGGGGTTTGATTTGGTGGGCAACAATTCCATGCTTAGAAAGATGGTGGATGGTGTTAAGGTGGCGAGGAAATAATTGCCATGATTCCAGAACGGGGCACTTTGGAAAAGGTGACTCGAAGAACTATTCCCTTAAGTGGCAAAAAGAATTACTTTTGATCCATAGATCATTGGAACTCTTCTCACCAGCCTGAGGCAATTTACGAATGATCGTTTGACGGAGCTCGAAAAAATGACGACTCGGGCTAGAATGGATGATGTGGACTACCTTGTTGAAGACAACGCAATGGATGACTTTTGCTTATCACCGGATATGGACGGGACCCATGACATGACCACTTTTGAAAATGATCCTAAACAGTAATTGCTGAAGTGCAAGCTGGGAACAAAATGCAAATGCTGGAAAGGATCCTGGTAACTAGGAAGAAAACTCAACGAGGATGATTCCACCGTTTGAATGGTTATAGCTTAATCGAGGAAACCAATAGCACAAGAATCCCTAGGGAGCAACTTCTAGAATAAGTCGCACGAGATCCTCATGGATAAGATGGTCAAATAGTTCAATCAAGATACTATAATGATAGATCTTCCAGCTAGGTGTGTCGGCCAGACATCAACCTTGTCGGGACCTACGTAATAGATCTTGGAAAAGTTCCAACCATCATATCTGCCTGAGATTCAGATCTGGTTGATAACGGAATATTTCAGACAGCCTTTCTGGAAAGAAAGTTTGCAACACAAATCGACGAGATGATGTTGCGAGATTCTCGGGATATAAACTACGATAGCAGGCTCCAAAACATGAGCCGTTTCTGCTACATACATGTGAGCATGTTGTCCAAGACAAGAATGACCACATAGTAGTCTTATAATAAAACACTACCGAGTTCTGTTGGGAACCACCATTGAGGATATCGAAGCCCTTGCATAAGTCCGGAACCTAAGAAGGAACTTCTTCTCCTTGAACAAATCAATCGGTGGATTAGTGTGCTAGGAACACATATGGAGTGGAGGTAAATAATCTACCAAACCATAGAATACTTCGCACGTATGCATGGCCGATTTGGGATGATTCCAAGGGATACAAAACAAACCTTTCTCAAATTCATAGTGGCAACTTACACCAAATGCACATGAATTCGAGGAAGTCACTTCTTCCATCCAAGCATATGCTTCATGAATGGAACATGAAGGCATTGCTTACAAAGTTTCCAACACTAGCTTAATGTTTAACTTGAATCATGGGGGAGACAAAATGCTGCTGATGGGCTCAACAACAACTCATCGGAATTTCCATATCATTGGACTTCCACCATCATGTGAACACGATGATAGCATTGGTCAGACCAAAGATGTAATGATGTATGCTCGAGGGATCAACCACGAGTAAGACAACATTACGAACATCATTGGTTCTGATTTGACTCGACGATAGCCCATACTCAAGTCAAGATTTTGACAAGGCAATGGATCCAATAACTAATCACGAGGACCAATCGATGAAGATATCATCTTTCTTCAACACACATGCAAGATATCCCCTGGAACGAACTAAGTTGGACAAGCTTTCATCTTCCAACTCTCCAAGTTGTTGTTTAGGTTAACCAACTAGCTCAGGGATATCCAACACAGATTCTTGGAGAAGGGGTGATTTATAAGAAACCAACTTGATCACGAACTCAACATAGCGGTCAGGTGACAACCTGGTAATACTTCCGAGAAGATATTCGGAACATCACGAACCACCGATATGTTACTAAGCTCGAGAACAATCTTGCTTTTCAGGGCAAGACGATGTGACCAAACAAGAGAGGGATTGATGCAATCCTAACTCTTGATCGAAGGGTGCACCAGGAAAAATGGACTAGGTAGCACGATCAGTCTTAGAATGATAATTCAATAACCAACACGCTAAGAATGAGGATTTTGTCCATTTACTACCAAGCAACGAGTTGCTCGAAGTATTGGTTTCACACATCACAATTCACTTGTCGGCATTCCGGTTACAACAACACGAGGACCGAGAAGTGAATGGTGATGGTGAGAAGTATTACTGCATCAAGAATTCATAAGAGATGATGCAATTCCTATAATATTCTTGACATAAATATGGTAACACTTCAAGGTAGAATAGAGCAAAAGCTGGATTGGCATTTTGATCTGCGAAATACAACTACTTTGACCCAATCCTAGAAATGGATGAGGTGCTGGAGTTTGTTTCTCCTAGTTATTCTGAAATAGAATGGCTTGACGGACCACAAGAATAATAGGCATTCATGAACACGAATGCACAACTATTCCTGACTATCAATTGATAGACTAGGGTCAGAATACAACTAAGGAGGAACAACTCAAGGAACATGTAACTTTCTGAGTTGTGGATGCATAGGTTAGTATGTCGAATCAAGTTCAACATGTTTCTTCCGAATAACCTATGCAGAAAGGTAGAACTGGCGGAGTCGCAATGTAGAATGGAGAACCCATTAAGAGCACTCTGGTTGTGATCTTTTGGTTTAGAAGAACTGCTGCCATAAGCAGTTCATGGTATTTGGAAGAAGGAAATACCACGGACCTCGAGGACTATCGCAAAGTTACTAATATCCTAGAGGAACTATCAAACACTATCAACAGGAGGTAAGTAGGGTGAATCTTGGGTCCAAAACCCAGGAGTATAATGCCTACTACTAAGTGGCATCACGGGATGCTTTCGAGAATGGTGGCCAGATTCATCACACTGGGAACACAAAACATGGACAGATTACTAGATGGTTTCATAAGACACCTAGGGTCATAATAGTAGTTCCAACATATACGCCAAGGCAATGGAGTACCTCGCAGACCGTGTGGTGTGCTTAATCTGGCCCAAAGGAACATCAAGAACGGAAGGAAGGAATTTGCAAATGCATCAGATTATTTCGAAACCTGGGATGACTCGGACAGCATAACGGCGGTAAATGCTCGAAAATGATTTGAGACATCCTGCAAAATGATGGCATGGCCACTCAACATCACAGTAACAAGGTTCCGAGACCAACTATGAACACACGAAAGTAGTAGAAACGGAACAGAGGCTTGAACTCAACAATCTTAGACAACTACGGTTTAGTAACACGTCATCCTGAGAGATAGATGAGAAGGCCTAGTTCTTAATCCCCGTAGAAGAGAAGAGGATGACTCAGATCAGAAGGGCATAAGGTAAAGGAGTAAAAAGAGCCTTACGTTCCATCCCACAATCAATTCCCTTATATAACTAAAGCATTTCTAGACACAACTTCGACCAGTTTGGCTTGGTAATCCTACAGGCAGTCAGGCTCTGATACCAACGCTGTCAGGACCCCGATCCTAAGCCACATCGATCTATCATGTAACACATCATATCACTTTGCGGCCTCACGCACGGTATTCCCACGGGTGCCACCTTACCTGGCCCGGGACCGTTTGCACCTTTTGGCTCACGTATATGATAGTGTCGCTAGCAACCATATGACAGAGAACCCGGGCCGACATGGCTAGTCGTGAACCCAAAGCGGCACTAACCCATGGGGACAGGCATACATGAATCACATCGAGCATGTCGGTCAACAACGTATAAATCCGGGATGTAGCACTGGGCTAACAGGACTCCGGTAACCCGGGCTGTAGCGGGCTAGGCAGGACTCCTGATAACACCGCGTGACATTTCCCCGAAGGGACAGACACAGGAACGACGTGAATCACATGCCGGCCAGTCAAGTGTTCCGAGCAGTAGTGCTGGGCTAGCAGGACTCCGGTGAACCGGGCTGTAGCGGACTACTATCGCTCAGAAGCACTAGACTACATTTCCCCATATGATAGGCTGCCAAAGATAAACAACTAGATAGTCGGATCCCACTCATACCAAGCATTTCAATCATACACACAATATGCCCGATATGAGTAAATACAACATGGCATCACAACAAGACTCTACGACTCAAGTATTTATTCATTAGGCTCCAAGGAGCGAGATGTTACAAACATGGGTCTCATGACCCAACATTCAAAGCATACAATTCAAAGCACATGCGGAAGCTTAACATGTCTGAGTACAGACATCTACAAATGAAAAAGGCTGAGAAGCCTGACTATCTACCAGATCCTGCCGAGGGCACAAGATCATAGCTGAGGTATCAAGCTAACGTCGAAGTCCACGCGGGACTACTAGCGAGACTGACGTATCTCTGCAAAAACATAAAATAAGCAAACGTGAGTACAAATGTACCCAGCAAGACTTACATCAGAACTAACTACATATGCATCAGTATCAATAAAGGGGGTGGTGGAGTTTAACTGCAGCAAGCAAGCTTTGACTCAGTGGCTAACCTGAACTACGACTGCAAGTAACTCTTTTGAGGTGGCGCACACGAGTCCAAATATTAACCATTTCAATACACCACTATGGATCCGCTCCCGTCTTCCTACGAGAACGCCATCCATAGCACTCACGCCTATCTTGCGCATTTTAGAGTATCCACTTTCACTTGTCTATGAACTGTTATAGGCAACCCAGAAGTCCATTACCGCGGACACGGCTATTCGAATAGATGATGTTAACCCTGCAGGGGTGTACTTCTTCACACACGCTCTCACCACTTATCGCCGTTTACACGACATGTACTCGGCAACCTTCAAGCGGAAGCCCAGCGAGGGTGTCGGACACAGCCTACCTAAACACTCAAGTCTCTAGTCCAGGTTTATCGCCTATTCAAGTTCCATCCGCAGGGAGTCCAGCCGAGGTTTCCACATACGGCCCCGAACGATGTGAGCAGGGTTCCTGAGACACCAAACGGGCGCCCGGTACACCGTGCCACGTGCCTACCGCAACACAGCCCACCCCGACGGTCAGCGCTGCGTGCGGCCCCCAGCATACTACAAACACCAGAAACTACTTGCAACTCCTGGACAAAGGACAAGGGTGATTAAGAAGCCGAGAGGGTCCATTGGTTTCGGGCCCAATGAGGGTAGTAACTGTCTCATGGATCACAAACACAGAACTCAGTTCCTGAGGACGGCTTCAATGAGACAACCCACCATGTACTCCTACATGGCCTCTCACCGCTACCTTTACCAAATCGTGTTCACACACTTAGCTCACACACAGTAGGACATGTTCAACACCATTCCAATTCATTTCCGATAAATCAGACCCGACTCAACTCTAAGCAGTAGCAGGCATGACAAACAAGAATGAATGAGTAGGCACATCAGGGCTCAAACAACTCCTACTCATGCTAGTGGTTTCATCTATTTACTGTGGCAGTGACAGGTCATGCAGAGGATAAGGGGTTCATCTACCACAGCAGGTAACAGTTGAATCGATGTTGTCCTAATGCAGTAAAAGAGAGCAGGAGCGAGAGAGTAGGATTGTATCGGAATGAACAAGGGGGTTTTGCTTGCCTGGCACTTCTGAAGATATTATAGCTCTTCATCGGTGTCATCGAACTTATCGTCGAAACCACGTCTATCGAGAGGGGACAAATACTGGCAACAGAGAAAGAAACACAATCAATGCAATGCACAATATGATGCATGAATATGACATGGCAAAAAGGTATGTGGTTTGAGCTAATGCAACTAGCAGCAAGTTAAATGGAGTTGGTTTGAATCTAAGATTCAAATTCAAACTCCATATGTGCGTATTTAATGTCATTTATGCAAATTGCCCTGTACAGCAACTCTAGGTTGTTCAAACATGCAAGCAAATGCCATAAACAGATTCCTTGAATTTTTCTGATAATTTTTCATATATAATTTGTTTGATTTGGAGTTACGGTTGAATTGCTATGAATTTTTTAAGTTTGCAACATTCTCTGGAATTTCCTGATTAATAATAATTCCAGAAAATAAGTTATTGCGTCAGCATTAGGTCATGCTGACCTCAGCAGGTCAACAGACGGGTCCAGGTCAAACCTGACCAGTGGGGTCCACTGGTCAGTGACTAGGGCTGGTTAGTGTCAATGACAGGTGGGGCCGGGTCAACAGACACGTCAGCATGTCAATACTGACGTGTGGGGTCGGTCAACGTGTGACGTGGCAAAGTCAAAGTGACAGGTGGGCCCCTGGACTTAATCTAATCCTAAACAGAACTAATCAAGGTTAATTAAGGCGTGGGGCCCGTGTGTTAGTGAGAGTGGGGGTTAGTTAGTGGCGTCATTAGCAGCTAACGACATAGCCGCGTCAGCCCGCCGGCGTTTAGCCGCCGGCGACCAAAACAATGGCGGAGGCTCGCCGGAATTGAGCTACAGGCGGCGGCTGGACTCGCGGGGACCACCGGGACGTAGCCCGTGCTCCCCCGCATCCAGAGGAGTAGGTGGGTATCCTCGAGGTGCCGGAGCTCGGCGGAACGACGCTCGCGGCGGTGGCCGGGGTTCGGGCGAGGTCGGGATTGGTGCTACGGTGCACGGGAGGGCGAGTGGATGTGTGTGTTAGGCTCCTGGGGCAGCTAGGAGCTCGCTAGGCTCGTCGGACTGAGCGCAGCAACACGGCAGCGCCATGCCCGGCGTCCATGGCGGACGGCGGGGCTCGGTACGGTGGCTAGCACGGCCACAGCGCGGGAAAACCACGGGGAGAGAGGGGAAACGTAGGAGAGCTCACGGGGGGGCTAGCGGGGAAGACGGCGAAGTCGGGGAAGCTCTGGACGCGCCGAATCGGAGCCGGCTATCTTCGGTGCCCGTCGGTGAAGACGACGTCGGCGGCGACGAATGAGGGCCTCCGGGCGTCGCGTTTCTCGGTGCAGAGGGCAAGGCAGACGCGGCGGAGCTTCTAGGCTTAGCGGCAGGGCGAGGGGTGGTCGGTGACCTTGGGTACGGCGAACGGCGGCGATGGGCGCGCTCGGGCAAACGAGAGAGGGAGAACCAGGGGAGAGGAGAGAGCTCGAGGGAGAGAGAGAGAACGTGAAGGGGGTCGCGTGGCGTCCTCAGGGCAACGGGGAGACAGGCAGGGAGGCAGGAGGTGGCGCTACACGTGCGTGCGCGCTGCGGGCACACGCCCCTGTCCTACTGTCCCGAGGAGGAAGACGACAGGGAGGGCGCTGGTGGGCTGGGCTGGCTTTGCCCAGCTGGGCTGCTACAGTGCCAGGCCAGGTAGGCTTCCCAGGTAAGTTCCTCTCTCTCTCTCTTTTAATTTTGTTTTCTATTATTCTATAGTCTTTAGGGATTTGTTAAAAATACTTAGACACTTCCAAAAATCATGAAACTACTCATGATCACTGTTGGGAATATATCCTATAGTAAACATTTTAGTTTATGATTAATTGAGCATTTAAAATATTTAATAGCATTTATATGCCCAAATGCAAATAGAATATGATTTAATCCAGAGCCCAAATATGTCATGCAAAAATGAGCATCACCACTGGTTACTGTTTCCAGCTTTTTCCAAGAATGATGAACATTTTTTTAAAGCCATTTGGATTACTGGAAATATTTTGGTTGAACCTAGTGAATTCCTTTAATGCTAGGGTTTAGGCAATCCCCATTTCAAGTTTCTTTCAAAGTTTAAACATGATGCTCACATGAGGTTACTCTAATGCAATGCCAGAAGCTAGGGATGTGACAGTCAACTCGCAGTACGTGGGTGTGACGCCCTCAACAGCGTGCTGACGTCCTGCCGCCTCGTCTTCGAGCCCTGCTTCCGGCGCCGCCATCACCATCCAGCCTTTGGACGGCCACCGAGATGTTCTCTTCGTGTCTTCTGCCACTCGTAGCTCGCCTAGGCGCTCCTTTTGCCCTTTTCGCCTCCTTGGCCTACCTCCTGAAGAGAGGGACAAGAAAGGGATTACGGGCACCTTATCTCTTTTCAATTTTAAGCCCTCGGGCCTTAGCTGCATTTAAAACTTGTAATCCCATAATTCATGTTTTTCATTCTCTATGAACTGTACCTGAGTGGAATGTTTTTTTAGTGAAAAGGGGATGCTTGCCGGGTCACTTGTCTCATGGGTGGAACCCACGTCAAGGAGCAAATCCTTGATATCTTTAAGATAGACACTTCTTTTCCCGGCAGCAGGCCCTGCCGTCTTCCCATGTCGCTCGACCTTTCTCACGCTTTTAGCGGAGGCAGGGATGAGGCGGGTTCGGGCTCCTCGTTTCGTCCCTTTGCTGCCGCGACTACGACCAAACCTGGCCCCAGGAACGAGCCCTAGGGCCTAGAGTTAGGGGAGCACGGTAGCTTTTAGGAAGAAACGAGGTTTCGCATTCCTCAGTCCATAAGAGAATGCATGATAAGGGATGAAAAACTTATCTGAGATTGCAGCCCCCGGCATCTCTGGTTCGCCGTGGGTGAATCTTTGTACTTGTAGGCCCCGGCAACACTGGCTTGCCGGGTGCAGGCCCCGGCAACTCTGGCTTGCCGGGGTCCAGATGCTGGTCCGTCCTTCTTCTCTTTTTCGTCCTCAAGTGGTCTGGTCAGGACATGCAAGCCCTGCGAACCAAGGGAAACGAAAGAACGACAAAGGGACGCACACTCGACCTCTAAGCTAGGGGTTAGCCGCTACTAAGCACTATCAACCCTAACCAAGGACGAGACTCGATCTAGCATGCATGCTATAACTTAGGGCGCCAGCACTTCATTTATGCTCAGGGTCTGCGCCTGGCTTTGTACAAAGGATTACATGCAACAGCGACAAGACTTGTACAAAAGGTGGTTGCCGGAACAGGTTCCGACAAAAGCGCCTTACGGGTAAAACTTGCGAAGATGCCCAATATTCCAGGAGTTGCTCACCGGAATGCCATCTTCGGTCTCAAGGCGGACAGCGCCAGGCCTAGTGACTCGTTTCACCCGGTAAGGGCCTTCCCACTTCGGCGTCAACTTGTTAGAATTCTTGGCGGACTGAACGCGCCGAAGAACAAGGTCGCCTTTCTTGAGACTTCTGGCATTAACTTTGCGGCTATGGTAGCGGCGCAAAGCTTGCTGGTAGCGAGCAGCTCGCACAGCAGCCTGAAGACGGTCTTCCTCAAGGAGCAGCGCGTCATCTTCTCGCAGCTGCTCTTGCTCAAGCTCATCATAAGCGAGCACTCGAGGTGACCCGTATATGAGTTCCGTGGGGATAACTGCCTCTGCTCCATAGACTAGAGCGAAAGGTGTCTGGCCAGTGGCTCGATTTGGCGTCATTCTGATCGACCAAAGAACCACCGGCAGCTCCTCAATCCAGTTTCTTCCGCACTTGTGCAGCCGGTCGAAAGTCCTGGTCTTGAGCCCACGCAGCACTTCAGCATTTGCCCTCTCCGCTTGACCGTTGCTTCTGGGGTGAGCAACAGAAGCGAAGCAGACCTTGGCGCCAAGATCTTGGACGTACTGCATGAAGGTGCGGCTCGTGAATTGCGTACCGTTGTCGGTGATGATCCCGTTAGGGATCCCGAAGCGGCAAACAATCGACCTGAATAACTTGACTGCTGACTGTGCTGTCACCTTCCTCACTGCTTCCAGTTCCGGCCACTTTGTGAACTGTTCGATTGCGACGTACAAGAACTCAAAGCCCCCGAAAGCTCGGGGTAAGGGGCCGAGGATGTCGAGCCCCCAGACCGAAAATGGCCAGGATAAAGGGATCGTCTGGAGAGCTTGAGCTGGCTGGTGTATCTGCTTGGAATGGAACTGGCACGCTTCACACTTGGTTACTTGTGCAGTTGCATCCTGGAGGGCTGTCGGCCAGAAGAAACCTTGCCGGAACGCTTTGCCGGCAAGTGCTCTTGCGCCAATGTGGTGACCACATATGCCTCCATGTATCTCTGCCAACAGCTTTTGTCCATCTTCCCGGAGAATACACTTCAATTTCACACCGTTGAGTCTTCTTCTATACAGTGTGTTGTCGACAAACTGGTACATACTTGACTGGCGGGCTACTCTTTCCGCTTCTTCTTGCTCTTCGGGAAGTTCTCCTGTCTGAAGGAAACGGACGATCTGCTGTGCCCATGCTGGAGCTTGCGGCTCGACAACAAGGACTAAAGGCACATCCGCTGCTGCGGGAATATCCGCTTCTACGGCGAGAACCTGCGGTTCAGCCGGAGCTTGACGTTCCCCGGCAAGCTTGCCGAAGCAACACTTGTCGGGAGCATCTGCTTCGACGGAACAAACCCTGGGGTTTGCCGGAGCAAACTGCTCCTCAGCACTCTTGGCGTTGATCTTGGGGACCTTCTTAGCAGCGGCTTCGGGAAGCTCTGCCGGAAAATAGTCACCAGAAATCAACTTCCTCTTCTTGCTCTGTCCAGTTGATGGTGTTACAGACGGTTGAGTCAGCTTGAGCACAAAGATCCCAGGTTCCACAGGTAACTTGACTGCTGCGCACTTTGACAGGCCATCAGCAATGTCGTTCTGAGCTCTTGGAACGTGTTCCATCTGTAGGCCGACAAAGTGCTCTTCTAGCTTTCTCACTTCATCAACGTAGGCTTCCATCAATGGACTCTGGTAGCTCTTGTTCACTTGGCGGACGACAAGCTGCGAGTCACCCCCTTACAATGAGCTTCTTGATCCCAAGGTCTGCCACGATCCTGAGACCAGCAAGCAAACCTTCATACTCTGCAGTATTGTGTGTTGCTTGCTAATTGGGAAAGTGCATCTCGACCACGTACTTGAGGTGCTCTCCGGTGGGTGCGACAAGGAGCACGCCAGCACTGGCGCCTTGCAGCGAGAAGGCACCATCAAAGTACATCAGCCTCTCTTTGCTTGCCTCCTTGACGGGGATGCTCGTCTCTGGAATTTCTTCATCTGGTGTTGGCGTCCACTCTGCTATGAATTCTGCCAATGCTCTGCTTTGGATAGTTGAAGTGCTCTCAAACTTGAGGCCAAAGCTTGACAGCTCCAGTGCCCACTCAACAATCCTGCCTGTCGCTTCTGGATTCTACAGTATCCTTTTCAGCGGAAAGCGAGTGACAACTGTAATCTCATGTTCTTGGAAGTAATGGCGTAGCTTTCTCGAGGCCATGAGAAGGCCGAAAAGCAATTTCTACACACCAGAGTACCTTGACCTAGCCCCCTGCAGAAGGGAGCTGACAAAGTAAACTGGGCGCTGCACCATTATCTTCTTCTGTATCTCCTCGCACACCTGCGCAGATCCATCTTTGTCGGGACCAGAGCTTGTCGGGGAAGCCCCCTCCTTGTCGCAGGATGTGCTTGCCGCGGTTGTCTGCTCATCATCTGCCTCCCTCTCCGCTACTAACGAAGCACTAACCACTTGATTGGTTGCCGCCAGATACAGCAGCAACTTCTCTTGTGGCCTAGGTGCGACAAGTATTGGAGTGGAGGACAGGTATCTCTTCAAGTCCTGCAGTGCAGCCTCCGCTTCCGGAGTCCATTTCATTGGACCTGCCTTTTTCAATATTTTGAAAAACGGCAGGGCGCGCTCAGCCGACTTGGAGATAAACCTGCTGAGAGCTGCCACGCAACCGGCAAGTCTTCGTACATCCTTGACGCGACCGCGGGGAGGTCTGTCTCCTTGCCGGTGCTTGGCCTTGCCGCGGCGTCCTCCCCGGGTGGGGCGCTTCGTGCCAGATCCTCCAGCACCTCCTTGGGCTTTCTCCTTGTCGCGTCGCTCGTACTCGGCCTTCTGCAGCTCGACAAGCTGCTCGACCTTCTTGCAACTCTGGAGGTCATGGCCCTTGGTGCGGTGTATCTTGCAGTACTGTTTGTTGGTGCCGTCCTGCTTGTCGGCGGCCGCCACAGCCTAGCAGTTGGTGCATGCGGCAACCTCCTTGCCTGAGCTACCAATCTTGGTTGTCTTGGCGCCACCTTCGTTGCCGGACTGCTCAACAACTAGCACATCTTTGCCTTTCTTCTTCCTGTTGTTCCGACGCCGGCTCTTATTTGCTGGGGCAGCATCTTCGCTGTCAGATCCTTCTGCTGCTGTATTCTCTCCGGGGAGTCTCCTCCCTTCCTCACCACGTGCACACCTGTCGGCCAGGGCATACAGCTCACTGACGTCTCTGATTTTGCACATCGCCATCTCCTCCCGCATCCTACGGTTACGCACGTTCTAATGGAACGCGCTGATGACCGCTGCAGGGTGGACATCTGGGATGTTGCGTTGTACTTGGCTGAACCTCTGGATGTACTTGCGCAGAGGCTCTCCTTCTTTCTGGGCGAGCAGGTGAAGGTCACTCTCCTGGCCATGAGGTTTGTGGCCGCCTGTAAAGGCGCCGACAAACTAATAACACAGGTCCGCCTAGGAAGATATGGAGTTGTCCGGCAAGTGCATGAGCCAGGACCTGACGTTGGGCTTGAGCACCAGCGGGAAGTAGTTGGCAAGGATCTTGTCGTCTCGCCCCCCGGCAGCTTGCACCGCGATGGTGTAGATGCTGAGGAACTCCGACGGATGCAACTTGCCGTCGTACTTCTCGGGTACGTCTGGCTTGAAGTTCTTCGTACTGGGCCACTGGACTTGCCGCAGCTCAGGGGTAAACGCAGGGCAACCTACCGCGTAGGGCAGGTCGCCTAGTTCCCCTGGCGCATGCATGTCGACAGTGGGCCCAGCGCGCCGGTCTGATTGATGCCGCGCTTCTCTTCGGCGCTCGATGCGAGTACGAGCGTCTTCTTGCTGTCGTTCGTGAAGAACTTGGCGCTGGTCGCGACGAGCTCGTGGATCTGATGACACAGTGGAGTCGCTGTCGTGGTGGACCCGGTGAGTCGGTGATCTTGGCCTTCGGGGCGGAGAGTGCACGGTGGTCGCACCCCCACCAGTCTTGTCGCCACCGGCTCGCACCTGGCTGGCTTGTCGCGGCTGCGATGCAGTCGGCTGCCGCGGAGTGTCGCCGTTGGCGAAGCCGATGAGGCTCTGAATGGTGGCCCTCCAGTCGTCGATCTTGTCCGGCGTTGGAGGGAAATCTAGGAGCAGTTGTGCTCGCGCCAAAGCTTCCGCTGGAGTGGCGGGCAGCGGTGGCGAACGGTGCGAGGAGCGGGATATGCTCGGACTTCTAAATGTGTTAGAAGGAGCAATATCCCGTCCAGGTGACCGTGCATCGCTCGCGCCAGCATGTTGGCCTTGAGCGTTCCGAGATCCGCCAGTTCGATTTGGGTCCAGCAAGCGTATGGTACCGTGAGTACCATGACGCTGCCGGTCCCGCACCTCCTGAGATGGGCGCGGTGCATCCACGGACGCCCTGTCGTCGTGGGAGCCGGCTACGATGCCGACGGGCAGTGCAGCCTTGTCCTTTGACCTGGCGGCACCGTGGGCTCCCTCGTCGACGCCCGTTCTTCCGCCGGCGTCTTCCCCACCAGCCGTTTGCTCCGGCTGTGGTGGGTCTGTCGCGGGCGGATCGGCCGCCTCCGAGGCCTTCTTCTTCGGCGGCATGTCGATGAAGATGATGAAGATCTAGCTCGTGTGAACGCCGGATCAGGTTCACACAACCTCGACGCCCCCTACCTGGCGCGCCAAAGATGTCGGGGAAACTGCCTCCACGAGCACCTATGGGGACGGAGCCCCTTCTCGGTTCGGCGGGGGGCGGAGGTCGCACGAAGAGCGGATCGAGGCGAGGCACACGAGCAGTTTACCCAGCTTCGGGCCGCACAGATGCGTAAAACCCTACTGCTGCTTTGTGGATTGTATTGTGTTCTTGCTCGGGAGCGCTGAGTGCTACAGTAAACTCAAGCAGCTAACGAGACCGAGCGTGCTTCTGTCCGTCCTCCCCTTCCTACGTTGCGCATGGGCCTCCTTTTATATGCTCAAGGGGTCACCGACAGGTGGCAACGTAGGCAAGGGCAAAAATGGAAAAGGTGCTGCGGTTGGTACAACTACCTATACAGTGTATCATACCTAACCCTGACGGCAGGGGACAAGGGCATTAAATGCCCGTCTGCGTCGCCCAAACAGTGCAGAAAAGGGACCATCAGGGGCGCCACCGTTCGCCACGATGGCAATCTTGTCAGCGCCGCTTGCCACCGCGTACCCCTGGCTGCACAGCCTCCCGCCACGTACCCCTGGAAGGGTCCCAGAGCGACACGTTGGTGGGTGTACTTGAGCGCAGGTACAGGGTAGTCGCTTGCCGCGGCAAACACCTTGCCGCGGTCGTTGTCTTGTCGCGTCCGGAAGCTTGTCGCTTGTCGGGCCTTGCCGGGACGCGTGGCGCGTCGCGGCAAGTTCCTTGAGATGACTTGGTTGGCCTTCTCGGCAAGCTCCTCTTGCCGGGGCTTTGTGCCTAGAGTGGCCTTCCCGGCAAGCTCCTCTTGCCGGGGCCTTGTGCCTTGAGTGGCCTTCCCGGCAAGCTCCTCTTGCCGGGGCCTTGTCTCCTTGCCTTGAATACTTTATTCTTGAATGGCTCCAGAGGAACCACGGAGGACCTTGGCGGTCACCTGGCAAGCCTTGCCGCGGGAGGCTGCGACTGCCCGTGCACAAGTTCGGGATACTAGGGTACCCCTACACTAGTACACCGAGAATATACAATTCTTCTTTAAGAAATCCAGTAAGGAATGCAGTTTTGACATCCATTTGCCATATTTCATAATCATAAAATGTGGCAATTGCTAACATGATTCGGACAGACTTAAGCATTCCTACGGGTGAGAAGGTCTCATCGTAGTCAACTCCTTGAACTTATCGAAAACCTTTCGCAACAAGTCGAGCTTTGTAGACAGTAACATTACCATCGGTGTCAGTCTTCTTTTTGAAGATCCATTTATTCTCAATGGCTTGCCGATCATCGGGAAAGTCAACCAAAGTCCATACTTTCTTCTCATACATGGATCCCATCTCAGATTTCATGGCCTCGAGCCATTTTGCAGAATCTAGGCTCATCATCACTTCCTCATAGTTCGTCGGTTCGTCATGGTATAGTAACATGACTTCCAGAATAGGATCACTGAGGAAGTCCTGGATTAGGGGGTGTTCGGATGGCCGAACTATGCCTTCAGCCGGACTCCAGGACTATGAAGATACCAAGTTGAAGACTTCGTCCCGTGTCCGGAAGGATCTTTTCTTGGCGTGGAAGGCAAGCTAGGTGTGCGGATATTCAAGATCTCCTACTAATGTAACCGACTCTGTGTAACCCTAACCCTATCCGGTGTCTATATAAACCGGAGGGTTGTAGTCCGTATGACTACCATCATCATACACAATCATACCGTAGGCTAGCTTCTAGGGTTTAGCCTCCTTGATCTCGTGGTAGATCTACTCTTGTACTACCCATATCATCAATATTAATCTAGCAGGAGTAGGGTTTTACCTCAATCGAGAGGGCCCGAACCTGGGTAAAATAATGTGCCCCTTGTCTCCTGTTACCATCCGACCTTGACGCACAGTTCGGGACCCCCTACCCGAGATCCGTCGGTTTTGACACCGACATTGGTGCTTTCATTGAGAGTTCCTCTGTGCCGTCGCGATCAGGAAGGATGCCTCTTCCCGTCTTTAAAGACGGCGCCATTACGAAAGGAGCCTTGGCTGTCGGCCAAACTCTCCGGCTAGGTGGTTTTCTCACAACCGCCTGTTCGGCTGTTGCGCCGACGGTAACCTCCCGGGTCATCGAAAGCAACCTCCGCATCGGCTCAGAACTCGCTGAGCAATTGGATCCGATGGAGCTCTCTTCGGTTAACGAGCTCCTAGATCGTATCGCCGCACTGGGCGTCGCCACAAATTACGACCAGGTTGGGCTTAAACCCGATCTAAGAGAAATTAACTCTCCCCAGGTCACCCACCACGTTGCACTGGTGGAAACACAATGCAGCGAACCTTCATCTATCTTAAGCACTAGCTACGTCCGAATCCCCGAACCCTCCATACTGGATACCCGCGGAGGGGAGGATACAATCCAAGACCTGAGCATAATATCAGGCAACGGGCTAGACTCATCGGATAACATCCAAGACTCCGGATCTCAGGATTCAAATGTTCTTCGTCCTCCGAACAGTAAATTGGGCGAGGTCTCAAATTCGACGACACCCGCCCGCCCGATCATAAGCGATCTTTCCCAAATCAGGCAAATGCCCGAAGAAACAGTACATCATTACTGGGCCAGATTCCTCCTGGTTATGAACAGGATAAAGGACTGTCGTGAGGGAGACGCAATCTCAATCTTTTGCAGTAACTGCACGGACGAGGGAATACTTAACGCTGTAAGTCGTCGTAATATTACACACTTTGCCGACTTGGCGTCCATAGGACAAAAATATTGTGCGATGGAAAAAAATTCAAAACCCTCCAGAGGGCATGGAACCGTACTGGAAAAGTGGCTAGATGGACCCTGCAAGATTCATAGTGCAGAGGACGCCACCCCAACTCACAGCCTCAGGGCATGTTGGATAATCCGGCAGGTGGCCAAAATTGGCGAGGACCTCCTAATTCCAGAGGTCGAAGGAAACCAGCCCAAGAATTTCAGTTCCGTTCTCACAGTCTTTGAGACTTTCGCATCGAATAACATGCGAAAAAGAACACTCCGCAGCCTCAGCGGAGTCTATCACGTGGCGTCAATAAACCCATGGAGTAATACTGCTATCACCTTCAACGCGAGTGACGAACCTAAATTTCGAACGGCCAGAGCACCAGCCGCATTGGTCCTCAGTCCCATAGTGGACGGTTGTCGTCTCGCAAAGGTACTCATGGATGGAGGCAGCGGATTGAACCTCATTTACGAGGAAACCCTTCAAAAGATGGAAATAGACTGGAACCGCATGGAGCGAAGCAGCACAACCTTTAGAGGAATAATTCCCAGTCAGGAAGCACGCTGCACCGGAAAATCACACTAGATGTGGTATTCGGCACGCCGGATAATTACAGGTCCGAACAAATCACCTTTTAGGTGGCCCCATTCAAAAGCGGATATCACGCTATATTAGGACGGGAGGCATTCACAGTTTTCCAAGCTATACCCCATTACGGGTACATGAAGCTCAAGATGCCTGGACCAAACGGAATTATCACTCTCGCTAGTGATCCGGACATAGCACTCCGCGCCGAAAACAAGATAGCCGCATTGGCCCTCGAGGCACTGTCCGAACCTAAGCGGCAGGAGAACTGACTGCGCTGCGATCCATGGTCAATAGGGATGATGTGATACTCGATAAGAGATCCAAATCCACATCCTTCAAACCAGCGGACGAAATAGTCAAATTCCAGGTCCACCCAACGGACCCCGGTAAAACAGCCTCCATTGGGGCACGACTGAACCCTAACGTAGACGCCGCACTGCGAGAGTTCCTACGAGAGAACTGGGACATCTTTGCTTGGCACCCCTCAGATATGCCAGGAATCCCACGCAGGCTGGCCGAACACAGCTTAAACGTCCACAAAGGATTCAAACCTGTCAAACAAGCCCTTCGGCGTTTCTCCGAACCAAAGAGACAGGCCATGGGAGAGGAGCTAGCCAAATTATTGGAGGCCGGATTCATCAGAGACATAAAACATCCGGACTGGCTAGCAAACCTAGTGATGGTACCAAAGAAGGACAAATCCTGGCGCCTGTGTGTCGACTTCAAAGACCTTAATAAGGCTTGCCCAAAGGATCCGTTTCCCCTCCCTCGAATAGATCAAATTATCGATGCCACTGTAGGACACGATTCACTGTGCTTCCTCGACGCATACTCCGGTTACCATCAAATAAAGATGGCAGAGTCAGACCAAGCTGCAACGGCATTCATCACACCATACGGCCCATTCTGCTTCAACACAATGCCCTTTGGGCTAAAAAACGCCGGCGCAACATATCAGCGCATGATTCAAACATGTCTGGCAAACTAGATCGGCAAAACAGTGGAGGCCTACGTAGACGATGTGGTCGTAAAATCAAGACATGTCGAATCTCTAGTAGACGACTTGAGGCTTACATTCGACAACCTCCGAAAATACGACATTAAGCTCAATCCGGAAAAATGTGTTTTCGGCGTTCCAGCCGGAAAGCTCCTGGGCTTCATTGTATCCGGTAGAGGAATTGAAGAAAATCCAGCTAAAATCCAAGCTTTGTCACAATTGGACATCCCAAAAGACCTCAAACAAATACAGAAACTCACCGGATGCGTGGCGGCTTTAGGAGAAAAGGCGTTGCCCCTTTATCGCCTCCTTAGGCGCACCGAACACTTCGAGTGGACGGACGCTGCAACGGCCGGACTCGAGGAAATAAAGCCCATCTTGGCAACAAATCCCGTCCTGGCTGCGCCAAATACTGGCGAACCCATGCTATTGTACATTGCCGCAACTCATCAAGTTGTTAGCGCAGTACTCGTCGTCGAACGGGTAACGGACGGACACAAACTCCCCCTTCAAAGGCCGGTTTACTACGTGTCCACTGTCCTCACACAATGCAAATCACGGTACCCGCATTACCAAAAGATTGCATACGCGGTGTTCATGGCATCCCGGAAGCTACGACACTCCTTTCAAGAGTGTTCTATAACGGTAGCCTCGGAAGTACCACTCAACGATATTATCAACAACCGCGACGCAACAGGCCGGATAGCAAAATGGGCCATAGAGCTCCTACAGTTCGACATAACCTACAAACCACGACGAGCCATCAAATCGCAAGTCCTAGCCGACTTCATCGCCGAATGGACAGAGGCCGAACTCCCTAAAGAGTACGGCACATACTCAAACTGGATCATGCATTTCGACGGCTCCAAAATGTTGGCCGGACTAGGGGCTGGCGTCGTTTTGACGTCCCCTACAGGAGACACAGTCCAATATGTACTCCAGATTATGTACACCGACTCCAACAATGCAGCCGAATATGAGGCCCTTCTACATGGTCTCCGGATGGCAGTATCCATGGGCATTTGTCGGTGTACTAAAGTAGGGGTACCTTAGTACCCCAGACTTGTGCACGGGCAGTCGTAGCACCCTGCGGCAAGGCCCGCCCCGGAAGCGCCAAGAGAAGACCAAGCATTCAAGACAAGGCCCCCGGCAAGAGGAGCTTGCCGGGCCAAGAAGACAAGGCCCCCGGCAAGAGGAGCTTGCCGGGCCAAGAAGACAAGACCCCGGCAAGAGGAGCTTGCCAGGACGACTGAGCCCATGTAAGGCCATCCAAGAACAAAGTATACGAGACAGAAGATCGAGCCCCCGACAAGAGGAGCTTGTCGGGAAGGCCGAACCCAGGCACCGCAAGAGAAGCCCGCCGTGGCGCGCCAAGCGCCCCGGCAAGGCCTGATAGCTAGCACGCTATCAGGCACAGGAAGACGACCCCCGCGGCAAGCCACTTGCCGCGGCAAGATCGCCACCTCAAGACTGCGCTCCAGCTCGCCCGCCACGCGTCGCTCCGGGGCTTCCCCCGAGGGCACGTGGCGAGGCACCGCGCAGCCTGGGGCATGCGGTGGCATGCAGCCGCCATCGTGGCGAACGGTGGCGCACCTAACGGTCCGCCTCGGTGCTGTCCGGGCGACCGTGACGGGCATTTAATGCCCTTGTCCCCTACCGTCTGAAGTAGGTATGATAACACTGTGCCGCACTGTAGCACCACCGTTCCCACACTATTACAGCTACCACCCCTTTTACACTTTTACCCCTTTCTCTTACGTTGACACCTGTCGGTGACCCCTTTGCGCTATAAAAGGAGGCCCGTGTGCAACGTAGAGGGGGTTCGGTTCGGTTCGGTTCCGGAAGGGTTCCGTGGGGTTCGGTTCGGAGATTCGGCATCCAGACAGCCATACGCTCGGGGCAGCTAGCTCTCCAAGCTCCCGAGCTCCCCAGTTCAATACAACCAAGCAGGAGTAGGGTTTTACGCGTCCATCGCGGCCCGAACCTGGGTAAACCGCTCGTGTGCCCGCCTCGATCTGCTCTCTGTGCTCCCTCCGCCCCCCTCACCGGACAACGGAAGGGGCTCCGGCCCCATAGGTGCTCGCGGGGGGACGCCCGTCCGCCCCGACATCTTTGGCGCGCCAGGTAGGGGGCGGCACCGGGGGACCGCCCGCTCCTGCGGATCCCAGGATCCGTCCAGTCGAAGCAGGTGCCCCCGATAAGCCTTGCCCCGGCGAGCAGATCAGCAGCCTGAACGCTGAGGAACAGCCCGCTCCTGCGGATCCGAGGATCTGTCCAGTCGAAGCGGGGGTTCCCGACAAGCTGCGGCGTTCCTTCCCACGGGCTCGTGTGCGGCCCTCCTCGAGTATCCACTCGCGCAGAGACTGGGCAAGAAGCAGCTGCTCCTTGAGGAGGACCGCCTTCTGGCCGCTGGGCGAACGATTCGCCTCCAGCGAACTCTGCGCCGCTCCCGTAGCCGCAGAAGTTAGCGCCAGAAGTCACGAGAAAGGCGACCTCGTTCCCCGGCGCGCCTCGTCCGCCGGGGTGCCGAACGAGTTGACGCCGACCGTGGGAGGAATCTCGCCAGCGCGGTTGCCGGAACCCGTTCCGCCAACCATCCCCTCTGCCCAAGTCTTGCCGCAGTTGCATGTGATCCTTGGCGCAGAGAGGGGGCGCGGATCCCCAAGCATAGCTACGCCTAACTCCGGAGGGTCGTGAGGCCCTGCCCCCTCACCTACCCCCAGGATGGGCTGGATGCTGCCCAAGGAGGTTTTACCCCACCGGGCGGCAAGCGATAAGAAAAGATAAGTTGCCGGAGCTCGAGCAATTGCTCCTTTAATTTTTAAGAGTTATCTCCCTCGAACGACCGAGCCTGGGTTGAGAGGCCTGAGCGCGGAAGGACCGGCACGAGACTGGTTGCGCCCTCGTTTTGTTTCGAGTCCGCTCAACGACTCGAGTGTGCTACACCCCGAGTAGCGTCCTCACTTTGTTTCGAGCTCGCCCGGCACCCTAATCGTGCTGCGACCGCAGTCGCACCGTTTACTTTGCCTCGAGCCTGCTCAACAATCTGAGTGAGCGGCAACCAGCCGCGGCGAGGTTTCTTGCCGGTGGCAGCCCCGCCAGCGGGTCGCTGACGTCCCGCACTCGGCACCCGTGGCAAGGCGGAGGCCTACGCCGGCAAGTCCCCGAAAGCGTAGGGCGGAAACAAACAAGGCGCCGGTCGAGTAGAGGGGATGACAGTGCGATGCATAGCCTAAGATGAAAAGTTATATTACAAAATGCCTTACTGCTGCCCTAACCAGCCGTTTCCGTGGCTTATTTAACAGTGGCAGGGAAAGGGAGATAGAAGAAAGGGGCAGGCGGCCTAATCTACGCGGTCGCCCTCGATCCTCTTGACCCCGGCCGCTTTCTTGACAATAGGGGCGATGAGGGCCCGGATCCCCGTCAGGTCTGCGTTCTCCGGCAAGGGCCTGAGGACGTTGGTAAGCCTGATGTCGGGATTGCGGAAAACGATCTTCACCAGCACCCTCTCGAGGGCCCCGGAGATGGCCTCCCGCATCTCGTCGGCCCGCTCCTTCGGGAGCGACGTTCGGAGGTGCTGGAGCGCCTGCACCACCCCCTGAAAGAAGGAAGTGAGCTTGGCGCTGGGCGCGACGTCCTCGTCGGTGAGGGACTGGTGGCCCTCGATCCCCAGCAGCGTCAGCTCCTTGTCGATGGTGGCGGCGATGTCGACGAGGCCCTCGGTCCACCGCTCCACTGTGTCCCTGAAGGTGTTCTGGGAAACGGCGGCGCGCCTCAGCAGCTCCTCGTTGCCGTCGGCCTCCTTCCGTAAAGCCGCCTCCTGCTCCTTAGCGCTGTCCAGCGCCTTGCCGAGCGCCTCCAATTTCAGTTCCAGAGTGGAGTTGGAGTTCTTGGCGGCGTCGAGCTCCCGGATCTTCTCGGCGAAGCGACCCTGAAGCTCGCCAAGGGTGAGCACACCCTTCTCGCGCTCCTGCCGGAGCGCGGCGAGCTCCTCGCCCTTCGCCTTGAGGTCGGAATCGAGCTGCGCCACCCTCGCCTCCAGCCCCTTCTTGGTGATCTCAGCGGCTGCGGCAGCGTCCCGCGCCTTCTTCAGGTCTCCACTGAGCGCCCGCTCGCGCGCGGCAGCCTCCTCCTCGTGGTCGGCGAGGCTGGCCGTTTTCAGCACCAGCTCGCCTTCCCGCGCGGATAACTCCGCGGCGGCAAGCCTCTGCTGCTCCTCGGCCTCCCCGTCGCCCACGGGGATATCAACGCCGTCCGCCTCCTGAGCGCCGGCAACGTCGTCGGCATCGCCACGCGCGCCCTCCTCGACGACGACCTCAGCCTTCATCGGATCCGAGGCGGGCGCCGCGCTCGCCGCGGCCAGGGGATCGTCGGCCACGTCCCCCGTCGGAAGGTCCTCCCTTGCCGGGGATCTCTCCCTTGACGGGGTAGCAGACTCGGTCGGCACGGCGGAGGCGCCCTCTGGACGCGCCCGCCGGAGCTGCTCCGCTCCTGCCCAAAAGCAACAACTTCGCATCAACAATAAGAAGAGGGAGGGCTCGCGTACGCGCCAAGCAGCAAGAGCGAGTTATGTGCTCACGCTGGGGGCTGCGTTGCGAGCTGCCCTGAGGATCCCTTGCCGGGTCCGGTAAGGGCGCCTCCGACACGACCTCGCTTGCCGGGGGAGATTCGTCATCAAGGATGACCCACGGGATCCTCGATCTCTTCGCTCTCCTCTGGGCCAGGGTCCTGAGAAGGGGACCGGGTCAGGGGAAGGGCGAACGAGCTGTCGAACAGGACGAACCATCAGGGAAAAAGATATGAGCTCCATGGGGAACTTACTCTCCGTCCTCCTCGTCGTCGGAGCTGAGCGCAGAATAGTCGAAAGCCGGCTCGACCCTGGCGCGGGGGGGCAGGGGAGTGGGCTCCCGAGGCCGCTTGGCGGGGGCAGTAGACGACTCCGCCCCCGTCGACGCCGCGGCACGGGGCGCAGCGGCAACCGAAGCCCCAGCCCGCGAAGACCCCGCTCCCGCTGCCGACCCGGCCCTGCGGAGGCGCCTCCTCGGCTGGGCCGGGGGCTCCGCCTGCGACGAGCCGCCCGGAGGCCGCAGGAAGGCAACGCCGACCTCCGACAAGCCACTCGCGTCTTGGGCAGGCTCGTCCTCGCCGCCGTGCCCGGCTGGTTCCCCCTGGTCGACAAGTTCCATCGGGTCGGCGAGGCTCTCCGCCTCCGCCTCGGCCACGGTGAACCCAGCTTCGCCCGCGGCCGCGGCGGCCGCCGCCTCCTCCATCCTGGAGGCAATGTAAGCCAGCTCCGCCGCGGTGGTGGCTCGGATGAGGCCATCCTTCTCGGCGGGATCGACTGGCTCCTCCTCCAGGCCGTCGAAGAAGGCCCGCACGACATCATCCGGCGGCTCCTGCCAGGTCGCGTTGACCCCGTGCGAGTCGCACAATGGCATCACCGCAAGGATATGGCTGAGCGACGAGTTGTTGCACAAGAGAACGACGCCCGGCGGCAGCCGGAACCACTCCGGGTAGTTAGGGTCGTACTTGAACAACTCCTTCAACATTGCGTCGTGCTCCAGCACGGTGAAGTTGAAATTGAGGCCCGGACGCAGCCTCATGATGTCCGCCGCGTTCTGGAACTCCCAGGCCGGCTTCCCCCTCTCTTGCAGGGGGGCGATCCGGCGGCGAAGGAAATCCGCGCCGACGGCGCCGACGGTGAGGCCAGCGAGCCTGAGACGCAGGATCCGGGTGATGGCGATCTTCAATCTGGCATCGTCCGGAGACACCTCGCTCCAGCCATCGCCGCGCACCACCGGAGTTCGGCGCACGACGGTGAACGGCTGCGGATGGTCCTCGACGATCAAGCACCATTCCGCCCTCCACTCCTCCCACCTGCCACGGAGGTCCCCGCCCAAGTAGGCCTCCTTCTTGCCGGACCGGGAAACCCAGGCGATCCCACCGGACAGCGGCTCTCCTTTCTCCACCCGAGGGACAAAGAAGTGCCGGAAGAGGGCCACGTTGGGACGAATTCCGACGAAGTTCTCGCAAAGGTGCGTGAAGACCGCCATTGTGAGGACGGCATTGGGGGTGAAGTCGAGGAGGTGGAGGCCATAGGTGCTCATGATTTCAGAGAAGAACTCCGAGTAAGGCGGGCAGAGCCCGCAGTAGAAGAAGACGACAAAGAAAGGATACCCGGTCGGGTACTGCTTCTGGGCCTCGGCGGGGAGCACTCGCGTGCGCGGATGCGCTCGCGTCTTCGTCGACCAGAAAAGGGAGTACTTGTCCCTCAGCTCCACCGCGCCGAGCTGGGGGGGAAACGTCGCCGTCGCCTTCCGAAGCGCTTCAAGCCGTAGCGCCTCGGCCGATTTCGCATCCTTCCCCTTCGCCTTATCGCTCTTCGGGGCCATGGCGGGGGCGGGGGAGGGGGATCGTCAAAGCTGACGACGACGGGCGCTCCAAGGACAGATCGCTGCTGCCTCTGGGAGAAGGAGGTGGCAGAGGTTTTAGAGAGGTGGTAACCGAGGGAAAGGCGAACCGCCCCTACTTTCCTCCGCTACAAGAGGAAGAGGTGGGGGAGGGGGGGACGCTTCGCCTCTCCGAATCGAGAGATCGTGCGCGACGTGACGCGCGCCTGCGCGGTTCAGCCCCGCGCACGCCACCCACGTCACGCTCACCCCGCACGCCTCGCCCCCACGACGCCGCGGTAAGCGCGCGCCGCCTGGGGAAGGCGCGGCGGATGCGGAGTTAAGGAGCAGCGCGACCAAGGCCATGCGTGCCCGTGCACCGTTAGGGCCTGGCCCAACAACGCTCGGCACCATGTGTGGCCCAGGCCCGGCGGCTCCTGTCGGTGTACTAAAGTAGGGGTACCTTAGTACCCCAGACTTGTGCACGGGCAGTCGTAGCACCCTGCGGCAAGGCCCGCCCCGGAAGCGCCAAGAGAAGACCAAGCATTCAAGACAAGGCCCCCGGCAAGAGGAGCTTGCCGGGCCAAGAAGACAAGGCCCCCGGCAAGAGGAGCTTGCCGGGCCAAGAAGACAAGACCCCGGCAAGAGGAGCTTGCCAGGACGACTGAGCCCATGTAAGGCCATCCAAGAACAAAGTATACGAGACAGAAGATCGAGCCCCCGACAAGAGGAGCTTGTCGGGAAGGCCGAACCCAGGCACCGCAAGAGAAGCCCGCCGTGGCGCGCCAAGCGCCCCGGCAAGGCCTGATAGCTAGCACGCTATCAGGCACAGGAAGACGACCCCCGCGGCAAGCCACTTGCCGCGGCAAGATCGCCACCTCAAGACTGCGCTCCAGCTCGCCCGCCACGCGTCGCTCCGGGGCTTCCCCCGAGGGCACGTGGCGAGGCACCGCGCAGCCTGGGGCATGCGGTGGCATGCAGCCGCCATCGTGGCGAACGGTGGCGCACCTAACGGTCCGCCTCGGTGCTGTCCGGGCGACCGTGACGGGCATTTAATGCCCTTGTCCCCTACCGTCAGAAGTAGGTATGATAACACTGTGCCGCACTGTAGCACCAACGTTCCCACACTATTACAGCTACCACCCCTTTTACACTTTTACCCCTTTCTCTTACGTTGACACCTGTCGGTGACCCCTTTGCGCTATAAAAGGAGGCCCGTGTGCAACGTAGAGGGGGTTCGGTTCGGTTCGGTTCCGGAAGGGTTCCGTGGGGTTCGGTTCGGAGATTCGGCATCCAGACAGCCATACGCTCGGGGCAGCTAGCTCTCCAAGCTCCCGAGCTCCCCAGTTCAATACAACCAAGCAGGAGTAGGGTTTTACGCGTCCATCGCGGCCCGAACCTGGGTAAACCGCTCGTGTGCCCGCCTCGATCTGCTCTCTGTGCTCCCTCCGCCCCCCTCACCGGACAACGGAAGGGGCTCCGGCCCCATAGGTGCTCGCGGGGGGACGCCCGTCCGCCCCGACAGCATTCAACGCCTGGAAGTACGTGGGGATTCAAACCTCGCGATATCCTAGATAAATGGCGACTTCGACGCCAAAGACCCAAAAATGGCAGCCTATCGCAACGCCGTATTAAAAATGTCAGCTCGGTTCGAGGGACTAGAGTTTCACCATATAGCCCGAGAAAATAATCAGGCAGCGGACGTCCTGGCATGCATCGGAGCAAAACAAGATGCCGTCCCCCCCAATATCTTCTTAGAAAGATTATTCAAACCATCTGTAGCATGGGAGGGGGAACCCTCGGATAACAGTCCGGACACAACCGCACAACCAGACGCCGAGCAATCTGACATAATCGGAGGCCCTGCCACCGAAATCACGCCTTCAGCCCACGTAATAATGGCGGTCATCGCCCCGTGGACAGAACCATTCCTAGCCTACCTCATTAGGCAGGAACTCCCTGAGGACCAAAATGAGGCACGCTGCATAGTGTGGCGATCTAAAGACTATAAAGTCCACGAGGGAGAGCTATATAAGAGAAGTACTACAGGAGTCCTTCAAAGATGTATCTCCGAAGAGGAAGGGCGGAGTCTATTGGCCGAAATTCATGCCGGACTCGGTGGCCACCACGCTGCAGCTCGGTCCCTCATAAGCAAGGCTTTCCGTACAGGCTTTTATTGGCCGGCGGCCCGAGCAGACGCCCATGATCTAGTCAAACGATGCGTTGGTTGCCAGCTTTTTGCCAACCAAAGTCATATGCCACCCAATGCCCTCCGAACTATCCCCATCACTTGGCCTTTTGCGGTCTGTGGACTTGATATGGTGGGACCCCTTAAAGGTGGAACCCACAAGAAAAAATACCTACTGGTCATGGTGGATAAATTCACCAAATGGATAGAAGCCAAGCCTGTCAAGACGGTCAATCCGGACCTGTGATAGACTTCATATCCGGGGTCATACACCGTTACGGTGTTCCCCACAGCATTATCACCGATAACGGCACAAACTTCACCTCGGAGGAAGTAAAAGTGTGGTGCAGAAACATGGGCATTAAGCTCGATTATGCTTCTGTCTATCACCCACAAACTAACGGTCAGGTCGAACGCGCAAATGGTCTCATCATGAGCGGCATCAAACCCAGACTAGTGCGGTCCCTCAAGGAATCTAATACACACTGGGTAGAGGAGCTCGACTCCATGCTCTGGGGGCTGCGAACTACGCCAAATCGTACCACTGGATCCACTACATTCTTTATGGTGTACGGCGCAGAGGCAGTCCTGCCCTGCGACATAATTCATGACTCACCTCGAGTGCGCATGTACGAAGAAAGAGAAGCCGAGCTTGATCGGCAGGACAACCTGGACGCCTTGGAGGAGGAGCGCGACGTGGCTAAAGCCCGTTCCGCATTTTATCAACAGCAGGCTCGAAGATATCAAAGCAGAGAAGTATGGGCCAAAAATTACAACGTTGGCGAACTAGTTCTACGCCTGCCGGATAAGAAAAAGGACAAACTCAAGCCCAGATGGGAAGGTCCCTTCATAATTGACCAAGTCCTGACTGGCGGAGCGTACCGCCTGCGAGATGCGTCGGATAACCGACTCGAGCCGAATCCATGGAACGCCACACGTCTCCGAAGATTCTATGCCTAGCGCCGAACTCGGGGTTTGTCTCCTTCCTCTGTCCATTTTTATATATTTTTCTGTTTTTATTGTTGTTTCCTCCCACTCTTTCATTTTATAGACTTTAAAGGCTCATCATACGACGCGCCACCCGCGCTCTGTAAACCTGGGGGCTTCTTTAACAGAAGCTTGTTTATATGGGTTTCATGCCCAACGCATGCGTCAGACTTCCGCATGCACCTTTTCTTCGCCATTATATGCATCGATATGACTTAAGTTTTGGCCAAGCTGGGTTGCCTGGCTCCTGTGCTTACCCCTACGTTCCTGATTGTTCGGCTAGGCAGTAAAGGGAGCACCTCTGCGATTGTTACTGCCGGATAAGTCGGATGTGTACCTCAGACTAGGTGAAGCCGAAAGCTAGCGTTCTTAAGGGAATATTCGGTCGGCGAACTAAAGATGAACCTTTTTACTTATACATGCCCCCAGATGTTTTCCTGCACTTGCAGTCCGGACGTGCACTTCAGGGCACGCCACCCCAGCGAAAGGAACCCTTAATGGAACTATTCTCTCTCGAAGATGTTTCTTACTAACCATGTAATATAACATAACTAGTTGGGCACTTGTCTGATAAAGCACTAATGACGCCTACGCCTGGTCTCCACGCATACCTCGGTTCTTATATAGCTGTTATGGTATTCGGACACACTCCGGACCGTCAGGTCCCGAGGTTGAAGCGAAAAGGTCGGCAACGACAAACGATCTACAATCCGGCTAGAAGGCATTTCACATGTCAATTATAAATTACATAGTCATCTTGACTGATTGTATTCCTCCTCTATACCATCTAATAGGCTGTCTAATTTATAGTCCTGCTGAGAATACCTTGCGGCCAATTCTACCTGGCCATACACTAAGCTCACAGGGATCTCCTTCCCGTCAGGCCCCACTGGTCCGACCTCAGCCATGTGATTGGGGTCCGACTTCGTAAAACGGGTCTTCACCATAGCCCAGGCCTCCCTAGCGCCTTGTCGGCAGGCTGATATCTTCCACAATAGGAAGCGCCGCCGAACTCCCTTCAGCTTCTCCGCAACCTCTCCAAGGCCCTCGGGCGTGGGATGGGCAGGCCATAAGGCTTGGGCAACACCTCGCATCGCCTGCCGAATTCGCTCGTGCAGTTGCAGGAGTTCGGGAAGTAGGTCACCCGTAGAACCGGGCATCTCCTCCGCAGGACGACCTGTGAGCATACCTACAGACAATACTCTGTTATTCGACTTCCTCGCCGAACTCATTCTTCAAAGTTCGTTCAAGCACTTACTAAATATGCCGCGTCGAAGCCGCTGATTCTCCTTCATGGAGTTCGACAGCTGGCCACGAACGTCCTTCAGTTCAACATCCAGCTTGGTGTTGGCATCCTAAAGATCATTCTTCTCTCGCCTCACCCTCGTCAACATACTCTCACTGGCCTTTAACCGGCGTAAGAGTTGTTGCCTCTCCGGATCAAGTCCGGCGTAATCTGCAACATGAATTGTCAGAATTGCACCCATGCCGCACAATACTAACCTTTCGAAGTGTATCCTACCTAAGGGGGTCCCTTTGGGCTCCTCTGTTGCGGCTAGTGCGGCCTCTAGTTGGGCCTTGCACTTTTCCAGCTCCTGGGACAGCACGGTGTTCTTCTTAGTAAGAACCTGCATGTTATATGATCCTTAAATCAGTTACTTTAACTGTTTCAAGTCTCGGGGGCTACTGGTATATACATATATTTACCCAAAACTTTCTTACCCGTATGTCTTTCACATACTGTTCCGTGGCTTTGGCTAAACCATCTTGAGCGGCACGAAGGTACGCATCTCCCGAATTAAAGGCATCTAAAGCCTCTCGGGAGAAACAAGCATCGCGTAGAACTGTTCGGCGACGCCTGTGGTTCATGGCACTCTCCACTTCTGAATTAGTGGCAGATAGCCGGTCTGCATCCTCTGTTGGAGGAGCGTCCGGTACGCGCCTGGTGCTCGTCCCCGCTTTCGGACCAGACGTTGGAGCCTGGCTGGTGGAGGCGCGGTTGGCAGCCTCTCCGGATACAGTCCGACGAGGCCTCTTCGTCCTGGAAATAGCACGGATGTTAACATGCCTTGACAGGATAACACCGGGGGAACAAAGGGCACGTTATACCTTTGTGTCGGAGCCTCAGTCCGGACTACATTTCTTTTCGCCCCACGGGGCCCTACGGCCCCTAGTTGGCTGGCCGCTGCAGGTTCGGCCTCCCGCCTCGGAAATCTCCCCTGCAAAATACGGTTGTCATTTGAAATGCCGGAATATGTGAATGTGGAATCTCTCTTGAGGGAATAAAACAGTCCGGTTTCTGTCACCTGGGAGGCCGGGATTAACCCGGGGTAATTGGCCGTAATGGCCACCAAGGTATTGTCCTTGCTTAACTGGTGGAACACCCCATCGATGAGCTCCACCGATATGTCCGGATCCTCTTCGGAGTCCGGATCGAGGGACCGTTCTGGGTCCTCAGGCTGTGGAGGGCGGCTGTTGATATCCTTTACCTCCTGTCGCAGCTCCTACATTGAAATCGTCAAATTACGTATCTAGTCACGGGAGCATTAAATAAACAGGCAAGTGCAATTGTTCACTTACCCAACTTGGAGGTTCGTACATGGTGAATCCGGCCCGCGGGTTGACGCGGAGGAAGTCCTCCTTTTCTCCCTTGTACAAAGATGTTAAAATCTTTACTAGAGCGGCAGCTGTGGCTGGCCCCTTACGGCCGTAACTGGTGGCGTCATCCTCCCCGTTGAAATCCCACATGGGGTGGCCTCTATATTGAAGCGGTTGCACCCCCCGCATAATGCATATGGCCATGACTCCAATCATGGTTAGTCCGGAATGAGCCAACAGCCTTATCTGGCCCATCAGATAAAGGACGTCTCTGTCGTTTTCTCTCCGAGAGCTTCGCGGACGCCGGCTCAAGCGTTTCTTCAATGGAGCGCTGTTAAATTCGGGGAGACCAACCCGGATAGGGTCCGGTAGCGGGACATCGTCTATGTAAAACCATTCCGAGGGCCAATCCTCGGACGCCTCTTTTGGGGTTCCGGATGGGTATCCGGTCTCGGCGATGCGCCATACCTCGGCTCCGCCCACTTGATATATAGACCCCTTTTGAGAACGGGGCACCAAGCAGAACAACGTCTTCCACAGCGCAAAATGAGTCTCGACCCCTAAAAATAGCTCGCAAAGGGCAACGAAGCCCGCAATATGTAGTACGGAGCCGGGCGTGAGATTGTGCAGCTGGAGACCGTAGAACTCCAGAAGCCCGCGGAGGAATGGATGAATTGGAAATCCCAGTCCCCTTAAGAAGGGACGAGGCACACCCGCTCTCCTTTAGAAGGATTGGGGGTGCTCTCCGCTTGCTTTCCGTCGTTGTAGGTGGCGAGTCCGGCTCGGACCGGGACCATACATGCCTGGGGAAGGAATCCCTTGGTCTGCAGCGACACTAACTCGCTGTGTGGGATGGTGCAACTCTCCCAGTTTCCAGATTTAGGACTGGAGGGGCAAGAGGAGGGGCTACGACGGCTGGCCATGTTGGAATGGACCTTTGCTGGAGACGCTCTGATGATAACTCGCGGAGGGGAGAAGATGTGGTCTGGATCTAAATCCCCGTCCCGTTAAATAGGCGGCTCGTTTATGTGACTAAGGGTGTGGATGTAAAAACACCCCAGGCTTTTCGCATTCGTTCAACACGTGGAAGACGGCCATTATTGGGCATTGAAGCCGAGGAGCGCTACATTACAAAAATCAGACATTATTCGGACAGGTACACAGGATTCGGAGGAGGAACCCGCCTTGCAATGCCGAAGAAAAATTTGCGCGCCGGACTCGTCGTCATTGAAGCCTGGTTCGGGGGCTACTGAGGGAGTCTTGGATTAGGGGGTGTTCGGATGGCCGAACTATGCCTTCAGCCGGACTCCAGGACTATGAAGATACCAAGTTGAAGACTTCGTCCCGTGTCCGAAAGGATCTTTTCTTGGCGTGGAAGGCAAGCTAGGTGTGCGGATATTCAAGATCTCCTACTAATGTAACCGACTCTGTGTAACCCTAACCCTATCCGGTGTCTATATAAACCGGAGGGTTGTAGTACGTAGGACAACCATCATCATACACAATCTACCGTAGGCTAGCTTCTAGGGTTTAGCCTCCTTGATCTTGTGGTAGATCTACTCTTGTACTACCCATATCATCAATATTAATCTAGCAGGAGTAGGGTTTTACCTCCATCGAGAGGGCCCGAACCTGGGTAAAATAAAGTGCCCCTTGTCTCCTGTTACCATCCGACCTTGACGCACAGTTTGGGACCCCCTACCCGAGATCCGCCGGTTTTGACACCGACAATCACCGTACCACTTTGGTGTGGAACGTATTCTTTTTACCTACAAGGTTCGGTAGTAACTTGATCTAAAGTTTCATGATCATCATCATTAGCTTCCTCACCATTTGGTGTAGGCATCACTGGAACTGATTTCTCTGATGAACTACTTTCCAATTCGAGAGAAGGTACAACTACCTCATCAAGTTCTACTTTCCTCCTACTCACTTCTGTCGAGAAAAACTCCTTCTCAAGAAAGGATCCATTCTTAGCAACAAATATTTTGCCTTTGGATCTGTGATAGAAGGTGTACCCAACAGTTTCTTTTGGGTATCCTATGAAGACAAACTTCTCCGATTTCTTATCAGGCTGAAGCTTTTTCACATAAGAATCGCAACCCCAAACTTTAAGAAACGGTAGCTTAGGTTTCCTGCTAAACCACAGTTCATACGGTGTCGTCTCAACGGATTTAGACGGTGCCCTGTTTAACGTGAACGCAATTGTCTCTAATGCATAACCCCAAAACGATAGTGGTAAATCGGTAAGAGGCATCATAGACCGCACCATATCTAATAAAGTACAGTTACGACGTTCGGACACACCATTACGCTGTGGTGTTTCAGGTGGCATGAGTTGTGAAACTATTCCATATTGTTTTAAATGAAGGCCAAACTCGTAACTCAAATATTCACCTCCGCGATCAGATCATAGAACTTTATTTTCTTGTTACGATGATTCCCCACTTCACTTTGAAATTCTTTGAACTTTTCAAATGTTTCAGACTTGTGTTTCATTAAGTAGATATACCCATATCTGCTCAAATCATCTGTGAAGGTCAAAAAATAACAATACCCGCCGCGAGCCTCAACACTCATCGGACCGCATACATCGGTATGTATTATTTCCAATAAGTTAGTTGCTCGCTCCATTGTTCCAGAGAACAGAGTTTTAGTCATCTTGCCCATGAGGCATGGTTCGCAAGTAACAATTGATTCATAATCAAGTGATTCCAAAAGTCTATCTACATGGAGTTTCTTCACGCGCTTTACACCAATATGACCTAAACGGCAGTGCCACAAATATGTTGCACTATCATTATCAACTTTGCATCTTTTGGCATCAATATTATGAATATGTGTATCACCACAATCTAGATGTAGAGGTAGATGTAGAGGTAGCGTTCTGACGACGATCACATCGACCTTTGAACCATTTCCGACACGCATCGTCACCTCGTCCTTAGCCAATCTTCGTTTAATCCGTAGCCCCTGTTTCGAGTTGCAAATATGAGCAACGGAACCAGTATCAAATACCCAGGTGCTACTACGAGTATTAGTAAGGTACACATCAATAACATTCATATCAAATATACCTTTGTTCACTTTGTCATCCTTCTTATCCGCCAAATACTTTGGGCAGTTCCGCTTCCAGTGACCAGTCCCTTTGTAGTAGAAGCACTCAGTTTCATGCTTTGGTCCAGACTTGGTCTTCTTCCTGGGAGTAGCAACTTGCTTTCTATTCTTCTTGAAGTTCCCCTTATTTCCCTTGCCCTTTTTCTTGAAACTAGTGGTCTTGTTAACCATCAACACTTGATGTTCTTTCTTGACTTCTACCTCTGCAACTTTGAGCATTGCGAAAAGCTCGACGATGGTCTTGTCCATCCCTCGCATATTATAGTTCATCATGAAGCTTTTGTAGCTTGGTGGTAGTGATTGGAGAACTCTGTCAATGACAGAATCAGCTGGAAGATTAACTCCCAGCCGAGTCAAGTGATTGTAATACCTAGACATTTTGAGTATGTGTTCACTGACAGAACTGTTTTTCTCCATCTTGCAGCTATAGAACTTGTTGGAGATTTCATATCTCTCAACTCGGGCATTTGCTTGAAATATTAACTTCAACTCCTGGAACATCTCATATGGTCCATGACATTCAAAACGTCTTTGAAGTCCCGATTCTAATCCGTAAAGCATGGCACACTGAACTATCGAGTAGTCATCATGTCGAGCATGCTAGACGTTCATAACATCAGCATCTGCTCCTGCAGCAGGGCTTTAGCGGTGCATCAAGGACAAAATTCTTCGTTTCATCAATGAGGATAATCCTCAGGTTACGGACTCGGTCCGTGTAGTTGCTGCCATCATCTTTCAACTTAGCTTTCTCTAGGAACGCATTAAAATTCAAGGGAACGGTAGCACGGGCCATTGATCTCAACATAGATATGCAAAAACTATCAGGACTAAGTTCATGATAAACTAAGTTCAATTAATCATATTACTAAAGAACTCTCACTTAGATAGACATCCCTCAAGTCATCTAAATGATCATGTGATCCATATCAACTAAACCATGTCCGATCATCACGTGAGATGGAGTAGTTTTCAATGATGAACATCTCTATGTTGATCATATCTACTATATGATTCACGTTCGACCTTTCGGTCTCAGTGTTCCGAGGCCATCACTACAAGAAAATTGAGATATTGTGACGAAAATCCTTGTGACATGGTGGACAGCGTCACACAAGTACCCAATGTGTGATGTTTTCATAGGTGGCGTCACTGATTACTGCAAATCGGCGACGATAGACGTCACCTAATCGCTTCAGCCCATGAGCGCACCTGGCTACCAATTTCTTTGACGGTTTGGTAATTTTCATGACGGACCTACTAGAGTCACCGACTATAATGAATGTGTGAAGATCACATTTTTGTCACATAACATCTGGCCATGGGACCCGCCATAGCTGATTGACGGGTTATTGAGCGGTATGACCCGCGTAACGGTGTTGGCAGTAGGACCCATCATAGTTGTTTCATAGTCTACTAACCACTGTAAATATTTTGTTATATTTAATATAAATATGTAATGGCGGGTGAAAACTTCTTTTGTTCCCTCTAATATAAATAAGTATTGGTTGGGCAAAAAAAAACTTGAATCGTGCGTTTGTGGTTTGTGAGCTCTTATTTTGTTCTATCATATCAAAAAAGAATGGAATCATGAGTTGACGGAAAAAGTTTGGTAACAGGGAATTTGAACCTGGGACCATTTCTTTCTCAAATAACGTCGTTGCTAATAGTAGAGTTTAGATGCTAAGGTAAATTATGCTACAAAAATATTTATTATGTTATTGGACTATATACGCCTATAGCACTGAGCAAGTTTTTTTTTTTTGAGATTATATAGCACTGAGCAAGTTAGTTATTTCTTCTTTCCTAAAAAAAGTTAGTTATTTCTTCCGGGGCGTGTGTGATTCGATCTATATAGGTTAGTTATTCTTTTATTTTATTTTGACATGTATAGGCTAGTTTCTTTTGAACCAATAGTCCGTTCGTCTATTGTTTGTTCTAGATGGCGTCGCTCGGTTCCGTCTGGCTGCTCGTAACTTCATTTTTGTTTTTTGAGGTCTGCTCGTAACTTCATATGTGACGGGCATAGAATAGCCCGTGGCTTGGTGCCAAGCCGAGCAACACACCCTTTTTTTAGAGTTTTCTACGTGGGCTGAAGCCCGCTCAAACCCGCCTATATAAGCTGCAATTTTGTTTCCCCTCGGCCGCTTTCTCCTCCCCGAGCGAAACCCTACCTATCCGATCTCGCTTTCTCTCGCTCGTGTGGCGGCAGCTGTAGATTGGAGGCAACCAAGCGCGACGATGGCGGCAGGGGTAGCTTCTCTCTCCTCCCTCTCTCGTCGAGTTCCTTCAGGGCGCCCTACTGCAGAAGCTGCTCGTTGCGTCTGGGCCAGCCATGGTGCGCGGCAGCAGAGCCAGCATGCGCCGTGGCCGGACTAGATCACTAGACTGGTCGCGCGGCGGCGGCCTAAGCAGTGTGCGTGACGTGCGTTCCCACTTCCCAGTGTGAGTACTTGCGTACGTCCTCCGATCCCTACTGCAGGATTGAACTCTCTGGTGCCATTCCTCTATACACTTCTCAATTCCATCGGTGCAAGTGAGGTAGAGGAGGAGGCATGTTGATGTGGGTATTCGGTTATGGCTTTCCGGAGGGAAACCCCCGGTTCGCCTATGATTAACTAATGAGTCGGGCCGCTGTCGTCTGACCTCCCGCACTTCTCAGATACATCTGGTTGACCCTCAACTCGTTGACCCTCTGTTCTTGGGTTTTGTCCGTCAGATTGACATGGAGCACAGACCACAGGGGGCACGCCGGAGTTCCGCGGGACGACCTTGAAACTCGACCAACAACCTGGGTTAACATGTGTACGACCCTCAACCCTCAATCCTCAACAGAGTTCTTAATGGTCAACCGTGAGATGCTTGTTTTCTTTTAGACAGTGAGATGCTTGTATAGTTGTACTTATTTGCTAGGTCAGATAGTCATTTTCTGTATCCTTAGTTTTGAACTAGAGTATGGAAGCTAGTTTATACGTGTCACTAAATTGAAAATTGTAAGCTGAATTAATATTGTACCTGCTCCGATTTATCTTTTAGTGAAATGATTATGAGAGATAGTCACTAGTAGAAAAAGGGTCAAACATGAAGCACATTAGTGCCGGTTTGTATTTGAGCCGGCACTAATGTATACATTAGTGCCGGTTCCAACGGCTAGCCGGGCCGCTCTCATTAGTACCGGTTCGTGGCGAACCTTTAGCACCGGTTCGTGCCACGAACCGATATTAATGAGTGTGGTGGCACGAACCGGTACTAAAGGTCGCCCTACATAAACCCTTCGTCCACCCGAGCTCGCTCTGTTCTTCCCCTTTCCCCTCTCCTCTCTGTTCTTCCCCTCTCCTCTCGAGCTCATCACACATTTTGCCCAAAATTTGTCAAGATTTGAAGACCCCATCCATTCAAATGATCACAAAGGTTAGCAACTTTGTGCTTTCATCTCTCATTGCTAGATTAGCTCTTGCAATGCTTTATATAGTGATTAATTTGTAAGTTTAGTAATTTGGGAGGAAATATATATATGTGCTAGTATTTGATTTATATGCAATTTGAGGTCAAAAATAACACTTAGTTTGCATATGTAGGTGTGGTTTACTTAGTGCCTTCTAAATCTCCGTCGTAACCACCGTCGATCGCCCGCACCGTCCCGTCGCCGGCACCACCTTGTGGTGAGCCTCTTTGTTCATGAAATTTTATATAAAAATTGATGTTTGTGTGATTTGGATATATAGCTAGTTACTCGTATAATTATCTTACCCGTACGTTGTTTGTTATACATATAGTGCCATGGTTTTGATATCCGTCCCCGTCGGCCCTCGTCCTTGTTATGATTCGGATGTGGTATATATATTCTCTTTTAAAACTAGTTGCATTTCGTGTTTATGACAAATTATGCCCATCAAGTTGACATAGAGATTTTTTCTAGGAGGTATGTGAACCGAAAATTCCAACCGACCCTATTGTCGAGAAGTTAAATTTAGTTGAAAGAGAAAACGAGTACTTGAAAGAAAAATTGAAAAGAATTGAGGGGGAGAAGATGGAATTGGAGTTGCATGTTGCCGATGTCGTCGATGATCATAAGATCAAGATGGAGAAAATGCGCTTGAAGATTAGAAAGATTAGAAAATATGCCATCGATAGTGAGGCTTGGTATCATTATGCTGTTGGATCCATTGTTACCTTAGTTGCGATCTTGATCGCATTTCTTGTTGCATTTAAATGCTTTAGCTAGAGAGTTATTTGTTTGTTGCATTTAAGTGTTGTATGAACTTTATGTATGAACTTGTATTAATTTGGTTTATTCGGTGTTGTGTAATGAAGATGAGCCGGCAATGGATGTACGATGGCCGATGCTCTCCCAAGTTCATTAATGGCGTGCAAACTTTTCTGCTTGCGGCTGAGGCAAACAGGCGGGCGGATGGTTTTATGCCTTGTCCATGTGCTTTCTGTAAGAATGGTCAAAATTACTCTAATTCAAGAACCATTCACTTCCACCTGTTTAAGTCCAGTTTCGTGCCCCACTATAATGTTTGGACCAAGCACGGAGAAAGAGGGGTTATGATGGAAGACAATGAAGAAGAAGAGGACGACGACAGCTATCCTGGCCATGGGTTCCCTGAATACGATGATACAACAATGGGGGAAGAAGCTGGGCCGGTAATGCGGGAAGAAGCTGAGCCGACAATGCGGGAAGAAGCTGAAGAAGAGGCATCAGATGAGCCCGTTGATGATCTAGGTCGGGCCATTGCCGATGCAAAGAGAAACTGCGCAAGTGATTTGGAGAAGAAGAAGTTGCAGCGCATGTTAGAGGATCACAAAAAATTGCTGTACCCGAATTGCGTAGGTGACGAGAAAAAGCTGGGCACCACACTGGAATTGCTGCAATGGAAGGCAGAGAATGGTGTATCTGACAAGGGATTTGGAAAGTTGCTGGTAATGATAAAGGATATGCTTCCAAAGGACAACGAATTGCCCGAGAGTACGTACGAAGCAAAGAAGGCTGTCTGCCCTCTAGGGTTAGAGGTGCAGAAGATACATGCATGCCCTAATGATTGCATCCTCTACCGCGGTGAGTACGAGGATTTGAACGCTTGCCCGGTATGTGGTGCATTGCGCTATAAGATCAGCCGCGATGACCCTGGTGATGTCGAGGGCGAGCGCCCCAGGAAGAAGATTCTTGCCAAGGTGATGTGGTATGCTCCTATAATACCATGGTTGAAACGTTTGTTCCAAAACAAAGAGCATGCCAAGGCGATGCCATGGCACAAAGAAGACCGTAAGAAAGACGGAAAGTTGAGAGTACCCGCTGACGGGTCGCAGTGGAGAAAAATCATAAGAAAGTATGGGAAGGAGTTTGCAGATGACCCAAGGAGCGTATGGTTTGGTCTAAGCGCAGATGGCATTAATCCTTTTGGGGAGCAGAGCAGCAACCATAGCACCTGGCCTGTGACTCTATGTTTGTATAACCTTCCTCCTTGGTTGTGCATGAAGCGGAAGTTCATTATGATGCCAGTGCTCATCCAAGGCCCTAAGCAACCCCGCAACGACATTGATGTGTACCTAAGGCCATTAGTTAAAGAACTCTTACAACTGTGGAATGGAACAGGTGTACGTGCGTGGGATGAGCACATGGGGGAAGAATTTGACCTAAAGGCGTTGCTGTTCGTGACCATCAATGATTGGCCTGCTCTCAGTAACCTTTCAGGACAGACAAACAAGGGATACCGCACATGCACGCACTGTTTGAACGATACCGACAGCATATATTTGGCTAATAAGAATGTGTACCTGGGACATCGTCGATTTCTTCCGAGCAGGCATCCCGTAAGAAAGAAAGGCAAGCATTTCAAAGGTGAGGCGGATCACCGGACGAAGCCTCGCCACCGTACTGGTGCTGATGTACATGATATGGTCAAGGATTTGAAGGTGGTCTTTGGAAAGGGTCCTGGTGGACAACCTGTTCCGAATGATGCTGACGGACGCGCACCCATGTGGAAGAAGAAATCTATATTTTGGGACCTGCCCTATTGGAAAGACCTCGAGGTCCGCTCCGCAATCGACGTGATGCACGTGACGAAGAATCTTTGTGTGACCCTGCTTGGCTTCTTGGGCGTGTATGGGAAGACAAAAGATACACCTGAGGCACGGGAGGACCAGCAACGTATGCACGGAAAAGACGGCATACATCAGGGTCATGCAAGCTACGCTCTTACCAAAGAAGAGAAGGAAATCTTCTTTGAATGCCTGCTCGGTATTAAGGTACCGTCTAGCTTCTCGTCGAATATAAAGGGAATAATAAACATGGCAGAGAAAAAGTTCCAGAACCTAAAGTCTCATGACTGCCATGTGATTATGACGCAACTGCTTCCGGTTGCATTGAGGGGGCTTCTACCGGAAAATGTTCGATTAGCCATTGTGAAGCTATGTGCATTTCTCAATGCAATCTCTCAGAAGGTAATCAATCCAGAAATCATACCAAGGTTACAGAATGATTTGGTGCAATGTCTTGTCAGTTTCGAGTTGGTGTTCCGACCATCCTTCTTCAACATTATGACGCATGTCCTAGTTCACCTATGCGAAGAGATTAACGTTTTGGGTCCTGTATTTCTACACAATATGTTCCCCTTTGAGAGGTTCATGGGAGTCTTAAAGAAATATGTTCATAACCGTGCTAGGCCAGAAGGAAGCATCTCCAAGGGCTGTCAAAATGAGGAGGTCATTGAGTTTTGTATTGACTTTATTCCTGACCTTAAGCCGATTGGTGTTCCTGAATCGCGGCATAAGGGCAGACTGGATGGAAAAGGCACGCTAGGAGGGGAACAAATAATATGTATGGACGGACATTCTCTCACTGAAGCACACTACACAGTTCTACAGAATTCCGCCTTGGTGGCTCCGTATATGGATGAACACAAGAATTTGCTACGTTCCAAACACCCAGAGCGGTCTGATGACTGGATTACACGTGAACAAACCAGGAGTTTCGCCAGCTCGTTGCAAGCACGTGCCATGCATAACACCTCTATTAAAGATGACCTGTACTTGCTGTCCCAGTTACCATCTTCGAATATAATGACTTTCAAACGGTACGAGATAAATGGTAATACATTTTACACGGTCGCCCAAGATAAGAAGAGCACCAACCAAAACAGTGGTGTCCGCTTTGCTGCAAAAACCAAGATGGGAAAGGAAACATATTATGGTTATATACAGGACATATGGGAACTTGACTATCGACGTGGTTTGAAGGTCCCTTTGTTTCGGTGCAAATGGGTCAATATGACACAAGGCGGGGTAACGGAAGACCCGCAGTACGGAATGACAACAGTGGATCTCAACAATCTTGCGTATGCAGACGAACCATTCATCCTAGCCAATGATGTGGCATAGGTTTTCTATGTGAAGGACATGTCTACCAAGCCAAGAAAAAGAAAAGATAAGGAAGCGAATGCATCGTACGATGAGCCAAAGCGGCACATAGTTCTTTCTGGGAAGAGAAACATCGTGTGAGTGGATGACAAGACAGACAAGTCAGAAGATTATGAAAAGTTTGATGAAATTGCTCCATTCACAGTGAATATTGACCCGAGCATCCCGTTAAATGATGAAGATTTTCCATGGCTACGACGCAAAGGGACACACGCGAAGAAAAAGTTTCACACCCAAAGATCTTGGATGTGATCGGCTTTACTATATATCATCACTTTCTTCTGTGTTTCACACCCAGGAGGGATCTCTGTAATAGTTAGGGTAGCTAGTTATGTGTTTTGGCATTTGAAACGCGAAGAAATTTTTTGTGCAAGCAAATTCTTTCATGCATTTACTGATTTTTTCAGCTAAATGACCCTGAAATTGAAAAGCATTTCAAATGAACTCAGAAAAGGTTGAAAGTTGGCATGGTATCATAATTTCACCCACATAGAATGTGCAAAAAAGTAGAGAGGGTTACCGCAAAAACTGGATGCACTTCGTGTACAAAATGGACAATCTGTTTCGAAGTATCAGGGTTTCGGACGAAAACTCATCCGTTACAAAGGCATTTCATTTTTTAAATAACCTAAGCATTACCAAATTGAATATAATGATAAAACACACTAATATTAAACATAATAAAAAAGAATCACTGAAAAATCTATTTTCAAAGTTAAGTTATTCACAAAAATAAATAAAGCAAAAAAAATAAGAAAAAAAAGCCCACCTACTGGGCCACAGCGGCATGCATACGACTAGAAACCCAAATTCAAGTTGGGCCAGGATGTAGGCCCGCTAGCCCAGTAGGCCCAACAGGGCATCGCAGAAGAGGTAGGCCCAGAAGGCCTACTTAAGAGATGAGCTCGAGACAGCAGCGACGGCGGGGCTTATAAGCAGGTGCGAGTGCCCCTCGGCTAGCGAGGTGGGACTAAACTTTTGCGCCCCTCGCCTCGCAGCGCACCCCCCTTTAGTACCGGTTCGTGGCAGCAACCGGTACTAAAGGGGGGGCCTTTAGTACCGGTTGGAGCCACCAACCGGTACTAAAGGGGGTCGCTTCCCGCCGCTTGGGCTAGCCAAAACAGACCTTTAGTACCGGTTGGTGGCTCCAACCGGTACTAAAGGTCCATCCTATATATACAACACTTGGAAAAATTTCAGTTTCCCTCTGTTTCCTCCCTCCGTCGTGCCTGCCCCGATCGTCCCCGTCGATGCCGCCGCCCCCGCCCCTCGTCGCCGACCCCGGCCGTGCGCGCCCCTCGTCTCCGCCCCGGCCGTCCCCGTCCCCGTCATCCCCGCCGTCCCCGTCGCCGCGCCCCGGCCGCCCCGTCGTACGTCGCCGCCCCGCCCCGTCATCGCCGCCCCGCCCCTTCGCCCCGTCGTCGCCCCCACATCCCGTCGCCGCCCCGTCGTCGCCTCGCCGGTGAGCTCGCCCCGGCCGCCATGTCCAGTTCCACACACACACACACACACTACACACACACACACACACACTACACACACACAAGTGATTTAAATATTTAGTTATAGAAATATTTATAAAAAAGTTAGCAATTTTTCTGTTTTGTAGTTATATAAATATTAGAATTGTTATAGAAATGTTAGTTATATAATCAGGAAATTTTAGAATTAGTTTTAGATATAGAAATAGTTATAAAAAAGTTAGAATTGTTAGAAATTTTTCTGTTTTTTAGTTATAGAAATAGTTATAAAAAAGTTAGAAATTTTTCTTTTTTTTAGTTATAGAAATATTAGAAATGTTATAGAAATGTTAGTTATATATAGCATTGTTAGAAATGTTATATAAATGTTAGAAATTTTAGTTATCAAAATCCAATCATTAAAAAAATGTTACTTTTTGCGGGCATATAGCTACTATTTGTTGTCGATGATGTCCGGCCCGCATCCTCGTCGTCGACACGTCCGCGACGACGTCCAGCTGACCCTTGTCCGGGACTGGGCTCCGTCGGGCTGGCACTGGGAGGTGCTGCCTGGAGGGGCGCGCCGCTTGATGAGGAACCCGGCCCCGGGTCCCGTCGTCGACCCTGATCTCGTTTGGTGGCGTTCGCGTGGGCCAGTTTCGGTGCGGAGGGAGCCGGCCCCGCCAGAGGTGGTACGTCGTCGTGTCAGGGAGGAGGACGAGCACGTCCATCGCTACATGGTTGCGTTAGAGGGCGGCAGGTTCTCCAATACCTGGCAGTTTCTTCAGGGATCTCACTTCAGCTATGATCCTGTGAGGGTTCCTTCTCTTTCGGTGTCCATCGCCCGCGCCGCAGGAACCGCGAGTGTCCTAGATTCTTCTGTAGTATTCGATCTTTATTAGCTACCTAGCCGGTGATGTATTCGAGATTATATATTCGAGACGATGTATTCGAGATTATATATTATTCGAGATGATGTATTCGAGATTATATCTGTTATTCGAGACGATGTATACGAGATTATATCTATTATTCGAGACGATGTATTCGAGATTATATCTATTATTCGAGATTATACTGAATTGTTTTATATTTCTTTTGGCATAGTTAAATAAAAGCTATGGCGGACAATACCGACAGAGAGAAAGAACAGACCATGTTCGATATGATACGCGGGCCGCATGATGATCAGAATGAAGAAGATTTTGACGGCTCCGAATTTCTAAACAACACCGGAGAGGGTGATATGATATTCGACCGCGATGACCGAATTGATGAAGTCATATACTACGATTATGACGATGACGAAGAACATGTTGATCCTGAAACAACAAACACCGGCGAGGTATATATATTTATATAAGCAGGAATCTGGTGATCATCACATGTTTTAATAAATGAGTTGAAGATATATTAGAATTGATCTTTCTTCTTTCAGCCATCCGGATCGAGCAAATCTTCAGGCAAAAGGACGAAACGAGGCCCGAACAAAAAGTTGAAGGAGGGCGTAAAGTACAATATCGAGGCATTCAGACCTAATGGCGAACCATTAGCTCCTAAGAAGATTGCGGACAAGTTCGTTCGTCAGTGCGGAGTTCTTGTGAAGGACCAACTCCCGATCTCCCTTCAAGAATGGAGAAAGCCAGCAAAGCCACGTCCAGATGTTACTTTTGTCGACGAGAATAAAAAACAACTGCTTTGGGATACTCTCATGGAACATTTCACCCTACCAGATCATTTCACAGAAGCAGATGTGCAGAAAGTCAAGGACGCTGCTTTGAGGAAGATGGCGGTTGCATTCAAGAACTACAAGAGAACGACGTGGGAGAAGTACGTCAAGGATGGAAGGAAGACTCCAGTATTCGAGGGGATACTAGAGAATCAAAGTGCTCATTGGGACGATTTTGTGAAATTCAAGGATTCAGAATTAGCTAAGGAACGGTCGAGAATAAACAAGCAGAATGCCCAAAAAAAGGATAAGTTCCATAAGCAGGGGCCAGGTGGCTACGTGGTGGCAATGCCTAAGTGGGATAAGTCTGAGAAAGAGATGGAGGATGCAGGTGTCACTCCGGTTACTAAGAGCTGGCCCCCAGGTGCAGGACTTGGTTCTATGCGCATGGGTGGGAGTTGGACCCGAAGACAGGCAATGTTTCGATGAAGGCATGTCTGAACGGAGCCGACGATGACATACTTGTTGCAATAGAAGAGGCTCGATCGGGGGTGTTCCAGCCGAACAGAGAGAACGACGAGCTTACACGTGCCCGGAAAAATCCTGAACACCCGGGAAGAACACGAGGCAAGGGCGCTATTCCGTGGTATGAGGGGTTTTCGGAATGGAACGCCGACTACAGAACCCGTGCGAGAAGGAAGATTGCGGAGGACAAGAAGAGGAAGATGGAGGAGGAGCAGAGAAAGCGGGACTATGAACGCCTTCAAGGCCTTGAAGCAAGTCAAGCGAAATTGGCAGTTAAATTCCAGCGGCAGCAGGAGCAAAGGGGGTCTCAGCAGCTGCAGCAGCTAGCGGATGATCCAGCATTGGATAGCACCGCCCCATCCATGCCGAGAAGCAGCGTGGGTTCCGCCCCGGGCGACGCATTGCTGGATAGATACCCCGTGGATGACATCACGGAGAACACTAACTACGAGCTACACTTCAAGATGAAGAACATATCCATGAAGGTGGCGGACGCCATTGCTTTTCCAAATTCCCCCGAGGCAACCTTCCATTGCAACCCCATTCCAGCGGGCTATGCTCGTGTCTTGGTTGATGAGGTGGTGGACCCATATTCGGAGCTACATCTTGACATTCCTGGAGGAGACGACGAGCACACATTGGGAGAGGCCATACATCATGTCATCCTATGGAGAAAGGATTGCATCATCTTTCGAAGGCCACCGACACCGCGTCACCCGACTCCTCGTCGAAGTCCGCCACCGATTCAGCAGACTTCCGCTCCTTCAAGTCCACCAACGCGTGAGGCCACTCCTCCTCCTCCAAGTCCGGCAAAGTGTCAGGCCACTCCTCCTACCAGTCCGACACAGCGTCAGACGTCCACTCCTCCTCCAAGTCCGGCAAAGTGTCAGGCCACTCCTCCAAGTCCGGCACAGCTTCAGGCCACTCCTCCTCGTCCAACTCAGCCCCGTCAGCCGTCTCCGCCGCCTCAGCAATCGCAGAAGAGACACCCCGCACATATGGTGCGTAGCGGTACCAGTCGAGGTCATAGTACAGGAAGTACAGGCGCAGGCAAGCGATATAAATATGGTCCAAACCTCGATACTCCTCTTCCTGAGAGGGCTTACAACAGGACCAAGGAGGAAACCAATGCCATAGTGCGGGCAGAAGTCGACGCCCATTTTGGACCGAAACCGCCACCGCCGCCAAGGGAGAAAGTGCCTGTGGAAGTTATTGACCACTTCATTTGTATGGCTGAACCACCAGCTCCTAAGCCTGTTGACTCAGACTATGAGCGCCACATCAGGAAGTTAAATCAACAACGTCTACAAAAGGAGGCGAGCTCGAGCTCGAGCAAACAACAAGCAGCTGTCAAAAAATGCGGGAGAATCGTTGCCCAGCTGGGAGAACAGTGGGCGCAACCGATCCCCCCGCTTGTTGTGCCGCCAACAACACGTGACAGTACGCGCGGCCGATATTATTGTGGGCAAATAGTTTACATTCCCCAGGTGGGCGATGTGGTAATAATACATCAGCATATAACGCAGGCTGAAGAACTCAAGATCACTGTTGGACAACTCCTCGAGATCGAGGACATGCCTGTGCTTACAGAGGAGGAAATAAAACGGAAATATGTCCGGGGCCAACCTTTGGTCAAGCCAGAATATGTCAAGAAGCTCCCAACGAGAATGTATGAATTGCATCAATGGTACATGGACATGACCAAGAGGTCCAATCGACAGTCCCTCATGATGCAAGTCAACAAGGATCATTTCTACCATGAGAAACCTGGGACCGTTGAGTATTCTGAACTGTTTTAGTTATACAATCAAGACGCACTTGACAAATCTATCGTCAGTTGCTATTGTCTGTAAGTGATTTCTTTCTGTAATTTAAGTCTAGCTATATTGATCCTTTTGATCAATCATTACCTGTAATTATCCTCACTATATTCTTTTCTGTGGTACTATGCAGGATGAAGATGTATGAAATGAAAAAAGGTGGACGCTATGGCATTGGGTTCATTGACCCAAACACCGTTAATGAATTCACATGGAATATAAGCGACTATTATAAAAAGCAGGTAGAGGACAGCATGTTCGAGTTCTTGAAGGACCTCAAATACAATGAAGATATACTATTTCCTTACAACTTCAAGTGAGTTACACTTTCTTGTACTACAAATTCTCTGTTTTTTTTTGCCTACTAGCTAGCTAGCTACATGTTTTTGCTTACATATATATGCCCGCTTAATTAAGACATGCAAACGTGTGTGCATGCAGATTTCACTGGATCTTGTGTATCATTAAAGTTGACGAAGTAACAGTTGAAATACTGGACTCACTACTCTCAGAAAATAAAGACTATAACATCTTGTTTGGGATAGTCAACAGGTAATTTCAATCATTATTAACTATATATCTCGGCCTATTTAGTTCGTCATTTCATGATATGAACTATTTAATAACCCCTTTATTCATTTTCTTTGTCGGCGGACAGGGCTTGGGCAAGGTTCATCAGCGTCACGGAAGGCGAATGGAAAGGACAGCTGAGATGGCTTCGACCCAGGGCAAGTAATTAAGTAGTGTGGTAGCTAGCTGCCATCTTTTTCATATTATCATGCTTGATTAATTATTATCTGATCAAATTAAATTCCATTCTCGTAAAGGCCATAAAGCAGGCGCAGGGGACTGATCTGTGTGCATACTGCGTTTGCGAGAACATTCGCATGATGGCGTCCAAAAGGAGCAGATCTCAAAGACAGGAATGGGTACGCTTGTCAGAACACTATTCACAATTTGTGCACCATTATCGATATCTAGTCACACAACTAATACACATGCATATTGATCTCCTTCTTAACAGTTCACAGAGGTGCGGGACAAGCTCCTAGATACGGAGCGCGTAGAAGCACTTCAAGAGGAAATACGGGGATTTTTGCTCGACCAGGTCATAAATCCGAAGGGAGAATACTATTACCCGCTACCGCCCCCATCGACCAAGTCATGAACCACTTCCAATTTGTCATCGTGCTCCGAAGGCACCAATTAGGCTAATGCAAACTGGCTCCGAAGGCAACATGCATATGTATGAGAAATTGTATATAGCTATATACATGCATGTATGTGTGAATTAATATGGTGGTTTGTGTGAGACACTGATGATATATATATATATATATATATATATATATATATATATATATATATATATATATATATATATATATATATATATATATGATTGGTTCTACTAGCTACCATATATATGCATAACGTGTACAATGTATAGTATCGTAAAATACCAGCAAACGAAAAAGAATTAAAATGGAAAACACAAAATTAAATGAAAAAGAAATCATAAAACCAAAAACCCCCCCAAACATTTTAGTACCGGTTGGTGTTACCAACCGGTACTAAAGGGCTCCCGGCCCCCGGAGCTGGCTCGTGCCACGTGGTTGCCCTTTAGCACCGGTTCATGCTGGACCGGTGCTAAAGGGGGGGGGCCTTTAGTGCCCAAACTTTAGTGCCGGGTATGGAACCGGCACTAAAGGGCCTTACGAACCGGTGCTATTGCCCGGTTCTGCACTAGTGTCACATCACCATCACCGTCACCACGCCGTCGTGCTGACAAAACTCTCCCTCGACACTTTGCTGGATCAAGAGTTCGAGGGACATCATCGAGCTGAACGTGTGCATGACTCGGAGGTGTCGTACGTTCGGCGATTGATTAGTTGGATCGCGAAGACGTTTGACTACATCAACCTTGTTAAACTAACGCTTCCGCTTTCGGTCTATGAGGGTACGTGGACATACTCTCCCCCTCTTGTTGCTATGCATCTCCTAGATAGATCTTGCGTGAGCGTAGAATTTTTTTTAAAATTGCATGCTACGTTCCCCAACAGTGGCATCTGAGCCGGGTCTATGCATAGATGATATGCACGAGTAGAACACAAAGAGTTATGGGCGATGATAGTCATACTACTTACCACCAACGTCTTATTTTGATTCGGCAGTATTGTTGGATGAAGCGGCCCGGACCGACATTACATGACCACGTTCATGAGACCGGTTCTACCGACGTGCTTTTGCATAAAGGTGGCTGGCGGGTGTCTGTTTCTCCAACTTTAGTTGAATCGAATTTGACTACGGCCAGTCCTTGTTGAAGGGTAAAACAACAAACTTGACGAAACATCGTTGTGGTTTTGATGCGTAGGTAAGAACGATTCTTACTAGAAGCCCGTAGCCGCCACGTAAAACTTGCAACAACAAAGTAGAAGACGTCTAACTTGTTTTTGCAGGGCATGTTGTGATGTGATATGGTCAAGACATGATGTGATGTACGTTGTTGTATGAGATGATCATGTTTTGTAAAAATTATTGGCAACTGGCAGGAGCCTTATGATTGTCGCTTTATTGTATGAAATGCAATCGCCATGTAATTGCTTTACTTTATCACTATGCATTAACGATAGTTGTAGAAGCAATAGTTGTAGAAGCAATAGTTGGCGAGACGACAACGACGCTACGACGGAGATCAAGGTGTCAAGCCGGTGATAATGGAGATCATGACGGTGCTTTGGAGATGGAGATCAAAGGCACAAGATGATGATGGCCATATCATGTCACATATTTTGATTGCATATGATGTTTATCTTTTATGCATCTTATTTTGCTTAGTACGGCAGTAGCGTTATAAGATGATCCCTCACTAACTTTCAATGTATGAGTGTTCTCCCTGAGTATGCACTGTTGCGATAGTTCGTCGTGCTGAGACAACACGTGATAATCGGGTGTGATAAGCTCTACGTTCACATACAATGGGTGCCAGACAGTTTTGCACGTGCGGGATACTCGTGTTAAACTTGAGGAGCACTGAGACACTACAAGAGATCGGGCCTACTATGACGAGCTAAAAAATGTCACATAATAGCTAAATACGTCACAAATACTGATGTGTGACATTTTTCACGCGTCACTAGCATCGTCATGGAATCCCCGTCACAGATTATTCATAGTGACGCGGCGCGCAAAAAACATCACCGGATATGGGACCTTCGGTGACGAATCTATCGTCACTAGATTTTTGGTGGGCTAATGCGCAGTTGGTTTCAAATGGGCCAAGCCCAATAAATCAGCTCATTTTCTATTTTTGGATCAAATTTTTAGGTGGGCCATGGCCAATTTGCAACGCAATAGTAGCTAATTTTCTACTAGCTTTTAAGAATTATTTTCTTTATAGTTCTTTCCTCTAATATTAGTTTGGCCTTGGCCGATTCAAAACGTACTATGAGCTTGTGGTCTTTATAAGTCCATCTTTCCATTGACCAATTTTCTCATCACATTACAAACCAACTAGTCTCTAAACAACATGCATATTACACATCTCACTTAAATGCCACATCCAAAATAACATTCATCCGATACAACATCTTTTTTAATTTTGGTGGTCATCAATAGGGTCTTTGTTGGTGTGACTCTTAGCTCCCACCTTCATCAAAATTTGGAACCTTTTTTGGATGCCACTTCTCATGACTTCTTAAAGGCAGCTAGAGTTGTTTTGATCCTCCTTGTTCATATCAACTTCTTCAAACATGACTTACGAATCAACCTATTGGAAAACAAAGACATAAATATATCAGAAAACCATCTACTATTGCAACAAAGAACAACATGCAAGCTATAACTCGGAGCTCTAGGTTGGAATCTTAAGAGAAAAGACATGTTAGTACTTTTCTAACAAGTGATATGAACAGAACTAAACATGTCGTATTTGTGAGCAACAAAGGTCATCTAAAATATTATATTGGAATAAATATGTATCAATACACCAGAATGTAGAGACATATTGGACTTAAGAGGCCACACATAAATAATAGATCAACTTAAAGTTCAAAATCCAGAGAGAAACAAATTAGCATTTGTAGTAGGTACTCCCTCGCAAATTAAAATGGTGCGAAAAAACAAAATATTCGACAAAGCATCGAAGGAAGAAACCTTCAGGCAGCCTAGAACAGTGAAGAAATCATGAATACCTTTTTCATAGCTTAGGTGTTGTCCTTGGCACACACTGATGGGAAGTGTGATCAATGAGATACTTCCATCTGAAACTAAATTACTTACAATTACACTATGGTAAAAGAAATCTTTAGATGTAGTATCAGCTTGCTTGGACAGTAATCTGCATTACCATATATAGTCAATATCACTTCTCATTGCCACAAACGAGACCATTAGTAATTTGCCAAAATCATGTTGAACCGCTCATAAAACTCCAACCGCAGTTCTATAACATTAATTCACTTGCAAATCTATTTATTACTCCCTTAAACAAAGTTGCCAATATTTTACCGCAGCTAACTATTTACTCCTTACTAACCCATTTCACATGTACTGGGTCTTGTCCACCACATCATTCTCCTAATGATGTGATCCCGTTCATCAAATGACAACAAATTTCTATGGTTAGGAAACTTAATTATCTTTGATTAACGAGCTAGTCTAGTAGAGGCTTACTAGGGACACTATGTTTTGTCTATGTATCCACACATGTATGAAGTTTCCGGTAATACAATTCTAGCATGAATAATAAACATTTATTATGATATAAGGAAATATAAATAACAATTTTATTATTGACTCTAGGGCATATTTTCATCAATATAATAAAAAATGACCTATGAACCCTAGAAGCCGTCGGTGCAGAATCGACCGATGGAAGTGTTTTAACCCAATCCTGCAACCCCAATGTGTTCAATACCCTCCCTAACTCTCTAATCACGTGCTCAAATCTAATCTAGCCCGAGTTGAAAGCAGTAAATCTACAGAGAGGGCGAGGACTTACCACCATGGGCGTTGCGCTCTGGTGGAGATCTGTAGTCGCTCAGGTGGTAGCCGCCATCTTGGATCGTCCTACTATCGCTCCGGTGGTCGTCGTAGCTGGTGTGAGTGGGGAAGAGGGGAGAAAGCGGTGAGGAAGGGAGGTGAGGGTAATTTATGGCGACGCTTTGGGAAACAACGCGATTTCTCGAGACCGCATCCACCCATGATACCGCCCATGCCCACATGCCTAGGGTTGCACCGCTCGGGCCTAGCTCCACAAAAACGACTGATTTGAGTGTTCCTCTGGATGCAGGCCCAGAGGTGCTTTAATGTTCGTACTATGCAGGCCCAACAGTGAATGTGGGTAACCAAACGGGCCATTTGATTCCGCGCGGGCCTGACTGAGGAATATGCGGTCTACCAAACCCATCCATAGTGGCTCGGAAGCCTTGCGTTCTGGCAGTAGTCGCGTGTTTGAAACACGGAGGCCATGTTTGTGCTTTTAATTTTCACATACTAACAGTCAGGACCCACGTGTCATGGATGAAAAAATTGAAATGCCATCTGACACGTTGAAAGGTGGTTTTCTATGAGAAATAAAATATTTTGAGGTGGCTTTCGCAAATAGGCCAGACGCTCATCTCTGCCTTCCAGTCGCTGACAGCTGGCCCTATGCCGCACTGCCGCGCGTAGTCAGTTGCTGGGGCGTACACAAGGGATTTGCCATGTTTGCATACCCGAGCCAAGTTTTTGCACTAATTCGATATATGCCGCAAATTCTAGCACTAAAGTGACCATTTGCACCAAGTTTAAGCGTCACCGGTGTAATTGACTCCTTTTGCTTCAGCTTTTAGTGCTTCAGGGCTCTTAAAAGCACAAGCCCAAGGAAACACCTAAATTCCCGTCCGAGCTTGCGACAACTGCTTCTTCAAATAAAGCTACAACGCTAAAAACCATCTCTAGAGGAGCTTCACGTACCCCCACCATCTTCTCATCCCTTCCCCCATAGACGTACCCCTATTCTTCTCAGTAATTACGAAGCAAATGCGGCTCGGTTATAAACCAACCTCCCCTTCAGAAAATGGCCTCCAAAACCGGACCTTACAGGAGAGGCGAGTGGGTAGGGTTTCTTATGGTCTTACCCACCGTCGTTCGGATCTCCCGCTGACCTCACCTGTATCATCGCTAGCTGATCCTTCGCCGGCCTCACTAGTCCCGCCGTCGCCGTTTCTTTCCACTATGCGAGCCACGACGCACTAGTGTTGGTCACCTCTTCTCCCGTCGCTCGCCCACGACAGTCGTCTGCCTCACCAATCTCGCAGCTGATGGAGTTGCATACTCATGGTAGGCTTATGATGACCCAATGATCACGCGGACCTACTAAACCTATGTCATAAACTACTAGGGCATTAACAATAAAACATCCAAAAGGGAGCTGTTCGGACCACCCCTAACGCCATTTCACTCGGATGACCTCCCGATGCTAGTTCACTCGGACGACCTCACAGTATCATTCCACTCGGATGGCTATAGACGATTTGGTTGTATCCACACAACAGGCGCAGGAAATGGAACAATCATGAAAGGCATCTCAAGCGACATGGTCATTATGTAAATCATATATTGTATATTTAAGATGTACTCCCTCCATTTTTTTTACTCTGCATATAAGATTTGTGTTGAGTCACACTTTACAAACTTTGACCAATTTTTTATTAAAAAAATATCAACATCTACAATACCAAATATATATAATATGAAATTAAATTTCATAATGAATCTAAATATATTCCTTTAGCCTTGTAAATGTTGATATTTTTTCTATAAGTTTGGTCAAAATAAAGATACTTTGACTTCAGACAAAAGTCATATGTAGACTAAAAAGAAAAGAAGTGAGTACGTCACTTCTTGTAGTGGCCAAAGTTAATGCATTGGAACTGAACCCTTGTATCAGGGAAGAGGAGGGGTCAACCGCACTCTATATAAGTTGCCCCCTCTCACCTGGACAAGGGTTCACATCACTTCACACACTCATACGCAGAGACAGAAAAGCTCCAGGAGCAAAGGACATCCGATAAAGAGAATATATTAATATCAAGAAGATACTAATTACACCTAGTCTCTGCATCAACATAATGACCAGAACTAGTCTACACATAAGGATGCACACAGCCAAAAGGAAAAAAAAAAGACCCTGCCACAGTGATCAATCACTTGCAGCAATCGGACCCAAACTACCAATACAACATCCAGAACTATGGATGAGGTTCTTCAAAAACGACGCCTCCAAAAAGGCAACAGTGCACAAGTGCCGTCGTCGCCCAATCGTACATTGCAGGTTTTAACCCTGAAGAGGATCCAAACACCCAAAACAATGCCTTCAACAAGGATTCCACTACCAGGTACAACCGATGAAGGCCAGACCTTAGGTTTTCACCGTGGATATCGAGTCCCGACACTCGACAAGCACCACCTGAACTGAAGTCCCCACATGTTGCCTTCCCAACCAAATCCGCTGCTGCAAAGCACCAATCACAAGGCTCACATGCACATGTACGGAAGAAAACAGGCACAACATCCTGCAGCTGCCCGCACACCAGCCTGCGAAGTAAGTCTTCGCCGCATCCAATGCACCGCACCCGCCATCAAAGGCCATCCAATCATAGCCATCCAAAACATTCTCCGCCTCTGTCCAACACCATAGAAATCGGAATTGTCGACATGTCTCATGGTGTCAACTGAAAGCGGAGCTTCGCAACACGTCCACTTGAAGCCCTGCAGGTTCAAAGTTGTAGACGCGCACGACCAGATCCCAACCAAAACAGAAGTTCAGGAGCTCATACGCCAATCCGTGAAGACTGCTAGCGGCGATATCCGGAACTCTTTGACGGCCAGATCGAGGATGAGAGGCAGCAGGGTGATCGGCGCACTGGTCGAGAGAAGACCCCTAGAGCCAGAGCCAGCACCCTGCCCTGTTTATTCGGACCGGAGAATCCCCTACCGGCGTTGCAGAACCGGAGCACGCGTGCAGTGACTGCAGGACCCACCATGCGGTAGGACGAGCACGACAGCCGCAATGGTCGCAGCCCTCAGGACCCAGATCGGGCCCAGATGTGGCGTGAGCCGCTGTCATGGTCGTCCGCAGATCCTCCCAGCGCTGCAGGCCACCACCTCCGCTGCTCCCCGTGCGCCTAAGCCACCCAATGCCGCCGCCTTGCTTGCCGTCTCGCCGCTCAAGTCCCGCTCAACGTCCCCGCTCCGCGTGAAGCCGGCACGTCAGGGTGCGCCCACCAATTCCCGACGCATTGGACGGCCGGTGGCCGCCGCCACCGTCGGCGCCGGCGCCGGCGGCCAAGGATGCCTGGATCGGGGGGCTTTTGGCTAGGGTTTCGGTCGCCTCCATGGTCGCCCGCGCGAGCGACCCGGGAGGCTCGTTGAGAGCAGAGGACATACTGGCAATGTGCACCCATTACCCATGTACCCTGCGGGTAAAAACCCTATTAGGATAAAGGTATGGGACAAAAATTTACCCATGGGTATGTAAATAGAGAAATCTCAAACCCATCGGGTAGAGCGGGTATGGGTATGAGATCACATAACCCATACCCGCATACCCATGTACCCTTACAAAATATATCAAGTACAGGAAAAATACCTCTAGCCTTTGTGACGAGTTTGTGAACTTAAAAATGTATGACTATGTACTACTGTTTTTGACTATGTGTTGATGTTTTGATGTGTTGTTGTTTACAAGAAAGTGTTGATGTTTATAAAATGTGGTGTGTATATGATGTGTTGTTGTTTATAAGTATGTATTGATGTTATTATGTGTTGTTGTTCATAAGTATGTATTGATGTTATTATGTGTTTATGATTATATCTTGTTGTTTATGATTATGTGTCACTCCAATTGATATTATGCAAACATGGGTATTTTTACCCGCGGGTACCCATTTACCCTGTCGGGTGACGGGTATTGGGAAAGTTTATACCCACTCGCGGTATGGGTACGGGTGATGGGTACGCTTAAATGGGACGGGTAAGGGTATGGGGTGGCTCCACACGTACCCAAACCCTATGGGTGCCATCCCTAGGACATAGGGCTCGTTACTCTTTCGAGAGGGGCCTAAACCTGCTAAAACCTCTTTGCGTTACACTTGAACGTAGCGAGATCCAGCATCATCCCTACCTCTCTCTCGTACTGTTTGGATCACCCCACCACAATTAGCGTCCACCGTGGGGCTGCGTATCTCGCGATCTATGGTGCAAGTGGAATTTACATCTTCTCAGGTTGTTGGAGTGGATCTAGTCATCGGGAGTGAGTTCTTCTTCGGGTCGACGGTTTCGTTGCCGACGATTCAACGTGGCTTCAGGATACCCCACTGGACATGGAGGCTTTGCCCCTGCACAGCGCACTTCCATGCCAGCGACTAAACTATAATAGGCAAAGAGAGACATAGGGCTAGTGAATAACGGTGATGGTGTGTAAACACAGGCAGCAGCAATCCGCTTTCCAATTATGTGTGTATTTGTAATCTATGCTACCATTTGTTGCTTTTGATAAGGTGACTAATTAAATGGTTGGTGGTAAGGCTGTGAATTGGTTGGATATTTTGAGAGCCCATTTTCTTTTGGAAGAAGTAGCACGGTTGGTGCTAAGGCTGTGAAGGCTATTCTCATATAGAAGTAGCAGGATGGTCTAGGGCTTAATCTTTCTTTATAGTGAATAAAGTGTCAAAATGTTTAAGAAAAAGTTACCATGTAAATAATGGTGGTCGGAATCATAGGTCACGGGGTGGATGTTTTGTTGCTTCTTTGGTAAGCTGAAGGTGCAGGATGGTTGCGTGCGAATGAGATTTTGGGAGGATCCTTGCTTACACACATCACTTGCCTTCGCATTTTCCTTTTGAACTGAACTTTATCTAGCACTATTGAAGACTTGAAGTCTCATGATGTTTGCAATGCTAGAATATTTGTGTAGCTAAGAATTCTGTGGGTGTCAATTTACTTTAAATTCAGTCTTATGGGCTTTCTGTGAGCACCATGTGCTACTACCACTTTTCCAATCTAGTGTGTGTGTGTCTCTCTCTCTCTCTCTCTCTCTCTCTATATATATATATATATATATATATATATATATATATATTCTAAATAGTTTACTTTAAATTGCAACCTTTCTAGTTTGGCTGTCATGGCAGCATTTCTCGTTTGGGTGCCACGACAGCCTTATCTGGTTTGGCTGCCACGACATCCTTTTCTGCCATGGCAACCTTTCTTTTTTGTGTATACTCTTTTTCATCTTGTGTTATGGTGCTAATCACATGTACATTCATCGTCATTGATTATTGATGGAAGCAGCAAATCATTATGGATTTGAATGTGATTCCTTTGGAGGGAGAAGATGAAGCTCTTGATCTAAACTTGATTCTTCAATAGGAAGAAGATGAAGCTCCTGATCTGAACTTGATTCCTCAAGACGAAGAATATGAAACTCTTTATCTGAATAGGATAAGAGAAGAAGAAGCTCAAGAAGAAGATGGAAAAGGTAATACTCCATGAATCTAGATATGATGCAGCATCATCTAATACAGGAAGTTTGGATTACTTTGCTTGCACATGTTCCTAAATTTCCTTTTGCTCCTTTTTGTAGGTGATCGATCCAAAAAGGAATGAACTGTCAGATAAGGAGAAGTTTGGTGTTTACTTTTCTTTCCGGGTAATTGAGAGCAGAGATGGAGTTATTCAACCATGTGACAAGCTGCTCATCGCAACCCCGTTGAATATAAGCATACAATCAGTTGAAAGAGTCTGGGCAGACGCAAAAACAGATGGCCGACGGCCAAGAAGTGGATTTCTCAAATAAGAAGAAAGGAAGAGTTGGACAAAAGCAACAACCCCACTCAATAGAAGAAGGGTAGTTCAAACTTTGGCAAGGTCTCTAGATGTTTCCCGCTCAACCCTACACAGGAGGTTTCAGCACATCACAAACACTGTCAAGCCTTTCCTCAAGCAAGAGAATATGGTTGGAAGATTGAAGTTCTACATGTCCATGCTCAATGCACAATGGATCTCAACTCCCTTCCTCTATTCAAGACAATGACAAACATGGTGCATATAGATGAGAAGTGGTATGATATGACAAGAGTGAAGAGCACATACTATGTACTGCCAGAAGAACCTGAACCCGAGCTCACCATGTAGAATACTAACAACATTGGGAAGGTCATGTTCCTAACTGTTGTGGCCAAGCCAAGATACAGCTGTGATGGGGTGGTGACATTCAATGGAAAGGTCGGTACTTGGCATTTGTCCAGAAGAGTGAGGCTGTTAGAATGAGTTAAAACAGAGCATGGGGGACTAAGAACTAAAATCAGTGAGAGTGACCAGAAATGTCTACATAGATTATATCATGAACAAAGTGATCCCTGTGATTCAAGATAAGTGGCCCAACGAAGATGACGGAACCAACATCTTCATCCAACAGGATAATGCCAAACCACATGTCCTTCCTAATGATGAAGGTTTTCGAGAAGTTGTGGCACAAATCGACCTGGACATTCGATTGTTACAGCAACAGCCTGGAGTTTAATGTTTTAGACCTTTTCTCCACAACTCTCTCTAGTCCCTGACCGACTGCAAATCACCTAGAAATGTCTACATAGATTATCTCCAGTCCCTAAGGAATTGACAGGGGAATTTCAATAACAATTTCTGTAACTAGCACTTTTTCGTCACATTTGTTGCTCTGAATACACGAATTTTATAAGATTTGTGTATGAACTAGCAATGCTTGTTGCTCTAAATAACTAGCAATAACAATTAACAAAATGTTGTTTCCCTGAATGATACTAACATGAACAATGGATTACAGTAACATGAAGGTTAGCCAAGCGATATGCTGATCAAGTTAACAATGGAGTAGTAACATGAACAATGGAGTACATAAATGGTCAATGTCCATAAATTTTGTCGTGATTTCAGGAACTACAGATGACCAAAGAGAACGCTCCTTGTTTGAGATTATAAATGCTCCAAGTTGTAGCACCCTCTTCAAGCAATTGCATTGAAATTAATATTTGGTTTCTTTAGAAGATAAATGCAAATGAATGTTAATTGTTAGTGATGCAGAGGAAGAGGCTATAGTTGTGACGGGAGCATCCAATATACAAAGAGACCTTTATTTGCAAGTGTGACCAAATCGTCCACATTGATGGAAGAAGTTGCACCTTTAAGAAATGTTGACCACATTGGAATAGAGAATATATGAAGATCATTGCATCTAAAAAAGCTTCAATTTCATCCTTATCTGATCCACTCCAAGAACTTCTCGCATCAATGTTGTCAGAGTTTGGCATTGTAGATTCGGTTCTGGCACTTTGTGAATAGCATTAACAAAGGAAAGAATCAATATACTCCTTGAGTTTCAACTGCCTAAAATTTGTTTGCATGAACAAAGAAATCTTCTGAATGAAACTTGATTCAGTGAATAGTATGACAAAATCTTCCTTTGCGAGTGATCTACTGTTAGACAGAACTTCTGTTTCATTTGGTAAATTTTTCGCAACAACTGTTTAGTAAATCTTCTGAAGGAGGAACATTGCAAGTTTCATTGGAACAAAATTTCGTTGCAAGTTTAGCCTTCATTAAAACTTGCAATGTTTTGAAGCCGAAGTTCATCTTGAAAAGAAGCTAAACCATCTATTCCTAAAACTTGCAATGTTCCTAAAAAAATCTAAACCATCTACCGCTCCATCACTTTAATCTTCTGTTTGACTGAACTTTTGTTTCATCTATAGAGAAATCATGTAGCGAAATCTTCTGTTTGACTGAATCTACAAGCAGGAGGAGAGGCGGACGGGGGCACTGACGAGGAGGAGAGCTGGGGGGGAGCTGAGCGGGGGTGCTTCGTCGAGGAGGAGGGGGTCGCAAAAATGCCACTGCGGCATGAAGTTTTGGACGGAGGGGGAATAATTTTATCCATTTTATCTAATACTCTACAACATTTTATCCACTAGTACTCGATATAATTGATGTCTACTTTAGACGGCTTGGCTGCTTCTGAACATATTTTCTTGCCATTTATATTCTTATTGGCTGTTGAAGATTGTTCATTCTCAACTGATGCGGCTACATTTGCACATGTTCTTTGTTGGACACACCAAGCTCACATTGAATCTATTGGAAACACAGATGGGCAAGAAAGGCATTTCTTTTCTGAAATTAACCTGATGCGGTTCAGAATGTACACTAGGTGCTTATGCTTTCCAAACAAGTTAACAACTCTCAGTGGCATCAGTGACCAAATACAAAGAATAAAAATTTCTCCTTGTACGAGAATCAGAGCATTGTAAGAACATCTTGCTAGTACGGGTTATTTCTAACCGTTGTAAGGATGTGTTTGGCTGCTCCTCTTGCATCTATAGTTGTCTAAATATCAACACTCTTCTCTACTCCGCTCTTCTCTTCTCTTCTCTTCTCTTCTCTTCTCTAAGCAGCGTAGGCGCGGCCAACACATCATTACAACTAGCTCCTGCCCATAAACAGCTAACTCACTGCCTCTGTTCTCACAAATTCTTCTTCAAATTACAGCAAGCAACTGAAACAAACATGCAGCTACATTGCTGGTTCTTCGCTCGACCTCATAAAAGCTTGCTTGTTGCCATCACTTGTCTTTTCGCCAGACTAACGACAACCTACTGCATTCACGCATGCAGTTCGATGCCACCAGGTCGAGACGACTGAACTAACTGAATGAGGATTTAAATTTGACTAAAGATGACTGATGAATAATATAATGACTTAGAAGAATAATGACAAAATGAAAGATTGCAAGGAACTGACAAATGACTGAAAGACATGACTAATAATTAACAAAATTAAATACCACAAAAAGAAGCATTCATTACCACAATAAAAAATTACACTATGACCTATAAAAATGGAAGACAACAACAACAACAAAGGCTTTAGTCCCAAACAAGTTGGAGTAAGCTAGAGGTGAAACTCATAAGATCTCGCAACCAACTCATGGCGAAAATACATACAGTGAACAAAATTATATAAAACTACGTTTATATGTCAGCTAAAATGAAGATACAAAAATTAATGACTGATCAACCATTGTACTGAATTATACACATTGAAATCTATTAACTTCCACCTATTTTTTTACTAGCAGTCTACATGAAACATCTGGGGCTATCTACATGAAAATACATAAATTACCTAGGTGATAGTGAAAAAATACAAATACCCTATTGTTGACCTAATAATAAAGGGGCTATTGACTTTGTGGTACATCACTGAAATTGCCTTCAGAGTTGCAAAGTATTACCCACCAATGCCACCTAGAAGAGATAAAATAAATTACACACGGAAATCCCCCATTTGGGTCGGCCCATGCAATAGGGACCTCCTACGCTGCGAGAAGACGTAGCGCGCTTGTTTGAGGGGAGCTCCTGTATGACGCCGTCAAGCTGTCGACCCTTCGCTGTACAGAACCGCGAACGGGCCGGCCCAGTTGGAGCTAGCGAAATTCAGGCACGTAAAAAAAATCACCAGAATACTGTTGGGCCGGCCCATGCAATAGGGACCTCCTACGCTCTGAGAAGACGTAGCGCGCCTGTTTGACGGGAGCTCCTGTATGACGCTCGACCCTTCGCTGTACAGAACCGCGAACGGGCCGGCCCAGTTGGAGCTAGCGAAATCCAGGCACGTAAAAAAATCACCAGAATACTGTTGGGCCGGCCCATGCAATAGGGACCTCCTACGCTCTGAGAAGACGTAGCGCGCCTGTTTGACGGGAGCTCCTGTATGACGCTCGACCCTTCGCTGTACAGAACCGCGAACGGGCCGGCCCAGTTGGAGCTAGCGAAATCCAGGCACGTAAAAAAATCACCAGAATACTGTTGGGCCAGAAAGAGGCACGTCCTAGTGCTAGATTTTCGGCGCCCAACTTTAAGAACCAATCTATATCGCCTGATCAATTAAACTATTATATACAACATAAGATCCGTTTCTTTTTTCAAACTTTTCAACATTTCTTGGGAAAAATGAACAATTTTTCTTAATTTTTTTCATAATGTTTGAAATCTTGCTTTTTTAGAAATTTTATCAAACTTTTAAAAACATCAACATTTATTGAAAACATGAACAAAAAATTGAAATTTCAAATGATGAATTTTTTTAAAATATACATTGAACATTTTTTTACATACACTGAACAATTTTTAAATACACACTGAACAATTTTATTGTACGCTGAACAAATATTTAAATACACATTGAACATTTTGGTGATATACGCTGAACAATATTTAAATACTCATTGAACATTTTTGTGAATATATGTTGAACCCATTTCAAAATAGACAATGAACATTTTCTTAAATATACGATGAACATGTTTGTATATAAATATGCAATGAAATGTGTATAACATACAAAAAAGAAATAGAAAGAAAAAATGATGGAAAAGAAATAGAAACAGAAAAAATAAGAAAAAGTAGCCGACCATGGGCCGGCCCAAACTGGGGTGTCGGGTGGCCAGGCTTCAGCAGAGCCACATCCTTTTGACGCATGTGGGCGTCAAATAGCGATATGACTAATTAAGGAGTACTCGTTGCAAAGAACATTTCACTTTCCCAGGTCGCGACAAGTGGCGCACATGCAGCGCGCCACTTGTCGTAACCGGGGAGTTTTCCCTTTTTCCGTAGAACCGTTTATTCAAAACGTTTTATCCCTTAAACCGTGCGTCCAAATCTCGAACCGTTTTCACCATTGGATTCCTCGCGTCGAGATTTTCAAAATTAGATCCCATGCTGATAGGTTTTCATGAATTTTTTATTCACGAAAAAAACCGGACGAAGAAACCGGAAAAAAAAAACGGGCGCAAAAACCGAAACGAGAGCACGGTTTTTTTCCTTTCCGAAAGAGGCACGCATTTTTTTCGTTTCCGAGAGGCACGGCCGTGACTCTCGCGATAGCACAACCGTGCCTCTCGCGAAAGCAAAACCGTGACTCTCGCGAAATAAAAAAAACAGACAACGCGTATTTTTTCCGTTTCCTAGAGGCACGATCGTGACTTTCGCGAAAGCACAACCGTGCCTCTCGCGGAAATAAAACCGTGACTCTCGCGAAAGAAAAAAAACAGAAAACGCGTTTTTTTCGTTTCCGAAAGGCACGGCCGTGACTCTCGCTAAAGCACAACCGTGTCTCTCGTGGAAGAAAAACCGTGACTTTTATGAAAGGAAAAAAAGAAAACACGTTCTTTCACACAAAAAATAGATTTTTTTTCGAATTTTTTTATCGAAAAGTTAAGAAAGATTGGGGCAAAACCAAAACGTCGAAAAAAACCCAGAAAAAACTCGTTTAAAAAGCCGAAAACGAGTGCGGAAAATAAAAAACAAGATCCGAAGGGAGCGTCCAGAGCGTGACACGTGGCGAATGGCTAAGAGCACGCCAGATGGCGCTGATCGTTGCGAGGCTCCCGAAGGAGCGTCGTTAACTAGTTGCTCCCGTCAAGTAGTATCTGCCCTGTTTGAGCAGGCCCATGTCCTGCCGACCTGTTTTAAATTTTTTTCTTTCCCGTTGTCGTCTTTTTGTACTTTTAATAATTTTCGAAAAGAATCTGAAAACTACAAAAATATATTTTTGATTTTTTTAAAAAATCAAAAGATGTTTGTGGATTCAAAAAATGTTCGCGATTTTGTAAAAGATGTTTGCTTATTCAAAAAGGTTCAAAATTGTGAAAACAAATGTTGATGAAATTGAACAAAAGTTTACCAATTCAAAAAATGTTCATGAACGAAAAAATATCCTAAGAGTTCAAAAAAATATTCATGACTTATAAAATAGTATATTCATTTATAAATTGTTTGCTGATTCAGAAAATGATCGAGCATTTAAAAAAATGTTCGTAAAATCGAAAAAAATGTTCATGAATATCAAAAATTGTTCCATCAATTTCCCAAAAAATGTTCGTCAATTCTAGAAATGATCACCAATTAAATAAATTTTTTTAAAAAAATCACAATTTTATAAAAAATGTTAGGAATAGTATAAAATATTCATGAATTCAAAAAAACTTGATTTTAAAAAATGTTCAAAAATTTGAAAAGTGCTCACGAATTTGAACATGTTCACAATTGCAAATATGTTCAAGAGTTTAAAAAATGTTCATGATTTCAAAAATTATTCATGATTTTACGAAATTGAAAGTGATAGTGTATCTCAGTGATGCAGGAGATTATGTGTTTTCTCCTGTTGCAATGCATGTGCCTTTTGCTTGTATATTCAATGAACCGAGTCCCAAAAATTTGCATACAAGGTCCATTATCCCTCATGCTAATGAAGAGCGCGTGCACGACACACTGAACTAACAGAAATGGCAGAAAAAACACCACCACTTTCAACCCAATAAAAGACATGCTAGCACAGCCCCCCTCTGCTGAACCGATGAGCAATAACTCATTTTTACATCATTGACCAAAGTTATCTCATGTGAAATTCAAAACAAATAATTCATATGGTATTCTCGAGTGGAGGCGGGGTGGACATACGAAGACACGAAGACAAACGGTATTCAACCCCCCCCCCCCCCTCGCCATCATCGTTAGGTTCGGATGGATGGCTACCAATTTCTCCCCCATCACCCCGCATAGCTACACTCGAACATCGAGGAGAATCGGATTTTGGCTCTCGGACCAGAATGAGGTGCCTGCTCTTCCTCTAAAATGAATTGAATCAAAAAGGGGAAAAGGGGACGCACGGGCCTACACAGTGCCTTACTGGTCGTATGCCGACCCCCCCCCTCGTACACACACACTCTTAGAAGATCACCCCCTCTAGAAAATGACACAACTGAAAAGGACACCCTACACGGGTCGGAGTCCAAACATGGAGTGTGTGACCCACAAGCTGAATAAAAAGACCAACGGCAAGTAAACCCGACACCACTTGCAAGTGACAGACAAATGAGGGACACCTGCGACGCTGAGATTCATGCATGATTAGACAGCCACAAAATTCAACCTAAAGCCAAATAAAAAAACAGAGGGCTGATTTTTAAGTGTATATTTTAGCAGAGAAGAATACCGGTGCTAACAAGATTTAAGAAACCAGCGAGATTAACTTAGGAGACGGGATGGGACAAATTCTAACAACAATTACACTTGCTAGATTTTCCATATCAAGGAAGGATGCATCTCATAGCCTGAATCACATGCTTCGACATTATGTGAAGAGTCACTATTCAATTAGGACAGAGTAATTTCTATCCACATTCTAAGGCAAACAATACAAAGGAGGTAACTGTGGATCCCTCCACATTTTTGCATCCGGGCTTGGGACCAGCAAAGGCAGTGTTAAACCACAACAATACAAAACACAAGGTATACAACACCAATCATTCAGCAAAGCATACAGGCCACACCATCAAGCAAATGCAATACACGCACGGTCGCACAAGCACACACACACAATCAAGCGCTTGCACACAAATCAAGACAAAAGAAACAGACATAGATACGGGCACATCACACACATAGTCACACACACACACACAACAATGTAGCACTTGCACACAAGAAACAGACTCCCTCCACAATTTTACATCCGGGCTTGGGACCGGCAAAGGCAGTGTTAAGCCACTACAACCAATCATTCAACAAAGCATACAAGCCACACACAGAGTCAAGCCACAGTCATAGTCAACATGCAATACTCACAGTCACACATCACAGTCAAATGCACAATATTCACACAATCACACACACACAGTCAAACACAGAGTCACGCATCACAGTCAAATGCAATATTCACACACAGTCAAACACATAGTGACACACATAGACAGTCAAGCCACACACACATAGTGACACACATAGACAATCAAGCCACACACACAAGAGAGTCAAGCCACACACAGAATGGAGCGCTTGCACGCAAGAAACTGAAATAGATAGGGGCACAAACAGAAAGCAAATACATGCAAGACCGAAGTAAACTCAAAAAGCTATAAAGAAATAACAGAACCTGAATGAGTAAACTGATTTCTCTCGAGGCGTGAGGGTGATTCAAATCTTCGTTCCTGAAAACAGGAAGCTGGTTAGAGGTTGATTAAGCGATTATCTTCATCACTACCCACAAGTTTGTAGGCCTATGAACAGAAAAGAAAAGTTTGAAAGGATAGAAACTTACCGATGATTCTGTGTATCTTGCAACTCCAATAATCCACTTGGTTTATCGTCTTTGACTTTAGCTATAGGTGAGAAGAACCTGAGAACAAGTGCCCGATTCCTGCAATGTTCAAATGTGTGGTACACGGTATGATGGAATCTGATAATAAAGAGGACCAAGGCTAGGCTATACATTATCCCAACAAGATGTAAGTTGTTTGGCAGTACCTTCTAGGAAGAACTTTTGCTATTTCTGCCCATTTATTCCCATAATCAGTGCATGTTCCTCCTCAATAGTCCAAGCTTCTCTCTGTATGTATGAATTCAAAATCAGCTTCATATTTACCAATCAGCTCTTCACATAACCAGTGTGCTTTTGAATTAGTAAGCATTCCCTGTTTGCCTTGCACAAAGGGGGAAATGCATTTAAACAAACCATAAAAATAAAACAATCAAAAGAGTACCTCTCTTGACATTGCTTGCCTATACGTCCACCTTGCAATGAGACCGTTTTGTTGGCCCATACTGCATTTTGAGCACAAATATCAGGTGCCAATAGGTATTTATGGATACAGCGCATCTAAAACCATAAGTTGCCAGAAGTAGCAAAATTTGGCTAAATAAGCATTTTGGGACTTCAGGCATCAGCATCGCAAAATGTAAAGAACATAAATATACCTGCGTTGTATGCAAACACAACCCATCAGTGTCCTTAGCAACACAATAAAGAGCCAATGTGACATTCCAGATCCACATGTCTGTACCTTAAATACTTAGAAAAACGTTATTGCAGTGACTGGACAACAGTAATACAGAAAAAGAATATGATATCCACATAAGACATAATAACAAAAAAGTTCAGAAAAAAAAGAATAGTGTTAGGTTTGTTCACATTCAATAAACAACAATCAATTGTGACATATAAAACACAAGTTATACAAGCCACACCATCAAGCAAATGCAATATTCACACACAGTCACACACACAGAGTAAAGCCACACACATGTTCACCATCAAGCCACACATAATCTCACACACACAGTCAAGCCCCCCACACACAGTCAAGCCACACACACAATCAAGACACACACACACACACACACACACACACACACACACAGAGAGAGAGTCAAGCCACACACACACAATCAAGACACACACACACAGTCAAACCAGACACACACACAGTCAAGCCACACACAATCTCACACACACAGTCAAGCCACACACAGAGAGTCAAGCCACACACATATTCATCAAGTCACACACCGACACAGAATGGAGCGCTTGCACACAAGAAACAGGCATAGATAGGGGCACAAAGAGAAAGCTAATACATGCAAGACCGAAGTAACTCAAAAAAGTATAAAGAAATTCTAGAACTTGAATGAGTAAACTGATTTATTTAGAGGGCTGAGGGTGATTCATATCTTCGTTCCTGAAAGGGAATAATAATATGTTGCACTGAGACTGTCGAACCGAAGAGAAACCATGCAGTTAGATGAAGGATTCTAACTAACCAGTTGGAGAAGTGGGTCCTCGGGTAAATATTTCAATGCGAACTCCCTTTGGCACGAATATCTTTGGTCTGTATTATGTAGAACTCCATGACCGCAGCCAGGAACAACCTATGGATGCAACCAAACATCAGTAATTAATTTTTTTGCTTGCATGTTCGAACAAGATCAACAGTGAAAAGCAACCTTAGATCTCTTGTTCAACATTCAAATAGAGTAGTTTAGCAGTGCAAGCTTCCCATAAACTCATAAACAATAGTCAATGTTAAATCTCAGAATGGGCGTGCGTGCAATGGAGGTGGTAACAACCTAACCCAGTGAGACTAAAACTCTAAATAAATGGCATGACTCCATAAAGCCGCACTGCACTGATGGTTTCTAATTGGCAAAACAGGATCGAGAGACAAGACGATCATTATGGTTAAAAGTTACTCAAGAAATTAATGATAAGAAGCTCAACAAAAAAGGTGTAAAATCACAGGACACTGAGATGAACTAAGAGCCAATACCTTGTACAATGTAGCAAGAACACGAGAGCGTTGTGGGCCAGCACCAGCCAATATTGTGCATGTTACAGCAGCACTAAGAAACATGTTCCATCAAGATTTTTGAGAATAAAATGTCGAGGCAATATCAGTTCCAAACACAACTTGCCTGCATCAAAGAACCACTGCAGTACTTAAACATGAGTATCAAGTAGGGTAATTTATTACAAACAGCCACTACACCGGCAAGGCAACAAAGAACCATACAAGACAGAACATTAAAAAGGAGTAAATTGCAGAAGAGAGAAACAAATCTGCAACTGATTGGAGTAAGCCTTACTCACCCCCAATTTGGCGTTGCTCAATTTGAGAGATACCATAGTATCGAAGTGCAGCTTCCAAGAATTTAAGCTTTGGATCTAAAATTCTCGAATAGTAGACCTACAAGAGATATAAGAAGGGAATTAAATTTTAATCCTTAGTTGTATACAGATAGAATATTAAACTGTTTCTGAACCAACAAACCTTGTATTGTAAAGTTCAGAACTTCCTGGTTGCTGTTTGTCACAAAAAATGAGGCTTTGTTGATAAAAGCTTCAGCATTCACTGCATCATCATCCTACAAAATGAAGAACAAAATTAGTCTAGCTGACAATGCAATGACGACAAAGGTTAAAAACAGGACTAACCTCCAAATAGAGTCGTACAATCTGGACGCACTTGGATAATTTGTTTGTGTCATCAAGCATCCTGGTTTTTAAGAAGATGGTCAGATTTCCAATGACATGTAAAGAGAAACAAAAGCTTTGTTTCAACCTGATTCCTGAGTCCAAGTCAGATGCCACTAAGCATTTGTGCTGCTCTCAACCATTGTTGTTCAGAATCATACAGTTCTGCAAGCTTCTCTCTAATCACTAGAACCTGCATATAGATAGCCAACACGATTATAGATCCCAAAACTTTTTTACATAATAACAAGCAATTACAAAGTCACCGAAGAAGATATAGTGAGAAGTTACAGAGCCCACAGAAACAGATATTATGTCAGTTATTTGTGGTAGTGAAAAAAAAATCTAGAGATGAACATTCTCTATGAGATTTACATGAAGACACTGGAATAGCAGCAAATTCACTGGATGATTTCTTTCACAAGATGACAGGCATGATGCAGGCATTCTTTGTACATTTTTCTGCACAAATTAACCAGCTTTGATCTACATAATCTTTCAATGCTAGGTATTTTATAAAATTAAAATGAGCACAATTATTCTATCTTTGTTTACTTTGATGGTAGCTAATACCTAGAAATATGAATAGCTAAGACCTTTTGACAAGATTGCAATAAATAGAAATCATACTACTCATTAACGGCTAATTTCAGTGACTGTTTTCAGTAGCTTAATAAAGATTAAACCCATGAGACATTATAAATTGCAACTTCAACAAGAACTCCCAAACAGTAACACTATAAATATTTAGATTTCTGAAATGCGGTGCATATAAGAGGAACATGATGCACGAATACATAGATATTTAGGTTTCTACAATGCAAGCCATGTGAGCATGAAATGAGTGGCAACAGTAATTCCCTATATTGCATTATTTTCTCTACTCACAAACAAGATCATGAGGTGTTATAAAGCTATAGTCCTTGAGCAATAATTAGTGCTTGATAATTGAATAGATATAACTCGGTTTGAGATAAGCTACCTTTCCACTCTTCAGTTGTAATTCCCATACATATTCTTTAAGTTGGTCGGTTGTAATGTTACTCCCAGTCTCGTCCATTACAGATTTGATCCATAGCAACACTTCCTGCAGTATATGGTGACTATCCTTAGTTTATGCGTATCAAAACAGTAAATACACCATTTTAAAATAATAGGGCATATGTTTTTCTTCTTCTTAACATCATGTGCAAAAGCAAGTGGGTAAATAGCACAGCCACAAGTTTTGCAATTTGTTCATTTATTACGAACAATTTGTTCCAGGAGATCCATTTAGCAAGCACAAGTTGAGCATGATGTGGTAGAGAACATCAACTACACATAAAATCAAGTGTACCTGATTAGCCAGCACGTGTAGTGGCCCAGCCAAACCGTTCAGTGTCCTTAGCAACACAATAAAGAGCAAATGTGACATGTCCAAATCCACAAGCCTATACCTTAAATACTTAGTAAAGCATTAGAATATGATATCCAGATAACACACATATCACAAAAAAGTTCAGAAAAAAGAATAGTCGGTTGTCTGCACTAAACAAGTACTGGTGTGTTACCTCAGCAACTACCAATACCAAGTTAGCATAAATGATTATATTCATCAAGACATCAATCACTCCTGTCATATAAACATGTAACATCTCAAGGAAAATTTGTAAGAGATGTGGTTAATAACTTGGATAAAACACACCATATCTAGTATACTAGCACAGAAGTGATATCAATATTTCTACGTTCCACATCAGATAGTGTAAAACACACCATAGATAGTACAGTATAAAACACACCACGGCCTACATGGTTTGCACCTCTGAACGCATCCCCATATATGGAAAGATAGACATTGGGAACATAAGCAAAGCATTACAAGGAGAACCCAATTCAAAAGAACATAAGCAACCATCAGAAGAACCATAACGAATCACCCCATCTCTGCGTATAATATGGGGTTATTCAAGAACATAAGAACAATCGTAACGACCAATGAGCCGAACCAGAGTATCATAAGGGCGCATGCGTTTGAGGTCTGGAAATCGCCGACGAACAACGCAGCGACGGAACTAATCTGAAACTGACCTTGCTTTGGCCTCTCCCCGTCTCCGTAATCCAATTCAAAACCAGAGGGCGAACACAAAACGCAGGTACACGAAACATAATCGTTCATCGCTCCGCCGCAAACACGAAACGCAGGATCGTGAGTTTCTCTCAGATAACAGAAGCGCACGCGGAAGTTCAATGATCCAACAAACTCATAATCAATATGCACTACTCAGTGATCCAACAAACATTAAAACAGAATTTTACGCAATAGGATGTCAGAAGCTCAATGATCAATGATCAATGACCGCACTATAAATTAACTTTCACAAAGTCTAGGCAAATCAAGAAAAGCATTATTCCAGTGACTGGACATGAGCAATACAAGAAAAAGAATATACTATCAACATAAGACATAGCAGAACACGCATATCACTAAAAATTTAAGAAAAAAGAAGTTAGTTGTCTACACTAAACAAATACTAGGTCAATAATCACTATACCGAGTTGATGCCATAAAATTTAACAGGACAAACAACAATTTTTCAGGCACACTGACTGAGGATTAACAAATGTCACAGCATAAGAGTTGGGCTAGTCAACTGGATCACCATCATCACAAGAAAACAAGCAGCACATGTCCACATTAGAGGTTCATTGAAATTGTTGGCCAAAGTAAAGGGACGTGACAGTAGTTAGCAGCATATCGAACCAGACGCGACTCTACACGGACGAGGCGAAGACCAGCAAAATCGAATCGGACGCGACCCCACACAGACGACGGCGAGGGCGAGAAAAATCGAACCGGACGCGACTCCACACGGACGACGGCGACGAGCAAAATCGAACCGAACGGCGACTCTAAACGGACGAAGGCGACGAGCAAAGTCGAACCGCACGGCGACCCCAAACGGGCGACGGCGAGGACGAGCAAAATCAAAGCAGGCGCGACTCCAAACTGACGAATCGAGCACGAGCAAGAACCAAATCTTCCGCGGTTCTAAACCTAAACGGAGGGCGAATCGAGGACGAGCGAATTGCAAACCAGACGCGAGAAGGGGAGGCGAGAGGCGGGACCCGGGGCCCCGGGCGAAGAGAGGAGGAGGATACATATCTGAATTGACTGCGACTTTCGGTGTTACTCCGACGACGGTGTGGTGCTGACTCTTCCCTCCCCGTTTGATCCCCTCCATCTTGCAATTTGATCCTTCGTCACTCTCCGAGTTCCACCACTATTCTCCCTTGTTTGTTTCGACCCCTTTCACTCACAATTGATTTCTCTTCCTCTAGTGTTTTTTCTAGTGGATGAGGAAGGATTTCTCGAGTCCTAGTGTTAAGGGTTTTGGGGAACGTTGCAGAAAACAAAAATTTTCCTACGGTTTCACCAAGATCCATCTATGAGTTCATCTAGCAACGAGTGATCGGATGCATCTACATACCTTTGTAGATCGCGAGCGGAAGCGTTCAGAGAACGGGGATGAGGTAGTCGTACACGACGTGATCCAAATCACCGGAGATCCTAGCACCGAACGGACGGCACCTCCGCGTTCAACACACGTACGGTCAGCGTGACGTCTCCTCCTTCTTGATCCAGCAAGGGGAAAGGAGAGGTTGATGAAGATCCAGCAGCACGACGGCGTGGTGGTGGATGCAAGGCGTCACAGCAGCAGGGCTTCGCCGTGTACTACGAGAGGAAGAGGTGTAGCAGGGAGAGAGGGAGGCGCCAGGACTCAGGGTGTCGCTGCCCCCCCTCATATATATAGCCCCCTAGGGGGGGCGCCGGCCCTAGGAGATTGGATCTCGTAGGGGGGCGGCGGCCAAGGGCTGGAGTGGCCCCCAAGCCAAGGTGGGGCTGAAGGAAATATGCCCTAGAGGCAATAATAAAGTTATTATTTATTTCCTTATTTCATGATAAATGTTTGTTATTCATGCTAGAATTGTATTAACCGGAAACATAATACATGTGTGAATACATAGACAAACAGAGTGTCACTAGTATGCCTCTACTCGACTAGCTCGTTGATCAAAGATGGTTAAGTTTCCTAGCCATAGACATGAGTTGTCATTTGATTAACGGGATCACATCATTAGGAGAATGATGTGATTGACATGACCCATTCGTTAGCTTAGCACCCGATCGTTTAGTATGTTGCTATTGCTTTCTTCATGACTTATACATGTTCCAATAAACATAGGGAAGCAACAACGCGAGCTATTGATCTACAACATAGATATGCTAATACTACCAGGACTAAGTTCATGATAAATTAAAGTTCAATTAATCATATTACTTAAGAACTCCCACTTAGATAGACATCCCTCTAATCCTCTAAGTGATCACGTGATCCAAATCAACTAAACCATAACCGATCATCACGTGAAATGGATTAGTCTTCAATGGTGAACATCATTATGTTGATCATATCTACTATATGATTCACGCTCGACCTTTCAGTCTCCGTGTTCCGAGGCCATATCTGCATATGCTAGGCTCGTCAAGTATAACCCGAGTATTCTGCGTGTGCAAAACTGGCTTGCACCCGTTGTAGATGGACGTAGAGCTTATCACACCCGATCATCACGTGGTGTCTGGGCACGACGAACTTTGGCAACGGTGCATACTCAGGGAGAACACTTCTTGATAATTTAGTGAGAGATCATCTTATAATGCTACCGTCAATCGAAGCAAGATAAGATGCATAAAAAAGATAAACATCACATGCAATCAATATAAGTGATATGGTATGTCCATCATCATCTTTGTGCTTGTGATCTCCATCTCCGAAGCACCGTCATGATCACCATCGTCACCGGCGCGACACCTTGATCTCCATCGTAGCATCGTTGTCGTCTCGCCAATCTTATGCTTCTACGACTATCGCTACCGCTTAGTGATAAAGTAAAGCATTACAGGGCGATTGCATTGCATACAATAAAGCGACAACCATATGGCTCCTGCCAGTTGCCGATAACTCAGTTACAAAACATGATCATCTCATACAATAAAATTTAGCATCATGTCTTGACCATATCACATCACAACATGCCCTGCAAAAACAAGTTAGACGTCCTCTACTTTGTTTGTTGCAAGTTTTACGTGGCTGCTACGGGCTTAAGCAAGAACCAATCTCACCTACGCATCAAAACCACAACGATAGTTTGTCAAATAGACTCCGTTTGAACCTTCACAAGGACCGGGCATAGCCATACTCGGTTCAACTAAAGTTGGAGAAACTGACACCCGCCAGCCACCTGTGTGCAAAGCACGGCGGTAGAACTAGTCTCGCGTAAGCTTACGCGTAATGTCGGTCCGGGCCGCTTCATCCAACAATACCGCCGAACCAAAGTATGACATGCTGGTAGGCAGTATGACTTATATCGCCCACAACTCACTTGTGTTCTACTCGTGCATATAACATCAAACCATAAAAACCTAGGCTCGGATGCCACAGTTGGGGAACGTAGTAATTTCAAAAATTTCCTACGCACACGCAAGATCATGGTGATGCATAGCAACGAGAGGGGAGAGTGTTGTCTACGTACCCTCGTAGACCGAAGCGGAAGCTTTGACGCAACGTAGAGGAAGTAGTCGTACGTCTTCCCGATCCGACTGATCCAAGCACCGTTACTCCGGCACCTCCGAGTTCTTAGCACACGTTCAGCTCGATAACGCTCCCCGGGCTCCGATCCAGCAAAGCTTCGGGGATGAGTTTCGTCAGCACGACGGCGTGATGACAATGATGATGTTCTACCGACGCAGGGCTTCGCCTAAGCACCGCAACGATATGACCGAGGTGGAATATGGTGGAGGGGGGCACCGCACACGGCTAAGGAACGATCACGAAGATCAACTTTTGTGTCCATGGGGTGCCCCCTGCCCCCGTATATAAAGGAGTGGAGGAGGGGAGGGCCGGCCCTCTCTATGGCGCGCCCTAGGGGAGTCCTACTCCCACCGGGAGTAGGATTCCCCCTTTCCTAGTCCAACTAGGAGTCCTTCCATGTATTAGGACTAGGAGACAAGGAAGAGGAAGAGGTAAGAGAAGGAAGGAGGGGGCGCCGCCCCTCCCCCTAGTCCAATTCGGACTAGCCAATGGGGGGGCGCGCGGCCTGCCTCTCCCTCTCCCCTAAAGCCCAATAAGGCCCATATACTTCCTCCCCCGTATTCCCGTAACTCCCCGGTACTCCCGAAAATACCCGAATCATTCAGAACCTTTCCGATGTCCGAATATAGTCATCCAATATATCGATCTTTACGTCTCGACCATTTCGAGACTCCTCGTCATGTCCCCGATCTCATCCGGGACTCCGAACTCCTTCGGTACATCAAAACTCATAAACTCATAATATAACTGTCATCGAAACCTTAAGCGTGCGGACCCTACGGTTCGAGAACAATGTAGACATGACCGAGACATGTCTCCGATCAATAACCAATAGCGGGACCTGGATGCCCATATTGTCTCCTACATATTCTATGAAGATCTTTATCGATCAGACCGCATAACAACATATGTTGTTCCCTTTGTCATCGGTATGTTACTTGCCCGAGATTCGATCGTCGGTATCCAATACCTAGTTCAATATCGTTACCGGCAAGTCTCTTTACTCGTTCCGTAATACATCATCTCACAACTAACATATTAGTTGTAATGCTTGCAAGGCTTATGTGATGTGCATTACCGAGAGGGCCCAGAGATACCTCTCCGACATTCGGAGTGACAAATCGTAATCTCGAAATACGCCAAGCCAACAAGTACCTTTGGAGACACCTGTAGAGCACCTTTATAATCACCCAGTTACGTTGTGACGTTTGGTAGCACACAAAGTGTTCCTCCGGTAAACGGGAGTTGCATAATCTCATAGTCATAGGAACATGTATAAGTCATGAAGAAAGCAATAGCAACATACTAAACGATCAGGTGCTAAGCTAATGGAATGGGTCATGTCAATCAGATCATTCAACTAATGATGTGACCTCGTTAATCAAATAACAACTCTTTGTTCATGGTTAGGAAACATAACCATCTTTGATTAACGAGCTAGTCAAGTAGAGGCATACTAGTGATACTCTGTTTGTCTATGTATTCACACATGTATTATGTTTCCGGTTAATACAATTCTAGCATGAATAATAAACATTTATCATGAAATAAGGAAATAAATAATAACTTTATTATTGCCTCTAGGGCATATTTCCTTCAGTCACCGGAAGGGGTTCCGCGCGCCACCCTCCCCTACCTTTCCCCTCACTCCAAATAAGGAAAAAAAAGGGGGCGCGGCTTGGGAGGGACCCCAAGTAGGATTCCTCCTACTTGGGCGCCTCCTTTGGTTGTTCCTCCCTCCCTCCCACCTATATATATGTGGGAGGGGGCGCCTAACACACACCAGACAATTTTTTAGCCGTGTGCGGCGCCCCCCTCCACCGTTTATACCCCGGTCATATTTTCGTAGTGCTTAGGAGAAGCCCTGTGAGGATCACTTCGCCATCACCGTCACCACGCCGTTGTGCTGACGGAACTCATTTACTACATCGACGTCTTGCTGGATCAAGAAGGCAAGGGATGTCACCGAGCTGGACGTGTGGAGAACGCAGAGGTGTCGTGCGTTCGGTACTTGATCGGTTGAAGCACGAAGACCTACAAGATGTAGCTTTTGTGATCGGGGTGAATCCATCAAACACCTCTTTCTTGATTTCCCGTTGGCAAAAAATTTATGGCGGACGGTTCACATAGCCTTTAATATTACTCCTCCGAATACTATCATCACGTGATTTGGGATGTGGCTTGACGGGATAGATTCTGAAACAGCGAGACACATTCGTGTAGGAGTATGTGCTTTATTATGGGCAGTATGGAACTGCAGAAATGATATGGTCTTTAACAGAACAACAAATATTCATTTTTTGCAGGTCATCTTCCGAGCCACTACGTTGATCCGTATGTGGTCGCTACTCACTCCGACGGAGGTCAGGGAGTGTATGGTTACTGGATCTATCTGATGGGAGATGGTAGCACGGGCTATTTTCAACCAGTTTGGATGGCGGTCATGTAATAGGATAGACAATTAGTTTTCCTATCTTTTCTTATGCCAGCCGGTTGTGGGTTTACTTTTATTTTTCTGCTCTTTGTGAGCATTTGTGTTCTTTTGTTTGAGACATCAAGACCTGAGTTGAACTTATTTGCTTATTAATAATATGGCCGTATGCATCGTTCTGATGCAGAGGCCGGGGAGCTCCCCCTTTTGGAAAAAAAAGTGGCTGCAGATGAGGTGTCACACACCCAGAAAAGACAAGTAAGAACTTGAACCATGAGAGGAATATAATAAGAGAAAATAGATGGTGAGGAGGTGGGACATTGTAGAAAGGTCTACGTTGTTAGAGATACGACAGGAAATAGAGAGTGAAGAAGATCAAATCAACACAGAGGGACACAAGATTTTAATGTGGAAACCCCCTCTAATGAGAAGGGGAAAAAACCACGGGTGCCAGCCAGTGAAACATCACTATATACGGAGAAGTTACAAATGCCGGGGATTTACAACGATGATCTTATCCTGCGCGGTGGCTTAAAAAAAATATACAGCAGTGGCCACCTAGGTCGATACTGATCCATACCCATACGCGGCCCAAGCCTCTCAGCGACTGGCCTCTGCTCCACTCCGTAAGAAATTAACCGCCATATGAATTTGGATCATGGCATACCAAATGTAGGCGCGGTCAATGTCCAAATGGCACCGGGGAATCTATGTCACGACATGGGTGGCCGTTGTGTAACAATTATGCCTTCTCTTCTATCTGATATGCAGTTTCGAATAGAAATATTAAGTTTTGCACACCAAAGTTTTCGGAGAGGAAGGAAAAGATACCTAGGTGACATGTAGTTTCTTCAGTGGCGGCAAGGAAGCAACAATCACACATGCAAATACAGAAAACATACGATGCAAGTTGGGCATGGCTCACGTGGCTTGACCCAGTAGTAAAAACCTATTCCATTATTATTTTAAATAGTGTGCACAAAGCGGGGTGTTCATAAATATGCAATGTGAAGCAAAAACGTAGAACTTACGTGCACTAACCACTACTAGAAAAAGGGCTACTAATGGCGCACCTAATTTGGCCATTAATGGCGCATTAGTGGTGCGCCATTACTAGCACGCCATTAGTAATATTTACTAATGGCGCACCACTGGTGCGCCATTAGTATGCCTCCCAGGGGCCATGTATAGCCAAGTGCTTTGGCATACTAATGGCGCATCACGACGGGATGCGCCATTAGTAACCTCGGCATACTAATGGTGCACTGCTTAAAGATGCGCCATTAGTATCCTCTGGCATACTAATGGCGCACTGTGATGTGATGCGCCATTAGTATGAATATTAGTTTTTTTTAATTTTTTAATTTTCTGTTTTTTTGCACAGGTTACAAATTGTATAATTGGACAACATATAGACAACACACATCAACAACAGATTCATCGAATACAACAGAAGATTAGTCTCTGAATACAATTCATCATATTAGTCTCCGAATACAATTCATCATATTAGTCTCCGAATTGAAAAGACCGAACAAAGATAGAACATTATATTACAAGTCCCGAGACCGCGAGTAGCGAGTTTGTCTTCACATTACAAGTCGATATCGATCATCTAAACTACCATCACATAGAAGAGAGTTGCGGTCATCACGATGAGCATCATCACGATGGAACTCGTCTTCCTCCGGTTCCTCCAACGCTCCCTCCCCTCTCCCGCTAGATAGCGGGCGTATCTAGATTCGGCCTCGGCCCTAGTGGTGTACCCTTTGTAACTGTTACCGCTGAATCGGTGAACCTGTCTCCGACACTCCTCCCAGTCGTCGTAGACTCCGGGAACCTTACCCTTGTAGACGACATACGACGGCATCGCTATGCACTAGCCAAACGAAACGTTAGTACCAATTCACAGACAATACATAAGCAATATATAAGTATGCAACAGAACGATCGGAAGAGAAAAGCAAGACATTAATAGCATCAATTACATCTAAGTTGAACGATTCTCGAAACCAAAGAGACATACTACAAGTTCATTAATGTTTAATTACAACATGAGCCAATCGATGTTTCAGAACTAGACACAGCATCACTGCTTTCGACTCGACTCAAGGGACCGGAGCATGGATGAAGCCGCCGTCTATCGTGGGAGTCATGAAATTACGGGCGTTGTCAGCCTGCATTTGTAGCATTCCGTCTATCTCACTGTTGGACGGTTGATTTCTAAGGTAGAACTGCCCCGAGGTACGAAGGACATCTTGATGGATGATTTCCGCAAACTCCGACTGGATGCGAAAGAATTCTTGTCTGATGTCCGCGTCCTGGATTGCTGACACGCTCGCGGCCCAATCTTTGAGTTTACTCGGTAGCAGAAGTTGATGATGGTCCCGTACGATCGCCCGCATGTGATGGATGGCGTAGTAGGCACCCTTCTGACCGCCAGGCGGCTGCTTGACGCAGCAGAACGTCGTATTGTGGGAGAACACGTGCTTGCCGTACTTACGAATTGGCCTGTTGAAGGTGCCTCCAGATTGGGCGTAGCCGGGGAGAACATCATCAAGAACCTTCTTGACATTTGTGTAGTCTACGTTCGACTAACGGTCCGGTTCGAAATACGTGGCCATGGAATATTTGGGGCTTAGGAGGATGAGCGTGCAAGGTGTGTCACTGCAGAAAACACGGAATGTTAAAAGAAAAACGATCGAAATCTAAGAATTCGTATGTTACGGGGCGGTTGAGGGGAGGACTTACTCGGGAAAGTAAGGCACGAGGAAGTTATCCTTATCTGGGTTTGCCAGAATGACGCCTTCGAGGTAAGAACTCGCGACTTGCCGGTCCCCAGCGCTGCCCAAGATCTTGGCACGCATGTAGAAGGGGTCGACTATCACGATGTCCGGGGTCTTGTCGCGAATGATCCGCATCTCCATGCTCAGCGAAAATAGCCGAACGAAGGTGTAGTGCAGCGGATGAAGGTTCAACATAGCGTGGATGTCGTCAAACCGCAGGACGATCGTACCCCCGATGGAGTTATCCACAAAGCCCTTGCCCTCTGGCACCTTGGCCATGAAAACCGGGTATGCCACATCCTTCTCTCTGAGACGCCGCTTCTCCAAAGAAAGAACACTGTCATGCAGACTCCGCATAGCACCGGCAGCAACATCGAGCATATTTCTCGGTAGCATCAGCCTACCCGCCACATGCACCCTCCTCATTAAATCCTCAGGTGAACGTGGCCCGTCCTGAGCACGGATCGTACTCGGTGCCGGCTGGCCCGCACCCTTGTTAGTCTTTCTTTTGCGTGCCTTCTTCTTCTCCTGTAATGGGACCGAGTTCTGCTCACAGACCGCCTTCTTGAGTGTGTTGGGGCTGAGAATATTTCGCACCTTGCCTATCTGAGGCTCGGTGAAGTCGGCAGCTGGAGGCGTCTCCTGAGAGCTGAACGGCAGACGACGCCTGTTGCAACTTGGCTTCTCCGCGGTACCAGCTAGATCGCGCACGTCTTTTGTTGGGTTGGGTTCTTGAGAAGGAGGCCCCATGAAGTCGCCATCGTACCCATGATTGGCAAAGTACCGATCGACGTTGGCAAATGTATCGTCGTCGTCGTCGTTCTGATCCTGTGCCATATGCATGTTTGGATCCAGTGGCATAGGGATGTCCGGCACCGTTGCGGCGGTCTTGCCATGGGGCCGACTTGGCGCCGGCACGACTGGCGGTGTTGTCTTTGGGGTGGTGTCCCCCGCCCCAAAACGAATCTGGCTCTTCGGCCAAAGCAGGGGCCAGCTCAGGCAGGCGCTGAGGGTCATCACGTCATCATCGTCGGCCCCGACGGGTCGAATCGGAGGTAACAACTCGTCGCAGCCTGGCAGCACCCGAACCAGTTGAACCCTAAACATGTTGGGTGGCATCTGGGTACCGTGGAATAAGGGGTTGCCCGGTTGAACGATTTTGCCCTTGGCGACATCGACCAACTCATTATTCACGAAGTGCAGGAGAGTGCATGGAACGTCGGCGGCGCCCTGCGAAAACATGTAGGGCGTCAGGGATGCCCAGTCAAAGGCAATGAGATGAAGTCCTCGGCCGAGAGAGGCTTAATTAGTTACCGTGATGATGGCGTCGAGCTCGGCTAATGTCGAGGCACCGCCAACGGCGGGCGTGCATTTGACGGAGGGGCCGCTTGCTGCAGAGGTGCCGGCCGGCGTACACCCGGGTGCATTAAGCTCCCGTGCCGGCGTCGGAGACACCAATGCCGCCTTCGTCGGAGACACCAATGGCCCCGCCATCACGTTCTGCGAGTTGTTGGCCGTGAAGCTAGGAATCGGGGGCGGCCCCTGTTGGCCTCCCGCAATCCACGCACTCAACCCCTGGATCAAGGTAGGCACAATGGCGGTGATCGTCGCTTCGAGTTGTTGTTGCACTTGCTCTTGGACAATCTCCGGAATCCGCGCCACCTATGCCTTGAGTTCTTGAACCTCGCGCGCCTGGCTTTCCGAGCTGGTCTTTTTCTCCTTTCGTCCACCAGTGTTATAGTATGACTCCCATTTTGTCGACAAGCCTTTGCCGGCCACACGACCAGCTGATGTCGGCTTACTGAGCTTATCCTTGTTCTTCATTACATTCAATGCCCTATTTAGAGTGGTGTCCCAAGGGTTGCTCTTAGCCGACCCCGCGCTACTGCTTTCTGTCGCCTGCGGAAGGAAAGTGAACCATTTAGAAATTTGGCTTCATTAATTAGAATGCAACCATATGGAGCTAATTGCGCGGGGGTGTATTCCTTACCAGAACAAGCTCAAGCGCCCTGGTCTTCGGATCCGTGGTAAGCTCCTTTGTTTCGGGTCCTTCTTGTACCAGGCCGTGACATAGTTCCTGGTCTGCTTGTCACCGTATTTATCGAAGAGGGGCGGTAGGCCTTGCTCGGCACGGTCCGCCTCCTCCTTGTCCCATATAGGCTCCGCCACTCTGTAACAGCCGGGACCGAGTGTGTGTTCCCCTAAGTTCAGCTCCCGCATTTCTTTCCCCCACTTACTTGATTCGGAGTGTGCGGTGCTCGAGCAATTGATCTTGAAGTCGTTGTAGTCATCTTCGGTGATCGAAGGATTTTTCTCCTTGATCTTCTCATAACTCTCACCTTTCTTGATCATTCTCTTCACATTGCTTTTCCAAGTAGACAAGGCCTTGCTCATCTTCGTGAGGGCAGCATTGTTCACTTTATTCCCTTTGAGGCTTGTGTTTTCAAATTCAGCGGGGAACTTGTATCGTTCGTGCAGCTTCGTGAAGAGGAGGTTGCGCAAATTCCCTCGGTCAGGATGCCTCAGGTTCTCGGTGTTGATCGAGACGGTGCTCCGGAGAATGCACCTGAGCTGAAGTGAGTACCCCTTGACTATTCGTTCGGGCGCCGTTGGATTCCCGTCGGAGTCCACTTCAGTAACTTCTTCCTTGAGGGTGCGGAGCACGGTCGGGCGCCGGTCCTTCCGTTGCCTCTTCTGGCTGCCATCTATGCGTGCGCCGCCATCATCAGTGGTGGCATCCTCGGCGGCACCATCAGTGGTGGCATCAGTGGGGTCATCCTCGGCAGCACCATCAGTGGTCTCAGGATCGGTGGGGAAGGCGGCGTCCTCATACAAGTGAGGTTGTTCCTCCATCTCCTGGGACAGCTCCCAGAATGCCTTGCCGCCCGAACCCCCGGCCTCATCGTTGTTGGCCATGTTTCTCTCTAAATAGGAACAAAGTTTGGTCAAAAAGTTGGTTATTGACAAGGAACAAGATCATGGTCTCATCATTTAGGGTTTGTCGACACCGAGGCATCCTAAAAGCTAAGCTTTTATCATTGAGGGTTTTTCGACGCCGAGGCACCCTAAAAGCCTAAGCTTTCATCATTTCGGTTTTTATCGACACCGAGGCACCCTAAAAGCCATGCATTAGTCACAAGTACGCCGGAGCACTTGATCCTACTTAATTAACTACTAAGATACCCCGGCCCATGCATTAGTCACAAGTACCCCATATGTCCTATTTTTAGCAAAGTCATGCTAAAATTCACGGAAAATTTCAGCATGACCTTTGCTGAAAATAGGACATATGGAGTACCCGAATTTGCCGGAACGGAAGTTAATCGACATTCCGGCAAACTCAAGGGCCTCTCGGGGTACCTGCAAAATCATTATCCAATGAAGGAATTGTGCCGCACACTGCTGCCTCACACTGCTGCCAAAATCATTATCGACATGCTGAACTTGCATTTCACTCTGCATAGCTGAACAGTCTAACAACCAGAAATATATAACAAGAACTGCACTGCAACGATACAAAGAATATATAACTAGAATGAGCCTCAAATAAAAAAACAAAAATTATGGAAAGCATGAGGGTTACACTATAATTATAGGAAAATTTACACTGTTATTAGGGGAAGTTTTATACTGTAATTACATATAAGAAGCATCAGGGCTACACTGAAAATTGCTGAGCTTACACTAAAAAAATCTGCACTGCAGGGCTTGTACACACAAATTCAGTGAGATGATCTAACACTGACAAAATAAAGGAAACACCTACTGAACCAATACAGGGCTAAAAACACATGGGGATTACACTTTAAAACATCCAGTGAAAGGCACTAGAAAACCATATAGACACAGGAATAAAGCAGAGCTGACTCATTAAATCTGATACACTGAGAAAACCCTAAACTAGGGAAACTAATCACCTGCATCTAACCTACCAGGAGGTAACTGAACAAATTCAAGAACTATAACAGAAACACGAACCAATACAGAGATATGAAAGCACAAGTTACTAGCATTTGCCTAAAAACTTACTTCAGAACCAACACGAACCAATACAGATGCTCCCTTGTAGTAACAAGTCAAGAGATCTATGCTTGGAATCACAACCAACCAATACTTGATTACCAGGTCACAGAACTCCAACGATAAAAAACAGGGAAGCAGAACTAGAGGAGTGAAATCTCTGTATGTATATGAGGTGAGGTGAGGTGAGATCAGGCAAAGTAAAACTCCACATACAGACATGAGTAGATGCACAACATAGCAAAAACTTAAGCAAGCAGAAACCCATCTTTCCACATTCATGTACCTCAGCAGAAAAATTGTGTAACTCACTTCTGAATGGGCAGCACCAGCTATATATGCATGGTTTCTCCAGTTCAACACAAAACACCAAGCTCCATCATGCTAACATAACATATTCAGGTGGGAATTCAGTATGACAGGACAACATGCTCCCTTGTAGTAACAAGTAGTACGTACTAATAATGTCTACAACTCCATGATTGGAATCACAACCAACCAAATGGGAGTCCATACTTGATTAACCAAGCAAGATTATTTCAGCCATCGACTAAGATAAGCCACACTAAAGATGAAAGGAAGAAAAGAGACAAAAAACACAAGAGTTATATGTTCAGTCGGAAGCCTGCAGGACAAACTGTTACACTTAATTACTCTAGAACAAACAGGAATTCAGAACAAACAACCAGGAATTATATAGCATATGCACTTGTTCGTCTTGTACAAGGAGAAGCTCTCACAACTCACAAGCAGTCCAAAAGAAACAGCAAGCACAATATAATGCCTGATTCAGGGACACAACTTTAATTTAGGGAAGAACTCCCACACACACACACAAAAAAGGGGGGAAGCAGAACTAGAGGAGTGCAATCTCTATATATGAGATCAAGCAAAGTAAGATTGTAAAAAAAAAGGTGTGGAGATCAGGCAAAGTAAAACCCTGCATACAGAGAGACACAGGGTAGTTGAAGTTTCGTTGCAGAACATAGACAAAAATTAAGCAAGCACAAACCCCTCTAGTCTTTTGACATTCATGCATCTCTTGTCAGCTAATAGATAGAAAACATATATAGGGGGTCACCCAATCAATCTTATTCTCACTAGTAGCAACATATATAGATATATAAGTAGGTAGTTCAGTTTCGATTAAAGGGGTACTAGAAAGATAGATTAGAGTTCCTTACATTCATACTGGACAGATATAAAACTTGGGAGCCATGACAATATATATATATATATATCCTTGGCCGCTTTCATTTTGGGCGACATGCAGGAGCCTAGCAATGGGCTCCTTAAGGGCATGCTGACTCTTTTTTTTCTCTAAGCTATGTGCTATGCATATTTTTTTCACTAAATCAATCGCATAAGACCTCGGATGGGGTGGAGGCACCAGGGACGGCGGCGTCGGGGCAAAGCTGCGGCACGGCGGCCGGTCTAGGGCGTAGCGGCAGCTGGCTACAGGAGAGATTTCATAGCCGCACCGGGAAGGAGGGAAGAGGGAGCGGGGGGCTTACCGGAGCGGGAGGGGTCCGCCGACCTGCGACGTTCGAACGCGGCGCGGTCGGTGGGGGTGGTCGCCGCCCTGGTCGTACGGACTGGACCCGAGTCGCGTCGGGTCGAGTCGAGCTGGCTCGTGCGCGTGCCGCCTGTCGAGGGGCGGTGTCGAGGAGGCGGGGCAGCGGGGCAGCGCCGTCGGGAGAGGAGAGGGGAAGGGGATCGAGGGCGAGGGCGAGGGGCGGCGTCGAGGCGGCGGGGCAGCGGCGTCGGGAGAGGAGAGGGGAAGGGGATCGAGGGCGAGGGCGAGGGAGAGAGAGGGGATCGATAGGCTTGGCCGGGAGGAAGAATGGATGGGCGGGGGCGGCACAATACTAATGGCGCACCACCCCTCGGTGCGCCATAAGTACATCCATGCTAATGGCGCACCTCACCCTGGTGCGCCATTAGTATTTTTTTGATTTCTGCTCGAGCCAACAGGTTATCTACCACCTGACCTAATCCACATCAAATCCCTCTACTAGCTCGACTGGTCAGCAACCAGTTCTCACACCAGGAGGTCCTGGGTTTGATTCCCACGCTTCACAATTTTTTTATCCATTTAAAAAGCTGTTTGATACTTATTTGTGTTTAAATATGTTCAAACTTGTTTAAATCATAACAGTAATATTTTTTTTATAAGTCAGTAATAATTTTTTTTAAAAATATCATCAAACAGTAATGCCGGTGGAGCGGGGGAGGGTGCGGGGGGTCGGCGGCGGCGGTTGAGTAGGGGAGGGGTGCGGGGGGTCGGCGGCGGCGGTTGAGTAGGGGAATCGAGGGTGCGGGGGGTCGGCGGCGGCAGTTGAGTAGGGGAATCGAGGGTGCGGGGGGTCGGCGGCGGCGGCCGGTGGACCGGGGGGTGCTCGGCGGTGAGTGGGACCGGATCTGGCGAGGTGGGATAGCGATCGAGATGGAGGGGGATCGAGATCGAGTGTCCATGAAATTTAAAAATATTCATGATAGTTCAAAAAGTGCCCATGAAATACAATCGAGAAATGAAGGCTATGATTTAATTAAATACAATCTTCTTGCCCTTCTTTTTCGCAAATGGAGTTCTTCTGTGGAACGGACGTCCTTTAGGTAGGGTGGTCCTGCTTCTTCTTGTGGTGTATGCTGCTACTTCATAATCGTCGTCATGTTCGATCCTCGGGTCGCCGTACTTGTCGAAGTCTTGCTCATTGGCTACTCCATCCATTCCGATGATCTTCCTTTTGCCTCTCCTCACGACAACACGACTGGGCTTTGACGGGTCGGTAATGAAGAAGCATTGGTCCACTTGGGAAGCCAGTACCCATGGCTCATTTTTCGCGGTGACGTTTGCGCCCGCGGTCTTGGATTTGGCTTCGGGTATAACCATGGTGGTGAAATACCGGTCTTCTTTTAGGACGCTCTTGGCCCATCTAACACGGAACATCGGGACCTTCTCTCCAGCGTAGCTCAGCTCCCAGATCTCCTCGATCCTTCCGTAGTATCTGTCCTTGTCGTTACCGGTGTAGGATTCCATCGTTACCCCGGAGTTCTGATAACCATCGCTCTTCATGTCCTTGGCCTCGGTGTAGAATGTGTAGCCGTTGATATCGTACGCCTCATAGGTCATCAGGTTGTGCTCGGCGCCCTGTGACAAGGCGAATATGAGTTGTTCTTCCGCGGAAGAATCCTCATGTAAAGGGTACGACAGAAGCTTCAGCTTGAACCAACGCGTGAAACATGAGTTGTGCTCTTTGAGTATATCTCCGTACGTCCTCTGTTGGCCTCGGTCATTGTACGTCTTCTTAATAAAGGTTTTGTGCTCTACAACCCAAGGATCGACCACGTCTATTTGTTGTAGCGCGACTAGGTTTGCTCTTTCAAAGTCGGCGAGTCGACCCTCGAAGTCGACATGCATTTCACGGCGACCCTCACGGTGACCCCATCCAGCGAGCCTGCCGAGGTGCCTGTTGACGGGCAGACCAACGGGGTTCTTGATGCCTAGATAATTCGTGCAGTAGGAGATACACTCTTCGGTCAGAAAGCCCCTGGCTATGCTTCCCTCTGGACGTGACATGTTGCGAACGTATCCTTTGATGACACCATTCATCCTTTTGAACGGCATCATGCTGTGCAGGAACGTCGGCCCGAGTTGGATGATATCCTCCACTATATGGACCAGCAGATGCACCATAACGTCGGAGAATGCGGGCGGGAAGTACATCTCAAGCTCGCATAGTATCACCATGATCTCTTCCTGTAGCCTTCTGAGTTGCCTCACGCCAATCGACTTCCAAGAGATGATGTCGAAGAAGTTGCATAGGCCAAATAGCGTTTCACGGACGTGCGCGTCCATGATCCCACGGATTGCAACTGGAAGTATCTGCGTCATCAGCACGTGACAGTCGTGAGACTTCATCCCGCTGAACTTCTGCTTCGCTGGGTCTAGGTATCTGCTTATCTTCCCCGCGTAACCGTAAGGAAGTTTTACTCCTAGGAGGCAGGTGAAAAACTGCTCGATCTCCTCCTGACTTAGAGTGAAGCACGCGGGAGGGTAGTCATTTCCAGTCTTCTTGGCCTTTTTGCCTTTGCGACGACTTTCTGTGTCCTGCTTCGCCTCATCATCATCATCATATATAGCGTGAAGCTCCTGCCTGATGCCCATTGATTTCAAGTCCGCCCTTGCTTTCGGCCCATCTTTGGTCCTCTCTGGCATGTTGAGCAGGGTACCAAGCAGACTCTCGCACACGTTCTTCGTGATATGCATGACATCAAGGCTGTGAGGCACACGGTGGATCTTCCAGTACGGCAAGTCCCAGAAAACAGACCTCGTTTTCCATACCTTCAGCAGCGGCTCTGGTGCCTTTCGCTTCTTTCCCGGCTCGGGCGCCTTTTGCTTCTTTCCCGGCAGTGGGCAGTCTTTCCAATTTTTCAACAGCTTGTCTATTTCCTCGCCGCTCCTCGTACACGGGCGTTTTCGGGGTTCGGTTTCACCATCGAACAGATCCTTGCGTTTCCTCCACGGGTCATCGTCGCGAAGCCACCTTCGATGTCCCATGAACACGGTTTTCGAAGACCCGGGATCTCTATCTAGCTGGCGACATGTTGTGTCATCCATGCACCTTACGCATCCAGAAAATCCGTGGACTACCTGCCCCGCGAGATATCCGTAACCGAGATAGTCGTGCACCGTCGTGAGCAGTGCGGCTCTCATAGGGAAATATTCTTTCTCTGCGGCGTCCCACGTATTGGCTGGCGTTTTCCACAGCGTGTCTAGCTCCTCCTTCAGCAGCCCCAGATACAGATTGATGTCGTTCCCTGGTTGTTTCGGCCCTTCAATTAGCATACTCATGTGAATGTACTTCCTCTTCATGCACAACCAGGGGGGAAGGTTGTACATCCACACAAACACAGGCCAGGTGCTATGTGTGCTTCTCTGGCTGCCAAACGGATTTACTCCATCGGTGCTCGCGCCCAGCACGATGTTCCTTGGATCCTTCCCAAATTCTGGGTATTCAAAATTCAAAGCTTGCCACTGGCTTGCATCCTTAGGGTGACTCAGCATCTTGTCTTTTTTATCTATCTCCAGATCATTTGCGTCATCTTCTCGCTTCTTCTCCTCCCTATCCGCGTGCCAACGCACGAGCTTTGCTACCTTAGGATCCACGAAATACCGCTGCAGACGAGGAGTGATCGGAAAGTACCACACCACTTTTCGAGGAGCTTTCTTCCTCTTCTTGTATCGAGTGACGCCGCACATCGGACATATGGTAGACTCCGCGTGCTCGTCCCGATAAATGATGCAATTGTTCATGCACACATGGTATTTCACATGCGGTAAATCCAGAGGACACATGATTTTCTTCGCCTCCTCCAAACTGGTCGGGCACTTGTTCCCCTTTGGAAGACGTTCGTGCCAGAATGACATGTTCTCGTCGAAGCATGCGTCGGTCATTTTGTGTTTTACCTTCCTCTCCAGAGCCATGAGCGTTACTTTCAGGCGGGTATCCTCGGGCCTGCATCCTTCATACAATGGAGTAACCGCGTCTAACTCAAGTTGATCCACCTTGGCTTTCTCTCGGGCGGCAGCTCTTGCGTTATCCTTCTGCTTGAGAAGCAGCTCTTGAATATAAGGGTCCTGCACCCAGCCCATCGATGGTCCACCGTCGTCTGCTCCGCCGGCATCATCATCTTCATGATCATGTCCGTCGTCTGCTCCGGCATCTTCCTCATCATCATGCCCATCGTCTACGTGATCATCTCCTGGGGATTCTTCGTCTTCTCGCCCGCCCGAGCCGCGGTAGTTGTCTTGCTGCCCTTCCTCATTTCTTGCCCGGCCCCCATGGACAACTTCATAGTCATCTTCATCACCTTGCCACCAATAGCCATCCATGAAACCACGCAAGAGCAGGTGGTCCCGCACCTGCCCGGAATCCGGGTCTGCAATAAGGCTCTCCAGCTTGCATCTTCGACACGGACATCTTATCTCCGTCTCGTTCTTTTGAAGCATCTCGGCCTTCGCGGACCTCAAAAACCTATTCACGATGCCTTCGGTCATCGTGCGGACCATGGTCGCCTGCGGGGTAGAGCAAAACGATATTTTAGAACAAAGAAAAAATTTGGCATGACTTTCCCTAAAAATAGGACCAAAAAGAATGCTTAATGCCAAAATTATCGCCGAAACGGAAATGAATCAACATTCCGGCAAAATATTGGCAACTATCGCATTTCAAATACCGGTACACCTCCAAACACAAACACATATGCAACACCACAAACATATGCAACACCACGAACATACATAGATCTAGCTAGGCCATAAAAAGTGCATGTGCACATTGTTGTAGGGAGAACAACATAAATATAGCTTCCCCCCTTACTTACCTATTAAAACAAGGTAATTTAACCACTTAATTTGAATGAATCTATGGTGGAAATGAGGTGAAAAAGAGGAGGCACCCGAGACAAGGAGGAGGTGGAGAGAATGAAGTGGGGAGAAAGTGAGTGTGGGAAGGAGAGGCTGCCCAAAATATCTTGTTGCTGACCACTTACTAATGGCGCACCAACAACAAATGCGCCATTAGTAATCCAGGTTACTAATGGCGCACCAACGTCTGATGCGCCATTAGTAATTTTGCAAAAAAAAACATACTAATGGCGCACTGATACAGAGTGCGTCATTACTAGTTTGAACTAGTAATGACGCACGGTGGAGGAGTGCGCCATTAGTAGTTTTGCAACAAAAGGAATAAAAAATATAATTAAAAAAACAACATTAGTGGCGCACTCTGGGATGAGTGCGCCATTACTAGTCAACTAGTAATGGCGCACTGTGTCTGGATGCGCCATTAGTATGTTTGGACAGGCGCGCTAGTTCAAATTTTTTTTGGTACTAATGGCGCATCCTAGGCCTGGTGCGCCATTAGTAGTTTCAACACTAATGGCGTATCAGAAGGTGGTGCGCCATTAGTATATACTAATGGCGCACCTCTTATCTGGTGCGCCATTAGTGTCAATCGCATCTATAGCCCTTTTTCTAGTAGTGAACCATTTGGGAAAGAAACATAGGGATATTAAGACGATGGCATGCAGTTCCTTCCATACAGTGGCGGAGGTAGAGTGAGGACAGGGTGGGCCATGGCCCACCCTGAGATTGGGAAGTGTACTTTATACCATAGCAAAAAGGCTAAAAAAATAAAGAAAAACTAAATTTACATGCACAGTTGCACTGTTGGCCCACCCTGGCCTAGTGGGCTAGGTCCGCCACTGCTTCCATATAGACAAAAGAGCAATAAGCATAATGAGGCAATGCTATGTTGGATTTGGGAGGGAGGGGGGTATGCAAGAGGGCGGTCAATGTACATATAATGCTTGTTGGGTATCTCCTTATGTGGCTTGATCCAACAGTAAAAAATAAGAAGTGAAATCAAGGGTGCTAGTATATATGCATTATGAAATAAAAAACTACAACTTTCCGTGCACCAACGATTTGGAAACAAATGAAAGTATATTCAACCAATGTCAGTGGTTTCTTCCATGCCAGCAATGGAGCATCAAGCTTATAATTAGGCATGTCTCCCCATGGAGTGGAAATGGTACGTGGCTCCCAATGAGGTGTCACGCGCCGAGAAACGGAAAGAAATAACAATAAATATATAGACAGAGGATTAAAATAAAGTTGAAATGGACGGGGATAATCGGAGGTGTGTGTGTGTGGGGGGGGGGGTTGGGGATAACGAATGTAGGTGCTCATCTACAAATAACAGAACGTGACCGGAGGTGGAAGGATCTACGTTGTGACATGGGTGACCATTATGTAGCAGTTTTTAGTTTGGTCTCACATGTGTAGTTAAAAAATCGAAACAAAGATGGCCGACTTACAGATATATTAGGCATGCCTTATTAGTGGACAACATATTTCCACATCAGACAAGGTGCAATGTAATAGAGGTGCTACCTCCTCCCCAAGAAAAGTCTAGGGTTCCCCTCTTTCCTGCCGGAGCCGTCGTCGGTCTGCCTCGTCTCCTGTGGCCTTAGGGCCATGGCGGCACAGTAGATCTCGGCCCTTGCCTGCGAGAGGACTCTGTTTTCAGTTGTTCCTTCATGTTTTGTTAGGGTTTGTGTCCTGCTCAGGATGACGAGACGGCGGCGGCTCCCTGAAGATGGAATAAGGTTCTCCCCACCTAGCTTCCGTCTCAATGGTGTGTCTAGCACCGTCAGTGGGCGTGTGGACATGTGTCTCCGGCGGATCTGTCCTTGGTGGATTTGCTCGGATCTGGTTGTAGTTCATCTACGTTTATGTGTTTTCAGGTTGGATCCTTCATTGGCGGTGATTGCTGTGTGGCTACGCTGGTCCTATGGGGCCTTAGCACGACGACTTCCTGACTGTCCACTAGAAGAAGTTGTGCCCGACTCCGGCGAGGGAGGGGCAATGACGAGGGAGCAGCTTCGGCTCGCTTCAGTGCTTGTAGTCGTCTCTAGGTGGTCTACGGTTCTGGATGTAATTTGTATTATTTCTGATGTTGTATTGTCATGATTGAAAATGAATAGATTGGAAGTTTTCTCACAAAAAAGAAAAACCAAAACAAAGAACATTTTTGCGCCAAGATTTTGGAGCCAATGCGAAGTATACTGACTTAGACAATGATCTCAAGCAATCCTTTCTAGCTTTTCCCCCTTAATTTCAATACAAAATCCATTTTGAAATGGTACCTAACATTGGTAGATCTGCCTAGCTAGAGTAAATTGCACAAAACCACCACAATTATGCAGAAGTCATCAAACTGCATGTTTTGTGGTGGTTTTTTCCTGAAGAATTGATAACTTTGACTCAATGTGGCGGTTTTTTGCAATTCACTCGGCTAGCTAGCATGAGCATATAGCATAGACAAGCATAAACGAGATGATGATGGATGGAATCGTGAATCAGGCGGCAGCGTTGGTTGTCCTGGGGACGTACTTGCGGAGCCAAATCTCACGTTGTCCGATGGAGATCCTGACGACCCTCTTGCCGTTGAGTACGAGCTTCACAATCGCCTCCGTCTTGAAGATGATCCGGCCATACATGGGCATGTGGCCTCCCTTGGTCTTCTCCATCAGCACCCTCACCACGCAGTCACCCCACTTCCTGCACCCACGCACCTCCAATCATCAGACACGATGCAGTTCCAATCATCGTGCATGCATATCTTAGTAGATAAGTGCTTGTGTTTGTGTATAAACTTATTCAATAGATCGAGACATCTAGTAGTGTATCTAAGTGCACACTTACTGCCTGAAGTACTCGAAGATCTCCTCGCGGTGGAGGGCATTTCCCTTGGAGAAGGTGATGAACATGGAGCGGCAGTCCTCCGGCATGGCCACTGGTTGGGAGATGTAGGGTGCCGTGAGCTCCGGCGGGATGACCATCAGCCCTGTCTCGGACCTCCGGAGCAGGACATGCAGGCGGTCGTCAAATACAAACTTGCCGGCACTGTCGAGGAAGTGGGCGACGCCGCGGACAACGAGGTCCTGGTGAAAGGCAAAGAAGCCCGGCTCGATGTGGACACCGCCTTGCATGCAGAGTGCAGAGATGAGCGGGATGGGCGGGAGCGCAGGCACCTGGTGGCGGAGGCAGTCGAGGACGGCGTTGGCCTCTTCGGGCGCCATGGCTGGGACGTGGTGTATGGCGGAGATGGTGCCCTGGTCCAGCCACACCAGCAGCGCCACCGCGTTCTGGGCTTTCTCCGGGCTGCCGCACACGGACAAGAACCGCTCGTATGCCTGCCGTGCGACGTTGTACATGTACAGCACCTCGCGCACCGTCATCGCCGCCATGGTTGCTCTTGCACCGGCCGGCTGGAGAAGAGGGGATGGATGGCCGGCCTTAGAAGAGAAGCTAGCAAGAGCGGAGCTGGAAGGGGTGATGGGTCGATGGGGAATGGACCGATATTTGTATCTGTTCCGGCGACGCGGCTGCGCTCCGGCCGATGGAAGGTTTAATGAGGTGCCAAAAATGGGCTAGCGGGAAACAGCTCTCTTTGAATCAATTGCTCTTTGTTCGTTAGTTGGTTTTACATCCTCTTATGTTTTCAGTTCGTTTTACATCCTAAAAAGTATACATGTGTATCCTGCTAAATTTGCACTCCCTTTTTCCTTGGTACTGGTTAATGTTATGCTCACCATTTTTCTTGTTCCTTTTCTAGGTTTTCTTCGGGTTTTTGTTTTCTTTGTTTCCTTTTCTTTTTGCACCGGGTTTTCTTCGGATTTCTCGTTTTCTCCATTTTCTTCTCTTTTGTTTCTTTTGTTTCTTTCCTGGTTTTTATTCTTCCCTCGTTATACTTCGGTTTTCTTTGCCTTTCTGATTGGTTTTCTTTGTTTTCTTTCGTTTTTCTTCAACACATATCTATTTTTTATTGTGTTTGTTCTGTTGTTTCTTGCTTTCTTTTGTTTATTTGTAGTTTTCATATATCTTAACTTTTTATTTTTTTTGGTCGTTAGGCTTCAGAGTTTTTTCAGGTACTTTCTCTTTGGTTTCTCCTTTGTTTCTTTCATGGTTTTCCAAATATTAACATTTTTTGAATACCTGTTTTATATTCACATATTAACTTTTTTAAATATGAGCTTAACATTTTTCTAATACTTGGTCAACACATTTAATATTTCTCAAATACTTGTTTATTTTTTTCCAAACGCAACATTTTCTGAACACATGGTTCAATTTTTTTCACACGCATTGTTTATTTTTTGTATACATGAGGAACATTTTATTTATACACATTTAACATTTTTCAAATGCTTGGTTAATTTTTTTTAATATATGGTCACATTTTTCTACAGATTTTTAAATTTTTTAAAATGCTTGATTAACATTTTTCAAATAGAAGATTAACATTTTTTTAATACAAGGTCAACATTTTTTCTGTACAAATTTTAACATTTTCAAATGATTGATTAACGTTTTTCAAATACAAGTTTGGCATTTGTTGAATACATGGACAACATTTTTGCTATACACATTAAAAAAATTCAAATGCTTGATTAATTTTTTCGATATAATTGTTTAACATTTTTTAAATATATTATCAACTTTTTTACACACATTCTACATTTTTTGTATACATGAGAAACATTTTGTTTATACACATTTCACATTATTCAATTGCTTGGCTAAGAATTTTTCCATATATATTATGTAATTTTTTAAATATATTTATTCAGATTATGCAGATGTATAACCTAAATAAAATAAACAAAAAAAATGTGAAAAACACGAGGACGTGGCCTCCCGCGAGGTTCGGCCGTCCCATTTTTTGAGGATCCTGATGGGAGAGCACGCTAGATGTCGCTATAAGCAAGATATAGCGCTGCCTCCGATTAGATTGCGACCTAGCGACAATGGCAGAGCTTTGGCAAGACCATGCTGGGCCAATGCCTCCTAGCCTAAGATTTTTCTTTTTCTTCTGAATACCCTTGTTAAATGGGCTAAACCTTTACAAAAACCAGTTTAAAACTTGTTTTGCTTGCCCTCCCAATCCATTTACCGACTAGTATTATGGCCCAAACTCCGCTACTGGCGAGCTAAGCCTGTGTAGGAGTCCATTGTCCGTTCAACCACCACGGTGTCCAAAAAACAAGGCCTAACAAAGTGGGAAACAACCTAGACTCCTAGAGTTCATCATGTGGATTGGTTTGGTTTCACATCATTGTGTGCACTAGTAAGTAATACATGCATTGCACGTGAAAACTTAAATAATCAAAGTATGACCAAATTCGGACATATTTTATTGTAATAAGTGTATAATGTTTTAAGGCACATGGATGAACTATAAGATGCATATTTAGTTCTTTTAGTCCATTCCACAAAAAATATCACATTATAGCTACAAAAAACTTGAAAACGTCATGGTATGTACTAAAAACACTTGGGTAAAAATATATCTAGCACATTTTTCTATAGGAAGTGTCTCTTTTAGGTACTTCATATTAATTAAATTTAATATAAAAGACATAAATACCTAATGTTGCATCACAAAGATAAGTAAGATTTATGATGTACATCTATAGCCTTGAATACAAAATATAATCACAAAAGGAGAAAAGCAATGACAATTCTGATGTCTTCCTGATTTTTCTTCTCATGTTTATTTAACTACGCTCTTCAAGTTCTCTGGGTTACTTCGCTACAAATAATGTTTTAGATGGAAAGAAAAAATAGTTTATGATACTGATACCACGTTCTTTCTTAAATAACGTTATTGGTATGGGTGCACTGTATTTTTATGTGGCCTACCAAATTTGGAAAAGATATACAATACAATAGACATAGCAAGGAAAACAACTCCATATATCAACAAAGGATAGAAATGGTGCGGCAATGCGCAGCTTTGCTTCTAGTATTAGTCTGCTGTACCAGGGTGTCGATATGTCAAGATGTCAACAATGATGGTGTTAGAGCCAAAGTGCTAATAATGTATTGTCAAACTAGTGTGAGTGATTAGGACGTTTCCCTCCTCCATGTCTCACTTCTCACGGTCAACACAAACAAGTTCAGGGAGGCTATCTTTCTCATTATTTTGTATAATAGATTTTAAAATGTATCTCTTCTCTTCAGTCATATATTTTTTTCCCTAATAGGACACCATGTTCTTGTATGAAGCCCATGAGAATTCTTCACAGATATGTTTCATGGGAGTATAATCATGAATCCTATTTTATAGTATGAGTGTTTCTCCCCATCTCATCACTCGTTTGTTCTGTGCCTTTTCTATCTCTACAATTCTTGTTTGTCTCTCAAGTGACCATCTTCGACAAGGTTAGTGTAAGAAGTGGATATGTTCTCTATGGTGCTTTTGATTCATGACTCATTTTCTGAGTCGGCCGGGTCCACAGGTTCGGTATGATCTAGCTGCACCTTGATGACCGACAAGTATATGGGATTAACCTTATTCCTTTCGATAAGTAAGAGTGTCGAAACCAACGAGGAGCAGACGAACGAATTGATAGGTAGTTTTCAGCCAGGTTTCACTACAAGTGTTGTAAGATAGTTTTGATAGATATTTGATAGCAAGATAAATAGTAACAAGGTAACAAGTAACAAAAGTAACAAAGTGCAGCAAGTGTCACAATCCATAATTGTGCTAAGGACAAGCTGTGGTGTTTTTTATAGTGAGTAGCCTCTCTTGAGGACACACCGGAATATTGCCAAGTTCCTTTCACCACGATTCATTGAATTAACATTCATTGTCTTGATAAGTGTTATGTGGGTGAACCGGAGCTAAGGTGTTGTCCTAACTTGAACGATAACCTACTTATGATTATACTCTCCAGACAAGCATCCACAAGTACAATAGAAGTAATTAAGATAAATCTAGCCATAACATTAAACAATTGGATCCAAAACAACCCCTTACGTAATAATTCACAAACTAGGGTTTGAATTTCTATCACTCCCGCAACCCATCATCTACAAACTAACTTATCAATGCCTTCCCCTAGGACCAAAGATGTGAATGGTCATGTAGTCGATGTTCACACAACACCACTAGAGGAAGAATAAGAAAACATAATATCGAAACATGAACGGGAATTAACTTCACACGATTACTAGTAACAAGACTTCTTCCATGTCCTCAAGAACTAATGGAATGAATCACAACTCATCAAATTAATCATGATTAGTGGGTGTAAATATATGATTAAAATTCTAAACATATTAATCTTCCACCAACAAAACCATAAGCATGAACTACAGGATGTAATAAACACCTACAAGCACTCCTAGGTACCAATCTGAGGTTTGATACAACGATTGAAAACGAGAAGAACTAGGGTTTGGAGATGAGATGGTGTTGATGAAGATGATAATCCCCAGATGAACGGAGTGTTAATGATGAAGGCTTCGATTCCCCCTTCCTGATGGAAGTTTCCTGGCAGAATCGCTCTGCCCGAGAGAAAAAGTGTTTCGTCGAAGTTCCGCCTCGCAGATTTTTATGATTTTTTCTAGGGAAAATGTGATTTTGTAGCCATAGGACATCGGGAGATAAGTCACCATGGGCCCACACGACATGCCCTAGGATGGCATGCCACCAGGACGTCTGGAGCCCTAGCGGGTCCCCTTTTGCCCATTAGTTTTTGCTCCATAATTCATCATATATTTTGAAATAATTCTCCTAAAATCCACGCTGCATTTTGAGGTCCGGAGAATCAACTTCTCTTTTGTTGCATTTTCAGGTCAGATTTGTCCACCAATCACCGTCTCTTTGTTTTCCTTGTATTTTAAGAGAGACAGGGCATTAGAATTGCATCATATTGTGAAATATATCATTTAAATAGGATAAATTATACTAAGAAATAGTGATGCAAAATGGACGTATCAGCTTCCCTGAGCTCTCCGCTTGTCCCCAAGCGAATACCGAGCTCATTAAAGTTTATGGAGAGAGGTGTCGATAATAAAAAAATACGGACATGACAACATCATATTTACTAACACCATTATATATCATAAACAACAACTCTTCATCATAAAACTTCTCATGATCAAGTAGCAATCCATTCACATGTTAATGTGCAAACAATAAATTCTCTTGAAATCCAACAAACTATGTTCTCAGTTATTAAACAATTACAATTCATCTTATTTTTTCAAAAGAGTCTATGTAAGATCTTTTTTAGCAAACTTCACATACTCAAGTATCATATAGTCTTCTAATGATTGCGGACACTCAGAAGCATATTATTAGAACCAATAGTTTCAATCAAACACAAAGAAAGATAGGGGTTTAATGATGCACCACTCAACTTACTTGTCACAAGGATAATTGTCAGTGGTAATAACTCATGATCATATATATTCAACTGGATATATGTGCCTGGATCATTCCCCAACATAGTGCAATGTTTGCCAAGTGGAGAATATTTTAGGTTGGAATAAGAGAAGTTGACTCAAACATAAAAATAAAGTTGATGGAAAGGGTAAAATGAAAGACCGTTCGTAGAGGGAAGCAGAGGTGTCCATGTGCTTTTGAGTTGGATGTGTGAGTTTTTAGTGAAAAAGAACATCGCTTTAACATTGCCCGTGTGATAGTAATCATTATTTCTCTTTTATTACTTTACCATCACAAGTTCATACAAAGATTATTTGCCTTCCAATTTTTATTGCATCCATTGATGAAAACTTACTTGAAGGATCTTACTCAATCCATAGGTAGTTATAGTGGATTTTTTGGGAAAAAACTGAGTTTAGGGTTTTTGGATGCACAAGTGGTATTCCTCCTTAGTGTGGACGTATTTGGCTAGCAAAGATTATAAACAAATACAATATGTTGGAGGATCCACAATATAAATTCTATGTAAATATAGATAAACATAACTCATTACATTGTTTTTCTTGTCCAACACCAACTATTTGATCAAGCGTGAAAATATTCATTGAGGGTTCACAATCAGAAAATATGTCCAAGATAATATATTTGCATGTGAAATTTCTCTTCATTGTACTAATCTTTCATGGATTGTTCCAATGACCAATGTTTCATTTGTTAAATTTCAATAGATTTTACTTCCTAAACCCAATGTGAAGACACTACTTCCCATAAGATCAGCATATGAAATTGAATTGCAATGCTAGGATACACAATAAAGAAAAAGAAAACAAGATACTCATGCTATTAGTTATTATAGATACTCTCACCAATGGATACAACAAACCCATGAAGGGACAATAGCACACATTGTAATCAATTTCATACTACAACTTTTACTATACCACAATAATAGATAATAATAATGATAAAGGTTGTGATACGATACTAGGGCACCTCCCCCAAGCTTGCAACAAGCCAAGGGTGGTGCCCATACCCAAGTACTCAAGTTTCCTTGTTTGGTGATGGCAGTGGTGATGGAACACGCTTGTTATCCTTCCTCCAAGGCATATGTTCTCCATCAAGAAAAGAAAAGGTGGTCTCCGGGATCTTAAAATTTGCAGCCAAACCCATCATCTTGAACTTGGTTTCATACTCATAGTTTTGATTATGCAGATCACAATTTTGAGCTTGGAGATCTTCAAGTTTCACGTGGAGGCGATCAATTGCTTCCCAAGTCTTGGCACTATCTCACTTCTGTCACGGAGAAATTCCGTGACCATGATGTGGCTTGCATCTAGTCCACGCTCCACCATCCTCTGTCACTTGAAGAGTTCTTGCTCCACGTCCCTGAGCCTAGCCTTCTCGTCTCCTTCCTTCTTGGGCCCTTCAATATCCTTGATGTGCAACACCCCATCCCTATACTCCAAGGTTTTGGGATGCATCATAACCTTCACAAAGAACTGGTCCTTTGAGGAGCTTGATGACGACATAGCGATGTAGCTCCTGGAACCCTGGCAGAAACAAGGTCAAAACAAAAACAGGAGGAAAACTTGTGATACATATATTAAAACATCCGAGGGAATTTATAGGAATTTTTCATGTGAAAAACAAGCATACATGAAAGATACGGAGTCTGGAAGGTCTACGGGGGCCCCACACGTCCACACGGCGCGCACTAGGGGGGAGCCACCAGGGCGTGTGCACCCCTGGTGCACCCTAGTCTCCTTCTTTTTTCCAAAAATTATTAAATATTCCAAAAGTGACATATATATATATATATATTATTTTATGAATTTTTAAAGTCAGTATACTTATCGTACCACGTACTTATTCCTTTTACTGGTTCTCGAGGCTTCGCGGATGGTTTCTTCTATGGATTCTTCCGGTCTAATTACTTGAGTAATGTCCTAATCTATGTTAATGGGATTACCTATAGTATAATGTTTTAATCTTTGCCCATTAACTAACTTTGGTTTATCTTCTTTGGCGTTATTGATCTTGATACCTCCGGAATGGTAAACTTCTTCGATGATATATGGACCTTCCCACCTGGAAAGAAGTTTGGCTGCAAAATGTCTAAACTGAGAATTGTACAAAAGAAATTTATCAGTAATGTTAAAATGCCATTTCTAAATCCTTTTATCATGCTATATTTTAACTTTTTCTTTGAACAACTTGGCATTTTCATAAGCTTATGTTAACCTCTTTTCTCCAACAAGTTCAAAATCATAGTTAAGATATTTAATTTCCCAATAGGATTTATGGTCTAGCTAGATTGGTAAATGACATGCTTTTCCATAAACCATTTTAAAAGGGGACATCCCCATAGGATTTTCATAAGCAATTCTATATGCACAGACTGCATCATCTAGTTTCTTAGACCAGTTCTTTCTAGATTTATTAACAACCTTTTCCCAGATTAATATAATTTCTCTATTAGTTAACTCAACTATTGCAAGTTTAGCCCGTTAACAAGCACAATTAAATTCTATTTTAGCAGCTAAAGCTGATTCAAACGTATGGATTGGACTTTGTGAAAGAAAGAAAAAAACAGATTTAAATGCCCAAAAGCTGCACTGAGGAGCGAAGAAGAGTACACCAAGTCACTATAGACAAGTATAAAATCTCCACTCAATAGTGATCTACCATCTCTGCTGATAAACGACATGCCCGTTGATGGAGCCTTCATTGGCAGCATAGTAGTGACAAGCACAGAACCTTTCAATGGAGGTGTTTAGCCGCCCATCAGTAAAAGATGATTTTATAGTCATGGTGCGTGGCTCCAAATGAGGTGTTACATGCCAAGAAAAGACGGGTAAGAACTGGACTATGAGAGGACTAGAATAAGCAGAAATGGATAATGAAAATTAGAGGCGGGGCATTGTCGGAAGGTGTACGTAGATATGGTCAGTGCCCAAACAATGCCACCGCGGGATCTATGCCATGACATGGGTGGTCGTTGTATAACGATGATTGCTTTTGCTCTATTAGATATGCAATTTTGAATAAATAATTATAACTTTGTGCACCAAGGTTTTTGGAGAGTAAGCAAAGGATACCTAGGTGACATGTGGTTTCTTCAGTGGCAGCATGGAAGCTGCAAGAGCACATGCAAGTATAGAAAACATACGACGCAAGTCAGACATGTCTAACGTGATTCGACCCAATAGTAAAAAGATATTTCATTATTATTTGAAACAATGTGCACAAAGCAGGGTGCATGTAAATATGCAATGTGAAATAAAAACCTAGAAGTTATGTGCACTAACCGTTTAGGAAAGAAACCGAAGGATATTGAGAAAATGGCATGCGGTTCCTTCCATACCGACAAGCGACAAAGGAGCAACAATCTTAATTAGACGGTGGTATGTTTGGGGATGGGGGTGGGGATATGTAAGCAGGTGCTCAATAGTGAAACAGTGGAACCCGACGATCTATATCGTGACATGGTTGACCGATGTATAACGATTGTACTTCTTGCTCGGTCTGATATGCAGTTTCAAATCACAATTAGGGACTTTTGCATGCCAAGGTTTTGTGTGTGTGTGGGGGGGGGGGGGTGGGGTGGGGTGGGGAGCCAATAATACCAAGCTGGCAAGGTAGGCAATGAAGTCACATGGTTTCTCCAATAATACCGATGCCACCAAAGATAAGGAGGAATAAGCTTTTCGTTCAGTCTCATGCGGTTCTTTATTTCTTCTAAGTTGTATCAAGCACAAACAATTAAACGACCTTGTATAGAACATATGACAAAGCACACGCAAGTATAGAAAATATATAATGCATGTGGGGTATGTATGTGGCTTGATCCAATAGTCGAAAAATAAGAAGTAAAAAATCAGGGGTGTCGACATATATGCAACGTGAAATAAAAACCTACAACTCGTGCACCAATTATTTGGGAAAGAAATTAAAGGATAATTAGACAACGGCAAATGTTCTTCCACGCCGACTAGCTAGCTTAATTAGGCATGCCTCCCTCTCTCAAGGAGCTAGGCGATGATGTGATCGCCCGTCAAGGTTCTGGTGACGCGACACCGCAAAGCAAAAAGGTTTTGGTGACCCGAAGGAGCTAGGCGATGACGTGATCAAATGGTTTCTTTAGTAGAGAATTAAGAGCAACTAACCTTTTCTTCCAATCTCAAGCACATCTTTCTTTCTTTTAAACACAGCATTACAAATCTTATTTGAAGTTGTACGCCACAAATCCATAATTGGTAGATCTGGCTATAATGACCATAGACGAAACAAGGATTATATGGATTCCTCGATCAGGCAGTGGCCTTGGTTGGCCTCGGGATATACTTGCGGAGCCAGATCTGACGATACCCGATGGAGATCTTGACGAGCCTCTCGCTATTGAGCACCAGCTTCACTATCGCCTCGGTCTTGAAGATGATCCGGCCGTACATGGGCATGAGGCCTCCCTTCGTCTTCTCCATGAGCACCCTGACCACGCAGTCACCCCACTTCCTGCACCCATGCACCTCCAATCATCAGACATGATCATCATGCATGCATGCAGATCTGAGTAGATCCACCTATATAAACTTAATCAATAGTTCTAGACATCGAGTAGAGTGTATCTCATTCTCAGTGCACACTTACTCTCTGAAGTACTCAAAGATCTCCTCAGGGTGGGGTGGCATGCCCTTGGAGAAGGTGATGAACATGGAGCGGCAGTCCTCCGGCACGGCCACAAGCTGGGAGGTATAGGGCGCCATGAGCTCCGGCGGGTTGCCCACCAGCTCGGTTTCGGACTTCCGGAGCAGGACGTGCAGGCGGTCATCAAAAACAAACTTGCCGGCACCGTCGAGGAAGTGGGCGACGCCGTGGACGACGAGGTCCTGGTGGATGGCGAATAAAGCCGGCTCGATGCGGACGCCGCCTTGCATGCAGAGCGCCGAGATGAGCGGGATGCGCGGGAGCACGGGCAACTGGTGGCGGAGGCACTTGAAGACGGCGTTGGCCTCTTCTGCGACGACGGCGACGGCGTCGGGCGCCATGGCTGGGACGTGGTGTATGGCGGAGATGGTGCCCTGGTCCAGCCACACCAGCAGCGCCACCACGTTCTGGGCCTGCTCCGGGCTGCCGCACACGGACACGAGCCGCTCGTACGCCTGCCGCACGACGCTGTACATGTACAGCACCTCGCGCACCGTCACGGCAGTCATGGTTGCTCTGGTTAATTGGTTGCTTCCGCCGGCCGACCGGAGAAGGTAGCTAGCTAGCTCTAGCTAGGCGATGGATGGCCGGCCGGAGAGGAGCAAGAAAGAGATGATGGATTGATGGGTCGATGGGGAATGGGCCGGTATTTGTAGGTTCTCCTGCTCCTGGTACGGCGACGCGGCTGCGCTCCGGCCGGTGGAAGGGTTGATGAGGTGCCAACCATGAGCTGGCGGGAAACACTCTCTTTGAGTCCGTTTCGAACGCCTGCATGAACGTAGTTGCAATTCGTTCGTTGGCTGGTTTACATCCTTTTTTGATTTTTAGTTCGTTTTACATCCTATAAAACATATACACTGTCGTTTCTTAACCACTTTGGATGCGGCGCAACACTTGTATATCCTTCTAAATTTGCACTACTTTTTTGGGAGTAAATTGCTCAAAGCCAACATATTTGTGGCTAGGGTACTGAAAACTACTGCTTTTGCCAAAAATAACATGAGACCACCAACTCTGCGTCAAGTGAGTAACAAACTGCACTGATTCGATATTAAGCCGTGTCTAACAGCAAAACTGACGGGTGGGACCCGTCTTTCTGGGCTGATGTGGCGAAGACTAGTCCTAGTCAAAGTTTGACCCCATGAGCTGGATAGGGGGTCCCACTTGTCTGTCTCACACCTCCTTCTTCCTCAATTTTTTCACTCCCTAAACTTCTCGCCGGCTCCATCGGCAAGCCTGCCGGTAAGCCCCGCCTGACCTGAAGAAGGGGCGCCCGCCAGCAAGCCCCGCTCCGCGCCCGCCGGACCTGAAGGAGGGGCGCCCGCCGACAAGCCCCGCCCCGCGCCCGCCGGACCTGAAGGAGGGGCGCCCGCCGGCAAGCCCCGCCCCGCGCCACCGGACCTGAAGGAGTGGCGTCCGCCGGCAAGCCCCGCGCCGCGCCGCCGGACCTGAAGGAGGGGCGTCCGCCGGCAAGCCCCGCCCCACGCCGCCGGACCTGAAGGAGGGGCGCCCGCCGGCAAGCCCCGCCCCGCGCCGCCGGACCTGAAGGAGGGGCGCCCGCCGGACCTGAAGCAGGGGCGCCCGCGGCAAGCACTGCCCCACGCCCGCCTGACCTGAAGCAGGGGTGCCGGCCGGCAAGCCCCGCCCCTCGCCCACCGGACCTGAAGGAGGGTTGCCCGCTGGCAAGCCCCGCCCCATGCCGCCGGACCTGAAGGAGGGGTGTCCGCCGCAAGACCTTCCCCGCAACCGCCGAACCTGAAGGAGAGGCACCCGCCGGCAAGCCCCGCCGCGCGACCGCCTGACCTGAAGCAGGGGCGCCCGCCGGCAAGCCCTGCCCAGCTTCCCCCGCATGCCCGACCCGCCGCTCCTCCGGCTTCCCTCGCGGCGGCAGCACCACGCATGTCGGGGCAGTTTAAGGTCCGCCGCTTGCTGTTTCTCCCACGGCCGTCGCTTGCTGCTTGCTTCTGCTTCCGCCGCCGCTTGTTGATGTCCCGTCGCCACCGCTTGCTCCTACTCCGGCGGCCTCTGCTTGCTGCTGCTCTCGATGCCACCACTTGCTTATGCTTCCGCCGTCATCACTTGCTGCTGCTCCCGCCGCTGCTTGCTGCTACTCCCACGGCTGTCGCTGATCCACCAGCGACGAGGACGACAGCGCAAGCTCATCAGGGCAGATTAGAGGGGAGGAAGAAGGAGAAGAGGGGAAATAAAATGTGTGGCTGACAGGCGGGACCCCATCCACCTCAGCAGGTCAATACATTGACTAGGATTAGTCTTTGCCACATCAGCCCGACAGACAGGCCCCACCAGTCAGTTTCGTTGTTAGACGCGGCAAGTTCTGAATTAGTGCGATTTGTTACTTACTTGCCGCAGTGTTGGCGGTTTTTCGTAGTTTTCAGCAAAAGCGGTGGTTTTCTAGTACCCTAGCCATAAATGTGGTGGCTTTGAGCAATTTTTTTTTGGTACTGGTTAAATGTTATACTCGCCAGTGTTCACATGTTATACTTTTCTTTTCGATTTCATATACATACACATCATACACATACCAGTCACATTATTATTTCTTACTTTCTATATAAACTTTGTTTTCTAGACCCATCGACCACTTCCACCGCTCTAGCTACCTTTCCTGTTCATCCTCGACCCACAATGCATATATAGCATAATTGGTGCAAGCATCAAGTCGAGGCATCACTCAATCCGATTAGAGGGGTGCAACTACGTGCCGCCTGCAGCGAGTCCTAGCCACGGCTCACCTGCAGGGAGCACATCCTGATGGATTAGATTGGTTTCACATGCTTAGAGAAAACAGAGGATAACTAGTGAAAACTGAAGAAATAAACAAAAAACGAGAAACAAAGAAAACAAAGAAAACCAAACAAAAAAACAATGAAAAGGAAAAGGAAAAAAACTATGAAAAACCGAAGGCGACCATGCAAAATGGTGAAAACCAGAACCAACAAAGCTACAATAAATGGCCGACCTAGTAGAGGGGCTGCCAGAGGTGAGACGTAACTCTGCCTCGGAACAGACATATATAGCGTTGGCGCGATTAGATTGCGAGCTGCCCTTTTAGGCAAGATTGCGAGCTAGCTTTTTTTAGGCAAGTTTGCGAGCTAGCTACAATGACAGAGCCTCGAGAGGGCCATCCTAGAACCAAGCAGGAGTAGGGTTTTACACCGCGAGGTAGCCTGAACGATCTGGACTCCTCGTCTCGCCCGACCCGCTCCCGCGAGCGGGCGGGCGATACCCTACATCGGCCGCCGCCAGCCCCCACCCCTCCTTGATCCCCCCCGCCGCCGCCTGAGTGTGCCGCCGGGCAATGCAGACCTCCTTCCCCTAGCTCTAGGCCGGCAGCATGGTGGCGAGCCGGGTCTCGTGCTCGGGCTGATCTTGGCGAGGCCCGGGGAGAGTCGGAGTTGACCCTTCGGGTTGGTGTGCTTGGGCTCGATCCTGGTGGTGCCGGTGGGCGTGGAGGTTCTTCTCCTTGTGGGTACGGTGTGAGTTGGTGGTGGTCGGGGATCTGCTACAATTTCAGGCAGATCAGTGCTAAGAGCCATGGACATGGCGTCGTGCGAGCGCTCTCGGCGACGACCGTCGGGAGTCACGGGGTAGTGTCTTCTCCGGTCCACCGGGATTGGATGGAGACGCAGGCGTGGGTGCCTCCTATTGTGGAGGCGACGACCCATACTCTGTGGATGATGCCAGGCTAGGAGTGAAAGGAGATCCCTTTTACTCATCCTACCATGGTGGATGCAACGTGACGTGGATGGTTATTGGAGCCTTGGACATGGATGACGAGGTAGCGGCCCCGGATGGCGGTCCGCATGGTTGACTCTCCGGCGGGCACCATGGCGGCGGTGATGGCACTCTCTCTTGGTCGTGTGGGTGGCAAGAGGTGGTGTAGTGGGTGGCTCAAGAGACCTCGTTTAGGGACAAGGTGGAGTTGCAGAGCGAAAGCTCGGCGCTTTATCGCCAACAACGGCAACGCTCGCGGGTGCCATTAACTTCCTGAAGACGTCGCCGTGGTGCTCCTCTCCGTGTCCGGGTTCCGGGTGAAAACCTATGTCTATTGGGACTCGGCAACGGCGACGCCTAGTGCCGTTTTCCCTCCTGGGGGCGTTGTCGTGGAAGTTAGGTGCTATAGGGCTTAGGGTGGTGTTGTTCTTAGTTCTTCCTATACTCTATTTCGGTTGTGTAGCCATGTGCGTGTTGCGTGATCAGTTAGCCTGGGATCGGCATTGTTGGAGGGCTACCCCATCCCCTTGTATCGTTCGGTCGTGTACTCTGGTTGGTTGGTGCTTCATATATAAAGTGGGGCGAAAGCTTGTTTCGAGGAGGAGAGGGCCATCTTGGGACACTTCTTCCTAGCCTAAGATTCTTTTTCTTCTGAATACCCGTTGTTAAATGGGCTAAATCTGTACTAAAACCAGTCCAAAATTTGTTTTTTTTGCCCTCAAAGTCCATTTACTCACCGGGATCATGGCCCGAGCTCTGATATTGGGGAGATAAGTGATGGAAACATGCCCTAGAGTCAATAATAAAATGGTTATTATTATATTTCCTAAATCATGATAAATGTTAATTATTCATGTTAGAATTGTATTGACCTGAAACTTAAATACATGTTTGAATACATAAACAAACACCATGTCCCTAGCAAGCCTCTACTAGACTAGCTCGTTGATCAAAGATGGTTAAGGTTTAATGATGGACATGAATTGTCATTTGATAACGGGATCACATCATTAGGAGAATTATGTGATGGATAAGACCCATCCATTAATTAGCTTAGCATAATGATCGTTCAGTTTGCTGCTATTGCTTTCTTCATGTCAAATACATATTCCTTCAGCTATGAGATTATACAACCCCCAGATGCCGGAGAAATACCTTGTGTGTATCAAACGTCATAACGTAACTGGGTGATCAGAAAGATGTTCTACAGGTATCTCTAAAGGTGTTTGTTGAGTTGGCATAGATCGAGATTAGGATTTCTCACTCCGAGTATTAGAGAGGTATCTCTGGGCCTCTCGGTAATACACATCATAAGCTTGCAAGGAAATGACTAAGGAGTTAGTCACAAGGTGATGTATTATGGGACGAGTAAAGAGACTTGCCGGTAATGATATTGAACTAGGTATGAAGATACCGACGGTCGAATCTCGGGCAAGTAACATACCGATGGACAAAGGGAATTACGTATGTTGTCATAACGGTTCGACCGATAAATATCTTCTTAGAATATGTAGGAGCCAATATGGGCATCCAGGTTCCTCTATTGGTTATTGACCAGAGAGGTTTCTCGGTCATGTCTACATAGTTCTCGAACCCGTAGGGTCCGCACGCTTAACGTTCGTTGACGATATAGTGTTATATGAGTTATATGATTTGGTGACCTAATGTTATTCGAAGTCCCGGATGAGATCACGGACATGACGAGGAGTCTCAAAATGGCCGAGAGGTAAAGATCGATATATAGGACAATGGTATTTGGACACCGAAAGTGTTTCGGGATGTACCGGGAAGGAATCGGGTCACTGTTGGGGAACGTAGTAATTTCAAAAATTTCCTACGCACACGCAAGATCATGGTGATGCATAGCAACGAGAGGGGAGAGTGTTGTCTACGTACCCTCGTAGACCGAAGCGGAAGCGTTGACGCAACGTAGAGGAAGTAGTCGTACGTCTTCCGGTTCCGACCGATCCAAGCACCGTTACTCGGGCACCTCCGAGTTCTTAGCACACGTTCAGCTCGATGATGCTCCCCGGGCTCCGATCCAGCAAAGCTTCGGGGATGAGTTTCGTCAGCACGACGGCGTGATGACGATGATGATGTTCTACCGACGCAGGGCTTCGCCTAAGCACCGCAACGATATGACCGAGGTGGAATATGGTGGAGGGGGGGCACCGCACACGGCTAAGGAACGATCACGAAGATCAACTTGTGTGTCCATGGGGTGCCCCCTGCCCCCGTATATAAAGGAGTGGAGGAGGGGAGGGCCGGCCCTCTCTATGGCGCGCCCTAGGGAAGTCCTACTCCCACCGGGAGTAGGATTCCCCCTTTCCTAGTCCAACTAGGAGTCCTTCCATGTATTAGGACTAGGAGACAAGGAAGAGGAAGAGGGAAGAGAAGGAAGGAGGGGGCGCCGCCCCTCCCCCTAGTCCAATTCGGACTAGCCAATGGGGGGGGCGCGGCCTGCCTCTCCCTCTCCCCTAAAGCCCAATAAGGACCATATACTTCCTCCCTCGTATTCCCGTAACTCCCCCGTACTCCCGGAAATACCCGAATCATTCAGAACCTTTCCGATGTCCGAATATAGTCGTCCAATATATCGATCTTTACATCTCGACCATTTTGAGACTCCTCGTCATGTCCCCGATCTCATCCGGGACTCCGAACTCCTTCGGTACATCAAAACTCATAAACTCATAATATAACTGTCATCGAAACCTTAAGCGTGCGGACCCTACGGTTCGAGAACAATGTAGACATGACCGAGACATGTCTCTGATCAATAACCAATAGCGGGACCTGGATGCCCATATTGGCTCCTACATATTCTACGAAGATCTTTATCGGTCAGACCGCATAACAACATACGTTGTTCCCTTTGTCATCGGTATGTTACTTGCCCGAGATTCGATCGTCGGTATCCAATACCTAGTTCAATATCGTTACCGGCAAGTCTCTTTACTCGTTCCGTAATACATCATCTCACAACTAACATATTAGTTGTAATGCTTGCAAGGCTTATGTGATGTGCATTACCGAGAGGGCCCAGAGATACCTCTCCGACATTCGGAGTGACAAATCCTAATCTCGAAATACGCCAACCCAACAAGTACCTTTGGAGACACCTGTAGAGCACCTTTATAATCACCCAGTTACGTTGTGACGTTTGGTAGCACACAAAGTGTTCCTCCGGTAAACGGGAGTTGCATAATCTCATAGTCATAGGAACATGTATAAGTCATGAAGAAAGCAATAGCAACATACTAAACGATCGGGTGCTAAGCTAATGGAATGGGTCATGTCAATCAGATCATTCAACTAATGATGTGACCTCATTAATCAAATAACAACTCTTTGTTCATGGTTAGGAAACATAACCATCTTTGATTAACGAGCTAGTCAAATAGAGGCATACTAGTGACACTCTGTTTGTCTATGTATTCACACATGTATTATGTTTCCGGTTAATACAATTCTAGCATGAATAATAAACATTTATCATGAAATAAGGAAATAAATAATAACTTTATTATTGCCTCTAGGGCATATTTCCTTCAGTCTCCCACTTGCACTAGAGTCAATAATCTAGTTCACATCGCCATGTGATTTACCAGCAATAGTTCACATCACCATGTGATTAACACCCACAGTTAACATCGATATGTGATCAACACCCAAAGGGTTTACTAGAGTCAGTAATCTAGTTCACATTGCTATGTGATTAACACCCAAAGAGTACTAAGGTGTGATCATGTTTTGCTTGTGAGAGAAGCTTAGTCAACGAGTCTGCCAAAATTCAGATCCGTATGTATTTTGCAACTTTGTATGTCTACAATGCTCTGTACGGAGCTACTTTAGCTAATTGCTCCCATCTTTAATATGTATCTAGATTGAGACTTAGAGTCATCTAGATTAGTGTCAAAACTTGTATCGACGTAACCTTTTACGACGAACCTTTTTGTCACGTCCATAATCGAGAAACATATCCTTATTTCACTAAGGATAATTTTGACCACTGTCCAGTGATCTACATCTAGATCACTATTGTACTCCCTTGCTAAACACAGTGTAGGACATACAATAGATCTGGTACACAGCATGGCATACTTTATAAAACCTATGGCCAAGGCATAGGGAATGACTTTCATTCTCTTTCTATCTTCTGCCGTGGTCGGGTTTTGAGTCTTACTCAATTTCACACCTTGTAACACAGGCAAGAACTTCTTTATTTGACTGTTCCATATTGAACTACTTCAAAATCTTGTCAAGGTATGTATTCATTGAAAATTTATCAAGCGTCTTTATCTATCTCTATAGATCTTGATGCTTAATATGTAAGCAGCTTCACTGAGGTCCTTCTTCGAAAAACTCCTTTCAAATACTCCTTTATGCTTTGCAGAATAATTCTACATTATTTCCGTTCAACTATATGTCATTTACATATACTTATCAGAAATGTTGTAGTGCTCCCATTCACTTTCTTGTAAATACAGGCTTCACCGTAAGTCTGTATAAAACTATATGCTTTGATCAATTTATCAAAGCGTGTATTCCAACTCCGAGATGCTTGCACCAGTCCATAGACGGATCGCTGGAGCTTGCATATTTTGTTAACACCTTTAGGATCGACAAAACCTTCTAGTTGCATCGTATACAACTCTTCTTTAATAAATCCATTAAGGAATGCAGTTTTGTTTATCCATTTGCCGGATTTCATAAAATGCGGTAATTGCTAACATGATTCGGACAGACTTAAGCATAGATACGAGTGAGAAACTCTCATCATAGTCAACACCTTGAACTTGTCGAAAACCTTTTGTGACAATTCTAGATTTGTAGATAGTAACACTACTATCAGCATCCGTCTTCCTCTTGAAGATCCATTTATTTTCTATGGCTTGCCGATCATCGGGCAAATCCATCAAAGTCCATACTTTGTTCTCATACATGGATCATATCTCAGATTTCATGGCCTCAAACCATTTCGCGGAATCTGGGCTCATCATCGCTTCCTCATAGTTCGCAAGTTCGTCATGGTCTGGTAACATGACTTCCAGAACAGGATTACCGTACCACTCTGGTGCCGATCTCACTCTGGTTTACCTACGAGATTCGGTAGTAACTTGATCTGAAGTTACATGATCATCATCATTAGCTTCCTCACTAATTGGTGTAGTGGTCACAGGAACAGATTTCTGTGATGAACTACTTTCTAATAAGGGAGAAGGTACAATTACCTTATCAAGTTCTACTTTCCTCCCACTCACTTCTTTCGAGAGAAACTTCTTCTCTAGAAAGTATCCATTCTCAGCAACGAATGTCTTGCCTCTGGATCTGTGATAGAAGGTGTACCCAACTGTCTCCTTTGGGTATCCTATGAAGACATATTTCTCCGATTTGGATTTGAGCTTATCAGGATGAAACTTTTCACATAAGCATCACAACCCCAAACTTTAAGAAACGACAACTTTGGTTTCTTGCTAAACCAAAGTTCATATAGTGTCGTCTCAACGGATTTAGATGGTGCCCTATTTAACGTGAATGTAGTTGTCTCTAATGCATAACCCCAAAAATGATAGTGGTAGATCGGTAAGAGACATCATAGATTGTACTATATCCAATAAAGTACGGTTATGACGTTCGGACGCACCATAATGCTGTGGTGTTCCAGGTGGCATGAGTTTGTGAAACTATTCCACATTGTTTTAATTGAAGACCAAACTCGTAACTCAAATATTTGTCTCCGCGATCAGATCGTAGGAACCTTATTTTCTTGTCACGATGATTTTCCACTTCACTCTGAAATTCTTTGAACTTTTCAAATGTTTCAGACTAGTGTTTCATTAAGTAGATATACTCATATCTGCTCAAATCATCTGTGAAGGTCAGAAAATAATGATACCCGCCGCGAGCCTTAACACTTATCGAATCGCATACATCAATATGTATTATTTCCAACAAGTCAGTTTCTCGCTCCATTGTTCCGGAGAACGGAGTTTTAGTCATCTTGCCCATAAGGCATGGTACGCAAGCATCAAGTGATTCATAATCAAGTGATTCCAAAATCCCATCAGCATGGAGTTTCTTCATGTGCTTTACACCAATATGACCTAAACGGCGGTGCCACAAATAACTTGCACTATCATTATTAACTTTGCATCTTTTGGCTTCAATATCATGAATATGTGTATCACTACGATCGAGATCCAACGAACCATTTTCATTGGGCGTGTAACCATCTAAGGTTTTATTCATGTAAACAGAACAACAATTTATTCTCTTACTTAAATGAATAACCGTATTGCAATAAACATGATCAAATCATATTCATGCTCAACGCAAACACCAAATAACACTTATTTAGGTTCAACACTAATCCCGAAAGTTTAGGGAGTTTGCGATGATGATCATATTAATCTTGGAACCACTTCCAACACACATCGTCACTTCACCCTTAACTAGTCTCTGTTTATTTTGCAACTCCCGTTCCGAGTTACTAATCTTAGCAACTGAACTAGTATCAAATACTGAGGGATTGCTATAAACACTAGTAAAATACATAACAATAATCTGTATATCAAATATACCTTTGTTCACTTTGCCATCCTTCTTATCCGCAAAATACTTGGGGCAGTTCCGCTTCTAGTGACCAGTCCCTTTGAAGTAGAAGCACTTAGTCTCAGGCTTAGGACTAGACTTGGGCTTCTTCACTTGAGCAGCAACTTGCTTGCTTCTTTCTTGAAGTTCCCCTTTTTTCCTTTGCCCTTTTCTTGAAACTAGTGATCTTGTCAACCATCAACACTTGATGCTCTTTCTTGATTTCTACCTTCGTCGATTTCAGCATAACGAAGAGCTTGGGAATTGTTTCCGTTATCCCTTGCATATTATAGTTCATCACGAAGTTCTACTAACTTGGTGATGGTGACTAGAGAATTCTGTCAATCACTATCTTATCTGGAAGATTAACTCCCACTTGATTCAAGCGATTGTAGTACCCAGACAATCTGAGCACATGCTCACTAGTTGAGCGATTCTCCTCCATCTTTTAGCTATAGAACTTGTTGGAGACTTCATATCTCTCAACTCGGGTATTTGCTTGAAATATTAACTTCAACTCCTGGAACATCTCATATGCTCCATGACGTGCAAAACGTCTTTGAAGTCCCGATTCTAAGCCGTTAAGCACGGTGCACTAAACTATCATGTAGTCATCATATTGAGCTAGCCAAACGTTCATAACGTTTGCATCTGCTCCTGCAATTTTCTCTAGGAACATATCAAAATAGACATAGGGAAGCAACAACGCGAGCTATTGATCTACAACATAGATATGCTAATACTACCAGGACTAAGTTCATGATAAATTAAAGTTCAATTAATCATATTACTTAAGAACTCCCACTTAGATAGACATCCCTCTAATCCTCTAAGTGATCACGTGATCCAAATCAACTAAACCATAACCGTTCATCACGTGAAATGGATTAGTCTTCAATGGTGAACATCATTATGTTGATCATATCTACTATATGATTCACGCTCGACCTTCCGGTCTCCGTGTTCCGAGGCCATATCTGCATATGCTAGGCTCGTCAAGTATAACCCGAGTATTCTGCGTGTGCAAAACTGGCTTGCACCCGTTGTAGATGGACGTAGAGCTTATCACACCCGATCATCACGTGGTGTCTGGGCACGACGAACTTTGGCAACGGTGCATACTCAGGGAGAACACTTCTTGATAATTTAGTGAGAGATCATCTTATAATGCTACCGTCAATCGAAGCAAGATAAGATGCATAAAAAAGATAAACATCACATGCAATCAATATAAGTGATATGATATGGCCATCATCATCTTTGTGCTTGTGATCTCCATCTCCGAAGCACCGTCATGATCACCATCGTCACCGGCGTGACACCTTGATCTCCATCGTAGCATCATTGTCGTCTCGCCAATCTTATGCTTCTACGACTATCGCTACCGCTTAGTGATAAAGTAAAGCATTACAGGGCGATTGCATCGCATACAATAAAGCGACAACCATATGGCTCCTGCCAGTTGCCGATAACTCAGTTACAAAACATGATCATCTCATACAATAAAATTTAGCATCATGTCTTGACCATATCACATCACAACATGCCCTGCAAAAACAAGTTAGACGTCCTCTACTTTGTTTGTTGCAAGTTTTACGTGGCTGCTACGGGCTTAAGCAAGAACCAATCTCACCTACGCATCAAAACCACAACGATAGTTTGTCAAATAGACTCCGTTTGAACCTTCACAAGGACCGGGCATAGCCATACTCGGTTCAACTAAAGTTGGAGAAACTGACACCCGCCAGCCACCTGTGTGCAAAGCACGGCGGTAGAACTAGTCTCGCGTAAGCTTACGCGTAATGTCGGTCCGGGCCGCTTCATCCAACAATACCGCCGAACCAAAGTATGACATGCTGGTAGGCAGTATGACTTATATCGCCCACAACTCACTTGTGTTCTACTCGTGCATATAACATCAAACCATAAAAACCTAGGCTCGGATGCCACAGTTGGGGAACGTAGTAATTTCAAAAATTTCCTACGCACACGCAAGATCATGGTGATGCATAGCAACGAGAGGGGAGAGTGTTGTCTACGTACCCTCGTAGACCGAAGCGGAAGCGTTGACGCAACGTAGAGGAAGTAGTCGTACGTCTTCCCGATCCGACTGATCCAATCACCGTTACTCCGGCACCTCCGAGTTCTTAGCACACGTTCAGCTCGATGACGCTCCCCGGGCTCCGATCCAGCAAAGCTTCGGGGATGAGTTTCGTCAGCACGACGGCGTGATGACGATGATGATGTTCTACCGACGCAGGGCTTCGCCTAAGCACCGCAACGATATGACCGAGGTGGAATATGGTGGAGGGGGGCACCGCACACGGCTAAGGAACGATCACGAAGATCAACTTGTGTGTCCATGGGGTGCCCCCTGCCCCCGTATATAAAGGAGTGGAGGAGGGGAGGGCCGGCCCTCTCTATGGCGCGCCCTAGGGGAGTCCTACTCCCACCGGGAGTAGGATTCCCCCTTTCCTAGTCCAACTAGGAGTCCTTCCATGTATTAGGACTAGGAGACAAGGAAGAGGAAGAGGTAAGAGAAGGAAGGAGGGGGCGCCGCCCCTCCCCCTAGTCCAATTCGGACTAGCCAATGGGGGGGCGCGCGGCCTGCCTCTCCCTCTCCCCTAAAGCCCCATAAGGCCCATATACTTCCTCCCCCGTATTCCCGTAACTCCCCGGTACTCCCGAAAATACCCGAATCATTCAGAACCTTTCCGATGTCCGAATATAGTCGTCCAATATATCGATCTTTACGTCTCAACCATTTCCTGACTCCTCGTCATGTCCCCGATCTCATCCGGCACTCCGAACTCCTTCGGTACATCAAAACTCATAAACTCATAATATAACTGTCATCGAAACCTTAAGCGTGCGGACCCTACGGTTCGAGAACAATATAGACATGACCGAGACATGTCTCCGATCAATAACCAATAGCGGGACCTGGATGCCCATATTGGCTCCTACATATTCTACGAAGATGTTTATCGATCAGACCGCATAACAACATACGTTGTTCCCTTTGTCATCGGTATGTTACTTGCCCGAGATTCGATCGTCGGTATCCAATACCTAGTTCAATATCGTTACCGCCAAGTCTCTTTACTCGTTCCGTAATACATCATCTCACAACTAACATATTAGTTGTAATGCTTGCAAGGCTTATGTGATGTGCATTACCGAGAGGGCCCAGAGATACCTCTCCGACATTCGGAGTGACAAATCCTAATCTCGAAATACGCCAACCCAACAAGTACCTTTGGAGACACCTGTAGAGCACCTTTATAATCACCCAGTTACGTTGTGACGTTTGGTAGCACACAAAGTGTTCCTCCGGTAAACGGGAGTTGCATAATCTCATAGTCATAGGAACATGTATAAGTCATGAAGAAAGCAATAGCAACATACTAAACGATCGGGTGCTAAGCTAATGGAATGGGTCATGTCAATCAGATCATTCAACTAATGATGTGACCTCGTTAATCAAATAACAACTCTTTGTTCATGGTTAGGAAACATAACCATCTTTGATTAACGAGCTAGTCAAGTAGAGGCATACTAGTGATACTCTGTTTGTCTATGTATTCACACATGTATTATGTTTCCGATTAATACAATTCTAGCATGAATAATAAACATTTATCATGAAATAAGGAAATAAATAATAACTTTATTATTGCCTCTAGGGCATATTTCCTTCAGTCACCGGAAGGGGTTCCGCGCGCCACCCTCCCCTACCTTTCCCCTCACCCCAAATAAGGAAAAAAAAGGGGGCGCGGCTTGGGAGGGACCCCAAGTAGGATTCCTCCTACTTGGGCGCCTCCTTTGGTTGTTCCTCCCTCCCTCCCACCTATATATATGTGGGAGGGGGCGCCTAACACACACCAGACAATTTTTTAGCCGTGTGCGGCGCCCCCCTCCACCGTTTATACCCCGGTCATATTTTCGTAGTGCTTAGGAGAAGCCCTGTGAGGATCACTTCGCCATCACCGTCACCACGCAGTCGTGCTGACGGAACTCGTCTACTACATCAACGTCTTGCTGGATCAAGAAGGCGAGGGATGTCACCGAGCTGGACGTGTGGAGAACGCAGAGGTGTCGTGCGTTCGGTACTTGATCGGTTGAAGCACGAAGACCTACAAGATGTAGCTTTTGTGATCGGGGTGAATCCATCAAACACCTCTTTCTTGATTGCCCGTTGGCAAAAAATTTATGGCGGACGGTTCACATAGCCTTTAATATTACTCCTCCGAATACTATCATCACGTGATTTGGGATGTGGCTTGACGGGATAGATTCTGAAACAGCGAGACACATTCGTGTAGGAGTATGTGCTTTATTATGGGCAGTATGGAACTGCAGAAATGATATGGTCTTTAACAGAACAACAAATATTCATTTTTTGCAGGTCATCTTCCGAGCCACTACGTTGATCCGTATGTGGTCGCTACTCACTCCGACGGAGGTCAGGGAGTGTATGGTTACTGGATCTATCTGATGGGAGATGGTAGCACGGGCTATTTTCAACCAGTTTGGATGGCGGTCATGTAATAGGATAGACAATTAGTTTTCCTATCTTTTCTTATGCCAGCCGGTTGTGGGTTTACTTTTATTTTTCTGCTCTTTGTGAGCATTTGTGTTCTTTTGTTTGAGACATCAAGACCTGAGTTGAACTTATTTGCTTATTAATAATAGGGCCGTATGCATCTTCTGATGCAGAGGCCGGGGAGCTCCCCCTTTTGGAAAAAAAAGTGGCTGCAGATGAGGTGTCACACACCCAGAAAAGACAAGTAAGAACTTGAACCATGAGAGGAATATAATAAGAGAAAATAGATGGTGAGGAGGTGGGACATTGTAGGAAGGTCTACGTTGTTAGAGATACGACAGGAAATAGAGAGTGAAGAAGATCAAATCAACACAGAGGGACACAAGATTTTAATGTGGAAACCCCCTCTAATGAGAAGGGGAAAAAACCACGGGTGCCAGCCAGTGAAACATCACTATATACGGAGAAGTTACAAATGCCGGGGATTTACAACGATGATCTTATCCCGCGCGGTGGCTTAAAAAAAATATACAGCAGTGGCCACCTAGGTCGATACTGATCCATACCCATACGCGGCCCAAGCCTCTCAGCGACTGGCATCTGCTCCACTCCGTAAGAAATTAACCGCCATATGAATTTGGATCACGGCATACCAAATGTAGGCGCGGTCAATGTCCAAATGGCACCGGGGAATCTATGTCACGACATGGGTGGCCGTTGTGTAACAATTATGCCTTCTCTTCTATCTGATATGCAGTTTCGAATAGAAATATTAAGTTTTGCACACCAAAGTTTTCGGAGAGGAAGGAAAAGATACCTAGGTGACATGTAGTTTCTTCAGTGGCGGCAAGGAAGCAACAATCACACATGCAAATACAGAAAACATACGATGCAAGTTGGGCATGGCTCACGTGGCTTGACCCAGTAGTAAAAACCTATTCCATTATTATTTTAAATAGTGTGCACAAAGCGGGGTGTTCATAAATATGCAATGTGAAGCAAAAACGTAGAACTTACATGCACTAACCACTACTAGAAAAAGGGCTACTAATGGCGCACCTAATTTGGCCATTAATGGCGCATTAGAGGTGCGCCATTACTAGCACGCCATTAGTGCGCACCACTGGTGCGCCATTAGTATGCCTCCCAGGGGCCATGTATAGCCAGGTGCTTTGGCATACTAATGGCGCATCACGACGGGATGCGCCATTAGTAACCTCGGCATACTAATGGCGCACTGCTTAAAGATGCGCCATTAGTATCCTCTGGCATACTAATGGCGCACTGTGATGTGATGCGCCATTAGTATGAATATTAGTTTTTTTTAATTTTTTAATTTTCTGTTTTTTTGCACAGGTTACAAATTGTATAATTGGACAACATATAGACAACACACATCAACAACAGATTCATCGAATACAACAGAAGATTATTCTCTGAATACAATTCATCATATTAGTCTCCGAATACAATTCATCATATTAGTCTCCGAATTGAAAAGACCGAACAAAGATAGAACATTATATTACAAGTCCCGAGACCGCGAGTAGCGAGTTTGTCTTCACATTACAAGTCGATATCGATCATCTAAACTACCATCACATAGAAGAGAGCTGCGGTCATCATGATGAGCATCATCACGATGGAACTCGTCTTCATCCGGTTCCTCCAACGCTCCCTCCCCTCTCCCGCTAGATAGCGGGCGTATCTAGATTCGGCCTCGGCCCTAGTGGTGTACCCTTTGTAACTGTTACCGCTGAATCGGTGAACCTGTCTCCGACACTCCTCCCAGTCGTCGTAGACTCCGGGAACCTTACCCTTGTAGACGACATACGACGGCATCGCTATGCACTAGCCAAACGAAACGTTAGTACCAATTCACAGACAATACATAAGCAATATATAAGTATGCAACAGAACGATCGGAAGAGAAAAGCAAGACATTAATAGCATCAATTACATCTAAGTTGAACGATTCTCGAAACCAAAGAGACATACTACAAGTTCATTAAAGTTTAATTACAACATGAGCCAATCGATGTTTCAGAACTAGACACAGCATCACTGCTTTCGACTCGACTCAAGGGACCGGAGCGTGGATGAAGCCGCCGTCTATCGTGGGAGTCATGAAATTACGGGCGTTGTCAGCCTGCATTTGTAGCATTCCGTCTATCTCACTGTTGGACGGTTGATTTCTAAGGTAGAACTGCCCCGAGGTACGAAGGACATCTTGATGGATGATTTCCGCAAACTCCGACTGGATGCGAAAGAATTCTTGTCTGATGTCCGCGTCCTGGATTGCCGACACGCTCGCGGCCCAATCTTTGAGTTTACTCGGTAGCAGAAGTTGATGATGGTCCCGTACGATCGCCCGCATGTGATGGATGGCGTAGTAGGCACCCTTCTGACCGCCAGGCGGCTGCTTGACGCAGCAGAACGTCGTATTGTGGGAGAACACGTGCTTGCCGTACTTACGAATTGGCCTGTTGAAGGTGCCTCCAGATTGGGCGTAGCCGGGGAGAACATCATCAAGAACCTTCTTGACATTTGTGTAGTCTACGTTCGACTGACGGTCCGGTTCGAAATACGTGGCCATGGAATATTTGGGGCTTAGGAGGATGAGCGTGCAAGGTGTGTCACTGCAGAAAACACGGAATGTTAAAAGAAAAACGATCGAAATCTAAGAATTCGTATGTTACGGGGCGGTTGAGGGGAGGACTTACTCGGGAAAGTAAGGCACGAGGAAGTTATCCTTATCTGGGTTTGCCAGAATGACGCCTTCGAGGTAAGAACTCGCGACTTGCCGGTCCCCAGCGCTGCCCAAGATCTTGGCACGCATGTAGAAGGGGTCGACTATCACGATGTCCGGGGTCTTGTCGCGAATGATCTGCATCTCCATGCTCAGCGAAAATAGCCGAACGAAGGTGTAGTGCAGCGGATGAAGGTTCAACATAGCGTGGATGTCGTCAAACCGCAGGACGATCGTACCCCCGATGGAGTTATCCACAAAGCCCTTGCCCTCTGGCACCTTGGCCATTAAAACCGGGTATGCCACATCCTTCTCTCTGAGACGCCGCTTCTCCAAAGAAAGAACACTGTCATGCAGACTCCGCATAGCACCGGCTGCAACATCGGGCATATTTCTCGGTAGCATCAGCCTACCCGCCACATGCACCCTCCTCATTAAATCCTCAGGTGAAGGTGGCCCGTCCTGAGCACGGATCGTACTCGGTGCCGGCTGGCCCGCACCCTTGTTAGTCTTTCTTTTGCGTGCCTTCTTCTTCTCCTGTAATGGGACCGAGTTCTGCTCACAGACCGCCTTCTTGAGTGTGTTGGGGCTGAGAATATTTCGCACCTCGCCTATCTGAGGCTCGGTGAAGTCGGCAGCTGGAGGCGTCTCCTGAGAGCTGAACGGCAGACGACGCCTGTTGCAACTTGGCTTCTCCGCGGTACCAGCTAGATCGCGCACGTCTTTTGTTGGGTTGGGTTCTTGAGAAGGAGGCCCCATGAAGTCGCCATCGTACCCATGATCGGCAAAGTACCGATCGACGTTGGCAAATGTATCGTCGTCGTCGTTCTGATCCTGTGCCATATGCATGTTTGGATCCAGTGGCATAGGGATGTCCGGCACCGTTGCGGCGGTCTTGCCATGGGGCCGACTTGGCGCCGACACAACTGGCGGTGTTGTCTTTGGGGTGGTGTCCCCCGCCCCCAAACGAATCTGGCTCTTCGGCCAAAGCAGGGGCCAGCTCAGGCAGGCGCTGAGGGTCATCACGTCATCATCGTCCGCCCCGACGGGTCGAATCGGAGGTAACAACTCGTCGCAGCCTGGCAGCACCCGAACCAGTTGAACCCTAAACAAGTTGGGTGGCATCTGGGTACCGTGGAACAAGGGGTTGCCCGGTTGAACGATTTTGCCCTTGGCGACATCGACCAACTCATTGTTCATGAAGTGCAGGAGAGTGCATGGAACGTCGGCGGCACCCTGCGAAAACATGTAGGGCGTCAGGGATGCCCAGTCAAAGGCAATGAGATGAAGTCCTCGGCCGAGAGAGGCTTAATTTGTTACCGTGATGATGGCGTCGAGCTCGGCTAATGTCGAGGCACCGCCAACGGCGGGCGTGCATTTGACGGAGGGGCCGCTTGCTGCAGAGGTGCCGGCCGGCGTACACCCGGGTGCATTAAGCTCCCGTGCCGGCGTCGGAGACACCAATGCCGCCTCCGTCGGAGACACCAATGGCCCCGCCATCGCGTTCTGCGAGTTGCTGGCCGTGAAGCTAGGAATCGGGGGCGGCCCCTGTTGGCCGCCCGCAATCCACGCACTCAACCCCTGGATCAAGGTAGGCACAATGGCGGTGATCGTCGCTCCGAGTTGTTGTTGCACTTGCTCTTGGACAATCTCCGGAATCCGCGCCACCTGTGCCTTGAGTTCTTGAACCTCGCGCACCTGGCTTTCCGAGCTGGTCTTTTTCTCCTTTCGTCCACCAGTGTTATAGTATGACCCCCATTTTGTCGACAAGCCTTTGCCGGCCACACGACCAGCTGACGTCGGCTTACTGAGCTTATCCTTGTTCTTCATTACATTCAATGCCCTATTTAGAGTGGTGTCCCAAGGGTTGCTCTTAGTCGACCCCGCGCTACTGCTTTCTATCTCCTGCGGAAGGAATGTGAACCATTTAGAAATTTGGCTTCATTAATTAGAATGCAACCATATGGAGCTAATTGCGCGGGGGTGTATTCCTTACCAGAACAAGCTCAAGCGCCCTGGTCTTCGGATCCGTGGTAAGCTCCTTTGTTTTCGGGTCCTTCTTGTACCGGGCCCTGACATAGTTCCTGGTCTGCTTGTCACCGTATTTATCGAAGAGGGGCGGTAGGCGTTGCTCGGCACGGTCCGCCTCCTCCTTGTCCCATATAGGCTCCGCCACTCTGTAACCGCCGGGACCGAGTGTGTGTTCCCCTAAGTTCAGCTCCCGCATTTCTTTCCCCCACTTACTTGATTCGGAGTGTGCGGTGCTCGAGCAATTGATCTTGAAGTCGTTGTAGTCATCTTTGGTGATCGAAGGATTTTTCTCCTTGATCTTCTCATAACTCTCACCTTTCTTGATCATTCTCTTCACATTGCTTTTCCAAGTAGACAGGGCCTTGCTCATCTTCGTGAGGGCAGCATTGTTCACTTTATTCCCTTTGAGGCTTGTGTTTTCAAATTCAGCGGGGAACTTGTATCGTTCGTGCAGCTTCGTGAAGAGGAGGTTGCGCAAATTCCCTCGGTCAGGATGCCTCAGGTTCTCGGTGTTGATCGAGACGGTGCTCCGGAGAATGCACCCGAGCTGAAGCGAGTACCCCTTGACTATTCGTTCGGGCGCCGTTGGATTCCCGTCGGAGTCCACTTCAGTAACTTCCTCCTTGAGGGTGCGGAGCACGGTCGGGCGCCAGTCCTTCCGTTGCCTCTTCTGGCTGCCATCTATGCGTGCGCCGCCATCATCAGTGGTGGCATCCTCGGCGGCACCATCAGTGGTGGCATCAGTGGGGTCATCCTCGGCGGCACCATCAGTGGTCTCAGGATCGGTGGGGAAGGCGGCGTCCTCATACAAGTGAGGTTGTTCCTCCATCTCCTAGGACAGCTCCCAGAATGCCTTGCCGCCCGAACCCCCGGCCTCATCGTTGTTGGCCATGTTTCTCTCTAAATAGGAACAAAGTTTGGTCAAAAAGTTGGTTATTGACAAGGAACAAGATCATGGTCTCATCATTTAGGGTTTGTCGACACCAAGGCATCCTAAAAGCTAAGCTTTTATCATTGAGGGTTTTTCGACGCCGAGGCACCCTAAAAGCCTAAGCTTTCATCATTTCAGTTTTTATCGACACCGAGGCACCCTAAAAGCCATGCATTAGTCACAAGTACGCCGGGGCACTTGATCCTACTTAATTAACTACTAAGATACCCCGGCCCATGCATTAGTCACAAGTACCCCATATGTCCTATTTTTAGCAAAGTCATGCTAAAATTCACGGAAAATTTCAGCATGACCTTTGCTGAAAATAGGACATATGGAGTACCCGAATTTGCCGGAACGGAAGTTAATCGACATTCCGGCAAACTCAAGGGCCTCTCGGGGTACCTGCAAAATCATTATCCAATGAAGGAATTGTGCCGCACACTGCTGCCTCACAGTGCTGCCAAAATCATTATCGACATGCTGAACTTGCATTTCACTCTACATAGCTGAACAATCTAACAACCAGAAATATATAACAAGAACTGCACTGCAACGATACAAAGAATATATAACTAGAATGAGCCTCAAATAAAAAAACAAAAATTATGGAAAGCATGAGGGTTACACTATAATTATAGGAAAATTTACACTGTTATTAGGGGAAGTTTTATACTGTAATTACATATAAGAAGCATCAGGGCTACACTGAAAATTGCTGAGCTTACACTAAAAAAATCTGCACTGCAGGGCTTGTACACACAAATTCAGTGAGATGATCTAACACTGACAAAATAAAGGAAACACCTACTGAACCAATACAGGGCTAAAAACACATGGGGATTACACTTAAAAACATCCAAGTGAAAGGCACTAGAAAACCATATAGACACAGGAATAAAGCAGAGCTGACTCATTAAATCTGATACACTGAGAAAACCCTAAACTAGGGAAACTAATCACCTGCATCTAACCTACCAGGAGGTAACTGAACAAATTCAAGAACTATAACAGAAACACGAACCAATACAGAGATATGAAAGCACAAGTTACTAGCATTTGCCTAAAAACTTACTTCAGAACCAACACGAACCAATACAGATGCTCCCTTGCAATAACAAGTCAAGAGATCTATGCTTGGAATCACAACCAACCAATACTTGATTACCAGGTCACAGAACTCCAACGATAAAAAACAGGGAAGCAGAACTAGAGGAGTGAAATCTCTGTATGTATATGAGGTGAGGTGAGGTGAGATCAGGCAAAGTAAAACTCCACATACAGACATGAGTAGATGCACAACATAGCAAAAACTTAAGCAAGCAGAAACCCATCTTTCCACATTCATGTACCTCAGCAGAAAAATTGTGTAACTCACTTCTGAATGGGCAGCACCAGCTATATATGCATGGTTTCTCCAGTTCAACACAAAACACCAAGCTCCATCATGCTAACATAACATATTCAGGTGGGAATTCAGTATGACAGGACAACATGCTCCCTTGTAGTAACAAGTAGTACGTACTAATAATGTCTACAACTCCATGCTTGGAATCACAACCAACCAAATGGGAGTCCATACTTGATTAACCAAGCAAGATTATTTCAGCCATCGACTAAGATAAGCCACACTAAAGATGAAAGGAAGAAAAGAGACAAAAAACACAAGAGTTATATGTTCAGTCGGAAGCCTGCAGGACAAACTGTTACACTTAATTACTCTAGAACAAACAGGAATTCAGAACAAACAACCAGGAATTATATAGCATATGCACTTGTTCCTCTTGTACAAGGAGAAGCTCTCACAACTCACAAGCAGTCCAAAAGAAACAGCAAGCACAATATAATGCCTGATTCAGGGACACAACTTTAATTTAGGGAAGAACTCCCACACATACACAAAAAAAGGGGGGAAGCAGAACTAGAGGAGTGCAATCTCTATATATGAGATCAAGCAAAGTAAGATTGTAAAAAAAAAGGTGTGGAGATCAGGCAAAGTAAAACCCTGCATACAGAGAGACACAGGGTAGTAGAAGTTTCGTTGCAGAACATAGACAAAAATTAAGCAAGCACAAACCCCTCTAGTCTTTTGACATTCATGCATCTCTTGTCAGCTAATAGATAGAAAACATATATAGGGGGTCGCCCAATCAATCTTATTCTCACTAGTAGCAACATATATAGATATATAAGTAGGTAGTTCAGTTTCGATTAAAGGGGTACTAGAAAGATAGATTAGAGTTCCTTACATACATACTGGACAGATATAAAACTTGGGAGCCATGACAATATATATATATATATATATATCCTTGGCCGCTTTCATTTTGGGCGACATGCAGGAGCCTAGCAATGGGCTCCTTAAGGGCATGCTGACTCTTTTTTTTTCTCTAAGCTATGTGCGATGCATATTTTTTTCACTAAATCAATCGCATAAGACCTCGGACGGGGTGGAGGCACCAGGGACGTCGGCGTCGGCGCAAAGCTGCGGCACGGCGGCCGGTCTAGGGCGCAGCGGCAGCTGGCTACAGGAGAGATTTCATAGCCGCACCGGGAAGGAGGGAAGAGGGAGCGGGGGGCTTACCGGAGCGGGAGGGGTCCGCCGACCTGCGACGTTCGAACGCGGCGCGGTCGGTGGGGGTGGTCGCCGCCCTGGTCATACGGACTGGACCCGAGTCGCGTCGGGTCGAGTCGAGCTGGCTCGTGCGCTTGCCGCCTGTCGAGGGGCGGCGTCGAGGCGGCGGGGCAGCGGATCAGCGGCGTCGGGAGAGGAGAGGGGAAGGGGATCGAGGGCGAGGGCGAGGGGCGGCGTCGAGGCGGCGGGGCAGCGGCGTCGGGAGAGGAGAGGGGAAGGGGATCGAGGGCGAGGGCGAGGGAGAGAGAGGGGATCGATAGGCTTGGCCGGGAGGAAGAATGGATGGGCGGGGGCGGCACAATACTAATGGCGCACCACCCCTCGGTGCGCCATAAGTACATCCATGCTAATGGCGCACCTCACCCTGGTGCGCCATTAGTATTTTTTTTTGACTTCTGCTCGAGCCAACAGGTTATCTACCACCTGACCTGATCCACATCAAATCCCTCTACTAGCTTGACTGGTCAGCAACCAGTTCTCACACCAAGAGGTCCTGGGTTCGATTCCCGTGCTTCACAATTTTTTTATCCATTTAAAAAGCTGTTTGATACTTATTTGTGTTTAAATATGTTCAAACTTGTTTAAATCATAACAGTAATATTTTTTTATAAGTCAGTAATAATTTTTTAAAAAATATCATCAAACAGTAATGCCGGTGGAGCGGGGGAGGGTGCGGGGGGTCGGCGGCGGCGGTTGAGTAAGGGAGGGGTGCGGGGGGTCGGCGGCGGCGGTTGAGTAGGGGAATCGAGGGTGCGGGGGGTCGGCGGCGGCAGTTGAGTAGGGGAATCGAGGGTGCGGGGGGTCGGCGGCGGCGGCCGGTGGACCGGGGGGTGCTCGGCGGTGAGTGGGACCGGATCTGGCGAGGTGGGATAGCGATAGAGATGGAGGGGGATCGAGATCGAGTGTCCATGAAATTTAAAAATATTCATGATAGTTCAAAAAGTGCCCATGAAATACAATCGAGAAATGAAGGCTACGATTTAATTAAATACAATCTTCTTGCCCTTCTTTTTCGCAAATGGAGTTCTTCTGTGGAACAGACGTCCTTTAGGTAGGGTGGTCCTGCTTCTTCTTGTGGTGTATGCTGCTACTTCATCATCGTCGTCATGTTCGATCCTCGGGTCGCCGTACTTGTCGAAGTCTTGCTCATTGGCTACTCCATCCATTCCGATGATCTTCCTTTTGCCTCTCCTCACGACAACACGACTGGGCTTTGACGGGTCGGTAATGAAGAAGCATTGGTCCACTTGGGAAGCCAGTACCCATGGCTCATTTTTCGCGGTGACGTTTGCGCCCGCGGTCTTGGATTTGGCTTCGGGTATAACCATGGTGGTGAAATACCGGTCTTCTTTTAGGACGCTCTTGGCCCATCTGACACGGAACATCGGGACCTTCTCTCCAGCGTAGCTCAGCTCCCAGATCTCCTCGATCCTTCCGTAGTATCTGTCCTTGTCGTTACCGGTGTAGGATTCCATCGTTACCCCGGAGTTCTGATAACCATCGCTCTTCATGTCCTTGGCATCGGTGTAGAATGTGTAGCCGTTGATATCGTACGCCTCATAGGTCATCAGGTTGTGCTCGGCACCCTGTGACAAGGCGAATATGAGTTGTTCTTCCGCGGAAGAATCCTCATGTAAAGGGTACGACAGAAGCTTCAGCTTGAACCAACACGTGAAACATGAGTTGTGCTCTTTGAGTATATCTCCGTCCGTCCTCTGTTGGCCTCGGTCATTGTACGTCTTCTTAATAAAGGTTTTGTGCTCTACAACCCAAGGATCGACCACGTCTATTTGTTGTAGCGCGACTAGGTTTGCTCTTTCAAAGTCAGCGAGTCGACCCTCGAAGTCGACATGCATTTCACGGCGACCCTCTCGGTGACCCCATCCAGCGAGCCTGCCGAGGTGCCTGTTGACGGGCAGACCAACGGGGTTCTTGATGCCTAGATAATTCGTGCAGTAGGAGATACACTCTTCGGTCAGAAAGCCCCTGGCTATGCTTCCCTCTGGACGTGACATGTTGCGAACGTATCCTTTGATGACACCATTCATCCTTTTGAACGGCATCATGCTGTGCAGGAATGTCGGCCCGAGTTGGATGATATCCTACACTATATGGACCAGCAGATGCACCATAACGTCGAAGAATGCGGGCGGGAAGTACATCTCAAGCTCGCATAGTATCACCACGATCTCTTCCTGTAGCCTTCTGAGTTGCCTCACGCCAATCGACTTCCGAGAGATGATGTCGAAGAAGTTGCATAGGCCAAATAGCGTTTCACGGACGTGCGCGTCCATGATCCCACGGATTGCAACTGGAAGTATCTGCGTCATCAGCACGTGACAGTCGTGAGACTTCATCCCGCTAAACTTCTGCTTCGCTGGGTCTAGGTATCTACTTATCTTCCCCGCGTAACCGTAAGGAAGTTTTACTCCTAGGAGGCAGGTGAAAAACTGCTCGATCTCCTCCTGACTTAGAGTGAAGCACGCGGGAGGGTAGTCATTTCCAGTCTTCTTGGCCTTTTTGCCTTTGCGACGACTTTCTGTGTCCTGCTTAGCCTCATCATCATCATCATATATAGCGTGAAGCTCCTGCCTGATGCCCATTGATTTCAAGTCTGCCCTTGCTTTCGGCCCATCTTTGGTCCTCTCTGGCATGTTGAGCAGGGTACCAAGCAGACTCTCGCACACGTTCTTCGTGATATGCATGACATCAAGGCTGTGAGGCACACGGTGGATCTTCCAGTACGGCAAGTCCCAGAAAATAGACCTCGTTTTCCATACCTTCAGCAGCGGCTCTGGTGCCTTTCGCTTCTTTCCCGGCTCTGGCGCCTTTTGCTTCTTTCCCGGCAGTGGGCAGTCTTTCCAATTTTTCAACAGCTTGTCTATTTCCTCGCCGCTCCTCGTACACGGGCGTTTTCGGGGTTCGGTTTCACCATCGAACAGATCCTTGCGTTTCCTCCACGGGTCATCGTTGCGAAGCCACCTTCGATGTCCCATGAACACGGTTTTCGAAGACCCGGGATCTCTATCTAGCTGGCGATACGTTGTGTCATCCATGCACCTTACGCATCCAGAAAATCCGTGGACTACCTGCCCCGCGAGATATCCGTAACCGAGATAGTCGTGCACCGTCGTGAGCAGTGCGGCTCTCATAGGGAAATATTCTTTCTCTGCGGCGTCCCACGTATTGGCTGGCGTTTTCCACAGCGTGTCTAGCTCCTCCTTCAGCAGCCCCAGATACAGATTGATGTCGTTCCCTGGTTGTTTCGGCCCTTCAATTAGCATACTCATGTGAATGTACTTCCTCTTCATGCACAACCAGGGGGGAAGGTTGTACATCCACACAAACACAGGCCAGGTGCTATGTGTGCTTCTCTGGCTGCCAAACGGATTTACTCCATCGGTGCTCGCGCCCAGCACGATGTTCCTTGGATCCTTCCCAAATTCTGGGTATTCAAAATTCAAAGCTTGCCACTGGCTTGCATCCTTAGGGTGACTCAGCATCTTGTCTTTTTTATCTATCTCCAGATCATTTGCGTCATCTTCTCGCTTCTTCTCCTCCCTATCCGCGTGCCAACGCAGGAGCTTTGCTACCTTAGTATCCGCAAAATACCGCTGCAGACAAGGAGTGATCGGAAAGTACCACACCACTTTTCGAGGAGCTTTCTTCCTCTTCTTGTATCGAGTGACGCCGCACACCGGACATATGGTAGACTCCGCGTGCTCGTCCCGATAAATGATGCAATTGTTCATGCACACATGGTATTTCACGTGCGGTAAATCCAGAGGACACACGATTTTCTTCGCCTCCTCCAAACTGGTCGGGCACTTGTTCCCCTTTGGAAGACGTTCGTGCCAGAATGACATGTTCTCGTCGAAGCATGCGTCGGTCATTTTGTGTTTTACCTTCCTCTCCAGAGCCATGAGCGTTACTTTCAGGCGGGTATCCTCGGGCCTGCATCCTTCATACAATGGAGTAACCGCGTCTAACTCAAGTTGATCCACCTTGGCTTTCTCTCGGGCGGCAGCTCTTGCGTTATCCTTCTGCTTGAGAAGCAGCTCTTGAATATAAGGGTCCTGCACCCAGCCCATCGATGGTCCACCGTCGTCTGCTCCGCCGGCATCATCATCTTCATGATCATGCCCGTCGTCTGCTCCAGCATCTTCCTCATCATCATGCCCATCGTCTACGTGATCATCTCCTGGGGATTCTTCGTCTTCTCGCCCGCCCGAGCCGCGGTAGTTGTCTTGCTGCCCTTCCTCATTTCTTGCCCGGCCCCCATGGACAACTTCGTAGTCATCTTCATCACCTTGCCACCGATAGCCATCCATGAAACCACGCAAGAGCAGGTGGTCCCGCACCTGCCCGGAATCCGGGTCCGCAATAAGGCTCTCCAGCTTGCATCTTCGACACAGACATCTTATCTCCGTCTCGTTCTTTTGAAGCATCTCGGCCTTCGCGGACCTCAAAAACCTATTCACGATGCCTTCGGTCATCGTGCGGACCATGGTCTCCTGCGGGGTAGAGCAAAACGATATTTTAGAACAAAGAAAAAATTTGGCATGACTTTCCCTAAAAATAGGACCAAAAAGAATGCTTAATGCCAAAATTATCGCCGAAACGGAAATGAATCAACATTCTGGCAAAATATTGGCAACTATCGCATTTCAAATACCGGTACACCTCCAAACACAAACACATATGCAACACCACAAACATATGCAACACCACGAACATACATAGATCTAGCTAGGCCATAAAAAGTGCATGTGCACATTGTTGTAGGGAGACCAACATAAATATAGCTTCCCCCCTTACTTACCTATTAAAACAAGGTAATTTAACCACTTAATTTGAATGAATCTATGGTGGAAATGAGGTGAAAAAGAGGAGGCACCCGAGACAAGGAGGAGGTGGAGAGAATGAAGTGGGGAGAAAGTGAGTGTGGGAAGGAGAGGCTGCCCAAAATATCTTGTTGCTGACCACTTACTAATGGCGCACCAACAACAAATGCGCCATTAGTAATCCAGGTTACTAATGGCGCACCAACGTCTGATGCGCCATTAGTAATTTTGCAAAAAAAAAACATACTAATGGCGCACTGATACAGAGTGCGCCATTACTAGTTTGAACTAGTAATGGCGCACGGTGGAGGAGTGCGCCATTAGTAGTTTTGCAACAAAAGGAATAAAAAATATAATTAAAAAAACAACATTAGTGGCGCACTCTGGGATGAGTGCGCCATTACTAGTTACAACTAGTAATGGCGCACTGTGTCTGGATGCGCCATTAGTATGTTTGGACAGGCGCGCTAGTTAAAAAAAAATTTGGTACTAATGGCGCATCCTAGGCCTGGTGCGCCATTAGTAGTTTCAACACTAATGGCGTATCAGAAGGTGGTGCGCCATTAGTATATACTAATGGCGCACCTCTTATCTGGTGCGCCATTAGTGTCAATCCCATTTATAGCCCTTTTTCTAGTAGTGAACCATTTGGGAAAGAAACATAGGGATATTAAGACGATGGCATGCAGTTCCTTCCATACAGTGGCGGAGGTAGAGTGAGGACAGGGTGGGCCATGGCCCACCCTGAGATTGGGAAGTGTACTTTATACCATAGCAAAAAGGCTAAAAAATAAAGAAAAACTAAATTTACATGCACAGTTGCACTGTTGGCCCACCCTGGCCTAGTGGGCTAGGTCCGCCACTGCTTCCATATAGACAAAAGAGCAATAAGCATAATGAGGCAATGCTATGTTGGATTTGGGAGGGGGGGGTATGCAAGAGGGCGGTCAATGTACATATAATGCTTGTTGGGTATCTCCTTATGTGGCTTGATCCAACAATAAAAAATAAGAAGTGAAATCAAGGGTGCTAGTATATATGCACTATGAAATAAAAATCTACAACTTTCCGTGCACCAACGATTTGGAAACAAATGAAAGTATATTCAACCAATGTCAGTGGTTTCTTCCATGCCAGCAATGGAGCATCAAGCTTATAATTAGGCATGTCTCCCCATGGAGTGGAAATGGTACGTGGCTCCCAATGAGGTGTAACGCGCCGAGAAATGGAAAGAAATAACAATAAATATATAGACAGAGGATTAAAATAAAGTTGAAATGGACGGGGATAATCGGAGGTGTGTGTGTGTGGGGGGGGGGGGCTTGGGGATAACGAATGTAGGTGCTCATCTACAAATAACAGAACGTGACCGGAGGTGGAAGGATCTACGTTGTGACATGGGTGACCATTATGTAGCAGTTTTTAGTTTGGTCTCACATGTGTAGTTAAAAAATCGAAACAAAGATGGCCGACTTACAGATATATTAGGCATGCCTTATTAGTGGACAACATATTTCCACATCAGACAAGGTGCAATGTAATAGAGGTGCTACCTCCTCCCCAAGAAAAGTCTAGGGTTCCCCTCTTTCCTGCCGGAGCCGTCGTCGGTCCGCCTCGTCTCCTGTGGCCTTAGGGCCATGGCGGCACAGTAGATCTCGGCCCTTGCCGGCGAGAGGACTCTGTTTTCAGTTGTTCCTTCATGTTTTGTTAGGGTTTGTGTCCTGCTCAGGATGACGAGACGGCGGCGGCTCCCTGAAGATGGAATAAGGTTCTCCCCACCTAGCTTCCGTCTCAATGGTGTGTCTAGCACCGTCAGTGGGCGTGTGGACATGTGTCTCCGGCGGATCTGTCCTTGGTGGATTTGCTCGGATCTGGTTGTAGTTCATCTACGTTCATGTGTTTTCAGGTTGGATCCTTCATTGGCGGTGATTGCTGTGTGGTTACGCTGGTCCTATGGGGCCTTAGCACGACGACTTCCTGACTGTCCACTAGAAGAAGTTGTGCCCGACTCCGGCGAGGGAGGGGCAATGACGATGGAGCACCTGCGGCTCGCTTCAGTGCTTGTAGTCGTCTCTAGGTGGTCTACGGTTCTGGATGTAATTTGTATTATTTCTGATGTTGTATTGTCATGATTGAAAATGAATAGATTGGAAGTTTTCTCACAAAAAAGAAAAACCAAAACAAAGAACATTTTTGCGCCAAGATTTTGGAGCCAATGCGAAGTATACTGACTTAGACAATGATCTCAAGCAATCCTTTCTAGCTTTCCCCCCTTAATTTCAATACAAAATCCATTTTGAAATGGTACCTAACATTGGTAGATCTGCCTAGCTAGAGTAAATTGCACAAAACCACCACAATTATGCAAAAGTCATCAAACTGCATGTTTTGTGGTGGTTTTTTTCCTGAAGAATTGATAACTTTGACTCAATGTGGCGGTTTTTTGCAATTCACTCGGCTAGCTAGCATGAGCATATAGCATAGACAAGCATAGACGAGACGATGATGGATGGAATCGTGAATCAGGCGGCAGCGTTGGTTGTCCTGGGGACGTACTTGCGGAGCCAAATCTCACGTTGTCCGATGGAGATCCTGACGACCCTCTTGCCGTTGAGTACGAGCTTCACAATCGCCTCGGTCTTGAAGATGATCCGGCCATACATGGGCATGTGGCCTCCCTTGGTCTTCTCCATCAGCACCCTCACCACGCAGTCACCCCACTTCCTGCACCCACGCACCTCCAATCATCAGACACGATGCAGTTCCAATCATCGTGCATGCATATCTTAGTAGATAAGTACTTGTGTTTGTGTATAAACTTATTCAATAGATCGAGACATCTAGGAGTGTATCTAAGTGCACACTTACTGCCTGAAGTACTCGAAGATCTCCTCGCGGTGGAGGGCATTTCCCTTGGAGAAGGTGATGAACATGGAGCGGCAGTCCTCCGGCATGGCCACTGGTTGGGAGATGTAGGGTGCCGTGAGCTCCGGCGGGATGACCATCAGCCCTGTCTCGGACCTCCGGAGCAGGACATGCAGGCGGTCGTCAAATACAAACTTGCCGGCACCGTCGAGGAAGTGGGCGACGCCGCGGACAACGAGGTCCTGGTGAAAGGCAAAGAAGCCCGGCTCGATGTGGACACCGCCTTGCACGCAGAGTGCAGAGATGAGCGGGATGGGCGGGAGCGCAGGCACCTGGTGGCGGAGGCAGTCGAGGACGGCGTTGGCCTCTTCTGCGACGACGGCGACGGCGTCGGGCGCCATGGCTGGGACGTGGTGTATGGCGGAGATGGTGCCCTGGTCCAGCCACACCAGCAGCGCCACCGCGTTCTGGGCTTTCTCCGGGCTGCCGCACACGGACAAGAACCGCTCGTATGCCTGCCGTGCGACGCTGTGCATGTACAGCACCTCGCGCACCGTCATCGCCGCCATGGTTGCTCTTGCACCGGCCGGCTGGAGAAGAGGGGATGGATGGCCGGCCTTAGAAGAGAAGCTAGCAAGAGCGGAGCTGGAAGGGGTGATGGGTCGATGGGGAATGGACCGATATTTGTATCTGTTCCGGCGACGCGGCTGCGCTCCGGCCGATGGAAGGTTTAATGAGGTGCCAAAAATGGGCTAGCGGGAAACAGCTCTCTTTGAATCAATTGCTCTTTGTTCGTTAGTTGGTTTTACATCCTCTTTTGTTTTCAGTTCGTTTTACATCCTAAAAAGTATACATGTGTATCCTGCTAAATTTGCACTCCCTTTTTCCTTGGTACTGGTTAATGTTATGCTCACCATTTTTTGTGTTCCTTTTCTAGGTTTTCTTCGGGTTTTTGTTTTCTTTGTTTCCTTTTCTTTTTGCACCGGGTTTTCTTCGGATTTCTCGTTTTCTCCATTTTCTTCTCTTTTGTTTCTTTTGTTTCTTTCCTGGTTTTTATTCTTCCCTCGTTATACTTCGGTTTTCTTTGCCTTTCTGATTGGTTTTCTTTGTTTTCTTTCGTTTTTCTTCAACACATATCTATTTTTTATTGTGTTTGTTCGGTTGTTTCTTGCTTTCTTTTGTTTATTTGTAGTTTTCATATATCTTAACTTTTTATTTTTTTGGTCGTTAGGCTTCAGAGTTTTTTCAGGTACTTTCTCTTTGGTTTCTCCTTTGTTTCTTTCATGGTTTTCCAAATATTAACATTTTTTGAATACCTGTTTTATATTCACATATTAACATTTTTTAAATATGAGCTTAACATTTTTCTAATACTTGGTCAACACATTTAATATTTCTCAAATACTTGTTTATTTTTTTCCAAACGCAACATTTTCTGAACACATGGTTCAATTTTTTTCACACGCATTGTTTATTTTTCGTATACATGAGGAACATTTTATTTATAAACATTTAACATTTTTCAAATGCTTGGTTAATTTTTTTAATATATGGTCACATTTTTCTACAGATTTTAATTTTTTTAAAATGCTTGATTAACATTTTTCAAATAGAAGATTAATTTTTTTTAATACAAGGTCAACATTTTTTCTGTACAAATTTTAACATTTTCAAATGCTTGATTAACGTTTTTCAAATACAAGTTTGGCATTTGTTGAATACATGGACAACATTTTTGCTATACACATTAAAAAAATTCAAATGCTTGATTAATTTTTTCGATATAATTTTTTAACATTTTTTAAATATATTATCAACTTTTTTACACACATTCTACATTTTTTGTATACATGAGAAACATTTTGTTTACACACATTTCACATTATTCAATTGCTTGGCTAAGAATTTTTCCATATATATTATGTAATTTTTTAAATATACTTATTCAGATTATGCAGATGTATAACCTAAATAAAATAAACAAAAAATATGTGAAAAACACGAGGACGTGGCCTCCCGCGAGGTTCGGCCGTCCCATTTTTTGAGGATCCTGATGGGAGAGCACGCTAGATGTCGCTATAAGCAAGATATAGCGCTGCCTCCGATTAGATTGCGACCTAGCGACAATGGCAGAGCTTTGGCAAGACCATGCTGGGCCAATGCCTCCTAGCCTAAGATTTTTCTTTTTCTTCTGAATACCCTTGTTAAATGGGCTAAACCTTTACAAAAACCAGTTTAAAACTTGTTTTGCTTGCCCTCCCAATCCATTTACCGATTAGTATTATGGCCCAAACTCCGCTACTGGCGAGCTAAGCCTGTGTAGGAGTCCATTGTCCGTTCAACCACCACGGTGTCCAAAAAACAAGGCCTAACAAAGTGGGAAACAACCTAGACTCCTAGAGTTCATCATGTGGATTGGTTTGGTTTCACATCATTGTGTGCACTAGTAAGTAATACATGCATTGCACGTGAAAACTTAAAATAATCAAAGTGTGACCAAATTCGGACATATCTTATTGTAATAAGTGTATAATGTTTTAAGGCACATGGATGAACTATAAGATGCATATTTAGTTCTTTTTGTCCATTCCACAAAAAATATCACACTATAGCTACAAAAAACTTGAAAACGTCATGGTATGTACTAAAAACACTTGGGTAAAAATATATCTAGCACATTTTTCTATAGGAAGTGTCTCTTTTAGGTACTTCATATTAATTAAATTTAATATAAAAGACATAAATACCTAATGTTGCATCACAAAGATAGGTAAGATTTATGATGTACGTCTATAGCCTTGAATACAAAATATAATCACAAAAGGAGAAAAGCAATGACAATTCTGATGTCTTCCTGATTTTTCTTCTCATGTTTATTTAACTACGCTCTTCAAGTTCTCTGGGTTACTTCGCTACAAATAATGTTTTAGATGGAAAGAAAAAATAGTTTATGATAGTGATACCACGTTCTTTCTTAAATAACGTTATTGGTATGGGTGCACTGTATTTTTATGTGGCCTACCAAATTTGGAAAAGATATACAATACAATAGACATAGCAAGGAAAACAACTCCATATATCAACAAAGGATAGAAATGGTGCGGCAATGCGCAGCTTTGCTTCTAGTATTAGTCTGCTGTACCAGGGTGTCGATATGTCAAGATGTCAACAATGATGGTGTTAGAGCCAAAGTGCTAATAATGTATTGTCAAACTAGTGTGAGTGATTAGGACGTTTCCCTCCTCCATGTCTCACTTCTCACGGTCAACACAAACAAGTTCAGGGAGGCTATCTTTCTCATTATTTTGTATAATAGATTTTAAAATGTATCTCTTCTCTTCAGTCATATATTTTTTCCCTAATAGGACACCATGTTCTTGTATGAAGCCTGTGAGAATTCTTCACAGATATGTTTCATGGGAGTATAATCATGAATCCTATTTTATAGTATGAGTGTTTCTCCCCATCTCATCACTCGTTTGTTCTGTGCCTTTTCTATCTCTACAATTCTTGTTTGTCTCTCAAGTGACCATCTTCGACAAGGTTAGTGTAAGAAGTGGATATGTTCTCTATGGTGCTTTTGATTCATGACTCATTTTCTGAGTCGGCCGGGTCCACAGGTTCGGTATGATCTAGCTGCACCTTGATGACCCACAAGTATATGGGATTAACCTTATTCCTTTCGATAAGTAAGAGTGTCGAAACCAACGAGGAGCAGACGAACGAATTGATAGGTAGTTTTCAGCCAGGTTTCACTACAAGTGTTGTAAGATAGTTTTGATAGATATTTGATAGCAAGATAAATAGTAACAAGGTAACAAGTAACAAAAGTAACAAAGTGCAGCAAGTGTCACAATCCATAATTGTGCTAAGGACAAGCTGTGGTGTTTTTTATAGTGAGTAGCCGCTCTTGAGGACACACCGGAATATTGCCAAGTTCCTTTCACCACGATTCATTGAATTAACATTCATTGTCTTGATAAGTGTTATGTGGGTGAACCGGAGCTAAGGTGTTGTCCTAACTTGAACGATAACCTACTTATGATTATACTCTCCAGACAAGCATCCACAACTACAATAGAAGTAATTAAGATAAATCTAGCCATAACATTAAACAATTGGATCCAAAACAACCCCTTACGTAATAATTCACAAACTAGGGTTTGAATTTCTATCACTCCCGCAACCCATCATCTACAAACTAATTTATCAATGCCTTCCCCTAGGACCAAAGATGTGAATGGTCATGTAGTTGATGTTCACACAACACCACTAGAGGAAGAATAAGAAAACATAATATCAAAACATGAACGGGAATTAACTTCACACGATTACTAGTAACAAGACTTCTTCCATGTCCTCAAGAACTAATGGAATGACTCACAACTCATCAAATTAATCATGATTAGTGGGTGTAAATATATGATTAAAATTCTAAACATATTAATCTTCCACCAACAAAACCATAAGCATGAACTACAGGATGTAATAAACACCTACAAGCACTCCTAGGTACCAATCTGAGGTTTGATACAACGATTGAAAACGAGAAGAACTAGGGTTCGGAGATGAGATGGTGTTGATGAAGATGATAATTCCCAGATGAACGGAGTGTTGGTGATGATGAAGGCTTCGATTCCCCCTTCCTGATGGAAGTTTCCTGGCAGAATCGCTCTGCCCGAGAGAAAAAGTGTTTCGTCGAAGTTCCGCCTCGCAGATTTTTATGATTTTTTCTAGGGAAAATGTGATTTTGTAGCCATAGGACATCGGGAGATAAGTCACCATGGGCCCACACGACATGCCCTAGGGTGGCATGCCACCAGGACGTGTGGAGCCCTAGCGGGTCCCCTTTTGCCCATTAGTTTTTGCTCCATAATTCATCATATATTTTGAAATAATTCTCCTAAAATCCATGCTGCATTTTGAGGTCTGGAGAATCAACTTCTCTTTTGTTGCATTTTCAGGTCAGATTTGTCCACCAATCACCGTCTCTTTGTTTTCCTTGTATTTTAAGAGAGACAAGACATTAGAATTGCATCATATTGTGAAATATATCATTTAAATAGGATAAATTATACTAAGAAATAGTGATGCAAAATGGACGTATCAGCTTCCCTGAGCTCTCCGCTTGTCCCCAAGCGAATACCGAGCTCATTAAAGTTTATGGAGAGAGGTGTCGATAATAAAAAAATATGGACATGCCAACATCATATTTACTAACACCATTATATATCATAAACAACAACTCTTCATCATAAAACTTCTCATGATCAAGTAGCAATCCATTCACATGTTAATGTGCAAACAATAAATTCTCTTGAAATCCAACAAACTATGTTCTCAGTTATTAAACAATTACAATTCATCTTATTTTTTCAAAAGAGTCTATGTAAGATCTTTTTTAGCAAACTTCACATACTCAAGTATCATATAGTCTTCTAATGATTGCGGACACTCAGAAGCATATTATTAGAACCAACAGTTTCAATCAAACACAAAGAAAGATAGGGGTTTAATGATGCACCACCCAACTTACTTGTCACAAGGATAATTGTCAGTGGTAATAACTCATGATCATATATATTCAACTGGATATATGTGCCTGGATCATTCCCCAACATAGTGCAATGTTTGCCAAGTGGAGAATATTTTAGGTTGGAATAAGAGAAGTTGACTCAAACATAAAAATAAAGTTGATGGAAAGGGTAAAATGAAAGACCGTTCGTAGAGGGAAGCAGAGGTGTCCATGTGCTTTTGAGTTGGATGTGTGAAAAAGAACATCGCTTTAACATTGCCCGTGTGATAGTAATCATTATTTCTCTTTTATTACTTTACCATCACAAGTTCATACAAAGCTTATTTGCCTTCCAATTTTTATTGCATCCATTGATGAAAACTTACTTGAAGGATCTTACTCAATCCATAGGTAGTTATAGTGGATTTTTTGGGAAGAAACTGAGTTTAGGGTTTTTGGATGCACAAGTGGTATTCCTCCTTAGTGTGGACGTATTTGGCTAGCAAAGATTATAAACAAATACAATATGTTGGAGGATCCACAATATAAATTCTATGTAAATATAGATAAACATAACTCATTACATTGTTTTTCTTGTCCAACACCAACTATTTGATCAAGCGTGAAAATATTCATTGAGGGTTCACAATCACAAAATATGTCCAAGATAATATATTTGCATGTGAAATTTCTCTTCATTGTACTAATCTTTCATGGATTGTTCAAATGACCAATGTTTCATTTGTTAAATTTCAATAGATTTTACTTCCTAAACCCAATGTGAAGACACTACTTCCCATAAGATCAGCATATGAAATTGAATTGCAATGCTAGGATACACAATAAAGAAAAAGAAAACAAGATACTCATGCTATTAGTTATTATAGATACTCTCACCAATGGATACAACAAACCCATGAAGGGACAATAGCACACATTGTAATCAATTTCATACTACAACTTTTACTAAACCACAATAATAGATAATAATAATAATGATAAAGGTTGTGATACGATACTAGGGAACTTCCCCCAAGCTTGCAACAAGCCAAGGGTGGTGCCCATACCCAAGTACTCAAGTTTCCTTGTTTGGTGATGGCAGTGGTGATGGAACACGCTTGTTATCCTTCCTCCAAGGCATATGTTCTCCATCAAGAAAAGAAAAGGTGGTCTCCGGGATCTTAAAATTTGCAGCCAAACCCATCATCTTGAACTTGGTTTCATACTCATAGTTTTGATTATGCAGATCACAATTTTGAGCTTGGAGATCTTCAAGTTTCACGTGGAGGCGATCAATTGCTTCCCAAGTCTTGGCACTATCTCACTTCTGTCACGGAGAAATTCCGTGACCATGATGTGGCCTGCATCTAGTCCACGCTCCACCATCCTCTGTCACTTGAAGAGTTCTTGCTCCACGTCCCTGAGCCTAGCCTTCTCGTCTCCTTCCTTCTTGGGCCCTTCAATATCCTTGATGTGCAACACCCCATCCCTATACTCCAAGGTTTTGGGATGCATCATAACCTTCACAAAGAACTGGTCCTTTGAGGAGCTTGATGACGACATAGCGATGTAGCTCCTGGAACCCTGGCAGAAACAAGGTCAAAACAAAAACAGGAGGAAAACTTGTGATACATATATTAAAACATCCGAGGGAATTTATAGGAATTTTTCATGTGAAAAACAAGCATACATGAAAGATACGGAGTCTGGAAGGTCTACGGGGGCCCCACACGTCCACACGGCGCGCCCTAGGGGGGAGCCACCAGGGCGTGTGCACCCCTGGTGCACCCTAGTATCCTTCTTTTTTCCAAAAATTATTAAATATTCCAAAAGTGACATATATATATATATATTATTTTATGAATTTTTAAAGTTAGTATACTTATCGTACCACGTACTTATTCCTTTTACTGGTTCTGGAGGCTTGACGGATGGTTTCTTCTATGGATTCTTCCGGTCTAATTACTTGAGTAATGTCCTAATCTATGTTAATGGGATTACCTATAGTATAATGTTTTAATCTTTGCCCATTAACTAACTTTGGTTTATCTTCTTTGGCGTTATTGATCTTGATAGCTCCGGAATGGTAAACTTCTTCGATGATATATGGACCTTCCCACCTGGAAAGAAGTTTGGCTGCAAAATGTCTAAACTGAGAATTGTACAAAAGAAATTTATCAGTAATGTTAAAATGCCATTTCTAAATCCTTTTATCATGCTATATTTTAACTTTTTCTTTGAACAACTTGGCATTTTCATAAGCTTCTATTAACCTCTTTTCTCCAACAAGTTCAAAATCATAGTTAAGATATTTAATTTCCCAATAGGATTTATGGTCTAGCTAGATTGGTAAATGACATGCTTTTCCATAAACCATTTTAAAAGGGGACATCCCCATAGGATTTTCATAAGCAATTCTATATGCACAGACTGCATCATCTAGTTTCTTAGACCAGTTCTTTCTAGATTTATTAACAACCTTTTCCCAGATTAATATAATTTCTCTATTAGTTAACTCAACTATTGCAAGTTTAGCCCGTTAACAAGCACAATTAAATTCTATTTTAGCAGCTAAAGCTGATTCAAACGTATGGATTGGACTTTGTGAAAGAAAGAAAAAAACAGATTTAAATGCCCAAAAGCTGCACTGAGGAGCGAAGAAGAGTACACCAAGTCACTATAGACAAGTATAAAATCTCCACTCAATAGTGATCTACCATCTCTGCTGATAAACGACATGCCCGTTAATGGAGCCTTCATTGGCAGCATAGTAGTGACAAGCACTGAACCTTTCAATGGAGGTGTTTAGCCGCCCATCAGTAAAAGATGATTTTATAGTCATGGTGCGTGGCTCCAAATGAGGTGTTACATGCCAAGAAAAGACGGGTAAGAACTGGACTATGAGAGGACTAGAATAAGCAGAAATGGATAATGAAAATTAGAGGCGGGGCATTGTCGGAAGGTGTACGTAGATATGGTCAGTGTCCAAACAATGCCACCGTGGGATCTATGCCATGACATGGGTGGTCGTTGTATAACGATGATTGCTTTTGCTCTATTAGATATGCAATTTTGAATAAATAATTATAACTTTGTGCACCAAGGTTTTTGGAGAGTAAGCAAAGGATACCTAGGTGACATGTGGTTTCTTCAGTGGCAGCATGGAAGCTGCAAGAGCACATGCAAGTATAGAAAACATACGACGCAAGTCAGACATGTCTAACGTGATTCGACCCAATAGTAAAAAGATATTTCATTATTATTTGAAACAATGTGCACAAAGCAGGGTGCATGTAAATATGCAATGTGAAATAAAAACCTAGAAGTTATGTGCACTAACCGTTTAGGAAAGAAACCGAAGGATATCGAGAAAATGGCATGCGGTTCCTTCCATACCGACAAGCGACAAAGGAGCAACAATCTTAATTAGACGGTGGTATGTTTGGGGATGGGGGTGGGGGTATGTAAGCAGGTGCTCAATAGCGAAACAGTGGAACCCGACGATCTATATCATGACATGGTTGACCGATGTATAACGATTGTACTTCTTGCTCGGTCTGATATGCAGTTTCAAATCACAATTAGGGACTTTTGCATGCCAAGGTTTTGTGTGTGGGGTGGGGGGGGGTGGGGGGGTGGGGAGCCAATAATACCAAGCTGGCAAGGTAGGCAATGAAGTCACATGGTTTCTCCAATAATACCGATGCCACCAAAGATAAGGAGGAATAAGCTTTTCGTTCAGTCTCATGCGGTTCTTTATTTCTTCTAAGTTGTATCAAGCACAAACAATTAAACGACCTTGTATAGAACATATGACAAAGCACACGCAAGTATAGAAAATATATAATGCATGTGGGGTATGTATGTGGCTTGATCCAATAGTCGAAAAATAAGAAGTAAAAAATCAGGGGTGTCGACATATATGCAACGTGAAATAAAAACCTACAACTCGTGCACCAATTATTTGGGAAAGAAATTAAAGGATAATTAGACAACGGCAAATGTTCTTCCACGCCGACTAGCTAGCTTAATTAGGCATGCCTCCCTCTCTCAAGGATCTAGGCGATGATGTGATCGCCCGTCAAGGTTCTGGTGACGCGACACCGCAAAGCAAAAAGGTTTTGGTGACCCGAAGGAGCTAGGCGATGACGTGATCAAATGGTTTCTTTAGTAGAGAATTAAGAGCAACTAACCTTTTCTTCCAATCTCAAGCACATCTTTCTTTCTTTTAAACACAACATTACAAATCTTATTTGAAGTTGTACGCCACAAATCCATAATTGGTAGATCTGGCTATAATGACCATAGACGAAACAAGGATTATATGGATTCCTCGATCAGGCAGTGGCCTTGGTTGGCCTCGGGATATACTTGCGGAGCCAGATCTGACGATACCCGATGGAGATCTTGACGAGCCTCTCGCTATTGAGCACCAGCTTCACTATCGCCTCGGTCTTGAAGATGATCCGGCCGTACATGGGCATGAGGCCTCCCTTCGTCTTCTCCATGAGCACCCTGACCACGCAGTCACCCCACTTCCTGCACCCATGCACCTCCAATCATCAGACATGATCATCATGCATGCATGCAGATCTGAGTAGATCCACCTATATAAACTTAATCAATAGTTCTAGACATCGAGTAGAGTGTATCTCATTCTCAGTGCACACTTACTCTCTGAAGTACTCAAAGATCTCCTCAGGGTGGGGTGGCATGCCCTTGGAGAAGGTGATGAACATGGAGCGGCAGTCCTCCGGCACGGCCACAAGCTGGGAGGTATAGGGCGCCATGAGCTCCGGCGGGTTGCCCACCAGCCCGGTTTCGGACTTCCGGAGCAGGACGTGCAGGCGGTCATCAAAAACAAACTTGCCGGCACCGTCGAGGAAGTGGGCGACGCCGTGGACGACGAGGTCCTGGTGGATGGCGAAGAAAGCCGGCTCGATGCGGACGCCGCCTTGCATGCAGAGCGCCGAGATGAGCGGGATGCGCGGGAGCACGGGCAACTGGTGGCGGAGGCACTTGAAGATGGCGTTGGCCTCTTCTGCGACGACGGCGACGGCGTCGGGCGCCATGGCTGGGACGTGGTGTATGGCGGAGATGGTGCCCTGGTCCAGCCACACCAGCAGCGCCACCACGTTCTGGGCCTGCTCCGGGCTGCCGCACACGGACACGAGCCGCTCGTACGCCTGCCGCACGACGCTGTACATGTACAGCACCTCGCGCACCGTCACGGCAGTCATGGTTGCTCTGGTTAATTGGTTGCTTCCGCCGGCCGACCGGAGAAGGTAGCTAGCTAGCTCTAGCTAGGCGATGGATGGCCGGCCGGAGAGGAGCAAGAAAGAGATGATGGATTGATGGGTCGATGGGGAATGGGCCGGTATTTGTAGGTTCTCCTGCTCCTGGTACGGCGACGCGGCTGCGCTCCGGCCGGTGGAAGGGTTGATGAGGTGCCAACAATGAGCTGGCGGGAAACACTCTCTTTGAATCCGTTTCGAACGCCTGCATGAACGTAGTTGCAATTCGTTCGTTGGCTGGTTTACATCCTTTTTTGATTTTTAGTTCGTTTTACATCCTATAAAACATATACACTGTCGTTTCTTAACCACTTTGGATGCGGCGCAACACTTGTATATCCTTTTAAATTTGCACTACTTTTTTTGGAGTAAATTGCTCAAAGCCAACATATTTGTGGCTAGGGTACTGAAAAACTACTGCTTTTGCCAAAAATAACATGAGACCACCAACTCTGCGTCAAGTGAGTAACAAACTGCACTGATTCGATATTAAGCCGTGTCTAACAGCAAAACTGACGGGTGGGACCCGTCTTTCTGGGCTGATGTGGCGAAGACTAGTCCTAGTCAAAGTTTGACCCCATGAGCTGGATAGGGGGTCCCACTTGTCTGTCTCACACCTCCTTCTTCCTCAATTTTTTCACTCCCTAAACTTCTCGCCGGCTCCATCGGCAAGCCTACCGGTAAGCCCCGCCTGACCTGAAGAAGGGGCGCCCGCCGGCAAGCCCTGCTCCGCGCCCGCCGGACCTGAAGGAGGGGCGCCCGTCGGCAAGCCCCGCCCCGCGCCCGCCGGACCTGAAGGAGGGGCGCCCGCCGGCAAGCCCCGCCCCGCGCCCCCGGACCTGAAGGAGGGGCGTCCGCCGGCAAGCCCCGCGCCGCGCCGCCGGACCTGAAGGAGGGGCGCCCGTCGGCAAGCCCCGCCCCGCGCCGCCGGACCTGAAGGAGGGGCGCCCGCCGGACCTGAAGCAGGGGCGCCCGCTGGCAAGCACTGCCCCACGCCCGCCTGACCTGAAGCAGGGGTGCCGGACGGCAAGCCCCGCCCCTCGCCCGCCAGACCTGAAGGAGGGTTGCCCGCTGGCAAGCCCCGCCCCATGCCGCCGGACCTGAAGGAGGGGTGTCCGCCGCAAGACCCTCCCCGCAACCGCCGAACCTGAAGGAGAGGCACCCGCCGGCAAGCCCCGCCGCGCGATCGCCTGACCTGAAGCAGGGGCGCCCGCCGGCAAGCCCTGCCCAGCTTCCCCCGCATGCCCGACCCGCCGCTTCTCCGGCTTCCCTCGCGGCGGCAGCACCACGCATGTCGGGGCAGTTTAAGGTCCGCCGCTTGCTGTTTCTCCCACGGCCGTTGCTTGCTGCTTGCTTCTGCTTCCGCCGCCGCTTGTTGATGTCCCGTCGCCACCGCTTGCTCCTACTCCGGTGGCCTCTGCTTGCTGCTGCTCTCGATGCCACCACTTGCTTATGCTTCCGCCGTCATCACTTGCTGCTGCTCCCGCCGCTGCTTGCTGCTACTCCCACGGCTGTCGCTGATCCACCAGCAACGAGGACAACAGCGCAAGCTCATCAGGGCAGATTAGAGGGGAGGAAGAAGGAGAAGAGGGGAAATAAAATGTGTGGCTGACAGGCGGGACCCCATCCACCTCAGCAGGTCAATACATTGACTAGGATTAGTCTTTGCCACATCAGCCCGACAGACAGGCCCCACCAGTCAGTTTCGTTGTTAGACGCGGCAAGTTCTGAATTAGTGCGATTTGTTACTTACTTGCCGCAGTGTTGGCGGTTTTTCGTAGTTTTCAGCAAAAGCGGTGGTTTTCTAGTACCCTAGCCATAAATGTGGTGGCTTTGAGCAATTTACTTTTTTTTGGTACTGGTTAAATGTTATACTCGCCAGTGTTCACATGTTATACTTTTCTTTTCGATTTCATATACATACACATCATACACATATCAGTCACATTATTATTTCTTACTTTCTATATAAACTTCGTTTTCTAGACCCATCGACCACTTCCACCGCTCTAGCTACCTTTCCCATTCATCCTCGACCCACAAGGCATATATAGCATAATTGGTGCAAGCATCAAGTCGAGGCATCACTCAATCCGATTAGATGGGTGCAACTACGTGCCGCCTGCAGCGAGTCCTAGCCACTGCTCGCCTGCAGGGAGCACATCCTGATGGATTAGATTGGTTTCACATGCTTAGAGAAAACAGAAGATAACTAGTGAAAACTGAAGAAATAAACAAAAAACGAGAAACAAAGAAAACAAAGAAAACCAAACAAAAAAACAATGAAAAGGAAAAGGAAAAAAAATATGAAAAACCGAAGGCAACCATGCAAAATGGTGAAAACCAGAACAAACAAAGCTACAATAAATGGCCGACCTATTAGAGGGGCTGCTAGACGTGAGACGTAACTCTGCCTCGGAACAGACATATATAGCGTTGGCGCGATTAGATTGCGAGCTGACCTTTTAGGCAAGATTGCGAGCTAGCTTTTTTTAGGCAAGTTTGCGAGCTAGCTGCAATGACAGAGCCTCGAGAGGGCCATCTTAGAACCAAGCAGGAGTAGGGTTTTACACCGCAAGGTAGCCTGAACGATCTGGACTCCTCGTCTCGCCCGACCCGCTCCCGCGAGCGGGCGGGCGATACCCTACATCGGCCGCCGCCAGCCGCCACCCCTCCTAGACCCCCCCCCCCCCCCCCGCCGCCGCCTGAGTGTGCCGCCGGGCAAAGCAAGGCCAGCATCGCGGTGGCTGGCCCTTTTCATCCTTCGCGCGGGGAGGGCTGGCACCGGACGGCCCTCCTCGGGCGTTTGTGCACCGCTGGGCTGGGGGTGGCGACGGTGGCGGCTGGTGGAGGCACGTGGTGGGCTGTTGGGAGGTCAGCGGGGCGTGCCTGCGTTGTGGGCTGCGTCGGGGCGGTGGCTGCCCGATCCAGATCTGGCGGGTTGCTCCTCCTGCTGGTTGCACGTGGGCGGTGCGGGCCTAGGCGACGAGGTGCAGCTATACCGGCGACCCTTGGGCACTGGTGGTGGTTGGAGTGGGGGCGCGCCACGGTGGGCTGGCCAGCGGCGTCGGCAGCTTGGTTGGCCTCATCCAAGGTACGGGTCGGTGCGGGTGGTGGCGCAAGCTTGGTGTCCTCCCCGTGTCGGTGGCGCTGGGTGGTGAATGCAGGCCTCCTTCCCCTAGATCTAGGCCGGCAGCATGGTGGCGAGCCGGGTCTCGTGCTCGGGCTGATCTTGGCGAGGCCCGGGGAGAGTCGGAGTTGACCCTTCGGGTTGGTGTGCTTGGGCTCGATCCTGGTGGTGCCGGTGGGTGTGGAGGTTCTTCTGTGGGTACGGTGTGAGTTGGTGGTGGTCGGGGATCTGCTACAATTTCAGGCAGATCGGTGCTAAGAGCCATGGACATGGCGTCGTGCGAGCGCTCTCGGCGGCGACCGTCGGGAGTCACGGGGCAGTGTCTTCTCCGGTCCACCGGGATTGGCTGGAGACGCAGGCATGGGTGCCTCCTATTGTGGAGGCGTCGACCCATACTCTGTGGCTGATGCCAGGCTAGGAGTGAAAGGAGATCCCTTTTACTCATCCTACCATGGTGGATGCACCGTGACGTGGATGGTTAGTGGAGCCTTGGACATGGATGATGAGGTAGCGGCCCCGGATGGCGGTCCGCATGGTTGACTCTCCGGCGGGCACCATGGCGGCGGTGATGGCACTCTCTCTTGGTCGTGTGGGTGGCAAGAGGTGGTGCAGTGGGTGGCTCAAGAGACCTCGTTTAGGGACAAGGTGGAGTTGCAGAGCGAAAGCTCGGCGCTTTATCGCCGACAACGGCAACGCTCGCGGGTGCCATTAACTTCCTGAAGACGTCGCCGTGGTGCTCCTCTCCGTGTCCGGGTTCCGGGTGAAAACCTATGTCTATTGGGACTCGGCAACGGCGACACCTAGTGCCGTTTTCCCTCCTGGGGGCGTTGTCGTGGAAGTTAGGTGCTATAGGGCTTAGGGTGGTGTTGTTCTTAGTTCTTCCTATACTCTATTTCGTTTGTGTAGCCATGTGCGTGTTGCGTGATCAGTTAGCCTGGGATCGACATTGTTGGAGGGCTACCCCATCCCCTTGTATCGTTCGGTCGTGTACTCTGGTTGGTTGGTGCTTCATATATAAAGTGGGGCGAAAGCTTGTTTCGAGGAGGAGAGGGCCATCTTGGAACACTTCTTCCTAGCCTAAGATTCTTTTTCTTCTGAATACCCGTTGTTAAATGGGCTAAATCTGTACTAAAACCAGTCCAAAATTTGTTTTTTTGCCCTCAAAGTCCATTTACCCACCGGGATCATGGCCCGAGCTCTGATATTGGGGAGATAAGTGATGGAAACATGCCCTAGAGGCAATAATAAAATGGTTATTATTATATTTCCTAAATCATGATAAATGTTTATTATTCATGTTAGAATTGTATTGACCGGAAACTTAAATACATGTTTGAATACATAAACAAACACCATGTCCCTAGCGAGCCTCTACTAGACTAGCTCGTTGATCAAAGATGGTTAAGGTTTAATGATGGACATGAATTGTCATTTGATAACGGGATCACATCATTAGGAGAATGATGTGATGGATAAGACCCATCCATTAATTAGCTTAGCATAATGATCGTTCAGTTTGCTGCTATTGCTTTCTTCATGTCAAATACATATTCCTTCAGCTATGAGATTATACAACCCCCAGATGCCGGAGAAATACCTTGTGTGTATCAAACGTCATAACGTAACTGGGTGATCATAAAGATGTTCTACAGGTATCTCCGAAGGTGTTTGTTTCGTTGGCATAGATCGAGATTAGGATTTGTCAGTCCGAGTATTAGAGAGGTATCTCTGGGCCTCTCGGTAATACACATCATAAGCTTGCAAGGAAATGACTAAGGAGTTAGTCACGAGGTGATGTATTACGGAACGAGTAAAGAGACCTAATATGGACAAAGGGAATTACGTATGTTGTCATAACGGTTCGACCGATAAATATCTTCTTAGAATATGTAGGAGCCAATATGGGCATCCAGGTTCCTCTATTGGTTATTGACCAGAGAGGTTTCTCGGTCATGTCTACATAGTTCTCGAACCCGTAGGGTCCGCACGCTTAACGTTCGTTGACGATATAGTGTTATATGAGTTATATGATTTGGTGACCTAATGTTATTCGAAGTCCCGGATGAGATCACGGACATGACGAGGAGTCTCAAAATGGCCGAGAGGTAAAGATCGATATATAGGACAATGGTATTTGGACACCGAAAGTGTTTCGGGACGTACCGGGAAGGAATCGGGTCACTGTTGGGGAACGTAGTAATTTCAAAAATTTCCTACGCACACGCAAGATCATGGTGATGCATAGCAACGAGAGGGGAGAGTGTTGTCTACATACCCTCGTAGACCGAAGCGGAAGCGTTGACGCAACATAGAGGAAGTAGTCGTACGTCTTTCCGATCCGACCGATCCAAGCACCGTTACTCCGGCACCTCCGAGTTCTTAGCACACGTTCAGCTCGATGACGCTCCCTGGGCTCCGATCCAGCAAAGCTTCGGGGATGAGTTTCGTCAGCACGACGGCGTGATGACGATGATGATGTTCTACCGACATAGGGCTTCGCCTAAGCACCGCAACGATATGACCGAGGTGGAATATGGTGGAGGGGGGCACCGCACACGGCTAAGGAACGATCACGAAGATCAACTTGTGTGTCCATGGGGTGCCCCCTGCCCCTGTATATAAAGGAGTGGAGGAGCGGAGGGCCGGCCCTCTCTATGGCGCACCCTAGGGGAGTCCTACTCCCATCGGGAGTAGGATTCCCCCTTTCCTAGTCCAACTAGGAGTCCTTCCATGTATTAGGACTAGGAGACAAGGAAGAGGAAGAGGGAAGGGAAGGAAGGAGGGGGCGCCGCCCCTCCCCCTAGTCCAATTTGGACTAGCCAATGGGGGGGGCGCGGCCTGCCTCTCCCTCTCCCCTAAAGCCCAATAAGGCCCATATACTTCCTCCCCCGTATTACCGTAACTCCCCGGTACTCCCGAAAATACCCGAATCATTCAGAACCTTTCCGATGTCCGAATATAGTCGTCCAATATATCGATCTTTACGTCTCGACCATTTCAAGACTCCTCGTCATGTCCCCGATCTCATCCGGGACTCCGAACTCCTTCGTTACATCAAAACTCATAAACTCATAATATAACTGTCATCGAAACCTTAAGCGTGCGGACCCTACGGTTCGAGAACAATGTAGACATGACCGAGACATGTCTCCGATCAATAACCAATAGCGGGACCTGGATGCCCATATTGGCTCCTACATATTCTACGAATATCTTTATCGGTCAGACCGCATAACAACATACGTTGTTCCCTTTGTCATCGGTATGTTACTTGCCCGAGATTCGATCGTCGGTATCCAATACCTAGTTCAATATCGTTACCGGCAAGTCTCTTTACTCGTTCCGTAATACATCATCTCACAACTAACATATTAGTTGTAATGCTTGCAAGGCTTATGTGATGTGCATTACCGAGAGGGCCCAGAGATACCTCTCCGACATTCGGAGTGACAAATCCTAATCTCGAAATACGCCAACCCAACAAGTACCTTTGGAGACACCTGTAGAGCACCTTTATAATCACCCAGTTACGTTGTGACGTTTGGTAGCACACAAAGTGTTCCTCCGGTAAACGGGAGTTGCATAATCTCATAGTCATAGGAACATGTATAAGTCATGAAGAAAGCAATAGCAACATACTAAACGATCGGGTGCTAAGCTAATGGAATGGGTCATGTCAATCAGATCATTCAACTAATGATGTGACCTCGTTAATCAAATAACAACTCTTTGTTCATGGTTAGGAAACATAACCATCTTTGATTAACGAGCTAGTCAAGTAGAGGCATACTAGTGACACTCTGTTTGTCTATGTATTCACACATGTATTATGTTTCCGGTAATTACAATTCTAGCATGAATAATAAACATTTATCATGAAATAAGGAAATAAATAATAACTTTATTATTGCCTCTAGGGCATATTTCCTTCAGTCTCCCACTTGCACTAGAGTCAATAATCTAGTTCACATCGCCATGTGATTTACCAGCAATAGTTCACATCACCATGTGATTAACACCCACAGTTCACATCGATATGTGATCAACACCCAAAGGGTTTACTAGAGTCAGTAATCTAGTTCACATCGCTATGTGATTAACACCCAAAGAGTACTAAGGTGTGATCATGTTTTGCTTGTGAGAGAAGCTTAGTCAACGAGTCTGCCAAAATTCAGATCCGTATGTATTTTGCAACTTTCTATGTCTACAATGCTCTGCACGGAGCTACTTTAGCTAATTGCTCCCATCTTTAATATGTATCTAGATTGAGACTTAGAGTCATCTAGATTAGTGTCAAAACTTGTATCGACGTAACCTTTTACGACGAACCTTTTTGTCACGTCCATAATCGAGAAACATATCCTTATTTCACTAAGGATAATTTTGACCGCTGTCCAGTGATCTACATCTAGATCACTATTGTACTCCCTTGCTAAACACAATGTAGGACATACAATAGATCTGGTACACAGCATGGCATACTTTATAGAACCTATGGCCAAGGCATAGGGAATGACTTTCATTCTCTTTCTATCTTCTGCCGTGGTCGGGTTTTGAGTCTTACTCAATTTCACACCTTGTAACACAGGCAAGAACTTCTTTATTTGACTGTTCCATATTGAACTACTTCAAAATCTTGTCAAGGTATGTACTCATTGAAAATTTATCAAGCGTCTTGATCTATCTCTATAGATCTTGATGCTTAATATGTAAGCAGCTTCACTAAGGTCCTTCTTCGAAAAACTCCTTTCAAATACTCCTTTATGCTTTGCAGAATAATTCTACATTATTTCCGATCAACAATATGTCATTTACATATACTTATCAGAAATGTTGTAGTGCTCCCACTCACTTTCTTGTAAATAGAGGCTTCACCGTAAGTCTGTATAAAACTATATGCTTTGATCAATTTATCAAAGCGTGTATTCCAACTCCGAGATGCTTGCACCAGTCCATAGACGGATCGCTGGAGCTTGCATATTTTGTTAACACCTTTAGGATCGACAAAACCTTCTACTTGCATCGTATACAACTCTTTTTTAATAAATCCATTAAGGAATGCAGTTTTGTTTATCCATTTGCCGGATTTCATAAAATGCGGTAATTGCTAAAATGATTCGGACAGACTTAAGCATAGATACGAGTGAGAAACTCTCATCGTAGTTAACACCTTGAACTTGTCGAAAACCTTTTGCGACAATTCTAGCTTTGTAGATAGTAACACTACTATCAGCGTCCGTCTTCCTCTTGAAGATCCATTTATTTTCTATGGCTTGCCGATCATCGGGCAAATCCATCAAAGTCCATACTTTGTTCTCATACATGGATCATATCTTAGATTTCATGTCCTCAAACCATTTCGCGGAATCTGGGCTCATCATCGCTTCCTCATAGTTCGCAAGTTCGTCATGGTCTGGTAACATGACTTCCAGAACAGGATTACCATACCACTCTGGTGCGGATCTCACTCTGGTTTACCTACGAGATTCGGTAGTAACTTGATCTGAAGTTACATGATCATCATCATTAGCTTCCTCACAAATTGGTGTAGTGGTCACAGGAACAGATTTCTGTGATGAACTACTTTCCAATAAGGGAGAAGGTACAATTACCTTATCAAGTTCTACTTTCCTCCCACTCACTTCTTTCGAGAGAAACTTCTTCTCTAGAAAGTATCCATTCTCAGCAACGAATGTCTTGCCTCTGGATCTGTGATAGAAGGTGTACCCAACTGTCTCCTTTGCGTATCCTATGAAGGCATATTTCTCCGATTTGGGTTTGAGCTTATCAGGATGAAACTTTTCACATAAGCATCACAACCCCAAACTTTAAGAAACGACAACTTTGGTTTCTTGCTAAACCACAGTTCATATAGTGTCGTCTCAACGGATTTAGATGGTGCCCTATTTAACGTGAATGTAGCTGTCTCTAATGCATAACCCCAAAAATGATAGTGGTAGATCGGTAAGAGACATCATAGATTGTACTATATCCAATAAAGTACGGTTATGACGTTCGGACGCACCATTATGCTGTGGTGTTCCAGGTGGCATGAGTTTGTGAAACTATTCCACATTGTTTTAATTGAAGACCAAACTCGTAACTCAATTATTTGTCTCCGCGATCAGATCGTAGGAACCTTATTTTCTTGTCACGATGATTTTCCACTTCACTCTGAAATTCTTTGAACTTTTCAAATGTTTCAGACTAGTGTTTCATTAAGTAGATATACTCATATCTGCTCAAATCATCTGTGAAGGTCAGAAAATAATGATACCCGCCGCGAACCTTAACACTTATCGGATCGCATACATCAATATGTATTATTTCCAACAAGTCAGTTTCTCGCTCCATTGTTCCGGAGAACGGAGTTTTAGTCATCTTGCCCATAAGGCATGGTACGCAAGCATCAAGTGATTCATAATCAAGTGATTCCAAAATCCCATCAGCATGGAGTTTCTTCATGCGATTTACACCAATATGACCTAAACGGCGGTGCCGCAAATAACTTGCACTATCATTATTAACTTTGCATATTTTGGCTTCAATATCATGAATATGTGTATCACTACGATCGAGATCCAACGAACCATTTTCATTGGGTGTGTAACCATCTAAGGTTTTATTCATGTAAACAGAACAACATTTTATTCTCTTACTTAAATGAATAACCGTATTGCAATAAACATGATCAAATCATATTCATGCTCAACGCAAACAACAAATAACACTTATTTAGGTTCAACACTAATCCCGAAAGTATAGGGAGTTTGCGATGATGATCATATCAATCTTGGAACCACTTCCAACACACATCGTCACTTCACCCTTAACTAGTCTCTGTTTATTCTGCAACTCCCGTTCCGAGTTACTAATGTTAGCAACTGAACTAGTATCAAATACTGAGGGATTGCTATAAACACTAGTAAAATACACAACAATAATCTGTATATCAAATATACCTTTGTTCACTTTGCCATCCTTCTTATCCGCCAAATACTTGGGGCAGTTCCGCTTCCAGTGACCAGTCCCTTTGAAGTAGAAGCACTTAGTCTCAGGCTTAGGACTAGACTTGGGCTTCTTCACTTGAGCAGCAACTTGCTTGCTTCTTTCTTGAAGTTCCCCTTTTTTCCTTTGCCCTTTTCTTGAAACTAGTGATGTTGTCAACCATCAACACTTGATGCTCTTTCTTGATTTCTACCTTCGTCGATTTCAGCATCACGAAGAGCTTGGGAATTGTTTCCGTTATCCCTTGCATATTATAGTTCATCACGAAGTTCTACTAACTTGGTGATGGTGACTAGAGAATTCTGTCAATCACTATCTTATCTGGAAGATTAACTCCCACTTGATTCAAGCGATTGTAGTACCCAGACAATCTGAGCACATGCTCACTAGTTGAGCGATTCTCCTCCATCTTTTAGCTATAGAACTTGTTGGAGACTTCATATCTCTCAACTCGGGTATTTGCTTGAAATATTAACTTCAACTCCTGGAACATCTCATATGCTCCATGACGTTCAAAACGTCTTTGAAGTCCCGATTCTAAGCCGTTAAGCATGGTGCACTAAACTATCATGTAGTCATCATATTGAGCTAGCCAAACGTTCATAACGTTTGCATCTGCTCCTGCAATAGGTCACGGATCCAATCCGCATCATTGCTACTAACATCTTTTCAACACAATTTTCTCTAGGAACATATCAAAATAAACATAGGGAAGCAACAACGCGAGCTATTGATCTACAACATAGATATGCTAATACTACCAGGACTAAGTTCATGATAAATTAAAGTTCAATTAATCATATTACTTAAGAACTCCCACTTAGATAGACATCCCTCTAATCCTCTAAGTGATCACGTGATCCAAATCAACTAAACCATAACCGATCATCACGTGAAATGGATTAGTCTTCAATGGTGAACATCATTATGTTGATCATATCTACTATATGATTCACGCTCGACCTTTCGGTCTCCGTGTTCCGAGGCCATATCTGCATATGCTAGGCTCGTCAAGTATAACCCGAGTATTCTGCGTGTGCAAAACTGGCTTGCACCCGTTGTAGATGGACGTAGAGCTTATCACACCCGATCATCACGTGGTGTCTGGGCACGACGAACTTTGGCAAAGGTGCATACTCAGGGAGAACACTTCTTGATAATTTAGTGAGAGATCATCTTATAATGCTACCGTCAATCAAAGCAAGATAAGATGCATAAAAAAGATAAACATCACATGCAATCAATATAAGTGATATGATATGGCCATCATCATCTTTGTGCTTGTGATCTCCATCTCCGAAGCACCGTCATGATCACTATCGTCACCGGCGCGACACCTTGATCTCCATCGTAGCATCGTTGTCGTCTCGCCAATCTTATGCTTCTACGACTATCGCTACCGCTTAGTGATAAAGTAAAGCATTACAGGGCGATTGCATTGCATACAATAAAGCGACAACCATATGGCTCCTGCCAGTTGCCGATAACTCAGTTACAAAACATGATCATCTCATACAATAAAATTTAGCATCATGTCTTGACCATATCACATCACAACATGCCCTGCAAAAACAAGTTAGACGTCCTCGACTTTGTTTGTTGCAAGTTTTACGTGGCTGCTACGGGCTTAAGCAAGAACCAATCTCACCTACGCATCAAAACCACAACGATAGTTTGTCAAATAGACTCCGTTTTAACCTTCACAAGGACCGGGCATAGCCATACTCGGTTCAACTAAAGTTGGAGAAATTGACACCCGCCAGCCACCTGTGTGCAAAGCACGGCGGTAGAACCAGTCTCGCGTAAGCGTACGCGTAATGTCGGTCCGGGCCGCTTCATCCAACAATACCGCCGAACCAAAGTATGACATGCTGGTAGCCAGTATGACTTATATCGCCCACAACTCACTTGTGTTCTACTCGTGCATATAACATCAAACCATAAAAACCTAGGCTCGGATGCCACTGTTGGGGAACGTAGTAATTTCAAAAATTTCCTACGCACACGCAAGATCATGGTGATGCATAGCAACGAGAGGGGAGAGTGTTGTCTACGTACCCTCGTAGACCGAAGCGGAAGCGTTGACGCAACATAGAGGAAGTAGTCGTACGTCTTCCCGATCTGACCGATCCAAGCACCGTTACTCCGGCACCTCCGAGTTCTTAGCACACGTTCAGCTCGATGACGCTCCCCGGGCTCCGATCCAGCAAAGCTTCGGGGATGAGTTTCGTCAGCACGACGGCGTGATGACGATGATGATGTTCTACCGACGCAGGGCTTCGCCTAAGCACCGCAACGATATGACCGAGGTGGAATATGGTGGAGGGGGGCACCGCACACGGCTAAGGAACGATCACGAAGATCAACTTGTGTGTCCATGGGGTGCCCCCTGCCCCCGTATATAAAGGAGTGGAGGAGGGGAGGGCCGGCCCTCTCTATGGCGCGCCCTAGGGGAGTCCTACTCCCACCGGGAGTAGGATTCCCCCTTTCCTAGTCCAACTAGGAGTCCTTCCATGTATTAGGACTAGGAGACAAGGAAGAGGAAGAGGGAAGAGAAGGAAGGAGGGGGCGCCGCCCCTCCCCCTAGTCCAATTCGGACTAGCCAATGGGGGGGCGCGCGGCCTGCCTCTCCCTCTTAGCGGTTTTGTTACTTTTTTGTTTTTTTAAGTTAATGGTTGACCGATCAATTGTGACCACTTAGCGGCGAACCCTGTGACCAGTCAACAATAGAACCGACATGACCGAGCCAATGAGCATGTGTGTTGAGCCAGGCCCAAGAGTGTGGCAGCGTGGGCGCCGGAATCCCTAGTTGGTGCCTAAGGCCATGACTAGGAGCTCCCATCTTGGAGCCCACTGCCTGTTTAGCCTAAAATAAAGCCTCGAAAAATCCTGGAGTCCACTGCCTGTTTAGCCACCAAGGTGCCAAAAAAACCAAGGCCTAACAATCGGAGAACAACCAAGACTCCAAGAGAGTATAATACTATAGATTAGTCTGGGTTAACATCCTTATGTGTACTAGTAAATGTAGCATGTAGGTGTTGCGAAATGTAATTTTTGCAGGGGAAATATTTCAATTTTATTTATTGTGTAATTAAATTGTTAATATCCATTAACTTGGTTTCTCTAAGATCCATACAAACACATAGACATGGAAGTATAATGAATATGCTAATTTCAAAATATTTCCAAGAGAAAGATATATACACATGGGGTGGGCGTGACTTTAAGTATCATCATTTGAACTATGACTAACGCGAACTAAGCGTAGCTCAGATGGTTAGGTTCATTGTGGTGGAACTAACCCACCATGATTCAAGTCCTTGACTTGGCATTGGTGGACACATTTTCCTCGATTTATTTTAGGCCTTCCGGCAATATGCGTTCAGTGGGAGGAAATATTTTCGTCGACTACGAAGACGTTTCATAGGTGCTCATAGGAGTAGGGTGTGCATGCTCACATTCATAGGGGCGAGTGTCTGACATATGGTCTGTACTGTGTTGAAAAAACCATGACTAGCGGAGTCGTGCAATTAATTAATTAATAATCGATCAACTGTAAAAACGAAAAGAAATTATTATCTACAATGTTATAATTTATTTTGCCATCCCGTAAATTTTATGTTTTCAAAATTGTGTCTGGTTGTACCGCTGCACGCCTCTCTCTCTCTCTCTCTCTCTCTCTCTCTCTCTCTCTCTCTCATCTGCTTGCTGGTTTCTAGTACTCCCTCCGTTTCTTTTTAGTCGGCATATAAGGTTTGGTCAAAGTCAAGCTTTGTAGAGTTTGACTAACTTTATATTAAGAAATATAAACATTCACAATATGAAATCAATATTATCAGATGCACCTTCAAACAAATTTTCATACTATATAGTTTTAGTATTGTAGATGTTCATATTTTTTTATATAAATTTGGTCAAACTTTGTGCAGTTTGACTTTGACCAAATCTTATATGCGGAGTAAAAAGAAACGGAGAGAGTAGTACCACAATCTCTGGCCCCTCCTATTTGTTAGTTGCGAGTACTACTCACGTGAACATGCTGAAACTTTCTAGACAGAGGTAGGAGAATTACACGTGTGTATAAGGGCACCTATCTTGAATAGAAATATTAAATTCTGTGCACCAAGCTTTTCGGATGGGAAGGAAAAGATACCCAGGTGACATGTAGTTTCTTCAATGGCGGCAAGGAAGCAGCAATCACACATGCAAGTACAGAAAACATACGATGCAAATTGGGCATGTCTCACGCGGCTTGACCCAATAGTCAAAGCGGGGTGCTCATAAATATGCAATGTGAAGCAAAAACCTAGAACTTTGCTTTCATAGAGACAAAAGAACAACAAGCATAATTAGGCAGTGCTATGTTGGATTTGGTGGGGGGGGGGGGGGTATGCAATCTTTAGTCCTAATGGACGAGTTGGTTGAATATTCCCACCACTTTCGTCTGATTTTTTTTCGTCGTGTTTTTTTTTCGTCTCAGCTCCCACCACCCGCCACCTCGCACTGGTTTATTTTCGTCTCACCTCTCACCACTCCTCCTTCCATTTTTATCTCCGGTTATTAAACCCGCCAACTGATTTTTTTTCCTATCCCATCGATCTTCTCTCATTGTTTCCATTATGTTCCGGATCTCCTTCTCCCAATCCTTTCCAATCAATCCTAAGTCAGAATTTTCTTCGTGTGGTATATGGCGTTTTCATTGTTTGGGAAGGCATTGGGAGGAGCCCGGGAATGGGCGGTATATGGCGAAGGTCGTGGTCATCGTGGTCGCGGCCGTCATGCTCGTGGTGTGCATGTTCCTGGCCATCTGGAAGTACCGACGGCATGCCAGCACCGTTGCACGCCATCTGGAAGTACCGACGGCATGCCAGCACCGTTGCACGCACACGAACACGGTCACTCGAGTCATCCACGGCTACGCCGCAGGCCAACGGCTCCGTGAGCCTTGATCCAGTATCTCTGTCTCCGTGGTCTCCGAGAGTGTCTCCGACTGGGGCAACAACCTGCTGCCGGCGGGGAAGCAAGTCGCCTTCTGGGGCGGGCGAGGCAACAACGGCACGGACCAGCCCCTGTCCGTCTTTGGGATCCCGAAGTACCATTACAAGTATGGCAACTACTCCTCCATCGCAATCTTGGTTGTAGTATTAAGATCACATGATCAGTGAATTGTAAAGTTGAAATATATCAGCTTGACTGTCTAATGCATTTGATCTAATTAAGGATAGGATAAGATAAGCAAGTCAGGTCATAGTCGTTTCTCCGTGCGTCAATTAGAATTCGTACGTTCATGGCAGCTCCAGGAATGCATGCATGCAACTTATACCATGATCTTATTGTGAATGTTAGTGTTGGTGTGAGTAGCGAGAAGCAAACTAACGTCTTTCTGATTGCTCCATGTTACTGTGTCGGTTGTTCAGGGATCTGCAGAAGGCTACCAAAAACTTCACAACGATTCTGGGCCATGGATCATTTGGTCTTGTGTACAAGGCTGTAATGACTACTGGTGAAGTCATGGCTGAAAAGGTTCTTGCGACGCCGCGGATACTTGGTGCCCACCACACCCAAGGCATCGGTTGCCGTCCCTGTTCTCCTGGTGGCCCTCTCATCATGCGTTCACTTGGTCGAGAGTTTGTCACAGCCGCTGAGGAACAGGTCGGTGAACTCTATTTACTTTTTCTGGTCTCACCTTAGCTATTTGATTCCCTTCAATTGTGTGTCGCATATGTGCAGTCTAATTTAGAATTTTAAAATTTACATGTTAATTGCAGAGTGACTCCCAGGAAAACTACTCAAATTTATCCAATGGGTAATGAAAAAGTAAGAATGGCAGGTCCACTGCTAGCCAGCTCCGAATATGGAGACAAATCATGATTCTTTTATTGATAACCATCAACAAAACTCCAAATTCTTGATATTGGAATGAAAAGTGAGCCGACATCTATGCGATGTTAAGCTTTGAGTTCAGCTACTTCCTATGTGTTTTCCAAAGCAAAGCTTGTGTTTATGTTTCAGTTTTTCTGTAACCATTTATCTTTTTAATTGTTCAATCGTCCAAGAATATATTTGTATTACTACCCTTTATCAATACTCCATTGTTCATTCCAACGCAAAGTTGTCAAGCCAAGCTACCTGCTTTTCTGTTCTTAATATTTTCATTGAATTTTTGTCACTCTTGTCTTGCTGATATGGTATGGTGCTAAATACTTGAGAAATATCTTGCATCATATTCTTCTCTTCCTACGTGCATTTATTTATCATATTGGAGGAAAGTTAGATTTAATTTTAGTATACTCTATGCCAAGAGACACTCTAATTTTGTTTTCTTACACATATTACTGCAGGACCATAGCAGACCATTGCAATGCGGCAACCCAAATTTCAATTCAACAGTGTTCTGTGCGCATCAGTAAGTTATTTATCTTGCTTTCACTTTTAAATTTCTTGCTGAATCACTACAAGCATGTGTTCCTGTCTCCTACATGTCTCTAAATTCTAAGATTTGAAATCATGAATATTTTTCTACAATATATTTCATGGTTTTGTGGCTTATGCCTTGCAAGATTTTTGCCAATGCGGAAGTGCACAATCCTTTTGAATTTATATGATTTATATCCATTATTGAGGTGGAATGTACCTTGCAGCTTATCATGTGTCGTGTAAAAGAGAATGCATGTAAGATCAAACAAGCTTATCATCGCAGAGTCGTATTTTGCAGAGTCTTTGACCATAATTGATCCGAAGCAGCATTTTGGCAATTTTATTTCATAACTTAGTGGCTATTATTGTATAAGACTGCTCACTTCTCTCGTAAGTTTGTTAGCTACCATGATCATCTGTTGCTATAGATAATTATTTCGATAACATTACATGACAAAAAAATTAATTTTATGCAGCTAAGCACATTGAGTCATATATTTTTCCTCTTCAACATAAGAACAGGTATGTACCTTGCCCTTGTCTTCATTTGATAAGAGTGGTATGAGGATTGAGGCATAGACCATGATGTCATAAATTGCATGCTGGACCATACTTGAGCTATTTTACTTGGCCTCGTAATTTTTTTGATCCCTCTAGCTTTGTGGGTTTTTTATATGTGCATTCTTTCTAGACTAGAACACATGAACCAAAAAGCTTTATTTCTCTTGGGATTTTGGTTTCTTGCATATTGTATATATATAAAAAAACCCACTAGCTGAAGTCTTTTACAATGAACACATGAACCAATTGGTGTACTCATGATGCCGAGGATTTGATCTTGGCTGGTTCTTATGTAGTATGCTAGTTGAAGTCGTTTCGGAGCCACTACCTGAAGTTCTTCTGCAATGATGTCGAGGATTTGATCTTGGCTGGCATGGACCAATTGGTGTACTCTTGGATGGCGATGTCACCTGGTGGCAACAGGGTGTACTCCTGGATGGGGGTGTTGTCCGGTGGCAGCGGGGTGCGGCAGCATACAAGAAAAGGAAAAGTGGGAGGGTGGAATATACCGAAATGGAAGTATCCAAAATAGATTCGGTACTAGGAGGCCTGTTACGTGGGGCAGGACAGGAGGACGAACGGAATGGGAACCTTGAAGATTATAATTGGTCAAAGAGCAGCCAATGCTATCTGTTATTTGCTTGCAACAACAAGATGTGTTATAGCTCTTGTCATGCATCATTCTATATTCATCTTAGTGTCAATTTGACTCGTTTTCTAAATAAAATATAATATAGGCAAGAACTGGTTTGTTTTCGTCTCACCTCCTATCACTGTGGTTGATCCCTTATGCAACCATGAAAAATACAATAATTCTGAGGACCTTGTATGGATAATATATTTGAATCCCAATTGCACATGTGAAAAAGGATGTGTGAATTGTACCTAACCTCTGGTAGGAATTGCGAGAGATTGTCAGTGAGCCACTAGCTAAAGTTCTTTTATAATGATGGCGAGGATTTGGAAAATCTAGGCTGGTGTGGACCGGCTGGTGTACTCCTGGATGGCCATGTCGCCTAGTGGCAACAAGGTGTACTCCTGGACGGGGGTGCCGTCCAGTGGCAGTGGGGTGCGCAACGTACACTAAAAGGAACAGTGGGAGAGTGGAAAGTAACGAAATGGGAGTATCTAAAGAAGATGAGGTACCAGGAGGCAGGTTACATAGGGAGGCGGGACGGGAGGACGAACGGAATGGGAACCTTGACGTTTATAATTGGCCAAAGAGCAACCAGTGCTAACGGTTATTTGCTTGCAAGAACAAGTTGTGTTATAGAACTATTTCCATGGTGCCCATGTCAAGTGTTGCAGTGGATTAAAAAGTTTACCCTATGAATCTTTTTTTGTTGTTGTATGGAGTATAACCATAAATTTGTGTGCTCTACAGTGGTGGAGTAAATGAGCCAGGATTAAGTTCAAAAGGTTGTCTTAGCCCCTACAAAGGCTAAGATTTCCCTTTAATATTTAAGCTTCTAGGATATACTATAGCCACTGAATGTTACGCTGAGAAAAATTAAGTTTTCAGTTGTGAGAGAGGGAAAGGGAGAGGGAGAAGTGTGTGTGTGTGCGTGTGTGTGTGAGAGAGAGAGAGATGCGTTGGAAAAAGGGGAGGGAGAGAGATGGAAGGTGGTAGATAGAGTGGGGGAGCGAGGGACATATGTAGGGTGTGAAAGAGGGAAACTGGCATATTACAATCACAGACAGAGGAGAGAGATAGAGAGCTTTAGTGTGGAATTTAGCACAAGTGCATCGTTTTGTGTCAGCAATTAAAAGTGTGTGTTGATGGAGGGCGGGGGGGGGGGGGATTGGGAGCCAGATATGTCACTAATTGAGGTGGGGTGGTGAACATGGACTGGGGTTGCGGAGATAGTTAGTTGGGAAAGAAAAAGATGTTGAGTGATTTATTTATAAAAAAAAGTAGACTGTAGAAGTGCATTAGAAATCTGTAGGTATATGTTTACTCGATTAAATTTTATATATATACTTGCTGAAATATCGTGCAAATGAAGCTAAAGACAATATTTCTGATATTTAATGGGAATATCTTAAACGCATCAATTAGATCTTGGTTTGTAACATATGCTTATTTATATTATTGATGTCAATGTATACATCGTCGAGTTACATTATGGGTGAATTGAATTTCAATTATTTTTTGATTGTTGCACACTATCTTTTGTATATATGTGAAATATGATATACATTATATGCGCAATCAGAAAAAATCTATGCGAGCAAAATTTGATATGCTTTCTATTCAGTGGTGCAATCAGAAAAGACAAATTAAAAGCCCGTGGCAACGCACGGGCGTTCTACAGTGTACAGATAATGGAGCCAAGGATCTACGACATGGTTGGCTGCTCTATAATATGATATGCTTGTTCTTTTTTTGGGGGGGGAGGGAGGGGGGCTGATATGCAATTTCAAATAAAATCAAACTTCTGGGAGGAGGCGGCGAAGGATACGAAGATGGAAAGCTAGCCAATGATCTCACATGATTTCTCCAATAAGACAATAATACCACCAAATGTAAGGAGCAACAAGCTTTTTGTTCAGTATCATGCAACTCTTCATTTCTCTTAATTTGCCTCGAGCACAAACAACTAAACAACATTGTAAAACCAAATTGGGCGCAACTTCTGGGAAAAGGTGTATGCGAGTATAGAACATAAGACAAAGCACATGAAAGTATAGAAATAAGACAATGCATGTGGGGTATGTCCTTATGTGGCTTGACCCAACAGTCAAAAATAAGAAGTAAAATCAACTTTTGTGCACTATGAAATCAAAACCTACAACTTTCGTGCACCAACGATTTGGAAAGAAATGAAACGGTATTCAAACAATGTTAGTGGTTTCTTCATTGTAAGAAATGGAGCATCAACTCAAACTCATAATTAGGCATGTCTCTCTCTATGGAGTGGAAATGGTGCATGGCTCCCGATGAGGTGTCATGCGTCGGGAAAAGGAAAGTAAAGTAAAGTTGAAATGGACGGGGATAATCAGAGGAGGGGGGGGCACGGTTGGGCGATGGCGAATGCAGGTGATTACCTCCGGATAATGGAACAGGGCAGGAGGCGGAAGGATCTATGTTGCGACATGGGTGACTGTTATGTAGCAGTTGAGCTTTTTGTTTGGTCTGACATGCATGTTTAGTTAAAAAACCGAAACAATGAACATTTTTGCGCCAAGATTTTGGGAGCGGATGCGGAGTATACCGAGCTGGACGATGGTGTCGTCTAATTGTTACTTTACTACCAAATTAATTAAGAGGTAAAAATATTTTCCTTCAAATCTCAAGCAATCCTTCTAGTTTTTTTCCTTTAATTTCAATACAAAATCCATTTTGAAATGGTAGATCTGGGTAGCTAGCACACGAGCATAGACAAGCATAGACGAGACGATGATGGATGGAATCATGGATCAGGCGGCAGCCTTGGTTGGCCTGGGGGCGTACTTGCGGAGCCAAATCTCACATTGTACGATGGAGATTTTGACAAGCCTCTCGCCGTTGAGCACGAGCTTCACAATCGCCTCTGTCTTGAAGATGATCCGGCCATACATGGGCATGTGGCCTCCCTTGGTCTTCTCCATCAGCACTCTTACCACACAGTCACCCCACTTCCTGCACCCATGCACGCCAATCATCAGACATGCAATGCATGATCCAGTTCCAATCATCATGCATCATGCATACAGATCTTAGTAGATCCATGTGTATAAATAAACTTAATCAATAAATCGAGTAGTGTAGAGTATGTGATTGCACACTTACTGCTTGAAGTACTCAAAGATCTCCTCGCGGTGGAGGGCATTTCCCTTGGAGAAGGTGATGAACATGGAGCGGCAGTCCTCCGGCACGGCCACTGGTTGGCAGATGTATGGCGCCGTGAGCTCCGGCGGGTTGACAATCAGCCCAGTCTCGGACCTCCGGAGCAGGACGTGCAGGCGGTCATCTAATACGAACTTGCCGGCACCGTCGAGGAAGTGGGCGACGCTGCGGACGACGAGGTCCTGGTGGAAGGAAAAGAAGCCAGGCTCGATGCGGACACCGCCTTGCATGCAGAGCGCAGAGATGAGCGGGATGGGCGGGAGCGCGGGCTCCTGGTGGCGGAGGCACACGAGGACGGCGTTGGCCTCTTCGGCGACGACAGTGACGGCGTCGAGCGCCATGGCTGGGACGTGGTGGATGGCGGAGATGGTGCCCTGGTCCAGCCACACCAGCAGCGCCACCGCGTTCTGGGCTTTCTCCAGGCTGCCGCACACGGGCACGAACCTCTCGTATGCCTGCCGTGCGACGCTGTACATGTACAGCACCTCGCGCATCGTCATCGCTGCCATTGTTGCTGGGGTTAATTGGTCGCTCTTGCACCGGCCGGCCGGAGAAGAGGCGATGGATGACGGACGCGGATTTTTAGAGCTTAGGCTCATGGACACCTCCTATCCATACCATCCAATATAGCTTTAAGATCCGTGCTAGACAACTAACTTACAGCATGAAATCTTCTCTTTTTTGTTGCTTCCAAATAAAACAACATATGAACTTCAAACTTTGCGAGATGACAAAACATTCTTACTACAATGAGAGAAAAAACTTATAGATTTTTTTGACCAACATAAATATACAAAATGAGATTTTCTTTATTCAAAAATGTTATTTTTAGTACTTATGATGCACGAAAAAATCTGAAAGTTTTTTCCCACATTCTAGTTAGAATGTTTAGTTGTGCTGCAAAGTTTGAAGTTCATATGTTGTTTTATTTGGAAGAAACAAAAAAGAGAAAAGTTCTTGCACGAATCGCGATGCAGAGATGGATGGCTAGATAAGGGGGTGCACCTAAGCCTAAGCTCTACAGAATATTTTCCGATGGATGACTGGCCTGAGAAGAGAAGCTAGCAAGAGAGGAACGAGGAAGGGGTGATGGGTCGATGGGGAATGGTCCGATATTTGTAGGTTCTCCTGCTCCTGTTCCGGCGACACGGCTGCGCTCCGGCCGGTGGAAGGTTTAATGGGCTAGCGGGAAACAGCTCTCTCTGAATCAGTTTCGAACGCCAGCGTGTACACGTAGATGCTCTTCCTTCGTTGGTTGGTTTTACATCCTTTTTTGTTTTTTAGTTCGTTTTACATCCTAAAATGTATACATATGTCGTTGCATAACAACTTTTGGATGCGGCGCAGCACTTGTATATCCTTCTAAATTTGCGAGCTTTTTATGGTACCCTATACTGCTATAGGTGAAAGTGAGCAGTATACAATCATCCACGCCGTTAATTTCTCGAGGGCAGTTTCGTCAGATTTCCGTTTTCCAGAATAACGCTAATCCATCAGCATTCAGCAATTGGTATGTTCGTCTTGGTTGTGCTGTCGTCCTGTTCCCCGCCGCCCACTTGACGACGGACTAGTCGGCTCCGCCGTCATCGAACTTGCCACTACGTCCTGGCTTCCCAGCTGGCCCTCGCCACTGGCCTCCGCCCGCGTGCTTGACCTAGACTGTCGGACGTTGGTCACCCGGCCGTCGTGTTCTCCAACCTCCGGCCGTGCCTCGTATCACCCTCGTTGTAAGTCCACATCCTAGTCAGTATAGGTCACCTTCTCGACGGAAATGTTCTGTTTTTGGTTGTTTGATAGAGTCCATCGATTGGTGGCTTCTGAAATACTACCTCTAATTTCCCTAACTATATGGCGCCCGACGGTCGCGAGCGGCCGTGCCGAAGAATAGGAGCTCGTCGGAATCACGCTCAGTCCACGGCCATGGCTGAGTAAGGACGCGGAAGAAGATGAGATGCAGCGGCGGCCACCGGCAGAGAGGAAGGGGAGCCGGGAGGAGAGGAAGGGGAACCGGGAGGAGAGAAGGCCTCGTTGAGGAAGACAATGCAGGTGTACGAGCGGTGGACGATCATGGCCGGCGGCATAGCAGCATCGGTCCACGAGCATGGTCGACAATATGGATGTGACGAGGCGGCGGCTGGGCGCTGGAATCCTAGCCGGCGGGCGCGTGTTTACGGCCGAGCAGAACAAGTGAAGAGAACGAGTTCGCTCGGTCATGAGGCGGGCTGACTTTTTTCTCTTCCTAAATCACCCTCACGGCAAGTATACTGCTGCACCTGGAGCGGCCAGTGATACCGATACCGATGGCCGATGGTCCTCGCGCAGTTGAGCAGTATGGATGGATCACCACCCTTAGATTTTGATAATAGACGGTCCATATTTATTTGGGGCACAGTAAAAGAGCTCAAATTTGCACTACCTTTTTCTTGGTACTGGTTAATTTTGAACTCACCAGTGTTCGCATGTTATACTTTTCTTTTCGATTTCATATACATACTAGAAGAGTTGGGCGTGCTTTGCTGCGCCACGATGCTATTGCGTTTCTAAAAAAATACTCATTGTGTTTCATGATATTAGATGTATTACTTGAAAAAAAAGTCAAACCTTTTTAAGTTTGACTATATCAGTAGAGAAATATATCAAAATCCATAATATCAAATCGCTATTATTAGATTCATCATGAAATGAATTTTCATATTTATTTTGTTTAATATCGTGGATGTCTGTAATTTTGGCTCTGAACTTGGTCAAAGTTAACGGAATTTGACTTTCCAAAAAACTAACACCCTTTATATTTTGGAATTGATGGAATATTTAGTTTGGGGGCAGTGAGATGATGATGGGGTGTGTTTTACTTTTTTTATAATACGGTATTTGGTGGGTCTTTCTGGGTGTGATTCTGTGTTATCTGCTAATAAACCCATATTTATATGGGGTAATTTCTGCATTGGTAGCTGCATGTATTATATTGGTGCTACCGTATTACATGGTGGCGTTTATTTTTTCTAGGAGGTGGGAGGAAGCGCATGATTGATATGTTTTTATTGCCCGGTTGCTGCTGATTGATTTGAAAAATCATTGGCCCGACCAAAATCGTGAATCAAATCCAAAATCGAATACCTCTATTGAATTGAAGAGGCTCAAAATTAGGGAATATAATGAATTAAAATAATTGAATAGGAAAGCTCCTTGAGAAACTGTTGACCCGGTCAAAATTAGTGACTCAAATTTAAATTGAAGACCTCAATTAATTGTGAGGCATTAAAAATTGGAAATTACAGTGCATAGTATAGTACAGTTAAATGAGATACCTTTGAGAAATTGTTGACCCGGTCAAAATTGGATGACCCAATTTCAATTGTAAACCTCAATTGATGTGATCCTTTTAAAATTAGGGAGCTTAGTGTTATAGAGGATATAGAGCACCTTGTGATTCCTTACTCTGTATATAAACTTTGTTGTCGCTCTAGCTACGTTCCCCATCCTCAACCCGCAATACATTGCAATGATGGTGCAAGCGTCAAGTCGGGACACCACCGTGCCCCCGTGAGATTGTGAGCTTTGGCAGGGCCATCCTGGGTCACTGCCTCCTAGCCCAAGATTTTTCTTCTTTCTGAATACCCCTTGTTAATTGGGCTAAATCTTTACGAAAACCAATTTAAATCTTGTTTTGCTTGCCCTCCCAGTCCATTTAGCCACAAGTATTATGGCCCAAACTCCGCTACTGGCAAGTTAAGCCTGCCTAGGAGTCCATTGCCCGTTCAACCACCATGGTGGCAAAAAAGAAGCCTAATAAAGCGGGAAACAACTTGGACTCCTAGAGTCTCATCCCGTGGATTGGTTTGGTTGCACATCCTTGTGTGCACTAGTTTTGCGTGCATCATCAAACTGGCTTCCTCCAACCCAGGGACGTGCAAAGCTAAATGCAGATGCAGCGGTCTCCGCAGGCAGGAGGTATGGAGCAGTGGGTGCAGTTTGCAGGGATCAGCGGGGAGCATTTCTCGGAGCATCGGCCATTGTTGTCAAGCATATCAACGACCCAGCAACACTTCAAGCAATGGCAATTAGGGAAGCATTATCCCTCTCAGCAGATCTATACGTCCAGAACATCCATGTTGCATCAAGATTGCAAGGTGGTGGTAGATGATGTAAGGAATGGCACGTCTGCAGCTTATGGATTAGTCATCAAGGAAAGTATAGTCAGATCTTCAGATTTTCTTTTTTGTAACATAGTTCATGAATTTAGGAGCTCAAATTCTGAAGCTCACAAACTTGCAAAGCACGCACTTTCTCTCGAGGTTGGCCGCCATGTTTGGGTGGGTCATCCTAGGAATCTTTCTTTCGTCCCTGTAAACATTGTGGCGGGTTAATAAAGGCTTTGTGAGTTTGTCTAAAAAAGTAATACGGGCATTGCACGTGAAAACTTAGATATTCAAAGTATGACCAAATTAGCCCATTCCATAAAAAATATCACATTATAGTTGCAAAATACTCGAAAACGTCATGGTATATATTAAAAAACTCAGGTAAAATATATCTAGCACGTTTTTATCTATGAAGTGTCTCTTTTAGGTACTTCATATTAAACTTAATATAAAAACATGAATCCCTAATGTTGCATCGCAAAGATAAATGAGATTTATGATGTACTTCTGTAGCCTTGAATACAAAGAAATATAATGACAAAAGGAGAAAATCAATGTCAGTTCAAATGTCTTCCTTCTTTTTGTCATGTTTAATTAACTACGCTCTTCAAGTTCTCTGGGTTACTTCACTATAGATTATGTTTTAGATGCAAAGAAAAAATAGTTTATGATACTGAGACCATGCTCTTTTTTAAATAGCAGAGTTATTGGTATGGGTGCACTATATCTTTATGTGGCCTACCAAATTTGGTAGAAGATATACAATACAATAGACATAGTAAGGAAAACAACTCCATATATATCAACGAAGGAAAGAAATGGTGCGGTATACAAGGGTGTAGATATGTGTCAACGGCGATGGTGTTACAGCCAAAGTGCTAATAACGTATTGTGAAACTGGTGTCAGTGGTTAGGACATTTCGCACACATTGCAATCTATTTCGTGCTACAACTTTTACTATACCGTGATAATAGATAATAGAGTAATGCTACATCAACGGGGAGTTCTTTTATGGGTTTAAATGACTATCAACTGTGGACCAATAGGATTGAAGATTAGGAGAGGATGGGGCCCACCCCAGCTAAAAATCAGGGGGGAGAAAGATTAGTTAGAAGGATATTTATAAAACTCCCGTAAGGGTCCATGCGTCTAGGATTATCGTAGATAATAATAATTATAAAGGTTGTGATACGATACTAGGGCACCTCCCCTAGCTTGGAACAAGCCAAGGGTGGCGCCCATAGCCAAGTACTCAAGTTTCCTTCTTTGGTGATGGCAGTGGTGATGGAACACACTTGTCACCCTTCTTGAATGGTTTCTTCTATGCATTCTTTCGGTAAAATTACTTGAATAACATCCAAATCTATGTTAATGGGATTACCTACAGTATAATGTTTTAGTCTTTGCCCATTAACTACCTTCGGTTTATCTCCTTTAATGTTATTGATCTTGATAGCTCCGGAATTGTAAACTTCTTCGATGATATATGGACCTTCCCACCTGGAATGAAGTTTGCATGCAAAATGTCTGAAATGAGAAATGTACAAAAGAACTTTAACAACAATGTTTAAATGTCATTTCTAAGTCCTTTTATCAGGCCATCTTTTATATTTTTCTTTGAACAACTTGGCATTTTCATGAACTTCTGTTCTCCACCCATCAAGAGAACTCATATTAAATAACATCTTTTCTCAAGCAAGTTCAAAATCATAGTTAAGCTATCTAATTGCCCACCAGGATTTATGTTCTAACTCAATAGGTAAATGGCATGCTTTTCCATAAACCATTTTAAAAGGGGACATTCCCATAGGATTTTTATAAGCAACTCTATATGCCCAAAGTGCATCATCTAGTTTCTTAGACCAATTCTCTCTAGATTTATTAACATCCTTTTACAAGATTAATTTAATTTATCTATTAGTTAAAACAACTTTTGCAAGTTTAGCCTGTAAATAAGCACAATTAGATTATATTTCAGTGGCTAAAACTGATTTAAGTGGAGGGATTGGACTTCACGAAAGAAAAAACAGATTTAAATGCCCAAAGCTCTGCTGACAAGCGAAAAAGAGTATACCAAGTCACTATTGACATGTATAAAATCTCCACTCAATAGTGATCTACCTTCTCTGTTGATGAACGACATGCCCGTCAATGGGTACCCAATCCTTCATTGCTAGCACATAGTGACATGCACTAAACCTATTGATGGATGTTTTTAGCGGCCCATAATTAAAAGGTGATTTATAGTCATGGTACGTGGCTCCAAATGAGGTGTCACACACCAGGGACAAGACATGTAAGAACATGGACTATGAGAGGACTAGAATAAGCGGAAATGAATAGTGAAAATTAGAGGAGGCGGGGCATTGTCGGAAGGTGTACATAGATGTGGTTAATGTGCAAACAATGGCACCGGGGGATCTATGTCGTGGTCGTTATATAACGATTATGGCTTTTGCTCTATCAAATATGCAATTTTGAATTAATAATAATAACTTTGTGCACCAAGGTTTTAGGAGAGGAAGCAAATGATACCTAGGTGACATGTGGTTTCTTTAGTGGCAGCATGGAAGCAGCAAGCACACAAGCAAGTATAGAAAACATACGATGCAAGTCAGACATGTCTCACATTATTTGACCCAATAGTAAAAATATATTTCATTATTATTTGAAACAATGTGCACAAAGCAGGGTGCTCGTAAATATGCAACGTGAAATAAAAACCTAGAAGTTATGTGCAATAACCGTTTAGGCAAGAAACCAAAGGATATTTAGAAAACGGCATGCGGTTCCTTCCATACCGACAAGCGACAAAGGAGCAACAATCTTAATTAGACGTTGGTATGTTGGGGTTGGGGGTGGTGGGGGTGGGGGTATGTAAGCAGGTGGTCAATGTCCAAATAGTGGAACCTGACGATCTATATCGTGACATGGTTGACCGATGTATAACGGTTTTACTTTTTGCTCAGTCTGATATGGAGTTTCAAATCACAATTAGGGACTTTTGCACGCCAAGGTTTTGTGAGGAGGAACCGAATAATACCGAGCTAGCAAGCTAGGCAATGATGTCACATGGTTTCTTCAATATTACCGATGCCACCAAATATAAGGAGGAACAAGCTTTTTGTTCAATCTCATGCGGTTCTTTGTTTCTTCTAAATTGTCTAAATCACAAACAACTAAACGGCCTTGTATAGAACATATGGCAAAGCACATGCAAGTATAGAAATAGACAATGCATGTGGGGTATGTATGTGGCTTCATCCAATAGTCAAAAAATAAGAAGTAAAAAAAATCAAGGGTGTTGGTATATAGGCAATGTGAAATAAAAACCAACAACTTTCGTGTACCAATGATTTGCGAAAGAAACTAAAGGATATTTAGACAACGGCAAATGTTTCTTCCACGCCGGCAAGGAAGTAGCAAGCTTAATTAGGCATGCCTCCCACCATAGAGCGGAAACCGTACGTGGCTCCCAATGAGGTGTCAGGCGCCAAAAAAAGACAAACAATAACGAGAACTATATATATAGAGAGAGAGAGAGGATTAAAGTAAAGTTGAGATGGACTCGGAGAATCAGAGGAGGACCACGGTTGGGGAAGGTGCATGTAGGTGCTCATCTCCAAATAACGGAATAGGGCAGTGGGGGGATGGAGGGATCTACGTTGCAACATGGGTGACCGTTGTGTAACTGTTAAGATTTTTGCTTGGTCCGACATGCGTAGTTTACAAATCAAAACCAAGAACTTTTGCCTGTCAAGGCATTGGTGACTTGACACGGCAAAAAAATAGGTTTTGGTAACGCGAAGGAGCCAGGCGATGACGTGATCGCCGATCAAGGTTTTGGTGACGCAACACCGCCAGAAAAAAAAGATTTTGGTGACGCGAGGGAGCTAGGTGATGATGTGATCAAATGGTTTCTGTAGTACAAAATTAGGAGCAACCAAATTTTTCTTCCAATCTCGAGCACATCTTTCTTTCCCTTAAACACAACAGTATTACATCATCTCCCTTATTTGAAGTTGTGCGCTACAAATCCATAATTGGTAGATCTGGCTAGCTAGCTAGCTAGCTAGCATGAGCATAGACGAAACAAGGATTATATGGATTCCTCGATCAGGCAGTGGACTTGGTTGGCCTGGGGACGTACTTGCGGAGCCAGATCTGACGATGCCCGATGGAGATCTTGACAAGCCTCTCGCCATTGAGCACCAGCTTCACGATCGCCTCCGTCTTGAAGATGATCCAGCCGTACATTGGCATGTGCCGTCCCTTTGTCTTCTCCATCAGCACCCTCACCAAGCAGTCACCCCACTTCCTGCACCCATGCACCTCCAATCATCAGACATGATCATCATGCATGCATGCAGATCTTACTAGGACTCGATCCACGTATATAAACTTAATCAATAGTTCTATAGACATTGAGTAGAGTGTATCTCATTCTCACTGCACACTTACTCTCTGAAGTACTCAAAGATCTCCTCACGGTGGGAGGGCATGCCCTTGGAGAAGGTGATGAACATGGAGCGGCAGTCCTCCGTCACGGCCACCAGCTGGGAGGTGTAGGGCGCCATGAGGTCGGGCGGGTTGCCCACCATCCCGGTTTCGGACTTCCGGAGCAGGACGTGCAGGCGGTCATCAAAAACAAACTTGCCGGCACCGTCGAGGAAGTGGGCGACGCCGTGGACGACGAGGTCCTGGTGGATGGCGAAGAAAGCCGGCTCGATGCGGACGCTGCCTTGCATGCAGAGCGCCGAGATGAGCGGCATGGGCGGGAGCACGGGCAACTGGTGGCGGAGGCACTTGACGACGGCGTTGGCCTCTTCTGCGACGACGGCGACGGCGTCGGGCGCCATGGCTGGGACGTGGTGTATGGCGGAGATGGTGCCCTTCCAGACACACCAGCAGCGCCACCACGTTCTGGGCCTGCTCCGGGCTGCCGCACACGGACACGAGCCGCTCGTACGCCTGCCGCACGACGCTGTACATGTACAGCACCTCGCGCACCGTCACGGCCGCCATGGTTGCTCTGGTTAATTGGTTGCTCTAGCTAGGCGATGGCTGGCTGGCCGGAGAGAGCGAGAAAGAGATGATGGGTCGATGGGGAATGGGCCGGTATTTGTAACTGCTCCTGGTCCGGCAACGCGGCTGCGCTCCGGCCGGTGGAAGGTTTAATGAGGTGCTAAAAATGGGCTAGCGGGAAACAGCTCTCTTTCAATCAGTTGCTCCCCGTTCGTTAGATGGTTTTACATCCTCTTTGGTTTTCAAGTTCGTTTCCATCCTAAAACGTATACATGTGTATCCTGCTAAATTTGCACTGGCTTTTTTCTTGGTACTGGTTAATGTTCTACTCACCCGTGTTCACATGTTATACTTTTCTTTTTCATTTCATATACATATATAGGGCACATTATAATTTCTTACCATATATATAAACTTTGTTGTCTAGAGCCATCGGCCACTTCCACTGCTCTAGCTACGTTTCCCCATGCATCCTCGACCCACACAATCCATATATAGCATCAATGGTGCAAGCATCAAGTAGAAGCATCACTGCACCCCGATTAGATGGGTGCCACTATGTGCCGCCCACAGCGAGTCCTAGCCACGGCTCTCCTGCATGGAGCCATACTTTTTCACATCCTTATGGATTAGCTTGGTTTCACATTCTTATGTGTACTAGTAAAAACAGGAACCAGTAAAAACTGAAGAAAGAAACAACAACCGAGAAAGAAAGAAATAAAAGAAACCGCACAAAAAAATAATGAAAAAGGAAAATAAAAGGGGGAAACTGAAAAAAAAAACGGAAGGCAACCATGCAAAACGGTGGAAACCAAAAAAATGAGCTACAGTAAAGGGCCGACCCAGTACAACGCTCGCCAAAGGCGAAACATAACTCCGCCTCGCAACGGACATATATAGCCTCGGCGCGATTAGATTGCGAGCTACCTTTTTAGGCAAGATTGCGAGCTAGCTTTTTTTGAGGCAAAATTGCAATCTAGCTATAGTGACAAAGCTTTGGCAGGGCCATCCTGTGCCACTTCTTCCAAGCCAAAGTTTTTTTCTTCTTCCGAATACCCGTTGTTAAATGGGCTAAATCTCTACTAAAACCAGTCCAAAACTTGTTTTCGTGCCCTCAAAGTCCATTTACCCACCAGGATCACGGCCTAAGCTCCGCTATTGGGCAGATAAGGCCATTCCGGAGGGTGTGTCCTATATGGTGCTTAAGCGCAGGTTGCACACGGCAACTATATCTCGCCTTAGGAGAGACAATAGGACGTCACGCTTAAGCATCTACTGTTTCGGGCCGAAATGTAGAAGAAAAAGGGGGAGAAACTGGATTCGATCCTGGGTCTCAGCTATAATATGTATCGCTGCAAACCATTGCACTAGTGTCATGTACGGCGTGATCCACTTAAGGAAACAACAGCTGGTTTTCCATAGGGTTTTCCTTTTTTTCACGGTTTTCTTCGTTCATTTCTCCATTTTCGTTCTTTTTTTATTTTCTTTCTTTTTCTTTGGTTTTATTTAATTCTTTTCACGGTTCTCGGTGGTTTTTTCTTTTCTTTTCTTTTTATTTTTCTTTTACTCCAGTTTTCTGTGTTTCTCTATCAGTTTTCAATGCCTTTTTTCTTTTCTTTCCTTTTTCTTCATTTTTCTTTAGTTTTGTTTTGTTTCTTTCCCGTTTTTCATATGTTCTTTTTGCTCCCCCTTTATTTTTCATTGTCTAATTATACACACTTTTGGTATATATCTAGTAATCTACATTTTTCTAATACATGTTTAACATTTTTTAATTCATGGTCAACATTTTTTCTATATATATTTTTCACATTTTTCCAACTCTTGATTAACAGTCTTCAAATATAAGATTAACACCTTTTGAATACATGGTTAACATTATTTTCTATACATTTTAACATTTTTTAAATGCTTCCTTAACTTTCTCAAATAAAATATTAACATTTTTTAATATATGGTCAATATTTTTTCTATAAACATTAAAGAAATTTCAAATCCTTGATTAACATTTTCAAATACATGTTCATTTTTTTCAAATGCTAGATTTACATTTATATATATGATCAAAAAATTGCATCATTTTTTAATACATGGTAAACATTTTTTATACACATTGAACATCTTTAAATGCTTCATTAACATTTTTATTTGTTCGACATTTTTTAAAATGCATGATTAACATTTTTATATGCATCATTAATTTTTAATACCTGGTTAATATTTTTTACTATACACATTTAACATTTTTCAACTTCTTGATTAATATTTCTATACTATTTGTTCAACATTTTTTTCAAATGCTTGGTTAACAATCTTATGTACATCTTCAAAAAAAAATTCATCATTTACATGGTCAACATTTTTTCTATACACATTTAACATTTTTAGAATGCTTGATTAACATTTTCGAATACTTGTTCAACATTTTTATAAATGATTTGGTTTACATTTTTTAAATATATGATCAAATTTTTGCATACACATTGTTTTTTGTATAATTTTTTGTATGTGGGATAAATATTTTCTCTATACACATTTAACATTTTTTTTATTTCTTGGTCAACATTTCTCAAATTTGTTTGTAATATTTATATTCAGCATACATAAATATATACAACAGTAAAAAATAAAGCAAAAAACCAAAAAAATGTAAAAAGAAACGCAGCTATGGCATCCCGTGCAAAAAACAATGTTGACACATTTAGCGAGGGTTCCTTTGGTCTAGCTGGAAGCGAGACATAGGGGGGAGCACACATTCTGGAGCCTCCCAAGGGTCACTGGTGGTGGGCTGAAAGCGTGCCACTTGGCACGCTCTCAAAGTCCGTCACGTGTCGTGATCTGTGCGCTCCCTTTGAATTTTATTTTTTATTTTCTGTATGCATTTTTAGCTTTTAGATGATTTTTTCTGGGTTTTTCGGCTATTTAGTTTCCCCCGGTTTTTCTGAGTATTTGGAACAACAAAATTAGATTTTTTTTTGCTTGAATAAACGCATTTTTTCCTTTCGAGAGAGGCACGGATTTGCTTCTCGACAAGGCACGGATTTGCTACCGCGAGTGTCACGGTCGTGCCTCTCGGAAAAGGGGAAAATGCATTTTCTTTTTTTCTTCTTCCGTGAGAGGCACAAATTTTCTTCTCGTGGAGGCACGGATTTGCTACCACTAGAGACACGGTCGTGTCTCTCGGAAAAGGGGGAATATACATGTTTTTCTTTTCTTTTCGGAAAGGTATGGATTTGCTTCCGCGAGAGGCTCGGATTTGCTTCTCGTGGTGGTACACATTTGCTTCTCGTAGAGACATGAATTTGCTTCCGGCAGAGGCACAGTTGTGCCTTTCGGAAAGGACAAAAACGTGCTTCCAGTTCGGGTTTTTTTGTGAAAAAAAAGTTCGTTGAAACCTATCAACATGTGATCTAGTTTTGAAGATCTCCACGCGAGGAATCCAACTGTGAAAAAGGTTCAAGATTTGGACGCATAGTTTGAGAGATAAAACGTTTTGAATAAATGAATCTACGAAAAAAGGAAAAACCCTCGGGTTGTAATAAGTGACGGGGAGTGACATTGACGAATAATGCTTCTTAACTAGTGATTTCGGACACAGGGCCGCCCCCGGTTTGCCGCCTCACCTATGGACGGCCCATTATATTATTTTCTGTTTTTAAAGGTCAATAAAGTTGCGGGCATTGTGATTTTAACTCGCAACCTCTTCATTGCGAGGGCTCTGCTTTGACCACTAGGCCATTGACTCGTTGGTGCAAAGTTACTTTGTTTTTCTTCTTTTATTTTCTTTTCTTCATGTTCGCAAAAGCACCGGTTTTGGGACCGGTATTTCCTGGTTTGTGATTTAGTTTACTTAAGGTTTTCATCGGATTTTTTTCTTGTTTTTTTAATGCGTGTTTCTTTAAACAAGTTTTTTTAACAAAATCAATGATTTTTTTTCATTTTGTGAACTTTTCTAAATTTTTTGATAAACTATTCTTTTTTTTTAATTCGATGATCTTTTCAAAAATTTGATGAAAAATTTCAAGTTTGATGATCTTTTTTCCAAATTCAATGAACTTGTTCTTTCAAAATTCATGTACATTTTTTAATTCATGAGATGTTTTCATTTTGTTACTTTTCTGTTTTTTTAAGTTAACGGTTGACCGGTCAATTGTTACCACTTAGCGGCGAACCCAGTTACCAGTCAACAACAGAACCGACGTGACCAAGCCAATGAGAGTGTGTGTTGAGCCTGGCCCAAGAGTGTGGCAGCGTGGGCGCCGGAACCCCTAGTTGGTGCCTAAGGCGCTGATTAGGAGCTCCCATCTTGGAGCCCACTGCCCGTTTAGCCTAAAATAAAACCTCAAAAAATGTGAGAGTCCACTGCCTGTTTAGCCACCAAGGTGCCAAAAAAACCAACAAGAGGAGAACAACCAAGACTCCAAGAGAGTATAATCCTATAGATTAGTCTGGGTTAACATACTTATGTGTACTAGTAAATGTAGCATGTAGGTATTGCGAAATGTAATTTTTGCAGGGGAAATATTTCAATTTTATTTATTGTGTAATTAAATTGTTAATATCCATTAACTTGGTTTCTCTAAGATCCATACAAACACATAGACATGGAAGTATAATAAATATGCTAATTTCAAAATATTTCCAAGAGAAAGATATATACACATGGGGTCGGTGTGACTTTAAGTATCATCATTTAAACTATGACTAACGTGAACTAAGCGTAGCTCAGATGGTTAGGTTCATTGTGGTGGAACTAACACACCATGATTCAAGTCATTGACTTGGCATTGGTGGTCACATTTTCCTCTATTTATTTTAGGCCTTCCGGCAATATGCGTTCGATGGGAGGAAATATTTTCGTTGACTACGAAGACATTTCATAGGTGCTTATAGGAGTACGGTGTGCATGCTCATATTCATAGGGGCGAGTGTCTGACATATGGTCTGTACTGTGTTGAAAAAACCATGACTAGCGGAGTCATGCAATTCATTAATTAATAAACGATCAACTGTAAAAACGAAAAGAAATTATTATCTACAATGTTATAATTTATTTTGTGTCGTGGAATTGTCACGGTAGATATCCTAGTGTAAGGATTTAGTCGTGAGGCCAATGCATCTATGTGGTAACTTGAGAGGGGTTGATCGGGATGAGAGAAGCGAGGCGGATTAATGCACAAAACAAGGGTTTAGACAGCTTCGGCCCCCGGGAAACATCATCTGGTAATAGCCCTACATGTTGTTTGTGGCTAGGTCTCATTATGCTCATGAGGGAGATGCCGCATAAACCGACTCTCCTCTTTAGTTGTGTCTAGCCTTATCGATTACCTCTCCTTTTTAGGGTGCCCTGCCCCTCCTTATATAAGTTGGAGAGGCGGGTTACATGGGAAGTTCTAGTCGGATAAAGACTTTAACTATTCTGACTTCTCATCACGGGCTTCTTTCCATGGGCTTCTTAACGTCTTGGGCTTCTTAACGTCTCGGGTTTATTAACCCCAGGCGACTCTGTCTGTCGGGTTATAACTGTCTGCCGGGTCGTAACCATCTGTCGGGTTATAACTATCTGCCGGCTTACAACTATCCGCCGGGTTAAAGACTATCTACCAGTTTACAACTGTCCGCCGGATTAAAGACTATCTGCCGGCTTACAATTGTCCGCCGGGTCAGAGACTATATGCCGGCTTACAACTGTCTGCCGGGTCAGAGACTATCTGCCGGCTTACAACTGTCTGCCGGGTCTCACCAGCCGGGTTAGCATCTGAGATGACTTAAGCCTCAGGGCGTCTTAATCCTTATGAGCCAGGTCTTGGTCGTGGGGTATATCCCCAACATTTTGCCATCGCGTGAATTTTATGTTTTGAAAATTGTGTCTGGTTGTACCGCTGCACGCCTCTCTCTCTCTCTCTCTCTCTCTCTCTCTCTCTCTCTAATATTGACGATTTGGTTCTGTAGAGGGTTAAGATTTTCTAGAAGAATTCATCCAATTCTCGGGCATATTGACAGTGACTTATGGGCTCTCTCTCTCTCTCTCTCTCTCTCTCTCTCTCTCTCTCTCTCTCTCTCTCTCATCTGCTTGCTGGTTTCTGGTAGTACCACAATCTCTGGCCCCTCCTATTTGTTAGTTGCGAGTACTACTCACGTGAACATGCCAAAACTTTCTAGACAGAGGTAGGAGAATTACACGTCTGTATAAGGGCACCTATCTTGAACCTAACACGTATTCTATAGATGACAATGAAAGCATGGTGTAGAATTGATTATCTCTGGTAACTAGATATAGCTAAAAATGTACAAGTCCTCCGAGCTACTTCCCTACAACTAATGTTTTCGATGAAAAGAGAAAAAAAATATAGTTTATGATAGTGAGACACTGAGACTGTGTTCTTTCTTACATAGCAGAGTTATTGGTACATGGTGCACTGTATTTATATTTGACCTAGATATACAATACAACAGACATTGCAAGGAAAAAACACTTTATATACAGCGATAAAGGACAACTAATGGCACGGCAATGCGCGCCTTTGCTTCAACTAGTAGTTTGGTCAACCAGGGTATCGGTATGTGACGTGGAGATATCAGACGACGACACTGGAAGAGCCGAAGTGCTAATAATTTTTTGTGAGACCGGTGTCAGCGGTTTGGGCATTTCACTCCTCCATTTCACACTTCTCACGGTCACACACGACATCAAAGTAGATCAATACAATTTATTTATTTTGAAAATAAGTAGATCAATACAATTACTATAGTACTACAAGTCCGGGGAGGCTCTCTTTCTCATTCTTTTTGTATACTATATTTTATCTTTCTTATTATCTTTGTATAATAGTTTTGTAATGTATCTCTCATCTTCGCTCGTATATATAGTTTGTCCTAAGAGGACACCATGTTCTCGTATAATCAGATTTTTGTAGTTGCTTTGGATGCCTTGGTAGGAATAACACTTGATCGCTCGCCCTATGGCCATTTGTTGATTGAGATTAGACATCTATTGGAAGCTCATGAGTTTGTCCTCCTAAAGGTTGATCATCATCAAAATAGGGTTGCACATTGTCTTGCAATTTTTGGTAGAACTGGTGGTAGCACCACCTAATGATTATGCCAAGTGCTAGAGTGTATGTCACAGCTCGTGTTAGCTGATCGTAACCCTAATATTGACGATTTGGTTCTGTAGAGGGTTAAGATTTTCTAGAAGAATTCATCCAATTCTCGGGCATATTGACAGTGACTTATGGGCTCTCTCTCTCTCTCTCTCTCTCTCTCTCTCTCTCTCTCTCTCTCTCTCTCTCTCTCTCTCTCTCTCTCTCTCATCTGCTTGCTGGTTTCTGGTAGTACCACAATCTCTGGACCCTCCTATTTGTTAGTTGCGAGTACTACTCACGTGAACATGCCAAAACTTTCTAGACAGAGGTAGGAGAATTACACGTCTGTATAAGGGCACCTATCTTGAACCTAACACGTATTCTATAGATGACAATGAAAGCATGGTGTAGAATTGATTATCTCTGGTAACTAGATATATCTAAAAATGTACAAGTCCTCTGAGCTGCTTCCCTACAACTAATGTTTTCGATGAAAAGAGAAAAAAAATATAGTTCATGATAGTGAGACACTGAGACTGTGTTCTTTCTTACATAGCAGAGTTATTGGTACATGGTGCACTGTATTTATATTTGACCTAGATATACAATACAACAGACATTGCAAGGAAAAAACACTTTATATACAGCGATAAAGGACAACTAATGGCACGGCAATGCGCGCCTTTGCTTCAACTAGTAGTTTGGTCAACCAGGGTATCGGTATGTGACGTGGAGATATCGGACGACGACACTGGAAGAGCCGAAGTACTAATAATTTTTTGTGAGACCGGTGTCAGCGGTTTGGGCATTTCACTCCTCCATTTCACACTTCTCACGGTCACACACGACATCAAAGTAGATCAATACAATTTATTTATTTTGAAAATAAGTAGATCAATACAATTACTATAGTACTACAAGTCCGGGGAGGCTCTCTTTCTCATTCTTTTTGTATACTATATTTTCTCTTTCTTATTATCTTTGTATAATAGTTTTGTAATGTATCTCTCATCTTCGCTCGTATATATAGTTTGTCCTAAGAGGACACCATGTTCTCGTATAATCAGATTTGTGTAGTTGCTTTGGATGCCTTGGTAGGAATAACACTTGATCGCTCGCCCTATGGCCATTTGTTGATTGAGATTAGACATCTATTGGAAGCTCATGAGTTTGTCCTCCTGAAGGTTGATCATCATCAAAATAGGGTTGCACATTGTCTTGCAATTTTTGGTAGAACTGGTGGTAGCACCACCTAATGATTATGCCAAGTGCTAGAGTGTATGTCACAGCTCGTGTTAGCTGATCGTAACCCTAATATTGACGATTTGGTTCTGTAGAGGGTTAAGATTTTCTAGAAGAATTCATCCAATTCTCGGGCATATTGACAGTGACTTATGGGCAGTGTGACGAGGCTGACATAGACGTGCCGATGGGAAGAAATAGGGAAGGGGCGTCAAAATGCAAGGGATTAGCATGGTGGAAGCCGACGGTAGCAAATCCGCAACAGGAGCTATCAAAGACGGAATCAGGAGGGAATGTGGGCAATACATGATAAAGAAACTCGTCGGTGGACCGGAGGTGGAGAGAGTCTATGTATGGACAAATCGCAAGGAACAACTTCATACAATAGAAAATCCTAAGGTTGAAGATACACGACAGTTGTTAGATCAAGAACCACTAGTTCTAATGCTTAGTGGTTTTATAAGTTTTAGAACCCTTAATGGAACTTATACATATAACTAAACAAAATGAATTCTACCCCTATCTATATAGTTATACAACACCGCAAAAAGTCTTTTCATTCACTTTATAATTTGCTTTTCTATCTTTTAAATGTGGTTTCTATCTATTCATTGTTTTTAAGTTATTATCAATGTTTACTTCAAAAAAGATTGTGATCAATGTTTCTTTGCATGCCCTCAAAAATTTAGAATGTAATATGCAAATATATAAAATAACTTTTGCATTTACAGAAAATAAAAATACTCTCTATGTCTCTGAAAATAAGGCTTTAGTAATTTTGTTTGAAGTCAAAACAGTGCAAACTTTGACCAAGTTTACATTGAAACCTATAAGCATTGTGATATCAAAGTAATATCATCAGAAACATGGCAAAATGTTTTTAAAATTATATCTATTTACTATTGTAGTTGTTGATGGCTTTTCCTACAAACTTGATCAAACTATGCACCGTTTTGACTTCCTTCTTTTTATATACGGAGATAGTAATATGTAATCCTTTATAATATTGCACTGGAGTCCGAAATATAAATCCCATTTAAAAAAATTATTGTCTTCTGGAATAAAGCATCTAGAAGAGACCCTTAGGGCATCTCCAACGCCGTCTCCAAATCAGACTCACTATCTGTCCAAAACGCATTCGCGGACCTGGATACGGGAGCCAGGCATACAACGTCACTCAAATTAATATAACCAACACAATTCAAAAATCATTGTATTATAATAGTTCAAACATAATAAATCCTACATATGAGATAACCAAACGTTCAACGAATTTCTGAAATTCGTCAATACAAATTCAACGTTACTAGAGTTCAACAATGCATCAGTATCCGCGGATGTTGGTCATGTGTCTCTTGAGCTTCATCCAACAATGTATGAATATGAATATCCCTCCCTTCATTGTTTGATATATTAAGACATCGCATGGGGGCTATACAACGTGATGATTATCAAATTGCAACATCGAAGGAATGAATAAATTGATCAACATGTAAAGCAACAAGAAACAAAACTTATGATCAGGAGTGGAGCAGCATGGCGGGTGCGCGTCGGGCGACCTGGGGCGGTGCGTGCTCAGGGGCTCAGCGGTGGCGGCTTCGTAGTGGCCAAATCTGACTCGCGGGCGGCCGGCTACGTCATGGTTGTGGTGGAGATAGCATCGTTGGTATGGAGGCTACTCTACTCGTGGCGGCCCGTCTCTGTGCCCAGCGTGTCCTGCTGGCGAAGCAGCGGTGCATGCTAGGGGTGGCATTCTCGGGCGGTAGATCTGGTGGTGGCCTTCTCGTCATAGTGATGGGAGGTCAAGCGCGGCAAACCATTGGGCGGCGCACGAGGGATTCATGCCCTAGTGCCAGGATCTGGCGGTCAAGGCGGCAGTTGCCGTTCATATGGGCAACGAAAGCGGCCGACGCGGCGGTGGGAGCACACTGTGGCACAGGGAATCGGGGCGGCAGCCCCTCTCCTTCAACGGTGGTGGCCCCCGTGGTAGTGTGGGAGATTCAGAGGCCGATCGCAAGGTGGTGACAGCCTTTCTGAGGCTGGCGGCGGTATGGGACATCCCCTCCATCAATAGATCGGGTTCAATGCGGCTCGGCAGGTGACACATGCGTCTCTTCCAGAGGCGTCGTGTAGTGCCTATCGTCGGCAGGTGAAGCTCCCGGCGGATGCTACGCACGTAGGCTATTGCGGAGTCATCAAGTCATGCCTTGTTCAGACAGGTGCTGCACGGTGGCTCTGTGGAGGTGTCATGTTTAGCATGTCGATGCTGGATCAAAGGTGGTGCGATAGTGATGGGAAGCGAGGCGGTATGGGACGTCTTTGTATTCCGACATCTTTTCTAGAGGTATCCAATTATCAATGTGTCGGTAGACGGACAAGGGATGATGGTAGAGGCGGCTTCAACAATGAGTTTGTGCACTCTAGTGGAAACACAACACAAGATCTCTAATCAGGTTATGTTGAAGCCTGCCTGCGTTATGTTCTTGCTGAAGATGGTGGATCGAAGCCTAGCTTTGGGGATAGGAATCCTGAGATGAACCTTCTGTTGTACTCGTCATCATCAAGGCACATGCGGTGATTCCTTCTTGAAGGCGTAGCCTAGGAGTTGTATATTTTTTGTTTCGAGTTTTTCTTTTTATCGTAGAGTTAGTGGTTATCTAGTGGCGTAACTGTCGCGAGGCATGCGTGCCCGGGTTTTATTTCTGTCTTTTTTGATCGATGCTTTTCAGCTGCTGGATTTTGAGTTATTAATAATATACGGCTGTGTGCGCCGCTCGATACAGAGGCTAGGGTTATCCTCCTTTTCGTAAAAAAATTTACCCACGTTTAAAACAAATGATCACATAAATTATAAACTCTAAGTAAAATATATAGTTTTATTTCTAGTAGAAGTAAAATATATGGTTGAGTTTTACAAAAGAATGTCAGCCATATACCAACAATTTAAACAAATGATAGCATACATCATAAACACCTACAAAAACGAAACAAAAAGTTTGATTCCTACAAACAAACGTGGCTTGTGAATTTATTTCCATTAAAATTTGGGAAAATAACAAATATATGGAAAATATGTAGCAAAACCTGGATGTGTACTCCCTGATGAACAATAAACTAAAAAAATAAGCATAGAAACTGAAGATTTCATCAAAGATGCTGAAATGCCTAGGCGCTTAAAGAAGTATTTTCCATAAATGATATTTGAGGACAGTGTCGCTTTAGTGGTGTGTGGTGTGTGGACTATCATGTTATGTACTCTTGTTCCCTTTCTATGTCACCCGGTGCATTAGAACATATAATCTACATGCATTGCATGTGTATGGCCCCTTCCGTGCTGTTCTGCTGTGGAGCATATGGCTTGGATGTTAAAAGATACTATCACCGTGCCATCCAGTCTATATTTGAAAACATGTTTTATCTATGCATCATGATACACTTTATGTGCAAGCTCTATTTTTCTTTCAGCAACTACAAACATGATTTCTAACTATGTGCTCAAGACTGCTCCCAACACAATAATAAAATATCTAATTCAGCTATATATTGAACCGATTATCATATCCGATGGCTTACCGTTGGCTGGGCAATGCGTGGCAAGCCGCACCCCTATCTAGTACTGATGTATGGCGAATGTATTTTAGAATCTTAGACCCAGATAGATCAAGAAAAAAAAAAATTGGTAGCTACCATGATTACAAGCACTTCACTTGGAGACCCCTGCGTCCAGCTCCTCGTCAAGCTGGATAACGGAGCTCTCTAACAGCACGGGGTGTGGCCTCTCAGTCGTCGCAGCCACACCAGACCGCTGAATCTCTTTGTCCTCCTCTTTTTGCATCCCTGCACAATGTTTTATAAAGGAACACAGAACATATCATCAGTTGTTTGATCAAGAGGGCAAGTCAAGCTGCCAAGTAACCAATTCATCCCCCTATTCCCAAGTTCTTATTAGATTGTGTGCCAACTTCAATTGAAGTCCATGAAAATTCCCTCAGCAAGCAACTTAATAAGCTTACACTCAAAATTCAAAACAGGCACGAATTATAAGCTACATGCAAATGGGGATAAACTCGAATGTGCCGAGCAATCCAGTAGAAATACTGCGGAAATTTTCTAGACCTATCTCCCGCTCCCACAGTGATAATACTCGCTGCACTCCACATGTACTTGGCAGAAGGACAGTAAAAATGCAATCCCAGAACATAAAATTGTTTTAATCCCAAAGGGGAGAAAATTGTGACGGCATCATATAGTACTTTTTTTTAAAGAATCTCCCCTTTGCCAAAACAATTTTCTCCTGGTCTTATCTGAATTTTCAATCAGTCTCGGGCAACCCTGTCACATACGTTACATATTCATACCTGTAACCGATGCCGTCACCGCGTGTTGTTCATTGGCCTTTCCATAGAGGTATATGTATAGACCTCCTAAAACTAAAGCACTACCCAACAAGCTGTCATAAAATAGAAAATTGTAAACGTTAGAAGGAGCATGTAACTATGTAGAAGGTATAAGTAAAAGAACCAATCTCTTGTTTAATATCTGTGTTTCCAGGAAATGATGTATAATTTACCTCCCAACAGTGAGGCTTTCGCCTAGCAACAACACTCCTAAAACTATGATGAAGATCGTCGATAAGGTGCTGAACATGGCTGGAAAAACTGGCCCCCGCTTTTCAACAGCATATAGGTTCAGCCAATACTTGGCCGCTGTGCCAAGTGCAGCCTACAGATTCAAATCACAGGCAATTGCGTTAATTCATTGTCAATTCACTTAAATTGATTTAATAATAAACAAAGAAATGTTTTGAATATTTCAAAGCCAAAAGTAATGTTTTCATAGTTCTCAAACATAGGCCTTTTTCGTATAATACACCTACTTCATACACTGGCGGAGCTTAGTGTAGACCAACACTGACTTCATAGATCTAGTTTATTAGGTTACCAAAGATTGGTTTGCTCAAAGCCAGGAGGGAATGGAAACCCAAAAAAAATCGGTGGAGGGTGGGAGGTTGGACGAAGGGGTGGTGGGGAGAAAAGTGAAAGATGGAACCTCAGGTTCTTTTTTAGTAGAGATGGACTAGAGATAGATATAGAGAAGACAAAAGAAGTTTTTTTTAGAAACCGTGAATCCCTAAATCTGATACGTGGTCAATCATGACTATTGCTAGCTTAACCGCATCAAGATGATTGCATCTTTTTTAAAAAGGTGGATTTTATTGACTCAATATGAAGCATCAAGATGATTGCATGCCTGCCTAAAAAATGCATTGTGTGTCTATCCGTACATGTACCATTTTGTGTATGCATACTGTGACAAAGTGAATTGCAGAAACTATCGTTATTAAAGGCTAGGGTTGCAAGAACCACACTTCTACTGGTTTGTGCCAAAAACCACCAACTCTGGACCGAAATTTTTGTAAAAAAAACACTAGTTGGCGACTTTGGCCCATCTGATGATGATTATAACAAGTTGAGCCCAGAAAAGCTAACGTGACATATATTTTCAAAATAACCCTTGTAGTTTACAGGGACACCCTCATCAAAAACGAGTGGCGGTGGCTCGTTTCGGATACGTCGGAAGGTCAACGGGAGCCGGCCGCCATAGCAACTAAGGATAACATGAAGCACGGGTCAAGCACGGCTCGCAAGCACAACTTAGCATATGTGGACGAACGTAGTGATTGTTTGTCCCTTGTTTTATAATAAAATAATAGTTGAGTGCTGATGTACTCCAATGAGCTAAATCTAAATCAGGGCCGAAATATTCTTAGCACTGAAGCACGGGTCAAGAATAAAGTGCAAATACAACAGTGAATATCTCGATGGAAAGTAAGGGTTGACAATGCCAGATCCACTTGGAGCCTGTTTCGATAATTTACACAATCTTTGGACAAATAAAATCAATACATTCTGAAAAAGACTTACCGAGTAGACAATGTTTAGTAGTTGAATGTTCCATCCTATTTGCCAGGCAAGTTTATGCCTGCTCATAATTATTCCGACGGCAAAAGTTTGCACACCACCCAGAACACAGGTCAGCACAGAGGACCAATGTTTCCATGGATACACCTTCAAAACTTTCACCTGAATTATCAACATTTATGCATTATCATTAAAATTACACATCTAAAGCAAAGAAGAACAAGAATAAAATACTGAATTATAATATGCTTCTTATGGGGAAAAATACACACTGGCCTTAGTCTAGAAAACACAAGCTTTGTTCCAAATGGAGAACAGAAGGCTGCAATTGTGGTTAGTAGTTGCTCGACAGCAGTGAGAATTTCCAGATGTATCTGCAACGAACTTATGTACTTATGGTCGTTATCATACAATACGAGGTCTAAATAATCAGAAAGAGTATGGTCATAGGCACAGGATTTACAGACCAATCTAGCTTGTCGATTTGTTAAGAGCATGGACTTAGGTACATCCCATGGTATTTCGATGACTTGACTAGCCAGGTATATAATTGATGTTCTAAAATTTGTCCTATTGGGACTGGACAGGTGGTTTTCTGCCAACAGTATATCCTTATAATCAGCTGGTAAGCCTTGTGACTAGCCAATTAGGCTGGATAATTACAAACAGGTGGGAGGTGAATTGAAATTTTCTGGCTGTACACAATGTTTTGCTCAACGATGCCATATTCATAAAGAAGCCAGATATCCTGAATGATAAATGATGATACTAATGTAACTACAAAGGTTCATTTTCAGGACATGATAACCCATCCATCATGCTAGAATCAAGACATTTTCCCACCTTCAAGATGGTCACATTGTCGTTTTCGTTTTGGGATTGGAGAAATTTGGAGAATAGATCTGTTTAGTTCATATATAGTTGAGCAAAAATTTGGGAGCCCTTTCTTGTATTTTATCTTGGTTACTATGCTTGAATGTCTTTGGGTGATCAAGACAAAACAAACCTATTGTTTAGCCCCACTATGCTTGAATGCCATTTATTGTTATCAACGTATTCGCGATCTTATTATGTTATTGCGTACATCTAGTGGTGATAGCTTACCAGAAGTATTTTAATTTACATGATATTACCAAACAAACCTGTATAGGGTACCAAAGTGCATAGCTACTGAAAGCACCAAACAAAATCAAGGTGCCCCTCAAATGATGCTTTCCAGCAGCTCCATTAGACTCTTTTGGTGTCACTCCTATAATTGGAGACCAGAGATGCAATTCTTTTCCTTTGTAAAGACTTATTAGTAGAGCCCCACCAAAACAAACCAATGCTCCAATCACTTTCGCGCTGCCGACCTTGGATTTTAGGCGCAACTTCTCCATGCTGCAAAATGCAATTCACTTTTTTTAATCTGTAATAAGATACATGACTGAAGTATACTATTCATTATGTGCATTAGTTCGTATGCAAACATGTAAAATCATATCCCGCGGTTATTTTGTTGTGTTCAGGTGGTTCTAGTTTATTGACTGTCTATCACATATTTACTTGTAACCATAATTAGAAAAATTATTATGCAAGCTTCAGAAATACTTATTCTTTCAGTATTTACTATGTTGTTGAAGCAAATTATTTTGACCGTTCAAATAATGATGTTGTTACCAGGAGAATAACATGGATATGAAATACCATGTTATTGCTTCAAACATTTTAATCATTCTAAAGTATTGAATTATTGTATATATTGGTAATACAAATTTAATACTACTATAATAAAACTATAATTCTTACTCAGACTGTTCGTAGTACTAATGAAAGCAACTAGAGGTTCACTGACGTTTGTATGCATATATTTATTTCGTTTAAGATGGTATCATTTCTTTTACATGTTTAAGGTGATATAATTTTAGCTCATATCATTTCTCAGAAGGTTCTTATAATGCTTACGCATATTTTTATAATTTTATTAGGTTTATGAAAAAATGAAGATGTGGGGCTTGTACTTTGTAAAGCATCATAATTAGATAGATATCATTCACTACCAACATTTGGCTAACTTACTGAAAGCAAAACAATTTTACATTTGAATATCAGCTACTAGAAAAAATACAATCAAAACAAAATTGTTAAAAATCTATACAATATCCACATGTAGCACTGGTTCTTTCCAATTCTAGACTTTTATGTTAAGAGGAAAGACTGTTTTACCCAAGTATTATGGACAAGATAAAGGTGAAAAGTGGAGTCAAACTTGAGAAGATCACAGCATAGGAGGCAGGTGTGTCCCGTAATCCATAGTAGTACAAAGCCATGGGCAACGAATATCTGTAGGAATTAAATATATCGTCAATAAATTCATCTTCTATCTTATTCATGTACATAAACCCAAATCCAATATATTGCACCACATATTCAGTCTACTTGAATCTCACAAAACTGACTAATCAGAAATCATGCATCTTAACATCTTAATTCAGTTTAAAATTATAATCAAACAATACGCAAGAAAATGTTTGATGAGTCTGGTAAGCAAGTTTTAAATTTATAATTTTGGGGAGATTTCGATGAATAATTGCCAGCAAAAAGGTTTGAGGACTCCTCAAGTTGAGTTTATGTTTTGCATGGAGGTGTGTTGACTGAACTAATTGGAGACCGCCTGGTTCATTATCAGATCGGCATACCAAAAATTGATAAAAATAGATATATACCTCATCGTCAATTCGACTCACTGAGAATGATGAGGATCAGGGACAAAAACATATATGAACTCCAGTACACCAAAAACTGATTATTTGTGCAAAGGAAGGTTTTTAGGATAATAGATGAACTGTATACCCGATAAAAGCATTGATGAAGAGCCACCCAAGAGTCTTCATATCCAATTCCCTCCACTTCCCACTGCAGACACGTCATTTGCTTGAGCCAATTTTAGCAAATATAGTAGCTCGTTTCCATATAAGATATAAACTGAATAGAAAAATGGTCGAACGTACCTTTCGAAGAATAGAGCAAACGGCATGATGAAAATAGCAGCAAGCATACTTCGATAACATAGCAAGGAGAAGACAAACATGCCACCATCAAGTGCGACCTTGCCTAGAAGTATAGTCCCTGTGTTGAACAGCTCCACAAGAATCACGCACAGAGCCGGTTTCCATCTGCTGCTTCCTGTACGTGTGACAATTTCACTAGAAGTATTTCCCGGAAGCAAAACAAAAGATTTATAACCTAATTTCAAACTTGTAAAATGCATCATCCATTAGGTGAGGATTCTGCAACGTCCCTTGCTCATTCTCCTCCCAACTTCCTATTACCCTTTTTGATCTTCTCTTTTAAAATTTTGAAAAATATAAAATAAACTTTGAGAAATTCGTTCATGATTTTGAGAAGAGAAAATCGCAACCCCAGAACTCACGAATTGTACAAACAAACTTTTCACCAAATTCGCTATATAGCTTTCAGAAATCCTATTAAAAAAATTGGAACAACATCTGAAATCATCATTTCATAATAAAAGAATGAGGCAGGTAATTCTGTGATGGAGAAAGAGATGGATGGCGGAGGCCTCGAGCCATGGTCACGGTCACTGGCGGAGGCCTCCGGCTCCGGTGGGTAGCTAGCCTTTAATCGGGTGCAAAAAAATTTGTACTACATGTAGATGCATATCGTCACCCTGGACGCTGCTGGGTCGCTGGCTACGCTAATTAGTGTCGCCACGAGAAAATAGCTAACGACCTCTAGAAAAGAGGCCCGTTCGGAAGCCATCAGATGGGCCACGAGCTGCCGCACGAGACGCATCGCACTTTGCACGCACAGGTCGTTCACGAGCTACCCCTCAAAAAAAAAAAGTCGTTCACGAGCTAGATCGAAATGAGACGCGCAGACGACCCATTCGACGGCGGCCATCCCAAGTCCCAACTCCCAAACCTAGCACGGCGGCGGCGGCTGGCCAGGAGCAAGGAGGACGGGGCGGTCGACGGCGGGGTGTCAGACCCAGCACGAGGCCGGGCGCACTGCCCAGCCAGCGGCGCGCGGCTGAGGGTGGAGGCTAGCGGGCGGCGGCGGCAACGAGCGACGACGGCGCAGCCGCGCAGACTCACGGTCTTTACCACTAATAACTAAATTAAACGGGCAATCGACATGCGTACGTACCTTGGACCTCCACGGCGGTGCCCGTGTCCTCGCCTGGGAACGCGCATACTTTGCTTGCATTTGCAGCAGCACTGCGGCTGACTAGGCCCCGGTTGTTGTCAGCATATCCCGTCGAGGCCGCGCGGAGGGCCGGAGAGGGAAGCCGGCGCGAGTTGGCAGCTCCGGCGGCAGGCTGAGCGGAGGAGACGGGCAGCGCACTGTTCATCGCCGGTCGAGCTAGGGCATGTGATACTGCAGTAGCAAAATTGTTGGGTACTTGGGATGCTTCAGCAGTGCATTCGGGGGAGAAACAAACGTGATCCCATTTTATAGATGTAATCTCGACTGTCGTCAGTTGGGGAAGGGAAAACTTCGTAGGCGGTCGACTTGGTACGCGATCTAACGGACCATGAAAATCTCTCTCCTTTCTAACCATCTCTAGTCCCCACTCCTGGGCAGGGATCTTTTTTTTTCTTTTTGGATCATCGAGTGGTACTGGTAGGTACCATGCGCTGGATTACTTCAGGCTGCAGGAGCGTGTTCCGTGGCAGCTGTGAAAAAACAAAATCCACCCAGGCCTAGGCCATGCATTAATATTACCTCGTCCCAAATTACTTGTCTTAAATTTATCTAGATACAGATGTTTCTAAACCCGTTTTGTATCTAGACAATTTTTTTGAGACTACGTCTAGACGTACCATAGATTTATAGCTTTATAGAAGGCAGAATTTAAATTATAAAAAACTACCACTCGCTACGAACAACGAGGGTAACAGAAACACCACACCCAAGCAACGCCAAAGGCGGACAACACCGCAAAGCAGGCTACAACGTAAAAGAGACTATCCTAAGCTGAAACACAACATCGTGTCTTGACGGGCACGTACACTACCGAAGACCACCAACTTCCACAGAACTTCGCTTGTCGACACAACAACCACTCTGATCGCCTAAGAGGAAGTGAAAAGTGGGTGACAGGACGCGATCCGATCCGAGGAAGATGCCATCTTGGACACACCGGCGACACACGTACATAGCACCGCATAGGTTCAACGGAGAACAGCGGCGAACACCGGAGGAGAGCAACGAGGAACCAGCCGTGTTTCCGAACACAATGCTCCCAATAGAGGAACAACGTCGAGGACGCCGCCATTGTGCTAATCCAACACCGAATCAAGCCTTTTGCTCAGAGACAACCACAACTCCAAGCGAGCGACGGACATGACAAACACGCCTCGGCGACCCCTCCAAGGAGGTAGGTGGCATCCATGGGTGCCACCGCCGCCGGCCCGACAGAAGCCGTGCAAGATTTTCATCCACGCATTGCGCATCACCACACCAGCTAGAATTGGGCAACACTATCCCAGAAGCTTCACACCGCCACCACCGTAGCAATTTGCCAACATAGCCGCAAAGCCGAGGACCTATGACTAGACGCACAACAAAGAGAACCCCGGCCACACCACCAACACCTAGCCTGGACGAGGAAACACAGCCACCCCGCACCTCCGGCAAGGTCCAGGAGACCAGGACTATCTGCAACAGCCGTCGCCCACTCCAAGGGATAGCCTTGCGACTGTCGGACCCGCTTCTTCATGAAGAGCCATGCCGCACTACCGGGAGAGCACCGCCGCTCACCACACCGCACAAAGGTGGCCGACCGCTCGCTGCTCACCAAGACTCCATCTTGGTCGGGCAATCATAGTGCCGCCGCCACCAGCCTGGCCGTGGACTTGCTCCGTTGCCTCCAGACGGCGCCTTCACGACCCAAACTCGCCATCTCCCACCAGTATCGCCGCTCTACTAGACCTCCTTCCGAGCTCCGGCCGCCAGCCCCCACCTCCGGCCAACACAGATATGTCTGGGCCGATCCCCTGCAGGAAGAAGCACCGCGCAGGCACCATCATGTGCGCTCTGCCGCGACACACCGACACCGGCCAGCAAGTTGCGCCGCCATGCACCCCCACCTGCCTGCGCACCCCACCTGACGTGCCGGCCTCCAGGCTACATGGTCATGGCTGAAGAAGAAGCCTCCTGTGGCACCGCTCTAGGAGAGGACAAGGGAGATCCCGTCGCCGCCAACATCGTGCGGGATTTGCCCGTTGGCGCCCGCCGGCGGTCACGGGGTGGGGGGGGGGGACGTGCCATGTGGTGAGGGATGCACAAAGGATATTGCTCTACACAAATCTAAGACGAGTAAGTTTTTCACATGCCACCAACAAAACACCCTTTCACTCGAAAAAAAAGACCTGTTGACAGCAAGGAAAAGCAGCTTTCAGCGAGTACAACTTCACCGTCGTATCTTTTGTTGTTTCCGAATCATTATCGTACTGATACTGCAGTACCAACCAGGTTGATTTTGGTACCAGAATGGTGCAAATAAATATCCTCTTTTTCTTCCTCTTTGGATTGGCAATGCCAAACTACATTACGTACGACAGACAGCTTTCCGATGTTTGTACGACGCCTGATCCAAGTTAATCATACAAATCGTGCAGTATGTATGTAATAATGCTTGTGAAGTGGTGTTTCGTATAATTGTTGCCTCGCGGCGGACGCCTTCTGAGTGTATCGCTGCGGCCGAAAAGCGTTTATTGCCTCATGCCCCTGCCGCTGGCATGCAACGTGCCTGCTGCTATCAAGGCAAACCGTCATACTACTGCTTGTACGTAGGATCATGCTAACTAACATTAGGACCTACTATAAGTTCCTGTCCACGAAAAGGATAGGCAACTACTGCTATAAATTACTGATTTTTGCCTTGTGTCGGTAGCCTTTTAGCTGCCGGTGGCCGAACAATACAACGGAAGTTGCGCCATAATAAGTAGCCACACACCAATTGCTAATTGAGACGCATGTTTGCTTCATGGGGCTCATGCTTTTCTGCTGCTGGACTTTCGTAGCACAGCAGATTTGCTCGGTTGGGCTCATGCTTTCTTGCTGCTGGACTTCCGTAGCACAACAGATTTGCTCCATTGGGCACACGCATATACATATACACGTCCATTATATACATACGTACAAAAAAGACAAATACGTACAAATGCTCTTTTGATGATCAGAGCATTCTTAGCGCACTCCACCTACTTCAGGGAAGGTTGGCTGCGTCGATTGTGACGTTCAACCGATTGTCTGCCCACGCGATGCAGTGTTTGGAAAGGAAGGAGAACCCATCGTTACATGTGGCCAAAGTAGGCACTTGGAACACGAAAAGTACATTTGGCTACCGAGCTTCCGGTAGCTCTTTACTTTTTTTTCTTTTTTGTAAACTTTATTTCCGCATCTCAAAAAATTCTCAACAAAATGCGCATATTCATATACATGTGTAAAAAAAAGACAAATACGTACATCAAAACGGCCTTAGGCACTACTTGTTTATGTTTTTGCTTGAGTCAATTACACTGGTGGTGCTTGAACTTGGCGCAAATGTTCATTCTGGTGTTAGAACTTGCGGCATACATCGAACTAGTGCAAAAACTTGGCTCAAACATGCAAATACGGTGTAAATCTCAGTTGTGTGCGCCGAAGCCGCTTAGGCGCGCCAGCGTGGCATGTGGCTGCTGTCAGCGACCGAAAGGCAGAGAAGAGGGTGTGGGGCCTGTGCTTTTTGTGAAAAAACCCTCATAATTTTTTTATTTCTGACAAAAAAAAGCTGTCAAACGTTGGAGGAGTGGTATTTTTCTTTTTTGTCACCTCTATGACCAGTGGGTCCTGTCTGACGGAGTGAAGATTATACACAAGTGACAGATTGTTAGCACACACACTATCCTACCTCTCCAACCGCCACGCCTTAGTGGGACTAGAATCGATGATTTAGCGTAATGTAGTACACGTATGCTTTTTTTTTGGGAAATTTGCGATCAGCGCTCATGGACCTGAAATAGGCCGCGATCAGCGGGGCCCATTTGCATCTATTCTTTTTCTGGAAATTTGTGAAAGGTATATAAGTTCTAATCTAAGTAATAAAAATAACATTTAAATATTTGTGAGTTATAAAATGTTGTACATACAAACAAAATTACTTACATTTAGAAATTGTTCACGTATTATTTTGAAATATTCATTTATTTAAAGTAATATATAGTAATTATAAAAAGTTTTTATAATTCAAAATAATTCAAATAATGTTAATGTTCATAATTTAAAATATAAAATATTCATACGAATCTTCAATCAGGGCTAATATTTAAATTACATAATTTTTAGGACGCCGATAAGTGCCACACGTCTGGGTGTTAGAGGGTCTGCCCACACATTTTGTGTGGTGTATAAGAGGAACAGCCCACACACCTACGTATGGAAAAAACAAGTAATGCCCACACACCTCCTTTTTTCCCTCCCGACCCCTCTCACACGCGTGCGTGTGGGCGAAATAGATAACGCGCACATGCCCCGTACGTCAGGCCTCGTACATTGTGGTCCCGCACGCCCCGCGTGATAGTCACCGCGCGTCCGGCAGTTGCCATGGTCCAGACCCTCGTCCATGTTCGTTTAACTATAGTCGCCATGTCGCTGAACTTCGGTTACCATGTCGGACAACTACAGTTGCCATGGTTGTTCAACTGCAGTTGCCATGTATGGTCTGGTCTATTGCCGTTGCCATGATTTCAAAACTTTAGGAGTTGCCACCCACTAACACTAGGCAGTTGCCATGTAGCACTACAAAAAGGCATGGCAGAAAAACATGTTTAGGTAGAAGAGAGAGTTGCCATGTGCTCACAAGCACGCTAGGGCAGTTGCCATGTAAAGAGAAAGAGTTGTCATCTGCTTACGTGCACGCTAGGGCAGTTGCCATGTATCATGCAAAAACACATGGCAGCTCGGGTAAAAGAGAGTTGCCATCTGCTTAGAAGCAAAGTTAGGGCAGTTGCCATGTACCCTGCAGAAACACATGGCAACTGCCAGCTTTGGGTGTGGGCGAGGAGACGGGCGTGTGGATGAAGTGATAAACACCCACACACCAGCCCCCTCTGCGTGCGTGAAAACTAGTGTGTGGGCGAATTGCTAAACGTCCACACACCAGCCCCCCGTGTGGTCAAAAAGGACGTGTGGGCGACCGGATGAATGCTCACACACCAGCTTAGTCCTACGTGGCACACAAAAACTGCTAGAACGCGCCAAGATTCGTGCCGAATTGGTTGGACGAGGATCCATGCGTGTGGGTGAGTTGCCAGACGCCCACACGTGTCGACGTTAGTGTTTTCAAATTTTTAGTATAAGTCATGAAAGAAAATTATACGCAAGTGAATATTCATAAATATTTAGAATAAATGTTTGTAATAATTATGCAAGTGTTATTTTTTAATTAAAAGTTTTATTTAATAAACATTTTAAATGTTCGTATTTACTAAACAATTTTATATAATACATGATTTATAGTTAAATGTTTTATTTACTAATCATGGTTTGTATATATAATATTTATAACACACGAATATTTAAAATTTGTGTTATTATTTACGTTTTACAAATATTTAAAAAAAACTAGCGCATGCAAAATGGGTCGCACTATCTGTGGCTCATTAAAGCCTTACATGTGTCCTCCTTATATAACATGTAGACATGTTATCGATTTGATTCAACAGAGCTTGAATGGTGTAGGATGCATTTGGTTACCTACATCATTTTTAGGCACATTGCATGTTTGTCCAAACTGGGTCTGGCTGAGCATATGCAGGGAAAAAACCAACATCTACATGTTGCCTGTATCTCCTCTAGTGTCGTGGAATTAACACGTCAGATGTCCTATTGAAAGGACTTAGTCATGGAGCCATCACTACGGGTTAGCTTGAAGGGGTTAAATCGGACAAGGGACACGGGAGTTTATACTAGTTCGGCTCCTTCGATGAAGGTAAAAGTCTACGTCTAGTTGTGATGGAAGTGATCGGGTTTCGATGACCAGGGAGCAAATACGCTTTGCCTGAGTCTCGAGTTGTTGTTTTTCTGCCCTGAACCGCCGCCGGGTCACCCCTTTATATATTCAGGAGGACCCCGGCCGGTCTATAGAGTCCCGAGGCTGGCTCATACAAGTGTCCGCCTCGGTCTCCCCTTTCCTATCTTACAACACAAGTTTATACAATCATGGCGGTTTACTATCATGGGCCCTAAATCGCCCGTGGGCTCTGGGCCTCTAAGCTTCATCAGTAAAGCGCCATCTTCTCAGTCTTCTTGAGTTTCAGTGTAGCTAAAGGTGAACCGGCCCCTCCTGGGCGGTTTACCCTTAGTAGTTATATCCCCGACATTAGGCCCCAGATTGATTTGAACCTGTTCATGTCAATCTTCAATCCTTAGAAAACCTATCTGAATTTCTAACAATTCTCTTAAACCGCCATATTGTCTTCTCCCTGTGAATTTGGGTGAACCGCCATGACGTCATCTTCTGTCACTGCAGTAAATCATTGTGATGTCATCCCTGTATAAAAAGATTTATGAAGATTCCCTTTTCTTTAATTAATTCCCGAAGATCGAGGCGATAGCTGCATCCTTTTTTGCCGCTTTAGACTCCTTGATTTTCGCGCCTGCCGTTTTATCCCTCTTCCTTTATAAATAAGACTGGGGCTCCTTCCATTTTCCCCCTTTCCTCTTCACGTCGTCTTCCTCCTCGCGACCCGAAGACCTCAAGCATTGCCGCCACCGCCGTCGTCGATCTTCAAGTCTGCACCAACTAGGCCGCTGCATCACCCTGTTCGTACCAGATCTCCTGTGATACTCCGCCGCTGCGTGGCCCTGGTAAATACTCCTTTCCTTTACTTATTAGATCTACATTAGGGGTTTGAAGTTTCTCCGGTGTTCGTCAGTGTTCATCAGTGTTTATCTGCTTTTCCTTTAGCATCTTACTGAATCTAGCTAGGCCTGATAGTTTCTCTTTGCGGCTGGATCTGTAGCTTTACTCTGTCGTACTACAGCATCTTACTGTTCCTGGAGAGATCCTTATATGAACCTTTTCTGTTCTGCTTAACACCATTGTAGGGCTCAGAAAAATTTCTTTATTGAACGACGGTAGATCCAAAATTATATCACCATCTTGTGAAACTTGTTTCTGCAACACTTAGCAGATTTTCAGATTGGGTTCTGCCTCCCAAGGGCGGTTTAACCTTTAGTAATTGATAATCCGTCATATGCCATTAGCACTCACTTAAACCGCCATCTAGACTTGAATAGCAATGCCCGGTTCACTTCATATGTACACTTTGATTAAATTGCCGGTTTAACATTGATAAACACACATGAACCGTCAATCGTAAACCGTCCATTTTCCTTTTACAGACCTTGTAAGATGACGAAGCAATTTGCTGCTTGCAACTGGGTTCCATCTCGGATCACAGAGACGCAAATCAATGGATATGTCACCACGGGCGCTTTAGCTCCAAAAATTGTCCTTCATTGGCGAGTTCCTGGCCCTGAGTGCCCTCCCGAGCCTCAAGATGGAGAAGTGATTGTGTTCATGCAACATCTAGCTCGAGGTTTTAGTCCCCCCGGATCAAAATTTTTCCGGGATGTACTTGCCAGCTTCCAACTCCATCCTCAAGACATTGGACCAAATTCTGTGTCCAACATATCCGATTTCCAAGTATTCTGTGAGGTTTACTTGCAAGAAGAACCAACCGTTGATCTCTTTCGAGACCTCTTCCACTTAAACCGCCGGACCGAATTTTCTGACAGCCCCAATACTGAACTTGGTGGTGTGTCGATTCAAATGAGGAAGGAGGTTGAATTTCCTCACGCCAAACTTCACAGCCATCCAAAAGACTGGAACCAAACTTGGTTCTATTGTCAGAACACTGCCCCTGCTGAAGAAAATCCTTTGCCGGGCTACCGTCCGCACCGGCTTAGCAATAGCCACCCTTTACCTCAACGATTGTCTGCCAAAGAACGACAAGCCTATGCACCTCAACTCGCCAAACTCCGGGCTTTCCTTGCCAACGGTTTAACTGGTGTTGATCTCGTCCGCTGTTGGGTTTCATGGTGTATTCTACCTTTAAGCCGCCGCCCTGGATTGATGTGTGAATATACCGGCAAGACCAGTGACCCAAAACGGTTTAATGAAATAGAACTGACTGATGATGAAATTACTGAGAATGCAAAGAAAATGCTTGACGAACTGCTCGCCGTATGCACTCAAACTGGTCTGCGCCCCTTTTATGACTCCAACAAACCGCCGGCGGTAAAAACTTTAACCTTGTACTTTCCTGATCCTTCTCCGCTTTAACACTGCTATAATAACCCTTTGTGCAATCTCGCAGGACAATAGCTCCTTCTGGAAAAGGAAACCTCAAGACAAAACGGCCAAGGCTCCTCGTGTCAAGAGCAAGGTCACCAAGAGAGCTGTCAAGAAGAAAACTGCTGAGTCTTCTGTACCGCCAGAAGATGTCAATGACTCGACTGAAGAGGTAAAATTTAACTCCCTTGGCTTCTATTTCATACACCTTTTGATAATGATTACTCCCAGGATGATGCGGAGGCTAGCATGCAGATCATGTTGAGGTAGTTTGTCTTTCTTCTGACTCAGAACTTGTGCCGGTTCAAAGATTTCGCCGTGCAGTTCGGAAAGTGAAATGATCTCACCCTCTTGCTTAATTGGATCAAAAACTTTCTTTGAAGACACAGCAAACCGAAGGGCGTCGCACAACCCGGCACAGCGGTCAACAGGTCACTTCTTCCGGTTGACCTCATACACCAAACCGGAAACGTCGTCCAGAGGTTGCTTGTTCTCCTGAAAAACTTTATCCTTTGAAGGGTTTCTTCTGATGCCCTCCCAAACCATCTGATTCAAATTACCAGGTGTCTTCTAATTCGTCTGGCGGTTCATCAACCACTCAGCTGCCTCCACTGAAAACCGTCCCTGGGTAAGTATGCAACCCTCCATTTTTCCTTCATAATTCGGTTTATCGTGCTAATCCTTGTTTAAATATTAGTGCCCAAGCCCGTCTGAGCAAGTAGGCTAAGACCAGTGCCCCTACTGGCGAAATTGAACTGGAGGAGACTCTTGAAAATGCTGATGAAAATCTTGATATTATCATGGATGATTCTGTCCCACCGGAGCCAGCTACCAATGCTGATCCGCCGGAAGCTGATCCAACTACACACGTGGGCACATCAAGTCCACATGCTACACCTGCAAGTCCAGTTGTTGATCCGCTGAACTCAACTGCTAATCCGCCAAACCCTGCTACCACTCCAAACCCAGCCAAAGATGATGACGTTGTTGTTACTGGCACTGCTTATACCGCCCTGGGCAATCCAGTTATCTTGGCAAAACATACCGCCAAGGACGAGTTTGTTTCTATGGGCAAGGGGAAGACGGAGGCTGAGTTGTCAAAATATGCTAATCTTTCGGCCCAGGATCTTCATTCCGGATTCTTGAACCGGCTTTATACAAGCCGAGATTATGAAGCCGATTTGGTAAATCTGATGAAGGAACGCTATGAGGTGAACATTTTCATCCGTATCTTGTATCTTCACTGCCTTGTATCTTGTAGCCCCCAAGGGCCGGTTTAGTTTGCAAAGACAAACCGGGACTTTTGATCTTCCATACTGCACATTGTTGACTTTTCCTTGCTTATGTTCTTGAGCAAATATACATTAGCCCCCAAGTGCCATGATTGAAACTTGTATTAATCCTCGGGACTTTGAACAAGCAGTAGTAAAGAAGCAATCCGCATTAGCCCCCAAGAGCCAAGTGTATAACTAGTTGTATATTTGGGACTTTGATAAAATATTGATATGCTCCTCTGATTGTGGCAGGCTGATATAAACCATCAACGCACTCAAACTGCCGATCTTCAAGAAAATATCAAATCCCATCAAGAAGAATCTTCCAAGGCCAAAGATGAGCTAAGAGCCGCTTTAACTTCCACGGAACAACTTAAGGAAGGATTCAAGACTGAACGTGCCAATTCGGACACTGAGAGGGATACATTGCTGAAACGGGCTGAAGACGCCGAGTCAGCTCTTAAATCGGTGGCAGAAGAGCTTTCTGGATTGAAGCGCCAAGTTAATGCCATGACCTCTGCAGTATTTGGTAAGTACTCCTACCAAGGCATCTGAAATATCCATCTTGTAGGGTGCCGGTTTAAATATGAAATTCTTAAACCGTTGTAGGTAGCCGCATTGCTCATCTGGGCCCGGATGTACGGATGAAGCTTAAAGAAGCATATAATCTGATTGAACCACTGTATGCCGGTGCCCAAAGGGTTATCTACGCAGCATCCTACGACAATCCGGCCCCAACACTGATCAAGGACACTCTGGCAAGGCTATCCATGACACCAACATAGATAGAAGAGATGAAGCGATCCGCTGCCAGGGCTGGCGCTTTGGCACTCACCCGAGCCAAAGCGTGGATAGCCGACCTGGATCCGGTTGACCTCGCCAAAGGCTTTCCAAGCACACAAGAAAACGGGGCAGAGTTTGATGACGAAGCCCTTAAAAATGTGACAAGGGAAATGCGTCCTCTGGAGAGTCAGCTGGCAGAAGATGCTAACTTGACTGTTCACAGGTCTTATTATGATGCCAACAACAAACGGATTAACGCTGTCATGTTGGAAGTGCAAAATATTATTCCGCCAATCCGTAAGCACACTTATGGCCCTGACGTTGATCCTTTGGAACTTAGCAGTGAAGGGGCTGTCTTTCAGGCTTTAACCCGGATTGACTGGACCACCACGGACTTCCAGCCACTAGGTGGGGAGGAGGAGGCTGATCCGACGCCAAATGACCCATCAACTTCACATCAACATGGTAATGAGGCTTGATCCGGCAATCTGATTAATGCTCCATAAACTTTGTTCTGTTGGAAACAACACCATATTTTGGGCCTTAAAGCGCCTTGTAATAGGCTAGCGAAAATACTTTGATCTGTTGCCATCGTGCACTGGGATATACTTTTCCTTGATCCGCCATGATAATTTCAGTACTGGCTTATGTACTTTCACAATATTATGCAATCCCTGTGTCTACATAAGAAAAATCTGTCCAGGCGGTTTACCGCCGGACGGGTCAAAATTCCCAACACAACTTGGTAGACAACCATGGTTGCTATAAAGTAGCAATAATAAATCATACCTGTGATATGAAACTATGCTGTTGGTTTACCAATTTTGATTTTAGTAAGGGTGAAAACCCAACTTCCACCATGCAATGCTGGTATATATGATATAGAACCGGGTTGTGATGAACACCGGATGATTGCTGGAGACAAGGTGTCAGAGCCAGACCGGTTTGAAGGATGCCGAGTTACCTTTAATTGTATGCTTTAACAGAAAAAATCCGTAAGCCACACCGGGTTAAGAAACACCGGGTTAACATATATATTATGAAAGAATAAAAACTTGGCAAGAAGCAAACAAAAAACCATGTAGTCAAGGCTTTTCAAGGGCTGCCAGGCCCAAATGGAAGCTTTTCATGGGCTACCAGGCCACTGAGTTAAACCATCTTGACAAAGCCTTTTAAGATGGGCCTCCAACTAACCAATCATCGTTTTAACTTTGACAAGTTCAGGGTCTCAATGAGAGTAACTGTCAAATGTTCGACGGGTCATGCCAGGATTACCTCGATAGGGGTGGCTTACTTGATGAAGGCAGGTTAACCCGCGGTTTTAGGTGAATACACCAGGCTTCCAAGCCATGGGTCGATACCCGGCTACAAGGGTCCTTTCAAACTCTTTGGTATTTGACACAAAGAGCCCCTAAGTAACTTTGTGAGCTGTGCTCAATGGGTGCCTATGTTTGAGTCGTGCTTTGAGCAACCAAACTCTCTTTGGTCCCTTGGGTGTGAAGCTCCCAAGCTAGGTGGTGGCATGATAGCCGGTTTAACAGGTAGTACTTCGCTTTATTAGCTGAAGCCCCCAAGTAAACAGAGATTTGAAGAAAACGACGGAGATCCTGCTTAATAGCAAGGATGCCGGTTTATTATATTGGTCATAATATATACATTGTTGAAATATGTACATAAGAAAAGCCTGTGGCTTCAAGTGTAATAAGGCCGTATGAGAGCTACGTTCCATGGCCGCCGGGTCTCCTCCTCAGAGTTGCGTGACTCGAACGTCAATGAGGTAGTATGATCCGTTGTGCAGATTTTTGCTGACCACAAAGGGCCCTTCCCAAGGTGGGGATAACTTGTGCATATCGGTCTGGTCTTGGATGAGCCGGAGCACCAAATCGCCTTCTTGAAAGGTTCTTGTCTTAACCCGGCGGCTGTGATAACGCTGCAGGTCTTGTTGATAAACTGCCGACCGAGCCAAAGCCATGTCCCGTTTCTCACCTAACAGGTCCAGCGCCTCTTGGCGTGCTTGCTCGTTGTCCGCTTCAACATAATTCGCAACCCGGGGCGAGTCGTGATGAATATCACTTGGGAGCACGGCCTCAGCCCCGTAAACCATGAAAAAAGGTGTATAACCCGTAGATCGGTTTGGGGTGGTATTTATACTCCATAACTCAGATGGTAATTCTTCCACCCAACAACCCGGCATCCGCTTCAAAGGGACCATAAGCCGAGGCTTGATACCCTTCAGGATCTCTTGATTCACGCTCTCAGCTTGACCATTAGACTGGGTGTGAGCCACAGACACTACATCAAGCCGGATGTGCTCTCGTTGGCAAAACTCCTTCATCTCACCTTTAGAAAGGTTCGTACCATTATCTGTGATGATGCTGTGTGGAAAACCAAAACGGAAAATAATATTTTTCAGAAATTGAACCGCCGTGGCTGCATCACACTTACTGACGGGCTCCGCTTCAACCCATTTAGTGAACTTGTCCACCGCCACCAACAGGTGGGTCTTCTTATCATTGGAGCGCTTAAAGGGTCCAACCATATCAAGCCCCCAAGTAGTAAACGGCCAAGTGATGGGAATCATGCGTAACTCTTGAGCCGGAACATGAGCTCGACGTGAAAACTTCTGACAAGCGTCACACTGCTTTACCAGATCCTCCGCATCAGAATGAGCTGTCAACCAGTAGAACCCATGACGGAAAGCTTTAGCCACCAAGGATTTTGAACTAGCATGGTGACCGCAATCCCCTTCATGGATTTCACGTAGAATCTCTTGTCCTTCTTCAGGAGAAACACAACGTTGGAATACGCCTGAAATGCTAGAGCGGTGTAACTCGCCATTGTGAACAACCATAGACTTGGACCGCCGGATTATCTGCCTGGAGAAAAGCTCATCATCTGGTAACTCGCCCCGGTTCAGATACGCCAAATATGGAACCGTCCAATCCGGAGTGGCATGTAAAGCAGCTACCAATTGGGCCTTCGGATCAAGAACAGCTAAATCCTCCTCTGTAGGCAACTTTACAGACGGGTTATGCAAGATATCTAGAAAGGTATTGGGTGGTACCGGTTTACGCTGAGATCCCAGCCGGCTTAGAGCATCTGCTGCTTCATTCTTGCGCCGGTCAATGTTCTCCACCTGATAACCCTTAAAGTGACCTGCTACAATATCCAGCTCGCGCCTATAAGCCGCCATGAGTGGGTCCTTAGAATCCCAAGTACCAGAAACTTGTTGAGCCACCAGATCAGAATATCCAAAACATCGAACCCGGCTTAAGTTCATTTCCTTAGCCACACGGAGACCATGGAGTAAGGCCTCGTACTCTGCTGCATTGTTAGTACAAGGAAACATTAAGCGGAGAACATAACAAATTTTATCACCTCGAGGGGAAGTAAGGACAACCCCAGCCCCCGAGCCTTCCAATTGCCTGGACCCATCAAAGTGAATGGTCCAATATGTATTATTCGGTTTGTCCTCTGGTTCCTGTAACTCGGTCCAATCATTGATGAAGTCATCAAGCGCCTGAGATTTGATGGCCGTTCGTGGCATATACTTCAACCTACGTGGACCAAGCTCAATTGCCCACTTCGCAACCCGGCCAGTTGCTTCTCTATTCTGGATTATATCGCCCAAAGGAGCAGAACTAACCACTGTGATAGGATGGCCTTGAAAGTATTGTTTGAGCTTCCTACTTGCCATAAAAACTCCATACACCAGCTTCTGCCAATGCGGATATCTTTGCTTTGATTCGATCAGTACCTCACTGATATAATAAACTGGCCGTTGAACCGGATATTCTTTTCCAGCCTCCTTACGCTCAACCACAATTGCCACACTGATCGCACAGGCATTGGCAGCCACGTACAATAATAGAGGCTCATTATCAACCAGAGCAGCAAGGACGGGCGGTTCAGCCAGCTGTCGCTTCAAATCCTCAAATGCCGCATTGGCGGCGTTACTCCAGACGAAGTTATCCTTCTTCTTCAACATCTGATACAGGGGAATCGCCTTCTCTCCCAAACGGCTGATAAACCAGCTGAGGGCTACAATCCGGCCTGCCAGACGCTGAACAACATTGATACACGCCGGTTTAGCCAAGGATGTTGTCGGTGTCAAAACCGGAGGATCTCGGGTAGGGGGTCCCGAACTGTGCGTCAAGGTCGGATGGTCACAGGAGACAAGGGACACTTTATTTTACCCAGGTTCGGGCCCTCTCGATGGAGGTAAAATCCAACTCCTGCTAGATTAATATTGATGATATGGGTAGTACAAGAGTAGATCTACCACGAGATCAAGGAGGCTAAACCCTAGAAGCTAGCCTATGAGTATGATGATGGTTATGATGATTGTGATGATTGTCCTACGGACTACAACCCTCCGGTTTATATAGACACCGGATAGGGTTAGGGTTACACAGAGTCGGTTACATTGGTAGGAGATCTTGAATATCCGCACGCCTAGCTTACCTTCTACACCAAGGAAAGAACCTTCCGGACACGGGACGGAGTCTTCAATCTTGTATCTTCATAGTCCTGGAGTCCGGCTGAAGGTATAGTCCGGCTATCCGAACACCCCCTAATCCAGGACTCCCTCAGTAGCCCCTGAACCAGGCTTCAATGACGACGAGTCCGGCGCGCAAATTTTCTTCGGCATTGCAAGGCGGGTTCCTCCTCCAAGTTCTTCAAGAAGATAATAAACACCCAAAATAGTGTCCGGCTCTGCAAAACAAGTTTCCACGTATTGCCATATAGAGAATAATACAAACACAAATCAAATCTGCTGACGTATTCCGCAGTGCGTCATAACACTGCGACCAAGTCCTCTATATGGATTATTTTGTTCCACCGCGGCACGTTCAACGAGGCGGTTTCCTTGGCACGTCTTGTCGAAGCAGAGATCGCGTGCCCCTTTTAACGGGATTCTCATTAATACGGACGCGGGTAACCCAACCGTGCCATTTACCACGGCGTTTGAGCGGCAAGCGAGTTTTATTAGGTAGGTGGGGACGCATAACGGCATCAGCCTATATAAGGGGATAAAGATCCACCTCTTTCACCTACGCCTTCTTCCTCCTTTGCCCATCCATCTCCTGCACACTCAAGCTCCAACGCCCCGCTCTTTCTTCCCCAACCTGCTCCAGTGATGTCCGGAGCGGGTGGCAAGTGGATGGCTTCCTCCGTTACGGAGGGTCAAATCAAAAAGCTTAGGAAGGCCGGATATCTGTCCAAGGACATCCCGCACCGGCTTCCCGAGGCGGGGCAGCTTCTTCCCACCCCAAGTCCCAATGAGAGGGTAGTGTTTCTTCCCCACTTCCTCCGCGGACTGGGTTTTCCACTCCACCCTTTTGTCCAGGGGCTCATGTTCTACTACGGCCTGGACTTCCATGATCTGGCCCCGAACTTTGTCCTCAACAACTCGGCGTTCATCGTCGTGTGTGAGGCCTTTCTCCGCATCCGCCCCCACTTCGGCCTCTGGCTCAAGAGCTTTAACGTCAAGCCTAAGGTGGTGTCCAGCACCCAGACGGAGTGCGGAGGTGCTATGGCCGGCAAGATGGCCAACGCCCTCTGGTTCGATGGCTCCTTTGTGGAGTCCTTAAAGGGGTGGCAGGCAGGGTGGTTTTACATCACCGAGCCACGCGACTCGAAATGGGTTGCGGCCCCCGAGTTCCGATCCGGACCCTCCACGCGGCTCATGTCCTGGAAAGAGACGGGCCTATCATGGGGCAACGAAGAAGAAGTGACCGGATTGCAAACCTGCATCCAGTCCTTGATGAGCAAGCCAATCTGGCATGTTAATATCATCCAGGTCATGCTCGTCCGCCGGATCCTCCCGTGCCAAGAACGGGATTTCACTTTGTGGGAATTTGACCCGGCGCAGCACCAAACCCTCAATAGGCTCTTCGACACGACGTATGAAGACGTCTAGAAGGTGCTAACCAAAGGCGCCGAGTGCCCCACATCCACTTCCGAGGATCGCGGATACAGCTCGCAGCGCGACGCTCGCGAGGTAAGCCATCTGTACCTTTTACAGGTTCGTTTAAGACCTTCTTCATAGATTAACTCCATGTGGGATCGAAAAACTCCCTTTGCCTTTGACAGGCGTGGCTGAAGATAGCCGGACCAATCAACTGTCCGGCTCCTCTGCCCGAAGACCAAGCCTCAGCTCTCCTAGAGAAGCTGCTGGCTCCGGCGCCTTATGTGGTGCCGGAGAAGAAGGTCAAGAAGAAGAAGACCACCGGGACTCGAAAGAGTGCCCGCAATATGGTGGTGTCGAGCTCGTCATCTGGCGAGTCTGCGACGCCCTCCTCTCGTGAAAACGAGGAGGAGGAAGAAGGAAGCTCTCCCCCTCCAGCGAGGGGAGCGAAGAAGAAGAAGGCCGCCCCAATGGGGGGGGCCGAGGGGTCGAGGAAAAGGAAGACCCCTCCGCCGGACTACTCCCTCGACGCCGAAGAGGGTGGAGAGGAGTGGCCGGACAGAACCAAGCGTCCGGCGATATCGTAAGTATTTACATACCAGAATGACTCATAGTATCTTCAAGTGCGCAGCTTACCCTAATGTCGAATGTTATTTGTGCAGCCCGCCCCTGGCCAGACTCGACGATTCGTCGAGCGGCTCCCTGGATTCGTCGGACATAAACTCTGTTCCGCCCGCAGTCTCCCCCAGCGGGGCGGACGACGCCGAAGTGGTGCCCCGCGAAACAGGGCAGGAGGAGGTGGTCCTGGAGGAGCCGCAAGGCAATCCTCCGGACCCCAGGAGTAAAGGGGATGAAACCCCCCAGGGCTCCAAGTCCGGCTTTGTGCCGGACACCGCGCCGGACTCAACAGCCCCGGTACGCGGTAGGCGAACTCCTTCCAAGAGGAGTAAGCCGTCTGAGCCGGCGACCTCTGTCCAACCAGAGGCGCCGGACAATCTGCTGGTGGCGCTTGAGGGTGCCACCATCGAAGAGGAGCACCGTACTGTTATGAGTACGGTAATCCAAAGGGTTCAGTCCGCCAAGAGCGGACTGACTAAAGCTTGCGCTAGCCTTCTAACAGGCTTCGAGGTAAACAGAAAATGTGTTAAATTATTTACCGCATAGACAGTAGCCCCTGATGCTCTGTTCGGTGTTCGGAAAAGAAAAGCCGAATAGAGGATCTATAAAATTTCGCAGGAGTCTAACAATAAAAGGTCAAATATGCGTTTGCAGGCTTCCCTGCTGTCCACCGCCGCACTGATTGCGCAGGTGGAAGTCCTTAAAAAGGACCTCGAGCGGTCCGAGCAAGAGCTCGGCCTTGCCAAAAGGCAGCTCGAGGAAAAGGAAGGTAAGAAATACCCCTTAAAAAAGGTGCCTATAGAGAGGCTTGATTGCAAAAAGAAATAACAGGATTGTACTGCTTATTGTAGGGGCCACAACCGAGGTGGCAACCTTGAAGCAGGCGCTGGCTGAGGCCGAGAAGAAAGCGGCCGAGGAGCGCGCCAAGCGAGAAAGGTTTCGGGTCCAAGTCGGCGAGGTGCAGCAAGAGCTGCAAGCTCTCATGAAGAAACATGAGGGTTTGGAGCTTGAGGCAAAAACGCAAGCATCCGAGCTCTCGTCGGCTATTGAGACCACCAAGAGTGCCAAGGCCGAAGCGCAAAAGGCCCTCCAAGAGTTGGAGGATGTAAAAAAGAGAGCAGCGGGTAAGGCATTCTCAATGCGAAGTAGGAATATAAAAGTAAATTACCTATTACTTACCCGAATCCGGAGTTCTCCAGGGGCGTTCTTCGATCTTCCCCGCAGCGCATCCGACGCCGCCGCGTTCTACCGAGCTGAAGAAGGCAGCTCGACGGAGAGTGTGTTCTGGTCTCAGTATTCTGAGGCCGGACACCCTGTGCCCTTGAGCGATCAGCTAAAACAGCTGGCCGAGCTCCACAAGGCGGCCGAACAGGCCATGGAGGGCTTATTAGTTCGGCTGTGGCCTAGAGAGGCCCTGCCTGGGAGCTATTTCGGGCTAGTACGGCGGCTGGTGGAGGCCTGTCCATGGCTTGAACTCGTCAAGCGCTCCGTCTGCATTGATGGTGCCCGGAGGGCCCTTGCCCGTGTAAGGGTACACTGGGGTAAGATGGACGGAGAGAAGCTGGTGAAGGACGGGCCGCCGCAGGGGAAGGGGCATCGCAAGCCCGAGAACTACTACAAGGAAGTTCTTGCCGGAGCCCGCCTTGTCGCGGATGAATGTACAAAAGATGTAATTTTTGAATAAACTCGCCCGTTCGTGTCCTGTGCGCTGAAAACTTGTTCATATGCGCTAAGCAATGCTTGTTTAATTTAAAATATTATTTTCTGTGCGGTTGTTTATCAAAAATTGAGAGATGGCCAGTCGTCGGCTTCTGCCCCCATGCCACTAGTGCTGGGGTGTTCGGGATAAACCTGAGGGCTCTTGTTCCCATAGTTGGGTCCTTCGAGGGAGGCCCTCAGCACAACGAACCAGGCAATCGGACTATAATGCTTGAACACTCTCACTTAGCCATAGAACGTTATAATTTTAAATTTCGGCGAAGCCCCTAGTTCGGAAGGCCGAATTCGGGGCGCTATCCACGCCTTTGGCCGGACTTAACCAGCTCCTCGCTCGAAGCGGCATAAGCCTTTAAGGACTCGAAAAACCTCTCGAACAGCGACCGGTCCCACGCCTTATCATGACAGTCTGTTTTAGCTTTCTCCACTGAGGTGCTCGCCCACCTGATCTGGGGCACAATCGCAGTGGTTCTCCTAGTGCTACCTTAGCCGATATAGCGGAACGTAAGGCACCAAAACATAGGAGCCGAGCAAACCCACCATATGACCAAAATCATGACTCGGAGGCGATGCATATAATGCTATAAGTTCGGGGTGCCGCACTTGTGAAAGTGGACGGACTTCTCACACCAGATAGAAGGGTAATAAAGCCCCTGGCGTGGTTTGCCGTACCACGGTGTACGGGTGCGATCATGTTATTGAATAACATATGTATATTAAAAGAAGATAATGCAAAAAATAGACAAAAAGCTATGCATTATTTATAAGGAGGCTGTTTATTCAAGCCGAACGATACAAGTAGTGCGATAAAAAAAAATTAGACTATTTAACATGTCCTGACCAGGCGCAGGCCGCATAATTTAGAAACAGATATATCGCTCGAAATAGAGACCACCTGAGAGTTCCATGATGCAGCGTTGTTTTGTCTGCTTTCCTGGGTCTTGTATCGTCTGTACGGCAGCAAGGCCGAACACTTTATCCAGAGTATGGAGTCCTGAAAGAAAAGAAGAATCCGGCAGCCCCTAGTACGTTTGACGCCGTATTGTTGGCATGCCGTTTGATGTGCCCCTTCCCCTATGCCCATGGAATTTTAAGGGCGTAATTGTGTACTCGAGGTACTAGCTCCGCTATGTAGCGATGGCTGGGGTTGGGGCCGTATTGCTACGCTTGCTCCGAACGCGCCAGTCGGTCTTGCTGCGGGTTACTCCGGGCGCGTTTTGCTTTGTCTGGCTTTGTAGCGGCCGGACTCGAGAGTTGCCTTAAGAGGCTGCTTTGCACTTCCTCTGCGAGGGCCGCCGTGTGCTCCTCCGTACGGATGGAGCGTTCGGTGTTTCCGCTGACCGTGATTACACCTCGAGGACCTGGCATCTTGAGCTTGAGATATGCGTAGTGCGGCACCGCATTGAATTTAGCGAATGCGGTTCGTCCAAGCAGAGCATGATAGCCACTACGGAACGGAACTATGTCGAAGATTAACTCTTCGCTTCGGAAGTTGTCCGGAGATCCGAAGACCACATCGAGTGTTATGGAGCCTATGCAATTGGCCTCTACACCTGGGATGACGCCTTTAAAGGTCGTCCTTGTGGGCTTGATCCTTGATGGATCTATGCCCATTTTCCGCACTGTATCCTGGTAAAGCAGGTTCAGGCTACTGCCGCCGTCCATGAGGACTCTTGTAAGGTGAAATCCGTCAACAATTTGGTCAAGAACCAATGCGGCGAAACCGCCGTGACGGATGCTAGTGGGGTGGTTCCTTCGATCAAAGGTGATCGGGCAAGAGGACCATGGGTTGAACTTTGGGGCGACTGGCTCCATCGCGTATACGTCGCGTAGCGCACGCTTCCTCTCCCGCTTGGGAATGTGAGTCGCGTATATCATGTTCACCATCCGCACTTGTGGGGGAAACCCCTTCTGTCCATTGTTGTTCGGCGGCCTGGGCTCCTCCTCGTCGTCGCTGTACAGCCCCTTGTCTTTGTGTTCGGCTCTTAACTTGCCTGCCTGCTTAAACACCCAACAATCCATGTTGGTGTGATTGGCTTGCCTTTCGAGGGTGCCATGAATCTGGCACGAGCGGTCGAGTATCCGGTCCAAACTGGACGGGCCTTGGGTATTTCTTTTTAAATGGCTTTTTCGGCTGACCGGATTTATGGCCTCTGAATCCGGCATTTACTGCCGTATCTTCATTACTGTCGCTGCTAACGCGGCGTTTCTGTTTGTTCCGTCGTGACCTGCCACCTTTGTCCTTGGTATCCGAATTACCTTGCTTCTTCGATAAGTTGTTGCTGCGAGCTAGCTAGCTATCTTCGCCCACGCAAAAGCGGGTCATGAGTGTCGTGAGGTCTGCCATTGATTTCGGCTTCTCCTGTCCCAGGTGTCGGGCCAACCATTCGTCGCGGATGTTGTGTTTGAAGGCCGCTAGGGCCTCTGCATCCGGACGATCGACTATCTGATTTTTCTTTGTTAGGAACCGTGTCCAGAATTGTCTGGCCGATTCTTCTGGCTGCTGAATTATATGGCTTAGGTCGTCGGCGTCTGGTGGCCGCACATAGGTCCCTTGAAAGTTATCGAGGAATGCGGCCTCCAGGTCGTCCCAAGAGCCGATTGAGTCCGCTGGGAGGCTGTTAAGCCAGTGCCGGGCTGGTCCCTTAAGCTTAAGGGGTAAATATTTGATGGCATGCAAATCATCGCCACGTTCCATGTGGATGTGGAGGAGATAGTCCTCAATCCATACTGCCGGATCTGTCGTACCATCGTACGACTCGATATTGACGGGTCTGGAACCCTCTGGGATTCTATGATCCATTACTTCGTCTGTGAAGCATAGTGGGTGTGCGGCACCCCTGTACTGGGCTATGTCAAGACGCGGTTCGGAGGAGCTGTGCCTGTTGTGTTCGGCCCGGCCGGATTTATTATGTCCAGGGTGAAAATTATCACGTGCCGTCAGGCGTCCGCGCGATCCATAGATTGATCTTGTTTGCCTTGCTTTGTCCTCCAGGATGTCTCGCAGGTCTGGCTTGTTTTCCCGTGCCTTGGTGAAGCGGCTGCGGGGCATGGTTTGTTTGAATGTTCTACAGGCTTCTCTGTCGCGGCCGCGAGGTGGCCGATCTGCCATGTCTTGTGCTTCCTCCTCTGATTGGGGTAATGGCCTGCGCTTGGGATAATTCTTGGAGGGGCATCCGAGTTCGTACTCTTCGGCCGCAAGGACTTCAGTCTATCTGTCAGCTAGCAGATCTTGATCAGCTATAAGCTGTTGCTGCTTTTTCTTTAGGCTGTTTGCGGTGGCTAAAAGCCTGCGTTGAAAGCGCTCTTGTTCGGCGGGGTCTGATGGTACGACGAATTCATCATCGCCGAGGCTTGCCTCGTCTTCGGAGGGAGGCATGTAGTTATCATCCTCGACCTCTCGCTCTGCCGTTCCCTCGTGAGGGCGGTCTTCTCCATCTTCCTGCGCCGAATCTTGCTGGTTTTGGTGTTCTTCGACACTGTTCGGGGTAGTATTGTCTCCCGTGTCGGAATCACCGTTTCTGCTGTGGCGGGATTTAGAGCGGCACCGCTGACGCCGGCATTTTGGAGGCTTTTTCGAGGTGCCATCCTCCGCTGTTCCATCGCCGTCTCCATCTTTTGGAGCATCCACCATGTATATGTCATATGATGAGGTGGCCGTCCAGCGCCCTACAGGTGCTGGTTCTTGTTCGTCTCCTCCTTCGTCATCCATACCGTCGAAGTCTTCGGAGCCGAAGTCGAGCATGTCGGGTATATCGTTGACAGCGGCTATTAAGTGGGTGGTGGGTGGGCTTTGAATTTCTTCATCGTCCGAATCCCAACCTCACAGGCCATAGTTCGGCCTGGGCTCTCCTGACAAAGAGAGAGACTTGAGAGAATTCAGGATATCACCGAAAGGTGAGCACTGAAAGATGTCCGCGGCGGTGAGCTCCTTTACAGGCGCCCAATCTGATTCGATTGGCAGGGTGCGGGAGCCTCGGAGTTTGGAGAAGAATCCGGCTCCTCAGAGTCATGGGCCATGCGGAGTGCGGGACATGCGTTCAGCTCAATGGCTTTTAAGATCACAGCCTCCGAGGTGACGTCCAACCGTTCACCCTCAAAGGACGCAGCGGGCTCCGAGTCGAGGATCGGGGCCGGAGCGTATGCGGCCTCCAGGACACTGTTTGGAGGCAGAGCTATATCATGCCCCTCGGGATAGTGCGGCGCGCTTGGCTGTGGCTCGAATCCGTCAAAGATCAAGTCTCCGCTGATATCTGCCGTGTAGTTTAAGCTTCCAAACCTGACTTGACGGCCAGGGGCGTAGCTTTCGATCTGCTCTAGATGGCCAGGCGAGTTGGCCCGCAGAGCGAAGCCGCCGAAGACAAAGATCTGTCCGGGGAGAAAAGTCTCACCCTGGACCTCATCGTTGCTGATGATCAAAGGAGCATCGGGCGTAAAGGCGACGACACAGTGGAACTCTCAATGAAAGCACCAATGTCGGTGTCAAAACCGGCGGATCTCGGGTAGGGGGTCCCGAACTGTGCGTCAAGGTCGGATGGTAACAGGAGACAAGGGACACTTTATTTTACCCAGGTTCAGGCCCTCTCGATGGAGGTAAAACCCTACTCCTGCTAGATTAATATTGATGATATGGGTAGTACAAGAGTAGATCTACCACGAGATCAAGGAGGCTAAACCCTAGAGGATAGCCTATGCGTATGATGCTGGTTATGATGATTGTGATGATTGTCCTACGGACTACAACCCTCCGGTTTATATAGACACCGGATAGGGTTAGGGTTACATAGAGTCGGTTACATTGGTAGGAGATCTTGAATATCCGCATGCCTAGCTTGCCTTCCACGCCAAGGAAAGAACCTTCCGGACACGGGACGAAGTCTTCAATCTTGTATCTTCATAGTCCTGGAGTCCGGCTGAAGGTATAGTCCGGCTATCCGAACACCCCCTAATCCAGGACTCCCTCAGATGTGATCGCTTTGATTTTTTCCGGATTGGCCTCAATGCCTCTGTTGGACACAAGAAAACCCAAGAGCTTGCCTGCCGGAACACCAAAAACGCATTTGTCTGGGTTGAGCATCATTTTGTAAAGCCGAAGATTGTCAAACGTCTCCTTGAGATCATCTATCAAGGTTTCCTGCTTCCTGGAGTTTACCACAATATCATCCACATAGGCATGAACATTACGCCCGATCTGCTTGTGAAGACAATTTTGCACACAACGCTGGTAGGTTGCTTGGGCACTCTTGAGCCCAAAGGGCATAGAAACATAGCAGAAGGCTCCAAAGGGAGTGATGAAGGCTGTCTTCTCCTGGTCCTTCACTGCCATTTTAATCTGATGATAACCTGAATAAGCATCCAGGAAACTCAGGCGCTCACAACCTGCTGTCGCATCAATGATCTGATCAATACGCGGGAGAGCAAAAGGATCTGCCGGGCAGGCCTTGTTCAAATCTGTGTAGTCCACACACATACGCCAAGTGTCGTTTTTCTTAAGAACGAGCACCGGATTAGCCAACCACTCGGGATGAAATACTTCGACGATAAACCCAGCCGCCAGTACCCGGGCTACCTTTTCGCCAATGGCCTTGCGTCTTTCTTCGTTAAAACGGCGAAGGAACTGCTTGACCGGTTTAAACTTGAGATCAATATTGAGAGTGTGCTTAGCGAGTCCCCTCGGTACACCTGGCATGTCAGAAGGCTTCCATGCAAAAATGTCCCGGTTCTCACAGATGGACTCGATGAGCGCGCTTTCCTATTTCGGATCCAGATTGGCACTGATACTAAACTGTTTGGATGAATCACCAGGGACAAAGTCAACGAGTTTAGTCTCATTAGCCGGTCTAAACGTCAGGGCCGGGTCATGCTCAGTTGTGGGCTTCTTTAGAGGGGTCATGTCCGCCGGATCAACATTGTCCTTATAAAACTTCAGCTCCTCTGCAGCACAAACCGATTCAGCATAGGCCGCTTCACCTTCCTCACAATCCAAAGCAATCTTTCGACTTCCATGTACTGTGATCGTCCCCTTATAACCCGGCATTTTGAGCTGTAAATAGACATAACAGGGTTTCGCCATGAATTTCGTGTAAGCCGGCCATCCAAATAGCGCGTGATATGGACTCCAGATTTTCACCACCTCAAAGGTCAATGTTTCAGACCTGAAATCATACTCATCTCCAAACACAACTTCCAAAGCAATCTTTCCAACAGGGTATGCCGATTTACCTGGTACTACACCATGAAAAACAGTGTTTCACGGTTTAAGATTCTTATCTGTCAACCCCATGCGACGGAAAGTCTCATAGTACAGGATGTTGATACTGCTCCCTCCATCCATCCGAACTTTGGTAAACTTATAACCCCCCACCTGAGGTGCTACCACCAAAGCTAGTTGACCCGGATTGTCAACCTGGGGTGGGTGGTCCTCTCTGCTCCACACAATGGGCTTCTCAGACCATCGTAGATAATGTGGCACGGCCGGTTCAATAGCATTAACTGCCCTCTTGTGAAGCTTCTAATCCTACTTGCACAGGCTAGTAGTGAACACATGATACTGTCCGCTGTTCAACTGCTTGGGGTGACTTTGGTAACCTGACTGCTGCTGATTCCCTTGGTTATTCTGCTGGCTATTACCATGGTTGTTCTGAAGGCCCTGGTTATTCTGAAATCCAGAGCTTGAACCGCTGCCCCCATGGAAACCGGGACCTGAACCGCCCGACGGACCCTGATCGTACCGGTAGAGATCAGAGTTTTTGAACTCCTTCATTATGTGACAATCCTTCCAAAAATGTGTGGAAGGGCCCTCCTTGGTTCCATGCTTTGGGCAGGGCTGGTTTAACAAGCGCTCCAGATTCATCCCTCCACCGCGTTGGGGCGGTTTACCTTTACGACGCTGCATATTTGTGTTAGCCACAAAGTCTGAACTATTCGCTTTGCACTTACCATTATTCCCATGGCCTCCTTGGTTGTGGTGCTGTCCTTTTGCACTACCGTTCTTCTTTCCCTTCTCCGGTTTCTCCTCATCAGACTCGGGATCCTTGGTATTATCCGAATCGGCATATTTTACCAAGGCTGCCATAAGTATTCCTATGTCATTGCAGTGGCGCTTGAGCCGTCCCAACTTCATCTTGAGTGACTTAAACCGGCAATTACGCTCCAGCGTTAAGATCGCTTGGCCAGCATTAATCCGGTCTGACGAATGCAAAACTTCTGAAACCCGACGCACCCAATGAGTTGTCGACTCGTTCTCCCCTTGAACACAGGCATCCAGATCCACAATGGTCATAGGCTGTTTGCAGGTGTCTTTAAAATTGGCTATAAATTGGGCCTTCAACTAACCCCATGACTCGATGGAGTTAGCTGATAGGTTTTTCAGCCAAGTACGGGTTGTCCCCTCCAACATCATTGTGAAATATTTTGCACAGGCCGCTTCACCCACCTCCAGCATCTCCATCTCCATCTCATAACTCTCGATCAACGCCTCAGGTGGCTGATCAGCAGTGTAATTTGGTACCTTCCATGGACCTTTGAAATCCTTAGGCAGTCGTACGTTACGGAGAGCCGGAATAAGACTTGGCACCCCCCAGGAACTGAAAGCAACTACAGTGCCTCGGTCTATCGACGCCGTTGGCTGAATTGGGGCGGTTTGATAGCGATCCGCATGTGGTGCTGCCCAAGCGGCCTCCCTTCATGCTCTGCCATTATCCACCACATCCTGAGCATTTATCTCACCGTGCACCGCATTACGGCGCCGGGCGCTGCTAGACACTTCCGGTTCATCCATGTGCCTGCTGTAGCTTTTGCTTGGATGGGGGGGGGGGGCGAATGAATTCTATCCTTGCTATAGGAATAAGCCTGCTGCTGCACCATGGCGGTTTGAAGAAGATCCTTGGCCCGCCGTGTCTCAATCGCTGCCAGTGAATCGCCCTCCATCGGAATAGCCGCCAGGCGAGATGCTGCAGCAATCATATTATCCAAAGGGCTTGAAAAGTGACCTGGCGGTGTTGGCACATATGGCGGCGGGCTGTTCGTTCGTCGAGGTGGTTCTGTCATGCATCGCTAATCCGGCGCCGCTCTAGGCGCATCGGTCCGGTTTACGGCTGCCGGATTACTTGTCCCAGCCCCAGGCGTATTAAAGAGCTTCAAACCTTCAAAGACCGGTGGCATACGCGATCGGTACTTCCGTCGCATTACCTCATTTGATGCATTCTGATCCAACACGAGCCGGTAATTCTGTGCCTGTATCAGCTGTGACTGGGCATCCAAAGCGGCCCGTTCTTCAGCCATCCTAGCATCCTCAGCTGCCAGGTCCTCCTTAGCCTGTGCTATCTGGTCTTTCAGCTTCGCAACGTCCGCATTATGATGGTCCTACGTCTCCGGGGTAACTACCGTGGTTAATAAGGTCGCCCAGGCATCCATTAGATCGGAGAGAACTTGAGCCGGCCGGCGCACCGGGCCTCCTGCCGCGGCCGCTGTTGAAGACTGCAAAGTGGGTTGTGTTCCGGCCATGTATACTGCAACCCGACTTGGCGGTTCTAGGAGATCCGGAATACTGTCGTCGTTGAAATATCCTTTGAACCCATCGTCATGAATTTGGTATAAGGACTCGGTTTCACCGATGGATGACTCGCTGTCGGAGTAAACAGCCGTCTCGCCTTCAGACACCGATTCAGATCTGGTCCCATGGACACAACCTACGAACACACGCTTCATGGCAGGCTTAACACGGGCAAGGCATGCGCGCTGAGCTGTTTTGATGAGGTCGGCGTAGATGTCCAGCTCAGGGCCCAGTTCGCCGATCTTGCCGATGAAGACATGAATTCCTCCAAAGGGGACCCGGTATCCGTACTCAATTGAGCCGGTATCGGGGCCCCTCCCTTCGTCGTCGATGTAGAGCCTGCCGCGACGACTCTTGGTCATCCGGCCAACCGCGTACCCTTTGAGTCCTTCAAAGCTACCGTTCAGGAACTCGAAACCATCGTGCGATAGCCCCACGGTGGGCGCCAACTGTCGTGGAATTAACACGTCAGATGTCCTATTGAAAGGACTTAGTCGTGGAGCCATCACTACGGGTTAGCTTGAAGGGGTTAAATCGGACAAGGGACACATGAGTTTATACTAGTTCGGCCCCTTCGATGAAGGTAAAAGCCTACGTCTAGTTGTGATGGAATTGATCGGATTTCGATGACCAGGGAGCGAATACGCTTTGCCTGAGTCTCGAGTTGTTGTTTTTCTGCCCTAAACCGTCGCTGGGTCACCCCTTTATATATTCAGGAGGACCCCGGCAGGTCTATAGAGTCTCGAGGCTGGCTCATACAAGTGTCCGCCTCGGTCTCCCCTTTCCTATCTTACAACACAAGTTTATACAATCATGGCGGTTTACTATCATGGGCCCTAAATCGCCCGTGGGCTCTGGGCCTCTAAGCTTCATCAGTAAAGTGCCATCTTCTGGGTCTTCTTGGGTTTCAGTGTAGCTAAAGGTGAACCGGCCCCTCCTGGGTGGTTTACCCTTAGTAGTTATATCCCCGACATCTAGCCTGCATGTGCCAAAACGGAAGGTTTGCTATTTGGTTACGAACTTGTTTCAGGGGAAACACAAGTCCGGTTGTTTGGTTACATACAGGACCGTTGTGTTGTAACATCCTCCTCGATGTGGTAAGGTTACCAGAGGCACACGTGGAAAGAACTAAACTAGAGCAACAAAAAAAACTTAGGCACAAACACAAGTCTTAACCACGCATCACAAGTTTTAAACCAACATAGTACAATGAGTTTTAAATCAAACCCAAGTCTTAAACCAACAACCAACACGGAACGGGCAACAGGAGCTCAGGCGGGCACGACAAAGACGTTGTCGTGCTCCTTGCACTTGGTGACCATCTCCACGCCCTCGTCGCTGAACACGATCACCATCATGGTGTCGGGAGTCTGCAACTTGAACGTCAGCATGTACCCGATCATGATCTGGTGAACGGCGGCGAAGGTGGCCCAACCCTATTCAAGGGCGACCCTCCCATCGACCACTGCTACCTCTTGAGCACTGCGTTGGTTTTCCCTTGAAGAGAAAAGGGTGATGCAGCAAAGTAGCGTAAGTATTTCCCTCAGTTTTGAGAACAAAGGTATCGATCTAGTAGGAGGCCACACGCAAGTCCCTCGTACCTACACAAATAAATAATAACCTTGCAACCAACACGATAAAGGGGATGTCAATCCCTTCACGACCACTTGAAAAAGTGAAATCTGATAGAGATGATAAGATAATATTTTTAGTATTTTTATGATAAAGACTAAAAGTAAAGAAAGCAAAATAAATGGCGATAGAAATAGCTTGTTGACGGGAGATTAATATGATGGAAACTAGACCCTGGGGCCATAGGTTTCACTAGTGGCTTCTCTCAAGATAGCATACGTATTACGGTGGGTGAACAAATTACTGTCGAGCAATTGATAGATAAGTGCATAATTATGAGAATATCTAGGCATGATCATGTATATAGGCATCACGTCCGTGACAAGTAGACCGACTCCTACCTGCATCTACTACTATTACTCCACAGATCGACCGCTATCCAGCATGCATCTTGAGTATTAAGTTCATAAGAACAGAGTAACACATTAGGTAAGATGACATGGTGCAGAGGGATAAACTCATGCAATATGATATAAACCCCATCTTTTTATCATCGATGGCAACAATACAATAAGTGTCGTTTCCCCTACTGTCACTGGGATCGAGCACCGCATGATTGAACCCAAAGCTAAGCACTTATCCCATTGCAAGAAAGATCAATCTAGTAGGCCAAACCAAAATGATAATTCGTAGAGACTTGCAAAGATAACCAATCATACATAAAAGAATTCAGAGAAGATTCAAACATTGTTCATAGATAATCTTGATCATAAACCCACAATTCATCGGATCTCGACAAACACACCGCAAAAAGAGTTACATCGAATAGATCTCCAAGAAGATCGAGGAGAACTTTGTATTTAGATCCAAAGAGAGAGAAGAAGCCATCTAGCTAATAACTATGGACCCGAAGGTTAGTGGCAAACTACTCACACATCATCGGAAGGCTATGGTGTTGATGTAGAAGCCCTCCATGATCGATGCCCCCTCCGACAGAGCGCCGGAAAAGGCCCCAAGATGGGATCTCACGGGAACAGAAGGTTGTGGCGGTGGAATTAGGTTTTCGTGGTGCTCCTCGATGGTTTCGGGGTACGTAGGTATATATAGGAGGAAGAAGTAGGTCGGTGGAGCCACGAGGGGCCCACGAGGGTGGAGGGCGCGCCCAGGGGGGTAGGCGCGCCCCCCTGCCTAGTGGCCTCCTCGATGATTTATTGACGTCCACTCCAAGTCCTCTGGATCACGTTTGTTCCAAAAATAACTCTCCCAAAGGTTTCATTCTGTTTGTACTCCGTTTGATATTCCTTTTCTGCGAAACACTGAAATAGGCAAAAAAAACAACAATTTGCACTGGGCCTTGGGTTAATAGGTTAGTCCCGAAAATATTGTAAAAGTGTATAATAAAGCCCAAGAAACATCGAAAACAGAATGTATAATAGCATGGAGCAATCAAAAATTGTAGATACGTTGGAGACGTATCAAGCATCCCCAAGCTTAATTCCTTCTCGTCCACGAGTAGGTAAATGATAAAAACAGAATTTTTGATGTGGAATGCTACTTAGAATATTCTTCAATGTATTTCTCTTTATTGTGGCATGAATGTTCAGATCCGAAAGATTCAAGATAAAAGTTTAATATTGACATGAAAATAATAATACTTCAAGCATACTAACAAAGCAATCATGTCTTCTCAAAATAACATGGCCAAAGAAAGTTATCCCTACAAAATCATATATTCTGGCTATGCTCTATCTTCACCACACAAAGTATTTAAATCATGCACAACCCTGTTGACATGCCAAGCAATTGTTTCATACTTTTGATGTTCTCAAACTTTTTCAATCTTCATGCAATATATGAGTGTGAGCCATGGACATAACACTATAGGAGGAATAGAATGGTGGTTGTGGAGAAGACAAAAAAGGAGAAGATAGTCTCACATCAACTAGGCGTATCAATGGGCTACGGAGATGCCCATAAATATATATCAATGTGAGTGAGTAGGGATTGCCATGCAACGGATGCACTAGAGCTATAAGTGTATGAAAGCTGAAGAAAAGAAACTAGTGGGTGTGCATCCAACTCGCTTGCTCACGAAGACCTAGGGCATTTTGATGAAGCCCATCATTGGAATATACAAGCCAAGTTCTATAATGTAAAGTTCCCACTAGTATATGAAAATGAAAACATAGGATACTCTCTATCATGAAGATCATGGTGCTACTTTGAAGCACAAGTGTGGAAAAAGGATAGTAGCATTGTCCCTTCTCTCCTTTTCTCTCTCTTTTTTGGGCCTTTTTTTGGCTTCTTTTCTTTCTTTTTTTTATTCGTCCGGAGTCTCATCCCGACTTATGGGGGAATCATAGTCTCCATCATCCTCTCCTCACATGGGACAATGCTCCAATAATGATCATCACACTTTTATTTACTTACAACTCAAGAATTACAACTCGATACTTAGAACATAATATGACTCTATGTGAATGCCTCCGGCGGTGTACCGGGATATGCAATGAATCAAGAGTGACATGTATGAAAGAATTATGGAGGTTGCTTTGCCACAAATACGACAATGATGAAGCGTGTCATAATAAATGGAACGGTGGTAAGTTGCATGGCAATATATCTCGGAATGGCTATGGAATGCCATAATAGGTAGGTATGATGGCTGTTTTGAGGATGATATATGGTGGGTATATGATACCGGCGAAAAGTGCACGATATTAGAGAGGCTAGCAATGGTGGAAGGGTGAGAGTGCATATAATCCATGGACTCAACATTAGTCATAAAGAATTCACATACTTGTTGCAAAAATCTATTAGTTATCAAAACGAAGTACTACGCACATGCTCCTAGGGGGATAGATTGGTAGGAAAAGACCATCGATCGTCCCCGACCGCCACTCATAAGGAAGACAATAAATAAATAAATCATGCTCCGACTTCATCACATAACGGTTCACCATACGTGCATGCTACGGGAATCACAAACTTTAGAACAAGTATTTTTCAAATTCACAACTACTCAACTAGCATGACTCTAATATCACCATCTTCATATTTCAAAATAATTATCAAGTATCAAACTTCTCTTAGTATTCAATGCACTTTATAGTTTTTATCTTGGATGCCTATCATATTAGGAGTAATTTTATAACCAAAGAAAATTACCATGCTGTTCTAAAGGACTCTCAAAATAATATAAGTGAAGTATGAGAGATCAATAATTTCTATAAAATATAACCACCACCGTGCTCTAAAAGATATATGTGAAGCACTAGAGCAAAATTGTTTAGCTCAAAAGATATAAGTGAAGCACATAGAGTGTTCTAATAAATTCCAAATAATGTGTGTCTCTCTCAAAATGTGTGTATAGCAAGGATGATTGTGGTGAACTAAAAAGCAAAGACTCAAATCATATCATTGGTGACTACAAATATAGCTGCAAGTAAAGTTACCGATGGATGAAGACAAAAGAGGGGATGCCTTCCGGGGCATCCCCAAGCTTAGGCTTTTTGGTGTCCTTGGATTTTACCTTGGGGTGCCTTGGGCATCCCCAAGCTTAGGCTTTTTGGTGTCCTTGGATTTTACCTTGGGGTGCCTTGGGCATCCCCAAGCTTAGGCTCTTTCCATTCCTTGTTCCATAATCCATCAAATCTTTACCCAAAACTTGAAAACTTCACAACACAAAACTTAACTGAGAATCTCGCGAGCTCCATTAGCGAAAGAAAACAAAACACCACTTCAAGCTACTGTAATGAACTCATTCTTTATTTATATTGCTGTTAAACCTACTGTATTCCAACTTCTATATGGTTCATAAACTCCATTACTAGCCATAGATTCATCAAAATAAGCAAACAACATGCGAAAAACAGAATCGGTCAAAAACAGAACAGTCTGTAGTAATCTGTAACTAACACAAACTTCTGGAACTCCAAAAATTATAAAAGGATGTGAGGAATTTATCTATTAATCATCTGCAAAAAGAATCAACTAAATAGCACTCTCCAATAAAAGGTTGTAGCTAATCTTGTGAGCGCTAAAGTTTCTGTTTTTTGCGGCAAGATCGCAAAGACTTTCCCCAAGTCTTCCCAAAGGTTCTACTTGGCACAAACACTAATTAAAACACAAAACCACATCTGAACAGAAGCTACATGGATTATTTATTCCTAAACAGAACCAAAAAGCAAAAAACTAAAATAAAGTTGGGTTGCCTCCCAACAAGGCTATCGTTTAACGCCCCTAGCTAGGCATAAAGGCAAGGATAGATCTAGGTGCTGCCATCTTTGGTGTTGGGAAAGAAAACAGAAAATTTATTATCTATAGCGTTTATCTTTCTATTTTGATAAAGCACGTGGCCATTAATGGTGGAAGAAAGATTAAGCACGCTACGAAAATTCGCATCTAAGCTAGCTTTCATGTCTTTGATAATTTCGTTTCGGTAAAAGCACAAAAGAGAGGTGGTTTCAACTTTCTCACACATAGGGTGCCCAAATATGGTTTTCATCTTTTCATAGGTATCTATGGGATCCCCTTCAAGAAAACCCTCTTCAAAAATAGAATATAAACTTGCTTGAACGAACCAGGCAACCCAACATAAAAGCTTTTTAGATATATCTCAATTTGATATTGGGGCACATAGCTAGCTCGGATCCTTAAAAGCCTATGCCAAGCATCTTTCAAAGACTCATCAAGTAAATAACGAAAAATTCCGGGATCATCTTCATCGAAATTATTCAAACCCTCACTGACAACCCCAGTAGGTATTTCCATAGCATCATTATTTATATACTTACAGAGGGCAGAGGGACTATCCAAAGTATTAAAACTATGGAGAAAGCCCATGGCCCTCTTTGATTCGGCCATGGCACAAGGAAAACTACGAGAAAGAGCCGAATGAAAAAAGAGGGCGAATAAAACGGCAAGGGTGAAGTGGAGGAGAGGAAAATGAGAGGCAAATGGCAAATAATGTAATGCGAGTGATAAGAGTTTGTGATGGGTACTTGGTATGTCTTGACTTGTGCGTTGACTCCCCGGCAACGGCGCCAGAAATCCTTCTTGCTACCTCTTGAGCACTGCGTTGGTTTTCCCTTGAAGAGGAAAGGGTGATGCAGCAAAGTAGCGTAAGTATATCCCTCAGTTTTGAGAACCAAGATATCAATCCAGTAGGAGGCCACATGCAAGTCCCTCGTACCTACAAAAATAAATAAGAACCTTGCAACCAACGCGATAAAGGGGATGTCAATCCCTTCACGGCCACTAGAAAAAGTGAGATCTGATAGAGATGATAAGATAACATTTTTAGTATTTTTATGATAAAGACTAAAAGTAAGGAAAGAAAAATAAACGGCGATAGAAATAGCTTGTTGACGGGAGATTAATATGATGGAAAATAGACCCGGGGGCCATAGGTTTCACTAGTGGCTTCTCTCAAGATAGCATAAGTATTACGGTGGGTGAACAAATTAAATGTCGAGCAATTGATAGATAAGTGCATAACTATGAGAATATCTAGGCATGATCATGTATATAGGCATCACATCCGTGACAAGTAGACCGACTCCTGCCTGCATCTACTACTATTACTGCACACATCGACCGCTATCCAGCATGCTTCTAGAGTATTAAGTTCATAAAACAGAGTAACGCATTAGGTAAGATGACATGATGTAGAGGGATAAACTCATGCAATATGATATAAACCCATCCTTTTATTCTCGATGGCAACAATACAATACGTGTCGTTTCCTCTACTGTCACTGGGATCGAGCATCACATGATTGAACCCAAAGCTAAGCACTTCTCCCATTGCAAGAAACATCAATCTAGTAGGCAAAACCAAACTAATAATTTGAAGAGACTTGCAAAGATAACCAATCATACATAAAAGAATTCGGAGAAGATTCAAATATTGTTCATAGATAATCTTGATCATAACCCACAATTCATCGGATCTCGACAAACACACCGCAAAAAGAGTTACATCGAATAGATCTCCAAGAAGATCGAGGAGAACTTTGTATTGAGATCCAAAGAGAGAGAAGAAGCCATCTAGCTAATAACTATGGACCCGAAGGTCTGTGGTAAAATACTCACAAATCATCGGAGAGGCTATGGTGTTGATGTAGAAACCCTCCGTGATCAATGCCCCCTCTGGCAGAGCGCCGGAAAAGTCCCCAAGATGGGATCTCACGGTACAGAAGGTTGCGGCGGTGGAATTAGGTTTTCGTGGTGCTCCTCGATAGTTCCAGGGTACGTAGGTATATATAGGAGGAAGAAGTAGGTCGGTGGAGCCACGAGGGGCCCACAAGGGTGGAGGGCGCGCCCAGGGGGTAGGCGCGCCCCCCTGCCTCGTGGCCTCCTCGATGATTTCTTGACGTCCACTCCAAGTCCTCTGGATCACGTTTGTTCCAAAAATAACTCTCCCGAAGGTTTCATTCCGTTTGGACTCCGTTTGATATTCCTTTTCTGCGAAACACTGTAATAGGCAAAAAGAACAACAATTTGCACTGGGCCTTGGGTTAATAGGTTAGTCCCAAAAATAATATAAAAGTGTATAATAAAGCCCATTAAACATCCAAAACAGAATATATAATAGCATGGAGCAATCAAGAATTATAGATACGTTGGAGACGTATCAACCACCCTCATCGTCACCCTCCAAGCGCAGCCGGTGTTCGTCTCTAGTTTGAACTCTGTAAGGACGAGAGGGAAGGGCTTAATGAACTCCAGATGCATTGGCAGACTCTCCAGCTTTGGAGCAAGGATAACCTTGCAGAAGTGGCTTGGTCCTGACTCCTCATGGTACTGGACATAGTTCCTTCGCTTGGCGCTTGGGTGATCCTGCACCAGCACTTCAACCATGGTCATGACCTCCTTGCCCTTGTCCATCTGCATTATGAACATCACCATGGAAGTGTGCTCTAACTTCAGTAGCATCGATGACATGCAGAAGGAGGCCGACGCTATGATGAAGAAGGCTATGCCGGACAAGCTGAAGACACTGATTCTGGACCCAGCCAAGGGCGCAGTGTCAGTGGACATCCTGCGATGGGCCATGAATCAGGCACACTCCAGTGATGCTGGATAGAGGGTAAGATGGGCCAAGTACAGGCAGTACAAGGCCCCTTGGGACCAGTGTGTCGCGACATAGTGGAGTAGGACATTCGGGTCGCCGGAGGGCGACAATGACGAGGTGCAGATGGTGGTGAGGGTGCCGGTGGCAGGCAACCGTGCAAGACCCATCGTTCTTGACAAGCACAATGAGGAAGAAAAGAAGATGGATATGCCACCCCCTACTCCCCCCCGCCGCTCGAAGCGACTCCAGGATCGCCGCAGCTAGACAAGAAGTTTGTACCCCAATCCCCACCCTTGATATATGTTGGGGAGCTTAGCATGCAATTTCAAAAAAATTCCTACGCTCACGCAAGATATATCTAGGAGATGTATAGCAATGAGAGGGAGAGAGATGTAGACCGAAAGCGGAAGCGTTAGCTTAACGCGGTTGATGTAGTCGAACGTCTTCGTGATCCAACCGATCAAGCACCGAACATATGACACCTCGAGTTCTGCACACGTTCAGCTCGATGACGCCTGTCGGTGTCAAAACCGGCGGATCTCGGGTAGGGGGTCCCAAACTGTGCGTCTAGGCGGATGGTAACAGGATACAAGGGACACAATGTTTTACCCAGGTTCGGGCCCTCTTGATGGAGGTAAAACCCTACGTCCTGCTTGATTAATATTGATGATATGGGTAGTACAAGAGTAGATCTACCACAAGATCAAGGAGGCTAAACCCTAGAAGCTAACCTACGGTATGATTGTTGTATGTTGGAGTTGTTGTCCTACGTACTAAAACCCTCCGGTTTATATAGACACCGGATAGGGTTAGGGTTACACAAAGTGGGTTACAATGGTAGGAGATCTTGAATATCCGCATCGCCAAGCTTGCCTTCCACGCCAAGGAAAGTCCCTTCCGGACACGGGACGAAGTCTTAAATCTTGTATCTTCATAGTCTAGGAGTCCGGCTGAAGGTATAGTTCGGCTATCCGAACACCCTCAAATCCAGGACTCCCTCAGTAGCCCCCGAACCAGGCTTCAATGATGACGGGTCCGGCGCGCAGATTGTCTTCGGCATTGCAAGGTGGGTTCTTCTCCAAATTCTGTGTACCTGTCGAAATAATGTCCGATTTTTGTAATGTAGCGCTCCTTGGCTTCCACGCCCAATAATGGCCGTCTTCCACGTGTCAAACGAATGCGAAAATTCGGGGTGTTATTACATCCACACCCCTAGCCGTATAAACGAGTCGCCTATTTAACAGGATGGGGATTCAGTTCCAAACCACACCTTCTCCTCCCCGCGAGTAATCATCAGAGCGCCTCCAGCAAAGGTCCATTCCAACATGGCCAGCCATCGCAGCTCCTCTTCTCGCCCTTCCAGTCCTAGACCTGGAGACTGGGAGAGGTGCTCCATCCCGCACAACGAGTTAGTGTCGCTTCAGGCCAAGGGATTTCTCCCTCAGGCCTATATGGTCCCGGTCCGAGCCGGACTCGCCACCTATAATGGCGGAAAACAAGCAGAGAGCACCCTCAATCCTTCCAAAGGAGAGTGGGTGTGCCTTGTCCCTTATCTAATAAGGGGACTAGGATTTCCAATTCATCCATTTCTCCGTGGGCTTCTGGAGTTCTACGGCCTCCAGCTGCACAATCTCACGCCCGCCTCTGTATTGCATATTGCGGGCTTCGTCGCCCTTTGCGATCTATTCCTAGGCATCGAGGCTGACTTCGCGCTGTGGAAGAGGATATTCTGCCTGGTGCCCCGTTCTCAAGAGGGGTCTATATATCAAGTGGGCGGAGCCGAAGTGTGGCGCATCGCCGGGACCGGATACCTATCCGGAACCCCCAAAAAGGCGTCCGAGGAGTGGCCTTCGGAATGGTTTTATATAGATGATGTCCCGCTACCGGATTCTATCCAGGTCGGTCTCCCCGAGTTCAACAGTGCCCCATTAAATAAACGCTTAAGCTGGCGTCCGCGGAGCTCTCAAAGGGAAAGCGACAGGGACGTCCTTTACGTGATGGGCCGGATAAGACTATTGGCTCATCCGGACTAACCATGATTGGAGTCATGGCCACATGCATTATGCGGGGGGTGCAGCCGCTTCAATATAGAAGCCACCCTGTCGTGGACTTGTCACGGCAGATGTCCTAGTAAGAGGACTTAGTCGTGGAGCCATCGCAACGGGTTAGCTTGAAGGGGTTAAAGTGGACACAAGGACACGGTTTTTATACTAGTTCGGCCCCTTCGATGAAGGTAAAAGCCTACGTCTAGTTGTGATGGGATTGATGGGTTTCGAGGGCTTAGGGAGCGATAAGCTTTGCCTAAACCTCGAGTTCTCTTTTTTTCTCTCTCTGTCCTCAAACCGCCGTCGGGTCGTCCCCTTATATACACGGGTGACGCCCGTCGATCTGCAAAGTCTCGACCTCCGGCTTATAAACGTGCCCGGGTCGGTCTCTCTATACCTACCTTACAGTACAAGTTGGCCGCAGGCCGGTTTACACCATAAACCTTTAAACCGTTTACAGACCTTGGGCCTTTCTACTCCTCCTTGGGCTTCAACATCTCGGGTCTTGTTGACGGTGGTAACCCGGGCCCCGCAGGCCGGTTTACCCCAGATAGCAACATCCCCAACATTAGGCCCCAGATTGATTTGAACAGGTTCATGTCAATCCTTAATAAGAATTTCCGCCTTCAAATGTCTTCCAGTGACTTGTTTAAACCGTTGTTTCTCCGTCTCCTCTTGCTGTGGTAAACCGATATGACGTCAGTGCAAGTTACCGTCTCCTTTCGCTAACCCGCAAGAATCAGGGCGACGGCTGGGCTTCCGAAATCTCCGGCCCCTGGATTCGCGCGCCTGACACGCGCGCCGCACCTTATAAATAAGACTCGAAGGCCATCTTCCTTTCCTCCCCTTCTTCGTCTTCCTCGCGACCCAGACCTCAGAGCTCCGCCGCCGCCGTCAGCTGCTGCACCAACTCCGGCCGCCGCATCAACCTGATCGGATCAGAGCACCGCGGCGACTTTCCGCATCCGTTCGGACCCCGGTAAGGCCCCTGTTCTTGTTGCTTTAGATCTGTTCTAGGGTTCATCGTTCTGCTACTGTTTCTTGCTCATCCCCATGGCAGCCTTTGCGAACAGATGATGCTACCTGTATCCGGATTTGTAGTTCCTCTTAGCAGTCGCTATAAATCTGCACTCATTTCTTTAGATCTTACTCTTGTTCCTGCTTGTCGAACTTATGTTGTTCTGCTGTGAGCCCGACTTCATATTACCTGTTTTTATTTCTTTTCGCCCTAGCTGTAGATCCATTGCTTTGAAAGAATCCGTACGGGATCTGTTTCCGTTTTCATACTCACAACTGTTTAGATCTGGTCGGTTTAACTCTTAGCAAAGCGAACAATCCGATCTACACATCCATTAGTCCCCTTGATGAACCGCCGGTTGATATTATTGTAGATAACCTGACCCTATATAAGAGCATCTTCGGTTTACAATCATACTTGCTCTCAAACCGGAATACCTTTGCCTTGTAGATTTCCTCATGGCAAAACAAGTGTATGAATGCAACTGGGTTCCCTCTTGCATCACTGAGACCCAACTAAACAACTTAGTTCTGACTGGTGCTTTGAGTAGCAAAAGTACCATCCATTGGAGGGTTCCAGGAGACGAATGTCCTCCTACCCCGCAGGAGGGAGAAGTGGTGGTGTTTGCGGATCACCTGGCCCGGGGGTTTAACCCACCCGGTTCAAAATTTTATCGGGACGTCTTGGCTAATTTTAGGTTGCGCCCACAAGATGTTGGTCCAAATTCAGTCACGAACATCTGCCATTTTCAAGTACTTTGCGAGGCATACTTTCAAGAGGAACCCACTGTAGAGCTGTTCCGGGACTTTTTCCATCTGAACCGACGTACTGAATTCACCGATGGCCCTAAATGGAACTTGGTGGTATGGCGATTCAGAAGAGGAAAGAGGTGACTTATCCTCACGCCAAGTTGCATAGTCATCCGCAAGAATGGAATTGCACTTGGTTCTATTGCAAAGATACTTCCCCTGCTGAAGAAAATCCACTGCCCGGTTTCCGTCCAGAGAGGCTTAGCAATACTCACCCCTTCCCCCCACGGCTAACTGCCAAAGAGAGGAGTAAGTACGCCCCTCAGCTGTCCAAGCTCAGAGCCTTCATGGCTAACGGTTTAACAGGGGTAGATCTTGCCCGTTGCTGGATTTCATGGAGCATCCTGCCCCTTAGCATCCGCTCCGGTTTAATGTGCCAATACACGGGTCGGGTTGATGATCCTTTGAGGCACTGCAACATTCAGCTGACGGAGGACGAAGTCGCTGAAGCTGTGAAGAAGATGCTGAACGAACCGGAACATGTCTGCGCTCGGACCGGCCTGCTTCCATTTTGTGCCACCAACAAACCACCTGCTGTAAGTAACTCCTCTGTTTATAGAATCTTTGATCTCCTTATATATATGTTGTTAACTCCAGTCCTTCCTGAAACAGGGAGATGATCCATTTTGGAGCAAGAAGTTACAAGAGCCGACCGAAAAGGTAACCCGACCCAAGACGAGGGCGAAGAAGCCTGCCCAGAGGAAAAGGAACACCGCTTCCAATACTCCGGATTTAGAAGAGGATGATGTGGGTAATCTGGACCTCGGGGTAGACCTCGATTCAGTTGGTTTGCTTTTTATACGTCTTATTGATGATGATATTTGTCAGGACGACGCTGAAGTGAGCCATGCCGAAGGCCCAGAGGTAACCCTTCTTTCTTCTGATGCCGTTCCTTTGCCTTTGAAAAAACCTCGCCAAGCAAACCGGAGAATTAGATTTTCTCACCCTCTTGCTTACTTGGATCCCAAATTTCTTGTGAAGACCCAGCAACATGAAGCTCGACGCACCACCCGACATAGCGGCCAGGTAGTCACCTCCGCCGGTTTACCGAACAGCCCGGTTCGGAAACGCCGCTCAGAGGTCTCCGATTTACGCGCTAGCTTTCCTCCTAAAGCAGGTTTAACTCGTCAGCCTCTAAATCCATCTGACTCCGATTATCAGGTCACTTCCCATTCCTCTTCCGGTGAATCTTCAGCCACTCAACTGCCACCGTTGAAGACAGTTATTGGGTGAGTTGGACCGATCACAATATATCTCTGTATGGGTCTCTTAACCCATCTTATACCGTTTTCTCAATCTTTGGGCTTTTTTCAGGGCTAAGCCTAGACCGAGCAAGAAGGCTCGTCTGGATAACCCGGCTGAAGGAACTGCCGCTCCTGAACCGGAGACAACTCCTGGTGCTGACGCTCTGGGTTGTGAAGATACTCAGAACTATCTATCTCCGCAAGATGACATCTGCGCTGAAGAAAAGACTACCGAACCTGCTAGCCGTACTGATCCGCCTGCCAGTCCTGTTCGGGTTGAGGAATCCATCCCCCCTTCTGCAACTGCTGATAAACCGACAGGGCCACTGCAGAGCAGCGACTCCAAGGATGATGATGTCGTGATTACCGGTATTGGCCGCTCTGAACCGGGGAACACTGCTACTTTGGCCAAGCATACTGCCAAGGACGAAATCTCGGCCCTAAAGGGCAAATGGGACCTTAACTTGTCTACGTACGCCTCTTTAAGCGCCCCGGATCTTTATTCTGGGTATCTGAACCGGCTGTACACCAGTCGGGATTACGAGGCTGCCATGATCAAGATGATGAAGGAGAAACTTGAGGTAACTCCCTTGTGCTTCATTCTATTGCAACTTAGTTTATCCATATTTCCAAACCGAGAAGGTAAACCGGACCAGGCTGCTTTTGACAATTAAGGCCTGGTTTAGAAAACCCCAGGTTTCAACATCGGTCATAATCAGAAAACATCATTAGATAACCATTAGCCCCCAAGTGCCAAGTTTAAATACTTGTATTAATCTTGGGACTTCTTTGTAATGGAAAGCTTGCGTTAAAATCAAGTATGCATTAGCCCCCAAGTATCGAGCACATAACTTGCTTGTGTGGTTGATACTTCCAAACCGTGCAATTTTTTCTGAACACTGTTGATAACCTGCTGCAGGGGGATTTGAAGACCAAAGAGAACCAAGTCTCGGACCTTCAGGACGCTTTAAGAGCCCAGCAGATTGAAACTGAAAAAGCAAAGGAGGAATTGGCCAAAACCTTAACTGTTATGGAGCAGCTGAAAGCAAGCCGCAAAAAGGAGCAAGCCGATTGGGCTACTGAAAGAGCTCTTTTGACGAAGAGGGCTGAAAATGACGAAGCTGCTCTTAAACCGGTGGTTGATGAATTATCCACCGTGAAGCGACAAATACACTCCATGACATCTGCCGTCTTTGGTAAACCTTTCAATGCCCTTCTTCCAATTTGTACCTTGTTTGCTACACCCTATGTCCGGTTTGTAATCCACCTTGAAACACTGCAGGCTCACGTATTGGACACTTGGGTTCTGATGTGCGGATGAAACTCAAAGCTGCTTATACCCTGATTGAACAGTTATACACCGGAGCACAAAGAGCTATCACCACTGCATCGCATAACAACCCTGCGCCGTCTCTGATTCAAGACACATTAAAGAGGCTGTCTATGCTTCCAGCCCGGATTGAAGAATTGAAAAGATCAGCTGCTCGAACTGGAGCCATTACTGCCTTGATCCGGGCCAAAGCATGGGTACCAGATTTCGATCCTGTCGAAGCGGCCCAAGGATACCCCAGCTTGAAGGAAGACGGCTCAGACTTTGGTGAAGACGACTTGAGGGCGATAAACCGGGCGGTGCGCCCCCTAGCTTGTCAATTGGCTGAGGAAGCAGATCTGTCACGTTACCAAGCCCAATACGACAACCAGAACAAACGAGTATCTGCCCCGGTCCCTGAAGCGGGAAACCTTGTTCCTCCAATCCGTAAGCATACTTACGCCCCAGACATTGAACCGTCTTCGCTGATTCATGAAGAAGCCGTCTTTCAAGCGCTAATGGGAATCGACTGGACCACTGCTGATTTCCAGCCAATGGGTAACCAAGATGGAGCTGAAGCGGCGCGAGACGATCCCCAGCCTTCGAACCAAGGCGGCGAACAGGCGTAATCAACGCTCCGGTTCACCTTACTTGGTGACGTCTTAATCCGTCAACGAACAATATATTCAGGCACTACGTTGCCTTGTAATAAGATAGTTTAATACCTCTACATTTGAATGTGCCTTCGCGCACGGGTGCTGATGCTCTTTTCAATGATGTTTCCAACTTATGTTTCCTGCCTTTACTGAGTACACAATGTAATTTTTCGACCACCTGAACCGTGCTGCACCTTTGCCAAACCGGGCAATTTGCCTCCGGGTTTAAAAAACGAACCAGGCTATGCCAGCTGAATCGGTTTAAGGATGCTTGACGTTCCGAAGAACCAAAAAGGACACCATAATAACGGCAGAAAAAACAAAACCAAATATGAAAAGGCAACGCGATAGAAAAACGCATGCAAATAGTGGTTACTATGAACCGTTCAGAAGGCGTGACCATCGTCAAGACAAAACCGAGCCCCCAAGAGGTGTAGCTACGGTTTAGGTCGACTAGGTTCCTAACTGAATCGTGGCAATTATGCCGGCCAAATGGCATTGCATTGGTTCGTCAACCAAGCCCCCAAGTGACTCAATGGCCAAGGGCCGATCAAGTGGCATTGCGTTGGTTCGGACACGACCAAGCCCCCAAATGATTCATTGGCTAAAAAGCCGACCAGAAGGCATTACCATCATCAAGACATGACCGAGTTCCCATAAGGCGTAATCTATGGTTCAAGTCGATTAGGTCCCCAACTGATTCAGTGGCAAATATGCCAGCCAGAAAGCATTACCATCGTCAAGACATGACCAAGCCCCCCGGAGGTGTAGCTACAGTTCAGGCCGACTAGGTCCCCAACTGACTTTATAGGGTTTAGCTATGTTCTCTTTGGTTCGAACCCGACCTATGTTTGAACAGGAAGCCCCATGTTTGAATAGCTATGTTCTCTTTGGTTCGAATACGACCTATGTTTGAACAGGAAGCTTCATGCTGAATGGCTATGTTCTCTTTGGCTCGAATACGGCCTATGTTTGAACACTAAGCCTTATACTTGAATCGGGATATTGAACCGGATATTAAGAGCTTCACAGCCTTGTAGGAGACATCTTCCCTTGAACCGGCTTTTAAACCGGAGTCTATAATTTGAATTTCTGTGAAACGACCTCCAGGGGTAAGTACACATGGTGTGAAGAACAGTAGAGACCCCGCTTTACTCGAGGCTCCGGTTTATTGTATTAATCATAATATATACATGGTCATGATATGTACATAAACAGAGCCCAGGGCTCATGTATAATAAGGTCGAAGATGAGCTATGTTCCACGGCCTGCTGGTTTCCTCCTCTGATGTGCGTGAATCCTTGCGCTCTCGAATATCAATCAGGTAATATGACCCATTATTCAGATTCTTGCTGACCACAAAAGGTCCCTCCCAAGGCGGGGATAATTTATGCTGATCAGATTGATCCTGGATGAGCCGAAGCACCAAATCCCCCTCCTGAAAGGTTCTGGTCCTAACCCGACGGCTGTGGTAACGGCGAAGATCTTGCTGGTAAATCGCTGAACGGGCAGCTGCCAAGTCACGCTCCTCATCCAACAAGTCAAGAGCGTTCTGCCGTGCCTGCTCATTATCCGCTTCAACATATGCTGCCACGCGAGGTGAGTCATGTCGTATATCACTTGGGAGAACTGCCTCTGCTCCATAAACCATAAAAAACGGCGTAAACCCCGTGGATCTGTTAGGCGTGGTGTTGATGCTCCATAATACAGACGGTAGCTCCTCCACCCAACAACCCGGCGTCCTTTGCAAAGGGACCAGAAGCCGGGGTTTGATACCTCTCAAGATCTCTTGGTTCGCTCGTTCTGCCTGACCATTAGACTGTGGGTGCGCTACCGAAGACACATCAAGCCGTATATGCTCCCGTGCACAGAACTCCTTCATGGCCCCCTTGGATAGATTGGTACCATTATCTGTGATGATGCTGTGTGGAAAACCAAACCGGAAGATCACCTTCTTTATAAACCGAACCGCCGTGGCGGCATCACACTTACTGACCGGTTCTGCCTCTACCCACTTTGTAAATTTGTCAACCGCCACCAGTAGGTGGGTCTTCTTATCTTTGGAACGCTTAAAAGGCCCAACCATATCAAGCCCCCAAGTCGCAAACGGCCAAGTGATTGGAATCATCCTCAATTCTTGAGCCGGTATGTGTGCTCGTCTGGAAAATTTCTGGCAACCATCACATAATCTGACCAGGTCTTCCGCATCAGCATGAGCAGTTAACCAGTAGAAACCGTGGCGGAACGCTTTAGCCACCAATGATTTTGAACCGGCGTGGTGGCCGCAATCCCCTTCATGAATTTCTCGTAATATCTCGCACCCCTCCTTAGGGGATATGCACCGTTGCAGCGCTCCTGATACGCTGCGATGATGTAACTCTCCTTGGAAAATGGTCATGGACTTGGACCGTCGTACTATCTGTCGAGCCAAGCTTTCATCTTCTGGCAACTCACCCCGGTTCATATATGCCAGGTAAGGGAGCGTCCAATCCGAGGTGGCGTGAAGAGCCGCCACTAACTGAGCCTCCGGATCAGGAACAGCCAACTCCAGCTCACCGGGTAGCTGTACCGATGGGTGGTATAATACATCCAAGAAAACATTGGGTGGTACCGGTTTACGCTGAGAGCCCAAGCGACTTAAAGTGTCTGCTGCCTCATTTTTTCTGCGGTCCACATGATCCACTTGATAGCCTTTGAAATGCCCAGCCACCATATCTACTTCACGCCGGTATGCAGCCATAAGCGGATCCTTAGAATCCCAGGTGCCAGATACTTGCTGAGCCACCAGATCCGAATCACCAAAGCACCTAACTCTGCTCAGATTCATCTCTTTAGCCACCCGAAGACCATGAAGCAAAGCTTCATACTCCGCCGCATTATTTGTACAGGGGAACATTAAACGGAGGACATAACAAAACTTATCTCCTCGTGGGGAAGTTAAAACGACTCCAGCCCCCGAGCCTTCCAATTGTCTTGACCCGTCAAAATGAACGGTCCAATAGGTGTTATCTGGCTTCTCCTCAGGCGCCTGTAACTCTGTCCAATCGTTTATGAAATCGACAAGTGCCTGTGACTTTATGGCCGTTCGGGGTACGTACCTTAAATCGTGCGGCCCGAGCTCGATAGCCCACTTGGCAATCCGACTGGTCGCCTCCCGGTTCTGTATAATGTCACCCAAAGGAGCAGAACTGACCACCGTGATTGGGTGTCCTTGAAAATATTGCCTTAGCTTCCGGCTTGCCATAAAAACACCATATACCAGCTTCTGCCAATGCGGATACCTTTGTTTGGACTCGATAAGCACTTCACTGATGTAGTAAACCGGTCTCTGAACCGGATGTTCCTTTCCAGCCTCCTTTCGTTCTACCACCATCGCCACACTGACTGCTCTGGCATTCGCTGCAACATATAACAGGAGTGGCTCTTTATCTATAGGGGCTGCCAGCACTGGCGGATTGACTAGTTGTCGCTTCAAGTCCTCAAACGCTTTATCAGCCTCCGGACTCCAGACAAACTGATCCGTTTTCTTGAGCATTAGATACAAGGGGATCGCCTTTTCACCAAGGCGACTGATAAACCGGCTTAACGCCGCAATCCGCCCGGCCATGCGCTGAACATCATTGATACATTTCGGTTTGGCCAGGGAGGTGATGGCTGTGATCTTTTCTGGATTGGCCTCAATTCCTCTATGGGACACTAAAAATCCCAACAGCTTGCCTGCAGGTACACCAAAAACACATTTAGCCGGGTTGAGCATCATTTGGTACACTCTCAAGTTATCGAAAGTCTCCTTCAAATCGTCAACCAGGGTCTCCTTCTTTCGTGACTTAACCACGATATCATCCACATAAGCATGCACATTCTGCCCGATCTGCTCGTGGAGGCAATTTTGCACACATCGTTGATAAGTAGCCTGCGCACTCTTAAGCCCAAAGGGCATAGACACATAGCAAAAGGCTCCAAAGGGAGTAATGAACGCTGTCTTCTCCTGGTCCTTAACTGCCATCTTGATCTGATGATAACCAGAATAAGCATCCAAAAAACTTAAACGCTCGCAACCTGCCGTAGCATCAATGATCTGATCAATCCGGGGGAGAGCAAAAGGATCTGCTGGGCAAGCTTTATTCAAGTCTGTGTAGTCCACACACATGCGCCAGGTGCCGTTTTTCTTAAGAACTAGCACCGGATTAGCGAGCCATTCGGGATGAAAAACCTCAATGATAAACCCAGCTGCCAGGAGCCTGGCCACTTCCTCACCAATCGCTTTACGTCTTTCTTCGTTAAACCGTCGTAAGAACTGCTTTACCGGCTTGTACTTAGGATCCACATTAAGGGTGTGCTCAGCGAGTTGCCTCGGTACACCAGGCATGTCAGATGGCTTCCATGCAAAGATGTCCCGATTCTCACGGATGAACTCGATGAGCGCGCTTTCCTATTTCGGATCCAAGTTTGCACTGATGCTGAACTGCTTGGATGAATCGCCAGGTACGAAGTCAACAAGCTTAGTTTCAGCCGCTGACTTGAACTTCAAGGCTGGATCGTGGTCCGTAGTTGGCTTTTTTAATGAGGTCATATCCTCCGGATCAACACTGTCTTTGTACTGCTTTAGCTCCTCCGTAGCACAAACCGATTCTGCATAAGTCGCATCTCCTTCCTCGCATTCCAAAGCGATTCGGCGGCTCCCATGAACCGTTATAGTGCCCTTGTAACCTGGCATCTTAAGTTGCAGATATACGTAGCAGGGCCGCGCCATAAATTTTGCATAAGCTGGCCGTCCGAACAAAGCGTGGTACGGACTTTGGATTTTAACCACTTCGAACGTCAGCGTCTCTGATCTGGAATCATGACTATCGCCAAATACCACTTCAAGGGCTATCTTACCAACCGGATATGCAGACTTGCCAGGCACCACCCCGTGGAACACCGTATTGGTCGGTTTGAGATCCTTATCTACCAGTCCCATACGACGGAAGGTCTCGTAATACAAGATGTTAATGCTGCTTCCTCCGTCCATGAGCACCTTGGTGAGCTTATAACCTCCCACCTGAGGCGCCACCACCAATGCTAACTGACCCGGGTTATAAACCCTGGGAGGGTGATCCTCTCGGCTCCATATGATAGGCTGCTCTGACCAACGCAGATAGTGAGGCGTGGCCGGTTCGACAGCACTGACTGCCCGCCACTGAAGCTTCCTATCTCGTTTATCCAAGCTCGTAGTGAAGACATGATACTGTCCACCACTCAACTGTTTCGGGTTGCTCTGATAACCACTTTGATTACTTTGATTATTCTGATTATTTTGGCTGACCTGTCCGCCCGGGTTACCCTGGAACCCTGGACCGGAATTCCCGCCACCGTACCCTGATCCGGAACCGGAACCGCGGCCGGAGCTGTGATCATATTGGAAGGTGTTTGAGCTTTTGAACTCCTTCATGATATAACAATCCTTCCAAAGATGGGCTGCTGGTTCCTCCTTTGTTCCGTGCTTCGGACAGGGCTGGTTTAAGAAAAAGTTCAAACGCTCCGGGTTAGGACCGGGATGTGCGCGAAAACTTGGCTGTTTTCCCTTACGCCGCTGGCCTTTATCCTGTGCATTTGTGCTGGCCACCAAGTCCATGCTCCCGTCCGGTTTACGTTTTCCTCCGCGGATGACCCCCACGAAGGCGTGCTTTCTGATCGGTTTAGCCAGGGCCGATCTCGTGCACTGAGCTGTCTCGACAAGGTCGGCGCAGACGCTTAACTCGGGGCCCGGTTCTCCGATCTTGCCGATGAAAACATGAATGCCGCCAAAGGGGACCCGGTACCCGTACTCGATCGAGCCGGCGTCGGGGCCCCAGCCTGTGCTGTCGATGTAGAGTTTTCCGCGGCGGCTCTTGGTCATCCGTCCCACAGCGTAACCCTCGAGTCCTTCAAAGCGGCCCTCCAAGAACCTGAAACCATCTCGCGATAGCCCCACGGTGGGCGCCAACTGTCGTGGACTTGTCACGGCAGATGTCCTAGTAAGAGGACTTAGTCGTGGAGCCATCGCAACGGGTTAGCTTGAAGGGGTTAAAGTGGACACAAGGACACGGTTTTTATACTAGTTCGGCCCCTTCGATGAAGGTAAAAGCCTACGTCTAGTTGTGATGGGATTGATGGGTTTCGAGGGCTTAGGGAGCGATAAGCTTTGCCTAAACCTCGAGTTCTCTTTTTTTCTCTCTCTGTCCTCAAACCGCCGTCGGGTCGTCCCCTTATATACACGGGTGACGCCCGTCGGTCTGCAAAGTCTCGACCTCCGGCTTATAAACGTGCCCAGGTCGGTCTCTCTATTCCTACCTTACAGTACAAGTTGGCCGCAGGCCGGTTTACACCATAAACCTTTAAACCGTTTACAGACCTTGGGCCTTTCTACTCCTCCTTGGGCTTCAACATCTCGGGTCTTGTTGACGGTGGTAACCCGGGCCCCGCAGGCCGGTTTACCCCAGATAGCAACATCCCCAACACACCCCATGTGGGACTTTAACGGGGAGGACGATGCCACCCGTTACGGTCGTAAGGGGCCGGCCTCGGCTGCCGCTCTAGTAAAGATCTTATCCTCTTTGTACAAGGGAGAAGAGGAGGAATTCCTCCGCGTCGACCCGCATGGTGGATTTACTACGTATAACCCTCCGAGTTGGGTAAGTGGACGATTTTGCTCGCCCATCCGCTTTATACTCCCATGATTAAATATGTAGTCTAACGACTTTGATGCAGGAACTGCGTCAGGAAGTAAGGGATATAAGCAGCCGTCTTCCACAGCCCAAGGATCCAGAACGATCCCTCGATCCGGACTCTAAAGAGGATCCGGCCATATCGGTGGAGCTAATTGACGGGGTGTTTCATCAGCTAAGCAAGGATAATACCTTGGTGGCCATTACGACCGATTACCCAAGGTTAATCCCGGCCTCCCAGGTGACAGAGACCGAAGCCTCATTCCCTTGAGAAGGATTCCATTCTCACGCATTTCAGTTTTTCTGAGGACAACCGTGTTTTGCAGGGAAAGTTTCCGAGGCGGGAGGCCAAACCTGCGGCGGATAGCCAACGAGGGGCCGCGGGGCCCCGTGGGGTAAAAAGAAATGGAGTCTGGACTGAGACGCCGGCGCAAAGGTATAGCGCACCATCTATTTCTCTCGTGTTATCCCTTCAGGGCATACTAACGCTCGTGCTCTCTTTAGGACGAAGAGACCTCGCCGGACTATATCCGGGGAGGTTGCCAATCGCGCCTCCACCAGCCAGGCTCCAACGCCTGGCCCGGAAGCGGTGGCAAACACAAGGAGCGCACCGGACGCTCCTCCGACAGAGGATGCGGACAGGCTGTCTGCTACCAATTCCGAAGTGGATCGTGCCATGAACCACAGGCGCCGCCGGACAGTTCTCCGCGACGCCTGTTTCTCCCAAGAGGCATTGAATGCCTTCAATTCGGGAGATGCGTACCTCCGTGCCACTCAAAATGGTTTAGCCAGAGCCACGGAGCAATATGTAAAAGACATACGGGTAAGAAAATTTTGGTAAATATATGTATATACCAGTAGCCCCCGAGACTTGAAACAGTTAGAACAACTGATTTAAGGATCATTTGTCATGCAGGTTCTTACAGAAAAGAATACCCTACTGTCCCAGGAGCTGGAAGAGTACAAAGCCCAACTTGAGGCCGCACTAGCCACGGCAGGGGAGCCTAAAGAGACCCCCTCTGGTAATCCATTCTTCGAAAGATAAATATGTTGCGAAGTGCGGCGTGGGTGCAAATCTGACGAAGAAAATTGCAGATGGCGCCGGATTAAATCCGGACAAGCAACAACTCCTACGCCAGCTGAAGGCTGGTGAGAGCATGCTGACAAGGGTGAGGCAGGAGAAGAACGATCTCCAAGATGCCAACACCAAGATGGGCGTTGAACTGAAGGATGTTCGGGCATAGCTGTCGGACTCCACTAAGGAGAATCAACGGCTTCGCCGCGCCATATATAGTAAGTGCTTAAACGAACTCTGTAAAGAGAGTTCGGCGGGGAAGTCGACTAACAGAGTTATGTCTATAGGTATGCTAACAGGTCGTCCTGCAGAGGAGATGCCTGGTTCAACGAATGACCTTCTTCCCGAGCTCTCGCAACTGCACGAGCAAGTTCGGCAGGCGATGCAGGGCGTTGCCCAAGCCTTATGGCCATCCCTCCCCAGGCTCGAGGGCCTTGGAGAGCTTGAAGAGAAGCTGAAGGGAGCGCGGTGGCGCTTCCGGTTGTGGAAGATTTCGGCCTGCCGCCAAGGTGCTAGGGAGGCCTGGGCCATGGTGAAGACGCGGTACAGAAAGGCTGACCCAAACCACATGGCCGAGGTCAGACCTGTGGGGCCTGATGCGAAGGAGATCCCTGTAAACTTAGTATACTGCCAAGTAGAATTGGCCGCAAAGTATTCCCAGCAGGACTGTAAATTAGACAGCCTGTTAGATGGTATAGAAGAGGAATACAATCAGTCATAGTGACTATGTAATTTTTAATTGACATGTGTAATGCCTTCTAGCCGGATTGTAGATCGTTTGTCATTGCCGACCTTTTCGCTTCATCCTTGGGACCTGACGGTCCGAAGTGTGTCCGAATACCCTACCGGTTATATACGAACCGGGGTATGCAAGGAGACCAGGCGTTGGGGTCATTAGTGCTTTATCAGACAAGTGCTCAACTAGTTATGTTATATTACATGCTTAGTAAGAAACATCTTCTAGAGAGAATAGTTCCGTTAGGGGTTCCTTTCTCTGGGAGGCATGCCCTAAAGTGCATGTCGGGACTGCAAATGCAGGAAAATCATCTGGGGGCATGTGTATAAATAAGTAAAAAAAAGGTCATCTTTTAGTTCACTGACCGAATATTCCCTTAAGAACGCTAGCTTTCGGCTTCACCCAGTCTGAGGTACACATCTGGCTGATCCGGCAGTAACAATCGCAGAGGTGCTCCCTTTACCGCCTAGACGAACAATCGGGAACAAAGGGGTAAGCACAGGAGCCAGGCAACCCAGCTTGGCCAAAATTTAAGTCATATCGATGCATATAATGGTGAACAAAAGGTACATGTGGAAGTTTAACGCATGTGTTGGGCGTGAAGCCCGTATAAATAAGCTTCTGTTTTAAAGAAGCCCCCAGGTTTAATGAGCGCGGGTAGCGCGTCGCTTGATGAGCTTTTAAGGGCCATAAGAGAAAAGAGGGGAAGGAGAGAAATGTAAGACAGAGAATATAAAAAAATGGACAGAGGAAGGAGACAAACACAGAGTCCGGCGCTAGGCATAGAATCTTCGTAGACGGGAGGCATTCCATGGGTTCGGCTCGAGTCGGTTATCCGACGCATCTCACAGTACGCTCTACCAGTCAGGACTTGGTCAATTATGAAGGGACCTTCCCACTTGGGCTTGAGTTTGTCCTTTTTCTTATCCGGCAGGCGTAGAACTAGTTCGCCAACATTGTAATTTTTGGCCCGTACTTGTCTGCTTTGATATCTTCGAGCCTGCTGTTGATAGAATGCGGAACGAGCTTTTGCCACATCATGCTCCTCCTCCAAAGCATCCAAGTTGTCCTGCCGGTCGAGCTCGGCTTATCTTTCTTCATACATGCGCACTCGAGGTGAGTCATGAATTAGGTCGCAAGGCAGAACTGCCTCTACGCCGTACACCATAAAGAATGGTGTGTATCCGGTGGTGCGATTCGGCGTGGTTCGTAGCCCCCAGAGTACGGAGTCGAGCTCCTCTACCCAGTGCGTGTTAGATTCCTTGAGGGACCGCACTAGTCTGGGTTTAATGCCACTCATGATAAGACCTTTTGCACGTTCGACCTGGCTGTTAGTTTGTGGGTGATAGACAGAAGCATAATCGAGCTTGATGCCCATGTTTTTGCACCAGAGTTTTACCTCGTCGGCAGTAAAATTTGTGCCGTTATCAGTGATGATGCTGTGGGGGACGCCGTAACGGTGTACAACCCCGGATATGAAGTCTATCACAGGTCCAGATTCGGCCGTCTTAACAGGCTTGGCTTCTATCCATTTGGTGAATTTATCCACCATGACCAGTAAGTATTTTTTCTTGTGGGTTCCGCCTTTAAGGGGTCCAACCATGTCAAGCCCCCAGACCGCGAAAGGGCAAGTGATGGGGATAGTTCGGAGGGCGGTGGGTGGCATATGGCTTTGGTTTGCAAAAAGCTGGCAACCGACGCATCGTTGGACCAAGTCCTGAGCGTCTGCCCGGGCCGTCGGCCAGTAAAAGCCTGTACGGAAAGCCTTGCTTACAAGGGACCGAGCTGCAGCGTGGTGGCCACCGAGTCCGGCATGAATTTCAGCCAGCAGTTTCCGCCCTTCCTCTTTGGAGATGCACCTTTGAAGGACTCCGGTAGTGCTTTTCTTATAAAGGTCTCCCTCGTGGACTTTATAGGCTTTAGATCGCCGCACTATGCAGCGTGCCTCGTTTTGGTCCTCTGGGAGTTCCTGCCTAGTAAGGTAGGCTAGTAATGGTTCTGTCCACGGGGCAATGACCGCCATTATTACGTGGGCTGAAGGTGTAATCTCAGTGGCAGAGCCTCCAATTATGTCAGATTGTTCAGCGTCGAGTGGTGCGGGTAGGTCCGGGCTGTTATCTGCGGGTTCCCCCTCCCATGCTACGGATGGCTTGAACAGTCTTTCTAAAAAGATGTTGGCGGGGGGACTGCATCGCGTTTTGCCCCAATGCGTGCCCGGACATCCGCTGCCTGATTGTTTTCTCGGGCTATATGATGAAACTCCAGCCCTTCGAACCGAGCTGACATTTTTAGGACGGCGTTGCGGTAAGCTGCCATTTTTGGATCCTTTGTGTCGAAGTCTCCATTTATTTGGGATATCGCGAGGTTCGAATCCCTGCGTACCTCTAGGCACTGAATGCCCATGGATACTGCCATCCGGAGACCGTGAAGGAGGGCCTCATATTCGGCTGCATTGTTCGAGTCCGTGTACATGATCTGGAGCACATATTGAACTGTGTCTCCTGTGGGGGGACGTCAAGACGACGCCAACCCCTAATCCGGCCAACATTTTGGAGCCGTCAAAATGCATGATCCAGTTGGGATATGTGTCGTACTCTTTAGGGAGCTCGGCCTCCGTCCATTCTGCGACGAAGTCGGCCAAAACTTGCGATTTAATAGCTCGCCATGGCTTATAGATTATATCGAACGGGAGGAGATCAATGGCCCATTTTGCGATCCGGCCCGTTGCGTCGCGGTTGTTGATAATATCGTTGAGTGGTACTTCCGAGGCTACTGTTATCGAACACTCTTGAAAGTAGTGTCGTAGCTTCCGGGATGCCATGAACACCGCGTATGCAATCTTTTGGTAATGCGGGTACCGTGATTTGCATGGTGTGAGGACAGTGGACATGTAGTAAACCGGCCTTTGAAGGGGGAGTTTGTGTCCGTCCGTTACCCGTTCGACGACGAGTACTGCACTAACAAGTTGATGAGTTGCGGCAATGTACAATAGCATGGGTTCGCCAGTATTCGGCGCGGCCATGACGGGATTTGTTGCCAAGATGGCCTTTATTTCCTCGAGTCCGGCCGTTGCAGCGTCCGTCCACTCGAAGTGTTCGGTGCGCCTAAGGAGGCGATAAAGGGGCAACGCCTTTTCTCCCAAACGGGAGATAAAGCGGCTTAAAGCCGCCATGCATCCGGTGAGTTTCTGTATTTGTTTGAGGTCTTTTGGGATGTCCAATTGTGACAAAGCTCGGATTTTAGCTGGATTTTCTTCAATTCCTCTACCGGATACAATGAAGCCCAGGAGCTTTCCGGCTGGAACGCCGAAAACACATTTTTCCGGATTGAGCTTAATGTCGTATTTTCGGAGGTTGTCGAATGTAAGCCTCAAGTCGTCTACTAGAGATTCGACATGTCTTGATTTGACCACCACATCGTCTACGTAGGCATCCACTGTTTTGCTAATCTAGTTTGCCAGACATGTTTGAATCATGCGCTGATATGTTGCGCCGGCGTTTTTTAGCCCAAAGGGCATTGTGTTGAAGCAGAATGGGCCGTATGGTGTGATGAATGCCGTTGCAGCTTGGTCTGACTCTGCCATCTTTATTTGATGGTAACCGGAGTATGCGTCGAGGAAGCACAGTGAATCGTGTCCAACAGTGGCATCGATAATTTGATCTATTCGAGGGAGGGGAAACGGATCCTTTGGGCAAGCCTTATTAAGGTCTTTGAAGTCGACACACAGGCGCCAGGATTTGTCCTTCTTTGGTACCATCACTAGGTTTGCTAGCCAGTCCGGATGTTTTATGTCTCTGATGAATCCGGCCTCGAATAATTTGGCTAGCTCCTCTCCCATGGACTATCTCTTTGGTTCGGAGAAACGCCGAAGGGCTTGTTTGACAGGTTTGAATCCTTTGTGGATGTTTAAGCTGTGTTCGGCCAGCCTGCGTGGGAGTCCTGGCATATCTGAGGGGTGCCAAGCAAAGATGTCCCAGTTCTCTCGTAGGAACTCTCGCAGTGCGGCGTCTACGTTAGGGTTCAGTCGTGCCCCAATGGAGGCTGTTTTACCGGGGTCCGTTGGGTGGACCTGGAATTTGACTATTTCGTCCGCTGGTTTGAAGGATGTTGATTTGGATCTCTTATCGAGTATCACATCATCCCTATTGACCATGGATCGCAGCGCAGTCAGTTCTCCTGCCGCTAAGGTTCGGACAGTGCCTCGAGGGCCAATGCGGCTATCTTGTTTTCGGCGCGGAGTGCTTTGTTCGGATCACTAGCGAGGGTGATAATTCCGTTTGGCCCAGGCATCTTGAGCTTCATGTACCCGTAATGGGGTATAGCTTGGAAAACTATGAATGCCTCCCGTCCTAATATAGCGTGATATCCGCTTTTGAACGGGGCCACCTAAAAGGTGATTTGTTCGGACCTGTAATTATCCGGCTTGCCGAATACCACATCTAGTGTGATTTTTCCGGTGCAACGCGCTTCCTGACTGGGAATTATTCCTCTAAAGGTTGTGCTGCTTCGCTCCATGCGGTTCCAGTCTATTTCCATCTTTTGAAGGGTTTCCTCGTAAATGAGGTTCAATCCGCTGCCTCCATCCATGAGTACCTTTGCGAGACGACAGCCGTCCACTATGGGACTGAGGACCAATGCGGCTGGTGCTCTGGTTGTTTGAAATTTAGGTTCGTCACTCACGTTGAAGGTGATAGCAGTATTACTCCATGGGTTTATTGACGCCACGTGATAGACTTCGCTGAGGCTGCGGAGTGTTCTTTCTCGCATGTTATTCGATGCGAAAGTCTCAAAGACTGTGAGAACGGAACTGAAATTCTTGGGCTGGTTTCCTTCGACCTCTGGAATTAGGAGGTCCTCGCCAATTTTGGCCACCTGCCGGATTATCCAACATGCCCTGAGGCTGTGAGTTGGGGTGGCGTCCTCTGCACTATGAATCTTGCAGGGTCCATCTAGCCACTTTTCCAGTACGGTTCCATGCCCTCTGGAGGGTTTTGACTTTTTGGTATTTAGTCCGGGTGCCTTACTGTGGTGCACCCTCTTAGTTCGGACGTGATTGCTATTCAGGGCCGGATTGTCCCAAAATTTTATTTTGGTTTTCCGAGCACTTTCCATCGCACAGTATTTTTGTACTATGGACGCCAAGTCGGCAAAGTGTGTAATATTACGACGACTTACGGCGTTAAGTATTCCCTCGTCCGTGCAGTTACTGCAAAAGATTGAGATTGCGTCTCCCTCACGACAGTCCTTTATCCTGTTCATAACCAGGAGGAATCTGGCCCTGTAATGATGTACTGTTTCTTCGGGCATTTGCCTGATTTGGGAAAGATCGCTTATGATCGGGCGGGCGGGTGTCGTTGAATTTGAGACCTCGCCCAATTTACTGTTCGAAGGCCGAAGAACATTTGAATCCTGAGATCCGGAGTCTTGGATGTTATCCGATGAGTCTAGCCCGTTGCCTGATTTTATGCTCAGGTCTTGGATTGTATCCTCCCCTCCGCGGGTATCCAGTATGGAGGGTTCGGGGATTCGGACGTAGCTAGTGCTTAAGATAGATGAAGGTTCGCCGCATTGTGTTTCCACCACTGCAACGTGGTGGGTGAACTGGGGAGAGTTAATTTCTCTCAGATCGGGTTTAAGCCCAACCTGATCGTAATTTGTGGCGACGCCCAGTGCGGCGATACGATCCAGGAGCTCGTTAACCGAAGAGAGCTCGATCGGATCCAATTGCTCGGCGAGTTCTGAGCCGATGCGGAGGTTGCTTTCGATGACCCGGGAGGTTACCGTCGGTGCAACAGCCGAACAGGCGGTTGGGAGAAAACCACCTGGCCAGAGAGTTTGGCCGACAGCCAAGGCTCCTTTCGTAATGGCGCCGTCTTTAAAGACGGGAAGAGGCATCCTTCCTGATCGCGATGGCACAGAGGAACTCTCAATGAAAGCACCAATGTCAGTGTCAAAACCGGCGGATCTCGGGTAGGGGGTCCCGAACTGTGCGTCAAGGTCGCATGGTAACAGGAGGCAAGGGGCACTTTATTTTACCCAGGTTCGGGCCCTCTTGATGGAGGTAAAACCCTACTCCTGCTAGATTAATATTGATGATATGGGTAGTACAAGAGTAGATCTACCACGAGATCAAGGAGGCTAAACCCTAGAAGCTAGCCTACGGTATGATTGTGTATGGTGATGGTTGTCCGACGGACTACAACCCTTCGGTTTATATAGACACCGGATAGGGTTAGGGTTACACAGAGTCGGTTACATTAGTAGGAGATCTTGAATATCCGCACACCTAGCTTGCCTTCCACGCCAACAAAAGATCCTTCCGGACACGGGACGAAGTCTTCAACTTGGTATCTTCATAGTCCTGGAGTCCGGCTGAAGGCATAGTTCGGCCATCCGAACACCCCCTAATCCAGGACTTCCTAAGTGATCCTGTTCTGGAAGTCATGTTACTAGACCATGACGAACCGACGAACTATGAGGAAGTGATGATGAACCTAGATTCTGCAAAATGGCTCGAGGCCATGATATCTGAGATGGGATCCATGTATGAGAACAAAGTATGGACTTTGGTTGACTTTTCCGATGATCGGCAAGCCATTGAGAATAAATGGATCTTCAAAAACAAGACTGACACCGATGGTAATGTTACTGTCTACAAAGCTCGACTTGTTGCGAAAGGTTTTCGATAAGTTCAAGGAGTTGACTACGATGAGACCTTCTCACCCGTAGGAATGCTTAAGTCTGTCCGAATCATGTTAGCAATTGCCACATTTTATGATTATGAAATATGGCAAATGGATGTCAAAACTGCATTCCTTAATGGATTTCTTAAAGAAGAATTGTATATTGTCGGTGTACTAGAGTAGGGGTACCCTAGTATCCCGAACTTGTGCACGGGCAGTCGCAGCCTCCCGCGGCAAGGCTTGCCAGGTGACCGCCAAGGTCCTCCGTGGTTCCTCTGGAGCCATTCAAGAACAAAGTATTCAAGCCAAGGAGACAAGGCCCCGGCAAGAGGAGCTTGCCGGGAAGGCCACTCAAGGCACAAGGCCCCGGAGTGCCTCGAGGGCCAATGCGGCTGTCTTGTTTTCGGCGCGGAGTGCTATGTCCGGATCACTAGCGAGAGTGATAATTCCGTTCGGCCCGGGCATCTTGAGCTTCATGTACCCGTAATGGGGTATTGCTTGGAAGATTGTAAATGCTTCCTGCCCTAGTAGGGCGTGATATCTGCCACTGAATGGGGCCACCAGAAACGTGACCTCTTCGGACCTGTAATTATCCGGCGTGCCGAACACCACATCTAGTGTGATTTTTCCTGTGCAGCGCGCTTCCCGACTGGGGATTATTCCTCTAAAGGTTGTGCTGCTTCGCTTGATGCAGTTCCTGAAGGAAATATGCCCTAGAGGCAATAATAAAGTTATTATTTATTTCCTTTTTTCATGATAAATGTTTATTATTCATGCTAGAATTGTATTAACCGGAAACATAATACATGTGTGAATACATAGACAAACAAGAGTGTCACTAGTATGCCTCTACTTGACTTGCTCATTAATCAAAGATGGTTATGTTTCCTAACCATAGACAAAGAGTTGTTATCTGATTAATGGGATCACATCATTAGATGAATGATCTGATTGACTTGACCCATTCCGTTAGCTTAGCACTTGATTGTTTAGTTTGTTGCTATTGCTTTCTTCATGACTTATACATCTTCCTATGACTATGTGATTATGCAACTCCCGTTTACCGGAGGAACACTTTGTGTGCTACCAAACGTCACAACGTAACTGGGTGATTATAAAGGTGCTCTACAGGTGTCTCCAAAGGTACTTGTTGGGTTGGCGTATTTCGAGATTAGGATTTGTCACTCCGAATATCGGAGAGGTATCTCTGGGCCCTCTCGGTAATGCACATCACTTAAGCCTTGCAAGCATTGCAACTAATGAGTTAGTTGCGGGATGATGTATTACGGAACGAGTAAAGAGACTTGCCGTAACGAGATTGAACTAGGTATATGTTGGGGAACGTTGCAGAAAATTAAAATTTTTCCTACGGTTTCACCAAGATCCATCTATGAGTTCATCTAGCAACGAGTCATGGGAGAGAGAGATTGCATCTACATACCACTTTGTAGATCGCGAGCGGAAGCGTTCAACGAACGGGGATGAAGTAGTCGTACACACCATGATCCAAATCACCGGAGATCTTAGCACCGAAAGCACGGCACCTCCGCGTTCAACACATGTACGGTCAGCGTAATGTCTCCTTCTTCTTGATCCAGCAAGGCAAAGGAGAGGTTGGGGAAGAAGACTCCAGCAGCAGCACGACGGCATGGTGATGGTGGAGCCGCAGTACTCCGACAGGGCTTCGCCGAGCTCTTACGGAGGAGGAAGAGGTGTTGGAGAGGGAGAGGGAGGCGCCAGGGCGTAGGGTGCGCAGCCCCCCTCCCCTTCCCCCCTTTATATAGGCCTCTGGGGGGGCGCCGGCCCTGGGAGATCTGATCTCCCAAGGGGGGCGGCGGCCAGGGAGGTTTCCCTCCCCCCAAGCCGTCTAGGAGGTGCCTTCCACCACTAGGACTCCACCCTTTTGGAACCCTAGGCGCATGGGCCCCTTTGGGGCTGGTTCCCCTTGGCCCATGAAGGCCAAGGCGCACCCCCTAAGGCCCATGTGGACCACCGGGGCAGGTGGCCCCACCTGGTGGACCCCCGGGACCCCTCCTGTGGTCCTGGTACAATACCGATAACACCGAAACTTGTCCCGATGGCCGAAATAGCACTTCCTATATATAATTCTTTACCTCCGGACCATTCCGGAACTCCTCGTGACGTCCGGGATCTCATCCGGGACTCCGAACAACATTCGGGTTAATGCATATACATATCTTCACAACCCTAGCGTCACAACCCTACGGGTTCGGGAGACATGTAGTCATGACCGAGACGGCTCTCGGGCAATAACCAACAGCGGGATCTGGATACCCATGTTGGCTCCCACATGCTCCACGATGATCTCATCGGATGAACCACGATGTCGAGGATTCAATTAATCCCGTATACGATTCCCTTTGTCAACCGGTATTTTACTTGCCCGAGATTAGATCGTCGGTATCCCAATACCTCGTTCAATCTCGTTACTGGCAAGTCACTTTTCTCGTACCATAATGCATGATCCCGTGATCAAACACTTTGATCACACTGAGCTCATTGTGATGATGCATTACCGAGAGGGCCCGGTGATACCTCTTTGTCAAGCGGAGTGACAAATCCCAGTCTCGATCCATGTCAACCCAACAGACACTTTCAGAGATACCCGTAGTATACCTTTATAGTCACCCAGTTACGTTGTGACGTTTGGCACACCCAAAGCACTCCTACGGTATCCGGGAGTTACACGATCTCATGGTCTAAGGAAAGGATACTTGACATTGGAAAAACTCTAGCAAACGAACTATGCGATCTTATGCTATGTTTAGGATTGGGTCTTGTCCATCACATCATTCTCCTAATGATGTGATCCCGTTATCGATGACATCCAATGTCCATAGTCAGGAAACCATGACTATCTGTCGATCAACGAGCTAGTCAACTAGAGGCTCACTAGGGACATATTGTTGTCTGTTATTCACACATGTATTACGATTTCCGGATAACACAATTATAGCACGAATAAAGACAATTATCATGAATAAGGAAATATAATAATAATGCTTTTATTATTGCCTCTAGGGCATATTTCCAACAGTCTCCCACTTGCACTAGAGTCAATAATCTAGTTACATTGTGATGAATCGAACACCCATGGAGTTCTGGTGCTGATCATGTTTTGCCTTAGGGAGAGGTTTAATCAACGGATCTGCGACATTCAGATCCGTGTGCACTTTAAAAATTTCTATGTCTCCATCTTGAACATTTTCATGAATGGAGTTGAAGCGACGCTTGATGTGCCTGGTCTTCTTGTGAAACCTGGGCTCCTTTGCAAGTGCAATAGCTCCAGTGTTGTCACAGAAGAGCTTGATTGGCCCCGACGCATTGGGTATGACTCCGAGGTCGGTGATGAACTCCTTCACCCAAATTGCTTCATGTGCTGCCTCCGAGGCTGCCATGTACTCCGCTTCACATGTAGATCCCGCCACGACGCTTTGCTTGCAACTGCACCAGCTTACTGCCCCACCATTCAAAATATACACGTATCCGGTTTGTGACTTAGAGTCATCCAGATCTGTGTCGAAGCTAGCGTCGACGTAACCTTTTACGACGAGCTCTTCGTCACCTCCATAAACGAGAAACATTTCCTTAGTCCTTTTTAGGTACTTCAGGATATTCTTGACCGCTGTCCAGTGTTCCTTGCCGGGATTACTTTGGTAACTTCCTACCAAACTTACGTCAAGGTTTACATCAGGTCTGGTACACAGCATGGCATACATAATAGAACCTATGGCTGAGGCATAGGGGATGACGCTCATCTCTTCTATATCTTCTGCCGTGGTCGGACATTGAGCTGAGCTCAATTTCACACCTTTTAACACAGGTAAGAACCCTTTCTTAGATTGATCCATATTGAACTTCTTCAATATTTTATCAAGGTATGTGCTTTGTGAAAGACCTATGAGGCGTCTCGATCTATCTCTATAGATCTTGATGCCTAATATATAAGCAGCTTCTCCAAGGTCCTTCATTGAAAAACTTTTATTCAAGTAGGCCTTAATGCTATCCAAAAGTTCTATATCATTTCCCATCAAAAGTATGTTGTCTACATATAATATGAGAAATGCTACAACGCTCCCACTCACTTTCTTGTAAACACAGGCTTCTCCATAAGTCTGTGTAAACCCAAACGCTTTGATCATCTCATCAAAGCGAATGTTCCAACTCCGAGATGCTTGCACCAACCCATAAATCGAGCGTTGGAGCTTGCACACCTTGTCAGCATTCTTAGGATCGACAAAACCTTCCGGCTGCATCATATACAATTCTTCCTGAAGGAAACCATTAAGGAATACCGTTTTGACATCCATTTGCCATATTTCATAATCGTAGAATGCGGCAATTGCTAACATGATTCGGACGGACTTCAGCTTCGCTACCGGTGAGAAAGTCTCATCGTAGTCAACCCCTTGAACTTGTCGATAACCCTTAGCGACAAGTCGAGCTTTATAGATGGTCACATTACCATCCGCGTCTGTCTTCTTCTTAAAGATCCATTTATTTTCTATGGCTCGCCGTTTAACGGGCAAGTCAGTCAAAGTCCATACTTCGTTTTCATACATGGATCCTATCTCGGATTTCATGGCTTCCAGCCATTTGTCGGAATCCGGGCCCGCCATTGCTTCCTCATAGTTCGAAGGTTCACCGTTGTCTAACAACATGATTTCCAAGACAGGGTTGCCATACCACTCTGGTGCGGAACGTGTCCTTGTGGACCTTCGGATTTCAGTAGGAGCTTGATTGGAAGTATCTTGATCATCATCATTAATTTCCTCTCTAGTCGGTGCAGGCACCTCAGGAACGTTTTCTTGAGTTTCGGCATTTTCCGGTTCAAGAGGTAACACTTCATCAAGTTCTACTTTCCTCCCACTTACTTCTTTCGAGAGAAACTCTTTCTCTAGAAAGGATCCATTCTTGGCAACAAAGATCTTGCCTTCGGATCTGAGGTAGAAGGTATACCCAACAGTTTCTTTAGGGTATCCTATGAAGACGCATTTTTCCGACTTGGGTTCGAGCTTTCCAGGTTGAAGTTTCTTGACATAAGCATCGCATCCCCAAACTTAAACGACAGCTTAGGTTTCTTCCCAAACCATAATTCATACGGTGTCGTCTCAACGGATTTCGATGGAGCCCTATTTAAAGTGAATGCGGCAGTCTCTAAAGCATAGCCCCAAAAAGATAGCGGTAAGTCGGTAAGAGACATCATAGATCGCACCATATCTAATAGAGTGCGATTACGATGTTCGGACACACCATTACGCTGAGGTGTTCCAGGCGGCGTGAGTTGTGAAACTATTCCACATTTTCTTAAGTGTGTGCCAAATTCGTGACTCAAGTATTCTCCTCCACGATCTGATCGTAGAAACTTGATCTTTCTTTCACGTTGATTTTCAACCTCACTCTGAAATTCCTTGAACTTTTCAAAGGTCTCAGACTTGTGTTTCATTAAGTAGACATACCCATATCTACTCAAGTCATCAGTGAGGGTGAGAACATAACGATAGCCACCGCGAGCCTCAACACTCATTGGACCGCACACATCGGTATGTATGATTTCCAATAAGTTGGTTGCTCGCTCCATTGTTCCTGAGAACGGAGTCTTGGTCATTTTACCCATGAGGCATGGTTCGCATGTGTCAAATGATTCATAATCAAGAGACTCTAAAAGTCCATCTGCATGGAGCTTCTTCATGCGTTTGACACCTATGTGACCAAGGCGGCAGTGCCACAAATATGTGGGACTATTGTTATCAACTTTAACTCTTTTGGTATTTACACTATGAATATGTGTATCATCACGTACGAGATTCATTAAGAATAAACCATTAACCATCGGAGCATGACCATAAAACATATCTCTCATATAAATAGAACCACCATTATTCTCGGATTTAAATGAGTAGCCATCTCGAATTAAACGAGATCCAGATATAATGTTCATGCTCAAACTTGGCACTAAATAACAATTATTGAGGTTTAAAACTAATCCCGTAGGTAAATGTAGAGGCAGCGTGCCGACGGCGATCACATTGACCTTGGAACCATTCCCGACGCGCATCGTCACCTCGTCCTTCGCCAGTCTCCGTTTATTCCGCAGCTCCTGCTTTGAGTTACAAATGTGAGCAACTGCACCGGTATCAAATACCCAAGAGCTACTACGAGTACTGGTAAGGTACACATCAATTACATGTATATCACATATACCTTTGGTTTTGCCGGCCTTCTTGTCCGCTAAGTATTTGGGGCAGTTCCGCTTCCAGTGACCACTTCCCTTGCAATAAAAACACTCAGTCTCGGGCTTGGGTCCATTCTTTGGCTTCTTCCCGGCAACTTGCTTACCGGGCGCGGCAACTTCCTTGCCATCCTTCTTGAAGTTCTTTTTACCCTTGACCTTCTTGAACTTAGTGGTTTTATTCACCATCAACACTTGATGCTCCTTCTTGATTTCTACCTCTGCTGATTTCAGCATAGCATATACCTCAGGAATGGTCTTTACCATCCCCTGCATATTGTAGTTCATCACAAAGCTCTTGTAGCTAGGTGGAAGCGACTGGAGGATTCTGTCAATGACCGCTTCAGCCGGGAGATTAACTTCCAGTTGAGTCAAGCGGTTGTGCAACCCAGACATTTTGAGTATGTGCTCACTGACAGAGCCATTTTCCTCCATCTTACAGCTAAAGAATTTATCGGAGACTTCATATCTCTTGACCAGGGCATGAGCTTGGAAAACCATTTTCAGCTCTTCGAACATCTCATATGCTCCATGTCTCTCAAAACGTTTTTGGAGCCCCGGCTCTAAGCTGTAAAGCATGCCGCACTGAACGAGGGAGTAATCATCGCAGCATGACTGCCAAGCGTTCATAACGTCTTGTTCTGCAGGGAGAATAGGTGCGTCACCCAGCGGTGCTCGTAGGACATAATCTTTCTTGGCAGCTATGAGGATGATCCCCAGGTTCCGGACCCAGTCCGTATAGTTGCTACCATCGTCTTTCAGCTTGGTTTTCTCTAGGAACGCGTTGAAGTTGAGGACTACGTTGGCCATTTGATCTACAAGACATATTGTAAATATTTAGACTATGTTCATGATAATAAAGTTCATTTAATCAAATTATTTAATGAACTGCCACTTAGATAGACATCCCTCTTCTAGTCATCTAAGTATTACATGATCCGAGTCAACTAGGCCGTGTCCGATCATCACGTGAGACGGACTAGTCAACATTGGTGAACATCTTCATGTTGATCGTATCTTCTATACGACTCATGCTCGACCTTTCGGTCTTCTGTGTTCCGAGGCCATGTCTGTACATGCTAGGCTCATCAAGTCAACCTAAGTGTTTTGCGTGTGTAAATCTGTCTTACACCCGTTGTATGTGAACGTTAGAATCTATCACACCCGATCATCACGTGGTGCTTCAAAACAACGAACTGTCGCAACGGTGCACAGTTAGGGAGAACACTTTCTTGAAATTATTTTGAGGGATCATCTTATTTACTACCGTCGTTCTAAGTAAACAAGATGCAAAACATGATAAACATCACATGCCATCAAATAATAAACGTGACATGATATGGCCAATATCACATAGCTCCTTCGATCTCCATCTTGGGGCTCCATGATCATCTTGTCACCGGCTTGACACCATGATCTTCGTCATCATGATCTTCATCATCGTGTCTCCATGAAGTTGCTCGCCAACTATTACTTCTACTACTATGGCTAACGCGTTTAGCAATAAAGTAAAGTAATTTACATGGCATTTCTCAATGACACGCAGGTCATACAAAATTAAAGACAACTCCTATGGCTCCTGCCGGTTGTCATACTCATCGACATGCAAGTCGTGATTCCTATTACAATAGCATGAACATCTCATACATCACATATAGATCATTCATCATTCATCACAACTTTGGCCATATCATATCACAAAGCACTTGCTGCAAAAACAAGTTAGACGTCCTCTAATTGTTGTTGCAAGTTTTACATGGCTGAATTAGGGTTCTAGCAAGAACGTTTTCTTACCTACGTGAAAACCACAACGTGATTTGTCAACTTCTATTTAACCTTCATAAGGACCCTTTTCATCGAATCCGCTCCAACTAAAGTGGGAGAGACAGACACCCGCCAGCCACCTTATGCAACTAGTGCATGTTAGTCGGTGGAACCGGTCTCATGTAAGCGTACGTGTAAGGTTGGTCCGGGCCGCTTCATCCCACAATACCGCTGAAGCAAGATAAGACTAGTAGCGGCAAGAAGAGTTGACAACATCTACGCCCACAACAAATTGTGTTCTACTCGTGCAATAGAGAACTACGCATAGACCTAGCTCATGATGCCACTTTTGGGGAACGTTGCAGAAAATTAAAAATTTTCCTACGGTTTCACCAAGATCCATCTATGAGTTCATCTAGCAACGAGTCATGGGAGAGAGAGATTGCATCTACATACCACTTTGTAGATCGCGAGCGGAAGCGTTCAACGAACGGGGATGAAGTAGTCGTACACACCATGATCCAAATCACCGGAGATCTTAGCACCGAAAGCACGGCACCTCCGCGTTCAACACACGTACGGTCAGCGTAACGTCTCCTTCTTCTTGATCCAGCAAGGCAAAGGAGAGGTTGGGGAAGAAGACTCCAGCAGCAGCACGACGGCGTGGTGATGGTGGAGCCGCAGTACTCCGACAGGGCTTCGCCGAGCTCTTACGGAGGAGGAAGAGGTGTTGGAGAGGGAGAGGGAGGCGCCAGGGCATAGGGTGCGCAGCCCCCCTCCCCTTCCCCCCTTTATATAGGCCTCTGGGGGGGGCACCAGCCCTGGGAGATCTGATCTCCCAAGGGGGGCGGCGGCCAGGGAGGTTTCCCTCCCCCCAAGCCATCTAGGAGGTGCCTTCCACCACTAGGACTCCTCCCTTTTGGAACCCTAGGCGCATGGGCCCCTTTGGGGCTGGTTCCCCTTGGCCCATGCAGGCCAAGGCGCACCCCCTAAGGCCCATGTGGCCCACCGGGGCAGGTGGCCCCACCTGGTGGACCCCCAGGACCCCTCCGGTGGTCCCGGTACAATACCGATAACACCGAAACTTGTCCCGATGGCCGAAATAGCACTTCCTATATATAATTCTTTACCTCCGGACCATTCCGGAACTCCTCGTGACGTCCGAGATCTCATCCGGGACTCCGAACAACATTCGGGTTACTGCATATACATATCTTCACAACCCTAGCGTCACCGAACCTTAAGTGTGTAAACCCTACGGGTTCGGGAGACATGCAGTCATGACCGAGACGGCTCTCGGGCAATAACCAACAGCGGGATCTGGATACCCACGTTGGCTCCCACATGCTCCACGATGATCTCATCGGATGAACCACGATGTCGAGGATTCAATTAATCCCGTATACGATTCCCTTTGTCAATCGGTATTTTACTTGCCCGAGATTCGATCGTCGGTATCCCAATACCTTGTTCAATCTCGTTACTGGCAAGTCACTTTTCTCGTACCGTAATGCATGATCCCGTGATCAAACACTTTGATCACATTGAGCTCATTGTGATGATGCATTACCGAGAGGGCCCGGTGATACCTCTCCGTCAAGCGGAGTGACAAATCCCAGTCTCGATCCATGTCAACCCAACAGACACTTTCAGAGATACCCGTAGTATACCTTTATAGTCACCCAGTTACGTTGTGACGTTTGGCACACCCAAAGCACTCCTACGGTATCCGGGAGTTACACGATCTCATGGTCTAAGGAAAGGATACTTGACATTGGAAAAACTCTAGCAAACGAACTATGCGATCTTATGCTATGTTTAGGATTGGGTCTTGTCCATCACATCATTCTCCTAATGATGTGATCCCATTATCGATGACATCCAATGTCCATAGTCAGGAAACCATGACTATCTGTCGATCAACGAGCTAGTCAACTAGAGGCTCACTAGGGACATATTGTTGTATGTTATTCACACATGTATTACGATTTCCGGATAACACAATTATAGCACGAATAATGACAATTATCATGAATAAGGAAACATAATAATAATGCTTTTATTATTGCCTCTAGGGCATATTTCCAACAGTATAGGATACCGACGATCGAATCTCGGGCAAGTAACATACCGATGACAAAGGGAACAACGTATGTTGTTACGCGGTCTGACCGATAAAGATCTTCGTAGAATATGTAGGAACCAATATGAGCATGCAGGTTCCACTATTGGTTATTGACCGGAGACGTGTCTCGGTCATGTCTACATTGTTCTCGAACCGTACGGTCCGCACGCTTAACGTTACGAAGACAGTTTCATTATGAGTTTATGTATTTTGATGTACCGAAGGTTGTTCGGTGTCCCGGATGTGATCACGGACATGACGAGGAATCTCGAAATGGTCGAAACATAAAGATCGATATACTGGACGATTATATTCGGACACCGGAAGTGTTCCGGGTGATTTCGGAGAAAACCGTAGTGCCGGAGGGGTTACCGGAACCCCCCGGGGAAGTATTGGGCTTAGTGGGCCTGAGGGGAGAGACAGGGCAGCAGCCCAGGAGGTGCCCTCCCCCCATGAGGAGTCCGAATTGGACTAGGGAGGGGGGCGCGGCCCCTCTTTCCCTCTCCCTCTCCCTCTCTTTCCTTCCCCCTCTCTCTTCCTAGTTGGACTAGGAAAGGGGAGTCCTACTCCCACTAGGAGGAGGACTCCCCCTCCCTTTGGCGCGCCCCATAGGGCCGGCCGGCCTCCCCCCCTTGATCCTTTATATACGGGGGCAGGGGGGCACCCTAGAATACACAAGTTGATCTTCGTGATCGTTCCTTAGCCGTGTGCGGTGCCCCCCTCCACGATATTACACCTCGATCATATTGTAGCGGTGCTTAGGCGAAGCCCTGCGATGGTTGAACATCAAGATCGTCACCACGCCGTCGTGCTGATGGAACTCCTCCCCGAAGCTTTGCTGGATCGGAGCCCGGGGAGCGTCATCGAGCTGAACGTGTGCCAAGAACTCGGAGGTGCCGGAGTAACGGTGCTTGGATCGGTTGGACCGGGAAGACGTACGACTACTTCCTCTATGTTGTGTTAACGCTTCCGCTTCGGTCTACGAGGATACGTAGACAACACTCTCCCCTCTCGTTGCTATGCATCACCATGATCTTGTGTGTGCGTAGGAATTTTTTTGAAATTACTACGTTCCCCAACAATTCCAGTCTAATCCTAGTTTTTGAAGGGTTTCCTCGTAAATGAGGTTCAATCCGCTGCCTCCATCCATGAGTAGCTTGGTGAGGCGAAAGCCGTCCACTATTGGACTGAGGACCAATGCAGCTGGTGCTCGGGCTGTTCGGAATTTAGGTTCATCGCTTGCGTTGAAGGTAATAGTTGTGTCGCTCCATGGGTTTATTGTTGCTACCTGATAGACTTCGGCAAGGCCGCGGAGTGTTCTTTTTCGCATATTGTTTGATGCGAAAGTCTCGAAGACTGTGAGAACGGTACTGGTGTCCCCGGGATGGCTTTCTGCGGCCTCCGAAATTAAGAGGTCCTCGCCTATTTTGGCCACCTGCCGGAGTAACCAACATGCTCTAAGGCTGTGAGTTGGTGTGCCGTCCTCTGTACTATGAATTTTACAGGGTCCATCAAGCCATCTTTCCAGTACGGTTCCATGCTCTGTAGAGGATTTTGGTTTTTTGGTGTTTAACCCGGGTGTCTTACGATGATGCACCCTCTTAGTTCGGACGAGATTGCTATTCAGGGCCGGATTATCCCAAAATTTTATTGCGGTTTTCCAAGCGCTTTCCATCGCACAGTACTTTTGTACTATGGACGCCAAGTCAGCGAAGCGTGTAATATCACGACGACTTATGGCGTTAAGGATTCCCTCATCCGTGCAATTACTTCAGAAGTTTGAGATTGCGTCTCCCTCGCGGCAGTCCTTTATCCTGTTCATAACCAGGAGGAATCTGGCCCAGTAATGATGTACTGTTTCCTCGGGCTTTTGCCTGATTTGGGAGAGATCGCTTATGTTCGGGAGGGCGGGTGGCATTGAATCTGAAACCTCACCCGGTCTAAGATTCAGAGGCCGAAGAGCTTCTGAACTCTGAAGTTCGGATTCTTGGATGTTGTCCAATGAGTCTAGCCCGTTGCCTGATTCTATGCTCAGGTCTTGAGTTACATCCTCCCCTCCGCGGGTATCCGGCTTGGAGGGGTCGGGAATTCGGACGTAGCTAGTCCTTAAAATAGATGAAGGGTCGCCGCACTGCGCCTCCACCACGGCGACGTGGTGGGTGACTTGGGGAGAGTTAATTTCTCTTAGATTGGGTTTAAGCCCAACCTGGTCATAATCCGTGGCGACCCCCAGGGCGGCGATGCGATCCAAGAGCTCATTTACGGAAGTGAGCTCCATCGGATCTAGCTGCTCGACAAGTTCCGAGCTGACATGAAGGTTGCTTTTGATGACCCGAGAGGTCACCGTTGGAGCAACGGCCGAACAGACGGTCATGAGGAAACCACCTAGCCGGAGAGTTTGGCCGACAGCCAAGGCTCCCTTAACGACGGCGCCGTCTTTAAAGACGGGAGGAGGCATCCTTCCTGATTGCAACGATACAGTGAAACTCTCAATGAAAGCACCAATGTCGGTGTCAAAACCGGCGGATCTCGGGTAGGGGGTCCTGAACTATGCGTCTAGGCGGATGGTAATAGGAGACAAGGGACAAAATGTTTTACCCAGGTTCGGGCCCTCTTGATGGAGGTAAAAGCCTACATCCTGCTTGATTAATATTGATGATATGGGTAGTACAAGAGTAGATCTACCATGAGATCAAGGAGGCTAAACCCTAGAAGCTAGCCTACGGTATGATTGTTGTATGTTGGAGTTATTGTCCTACGGACTAAAACCCTCCGGTTTATATAGACACCGGATAGGGTTAGGGTTACACAAAGTCAGTTACAATGGTAGGAGATCTTGAATATCGCATCGCCAAGCTTGCCTTCCACGCCAAGGAAAGTCCTTTCCGGACACGAGACGAAGTCTTCAATCTTGTATCTTCATAGTCCAGGAGTCCGGCTGAAGGTATAGTTCGGCTATCCGAACACCCCCTAATCCAGGACACCCTCAACGCCCCTCCAACTCTTGATCCAGAAAGTGTTGAGGGAGAGTTTCGTCAGCACAACGGCGTTGTGACGGTGAAGGTGTTCCATGCAGGGCTTCGCATAAGCACTATGACAATATGATTGGAGGAGTAAACTATGGAGGGGGGCACCGCACACGGCTAAGAGAACAATTGATGTGCTTTAATGTGCCCCCTGCCCCCGTATATAAAGGAGGAAGCCGGCCACAAGGGGCGCGCCATGGGGGGGAAACCAACTAGGACTCCAAGTCCTATTCGCCCCCTTCCTTCTTACGGAGGGGGAAAGGCGGAAGGAGAGGAGAGGGAGAAGGAAAGGGGGTGTCGGTGTCAAAACCAGCGGATCTCGGGTAGAGGGTCCCGAACTGTGCGTCTAGGCCGGATGGTAACAGGAGACACGGGACACGAAGTTTACCCAGGTTCGGGCCCTCTCGATGGAGGTAAAACCCTACTCCTGCTTGGTTAATATTGATGATATGGTAAGTACAAGAGTAGATATACCACAAGATCAAGGAGGCTAAACCCTAGAAGCTAGCCTATGGTATGATTGTTGTATGATGAAGTTGTCCTACGGAATAAAACCCTCCGGTTTATATAGACACCGGATAGGGTTAGGGTTACACAAAGTCGGTTACAATGGTAGGAGATCTTGAATATCCGCATCGCCAAGCTTGCCTTCCACGCCAAGGAAAGTCCCTTCCGGACACGGGACGAAGTCTTTAATCTTGTATCTTCATAGTCCTGGAGTCTGGCTGAAGGTATTGTCCGGCTATCCGAACACCCCCTAATCCAGGACTCCCTCAGTAGCCCCCGAACCAGGCTTCAATGACGACGAGTCCGGCGCGCAGATTATCTTCGGCATTGCAAGGCGGGTTCTTCTCCAAATTCTGTGTACCTGTTGAAATAATGTCCGATTTTTGTAATGTAGCGCTCCTTGGCTTCTACGCCCAATAATGGCCGTCTTCCACGTGTCAAACGAATGCAAAAAGCCGGAGCGTTTTTACATCCACACCCCTAGCCGCATAAACGAGCTGCCTATTTAACGGGATGAGGATCAAGATCCAAACCACATCTTCTCCTCTCCGCGAGTAATCATCAGAGCGCCTCCAGCAAAGGTCCATTCCAGCATGGCCAGCTGTCGCAGCTCCTCCTCTCGCCCTTCCAGTCCTAAACCTGGAGACTGGGAGAGTTGCTCCATCCCGCACATCGAGTTAGTGTCGTTTCAGGCCAAGGGATTTCTCTGTCGGTGTCAAAACCGGCGAATTTCGGGTAGGGGGTCCCGAACTGTGCGTCAAGGTCGGATGGTAACAGGAGACAAGGGACACTTTATTTTACCCAGGTTCAGGCCCTCTCGATGGAGGTGAAACCCTACTCCTGCTAGATTAGTATTGATGATATGGGTAGTACAAGAGTAGATCTACCACGAGATGAAGGAGGCTAAACCCTAGAAGCTAGCCTATGGTATGATTGTGTATGATGATGGTTGTCCTACGGACTACAACCCTCCGGTTTATATAGACACCGGATAGGGCTAGGGTTACACAGAGTCGGTTACAATGGTAGGAGATCTTGAATATCCGCACGCCTAGCTTGCCTTCCACGCCAAGAAAAGATCCTTCCGGACACGGGACGAAGTCTTCAATCTTGTATCTTCATAGTCCTGGAGTCCGGCTGAAGGTATAGTCCGGCTATCCGAACACCCCCTAATCCAGGACTCCCTCAGTAGCCCCTGAACCAGGCTTCAATGACGACGAGTCCGGCGCGCTGATTGTCTTCGGCATTGCAAGGCGGGTTCCTCCTCCAAGTTCTTCAAGAAGATTACAAACACCAAAAATAGTGTCCGGCTCTACAAAATAAGTTTCCACATATTGCCATATAGAGAATAATATTAACACAAATCAAATCTGTTGACGTATTCCGCAGTGCGTCGTAACACTGCGGCCAAGCTCTTTATATAAATTGTTTTCATTGTTCCACCTCAGCGTGTCTAGCGAGGCGGTTTCCTTGGCACGTCTTGTCAAAGCAGAGATCGTGTGCCCCTTTTAACGGGATTCTCATCAATACGGACGTGGGCAACCCAACCGCGCCATTCACCACGGCGCTTGGGAGGCAAGCGGTTTTATTAGGTAGGTGGGGATGCCTAACCGCACCCGCTTGTATAAAGGGATAAGGATTCACCCTTTTAACCTAGGCCTTCTTCCTCCTTTGCCAATCCATCTCTCGCGCACTCAAGCTCCAACGCCCAAGTCCGCTCTTCCTTCCTCAACCTTCTCCAACAATGTCCGGAGTGGGAGGCAAATGGATGGCCTCCTCCTTTACGGAGCCCCAAGTAAAAAAGCTAAGGAAAGCCGGATACTTGTCCAAGGAGATCCCGCATCGGCTTCCTGAGAAGGGGCAGCTTCTTCCTACCCCAGGGCCCCATGAGAGGGTAGTTTTTCTTCCCCACTTTCTCCTCGGACTGGGCTTTCCACTTCACCCATTTGTCCGGGGGCTCATGTTCTACTACGGCCTGGATTTCCACGATCTGGCCCCGAACTTTGTCCTCAACATCTCGGCGTTTATCGTCGTGTGTGAGGCCTTTCTCCGCGTCGGCCCCCACTTCGGCATCTGGCTCAAGACCTTCAACGTCAAGCCCAAGGTGGTGTCCGGCACCCAGGCAGAGTGCGGAGGCGCTATGGCCGGCAAGATGGCCAACGTCCTCTGGTTCGATGGCTCCTGTGTGGAGTCCCTAAAGGGGTGGCAGGCCGGGTGGTCTTACATCACCGAGCCACGCGATCCGGAATGGGTCGCAGCCCCCGAGTTCAGATCCGGACCCCCCATGCGGCTCATGTCCTGGAAAGAGACGAGCCTGTCGTGGGGCAACGAGGAAGAAGTGACTGGGTTGCAAACGTGCATCCAGTCCCTGGTGAACAAGCCAATCTGGCTGATCAATGTGATCCAGGTCATGCTCGTTCGCCGGATCCTCCCGTGCCAACAACGGGATTTTACTTTGTGGGAATTCGACCCGGCGCAGGACCAAACCCTCAGTAGGCTCTTTGACACGACGTATGAAGACGTCTGGAAGGTGCTCACCAAAGGCGCCGAGTCCCCCACATCCGCTTCCGAGGACCGCGGATACAGCTCGCAGCGTCATGCCAGCGAGGTGAGCTATCTATACCTTTGACAGGTTTGTTAAGCTCTTCTTCATAGATTAACTCTATGCGGGATCTAAACTCCCTTTACCTTTGACAGGCTTGGCAGGCTGTGTCCGGACCAATTAACTGTCCGGCTCCCCTGCCCGAAGACCCAGCCCCAGCTCTCTTGGTGAAGCTGATGGCTCCGGCACCTTATGTGGTGCCGGAGAAGAAGGCCAAGAAGAAGAAAACCACCGGGACTCGCAAAAGTTCCCGCAACATGGTGGTGTCGGACTCGTCATCTGACGAGTCCGCGTCGCTCTCCTCTCGTGAAAACGAGGAGGAGCAACAAGAAAGCTCTCCCCCCCCCCCAGCGAGGGGAGAAAAGAAGAAGGCCACCCGAACGGGGGAGGCCGAGGGGTCGAGGAAAAGGAAGACCCCTCCGCCGGACTACTCCCACGACGCCGAAGAGGGCGGAAAGGAGGGGCCGGACAGAACCAAGCGTCCGGCGAAATCGTAAGTATTTATATACCAGAGTGACTCATGATATTCTTTTAACTAATAGTGTGACCCACGCATTTGCGCGGCTAGCTACATATGTTCTATGTTATTATCTATGTTTTTGTGTATTCGTTAGGTCAAATTTGATATGGTAGTAGATTTTTGACATATTTTTCTAACACTATTTACCATTGTCAATTGTCCGAAGATAACAATGTAATCTTCTATATCTAAGACCCACTCATCTACTTTTCTCAACATTTAAGCGTTCCACCTCACCAAGCAACATGCATGGAATAAGGTCCACCTCATAATGATAATCCACCTCGACATGCAAAAATGCATATGAATTTCCATTCTATTTTCAACTGTACATAAGGGAAAGCTACCTCAACTTACAAACATGCATGGGAATTTTCATTCTATTTAATATTAATATTATATAATAAGTCAAACACAATAAATTATATGTATGTTAGTTTGAGTTCTATTTCAAAATATTCATGTTCCATACAACAAATCCTCATTGAAATATTTCAAAATATTCCCGCAATAACATGTGTGGTATCTTCTAGTTATTAGTCTTTATTTAACAAATGTTGCTAAAACACACTCTCAATTACTCTCATTTCTATTAGTTAGTAAATTCTGATATATTTTTACTCAACCCAAAAATCTAATTGAACTTAAGACACTTAGCTGCTTTCAACATTTATTGGTGCTCCCACAAAATAACCGCTCTTTCTACTTACAATATGTTGGTTTATACACACAGAACGACTGTAGCAGTCTTCTCATTTTCTAACATATATCGTACGTCATATGTAGGCGATCCTTCTATGATTTATTGTCCCTAAGTAATCACCTCTATTGCTCCCGGTTTCCATAAGAAATTTATGCATGTTTTTTATAGATAAGAAATTTATGAATGTCAATACAATTAATGCATGCCTATACGCATCCGATGTTGCATATTGGTACTTTCTTGCAGAAGGATGAACCGCACATTTGTGTTGCTAAAAGATAGCCTGGTTGTCACATATTGCTATTTGGCATGTCGGTCATCAGGTTGACACTTAAGCACTATAGAAAACATTGTGACGGAAATACATATTAGATAAAAAAAAGAAACTTTTTGTTATTTTGGATGCTACTTATTTCCCACAATGCTAACTATATCCTCTTTATAAGCATTGATGAAGTATTAAAATGTTGAAAAATAGTGTATAGCTTATCCGTCCTAGAAAATGATCGGAGTACATTAGTTTTTCTATTAAGTTTGATCGGTCGTTAGTATCAAAAGCATTGTGCGCCTACGGAAAAACTGTTGTACCGTTGTTGGTTGTCCGTCATGAATAACCATAAACTTTGATCTTAATAAACTCCATGTTGTTGTTGTCCAGACGCTCTTTGTGTTGGTATATATATATATATATATATATATATATATATATATATATATATATATATATATATATATATATATATATATATATATATATATGTATATATTTCCTAATAAACCTCTACACAGACATGGAATGTGTATCTATATGTACTATTAACAATTATTCCGAGTTTAGTATATCTCTTCATAAATCTTTGCACAGACGTGCAATGAGCATCTGTTTGTACCAATAAAATTAATCCAAAATTTAACTTCCAAGCTTAGAAAAAGAAACTGATCTGTATAAAGATGTTAATATTTTATAATAGTTGATCACGACTAAACTTTGGTGGTAATAAAGTCCATCTTGCTGTTGTCCAGCGTCTCTTTGTGTTGGTGTATATATATTTCTTAATAAACATCTACACAGGCGTGCAATGTGTGTATATATGTACTGCTAACAATTATCCTGAATTTAGTACATTTCTTCATAAATCTCTGGACAGACGTGCGATGAGCAGATGTTTGTACCAATAAAAATAATCCAAAATTTAATTTTCAAGCTTAGAAAAAGAAACTGGACTATATAAAACTAAGAATATTTTATAATAGTCGGTCATGACGTTGACCATAGCAGATGTGGATTATCTAAATCTATGGATTAAATATTTTTAGCATATGTGGACAAACGTGATGGCTTGTTTGTCTTCTGTCTTAATTATATAATAGATAGATGCGCGTCTTTTCCTAATATCGCTCGTAATTTATGCAGCCCGCCCCGGGCCGAACTCGACGATTCGTCGAGCGGCTACCTGGATTCATCGGACGTGGACTCTGTTCCGCCCGCTGTCTCCCCCTGCAGGGCGGACGACGCCGAAGCGGCGTCCCGCCAAGCTCCAGGGCAGGAGGAGATAGTCCTGGAGGAGCCGCAAGGCAATCCTCCGGACCCTAGGAGTAAAGGGGATGAAACCCCCCACGGCTCCAAGTCCGGCTTTGTGCCGGACACCGCGCCGGGCTCGACAGTCCTGGTCCGCGGTGGGCGAACTCCTTCCAAGAGGAGTAAGCCGTCTGAGCCGGCAGCCTCCGTCCAACCGGAGGCGCCGGACAATCTGCTGGAGGTGCTTGAGGGCGCCGCCATCGATGAGGAGCACCGTACTGTTATGAGTATGGTGATCCAAAGGGTTCAGTCCGCCAAAAGCGGACTGACTGAAGCTTGCACTAGCCTTCTAACAGGCTTCGAGGTAAGTAAAAATATGTCAAATTATTTACCGCATAGATAGTAGCCCATGATGCTCTGTTCGGTGTTTGGAAAGAAAAGCCGAATAGAGGATCTAGTAATATTCGCAGGAGTCTAACAACAAAAAGTCAAATATGCGTATGCAGGCTTCGCTGTTGTCCACCGCCGCACTGACTGCGCAGGTGGATGTCCTTAAAAAGGACCTCGGGCGGACCGAGCAAGAGCTCGGGCTTGCCAAACGGCAGCTCGAGGAGAAAGAAGGTAAGAAATACCCTAAAAAAAGAAAAAAGGTGCCTATAGAGAGGCTCGATTGCAGAAAGAAATAACAGGATTTTACTTCTTATTGTAGGGGCCACAACCGAGGTGGCAACCCTGAAGCAGGCGCTGGCTGAGGCCGAAAAGAAAATGGCCAAGGAGCGCGCAGAGCGAGAAAGGCTTGGGGTTCAAGTCGGCGAGGTGCAGCAAGAGCTGCAAGCTCTCATGAAAAAACATGAGAGTTTGGAGCTTGAGTCAAAAGCGCAAGCATCCGAACTCGCGTCGGCCCTTGAGACCGCCAAGAGTGCCAAGGCCAAAGCCCAAAAGGCCCTCCAAGAGTTGGAGGAGGTGAAAAAGATAGCAACGGGTAAAGCATTCTCAATGCAAAGTAGGAATATAAAAGTAAATTACCTGTTACTTACCCGAATCCGGAGTTCTCCAGGGGCGTTCGCCGATCTTCCACGCAGCGTATCCGCCGCCGCCGCGTTCTACCGAGCTGAAGAGGGCAGCTCGACGGAGAGTGTGTTCTGGTCTCAGTATTCTGAGGCCGGACACCCTGTGCCTTTGAGCGATGAGCTGAAACAGCTGGTCGAGCTCCACAAGGCGGCCTAACAGGCCATGAAGGGCTTACTAGTTCGGCTGTGGCCTGGAGCGGCCCTGCCTGGGAGCTATTTCGGGCTAGTGCGGCGGCTGGTGGAGGCCTGTCCACGGCTTGAGGTCATCAAGCGCTCCGCCTGCATTGAGGGTGCCCGGAGGGCCCTTGCCCGTGTAAGGGTACACTAGGGTAAGCTGGACGGAGAGAAGCTGGTGAAGGACGGGCCGCCGTCGGGGAAGGAGCATCGCAAGCCCGAGAACTACTACAAGGAAGTTCTTGCTGGAGCCCGCCTTGTCGCGGATGAATGTACTAAAGATGTAGTATTTGAATGAACTCGCTCGTTTGTATCGTGTGCGCTGAAAACTTGTTCATATGCGCTAAGCAATGCTTATTGAATTTAAAATATTATTTTCTATGCGGCCATTTATCAAAAATTGAGAGATGGCCAGTCGTCGGCTTCTGCCCCCATGCCACTAGTGCTGGGGTGTTCGGGATAAACCTAAGGGCTCTTGTTCCCATAGTTGGGTCCTTTGAGGGAGGCGCTCAGCACAACGAACCAGGCAATCGGACTATAATGCTTGAACACTCTCACTTAGCCATAGAACATTATAATTTTAAATTTCGGCGAAGCCCCTAGTTCGGAAGGCCGAATTCGGGGCGCTATCCACGCCTTTGGCCGGACATAGCCAGCTCCTCGCTCAAAGCGGCATAAGTCTTTAAGGACTCAAAAAAACCTCTCGAACAGCGACCGGTCTCACGCCTTATCATGACAGTCTGTTTTAGCTTTCTCCACTGAGGTGCTTAACCCACCTGAACTGGGGCACAATCGCAGTGGTTCTCCTAGTGCTACCTTAGCCAATATAGCGGAACGTAAGACACCAAAACATAGGAGCCGGGCAAACCCAACATGTGACCAAAATCATGATTCGGAGCCGATGCATATAGTGCTATATGTTCGGGGTGCCGCACTTGTGAAAGTGTACGGACTTCTCACACCAGATAGAAGGGTAATGAAGCCCCTGGCGTGTTTTGCCGTACCATGGTGTACGGTTGCGATCATGTTTTTTTAATGAACATATATATTAAAAGAGGACAACGCAAGAAATAGGCGAAAAGCTATGCATTGTTTATAGAGAGGCTATTTATCAAAGCCGAACGATACAAGTAGTGCGATAAGCAAAAAATATATTAGACTATTTAACATGTCCTGACCAGGCGCAGGCCGCGGAATTTAGGAACAGATATATCGCTCGAAATAGAGACCACCTGAGAGTTCCGTAATGCGGCGTAGCTTTGTCTGCTTCCCTTGGTCTTGCATCGTCTGTGCGGCAGCAAAGCCGAACAGGTTATCCAGAGTGTGGAGTCCTGAAAGTAAAAAAAGATCCGGCAGCCCCTAGTACGTTTGACGCCGTATTGTAAGCATGTCGTTAATGTGCCCCTCCCCCTGTGCCCATGGAATTTCGAGGGCGTAACTGTGTACTCGAGGTACTAGCTCCGCTATGTTGCGATGGCTGGGGTTGGGGCCGTATTGCTACGCTTGCTCCGAACATGCCAGGCGGTCTTGTTGAAGGTTACTCCGGGCGCGCTTTGCATTGTCCGGCTTTTTAACGGTCGGACTGGAGAGTTGCCTTGAAAGGCTGCTTTGTACTACCGCTGCGAGGGCCGCCGTGTGCTCCTCTGTATGGATGGACCGTTCTGTGTTTCCGTTGACCGTAATTACTCCTCGAGGGCCTGGCATCTTGAGCTTGAGATATGCGTAGTGAGGCACCGCATTGAATTTAGCGAATGCGGTTCGTCCGAGCAGGGCGTGATAGCCACTGCGGAACGGGACTATATCGAAGATTAACTCTTTGCTTCGGAAGTTATCCGGAGATCCGAAGACCACATCAAGTGTTACCGAGCCTGTGCAATTGGCCTCTACACCTGGTATGACGCCTTTAAAGGTCGTCCTTGTGGGCTTGATCCTTGATGGATCTATGCCCATTTTCTGCATTGTATCCTGATAAAGCAGGTTCAGGCTACTGCCGCCGTCCATGAGGACTCTTGTGAGATGAAATCCGTCAATGATTGGGTCAAGAACCAATGCGGCAAAAACCGCCGTGACGGATGCTAGTGGGGTGGTCCCTTCGATCAAAAGTGATCGGGCAGGAGGACCATGGGTTGAACTTTGGGGCGACTGGCTCCATCGCGTATACGTCCCGTAGCGCATGCTTCCGCTCCCTCTTGGGAATGTGGGTCCCGTATATCATGTTCACCGTCCGCACTTGTGGGGGAAACCCCTTCTGTCCATTGTTGTTCGGCGGCCTGGGCTCCTCCTCGTCGTCGCTGTCCAGCCCCTTGTCTTGGTGTTCGGCTCTTAACTTGCCTGCCTGCTTAAACACCCAACAATCCATGTTGGTGTGATTGGCTGGCCTTTCGGGGGTGCCATGAATCTGGCACGAGCGGTCGAGTATCCGGTCCAAACTGGACGGGCCCTTGGTATTCTTTTTAAATGGCTTTTTCCGCTGACCGGATTTATGGCCTCTGAATCCGGCATTTACTGCCGTATCTTCATTACTGTCGCTGCTAACATGGCGCTTTTGCTTATTTCGACGTGTCCTGCCACTTTTGTCCTTGGTATCCGAATTACCAGGGTTCTTCGATAAGTTATTGCTACGAGGTAGCCAGCTATCTTCTCCCGTGCAAAAGCGGGTCATGAGTGTCGTGAGGTCTGCCATAGATTTCGGCTTTTCCTGTCCCAGGTGCCGGGCAAGCCACTCGGCGCGGATGTTATGTTTGAAGGCTGCTAGGGCCTCTGCGTCCGGACAATCGACTATCTGATTTTTCTCTGTAAGGAATCGTGTCCAGAATTGCCTGGACGATTCTTCTGGCTGCTGAATTATGTGGCTTAGGTCGTCAGCGTCCGATGGCCGCACATAGGTCCCCTGGAAATTGTCGAGGAATTCGGCTTCCAGGTCTTCCCAAGAACCGATTGAGTTCGCTGGTAGGCTGTTAAGCCAGTGCCGGGCTGGTCCCTTGAGCTTAAGGGGGAGATATTTAATGGCATGTAGATCGTCGCCACGTGCCATGTGGATGTGAAGGAGATACTCCTCAATCCATACTGCAGGATCTGTCGTACCATCGTACGACTCGATGTTGACGGGTTTGAAACCCTCTGGGATTTTATAATGCATTACTTCATCTGTGAAGCATAGTGGGTGTGCGGCTCGGAAGAGCTATGCCTGTTGTGTTCGGCCTGGTCGGATTTGTTGTGTCCGGAGTGAAGATCATCACGTGTCGTCGGGCGTCCGCGCGATCCATAGATCGATCTTGTTTGCCTTGCAGGTCTGTCTCATTTTCAGTACGTCTCGCAGGTCTGGCTCATTTTCCCGTGCCTTAGTTGAGCGGCACCGGGGCATGGCTTGTTTAGAGGTTCGACAGGCCTCTCTGTCGCGGCCGCGAGGTGGCCGGTCTGCCATGTCATGCATTGGTAATGTAGGTATTTCCCCCTCTGATTGGGGTAGCGGCCTGCGCTTAGGATAATTTTTGGAGGGGCGCTCGAGTTCGTACTCTTCGGCCGCAAGGACTTCAGTCCATCTGTCAGCTATCAAATCTTGATCAGCTCTAAGCTGTTGCTTCTTTTTCTTTAGGCTATTCGCCGTGGCTAGAAGCCTGCGTTTAATGCTCTTGTTCGGCGGGGTCTGATGGTACGACGAATTCGTCATCGTCGAGGCTTGCCTCGTCTTCGGAGGGAGGCATGTAGTTATCATCCTCAACCTCTCGCTCTGCCGCTCTCTCATGAGGGCTGGCTTCTCCATCTTCCTGCGCCGAATCTTGCTGGATTTGGTGTTCTTCGGCGCTATCCGGGGTAGTATTATCTCCCGTGCCGGAATCACAGTTTCTGTGGCGGGATTTAGAGCGGCGCCGTTGACGCCGACCATTTGGCTGTTTTTTCGAGGTGTCATCCTCCGCTGTTCCATCGCCATCTCCATCCTTTGGAGCGTCCGCCATATATATGTCATATGACGAGGTGGCGGTCCAGCGCCCTACAGGTGCTGGTTCTTGTTCGTCTCCTCCTTCGTCGTCCATACCGTCGAAGTCTTCGGAGCCGAAGTCACGTATGTCGGTTAAATCATCGACAGCGGCTATTAAGTGGGTGGTGGGTGGGCTTTGAATTTCTTCGTCGTCCGAATCCCAACCTCGCAGACCATAGTCCGGCCTGGGCTCTCCTGATAGAGAGAGAGACTTGAGAGAATTCAGGATATCACCGAAAGGTGAGTGCTGAAAGATGTCCGCGACGGTGAACTCCATTGTAGGCGCCCAATCGGATTCGATCGGCTGGGGCACGGGAGGCCCGGAGTTCAGAGAAGAATCCGACTCCTTGGAGTCATGGGCCGTGCGGAGTACGGGGCTGGCGTTCGGCTCGATCGCCTTCAAGATCGCAGCCCCCGAGGTGACGTCCAACCGTTCATCCTCAAAGAACGCAGCGGGCTCCGAGTCGAGGATCGGGGCTGGTGCGTGTGCGGCCTCCAGGGCACTATTCGGAGCCAGAGCTATATCCTTCTGTCCGTGTCAAAACCGGCGGATCTCGGGTAGGGGGTCCCGAACTGTGCGTCAAGGTCGGATGGTAACAGGAGACAAGGGACACTTTAGTTTACCCAGGTTCGGGCCCTCTCGATGGAGGTAAAACCCTACTCCTGCTAGATTAATATTGATGATATGGGTAGTACAAGAGTAGATCTACCACGAGATCAAGGAGGCTAAACCCTAGAAGCTAGCCTATGAGTATGATGATCGTTATGATGATTGTGATGATCGTCCTGCGGACTACAACCCTTCGGTTTATATAGACACTGGATAGGGTTAGGGTTACACAGAGTCGGTTACATTGGTAGGAGATCTTGAATATCCACATGCCTAGCTTGCCTTCCACGCCAAGGAAAGAACCTTCCATACACGGGACGAAGTCTTCAATCTTGTATATTCTTAGTCCTGGAGTCCGGCTGAAGGTATAGTCCGGCTATCCGAACACCCCCTAATCCAGGACTCCCTCAGTAGCCCCTGAACCAGGTTTCAATGACGACGAGTCCGACGCGCAAATTGTCTTCGGCATTGCAAGGCGGGTTCCTCCTCCAAGTTCTTCAAGAAGATAATAAACACCAAAAATAGTGTCTGGCTCTGCAAAACAAGTTTCCACGTATTGCCATATAGAGAATAATACAAACACAAATCAAATCTGCTGACGTATTCCGCAGTGCGTCATAGCACTGCGACCAAGCCTTCTGTATGGATTATTTTTTGTTGTTCCACCGCGGCACGTTCAACGAGGCGGTTTCCTTGGCACGTCTTGTCGAAGCAGAGATCGTGTGCCCCTTTTAACGGGATTCTCATTAATACGGACGTGGGTAACGCAACCGTGCCCGTTGGCACGTCCTGCCTTAATTAAAGGCTAGTCCAAGACGGTTACGGGGAGGGCTCCTGGTATTCTGCCTCTTATAAAGAGACCGAGGCCCTGCTCCCTTCTTGTGCTCTCAAAACAAGCTCGCCCACCGCCTCGAGTTCCAACACTCCAGGCTTCCAGATTTCAGGCGCACCGGACCTTCGACAATGTCCGGTTCCAATTGTCAAGGCCAATGGATGCCCTCCTCTGTTACGGAGGAAGACGTATCAAGGTTGAGGGAAGCTAGGTACCTGACCAGCGAGATTCCGCACAGGTTGCCTGCCCAAGGACAGGCGATCCCAAGCCCTCAGCCCAGCGAGAGCGTAGTATTCATCTCTCACTTCCTTCGGGGATTAGGCTTCCCAACGGATCCTTTCGTAAGGGGGCTGATGTTTTATTACGGGCTGGAATTCCATGACCTAGCTCCGGAGTCCATCCTCCATATCTCCTCGTTCATTGTTGTGTGCGAAGCGTTCCTCCATATCACCCCTCACTTCGGATTATGGCTCAAGACCTTCAAGGTAGAACCGAGGATAATCGAGGGGCGTCACGCAGAGTGCGGAGGCGCTGTTATAAAAAGAAATACCGATGCTCCATGGCCCGAGGGCGCTTTTCAAGAGGAGCTCGGCTCATGGCAACAGGAGTGGTTCTACATCACCTCTCCTCGGGGCACCACTTGGGTGGCGCCTCCAGCCTTTCGCTCAGGCCCCCCACCACGCTTAGCATCGTGGATCAACACAGGGTTAGACCGGGGATTGCCAAAAGACGTTCCCCTGCTGCAGGGCCGCATAAAGGGTCTCTTGAAAGGAGACCTCGACCTGGTCAAGGTGACACAAGTTATGCTGATTCGCCGGACATTGCCCGGCCAACGTCGCCCCCTCCGCTTGTGGGAGTTCAACCCAGAGGGGCCGCGGGTTCTCCGAAATTTCATGGGCGTGACGCCTACGGAGATGTATAAACTGTTCTTCGGATCACCAGAAGTGAGTCCGGGTTTGACCGAGGATGCTGGTTTAAGCCGCAACCGCCCGGATACCAAAGTAGGTGACCCCGCGCACGGACCTTCTATCCTCACAATTGACTTGTTTTTTAACAACACTTCTCCTTTTTATGCAGGAGTGGATAGCGAAGGCGAAGCTGACCGGTGTCCGGCTCCCCTTCCTGAGACCAGGCTAGATCCCGTGCTAGTCAGGATGTTGGAGGTGGCGCCTCTGGATGGAAATGTAGGAGCGGACAAGGAAACCGTGACCTCTTCGAAAGAGGTCATCCCGAAGGGGGGAATCGATGATTCCTCTCCCAAGGGGAAGAAAAGGGCCGCCTCTGACGACCCAGAAGCCATAGCTCCAAAGCGGGGGAAAGAATCCATGTCAGAGGGCCCGATGCCGGGGAGCCCCTTGGCCGAACTAAACCCTCAAAGGGAGCAGGGCTCCAACGAGCCGTAAGTAGAAGGAGAGTTGTTCTTTTAAGAGAAATCCTTGACTTGTATCTGAGAAGTTTTAACCGAAACCTTACCTTGTAGTTCGGACCTCGACCCTTCTCAGCAGAGCTCGTCGTCGAGGGATCTTCTTCCGGAGATGTTGGAGAGCGGAACGCCTCCTCCTTCTATATCGCCTAGCAAGGCGGGCGACGCCGAAGTGTCGTCGCAGAGGATTCCTCCGAATCTGCCAGAGGCAGAAGGTGACCGTGCGGCCCCCCGAGGTTCTCCGCGTCCGGCCTTCGAAGAAGGCCATGGGACGAGTCCAGCACCATCTGGTGTTCGGTCGGAGGAGCTAAAGGTTCTGCTGGGGAGAGCCTCTGTTTCAGAGGAGCATCGTGTGTTGATGAACACGGTGATTGAAAGGATTTCGTCCGCGGAAAGCGGACTGAACGAGGCCGTCAAGAATTTACTGGCGGGCCTTGAGGTACGTTTTAAATAACGAATATTAGTGTTAGTTGCGCGTAATATCGCGCGCCCTGTGTAGATAGTAGCCCCTGAGACTCTGTGCGTCGCAGAGGTGTGCGGCGTGAAGAGGATCTAAATCCCAGGTCCTTTAAGTGGCACCTTTGTATGTAGGTGGTAGATTGTCCGGAGTCAAGCCGGACTCGAGAGTTTGCCGAAATGAAGCGGCAACTTGATGAGGCAGAAGCCGACATCGTGCTTGTTAACAAGCGGCTTATGATGCTCAAGGTATTGAATTTATTTCGCGATTGTTAGTAAGAGGAGCTTCATGTCAATACCTTACCGTGTGTATGCTTGATGCAGATGGTGCGGCTGCCATGGAAGGTCTAAGGGCCGAACTCGCCAAAGCAAAGGAACAAGCCAGAAAAAGCGATGCGGCTGCCGGAAAAGCCCGAGAAGAGCTGAAAGACGAACAGGCTTCCCATTGCCGAAGCAAGGAGGAGATGGCTGATATTGCCGTAAGGTTAAAAAGTGCTACTGACCGTTGCAAGCTTCTTGAAGAGGAAGGTCGAGCAAGGCAGACGGACTTGGAGAAGGCCGTTGCTGACGCCAAGGACGCCCGCTCTGCAATGAGAGCGATAAGGGAAGAGCTACGTCAAGCCGGACTAATTGCGGATGGAAAGCCCTTCCTGCTGCGAAGAAAATTTTGTGATCCGAAGTTCGCCCTGTTGGACCGAGCGTGGAGCGTGAAGGACACCTATCTGGATTTAGCGGCTAGTGCAGCTGATGCGACCAGGTACTTTCAAGATAAGGAAGGTCATGAAGTGGAGAAGCTCTTCTGGTCGCAGTTCACCAATCCAGAGCGTCCACTGGCTGTGGACGATCGCCTGGCCCAATGGGCCGAGCTGAATAGATTGTCCGGACTCGCCATGAAGTACGTCATGGATCACCTGTGTCCGGGGAAATCGAAGCCGAAAAGCTATTTCAGCTTAGTGCAGCAATTTCTTGACGTGGTGCCCCGTGTCGATGCTCTGAAGAGGTCAGCGTGCACAGAGGGCGCTCGGCTGGCTCTTGCCCGTGTCAAGACATACTGGGCAGATATGGAGCCCACCGTTGTTGCGTCCCGAGATTCGGAGAAAGGCCGAATACCTTCCGAGCACTATTTTGAGGAAGTCCTCGAAGGCGCTCGCATAATAGAGACGCAGTGCTCAAAGGATGCTATGTTATGACAACATATGTAATTATAAAACAGTATTTTAATAGAGTGTAGTGGCATATTTTAGACTTGTGCCTTCAAGTATTGAGAACACCTCCTGTGCGGCCGTTAAATATATAAATTCTGAAACATTGCAGTCTATGGCTTCAGCCCCCACGCACATAGTGTGGGGGTGCGCGCAGAAGACGCATTTTCACACTTAACCCAACGTCTTGGTCCTACAAAGGAGGTGATAGCGCATCGGGCTAGGCAACCGGACTATAATGCTTTAACACTTTCACTTAGCCATAGGAGCTTGACAGTGGGACTCTTTAGGTAGCCCTTTAGTGGCGACTGCGTTTACCCGAATTCGGGGCGCATGTGAGCCTGACCGGGAAGCGGCCCTTCGTCAAAACGGAGGAATTCGATAAACCCCTATAACTCATGAGTGGAGACCAGTCTCACGCTACATCATGACAGTCAGTTTTCGGCTTTCTCTACTGAGGTGCTCGCCCGGCCGAACCGGGGCACAATCGCAGTAGTTCTCCTGGTGCTACCTTAGCCGCCAGAACGGAACGTAAGGTTGCCGAACTCAGAAGCCGGGCAACCCAACATGTGACCAAAATCATGACTCAGAGCTGATGCATATAGTGCCAAAACTCGCGACGCCGAACACTCCCTAAGGTGTTCGGTCTTTGTGGATGTATGTGGAACAACACCCTTAAGAAAGAAAAAAGCCCGTCGTGTCCAGGTACGAGCAAGAATTCTGGCGTGGCCACATGCCAAAACGCCATCCTCCTCCTTGGTTATAATGAAATAAACCAGGGGATGTATAACAGCAAGAGACAGTAAAAAAAGGTTTACGCAGGGTCTTAATCTAAAAAGAATCCTTTGGGGCGGGTCCCTACTGCACGTCTGCGCCTGTGTCTCCGCTGTGCCGTGTCCTGGACGGGCGCCGTACGACGTTCATCTGTAAAAGAGAGGAACTAAATTGAAAAAGGGTCGTGCGGGTCAAAAAGGATAACAAAATATAAGAGTAAAAAATAAATGGAGTGGAGCTTTATTGTCTCTGCGTACAGCCCCTGGTATGGCGTACTAAGCCTATATTGATAATGGGCTTGTGCCGAACTCATTGAGTCCGGGTCCGTGGCCTTTAATGACTTACATCGAAAAAGTCCTCTGGCTGGCGAGGCCATTTTATGGTGCAACTGTTTAGGCGGCCGCGCGATCCTCCGTTTGGAGGGCACGTATTTTAGTACGCTCCCTTTAAAGAGATGATGCCACGACGACCGGGCATCTTTAGCGTGAGGGATGCATAATGTGGTATTGCGTTAAAGCGAGCGAAAGCTCCGCGTCCCATTAGTGCTTGATAGCGACTTGAAAATGGGACTACGTGGAAAGTCAGCTTTTCGCGACAAAAGTTATTGGTGGAGCCAAATATGACTACGAGCCGGAGAGAACCCATACAATGGATGTCCGGACCTGGAGCTACCCCTTGAAAGGAGGTTTTACTGTGACGGATTCTTGCTGGGTTTATGCCCATGCGGTGAATTGTATCCTGATATATCAGGTTTAGTCCACTACCGCCGTTCATAAGGACATTGGTAAACTGGAATCCGTCTATTATTGGATTAAGTATCAGGGCAGTCCGGCCTGCGTGTTTGATATTTCGAGAATAATCTAGCTGATGAAAAATGATTGGCTTTAGTGACCAGCGGCGGGACTCCTGAGGGATAGGCTTGAATGTGCGGACCTTTATGGGTGTCCCACGCCTTGTTATGTGAAGTAAGTTCACTGTTTTGACTTCTTGCGGGAAGTTCTTTTGCTTCCTGGTGTTCTACTTTTGGGGTTCGTCTTCTTCTTCACTTGGTGTGTCGAGCCCCTTGTGTTTGGCGTTAAGCTTTCCGGATTGTTTGAAAACCCAACAGTCTCTGTGGGTATGATTAGCAGGCTTCCCAGGAGTACTGTGTATCTGACATATCCTGTCCAGGATTCTCTTTAGCCTGGACGGATCTTCCCTATTATCCCGAGGGGGTGGTTTTGTCTGATTTTGCCGTGAGCCTTTGAATCCGGCATTGACTGCCGTGCTCTTCGGACTTTTTCTTTTGATTCGGCGATGGTCCTTATTTCGTCGCGGTTTCCCGTTTCCATCCCTGATTTCTGATGTACTTGGGTCGCTGGGGCTGCATCGTGCCAACCAGCTGTCCTCTCCTGCGCAAAAGCGGGTCATGAGGCTTGTGAGTGCGGCCATTGTTCTTGGCTTTTCCTGGCCGAGGTGTCTGGCGAGCCATTCGTCTCGGACATTGTGCCTGAAAGCCGCTAGGGCTTCGGCGTCCGGACAATCCACTATTTGATTCTTTTTAGTGAGGAATATGTTCCAGAACTGCCGAGCTGATTCTCCGGGCTGCTGAGTTATGTGAATGAGATCGTCTGCATCCGGGGGTCGGACATAGGTCCCTTGAAAATTTGCTCGGAAAGCATCCTCGAGCTCTTCCCAACTTCCAATTGTGTTTTCGGGAAGGCTTTTAAGCCAGTGCCGGGCTGGCCCTTTAAGCTTAAGAGGTAAATATTTTATGGCGTGGAGATCATCTCCTCTAGCCATGTGTATGTGGAGGATATAATCCTCGATCCAGACTCCAGGGTCTGTTGTTCCATCGTATGCCTCTATGTTGACGGGTTTAAATCCCTCTGGAAATTCATATTCCAGGACCTCATCGGTGAAGCATAGGGGGTGTGCGGCGCCCCTGTATTTGGGTGTGCCAGATTCTGATGGTGGATTTTTTGCATTGCTTGTGAGAGCTTGCTTTCTTGGCCCGTAAATGGACCTGGCTGGGCCATGATGCGAATCCTTGATTGGGTCGCATGCCGCATCAAGGCGGCACCGCTTGCCATTTCGTGGTGGCCGTGGGGTCGTCTATCCGACCGTGTGGCTTTTTTGTTTTTCAAGTGTGGTGGCTCTAAGGCCTCTTGGTCGAATTCGGGCAGTAGCTTTCTCTTCGGGTAGCTTTTGGTGCGGCGGCTCCCGCCGTATTTGTCTGCGGTCTTGATTACTTTGCTCCATCTTGTTCTGAGTGCATCTTCCGCCGTCTTTAGCTCCTGCTTCTGCTTTTTCATGTTACGTGTTGTTGCGACGAGCCTTTCTTGGAGATTCTTCTGCTCCGTGATTTTGTCCGGCGTGGTATCGTCCGGAGTTCTGTTATGGCCGGGGGAGGGCTGTCTGTCCTCTCTATCCATGTTGCCCTGTTCGGACGGCTGTTCTGAGACAAGCTCGTCGTCTACCGGCTCGTCCTGCTCTATGGCTGGGTCTTGATCGAGGCGGGGCTTAGCTCGGCGTTTACGTCGCCGTTTTGAGTGCTTTTCGGAGGGTTTACCCCTCTTTTCGCCTCCTTTTTCCTCATTGTCAGTTTTTTCAGGTGTATCCACCATGAATATGTCATTAGGTGGGGTGGAGGTCCAGTGCCCTATGGGTACTGGTTCCAGTTCATCTCCGTCTTCGTCGTCCATACCGTCGAAGTCTTCGGATCCGAAGTCAAGTATGTCGGTTAAATCATCGACAGTGGCTATTAAGTGGGTGGTGGGTGGGCTTTGAATTTCTTCGTCGTCCGAATCCCAACCTCGCAGGCCGTAGTTCGGCCTGGGCTCTCCTGACAAAGAGAGAGACTTGAGAGAATTCAGTATATCACCGAAAGGTGAGCACTAAAAGATGTCCGCGGCGGTAAACTCCATTAGAGGCGCCCAATCTGATTCGATTGGCAGGGGCGTGGGAGGCCCGGAGTTCGTAAAAGAGTCCGGCTCCTTGGAGTCATGGGCCATGCGGAGTGCGGGGATTGCGTTCGGCTCAATGGCTTTTAAGATCGCAGCCCCCGAGGTGACGTCTAACCGTTCATCCTCACAGGACGCAGCGGGCTCCGAGTCGAGGATCAGGGCCAGGGCGTATGCGGCCTCCAGGACACTGTTCGGAGGCAGAGCTATATCATGCCCCTCGGGATAGTGCGGCGCGCTGTCACGACCGGTTTTTCCGGGCATTAATTTCCAGAAAATAGCCGTTGCGCTCACCAGCCCCGGGATTACTGTTAGCTGATGAGACACCAACTTGATACAGAAATTCCAAGCAAAAGTACAAAATATGTAGTACAAGACCATTGTGGCCTATGAGTACAACAAATGGTTTCTAGTGGTTGAGGACGGAAGCGTTTTGTGGATCACCACGGTTATGGGACTCCATTTCCCACGGGAACAGCTGACCAGGTTAACTCCTATCTTCGCGAGGCTACTATCACCGTTGCTCAGGTTCCGAAGCGGTCATCACAACGCTCCTCCCCAAGCAATCAATCTGGCCAAGACAATAGCCAGGGACAAGCCAGTGAGTACTTTGAATGTACTCGCAAATATTAAGAACACAGGTATAATATAGCCACAAATAATCATGCTTCAAAACATTCTATAATCATTCTGATAACTATGGTGTAAGGTTCATGATGCACGCGAGTATATTAATTAAGTAAGGCATGGGTAAACAGTTAAGTAAAGGGAATAACAAAACATGCCACAGTCGGGCGTCTGAGCGACGCCACATACAGGGCTTTAAAAGAAATGCCACAGTCGGGCGTCTGAGCGACACCACATACAGGGCTTTAAAAGAAATGCCACAGTCGGGCGTCTGAGCGACACCACATATAGGGCTTTAAAAGAAATGCCACAGTCGGGCGTCTGAGCGACACCACATACAGGGCTTTAAAAGAAATGCCATAGTCGGGCGTCTGAGCGACACCACATATAGGGCTTTAAAAGAAATGCCACAGTCGGGCGTCTGAGCGACACCACATAAAGGGCTTTAAAAGGAATAATCATAGTGAATATCCCGGAGGTAGAACCATCCCAGAGATATTCGATGATAACAATAATATCACGGGTTAGTCAACAATAGTAATAATCATAATCATCACAAGTCACAAGTAGAAATTCCCGTTCTGGTTTAACAGTTTCACCTCCGAAGACCGACACTAAGACCGACACTTGACCCATCCCAGACTGTAATCCTTAACCATGGACACGGCTATTCGAATAGGTTTTAATCTCTGCAGAGGGTGTACTCTTTACCCACGAGTAACGGATTCCTTTAGTCCATTGGGACTAATTCCGTCTACGGTCTTTTAATTGAAAACACACCTGACTTGCACACACCAGCTTAACTCACCGGTGTCTGGAATCACCTACGACACCTGTCAAGCAAACTCTAAGTGGTGAGGCTACAACCTCGACGTAGCATGGGATCACAAAATTTATACCGCGCGCAAACTAGGGGAGCTACCCCCTTCGGCTACAACCGAAACACCCATGCCCCCGGACCAGGTGGCATGCCTACCGGATGCAGCCGGTATCTTCCACCATGGCCTATCTGTACGGTGTGTGCCAAGACAAGGGTTAACAACTTACTGAACCATACCCTACTTACGGTAGGGACCTGTGGCAGTACGAATCAAGTATGGGGGTTACCGGAACAAGACTCGATCTACGGTCGACTCAGGAGGTAGTAATATTACCTGCAAAATTAGCATAACAATGCATATACTTCAACCAACAGATAGAAACACCATACGACATACCCCATCATGCCATACCGGACACGACCATCTCAACGGAGGACTAGGGACAAGACCGCGTCTACCCAAGACATAGGTCTTCCCGGCACTCCTTCCGGTATGCATGAACAGTGTATGGCGGTGATTTCAATCACATAACATGTCAACTCCATGTGCATGAAATTCACTAAGATGCACTTATGAATGGGATCTCATCCTCACATAAAATGACGCATGCATGTGCCGGGGTGGTGTTGTCTCCGAGTCAAACAACACACCAAAGAAAAATTACACCAGGGTTCAGAATGCTTGCCTTTAGGTCATGGAAAAGAAGGGTGCATCCAAAACATCTTGAAATCTTCCAAAATCCTATTTAAAGGAATATGTATGAATTAACACATACAATTAAAACAGCACAGAAAGTTGTTTGGAAAAATATGTTACTTAAATTAAAACAGCACATACAATTCAAATAATTCTTAAAATAAACTAGACAGAATTTAAGAGATGTAGGAAAAAGAATCACTTCATTTGGAGTTATATTTAAAGAGTTATAGTCAGTCAAAGTTTAGTCAAATATGTTATTTAAATTAAAACAGAAAAGAAAACGGTTTAATTAAAAACGTACACGTCGAAGGCGTATTTTTGAAATGCGCTTCCACTTATCCAGCGTGGACTGCGTCTGGGTCGCTGACAGTGGGCCCGCCTGGCCCACCAGTCAGGTTTGACTAGTCCACCTCCATATTCTCCCTCCGCCCGAGAGGAGGGGCGGGACTCCGGCGATGCCCGCCGGCGAACGGCGGCACTGCTAGCTAAACGGAGGCCATCCACGGATTCAGGGGGTCGAGGCGGTCACTCCGGTGGTTGTTTTGTACTCTGGGGTAGACGGAGCTGTCGACGGCGAGCTCCGCGGCGGACGGTGATCGTCGGAAAAAGTGAAAATTTGCCCGCGGTGAGTCTCGATCAAGATTGAGTAGTGGAACAGGCTCACGGGAGGATGTGGGGGTTCCTGGTGGAGAGAGTGGAGAGGGGGAGGCCCTGGTAGCGCCGGAGTGGTCGGGGCAATGGTGGCGGATGGAGTTGCCGGAGAGGAAGAAGACGACTCCCTTCCTTCAATTGACGGCCAAATGGGCAAGAGTGAAGTGGCGTGAGACTGCCTGCGCACGGGTTTGAGCTCGGGGGCCTCTTTTATAGCACAATCGAGTCGGTTTGCGGCGGCCGTGGATAAGCTTGTCGGCCACCGCCGTTCTGTAGTTAGGGCGACGTGGCGGCAACGAACGCTAGGGGACGAAGTTGTGGATGAGCCCGCACTGCTCCAGGAGGCAGGTGGCAAGCACTGGGAGCTTGGGCGGCGCTGGCTAGCGCAGGCGTGGTCGGGCAGCGGTTGCGGCCGCGGGCGTGCCACCAAATGGCATCTGACGGCGGCGCTGTAGGGTGCCAGGGGGCGGTCGGGGACTTTTGGCGTGACGCGGTGAGGAGGGGAGTGCTAGGAGAGGTTCTGCCGTGCGGTTCAAGCCAGGGGCGCGACGCGGCGGCTCGATGCGCGGCTGCAGTTGGCGCGCTCTGGGCGCGCCCAGTGCACGCGCAGGACCTGTTCGACAAAATGCCAGGGCGCGATAGAGGTCTCGGGTGAGGCTGGAAATTAGCAGACCCAAGTTATGAGTAGTGAGGAGTCTATTGGACACGGTAGCTAGGCAAGGGAAGCAAGATCACAATGCAAGCTAAAACTCATGCCAAAACTGGTCATGCCTACATGGTGTTTGACATAATGCAAAAGGAACCTAGGCAGTTCTTGGGGTGGCCAAATCTCCCAGGGTGGGGTCTCTTTAGAAGAAAGAGGGGGTGGTGAAGTTAGTTTGCAAAAAGGAGAAACTTGCTAGTGCAAGTTTTACAAAACTATACTTCTGGACAGGGAGTAAATGGCATCATAACATGGATCAAAATTGTTCCAAAGAGTGCATGCTCCTGTACTTAGGGGTTTAGCAGGGTTGGCTACAAGTAGAAAAAGGAATCATGGGTAAAGGAGCAACTAAAAATGTGGTTGCTGTACAAACCAGCAAGTTGGGCCAGAATGAAGATGAGGTTGATTCACTCAAATTCTCCAAAGAACAACTCTATGTTTTTGCATAAAGTTGAACCATATGCTGCTACTAACATCTCATAATTTTGGCGGAGGCTAGAAAGAAATATTTAAATGGGTTGTAGTGCAAACATGCCCACTGGACCAGAGAAGAAAATTAGGTGTAGAGCTCAAATTATTTCAAGAATAAAATATATTTTTGGGCAAAAGTGATTTAAAAACACTTTGGGGAAAAACTCCATAATAAGAAGGTTAAAAAAATCAAAAGGGAGCTCAGAAAATAAAAGTTTTAATTCCTGGCAAAAATTTAATTAATAAAACATGGTCAAAAACAAATTTTGGGGTGTCACACGCGCTTGGCTGTGGCTCGAATCCGTCGAAGATCAAGTCTCCGCGGATATCTGCCGTGTAGTTTAAGCTTCCAAACCTGACTTGATGGCCAGGGGCGTAGCTTTCGATCAACTCTAGATGGCCAAGCGAGTTGGCCCGCAGAGCGAAGCCGCCGAAGACGAAGATCTGTCCGGGGAGAAAAGTCTCACCCTGGACCTCATCGTTGTTGATGGTCAAAGGAGCCATCGGGCCTAAAGGCGACGACACAGAGGAACTCTCAATGAAAGCACCAATGTCGGTGTCAAAACCGGCGGATCTCGGGTAGGGGGTCCCGAACTGTGCGTGAAGGTCGGATGGTAACAGGAGACAAGGGACACTTTATTTTACCCAGGTTTGGGCCCTCTCTATGGAGGTAAAACCCTACTCCTGCTAGATTAATATTGATGATATGGGTAGTACAAGAGTAGATCTACCACGAGATCAAGGAGGCTAAACCCTAGAAGCTAGCCTATGAGTATGATGATGGTTATGCTGATTGTGATGATCGTCCTACGGACTACAACCCTACGGTTTATATAGACACCGGATAGGGTTAGGTTTACACAGAGTCGGTTACATTGGTAGGAGATCTTGAATATCCGCACGCCTAGCTTGCCTTCCACGCAAAGGAAAGAACCTTCCGGACACGGGACGAAGTCTTCAATCTTGTATCTTCATAGTCCTGGAGTCCGGCTGAAGGTATAGTCCTAGAGTCCGGCTGAAGGTATAGTCCGGCTATCCGAACACCCCCTAATCCAGGACTCCCTCACTTTCTGTACAGGCTTTTATTGGCCGACGGCCCGAGCAGACGACCATGACCTAGTCAAACGATGCGTCGGTTGCCAGCTTTTTGCCAACTAAAGTCATATGCCACCCAACGCCCTCCGAACTATCCCCATCACTTGGCCTTTTGCTGTCTGGGGACTTCATATGGTGGGACCCCTTAAAGGCGGAACCCACAAGAAAAAATACCTACTGGTCATGGTGGATAAATTCACCAAACGGATAGAAGCCAAGCCTGTCAAGACGGCCAAATCCGGACCTGTGATATACTTCATATCCGGGGTCGTACACCGCTACGGTGTCCCCCACAGCATTATCACCAATAACGGCACAAAATTCACCTCTGACGAAGTAAAGCTGTGGTGCAAAAACATGGGCATTAAGCTCGATTATGCTTCTGTCTATCACCCACAAACTAACGGTCAGGTCGAACGTGCAAATGGTCTCATCATGAGCGGCATCAAACCCAGACTAGTGCGGTCCCTCAAGGAATCTAATACGCACTGGGTAGAGGAGCTCGACTCCGTGCTCTGGGGGCTGCGAACCACGCTGAATCGTACCACCGGATTGACACCATTTTTTATGGTGTACGGCGCTGAGGCAGTTCTGCCCTGCGACATAATTCATGACTCACCTCGAGTGCGCATGTACGAAGAAAGAGAAGCCGAGCTTGATCGGCAGGACAACCTGGACGCCTTAGAGCAGGAGCGCGACGTGGCTAAAGCCCATTCCGCATTTTATCAACAGCAGGCTCGAAGATATCAAAGCAGAGAAGTACGGGCCAAAAATTACAAAGTTGGCGAACTAGTTCTACGCCTGCCGGATAAGAAAAAGGACAAACTCAAGCCCAAATGGGAAGGTCCCTTCATAATTGACCAAGTCCTGACTGGTGGAGCGTACCGCCTGCGAGATGCGTCGGATAATTGACTCGAGCCGAACCCATGGAACGCCGCACGTCTCCGAAGATTCTAGGCCTAGCGCCGAACTCGGGGTTTGTCTCCTTCCTCTGTCCATTTTTATATATTTTTCTATTTTTATTTTTGTCTCCTCCCACTCTTTCCTTTTATAGCCCTTAAACGCTCATCATGTGACGCGCTACCTGCGCTCCGTAAACCTGGGGGCTTCTTTAACAGAAGCTTGTTTATATGGGTTTCATGCCCAACGCATGCGTCAGACTTCCGCATGCACCTTTTCTTCACCATTATATGCATCGATATGACTTAAGTTTTGGCCAAGCTGGGTTGCCTGGCTCCTGTGCTTACCCCTACGTTCCCGATTGTTCGGCTAGGCGGTAAAGGGAGCACCTCTGCGATTGCTACTGCTGGATCAGCTAGATGTGTACCTCAGACTGGATGAAGCCGAAAGCTAGCGTTCTTAAGGGAATATTCGGTCGGTGAACTAAAGATGAACCTTTTTACTTATACATGCCCCCAGATGTTTTCCTGCACTTGCAGTCCGGACGTGCACTTCAGGGCACGCCACCCCAGCGAAAGGAACCCTTAACGGAACTATTCTCTCTGGAAGATGTTTCTTACTAACCATGTAATATAACATAACTAGTTGGGCACTTGTCTGATAAAGCACTAATGACCCCTACGCCTGGTCTCCACGCATACCTCGGTTCTTATATAGCCGTTATGGTATTCGGACACACTCCGGACCGTCAGGTCCCGAGGTTGAAGCGAAAAGGTCGGCAACGACAAATGATCTACAATCCGGCTAGAAGGCATTTCACATGTCAATTATAAATCACATAGTCATCTTGACTGATTGTATTCCTCCTCTATACCATCTAACAGGCTGTCTAAATTACAGTCCTGCTGAGAATACTTTGCGGCCAATTCTACCTGGCCATACACTAAGCTCACAGGGATCTCCTTCCCGTCAGGCCCCACTGGTCCGACCTCGGCCATGTGATTGGGGTCAGACTTCGTAAAACGGGTGAGGGAGTTCTGGATTAGGGGGTGTTCGGATTGCCGGACTATACCTTCACCCGGACTCCTGGACTATGAAGATACAAGATTGAAGACTTCCTCCCGTGTCCGGAAGGTTCTTTCCTTGGCGTGGAAGGCAAGCTAGGCGTGCGGATATTCAAGATCTCCTACCAATGTAACCGACTCTGCGAAACCCTAACCCTATCCAGTGTCCATATAAACCGGAGGGTTGTAGTCCGTAGGACAATCATCATAACCATCATCATACTCATAGGCTAGCTTCTAGGGTTTAGCCTCCTTGATCTCGTGGTAGATCTACTCTTGTACTACCCATATCATCAATATTAATCTAGCAGGAGTAGGGTTTTACCTCCATCGAGAGGGCCCGAACCTGGGTAAAATAAAGTGTCCCTTGTCTCCTATCACCATCCGACCTTGACGCACAGTTCAGGACCCCCTACCCGAGATCCGCCGGTTTTGACACCGACATTGGTGCTTTCATTGAGAGTTCCTCTGTGCCGTCGCGATCAGGAAGGATGCCTTTTCCCGTCTTTAAAGACGGCGCCGTCACTAAGGGAGCTTTGGCTATCGGCCAAACCCTCCGGCTGGGTGGTTTTGTCACGACCGCCCGTTCGGCCATTACACCGACGGTGACCTCTCGCGTCAGCTCGGAATTGGCCGAGCAGCTAGATCCGGTGGAGCTCTCTTCCATAAACGAGCTCCTGGATAGCATCGCCGCCTTGGGGGTCGCTACAAACTACGACCAGGTTGGGCCTAAACCCGATCTAAGGGAAATCAACTCCCCCCAAGCCACCCATCATGTTGCTGTGGTGGAAACACGATGCGGCGACCCTTCATCGATCTTGAGGACCAGCTACGTCCGAATTCCGGAACCCTCCATGCCGGATATCCACAAAGGGGAGGATACAATCCAAGACCTGGGCTTAGAACCAGGCAAACCGGATAACATACAAGACTCCGGATCTCAGAATCCGGAGGTTGTTCGGCTTCCGAACAGCAAACCGGGCGAAGTATCAGATTTAATGAATTCCGCCTGCCCGATCTTAAGCGATCTCTCCCAAATCAGGCAGATGCCCGAAGAAACAGTACATCATTACTGGGCCAGATTCCTCCTGCTTATGAACAGGATAAAGGACTGCCACGAGGGAGACGCGATTTCAATCTTCTGCAGTAACTGCACGGACAAGGGGATACTCAACGCCGTAAGTCATCGTAATATTACGCGCTCTGCTGACTTGGCGTCCATAGTACAAAAATACTGTGCGATGGAAAGTGCTTGGAAAACCGAAATTAAATTTTGGGATAATCCGGCCTTGAATAGCAATCCCGTCTGAATCAAAGGGCGCACTACAGCAAGGCTCCCGGATTAAACAAAAAATCAAAACCCTCTAGGGGGCATGGAACCGTGCTAGAAGTGGCTCGATGGACCCTGCAAGATTCATAGTGCAGAGGATGCCACCCCAACTCACAGCCTCAGGGCATGTTGGATACTCCGGCAGGTGGCCAAAATTGGTGAGGACCTCCTAAATCCAGAGGTCGAAGGAAACCAGCCCGAGAATTTCAGTACTGTTCTCACAATCTCTGAGACTTTCGCATCAAATAACATGCGAAAAAGAACACTTCGCAGCCTCGCCGAAGTCTACCAAGTAGCGACAATAAATCCATGGAGCAATACTGCTATCACCTTCAACGCGAGCGATGAACCTAAATTTCGAACAACCAGAGCACCAGCCGCATTGGTTCACAGTCCCGTAGTGGACGGCTGTCGCCTCGCAAAGGTACTTATGGATGGAGGCAACGGATTGAACCTCATCTATGAGGAAACCCTCCAAAAGATGGAAATAGACTGGAACCGCATTGAGCGAAGTAGCACAACCTTTAGAGGAATAATCCCCAGTCAGGAAGCGCGCTGCACTGGAAAGATCACACTAGATGTGGTATTCGGCACGCCGGATAATTACAGGTCCGAACAAATCACGTTCCAGGTGGCCCCGTTCAAAAGCAGATATCACGCTATATTAGGACGAGAGGCATTCACAGTTTTCCAAGCCATACCCCATTACGGGTACATGAAGCTTAAGATGCCTAGGCCAAACGGAATTATCACTCTCGCTAGTGATCCGGATATAGCACTCCACGCCGAAAACAAGACAGCCGCATTAGCCCTCGAGGCACTATCTGAAGCCTTAGCGGCCGAAGAGCTGACAGCCCTGCGATCCACGGTTAACAGGGATGATGTGATACTCGATAAGAGATCCAAATCCACATCCTTCAAACCAGCAGACAAAATAGTCAAATTCCAGGTCCACCCAACGGACCCCAATAAAACAGCCTCCATCGGGGCACAACTGAACCCTGATGTAGACGCCGCACTACGCGAGTTCCTACGAGAGAACTAGGACATTTTTGCTTGGCACCACTCAGATATGCCAGGAATCCCACGCAGGCTGGCCGAGCATAGCTTAAATATCCAGAAAGGATTCAAACCTGTCAAACAAGCCCTTCGGCGTTTCTCCGAACCAAAGAGACAGGCCATGGGAGAGGAGCTAGCCAAATTATTAGAGGCCGGATTCATTAGAGATATAAAACACCCGGACTGGCTAGCGAACCTGGTAATGGTACCCAAGAAGGACAAATCCTGGCACCTGTGTGTCGACTTCAAAGACCTTAATAAAGCCTGCCCAAAGGATCCTTTTCCCCTCCCCCGAATAGATCAAATCATCGATGCCACTTCAGGACACGATTCCCTGTGCTTCTTCGACGCATACTCCGGTAACCATCAAATAAAGATGGCAGAATCAGACCAAGCCGCAACAGCTTTCATCACACCATACGGCCCATTCTGCTTCAACACAATGCCCTTTGGGCTAAAAAATGCCGGCGCCACATATCAGCGCATGATTCAAACATGTCTGGCAAACCAGATCGGCAAAACAGTGGAGGCGTATGTAGATGATGTGGTCGTTAAATCAAGACATGTCGAATCTCTAGTAGACGACTTGAGGCTTACATTCGACAACCTCCGAAAATATGACATTAAGCTCAATCCAGAAAAATGCGTTTACGGCGTTCCAGCCGGAAAGCTCCTGGGCTTCATTGTATCCGGCAGAGGAATTGAAGCAAATCCAGCTAAAATCCGAGCTTTGTCACAATTGGATGTCCCAAAAGACCTCAAACAAATACAGAAACTCACCGGATGCGTGGCGGCTTTAAGCCGCTTCATCTCCCGTTTGGGAGAAAAGGCATTGCCCCTTTACCGCCTCCTTAGGCGCACCGAACACTTCGAGTGGACGGACGCTGCCACGGCCGGACTCGAGGAAATAAAGGCCATCTTGGCAACAAACCCCGTCCTGGCCGCGCCGAATACCGGCGAACCCATGCTGTTGTACATTGCCGCAACCCATCAAGTTGTTAGCGCAGTACTCGTCATCGAACGGATAACGGACGGACACAAACTACCCCTTCAAAGGCCGGTTTACTACATGTCCACTATCCTCACACCATGCAAATCACGGTACCCGCATTATCAAAAAATCGCATACGCGGTGTTCATGGCATCCCGGAAGCTACGACACTACTTTCAAGAGTGTTCTATTACAGTAGCCTCGGAAGTACCACTCAACGATATTATCAACAACCGCGATGCAACGGGCCGGATAGCAAAATGGGCCATAGAGCTCCTCCCGTTCGATATAACCTACAAACCACGGCGAGCAATTAAATCGAAAGTCCTAGCTGACTTCGTCGCCGAATGGACAGAGGCCGAACTCCCTAAAGAGTACGGCACGTACTCAAACTGGATCATGCATTTCGACGGCTCCAAAATGCTGGCCGGACTGGGGGCTGGCGTTGTTTTGACGTCCCCTACAGGAGATACAGTCCAATATGTACTCCAAATTATGTACACGGACTCCAACAACGCAGCCGAATACGAGGCCCTTCTACATGGTCTCCGGATGGCAGTATCCATGGGCATTCAACGCCTGGAAGTACGCGGGGACTCAAACCTCGCGATATCCCAAATAAATAGCGACCTCGACGCCAAAGACCCAAAAATGGCAGCTTATCGCAATGCCGTACTAAAAATGTCAGCTCGGTTCATGGGACTGGAGTTCTACCACATAGCCCGAGAAAATAATCAGGCAGCAGACGTCCTGGCACGCATCGGGGCAAAACGAGACGCAGTCCCCCCCAACATCTTCTTAGAAAGATTACTAAAACCATCCGTAACGTGGGAGGGGGAGCCCTCGGATAACAGTCCGGACATAACCGCACAACCCGACGCCGAACAATCAGACATAATTGGTGGCCCCACCACCGAAATTACACCCTCAGCCCACGCAATAATGGCGGTCATCGCCCCGTGGACGGAACCATTCCTAGCCTACCTTACCAGGCAGGAACTCCCCGAGGACCAAAACGAGGCACGCTGCATAGTGCGGCGATCTAAAGCCTATAAAGTCCACGAGGGAGAGCTATATAAGAAAAGCACTACAGGAGTCCTTCAACGGTGTATCTCCAAAGAGGAAGGGCGGAGTCTGTTGGCTGAAATCCATGCCGGACTAGGTGGCCACCACGCCGCAGCTCGGTCCCTTGTAAGCAAGGCTTTCCGTACGGGCTTCTATTGGCCGACGGCCCGAGCAGACGCTCAGGACCTAGTCAAATGATGCGTCGGTTGCCAGCTCTTTGCCAACCAAAGCCATATGCCACCCAACGCCCTCTGAACTATCCCCATCACTTGGCCTTTTGCGGTCTGGGGGCTCGACATGGTGGGACCCCTTAAAGGCGGAACCCACACGAAAAAATACTTATTGGTCATGGTGGATAAATTCACCAAATGGATAGAAGCCAAGCCTGTCAAGACGGCCGAATCCGGACCTGTGATAGATTTCATATCCGGGGTCGTACACCGTTACAGTGTCCCCCACAGCATTATCACCGACAACGGCACAAACTTCACCTCTGACGAAGTAAAGCTGTGGTGCAAAAACATGGGTATTAAGCTCGATTATGCTTCTGTCTATCACCCACAAACTAACGGTCAGGTCGAACGTGCAAATGTTCTCATCATGAGCGGCATCAAACCCAGACTAGTGCGGTCCCTCAAGGAATCTAATATGCACTGGGTAGAGGAGCTCGACTCCGTACTCTGGGGGCTGCGAACCACGCCGAATCGTACCACCGGATTCACACCATTTTTTATGGTGTACGGCGCTGAGGCAGTTCTGCCCTGCGACATAATTCATGACTCACCTCGAGTGCGCATGTACGAAGAAAGAGAAGCCGAGCTGGATCGGTAGGACAACCTGGACGCTCTAGAGGAGGAGTGTGACGTGGCTAAAGCCCGTTCCGCATTTTATCAGCAGCAAGCTCGAAGATATCAAAGCAGAGAAGTTCTACGCCTGCCGGACAAGCAAAAGAATAAACTCAAGCCCAAATGGGAAGGTCCATTCATAATTGACCAAGTCCTGACTGGTGGAGCGTACCGCCTACGAGATGCGTCGGAGAACCGACTCGAGCCGAACCCATGGAACGCCGCACGTCTCCGAAGATTCTATGCCTAGCACCGGACTCTGTGTTTGTCTCCTTCCTCTGTCCATTTTTTACATTTATACTTTTTCTTGCTTTGTCTCCTACTCTCTTCTTTTCTAGCCCTTAAAGGCTCATTATGTGACGCGCTATCCGCGCTCTTTAAACCTGGGGGCTTCTTTAACAGAAGCTTGTTTACATGGGTTTCACACCCAACGCATGCGTCAGACTTCCGCATGCACCTTTTCTTCGCCATTATATGCATCGATATGACTTAAGTTTTGGCCAAGCTAGGTTGCCTGGCTCCTGTGCTTACCCCTACGTTCCCGATTGTTCGGCTAGGTGGTAAAGGGAGCACCTCTGCGATTGCTACTGCCGGATAAGCCGGATGTGTACCTCAGATTGGGTGAAGCCGAAAGCTAGCGTTCTTAAGGGAATATTCGGTCGGTGAACTAAAGATGAACCTTTTTATTTTATACATGCCCCCAGATGATCTTCTGCATTTGCAGTCCAGACGTGCACTTTAGGGCACGCCACCCCAGCGAAAGGAACCCTTAACGGAACTATTCTCTCTGGAAGATGTTTCTTACTAACCATGTAATATAACATAACTAGTTGGGCACTTGTCTGATAAAGCACTAATGACCCCTACGTCTGGTTTCCATGCATACCCCGGCTTTTATATAGCCGTTATGGTATTCGGACACACTCCGGACTGTCAGGTCCCGAGGTCGAAGCGAAAAGGTCGGCAACGACAAACGATCTACAATCCGGCTAGAAGGCATTACACATGTCGTATTCCTCCTCTATACCATCTAACAGGCTGTCTAATTTACAGTCCTACTGGGAATACTTTGCGGCCAGCTCTACCTGGCCATACACCAAGCTCACAGGGATCTCCTTCCCGTCAGGCCCCACTGGTCCGACCTCGGCCATATGATTGGGGTCAGACTTCGTAAAGCAGGTCTTCACCATGGCCCAGGCTTCCCTCGCGCCTTGTCGGCAGGCGGATATCTTCCACAACCGGACGCGCCGCCGAGCTCCCGTCAGCTTCTCCGCAAGCTCTCCAAGGCCCTCGGGCGTGGAGTGGGTAGGCCATAAGGCTTGGGCAACCCCTCGCATTGCCTGGCGAATTCGTTCGTGCAGTTGCAGGAGTTCAGGGAGAAGGTCACCCGTAGAACCGGGCATCTCCTCTGCAGGACGACCTGTGAGCATACCTACAGACATAACTCCATTATTCGTCTTCCTCGCCGAACTCCTTTTTCAAGAGTTCGCTCAAGCACTTACTAAATATGCCGCGTCGAAGCCGCTGATTCTCCTTCATGGAGTCAGATAGCTGGCCACGAACGTCTTTCAGTTCAACATCCAGCTGTGTGTTGGCATCCTGAAGATCATTCTTCTCTCGCCTCACCCTTGTCAACGTACTCTCACCAGCCTTTAACTGGCGTAAGAGTTGTTGCTTCTCCGGATCAAGTCCGGCGCCATCTGCAACATGAATTGTCAGATTTGCGCACAAGCTGCACAGTATTAATCTTTTGAAATGTTTCTTACCCGAGGGGGTCCCTTTGGGCTCCCCTGTTGCGGCTAGCACGGCCTCTAGTTGGGCCTTGCACTTTTCCAGCTCCTGGGACAGCACGGTGTTCTTCTCGGTAAGAACCTGCAGGTTATATGATCCTTAAATCAGTTACTTTAACTATTTCAAGTCTCGGGGGCTACTAGCATATATATATTTAACCAAAAAATTTCTTACCCGTATGTCTTTCACATACTGCTCCGTGGCTCTAGCTAAACCATCTTGAGCAGCACGAAGGTACGCATCTCCCGAATTGAAGGCGTCTAAGGCCTCTCGGGAGAAACATGCGTCGCGTAGAACTGTCCGGCGACGCCTATGGTTCATGGCGCTCTCCACTTCTGAATTTGTGGCGGATAGCCGGTCCGCGTCCTCTGTTGGAGGAGCGTCCGGCGCAAGCCTGGTGTTTGTCCCTGCCTCTGGACCAGACATTGGAGCCTGGCTGGTAGAGGCGCGGTTGGCGGCCCCTCCGGACATTGTTCGGCGAGGCCTCTTCGTCCTGGAAACAGTACGGATGTTAACATGCCTTGACAGAATAACGCCAGGGGGACAGAGGGCGCGTTATACCTTTGTTCCGAACTCCGAGTCCGGACTTCGTCTCTTTTTACCCCACGGGGCCCGGCGGCTCCTCGTTGGCTAGCCGCCGCAGGTTCGGCCTCCCTCCTCGGAAATCTCCCCTGTAAAATACGGTTGTCGTCAGAAACGCCAGAATATGTGAGGACGGAATCTCTCTTGCGGGAATGAACACTCCGGTTTCTTTCACCTGGGAGGCCGGGATTAACCCAGGGTAATCAGCCGTAATGGCTACCAAGGTATTATCCTTGCTCAACTGATGGAACACCTCGTCGATGAGCTCCACTGCTATGTCCGGATCCTCTTTGGAGTCCGGATTGTGGGACCTCTCTGGGTCCTCGGGCTGTGGAGGGCGGCTGTCGATGTCCTTCACTTCCTGTCGCAGTTCCTGCGCTAAAAGTTGTCAGACTGCACGTCTAAACATGGGAATATTAAAGCAAACGGGCGAGTGCAATTATTCGCTTACCCAACTTGGAGGGTCATACATGGTGAATCCGGCCCGCGGGTTGACGCGGAGGAAATCCTCCTTTTCTCCCTTGTATAAAGATGTTAAAATCTTTACTAAATCGGCAGCTGAGCTGGGTCCTTTACGGCCGGAACGGGTGGCGTCGTCCTCCCCGTTGAAATACCACATGGGGTGGCTTCTATATTGCACCGGCTGCACTCCCCGCATAATACATGCGGCCATGACTCCAATCATGGTTAGTCCGGAATGAGCCAACAGTCTTATCCGGCCCATCAGGTAAAGGACGTCTCTGTTGCTTTCACTCTGAGAGCTCCGCGGACGCCAACTTAAGCGTTTCTTCAAGGGAGCCGTGCTGAACTCAGGGAGGCCGACCCGGATAGGGTCCGGCAGCAGGACGTCATCTATGTAAAACCATTCTGAAGGCCAGTCCTCGGACGCCTTCTTTGGGGTTCCGGATAAATATCCGGTCCCGGCGATGCGCCATATTTCGGCTCCGCCCACTTGGTATATAGACCCCTTTTGAGAACGGGGCACCAAGCAGAACAACCTCTTCCACAGCACAAAATGAGCCTCGACGCCTAAAAATAGCTCGCAAAGGGCAACAAAGCCCGCAATATGTAGTACAGAGCCGGGCGTGAGATTGTGCAGCTGGAGGCCGTAAAACTCCAGAAGCCCGCGGAGGAATGGATGAATTGGAAATCCCAGTCCCCTTAATAAATAAGGGACGAGGCACACCCGCCCTCCTTTAGCAGGATTGGGGGTGCTCTCCGCTTGCTTTCCTCCATTGTAGGTGGCGAGTCCGGCTCGGATCGGGACCATATATGCCTGGGGAAGGTATCCCTTGGCTTGCAGTGACACTAGCTTGCTGTGTGGGATGGTGCAGCTCTCCCAGTCTCCGGATTTTGGACTGGAGGGGCGAGGGGAGGAGCTGCGACGGCTGGCCATGTTGGAATGGACCTTTGCTGGGGACGCTCTGATGATAACTCGCGGAGAGGAGAAGATGTGGTTTGAATTTAAATCCCCATCCTGTTAAATAGGCGGCTCATTTATATGATTAAGGGTGTGAATGTAAAAACACCCCAAGCTTTTCGCATTCGTTCGACACGTGGAAGATGGTCGTTATGGGGCACAGAAGCCGAGGAGCGCTACGTGGATCAAACATAATTCATATAGGTACACAGGATTGAAGGAGGAACCCGCCTTGCAATGCCGAAGACAATTTGCGCGCCGGACTCGTCGTCATTGAAGCCTGGTTCGGGGTCTACAGAGGGAGTTCTGGATTAGGGGGTGTTCGGATTGCCGGACTATACCTTCAGCCGGACTCCTGGACTATGAAGATACAACATTGAAGACTTCGTCCCGTGTCCGGAAGGTTCTTTCCTTGGTGTGGAAGGCAAGCTAGGTGTGCGGATATTCAAGATCTCCTACCAATGTAACCGACTCTGTGTAACCCTAACCCTATCCGGTGTCTATATAAACCGGAGGGTTGTAGTCCGTAGGACAATCATCATAACCATCATCATACTCATAGGCTAGCTTCTAGGGTTTAGCCTTCTTGATCTCGTGGTAGATCCACTCTTGTACTACCCGTATCATCAATATTAATCTAGCAGGAGTAGGGTTTTACCTCCATTGAGAGGGCCCGAACCTGGGTAAAATAAAGTGTCCCTTGTCTCCTGTTACCATCCGACCTTGACGCACAGTTCGGGACCCCCTACCCGAGATCCGCCAGTTTTGAAACCGACATCGGGAATTCAGAAGTAGCTAGTCCTTAAAATAGATGAAGGGTCGCCGCACTGCGCCTCTACCACGGAGACGTGGTGGGTGACCTGGGGAGATTTAATTTCTCTTAGATCGGGTTTAAGCCCAACCTGGTCGTAATCCGTGGTGACCCCCAGGGCGGCAATGCGATCCAAGAGCTCGTTTATGGAAGAGAGCTCCATCGGATCGAGCGGCTCGACAAGTTCCGAGCTGACGTGAAGGTTGCTTTTGATGACCCGAGAGGTCACTGTCGGCGCAATCGTCGAACTGGCGGTCATGAGGAAACCACCCAGCCGGAGAGTTTGGCTGACAGCCAAGGCTCCCTTAGTGACGGCGCCGTCTTTGAAGACGGGAGGAGGCATCCTTCCTGATTGCGACGACACAGTGGAACTCTCAATGAAAGCACCAATGTCAGTGTCAAAACCGGCGGATCTCGGGTAGGGGTCACGAACTGTGCGTCTAGGCCGGATGGTAACAGGAGACAAGGGACACGAAGTTTACCCAGGTTCGGGCCCTCTCGATGGAGGTAAAACCCTACTCCTGCTTGATTAATATTGATGATATGGGTAGTACAAGAGTAGATCTACCACGAGATCAAGGGGGCTAAACCCTAGAAGCTAGCCTATGGTATGATTGTTGTATGATGAAGTTGTCCTACGGACTAAAACCCTCCGGTTTATATAGACACCAGATAGGGTTAGGGTTACACAAAGTCGGTGACAATGGTAGGAGATCTTGAATATCCGCATCGCCAAGCTGGCCTTCCACGCCAAGGAAAGTCCCTTCCGGACACGGGACGAAGTCTTCAATCTTGTATCTTCATAGTCCTGGAGTCCGGCTGAAGGTATTGTCCGGCTATCCGAACACCCCCTAATCCAGGACTCCCTCAGGGGGGTCGCACCCCCTCCCTTTGTCCTATTCGGACTCCCCTTGGGGGGCGCGCCACCTCCTCGTGGGCTGCCCTCTCTCCCCTATGGCCCATGATGCCCAATACTTTCCCCTTACCGATCAAGTACCTCTCCGACACTCCGAGTGACAAATCCTAATCTTGATCTATGCCAACCCAATAAACACCTTCTGAGACACCTATAGAGCATCTTTATAATCACCCAGTTATGTTGTGACGTTTGATGGCACACAAGGTGTTCCTCTAGTATTCGGGAGTTGCATAATCTCATAGTCAAAGGAATATGTATAAGTCATGAAGAAAGCAATAGCAATAAAACTTAACGATCATTATGCTAAGCTAACGGGTGGGTCTTGTCCATCACATCATTCTCCTCATGATGTGATCCCGTTCATCAAATGACAACACATGTCTATGGTTAGGAAACTTAACCATCTTTGATTAACGAGCTAGTCTAGTAGAGGCTTACTAGGGACACTATGTTTTGTCTATTTATCCACACATGTATAAAGTTTCCGGTTAATACAATTCTAGCATGAATAATAAATATTTATCATGATATAAGGAAATATAAATAACAACTTTATTATTGCATCTAGGGCATATTTCTTTCAGTCTCCTACTTGCACTAGAGTCAATAATCTAGATTACATTGTAATGATTCTAACACCCTATGGAGTCTTGGTGCTAATCATTTTTTGCTCGTGGAAGAGGTTTAGTCAACGGGTCTGCAACATTCAGATCTGTATGTATTTTGCAAATCTCTATGTCTCCCTCCTTGACTTGATCACAGATGGAGTTGAAGCGTCTCTTGATGTGTTTGGTTCTCTTGTGAAATCTGGATTCCTTCGCTAAGGCAATTGCTCCAGTATTGTCACAAAAGATTTTCATTGGCCCAGATGCATTAGGTATTACACCTAGATCGGATATGAACGCCTTCATCCAGACTCCTTCATTTACTGCTTCCGAAGTAGCTATGTACTCCGCTTCACACGTAGATACCGCCACGACGCTTTGCTTGGAACTGCACCAACTGACAGCTCCACCATTCAATATAAATACGTATCCGGTTTGCGACTTAGAGTCATCCGGATCAATGTCAAAGCTAGCATCAACGTAACCGTTTACGATGAGCTCTTTGTCACCTCCATAAATGAGAAACATATCCTTAGTCCTTCTCAGGTATTTCAAGATGTTCTTGACGCTGTCCAGTGAGCTACTCCTGGATTACTTTTGTACCTCCCTGCTAAACTTATAGCAAGGCACTTGCATACTTGATAGAACCTATGGCTGAGGCATAGGGAATGACTTTCATTTTCTCTCTATCTTCTGCAGTGGTCGGGCATTGAGTCTGACTCAACTTCACACCTTGTAACACAGGCAAGAACCCTTTCTTTGGCCGATCCATTTTGAACTTTTTCAAAACTTTATCAAGGTCTGTGCTTTGTGAAAGTCCAATTAACCGTCTTGATCTATCTCTATAGATCTTGATGCCCAATATATAAGCAGCTTCACCGAGGACTTTCATTGAAAAATTCTTATTCAAGTATCCTTTTATGCTATCCAGAAATTCTATATCATTTCCAATCAATAATATGTCATCCACATATAATATTAGAAAAGCTATAGAGCACCGACTCACTTTCTTGTAAATACAGGCTTCTCCGAAAGTCTGTATAAAACCATATGCTTTGATCACACTATCAAAGTGTACACTCCAACTCCGAGAGGCTTGCACCAGTCCATAAATGGATCGCTGGAGCTTACACACTTTGTTAGCACCTTTAGGATTGACAAAACGCTCTGGGTGCATCATATATGTCGGGGAAACTGCCTCCACGAGCACCTATGGGGACGGAGCCCCATCTTGGTTCGGCGGGGGGCGAAGGTCGCACGAAGAGCGGATCGAGGCGAGGCACACGAGCAGTTTACCCAGCTTCGGGCCGCACGGATGTGTAAAACCCTACTGCTACTTTGTGGATTGTATTGCGTTCTAGCTCGGGAGCGCTGAGTGCTACAGTAAACTCAAGCAGCTAACGAGACAGAGCGTGCTTCTGTCCATCCTCCCCTTCCTACATAGCGCATGGGCCTCCTTTTATATGCTCAAGGGGTCACCGACAGGTGGCAACGTAGGCAAGGGCAAAAATGGAAAAGGTGCTGCGGTTGGTACAGCTACCTATACAGTGTATCATACCTAACCCTAACGGCAGGGGACAAGGGCATTAAATGCCCGCCTGCATCGCCCAAACAGTGCAGAAAAGGGACCGTCAGGGGCGCCACGATGGCAATCTTGTCAGCGCCGCTTGCCACCGCGTACCCCTGGCTGCACAGCCTCCCGCCACGTACCCCTGGAAGGGTCCCAGAGCGACACGTTGGTGGGTGTGCTGCAGCGCAGGTACAGGGTGGTCGCTTGCCGCGGCAAACGCCTTGCCGCGGTCATTGTCTTGTCGCGTCCGGAAGCTTGTCGCTTGCCGGGCCTTGCCGGGACGCGTGGCGCGTCGCGGCAAGTTCCTTGAGATGACTTGGTTGGCCTTCTCGGCAAGCTCCTCTTGCTGGGGCTTTGTGCCTAGAGTGGCCTTCCCGGCAGGCTCCTCTTGCCGGGGCCTTGTGCCTTGAGTGGCCTTCCCGGCAAGCTCCTCTTGCTGGGGCCTTGTGCCTTGAGTGGCCTTCCCGGCAAGCTCCTGTTGCCGGGGCCTTGTCTCCTTTGCTTGAATACTTTGTTCTTGAATGGCTCTAGAGGAACCACGGAGGACCTTGGCGGTCACCTGGCAAGCCTTGCCGCGGGAGGCTGCGACAGCCCGTGCACAAGTTCGGGATACTAGGGTACCCCTACTCTAGTACACCGACAGGAGCCCCTGGGCCTGGGCCATACACGGTGCCGAGCACTGTTGGGCCAGGCCCAAAACAGGGCACGGGCACGCGCGGCCTGGGTCACGCCGTACCTGACTCCGCATCCACCGCGCCCTCCCCGAACGACACGCGTCAATTGCGGCGTCGTGGGAGAGATCGTGGGTGGTTTCTTTATTCGGAAAGGCGAAACGTCTGCCCTCTCCCCCTTAGAAGCAGGGAAATAGGGGCAGATGCGTGGTTTTCGAGGCGTCCACTCCCCATGATCACGGGGTGGGGAAAGGTCGCCTCATCCGTCGCCTCGGTTCTGCACGCCTGCCACGCGGCTTCCATGCGCTTGGGGTGGCGAACGGTGGAGGCGGGGAACCGGGCCGTCGTGGGTCGAGGCAGCGGGCCGGTCCCAGTTCCCTGTTCCTTCTGTGTCTTGATTAGCTGAGAGGGGCGGCCGAGCCCCCACCCTGCTCCTTTATAAGGAGCGGGGGGGCGGAGGCCAGCATTCTTCCATCTCCTATTTCCTTCAGCTTCTGCTCCCCTCTCTCTCATTCACCATGGAGAAAGGGAACCCTGGTCCTTCAACGGTGGCGGCGAGGGTCGCCGCTAGACAACGCGTCCCTCCTTCTCCCGCACCCGTGGTGGCGGAGCCAGCCGTAAGGGGAAGAGGGAGGGGGCGAGGCCGTGGGCGAGGTCGAGGGCGAGGCCGAGGTGCTCGGGAAGAGGTGGACGGGGCGGTGCGCCGGCCTCGCCTCCGCCAGCGGTTCCTCTTCCCATGGCGGTCCATATTGGGGACGACCCTTGCGAGTTCTTTGTCAGGCTGCGTCGGCCACCTCGTCGTCGCCTTCGTCTCCCGACTCCATTTGCGAGTGAGATGGAGTTGGACCCGCCCGAGACACTGAGGCTGCACATGAGGGGCTGTGGAATCAGCGGTACGCGAGTCCGCGTTGACTTCCCAGCCCCTAATGTGGTGTATCTTGGTCGAGGGTGGAAGACGTTCGCCCGTATCCACCACCTGACGGAGGGGCTCACCCTCCATTTTAAGCTGATGGAGGGCGGTCTCCTCTCCGTCAAGGTCTTCGGGTGCTTCGGGACTCGGGCAAGGCGCTGCGTGGAGAGCTCCTCCGATAGCGAAGACTCCTCCTCGAGCGGGAGTGACGAGGAGGACAGCGGCAGCGACGAGGAGGGTAGCGGGCGGCAGGATGACGGGTTCGACTAGATGTCGGGCACCGGCGACCCCATCATCCGCGTCGCCGGCTCCTCGAACTTCTCGGGGTCGTCTCCTTGGGCGGCTGGCGTTGGGAGGCTGCAGAAGAGGAAGAGGGCGGGCGGCAAGGCCGTCAATGTCAGGACCCCGATCCTAAGCCACATCGATCTAGCATGTAACACATCATATCACTTTGCGGCCTCACGCACGGTATTCCCACGGGTGCCACCTTACCTGGCCCGGGACCGTTTGCACCTTTTGGCTCACGTATATGATAGTGCCGCTAGCAACCATATGACAGAGAACCCGGGCCGACATGGCTAGTCGTGAACCCAAAGCGGCACTAACCCATGGGGACAGGCATACATGAATCACATCGAGCATGTCGGTCAACAACATATAAATCCGGGATGTAGCACTGGGCTAACAGGACTCCGGTAACCCGGGCTGTAGCAGGCTAGGCAGGACTCCTGATAACACCGCGTGACATTTCCCCGAAGGGACAGACACAGGAACGACGTGAATCACATGCCGGCCAGTCAAGTGTTCCGAGCAGTAGTGCTGGGCTAGCAGGACTCCGGTGAACCGGGCTGTAGCGGACTACTATCGCTCAGAAGCACTAGACTACATTTCCCCATATGATAGGCTGCCAAAGATAAACAACTAGATAGTCGGATCCCACTCATACCAAGCATTTCAATCATACACACAATATGCCCGATATGAGTAAATACAACATGGCATCACAACAAGACTCTACGACTCAAGTATTTATTCATTAGGCTCCAAGGAGCGAGATGTTACAAACATGGGTCTCATGACCCAACATTCAAAGCATACAATTCAAAGCACATGCGGAAGCTTAACATGTCTGAGTACAGACATCTACAAATGAAAAAGGCTGAGAAGCCTGACTATCTACCAGATCCTGCCGAGGGCACAAGATCGTAGCTGAGGTATCAAGCTAACGTCGAAGTCCACGCGGGACTACTAGCGAGACTGGCGTCTCTCTGCAAAAACATAAAAGAAGCAAACGTGAGTACAAATGTACCCAGCAAGACTTACATCAGAACTAACTACATATGCATCAGTATCAATAAAGGGGGTGGTGTAGTTTAATTGCAGCAAGCGAGCTTTGACTCAGTGGCTAACCTGAACTACGACTGCAAGTAACTCTTCTGAGGTGGCGCACACGAGTCCACATATTCACCATATCAATACACCACTATGGATCCGCTCCCGTCATCCTACGAGAACGCCATCCATAGCACTCACGCTTATCTTGCGCATTTTAGAGTATCTACTTTCACTTGTCTATGAACTGTTATAGGCAACCCAGAAGTCCATTACCGCGGACACGGCTATTCGAATAGATGATGTTAACCCTGCAGGGCACACGCTCTCACCACTTATCGCCGTTTACATGACATGTACTCGGCAACCTTCAAGCGGAAGCCCAGCGAGGGTGTCGGCCACAGCCTACCTAAACACTCAAGTCTCTAGTCCAGGTTTATCGCCTATTCAGGTTCCATCCGCAGGGAGTCCGGCCGAGGTTTCCACATACGGCCCCGAACGATGTGAGCAGGGTTCCCGATACACCAAACGGGCGCCCGGTACACCGTGCCACGTGCCTACCGCAACACAGCCCACCCCGACGGTCAGGGTTGCGTGCGGCCCCCAGCATACTATAAACACCAGAAACTACTTGCAACTCCTGGACAGAGGACAAGGGTGATTAAGAAGCCGAGAGGGTCCATTGGTTTCGGGCCCAATGCGTGGTAGTAACTGTCTCATGGCCTCTCACCGCTACCTTTACCAAACACAGAACTCAGTTCCTGAGGACGGCTTCAATGAGACAACCCACCATGTACTCCTACATGGCCTCTCACCGCTACCTTTACCAAATCGTGTTCACACACTTAGCTCACACATAGTAGGACATGTTCAACACCATTCCAATTCATTTCCGATGAATCAGACCCGACTCAACTCTAAGCAGTAGCAGGCATGCCAAACAAGCATGAATGAGTAGGCACATCAGGGCTCAAACAACTCCTACTCATGCTAGTGGGTTTCATCTATTTACTGTGGCAATGACAGGTCATGCAGAGGATAAGGGGTTCAACTACCGCAGCAGGTAACAGTTGAATCGATGTTGTCCTAATGCAGTAAAAGAGAGCAGGAGCGAGAGAGTAGGATTGTATCTGAATGAACAAGGGGGTTTTGCTTGCCTGGCACTTCTGAAGATATTATAGCTCTTCATCGGTGTCATCGAACTTATCGTCGAAACCACGTCTATCGAGAGGGGACAAATACCGGCAACAGAGAAAGAAACACAATCAATGCAATGCACAATATGATGCATGAATATGACATGGCAAAAAGGTATGTGGTTTGAGCTAATGCAACTAGCAGCAAGTTAAATGGAGTTGGTTTGAATCTAAGATTCAAATTCAAACTCAATATGTGCGTATTTAATGTCATTTATGCAAATTGCCCTGTACAGCAAATCTAGTTTGTTCAAACATGCATGCAAATGCCATAAACAGATTCCTTGAATTTTTTTGATAATTTTTCATATATAATTTGTTTGATTTGGAGTTACGGTTGAATTGCTATGAATTTTTTAAGTTTGCAACATTTTCTGGAATTTCCTGATTAATAATAATTCCAGAAAATAAGTTATTGCGTCAGCATTAGGTCATGCTGACCTCAGCAGGTCAACAGACGGGTCCAGGTCAAACCTGACCAGTGGGGTCCACTGGTCAGTGACTAGGGCTGGTTAGTGTCAATGACAGGTGGGGCCGGGTCAACAGACACGTCAGCATGTCAATACTGACGTGTGGGGTCGGTCAACGTGTGACGTGGCAAAGTCAAAGTGACAGGTGGGCCCCTGGACTTAATCTAATCCTAAACAGAACTAATCGAGGTTAATTAAGGCGTGGGGCCCGTGTGTCAGTGAGAGTGGGGGTTAGTTAGTGGCGTCATTAGCAGCTAACGACATAGCCACGTCAGCCCGCCGGCGTTTAGCCGCCGGCGACCAAAACAATGGCGGAGGCTCGCCGGAATTGAGCTACAGGTGGCGGCTGGACTCGCGGGGACCACCGGGACGTAGCCCGTGCTCCCCCGCATCCAGAGGAGTAGGTGGGTGGCCTCGGGGCGCCGGAGCTCGCCGGAACGACGCTCACGGCGGTGGCCGGGGTTCGGGCGAGGTCGGGATTGGTGCTACGGTGCACGGGAGGGCGAGTGGATGTGTGCGTTAGGCTCCTGGGGCAGCTAGGAGCTCGCTAGGCTCGTCGGACTGAGCGCAGCAACACGGCAGCGCCATGCCCGGCATCCATGGCGGACGGCGGCGCTCGGTATGGTGGCTAGCACGGCCACAGCGCGGGAAAACCACGGGGAGAGAGGGGAAACGTAGGAGAGCTCACGGGCTGGCTAGCGGGGAAGACGGCGAAGTCGGGGAAGCTCTGGACGCGCCGAATCAGAGCCGGCGATCTTCGGTGCCCGTCGGTGAAGACGACGTCGGCGGCGACGAATGAGGGCCTCCGGGCGTCGCGTTTCTCGGTGGAGAGGGCAAGGTAGACGCGGCGGAGCTTCTAGGCTCAGCGGCAGGGCGAGGGGTGGTCGGTGACCTTGGGTACGGCAAACGGCGGCGATGGGCGCGCTCGGGCAAAAGAGAGAGGGAGAACCAGGGGAGAGGAGAGAGCTCGAGGGAGAGAGGGAGAACGTCAAGGGGGTCGCGTGGTGTCCTCAGGGCAACGGGGAGACAGGCAGGGAGGCAGGAGGTGGCGCTACGCATGCGTGCGCGCTGTGGGCACACGCCCCTGTCCTACTGTCCCGAGGAGGAAGACGACAGGGAGGGCGCTGGTGGGCTGGGCTGGCTTTGCCCAGCTAGGCTGCTACAGTGCCAGGCCAGGTGGGCTTCCCAGGTAAGTTGCTCTCTCTCTCTTTTAATTTTGTTTTCTATTATTCTGTAGTCTTTAGGGCTTTGTTAAAAATACTTAGACACTTCCAAAAATCATGAAACTACTCATGATCACTGTTGGGAATATATCCTACAGTAAACATTTTAGTTTATGATTAATTGAGCATTTAAAATATTTAATAGCATTTAAATGCCCAAATTCAAATAGAATATGATTTAATATAGAGCCCAAATATGTCATGCAAAAATGTGCATCACCACTGGTTACTGTTTCCAGCTTTTTCCAAGAATGATGAACATTTTTTAAAGCCATTTGGATTACTAGAAATATTTTGGTTGAACCTAGTGAATTCCTTTAATGCTAGGGTTTAGGCAATCCCCATTTCAAATTTCTTTCAAAGTTTAAACATGATGCTCACATGAGGTTACTCTAATGCAATGCCAGAAGCTAGGGATGTGACAACTCACCCCCACTAAACAAGAATCTCGTCCCGAGATTCAAGACGTGAGGTAAGAGGACACTTGGGACACAAAGCTATCATGATCTTCACGATCCAGGTTGCACTTCAAGAACGTTGACGTGATCACCATCTTTGTCTCGATGTCTTGCTCTGAGAACTCCAACTAACATGACAATGAGAGGAAAGGGAAAACTCCAGAAGGATCGATCTTCTCGAAGATCGAACAACTCAGGATCACTCATCGAGTGAGACATTGAAACATCTCTCGAGTTGAGACACGAAACACATCGAGAGGAATGGAGAACAAGTGACGGGGTTTGATTTGGTGGGCAACAATTCCATGCTTAGAAAGATGGTGGATGGTGTTAAGGTGGCGAGGAAATAATTGCCATGATTCCAGAACGGGGCACTTTGGAAAAGGTGACTCGAAGAACTATTCCCTTAAGTGGCAAAAAGAATTACTTTTGATCCATAGATCATTGGAACTCTTCTCACCAGCCTGAGGCAATTTACGAATGATCGTTTGACGGAGCTCGAAAAAATGACGACTCGGGCTAGAATGGATGATGTGGACTACCTTGTTGAAGACAACGCAATGGATGACTTTTGCTTATCACCGGATATGGACGGGACCCATGACATGACCACTTTTGAAAATGATCCTAAACAGTAATTGCTGAAGTGCAAGCTGGGAACAAAATGCAAATGCTGGAAAGGATCCTGGTAACTAGGAAGAAAACTCAACGAGGATGATTCCACCGTTTGAATGGTTATAGCTTAATCGAGGAAACCAATAGCACAAGAATCCCTAGGGAGCAACTTCTAGAATAAGTCGCACGAGATCCTCATGGATAAGATGGTCAAATAGTTCAATCAAGATACTATAATGATAGATCTTCCAGCTAGGTGTGTCGGCCAGACATCAACCTTGTCGGGACCTACGTAATAGATCTTGGAAAAGTTCCAACCATCATATCTGCCTGAGATTCAGATCTGGTTGATAACGGAATATTTCAGACAGCCTTTCTGGAAAGAAAGTTTGCAACACAAATCGACGAGATGATGTTGCGAGATTCTCGGGATATAAACTACGATAGCAGGCTCCAAAACATGAGCCGTTTCTGCTACATACATGTGAGCATGTTGTCCAAGACAAGAATGACCACATAGTAGTCTTATAATAAAACACTACCGAGTTCTGTTGGGAACCACCATTGAGGATATCGAAGCCCTTGCATAAGTCCGGAACCTAAGAAGGAACTTCTTCTCCTTGAACAAATCAATCGGTGGATTAGTGTGCTAGGAACACATATGGAGTGGAGGTAAATAATCTACCAAACCATAGAATACTTCGCACGTATGCATGGCCGATTTGGGATGATTCCAAGGGATACAAAACAAACCTTTCTCAAATTCATAGTGGCAACTTACACCAAATGCACATGAATTCGAGGAAGTCACTTCTTCCATCCAAGCATATGCTTCATGAATGGAACATGAAGGCATTGCTTACAAAGTTTCCAACACTAGCTTAATGTTTAACTTGAATCATGGGGGAGACAAAATGCTGCTGATGGGCTCAACAACAACTCATCGGAATTTCCATATCATTGGACTTCCACCATCATGTGAACACGATGATAGCATTGGTCAGACCAAAGATGTAATGATGTATGCTCGAGGGATCAACCACGAGTAAGACAACATTACGAACATCATTGGTTCTGATTTGACTCGACGATAGCCCATACTCAAGTCAAGATTTTGACAAGGCAATGGATCCAATAACTAATCACGAGGACCAATCGATGAAGATATCATCTTTCTTCAACACACATGCAAGATATCCCCTGGAACGAACTAAGTTGGACAAGCTTTCATCTTCCAACTCTCCAAGTTGTTGTTTAGGTTAACCAACTAGCTCAGGGGTATCCAACACAGATTCTTGGAGAAGGGGTGATTTATAAGAAACCAACTTGATCACGAACTCAACATAGCGGTCAGGTGACAACCTGGTAATACTTCCGAGAAGATATTCGGAACATCACGAACCACCGATATGTTACTAAGCTCGAGAACAATCTTGCTTTTCAGGGCAAGACGATGTGACCAAACAAGAGAGGGATTGATGCAATCCTAACTCTTGATCGAAGGGTGCACCAGGAAAAATGGACTAGGTAGCACGATCAGTCTTAGAATGATAATTCAATAACCAACACGCTAAGAATGAGGATTTTGTCCATTTACTACCAAGCAACGAGTTGCTCGAAGTATTGGTTTCACACATCACAATTCACTTGTCGGCATTCCGGTTACAACAACACGAGGACCGAGAAGTGAATGGTGATGGTGAGAAGTATTACTGCATCAAGAATTCATAAGAGATGATGCAATTCCTATAATATTCTTGACATAAATATGGTAACACTTCAAGGTAGAATAGAGCAAAAGCTGGATTGGCATTTTGATCTGCGAAATACAACTACTTTGACCCAATCCTAGAAATGGATGAGGTGCTGGAGTTTGTTTCTCCTAGTTATTCTAAAATAGAATGGCTTGACGGACCACAAGAATAATAGGCATTCATGAACACGAATGCACAACTATTCCTGACTATCAATTGATAGACTAGGGTCAGAATACAACTAAGGAGGAACAACTCAAGGAACATGTAACTTTCTGAGTTGTGGATGCATAGGTTAGTATGTCGAATCAAGTTCAACATGTTTCTTCCGAATAACCTATGCAGAAAGGTAGAACTGGCGGAGTCGCAATGTAGAATGGAGAACCCATTAAGAGCACTCTGGTTGTGATCTTTTGGTTTAGAAGAACTACTGCCATAAGCAGTTCATGGTATTTGGAAGAAGGAAATACCACGGACCTCGAGGACTATCGCAAAGTTACTAATATCCTAGAGGAACTATCAAACACTATCAACAGGAGGTAAGTAGGGTGAATCTTGGGTCCAAAACCCAGGAGTATAATGCCTACTACTAAGTGGCATCACGGGATGCTTTCGAGAATGGTGGCCAGATTCATCACACTGGGAACACAAAACATGGACAGATTACTAGATGGTTTCATAAGACACCTAGGGTCATAATAGTAGTTCCAACATATACGCCAAGGCAATGGAGTACCTCGTAGACCGTGTGGTGTGCTTAATCTGGCCCAAAGGAACATCAAGAACGGAAGGAAGGAATTTGCAAATGCATCAGATTATTTCGAAACCTGGGATGACTCGGACAGCATAACGGCGGTAAATGCTCGAAAATGATTTGAGACATCCTGCAAAATGATGGCATGGCCACTCAACATCACAGTAACAAGGTTCCGAGACCAACTATGAACACACGAAAGTAGTAGAAACGGAACAGAGGCTTGAACTCAACAATCTTAGACAACTACGGTTTAGTAACACGTCATCCTGAGAGATAGATGAGAAGGCCTAGTTCTTAATCCCCGTAGAAGAGAAGAGGATGACTCAGATCAGAAGGGCATAAGGTAAAGGAGTAAAAAGAGCCTTACGTTCCATCCCACAATCAATTCCCTTATATAACTAAAGCATTTCTAGACACAACTTCGACCAGTTTGGCTTGGTAATCCTACAGGCAGACAGGCTCTGATACCAACGCTGTCAGGACCCCGATCCTAAGCCACATCGATCTATCATGTAACACATCATATCACTTTGCGGCCTCACGCACGGTATTCCCACGGGTGCCACCTTACCTGGCCCGGGACCGTTTGCACCTTTTGGCTCACGTATATGATAGTGTCGCTAGCAACCATATGACAGAGAACCCGGGCCGACATGGCTAGTCGTGAACCCAAAGCGGCACTAACCCATGGGGACAGGCATACATGAATCACATCGAGCATGTCGGTCAACAACGTATAAATCCGGGGATGTAGCACTGGGCTAACAGGACTCCGGTAACCCGGGCTGTAGCGGGCTAGGCAGGACTCCTGATAACACCGCGTGACATTTCCCCGAAGGGACAGACACAGGAACGACGTGAATCACATGCCGGCCAGTCAAGTGTTCCGAGCAGTAGTGCTGGGCTAGCAGGACTCCGGTGAACCGGGCTGTAGCGGACTACTATCGCTCAGAAGCACTAGACTACATTTCCCCATATGATAGGCTGCCAAAGATAAACAACTAGATAGTCGGATCCCACTCATACCAAGCATTTCAATCATACACACAATATGCCCGATATGAGTAAATACAACATGGCATCACAACAAGACTCTACGACTCAAGTATTTATTCATTAGGCTCCAAGGAGCGAGATGTTACAAACATGGGTCTCATGACCCAACATTCAAAGCATACAATTCAAAGCACATGCGGAAGCTTAACATGTCTGAGTACAGACATCTACAAATGAAAAAGGCTGAGAAGCCTGACTATCTACCAGATCCTGCCGAGGGCACAAGATCATAGCTGAGGTATCAAGCTAACGTCGAAGTCCACGCGGGACTACTAGCGAGACTGACGTATCTCTGCAAAAACATAAAATAAGCAAACGTGAGTACAAATGTACCCAGCAAGACTTACATCAGAACTAACTACATATGCATCAGTATCAATAAAGGGGGTGGTGGAGTTTAACTGCAGCAAGCAAGCTTTGACTCAGTGGCTAACCTGAACTACGACTGCAAGTAACTCTTTTGAGGTGGCGCACACGAGTCCAAATATTAACCATTTCAATACACCACTATGGATCCGCTCCCGTCTTCCTACGAGAACGCCATCCATAGCACTCACGCCTATCTTGCGCATTTTAGAGTATCCACTTTCACTTGTCTATGAACTGTTATAGGCAACCCAGAAGTCCATTACCGCGGACACGGCTATTCGAATAGATGATGTTAACCCTGCAGGGGTGTACTTCTTCACACACGCTCTCACCACTTATCGCCGTTTACACGACATGTACTCGGCAACCTTCAAGCGGAAGCCCAGCGAGGGTGTCGGACACAGCCTACCTAAACACTCAAGTCTCTAGTCCAGGTTTATCGCCTATTCAAGTTCCATCCGCAGGGAGTCCAGCCGAGGTTTCCACATACGGCCCCGAACGATGTGAGCAGGGTTCCTGAGACACCAAACGGGCGCCCGGTACACCGTGCCACGTGCCTACCGCAACACAGCCCACCCCGACGGTCAGCGCTGCGTGCGGCCCCCAGCATACTACAAACACCAGAAACTACTTGCAACTCCTGGACAAAGGACAAGGGTGATTAAGAAGCCGAGAGGGTCCATTGGTTTCGGGCCCAATGAGTGGTAGTAACTGTCTCATGGATCACAAACACAGAACTCAGTTCCTGAGGACGGCTTCAATGAGACAACCCACCATGTACTCCTACATGGCCTCTCACCGCTACCTTTACCAAATCGTGTTCACACACTTAGCTCACACACAGTAGGACATGTTCAACACCATTCCAATTCATTTCCGATAAATCAGACCCGACTCAACTCTAAGCAGTAGCAGGCATGACAAACAAGAATGAATGAGTAGGCACATCAGGGCTCAAACAACTCCTACTCATGCTAGTGGTTTCATCTATTTACTGTGGCAGTGACAGGTCATGCAGAGGATAAGGGGTTCATCTACCACAGCAGGTAACAGTTGAATCGATGTTGTCCTAATGCAGTAAAAGAGAGCAGGAGCGAGAGAGTAGGATTGTATCGGAATGAACAAGGGGGTTTTGCTTGCCTGGCACTTCTGAAGATATTATAGCTCTTCATCGGTGTCATCGAACTTATCGTCGAAACCACGTCTATCGAGAGGGGACAAATACTGGCAACAGAGAAAGAAACACAATCAATGCAATGCACAATATGATGCATGAATATGACATGGCAAAAAGGTATGTGGTTTGAGCTAATGCAACTAGCACCAAGTTAAATGGAGTTGGTTTGAATCTAAGATTCAAATTCAAACTCCATATGTGCGTATTTAATGTCATTTATGCAAATTGCCCTGTACAGCAACTCTAGGTTGTTCAAACATGCAAGCAAATGCCATAAACAGATTCCTTGAATTTTTCTGATAATTTTTCATATATAATTTGTTTGATTTGGAGTTACGGTTGAATTGCTATGAATTTTTTAAGTTTGCAACATTCTCTGGAATTTCCTGATTAATAATAATTCCAGAAAATAAGTTATTGCGTCAGCATTAGGTCATGCTGACCTCAGCAGGTCAACAGACGGGTCCAGGTCAAACCTGACCAGTGGGGTCCACTGGTCAGTGACTAGGGCTGGTTAGTGTCAATGACAGGTGGGGCCGGGTCAACAGACACGTCAGCATGTCAATACTGACGTGTGGGGTCGGTCAACGTGTGACGTGGCAAAGTCAAAGTGACAGGTGGGCCCCTGGACTTAATCTAATCCTAAACAGAACTAATCAAGGTTAATTAAGGCGTGGGGCCCGTGTGTTAGTGAGAGTGGGGGTTAGTTAGTGGCGTCATTAGCAGCTAACGACATAGCCGCGTCAGCCCGCCGGCGTTTAGCCGCCGGCGACCAAAACAATGGCGGAGGCTCGCCGGAATTGAGCTACAGGCGGCGGCTGGACTCGCGGGGACCACCGGGACGTAGCCCGTGCTCCCCCGCATCCAGAGGAGTAGGTGGGTATCCTCGAGGTGCCGGAGCTCGGCGGAACGACGCTCGCGGCGGTGGCCGGGGTCCGGGCGAGGTCGGGATTGGTGCTACGGTGCACGGGAGGGCGAGTGGATGTGTGTGTTAGGCTCCTGGGGCAGCTAGGAGCTCGCTAGGCTCGTCGGACTGAGCGCAGCAACACGGCAGCGCCATGCCCGGCGTCCATGGCGGACGGCGGGGCTCGGTACGGTGGCTAGCACGGCCACAGCGCGGGAAAACCACGGGGAGAGAGGGGAAACGTAGGAGAGCTCACGGGGGGGCTAGCGGGGAAGACGGCGAAGTCGGGGAAGCTCTGGACGCGCCGAATCGGAGCCGGCTATCTTCGGTGCCCGTCGGTGAAGACGACGTCGACGGCGACGAATGAGGGCCTCCGGGCGTCGCGTTTCTCGGTGCAGAGGGCAAGGCAGACGCGGCGGAGCTTCTAGGCTTAGCGGCAGGGCGAGGGGTGGTCGGTGACCTTGGGTACGGCGAACGGCGGCGATGGGCGCGCTCGGGCAAACGAGAGAGGGAGAACCAGGGGAGAGGAGAGAGCTCGAGGGAGAGAGAGAGAACGTGAAGGGGGTCGCGTGGCGTCCTCAGGGCAACGGGGAGACAGGCAGGGAGGCAGGAGGTGGCGCTACACGTGCGTGCGCGCTGCGGGCACACGCCCCAGTCCTACTGTCCCGAGGAGGAAGACGACAGGGAGGGCGCTGGTGGGCTGGGCTGGCTTTGCCCAGCTGGGCTGCTACAGTGCCAGGCCAGGTAGGCTTCCCAGGTAAGTTCCTCTCTCTCTCTCTTTTAATTTTGTTTTCTATTATTCTATAGTCTTTAGGGATTTGTTAAAAATACTTAGACACTTCCAAAAATCATGAAACTACTCATGATCACTGTTGGGAATATATCCTATAGTAAACATTTTAGTTTATGATTAATTGAGCATTTAAAATATTTAATAGCATTTATATGCCCAAATGCAAATAGAATATGATTTAATCCAGAGCCCAAATATGTCATGCAAAAATGAGCATCACCACTGGTTACTGTTTCCAGCTTTTTCCAAGAATGATGAACATTTTTTTAAAGCCATTTGGATTACTGGAAATATTTTGGTTGAACCTAGTGAATTCCTTTAATGCTAGGGTTTAGGCAATCCCCATTTCAAGTTTCTTTCAAAGTTTAAACATGATGCTCACATGAGGTTACTCTAATGCAATGCCAGAAGCTAGGGATGTGACAGTCAACTCGCAGTACGTGGGTGTGACGCCCTCAACAGCGTGCTGACGTCCTGCCGCCTCGTCTTCGATCCCTGCTTCCGGCGCCGCCATCACCATCCAGCCTTTGGACGGCCACCGAGATGTTCTCTTCGTGTCTTCTGCCACTCGTAGCTCGCCTAGGCGCTCCTTTTGCCCTTTTCGCCTCCTTGGCCTACCTCCTGAAGAGAGGGACAAGAAAGGGATTACGGGCACCTTATCTCTTTTCAATTTTAAGCCCTCGGGCCTTAGCTGCATTTAAAACTTGTAATCCCATAATTCATGTTTTTCATTCTCTATGAACTGTACCTGAGTGGAATGTTTTTTTAGTGAAAAGGGGATGCTTGCCGGGTCACTTGTCTCATGGGTGGAACCCACGTCAAGGAGCAAATCCTTGATATCTTTAAGATAGACACTTCTTTTCCCGGCAGCAGGCCCTGCCGTCTTCCCACGTCGCTCGACCTTTCTCACGCTTTTAGCGGAGGCAGGGATGAGGCGGGTTCGGGCTCCTCGTTTCGTCCCTTTGCTGCCGCGACTACGACCAAACCTGGCCCCAGGAACGAGCCCTAGGGCCTAGAGTTAGGGGAGCACGGTAGCTTTTAGGAAGAAACGAGGTTTCGCATTCCTCAGTCCATAAGAGAATGCATGATAAGGGATGAAAAACTTATCTGAGATTGCAGCCCCCGGCATCTCTGGTTCGCCGTGGGTGAATCTTTGTACTTGTAGGCCCCGGCAACACTGGCTTGCCGGGTGCAGGCCCCGGCAACTCTGGCTTGCCGGGGTCCAGATGCTGGTCCGTCCTTCTTCTCTTTTTCGTCCTCAAGTGGTCTGGTCAGGACATGCAAGCCCTGCGAACCAAGGGAAACGAAAGAACGACAAAGGGACGCACACTCGACCTCTAAGCTAGGGGTTAGCCGCTACTAAGCACTATCAACCCTAACCAAGGACGAGACTCGATCTAGCATGCATGCTATAACTTAGGGCGCCAGCACTTCATTTATGCTCAGGGTCTGCGCCTGGCTTTGTACAAAGGATTACATGCAACAGCGACAAGACTTGTACAAAAGGTGGTTGCCGGAACAGGTTCCGACAAAAGCGCCTTACGAGTAAAACTTGCGAAGATGCCCAATATTCCAGGAGTTGCTCACCGGAATGCCATCTTCGGTCTCAAGGCGGACAGCGCCAGGCCTAGTGACTCGTTTCACCCGGTAAGGGCCTTCCCACTTCGGCGTCAACTTGTTAGAATTCTTGGCGGACTGAACGCGCCGAAGAACAAGGTCGCCTTTCTTGAGACTTATGGCATTAACTTTGCGGCTATGGTAGCGGCGCAAAGCTTGCTGGTAGCGAGCAGCTCGCACAGCAGCCTGAAGACGGTCTTCCTCAAGGAGCAGCGCGTCATCTTCTCGCAGCTGCTCTTGCTCAAGCTCATCATAAGCGAGCACTCGAGGTGACCCGTATATGAGTTCCGTGGGGATAACTGCCTCTGCTCCATAGACTAGAGCGAAAGGTGTCTGGCCAGTGGCTCGATTTGGCGTCATTCTGATCGACCAAAGAACCACCGGCAGCTCCTCAATCCAGTTTCTTCCGCACTTGTGCAGCCGGTCGAAAGTCCTGGTCTTGAGCCCACGCAGCACTTCAGCATTTGCCCTCTCCGCTTGACCGTTGCTTCTGGGGTGAGCAACAGAAGCGAAGCAGACCTTGGCGCCAAGATCTTGGACGTACTGCATGAAGGTGCGGCTCGTGAATTGCGTACCGTTGTCGGTGATGATCCTGTTAGGGATCCTGAAGCGGCAAACAATCGACCTGAATAACTTGACTGCTGACTGTGCTGTCACCTTCCTCACTGCTTCCAGTTCCGGCCACTTTGTGAACTGTTCGATTGCGACGTACAAGAACTCAAAGCCCCCGAAAGCTCGGGGTAATGGGCCGAGGATGTCGAGCCCCCAGACCGAAAATGGCCAGGATAAAGGGATCGTCTGGAGAGCTTGAGCTGGCTGGTGTATCTGCTTGGAATGGAACTGGCACGCTTCACACTTGGTTACTTGTGCAGTTGCATCCTGGAGGGCTGTCGGCCAGAAGAAACCTTGCCGGAACGCTTTGCCGGCAAGTGCTCTTGCGCCAATGTGGTGACCACATATGCCTCCATGTATCTCTGCCAACAGCTTTTGTCCATCTTCCCGGAGAATACACTTCAATTTCACACCGTTGAGTCTTCTTCTATACAGTGTGTTGTCGACAAACTGGTACATACTTGACTGGCGGGCTACTCTTTCCGCTTCTTCTTGCTCTTCGGGAAGTTCTCCTGTCTGAAGGAAACGGACGATCTGCTGTGCCCATGCTGGAGCTTGCGGCTCGACAACAAGGACTAAAGGCACATCCGCTGCTGCGGGAATATCCGCTTCTACGGCGAGAACCTGCGGTTCAGCCGGAGCTTGATGTTCCCCGGCAAGCTTGCCGAAGCAACACTTGTCGGGAGCATCTGCTTCGACGGAACAAACCCTGGGGTTTGCCGGAGCAGACTGCTCCTCAGCACTCTTGGCGTTGATCTTGGGGACCTTCTTAGCAGCGGCTTCGGGAAGCTCTGCCGGAAAATAGTCACCAGAAATCAACTTCCTCTTCTTGCTCTGTCCAGTTGATGGTGTTACAGACGGTTGAGTCAGCTTGAGCACAAAGATCCCAGGTTCCACAGGTAACTTGACTGCTGCGCACTTTGACAGGCCATCAGCAATGTCGTTCTGAGCTCTTGGAACGTGTTCCATCTGTAGGCCGACAAAGTGCTCTTCTAGCTTTCTCACTTCATCAACGTAGGCTTCCATCAATGGACTCTGGTAGCTCTTGTTCACTTGGCGGACGACAAGCTGCGAGTCACCCCCTTACAATGAGCTTCTTGATCCCAAGGTCTGCCACGATCCTGAGACCAGCAAGCAAACCTTCATACTCTGCAGTATTGTGTGTTGCTTGCTAATTGGGAAAGTGCATCTCGACCACGTACTTGAGGTGCTCTCCGGTGGGTGCGACAAGGAGCACGCCAGCACTGGCGCCTTGCAGCGAGAAGGCACCATCAAAGTACATCAGCCACTCTTTGCTTGCCTCCTTGACGGGGATGCTCGTCTCTGGAATTTCTTCATCTGGTGTTGGCGTCCACTCTGCTATGAATTCTGCCAATGCTCTGCTTTGGATAGTTGAAGTGCTCTCAAACTTGAGGCCAAAGCTTGACAGCTCCAGTGCCCACTCAACAATCCTGCCTGTCGCTTCTGGATTCTACAGTATCCTTTTCAGCGGAAAGCGAGTGACAACTGTAATCTCATGTGCTTGGAAGTAATGGCGTAGCTTTCTCGAGGCCATGAGAAGGCCGAAAAGCAATTTCTACACACCAGAGTACCTTGACCTAGCCCCCTGCAGAAGGGAACTGACAAAGTAAACTGGGCGCTGCACCATTATCTTCTTCTGTATCTCCTCGCACACCTGCGCAGATCCATCTTTGTCGGGACCAGAGCTTGTCGGGGAAGCCCCCTCCTTGTCGCAGGATGTGCTTGCCGCGGTTGTCTGCTCATCATCTGCCTCCCTCTCCGCTACTAACGAAGCACTAACCACTTGATTGGTTGCCGCCAGATACAGCAGCAACTTCTCTTGTGGCCTAGGTGCGACAAGTATTGGAGTGGAGGACAGGTATCTCTTCAAGTCCTGCAGTGCAGCCTCCGCTTCCGGAGTCCATTTCATTGGACCTGCCTTTTTCAATATTTTGAAAAACGGCAGGGCGCGCTCAGCCGACTTGGAGATAAACCTGCTGAGAGCTGCCACGCAACCGGCAAGTCTTCGTACATCCTTGACGCGACCGCGGGGAGGTCTGTCTCCTTGCCGGTGCTTGGCCTTGCCGCGGCGTCCTCCCCGGGTGGGGCGCTTCGTGCCAGATCCTCCAGCACCTCCTTGGGCTTTCTCCTTGTCGCGTCGCTCGTACTCGGCCTTCTGCAGCTCGACAAGCTGCTCGACCTTCTTGCAACTCTGGAGGTCATGGCCCTTGGTGCGGTGTATCTTGCAGTACTGTTTGTTGGTGCCGTCCTGCTTGTCGGCGGCCGCCACAGCCTAGCAGTTGGTGCATGCGGCAACCTCCTTGCCTGAGCTACCAATCTTGGTTGTCTTGGCGCCACCTTCGTTGCCGGACTGCTCAACAACTAGCACATCTTTGCCTTTCTTCTTCCTGTTGTTCCGACGCCGGCTCTTATTTGCTGGGGCAGCATCTTCGCTGTCAGATCCTTCTGCTGCTGTATTCTCTCCGGGGAGTCTCCTCCCTTCCTCACCACGTGCACACCTGTCGGCCAGGGCATACAGCTCACTGACGTCTCTGATTTTGCACATCGCCATCTCCTCCCGCATCCTACGGTTACGCACGTTCTAATGGAACGCGCTGATGACCGCTGCAGGGTGGACATCTGGGATGTTGCGTTGTACTTGGCTGAACCTCTGGATGTACTTGCGCAGAGGCTCTCCTTCTTTCTGGGCGAGCAGGTGAAGGTCACTCTCCTGGCCATGAGGTTTGTGGCCGCCTGTAAAGGCGCCGACAAACTAATAACACAGGTCCGCCTAGGAAGATATGGAGTTGTCCGGCAAGTGCATGAGCCAGGACCTGACGTTGGGCTTGAGCACCAGCGGGAAGTAGTTGGCAAGGATCTTGTCGTCTCGCCCCCCGGCAGCTTGCACCGCGATGGTGTAGATGCTGAGGAACTCCGACGGATGCAACTTGCCGTCGTACTTCTCGGGTACGTCTGGCTTGAAGTTCTTCGTACTGGGCCACTGGACTTGCCGCAGCTCAGGGGTAAACGCAGGGCAACCTACCGCGTAGGGCAGGTCGCCTAGTTCCCCTGGCGCATGCATGTCGACAGTGGGCCCAGCGTGCCGGTCTGATTGATGCCGCGCTTCTCTTCGGCGCTCGATGCGAGTACGAGCGTCTTCTTGCTGTCGTTCGTGAAGAACTTGGCGCTGGTCGCGACGAGCTCGTGGATCTGATGACGCAGTGGAGTCGCTGTCGTGGTGGACCCGGTGAGTCGGTGATCTTGGCCTTCGGGGCGGAGAGTGCACGGTGGTCGCACCCCCACCAGTCTTGTCGCCACCGGCTCGCACCTGGCTGGCTTGTCGCGGCTGCGATGCAGTCGGCTGCCGCGGAGTGTCGCCGTTGGCGAAGCCGATGAGGCTCTGAATGGTGGCCCTCCAGTCGTCGATCTTGTCCGGCGTTGGAGGGAAATCTAGGAGCAGTTGTGCTCGCGCCAAAGCTTCCGCTGGAGTGGCGGGCAGCGGTGGCGAACGGTGCGAGGAGCGGGATATGCTCGGACTTCTAAATGTGTTAGAAGGAGCAATATCCCGTCCAGGTGACCGTGCATCGCTCGCGCCAGCATGTTGGCCTTGAGCGTTCCGAGATCCGCCAGTTCGATTTGGGTCCAGCAAGCGTATGGTACCGTGAGTACCATGACGCTGCCGGTCCCGCACCTCCTGAGATGGGCGCGGTGCATCCACGGACGCCCTGTCGTCGTGGGAGCCGGCTACGATGCCGACGGGCAGTGCAGCCTTGTCCTTTGACCTGGCGGCACCGTGGGCTCCCTCGTCGACGCCCGTTCTTCCGCCGGCGTCTTCCCCACCAGCCGTTTGCTCCGGCTGTGGTGGGTCTGTCGCGGGCGGATCGGCCGCCTCCGAGGCCTTCTTCTTCGGCGGCATGTCGATGAAGATGATGAAGATCTAGCTCGTGTGAACGCCGGATCAGGTTCACACAACCTCGACGCCCCCTACCTGGCGCGCCAAAGATGTCGGGGAAACTGCCTCCACGAGCACCTATGGGGACGGAGCCCCTTCTCGGTTCGGCGGGGGGCGGAGGTCGCACGAAGAGCGGATCGAGGCGAGGCACACGAGCAGTTTACCCAGCTTCGGGCCGCACAGATGCGTAAAACCCTACTGCTGCTTTGTGGATTGTATTGTGTTCTTGCTCGGGAGCGCTGAGTGCTACAGTAAACTCAAGCAGCTAACGAGACCGAGCGTGCTTCTGTCCGTCCTCCCCTTCCTACGTTGCGCATGGGCCTCCTTTTATATGCTCAAGGGGTCACCGACAGGTGGCAACGTAGGCAAGGGCAAAAATGGAAAAGGTGCTGCGGTTGGTACAACTACCTATACAGTGTATCATACCTAACCCTGACGGCAGGGGACAAGGGCATTAAATGCCCGTCTGCGTCGCCCAAACAGTGCAGAAAAGGGACCATCAGGGGCGCCACCGTTCGCCACGATGGCAATCTTGTCAGCGCCGCTTGCCACCGCGTACCCCTGGCTGCACAGCCTCCCGCCACGTACCCCTGGAAGGGTCCCAGAGCGACACGTTGGTGGGTGTGCTGGAGCGCAGGTACAGGGTAGTCGCTTGCCGCGGCAAACACCTTGCCGCGGTCGTTGTCTTGTCGCGTCCGGAAGCTTGTCGCTTGCCGGGCCTTGCCGGGACGCGTGGCGCGTCGCGGCAAGTTCCTTGAGATGACTTGGTTGGCCTTCTCGGCAAGCTCCTCTTGCCGGGGCTTTGTGCCTAGAGTGGCCTTCCCGGCAAGCTCCTCTTGCCGGGGCCTTGTGCCTTGAGTGGCCTTCCCGGCAAGCTCCTCTTGCCGGGGCCTTGTCTCCTTGCCTTGAATACTTTATTCTTGAATGGCTCCAGAGGAACCACGGAGGACCTTGGCGGTCACCTGGCAAGCCTTGCCGCGGGAGGCTGCGACTGCCCGTGCACAAGTTCGGGATACTAGGGTACCCCTACACTAGTACACCGAGAATATACAATTCTTCTTTAAGAAATCCAGTAAGGAATGCAGTTTTGACATCCATTTGCCATATTTCATAATCATAAAATGTGGCAATTGCTAACATGATTCGGACAGACTTAAGCATTCCTACGGGTGAGAAGGTCTCATCGTAGTCAACTCCTTGAACTTATCGAAAACCTTTCGCAACAAGTCGAGCTTTGTAGACAGTAACATTACCATCGGTGTCAGTCTTCTTTTTGAAGATCCATTTATTCTCAATGGCTTGCCGATCATCGGGAAAGTCAACCAAAGTCCATACTTTCTTCTCATACATGGATCCCATCTCAGATTTCATGGCCTCGAGCCATTTTGCAGAATCTAGGCTCATCATCACTTCCTCATAGTTCGTCGGTTCGTCATGGTATAGTAACATGACTTCCAGAATAGGATCACTGAGGAAGTCCTGGATTAGGGGGTGTTCGGATGGCCGAACTATGCCTTCAGCCGGACTCCAGGACTATGAAGATACCAAGTTGAAGACTTCGTCCCGTGTCCGGAAGGATCTTTTCTTGGCGTGGAAGGCAAGCTAGGTGTGCGGATATTCAAGATCTCCTACTAATGTAACCGACTCTGTGTAACCCTAACCCTATCCGGTGTCTATATAAACCGGAGGGTTGTAGTCCGTATGACTACCATCATCATACACAATCATACCGTAGGCTAGCTTCTAGGGTTTAGCCTCCTTGATCTCGTGGTAGATCTACTCTTGTACTACCCATATCATCAATATTAATCTAGCAGGAGTAGGGTTTTACCTCAATCGAGAGGGCCCGAACCTGGGTAAAATAATGTGCCCCTTGTCTCCTGTTACCATCCGACCTTGACGCACAGTTCGGGACCCCCTACCCGAGATCCGTCGGTTTTGACACCGACATTGGTGCTTTCATTGAGAGTTCCTCTGTGCCGTCGCGATCAGGAAGGATGCCTCTTCCCGTCTTTAAAGACGGCGCCATTACGAAAGGAGCCTTGGCTGTCGGCCAAACTCTCCGGCTAGGTGGTTTTCTCACAACCGCCTGTTCGGCTGTTGCGCCGACGGTAACCTCCCGGGTCATCGAAAGCAACCTCCGCATCGGCTCAGAACTCGCTGAGCAATTGGATCCGATGGAGCTCTCTTCGGTTAACGAGCTCCTAGATCGTATCGCCGCACTGGGCGTCGCCACAAATTACGACCAGGTTGGGCTTAAACCCGATCTGAGAGAAATTAACTCTCCCCAGGTCACCCACCACGTTGCACTGGTGGAAACACAATGCAGCGTACCTTCATCTATCTTAAGCACTAGCTACGTCCGAATCCCCGAACCCTCCATACTGGATACCCGCGGAGGGGAGGATACAATCCAAGACCTGAGCATAAAATCAGGCAACGGGCTAGACTCATCGGATAACATCCAAGACTCCGGATCTCAGGATTCAAATGTTCTTCGTCCTCCGAACAGTAAATTGGGCGAGGTCTCAAATTCGACGACACCCGCCCGCCCGATCATAAGCGATCTTTCCCAAATCAGGCAAATGCCCGAAGAAACAGTACATCATTACTGGGCCAGATTCCTCCTGGTTATGAACAGGATAAAGGACTGTCGTGAGGGAGACGCAATCTCAATCTTTTGCAGTAACTGCACGGACGAGGGAATACTTAACGCTGTAAGTCGTCGTAATATTACACACTTTGCCGACTTGGCGTCCATAGGACAAAAATATTGTGCGATGGAAAAAAATTCAAAACCCTCCAGAGGGCATGGAACCGTACTGGAAAAGTGGCTAGATGGACCCTGCAAGATTCATAGTGCAGAGGACGCCACCCCAACTCACAGCCTCAGGGCATGTTGGATAATCCGGCAGGTGGCCAAAATTGGCGAGGACCTCCTAATTCCAGAGGTCGAAGGAAACCAGCCCAAGAATTTCAGTTCCGTTCTCACAGTCTTTGAGACTTTCGCATCGAATAACATGCGAAAAAGAACACTCCGCAGCCTCAGCGGAGTCTATCACGTGGCGTCAATAAACCCATGGAGTAATACTGCTATCACCTTCAACGCGAGTGACGAACCTAAATTTCGAACGGCCAGAGCACCAGCCGCATTGGTCCTCAGTCCCATAGTGGACGGTTGTCGTCTCGCAAAGGTACTCATGGATGGAGGCAGCGGATTGAACCTCATTTACGAGGAAACCCTTCAAAAGATGGAAATAGACTGGAACCGCATGGAGCGAAGCAGCACAACCTTTAGAGGAATAATTCCCAGTCAGGAAGCACGCTGCACCGGAAAATCACACTAGATGTGGTATTCGGCACGCCGGATAATTACAGGTCCGAACAAATCACCTTTTAGGTGGCCCCATTCAAAAGCGGATATCACGCTATATTAGGACGGGAGGCATTCACAGTTTTCCAAGCTATACCCCATTACGGGTACATGAAGCTCAAGATGCCTGGACCAAACGGAATTATCACTCTCGCTAGTGATCCGGACATAGCACTCCGCGCCGAAAACAAGATAGCCGCATTGGCCCTCGAGGCACTGTCCGAACCTAAGCGGCAGGAGAACTGACTGCGCTGCGATCCATGGTCAATAGGGATGATGTGATACTCGATAAGAGATCCAAATCCACATCCTTCAAACCAGCGGACGAAATAGTCAAATTCCAGGTCCACCCAACGGACCCCGGTAAAACAGCCTCCATTGGGGCACGACTGAACCCTAACGTAGACGCCGCACTGCGAGAGTTCCTACGAGAGAACTGGGACATCTTTGCTTGGCACCCCTCAGATATGCCAGGAATCCCACGCAGGCTGGCCGAACACAGCTTAAACATCCACAAAGGATTCAAACCTGTCAAACAAGCCCTTCGGCGTTTCTCCGAACCAAAGAGACAGGCCATGGGAGAGGAGCTAGCCAAATTATTGGAGGCCGGATTCATCAGAGACATAAAACATCCGGACTGGCTAGCAAACCTAGTGATGGTACCAAAGAAGGACAAATCCTGGCGCCTGTGTGTCGACTTCAAAGACCTTAATAAGGCTTGCCCAAAGGATCCGTTTCCCCTCCCTCGAATAGATCAAATTATCGATGCCACTGTAGGACACGATTCACTGTGCTTCCTCGACGCATACTCCGGTTACCATCAAATAAAGATGGCAGAGTCAGACCAAGCTGCAACGGCATTCATCACACCATACGGCCCATTCTGCTTCAACACAATGCCCTTTGGGCTAAAAAACGCCGGCGCAACATATCAGCGCATGATTCAAACATGTCTGGCAAACTAGATCGGCAAAACAGTGGAGGCCTACGTAGACGATGTGGTCGTAAAATCAAGACATGTCGAATCTCTAGTAGACGACTTGAGGCTTACATTCGACAACCTCCGAAAATACGACATTAAGCTCAATCCGGAAAAATGTGTTTTCGGCGTTCCAGCCGGAAAGCTCCTGGGCTTCATTGTATCCGGTAGAGGAATTGAAGAAAATCCAGCTAAAATCCAAGCTTTGTCACAATTGGACATCCCAAAAGACCTCAAACAAATACAGAAACTCACCGGATGCGTGGCGGCTTTAGGAGAAAAGGCGTTGCCCCTTTATCGCCTCCTTAGGCGCACCGAACACTTCGAGTGGACGGACGCTGCAACGGCCGGACTCGAGGAAATAAAGCCCATCTTGGCAACAAATCCCGTCCTGGCTGCGCCAAATACTGGCGAACCCATGCTATTGTACATTGCCGCAACTCATCAAGTTGTTAGCGCAGTACTCGTCGTCGAACGGGTAACGGACGGACACAAACTCCCCCTTCAAAGGCCGGTTTACTACGTGTCCACTGTCCTCACACCATGCAAATCACGGTACCCGCATTACCAAAAGATTGCATACGCGGTGTTCATGGCATCCCGGAAGCTACGACACTCCTTTCAAGAGTGTTCTATAACGGTAGCCTCGGAAGTACCACTCAACGATATTATCAACAACCGCGACGCAACAGGCCGGATAGCAAAATGGGCCATAGAGCTCCTACAGTTCGACATAACCTACAAACCACGACGAGCCATCAAATCGCAAGTCCTAGCCGACTTCATCGCCGAATGGACAGAGGCCGAACTCCCTAAAGAGTACGGCACATACTCAAACTGGATCATGCATTTCGACGGCTCCAAAATGTTGGCCGGACTAGGGGCTGGCGTCGTTTTGACGTCCCCTACAGGAGACACAGTCCAATATGTACTCCAGATTATGTACACCGACTCCAACAATGCAGCCGAATATGAGGCCCTTCTACATGGTCTCCGGATGGCAGTATCCATGGGCATTTGTCGGTGTACTAAAGTAGGGGTACCTTAGTACCCCAGACTTGTGCACGGGCAGTCGTAGCACCCTGCGGCAAGGCCCGCCCCGGAAGCGCCAAGAGAAGACCAAGCATTCAAGACAAGGCCCCCGGCAAGAGGAGCTTGCCGGGCCAAGAAGACAAGGCCCCCGGCAAGAGGAGCTTGCCGGGCCAAGAAGACAAGACCCCGGCAAGAGGAGCTTGCCAGGACGACTGAGCCCATGTAAGGCCATCCAAGAACAAAGTATACGAGACAGAAGATCGAGCCCCCGACAAGAGGAGCTTGTCGGGAAGGCCGAACCCAGGCACCGCAAGAGAAGCCCGCCGTGGCGCGCCAAGCGCCCCGGCAAGGCCTGATAGCTAGCACGCTATCAGGCACAGGAAGACGACCCCCGCGGCAAGCCACTTGCCGCGGCAAGATCGCCACCTCAAGACTGCGCTCCAGCTCGCCCGCCACGCGTCGCTCCGGGGCTTCCCCCGAGGGCACGTGGCGAGGCACCGCGCAGCCTGGGGCATGCGGTGGCATGCAGCCGCCATCGTGGCGAACGGTGGCGCACCTAACGGTCCGCCTCGGTGCTGTCCGGGCGACCGTGACGGGCATTTAATGCCCTTGTCCCCTACCGTCAGAAGTAGGTATGATAACACTGTGCCGCACTGTAGCACCACCGTTCCCACACTATTACAGCTACCACCCCTTTTACACTTTTACCCCTTTCTCTTACGTTGACACCTGTCGGTGACCCCTTTGCGCTATAAAAGGAGGCCCGTGTGCAACGTAGAGGGGGTTAGGTTCGGTTCGGTTCCGGAAGGGTTCCGTGGGGTTCGGTTCGGAGATTCGGCATCCAGACAGCCATACGCTCGGGGCAGCTAGCTCTCCAAGCTCCCGAGCTCCCCAGTTCAATACAACCAAGCAGGAGTAGGGTTTTACGCGTCCATCGCGGCCCGAACCTGGGTAAACCGCTCGTGTGCCCGCCTCGATCTGCTCTCTGTGCTCCCTCCGCCCCCCTCACCGGACAACGGAAGGGGCTCCGGCCCCATAGGTGCTCGCGGGGGGACGCCCGTCCGCCCCGACATCTTTGGCGCGCCAGGTAGGGGGCGGCACCGGGGGACTGCCCGCTCCTGCGGATCCCAGGATCCGTCCAGTCGAAGCAGGTGCCCCCGATAAGCCTTGCCCCGGCGAGCAGATCAGCAGCCTGAACGCTGAGGAACAGCCCGCTCCTGCGGATCCGAGGATCTGTCCAGTCGAAGCGGGGGTTCCCGACAAGCTGCGGCGTTCCTTCCCACGGGCTCGTGTGCGGCCCTCCTCGAGTATCCACTCGCGCAGAGACTGGGCAAGAAGCAGCTGCTCCTTGAGGAGGACCGCCTTCTGGCCGCTGGGCGAACGATTCGCCTCCAGCGAACTCTGCGCCGCTCCCGTAGCCGCAGAAGTTAGCGCCAGAAGTCACGAGAAAGGCGACCTCGTTCCCCGGCGCGCCTCGTCCGCCGGGGTGCCGAACGAGTTGACGCCGACCGTGGGAGGAATCTCGCCAGCGCGGTTGCCGGAACCCGTTCCGCCAACCATCCCCTCTGCCCAAGTCTTGCCGCAGTTGCATGTGATCCTTGGCGCAGAGAGGGGGCGCGGATCCCCAAGCATAGCTACGCCTAACTCCGGAGGGTCGTGAGGCCCTGCCCCCTCACCTACCCCCAGGATGGGCTGGATGCTGCCCAAGGAGGTTTTACCCCACCGGGCGGCAAGCGATAAGAAAAGATAAGTTGCCGGAGCTCGAGCAATTGCTCCTTTAATTTTTAAGAGTTATCTCCCTCGAACGACCGAGCCTGGGTTGAGAGGCCTGAGCGCGGAAGGACCGGCATGAGACTGGTTGCGCCCTCGTTTTGTTTCGAGTCCGCTCAACGACTCGAGTGTGCTACACCCCGAGTAGCGTCCTCACTTTGTTTCAAGCTCGCCCGGCACCCTAAGCGTGCTGCGACCGCAGTCGCACCGTTTACTTTGCCTCGAGCCTGCTCAACAATCTGAGTGAGCGGCAACCAGCCGCGGCGAGGTTTCTTGCCGGTGGCAGCCCCGCCAGCGGGTCGCTGACGTCCCGCACTCGGCACCCGTGGCAAGGCGGAGGCCTACGCCGGCAAGTCCCCGAAAGCGTAGGGCGGAAACAAACAAGGCGCCGGTCGAGTAGAGGGGATGACAGTGCGATGCATAGCCTAAGATGAAAAGTTATATTAACAAATGCCTTACTGCTGCCCTAACCAGCCGTTTCCGTGGCTTATTTAACGGCGGCAGGGAAAGGGAGATAGAAGAAAGGGGCAGGCGGCCTAATCTACGCTGTCGCCCTCGATCCTCTTGACCCCGACCGCTTTCTTGACAATAGGGGCGATGAGGGCCCGGATCCCCGTCAGGTCTGCGTTCTCCGGCAAGGGCCTGAGGACGTTGGTAAGCCTGATGTCGGGATTGCGGAAAACGATCTTCACCAGCACCCTCTCGAGGGCCCCGGAGATGGCCTCCCGCATCTCGTCGGCCCGCTCCTTCGGGAGCGACGTTCGGAGGTGCTGGAGCGCCTGCACCACCCCCTGAAAGAAGGAAGTGAGCTTGGCGCTGGGCGCGACGTCCTCGTCGGTGAGGGACTGGTGGCCCTCGATCCCCAGCAGCGTCAGCTCCTTGTCGATGGTGGTGGCGATGTCGACGAGGCCCTCGGTCCACCGCTCCACTGTGTCCCTGAAGGTGTTCTAGGAAACGGCGGCGCGCCTCAGCAGCTCCTCGTTGCCGTCGGCCTCCTTCCGTAAAGCCGCCTCCTGCTCCTTAGCGCTGTCCAGCGCCTTGCCGAGCGCCTCCAATTTCAGTTCCAGAGTGGAGTTGGAGTTCTTGGCGGCGTCGAGCTCCTGGATCTTCTCGGCGAAGCGACCCTGAAGCTCGCCAAGGGTGAGCACACCCTTCTCGCGCTCCTGCCGGAGCGCGGCGAGCTCCTCGCCCTTCGCCTTGATGTCGGAATCGAGCTGCGCCACCCTCGCCTCCAGCCCCTTCTTGGTGATCTCAGCGGCTGCGGCAGCGTCCCGCGCCTTCTTCAGGTCTCCACTGAGCGCCCGCTCGCGCGCAGCAGCCTCCTCCTCGTGGTCGGCGAGGCTGGCCGTTTTCAGCACCAGCTCGCCTTCCCGCGCGGATAACTCCGCGGCGGCAAGCCTCTGCTGCTCCTCGGCCTCCCCGTCGCCCACGGGGATATCAACGCCGTCCGCCTCCTGAGCGCCGGCAACGTCGTCGGCATCGCCACGCGCGCCCTCCTCGACGACGACCTCAGCCTTCATCGGATCCGAGGCGGGCGCCGCGCTCGCCGCGGCCAGGGGATCGTCGGCCACGTCCCCCGTCGGAAGGTCCTCCCTTGCCGGGGATCTCTCCCTTGACGGGGTAGCAGACTCGGTCGGCACGGCGGAGGCGCCCTCTGGACGCGCCCGCCGGAGCTGCTCCGCTCCTGCCCAAAAGCAACAACTTCGCATCAACAATAAGAAGAGGGAGGGCTCGCGTACGCGCCAAGCAGCAAGAGCGAGTTATGTGCTCACGCTGGGGGCTGCGTTGCGAGCTGCCCTGAGGATCCCTTGCCGGGTCTGGTAAGGGCGCCTCCGACATGACCTCGCTTGCCGGGGGAGATTCGTCATCAAGGATGACCCACGGGATCCTCGATCTCTTCGCTCTCCTCTGGGCCAGGGTCCTGAGAAGGGGACCGGGTCAGGGGAAGGGCGAACGAGCTGTCGAACAGGACGAACCATCAGGGAAAAAGATATGAGCTCCATGGGGAACTTACTCTCCGTCCTCCTCGTCGTCGGAGCTGAGCGCAGAATAGTCGAAAGCCGGCTCGACCCTGGCGCGGGGGGGCAGGGGAGTGGGCTCCCGAGGCCGCTTGGCGGGGGCAGTAGACGACTCCGCCCCCGTCGACGCCGCGGCACGGGGCGCAGCGGCAACCGAAGCCCCAGCCCGCGAAGACCCCGCTCCCGCTGCCGACCCGGCCCTGCGGAGGCGCCTCCTCGGCTGGGCCGGGGGCTCCGCCTGCGACGAGCCGCCCGGAGGCCGCAGGAAGGCAACGCCGACCTCCGACAAGCCACTCGCGTCTTGGGCAGGCTCGTCCTCGCCGCCGTGCCCGGCTGGTTCCCCCTGGTCGACAAGTTCCATCGGGTCGGCGAGGCTCTCCGCCTCCGCCGCCTCCGCCTCGGCCACGGTGAACCCAGCTTCGCCCGCGGCCGCGGCGGCCGCCGCCTCCTCCATCCTGGAGGCAATGTAAGCCAGCTCCGCCGCGGTGGTGGCTCGGATGAGGCCATCCTTCTCGGCGGGATCGACTGGCTCCTCCTCCAGGCCGTCGAAGAAGGCCCGCACGACATCATCCGGCGGCTCCTGCCAGGTCGCGTTGACCCCGTGCGAGTCGCACAATGGCATCACCGCAAGGATATGGCTGAGCGACGAGTTGTTGCACAAGAGAACGACGCCCGGCGGCAGCCGGAACCACTCCGGGTGGTTAGGGTCGTACTTGAACAACTCCTTCAACATTGCGTCGTGCTCCAGCACGGTGAAGTTGAAATTGAGGCCCGGACGCAGCCTCATGATGTCCGCCGCGTTCTGGAACTCCCAGGCCGGCTTCCCCCTCTCTTGCAGGGGGGCGATCCGGCGGCGAAGGAAATCCGCGCCGACGGCGCCGACGGTGAGGCCAGCGAGCCTGAGACGCAGGATCCGGGTGATGGCGATCTTCAATCTGGCATCGTCCGGAGACACCTCGCTCCAGCCATCGCCGCGCACCACCGGAGTTCGGCGCACGACGGTGAACGGCTGCGGATGGTCCTCGACGATCAAGCACCATTCCGCCCTCCACTCCTCCCACCTGCCACGGAGGTCCCCGCCCAAGTAGGCCTCCTTCTTGCCGGACCGGGAAACCCAGGCGATCCCACCGGACAGCGGCTCTCCTTTCTCCACCCGAGGGACAAAGAAGTGCCGGAAGAGGGCCACGTTGGGACGAATTCCGACGAAGTTCTCGCAAAGGTGCGTGAAGACCGCCATTGTGAGGACGGCATTGGGGGTGAAGTCGAGGAGGTGGAGGCCATAGGTGCTCATGATTTCAGAGAAGAACTCCGAGTAAGGCGGGCAGAGCCCGCAGTAGAAGAAGACGACAAAGAAAGGATACCCGGTCGGGTACTGCTTCTGGGCTTCGGCGGGGAGCACTCGCGTGCGCGGATGCGCTCGCGTCTTCGTCGACCAGAAAAGGGAGTACTTGTCCCTCAGCTCCACCGCGCCGAGCTGGGGGGGAAACGTCGCCGTCGCCTTCCGAAGCGCTTCAAGCCGTAGCGCCTCGGCCGATTTCGCAGCCTTCCCCTTCGCCTTATCGCTCTTCGGGGCCATGGCGGGGGCGGGGGAGGGGGATCGTCAAAGCTGACGACGACGGGCGCTCCAAGGACAGATCGCTGCTGCCTCTGGGAGAAGGAGGTGGCAGAGGTTTTAGAGAGGTGGTAACCGAGGGAAAGGCGAACCGCCCCTACTTTCCTCCGCTACAAGAGGAAGAGGTGGGGGAGGGGGGGACGCTTCGCCTCTCCGAATCGAGAGATCGTGCGCGACGTGACGCGCGCCTGCGCGGTTCAGCCCCGCGCACGCCACCCACGTCACGCTCACCCCGCACGCCTCGCCCCCACGACGCCGCGGTAAGCGCGCGCCGCCTGGGGAAGGCGCGGCGGATGCGGAGTTAAGGAGCAGCGCGACCAAGGCCATGCGTGCCCGTGCACCGTTAGGGCCTGGCCCAACAACGCTCGGCACCATGTGTGGCCCAGGCCCGGCGGCTCCTGTCGGTGTACTAAAGTAGGGGTACCTTAGTACCCCAGACTTGTGCACGGGCAGTCGTAGCACCCTGCGGCAAGGCCCGCCCCGGAAGCGCCAAGAGAAGACCAAGCATTCAAGACAAGGCCCCCGGCAAGAGGAGCTTGCCGGGCCAAGAAGACAAGGCCCCCGGCAAGAGGAGCCTGCCGGGCCAAGAAGACAAGACCCCGGCAAGAGGAGCTTGCCAGGACGACTGAGCCCATGTAAGGCCATCCAAGAACAAAGTATACGAGACAGAAGATCGAGCCCCCGACAAGAGGAGCTTGTCGGGAAGGCCGAACACAGGCACCGCAAGAGAAGCCCGCCGTGGCGCGCCAAGCGCCCCGGCAAGGCCTGATAGCTAGCACGCTATCAGGCACAGGAAGACGACCCCCGCGGCAAGCCACTTGCCGCGGCAAGATCGCCACCTCAAGACTGCGCTCCAGCTCGCCCGCCACGCGTCGCTCCGGGGCTTCCCCCGAGGGCACGTGGCGAGGCACCGCGCAGCCTGGGGCATGCGGTGGCATGCAGCCGCCATCGTGGCGAACGGTGGCGCACCTAACGGTCCGCCTCGGTGCTGTCCGGGCGACCGTGACGGGCATTTAATGCCCTTGTCCCCTACCGTCAGAAGTAGGTATGATAACACTGTGCCGCACTGTAGCACCACCGTTCCCACACTATTACAGCTACCACCCCTTTTACAATTTTACCCCTTTCTCTTACGTTGACACCTGTCGGTGACCCCTTTGCGCTATAAAAGGAGGCCCGTGTGCAACGTAGAGGGGGTTCGGTTCGGTTCGGTTCCGGAAGGGTTCCGTGGGGTTCGGTTCGGAGATTCGGCATCCAGACAGCCATACGCTCGGGGCAGCTAGCTCTCCAAGCTCCCGAGCTCCCCAGTTCAATACAACCAAGCAGGAGTAGGGTTTTACGCGTCCATCGCGGCCCGAACCTGGGTAAACCGCTCGTGTGCCCACCTCGATCTGCTCTCTGTGCTCCCTCCGCCCCCCTCACCGGACAACAGAAGGGGCTCCGGCCCCATAGGTGCTCGCGGGGGGACGCCCGTCCGCCCCGACAGCATTCAACGCCTGGAAGTACGTGGGAATTCAAACCTCGCGATATCCTAGATAAATGGCGACTTCGATGCCAAAGACCCAAAAATGGCAGCCTATCGCAACGCCGTATTAAAAATGTCAGCTCGGTTCGAGGGACTAGAGTTTCACCATATAGCCCGAGAAAATAATCAGGCAGCGGACGTCCTGGCATGCATCGGAGCAAAACAAGATGTCGTCCCCCCCAATATCTTCTTAGAAAGATTATTCAAACCATCTGTAGCATGGGAGGGGGAACCCTCGGATAACAGTCCGGACACAACCGCACAACCAGACGCCGAGCAATCTGACATAATCGGAGGCCCTGCCACCGAAATCACGCCTTCAGCCCACGTAATAATGGCGGTCATCGCCCCGTGGATAGAACCATTCCTAGCCTACCTCATTAGGCAGGAACTCCCTGAGGACCAAAATGAGGCACGCTGCATAGTGTGGCGATCTAAAGACTATAAAGTCCACGAGGGAGAGCTATATAAGAGAAGTACTACAGGAGTCCTTCAAAGATGTATCTCCGAAGAGGAAGGGCGGAGTCTATTGGCCGAAATTCATGCCGGACTCGGTGGCCACCACGCTGCAGCTCGGTCCCTCATAAGCAAGGCTTTCCGTACAGGCTTTTATTGGCCGGCGGCCCGAGCAGACGCCCATGATCTAGTCAAACGATGCGTTGGTTGCCAGCTTTTTGCCAACCAAAGTCATATGCCACCCAATGCCCTCCGAACTATCCCCATCACTTGGCCTTTTGCGGTCTGTGGACTTGATATGGTGGGACCCCTTAAAGGTGGAACCCACAAGAAAAAATACCTACTGGTCATGGTGGATAAATTCACCAAATGGATAGAAGCCAAGCCTGTCAAGACGGTCAATCCGGACCTGTGATAGACTTCATATCCGGGGTCATACACCGTTACGGTGTTCCCCACAGCATTATCACCGATAACGACACAAACTTCACCTCGGAGGAAGTAAAGCTGTGGTGCAGAAACATGGGCATTAAGCTCGATTATGCTTCTGTCTATCACCCACAAACTAACGGTCAGGTCGAACGCGCAAATGGTCTCATCATGAGCGGCATCAAACCCAGACTAGTGCGGTCCCTCAAGGAATCTAATACACACTGGGTAGAGGAGCTCGACTCCATGCTCTGGGGGCTGCGAACTACGCCAAATCGTACCACTGGATCCACTACATTCTTTATGGTGTACGGCGCAGAGGCAGTCCTGCCCTGCGACATAATTCATGACTCACCTCGAGTGCGCATGTACGAAGAAAGAGAAGCCGAGCTTGATCGGCAGGACAACCTGGACGCCTTGGAGGAGGAGCGCGACGTGGCTAAAGCCCGTTCCGCATTTTATCAACAGCAGGCTCGAAGATATCAAAGCAGAGAAGTATGGGCCAAAAATTACAACGTTGGCGAACTAGTTCTACGCCTGCCGGATAAGAAAAAGGACAAACTCAAGCCCAGATGGGAAGGTCCCTTCATAATTGACCAAGTCCTGACTGGCGGAGCGTACCGCCTGCGAGATGCGTCGGATAACCGACTCGAGCCGAATCCATGGAACGCCACACGTCTCCGAAGATTCTATGCCTAGCGCCGAACTCGGGGTTTGTCTCCTTCATCTGTCCATTTTTATATATTTTTCTGTTTTTATTGTTGTTTCCTCCCACTCTTTCATTTTATAGACTTTAAAGGCTCATCATACGACGCGCCACCCGCGCTCTGTAAACCTGGGGGCTTCTTTAACAGAAGCTTGTTTATATGGGTTTCATGCCCAACGCATGCGTCAGACTTCCGCATGCACCTTTTCTTCGCCATTATATGCATCGATATGACTTAAGTTTTGGCCAAGCTGGGTTGCCTGGCTCCTGTGCTTACCCCTACGTTCCTGATTGTTCGGCTAGGCAGTAAAGGGAGCACCTCTGCGATTGTTACTGCCGGATAAGTCGGATGTGTACCTCAGACTAGGTGAAGCCGAAAGCTAGCGTTCTTAAGGGAATATTCGGTCGGCGAACTAAAGATGAACCTTTTTACTTATACATGCCCCCAGATGTTTTCCTGCACTTGCAGTCCGGACGTGCACTTCAGGGCACGCCACCCCAGCGAAAGGAACCCTTAATGGAACTATTCTCTCTCGAAGATGTTTCTTACTAACCATGTAATATAACATAACTAGTTGGGCACTTGTCTGATAAAGCACTAATGACGCCTACGCCTGGTCTCCACGCATACCTCGGTTCTTATATAGCTGTTATGGTATTCGGACACACTCCGGACCGTCAGGTCCCGAGGTTGAAGCGAAAAGGTCGGCAACGACAAACGATCTACAATCCGGCTAGAAGGCATTTCACATGTCAATTATAAATTACATAGTCATCTTGACTGATTGTATTCCTCCTCTATACCATCTAATAGGCTGTCTAATTTATAGTCCTGCTGAGAATACCTTGCGGCCAATTCTACCTGGCCATACACTAAGCTCACAGGGATCTCCTTCCCGTCAGGCCCCACTGGTCCGACCTCGGCCATGTGATTGGGGTCCGACTTCGTAAAACGGGTCTTCACCATAGCCCAGGCCTCCCTAGTGCCTTGTCGGCAGGCTGATATCTTCCACAATAGGAAGCGCCGCCGAACTCCCTTCAGCTTCTCCGCAACCTCTCCAAGGCCCTCGGGCGTGGGATGGGCAGGCCATAAGGCTTGGGCAACACCTCGCATCGCCTGCCGAATTCGCTCGTGCAGTTGCAGGAGTTCGGGAAGTAGGTCACCCGTAGAACCGGGCATCTCCTCCGCAGGACGACCTGTGAGCATACCTACAGACAATACTCTGTTATTCGACTTCCTCGCCGAACTCATTCTTCAAAGTTCGTTCAAGCACTTACTAAATATGCCGCGTCGAAGCCGCTGATTCTCCTTCATGGAGTTCGACAGCTGGCCACGAACGTCCTTCAGTTCAACATCCAGCTTGGTGTTGGCATCCTAAAGATCATTCTTCTCTCGCCTCACCCTCGTCAACATACTCTCACCGGCCTTTAACCGGCGTAAGAGTTGTTGCCTCTCCGGATCAAGTCCGGCGTAATCTGCAACATGAATTGTCAGAATTGCACCCATGCCGCACAATACTAACCTTTCGAAGTGTATCCTACCTAAGGGGGTCCCTTTGGGCTCCTCTGTTGCGGCTAGTGCGGCCTCTAGTTGGGCCTTGCACTTTTCCAGCTCCTGGGACAGCACGGTGTTCTTCTTAGTAAGAACCTGCATGTTATATGATCCTTAAATCAGTTACTTTAACTGTTTCAAGTCTCGGGGGCTACTGGTATATACATATATTTACCCAAAACTTTCTTACCCGTATGTCTTTCACATACTGTTCCGTGGCTTTGGCTAAACCATCTTGAGCGGCACGAAGGTACGCATCTCCCGAATTAAAGGCATCTAAAGCCTCTCGGGAGAAACAAGCATCGCGTAGAACTGTTCGGCGACGCCTGTGGTTCATGGCACTCTCCACTTCTGAATTAGTGGCAGATAGCCGGTCTGCATCCTCTGTTGGAGGAGCGTCCGGTACGCGCCTGGTGCTCGTCCCCGCTTTCGGACCAGACGTTGGAGCCTGGCTGGTGGAGGCGCGGTTGGCAGCCTCTCCGGATACAGTCCGACGAGGCCTCTTCGTCCTGGAAATAGCACGGATGTTAACATGCCTTGACAGGATAACACCGGGGGAACAAAGGGCACGTTATACCTTTGTGTCGGAGCCTCAGTCCGGACTACATTTCTTTTCGCCCCACGGGGCCCTACGGCCCCTAGTTGGCTGGCCGCTGCAGGTTCGGCCTCCCGCCTCGGAAATCTCCCCTGCAAAATACGGTTGTCATTTGAAATGCCGGAATATGTGAATGTGGAATCTCTCTTGAGGGAATAAAACAGTCCGGTTTCTGTCACCTGGGAGGCCGGGATTAACCCGGGGTAATTGGCCGTAATGGCCACCAAGGTATTGTCCTTGCTTAACTGGTGGAACACCCCATCGATGAGCTCCACCGATATGTCCGGATCCTCTTCGGAGTCCGGATCGAGGGACCGTTCTGGGTCCTCAGGCTGTGGAGGGCGGCTGTTGATATCCTTTACCTCCTGTCGCAGCTCCTACATTGAAATCGTCAAATTACGTATCTAGTCACGGGAGCATTAAATAAACAGGCAAGTGCAATTGTTCACTTACCCAACTTGGAGGTTCGTACATGGTGAATCCGGCCCGCGGGTTGACGCGGAGGAAGTCCTCCTTTTCTCCCTTGTACAAAGATGTTAAAATCTTTACTAGAGCGGCAGCTGTGGCTGGCCCCTTACGGCCGTAACTGGTGGCGTCATCCTCCCCGTTGAAATCCCACATGGGGTGGCCTCTATATTGAAGCGGTTGCACCCCCCGCATAATGCATATGGCCATGACTCCAATCATGGTTAGTCCGGAATGAGCCAACAGCCTTATCTGGCCCATCAGATAAAGGACGTCTCTGTCGTTTTCTCTCCGAGAGCTTCGCGGACGCCGGCTCAAGCGTTTCTTCAATGGAGCGCTGTTAAATTCGGGGAGACCGACCCGGATAGGGTCCGGTAGCGGGACATCGTCTATGTAAAACCATTCCGAGGGCCAATCCTCGGACGCCTCTTTTGGGGTTCCGGATGGGTATCCGGTCTCGGCGATGCGCCATACCTCGGCTCCGCCCACTTGATATATAGACCCCTTTTGAGAACGGGGCACCAAGCAGAACAACGTCTTCCACAGCGCAAAATGAGTCTCGACCCCTAAAAATAGCTCGCAAAGGGCAACGAAGCCCGCAATATGTAGTACGGAGCCGGGCGTGAGATTGTGCAGCTGGAGACCGTAGAACTCCAGAAGCCCGCGGAGGAATGGATGAATTGGAAATCCCAGTCCCCTTAAGAAGGGACGAGGCACACCCGCTCTCCTTTAGAAGGATTGGGGGTGCTCTCCGCTTGCTTTCCGTCGTTGTAGGTGGCGAGTCCGGCTCGGACCGGGACCATACATGCCTGGGGAAGGAATCCCTTGGTCTGCAGCGACACTAACTCGCTGTGTGTGATGGTGCAACTCTCCCAGTTTCCAGATTTAGGACTGGAGGGGCAAGAGGAGGGGCTACGACGGCTGGCCATGTTGGAATGGACCTTTGCTGGAGACGCTCTGATGATAACTCGCGGAGGGGAGAAGATGTGGTCTGGATCTAAATCCCCGTCCCGTTAAATAGGCGGCTCGTTTATGTGACTAAGGGTGTGAATGTAAAAACACCCCAGGCTTTTCGCATTCGTTCAACACGTGGAAGACGGCCATTATTGGGCATTGAAGCCGAGGAGCGCTACATTACAAAAATCAGACATTATTCGGACAGGTACACAGGATTCGGAGGAGGAACCCGCCTTGCAATGCCGAAGAAAAATTTGCGCGCCGGACTCGTCGTCATTGAAGCCTGGTTCGGGGGCTACTGAGGGAGTCTTGGATTAGGGGGTGTTCGGATGGCCGAACTATGCCTTCAGCCGGACTCCAGGACTATGAAGATACCAAGTTGAAGACTTCGTCCCGTGTCCGAAAGGATCTTTTCTTGGCGTGGAAGGCAAGCTAGGTGTGCGGATATTCAAGATCTCCTACTAATGTAACCGACTCTGTGTAACCCTAACCCTATCCGGTGTCTATATAAACCGGAGGGTTGTAGTACGTAGGACAACCATCATCATACACAATCTACCGTAGGCTAGCTTCTAGGGTTTAGCCTCCTTGATCTTGTGGTAGATCTACTCTTGTACTACCCATATCATCAATATTAATCTAGCAGGAGTAGGGTTTTACCTCCATCGAGAGGGCCCGAACCTGGGTAAAATAAAGTGCCCCTTGTCTCCTGTTACCATCCGACCTTGACGCACAGTTTGGGACCCCCTACCCGAGATCCGCCGGTTTTGACACCGACAATCACCGTACCACTTTGGTGTGGAACGTATTCTTTTTACCTACAAGGTTCGGTAGTAACTTGATCTAAAGTTTCATAATCATCATCATTAGCTTCCTCACCATTTGGTGTAGGCATCACTGGAACTGATTTCTCTGATGAACTACTTTCCAATTCGAGAGAAGGTACAACTACCTCATCAAGTTCTACTTTCCTCCTACTCACTTCTGTCGAGAAAAACTCCTTCTCAAGAAAGGATCCATTCTTAGCAACAAATATTTTGCCTTTGGATCTGTGATAGAAGGTGTACCCAACAGTTTCTTTTGGGTATCCTATGAAGACAAACTTCTCCGATTTCTTATCAGGCTGAAGCTTTTTCACATAAGAATCGCAACCCCAAACTTTAAGAAACGGTAGCTTAGGTTTCCTGCTAAACCACAGTTCATACGGTGTCGTCTCAACGGATTTAGACGGTGCCCTGTTTAACGTGAACGCAATTGTCTCTAATGCATAACCCCAAAACGATAGTGGTAAATCGGTAAGAGGCATCATAGACCGCACCATATCTAATAAAGTACAGTTACGACGTTCGGACACACCATTACGCTGTGGTGTTTCAGGTGGCATGAGTTGTGAAACTATTCCATATTGTTTTAAATGAAGGCCAAACTCGTAACTCAAATATTCACCTCCGCGATCAGATCATAGAACTTTATTTTCTTGTTACGATGATTCCCCACTTCACTTTGAAATTCTTTGAACTTTTCAAATGTTTCAGACTTGTGTTTCATTAAGTAGATATACCCATATCTGCTCAAATCATCTGTGAAGGTCAAAAAATAACAATACCCGCCGCGAGCCTCAACACTCATCGGACCGCATACATCGGTATGTATTATTTCCAATAAGTTAGTTGCTCGCTCCATTGTTCCAGAGAACAGAGTTTTAGTCATCTTGCCCATGAGGCATGGTTCGCAAGTAACAATTGATTCATAATCAAGTGATTCCAAAAGTCTATCTACATGGAGTTTCTTCACGCGCTTTACACCAATATGACCTAAACGGCAGTGCCACAAATATGTTGCACTATCATTATCAACTTTGCATCTTTTGGCATCAATATTATAAATATGTGTATCACCACAATCTAGATGTAGAGGTAGATGTAGAGGTAGCGTTCTGACGACGATCACATCGACCTTTGAACCATTTCCGACACGCATCGTCACCTCGTCCTTAGCCAATCTTCGTTTAATCCGTAGCCCCTGTTTCGAGTTGCAAATATGAGCAACGGAACCAGTATCAAATACCCAGGTGCTACTACGAGTATTAGTAAGGTACACATCAATAACATTCATATCAAATATACCTTTGTTCACTTTGTCATCCTTCTTATCCGCCAAATACTTTGGGCAGTTCCGCTTCCAGTGACCAGTCCCTTTGTAGTAGAAGCACTCAGTTTCATGCTTTGGTCCAGACTTGGTCTTCTTCCTGGGAGTAGCAACTTGCTTTCTATTCTTCTTGAAGTTCCCCTTATTTCCCTTGCCCTTTTTCTTGAAACTAGTGGTCTTGTTAACCATCAACACTTGATGTTCTTTCTTGACTTCTACCTCTGCAACTTTGAGCATTGCGAAAAGCTCGACGATGGTCTTGTCCATCCCTCGCATATTATAGTTCATCATGAAGCTTTTGTAGCTTGGTGGTAGTGATTGGAGAACTCTGTCAATGACAGAATCAGCTGGAAGATTAACTCCCAGCCGAGTCAAGTGATTGTAATACCTAGACATTTTGAGTATGTGTTCACTGACAGAACTGTTTTTCTCCATCTTGCAGCTATAGAACTTGTTGGAGATTTCATATCTCTCAACTCGGGCATTTGCTTGAAATATTAACTTCAACTCCTGGAACATCTCATATGGTCCATGACATTCAAAACGTCTTTGAAGTCCCGATTCTAAGCCGTAAAGCATGGCACACTGAACTATCGAGTAGTCATCATGTCGAGCATGCTAGACGTTCATAACATCAGCATCTGCTCCTGCAGCAGGGCTTTAGCGGTGCATCAAGGACAAAATTCTTCGTTTCATCAATGAGGATAATCCTCAGGTTACGGACTCGGTCCGTGTAGTTGCTGCCATCATCTTTCAACTTAGCTTTCTCTAGGAACGCATTAAAATTCAAGGGAACGGTAGCACGGGCCATTGATCTCAACATAGATATGCAAAAACTATCAGGACTAAGTTCATGATAAACTAAGTTCAATTAATCATATTACTAAAGAACTCCCACTTAGATAGACATCCCTCAAGTCATCTAAATGATCATGTGATCCATATCAACTAAACCATGTCCGATCATCACGTGAGATGGAGTAGTTTTCAATGATGAACATCTCTATGTTGATCATATCTACTATATGATTCACGTTCGACCTTTCGGTCTCAGTGTTCCGAGGCCATCACTACAAGAAAATTGAGATATTGTGACGAAAATCCTTGTGACATGGTGGACAGCGTCACACAAGTACCCAATGTGTGATGTTTTCATAGGTGGCGTCACTGATTACTGCAAATCGGCGACGATAGACGTCACCTAATCGCTTCAGCCCATGAGCGCACCTGGCTACCAATTTCTTTGACGGTTTGGTAATTTTCATGACGGACCTACTAGAGTCACCGACTATAATGAATGTGTGAAGATCACATTTTTGTCACATAACATCTGGCCATGGGACCCGCCATAGCTGATTGACGGGTTATTGAGCGGTATGACCCGCGTAACGGTGTTGGCAGTAGGACCCATCATAGTTGTTTCATAGTCTACTAACCACTGTAAATATTTTGTTATATTTAATATAAATATGTAATGGCGGGTGAAAACTTCTTTTGTTCCCTCTAATATAAATAAGTATTGGTTGGGCAAAAAAAAACTTGAATCGTGCGTTTGTGGTTTGTGAGCTCTTATTTTGTTCTATCATATCAAAAAAGAATGGAATCATGAGTTGACGGAAAAAGTTTGGTAACAGGGAATTTGAACCTGGGACCATTTCTTTCTCAAATAACGTCGTTGCTAATAGTAGAGTTTAGATGCTAAGGTAAATTATGCTACAAAAATATTTATTATGTTATTGGACTATATACGCCTATAGCACTGAGCAAGTTTTTTTTTTTTGAGATTATATAGCACTGAGCAAGTTAGTTATTTCTTCTTTCCTAAAAAAAGTTAGTTATTTCTTCCGGGGCGTGTGTGATTCGATCTATATAGGTTAGTTATTCTTTTATTTTATTTTGACATGTATAGGCTAGTTTCTTTTGAACCAATAGTCCGTTCGTCTATTGTTTGTTCTAGATGGCGTCGCTCGGTTCCGTCTGGCTGCTCGTAACTTCATTTTTGTTTTTTGAGGTCTGCTCGTAACTTCATATGTGACGGGCATAGAATAGCCCGTGGCTTGGTGCCAAGCCGAGCAACACACCCTTTTTTTAGAGTTTTCTACGTGGGCTGAAGCCCGCTCAAACCCGCCTATATAAGCTGCAATTTTGTTTCCCCTCGGCCGCTTTCTCCTCCCCGAGCGAAACCCTACCTATCTGATCTCGCTTTCTCTCGCTCGTGTGGCGGCAGCTGTAGATTGGAGGCAACCAAGCGCGACGATGGCGGCAGGGGTAGCTTCTCTCTCCTCCCTCTCTCGTCGAGTTCCTTCAGGGCGCCCTACTGCAGAAGCTGCTCGTTGCGTCTGGGCCAGCCATGGTGCGCGGCAGCAGAGCCAGCATGCGCCGTGGCCGGACTAGATCACTAGACTGGTCGCGCGGCGGCGGCCTAAGCAGTGTGCGTGACGTGCGTTCCCACTTCCCAGTGTGAGTACTTGCGTACGTCCTCCGATCCCTACTGCAGGATTGAACTCTCTGGTGCCATTCCTCTATACACTTCTCAATTCCATCGGTGCAAGTGAGGTAGAGGAGGAGGCATGTTGATGTGGGTATTCGGTTATGGCTTTCCGGAGGGAAACCCCCGGTTCGCCTATGATTAACTAATGAGTCGGGCCGCTGTCGTCTGACCTCCCGCACTTCTCAGATACATCTGGTTGACCCTCAACTCGTTGACCCTCTGTTCTTGGGTTTTGTCCGTCAGATTGACATGGAGCACAGACCACAGGGGGCACGCCGGAGTTCCGCGGGACGACCTTGAAACTCGACCAACAACCTGGGTTAACATGTGTACGACCCTCAACCCTCAATCCTCAACAGAGTTCTTAATGGTCAACCGTGAGATGCTTGTTTTCTTTTAGACAGTGAGATGCTTGTATAGTTGTACTTATTTGCTAGGTCAGATAGTCATTTTCTGTATCCTTAGTTTTGAACTAGAGTATGGAAGCTAGTTTATACGTGTCACTAAATTGAAAATTGTAAGCTGAATTAATATTGTACCTGCTCCGATTTATCTTTTAGTGAAATGATTATGAGAGATAGTCACTAGTAGAAAAAGGGTCAAACATGAAGCACATTAGTGCCGGTTTGTATTTGAGCCGGCACTAATGTATACATTAGTGCCGGTTCCAACGGCTAGCCGGGCCGCTCTCATTAGTACCGGTTCGTGGCGAACCTTTAGCACCGGTTCGTGCCACGAACCGATATTAATGAGTGTGGTGGGAGGATGTTGTCAGACTGGGGCCCCTCCAGCCCCTTTAGTACCGGTTCGTGGCACGAACCGGTACTAAAGGTCGCCCTACATAAACCCTTCGTCCACCCGAGCTCGCTCTGTTCTTCCCCTTTCCCCTCTCCTCTCTGTTCTTCCCCTCTCCTCTCGAGCTCATCACACATTTTGCCCAAAATTTGTCAAGATTTGAAGACCCCATCTATTCAAATGATCACAAAGGTTAGCAACTTTGTGCTTTCATCTCTCATTGCTAGATTAGCTCTTGCAATGCTTTATATAGTGATTAATTTGTAAGTTTAGTAATTTGGGAGGAAATATATATATGTGCTAGTATTTGATTTATATGCAATTTGAGGTCAAAAATAACACTTAGTTTGCATATGTAGGTGTGGTTTACTTAGTGCCTTCTAAATCTCCGTCGTAACCACCGTCGATCGCCCGCACCGTCCCGTCGCCGGCACCACCTTGTGGTGAGCCTCTTTGTTCATGAAATTTTATATAAAAATTGATGTTTGTGTGATTTGGATATATAGCTAGTTACTCGTATAATTATCTTACCCGTACGTTGTTTGTTATACATATAGTGCCATGGTTTTGATATCCGTCCCCGTCGGCCCTCGTCCTTGTTATGATTCGGATGTGGTATATATATTCTCTTTTAAAACTAGTTGCATTTCGTGTTTATGACAAATTATGCCCATCAAGTTGACATAGAGATTTTTTCTAGGAGGTATGTGAACCGAAAATTCCAACCGACCCTATTGTCGAGAAGTTAAATTTAGTTGAAAGAGAAAACGAGTACTTGAAAGAAAAATTGAAAAGAATTGAGGGGGAGAAGATGGAATTGGAGTTGCATGTTGCCGATGTCGTCGATGATCATAAGATCAAGATGGAGAAAATGCGCTTGAAGATTAGAAAGATTAGAAAATATGCCATCGATAGTGAGGCTTGGTATCATTATGCTGTTGGATCCATTGTTACCTTAGTTGCGATCTTGATCGCATTTCTTGTTGCATTTAAATGCTTTAGCTAGAGAGTTATTTGTTTGTTGCATTTAAGTGTTGTATGAACTTTATGTATGAACTTGTATTAATTTGGTTTATTCGGTGTTGTGTAATGAAGATGAGCCGGCAATGGATGTACGATGGCCGATGCTCTCCCAAGTTCATTAATGGCGTGCAAACTTTTCTGCTTGCGGCTGAGGCAAACAGGCGGGCGGATGGTTTTATGCCTTGTCCATGTGCTTTCTGTAAGAATGGTCAAAATTACTCTAATTCAAGAACCATTCACTTCCACCTGTTTAAGTCCAGTTTCGTGCCCCACTATAATGTTTGGACCAAGCACGGAGAAAGAGGGGTTATGATGGAAGACAATGAAGAAGAAGAGGACGACGACAGCTATCCTGGCCATGGGTTCCCTGAATACGATGATACAACAATGGGGGAAGAAGCTGGGCCGGTAATGCGGGAAGAAGCTGAGCCGACAATGCGGGAAGAAGCTGAAGAAGAGGCATCAGATGAGCCCGTTGATGATCTAGGTCGGGCCATTGCCGATGCAAAGAGAAACTGCGCAAGTGATTTGGAGAAGAAGAAGTTGCAGCGCATGTTAGAGGATCACAAAAAATTGCTGTACCCGAATTGCGTAGGTGACGAGAAAAAGCTGGGCACCACACTGGAATTGCTGCAATGGAAGGCAGAGAATGGTGTATCTGACAAGGGATTTGGAAAGTTGCTGGTAATGATAAAGGATATGCTTCCAAAGGACAACGAATTGCCCGAGAGTACGTACGAAGCAAAGAAGGCTGTCTGCCCTCTAGGGTTAGAGGTGCAGAAGATACATGCATGCCCTAATGATTGCATCCTCTACCGCGGTGAGTACGAGGATTTGAACGCTTGCCCGGTATGTGGTGCATTGCGCTATAAGATCAGCCGCGATGACCCTGGTGATGTCGAGGGCGAGCGCCCCAGGAAGAAGATTCTTGCCAAGGTGATGTGGTATGCTCCTATAATACCATGGTTGAAACGTTTGTTCCAAAACAAAGAGCATGCCAAGGCGATGCCATGGCACAAAGAAGACCGTAAGAAAGACGGAAAGTTGAGAGTACCCGCTGACGGGTCGCAGTGGAGAAAAATCATAAGAAAGTATGGGAAGGAGTTTGCAGATGACCCAAGGAGCGTATGGTTTGGTCTAAGCGCAGATGGCATTAATCCTTTTGGGGAGCAGAGCAGCAACCATAGCACCTGGCCTGTGACTCTATGTTTGTATAACCTTCCTCCTTGGTTGTGCATGAAGCGAAAGTTCATTATGATGCCAGTGCTCATCCAAGGCCCTAAGCAACCCGGCAACGACATTGATGTGTACCTAAGGCCATTAGTTAAAGAACTCTTACAACTGTGGAATGGAACAGGTGTACGTGCGTGGGATGAGCACATGGGGGAAGAATTTGACCTAAAGGCGTTGCTGTTCGTGACCATCAATGATTGGCCTGCTCTCAGTAACCTTTCAGGACAGACAAACAAGGGATACCGCACATGCACGCACTGTTTGGACGATACCGACAGCATATATTTGGCTAATAAGAATGTGTACCTGGGACATCGTCGATTTCTTCCGAGCAGGCATCCCGTAAGAAAGAAAGGCAAGCATTTCAAAGGTGAGGCGGATCACCGGACGAAGCCTCGCCACCGTACTGGTGCTGATGTACATGATATGGTCAAGGATTTGAAGGTGGTCTTTGGAAAGGGTCCTGGTGGACAACCTGTTCCGAATGATGCTGACGGACGCGCACCCATGTGGAAGAAGAAATCTATATTTTGGGACCTGCCCTATTGGAAAGACCTCGAGGTCCGCTCCGCAATCGACGTGATGCACGTGACGAAGAATCTTTGTGTGACCCTGCTTGGCTTCTTGGGCGTGTATGGGAAGACAAAAGATACACCTGAGGCACGGGAGGACCAGCAACGTATGCACGGAAAAGACGGCATACATCAGGGTCATGCAAGCTACGCTCTTACCAAAGAAGAGAAGGAAATCTTCTTTGAATGCCTGCTCGGTATTAAGGTACCGTCTAGCTTCTCGTCGAATATAAAGGGAATAATAAACATGGCAGAGAAAAAGTTCCAGAACCTAAAGTCTCATGACTGCCACGTGATTATGACGCAACTGCTTCCGGTTGCATTGAGGGGGCTTCTACCGGAAAATGTTCGATTAGCCATTGTGAAGCTATGTGCATTTCTCAATGCAATCTCTCAGAAGGTAATCAATCCAGAAATCATACCAAGGTTACAGAATGATTTGGTGCAATGTCTTGTCAGTTTCGAGTTGGTGTTCCGACCATCCTTCTTCAACATTATGACGCATGTCCTAGTTCACCTATGCGAAGAGATTAACGTTTTGGGTCCTGTATTTCTACACAATATGTTCCCCTTTGAGAGGTTCATGGGAGTCTTAAAGAAATATGTTCATAACCGTGCTAGGCCAGAAGGAAGCATCTCCAAGGGCTGTCAAAATGAGGAGGTCATTGAGTTTTGTATTGACTTTATTCCTGACCTTAAGCCGATTGGTGTTCCTGAATCGCGGCATAAGGGCAGACTGGATGGAAAAGGCACGCTAGGAGGGGAACAAATAATATGTATGGACGGACATTCTCTCACTGAAGCACACTACACAGTTCTACAGAATTCCGCCTTGGTGGCTCCGTATATGGATGAACACAAGAATTTGCTACGTTCCAAACACCCAGAGCGGTCTGATGACTGGATTACACGTGAACAAACCAGGAGTTTCGCCAGCTCGTTGCAAGCACGTGCCATGCATAACACCTCTATTAAAGATGACCTGTACTTGCTGTCCCAGTTACCATCTTCGAATATAATGACTTTCAAACGGTACGAGATAAATGGTAATACATTTTACACGGTCGCCCAAGATAAGAAGAGCACCAACCAAAACAGTGGTGTCCGCTTTGCTGCAAAAACCAAGATGGGAAAGGAAACATATTATGGTTATATACAGGACATATGGGAACTTGACTATCGACGTTGTTTGAAGGTCCCTTTGTTTCGGTGCAAATGGGTCAATATGACACAAGGCGGGGTAACGGAAGACCCGCAGTACGGAATGACAACAGTGGATCTCAACAATCTTGCGTATGCAGACGAACCATTCATCCTAGCCAATGATGTGGCATAGGTTTTTTATGTGAAGGACATGTCTACCAAGCCAAGAAAAAGAAAAGATAAGGAAGCGAATGCATCGTACGATGAGCCAAAGCGGCACATAGTTCTTTCTGGGAAGAGAAACATCGTGTGAGTGGATGACAAGACAGACAAGTCAGAAGATTATGAAAAGTTTGATGAAATTGCTCCATTCACAGTGAATATTGACCCGAGCATCCCGTTAAATGATGAAGATTTTCCATGGCTACGACGCAAAGGGACACACGCGAAGAAAAAGTTTCACACCCAAAGATCTTGGATGTGATCGGCTTTACTATATATCATCACTTTCTTCTGTGTTTCACACCCAGGAGGGATCTCTGTAATAGTTAGGGTAGCTAGTTATGTGTTTTGGCATTTGAAACGCGAAGAAATTTTTTGTGCAAGCAAATTCTTTCATGCATTTACTGATTTTTTCAGCTAAATGACCCTGAAATTGAAAAGCATTTCAAATGAACTCAGAAAAGGTTGAAAGTTGGCATGGTATCATAATTTCACCCACATAGAATGTGCAAAAAAGTAGAGAGGGTTACCGCAAAAACTGGATGCACTTCGTGTACAAAATGGACAATCTGTTTCGAAGTATCAGGGTTTCGGACGAAAACTCATCCGTTACAAAGGCATTTCATTTTTTAAATAACCTAAGCATTACCAAATTGAATATAATGATAAAACACACTAATATTAAACATAATAAAAAAGAATCACTGAAAAATCTATTTTCAAAGTTAAGTTATTCACAAAAATAAATAAAGCAAAAAAAATAAGAAAAAAAAGCCCACCTACTGGGCCACAGCGGCATGCATACGACTAGAAACCCAAATTCAAGTTGGGCCAGGATGTAGGCCCGCTAGCCCAGTAGGCCCAACAGGGCATCGCAGAAGAGGTAGGCCCAGAAGGCCTACTTAAGAGATGAGCTCGAGACAGCAGCGACGGCGGGGCTTATAAGCAGGTGCGAGTGCCCCTCGGCTAGCGAGGTGGGACTAAACTTTTGCGCCCCTCGCCTCGCAGCGCACCCCCCTTTAGTACCGGTTCGTGGCAGCAACCGGTACTAAAGGGGGGGCCTTTAGTACCGGTTGGAGCCACCAACCGGTACTAAAGGGGGTCGCTTCCCGCCGCTTGGGCTAGCCAAAACAGACCTTTAGTACCGGTTGGTGGCTCCAACCGGTACTAAAGGTCCATCCTATATATACAACACTTGGAAAAATTTCAGTTTCCCTCTGTTTCCTCCCTCCGTCATGCCTGCCCCGATCGTCCCCGTCGATGCCGCCGCCCCCGCCCCTCGTCGCCGACCCCGGCCGTGCGCGCCCCTCGTCTCCGCCCCGGCCGTCCCCGTCCCCGTCATCCCCGCCGTCCCCGTCGCCGCGCCCCGGCCGCCCCGTCGTACGTCGCCGCCCCGCCCCGTCATCGCCGCCCCGCCCCTTCGCCCCGTCGTCGCCCCCACATCCCGTCGCCGCCCCGTCGTCGCCTCGCCGGTGAGCTCGCCCCGGCCGCCATGTCCAGTTCCACACACACACACACACACACTACACACACACACACACACTACACACACACAAGTGATTTAAATATTTAGTTATAGAAATATTTATAAAAAAGTTAGCAATTTTTCTGTTTTGTAGTTATATAAATATTAGAATTGTTATAGAAATGTTAGTTATATAATCAGGAAATTTTAGAATTAGTTTTAGATATAGAAATAGTTATAAAAAAGTTAGAATTGTTAGAAATTTTTCTGTTTTTTAGTTATAGAAATAGTTATAAAAAAGTTAGAAATTTTTCTTTTTTTTAGTTATAGAAATATTAGAAATGTTATAGAAATGTTAGTTATATATAGCATTGTTAGAAATGTTATATAAATGTTAGAAATTTTAGTTATCAAAATCCAATCATTAAAAAAATGTTACTTTTTGCGGGCATATAGCTACTATTTGTTGTCGATGATGCCCGGCCCGCATCCTCGTCGTCGACAAGTCCGCGACGACGTCCAGCTGACCCTTGTCCGGGACTGGGCTCCGTCGGGCTGGCACTGGGAGGTGCTGCCTGGAGGGGCGCGCCGCTTGATGAGGAACCCGGCCCCGGGTCCCGTCGTCGACCCTGATCTCGTTTGGTGGCGTTCGCGTGGGCCAGTTTCGGTGCGGAGGGAGCCGGCCCCGCCAGAGGTGGTACGTCGTCGTGTCAGGGAGGAGGACGAGCACGTCCATCGCTACATGGTTGCGTTAGAGGGCGGCAGGTTCTCCAATACCTGGCAGTTTCTTCAGGGATCTCACTTCAGCTATGATCCTGTGAGGGTTCCTTCTCTTTCGGTGTCCATCGCCCGCGCCGCAGGAACCGCGAGTGTCCTAGATTCTTCTGTAGTATTCGATCTTTATTAGCTACCTAGCCGGTGATGTATTCGAGATTATATATTCGAGACGATGTATTCGAGATTATATATTATTCGAGATGATGTATTCGAGATTATATCTGTTATTCGAGACGATGTATACGAGATTATATCTATTATTCGAGACGATGTATTCGAGATTATATCTATTATTCGAGATTATACTGAATTGTTTTATATTTCTTTTGGCATAGTTAAATAAAAGCTATGGCGGACAATACCGACAGAGAGAAAGAACAGACCATGTTCGATATGATACGCGGGCCGCATGATGATCAGAATGAAGAAGATTTTGACGGCTCCGAATTTCTAAACAACACCGGAGAGGGTGATATGATATTCGACCGCGATGACCGAATTGATGAAGTCATATACTACGATTATGACGATGACGAAGAACATGTTGATCCTGAAACAACAAACACCGGCGAGGTATATATATTTATATAAGCAGGAATCTGGTGATCATCACATGTTTTAATAAATGAGTTGAAGATATATTAGAATTGATCTTTCTTCTTTCAGCCATCCGGATCGAGCAAATCTTCAGGCAAAAGGACGAAACGAGGCCCGAACAAAAAGTTGAAGGAGGGCGTAAAGTACAATATCGAGGCATTCAGACCTAATGGCGAACCATTAGCTCCTAAGAAGATTGCGGACAAGTTCGTTCGTCAGTGCGGAGTTCTTGTGAAGGACCAACTCCCGATCTCCCTTCAAAAATGGAGAAAGCCAGCAAAGCCACGTCCAGATGTTACTTTTGTCGACGAGAATCAAAAACAACTGCTTTGGGATACTCTCATGGAACATTTCACCCTACCAGATCATTTCACAGAAGCAGATGTGCAGAAAGTCAAGGACGCTGCTTTGAGGAAGATGGCGGTTGCATTCAAGAACTACAAGAGAACGACGTGGGTGAAGTACGTCAAGGATGGAAGGAAGACTCCAGTATTCGAGGGGATACTAGAGAATCAAAGTGCTCATTGGGACGATTTTGTGAAATTCAAGGATTCAGAATTAGCTAAGGAACGGTCGAGAATAAACAAGCAGAATGCCCAAAAAAAGGATAAGTTCCATAAGCAGGGGCCAGGTGGCTACGTGGTGGCAATGCCTAAGTGGGATAAGTCTGAGAAAGAGATGGAGGATGCAGGTGTCACTCCGGTTACTAAGAGCTGGCCCCCAGGTGCAGGACTTGGTTCTATGCGCATGGGTGGGAGTTGGACCCGAAGACAGGCAATGTTTCGATGAAGGCATGTCTGAACGGAGCCGACGATGACATACTTGTTGCAATAGAAGAGGCTCGATCGGGGGTGTTCCAGCCGAACAGAGAGAACGACGAGCTTACACGTGCCCGGAAAAATCCTGAACACCCGGGAAGAACACGAGGCAAGGGCGCTATTCCGTGGTATGAGGGGTTTTCGGAATGGAACGCCGACTACAGAACCCGTGCGAGAAGGAAGATTGCGGAGGACAAGAAGAGGAAGATGGAGGAGGAGCAGAGAAAGCGGGACTATGAACGCCTTCAAGGCCTTGAAGCAAGTCAAGCGAAATTGGCAGTTAAATTCCAGCGGCAGCAGGAGCAGATCGACTCACTTAGCCAGCAAAGGGGGTCTCAGCAGCTGCAGCAGCTAGCGGATGATCCAGCATTGGATAGCACCGCCCCATCCATGCCGAGAAGCAGCGTGGGTTCCGCCCCGGGCGACGCATTGCTGGATAGATACCCCGTGGATGACATCACGGAGAACACTAACTACGAGCTACACTTCAAGATGAAGAACATATCCATGAAGGTGGCGGACGCCATTGCTTTTCCAAATTCCCCCGAGGCAACCTTCCATTGCAACCCCATTCCAGCGGGCTATGCTCGTGTCTTGGTTGATGAGGTGGTGGACCCATATTCGGAGCTACATCTTGACATTCCTGGAGGAGACGACGAGCACACATTGGGAGAGGCCATACATCATGTCATCCTATGGAGAAAGGATTGCATCATCTTTCGAAGGCCACCGACACCGCGTCACCCGACTCCTCGTCGAAGTCCGCCACCGATTCAGCAGACTTCCGCTCCTTCAAGTCCACCAACGCGTGAGGCCACTCCTCCTCCTCCAAGTCCGGCAAAGTGTCAGGCCACTCCTCCTACCAGTCCGACACAGCGTCAGACGTCCACTCCTCCTCCAAGTCCGGCAAAGTGTCAGGCCACTCCTCCAAGTCCGGCACAGCTTCAGGCCACTCCTCCTCGTCCAACTCAGCCCCGTCAGCCGTCTCCGCCGCCTCAGCAATCGCAGAAGAGACACCCCGCACATATGGTGCGTAGCGGTACCAGTCGAGGTCATAGTACAGGAAGTACAGGCGCAGGCAAGCGATATAAATATGGTCCAAACCTCGATACTCCTCTTCCTGAGAGGGCTTACAACAGGACCAAGGAGGAAACCAATGCCATAGTGCGGGCAGAAGTCGACGCCCATTTTGGACCGAAACCGCCACCGCCGCCAAGGGAGAAAGTGCCTGTGGAAGTTATTGACCACTTCATTTGTATGGCTGAACCACCAGCTCCTAAGCCTGTTGACTCAGACTATGAGCGCCACATCAGGAAGTTAAATCAACAACGTCTACAAAAGGAGGCGAGCTCGAGCTCGAGCAAACAACAAGCAGCTGTCAAAAAATGCGGGAGAATCGTTGCCCAGCTGGGAGAACAGTGGGCGCAACCGATCCCCCCGCTTGTTGTGCCGCCAACAACACGTGACAGTACGCGCGGCCGATATTATTGTGGGCAAATAGTTTACATTCCCCAGGTGGGCGATGTGGTAATAATACATCAGCATATAACGCAGGCTGAAGAACTCAAGATCACTGTTGGACAACTCCTCGAGATCGAGGACATGCCTGTGCTTACAGAGGAGGAAATAAAACGGAAATATGTCCGGGGCCAACCTTTGGTCAAGCCAGAATATGTCAAGAAGCTCCCAACGAGAATGTATGAATTGCATCAATGGTACATGGACATGACCAAGAGATCCAATCGACAGTCCCTCATGATGCAAGTCAACAAGGATCATTTCTACCATGAGAAACCTGGGACCGTTGAGTATTCTGAACTGTTTTAGTTATACAATCAAGACGCACTTGACAAATCTATCGTCAGTTGCTATTGTCTGTAAGTGATTTCTTTCTGTAATTTAAGTCTAGCTATATTGATCCTTTTGATCAATCATTACCTGTAATTATCCTCACTATATTCTTTTCTGTGGTACTATGCAGGATGAAGATGTATGAAATGAAAAAAGGTGGACGCTATGGCATTGGGTTCATTGACCCAAACACCGTTAATGAATTCACATGGAATATAAGCGACTATTATAAAAAGCAGGTAGAGGACAGCATGTTCGAGTTCTTGAAGGACCTCAAATACAATGAAGATATACTATTTCCTTACAACTTCAAGTGAGTTACACTTTCTTGTACTACAAATTCTCTGTTTTTTTTTTGCCTACTAGCTAGCTAGCTACATGTTTTTGCTTACATATATATGCCCGCTTAATTAAGACATGCAAACGTGTGTGCATGCAGATTTCACTGGATCTTGTGTATCATTAAAGTTGACGAAGTAACAGTTGAAATACTGGACTCACTACTCTCAGAAAATAAAGACTATAACATCTTGTTTGGGATAGTCAACAGGTAATTTCAATCATTATTAACTATATATCTCGGCCTATTTAGTTCGTCATTTCATGATATGAACTATTTAATAACCCCTTTATTCATTTTCTTTGTCGGCGGACAGGGCTTGGGCAAGGTTCATCAGCGTCACGGAAGGCGAATGGAAAGGACAGCTGAGATGGCTTCGACCCAGGGCAAGTAATTAAGTAGTGTGGTAGCTAGCTGCCATCTTTTTCATATTATCATGCTTGATTAATTATTATCTGATCAAATTAAATTCCATTCTCGTAAAGGCCATAAAGCAGGCGCAGGGGACTGATCTGTGTGCATACTGCGTTTGCGAGAACATTCGCATGATGGCGTCCAAAAGGAGCAGATCTCAAAGACAGGAATGGGTACGCTTGTCAGAACACTATTCACAATTTGTGCACCATTATCGATATCTAGTCACACAACTAATACACATGCATATTGATCTCCTTCTTAACAGTTCACAGAGGTGCGGGACAAGCTCCTAGATACGGAGCGCGTAGAAGCACTTCAAGAGGAAATACGGGGATTTTTGCTCGACCAGGTCATAAATCCGAAGGGAGAATACTATTACCCGCTACCGCCCCCATCGACCAAGTCATGAACCACTTCCAATTTGTCATCGTGCTCCGAAGGCACCAATTAGGCTAATGCAAACTGGCTCCGAAGGCAACATGCATATGTATGAGAAATTGTATATAGCTATATACATGCATGTATGTGTGAATTAATATGGTGGTTTGTGTGAGACACTGATGATATATATATATATATATATATATATATATATATGATTGGTTCTACTAGCTACCATATATATGCATAACGTGTACAATGTATAGTATCGTAAAATACCAGCAAACGAAAAAGAATTAAAATGGAAAACACAAAATTAAATGAAAAAGAAATCATAAAACCAAAAACCCCCCCAAACATTTTAGTACCGGTTGGTGTTACCAACCGGTACTAAAGGGCTCCCGGCCCCCGGAGCTGGCTCGTGCCACGTGGTTGCCCTTTAGCACCGGTTCATGCTGGACCGGTGCTAAAGGGGGGGGCCTTTAGTGCCCAAACTTTAGTGCCGGTTATGGAACCGGCACTAAAGGGCCTTACGAACCGGTGCTATTGCCCAGTTCTGCACTAGTGTCACATCACCATCACCGTCACCACGCCGTCGTGCTGACAAAACTCTCCCTCGACACTTTGCTGGATCAAGAGTTCGAGGGACATCATCGAGCTGAACGTGTGCATGACTCGGAGGTGTCGTACGTTCGGCGATTGATTAGTTGGATCGCGAAGACGTTTGACTACATCAACCGCGTTAAACTAACGCTTCCGCTTTCGGTCTATGAGGGTACGTGGACATACTCTCCCCCTCTTGTTGCTATGCATCTCCTAGATAGATCTTGCGTGAGCGTAGAAATTTTTTTAAAATTGCATGCTACGTTCCCCAACAGTGGCATCTGAGCCGGGTCTATGCATAGATGATATGCACGAGTAGAACACAAAGAGTTATGGGCGATGATAGTCATACTACTTACCACCAACGTCTTATTTTGATTCGGCAGTATTGTTGGATGAAGCGGCCCGGACCGACATTACATGACCACGTTCATGAGACCGGTTCTACCGACGTGCTTTTGCATAAAGGTGGCTGGCGGGTGTCTGTTTCTCCAACTTTAGTTGAATCGAATTTGACTACGGCCAGTCCTTGTTGAAGGGTAAAACAACAAACTTGACGAAACATCGTTGTGGTTTTGATGCGTAGGTAAGAACGATTCTTACTAGAAGCCCGTAGCCGCCACGTAAAACTTGCAACAACAAAGTAGAAGACGTCTAACTTGTTTTTGCAGGGCATGTTGTGATGTGATATGGTCAAGACATGATGTGATGTACGTTGTTGTATGAGATGATCATGTTTTGTAAAAATTATTGGCAACTGGCAGGAGCCTTATGATTGTCGCTTTATTGTATGAAATGCAATCGCCATGTAATTGCTTTACTTTATCACTATGCATTAACGATAGTTGTAGAAGCAATAGTTGTAGAAGCAATAGTTGGCGAGACGACAACGACGCTACGACGGAGATCAAGGTGTCAAGCCGGTGATAATGGAGATCATGACGGTGCTTTGGAGATGGAGATCAAAGGCACAAGATGATGATGGCCATATCATGTCACATATTTTGATTGCATATGATGTTTATCTTTTATGCATCTTATTTTGCTTAGTACAGCAGTAGCGTTATAAGATGATCCCTCACTAACTTTCAATGTATGAGTGTTCTCCCTGAGTATGCACTGTTGCGATAGTTCGTCGTGCTGAGACAACACGTGATAATCGGGTGTGATAAGCTCTACGTTCACATACAATGGGTGCCAGACAGTTTTGCACGTGCGGGATACTCGTGTTAAACTTGAGGAGCACTGAGACACTACAAGAGATCGGGCCTACTATGACGAGCTAAAAAATGTCACATAATAGCTAAATACGTCACAAATACTGATGTGTGACATTTTTCACGCGTCACTAGCATCGTCATGGAATCCCCGTCACAGATTATTCATAGTGACGCGGCGCGCAAAAAACATCACCGGATATGGGACCTTCGGTGACGAATCTATCGTCACTAGATTTTTGGTGGGCTAATGCGCAGTTGGTTTCAAATGGGCCAAGCCCAATAAATCAGCTCATTTTCTATTTTTGGATCAAATTTTTAGGTGGGCCATGGCCAATTTGCAACGCAATAGTAGCTAATTTTCTACTAGCTTTTAAGAATTATTTTCTTTATAGTTCTTTCCTCTAATATTAGTTTGGCCTTGGCCGATTCAAAACGTACTATGAGCTTGTGGTCTTTATAAGTCCATCTTTCCATTGACCAATTTTCTCATCACATTACAAACCAACTAGTCTCTAAACAACATGCATATTACACATCTCACTTAAATGCCACATCCAAAATAACATTCATCCGATACAACATCTTTTTTAATTTTGGTGGTCATCAATAGGGTCTTTGTTGGTGTGACTCTTAGCTCCCACCTTCATCAAAATTTGGAACCTTTTTTGGATGCCACTTCTCATGACTTCTTAAAGGCAGCTAGAGTTGTTTTGATCCTCCTTGTTCATATCAACTTCTTCAAACATGACTTACGAATCAACCTATTGGAAAACAAAGACATAAATATATCAGAAAACCATCTACTATTGCAACAAAGAACAACATGCAAGCTATAACTCGGAGCTCTAGGTTGGAATCTTAAGAGAAAAGACATGTTAGTACTTTTCTAACAAGTGATATGAACAGAACTAAACATGTCGTATTTGTGAGCAACAAAGGTCATCTAAAATATTATATTGGAATAAATATGTATCAATACACCAGAATGTAGAGACATATTGGACTTAAGAGGCCACACATAAATAATAGATCAACTTAAAGTTCAAAATCCAGAGAGAAACAAATTAGCATTTGTAGTAGGTACTCCCTCGCAAATTAAAATGGTGCGAAAAAACAAAATATTCGACAAAGCATCGAAGGAAGAAACCTTCAGGCAGCCTAGAACAGTGAAGAAATCATGAATACCTTTTTCATAGCTTAGGTGTTGTCCTTGGCACACACTGATGGGAAGTGTGATCAATGAGATACTTCCATCTGAAACTAAATTACTTACAATTACACTATGGTAAAAGAAATCTTTAGATGTAGTATCAGCTTGCTTGGACAGTAATCTGCATTACCATATATAGTCAATATCACTTCTCATTGCCACAAACGAGACCATTAGTAATTTGCCAAAATCATGTTGAACCGCTCATAAAACTCCAACCGCAGTTCTATAACATTAATTCACTTGCAAATCTATTTATTACTCCCTTAAACAAAGTTGCCAATATTTTACCGCAGCTAACTATTTACTCCTTACTAACCCATTTCACATGTACTGGGTCTTGTCCACCACATCATTCTCCTAATGATGTGATCCCGTTCATCAAATGACAACAAATTTCTATGGTTAGGAAACTTAATTATCTTTGATTAACGAGCTAGTCTAGTAGAGGCTTACTAGGGACACTATGTTTTGTCTATGTATCCACACATGTATGAAGTTTCCGGTAATACAATTCTAGCATGAATAATAAACATTTATTATGATATAAGGAAATATAAATAACAATTTTATTATTGACTCTAGGGCATATTTTCATCAATATAATAAAAAATGACCTATGAACCCTAGAAGCCGTCGGTGCAGAATCGACCGATGGAAGTGTTTTAACCCAATCCTGCAACCCCAATGTGTTCAATACCCTCCCTAACTCTCTAATCACGTGCTCAAATCTAATCTAGCCCGAGTTGAAAGCAGTAAATCTACAGAGAGGGCGAGGACTTACCACCATGGGCGTTGCGCTCTGGTGGAGATCTGTAGTCGCTCAGGTGGTAGCCGCCATCTTGGATCGTCCTACTATCGCTCCGGTGGTCGTCGTAGCTGGTGTGAGTGGGGAAGAGGGGAGAAAGCGGTGAGGAAGGGAGGTGAGGGTAATTTATGGCGACGCTTTGGGAAACAACGCGATTTCTCGAGACCGCATCCACCCATGATACCGCCCATGCCCACAAGCCTAGGGTTGCACCGCTCGGGCCTAGCTCCACAAAAACGACTGATTTGAGTGTTCCTCTGGATGCAGGCCCAGAGGTGCTTTAATGTTCGTACTATGCAGGCCCAACAGTGAATGTGGGTAACCAAACGGGCCATTTGATTCCGCGCGGGCCTGACTGAGGAATATGCGGTCTACCAAACCCATCCATAGTGGCTCGGAAGCCTTGCGTTCTGGCAGTAGTCGCGTGTTTGAAACACGGAGGCCATGTTTGTGCTTTTAATTTTCACATACTAACAGTCAGGACCCACGTGTCATGGATGAAAAAATTGAAATGCCATCTGACACGTTGAAAGGTGGTTTTCTATGAGAAATAAAATATTTTGAGGTGGCTTTCGCAAATAGGCCAGACGCTCATCTCTGCCTTCCAGTCGCTGACAGCTGGCCCTATGCCGCACTGCCGCGCGTAGTCAGTTGCTGGGGCGTACACAAGGGATTTGCCATGTTTGCATACCCGAGCCAAGTTTTTGCACTAATTCGATATATGCCGCAAATTCTAGCACTAAAGTGACCATTTGCACCAAGTTTAAGCGTCACCGGTGTAATTGACTCCTTTTGCTTCAGCTTTTAGTGCTTCAGGGCTCTTAAAAGCACAAGCCCAAGGAAACACCTAAATTCCCGTCCGAGCTTGCGACAACTGCTTCTTCAAATAAAGCTACAACGCTAAAAACCATCTCTAGAGGAGCTTCACGTACCCCCACCATCTTCTCATCCCTTCCCCCATAGACGTACCCCTATTCTTCTCAGTAATTACGAAGCAAATGCGGCTCGGTTATAAACCAACCTCCCCTTCAGAAAATGGCCTCCAAAACCGGACCTTACAGGAGAGGCGAGTGGGTAGGGTTTCTTATGGTCTTACCCACCGTCGTTCGGATCTCCCGCTGACCTCACCTGTATCATCGCTAGCTGATCCTTCGCCGGCCTCACTAGTCCCGCCGTCGCCGTTTCTTTCCACTATGCGAGCCACGACGCACTAGTGTTGGTCACCTCTTCTCCCGTCGCTCGCCCACGACAGTCGTCTGCCTCACCAATCTCGCAGCTGATGGAGTTGCATACTCATGGTAGGCTTATGATGACCCAATGATCACGCGGACCTACTAAACCTATGTCATAAACTACTAGGGCATTAACAATAAAACATCCAAAAGGGAGCTGTTCGGACCACCCCTAACGCCATTTCACTCGGATGACCTCCCGATGCTAGTTCACTCGGACGACCTCACAGTATCATTCCACTCGGATGGCTATAGACGATTTGGTTGTATCCACACAACAGGCGCAGGAAATGGAACAATCATGAAAGGCATCTCAAGCGACATGGTCATTATGTAAATCATATATTGTATATTTAAGATGTACTCCCTCCATTTTTTTTACTCTGCATATAAGATTTGTGTTGAGTCACACTTTACAAACTTTGACCAATTTTTTATTAAAAAAATATCAACATCTACAATACCAAATATATATAATATGAAATTAAATTTCATAATGAATCTAAATATATTCCTTTAGCCTTGTAAATGTTGATATTTTTTCTATAAGTTTGGTCAAAATAAAGATACTTTGACTTCAGACAAAAGTCATATGTAGACTAAAAAGAAAAGAAGTGAGTACGTCACTTCTTGTAGTGGCCAAAGTTAATGCATTGGAACTGAACCCTTGTATCAGGGAAGAGGAGGGGTCAACCGCACTCTATATAAGTTGCCCCCTCTCACCTGGACAAGGGTTCACATCACTTCACACACTCATACGCAGAGACAGAAAAGCTCCAGGAGCAAAGGACATCCGATAAAGAGAATATATTAATATCAAGAAGATACTAATTACACCTAGTCTCTGCATCAACATAATGACCAGAACTAGTCTACACATAAGGATGCACACAGCCAAAAGGAAAAAAAAAAGACCCTGCCACAGTGATCAATCACTTGCAGCAATCGGACCCAAACTACCAATACAACATCCAGAACTATGGATGAGGTTCTTCAAAAACGACGCCTCCAAAAAGGCAACAGTGCACAAGTGCCGTCGTCGCCCAATCGTACATTGCAGGTTTTAACCCTGAAGAGGATCCAAACACCCAAAACAATGCCTTCAACAAGGATTCCACTACCAGGTACAACCGATGAAGGCCAGACCTTAGGTTTTCACCGTGGATATCGAGTCCCGACACTCGACAAGCACCACCTGAACTGAAGTCCCCACATGTTGCCTTCCCAACCAAATCCGCTGCTGCAAAGCACCAATCACAAGGCTCACATGCACATGTACGGAAGAAAACAGGCACAACATCCTGCAGCTGCCCGCACACCAGCCTGCGAAGTAAGTCTTCGCCGCATCCAATGCACCGCACCCGCCATCAAAGGCCATCCAATCATAGCCATCCAAAACATTCTCCGCCTCTGTCCAACACCATAGAAATCGGAATTGTCGACATGTCTCATGGTGTCAACTGAAAGCGGAGCTTCGCAACACGTCCACTTGAAGCCCTGCAGGTTCAAAGTTGTAGACGCGCACGACCAGATCCCAACCAAAACAGAAGTTCAGGAGCTCATACGCCAATCCGTGAAGACTGCTAGCGGCGATATCCGGAACTCTTTGACGGCCAGATCGAGGATGAGAGGCAGCAGGGTGATCGGCGCACTGGTCGAGAGAAGACCCCTAGAGCCAGAGCCAGCACCCTGCCCTGTTTATTCGGACCGGAGAATCCCCTACCGGCGTTGCAGAACCGGAGCACGCGTGCAGTGACTGCAGGACCCACCATGCGGTAGGACGAGCACGACAGCCGCAATGGTCGCAGCCCTCAGGACCCAGATCGGGCCCAGATGTGGCGTGAGCCGCTGTCATGGTCGTCCGCAGATCCTCCCAGCGCTGCAGGCCACCACCTCCGCTGCTCCCCGTGCGCCTAAGCCACCCAATGCCGCCGCCTTGCTTGCCGTCTCGCCGCTCAAGTCCCGCTCAACGTCCCCGCTCCGCGTGAAGCCGGCACGTCAGGGTGCGCCCACCAATTCCCGACGCATTGGACGGCCGGTGGCCGCCGCCACCGTCGGCGCCGGCGCCGGCGGCCAAGGATGCCTGGATCGGGGGGCTTTTGGCTAGGGTTTCGGTCGCCTCCATGGTCGCCCGCGCGAGCGACCCGGGAGGCTCGTTGAGAGCAGAGGACATACTGGCAATGTGCACCCATTACCCATGTACCCTGCGGGTAAAAACCCTATTAGGATAAAGGTATGGGACAAAAATTTACCCATGGGTATGTAAATAGAGAAATCTCAAACCCATCGGGTAGAGCGGGTATGGGTATGAGATCACATAACCCATACCCGCATACCCATGTACCCTTACAAAATATATCAAGTACAGGAAAAATACCTCTAGCCTTTGTGACGAGTTTGTGAACTTAAAAATGTATGACTATGTACTACTGTTTTTGACTATGTGTTGATGTTTTGATGTGTTGTTGTTTACAAGAAAGTGTTGATGTTTATAAAATGTGGTGTGTATATGATGTGTTGTTGTTTATAAGTATGTATTGATGTTATTATGTGTTGTTGTTCATAAGTATGTATTGATGTTATTATGTGTTTATGATTATATCTTGTTGTTTATGATTATGTGTCACTCCAATTGATATTATGCAAACATGGGTATTTTTACCCGCGGGTACCCATTTACCCTGTCGGGTGACGGGTATTGGGAAAGTTTATACCCACTCGCGGTATGGGTACGGGTGATGGGTACGCTTAAATGGGACGGGTAAGGGTATGGGGTGGCTCCACACGTACCCAAACCCTATGGGTGCCATCCCTAGGACATAGGGCTCGTTACTCTTTCGAGAGGGGCCTAAACCTGCTAAAACCTCTTTGCGTTACACTTGAACGTAGCGAGATCCAGCATCATCCCTACCTCTCTCTCGTACTGTTTGGATCACCCCACCACAATTAGCGTCCACCGTGGGGCTGCGTATCTCGCGATCTATGGTGCAAGTGGAATTTACATCTTCTCAGGTTGTTGGAGTGGATCTAGTCATCGGGAGTGAGTTCTTCTTCGGGTCGACGGTTTCGTTGCCGACGATTCAACGTGGCTTCAGGATACCCCACTGGACATGGAGGCTTTGCCCCTGCACAGCGCACTTCCATGCCAGCGACTAAACTATAATAGGCAAAGAGAGACATAGGGCTAGTGAATAACGGTGATGGTGTGTAAACACAGGCAGCAGCAATCCGCTTTCCAATTATGTGTGTATTTGTAATCTATGCTACCATTTGTTGCTTTTGATAAGGTGACTAATTAAATGGTTGGTGGTAAGGCTGTGAATTGGTTGGATATTTTGAGAGCCCATTTTCTTTTGGAAGAAGTAGCACGGTTGGTGCTAAGGCTGTGAAGGCTATTCTCATATAGAAGTAGCAGGATGGTCTAGGGCTTAATCTTTCTTTATAGTGAATAAAGTGTCAAAATGTTTAAGAAAAAGTTACCATGTAAATAATGGTGGTCGGAATCATAGGTCACGGGGTGGATGTTTTGCTGCTTCTTTGGTAAGCTGAAGGTGCAGGATGGTTGCGTGCGAATGAGATTTTGGGAGGATCCTTGCTTACACACATCACTTGCCTTCGCATTTTCCTTTTGAACTGAACTTTATCTAGCACTATTGAAGACTTGAAGTCTCATGATGTTTGCAATGCTAGAATATTTGTGTAGCTAAGAATTCTGTGGGTGTCAATTTACTTTAAATTCAGTCTTATGGGCTTTCTGTGAGCACCATGTGCTACTACCACTTTTCCAATCTAGTGTGTGTGTGTGTGTCTCTCTCTCTCTCTCTCTCTCTCTCTCTCTCTCTATATATATATATATATATATATATATATATATATATATATATATATATATATATATATTCTAAATAGTTTACTTTAAATTGCAACCTTTCTAGTTTGGCTGTCATGGCAGCATTTCTCGTTTGGGTGCCACGACAGCCTTATCTGGTTTGGCTGCCACGACATCCTTTTCTGCCATGGCAACCTTTCTTTTTTGTGTATACTCTTTTTCATCTTGTGTTATGGTGCTAATCACATGTACATTCATCGTCATTGATTATTGATGGAAGCAGCAAATCATTATGGATTTGAATGTGATTCCTTTGGAGGGAGAAGATGAAGCTCTTGATCTAAACTTGATTCTTCAATAGGAAGAAGATGAAGCTCCTGATCTGAACTTGATTCCTCAAGACGAAGAATATGAAACTCTTTATCTGAATAGGATAAGAGAAGAAGAAGCTCAAGAAGAAGATGGAAAAGGTAATACTCCATGAATCTAGATATGATGCAGCATCATCTAATACAGGAAGTTTGGATTACTTTGCTTGCACATGTTCCTAAATTTCCTTTTGCTCCTTTTTGTAGGTGATCGATCCAAAAAGGAATGAACTGTCAGATAAGGAGAAGTTTGGTGTTTACTTTTCTTTCCGGGTAATTGAGAGCAGAGATGGAGTTATTCAACCATGTGACAAGCTGCTCATCGCAACCCCGTTGAATATAAGCATACAATCAGTTGAAAGAGTCTGGGCAGACGCAAAAACAGATGGCCGACGGCCAAGAAGTGGATTTCTCAAATAAGAAGAAAGGAAGAGTTGGACAAAAGCAACAACCCCACTCAATAGAAGAAGGGTAGTTCAAACTTTGGCAAGGTCTCTAGATGTTTCCCGCTCAACCCTACACAGGAGGTTTCAGCACATCACAAACACTGTCAAGCCTTTCCTCAAGCAAGAGAATATGGTTGGAAGATTGAAGTTCTACATGTCCATGCTCAATGCACAATGGATCTCAACTCCCTTCCTCTATTCAAGACAATGACAAACATGGTGCATATAGATGAGAAGTGGTATGATATGACAAGAGTGAAGAGCACATACTATGTACTGCCAGAAGAACCTGAACCCGAGCTCACCATGTAGAATACTAACAACATTGGGAAGGTCATGTTCCTAACTGTTGTGGCCAAGCCAAGATACAGCTGTGATGGGGTGGTGACATTCAATGGAAAGGTCGGTACTTGGCATTTGTCCAGAAGAGTGAGGCTGTTAGAATGAGTTAAAACAGAGCATGGGGGACTAAGAACTAAAATCAGTGAGAGTGACCAGAAATGTCTACATAGATTATATCATGAACAAAGTGATCCCTGTGATTCAAGATAAGTGGCCCAACGAAGATGACGGAACCAACATCTTCATCCAACAGGATAATGCCAAACCACATGTCCTTCCTAATGATGAAGGTTTTCGAGAAGTTGTGGCACAAATCGACCTGGACATTCGATTGTTACAGCAACAGCCTGGAGTTTAATGTTTTAGACCTTTTCTCCACAACTCTCTCTAGTCCCTGACCGACTGCAAATCACCTAGAAATGTCTACATAGATTATCTCCAGTCCCTAAGGAATTGACAGGGGAATTTCAATAACAATTTCTGTAACTAGCACTTTTTCGTCACATTTGTTGCTCTGAATACACGAATTTTATAAGATTTGTGTATGAACTAGCAATGCTTGTTGCTCTGAATAACTAGCAATAACAATTAACAAAATGTTGTTTCCCTGAATGATACTAACATGAACAATGGATTACAGTAACATGAAGGTTAGCCAAGCGATATGCTGATCAAGTTAACAATGGAGTAGTAACATGAACAATGGAGTACATAAATGGTCAATGTCCATAAATTTTGTCGTGATTTCAGGAACTACAGATGACCAAAGAGAACGCTCCTTGTTTGAGATTATAAATGCTCCAAGTTGTAGCACCCTCTTCAAGCAATTGCATTGAAATTAATATTTGGTTTCTTTAGAAGATAAATGCAAATGAATGTTAATTGTTAGTGATGCAGAGGAAGAGGCTATAGTTGTGACGGGAGCATCCAATATACAAAGAGACCTTTATTTGCAAGTGTGACCAAATCGTCCACATTGATGGAAGAAGTTGCACCTTTAAGAAATGTTGACCACATTGGAATAGAGAATATATGAAGATCATTGCATCTAAAAAAGCTTCAATTTCATCCTTATCTGATCCACTCCAAGAACTTCTCGCATCAATGTTGTCAGAGTTTGGCATTGTAGATTCGGTTCTGGCACTCTGTGAATAGCATTAACAAAGGAAAGAATCAATATACTCCTTGAGTTTCAACTGCCTAAAATTTGTTTGCATGAACAAAGAAATCTTCTGAATGAAACTTGATTCAGTGAATAGTATGACAAAATCTTCCTTTGCGAGTGATCTACTGTTAGACAGAACTTCTGTTTCATTTGGTAAATTTTTCGCAACAACTGTTTAGTAAATCTTCTGAAGGAGGAACATTGCAAGTTTCATTGGAACAAAATTTCGTTGCAAGTTTAGCCTTCATTAAAACTTGCAATGTTTTGAAGCCGAAGTTCATCTTGAAAAGAAGCTAAACCATCTATTCCTAAAACTTGCAATGTTCCTAAAAAAATCTAAACCATCTACCGCTCCATCACTTTAATCTTCTGTTTGACTGAACTTTTGTTTCATCTATAGAGAAATCATGTAGCGAAATCTTCTGTTTGACTGAATCTACAAGCAGGAGGAGAGGCGGACGGGGGCACTGACGAGGAGGAGAGCTGGGGGGGAGCTGAGCGGGGGTGCTTCGTCGAGGAGGAGGGGGTCGCAAAAATGCCACTGCGGCATGAAGTTTTGGACGGAGGGGGAATAATTTTATCCATTTTATCTAATACTCTACAACATTTTATCCACTAGTACTCGATATAATTGATGTCTACTTTAGACGGCTTGGCTGCTTCTGAACATATTTTCTTGCCATTTATATTCTTATTGGCTGTTGAAGATTGTTCATTCTCAACTGATGCGGCTGCATTTGCACATGTTCTTTGTTGGACACACCAAGCTCACATTGAATCTATTGGAAACACAGATGGGCAAGAAAGGCATTTCTTTTCTGAAATTAACCTGATGCGGTTCAGAATGTACACTAGGTGCTTATGCTTTCCAAACAAGTTAACAACTCTCAGTGGCATCAGTGACCAAATACAAAGAATAAAAATTTCTCCTTGTACGAGAATCAGAGCATTGTAAGAACATCTTGCTAGTACGGGTTATTTCTAACCGTTGTAAGGATGTGTTTGGCTGCTCCTCTTGCATCTATAGTTGTCTAAATATCAACACTCTTCTCTACTCCGCTCTTCTCTTCTCTTCTCTTCTCTTCTCTTCTCTAAGCAGCGTAGGCGCGGCCAACACATCATTACAACTAGCTCCTGCCCATAAACAGCTAACTCACTGCCTCTGTTCTCACAAATTCTTCTTCAAATTACAGCAAGCAACTGAAACAAACATGCAGCTACATTGCTGGTTCTTCGCTCGACCTCATAAAAGCTTGCTTGTTGCCATCACTTGTCTTTTCGCCAGACTAACGACAACCTACTGCATTCACGCATGTAGTTCGATGCCACCAGGTCGAGACGACTGAACTAACTGAATGAGGATTTAAATTTGACTAAAGATGACTGATGAATAATATAATGACTTAGAAGAATAATGACAAAATGAAAGATTGCAAGGAACTGACAAATGACTGAAAGACATGACTAATAATTAACAAAATTAAATACCACAAAAAGAAGCATTCATTACCACAATAAAAAATTACACTATGACCTGTAAAAATGGAAGACAACAACAACAACAAAGGCTTTAGTCCCAAACAAGTTGGAGTAAGCTAGAGGTGAAACTCATAAGATCTCGCAACCAACTCATGGCGAAAATACATACAGTGAACAAAATTATATAAAACTACGTTTATATGTCAGCTAAAATGAAGATACAAAAATTAATGACTGATCAACCATTGTACTGAATTATACACATTGAAATCTATTAACTTCCACCTATTTTTTTACTAGCAGTCTACATGAAACATCTGGGGCTATCTACATGAAAATACATAAATTACCTAGGTGATAGTGAAAAAATACAAATACCCTATTGTTGACCTAATAATAAAGGGGCTATTGACTTTGTGGTACATCACTGAAATTGCCTTCAGAGTTGCAAAGTATTACCCACCAATGCCACCTAGAAGAGATAAAATAAATTACACACGGAAATCCCCCATTTGGGTCGGCCCATGCAATAGGGACCTCCTACGCTGCGAGAAGACGTAGCGCGCTTGTTTGAGGGGAGCTCCTGTATGACGCCGTCAAGCTGTCGACCCTTCGCTGTACAGAACCGCGAACGGGCCGGCCCAGTTGGAGCTAGCGAAATTCAGGCACGTAAAAAAAATCACCAGAATACTGTTGGGCCGGCCCATGCAATAGGGACCTCCTACGCTCTGAGAAGACGTAGCGCGCCTGTTTGACGGGAGCTCCTGTATGACGCTCGACCCTTCGCTGTACAGAACCGCGAACGGGCCGGCCCAGTTGGAGCTAGCGAAATCCAGGCACGTAAAAAAATCACCAGAATACTGTTGGGCCGGCCCATGCAATAGGGACCTCCTACGCTCTGAGAAGACGTAGCGCGCCTGTTTGACGGGAGCTCCTGTATGACGCTCGACCCTTCGCTGTACAGAACCGCGAACGGGCCGGCCCAGTTGGAGCTAGCGAAATCCAGGCACGTAAAAAAATCACCAGAATACTGTTGGGCCAGAAAGAGGCACGTCCTAGTGCTAGATTTTCGGCGCCCAACTTTAAGAACCAATCTATATCGCCTGATCAATTAAACTATTATATACAACATAAGATCCGTTTCTTTTTTCAAACTTTTCAACATTTCTTGGGAAAAATGAACAATTTTTCTTAATTTTTTTCATAATGTTTGAAATCTTGCTTTTTTAGAAATTTTATCAAACTTTTAAAAACATCAACATTTATTGAAAACATGAACAAAAAATTGAAATTTCAAATGATGAATTTTTTTAAAATATACATTGAACATTTTTTTACATACGCTGAACAATTTTTAAATACACACTGAACAATTTTATTGTACGCTGAACAAATATTTAAATACACATTGAACATTTTGGTGATATACGCTGAACAATATTTAAATACTCATTGAACATTTTTGTGAATATATGTTGAACCCATTTCAAAATAGACAATGAACATTTTCTTAAATATACGATGAACATGTTTGTATATAAATATGCAATGAAATGTGTATAACATACAAAAAAGAAATAGAAAGAAAAAATGATGGAAAAGAAATAGAAACAGAAAAAATAAGAAAAAGTAGCCGACCATGGGCCGGCCCAAACTGGGGTGTCGGGTGGCCAGGCTTCAGCAGAGCCACATCCTTTTTACGCATGTGGGCGTCAAATAGCGATATGACTAATTAAGGAGTACTCGTTGCAAAGAACATTTCACTTTCCCAGGTCGCGACAAGTGGCGCACATGCAGCGCGCCACTTGTCGTAACCGGGGAGTTTTCCCTTTTTCCGTAGAACCGTTTATTCAAAACGTTTTATCCCTTAAACCGTGCGTCCAAATCTCGAACCGTTTTCACCATTGGATTCCTCGCGTCGAGATTTTCAAAATTAGATCCCATGCTGATAGGTTTTCATGAATTTTTTATTCACGAAAAAAACCGGACGAAGAAACCGGAAAAAAAAAACGGGCGCAAAAACCGAACCGAGAGCACGGTTTTTTTCCTTTCCGAAAGAGGCACGCATTTTTTTCGTTTCCGAGAGGCACGGCCGTGACTCTCGCGATAGCACAACCGTGCCTCTCGCGAAAGCAAAACCGTGACTCTCGCGAAATAAAAAAAACAGACAACGCGTATTTTTTCCGTTTCCTAGAGGCACGATCGTGACTTTCGCGAAAGCACAACCGTGCCTCTCGCGGAAATAAAACCGTGACTCTCGCGAAAGAAAAAAAACAGAAAACGCGTTTTTTTCGTTTCCGAAAGGCACGGCCGTGACTCTCGCTAAAGCACAACCGTGTCTCTCGTGGAAGAAAAACCGTGACTTTTATGAAAGGAAAAAAAGAAAACACGTTCTTTCACACAAAAAATAGATTTTTTTTCGAATTTTTTTATCGAAAAGTTAAGAAAGATTGGGGCAAAACCAAAACGTCGAAAAAAACCCAGAAAAAACTCGTTTAAAAAGCCGAAAACGAGTGCGGAAAATAAAAAACAAGATCCGAAGGGAGCGTCCAGAGCGTGACACGTGGCGAATGGCTAAGAGCACGCCAGATGGCGCTGATCGTTGCGAGGCTCCCGAAGGAGCGTCGTTAACTAGTTGCTCCCGTCAAGTAGTATCTGCCCTGTTTGAGCAGGCCCATGTCCTGCCGACCTGTTTTAAATTTTTTTCTTTCCCGTTGTCGTCTTTTTGTACTTTTAATAATTTTCGAAAAGAATCTGAAAACTACAAAAATATATTTTTGATTTTTTTAAAAAATCAAAAGATGTTTGTGGATTCAAAAAATGTTCGCGATTTTGTAAAAGATGTTTGCTTATTCAAAAAGGTTCAAAATTGTGAAAACAAATGTTGATGAAATTGAACAAAAGTTTACCAATTCAAAAAATGTTCATGAACGAAAAAATATCCTAAGAGTTCAAAAAAATATTCATGACTTATAAAATAGTATATTCATTTATAAATTGTTTGCTGATTCAGAAAATGATCGAGCATTTAAAAAAAATGTTCGTAAAATCGAAAAAAATGTTCATGAATATCAAAAATTGTTCCATCAATTTCCCAAAAAATGTTCGTCAATTCTAGAAATGATCACCAATTAAATAAATTTTTTTTAAAAAATCACAATTTTATAAAAAATGTTAGGAATAGTATAAAATATTCATGAATTCAAAAAAACTTGATTTTAAAAAATGTTCAAAAATTTGAAAAGCGCTCACGAATTTGAACATGTTCACAATTGCAAATATGTTCAAGAGTTTAAAAAATGTTCATGATTTCAAAAATTATTCATGATTTTACGAAATTGAAAGTGATAGTGTATCTCAGTGATGCAGGAGATTATGTGTTTTCTCCTGTTGCAATGCATGTGCCTTTTGCTTGTATATTCAATGAACCGAGTCCCAAAAATTTGCATACAAGGTCCATTATCCCTCATGCTAATGAAGAGCACGTGCACGACACACTGAACTAACAGAAATGGCAGAAAAAACACCACCACTTTCAACCCAATAAAAGACATGCTAGCACAGCCCCCCTCTGCTGAACCGATGAGCAATAACTCATTTTTACATCATTGACCAAAGTTATCTCATGTGAAATTCAAAACAAATAATTCATATGGTATTCTCGAGTGGAGGCGGGGTGGACATACGAAGACACGAAGACAAACGGTATTCAACCCCCCCTCCCCTCGCCATCATCGTTAGGTTCGGATGGATGGCTACCAATTTCTCCCCCATCACCCCGCATAGCTACACTCGAACATCGAGGAGAATCGGATTTTGGCTCTCGGACCAGAATGAGGTGCCTGCTCTTCCTCTAAAATGAATTGAATCAAAAAGGGGAAAAGGGGACGCACGGGCCTACACAGTGCCTTACTGGTCGTATGCCGACCCCCCCCCCCTCGTACACACACACTCTTAGAAGATCACCCCCTCTAGAAAATGACACAACTGAAAAGGACACCCTACACGGGTCGGAGTCCAAACATGGAGTGTGTGACCCACAAGCTGAATAAAAAGACCAACGGCAAGTAAACCCGACACCACTTGCAAGTGACAGACAAATGAGGGACACCTGCGACGCTGAGATTCATGCATGATTAGACAGCCACAAAATTCAACCTAAAGCCAAATAAAAAAACAGAGGGCTGATTTTTAAGTGTATATTTTAGCAGAGAAGAATACCGGTGCTAACAAGATTTAAGAAACCAGCGAGATTAACTTAGGAGACGGGATGGGACAAATTCTAACAACAATTACACTTGCTAGATTTTCCATATCAAGGAAGGATGCATCTCATAGCCTGAATCACATGCTTCGACATTATGTGAAGAGTCACTATTCAATTAGGACAGAGTAATTTCTATCCACATTCTAAGGCAAACAATACAAAGGAGGTAACTGTGGATCCCTCCACATTTTTGCATCCGGGCTTGGGACCAGCAAAGGCAGTGTTAAACCACAACAATACAAAACACAAGGTATACAACACCAATCATTCAGCAAAGCATACAGGCCACACCATCAAGCAAATGCAATACACGCACGGTCGCACAAGCACACACACACAATCAAGCGCTTGCACACAAATCAAGACAAAAGAAACAGACATAGATACGGGCACATCACACACATAGTCACACACACACACACACAATGTAGCACTTGCACACAAGAAACAGACTCCCTCCACAATTTTACATCCGGGCTTGGGACCGGCAAAGGCAGTGTTAAGCCACTACAACCAATCATTCAACAAAGCATACAAGCCACACACAGAGTCAAGCCACAGTCATAGTCAACATGCAATACTCACAGTCACACATCACAGTCAAATGCACAATATTCACACAATCACACACACACAGTCAAACACAGAGTCACGCATCACAGTCAAATGCAATATTCACACACAGTCAAACACATAGTGACACACATAGACAGTCAAGCCACACACACATAGTGACACACATAGACAATCAAGCCACACACACAAGAGAGTCAAGCCACACACAGAATGGAGCGCTTGCACGCAAGAAACTGAAATAGATAGGGGCACAAACAGAAAGCAAATACATGCAAGACCGAAGTAAACTCAAAAAGCTATAAAGAAATAACAGAACCTGAATGAGTAAACTGATTTCTCTCGAGGCGTGAGGGTGATTCAAATCTTCGTTCCTGAAAACAGGAAGCTGGTTAGAGGTTGATTAAGCGATTATCTTCATCACTACCCACAAGTTTGTAGGCCTATGAACAGAAAAGAAAAGTTTGAAAGGATAGAAACTTACCGATGATTCTGTGTATCTTGCAACTCCAATAATCCACTTGGTTTATCGTCTTTGACTTTATCTATAGGTGAGAAGAACCTGAGAACAAGTGCCCGATTCCTGCAATGTTCAAATGTGTGGTACACGGTATGATGGAATCTGATAATAAAGAGGACCAACGCTAGGCTATACATTATCCCAACAAGATGTAAGTTGTTTGGCAGTACCTTCTAGGAAGAACTTTTGCTATTTCTGCCCATTTATTCCCATAATCAGTGCATGTTCCTCCTCAATAGTCCAAGCTTCTCTCTGTATGTATGAATTCAAAATCAGCTTCATATTTACCAATCAGCTCTTCACATAACCAGTGTGCTTTTGAATTAGTAAGCATTCCCTGTTTGCCTTGCACAAAGGGGGAAATGCATTTAAACAAACCATAAAAATAAAACAATCAAAAGAGTACCTCTCTTGACATTGCTTGCCTATACGTCCACCTTGCAATGAGACCGTTTTGTTGGCCCATACTGCATTTTGAGCACAAATATCAGGTGCCAATAGGTATTTATGGATACAGCGCATCTAAAACCATAAGTTGCCAGAAGTAGCAAAATTTGGCTAAATAAGCATTTTGGGACTTCAGGCATCAGCATCGCAAAATGTAAAGAACATAAATATACCTGCGTTGTATGCAAACACAACCCATCAGTGTCCTTAGCAACACAATAAAGAGCCAATGTGACATTCCAGATCCACATGTCTGTACCTTAAATACTTAGAAAAACGTTATTGCAGTGACTGGACAACAGTAATACAGAAAAAGAATATGATATCCACATAAGACATAATAACAAAAAAGTTCAGAAAAAAAAGAATAGTGTTAGGTTTGTTCACATTCAATAAACAACAATCAATTGTGACATATAAAACACAAGTTATACAAGCCACACCATCAAGCAAATGCAATATTCACACACAGTCACACACACAGAGTAAAGCCACACACATGTTCACCATCAAGCCACACATAATCTCACACACACAGTCAAGCCCCCCACACACAGTCAAGCCACACACACAATCAAGACACACACACACACACACACACACACACACAGAGAGAGAGAGAGTCAAGCCACACACACACAATCAAGACACACACACACAGTCAAACCAGACACACACACAGTCAAGCCACACACAATCTCACACACACAGTCAAGCCACACACAGAGAGTCAAGCCACACACATATTCATCAAGTCACACACCGACACAGAATGGAGCGCTTGCACACAAGAAACAGGCATAGATAGGGGCACAAAGAGAAAGCTAATACATGCAAGACCGAAGTAACTCAAAAAAGTATAAAGAAATTCTAGAACTTGAATGAGTAAACTGATTTATTTAGAGGGCTGAGGGTGATTCATATCTTCGTTCCTGAAAGGGAATAATAATATGTTGCACTGAGACTGTCGAACCGAAGAGAAACCATGCAGTTAGATGAAGGATTCTAACTAACCAGTTGGAGAAGTGGGTCCTCGGGTAAATATTTCAATGCGAACTCCCTTTGGCACGAATATCTTTGGTCTGTATTATGTAGAACTCCATGACCGCAGCCAGGAACAACCTATGGATGCAACCAAACATCAGTAATTAATTTTTTTGCTTGCATGTTCGAACAAGATCAACAGTGAAAAGCAACCTTAGATCTCTTGTTCAACATTCAAATAGAGTAGTTTAGCAGTGCAAGCTTCCCATAAACTCATAAACAATAGTCAATGTTAAATCTCAGAATGGGCGTGCGTGCAATGGAGGTGGTAACAACCTAACCCAGTGAGACTAAAACTCTAAATAAATGGCATGACTCCATAAAGCCGCACTGCACTGATGGTTTCTAATTGGCAAAACAGGATCGAGAGACAAGACGATCATTATGGTTAAAAGTTACTCAAGAAATTAATGATAAGAAGCTCAACAAAAAAGGTGTAAAATCACAGGACACTGAGATGAACTAAGAGCCAATACCTTGTACAATGTAGCAAGAACACGAGAGCGTTGTGGGCCAGCACCAGCCAATATTGTGCATGTTACAGCAGCACTAAGAAACATGTTCCATCAAGATTTTTGAGAATAAAATGTCGAGGCAATATCAGTTCCAAACACAACTTGCCTGCATCAAAGAACCACTGCAGTACTTAAACATGAGTATCAAGTAGGGTAATTTATTACAACCAGCCACTACACCGGCAAGGCAACAAAGAACCATACAAGACAGAACATTAAAAAGGAGTAAATTGCAGAAGAGAGAAACAAATCTGCAACTGATTGGAGTAAGCCTTACTCACCCCCAATTTGGCGTTGCTCAATTTGAGAGATACCATAGTATCGAAGTGCAGCTTCCAAGAATTTAAGCTTTGGATCTAAAATTCTCGAATAGTAGACCTACAAGAGATATAAGAAGGGAATTAAATTTTAATCCTTAGTTGTATACAGATAGAATATTAAACTGTTTCTGAACCAACAAACCTTGTATTGTAAAGTTCAGAACTTCCTGGTTGCTGTTTGTCACAAAAAATGAGGCTTTGTTGATAAAAGCTTCAGCATTCACTGCATCATCATCCTACAAAATGAAGAACAAAATTAGTCTAGCTGACAATGCAATGACGACAAAGGTTAAAAACAGGACTAACCTCCAAATAGAGTCGTACAATCTGGACGCACTTGGATAATTTGTTTGTGTCATCAAGCATCCTGGTTTTTAAGAAGATGGTCAGATTTCCAATGACATGTAAAGAGAAACAAAAGCTTTGTTTCAACCTGATTCCTGAGTCCAAGTCAGATGCCACTAAGCATTTGTGCTGCTCTCAACCATTGTTGTTCAGAATCATACAGTTCTGCAAGCTTCTCTCTAATCACTAGAACCTGCATATAGATAGCCAACACGATTATAGATCCCAAAACTTTTTTACATAATAACAAGCAATTACAAAGTCACCGAAGAAGATATAGTGAGAAGTTACAGAGCCCACAGAAACAGATATTATGTCAGTTATTTGTGGTAGTGAAAAAAAAATCTAGAGATGAACATTCTCTATGAGATTTACATGAAGACACTGGAATAGCAGCAAATTCACTGGATGATTTCTTTCACAAGATGACAGGCATGATGCAGGCATTCTTTGTACATTTTTCTGCACAAATTAACCAGCTTTGATCTACATAATCTTTCAATGCTAGGTATTTTATAAAATTAAAATGAGCACAATTATTCTATCTTTGTTTACTTTGATGGTAGCTAATACCTAGAAATATGAATAGCTAAGACCTTTTGACAAGATTGCAATAAATAGAAATCATACTACTCATTAACGGCTAATTTCAGTGACTGTTTTCAGCAGCTTAATAAAGATTAAACCCATGAGACATTATAAATTGCAACTTCAACAAGAACTCCCAAACAGTAACACTATAAATATTTAGATTTCTGAAATGCGGTGCATATAAGAGGAACATGATGCACGAATACATAGATATTTAGGTTTCTACAATGCAAGCCATGTGAGCATGAAATGAGTGGCAACATTAATTCCCTATATTGCATTATTTTCTCTACTCACAAACAAGATCATGAGGTGTTATAAAGCTATAGTCCTTGAGCAATAATTAGTGCTTGATAATTGAATAGATATAACTCGGTTTGAGATAAGCTACCTTTCCACTCTTCAGTTGTAATTCCCATACATATTCTTTAAGTTGGTCGGTTGTAATGTTACTCCCAGTCTCGTCCATTACAGATTTGATCCATAGCAACACTTCCTGCAGTATATGGTGACTATCCTTAGTTTATGCGTATCAAAACAGTAAATACACCATTTTAAAATAATAGGGCATATGTTTTTCTTCTTCTTAACATCATGTGCAAAAGCAAGTGGGTAAATAGCACAGCCACAAGTTTTGCAATTTGTTCATTTATTACGAACAATTTGTTCCAGGAGATCCATTTAGCAAGCACAAGTTGAGCATGATGTGGTAGAGAACATCAACTACACATAAAATCAAGTGTACCTGATTAGCCAGCACGTGTAGTGGCCCAGCCAAACCGTTCAGTGTCCTTAGCAACACAATAAAGAGCAAATGTGACATGTCCAAATCCACAAGCCTATACCTTAAATACTTAGTAAAGCATTAGAATATGATATCTAGATAACACACATATCACAAAAAAGTTCAGAAAAAAGAATAGTCGGTTGTCTGCACTAAACAAGTACTGGTGTGTTACCTCAGCAACTACCAATACCAAGTTAGCATAAATGATTATATTCATCAAGACATCAATCACTCCTGTCATATAAACATGTAACATCTCAAGGAAAATTTGTAAGAGATGTGGTTAATAACTTGGATAAAACACACCATATCTAGTATACTAGCACAGAAGTGATATCAATATTTCTACGTTCCACATCAGATAGTGTAAAACAGACCATAGATAGTACAGTATAAAACACACCACGGCCTACATGGTTTGCACCTCTGAACGCATCCCCATATATGGAAAGATAGACATTGGGAACATAAGCAAAGCATTACAAGGAGAACCCAATTCAAAAGAACATAAGCAACCATCAGAAGAACCATAACGAATCACCCCATCTCTGCGTATAATATGGGGTTATTCAAGAACATAAGAACAATCGTAACGACCAATGAGCCGAACCAGAGTATCATAAGGGCGCATGCGTTTGAGGTCTGGAAATCGCCGACGAACAACGCAGCGACGGAACTAATCTGAAACTGACCTTGCTTTGGCCTCTCCCCGTCTCCGTAATCCAATTCAAAACCAGAGGGCGAACACAAAACGCAGGTACACGAAACATAATCGTTCATCGCTCCGCCGCAAACACGAAACGCAGGATCGTGAGTTTCTCTCAGATAACAGAAGCGCACGCGGAAGTTCAATGATCCAACAAACTCATAATCAATATGCACTACTCAGTGATCCAACAAACATTAAAACAGAATTTTACGCAATAGGATGTCAGAAGCTCAATGATCAATGATCAATGACCGCACTATAAATTAACTTTCACAAAGTCTAGGCAAATCAAGAAAAGCATTATTCCAGTGACTGGACATGAGCAATACAAGAAAAAGAATATACTATCAACATAAGACATAGCAGAACACGCATATCACTAAAAATTTAAGAAAAAAGAAGTTAGTTGTCTACACTAAACAAATACTAGGTCAATAATCACTATACCGAGTTGATGCCATAAAATTTAACAGGACAAACAACAATTTTTCAGGCACACTGACTGAGGATTAACAAATGTCACAGCATAAGAGTTGGGCTAGTCAACTGGATCACCATCATCACAAGAAAACAAGCAGCACATGTCCACATTAGAGGTTCATTGAAATTGTTGGCCAAAGTAAAGGGACGTGACAGTAGTTAGCAGCATATCGAACCAGACGCGACTCTACACGGACGAGGCGAAGACGAGCAAAATCGAATCGGACGCGACCCCACACAGACGACGGCGAGGGCGAGAAAAATCGAACCGGACGCGACTCCACACGGACGACGGCGACGAGCAAAATCGAACCGAACGGCGACTCTAAACGGACGAAGGCGACGAGCAAAGTCGAACCGCACGGCGACCCCAAACGGGCGACGGCGAGGACGAGCAAAATCAAAGCAGGCGCGACTCCAAACTGACGAATCGAGCACGAGCAAGAACCAAATCTTCCGCGGTTCTAAACCTAAACGGAGGGCGAATCGAGGACGAGCGAATTGCAAACCAGACGCGAGAAGGGGAGGCGAGAGGCGGGACCCGGGGCCCCGGGCGAAGAGAGGAGGAGGATACATATCTGAATTGACTGCGACTTTCGGTGTTACTCCGACGACGGTGTGGTGCTGACTCTTCCCTCCCCGTTTGATCCCCTCCATCTTGCAATTTGATCCTTCGTCACTCTCCGAGTTCCACCACTATTCTCCCTTGTTTGTTTCGACCCCTTTCACTCACAATTGATTTCTCTTCCTCTAGTGTTTTTTCTAGTGGATGAGGAAGGATTTCTCGAGTCCTAGTGTTAAGGGTGTTGGGGAACGTTGCAGAAAACAAAAATTTTCCTACGGTTTCACCAAGATCCATCTATGAGTTCATCTAGCAACGAGTGATCGGATGCATCTACATACCTTTGTAGATCGCGAGCGGAAGCGTTCAGAGAACGGGGATGAGGTAGTCGTACACGACGTGATCCAAATCACCGGAGATCCTAGCACCGAACGGACGGCACCTCCGCGTTCAACACACGTACGGTCAGCGTGACGTCTCCTCCTTCTTGATCCAGCAAGGGGAAAGGAGAGGTTGATGAAGATCCAGCAGCACGACGGCATGGTGGTGGATGCAAGGCGTCACAGCAGCAGGGCTTCGCCGTGTACTACGAGAGGAAGAGGTGTAGCAGGGAGAGAGGGAGGCGCCAGGACTCAGGGTGTCGCTGCCCCCCCTCATATATATAGCCCCCTAGGGGGGGCGCCGGCCCTAGGAGATTGGATCTCGTAGGGGGGCGGCGGCCAAGGGCTGGAGTGGCCCCCAAGCCAAGGTGGGGCTGAAGGAAATATGCCCTAGAGGCAATAATAAAGTTATTATTTATTTCCTTATTTCATGATAAATGTTTGTTATTCATGCTAGAATTGTATTAACCGGAAACATAATACATGTGTGAATACATAGACAAACAGAGTGTCACTAGTATGCCTCTACTCGACTAGCTCGTTGATCAAAGATGGTTAAGTTTCCTAGCCATAGACATGAGTTGTCATTTGATTAACGGGATCACATCATTAGGAGAATGATGTGATTGACATGACCCATTCGTTAGCTTAGCACCCGATCGTTTAGTATGTTGCTATTGCTTTCTTCATGACTTATACATGTTCCTACGACTATGAGATTATGCAACTCCCGTTTGCCGGAGGAACACTTTGTGTGCTACCAAACGTCACAACGTAACTGGGTGATTATAAAGGAGCTCTACAGGTGTCTCCAAAGGTAGATGTTGGGTTGGCGTATTTCAAGATTAGGATTTGTCACTCCGATTGTCGGCGAGGTATCTCTGGGCCCTCTCGGTAATGCACATCACATAAGCCTTGCAAGCATTGCAACTAATGAGTTAGTTGCGAGATGATGTATTACGGAACGAGAAAAGAGACTTGCCGGTAACGAGATAGAACTAGGTATTGAGATACCGACGATCGAATCTCGGGCAAGTAACATACCGATGACAAAGGGAACAACGTATGTTGTTATGCGGTCTGACCGATAAAGATCTTCGAAGAATATGTAGGAGCCAATATGGGCATCCAGGTCCCGCTATTGGTTATTAACCGGAGACATGTCTCGGTCATGTCTACATTGTTCTCGAACCGTAGGGTCCGCACGCTTAAGGTTTCGATAACAATTATATAATGAGTTTATGAGTTTTGATGTACCGAAGGAGAGTTCGGAGTCCCGGATGAGATCGGGGACATGACGAGGAGTCTCGAAATGGTCGAGACGTAAAGATCGATATATTGGACGACTATATTCGGACATCGGAAAGGTTCTGAGTGGTTCGGGTATTTTCGGAGGTACTGGGGAGTTACGGGAATACGGGGAAGAGTATTGGGCCTTATTGGGCCTTAGTGGGAAGGAGCCAGGAGGTGGCGCGCGCCCCTCCCAAGCCCAGTCCGAATTGGACAAGGGGTTTGGGGGCGCGGCCCCCTCTCCCTTCCTTCTCCACTCCCCTCCTTTCCCCCCTTCTCCTAGTTGGACTAGGAAAGGTGGAATCCTACTCCCGGTGGGAGTAGGACTCCTCTTGGCGTGCCCCTTCTAGGCCGGCCGCCCCCTCCCCCTTGCTCCTTTATATACGGGGGCAGGGGGCACCCCATGACACACAAGTTGATCTTCGTGATCGTTCCTCAGCCGTGTGCGGTGCCCCCCTCCACCATATTCCACCTCGGTCATATTGTCGCGGTGCTTAGGCGAAGCCCTGCGTCGGTAGTTCATCAAGATCGTCACCACGCCGTCGTGCTGACGAAACTCTTCCCCGAGAGCTTTGCTGGATCGGAGCCCGGAGAACGTCATCGAGCTGTACGTGTGTCAAGAACTCGGAGGTGCCGGAGTAACGGCGCTTGGATCGGTCAGATCGGGAGGAGGACGTACGACTACTTCCTCTATGTTGTGTCAACGGTTCCGCTTCGGTCTACGAGGGTACGTAGACAACACTCTCCCCTCTCGTTGCTATGCATCACCATGATCTTGCGTGTGCGTAGGAATTTTTTTGAAATTACTACGTTACCCAACAGTGGCATCCGAGCCTAGGTTTTTATGGTTTGATGTTATATGCACGAGTAGAACACAAGTGAGTTGTGGGCGATATAAGTCATACTGCTTACCAGCATGTCATACTTTGGTACGGCGGTATTGTTGGATGAAGCGGCCCGGACCGACATTACGCGTACGCTTACGCGAGACTGGTTCTACCGCCGTGCTTTGCACACAGGTGGCTGGCGGGTGTCAGTTTCTCCAACTTTAGTTGAACCGAGTGTGGCTACGCCCGGTCCTTGCGAAGGTTAAAACAGCACCAACTTGACAAACTATCGGTGTGGTTTCTGATGCGTAGGTAAGAACGGTTCTTGCTAAGCCTGTAGCAGCCACGTAAAACTTGCAAGAACAAAGTAGAGGACGTCTAACTTGTTTTTGCAGGGCATGTTGTGATGTGATATGGTCAAGATGTGATGAGATATAAGTTGTTGTATGAGATGATCATGTTTTGTTGAAGTTATCGGCAACTGGCAGAAGCCTTACGGTTGTCTCATTGTTGCATAAGATTCAAGTGCCAAATAATTGCTTTACTTTATCGCTATGCGATAGCAATAGTTGCAAGAGCAATAGTTGGCGAGACGACCACGTGACGACACATTGATATAGATCAAGATGATGGAGATCATGGTGTCGTGCCGGTGACGATAGAGATCATGACGGTACTTTGGAGATGGAGATCAAAGGCGCAAGATGATCATGGCCATATCATGTCACATATATTGATTGCATGTGATGTTTATCTTTTATGCATCTTATCTTGCTTTGATTGACGGTAGCATTATAAGATGATCTCTCACTAAATTATCATAGTAATAGTGTTCTCCCTGAGCATGCACCGTTGCGAAAGTTCTTCGTGCTGAGACACCACGTGATGATCGGGTGTGATAGGCTCTACGTTCAAATACAACGGGTGCAAAACAGTTGCACACGCGGAATACTCATGTTTAACTTGACGAGCCTAGCATATAACAGATATGGCCTCGGAACACGGAGACCGAAAGGTCGAGCGTGAATCATATAGTAGATATGATCAACATAGTGATGTTCACCATTGAAACTACTCCATCTCACGTGATGATCGGACATGGTTTAGTTGATTTGGATCACGTGATCACTTAGAGGATTAGAGAGATGTCTATCTAAGTGGGAGTTCTCAAGTAATATGATTAATTGAACTTTAATTTGTCATGAACTTAGTCCTGGTAGTATTAGCATATCTATGTTGTAGATCAATAGCTCGCGTTGGTGCTTTCATATGTTTATTTTGATATGTTCCTAGAGAAAATTGTGTTGAAAGATGTTAGTAGCAATGATGCGGATTGGATCCGTGATCTGAGGTTTATCCTCATTGCTGCACAGAAGAATTATGTCCTTGATGGACCGCTAGGTGACAGGCCTATTGCAGGAGCAGATGCAGACGTTATGAACGTTTGGCTAGCTCAATATGATGACTACTTGATAGTTTAGTGCACCATGCTTAACAGCTTAGAATCGGGACTTCAAAGACGTTTTGAACGTCATGGACCATACGAGATGTTCCAGGAGTTGAAGTTAATATTTCAAGCAAATACCCGAGTTGAGAGATATGAAGTCTCCAACAAGTTCTATAGCTAAAAGATGGAGGAGAATCGCTCAACTAGTGAGCATGTGCTCAGATTGTCTGGGTACGACAAGCGCATGAATCAAGTGGGAGTTAATCTTCCAGATAAGATAGTGATTGACAGAATTCTCTAGTCACCATCACCAAGTTAGTAGAACTTCGTGATGAACTATAATATGCAAGGGATGACGAAAGTAATTCCCAAGCTCTTCGTGATGTTGAAATCAACGAAGGTAGAAATCAAGAAAACATCAAGTGTTGATGGTTGACAAGATCACTAGTTTCAAGAAAAGGGCAAAGGGAAGAAGAAGGGGAACTTCAAGAAAAACAGCAATCAAGTTGCTGCTTAAGTGAAGAAGCCCAAGTCTGGTCCTAAGCCTGAGACTAAGTGCTTCTACTGCAAAGGGACTGGCCACTGGAAGCGGAACTACCCCAAGTGATTGGCGGATAAGAAGGATGGCAAAGTAAACATAATTATATTTGATATACATGTTATTGATGTGTACTTTACTAGTGTTTATAGCAACCCCTCAGTATTTGATGCTAGTTCAGTTGCTAAGATTAGTAACTCAAAACGGGAGTTGCAGAATAAACAAAAACTAGTTAAGGGTGAAGTGACGATGTGTGTTGGAAGTAGTTCCAAGATTGATATGATCATCATCGCACACTTCCCTATACTTTCAGGATTAGTGTTGAACCTAAATAAGTGTTATTTGGTGTTTGCGTTGAGCATAAATATGATTTGATCATGTTTATTGCAATACGGTTATTCATTTAAGTTAGAGAACAATTGTTGTCTGTTTACATGAATAAAACCTTCTATGGTCATACACACCAATGAAAATGGTTTGTTGAATCTCGATAGTAGTGATACACATATTCATAGTGTTGAAGCCAAAAGATGCAGAGTTGATAATGATAGTGCAACTTATTTGTGGCACTGCCGTTTAGGTCATATCGGTATAAAGCGCATGAAGAAACTCCATACTGATGGACTTTTGGAGCCACTTGATTATGAATCACTTGGCACTTGCGAATCGTGCCTCATGGGAAAGATGACTAAAACGCCGTTCTCCGGAACAATGGAGCAAGCAACAAATTTGTTGGAAATCATATATATTGATGTATGTGGTCCGATGAATATTAAAGCTCGAGACAAGTATCATTATTTTCTAAACTTCACAGATGATTTAAACAGATGTGAGTATATCTACTTAATGAAACAAGAAGTCTGAAACATTTGAAAAGTTCATATAATTTCAGAGTGAAGTGGAAAATCATCGTAACAAGAAATAAAGTTTCTACGATCTGATCGTGGAGAAGAATATTTGAGTTACGAGTTTGGCCTTCAATTAAAACAATGTGAAATAGTTTCACTACTCACGCCACCTGGAACACCACAGCATAATGGTGTGTCCGAACGTCATAACCGTACTTTATTGGATATAGTGCAATCTATGATGTTCCTTACAGATTTACCAACATCGTTTTGGGGTTATGCATTAAAGACAGTTGCATTCACATTAAAAAGGGGCACCATCTAAGTCCGTTGAGACGACACAATATGAACTGTGGTTTGGCAAGAAACCAAAGTTGTCGTTTCTTAAAGTTTGGGATTGTGATGCTTATATGAATAAGTTTCATCCTGATAAGCTCAAACCCAAATCGGAGAAATATGTCTTCATAGGATACCCAAAGGAGACAGTTGGGTACACCTTCTATCACAGATCCGAAGACAAGACATTCGTTGCTAAGAATGGATCCTTTCCAGAGAAGGAGTTTCTCTCGAAAGAAGTGAGTGGGAGGAAAGTAGAACTTGATGAGGTAACTGTACCTGCTCCCTTATTGGAAAGTAGTTCATCACAGAAATCTGTTCTTGTGACTACTACACCAATTAGTGAGGAAGCTAATGATATTGATCATGTAACTTCAGATCAAGTTACTACCAAATCTCGTAGGTAAACCAGAGTGAGATCCGCACAAGAGTGGTACGGTAATCCCATTCTGGAGGTCATGTTACTTGACCATGACGAACCTACGAACTATGAGGAAGCGATGATGAGCCCAGATTCCGCGAAATGGTTTGAGTCCATGAAATCTGAGATATGATCCATGTATGAGAACAAAGTATGGACTTTAATGGATTTGCCCGATGATCGGCAAGCCATAGAAAATAAATGGATCTTCAAGAAGAAGACAGACGCTGATAGTAGTGTTACTATCTACAAAGCTAGAATTGTCGCAAAAGGTTTTCGACAAGTTCAAGGTGTTGACTATGATAAGAGTTTCTCACCCGTATCTATGCTTAAGTCTGTCCGAATCATGTTAGCAATTGCCGCATTTTATGAAATATGGCAAATGGATAAACAAAACTGAATTCCTCAATGGATTCATTAAAGAAGAGTTGTATACGATGCAACTAAAAGGTTTTGTCGATCCTAAAGGTGTTAACGAAATATGCAAGCTCTAGCGATCCATCTATGGACTGGTGCAAGCATCTCGGAGTTGGAATATACGCTTTGATAAGTTGATCAACGCATATAGTTTTATACAGACTTGCGGTGAAGCCTGTATTTACAAGAAAGTGAGTGGGAGCACTACAACATTTCTGATAAGTATATGTAAATGACATATTGTTGATCGGAAATAATGTAGAATTATTCTGTGAAGCATAAAGGAGTATTTGAAAGGAGTTTTTTGAAGAAGGACCTCGGTGAAGCTGCTTACATATTGAGCATCAAGATCTATAGAGATAGATCAAGACGCTTGATAAGTTTTTTAATAAGTACATACCTTGACAAGATTTTGAAGTAGTTCAAGATGGAACAGTCAAAGAAAGAGTTCTTGCCTGTATTACAAGGTGTGAAATTGAGTAAGACTCAAAGCCCGACCACGGCAGATGATAGAAAGAGAATGAAAGTCATTCCCTATGCCTCAGCCATAGATTCTATAAAGTATGCCATGCTATGTACCAGATCTATTGTATACCCTACACTGTGTTAAGCAAGGAGTACAATAGTAATCTAGGAAGTAGATCACTGGACATCGGTCAAAATTATCCTTAGTAAAATAAGGATATGTTTCTCGATTATGGACGTGACAAAAAGGTTCGCCGTAAAAGGTTACGTCGTTACAAGTTTTGACACTAATCTAGATGACTCTAAGTCTCAATCTAGATACATATTTAAAGTGGGAGCAATTAGCTAAAGTAGCTCCGTACAGAGCATTGTAGAAATAGAAATATGCAAAATACATACGGATCTGAATGTTGGCAGCCCGTTGACTAAGCTTCTCTCACAAGCAAAACATGATCACACCTTAGTACTCTTTGGGTGTTAATCACATAAGCGATGTGAACTAGATTACTGACTCTAGTAAACCCTTTTGCTGTTGGTCACATATCGATGTGAACTATGTGTGTTATTCACATGGTGATGTGAACTATTGCTGTTAAATCACATGGTGATGTGAACTAGATTATTGACTCTAGTGCAAGTGGGAGACTGAAGGAAATATGCCCTAGAGGCAATAATAAAGTTATTATTTATTTCCTTATTTCATGATAAATGTTTGTTATTCATGCTAGAATTGTATTAACCGGAAACATAATACATGTGTGAATACATAGACAAACAGAGTGTCACTAGTATGCCTCTACTCGACTAGCTCGTTGATCAAAGATGGTTAAGTTTCCTAGCCATAGACATGAGTTGTCATTTGATTAACGGGATCACATCATTAGGAGAATGATGTGATTGACATGACCCATTCGTTAGCTTAGCACCCGATCGTTTAGTATGTTGCTATTGCTTTCTTCATGACTTATACATGTTCCTACGACTATGAGATTATGCAACTCCCGTTTGCCGGAGGAACACTTTGTGTGCTACCAAACGTCACAACGTAACTGGGTGATTATAAAGGAGCTCTACAGGTGTCTCCAAAGGTAGATGTTGGGTTGGCGTATTTCAAGATTAGGATTTGTCACTCCGATTGTCGGCGAGGTATCTCTGGGCCCTCTCGGTAATGCACATCACATAAGCCTTGCAAGCATTGCAACTAATGAGTTAGTTGCGAGATGATGTATTACGGAACGAGAAAAGAGACTTGCCGGTAACGAGATAGAACTAGGTATTGAGATACCGACGATCGAATCTCGGGCAAGTAACATACCGATGACAAAGGGAACAACGTATGTTGTTATGCGGTCTGACCGATAAAGATCTTCGAAGAATATGTAGGAGCCAATATGGGCATCCAGGTCCCGCTATTGGTTATTAACCGGAGACATGTCTCGGTCATGTCTACATTGTTCTCGAACCGTAGGGTCCGCACGCTTAAGGTTTCGATAACAATTATATAATGAGTTTATGAGTTTTGATGTACCGAAGGAGAGTTCGGAGTCCCGGATGAGATCGTGGACATGACGAGGAGTCTCGAAATGGTCGAGACGTAAAGATCGATATATTGGACGACTATATTCGGTCATCGGAAAGGTTCTGAGTGGTTCGGGTATTTTCGGAGGTACTGGGGAGTTACGGGAATACGGGGAAGAGTATTGGGCCTTATTGGGCCTTAGTGGGAAGGAGCCAGGAGGTGGCGCGCGCCCCTCCCAAGCCCAGTCCGAATTGGACAAGGGGTTTGGGGGCGCGGCCCCCTCTCCCTTCCTTCTCCACTCCCCTCCTTTCCCCCCTTCTCCTAGTTGGACTAGGAAAGGTGGAATCCTACTCCCGGTGGGAGTAGGACTCCTCTTGGCGTGCCCCTTCTAGGCCGGCCGCCCCCTCCCCCTTGCTCCTTTATATACGGGGGCAGGGGGCACCCCATGACACACAAGTTGATCTTCGTGATCGTTCCTCAGCCGTGTGCGGTGCCCCCCTCCACCATATTCCACCTCGGTCATATTGTCGCGGTGCTTAGGCGAAGCCCTGCGTCGGTAGTTCATCAAGATCGTCACCACGCCGTCGTGCTGACGAAACTCTTCCCCGAGAGCTTTGCTGGATCGGAGCCCGGAGAACGTCATCGAGCTGTACGTGTGTCAAGAACTCGGAGGTGCCGGAGTAACGGCGCTTGGATCGGTCAGATCGGGAGGAGGACGTACGACTACTTCCTCTATGTTGTGTCAACGGTTCCGCTTCGGTCTATGAGGGTACGTAGACAACACTCTCCCCTCTCGTTGCTATGCATCACCATGATCTTGCGTGTGCGTAGGAATTTTTTTGAAATTACTACGTTACCCAACAGTGGCATCCGAGCCTAGGTTTTTATGGTTTGATGTTATATGCACGAGTAGAACACAAGTGAGTTGTGGGCGATATAAGTCATACTGCTTACCAGCATGTCATACTTTGGTACGGCGGTGTTGTTGGATGAAGCGGCCCGGACCGACATTACGCGTACGCTTACGCGAGACTGGTTCTACCGCCGTGCTTTGCACACAGGTGGCTGGCGGGTGTCAGTTTCTCCAACTTTAGTTGAACCGAGTGTGGCTACGCCCGGTCCTTGCGAAGGTTAAAACAGCACCAACTTGACAAACTATCGGTGTGGTTTCTGATGCGTAGGTAAGAACGGTTCTTGCTAAGCCTGTAGCAGCCACGTAAAACTTGCAAGAACAAAGTAGAGGACGTCTAACTTGTTTTTGCAGGGCATGTTGTGATGTGATATGGTCAAGATGTGATGAGATATAAGTTGTTGTATGAGATGATCATGTTTTGTTGAAGTTATCGGCAACTGGCAGAAGCCTTACGGTTGTCTCATTGTTGCATAAGATTCAAGTGCCAAATAATTGCTTTACTTTATCGCTATGCGATAGCAATAGTTGCAAGAGCAATAGTTGGCGAGACGACCACGTGACGACACATTGATATAGATCAAGATGATGGAGATCATGGTGTCGTGCCGGTGACGATAGAGATCATGACGGTACTTTGGAGATGGAGATCAAAGGCGCAAGATGATCATGGCCATATCATGTCACATATATTGATTGCATGTGATGTTTATCTTTTATGCATCTTATCTTGCTTTGATTGACGGTAGCATTATAAGATGATCTCTCACTAAATTATCATAGTAATAGTGTTCTCCCTGAGCATGCACCGTTGCGAAAGTTCTTCGTGCTGAGACACCACGTGATGATCGGGTGTGATAGGCTCTACGTTCAAATACAACGGGTGCAAAACAGTTGCACACGCGGAATACTCATGTTTAACTTGACGAGCCTAGCATATAACAGATATGGCCTCGGAACACGGAGACCGAAAGGTCGAGCGTGAATCATATAGTAGATATGATCAACATAGTGATGTTCACCATTGAAACTACTCCATCTCACGTGATGATCGGACATGGTTTAGTTGATTTGGATCACGTGATCACTTAGAGGATTAGAGAGATGTCTATCTAAGTGGGAGTTCTCAAGTAATATGATTAATTGAACTTTAATTTGTCATGAACTTAGTCCTGGTAGTATTAGCATATCTATGTTGTAGATCAATAGCTCGCGTTGGTGCTTTCATATGTTTATTTTGATATGTTCCTAGAGAAAATTGTGTTGAAAGATGTTAGTAGCAATGATGCGGATTGGATCCGTGATCTGAGGTTTATCCTCATTGCTGCACAGAAGAATTATGTCCTTGATGGACCGCTAGGTGACAGGCCTATTGCAGGAGCAGATGCAGACGTTATGAACGTTTGGCTAGCTCAATATGATGACTACTTGATAGTTTAGTGCACCATGCTTAACAGCTTAGAATCGGGACTTCAAAGACGTTTTGAACGTCATGGACCATACGAGATGTTCCAGGAGTTGAAGTTAATATTTCAAGCAAATACCCGAGTTGAGAGATATGAAGTCTCCAACAAGTTCTATAGCTAAAAGATGGAGGAGAATCGCTCAACTAGTGAGCATGTGCTCAGATTGTCTGGGTACGACAAGCGCATGAATCAAGTGGGAGTTAATCTTCCAGATAAGATAGTGATTGACAGAATTCTCTAGTCACCATCACCAAGTTAGTAGAACTTCGTGATGAACTATAATATGCAAGGGATGACGAAAGTAATTCCCAAGCTCTTCGTGATGTTGAAATCAACGAAGGTAGAAATCAAGAAAACATCAAGTGTTGATGGTTGACAAGATCACTAGTTTCAAGAAAAGGGCAAAGGGAAGAAGAAGGGGAACTTCAAGAAAAACAGCAATCAAGTTGCTGCTTAAGTGAAGAAGCCCAAGTCTGGTCCTAAGCCTGAGACTAAGTGCTTCTACTGCAAAGGGACTGGCCACTGGAAGCGGAACTACCCCAAGTGATTGGCGGATAAGAAGGATGGCAAAGTAAACATAATTATATTTGATATACATGTTATTGATGTGTACTTTACTAGTGTTTATAGCAACCCCTCAGTATTTGATGCTAGTTCAGTTGCTAAGATTAGTAACTCAAAACGGGAGTTGCAGAATAAACAAAAACTAGTTAAGGGTGAAGTGACGATGTGTGTTGGAAGTAGTTCCAAGATTGATATGATCATCATCGCACACTTCCCTATACTTTCAGGATTAGTGTTGAACCTAAATAAGTGTTATTTGGTGTTTGCGTTGAGCATAAATATGATTTGATCATGTTTATTGCAATACGGTTATTCATTTAAGTTAGAGAACAATTGTTGTCTGTTTACATGAATAAAACCTTCTATGGTCATACACACCAATGAAAATGGTTTGTTGAATCTCGATAGTAGTGATACACATATTCATAGTGTTGAAGCCAAAAGATGCAGAGTTGATAATGATAGTGCAACTTATTTGTGGCACTGCCGTTTAGGTCATATCGGTATAAAGCGCATGAAGAAACTCCATACTGATGGACTTTTGGAGCCACTTGATTATGAATCACTTGGCACTTGCGAATCGTGCCTCATGGGAAAGATGACTAAAACGCCGTTCTCCGGAACAATGGAGCAAGCCACAAATTTGTTGGAAATCATATATATTGATGTATGTGGTCCGATGAATATTAAAGCTCGAGACAAGTATCATTATTTTCTAAACTTCACAGATGATTTAAACAGATGTGAGTATATCTACTTAATGAAACAAGAAGTCTGAAACATTTGAAAAGTTCATATAATTTCAGAGTGAAGTGGAAAATCATCGTAACAAGAAATAAAGTTTCTACGATCTGATCGTGGAGAAGAATATTTGAGTTACGAGTTTGGCCTTCAATTAAAACAATGTGAAATAGTTTCACTACTCACGCCACCTGGAACACCACAGCATAATGGTGTGTCCGAACGTCATAACCGTACTTTATTGGATATAGTGCAATCTATGATGTTCCTTACAGATTTACCAACATCGTTTTGGGGTTATGCATTAAAGACAGTTGCATTCACATTAAAAAGGGGCACCATCTAAGTCCGTTGAGACGACACAATATGAACTGTGGTTTGGCAAGAAACCAAAGTTGTCGTTTCTTAAAGTTTGGGATTGTGATGCTTATATGAATAAGTTTCATCCTGATAAGCTCAAACCCAAATCGGAGAAATATGTCTTCATAGGATACCCAAAGGAGACAGTTGGGTACACCTTCTATCACAGATCCGAAGACAAGACATTCGTTGCTAAGAATGGATCCTTTCCAGAGAAGGAGTTTCTCTCGAAAGAAGTGAGTGGGAGGAAAGTAGAACTTGATGAGGTAACTGTACCTGCTCCCTTATTGGAAAGTAGTTCATCACAGAAATCTGTTCTTGTGACTACTACACCAATTAGTGAGGAAGCTAATGATATTGATCATGTAACTTCAGATCAAGTTACTACCAAATCTCGTAGGTAAACCAGAGTGAGATCCGCACAAGAGTGGTACGGTAATCCTATTCTGGAGGTCATGTTACTTGACCATGACGAACCTACGAACTATGAGGAAGCGATGATGAGCCCAGATTCCGCGAAATGGTTTGAGTCCATGAAATCTGAGATATGATCCATGTATGAGAACAAAGTATGGACTTTAATGGATTTGCCCGATGATCGGCAAGCCATAGAAAATAAATGGATCTTCAAGAAGAAGACAGACGCTGATAGTAGTGTTACTATCTACAAAGCTAGAATTGTCGCAAAAGGTTTTCGACAAGTTCAAGGTGTTGACTATGATAAGAGTTTCTCACCCGTATCTATGCTTAAGTCTGTCCGAATCATGTTAGCAATTGCCGCATTTTATGAAATATGGCAAATGGATAAACAAAACTGAATTCCTCAATGGATTCATTAAAGAAGAGTTGTATACGATGCAACTAAAAGGTTTTGTCGATCCTAAAGGTGTTAACGAAATATGCAAGCTCTAGCGATCCATCTATGGACTGGTGCAAGCATCTCGGAGTTGGAATATACGCTTTGATAAGTTGATCAACGCATATAGTTTTATACAGACTTGCGGTGAAGCCTGTATTTACAAGAAAGTGAGTGGGAGCACTACAACATTTCTGATAAGTATATGTAAATGACATATTGTTGATCGGAAATAATGTAGAATTATTCTGTGAAGCATAAAGGAGTATTTGAAAGGAGTTTTTTGAAGAAGGACCTCGGTGAAGCTGCTTACATATTGAGCATCAAGATCTATAGAGATAGATCAAGACGCTTGATAAGTTTTTCAATAAGTACATACCTTGACAAGATTTTGAAGTAGTTCAAGATGGAACAGTCAAAGAAAGAGTTCTTGCCTGTATTACAAGGTGTGAAATTGAGTAAGACTCAAAGCCCGACCACGGCAGATGATAGAAAGAGAATGAAAGTCATTCCCTATGCCTCAGCCATAGATTCTATAAAGTATGCCATGCTATGTACCAGATCTATTGTATACCCTACACTGTGTTAAGCAAGGAGTACAATAGTAATCTAGGAAGTAGATCACTGGACATCGGTCAAAATTATCCTTAGTAAAATAAGGATATGTTTCTCGATTATGGACGTGACAAAAAGGTTCGCCGTAAAAGGTTACGTCGTTACAAGTTTTGACACTAATCTAGATGACTCTAAGTCTCAATCTAGATACATATTTAAAGTGGGAGCAATTAGCTAAAGTAGCTCCGTACAGAGCATTGTAGACATAGAAATATGCAAAATACATACGGATCTGAATGTTGGCAGCCCGTTGACTAAGCTTCTCTCACAAGCAAAACATGATCACACCTTAGTACTCTTTGGGTGTTAATCACATAAGCGATGTGAACTAGATTACTGACTCTAGTAAACCCTTTTGCTGTTGGTCACATATCGATGTGAACTATGGGTGTTATTCACATGGTGATGTGAACTATTGCTGTTAAATCACATGGTGATGTGAACTAGATTATTGACTCTAGTGCAAGTGGGAGACTGAAGGAAATATGCCCTAGAGGCAATAATAAAGTTATTATTTATTTCCTTATTTCATGATAAATGTTTATTATTCATGCTAGAATTGTATTAACCGGAAACATAATACATGTGTGAATACATAGACAAACAGAGTGTCACTAGTATGCCTCTACTCGACTAGCTCGTTGATCAAAGATGGTTAAGTTTCCTAGCCATAGACATGAGTTGTCATTTGATTAACGGGATCACATCATTAGGAGAATGATGTGATTGACATGACCCATTCGTTAGCTTAGCACCCGATCGTTTAGTATGTTGCTATTGCTTTCTTCATGACTTATACATGTTCCTATGACTATGAGATTATGCAACTCCCGTTTGCCGAAGGAACACTTTGTGTGCTACCAAACGTCACAACATAACTGGGTGATTATAAAGGAGCTCTACAAGTGTCTCCAAAGGTAGATGTTGGGTTGGCGTATTTCAACATTAGGATTTGTCACTCCGATTGTCGGAGAGGTATCTCTGGGCCCTCTCGGTAATGCACATCACATAAGCCTTGCAAGCATTGCAACTAATGAGTTAGTTGCGAGATAATGTATTACGGAACGAGTAAAGAGACTTGCCGGTAACGAGATAGAACTAGGTATTGAGATACCGACGATCGAATCTCGGGCAAGTTACATACCGATGACAAAGGGAACAATGTATGTTGTTATGCGGTCTGACTGATAAAGATCTTCGAAGAATATGTAGGAGCCAATATGGGCATCCAGGTCCCGCTATTGGTTATTGACCGGAGACGTGTCTCGGTCATGTCTACATTGTTCTCGGACCGTAGGGTCCGCACGCTTAAGGTTTCGATGACAATTATATAATGAGTTTACGAGTTTTGATGTACCGAAGGAGTTAGGAGTCCCGATGAGATCGGGGACATGACGAGGAGTCTCGAAATGGTCGAGACGTAAAGATCGATATATTGGACGACTATATTCGGACATCGGAAAGGTTCTGAGTGGTTCGGGTATTTTCGGAGGTACCGGGGAGTTACGGGAATACGGGGAAGAGTATTGGGCCTTATTGGGCCTTAGTGGGAAGGAGCCAGGAGGTGGCGCGCGCCCCTCCCAAGCCCAGTCCGAATTGGACAAGGGGTTTGGGGGCGCGGCCCCCTCTCCCTTCCTTCTCCACTCCCCTCCTTTCCCCCCTTCTCCTAGTTGGACTAGGAAAGCTGGAATCCTACTCCCGGTGGGAGTAGGACTCCCCTTGGCGTGCCCCTTCTAGGCCGGCCGCCCCCTCCCCCTTGCTCCTTTATATACGGGGGCACGGGGGCACCCCATGACACACAAGTTGATCTTCGTGATTGTTCCTCAGCCGTGTGCGGTGCCCCCCTCCACCATATTCCACCTTGGTCATATTGTCGCGGTGCTTAGGCGAAGCCCTGCGTCGGTAGTTCATCAAGATCGTCACCACGCCGTCGTGCTGAAGAAACTCTTCCCCGAGAGCTTTGCTGGATCGGAGCCCGGAGAACGTCATCGAGCTGTACGTGTGTCAAGAACTCGGAGGTGCCGGAGTAACGGCGCTTGGATCGGTCGGATCGGGAGGAGGACGTACGACTACTTCCTCTACGTTGTGTCAACCCTTCCGCTTCGGTCTACGAGGGTACGTAGACAACACTCTCCCCTCTCGTTGCTATGCATCACCATGATCTTGCGTGTGCGTAGGAATTTTTTTGAAATTACTACGTTACCCAACAGGGGCGCCCCCCACCCCTAGGGTTTTAACCCTAGGCGCATGGGGTGGGCCTAGGGGGGCGCACCAGCCCACTATGGGCTGGTTCCCCTCCTCACTTTGGCCCATGGGGCCCTCCGGGATGGGTGGCCCCACCCGGTGGACCCCCGGGACCCTTTCGGTGGTCCCGGTACAATACCGATGACCCCGAAACTTGTCCCGATGGCCAAAACAGCACTTCCTATATATAGTTCTTTACCTCTGGACTATTCCGAAACTCCTCGTGATGTTCGGGATCTCATCCGGGACTCCGAACAACATTCGGGCTACTGCATATACATATCTTCACAACCCTAGCGTCACCGAACCTTAAGTGTGTAGACCCTACGGGTTCGGGAGACATGCAGACATGACCGAGACGACTCTCCGGACAATAACCAACAGCGGGATCTGGATACCCATGTTGGCTCCCACATGCTCCACGATGATCTCATCGGATGAACCACGATGTCGAGGATTCAAGCAACCCCGTATGCAATTCCCTTTGTCAATCGGTATGTTACTTGCCCGAGATTCGATCGTCGGTATCCCAATACCTTGTTCAATCTCGTTACCGGCAAGTCACTTTACTCGTATCGTAATGCATGATCCCGCGACCAGACACTTGGTCACAATGAGCTCATAATGATGATGCATTACCGAGTGGGCCCAGTGATACCTCTCCGTCATACGGAGTGACAAATCCCAGTCTTGATCCGTGTTAACCCAACAGACACTTTCGGAGATACCCGTTGTATACCTTTATTGTCACCCAGTTACGTTGTGACGTTTGGTATACCCAAAGCACTCCTACGGTATCCGGGAGTTACACGATCTCATGGTCTAAGGAAATGATACTTGACATTGGAAAAATCTAGCAAGCGAACTATACGATCTTGTGCTATGTTTAGGATTGGGTCTTATCCATCACATCATTCTCCTAATGATGTGATCTCGTTATCAATGCCATCCAATGTCCATAGTCAAGAAACCATGACTATCTGTTGATCAACGAGCTAGTCAACTAGAGGCTTACTAGGGACATGTTGGTGTCTATTATTCACACATGTATTACGATTTCCGGCTATGTCACAGCCCTAGCTTTGGCTTTGCTTGTCATTGCATCATCATCTTGCATCATGATTTAAATTCCATTTAAATTTGAAATGAGGATTTGTGAAACCCTCAGAATCATTTCTGGAAATGACTCAGATAAAAATTGCTCCAAAAGGGTCCAGGAAATGTTCATGTCTCTCTCTGAAAATATTGGGCAGAGATAAAAATCAAACAATATTTTTAAGAGTTCATAAATATTTATTTTGGGCATTTGGAGTTAATGCAATAGTTATTTGCCTTGGATATATATTGTTGTATATATGAAATATTGTCCAAAAATTATGCCAGTAACTGAGGAGCTCTGGAATAATACCATTAGCCCCTGCAAAAATTGGCATAAGTAAATAAAATGGTTTAGTATTTTTATTAAACCAAACAAATGTCAGAAAATTAGAAAAGAAAACAAAAAGGGGAAAACCCTTACCTGGCGCTTACCTCCCTGTGCAGCCCGTTCCTGTGCTGCCCAGCTGGGCCAGCCCACCCGCGCCGTCGCCCTCCTGGCGCCAGTCGGCCAGGCGTGTGGCCGGCGCGCGCGCACGGCCGTGCCGCCACGCCACCTGCCTGTCTGGCTCCCCCTCGTCGCCTGGATGCCCTGCGCGTCGCCACGACGCCCCGCACCGCTCCCACTCTCTCCCTCGCGCCCCTCTCCCTCCTCTGCTCTCTCTCCCACGACCGATCCCGAGCGCCCGAGACCGCCGATGAGCTTCCCCGCGGCCACAGCCACCGCCAGACCCCCCGACGCCTCCCAAAGCTCCGCTTCGACCCCTATTTCTTCCACCCCGAGCCACGCCACCGGAGGAGCCCTACATCGCCGTCGCCATCGTCTTCCTCAACCTCGGGTCACCGAGATCGCCGGCGACCTCCTGCCGTCACCAGCCCCTCCCCGAGCTCCCCGTGGCCACCGTCGCAACCACTGTGAGCTCACGGACCTATCCCCCCTCCTTTTCTACTCGCGTTCTTGCTCGAGCTCCGTTCCCCACCTCCGCCGAGGCTCGCCGCCGCCATGGTCAACGAGCTCCGCGCTCCTGAGCTCGGCTGCTCGCCCGAGAATCACCAGCGTGCTCGCCGCGCTCCTGCGAACCCGAAACACCCACGGGTTCGCCCTGCCATGAACCGTAGCCCTTTTTTCCTCCCCGCCCGAACTCCGGCGCCGCCGCAAGCTCTGCTCCGGCGAGCTTCGGCCACCCTGCGCCCTGCTGCTGCCTCTGCTCGATGCGGCCGAGCGAGGGCTTCTTCCTGGTGTCCCCAGTGCGCCAAACGGTGACCCGTACGAGAAACCCGAACAACTCCGGTGAAACCCCGCCGCGTATTTGGTCGCCGCCGGCCGAGCTCCGGCGAGCTGACGTGGCGCTGACTTAATTAGTACTAATGACCCTGCTAAAACTTCCTAGAGACACTGCCATGTGGGCCCAGTGCATGTTTAGTTAACTTAATATTCTGTTTAGATTAGTACTAACCTTGCGGGTCCCACGTGTCAACTTTGACTTGGTCAAGTCAACGTTGACTGGTCCCACATGTCATCCACCCAACCTAGCTCCGAGACACTGACGTGTGGGTCCCACGGGTCAGTTGACCTGGCCGACCCAGTTGACTTGCTGACGTCACACCTAGGTCATGCTGACGCAGTAAAGCATTTTCTGGATTTATTTTATACAGGAAATTCCAGAAAATAGTACTAACTTCAAAAAAATTATAGAAATTAATCTATAGCTCAGAATGAAATAATTTATATATGAAAAATTATCAGAAAAATTCAAGAAATCCATCTGTACCATTTTCATGCATGTTTGAACAATGTTTGTCCTCTGTTTTGGACAAAACAAATAAAGGACATTTAAATAATCATATATGGAGTTGGATTTTGAATCATGTATTCAAACCAACTTCATCTAAAATCATAGCTAGATGCATTAGCTCAAATCACAGCATATTGCCATGTCATGATCATGCATCATATTGTGGCATTGCATTGATTGTGTTCTTTCTCAGTTGCCGGTGTTTGTCCCCTCTCGATAGACGTGGTTCCGACGATGTGATCGTGGACACTGATGAAGACTCAATGTTATCTTCAGAAGTGCCAGGCAAGCAAAACCCCCTTGTTCATTCCGATAAAGTCCCACTCTCTCGCTCCTGCTCTCTTTTATTGCATTAGGGCAACAGCAATTCATGTGTTACTTGCTGCGGTAGTTGAACCCCTTTATCCTTTGCATGACCTGTCATTCCACAGTAAATAGATGAAACCCACTAGCATGAGTAGGAGTTGTTTGAGCCCTGATGTGCCTACTCATTCATGCTTGTCTGTCATGCCTGCTACTGCTTAGAGTTGAGTCGGGTCTGATTCATCGGGAATGAATTAGAATGGTGATGAACATGCCCTACTGTCTGTGAGCTACGTGTGTGAACACGATTTGGTAAAGGTATTGGTGAGAGGCCATGTAGGAGTACATGGTGGGTTGTCTCATTGAAGCCGTCCTCAGGAACTGAGTTCTGTGTTTGTGATCCATGAAACAGTTACTACCACACATTGGGATCCTTAATTGACTCTCTCGGCTTCTTAATCACCCTTGTCCTATGTCCAGGAGTTGCAAGTAGTTTCTGGTGTTTGTAGTATGCTGGGGGCCGCACGCAGCGCTGACCGTAGGGGTGGGCTGTGTTGCGGTAGGCACGTGGCACGGTGTACCGATTCGCCCGTTTGGTGTCTCGGGAACCCTGCACACATTGTTCGGGGCCGTTAGTGGAAATCTCGGCCGGACTCCCTGCGGATGGAACCCGAATAGGCGATAAACCTGGACTAGAGACTTGAGTGTTTAGGTAGGCTGTGGCCGACACCCTCGCTGGGCTTCCGCTTGAAGGTTGCCGAGTACATGTCGTGTAAACGGCGGTAAGTGGTGAGAGCGTGTGTGAAGAAGTACACCCCTGCAGGGTTAACATCATCTATTCGAATAGCCGTGTCCGCGGTAATGGACTTCTGGGTTGCCTATATCAGTTCATAGACAAGTGAAAGTGGATACTCTAAAATACGCAAGATAAGCGTGAGTGCTATGGATGGCCTTCTCGTAGGGAGACGGAAGTGGATCCATAGTGGTGTATTGATATGGTGAATATGTGGACTCGTGTGCGCCACCTCAAAAGAGTTACTTGCAGTCGTAGTTCAGGATAGCCACCGAGTCAAAGCTGGCTTGCTGCAGTCAAACTCCACCACCCCCTTTATTGAAACTGATGCATATGTAGTTAGTTCTGATGTAAGTCTTGCTGAGTACGTTTGTACTCACGTTTGCCTATTTTATGTTTTTGCAGAGAGACGTCAGTCTCGCTAGTAGTTCCGCTTGGACTTCGACGTTTAGCTTGATACCTCAGCTACGATCTTGTGCCCTTGGCAGGCTCTGGTAGATAGTCAGGCTTCTCAGCCTTTTTCATTTGTAGATGTCTGTACTCAGACATGTTAAGCTTCCGCATGTGTTTGACTTGTATGCTCTGGATGTTGGGTCTTGAGACCCATGATTGTAATATCTGGCTCTTCCGAGCCTAATGAATAAATACCTTGAGTCGTAGAGTCTTGTTGTGATGCCATGTTGTATCTACACATACCGAGCATATTGTGTGTATGATTGAAATGCTTGCTATGTGTGGGATCCGACTATCTAGTTGTTTATCCTTGGCAGCCTTTCATATGAGGAAATGTAAGTCTAGTGCTTCTGAGCGATAGTAGTCCGCTACAGCCCGGTTCACCGGAGTCCTGCTAGCCCAGCACTACTGCTCGGAACACTTGACTGGCCGGCATGTGATTCACTTCGTTCCTGTGTCTGTCCCTTCGGGGAAATGTCACGCGGTGACATCCGGAGTCCTGCCTAGCCTGCTGCAGCCCGGGTTACCGGAGTCCTGTTAGCCCAGTGCTACAGCCCGGATTCACACGTTGATGACCGACATGCTCGATGTGATTCATGTATGCCTGTCCTCATAGGTTAGCGCCGCTTTGGGTTCACGACTAGCCATGTTGGCCCGGGTTCTCTGTCATATGGATGCTAGCGACACTATCATATACGTGAGCCAAAAGGCGCAAACGGTCCCGGGCCAGGTAAGGTGGCACCCGTGGGAACACCGTGCGTGAGGCCACAAAGTGATATGATGGGTTACATGCTGGATCGGTGTGACTTAGGATCGGTGTCCTGACAGCATTGGTATCAGAGCCTGACTGCCTGTAGGATTACCAAGCCAAACTGGTCGAAGTTGTGTCTAGAAATGCTTTAGTTATATATGGGAATTGATTGTGGAAGGGAACGTAAGGCTCTTTTTACTCCTTATACCTCATGGCCTTCTGATCTGAGTCATCCTCTTCTCTTCTGCGGGGATTAAGAACTAGGCCTTCTCATCTATCTCCCAGGATGACGTGTTACTAAACCGTAGTTGCCTAAGATTGTTGGATTTAAGCCCCAGTTCAGTTACTGCTACTTCCATGTGTTCTCAGTTGATCTCAGAACATTGATATTGTGATGTTGAGTGGTTATGCCACTATGTTGCAGGATGTCTCAAATATTTTTGAGCATTTACAGTCGTTATGCTGTCCGAGTCATCCCAGGTTTCTAAATAGTCTGATGCAGTTGTAAACCCCTTCTTCCCGTTCTCGATGTTCTTTTGGGCCAGATTAATCACACTAATCGGTCTGTTGAGGTACTCCGTTGCCTCGATATATATGTTGGAGCCATTATTATGACCTAGGCATCTTAGAGGACCACCCATAATCTAGCCTTGCTTTATATTTATAGTGTGATGATTCTGGCCACCATTCTCGAAAGCATCCCGTGATGCCAATTAGTAGTAGGTATTCTACTCCTGGGTTTTCGAACCCGAGATTCACCCTACATCATGTTGTTAGTACTTGCTAGATCCCTTAAGATATTAGTAAACTTTGCGATAGTCCTCGAGGTCCGTGGTATTCCCTTCTTCCAAATACTATGAACCATTTATGGCAGAAGTTTGTTGAACCAAAAGATCACAACCAGGGTGCTCTTGAGGAGTACTCCATTCATATTGTGATTCTGCCAGCTCTACCTTTCTGCATGGGTTATCTGGAAGAAATATGTTGAACTTGGTTCGACATACTAATCCATGCATCCACAACTCAGAAAGTTATATGTTCCTTGAGTTGACCCTCCTCAGCTGTATTCCGACCCTAGTCTATCAATTGATAGTCAGGAATAGTTGTGCATTCGTGTTCATCGATGCCTATTATTCTTGTGGTCCGTCAAGCCATTCTAGTTCAGAATGACTAGGAGAAACAAACTCCAGTACCTTATCCATTTCTAGGATTGGGTCAAAGTAATTGTATCCCGCAGATCAAAATGCCAATCCAGCTTCTGCTCTGCTCAACCTTGGAGTGTTACCATCTTTATGTCAAGAGAGTCATGAGAATTGCACCACCTCTTATGAGTTCTTGACGCAGTAATACTTCTCGCCATCATTGTCATTCCTCGGTCCCCGTGTTGTTGTAACCGGAATGCCGACAGATGAATCATGACGTGTGAAATCAATACTCCTAGTAACTCCGTTGCTTGGTAGTGAATGGACACTATTCTCAATCTTAGCGTGCTGGTTATTAAATCATCATCCTAAGATTGATCGTGCTACCTAGTCCATTTTTGTTGGTGCACCCTTCGATCGATGAGTTAGGATAGTGCCAATCCTTCCTTATTTAATCATATCGTCTTGCCCTGAACAGCAAGATTGATCTCGAACTTAGTAACATATCGGTGGTTCGTGATTTTCCGAATATCTTCTCGGAAGTATTACCAGGTTGTCCTCAGACTGTTATGTTGAACTCGTGATCAAGTTGGTTCCTTGTGAACCACCCTTTCTCCAAGAATCTGTGTTAGATATCCCTGAGCTAGTTGGTTGAGCTAGACAACAACTTGGAGAGTTGGAAGATAAAGCTTGTCTGACTTAGTTCATGTTAAGGGATATCTTTTGTGGTGTGTGTTGAAGAAAGATGATATCTTCATCGACTGGTCCTCGTGATCAGTTGTTGGATCTATTGTCTTGTCAAAACTTTGATTTGAGTATGGGCCATCATCAAATCAAATCAGAACCAACGATGTTCATAATGTTGTCTTACTCGTGGTTGATCCCTTGAGCATACACCATTACATCTTTTGGTCTGACCAATGCTATCACCGTGTTCACATGATGGTGGAAGTCCAGTGATATGGAAATTCCGATGAGTTGTTGTTGAGCCCATCAGCAGCATTTTGTCTCCCCCATGGATCATGTTGAACATCAACCTAGTGTGGGAAACTTTGTAAGCAATGCCTTCGTGTTCAGTTCATGAGGCTTATGCTTAGATGGAAGAAGTGACTTCCTCAAATTCATGTGCTTTAGGTGTAAGTTGCCGCCATGAATTCGAGAAAGGTTTGTTTTGTTTTCCTTGGAATCATCCCAAGTCAGGCATGCATACGTGCGAAGTATTCTATGGTTTGGTAGATTAATTACCTCCACTCCGTGGTAATCCCTAGCACACCAAGCCACTGACTGATTTGTTCTAGGAAAAGGAGTTGTTGTGCAAATCCTAGGTCATGCACAAGACTTCGTTACCCTAGATGATGGTTCCCCCACCTGAACTCGGTAGTGTTTTGTTGTAAGACTACCGTGTGGTCATGCTTGTCTGGGACAGCGTGTACACATGTGTTTAGCAGAACCAGCTCATGTTTTGGAGCTTGCTATCGTAGTTCATTTCCTGAGAATCTCGCAACGTCATCTCGTCGGTTTGTGTTGCAAATTTCCTTTTCCGGACATGCTGTCTGAAATATCCTGTTACCAACCAGATCTGAATCTCAGGCAGATGTGATGGTTGGAACTTTTCCAAGATCTATGATGTAGGTCCCGACAAGGTTGATGTCTGGCCGACACACCTAGCCGGAAGATCTACCATTATAGTATCTTGCTTGAACTATTTGACCATCTTCTCCATGAGGATTTCGTGCGGCTTATTCTAGAAGTTGCTCCCTAGGGATCCTTGTGCTCTCAGTTTCTCGATTATACCATAACCATTCAAACAGTGGAATTGCTCTCGACTGTTGAGTTATCTCCCAGTTACCAGAATCATTCCCAACATTTGCATTTTGTTCCCAGCTTGCACCGCTGTTGTGCCATCCTACCTTGGGTTTCATCCATTTCCGGTGATAAGCAAAGTCATCCATTGTGTTGTCTTCAACAAGGTAGTCCACATCTTCCAACCTAGTCCGAGTATGTCACCTTTCCGAGATCCTTCAAACGATCGTTTGTGATTGCCTTAGGCTGGAATAAAGAGTTTCAATGATCTATGGATCAAAAGTAATTCTTTTTGCCACTTAAGGGAACAGCCCAATGAGTCACCTTTCCAAGGTGCCCCGTTACGGGATCACAGCAACTTTTTCCTCGCCACCTTGACACCATCCACCATCCTTCTAAGCGTGGAATTGTTGCCCATCAAATCAAACCCCGTCGTTGTTCTTCCATCCCTCTCGATGTGTTTTGTGTCTCAACTTGAGATGTTCCAACATCTCATACCGCGAGTTGATCTTGAATAGCTCGATCTTCAAGAAGATCAATCCTAGTAGAGTTTCTTTCGTCGTCCTCATATGGATGAAGATCTCGAAGGCAAAGATGTCAAAAACAAGATGATGGAATGAATCAACATCCTCGATGAGGGCAACTGGATCGTGAAGACCGTGCTAGTTTGTGTCCCCTCTGTCTTCCTACTCTACGTCCTGAATCTCGGGACGAGATTCTTGTTTAGTGGGGGTGAGTTGTCACAGCCCTAGCTTTGGCTTTGCTTGTCATTGCATCATCATCTTGCATCATGATTTAAATTCCATTTAAATTTGAAATGAGGATTTGTGAAACCCTCAGAATCATTTCTGGAAATGACTCAGATAAAAATTGCTCCAAAAGGGTCCAGGAAATGTTCATGTCTCTCTCTGAAAATATTGGGCAGAGATAAAAATCAAACAATATTTTTAAGAGTTCATAAATATTTATTTTGGGCATTTGGAGTTAATGCAATAGTTATTTGCCTTGGATATATATTGTTGTATATATGAAATATTGTCCAAAAATTATGCCAGTAACTGAGGAGCTCTGGAATAATACCATTAGCCCCTGCAAAAATTGGCATAAGTAAATAAAATGGTTTAGTATTTTTATTAAACCAAACAAATGTCAGAAAATTAGAAAAGAAAACAAAAAGGGGAAAACCCTTACCTGGCGCTTACCTCCCTGTGCAGCCCGTTCCTGTGCTGCCCAGCTGGGCCAGCCCACCCGCGCCGTCGTCCTCCTGGCGCCAGTCGGCCAGGCGTGTGGCCGGCGCGCGCGCACGGCCGTGCCGCCACGCCACCTGCCTGCCTGGCTCCCCCTCGTCGCCTGGATGCCCTGCGCGTCGCCACGACGCCCCGCACCGCTCCCACTCTCTCCCTCGCGCCCCTCTCCCTCCTCTGCTCTCTCTCCCACGACCGATCCCGAGCGCCCGAGACCGCCGATGAGCTTCCCCGCGGCCACAGCCACCGCCAGACCCCCCGACGCCTCCCAAAGCTCCGCTTCGACCCCTATTTCTTCCACCCCGAGCCACGCCACCGGAGGAGCCCTACATCGCCGTCGCCATCGTCTTCCTCAACCTCGGGTCACCGAGATCGCCGGCGACCTCCTGCCGTCACCAGCCCCTCCCCGAGCTCCCCGTGGCCACCGTCGCAACCACTGTGAGCTCACGGACCTATCCCCCCTCCTTTTCTACTCACGTTCTTGCTCGAGCTCCGTTCCCCACCTCCGCCGAGGCTCGCCGCCGCCATGGTCAACGAGCTCCGCGCTCCTGAGCTCGGCTGCTCGCCCGAGCATCACCAGCGTGCTCGCCGCGCTCCTGCGAACCCGAAACACCCACGGGTTCGCCCTGCCATGAACCGTAGCCCTTTTTTCCTCCCCGCCCGAACTCCGGCGCCGCCGCAAGCTCTGCTCCGGCGAGCTTCGGCCACCCTGCGCCCTGCTGCTGCCTCTGCTCGATGCGGCCGAGCGAGGGCTTCTTCCTGGTGTCCCCAGTGCGCCAAACGGTGACCCGTACGAGAAACCCGAACAACTCCGGTGAAACCCCGCCACGTATTTGGTCGCCGCCGGCCGAGCTCCGGCGAGCTGACGTGGCGCTGACTTAATTAGTACTAATGACCCTGCTAAAACTTCCTAGAGACACTGCCATGTGGGCCCAGTGCATGTTTAGTTAACTTAATATTCTGTTTAGATTAGTACTAACCTTGCGGGTCCCACGTGTCAACTTTGACTTGGTCAAGTCAACGTTGACTGGTCCCACATGTCATCCACCCAACCTAGCTCCGAGACACTGACGTGTGGGTCCCACGGGTCAGTTGACCTGGCCGACCCAGTTGACTTGCTGACGTCACACCTAGGTCATGCTGACGCAGTAAAGCATTTTCTGGATTTATTTTATACAGGAAATTCCAGAAAATAGTACTAACTTCAAAAAAATTATAGAAATTAATCTATAGCTCAGAATGAAATAATTTATATATGAAAAATTATCAGAAAAATTCAAGAAATCCATCTGTACCATTTTCATGCATGTTTGAACAATGTTTGTCCTCTGTTTTGGACAAAACAAATAAAGGACATTTAAATAATCATATATGGAGTTGGATTTTGAATCATGTATTCAAACCAACTTCATCTAAAATCATAGCTAGATGCATTAGCTCAAATCACAGCATATTGCCATGTCATGATCATGCATCATATTGTGGCATTGCATTGATTGTGTTCTTTCTCAGTTGCCGGTGTTTGTCCCCTCTCGATAGACGTGGTTCCGACGATGTGATCGTGGACACTGATGAAGACTCAATGTTATCTTCAGAAGTGCCAGGCAAGCAAAACCCCCTTGTTCATTCCGATAAAGTCCCACTCTCTCGCTCCTGCTCTCTTTTATTGCATTAGGGCAACAGCGATTCATGTGTTACTTGCTGCGGTAGTTGAACCCCTTTATCCTTTGCATGACCTGTCATTCCACAGTAAATAGATGAAACCCACTAGCATGAGTAGGAGTTGTTTGAGCCCTGATGTGCCTACTCATTCATGCTTGTCTGTCATGCCTGCTACTGCTTAGAGTTGAGTCGGGTCTGATTCATCGGGAATGAATTAGAATAGTGATGAACATGCCCTACTGTGTGTGAGCTAAGTGTGTGAACACGATTTGGTAAAGGTATTGGTGAGAGGCCATGTAGGAGTACATGGTGGGTTGTCTCATTGAAGCCGTCCTCAGGAACTGAGTTCTGTGTTTGTGATCCATGAAACAGTTACTACCACACATTGGGATCCTTAATTGACTCTCTCGGCTTCTTAATCACCCTTGTCCTCTGTCCAGGAGTTGCAAGTAGTTTCTGGTGTTTGTAGTATGCTGGGGGCCGCACGCAGCGCTGACCGTAGGGGTGGGCTGTGTTGCGGTAGGCACGTGGCACGGTGTACCGATTCGCCCGTTTGGTGTCTCAGGAACCCTGCACACATCGTTCGGGGCCGTTAGTGGAAACCTCGGCTGGACTCCCTGCGGATGGAACCCGAATAGGCGATAAACCTGGACTAGAGACTTGAGTGTTTAGGTAGGCTGTGGCCGACACCCTCGCTGGGCTTCCGCTTGAAGGTTGCCGAGTACATGTCGTGTAAACGGCGGTAAGTGGTGAGAGCGTGTGTGAAGAAGTACACCCCTGCAGGGTTAACATCATCTATTCGAATAGCCGTGTCCGCGGTAATGGACTTCTGGGTTGCCTATATCAGTTCATAGACAAGTGAAAGTGGATACTCTAAAATACGCAAGATAAGCGTGAGTGCTATGGATGGCCTTCTCGTAGGGAGACGGAAGTGGATCCATAGTGGTGTATTGATATGGTGAATATGTGGACTCGTGTGCGCCACCTCAAAAGAGTTACTTGCAGTCGTAGTTCAGGATAGCCACCGAGTCAAAGCTGGCTTGCTGCAGTCAAACTCCACCACCCCCTTTATTGAAACTGATGCATATGTAGTTAGTTCTGATGTAAGTCTTGCTGAATACGTTTGTACTCACGTTTGCCTATTTTATGTTTTTGCAGAGAGACGTCAGTCTCGCTAGTAGTTCCGCTTGGACTTCGACGTTTAGCTTGATACCTCAGCTACGATCTTGTGCCCTTGGCAGGCTCTGGTAGATAGTCAGGCTTCTCAGCCTTTTTCATTTGTAGATGTCTGTACTCAGACATGTTAAGCTTCCGCATGTGTTTGACTTGTATGCTCTGGATGTTGGGTCTTGAGACCCATGATTGTAATATCTGGCTCTTCCGAGCCTAATGAATAAATACCTTGAGTCGTAGAGTCTTGTTGTGATGCCATGTTGTATCTACACATACCGAGCATATTGTGTGTATGATTGAAATGCTTGCTATGTGTGGGATCCGACTATCTAGTTGTTTATCCTTGGCAGCCTTTCATATGAGGAAATGTAAGTCTAGTGCTTCTGAGCGATAGTAGTCCGCTACAGCCCGGTTCACCGGAGTCCTGCTAGCCCAGCACTACTGCTCGGAACACTTGACTGGCCGGCATGTGATTCACTTCGTTCCTGTGTCTGTCCCTTCGGGGAAATGTCACGCGGTGACATCCGGAGTCCTGCCTAGCCTGCTGCAGCCCGGGTTACCGGAGTCCTGTTAGCCCAGTGCTACAGCCCGGATTCACACGTTGATGACCGACATGCTCGATGTGATTCATGTATGCCTGTCCTCATAGGTTAGCGCCGCTTTGGGTTCACGACTAGCCATGTCGGCCCGGGTTCTCTGTCATATGGATGCTAGCGACACTATCATATACGTGAGCCAAAAGGCGCAAACGGTCCCGGGCCAGGTAAGGTGGCACGCGTGGGAACACCGTGCGTGAGGCCACAAAGTGATATGATGGGTTACATGCTGGATCGGTGTGACTTAGGATCGGGGTCCTGACAGGCTAACACAATTATAGCATGAATAAAGACAATTATCATGAACAAGGAAATATAATAATAATGCTTTTATTATTGCCTCTAGGGCATATTTCCAACTGTCTCCCAATTGCACTAGAGTCAATAATCTAGTTACATTGTGATGAATCGAACACCCATGGAATCCTGGTGTTGATCATGTTTTGCTCTAGGGAGAGGTTTAGTCAATGGATCTGCTACATTCAGGTCCGTATGTACTTTACAAATATCTATGTCTCCATCTTGAACATTTTCATGAATGGAGTTGAAGCGACGCTTGATGTGCCTGGTCTTCTTGTGAAACCTGGGCTCCTTGGCAAGTGCAATAGCTCCAGTGTTGTCACAGAAGAGTTTAATTGGCCCCGACGCATTGGGTATGACTCCGAGGTCGGTGATGAACTCCTTCACCCAAATTGCTTCATGTGCTGCCTCTGAGGCTGCCATGTACTCTGCTTCACATGTAGATCCCGCCACGACGCTCTGCTTGCAACTGCACCAGCTTACTGCCCCACCATTCAAAATATACACGTATCCGGTTTGTGACTTAGAGTCATCAGATCTGTGCCGAAGCTAGCGTCGACGTAACCCTTTACTACGAGCTCTTCATCACCTCCATAAATGAGAAACATTTCCTTAGTCCTTTTCAGGTACTTCAAGATATTCTTGACCGCTGTCCAGTGTTCCTTGCCGGGATTACTTTGGTACCTTCCTACCAAACTTACGGCAAGGTTTACATCAGGTCTAGTACACAGCATAGCATACATAATAGAACCTATGGCTGAGGCATAGGGGATGACACTCATCTCTTCTATATCTTCTGCCGTGGTCGGACATTGAGCTGAGCTCAATTTCACACCTTGTAACACAGGTAAGAACCCCTTCTTAGATTGATCCATATTGAACTTCTTCAATATCTTATCAAGGTATCTGCTTTGTGAAAGACCTATGAGGCGTCTTGATCTATCTCTATAGATCTTGATGCCTAATATATAAGCAGCTTCTCCAAGGTCCTTCATTGAAAAACTCTTATTCAAGTAGGCCTTAATGTTGTCCAAGAGTTCTATATCATTTCCCATCAAAAGTATGTCATCTACATATAATATGAGAAATGCTACAGAGCTCCCACTCACTTTCTTGTAAACGCAGGCTTCTCCATAAGTCTGCGTAAACCCAAACACTTTGATCATCTCATCAAAGCGAATGTTCCAACTCCGAGATGCTTGCACCAGCCCATAAATCGAGCGTTCGAGCTTGCACACCTTGTCAGCATTCTTAGGATCGACAAAACCTTCCGGCTGCATCATATACAATTCTTCGTTAAGGAAACCATTAAGGAATGCCGTTTTGACGTCCATTTGCCATATCTCATAATCGTAGAATGCGGCAATTGCTAACATGATTCGGACGGACTTTAGCTTTGCTACCGGTGCGAAAGTCTCATCGTAGTCAACCCCTTGAACTTGTCGATAACCCTTAGCGACAAGCCGAGCTTTATAGATGGTCACATTACCATCCGCGTCTGTCTTCTTCTTAAAGATCCTTTTATTTTCTATGGCTCGCCGCTCAACGGGCAAGTCAGTCAAAGTCCATACTTTGTTTTCATACATGGATCCTATCTCGGATTTCATGGCTTCCAGCCATTTGTCGGAATCCGGGCCTGCCATTGCTTCTTCATAGTTCGAAGGTTCACCGTTGTCTAACAACATGATTTCCAAGACAGGGTTGCCGTACCACTCTGGTGCGGAACGTGTCCTTGTGGACCTACGAATTTCAGTAGGAGCTTGATCAGAAGTATCTTGATCATCATCATTAATTTCCTCTCTAGTCGGTGCAGGCACCTCAGGAACGTTTTCTTGAGTTGCGCCATTTTACGGTTCAAGAGGTAACACTTCATCAAGTTCTACTTTCCTCCCACTTACTTTCTTTCGAGAGAAACTCCTTCTCTAGAAAGGATCCATTCTTGGCAACAAAGATCTTGCCTTCGGATCTGAGGTAGAAGGTATACCCAATAGTTTCTTTAGGGTATCCTATGAAGACGCATTTTTCCGACTTGGGTTCGAGCTTTTCAGGTTGAACTTTCTTGACATAAGCATCACATCCCCAAACTTTTAGAAACGACAGCTTAGGTTTCTTCCCAAACCATAATTCATACGGTGTCGTCTCAACGGATTTCGATGGAGCCCTATTTAAAGTGAACGCGGCAGTCTCTAAAGCATAGCCCCAAAAAGATAGCGGTAAATCGGTAAGAGACATCATAGATCGCACCATATCTAATAGAGTGCGATTACGACGTTCGGACACACCATTACGCTGAGGTGTTCCAGGCGGCGTGAGTTGTGAAACTATTCCACATTTTCTTAAGTGTGTGCCAAATTCGTGACTCAAGTATTCTCCTCCACGATCTGATCGTAGAAACTTGATTTTTCTGTCACGTTGATTTTCAACCTCACTCTGAAATTCCTTGAACTTTTCAAAGGTCTCAGACTTGTGTTTCATTAAGTAGATATACCCATATCTACTCAAGTCATCAGTGAGGGTGAGAACATAACGATAGCCACCGCGAGCCTCAACACTCATTGGACCGCACACATCAGTATGTATGATTTCCAATAAGTTGGTTGCTCGCTCCATTGTTCCTGAGAACGGAGTCTTGGTCATTTTACCCATGAGGCATGGTTCGCACGTGTCAAATGATTCATAATCAAGAGACTCTAAAAGTCCATCTGCATGGAGCTTCTTCATGCGTTTGACACCTATGTGACCAAGGCGGCAGTGCCACAAGTATGTGGGACTATTGTTATCAACTTTAACTCTTTTGGTATTCACACTATGAATATGTGTATCATCACGTACGAGATTCATTAAGAATAAACCATTAACCATCGGAGCATGACCATAAAACATATCACTCATATAAATAGAACAACCATTATTCTCGGATTTAAATGAGTAGCCATCTCGAATTAAACGAGATCCAGATACAATGTTCATGCTCAAACTTGGCACTAAATAACAATTATTGAGGTTTAAAACTAATCCCGTAGGTAAATGTAGAGGTAGCGTGCCGACGGCGATCACATCGATCTTGGAACCATTCCCGACGTGCATCGTCACCTCGTCCTTCGCCAGTCTCCGCTTATTCCGCAGCTCCTGCTTTGAGTTACAAATATGAGCAACTGCACCGGTATCAAACACCCAAGAGCTACTACGAGTACTGGTAAGGTACACATCAATTACATGTATATCACATATACCTTTTGTTTTGCCGGCCTTCTTGTCCGCTATGTATTTGGGGCAATTCCGCTTCCAGTGACCACTTCCCTTGCAATAAAAGCACTCAGTCTCGGGCTTGGGTCCATTCTTTGGCTTCTTCCCGGCAGCTTGCTTGCCGGGCGCGGCAACTTCCTTGCCGTCCTTCTTGAAGTTCTTTTTACCCTTGCCCTTCTTGAACTTAGTGGTTTTATTCACCATCAACACTTGATGTTCCTTCTTCACTTCTACCTCTGCTGATTTCAGCATAGCAAATACTTCAGGAATGGTCTTTTCCATCCCTTGCATATTGAAGTTCATCACAAAGCTCTTGTAGCTTGGTGGAAGCGACTGGAGGATTCTGTCAATGACCGCATCGTCCGGGAGATTAACTCCCAGCTGAGTCAAGTGGTTATGTAACCCTGACATAGTGAGTATGTGCTCACTGACAGAACTATTTTCCTCCATCTTACAGCTGAAGAATTTGTTGGAGACTTCATATCTCTCGACCCGGGCATGAGCTTGGAAAACCATTTTCAGCTCTTCGAACATCTCATATGCTCCATGTCTCTCAAAACGCTTTTGGAGCCCCGACTCTAAGCTGTAAAGCATGCCGCACTGAACGAGGGAGTAGTCATCGGTACGTGCCTGCCAAGCGTTCATAACGTCTTGTTCTGCAGGGAGAACAGGTGCGTCACCCAGCAGTGCTTGTAGGACATAATCTTTCTTGGCAGCTATGAGGATGATCCTCAGGTTCCGGACCCAGTCCGTGTAGTTGCTGCCATCGTCTTTCAGCTTGGTTTTCTCTAGGAACGCGTTGAAGTTGAGGACTACGTTGGTCATTTGATCTACAAGACATATTGTAAATATTTTAGACTAAGTTCATGATAATTAAGTTCATCTAAATTATTAATGAACTCCCACTTAGATAGACATCCCTCTTCTAGTCATCTAAGTATAACATGATCCGAGTCAACTAGGTCATGTCCGATCATCACGTGAGACGGACTAGTCAACATCGGTGAACATCTTCATGTTGATTGTATCTTCTATACGACTCATGCTCGACCTTTCGGTCTTGTTTGTTCCGAGGCCATGTCTGTACATGCTAGGCTCATCAAGTCAACCTAAGTGTTTGCATGTGTAAATCTGCCTTACACCCGTTGTATGTGAACGTTAGAATCTATCACACCCGATCATCACGTGGTGCTTTGAAACAACGAACTGTCGCAACGGTGCACAGTTAGGGGGAACACTTTCTTGAAATTATTATGAGGGATCATCTTATTTACTACCGTCGTTCTAAGTAAACAAGATGCAAAACATGATAAACATCACATGCAATCAATTAATAAAAGTGACATGATATGGCCAATATCATATAGCTCCTTTGATCTCCATCTTGGGGCTCCATGATCATCTTGTCTCCGGCTTGACACCATGATCTCCATCATCATGATCATCATCATCGTGTCTCCATGAAGTTGCTCGCCAACTATTACTTTTACTACTATGGCTAACGCATTTAGCAATAAAGTAAAGTAATTTACATGGCGTTTCTCAAATGACACGCAGGTCATACAAAATAAAGACAACTCCTATGGCTCCTGCCGGTTGTCATACTCATCGACATGCAAGTCGTGATTCCTATTACAATAGCATGAACATCTCATACATCACATATATATCATTCATCATTCATCACAACTTTGGCCATATCATATCACAAAGCACTTGCTGCAAAAGCAAGTTAGACGTCCTCTAATTATTGTTGCAAGTTTTACGTGGCTGAATTAGGGTTCTAGCAATAATGTTTTCTTACCTACGTGAAAGCCACAACGTGATTTGTCAACTTCTATTTACCCTTCATAAGGACCCTTTTCATCGAATCCGCTCCAACTAAAGTGGGAGAGACAGACACCCGCCAGCCACCTTATGCAACTAGTGCATGTTAGTCGGTGGAACCGGTCTCACGTAAGCGTACGTGTAAGGTTGGTCCGGGCCGCTTCATCCCACAATACCGCTGAAGCAAGATAAGACTAGTAGCGGCAAGAAAAGTTGACAACATCTACGCCCACAATAAATTGTGTTCTACTCGCGCAAGAAGAACTACGCATAGACCTAGCTCATGATGCCACTGTTGGGGAACGTTGCAGAAAACAAAAAATTTCCTACGGTTTCTCCAAGATCCATCTATGAGTTCATCTAGCAACGAGTGATCGGATGCATCTACATACCTTTGTAGATCGCGAGCGGAAGCGTTCAGAGAACGGGGATGAGGTAGTCGTACACGACGTGATCCAAATCACCGGAGATCCTAGCACCGAACGGACGGCACCTCCGCGTTCAACACACGTACGGTCAGCGTGACGTCTCCTCCTTCTTGATCCAGCAAGGGGAAAGGAGAGGTTGATGAAGATCCAGCAGCACGACGGCGTGGTGGTGGATGCAGGGCGTCACAGCAGCAGGGCTTCACCGTATACTACGAGAGGAAGAGGTGTAGCAGGGAGAGAGGGAGGCGCCAGGACTCAGGGTGTCGCTGCCCCCTCCCCTCATATATATAGCCCCCTAGGTGGGGGCGGCCCTAGGAGATTGGATCTCCTAGGGGGGGCAGCGGCCAAGGGCTGGAGTGGCCCCCAAGCCAAGGTGGGGCGCCCCCCCACCCCTAGGGTTTTAACCCTAGGCGCATGGGATGGGCCTAGGGGGGCGCACCAGCCCACTATGGGCTGGTTCCCCTCCCCACTTTGGCCCATGGGGCCCTCCGGGATGGGTGGCCCCACCCGGTGGACCCCCGGGACCCTTTCGGTGGTCCCGGTACAATATCGATGACCCCGAAACTTGTCCCGATGGCCGAAACAGCACTTCCTATATATAATTCTTTACCTCTGGACTATTCCGAAACTCCTCGTGACGTCCGGGATCTCATCCGGGACTCCGAACAACATTCGGGCTACTGCATATACATATCTTCACAACCCTAGCGTCACCGAACCTTAAGTGTGTAGACCCTACGGGTTCGGGAGACATGCAGACATGACCGAGACGACTCTCCGGACAATAACCAACAGCGGGATCTGGATACCCATATTGGCTCCCACATGCTCCACGACGATCTCATCGGATGAACCACGATGTCGAGGATTCAAGCAACCCCGTATGCAATTCCCTTTGTCAATCGGTATGTTACTTGCCCGAGATTCGATCGTCGGTATCCCAATACCTTGTTCAATCTCGTTACCGGCAAGTCACTTTACTCGTACCGTAATGCATGATCCCGCGACCAGACACTTGGTCACTTTGAGCTCATAATGATGATGCATTACCGAGTGGGCCCAGTGATACCTCTCCGTCATACGGAGTGACAAATCCCAGTCTTGATCCGTGGTAACCCAACAGACACTTTCGGAGATACCCGTAGTATACCTTTATTGTCACCCAGTTACGTTGTGACATTTGGTATACCCAAAGCACTCCTACGGTATCCGGGAGTTACACGATCTCATGGTCTAAGGAAATGATACTTGACATTGGAAAACTCTAGCAAGCGAACTATACGATCTTGTGCTATGTTTAGGATTGGGTCTTATCCATCACATCATTCTCCTAATGATGTGATCTCGTTATCAATGACATCCAATGTCCATAGTCAAGAAACCATGACTATCTGTTGATCAACGAGCTAGTCAACTAGAGGCTTACTAGGGACATGTTGGTGTATATTATTCACACATGTATTACGATTTCCGAATAACACAATTATAGCATGAATAAAGACAATTATCATGAACAAGGAAATATAATAATAATGCATTTATTATTGCCTCTAGGGCAAATTTCCAACAAAGGGAGGGGCGTTGAAGGAAAATACAAAAAATGCTAGTACTTATGTGTATATACAAGCAAACTCATGATGTTGGGGAGGGTCCTAGCCCATCCTGGCCACCCCATGCCCCTACCACTGGTTGTTTCTCCCTATAAATCCTTTATTCCTCATCTCTCTTGATCGTTCTCTCAATCCATGGCCTCCTTCGTCGCTCTGTATTCCAAGAAGAACCACACTTGAGCATATGTGTTCACTACCAACACCTGAACAAGGCATGCCCGCAAGGGTCTATTCGCTCTGCCACGTATTGACCAAGCCATCGACTCCATGGCTGTTTGTGAGCATTTCATTTCCTGGATGCATATTAAGGCTATCATCAGATAAAAATGAAGTAGTCCGACGATATCAAGACTTCCTTCATCATCCCCTATGGAACTTTCTCTTACATTTTCATGCCATTTGATCTAAAACATGTTGGTGCGACTTACTAGTGGTGTATTCCGAAATGTTTACACTACTGGGTCGGCAGAAACTTCCACGCCTATGTCGAAGACATCATGGTGAAGTTCAAGCAGCAAGTGCGGGGATGATCTCCTAGTGGATCTGGAAGAAACATTCACAGACCTTAGGCGGATCAACATGAAGCTTGACCCAGAGAATGTGTCATCAGAGTACCTGTAGGGAAGCTCCTTGATTTAATAATTTCTGGATGCAAGATTGATGCCAGCCCGGAGAAGATCGAACCGATCCTGAAGATGGCCACACTAAAGAATCTAAAGGAAGTGCAGTGATTCCCCGGGTGCATTGCGGCCCTCGGTCGGTTCATCTCCAGGCCTGGAGAGAAGGGCCTACCACTCTATTGACCCGTCAAGAAGTTTGATTCTTTTGAATGGACTGATGAGGCGCAAACGAACTTCGGTGCCCTTGAGCGCTTGCTCTTCACGCCACCAATCATCTCTAACCAGGCGGAGAGTAAGCTCGTGCTCCTTTACATCGTTGTCCACCAACCGTGTGACTGAACATTGTCCTTGTGGTCATCATTTACTACAAAAGTGAGTTTCTCCTTGAGTCCAATCTGAGATATCCACATTACGAGAAACAAGTTGATGGTGTGTTTCTCGCATCAAGGAAGCTACTCCATTACTTACAAGCCTACTCGGTCATCATGGTCAACAATGCCCCTTTGTCAAACATCATCGGCAACAGGGATGCCACCGTTCGGGTGGTGAAGTGGGCCATCAAGCTAGGGGAGCACGTCATCTTCTATGAACCACGCAAGGCTATCTAGTTGCAAGCTCTAGTCGACTTCCCTTTTGCCTCAAGTCCAGTCGGTTCCTGTTGGAGTACTAGACCATGTACCTTGACGGCTTGGAAGTGATAAGAGGATTGGGGGCTGGCGTCGTCTTCATCTACTCGAAAGGCGAAAAACTCGACTATGCACTTCGCTACATCCAACAATGAGGCTGAATATGAGGCTTTGCTGCACTATGGATTGTTGTATCACTCGACATACGTTTGTTGTTGTGTCATGGGAACTTGAATATGGTGGTTCAATAAGTCATGAAGGACTGCAATGCCAAAGTCATGACCGCCTATCGCGTAGCAATCTGCAAGCTCTCGAACTCAACCATGTGCATCGAGAGCACAATGAAGGAGTTGACTCCCTCGACGAAGTCAGTTCAAAACAACAACAAAATACCCCTAGGTATTTTTCTGGAACAACTTTACGAACCAGAACACTTTTTGGGTACTTAGTCGGTGATGATATCCCATGTCGTTATAACTATTGGGTTTAGTCCCACATCGGGTGTGGGAGAAGACATAACACGATTTATAAGGGCGGGGGTGTCCCCTCCTAACTGGCTAGTCTTTTGGGGGGACAGGGCCCAAGGCCTCTCATAAGTCAGTGTTGCTCTCCGGTTGGGCCTGATTGACGCATGTGGGTCGGAAACACTGGTGACAGCGGACCCGGGATTGCGTAACAATTGATATCATAGCCCAGGTGTCCGGGATAAGTCTCGGTGAACTCATGAATGGTCGGTCATGGTTGGTGACCGATGTGTGAGTGAGAGATTGTTGGGTTTAGTCCCACATCGGTTGTGGGAGGAGACATAACACGATTTATAAGGGCGGGGGTGTCCCCATGTAACAGGCTAGTCTTTTGGGGAAGAGGGCCCAAGGCCTCGCATAAGTCGGTGTTGCTCTTCGGTTGGGCCTGATTGACGCATATGGGTCGGAAACGCTGGTGATAGCGGACCCGGGATTGCGTAACAATAACAATTGCCCCAACCAGAAAACTTAGCTCTAGCTCATAGAGCTCACCGCCTCCGACACGCCGCATCGTCTTCGATGCATGCCGACGTGGATCTACTATACCTTGTCATGCCCGCGCCTTATGCATCGATGGTGCATCCTCGTCGACACGCTGTGTTGTTGGTGCCCGTGCATGCGTTCTCGTGGATCGTGCGTGCCAATTCTTATGGATGCTTGGCTAGTGCGTGTGTGTGGTCATGGTCCCTATTTGTGTCGGAGCATGTGCGGGTGCTGTTGGTGTTTACGCTCAAAAGTGGCACGTTTATAAAGAGTGGCTTGAATCTATGTCAAGATTAATTCAAACTTACTATTGAAAGCACCATGAAATTACTCTTTTCGAGAAGATGAAGATGAATATGAAGATGGTCTAAAACGGAGCTTGGATGTAAAAGTGATGACAAGTTCAGAGATCCTTATATCGACACCAGATTAAAGAATGACCAGAAACCCAATGAATATGGCTTCAAATGGAGAAAGTTTCAAAATGAAAGTTGTGCGTCTCGTTGAAATGATCGATTTTGATATAAAGATCATCCAAATCCGAGGTCTTATGCAAAAGTTAGAGCCCGCACAGCGCGACCCTCCAGTAAGCAAAATATGACGCCCGAAACCAGACACATATGTGGGTATGTCTGATGAGCTGCGTGAATAATTAGCTGTTTTGCGCGAGCCATTTGACTTTCGAGATGACCTCTGATGAAAAAATGTTCAACATGAAAGTTGTTCTTCTCGTCTAAACGGTCAAAATTGCTTTTGGGCTCGTTTCCATCCGAGGTCGTTTACCACCTTAAAAAAGACCCACAATATGCAGCCAATTTTAGACCGAACAGTTTTGGAAAGTTCGGACAAAACCAATCCGAATTTGACTAGAGTTTTGGACGTGAATCCAAGCCTTTTCCTTGCACGGGAAGTCCAGCCCCCTCTTATATACCTAAGGGGTGACGGCCGATTGAACAACACACAATCGAACAAACACATCTGTTTCTTTTTCGTGTTCATCTACCCCCTATCCTTGTATTTTCTTTCTCGTTCTTCTTATTGCAGGGCGGCGAACCTCGAGGCCCTAGGGGCGATCAGGTCGACCCAGGGCAGCCCATAGCCTCCGCGCACCCTGGCGGGGGTCCCTCCTGGGCTTGTGCTGTTTCGGGTCTTCAAAAGCGCCCGCCGGATTGCCTGCGTATCGCGCTTCCGGACAGGTCTCCTTCGACGTGAGCTGCGGTGCATCACCCCCGGCGTCGAGGGTACACGGTGACGTGTTCGTGTGCGAACACACTTTTTGGCGACTCCCCTGGGGACGAAGCTTTGAACGGTCTCCAGCCCGTTCTTGCTACGAAGAGATCGTCATATAGGGTTTGCAATCTACAAAGGTAATATGAATACCCAATCCCCTTATGTAGATGCAAATAATTCATATGGTGTTACTAGATCGTTCAATGAATATACTCTATCGGCCAGCCCTGATTTTTTCAATCATGCATCTAACTACATGCAAGGGCCGATTCAAAGTAATTTACATGGTTCAACTTCTTATGATATTAGTAACATGCAGCATATGTATTCCAACTCACATGCATCGGCAACCCAGCAAATTCATATGCCAATGAGCAACATGATGAGTTCGGTTAACCAATTTGAAACACCCCAAGTTTGAACTTCCAATAGCATACAAGAAAGTGTTTCACTCTTTTATTCATCGGAAACTAATTTGCAATATGTGAATCCAACCTTGCCGGTGGATGGGAGAATTGGCCATGCTACTACTAGCTATTCGGCCTGTTACTCTCAACCGTCATATACTACACCTCATGTTAGTAATTTTTCGGCACCGTATACAACTGTAGAAAGAATCTGAAAGTATTGTGGAGCAATCCCTTCTAGAAGCGGTTGTGGCTGCGTTAAAAAAGAGCTTGACACAAAATAAGAGGATTAGTGCTCTTTGCCTTGAACAATATAAAAAGGGGTTGTATCCTGATTATGCTGCAATAAAGGCTAGAGTTTTGCAAGAAGATGAAACTTCATTAATTGATAGAATTGGCGAGAGAGCATATTGTTATACACCAGTGCATACACCTCCACCTAGTGCGGCAACATATTATACACCCTCTACACAGTTGCACAATTTTGGCAACACTAACAGTTCATTGCCAAAAGATTCTAAAAGCATTGGGGGGGGGGGGCAAACTGATCTAGAGCGGGATGAAATTGAGAGGGGAGTTAAAGCTTTGCGCGATAGGGTGCAAGTACTTCGCCAAGAGAGAATTGATAGGGAATTGGCTCAAAGGAAAAAGGCTTTGCCAATTGATATAACCGATGAAAAGAATGATAATTCGTAAATTGAAAGTACTTCAGTTGAAAAAGCCGAATCAAGTAGTATATATTCCGAATCCATCAAATTCAAAGATGCAAGCATCATTGAGAAAGGGCATGGTAAGCATAGGAAAATAGTTGTGCTTCATTTTTCTGAAGTTAATGGAACCTACTTCCTGCCCTATGAGTTCCGTGCCATAGAAATTGACAAGCCTCAAGGACAAGAGCAAGTAGACGAACAAAGTTAGGCTGACAAGGATCTTCAAAGTAATAATGCACGAAATCAGGAGAAAGATGATGACAAGGCGTTGGGAAGCCATCCAAAAGCAAAGCACGATATTATTCATGCCATGCAATTATCATGCTCTCCCAACGTATTTGAAGAGGTATGTGTAGCAAGTAATTTACCTGTTTTCAAGTTTGGTCACAACTTTATTGTTGATGCATCTGTTAGAAAAATTCTCATAAGTAATTTTCAAAGATCAATGAAGAAGGGCAATTTACTTGTTAGTAATAAAATTGTTACTAAACATATCGGTCAATATATTGTACCATTCAAAGAGACCGATAGTGACTTATTACTACAGCAAAGCTTTTCCCATTGCTTTATTTAAAGTTCATATTTAATTAGGGAGCTTTGCTTGCTTCATACTTGGCTTACGCATGGTCTCAATTAAGACACGTATGTTATAACTACTTTGATTTCAGAAATTTAAAGCCAAGGTTAAAATCTTTTGAGAAGACCGATGCTAGTATAGTTTCTTATTTAAAGGCATCGGAAAAAGAATGCGAAAGAGAATTCATAGCCGAATGGGAGAATGGGAAGATGCCAAATCTGAACCATTCGTTTGCTTAACTCCAAAGTCGTTCTCACAACAAGATTGGCAAGAAAACAAGAAGTATACCTTGAATTCAAGCATGTTGGACCAAATATTTGATTTGTTGCTGAAAAATAATTACATTAGAGTTCTTGATCACCATGTGAAGCCATCAATCCAAGGACGAATGTATTGGAAGTTGCATGATTCGTCCAAGCATAATTTTGAGGATTGCAACATGTTTCGTCAAATAGTTAAATCGGACATTAAAAAAGGACGATTGAAGTTTGTTGAAACACCACGAGATGAACAGTCTATTCCAATTGGTCCCGATGGTAAAAGGTTTTTGCATCGGCTGATTCAAAGTGATCCATTTAAAGAGAAGGTAAAAACTGCAAGTAATGGGATCAAGCTTTCAAGTAAAGAAGTTGTTGAAGAGCATAATGAACATAATCTTGAGTGCGAGAATTCCATCAGAGCTACAATGGAGACGCCAAGGACTGGGGGGCAGCAAGCAAATCCAATGATCGATGAAAGCAAACCAAAAGAAAACAAAGGCCGAAATAAGTGCAAGTGTAAGAGATCAAAAATCACCTTCGCTGAACTATTGGATAAATATCAAAAGAAGAGTGAAGAAGAATGCTTATCGGCCAAATCATGCAAAGAAACTAAGATCACCCCCAAGGCGCAAATATGAGGATCGGTATTGGCAAAGTGAGAATTTTAATGCAACATATTCATATCCTTATTTTGGGCCGCCAATGCCAATGCCATGGATGCCTCCCTATGCTCATATAGATCCATATTCATCATGGGACAGGTATGATACAAGGGCGCATTCTCCATCTAATTTTAGACCATCTCACCAATACTATGCAGCTCCAAGAAGATCAACATTTGAACAATCACGCATCAAAGACCGTTTCAATCATAAAGAATCAGTCCAGAGCTCAAGGAAGAAGAAAGATGTGGTAAAGCAAGTTTACCGCGTGAAAAGAGATGGTCATAAGTGTGCTACTTCAGATTTGATCTCAAATAACAAAGAGCCAATTAAAGTGTTGACATTGGCTACAAAAGGCAAAGAAGTGAAGCAATAAATTGATAAAAATCAGAGTGCCAAATCTGAAGAAAAGAAGTTGAGGGTGCACAAGGCCCAAAAAGAGTTGCCATTAGTTGAAACAAAATCACAGTCGAGGTGCTCACTCGGCTTATCATATTGGCAAAAGAATGAGTTACAAAAGCTTAGTGCACAAGAACTTGAAGAAAGGAACATGGCAAAGAATTATGTGCAAGCCTCCATTACAAGAAGTGCGGCAAAGGTGAAGAAGGAAAAGAGTGAAAACTATGAAGGACCAAGATTAAGGTTTCAGCATCTTCGGTCTACACATTGTCCATATTCTTCAACTATGCCATTCATGCCTATGCCATGGAATTCGTCATCAGGTATGATTGGTAACCCTCAATGGGCTTACTTTAATCCATGGATGCAGTATAATTTCTTACATCATGAAAGGGTATTATCAAGTCACTTTACATTTGATTAGCTACAAGTTTGTTGCTGATCCAAAGGGCCGAAATACTTGATTTGTCATTTCATTTTTTTATTTCGGCCATATGTGCTTTGAATGAAGTTTACATGGTAATGCACGATATTTGTCTATCATCCTAAGAGTATATCAATACATGGCCGGTGCAATATTTTAACATCGTATTTAGTTTGATTGGAGAGCGAGACAATGTACATTCTCATGGAAATTTATATGTGTATTTGAATGGAGTTGAGACATGATGACCGATGTCATTGAATACATGATGCATAGACCAGTTCATAGTTACAGAATTGGTTAGGAGGCTTATACTTTGTTTGGATATGTTTTGGCTTATGCGTCTTTGAGATCTATAAGAGGCCAAATCATAGCTGATTTTATTACTGAACATCAGATTAATGACATGCATAATATTGATACTAGCCTTGTCTCTTTAGTACTATGGAGATTATGTTTTGATGATTTGTGTTGGTGTTGTTTATATATCTCCTGATGGTATTATTTTTGAAGCCTCATGCTGCTTAGAATATTTTTATGCACGATTAATCAAATCCGAATATGCATTGTTATTTGGATTGATTATTTTACTTGCTATAGGTGCTATACATATTGAGGCTTTCGGTGATTCGTTATGAGTAGTGCAACAAATATCCATGGGTTATCAATGTTTTAACGAATCAGTTATAGTTTATCTTGGGGTATGTCTAGATGCAAAAATTTACCTTGGGTTGCATTAAAATTGTTCATATATTTAGACATGACAATTGGAGAGAGTTGGCATAGCAAGCATCCGGCTACCATGTCCATCATATTGTATTGCATTTCTCTAAATAGCTGATACTTAGTCTCGTCAATATAGGTAAGGCCGAGCCGAAGTCCACAGCTTCAGCCACTAATGAAATTTTTATGCAGGCGAAAGTAAGCATTGGAGAAAATTTATTGTTGATTATCTACAAAATCCTAGCAAAAGGGTGAACAATATGGTTCGGAGGATGACCTTGAGATACATATCTATGGAACTTTATCACCGGATTGTCAGTGAAGCTGAGAAGGTTTCACCCAAGTTTGCATCAGAAAGTTCACACAAGACATGGCCGATATATACTTATCATCCTAAGAACATATAAATGGCCGATGGAGTGTTGACATCGTCCTTAGAACAAACTTGGTACAAGTTATTTTTCGGCACGCTAGCTTTGCCGAAAAACAGGGGGGCATGTGTTGACGCTCAAAAGTGGCACGTTTATAAGGAGTGGCTTGAAGCTATGTCAAGATTAATTCAAACTTACTATTGAAAGTCACCATGAAATGGCTCTTTTTGATAAGATGAAGATGAATATGAAGATGGTCTAAAACGGAGCTTGGATGTAAAAGTTATGACAAGTTCAGAGATCCTCATGTCGACACCAGATTAAAGAATAGCCAGAAACCCAATGAATATGGCTTCAAATGGAGAAAGTTTCAACATGAAAGTTGTGCGTCTCGTCGAAATGATCGATTTTGATATAAAGATCATCCCAATCCGAGGTCTTATGAAAAAGTTAGAGCCCGCACAGCGCGACCCTCCAGTGAGCAAAATATGACGCCCGGAACCAGACACATATGTGGGTATGTCTGATGAGCTGCGTGAATAATTAGCTGTTTTGCGTGAGCGATTTGACCTTCGATATGACCTCTGACGAAAAAACGTTCAACATGAAAGTTGTTCGTCCCGTTGAAATGGTCAAGATTGCTTTTGGGATCGTTTCCATCCGAGGTCGTTTACCACCTTAAAAAAGACCCACAATGTGCAGCCAATTTTAGACCGAACAGTTTTGGAAAGTTCGGACAAAACCAATCCGAATTTGACTAGGGTTTTGGACGTGAATCCAAGCCTTTTCCTTGCACGGGAAGTCCAGCTCCCTCTTATATACCTAAGGGATGATGGCTGATTGAACAACACACAATCGAACAAACACATCTATTACTTTTCCGTGTTCATCTATCCCCTATCCTTGTATCTTCTTTCTCGTTCTTCGTTCGTTCTTCTTGTTGCAGGGCGGCGAACCTCGAGGCACTAGGGGCGATTAGGTCGACCTAGGGCAGCCCATAGCCGCCGCGCGCCCTGACGGGGTCCCTCCCGGGCGTGTGCGGTTTCGGGTCTTCAAAAGCGCCCGCCGGATTGCCTGCGTACCGCGCTTACGGACGGGTCTCCTTCGATGTGAGCTGCGGTGCATCACCCCCGGCGTCAAGGATACAGGGTGACGTGTTCGTGTGTGAACAGTTGGTTCATCTGCACTGCCGTGCACGGTCATTGACCACAATGACCGTGTCAACTTCTTCAACCACGACAACGACCATGACGGTGTGTGTTGGTACACTCATATCTTTTCGTGTTAATGTGTCAACTTACTGTCCTTTGTCCTCAGGGGATAGTAGATGGATGGGAACCAACTATAAAGATCACAATTAATAACTTTGAATGTAATGCTTTATGTGATCTAAGTGCTAGTGTTTTTTATCATGCGTAAAGTTTTATATGATGTACTTAGTTTGAAGCCTATGTCTGAATGTTCTTTGAGTTTACATTAGCAGATTAAATTGTCAAGAAACCTTTTGAGAGGATAGATGATGTACATATTATAGAAAATAGGACTTATATCCCGTTGATTTCATAATTGTGGATATAGAATGTAATCCTTCATGTCCCAGTATATTAGATAGGCTGTTCTTGATAACGGTTGAGGTTGTTATTGACATGGAAGAAGGGAAGAATATAAAAATTTCAACTCTCTTTGAGAAAATAAATGGAACACTTTCCAAGGAAAAATTAAATGACTTCGACATGGAAGAAGGGAAGAATATAAAATTTTCAACTCTCTTTGAGAAAATAAATGGAATACTTTCCAAGGAAAAATTAAATGACTTCATGAATCTATCATGAGAGCAACATATCCTTGCCAACTATTGATGAGAAAATTGCCCTAAAAACACTCTACCTTGCTAAAATGCATTAAAAAAGTGCTTAAGGGAGGCAACCCACAATTTATATTTGTATATTTTGAGTGTCAATTTTTTTACTTTCTATAGAAATATTTTTTAACGTTTTTTGCTTAATAAAGTGCCGATTACCTTTAGCATGTTAAGTTTGCAAGTTTATGTGATGCCGTGCTAAAACAAAAAATTGATGCTACCGAAAAATGTGCCCAGGATTAATGCATTACACACATATATAAGTTCTCTGTTGGCATGCTATTTTTTATAACTTTTGGAGTTACATAAGAATTAAATACATTTGATTCTTTATAGACTGTTCTATTTTGATAGATTGATGTGATAGTTTTTTCTTTTGCGAATAGATTGATGTTATAGTTGTCCTCTAACTTCTTATGTTTGCTTTTTTTATTGTTACAAATGAGGGGGGGGGGGGGTCGGACTTTTTAAATTGTGTTAGATACAATATGTATGTACCGATGAATTACAACTTTACATTTGGATAGAACAAGGCTTGCCATGAATTAAATGTTATCCCATCTCACAAGTTCCGTGTAAGATTTGTGTGGATGAAGTTATTAAGACCCATGAGAGACAATGATAGGGTATGGTGAAGGTATCCCCTTTCTTCATCAACAACTATCCCGCTTTTATGTGTCTCCGGCAAGGTTAAGACAAGTAGTGGAGGGGTTGGCGCTCTCGATTGACAATTCATTTGCTTAGTTTGATGGGTTAGTAGTTTTGGGGATGATCTAGCTACATCCCAATGGTGTGCTCATCTTTGCAATGATTCTCTTGAATCGTTGATCAACACACTAATGGATGGTCATTCTCTCACAATCTTGATGGTGATTCAATTTGATTGTGCAGTTGCTTTCGATGCCTTGGTAGGAACAACAGTTGATCACTCGCCCTTTCGACATTTGTTGATTGAGATTAGATGTCTACTAGAAGCTCATAAGTTTATCCTCCAAAATGCGTCATCAAAATAGGGTTCCACATTGTGTTACAATTTTTGGTAGAACTGGTGCTAGCACCACTTGCTAACTGTGCCAAGTTTTAGAGTATAATTCACAACCAGTATTAGCTTATTGTAACCCTAATGTTGAGAATTTTGTTATGTGGAGGGTGAGGATATTTCCGGAGGAATTCATCCAATTTCCGGGCTATAACCTATGTGAAGGGTTAGGAACTTCCAGAGGAATTCATCCAATTCCCGGGCATAGTGTGATGACCATGACTTGTGGCTAGTGTGATGAGGCGAGATGGACATCCCAATGAGAAGACATAGGGGGTTATCGGAATGCGAGGGATTAGCATGGTGGAAGCTCGCTATAGAAAATCCATTAACATGAGTCATGGAAGACGGAAGCATGAGGGAGCATGGGCGATACATGATGGAGAAGCTTGTGGGCAGGCTGAAAGTGGAGAGAGTATAGGGACAAAACTCAAGGAGTAACTCCATACAATTGAAAAATGTCTTAAGGTTGAAGACGGACGATAGGCGTTGGATCAAGATCCGCTGATTCTAATGCTTAGTGGTATTGAAAATTTCAACACCCTTAATGGAACTAACATATAACTGGAGAAATCCGCGTCAAAGAAAAAAACTAATCATATCCCACCTCTACTTGTGTAGTTACTCACGCACACGACACAAGAAAAATTACTTCTTTACAATTTGTTTTTCTAGTTTTTTATTTAAGAAATGGAGTTTCCTATTTATTCCTTGTATTTAGGTTACTATCATTATTTCTTTGCATGCACTAAACAATTTAGAAACTAACATGTAAATAATTAAAATAATTTTTCATTTGCAGTATATTCAAATAATATGCAATCCTTCATAATATTGCACTAAAGTTGCTGGGTTAGTATTTGCATTGTTAGTTTTATTTTTCTTAAAAAAATATATATGGAATCTAAAAGAGGCCCTTAGGCCAACTCTACCGCGCGACCCTATCCTATCCGTCCCTGTCCGTTTGGGGTAAAAGGGACAAAGGCAACGACTCAACGCGCAACCCTATCTTGTTTTTTTGTCCGTTTAGTGTCTGTTCGACCCCATATACAACCCATTAAAAGTCGCGCAAGGGGCGAGCAAAGAGCTATGCCACGTTGATTTTACTGTGCCTTGTAGTACTAAGAATAAAAAAACAAGGTGAAAACGCGTCCAACCATCGATGCTCTCGTCTCCTCATTCACCCTTTCTCGTTTTCTCCCCCCCCCAAGTGGCGGCTAGGGTTACCGCGACCGCGCCGGCGCCGCCGCCGTCACCACACCCCAGCTTGCGGCCTCGGTCGATTCAGCTCTGTCGTTGCCGCCCCTTTTCTCTTGTTTCCCCTCCCTGGTGCTCCGCCGCCGCCTCCTTTCTCCACCAAATCCACTCCATCCTCATCCTCCCCAATCACTGCAGTCGAGGTTCTAGCGTGACAGGGTCGCGGGAAAAGAGGGCGAGGCTACGTCATGGGCGGAGGTCGGGCGCCATCAGGAGAGCGGATGGGCGGCGGTGCACGATTTGGCCATGCGCGACCTGCACGAGCAACACGGCCGACGAGGCACATGTTGCAGGCCAACAGCGACTGGAGGCGAGGTGACCGCGTTCACCAGAACACCGTTGCAGATCCTCGTCGTTTGTCCGGGAGAGTGCTCGTCGATGATCCCCTCTTGTCCATGGATTCGCGACGGAGGTGCTCGAGGAGGGGCTTCTTCCCTAGACTCCATGGAAATCGTCAAGGTGCGCCTTTACTCCCCCTTCCCTTGTCTGGGTATGCTAGGTGTTGGATGATGGTTTAGCATTTAATCTTCAGAATCTTGATTCCTTGATTTCCCCCATACTGAATAGTGGTAATTCAGTTTAAGCTCTCAATCATATATGGTCATGATGTTTCTACTTTTATTCGTAAAACTTCAAATACTTAGGCTGCAAAACATAAATCTGTGCTTCCACTTTGAGGTGGAACAGCAGGTTAAGAGAGCATTCCTCAATTTTTTTTGGATTCAACGGAATCACGGTAGTGTGGAGAATTAAAGCACTCAAGGTCTCTGGAGGATCGATGGAGAGAACGACAGTTTAAGACATGGATATTGCTGTCGGAGCACATATAAAGGGACGGAAGTTTCTGTATCTTAACGATGTTGAGGTACTTGAATAACATCTCTTATGGTTTACGACTTTTCTGTATGGTATTCAAACCTTTACTGATCATTCAAACTGCGCTACATGAATTTCCCTTTCAGTTCCAGTATGAATTGCCGGAGTCATATATGAAGCATACAGGAAACAATAACATCTATGGCGTTCTGGTCCGGTGTGGTTGTTTAGACTCTGCTTTGTAGACATTACCAAATCAAAGGTATTAACTTAGGCGTATTTTGAAAGGCGAGTTTTTTTTCCGGGGAAAAAAGATGAGTTGAACTGCATTATGTCTAGCACGTCGTTCAAAATTTAGTTCTATTCTAAATATACTTGGTTTAGGTTTGTCCTTTTCTTGCGGCTGACAAGATTTTACCTGCACTCAGTTGGATAATTAAGTATAGTTTGATTAGTATGACAAGTCACATTGGTAGGATGAATATTTACAAGGTTAATTATTTCCCGGGAAGCACAAGTAGGATGTATGTTTGCAAGTTTTCATAACTAAATTATACAAGTATACCTTTTTTTTGTTTGAAGTTTGGTCAGTTAAAATCATTTTGAGTCACCTATTGTTTAATGGTTCTATTTTGATCATATAATTAGATTTACATCTTGACTCACTCGCTTTGATAAATTTCATTCTTACCAAGGGTCATCATGTATGTATTAAGTTGTTTCTTGATATAATGTGAGATGAATATCAAATCTTAAATTGCAGTGTAAGGATGTATCATCTACAAATACTATGTGGTAGAAATAATGATGAGAGGATGTCTGTTGTGCTTCTTTTATGTTGCAATGGAACTTTCTATTTCTGTCTATGTACTCCAGATAGCTTCCACTGTACCTATCACTTGTGGCCGAAGAAAATTCCATGTATACTAAAATTGCTTGTGCTATCACTTCCCCGTGCAAGATTGCCAGCCACGGACACAAAGAAGGCGGTATAGAGCGGCGATGCGTCGAGCAAGGACTGGTGCCAGAAGCGGGGCACCAAGGGGGAGCATGTCGTGTACACGGCCGAGTTCATGGTGGATGCCGGCTTCGGCGAGCCAGGCGCTGGTGTGGTGCCATCCGGAACCACTACGAGTTCTTCCTCGTCAAGGGCAGTATGCTTCCTTGCGGCACCGTGCACTTCGCCTGCAAATCCTGGGTCTTCTAAAGCAACAAGGTACGTCTACTTCTTTTTTACTTCAGGTTCAGGAAGTCATGGACTTGTTAAAAAAATTGGTAGCATTGGGTTATGGTCTTGACTTTGTGCCCTGCTGCAGGACATGTTCCCATTCATTTTAGTTCTATATTATGATTCAAATAATGTTTCTTTTATGGTACTATGAAATTGAATTGCACAGAAGAAAAAAACACTTTCTCATACATTAACTTCAATTACAGACGTGTTTCCTGTAATAATGAAATTCAGGGACGTCCTAACGTTACTCAATTAACATACTTGTTCTGTTACATTAAGCCACAGAAGTATTCTTCTTCCAGACTATAGATTTAGTAATGTTTGTACACAGAAAAGGACACTTTCTCATACATTCGCTTGAATTACAAACCTGTTTCCTGTAATAACAAAATTTAGTGTCACCCTAATGTTACACAATTAACAGACCTATTAAGCCACCGAAGAATTCTTGTTCATACTACAGTGACACACAAGCACTAAAACAGGGTTTGGTCGACTTGGCAATTTGGCATGGGAAGATGCTCGAAGGGGCGTGATGTGTAACAGGTCGTGCAAGACACCTGGACTAGGACGGTGGTCAGGTGGAGTATACTCAATGGTAGTACTAAGTGTTTTCTTTCAATATTAATTATGTATGAACAGATATAAATACAGTGTCCCATGTTTCACATTAATGTTTCTTATAGTACTGGATAACCAGGTTTGGCCAGCCAATACGAGTCAATTGGACATAGGAAAGTACCCAGAGAGAGTATACATCAGGTCTGGTACTGACATATGGTCTAGATGTTCCATCATATATGTATGTGCATCCTCTTTCATGTGAGACTGTTATAACTAAGATGTGGTCTGGCTGTTTATTCTTGCAGGTCTTTAGCATTTTTTTCGGGGATCTTTGCCTGGAGGTTACGGATGCCACTTTCTTTTGCTTTTTCTTGGCATATTCTGTCTGTTCGTACGTGTTTGATAGCTCTGTGTACTTCATCCCATTTGTACAGTATATTTTGCCTTACCACTTTAGCTTGATAACTTTTGCAGAGATGCTAGAATTATGTGGGATCAGAAGACTGGACGATCCAGAGGGTTCAGTTTTGTTTCTTTTAGGAATCAGCAGGTAGGTGTTACCATGGCAACTTAAAACATTAGTCTGGACTCATAACTAAGTTTGAGTTTATTTGAACTGCCATTTATCATCTTCGTTTGTTATTTATTAAAAGGATGCACAAACTGCCATAAATGAATTGATGTTGCGCTCCCTGTTGCTTGTTGCTAGCTATGTCTAATTATGGAGTTAACAAATCAGCTTGATGTGATGATAATGTATGTTTGCTTTTCTTGTGTTCAGGAGAGTGGCTTGGCAACTGCCAAATTCGTACCCTGAGTCTATCTTAATGCGAGTGCTATCTTAGTTATTAATGTTCTTTCCTGATGTACATGAATGACACTTTCTGGTTTGGCCATGAATAATGGGTTGGTCTCTTGATAAGAGGTGTATGAATGTGATTTAAAAAAGACCAAAAAATGTTTGATAGTGCTATTGTTTGCAGCTATTGGTAAAATTGTGATATATTTTTAGCAATTGTCACTTGTCTACATTGTTAGCGCGTTATTAACTACGGAAGCTTGATTAGTGCCCCCAATAACGCCTCAGGAGGCACTACCAGGTGGCGCCCCAACAACTAGTTCAGAGCAAAGTTGGGATGAATTTGGGTCAAAACGGACAGCCACGGACAGCCCGTCTGCGTCCGCGTGTGGCCCGCATGGCAGCCACCTACCCCCGCTTTTCTTCCCTTTCCCTCTCTCTCCTCTGCTGGACGCTGGAGCAGCGTCGTCTTCCGTCGTCTTGCCGCAGCGGCAGCTCGGCGCAGGCCATGCGTGGGCGGGCGGGGCGGCGGCGGCAGACTGCAGCTCGACGCAGGCCATGCACGGGCGCAGCGGCAGCTCGGCGCAGGCCATGCGCGGGCGGGGCGAAGCGACAGGGCGCGGGCGGGGCGGCCCAGCGCGCGGCACGGCGGGAGCTGGCGCGGGCGCGCCGAGCGGAGGGTGCGGCGCGGCGGGCGCTGGCGCGGGCGCGCCGAGCGGAGGGCGCCGCGCGGCGAGCGTGCGGGGCGGCAGGGGCGGACGCGGGCAGGGGCGGGCGCGCGCAGGCGCGTGCTAGCGCGGACGCGGGCAGGGGCGGGCGCGGGCTGGCGCGTGCTGGGCGCGGGCGCGTGCGGACACGGGCAGGGGCGGGCGCGTGCGGGGGCGCGGGGGCGCGCGGACGTGTGCGGACGCGTGCAGGGGCCGGCGCGCGCGGGCGCAGGCTGGCATGGGCTGGCGCGGGCGGGCAGGGGCGGGAGCAGGCGGGCTCACGCGCGAGCAGGCGTGGCGTGGCGTGGCGCCGGCGGGCTCGGAGCAGCGCGGGCGGGCACGGAGCGGCGCGGGGCATAGGTGGGGGACGAGGCGGACGTTTTGGGGTCGAGCTGCGTGTTGGGAGCCTCCAACTTAACCCGGACATGCATGTACGTTTTGTCACCCATTGCCACTCTCAAACGGACAGAATCTGGACAAAACGGACGTCTGTTTGGGGTCGTGCGGTGGAGTTGGCCTTAGTTTTCCCGTCCCCACATGTCAGCCTCCCGTCCTCTTCCCTCTGACCGTAGCACTCGTACTTCTCAGTGCCGCCGCCCCCGCCGGCGACCTCCCGATGCGGCGACGCCCCCCTCTCCCTCTCTGCCTGATGCTTGCGGAGGCAACCCCGATTCATCGCCTTCGCCGGAGGCGCCGGCGCTCGCGCTGCCATTCCCTGCCGCCGTGCCGCGGACGCGCTTCTACCTCAACCCCGACAAGCGCTGCGAGCGTCTCCAGGCACTTCCTTTCGTCTCTCCGAGGTAGGATCTCTGCTCCGTCGCTGGTTGGTTTCGAGCCGGCATTGTCAGAGCGTGCGTGCTTGGGATTGGATCCATCATCGATCTGCTGCCACTCGGTGATTTTGTTTGAAAGGGGGCTGCGAATCTCATTTTCTCTGACGATGCAAGCGAACCCAATCCTGATCCCTTACAAAGTATGCGTCTGTCTGGCCAAATGCAGGCGTCATCTTGTGGCTTGTGACATCACCATGTATCTGAAACATCCTGGCATTTCAGTTATCTGGATTGTGATACTGGGTTCTCATTCATTCAAAGAAGACATGAGCATCCTGCAGCTCTCCTGGTCAGCTCAGCTGAAGCAGACTTCTTGCTTGGGTATCTTCTCGAGCAGTTTCTGTGCCTTGTTGGTCAGATTGATGAGACTGATGGAAGGCTGGATGTCAGCGTGAACAGCTTGCATTCAGGGATTCAGAGAAGTGACCGGAAGCCCGGAATGGAAGCTCAAGTGCTTTCCTTGTACTCCCTCCGTCCGGAAATACTTGTCATCAAAATGGATGAAAATGGATGTATCTAAAACGGAAAATATTTTAGTTTTAGATACATCCATTTTCATCCATTTTGATGACAAGTATTTCCGGACGGAGGGAGTAGCTAGAAATGGAATGAAGACACTAGATTCAGACAAGGGACTCTTTACTGCAATGGTGTCAAACCAGTATGGTGAGCCTCTATATGTAACGAATGAGGCAGAGGCCATGTATAGGTTCATCCTAGAGACATCAAGATTCTCGTCGGTTATTGAGAGTTGTGTTGCTGGCACGGGACAGAAGACACCCATCTCCCCTACTAGCTGATGCTTTTTTTATGCTTGATCAATATAAGGGTCATCTGTAACTCTAGTCTCCAGCTGAGGCTTCTGACCAGGCTGTCATGTCTGGATTATTGGCAGCAAACTCGTGCACGAGCGTGTAGTTTGATTTCAGATCAAGATCATGATATCGGTGGGTGCGGTGAAACGGCGAGAAACGAAGAGCTGGCTGCTGATTGCTTGCTGCTGGAAGGAACAGTTGACTTAGCCTTGAAGGTTCCAGGGCCATGCTTATCTGGTGAGCATCCCTGGCATGTTTCTAGTTTCTACTACTGCATTAGCATGCGGCTGTTTGCAATCTCAGGACAATCCACATGATTTACAATTTCTTACTGCCGCACTAGGTGCTCCTAATGAGGGCAATCACACTGTCATGTTCCAGTTATTGGCAGCAAGAAAATGCATGGCTGCTTACTCTATTGCTAGGTCTCTCCATATACATGAATGCTTTAGCACCACTTTGTACTGAGCAATGTAATCTGATTGATATGCAAACTTTAGTTGATTCGTAGTGTTAACTGCAACCGGCATGCTGTCAGTTATGGGGAGCAATACCCAATATATCATGAGGAGCAATGTCATGGCTCGAGTTAGTGTGTCTGAACAATGTTCTTAATCACACACTGAACATGGGCCTGAAATGTTTTTTCGCTTTCTTTGCTAATTGGGTGTAGGACTGAGTATTGACTTGATAACGGCATTGTCTCCTCGTTTCAGAACCAAGTGCAGTTCCTGGTGGTGGATGCCAGTCTTCAACTCTGAGAAACTTTCTTCATTGCATTGCAGAGGACAAGGAGCAGGGGAGGTGGCTCGAGTTCTCCCCCCACTTACTTTGCCTGCTGAATGTGGCAGAGGCTAACCTGGCCTCCAGGCAAGCACACATGATCTATTATGAATGGTCGTGCCGTTCTCTGTTTCTCATACAATCACATACTGTTTCAATGGTCAGTGATGGCGAAGAGTAGAGACCTAGTCCATTAGAGTGAGGGCTGGGAGGCACGCTGGCTGACCTTCCATGCTTGGGGCAGAAGCTGCAGTCCTATTTTTTAAGATGGAGAGGAAGAGAGGAGGAACTTTGCTCTAATGGTGTCTACCCCAGCATGCACATTTTGGTACCCTCATAAATAGTGCAGAAGTAGAAGAGCCTACAGACATCTTGTCAGTTGAGGTCCTGAGAGTTTGTCCCCCATCCTCAAGGCAAGTAATACGCCGCTCTGCTGTCATCTTATCGTTTCATACATGTATGAATGAGTATACGGGCCTGTCATGTCTAAATTATCAGAGGCAAACTCACACACGAGGACCAGTTTTTTGTGTTACTTCTAGATAGCTTGATCATGTACATGATGACTAACCCTCTTCATGCTTTGTCGCTGGTATGCTGCAGCCTTGTCTTGCTGTTAGTGGCAAACTCATCTGCACGAGGGGGTGGTTGGTGCTTGCTGGTGTAAGGAGTGTTAACAGCATTTGTCCATTGGCGTTCCAACCTTACAACCAAGCTCATGCCAGTCATCTCCTTGCTGTCATCAGAGGTCTGTATCTTCTCTCTTGGGATCCTTTCCCAAGATCCATTGAGTACTGCTAGTAAACGTATGGGTGTTCAAGTGCACAAACCTTTGTGGCCCAAAATGCCTACATTTTCTGCAAATTGATATTAAGCATATTTGTGCTGAAATCCAATATTCATCTCCCATTAAATACCAAAAACAATTATGCTCAAGATACCAGCATGCTAATCTTTTTTCACCTGCAGATATGGATTATTATTAAGAACATTTTTATTTCATTTTTCCACTTAATCTATCCATCATATTTAGCTATATGATTTTATCAGCAATGCAAATTTATCATATGAATAACGATCTAGATATATATACCAAAATATTAATTGAGCAACTGAGCATTCGATGGCCAGAATTTGCAACTATGAAGGGAATCTGCTTGTTAAATTATGTGCTAAGTACAGCCATCGACCATGTGGCTTCCACCTGGCGTGTCCCATTCATGATAAGCAAGATCCACAAAATGAGGCCAATCATGAATCTTATGATAGGTGTGGCGCAACCGATTAAATGCGTGTTGGTCTGACATCATTTTTGTTATCATTTACCTCAAAATTTTATCCTGTAACACAAACCTAATTAACAGAACCTAGTAAATACATGATGGATTGGAATCATGCACATTTCCTTTTATCATGCATATTCATCCCAAAGCTCCAGAAAGATTATATCGATATCACAAATCTGAGAGGGATCTAAAGTTTGCTCTTTGTTTCTATAATTTCTGTACATTTGTACCATATACATATGTCAAAACTGTATCAAAATCGGCTCATCCTCAAAAAGGCGGATGCCAATCGTAGGTAGTAGGGTGATGTGGAGTATCTATGAGCTAAGAATGTTTAAAAGAGAAACTCTGTTCTGGATTAATTTCCTGAACAGATTTCCTGCTCCATTCTGAAGATCTCCGAGGTTACACTCGAACTCCTGCAATTGCTCCTCCTCGCAAACAACTGCCTTCTTCTTGTAAAGTGCCTTGTTGACAAGAGACTGTTTTGGCACCTTAATTTGCTTCGACAAGAGATGGAGTGTGGACTCCAACAGAGAGATGCAGATCTCTCTTGCCTTGGTCAGTAGCATGACCATCTTGTCGGATGCAGGCTTCTTGGCAGTCTTCTTGAAATGTTTCCTGGCCTTCTTCGCCAAGCGAGTAAAGGACTGGATCTTGGCTTGAGCAGCTGCATCATCTCCTTTCCTTAGAGCCACTTGCAGCTCTTGGATGATGGCCATCATCTCGGCGAAGGTCTCTTGCATGTAGTTGCAGAGATCTAACAGCTCAACGGAGCACTCCATCTCTCCATCCAACATCTTCCTCTGTTGGGAGGAGCAAACTTGGTGGCTTGGTAGGCAAATGATCTCGTCAAGACCATCATAGATGTTTGCAAGACTACTGAGACCATCGCACATCGTGCTGACGGAACTGGAGGAAGAGATGCTTGCTTCTAGGCTGTGGAGGTCTTGCTCAACTTCGGTCTCACTGATGTGAGGCCTAGATGGCAAACTTATCGATCTTTGGTGGAAAGCCATATATGAGCTTGAAGATTTTCTCTGTATATATTGTGGTTGATAAGAGCTGAAGAAAAGAACACTTCTTGGTTTGATGTGTCTACTGCTCTGATAAAGGCCTATTTATACAGAAAACATAAGTAGTTGCATTTGATTGGTAGACATGAAGAATCATGCCATCACATCTCCCAGATGCTGTCTGCTTACTATGCCTAGAGCTTTGGCAGAAGCATAGAGATCACAACCCTAAAGTCGTCTCATGTTCAGTACATAATTTTGTGCGTCTACTGTCCTTGAGATGAGCCATCACATTATCATGTTCCAACAATTGGCAGCAAGAACCAGCATTAGCATAATTGCACGCTCAAGCCATTAGTTAATGGGTTGCTAACCTAGCATTTGGCTGTGACATATCTGTATATAATAAGGTGTTTTCCTTGGTGGGCACTCTTGCGAATCACAGGTTAAAGCCTCGACAGTCGGAGCTGGCATGTTGAGGCCATGGAAACAAGACCCACTGCACAAGCTCCACGTTAGCGGTTCAGAATACTAACTCCATTTTTCAGTTTGAGGCTTTCAGCCACCCACTGTGTGAGTAACATGACCATTTCATATCTAACGATACAGAAACAAGCTTTTTTCAATATTTTTATAGAATATTATTACCTTTGAGTCGTAGTAACTTATTCTCGAATATCAGTGTCTTTATTTCTGGTGAAGTTTGAAACAAGCATAATAAAGCGCTGAATTATGATATAGAAAGGAACAAAAACTTTGCATATACTTAATCCTGTAGGAATAACTGTGGTTCTAGAGTAAATGTTATCCCCCCCCCCCCCCCCCCAGTACATTAATTTGGACTTTGTTGTATGAAATGAGAACTATCTTCAATTGTAGTGCCAGACTGCACAACCATGTGGACATGTGGTGGTGGTAGAGAATCTGGATATTAAAATTGATTGATTCTGCTAACTACAAGTTGAGACCTTGTGACTTTGATCTGGCATGTTTCATTCATAAGAAGCAAGATCCACTAACCAAGCATATCAGCATAAAGTATCACAAACACATCTTCAAGCTTGAAATGGCCAAATGGATCAAAACTTTGGTTTCTCTTTCTATAGTATCATGTACATTTGTACAGTATAGTGTATATATACATATGGCAAAATTGTATGAAGATCAGCTATTCCTTAAAAAGGCGGATGCCAATCGGAGGGCGCCAAGAGTGACTTGGGAGTATCTATGAGTTAAGGATGTTGAGTAGGGAAACTCTACTCTGGACTAATTTCCTGAACAGATGTCCTGATCCACTCTCGAGATCTCCGATACTGCACTCTAGCCCCAACAATTGCTCCTCCTTGCAAACAGCTGCCTTCTTCTTGTGAAATGCCTTGGAAACAAGAGACTGTTTAGGCATTTCGATTTGCTTTGACAAGAGATGGAGTGTGGACTCCAGCAGAGACACAGAGATCTCTCTAGCCTTGGCCAACAGCATGACCATGCTACAATCTGCAGGAGCCTTCTTCGCGGTCTTCTTGAAAAGATTCTTGGACTTCTTCACCAAGCGGGTGTAGGATTGGATCTTGGCCTGAGTAGCTGCGTCATCACCTTTCCTCAGAGCCACTTGCAGCTCTTGGATGATGGCCTTCATATCGACGAAGATCTCTTGCACGGCGCTGCAAAGATCTAGCAGCTCAAGAGAACCGTCCATTTCTCCATCCAACATGCTCCTCTGCTGGCAGGAGCAAACTTGGTTGCTTGGTAGGCAGATGATCTCTTCAAGACCATCGTAGATGTTTGCAAGAGTCCTGAGACCATCGCACATCGTGCTGATGGAATTAGAGGAAGAGATGCTTGCTTCAAGGCTCTGAAGCTCTAGCTCGATTTCGGTCTCACTGACGTGAGGCCTAGAAGGCAAACTGGTCGATCTTTGGTGGAAAGCCATTTCTGAGCTTGAAGATTTTCTTTGTATTGTGGTCGAAGAGAGGAGGAAGAAAGAAGAGCTTTTGGTTTGATGCATCTACCATTCTGCTGACGCCTATTTATACAGAAGATATGTGTACAGCTGTGCTGCAGCATCTGATTAGTAGACATGAAGAATCATGCCATTACATCAGCCTTGAGATCTGGCAGAAACATAGAGATCCCAACACAAAAGTCGTCTCATGTTCCACTAATTGGCAGCAAGGACTAATTAACAATGGTATAGTTTGATAAGGGATCTTCACATAGTTGCATGCTCAAGCTATCATTTAGTGGAACCTTGTCAGTTCAAGCCCCGAGAGTTTGTCCCCCATCTTCAAGGCAAGTCTATGCTGCTCTGCTGTCTTCTTATCGTTTCATACATTTATGAACGAGTATATGGGCTTGTCGAAATTGTCTTAATTATCAGGGGCAAACTCGCACACGTGGATCGGTTTTTTGTGCTGGATGAGCTAGACAGCTTGATCATGTGTATGATGACTAGCCCTCTTCATGCTTTGTCGCTCGCATGCTGCAGCCGTGTCTTAGTTGTTAGTGGCAAACTCATCTGCACGAGGGTGTCGACCTGTGGTTTCGTCTTGCTGGTGTAAGGACTAAGGAGTCATTGACTTCATCCGCATGTTCCAGCGTTGTGCTATCTGGTTCTGCTAAGAGCCGATGCCCAACCTTACACGCTTGATTCTTCATAACATCGCTGGCATGTTTCATCTGCATGCTTGCAATTCATCTAGTAATGCTAACAAATGTAGAGGTGTTCAAGTGCACCAACCTCTTTGTGGCCAAAAAATGCTTACATTTTCTGTGAATTGATATTAAGTGTGTGTATATATATCGACGCCACTGAGTGACAAGATTATAGTTGAAGAGGTACGGTTCTAAGGTTTTTCTGACAAATATGTTGGCAAATTTCCTCACAAATTCTTAGCTACATGAGTTTTTTTTAGTGTATATGGTTGTAATGGATTTTAGTGGCGTTCTTATACAATGTAAGAGGTGCGAAGAAACAAACAGAAGTATAGTACCATGCCTTGATGAGTCAAAATATTTCCATTTTACAGTAGAGATTTTATTGTTGTTAGGTCGTCCTCCCGGGCGACACGGGAGGCGACTAGGGTTACCCCGCGCCGCCACTTGTAGCCCCCTCATCTTCCTCGCCGCCACCAGAGGAGGATGTCGGGCAAGCCCGTGCGGCCGCCGGTGAAGGTGGAGGCGGGGATTTCGTCGCTCCGGTCTCGGCAAAGGGAATGGGGCTCCAGGGCGGCGGCCCTGCTTGGAGAGCTGACATCATCTTCACGGATGGTGGTGCTCATGGGAGAGGGTCGGTGTCCTCGGCGGCGATGACAGGCGTGGTACATGGCCGACGGTCTGCTCCGGCGGTTCTCCTAGCGTCAGATCTGAAGTTTCCCGTCTTGTCCACTTCATGCCGGATCTCGCGCCGGTGATCTTGTCTCACCGGCCTGATGGTGGCTCGGCACGGTGGTGTGAGTTGGGTTTGGGAAAAATCCTTTGGTGGCTTCGCCATCCATGTCGGTGACACCGCCTCCGGGCGCTGCTCCCTCCTTGGAGGCGCCGACAAGATCCCTTCTCCCCACCCCCTCTTCTCCGACCCAAGGTTAATTCATGTTATCCCTTGCGGATGCGGCGGCGGCAGCGCTCGGTGTTGTTACCTCCATTGGGGCGCCGTTTGGCTAGGAGAGGCTGCTGTGTGGTGCCATGTGTTTAATTCCGACTCCTGATCCTCCCCCCCCCCCCAACCCGGATGAAAGTCCAAAACCCGCGTGTTTGCGCGGCGGCGATGCCTTGCTCATCATACCCTTTATGAAGGCATCGTCTCGGAGGCTTGGGTGTTCGGGAGAAGGCTGTTCTGGTGGTGGGATCCGGGTGGCAAGGGCTAGTGGCGGTGGTGTGGAGGTTCGCGGGTGGAGCGCCATGTCATCTACCGCATGAAGACGACGAGTACTGGCGGCATGAGGCAGCTGGATCTCGACGGCAGAAGTGTCTGGATGGACGAGCGCAGGGTGTTGCGTTGTTTGGCGCCATGGCAGCGTCGACGGCAGGACTGGCAAGGACGATGTGTCAATACCTGCTCTGAAGATAGACCGGTGGAAGATGGTGGTGATGACCAATGATAGTTCGTCAGACCGGTTTGTGCCCCACACCTAGTATGTGTCTTCGTTCAGGCCTTCGGTTTTAGATGTAGGCCTTAGTGAGAGGTATGGGTATTCGGCTCAGGCTTACTACATCCCTTCATCAATTGGATAGGAGTTGCGACACAGGTCGCCAGGATGGTGGATTCAGACATATTGATCTATTACCTTGTAAGGTCCTTGTGAATAATTAATAAAATGGCTGCATGCATCTCCCAGATGCAAGGCCGGGGGTCATCCTCCTTTTCGAAAAAAAATGTGTTAACATTAGGATATGGTATCTCACAAATCCATGATGCTCAATCCAATAATCATCTCCCATGAAATACCAAATAACATCATGGAGAAGAAACCAGCATACAATTTTTTTTCATATGTGAATATGGATTATTTTATTATTAAGAACATTTTCTATTTTATTTTTTCACTTAATCCATCCATCACAATTAGCTATATGATTTTATCAGCAATGCAAACTTATCATTTCCTCTTGTCATGCATATATTCATCAGAAAGCCCCAAGAGATTTTATCAATTATCGCAAAGTCTGAGATGGATCAAAACTTTGGTCTTTGTTTCTATAATTTCTATACATTTGTACTGTATACATATGGCAAAACTGTATCAAGATCGGCTTATCCTCAAAAAGGCGGATGCCAATCACATGGAGTAGAGTGATGTGGAGTATCTATGAGCTAAGAATGTTTAAAAGAGAAACTCTGTTCTGGACTAATTTCCTGAACAGATCTCCTGCTCCATTCTGAAGATCTTCGATACTGCACTCTAACTCCTGCAATTGTTCCTCCTGGCAGACAATTGCCTTCTTCTTGTAAAATGCCTTGCAGACAAGAGACTGCTTTGGCATTTCAATTTGCTTCAACAAGAGATGGAGTGTGGACTCCAACAGAGAGATGCTGATCTCTCTTGCCTTAGTCAATAGGATGACCATCTTGTCGAAGGCAGGCTTCTTGGCAGACTTCTTGAAATGTTTCCTGGCCTTCATCGCCAAGCGAGTAAAAGACTGGATCTTGGCTTGAGCAGCTGCATCATCTCCTTTTCTTAGAGCTGCTTGCAACTCTTGGATGATGACCACCATTTCGGCAAAGGTCTCTTGCATGTTGCTGCAGAGATCTAACAGCTCAACAGAGCATCCCATCTCTCCATCCAACATCTTCCTCTGCTGGGAGGAGCAAACTTGGTTGCTTGGTAGGCATATAATCTCTTCAAGACCATCGTAGATGTTTGCAAGACTCCTGAGACCATCGCACATCGTGCTGATGGAACTGGAGGAAGCGATGCTTGCTTCTAGGAGGTGGAGCTCTTCCTCGACTTCGGTCTCACTGACGTGAGGCCTAGAAGGCAAACTAATCGATCTTTGGTGGAAAGCCATATCTGAGCTTGAAGCTTTTCGCTGTCTAGTGGTTAATGAGAGGAGGAGAAGCAGAAAATAAGAGCTTCTTGTTTGAGGTATCTACCGTTCTGGTGCCACCTATTTATACAGCTGTGTATCTGATTGGTAGACATGAAGAATCATGTGGTATCTGATTGGTAGACATGAAGAATCATGCCAGTACATGTCCCACATGCTGTCTGCTATACCTCAAGATCTGGCAGACGCATAGAGATCGCAACACTGAAGTCTTCTCATGTTTAGTATATTGTTTTCTGTGCCTACCGTCCTTGAGATGAGTCATCACATTATCATGTTCCAGCAATTGGCAGCAAGAACCAATCAAAAAAAATGTGGTTTTGTCTGACGGTGGATCTTTGCATAGTTGCACGCCCATGCCATTACTTAATGGATCGCTAACCTAACATTTAGCTGTGACATACCTGTATTTAATAAGGTGTTTTCCTTGGTGGGCACTCTTGCGAATCACAGGTTAAAGCCTCAACGGTCGGAGCTGGCATGTTTAGGCCATGGAAACAAGATCGACTATAAAAGATCCATGTTAGCGGTTCAGCATGTTATCTCCATATTTTATTTTCAGCTTGAGGCTTACAGCTACCCACCATGTGAGTGGCATGACCATTTAACATCTAACTATTGCAGAGACTAGCTTTCGATTTTTGTAGGCTATTATTACCTCTTAGCCATACTAAATGAGCATATAAATGAGCATACTAAATGAGCATATGGGGATACTGTCAAGTCTGGATTAGGTCTTGCTCCGATTACTGTTAATACTGTAGAGCATGCAAAAAGTTGTGGTTCTGGAGCAAATGTTTTTTTTCTTATTTTGTCGCCTTCAATGCTTAAATGATACAGATGTCAAAGATGTTAAAATTTGAGTACTCGGATTTGGACTTTGTTGTATGAAATAGAAATATTTCCAATTGTAGTGCCAGAGTAGTGCACAGCCATGTGTGGTGGTGGAGAATCTGGATAATAAAACTGATCGATTGGGACCTTGTGACTTTGATCTGGCATGTTTCATGCATAAGGAACAAGATCCACTAACCATGGGCATCAAAATAAACACGTCTTCACGGATGAAACTGTCAAATGGATCAAAACTTTGGTTTCACTTTCTATTTCTATAGTATCATGTACATTTATACAGTATAGTTGTATGAAGATCAGCTATTCCTTAAAAAGGCGGATGCCAATCGGAGGGCGCCAAGAGTGACTTGGGAGTATCTATGAGCTAAGGATGTTGAGTAGAGAAACTCTGCTCTGGACTAATTTCCTGAACAGATGTCCTGCTCCACTCTCAAGATCTCCGATACTGCACTCTAACTCTGACAATTGTTCCTCCTTACAAACAACCGCCTTCTTCTTGTGAAATGCCTTGGAAACAAGAGACTGTTTAGGCATTTCGATTTGCTTCGACACGAGACGGAGTGTGGACTCCAGGAGAGAGGCAGAGACCTCCCTGGCCTTGGCCAATAGCATGACCATCCTGGAGTCCGCAGGAGCCTTCTTCGCGGCCTTCTTGAAAAGATTCTTGGACTTCCTCGCCAAGCGGGTGTAAGACTGGATCTTGGCTTGAGAGACTGCATCGTGGCCTTTCCTTAAAGCCACTTGCAGCTCTTGGATGATAGCCTTCATCTCGACGAAGATCTCTTGCATGGCACCACAGAGATCTAGGAGCTCGAAAGAACCTTCCATTTCTCCATCCAACATGCTCCTCTGCTGGGAGGAGCAAACTTGGTTGCTTGGTAGGCAGATGATGTCTTCAAGAGCATCGTAGATGTTTGCAAGACTTCTGAGACCATCGCACATCATGCTAATGGAATTGGAGGAAGAGATGCTTGCTTCTAGGCTGTGGAGCTCTTGCTTGACTTCGGTCTCACTGACGTGAGGCCTAGAAGGCAAACTTGTTGACCTTTGGTGGAAAGCCATGTCTGAGCTTGAAGATTTGCTCTGTATTGTGGTCGAAGAGAGGAGGAAGAAAGAAGAGCTTCTAGTTTGATGCATCTACTATTCTGCTGACGCCTATTTATACAGAAGATATGTGTACAGCTGTGCTGCAGCATCTGATTAGTAGACATGAAGAATCATGCCATTACATCAGCCTTGAGATCTGGCAGAAGCATAGAGATCCCAACACAAAAGTCGTCTCATGTTCCACTAATTGGCAGCAAGGACTAATTAACAATGGTATAGTTTGATAAGGGATCTTCACATAGTTGCATGCTCAAGCTATCATTTAGTGGAACCTTGTCAGTTCAAGCCCCGAGAGTTTGTCCCCCATCTTCAAGGCAAGTCTATGCCGCTCTGCTGTCTTCTTATCGTTTCATACATTTATGAACGAGTATATGGGCTTGTCGAAAGTGTCTTAATTATCAGGGGCAAACTCGCACACGAGGATCAGTTTTTTGTGCTGGGTGAGCTAGACAGCTTGATCATGTGTATGATGACCAGCCCTCTTCATGCTTTGTCGCTGGCATGCTGCAGCCGTGTCTTAGTTGTTAGTGGCAAACTCATCTGCACGAGGGTGTGGACGTCCGGTTTCGTCTTGCTGGTGCAAGGACTCATTGACTTCATCCGCATGTTCCAGCGTTGTGGTATCTGGTTCTTCTAAGAGCCGATGTCCAACCTTACACGCTTGACTCTTCATAACATCGCTGGCATGTTTCAGCTGCATGCTTGCAATTCATCTAGTAATGCTAACAAATGTAGAGGTGTTCAAGTGCACAAACCTCTTTGTGGCCCAAAAATTCTTACATTTTCTTTGAATTGATATTAAGTGTGTGTATATATATCGACGCCACTGAGTGACAAGATTATAGTTGAAGAGGCACGGTTCTAAGGTTTTTCTGACAAATATGTTGGTAAATTTCCTCACAAATTCTTAGCTACATGAGTTTTTTTAGTGTATATGGTTGTAATGGATTTTAGTGGCGTTCTTATACAATGTAAGAGGGGCAAAGAAACAAACAGAAGTATAGTACCATGCCTTGATGAGTCAAAATATTTCCATTTTACAGTAGAGATTTTATTGTTGTTAGGTCGTCCTCCCGGGCGACACGGGAGGTGACTAGGGTTACCCCCGTGCCGCCACTTCTAGTCCCCTCATCTTCCTTGCCGCCACCAGAGGAGGCTGCCGGACAAGCCCGTGCGCCGGCGGTGAAGGTGGCGGCGGGGATTTCGTCGCTCCGGTCTCGGCAAAGGGAATGAGGCTCCAGGGCAGTGACCCTGCTTGGAAAGCCGACGTCATCTTTGCGGCTGGCGGTGCTCATGGGAGAGTGTCGGTGTCCTCGGCGGCGACGGCAGGTGCGGTACATGGCCGGCGGTCTGCTCCGACGGTTCTCCTAGCGTCGGATTTGAAGTTTCCCATCTTGTCCACTTCCCGCTAGATCTCGCGTCGGTGATCATGTATCACCGGCCTGATGGTGGCTGGGCACGGTGGTGTGAGTTGGGTTGGGGAGAAATCCTTTGGTGGCTTGGCCATCCATGTCGGTGACACCGCCTGCGGGCGCTGCTCCCCTCCTTGGAGGCACCGACAAGATCCCTTCTCCCCAGCCCCTCTTCTCCGACCCAAGGTTAATTCCTGTTATCCCTTGCGGATGCGGCGGCGACATTGCTCGGTGTCGTTACCTCCATTAGGGCGCCGTCTGGATAGGAGAGGATGATGTGTGGTTCCATGTGGTTGATTCCGACTCCTGACCCCCCCCCCCACCCCACCCGGACGGAAGTCCAAAACCCGCGTGCTTGGGTGGCGGCGATGCCTTGCTCGTCGTACCCTTCATGAAGGCGTCGTCTGGGGAGGCTTGGGTGTTCGGGAGAAGGTTGTTCTGGCGATCGGATCAGGGTGGCAAGGGCTGGTGGCGGTGGTGCGGAGGTTCGCAGGTGGAGCGACATGTCATCTACAGCATGAAGACGATGAGTACTGTCGGCATGAGGCAGCTGGATCTTGACGACATAAGTGTCTGGATGGACGAGCGCAGGGTGGTGGCGTTGTTTGGCGCCGTGGCGGCAGGACTGGCAAGGACGATGCGTCAATACCTGCTCTTAAGATAGACCGGTGGAAGATGGTCGTGACGACCCATGAGAGTGCATCAGACCGGTTTGTGCCCCACACCTAGTGTTTGGCTTCGTCCAGGCCTTCGGTTTTAGATGTTAAGCTTTGGTGGGAGGTCTGGATATTCGGCTCAGGCTTACTGCATCCCTTCATCAATTCGATAGGAGTTGCGACACATGTCGCCAGGATGGCGGGTTCATACATATTGATTTTATCAGCAATGCAAACTTACCATATGAATAAGAATAACAAGGTAGATACATACCAAAATAATAACTGAGCTTATGATGGACAACATTTGCAACTATGAAGGGAATCTGGCTAGGTGTGACGCAACCATCAACCATGTGGCTTCGACCTGGCGTGTCCTATGCATGATTAGTGCGATCTACAAAATAAAGATTGTGTGCTAATCAAGAATCTTGTGCAGCTAAAAAAAATTGAATCTTAAGGTAATGTTAACTTGTAAAAAAACTTGCATGTAGGTCTAAAATCATCTTGCTGTTATCATTTACCACAAAAATCAAACCAGTAACACAAACCTAGCAAATACATGATGAATTCACATCGTACACATTTTCTCTTGTCATGCATATATTCATCAAAAAGCCCCAAGGGATTTTATCAATATCGCAAAATCTGAGATGGATCAAAACTTTGGTCTTTCTTTCTATAATTTCTGTACTTTAATTTGTACTCTATATACATATGGCAAAACTGTATCAAGATCGGCTCATCCTCAAAAAGGCGGATGCCAATCACAGGGAGTAGAGTGATGTGGAGTATCTATGAGCTAAGAATGTTTAAAAGAGAAACCATTCTGAAGATCTTTGATACTGCACTCTAACTCCTGCAATTGCTCCTCCTTGCAGACAATTGCCTTCTTTTTGTAAAATGCCTTGCAGACAAGAGACTACTTTGACATTTCCATTTGCTTCAACAAGAGATGGAGTGTGGACTCCAATAGAGAGACGGAGCATGACCATCTTGTCAAATGCAGGCTTCTTGGCAGACTTCTTGAAATGTTTCCTGGCCTTTTTCCCCAAGCGAATAAAAGACTGAATCTTGGCTTGAGCAGCTGCATCATCTCCTTTTCTTAGAGCCAGTTGGAGCTCTTGGATGATGACCATCATCTCGGCGAAGGTCTCTTGCATGGTGCTACAGAGATCTAACAGCTCAATGGAGCTTTCCATCTCTCCATCCAACATGTTCCTCTGCTGGGAGGAGCAAGCTTGGTTGCTTGGTAGGCAAATAATCTCTTCAAGACCATCCACTACTAGGGAAAACCTTATACACATAATATTACCAGTAGCGGTGTACAAAATCGAACTCTACTGCTAATTAGTAGCAGCGCGCGTAAATAAACCGCGCTACTACTACGACTTTTGCAGTAGCGCGTACTGGCGAAAATTGCTGCTGCTATGTTTAAACTGGGCGCACATGGCTAGCCCAACCTAGCAGTAGCGCGTATACTGGCCCAGCGGTACTGCTACACTCCTTAGCTGTAGCGCGCTTACGTGTAAGGCGCTGCTACTAACGAAAATAAAATAAAGTGAAAAACAGGTAGAAAAATAAATGAAAATGAAAGAAATAGAAAAAGGAGAAAGGAAAAAAAATAAAATGTAAAGAAAAATAAAAGAAAAAAGGAAAAAAGGAGAAAGGAATAGTAGTAGCGGGTTTCAGTAAACGTGCTATAGTTAACATAGCTATAGCGCGTTTTCGGAAACTCACTACCGTTACGTTTCACTTAAACAGCGGTCCCCCCCCCCCCCGTCGTCCCCCGGACACCACTTCTTCCCCAAATCCCTCGCCCTTGCCGCCGTCTCCCCAATTCGCCATCGCCCCACTTCGCCGCCGTCTCCTGCCGGCGTGGACGCCCGCAACCTCACCGTCTCCCCCCGAGGCCGCCGTCATCCTCACCGCCGCCGCCCGAGGCCGCCCTCAGCCTCACCGCCGCCGCCCGAGGCCGCCCTCGACGTCACTGTCGGCGCCCTCCACCTCACCGTCGCCCGAGCCCGCCTAGGACCGCCGTTGCCCGTGCCCGAGCCCGCCCTCTCGCCCCTCTCTGTAAGTCCCCCACCCCTCCCCCCACTCATCTCTCTCTGCATTTTAGAGAAAAAAATTAGTAGAGCAAAAGTTAGTTAGGGCAGTAGGGTTTAATTAGTGTAGATGCTGCTTGTATAGTATATAGTGATACTAGTAGATGTTAATTAGGTTAGGGCAATAGTGGTACTAGTAGATGTTAATTAGATGTTTTTCTGTTAGGGCACTAGAGTTTTGCTAGGTTAATTAGGTTAGTAGTGCTGCTAGTAGTAGTGGTACAGTAGGTTAATTAGGTGATGTTAAATGAATAACCTAAATGAATGGAATTAGTAGTTAACTAATTTTTTTTCCTTTCATCATTATAGAGCACTAAAGTTAACTGAATTTTGTTCTATTAGTAGTTAAATGAATTTTCTTCTACACTTCGTTTTTGAATTAGCTTGTGAAATTTGGACATGTGGTTGCTCGTGTATATTTGGACATGTGTTGCGGTGTCGAAGAGGGATATTTGAACACTGTTTCCAGGGAATGATGCTGAGTGGCCTATGTTTTGGCGGAATGTTGATTCATTTCTGTTCCGGCAAATTTCAGGTTCTCGATTTGTCCACTTTTTAGCAAAGGTCATGCAAATTTTCCGTGAATTTCGGCATGACTTGTGCTACAAACTAGGACATATCGAGTGCCCGTGATTTTCCGCACCAGGAAGGAGTCAACATTCCTGCAAAACAATAGGCCTTTTTTATGTCATTATTCATTTTGTTAGGTCTAGAATTAATTGACTAGATTTAATCATATGAAACATGGCTAGCAACGATGAAGGACAGGGTTCTGGTGATTGCGACGACGCCTACCGGGCGGCAGACGAATTTTTTAGCCTTACCGACGATCAACCGATGTTATTGCTGGGCCCACCGGTGGCATCCGGGACTGAGACCGACACGCAGACCGACACTCAGACTCAGACCGGCATCGAGACCCGCGCTGAGACTGGGACCGGCGCTGCCTCGGGGAGCGGATCCGGTGTAGAACCGAAAGCAAAGAGGCAACGGGTTCCTAACAAACTCAGGACTACTAGAGTGGTGGTCACGGAGGTGGACGACAGCAATTTTGAGCCAACGGCGCCCGAGGAAGCGCGTCGATGCTACGGCAATCAAATAGGCTGCATCGTATGGACAACCGCCACCATCAACGATGAGAAACTACAGAAGATAGAAAATATGAGGAGCTCCCTCCTAAAGAAGTTTCACCAGATATTCTTGTTCCCGGGCCGGAATGAGAAGGATTATAAAGATCCAGATGAGGACCCGACAATGAAGAGGATAAACAAACACGCCATGACCAAGTTTAGCGACACGTTGGCCGCCTGGAAAAATCGAGTGAAAGCAAGGATCATCAACAAGAAGGAACCCTACTCCGAGATTGTAAAGGATAATCCGACAATCACGGAAGAGCAGTTTCAAATATTCAAGGAGGCTTGCGATGCCAAAAAAAGTCTAAGTACATGAAGGGGCTTCAAGAGAGGAACTTTGGGAGCCATCGCCTGGGAAGCCGTGGTTATGGCGGAAAGAGGTCCAAATGGGCCAAGGAGGACGCGGAAGCCGCGAGTCTGGGCATCCCAGACCCCTTGGCGGAGTTCACCGTCCCGCAGGAGCGTGACGTCCTCAGGGCCCGGCACCGTTGGGACCCAGTGAAAAAGGTTTACGAGACAACACCGGTCATTACGGAGTTCATGAGACTGCTGGTAATTTTAGTTTCTGATCAATTTGACTGCACACATTAGTCATATTTGTAAACGATCGTTGTGCCTTTTGCAGAGAGAGCAGCACATGATTGCGGCCGAAAGCGACTCGCCGTCTGAGGCATTGGCGAGGCCCAAGTGGGACACTCCATTCAACCGGGCGTTGAACATATTGAAACAACAACCGGTGGATACTCGACCGTCGTATGGACACGTGCACGGTGTCGGAGACGGCGCCACGTGGAAGAAGTACTACCGTAAGACCACGGAGGAGAGAAAGGAAAGACGGAGGTTAAATGAAGAAAACATCGACAAGAGGGTTGAGATTGCGGTTGAGAAGAAATCAACTCAGACAGTCGCAACAGCGGTAGCTGCCGCAAAACAGGTGGCTGTAGATATTTCTACCACTTTGGTTCCGGCCGTTTTCAATTGGACCAGGCAAAATCCAGAAAAAAATGCAGCGGACTTTCCCCTTGCTGACTTCTTGGCGGGGAGCAGCTCGACTAGTGTTGCACCAGCACCTGCAGCTGCACCTGCTCCCGCACCGGCTCCCGCATCGGACGTGCTAGGTGGTGCTTCATCTTTGGCTGATCTCGACGCCCTCACGGTATCTGTCACACCGGCCCCCTTCAATATAAATGTATAATCTCCCGTTTTCGTTGCCTTTCGGATGTCTCACGTCGCAGACTTTTCTTTGCAGGCCGACGAAACCCCGTGCACCATATTGTACACCATCGGCGACCAGAAGGTGGACGTGGGAAAGGCGACGATAATGGAGCCGAAAGAACCATTGTTCCACAGCCGGCCGATCCCCCCGAACGTCTTCAAGGTTTTCGTGACCAGTGTCAAACCGGGCCACGAGAATTTGCCTCCTCCAGTACTACTGGGGGATGACGATGAGACACCGCGGTGGCTTGGTGATTGTTGCAGTGCTGGGCGGGTCCTGTTGTGGCCAAAGAGTCTGCTTCGTCTGGAGGCGGCCGGGAGCACACCCACGAGCACGCAGCCTCAGCAAGGTATGAACATCAACACCCCACCTACCCAATTAGCGTCGGGTGTCGGGTTGGGTGATAGCGGACGGGGTAAGGAGGAGGCTCCATTAGTCGCTGATGACGTCGCCATGGATGAGGATGAGGACGACGATGACGCTGCTGAACAGTATGTCTATACTGGCGCCTCCTCAGGGTTTGAGCGTCATGAGTCGGTGCCTGAATTGCCGTCTCAACATATTATGGACGACCTTCCGGACCGTATAGATATCCCCGATGCGAATAAATGACATATCTCCGGTCAACCAATCCTACCTGCAACAGCGCTACGGGCCAGATTCGGCGATCTAAAGAGACTTCATGACGATGTGCTGCGGGTAGAGAAAGACCTCATCGCCTCGAAAGATCCAGGATACTCACTCTACGTGGTTAACGTTCCGCGGCAAATGTCGTACGTCGACAACTTCCCTGCGGATAAGTTCTTCCTCCCATTCGATTACATATTCGACATGTTTCACGTGAAGAAGCTGGATTTTTACGTTTGTCCGCCTTTATGCCTTGCACATGAACTACATCATCGGGGTTGAGCAGATATCTCATATCTGTGTCGCTGACCCGTACTACATGCACGAGGGCTTCTTGGGAGTCTGCACAAAGCACCGTGAATACGCGAGGGATTACATCGCCAGTTTCATGCTCGCCAATAAGGACAAGGTGGCGATTCTCATGCCTTATCATCCCGTTTAAGTCATCCGCGCTGCTATCCTTCCTTCGATTTCAATCATTCATTTGCACAGTGGAGGCTAATTAATTTGAGGACTTATTTTGCGCAGTGGCGGGCGCGCCGTCCTCATCATCCTCTACCCCTGATTCTCCCACGCTCTTTACTTGGACTCGTCGAAGAACATTCACAAAAAGGATTACACCCACATCAAGGATGTTCTCGACAGTGCTATGTATTACTACCAATCAATGGGTGGAGAGGTCAGGGACAAGAAGATAAGGGGCGGCAGGGTCGCCTTCGGCCATAAGACCGACTTTTGCTGCATCCAGCAACCGAACGATTCTCTTAATGATGGATTCTATGTCCTACACCACATGCTGGAGTACAGACGGGATCACCAGAACCTTCGCATGGCACCTTCTTCTGGCGATGCCCATATTCTGCAATGGGCAAAGGACATAGGAGATATCGAGGATCATCGACTTCGAGCTGAGTTCTATAACATCTAGCGCGAACTTGCCCAAATCATCATGAAGGAGGTCGTCGGAAAAACAGGGATGTTCTACAGAGAAGGACAAATGTCGCGGGAAGACGTCCGAACATGGATAGCCTCTCAGCGTCTCGACCTGAAGACTTCCACTACGCTCGGGGACTATCTCCCTGACTTGGATGGATGGAACGACATGTTGGAGTGATTTTCGATATATGACAATGTGTCCGTTTAGTCCACACTTTCCGTATGACAAAACTTTGAGTTATGCATGGTGAAACTTTATTTGTGATGTAATTAAACCGTCCTCCTCCTCGACTAGCAAAAATCACTCTAGTTAGGGCATTTTGGGGTACGATGAACTTTGTTATTTATGCTTATGATATGTTGTTTCTATTTTTGCCAAGTCTGTCTCTTTCTGTTGCTCAACTATATATGTTGCATATCATCGACTCATGTGATGATGCAGGTGCATAGATCATAGATGGCGAAGAAGTGCTACGTCAGGAGTATATATACGACAAGTGGCCGGAGTGTCAGGCCCTTCCGGTTTCCGAGCGACAGGCACTAGTTAGTTTAGGTTCACGCTAATGCGAGAGAGTGATATGAACTCATGTTCTCAAAGTGATAGCTCTTCTCGTGTATATCATTGTTTAGATGGATGACGATGTATTTGCATATCATTCGAGACTTGTATCGCTATTTTCGAGATGATGACGAGAGACCACTTTGTGTTAGATGATGATTATGATGACGACATGATTTGATGAGACTAATTGTATGTATATGCTATGATTACATTTGTATGTGTATGATATGCTAAAGATTATTGTATAAAGACTATTCAAATATAAAACAAATATGCAGGAAAAAAACCAATAAATAAACTAGTAGTAGCGAGGGGGGAAATTTAGCAGTAGTGCCGCATTATCAGTAGCGCGTCCCAGCAAACAGCGCTACAGATAATATCAGTAGCGCCCTTTCCCAAAGAGCGCTACAGCTATTCATGTATAGCAGTAGCGTGCTGCTATACGTTAGCTGTAGCGCCTTATTAGTAGCGCTGGTACCCGCGCTACTGAGAGACCCAAAACCCTCGCTGCTGCTAGGCTTTTCCCTAGTAGTGATCGTACATGCTTGCAAGACTCCTAAGACCATCGCACATCGTGCTGATGGAATTTGACGAAGAGATGCTTGCTTCTAGGCAGTGGAGCTCTTGCTCGACTTTGGTCTCACTGACGTGAGGCCTAGAAGGCAAACTTATCGATCTTTGGTGGAAAGCCATATCTGAGCTTGAGCTTATCGCTGTCTTGTGGTGGATGGGAGGAGGAGAAGCAGAAAATAAGAGCTTCTGGTTTGATGTATCTACCGTTCCGCTGCCGCCTATTTATACAGAAGATGTGTACAGCTGTGCCGTAGCATCTGATTGGTAGACATGAAGAATCATGCCATTGCATCTCCCACATGTTGTCTGCTATGCCTTGAGATCTCACAACACTAAAGTCTTGTCATGTTTAGTACATTGTTTTCTGTGCCTACAGTCCTTGAGATGAGTCATCACATTATCTTGTTCCAGCAATTGGCAGCAAGAACCAATGAAAAAGATGCGGTTTAGTCTGACGGTGGGTCTTGGCATAATTGCACGCCCATGCCATTATTTAATGGATCGCTAACCTAGCAATTAGCTGTAACATGCCTTTTAATAAGGTATTTTCCTTGGTGGGCACTGCTGTGTATCACAAGTTAGAGCCTCGACGGTCGGAGCATGTTTAGGCCACGGAAACAAGATTCATGTTTGTGGTTCAGCGTGTTATCCCCATTTTTTCAGTTTGAGGCTTTCAGCCACCCACCGTGTGAGTAGCATGACAATTTCATATCTAACCACTACACAGACAAGCTTTTGTTCTGTGTCTCTTTTTTTTCAATGTTTTTGTACAATCCAATTCCCTCTTAGTTGTACTAACTTATTCTCGGACATCCGTATCTTTACATAGGTGAATTTTGAAATAACAAATAAGCATAAAAAGAATCGGTTGTTCTTTGTGTATTATTTCTCGAAAAGGGTTCTTTGTATACTATTTCTCGAAATAGACAAAAACTTTGCGCAATGGCAAGTCTGGATTACGTCTTGCTCAGATTATTATTTATCCGGTGAACATGCAAAAAGCTTGGTTCCAGGGTAAATGTTTTTTTTCTTCAATGCATAAATGATATAGATGTCAATGATGTTTAGAATTTGAGGGCACTAATTATGCCAGACTGCCCAGCCATGTGGTGGTGGTGGACAATAAAATTGATTGATTCTGCCAAGTACAAGTTGAGGCCATTTGACTTTGAGTTGGCATGTTTCTTGCATAAGGAACAAGATTCACTAACCATGGGCTTCAAAATAGACTATACTGGGATCACAAACACATCTTCAAGGAAGAAATGGGCAAATGGATCAAAACTTTTCTTTCTCTATCTATGGTACCATGTACATTTGTACAGTATAGTGTATACATATGGGAAAATTGCAAGAAGATCGGCTATTCCTTAAAAGGCGGATGCTGATCGGGGCGTCAAGAGTTACTCAGGAGTATCTATGAGCTAAGGATGTTGAGTAGAGAAACTCTACTCTGGACTAATTTCCTGAACAGAAGTTCTGCTCCGCTCTTGAGATCGCCGATACTGCACTCTAGCCCTGACAATTGCTCCTCCTTGCAAACAACTGCCTTCTTTTTATGAAATGCCTTGGAAACAAGAGACTGTTTAGGCATTTCGATTTGCTTCGACAAGAGATGGAGTGTGGACTCCAGCAGTGACACAGAGATCTCTCTGGCCTTGGCCAACAGCATGACCATGCTACAATCTGCAGGAGCCTTGTTCGCGGTCTTCTTGAAAAGATTCTTCGACTTCTTCACCAAGCGGGTGTAGGATTGGATCTTGGCCTGAGTAGTTGCGTCATCACCTTTCCTTAGAGCCACTTGCAGCTCTTGGATGATGGCCTTCATCTCGACGAAGATCTCTTGCAGGGCGCTGCAGAGATCTAGCAGCTCAAGAGAACCGTCCATTTCTCCATCCAACATGCTCCTCTGCTGGGAGGAGCAAACTTGGTTGCTTGGTAGGCACATGATTTCTTCAAGACCATTGTAGATGTTTGCAAGAGTCCTGAGACCATCGCACATCGTGCTGATGGAATTGGAGGAAGAGATGCTTGCTTCTAGGCTTTGGAGCTCTTGCTTGACTTCGGTCTCACTGACGTGAGGCCTAGAAGGCAAACTTGTCGACCTTTGGTGGAAAGCCATGTCTGAGCTTGAAGATTTGCTCTGTATTGTGGTCGAAGAGAGGAGGAAGAAAGAAGAGCTTCTAGTTTGATGCATCTACCATTCTGCTGACGCCTATTTATACAGAAGATATGAGTACAGCTGTGCTGCATCATCTGATTAGTAGACATGAAGAATCATGCCATTACATCAGCCTAGAGATCTGGGAGAAGCATAGAGATCCCGACACTAAAGTCGTCTCATGTTCACTGTGTCATGTTCCACTAATTGGCAGCAAGGACTAATTAAGAATGGTATAGTTTGATGATGGATCTTCACATAGTTGCATGCTCAAGCTATCATTTTAGTGGAATCTTGTCAGTTCAAGCGCTGAGAGTTTGTCCCCCGTCTTCAAGGCAAGTTTATGCCGCTCTGCTGTCTTGTTATATTTCATACATTTATTATGAATGAGTATATGGGCCTGTCGAAAGTGTCTTAATTATCAGGGGCAAACTTGCATACGAGGATCAATTTTTTGTGTGTGTTAGATGATGTGCATTATCATGTGCATGATGACTAGCCGTCTTCGTGCTTAGCCGCTGGCATGCTGTAGCCGTGTCTTAGTCGGTAGTGGTAAACTCATCTGCACGAGGGTGTCGACATGTGGTTTTGTCTTGCTGGTATAAGGAGTCATTGACTTCATCCGCATGTTACAGCGTTGTGCTATCTGGTTCTGCTAACAGCAGTTGTCCAACCTTACATTCTTGACTCTTCATAACATCGCTGGCATGCTGTAGTAATGCTAACAAATGTAGAGGTGTTCAAGTGCACAAACTTCTTTGTGGCCCAAAAATGCTTACATTATCTGTGAATTGATATTAAGCGTGCGTTGGGGTGCCAACTTGAGTTGTAATCTCCGTGAGCAGAAGAGGGGGCTCCTCAAATCCATCCAGGCCCTAGACCTTCGGGCAGAGTCTCCAGGCCTTTCCCCTGACGAGTGGCCCCTTGGATATGATCTAGAGGACCAGCTGACGGTGATCTACACAGATGAGGAGGCTTTCTGGCGCCAGCGAGGCACCCAGCATTGGGTCTTGCTTGGTGATGCCAACACGGCATACTTCCAGGCCATTGCAAACGGCTGACGTCGCCGGAACACCATCCCCCTCTTATGGGATGGGGAGACCCTCCTCCAATGCCCTGCTGAGATTCGCGCCCACGTTGACGGCTTTTTCAAAGCCCTATTCTCGCCCTCCCCTCGGGGAGGGTTGTCGTTGGACCGTCCTTCTGGGATACCCACCAGCGCGTCTCCAGCGCGGAGAACGCAGCGCTCACTGCCCCGTTCTTTGAGGACTAGGTTTGGGCGGCCATCAAGGGGATGAATCCTGCTTCCGCCCCCGGCCCTAATGGCTCCCCATGAAATTCTTCTAGACCTTCTGGGATGTGATTAAGCCGGAGGTGACGGCCCTGTTCGAAGAATTCTATGTGGGAACCATTGACCTCTCCCACCTCAACTATGGGATCATTACCCTCATCCCCAAGGTGGCGGGGCCTCCCACATCTGCTAGATCCGGCCGATCACGGTAATCAACGTGATCGTCCGTATCCTGGCTAAGGGGTACGCCAATAGGGTGACCCTGTTAGCTGACCGCATCACTCATCCTAATCAATCGACCTTCATTCACGGCCGATTTATCTTGGATGGAGTCTTGGTCTTCCATGAGGTCATGCACGAGGTGTGCACTAGGCGGCAGCGTGAGGTCTTCTTGAAGATTGACTTCCACAAGGCGTATGACACCGTCTCCTGGGCCTTCCTCCGGGAAGTGCTCCTCCGGAAGGGCTTTGATGACCGATGGGTTACCTGGGTTATGCAGATGGTCTCATCTGGTCGGACCGCGATTAACATCAATGGGGAGGCTGGTCCGTACTTCCCCACACTATGTGGGGTTAGACAAGGGGACCCCTTTTCCCCCTTCTTGTTCAACATGGTGATCGACGCCCTTGCTACCATCCTCGATAAGGCCAAGGTGGCCGGCCATATTCGTGGGGTTGATCCTCATCTGGTGGGAGGGGGAGGGGTCTCCCTCCTGCCATATGTTGATGATACTATTATCATGGTGGAAGGCTCTTACGATGACATAGTCAACCTCAAGTTTCTCCTCCTGTGCTTTTAGCAGATGTGTGGGCTTAAGATCAACTTTGACAAGAGCGAAGTGATGATCCTTGGCTACTCTCCTTACGAGCCCCAACTCATTGCCGACAACCTTAACTGCTAGCTTGGGTCCTTCCCCACCGTACCTCCTACCTGGGGGTACCCATTAGTGACTTGCGCCTCTCCGTCGTGGACTTGAGGCCTATGATGACTAAGCTCCAACATCGGATCGAGTCGTGGCAAGGCAGGTGGCTGTCCAAGGCGGCCAGGACCGTGCTCATCAACTCGTGGCAAGGCAGGTACCTGTTCATGATGAGCTTCTATAGTCTCCATGAAACCCTGCACCACGAGATTGCCAAGTACCAGTCTAGATTTTACTGGGTTGGCGAGGGCGATAAGCAAAAATACCACATGGTCAGCTGGCCCGGCATCTGCAAGCCTCGAGACCAGGGAGGTCTGGGGATCATGTCGTCCAAGCGTATGAACATCCCTTTGCTGACTAGATGGCGGTGGAGGATTGTCAATGGTGACGGCGGTCTTTGGCTTGACATCATCAGGAACAAGTACCTTCGGGGCCAGCCGCTGGCCTTCTGTCAATGCTCTGGAGGTTCTCAGTTCTGGCAATCAATCATCCAGTTGCTTCATGTCCTCCGCATTGGATCTTCCATCTCGATTGGGTCCGGGTCCGCTACGCTGTATTGGTATGATAGATGGCCTACAGACTTGTCGTTTGTTGTCCTCTTCCCGAACTTATTCTCCATCGCGGTGGAGCCTAGGACTTCGGTTGAGGTCGCCCTTTCGGACTTAGGGTGCCTCGCATTCCGCCGACCCTTTGGTCCCCAGATCTCGCTGATTGGGATGGATGTTGGAATGCATCACCCTCCACACGCCCGATGTCGACAATGACATAGATCGCATGTCTTGGCGCTTGGAACCCTCTACCCACTTTTCCACTAGATCTCTATACCAGGCCATCGCCCCGTCGACGGCCCCTGATGCCCTCACTGCCGTGTGGGTCATTAGGTTGCTGCTCAAGATCAGAATCTTCTTGTGGCAATGGATTAGGGGTCAGGTACCTTTAGGGGTGGAGGTGCTCAAACGCAATGGCCCTGGAGATGGGAATTTGCCCCCTGTGCAACATGATGGAAGACAAGAATCACATCTTTTTCGCGTGTGTTACTGCTCAATTCCTCTGGAGTTGCTTCGCGAAGCCGTCGGCGCTCATTGGTGCCACACCAACGTCCCTGGCCTTTTCGCGAACACTCAGCCCGTCCTTCGTCAGCCCACCACATTAGGTGGCTGACCATCGGGCTGCTCGCATGGACTTTCTGGACTGTCCGCAATAAGCTTGTGATTCAGCGTGTTCCTCTCCGACGTGCCACTGACGCTGTTTTTAAAATGTGTGGTTTCCTGCACACTACTAGAAAAAGGGCTATAGCTAATATGGACATTAATGATGCACCACACTAATGGCATATATAGCAGTGGCACACCATGTGTAGGTGCGCCATTAGTGTCCATATCACTAATGGCGCACCACACACACGGTGCGCCACTACTAACATTTTTTTTATTTTTCCAAAACAAGTAATGGCGCGCCAGTGCATAGTGCGCCATTACTAGTTTTAACTAGTAATGACACACCACACACTCTTTGCGCCACTACTAACAATTTTTTTTTACTTTTTTTTTCAAAACTAGTAATGGTGCACCAGGGTATATTGCATCATTACTAGTTCAAACTAGTAATGGCGCACCACAACCACGGTGCGCCACTACTAACAATTTTTTTTGCAAAACTAGTAATGGCGCACCACGTAACAGGTGCGCCATTAGTAACCAGGGTTACTAATGGCGCATTGTTAGGTGGTGCGCCATTGGTAACCTGAGAGCAGCTAGATATTTTGGACAACCACCTACCACACTCACTTCCCCACTTCATTCTCTCCACCTCCACGTCCAAACTTGTCTCGGCTGTCTCCTCCTCCTCACCTCATTTGCACCATAGCTTCACCCAAATTAAGTGGTTAAATTTCCTTTTTTTTTGATAGGTAAGTAAGGGGAAAGCTTTCTTTATGTTGTAGATCTACTTTTTTCTCCCTCCAACAACGTGCACATGCACTTTTTACGGCCTAGATCTACGTATGTTTGTGGTGTTGCATATGTTTGTGGTGTTGCATATGTTTGTGTTTGCACCGGTATTTGAAATGCGATAGTTGCCAATATTTTGCCGGAATATTGATTCATTTCCGTTTCGAAGAGAATTTGGCACTATGCATTCTTTTTGGTCCTATTTTTAGGCAAAGTCATGCCAAAAAAAATTTTGGTTCTAAAATATCGTTTTGCTCTACCCCGCAGGCGACCATGGTCCGCACGATGACGAAAGGCATCGTGAATAGGTTTCTGAGCTCCGCGAAGGCCGAGATGCTTCAAAAGAACGAGACGGAGATAAGATGTCTGTGTCGAAGATGCAAGCTGAGGAGCCTTATGGACCCGGATTCCGTACAGGTGCGGGACCACCTGCTCTTGCGTGGTTTCATGGATGGCTATCGGTGGCAAGGTGATGAAGATGATTATGAAGTCGTCCATGGGGGCCGGGCAAGAAATGAGGAAGGGCAGCAAGACAACCACGGCGAGGGCGGGCGAGAAGACGAAGAATCTCCAGGACATGATCACGAAGTAGATGTAGTACACAGTCATCATGTAGAAGATGCCGGACATGATGATGAGGAAGATGCCGGAGCAGACGAAGGGCATGATCATGAAGATGAAGATGCCGGAGCAGACGACGATGGACCATCGATGGGCTGGGTGCAGGACCCTCATATTCCAGAGCTGCTTCTCAAGCAAACGGATAACGCAAGAGCTGCCGCCCGAGAGAAAGCCAAGCTGGATCAACTGGAGATATACGTGGTTAGTCCATTGTATGAAGGATGCAGGCCCGAGGATACCCGCCTAAAAGTAACTCTCATGGCTTTGGAGATGAAGGTAAAACACAAAATGACCGACGCATGCTTCGACAAGAACATGTCATTCTGGCACGAACGTCTCCCCAAGGGGAACAAGTGCCCGACCAGTTTTGAGGAGGCGAAGCAAATCGTGTGTCCTCTGGATTTACCGTACGTGAAATACCATGTGTGCATGAACAATTGCATCATTTATCGGGACGAGCACGCGGAGTCTACCATATGTCCGGTGTGCGGCGTCACTCGATACAAGAAGAGGAAGAAAGCTCCTCGAAAAGTGGTGTGGTACTTCCCGATCACTCCTCGTCTGCAGCGGTATTTCACAGACCCTAAGCTAGCAAAGCTCCTGCGTTGGCACGCCGATAGGGAGGAGAAGAAGCGAGAAGATGACGGAAATGATCCGGAGATAAATAAAAAAGACAAGATGTTGAGTCACCCTAAGGATGCGAGCCAGTGGCAAGCGTTGAACTTCGAACACCCAGAATTTGGGGACAATCCAAGGAACATCGTGCTGGGTGCGAGCACCGATGGAGTTAATCCGTTTGGCAGCCAGAGAAGCACACATAGCACCTAGCATGTGTTTGTGTGGATGTACAACCTTCCCCCCCGGTTGTGCATGAAGAGAAAGTACATTCACATGAGTATGCTAATTGAAGGGCCGAAACAACCAGGGAACAACATCAATCTGTATCTGGGGCTGCTGAAAGAGGAGCTAGACACGCTGTGGAAAATGCCAGCCAATACGTGGGACACCGCAGAGAAAGAATATTTCCCTATGAGAGCCGCACTGCTCACGACGGTGCACAACTATCTCGGTTACGGATATGTCGCGGGGCAGGTGGTCCACGGATTTTCTGGATGCGTCAGGTGCATGGATGACACAACGTATCGCCAGCTAGATAGAGATCCCGGGTCTTCGAAAACCGTGTTCATGGGACATCGAAGGTGGCTTCGCGACGATGACTCATGGAGAAAATGCAAGGATCTGTTCGATGGTGAAACCGAACCCCGTAGATGCCCGCGTACGAGGAGCGGCGAGGAAATAGACGAGTTGTTGAACAATTGGAAAGATTGCCCACTGCCGGGAAAGAAGCAAAAGGCGCCAGAGCCGGGAAAGAAGCGAAAGGCGCTAGAGCCGCTGCTGAAGGTATGGAAAACGAGGTCTATTTTCTGGGAATTGTCGTACTGAAAGATCCTCCGTGTGCCTCACAGCCTTGATGTCATGCATATCACGAAGAACGTGTGCGAGAGTCTGCTTGGTACCCTACTCAACATGCCACAGAGGACCAAAGATGGGCCGAAAGCAAGGGCAGACTTGAAATCAATGGGCATCAGGGAGGAGCTTCACGCTAATGATGATGATGATGAGGCGAAGCAGGACACGGAAAGTCGTCACAAAGGCAAAAAGGCCAAGAAGAACGGAAATGACTACCCTCCCGCGTGCTTCACTCTAAGTCAGGAGGAGATCGAGCAGTTTTTCACTTGCCTCGTAGGAGTAAAACTTCCTTACAGTTACGTGGGGAAGATAAGCAGATACCTAGACTCAGCGAAGCAGAAGTTCAGCGGGATGAAGTCTCACGATTGTCACGTGCTGATGACGCAGATACTTCCAGTTGCAATCCGTTGGATCATGGACGCGCACGTCCGTGAAACGCTATTTGGCCTATGCAACTTTTTCAACGTCATCTCTCGGAAGTCGGTTGGCGTGAGGCAACTCAAAAGGCTACAAGAAGAGATCGTGGTGATACTATGCGAGCTTGAGATGTACTTCTCGCCCGCATTCTTCGATGTTATGGTGCATCTGCTGGTCCATATCGTGGAGGATATCATCCAACTCGGGCCGACGTTCCTGCACAGCATGATGCCGTTCGAAAGGATGAATGGTGTCATCAAAGGATACGTTCGCAACATGTCACGTCCAGAGGAAATCATAGCCAGGGGCTTTCTGACCGAAGAGTGCATCTCCTACTGCATGAATTATCTAGGCATTGAGAACCCCGTTGGTCTGCCCGTCAATAGGCACCTCAGCAGGCTCGCTGGATGGGGTCACCACGATGGTCGACGCAAAATGCATGTCGATTTCGAGGGTCGACTCGCCGACTTTGAAAGAGCAAACCTAGTAGCGCTACAACACATAGACATGGTCGATCCTTGGGTGGTAGAGCACAAAACCTTTATTGAGAAGACGTACAATGACCGAGGCCAATAGAGGACGGACGGAGATATAATCAAAGAGCACAACTCATGTTTCACGCGTTGGTTCAAGGAGAAGCTTCTGTCGTACCTTTACATGAGGATTCTTACGCGAAAGAAAAACTCATATTCGCCTTGTCACAGGGCGCCGAGCACAAACTGATGACCTATGAGGCGTACGATATCAACGGCTACACATTCTACACCGAGGACAAGGACATGAAGAGTGATGGTTATCAGAACTCCGGGGTAACGATGGAATCCTACACCGGTAACGACAAGTACAGATACTACGGAAGGATCGAGGAGATCTGGGAGCTGAGCTACGCTGGAGAGAAGGTCGAGATGTTTCGTGTCAGATGGGCCAAGAGCGTCCTAAAAGAAGACCGGTATTTCATCACCATGGTTATACCCGAAGCCAAATCCAAGACCGCGGGCGCAAACGTCACCGCAAAAAATGAGCCATGGGTACTGGCTTGCCAAGTGGACCAATGCTTCTTCATTACCGACCCGTCAAAGTCCAGTCATGTTGTCATGAGGAGAGGCAAAAGGAAGATCATCGAAATGGATGGAGTCGCCAATGAGCAGCACTTCGACAAGTACGGCGACCCGAAGATGGAACATGACGACGACGATGAAGCGCCATACACCACAAGAAGAAGCAGGACCACCCTAACTGAAGGACATCCATTCAAGAGAAGAACTCCATTTGCGAAAAAGAAGGGCAAGAAGATTGTGATAAGATAGCTAGCTAAGATCGATTGTATTTAACTTGTAGTCTTCATTTCTCGATTGTATTTCGACATATTGAAATGATATTTCTTCTGTTCTAGTCCTTCATAAATATTTATTTATGTTTATTCTGGTATTGCATTTCTAACTCACAAAAAGTATTGAATTTGTTAATATTTTTTGAACTCATGAATATTTTTAAATTTCATGGGCACTTTTTGAATTCATGAATATTTTTTCATATTTGATGATATTTTTTATATTCATAAATGTTTTACCAATTCACAAATGAATGCAACTAAAAATCCAAAAAATGATGATATTTTCAAATAACAAATTTGATGATATTTTTTCATATTCCTAATTATTTTCAAATAACAAATTTGATGATATTTTTCACATTCATAAATGTTTTCAAATTTGATCATCATTTTCTAAAAAGATATTAGATGCAACTAAAAATACAAAAAAATTTAGTAATGGCGCACCAGGGAAGGTGCGCCATTGCTATCAGGGTACTTATGGCGCACCCCTAGGAGGTGCGCCATTGGTATACAAATTTTTATGATATTTTTTCAAATATTTTCAAATAAGAAATTTGATGATATTTTTTCATATTCATAAATATTTTCAAATAACAAATTTGATGATATTTTTCACGTTCATAAATGTTTTCAAATTTGATCGTCATTTTCTAAAAACATATTAGATGCAACTAAAAATCCAAAAAAAAAGGTTAGTAATGGCGCACCAGGGGAAGGTGCGCCATTGCTATCAAAGTACTTATGGCACACCCCTAGGAGGTGCGCCATTGCTAACCTTCCCCCTCGCTAACCCTCCCTCGCCAGATCCCCCTCGCCCGCTCTCGCTCTCCACCGCCGCCGAGCAAACCCCCCGCACACGTTCTCCACCGCCGCCGACGACCCCCCGCACCCGACGACCCCCGCGCCCGCTCTCTACCGCCGCCGGAGTTGCCGCCGGAGCACTAGGAGGAGGAGTCCTTCTTCTTCCTCCAGTCGTCGCCATCTCGTGGTCGCCACCGTCTTTCCGGTCCACCTCGGCCTTCACCGAGCCTGCCATGATCTCCGCGGTGAGTCCCTCACCCGTTCCCCCCTTCGATCCGCCTCCATAGGCCACCGTAATCCCCCGTCGTCGACCTCGCGCTCACCCCACAGCCGGCCCGTGCCCCCGGGCTCCTCTGCCGCGCCCCGGCGCACGCCCTCCCCACTGCTCCTGCCCTTGGGCATGATGGGGAACGTAGTAATTTCAAAATTTTCCTACGCACACGCAAGATCATGGTGATGCATAGCAACGAGAGGGGAGAGTGTTGTCTACGTACCCTCGTAGACCGAAGCGGAAGCGTTGACACAACATAGAGGAAGTAGTCATACGTCCTCCCGATCCGACCGATCCAAGCACCGTTACTCCGGCGCCTCCGAGTTCTTGACACACGTACAGCTCGATGACGTTCTCCGGGCTCCGATCCAGCAAAGTTCTCGGGGAAGAGTTTCGTTAGCACGACGGCGTGGTGACGATCTTGATGAACTACCGACGCAGGGCTTCGCCTAAGCACTGCGACAATATGACCGAGGTGGAATATGGTGGAGGGGGGCACCGCACACGGCTGAGAAACGATCACGAAGATCAACTTGTGTGTCTTGGGGTGCCCCCTTGCCCCCGTATATAAAGGAGCAAGGGGGAGGCCGGCCGGCCCTATGGGGTGCGCCAAAGAGAGGGGGAGTCCTCCACCTAGTGGGAGTAGGACTCCCCTTTCCTAGTCCAACTAGGAAGAGAGGGGGGAAGGAAAGAGAGGGAGAGGGAGAGGGAAAGGGGGGCCGCCCCCCCCCTCTAAGTCCAATTCGGACTCCCCATGGGGGGGGGGGCGCCACCTCCTGGCCGCAGCCCTCTCTCTCCCCTCGGGCCCAATAAGGCCCATTACTTCCCCGGGGGGTTCCGGTAACCCCTCCAGCACTCCGGTTTTATCCAAAACGACTCGGAACCATTCCGATGTCCGAATATAGTCGTCCAATATATCAATCTTTACGTCTCGACCATTCTGAGACTCCTCGTCATGTCCGTGATCTCATCCGGTACTCTGAACTAACTTCAGTATATCAAAATGCATAAACTCATAATAACTGTCATCGTAACGTTAAGCGTGTGGACCCTACGGTTCGAGAACAGTGTAGACATGACTGAGACAAATCTCTGGTCAATAACCAATAGCGGGACCTGGATGCCCATATTGGCTCCTACACATTCTACGAAGATCTTTATCGGTCAGACCGCATAACAACATACGTTGTTCCCTTTGTCATCGGTATGTTACTTGCCCGAGATTCGATCGTCGGTATCCAATACCTAGTTCAATCTCGTTACCGGCAACTCTCTTTACTCGTTCCGTAATACATCATCTTGCAACTATCTTATTGGTTGCAATGCTTGCAAGGCTTATGTGATGTGCATTACCGAGAAGGCCCTGAGATACCTCTCCGACATTCGGAGTGACAAATCCTAATCTCGAAATACGCCAACTAAACAAATACTTTCGGAGACACCTGTAGAGCTCCTTTATAATCACCTAGTTACGTTGTGACGTTTGGTAGCACACAAAGTGTTCCTACGGTAAACGGGAGTTGCATAATCTCATAGTTAAAGGAACATGTATAAGTCATGAAGAAAGCAATAGCAACATACTAAACGATCAGGTGCTAAGCTAATGGAATGGGTCATGTCAATCAGATCATTCAAGTAATGATGTGACCTCGTTAATCAAATAACAACTCTTTGTTCATGGTTAGGAAACATAACCATCTTTGATTAATGAGCTAGTCAAATAGAGGCATACTAGTGACACTCTGTTTGTCTATGTATTCACACATGTATTATGTTTCCGGTTAATACAATTCTAGCATGAATAATAAACATTTATCATGAAATAAGGAAATAAATAATAACTTTATTGTTTCCTCTAGGGCATATTTCCTTCAGTCTCCCACTTGCACTAGAGTCAATAATCTAGTTCACATCGCCATGTGATTTACCAGCAATAGTTCACATCACCATGTGATTAACACCCATAGTTCACATTGATATGTGATCAACACCCAAAGGGTTTACTAGAGTCAGTAATCTAGTTCACATCGCTATGTGATTAACACCCAAAGAGTACTAAGGTGTGATCATGTTTTGCTTGTGAGAGAAGCTTAGTCAACGGGTCTGCCAAAATTCAGATCCGTATGTATTTTGCAAATTTCTATGTCTACAATGCTCTGCACGGAGCTACTCTAGCTAATTGCTCCCACTTTCAATATGTATCTAGATTGAGACTTAGAGTCATCTAGATTAGCGTCAAAACTTGCATCGACGTAACCTTTTACGACGAACCTTTTTGTCACGTCCATAATCAAGAAACATATCCTTATTCCACTAAGGATAATTTTGACCGCTGTCCAGTGATCTACTCCTAGATCACTATTGTACTCCCTTGGCAAAATCAGTGTAGGGTATACAATAGATCTGGTACACAGCATGGCATACTTTATAAAAACTATGGCTGAGGCATAGGCAATGACATTCATTCTCTTTCTATCTTCTGCCGTGGTCGAGCTTTGAGTCTTACTCAATTTCACACCTTGTAACACAGACAAGAACTCTTTCTTTGACTGTTCCATTTTGAACTACTTCAAAATCTTTGTCAAGGTATGTACTCATTGAAAAAACTTATCAAGCGTCTTGATCTATCTCTATAGATCTTGATACTCAATATGTAAGCAGCTTCACCGAGGTCTTTCTTCGAAAAACTCCTTTCAAATACTCCTTTATGCTTTGCAGAATAATTCTACATTATTTCCGTTCAACAATATGTCATACACATATACTTATCAGAAATGTTGTAGTGCTCCCACTCACTTTCTTGTAAATACAGGCTTCACCGCAAGTCTGTATAAAACAATATGCTTTGATCAACTCATCAAAGAGTATATTCCAACTCCGAGATGCTTGCACCAGTTCACAGATGGATCGCTGGAGCTTGCACATTTTGTTAGCACCTTTAGGATTGACAAAACCGGCTGGTTGCATCATATACAACTCTTCTTTAATAAATCCATTAAGGAATGCAGTTTTGTTTATCCATTTGCCAGATTTCATAAAATGCGGCAATTACTAACATGATTCAGACAGACTTAAGCATAGATACGAGTGAGAAACTCTCATCGTAGTCAACACCTTGAACTTGTCGAAAAACCTTTTGCGACAATTCTAGCTTTGTAGATAGTAACACTACTATCAGCGTCTGTCTTCCTCTTGAAGATCCATTTATTTTCTATGGCTTGCCGATCATCGGGCAAATCCATCAAAGTCCATACTTTGTTCTCATACATGGATCATATCTCAGATTTCATGGCCTCAAACCATTTCGCGGAATCTGGGCTCATCATCGCTTCCTCATAGTTCACAAGTTCGTCATGGTCTCTAGTGCGGATCTCACTCTGGTTTACCTACGAGATTCGGTAGTAACTTGATCTGAAGTTACATGATCATCATCATTAGCTTCCTCACTAATTGGTGTAGTAGTCACAGGAACAGATTTCTGTGATGAACTACTTTCCAATAAGGGAGAAGGTACAATTACATTATCAAGTTCTACTTTCCTCCCAATCACTTCTTTCGAGAGAAACTCCTTCTCTAGAAAGGATCCATTCTTAGCAACAAATGTCTTGCCTTTGGATCTGTGATAGAAGGTGTACCCAACGGTTTCCTTTGGGTATCCTATGAAGACATATTTCTCCGATTTTGGTTTGAGCTTATCAGGATGAAACTTTTTCATATCAGCATCACAACCCCAAACTTTAAGAAACGACAACTTTGGTTTCTTGCTAAACCACAGTTCATATAGTGTCGTCTCAACGGATTTAGATGGTGCCCTATTTAACGTGAATGCAGCTGTCTCTAATGCATAACCCCAAAACAATAGTGGTAAATCGGTAAGAAACATCATAGATTGCACTATATCCAATAAAGTACGGTTATGACGTTCGGACACACCATTATGCTGTGGTGTTCCAGGTGGCATGAGTTTGTGAAACTATTCCACATTTTTAAATTGAAGGCCAAACTCGTAACTCAAATATTTTACCTCTGCGATCATATCGTAGAAACTTTTATTTTTGTTACGATGATTCTCCACTTCACTCTGAAATTCTTTGAACTTTTCAAATGTTTCAGACTAGTGTTTCATTAAGTAGATATACTCATATATGCTCAAATCATCTGTGAAGGTCAGAAAATAATGATACCCGCCGCGAGCCTTAACACTCATTGGATCGCATACATCCGTATGTGTTATTTCCAACAAGTCAGTTTCTCGCTCCATTGTTCCGGAGAACGGAGTTTTAGTCATCTTGCCCATAAGGCATGGTACGCAAACATCAAGTGATTCATAATCAAGTGATTCCAAAATCCCATCAGCATGGAGTTTCTTCATGCGCTTTACACCAATATGACCTAAACGGCGGTGCCACAAATAACTTGCACTATCATTATTAACTTTGCATCTTTTGTCTTCAGTATCATGAATATGTGTATCACTAGGATCGAGATCAAACGAACCATTTTCATTGGGTGTGTAACCATCTAAGGTTTTATTCATGTAAACAGAACAACAATTTATTCTCTTACTTAAATGAATAACCGTATTGCAATAAACATGATCAAATCATATTCATGCTCAACGCGAACACCAAATAACACTTATTTAGGTTCAACACTAATCCCGAAAGTATAGGGAGTGTGCGATGATGATCATATCAATTTTGGAACCACTTCAAACACACATCGTCACTTCATCCTTAACTAGTCTCTGTTCATTCTGTAACTCCCGTTTCGAGTTACTACTCTTAGCAACTGAACCAGCATCAAATGCCGAGGGGTTGCTATAAACACTAGTAAAGTACACATCAATAACATGTATATCCAATATACCTTTGTTCACTTTGCCATTCTTCTTATCCACCAATTACTTTGGGTAGTTCCACTTCCAGTGACCAATCCCTTTGCAGTAGAAGCACTTAGTCTCAGGCTTAGGACCAGACTTGGGCTTCTTCACTTAAGTAGCAACTTGATTGCTGTTTTTCTTGAAGTTCCCCTTCTTCTTCCCTTTGCCCTTTTCTTGAAACTAGTGATCTTGTCAACCATCAACACTTGATGTTTTTCTTGATTTCTACCTTCGTTGATTTCAGCATCACGAAGAGCTTGGGAATTACTTTCATCATCCCTTGCATATTATAGTTCATCACGAAGTTCTACTAACTTGGTGATGGTGACTAGAGAATTCTGTCAATCACTATCTTATCTGGAAGATTAACTCCCACTCGATTCAAGCGATTGTAGTACCCAGACAATCTGAGCACGTGCTCACTAGTTGAGCGATTCTCCTCCATCTTTTAGCTGTAGAACTTGTTGGAGACTTCATATCTCTCAACTCGGGTTTTTGCTTGAAATATTAACTTCAACTCCTGGAACATCTTATATGCTCCATGATGTTCAAAACGTCTTTGAAGTCCTGATTCTAAGCTGTTAAGCATGGTGCACTTAAACTATCAAGTAGTCATCATATTGAGCTAGCCGAACGTTCATAACGTCTGCATCTGCTCCTGCAATAGGTCCGTCGCCTAGCGGTGCATCAAGGACATAATTCTTCTGTGCAGCAATGAGGATAAACCTCAGAACACGGATCCAGTCCGCATCATTGCTACTAACATTTTTCAACACAATTTTCTCTAGGAACATATCAAAATAAACATATGAAAGCAACAACGCGAGCTATTGATCTACAACATAGATATGCTAATACTACCAGGACTAAGTTCATGATAAATTAAAGTTCAATTAATCATATTACTTAAGAACTCCCACTTAGATAGACATTTCTCTAATCCTCTAAGTGATCACGTGATCCAAATCAACTAAACCATGTCCGATCATCACGTGAGATGGAGTAGTTTCAATGGTGAACATCACTATGTTGATCATATCTACTATATGATTCACGCTCGACCTTTCGGTCTCCGCGTTCCGAGGCCATATCTGTTATATGCTAGGCTCGTCAAGTTAAACCTGAGTATTCCGCGTGTGCAACTGTTTTGCACCCGCTGTATTTGAACGTAGAGCCTATCACACCCGATCATCACGTGGTGTCTCAGCATGAAGACCTTTCGCAACGGTGCATACTCAGGGAGAACACATTACTATGATAATTTAGTGAGAGATCATCTTATAATGCTACCGTCAATCAAAGCAAGATAAGATGCATAAAAAGATAAACATCACATGCAATCAATATAAGTGACATGATATGGCCATCATCATCTTGTGCTTGTGATCTCCATCTCCGCACCACCATCATGATCACCATCGTCACCGGCGCGACACCTTGATCTCCATCGTAGCATCGTTGTCGTCTCGCCAATCTTATGCTTCTACGACTATCGCTACCGCTTAGTGATAAAGTAAAGCATTACAGGGCGATTGAATTGCATACAATAAAGCGACAACCATACGGCTCCTGCCGGTTGCCGATAACTCGGTTACAAAGCATGATCATCTCATACAATAAAATTTAGCATCATGTCTTGACCATATCACATCACAACATGCCCTGCAAAAAGAAGTTAGACGTCCTCTACTTTGTTTGTTGCAAATTTTACGTGGCTGCTACGGGCTTAAGCAAGAACCAATCTCACCTACGCATCAAAACCACAATGATAGTTTGTCAAATAGACTCCGATTTAACCTTCTCAAGGACCGGGCGTAACCATACTCGGTTCAACTAAAGTTGGAGAAACTGACACCCGCCAGCCACCTGTGTGCAAAGCACGGCGGTAGAACCAGTCTCGCGTAAGCGTACGCGTAATGTCGGTCCGGGCCGCTTCATCCAACAATACCGCCGAACCAAAGTATGACATGCTGGTAGGTAGTATGACTTATATCGTCCACAACTCACTTGTGTTCTACTCGTGCATATAACATCAAACCATAAAAACCTGGCTCGGATACCACTGATGGGGAATGTAGTAATTTAAAAATTTTCCTACGCACACGCAAGATCTTGGGGTGCCCCCTGCCCCCGTATATAAAGGAGCAAGGGGGAGGCCGGCCGGCCCTATGGGGTGCGCCAAAGGGAGGGGGGAGTCCTCCTCCTAGTGGGAGTAGGACTCCCCTTTCCTAGTCCAACTAGGAAGAGAGGGGGGAGGAAAGAGAGGGAGAGGGAGAGGGAAAGGGGGGCCGCGCCCCCCTCCTTGTCCAATTCGGACTCCCCATGGGGGGGCACGCCACCTCCTGGCCGTAGCCCTGTCTCTCCCCTCGGGCCCAATAAGGCCCATTACTTCCCCGGGGGTTCCGGTAACCCCTCCGGCACTCTGGTTTTATCCGAAACCACTCGGAACCATTCCGATGTCCGAATATAGTCGTCCAATATATCAATCTTTACGTCTCGACCATTCCGAGACTCCTCGTCATGTCCGTGATCTCATCCGGGACTCTGAACTAACTTCGGTACATCAAAATGCATAAACTCATAATAACTGTCATCGTAACCTTAAGCGTACGGACCCTACGGTTCGAGAACAGTGTAGACATGACTGAGACAAATCTCTGGTCAATAACCAATAGCGGGACCTGGATGCCCATATTGGCTCCTACACATTCTACGAAGATCTTTATCGGTCAGACCGCATAACAACATACGTTGTTCCCTTTGTCATCGGTATGTTACTTGCCCGAGATTCGATCGTCGGTATCCAATACCTAGTTCAATCTCGTTACCGGCAAGTCTCTTTACTCGTTCCGTAATACATCATCTTGCAACTATCTTATTGGTTGCAATGCTTGCAAGGCTTATGTGATGTGCATTACCGAGAAGGCCCTGAGATACCTCTCCGACATTCGGAGTGACAAATCCTAATCTCGAAATACGCCAACTCAACAAATACTTTCGGAGACACTTGTAGAGCTCCTTTATAATCACCCAGTTACGTTGTGACGTTTGGTAGCACACAAAGTGTTCCTACGGTAAACGGGAGTTGCATAATCTCATAGTCAATGGAACATGTATAAGTCATGAAGAAAGCAATAGCAACATACTAAACGATCGGGTGCTAAGCTAATGGAATGGGTCATGTCAATCAGATCATTCAACTAATGATGTGACCTCGTTAATCAAATAACAAATCTTTGTTCATGGTTAGGAAACATAACCATCTTTGATTAATGAGCTAGTCAAGTAGAGGCATACTAGTGACACTTTGTTTGTCTATGTATTCACACATGTATTATGTTTCCGGTTAATACAATTCTAGCATGAATAATAAACATTTATCATGAAATAAGGAAATAAATAATAACTTTATTATTGCATCTAGGGCATATTTCCTTCAGGGCACGCATCCGCCTGCGCGCGCCCCTGGCCATCCCTCGCTCGTGCTCGTCCGCCCGTTGCCGCTCGCGCGCGCCCGTGCTGACTGTTGTCGCGCCGCCCCTGCTGCTACGTACTGTTGCTCTGCTGACTGCACTACTGCTGCTGTTGCTGTTCGCTGCTTGGCCGCTGCTTGATGCTGCCTTGGCATTGCTCTTTCCCGCTGTTGATGCTGCTCTCTGCTGCCGCCACACTACTGCTCTGCCTGTTGCTTGCTAGTTGCCCTTCCAACCCGATTCCATTCCATCTGGTTACGCCGCTGTGCTGCTGATGCTTGATTGATTGAACTCCCCTGTCTGCATCCTCCCTTGTTAACGATCCAGAGGGATTTAGTGCCATTTCCATGGGCAATAATCACTTTTTGATCGAGTTAGTAATCGTCGGCTGGCCCTGTCATGTTCTTCCACCCCCGGGAACACAACACTCATCTTTTTTATCAGTCTCTTTTTGTTTGCACCGTTCAGGTCCACTCCTTTGTACCCAAAGGTCCACTCCTTTTTCATATTAGCAAACACCTGTAAGTATGTGCATGGTTACAGTTTAATCTAATCATCGTTGCCCACCAATGCATGACATGGGCATCTCACCACCACCACAAGAGAACACTAGGATTATCGCATTCGATTTTAGCCATTTTGGCTAATGCGGGAGAATAATATTATGTGTCGAACCGAGGGTGAGCGTCGTACTGTCATGGGAAGGATTTATTAGGAGTGGCTATTAAGTTGGTGCTTGACACTTGTGGGTGCAATTGCAAAGCTTTCCACTGTCCATCAATATTATGTGGTGCCTTTTCTTTTCTGAATTTAAAGAGTGCCAACTTTAGCACTAATCAGTGCCAACTTCAGCACTCTTAGCCAGACAACAAGTGGATTCCACCATCTCCATCCCAACAACATGCTTTATGCCTGCACAGGCAGTTGACATGTTCTGAGCCGTTGCTTCAATCCAGTGCTCGTCATATGATTAAGCAAAGCCAATTAAGCAAAAAGACAGCACCATCATAGATCACACATCTCTCAAGGAAGAACCACTTTCAGCTATCCATGAAGAACCACTTTCCTGCTTGTCTGCAAAGTGGTTGTTGGAGTCCAGAACACTTAAATAGTTAGTCAAATGAATTGCTTGCTTGCTACTTTTTTTAGCTATTGTTTTTATTCAAAAATTATTGGAGTTTATATCATATATATTGCTGGCATGTATTTCATATGTTCTGTAGCATTAAGGCTACATAGCATGCCATTTTTGTGCCTTGTATTAATTGCTTTCCCTACATGTTTGCAGGTTTAAGTGAAAAAAGAGGAAGAAAGGAGAATCAGGGTAGGGTTTCATGGCTAGAAGATATATTGCTGGGTTTTGTCTCCGACCATCGTGTTGTGATGATATTGGGCTGTTTTGTCTAATACCATCGTGTCGTGATGATATTGTGGGGTGTTGTGGGGTTGCAGCGGGGCAGGGGTGGGATAATGATTTTGCAGGTACCCCGAGAGGCCCTTAAGTTTGCCGGAATGTCGATTAACTTCCGTTCCGGCAAATTCGGGTACTCCATATGTCCTATTTTCAGCAAAGGTCATGCTGAAATTTTTCGTGAATTTTAGCATGACTTTGCTAAAAATAGGACATATGGGGTACTTGCGACTAATGCATGGGCCGGGGTATCTTAGTACTTAATTAAGTAGGATCAACTGCCTCTTGTGTTATACATATAGAAGTATGATATCAACTCATAGTTATTACTAATGTCAGTTGCTCTCTTTCTGTGCCTTTTTACAACATGAGCAATGCATAGTTATTACTAATGGTATAATCTATTCTAGGTTCAGCATTTGAGCCATTATTCTAGGTTTGCCAGTACTATTTCAGAAGCTCAAACAATTCAGGATTTGAGCCATTATTCTAGGTTTGCCAGTACTAGTTCAGAAGCTCAAGCTAAGGACTAGTTCTGAATCTTATATCAACGGATGCTATGTTTACTGTCTCTTGGTGTTTCTCCTTCGAGAAGTACCTAGTTGAAGTGTCTCATGGTGTTATATTTGCAAATGCAAGTGTTGAGATGTCTATTTTGTGTTAATCAGATAAAAAGATTAGGGTGTGCAGATAACAGTTAACTTAGTTAAGTCTGACAAATACAGTTTGGACAGGTAGAAAGTAGAATGCACCATAAGCCTGGTTATATATGCACTATCACGTTAGGCTCAATTGTGAAATTTTGGATGCGAGATTTTTGACATGTGGTGTCCCTTTATTCTTGCTGCATTAAACACATATGCTGAATTCATGTGTGGACAGACGAAACCATGAGTCGTTTATAGTTCAGGAAAAGAATGTTATCATTATTGTTTGGGGGTTGAAATAATTTGTTTGTTGCACTTTGTGCACTTTCTAGTTGAAAACTGTTAAATGAAGATACTAGATTAGCTTTTTGAGGTATCCCATTAAATATTATTCATTACTGCCCGCTCTTCAAATTTTTTGCACAACATAATATGCAACTGCCATAGGTGGCAACAGAGCCAACTGATTAGGCCCAACTTAGAATTCTCCTTCCCTTTTCTGTCAGCACTTGCATGTCACTGTTGGCTATTTTTTAACTATTGCGCCATACTTGATAGGGTATATTATTAGAAAATACCCATATATATCAGTCAACCTAGGGTGCCTCGGCATCGATAAACCCTAAATGATGAAAACTTAACCTAGCATGTAGGGTGCCTCAGCGTCGACAAACCCTAAATGATAAAACCTTGGCTTTTAGGGTGCCTCGGTGTCGATAAAAACCTAATGATGAAATCTTAGGCTTTTAGGGTGCCTCGCCATCGACAAACCCTAAATGATAAAAGCTTAGCTTTTAGGATGCCTCGGTGTCGACAAACCCTAAATGATGAGACCATGATAATTCCTCACAACCCAACCCTTAAATAACACTGAGCCATTATGACGTCACTCTTGAAGCCTTGCGGGCATTTGCAGCCCTTAGCTTGTTCATTCTATAGATTTCGAAAATTCAGTTTTGTACCGCACACCGAAGCCCCAAGAAAGAAAACTGCAATCTGAAACAGATGATCAATTTTCAGCCCTTGAATTAGTTTAGTATTTTTTTCACACACTCGGACACCCTTGCTTGCCATGTGTGTGAGAGAGATAGTGAGAGGAGACAGGAAGAAGGGAGTTAGGAAGGGACTTGGACCTTAGCAACAACACACTAACAGGTTCCATCCCAAAACACCTAGGCAATATCACAAACATCTCTCAATTGTTCCTTGACAGTAACCAAATTTTTGGCGACATTCCTCGAGAATTAGGTTATTTGGTCAACTTAGAGATCTTGTTCCTTGACAATAACCAACTTTTTTACCAAACTTCTTTCCTATTTAGAGCAAAACATGGCCCACAACGATGAGGCCGGCGGTTCAGCCAAGGCATTCTGGGAGCTGTCCCAGGAGATGGAGGAAGAACCTCACCGCTATGAGGACGTCGCGGAAGACACCGATCCCGACTCCCTAGTGGCGTCGGGGATGACACCACTGATGATGGCAGCGCACGCACAGATGGCAGCCAACCAAAGAGGCAACGGAAGGACCGGCGCCCGAACGTGCTCGGCACCGTCAAGGAGGAATTTACTGAAGTGTCCTTCGATGGGCATCCAACGGCGCCCAAAGAATTAGTCAAGGGGTGCGCGGGACAACTCGGGTGCATTCTCTGGAGCACCGTCTCGATCAACACCGAGAACCTAAGGCATCGTGACCGAGGGAATTTGCGCAACATCCTCTTCACGAAGCTGCACGAACGATACAAGTTCCCCGGTGACTTCGCAAACACACGCCTCTCAGGGAATAAAGTGAACAGTGCCGCCCTCACGAAGATGAGCATGGCCCTGGCTACTTGGAGAACCACGGTGAAGAGAAGGATTGAAAAAGGTGATAGTTATGAGAAGATCAAGGAGACAAATCCTTCGATCAGCAAAGCTGACTACCTGGAGTTCAAGATCAAGTGCGAGAGCAACGCAACCGCGGAATCAAGTCAGTGGGGGAAAGATATGCGGGACTTGAACTTAGGGGTCCACAAACTCGGTCCCGGCGGTTACAGAGTGGCGGAACCTATATGGGACAAGGAGGACGCGGGGCGTGCCGAGCAAGGCCTACCGCCCCTCTTGGATAAATACCGTGACAAGCAGACAAGGCACTATGTCAAGGCCCGGTACAAGATTGACCCGGTAACAAAGGAGCTTACCACGGATCCGAAGACCAAGGCGCTTGAGCTTGTTCTGGTAAGGAATACACCCCCGCGTAATTAGCTCCATATGGTTGCATTCTAATTAATGAAGCCAAATTTCTAAATGGTTCACGTTCCTTCCGCAGGACACTGAAAGCAGTAGCGCGGGGTCGTCTAAGAGCTCCCCTTGGGACACCACTTTAAATAGGGCGTTGAACGTAATGAAAAATAAGGATAAGATCAGTAAGCCGTCATCAGCTGGTCGTGTGGCCGGCAAAGGCCTGTCCATGAAATGGTAGGAATACTATACCGCTGGGCGGAAGGAGAGAAAGACCAGCTCGGAAAGCCAGGAGCGCGAGTTTCAAGAACTCAAGGCACAAGTGGCGCGGATTCCGGAGATAGTCGCAGAGCAAGTGCGAGACCAACTGGGAGTGACGATCACCGCCATTGTGCCTACCTTGATCGAGGGTCCGCAGGCGTGGATGGCAGGCGGCCAACAGGGGCTGCCCCCGATTCCCGGCTTCACGGGCAGCAACTCGCGCAACGCGCCGGCGGCGCCATTGGTGTCTCCGGTGGAGGCGGCATTGGTGTCTCCGGCGTCGGCGCCGGCATTGGAGCTTAATGCACCCGGGTGTGGGAAGAATACGCCGGCCGGCACCTCGGCAGCAAGCGGCCCCTCCGTCACTTGCACGCCCGCCGTTGGCGGTGCCTCGACATTAGTCGAGCTTGATGCCATCACGGTAACTAATTAAGCCTCTCGGCCGATGACTTCATCTCCTTGCCTTTGACTGGGCATCCCTGATGCCCTACATGTTTTCGCAGGGCGCCGCCGACGTTCCATGCACTCTCCTGCACTTCGTGGACGGCGAGTTGATCGATGTCGCCAAGGCCAGAATCGTTCAACCGGGCAGCCGCGTGTTCCACGGTAATCCGACGCCACCCACCGTGTGGGTTCAACTTGTTCGGGTGCTGCGGGGCTTCGACGACTTGTTACCTCCGTATCGACCCCCTGGGGCCGACGAAGATGATGTGATGACCCTCAGCGCCTGCATAAGCTGGCCCATGCTTTGGCCGAAGAGCAAGATTTGTTTGGGGGCGGGGGCACCACCCCACAGACAACACCGCCAGTCGTGCCGGCGCCAAGCCATGGCAAGACCGCCGCAACGCTACCGGCGTCGGCTGATCCGGACATGCATATGGCACAGGATCCGGACGACGACGACGGTACATTTACCAACATCGATAAGTACTTCAACGAACATGGGTACGATGACGTATTCTTGGGGCCTCCTTCTCAACAACCCAACCCTGGAAAAGACGATCATGATCTAGCTGGTACCGCAAAGAAACCCAATTGCAACAGGCGTCGCCTGGCATTCAGTTCTCAGGAGACGCCTCCAGCTGCCGCCTTCACCGAGCCTCAGATAGCCGAGGTGCGAAATTATCAGCCCCAACACACTCAAGAAGGTGGTCTCTGAGCAGAACTTGATCCCATTACAGCAGAAGAAGCAGAAGGGACGGAAAATAAAGAATAACAAGGGTGCGAGCCAGCCGGCACCGAGTACGATCCGTGCTCAGGACGGGCCACCTTCACCTAAGGATATCTCGAGGAGGGTGCATGCGGCGGGTAGGCCGATGCTACCGACTAATCTGCTCAATGCTGCAACCGGTGCTATGCGGAGTCTGCATGACAGTGTTCTTTCTTTGGAGAAGCGACGTCTCTCCGAGAATGATGTGGCATAGCCGGTTTTCGTGGCCAAGGTGCCAGAGGGCAAGGGCTTTGTCGATAGCGCCATCGGAGGTATGATCGTCCTGCGGTTTGATGACATCTTCGCTATGTTTAACCTTCATCCGCTGCACTACACCTTCGTTCGGCTATTTTCGCTGAGTATGGAGATGCGGATCATTAGAGACAAGACCCCGGACATCGTGATAGTCGACCCCTTCTACATGCGTGCCAAGATCTTGGGCAGCGCTGGGGACCGGCAAGTCACGAGTTCATACCTCGAAGGCGTCATTTTGGCGAACCCAGATAAGGATAACTTTCTCGTGCCTTACTTTCCCGAGTAAGTCATCCCCTCACTGCCCCGTAACATATGATTTCTTAGATTTCGATCGCTCCTTTTTTTTCTAACATTTCGTGTTTTGTGCAGTGACACACATTGCACACTCATCCTCTTAAGCCCGAACTATTCCATGGCCAAGTAAAAGACTACACAAATATCAAGAAAGTTCTTGATGATGTTCTCCCCGGCTACGTCAAATCTGGAGGCACCTTCAGGAGGCCAATTTTTAGGTACGGCAAGAACGTGTTCATCCACATAACGACGTTCCCCTGTGTCAAGCAGCCGCCTGGCGGTCAGAAGGATGCCTACTACGCCCTCCATCACATGCGGGTGATCATATGGGACCATAATCACCTTCTGCTACCAAATAGTCTCAAAGATTGGGCCGCACGCTTGTCGGCAATCCAGGACGCGGACCTCAGACAAGAATTCTTTCGCATCCAGTCGGAGTTTGCGGAAATCATCCATCAATATGTCCTTCGTACCTCGGGGCAGTTCTACCTCAAATATCAACCGTCCAACAGTGAAATAGAAAAAAACGCTACAAATGCAGGCTGACAACAAACGCACATTCATGACCATCACGAAAGACGGCGGCTTCATCCACGCTCCGGTCCCTGAGTCAAGTCGAAAGTAGTGATGCTATGTAGTTCTGAAATATTGATTAGCTCATGTTGTAATTAAACTTTAATGAACTTGTATGTCTCTTTAGTTTGGACAGTCGTTCAACTTATATGTAATCGATGCTATTTATTAGTAGGACCATGAATCGTGCTATCAATGTGTTGCTTTTCTCTTCCGATCCTTTTGTTGCATACTTATATATTGTTTATGTATTGTCTGTGAATTGCTACTAACGTTTTGTTTGTCTAGTGCATAGAGATGTCGTCGTATGTCGTGTACAAGGGTAAGGTTCCCGGAGTCTACGACGACTGGGAGGAGTGTCGGAGACAGGTTCCCCGTTTCAGCGGTAACAGTTACAAAGGGTACACCACTAGGGCGGAGGCGGAAGCTAGATACGCACGCTATCTAGCAGGAGAGAGGAGGGAGTGTTGGAGGAATCCGATGAAGACCAGTTTCATCGCGATGATGCTCATCGTGATGACCGCAGCTCTCTTCTATGTGATGGTAGTTTAGATGATCGATATCGACTTGTAATGTGAAGACAAACTCGCTACTCGTGGTCTCGAGAATTGTAATGTTCTAACTTTGTTCGGTATTTTGAATTCGGAGACTAATATGATGAATTGTATTCGGAGACTAAGCTTCTATTGTATTTGATAAATCTGCTGTTTATATGTTGTGCTGTCTATATTCTGTGCAGTAATGTATTTTGTAACCTGCGCAAATATCAGAAAAGAAAAAAAATCCTAATATTCATACTAGTGGCGCACCATACTGCATTTTAGTGGCGCACTGCAATAAACACACTAGTGGCGCATTATCTAGAAGTGTGCCATTAGTAACCCAGAGCACAAGGTAAATATGGCCTCCTGGGAGGCATAGTAATGGCGCACCAGGGGACATACTAATGGCGCACTGCCTGGAGCGCCACTATTGTCTGGTATAGGTGCGCACTTAGTACTTGTTACTAGTGGCGTGATGATAGTGGCGCACCTGTAGTGCGCCATTAATGGCCAAAACAGGTGCGCCACTAATTAGCCTTTTCCTAGTAGTGGCAGCTTCGATGGCCGCTTAGCCGCTCCTCCGACCGAGATGCCATCAACACCATCATCGCCGACCTTCGCTCGATGGCTCTCCGCCTGGCGCCCCCGCTTCCGCCTCCACCTCCCGAGCCTGATTAGCCTGTTGTGGCTGTGTCACCCGCCGTTGGGTCTGGGTGTGTGTTTCTTAGGGCTTGTTGAGTTGTTCCCTCAGTCGAACCCTTTGGTGTTATCATGTGCTACTTTTGTGTGTGCGTGTGTGTGCTGAACTTGTGTCGGATATTGTGCTCTGGCGGTTTGCTTTATATATAAAGCGGGGCGAAACCCTTTTTTGGTATACATATCATCGTCATCAACAAGATTAAAGTTGAAGAGGCACGATTCTAACGTTTTTTGACAAATATGTTGGTAAATTTCCTCACAAGTTCTCTTAGCTACATGAGTTTTTTTAGTGTATACGGTTGTAATGGATTTTAGTGGCGTTCGTATACAATGGAAGATGGGTGAAGAAACAAACAAAAGTATAGTACCATGCCTTGATGAGGCAAAATATTTCCATTCTCCAGTAGAGATTTTATTGTTGTTAATGTGTTAACATTAGGATATGGTCTCTCATAAATCCATGATGCTCAATCCAATAATCATCTCCCATTGAAATACCAAATAACATCATGCAGAAGAAACTAGCATACATTTTTTTCATTTGCGAATATGGATTATTTTTGTTATTAAGAACATTTTTATTTCATTTTTTCACTTAATCCATGCATCACAATTAGTATCAGCAATGCAAACTTATCATATGAATAAGAATAACAAGGTAGATACATACCAAAATAATAACTGGGCTTATGATGGACAGCATTTGCAACTATGAAGGGAATCTGGCTAGGTTTGACGCTACCATCAACCATGTGGTTTCGACCTGGCATGTCCTGTGCATGATCAGTTAGATCCCCAAAAATAATGATTGTGTGATAATCAAGTATCTTAAGGTACAGCTAAAAAAGAATCTTAAGGTAATGTTAACTTGTAAAAAAACTTGCATGTAGGTCTGAAATCATCTTGCTGTTATCATTTACCACAAAAATGAAACCAGTGACACAAACCTAGCAAATACATGATGGATTCACATCATACACATTTCCTCTTGTCATGCATATATTCATCAGAAAGCCCCAAGAGATTTTATCAATTATCGCAAAGTCTGAGATAGATCAAAACTTTGGTCTTTGTTTCTATAATTTCTGTACATTTGTACTGTATACATATGGCAAAACTGTATCAAGATCGGCTCATCATCAAAAAGGCGGATGCCAATCACAGGGAGTAGAGTGATGTGGAGTATCTATGAGCTAAGAATGTTTAAAAGAGAAACTCTGTTCTGGACTAATTTCCTGAACAGACCTCCTGCTCCATTGTGAAGATCTTTGATACTGCACTCTAACTCCTGCAACTGCTCCTCCTTGCAGACAATTGCCTTCTTCTTGTAAAATGCCTTGCAGACAAGAGACTGCTTTGGCATTTCAATTTGCTTCAACAAGAGATGGAGTGTGGACTCCAACAGAGAGATGCAGATCTCTCTTGCCATGGTCAATAGCATGACCATCTTGCCAAATGCAGGCTTCGTGGCAGACTTCTTGAAATGTTTCCTGGCCTTCTTCACCAAGCGAATAAATGACAGGATCTTGGCTTGAGCATTTGCATCATCTCCTTTACTTAGAGCCAGTTGGAGCTCTTGGATGATGACCATCATCTCGGCGAAGGTCTCTTGCATGGTGCTACAGAGATCTAACAGCTCAATGGAGCATTCCATCTCTCCATCCAACATCTTCCTCTGCTGGGAGGAGCAAGCTTGGTTGCTTGGTAGGCAAATAATCTCTTCAAGACCGTCGTAGATGCTTGCAAGACTCCTGAGACCATCGCACATCGTGCTGATGGAATTGGAGGAAGAGATGCTTGCTTCTAGGCAGTGGAGCTCTTGCTCGACTTCGGTCTCACTGACGTGAGGCCTAGAACGCAAACTTATCGATCTTTGGTGGAAGGCCATATCTGAGCTTGAAGCTTATCGCTGTATTGTGGTGGATGAGAGGAGGAGAAGCAGAAAATAAGAGCTTCTTGTTTGATGTATCTACCGTTCCGCTGCCGCCTATTTATACAGAAGATGTGTACAGCTGTGCCGTAGCATCTGATTGGTAGACATGAAGAATCATGCCATTACATCTCCCACATGCTGTCTGCTATGCCTTGAGATCGCAACACTAAAGTCTTCTCATGTTTAGTTCATTGTTTTCTATGCCTAATGTCCATGAGATGAGTCACCACATTATCATGTTCCAGCCATTGGCAGCAAGAACCAATGAAAAAAGATGCGGTTTAGTCTGACGGTGGGTCTTGGCATAATTGCACGCCCATGCAATTATTTAATGGATCGCTAACCTAGCATTTAGCTGTAACATGCCTTTTAATAAGGTATTTTCCTTGGTGGGCACTGCTGGGTATCACAAGTTAGAGCCTCGACGGTCGGTGCTGGCATGTTTAGGCCACGGAAACAAGATCCACTGCACAAGATTCATGTTAGTGGTTCAGCGTGTTATCCCCATTTTTCAGTTTGAGGCTTTCAGCCACCCACCGTGTGAGTAGCATGACCATTTGATATCTAACCACTACACAGACAAGCTTTAATTTGATGTGTGTCTCTAGTTATTTCAATGTTTTTGTACAATCCTGTTACCCTTTAGTCGTACTAACTGTTTCTCGGGCATCGGCGTCTTTACTTAGGTGATGTTTGAAATAACAAATAAGCATATAAAGAATCGGTTGTTCTTTGTGTATTTTTTCTCGAAAAGGGTTCTCTGTGTGTTGAGAATCATTATATGGAAAGGAACAAAACTTTGCGCACTAGCAAGTTTGGATTACGTGTTGCTTGGATTATTGTTGATCCGGTAGAACATGCAAAAAGCTTGGTTCTAGGGTAATTTTCATTTTGTTCAATGCTTAAATGATATAGATGTCAATGATGTTTAGAATTTGAGCGCACTAATTATGCCAGACTGCACAGCCATGTGGTGGTGGTGGACAATAAAATTGATTGATTCTGCCAAGTACAAATTGAGGCCATTTGACTTTGAGCTGGCATGTTTCATGCATGCATAAGGAACAAGATTCACTAATCATGGGCTTCAAAATAGACTATACTGGGATCACAAACACGTCTTCAAGGAAGAAATGGTCAAATGGATCAAAACTTTTCTTTCTCTTTCTGTAGTATCATGTACATTTGTACAGTATTGTGTATATATACATATGGCAAAATTGTATGAAGATCAGCTATTCCTTAAAAAGGCGGATGCCAATCGAAGGGCGCCAAGAGTGACTTGGGAGTATCTGTGAGCTAAGGATGTTCAGTAGGGAAACTCTGCTCTGGACTAATTTCCTGAACAGATGTCCTGCTCCACTCTCGAGATCTCCGATACTGCACTCTAGCCCCAACAATTGCTCCTCCTTGCAAACAGCTGCCTTCTTCTTGTGAACTGCCTTGGAAACAAGAGACTGTTTAGGCATTTCGATTTGCTTCGACAAGAGATGGAGTCTGGACTCCAGCAGAGACACAGAGATCTCTCTAGCCTTGGCCAACAGCATGACCATGCTACAATCTGCAGGAGCCTTCTTCGCAGTCTTCTTGAAAAGATTCTTGGACTTCTTCACCAAGCGGGTGTAGGATTGGATCTTCGCCTGAGTAGCTGCGTCATCACCTTTCCTTAGAGCCAATTGCAGCTCTTGGATGATGGCCTTCATCTCGACGAAGATCTCTTGCATGGCGTTGCAGAGATCTAGCAGATCAAGAGAACCGTCCATTTCTCCATCCAACATGCTCCTCTGCTGGGAGGAGCAAACTTGGTTGGTTGGTAGGCAGATGATTTCTTCAAGACCATCGTAGATGTTTGCAAGAGTCCTGAGACCATCGCACATCGTGCTGATGGAATTAGAGGAAGAGATGCTTGCTTCTAGGCTCTGAAGCTCTAGCTCGACTTCGGTCTCACTGACGTGAGGCCTAGAAGGCAAACTTGTCGATCTTTGGTGGAAAGCCATGTCTGAGCTTGAAGATTTGCTCTGTATTGTGGTCGAAGAGAGGAGGAAGAAAGAAGAGCTTCTAGTTTGATGCATCTACCATTCTGCTGACGCCTATTTATACAAAAGATATGTGTACAGCTGTGCTGCAGCATCTGATTAGTAGACATGAAGAATCATGCCATTACATCAGCCTTGAGATCTGGCAGAAGCATAGAGATCCCAACACAAAAGTCGTCTCATGTTCCACTAATTGGCAGCAAGGACTAATTAACAATGGTATAGTTTGATAAGGGATCTTCACATAGTTGCATGCTCAAGCTATCATTTAGTGGAACCTTGTCAGTTCAAGCCCCGAGAGTTTGTCCCCCATCTTCAAGGCAAGTTCATGCCGCTCTGCTGTCTTCTTATCGTTTCATACATGTATGAACGAGTATATGGTCCTGTCGAAAGTGAACACACGAGGACCAGTTTTTTTGTGCTGGATGATCTAGACAGCTTGATCATGTGCGTGATGACTAGCCCTCTTCATGCTTAGCCGCTGGCATGCTGTAGCCGTGTCTTAGTTGGTAGTGGCAAACTCATCTGCACGAGGGTGTCGACGTGTGGTTTCGTCTTGCTGGTGTAAGGAGACATTGACTTCATCCGCATGTTACAACGTTGTGCTATCTGGTTCTGCTAACAGCCGTTGTCCAACCTTACATTCTTGACTCTTCATAACATCGCTGGCATGTTGCAGTTGCATGCTTGCAATTCATCTAGTAATGCTAACAAATGTAGAGGTGTTCAAGTGCACAAACTTCTTTGTGGCCCAAAAATGCTTACATTTTCTGTGAATTTATATTAAGCGTGCGTTGGGGTGCCAACTTGAATCGTAATCTCCGTGAGCAGAAGAGGGGGCTCCTCAAATCCATCCAGGCCCTAGACCTTCGGGCAGAGTCTTCCGGCCTTTCCCCTGACGAGTGGCTCCTTCGATATGATCTAGAGGACCAGCTGACGGTGATCTACACAGATGAGGAGGCTTTCTGGCGCCAGCGAGGCACCCAGCGTTGGGTCTTGCGTGGTGATGCCAACACGGCATACTTCCAGGCCATTGCTAACGGCTGACGTCACCGCAACACCATCCCCCTCTTATGGGATGGGGAGACCCTCCTCCAATGCCCTGCTGAAATTCACGCCCACGTTGACGGCTTTTTCAAAGCCCTATTCTCGCCCTCCCCTCGGGGAGGGTTGTCCTTGGCCCCGTCCTTCTGGGATACCCACCAGCACGTCTCCAACGCGGAGAACGCGGCGCTCACTGCCCCGTTCTTTGAGGACGAGGTTTGAGCGGCCATCAAGGGGATGAATCCTGCTTCCGCCCCCGGCCCTGATGGCCTCCCCATGAAATTCTTCCAGACCTCCTGGGATGTGATTAAGCCGGAGGTGATGGCCCTATTCGAAGAATTCTATGTGGGAACCATTAACCTCTCCCGCCTCAACTATGGGATCATTACCCTCATCCCCAAGGTGGCGAGGGCCTCCGACATCCGCCAGTTCCGGCCGATCACAGTGATCAACATGATTGTCCGTATCCTGGCTAAGGGGTGCGCCAATAGGGTGACCCTGTTAGCTGACCGCATCACTCATCCTAATCAATCGGCCTTCATTCACGGCCGATTTATCTTGGATGGAGTCTTGATCTTCCATGAGGTCATGCACGAGGTGCGCACTAGGCGGCAGCGTGCGATCTTCTTGAAGATTGACTTCCACAAGGCGTATGACACCGTCTCCTGGGCCTTCCTCCGGGAAGTGCTCCTCCGGAAGGGCTTTGATGACCGATGGGTTACCCGGGTTATGCAGATGGTCTCATCTGGTCAGACCGCGATTAACATCAATGAGGAGGCTGGTCCGTACTTCCCCACACTATGTGGGGTTAGACAAGGGGACCCCTTTTCCCCCTTCTTGTTCAACATGGTGATCGACGCCCTTGCTACCATCCTCGATAAGGCCAAGGCGGCCGGCCATATTCGTGGGGTTGTTCCTCATCTGGTGGGAGGGGGAGGGGTCTCCCTCCTACAATATGCTGATGATACTATTATCATGGTGGAAGGCTCTGACGATGACATAGTCAACCTCAGGTTTCTCCTCCTGTGCTTTCAGCAGATGTGTGGGCTTAAGATCAACTTTGACAAGAGCGAAGTGATGATCCTTGGCTACTCTCCTGACGAGGCCCAACTCATTGCCGGCCGCCTTAACTGCCAGCTTGGGTCCTTCCCCACCGTACCTCCTACCTGGGGGTACACATTAGTGACTCGCGCCTCTCCATCGTGGACTTGCGGCCTATGGTGACTAAGCTCCAACATCGGATCGAGCCGTGGCAAGGCAGGTGGCTGTCCAAAGCGGCCAGGACCGTGCTCATAAACTCCTCCCTGTCCAGCCTCCTCCTATTCATGATGAGCTTCTATAGTCTCCATGAAACCCTGCACCATGAGATTGCCAAGTACCATTCTAGATTTTACTAGGCTGGCGAGGGCGATAAGCAAAAATACCACATGGTCAGCTGGCCCGACATCTGCAAGCCTCGAGACCAGGGAGGTCTAGGGATCATGTCGTCCAAGCGTATGAACATCCCTTTGCTGGCTAGATGGTTGTGGAGGATTGCCAATGGTGACGGCGGTCTTTGGCTTGACATCATCAGGAACAAGTACCTTCTGGGCCAGCCGCTGGCCTTCTGCCAACGCTCTAGAGGTTCTCAGTTCTGGCAATCAATCATCCAGTTGCTTCATGTCCTCCGCATTGGATCTTCCATCTCGATTGGGTCCGGGTCCGCTACGCTGTATTGGTATGATAGATGGGCTAGAGACTTGTCGTTTGTTGTCCTCTTCCCGGACTTATTCTCCATCGCGGTGGAGCCTAGGACTTCGGTTGAGGTCGCCCTTTCAGATTTAGGGTGCTTCGCCGACCCTTTGGTCCCCAAGATCTCGCTGCTTGGGATGAGATGCTGGAATGCATCACCCTCTACACGCCCGACATCGACAATGACACAGATCGCATGTCTTGGCGCCTGGAACCCTCTAGCCACTTTTCCACTAGATCTCTGTACCAGGCCATCGCCCCGTCGACGGCCCTCGATGCCCTCACTGCCGTGTGGGCCATTAGGTTGCCGCTCAAGATCAGAATCTTCTTGTGGCAATGGATTAGGGGTCGGGTACCTTTAGGGGTGGAGGTGCTCAAAACAATGGCCCTGGAGATGGGAATTTGCCCCCTGTGCGACACGATGGAAGACTCGAATCACATCTTTTCGTGTGTGTTACTGCTCAATTCCTCTGGAGTTGCTTTCGCGAAGCCGTCGGCAGTCATTGGTGCCATACCAACGTCCCTGGCCTCTTCACGAAGATTCTGCTCATCCCTTCGTCAGCCCACCACATTAGGTGGCTGACCATTGGGCTGCTCGCATGGACTCTCAGGACTGTCCGCAATAAGCTTGTGATTCAGCGTGTTTCTCTCCGACGTGCCACTGACGCAGTTTTTAAAATGTGTGGTTTCCTGCAGCTTCGGTGGCCGCTTAGCCGCTCCTCTGACCGAGATGCCATCAACACCATCATCGCCGACCTTCGCTCGATGGCTCTCCACCTGGCGCCCCCGCTTCCGCCTCCACCTCCCGAGGCTGATTAGCCTGTTGTGGTTGTGTCACCCGCCGTTGGGTCTGAGTGTGTGTGTGTTTCTTAGGGCTTGTTGAGTTGTTCCCTCAGTCGAACCCTTTGGTGTTATCATGTGCTACTTTTGTGTGTGCGTGTGTGCTGAACTTGTGTCGGATATTGTGCTCTGGCGGTTTGCTTTATATATAAAGTGGGGCGAAACCCTTTTTCGGTATATATATCGTCGTCATCAACAATGTTAAAGTTGAAGAGGCACGGTTCTAACGTTTTTTGACAAATATGTTGGTAAATTTCCTCACAAGTTCTCTTAGCTACATGAGTTTTTTTTAGTGTATACGGTTGTAATGGATTTTAGTGGCGTTCGTATACAATGGAAGAGGGGTGAAGAAACAAAAAAAAGTATAGTATCATGCCTTGATGAAGCAAAATATTTCCATTCTCCAGTAGAGATTTTATTGTTGTTAATGTGTTAACATTAGGATATGGTCTCTCATAAATCCATAATGCTCAATCCAATAATCATCTCCCATTCAAATACCAAATAACATCATGCAGAAGAAACTAGCATACATTTTTTTTCATTTGCGAATATGGATTATTTTTGTTATTAAGAACATTTTCTATTTCATTTTTTCACTTAATCCATGCATCACAATTAGTATCAGCAATGCAAACTGATCATATGAATAAGAATAACAAGGTAGATACATACCAAAATAATAACTGGGCTTATGATGGACAGCATTTGCAACTATGAAGGGAATCTGGCTAGGTTTGACGCTACCATCAACCATGTGGCTTCAACCTGGCATGTCATCTGCATGATCAGTTAGATCCACAAAATAATGATTGTGTGATAATCAAGTATCTTAAGGTACAGCTAAAAAAAGAATCTTAAGGTAATGTTAACTTCTAAAAAAACTTGCATGTAGGTCTAAAATCATCTTGCTGTTATCATTTACCACAAAAATCAAACCAGTAACACAAACCTAGCAAATACATGATGAATTCACATCATACACATTTTCTCTTGTCATGCATATATTCATCAAAAAGCCCCAAGAGATTTTATCAATATCGCAAAATCTGAGATGGATCAAAACTTTGGTCTTTGTTTCTATAATTTATGTACATTAATTTGTACTCTATATACATATGGCAAAACTGTATCAAGATCGGCTCATCCTCAAAAAGGCGGATGCCAATCACATGGAGTAGAGTGATGTGGAGTATCTATGAGCTAAGAATGTTTAAAAGAGAGACTCTGTTCTGGACTAATTTCCTGAACAGATCTCCTGCTCCATTCTGAAGATCTTCGATACTGCACTCTAACTCCTGCAATTGCTCCTCCTTGCAGACAATTGCCTTCTTCTTGTAAAATGCCTTGCAGACAAGAGACTGCTTTGGCATTTCCATTTGCTTCAACAAGAGATGGAGTGTGGACTCCAACAGAGAGATGCAGATCTCTCTTGCCTTGGTCAAGAGCATGACCATCTTGTCAAATGCAGGCTTCTTGGCAGACTTCTTGAAATGTTTCCTGGCCTTTTTCCCCAAGCGAATAAATGACTGGATCTTGGCTTGAGCAGCTGCATCATCTCCTTTGCTTAGAGCCAGTTGGAGCTCTTGGATGATGACCACCATCTCGGCGAAGGTCTCTTGCATGGTGCTACAAAGATCTAACAGCTCAATGGAGCATTCCATCTCTCCATCCAACATGTTGCTCTGCTGGGAGGAGCAAGCTTGGTTGCTTGGTAGGCAAATAATCTCTTCAAGACCGTCGTAGATGCTTGCAAGACTCCTGAGACCATCGCACATCGTGCTGATGGAATTGGAGGAAGAGATGCTTGCTTCTAGGCAGTGGAGCTCTTGCTCGACTTCGGTCTCACTGACGTGAGGCCTAGAAGGCAAACTTATCGATCTTTGGTGGAAAGCCATATCTGAGTTTGAAGCTTATCGCTATCTTATGGTGGATGAGAGGAGGAGAAGCAGAACATAAGAGCTTCTTGTTTGATGTATCTACCGTTCCGCTGCCCCCTATTTATACAGAAGATGTGTACAGCTGTGTCGTAGCATCTGATTGGTAGACATGAAGAATCATGCCATTTCATCTCCCACATGCTGTCTGCTATGCCTTGAGATCGCAACACTAAAGTCTTCTCATGTTTATTACATTGTTTTCTGTGCCTACTGTCCATGAGATGAGTCACCACATTATCATGTTCCAGCCATTGGCAGCAAGAACCAATGAAAAAGATGCGGTTTAGTCTGACGGTGGGTCTTGGCATAATTGCACGCCCATGCAATTATTTAATGGATCGCTAACCTAGCATTTAGCTGTACCATGCCTTTTAATAAGGTATTTTCCTTGGTGGACACTGCTGGGTATCACAAGTTAGAGCCTCGACGGTCGGTGCTGGCATGTTTAGGCCACGGAAACAAGATCCACTGCACAAGATTCATGTTAGTGGTTCAGCGTGTTATCCCCATTTTTTTTCAGTTTGAGGCTTTCAGCCACCCACCGTGTGAGTAGCATGACCATTCGATATCTAACCACTACACATACAAGCTTTTGATGTGTCTCTAATTGTTTTCAATGTTTTTGTACAATCCTGTTACCTTTTAGTCGTACTAACTGATTCTCGGACATCGGCATCTTTACTTAGGTGAAGTTTGAAATAACAAATAAGCATATAAAGAATCGGTTGTTCTTCGTCTATTTTTTTCCGAAAAGGATTCTTTGTGTGTTGAGAAAATCATTATATGGAAAGGAACAAAACTTTGCGCACTGGCAAGTTTGGATTACGTCTTGCTCAGATTATTTTTGATCCGGTACAACATGCAAAAAGCTTGGTTGTAGGGTAATTTTCATTTTGTTCAATGCTAAATGATATAGATGTCGACGATGTTTAAAATTTGAGCGCACTAATTATGCTAGACTGCACATCCATGTGGTGGTGGTGGACAATAAAATTGATTGAATCTGCCAAGTACAAGTTGAGGCCATTTGACTTTGAGCTGGCATGTTTCATGCATAAGGAACAAGATTCACTAACCATGGGCTTCAAAATAGACTATACTGGGATCACAAACACGTCTTCAAGGAAGAAATGGTCAAATGGATCAAAACTTTTCTTTCTCTTTCTGTAGTATCATGTACATTTGTACAGTATAGTGTATATATACATATGGCAAAATTGTATGAAGATCAGCTATTCCTTAAAAAGGCGGATGCCAGTCGGAGGGCGCCAAGAGTGACTTGGGAGTATCTATGAGCTAAGGATGTTGAGTAGGGAAACTCTGCTCTGGACTAATTTCCTGAACAGTTGTCCTGCTCCACTCTCGAGATCTCCGATACTGCACTCTAGCCCCAACAATTGCTCCTCCTTGCAAACAGCTGCCTTCTTCTTGTGAAATGCCTTGGAAACAAGAGACTGTTTAGGCATTTCGATTTGCTTCGACAAGAGATGGAGTGTGGACTCCAGCAGAGACACAGAGATCTCTCTAGCCTTGGCCAACAGCATGACCATGCTACAATCTGCAGGAGCCTTCTTCGCAGTCTTCTTGAAAAGATTCTTGGACTTCTTCACCAAGCGGGTGTAGGATTGGATCTTGGCCTGAGTAGCTGCATCATCACCTTTCCTTAGAGCCAATTGCAGCTCTTGGATGATGGCCTTCATCTCGACGAAGATCTCTTGCATGGCGTTGCAGAGATCTAGCAGCTCAAGGGAACCGTCCATTTCTCCATCCAACATGCTCCTCTGCTGGGAGGAGCAAACTTGGTTGGTTGGTAGGCAGATGATTTCTTCAAGACCATCGTAGATGCTTGCAAGAGTCCTGAGACCATGGCACATCGTGCTGATGGAATTAGAGGAAGAGATGCTTGCCTCTAGGCTCTGAAGCTCTAGCTCGACTTCGGTCTCACTGACGTGAGGCCTAGAAGGCAAACTTGTCGATCTTTGGTGGAAAGCCATGTCTGAGCTTGAAGATTTGCTCGGTATTGTGGTCGAAGAGAGGAGGAAGAAAGAAGAGCTTCTAGTTTGATGCATCTACCATTCTGCTGACGCCTATTTATACAGAAGATATGTGTACAGCTGTGCTGCAGCATCGATTAGTAGACATGAAGAATCATGCCATTACATCAGCCTTGAGATCTGGCAGAAGCATAGAGATCCCAACACAAAAGTCGTCTCATGTTCCACTAATTGGCAGCAAGGACTAATTAACAATGGTATAGTTTGATAAGGGATCTTCACATAGTTGCATGCTCAAGCTATCATTTAGTGGAACCTTGTCAGTTCAAGCCCCGAGAGTTTGTCCCCCATCTTCAAGGCAAGTTCATGCCGCTCTGCTGTCTTCTTATCGTTTCATACATGTATGAACGAGTATATGGTCCTGTCGAAAGTGAACACACGAGGACCAGTTTTTTTGTGCTGGATGATCTAGACAGCTTGATCATGTGCGTGATGACTAGCCCTCTTCATGCTTTGCCGCTGGCATGCTGCAGCCGTGTCTTAGTTGTTAGTGGCAAACTCATCTGCACGAGGGTGTCGACGTGTGGTTTCGTCTTGCTGGTGCAAGGAGTCATTGACTTCATCCGCATGTTCCAGCGTTGTGCTATCTGGTTCTGCTACCAGCCGTTATCAGGGGCCAACCTTACACTCTTGACTCTTCATAACATCGGTGGCATGTTTCAGTTGCATGCTTGCAATTCATCTAGTAATGCTAACAAATGTAGAGGTGTTCAAGTGCACAAACCTCTTTGTGGCCCAAAAATCCTTATATTTTCTGTGAATTGATATTAAGTGTGTGTATATATATCGTCGCCACTGAGTGACAAGATTATAGTTGAAGAGGCACTGTTCTATGGTTTTTTGACAAATATGTTGGTAAATTTTCTCACAAATTCTTAGCTACAAGAGGTTTTTTTAGTGTATATGGTTGTAATGAATTTTAGTGGCGTTCTTATACAAAGTAAGAGGGGCGAAGAAACAAACAAAAGTATAGTACCATGCCTTGATGAGGCAAAATATTTCCATTTTTACAGTAGAGGTTTTATTGTTGTTAGGTCGTCTCCCAGGCGACACGGGAGGTGACTATGGTTACCCCGGCGCCGCCACTTCTAGCCCCATCATCTTCCTTATCGCCACTAGAGGAGGCTGCCGGGCAAGCCCGGGCGGCCGCCGGTGAAGGTGGCGGCGGGGATTTCGTCTCTCCGGTCTCGGCAAAGGGAATGGGGCTCCAGGGCAACGGACCTGCTTGGAGAGCCGACGTCGTCTTTGCGGCTGCCGGTGCTCATGGGAGAGGGTCTGTGTCCTCGGCGGCGACGACAGGCGCGGTACATGGCCAGCGGTCTGCTCCACACCATCCTCTCCTAGCGTCGGATCTGAAGTTTCCCGTCTTGTCCACTTCCCGCCGGATCTCGCGCTGGTGATCATGTCTCACCGGCCTGATGGTGGCTGGGCACGATGGTGTGAGTTGGGTTCGGGAGAAATCCTTTGTTGGCTTGGCCATCCATGTCGGTGACACTGCCTGCGGGCGCTGCTCCCCTCCTTGGAGGCACCGACGAGATCCCTTCTTCCCACCCCCTCTTCGCCGACCCAAGGTTAATTCCTGTTTCCCTTGCGGATGTGGCGGCGGCATCACTCGGTGTCGTTACCTCCATTGGGGCGCTGTTTGGCTAGGAGAGGATGGTGTGTGGTGCCATGTGGTTGATTCCAACTCCTGACCCCCCCCCCCCACACACACACACACACACGGACGAAAGTCCAAAACCCGCGTGCTTGGGCGGCGGCGGTGCCTTGCTCGTTGTACCATTCATGAAGGCGTCATCTGGGGAGGCTTGGGTGTTCGGGAGAAGGCTGTTCTGGCGATCGGATCTGGGTGGCAAGGGCTGGTGGCGGTGGTGCGGAGGTTCGCAGGTGGAGCGACATGTCATCTACAGCATGAAGACGATGAGTACTGGCAGCATGAGGCAGCTGGATCTCGACGACAGAAGTGTCTAGATGGACGAGCACAGGGTGGTGGCGTTGTTTGGCGCCGTGGCGGCAGGACTGGCAAGGACGATGCATCAATACCTGCTCTTAAGATAGACCGGTGGAAGATGGTGGTGACGACCCATGAGAGTGCATCAGACCGGTTTGTGCCCCATACCTAGTATGTGGCTTCGTTCAGGCCTTCGGTTTTTAGATGTTAGGCTTTGGTGAGAGATCTGGATATTCGGCTCAGGCTTACTACATCCCTTCATCAATTGGATAGGAGTTGTGACACATGTCGCTAGGATGGCGGATTCAGACATATTGATGTGTTAGCTTGTAAGGTCCTTGTGAATAATTAATAAAATGACTACATGCATCTCCCAGATGCAGGGGCCGGGGGTCATCCTCCTTTTCAAAAAAAAAATGTATTAACATTAGGATATGGTATCTCATAAATCCATGATGCTCAATCTAATAATCATCTCCCATGAAATACCAAATAACATCATGCAGAAGAAACCAGCATACAATTTTTTTTCATATGTTAATATGGATTATTTTATTATTAAGAACATTTTTTATTTCATTTTTTAAGTTAATCTATCCGTCACAATTAGCTATCTGATTTTATCAGCAATGCAATCTTATCATATGAATAAGAATAACAAGGTAGATACATACCAAAATAATAACTGAGCTTATGATGGACAACATTTGCAACTATGAAGGGAATCTGGCTAGGTGTGACGCAACCATCAACCATGTGGCTTCGACCTGGCGTGTCCTATGCATGATTAGTGAGGTCTACAAAATAAATATTGTGTGCTAATCAAGAATCTTGTGCAGCTAAAAAAAATTGAATCTTAAGGTAATGTTAATTTCTAAAAAAAAATGCATGTAGGTCTAAAATCATCTTGCTGTTATCATTTACCACAAAAATCAAACCAGTAACACAAACCTAGCAAATACATGATGAATTCACATCATACACATTTTCTCTTGTCATGCATATATTCATCAAAAAGCCCCCAATATATTTTATCAATATCGCAAAATCTGAGATGGATCAAAACTTTGGTCTTTTTTTCTATAATTTCTGTACATTAATTTGTACTCTATATACATATGGCAAAACTGTATCAAGATCGGCTCATCCTCAAAAAGGCGGATGCCAATCACAGGGAGTAGAGTGATGTGGAGTATCTATGAGCTAAGAATGTTTAAAAGAGAAACTCTGTTCTGGACTAATTTCCTGAACAGATCTCCTGCTCCATTCTGAAGATCTTCGATACTGCACTCTAACTCCTGCAATTGCTCCTCCTTGCAGACAATTGCCTTCTTCTTGTAAAATGCCTTGCAGACAAGAGACTGCTTTGGCATTTCCATTTGCTCCAACAAGAGATGGAGTGTGGACTCCAACAGAGAGATGCAGATCTCTCTTGCCTTGGTCAAGAGCATGACCATCTTGTCAAATGCAGGCTTCTTGGCAGACTTCTTGAAATGTTTCCTGGCCTTTTTCCCCAAGCGAATAAATGACTGGATCTTGGCTTGAGCAGCTGCATCATCTCCTTTGCTTAGAGCCAGTTGGAGCTCTTGGATGATGACCACCATCTCGGCAAAGGTCTCTTGCATGGTGCTACAAAGATCTAACAGCTCAATGGAGCATTCCATCTCTCCATCCAACATGTTCCTCTGCTGGGAGGAGCAAGCTTGGTTGCTTGGTAGGCAAATAATCTCTTCAAGACCATCGTAGATGCTTGCAAGACTCCTGAGACCATCGCACATCGTGCTGATGGAATTGGAGGAAGAGATGCTTGCTTCTAGGCAGTGGAGCTCTTGCTCGACTTCGGTCTCACTGACGTGAGGCCTAGAAGGCAAACTTATCGATCTTTGGTGGAAAGCCATATCTGAGTTTGAAGCTTATCGCTATCTTATGGTGGATGAGAGGAGGAGAAGCAGAACATAAGAGCTTCTTGTTTGATGTATCTACCGTTCCGCTGCCCCCTATTTATACAGAAGATGTGTACAGCTGTGTCGTAGCATCTGATTGGTAGACATGAAGAATCATGCCATTTCATCTCCCACATGCTGTCTGCTATGCCTTGAGATCGCAACACTAAAGTCTTCTCATGTTTATTACATTGTTTTCTGTGCCTACTGTCCATGAGATGAGTCACCACATTATCATGTTCCAGCCATTGGCAGCAAGAACCAATGAAAAAGATGCGGTTTAGTCTGACGGTGGGTCTTGGCATAATTGCACGCCCATGCAATTATTTAATGGATCGCTAACCTAGCATTTAGCTGTACCATGCCTTTTAATAAGGTATTTTCCTTGGTGGACACTGCTGGGTATCACAAGTTAGAGCCTCGACGGTCGGTGCTGGCATGTTTAGGCCACGGAAACAAGATCCACTGCACAAGATTCATGTTAGTGGTTCAGCGTGTTATCCCCATTTTTTTTTCAGTTTGAGGCTTTCAGCCACCCACCGTGTGAGTAGCATGACCATTCGATATCTAACCACTACACATACAAGCTTTTGATGTGTGTCTCTGATTGTTTTCAATGTTTTTGTACAATCCTGTTACCTTTTAGTCGTACTAACTGATTCTCGGACATCGGCATCTTTACTTAGGTGAAGTTTGAAATAACAAATAAGCATATAAAGAATCGGTTGTTCTTCGTCTATTTTTTTCCGAAAAGGATTCTTTGTGTGTTGAGAAAATCATTATATGGAAAGGAACAAAACTTTGCGCACTGGCAAGTTTGGATTACGTCTTGCTCAGATTATTTTTGATCCGGTACAACATGCAAAAAGCTTGGTTGTAGGGTAATTTTCATTTTGTTCAATGCTAAATGATATAGATGTCGACGATGTTTAAAATTTGAGCGCACTAATTATGCTAGACTGCACATCCATGTGGTGGTGGTGGACAATAAAATTGATTGAATCTGCCAAGTACAAGTTGAGGCCATTTGACTTTGAGCTGGCATGTTTCATGCATAAGGAACAAGATTCACTAACCATGGGCTTCAAAATAGACTATACTGGGATCACAAACACGTCTTCAAGGAAGAAATGGTCAAATGGATCAAAACTTTTCTTTCTCTTTCTGTAGTATCATGTACATTTGTACAGTATAGTGTATATATACATATGGCAAAATTGTATGAAGATCAGCTATTCCTTAAAAAGGCGGATGCCAGTCGGAGGGCGCCAAGAGTGACTTGGGAGTATCTATGAGCTAAGGATGTTGAGTAGGGAAACTCTGCTCTGGACTAATTTCCTGAACAGTTGTCCTGCTCCACTCTCGAGATCTCCGATACTGCACTCTAGCCCCAACAATTGCTCCTCCTTGCAAACAGCTGCCTTCTTCTTGTGAAATGCCTTGGAAACAAGAGACTGTTTAGGCATTTCGATTTGCTTCGACAAGAGATGGAGTGTGGACTCCAGCAGAGACACAGAGATCTCTCTAGCCTTGGCCAACAGCATGACCATGCTACAATCTGCAGGAGCCTTCTTCGCAGTCTTCTTGAAAAGATTCTTGGACTTCTTCACCAAGCGGGTGTAGGATTGGATCTTGGCCTGAGTAGCTGCGTCATCACCTTTCCTTAGAGCCAATTGCAGCTCTTGGATGATGGCCTTCATCTCGACGAAGATCTCTTGCATGGCGTTGCAGAGATCTAGCAGCTCAAGGGAACCGTCCATTTCTCCATCCAACATGCTCCTCTGCTGGGAGGAGCAAACTTGGTTGGTTGGTAGGCAGATGATTTCTTCAAGACCATCGTAGATGCTTGCAAGAGTCCTGAGACCATGGCACATCGTGCTGATGGAATTAGAGGAAGAGATGCTTGCCTCTAGGCTCTGAAGCTCTAGCTCGACTTCGGTCTCACTGACGTGAGGCCTAGAAGGCAAACTTGTCGATCTTTGGTGGAAAGCCATGTCTGAGCTTGAAGATTTGCTCGGTATTGTGGTCGAAGAGAGGAGGAAGAAAGAAGAGCTTCTAGTTTGATGCATCTACCATTCTGCTGACGCCTATTTATACAGAAGATATGTGTACAGCTGTGCTGCAGCATCGATTAGTAGACATGAAGAATCATGCCATTACATCAGCCTTGAGATCTGGCAGAAGCATAGAGATCCCAACACAAAAGTCGTCTCATGTTCCACTAATTGGCAGCAAGGACTAATTAACAATGGTATAGTTTGATAAGGGATCTTCACATAGTTGCATGCTCAAGCTATCATTTAGTGGAACCTTGTCAGTTCAAGCCCCGAGAGTTTGTCCCCCATCTTCAAGGCAAGTTCATGCCGCTCTGCTGTCTTCTTATTGTTTCATACATGTATGAACGAGTATATGGTCCTGTCGAAAGTGAACACACGAGGACCAGTTTTTTTGTGCTGGATGATCTAGACAGCTTGATCATGTGCGTGATGACTAGCCCTCTTCATGCTTTGCCGCTGGCATGCTGCAGCCGTGTCTTAGTTGTTAGTGGCAAACTCATCTGCACGAGGGTGTCGACGTGTGGTTTCGTCTTGCTGGTGCAAGGAGTCATTGACTTCATCCGCATGTTCCAGCGTTGTGCTATCTGGTTCTGCTACCAGCCGTTATCAGGGGCCAACCTTACACTCTTGACTCTTCATAACATCGGTGGCATGTTTCAGTTGCATGCTTGCAATTCATCTAGTAATGCTAACAAATGTAGAGGTGTTCAAGTGCACAAACCTCTTTGTGGCCCAAAAATCCTTATATTTTCTGTGAATTGATATTAAGTGTGTGTATATATATCGTCGCCACTGAGTGACAAGATTATAGTTGAAGAGGCACTGTTCTATGGTTTTTTGACAAATATGTTGGTAAATTTTCTCACAAATTCTTAGCTACATGAGTTTTTTTAGTGTATATGGTTGTAATGAATTTTAGTGGCGTTCTTATACAAAGTAAGAGGGGCGAAGAAACAAACAAAAGTATAGTACCATGCCTTGATGAGGCAAAATATTTCCATTTTTACAGTAGAGGTTTTATTGTTGTTAGGTCGTCTCCCAGGCGACACGGGAGGTGACTATGGTTACCCCCGCGCCGCCACTTCTAGCCCCATCATCTTCCTTGTCGCCACTAGAGGAGGCTGCCGGGCAAGCCCGTGCGGCCGCCGGTGAAGGTGGCGTCGGGGATTTCGTCTCTCCGGTCTCGGCAAAGGGAATGGGGCTCCAGGGCAACGGCCCTGCTTGGAGAGCCGACGTCGTCTTTGCGGCTGCCGGTGCTCATGGGAGAGGGTCTGTGTCCTCGGCGGCGACGACAGGCGCGGTACATGGCCAGCGGTCTGCTCCACACCATCCTCTCCTAGCGTCGGATCTGAAGTTTCCCGTCTTGTCCACTTCCCGCCGGATCTCGCGCTGGTGATCATGTCTCACCGGCCTGATGGTGGCTGGGCACGATGCTGTGAGTTGGGTTCGGGAGAAATCCTTTGTTGGCTTGGCCATCCATGTCGGTGACACTGCCTGCGGGCGCTGCTCCCCTCCTTGGAGGCACCGACGAGATCCCTTCTTCCCACCCCCTCTTCGCCGACCCAAGGTTAATTCCTGTTTCCCTTGCGGATGCGGCGGCGGCATCACTCGGTGTCGTTACCTCCATTGGGGCGCCGTTTGGCTAGGAGAGGATGGTGTGTGGTGCCATGTGGTTGATTCCAACTCCTGACCCCCCCCCCCCCCCCCCACACACACACACACACACGGACGAAAGTCCAAAACCCGCGTGCTTGGGCGGCGGCGATGCCTTGCTCGTTGTACCCTTCATGAAGGCGTCATCTGGGGAGGCTTGGGTGTTCGGGAGAAGGCTGTTCTGGCGATCGGATCTGGGTGGCAAGGGCTGGTGGCGGTGGTGCGGAGGTTCGCAGGTGGAGCGACATGTCATCTACAGCATGAAGACGATGAGTACTGGCAGCATGAGGCAGCTGGATCTCGACGACAGAAGTGTCTAGATGGACGAGCACAGGGTGGTGGCGTTGTTTGGCGCCGTGGCGGCAGGACTGGCAAGGACGATGCATCAATACCTGCTCTTAAGATAGACTGGTGGAAGATGGTGGTGACGACCCATGAGAGTGCATCAGACCGGTTTGTGCCCCATACCTAGTATGTGGCTTCGTTCAGGCCTTCGGTTTTTAGATGTTAGGCTTTGGTGAGAGATCTGGATATTCGGCTCAGGCTTACTACATCCCTTCATCAATTGGATAGGAGTTGTGACACATGTCGCTAGGATGGCGGATTCAGACATATTGATGTGTTAGCTTGTAAGGTCCTTGTGAATAATTAATAAAATGACTACATGCATCTCCCAGATGCAGGGGCCGGGGGTCATCCTCCTTTTCAAAAAAAAAATGTATTAACATTAGGATATGGTATCTCATAAATCCATGATGCTCAATCTAATAATCATCTCCCATGAAATACCAAATAACATCATGCAGAAGAAACCAGCATACAATTTTTTTTCATATGTTAATATGGATTATTTTATTATTAAGAACATTTTTTATTTCATTTTTTAAGTTAATCTATCCGTCACAATTAGCTATCTGATTTTATCAGCAATGCAATCTTATCATATGAATAAGAATAACAAGGTAGATACATACCAAAATAATAACTGAGCTTATGATGGACAACATTTGCAACTATGAAGGGAATCTGGCTAGGTGTGACGCAACCATCAACCATGTGGCTTCGACCTGGCGTGTCCTATGCATGATTAGTGAGGTCTACAAAATAAATATTGTGTGCTAATCAAGAATCTTGTGCAGCTAAAAAAAATTGAATCTTAAGGTAATGTTAATTTCTAAAAAAAATTGCATGTAGGTCTAAAATCATCTTGCTGTTATCATTTACCACAAAAATCAAACCAGTAACACAAACCTAGCAAATACATGATGAATTCACATCATACACATTTTCTCTTGTCATGCATATATTCATCAAAAAGCCCCCAATATATTTTATCAATATCGCAAAATCTGAGATGGATCAAAACTTTGGTCTTTTTTTCTATAATTTCTGTACATTAATTTGTACTCTATATACATATGGCAAAACTGTATCAAGATCGGCTCATCCTCAAAAAGGCGGATGCCAATCACAGGGAGTAGAGTGATGTGGAGTATCTATGAGCTAAGAATGTTTAAAAGAGAAACTCTGTTCTGGACTAATTTCCTGAACAGATCTCCTGCTCCATTCTGAAGATCTTCGATACTGCACTCTAACTCCTGCAATTGCTCCTCCTTGCAGACAATTGCCTTCTTCTTGTAAAATGCCTTGCAGACAAGAGACTGCTTTGGCATTTCCATTTGCTTCAACAAGAGATGGAGTGTGGACTCCAACAGAGAGATGCAGATCTCTCTTGCCTTGGTCAAGAGCATGACCATCTTGTCAAATGCAGGCTTCTTGGCAGACTTCTTGAAATGTTTCCTGGCCTTTTTCCCCAAGCGAATAAATGACTGGATCTTGGCTTGAGCAGCTGCATCATCTCCTTTGCTTAGAGCCAGTTGGAGCTCTTGGATGATGACCACCATCTCGGCAAAGGTCTCTTGCATGGTGCTACAAAGATCTAACAGCTCAATGGAGCATTCCATCTCTCCATCCAACATGTTCCTCTGCTGGGAGGAGCAAGCTTGGTTGCTTGGTAGGCAAATAATCTCTTCAAGACCATCGTAGATGCTTGCAAGACTCCTGAGACCATCGCACATCGTGCTGATGGAATTGGAGGAAGAGATGCTTGCTTCTAGGCAGTGGAGCTCTTGCTCGACTTCGGTCTCACTGACGTGAGGCCTAGAAGGCAAACTTATCGATCTTTGGTGGAAAGCCATATCTGAGTTTGAAGCTTATCGCTATCTTATGGTGGATGAGAGGAGGAGAAGCAGAACATAAGAGCTTCTTGTTTGATGTATCTACCGTTCCGCTGCCCCCTATTTATACAGAAGATGTGTACAGCTGTGTCGTAGCATCTGATTGGTAGACATGAAGAATCATGCCATTTCATCTCCCACATGCTGTCTGCTATGCCTTGAGATCGCAACACTAAAGTCTTCTCATGTTTATTACATTGTTTTCTGTGCCTACTGTCCATGAGATGAGTCACCACATTATCATGTTCCAGCCATTGGCAGCAAGAACCAATGAAAAAGATGCGGTTTAGTCTGACGGTGGGTCTTGGCATAATTGCACGCCCATGCAATTATTTAATGGATCACTAACCTAGCATTTAGCTGTACCATGCCTTTTAATAAGGTATTTTCCTTGGTGGACACTGCTGGGTATCACAAGTTAGAGCCTCGACGGTCGGTGCTGGCATGTTTAGGCCACGGAAACAAGATCCACTGCACAAGATTCATGTTAGTGTTTCAGCGTGTTATCCCCATTTTTTTTCAGTTTGAGGCTTTCAGCCACCCACCGTGTGAGTAGCATGACCATTCGATATCTAACCACTACACATACAAGCTTTTGATGTGTGTCTCTGATTGTTTTCAATGTTTTTGTACAATCCTGTTACCTTTTAGTCGTACTAACTGATTCTCGGACATCGGCATCTTTACTTAGGTGAAGTTTGAAATAACAAATAAGCATATAAAGAATCGGTTGTTCTTCGTCTATTTTTTTCCAAAAAGGATTCTTTGTGTGTTGAGAAAATCATTATATGGAAAGGAACAAAACTTTGCGCACTGGCAAGTTTGGATTACGTCTTGCTCAGATTATTTTTGATCCGGTACAACATGCAAAAAGCTTGGTTGTAGGGTAATTTTCATTTTGTTCAATGCTAAATGATATAGATGTCGACGATGTTTAAAATTTGAGCGCACTAATTATGCTAGACTGCACATCCATGTGGTGGTGGTGGACAATAAAATTGATTGAATCTGCCAAGTACAAGTTGAGGCCATTTGACTTTGAGCTGGCATGTTTCATGCATAAGGAACAAGATTCACTAACCATGGGCTTCAAAATAGACTATACTGGGATCACAAACACGTCTTCAAGGAAGAAATGGTCAAATGGATCAAAACTTTTCTTTCTCTTTCTGTAGTATCATGTACATTTGTACAGTATAGTGTATATATACATATGGCAAAATTGTATGAAGATCAGCTATTCCTTAAAAAGGCGGATGCCAGTCGGAGGGCGCCAAGAGTGACTTGGGAGTATCTATGAGCTAAGGATGTTGAGTAGGGAAACTCTGCTCTGGACTAATTTCCTGAACAGTTGTCCTGCTCCACTCTCGAGATCTCCGATACTGCACTCTAGCCCCAACAATTGCTCCTCCTTGCAAACAGCTGCCTTCTTCTTGTGAAATGCCTTGGAAACAAGAGACTGTTTAGGCATTTCGATTTGCTTCGACAAGAGATGGAGTGTGGACTCCAGCAGAGACACAGAGATCTCTCTAGCCTTGGCCAACAGCATGACCATGCTACAATCTGCAGGAGCCTTCTTCGCAGTCTTCTTGAAAAGATTCTTGGACTTCTTCACCAAGCGGGTGTAGGATTGGATCTTGGCCTGAGTAGCTGCGTCATCACCTTTCCTTAGAGCCAATTGCAGCTCTTGGATGATGGCCTTCATCTCGACGAAGATCTCTTGCATGGCGTTGCAGAGATCTAGCAGCTCAAGGGAACCGTCCATTTCTCCATCCAACATGCTCCTCTGCTGGGAGGAGCAAACTTGGTTGGTTGGTAGGCAGATGATTTCTTCAAGACCATCGTAGATGCTTGCAAGAGTCCTGAGACCATGGCACATCGTGCTGATGGAATTAGAGGAAGAGATGCTTGCCTCTAGGCTCTGAAGCTCTAGCTCGACTTCGGTCTCACTGACGTGAGGCCTAGAAGGCAAACTTGTCGATCTTTGGTGGAAAGCCATGTCTGAGCTTGAAGATTTGCTCGGTATTGTGGTCGAAGAGAGGAGGAAGAAAGAAGAGCTTCTAGTTTGATGCATCTACCATTCTGCTGACGCCTATTTATACAGAAGATATGTGTACAGCTGTGCTGCAGCATCGATTAGTAGACATGAAGAATCATGCCATTACATCAGCCTTGAGATCTGGCAGAAGCATAGAGATCCCAACACAAAAGTCGTCTCATGTTCCACTAATTGGCAGCAAGGACTAATTAACAATGGTATAGTTTGATAAGGGATCTTCACATAGTTGCATGCTCAAGCTATCATTTAGTGGAACCTTGTCAGTTCAAGCCCCGAGAGTTTGTCCCCCATCTTCAAGGCAAGTTCATGCCGCTCTGCTGTCTTCTTATCGTTTCATACATGTATGAACGAGTATATGGTCCTGTCGAAAGTGAACACACGAGGACCAGTTTTTTTGTGCTGGATGATCTAGACAGCTTGATCATGTGCGTGATGACTAGCCCTCTTCATGCTTTGCCGCTGGCATGCTGCAGCCGTGTCTTAGTTGTTAGTGGCAAACTCATCTGCACGAGGGTGTCGACGTGTGGTTTCGTCTTGCTGGTGCAAGGAGTCATTGACTTCATCCGCATGTTCCAGCGTTGTGCTATCTGGTTCTGCTACCAGCCGTTATCAGGGGCCAACCTTACACTCTTGACTCTTCATAACATCGGTGGCATGTTTCAGTTGCATGCTTGCAATTCATCTAGTAATGCTAACAAATGTAGAGGTGTTCAAGTGCACAAACCTCTTTGTGGCCCAAAAATCCTTATATTTTCTGTGAATTGATATTAAGTGTGTGTATATATATCGTCGCCACTGAGTGACAAGATTATAGTTGAAGAGGCACTGTTCTATGGTTTTTTGACAAATATGTTGGTAAATTTTCTCACAAATTCTTAGCTACAAGAGGTTTTTTTAGTGTATATGGTTGTAATGAATTTTAGTGGCGTTCTTATACAAAGTAAGAGGGGCGAAGAAACAAACAAAAGTATAGTACCATGCCTTGATGAGGCAAAATATTTCCATTTTTACAGTAGAGGTTTTATTGTTGTTAGGTCGTCTCCCAGGCGACACGGGAGGTGACTATGGTTACCCCGGCGCCGCCACTTCTAGCCCCATCATCTTCCTTATCGCCACTAGAGGAGGCTGCCGGGCAAGCCCGGGCGGCCGGCGGTGAAGGTGGCGGCGGGGATTTCGTCTCTCCGGTCTCGGCAAAGGGAATGGGGCTCCAGGGCAACGGACCTGCTTGGAGAGCCGACGTCGTCTTTGCGGCTGCCGGTGCTCATGGGAGAGGGTCTGTGTCCTCGGCGGCGACGACAGGCGCGGTACATGGCCAGCGGTCTGCTCCACACCATCCTCTCCTAGCGTCGGATCTGAAGTTTCCCGTCTTGTCCACTTCCCGCCGGATCTCGCGCTGGTGATCATGTCTCACCGGCCTGATGGTGGCTGGGCACGATGGTGTGAGTTGGGTTCGGGAGAAATCCTTTGTTGGCTTGGCCATCCATGTCGGTGACACTGCCTGCGGGCGCTGCTCCCCTCCTTGGAGGCACCGACGAGATCCCTTCTTCCCACCCCCTCTTCGCCGACCCAAGGTTAATTCCTGTTTCCCTTGCGGATGTGGCGGCGGCATCACTCGGTGTCGTTACCTCCATTGGGGCGCTGTTTGGCTAGGAGAGGATGGTGTGTGGTGCCATGTGGTTGATTCCAACTCCTGACCCCCCCCCCCCCCACACACACACACACACGGACGAAAGTCCAAAACCCGCGTGCTTGGGCGGCGGCGGTGCCTTGCTCGTTGTACCATTCATGAAGGCGTCATCTGGGGAGGCTTGGGTGTTCGGGAGAAGGCTGTTCTGGCGATCGGATCTGGGTGGCAAGGGCTGGTGGCGGTGGTGCGGAGGTTCGCAGGTGGAGCGACATGTCATCTACAGCATGAAGACGATGAGTACTGGCAGCATGAGGCAGCTGGATCTCGACGACAGAAGTGTCTAGATGGACGAGCACAGGGTGGTGGCGTTGTTTGGCGCCGTGGCGGCAGGACTGGCAAGGACGATGCATCAATACCTGCTCTTAAGATAGACCGGTGGAAGATGGTGGTGACGACCCATGAGAGTGCATCAGACCGGTTTGTGCCCCATACCTAGTATGTGGCTTCGTTCAGGCCTTCGGTTTTTAGATGTTAGGCTTTGGTGAGAGATCTGGATATTCGGCTCAGGCTTACTACATCCCTTCATCAATTGGATAGGAGTTGTGACACATGTCGCTAGGATGGCGGATTCAGACATATTGATGTGTTAGCTTGTAAGGTCCTTGTGAATAATTAATAAAATGACTACATGCATCTCCCAGATGCAGGGGCCGGGGGTCATCCTCCTTTTCAAAAAAAAAATGTATTAACATTAGGATATGGTATCTCATAAATCCATGATGCTCAATCTAATAATCATCTCCCATGAAATACCAAATAACATCATGCAGAAGAAACCAGCATACAATTTTTTTTCATATGTTAATATGGATTATTTTATTATTAAGAACATTTTTTATTTCATTTTTTAAGTTAATCTATCCGTCACAATTAGCTATCTGATTTTATCAGCAATGCAATCTTATCATATGAATAAGAATAACAAGGTAGATACATACCAAAATAATAACTGAGCTTATGATGGACAACATTTGCAACTATGAAGGGAATCTGGCTAGGTGTGACGCAACCATCAACCATGTGGCTTCGACCTGGCGTGTCCTATGCATGATTAGTGAGGTCTACAAAATAAATATTGTGTGCTAATCAAGAATCTTGTGCAGCTAAAAAAAATTGAATCTTAAGGTAATGTTAATTTCTAAAAAAAATTGCATGTAGGTCTAAAATCATCTTGCTGTTATCATTTACCACAAAAATCAAACCAGTAACACAAACCTAGCAAATACATGATGAATTCACATCATACACATTTTCTCTTGTCATGCATATATTCATCAAAAAGCCCCCAATATATTTTATCAATATCGCAAAATCTGAGATGGATCAAAACTTTGGTCTTTTTTTCTATAATTTCTGTACATTAATTTGTACTCTATATACATATGGCAAAACTGTATCAAGATCGGCTCATCCTCAAAAAGGCGGATGCCAATCACAGGGAGTAGAGTGATGTGGAGTATCTATGAGCTAAGAATGTTTAAAAGAGAAACTCTGTTCTGGACTAATTTCCTGAACAGATCTCCTGCTCCATTCTGAAGATCTTCGATACTGCACTCTAACTCCTGCAATTGCTCCTCCTTGCAGACAATTGCCTTCTTCTTGTAAAATGCCTTGCAGACAAGAGACTGCTTTGGCATTTCCATTTGCTTCAACAAGAGATGGAGTGTGGACTCCAACAGAGAGATGCAGATCTCTCTTGCCTTGGTCAAGAGCATGACCATCTTGTCAAATGCAGGCTTCTTGGCAGACTTCTTGAAATGTTTCCTGGCCTTTTTCCCCAAGCGAATAAATGACTGGATCTTGGCTTGAGCAGCTGCATCATCTCCTTTGCTTAGAGCCAGTTGGAGCTCTTGGATGATGACCACCATCTCGGCAAAGGTCTCTTGCATGGTGCTACAAAGATCTAACAGCTCAATGGAGCATTCCATCTCTCCATCCAACATGTTCCTCTGCTGGGAGGAGCAAGCTTGGTTGCTTGGTAGGCAAATAATCTCTTCAAGACCATCGTAGATGCTTGCAAGACTCCTGAGACCATCGCACATCGTGCTGATGGAATTGGAGGAAGAGATGCTTGCTTCTAGGCAGTGGAGCTCTTGCTCGACTTCGGTCTCACTGACGTGAGGCCTAGAAGGCAAACTTATCGATCTTTGGTGGAAAGCCATATCTGAGTTTGAAGCTTATCGCTATCTTATGGTGGATGAGAGGAGGAGAAGCAGAACATAAGAGCTTCTTGTTTGATGTATCTACCGTTCCGCTGCCCCCTATTTATACAGAAGATGTGTACAGCTGTGTCGTAGCATCTGATTGGTAGACATGAAGAATCATGCCATTTCATCTCCCACATGCTGTCTGCTATGCCTTGAGATCGCAACACTAAAGTCTTCTCATGTTTATTACATTGTTTTCTGTGCCTACTGTCCATGAGATGAGTCACCACATTATCATGTTCCAGCCATTGGCAGCAAGAACCAATGAAAAAGATGCGGTTTAGTCTGACGGTGGGTCTTGGCATAATTGCACGCCCATGCAATTATTTAATGGGTCGCTAACCTAGCATTTAGCTGTACCATGCCTTTTAATAAGGTATTTTCCTTGGTGGACACTGCTGGGTATCACAAGTTAGAGCCTCGACGGTCGGTGCTGGCATGTTTAGGCCACGGAAACAAGATCCACTGCACAAGATTCATGTTAGTGGTTCAGCGTGTTATCCCCATTTTTTTTCAGTTTGAGGCTTTCAGCCACCCACCGTGTGAGTAGCATGACCATTCGATATCTAACCACTACACATACAAGCTTTTGATGTGTGTCTCTGATTGTTTTCAATGTTTTTGTACAATCCTGTTACCTTTTAGTCGTACTAACTGATTCTCGGACATCGGCATCTTTACTTAGGTGAAGTTTGAAATAACAAATAAGCATATAAAGAATCGGTTGTTCTTCGTCTATTTTTTTCCGAAAAGGATTCTTTGTGTGTTGAGAAAATCATTATATGGAAAGGAACAAAACTTTGCGCACTGGCAAGTTTGGATTACGTCTTGCTCAGATTATTTTTGATCCGGTACAACATGCAAAAAGCTTGGTTGTAGGGTAATTTTCATTTTGTTCAATGCTAAATGATATAGATGTCGACGATGTTTAAAATTTGAGCGCACTAATTATGCTAGACTGCACATCCATGTGGTGGTGGTGGACAATAAAATTGATTGAATCTGCCAAGTACAAGTTGAGGCCATTTGACTTTGAGCTGGCATGTTTCATGCATAAGGAACAAGATTCACTAACCATGGGCTTCAAAATAGACTATACTGGGATCACAAACACGTCTTCAAGGAAGAAATGGTCAAATGGATCAAAACTTTTCTTTCTCTTTCTGTAGTATCATGTACATTTGTACAGTATAGTGTATATATACATATGGCAAAATTGTATGAAGATCAGCTATTCCTTAAAAAGGCGGATGCCAGTCGGAGGGCGCCAAGAGTGACTTGGGAGTATCTATGAGCTAAGGATGTTGAGTAGGGAAACTCTGCTCTGGACTAATTTCCTGAACAGTTGTCCTGCTCCACTCTCGAGATCTCCGATACTGCACTCTAGCCCCAACAATTGCTCCTCCTTGCAAACAGCTGCCTTCTTCTTGTGAAATGCCTTGGAAACAAGAGACTGTTTAGGCATTTCGATTTGCTTCGACAAGAGATGGAGTGTGGACTCCAGCAGAGACACAGAGATCTCTCTAGCCTTGGCCAACAGCATGACCATGCTACAATCTGCAGGAGCCTTCTTCGCAGTCTTCTTGAAAAGATTCTTGGACTTCTTCACCAAGCGGGTGTAGGATTGGATCTTGGCCTGAGTAGCTGCGTCATCACCTTTCCTTAGAGCCAATTGCAGCTCTTGGATGATGGCCTTCATCTCGACGAAGATCTCTTGCATGGCGTTGCAGAGATCTAGCAGCTCAAGGGAACCGTCCATTTCTCCATCCAACATGCTCCTCTGCTGGGAGGAGCAAACTTGGTTGGTTGGTAGGCAGATGATTTCTTCAAGACCATCGTAGATGCTTGCAAGAGTCCTGAGACCATGGCACATCGTGCTGATGGAATTAGAGGAAGAGATGCTTGCCTCTAGGCTCTGAAGCTCTAGCTCGACTTCGGTCTCACTGACGTGAGGCCTAGAAGGCAAACTTGTCGATCTTTGGTGGAAAGCCATGTCTGAGCTTGAAGATTTGCTCGGTATTGTGGTCGAAGAGAGGAGGAAGAAAGAAGAGCTTCTAGTTTGATGCATCTACCATTCTGCTGACGCCTATTTATACAGAAGATATGTGTACAGCTGTGCTGCAGCATCGATTAGTAGACATGAAGAATCATGCCATTACATCAGCCTTGAGATCTGGCAGAAGCATAGAGATCCCAACACAAAAGTCGTCTCATGTTCCACTAATTGGCAGCAAGGACTAATTAACAATGGTATAGTTTGATAAGGGATCTTCACATAGTTGCATGCTCAAGCTATCATTTAGTGGAACCTTGTCAGTTCAAGCCCCGAGAGTTTGTCCCCCATCTTCAAGGCAAGTTCATGCCGCTCTGCTGTCTTCTTATCGTTTCATACATGTATGAACGAGTATATGGTCCTGTCGAAAGTGAACACACGAGGACCAGTTTTTTTGTGCTGGATGATCTAGACAGCTTGATCATGTGCGTGATGACTAGCCCTCTTCATGCTTTGCCGCTGGCATGCTGCAGCCGTGTCTTAGTTGTTAGTGGCAAACTCATCTGCACGAGGGTGTCGACGTGTGGTTTCGTCTTGCTGGTGCAAGGAGTCATTGACTTCATCCGCATGTTCCAGCGTTGTGCTATCTGGTTCTGCTACCAGCCGTTATCAGGGGCCAACCTTACACTCTTGACTCTTCATAACATCGGTGGCATGTTTCAGTTGCATGCTTGCAATTCATCTAGTAATGCTAACAAATGTAGAGGTGTTCAAGTGCACAAACCTCTTTGTGGCCCAAAAATCCTTATATTTTCTGTGAATTGATATTAAGTGTGTGTATATATATCGTCGCCACTGAGTGACAAGATTATAGTTGAAGAGGCACTGTTCTATGGTTTTTTGACAAATATGTTGGTAAATTTTCTCACAAATTCTTAGCTACAAGAGGTTTTTTTAGTGTATATGGTTGTAATGAATTTTAGTGGCGTTCTTATACAAAGTAAGAGGGGCGAAGAAACAAACAAAAGTATAGTACCATGCCTTGATGAGGCAAAATATTTCCATTTTTACAGTAGAGGTTTTATTGTTGTTAGGTCGTCTCCCAGGCGACACGGGAGGTGACTATGGTTACCCCGGCGCCGCCACTTCTAGCCCCATCATCTTCCTTATCGCCACTAGAGGAGGCTGCCGGGCAAGCCCGGGCGGCCGGCGGTGAAGGTGGCGGCGGGGATTTCGTCTCTCCGGTCTCGGCAAAGGGAATGGGGCTCCAGGGCAACGGACCTGCTTGGAGAGCCGACGTCGTCTTTGCGGCTGCCGGTGCTCATGGGAGAGGGTCTGTGTCCTCGGCGGCGACGACAGGCGCGGTACATGGCCAGCGGTCTGCTCCACACCATCCTCTCCTAGCGTCGGATCTGAAGTTTCCCGTCTTGTCCACTTCCCGCCGGATCTCGCGCTGGTGATCATGTCTCACCGGCCTGATGGTGGCTGGGCACGATGGTGTGAGTTGGGTTCGGGAGAAATCCTTTGTTGGCTTGGCCATCCATGTCGGTGACACTGCCTGCGGGCGCTGCTCCCCTCCTTGGAGGCACCGACGAGATCCCTTCTTCCCACCCCCTCTTCGCCGACCCAAGGTTAATTCCTGTTTCCCTTGCGGATGTGGCGGCGGCATCACTCGGTGTCGTTACCTCCATTGGGGCGCTGTTTGGCTAGGAGAGGATGGTGTGTGGTGCCATGTGGTTGATTCCAACTCCTGACCCCCCCCCCCCCCACACACACACACACACACGGACGAAAGTCCAAAACCCGCGTGCTTGGGCGGCGGCGGTGCCTTGCTCGTTGTACCATTCATGAAGGCGTCATCTGGGGAGGCTTGGGTGTTCGGGAGAAGGCTGTTCTGGCGATCGGATCTGGGTGGCAAGGGCTGGTGGCGGTGGTGCGGAGGTTCGCAGGTGGAGCGACATGTCATCTACAGCATGAAGACGATGAGTACTGGCAGCATGAGGCAGCTGGATCTCGACGACAGAAGTGTCTAGATGGACGAGCACAGGGTGGTGGCGTTGTTTGGCGCCGTGGCGGCAGGACTGGCAAGGACGATGCATCAATACCTGCTCTTAAGATAGACCGGTGGAAGATGGTGGTGACGACCCATGAGAGTGCATCAGACCGGTTTGTGCCCCATACCTAGTATGTGGCTTCGTTCAGGCCTTCGGTTTTTAGATGTTAGGCTTTGGTGAGAGATCTGGATATTCGGCTCAGGCTTACTACATCCCTTCATCAATTGGATAGGAGTTGTGACACATGTCGCTAGGATGGCGGATTCAGACATATTGATGTGTTAGCTTGTAAGGTCCTTGTGAATAATTAATAAAATGACTACATGCATCTCCCAGATGCAGGGGCCGGGGGTCATCCTCCTTTTCAAAAAAAAAATGTATTAACATTAGGATATGGTATCTCATAAATCCATGATGCTCAATCTAATAATCATCTCCCATGAAATACCAAATAACATCATGCAGAAGAAACCAGCATACAATTTTTTTTCATATGTTAATATGGATTATTTTATTATTAAGAACATTTTTTATTTCATTTTTTAAGTTAATCTATCCGTCACAATTAGCTATCTGATTTTATCAGCAATGCAATCTTATCATATGAATAAGAATAACAAGGTAGATACATACCAAAATAATAACTGAGCTTATGATGGACAACATTTGCAACTATGAAGGGAATCTGGCTAGGTGTGACGCAACCATCAACCATGTGGCTTCGACCTGGCGTGTCCTATGCATGATTAGTGAGGTCTACAAAATAAATATTGTGTGCTAATCAAGAATCTTGTGCAGCTAAAAAAAATTGAATCTTAAGGTAATGTTAATTTCTAAAAAAAATTGCATGTAGGTCTAAAATCATCTTGCTGTTATCATTTACCACAAAAATCAAACCAGTAACACAAACCTAGCAAATACATGATGAATTCACATCATACACATTTTCTCTTGTCATGCATATATTCATCAAAAAGCCCCCAATATATTTTATCAATATCGCAAAATCTGAGATGGATCAAAACTTTGGTCTTTTTTTCTATAATTTCTGTACATTAATTTGTACTCTATATACATATGGCAAAACTGTATCAAGATCGGCTCATCCTCAAAAAGGCGGATGCCAATCACAGGGAGTAGAGTGATGTGGAGTATCTATGAGCTAAGAATGTTTAAAAGAGAAACTCTGTTCTGGACTAATTTCCTGAACAGATCTCCTGCTCCATTCTGAAGATCTTCGATACTGCACTCTAACTCCTGCAATTGCTCCTCCTTGCAGACAATTGCCTTCTTCTTGTAAAATGCCTTGCAGACAAGAGACTGCTTTGGCATTTCCATTTGCTTCAACAAGAGATGGAGTGTGGACTCCAACAGAGAGATGCAGATCTCTCTTGCCTTGGTCAAGAGCATGACCATCTTGTCAAATGCAGGCTTCTTGGCAGACTTCTTGAAATGTTTCCTGGCCTTTTTCCCCAAGCGAATAAATGACTGGATCTTGGCTTGAGCAGCTGCATCATCTCCTTTGCTTAGAGCCAGTTGGAGCTCTTGGATGATGACCACCATCTCGGCAAAGGTCTCTTGCATGGTGCTACAAAGATCTAACAGCTCAATGGAGCATTCCATCTCTCCATCCAACATGTTCCTCTGCTGGGAGGAGCAAGCTTGGTTGCTTGGTAGGCAAATAATCTCTTCAAGACCATCGTAGATGCTTGCAAGACTCCTGAGACCATCGCACATCGTGCTGATGGAATTGGAGGAAGAGATGCTTGCTTCTAGGCAGTGGAGCTCTTGCTCGACTTCGGTCTCACTGACGTGAGGCCTAGAAGGCAAACTTATCGATCTTTGGTGGAAAGCCATATCTGAGTTTGAAGCTTATCGCTATCTTATGGTGGATGAGAGGAGGAGAAGCAGAACATAAGAGCTTCTTGTTTGATGTATCTACCGTTCCGCTGCCCCCTATTTATACAGAAGATGTGTACAGCTGTGTCGTAGCATCTGATTGGTAGACATGAAGAATCATGCCATTTCATCTCCCACATGCTGTCTGCTATGCCTTGAGATCGCAACACTAAAGTCTTCTCATGTTTATTACATTGTTTTCTGTGCCTACTGTCCATGAGATGAGTCACCACATTATCATGTTCCAGCCATTGGCAGCAAGAACCAATGAAAAAGATGCGGTTTAGTCTGACGGTGGGTCTTGGCATAATTGCACGCCCATGCAATTATTTAATGGGTCGCTAACCTAGCATTTAGCTGTACCATGCCTTTTAATAAGGTATTTTCCTTGGTGGACACTGCTGGGTATCACAAGTTAGAGCCTCGACGGTCGGTGCTGGCATGTTTAGGCCACGGAAACAAGATCCACTGCACAAGATTCATGTTAGTGGTTCAGCGTGTTATCCCCATTTTTTTTCAGTTTGAGGCTTTCAGCCACCCACCGTGTGAGTAGCATGACCATTCGATATCTAACCACTACACATACAAGCTTTTGATGTGTGTCTCTGATTGTTTTCAATGTTTTTGTACAATCCTGTTACCTTTTAGTCGTACTAACTGATTCTCGGACATCGGCATCTTTACTTAGGTGAAGTTTGAAATAACAAATAAGCATATAAAGAATCGGTTGTTCTTCGTCTATTTTTTTCCGAAAAGGATTCTTTGTGTGTTGAGAAAATCATTATATGGAAAGGAACAAAACTTTGCGCACTGGCAAGTTTGGATTACGTCTTGCTCAGATTATTTTTGATCCGGTACAACATGCAAAAAGCTTGGTTGTAGGGTAATTTTCATTTTGTTCAATGCTAAATGATATAGATGTCGACGATGTTTAAAATTTGAGCGCACTAATTATGCTAGACTGCACATCCATGTGGTGGTGGTGGACAATAAAATTGATTGAATCTGCCAAGTACAAGTTGAGGCCATTTGACTTTGAGCTGGCATGTTTCATGCATAAGGAACAAGATTCACTAACCATGGGCTTCAAAATAGACTATACTGGGATCACAAACACGTCTTCAAGGAAGAAATGGTCAAATGGATCAAAACTTTTCTTTCTCTTTCTGTAGTATCATGTACATTTGTACAGTATAGTGTATATATACATATGGCAAAATTGTATGAAGATCAGCTATTCCTTAAAAAGGCGGATGCCAGTCGGAGGGCGCCAAGAGTGACTTGGGAGTATCTATGAGCTAAGGATGTTGAGTAGGGAAACTCTGCTCTGGACTAATTTCCTGAACAGTTGTCCTGCTCCACTCTCGAGATCTCCGATACTGCACTCTAGCCCCAACAATTGCTCCTCCTTGCAAACAGCTGCCTTCTTCTTGTGAAATGCCTTGGAAACAAGAGACTGTTTAGGCATTTCGATTTGCTTCGACAAGAGATGGAGTGTGGACTCCAGCAGAGACACAGAGATCTCTCTAGCCTTGGCCAACAGCATGACCATGCTACAATCTGCAGGAGCCTTCTTCGCAGTCTTCTTGAAAAGATTCTTGGACTTCTTCACCAAGCGGGTGTAGGATTGGATCTTGGCCTGAGTAGCTGCGTCATCACCTTTCCTTAGAGCCAATTGCAGCTCTTGGATGATGGCCTTCATCTCGACGAAGATCTCTTGCATGGCGTTGCAGAGATCTAGCAGCTCAAGGGAACCGTCCATTTCTCCATCCAACATGCTCCTCTGCTGGGAGGAGCAAACTTGGTTGGTTGGTAGGCAGATGATTTCTTCAAGACCATCGTAGATGCTTGCAAGAGTCCTGAGACCATGGCACATCGTGCTGATGGAATTAGAGGAAGAGATGCTTGCCTCTAGGCTCTGAAGCTCTAGCTCGACTTCGGTCTCACTGACGTGAGGCCTAGAAGGCAAACTTGTCGATCTTTGGTGGAAAGCCATGTCTGAGCTTGAAGATTTGCTCGGTATTGTGGTCGAAGAGAGGAGGAAGAAAGAAGAGCTTCTAGTTTGATGCATCTACCATTCTGCTGACGCCTATTTATACAGAAGATATGTGTACAGCTGTGCTGCAGCATCGATTAGTAGACATGAAGAATCATGCCATTACATCAGCCTTGAGATCTGGCAGAAGCATAGAGATCCCAACACAAAAGTCGTCTCATGTTCCACTAATTGGCAGCAAGGACTAATTAACAATGGTATAGTTTGATAAGGGATCTTCACATAGTTGCATGCTCAAGCTATCATTTAGTGGAACCTTGTCAGTTCAAGCCCCGAGAGTTTGTCCCCCATCTTCAAGGCAAGTTCATGCCGCTCTGCTGTCTTCTTATCGTTTCATACATGTATGAACGAGTATATGGTCCTGTCGAAAGTGAACACACGAGGACCAGTTTTTTTGTGCTGGATGATCTAGACAGCTTGATCATGTGCGTGATGACTAGCCCTCTTCATGCTTTGCCGCTGGCATGCTGCAGCCGTGTCTTAGTTGTTAGTGGCAAACTCATCTGCACGAGGGTGTCGACGTGTGGTTTCGTCTTGCTGGTGCAAGGAGTCATTGACTTCATCCGCATGTTCCAGCGTTGTGCTATCTGGTTCTGCTACCAGCCGTTATCAGGGGCCAACCTTACACTCTTGACTCTTCATAACATCGGTGGCATGTTTCAGTTGCATGCTTGCAATTCATCTAGTAATGCTAACAAATGTAGAGGTGTTCAAGTGCACAAACCTCTTTGTGGCCCAAAAATCCTTATATTTTCTGTGAATTGATATTAAGTGTGTGTATATATATCGTCGCCACTGAGTGACAAGATTATAGTTGAAGAGGCACTGTTCTATGGTTTTTTGACAAATATGTTGGTAAATTTTCTCACAAATTCTTAGCTACATGAGTTTTTTTAGTGTATATGGTTGTAATGAATTTTAGTGGCGTTCTTATACAAAGTAAGAGGGGCGAAGAAACAAACAAAAGTATAGTACCATGCCTTGATGAGGCAAAATATTTCCATTTTTACAGTAGAGGTTTTATTGTTGTTAGGTCGTCTCCCAGGCGACACGGGAGGTGACTATGGTTACCCCCGTGCCGCCACTTCTAGCCCCATCATCTTCCTTGTCGCCACTAGAGGAGGCTGCCGGGCAAGCCCGTGCGGCCGCCGGTGAAGGTGGCGGCGGGGATTTCGTCTCTCCGGTCTCGGCAAAGGGAATGGGGCTCCAGGGCAACGGCCCTGCTTGGAGAGCCGACGTCGTCTTTGCGGCTGCCGGTGCTCATGGGAGAGGGTCTGTGTCCTCGGCGGCGACGACAGGCGCGGTACATGGCCAGCGGTCTGCTCCACACCATCCTCTCCTAGCGTCGGATCTGAAGTTTCCCGTCTTGTCCACTTCCCGCCGGATCTCGCGCTGGTGATCATGTCTCACCGGCCTGATGGTGGCTGGGCACGATGGTGTGAGTTGGGTTCGGGAGAAATCCTTTGTTGGCTTGGCCATCCATGTCGGTGACACTGCCTGCGGGCGCTGCTCCCCTCCTTGGAGGCACCGACGAGATCCCTTCTTCCCACCCCCTCTTCGCCGACCCAAGGTTAATTCCTGTTTCCCTTGCGGATGCGGCGGCGGCATCACTCGGTGTCGTTACCTCCATTGGGGCGCCATTTGGCTAGGAGAGGATGGTGTGTGGTGCCATGTGGTTGATTCCAACTCCTGACCCCCCCCCCCCCACACACACACACACACACGGACGAAAGTCCAAAACCCGCGTGCTTGGGCGGCGGCGATGCCTTGCTCGTTGTACCCTTCATGAAGGCGTCATCTGGGGAGGCTTGGGTGTTCGGGAGAAGGCTGTTCTGGCGATCGGATCTGGGTGGCAAGGGCTGCTGGCGGTGGTGCGGAGGTTCGCAGGTGGAGCGACATGTCATCTACAGCATGAAGACGATGAGTACTGGCAGCATGAGGCAGCTGGATCTCGACGACAGAAGTGTCTAGATGGACGAGCACAGGGTGGTGGCGTTGTTTGGCGCCGTGGCGGCAGGACTGGCAAGGACGATGCATCAATACCTGCTCTTAAGATAGACCGGTGGAAGATGGTGGTGACGACCCATGAGAGTGCATCAGACCGGTTTGTGCCCCATACCTAGTATGTGGCTTCGTTCAGGCCTTCGGTTTTTAGATGTTAGGCTTTGGTGAGAGATCTGGATATTCGGCTCAGGCTTACTACATCCCTTCATCAATTGGATAGGAGTTGTGACACATGTCGCTAGGATGGCGGATTCAGACATATTGATGTGTTAGCTTGTAAGGTCCTTGTGAATAATTAATAAAATGACTACATGCATCTCCCAGATGCAGGGGCCGGGGGTCATCCTCCTTTTCAAAAAAAAAATGTATTAACATTAGGATATGGTATCTCATAAATCCATGATGCTCAATCTAATAATCATCTCCCATGAAATACCAAATAACATCATGCAGAAGAAACCAGCATACAATTTTTTTTCATATGTTAATATGGATTATTTTATTATTAAGAACATTTTTTATTTCATTTTTTAAGTTAATCTATCCGTCACAATTAGCTATCTGATTTTATCAGCAATGCAATCTTATCATATGAATAAGAATAACAAGGTAGATACATACCAAAATAATAACTGAGCTTATGATGGACAACATTTGCAACTATGAAGGGAATCTGGCTAGGTGTGACGCAACCATCAACCATGTGGCTTCGACCTGGCGTGTCCTATGCATGATTAGTGAGGTCTACAAAATAAATATTGTGTGCTAATCAAGAATCTTGTGCAGCTAAAAAAATTGAATCTTAAGGTAATGTTAATTTCTAAAAAAAATTGCATGTAGGTCTAAAATCATCTTGCTGTTATCATTTACCACAAAAATCAAACCAGTAACACAAACCTAGCAAATACATGATGAATTCACATCATACACATTTTCTCTTGTCATGCATATATTCATCAAAAAGCCCCCAATATATTTTATCAATATCGCAAAATCTGAGATGGATCAAAACTTTGGTCTTTTTTTCTATAATTTCTGTACATTAATTTGTACTCTATATACATATGGCAAAACTGTATCAAGATCGGCTCATCCTCAAAAAGGCGGATGCCAATCACAGGGAGTAGAGTGATGTGGAGTATCTATGAGCTAAGAATGTTTAAAAGAGAAACTCTGTTCTGGACTAATTTCCTGAACAGATCTCCTGCTCCATTCTGAAGATCTTCGATACTGCACTCTAACTCCTGCAATTGCTCCTCCTTGCAGACAATTGCCTTCTTCTTGTAAAATGCCTTGCAGACAAGAGACTGCTTTGGCATTTCCATTTGCTTCAACAAGAGATGGAGTGTGGACTCCAACAGAGAGATGCAGATCTCTCTTGCCTTGGTCAAGAGCATGACCATCTTGTCAAATGCAGGCTTCTTGGCAGACTTCTTGAAATGTTTCCTGGCCTTTTTCCCCAAGCGAATAAATGACTGGATCTTGGCTTGAGCAGCTGCATCATCTCCTTTGCTTAGAGCCAGTTGGAGCTCTTGGATGATGACCACCATCTCGGCAAAGGTCTCTTGCATGGTGCTACAAAGATCTAACAGCTCAATGGAGCATTCCATCTCTCCATCCAACATGTTCCTCTGCTGGGAGGAGCAAGCTTGGTTGCTTGGTAGGCAAATAATCTCTTCAAGACCATCGTAGATGCTTGCAAGACTCCTGAGACCATCGCACATCGTGCTGATGGAATTGGAGGAAGAGATGCTTGCTTCTAGGCAGTGGAGCTCTTGCTCGACTTCGGTCTCACTGACGTGAGGCCTAGAAGGCAAACTTATCGATCTTTGGTGGAAAGCCATATCTGAGTTTGAAGCTTATCGCTATCTTATGGTGGATGAGAGGAGGAGAAGCAGAACATAAGAGCTTCTTGTTTGATGTATCTACCGTTCCGCTGCCCCCTATTTATACAGAAGATGTGTACAGCTGTGTCGTAGCATCTGATTGGTAGACATGAAGAATCATGCCATTTCATCTCCCACATGCTGTCTGCTATGCCTTGAGATCGCAACACTAAAGTCTTCTCATGTTTATTACATTGTTTTCTGTGCCTACTGTCCATGAGATGAGTCACCACATTATCATGTTCCAGCCATTGGCAGCAAGAACCAATGAAAAAGATGCGGTTTAGTCTGACGGTGGGTCTTGGCATAATTGCACGCCCATGCAATTATTTAATGGATCGCTAACCTAGCATTTAGCTGTACCATGCCTTTTAATAAGGTATTTTCCTTGGTGGACACTGCTGGGTATCACAAGTTAGAGCCTCGACGGTCGGTGCTGGCATGTTTAGGCCACGGAAACAAGATCCACTGCACAAGATTCATGTTAGTGGTTCAGCGTGTTATCCCCATTTTTTTTCAGTTTGAGGCTTTCAGCCACCCACCGTGTGAGTAGCATGACCATTCGATATCTAACCACTACACATACAAGCTTTTGATGTGTGTCTCTGATTGTTTTCAATGTTTTTGTACAATCCTGTTACCTTTTAGTCGTACTAACTGATTCTCGGACATCGGCATCTTTACTTAGGTGAAGTTTGAAATAACAAATAAGCATATAAAGAATCGGTTGTTCTTCGTCTATTTTTTTCCGAAAAGGATTCTTTGTGTGTTGAGAAAATCATTATATGGAAAGGAACAAAACTTTGCGCACTGGCAAGTTTGGATTACGTCTTGCTCAGATTATTTTTGATCCGGTACAACATGCAAAAAGCTTGGTTGTAGGGTAATTTTCATTTTGTTCAATGCTAAATGATATAGATGTCGACGATGTTTAAAATTTGAGCGCACTAATTATGCTAGACTGCACATCCATGTGGTGGTGGTGGACAATAAAATTGATTGAATCTGCCAAGTACAAGTTGAGGCCATTTGACTTTGAGCTGGCATGTTTCATGCATAAGGAACAAGATTCACTAACCATGGGCTTCAAAATAGACTATACTGGGATCACAAACACGTCTTCAAGGAAGAAATGGTCAAATGGATCAAAACTTTTCTTTCTCTTTCTGTAGTATCATGTACATTTGTACAGTATAGTGTATATATACATATGGCAAAATTGTATGAAGATCAGCTATTCCTTAAAAAGGCGGATGCCAGTCGGAGGGCGCCAAGAGTGACTTGGGAGTATCTATGAGCTAAGGATGTTGAGTAGGGAAACTCTGCTCTGGACTAATTTCCTGAACAGTTGTCCTGCTCCACTCTCGAGATCTCCGATACTGCACTCTAGCCCCAACAATTGCTCCTCCTTGCAAACAGCTGCCTTCTTCTTGTGAAATGCCTTGGAAACAAGAGACTGTTTAGGCATTTCGATTTGCTTCGACAAGAGATGGAGTGTGGACTCCAGCAGAGACACAGAGATCTCTCTAGCCTTGGCCAACAGCATGACCATGCTACAATCTGCAGGAGCCTTCTTCGCAGTCTTCTTGAAAAGATTCTTGGACTTCTTCACCAAGCGGGTGTAGGATTGGATCTTGGCCTGAGTAGCTGCGTCATCACCTTTCCTTAGAGCCAATTGCAGCTCTTGGATGATGGCCTTCATCTCGACGAAGATCTCTTGCATGGCGTTGCAGAGATCTAGCAGCTCAAGGGAACCGTCCATTTCTCCATCCAACATGCTCCTCTGCTGGGAGGAGCAAACTTGGTTGGTTGGTAGGCAGATGATTTCTTCAAGACCATCGTAGATGCTTGCAAGAGTCCTGAGACCATGGCACATCGTGCTGATGGAATTAGAGGAAGAGATGCTTGCCTCTAGGCTCTGAAGCTCTAGCTCGACTTCGGTCTCACTGACGTGAGGCCTAGAAGGCAAACTTGTCGATCTTTGGTGGAAAGCCATGTCTGAGCTTGAAGATTTGCTCGGTATTGTGGTCGAAGAGAGGAGGAAGAAAGAAGAGCTTCTAGTTTGATGCATCTACCATTCTGCTGACGCCTATTTATACAGAAGATATGTGTACAGCTGTGCTGCAGCATCGATTAGTAGACATGAAGAATCATGCCATTACATCAGCCTTGAGATCTGGCAGAAGCATAGAGATCCCAACACAAAAGTCGTCTCATGTTCCACTAATTGGCAGCAAGGACTAATTAACAATGGTATAGTTTGATAAGGGATCTTCACATAGTTGCATGCTCAAGCTATCATTTAGTGGAACCTTGTCAGTTCAAGCCCCGAGAGTTTGTCCCCCATCTTCAAGGCAAGTTCATGCCGCTCTGCTGTCTTCTTATCGTTTCATACATGTATGAACGAGTATATGGTCCTGTCGAAAGTGAACACACGAGGACCAGTTTTTTTGTGCTGGATGATCTAGACAGCTTGATCATGTGCGTGATGACTAGCCCTCTTCATGCTTTGCCGCTGGCATGCTGCAGCCGTGTCTTAGTTGTTAGTGGCAAACTCATCTGCACGAGGGTGTCGACGTGTGGTTTCGTCTTGCTGGTGCAAGGAGTCATTGACTTCATCCGCATGTTCCAGCGTTGTGCTATCTGGTTCTGCTACCAGCCGTTATCAGGGGCCAACCTTACACTCTTGACTCTTCATAACATCGGTGGCATGTTTCAGTTGCATGCTTGCAATTCATCTAGTAATGCTAACAAATGTAGAGGTGTTCAAGTGCACAAACCTCTTTGTGGCCCAAAAATCCTTATATTTTCTGTGAATTGATATTAAGTGTGTGTATATATATCGTCGCCACTGAGTGACAAGATTATAGTTGAAGAGGCACTGTTCTATGGTTTTTTGACAAATATGTTGGTAAATTTTCTCACAAATTCTTAGCTACATGAGTTTTTTTAGTGTATATGGTTGTAATGAATTTTAGTGGCGTTCTTATACAAAGTAAGAGGGGCGAAGAAACAAACAAAAGTATAGTACCATGCCTTGATGAGGCAAAATATTTCCATTTTTACAGTAGAGGTTTTATTGTTGTTAGGTCGTCTCCCAGGCGACACGGGAGGTGACTATGGTTACCCCCGCGCCGCCACTTCTAGCCCCATCATCTTCCTTGTCGCCACTAGAGGAGGCTGCCGGGCAAGCCCGTGCGGCCGCCGGTGAAGGTGGCGGCGGGGATTTCGTCTCTCCGGTCTCGGCAAAGGGAATGGGGCTCCAGGGCAACGGCCCTGCTTGGAGAGCCGACGTCGTCTTTGCGGCTGCCGGTGCTCATGGGAGAGGGTCTGTGTCCTCGGCGGCGACGACAGGCGCGGTACATGGCCAGCGGTCTGCTCCACACCATCCTCTCCTAGCGTCGGATCTGAAGTTTCCCGTCTTGTCCACTTCCCGCCGGATCTCGCGCTGGTGATCATGTCTCACCGGCCTGATGGTGGCTGGGCACGATGGTGTGAGTTGGGTTCGGGAGAAATCCTTTGTTGGCTTGGCCATCCATGTCGGTGACACTGCCTGCGGGCGCTGCTCCCCTCCTTGGAGGCACCGACGAGATCCCTTCTTCCCACCCCCTCTTCGCCGACCCAAGGTTAATTCATGTTTCCCTTGCGGATGCGGCGGCGGCATCACTCGGTGTCGTTACCTCCATTGGGGCGCCGTTTGGCTAGGAGAGGATGGTGTGTGGTGCCATGTGGTTGATTCCAACTCCTGACCCCCCCCCCCCCTCACACACACACACACACGGACGAAAGTCCAAAACCCGCGTGCTTGGGCGGCGGCGATGCCTTGCTCGTTGTACCCTTCATGAAGGCGTCATCTTGGGAGGCTTGGGTGTTCGGGAGAAGGCTGTTCTGGCGATCGGATCTGGGTGACAAGGGCTGGTGGCGGTGGTGTGGAGGTTCGCAGGTGGAGCGACATGTCATCTACAGCATGAAGACGATGAGTACTGGCAGCATGAGGCAGCTGGATCTCGACGACAGAAGTGTCTAGATGGACGAGCACAGGGTGGTGGCGTTGTTTGGCGCCGTGGCGGCAGGACTGGCAAGGACGATGCATCAATACCTGCTCTTAAGATAGACCGGTGGAAGATGGTGGTGACGACCCATGAGAGTGCATCAGACCGGTTTGTGCCCCATACCTAGTATGTGGCTTCGTTCAGGCCTTCGGTTTTTAGATGTTAGGCTTTGGTGAGAGATCTGGATATTCGGCTCAGGCTTACTACATCCCTTCATCAATTGGATAGGAGTTGTGACACATGTCGCTAGGATGGCGGATTCAGACATATTGATGTGTTAGCTTGTAAGGTCCTTGTGAATAATTAATAAAATGACTACATGCATCTCCCAGATGCAGGGGCCGGGGGTCATCCTCCTTTTCAAAAAAAAAAATGTATTAACATTAGGATATGGTATCTCATAAATCCATGATGCTCAATCTAATAATCATCTCCCATGAAATACCAAATAACATCATGCAGAAGAAACCAGCATACAATTTTTTTTCATATGTTAATATGGATTATTTTATTATTAAGAACATTTTTTATTTCATTTTTTAAGTTAATCTATCCGTCACAATTAGCTATCTGATTTTATCAGCAATGCAATCTTATCATATGAATAAGAATAACAAGGTAGATACATACCAAAATAATAACTGAGCTTATGATGGACAACATTTGCAACTATGAAGGGAATCTGGCTAGGTGTGACGCAACCATCAACCATGTGGCTTCGACCTGGCGTGTCCTATGCATGATTAGTGAGGTCTACAAAATAAATATTGTGTGCTAATCAAGAATCTTGTGCAGCTAAAAAAAATTGAATCTTAAGGTAATGTTAATTTCTAAAAAAAATTGCATGTAGGTCTAAAATCATCTTGCTGTTATCATTTACCACAAAAATCAAACCAGTAACACAAACCTAGCAAATACATGATGAATTCACATCATACACATTTTCTCTTGTCATGCATATATTCATCAAAAAGCCCCCAATATATTTTATCAATATCGCAAAATCTGAGATGGATCAAAACTTTGGTCTTTTTTTCTATAATTTCTGTACATTAATTTGTACTCTATATACATATGGCAAAACTGTATCAAGATCGGCTCATCCTCAAAAAGGCGGATGCCAATCACAGGGAGTAGAGTGATGTGGAGTATCTATGAGCTAAGAATGTTTAAAAGAGAAACTCTGTTCTGGACTAATTTCCTGAACAGATCTCCTGCTCCATTCTGAAGATCTTCGATACTGCACTCTAACTCCTGCAATTGCTCCTCCTTGCAGACAATTGCCTTCTTCTTGTAAAATGCCTTGCAGACAAGAGACTGCTTTGGCATTTCCATTTGCTTCAACAAGAGATGGAGTGTGGACTCCAACAGAGAGATGCAGATCTCTCTTGCCTTGGTCAAGAGCATGACCATCTTGTCAAATGCAGGCTTCTTGGCAGACTTCTTGAAATGTTTCCTGGCCTTTTTCCCCAAGCGAATAAATGACTGGATCTTGGCTTGAGCAGCTGCATCATCTCCTTTGCTTAGAGCCAGTTGGAGCTCTTGGATGATGACCACCATCTCGGCAAAGGTCTCTTGCATGGTGCTACAAAGATCTAACAGCTCAATGGAGCATTCCATCTCTCCATCCAACATGTTCCTCTGCTGGGAGGAGCAAGCTTGGTTGCTTGGTAGGCAAATAATCTCTTCAAGACCATCGTAGATGCTTGCAAGACTCCTGAGACCATCGCACATCGTGCTGATGGAATTGGAGGAAGAGATGCTTGCTTCTAGGCAGTGGAGCTCTTGCTCGACTTCGGTCTCACTGACGTGAGGCCTAGAAGGCAAACTTATCGATCTTTGGTGGAAAGCCATATCTGAGTTTGAAGCTTATCGCTATCTTATGGTGGATGAGAGGAGGAGAAGCAGAACATAAGAGCTTCTTGTTTGATGTATCTACCGTTCCGCTGCCCCCTATTTATACAGAAGATGTGTACAGCTGTGTCGTAGCATCTGATTGGTAGACATGAAGAATCATGCCATTTCATCTCCCACATGCTGTCTGCTATGCCTTGAGATCGCAACACTAAAGTCTTCTCATGTTTATTACATTGTTTTCTGTGCCTACTGTCCATGAGATGAGTCACCACATTATCATGTTCCAGCCATTGGCAGCAAGAACCAATGAAAAAGATGCGGTTTAGTCTGACGGTGGGTCTTGGCATAATTGCACGCCCATGCAATTATTTAATGGGTCGCTAACCTAGCATTTAGCTGTACCATGCCTTTTAATAAGGTATTTTCCTTGGTGGACACTGCTGGGTATCACAAGTTAGAGCCTCGACGGTCGGTGCTGGCATGTTTAGGCCACGGAAACAAGATCCACTGCACAAGATTCATGTTAGTGGTTCAGCGTGTTATCCCCATTTTTTTCTGTTTGAGGCTTTCAGCCACCCACCGTGTGAGTAGCATGACCATTCGATATCTAACCACTACACATACAAGCTTTTGATGTGTGTCTCTAATTGTTTTCAATGTTTTTGTACAATCCTGTTACCTTTTAGTCGTACTAACTGATTCTCGGACATCGGCATCTTTACTTAGGTGAAGTTTGAAATAACAAATAAGCATATAAAGAATCGGTTGTTCTTTGTCTATTTGTTTCCGAAAAGGATTCTTTGTGTGTTGAGAAAATCATTATATGGAAAGGAACAAAACTTTGCGCACTGGCAAGTTTGGATTACGTCTTGCTCAGATTATTTTTGATCCGGTACAACATGCAAAAAGCTTGGTTGTAGGGTAATTTTCATTTTGTTCAATGCTAAATGATATAGATGTCGACGATGTTTAAAATTTGAGCGCACTAATTATGCTAGACTGCACATCCATGTGGTGGTGGTGGACAATAAAATTGATTGAATCTGCCAAGTACAAGTTGAGGCCATTTGACTTTGAGCTGGCATGTTTCATGCATAAGGAACAAGATTCACTAACCATGGGCTTCAAAATAGACTATACTGGGATCACAAACACGTCTTCAAGGAAGAAATGGTCAAATGGATCAAAACTTTTCTTTCTCTTTCTGTAGTATCATGTACATTTGTACAGCATAGTGTATATATACATATGGCAAAATTGTATGAAGATCAGCTATTCCTTAAAAAGGCGGATGCCAGTCGGAGGGCGCCAAGAGTGACTTGGGAGTATCTATGAGCTAAGGATGTTGAGTAGGGAAACTCTGCTCTGGACTAATTTCCTGAACAGTTGTCCTGCTCCACTCTCGAGATCTCCGATACTGCACTCTAGCCCCAACAATTGCTCCTCCTTGCAAACAGCTGCCTTCTTGTGAAATGCCTTGGAAACAAGAGACTGTTTATGGCAAAAATATCACAAACGCATCTTCGAGGAAGAAATGGCCAAATTGATCAAAACTTTGGTTTCTCTTTCTGTAGTATCATGTACATTTGTACAGTATGGTGTATACATATGGGAAAATTGTATGATGATCAGCTATTCCTTAAAAGGCGGATGCCAATCGAAGGGCGTCAACAGTGACTCAGGAGTATCTATGAGCTAAGGATGTTGAGTAGAGAAACTCTGCTCTGGACTAATTTCCTGAACAGATGTCCTGCTCCGCTCTCAAGATCGCCGATACTGCACTCTAGCCCTGACAATTGCTCCTCCTTGCAAACAACCGCCTTCTTTTTCTGAAATGCCTTGAAAACAAGAGACTGTTTAGGCATTTCGATTTGCTTCGACAAGAGACGGAGTGTGGACTCCACGAGAGACACAGAGATCTCTCTAGCCTTGGCCAACAGCATGACCATGCTACAATCTGCAGGAGCCTTCTTCGCGGTCTTCTTGAAAAGATTCTTGGACTTCTTCACCAAGCGGGTGTAAGATTGGATCTTGGCTTGAGTAGCTGCATCATCACCTTTCCTTAGAGCCACTTGCAGCTCTTGGATGATGGCCTTCATCTCGACGAAGATCTCTTGCATGACGTTGCAGAGATCTAGCAGCTCAAGAGAACCTTCCATTTCTCCATCCAAGATGCTCCTCTGCTGGGAGGAGCAAACTTGGTTGCTTGGTAGGCAGATGATTTCTTCAAGACCATCGTAGATGTTTGCAAGAGTCCTGAGACCATCGCACATCGTGCTGATGGAATTGGAGGAAGAGATGCTTGCTTCTAGGCTCTGAAGCTCTAGCTCGACTTCTGTCTCACTGACGTGAGGCCTAGAAGGCAAACTGGTCGATCTTTGGTGGAAAGCCATTTCTGAGCTTGAAACTTTTCTCTGTGATTTTGTTGATGAAAGGAGAAAGAAAGAAGAGCTTCTAGTTTGATGTATCTACGGTTCTGCTGACGCCTATTTATACACAAGGTGTGTGTACAGCTGTGATGCAGCATCTGATTAGTAGACATGAAGAATCATGCCATTACATCAGCCTAGAGATCTGGCAGAAGCATAGAGATCCCAACACTAAAGTCGTCTCATGTTCACTGTGTCATGTTTCACTAATTGGCAGCAAGGACTAATTAAGAATGGTATAGTTTGATGATGGATCTTCACATAGTTGCATGCTCAAGCTATCATTTTTAGTGGAATCTTGTCAGTTCAAGCGCTGAGAGTTTGTCCCCCATCTTCAAGGCAAGTTTATGCCGCTCTGCTGTCTTCTTATCGTTTCATACATTTATGAATGGAGTATATAGGCCTGTCGAAAGTGTCTTAATTATCAGGGGCAAACTCGCACGCGAGGATCAGTTTTTTGTGCTGGATGAGCTAGACAGCTTGATCATGTGTGTGATGACTAGCCCTCTTCAAGCTTTGTCGCTGGCATGCTGCAGCCGTGTCTTAGTTGTTAGTGGCAAACTCATCTGCACGAGGGTGTCGACGTGTGGTTTCTTCTTGCTGGTGCAAGGAGTCATTGACTTCATCCGCATGTTCCAGCGTTGTGCTATCTGGTTCTGCTAACAGCCGTTGTCCAACCTTCCACTCTTGACTCTTCATAACATCGCTCGCATGCTTGCAATACGTCTAGTAATACTAACAAATGTAGAGGTGTTCAAGTGCACAAACCTCTTTGTGGTCCAGAAATGCTTATATTTTCTGTGAATATATAAATCTTTGCCATTGAGTGACAAGATTATAGTTGAGGAGGCAAATATGTTGGTAAATTTTCTCACAAATTCTTAGCTACATGAGATTTTTCTTTTAGTGTATACGGTTCTAATGGATTTTAGTGGCATTAGTATACAATGTAACAGGGGGAAGAAAGAAACAGAAGTATATTACCAAAGTCTATGTGCCATGCCTTGATGAGGCAAAATGTTTCCCTTTTACGGGGAGAGATTTTATTGCTATTAAGATATGCTATGTCCGAAATCTATCATGGTCAATCCAATATTCATCTTCCATTAAATACCTGTAGAAATTAGTTGTGGTTCTAGACTAAATGTTTTCGTTACTTTTTCACTTTCATTCCTTAAATGATATAGACCCCAACGATGTTAATATTTGAGTACCACTAGTTTCGACTTTGTTGTATGAAACAAGAAACGTATTCAATTGTAGTGCCAGACTGCACAGCCATGTGGTGGTGGTGGAGAATCTGGGTAATAAAATTGAATGATTCTGCTAACTACAAGTTGGGACCTTTTGACTTTGATCTGGCATGTTCCATGCATAAGGAGCAAGATCCACTAGCCAAGGATATCAACAAAAAATATCACAAACGCATCTTCAAGGAAGAAATGGCCAAATTGATCAAAACTTTGGTTTCTCTTTCTGTAGTATCATGTACATTTGTACAGTATGGTGTATACATATGGGAAAATTGTATGATGATCAGCTATTCCTTAAAAGGCGGATGCCAATCGAAGGGCGTCAACAGTGACTCAGGAGTATCTATGAGCTAAGGATGTTGAGTAGAGAAACTCTGCTCTGGACTAATTTCCTGAACAGATGTCCTGCTCCGCTCTCAAGATCGCCGATACTGCACTCTAGCCCTGACAATTGCTCCTCCTTGCAAACAACCGCCTTCTTTTTCTGAAATGCCTTGAAAACAAGAGACTGTTTAGGCATTTCGATTTGCTTCGACAAGAGACGGAGTGTGGACTCCAGGAGAGACACAGAGATCTCTCTAGCCTTGGCCAACAGCATGACCATGCTACAATCTGCAGGAGCCTTCTTCGCGGTCTTCTTGAAAAGATTCTTGGACTTCTTCACCAAGCGGGTGTAAGATTGGATCTTGGCTTGAGTAGCTGCATCATCACCTTTCCTTAGAGCCACTTGCAGCTCTTGGATGATGGCCTTCATCTCGACGAAGATCTCTTGCATGACGCTGCAGAGATCTAGCAGCTCAAGAGAACCTTCCATTTCTCCATCCAAGATGCTCCTCTGCTGGGAGGAGCAAACTTGGTTGCTTGGTAGGCAGATGATTTCTTCAAGACCATCGTAGATGTTTGCAAGAGTCCTGAGACCATCGCACATCGTGCTGATGGAATTGGAGGAAGAGATGCTTGCTTCTAGGCTCTGAAGCTCTAGCTCGACTTCTGTCTCACTGACGTGAGGCCTAGAAGGCAAACTGGTCGATCTTTGGTGGAAAGCCATTTCTGAGCTTGAAACTTTTCTCTGTGATTTTGTTGATGAAAGGAGAAAGAAAGAAGAGCTTCTAGTTTGATGTATCTACGGTTCTGCTGACGCCTATTTATACACAAGGTGTGTGTACAGCTGTGATGCAGCATCTGATTAGTAGACATGAAGAATCATGCCATTACATCAGCCTAGAGATCTGGCAGAAGCATAGAGATCCCAACACTAAAGTCGTCTCATGTTCACTGTGTCATGTTTCACTAATTGGCAGCAAGGACTAATTAAGAATGGTATAGTTTGATGATGGATCTTCACATAGTTGCATGCTCAAGCTATCATTTTTAGTGGAATCTTGTCAGTTCAAGCGCTGAGAGTTTGTCCCCCATCTTCAAGGCAAGTTTATGCCGCTCTGCTGTCTTCTTATCGTTTCATACATTTATGAATGGAGTATATAGGCCTGTCGAAAGTGTCTTAATTATCAGGGGCAAACTCGCACGCGAGGATCAGTTTTTTGTGCTGGATGAGCTAGACAGCTTGATCATGTGTGTGATGACTAGCCCTCTTCAAGCTTTGTCGCTGGCATGCTGCAGCCGTGTCTTAGTTGTTAGTGGCAAACTCATCTGCACGAGGGTGTCGACGTGTGGTTTCTTCTTGCTGGTGCAAGGAGTCATTGACTTCATCCGCATGTTCCAGCGTTGTGCTATCTGGTTCTGCTAACAGCCGTTGTCCAACCTTCCACTCTTGACTCTTCATAACATCGCTCGCATGCTTGCAATACGTCTAGTAATACTAACAAATGTAGAGGTGTTCAAGTGCACAAACCTCTTTGTGGTCCAGAAATGCTTATATTTTCTGTGAATATATAAATCTTTGCCATTGAGTGACAAGATTATAGTTGAGGAGGCAAATATGTTGGTAAATTTTCTCACAAATTCTTAGCTACATGAGATTTTTCTTTTAGTGTATACGGTTCTAATGGATTTTAGTGGCATTAGTATACAATGTAACAGGGGGAAGAAAGAAACAGAAGTATATTACCAAAGTCTATGTGCCATGCCTTGATGAGGCAAAATGTTTCCCTTTTACGGGGAGAGATTTTATTGCTATTAAGATATGCTATGTCCGAAATCTATCATGGTCAATCCAATATTCATCTTCCATTAAATACCTGTAGAAATTAGTTGTGGTTCTAGACTAAATGTTTTCGTTACTTTTTCACTTTCATTCCTTAAATGATATAGACCCCAACGATGTTAATATTTGAGTACCACTAGTTTCGACTTTGTTGTATGAAACAAGAAACGTATTCAATTGTAGTGCCAGACTGCACAGCCATGTGGTGGTGGTGGAGAATCTGGGTAATAAAATTGAATGATTCTGCTAACTACAAGTTGGGACCTTTTGACTTTGATCTGGCATGTTCCATGCATAAGGAGCAAGATCCACTAGCCAAGGATATCAACAAAAAATATCACAAACGCATCTTCAAGGAAGAAATGGCCAAATTGATCAAAACTTTGGTTTCTCTTTCTGTAGTATCATGTACATTTGTACAGTATGGTGTATACATATGGGAAAATTGTATGATGATCAGCTATTCCTTAAAAGGCGGATGCCAATCGAAGGGCGTCAACAGTGACTCAGGAGTATCTATGAGCTAAGGATGTTGAGTAGAGAAACTCTGCTCTGGACTAATTTCCTGAACAGATGTCCTGCTCCGCTCTCAAGATCGCCGATACTGCACTCTAGCCCTGACAATTGCTCCTCCTTGCAAACAACCGCCTTCTTTTTCTGAAATGCCTTGAAAACAAGAGACTGTTTAGGCATTTCGATTTGCTTCGACAAGAGACGGAGTGTGGACTCCAGGAGAGACACAGAGATCTCTCTAGCCTTGGCCAACAGCATGACCATGCTACAATCTGCAGGAGCCTTCTTCGCGGTCTTCTTGAAAAGATTCTTGGACTTCTTCACCAAGCGGGTGTAAGATTGGATCTTGGCTTGAGTAGCTGCATCATCACCTTTCCTTAGAGCCACTTGCAGCTCTTGGATGATGGCCTTCATCTCGACGAAGATCTCTTGCATGACGCTGCAGAGATCTAGCAGCTCAAGAGAACCTTCCATTTCTCCATCCAAGATGCTCCTCTGCTGGGAGGAGCAAACTTGGTTGCTTGGTAGGCAGATGATTTCTTCAAGACCATCGTAGATGTTTGCAAGAGTCCTGAGACCATCGCACATCGTGCTGATGGAATTGGAGGAAGAGATGCTTGCTTCTAGGCTCTGAAGCTCTAGCTCGACTTCTGTCTCACTGACGTGAGGCCTAGAAGGCAAACTGGTCGATCTTTGGTGGAAAGCCATTTCTGAGCTTGAAACTTTTCTCTGTGATTTTGTTGATGAAAGGAGAAAGAAAGAAGAGCTTCTAGTTTGATGTATCTACGGTTCTGCTGACGCCTATTTATACACAAGGTGTGTGTACAGCTGTGATGCAGCATCTGATTAGTAGACATGAAGAATCATGCCATTACATCAGCCTAGAGATCTGGCAGAAGCATAGAGATCCCAACACTAAAGTCGTCTCATGTTCACTGTGTCATGTTTCACTAATTGGCAGCAAGGACTAATTAAGAATGGTATAGTTTGATGATGGATCTTCACATAGTTGCATGCTCAAGCTATCATTTTTAGTGGAATCTTGTCAGTTCAAGCGCTGAGAGTTTGTCCCCCATCTTCAAGGCAAGTTTATGCCGCTCTGCTGTCTTCTTATCGTTTCATACATTTATGAATGGAGTATATAGGCCTGTCGAAAGTGTCTTAATTATCAGGGGCAAACTCGCACGCGAGGATCAGTTTTTTGTGCTGGATGAGCTAGACAGCTTGATCATGTGTGTGATGACTAGCCCTCTTCAAGCTTTGTCGCTGGCATGCTGCAGCCGTGTCTTAGTTGTTAGTGGCAAACTCATCTGCACGAGGGTGTCGACGTGTGGTTTCTTCTTGCTGGTGCAAGGAGTCATTGACTTCATCCGCATGTTCCAGCGTTGTGCTATCTGGTTCTGCTAACAGCCGTTGTCCAACCTTCCACTCTTGACTCTTCATAACATCGCTCGCATGCTTGCAATACGTCTAGTAATACTAACAAATGTAGAGGTGTTCAAGTGCACAAACCTCTTTGTGGTCCAGAAATGCTTATATTTTCTGTGAATATATAAATCTTTGCCATTGAGTGACAAGATTATAGTTGAGGAGGCAAATATGTTGGTATATTTTCTCACAAATTCTTAGCTACATGAGATTTTTCTTTTAGTGTATACGGTTCTAATGGATTTTAGTGGCATTAGTATACAATGTAACAGGGGGAAGAAAGAAACAGAAGTATATTACCAAAGTCTATGTGCCATGCCTTGATGAGGCAAAATGTTTCCCTTTTACGGGGAGAGATTTTATTGCTATTAAGATATGCTATGTCCGAAATCTATCATGGTCAATCCAATATTCATCTTCCATTAAATACCTGTAGAAATTAGTTGTGGTTCTAGACTAAATGTTTTCGTTACTTTTTCACTTTCATTCCTTAAATGATATAGACCCCAACGATGTTAATATTTGAGTACCACTAGTTTCGACTTTGTTGTATGAAACAAGAAACGTATTCAATTGTAGTGCCAGACTGCACAGCCATGTGGTGGTGGTGGAGAATCTGGGTAATAAAATTGAATGATTCTGCTAACTACAAGTTGGGACCTTTTGACTTTGATCTGGCATGTTCCATGCATAAGGAGCAAGATCCACTAGCCAAGGATATCAACAAAAAATATCACAAACGCATCTTCAAGGAAGAAATGGCCAAATTGATCAAAACTTTGGTTTCTCTTTCTGTAGTATCATGTACATTTGTACAGTATGGTGTATACATATGGGAAAATTGTATGATGATCAGCTATTCCTTAAAAGGCGGATGCCAATCGAAGGGCGTCAACAGTGACTCAGGAGTATCTATGAGCTAAGGATGTTGAGTAGAGAAACTCTGCTCTGGACTAATTTCCTGAACAGATGTCCTGCTCCGCTCTCAAGATCGCCGATACTGCACTCTAGCCCTGACAATTGCTCCTCCTTGCAAACAACCGCCTTCTTTTTCTGAAATGCCTTGAAAACAAGAGACTGTTTAGGCATTTCGATTTGCTTCGACAAGAGACGGAGTGTGGACTCCAGGAGAGACACAGAGATCTCTCTAGCCTTGGCCAACAGCATGACCATGCTACAATCTGCAGGAGCCTTCTTCGCGGTCTTCTTGAAAAGATTCTTGGACTTCTTCACCAAGCGGGTGTAAGATTGGATCTTGGCTTGAGTAGCTGCATCATCACCTTTCCTTAGAGCCACTTGCAGCTCTTGGATGATGGCCTTCATCTCGACGAAGATCTCTTGCATGACGCTGCAGAGATCTAGCAGCTCAAGAGAACCTTCCATTTCTCCATCCAAGATGCTCCTCTGCTGGGAGGAGCAAACTTGGTTGCTTGGTAGGCAGATGATTTCTTCAAGACCATCGTAGATGTTTGCAAGAGTCCTGAGACCATCGCACATCGTGCTGATGGAATTGGAGGAAGAGATGCTTGCTTCTAGGCTCTGAAGCTCTAGCTCGACTTCTGTCTCACTGACGTGAGGCCTAGAAGGCAAACTGGTCGATCTTTGGTGGAAAGCCATTTCTGAGCTTGAAACTTTTCTCTGTGATTTTGTTGATGAAAGGAGAAAGAAAGAAGAGCTTCTAGTTTGATGTATCTACCGTTCTGCTGACGCCTATTTATACACAAGGTGTGTGTACAGCTGTGATGCAGCATCTGATTAGTAGACATGAAGAATCATGCCATTACATCAGCCTAGAGATCTGGCAGAAGCATAGAGATCCCAACACTAAAGTCGTCTCATGTTCACTGTGTCATGTTTCACTAATTGGCAGCAAGGACTAATTAAGAATGGTATAGTTTGATGATGGATCTTCACATAGTTGCATGCTCAAGCTATCATTTTTAGTGGAATCTTGTCAGTTCAAGCGCTGAGAGTTTGTCCCCCATCTTCAAGGCAAGTTTATGCCGCTCTGCTGTCTTCTTATCGTTTCATACATTTATGAATGGAGTATATAGGCCTGTCGAAAGTGTCTTAATTATCAGGGGCAAACTCGCACGCGAGGATCAGTTTTTTGTGCTGGATGAGCTAGACAGCTTGATCATGTGTGTGATGACTAGCCCTCTTCAAGCTTTGTCGCTGGCATGCTGCAGCCGTGTCTTAGTTGTTAGTGGCAAACTCATCTGCACGAGGGTGTCGACGTGTGGTTTCTTCTTGCTGGTGCAAGGAGTCATTGACTTCATCCGCATGTTCCAGCGTTGTGCTATCTGGTTCTGCTAACAGCCGTTGTCCAACCTTCCACTCTTGACTCTTCATAACATCGCTCGCATGCTTGCAATACGTCTAGTAATACTAACAAATGTAGAGGTGTTCAAGTGCACAAACCTCTTTGTGGTCCAGAAATGCTTATATTTTCTGTGAATATATAAATCTTTGCCATTGAGTGACAAGATTATAGTTGAGGAGGCAAATATGTTGGTAAATTTTCTCACAAATTCTTAGCTACATGAGATTTTTCTTTTAGTGTATACGGTTCTAATGGATTTTAGTGGCATTAGTATACAATGTAACAGGGGGAAGAAAGAAACAGAAGTATATTACCAAAGTCTATGTGCCATGCCTTGATGAGGCAAAATGTTTCCCTTTTACGGGGAGAGATTTTATTGCTATTAAGATATGCTATGTCCGAAATCTATCATGGTCAATCCAATATTCATCTTCCATTAAATACCTGTAGAAATTAGTTGTGGTTCTAGACTAAATGTTTTCGTTACTTTTTCACTTTCATTCCTTAAATGATATAGACCCCAACGATGTTAATATTTGAGTACCACTAGTTTCGACTTTGTTGTATGAAACAAGAAACGTATTCAATTGTAGTGCCAGACTGCACAGCCATGTGGTGGTGGTGGAGAATCTGGGTAATAAAATTGAATGATTCTGCTAACTACAAGTTGGGACCTTTTGACTTTGATCTGGCATGTTCCATGCATAAGGAGCAAGATCCACTAGCCAAGGATATCAACAAAAAATATCACAAACGCATCTTCAAGGAAGAAATGGCCAAATTGATCAAAACTTTGGTTTCTCTTTCTGTAGTATCATGTACATTTGTACAGTATGGTGTATACATATGGGAAAATTGTATGATGATCAGCTATTCCTTAAAAGGCGGATGCCAATCGAAGGGCGTCAACAGTGACTCAGGAGTATCTATGAGCTAAGGATGTTGAGTAGAGAAACTCTGCTCTGGACTAATTTCCTGAACAGATGTCCTGCTCCGCTCTCAAGATCGCCGATACTGCACTCTAGCCCTGACAATTGCTCCTCCTTGCAAACAACCGCCTTCTTTTTCTGAAATGCCTTGAAAACAAGAGACTGTTTAGGCATTTCGATTTGCTTCGACAAGAGACGGAGTGTGGACTCCAGGAGAGACACAGAGATCTCTCTAGCCTTGGCCAACAGCATGACCATGCTACAATCTGCAGGAGCCTTCTTCGCGGTCTTCTTGAAAAGATTCTTGGACTTCTTCACCAAGCGGGTGTAAGATTGGATCTTGGCTTGAGTAGCTGCATCATCACCTTTCCTTAGAGCCACTTGCAGCTCTTGGATGATGGCCTTCATCTCGACGAAGATCTCTTGCATGACGCTGCAGAGATCTAGCAGCTCAAGAGAACCTTCCATTTCTCCATCCAAGATGCTCCTCTGCTGGGAGGAGCAAACTTGGTTGCTTGGTAGGCAGATGATTTCTTCAAGACCATCGTAGATGTTTGCAAGAGTCCTGAGACCATCGCACATCGTGCTGATGGAATTGGAGGAAGAGATGCTTGCTTCTAGGCTCTGAAGCTCTAGCTCGACTTCTGTCTCACTGACGTGAGGCCTAGAAGGCAAACTGGTCGATCTTTGGTGGAAAGCCATTTCTGAGCTTGAAACTTTTCTCTGTGATTTTGTTGATGAAAGGAGAAAGAAAGAAGAGCTTCTAGTTTGATGTATCTACCGTTCTGCTGACGCCTATTTATACACAAGGTGTGTGTACAGCTGTGATGCAGCATCTGATTAGTAGACATGAAGAATCATGCCATTACATCAGCCTAGAGATCTGGCAGAAGCATAGAGATCCCAACACTAAAGTCGTCTCATGTTCACTGTGTCATGTTTCACTAATTGGCAGCAAGGACTAATTAAGAATGGTATAGTTTGATGATGGATCTTCACATAGTTGCATGCTCAAGCTATCATTTTTAGTGGAATCTTGTCAGTTCAAGCGCTGAGAGTTTGTCCCCCATCTTCAAGGCAAGTTTATGCCGCTCTGCTGTCTTCTTATCGTTTCATACATTTATGAATGGAGTATATAGGCCTGTCGAAAGTGTCTTAATTATCAGGGGCAAACTCGCACGCGAGGATCAGTTTTTTGTGCTGGATGAGCTAGACAGCTTGATCATGTGTGTGATGACTAGCCCTCTTCAAGCTTTGTCGCTGGCATGCTGCAGCCGTGTCTTAGTTGTTAGTGGCAAACTCATCTGCACGAGGGTGTCGACGTGTGGTTTCTTCTTGCTGGTGCAAGGAGTCATTGACTTCATCCGCATGTTCCAGCGTTGTGCTATCTGGTTCTGCTAACAGCCGTTGTCCAACCTTCCACTCTTGACTCTTCATAACATCGCTCGCATGCTTGCAATACGTCTAGTAATACTAACAAATGTAGAGGTGTTCAAGTGCACAAACCTCTTTGTGGTCCAGAAATGCTTATATTTTCTGTGAATATATAAATCTTTGCCATTGAGTGACAAGATTATAGTTGAGGAGGCAAATATGTTGGTAAATTTTCTCACAAATTCTTAGCTACATGAGATTTTTCTTTTAGTGTATACGGTTCTAATGGATTTTAGTGGCATTAGTATACAATGTAACAGGGGGAAGAAAGAAACAGAAGTATATTACCAAAGTCTATGTGCCATGCCTTGATGAGGCAAAATGTTTCCCTTTTACGGGGAGAGATTTTATTGCTATTAAGATATGCTATGTCCGAAATCTATCATGGTCAATCCAATATTCATCTTCCATTAAATACCTGTAGAAATTAGTTGTGGTTCTAGACTAAATGTTTTCGTTACTTTTTCACTTTCATTCCTTAAATGATATAGACCCCAACGATGTTAATATTTGAGTACCACTAGTTTCGACTTTGTTGTATGAAACAAGAAACGTATTCAATTGTAGTGCCAGACTGCACAGCCATGTGGTGGTGGTGGAGAATCTGGGTAATAAAATTGAATGATTCTGCTAACTACAAGTTGGGACCTTTTGACTTTGATCTGGCATGTTCCATGCATAAGGAGCAAGATCCACTAGCCAAGGATATCAACAAAAAATATCACAAACGCATCTTCAAGGAAGAAATGGCCAAATTGATCAAAACTTTGGTTTCTCTTTCTGTAGTATCATGTACATTTGTACAGTATGGTGTATACATATGGGAAAATTGTATGATGATCAGCTATTCCTTAAAAGGCGGATGCCAATCGAAGGGCGTCAACAGTGACTCAGGAGTATCTATGAGCTAAGGATGTTGAGTAGAGAAACTCTGCTCTGGACTAATTTCCTGAACAGATGTCCTGCTCCGCTCTCAAGATCGCCGATACTGCACTCTAGCCCTGACAATTGCTCCTCCTTGCAAACAACCGCCTTCTTTTTCTGAAATGCCTTGAAAACAAGAGACTGTTTAGGCATTTCGATTTGCTTCGACAAGAGACGGAGTGTGGACTCCAGGAGAGACACAGAGATCTCTCTAGCCTTGGCCAACAGCATGACCATGCTACAATCTGCAGGAGCCTTCTTCGCGGTCTTCTTGAAAAGATTCTTGGACTTCTTCACCAAGCGGGTGTAAGATTGGATCTTGGCTTGAGTAGCTGCATCATCACCTTTCCTTAGAGCCACTTGCAGCTCTTGGATGATGGCCTTCATCTCGACGAAGATCTCTTGCATGACGCTGCAGAGATCTAGCAGCTCAAGAGAACCTTCCATTTCTCCATCCAAGATGCTCCTCTGCTGGGAGGAGCAAACTTGGTTGCTTGGTAGGCAGATGATTTCTTCAAGACCATCGTAGATGTTTGCAAGAGTCCTGAGACCATCGCACATCGTGCTGATGGAATTGGAGGAAGAGATGCTTGCTTCTAGGCTCTGAAGCTCTAGCTCGACTTCTGTCTCACTGACGTGAGGCCTAGAAGGCAAACTGGTCGATCTTTGGTGGAAAGCCATTTCTGAGCTTGAAACTTTTCTCTGTGATTTTGTTGATGAAAGGAGAAAGAAAGAAGAGCTTCTAGTTTGATGTATCTACCGTTCTGCTGACGCCTATTTATACACAAGGTGTGTGTACAGCTGTGATGCAGCATCTGATTAGTAGACATGAAGAATCATGCCATTACATCAGCCTAGAGATCTGGCAGAAGCATAGAGATCCCAACACTAAAGTCGTCTCATGTTCACTGTGTCATGTTTCACTAATTGGCAGCAAGGACTAATTAAGAATGGTATAGTTTGATGATGGATCTTCACATAGTTGCATGCTCAAGCTATCATTTTTAGTGGAATCTTGTCAGTTCAAGCGCTGAGAGTTTGTCCCCCATCTTCAAGGCAAGTTTATGCCGCTCTGCTGTCTTCTTATCGTTTCATACATTTATGAATGGAGTATATAGGCCTGTCGAAAGTGTCTTAATTATCAGGGGCAAACTCGCACGCGAGGATCAGTTTTTTGTGCTGGATGAGCTAGACAGCTTGATCATGTGTGTGATGACTAGCCCTCTTCAAGCTTTGTCGCTGGCATGCTGCAGCCGTGTCTTAGTTGTTAGTGGCAAACTCATCTGCACGAGGGTGTCGACGTGTGGTTTCTTCTTGCTGGTGCAAGGAGTCATTGACTTCATCCGCATGTTCCAGCGTTGTGCTATCTGGTTCTGCTAACAGCCGTTGTCCAACCTTCCACTCTTGACTCTTCATAACATCGCTCGCATGCTTGCAATACGTCTAGTAATACTAACAAATGTAGAGGTGTTCAAGTGCACAAACCTCTTTGTGGTCCAGAAATGCTTATATTTTCTGTGAATATATAAATCTTTGCCATTGAGTGACAAGATTATAGTTGAGGAGGCAAATATGTTGGTAAATTTTCTCACAAATTCTTAGCTACATGAGATTTTTCTTTTAGTGTATACGGTTCTAATGGATTTTAGTGGCATTAGTATACAATGTAACAGGGGGAAGAAAGAAACAGAAGTATATTACCAAAGTCTATGTGCCATGCCTTGATGAGGCAAAATGTTTCCCTTTTACGGGGAGAGATTTTATTGCTATTAAGATATGCTATGTCCGAAATCTATCATGGTCAATCCAATATTCATCTTCCATTAAATACCTGTAGAAATTAGTTGTGGTTCTAGACTAAATGTTTTCGTTACTTTTTCACTTTCATTCCTTAAATGATATAGACCCCAACGATGTTAATATTTGAGTACCACTAGTTTCGACTTTGTTGTATGAAACAAGAAACGTATTCAATTGTAGTGCCAGACTGCACAGCCATGTGGTGGTGGTGGAGAATCTGGGTAATAAAATTGAATGATTCTGCTAACTACAAGTTGGGACCTTTTGACTTTGATCTGGCATGTTCCATGCATAAGGAGCAAGATCCACTAGCCAAGGATATCAACAAAAAATATCACAAACGCATCTTCAAGGAAGAAATGGCCAAATTGATCAAAACTTTGGTTTCTCTTTCTGTAGTATCATGTACATTTGTACAGTATGGTGTATACATATGGGAAAATTGTATGATGATCAGCTATTCCTTAAAAGGCGGATGCCAATCGAAGGGCGTCAACAGTGACTCAGGAGTATCTATGAGCTAAGGATGTTGAGTAGAGAAACTCTGCTCTGGACTAATTTCCTGAACAGATGTCCTGCTCCGCTCTCAAGATCGCCGATACTGCACTCTAGCCCTGACAATTGCTCCTCCTTGCAAACAACCGCCTTCTTTTTCTGAAATGCCTTGAAAACAAGAGACTGTTTAGGCATTTCGATTTGCTTCGACAAGAGACGGAGTGTGGACTCCAGGAGAGACACAGAGATCTCTCTAGCCTTGGCCAACAGCATGACCATGCTACAATCTGCAGGAGCCTTCTTCGCGGTCTTCTTGAAAAGATTCTTGGACTTCTTCACCAAGCGGGTGTAAGATTGGATCTTGGCTTGAGTAGCTGCATCATCACCTTTCCTTAGAGCCACTTGCAGCTCTTGGATGATGGCCTTCATCTCGACGAAGATCTCTTGCATGACGCTGCAGAGATCTAGCAGCTCAAGAGAACCTTCCATTTCTCCATCCAAGATGCTCCTCTGCTGGGAGGAGCAAACTTGGTTGCTTGGTAGGCAGATGATTTCTTCAAGACCATCGTAGATGTTTGCAAGAGTCCTGAGACCATCGCACATCGTGCTGATGGAATTGGAGGAAGAGATGCTTGCTTCTAGGCTCTGAAGCTCTAGCTCGACTTCGGTCTCACTGACGTGAGGCCTAGAAGGCAAACTGGTCGATCTTTGGTGGAAAGCCATTTCTGAGCTTGAAACTTTTCTCTGTGATTTTGTTGATGAAAGGAGAAAGAAAGAAGAGCTTCTAGTTTGATGTATCTACGGTTCTGCTGACGCCTATTTATACACAAGGTGTGTGTACAGCTGTGATGCAGCATCTGATTAGTAGACATGAAGAATCATGCCATTACATCAGCCTAGAGATCTGGCAGAAGCATAGAGATCCCAACACTAAAGTCGTCTCATGTTCACTGTGTCATGTTCCACTAATTGGCAGCAAGTACTAATTAAGAATGGTATAGTTTGATGATGGATCTTCACATAGTTGCATGCTCAAGTTATCATTTTAGTGGAATCTTGTCAGTTCAAGCGCTGAGAGTTTGTCCCCCATCTTCAAGGCAAGTTTATGCCGCTCTGCTGTCTTGTTATAGTTTCATACATTTATTATGAATGAGTATATGGGCCTGTCGAAAGTGTCATAATTATCAGGGGCAAACTCGCACACGAGGATCAATTTTTTGTGTGTGTTAGATGATGTGCATTATCATGTGCATGATGACTAGCCCTCATCGTGCTTAGCCGCTGGCATGTTGTAGCCGTGTCTTAGTTGGTAGTGGCAAACTCATCTGCACGAGGGTGTCGACGTGTGGTTTCGTCTTGCTGGTGTAAGCAGTCATTGACTTCAACCGCATGTTACAGCGTTGTGCTATCTGGTTCTGCTAACAGCCGTTGTCCAACCTTACATTCTTGACTCTTCATAACATCCCTGGCATGTTGCAGTTGCATGCTTGCAATTCATCTAGTAAAGCTAACAAATGTAGAGGTGTTCAAGTGCACAAACTTCTTTGTGGCCCAAAAATGCTTACATTTTCTGTGAATTGATATTAAGCGTGCGTTGGGGTGCCAAACTGAGTCGTAATCCCCGTGAGCAGAAGAGGGGGCTCCTCGAATCCATCCAGGCCCTAGACCTTCGGGCAGAGTCTTCAAGCCTTTCCCCTGACGAGTGGCTCCTTCGATATGATTTAGAGGACCAGCTGACGTGATCTACACAGATGAGGAGGCATTTTGGCGCCAGCAAGGCACCCAGCGTTGGGTCTTGCGTGGTGATGCCAACATGGCATACTTCCAGGCCATTGCTAACGGCTGACGTCGCCGCAACACCATCCCCTTCTTATGGGATGGGGAGACCCTCCTCCAATGCCCTGCTGAGATTCGCGCCCACGTTGACGGCTTTTTCAAAGCCCTATTCTTGCCCTCCCCTCGGGGAGGGTTGTCCTTGGCCCCGTCCTTCTGGGATACCCACGAGCGCGTCTCCAGTGCGGAGAACGCGGCGCTCACTGCCCCATTCTTTGATGTCGAGGTTTGGGAGGCCATCAAGGGGATGAATCCTGCTTCCGCCCCCGGCCCTGATGGCCTCCCCGTGAAATTCTTCCAGACCTTCTGGGATGTGATTAAGCCAGAGGTGATGGCCGAGTTCGAAGAATTCTATGTGGGAACCATTGACCTCTCCCGCCTCAACTATGGGATCATTACCCTCATCCCCAAGGTGGCGGGGACCTCTGACATCCGCCAGTTCCGGCCGATCACGGTGATCAACGTGATCATCCGTATCCTGGCTAAGGGGTACGCCAACAGGGTGACCATGTTAGCTGACCGCATCACTCATCCTAATCAATCGGCCTTCATTCACGGCCGATTTATCTTGGATGGAGTCTTGGTCTTCCATGAGGTCATGCACGAGGTGCGCACTAGGCGGCAGCGTGCAGTCTTCTTGAAGATTGACTTCCACAAGGCGTATGACACCGTCTCCTGGGCCTTCCTCCGGGAAGTGCTCCTCCGGAAGGGCTTTGATGACCGATGGGTTACCCGGGTTATGCAGATGGTCTCATCTGGTCGGACCGCGATTAACATCAATGGGGAGGCTCGTCCGTACTTCCCCACACTATGTGGGGTTAGACAAGGGGACCCCTTTTCCCCCTTCTTATTCAACATGGTGATCGACGCCCTTGCTACCATCCTCGATAAGGCCAAGGCGGCCGGCCATATTTGTGGGGTTGTTCCTCATCTGGTGGGAGGGGGAGGGGTCTCCCTCCTGCAATATGCTGATGATACTATTATCATGGTGGAAGGCTCTGACGATGACATAGTCGACCTCAAGTTTCTCTTCTTGTGCTTTCAGCAGATGTGTGGGCTTAAGATCAACTTTGACAAGAGAGAAGTGATGATCCTTGGCTACTCTCCTGACGAGGCCCAACTCATTGTCGACCGCCTTAACTGCCAGCTTGGGTCCTTCCCCACCGTACCTCCTACCTGGGGGTACCCATTAGTGACTCGCGCCTCTCCGTCGTGGACTTGCGGCCTATGGTGACTAAGCTCCAACATCGGATCTGAGCCGTGGCAAGGCAGGTGGTTGTCCAAGGCTGCCAGGACCGTGCTCATCAACTCCTCCCTGTCCAGCCTCCTCCTGTTCATGATGAGCTTCTATAGTCTCCATGAAACCCTGCACCACGAGATTGCCAAGTACCAGTCTAGATTTTACTGGACTGGCGAGGGCGATAAGCAAAAATACCACATGGTCAGCTGGCCCGACATCTGCAAGCCTCAAGACCAGGTAGGTCTGGGGATCATGTCGTCCAAGCGTATGAACATCCCTTTGCTGACTAGATGGCTGTGGAGGATTGCCAATGGTGACGGCGGTCTTTGGCTTGACATCATCAGGAACAAGTACCTTCGGGGCCAGCCGCTGGCCCTCTGCCAACGCTCTGGAGGTTCTCAGTTCTGGCAATCAATCATCCAGTTGCTTCATGTCCTCCGCATTGGATCTTCCATCTCAATTGGGTCCGGGTCCACTATGCTGTATTGGTATGATAGATGGGCTAGAGACTTGTCGTTCGTTGTCCTCTTCCCGGACTTATTCTCCATCGCGGTTGAGCCTAGGACTTCGGTTGAGGTCGCCCTTTCAGACTTAGGGCGCCTCGCGTTCCGCCGACCCTTTGGTCCCCCAGATCTCGCTGCTTGGGATGAGATGCTGGAATGCATCACCTTCCACACGCTCGACGTTGACAATGACACAGATCGCATGTCTTGGCGCCTGGAACCCTCTAGCCACTTTTCCACTAGATCTCTGTACCAGGCCATCGCCTCGTCGACGGCCCCCGATGCCCTCACTGCCATGTGGGCCATTAGGTTGCCGCTCAAGATCAGAATCTTCTTGTGGCAATGGATTAGGGGTCGGGTACCTTTAGGGGTGGAGGTGCTCAAACGCAATGGCCCTGGAGATGGGAATTTGCCCCCTGTGCGACACGATGGAAGACTCGAATCACATGTTTTTCGCATGTGTTACTGCTCAATTCCTCTGGAGTTGCTTTCGCGAAGCCGTCAGCGGTTATTGGTGCCATACCAACATCCCTGGCCTCTTCGCGAAGATTCAGCCCATCCCTTCATCAGCCCACCACATTAGGTGGCTGACCATCGGACTGCTCGCATGGACTCTCTTAACTGTCCGCAATAAGCTTGTGATTCAGCGTGTTCCTCTCCGACGTGCCACTGACGCAGTTTTTAAAATGTGTGGTTTCCTGCAGCTTCGGTGGCCGCTTAGCTGCTCCTCCTACCGAGATGCCACCAACACCATCATCGTCGACCTTCGCTCGATAGCTCTCCGTCTGGCGCCCCTGCTTCCGCCTCCACCTCCCGAGCCTTATTAGCCTGCTTTGGCTGTGTCACCCGCCATTGGGTCTGGGTGTGTGTGTTTCTTAGGGCTTCTTGAGTTGTTCCCTCAGTCGAACCCTTTGGTGTTATCATGTGCTACTTTTGTGTGTGCCATGTGCTACTTTTGTGTGTGCGTGCGTGTGCTGAACTTGTGTCGGATATTGTGCTCTGACGGTTTGCTTTATATATAAAGCGGGGCGAAACCCTTTTTCGGTATATATATCATCGTCATCAACAAGATTAAAGTTGAAGAGGCACGGTTCTAACTTTTTTGACAAATATGTTGGTAAATTTCCTCACAAGTTCTCTTAGCTACATGAGTTTTTTTTTAGTGTATACGGTTGTAATGGATTTTAGTGGCGTTCGTATACAATGGAAGAGGGGTGAAGAAACAAACAAAAGTATATATAGTACCATGCCTTGATGAGGCAAAATATTTCCATTCTCCAGTAGAGATTTTATTGTTGTTAATGTGTTAACATTAGGATATGGTCTCATAAATCCATGATGCTCAATCCGATAATCATCTCCCTTTGAAATACCAAATAACATCATGCAAAAGAAACGAGCATACTTTTTTTTTTCATTTGCGAATATGGATTATTTTTGTTATTAAGAACGTTTTTTATTTCATTTTTTTACTTAATCCATGCATCACAATTAGTATCAGCAATGCAAACTTATCATACGAATAAGAATAACTAGATACATACCAAAATAATAATTGGGCTTATGATGGACAGCATTTGCAACTATGAAGGGAATCTGGCTAGGTTTGACGCTACCATCAACCATGTGGCTTCGACCTGGCATGTCCTGTGCATGATCAGTTAGATCCCCAAAATAATGATTGTGTGATAATCAAGTATCTTAAGGTACAGCTAAAAGAAGAATCTTAAGGTAATGTTAACTTCTAAAAAAACTTGCATGTGGGTCTAACATCATTTTGCTGTTATCATTTACAACAAAAATGAAACCAATAACAAAAACCTAGCAAATACAAGATGGATTCACATCATAACATTTCCTCTTGTCATGCATATATTCATCAAAAAGCCCCAAGAGATTTTATCAATATCGCAAAATCTGAGATGGATCAAAATGTTGGTGTTTGTTTCTATAATTTCTGTACATTTGTACTGTATATACTGTATACATATGGCAAAACTGTATCAAGATCGGCTTATCCTCAAAAAGGCGGATGCCAATCACATGGAGTAGAGTGATGTGCAGTATCTATGAGCTAAGAATGTCTAAAAGAGAAACTCTGTTCTGGACTAATTTCCTGAACAGATCTCCTGCTCCATTCTGAAGAGCTTCAATACTGCACTCTAACTCCTGCAATTGTTCCTCCTTGCAGACAATTGCCTTCTTCTTGTAAAATGCCTTGCAGACAAGAGACTGCTTTGGCATTTCAATTTGCTTCAACAAGAGATGGAGTGTGGACTCCAACAGAGAGATGCTGATCTCTCTTGCCTTGGTCAATAGGATGACCATCTTGTCGAAGGCAGGCTTCTTGGCAGACTTCTTGAAATGTTTCCTGGCCTTCTTCGCCAAGCGAGTAAAAGACTGGATCTTGGCTTGAGCAGCTGCATCATCTCCTTTTCTTAGAGCTGCTTGCAACTCTTGGATGATGACCACCATTTCGGCAAAGGTCTCTTGCATGTTGCTGCAGAGATCTAACAGCTCAACAGAGCATCCCATCTCTCCATCCAACATCTTCCTCTGCTGGGAGGAGCAAACTTGGTTGCTTGGTAGGCAAATAATCTCTTCAAGACCATCGTAGATGTTTGCAAGACTCCTGAGACCATCGCACATCGTGCTGATGGAACTGGAGGAAGCGATGCTTGCTTCTAGGAGGTGGAGCTCTTCCTCGACTTCGGTCTCACTGACGTGAGGCCTAGAAGGCAAACTAATCGATCTTTGGTGGAAAGCCATATCTGAGCTTGAAGCTTTTCGCTGTCTAGTGGTTAATGAGAGGAGGAGAAGCAGAAAATAAGAGCTTCTTGTTTGAGGTATCTACCGTTCTGGTGCCACCTATTTATACAGCTGTGTATCTGATTGGTAGACATGAAGAATCATGTGGTATCTGATTGGTAGACATGAATAATCATGCCAGTACATCTCCCACATGCTGTCTGCTATACCTCAAGATCTGGCAGACGCATAGAGATCGCAACACTAAAGTCTTCTCATGTTTAGTACATTGTTTTCTGTGCCTACCGTCCTTGAGATGAGTCATCACATTATCATGTTCCAGCAATTGGCAGCAAGAACCAATCAAAAAAATGTGGATCTTGGCATAGTTGCACGCCCATGCCATTACTTAATGGATCGCTAACCTAACATTTAGCTGTGACATACCTGTATTTAATAAGTTGTTTTCCTTGATAGGCACTCTTGCAAATTACTGGTTAAAGCTTCAACGGTCGGCGCTGGCATGTTTAGGCCATGGAAACAAGATCCACTGCAAAGATCCATGTTAGAGGTTCAGCATGTTATCCCCATATTTTATTTTCAGCTTGAGGCTTTCAGCCACCCACCGTGTGAGTGGCATGACCATTTAACATCTAACTATTGCAGAGACTAGCTTTCAATTTTTGTAGGCTATTATTACCTCTTAGTCGTACTAAATGAGCATATAAAGTGTCGACTGTTCTTTGCGTGCATTATATGGAAAGGACCAAAAAGTTTGTGCACTGTCAAGTCTGGATTAGGTCTTGCTCAGATTACTGTTAATACTGTAGAGCATGCAAAAAGTTGTGGTTCTGGAGCAAATGTTTTTTTTCTTATTTTGTCGCCTTCAATGCTTAAATGATACAGATGCCAAAGATGTTAAAATTTGAGTACTGGGATTTGGACTTTGTTGTATGAAATAGAAATATTTCCAATTGTAGTGCCAGAGTAGTGCACAGCCATGTGTGGTGGTGGAGAATCTGGATAATAAAACTGATCGATTGGGACCTTGTGACTTTGATCTGGCATGTTTCATGCATAAGGAACAAGATCCACTAACAATGGGCATCAAAATAAACACGTCTTCACGGATGAAACGGTCAAATGGATCAAAATTTTGGTTTCACTTTCTATTTCTATAGTATCAAACGGTCAATGGGCACCAAGAATGTTCTACATTTAACCAGGTATGTTTCTTTCTTTTGTTGGATATATTCGTGATAACCTCATGATTTGTAGCAGGCATTTTTATGTGCTGGGGAAACACGGAGCTTATTTTTTCAACATTCTCTCTTTTTCCTTTTCAGGCCATTGCTTCTGTTGCCAGCCAAATGGTTCGGTTCTGTGACCGAAAGATTTTTCACCTGCCACATCACAAAGTATGGATGCTAACAAATCCTGTTTGCTGGTAAGTTTGAGCCTTTCTGCCAGTATACCATGTCTAATAATAATTTATAATGTTGATCCAAACGTAATTACATCCAAGCCCAAGGGGCACTCTGTAATTGTTTTCTTTTCTGTCCGTTTGGGGCTTTTGCGTTTTCTCAACCAAAACAATACGGAATGCTAAACATTTTGTAAGTGGGTGTTTTACCCAGGTCTGGTCATCCAATGGGTTAGTTTGGGAGGTCAAATTTCCATAAGGTTACATGGTTTCACTTTTACAGTCTTCCTGGACACAGAACATATAGAAGACTCGATCATTTTCCTTTCTCCTCTCCTGTTTAATTTTTTAGCAATGAAGTTTCAATGAGCATATATGTTTTCTAAAGGTCAGAGATAGAAACCAATACAACTCATGGAATTAGAACAACCTACTTGTAGGTATACAGTGTCAACTTACTTGGTTTGATTGCTAATTATATAACGGATTGATACAATCAAGAAAAACTTAGCAAATCATCCAAGAAATGATTGAAATAAATAGAATATTGTAAAGTATAAGACTCCTGAGCCCCACTTGGAAAGCCTAGAACTGTCAGGTAACTGCACAAGATTAAGAAGCCAAAGAAATGGAAGTATTGTTTCAGAAAGATACCTTTGTTTGCTTGAACTCTGAACTTCCCATCTTCAGAAGCTGACCGAGCAGCTATTGGATTACAACACATACACATGATCAAGAATTCCCGTGGAGATGGCTCATGAGAAGAATTACCCAGATATATTAAGGAAACCATGGATTTTCAGAATTACTCAGAAGTACAATGCTTTTTAATATTTTTCAACCATTTCAGACAGAACAAAACATCTGAGCTCACTTGGTAAGTGACAGAAAATCAAATAATTATTTGTTGCAACTGACTTTTCTCCTTACTACAAAATATAGTGCATTCCTTAATCAAGAAGCTCCCTCCGGCTTAGTAGTTGCAATATCTGCAGAAACAGTGATCAAACAGATGAGAAGCTGAGAAAAATGAGGATGCATTATGCAGGCTCTTGGTGTATGCTTTGAGAAGGAAAGCAAACAGAGCTAGCGCATCTACATAGGTATATAATATAACACAGTTTTCTAAAATGGCATCGGCAGCACTATAGTTCAACTAAAGACAGTTTCTCTTCACAAGAGCAAGGTACATAGCTAATTCAACTCTGAATCAATACAGGAGACAACCATGAATCGGTAAAAAGAGGCATGTCTAGTACTCCCTCCGTAAACTAATATAAGAGCGTTTAGTGATCTAAACACTCTTATATTAGTTTACAGAGGGAGTATGAAACAATAACTTGAGAGTACTAATTTAGATGATATAGATGTCGACGATGTTAAAACTTGAGAGTACTAATTTGTACTTTGTTGTATGAAACAATTTACATTAAATTGTAGTGCCAGACTGCACAGCCATGTGGACATGTGGTGGTGGTAAAGAATCTAGATAATAAAGTTGATTGATTCTGCTAACAACAAGTTGAGGCCTTGTGACTTTGATCTGGCATGTTTCATGCACAAGAAGCAAGATCCACTAACTAATGATATTAAAATAAAGTATACTATGCTCACAAAACACAAATCAAGCATGAAATGGTGAAATGGATCAAAACTTGTGTTTCTCTTTCTATAGTATCATTTACATTTATACTATCTCGTGTATAAATATGGGAAAACTGTATGAAGATCAGCTATTCCTGAAAAGGTGGATGCCAATCAGAGTGTCAAGAGTGACTTGGGAGTATCTATGAGCTAAGGATGTTGAGTAGAGAAACTCTGCTCTGGACTAATTTCCTGAACAGATGTCCTACTCCGCTCTCGAGATCTCCGATACTGCACTCTAGCCCCAACAATTGCTCCTCCTTGCAAACAGCTGCCTTCTTCTTGTGAAATGCCTTGGAAACAAGAGACTGTTTAGGCATTTCGATTTGCTTCGACAAGAGATGGAGTGTGGACTCCAGCAGAGACACAGAGATCTCTCTGGCCTTGGCCAACAGCATGACTATCCTGCAAGCTGCAGGAGCCTTCTTTGTGGTCTTCCTGAGATGTTTCTTGGCCTTCTTTGCCAAGCAGGTGTAAGATTGGATCTTGGCTTGAGAGGCTGCATCGTCGCCTTTCCTTATAGCCACTTGCAGCTCTTGGATGATAGCCTTCATCTCGACGAAGATCTCTTGCATGGCGCTGCAGAGATCTAGCAGCTCAAGAGAACCTTCAATTTCACCATCCAATATGGTCCTCTGCTGGGAGGAGCAAACTTGGTTGCTTGGTAGGCAAATAATCTCTTCAAGAGCATCGTAGATGTTTGCAAGACTCCTGAGACCATCACACATTGTGCTGATTGAATTGGAGGAAGAGATGCTTGCTTCAAGGCTGTGGAGTTCTTGCTCGACTTCGGTCTCACTGATGTGAGGCCTAGAAGGCAAACTTATTGATCTTAGGTGGAAAGCCATCTCTGAGCTTGATGCTTTTCTCTCTATTGTGGTTGATGAGAGGAGGCGAAGCAGAAAAGAAGAGCTTCTTGTTTGATGTATGTACAGTTCTGCTGCCATCTATTTATGCAGAAGTGTACAGCAGTGATGTAGCATCTGATTGGTAGACATGAAGAATCATGACATTACATCTCCCTGATGCTGTCTGCTATGCCTTGAGATCTGGCAGAAGCTGAACACTGAAGTCGTCTCATGTTCACTACAGTTTTTTATTATGTCTGCTGTCCTTGAGATGAACCATCACATTGTCATGTTCCACTTATTGGCAGCAAGAGCTAATAAAGAATGGTGTAGTTTTGTGGTGGATCTTGACACAATTGCATGCCCAAGCTGTTATCTAGTGGAATGCTGCTGGCTACCACATGTTCTTCATTTAATCAGGCATGTTTTGTTTTGTTGGATACTCATGGTTTAGAGCTGGCATTTTTATCTATTGGAAAACAATATACAACGCACAAGGAACACAGAACTTTTATTGTTGTTCAACATTTTATCCCCATCTTTTCGTTTGAGCCACCCACAGGGTGAGTAGCATGGTTATGTCGCATCAAACCATAACATAGAAGAGGTTCTGAACTGTGCCCCTGCTCACCAGTCTTTTTTTGATGTTTTTAATACGATGCTATTTCTTTTTTGGTAGACTAATTGATTCTCAAACATCGATGAGTTCTTTTTGGTGAAGTTTAGCATCCCAATAGGTTGTTTTTTCCTTTTCAGGCTATTGCTTCTTTTGCCAGCCAAATGATTCTGTTCTGCAACTCAGAGCTTGAATGCTAACGAATCCTGTTTACTATTGATTTTGAAGCTTTCTGCCATCATGTCTTAAAATAATTTCTAATGTTGATACAGACATAATCACATACCACCTCTCATTTCTAGAAGCCCACGGGTAAGTCTGTAATGGTTTTCTTTTTTGGCCCATTTGGGGCGTACTCTGTCTCTTCTAATTTTTCAATGGAATGAAGCATGAGGCTTTTGCGCTTTCTCAAAAACACAAACATTAGAATACTGAATATTTTGTAAGTTAGTCTTTTACCCAAGTCTAGTTATTAGTATAATGTAGTATAACTTATGAGCGCACTGTATATTCTTCGCCAGCTATAGAAATGGGGTAATCTCCAATGGATTAGTTTGGGAGGTCAAATTTCCATAAGATTACATTGTTTTACAGTCTTCCTGTACAGAGAACACAGCAGGCTCATTATTTTCCTTTCTACTATTCTGTTCAAATTCTAAGTTTGATTGCTGAATATATAATGGATCGATACAATCAAGAAAAGCATAGCGGATGAAATGATTGAAACAAAAAGAATATTGTAGAGCCCCACTTGAAAAGTCTAGAACTGCCAAGTAACTGCACAAGATTAAAGAGGCAAAGAAATGGAAGTATCATGCCAGAAACATACCTTTGTTTGCTTGAACTCTGAACTTCCCATCTTCAGAAGCTGACCGAGCAGCTATTTGGATTGTAACACATACACATCATCCAGAATTCCCATGGTTAATACAATAATGAGCAGAATTACCCAGATATGAAAGAAACCATGGGTTTTCAGAATTACTCAGAAGAACAATGCTTTTCAATTTTCAACCATTTCAGATAGAATAATACATCTGAGCACACTTGGTAACTGACAAATAATTATTTGTTGCAACTGACTTTTCTCCTTACAATAAAATATAGTTCGTTCCTTAATCAAGAAGCTCCCTCCTGCTAGCAGTAGTTGCAATATCTGCAGAAACAGTGAATTAAACAGATGAGAAGCTGCCAAAAAATAAGGATGCATTAAGCAGGCTCTTGGTGTATGCTTTGAGAAGGAAAGCAAGCAAGCTAGCGCATCTATATAACACAAAGTTTTCTTGTAACAACATGAATGATAAGAATGGCATTGGCAGCACCTGTTCAACTAAAGACAGTTTCTTTTCACAAATAAAGTTAGGTACATAGCTGATTCTACTCTGAACCAATACAGGAGACAGACATGAATCGGTAAAAAGAGGCATTTCTAGTAAAAGCAACAACGTGCAGTACATCATAGTGACACAGAATAAACAAGTTCCAGCCCAAGATCCATGCCCCCCAATTCTTTTGAGCAGGGGAAGGAGAATCAGGGGCCTAGATTTTCAGAGGAGGATTTAGGTACTTACAGGAGAGAAGCAAGCCACCTTGTCATCGTCACCGGCGCTCATGCACGGAGAGGTCTCAGTTTGATTGTGCAAATTGCAGGAAATGAAAGGTTTGCTGGAGAGATGTAGGCCTCCACCGTGTCCTCGTTGCCTACCTCGCGTTTTCTGGCACTAGCATGGATCGGGCCATGATCCCGGCCAAACCAAAAGATGCACTATTTGGATTAGCCTTTCCGCGCTGATCTCAACCAGAAACTCTGGCAGTATCCTGTTGCTCATTTCTACACAAATCCATTGATGAAGCATAAGAGCAGACTGTGGCAGGCCTGTAGTACCCTTCAGGCTCTTGCTTACAAAATCTCCTTTGGCAGGGGCAGTGTAGATGGCAAAGCATAACTTCATAATTGGCATTTTCTTAAGAGATTCAAAAGGTTGACTCAAGTTACCCTGTTTGGTACAAATAATCGATTAGCATACTTGAATGTTACTTCATTTGGAGGGCACTTCTTTCTAAGCATCTCAGCCACAACTTCCTCTGCTTCCTTCCATCGTTCAGCTCTGCATAAACCCTTCAATGCAGAATTATAGGAAACGGCATCAGGCTTGCATGACATAGTGCTTAATATCCTGCGGGCATCATCCAGACGGCCTTGTTCAGAAAAGCCATTGATAAGGGCATTGTATGTGAAAATATCAGGTGTACTTCCGTACTTTGGCATTTGCTCGAACACCTCAATTGCACGATCAACAAGCCCTTTTTGGCACAGGGAATTGATTAGTATATTGAATGTGATTTCATTTGGGGGGCAATCCTTTCTAGCCATCTTAGATATAAGCTCCCCAGCATCCTCCCATCGCGCAGCTTTGCACAAACCCTTCAGCACAGCATTGTAGCCAAATATATCGGGCTTGCATGGCATGCTTTGAAACAACTCAATGGCTGATTCGACAAGCCCTTGTTCAGAAAGGCCATTAATAAGGCTACTGTATGTGACAATATCAGGTGTACATCCAAACTTTGGCATTTGCTCAAACACTTCAATCGCGTAGTTTACCCGGCCACTCTGGCACAGCGAATCGATGAGTATATTGAAAGTCATTTCAATTAGGGGACAGTCCTCCCTAAGCATCTGCCCTATAAGCTCCTCGGCATCATCCCATCGCTCAGCTCTGCATAAACCCTTCAACGCGGCATTAAAGCTAATGACATCAGGACTGCACGGCATGCTGTTCAGTAACTTGAGCGCGTCCTCCACACGCCCTTGTTCTGAAAAGGAATAGATCAGCGTATTGTAAATGACAACATCGGGTCTGCATCCATACTTGTGCATGTGCTCGAGAACTTCCATTGCACAATCAATCAACCCATTCTGGCACAAGCAACTGGTTAGCATACTGAATGTCGCTTCATTCGGCAGGCAGCCTTTCGTAACCATCCCCGCAATCAGCTCTCCGACATCCTCCCAACGCTGAGCGATGCACAAACCTTTCAGCGCAGCATTGTAACAGACAGTGTTGGGCTTGCACAGCATGCCGTTGAGCAGCTCGATGGCGTCGTCCACACGCCCTTGCTCCGAGAACCCATTCACCAGGGTGCTGTAAATGACAACATCGGGCGTGCATCCATACCCAGGCATTCGGTCGAGCAGCTGGACGGCGCGGTCGAGCAGCCCGTTCTGGCAGAAAGCGCGGATCTGCGTGGCGAACGTCACCTCGTTGGGAGGGCAATGGTTCCTGACCATCTCGGCCATGAGCTCCTCGGCGTCCTCCCACTGCCGGGCGCCGCACAGGCCCATGAGCACGGTGTTGTAGGTGTAGGTGTCCGGCGCGACGGGCATGGAGGCGATGAGGGCGAGCGCGTCGGCGAGCCTGCCGGAGCGGCAGTAGCCGTTGATGAGCGTAGTGTAGGTGACGACGTTGGCGGCCCCGGAGAGGGCGGCCGCCGCGAGGGCGCGCTCGGCGTCCGCCAGCCGGCCGTCGCGGCAGTAGCCGGCGACGAGGGTGTTGTGGGAGACGGGGTCCGCCGCGCCGGCCGCCTTGAGCGCGTCGAGCACGCGCTCCGCGTCGGCGAGGCGGCGCTGCGCGCAGAGCTTCTTGATGAGGATGTTGCAGGCGACGACGGCCGGCGGGTCGGGGGAGGAGGCGGGCGGGGAGGCGCCGAGGAGGCGGAGCGCGGCGTCGAGGTCGCCGAGCTGGACCAGGCGGCGGAGCTTCTGGCCGGCCTGGCCGGGCCGGGACGGGGCGGCCGGGTTGACCCATATGGAGTTGCCCGCGCCGGCGCCGCGCTCCGGCGGCGCCCTGCCGCGGCTCACCCACCTGGAGGAGGCGGCCAGGCGGATGCGGAGGCGGAGGCGGTGGGCTGTGGGCGGGTTTGGAGGGGCCGGGAAAGGGAATGGGTGGTGGGCGGATGGCGACGAGGTGGGGGAGGAGAAAGCGGCGGCCATTGTCGAGGTGGTGCTCTAGCGATAAGTGTGCGGGTGTGGTCTCTGTCTCTCGCCTCTCTTCAGAATTCTCCTCCAGTCAAACATTTGCTTGTTGCGTGGAAATCCAGTTCCCCTCAAATGTTACACCCAAAATTATCTTTTTTACCGACGAAACACGACTACTCCGTTTCGCATGAAAATTGCTAGACATCTATAAAAAAATCAGAGTTTTTTTTAAAAAGTGTTATTTCCTTTGATTTTACTGTTTCATGCGAAATCAAATGCTTCCGGAGCCAAAACGCCAATTGCGGCATCTCCAATACATAATGTGAAATATATGATCAAAATGGTTGGAGTAAACTATATATCATAAAAAGGTAGTTTTTATATCATCAGAAAACACCCAACTCCAATAGATAATGTAAACGCCGCTGCTCCAACAGATGATGTATATTTTGCCAATGGCCACACGGCAACATCGCTCTAACCGCACTCCAACAACACTGCAACCGCACTCTTTTGAATCAAAATCATCCCATAGTGATAAAATCAACAATATTTCAAATTCAACATGAACTCAACTTCCATAGCAAACATATATTTCATAATCCAACAAATAAAAGTGCATCATACCAAACAAAGGTAACTCATATGTGATCTAGCCATGCTATTTTCTTAATGGCTTAGGTTGTAACTTTGAACATGCTCGTAGAAATAGTTATATTATTAAACAATTAAACACCCATCAGAAATATACAAGGAATTTAAACACCAATCAGAAGTATACAAGGAACTTTCATACATATCAAAGGCTATACACGTTATTTTATTCTTCAATTACTTGCATACGAATAGATATCATGGTCGATGTCACCTATAAATGTTTAGATTGTGGTTTGAAGTTAGGGTTTCGGAAAGGGTGGGGGGGTAGGGTTGTATGCTAGCTCATTTTTTAGTTGATTGCCAAATCGTTTTTTCATTGTGACAAAGTGTTTATACTATTTTGAGGTCCGAGGACTTCACGACCTTAGTACTAAAGTTAGTGCAAAGTTGAGACACTTATTTTGGGATAGAGGAAGTACCAAGTAAGCTATCACTCCTACAGTATTGAAAATGATCAAAACCGGTGGTAGGGGGCATTGCCCCCCCCCCCTCCCCTGCACGGCCTTGGAAGAAGTGTGAAGTGTATTGTATGCAAGTAATATATAGCTGTAGCAGGTCTACCGTGGTGTGTTGGGGTGCCTAAGCCATCTCTGCCATTTGCAGCCTTGTAGCGGCAGGATCCTTCTGTTGGCTTGCGTAAGTGCCTCCTCCTTGCTGCAGCAATCCCAGGTCACTTGATTCCAGGATTCGGGATTGTTGGTGAAAGACTCGGGTTCAGATGAAAATCGTGCATTAACCTGTGTGTCGACGGTAGCGGTATCTACGAATGTTGTCTTCCTCCTTGGAGGTACCATCGTGGAGCTCGTTTTGCTCTTCGCACCTCATGGCATGTGGTCTCCGGGTGAAAACCTAAGATTTGGCTATGCTAGATCGGGTGATGGTGTTGTCCTCGACATCACTTCATGTCTTCCTCCTTGAAGGCGTCACCTTGAAGACTCGACGATGGTTTCCGATGGAGTGCACGGTTTGTTGTTGGAGCTTGGGTTTGTGGTGGTGCCGACATTTTTTCTTCTTTTCCTTTTTGCACTGGCCTATTTGTTGTGCTTTCCTCTTTAATGGTTCTTGTAATGCTTCTTCTGATTAATGAATTTGACAGCTCCGGACGTTAAAGAAAATAAAGAAGTACCCACCAGGCAAGGTCAACACACGATAATTAAAGAAAAAGACATATAAGTATGACTTGTTAACTTCTTAAGAGCATCTACAGTCGCGACAACAAATCCCCCCCCCCCTCCCCAAATACCTGCAGACGTGCCCGGATGCATCCGTGGGAAGTAGCCGGCTGCACCTCAAATTTGTTCATCTGCATCCGGATACCTCATACTTGAAACCTTAAATCCATACAAAGTATGCAAACGAGGTAATCACATACTACGTAGATCAAATAACATATACTACCCTAATCCTCATCGGAGATGTCCACTATCTCCGTGTCTGACTTTGGGTACATGGGCGGCAGCCGCAACTCCGGCTCCTGCGGCTGCTCCGCGTCGGCCTCCGCCTCCATCTCTGCGTCGAATTCGGCAAAAAGCATGTCAGTCGCCGCCCGTTCCTGACGGATGAACTGACGGTTGGCCTCGACATAGGGCGGTCTCATCCTAGATGGACTCCAGGATGGCCTGCTGCTCCACCGTCACCGCCGCTTGGGCGACCGCGAACTCCGCCATGGCGAAGACTGGCATCTCCTCCGACTACTCCGCCTTGTCCTCCGCCTCGTCGTCCATAGGAACAGACTGATGCTTCTCCTCCTCCTCCTTCTCTGGCTCCGGCGAGTTTGGAGGCGGGCTGACTGTGATGCAGGTAGTGCGCCTCGCTCAGAACTTCTCCTCAATCGTAGTCGGCGCTCCGGCGTGAGCATATCATAGGTAGTCTTCTTTTGCCGAGCCATGGCGAAGCCGGGCGGCGTGGGAAGAGTGAGGCGGAGTAGGAGAGAGGTGGATGGGCTCGGGGTGGTGGCACGAAGAGGGAAGAAGTGGATGTGGCTAGGGTTATGGGGCGTCGTCTGTCTTAAATAGCCAGACTTTGGCCCTCGGGTGGCGAGCCAAAGCAGCGCCATGAGGCGTTCACACCCCATAGGAGAAGATGCCGCGTGTTTTCCAGTGGGACCCATCGGCGGTCCGACGTGACGGACGCTCCCGGTCGCACTCAGGCCGCCCCTTTTTTGGGCCGGATATGAGGGTGCCGATCAGCCTGGGCGTTTGAGGCGCCCGTCTAGGTCGAATTTTTACTGGTTGCTGACCGGGCAGTCTGTCCAAGCATTTGAGGCGGGTTTGGAATGCCCGACTATAGACAACTTAGCTAAACTAGGTTAAAAAAGCGGGAAAATAGGGTTGTGTGGCAGGAGGAACAGGGCACAAACGTGCACCACACCAATATCCAATAATCTAGCAACGGCTTGACTAAGACCCTTCTCAGTGCTCCATGGCGTACAAGTGCTAAGGATGCCACATATAGACAAAAAAAGGTGATATGGTAAAGCAATGAAAGAGGAGAGAGAGCATTATAATGATCCCAGAAAGAAACGGTGCTAAGCACTCGAATCTATGTAAAATGACTACTAACCAATATATGAAGGAATTTAATTATTAAACAATTTCATTGAGGGAATCTTAGTTACAAAAGCTAAGCACCTATGCATTAGGGAGACTATGTGACGCCCCGATTCAATCGTACACTAATCATACACGCAAACGTGTACGATCAAGATCAGGGACTCACGGAAAGATATCACAACACCACTCCACAAATAAAAATAAGTCATACAAGCATCATATTATAAGCCAGGGGCCTCGAGGGCTCGAATACAAGAGCTCGATCATAGACGAGTCAGCGGAAGCAACAATATCTGAGTACAGACATAAGTTAAACAAGTTTGCCTTAAGAAGGCTAGCACAAACCGGGATACAGATCGAAAGAGGCGCAGGCCTCCTGCCTGGGATCCTCCTAAACTACTCCTGGTTGTCGTCAGCGGGCTGCACGTAGTAGTAGGCACCTCCCGAGTAGTAGTAGTCGTCATCGACGGTGGCGTCTGGCTCCTGGGCTCCAACGTCTGGTCACAACAATCGAGTATAGAAAGGGGGAAAAGGGGGAGCAAAGCAACTGTGAGTACTCATCCAAAGTACTCGCAAGCAAGGAGCTACACTACATATGTATGCATTGGTATCAAATGGAAAAGGCTATCATATGTGGACTGAACTGCAGAATGCCGGAATAAGAGGGGGATAGCTAGTCCTATCGAAGACTACGCTTCTGGTAACCTCCATCTTGCAGCAGGAGAAGAGAGTAGATGGTAAGTTCACCAAGTAACATCGCATAGCATAATCCTAACCGATGATCCTCCCCTCGTCGCCCTGTGAGAGAGCGACCACCGGTTGTATCTGGCACTTGGAAGGGTGTGTTTTATTAAGTATCCGGTTCTAGTTGTCATAAGGTCAAGGTACAACTCCAAGTCGTCCTGTTACCGAAGATCACGGCTATTCGAATAGATTAACTTCCCTGCAGGGGTGCACCACATAACCCAATACGCTCGATCCCATTTGGCCGGACACACTTTCCTGGGTCATGCCCGGCCTCGGAAGATCAACACGTCACAGCCCTACCTAGGCACAACAGAGAGGTCAGCACGCCGGTCTAAATCCTATGGCGCAGGGGTCTGGGCCCATCGCCCATTGCCACCTGCACGTTGCGAGGGCGGCCGGAAGCAGACCTAGCCTAGCAGGCATTCTAGTCCAATCCGGCGCGTGCCGCTCAGTCGCTGACGTCACGAAGGCTTCGGCTGATACCACGACGTCGAGTGCCCATAACTATCCCCGCGTAGATGGTTAGTGTGTATAGGCCAGTGGCCAGACTCAGATCGAATACCAAGATCTCGTTAAACGTGTTATCTTGAAATAACCGCGAACGCCGACCAAGGCCAGGCCCACCTCTCTCCTAGGTAGTCTCAACCTTCCCTGTCGCTTCGCCACAAAGATCCACACAGAGGGCTGTCGGGAAAGTATGTCCTTCCAGCCCCCAATTCGTGAATCAACCGTGGGTACTCCTCGAGCCAACCCGACTTTAGTCATCACATGTATCATGTATAAAGTATATAGTATATATCCGTGATCACCTCCCGAGTGATCACGGCCCGATAGTATAGCATGGTATACGGACAAGAATGTATGGCCACTGATGATAAACTAGCATCCTATACTAAGCATTAGGATTGCAGGTAAAGGTAACAACAGTAGTAGCAAGGACAGGCTATGCATAAGGATAGGATTAATGGAAAGCAGTAACATGCTACACTACTCTAATGCAAGCAGTATAGAGGAGAGTAGGCGATATCTCGTGATCAAGGGGGGCTTGCCTCGTTGCTCTGGCAGTCATACTGGGTAGCAGCGGCATCGATCTCAGTGTCTAGCGAGAGAAGAAGGGGGAAGAAACAATAAATATTGAGCAAACAGATGCATAGCAATGCATGACATGACAAGTAGCGGTGCTAGGGGTGCCCTAACACGGTAAGAGGTGGTACCGGTGAAGGGGGAAAACATCCGGGAAATTATCCCTGGCGTTTCGCGTTTTCAGACGGATGAACCGGAAGGGGAAAGTTGTGTGTTCGCTATGCTAGGGATGCGTGGTGGACGAACATGCTGCTTATTCGGGTTTGTCTCGTCGTTCTGAGCAACTTTCATGTACAAAGTATTTTCATCCGAGCTACGGATTATTTTATATTAATTTTTAAAGATTTAATTCATTTTTAGTATTAACAGAATTAACTTAATTAAAAAAATGCAATTATGACGTCAGCGATGTCAGCAGTCAACTAGTCAGTTGACCTAGTCAAACTGACATGTGGGCCCAGTGGGACCCACCTGTCATACACCGTTTAGTTAATTAGGGTTAGGTTAACTAATTACTACTTAGTTAGATTAACATGTCAATTTAGACTAATTAAATAGGATTAATTAACTTAATTAGTTCACTGATTAATTGTTTAATTAAATATTTTAATTATTATTTATTTATATATTTATTTACTTTTTATATTTATTTTTTTCGTTCTCAGGGGGTGGGCCCCGTTTGTCATAGGGCCAAAGGCCAACCGGAGCGGGTGCGGGCGGTGTGCCGCTGCGGGCGCGGCCAGTCAGTGCCACGGCGAGGGGAGGACGCCTGCGCGGCGCCGGTCGGTGCCGACATGGCAGCGGAGAGGCCACGGCAGGGCGAGGCTGTGGGGATGCAGGCGGTGCCAGGGCGCTGGGACGGTGCGTCGGGGTGGACGTGCGAGGCCGGGACACAGAGGAGGTGAGGGCGGACGGTGGGGGCGACGCGCGCAGCACGACGATGGCAAGGCGGCGCGCGGCCATCGGCGCAGTAGGGCGCCGAGCGTGGCGGCTGTGGGCGCGAGCGGTGGGGACCGCGCGGGTGACGGCGAGGGATGCGGTGGAGGCGCGGCGGGGGGCCAACCGGAGCGGGTGCGGCGGCGCGCAGCGATGGAGACGAAACGTGCGCGAAGTAGGAGGGGCCGAAGCGGGGCGAGGCCATGGTGAGCGCGGGCCGCCGGAGGGAGAAAGGAGAGGGAGGGGCTTGCTCACGGCGAGTGGTAGGGAAGTGGCAGCGGGGGGTGGGGAGGTTGACGGGGACGACGGCGTCGAGGAGGCGCAGGCCGGCGGGGAAGCGCTCTGATGAGGCGAGCTCCGGGCGGCGACGGACGAGGGCGAGGCGGCGGCGTCGAGCACGATCCCGATTGGATCGGGGGAGAGGGGGAGTGGGGGCGCGAGTGGCAGTGCGAGTGGTGGCTAGGGTTGCGGGGGTGAGGGGATAAGGAGAGGAGTGGGGTTTGGGCCGGCCTGTTGTTGGGCTGACTGGCTGTGTGTCTAGTTGGGCCACCTGGCCCAGGGGAGAGGGTGGTTCTCCTTTTTCTGTTTCTTTTGTTTTATTTTTCCTGTTATATAGTTTTTTCTATTTTATTTACTCTTTTCTATTTATTTTACTTTTTGTTATATTAGTTTCCTTAAAATATGAAGTTAGCACCTAAATTAGCATCATCAAATTAGGCCACTGCCAAACCTAGTTTGGACACAAAATAAATTAGTTTAATATTTTTATATTTTTAAAAGCAATTAAGTTATTATTTTAGCCACTGTTTTAATTAGTTTAGGGCATTTAAACACTTTGTAAAAGATTGGTTCGACCACCAAAACTAGTTAGGGACTATTTGCCACATGACGAACATTTTAATTTTAATGTTTGAAAACTTTTATTGTTTTCTTGATTTTGAATTTGAATTCGAACCGGTTTCGAACTAACGCGGGTTTATCAACAATAACCGAGGTGACGTGGCATCATTAGCAGGGAATTACTGTAGTCTAATTATCCAGGCGTCACAAACTAGTTTTTAAGATTTTTAAATTTTAATACACTTGGCACCTCGTCTAAGCACTCATGCATTGTAAAAGGCCTAAGGGCATGGATAACATGCCTGGTAGGCTTGCATTGTGTCAGAGTAGCTTGCGGGAGAGACTGCAACTTCACTGAGAAAAGCATGAGAAAATGGTAAAAAAGGTGAAAGAGAGAAGAAAGTAGGGGAAAGAGAGAGAGAGAGGGGTAGATCTGGCCCTGCTACGGCTGGGTCATGGTTTCATCGAACGATAGCTTCGTAGCACAAGCCTACGTGGAGAGGATGTAACTACCGTTTGCTAACGCTTCCATAGTTCATGCCTTAAAGACGCAGTAATATAGTTGGTCCTTTTGTGCTACAGTACTTCAGAGATCATCTTTTGCAACCGATCAATAGCTTAGTCCGCTTCAATATCTGGCTGGCTTTCTTCATTTTCCTTGTGCTCCTTGATCTATTTGCAAATTTTCTATTGCTTCAAATTCAATTCAGTGTGAACTGCAAGCGGCCAGCAACCTATGTGCGTTTTTGAAATCTGAGTTCGTTACATTCTTCCATCTCTCTAACCAAGCGCAGGAATCAAACCATTCCGTTTTACTTTTAACTTGTACCAAACGCAAGAATTTAAGAGCATCTACAGACGGATTCTTCAAATTGACCGGGCGGGTGCGGGGACCACTGACCGGACAGGAGAGAGAAGCAAAAAGTTGACCCAATCGGACCCCTCTTATCATCCCTATACGTCCAGGCTGTCCACGAACCCTCATATCCATCTCAAATATGGGGAGGATATGAGGGCTCGCAGACGCGTCCAGGCGCGCCCGGTCAGTCCTCACATGCACATGATCGGACATATGAGGAAGAAAATAAAAAGTGTGGTTGTGCAGACGGATAAATAGGAGCTCAAAACGGACACGCCCGGTCACTGACCGGGCACGTCCGCGGCGTTTGGGGGCTCGAATTAGAGGTACCTAGCTGAAGATGCTCTAACCAACCCATTCTAGTGGAATGAAACCATGAAACTTCATTTCACTTGGTTGCCAAACCAAACGCACCCTAAATTAATGACATTGTAGGTTTCCTATATACTCCCTCCGTTTCAAAATAGTACAAAGTTGAGTCATCTATTTTGAAACGGAAGGAGTAATTGACAATGATCAAAACAGTGGCATGAGGCACCCCATCCTTTGGAACTAGTGTGAAGCGAGAAAATTAAAGGGCTTATATGCACAAGAGATAAGAAAGAAAGACACTCAAATATGGGCCCAACAATTACATGCCAACCCAATGTACCTTAACCCCCTCCCCCCACCCAATAGGAATACGCGTTGCCCCTAACATGGTTGTAGGATATATATGTCCTTTTTTTGGAGTCTGGTAGAGTTACGCTTTGACTAATACTCCCTGCCTATGATTAATATTTGCTATTTGTACATCTTTCAAATGAAAGAAAAGTCGTGCAAATAGATTTTTGAACTTTGATCATCAATATTACATCCGCTGCTTAGGTTACTTTAAACAATGAGAAACTTAGAGAACGACAAAGCTAATTTCCTGCCGACTGTTCGTTAGCAAGGTCCACCTTTTCCGCCTCGGAACGATCTCCTCTGATTTTGATCCATTTTTCTCTCTCGAGATTTTTGCACGTAAAACACAACGCTGGGTCCTTTGTTTTTTCACGCAAAAATTAGTGCGAACAGCAGGATTCAAACCTTGCATCTCTTATAAGCCAACTCAACTAGCCAACCACCTCACCTACATTCCCTTTTCTTGAAGAAATGAAAATAAGTAGGCTATTTAACCCGTCTCCTCACCATGTTTGCATAAAAACAAGTTAATTTAGTGACCAATTTTTTCTGACTTGAGTAGATTTTTTACCAACTCATCTCGAGTTTGTGACACCATGTTAACTTTTGGAGAGGCGGGATGGGGAATTAATGAAATATAACCCCCCCCCCCCCCCCCCGCCCCCGCCCCCGGGTAAGTTTTTTGTTGATAGCATGATAATTCAGACATCGCAGACCTGATTACTTATATACCCCAATCATGGTAACTTTACCGACTGGGGGGGGGGGCGTGAAATATCCCTCCGATAACTTTCGTTGTGTGAATAACATGGTAACTCACACTTCGCGGGCCTAATTACTTATGTACCCCGGTCCTGAAAACTTTGTCGGCGAGGGTGGAGATTGAAACATACCACGATAACTTCTATTCAAATAACATGATAACTCATACATGCAGACCTGATAACTTATGTACCTCGGTCCTAATAACTTTGTCGGCAGGAGTGGGGGTGGGGGAGTCGTTGAGACATACCACGGTAACTTCTATGCAAATAACATGATGACTAACACATCGCAGACATGATAACCCAACATGGAAAAGTTGTTTGAAAACATATTTCTGGTAACTTCTATGTAAATATCATGGTAATATACCACATCTAAGATGATAAACTACGTACAAATACCGCGGTAACCTTTGACCCGGGGAAAAGGCTATTGAAAACATATGTCTGACCACTTTTGTCTATATAGTATGATAATTTAGAAACAACATAGAGGGTAACTGTCGGTGTCAAAACCGGCGGATCTCGGGTAGGGGGTCCCGAACTGTGCGTCAAGGTCGGATGGTAACAGGAGACAAGGAACACTTTATTTTACCCAGGTTCGGGCCCTCTCGATGGAGGTAAAACCCTACTCCTGCTAGATTAATATTGATGATATGGGTAGTACAAGAGTAGATCTACCACGAGATTAAGGAGGCTAAACCCTAGAAGCTAGCCTATGAGTATGATGATGGTTATGATGATTGTGATATGATCGTCCTACGGACTACAACCCTCCGGTTTATATAGACACCGGATAGGGTTAGGGTTACACAGAGTCGGTTACATTGGTAGGAGATCTTGGATATCCGCACGCCTAGCTTGCCTTCCACGCCAAGGAAAGAACCTTCGGACACGGGACGAAGTCTTCAATCTTGTATCTTCATAGTCCTGGAGTCCGGCTGAAGGTATAGTCCGGCTATCCGAACACCCCCTAATCCAGGACTCCCTCAGTAGCCCCTGAACCAGGCTTCAATGACGATGAGTCCGGCGCGCAAATTGTCTTCGGCATTGCAAGGTGGGTTCCTCCTCCAAGTTCTTCAAGAAGATAATAAACACCCAAAACAGTGTCCGGCTCTGCGAAAACAAGTTTCCACGTATTGCCATATAGAGAATAATACAAACACAAATCAAATCTGCTGACGTATTCCGCACTGTGTCATAACACTGCGACCAAGTCCTCTGTATGGATTATTTTTTGTTGTTCCACCGCGGCACGTTCAACGAGGCGGTTTCCTTGGCACGTCTTGTCAAAGCAGAGATCGTGTGCCCCTTTTAACGGGATTCTCATTAATACGGACGCGGGTAACCCCCTAATCCGAACACCCCCTAATCCAGGACTCCCTCAATAACCTATGTACAAACACCACATAACTTTTGACTTGAGAAAAAAGTTGGTAAACAACATACCTGATAACTTATGTGTAAATTGTGTGGTAATGTACGCACCACGGACTTGATAGCTTATATATAAACATCGCGGTAACATTGACACGGGAGGAGGGGGGGTCGTTGAAAACATCCTCCCCTCCTCCCGATAACCTATGTGCAAATGGCATGATAATTTACGCACGCCATAGATGATAAAATATGTACAAACCACACGGTAACTTTAGACCCAAGAGAATTTTTTATTAAAAAACATACCCCACCCCACACCCGATAACTCCCGTGTAAGTAGCATAATAATTCACACACATCAGAGATGATAACCTATATTTACACATGTATGCATGCATTAGAGGAGGAAAATTGATATCATCCTAGATTCTCCCATATTTTCCAAACATCAAAATGTTTTATTGCTTAAATCGTCGGTCCAATCGAAAAATCATTTTCCCATAAAAATTCCACCGCGGCGAGACCTACGAAATTGGATCTCATGTTGATATGTTCTGACATTTTTTTTGCTTGCAAAGAATGTTGGAGGAATCATGTTCAAGCTTTGATAATTTCTGTGTAATCAACATGATAACTTATCACAACTCGCATGATAACTTGCGTAGCACACATGTGATAACTTTTTACATGAAAAAAAAGTCGTCGGAACATATCAACAATGGATCTAGTTTTGAAGGTCTCGTCGCGACGAATCTTTTATGTGAAAACATTTTTTTAATCGGAGCGACGGTTTGAGCTACAAAGTATTTTAAAGTTTCAAAATAAAGAGAATCTTTGCTGACATCATCCTGATTTTTATTAGTTTCAAGCATGTGCCAAGCACACTGCATGCACGGGCATGCAGATGATGCGACGCGGGATTGCATGTGTTTTCTTTAGCAATGGATGATTAGCTAGGTTAGGATCGTTCAGATCTGTTGCTAACAACCAGTCGACTGGTGGTTAGCACAGTCCCTTAAAGAAATAGTTATGATACAATGAACTTTCCATAGACATGGAGGCTACACAATTTATATCCGTTCAATCAGCTGAAGAGATATTCGATATAGTATATCGACAAGGTTTATGTTGGTGGTTGGAGGTTTGGGTTTCAAAAGGGGGTGAGGCTCACTGTTGTATGTGCACCTCATTTTCTTAGTTGGTTTTCAAACAGCTCCTTTTAATTTGTTATAGAAAGTGTTTATAATACATGAAAAAAGGTCACCTCTTGAGTTTCAAGCAGCTCGAATTCCATGACGGGGGCATATAGGATCCAGATACACTAATGAAAAAATAGTGCTGGGGTTAAACTGCTAAAAGGATTGGTCTTCGAAAGTGCATCGACGTGGACAACACAACAGACACGACAGCGGTGCTTCAATGCCAATGATGATTTGAACGGCAAGATGGTATAGAGCAAAACAAAGGATCATCCATCATGGTATGGCTTCCCGTTTCAAATTTTCTTTCGAGCCGTGTGATGCCCAATTGTTTGATAGCAAGAAAAATTACTCGAGAAATTGGCTTTGCAATTGTAATTAGTTTTCAATGGTTACATTGTTTCGAGCATAACTCATACTTTATTAGTTATAAATTTTAAGATGACTTTCTATAATTACTTATTAGGGGGGAGTAGGGGGGAATATTTACTTGGGATCGAATTACTAGCACCTGTCTTTATGATTTCAAAGAAAAAAAATAGTACTACTCCTACTACCTATCACATCTAGTGCAAGTTCGTGCATCAAAAGTGTAACCATGCTACTAATATGAACACACTTGGTTATACCTGGCAATGATGGCGTTTTTGCGATGTTACTCTCTTTAATGCATTGTTTGGAGCTTGCCCGCACTTGATCTTTAGGGTGAAAACCCATGACCTGGCTTTCGGTGATCGATTTCGTGACGGCTGCATATATGCGTCGTTTTCCGGAGACGTAACACCCCGGCCGCTCGCTCCCCCACGGACGATCTGGGCGTGCAACCCTAACCGCCGCGACCCGTTGTTCCTCTCCCCGCTGCCGCCCGGCAAAGCCCGCTTGGCGTCGGTGGAGGCGGGACCTACTCCTCTCTGCCTGTGTGGGGGCGGCAGGGGGCTGCTCATGGAAAAAAAATCCTATGCGACCCGGGTCGCACGCCTTGATCGTGAGACCCTATTCATCGGACGACACTTGGCCATTAATCCTCTGTTTCCATTAACTTCCGCAGCGAAATCCCAAGTCCCTTTTCCATCTCCCCCTCGCTCGCCGTGGCAGCCGCCGTCTTGGCCGCCTCGGATGCTCTTGCCGCGTTCCTCAGCTCCCGGAAACTCGACCTCTCCGGCTCGCTCGCCGCGGCCGCTGTTCTACCCCGTCTTCCAAGGCCGTCTTCCTTGGCGCTCCGGCAGCTCGATCGTCTGTTACCCACCGGAGCTCCGTCCACGGCCATCGTCCAGCTCCCCCGCGGTCCACGCCTCCACGGCCACCATCAAGCTCCTCTGCAGCGCTGCATCTTGGCACATGGGGCTGGAATCACGTGATAGACGGAAGGAACGGGAATAGCTAGTAGTTGTTACTGGATTTAGAGAATTAATTGGCTTGTTTTTTTAGGCTAATTAGTTGACTTGCCTGCGTTGAGGGGTTCTTGCCAAGTGTCCATCGCTGGACAGGGTTTCACGATAAATGTATGCGACCCGGGTCGCATAGGATTTTTTTTCCGCTGCTCATCCTGGCAGAGGCACAAGGTGATGCGCAGCGGGTGCATATCGTTTGCTGTGTGGCTGTGATATGAAAATACATAGTCAAATGGGGTGTGTGGTTGTCATGTACTCCCTTCGTTCCTAAATACTTGTCTTTCTAGTCATTTCAACAAGTGACTACATACGAAGCAAAATGAGTGAATCTACACTCTAAAATATGTCTACATATATCCGTATGTAGTAGTTATTTGAAATGTCTGGAAAGACAAATATTTAGGAACGGAGGGAGTATGAAATAAGAGATGCTCTAATATGGATACAACCGGACGTGTGTTTGTAGATTACACCAAGTGTGTTCATATTAGTAGCATGGGGTATGTGTGCTTGTAGATTGCTCTAAAAGCATTCAAGAATAAAAGATTTTGTAAATGAACAGTGGAAACCCCATGTTCCCAGGTCATATTCAAAAGGCCACAAGGACATACTACTACCAGACTGAAAAAGTTCAACATACAAAACAGTTGAAAAATTCAGATAGCACCTCTGCTGCAGGCCTCACACACACACACACACACAGTTTTATCAGGGTTATGGAGCATTTCTTTATGCAAGTGCAAACACTTCTGGTACATAATTAAGAGAGTTTCCAACAAGTTCGTCTTGGGGATACATTAACCCAGATAAGAATCGTGAGACATGCTTCAGATGGCACGGCAAAAGGGCAGAGTGGTCTTGCTTCAGTACGTGCTGCTGCAGGGGGTGGGGGCTGCTTCACACCAAGAGCATCATCACAGGCTCCCAGACATGTAGGCAGCGAGCCTCTCGACGGGCCTCCGTCGGCCCACCTTCACTCCCCCACGGCACCGTAACTTGATCCGCGCCAGGTGCTCCACCGGGATCCACGCAAAGCTAAGCCTCGCCGGCGCGTCCTCCTCCTCCTCGCGGTCGGGCTCCAGCGCCTCCCTCGACCTCTGGACCCATTTGGGGTGGTAGGTCACCTGGTACCACGCCGAGGCCTTCATCTCATACACCCGGTTCCTCTCGTCGTCGTCCAAGACGGCCCCGGTCTGGCCCGGCGCCTCGATGCTCTCGAAGATGGCCAGGAACTCCTTGCGGAGGGCGGAGTAGGCGTTCTTCAGCCTCTCCTTTATGTCCCCCTGCTTCCTGCTGTTGTACTTTGGGAGCGACCATATGTGCTCCGTCACGAGCTCCGCCTCCGTGCGCACGCCGTACTGCTTGAGCAGCGCGTCCAGCTGCGCCTCGTACGAGCACTTGCATTGCCACGCGCTCGACAGGAAATCCGCGGCGCCGGGGACCTCCATGTCCGCGTCGTAAGGCAGGTCGTTCAGCGTGCAGGTTTCTTCTGGGACCAGATCGCTGCTGGAGGCTTCTTGGATCGACCGGTAGAGCCTTCCGAGGATCTTCTCTGATTTGTAGGAGATGGCATCATCCTTTCCCATGAAGTCGGGGTAGAGTTTTGGTCGAAGGGCTGGCGGCATCGACACGATTTTGCCCGTCTTGGGGAAGTCAACAGCGAATGCTGCTAGTTCTGCCAACTGAATGCACTTCTCGTCCATTGCTCCATACTCGCTCATATCGGCATGAACAACATGAGCATTGCTTATCGGACCCAGTTTCTCATTTACCATGTTCTTCAAAAAGAAATCAACGATATCCTGTTGTTAACAGTACAAAGACCATATATTAGTAAAATTGCATTGAAAAAGAGTACTAATATTTATCACAACTCAAGGACGAAGCAATTTGAAGAAACCAGATGAAATGAAGATGCACCTTATAATTTGTGTATAGTAGCTACATGTATCAGATCAATTGGATGATAAGCAGATGTTCATTTAGAAAAGCAAAGAGAAAGAGCTAGTTGATGATGAATGGAAAAGTGTTTATGCCTGAGTAATGATCAGGAGTTCTTGACTTCAATTTCAACCGATGGAAACAATTAACTTAGCTTTTGGAAACAGGGTAACCTCACATCAAATGAAGCAAAAGGGGTATCAATCTACAACTGACATCCGGTAAGTTAAATTTATGATTGTACTCTACAGCTACAGTTTTCCAAGAATAAAATCAAATTATATTGCAATCCAGCCGTACACATTAGGCTACCTTCAGAATTTGTCAAGCCTTTAGCCCCTACCTAATACACACAAAAATATCAAGGGTGAAAGTTTTACGTTCTCTGGATCATTGGATCGACTCGACTCAAAACTAGTTTAATTGAACTAATCCAGATCTCAAAGCAAAGGAAATGGGATATAAATGAAGTAACAAAACGCTTGCTGGGTTGTCCCTAAACAAATGTTGTTAAAGCTATTGTCATCTGTTAATCAAATTAAAGACAATATAACCAAATAGAGATAGGTCAAATGGCGAGTAGACATTATAATCCAACAGTTCAAGAAGTTTAGGGTTTCCCATGCCAATTAACAGGCATGGAATTAGTAGGAAGAAACAGAATCCCTGATTCAGGGTCCAAACTATGATACAATTTCCTTGACTATTTATATTTAAGTTGCTTATTTAGCTACGGCAGGGATTGTTTCAGTAAGAACACTAACATGTTAAGCAGAGGTTACTAATGGGAAGACATCAGAGAGGTGAACAAGTATTTAATGGAATATATCCATACACTGAATTTTCAGGGAAGAAATACATAAATGCCAAGGTTAGTTTAACTTACAGATTGGGTTACTTTGCGTGGTAGTTGTTTTGCTTCGGCTGGGGAGTAGTCCATAGGGTTCCAGCTTCTCTTGCCCGGTGGGATAAGTTTTTCATCCCATGTCACAAAGTATAGATCCCCGTCAAGATCACTCCCAGATGCTTCATTGGCGTGTGGCCTCTCGCCATTCTTGGGAAAGACCAAGCAATCAACAAGGTGATGCAAAGCAGGCACATCAATGGCTTCAAGGATCCGGACATCCCCTGGATGAAGGCATGGATTCTTTGCCATTACAACAGTACCTTTAACGGTCTCTGCATTGTTGTTTGCTGAGTAAGATCTTGGTCCATGCTTCAGCAGAGAATTATTGAGTACTGGAGATGAGGCCCGAATAAAGCACTGTCCTTGCTCAAGGATCCCAAGTTCATCAAGGCAGCCCATCAACCACCTTCCCTTGGGAACAAAAATCCTTGATTTTTCCAAAAGACCCAGTAGCTGTGAGGACCTTATAGCCAACAGCAATGCTTTCAGGTGCGGCTCAGTTCCAGGTGAAATGCCAGCACTCAACATCAGTGCTGCGGTGTTTCCTTCGTCAGCACAAGAGGTGGTTACAACGTCAAAAGCAACATCAGTGTCAGTCAAAATATTGTTGAGATTAGACAGCATGTCTTTCTGCATTTGTGAAAAGATAGCATCCGGGACATTCAAGGAGGAGAGTAATGTAATGATCTGACGGTTTAAGAATCCTGGCTGAAACTTTGTCCATGAGACCACCTCTAACACAGTGTGGGAAGAGTCAAACTTGTGCATGCTTGGCCTCAGGGAAAGCTGTATCCCATCATTCTCTCCTTCCCAGACAGCTATAACACCCTTGAAGCCTGCATACCTGATCTGGTAAGCAGATGGGGGATTATCTGTCAGTTGCAGCTTCTTAGCGACTTCCAGTGCAAGTTCCCGGGTAATCTTGCCGATTCCATCAGAGAAAACGTACCCATTACGTTCAACATCCTCAAGACACTCATTGACCTCATGTGGCTGCATCACCACCGTTGCATATGTCGATGAGAAGCACTGCCCCATCCGAGCAGTATGCTTTGCTACATTCTTACTTGTGAACCGGCCCATCCATTTCCTAATGCTTTCGACCGTTCTCGTTCTGTCAGTTCTGTCCTCTGCAAAGAACCAGGCAGATCTGTCCCTCAGCTGGTTTGATGAGAATGCAAGAAACGAGTATTTACGGCCGCACATGTGGAAACCCTCTGTCAAAAATGTCTTGACACGCTTGTACACCGTTGTCTTATGCTGCAGGAACGAGTTTGACATCAAGTCCTTGACGATCTGAGCAGCAGAGAAATTCAGCACATTGCTGTTGAGTTGCTGCATGCCCTCATCCATAAAAGTTACCCTGAGGAACCTGTCCGCGACTACGCGATAATGCCGGACAACACGGTTAGAGCGCTCCACTTGCGGCGGCAGGCAATACGCCCTGGTGGGGGTGATCACCAGCCTCCTCACCTCAGAATGGTCATACCCAATCTTGCTGCTAAGGAGTTTGGGGTTTCTGGCAACCCTGTCCTGCAGATTCTTGAGCCTCCGGCACGCATCAAAGACCGGAAATTTGATCCCCCAGAATTCCTTGAGTGCAGCCACATTGACATCCTCCTCCCTCCCCCGGAGCAAACTGTAGAATTCAGGCGTGAGCTGGTGCTGATTGATCACTCCCTTGTGCACCAGCGCGTTCACGAGGAACAGCACCGGAAACTTGATCCCGTCGGCATGCTGCACGCAGAAGAAGAGGTCCTGCATCCGCTCCCCAAACTCGGGCTCGTCACGCACGGTGAGTCCCCGCCTGGCCCCATACCCACCGCCGCACTCCACGATAGTCACCCTCCTCTCCTTCATGTAGGCCAGCGCGCGCTCCATCTTGGACCAGAACCGCGCCGGGAATGTGATCCTGTAAACGCCGCACCGCCCGATGGCGCCGCTGGGGGTGATGTCGGTGGTCCGGATCCAGGGGTCGTCGTCGTCGAGCAGGTCGAACGGCACGGACTCGTAGATGTCGTCGTCCGCCGTGCGGTAGTAGACGAGCGGCGCGGCCGAGAGCCGGAGCAGCAGCGAGCAGTCGAGCTTGAACACCCTGACCTCGGCGACGTCGCGGACGGGGAACTCGAGCTTGACGTCGCAGCGCATGACGACGGCGGCCTCGCGGAGCTCCTTGAACGCGAAGGCGGTGTCGCGGGCGAAGACGAGGCGGCAGGAGCCGTCGAACGGGTCGACGGCGAACTCGAGCCCGCCGGCGCCGTCGTCCGGGCCGGGGCAGCGCCAGGCGGCGAGGAAGGCGTCGGGGGCGGGGAGGTCGCCGACCTCGAGGCGGGAGCCGGGGAAGCGGAACGGCGCGACGCCGCGGCGGCGGGAGGCCCGGAGCGCGCTGTCGGGCGCGGAGGCGGCGCGGAGCGGCTTCCCGGAGAGGACGAGCTCGCAGCGGCCGGCGGCGTCGGCGGCGCGGCGGGCCGCCTCCGGGCGCGCGAAGTGGACGAAGGCGTGCGGCGGCACGGGGACGAGCCGCTGCTGCGCCTGGCCGGGTTCGAGGGCGGCGGCGGCGGCGGCGGCGGGGAGGAGGAAGTCGGGGTCGGCGTCCTGCGGGGTCGTGGAGGTCTTGACGCGGCAGCGCCAGACGGGGCCCGCCTCCTGCTCGAGGAAGTCGGCGAGGTCGCGCGCCCGGACGGCGGCGTCGAACCCGCCCAGGCTGACCTGCGTGGTCACCAGGTCGCCGGCGCGCGGCGCCCCCATTGCTTGCTGCTGGCGGCGGTTGGCCGGAGGGGATTGGTTTGGGTTTGGGGTTCGGTTTTGATTAGCGGAGTCGTGAGGGGGGAAATTTTATAACCGCGACGAGGGTGTGAAAGGCGTGAAGCCGCCCTCTTTTTCTCCACTCATTTATGGTTTTCACTCGTCAATCAAGGAGACGAATGCATGTGGAAGCAAAAAGAGGATGAAAAAAAGATTGACTGCATTCATATTGGTAGCATGGTTGTGATCTTGGAGCAGCCAAATTATAAAGACAATACTTATACTTTTTACTGTTAGAAACCATAAAGATAGTTGCTAGTAAATTCTCAAGTACTTCCTCCTTTCCGGTTTATAGGGTTTATCTTAAAATTTTAGTTTTTTTCTTTTTATAAGGCTCAATTTGATTGTTCCATATCACATGTTCAGATTTTAAGGTGCATTAAATCATTGCATGTAAATATTAAGAGAAAATTAACCAATGCATGTACTTTATGCATGCATTGCAATGAATGCATTGATAAACATAATTTTTTAAGAAAAACAAGAGCATTAATTGGGTGCTTTTGCAAACTACAAAAAGTATTCCACCACTCACCATGTACCTTGGTTGGTGAGATTTTTGAATTGAGCCCTACAATTCGTGAGGTTGTGGCCTTCTTAAAGTCAATTCCCCAAAGCTCGTCTTCCTCTTGAAGACAAGGCAAGTTGAAGTAGAAAAGTTGAAGTGGAGACTTGGTCTCAAAGGATTTCGTGGTGTTGCAAGTATAAACACGATGAAACTTTATGATGATTTTTTTGAAACATAAGAGACCCTAGAAGCTTCGGGGAGAGACCACTTTGCCCTTTGGCATGTCGTCCCATCTGAAGCATTCCTCACGTTGTTACCTGGGTTAATGTACCCCCTGGCCGAACTTCAACTCTCTTACTACCAGGAGTGTGTATAGACAAAAATAATATCAGTATTAGTTTAATCCGGCTTAAACCTGCTCCCTACCCTGCTAAAACTATTGCTCGCGATTTCTGTGTGTGTGTGTGTGAGAGAGAGAGCCTACAGAAATGGTATCTGAAATTTTCAACTGTTTTATATGTTGCAGTTTGCTACCGGAAAATGGCCAAAACTGATCGTGTAATGTGCTTTTGTGGCATTCTAAATATTACCTAAGAGCAACACTAGCAGAGTTGCCATATCGGTTGATCCCCCTTATAACCATCAATATGGTGATTTTTGTCGGAAATGTACCTCTAGTAAAGTTGTCATCCCGCCCCGGTTGTCATAATTTATATGGAATGGTGAGGAACACATTTCCCTTTTCCGCTGCTTTTCTAGCTCGCGTCGCTGCTGAGCGGTTCATGCCATCCCTAATCCCCACTGCCAATGACATGGTCGCCTCCTCCACCCCCACGTCTTACCATGTGGTATTGGAGTCGGATATGATGACTTCAACATGGCCAACCTCGATCCTGCCAACTAAGATTCCCCGCCAGGGGTGCATATGCCCCCGCATGGAGGCAACGGCTGCCGATGCCACGGCTGCCTCCTCGACCCCCGCGTCTTACCATGTGGTATTGGAGTCGGATCTGATGACTTCAACATGGCCAACCTCGATCCTGCCAGCTAAGATTCCCCGCCAGGGGTGCATATGCCCCCGCATGGAGGCAACGACTGCCGATGCCACGGCTGCCTCCTCGACCCCCGCGTCTTACCATGTGGTATTGGAGTCGGATCTGATGACTTCAACATGGCCAACCTCGATCCTGCCAGCTAAGATTCCCCGCCAGGGGTGCATATGCCCCCGCATGGAGGCAACGGCTGCCGATGCCACGGCTGCCTCCTCGCCCCCCGCGTCTTACCATGTGGTATTGGAGTCGGATCTGATGACTTCAACATGGCCAACCTCGATCCTGCCAGCTAAGATTCCCCGCCAGGGGTGCATATGCCCCCGCATGGAGGCAACGGCTGCCGATGCCACGGCTGCCTCCTCGACCCCCGCGTCTTACCATGTGGTATTGGAGTCGGATCTGATGACTTCAACATGGCCAACCTCGATCCTGCCAGCTAAGATTCCCGGCCAGAGGTGCATATGCTGTCGCGTGGAGACAGCGGCCTCCCCACGCCGGGGCCTTTGTGTCCACTGGCATGGCCGCGGGCTTGCAATTAATCATGTCGATACGGTTAAGAAGCTCATGAGCATACTTCCGCTGGTGGAGGAAGAACCCATCTGGTCGGCACACCACCTCGATGCCGAGGAAGTAGTGCAAGAGCCCCAAGTCCTTAATGGCGAACTCGGAACTGAGGCGAGTAGTGAGCCGCTAGAGAAGTTCAATGGGGTGTATCTTATATGCAGCCTACGGGTGACAAAAAGAGGTTGCTACACTTGTAGGTGGGCCGGCCCAATCTGAGCAGCAAGGATGTGCTTCATTTTTTTCATTTGTTTCATTTTCTGTTTATTTCTTCCATTCCGTCATGTTCAGTGGATGTTGGTTTTTAGTTTATTTTTCTTCTGTGGTTTTTCTTTTTTTCTCTTTTACATTTTTTCTTTTTTTCCTTTTCTATTTTCATATTTGGTTTTTATTCTTCTTCTTTTTTTCATTTTTTGTACATTTCCTTTTTTATTATTTTTGTAGTATATGGTGATTTTTTCCTTACACACCATAAGTTTTCTAGTATACAGTGAAAGTTTTCAAATACATGCTATTTTTTTAAAAAATGAAGATTTTTGTGAATATAAATTTAAAATTTTCAATATATGATGGACTTTTTAATTATACAATGAGCATTGTTTTAATACACACTAAACATTTTTTATACACTGAACTTTTTTTAAGCACATGCAGTTTTTCTATGAAGTATTTTTATTTTTTATTAGGTTTTAAAATATCTAGCTCCTAAAAACACGTTGTGCCAGACTAGCCTGACCAGGCAAATTTGTCCACCAACTCAGGGAGGGCTGCTATAACTATTCAAGAAGACACTCGAAAAAGGAAGGATAAACAAACCTACCCGGTGGACTGCCGAGCTACAAGTCCTACGACACAGGAGCGGGATTCTCTAAAAAGCCAAGGTCTTTGGTGGCCTAGAGGGCCCACTTGGAGACTTGGGATCTCAGCAGAAAATGTGAAGGTTGTTTAAAGCCGGCCGATAGGCGAAAGAGGCAGCATTTTTTCTGAGGCATGATGCCCAGGCCTCCAACCAAACAGCCCCTTCTCTATGGGTAGTCTGAGGCGCGGGAGTAAGGATGCAGGTGTCTGCATGGTCAAAATTAAGTAATCACTGCTGCTTTAATAACCATGCTAATAAAAATGATCAATGTGGATGGACGCGGATGTAGTAGCATCCGCCGGCATCCCTACATGAGAGACATTGTGTTCAAGGAAATACCCCGAACCTCCAGAAATATAGTAATTATCCTTTTGTTTTTGCAAAATATCCTAATCGGAAAGACATTTCAAACTGGTATGCGATTTGTTAGGAATAATCTCAAGTTATCTGACTACTTAAAACACAATATTAGTTATTTAGAAGGAAGCGATGTGCTCATCATATAAAGTTGAAATTTACAGCACATGCACATCAAAGTGGAGAAGCCGTCATGACACAGTAATAAAACAACACCCCATAGAAAAGAAACTCATAAACATATCTGTAATGTGGTCGATTGCTGATTCAACTCGTCGCTTTCTAGTAGTCCCCAACGCAACACCACATAAGTTGTCACTAAACTCCCCGAGGACACACGGCCACCATGAGGATGCAGCCGTCGCCACATCATTCTTGCTTGAACAGTCTGATTTCCAAATCCATCCCCAATCATAAGACCAATTATCTCGTCGGGTAAGGATCTAAAGATTCTTTATTCAGTGCCACCATCAGCTTGCCAAAGTCAAGACGATGAACAACCTGAAAACCTAAGCCATCAGGGCCTAAAAACGATCCAAACGCATGGATCCAGCGACCCCTCTCATCACCGACGACCGAGGTCGTCGACGGAGAGGAGCCGCTGCCGGAGGACGGCGGCAGAGGAGATTCTCCTGGCAAGAAGGTGAGATCGCCATCCCTTCCTTCAAGAGGAAGAAAGTGTGTTGGTCCTGCATGGGATTTTGGGCACTGGGGACCCTTGCATTGCGGTGCTTTGATGATTCCATGAAGCATGCTTGATGCGTCTGGTCTGGTTCTTTGCTTGCGGTTGGAGGCTGGAAAGCAAGGACGCCTTTGTCTAAATAAATCTCCACGTAAAGGAAAAGGCATATGCACGTACGTGTTTCTTATAAGCAGCTGCCGGAGAGAGAATCATCTCATCACACATACAAACAGGAACGTAAGAACGCGAGCGCTGGGCCAACAGAGAAAACTACGGCGGAGAGCGCGGTGGCGGCGGTGCTCTCCAAGTTCGGGGAGCTGGGGGCGAGCGAGGCCAAGGTACTGCTCGAGGTGGGCGACAACATGATGCTGCTGCGCGACCGTCTGGAGTGGCTGCAGGCCTTCATCGGCGACCCCGACCGCAAGCGCCGGACCGGCACCGACGGGCTGACTCGCGTGTGGGTGCGCCAGACGCGTGACGTCGCCTTCGAGGCCGAGGATGTGCTCGACATCAAGGAAGCTTATTACTACTTCAGATTTTGCTATAAAATATGCTTGATTTCTTCATGTAACAAAATCCAGGTTTTTGCTTGTTTTGGACATCAGGCCAGTATCCTCTGTTTTATATTAGTCTGCATTTTGGATTTGTTTCAAAACAAACTTTATTGCATTTTTGGTTTGTTTTAAGTCAAATTTTATAAAGTTTGATTCAAATTATAGCAAAAAATATTAACATCTACAATACCAGACAAATTAATCATAAAAATATAGTTTATGAAATCTAATGATATTGCCTTGATGGTGTACTAGATATTATTAATACTTTTTACTATAACTTTGATTTTGCAATTTCTGCTGGTAGTTTACCAAGCGGACCACTTAATACTATCATTTTGGGTTTGGATTAACACACACTTAAAAGATATTATCTATGTATTATTGTACATAGAGACTTCTCACGGGTCGCGCTATTCTTCACCCTGGGTGAGGAATAGTTATTCTTCACCCCCTCTCTATTTTGACGCCAATGAACCGTATTTTTAGGTTTCGTAAATTTTGTCTTATTTCATACGTAAAAAGAGAATGTAAGAAAATATATACTCGCCGTAAAAAATATTTTATGTTACGTAAAGTTACGAACGTAAAAACATACATAAAATGCGATGTTTCTAGTCTTATAACCTATTATTTTTGTTTTCTTTTAGCAAATTTTACGTAGTGAATCTACATGAGTGTAACTATTTGTATTCCAAACATAATTTATTTATGAAGTGATCGTAAGATTACCTCGGATGAAGAATAACTTATTCTGCAATCTGGATGGTGAATAGTATTACTAGACTTCTCACATTAATCAAATAAAAAAATCATAACCATCTACTTTTTGTGGGACCAAATTATAATGTTCCTGGTTAATCAAAAGATAATGAAAATAATGAATTTCGGATTTTCTTGGCCTAGTATTTATGCAGATGTGAGCTGGATCTATCGGACGAAAATCTACCTGGGCTTTAAGTAAGCCCAAGAAGAAAAATAAAAAGAAAATGAGAAAAGATTAATATGCTAAATATTTCCCATTTTGATGGAAGAAAAATACATGCAAGTTGATTGCATCTTAACTCCCACATGGTTTAAACATATTTTTTTTAATTTTTCTGGTAAATAAAAATAAACTCCAAAAACACAAAATAAATGCTAAAATAAATAAAAATTTAAATATGTATTATAAAATTTTCTAAAATTTGTAAACATGAACTAAATTTGTATTCTGATTGTTCCAATTCCAAATTGTATGATAAATGAAAGGAAGCTTTCACAAATTCCTTATTAACTCCAATAAAATTATAAAAAATAATGGTGTTCAGCATATTTCAGCATACTTAAAGCTTTAAGAGATAAGAAAAGATGTTGTGATAAGGACTTTTTACAGCTTATATTCCAAAACAAATACACAAATTCAACTAGTCAATATAGTGTAAGAGCATATAAGGTACTGCATGAAACAATGCTAGATCAAATTCAATGAAGCTGCAAAAACTCATGAGTAAATTTGTTAATCGAAGGGTACAAATATTTCCAATCTATCTTGAAATTCAACAATACAGAGAATAGTATAATATAAAATTCATGTAACTTGTGAAACAAAGATTTATTAGTTGATACTAATTTAGATGCTCTATAACCAAGCACATGCAAAGCGAAATAATTGAAGAGAACATCATTAATTTATGATATAGACAAAATCTTCAATATATTACATATTATTGTAACATAGATTTTTACAAAAGTTTTTTTGTTTTTTGACAAGGATGTTTACAAAAGGTTATAAATAAAAGAAAAGAAAATATGCTTAAAAGTTACCTAATCAACTCAAAAGTCAAAATCTCATCATGATCAACTTGAAGCATTAAGATCTAAAAATTTATGGAAATAGCAACATAAGCTCTGAGTGCTTGTCAATATGTAAAAGTATAATAATATGTTCAACATATCTTTAGATTTATATAGTCTAATTAACTCATAAATAGAAAAATTGGGGATATAATTGACTAGCCCGTGCGAATGCATGGTATTATGACTACTACAAACTAATATGAAAGGGAGAAAGTATAATTTAAAACCAAAATCACCAATGTGAAAAGTAGTTTCTTTTACAAAATTGTCAAACTCAGTGTCCTGCCAATAAATAGATGTTTAAAAGGCCTAAACTCAAACCACCACATTCTATTTTGAAAAGTTATGGCGCTACTTTCATCTAAACAGGTAAAGCTTACATTAGATTATTGAAAACTATGAGATTGCCATATATTGAGTTTCCCACTTTCATCGACTGCCGTCAGTTACCATTTGGGCTGCAGTTAATCTATGCAACTGGGGATTGGGACCCACCCTTTGCTTGTTTAACCTCTCATCATTTTTTCTAGTCATCCTAACATAGTTAAATGCGTAAATTGAAATGACAGTATGCTTGATCTCGACCGGATTAGAATGCATCATAGCTATTCCAAATTAGATCATATCTGCAGCCAAGTAATTCATCTTAGATTCTGATTTGGCAGTGGATAAAATAGATATGGAAATATTATTCTGATATCCTATTTGATATAGTTTTTAGATTACATTATTTCAAATCGAATATTTATGGAAACTATTTTTCATTTGAGATTTTTTTCAAACAATATTTATTTTATTTTTAAAATATGTATTTATTTGTGTAATCATTTTTTAATTTTAGCAATAAACATGCTTGGGCCTAGTCACACAAAATATCTTGGTACCTATCCATTTCTGAGACTATATGTATTCACTTTGTTCTATACTTGTTTCGAAATCATGGTGTGACAATGTATGCATGTGTATTCATATCCCGGATTATCCACGCTCATTTTGGATTCTAAAAGATGTGATTTTTGTGGTCATTCCTTCCTTTTCTACCATATTTTGATCATTTTTGTGTGGAAGATATTCTGATAAATTTATGCTCCTAATCTTAGGAACCAAAATTCATGCTAGTTTACTTCTACATGTAATGCGACTCCATAAATGGTAACTAAATATCAGAAACAAGGACCAATGTCTATCTGTAACTGTATATGCAAAGCTTAAGTGCGGGCATACTTTTTTCATTGAAGATCGGTGAAAGCTGTACCACTTCAAGTCAAAGTGGGTGGTTGTGACTCATTTTTTAGATCAGGGAAGCATTTGTAATTCCTGCTTGATTGTTTCGTCCAATAAGAGTTTTTTTTGTTTTCTTTTGCAATGTGTTTAATGACAGGTTGAGCTAAAAAGACATGGTTATCATGGTTGGAAAATGTGGCGCAAATACTTGACTGGTTTCTGGAACCAAGTCATCATTCGACATGTCTTTTCTGCCCGAATCACAAGAATCAATAGAAGAATCAAGAAAATTTCCGAGAACCAAATGGAATACAAGATCGAGCATACACCATTAGCAACATTGACATCTTCAACTACAGCAACTTCAGCATGGTATGCGACACTCATAATTATTTTTTCTTCTTTATTTGCAATCCTACATGCGGGGTTTCCAAGAGATAGAACCCATTAGATTTTAGTTTTATACTTATGAAACCCATCAGATTGAGAGGCATAGGTGGAGCCACCATCCTTGCTGCCTGGGCAGGTGTCGGACAGTAATTACCTTATGTTAATTAAAGTTATAATTAATAAAGAAATAATGTATAAAGTATATTAGTGAGTTGTTGTCGGATAAAGGTGAAGTTTGCATGGGCTTCAAATTTTTTCCGGCTCCGCCTTTGTTGGGAGGCAAGAGCCTTTGGGTCTAAGGGATAGTACCGCCGATGTGCCCCTCCCCTGTGAACCACCAAATCCTCTCACCTTATCATTCGTCGTGGGTGTTCAGGGAGTCCTCCATCACATGCCTCATGAGCACTGCCTCCTCCTCGTCGGTCATGAGAAGTGGTGGTGGCAGGGACGGTGATGGCGTCGGCGTGACGTTGCGCACCGGCGTACGCCTGCGCGTTTGGGGCACGCTCGGAGTACGTGCGTCAATGGTGATAGTTTTGCATCGTTACCTTGTTGGACGCATTGCTCGGATGACTTGTTCTTCAGGGTGAAGACCTAGAATCTGACCTTTAGTGGTTGGATCCGGTGACGACGATGCTTGAGCGGCGCTCCCTTCTTGAAGACGTTACTGTTGAAGAACCACATTGTCTATTGTCTTTGTGGTGTGATGAGATGGTTGGTGTGGATATGGTCATAGTTGTAGTTTGTCAACCATGGATTTTGTTCTCTTTGGGATTTTTTTTCTTATTTCTTGCTTAGGCATATCTTTGGTTATATGAGACTTTGCTATTTTCTGGCGTTTGTGTGTGTGTGTGTGTGTGTGTGTGTGTGTGTGTGCGCGCGCGTGTTCATAGTGGTTGTGTGCATCCTAGCCATGTAGATGTCAGATGTGTGTTCATTGTGTTTGTATCCACTTGATACTTCATTTTGAGTCAATTACATTCACCCTTTGTCAAAAATATAACCATCAGTGCTTTTTTGTACATCGGAGTTGTTTTTTTGGTATAGCAGAGTTGCTTTTTAGTACAATAGAGTTGCTTTTTCAGAAAGCTCTATTTGGATTTAACTAGTGTTTTTTAATAAAAAAGCTCTGGTGCTTAATTATTTTGTTGCTTCAATTTAAATTGCTTTATTAGTGCAACAAGTGTTTCTTAAATCTATTTTACCTCTTCCAATTCTAATAAATTATAATTAGGGTTGCTTTTAGTGACGAGTGTTGCTTTTTCAGGGAACTTCGTTGCTAAATTTGATGCTTCAATTTTAATCAAAGTTGCTTTTCTAGTCAACAAAGTTGCTTAAGTTTTGTACTGAGTTGATTTTTGGAAATCGACGACCAAATATGGTCATGCATGATCTAGTTTTGATGATTTAATTCCCAGGAACACGTGAAATCAGATTTTGATTTCGATACACGGTTTGGCAAATATGACATTTTCAGGTTCTATAAATAAGTTTGCCTGCTGGATGACATAAGCTATTTTGTCTTGTAGCGATTGACACAAGAAAAAATTACTTAAAGCGGAAACTTTCCAAAAATAGCATGTATTAAAAATGGGAACTTACCTAAATAATGGGAGTGTGCATGCCGTAAGACAATTTCTTGCGCGTGGGTGCTGTAGTCCAAACTTTATTTTTATATAGAACTGTTGTAGCTTTCTTATGTGCGAGCTTCTTCTTAGGACGTGTGGGCTAGTCGTTGTTCCCTATGGATCTGATGTTGGGCGGCCGCAGCTTCAACGTCGTCCACGGCTGACCCGACGTGGTTACCTGTCAGATCTGGTGGTGATTTAGACCCGGTCGGCCAGGGGTGGTGGCTGCAGACAGTGCTACAGCAACCTCTTGCAGCTCCACGACGACGGTGGTCATTGAAAGGTCTTCAGAGAGGATTTATCTCTCCAGATCCAGTGGTTGACTTCGGTTGTGACATGTAAACTATGTATGAAGACTTGACGGAAAGGGATGGTTGTGCAATGACGGTGGTCATATCGCATGTAATTGCTGGAATCACAGAAAAGTGGTGGCGACAACACATGAGTGACTTCGATGGTGATGCTACATGCACCTGGTCCTAGGCTTCGGGGTGACAGGCTATGTCTGATCCGAGTTGGTTATACCTGGCAATGGCGACGTCTTTCTCTGCGTTACCTTGTTGAAGACATTGCTCGGATATGTTTGGACTGGTTTTTCTGGATGAAACCCTAGATTCTGGCCTTGATGGTTGGATCCGGTGATGGCGGCGCATGAGCGTCGATCCCTTTCTGAAGGCATTGTCGTTGAAGAATTTCGTAGTCAATGTGGTGTCATGAGATGTTGGTGCGGATATGGTCATTGCTATATTTTGCCTATCGAATCTGAACACTTTGTTTTTTTCCTCGCCCACACATAGATTTGGTCTTTTATGACTTTGCTAGTTGTCGGCGTGTTTTTGGGTGTTAGTGTTGGTTGTGTGCATTCTAGTTATGCAGAGGTCGGGTGTGTGCTTGTAGTGTTTTTATTCTCTTGATGCTCCATTTTGAGCTAATAAAATCAACCCTTTGTCGAAAAATCCATTGCCACAATCTAGCTTCATCTTTGTATGCAATAAATCTGAATGTTTATTGGAAATGTTAAATAAGATGATTGTAATATTGTTCTGTAGTACATCTAACATGCTTTTATAGTAAGAATTCTAAAGTCAAAAGATCGTTGGACATTAACAATAGTATTCAATGAACAGGTGGGATGGCTATGAGAACGCCGTGGGCTTTCAGGATGATGTGAGGGCACTTCAGCAAATGTTGCTTCAGAGAGATCACCCTCAGCAAATGTTCATATCCATATTTGAGGACAGTGGTGTGGGAAAGAGGACAGTGGTACACAATATCTATCATAATAGGAAGGTGACTGATCATTTCAAAATTCGAGTTTCATACCGCATGACGGAGGATTCCACCACAGAAGATCTCCTTAAAAGAATCTATGAAGAAGCACGTAAAGGGAAACAAGAACCTCAGCATGATAATGGCATGCTTATCGGTGATAAGCTCCGATTCCTCCTGGCAGAAAGGAGGTACCTGGTGGTCATAAGTGGCTTATCCTGCAAAACCATGCTCAATCGTGTGAGGGCGAGCCTACCAGATGATAATAATGGTAGCAGGGTGGTGCTGATATTGGACATTGAGAGCGAAGAAGTGGCTTGGCATGCTAATACCATGAACAACCAGGGCATCAACGGAGTCCACCAGTTGAGCCATTTGGATGAAAAAAGAAGTGGACAACTGTTCTATTCAAGGGCCTTTAGGAAAGAACAATCTGGTCGAAAGGAAGATATGTCCAAGTACAACAAAATTGTGTATGATATAACTGGAGGCTACCCTCTGGCTATAGTGGTTCTTGCCGGTCTACTCCGATTCAAGGAGAAGCCAGGACAGTGGGAAGCAGTGCTGCAACAGCTTAGGCTTGGACCAGGAATGGAAGAAGAACAAGATGGGGTAGGCAACAAGATAATTCAAGCTATACTGTCCAAGGAGAAGAGTATCGAGTGGCAGACGAGACCTGCAGTAAGAGCTAACATGTCCACAAAAAGGACGATTGAGAGGGTCTTTTGGGCAAGCTTTGAAGACCTCCCTAAGACCCTAACGACCTTAAGTCATGCTTCCTCTACTTGGCCGCTTACCCCAAAAATGTCATTATGCATGCCAATATCATGGTGTTCATGTGGATAGCCGAGGGATTCATCAAGCCACAGAAAGGCAAGGTTATGGAGGAGATAGGCCACAATTACATCAAGGAGCTGGTCTTGAGATGCCTTGTTCAGGTTGAAGAGATGAACGCCGCCGGAATCATCACGAAGATCAGCGTCCACAAAAGCCTCCATGGATTCCTGCATTCAGAGCATAGTTTTAAATAGCGCGCTAAGCATCTTAGCGGCGGACCTCTTCCAAATGCTATAGCGGAGCTATAGCGCGCTATTTGAAATGTTTGTCCATTTGTTTGGATCAAAGTCTCTTAGCGCAAGCCCTTTTGTAAACGCTATAGCGTGCTATAGCGGAGCTATAGCGGGCTATTTAAAACAGTGATTCAGAGGCTCACGAGGCTGGCTTCATTGAGGTTCATGACATACATGATGCCTTTGTACCACCATCGGTGCGCCGACTCTCCTACCAGAGTCTCGAGGGCAGATTTACCATTTTCACTAACAAGTTCCATAAGTTGCATTCCTTCATATGCTACATTGAGTATAGGAGCATATATAGCACTGGTCTGAGCAAGAAGTATTGCCATGATCTCAAGCTTCTGCGCTGGTCCAAGTTTTTGCACCTAATATCTGTAAGGGGTCTGAGGCTTGATAGGTTGCCTGATGAGATCGGTGACATGGTCCGTTTGCGGTACCTGCGTGTTGAATGCAGGAATCTGAAGAAGCTCCCATCGAGCATTAGAAGACTGCTCAATCTGCAGACGCTGGACATAAGGAACACTCAAGTGGAGAAGATTGACCCATGCTTCTGGCAGATAAAGGTGCTCCGTCATGTGCTTGCGGACAACCTCATGCTTCCAGAGACCATTAAGGAGGAATTGGATGAGCTACAAACCCTGCATGGTGTGAAGCCTGCCGAAGAAGGAGGATGGGCCCCATTGAATTGTCCACTACACAAGATGACGAGACTCCGATCACTGGACCTGCATGGTTTCAAACGCAGCGAACACAAGGCTGCATTGGAGAGTGCTCTCACAAGGATGCATCTCCTTGGCAACTTGAAGCTGCAAGGTGATAAGATCCCCATGTGTCTTCACTGGGCAGCATCTTCAAAATCTTCAGATAGTAGTGCTAGATGGCACTGTCAAATGGCCTGAGGCTGGATGGGATGTTCGCAAGGTCCGACCGAACCTTGTTGAGCTTACAGTGGTCAAGCATAGCAGCGAGGATGTGCCCCAACACATCAAGGACGAACAACGGGATATGCTGAAGGAAACAATTGCTATCTAGAACCGGACGATCTGCCTTCTCATACAATCTGCAAACTTCCGGCGCCAGTTCAGTCAATTGGATTGGTGCCTTACAAACAAGAGGAAAAGATGTGGTAAAACTGAATGGCATGCAACATAAGGTGAAGGAAACTGGCAGGTACAGGATTCAGTGTCCTCCGTTGTCACATCTCCAAATGTCTTACGTTTTGTGAAGCAATGTTGTATTGTATGGTGTTGTAATGTCTTATTTGTTGGCGATCACAATCTATTCATGCCCTGTATTGTTGCTGTTGTAATCGCCAACTGTATGTCAAATAAAAAATGCATTTGCATTCAAATCCTGGGGTAATACTATTTGGCGGACAGAGAGTGCCAAGCATTTGCTGGAAGAAGAAGAGATGTCACTGTGCCCTCACCTGTATGGTCCCAGAAGAAACCTGCACGCTGAACGACCTGCCCTACGACACGGACATGGAGGTTCCTGGTGCGGCAGATTTCCTGTCGACCGCGTGGCAGTGCAAGTGCTCGTACGAGGCGCAGCTGGACGCGCTGCTCAAGCAGTACGGCGTGCGCACGGAGGCGGAGCTCGTGACGGAGCACAGATGGTCACTCACCAAGTTCAACAGCAGGAAGCAGGGGGGGCATGAAGGAGAGGCTGAAGAACCCCTACTCTGCCATCCGCAAGGAGTTGCCGACGGGGAGTGAAGGCGGACGCCGGAGGCCCGTTGAGAGGCTCGCCGCCTACATGTGTGGGAGCCTGTGATGATCTTGGTGTGAAACTCTAGCAGACCCCTGCAGTACGTACTGAAGCAAGACCACTCTGCTCTTTGGCCATGCCATCTGAAGCATCCCAAGCCGAACTTGTTGCAACTCTCTTACTACCAAGAGTGTTTGTAGTACAAAAATAAATATTAGTATTAGTTTAATCTGGCTTAAACATGGTCCCTACCCCGCTAAAAAATGTTGCTGACGAGCCCTATGTGCGCGTGCGAGGCCTGCAGAAGTGGTATCTGAATTTTTCAACTGTCAAAACTGATCTTGTAGTATTTTTTTTAGCATTCTAAATATGACCTAAGAGCAACTCTAGCTAGCAGAGTTGTGATATCAGCCCGATCTCCATAATAACCGTTAATATGGTGACTTTGGCCGGAAATGCACCTATAAGGCCCATGGAACTCCATTTGGGGGGGGGGGGGGGGGTGCACTCCGTCAAAATGACAATGAATTGGTGTGGTATGTTCGGCTTTCAGCTGTGTAAATACAAAAGACCTAGATGATTTTTAAGGAGAGCTAACAAGTTTTTAGAAAAAAACAAGAAACTAAGGCCAAAGTGGCCGATACAACGGATTACTCTACCGGGATTAATTCACGTAGGTGCTTGGCGCCCGCCATTACACAACTCTTGAGCCCACCCTTTATCTTGTCGATGATTAGCGAGGGCATGGAGCTCTTGTTGCGAAAAACATGTGCATTTCTCTCGTTCCATATCTCCCGTGAGTCTAGCATGATGATGGATGACATTATCTTCTTCTGCGCCCCATTGCGCCCTAACACCGACGGCCACCACTCCTTTATCGAGCCCAAGGCCGCCCACTCCTCGAGGTGAAGTTCCTCAAGCCCGAGCCACTCCTTTATCATTCGCCATATCCAAAGGGAATATCTACATCAAAAAACAAGGAGAGTCGTTGCTTCGTTTTGTTGCTTACATATTTGGCATGTCTCACAATTAGGCCACCCATTGCCGCTCAAGCCTATCCGCCATCAAAACGCGGTCTTGAATGACAAGCCAGACAAAGAATTTCCAACTGATATCGTCCCCCCTCGTGCCTTCGGTAATCGGTATGTTGAACATCCTGAAGCATGGTCCATGGACTGACGAATTCCTGGAGGTTGTCAAGCCAGAGGTCATTCTCCAAATTTATTTGACTTCCTTTATAGTTTTACTTTTGCGCTTGGAGAGCTCACCATAGTAGCCTACTCGTACTAACTTTGTTTTTTTGCGCTTGAGTACTTGTACGTACTAACTAACGCGCGCAGTGAGAGGAAAGCAAGTCCGTGTCACCCGCGAAGTCGGGCTCATATTCCGAAATAGAATTTGGTTTGGCTTTGCTTGCAGGCCAATTAGTGTACAGGTCCGTCGAGTCCCCACTTACTATTCTATTTCTACACTAATTAACTGTCCTCGCTTCGTTGATAGATCTGCGGCGTGTTTCCTTTCGGGATTAGATTTTGTGTGTTTGAGCACACTCGAACCCATCTACAGAAGTTTTTTTGTTTGAGCACCAACGTGATTTAATATCGAGAGAGTAATCCCTTGTATTGGCCACTTAGACCTTAGTTTTTTTGTTTTTTCTCTACAAACTTGTGAGCTCTCTTTAATTAATGAGAGGAGGCAAATCTTTTGCTCCCATTAAGAAAAATGGTCTAGGTCTTTTGTGTGTTTGAGCACACTCGAACCCGTCTACAGATTCAAAATGATTCATAGGACGGGCATCAACTCGAATTTGAGTTGTCTATTGATTTGTTTGTGTCCATATAAAATGAACACTTCTGCTTTTGTACAACCCCTAAATAAATCAACTGAGGAGATCTATCCATATCTCTTCATAATTAAGTGTAGAATGGTTTTTTGGAAAATACTCCGCCGGCTCCGATACACGGCCTATGTACATACCGCCTGTACATGGCCTGGCGTATGTGGCATAATAAACCCTATTTGGCATCCTCATTTTTTTCTATTTCTTTTAATCTTCAGAAAATGTGCAGTGCGGGGGATTTGAACTCGAAGTCTCAAGGTTTACTTCAAGTTCTAGGAACCAATCAGGATGCTTGTTGTGCCCACTTACTTTCTTTTTCGCTTCTTCTATGGCAAAGGTAACTTTATGAATATTCAGACCGTTTTTTCATATATTTTGAACCATATTGTGTATTTTTTTATTTGTTTCCTTTTTTTAAATGTGTAATTTTGTTATTTTTTTAAAAAAGTGAAGAAATTTTTCTCAAAATTTTGAACCTTTTTAATTTCCTTGAGCTTTTTTAGTGAACTTTTTCTGAAAATCTGCGAAATTTTCAAACCCATGGACATTATTTTGTTTTGAAAATCGATGATGTATTTTTCATTTCATGAGTGCTTGGGCCGGCCCAACAGGCGCCCAATGGGAGCGATGACGTCTCCTAGTTGGGCCAAGGCCTAAGTGTTTTTTTTCCTTTTTTATGATATTTTTTGTTTTTCTTCTATTTTTCTGTTTATTCTCTTTTTTCCTTTTTGATCTTTATTAAATTTTTTGAAACCTTTCCAAAATTGAAATATTGTTCGGAATATCAAAAATTGTTATTGTTTTAAAATAATATTTACAATTTTAAAAATATTCAGAAATTTTAAAAGTTCTTGTTTTCGAATTTTTTGTTCACAAAATTTTGAAAATGTTTGTGTTCCAGAAATTTGATATTTTTAAGAAAGTATGTGGCTTGCAATTTGTGTTCAACTTTCCATTAGTTGTTGGTAATTTGTTAACAATTTTGGAAAAAGTGTTCAAGTTTGTAAAATGGTCATACACAATTTGAAATTCCAAATTCTTGATAAATTTCAATAAATGTTTAGGACATAAGAAAATGATCATGTTCATTGATAATAATGGAAATTGCAAAAAATATAAGCATTCAAACTAGGGAAAATGACATGCTCACAGATGCACCCATCTGGCCTAGTTTGGTACACTCCTCTCAACTGATGTTCTTTTACTATGAATAAATGACCCCAACTTTTTGCGGAAGCCTGGCATGGACATATGAGGCGTCCATGCCAGGTTTGAATGACTTCTGACACTGTTTGCACGTTGCGACACGTCCGGCCATTTATCAACCCTTTTTCACCAACAAAACTTTAGAATGCAAAACTTGTCAAAAACCCTAAACAGCTGGCATAATGCCTTGATTTGGTCATAGAAGCTGGTGAAAACAATTTGGATCCATTTGATGGATGTTGAAAATCAATATGCTTTCAAACAGGCCCTTTTGACCACCCGAACACCCTCCGCTGAAGATGATCTATTTTGGGAAATTCTTGAATGGACCCTAACTTTTACAAGCAGGTGGGCATGCCGATGGGAGGCTTTCATGCCTGGTTTGAATGACTTTCAACACCATATGCAAGATGCAATATGTCCGACAATTTATCGTCTTTTTTAACCAAGAAAACTACAGAAAATGTAAAACTTGCCTAAAACCCAAATTACTTGGCATGATGCCTTGGATTGATCATACAAAGTCACAGAAAAAAAATGGGGACATTTAAGGGATGTCCAGAAACGAGGTAGTCCCAAACGGATCCTTGTGGCCTACCCAAACATTCTTCATTGTACATGGTATTTAAAAACAATAACATGATCGAACCCAACTTTTGTAAGCAGGTGGGCATGCCCAGTCCTGGTTTGTAGGACTTTTGACACCGTATGCACGTTGTGATATGTTCCGCCATTTATCGGCCTTTTTTCACAAGGAAAACGTCATAAAATGCGAAACTTGTCAAAGCCCCAAAAAACTTAGCATGATGCCTTAACTTGGTCATAGAATGCCATGGAAAAAATTGGGAAGGATGTCGGAACAAACATGCTGTCAAACAGAGCCTTCAGGCATACCCTACATTATACATGGTGTTTTTTATATACTTAGAATGACCGCGACTTTTTCCAACACGTGGGCATGCCCATGGTAAGCATCCATGACAGGTTTGAACAACTTCCGATACCGTGTGCACATTGCTACATGTCCGTCCATTTATCAGCATTTTTTCACCAGAAAACTCCATGAAATGCAAAATTTGTCAAAACCCAAACAACTTGACATTGTGCTTTGAATTGATCGTACAAGCTCAATAAAAATTAGAGTCATTTAAATGATGCTGAGAAAAGAGAAGCTCCTAAACGGACTCTTCTGACCTACCCAAACACTATCTGTTAAACCTTGTTTTTTTTAAATCTCACGATCGACCACAACTTTTGCAAGCAGGTGGGTATGCCCATGGTAGGCATCCATTCCTAGTTTGAATGACTTCTGACACCTTATGCACGTTACAACATGTCCAGAAAATGCAAACCTTATCAAAAACCTAAACAACTTAGGCGTGGTGCCTTGAAGTGGCCATACAAGTCCATGAAAAAAAGAGAGGCCATTTCAAGAATGTTGAGAAACAACGTGCTCTCAGATGAAGGGTTTTGGCCTACTTGCACAACCTTTGTTTAACATGGTCGAGTTTTAAATATCCTTGAAATGAGTCCAGCTTTTGCAAGAAGGTGACCATACCCATGGTAGGCATCCATGCCAAGTTTGAACGATTTTCCAGCATAGTATGCAAGTTGAAACACGTGCGGCAATTTATCGACCTTTTTGACCAAGAAAACTCTAAAATATGCAAAATTGTCGAAAACAAAAGCAACTTGGCAATTTCAACAATGTCAAAAAACAACTTGCAGACGGCAGACGACATAGCATGCCACATGGCAGCTACCTGGGGGGCATCTGGGCTGGCTTATTTGGGCACTTTGCCGTCTGCTGGCAGACAGCAAAGCACGCCGTTAACCCCCTAACAAACCTAAGCTACCACGTGTGCCGTCCAGGCTCTTTGACGTCTGCTAGCAGGCGTTGCATCTTAGCCGTCTACCAGCAGATGGCAAAGTGCCCTTTGCCGTAGCTCGTTCAGCCGGACATGTTGCCGTCTGCTGGCTGACGGCAAAGGCCTTTGCCGTGCGCCAGGAATGCCTTTGCCGTCTGCCATGGTAGACGGCAAAGCTCCTGATTCCTGTAGTGTTGCTCTCAGAGAGACCCTTCTGACCCCTACCCGAACACCATATGTTGAAGATGGTCTACTTTTGGACATGCTTTAAATGACCCCAACTTCTGTAAATAGGTGGGAATGTCCGTGGAAGATATCCAAGCCAGGTTTGAATGACTTACGTATGCAGGTTGCGATGCGTCCGGCCATTTATCAGCCTTTTTTGACCGAAAAAACTCCAGAAAATGCAAAGCTTGTCTAAAACACAAATAATTTGGCATGGTGCCTTGAATTGGTCATGTAAGACCACAAAAGTTTTTGGGGCCATTTCAAGTATGTCGAGAATAGCGTGCTCTCGAATGAAGCCTTCACGACTATCTGGACACCCTACATTGAACATGGTATTTTTTTTTTGTATATCCTTGAAATGACGCCAACTTTTGCCACCAGGTGGGAATGCCCATGTTAGTCATACATGCGGTTTGAACGACTTCTGTCATCATATGCATGTGGCGACACGTCCAGCCATATATCGATCGTTTTTCACCGAGAAAACTTTAGAATATGCAAAACTTCAAATTTTTAAATAGGTTTCAAAATGAATAATAAAGTTCAAAAAGGAGAAACATGAATTAAAAAATGTAAAAAAAACACTTAGGTCTTGTCCCAACTAGGCGACGACGTTGCTCCTGTCGGCCCTTGTTGGGCCGGCGCAAGCGCACGCAGATTTAAAAGAAGTTCATTGGTTTTGAAACATATATTCGCGGATTTGCAAGATTTCGCAGAGTTTCAAAAAAAGTTCACAAAAAATAAAATGTTTCATGAAGAAACTGAAAACATGAAATATTTCAAAATTGTGAACTAAACTTTGAAATTCTAAAAATAATGAATTTCAAAGTTTAGTTCGGAATTTTGAAATATTTCCTGTTTTTCATTTTTTTTCTTATTTTTATAGAAATTGTTCATATTTTCAAAAACATGTCAGAATTTCGCATATTTTTCAGACTTATTAATAAATCTTTATTTTTTAGAAAATGTTCAGAAATTTCAAATTTTGGTGAGACTTCAGTTTTGTTCCTATTTATTAATCAATGTTCAAAAATTTGAAAAATGTTCACAGTTCGGAAAAATGGTTGTAAATTCGAAGAAATGTCCGCATAGTCAAATTTTGTTTAGAATTTTTGAATGTGTTCCGGTTTTCAAAAGCATTCGCAGATCAAGAAAAATGTTTGCGTTTTCAAATTTTGTTCAAAATTCTAAAGGATGTCATGTTTTAAAAAATCGGACACTAATTAAAAAAATGTTCGCTTTTTTCAAAAATATCTCTCATGTTCTTAAAATATTTGGTGCGTTTCAAATAAAGTCCATGCTTTCAAAATGTATTCAAGATTTGGAAACAGTTCCTGTTTTAAAAACAAAATCTACATATATACAAAAATTGTTTGGGGAAAAAATAAAAAAGGTTTCAATTCTTTTTGTATTTTTTGTTTCTTTTAAATTCCAAATTTGTTCATGTTTTTCAAAATATGTGTGAAGAATTCGAAAGATGTTCATAATTTTGGTCACTCTTTTTAAAGAATATTCGTGTTTGGGCATTCTGAGCAATTTTGAAAGGCACGAACATCTTTTATTGAAATTTCTGTACAACCTTTTTCTTTAAATGTGAATATTTGTCTTTTATGAACAAAATTCGACACTGAAGCTTTTTAGCTCATGTGGCTAGCGACGAGGGGTCTGCAGCAGGAGTTACATCGTTCGATCCCTCGCACTGTCATTCCTCTTTCGGTGAAATTTTCCCTGTTTCCGCGCGCGACAATGGTCCGCCCTAGTCGGGTGGGCCCCCGTGCGTGTCGTCGTTTATTTGATGGTACCCCTGAACATATGGCGTATACATTCCGACAGGCGACCCACCATACATACGAAAGTAAGTACAATTTGTAAAGGTCCATATTACCCTTTATAGGTTTAGTTTGGGGGAAGGGGTGTACCGAAGCGGGCCTCATGAATGAAACATGTTCGCACTTAGTTCCAAACTAGCAAACCGCCTGTATTTGGCACCGGTGACCTCTCTCGGCCCCGTGTGGGGGTTGATTTTGCAAATGGGAGTCTGGCAGAGATTGCTGCAGGAAGGGACAACAGAGAATGGAGAGAGACGTGATTTGGACGCAGAGGGGAAGAGGCACACCAAAAGAGACATGAGGTGGATATGAATGAGAGTGGGCTTGTGTGTGAATGCCACTAGTGGAATTGTTGTGAGTCTAGACAAGTCGCGAGGCTTGTGAACTTAGTCTCTCGCACCCTGTAAAACGTCTAGTACATGTCCGAACATAGGAACAAACACGACCTTATAAGACAGAAGAAACTACTGCTTCAAACTATGACATATGCTCAACATTAAGTTTGAATGTAGGCAAGATAGAAAATTATAGACATTACAATACTTACGAATACATGGTTCAATCTCTGCTTGGTGATGGAGTATTACCTTGCCCTCTACGTCCATCATTTCAATGTAGCATATAGTAGTACACAAATATCATAATACTTATAACGCATGGTTCATCACTGCTCGGTGACAAAGGAATATCTCGCCCTCTTTGTCCATCGTTCATTACTAAAGTTCTTAGGTAATTGGATGTATAAATATTGAATCAAAATTTTGAAACTACTTACGACAGTCCCACACTTGAGCAACAATATTTACTTCTTACTAAAAATTATTACAGAACAATGTTTAATCTACATGGCTTCCTTATACTAAACTTTTCTACTTATTCACAATTAAAATTTATTTTTGGGCACATGATCTTAACCAATATAGTTTTGTATTATACTTAGCAAGTAAACAATGGTACAACTAAATATTAAGATCGAATATTTTATTATAAATTTTGACGTAAACCATTACAAATACAATTCTAAATTTAAAGCATATATTACAATGATTTTTGACATAGTTATTTTGTTGACACTTCCTAGCAAATTATTCTAGATTGAAGTGGAAAAATGACAAGTCTTCATAGATTCATTTGTGTGAATTGCTAAAATATGTTACCATTTGTGTATATTTTAATTTCTTTAAATATCATGGTTGAGAGTTGTAAAGTTGATTGAAATTTATAGAAGCATGTCTGTCTATTTAAAGTGCAAGTAAAGAAGAAGGGTGATTATCTGCGTACTAAATAGAAAGTTCTAGAATATAGAAAATAGCGATGTGGGGTTTGTCATGTAACTGTTGCATTTTTTCTAGTTCTTCCCATGACCAAATATGAATTTCATGTTCTTGTGTTCACCAGTTAACTGGTCTGACATCCATACTTTGCGCTTGGTATTGAAATAGAATTATTCCGCTCAACTCGCAACAAATGCATCTTTTTCGGTTTGATATGCAGTATGTATTAAAACACTTGTTTTATACTTAGTAAAACATTATCACTTGAAACAAGCATGCATGGAAATTTGTGCTCATGTTTTCTTATTGGATTGGCACCTCACTTTAAATCTTTGAAAATTAATTCAATTCATCAAGGTGTGGTAGCATTTTGATTTGGAAAAGTTTAGCCTACTATGGTAGATTTTAATAACTTCAAAACATCAAATCAAATTGGACGTCCATATTGTACTGCCCTAAAGTCGGCCCTATGTTTGTGTTCAGGGAATCCATATCGATTGGACCCGTGTGTCAACAAATAATATACATCGGTTTTGATATGTAAGTATATGTAAGAATTATTGTATCTTCTATCCAATAACATGGCAAGTGTGTGTACTTATGTCTAAATGATGGTTGATGCTAATTATTACATTAGAAGGGATGGTTTTTCACTCCCGGGCTCTTTATGTTGAACATCCAAATAAATATTATATGTCCCAAATAAATAATAATAATAATAATAATAATAATAATAATAATAATAATAATAATAATAATAATAATAATAATAATAATAATAATAATAATAATAATAATAATAATAATTCTAGAGAAATATGGTGATCTAAGGAAATATCAACTATTCTAGGCCAAATTTCGAAGTCCAAAGAAATTTGGATGCCCCATGTCTCCACAATGATAGTTTTTTTTTCTAATGTTTGGTCTATTAGTAAGAACACTAAATGATTTACCGAAAGAGATTTGCAATGATATAATTTTTATAGCGATAACTCATAATTTTTTGTCAAATTGTTGGTCAAAATTAGACTTATAATTTGAGGAGGACATATATATTTGGATGGAGGGAGTATGTAAGAACAAGAAAATTGAAATGCTTATCAGTTCAAAGCATAGACCGTTGAAGGGAGGTGTGGGGAAACCCCACGGCTGGCTCATGTCAGGCCGTCTGGCTCAACTTCATGGAGATTGCAACAGCCGCCACGGCTGTCGAAGAAATTTTGGTCCCCTCGATCGCCTCTGACTACCATCTTGGCACTGAGAGGTGTGGGGAGCTTGGATCGTCAAGAATTCTATATTCTTTTGTCAACGTCTAGTGATCATTGTATTTTGTGAGAATAAAATTACTCTCGTTCTTTTGGCAGTACCATAAAAGTTTGAGAGTTCAGTATCTGTGCAGATCCAGTTACTCGGGTCTGACGAGTTTATATTACTATGTCAATCTTGATTTGTTGGTTGGATTCTTTGTGAAGGTGAAATAATTCATTGACATCATGGTGAAGATATTATGATTCAATGGCCTGCACTTCTAGAGGATCATCCCCGGCCCAAGTACGTTCATCGATCAACGCTTCCCATATTTTTGGATGCACGACTCAAGGCGCTTTCGAAAACCATTATTGGTTGTGCGGGTGAAAGAGTGACAACATCACTGCTCTTGTCAGATTGCAGTCTCTTTAACGAAGTCTTGAGAGTATTTCTTCTAACAGAAGTTGATACCACGAAGGTGGTGTTTCCAAGATATCCCATTGTAATTCTTACTTGTAAGAGTTACTTTGTATTATCTTAGATCATAGATCCAAATCAGTATACATGTAATAGTTATGAGTTTGAATAAAACTAGGGACTGTCTATTCAACAATTGACTAATTTGTAATTGGTTACCATTCAATTTTTCCAACCAATAATATGTTGACAACTGTATGTCTGTTTTTCCTGAAGAAAACGGGTCGGGCTGTTTTTGTGACCCGTCAAGCGACTACCAGCGACAGAAAGGTTGAACAAGTCGCCCCTACCGTCCTTTCCTTGACCCGTCAAAAGCACCTGACATGATTACACTGTACAAATGCATAAGATTACACTGAGCAAAATGCATAAGGGGGTAAACTTACAGAGTAAAATCACATTGGATTACATTGGTACTAGCATATCAAATTACACAGTAATTAAGAGTAAAATTACAGTTTAAATAGCAACAGATTACAATATACATTATGGGGAAAATTACACTGCAGAAAATGGAAAAATAGGATTATAGTGAAACTACCATACAAATTACACATAAAATTATCAGTCAATTTATACAATACGGACATGGGTAAAATTACACCGGGGGAATTACATTGTAACTACTGTGTAATTACATTGTAACTACCATACAAAATACACAGTAATTATCAGTTAACTTACTATGTAAAAAAGGGCATTGGATTACAGTATAGATATGGGTAAAATTACACTATAATAAAAGGTGTAGGGTTACAGTGTAACTACTATACAAATTACACAAAAATTATCAGGCAAATTACTGAGTAAAAAAAGGCATCGGATTACAGTGCAGGTATGGGTAAATTTACACTGTAAAAAAGGTGTAGGATTACAGTGTAACTACCATACAAAATTACACAGTAATTATCAGTCAAATTACTGTGTAACTATGGGTAAATTTACATTGTAAAAAAGGGCATTCAAATTACAGTGTAGATATGGGTAAATTTACACTGTAAGAAAGGAGTAGGATTACAGTGTAACTACCATACAAAATTACACAATGATTATAGGATTACAGTGTAACTACCATACAAATTTCACACTAAGTATCATTCAGTAATAAGGGCATTCAGATTACAATTCATATAGGGTAAATTTACAGTGTAGGTACCATACAAATGACCCAATGATTAACGGAAGAGAAAAAAAGACTTACAGCATTCCTTCTGCCAGCAGATGATAATTTTCTCTTCAGGTACTTGACTTTGTGATCAAGAAACAAAAAACATAAAATCATCAAACCAACATATGAAAAAAATATGGAATAAAAACATCAAACTCTTCATCATCACCAGAAACTCGAAAAAATGGCTTACATTATTCACATAGAAATTGTAAAGTGCTTTATCAAACTCTTCATCATCACCAGAACAACCCTGCAAAAGGAAAAAAAATCAGAAAACAATAACAAAAATTAATAAAAAATAGAAAAATAGAAAAGAAAATGAAAATGAAAAGAAGATAAGAAGATAAATAATAACTACCAAAGACATAGCATTAGAACCATCATCGGCAAAATCATTAGGCACATAAGGGTCTTTCAAAGAATCAGCGCTCTCGACTGAAGAAAGTAGGGGAACATCCTTGCGACAGACTTTCCGCAGTCTACTCATTGAGATACTACTTGAAAAACAATAGAGAGAAAAAAATGGGCCTCAAAATATACATAAGAGAAATTACAGGCTGACTAGCATACAAATTACACAATAAATACGGGAGAAATTACAATGTAAAAACGCATCAGATTACAGTGTAACTAGCATACAAATTACACAGTTACAGTGCAAAAGCGCAACATATTACGGTGCAAAGGCAGCAGGCTTGTGAATTGGATGCAGGCGACAAAACAACCTTCAGCAGAAAACGTGTTGTATAGATATTTTACAAGCCTCACGCCACTAGATACAACAGTGATGGTGATATTGAACAAACTAGGAAGACAAAATCTCAAGAGTTATTAGCAGAACCAAAATTGACAGACAAATTCCCAAAGAACTTCTGAAGTAGTAATTCACAGAAGCAAGAGCATCTGCTGCCAAAAACATATGACTAGTTTACTGGGTCTTACTCGCAGATCAAGCATCAGCCACCAGACATGAGTGGTCAAAAAGCACCACAAAGTTTCACAAAAATCAAGACTGCACAAACTTATCCATTGACTGCTTAGTAAGGTTCAGAAAATAGATGAACAGAAGTCATGGGATCATTCAGATTTCAACAAAAACATCAAAGACGGCAGGGCTGCACAACAAACAGGGGTGAACTGCGAGGCCACTCATGCATAAATCATCGGGTGACTAGCATGTAAATTAAACAAATAAAATACGGGAGAAATTACAGTGCAAAAATGCATCAGATTACAGTGTAACTAGCATACAAATTACACAGTTATTATGGGGTGAAAAATACTGTGCAAAATAACAACAGATTACAATGTAAATGGAATATGATTACAGTGTAACTACCACACAAATTACACAGTAAAAAATCAGTCAAATTACTGTGTAAAAAGGTGGGCATCGGACTACAGAGTAAACATCGGTCGAACTAGACAGTAAATCATGGGATAGGATTACACTATAATTTCACAAAAATTATCGGTCAAATTACTGTGTAATTTACAGTATAACTACCACCTAAAACTACACAGTAATTACCGGTGAAAAATACTGTGTGATGCACAACAGGGTAGCTACATGAAGAGACTGTAGGGGAAAATGATAAAAAGACAAGCTACCCCCACGGTAATTAGAGGAAAAAAGCTTACACAGTGACATGGTTTAGGCTATAAAACGAGAAACACTGAAACACTTAAAACTGCATAGAGGCTCTATATAGGAGCTCTAGAGACCAACTCTGAAAAAATCTCAGTTACACTAATTTACAGTGTAACTAAACCCTACCACACCTACCTCCACATTAACAGTGACAAGGTTATGCTGAGCGCGAAATCACTGAACTCGATCCTTCAGAGTTCAACATATACTGGATCCACCCCTAAACCCTACCACACCAACCTCCACATCAACAACAAGGGAAATCTAGCGTTCTACGCCTACCTCCACATCAAACAGCCACAACACTGCCTCCAAAAAATGTCCTACAGGATCCTAACCAGGAGGGATTTGGCCTCCGTCCACAGCAGGAAAAGGAAGACACGACGGATTGTGCATGGCACGTTGCAACCTCCTGCGCCACAACTACGGCGGACTACAAACACCACGGCAAACAAACTCCGCGGATCCACAAAATCCCCTAGATCTGAGACTACGCGGCCATGAAACCACGGGCAAAACGCGAGAGCCAAGGACAACTAACCAGGGAAGCCGACGGACGAAGAGAAGACGGAGAAGAAATCAAAATCCTGTGGTGGATGAGCTCGGAATCGCCATGAACAGAAGCAATCGCATCCGCCTCCTCCGCCGCTGGAGCTCTCTCCCTCTGCCTTATCGAAATGAGAAAGGGGAACGACACCCCGCTCCTGCATTCAAAAACGACAAAAGCCAACAGTAAACCGGCCGGGGAGGGCGGGGCTAAGGAAAATGGGCTGAAAGAAGAAAACTGCGCCCGGTAAGAAAACCAAACCCGAAAACCAACACAAAGCAAGACAGGACCGGGCGCGAATCTCAGCGCGAGATCGGACCCAAAATTGAATGAAGGCGAATTGAAAAACAGTTGACTGAAAAGTAGCAAATCCGTAAAACTATAGGTGTTTCAAAAGAAAAAGACTATTTACGGGGGTTTTGTACAAAGTTTGACCCCCTAGCTGCTCTAGCCCTGGGCCATCACCCAGTCACCCCATCTTACCCTGCCCAAGGGTCGGCTCTGAGTTCTGTAACACAAAGAACATTTAATGGTTGAAGAGTTCCGACATGAGTACCAAGTTAAATTCATGGGAAATTTTGTTGCAACATAGCCCTTTTGCATCAGGCAAGAAAGAGTTATTCAAACAAGGTAGGAATCAAAAGTGGAGAGAACAAAATCTTGGCTACATTGAGATTGGAACCAAGGTAAATATTTTGAAATTTCCAAAATGTAAAGCTAAACTTACTTGCACCGTTGCACGAGTAAGATTACTCATCTTATATCGAGGGTGTTGACAGAAATCTCTAGTGACCTACTTTTTGGTGAATACACATGGTTGCGTATCATTTCATTGATAGGGGGGATGAAAGTACATGGTGCAGCTCTAGGGGGCGTGCGCGCTACGGTGTCCCCTAGAGTGCTAGAAGAGTAGAAAGGAGGATGCTCAAGCAGTACGGCGTGCACACGAAGGCGGAGCTCGTGACGGAGCACAGATGGTCACTCCCCAGGTTCAACAGCAGGAAGCAGGGGGCATAAAGGAGAGGCTGAAGAACGCCTACTCTTCCATCCACAAGGAGTTGCCGAGGGGGAGTGAAGGCGGACCGCCTGAGGCCCGTTGAGAGGCTCGCCGCCTACATGTCTGGGAGCCTATGATGCTCTTGGTTTGGAGCAGCTCCCTGTAGTACTGAAGCTAAGCTTGTGATGCTCTTGGTGTGAAGCAGACCCCTGCAGTACGTACTGAAGCAAGACCACTCTGCCCTTTGGCCATGCCGTCCCACTGAAGTATGCCTCACTTGTTATCTGGGTTAATGTAACCCCAAGCCAAACTTGTTGCAGCTCTCTTACTACCAGGAGTGTTTGTAGTGCACAAAATAAATTTCAGTATTAGTTAATCTGGCTTAAACATGTTCCCTACCCTACTAAAAAATATTGCTGACGAGCCCTGTGCGCGCGCGAGGCCTGCAGAAGTGGTATCTGAATTTTTCAACTGTCAAAACTGATCTTGTAGTATGTTTTTTTTGGCATTCTAAATATGACCTAAGGGCAACTCTAGCAGAGTTGCGATATGAGCCCGATCTCCGTAATAACCGTCAATATGGTGACTTTGGCCGGAAATGTACCTCTAATATAGTTGTCATCCCGTCTCAGTCGTCATAATTTATGTACCGTGCCCCAGATAAGGCCCATGGAACTCCACTGGGGGTGGGGGGGGGGGGATTTGCCCTGCCGCTGCGCTTTTGAATGGGACCAAAAGACCTAGATGATTTTTTTTAAAATGGGACCAAAAGATTTGCCTTGTCTCATTAATTAAGGAGAGCTAACATGTTTTTAGAAAAAACAAGGAACTAAGGCGAAGTGGCCAATACAAGGGATTTCTCTCCCGGGATTAAATCACGTAGTTGCTTGGCGCCCGCCATTACACTACTCTTCAGCTCACCCTTTATCTTGTCGACAATTAGCAAGGGCATGGAGCTCTTGTTGCGGAAAACATGTGCATTTCTCTTGTTCCAGATCTCCCATGAGACTAGTGTCACGACCCAACGAAGAGGAGGGGAGAGGGGATCGAGATCAGATCGGGTAGGTGAGGAGAGCAGGTGAGGGAAGAGCTCGGAGAAGGGGAAAGAGGGTTTGATTTCTAAATCACTCGCTGCCTCAATCATTCGATCACCGTACAATAAGTAGCTGCCCATTGGGCTCGCCCCGGGCCATGACCCAACACACACATTACATGGCCTCAGGCCCAACACACGGTTGCGGTTCAGTTAACAGCCGTTAACTGAACTGCACTTGCAGTCCGCTGCAGATTGTCATCTGCAGGCGTGACATTGCCCCTGTCTTGAGAAGGAGCTCCCTCCAAGATGCAGGCCGATGGATAGCGCTCTTTGAGAATGTCGTAGTCTTCCCAAGTTGTGGCAGTCGGGGGTCGGTTGGACCACTGAAATTGCAGTTTCACGGTCTTGCCCCCGGTGTCAAACTGAATTGTCTTCAGTTCTCAATGGCACAACATCGGCTGTGGGCGGAGAGCCAGTCGATGCCCAGAATGCCATCGTAGGCACTCAATGGTAACACTCGGAGGTCGGTGTTGAAGGTGTGGCCTGGCACTTGCCAGGCCAATTTGCGCACCAGCTTGTTGCAGAGCAGCCACTGTCCATTCGCCACATGAACTGACACACGAGGCAATTCTTCAATCTTAGCAGCAATTCAGGCGGTGAAATTTTTGCTAATGAAATTGTGGTAATTCCCCGAATCGACTAGCAACAGCATGATCTGATCGCCCACTTGGGCACGTAGGCGAATTGTGGATGGCCCTTCCTCGCCGGACATGGCATGCTGGTTCAGAGAGCAGCATTCTGGCTCCTGCTGCACGGGCGCATCCAACAGTTGCAGCGCGTGCACCGTGTCATCTGACAGAATTTCTCCGAATTCGCCCACTTCAATCATCAGAATCTATCCCGTGCGTTTGCACTGGTGCTCGTGGGAGTATTTATCCCCACAGCGGAAACACAATCCATTAGCTTGTCAGAATTCTCTTAACTGCCGTTCCCGAGCAAAATCATCGTTCGCTGGGCGCGGTTGTGCTACTGCCCGGGCTGGAATGGTGGCTGTTGTTGTTGCATGTGGAGGTGGACGACCCACTGGTACGATCCGCTGGCGTTGTGCGCATTGTCGCTCCAATTCCTCTTCCTGAATTCTTGCAAAAACAACAGCTCGAGTGATGCTGGTGGGAGCTTGTAGACGAACGCCCAGCCAAAGCTCATCCTTGAGCCCGAGCAGAAACTGAGAGATGAAAAACTGCGGGCTCAAATGCGGATCCAGCGACAGCAGATTATACATCGATGTCTCGAACTGTTGTTGATATTCTTGCAGGCTCCCAGTCTGTTGCAACTGAACCAACTGATGCATTTGTGCTTAGAACTCCTCTGGACCAAATTCCTCTTCCACTGCCGCACGAAAGTCCGCCCACGACAATCCTGAATATTTCTGACGATGAGCCTGTAGCCACATGGCTGCCAGGCCGTCCATGTACAGCGAGGCCGTGGTGACCCAGTTGTGCGGTGGCACGCGGTACAACTCGAAGTAGGAGACGCAACGCTCGAGTCAAATGCGCGGGGCGTCGCAGTCGAACCGCAGAAAATCATGCTTCGGTGGTTTGGTGTAGAGATCTGTCCCGCGCTCCTGATCTGAAGCCGCTGGAGAAGGTTGGAGCAGCAGAGGCGGACCGTGGTTGACGAGCCGCGCGAAGGGCAGCTGAGCCGCTCCATCCGTGTAGAGCATGGGAGGCACGGTGCGAGACGGCGGGGGCGGTGGCGGTGGTGGTGGTGGCGTAGAGGAGCCCGACGCTGGAGACATGGTGGTGTGGTGTGCGGCAGAGGGTGAGGGAGTGATACGTCTCCAACGTATCTATAATTTTTGATTGCTCCATGCTATATTATCTACTGTTTTGGACAATATTGGGCTTTATTATCCACTTTTATATTATTTTTGGGACTAACCGATTAACCGGAGGCCCATCTCAGAATTGCTGTTTTTTTTGCCTATTTCACTGTTTCAAAGAAAAGGAATATCAAACGGAGTCCAATTGGCCTGAAACTCCACGGAACCTATTTTTGGACCAGAAGAAGCCCACGGAGTACCGGAGTTGCACCAGGGGAGTCCTGGGCTGCCCACGAGGGTGGGCGGTGCGCCCACCCCCCTAGGGCGCCCCCTGCCTCGTGGACAGCCCGGAGGACCACCGACGTACTTCTTCCTCCTATATATACCCATATACCCCAAAACGATTGGGAAACAGAATAGATCAGGAGTTCCGCCGCCGCAAGCCTCTATAGCCACCAAAAACCAATCGGGACCCTGTTCCGGCACCCTGCCGGAGGGGGAACCCCCACAGGTGGCCATCTTCATCATCCCGGCGCTCTCCATGACGAGGAGGGAGTAGTTCACCCTCGGGGCTGAGGGTATGTACCAGTAGCTATGTGTTTGATCTCTCTCTCTCTCTCTCTCTCTCTCTCTCTCTCTCTCGTGTTCTTGATTTGGCACGATCTTGATGTATCGCGAGCTTTGCTATTATAGTTGGATCTTATGTTTCTTCTCCCCCTCTACTCTCTTGTAATGGATTGAGTTTTCCCTTTGAAGTAATCTTATCGGATTGAGTCTTTAACGACTTGAGAACACTTGATGTATGTCTTGCCGTGCGTATCTGTGGTAACAATGGGATATCACGTTATTCACTTGATGTATGTCTTGGTGATCAACTTGCGGGTTCCGCCCATGAACCTATGCATAGGGGTTGGCACACGTTTTCGTCTTGACTCTCCGGTAGAAACTTTGGGGCACTCTTTGAGGTCCTATGTGTTGGTTGAATAGATGAATCTGAGATTGTGTGATGCATATCGTATAATCATACCCACGGATACTTGAGGTGACATTGGAGTATCTAGGTGACATTAGGGTTTTGGTTGATTTGTGTCTTAAGGTGTTATTCTAGTACGAACTCTAGGGCTGTTTGTGACACTTATAGGAATAGCCCAATGGATTGATTGGAAAGAATAACTTTAAGGTGGTTTCGTACCCTACCATAATCTCTTCGTTTGTTCTCCGCTATTAGTGTCTTTGGAGTGACTCTTTGTTGCATGTTGAGGGATAGTTATATGATCCAATTATGTTATTTCTGTTGAGAGAACTTGCACTAGTGAAAGTATGAACCCTAGGCCTTGTTTCAATGTATTGCAATACCGTTTACGCTCACTTTTATCTTTAGTTATCTTGCTGTTTTTATATTTTCAGATTACAAAAACCTATGTCTACTATCCATATTGCACTTGTATCACCATCTCTTCGCTGAACTAGTGCACATATACAATTTACCATTGTATTGGGTGTGTTGGGGACACAAGAGACTCTTTGTTATTTGGTTGCAGGGTTGTTTGAGAGAGACCATCTTCATCCTACGCCTCCCACGGATTGATAAACCTTAGGTCATCCAGTTGAGGGAAATTTGCTACTGTCCTGCAAACCTCTGCACTTGGAGGCCCAACAATGTCTATAAGGAGAAGGTTGCGTAGTAGACATTAGGGAGTCCTGGATTAGGGGGTCCTCGGACAGCCGGACTATATACTTTAGCCGGACTGTTGGACTATGAAGATACAAGATTGAAGACTTCCTCCCGTGTCCGGATGGGACTCTCCTCGGCGTGGAAGGCAAGCTTGGCAATACGGATATGTAGATCTCCTCCCTTGTAACCGACTCTGTGTAACCCTAGCCCCCTCCGGTGTCTATATAAACTGGAGGGTTTAGTCCATAGGACAACAACAATCATACCATAGGCTAGCTTCTAGGGTTTAGCCTCTACGATCTCATGGTAGATCAACTCTTGTAATACTCATATCATCAAGACCAATCAAGCAGGAAGTAGGGTATTACCTCCATCGAGAGGGCCCGAACCTGGGTAAACATCGTGTCCCCCGTCTCCTGTTACCATCCGCCTTAGACGCACAGTTCAGGACCCCCTACCCGAGATCCGCCGGTTTTGACACCGACATTGGTGCTTTCACTGAGAGTTCCACTGTACCGTCACCATAAGGCTTGATGGCTCCTTCGATCATCGGTAACGATGTGATCCAGGGTGAGGTTTTCCTCCCCGGACAGATCTTCGTGTTCGGCGGCTTCGTACTGCGGGCCAACTCGCTTGGCCATCTGGAGCAGATCGAGAGCTACGCCCTTGGCCATCAGGTCAGGTTTGGAAACTTGAACTATACTGCCGACATCCGCGGAGACTTGATCTTCGACAGATTCGAGCCCATGTCAGGTGCGCCGCACAGTCACGACGAGCATGACTTAGCTCTGCCGTCAGACAGTGTTCGGGAGATCGCACCTGCAACTACTCCGACCCTCAATCCAGAACAAATTGCGCCATCTGAGGACGGGTGGATGGACCCCGCCACGGAGGCCGCACACTCAGTGGCGATAGAGCCGAATACTGACTTCACCTCCTACGAGACCCGTGTTGCCGAACACTTGGATTCGTCCCCGGCCACGGGCTCCGAGCCGCCTGCGTCCATCAAATCTGATTGGACACCGATCATGGAGTTCACCTCCGTGGATATCTTTCAGCACTCGCCCTTTGGCAACGTGCTAAACTCACTGAGGTCTCTCTCCCTGACAGGAGACCCTTGGCCAAACTATGTCCGGCTAGAATGGGATGCAGACGACGAAGAAATTCGCTCCCCACCCACCACCCACTTAGTAGCCACTGTCGACGATTTAACCGACATGCTCGACTTCGGCTCCGAAGACATCGACAGTATGGGCGACGATGCAGGAGACGAACAAGAACCACCGCTCACAGGGCGCTGGACTGCCACCTCATCATATGATATATACATGGTGGACACCCCGAAAGAAAGCGATGACGATAAGACAGCGGAGGATAATCCCTCCAAGAAGCAATCCAAACACCGACGTCAGCGGCGCCGCTCTAAGTCCCGCCATAGCAAAAGCAGCAATACCGGCACAAGAGACAATAACGCAACGGATAGTGCCGAAGACAACGACAATCCCCTCCAGCCAGACCTCGAGTGGGAGGATGAAATAGTCAGCCCTCCGAAGCAGGCAGCAGACGGAGAATCAGAGGATGACAATTACATGGCTCTCTCCGAAGACGAGGTGAGCCTCGGCGACGAAGAATTTATCGTGCCAAAGGATCCCGTCGAGCAGGAGTGCTTCAAGCGCCGGCTTATAGCCACAGCAAACAGCCTGAAGAAAAAGCAACAACAACTTCGAGCTGATCAAAATCTGCTAGCGGATAAATGGACTGAAGTCCTTGTGGCCGAGGAATACAAACTCGAACACCCACCCGAGAGTTACCCAAAGCGCAGGTTGCTACCCCAACTCGAGGAGGAAGCATTAAAACCTACATCACCAGCGTGTGATTCGGCCGATCGGCCACCTCGTGGCCGAGACAGAGGGGCATATCAACCCGAAGTCCAGCCCGCACCCCGTCGCCAGACAAACAAAAACACCAAGGCCCGGGGCAACACGCGGGACCTGCGAGACGTATTAGAAAACAAAACAGGGCATACAAGATCGATCTATGGATCACGGGGTCGCGCCCCAACGCGTGATAATGATCATCACGCCGGATACACTAAAAACAAATCCGGCCGGGCCGAATACAACAGACATGACTCGTATGAACTGCGTCGTGACATAGCCTGGCACAGAGGCGCCGCACACCCCCTATGCTTCATCGATGAAGTAATGGATCATGAATTCCCAGAAGGGTTTAAACCCGTGAACATTGAATCATATGATTGCACTACAGACCCCGCGGTATGGATAGAAGACTTCTTCCTCCACATTCACATGGCCCGCAGGGATGATCTACACGCCATCAAGTACCTCTCGCTAAAACTCAAAGGGCCGGCTCGACATTGGCTGAATAGCTTGCCGGCAAGCTCCATCGGAAGTTGGGAGAGCCTAGCAGATGCATTCTTGGACAATTTCCAGGGCACTTATGTGCGACCACCGGATGCTGACGATTTAAGTCATATAATTCAGCAGCCAGGGGAATCGGCCAGAAAATTCTGGACCCGGTTCCTAACTAAGAAGAATCAAATTGTCGACTGTCCGGATGCAGAGGCCTTAGCGACATTTAAGCATAACATCCGTGACGAGTGGCTCGCCCGGCACCTCGGTCAAGAAAAGTCAAAATCCATGGCAGCACTCACGACACTTATGACCCGCTTTTGTGCGGACGAAGATAGCTGGTTGACTCGTAGTAACAACACAGCAAGCAAACCTGGCACATCAGAGGCCAGGGATAGCAACGGCAAACCACGACACAACAAACACAAGTGTCGCAAATATGGTGAAAACACCGAAGATATGGCAGTTAATGCCGGGTTTAGGGGCTCGAAGTCCGGTCAGTGAAAAAGGCCCCTAAAAAATAAGGGTCCATCCAGTCTGGACCGCATACTCGATCGTCAATGCCAAATTCATGGCACCCCAGGAACGCCAGCCACCCATACCAACAGAGAATGCTGGGTCTTCAAACAAGCCAACAGGGCAGGCGCCAAAAACAGTGAAGGAGGGTCTCAAAGCGATGATGGCGACGAAGAGCCCAGATCACCGAACACAGGAGGGCAAAAGAAATTTCCCCCGCAAATCCAAATGGTAAACGTGGTAAACACCACCCAAATTTCCAACCCAGACCGGATACGCACCCCTAGGGATGCCAACTTAACAGAACTAGTCGTCCCACAATATAAACTAGGGCCGGTCACCTTCAACCGCACGGATCGTCCGAATAATGCCAATCAGGGCAATCCAACCGCACTAGTCCTCGACCCAATAATTGACGGATTCCACCTCACACGAGTTCTTATGGACGGAGGCAACAGTTTAAACCTGCTTTATCAGGACACAGTGCGCAAAATGGGCATCGATCATTCGGTGATCAAACCCACTAAAGCCACTTTCAGGGGCATTATACCACGTGTGGAAGCCAACTGTACAGGCTCCATCACCCTCGAGGTAGTCTTCGGATCACCTGACAATTACCGCACCGAAGAGTTAATCTTCGAAATCGTCCCCTTCCGCAGTGATTATCAGGCACTGCTCGGACGACCCGCGTTCGCCTGATTCAACGCGGTGCCACATTACGCCTACCGTAAGCTCAAAATGCCCGGTCCACGCGGCGTCATCACGGTTAATGGCAAGGACGAACTTTACTTCGGCATCAACGAGCACACCACTGCCTTAACAGCAGAAGCAACGAGCAGCACCTTGCAGCCGAACCTTGAGTCGACGGCCAGGCTCCCGGACACCGTCAAAGGACTCCGAACTATTCCGCGGAAGGACAGCCCGGCTCGTCCGGAGCTCAGTTAAACACTCCGGCGAAGGACAGGACAGGCTGAACTCAGCGGCTCAACCGCTCTCCGGCACGCAAACATTTCTTACATTTCCTTCGCAGGTTCACCTTTGCGCCGACCAGGACGGGCGATACGGAGGCAGGCCGAACGCGCAAGGGAATCCATAGATATTCCCCCCGATGACCATCCAACTATACTCCGGATCCGCACGCAGCTTCTTCTCCCCTGGTCTCAGTAGGTTCCACAGTCATATTTCCTTTCCATTATTACCTGTCTTATACGCATCGACGTACTATTCACATAAAATATGTGGATTTGTATGACGCTTTTCTGCTGTCATTTCTTATTAAAACTCTTTTGTCGAGTGGCATCCGTACACCACGATATGCCTTTAAACGTGCCAGGGGCTTCGTTTTACCCACAGTACGGCAATAAAGTCAGAACACCTTCGCGGAAGTTTGGCACCCCGAACTTATAGCACTATATGCATCAGCTCCGAATCATGTCTTGGGTCAATAGTTGGTTTTGCCCGGCTCCCATGTTTTGGTACCTTACGTTCCGCTATATCGGCTAAGGTAGCACTGGGAGAACTACTGCGATTGTGTCCCGGTTCTTCCGGACAAGCACTTTAGTAGAGAAAGCCGAAAACTAACTATCATGATACGGTGAGAGCTGGTCAGCTGTTCGAGAGGTCGTAAAATCTTTAAGGATTTCTCCCGCATAATGCCATAACCAATGCAGCGTGCGATGGATTGGTTTTTCCTCCGATCAGGTGCTTATAGAGCCCCTAGTACGGTCTTCCAAACACTAGGGGTTGTGCCTACCTTACTAAAGCTCCTATGGCTAAGTGAGAGTGATAAAGCCCTATAGTCTGATTGCCTGGTTCGTTGTGCCGAGCACCTCCTTCGAAGGACCCAAAACTGGGATAAAGAGTGCTCAGGTTTATCCCGAACACCCCCGTACTTCTTACGTGGGGGCAGAAGCCGACGACTGGCCAACTCTCAGGTTTAATATATAAAACGGCCGCACAGGAGGGTAAACTTTTATATAACATGCAATAAATAAATGACATTGTTCAAACATTACAAAGGACAACATGATTGGCATTCATGGGAATATAATGTCCTTGGTGCATAGCTCCGCTGCAAGGCAAGATCCTTTCTGGACGCTTTCATAATATAATTCGGGCTTGCGGTGCTCCTTCCCCTCTGGCGGCCCTTCGGTCATTAGCTTCTCAGCATCCATCTTCCCGTAGTGCACCTTCGCGCGGGCGAAGGCCATTCGCGCACCCTCTATGCAGACCGACCGCTTGACGATGTCAAGTCGAGGGCAAGCGCTTACAAGCCGCTTCACGAGCCCGAAGTAGCTGCCTGGAATTGGCTCGGCAGGCCACAGCCGGATAATCAAATCCTTCATGGCTAGTTCCGCCGCCTTATGCAGTTCGATCCGCTGTTTCTGTTGATCGGCAAAAGGCACCGGATAATTTGGTGCCAAATACTGCGACCAGAAGAGCTTATCCACAGTGTTACATTCTTCGGCCTGGTAGAATTGGGCAGCGTCCAATATGCTGCGGGGCAGCTCCGCAAATACCCCTGGAGAAATCCGAATTCAAAATAAGAAACATAATCTTCTCCTCAAATACTTGCTTTACAAGGAAAAAGCCTTACCCGCCCCGATCTCCCTCGCCTCTTGGATCCCTTGCAGGGCGCTTTGGGTTTCCCCCCGGGCATCGCTCGTGGCCTGATGCGCCTTGGTGAGTTCGGGTTCTTTCTCTGTTAAAATCTGCTCCAAGGTCTCGCACTTCTTCACGGCCTCTTACAGCTCCTGCTCAGCTTTAATAACCCTGGCCTCGTACTTCTCACGAAGAGCCTGCTCTGTGGTTGCCTTTTTCTCGGCCTCGGCCATAGCCTTCTTAAGGGCCTCAACTTTGGTCACCATCCCTAGTGCAAATAATGAAGCCTATTTCATCATACTGAAAATACATTCGCAATAAACGCGAAGAAGACTTGTACATACCTTGTTTATCTCCCAACTGCATCTTCAACTGGCCAAGTTCTTCTTCGGCCCGCTCCAGACTTTGATCCAGTCCGGAGATCTCCGCAGTACGAGAGGCAGCATCTGCTATAGACGCCTTCTTATAACAGAAGAGAAATAGATGTCATTCAATGAGTCTTCCTGCGAACATAAAATTTGATCCTCTGTCCAGTTTTTTCTTTCATCGAAAAGTGTATCAGGGGCTACTATCCATACCATGACACTCTTCGAAAAACATACCTCAAAACCTTTTATAAGTCTGATGCAGGCCTCATTCAATCCACTCTCAGCAGACTGAATTTTCTCAATCACCGCACCCATAAGGGCACGGTGTTCATCGACGATGGAGGCGCCCTTCAGCACCAACAACAAAGCATCCGACACCTCTGGTTAGACAGAGGTTGCCGGTATGCCCCCTCCAGCTGAGAGAGTCCGCCTGCGTGATTTTGGAGCTGTATTGGTCTCCGGAACTGCATCCGGCTAGGAGCCGAATTCAAGATGGCCCCCGTCGTCAGCTCCCATGGGAATTTTCTCCCCCATGTGTTCAGCCCCTGAAGTTTGACCTCCAGGCGCCGCCTTCACGGTCTTTTCCTTTCCCCCTTGGCCGGGGTCCCTCTAGGACGAAGCCTTGATGGTATTCACCTGTTCGAAGGAAGGGGCCTTCGGGGGCGTCCCGCTTTCCATAGTATCCGAGCTCAGCGAATCCTCTGATGAGGATTGTTCGGTACGGGACCTCGTCGGACTGCAAAAAATATGGCTCAGGTTAAAATATTATGTCATGATGAGTCTGAACGCATAAACATATTCGGACTGTACATACTCACGAGTTCACCAGGGGCTGGGCCCTGGGATCCCACGCCGAGCCGCTGTTGGCGGCGGCAGTGGACTCCTTCGGAGGAGGAACTTTTCTCCTTTTAGGCTACTCGGCCTCCAAGTGTGCGGAGGCCGTCCTCTTCTTTCTTTCCCCCGTAGGGGACTCATCTTCCTCCTCCTCCTCGTCCTCTTTGGAGGCGGAACGGGCATCAAAGCCTTCGGATATTGTGTCCAAAGTGCCGCGACAACGAAGGCCGGCCCGGGTCTTTTTAGCCTCCTTCTTGGCCGTCTTCTTCGGCACCTTGTAAGGCGCCGGGACCAACATCTTCGTCAGAAGTGGGACGGCCGGTTCTTCGGGCAGCGGGGCCGGACAATGGATCCGCTCCGCCTTCTTCGTCCAGCCCTGGGAGAATTATGGAAAACATATTAAGCGCTTCCCTTGGGTTATGCGGGCAAAAAGTACGATTACTTACCGAACTTGCAGGGCGGGACAGTTGGTACCCGCGGTCTTCGACGGAGTCTGGCCATGATTTGCTGGACTTGAAAAGCACCTTCCAGATGTCCTTGTGCGAGGAGCCGAAAAGCTCCCGCAAGGTTTGGTGCTTGGCCAGATCGAATTCCCATAGATTGCAAGTCCGGTGTTGACAACGCAGGATCCGGCGAACTAACATCACCTGGACCACATTGACAAGTTCAATGTTCTTGTCTCCCATATCTTTAACGCGCGTCTGGAGCATCGACAATTCGTCGAACGAGGACTAGTTCAGGCCCTTCTTGACCCAGGATGTAAGCTGCAGGGGGGCACCGGATCGAAAATCGGGAGTAGTGGCCCATTCCGTGCCGCGCGGTTCGGTGATGTAAAACCACTACTGTTGCCACTCTTTGACGGAATCGTTAAAGGTGCCTGTTGGCCATGTAACGTTGGGCATCTTGATCACCATAGCGCCCCCGTACTTGGCGTGCTCGCCACCCACTACCTTGGGCTTCACATTAAAAATCTTCAGCCATAACCCGAAATGTGGCGAGATGCGGAGAAAAGCCTCACACACGACAATAAACGTCGAGATGTTGAGGAAGGAATTAGGGGACAGATCGTGAAGATCGATCCCATAATAATACATGATGCTGCGAACGAACGGGTGGAGGGGAAACCCTAGCCCGCGGACAAAGTGAGGGAGAAAAACAACCCTCTCGTGGGGTTCCGGGGTAGGGACGATCTGTCCCACCGTCGGGAGACGATGGCTGATTTTCTTGGCCAGATACCCGGTCTCCCGAAGCTTTTTGATATCCTTCTCCCAGACGGTAGAGGCCATCCATTTGCCTCCAGCTCCTGATCCAGACATTTTTGGAAGGCCTTTGTGGGCAGAGAAGAGGAACGCTTGGGCGCTGGAGCTTGGGCGGAGGGGAATGGATCGGGAAGGAGAAAGCGTGGATGCGAAAGGGGAGTCCTTATCCCCTTATAAAGGCAGCAGGGATTCTGCGCCTCCCCACTTGCATGGTAAAACCGCTTATTCCCGAAGCGCCGTAATTGATGGCGCGGTTGGGTTACCCACACCTGTATTGATGAGAATCCTGTGGTAAGGGGGACACGATCTCTGCTTCGACAAGATGTGCCAAGAAAACCGCCTCGCAATATGTGCAGTGGCTGGTTGAGAAAAATGGTTCGTATAATGACCGGGTCGTGGTGTGATGTCATGCTACAAAAGTTGTCAGCAGATTAGATTTGTGGAAATATTATTCTCTCTATGGTGGTATGTGGAATTTGTTTTGCAGAGCCAGACACTATCCTTGTGTTCAAAATCTTCTATGGAGTATTCGGAGGAGGAACCCGCCTTGCAATGCCAAAGACAATCTGCACGCCAGACTCATCGTCATTGAAGCCTGGTTCAGGGGCTACTGAGGGAGTCCTGGATTAGGGGGTCCTCGGACAGCCGGACTATATACTTTAGCCGGGCTGTCGGACTATGAAGATACAAGATTGAAGACTTCGTCCCGTGTCTGGATGGGACTCTCCTTGGCGTGGAAGGCAAGCTTGGCAATACGGATATGTAGATCTCCTCCCTTGTAACCGACTCTGTGTAACCCTATCCCCCTTAGGTGTCTATATAAACCAGAGGGTTTAGTCCGTAGGACAACAACAATCATACCATAGGCTAGCTTCTAGGATTTAGCCTCTACGATCTCGTGGTAGATCAACTCTTGTAATACTCATATCATCAAGATCAATCAAGCAGGAAGTAGGGTATTACCTCCATCGAGAGGGCCCAAACTTGGGTAAACATCATGTCCCCCGCCTCCTTTTATGATCCGCCTTAGATGCACAGTTCGGGACCCCCTACCCAAGATCCGTCGGTTTTGACACCGACAGAGGGGTCGACCGTGGGCGTGGCCTTGCGTGCCTCGTCCACATCTGCCTGAGTGAGATCGATCTGCTTGGAGAGGTGCTTGAGCTCAGTGGAGACCTGCTCGTTGTAGGAGAGCTGCGCCTGGTGTCACTCGTCGGCCGTCTTCTGGCTCGCATCGAGGCGGCGAATGACTGACTCCAGCTAGTTCTGCAGCTTGTCGGTGGTCTCCGACATCGAGTCGAGAACGCGGCGGGTCTGCGCCAAGGGTGTGGACGGCACCGTGGTCTCGCTCCAAATCAACCGTACCCCGAGCAGGATTTTGTGCAAACTCGCCGGAGCGGCTTGCACCCGACCCGGTGGATGTTACCGGCGACCGAGAGGATATGAGAACCACGTCGGCATGGGGGTGGGAAAAAATCTAGGCTCTGAGTACCAAATTGTCACGACCCAACGAAGAGGAGGGGTGAGGGGATCGAGATCAGATCGGGTTGGTGAGGAGATCAGGTGAGGGGAGAGCTTGGAGAAGGGGAAAGTGGGTTTGATTTCTAAATCACTCGCTGCCTCAATCAGTCGATCACCGTACAATAAGTAGCTGCCAACTAGGCTCGCCCCGGGCCACGACCCAACACACACATTACATGGCCTCAGGCCCAACACACGGTTGCGGTTCAGTTAACAGCCGTTAACTATGTTGATCCTGCTGTTACGATAGTGTTCATCTGCGCATCGATCTGTTCCCTCTAGTTAGGGTTTCCTCTCGTTCTCCTGGGGCGATCGGTCACCGTCGTCGAGTGTTTCTCTCCCCTACCGCCGGCCCACGCCCCGCTTCCCTGCTGGGATCGATCCAGGGACATCTTGCATCCTTCTGGCCAGGATCGGGACGCGGTGGAGACTAGGGTTCCCAAAAAACCCGATCTACTGCTGCTATCGGGTGAGTGTCTCGAGATGGCTGACGATGGAGCCTCGGGCTCCTCTGGTCTCAGTGATGTAGAGAAGATGATGATGGAGCTTGGCCTGCGGGAGGAGGATCTGGATGATGTTGTATTTGAGGAAAAAGATGCTCCGCCGGATCTGCCACGGTGGGTCGCTTTGATCAAGGTGAACACCAACAAGAACTATAGTCAGATGTGGTTCTGCAGGAATATGTACTCGGCCTGGAGCATAGCGCAGGAAGCAAAATTCAAACCCCTCGAGGATAACTTGTACTCTGTCCAGTTTTCGTGCTTGGGAGATTGGGAACGAGTCATGCATGAAGGGCCTTGGAATTTCAGGGGGATGCAGTGCTTCTTGCACCATATGATGGGATCTCAAAACCCTCCATGGTCAAACTGGAAACAATTGACATATGGATTCAAATCCATGATGTGGTAGATCTGTATGCTCACCTAGTCCAACCTCTTGCTGCTGAGGTGGGTGAAGTTCTGTTTGTGGAAGCTCAATCCCATGACTTCACAGGCAATTTTTTTCGTGTTTGGGTACGCATCAATGTCCACAAACCACTGAGGAACGCTGTGTCCATGATAAGAGATGGAAAGAGATCAATCTACAAGGTCAAATATGAAAAACTCCCTGACTGGTGCGCCGTTTGTGGGATGTTGGGTCATCTATACAAGGAGCATGGCAATGGGGTTCATCCTCCCTCTGCGCTAGTTTTTTGAAGAACTTAGAGCTGACTGGTATATGCACGACGGAAGGGGACCTGGGGATGGCAGTGGACGCCGTGGTGGCTGCATGGGAGGCCGATCTGGAGGCAGGTCAAGGGGGCAACCAGCGAATGACTCAGCAAGCACTCATGAACCAAGGGAGGAACCAGCGGGCAAGACAGATGTGGACATGTTTGACCCGAGCAGGAAAAGAATGAACCCAGTTTTTGTGAACAATGTTGATCAGTCGAGCGGAAAAACGATGGAGCAGGTTACCACCCCCACGGTGACTGGGATGGAGCTTGTTGTAGCTCAACCGAGCCATACTCCCATCAGCCCTCCGCCGAAGAGAGAGACCAAGAGAAACATGACTAATGAGGATGGAAAATTAGGCACTCTGGCATCAAGAAACATTTTGGCGGGCTCCGATGAGGGGCGCCGCCGTGATCAATGAGTGTCCTCAGTTGGAAATGTCGTGGCGCGGGCAACGCTGCGACAGTTCGCGAGCTTCGCGACTTCGCAAAGATTTTTGCCCCTCCCCTTCTTTGTATTGTAGAGACACAAATTGATAGAGTAAGGGTAGAGATGCTAGCTACAACTCTTGGTTATGATAATGGCTACGCTGTAAGTAGTGAAGGTAGAAGTGGAGGATTAGGGATTTTCTGGAATAATTCAATAAATGTTGAGATTTTGGGCTATTCTCCATATCACATCGATTGCTCTGTTCGAGAGGATGACACAGGTCCTTGGAGGATGACACTAGTATATGGGGAGGCCCAAACCCACAAGCGGCACCAAACATGGGATGTTTTGAAGAGGATTAGTACTTTGAACAATTTACCTTGGGTTTGCATTGGTGAATTTAATGAAGTGCTACGTCCGGAAGAGCACGAAGGTATAGGAGAAAGGAGTAATGCTCAAATTCAGGGATTTCGAGACGCCGTGGACGTCTGCATGTTCATGGACATTGGCTATCAGGGTCATTTTTGGGCTTATGAGAAAAAGTTTCTGGGGGCATATACCAGGGTGCGGCTAGATCGAGCCCTGGCAACGGCTGAGTGGAGTGAGAGGTTTCCGGTAGCTAGCTTGAAACACTTGACGACTGCCAACTCTGACCATTGTCCGATCCTTCTGAATATGCATGACACGAAGGTCATACAGGCACCACGAGATTTCAAGTATGAGGTAATGTGGGAGACGCACGAAAATTGGAGCGATAACCTGATGCAAAGCTGAACATCGGGCGGCACGACAGCTAGAATGGAGGAGCTCCGTGTTAAGTTGGGTCTAGTTGCGGCTGACTTGGGACGATGGAATAAGAACACTTTCGGATCGGTTCGAAAGGAAATAAAAGGTCTCAAGACGGAGCTTGAACGCCTCAGGAACGACCCAGCGAGGGTGGGACCAGCTCATATCGAGTTAAAAATTAATGAGAAATTGATAGAGCTTTATCACAGAGAGGAACTAATGTGGCGGCAGAGGTCCAGACATGACTGGTTGTCGGTGGGTGACAGGAATACTCGCTTCTTCCACCTACGCGCAAGCCAGAGATGCAAGAGAAATATGATCAAAGCTCTTGCTGACTATTCTGTGGAGAAGAGGTCACCCGGGCTGTGCTCAGAATAGTCAGAGGGGAGGAGAGTGCGGCATGCGTAAATGATACGGTTCTGGTACTTATTCCCAAGGTTTTGAATCCAACTCAACTTGCACAGTTTCGTCCTATTAGCCCCTGTAATGTTATTTATAAAATTGCACCTAAGGTCGTTGCAAATAGTCTCAAGCAAATCCTTCCTGATATTATCTCTCATGTGTAGTCAGCTTTTGTTCCCGGCAGGCTAATTACAGATAACATTATATGTGCCTATGAGTGTCTACACTTCATGAAGCGGAGCAAGGCCAAGTCCAATAGTTTCTGTGCTCTGAAATTGGATATGATGAAAGCCTATGACAGGCTTGAGTGGGATTATCTGCAGGCCATGATGGAGAAATTGGGTTTTGCACAACCATGGGTTCACACAGTTATGAGTATGGTTCGGTCCGTGTCTTTTTCAGTCATGTTCAATGGAGAGAAGCTTGAGCATTTTATACCATCCAGTGGTATCCGACAGGGAGATCCCATTTCCCCTTATCTTTTCTTAATTGCAGCAGAGGGCCTTTCGTGCCTTTTAAAATCCAGTTCCGAGTTGTCTGGTGTTGAGGGTATCAAGGTGGCTCCCACAGCTCCGGTTGTGAATCACCTCCTTTTCGCCGACGATAGCCTGCTGTTGTTTAAGGCAAGTAATGAGGGGGCAACGGCGGTTTCAAACCTGTTGGAAAAATATTGCAATGCATCAGGTCAGAGAATCAATCATGAGAAGTCGTCTATCTTCTTTAGCAAGGGGTGCCCGCAACAGAGAAGGGATAGTATCAAAAATATTCTGCATGTTCATAATGAGTCGCTAAGTGATCGATACTTGGGTATGCCCACGAATGTTGGCCAATCCAAGATGGGAAAATTTAAATATCTATGGGATAGAATATGGGAAAAGATAAGAGGATGGATGCAAAAGCTATTATCAGCTGCAGGAAAGGAGGCGTTAATAAAGTCCGTGGCCCAAGCTATACCAGTGTACTCAATGGCATGCTTCCGGCTACCGAGGGGACTGTGTGAAAACATAACCTCGATCATACGGCAGTTTTGGTGGGGGGGGGGGGGGGGGGTAAGCAAGGGAAGCGGAAACCAGCCTGGGTCTCTTGGGATGTGTTGACGCACCCTAAACACTTGGGAGGCTTGGGATTTCAAGATATGGAGATCTTTAATCTGGCTTTGTTGGCCAGACAATCATGGAGGCTGTTGCAAGATCCCTCCTCTCTCAGTGTGCGACTGTTGAAAGCTGTTTACTACCCCCATAGCTCGATCCTCGATGCGGAGTTGGGCAATCATCCATCACAAATTTGGAGAGCTATCATCGATGGACGGGATATTCTGAAGCAAGGGCTCATTCGTAGAATTGGCAATGGGGTTATGACGGACATCTGGGAGACCAACTGGATCCCCAGAACAGGCCCGATGAAGCCCATCACTTCGCTAGTTGCAAACCCTCCCACTCGGGTTGCTGAGTTAATTGATGTCACCACGGCCACTTGGAGAGAGCATCTCATCCGTTCTATTTTTGTATCTTTTGATGCAGATGCAATCCTAGCTATCCCACTGTGCACGCGTAACATCGAGGATTTTTGGGCCTGGAGTGGGGACCGCCGGGGCACGTTCTCAGTCAAATCAGCCTATCACATGGTGTTGAACACCAAATATCAGCGGGAGAATTGGATAGAAGAAAATGCTAGGATCTCAGAGGCGGTGTCGGAAGGAAAAGCATGGATGTCGTTGTGGCATACGAAGGTTCCATCAATGGAGAAAGTTTTTGCATGGCGTTTAGCCCAGCACTCAGTACCTACGGCCGTCCTTTTGCACCACCGTCACATGTCACAATCTTCCCTATGTGCTTTTGTGGAATCCCGGACTCGTGGAGGCATGCACTGTTGGACTGCACCATGTCGAGGTGAATTTGGGCATTATCGGATGAACATTTGGTGGAACAGATTAGTTTGAACTCGGATGCAAATGCCAAACACTGGCTGTTCGCGATGCATGATGCACTATCTCAACCAGAGTTCCTAAGACTGATTATAACACTCTGGGCTGTTTGGAGAGCGAGGAGGAAGGCAATATATGAAGATATTTTCACTAGCCCTATGTCCACTCACCAGTTTATCAATGCTTATTTGAGTGATCTTCACGACACTGCAGCCCCAGGAAGAAATGCTAACGCCCAGCCTATCTTGAGGCCGAGACAATGGCAAAGCTCGCCGGCGAGCCTGGCCAAGATAAATGTTGATGCAACAACTAGAGGTATGTAGAGAAGGGGGGCGGTTGCTGCTCTCTGTCAGGACCATGATGGAAACTTCTTTGGGGCATCGGTGGTCAGCTTCGAAGGAATTGGAGATGCTGCAACACTGGAGGCGTTGGCTGTCCAGGAGGGGTTAGCACTCGCTCAGGATTTGATTGAACAAAAGGTACATATAGCCTCTGACTGCAAAGTGGTGGTGGACGACATCAAGAAACAGAGTATGACAAGTTACGGAGCAATTATACATGAAATCATAGAGTCTAGTAATACTTTTACTATTTGTATTTTCGTCCATGAATTTAGGAGCTCGAATTTCGAGGTTCACAATCTAGCGAAGCATGCTCTTAAGTTAGGGGTGGGTCGCCATGTTTGGTTAGGACACCCGGTAATCTTTCGTTCATCCCTGTAAACATTGTGACGGCATAATAAAAGCTTCGTGTGATCTATTTATATATAAAAAGTAAATGATGGGTTAATTAGAAGCAAGAGAATTAGACTAGAAAATCTCACATTAATTAGAAAATACTAACCCTTGATCTAAAAATTATTACTACGTAACCGTTAGATATGCGTAACGCGCTGTAACGTTCCCTACCTGGTCTATTGTGAGAACTTAAAATTAATTAGAAAATACTAACCCTTAATCTAAAAGTTATATATTACTACGTAACCGTTAGATATGCGTAACGCGCTGTAACGTTCCCTACCTGGTCTATCGTGAGAACTTAAAAAAATTTGTTCATTTGCATGTACGTGTTGGTGCAACACAAGTTTAATTTGTATTAATCTCTTCCTGCCCTAGGCCTTGCCATGCCTCTCCAATATTCCATATCTACTCTGAACCATCACCAAATCAAATCGGATCCTCTTTCAAGATCATCACGCATGATTCAAGATGGCAACGGGGACTTTGCCTTCCCAAACCCATCCCCACGAGAAAATCGTAAACCCGTCCCCGTCCCCATCGCCGTGTGCGGGGCTAGTTTTTTGCCCGTCCCATAAACCCATCGGGTTTCGGGGAACCCACGATAAAATAAAAATATTTAAACAAACATAGTGGCGACAAAAAATAACATTTTAGCAGCAAAACAAGCACATTTCAGCAGCATAACTTGAGTAAATTTCAACAAAAAACAATAGTAGATGGTTCAACAGCTATATAAGTTCTGAAATAGAACTTATAGTTCACAAATCACTTTAAAGTTGGAATCATCATGGCATCTTTCACATCTCCAAGCCTCCAATCGACCATCTTCAAATCTTCCAATGCCAAATCAAAGTGCCAAGTCCTAGGGAAGATCAAAATTCGCTCAAGCTAAAGTTAAACATGAGAAAAATATGCAGATTAGTATATGAAATCTGCAAGTACCTGTACTTCACCTGCATTCCCTCTTGAATGTCTTGAAGACAACTCCAAAAGCTCTGTCCTTATTCATTGTCAGCATCTATGAGAATCAAATAAGTAGTAATGAACATCTTATGAAACATTGCAGCAAGATAATGATAAACTTTATGATGATATGTAAAGAAAGACAAACCTTTATATTTGTTTCTTATCCAATCTTGTGAATACATCAAGGCCTCTAAGATTTCAGGGGTAAGATGACTACGGTGGTAAAAATAATAATGTAATTTCGCGGGTATTGCCGGGTTTCGGGTTCGGGGACTACCGAAACGGGTGTAAACCCACGAAACGTGTCGGGTTGTATAATGTGCCCAACAACAGCCCCGCGGGGATGAAAAGATGCCCATCCCCGTCCCCTAATAGGGTAAAAACCCACGGGGACGCGGGTTTCGGGGCCCCATTGCCATCTTGACGCATGATACAACCATACTTTCCTCGGTGGCCTCAGCCCGCCGGCCGGCCGATCGACCTCCTCCTTTGCCGCAGTCCTGCTGCCATATTCACGCTGCAGCAACAAGCAGCCTCCAAGATCCCTAAAGCATCCCCTCTCCTTCCATGGTTGAACCTCCAGTTCTCATCCATCATGTTTCCCCATGGTGTGGTTAGGTTGAGGTACGTATTCTTCTCAATTTCTATGTGAGCAGCATCCTCCAGTCCCCAATGGACATGGTGATCCCCTCGCTGACTTTTGATCATACTTCGCCGGGTTAGCAGAGACCTCCTCCTCCCACACGGGGCCAAACAATCGGACGCACCTGGACGGAGAAGCTCTGCGATGCACAGCCTGCGGAGCTGCTGCCACAGAGCGCCCTAGCCGTCTGCCCTCAGCCGTCAAGTGGCGGTGTTACAGGGATGCGTTGCAAAGTTGGCATCATGCGTATTCATATTATTATCTGTTAGGTGGTGGCCATAGACGAGGCCACAACGTCGCAGATCTTCCCAAGCTACAGTTACATGAGGGGCGTGACGAGCTATGATCTCTTAGGCAGTGGGCACAGACGAGGCAACAACGTTGTAGTTGTACATCTTCCCAAGCAATAGTTACGTGAGCAGCATGGTGAGCAGTGATTGCCAAGCTGCAGGAAACAGGCCTTGCACATAGCGTATATGATGCATGCCTTCCCAAGCTGTAAGACTGGAGCGTCACTGGCCCATGGCATCTAGCAACGTCGAACTGGCATATACCTCTGGTAAGTCCTCATTGCATGCTTGAATTTTCGATTACCAGTACGTGGCTTGAACACCATGTACGTTGGACGGGCCAGGATAGGCATTTACCGTTCGCCATCCAAATAGCTGCTAAAAGGATTGTAAAAGGTCTAAGGTAGCAAAAGCTCTATCATTGATTCCATATGTACTATAGGATTATGAATGATGTATAAACAGCTGGGAAGCATGAGAGCATCCCATCTGCATGCATCCATGTTAGGAAACTTATTATGGCCATGCTATATCCTTTAACAAACAATGTACCCAGACAATTAAAAATAGCAGAACCGTTCCTATCTACAGATTTACTAATTCTGAGTCACCTGAGAGTACCTTATTTCTCAGTCCGTGAGAGTCCTCAATTCAACATTTACATTCATGTCAGATTCGACGCTTTTGTAACTATGAGAAATTTGTCTACAAACTATTTTTGCACTAAATGACTAAATTAAATGCATGGACGCACGCGACATACTTTTAGATATGTATGAACAAATTTGTAAAGTCAACAAAGAAATAATATTTTCTCTCCCCGCAAAAACAAAAATATTTTCTCAGCCAACCAACAATAGTAAGATCTTTCTACTTTGTCTGCAATATATATGAATATCCTTTTGATCGAGATGAACAAACATAAATGTAAACTGAGAAATAAGGAATTTTGCATCGGCCGAGCCTTTGACAGACCCTTATGTTATAATCATTAAATGTTACTAGGATATATTTATAGAGTATATAATTATAATATGGAAAACTTTGACAAAGATATGTTTATTTTCCAAAGAATATACCATCGTATCAAGTTTTACTTATGTAACATCTAACTTTATTAAGAAATTATATGTAAAATTAAAATTGATATTATATGCCAATGTGTATCAGTCACAAATTGGCTTCCAAGCTTTAATTCCACGTAATATTTGTTTTCAAGTGATCTTTGTTACTGAAATACATCTTCCGTCAGTTGAGTCACAAATTAAACAATCAGAAAAAGAAAAGATAATTTTGAAGACAATAAATACATAATTCAGATCTCCATTGAATATTATAGGTTCGATATTATTCATAGTCTGCCTTTTTTGCCTTTTTGTTTCTGGTGTAGTCAACCGAGTTTTAGAATAAATTGCAGAAAGTAGTTCCTTAATTGCACTGCCTAGAAACTATATTGCTATTCTCATGTAGGTTCCCGCAATGGTAAAGGCTTGGAGATCCCCGTTTCTATAGTCATTGGTGCATGCCGAGAAGGAAAGACAGCTAAGTTTGAGTGGCGAAGTATTCTCGCAAGATCAAGAATAGGACGAGGAGATGATGGGTGGTGAAAGGTCTCCATATAGTTTCCAAATAAAAAATTTGGATATGGTAAACTTATCTTCTGGTCTCTAAAATATATTTTTTAATGATTTTCAGTTGATGAAGCTCAATTTGAAAGCATTAGTTCTATGAGTCTTTGGGAAAATATCCATGGTTGACGAATTCTTTTCACCTGCGATGCATTTAAACAATCACACTTTTGTATCCGTTTATAGGAACGTTTATTTTGAACTTGGAATTGCAGACACATAGTAAAATCAATGTGATTAAGACGCCAAAACTATGCATCCTGTGTTTTCACAAAGACTACATTGAAGAGGGGGCTGGGGGTATTAAGGATTAAATTAAATAAAATGTATAGATATAATACTTCTTTCATTTTGAAAATAAATGATGTTATAGAAACTTATGTTCAAGTGGATTATACACAGAAGCTAGAGAACTATCAACTCTCTTATGTTCTAAATTTGGTTACTATCGAGTGATCCAATATCAGACGTAGATACATATGGCAAATAAAATAGTAATTATAGAAATGACATAATTGATAAGTTCATCTTGAAAATTATAATGATATTACTTGTGGTTATAAAATTGTATTATTTCCTACCCATATATAATGAGAACATTTACAAAGTCACAATTCATTTTCCAATCAATTCGTAGTTCAAACAAAATAAAGACGCCGCCCTTGCATTTGCGATGGTCAAGTGACACACGTCAGGATGTGGGATGTTTGATAGTACTTGCTAAAGACCAAAGTTTATATATGATTCATCTCATGGAGTTCTAAGTTATTGCTCCACACACATTAACAAATTGCATGTTATTCAGTGCCTCCTTAATTACTCCACCATTATATTACATTCATTGTGGCGTAGGAGATGGACTACAATATAAGTTCGCTGACAATACAAATGTACAATACCATCTCTTACATTGAAATTATTCGGACGTAAAGTTATGGATATCATTACAGAAGAGGTTTATGGTGATGTTACCTTAATTAAGCATATCAAGAGATGCATCTTTGGACAGAACATGAAAAAAAAAGTTGCAAAATAGTCCAATTGAGATATAAGTGAGACAAAATGAGAGGAGGCGTGAGGGAGTCCTGTATTAGGGGGGGGGGGGGTGTGTCCGGATAGCCGGACTATACCTTCGGCCGGACTCCTGGACTATGAAGATACAAGATTGAAGACTTCGTCCCGTGTCCGGAAGGGACTTTCTTTGGCGTGGAAGGCAAGCTTGGCGATACGGATATGTAGATCTCCTACCATTGTAACCGACTCTGTGTAACCCTAGCCCTCTCCGGTGTCTATATAAACCGGAGGGTTTTAGTCCGTACAACAACAACAATCATACCATAGGCTAGCTTCCAGGGTTTTGCCTCCTTGATCTCTTGCTAGATCTACTCTTTTACTACCCATATCATCAATATTAATCAAGCAGGAGTAGGGTTTTACCTCCATCGAGAGGGCCTGAACCTGGGTAAAAACATCGTGTCCCTTGTCTCCTGTTACCATCCGCCTAGACGCACAGTACGGGACCCCCTACCCGAGATCTGCTGGTTTTGACACTGACATTGGTGCTTTCATTGAGAGTTCCTCTGTGTCGTCGCCTTTAGGCCCGATGGCTCCTCCGATCATCAACAACGACGCTGTCCAGGGTGAGACTTTTCTCCCCGGACAGATCTTCGTATTCGGCGGCTTCGCACTGCGGGCCAATTCGCTTGGCCATCTGGAGCAGATCGAAAGCTACGCCCCTCGCCATCAGGTCAGGTTTGGAAGTTTGAACTACACGGCCGACATCCGCGGAGACTTGATCTTCGACGGATTTGAGCCACAGCCGAGCGCGCCGCACTGTCACGATGGGCATGATCTAGCTCTGCCGCCGAACAGTGCCCTGGAGGCCGCACCCGCATCAGCTCCGACCCTTAATTCGAAGCCAACTGCGCCGATCGAGGATGGGTGGTTGGACACCGCCTCGGGGGCTGCAATCTCTACGGCGATCGAGCCGAACACCAGCCCTATCCTCTGCGAAGCCCGTGACTCCAAGGAGCTGGACTCCTCTCTGGACTCCGAGCCCTCCGCGCCCCTACCGATCGAATCCGATTGGGCGCCGATCATGGAGTTCACCGCCGCGGGCATCTTTCAGCACTCGCCCTTCGGCGATATTCTGAATTCACTAAAGTCTCTCTCTTTATCAGGAGAGCCCTGGCCGGACCATGGTCAGCAAGGTTGGGATGCGGACGATGAAGAAATTCAAAGCCCACCCACCACCCACTTCGTAGCCACTGTCGATGATTTAACCGACATGCTCGACTTCGACTCCGAAGACATCGACGGTATGGACGTCGATGCAGGAGATGATCAAGAACCAGCGCCCATAGCGCACTGGAAAGCCACCTCGTCGTATGACATATACGTGGTGGACACCCCAAAAGAAGGCGATGGCAATGGAACAGCGGAGGATGACCCCTCCAAGAAACAGCCTAAGCGCCGGCGTCAGCGGCGCCGCTCTAAATCCCGCCAAAGCAAAAACGGTGAATCCGGCATGGGAGATAATAACACTCCGGACAGTGCCGACGAAAACCCCCTCCAGCAAGATTCAGCACAGGAGGATGGAGAAGCCAGCCCGCATGAGAGAGCGGCAGACAGAGAGGTCGAGGACGATAATTATATACCTCCCTCCGAAGACAAGGCAAGCCTCGACGACAACGAATTTGTCGTGCCGGAGGATCCCGTCGAACAAGAGCGTTTCAAACACAGGCTTATGGCCACGGCGAGCAGCCTCAAGAAAAAACAACAACAACTTAGAGCTGATCAAGATTTGCTAGCCGACAGATGGACTGAAGTCCTTGCGGCCGAAGAGTATGAACTCGAACGCCCCTCCAAGAGCTACCCAAAGCACAGGTTGCTACCCCGATTAGAGGAGGAAGCACCTAAACCTACATCACCAGCGCATGATGCGGCCGACCGGCCACCTCGTGGCCGCGACAGAGAGGCCTCTCGGCCCTCCACTCAAGCCGCACCCCGGCGCCGCTCAAAAAGTACCAAGGCACGGGAAAATGCGCCAGACCTGCGAGATATGTTGGAGGACAAGGCAAGGCAAACAAGATCGATCTACGGATCGCGTGGGCGCCCCACGGCACGAGACGGTAATCGTCACTCCAGATACAGTAAATCCGGCCAGGCCGAACACAATAGACAAAGCTCATTTGAGCTACGTCGTGATATCGCCCAGTATAGAGGCACCGCACACCCACTATGCTTCACAGATGAAGTAATGGATCATCAAATCCCCGAGGGTTTCAAACCGGTAAACATTGAGTCATACGATGGCACAACAGATCCTGCGGTATGGATCGAGGATTATCTCCTTCATATCCACATGGCCCGCGGCGATGATCTACACGCCATCAAATACCTCCCACTCAAGCTTAAAGGACCATCTCGGCATTGGCTTAACAGCTTGCCAGCAGAATCAATTGGTTGTTGGGAGGACCTAGAAGCCGCATTCCTTGACAATTTCCAGGGAACCTATGCGCGGCCACCAGACGCCGATGACCTAGGCCACATAATTCAGCAGCCACAGGAATCGGCCAGACAATTCTGGACACGGTTCCTAACAAAGAAAAATCAAATCGTCGACTGTCCGGACGCAGAGGCCGTAGCAGCCTTCAAGTATAACATCCATGACGAGTGGCTTGCCTGGCACCTAGGTCAGGAAAAGCCGAAATCTATGGCAGCCCTCACGACACTCATGACCCGCTTTTGCGCGGGAGAAGACAGCTGGCTGGCTCGTAGCAATAACATGACCAAGAGCCCTGGTAATTCGAATACCAAGGACAGCAGTGGCAGGTCGCGTCGCAACAAGCAAAAGCGCCGCATTAACGACGACAATGCTGAGGATACGGCAGTTAATGCCGGATTTAGAGGCTCTAAACCCGGTCAGCGGAAAAAGCCATTCAAAAGAAATACTCCGGGCCCGTCCAGTTTGGACCGAATACTCGACCGCTCATGCCAGATACATGGCACCCCCGAAAAACCACCAATCACACCAACAGGGATTGTTGGGTGTTCAAGCAGGCAGGCAAGTTAAATGCCGAAAGCAGAGACAAGGGACTGCATAGCGACGATGAGGAAGAGCCCCAGCCGCCGAACAATAGTGGACAGAAGGGCTTCCCCCCACAAGTGCGGACGGTGAACATGATATACGCAACCCACATCCCCAAGAGGGAACGGAAGCATGCGTTAAGGGACATATACGCGATGGAGCCAGTCGCCCCAAAGTTCAACCCATGGTCCTCCTGCCCGATCACTTTTGATCGGAGGGACCACCCCACTAGCATCTGTCATGGCGGATTCGCCGCATTGGTTCTAGACCCAATTATTGACGGATTTCACCTCACCAGAGTCCTTATGGACGGCGGCAGTAGCCTGAACCTGCTTTACCAGGATACAGTGCGGAAAATGGGCATCGATCCCTCAAGGATTAAACCCACTAAAACGACCTTTAAAGGCGTCATACCAGGCGTAGAGGCCAACTGTACAGGATCAGTCACACTTGAAGTGGTCTTCGGATCTCCGGATAATTTCCGAAGCGAGGAGTTAATCTTCGATATAGTCCCGTTCCGCAGTGGCTATCACGCACTGCTCGGGCGAACCGCATTTGCCAAGTTCAATGCGGTACCGCACTACGCATACCTTAAGCTCAAGAAGCCAGGCCCTTGAGGAGTCATTACGGTCAATGGAAGCACCGAACGCTCTCTCCGAACGGAGGAGCATACGACGGCTCTCGCAGTGGAAGTACAAAGCAGCCTCTCAAGGCAATTTTCCAGTCCGGCCATTAAACGTCCGGACACCTTCAAGCGCGCCCGGAGTAACCTACAACAAGACCGCCTGCATGTTCCGAGCAAGCGTAGCAATGCGGCCCCAACCCCAGCCCTCGCGAAATTGCGAAACCAGTGCTGCGCGTACATAACTACGCTCTGGAAATACCATGGGCACAGGGGGAGGGGCACCATCACGGCACGCCCGAAACACGGCTTAATCCGCACTAGGGGCTGCCGATTTCTTCATTTTCTCTTACTTTCAGGACTCCATTCTTCGGAAGGCCTAACCGGCAGTACAATTGCCGCACAAACGATGCAAGAACCAGGGAAGCAGAAAGCTACGCCGCATTATGTAACTCCTAGGTGGTCTCTATAACGAGCAGTATACCTATTTCGCATACCATTCCGCAGTCTGCCCCTGGAAAGGACATGTTAAATAGTCCCACCTTTTGCTTATCGCACTATTTGTATCGTTCTGCTTTGATCGCAGCCTTTTCAAGTAAATGCATAGCTTTTGTCTATTATTGCATTAATCTCTTTTATGAATATATGTTCATTAATGACATGTTGCACCCGTACACTTTGGTACGGCCAATACGCCAGGGGCTTAAGTGCCCCACAATATGGTGTGAGAAGTCCGAACACTTTCACAAGTGCGGCACCCTGAACTTATAGCATTATATGCATCGGCTCCGAATCATGTCTTGGGTCAATAGTTGGGTTTGCCCGGCTCCTATGTTTTGGTGCCTTACGTTCCGCTATATCGGCTAAGGTAGCACTAGGAGAACTACTGCGATTGTGCCCCAGTTGAGCTGGGCTAAGCACCTCAGTAGAGAAAGCTAAAACTGACCGTCATGATGAGGCGAGAGCTGGTCGCTGTTCGAGAGGTTTTCGAATCCCTAAAGACTTATGCCGCTTAGAGCGAGGAGTCGGCTTTGTCCGGCCTAGGCATGGATAGCGCCCCGAACTCGGTCTTCCGAACACTAGGGGCTTCGCCGAAATTTAAAATTATAGAATTCTATGGCTAAGTGAGGGTGTTCAAGCATTATAGTCCGATTGCCTTGTTCGTTGTGTTGAGCGGCTCCCTCGAAGAACCCAAGAATGAGAAAAAGAGCGCTCAAGTTTATCCCGAACACCCCAACACACGTGGCATGGGGGCAGAAGCCGACGACTCGCCATCTCTCAAATTTGATAAATGGCCGCACAGAAGGTAATATTTTAAATTTAAAAAGCGTTGCTTAGCGCATATGAACAAGTTTTCAGTGCACATGACAAAACGAGCGAGTTTACTCAAAAATTACATCCCGTAAACATTCATCCGCCATAAGGCGGGCACCCTTCAGAACACCCTCATAATACATCTCGGGCTTGCGATGCTCTTTGCCCGGCGGTGGCCCGTCCTTCACAAGCTTCTCAGCATCCAGCTTGCCCCAGTGCACTTTTGCACGGGCAAGCGCCCTACGGGCACCCTCGATGCATACGGAGCGCTTGATGACTTCGAGCCTTGGACAAGCCTCCACCAGCCGCCTCACCAGCCCGAAGTAGCTCCCAGGCATGGCCTCTCCAGGCCACAGCCGGATTATGAGGCCCTTCATTGCCTGTTCGGCCACCTTATGGAGCTCGACCAGCTGCTTCAACTGGTCGCTCAAGGGCACCGGGTGTTTGGCTTCAGCATACTGAGACCAGAACACCTTCTCCGTGGAACTCCCCTCCTCGGCTCGGTAGAAGGCGGCGGCATCCGACACGCTGCGGGGCAAATCTGCGAATGCTCCTGGAGAGCTCCGGATTCGGGTAAGTAACAAGTAACTCACTTTCACGTGTTTGCTTTGCATAAAGAATGCCTTACCCGCCGCTATCTTTGTCATCGCCTCCACCTCCTGGAGGGCCTTTTGGGCTTCGGCCTTGGCAGTCTTGGCATTTTCAAGGGCCGCCGCAAGCTCGGACTCTCGCGTCTTCGAGTCAAGCTCCAAACTCTCATGTTTTTTCATGAGAGCCTGGAGCTCTTGCCGCACCTTGCCAACCCGCGCCTCATATTTCTCCCGCTCGGTGCGCTCCGTGGCCGCCCTCTTTTCGGCCTCGGATAGCGCTTGCTTAAGGGTCGCCACCTTAGTTGTGGCCCCTACAATAGCCACGTTAATCCTGTCATTTTTTGCAATTGCACCTTTTATATATTTAAATAAGGTATCTCTTACCTTCCTTCTCCTCGAGCTGCCGCTTGGCAAGGCCGAGATCTTGCTCGGACCTCTCGAGGTTCTGCTTCAGCGTGCCCACCTCCGCAGTCAGTGCGGCGGACGCTAGCAGCGAAGCCTGCATACGCATATTGACTTACTTTTATTAGACTCCTGCGAATGTTATTAGATCCTCTATTCGGCTTTTCTTTACGAACGCCAAACAGAGCATCAGGGGCTACTGTCTATGCGGTAATATTTTTACATATTCTTTACTTACCTCAAAGCCTGTTAAAAGGCTGGCACAGGCTTCAGTCAGTCCGCTCTTGGCGGACTGAACCTTCTGGATCACCGTACTCATCACAGTACGGTGCTCCTCGTCGATGGAGGCTCCGTTAAGCACCTCCAGCAGATTGTCCGGTGCCTCCGGTTGGACGGGGGCCACCGGCTCAGTAGGCTTGCTCCTCTTGGAAGGAGGTCACCTGCCGCAGTCCAGAACCGTTGAAGATTCCGGCGCGGTGTCCGGCTCAACGCCGGACTTGGAGCCCTGGGGGGTTCTATCCCCTTTACTCCTGGAGTCCGGGAGGTCGCCTTGCGGCGCCTCCAGGACCACCTCCTCCTGGCTTGGAACCTGTTGGGACAACACTTTAGCGTCGTCCGTAGGGCGGGGGGGGGGGGGAGGTAGCCGTCGGAAGCAAATTCACATCCGACGAATCCAGTGAACCGCTCGACGACACGTCGAGCCGGTCTTTGGGTGGGCTGCATAATCATATTCGACATAAGGAAAAGTTGTGCAATAAAAGAATACTATGAATCACTCTGGTATCCGGATACTTACGATTTCGCCAGGGGCTTGGCCCTGAGCGGCCACTCCTCTTCACTGTCGTCGGCGTTGGTGGAGTAGTCCGGAGGAAGGGTTTTCCCCTTCTTGGACCCTTCGGCCTCCCCAGTTGGGGCGGCCTTCCTTTTCTTCCCTCCCCCCGCTAGAGGGGGAGAGGTCTCTTCTTCCTCCTCCTCCTCGTTTTCGCGGGAGGAGTGCGTCTCGGAGTCGTCGGACGATGAGTCCGACACCACCGGGCGCCGGGAACCCTTTTGAGTCCCCGTGGCCTTCTTATTGGCCTTCTTCTCCGGCACCGCATAGGGTGCCGGAACCAGCAGCTTCGCCAAACGGGCGTCCGCTGGGTCTTCGGGCAAAGGAGCCGGACAGTTGATCCGTCCGGACGTCTCCTGCCAATCCTGTCAAAGGTAAGGGAGCTTAGATGACCTAGGCCACCAGACGCCGATGACCTAGGCCACATAATTCAGCAGCCACAGGAATCGGCCAGACAATTCTGGACACGGTTCCTAACAAAGAAAAATCAAATCGTCGACTGTCCGGACGCAGAGGCCGTAGCAGCCTTCAAGTATAACATCCATGACGAGTGGCTTGCCTGGCACCTAGGTCAGGAAAAGCCGAAATCTATGGCAGCCCTCACGACACTCATGACCCGCTTTTGCGCGGGAGAAGACAGCTGGCTGGCTCGTAGCAATAACATGACCAAGAGCCCTGGTAATTCGAATACCAAGGACAGCAGTGGCAGGTCGCGTCGCAACAAGCAAAAGCGCCGCATTAACAACGACAATGCTGAGGATACGGCAGTTAATGCCGGATTCAGAGGCTCTAAACCCGGTCAGCGGAAAAAGCCATTCAAAAGAAATACTCCGGGCCCGTCCAGTTTGGACCGAATACTCGACCGCTCATGCCAGATACATGGCACCCCCGAAAAACCACCAATCACACCAACAGGGATTGTTGGGTGTTCAAGCAGGCAGGCAAGTTAAATGCCGAAAGCAGAGACAAGGGACTGCATAGCGACGATGAGGAAGAGCCCCAGCCGCCGAACAATAGTGGACAGAAGGGCTTCCCCCCACAAGTGCGGACGGTGAACATGATATACGCAACCCACATCCCCAAGAGGGAACGGAAGCATGCGTTAAGGGACATATACACGATGGAGCCAGTCGCCCCAAAGTTCAACCCATGGTCCTCCTGCCCGATCACTTTTGATCGGAGGGACCACCCCACTAGCATCTGTCATGGCGGATTCGCCGCATTGGTTCTAGACCCAATTATTGACGGATTTCACCTCACCAGAGTCCTTATGGACGGCGGCAGTAGCCTGAACCTGCTTTACCAGGATACAGTGCGGAAAATGGGCATCGATCCCTCAAGGATTAAACCCACTAAAACGACCTTTAAAGGCGTCATACCAGGCGTAGAGGCCAACTGTACAGGATCAGTCACACTTGAAGTGGTCTTCGGATCTCCGGATAATTTCCGAAGCGAGGAGTTAATCTTCGATATAGTCCCGTTCCGCAGTGGCTATCACGCACTGCTCGGGCGAACCGCATTTGCCAAGTTCAATGCGGTACCGCACTACGCATACCTTAAGCTCAAGAAGCCAGGCCCTTGAGGAGTCATTACGGTCAATGGAAGCACCGAACGCTCTCTCCGAACGGAGGAGCATACGACGGCTCTCGCAGTGGAAGTACAAAGCAGCCTCTCAAGGCAATTTTCCAGTCCGGCCATTAAACGTCCGGACACCTTCAAGCGCGCCCGGAGTAACCTACAACAAGACCGCCTGCATGTTCCGAGCAAGCGTAGCAATGCGGCCCCAACCCCAGCCCTCGCGAAATTGCGAAACCAGTGCTGCGCGTACATAACTACGCTCTGGAAATACCATGGGCACAGGGGGAGGGGCACCATCACGGCACGCCCGAAACACGGCTTAATCCGCACTAGGGGCTGCCGATTTCTTCATTTTCTCTTACTTTCAGGACTCCATTCTTCGGAAGGCCTAACCGGCAGTACAATTGCCGCACAAACGATGCAAGAACCAGGGAAGCAGAAAGCTACGCCGCATTATGTAACTCCTAGGTGGTCTCTATAACGAGCAGTATACCTATTTCGCATACCATTCCGCAGTCTGCCCCTGGAAAGGACATGTTAAATAGTCCCACCTTTTGCTTATCGCACTATTTGTATCGTTCTGCTTTGATCGCAGCCTTTTCAAGTAAATGCATAGCTTTTGTCTATTATTGCATTAATCTCTTTTATGAATATATGTTCATTAATGACATGTTGCACCCGTACACTTTGGTACGGCCAATACGCCAGGGGCTTAAGTGCCCCACAATATGGTGTGAGAAGTCCGAACACTTTCACAAGTGCGGCACCCTGAACTTATAGCATTATATGCATCGGCTCCGAATCATGTCTTGGGTCAATAGTTGGGTTTGCCCGGCTCCTATGTTTTGGTGCCTTACGTTCCGCTATATCGGCTAAGGTAGCACTAGGAGAACTACTGCGATTGTGCCCCAGTTGAGCTGGGCTAAGCACCTCAGTAGAGAAAGCTAAAACTGACCGTCATGATGAGGCGAGAGCTGGTCGCTGTTCGAGAGGTTTTCGAATCCCTAAAGACTTATGCCGCTTAGAGCGAGGAGTCGGCTTTGTCCGGCCTAGGCATAGATAGCGCCCCGAACTCGGTCTTCCAAACACTAGGGGCTTCGCCGAAATTTAAAATTATAGAATTCTATGGCTAAGTGAGGGTGTTCAAGCATTATAGTCCGATTGCCTTGTTCGTTGTGTTGAGCGGCTCCCTCGAAGAACCCAAGAATGAGAAAAAGAGCGCTCAAGTTTATCCCGAACACCCCAACACACGTGGCATGGGGGCAGAAGCCGACGACTCGCCATCTCTCAAATTTGATAAATGGCCGCACAGAAGGTAATATTTTAAATTTAAAAAGCGTTGCTTAGCGCATATGAACAAGTTTTCAGTGCACATGACAAAACGAGCGAGTTTACTCAAAAATTACATCCCGTAAACATTCATCCGCCATAAGGCGGGCACCCTTCAGAACACCCTCGTAATACATCTCGGGCTTGCGATGCTCTTTGCCCGGCGGTGGCCCGTCCTTCACAAGCTTCTCAGCATCCAGCTTGCCCCAGTGCACTTTTGCACGGGCAAGCGCCCTACGGGCACCCTCGATGCATACGGAGCGCTTGATGACTTCGAGCCTTGGACAAGCCTCCACCAGCCGCCTCACCAGCCCGAAGTAGCTCCCAGGCATGGCCTCTCCAGGCCACAGCCGGATTATGAGGCCCTTCATTGCCTGTTCGGCCACCTTATGGAGCTCGACCAGCTGCTTCAACTGGTCGCTCAAGGGCACCGGGTGTTTGGCTTCAGCATACTGAGACCAGAACACCTTCTCCGTGGAACTCCCCTCCTCGGCTCGGTAGAAGGCGGCGGCATCCGACACGCTGCGGGGCAAATCTGCGAATGCTCCTGGAGAGCTCCGGATTCGGGTAAGTAACAAGTAACTCACTTTCACGTGTTTGCTTTGCATAAAGAATGCCTTACCCGCCGCTATCTTTGTCATCGCCTCCACCTCCTGGAGGGCCTTTTGGGCTTCGGCCTTGGCAGTCTTGGCATTTTCAAGGGCCGCCGCAAGCTCGGACTCTCGCGTCTTCGAGTCAAGCTCCAAACTCTCATGTTTTTTCATGAGAGCCTGGAGCTCTTGCCGCACCTTGCCAACCCGCGCCTCATATTTCTCCCGCTCGGTGCGCTCCGTGGCCGCCCTCTTTTCGGCCTCGGATAGCGCTTGCTTAAGGGTCGCCACCTTAGTTGTGGCCCCTACAATAGCCACGTTAATCCTGTCATTTTTTGCAATTGCACCTTTTATATATTTAAATAAGGTATCTCTTACCTTCCTTCTCCTCGAGCTGCCGCTTGGCAAGGCCGAGATCTTGCTCGGACCTCTCGAGGTTCTGCTTCAGCGTGCCCACCTCCGCAGTCAGTGCGGCGGACGCTAGCAGCGAAGCCTGCATACGCATATTGACTTACTTTTATTAGACTCCTGCGAATGTTATTAGATCCTCTATTCGGCTTTTCTTTACGAACGCCAAACAGAGCATCAGGGGCTACTGTCTATGCGGTAATATTTTTACATATTCTTTACTTACCTCAAAGCCTGTTAAAAGGCTGGCACAGGCTTCAGTCAGTCCGCTCTTGGCGGACTGAACCTTCTGGATCACCGTACTCATCACAGTACGGTGCTCCTCGTCGATGGAGGCTCCGTTAAGCACCTCCAGCAGATTGTCCGGTGCCTCCGGTTGGACGGGGGCCACCGGCTCAGTAGGCTTGCTCCTCTTGGAAGGAGGTCACCTGCCGCAGTCCAGAACCGTTGAAGATTCCGGCGCGGTGTCCGGCTCAACGCCGGACTTGGAGCCCTGGGGGGTTCTATCCCCTTTACTCCTGGAGTCCGGGAGGTCGCCTTGCGGCGCCTCCAGGACCACCTCCTCCTGGCTTGGAACCTGTTGGGACAACACTTTAGCGTCGTCCGTAGGGCGGGGGGGAGGTAGCCGTCGGAAGCAAATTCACATCCGACGAATCCAGTGAACCGCTCGACGACACGTCGAGCCGGTCTTTGGGTGGGCTGCATAATCATATTCGACATAAGGAAAAGTTGTGCAATAAAAGAATACTATGAATCACTCTGGTATCCGGATACTTACGATTTCGCCAGGGGCTTGGCCCTGAGCGGCCACTCCTCTTCACTGTCGTCGGCGTTGGTGGAGTAGTCCGGAGGAAGGGTTTTCCCCTTCTTGGACCCTTCGGCCTCCCCAGTTGGGGCGGCCTTCCTTTTCTTCCCTCCCCCCGCTAGAGGGGGAGAGGTCTCTTCTTCCTCCTCCTCCTCGTTTTCGCGGGAGGAGTGCGTCTCGGAGTCGTCGGACGATGAGTCCGACACCACCGGGCGCCGGGAACCCTTTTGAGTCCCCGTGGCCTTCTTATTGGCCTTCTTCTCCGGCACCGCATAGGGTGCCGGAACCAGCAGCTTCGCCAAACGGGCGTCCGCTGGGTCTTCGGGCAAAGGAGCCGGACAGTTGATCCGTCCGGACGTCTCCTGCCAATCCTGTCAAAGGTAAGGGAGCTTAGATCCTGCATAGAGTTAAAACTATGAAACGCAAATACCCTGTAAAGGTAAAAATAGCTTACCGCACTAGCGTGACGCTGCATGCTGAATCCGCGATCCTCGGTAGTGGATGCGGGAGCCTCGGCGCCCTTGAATAGCGCCTTCCAGGCATCTTCGTACATCGTGTCGAAGAGCCTGCTCAGAGTTCGGTGCTGCGCTGGGTCGAACTCCCACAGGTTGAAAGCCCGTTGTTGACACGGGAGGATCCGGCGGATGAGCATAACCTGGACTATGTTGACAAGTTTGAGCTTCTTGTCCACCAGGGTTTGGACACATGTTTGGAGTCCGGTTAGCTCTCCTTTTTTACCCCACGACAGGCCTGTCTCTTTCCAGGAGGTGAGCCGCGTAGGGGGTCCGGATCGGAACTCGGGGGCTGCGACCCATTCAGGGTCGCGCGGCTCGGTGATGTAAAACCACCCCGATTGCCACCCCTTTAGGGTCTCCACGAAGGAGCCCTCGAGCCATAGGACATTGGGCATCTTGCCCACCATGGCACCTCCGCACTCCACCTGGTTGCCGCGCACCACCTTTGGCTTGACATTGAAAGTCTTGAGCCATAGGCCGAAATGGGGGCGGATGCAGAGGAAAGCCTCGCACACGACGATAAACACCGAGATGTTGAGGATGAAGTTTGGGGCCAGATCATGGAAATCCAGGCCGTAGTAGAACATGAGCCCCCGGACATATGGGTGGAGAGGGAAGCCCAGTCCACGGAGGAAATGGGGGAGGAACACCACCCTATCATGGGGCCAGGGGTGGGAATGAACTGCCCCTCTTCGGGAAGCCGGTGCGTGATGTCGTTGGACAAGTATTCGGCCTTCCTTAGCTTTTTGATGTGTCCCTCCGTGACGGAAGAGACCATCCACTTGCCTCCCGCTCCGGACATGGCTGGAGAAGGTCGAGGTGGGAAGTGCGGACTTGGGCGCTGGAGCTCGAGTGCGCGGAAATGGATGAGCAAAGGAGGAAGAAGGCATGGATGAAAAAGGTGGATCCTTATCCCCTTATATGGGAAGACGTAACTATGCGTCCCCACCAGCCTGGTAAACTCGCTTATCTCCCGAGCGCCGTAATCAATGGCGCGGTTGGGTTACCCACGCCCGTATTGATGAGAATCCCGAAATAAGGGGCACGATCTCTGCTTCGACAAGACGTGCCAAGGAAACCGCCTCGCTAAACGCGCTGAGGTGGGACAGTAAAACGATTCAAATAAAGGCTTGGCCGTGGTGTGATGTCACGCTACAGAATACGTCATCAGATTAGATTTGTGTAAATATTATTCTCTCTATGGTAATATGTGGAAACTTATTTTGCAGAGCCGGACACTATCCTTGTGTTCAAAATCTTCTATAAAGTATTTGGAGGAGGAACCCGCCTTGCAATGCCGAAGACAATCTGCGCGTCGGACTCGTCGTCATTGAAGCCTGGTTCAGGGGCTAATGAGGGAGTCCTGGATTAGGGGGTATCCGGATAGCCGGACTATACCTTCGGCCGGACTCCTGGACTATGAAGATATAAGATTGAAGACTTCGTCCCGTGTCCGGAAGGGACTTTCCTTGGCGTGGAAGACAAGCTTGGCGATACGGATATGTAGATCTCCTACCATTGTAACCGACTCTGTGTAACCCTAGCCCTCTCCGGTGTCTATATAAACCGGAGGGTTTTAGTCCGTACAACAACAACAATCATACCATAGGCTAGCTTCTAGGGTTTAGCCTCCTTGATCTCGTGGTAGATCTACTCTTGTACTATCCATATCATCAATATTAATCAAGCAGGAGTTGGGTTTTACCTCCATCGAGAGGGCCCAAACCTGGGTAAAAACATCGTGTCCCTTGTCTCCTGTTACCATCCGTCTAGACGCACAGTTCGGGACCCCCTACCCGAGATCCGCCGGTTTTGACACCGACAAGGCGTGCACACTAGACATGAGGAACCGAGATAAAGAGAGAAATCAACAATAGGAAGACAATAATTTTTTGGATACTACATTTTGAGATAGCCATGGAATTTGTAATAATTGTCATACAACATGAACTTTTTATATAAAAATGTGTTTCCACGTTTATATTTTCTATCTATGATTTTTGGTATGACTAATGTTTTCCAGTAAAATGGAAACATGCGAAGAAGGAATTACTATATTTTAAATCTCAAAAAAAGGATATCATATTATATATCACGTAAAGCACAATAGCTTTTCACAACGTTTATCCATTACGTCGTATAATATGAAATATCTAATTGGGATTATAACATTAGTTTTTTTCGAGAATAAATAAAGATGATTCCAAAACTATGTTTGTAAAAGGCTCATTTTTGTGAATGTCCTCACATTTGGTTGCAATTTTCTATAGACAACCAAACAATATGTACTGATGGAAATGATTATAAAATTCTAGCCCGCATATCAGGCGGGCCACTCTGCTATGACTGCACTTGTAGTCCGCTGCAGATCGCCATCTGTAGGCGTGACATTATCTTCTTTCGCGCCCCATTGCGCCCTAACACCGACGACCACCATTCCTTTATGGAGTCCAAGGCTGCCCACTCCTCGAGGTGAAGTTCCTCAAGCCCGAGCCACTCCTTTATCATTCGCCATATCTGAAGGGAATGTCTACATCCAAAAACAAGGAAAGTCGTTGCTTCGTTTTGTTGCTTACATATTTGGCATGTCTAACAATTAGGCCACCCATCGCCGCTCAAGCCTATCCGCCATCAAAACGCGGTCTTGAATGACAAGCCTGACAAAGAATTTCCAAGTGATGCCGTCTCCCCTCGTGCCTTCGGTAGTTCGGTAAGTTGAACATCCGGAAGCATGGTCCATGGACTGACGAATTCCTGGAGGTTGTCAAGCGAGAGGTCATTCTCCAAAATTATTTGACTTCCTTTAGTTTTATTTCTGCGCTTGGAGAGCTCACCATAGTAACCTACTCGTACTAACTTTGTTTTTTTTAACGTAGCCTACTGGTAGTACTTAGTACTCCCTCCGTTCTTAAATATAAGTCTTTGTAGAGATTTCACTATGAATCACATATGGATGTATATAGACATAGTTTAGAGTGTAGATTCACTCATTTTGTTCCGCATGTAGTCCATAGTGAAAGGGAATCATTTGGGTTCGGCGCGCCGGCCGAACGCTCGGCCGGTCGCTTTCCCAGCTACGCTCACGGGCCCATGCACACAGCTCATCTCCCACCCACCGCTTTTTATTTCGAGAAAGCTTATCTTCTACGCATTCTCTTCCCCCATGCGCCGCATCTCTCCTCCCAGATCCCAATGTGCCATGAAATCCCTTCCTCTTTTTTCTATGATCCACGCCGACGAGCAAGCCACTTCGGTTAGCCAGCGCCGCCCCTTGAACCTTCCCCTTAGTCTATCCCCCCATGATCCATGGCCACGGACGGCGGCGCTCTGGACCTGTGTAGCGGCGCTCTGGACCTGGCGATGCGCCGTGCTGCAAGGGGGCAGGTCCCCGTGCTGGAACCGTTGTTGTGCTAGACCATCGACGGGCCGTGCTGGAATCCGGCCACACTCGTGCTGGAACCGGTGAAGTAAATTGCTGGAACCGGCTACTCAATTTGCTACAACGGAGGATTCAAGATGCTGCATCCATGGCGGCGATGGTATTTTTTGCTGGAACCGCGAGCTGATTTTGCTGGAGCCGGCTACTGGATTTGCTGGATCCTAAGAAATTTTTTGTTGCAACCGTCGGCGGCGACGCATATTTTGTTATTGTAACCGGTATATGTTTTTCCTGCCATCGGTGATTTGTTTTGCTACATTCATTCACCGCCGAGCTGCGTCGTCTTGCGACGGCAGCGACCTTTTTTGCTGCAACTGATGTAATTTTTGCTACGTCCGTTGAGGATTTTTGATACATCCTTTTTTCATGGTGGAGCTGCAGGCTCGATGACAGCGACGATGTTTTTTGTGTTGCAACCGTCGTTGCTTTTTGCTACGACCTATGATTTTTTTTGCTACATTCATTTTTTTTTCTTTTTTTGCTGAGATCGTGTGTTACATCCGATGACCTTGGGGTCCGGCGGGGCGCTGCACTCCGAGCGGCCGGTCCTACTGCTCGCCGGAGCCACGCATGGCGTGGCAGAGCCAAGCATCCACGGGAGGCGGGGTTTTTCTTCGCGAGGGCTGGGGAAAAGAAGGAGGCGCCATGATGGAGGATGCGTCTGCGTCGAGCACAGCCTGTACGCGAGGAAGGATGAGGCTTTGACCCGCTCGCGAGGGAGAAGATGCGTTCTGGACGGTTATTATTTCGCAAATAGAACAACTGGGACTTGACCAGCAGAACCTTTCGGCGGGCGCACCGGCGCCCAGTACTGGCGATAATGAAATATCTACGAAGATTTATATTTAGGAACGGAGGGAGTGCTAACTAACGCGCGCAATGAGACGAAACCAAGTCCGTGTTGCCCGCGAAGTCGGACTCCAATTTCGAAATTGGTTTGGCTTCTGGTTGCAGGCCAATTAATGCCAGGTCGAGGTCCAGGTCCGTCGATCGAGTCCCCATTTATACTATTCTAAACTAGTTAACTATCACTATCCCCGCTTGGTTGATAGATCTTGCGGCGTCCTGACCTTCGCAACCAATGGCAACAATGGCCGACGAGTGCATGGAGCACGCCCTGACCTTCGCCATCGACAGCAGCACGGCGGCCCAGCACTGGCTCGTCCCGCTTCCGTCCCAGCAGCACCAAGGCGAGGCAGCATTGCAGCAGCAGCTTGGATCCGTCGGATACGACGTCGTCGACGTGGCAGAGGAGCTCGGTCGATCGGTCCTGCTCGTCGCGGAGGCCCTCTTCCTGCGCGGCGTCCTCGGCGACGACGATGTCCTGAGGCTCCTGTTGACCATGCCTAACCCCGGCGACACCTACCACGACGGCGGTTTCGGAGGAGTCCCTGCGACGGCGGCGGCGGTGGCCGGCCTGGAGAAGCGTGTTTATCATCGTGGGGGAGGCCAAGGCGGTCTTAGCACGACGGACACGGGCTGCGTCATCTGCTTGGAGGACTTCGTGGCAGGTGACGAGGTCGGCGTGATGCCGTGCTCGCACAAGCACAGCTTTCACCGGGGTTGCATCGCCGAGTGGCTGGGACGCAGCAACGCGTGCCCCCTCTGCCGCCATGCCCTGCCCTCCTACTCCTAGCATAGCGACTTAGGGCCAGTTTTTTACGGTCCATTCTAGAGAATCACGGTCCTAGAAATCAAAATCATAAAAGAACTCGTTTCTTCCCCGTGAATTAGCGGAGAATAAAAGAATCAGTATTGTATTTGAGGAGGATCTGTCTATGTCACATCTAGATATGACATAGGTATGTCACATTTAAGTTGTGACATCAGCGACACCTCACCATAATAGATACAAGTCCATGACTGTCATTTTATTTTATTTGTATTTTTATTTGTCAAATGTCATGCATACGTTAACGTCATAATGATATTTCTCATTATGACCTTTTTTTATATCGCAAAAAAACATCATAACTAGAAATATCATCTATCTTTCCATCCTAAGGAGCCAAGTCGCAACGCGAGGGATCGTGAAAACCAGATCTCGCTCGTGTGCCGTTCCTGAGCGGCACCGGGGCGCCCCACCCTAGTAGCCCTCGGCTCCACACCTCATCTCCCTTCCCCAGCCGCCGCCGGGCTGTGGCGGGATTACTCTCTGGCGGCGGACGTCTCCTTGGCGTTTTGAATCTGTGTGTGGCTGCTGCACGGGTTGCATGCACGCTGCGTCGACCTGAAGGCCGAGCGGCACAACTCTCCCGCGATTGCAAGACTCCATTCTGATGTGTCATCATGAGACTTCGGCTCGTCTCTTCCTGTGGCTTGACATCGGCTTGCTGCAGGGCGTGGAGGCAAAACTAGGTCGCGGGATCCGGTGACTCTGGATCTGGGAGGTTCACGGAGGCTTGTTTCACATGGGGTTCCCTGGGAAAAAGGAAACACCACGTGTCGTTGCTCCCACGCGGATGACCCGGGCGGCTACATCCCAAACCTAGCGCCACCATCTATCTGTCGGACACGGTGGAACCTCTCTGGAGAAGGCGTGGTGCCGTGGTTGCTCAGTTCGGCATGTCCGCTCCCGGCGGTCTACCACTCGTCCGGGGCGCGGCGCACGGCTGCGGCTGCCCGCCATTTGCTGGCGGCAGTGACAGAACACTGGGCGCTCAGATTAGTCATGCTACAACGACCTTTTGCGGCTCACGACGGACAGGGTCAATGAAAGGTCTTCAGAGAGGGTTCATCCCTTCAGACCCGGTGGCCGATTTCGGCGTGAGATGCAAACTTTGGACCGAGACTTGACGCAGAGAAATGATTGAGCAGCGGCTGCGGTTGGGCATCACATGCAGCTATTGGGATCATGGAAAAGTGGCGGCGACGAAGCATGTGTGACTGCTTGGTGGTGATGTGTGCATCCGGCTCAAGCTTTGAGGCTAAAACTTAGGGCTGACGTGAGTTGGTTATATCTGACAGTTGTGACATTTTTTGCGTCATTACCTTGTTGAAGTCATTGCTCGGATATGTTTGGGTTGACTTTTTAGGGTGAAAACCTAGATTCCGACCTTAATGGTTGGATTCAGTGACGGCGGCCCATGAGCACCGCTTCCTTCCTGAAGGTGTTGCTGTTGAAGAACTTGTCGTTTATGTCGAGTCATGAGATGGTTGGTACGGATATGGTCATTGCTACATTTTGTTGATCGCGGATCTAATCACTTTGGAGTTTTCTCTCTCTTCTTTTCACGCCTGCACATAGTTTTGGTATCATATACTTTGCTACTTGTTAGCGTGTTTGTGTGTTAGTGTTGGCTGTGTGCATCCTAATTATGCAGAGACAGTGTGTATGCTTATTCTATCTGTATTCTCTTGATGATTCATTTTAAACTAATAAAGCCTATCCTTTGTAAAAAAAAAAACTTTTGTCCGTATATGTGTTCATGTGTGCTCAAAACACAAAAGACCTAGACGATCTTTTCTAAATGGGACAAAAAGAGTTGCCTCGTCGAAAGCTCACAAGTTTCTAGAAACAAACTAGAAACTAAGGCCAAAGTGGACGCCAAGCACGTTGCGTAATGGCGGGCGCCCCAAGCACCTACGTGATTTTATATCGAGAGAGTAATCCCTTGTATTGGCCGCTTAGCTAGGGCTTAGTTTCTTGTTTTTTTTCTACGAACTTGTGAGCTCTCCTTAATTAATTAGACGAGGCAAATCTTTTTGCCCATTTAAAAAAAATCATCTAGGTTGTGTTTTGAGCACACTTGAACCCATCTACGGATTTAGAATTATTCCTAGGAGATATCTCTATACCCGTGCATAATAAAGTATAGGATGGTCTTTTTAGAAAATACATCACTGGCATCAATACACGGCCTGTGTACATACCGCCCGTATACGGCCCTGCGTATGTGGCATAATCAAACCCTATTTGGTATCCTCATCTTTTTTTTCTATTTCTTTTAATCTTCAGAAATTGTGCACCACGGGAGATTTGAACTCTCAACTCTCAAGGTTTACTTCAAGTTCTAGGAACCAATCGGGATGCTTTACATGTTGTGCCCGCTTACTTTCTTTTTCGATTCTTATGTGGCAAATGTAACTTTATGAACAATCAGACCGATTTTTTCTATTTTTTAAACTAAATTTTGTATTGTTTTATTTTTTCCCTTTTCCCTTTTCCTTTTTGCTTTTTAAATGCGTGAAATTTTCAAGTTTTTTAAAAAATTAAACAACCTTTTCTCAAATTTTTGAATCTTTTTAAATTCCTTGAGCTTTTCTTGGTGCACTTTTCTGAAAATCTATGAAAATTTTCAAATACGTGAACATTATTTTCAAAATAGATGATATTTTTTTTCAATTCATGAACGCTCGGGCCTGCCCAACATGCGCCCAATGGGACCGATGATGTCCGCTAGTTGGGTCAAGGCCTAAGTGTTTTTTTCCTTTCTTATCTTTTTTGTTTTTCTTCTTTTTCGTTTTTTCATTTTTCTCCTTTTTGAACTTTATTATACTTTTTGAAACCTATTAAAAAAATTGAAATATTGTTTGGAATATTTAAAAATTTCTTGTTTCCAAATATTATATAAAATTTGAAAAATGTTCTAAAATTTTGAAAATTTCCGTTTTCAATTTTTTTTAAATTTTAAGAAATGTCTGCGTTTCAAGAAATTTGTTAATTTTTGAAAGAAAGTACGTGGTTAGCAATTTGTGTTCAATTTTCCATCAATTGTTGGGAATTTGTTAACAATTTTGGAAAAAGTGTTCTAGTTTGTAAAATGTTCATACATAATTGAATTTTCAAATTCTTGACCAATTTCAGGAAATGTTTTGGACACAAGAAAATGATCATATTGATTGATAATGACGGAAGTTACAAAAAACATAAGCATTCAAATTAAGAAAAACGACATGCTCACAGATGCACCCACCTGGCCTTGTTTGGCACACTCCTCTCAACTGTTGTTTTTTTTACTATGGATAAATGATCCCAACTTTTTGCGGAAGCCTATGGACATATGAGACATCCATGCCAGGTTTGAACGCCTGCGACACTGTTTGCACGTTGTGACACGTTCGGCCATTTATCGACTCTTTTCACTAACAAAACTTCAGAAAATGCAAAACTTGTCAAAAACCAAAACAGTTGGCATGATGCCTTGATTTGGTCATAGAAGTTGGCGAAACTATTGGGGGCCATTTGACGGACGTCGAATAGAAATGTGCTTTCAAACGGGCCCTTCTGGCCACCCGATCATCCTCCATTGAACATGATCTATTTTTGGACATTCTTGAAAGGACCCTAACTTTTGCAAGCAGGTGGGCATGCCCATGGTAGGCTTTCATGCCTGGTTTGAACGACTTTCGACACCATATGCAAGTTGCAACACGTCCGGCAATTTATCTTCCTTTTTTAACTGAGAAAACTACAGAAAATGTAAAACTTGCCTAAAACCCAAATAACTTGGCATGATGCCTTGAATTGGTCATACAAAGTCATAGAAAAATCCGCGCCATTCAAAGGGATGTCGAGAAACGACGTGCTCCCAAACGGATCCTTCTGGCTTACCCGAACACTCTTTGTTGAACATGGTATTTTTCTTAAATAGATCTCAGGATTGAATCCAACTTTTGTAAGCAGGTGGGCATGCCCATGTGTGGCATCCATTTCTGGTTTGAAGGACTTTTGACACCGTATGCATATTGCGATATGTTCGGCCATTTATCAGACTTTTTTTCACAAAGAAAAACCACAAATGCAAAATGTGTCAATACCCCAAAAATCTTAGCATCATGCCTTAAGTTGGTCATACATGGAAAAAATTGGGGTGACATAACGGATGCCAGAAAAAACATGCTGTCAAATGGAGCCTTCTGGCCTACGCGGACACTCTACATTGAACATGGTGTTTTTTTGATATACTTAAAATGACCCCAACTTTTCCACCAAGTGGTCATGCCCATGGTAAGCATCCATGCCAGGTTTGAACAACTTTCGATACCGTGTGCACATTGCTACATGTCCATCCATTTATCCGCCTTTTTTTCATCATGAGAACTCCATGAAATGCAAAATTAGTCAAAAACCCAAACAACTTGGCATGGCTCCTTGAATTGGTTGTACAAGGTCAATAAAAAATTAGGGATGTTGAGAAATGAGATGCTCCCAAACGGACCCTTCTGGCCTACCCGAACACTCTCTATTGAACATGGATTTTGTTTGAAAATCTCATGACCGACCCCAACTTTTGCAAGAAGGTGGGCATGCCCATATTAGCTTGAATGCAAACCTTGTCAAAAACCCAAACAACTTGGCATGGCTCCTTGAATTGGCCAAACAAGTCCGTGAAAAAATGAGGCCATTTCAAGAATGTTGAGAAACAACGTGCTCTCAGACGGAGCCTTTTGGCCTACCTGAACAACCACTGTTCAACATGGTCTAGTTGTGAATATCCTTGAAATGATCCCAACTTTTGCAAGAAGGTGCACATACGTACCCATGGTAGGCACCATGCCAGGTTTGAATGATTTTCCAAAATTGTATGCAAGTAGCAACACGTTCGGCCATTTATCAGCCTTTTTTGACCAACAAAACTCTAGCAAATGCAAAATTGTTCAAAACAAAAACAACTTGGCACGGTGCCTTGAATGACAGAAAATTGTCGAAAACAAAAAGAACTTGGCATGGTGCCTTGAATTAGTCATTCATGGTTATGAAAAAATGTTGGGGCCATTTCAAGGATGTCAAAAAACAACTTGCTCTCAGACAAACCCTTCTGACCCCTACCCGAACACGCTATGTTGAGGATGGTCTATTTTTGGACATCCTTTAAATGAGCCCAACTTTTGTAAATAGGTGGAAATGCTTGTGGGAGATATCCATGCCAAGTTTGAATGACTTACGACACTGTATGCAAGTTGCAATACGTCCGACCATTTATCGGCCTTTTGACCAAGAAAACTCCAGAAAATGCAAAGCTTGTCTAAGACACAAACAACTTGGCATGGTGCCTTTCATAGTACATGTAACACGCAGTAGCCGGTCTCGATCAGAAATGCAACACCATTGACACTGGCAACTGGCTAGTCAGTCCGGTTACACCGTTGCACCGTTGCATCGCATCACCTATGTAAGCCTGCATTGTTCGATCTGCATGGCTTCCTTAGACTAAACTTTTCTACTTATTCACAATTACAATTTATTATTTTGACATATGATCTTAACCAGTAAAGTTTTATATTATACTTAGAAACTAAACAATGATATAACTAAATAGGAAGATGCAATATTTTATTGTACAGTTTAACATAAACCATGAAAATGCAATTCTAAATTTAAAGCATATATTACAAGAGTTTTTTACATAGTTAATTTCCTTTCAACACTTCCTCTTATTTATTGGGGTTTTACCAAATTATTCTAGATCGAAGGGGGAAAATGACAAGTCTTCATAGATTCATTTGTGTGAATTACTAAAATATGTTGCCATTTCTATATTTTTTTTATTTCTTTAATTATCTTGGTTGAGAGCTGTAAAGTTGATTGAGGTTTACAGAAGCATGTCTGTCTATTTTAAGTGCAAGCAAATATAAAGGGTGATTATCTTCATACTAAATAGAAAATTCTAGAACATAAAAAATATCGATGAGTTGGTAGGCATGTAAGTTGCATTTTTAGTAGTTCTTCCCATGACCAAATACGACTTTCATGTTCTTATGCCCAACAATTAAATGGTCTGAAATCCCTACTTTGTGCTTTAAATTAAATTAGCATCATTCCGCTCAACTCGCAGAATTGAATTTTTTGGTTTGATATGCAGTATGTATTAAAATGCTTGTTTAGTACTTGATAAAACCTTATCACTTGTAACAAATTTGCATGGAAATTTGCGTGTCATTTTTTCCCTTCTTTTTTCGACAAAGGGTGAATTTATTGGATCAAAATAGAGCATCAATAGGATACAAACACAATGAGCACACCCGACCTCTGCATAACTAGGATGCACACAGCCAACACTAGCACACGCACACAAGAAAAAGCCAAAAAATAGCAAAGTCATATAAGACCAAAGCTATGCGTAGGCGAAAAAAAACCTAAAGCGATCAAATCCATAATCGGCAAACTACATCAGTGACCATATCCGCACCAACCATCTTATTACACCAAACGAATGACGAGATTCTTCAACAGCAATGCCTTCAGGAAGGGAGCGACGCTCAATAGCCGCTGTCACCGGATCCAACCACCTAAGGTCAGAATCTAGATTTTCACCCTGAAGAACTAGTTCAAGCATATCCGAGCAATGCCTTCAACAAGGTAACGACGTAAAACATCGCCATTGCTAGGCATAACCAACTCAGGTTACCTAGGCTTTCACCCGGAGCTCGAGACCGGGTGCCTAGTAGCACCACCATCAAGTCACACAAGTGTTGTCACCACCACTTTTCCACGAGCCCAGCAGTCGCCACCGCTGCACCACCATCCCTCCGCGTCAAGCCGTTGTCTCCTCACTTTAACTCAATGGAAATTAAATAACCTAATCAAGCTGTGACAGTATTTTGATTTGGAAAAGTTTAGCCTCCTCCCGCCCAAGTAGAGAACGACTGCAAATAAAGAATAAACTAATAAATTTAGGTAAGAAATAGTATAAAATAAACCATATTTGATACCAGAATATCCAGTTTGGTAACCTGCTACTAATTATTCCTTCGCTTCTGATAAATTAAAGGGTAATCTTTCACATTCTTCAAAAGAAGAAATTAAAGAAAGGATAAAACCCATAGGTTGACCCCAAATATTCCATCGGAAAAAACCATATTTTGATTGTGCTTCAAGTATAACAAATGTACGTGAACTGTTAGATAATCATAGTTGATATCACAGTTCTCACCGCTATTTACAAAAACCGTACATGAAACCTTAGCTTCATGCTATTTCCATGATTAGAAAAAGGAAATGACTGTTTTGTTCCTAGTCCCTGGGGTGTAGATAGAATTAGGTAAATAAAATAGATTTGAAAGTCCTAAATTCCACCAAAGGAATTCATTCTGCTAGAATAAGACAAAACACTTCCGAATTGATTATGGCTAGTGAAAAAGATTCTAGATAGTAAGCGGCAGAGGAATCGAGAAATGAAAGTCCCGATGCGGATATAAATACAAAGAAGATCTATTTACATAGCCAGCATCTATGGGATCTTACCTGAGCAGCGGGGGGTTTCATGGGAATTTTTAAAAAGTATCCGTACACTAAGTATGAACCTTCTGAAAACATGATCTTCAGTTGTCGTATCCGTACACTAAGTATGACCCGTCTGGAAACATGATTGCCTCCTTGCTCTGTCATGTTGTGTCACCGCCATTGCTTGGCCGCTACCTTGCACTCGGTCCGCACCATACTCCTTGTACTTGCCTGCAATAGATCCACTCTCTATTGCTCGCACATCTCCTCGCTTTACGATGGCTTCACCTACCACCGTCCGCCTTCGACATCACACCGAACCCACGTTGGCCGCAACCAGGATGCTCCACAAAGACATGGACATGACTCACGGAACACCGTGCACAACGCTTCCACTTCAACGGATCAACACCAAGACGAGCACTTGGACACGGCGATGACTCACCGACACAACAACGACTGATCATGCAAACTCGCATGACTCCTTGACTCATCTGGCTCTGCCAGACGATGATCGTGATGAGCTCCAGCACCGCACCTCAGCACCACCTCTCCCATCAACGATCTTCTTCCACCACCTTGCCGACGACAGCATGCCGGCTCCCTCCATGTCGCTCCGTCGCACGACGATCACTTGATTCTCCTCGTCGCTGCATCATCCAGCGACTTCATAGCCCGCCCCGAGACGATAGTACGTCGCCACCCCGAGGCAAGCGCAGTTTTAAATCGACCTTGCTCTGATACCAATTGATGGAACTCGCTCACATGATCGATCACATCAAATCACATGAGGAACATGCACAAGAAAAGCCCAAGACAAATTGAGTCTAACTCAAGATTACCTAACACTCCCTTGGACAGTGAGTAGGCATCTTTCCTTTCTGAATAATGGCAACATTAATTCCTTTACTTGATATTCTTTCCCATGAACGACTTACTATTGTTATGCACTTATGTTAAATGAATTTTTATCCATTTTGTAGTATCCTACAATGGTTTACACATGGTGTGGCCCCTCACACTAAGATGATCGAGCAGTGATCTAGAGTTCTCAATTCAGATCAATGATGCCTCCTCGATATGCACTTCTTCACAGCCCCAAACCCTGGTATAGTATGTAAATTCTGCAAATAAATAAGAATAGGTAATTATCGAATGCTTATGTTAGTAAGTGTATTAGTCCTTTTAGGTCCAATCCTGGAGGATGTTTCTCGATACTTTCATTTAGTCGAGTGATTTTGTATGCTAATAATACCATAGATTGATCTACTCAATATTTCTGAGTGCATAATGTTTTGTGAAAACCATAAATTGGATGTGAAGGTCTGCATTATTATTGTTGAGCCTAAATTACATCAAAGACTTGAATGGGGGATGATGCCTCATTTACCTGATTGGTGTGATTTCTTAGTTCCCTTTCCTGAGTAAATCATAGTGTAGTTGCATCTTACCTTCTGTGTGGGCTTGTAGGTGTGCGCTTCATCACTTTTCCGTTTCTCATAAATTATCCTTATTTTGTTTCTTATGTTTTGATTTAGGTTTAGGTTTAGATGTTTTCTTCAACCTGCAGGCTCAGTCACCTTCAATCTTCTACTTCGACCTCTAATATTTTCATGCTGAATGTTCAACAAAATATCCAAGAGAAGTACAACTGCTCTTAATTTGTGTTGTTGTGTTTTCAAGGATGACTCTAGGTATAGTAGAAATGTAGTATAAAGGTGCATGTGCATTTCATGGCTGTACTATGGGGGGAGGCATGAGGTCAATATTCCATATTAGCTGTATCTTGTTCATATACTTTTGTTTTGCTCTCGGCGGTGGGTTGTGGCTGTTTGATAATGGTCCAATTTGACCGGTTTTATGATCTTATCAATATAATTTACATTGTATATTTTAACTTTTGACAATTTTAGTTAACTAGTCCTGCTATTTATTTCCCAATGGTTATCCATCCTCATGTGACATGCAACTGCAAGGATAAATTGATTTTTGAACTTTCATTTCTTGATCATTTGATACTTTAAAGTTAGCATTTATTGGAAGCTAGAATAATAAGAATAAGCTTAAGTCGTGTTATGAGCCCGGCGGAACTTGACTTGTTTGCTAGGCTTGCTCTATAATTTTTTCTTTGTTCATTATATTTTCTTGATTGTTGCATCCATTAAATATTCATCAAATATCATATCCCTGTGTGCTATGTGTTGTGTGATCCGATGGATATGAGTTGAGGCAGATTTTTTTATTACACTTGCTCAAATATTGTGCGAGTGAAGCTAAAGGCAACATTCCTGATATAGTGTCAGAATATCTTAAGCGCATCAAGTAGATCTTAATATGTAATAGATTTTTAGTTGGATAATCGCCCTATATGTTATATATCATCAAATTTCCTTTTTGTTATCAATTTACATTGCAAGTTAAGTGAACTTCAATTATTACCCGATTGTGCCTATTTTATACTCCTTCCGTTCCTAAATATAAGTCTTTTTAGATATTTTAATATGAACTACATACAGAGCAAAATGGGTGAATCTATACTCTAAATTACGCATATATACATCTGTATGTAGTCCATATTGAAATATCAAAAAATACTTATATTTAGAAACAGAGGGAGTACATGCGAAATTGAACATGTGTTATTTATAAAAACTCCAACAATATATATTTTAAAAGCCCGTGACAACGTACGGGCATTCTACTAGTATTGGATAATGTAGAGTGAATTATTGGAACAATTTGGTACACGAGAAAACTTCCAGTCTTCCAACTTGTTGACTCGATCAACCTGTGATATCACCGTCATGCCTTCTTTTCCAAACTGTACAACACTACTGATATTAAACCCATTAAGCTACGCGCGAAGGGTGGCCAACTAGCTATTGGCGCAAGCTGGTTGGCCGCGGTGAGAAATTTTTTAGATGAAAGTGTGGATTATTTTTTAAATGTATTGTTTAGATGGAGATGAGGACCTTTGGTATATTTTTAAGCTACACGTGAAGGGCGGCCAACCAGCTATGCCACATGGCGCAAGCTGGTTGGCCGCGGTGAGAAATCTTTTGAAAAAAAATTAGATGAAAGTGTGGATTATTGTTTAAATGTATTTTTTAGATGGAGATGAGGACCTTTCATATTTTTTAAATGAAGGGTTATGCAAAGTAGCATTCGTTAGTAGGCTGCGGTGATAATTTTTTTCTTTTTTACTTTTTTAGATGAAGATGAGTATTTTTTCCAAGATGTTTTTTTTAAACGGAGGCGAGGACTCTATAAATGGAAACATGCGCACAACTTCCTCTCAAGCGGCGCCACATGGTGGCGCCCAAACCAGTAGTTAGAGCTTCTCCAGCCATTCGGCCCAGCAGTGGCTGGAAATAGGGCCGCCCTGAGGCGAACCGGCAATAATTTCGGCATGGGGGCGATCTGGTTTCCAGCCGCCGCCCCCAGGTCGCCCCCAGTCGAAGTTTTGTAAATATTTTTAAAAACATACTTGGCCAAAATTCGGCAAACAGGACATAGATTCGGCGATATTTAGGCATTCCACAGTCTTTTTGCATATTAAAAACATAAATGTACCACAAGGAAGAAAACTGCTAATGTGGCGCCTACAGGCCGAAGAGCTTGCCGAAGACGTCATAGTCGCCTCCGCCGCCGTCCTCCTTCACACCGCGGCCGTCCTTGCTGGACCCTTGCCCATGGTCGCCCTAGCAGACTGGTTTGGCCGGCGGCGGCGCGTCGTTGTCGCTGTCCTCGAGGACGATGACGCCTCCCTCGTCGCGGCCACGGCGGCGAGCGGCGATCTTCTCTAGGGCGCGGCCCTGATGCTCCATCTCCAGCCGGGCCCAATCCTCCCGCGCCCACTTCATGGCGGCCACGTCGTCGAGTGCGGCCATATCATCGTGCTCGCTCTTCACGGCGGCGAGCCCCGGGTCCGTCTTCGGCCGAGTAGCGTTTTCACGGGCTCAGCCTTGACGCTGACGAATGCCGGCGACCCAGAGGAGTGGAAGGAGGAACATGAAGAGGAGGAGGAGGAGGACCCGCCCAACATGCGCATCGGCAGCCACGGGCCGCCACTCGAACGGGGGGCCGGGGCTGCCGGGTACTCAAGCGGCGGATCGTTGCCTCCCTCGAGGTACTCGAGGACGGTGTGGAGCGTGCGGCCAGGGACGCCCCACCACACGCGGCGGCCGTCGCTGTTGTTGCGCCCCCTTTCCACCAGCGTGTTGTTGGTGGAGGCGAGCCGCTCCTCATGCCGGCGTTGGAAGTACGCCTCCCAGTGCGCGTGGTTGTCGGCAGCGTACTCCGGGATGTCCCGCTCCTCCTCCGTCAGAGAGGCCCGAACACGCTCGATCTCGGCGTGGAAGTAGGCGAGGTGGTCGACGTCGGGTTGCGGGAAGACTGGCATGCCCCCGGCGCTAAGTCTCCACCATCACGGCACGCGCATGTCGGGCGGCGCCAAGTTCGCCTCCTGGAGGAAGTGGGCTTCCCACTCGTGCAGGTGGCGGCGGCCGAAGCCGTTGGCCGCCCCTCCATTGCCGGGGAACCGCTCTCGCATCGGCGGGGTGTGCACGCGGTGGCTAGACGGGGAGAGAGGGAAAGAGAGAGTGTCGGCGGCGAGAGAGAGAGGGGCTGCGGGACGAGTGCGTCCACCGGCGAGGGAGGGGCGGCTTTTATAGCGGCCGGAAGGCGGCAAACGTGTGTACGCGTGGCGGGAGAGGGCGCGTCGCCGCACTGCGCCGCCCATGAGGAATCTATGGAAGGCTGACCGGTGACAGCCTTGGCATTGATTTCCCGCAGAAAACCAAGGCGATGAGGACGACGATGCGCGGGATCGCTGACTCGGCGGGCCCGCCGTTCTTTCCCGCCATAAACGATTCTCCAGACGCCCCTCAGCGCGCCGGTTTCGGCCTGGATCTGCCGACGCCAGTTTCGGGCCTAACCAGCCTAACTGGACCGTTTTTTCAGCGCCAACGCTAAAAAATGGTCTGGGGCTGGGCTAGAGATGCTCTTAGCATGAAGGGCTAGTAGTTTCGGGAACAGAGAGCTCCTATGTGACGCTCTCTGCGTTAAGCAGTCGAGCGATCGCCACACCAGCTGCTTCCGCGCAATGATTCGAGCCAGTTGAGCTAGCTAGCTTTCTTTGTCACAGAACATTGCAAAACCTCAAGAAAACTCAAACGCCGATCCCAACATTTTTCAAAATTTCGAACACAAAACATTTTTTTTCAAAAAAACGTGAATGTTTTATCAAACGCGAACATTATATTTTTTTCACAAATTAACTCAAACATTTTTCGACACACAAACGAATTTTGGAGACGCAAACATTTTTTTTAGAATGGAAACATTTTTTAAACTAAACAAAAAACTGAACAGGAACAATTTTTCAAATTTCAAACAAAATTTGGAAACACAAACAAATTTTGCAGACGAACATTTTCTGAAACTCCAGAACAAAGTTTGAAAAAACAAACATTTTTAAAAATTTGCAAACAATTTTGGAAACGGAACAATTTTCGAAACTCCGAACAAAACTAGTAAATAAGAAAAAAAATGAAATTGGCGAACGAATTTTGGAAAAGCAACATTTTTTCAAACTCCCAAACAAATTTATCGAATTTACGAACATTTTTCAATTTGTGAGAAAAATTTGAAAACATGAACATTTTATAAATTTGTGAACAAATTTGGAAAGCTGGAACACTTTTTGAAATTCCTAAACAGTTTTTGAATGCAAACAGAATTTTAAAACATGGACAATTTGGAAAAATAGGAACATTTATTGAAACTCACGAACAAAAATTGAAAAACGAACATTTTTCTTAAATTGACGAACAAAATTTGCAAAGTTGTGAAATTTTGAAAAAAAACATAAAGAAAAGAAACAAAAACTAAGAAAAGAAAAGAAACCGAAAATGAAAAAAAGGAAATAAAAAACGAAAAGTGTAACGCCCACACGTGTGGGCGTTGGCCAACTCACCCACACGCCTCCATCATCGTCCAGTAACTTCTGCACGAATCTTGGCACGAATTAGCTGATTTTGTGTGCCATGTAGGACAACTCGCGTGTGTGGTATGTGAGAGAGGTCGCCCAAACATCCGTTTTATCACACGGAGGGGCCGGTGTGTGGGCGTTTAGCAGTTCGCCCACACACCAGTTTTCAGTCACGCAAAGGGCCGGTGTGCGGGCGTTTGCCATCTCGCCCGCACGCCCGCCTCCTCTCCCACACCCAAGCTACCAGTTGCCATGCGTTTTGCAGTATACATGGCAACTGCCCTAGTGTGATTGCAAGCAGATGGCAACTCTCTCTTTTTTTGCCCGAACATGTCAGTTGCCATATGTTTTGCATGGTACATGGCAAACTGCCCTAGCGTGCACGTAAGCAGATGACAACTCTTTCTTTTCAAATGGCAACTGCCCTAGCATGCTTGTGAGCACATGACAACTCTCTCTTTTACCCGAACATGTTTGTTGCCATGCCTTTTTTTGTAGCGCTACATGGCAACAACCTAGTGTTAGTAGGTGGTAACTCCTAAAGTTTTGAAATCATGACAACTGCAGTAGACCAGACCACACATGACAACAACTGTAGTTGTCCAAAAAATGGCAATCTGGAATTTGGACCTGAGATGGCAACTGCAGTTGAGCAAACATGGCAACTGTAGTTGTCCGACATGGCAACAGTAGTTCAGCGACATGGCAACTACACTTAAACGAACATGGACGAGGGTCCGGCCCATGGCAACTGCGGAGTGCGTGGTAAAGTGTCACGTGGGGCGTGCAGGACCACAAGGTACGAGGCCTGACGTACTAGGCGTGTGGGCGTTATCCATTTCGCCCACACGCACGCGTGTAAGAGAGACCGGGAGGAAAAAAAGGAGGTGTGTGGGCGCTAGTTGTTTTGCCCATACACAGACGTGTGGGCTGGTCCTCTTAGGCACCACACAGAACGTGTGGGCAGATTTCTTAACGCCCACACGTGTGGCAGTTAGCGGCGTCCATAAAAAAATAGAAAGCCGAAAAAACCCAGAAAAAAACGATACATGAAAAAACCCGGTTCAGGCATTATGTATGTGGGCCGGCCCACGTCGGTCGCTCGCGTTGCTCCCTCTGTGCGATCCCTCTACAATTCGCCGCAGGGAGCGGCGGATAGGATTTTCCTCGGGAACAAACGTCGCCGGACCTTAAGTGACCGAAAATGTACTTTACTCACAAAAAAACGCTTAGAAAGCTTGGTGATCACATGTTCTCTCTCTTTTTTGGCTGGTTTGGTGACACAGTTTTGTTTTTGTTCCTTCAAACAACGACCTTTCGTGTCATAGGGATTAATAATATATTCTGTGGTCTTTAGCACGTCTGCCCTTTATAACCAGCAAAGGCAATAATCTATTCCACGTCCTTCTCCAGGTATGCACTTTATTATCAGCAAGCAAAGAATGTATTCTCTACACGAGATCGTCGTCTATATATTAATTCTTAGATACCCCAATGCATGAGCTGGAGGAAAAGGAAAAGGCGAGAAGGACAATAAAATGGGGAGCGAACGAAAAAGATGTGTGGCTGGGGTGTATAGCTGCTGCCGAATAGCCTGAAGTATGGGAGAGTGATTAGTTTTGTTAGCTACGACGACGTACGATGACTGGAACCATCAGCTCGGTCGGTGATGGGTCCTCTGGAGAAGAAGGAAAAGGCAACAAGGGTAATACTAGCTTCATTCCCATCTCCTCCTTTATTATCCTTTCTTGATTTGTTGAATTCGTATTTTACTGTATGAACTTAGTGCCTCATTTGCAAGCATTTCATGACCTTGACTAGCTATCTGCGTGGATGAATCAGCTGATGAAGGGAACAACCAGCATCACCAGCAGCAGCAGCAGCAGAACTTCATGACAATGGTGAAGAAGGCGGTTTCTGAACGGCCGGCAGAGCCACCAAGCATCTGCGAGGTCCCCAACGACCTCATTGAGGGCAACAAGGTCGTCGGCATCGGCCTGCTCTTGGACGACAGTTGGCGCACATCGACGAGCATGGTCAGGCTGGAGCGCTACAAGTGGTGCTGCGTCCGCAAGCTCGTCATGGGGCGCCACCCAGACCCAGCCAGCTGGTCGAGGGAGGTACACGAGCCGCTGCTTGGCAAGTGCTTCGACCTGGTGGTGGGCTTGGTGCCGCAAATTCGTGCCTCCTACAGCAGCGTTGCTTCCGACACGAGCAGTGAAGATGTGGCGACCAAGATGCTGCTCGACAGCTGCTTCGTCCTCCACCGCCTGCTCAAGCACGCAGGAAAAGGAAAAGGCAACAGCGACGACGACGACGACGACTGGAACCAGCAGCTGGGCCGGTGCTGGGTCTGGGGACTGCCTCCTCAAGACGCCGCAGGACGTGCGCCTCCTCCACCAGAGCGGGGTGCTACTGAACCACATGAACGGCCAGAGAGGCGAAACCGCCATGGGGTTCTTCAGTAGCCTCTGCGCGGAGGCGCACACATCTGCCGACCGCAACTACCTTGCCGGCGTGATGGATCAGGTGCTCAAGTACCAGAAAAGAAAATGGCCCCGTTGGCGTGCCGCTCTGGTGAGCGGTTACTTCACCAATCCGTGGGTGACCACATCGGTCATCGCCGCTGTCATCTTGCTCACCATGACAGTGCTGCAGTCCTTCTACGCTGTCTATGGGTACTACAAGCCACCCAAGTAAGCAACTGCCTGCTGTGTCACATCTAAATGATCCTTTTACCTTTCCGTTGTGGTTGTCCGTTTTATTTCAAGGCATGCCTATGTCTCTTTTTTTTTTCTTTTGAACTGAAGGCATGCCTGTGTCTAACTAGCTGTGCATTGTGGTTCTCCGTTGTATTTTTTCTTTCAGTTATGCCTATGGCTGGCTAGCTCCACATCACCTTTCGGGGCCATTGCATTAGCATGACGCACGCACGCACGCATTCACACCCGTTGTATATTTTTTTTTCGAAACGGAGGCAAAAGCTTGTTGAAATAGTAGCACTTTAGCGATTAATTTCATCCCTAAGCAAATCATAAGCATGACAAACACAGTATGAAGCTCATACCGAAACGTAATCATGTGAGCGCTGGTATAACATAGAATCGAAACATGTATGAACACAACACACTGCTGGAATTTACATCTTTGCGGAGTGCCGGAAATATTCGGCGAAACCTTTGCCCAGTATTGTTCTCGGTCCGAATCCTACCGGCAAAGCTTCCTTTGCCGAGAACTAGAACAAGGGACTTAGCAAAGTCTTTGCCGAGTGCTAAAATGGGGACTCGGCAAAGTCTTCGCCAAGTGCTAAAATGGGGATTGGGCAAAAAAAAAGAGACTTGACAAGCCGGATGGAGACGGTGGGTGCCACGTGGCAAAAACTTTGCCGAGTACTTGTGGTAGGCACTCGGCAAACATGAAAGCCCATGAGTGAGACACATCTACTCAATTATTTGTCGAGTTTGTCATTTGCCAAGTGGCCCACTCGGCGATACAGTGCCCAGGAAAGCCCTAGCGGCTCCTGTTTGCCGAGATCCGTGACTTTACACTCGGCAAAGATATGATCCACGCTTTCAGAGAAAGACACATGGCTTTTTCACCGAGTTGTGTTCTCGGCAAACTGGCTTTACCGAGTAGCATACTCGGCAAAGATGAAGACATATCTTCTGTTTTATTTATTTCTGCATCAGCCCTGAAAGAAAAGACATATAAACCGTAAAATTTTGTCCGCAGACAGTACCACATCATAGGCAATGCACAAGAATCATAACAAGTTCAATATTCTTAATCGAATTAACTAAAGCATCATAACAATTCTAAAGTTGTTCATCAAACTAATAACTAAAGCATCATTACAAGTTTTAAATAGTCACTAAAACCTCAATGTGACCCATTTGTCTTACATGGACCACACAAGCATCAAACTAATAAAGATCACAAGTAGGACAAATAGATACTTCATCCACTTCCACCCGGTCTGATCTCTCCCTACTTGGAGCACATACATGGAGTAAGTGCCTCCTCTCTAGTATCATACCTTCTTTTAGCAATTGTCTTTGTAATGATTGACTTGTTCATGGCATGCTTTCCGTGAATCATAGACTCCTGATGTCTACCTTAGTACAACACATACCACCTCATCTACAGAAGGGAGAATAAAAAATTTCAACACATAACAAAGTGTTAGAAAAATGCATGCATGAAGACATATATGAGCAATATAAGGCTTCATGGTTCATATACCAAAAGCATCAGAAGTTGTCATTCGAGTCCACCTCATCATCTACATAAATACACCATCCCTACATTGTCGTCAAACTATCAAACACACTACTACAAGAATGGATCCCTACTCTAAGGCATAGTCAATGAACACTACAAGAAATATGTCAACTTGTGACCCTCACTATTGGTCACTGAAAGGTCACAAATTTCCATTTACGACCTTTTTGTGACCAAAAACAGAAGGTCAAAAGCTGGCCGTCGTAAACTGACTATAGCGACCTTTCTTCTGGAATGGTCAAAGACGTTTACGACCAAAATAAGCCTACTGTGGCGTTTTGGTCACTAGCAACCTCCCCAGGCCACGTAGGCATCCAGCGTGGCAATCTGACGTGGCACAAGATTCAGCCCGGTCCAATTCGGTGTTTATATGGGCCGAGCCCATTAATTTAGCCCATTTATTGTTTTTTCTTTCAATTTGGGTAAAATAAATGGGCCAAGCCCAACAGACTTTTATTTTTTGGGCCACAATGTTTTACAGTCCACATTTTCGGGGCCTCGGCCTTTTTCGAGCCCACTTGTTAGTTTTATTTTGTTTCTTTTCCATTTTAAAGTAGGTCCCAATAGTCAAATGAGAACCAATTACCAGAATTGTTGTTTGGGTACCACACGTCAGTTCTATATTTGTGCAATTAGATAATTTGATTCAATGAGCCAATAAGGCATAATATTTCATACAACAGCCAAGCAAAGTACATTACAATGATACATAGTACAGATCTGGTATTCATCTATAGAATACAACTAAATATACAACACATAACTAGCTGCAGTGAGCTAAAACGCAATGTTGGGTGTGGTTTTCCTTCGGGATTCTTCTTCATAAAGCTCCTATGCACCCAACTATTGAAGAATGAAGGCCAACATCTGCAAATAATAAATTATGGAAAGTTAGAAACATAATAGTGTGAATTCATGAATATAAAATTCTCATAACAATGAAAAATTGCTGCAGAACTTTAGATTTAATAGGAAACCATGCATATAACATTCTCATATTAGCTAGCTGCATGTATCCATCTAGTAAGCAGTCACAAGTCAGAACACACATCTAATGCCACCATCTTATATTACACTTCAGGAGCTAGTACAACATGATAGGATGACATGTTTCTTATCTTTGAAGAAGAAAAACAACAACACATCTAGCAAGAACGGATTGACAATCAGCTAGTTGCCGATCCATGATTTTATAGTATGCTGCAAGATAGCTATCATCATTGAACAATTCAAGATTGAAGAATTCAAAACATGTGAATTGCAGGAAATTGTAATTCTTATTCTGCATAACTCATAAATGGGGATGCATAGTAGAAAACTATCAGCTCTATAGTCCTACTGAGAACCCACTACCAAGAGGGCATGGAACAAGCAGTGATACACCCAGGCATTCATCAACCAATATCTAATACACAAGTGCACACAATATTTAGCATTCACTCAAAGTATGTTGTGCAGGAGGGCACCACTCCATTTTCACTCAAAGTAAAATTGTACATTACATTTTTGGATGAACAAAGCAACTGCCAAGTGCATGGCTCATTTGAGAGATGAAAAGTAGCACATTTATACGCTCCAGGAACTGAACCGGATGTTCTCTTACCTTGTTGTCAGCTGCAGGAAACTGCTTGCCATAAGGAGTTGTGGGGCCATCATGTGCAAGTGGAACCCTCAAGTTAGAAATGTGGAACTCTTTGAGTTGGATGCTATCAGCCAGCCTGATGACAAAGTAATCAGGTTTGAAGAAACTTGCTCCCAGCGATGATATTGTCAGATGAACATATTCTCCATTGTTTGAAGAAACTTGCTCCCAGCGATGGAACGTAGTCTGCAGCTTACCGATCTGCGAAATAAAGACGATCTTTATCCTTAGGATCAGAAGAAGAACACAGATACATGCAGTTTGATGATGCAATATGTTTCTGAAGCTACGGTATTGTTAAGCAACATATACATATGAGTTTTATCTTCAGGATTAGCATAACAGGACAGAAAAATTCAGGTGTTCCTAAAACTACAAGGGACGTAGCAGCACACGTACTGTAACTACTCGACTTTCTCAGCGATAAGAGGACATCGATTATCAGACAAGAATAGTTGTTGCAGAGCTCTATAGAACATCCCTCACAAACTCCCATTCTTTTAAGCAATGCAGAGGAGCTTTATCCTCAGGACCAATGGAAGAATACAGATGATACATGCAGGCTGGCGATGCAATATGTTTGTGATACTATGGGAGAGTTTTAAGAATTACAGTGGAGTTTTATCCTCAGGAAAAACAGAGCATGGCAGATAAATGCATGTGTTTCTGAAACTACATCAGACTTAGAAGCACATTCACTTTAGCTACTCATCTTTTCTGAAACTACATGTGTTTCTGAAAATACATGCTCAACAGGAAAATAATACACTCAATGATACACGTGAATTAGAAATGTCCATTATACACAGCCCAAAATGCCCATTATACACAGCCCGGAGTCTGTTCTACAGAAAAACACTAATCAACCAAGCAAGTAAAACCTTCTGAAAGCAGCACTTTGGTAACCTGTAAGCAACAATAATTACTATCCCTGGTAGATATATAGTACACCTCTTGATTTTGATAGACAAACACTCATACATTCATGAAATTTACTGAACATAAGCAACTCATATGTCAATTTCGAAACAGAAGAAGTGATACCAACTCATATACCAAACCATCGTTAACTCATAGTAGCTTGAATTCAGGACTGAAATGAAGTAAAATTTACTCTACTAGATACATTATCCCAACAACATCATTACAAGCACCAATACACTCAAATTCAGTATCGAGTTGCTAACTGAAACAAGTACAGTTTAAAGCAGAGCAGAGCAGAGAACAAGAAACAGAGCTGCTTTCATGGCACTGCTGCTGTTTTGCCAGCCATTTTGCAATCTACACAGCAATTACAAGCACACACGGCAAGGAAAACGCGTACCGAAGCTGGGAATTTGCAACCCACCTGAGCCGCTGTTGAAGTAGACGATGAGAATAATCACTCCCTGCAGCGAACAAACAACCAACCAACCAGCAGCAGCAGAAGCGTCGTCAGCATTCAAAAGGCAAACATGCGTACAATCCCAGACAACTGCATCAGCACTCCTGCGAGGGGGAGATGGGGGAAAAGGTGGTTACCAGGGCGATCATTGCCATGGTGAGCACAGGTGGTGGAGCAGGCTGGCGACGGTGGGCAGGCCCCCGTCCGAGGCCCGGTGGCCAGGGTTCACCGCCCTCCTCGACATCCTCCGCTCCTTGGTCCCCATCCTGACCGAACGGATCGATCACCCTGCGCCGACGAGTCGCGTCAGATTGAACCAGCTCGCACCACGAGACACCGAACAAAAACAAACCCCCGCAATGCCGCGGGCGCGCAGGCAGTCAGATTGGCCGCCACTGTGCCTGGGCTCAGCGCGCGACGCGGGCTCGAACGGAAAACCCGGGAATCTCGGCGATTGCTGCGGGGGGCGGAGAGGGTACCTGTAATGGCGGCGGCGGCGGTGCCGGAGAGGGGGGTGACGGCGTCGGCGGCGAGGCTAGGGTTGGGGTGGATCTGGGGGGCGGCATCGGCTCCTCCTCCGTGGTGTTGACGATCGTCGCCATGGCCGGCTTGTGTTCGTTATGCGGCGGAAGGGACGGGGTGGGTGGGCGGGCGGAGGAAGAGCGGCGTGGGGTCTGCGTCCTACGGGAGGTGAGGAGGAGCGGGTGGTGGCGCGCGGGCGCGGGCGGCGGGATCTGGATCAGGGGCGGGAGGTAGGTGGCGGTTGCGAGGAGTGGATCTAGATCGGGGGAGAGAGGGGACATGAGTGGAGTTAGGGTTTGGCTTGGCCTGCTCAGAGCGAGTGGGAGACGTTGGATCCGCCTGGTTTGGACGGTTCAGATCAGATAGAGTGGGGTGATCCGTGAGAAGTGTTCTGATTGGTCTGAGAATCTGTGATTTAAAATAATTTGTGAAGCAGCTATCAAAAATATTTTGCAAAAGGGCATCACACAAATTTTCACTCAAGTTAGACCACATTTTATGGATGAGCACCAATTTGTATGCATTTCTGATCTTTCTAACTATTTTAAATCATATTTCTAGTGTCAAAAATGAGTTTTTTTGTGAAGGACCAACAACATATTTGTTGCAAAATTGGACCAAATCAATTTTATAAAATACTAGGCCATGTTTAATGCACAATTGGCCAAATGGTTGGGTGTCAAAAGTTTTGATCCACCTCTGGTGAAAAAGACAAATTCTCGTCGATTCAGTAGGAAGCGGGTCAAATTTGAACTACAGCTGCCTCCTAGTTTGCTATTTATTTTTTCCAAAAATCATTTCTAGGTACATAAGTATCTATTTAATCAGAGAAACATCAAAAGTTTTCCAAGATTCAACCACTAGCTAGGAACGGTCAAGCCTGCCATTTTGACCGCATTTTGAAACGGGCATAAAAAATTCAAAAAAAATAAAAAATTGGAAAACCTTCATATTGTGTCATTATATGTGACCAAGTTTCCTGGAAAAATAATAAACTTGTAATACGGTAATTATTTCAGAAAAGTGTTCTCATAAATGAGCTATCATGTGTGAAGATTCATGGATTTCAACCCAAACGCTCAATCTCATGGTCACTTTCATGGCATAGTTTGTTCAAATGATATCATATTGTGCACAAGGGTGCATCTTGGAATTCCAAACAATGTTCCCAAAGGGAGTTTTCATTTTCTTTGCACGGAAAATTCATTTTCCATTTGTCGAGTGCCTGAAATGAGGTTTTTTTTGTGAAGGACCTACCATATATTTGTTGCAAAATTGTACCAAATCATTTTTATAAAATACTAGACCATATTTAATGCACAATTGACAAAATGGTTGGGTGCCAAAAGTTTTGATCCACCTCTGGTGAAAAAGACAAATTCCCGCCGATTCAGTTGGAAGCGGGTCAAATTTGAACTGCAGCTGCCTCATAGTTTGCTATTTATTTTTTCCAAAAATCATTTCTAGGTACATAAGTATCTATTTAATCAAAGAACCATCAAAAGTTTTCCAAGATTCAACCACTAGCTAGGAACGGTCAAGCCCGCCATTTTGACCGCATTCTGAAACGGGCATAAAAAATTCAAAAAAAATCAAAAAATTGGAAAACCTTCGCATTGTGTCATTATATGTGACCAAGTTTCCAGGAAAAATAATAAACTTGTAATACGGTGATTATTTTAAAAAAGTGTTCTCAGAAATGAGCTATCAAGTGTAAATATTCATGGCTTTCAATCTAAATGATTAATCTTATGGCCACATTCATGGCATAGTTTGTTCAAATGATCTCATATTATGCACAAGGGTGTATATTGGAATGGCAAACAATGTTGCCTAAGTAAGTTTTCATTTTCTTTGGACGAAAAAACTATTTTCCATTTTCTGAGTGCCTGAAATGAGTTTTTTTTGTGAAGGACCTACCATATATTTGTTGCAAAATTGTACCAAATCATTTTTATAAAATATTAGGATATATTTAATGCACAATTGACAAAATAGTTGGGTGCCAAAAGTTTTGATCCACCTCTGGTGAAAAAGACAATTTCCCGCCGATTTAGTTGGAAGCGGGTCAAATTTGAACTGCAGCTGCCTCATAGTTTGCTATTTATTTTTTCCAAAAATCATTTATAGGTAAATAAGTATCTATTTAATCAGAAATACATGGTTTGATGGCGAGACATCGAGGTTTGGACGGTGGCCGAGGGCCCCAACTCTAGAGCGCGTAAGCCCGCATGCCCGCCGCGTGGTCACCGCTTGACCGTGGCGTCCCCATGTGTTCTAGGCGGCCTAGGCATGTCTAGTGGGTTGGGCACTCCCCAGGTAGGTGCTAGGAAGAAAATCACAACATAAGATTCTCACGAGGAGACCGATCGATGCTCAAACATGAATTAGCAGCCAAGTGTTTGATTAGCTGTACGGGAAATGTACATGGCTAATGGGCGTGAGTTTTGGCTGAGGATGATCAGTTACTAAGAAGACCGTCTTCACAAATTTTCACCTCAAAAGGAGGAGCCTAGGTGGTACTTGCTTTGCAAACCACCACACTGGACATAAATACGAATGTTGAAGCTGGGCTCAAAATAATGAATGGATTGAGCTGGCATTTGGTGGAGGATGGTTATTTGGGCATAGGAAAGCACTGTAGAAAATGGATACTATTTGGACATGCCAAAGTGGTACTTCCTTCACAAATTGTTACTCTGAACAGAATAGGAAAATGAATATTTTTGAATTATTTTTGAACTAGGCAAGGAAGGTTTTTACATATTTGACAAAGATATGACCCAAAGAATTTATGAGATTTTTTTGGGAATTTTGGGAATGACAGAAATATAGGTTGCTTCACAACCTAGGGCAAAAACTGCCACATGGACATGACACATAGGCAAAACTGATGAGATGGCGCCTAGTCATCGCAACCCACCACAATTTACAAGGCTATGACCATCTATATTGGTCGTTAACAACTAGAAATAAGGCAGCGGACTAGCGCTGTTTGCTTTATGACCATTTCGTGTTAGGAAATTATGACCTTTCTGACCAAAATGGTCGCAATGGTTTAGGGTTTGGAGCCCCCTGAACAGCTTTTGACCAATTGGTCTCAAATGGTCATAAATCTATGACCAATTATTCGAGGGTCACTGACAGAAGGTCATAAGTTGACATATTTCTTGTAGTGGAAGCCAGTGATAGTGGAATCGGAGCAGGTCGGGCGTATCCACCACATTGGAGGAGCAAGCGTCGTTTGCAAGGATGTTGTGTGGCGGGCGAACACTCTCCTTACATGGCAGGCCCTCGCTCTCCTTAGTAGGTGGATTCTTCTTGGAAAGATCCTGAAAATGCTTTAGTAGGATGAGCTGGGGTGCGCCTTAAGGATCTCATCCAAAGGGTCCTCACTGGCTTGCTCCTCCTTGACCGTGAAGTTGATCCTACCATAAAAAGCAATTAATAAAGATTTTAATTAAATAATAATTTGAACAATTACTTAAAACGGTTATTTTGGTAATCCAAAAAATAGTAAAAAAAAATTAAACAGGTTTCAAAAAGAATAATAAAGTTCAAAAAGGTGAAACTTGAATTAACAAAAAAAGAGTCGAAAAACAAAAAAGAAAGAAAAGCTTAAGTATTGCTCTGTTGGCCCCTATTGGGCCGGCCCAAGCGCTTGTGGAATTGAAACAAGTTTATTGGTTTTGAAAAATATATTCACATATTTGAAAGATTTCGGGGAGTTTCAAGAAAAGTACACAAAAGAAGTTGCAAAAAGCATTCCCAGTTTTGGGAACCTTAGCTTCCCAGCCGGTTTTTCCGGTTCTGGAACCATTTAGGAGGTTTTTGAACCGCATTTTTTCTTTTACTTTTCTTATTTTTGTTTTAATATTCTCTCCTATTATTTTTCCCTTTTCTTTATTTTTCTTTGTTTTCTTTGAATTTTTTCACTTTTTTCTTTTACCGTTTCTATTTTCCATAAACTTGAATCTTTTAGAATTTAAAAGTTTAGTTCGGAATTTTGAAATATTTCATGTATTTCAAATTTCAAAGTACAGTCACATTATAAAAAATTTACTGCAATGTGGCTAGAACCTAGAGTACACTTGTAGCTATGAACTATGCAACAAGCCTGAAACTCCAACAACAAGAAGCAGAATTGAGTTCCTAGACATTAGACTAGACTGAAACTCTTAGCATTTGCCTATCAAAATTGTACACTTGAAGCTCAGTCATGTATGGTGCAATGTTGTGTACACTTTGTAAGGTGTAATGTTGGAGTATATTTTGTAATTCTATACTAATTTGTAGTGCACTGTGTCTAGAAGCCAAGAGTACACTTGAAGCTACGAACTATGCAAAAAGACTGGAACTCCAACAACTGAAACTAAGCAAATCTCTAGATAGAGATGAAAAATGGCATTTGATTTAAAAGTTGGCACCCATGAAACAAGCCAACACCACCTAGTGTAGGCTCAACTGAAACTACAACTAGCAGGGCAGCGATATGTTTCCTTGTGATCACACTTGAATGAAACTGCTAGCAGGGTATAAGAAAAATGCACATGTTTCTACATCTACCAAGCAAATATGTACAGACTCAAACTCCCAGCTGGGTAGATAAACATCTGTCAAGGGTTGCATCATAAATTGTGACAAATTATAGGCTATTTTCACATGGAGCACACAATAAAAAAAATGACATTTAGTTATGTAGGCAAGACAGTATATAGTATATATAGCCAATGGATAGAAAGCAAATACCAGCAAGAACGAATCAAAGTCAGGAATGCATGCGTATGCAGTCCATATCATGGCATTAAGGAAATGACATCTCCATGCCGGCCACATTGTGTGTGGTGTGGGCGCGATATTGCATAGCATGTGCAAAAGATGAAAAATCTATGTGACAATTGATTGATAGAAGGTGAGTTCAGTCAAGCGAGCACTCACGATCCCGTCTGCAGTCAAGGCATGCATCAGGAAGGCCGTTGCTGCACCCATTGAGCCAAACACACGATCCTTCACGTGTGGGTGCTGCCCATGGCTAAATACGACGAACTGTAGGGTGAAGAGCAGGCCAAAAAACACTACCACCACCACGAACATGGCGACAGCAAGGAAGCGTCTCCCTCCGTGTGAGTAACGCAGGTAAATGGCACAGTAGACGTTCTCGACCAGGAATGCAACACCATTGCTGACAGCGATGCGCAAATCTTTCCTGTTTCCACCATAGAATACGAGCGCGGCGGCGTTCATGCACGCAAACGCGTATGGCAGGTTGTGCCTCACTCCAACATCCTGGGCCGCGATGATATGACGGAACACAAAGTGGCTGCAGCACAATATACAGCATAACGAGTTAAAATAGCACAAATTATACAGTAGCCTCAAGCAGATCAAGTATTCTGCTAGAATAGAGAGCAACTTGATAGAAGAATACTCCGTCATGACATTTGATTTCACAAGAAAAGAATGCTCAGTCATGTAAGGTGCAATGCCGTGTATACTTGATAATTCTATAAAAAAAATTCTAGCGGACACTGTGGCTAGAAGCCAAGAGTACAGTTGAAGCTAGGAACTATGCAACAAGCCAGAAACTCCAACAAGAAGCAGAGTTGAATTCCTAGCCATCAGACTATAGACTGAAACTCCCAACATTTTCCTATCAATTTTCTGTATAGACTGAAAATTCCCAGAAGGGTAGATAGTCATATACTACTGTTTAGCATGGCATGATAGATGGCGAGACGTTGAAACTTAGCTTTACATATATAACATAAAAGAGATGGGTATCTAGCCAAACAATCCAATATGTAGACAATTGATCAAGAGTTGTGATGTGAATGATTTGTTTTTTATACATTACCAATGCAGCTAAATAATCATGTCATTTGATTTTTTTAAAGCACCCATTAGCAACATGCCAACACTCCTAGTGTAGGCTCAAGTGAAACTCCAACAAACTAGCAGAGTTGTGTTTCCTAATTACAACACTAGACTGAAACTCCTGTCAAATTGATAATAGAGTAGCCTCAAGCAGACCAAGTTAAAATATCAAAATTTAAATAGCACAAGTTATAGAGTAGACTCAAGCAGGCCAAGTATTCTGCTAGAATAGAATACAACAACAAAAATAGAATGCCCAGCCATGGCATTTGATTACACACAAAAAGAATGCTTAGTCATGTAAGGTGCAACACTATGTACACTTGATAATTCTATAACAATTTCTAGCGTGCTGTGGCTAGAAGCCAGAGTACACTTGAACCTATGAACTATGCAACAAGCCTGAAACTCCAACAACAAGAAGCAGAGTTGTGTTTCTAGCCATCAGACTAGACTGAAACTCAACGAAAAGAAGCGGAGTTGTGTTTCTAGCCATCAGACTAGATTGAAACACTTAGCATTTGCCTATCAAAATTGTATACAGCTAGACTGAAAATTCCAGCAGGGTAGATAGACATATACTACTGTTTAGAAATACATGATACATTGCGAGAAGTTGAAGCTTAGGTCATATGGATACCATAAAAGGGAGTTATCTAGGCCAGACAATCAATATGTCAGCAAACGATGATAAGAGACCAAGAGTTGTGATGCAAATGATTTGTTTTACTTACACTACCTATGCAGTTAAATAGCGAAAAGAAAAGCACCAGGTACAGTAGCCTCAATCAGAGCAAGTGGCTAGAAAACAGTCCAACAACTTCATAGGTGCCAGATTCTCGCGTAAGCAAATAAGTGGATAGAGATGAGCATGAAATTTGATTTGAAAAGTAGCTCATTAGCAACAAGCAAATACTCCTAGTGTAGTCTGACTGAAACTCCAGCAAGTAGCAGAGTTGTGTTTCCTAGTCATCACACTAGAATGAAATTACCAGCATAACCAATATGTATAGAATCATACTATTAAGGATTGCATCATAGATTGTGAGAAAATGTAGGCTATTTTCACATAGATAACACAAAAGAGATGGCACTTAGTTATGTAGGCCAGAGGAGGGCCTCAAAAGGATAATAAGTAACTACGAGTTGTGATACAACTGGTCTTTTCTTTTTACATTACATATGTAGCTAAATAACAAAAAAAAAGCATAAGGTACATTAGCCTCAACCAGAGCAAGTGGTTAGAAAACAGTACAACAAGTCCATTGGCATCAGATTCTAGTGCAAGAAAATAACTGAATAGAGATAATCATGGCATTTGATTTAACAATAAGCGCCCATTAGCAACAGGCAAACACTCCTAGTGTAGGCTGAAGTGAAACTCCAACAAACTAGCAGGGCAGAGTTGTGTTTCCTAGTTACAACACTAGACTGAAACTCCTATCATTTGCCTATCAAATTTGTACAGTTGAAGCTCCGCATGGTAGATGAACAGAACTGCGTCATATGTATATTGTAAAAGGCATGGCATTTGTTAGTTATCTAGGCCATTCAATCCAATCATGCAAATGATTAAGAAAGAAGAGTTGTGACCCAAAAGATTTATTTTTACAACATACCAAGTTCAAAAGCACAAGTTATACAGTAGCATCAAGCAGAGCAAGTGTACAGCAAGTTGATAAAAGAATGCTCAGTTTTGGCATTTGATTCACAAGTAAAAGAATGCTCATTCATGCAAGGTGCAATGTTGTGTACATTTCCTAATTCTGTAATAATTTGTAGTGCACTGTGGCTAGAAGCCAGAGTACACTTGAAGTTACAACTATGCAACAAGCCTGAAACTCCAACAACAAGAAGCAGGGTTGAGTTCCTAGCCATCAGACAAGACTGAAACTCCCAGCATTTGCCTCTCAAATTTGTATATGGACTGAAAATTCCCAGCAGGGTAGATAGACATATGCTAATGTTTAGAATCGCATGATAAATTGCGAGAAGTTGAAGCTTAATTAGCTTCACATGGATAACATAAAAGAGACGGGCATTTAGTTATCTACTAGGCCAGACAATCCAATATCCAGGCAAATGATGATCAGAAACCAAGAGTTGTGGTGCCAATGACTTTCTTCTTCACATTACCTATGTAGCTAAATAACCAAAAAAAAACAGGGTGCAGCAGCCTCAGTGAGACGAATTGGCTGGAAACAGTACAACCACTTCATAGGTGACAGATTCTTGTGTAAGCAAATCTCTGGATAGAAATGAACATGGCATTTGATTTAAAAGTTGGCACCCATTCGAAACAAGCCAACACCCCCTAGTGTAGGCTCAACTGAAACTCCAACTAGCAGGGCAGAGATATGTTTCCTAGTGATCACACTTGAATGAAACTGCTAGCAGGGTATAAGAAAAATGCACATGTTTCTACATCTACCAAGCAAATATGTACAGACTCAAACTCCTAGCTGGGTAGATAAATATCTGTCAAGGGTTGCATCATAAATTGTGACAAATTATAGGCTATTTTCACATGGAGCACACAATAAAAAGATGACATTTAGTTATGTAGGCAAGACAGTATATAGTATATATAGCCAATGAATAGAAAGCAAATACCAGCAAGAACGAATCAAAGTCAGGAATGCATGCGTATGCAGTCCATATCATGGCGTTACTGAAGTAAGGAAATGACATCTCCATGCCGGCCACATTGTGTGTGGTGTGGGCGCGATATTGCATAGCATGTGCAAAAGATGAAAACTCTATGTGACAATTGATTGATAGAAGGTGAGTTCAGTCAAGCGAGCACTCACGATCCCGTCTGCAGTCAAGGCATGCATCAGGAAGGCCGTTGCTGCACCCATTGAGCCAAACACACGATCCTTCACGTGTGGGTGCTGCCCATGGCTAAATACGACGAACTGTAGGGTGAAGAGCAGGCCAAAAAACACTACCACCACCACGAACATGGCGACAGCAAGGATGCGTCTCCCTCCGTGTGAGTAACGCAGGTAACTGGCACAGTAGACGTTCTCGACCAGGAACGCAACACCATTGCTGATAGCGACGCGCAAATCTTTCCTGTTTCCACCATAGAATACGAGCGCGGCGGCGTTCATGCACGCAAACGCGTATGGCAGGTTGTGCCTCACTCCAACATCCTGGGCCGCGATGATATGACGGAACACAAAGTGGCTGCAGCACAATATACAACATAACGAGTTAAAATAGCACAAATTATACAATAGCCTCAAGCAGACCAAGTATTCTGCTAGAATAGAGAGCAACTTGATAGAAGAATACTCAGTCATGGCATTTGATTTCACAAGAAAAGAATGCTCAGTCATGTAAGGTGCAATGCCGTGTATACTTGATAATTCCATAAAAAATATTCTAGCGGACACTGTGGCTAGAAGCCAAGAGTACACTTGAAGCTAGGAACTATGCAACAAGCCTGAAACTCCAACAAGAAGCAGAGTTGAATTCCTAGCCATCAGACTATAGACTGAAACTCCCAACATTTTCCTATCAATTTTCTGTATAGACTGAAAATTCCCAGAAGGGTAGATAGTCATATACTACTGTTTAGAATGGCATGATAGATGGCAAGACGTTGAAACTTAGCTTTGCATATATAACATAAAAGAGATGGGTATCTAGCCAAACAATCCAATATGCAGGCAATTGATCAAGAGTTGTGATGTGAATGATTTGTTTTTTATACATTACCAATGCAGCTAAATAACCAAGAAAAAAAGGAAATGGTACAGTAGCCTGAGCGAGACCAAGTGGCGAGAAAACCGTACAGCAACTTCATAGGCGTCAGATTCTCATGTAAGAAAAAAAACTGGATAGAGATAATCATGTCATTTGATTTTTTTAAAGCACCCATTAGCAACATGCCAACACTCCTAGTGTAGGCTCAAGTGAAACTCCAACAAACTAGCAGAGTTGTGTTTCCTAATTACAACACTAGACTGAAACTCCTGTCAAATTGATAATAGAGTAGCCTCAAGCAGACCAAGTTAAAATATCAAAATTTAAATAGCACAAGTTATAGAGTAGACTCAAGCAGACCAAGTATTCTGCTAGAATAGAGTACAGCAACAAAAATAGAATGCCCAGTCATGGCATTTGATTACACACAAAAAGAATGCTCAGTCATGTAAGGTGCAACGCTATGTACACTTGATAATTCTATAATAATTTCTAGCGTACTGTGGCTAGAAGCCAGAGTACACTTGAACCTATGAACTATGCAACAAGCCTGAAACTCCAACAACAAGAAGCAGAGTTGTGTTTCTAGCCATCAAACTAGACTGAAACTTCAACAACAAGAAGCAGAGTTGTGTTTCTAGCCATCAGACTAGACTGAAACACTTAGCATTTGCCTATCAAAATTGTATACAGCTAGACTGAAAATTCCAGCAGGGTAGATAGACATATACTACTGTTTAGAAATACATGATACATTGCGAGAAGTTGAAGCTTAGGTCATATGGATAACATAAAAGGGAGTTATCTAGGCCAGACAATCCAATATGTCAGCAAACGATGATAAGAGACCAAGAGTTGTGATGCAAATGATTTGTTTTACTTACACTACCTATGCAGTTAAATAGCGAAAAGAAAAGCACCAGGTACAGTAGCCTCAATCAGAGCAAGTGGCTAGAAAACAGTCCAACAACTTCATAGGTGCTAGATTCTTGCGTAAGCAAAATAAGTGGATAGAGATGAGCATGACATTTGATTTTAAAAGTAGCTCATTAGCAACAAGCAAATACTCCTAGTGTAGTTTGACTGAAACTCCAGCAAGTAGCATAGTTGTGTTTCCTAGTCATCACACTAGAATGAAATTACCAGCATAGCCAATATGTACAGAATCATACTATTAAGGATTGCATCATAGATTGTGAGAAAATGTAGGCTATTTTCACATAGATAACACAAAAGAGATGGCACTTAGTTATGTAGGCCAGAGGAGGGCCTCAAAAGGATAATAAGTAACTACGAGTTGTGATACAACTGGTCTTTTCTTTTTACATTACATATGTAGCTAAATAACAAAAAAAAAGCATAAGGTACATTAGCCTCAACCAGAGCAAGTGGTTAGAAAACAGTACAACAAGTCCATTGGCATCAGATTCTAGTGCAAGAAAATAACTGAATAGAGATAATCATGGCATTTGATTTAACAATAAGCGCCCATTAGCAACAGGCAAACACTCCTAGTGTAGGCTGAAGTGAAACTCCAACAAACTAGCAGGGCAGAGTTGTGTTTCCTAGTTACAACACTAGACTGAAACTCCTATCATTTGCCTATCAAATTTGTACAGTTGAAGCTCCGCATGGTAGATGAACAGAACTGCGTCATATGTATATTGTAAAAGGCATGGCATTTGTTAGTTATCTAGGCCATTCAATCCAATCATGCAAATGATTAAGAAAGAAGAGTTGTGACCCAAAAGATTTATTTTTACAACATACCAAGTTCAAAAGCACAAGTTATACAGTAGCATCAAGCAGAGCAAGTGTACAGCAAGTTGATAAAAGAATGCTCAGTTTTGGCATTTGATTCACAAGTAAAAGAATGCTCATTCATGCAAGGTGCAATGTTGTGTACACTTCCTAATTCTGTAATAATTTGTAGTGCAGTGTGGCTAGAAGCCAGAGTACACTTGAAGTTACAACTATGCAACAAGCCTGAAACTCCAACAACAAGAAGCAGAGTTGAGTTCCTAGCCATCAGACAAGACTGAAACTCCCAGCATTTGCCTCTCAAATTTGTATATGGACTGAAAATTCCCAGCAGGGTAGATAGACATATGCTAATGTTTAGAATCGCATGATAAATTGCGAGAAGTTGAAGCTTAATTAGCTTCACATGGATAACATAAAAGAGACGGGCATTTAGTTATCTACGAGGCCAGACAATCCAATATCCAGGCAAATGATGATCAGAAACCAAGAGTTGTGGTGCCAATGATTTTCTTCTTCATATTACCTATGTAGCTAAATAACCAAAAAAAACAGGGTGCAGCAGCCTCAGTGAGACGAATTGGCTGGAAACAGTACAACCATTTCATAGGTGACAGATTCTTGTGTAAGCAAATCTCTGGATAGATATGAACATGGCATTTGATTTAAAAGTTGGCACCCATTAGAAACAAGCCAACACCCCCTAGTGTAGGCTCAACTGAAACTCCAACTAGCAGGACAGAGATATGTTTCCTGGTTATCACACTTGAATGAAACTGCTAGCAGGGTATAGAAAAAAGGCACATGTTTCTATCATCTGACCAGCAAATATGTACAGACTTAAACTCCCAGCTAGGTAGATAAACATACTGTTAAGGGTTGCATCATAGATTGTGAGAACTTGTATGTAGGCCAGACAATCCAGTATGTAGGCAAGGAGTGCCTCGAAAGGATAATAAGAAACTATGATTTGTGACGCAAATGATCTTTTGTTTTTACATTACCTATATAGCAAAATAACTAACAAAAAAACAGAGGTTAACGTACAATAGCCTCAACCAGAGCAACTTGATAGCCGTCCGATTCTTGTGTAAGAAAATAACTGGATAGGATGAAGAAGGTATTTGATTTAAATAGTAGCCCATTATTAGCAACAAGCAAAGACTCCTAGTGTAGGCTGAAGTGAAACTCCAACAAACTGGCATGGCAGAGTTTGTGTTTCCTGGTTACAACACTAGACTGAAACTTGTATCATTTGCCTATCAAATTTGTACAGGCTGAAGCTCCGAGCAGGGTAGATATTTCACAGAGGGACAAATATAAAAGGCATGACATTTATTAGTTATATAGGCCAGGCAATCCAATCATGTAAATGATTAAAAAAAGAGTTGTGACCCAAAAGATTTATTTTTACATTACATGTGTCGTCCATGATAGTCAACGAAAAAAAAGACAGGATTTTATTACGCAGCCAACAAATATATAGCCAAGTGATTACTGCTCGTCCAATCCCTGCCAAGGGACGAGCCCGTGCACAGTTCAACAGATCCAGAAGGATCCTATCATTCGGGCCGCGTAGCACGCAAATCAAGCCCAAAACCAAGAGAAAAAAAACCCAACTTTTTTTAATCGGCAGAAGAGATGTTGTTCGCCTGCGTTGGATTGAATCGAAACGACAAGAATCCACGGTGGAGTGCATGCATCTACCTACCATTCGGGCCGCGTGGCGCGCAAACTAAAGCCCAAATCCACCAAGAAAACCCCAGCCTTTTGTCAATCGGCAGAACGGATCGTTCGCGCCGGCCGGAGCACGTGACGTGACGTGAGACAGCAGATGCAGAGTGAATCAGAGGTGGGAGGCAGAGCTTACATTGGCGCAAGCACGAGGCAGCCGACTAGCACGGCCCCGATGATCCCCACGACGTTCTTGGCGCCGGCAACGTCCATCCCGTCGGCCGGTGGACTTGCAGCTTCCAGGAGACGCTGGCGGGAGGGAGAAGAGGCGCGTGGTGGTGGTGGACGGCGAGATGGAGAACAGAATGTATGGAGGCGCCGGTCTTGCTGGATGGATGGAGACGCCGCCGGTCTTGCTGCTAAGAGAGAGAGAGAGAGAGAGGGGGGGGGGGGGGTTCAAGCGCGGTCAAGGAGAGCACTTACCTTCTTTACCACCACCTTTTGACGTCCCTCCCTCCCTATCTTCTGAGTACAGCAGTACTGTCTATTTGATTTTGAATTCACTTCTTTTTCCTTAAACCATCTCACTCGTTGCATTGGATCCGTTGCCTCGCCGCTCGGTGGTGGACGTGTACCATTTCATTTTTCATTTTTCATATTTATTTTGGGTTCCACTTTTACCTTCTTCACACTCTGCACAAACGTCTTCCCGGGGCGCACAACCGTAATTGCAATTGCAGTGAGAGCGTCTACAACCGTACCACTTATAGCAACTCCAACGGGCCGACCCAAACGGACAGCAATTTCATTCGCTTTTTGTCCATTTGGATCGGCCAAGCGGACACAGACGTCCGTTTCCACATTTGGGTTGGCGTATGCGCCCAACGCTCGCCCGACCCATTTTGACGGCGCCGACAAAAAAATTAATATGCATGCATATTTCAAATGAAAACAACTTAATTAAACACTAAAGCCGGTCACGAAACCGGCGAGAGTCCACGCGTCCACATTAGCATTAAAAGAAATTAAAAAGAACCTAATTACGAGGCGTCGGCGTCGGCGTCCTCGGGTCGATGAGCGTCGGCGCAGGGCCGGCCCAGAGGAACGATGTGTTCCATGCGGCGGCGATGTAGGCCGCGGGCAGCTGTTCCGGCGGGGGCTGTTCCGGCGCGGGGGGAGGGGGGCTGTGCGGCCGCCTGTGCAGCCGTGGCCTGGCGCGCCTCCTCCTCGAGGTCGCACTCGAGCATCTCCTTGTACTCGCCACGACGGCGCTCCTCGGCCAGCCGTCGCTGGCGCCACATCTCGAGGTACGCCGCCTCCTGCGCCGGCACTGGGATCCTCTCTCGATCCAGATGCCATTCGTGCGGCAGGGTGACGTCGGTATACGGCAGAGGCACGAGGTGCCGCCAGTGCCACTCTGCCAGGTGCACTGGCACATTCACGCGCACCCTCTGCCGGCGAGCCGGTGCCGGCAGAGGCGGTAGGAACTCAGAGGGGAAAGGGACGGCGGGGGCCTTGCCCTTGGCCTTGCTGTTGCTGTCGGCGCCGGAGAAGAGCCCCATTTAGCTAGGGTTGGCTAGGGTTTGCCGGCGACGAGGGAGTGAGTTTGCTTAGATGTGGACGGCGAGTTTGGATGAGGACGACCCTGCCGTACGGTCGGCTTAAAAAAAGGGCGACCGCCGTCGCTGACGCGTGGGCCCGTGGTCATAAATTAAGGTGACCGCGTGGGCAGCGGGTAGTTGGGCGACCGCCAGGTGGGGACGCGGTGGACAGCGAGAAGGCGCGCGCGGCGTCCGTTCGGCGTCCGCGCCGACGCATTTGGGGCGCAAATTTGAGCCGCAAATGCGTCGACACGGACGCGAAACGGAGGTGATTTGAGTTTGGGTCAGCGCGTCGGGCCATCACTTTTGCCCGCGCCGACCCAAACGGACACGGATGGAGACGAAATGAATCACCTCATTGCAGTTGCTCTTATTCCCTACTATACGTCTGGACGGACAAGCCGGTCATGAAAATGCCATCCCATCTATATTGCCGGGCACCCCTCATACCTAGCCTATATGTAAGACTGATATGGGACACCGGCCGGACGCGTCGACACATCGGTTCCGACCCACACTGCAACTGCATATCCGCCGGTCCTGTACAACTGCAATTCCAAGTCCAACATTGTTCTTACCATTTTTTTTATTTCATTTTCTGCCTTCCTCCACGCCACACGCAACTACACACAAGAGGAAAACAACTTACGTTGCCATGTGTTTCACTATTTCGGTGCTGGATATGTACCATTTCCTCTTTTGTTTATTTCTGGTATAATTTTCACTTTTTGTTTTGCCCTCCACACAAACGTCTGCCCAGTGTGTGCACTTGTAATTACAGTCAAAACATCTACAATCAGACCACTTAAATCCCCCACTATACGTTCGGGCGGACGACCTGATCACCAAAATGCCACCCTACTATAGGTCCACTTTTTCGGCTGCAACTGCATATCCACCGGTCCTGTACAACTGGAATTCCACGTCCAACATTTTCTTATCATTTTTATTTCATTTCTGCCTTTTTCTATGCCACACGCAACTGCACACGAGGAAAAAAAACATATGTTGCTATGTGTTTCATTATTTCGGTGGTGGTTGTGTACCATTTTCTTCTTTGTTCACTTCATGCTCAATTTTTGTTTCTTCGCACTCCCTATAAACGTCTGCTCGGTGCGCACAACTATAACTGCAGTCAGAGCATCTACATCCAGACCCCTCCCTTTCTATATGATCGGGCGGTCCGGTCACAAAAATGCCACCCCATTCGGACCCCTCAATCGGCCTTATACGTCTGTGTTGTTCAGCAACCCCATATTTAGCTCATATGTGGGACATATATGGGGATGGCCGGACACGACTGCCATATCGGATCCGACCCCACGTTGCAACTGCATATCCACCGTCCCTGCACAACTGCAATTCCACGTCCAACGTTTTTCTTATCATTATTATTTTTGGTTTCATATACTCCCTCCATTCCTAAATAAAAGTCCTTTTAGAGATTCCACTACAAACTATATATGAATGCATATGGACATATTTTAAAGTGTAGATTCACTCATTTTGCTTCGTATGTAGTTCATAGTGAAATCTCTAAGACGACTTATATTTAGGAATAGAGGGAGTATGTCTTTTTCTAGGCCACGCCAAACAACACATTAAAGGAAAAACATATGTTGCCATCTGCTTCTGCATAAGATGAGTTTAATTTATCGACCACTTAGCTTCTAGCCATGTAAGCCGAGGAAAAATACTAAAACGTATGGCGAAAATGGGGCTCTCGGCTTACAACACTATACACAGAAAACACTTGGCTTATACAAGGCCATCGGCATATTGCGAGAAAACACTCGGCTTTTATGCTGCGGATGGCAAATAACCCGGCCGCTTGACGTCTCTATTATGGCGAGCCATATAAGTCGAGTGCCCTCTCATAGCAGGCTCATCTTATGTATTACCTTTATTTTTTTTTATATCCAAAAACTTATCGTCCCCCATAAGCCCATTGTCGGACATTCGACACTCGGTTTACATTCTGACATATCCCGCGCCCACCACTCGTTAGCTTCTGCCTTCCTCCGCCTTCCTTTGCCACCATACAGATCAGAACCCCACCATTCTTGATTAGATTAATCCCACAGCTTCTGCCTTCCTCCGCCTTCCTTTGCCGCATTCCTCACCTCGCCATCGGCCAGTCCCCCTTGATCTGCAGCGGATACTCTATCCTCCACCTCGACACAGTCCTCCGTCGCCTCATCAATGTCGGGCTCCACACCTCGACACCGGCCAGCCCCCACCATCTCGACGCTTGACGATATGTAGAAACTGTCAGTACCCTCGGTAAGGTGGTGAACGCGGTCGAAAGTGCTAGAGCGGAGTTCACACAAGGCGATTACCTAGGTTCGGGCCCTCCGAAGGAGGTGATACCCTACGTGCTGCTTCTGATCTGTATTCATGGTGGGGTTCCTCGTGCAAGGGATTACAATGGAGATGGTTTCTTGCTACCAAGAGTATGACTATGGATGTAGATGGGAATGTCTACCCCTAGCACCCATCTTTTATAGATGATGGGGCCTAGGATTTGCATGAGGACTCCCTCGGTTTAGAGCCTCCGCCACCTTCGCTTGCTTATCAAGATGGTGGTCAAGTTCTACCTGGGCCTCCAGGCTCCCTCCTATCGGCAGGCTCCATCAGGCCCAGGCCCCGTGTAAGGCCTGTTGTCGGGCTCGCCTCTGAGAAGCTACCCTTGGTGTCACTACCAGAAACATGTTAATCCATGACAGTTTCAACCTATGAGCGGTCAGTGAAAAACTGTCATGGATGTGCACCCATGATGGATTTGAAATCCATCATGTATCACATGTCATGATTGGCATCGTACCTTCCATGATGGTTCTTATCCGTCACAGGTCTGCCCTAAGGGCTGCCTAGCCCAATTTAGGCCAGAGCCTTTGTGACAGAAGAAATCGTCATAATCTGATGCCATGCAGGATTTTTCATTGACCAATTAGAATGACATGGCTGGCTACATGGATAATTATTTTCTTCATAGAAACAGTCATGGATTTAATCTGGCGAATTAGACCATTCCCTTTCAGTGCAATTTTAAGCCAATACATTTTTTAGCATAATGTATTACATAGATCATAATGCCAACTTTGTCCCAAGACAAAGTGAAAGGATTGATATTGTTGACTAGAGGGTCGGTGTTTAGGCGAGTAATAATTTTTTTAACTTCTTTTGTAAATTTTAGGCTCAACTTAATAACAAGTTGTTTAGAGATGCAACTAGGTGGACAACCTATATGCCAAGCACAACAACAACAAGACAAGCAAAGGTAAACACGCCAGAAAGGCGAGCACAGAGTAAAGGTAAGATGTAATCACAAGTGAAGACGATGAAGATGAGGTTGTGTTTCCAAAGTTCCCTCCTTTAGGGGAGGTACGTCTCCATTGGAGCGGTGTGGAGGCACAATGCTTCTCAAGTGTCCCAAGGACTCACCTTATTCTCCTCATGCCCTGGCACAATGCATGGTGCCATGAATCTACTAGTGGTGCCCTTGAAGGCGGCAACCTGGACCTTTACAAACAAGGAAGGGGCTTCGTTGGTGGAGGGAGATGCACAATTTTACTTCTTGGAAGACCAACTCCAAAGAGCGACCAAGGAATTGGCACCATTCAGAAGTGGAATGCCTCTCCACACGGTCTGCCGCCCAATCCGAATCTGAATAGCCAATAACATCAAAACTTGCTCCTTTTGGATACCATAAGCCGAAGCTTGGGGTATGAGCCAAATATTGAATGATTCTTTTGACCGCCATTACATGGATTTCTTTTGGTGCGGATTGAAATCTTGCACACATTCCCACAGTCAACATGATATCCGGTTTATATGGACAAAGTAAAGCAAAGATCCAATCATAGAACGATATACCTTTTGATCTGTCGCTTTACCATTGAGATCAAGGTCAAGTTGGCATGTGGTTAGCATGTGTGTCTTTGCCGCTTTGACATCATCCATCTTGAACCTCTTGAGCATGTCTTGGGTATATTTGTATTGGTTGATGAAAGTTCCTTCTCTTAGTTGCTTAACTTCAAATTCAAGAAAGAAATTCAACTCTCACATCATAGAATCTCAAACTTGTCGGTCATTAGATTAGAAAACTCATCATTGAAAGCTTTAATAGGAGAACTAAAAATAATTTCATCAACATATAATTTGCATATGGAAAAATCACTTTAACCCTCTTTGTACAAAAGAGTGGGATCAAAAAGCTCAATTTCAAACACTCGATCTTGTAAAGACTCAGTAAAGGAGCACATACCATGAATGTGGGGCTTGTTTAGGGCCATAGAGTGCCTTAATGAGTTTATACACATGATTGGAGAACTTGGGATCCTTGAACACTGGGGGTTGTTTAACATACACCAACTAATTAAGGGGACCATTGAGAAATTCACTCTTCACATCCATTTGACGCAACCTGAAATTATGATACGATGTTTACACACGAACATGCGAATAGATTCAAGGTGAGCAACGAGAGCGGAAGTTTCACCGTAATCGACACCATCGACTTAGAAGAAACCTTGAGCCACCAATATTGCCTTGTTGTGAATCACTATCCAATGAGCATATTGCTTGTTCTTGAAGATCCATCTGGTCCCTATGACATTATGGTGCTCCTTTGGCCTTTCCTCCAATGACCAAAGTTTGTTGCGCTCGAATTTGTTGATTTCTCCATGCATGGCTTCTACCCATTCTGGGCCCACAAGAAATAAATGTGTAATGCTCACACAAGTTTGTTAATTGTCTATTAGTAGCTACCCATTTTCTTAAGCTTCCTAGGACATTGTAAAAAATGTATCCAACCACTTCTAGCTTGGAAGCGAGTTGAGTACCAAGAGACTCTCTTTGCTCCTCAAGATATTCTTGAGGTTCTCCATCTTGAAGATTTTGATCATCGTCGGTTTTGCTCCGCAACTTGAGCAACTTCTCGGTCATGAACTTGATCTTGGACATCACTTGGTGCATCATCATCATCATGGGCTTGATCTTGCGCATTTGAAGGAGGGTCTTCATCTTGTTCTTGGGATGATAGTGGGTCTTATGTCGGTGATGGTTTCATTGGCGTAGAAAAGTGTCATTCTCCTTCATGTGACACCCTTGATTCGTATCAAGGATTACGAGACGGGTGCATTTAAGTTGTGTCAATTCCTTTTCTCCTTTAAAGAAAAAGCAAAAAATGGCTTCTGGCATTGCCCAGAGGAATAATTACATCTTTGGGATATCCGATGCAGTATGTTCATGACAAAGTTTTGTTCACCTACTAAAATTATGCAATTACGCTCTAACATTACAGGTTTTGGACAGGAAAATCACGAGACACTAAAGCTTGCAATAGATCATATGAAAGGAGCTATATGGAATATTTATTTATTTCCAAAAAATTCAGAAAATGTTCAGAAGTTTTAAGAATGTTTAAAATTTATAAGAAATGTTAAATTTTATAAAAATATTAGAAAATTCTAAACTTTGTATGGAAGTTTATAACAATGATAAAAAAGATTAGGAAATGTAAATAAAATAAAAAAGTTCAACATTTGTTTTGAAGCTCGTGCTTATAGAAATGTTCAGAATTTTATTTGTTTCAAAAAATTTATAAAATGTTCATGTTTTTATAGTAATGTTCAAGTTTAGAGAACATCAAAACTTCAAAATTGTTTGGATATATTTAAAAGTTCTTGTTTACAAAAACTATTAGAGAATTTTGAAATTCATTTGATTTTCAAAAAAAATTCCAAAACATAAAAATGTTTGAATTTTTTGAAACTGTTGTTATTTTTATAAATATTCAGAAATGTGAAAAATGTTTGGGTTTTCTAGTATTGTTAAAATACTTTTTTTAATATTGCTAGAGTACTGGTCGAGTCGCTACTGTTCCTATTTGAGTCGACACAATAGCCTTTAGTTTTGTTTGGAATTAATTATTGTAACTAAATTTGTGGATAATCTCCATGTTGTATTAGAGAATGGGTTAGCATTCTGCTAACCGACGTGTCTCTTCTCTCTTGACTCTCCGAAGCATTGTGTCTGTTGGAGATGTTTCTTCAGGAGATATAAGTTGTAATCATCAGAGAATCAATCAAGCAGTTCATTCTTGCAACTGTTTCTTCTAAACTTTAGGTAACGAAAGAGCTTTATTGCTCTATAATGTTTAGGGGAATACAAGGAATCACTACAACACCGGTTGAGTGGACATGGAGTTTCTTAGCTTATCCTCAAAGGAGATTGGATGAACAGTTAAATAGATAAAATATGATTTTTTTTGTAGCAAACATTAACAAAATATTGAGTGCTTGCAAAGTTTCATTATGGATTCACATTCGTGGAAGTCCCGGCAAGAAAGAACAAAATTGATGCTTCGAAGATGCTACATACGAAAGCATTTTGGGGCGCTGATTATATATTTTTTGCCATGATTTCCACAAATGTGATATGATTATGAAAATTTTCAAGCATTGGAAACATTTCTTAATGGTTGGCAAAAAATGCAGAAGTTTTTTTGATTTACTATTAAAGCCCAGTGTATTTGAGTCCGTGCAGGTATTAGGAATTTTCGGTCGACTCGCTATAGTACTAGTTTATTTATTGGTGCTACTGTACCAGTCGAATCCTTTTTTTAGGTGTACCAGTCGAATCCCTACAATATTGTCGAATCTCTAATCCTAAAGAAGGAGTTTGCGGTCGTGATGGTCGGTTTGGTGTCTCTTAGTTTCTTTTGCCTCCACCTCCCACCGATCGAAGCAACGCATCATCTCATGGATTTCTTTCCAAACTCATCGATCGAAGGACTACCCCTCCACTGATTTTTCTCCCCCTCCACCCTCGTCTTGTTTCTGTTTTTTTTCATGATAGAAAACCAGAAAAAACAGCAGAAACCTACATACACATGATTCTCGGGATCGTCTTGATCGCGTCTCTCCCTCTCTCGATCTGGAGACACCGCCGACGCTGCCAACAATCCCATCTCTCAGCGCCACCACCTCTCCTTAGCATCATGTAGGTTGTGGCAGAAAATATTCAAAGTTTGCACCATTTCAGATATCTGCCGCTACATTGGATGGCGGTCCTTTGGTTGGATTATCGGAGAGTAATGCCACCACCTCTGTTTCCAATTGATCAAATCCTTGTGGTACCTGAGTACTACCGATTGATCACCTTGCATGCTGCCCCCACTTATGCTTGGTTTTATTTTGGCATGGTGTCATATTGCAGTATACTCTTAATTTTCCTGCTATTTGTTTTCTCATATGATGTATAATGTGGTCATCATTCGGAAAATTATGATGCTCATAAATTAAGCAGAAGTTATCTTGTATCAACTAAGATAATCTTATTGAACACTATATAATAACAAGTTACCAATATGTGTATCAAAGAAGTAATTTGTTATGGTAGTATTTCTAGCACTGTGATTATCATACTCTTTTCAGTTTTAATGACATGAATATTTTTTAGAGTTAATCGAGGTATATCATGGTAATTGTAGGGCAAGCATGGCATATGAGGAACTCAATATTACCAGTTCAAACTTAAACAGGATGGGTCATGTTGTGAAATTTTGTGGTATTTGCTGAATGCAAGGCTTAGTTTCTGCCCAATAATAACTGTTGTGCATTGATAATCTCATTGCACATGGTTAAGAAGGAAAATTATGCGTAATGTGGTAGTCACAGTGCACACTGTTGTGCCCCAATGGCTGTTTGCATAAAGAAGCTCTATGCAAATGTGCATTGAGGGGTCACCTTTGTCTTTTATATACCGCCACAGGCCATCCGCTGATTTTAGGTACTAGAACTAAGTTTGTACACACACACATAGGAATGACAAATTTTGAACTATTTTCCATTTCTCCATTATATCTATATATTATCTGCCTTCCTAGGTTATCAATGGTGTTACATGACCAAGGTGCACTTCTTTCTTGATTTTTTTAAATCTATATATTTCCAATGCATAGCCTCCAATTTGAGGGAATGATCTTTGAGAAGAGCTAATGAATAATTTTCATTGTACCAATATTTTCATAGTTGTATGTTTGTAGGTTTAGATGCATAGCATGTTACAAATAATCATAAAGTTGTTATTTGCCATCCACATAGAATGGAATGGACTGCTCTTGACTAGATTATGTGTTCTAGGAAGTGGAGAAGAACAAGCTTGGTTGATCTGCATCGCATTCAATGGCACCCTGCAGTATACATGTGTTCTCCACATCCACAAATCAACCACCGACCAACCAGTTCACCCTGGCATTATAGGATCTTTACAAATATTATTAGTGTGGAGAGTATTTGAATGTTGTCCAAATATCAGATTATCTGTAGGGTACAACTACTAATTTTGTCCTCCAGAATTAAGGCGAGGTATGATTCTTGGACCTCAAATATTTTGCTATACATTTGACAATTCAGATTTATCTATTTCTTAGATCTATCTAAATCAAGTGCAATATGGTGGTATACTTTTCTTGGCATATTTGTAGTAAGATCTTAACATTGTTGCCGTGCAAGTATTAAGATAGATGTATGGTTTAGTTGAATTGTACATGTTTCTGCTTATATGCTTCATTTGTGAGTTTGAGAAGGGAACTAGCTAGGCTTTTTAAATATATTTCATTTATATGAAGGTTTTCCTGCAACTGTAGCTAAGGGATCCATATTTCATTGGTGTGTTTTAAATAATATACATACATTTTTTTAATTTGTAGTTTTAGAGTCGAGTATAACTGCAACTTATTGAAAATATGATAAACTAGGCATTCAGTTAGGATATCAGAGAGCCCATTTAGTGATTCTAATATGTCTAGCAATGATTTTTGTACTTCGATAATAATCCAAATACTATTAGCTAAACTTGATTTGAGCAAATTACTAGCTTCATGCGTTCCATTGTACGAAGCAAAATAGTGTATTTGTATAAGCATGCCATGCCACTAAAACTACTTCGTCTACATTCTTGAAAAAATAAACTACTTCGTCGAACAGTACTCTGCAAAAGCTCTCACAAAATTCCTATCAGGGAAATTTACCAAATAACCTATTTTTTATGAAGATTGTAAAATAGGACATGTAATCTTTATCTTAAATAAATAAATTATTTTAGCCACCACAAAGTCCAGTATGGTCTTAGTGTGGATTGCACTGAAACTGCTTCTGGTATTGGAGGTTTGACTTGACTCTTCACTTCTCTACGCATCGAATTGATTCACCTACTCATTGCTTTCAACCTCTCCAAACTTCTCCCATGTTATTGTAGAACATCACATTTTCGACAAAAAATATACAAGAAATCGATCCTTTGACTCACAAATGAACTCTTATCTATATTTTGGAGTGATTTTCCATTTTTTTCATACTATGCTTGGATAAATATATAGAGTTCTAATTCAAAATCCCCCTGACTTTGATACGCGATTCAGTTCACTTGCATGGAAAGTTTAATGTTAATCTAGCACCCGAGCATTGCAGTGATTACAATGTATAGCACGTTCGTATAGTGGGTCCATGTCCCATAAGATGGTTTAGTCACCTGAACTTGGTCTGAGATTTTAATTATGTTGCTGAATGAATCAACCTTATTGTGCTTCACTATACTAAAACAATAAAGCCATGTTGTAACATCTCATTTCTTAACTTACTAGAAAACATTTATGTTCTTGTATAACACATCCATCTATTATTATTGAAGACTCCAAATACCAATTTTAACCAGAAAAAAAATAGATGTCCATATCCTAGCATCCAAGTTGTAAGTTCCAAACGGTTCCTATGAACTGCAAGACAATTTGCTTCTCTTCCATTTGCTTACAAACCTGTCTTGTAGGATGATACCAAATGGGAGCCCTTATCAAGCATTAAAGCAGGCAGGCAATGATGGAACCAAAGCCAACTTTCATGAAAATAGAAACCAAAGTTGAAGAGAAAGGTCAAGTAGGTGCAAAGGAGGGGAAGGTCAGGAAGAAGAAAACACGTAGTAAAGGGCTCGTGAAAGCATGAGTTAGGCTTATGAGTACTGACTGAATGGCTCCTTAACAATCCCAGGATACCTATTCTGGAAAACTATCTCATATCTGATGGTGTAGATAGCAGAAAGCATTGGTGGCAAGGAAGCCTTTGACTTTTTGTAGAGAGAACTGAACTTAGCATTGGTGGGAAGGAAGCCTTTGACTTTTTGCCTAATTGTACTACAAACAGTTGTATTCACCTGAAAGAAAGTTTGGAGATATTTTTATGTGCCATGTTCACCATTTTCATGATTGTGAAAATGTTTAATTTAATTCCAAGGTCAAATTTTTTACTGAGATGTTTCTTTACCCCACTCTAAGTTACAAATCTGAAGCTTTGTAGTTGATTGTTATTATTGTTATTTCAAGACATGTTTTTGTAAGAAACATAAACTATTATTTGCCATTTGCTACTGGTATTAGTCGTTAGTCGACACACACATGTTACTTATTTTAAGTTGTCATGTAAACAATTACTATTTCCTATATAGCATAAATTGAGAAATTCTTTTGTTTTTGACATATTCATTTGCATTTGCTAAACCAACTAAATACTTGCCTAAGAAGCATCAGAATTGGAATCTACTCCTGGTCACGATACGGGTCACACTTATATTGCCAACATAAAATGAATGACAGTCACCGTGCAGGGAAGTGAGCATCTTCCATTGAATTATAGTTCACACTTCATTTATCAAAATAAAATCAACAAATTAAATGTCCCCATGCAGCAACGCCCTTGACCCATACCAATGCCATGTTCTAAAAATTGATGCTTTCAAGATGGAGACGATGGCCACTATTTCTATGGACCTTCAGGCGAAGAAGAAATTACAACATTGTGATAACATATAATTTGTTGATTGATGAAATTGCTCTACAAATATGTGATGTGGAGCTTGTGTTTGAATCAACTACTATTGATGGATGGAGCTCATATTGCTGACCAATCTGAAATGAGAAATGCGGTCCGTGACACCACTCATTTCCATCATTTACATATCTATGCCACTAAATAATCTATTTGATTCATTTACCTGCATCATGGCCTGTAGCAACGCACATGCATTTAACTTTTTTTTAGAAGGCACGGGCATTTAACTAGTCACTATAATGCCTGGTCAGGTTGGTAATCGGCCGACCCAGTCTAACATGCCTCGTGGGCCATAGCAACCGTTTGAGGCAAAGTGCATCCAATAGGAGGTGGTGGTTGGGGCAGTTTACAAGAAGTCCTATTTTCCGCCTTCTGCGATGAAATGCTCCTATAGCACACGGTGGTTCCACTGAGCCCAATAGCCTCCACTGCTCTGCTCCGCTCGTTTTGCCTTCTTTATTGTGGAGCTCGTTAGCGCAGCCAAAACCAGCCAGCTACTGGTTCACGAGAAAAACGACCTGTCTTTTATTACAAAATTCTCAAGAATTCTTAAAATACCTACAAACACTGGTAGAAAAAGAGGCTTCCGTCCAGCCCCATTAGTCGCGGAACTGTAGGAACCGCGACTAATGAAGCCTTTAGTCCCGGTTCGGCAGACGAACCGCGACCAAAGGCCTGGGCCCAGGGCGCTCGGTGGCCAGCTGGTGCACGTGAGGGGCTTTAGTCGCGGTTGGCCAGGCCAACCGCGACTAAAGGTGCCCAAAGGCCTTTAGTCGCGGTTGGCCAGGCCAACCGCGACTAAAGCTCCTCCCCTATATATACCAGTTCAGCGCACTCACTTAGCCATTTGGTGCCACTTCTCTTCACAAGCTTCACAAGGGGGTGTAGGTTTGCTTTTGGTTCCTCTTATGCACACAAGGTGTTTGATGAAATGCCCCAAGAGCCACACTTGAGGTTCCTCATTTATTTTTTTCCTCCTCGATCGCGGTTAGCAACTTGAACCTTTCATGCATGTGTGTCATTGATAAAATATGCATGTGTGTTGTTCATTGTTTAATTTCTATTGTTTATAGCTAGTTAATTTAACAAATGCATGATGGTTAATTATATATTTTATATTATAATAATGCAGATGAATCGGCATTGGATGTACGGTAACCGACTCTCCCGCGAGTTCACTACGGGTTTGAAAGATTTCCTCGTAGTGGCTAATGCGAACAAGCAGAAGGGTTTTGTTATCTGTCCATGTGTTGACTGTAAGAATCAGAAGGGTTACTCTTCCTCAAGAGAAGTTCACCTGCACCTGCTTCGGCACGGTTTCATGCCAAGCTATAATTGTTGGACCAAGCATGGAGAAAGAGGGGTTATAATGGAAGAAGATGAAGAAGGGGATGATTTCATCGATGAAAGCTATCTTGCTGATTTCGGTGATACTTTCATGGAGGATGCTGAAGGTGAAGGGGAAGGTGAAGGGGAAGGTGAAGGTGAAGAAGAGGCACGTGATGAGACCGTTGATGATCTTGGTCGGACCATTGCTGATGCACGGAGACGCTGCGAAACTGAAAAGGAGAGGGAGAATTTGGATCGCATGTTAGAGGATCACAGAAAGTCGTTGTACCCCGGATGCGATGATGGTCCGAAAAAGCTGGGCTGCACACTGGATTTGCTGAAATGGAAGGCACAGGCAGGTGTAGCTGACTCGGCATTTGAAAACTTGCTGAAAATGTTGAAGAATATGTTTCCAAAGAATAACGAGTTGCCCGCTAGTACGTACGAAGCAAAGAAGGTTGTCTGCCCTCTAGGTTTAGAGGTTCTGAAGATACATGCATGCATCAACGACTGCATCCTCTACCGCGGTGAATACGAGAATTTGAATGAATGTCCGGTATGCACTGCATTGCGTTATAAGATCAGAGGCGATGACCCTGGTGACGATGTTGAGGGCGAGAAACCCAGGAAGAGGGTTCCCGCCAAGGTGATGTGGTATGCTCCTATAATACCACGGTTGAAACGTCTGTTCAGGAACAAAGAGCATGCCAAGTTGTTGCGATGGCACAAAGAGGACAGTAAGTCGGACGGGGAGTTGAGACACACCGCAGATGGAACGCAATGGAGAAAGATCGACAGAGAGTTCAAAGATTTTGCAGCTGACGCAAGGAACATAAGATTTGGTCTAAGTACAGATGGCATGAATCCTTTTGGCGAGCAGAGCTCCAGCCATAGCACCTCGCCCGTGACTCTATGCATCTACAACCTTCCTCCTTGGTTGTGCATGAAGCGGAAGTTCATTATGATGCCAGTGCTCATCCAAGGTCCTAAGCAACCCGGCAACGACATCGATGTGTACCTAAGGCCATTAGTTGATGAACTTTTACAGCTGTGGGGCAGACCTGGTGTCCGTGTGTGGGATGAGCACAAACAAGAGGAATTTGACCTACGAGCGTTGCTTTTCGTAACCATCAACGATTGGCCTGCTCTTAGTAACCTTTCAGGACTGTCAAATAAAGGATACAATGCATGCACGCACTGCTTACATGAGACTGAAAGTGTACATTTGCCAAATTGTAAGAAGAACGTGTACCTTGGGCATCGTCGATTTCTTCCGAAAATTCATCCAGTAAGAAAGAAAGGCAAGCATTACAACGGCAAGGCAGATCACCGGCCGAAGCCTGCAGAACGCACTGGTGCTGAGGTATTTGATATGGTCAAGGATTTGAAAGTCATCTTTGGAAAGGGTCCTGGCGGACAATCAGTTCCGAAGGGAGCTGACGGGCACGCAGCCATGTGGAAGAAGAAATCTATATTCTGGGAGCTAGAATATTGGAAAGTCCTAGAAGTCCGCTCTGCAATCGACGTGATGCACGTTACGAAGAATATTTGTGTGAACCTCCTAAGCTTCTTGGGCGTGTATGGGAAGACAAATGATACAAAGGAAGCACGGCAGGACCAGCAATGTTTGAAAGACCCTGATGACCGGCATCCGGAATGGTTTCAAGGTCGTGCCAGCTACGCTCTGACCAAAGAAGAGAAGGTCATCTTTTTTGAATGCCTGAGCAGTATGAAGGTCCCGTCTGGATTCTCGTCCAATATAAAGGGAATAATAAACATGGCGGAGAAAAAGTTCCAAAACCTGAAGTCTCACGACTGCCACGTGATTATGACGCAATTGCTTCCGATTGCTTTGAGGGGGCTCCTGCCGGAAAATGTTCGAGTAGCCATTGTGAAGCTATGTGCATTCCTCAATGCAATCTCTCAGAAGGTAATCAATCCAGAAGTTCTACCACGGTTACAGAATGATGTGATCCAATGTCTTGTCAGTTTCGAGTTGGTGTTCCCGCCATCCTTCTTCAATATTATGACGCACCTCCTGGTTCACCTAGTCGAAGAGATTTTCATTCTCGGTCCTGTATTTCTACACAATATGTTCCCCTTCGAGAGGTTCATGGGAGTATTAAAGAAATATGTTCGTAACCGTGCTAGGCCAGAAGGAAGCATCGCCAAGGGCTATGGAAATGAGGAGGTAATTGAGTTTTGTGTTGACTTTGTTCCTGACCTTAAGCCGATTGGCCTTCCTCGATCGCGGCACGAGGGGAGACTAAGTGGAAAAGGCACGATCGGAAGGAAATGAACGATATGTATGGACGGCCATTCTCTGACTGAAGCACACCACACTGTACTGACCAATTCCAGCTTGGTGGCTCCGTACTTTGAGAAACACAAGAATATTTTACGCTCGGACAACCCGGGGAAGCCTGAATCCTGGATTAGGAAGGCCCACATGGAGACTTTCGGCAGTTGGTTGAGAAAACATTTAATGAATGACAATGATGTTGTAGATCAGCTGTACATGTTGGCCAAGACACCATCTTCGACTATAACGACTTTCCAAGTGTACGAGATAAATGGGAATACATTTTACACGATCGCCCAAGATAAAAAGAGCACCAACCAAAACAGTGGTGTCCGCTTTGATGCAGCAACCGAGAATGGGCAAAATGTCACATATTATGGTTACATAGAGGAGATATGGGAACTTGACTATGGACCCTCCTTTAAGGTCCCTTTGTTCCGGTGCAAATGGTTCAAGCTAACAGGAGGTGGGGTAAAGGTGGACCAGCAATACGGAATGACAATGGTGGATTTCAACAATCTTGGTTACCTTGACGAACCATTCGTCCTAGCGAAAGATGTCGCTCAGATTTTCTATGTGAAGGACATGAGTAGCAAACCGAGGAAACGGAAAGATAAGAAAACGATTAGTACATCATGCGATGATCCAAAGCGCCACATTGTTCTTTCAGGGAAAAGAAACATCGTGGGAGTGGAGGACAAGACAGACATGTCAGAAGATTATAATATGTTTGCTGAAATTCCGCCCTTCAAAGTGAACACCGACCCAAGCATTAAGTTAAATGATGAGGATGCTCCATGGATACGACACAATCGTAAGCAAGCAGGGACACAAGGGAAGAATTGATGTGTAATAATTTATTGTACCAAACTTTGTATTTGGTCGATGAACTGAATGATGTATCAAACCTTTTGTCAAACCTTCAAGGGATTAGTTTTATTTTTCTGATTTTTTTGATATATAATTGTATTTTTAAGATTTTAAAATGAATTAGTTTTATTTTTCTGATTTTAAAATGAAAAAGGAAGAAGAAGAAAGAAGGAAAATGGAAAAAAACAGAAGAAAAAAACAGAAGAAAAAAACAAATAGAAGAAAAAAGGAAAAACAGAAGAAAAAACAAACAGAAGAAAAACATAAGAAAAAAACAAACAGAAGAAAAACAGAAGAAAAAAGGAAAAAGGAAGAAGGGAAGAAAAAAAAGAAGAAAAACAAGAAAAAGGAAGAAACAAACAGAAGAAAAAAATAGAAGAAAAAAGGAAGAAAAAAACAGAAGAAAAACAAGAATTTAAAATGAACTAGTTTTATTTTCTGATTTTTTTGATATATAATTGTATTTTTAAGATTTTAATAACATAAATAAATAAGTAATTAGAAACTTTAATAGCAAAAATAATTATCATAAAGTAAAATAAATAAGTAATTAGAAACAAAATAAAATAAAATAAATAAGTTTTTTGTTGTAAGTAGAAACAAAACAAAATAAATAAAGCAAAAATGAAAACAGAAAACAGGCAAAAAATAAAAAATATGCCACCTACTGGGCCACCACGGCCTGAATACGACTAGAAACCCATTATTGGGCCAGGATTCAGGCCCGCAGAAAGGCCCAGTAGGCCCACAGGCTAATAGTAACAGAATAGGCCCGTAAGCCTGCATTTGAGAGGAGCTCGAAGTGGTGAGCGCAGCCGCGCTTATAAACCACTGTCGAAGCCTCTCGGCTAGCGAGGTGGGACTAAACATCCCACCGCACCGCGCCAGTGCCAGCACATACCTTTAGTCGCGGTCCGCCACACCAACCGCGACTAAAGGATAGCTTTAGTCGCGGTCCGCCTCCCCAACCGTGACTAAAGGCTCTTCCTGCGCGGGAACGAAAGCGGCGCCAAAACCCTTTAGTCGCGGTTGGTGTGGCGGACCGCGACTAAAGCTATCCTTTAGTCGCGGTTGGTGTGGCGGACCGCGACTAAAGCAGCCCTTTAGTCGCGGTCCGCCACACCAACCGCGACTAAAGGTCTGCCTATATATACTGCATTAGCAGTTTTCGCCACTTCCCATTCTTTTCAGACGCCGAAGCCTCCTGCCCCGACGCCGATCGACGCCGAAGCCCTGCCCCGACGCCGATCGACGCCGACGCCGACGCCCTGCCCCGACGCCGACGCCCTGCCCCCAGTGAGCGCCGCTGCCTCCGCCCCGAGTGAGCGCCGCCGCCGCCCGTGCCCTGCCCTAGCGCGCCGCCGCCGCCGCCGCCCCTGCCCTGCCCTGCCCTTGCCCGCCGCCCCCTGCCCGCCGCCCGCCGCCCCTGGCCCTGCCCCTGGCCGCCGCCCCTGGCCGCCGCCGCCGCCCGCGCGCCGCCCGCTGCCCGCCCTGCCCGCCGCCCCTGCCAAAAAGGAAACAAGAAAAAAAACAAGAAGAAAGAAAAAGGAAGAAGAAAAAAAAGAATACAAAACAAAACCAAAAGAAACAAGAAAAAAAAGGAAGAAGATAAAAGGAAGAAGAAAAAAAGGAAGAAGAAAAAAAGAAAGAAGAAAGAAAGAAGAAAGAAAAAGGAAGAAGAAAAAAAGAAGAAAAAAAAAGGAAGAAGAAAAAAAATGAAAACAAAACAAAACCAAAAGGAAGAAGAAAAAAAGGAAGAAGAAAAAAGGAAGAAGAAAAAAAGAAAGAAGAAAGAAAGAAGAAAGAAAAAGGAAGAAGAAAAAAAGAAAGAAGAAAAAGGAAGAAGAAAAAAAGAAAGAAGAAAGAAAGAAGAAAGAAAGAAGAAAGAAAAAGGAAGAAGAAAAAACAAGAAAGAAAAAGGAAGAAGAAAAAATGAAAACCAAATGAAAACCAAATGAAAACCAAAAGAAAGAAGAAAGAAAAAGGAAGAAGAAAAAAAGTAACTTAAAACTTGATAATTAACAAAAAACCGTAAAATTTGATAATTAACCAAATGGCGAGGGTTATACATGTGTGTTGTCCTCGCCTCCCTCTCCGTGACGCCGTCGTCTGCCGCCCCATCTCGCGCTCTACCACGACACCCTCTCCCACCCCTTCCTCGCCCCCTCCTTTTGCCACCGCCCTTTCGCCACCGCCACCGCCACCGCCCCCCTTCTTCACTTAATTAATTTGTTTTTACTACATGTTTTCAGGACTGACATAATGGCGGACGATAAAGCTGACCGGATTATGGACAACTATGATCCGGACGGTGAAGCACATATGTTCGGCATCATAAACGGCGATATTCTATATGTGCCGACCGGACAAGAAGAAGATGATGTCTCTTCTTATCTGAACCTTGACGGTGAAGATGAAGGGCGCCGTCAGAAAGATGATGCCGAACAAACGTCGATAAACGACGATCTTCAAATGGAAGTAGCAACCACCTCCGGCGCCGAGGTATATATATACATTGAGCCTCTGGTGATACAAACTAACTGATTTGAATAAATATGTGTGTACTAACGTGCGCGACTCTCTTTCTTATTTTAGCCCTCGGCCGGATCGTCGAAACAATCGAGTACGTCGTCAAAGCGTGGCGCAACCAAGACGATGAAACAAGGAGAAATATGCACCATCGAGGTTGTCGACAGTGCAACCGGCAGGCCGCTGGAGCCCCGCAAGAACGCCACCAAGTTTGTCAGCCAATGCGGAGCCGTTGTTAGAGACAACGTCTCGATCACCGTCCAGGAGTGGAATGAGCCAAAGAAGGCACGAATTGCTGGTTTCACTTTTGTCGATAAGAGAACAAAAAAAGATTGCTTCAAGAAGCTTATGGAACATTTCGTTCTACCTCCGGAATACAACAAATTCGATGAGGAGGGTAACAAGATTGAGGAAAACAAGGAGAGGAGGAGGCTAGTCAAACAGTTCGCTCTTCGTAAGATGGCCGACGCATTCCGGAAATTCAAGCAAAATCTAGCCCATGACTTTGTCAAGCAGAACAAGACTCCGGATTTCAAAGGACAATATGAGAAACTGAAACATGATTGGCCAGAATTTGTGAAGCAAAAGAAATCGGAGCAGTTCATTCAAATACCGAAAAAAATAAGGAAAATGCAGCTAAGAAGGAGTACAATCATATTATGGGGCCAGGAGGGTATCGCCTTTGGCAGCCTAGGTTGGAGAAGATGGAGAACGAGCTGAGGGCGCGAGGAATCCGTCCAGGTACGGAGGGATGGGACCCAAGGGCCAAAAGCTGGTGGTACGGGCATGGGGGAACGCTGAACCCGGAGACAGGGGAGTGTGTTTACCAGGGCAAAATAATTAAACCCACCCAAGCCCTTATTGACGCAATGAGGGATGCTCAAGAGGGGAAGATCAAGTTCAACAGAGAGAACGACGCACTGACAAAAGCCCTCGGGAATCCTGAACACGGAGGACGTGTACGAGGCATGGGGCACATTCCGTGGAAAATAGGGTTCCCCCAGAACGATGACCCGTACGGTTACAGAAGCCGTAAGAGAAAGATGGATCGGGAAGCAGATGTTGTGGCGCGGTTGGCATCGGAAATGGATGTGATGAAGAAAACCGTGAGTGTACTAGTAGCCGAAAGAGATGCAGCTTGGGCGCAGCATGAAGATCATCCAGCGGATCTCGGAAGCCAGCAGCGGAGAAGCAGCGTGGCTTCCACGGAGGCCCCACCGGCTGGTGCAGATGCACCGACGATCGAAATTACTGCACCGGAGCCTCTGGTGGTCGAAATTACTGCACCTGAGCCTCCTCGCTACCCCGTGGACGATATAAAGGAGAGGAAAGAATGTCATCTGTATTATCCTATCGGGAACATGTCCATGAAGGTAGCCATCGGCAGTGCTTTACCATGTTTACCTGGAGCACTCCACCACAACAACCCCATTCAAGATGGCTATGCTCGTGTCACGATGGAGGACATAGTCCAAGGGTTTGAGGACCTGGAGATTGACATTGCTACACCTGAAGGGGAGAAAAGACTTGGAGATGTCAAGCGCCATTTCATTCTATGGCAAAAGAAGTTTATCAAGTTTCCAGGCGAGGCGCCAAGGACAACAAGTCCACCCCCCTACGGTGGTGGTGGTGGTGGCGGTGGCGGCGGCGGTGGTGGTGGTGGTGGTGGCGGTTCACCTACACCTCCGTCACGTCAGCCGACGCCTCCCAGTCCACAACGTCCGGCGGGTGATCAGACGCCGCCCCCCAGTCCTCGTCCGGCGGGTGATCAGACGCCGCCCCCCAATCCACCTCCGGCAAAGAAGCAGAAGCAGTCCTGGATTATTAACCCGGACCCTTATGTACCTAAGACCACAAAGGTACCGGAGCCATCACTGAAGCCTCTCCCCACAAGGCCTTGGGAACGTAGTGCCGAGGAAACTGCCGCGGCCGCGACTGCTAATCTTGAGAAATGGAAGGCGGACTGCAAGAAGAAAAGAGAGCCCGAGCCCAAGCCAGTATTTTCTGATGAGCAAAAGAAGTGGGCTAAGTCATTTTTGAGCACACCGTCCCAAGCCGCGAAGAATCTGCCTAAGGACTATGCACGTGAACTTCGTAGGCAGGCACTCATGTTGAAGGAGAAAAAAGAGCGGGCGGATGACCCCGATCCGGAACAAAGTAAACGAGTTGCCCAGCTCGGGGAACAAAGTAAACAATCGATTGCCCCGCTTATAGTGAAAGCCGCCGGTCCGGATGACCCCGATATCATAGCAGCTGCGGCAGCACTTGGATTGACTGTAACGAGTGCCAGAGAACAAGCGGCCAACTTAGGTATTACTCTTCGTGAACTGTTAGGCCTTGATGAGGCGCCAGTGAAGGAGGTAGTAATTACATATGTGAAGAATGGGCCTCTCGTCGAGCCTGCGCAGGAAGAGGATCTACCTCCACAAATGAAAGGTCTGCTGAAATGATACAAGGGTTACATAAAAAATAAAAACGCCAACGAATATATTTATGCGGAAGTTAGATATGAGCATCACTTCAAACATTACTATGTACAAATTCATCTGAGTGAATTGTTCCAGCTTTTCAATCTGCGCGAGCTCGACAAATCTATCATCAGTTGCTACGTTCTGTAAGTGATTTATTTCTACCCCATCTCGTTCATATTGCCTGCACTATATATATGTCCTAACTATATTGTTGTGTCCGCTATTATACATGCAGAATGAAGATTAAGGAATGCAGAGTAAGGAACATCCATGATGTTGGGTTCATTGACCCACACATCGTTAATGGATATGTGTTGCGGCATCACCCCGCCGACATGGAGGCAGACCTGTGGCAGTTTCTTACAAAGCAGGAACTCAAAAGTGATATTCTATTTCCTTACCATTTTGGGTGAGTGTTTCTGTCTTGAGCACATTCTCTTTTGTTTACTCCATGCATGGTATGTGGCCGGCTAATCGATGAGTTATGCATGACGTACTGTGCATGTATCGTGTCCGCAGGTTCCACTGGATTCTGCTAGTAATTAAAGTTGACACCTCAGAATGTCTCGTCCACGACTCTCTGAATATGGATCCAAAGCTTTGGGGCGACCTGAGAAGAATGCTGCAGAAGTAATTATTTTCATTCATTTGCGCTCTATATCGATCGGCCTATTTCGTTCATTTCCTAATATCAAGTAACTAATAACTCTCTTGTTCATTTAATTTTCTTTGCCTCGTAGGGTTTGGAGACGGTTCGTAGATACAAAGGTCGGTGAATTCAAAAAAGAGCTAGAATTCAAAAAGTCAAAGGCTAAGAATGGTGGGGATATTCAGCCAGCGGGGACCAATCTATGTGGATACTATGTCTGTGAGATGATCCGGAGATACACCTCTGAGCGGGTTCCGGGTGATACCAATGCTCAGAGGAATAACCTCCGGATGATGCTTAGTCCAGAAAGAGCATTGGTATCACTCGGAACCCGCTCAGAGGAATAACCTCCGGATGATGCTTAGTCCAGAAGCTCGCTTCCGACCACTTCAAGAGGAACTAGCTGGATGGTTCAGGAGGGAAGTCCTCCATCCTAAAGGAGAACACCATTACGAGGACGTAGAACTTTATATGCATTAAATTATGTATGGAAACTTGTTCAAAATTGTATATGGTCATCCGATGATATTTAATATATACTGTATATTCCTCTTGAATTCTTTTTGGTTCTAATTTCAAATTTGTTTGAAATTGAACATTCATATGCATGTATGTAGTAGCGTAGAATATGTGAAACTCCTTCAAAATTAAAATAAAGCATAAAAGAAATAAAACAATACAAATTAAACAGAAAACAGGTTTAGGGGGGCAGGTTTAGGGGGGGGCTAAAACCCTAAACCTGCGGCGGCCTTTAGTCGCGGTTGGCCAGAAGAACCGCGACTAAAGGTCCTCCGCCCCGACGGCCACCTGGCGCCCACGTGGACGGGCCTTTAGTCGCGGTTCTTAAGCAACCGCGACTAAAGGGGGGGGGCCTTTAGTCCCGCCTGTTTGGTCGCGGTTGCGCAACCGCGACTAATGACAGTTGCGAACCACGACCAAAGGCCCTTTTTCCACCAGTGAAATATAAAAATGTTCACAAATTTCTAAGAAGAGGTCATGGATTAGAAAATGATCACAAATTATAAGAATGTCCATGAATTTTAAAATGATTCATGAATTTGAAAACTTTGTGAATTTAGAATATCCATAAATGTTTTTAAATTTTAGCACATTTAAAAATATTCATGAATATTTAAAATGTTCGTGATTTTTTTGGGAAGTTAAAACCTATTTGAAAAATTTATAGATGTTGCAAATTTGAAAAATGCTAATAATTTCCCCGGGTGGCAGGTTCTCAAACCTTTGATATAATGCAAATAGGTCGTGCGAGGTACTGGATGACACGGCACGACGCGACGGTATTTTTTTATCGAAAAAGGGTTTCCCCGCTTTGTATTCCAAAACAACAATACCGATACATAGACAATGCTGGGGCGAGCAGCACAACAAGCCAAAGAAAAAAGGAAAAGAAAGCAAATGCCAACAACGATAGCTCGACAAAGCGAGGATGACCTGCCACCGCAGCGCCCTCCGGAATCGACCCACCACGATACAAGGCTCCGATCCGCCGCGTACCAAGAAGCACCTCCAAGAAGGAATGCGACGCCGACGACGCTGCTACCCGGACGAGTCCCAGGGTTTCTCCCAGCACGCGGAGGGGAGTAGGGGGTGGATACCACCGACACCCTTCAGGAAGGACTGGTGACACCCTCAGGCGTCGCCGAATCAAAGCTAGAAGACCCGGCAAGGATTTCTCTCGTACGCCATACCACACCGCCCAACCGGACCGGAGCCAACCAGCCAACTCGCGCCCACCAACATGCGCCATCGTGGTCGAGACACCACCCACACCGCCTCACTGAGATCACCACCACGAGGCCAAGAGGACTAGGAGAGAAGCGTCGGGCGACAGGAGTAGCAGCACCGTCGCCGCGCAGGAGGGAGCCACCTCCACCGTCATTGTGAGGGAGGCCTACCAGGCCACCCTTGGCCCAGCCAGGCCCAAATCAGGCCTCCTAAGCCCCGCCGGACACACTACAGCAGGGCGGCAGCAGCGCTGCCAGCACCCCACCGACCAACGTCGCTCCCCCACCTCCCGAAAGTCGCGCCGCAGACCCGCCCAAACCCAGTTGGGGCCCAAAGGGCCCAGATTTGGGCCGAGCGGGCGCCGCCAAGCCGCGCCGCCGTCCAGCCGATCTACCGCGTCGTGCCAGGATGCCCCGCCGCCGAGGAACAACCCCCCCCCCCCCCCCCCCCGAGCCGCTCCGCCCTGCGCCGGAGAGCACCCGAGAGGGGAAAGGCCGGGGAGCCGCCGCCGCCAGCGTCGCCCGAGCCAGGCCTAGCGGCGGGCGCCGACGACGATGGCGGGGAGGGAGGGGTAAGGGGGAGCTGGGGGAAGAGAGACCAGGGCGCGGCCGGTCACCCGTGGGGGCGACGCGGTCGCGAGAGCTATGGGGTGGGGGGGGGGCTTCCAACTTAAAGAGTTTCCCACGGTATTTTTTTTTAGAGAGAACGCGACTGTATATATAGAACTCGTTTTTAGAATAAAAAAAAGCTGGTTTTTTTAGCTTTTACCAAAGTCGGTTGTACTTACCCATGACTCTATTAGATAATCCAAACGTGTTTTTAGGTGGTTACAACCGAAGTCACGTTTATGAAGATCTGATTATCTATGATCGCTCTATCCAAACATCCCTAGTAGATTTCCTACGATTGTACGTTAGAATATCAAGTAGTATTGGTTAATTAGACGGACGTGCGTGAAGGAGATGGAGTCAAACCACCCTGCCTAGAGCCGTCGACGCAAAAAAGAAAACGTCCCACGCGGGCCGGCCTCTCCGTATACATATATATATGCGTGTTCGCTTCAACTACTCTTCTATCAACCGCATCGACCGATCGAGCTCCCGGCATCGATCTATCAATGGCGGACCTCGAGAACCCCAAATCTAATTGTGGAGTCGCCGTGGTGGACATCGAGAACCCCAATCCTAATGGTGGCGTCGTCGTGGCGCCGAAGCCTAGCCGGCATGCGTACTGGGCATGGAACGAAAGGTCAAACACAATCATCAGTGGAAACCCTAATGTCCCCTGTGCCGGCCCGGAGGACGTCGCCGTAGCGGAGCCCATGGAGCGAAGCAGATGGTGGATCTTATGCTCGTGTGAGGTGATCGGCTACTTCACTGCATTTGCCGCTATAATTCTCCTGGGGATCCAAGACTATTGGCCCATGGGCCCTGCGCGTGTCGCAATGATTGTTGTGGGGGCTATAGCTCTGTTTATTGGGGCGTTTAGCTCTCTTTATTGCGGGTTGTTTGGTAAAAGTTAGGGCGAATCTCGCCATTGCATTGCTTCACGAGACTGAAGAGGCACCAAGAGTCATAGATCGCCTAGTCTTCTAAATCCGATCCGCTTCCATCGATGTATATTACATATATCATATCTTAGCAAACAATGTGTGCAATTACCTATTGGGAAAGTCGTTCCCAAATTTATTTATTTGCGTCTCAAGCATCACACGCCTATGCGACCATCCCCCCCCCCCCCCCCCCGCCAAAAGAAACAAGAGTTTTTTTCCTGAAGTAATTGATTACAGTCAGCTAGCACAATCTGTGCAATACGCGGTGGCACATATTGCAGCCAACACGGAGTATTAATATTAGTCTACAAGGAGATATTACTAAACGTAATTGAAATTACTTTTTGCTGAGACCACTTTTAGTGAGAAATCAAATATTCATGATAAATATAAACATATTTATGTGTACTGAGCGATCAAACATTCGTGATAAATATAAGCATATGTAATCATTCATGACAATCATAGCATATGTTGATCATATATATTATGTAGGCAATACGTCCATAATTCTACTAGATTAACACATGCTGTTTCGTATCAGAGCTAATATTCCGCCTAAGATGCTGAGGGCATCTCAAACGCCATCCCATAAAACGGACACACTATTTGTCCGCGGACTTGTCCAGACCAGTCCGCAGAGACTGATATGTGAGCCGGCCATCGAACCATATCCCCTAAATGTTCGCCTTTTTTTCTAGTTCTGTAACACTCAAAATAATTATATAAAATAGCACAATGCATCCTTAAAAATCATGAAAATATAGCTAGTACAACAATAATTAAAATTAGAAAAACCTCAATAGCATTTGACCGAATACTAGTTGGGTATGGTGTCCTCCATGGATGGCATTGGTAAGGGGCATAAGGTACCTGGCTGCGGAAGGATTCTGGTTGGATGTCTGCTTAGTCCAAGGAGGGCAGGCGCGTCGGTGGGGATGCGAGTGACTAAGGATGCCTGGGCAGCGGCTGAATCTTGTTAGTGGCGAGATTGTCGGAGTGCATCATGGGTCCGGTGGAGACCGATGTAGATGAAGAAGTCGGCGATTTCCCCGTTCGGTAGAGCACCAAAGTGGGGTTGTACATTGATTTTAGCTTCGGATCGTGAAGTGGTGGTAGTGGAAAATTGCATGATAACTCTAAGGAGGGTTTCAGAATATTTATGAGCCAGGGGCACAAGTTCAGAAGGGACGTGATGTTTGTGGGACCCACACATCCCAGAAACGAGCCCTGGGCCTAGGGCACATGTGCATGTGTGGTCTGTAGAGCCCTTCCACGTCCAGTCTTGGCCCTGGTGCTCTTCTGGTGCAAAATGTTGTTCTGGATATTCTAGGATTGTCCTGATTTACGGAAATTTGTGCAATTCCCTAAAAACAAAGATATACATACATTCAACTAACCTTTTGTTACCCCTAAAAAGACTAACCTTCTATTACTTTATTAATAGGTTGGTCCAAAATGAACCTATATTTTCATATTGAATTATAATACAACATGCTTAGAAACTGTAGGTATATTAGGACATATCATGTCTCTTTTATCCTTTACGGTGGGTCTAGTAGCTTACCCCAAGTTTCTTATATCATGCTAAGTTGGGGCGAAAGGGGGGGGGGGGGAGGGGTCTAGTAGCGTACCCCAAGTTTCTTATATGATTTTTTAGACGGCAAGCCCTCGTTTTATCTTTTGCATTTTTAGATGGCAACCCCTCGGTTTATCTAGTGTGTGGTTGTGACCGCTAATCTTTACGTCGTCGTATGTACATGACTATGTGATTTTATATTGTTATATTTATTGTGTAAGTTTGTGTGTTACCATTATTATTATATCTTTTTCATTCATATCTATCCACGGTTCTATCTTGCACATATCTCACATGATATTCTTTATACCATGTCACACACACATTTTTGCGCCAAGTAAGTTTTTATTTATACATTTCTCACCATGCACACATGCATTTCTATAGATATGGGGAGGGGGCTCTATGAAACTCTATTTTTTGTATTTTACATTCAAAAGGAAACTATTAAATAATGTAAATATCTTAATTAGGGGAGAGGGGTAGACTCCATATCTAAATAATCCTTGTTATAAGTGATGAGGGAATTCTCCACCGAGTAGGTCCACGGCGACTTAAGGCCCAGCTAGAGGCCCACACCCATGATTGCAAAGGAGCTGATAAACACCAACAGCAGGAGGTTTGTGCATGAGTGTTTCCTTTTCTCTTTGATCGATGTCTACTTTTGTTTCAACCTCAAACACAATTCTTGATCACTTTCACAATCTCATATGCCTAGCTTCCCATATATCAAACTCAACTTCCTACTCCCCCCCCCCTTTAAACCCTTTTTATTAATTTGAGTTGCAATTTTGCTTTCAAATTGAATGTTGCACTTTTCCCCATAAACCACATTTAATGTGTAGGGTTACCTCCTAAATTTTCAACCCATTTAGAGTTCATTTGTATGGGTTTCAAAATACAATCATTTTGAATTAAATTCAACTTGTTTAAATTTTATTTTCTCTAAAAATCCTGAAACCATTTCTTTGTTTTTCATTGTATCAGCTAGGAAGGCCACGACCAATTTTTGTTTGTTTTATCTGCTCAGCATGTGTATGGGAGGAGAGGTATTTTCTTGTGTTCTAGGCTTAGAGCAACTCTAGCAGACCCCGCAAAACGCGTATGCAGTTCGCGCGAAACAGCTTTTGCGGGCCGGCTCGGGCTGGCACAGATGCAGACCCACCAAACGGATCCGTAAAAAAGTATATTCGCGGAATATGCTTTTTACGGGTCGGCTATGCGGGTTCTGCTCTTTGCGCCGCTGCATCCCCGCAAATCATCAGCCCGCAAATCTCAAATCCAACATAGTTCAACAGTCGAAAACAAACTAAATTATTCAAATCATCCGCATTACAAATAATTATTCAAATCACCGTAGCAAACTTAAAATAATGCAATACAAAACTTGTCATGAATACAAATACAAATGAATACAAAAATTAGTCACTGTCCAGCCCTGCCAATGGTGCTCAATGAGATCTTCCTGAAATTGAAAGTGTGTGTCTGCATTTTCAATCTCCTTGTATGTCTGAAGAAAAGCTCTAATGCGGTTTGGGTCTCTAGCTAGTTTGACACGGCTACCCACATTATCGTAAAAGAATTCTAAGTCCATTCCTCTCGCATCTTCAAGAATCATATTGTGCAGGATAACACAGCAAGTCATGATGTTCTTCAGGGGTTTCTTATCCAAAAACGAGCAGGACCTCGGACAATGGCAAACCTAGATTGCAAAACACCGATTGCTCTTTCAATGTCTTTTCGGGCTGCCTCTTGCACCCTTGCAAATTCACATTTTTTTTTGTTTTGGGTTCTTTGATGCTCTTGACAAATGTGCACCAAGGAGGACATATACCATCTGTAAGATAGTACCCCTTTGTGTATTCATGCCCATTGATAGTGTACTTGCAAGCAGGAGCATCACCACTAGCAAGCCTAGCAAACAAATGAGAGCGTTGCAATGAAGGAAATATGCCCTAGAGGCAATAATAAAGTTATTATTTATTTCCTTATTTCCTGATAAATGTTTATTATTCATGCTAGAATTGTATTAACCAGAAACATAATACATGTGTGAATACATAGACAAACAGAGTGTCACTAGTATGCCTCTACTTGACTAGCTCGTTAATCAAAGATGGTTATGTTTCCTAACCATGGACAAAGAGTTGTTATTTGATTAACGGGATCACATCATTAGGAGAATGATGTGATTGACTTGACCCATTCCGTTAGCTTAGCACTTGATCGTTTAGTATGTTGCTATTGCTTTCTTCATGACTTATACATGTTCCTATGACTACGAGATTATGCAACTCCCGTTTACAGGAGGAACACTTTGTGTGCTACCAAACGTCACAACGTAACTGGGTGATTATAAAGGTGCTCTACAGGTGTCCCCGAAGGTACTTGTTGGGTTTGCGTATTTCGAGATTAGGATTTGTCACTCCGATTGTCCGAGAGGTATCTCTGGGCCCTCTCGGTAATGCACATCACTATAAGCCTTGCAAGCATTGTGACTAATGGGTTAGTTGCGAGATGATGTATTGCGGAACGAGTAAAGAGACTTGCCGGTAATGAGATTGAACTAGGTATTGAGATACCGACGATCGAATCTCGGGCAAGTAACATACCGATGACAAAGGGAGCAACATATGTTGTTATGCGGTCTGACCGATAAAGATCTTCGTAGAATATGTGGGAGCCAATATGAGCATCCAGGTTCCGCTATTGGTTATTGACCGGAGACGTGTATCGGTCATGTCCACATTGTTCTCGAACCCGTAGGGTCCGCATGCTTAAGGTTTCGATGACAGTTATATTATGAGTTTATGAGTTTTGATGTACCGAAGGAGCTCGGAGTCCCGGATGAGATCGAGGACATGATGAGGAATCTCGAAATGGCTGAGACGTAAAGATCGATATATTAGATGACTATATTTGGACATCAAAAAGGTTCCGAGTGATTCGGGTATTTTTCGGAGTAACGGAGAGTTATGGGAATTTGCCGGGGAGTATATGGGCCTTGGCCATACGGGAATAGAGGAGAGATGCCAAAAGGAAGGAGGCGCGCGCCCCCCCTCTAGTCCGAATTGGACAAGGGGTGCAGCCCCCTTTTCCTTGTTCCTCTCCTCCTCTTTCCCTCTCTCCAACTCCAACAAGGGAAGGAGGAGTCCTACTCCCGGTGGGAGTAGGACTCCCCCCTTGGCGCGCCCTCCTCCTAGGCCGGCCGCCTCCCCCCTTGCTCCTTTATATACGGGGGCAGGGGGCACCCCATAGACACAACAATTGATCATTGATCTCTTAGCCGTGTGCGGTGCCCCGCTCCACCATAATCCTCGATAATATTGTAGCTGCGCTTAGGCGAAGCCCTGCGACGGTAGAACATCAAGATCGTCACCACACAGTCGTGCTGACGGAACTCTTCCCCGACACTTTGCTGGATCGTAGTCCGGGGATTGTCATCGAGCTGAACGTGTGCAAGAACTCGGAGGTGCTGTAGTTTCGGTGCTTGATCGGTCGGGCCGTGAAGACGTACGACTACATCAACCGCGTTGTCATAACGCTTCCGCTATCGGTCTACGAGGGTACGTAGACAACACTCTCCCCTCTCGTTGCTATGCATCACCATGATCTTGCGTGTGCGTAGGAAATTTTTGAAATTACTACGTTACCCAACAGTGGCATCCGAGCCAGGTTTTATGCGTAGATGCCATATGCACGAGTAGAACACAAGTGAGTTATGGGCGATATAAGTCATACTGCTTACCAGCATGTCATACTTTGGTTCGGCGGTATTGTTGGATGAAACGGCCCGGACCGACATTACGCGTACGCTTACGCGAGACTGGTTCTACCGACGTGCTTTGCACACAGATGGCTGGCGGGTGTCAGTTTCTCCAACTTTAGTTGAACCGAGTGTGGCTACGCCCGGTCCTTGCGAAAGTTAAAACAGCACCAACTTAACAAACTATCGTTGTGGTTTTGATGCGTAGGTAAGAACGGTTCTTGCTCAGCCCATAGCAGCCATGTAAAACTTGCAACAACAAAGTAGAGGACGTCTAACTTGTTTTTGGAGGGCATGTTGTGATGTGATATGGTCAAGACGTGATGAGATATAAGTTGTTTATTGAGATGATCATGTTTTGTTGAAGTTATCGGCAACTGGCAAAAGCCTTATGGTCGTCTCTTTATTGAATAAGATGCAAAGCGCCAAATAATTGCTTTACTTTATCGCTATGCGATAGCAATAGTTGCAAGAGCAATAGTTGGCGAGACGTCCATGTGACGACACATCGATATAGATCAAGATGATGGAGATCATGGTGTCATGCCGGTGACGATAGAGATCATGATGGTACTTTGGAGATGGAGATCAAAGACACGAGATGATGATGGCCATATCATGTCACATATTTTGATTGCATATGATGTTTATCTTTTATACATCTTATCTTGCTTTGATTGACGGTAGCATTATAAGATGATCTCTCACTAAATTTCAAGATAAAAGTGTTCTCCCTGAGTATGCACTGTTGCCGAAGTTCGCCGTGCCCAGACACCACATGATGATCGGGTGTGATAAGATCTACGTCCATCTACAACTGGTACAAGCCAGTTTTGCACACGCAGAATACTCAGGTTAAACTTGACGAGCCTAGCATATGCAGATATGGCCTCGGAACACTGAGACCGAAAGGTCGAGCGTGAATCATATAGTAGATATGATCAACATATTGATGTTCACCATTGAAAACTACTCCATTTCACGTGATGATCGGTTATGGTTTAGTTGATTTGGATCACGTGATCACTTAGATGATTAGAGGGATGTCTATCTAAGTGGGAGTTCTTAAGTAATATGATTAATTGAACTTTAATTTATCATGAACTTAGTCTTGGTAGTATTAGCATATCTATGTTGGTAGATCAATAGCTCGCGTTGTTGCTTCCCTATGTTTTATATATGTTCCTAGAGAAAACTAAGTTGAAAGATGTTAGTAGAAATGATGCGGATTGGATCCGTGATTTGAGGTTTATCCTCATTGCTGCACAGAAGAATTATGTCCTTCATGCACCGCTAGGCGACTGACCTATTGCAAGAGCAGATGCAGACGTTATGAACGTTTGGCTAGCTCAATATGATGACTACTTGATAGTTTAGTGCACCATGCTTAACGGCTTAGAATCAGGACTTCAAAGACGTTTTGAACGTCATGGACCATATGAGATGTTCCAGGAGTTGAAGTTACTATTTCAAGCAAATACCCTAGTTGAGAGATATGAAGTCTCCAACAAGTTCTATAGCTAAAAGATGGAGGAGAATAGCTCAAGCAGTGAGCATGTGCTCAGATTGTCTGGGTACTACAATCGCTTGAATCAAGTGGGAGTTAATCTTCCAGATAAAATAGTGATTGACAAAATTCTCTAGTCACCATCACCAAGTTAGTAGAACTTCGTGATGAACTATAATATGCAAGGGATGACGAAAGTAATTCCCAAGCTCTTCGTGATGCTGAAATCGACGAAGGTAGAAATCTAGAAAAACATCAAGTGTTGATGGTTAACAAGACCACTAGTTTCAAGAAAAGGGCAAACGAAAGAAGGGGAACTTCAAGAAGAACGGCAAACAAGTTGCTTCTCAAGTGAAGAAGCCCAAGTCTGGACCTAAGCCTGAGACTGAGTGCTTCTACTGCAAAGGGACTGGTCACTGGAAGCGGAACTGCCCCAAGTATTTGGCGGATAAGAAGGATGGCAAAATGAACAAAGGTATATTTGATATACATGTTATTGATGTGTACTTTACTAGTGTTTATAGCAACCCCTCAGTATTTGATACTAGTTCAGTTGCTAAGATTAGTAACTCGAAACGGGAGTTGCAGAATAAACAGAAACTAGTTAAAGATGAAGTGACGATGTGTGTTGGAAGCAGTTCCAAGATTGATATGATCATCATCGCACACTCCCTATACTTTCGGGATTAGTGTTGAACTTAAATAAGTGTTATTTGGCGTTTACGTTGAGCATGAATATGATTTGATCATGTTTATTGCAATACGGTTATTCATTTAAGTTAGAGAATAATTGATGTTCTGTTTACAGGAATAAAACCTTCTATGGTCATACACCCAATGAAAATGGTTTGTTGGATCTCGATCGTAGTAATACACATATTCATAATATTGAAGCCAAAAGATGCAAAGTTAATAATGATAGTGCAACTCATTTGTGGCACTGCCGTTTAGGTCATATTGGTGTAAAAGCGCATGAAGAAACTCCACGCTGATGGGATTTTTGAATCACTTGATTATGAATCACTTGATGCTTGCGAACCATGCCTTATGGGCAAGATGACTAAAGACTCCGTTCTCCGGAACAATGGAGCGAGCAACTGACTTATTGGAAATAATACATACTGATGTATGCGATCCGATGAGTGTTGAAGCTCGCGGCGGGTATCGTTATTTTCTGACCTTCACAGATGCTTTGAGCAAATATGGGTATATCTGCTTGATGAAACATAAGTCTGAAACATTTGAAAAGTTTAAAGAATTTCAGAGTGAAGTGGAAAATCATCGTGACAAGAAAATAAGGTTTCTACGATCTGATCACGGAGACAAATATTTGAGTTACGAGTTTGGTCTTCAATTAAAACAATGTGGAATAGTTTCACAAATTCGTGCCACCTGAAACACCACAGCATAATGGTGTGTACGAACGTCATAACCGTACTTTATTGGATATCGTACAATCTATGATGTTTCTTACCGATTTACCACTATCGTTTTGGGGTCATGCATTAAAGACAGCTGCATTCACGTAAAAAAGGGGCACCATCTAAGTCCGTTAAGATGACACAATATGAATTGTGGTTTGGCAAGAAACCAAAGTTGTCGTTTCTTAAAGTTTGGGGTTGCAATGCTTATGTGAAAAAGTTTCATCCTGATAAGCTCATACCCAAATCGGAGAAATGTGTCTTCATAGGATACCCAAAGGAGAAAGTTGGGTTCACCTTCTATCATAGATCTGAAGGCAAGACAAGCCATAGAAAATAAATGGATCTTCAAGAGGAAGACGGACGTTGATAGTAGTGTTACTATCTACAAAGCTAGACTTGTCGAAAAAGGTTTTTGACAAAGTTCAAGGTGTTGACTACGATGAGATTTTCTCACTCGTATCGATGCTTAAAGTCTGCCCGAATCATGTTAGCAATTGCCGCATTTTATGAAATCTGGCAAATGGATAACAAAACTGCAATCCTTAATGGATTTCTTAAAGAAGAGTTGTATATGATGCTACCAGAAAGTTTGGTCGATCCTAAAAGTGCTACCAAAATGTGCAAGCTCCGGCGATCCATCTATGGACTGGTGCAAGCATCTCGGAGTTGAAATATACGCTTTGATGAGTTGATCAAAGCATATAGTTTTATACAGACTTGCGGTGAAGCCTGTATTTACAAGAAAGTGAGTGGGAGCACTACAACATTTCTGGTAAGTATATGTGAATGACATATTGTTGATCGGAAATAATGTAGAATTATTATGCAAAGCATAAAGGAGTGTTTGAAAGGAGTTTTTTCAAAGAAAGACCTCGGTGAAGCTGCTTACATATTGAGCATCAAGATCTATAGAGATGGATCAAAACGCTTGATAAGTTTTTTCAATGAGTACATACCTTGAGAAGATTTTGAAGTAGTTCAAAATGGAACAGTCAAATAAAGAGTTCTTGCCTGTGTTACAAGGTGTGAAATTGAGTAAGACTCAAAGCCCGACCACGGCAGAAGATAGAAAGAGAATGAAAGTCATTCCCTATGCCTCAGCCATAGGTTCTATAAAGTATGCCATGCTATGTACCAGATCTATTGTATACCTTACACTGATTTTGGCAAGGGAGTAAAATAGTGATCTAAGAGTAGATCATTGGACATCGGTCAAAATTATCCTTAGTGGAATAAGGATATGTTTCTCGATTATGGAGGTGACGAAAGTTTCGTCGTAATAGGGTTACGTCGATACAAGTTTTGGCACTGACCCGGATGACTCTAAATCTTCATCTGGATACATATTGAAAGTGGGAGCAATTAGCTAAAGTAGCTCCGTGCAGAGCATTGTAGACATAGAAATTTGCAAAATACATACGGATCTGAATTTTGGCAAACCCATTGAATAAGCTTCTCTCACAAGCAAAACATGATCACACCTTAGTACTCTTTGGGTGTTAATCACATAGAATGTGAACTAGATTACTGACTCTAGTAAACCCTTTGAGTATTGGTCACATGACGATGTGAACTATGGGTGTTAATCACATGGTGATGTGAACTATTGATGTTAAATCACATGGCGATGTGATCTAGATTATTGACTCTAGTGCAAGTGGGAGACTGAAGGAAATATGCCCTAGAGGCAATAATAAAGTTATTATTTATTTCCTTATTTCATGATAAATGTTTATTATTCATGCTAGAATTGTATTAACAAGAAACATAATACATGTGTGAATACATAGACAAACAGAGTGTCACTAGTATGCCTCTACTTGACTAGCTCGTTAATCAAAGATGGTTATGTTTCCTAACCATGGACAAAGAGTTGTTGTTTGATTAACGGGATCACATCATTAGGAGAATGATGTGATTGACTTGACCCATTCCGTTAGCTTAGCACTTGATCGTTTAGTATGTTGCTATTGCTTTCTTCATGACTTATACATGTTCCTATGACTATGAGATTATGCAACTCCCGTTTACCGGAGGAGCACTTTTTGTGCTACCAAACGTCACAACATAACTGGGTGATTATAAAGGTGCTCTATAGGTGTCTCAGAAGGTACTTGTTGGGTTGGCGTATTTCGAGATTAGGATTTGTCACTCTGATTGTCGGAGAGGTATCTCTCGACCCTCTCGGTAATGCACATCACTTAAGCCTTGCAAGCATTGCAACTAATGAGTTAGTTGCGAGATGATGTATTACAAAACGAGTAAAGATACTTGCTGGTAACGAGATTGAACTAGGTATTGAGACACCGACGATCGAATCTCGGGCAAGTAACATACCGATGACAAAGGGAGCAACATATGTTGTTATGCAGTCTGACCGATAAAGAACTTCGTAGAATATGTGGGAGCCAATATGAGCATCCAGGTTCCGCTGCTGGTTATTGACCGGAGACGTGTCTCGGTCATGTCTACATTGTTCTCGAACCCGTAGGGTCCGCATGCTTAAGGTTTCGATGACAGTTATATTATGAGTTTATGAGTTTTGATGTACCGAAGGAGTTGGGAGTCCCGGATGAGATCGGGGACATGACGAGGAGTCTCGAAATCGTCGAGACATAAAGATCGATATATTGGACGACTATATTCGGACATCAGAAAGGTTCCGAGTGATTCGGGTATTTTTCGGAGTACCAGAGAGTTATGGGAATTCGCCGGGGAGTATATGGGCCTTATTGGGCCATACGGGAATAGAGGAGAGAGGCCAAAAGGAAGGAGGCGTGCCCCCCCCTCTGGTCCGAATTGGACAAGGGGTGCAACCCCCTTTTCCTTGTTCCTCTCCTCCTCTTTCCCTCTCTCCTACTCCAACAAGGGAAGGAGGAGTCTTACTCCCGGTGGGAGTATGACTCCCCCCTTGGCGCGCCCTCTTCCTAGGCCGTCCGCCTCCCCCCTTGCTCCTTTATATACGGGGGCAGGGGGCACCCCATAGACACAACAATTGATCATTGATCTCTTAGCCGTGTGCGGTGCCCCCCTCCACCATAATCCTTGATAATATTGTACGGTGCTTAGGCGAAGCCCTGCGACGGTAGAACATCAAGATCGTCACCACACCGTCGTGCTGACGGAATTCTTCCCCGACACTTTGCTGGATCGGAGGCCGGGCATCGTCATCGATCTGAACGTGAGCAAAAACTCGGAGGTGCCGTAGTTTCGGTGCTTGATCGGTCGGGCCGTTAAGACGTACGACTACATCAACCGCGTTGTCATAACGCTTCCGCTTCGGTCTACGAGGGTACGTAGACAACACTCTCCCCTCTGGTTGCTATGCATCACCATGATCTTGCGTGTGCGTAGGAAATTTTTGAAATTACTACGTTCCCCAACAGTGGCATCCGAGCCTAGGTTTTTATGGTTTGATGTTATATGCAGGAGTAGAACACAAGTGAGTTGTGGGCGATATAAGTCATACTGCTTACCAGCATGTCATACTTTGGTTCGGCGGTATTGTTGGATGAAGCGGCCCGGACCGACATTACGCGTACGCTTACGCGAGACTGGTTTTACCGCCGTGCTATGCACACAGGTGACTAGCGGGTGTCAGTTTCTCCAACTTTAGTTGAACCGAGTGTGGCTACGCCCGGTCCTTGCGAAGGTTAAAACAGCAACAACTTGACAAACTATTGTTGTGGTTTTGATGCGTAGGTAAGATTGGTTCTTGCTAAGCCCGTAGCAGCCACGTAAAACTTGCAACAACAAAGTAGAGGACGTCTAACTTGTTTTCGCAGGGCATGTTGTGAGTTGATATGGTCAAGACGTGATGAGATATAAGTTGTTGTATATGTTTTATTGAAGTTATCGGCAACTGGCTAAAGCCTTATGGTTGTCTCTTTATTGTATAAGATGCAAGCGCCAAATAATTGCTTTACTTTATCGCTATGAGATAGCAATAGTTGCAAGAGCAATAGTTGGCGAGATGACCATATGACGACACATTGATATAGATCAAGATGATGGAGATCATGGTGTCATGCCGGTGACGATGGAGATCATGACGATGCTTTGGAGATGGAGATCAAAGGCGCAAGATGATCATGGCCATATCATGTCACATATTTTGATTGCATGTGATGTTTATCTTTTATACATCTTAATTTGCTTAGTTCGACGGCAGCTTTATAAGATGATCCCTCACTAAATTATCATAGTAAAAGTGTTCTCCCTGAGTATGCACCGTTGCGAAAGTTCTTCGTGCTAAGACACCACGTGATGATCGGGTGTGATAGGCTCTACGTTCAAATACAACGGGTGCAAAACAGTTGCACACGGGGAATACTCAGGTTTAACTTGACGAGCCTAGCATATAACAGATATGGCCTCGGAACACGGAGACCGAAAGGTCGAGCGTGAATCATATAGTAGATATGATCAACATAGTGATGTTCACCATTGAAACTACTCCATCTCACGTGATGATCGGACATGGTTTAGTTGATTTGGATCACGTGATCGCTTAGAGGATTAGAGGGATGTCTATCTAAGTGGGAGTTCTTAAGTAATATGATTAATTGAACTTAAATTTATCATGAACTTAGTCCTGGTAGTATTTTGAAAATTATGTTGTAGATCAATAGCTCGCGTTGTTGCTTCCCTGTGTTTATTTTGATATGTTTCTAGAGAAAATTGTGTTGAAAGATGTTAGTACCAATGATGCGGATTGGATCCGTGATCTGAGGTTTATCCTCATTGCTGCATAGAAGAATTATGTCCTTGATGTACCGCTAGGTGACAGACCTATTGCAGGAGCAGATGCAGACGTTATGAACGTTTGGCTAGCTCAATATGATGACTACTTGATAGTTTAGTGCACCATGCTTAACGGCTTAGAATCGGGACTTCAAAGACGTTTTGAACATTATGGACCATATGAGATATTCCAGGAGTTGAAGTTAATATTTCAAGCAAATAACCGAGTTGAGAGATATGAAGTCTCCAACAAGTTCTATAGTTAAAAGATGGAGGAGAATCGCTCAACTAGTGAGCATGTGCTCAGATTGTCTGGGTACTACAATCTCTTGAATCAAGTGGGAGTTAATCTTCCAGATAAAATAGTGATTGACAGAATTCTCTAGTCACCATCACCAAGTTAGTAGAACTTCATGATGAACTATAACATGCAAGGGATAACGGAAACAATTCCCAAGCTCTTCGTGATGCTGAAATCGACGAATGTAGAAATCAAGAAAAAGATCAAGTGTTGATGGTTAACAAGACCACTAGTTTCAAGAAAAGGGCAAAGGGAAGAAGGGGAACTTCAAGAAGAACAGCAAGCAAGTTGCTGCTCAAGTGAAGAAGCCCAAGTTTGGACCTAAGCCTGAGACTAAGTGCTTCTACTGCAAAGGGACTGGTCACTGGAAGCGGAACTACCCAAGTATTTGGCGGATAAGAAAGGATGGCAAAGTAAACAAAGGTATATTTGATATACATGTTATTGATGTGTACTTTACTAGTGTTCATAGCAACCCCTTAGTATTTGGTACTAGTTCAGTTGCTAAGATTAGTAACTTGAATCGGGAGTTGCAGAATGAACAGAGACTAGTTAAGGGTGAGGTGACGATGTGTGTTGGAAGTAGTTCCAAGATTGATATGATCATCATCGCACACTCCCTATACTTTCGGGACTTTCGGGATTAGTGTTGAACCTAAATAAGTGTTATTTGGTTTTTGCGTTGAGCATGAATATGATTTGATCATGTTTATTGCAATACGGTTATTCATTAAAGTCAAAGAATAATTGTTGTTCTGTTTACATGAATAAAACCTTCGATGGTCATACACCCAATGAAACAAGTTCGTTGGATCTCGATCGTATAGATACACATATTCATAACATTGAAACCAAAAGATGCAAAGTTAATAATGATAGTGCAACTTATTTGTGGCACTGCCGTTTAGGTCATATTGGTGTAAAGCGCATGAAGAAACTCCATGCTGATAGGCTTTTGGAATCACTTGATGCTTGCGAACCATACCTTATGGGCAAGATGACTAAAACGCCGTTCTCCGGAACAATGAAGCAAGTAACAGATTTGTTGGAAATCATACATACTGATGTATGTGGTCCGATGAATATTAAGGCTTGCAGCAGGTATCATTATTTTCTGACCTTCACAGATGATTTGAGCAGATATGGGTATATCTACTTGATGAAACATAAGTCTGAAACATTTGAAAAGTTCAAAGAATTTCAGAGTAAAGTGGAAAATCATCGTGACAAGAAAATAAAGTTTCTACGATCTGATCGCGGAGACAAATATTTGAGTTACGAGTTTGGTCTTCAATTAAAACAATGTGGAATAGTTTCACAAACTCATGCCACCTGGAACACCACAGCATAATGGTGCGTCCGAACGTCATAACCGTACTTTATTGGATATAGTACAATCTATGATGTCTCTTACTGATCTACCACTATCGTTTTTGGGATTATGCATTAAAGACAGCTGCATTCACGTTAAAAAAGGGGCACCATCTAAAGTACGTTGAGACGACACAATATGAACTATGGTTTGGCAAGAAACCAAAGTTGTCGTTTCTTAAAGTTTGGGGTTGCGATGCTTATAAGAAAAAGTTTCATCATGATAAGCTCAAACCCAAATCGGAGAAATGTGTCTTCATAGGATACCCAAAGGAGACAGTTGGGTACACCTTCTATCACAGATCCGAAGGCAAGACATTCGTTGCTGAGAATGGATCCTTTCCAGAGAAGGAGTTTCTCTCGAAAGAAGTGAGTGGGAGGAAAGTAGAACTTGATAAGGTAATTGTACCTTCTCCTTATTGGAAAGTAGTTCATCGCAGAAATCTGTTCATGTGACTACTACACCAATTAGTGAGGAAGCTAATGCTGATGATCATGTTACTTTAGATCAAGTTACTACCGAACCTCGTAGGTAAACCAGAGTGAGATCCGCACCAGAGTGGTACGGTAATCCTGTTCTGGAGGTCATGTTACTTGACCATGACGAACCTACGAACTATGAGGAAGTGATGATGAGCCCGGATTCCACGAAATGGTTTGAGGCCATGAAATCTGAGATGGGATCCATGTATGAAAACATAGTATGGACTTTGGTTGACTTGCCCGACGATCGGCAAGCAATTGAAAATAAATGGATCTTCAAGAGAAAGATGGACGCTGATAGTAGTGTTACTATATACAAAGCTAGAATTGTCGCAAAAAGGTTTTCGACAAGTTCAAGATGTTGACTATGATGAGAGTTTCTCACTCGTATCTATGCTTAAAGTCTGTCTGAATCATGTCAGCAATTGCCGCATTTTATGAAATCTGGCTAATGGATAACAAAACTGCAATCCTTAATGGATTTATTAAAGAAGAGTTGTATATGATGCACCAGAAAGTTTTGTCAATCCTAAAGGTGCTAACAAAATATGCAAGCTCCAGCGATTCATCTATGGACTGGTGCAAGCATCTCGGAATTGGAATATACGCTTTGATAAGTTGATCAAAGCATATAGTTTTATACAGACTTACGGTGAAGCCTGTATTTACAAGAAAGTGAGTGGGAGCACTACAACATTTCTGATAAGTATATGTGAGTGACATATTGTTGATCGGAAATAATGTAGAATTATTCTGCAAAGCATAAAGGAGTGTTTGAAAGGAGTTTTTCAAAGAAAGACCTCAGTGAAGCTGCTTACATATTGAGCATCAAGATCTATAGAGATAGATCAAAACGCTTGATAAGTTTTTTCAATGAGTACATACCTTGACAAGATTTTGAAGTATTTCAAAATGGAACAGTCAAAGAAAGAGTTCTTGCCTGTGTTACAATGTGTGAAATTGAGTAAGACTCAAAACCCGACCACGGCAGAAGATAGAAAGAGAATGAAAGTCATTCCCAATGCCTTGGCCATAGGTTCTATAAAGTATGCCATGCTGTGTACCAGATCTGTTGTATACCCTACACTGATTTTGGCAAGGGAGTACAATAGTGATCTAGGAGTAGATCACTGGACAACGGTCAAAATTTATCCTTAGTGTAATAAGGATATGTTTCTCGATTATGGACGTGACAAAAAGGTTCGTCGTAAAGGGTTACATCGATGCAAGTTTTTGACACCGATCTGGATGACTCTAAGTCTCGATCCAGACACATATTGAAAAGTGGGAGAAATTAGCTAAAGTAGCTCCTTGCAGAGCATTATTGACATAGAAATTTGCAAAATACTTACGGATCTGAATGTGACACACCCGTTGACTAAAATTATCTCACAAGAAAAACATGATCACACCTTAGTACTCTTTGGGTGTTAATCGCATAGCGATGTGAACTAGATTAGTGACTCTAGTAAACCCTTTGGGTGTTGATCACATATCGATGTGAACTATGGGTGTTAATCACATGGTGATGTGAACTATTGCTGTTAAATCACATGGCGATGTGAACTAGATTATTGGCTCTAGTGCAAGTGGGAGACTGAAGGAAATATGCCCTAGCGGGAATAATAAAGTTATTATTTATATCCTTATATCATGATAAATGTTTATTATTCATGCTAGAATTGTATTAACAGGAAACATAATACATGTGTGAATACATAGACAAACAGAGTGTCACTAGTATGCCTCTACTTGACTAGCTCGTTGATCAAAGATGGTAAAGTTTCCTTGCTATAGACATGATTTGTCATTTGATTAACGGGATCACATCATTACGAGAATGATGTGATTGACATGACCCATTCCGTTAGCTTAGCACTCGATCGTTTAGTATGTTGCTATTACTTTCTTCATAACTTATACATGTTCCTATGACTATGAGATTATGCAACTCCCGTTTACCGGAGGAACACTTTGTGTTCTACCAAACTTCACAACGTAACTGGGTGATTATAAAGGTGCTCTACAGGTGTCTCCGAAGGTACTTGTTGGGTTGGCGTATTTCGAGATTAGGATTTGTCACTCCGATTGTCGAAGAGGTATCTCTGGGCCCACTCGGTAATGCACATCACTTAAGCCTTGCAAGCATTACAACTAATGAGTTAGTCGCGGGATGATGTATTACGGAACGAGTAAAGAGGCTTGCCGGTAACGAGATTGAACTAGGTATTGAGATACCGACGATCGAATCTCGGGCAAGTAACATACCGATGACAAAGGGAACAACGTATGCTGTTATGCGGTCTGACCGATAAAGAACTTCGTAGAATATGTAGGAGCCAATATGAGCATCCAGGTTCCGCTATTGGTTATTGACCGGAGACATGTCTTGGTCATGTCTACATTGTTCTCGAACCGTAGGGTCCGCACGCTTAACGTTACGATGACAGTTATATTATGAGTTTATGAATTTTGATGTATCGAAGGAGTTCGGAGTCTCGGATGAGATCGGGGACATGACGAGGAGTCCCGAAATGGTCGAGACGTAAAGATCGATATATTGGATGACTATATTCGGACATCGGAAAGGTTCTAAGTGGTTCGGGTATTTTTCGGAGTACCGGGGAGTTACGGGAATACGGGGGAGAAGTATTGGGCCTTATTGGGCCATACGGGAAAGAGAGAGGGGCTGCCTAGGGCAGGCCGCGCGCCCCCCAAGGCCTAGTCCGGATTGTACTAGGGGGAGGGGCTGCGCCCCCTCCTTCTTTCCCTTCTCCTTTCCCCTTCCTTGTTTCCTACTCCTACTACATGGAAGGACTCCTAGTTGGACTAGGAAAGGGGGAATCCTACTCCCGGTGGGAGTAGGACTCCCTAGGGCGCGCCATAGAGAGGGCCGACCCTCCCCTCCTCCACTCCTTTATATACGGTGGCAGGGGGCACCCCATAGACACACAAGTTGATCTTCGTGATCGTTCCTTAGCCGTGTGCGGTGCCCCCCTCCACCATATTCCACCTCGGTCATATCATTGCGGTGCTTAGGCGAAGCCCCGCATCGGTAGTACATCAAGATCGTCACCACGCCGTCGTGCTGACGGAACTCTTCCCCGAAGCTTTGCTGGATCGGAGCCCGGGGAGCTACATCTAGTTGAACGTGTGCCAAGAACTCGGAGGTGCCGGAGTAACGGTGCTTGGATCGGTTGGACCGGGAAGACGTATGACTACTTCCTCTATGTTGCGTCAATGCTTACGCTTCGGTCTACGAGGGTACGTAGACAACACTCTCCCCTCTCGTTGCTATGCATCACCATGATCTTGCGTGTGCGTAGGAATTTTTTTGAAATTACTACGTTCCCCAACAATGCTGTGATGTGATATGGTCAAGACGTGATGAGATATAAGTTGTTTATTGAGATGATCATGTTTTGTTGAAGTTATCGGCAACTGGCAAAAGCCTTATGGTCGTCTCTTTATTGCATAAGATGCAAGCGCCAAATAATTGCTTTACTTTATCGCTATGCGATAGCAATAGTTGCAACAGCAATAGTTGGCGAGACGTCCACGTGACGACACATTGATATAGATCAAGATGATGGAGATCATGGTGTCATGCCGGTGACGATAGAGATCATGATGGTACTTTGGAGATGGAGATCAAAGACACAAGATGATGATGGCCATATCATGTCACATATTTTGATTGCATATGATGTTTATCTTTTATACATCTTATCTTGCTTTGATTGACGATAGCATTATAAGATGATGTCTAACTAAATTTCAAGATAAAAGTGTTCTCCCTGAGTATGCACCGTTGCCAAAGTTCGTCGTGCCCAGACACCACGTGATGATCGGGTGTGATAAGCTCTACGTCCATCTACAACGGGTACAAGCCAGTTTTGCACACGCAGAATACTCAGGTTAAACTTGACGAGCCTAGCATATGCATATATGGCCTCGGAACACTGAGACCGAAAGGTCGAGCGTGAATCATATAGTAGATATGATCAACATATTAATGTTCACCATTGAAAACTACTCCATTTCAAGTGATGATCGGTTATGGTTTAGTTGATTTGGATCACGTGATCACTTAGATGATTAGAGGGATGTCTATCTAAGTGGGAGTTCTTAAGTAATATGATTAATTGAACTTTAATTTATCATGAACTTAGTCTTGGTAGTATTAGCATATCTATGTTGGTAGATCAATAGCTCGCGTTGTTGCTTCCCTATGTTTTATATATGTTCCTAGAGAAAACTAAGTTGAAAGATGTTAGTAGAAATGATGCGGATTGGATCCGTGATCTGAGGTTTATCCTCATTGCTACACAGAAGAATTATGTCCTTCATGCACCGCTAGGCGACTGACCTATTGCAGGAGCAGATGCAGACGTTATGAACGTTTGGCTAGCTCAATATGATGACTACTTGATAGTTTAGTGCACCATGCTTAACGGCTTAGAATCGGGACTTCAAAAAAGTTTTGAACGTCATGGACCATATGAGATGTTCCAGGAGTTGAAGTTACTATTTCAAGCAAATACCCTAGTTGAGAGATATGAAGTCTCCAACAAGTTCTATAGCTAAAAGATGGAGGAGAATAGCTCAAGCAGTGAGCATGTGCTCAGATTGTCTGGGTACTACAATCGCTTGAATCAAGTGGGAGTTAATCTTCCAGATAAAATAGTGATTGACAAAATTTTCTAGTCACCATCACCAAGTTAGTAGAACTTTGCGATGAACTATAATATGCATGGGATGACGAAAGTAATTCCCAAGCTCTTCGTGATGCTGAAATCGACGAAGGTAGAAATCTAGAAAAACATCAAGTGTTGATGGTTAACAAGACCACTAGTTTCAAGAAAAAGGGCAAAGGAAAGAAGGGGAACTTCAAGAAGAACGGCAAACAAGTTGCAGCTCAAGTGAAGAAGCCCAAGTTTGGACCTAAGCCTGAGACTGAGTGCTTCTGTTGCAAAGGGACTGGTCACTGGAAGCGGAACTGCCCCAAGTATTTGGCGGATAAGAAGGATGGCAAAATGAACAAAGGTATATTTGATATACATGTTATTGATGTGTACTTTACTAGTGTTTATAGCAACCCCTCAGTATTTGATACTAGTTCAGTTGCTAAGATTAGTAACTCGAAATGGGAGTTGCAGAATAAACAAAAACTAGTTAAGGATGAAGTGACGATTTGTGTTGGAAGCAGTTCCAAGATTGATATGATCATCATCGCACACTCCCTATACTTTCGGTAGTGTTGAACCTAAATAAGTGTTATTTGGCGTTTGCGTTGAGCATGAATATGATTTGATCATGTTTATTGTACACGGTTATTCATTTAAGTTAGAGAATAATTGTTGTTCTGTTTACAAGAATAAAATCTTCTATGGTCATACACCCAATGAAAATGGTTTGTTGGATCTCGATCGTAGTAATACACATATTCATAATATTGAAGCCAAAAGATGCAAAGTTAATAATGATAGTGCAACTCATTTGTGGCACTGTCGTTTAGGTCATATTGGTGTGAAAGCGCACGAAGAAACTCCATGCTGATGGGATTTTGGAATCACTTGATTATGAATCACTTGATTCTTGCGAACCATGCCTAATGGGCAAGATGACTAAAGACTCCGTTCTCCGTAACAATGGAGCGAGCAACTGACTTATTGGAAACAATACATACTGATGTATGCGATCCGATGAGTGTTGAAGCTCGCGGCGGGTATCGTTATTTTCTGACCTTCACAGATGATTTGAGCAAATATGGGTATATCTGCTTGATGAAACATAAGTCTGAAACATTTGAAAAGTTTAAAGAATTTCAGAGTGAAGTGGAAAATCATCGTGACAAGAAAATAAGGTTTCTACGATCTGATCACGGACACAAATATTTGAGTTACGAGTTTGGTGTTCAATTAAAACAATGTGGAATAGTTTCACAAATTCCTGCCACCTGGAACACCACAGCATAATGGTGTGTCCGAACGGCATAACCATACTTTATTGGATATCGTACAATCTATGATGTTTCTTACCGATTTACCACTATCGTTTTGGGGTCATGCATTAAAGACAACTGCATTCAAGTTAAAAAGGGGCACCATCTAAGTCTGATGAGACGACACAATATGAATTGTGGTTTGGCAAGAAACCAAAGTTGTCGTTTCTTAAATTTTGGGGTTGCGATGTTTATGTGAAAAAGTTTCATCCTGATAAGCTCAAACCCAAATCGGAGAAATGTGTCTTCATAGGATACCCAAAGGAGAAAGTTGGGTACACCTTCTATCATAGATCTGAAGGCAAGACATTCGTTGCTAAGAATGGATCCTTTCTAGAGAAGGAGTTTCTCTCGAAAGAAGTGAGTGGGAGGAAAGTAGAACTTGATAAGGTAACTGTACCTGCTCCCTTATTGGAAAGTTGTTCATCATAGAAATCTGTTCCTGTGACTACTACACCAATTAGTGAGGAAGCTAATGATGATGATCATATAACTTCAGATCAAGTTACTACCGAATCTCATAGGTAAACCAGAGTGAGATCCGCACCAGAGTGGTACGGTAATCCTGTTCTGGAAGTTATGTTACTAGACCATGACGAACTTGTGAACTATGAGGAAGCGATGATAAGCCCAAATTCCGCGAAATGACTTGAGGCCATGAAATCTGAGATGGGATCCATGTATGAGAACAAAGTGTGGACTTTGGTTGACTTTCCCGATGATCGGCAAGCCATAGAAAATAAATGGATCTTCAAGAGGAAGACGGATGTTGATCGTAGTGTTACTATCTACAAAGCTAGACTGGTCAAAAAAGGTTTTTGACAAAGTTCAAGGTGTTGACTATGATGAGATTTTCTCACTCGTATCGATGCTTAAAGTCTGTCCGAATCATGTTAGCAATTGCCGCATTTTATGAAATCTGGCAAATGGATAACAAAACTGCAATCCTTAATGGATTTCTTAAAGAAGAGTTGTATATGATGCAACCAGAAAGTTTTGTCGATCCTAAAAGTGCTAACAAAATGTGGAAGCTCCAGCGATCCATCTATGGACTGGTGCAAGCATCTCGGAGTTGGTCAAAGCATATAGTTTTATACAGACTTGCGGTGAAGCCTTTATTTACAAGAAAGTGAGTGGGAGCACTACAACATTTGTGATAAGTATATGTGAATGACATATTGTTGATCGGAAATAATGTAGAATTATTCTGCAAAGCATAAAGCAGTGTTTGAAGGAGTTTTTTCAAAGAAAGACCTTGGTGAAGCTGCTTACATATTGAGCATCAAGATCTATAGAGATAGATCAAAACGCTTGATAAGTTTTTTCAATGAGTACATACCTTGACAAGATTTTGAAGTAGTTCAAAATGGAACAGTCAAAGAAAGAGTTCTTGCCTGTGCTACAAGGTTTGAAATTGAGTAAGACTCAAAGCCCGACCACGGCAGAAGATAGAAAGAGAATGAAAGTCATTCCCTATGCCTCAGCCATAGGTTCTATAAAGTATGTCATGCTATGTACCAGATCTATTGTATACCTTACACTGATTTTGGCAAGGGAGTACAATAGTGATCTAGGAGTAGATCACTGGACATCAGTCAAAATTATCCTTAGTGGAATAAGGATATGTTTCTCGATTATGGAGGTGACAAAAGGTTCGTCGTAATAGGGTTACGTCGATACAAGTTTTGGCACTGACCCGGATGACTCTAAATCTTCATCTGGATACATATTGAAAGTGGGAGCAATTAGCTAAAGTAGCTCCGTGCAGAGCATTGTAGACATAGAAATTTGCAAAATACATACGGATCTGAATTTTGGCAGACCCATTGAATAAGCTTCTCTCACAAGCAAAACATGATCACACCTTAGTACTCTTTGGGTGTTAATCACATAGAATGTGAACTAGATTACTGACTCTAGTAAACCCTTTGAGTATTGGTCACATGACGATGTGAACTATGGGTGTTAATCACATGGTGATGTGAACTATTGATGTTAAATCACATGGCGATGTGATCTAGATTATTGACTCTAGTGCAAGTGGGAGACTGAAGGAAATATGCCCTAGAGGCAATAATAAAGTTATTATTTATTTCCTTATTTCATGATAAATGTTTATTATTCATGCTAGAATTGTATTAACCAGAAACATAATACATGTGTGAATACATAGACAAACAGAGTGTCACTAGTATGCCTCTACTTGACTAGCTCGTTAATCAAAGATGGTTATGTTTCCTAACCATGGACAAAGAGTTGTTGTTCGATTAACGGGATCACATCATTAGGAGAATGATGTGATTGACTTGACCCATTCCGTTAGCTTAGCACTTGATCGTTTAGTATGTTGCTATTGCTTTCTTCATGACTTATACATGTTCCTATGACTATGAGATTATGCAACTCCCGTTTACCGAAGGAACACTTTGTGTGCTACCAAACGTCACAACGTAACTGGGTGATTATAAAGGTGATCTATAGGTGTCTCAGAAGGTACTTGTTGGGTTGGCGTATTTCGAGATTAGGATTTGTCACTCCGATTGTCGGAGAGGTATCTCTCGACCCTCTCGGTAATGCACATCACTTAGGCCTTGCAAGCATTGCAACTAATGAGTTAGTTGCGAGATGATGTATTACAGAACGAGTAAAGAGACTTGCTAGTAACGAGATTGAACTAGGTATTGAGATACCGACGATCGAATCTCGGGCAAGTAACATACCGATGACAAAGGGAGCAACATATGTTGTTATTTGGTCTGACCGATAAAGATCTTCGTAGAATATGTGGGAGCCAATATGAGCATCCAGGTTCCGCTGCTGGTTATTGACCGGAGACGTGTCTCGGTCATGTCTACATTGTTCTCGAACCCGTAGGGTCCGCATGCTTAAGGTTTCGATGACAGTTATATTATGAGTTTATGATTTTTGATGTACCGAAGGAGTTGGGAGTCCCGGATGAGAGCGGGGACATGACAAGGAGTCTCGAAATCGTCGAGACATAAAGATCGATATATTGAACGACTATATTCGGACATCGGAAAGGTTCCGAGTGATTTGGGTATTTTTCGGAGTACCGGAGAGTTATGGGAATTCGCCGGGGAGTATATGGGCCTTATTGGGCCATACGGGAATAGAGGAGAGAGGCCAAAAGGAAGGAGGCGCCCCCCCCCTCTGGTCCGAATTGGACAAGGGGTGCAGCCCCCTTTTCCTTGTTCCTCTCCTCCTCTTTCCCTCTCTCCTACTCCAACAAGGGAAGGAGGAGTCTTACTCCCGGTGGGAGTATGACTCCCCCCTTGGCGCGCCCTCTTCCTAGGCCGTCCGCCTCCCCCCTTGCTCCTTTATATACGGGGGCAGGGGCACCCCATAGACACAACAATTGATCATTGATCTCTTAGCCGTGTGCGGTGCCCCCGTCCACCATAATCCTCGATAATATTGTAGCGGTGCTTAGGCGAAGCCCTGCGACGGTAGAACATCAAGATCGTCACCACGCTGTCGTGCTGACGAAACTCTACCCCGAGACTTTGCTGGATCGGAGTCCGGGGATCGTCATCGAGCTGAACGTGTGCAAGAATTCGGAGGTGCCGTAGTTTCGGTGCTTGATCGGTCGGGCCGTGAAGACGTACGACTACATCAACCGCGTTGTCATAACACTTCCGCTATCGGTCTACAAGGGTACGTAGAAAACACTCTCCCCTCTCGTTGCTATGCATCACCATGATCTTGCGTGTGCGTAGGAAATTTTTGAAATTACTACGTTACCCAACATGCAACACATTGATATCATTGAGTGTGCCGGGCATACCAAAAAAGCAATGCCAAATCCATAAATCCTCGGATGCTACGGCCTCTAGCACAATTGTCGCTTCACGAGACTTGCCACAATACATTCCTTGCCAAGTCTTGGGGCAATTTTTCCAATTCGAATGCATACAATCAGTGCTACGTTGCATCCCACGCCAACCTCTCCTCTCATTAGCTGCCATCAATTTCTTTGTGTCATCTTCATTTGGTGCCCGAAGATACTCGGGACCGAAGACACGGACAATCACTTTCGCAAATCTACGCACAGACTCAATTGTGCTATCTTCACCAATGCGAAGATACTCATCGGCATAGTTAGCCGGAACGCCATATGCAATCACCCGCATAGCTGCGGAGATTTTTTGATATGCACTATATCCCTTTAAGCCCATGGCATTCCTTCTCTGAGTGAAATACCGACAATTTGCCTCGCAAGCTTCAACAATTTTCACAAAAAGGGATCTGCGCATTCGGTACCTTATGCGAAAGAGGTATGCATATGTAGGATTCTCCGAAAAATAATCTTGCATCAACATCTCATTTCCATGATGGCGATTCCGCGGAATGCACAAACGCCCGACAGTAGATCCTCGCCTCCTCTTTCGGTACTCATCTTCATGCCCTTCACGGCAAGCGCCATGACCAATGTTTGCTGCCGAAAGGTCGCAAGCATGGTCTCCACATCCGAGTCGTCCGAATCGGACGAATCGGATAGCAAGAACTTCTCGCACGGGGTCAACTCCATCTACACGCACGCCGGCGCATCAATCTACTACACAGCTCGTGAAAATCACAAAAAAGGGACTAACCGGTGGCGAGTGATCCTGGGCGGCGGCGAGGGTGGTGCGCTCGGCGGTGGTCGATCCGGGCGGCGGCGGCGACAGGGGGCGGCTCTTCTCGCCGGATCCGGAGGGGCGGTGCAGCGGCTCGACGCGGGAGGGTGTGGGGCGGCCCCGCGGAGCGATTCTGCCCGCGAATATGGCCGGAATCGCCGGCGGGGGGCGGGCGGAAGTAAGGGTGGGTGGCGGCGAAAGGAAGGGGGAAATGATCGCGGGCTGAAACTGTTGGGGAACGTAGCAATTTCAAAAAAATTCCTATGCACACGCAAGATCATGGTGATGCATAGCAACAAGTGGGAGAGTGTTGTCCACGTACCCTCGTAGACCGAAAGCGGAAGCGTTAGCACAACGCGGTTGATGTAGTCGTACGTCTTCACGATCCGACCGATCAAGTACCGAATGCACGGCACCTCCGAGTTCAGCACACGTTCAGCTCGATGACATCCCTCGAACTCCGATCCAGCTGAGTATTGAGGGAGAGTTTCGTCAGCACGAAGGCGCGGTGACGATGATGATGTTCTACTGACGCAGGGCTTGGCCCAAGCACCGCTACAGTATTATCGAGGTGGACTATGGTGGAGGGGGCACCGCACACGGCTAAAAGATCAACAGGTCAATTGTTGTGTCTCCAAGGGGTGCCCCATCCCCGTATATAAAGGAGTGGAGGAGGGGGAGGGCCGGCCCTCTCTATGGCGCGCCCTAGGAGGAGTCCTACTCCCACCGGGAGTAGGATTCCCCCCCTTCCAAGTAGTACGAGTAGGAGTCAAGGAAAGGGGAGAGAGAAGAGAAGGAAGGAGGGGGCGCAGCCCCTCCCCCTAGTCCAACTCGGACTAGGCCTTGGGGGGGGGCGCCCATCCTCTCCTCTCTTTTTCTCCTAAAGCCCAATAAGGCCCATATACTCCCCGACGAATTCCCATAACTCTCCGGTACTCCGAAAAATATCCGAATCACTGGGAACCTTTCCGATGTCCGAATATAGTCGTCCAATATATCGATCTTTACGTCTCGACCATTTCGAGACTCCTCGTCATGTCCCTGATCTCATCCGGAACTCCGAACTACCTTCGGTACATCAAAACTCATAAACTCATCATATAACCGTCATCGAAACTTTAAGCGTGCGGACCCTACGGGTTCTAGAACTATGTAGACATGAATGAGACACGTCTCCGGTCAATAAACAATAGCGGAACCTGGATGCTCATATTGGCTCCCACATATTCTACGAAGATCTTTATCGGTCAGACCGCATAACAACATACGTTGTTCCCTTTGTCATCGGTATGTTACTTGCCCGAGATTCGATCGTCGGTATCTCAATACCTAGTACAATCTCGTTAACGGCAAGTCTCTTTACTCGTTCCGCAATACATCATCTCGCAACTAACCCATTAGTCACAATGCTTGCAAGGCTTATAGTGATGTGCATTACCTAGAGGGCCCAGAGATACCTCTCCGACAGACGGAGTGACAAATCCTAATCTCGAAATATGCCAACCCAACAAGTACCTTCGGAGACACCTGTAGATCACCTTTATAATCACCCAGTTACGTTGTGACGTTTGGTAGCACACAAAGTGTTTCTCCGGCAAACGGGAGTTGCATAATCTAATAGTCATAGGAACATGTATTATGTTTCCGGTTAATACAATTCTAGCATGAATAATAAACATTTATCATGAAATAAGGAAATAAATAATAATTTTATTATTGCCTCTAGGGCATATTTCCTTCAGTCTCCCACTTGCACTAGAGTCAATAATCTAGTTCACATCGCCATGTGATTTAACACCAATAATTCACATCACCATGTGATTAACACCCATAGTTCACATCGTCATGTGACCAACACCGAAAGGGTTTACTAGAGTCAATAATCTAGTTCACATCGCTATGTGATTAACACCCAAAGAGTACTAAGGTGTGATCATGTTTTGCTTGTGAGATAATTTTAGTCAACGGGTCTGTCACATTCAGATCCGTATGTATTTTGCAAATTCTATGTCTACAATGCTCTGCACGGAGCTACTCTAGCTAATAGCTCCCACTTTCAATATGTATCCAGATTGAGACTTAGAGTCATCTGGATTAGTGTCAAAAACTTGCATCGACGTAACCCTTTCTGATGAACCTTTTGTCACCTCCATAATCAAGAAACATATCCTTATTCCACTAAGGATAATTTTGACCGTTGTCCAGTGATCTACTCCTAGATCACTATTGTACTCCCTTGCCAAACTCAGTGGTAGGGTATACAATAGATCTGGTACACAGCATGGCATACTTTGTAGAACCTATGGCTGAGGCATAGGGAATGACTTTCAATCTTTTTCTACCTTCTGTCGTGGTCGGGCTTTGAGTTCTACTCAATTTCACACCTTGTAACACAGGCAAGAACTCTTTCTTTGACTGTTTCATTTTGAACTACTTCAAAATCTTGTCAAGGTATGCACTCATTGAAAAAACGTATCAAGCGTCTTGATCTATCTCTATAGATCTTGATGCTCAATATGTAAGCAGCTTCACTGAGGTCTTTCTTTGAAAAACTCCTTTCAAACACTCCTTTATGCTTTGCAGAATAATTCTACATTATTTCCGATCAACAATATGTCATTCACATATACTTATCAGAAATGTTGTAGCGATCCCACTCACTTTCTTGTAAATACAGGCTTTACGGCAAGTCTGTATAAAACTATATGCTTTGATCAACTCATCAAAGTGTATATTTTAACTCCGAGATGCTTGCACCAGTCCATAGATGGATCGCTGGAGCTTGCACATTTTGTTAACACCTTTAGGATGGACAAAACCTTCTGGTTGCATCATATACAACTCTTCTTTAATAACTCCATTAAGGAATGCAGTTTTGTTTATTCATTTGCCAGATTTCATAAAATGCGGCAATAGCTAACATGATTCGGACAGATTTAAGCATAGATACGAGTGAAAAACTCTCATCGTAGTCAACACCTTGAACTTGTCGAAAACCTTTTTGCGACAATTCTAGCTTTGTAGATAGTAACACTACTATCAGGGTCCGTCTTCCTCTTGAAGATCCATTTAATCTCAATGGATCGCCGATTATTTGGGCAAGTCAATCAAAGTCCATACTTTGTTCTCATACATGGATCACATCTCAGATTTCATGGCCTCAAACCATTTCGCGGAATCTGGGCTCATCATCGCTTCCTCATAGTTCGTAGGTTCGTCATGGTCAAGTAACATGACCTCCAAAATAGGATTACCGTATCACTCTGGTGCGGATCTCACTCTGGTTGACCTACGAGGCTCGGTAGTAGCTTGATCTAAAGTTACATGATCATCATAATTAGCTTCCTCACTAATTGGTGTAGGAGTCACAGGAACAGATTTCGGTGATGAACTACTTTCCAATAAGGGAGCAGGTACAGTTACCTCATCAAGTTCTACTTTCCTCCCACTCACTTCTTTCGAGAGAAACTCCTTCTCTAGAAAGGATCCATTCTTAGCAACGAATGTCTTGCCTTCGGATCTGTGATAGAAGGTGTACCCAACTGTCTCCTTTGGGTATCCTATGAAGACACATTTCTCCGATTTGGGTTTGAGCTTATCAGGATGAAACTTTTTCACATAAGCATCGCAACCCCAAAATTTAAGAAACGACAACTTTTGTTTTCTTGCCAAACCAAAGTTCATAAGGTGTCGTCTCAACGGATTTAGATGGTGCCATATTTAACGTGAATGCAGCTGTCTCTAATGCATAACCCCAAAACGATAGTGGTAAATCGGTAAGGGACATCATAGATTGCACCATATCTAATAAAGTACGGTTACGATGTTCGGACACACCATTACGCTGTGGTGTTCCAGGTGGAGTGAGTTGCGAAACTATTCCGCATTGTTTCAAATGAGGACCAAACTCATAACTCAAATATTCTCCTCTACGATCAGATCGTAGAAACTTTATTTTCTTGTTACGATGATTTTCCACTTCACTCTGAAATTATATGAACTTTTCAAATGTTTTAGACTTATGTTTCATCAAGTATATATACTCATATCTGCTTAAATCATCTGTGAAGGTGATAAAATAACGATACCCGCCGCGAGCCTCAACACTCATCGGACCGCATACATCAGTATGTATTATATCCAATAAGTCAGCTGCTCGCTCCATTGTTCCGGAGAACTGAGTTTTAGTCATCTTGCCCATGAGGCATGGTTCGCAAGAATCAAGTGATTCATAATCACCTGATTCCAAAAGCCCATCAGCATGGAGTTTCTTCATGCGCTTTACACCAATATGACCTAAACGGCAGTGCCACAAATAAGTTGCACTATCATAATTAACTTTGCATCTTTTGGCTTCAATATTATGAATATGTGTATCACAAACAATCGAGCTCCAACAAACCATTTTCATTGTGTGTATGACCATAGAAGATTTTATTCATGTAAATTGAACAACAATTATTCTCTAACTTAAATGAATAACCGTATTGCAATAAACATGATCAAATCATATTCATGCTCAACGCAAACACCAAATAACACTTATTTAGGTTCAACACTAATCCTGAAAGTGTAGGGAGCGTGCGATGATGATCATATCAATCTTGGAACCACTTCCAACACACATCGTCACTTTACCCTTAACTAGTCTATGTTCATTCTGCAACTCCCGTCTCGAGTTACTACTCTTAGCAACTGAACCAATATCAAATACCGAGGGGTTGCTACGAACACTAGTAAAATACACATCAATAATATGTATATCAAATATACCTTTGTTCACTTTGCCATCCTTCTTATGCGCCAAATACTTGGGCAGTTCCGCTTCCAGTGACTAGTCCCTTTGCAGTAGAAGCACTTAGTCTCAGACTTAGGTACAGACTTGGGTTTTTCACTTGAGTAGCAACTTGCTTGTCGTTCTTCTTGAAGTTTCCATTCTTCCCTTTGCCCTTTTCTTGAAACTAGTGGTCTTGTCAACCATCAACACTTGATGCTTTTCTTGATTTCTACCTTCATCGATTTCAGCATCACGAAGAGCTTGGGAATCGTCTCCGTTCATCACGAAGTTCTAGTAACTTGGTGATAGTGACTAGAGAACTCTGCCAATCACTATCTTATCTGAAAGATTAACTCCCACTTGATTCAAGTGATTGTAGTACTCAGACATTCTGAGCACATGCTCACTAGCTGAGCAATTCTCCTCCATCTTGTAGGCAAAGTACTGTCAGAGGTCTCATACCTCTCGACACGGGCATGAGTACGAAATACAAATTTCAACTCTTGGAACATCTTATATGTTCCGTGGCGTTTCAAAAAACGTCTTTGAAGCCTCAATTCTAAGCTGTAAAGCATGGTGCATTAAACTATCAAGTAGTCATCATACCGAGCTTTTGTCAAAACGTTCATAACGTCTGCATCTGCTCCTGCAATAGGTCTGTTACCTAGCGGTGCATCAAGGACATAATTCTTCTGTGCAGCAATGAGGATAATCCTCAGATCACGGATCCAATCCGCATCATTGCTACTAACATCTTTCAACATAGTTCTTCTCTAGGAACAACAAAATAAACATAGGGAAGCAACAACGCGATCTATTGATCTACAACATAGATATGCTAATACTACCAGGACTAAGTTCATGATAAATTTAAGTTCAATTAATCATATTACTTAAGAACTCCCACTTAGATAGACATCCCTCTAATCCTCTAAGTGATCACGTGATCCAAATCAACTAAACCATAACCGATCTTCACGTGAAATGGAGTAGCTTTCAATGGTGAACATCATTATGTTGATCATATCTACTATATGATTCACGCTCGACCTTTCGGTCTCAGTGTTCCGAGGCCATATCTGCATATGCTAGGCTCGTCAAGTTTAACCTGAGTATTCTGCGTGTGCAAAACTGGCTTGCACCCATTGTAGATGGACGTAGAGCTTATCACACCCGATCATCACGTGGTGTCTGGGCGCGATGAACTTTGGCAACAGTGCATACTCAGGGAGAACACTTTTATCTTGAAATTCAGTGAGAGATCATCTTATAATGCTACCGCCAATCAAAGCAAGATAAGATGCATAAAAGATAAACATCACATGCAATCAATATAAGTGATATGATATGGCCATCATCATCTTGTGCTTGTGATCTCCATCTCCGAAGCACCGTCATGATCACCATCGTCACCGGCGTGACACCTTGATCTCCATCGTAGCATCGTTGTCGTCTCGCCAATCTTATGCTTCTACGACTATCGCTACCGCTTAGTGATAAAGTAAAGCATTACACGGCGATTGCATTGCATACAATAAAGCGACAACCATATGGCTCCTGCCAGTTGCCGACAACTCGGTTACAAAAAATGATCATCTCATACAATAAAATTTAGCATCATGTCTTGACCATATCACATCACAACAAGCCCTGCAAAAACAAGTTAGACGTCCTCTACTTTGTTGTTGCAAGTTTTACGTGGCTGCTACGGGCTTTAGCAAGAACCGTTTTTACCTACGCATGAAAACCACAACGATAGTTTGTCAAGTTGGTGTTGTTTTAACCTTCGCAAGGACCGGGCGTAGCCACACTCGGTTCAACTAAAGTTGGAGAAACTGACACCCGCCAGCCATCTGTGTGCAAAGCATGTCGGTAGAACCAGTCTCGCATAAGCGTACGCATAATGTCAGTCCGGGCCGCTTCATCCAACAATACCGCCAAACCAAAGTATGACATGCTGGTAAGCAGTATGACTTATATCACCCACAACTCACTTGTGTTCTACTCGTGCATATGACATCTATGCATAAAACCAGGCTCGGATGCCACTGTTGGGGAACGTAGTAATTTCAAAAGATTTCCTACGCACACGCAAGATCATGGTGATGCATAGCAATGAGTGGGGAGAGTGTTGTCCACGTACCCTCGTAGACCGAAAGCGGAAGCGTTAGCACAACGCGGTTTATGTAGTCGTACGTCTTCACGATCCGACCGATCAAGTACCGAACGCACGGCACCTCCGAGTTCAGCACACGTTCGGCTCGATGACGTCCCTCAAACTCCGATCCAGCCGAGTGTTGAGGGAGAGTTTCGTCAGCACGACGACGTGGTGACAATGATGATGTTCTACCGACGTAGGGCTTCGCCTAAGCACCGCTACAGTATTATCGAGGTGGACTATGGTGGAGGGGGCACCGCACACGGCTAAAAGATCAACAGATCAATTGTTGTGTCTCCAAGGGGTGCCCCCTCCTCGTCTATAAAGGAGTGGAGGAGGGGTAGGGCCGGCCCTCTCTATGGCGTGCCCTAGGAGGAGTCCTACTCCCACCGGGAGTAGGATCCTCCCCCCCCCCCCCTTCCAAGTAGTAGGAGTAGGAGTCAAGGAAAGGGGAGAGAGAAGAGAAGGAAGGAGGGGGCGCAGCCCCTCCCCCTAGTCCAATTCGGACTAGGCCTTGGGGCGCCCAACCTCTCCTCTCTCTTTCCCCTAAATCCCAATAAGGCCCATATACTCCCCGGCGAATTCCCGTAACTCTCCGGTACTCCGAAAAATACCCGAATCACTCGAAACCTTTCCGATGTCCGAATATAGTCGTCCAATATAACGATCTTTACGTCTCGACCATTTCGAGACTCCTCGTCATGTCCCTGATCTCATCCGGAACTCCGAACTACCTTCGCTACATCAAAACTCATAAACTCATCATATAACCGTCATCGAAACTTTAAGCATGCGGACCCTACGGGTTCGAGAACTATGTAGACATGACCGAGACACGTCTCCGGTCAATAAACAATAGCGGAACCTGGATGCTCATATTGGCTCCCACATATTCTACGAAGATCTTTATCGATCAGACCGCATAACAACATACGTTGTTCCCTTTGTCATCGGTATGTTACTTGCCCGAGATTCGATCGTCGGTATCTCAATACCTAGTACAATCTCGTTAACGGCAAGTCTCTTTACTCGTTCCGCAATACATCATCTCGCAACTAACCCATTAGTCACAATGCTTGCAAGGCTTATAGTGATGTGCATTACCGAGAGGGCCCAGAGATACCTCTCGGACAATCGGAGTGACAAATCCTAATCTCGAAATACGCAAACCCAACAAGTACCTTCGGGGACACCTGTAGAGCACCTTTATAATCACCCAGTTACGTTGTGACGTTTGGTAGCACACAAAGTGTTCCTCCAGTAAACGGGAGTTGCTTAATCTCATAGTCATAGGAACATGTATAAGTCATGAAGAAAGCAATAGCAACATACTAAACGATCAAGTGCTAAGCTAACGGAATGGGTCAAGTCAATCACATCATTCTCCTAATGATGTGACCATGTTAATCAAATGACAACTCATGTCTATGGCTAGGAAACATAACCATCTTTGATCAACGAGCTAGTCAAGTAGAGGCATACTAGTGACACTCTGTTTGTCTATGTACTCACACATGTATTATGTTTCCGATTAATACAATTCTAGCATGAATAATAAACATTTATCATGAAATAAGGAAATAAATAATAACTTTATTATTGCCTCTAGGGCATATTTCCTTCAGAAATGTCCCTCCCGCCAACTGCTTCTCTGTGATGCAGGGCACCGCAGCCGCGAGGGGGAAACCCGCGTTTTCCCGGTTGGGGCCGGAAATTTGCCGCGCCCCCTAAAAATTTTTGCGGGCCGGGGCAGGATGCGGGGTCTGGTCGGGCAGGCTTTTCGGCCCGTACCCGCATTTTGGCGGTTATTTTGCGGGTCGGGGGCGGATGCGGGGTCTGCTAGAGTTGCGCTTACTTCACGTGGCAAGAAGAGTTTGCTTGCTCGCTATAGGTTGTTTCTTCATGACTTGCATTTTTATACGGGCTGTCGGTTGTGGCTTCTGCTTCTTGTTGTCATTTTTATTTTTTCCGTTCATTGTTCTTCTTTGTAAATTTGTGGAATTTGTGAGCGTGGGTATTGTTCAAAAACTAAAGCTTTTTGCCGTATGAATTGATACAAGGAGAAAGCATCTAGCATCTTTATTGTGTGTCTCGGATGTAGCTTTTTGAGGTGTTTTATTCATTTATTTTTCACATGTGTATTTAACTAAGTATCAGTTTATTCGGTGATTGTTTGATCAGCGTGTCATGAAATAAATTTGGGAATGACTTTGACAACAAATTGAAGATGTTATTTGCTGTGATATAATGCACGATAAATCAATGGGGGAGTGAATTTAGATGAGTAGATCTATGACTCTTCGTGCCTGTTCATCAGCCTCCTCGGCGAAACCTATAGCGAGACTCATGATAAAGCTCCCCAAACATGTTGCAGTACAAAAAGCTATAACGCCCACAACAACCAGGGCGACATGGGCAAGGCCCGTCGGCCGAAAGTGGACCTGCAGGAGAATAGCGGCGACAATTGCGAAGAAGAAGGTGACCACGCCCCAGAACCATAAAAAACAGTATCTGCTTCGCTCAACGGGCTCCGCGACCGCGACATCCTCCGCGTCGGCGCCGTTTGGGTTTCCGCGTATGATGGCGACCAACCTCTCCTTCCATGCCCAGAAAGCATGCCGGCTCGGCTCCGGCGCTGGGACGACCTCGCCATTAGAGTTGGGGTTCTCGATGTCAGCCATTGATGGCCAGGTAGATGGATGTGCAGAGCTAGATTGATCAACGAGAAAAATTGTTTGATGACACAGTACACGTGATTAGGATACATAAATATATGTCCTGTATATACGTAGTGGCCGGCAGGATTGGAGTTTATAATTAAGGGGCTGGTCGGGAATTATTATTTTTACCAATCTCCAACTTGAATTTGATTCGATCTTTGGGTAGGTGGTTAGGGCGGTTTGAGTCCATCTCCCACACGAAGTTAGTAAAAAAGAAATCTGATTCAGTACAAAACTAGTTACGTGCATGCATATACTCAAGAACCACAGGGAGCACACTTGGATCGAGCAGTACTATGACATGCAGCGCGAGATACATGCCGTTTCAGACAACGTGTGTGGTCTGGTGGGATGGAAATGTTCGCTTGTGAAACAGAAATGGCATACCGTGCCTTTACAACCACGTCCTTGTCCGCCATGAGAACATTGTAGTGTGTTTTTTTTTTGTGGGGAGAACATTGCGGTGTTGATGCACCCTTGTCTGGTGCGGATAAGGTCTGGTGTCGGTGGTCGCCAGTACCGACAAAGGATGGTTAGAGGGGTCGCCATGGACAACATAGGAGGCAAGGCGGCTCTAGCAGGGCGGCATGGCGAGGCTGTGCATGGCGGGGCCAGCACGCAAAAATGATCAAAGCAACAAAGTTTTTTAACCAATATGTGGGCGATGCTGATCGGCCGACTGACATGAGAAAAAATCCTCCTCTTCCAAGCCATTGGATTCGCACAGTACAGTCTGTTTGATCAACTGTTCAGTGCGACCTGTCGGTTTGCAAAATAGACCATGCTGAGGTCGTTGCTTGCAATATACGCCATGTTGCGCTCGACGACCTGTGTCGCAGGTAAATGTTTGCAATATGACCCATGTTGCAATCACCTTCAGCTTGCATAAGTTGCAACATGGCCATGTTGCGGTGACCCATTGCGACATGAATCTTGTTGCAGTCACCAATTGCAATATAAATCACGCCAGCAGCAACGACGGCAACACCTCTACCTTGCAGAACCCATGCGGTGAGCTGTGACTTTCGTTGCGTTGCACTGCTCCTCTCCGGATAAGTTGTGCTGCCAAAGGGTAGCACGCGGTGCCGCTACTGCAGCAATTAACATACGGTGGGCTCACATAACCCAATAGCTTCCGTTTTGATTGCTCTGCTGCTCCCTTCGTGCTCCGCTCGGCTCATTTTTCCTTTACTGTGGAAATGGTCAATTCAACAAAAACTAGCTGCTGCTAGTTCAGGGAAAACCGACCTAGTTTTTTAATAGATTTCAAAATTCTTGTGCATTAATAAATGTCGACAATTTAGAAAATGTTCACAATTTTCTAAAAGAAGTTAATGGATTCAAAAAGTGATCATGAATTTTAAAAATAATTATGAACTGTAAATGGTTCATGATTTTGAAAACCTTTCATAATTGAAAAGGATCCATCTGTAGGGGTTTCTGAATCTTCAAGAAATTGAAAATATCCATAAAATTTCAAAATGTTGATGATATTTTAAATAAATTGGGAATTTAAAAGAATAGTTACAAAGTTTACTAAATGCTGTAAATTTTTAAAGATCTCATAAATTTCTATTTTTTGTGAAATTTGGAAATGTTCATTATCTTTACAAAAATATTCATGATATATTTAAGAAAAGGCAGTCATGGATTTATAAAATATGAAAATAGAATACCTAAAGAGAAAGAGAAGGAAACAAAGTATTAGGACGAAAAACATGTTATATAACCTGAATAAAAGAAACAGGAAAACAGAAAAAAGACGAAAAGGTTGAATTGCACAAAGATAGGTCGGTAAAAAAAATGTCGCAAACCGAACCCTACACTTTACAGCTGGTCGCCCCTTTCTAGCTTTCCTACGATTGTACGTTACAGTCTACGTTACAGCTGGGTTAGTTAGACGGACGTATGTCCAGGAGATGGGGTTAAACTACCCTCCATGCAAAAAAAAATGCAAAAGAAAAAAAAAACATATGGGGCCGGCCTCTGCGTATACATAATGGACAGCACTAGGCATCAGACTACTGATGTTTTGCTACCTATCAGACTACTCCGTGGCCGTCGGATGCAGACATGATGAGTGGTGGATAAGACACGGTTGCATGCAGGCCATCTCACGTGGAACTTTCCAAATTAGAAACCAATCACCCTGCCATTAATTGCGAGTAATTAATGTACGATTTTCCGTTTGAGTGCTTCCGCTAATTACTCACAATTGCTGTGGTTTTGAAAACTAATAGCAGATTTTAGGGAAATAAATTAATTACTTGCCAAATTATTTCCCAACGTCATGAAGCATATTTTGCTTCTATGATTTGTCCACGTTGCTTCCGACCCAGCTGAAGCTTGCTTCGATCTAAAGGACTGCGAAAGAAATTAGCTTCCAGTATATATAGTCACAATATTCCTTATTTATGTTGCCCCAGGACCCAATAATCACGTGCTTCCATTTTCATTTCGGACATGTTCGTAAGATAAACATTCTTCCAGCACTATGAACCCTGCTTCAGAATTTCTACTATGAAGCACATGTGATTGTATTTGGAAGCATAATCTCATGATGGTTGAAAACATGTCACATGTAATATTGATGCATTTTGTGTGTCGGTGAGCCGTTGGAAACATAGTTTGTAACTTTTGAAGCATGAACAGAGTAGTACTGATGCGTTGACATGGTTTCGTAAAAGAACCAAACAACACTGTAGATACTTGGAAACATATTATTCATAAGTTGAAAACATGCCACATATTACATTGAAGCACGTATTTGGTACTACAGCTAAAGGAAACACATACATATGCACTAGGAGACTTAATAGACAGAATTCGGAAGCATTGCATATCTGACAATGAAGGACAACATCCCTACTCTTAGGTACACAAGCAGATATGTGAAGGAACCGGTGGTGTATGCGTTAATGGTAGGAATCATTCGAGACGGTGGCGATGGCGACTCAGTAGAAGGGCTCCATGTAGAGGACGTCTCCATGTTGCCAAGGTATCGATCGCGTCATGGCCAGAGCGAGCGGCGGAGGATCATGCTGCACGGTCGTCGGTGCTCGTCCGCTCTTTTCTTCTTGTGGGCGCAACACCGCGGACAATTAGTATCTCGTCAGATCACGGCCGCGCGCATCATGGAGAATTAGCCATCACTCCTCGTGAACGGGCAGCCGCTGCTTGCAGATATACTCGCCTCCGAGATGCTCCTCGTCCCCGCTCCCAATCAACAACCTCACCACCGTCATCGGCAAGAGCGATGACGGACATCTAGCTTCGGGATGGCAGCTGGTCACCGGCGGAGAGAGAAGATGCGACGAGGGGCGTGGCGAGCTCGGAGATGTCTGGGTCATGCGAGATGAGGACGATGGTTGGGTGGTCCACGCAGGTTGGCATGTGAGATTAATCGTGATTTAAAAGCTGAAGAGAGGTTAGGGGGGAGACTTTTAAGCGGTCGGATTTGGAAGCAATCCAGCCGTGAGATTTGCAACGTATCGACGTCCCTCGACCAGTCTGACAAATGCCTCCTATCAAACGTATGATAGGAAGCGTTTCCCATACATAATACGTGTTCGCTTCAACTACTATGCTCCAAGCTAATTTCCTATCGACCGATCGAGCTCTGCACGTCGATCTATCAATGGCAGACATCAAGAACCCCGACTCTAATGGTGGAATCGTTGCGGCGGACATCGAGAACGCCAACCCTAATGGTAGTGTCGTCGCGGCGCCGGAACCCAGCCGGCATGCGGCATGGAACGGAAGGTTGAAAGAAATCATTAGTGGAAACCCTAACAGCCCTGGCGCCGAGAGCGGAGGACGTTGCAGTAGCGGAGCCTGTGGAGCGAAGCAGATGGTGGATCGTATGCTCGTGTGAGGTGATCGGCTACTTCACTATAATTGCCGCTATAGTTCTGCTCGGGATCCAAGTCTTTTGGCCGATGGGCCCTGCGCGTGTCGCCATGATTGTTGTGGGGGCTATATCTCTGTTTGTTGGGGGCGGTAGCTTCGTTTATGGCATGTTGTTTGGCAAAAGTTAGGGCGAATCTCGCCATAGCATTGCTTCACGAGACTGAAACGGCACCAAGAGTCATAGATCGTCCAGTCCTCTAAATTCGATCCGCTTCCGTCGATGTATCTTCATATATCATATCTCAGCAAACAATGTGTGCAATCATCTATTTGCGTCACAAGCATCACAAGGCTATGCGAACATTTTTTCCCAAAGGAAACGCTACTCTTATTCCCCAAGTACTTGATTTCTATCAGCTAGCACAAGCTGTGCGATACACGGAGGCGCATATTGCAGCCAACGCGGAGTACTAACATTAGCCTACATGGCAATATAACTGAAGGTAATTGAAATCACATTTTGCTGATCCAAAATTGACCTCCCAATTGCGAATTGCTAGGGTTTCCTCCCGCCGCTATGGCTCGCTGCATCCCCAATCCCAATCCCAATCGCCAACCGGCAGGCGCTGCTCCCGTTTGCCGGCGCTAGGAGACTACTAAGGCAAAGACAAAGCTGCTCTCATGGTGTTAGCCGCCCCATTGATTCCGCCATCGATCCAACGCCCTGTGTCTCACTGAGTCCGTCGAGTTACTTCAGTATATTTGCATGATCCAAGGCTCCGTTGAAAAGGTTCCCACATATACTATTCCTAGTAGCTGGTTCATTATTTTTTATGGAGTACGACCTAGCAGCCTATTAATCAAAGCATGTAAGACGATATGTTAAGTTACTAATTAGACATTTTCATTTAAAAAACCAATAAACATTGCTGCTAATTGATATCTTTCCATTATGTAATTAAAATTTTCAGTTGCATGTTTGATCTATTTTCGGTGCAATAATTTATGAGCTAAGTTTTAGATTCTATACGTAAGATAATTGGTAAAGGAGGTCGTTTATAATCGGTTGTTGGCTGCTAAAATTTATATCTTCACCCCCCCCCCCCCCTCCCCCAATATGTTCAATTCATGGATCTGCCCATGCATGGTGTGTAGTGAGAAATCAAACAATCATGATAAAAAATACATTAGCGCCATGTTCTATTGCGGAACGGTCATATCTAGGTAACCTTGCCCCCGTAAGAGCTCTACCTAATCGTCGATATAATGGGTAGAAGGCTTATTTCTTGGCAAATAGCTAAGTCGACACCCTCGAGGCAACAACTCAACTCTTCGATGAAATCTTGGATAACACTTTGCATTCCACAGCTTCGACCTTAATCTCTTGGATTTGATGTTGTAATCACAATAAGGTTGCCATAGCAGGCATTGCTATGTTGAGACAACATGATCTTGAATCAGGATTGTAGAATCTTATTAGCCCAGGTTGGGATGGGTAGGCCCACCACTTCACTTTTGCACCTTCATTTAGGCCCAGGCCAAGTCAGTGGGGGACCCTATCGGGCTCCTTTCCCCCAATTTTTTTTATGTGGGAGTTTCCCTTCATACGGCTCGAATCATTCTCAGATGCCCCGAGAGGCATCTTTCCTTATGATTTGGTGGTTCACACGCGCACAAACGAGCACTGGCCGCAACAGCAAGGAACTATGACCAATAGAGTCACACAAAGAGCGTCATACTTCTTCAAACATGTTCTAGAATTACTGTAAAACTATGAAGTGAAAATAAGCTTGTTAGGAGCCCATCCAAAATCGTTGTAGACAAACATATTTATGTGTACTTAGCAATCAAACATTCATGATAAATATAAGCATATGTATCTGTAGAAAGGAATAAAAAATTCTGTGACAATCATAGAATATGTTGATAATATATATTATATAGGCAATACGTCCATAACCCAACTAGATTGACACATGTTTCATATAGTAGCTAATACTCTAACTAAGACGCTCAGGGTATCTCCAACGATGTCACTTAAAACAGACACACTATTTGTCCGTGGATAGGTCCGGACCAATGCGTGCACACTAATACGAGAGCTGGCCAACCAACCATATCCTCTAAATGTTCATCTTCTTATTTCTAATTCTCTAAGACTCAAAATAATTATAGAAAATAGCACAGTGCATCCTTCAATGACATGCATATATCGGTAGTGGAACAGTAGTTCAAATTTGAATATTACATTTGAGATAAAAAGATGTTCATTAAGTTTTCTGAATTCAACGATACTAGAGTCCGTACTGGCACATGTGGTCTGACACATAGTTCCCCTTCAGCTGCATCCAACAATGTACGAGCGGAAATAGTATGTCCTCGCTCATGTGGTACAACGTGCAGCACGTCCATATTATACAACGTGATAATTATCAAGTTCCAACATGAGTGAATGGATGAATAACCAACATGTAGAGGAACAAGAATCAAAATTTACGATATCCCTGGTTGACGAGCCCAGTGGCCACATTGTTTCCAACCGGTGAATTGCACAACAAAACATCATGATAGGGTTGCAAATGATGTGCCACTGATGCGATAGCGGTTTCACATTGTGTTCATGGATGACGTGCATGTCCTAGGGTGCAATGTTCTTTTCATCACGAAACGAAATATGCACGTTTTGCCAGAAGGACAAGCCCCCTTATCTCGCGCCTACAAAGTCCTTAGACATGACCAACCACACATCGCAGAGCAACTCATCCTTGATCACCGCGAGTACCTGCCATCGTGCTTACTTCAGAAAACAAAAAGATATTCAACAAAAAACATCTATGACATTTGACCAAACACCTGTTAGGCATGGTGTCCTCCATGAATGGTGTCCGCAGGGGGCAAACGGTACCTGGCTGCGGAGAGATTTTGGGTGGATGGTGGCATAGTCCAAGGCGGGCAGGCTCTTGGGTGGGGCTATTGACGCATGGGCGGTGGCTGGAGAGGTATAGTGGCGGCACCGGTCGAGGAGGGTGCAGATGCAAAGTAAGGGCAAGCTACGACGGAGTGGAAGAAAAGTGGACCAGGTGTGTCGGAGTGCTACGCGGTTGCGGTAGGGACTCTCTCAAAGCCCCCAACCCCTAGCTTGCTTGCGGTTTGTGGGAAAACAGATAGCCATGAGCACCATGAGCACAAATCAGGGGCATTCCGTCAGTCAACTCAAGTAGGAAAAATGTACTTGCCAGATTTGAAGGGGATTCCTGGAGTGATGATTTTCCACTGTGAGCAACTCATGCACTACTTCCTGCACGTCGACGTCCTCTATCTTGAGTACTTGAGGAAAACGACCTTCTTCATCCGCAGCGGCGCCTGCAGGTCCGGCATCAGCGGCACCAGACGCGGAAGAGCGTGTTGGAAGGCACGGCCGCATCTTCGCCGGAGAAGAACCACACGGGGGTTGGCTCCTCTCCTAGCACGCGGCCGTGGGGTAGGAGGCGACCTGAGCACCGCTCTGTTGCACGGCCCAGGTCGACCGCGCTGATGGGGAGCACTGCTGCGATGTTGCCGGAGTTGCAGAGCTCCTACACCCACCCGAACAGCGCACCGCGTACCACAGATGCGGCATGGAGGGGAAGCTTGCGAGGGGTCGGCGGGGAATCCGAGGACGTAGCCGTCGGCCGCGACGACGAGCCAGCGATGTGCGTCGTGGATCTGGCAGTCGGCTCACCTGCTCAATCTTAAAGCCCCAAAGGCGAGGGAGAGAGGTTGAGGGAGTGAGGATATGGTGGGAGCGGTGCCTGAGCACGCAGACGTGGGCGGCGGCGGCGGCGAATCCGGAGATGGTGCGGCGCCGCATCAGGAGAAGAGCGAGAGAGGAAGAGCGGCTGCATCGGGAGAGTGAGAAGGAGGTGGGTGGGTTGTTTTAGAGATCTGATGAGTATCCGACCATTGAACACCTGACGCCCTGATCTGGATCCAACGGTTCCTACGGGTGTGTGCTCGAAACAGCTAAAAAGTGCAGTTGCATTTTTTAGAATTTGGGTTAAAAAAAATGGCTGGATAGGATGCATCGCAATGACGGAGAGCAGACCGGGTTTTCATTCTCCTTTTCAGAAAAAATAAACAATTACAACAACTTCATATTGGTGACTAAAAAATATTTATAAATAAGATTTTAATTCCTCATATTCATGAACAATCTGTAAAAACCATGGATTCAATAAAATTCAAAATTTTCCCCACCATTTTCATTTTTATTTCATTTTAAGTATATTATGATTATGATTTTACTGCTAGCATATTATCATCAAAACCGGTTCCACCGAGGGCAATGGATGGACCAAATCACAATGGTTTAATACAGAGGCATATCATGTGTAGAGTCCAGAGTGGCCAAACTTAGACTTTGAAAATTTAGTTTTTTTATCTTTACGAGATGTTATTCGATGTCGTAAACCCTAGAATTTATGCATAGCGTGTAGCCGTCAGGTACGTACGCGTGCATGCCTGCATTTAGCATCATCGTGAGCCCGAATGCTTTGCATCCGTCGACCTCTCCCGTACATGCACGTACGTAAGAATCAGGATCGGTAAAAATAGACTGACGTACATACACGAGATGGACTCAAACCGCCATGGCTGTTTTTTTTTTCATGGTAATACGTGTCTCATTTACATCATAAGTATCATAGTACAACTCACGTAACCGACATGGCAAAACTGAAAAGATAGCAGAAAGCTAGCCTTTGCACAAAGAAACAACAACCCAGAAGTAAAATTACAATCAAGATTGAAGAAACCTCTGAACTTGACACCAACGTCCGTCACCTGCCTCTGGAACCACCATAGCAGCCACCAAAGGAAAAAATGACGGATCACCTACACACCCAAGCTCGTAGCGGCTCCATCGCTGATATGCAGTTTTGCGGACCTCCAAGGTGGCTCACCAAAGGCAAAACCATTACCGTTGAACGAATCAGACCGGGGCAACACCCCGGACACGCCATCGAACTCCAGATCTGGCACCCCCACACGACTAGAACGCCGGAGGAGAAAACCACATCTGCCATCCACGAACCGCGAACCCAGCACACGATCCACCATCTTCCAGATGCCGCCGATACAGACCACAATCTGCACCCGCTCCGTGAGTACCTCCCAAGCTCCGTGCCGGCGCTGGAGCAAACGCCGTCGCAACGGCGGAGCCCGATAACACAGGTCCACCACAAGGATGTCGTCGCCGCCACGCCATCTTTGCTTGAACAGACTGATTTCCAAATCCATCCTCAACCATAGGACCGATCGCCTCGTTGGAGTAGGATCCGAAGAAACTTTATTCAATGCCGAAGCCAAGACGATGAACGGCCTAAAATCCTAATCTATGAGAGAAAAAACGACCCACACGCGTGGATCCGGCGACCCCCCTCACCACCGACGACCGAGGCCGCCGGCGGAGGGGAGCCGCCGGACGGCGGCGGCGGGGAAGACTCCTGGCGGCGGCGAGGTCGCCTTTTCTTTCCTCTGGCGGAAGAAAGAAAAGCGATCTGTTAATTCCCACCCGGCCAGAATCTCTCCATACACATATAAACATATACGTACGTGTTAGCTTCAACTACTGTACTCTTATATCAATCTAATTTGCTTTCCGATCGATCGAGCTCTACGCATCAATTCTATCTATCGGCTCATCGATGGACATCGAGAACCCCAACTCTCATGGCGCCGTCGTCGCACCAGCAAAGCCCAGCCGGCATGCGTTCTGGGCATGGAACGAAAGATTGGACGCCGTCATCAGCGGAATCCGTAACGGCGCCGACGCGGAGGACGTCGCGCTAGCAGAGCCCGTCAAGCGAAGCAGATGGTGGATCTTATGCTTCTGGGTCATGATCGCCCTCTTCATCATAACTGTCGGTTCAATTCTCCATCTGATCAAAGAGCCATGGCCGGAGGGCCGAGCGCGTGACGCCATGACCGTTGTGGGGTTTATAGCTCTGATGATTGGAGGATTGTTGTTAAGCTTCGTGCTGTATCTCACCCTATCCTTTGCCGAGGAGCGTCAAGTGGCACGAAGACTCGTAGATTTACTCCTCAATTCCATCCGCTCTCTTTGATGTGTCATGCATTATGTCATAGCAAACAATATCTGAAATTTGTTGTGAAAGTCGTTCCCAAATTCAGTTTTGTGTGCCTCAAGCGACAAGCACTACACGCCTATACGTTATCTTTCGGGACTTTCAAGCATGGCGTCATTTTCCTAGTCGGTCTTGTCATGGAGCTCATATCCATCCCCTCGTGGGGGCAGGCTCAGGCGGCTGAATCGGGCCACAGTAGTGGCTATGTCACTACATCCTTAGGCGCTGATTGGATTGTCGTTTTCCAGCACTTTACCATGTAAAATACACACACCTTGAGCCGTCATTCTTTTTCCAGGAATGGCCGGTGATATACACCTCTAAACTAAATTCCGGTAGTGGCGGGCTCCTCTCTCCCGGCCGTGCATCGCGGAGCTGCCCTCTTGGACGAATCTGGCCTCCTAGTTCCATCTGGGGCGTGGCGGCGCTGGGCGCTAGGGCAACGGCCCCAAACGGAGGTAGCGTCATCCTCTCCCTCTTCTTGTGGTGGAGTGTTGAGTATATTGATTTTTTTTAACCAAAAACCATAGAACGATTGTTCTACGGTAAATTTCATTCAAAAATAAGCAAAGTTATGTACAACAAAGAAAATAAAATACAAGCTCCACCATCTAACCAATACCAGCTCTAGGAAAGTCCATGATAAATTAAGTTAGATTATCTGTAATCCATCCTCTGAAAGCATCTCTGTCTTTCTCTTTGGTTCTGAGTAACAACTTGAGATCATCTCTGAGAAGATTTCTCCATGCTTGAACTGATGGGTTTTGAGCTTTGAAATTTTTGGAGTTTCTCTGCATCCAAATGTGCCAGCAACCCATGGTGATGATGCTCATTGCGAACTGCTTGGGTAATTGGATTAATAACAAGTTAATTTCATCGAAAACATTGATGCCTCTGACTTTAGACACTACTAGGGAAAAGCCTAGCAGCAGCGCGGGTTTTGGGCCTATTAGTAGCGCGGGGGCCGGCGCTACAGCTAACGTATAACAGTAGCGCGGGTGCCACCCGCGCTACTACTACGTCCGTTAGTAGTAGCGTGGGTAAAAACCCGCGCTACTACTAACCCGCGGAATTTTTTTCGAATTTTTTGCCCGAATTTTCAATTTCTAAATTATTTTAACCTCTAATCTCTAATCACCCTCATCGCTGCTCAATTTAATCTCTAATCACCCCTCATCATTCCAAATCATCTAACTTCCCGAACGGTCACCCATCCTCTCACTACTCCAGCCTGAGCACGCTTAACTTCCGGGTTCTATTCTCCCTCGATTCCAAGTCTGCACTTGTGTTGTTTTCCTGACAATAGTAAGATGTCAATCCTATTAACCCTCGGGAGTTTAGCTTGAGCATGAAATCACACATTTCGATGTTTGAGTTTAAAACTATTGTTCTAAAAAACAATAATTATTTAGTAACACTAATATTTCTTGAATAAGGAGTTTGACCATATTTGGACCAAAGTTTGACCACAGTTTGACCAGATTTGACCAAAATTCCAAAAAACTGAAATAATTATTTAGTAACACTAATATTCTTGAATGATTATTTAGTAACATTAATACTTCTTGAATAAGTAGTTTGACCACAGTTTGACCAGATTTAACCAAAATAAAAAAAACTAAAATTTGAGCATAACTTTTTTTCCTTTTAGAATTTGAGGATTCTAAAAATTTGCAAACAGGCCTTAGGCGGTCTCCATCGTATGCGGATTTTCGTGCTGAACATTTTGATATATTATACGTTTTTTTCTGACATTGTATGCAAAAGTTATAGCCGTTTTACATTAAAACATGTCCAAATTTAAGTTTTTAAATTTTCCTAACTAGTAGATGTAGTAACATAACTATATCTCGAAGGATTTTAATTTTTGAAACATTTTGATATATTATACGCTTTTTTCTAACATCGTATGCAAAAGTTATAGCCGTTTTACATTTTCCCTACACTTTTTGCAAAACGTGTCCAAATTTAAGTTTTTAAATTTTCCTAACTAGTAGATGTAGTAACATAACTACATCTCGAAGGATTTTAATTTTTGAAGTTTTTATCATTTTCTTTTGCTTTTTACGAAACCGAAAAGGCGATCCACAGGGGGGTAGAGTTTCAAAATGGGACCTTTAGTAGTAGCGAGGGTTTTTACCCCTCGCTACTACTATGGCATGTCCTGGAGGGGCACGGTTGAGACCTCTTAGTAGTTGTGAGGGGTAAAAACTAGTAGTAGCGCGGGTTTATAATCCTCGCTACTACTATGGCATGGCCCAGGGGCATGGTAGAGACCGCTTAGTAGTAGCGAGGGGTAAAAACCAGCGCTACTGCTATCAACTTAGTAGTAGCGAGGGTTAAAAACCCGCGCTACTACTATGGCATGTCCCGCGGGGCACGGTAGAGACCGCTCAGTAGTAGCGAGGGTTAAAAACCAGCGCTACTGCTATCAACTTAGTAGTAGCGAGGGTTAAAAACCCGCGCTACTAGTAAGTAGCAGTAGCGAGGGATATAAACCCGCACTGCTAGTAACCGTCTTTGTATAAGCTTTTCCCTAGTAGTGAGAAGGGACAATTGAATCCCAGCATTGCAGAGCAAAAGGGCAGTCCTAGAGCAGATGAAGGCTGGTTTCCTCACAAGAACAGTTACAAAGTTCACAATTGTAGCTTGGCAAATGGAAATGTTTTCTAGAGAGAAGATTCCTGACATTTACTCTGTCATGCAATAGTAGCCAAAGGAAAATCTTGTATCTTAACATAGCAGCACTTTTCCAAATATTCTTGAACAGTGGAGAGGCTACCTCTTTTCCTTGCAAATGACCATACATTTGAATAGCAGAGAATCCATCATTCTGCTTGTTCCATGGGAAACACCATTTGTCTAGAAAGTTATTCAGATGGGTGGCTTGCAAGATGGCAGATAGCTCTTGAAATTGCTGGTGTGCTTGAATGGACAATGGGGTAAAAAAATGTTCAGATATCTCCTCCAAGCCTTTGATTTCTGCACTAAGATTTCCTCATGCCTGCTGAAAGAGAACATCTGGGGAATCTGTCTTTCAATATGCCCTGATTCCAATTGTCAATCCAAAATCTAACAGTGTTCCTAGAGCCTAGCTTGGGGACAACAGCCTGTCTAAACTCAGGCACTAACTTGAGAATACTTTTCCACCAAAAAGATCCTTGTGGAGTAGTGGAAAGCATTCTATCTGGATAATAAGCCTCCCAAATTAATTTGACCCAAGGAATATCCTGTTGATTTAAGAATTTGTGGACATGTTTCATAAGTAAGCATTTGTTCTGACTTGCAATATCCAAAACTCCAAGACCTCCTTTTTCTTTGGGCTGGCAAACTTTGTCCCAAGAAATCAAGGAAGTGCCTGTGTCTTCCATACCATATTTCCTCCAGAAGAAATGCTTGAGATATTTCTTAATCTGCTCCATGACACCAGAGGGCAGTGCTAGAATACACATGAAGAAAATGAGTAAGCTGTAAAACACAGACTTAACCAGAACTAGCTTGTCCCCATATGATAAGAGGGAGGAACAACCAGCCAGCCTTCTTTCAATTCTTTGCATAATGGGCATAAAATTCTCAATCTTTGGTTTGGAAAGACAGAGAGGTAAACCCAAATATGTGAAGGGAGAGAGCAAACTTTGCAACACATAATGTTAGCCAAATCCAGCATTTTGTCATTTGCAGTGTTGATGGGGACAATTACTGATTTTTCATAATTAACCCTCAGGCCAGTGAATGTGCTGAAGTACATGAGCAAATTTTTGAGCTGATGCAATTGAGCAGCATTAGCATGCATAACAAGGAATGTATCATCTGCATACTGAATTATAGGAAAACCCTGATCAACATTAGCATGCAGAGGGGCAGAGATCAGACCATTCTTCATTGCTTCATTGAGAATTGTTTGGAGCATATCAGCAGCTATGACAAACAATAAAGGTGAGAGAGGATCACCTTGCCTGACCCCTCTTTTACAGAGGAACTGTTTTCCAGGTACACCATTGAGCAGCACTGAAGAAAGCCCAGAAGAGAAAATCATATCCATCCACATAATCCACCAAGGTCCAAAGCCTCTAGCAATGAGCAGTTTCCTGATAGCTTCATGCTCAATCATATCAAAAGCTTTCTCAAAATTCAATTTTAGAATAATTAACTGTCCTAATTGATGACATTGATGAATGAATTCATATGACCAAGCCAAACAATCTTGAATTGATCTCTTCTTAAGAAATCCATATTGATTCTGATGGACCAATTTTAGTATGACAGTCTGTAGTCTATTAGCCAGAAGCTTTGTTATGATTTTGATGGAGCAGTTGAGCAAAGAGATTGGTCTGAAATCATTAGCATCCACAGGAGCTTCGTTTTTGGGCAACAGATAATAAAAGAAGAGTTGATGCTTTGCAAGTTTAAATTGCCATTATAGAAATCTTCAATTAGCTTGTAGAAATCTGGAGCAATGATATCCCAACAATGTTTGATGAAATCAGTGTTGAAGCCATTTAGTCCTGGTGCCTTGTCAGAAGGAAGATCTTTAACTACTGCATCAGTTTCCTCTTTGGTAAATGGCTTGTCAAGCTCAACTAGTTCAGGTACCTTTTCAATAAGTGAGTCCAGGCTGAGAAGGTTAAAAGTAGGCACAGAAGTATTGAGCCTCTGTTTGAAAGCTCTCCATAGAATTGCAGCTTTAGCTTGATGATCATCTTACATAGTACCAGCCTCATCCTGTAAACTAGCAATATAGTTTCTCCTGTAATTGATGGTAGCCTTTACTTTCAGATATTTAGTATTTGCTCCCCCTTGTAAAATCCATCTAATTATTGCTCTTTGTTTCCAGTAAGCTCTTTGCATTTCCAATAGATTTAGAAGGTGTTGCTTAATAATTTCTCTGCCATTCCATTCAACTGTTGATAAAGATCTAAAATCTTCAATAGTATCATAAAGCAGAATGAGATCATTACAGGCTTGAATAAGTTTTGACAACTGAGACAGATCTTTGGTCCAAATCTTCAATCCTTTCCTCAATCTTTTTAACTTTGCAGTGATTCTCTTAGCACTACCAGTTTCATTAACATCCTGCTGCCAAATATTTTTCACAGTGTCCTTCAAACTGTCAATCTGCATCAAGTAATTTTCAAACCTGAAAATCTTTGATTTAGGGATCATGGTGCCAATCTTGATGATGCATGGGACATGGTCAGAAATAGGCTTTGAAAGTGGTAAGACCATAGTGTTTGGAAAGTTGGAAGTCCAAGCTTCAGAAGACAAAACCCAATCAAGCTTTTCAAGTAAAGGGGCTTCTTGCATGTTGCTCCAAGTAAAAGCTCTACCCTTCAAAGGAATTTCAAGAAGGCCCAAATTGCTGATTGCTTCATTAAATAAGAGCATATCATTGATATTACCCCCCCTCTATTTCTGTTAGAAGGATATCGAATATAGTTGAAGTCCCCAAGCATCAACCAATTACAATCATAAGGTATCTGAATGTTAGAAAACCAGTCCATGAAAATAGCCCTGACAGCAAAAAGACAAGGACCATAGATGTTTGATAGAGTCTAGGTGTCAGAAGAGAGTTTGGAAGTGAATCGAATGGAAATGGAGAAGGAATTTTTGGAAATAGTTTCTCCAGAGAAAAGAGAATCATTCCAGACTACTAACAGCCCTCCTGAAGCACCAGCAGATGGTTGGTAATCAAACTTATTCAGACGTTTTGGGCAGAACTGCTTAAGATATCTGTTGTCAAATAACTCTCTCTTTGTTTCTTGGATGCAAAGCAGGTCACAGTTTGTCTCATCAATTTTATTTTTGATGGCTAACCACTTATCTTTATCATTGATGCCTCTGATATTCCATTTCAAAATTTTCCACTGCTTATTCATGAGAGAAATGCACTGATAACTGAATATGATATAACTGAACAATCTTGCATAGCTTAAAGATCTCAGTCTGCAACACAGCTAAAAGTGCCAAAATAACATCTCCCCAGAACATGGGCTTACATAAAGTCACTTGGTAGGACATGATCATTACACACATAACTCAAAAGGAAACTAGAGAGGGCCCCTAATAAAAGATCATGCAGGGCTGGACACTCCCCCCTTCTGTGAACCCTTCTTGCTCTGCTCCTTCTCCTCTTTGGCCTTGCCTCCTTTTTTCTTCTTGGGCTGGTGGAGAGCATCATCTCAGCATTCTTTCTCAGGAACCTTGCAAAATGTAATTGAGAGATTTTTAACCGCTTTGCTGGGTAGAGATGGAGGATTAATATTGCAAGGTAAATGGTTTCTGTCCATGCATGTTTTCTTTCTGTAACCATGATTCAGTTGCTGGATTCTACAGCTTCTTCTCACCTGGGATTCAATGAGTGGAGCTTTATCCTTCCTCTTTCTGTATACTTGGATGGCAGAAGTGCTAGAAGACATCCCTACAGATGAAGCCTTGGAAGGTGGAGTGGCAGCAACACTTGGAAGAAGCACCTCCTTGACATTCTGAGTCTAGCAAGAGGGTTGCAGGACAGAGTCACATTTTTCAGGCACCACAAAAGGTTTTAAGTTTGAGCTATCAGATTGTTCAGAAATAAACTTCCATAACTGAGAAGAAACAACTGTTTGGCCCACTCAAATTTGTCTGGTGAAAGTAGAGCAAGTGCAATAAAATTTGCCCACTCATTAGGTACCTAAATCACCTCCCTGGGCTCCCCAACTGGAGTAAAATGCTTCTTCCATAGCTCAGCTACCTCTGAACTGGTGCAGTCTTTGTGCAGATCCTCCTGAGCTTGAGACAGGAACATCTTCTGCATAACTGGGTCTGCAGCATCAGGCAATAGTTGACAAGCTCTAACATGAATAGTGTCTTTATAGATGGGAAGTAGAAATCCAGGTGGAGGGTTAGACCTACCTGAATCTGGGCTAGGCAGGTCTGAAGCTCTGTTATTTTCAGCATGGCATACAGCAGCAGCAGTATCAGCTTCCTAATGAATATCCAGAGCTACTCCCTGAAGCTCAGCAGCAGCACCAATAGCCTCTTGCTGAAGAATGTGGTCTTCTTGAGTAACCACTGGAGTTATCAGGCAGTTGAACAACTGGGTTCTGCACTTGTGGCAACTCATGGGGCGGCTGAAGCACAGGCAGATGATCAACAGTTGCAGCAACAAGCATCAAATCTTGTTGCACAAAAACTGCAACATCTGGCAGCTCTTGCTGCACAACCACAGCAGGCAGGTCAACAAGTTGCAGAGCAAGGGGGGCTCAGGCTGCTACAGATCTTCCCCAAGGGGCAAGTTAAGATCTGGAAGCTGCATCTCAGGTAGCAACACTGGTGGATCATGTGGAGCAATCAAATTACCAAACAACTGAAGATTAGCAGTGCCCTGGACTAAATTTGCAGTCTCAACACTGTTGGAGTCAATACGGAGGGAGAGCGTGAGGCCACTGTGATCTATCTCTATAGCTTGCGGCACAACAACGTGATGATCCTGGATCAGCATATTATCCATGATTGGGGGCATTGCCCAATGGTCCCAGCCAAGATCATCTGCATTTTCTGCCTCTTCATTTTGACCATGCTGAGCATTGTCTGGCTGCTCATTGTTCTCCTGTTGCGGAATGGACCCAAAGAAAAGATTGTGCTCGTTGGGATGATGGTGCTGCTCTGGAGGTCTTGGGTGTGGGTTGCCATACACAGGAATGGGATCCTCATCAGGGGGTCCCCCTCCCAACAACTCCTCCTGAAAAATGATGACAGGGCAGGTCCACGATTCTCCTTCAAAGTGTCTATCCCCAGTAACTGCCAAACTGACTGGAACATCAGAAATAGCATCGATTCTAACTTTCACTGCAACAGCTGCATCCGTGGTTTTTACTCTATCCCAAGAAAGCAACTTTCCAAAACTGGAGACAGCATTGTTAAGTTCAGACATGCAACGAAGATCTGCTGGGAAGCCAACTAACAACAACCAACAGTCTCTGGCCAGATTGAACTTCCTCCAGTTCATAGACTGATCATGCTTCTCGAAAACGATGTGGATATCATCGAAAGGATGCGGGCTCCTATTCACTAATGAATCTCTGTCTGCTTTACTGTTACATCTGACAAAAGCTTGACCAAAAGGGCATTTGGAAATAGAGGAGAACACAACCCTTTGCGAAACCAAGAAATCACAGAGAACCTCTCGGACATTGACAAAGGCAACTTCACCTTGGGGCATTGGCACCAGAGTGGCGATGGCTAGATTTTCACTAGACAGCTTCATTTCTCCATGGATGACCCGAGCGCGCACTGGCCTCCCTTCCACCTCGATAGCTTGCGTGCCGGCGAGAAGGAAAGGTGTAGGATCGAAGGGAAAGTTTGCCATGGTTGACGACCTCGCGGGTGCAAGGTTGGAGGGATGAAGCAATGAAGAAACTGAGGAAGGAGGATTTGATTGATGAGACTGGAGAGGGCAGCAAGACAGAGGTGGGAAATTAGCATTGGCAGAGTCCCGAGCAGAGGGCAATAAATTTTCTGTAGGGCCGGCATTACGGGAAGACAGAACGATAGAGGCACTGACAGGCGGGTCCCGCCGACCATTGTTACCATATTCCCAATTATTCACCAAATTGGGGGGATTTGCCATGTCAGGAGTGGAATGCGGAATGGCAATCTCGGCCCGGAATCTACAGTTGACTGCAATATGCCCCCATCTCTTGCAGGCCTTACAACGGATCTTGTTCTCGCATTTGGGCCTCAGTGGCCTGACATGAGGCAGCGAACACAAAAAAGGCCAGAAGCGCTTTGGGCCGCAGTGCCCAAAGATTCAAAACGCGTAGATCCCGCCCCACCCAACGCTGTATTATTGGGCGGCGTTAAAACAAAATTAAGAGGGCCTCTTGACTGCAGCAAGGCTCGATCACGGGAATTTTGCGAAGAAAAGAATTGAGGCTGCTGAACAGCTTGAGCATATGATCGACGAGATTTATCGTTGGACACAATTGTCCAATTTTTGCTAACCGCATCATGATAACGTCGGTAAAGATCCTTAAGATCATCATCCCCCTCTCCCCACAGGAGAAAATTCATGGAAAAAAGATCGGAAGACAGGTTGCCACCTTTAAGAATCTCGAAACCTACTTCCAGAGCAGAAACACAGAACTTGTAAGACCAATTGCGCAGATGAGATACCTTAAAAAGCTTGGCAGAGCCGCCAAAACAAGCTTGAATGATGAGGCCCACTGATTCCGGATTTAGCTTGATTAACGAACGAGTAAATTCCACCACGAGGAAGAACTTTGGGGACCGAGGCACATATTGGGCATTGACGACTGCCTTGCACTGCTTCTTGATGTATTCCTCGAAAGCTTTCCCAAGGGAGAAGTTGAGATCGGAGAGGGCCATAATGTGAAGTGGCCGACGGGATCGAAGCGATCACCGGCGGGAAGTGGTCACCGGGGTCGGAATGACCACCGGTGAGGCTGGCTTGGTGGCCGCCGGGGCCGGAGTGCCCTCCGGTGGGGGGCGGAGCGAGGGCTAGAGCGGCGGAGCGAGGGCTAGAGCGGGGGAGCCTCCTTTCGCACGTTTGAGTATATTGATTCATTAGGAAATATAAGATAGACAAGGATTTGTTCTGTTTTGTCTTGTATTTTAAGTTGGTCATTGTACTTCTATATATATGTCAACGAGGCTCAAGCAATACAATCAACTATTTCAGCAAACCCCTCTTTTCCTTCTAACATGGTATCAACCTTATATCGATCCTAAACCCTAGCCGCCGCCGCTTCCGCACCCGCGTGCTGCCCTCGTGGCAGTCGGCCTCCATGACCGCCGGCGCGAGCCGCGCTGCCCGTACCTAGGGTTCGTTCGCCGGCCATGTTGACCGGCTACCCCTAGAAAGTCTTTTTTTGGGCCCTTGCTCTAAACTTTTCTTTCTCGTCAGCCGCTTTGATCTGCGTTTATTTTTTGATTTTCCGATCTATCACTGGTAGAAAAAGGGGCTTCCATACGCCGCCATTAGTCCCCAACAGAACCGAACCGCGACCAAAGGGCTCTTTAGTCGCGGTTCGGGAGAAGGCCCGCGACCAACTACCTGGGCCCCCGCGTTCGGTCGATAGCTGGCGGACGGGAGGGTCTTTAGTCCCGGTTGGCCAGGCCAACCGGGATTAAAGGTCCCCGAAGGCCTTTAGTCGCGGTTGGCCAGGCCAACCGGGACTAAAGGCCCATCCAGCTGGCGGACGGGAGGCCTTTAGTCCCGGTTGGCCTGGCCAACCGCGACTAAAGGCCCATCCCTATATGTACTCAGCTCACTCCACTTCACTCAGCTCATCACACTTCACAATTTTCAGAAGGTGGTGGTGGGGTAGTGATGGTTTGCTTTTGGTTTCTCCTATGCACACAAGGTGTTTGATGAAATGCCCGAGAGCCTGAAACAAGCCACACTTGAGCTTTCTCATTTATTTTTCCTTCGCGATCGCGGTTAGCAACTCGAACCTTTCATGTGTCATTGATAAAATACGCATGTGTGTAGTTCATTGTTTAATTAGTATTATTTCTAGCTACTTAGTTTAACAAATGCATGATGGTTAATTATATACTTTATATAATAATAATGCAGATGAATCGGCAATGGATGTACGGTTCCCGACTCTCCGGCGAGTTCACTACGGGTTTGAAAGATTTCCTCGTAGTGGCAAATGCGAACAGGCAGCAAGGTTTTATTATCTGTCCATGTGCTGTCTGTAAGAATGATAAGGGTTACTCCTCGCCAAGAAGAGTTCACATGGACCTGCTTATGCATGGTTTCATGCCAAGCTATTATTGTTGGACCAAGCATGGAGAAAGAGGGGTCAGAATGGAAGACGATGAAGAAGGGGATGATATCGATGACAACTATCGTGATCATTTCGGTGATACTTTCATGGAGGATGATGCTGAAGGTGGGGAAGGGTTAGGTGAAGGTGAAGAAGAGGCACATGATGAGCCCGCTGATGATCTTGGTCGGACCATTGCTGATGCACGGAGACGCTGCGAAACTGAGAAGGAGAGGGAGAATTTGGATCGCATGTTAGAGGATCACAAAAAGTCGTTGTATCCAGGATGCGATAATAGTCTGAAAAAGCTGGGCTGCACACTGGATTTGCTAAAATGGAAGGCACAGGAAGGTGTAGGTGACTCATCATTTGAAAATTTGCTGAAAATGTTGAAGAATATGTTGCCGAAGAATAACGAGTTGCCCGCCAGTACGTACGAAGCAAAGAAGGTTGTCTGCCCTCTAGGTTTAGAGGTTCAGAAGATACATGCATGCATTAATGACTGCATCCTCTACCGCGGTGAATACGAGAATTTGAATGAATGCCCTGTATGCACTGCATTGCGTTATAAGATCAGAGGCGATGACCCTGGTGACGATGTTGAGGGCGAGAAACCCAGGAAGAGGGTTCCCGCCAAGGTGATGTGGTATGCTCCTATAATACCACGGTTGAAACGTCTGTTCATGAACAAAAAGAATGCCAAGTTGTTGCGATGGCACAAAGAGGACCGTAAGTCCGACGGGCAGTCGAGACACACCGCTGATGGAACGCAATGGAGAAAGATCGACAGAGTTTTCAAAGATTTTGCAGCTGACGCAAGGAACTTAAGATTTGGTCTAAATACTGATGGCATTAATCCTTTTGGCGAGCAGAGCTCCAGCCATAGCACCTGGCCCGTGACTCTATGCATCTACAACCTTCCTCCTTGGTTGTGCATGAAGCGGAAGTTCATTATGATGCCAATTCTCATCCAAGGCCCTAAGCAACCCGGTAACGACATCGATGTGTACCTAAGGCCATTAGTTGAAGAACTTTTACAGTTGTGGGCGAAACCTGGTGTACGTGTCTGGGATGAGCACAAAGGAGAGGAATTTGATCTACGAGCGTTGCTTTTTGTAACCATCAACGATTGGCCTGCTCTCAGTAACCTTTCGGGACAGACAAATAAGGGATACAATGCATGCACGCACTGCTTACATGAGACTGAAAGTGTACGTTTGGTTAATTGTAAGAAGAACGTGTACCTGGGTCATCGTCGATTTCTTCCCCGAAATCATAACGTAAGAAAGAAAGGCAAGCATTTCAACGGGAAGGCAGATCACCGGCCGAAGCCTGCGGAACGTACTGGTGCTGAGATATTTGATATGGTCAAGGATTTGAAAGTCATCTTTGGAAAGGGTCCTGGCGGACAATCAGTTCCGCGGGGAGTTGACGGGCACGCACCCATGTGGAAGAAGAAATCTATATTTTGGGAGCTAGAATATTGGAAAGTCCTAGAGGTCCGCTCTGCAATCGACGTGATGCATGTTACGAAGAATGTTTGCGTGAACCTGCTAAGCTTCTTGGGCGTGTATGGGAAGACAAATGATACAAAGGAAGCACGGCAGGACCAGCAACTTTTGAAAGACCCAGATGACCGGCATCCGGAATGGTTTCAAGGTCGTGCCAGCTACGCTCTTACCAAAGAAGAGAAGGTCATTTTTTTTGAATGCCTGAGCAGTATGAAGGTCCCGTCTGGCTTCTCGTCGAATATAAAGGGAATAATAAACATGCCGGAGAAAAAGTTCCAAAACCTGAAGTCTCACGACTGCCACGTGATTATGACGCAATTGCTTCCGATTGCTTTGAGGGGGCTCCTACCGGAAAATGTTCGAGTAGCCATTGTGAAGCTATGTGCATTCCTCAATGCAATCTCTCAGAAGGTAATCAATCCAGAAGATCTACCACGGTTACAGAACGATGTGGTCCAATGCCTTGTCAGTTTCGAGTTGGTGTTCCCACCATCCTTCTTCGATATTATGACGCACCTCCTGGTCCACCTAGTCGAAGAGATTTCCATTCTCGGTCCTGTATTTCTACACAATATGTTCCCCTTTGAGAGGTTCATGGGAGTATTAAAGAAATATGTTCGTAACCGTGCTAGGCCAGAAGGAAGCATCGTCAAGGGCTATGGAAATGAGGAGGTAATTGAGTTCTGTATTGACTATGTTCCTGACCTTAAACCGATTGGTATTCCTCAATCGCGGCACGAGGGGAGACTAAGTGGAAAAGGCAAGATCGGAAGGGATACCACGATATGTATGGACGGTCATTCTATGACTGAAGCACACCACACAGTCCTGCAAAATTCCAGCTTGGTGGCTCCGTACTTCGAGCAATACAAGAATATTTTACGCTCGGACAACCCGGGGAAGCCTGAATCCTGGATTAGAAAGGCCCACATGGAGACTTTCGGCAGTTGGTTGCGAAAACATTTCATGAATGACAATGATGTTGGAGATCAGCTGTACATGTTGGCCAAGAAACCATCTTCGACTATAACGACTTTTCACGGGTACGAGATAAATGGGAATACATTTTACACCATCGCCCAAGATAAAAAGAGCACCAACCAAAACAGTGGTGTCCGCTTTGATGCAGTAACCGAGAATGGGCAAAAGGTCACATATTATGGTTACATAGAGGAGATATGGGAACTTGACTATGGACCCTCCTTTAAGGTCCCTTTGTTCCGGTGCAAATGGTTCAAGCTAACAGGAGGTGGGGTAAAGGTGGACGAGCAATACGGAATGACAATGGTGGATTTCAACAATCTTGGTTACCTTGACGAACCATTCGTCCTTGCCAAAGATGTCGCTCAGGTTTTTTATTTGAAGGACATGAGTAGCAAACCGAGGAAACGGAAAGATAAGAAAACGATCAGTACATCATGCGATGATCCAAAGCGCCACATTATTCTTTCAGGGAAAAGAAACATCGTGGGAGTGGAGGACAAGACAGACATGTCAGAAGATTAAAATATGTTTGGTGAAATTCCGCCCTTCAAAGTGAACACTGACCCAAGCATTAAGTTAAATGATGAGGATGCTCCATGGATACGGCACAATCGTAAGCAAGCAGGGACGTCCAAGGGAAGAATTGATGTGTAATAATGTATAATTGTACCAAACTTTGTATTTGGTCGATGAACTGAATGATGTATCAAACCTTTTGTCAAACCTTCAAGGGATTTTAAGATTTTAAAATGAATTAGTTTTATTTTTCTGATTTTTTTGATATATAATTGTACTTTTAAGATTTTAAAATGAATTAGTTTTATTTTTCTGATTTTTTTGATATATAATTGTATTTTTAAGATTTTAAAATGAATTAGTTTTATTTTTCTGATTTTTTTGATATATAATTGTACTTTTAAGATTTTAAAATGAATTAGTTTTATTTTTCTGATTTTTTTGATATATAATTGTACTTTTAAGATTTTAAAATGAATTAGTTTTATTTTTCTGATTTTTTTGATATATAATTGTACTTTTAAGATTTTAAAATGAATTAGTTTTATTTTTCTGATTTTTTTGATATATAATTGTACTTTTAAGATTTTAAAATGAATTAGTTTTATTTTTCTGATTTTTTTGATATATAATTGTATTTTTAAGATTTTAAAATGAATTAGTTTTATTTTTCTGATTTTTTTGATATATAATTGTACTTTTAAGATTTTAAAATGAATTAGTTTTATTTTTCTGATTTTTTTGATATATAATTGTACTTTCAAGATTTTAAAATGAATTATTTTTATTTTTCTGATTTTTTTGATATATAATTGTACTTTCAAGATTTTAAAATGAATTAGTTTTATTTTTCTGATTTTTTTGATATATAATTGTACTTTTAAGATTTTAAAATGAATTAGTTTTATTTTTCTGATTTTTTTGATATATAATTGTACTTTTAAGATTTTAAAATGAATTAGTTTTATTTTTCTGATTTTTTTGATATATAATTGTACTTTTAAGATTTTAAAATGAATTAGTTTTATTTTTCTGATTTTTTTGATATATAATTGTACTTTTAAGATTTTAAAATGAATTAGTTTTATTTTTCTGATTTTTTTGATATATAATTGTACTTTTAAGATTTTAAAATGAATTAGTTTTATTTTTCTGATTTTTTTGATATATAATTGTACTTTTAAGATTTTAAAACTAAAAATATGCCACCACGGACCTTTAGTCCCGGTTGGGGAGGCGGACCGGGACTAAAGGATGGGACTAAAGGTCATCCTTTAGTCCCGGTCCGCCTCCCCAATCGGGACTAAAGGTCGGTCTGCGCGGGAACAAAAGCGGCGCCAAACACCTTTAGTCCCGGTTGGGGAGGCGGACCGGGACTAAAGGCCACCTTTAGTCGCGGTCCTCCTCCCCAACCGGGACTAAAAGTCCTACTATATATATACCTGTTGGCAGTTCGCCTCCTCATTCTCTCCGACCCGACGCCCCGACGCCCCGACGCCCCGACGACGACGCCCCGACGCCCCGACGCCGTCGCCCCGCCTCGCCGTCGCCGCGCCGTCCCCGCGTCCCCGCGCCGCCGTGAGCTCCTCCTCCTCCCTTCCCCCTCTGTCGTCGGCGCCGTCGCCCCGCCTCGCCGTCGCCGCGCCGTCCCCGCGCGCCGTCCCCGCGCCGTCCCCGCCTCGCCGTCGCCGCGCCGTCGCCGCGCCGTCCCCGCGCCGTCGCCGCGCCGTCCCCGCGCCGTCCCCGCCTCGCCGTCGCCGCGCCGTCGCCGCGCCGATGTGAACAGAGAAGAAAAAAGAAGAAGAAAAAAACAAGAAAGAAAAAGAAAGAAGAAAAAAGAAAGGAAAAAGAAAAACAAAGGAAGAAGAAAAAAAGAAAAAAGAAAACATAAAAGAAAACATAAAAGTGCATAATTAAAAGTGCAAAAATGGTGGTATAAAAGAAAACAGAAGAAAAAAGAAGAAGAAAAAAAACAAGAAAGAAAAAGAAAGAAGAAAAAAGAAAGGAAAAAGAAAAACAAAGGAAGAAGAAAAAAAGAAAAAAAGAAAACATAAAAGAAAACATAAAAGTGCATAATTAAAAGTGCAAAAATGGTGGTATAAAAGAAAACAGAAGAAAAAAGAAGAAGAAAAAAAACAAGAAAGAAAAAGAAAGAAGAAAAAAGAAAGGAAAAAGAAAAACAAAGGAAGAAGAAAAAAAGAAAAAAGAAAACATAAAAGAAAACATAAAAGTGCATAATTAAAAGTGCAAAAATGGTGGTATAAAAGAAAACAGAAGAAAAAAGAAGAAGAAAAAAACAAGAAAGAAAAAGAAAGAAGAAAAAAGAAAGGAAGAAGAAAAACAAAGGAAGAAGAAAAAAAGAAAAAGAAAAAGGAAGAAGAAAAACAAAGGAAGAAGAAAAACAAAGGAAGAAGAAGAAAGAAAGAAAAAAGAAAAAGGAAGAAGAAGAAAGAAAGAAGAAAGGAAAGAAGAAGAAAGGAAAGAAGAAAGAAAGAAGGAGAAAGGAAGAAGAAGAAAGAGGAAGAAGAAAGGAAGAAGAAGAAAAAAAGAATTTTTACTTAAAAAATCTTATTTTTTAATTCCTCCTCCTCTATGTCCCCTTAATCTTATTTTTTAATTCCTTTACACTTAAAGAATTTTTACTACATGCAGGAGTGACATATGGCGGACGACAGAACCGAGCCGCTTAGGGATCCGGAGGCTGAACGTTATTTAATGGGCATCATCAACAACGAGATTCCTTATGTGCCGGGCTCAGAAGATGAGCAACAAGAGGATGATGTAGTCTCTTCTTATCTGAACCTTGCCGGTGACGATGATCAAGAAGATGAAGGAACGGACATTGTCGACGGAGGTCAACCGTCAACAACCGACAATCTCCAATTGCAAGTAGCAACAACCACCTCCGGCGAGGTATTTATATACATTGAGAGCCTCTCGTGATACAAACTTACTGAAATGTGAATACATATGTATTAACGCGCGCGACTCTCTTTCTTTTTTTAGCCCTCCGGATCCGGATCGAGTACGACAAAGCATCGTGGCAAATCCAAGGCGATGAGAACAGGAGAAACATATGCCATTGAGTCTGTCAGTGAAACCGGCAAGCCCCTACAGCACACCTCAAAGTTTGTCAACCAATGCGGAGTCGTTGTTAGAGACAACGTCTCGATCACCGTCCAGGAATGGAATGAGCCAAAGAAGGCACGTCTTGGTTTCAGTTTTGTCGACAAGAGAACGAAAAAGGATTGCTGGAGAAAGCTTATGGAACATTTCATTCTACCTCCGGAATACAACAAAGTCGATGAATTCGGTAACGAGGTTCCGGGTGGACGTCAGAGGAGGAGGCTAGTTAAAGAGTTCGCTCTTCAGAAGATGGCTGATGCATTCCGGAACTTCAAGAAAAATTTAACCCGTGACTATGTCAACAAGGGCAAGACTCCGGATTTCAATGGACAACATGAGAAACTGAAAGATGATTGGCCAGAATTTGTGAGGCAAAAGCAATCGGACCATTTCAAGGAAATATCGAAAAAAAATAAGGATAATGCGGGTAAGAAAAAGTACCATCATGTTATGGGGCCAGGAGGATACCGCATTGCGGACCCTAGGTGGCAGAAGATGGAGGAGGACCTGAGGGTGCGAGGAATCCCTCTAGGTACAGAGGGATGGGACCCAAGGGCCAAAAGCTGGTGGTACGGGCATGGGGGGTCGCTAGACCCGGAGACAGGGGAGTGTGTTCACCGGCATCGACACTTTGCTCCGACCCAAGCCCTTATTGACGCAATGACCCAAGCTCAAGCGGGCTTGATCAAGTTCAACAGAGAGAAAGACGCACTGACTTTAGCCCTCGGGAATGATGAACACGGAGGACGTGTACGAGGCAAAGGCAAAGTTTCGTGGAAAGTAGGGTTTTCCCAGGACAATGACCCGTACGGTTACAGAAGCCGTAAGAGAAAGACGGACCGGGATGCAGATCTTATGACGAAGTTTGCATCGGAACTCCATGAGTTGAAGCAGACCGTGCATGTACTAATGAAAGAAAAATCGGCTGCAGGGCCGCATGAAGATCATGAAGCGGATCGCGAAAGCCAGCAGCGGAGAAGCAGCGTGGCTTCCACGGATGCCCCGCCTTGTGCTAGTGCACCGATGATCGAGACTCGTGCACCGGAGCCTCACTACCCCGTGGATGATGTAAAGGAGATGAAAGACTGTGATCTGCATTATCCCGTGGGGAACATTTCCATGAAGGTAGCTAGCGGCAGTGCTTTACCCTGTACACCTGGAGCACTCCACCACAACAACCCCATTGCATATGGCTATGCTCGTGTCACGGTGGAAGACATAGTCCAAGGGTTTGAGGACCTCGAGATTGACAAACCTACACCCGAAGGGGAGAGAAGACTTGGAGATGTCAAGCGCCAGTACATTCTATGGAAAAAGAAGTACATAGTGTTTCCAGGCGAGGCGCCAAGGCCAGCAAGTCCACCCCCCTCCGATGGTGGTGGTGGTGGTGGTGGCGGTGGTGGTGGTCGTGGTGGTTCACCTACACCTCCTTCACGCCATTCGACGCCGTCACCCGATCCACAACATCCGGCGGGTACGACGCCCCCCAATCCTCCTCTGGCGGGTACGACACCCCCTAATCCACCTCCGGCGGGTAAGCAGACGCCCCCCAATCCACCTCCGGCGAAGAAGCAGAAGCAGGCGGACAGCAAGGAAACCCGCTCCTGGACTATTAACCCGGACCCTTATGTACATAAGACCACAAGGGTACCGGAGCCATCACTGAAGCCTCTCCTCCCAAGGCCTGGGGAACTTAGTGATGCTGACCTCACATTGGCCTCGGCTGCTGATTATGAGAAATGGAAGGCGGATATGAAGGCCAAAAAACAGCCTGAGCCCAAGCAAGTATTCACTGAGAAGCAAAAGAAGTGGGCTAAGGATTTTTTGACGACACCGTCCCAAGCCGAGCTGAATATGCCTGACGACTATGGACATAAACTTCGTAAGCAAGCAAAAATGTTGAAGGAGGAAGAAAGTCGTAAAAAAAAGCGGGAAACAAGTTGACCAGCTCGGGATGCAGAAGAAACAATCGATCCCCCCGCTCATAGTGAAAGCCGGTCCGGAAGAGGACCCCGAGATCATAGCAGCTGCGGCAGCACTTGGATTGACTGTAGCGGGTGCCATGCAACAAGCGTCTGAGATGGGTTTGACTCTTCGTGCCTGCTTAGACCTTGAGGATGCGCCTGTAGGTGAGATAGCATTCCAATATGTGCGGAAGGGGCCTCTCGTCGAGCCTGAGCAGGAAAATAGTCTACCACAACAAATGCGAAATCTGCTACGTTGGTACAAGCAATTCATATCATGGGCCGACAAAGAATATGTTTATGCGGATGTTACAGAACAGCATCACACCAAACGGTACTCTGTAGAAATTCATATGAGTGAATTGTTCCAGCTGTTCAATCTGCGCGCCCTCGACAAATCTATGCTGAGTTGCTACGTTCTGTAAGTGATTTATTTCTACCTCATCTCGTTCTTCATTATTGCCTGCCCTATATATATATATATATTGTCCTAACTATATTGTTTGGTACGCTATTATGCAGAATGAAGATTTGGGAATGCAAAATAAGAAACATCCATGATGTTGGGTTCATTGACCCACATATCGTTAATGGACATGTGTTACAACATCACCCTGAAGATGTGGAGAAAGACCTGTACAAGTTTCTTACAAAGCATCAACTCAAAAGTCATATTCTATTTCCTTACCATTTTGGGTGAGTGTTTTCTCTCTTGTGCCCATTCTCTTTTGTTTACTCCATGCATGGTATGTCTAATCGATGAGTTATGCATGACTGTGCATGTAACGTGTCCGCAGGTTCCACTGGATTCTGCTAAATATTGAACTTCACACCTCCACAGTTCTAATCAGCGACTCTAAGGATTCGGATCCAAAGCATTGGGCCGACATGAGAAAAATGCTGAAAAAGTAATTATTTTCAATCATTTGAGCTCTATATCGATCGGTCTCTTTCGTTCATTTCCTAATATCAACTAACTAATATAACTCCCTTATTCATTTGATTTTCTTTGCCCTGTAGGGTTTGGAGACGGTTTTCAGAAGAAATTGTCGGTGAATTCAAACATGAGCTAGATTTCAGAAAGTTAGTTAATGTGGATCAGCAGCCACCGGCGACCGATCTATGTGGATACTATGTTTGTGAGAACATCCGGAGAGAAACCACTGAGCGGAAGGAATCAGCTAGCGTGCGGAACGCGAGGGATAACTTGCGGAGGAGGCTTAGTCCAGAAGCTCGCTTCCGACCAATTCAAGAAGAATTAGCAGGATTTTTAATGAGGGAAGTCATCGATCCTAAAGGACAACACTATACCGAGGACGTAGAAATTTATATGCATACCCGAGATTGAAACTTGTTCGAAGTTGTATATGGTCATCCATCGTAATTGTGTATGGAAACTTGTTCAAAGTTGTATATATATATATTATATATTCCTCTTGAATTCTTCTTGTTTGAAATTTCATATGCATGTATATATATAGTAGCGTAGAATATGTGTACTGAAACTTCATCAAAAATAAAATAAAACACAAAATAAAATATAAAACAAATAAAACAATACAAATTAAAAAGAAACCAGGTTTAGGGGGGCTAAAACCCTAAACCTGCGGAGGAGGCCTTTAGTCCCGGCTGGCCACGAGAGCCGGGACTAAAGGTCCTCGGCCCCGACGGACCACGGGCGACCACGTGGCGGGCCTTTAGTCCCGGTCAGCCACAAGAACCGGGACTAAAGCCTTTTGTCGCGGTCCGGAAGAGCCGCGGCTAAAGAGGGGGGGCGGCTTTAGTCACGACCCTATAGTCCCGGTTGCACTGCCGGGGCTAAAGGCTGTTGCGAACCGGGACTAGAGGGCTTTTTTCTACCAGTGTATATAGATCGGTTTGAGTCGCCCATCGTCTATCGATCCTTTGCACCCATCTGCTTCAACCTTGACGATGACTACACGCTGGCACGCGGCTACTCTGGAATGCCCGCGTACATACGCGCGTCATTCCGACCCGGCCTGCATCTACCGACATCGGCTACTGCGGCGGCCGCTCGCAGCCTCTTGCGCTAGGCTGTCGTCCAGCACCGAGTGGCCTCTGGTTGCTCGAGCGTCCCGCGCGGACGTTCGCTCGCATGCGCGCATGGTCTGCTGCTCAGTTGCCCACGCAGATCCACCGATCCAATCATGGAGGCTTGTGTCCCGTGCATGCAGGTGTTTACACGTGGTGCATCCCCTATGAGATCCAGTGAAAATCGTCCAGTATACAATATATGTGCTTCTTCTCCGACCGAGCAGTGGGCTGCCGTTGCATCGTCCCTTTGAGGACCGCAATGTTGTCGTTCCATGGTTATCTCTATGGCTGCATCGACCCGCGTGCTACCGTTGAGTCGCCTTTTGGGCTGTACTGCCGCGGCCCGCGGTTCATCGTCGCTCCGAGGCCGTCCGCTTCAGGTCGTCCCTGTGGCTGCACCCACCCTCGCGCTGCCTCTACGTCGCCCCATCGGGCCGTAGCGAGCGTGGCACGCGGTCCCTGCCGCAGCCCTGTGATTCTTCCTCCGGTAGCATCGATCCACGCATTGCCGTTGCGTCGCTCCTTTGGGCCATAGTGTTGCAGCCTGTGGTCCACTGCCACCCCCGAGGCCATCCGCTCCAGGCCGTCCCCGTGGCTGCATCGACCCTCGCACTGCCGCTGTGTCACCTATCGGGCCGTAGCGAGCGTGGCACATGGTCCGTGCCGCTACCCTGAGGGCTTCTCCGGCACCGCCCTGACCCGCGAGCTGCTGCTGCATCGCCCCTTCGGGCCATAGCGCCGCAGCATGTGGTCCACTTCGCCGTCCAAGCGCGTCAACTTCTATGTGGTATGCGCCGCACCGCCTTCCTAGGTGCGGGAACGCCACCGTCCGCGCCAGTCTTCCTCACACTGTCGGGTTCTTCCTTGCCTACTTCGAGCACCGCCGCCTTGTTCTTGACCTAGCCGCAGCCGCTCTTCTTCCCGGTCCACGGCGACTAGCTCGACACCGGCCACCCCGACTCGACATCGACCACGGCGTACCTTGCACGGCTACCTCGACCACGGCTACACCACCTACGCTCTCGGCTACATGGACAACGGCACAAAGGGCTACCGCCTTACTTGAGCAACCTCATCGGTTTTCACTCCAGCCACACCTTCCGCGATGCGTCGACCGTTACGACTGTGGGGGGGGGGGGGGGGTCCGTCGTCTTGCCTTCGGATTCTTCTCCAGTCTCACCGTCTACATCGCTACCATTGTGACTGCGGAGGGATGTTGAGTATATTGATTCATTAGGAAACATAAGATAGACTAGGATTTGTCATGTCTTGTCTTGTATTCCAAGTTGGTCATTGTACTCCTATATATATGCCCATGAGGCTCAAGCAATACAATCAACTATTCCACCAAACCCCTCTCTTCCTTCTAACATGGAGGACCGTCGGCCTGTCGCTTTTGGTGTTGGATAGGGCCATGCTCAGATGCGGTGGGCGTGCGTCATCGGCGAGATACGGACATGGTTTTCACTTCCCATGAGATTTCAATGAAATCCACTGAATTTCATTAATTTCAGTAGACACTGAAATATTATGTTTTGGCCAAAATATTTCAGCAATTTCAAAAGTATACAGTAAATCAAATATTTTTCATTTTTTTGAAAATTTCAAATATTCAATTAAATTCAAGTGAATATTTCGGCCCTTTGGCTGAAATGCAAACTGAAATCACCGAATTTCTGTGATTTCGGTTGGCGACGAATTATTTTTGAATCTGAAATTGAAAACTATGGATAGGGCGGTGCTGGTCGTCTTGGGCTGCGCGGGCGGCAAGGCGGATGCGCGTAGTCGAGGGGTGGGCGGGTGGCGGCTCTGGTCAGCGGCCGGTGTGTGGAACTGCTGCTCCGGACCTGCCTGGCCAACTAGGCAGCCTGTGCGGATGGGCTGGTATTTTTTCTAGAGATGTATTCTGGTGTGCTCCAGCCAGCGTGGTGCTGGTTTGTGTTGTTGGTCTACCTGGGCCGTGACCTACGTGGTGTGTATTAGCGGCGCTACTCTCTCGCCCAGATCCGGCCCGTTGGTGGTGGCGGCGGTGGTCGGGGGCTTGTGCACTTGTGCTGCTCGTCAACGTTTGCTTGTCTCCTTAGTGCTGTGTGGCTCAATCGGCGGGTTCTCAAGTCCAGCCTTGTTGGTCTGCTTTTGTCGGAGGGTTGCTCTATGTTGGCAGTGGCAAGGCTTCTTCCCCGGGGCTTGTGTAGGTGGAGGTGCTTAGGGCTTTGGGCGAAAGCCTTGGTTCGATGCGGATCGAAGGATATCGACGACGATTCTTCTTGGAACTGTCGACGAAGAGTTCCTCCTCTTTACTAGGCTACGGTTTGTTGGTTACAGAGTTACCGTGGAGGCTGTTGGTGTGGCTTGACTTTTCCCGAGGTCGGTGGAGTTGTTGTGGATGACTTTGACAAAAGCCTTGAAGGATATCGGCGACCATACTTCTTGAAGGTCTCCCAAGAGTTCCCACACATCTTCGGGTTGTAGGCATGTTGGTGGTGGAGTTTGAGTTGGCCGACGTGGGCATGGGTTTGGATTTTGCACGACTGTCCCTTAATCAATCGTGTGTTGTATTTTTTTCGGACTGGTTTCTCGTATAAATCGGGCCACTCTCTCTCTCTCTCTCTCTCTCTCTCTCTCTCTCTCTCTCTCTCTCTCTCTCTTAATTAAATTGATAGTGCACCTTCCTTGCACGTCAAGAAAAATTATCGAAAAATCACGAATGGCCCATGATCGCAGTGGCGTCGCTACCAAAATCGCCCCCTATGCCGACGGCCAGGGCCGTCGGCATAACCCTGAGTCCCGTCGGGACAGACCTATGCCGACGGCTCCGTCGGCAACATATACGTCGGCATATCCAGGGAGGCCGTCGGCATAGATGCTTTCCCGACGGGGGACATACATCTATGCCGACGGCCCCAGCCGTCGGCAACGACCACGCCTAATGGCGGCCGCCGTCAAGTTTGCCCAACGACTGGTCGCCACGTGGCACCCCTATGCCGACGGCCTAGCCGTCGGCTTAGTCAAAAACTATGCCGACGGCCAGACCGTAGGCATAGGTGTGCCACGTGGCACCCAGTGGCTGCTTGTGGACCAGGGCTATGCCGACGGCTCGGCCGTCGGCATAGCTTTTGACTAAGACGACGGCCAAGCCGTCGGCATATTCCTTCATACAGAGCTCCCAATAGCTGACATGTGGGCGTCTATGTTGACGGCCTAGCCGTCGGCACGGTTTTTAAACTAAGCCGACGGCTAGGCCGTCGGCACAGGCGCCCACGTGTCAGCTACTGGGAGCTCACGCGAGCCCTGTGCCGACGGCCTAGCCTAGAACATGGAGAACATACCCAATCTACACATCCTCGGGCTGTCCATGGAAAACGCTAGACAATCCAAAAGAGTTGCGGTGATAAATATGCAATTGAATGCATATTTATCGATGCAACCCTTTCGGACGGGAGACGCCTAGGTTACGTCAGTTGACTTGAGAATGAAATCTAGTGATATGAAAAATTGGAGGAGATGGACTTGTAGCTCACCCTCGGCTGTAGAGGAAGTAGTCGAACAGCAGAGGGATGCTCAGGGGGACCAACGGTCGGACAACGGTCACTCCAATGAAATGCGAAACCACAAAGCCTGCAAATTCCATCGCGACAAAAAATTAGAACATCACAACTCATAGAGCATATTTAAAACATTTAAACATGCATTCATTTATTTTTGCATCATGTAGGCAAAAAAACTAATAACATTCACAATATATTCATCATCGTCATCACATATTCATCATCATCATTATCACATATTTGTCTAACCAAAGTTTTTTACTACCTATATTCATCATTGTCATCACATATTCATCATCGTCATCACATATTCATCATCGCCATCACATATTCATCATCGCCATCACATATTCATCATCGTCACCAATTTTTTTTTCAAGGTATGCAACATATAGCATCTCATCTAACCAAATTTTTTTACTACCTATCTCACTATCTATCTAACTATGTACCTATCTAACTATGTATCTGACTATGTATCTAACTGTCTAAATACCTACCTAAATACCTATATAACTATCTATATCTAACTAGCTACAAAATTACTAAAAAAACACTAAAAACTTCAAAAAAATCACCTTTGAGAGGGCCGGCCGGAGTTGGGGCGGGGAGGCGCAGGGTCGGGGCGGGGCGGCCGGCGCGAGGTCGGGACGGGGAGCCGCGGGGTCGGGGCGGGGCGGCCGAAGTGGGGGCGGGGAGGCACGGGGTCGGGGCGAGGCGGCCGGAGTTGGGGCGGGGAGGCGCGGGGTCGGGGCGGCCGGAGTCAGGGCGGGGAGGCGCGGGGTCGGGGCGGCCGGAGTCAGGGCGGGGCGGCGCGGGGTCGGTGCGGGCGACCGGCGCAGGGTCGGGGAGGGGCGGCGCAGCGTCGGGGCGGGGCGGCGCGGGCGGCGGCGGGCTCGGGGCGGTGCGGGGTCGAGGCGGGGAGGCGCGGGCGGCGGCGGGCGGGGTCGGGGCGGGGGGGCGGGCGGCGGCGGGCTCGGGGACGGCGGTGGCGTGCTCAGGGCGGGCGGCGGAGGTGGTGGGCGGCGGCGCGGGTGTGGGTCGGGGAGGAAGGGGAGATGGCGAATGGGTGGTGCGGGGCGAACCGCAAAGGGATAAGGTCGGCCCTATGCCGACGGCCTGGCCGTCGGCATAGGCCTGGCCCCTTTGCCACGTCATCGATCCGTGGACATGTGCGCTGCTATGCCGATGGCTAAGCCGTCGGCACAGATACTTTGCATTTTTTATTTTTTTGTTATGGCATATGTGTGACTCTCAGCACACTGTAAAAAATAGTCCCACCTCGACCAAAGACAAGCGTAGGAGGGCCCACCGTAACACATGGCGGCATTGCTACCCCCCTCCGGTAACCCTAACACAGACGACCGCCGGATCTAGCTCTTTGACTTCCGCCGGACTGGGTCTGGCCGGTGGGCCTTTTCACATGGTTGTCGTAGCCCAGACCATAGCTGCACTCCCAACACCATTCCGGCCCAACCCACCCAAAGATACCCTCCGTGTCGGCCCGACGTGGCCGTTTCCCCCCTCCGGGACACGGCGGCAGCCACGCCCGTGAGGTCTACACGGCAGGAAGGGGGCCCTGGGGGAGTAGTAATGCCACCGGAGCGTCGCACCGGGCCCTCATAAATGCGGGGTGGTGTGGTGGCATGTCCGAAGAGGCGGCACGCGTGTCCGGGGTGTGCCCCCCCTCACGGACGGCGCCGCCGCCGGCACCTGGAGGGGGGAAACGGACGCGTCGGGTCTACACGGAGGGGATCTTACTGTGGGTCTGGCCCGGATGTTGCTCCAAAGTGTTTCTATGGACTGACCTAACACAACCGGGTGGGGAGGTCCACTGGTCAAAGCCCGTCCGTGCAAAGTCAAAGGGCTAGATCCCGTGGTCAAACGCTACAGGGTTAGGCGGGACGGGGACACTGGGGTAGCAATGCCACCGGAGCGTCGCACCGGGCCCTCACACATGCGGGGTGGTGTAGTGGCATGTCCGAAGAGGTGGCACGCGTGTCCGGGGTGTGCCCCCCCTCACGGACGGCGCCGTCGCCGGCACCTGGAGGGGGGAAACGGACGCGTCGGGTCTACACGGAGGGGATCATGCTGTGGGTCTGACCCGGATGTTGCTCCACAGTGTTCCTATGGGCTGACCTAACACAACCGGATGGGAAGGTCCACTGGTCAAAGCCCGTCCGTGCAAAGTGAAAGGGCTAGATCGCGTGGTCAAACGCTACAGGGTTAGGCGGACGGGCTTTGACCAGTGGACCTCCCCACCCGGTTGTGTTAGGTCAGCCCATAGGAACACTTTGGAGCAACATCCGGGCCAGATCCCCTCCGTGTAGACCCGACGCGTCCGTTTCCCCCCTCCAGGTGCCGGCGGTAGCGCCGTCCGTGAGGGGTGGCACACCCCGGACACGCGTGCCGCCTCTTCGGACATGCCACCACACCACCCAGCATGTATGAGGGCCCGGTGCGACGCTCCGGTGGCATTGCTACCCCCCCCCCCCCCCCCCCCGTGTCCCCGTCCCGCCTAACCCTGTAGCGTTTGACCACGGGATCTAGCCCTTTGACTTTGCACGGACGGGCTTTGACCAGTGGACCTCCCCACTCGGTTGTGTTAGGTCAGCCCATAGGAACAATTTGGAGCAACATCCGGGCCAGACCCACAGCAAGATCCCCTCCGCGTAGACCCGACGCGTTCGTTTCCCCCCTCCATGTGCCGGCGGCAGCGCCGTCCGTGAGGGGGGCACACCCCGGACACGCGTGTCGGGCGTTTGCAACCGCCACAACACTTCCACACTTGTGAGAGGCCGCCTACGCAAGATTTGGCGGGATGCTAGCCCCCGGAGGCCGCTGGCCACAGCCGTAGACGCGCGAAGGGCCATCCGCATAGAGGGAATTTTTCTGATACTTCTCCATCACCAAAAATTATGAAAAAATACTATCGTTCCTATAGCACATGTGCCCACGTCGTGCAAAAAGACTCATGATTTTATCGCGCTCCGAGTATTTAGTAATATTGACGCCGCATCATTACCGCAGAACGTCTACTACCGTGTCATCGCCGTCCGTGAGGGGGGGCCACGCCCCGGAGACGCGTCCCGCCTCTTCGGACATGCCACCACACCACCCCGCATGTATGAGGGCCCAGTGCGACGCTCCGGTGGCATTGCTACCCCCCAAGTGCCCCCGTCCCGCCTAACCCTATAGCGTTTGACCACTGGATCTAGCCCTTTGACTTTGCACGAACGGGCTTTGACCAGTGGACCTCCCCACCCGGTTGTGTTAGGTCAGCCCATAGGAACACTTTGGAGCAACATCCGGGCCAGACCCACAACAAGATCCCCTCCGTGTAGACCCAACGCGTCCGTTTTCCCCCTCCAGGTGCCGGCGGCGGCGCCGTCCGTGAGGGTGGGCACACCCCGGACACGCGTGCCGCCTCTTCGGACATGCCACCACACCACCCCGCATGTATGAGGGCCCAGTGCGACGCTCCGGTGGCATTGCTACCCCCATTGTCCCCGTCCCGCCTAACCCTGTAGCGTTTGACCACGGGATCTAGCCCTTTGACTTTGCACGGACGGGCTTTGACCAATGGACCTCCCCACCTGGTTGTGTTAGGTCAGCCCATAGGAACACTTTGGAGCAAAATCCGGGCCAGACCCACAGCAAGATCCCCTCCGTGTAGACCCCACGCGTCCGTTTCCCCCCTCCAGGTGCCGGCGGCAGCGCCGTCCGTGATGGGGGGCACACCCCGAAGCCCCAAGACGGGCGTCTACGCACATGCATGAACACTTTCACATATGGATCAGGACCCGTGCCATGTTTTTGGTGACATAGCTACACCCCGAATCCCCCCACAACCAGAGTTCCTTCCGTGTCGACCGTTTCCCCCCTCCGTGACACGGTGATAGCGACGTTCGTAACGGGGGGCAATCGATATATTATCGGGTATGTTTTTTTAGATAAGGCATAATTATCTTATGCAAAAAAAACTAAAATAAAGTAAAAATAACAAAACAAAGTAAAAATAAAAAAAGTAAAATACACGTATGCCGACGGCAAGGCCGTCGGCATATCTGTGCACACACGGAGGTTGTCCCACGGATCGATGACGTGGCGTGGCACACGGATCGATGACGTGGCGAAGGGGCCTATGCCGACGGCTGTACCGTAGGCATACCTCTACCACAGATAACCCAAGTAAGAATAAAAAATTAAGTAAAATAAACGTATGCCGACGGCAAGGCCGTCGGCATATCTGTGCACACACGGAGGTTGTCCCACGGATCGATGACGTGGCATGGCACACGGATCGATGACGTGGCAGAGGGGCCTATGCCGACGGCTATGCCGTAGGCATACCTCTGCCACAGATATGCCGACGGCCGCCGTTACCGCCCGTCGGCGTAGGATCAACGCCGTCAAATGGTCAGCGCTGACCGGGCAGGTGGGCCCGGGCTATGCCGACGGCCTGCCCTATGCCGACGGGCCCCGTAGGCGTATCTCGGGCGGTCCCGACGGCCCCCTCTATGCCGACGGCCCCGTCGGCATAGATGTATGTATGCCGACGGCTATTCTACGCCTACGGCCTATCTTTGGCCGTCGGCATAGGTTCATAGATGCCGACGGGGGCCGTCGGCATAGATTTGGCCGTCGGCAACCCCAATTTTTCTGGTAGTGCGTGCTTGGAACAAACTCAGCACCATCATCAGGCGGTGACTGTCGAACCAAGGCAGCAACGTCGTCACCATACCTAACATCGGGGCAAGGCAGGAGCTGCCATCAGGACAAGGCAAGAGCTGCACGTCGTCCCCATCCCCTCCCATGTGTGGCCGCCGGCGACTACAGCAGGGCCAACTCCACCTCCTTCTCACCAACAGGGGACGAGACCATGCGTGGCCGGCGGCGGCGACAGCAGGGCCAACTCCACCTCCTTCACCAACAGGGGACGAGGCCATGCATGGCTGCCCGCAGCAACAACAGGGCCAACTCCACCTCCGCCTCCACTTCCACCTCCTTAGTGCAATGCGTATATGCTCGAGAGATGTGGCACTCTTGTTTTCATCCACTTTAGCTCAATGTGTAATGCCCGGTGCAGAGGGACTCATTTGCTGCTTGGTGGCTGCTAGAGAGAACTTCAGGCGCGTAGAGAAGCGAGGCCTTGACTCATTAGTGATCGGGATCGCATGGTCGCTTTGAAAATATAGGAATACTCGAGTTTTCAACAGAGTGGAGCAGTAAAGGTCGCCAACTCTTCTGGGCCGGCAGATTTTTTTCCGAGACTTTGGAATGGAAAGAAGCAGGTGTTGGTGCCGGACGTTTACAACGTTTTGTGACAGTAGCTTAGGTAGTCTTCGAGCGGTGTGGGTGTACCTACGATGAAGGAATATTGCATCCGTCTTTTTTTCATGCACGTAACTAGTATAAAGCCCCCTTCCTATGACCGCCTAGCTAAGATCGAAATCGAACTCAATTTAAAGATGGATTCCCCGCAGCAACAAAAAAAAAGAAGGGAAAAGGCCCGACCAACCCTTTCTTAACTCTCACCAGGTCGGACTCTACCTATAGTCGTATACATATCGGGTTTGCTATTTCACATCTAGATGTGAAATAGTTATCTCACATCTAAATCTTCCACCGTTGGATTGTTTGTCTTTAAAATTCGTACGGGGTTGATCTTGTGGTTATCCCGCGTCGTGTTTTTCTCGCTGGTCTAGTTCGCCGATATTGGCGGGCCGTTAATCGTTTTGTTTACCTCGTCCGTGTCTCAAGTCTCTGCCCGTCCTGTATGTAAATCTCAGGCAGCTTTTGGTCGGCCGTTTGTTTGTCACGTGCAGCCGCTTACGGTTGGTTCGTTGGCCCCTTCTTCCATTTTTCTTGCCGGCCTGCTATCGTGGGTCATTCTTTTTTGAGGATCGTTGCTTGTATTTTTTGGATCGTGGAGAATAGGAAGACTTAACGGACACCATATACAAAGGATCTGGTGTTAGCTTATGCTCTCACTCACTCTCTATTTGGGCACTTTCTCTCCCTTCATCTGTCCCATTTTTTAGCTGCTTTGTTTCCTTTTTGTTGTTATTCTCTTTTTTATTTTATTTTTTATTTTTCAAATTCATGATAGTTTAAGTACTTGAACATTTTTTGAAGTGTGTGGCCACTTACTAAAATTCACAAAATTTTAACTTGTGAACACTTATTTGAATTTACATTAAAAAAATTATGAATAAGTGTGTGTTTGCTTGGGCCCGCGGTTACATGTCAACCATCGACTCGCAACTAAGTGTGTGTGTGCGCGCGCGCGCGTTTGTTGGTGCCCTCAGTTGCAAGCCGATCATCCACTCGCAACTAGGGGTATGTGTATTTGTCAAGGATCTCTAGTTGCATGCCAAACATCGACTTGCAACTAGGGTGTGTGTGTGTTGTCGGTGCCCCCAGCTGCAGGCCGAGCATCGACTCGCAACTAAGGGTGCTTTTGTGTGTTTGTCTAGAGTTCCCAGTTGCATGTCGATCATCGACTCGCGACTAGGGGTGTGTGTTTGTTGAGGGTCCCCAGTTGCAAGCCGACCATCGACTCGCAACTAGAGGTGTATGTGTTTGCCGATGGTCCACAGCTGCATGTCCACCGTCGACTCGCAACTAAGTGTGTGTGTGTGTGTGTGTGTGTGTGTGTGTGTGTGTGTGTGTGTGTGTGTGTGTGTGTGTGTGTGTGTGTGTGTGTGTGTGTGTGTGTGTGTGTTTGTGTTTGTAGAGGATCCCCAGCTGCATGTCGATCATCTACTCGCAACTAATGGTGAGTGTGTTTTGTTGTGGCCCCCAGTTGCAAGCGACCATCAACTCGCAACTAGGGGTGTGTGTATTTATCCTGGCCCCCAATCGCAAGCCGACAGTCGACTCGCAACTAGGGATGTGTGTGGGTTTGTCGAGGGTCCCCAGTTGCAAGTCGACCATCAACTCGCAACTAGGAGTGTGTGTGTTTGTCCGGGCCTCCAGTTGCAAGCGACCATCAACTCGCAACTAGGGGTGTGTATATTTATCATGGCCCCCAGTTGCAAGCCGACAGTCGACTCGCAACTAGGGGTGTGTGTGGGTTTGTCGAGGGTCCCCAGTTGCAAGTCGACCATCGACTCGCAACTAGGGGTGTGTGTGTTTGTCCGGGCCCCAGTTGCAAGACGACAGTCGACTTGCAACAAGGTGTGTGTGTGTGTGTGTGTGTGTGTGTGTGTGTGTGTGTGTGTGTCTGTGTGTGTGTGTGTGTTTGTTTGTCGGGGCGCCTAGTTGCAAGTCGACCATCCAACTCACAACTAGGATGTGTGTGTGTGTGTGTGTGTGTGTGTGTGTGTGTGTGTGTGTGTGTGTGTGTGTGTTTGTCATGGCCCCAGTTGCAAGTCGACAGTCGACTAGCAACAAGGTGTATGTTTGTTTGTCGGGGGCCCCAGTTGCAAGCCGACCATCCAACTCGCAACTAGGGTGTGTGTGTGTGTGTGTGTGTGTGTGTGTGTGTGTGTGTGTGTGTGTGTGTGTTTTGTCACGGCCCCAGTTGCAAGCCGACCTTTGACTCGTGACTAGGTGTATTTGCGTGTTTGTCGATGTCCCTAGTTGCATGTCAACCATTGCAACTAAGGGTGTGCGTGTTTGTCTAAGGCTCCCAGTTGCAAGCCAACCATTGACTCGCAACTGGGGGAAGAGGAGGGGAGTGTCTTTCTATGGGTCCATCGACTCAACAACCAAGGGCGCGTGTGTTTTGTCGAGGGCCCCTCATTTGCAGGCCGACCATCGACTCAACAACTAAGGGTGTGTGTGTGTGTTTTGCCAGGGCCCCAGTTGCAAGCCGACCATCGTCTCGCAACTAAGCTCGTAGTTTTGTAGTTGTCCCAATTGCATGTCCATCCTCGGGTCACAAATGAGCTCGTAGTTGTCCTAGTTGCAAGTCCACCCCCATATCGCTACTGAGCACGTGTTTTTTCATCTCAGTTGCAAGTTCACGCTCGACTCGCAACTCGTCTTGGTTTTTGTTGTTGTCCCAGTTGCAAGTTCACCCTCGACACGCAAATGGTATCATAGTTTTGTGTAGTTGTTCGAGTTGCAAGTCCGCCCTTGACTCACAACTAGGATCGTAGTGTGTTTCATCCTAATTGCAACTCCACCCTTGACTTGCAACTCGACCTACACATATATTAAATGCGCAACGAACAATGTTTTAATACTCTGTGATTTTTTTCAAAATAATGTTGTAAAGTTTTAAACGCATGGTGAACATCTATTTGAAACAAGTGATGAGCAATTAATTTGTGAGCTTTTTTCAGTTTCACGGACATTTGAAGTTTCATGACTTTTTTAAAATTTACAAATGCTTTTATATTTTTTTCAAAAATATTATTTTGTAATTAAATACTAACATTTTTATGCGGAGAATTTACTAATATTTTGTTGTTTAGCACTTTTTTCCCCATTTAATTTGATTTGTTTTCTGTGTGAGGTGTTGTAGAAATAGGCCTTACTATATCTCTCTTTTTCGTGGGAGATGTTGATAACCAAAATGAGAAAAGCTAGACCTATCTAGTACAATCACAAAAGAAAAAGAAAAGGGACACTGCTCACTGTAGTAATGCCTAACAAGTAAGCAGAAAAAAATAGCTGGACAACGACACATGCATGCAGTAGCAGTACAAGGCACACACAAAATGCCACAGTGCGCCCCGCCACAGGAAGGTCACAGTGCGGCGTCACGATGTAAAATTTCCCGACAAACAAACAATATAAGAGATTGTTTAGTTTTTTTGCGGGAAAAGATTGTTTAGTTATTACTCAACAGAAGGTAATGTCATGTTAGATGTAAGATATGATCTCACATCTAGATGATATATAGTCAGACCTGTATAGGTACGTATTCTATCAAGTAGTCTATCAAATCAGTTTCCCTGGTGACCGATCGAGTTCTCCACATCCATGGCCGACGTCGAGAACCCCAACTCCAGTAGTGCACTCGCCGTGGCGGCAGAGCCCAGCCGAAACGCGTTCTCGGCATGGAGGGATAGGCTGATCGAACTCATCGTCGGAATCCCCAACGGCGCCGCGGACGCCGAGGTCGCAGTAGCAGAGCCCGCCCAGCGAGGCAGATGGAGAATCTTATGCTTCTGGGGCGTGATCGGCCTCTGTTGGGCAACTGTCGGTATGATTCTTCTGGTGATCCAACACGAATGGCCGATGGGCCGAGCGCGGCGACACGCCGCGATTGTTGTGGGCTGGATAGCTCTGCTTATTGGAGGATATTTGGCAGGCATGGTCGTGAATCTCGCCATAGCCTTCCTTGCGGAGCTTGAAGACGCACGAATAATCATAGATCTACTCCTCTAAGTTTGATCCTCTCCCATCGATGTATCGTGCATCATGTTGTAGCCAACAGTATCTACATCTTTGCTGTCTCTCAAGCATTTCAGGCCTCTCAGAAACGATTCTTTAACACATTGTTAAAACTTAGTTGACTAAGAATTAACAAAGTCTCAGTTATATCCGTATCTGTCAGATATATGTGATGTGAAATTCATGTGGCTGGTCCGTCTTAGTTTTATAGTTGTATCAGCTTGGAAGAAAAGAAAAGGCTTGAAAGAAGCCTGTCCAGGAAGGCCACAGCCAACTTTTCTTTGTTTTCTCTCCTCCGCATCTGGGGGGGGGGGGGGGGGCTTCTTCACGTGGCAAGACGAGTTTGCTTGTTTTTTTATATGGGTAATACGTGCCTCATTCATATTGTAAAGACCATGGTTTAACCAATGTAGATAGCAACCCGACAAAACTAAAAAGACAATAGAACGCTATCCTTGCATATAAAAACACCAGTGAAGAATAATAAAAATATAATCAAGTCTCGAACAATCACTTGAGCTTGACATCAACGCCCGTCACTTGCCACCGATGTCACTTCAACTGCCATTAAAGAAAATAACGACGAATCACCTCCATACCCGAATTCGGCACCACACCATCGCTGATATACAGCTTTCTGAACTCCAAGGAGGCTCATGAAATGCGAAGTCATTGCCGTTGAACGAATTAGACATGGGCAACACACCGGACACATCATCGAACTCCAGATCTGGCACCACCACAAGACTAAGACGTCAGAGGAGGAAGGAACCATGCCTGCCAGCCACGAACCACAAACCCAACACATGATCCGCCATCTTCTAAATGACGACAATATAGACCATAATCTGCATCCGCTTTTGGACTACGTCCCAAGCTCTAGGTCGGCCCTGCAGAAAACACCGTTGCAAGGGCAAAGCCCGAGGACACAAGTCCACCACGAGGATGCCGCCGCCGTCACACCATCCTTACTTGAACATACTGGTTTTTAAATCTATCCCCAACCAATGGATAGATTGTCTGTCATCATGGTCGACGAAGCCAAGACGATGAACGAACAAAAAAACTAAGCTACTAGGACCAAAACATAAAGCTACATGATCCATACACATGTGATCCGGCGACCTCCCTCATCACCGACAACAAAGGTCGTCGGCGGAGTGAAGCCGCCAGAAGACGGCGGCATAAGGACCTGGCGTCCGGCAAGATCGCCTTTTTTTTCTCTTCATGGGGAAGAAAGAAAAGTGATATGTGTTTTGAACATAATGCCCTTAATAACCTGACGATTTTGCACCTGGTGATGTGATATTGCTCTAAAAGTTAAGCACTTATTTTACTTCCTTGAAATATTGTCCCCACCATGCTGGTCTAGATGAAGCTATAGATGAAGTTACACGTGCAAGGCACAGCCTAGTACACTGTCCAAAAAAAAAAGGGGGGGGGGGGGTAGCCTAGTATGCACTTCACAGTTGTCGCTCCTCTCTCTTCATAGTAGAGATTATGCGTGAAAAACTGAAAATGACAATCCAGCCCGACCCTAGTGTTTTCTCCCTCTCCGGACAATGCCTTGGAGGAGGACGCCATGCTTACTAAAGTCCTGAAAGACGAGGTGATTCATGGTCGCGTAGGCGTGTAATGATTGAGACACAAAATTAAATTCGGGAACGACTTTCACAATAAAATTCAGATATTATTTGCCATGACATAATGCACGATATATCACCTCACGAGGTGATTGGTCGTCGCCTAGGCGTGTAATGACTTTCGCAATTGCTCTGACATAATTCATGATACATCAAAGAGAGCAGATCGGATTAGTCTCTAGCCCCGAAATTAAGGGAACGAGTTAGAGTACGATTAGGGCTACGCGACTCCAGGGCGATCGCCTCGCCGCCGCCGCCGCCAACATCCATCCGACCGGCCGGCCGCCATGCAGGTCGGCCTCGTTTCCACATGCGATCTTGGATTGCATGGTGGTCCTGTTGCGGCTCCGTCCGCCTGTGTCTCGGTGGTACGCGGAAGCGGATCTCTCGAGAAGGTTTTTAGCAAGTCTATGTCAATTCAATCTGGGAAGGAAGACTGCGTGTTGGTTCGGGAATACAAGTCCGGCGACACCGTGGATTCAGGTCCTGCCATGGAGGTCGGCTCTATATGTGCATACATCAAGGTGCCTAGTGCTTCAACGCAAGCACAAAATCACCTGAGACTGAAGAAGCCGCCTGACCGCGTCTTGCTGCAAGCCTTCGAGGGTGACTCTGAGAAGGGTAACACGATGATTCCAAAGGCGGCCACATCTACGGGTTCACTTCCGCTGGATCCCGCGGTGAACTTGGCGGTTGGTGGGGGCGATCAAGGGACACCCGTTGAGGGAGTCACCCGCCCGAAACCAGCAGCCGACGAATCCCGAGACCGTGCGGCGGCAATCCGTGACGGTTCTAAGATGCAGCATCAAGTGAAAATAGTAGGACGTGGACCAGATGCAGATTCGGTGCTTGGGAAGAGGGTAGCTGACCCGACTGAAGGGGAAGCACAAAACGCTAAGGAGAATATTGATGTAAACATAGAAGTTAACCAGCAGTTAGCAGGTGGAAAGCAAAAGAAAGGCAGGGTTAAGGGACATGGCAGCTCAAAGCAGCAGGAAAGCGAGGAGATGGATCTTGGTGGTACGGAAAATTTGGAGGCAACCAGCCATGGGGCCGCTGGTAAACTGACGGGGCCAATTGTGGTGCCCCGTCAGGAGCAATGAATCTCTTTAGCTGAAACTGTCGGGGTGTTGGGAACAAACCGACAGTTCGTGAGTTGGTGGCTCTTGTTAGGGCTACCGAGTCGAAGCTGGTTTTTCTATGTGAAACTAGACAAAGTGCAGAAAAGGTCCGTCGTCTTCGCGGAAGATTAGGTCTTAAAGGTTTTGCTGGTGTTGACAGTATAGGTCTTAGTGGAGGTCTTGCTCTGTTTTGGTGTGATCAGTTGTACGTCGATGTCCAAGATATGAATGAAAGGTATATTGATGCATATGTGCGGGTGTCTCCTTCTGCCCCCTTGTGGCGTCTTACTTGTGTTTATGGAGAACCGCGTACAGAAAACAGACATCGTATGTGGTCAAAGCTACAGAATTTGAGAGCAAATTCTGATTTGCCATGGTGTGTTCTGGCGGATTTTAATGAGGCTCTTTGGTCTTTTGAACATTTGTCGGTCACTCCGAGAAATGAGAACCAAATGATGGCGTTCCGGGATGTACTTGAGACATGTGAACTGGTGGATTTAGGTTTTCAGGGATGCCCGTTTACATATGATAATAAACAGCGGGGCCATCGGAACGTCAAAGTTCGTTTGGACCGTGCTGTTGCGGATAACAGATGGAGGAATATTTTCACATCAGCTAAGGTGGTACATAAAGTCTCTCCATGTTTTGATCATCTCCCCTTTGTATTGTCTTGTGAAGCAGATGAGGAGAAGATTTTCAAACCGAAAATTAGACGCTATGAAATCCTTTGGGAGCGCGATGCCAGCCTACCTGAACGGATCGCTTCCGCATGGGAGAAGGCCCGAGCAAAGTTTAACCTTGGAGATATAAGAGCAGGGCTGCGTAGCCTTCTATCTGACCTACACACATGGGGCTGCAAAAGATTTGGCAACGTGACTAGGGAGTTGGAGAAGTCAAGAACTCGCCTTGAGGAATTACTAAATATGAATGCTGACCGAGATGAAGTGAAACGTGTCACGGATCATATGAATGAACTGATTTATCAGGAAGAAATGTTATGGCTGCAACGGTCTCGCATCGATTGGCTTAAAGAAGGCGACCGAAACACCAAATTTTTTCATAGGAAAGCCATTTGGCGGGCGAGGAAAAATAGAATTAAATTTTTATTTGATGAGAACGGGTTGGAGCACAGGGAACATGAAGCAATGGGTAAGCTCGTGAAGAATTATTTCCAAGGGATCTTTACCCGGGACAATGACATTGACCCAACACACGTGGTAAATCTGTTTGATCCGGTTATTACTGATGCTATGAACATGAAGCTGTGTGCAGACTTTTCAGAGAAAGAGATATCAGATGCCTTGTTTCAAATAGGTCCTTTGAAGGCACCGGGAAGTGATGGTTTACCGGCCCGCTTTTTCCAACGGAATTGGAGCATATTTAAGGAAGAGATTGTTAGGGCAGTAAGGAATTTCTTTGAAACTGGGGTTATGCCAGAGGGAGTGAATGAGGCGATTATTGTTCTTATCCCGAAGAGTGATGATCCCAAAAGAGTTACAGACTTTCGGCCAATAAGTTTATGCAATGTCACCTATAAGATTGTGGCTAAGTGTCTCGCCAACCGGCTCCGGCCAATTCTTGGTGATATTATTTCGCCTTTTCAGAGTGCTTTTGTTCCCGGACGTTTAATTACAGATAATGCTCTGGTGGCCTTTGAGTGTATACATGCCATGCATCAAGAGAAGAATCAGGATGAGAGCTATTGTGCCTACAAATTAGACTTATCTAAAGCATATGATCGGGTTGACTGGGGATTCTTGAAGTGAGTGATGGAAAAGATGGGGTTCACTCATCGGTGGGTGCATTGGATCATGATGTGTGTCACCACGGTGAGATATTCCGTAAAATTTAATGGAACCATCTTGGAGTGTTCGCACCGGAGCGTGGCCTCCGGCAAGGTGATCCTTTGTCTCCTTTTTTGTTTCTCTTTGTGGCTGATGGTCTCTCTGAGTTACTGAAGCAGGGTGTGAGTTCACATGTTATTGAACCGCTGAAAGTTTGTCGTGGTGCCCCGGGTATCTCACACCTACTCTTTGCGGATGATACACTTCTCTTCTTCAAAGCTAGCCAGCAACAAGCGAGGGCGGTTAAGGAGATTATACACGCGTACGAAGGCTCCACCGGGCAACTAATAAATCCATTGAAGTGTTCAATTCTCTTTGGAGAATCTTGCCCCGTGGCCACCCAGGACCAAGTTAGAGCTGAACTTGGTGTGCAACAGGGAGATTTTGACGAAAAGTATCTGGGTTTGCCTACCCCGGCGGGCCGTATGCATCGAGGAAGGTTTCAAAATCTACAGGCAAAATTGATGAAGCGTATATGTGTATGGGGTGACAGTCACCTAGCACAAAGTGGGAAGGAGGTATTGATAAAAGCCATAGCGCACGCCATTCCTACCTATGTTATGGGAGTCTTTAAGTTGTCGTCTTCGGTGTGTGAGGATCTGTCGAGGATGGTTCGAAACTATTGGTGGGGGTCTGAGAAAGGGAAGAGAAAAGCACACTGGAAGGCTTGGGACCGAATCATCCAACCAAAGGCGAGAGGCGGCCTTGGATTTCGGGACTACCGCTTGTTCAATCAAGCTTTACTCGCAAGACAGGCTTGGAGGATGCTCACGAACCCGGATAGCTTGTGTGCAAGGGTTCTAAAGGCCAAATATTTTCCACGTGGTCGATTGGAGGATACTGTGTTCGCAGGTAACGCCTCGTCAACGTGGCAAGCCATCACCTACGGTCTAGAGCTCTTGAAGAAGGGCCTGGTGTGGCGGATAGGCAATGGGCGGAGTGTTCGTATATGGCGCGATCCTTGGATGTCACGGCCTCCATCCTATAGGCCTATATCATTGCAGGGGAGATGCCGGATTCGGCGTGTTGCTGAGCTTCTAAATGAGCATGGTGGCTGGGATATTCAGCTACTCCATCAACATTTCATGCAGCCGGATGTCGACGAGATCATCAAGCTTCGGCCGTCTCCGCGTCTCGACGACGTGCTTGCATGGGCGCCAGACCCGAAGGGCGTCTTTACGGTGAAGAGCGCGTACAACCTCGCCCTTGAGGAGAAATATCGCACGTCTCTGTGCGCCGCGAGCAGGGCACCGGACGGCAATCGTGCCGTCTGGACGACATTGTGGGGGTGCCCTGCCCCTCCGAAGGTACGCGTCTTTGGTTGGAGGCTGGCTACAAATTCTTTGGCAACGATGCAGAACAAGTTTAAACAAAATATTGACATAACTGATATATGTACCATTTGTGGTGTTGAACGGGAGGATTCCTTCCATGCCATGTGCAGGTGTCCGATGGCCCGAGCGCTGTGGGGGGCTATGCAGGAGTCATGGGCAATACCGGACCTTCATAACATCCAGAATTCTGGGTCGGAATGGCTTTTGCATCTCCTTGATCAGTGCACAGAGACAGAAAGGATGATCCTAATGATATTTTGGCGGGTGTGGCACTGCAGAAATGAAGTGACACATTCGAAGCCGGCACCATCTGTGGAGAGCTCGCGACGCTTCTTAAACAGTTACATCAAATCACTTCTATGCATAAAACAACACCCTGCTGGTGATTTTGCAAAGGGGAAGATGGTGGTCAGTGTTGGCAATAATACGCCCAAGGTAACAAGGTCAGCTACACCTGCTACTGTAGTACGTTGGCAGCTGCCATCTCCGGGCTGGGTTAAACTGAACGTGGATGGATCATACATCCCGGGACAAAGCAGTGGCGGGGCAGGCATGGTCTTACGAGATGAAGCTGGAGCTATCATTTTTTCGTCTTGCCGCTTTCTTCGATCTTGCTCGTCCGCGCTGGAGGCGGAACTAGCGGCATGCATGGAAGGTGTGAACCTCGCATTGGACTGGACGGACAAGCCGGTGATCATTGAGTCAGACAGTCTGCAAGCTGTCCATTTCCTTCAGGATGATGGGCCTAATCGATCCTCAATGGCAACGTTGGTGGGCGAGACGAAGCGTCGTCTGCATGAAGGACATGAGCATCGCATAGTTCATGTTCAAAGAGGAGCAAATGGTGCAGCTCACTATATGGCTCAGTATGGCCGCACTTCTGAACGAACTGCTGTATGGCTGGGCAATGGCCCTGAGGATCTGTGTAACCTCTGTCAAAACGAGTGTATCTCTTTGATTTGATCAATATAATCTCGTTTGACCCGGAAAAAAAGAGAGCAGATCGAATTGAGGAGTAGATCTACGAGTCTTCATGCCACTTCACGCTCCTCAGCGTATGATACGGTGAGACGAACACGAAGGTCAAGAGCATCTCTAGCAGACCCTGTAAAAGGGCCAAACCCGTATAATTCCAGCGAGTATACGGGTTTGACCGGTTTTTCTTGCCAGATCAGACTTCGTATCCCAGGCCCGGCCCGTAAATAGTTTACCGTGGTCCGGAAAAAACCCTCTCCATCGCTATTTATGCAGTTTCACCCCTCGGATACGGGTCAAATCCTATCCGCCTCCGCCGCCGCTCCGCCGTGATTCCCCTCCCCCTCCGCCCCAATTTCTCGCCGCCGGCGAGCCTAAAAAACCGTAGCGACCCTTCCGACCCATGCTCGCTTCCCCGCCGCTCATCGGAGTGGAACAGCCGGCTGATGCTTCAGCTGGAGGGGAAGGAGGCACCTCTTCTTCCCTGGAGCTGAGGCGAGGGCCGATGATGGTTGTGCGGAAGAACAGGGCAAGCCACCGGCTGTGTACACCTATGTCGCCTTGGTGGTGGCCTTTAGGGGACCCAAGCGGTTGCGGCCTCCCATGTTCTACTTCTCCTCGGTGATGGGGGCATCTGCGGACGTGATGGGCGCCGCCTCGTCGATGTCCACGTAGTAGGCTTCTTTCTCTGCCGGCAGGGCGCGGTTACGCGCGTCTTGATGGAGGATGGCATGGTCGCAGGCACGGGAGGCGCAAATACAAAGCGGCGTCGTGCACCACTGTGACGATGCCCGTGCCATCATGCTCCCCCCGTGTCGGCCTAGAGCAACTCGCCACTCCTTCGGAAGCTAGCTTGGAGCGGCGAGTTGCTGAACTACACGCTGGCTTGGAGCAGCAACTTGCTCCGTCTGGCTTGGAGGTGGAGCAACGAGTTGCGCCGCTTGTATCCAACCGACTCGGTGGGCCACCCAGCAGGCTTTTATGCTGGAGAACTGCTCTTCTACTCGCCAGTGTGCATCGAAAGGGTGGAGAAGGAGGAGATGGTGAGCGGCGAGTGGTATGATTCTTTGCTCGACGTTTTGCCTCCTTTAAATAGCGGGCGGACAGGAGGAGCTTGCCCGACGTTGTGTTTAATGTCGCCCGCTCGTGAACAGACGTGTGGCCGGAGTAGGCTTCCACACGGGTTTAATGAAGACATTTCAATGCGGCGAGGAGGTGTGTTCAACCGGGCGTGCACCGAGCGGCACCCTCGGCCGGCGCGCCACATCAATGGCGGAGACAATGAGAGGTCGCGTCCGCCCTGAGCCATCTTTAATGTGGAGCGACGCGCTCTACTGCGACATGAATACGGGCAGCTGGCGCCGGGTCAGAAGCGGGCGCGGGAGGAAGGAGAGGGTTTGGGTGGGCTAGGGCGGTCAGAAGCGGGTGTGGTAGTGGTCCGAACTCCCCCCCTCCCCCCCCGGTTTGTCTCTGGTTTACGGGAGAAAGTGCGTCGGGACCGCACTGGAGACCGATACAGGCCCGCGTTGGATGGCTTCCGCAGACCGGGCAGCGCGGTCCGGACAGATGCGGGCGGTTTGAGGGTCGGCCTTGAAGAAGCCCTAAAATGGCATTTTTTGTTTATCAAGAAATGGGATTTTTTTTTATTAAGATGGCTGGCATTTTTTTTATTAAGAGATGGCACTTTTTATCATGGCATTTTTAAGAGATTTCATTTTTTTTTAAATTAACAAAGCCAATGTTTTTTCTCTGTGTTTTACAGACATGGCATTTTTAATGGATTTTTCGCACAGTGGACCAAATAAAGGGCTCGCCCTGCGCGAATGCTCGTCTTCTTGTTGAGCGAACGAACCACCTCTCCCATCCTTGCTTGGATTGCATCAACCTAGCTAGCTAAGTAACTCGTAGACCAACCTAGCTACGGTGATATCTCCTTCAGGAATCTTCATCTCCCCCGAGCCCAAGCCCCAACCCCACGCCAATCCGCGTCGCGTAGGTGCGAGCAAAAGTGTCTCCAGCCTGAGGGTTCCGTTTTCTTCTCGTTATGGTTCTGTGTTCCTCTCTTCGCCGTCGGCGACATTAAGATCGTTTCTTCCTCCTCCTGCTTCCTTCGAGCGGGATTTCTCGAGCTGATTAAGGAGTGGTCCTGGACCACTTCCCGACCTTGGTTGATGACGATCGCGGGGCGTGAGCAGCGAGGTTTTATCCTCATCCGTGAGGAGCGGCAGATCGGATTGCTTTTGACTTAGATGGCAAAAAGAGGCGAGAGTTCGGCATCTGCGGACAAGGGCAAAGGCAAGCTGGAGGACATGATGCGGGATCTGGCGTTGAACGAAACGATCTAGATGATGTCGTGTTTGACGAGGAGGATGAACCGATGAAAGAGGATCTTCGCTGGATGATCATAGTAAGGGTGCACATTGACAAGGGCTTCAACACATACTAGTTTTTCAGGAACATGCGATCTGCATGGGGTCTAGCACGTGAAGTCAAGATCAAAACCATTTAAGAGAACCTGTTTGTCACGCAGTTTAACTGTCTTGGCGATTGGGAGATGGTAAATCAAGGAGGACCTTGGCACTTTCGAGGGAAGGCTGTACTGATTGCACCGTACGATGGTTTTTCAAAGCCCTCGTCGATCGAGCTTTTTACTTTTGAGATTTGGACTCGCATCATTGACCTTCCAGTAGGCTATCATGGCAAGGCGCAAGCGCTGGCATCAAAGGTTGGAGAATTTGTAGATTCTGAGCCATCCTCCTTTGATTTTAAGGGCAACTTTTACAGGGTGAGGGTGAGGCTGGATGTTGGCAAGCCAGTCAAGAAAGCTATGTCTCTGATCCGTGAAAGCCAGCGTGAAATCTTCACTGTCTAATATGAGCGGCTGCCGTATTGATGCCAGCAAGTCTGCAGCATGATGTGTCATCAGTTCAAAGATCGCAGTGATGGAGTGCATCCTCTCTCTGTGCATTGATCTACAACAACCTCCGCGTGTCTGCTACTATACAGTGGGGTATGGGGCGGCCACAGCGTAAAGCCCGCGGCAAAGGTTGATGTCGTGGTGACTAGTCTATCAGATGGAGGTGACGGTACAGAGAATAATCCATCCAAAAGTAAATTAACACTAAAAATTAAATAAGGGGTCATTCGGATAGGCCGTGAGCGCTAACTACCTGAACCTCCTCCAAATCTGGTCTAGGTGAGTGTGGCTAAGACATGATCGAATAGACACCCTCGCCGCTGTAACCGCTGAGACCAGACATTTACCGAAAAAGGATTTCCCTCCGCTTTGTATTCCAAAGCACCAACACCGAGTACAGATAACGTTGTGGCGAGCAGCGCAACACACCAAAAAAAAAAGAATAAGAAACAAATGCCAACCACGGCAGCTTGGCAAAGCGCGGACGACCCGCCACCACGGCGCCCACCGGAAACAAATCACCACAGACCAAGGCTCCGATCCGCCGCGTACCAAGCAGCACCTCCAAGAAGGGATGCGACGTCGACGACGCTGCTGCCCGGACGAGTCCTCAGGTTTCCCCGGGCACGCGGAGGGAGGTGGGGGTGGAAACCCCCGACACCCTCCAAGAAGGAATGGTGGCACCCGCAGGTGTCACCGCGTCGGGGCCGAAGCCGGCAGGGATTTCTCCCGCATACCAACCCCAACTTCCCAACCGGACAGAGCCGACCCGTCAAACCGTCGCCCACCATCATGCGCCAACGCAGTACCGCCGCCACCCACGCCGCCTCACTACGAACACCACCACGAGGCCAAGAGGACCGGAGAAAAGCTCACCATGACAGGAGCAGCAACACCGACGCCGGGCGGGAGGGAACCACCTCCACCACCGTCGTGCGGGAGGCCCGTGCCTCCGGCACTGTCGCGGTAGCCGTCCGGACGCGGCAGCGGGGCATGCCAGGCCACCCCGGCCCAGCCAGGCCCAAAGCGGGCCCGTTAAGCCCCGCCGGTCGCGATGCAGCAAGCCGGCGTCGTCGCCGCCGGCACCCAGCCACTCGTCGCATCTCCCCCGCCTCCTAGAAGCCACGCCGGAGCCATCCCCGCCGCCGGCCCGCCCAGGCCCAGATGGGGCCTGAAGGGCCCAGATCTGGGCCGAGCGGACGACGCCAGATCCCGCCACCGCGCCGCCCCGCCGCCAACGGCGGCGCCGCCGCCCAGCTGCTCGCCTGCATGCGCCACGGATCCCCGCTGCCACGCCAGACCGCCGTCGCCTAGATGCACCCCCCGGAGCCGCACCGCCCGCGCCGGAGAGCGACCGGGAGGGGAAGGGCCAGGAGGCCGCCGCCACCAGCAGCCCCGGGCCAAGCCGGCCGCGGGCGTCGGCGACGGCGGCGAGAAGGAAGGAGGGAGGGGGAGCCTGGAGTGGGGAGGCCCGTCGCGCGGTCGGTCGCCCGCGGGGGGGGGGGGGCGACGCGGTCGCGAGAGGAAGGTCCGGTCGGTCGCGAGACCAGACATTTACCATGACGGCACCTCTGAAATTGGGTGCTCTGACGAGATTAAGGGAAAGGGTTCAGAAGCGCTTGAATAAGGCGGATCAGGGTCCGAGAGCTTACTAAGAAATGTCGTACGGCTGTCGTACGGCTGTCGTACGCCCAGGCCCAGATGGGGCCTGAAGGGCCCAGATCTGGGCCGAGCGGACGACGCCAGATCCCGCCACCGCGCCGCCCCGCCGCCAACGGCGGCGCCGCCGCCCAGCTGCTCGCCTGCATGCGCCACGGATCCCCGCTGCCACGCCAGACCGCCGTCGCCTAGATGCACCCCCCGGAGCCGCACCGCCCGCGCCGGAGAGCGACCGGGAGGGGAAGGGCCAGGAGGCCGCCGCCACCAGCAGCCCCGGGCCAAGCCGGCCGCGGGCGTCGGCGACGGCGGCGAGAAGGAAGGAGGGAGGGGGAGCCTGGAGTGGGGAGGCCCGTCGCGCGGTCGGTCGCCCGCGGGGGGGGGGGGGGGCGACGCGGTCGCGAGAGGAAGGTCCGGTCGGTCGCGAGACCAGACATTTACCATGACGGCACCTCTGAAATTGGGTGCTCTGACGAGATTAAGGGAAAGGGTTCAGAAGCGCTTGAATAAGGCGGATCAGGGTCCGAGAGCTTACTAAGAAATGTCGTACGGCTGTCAGTTTTTGTCTTCGGCGGCAGAGCAAATCCAGATGGTGGGGAGGGGGTGGGGCGGCAGCATTGCGTGCGGTATGTTGGCCTAGAGGGACAATGCGGGCAGAGAAATAATGGTGGTGCCGTGGCGAGTTAATTGCAAGGAAGTACCACACTTGAGGCAGCTGTAACGGATCAGTACCATTATTCAGATTTTTTGCATGTCAGTACCATGTTTGAGGCTAATCGTTGCAAAACGGGCTAAGCGCCGTATAACACTGTATTAATGTTGTATCTGACCACGCGCGCCCCACCTGTCAGGTGACAAATGGCATATTGTTTTATGCAGATAAGACCCCCGCATTGCACTTAATCACCCAAATGCTCCCGCAAAGTTACAAAATTAAATCGCGCGAGACGGGGATTCGAACCCCACCCAAATGCTCCCGCAAAGTTACAAAATTAAATCGCGCGAGACGGGGATTCGAACCCGCGTCGTCCGGGTTTCGACGGACAAGCCCTGCCACTGCGCTAGGCCCAGTTAGCTGTTCAGTTAGATACACTTATACTATTAGACCATTAAATAAATAAAACGAACGAAAAACCCAGACTTCGCAGAGGACGAGCCGCAGCTAGAATTCGAACCCGCGACGCAGCGCCCGCTCACTACCGCTACGCCGCCACTGTTCCTCTGTTTACGTAGCACGCGTACATATTTTATACTTTGCTTCGTTCTCTTTTTCATACGGTAACAAAAGATAAATAGCGTGCGCCGTACATAGTGTGTGTATCGTATATTGATAAAAATTACATCGTATACAAAAAGATGTAATTTATAGATTTTAAAAAGTTCATTGTATATTAAAAAATGTTCAATGTATATAACAAAATTGTTCATCGTATATTATACAATAATGTTCAATGTATTTTTATAGAATAATGTTCAGTGTGTATTTACAACCTTTTTTGCATACTAAACCTATATAAAAAACTGTAAAAAATTGAAAACATGAAAATCCGAAGAATACCAAAGATCTGAAAAAGATAAAAGAAAACAGAAACAAAAAAACACATACACAAAAAGGAATTTATGCATTTTTTAAAAATTTCATCGTATATTTATGTTCAGTGTTTATAACAAAATTGTTCATCGTACGTTATACAAGAATGTTCAGTGTGTATTTATATAATAATGTTTAGTTTGTATTTACAAAAAATATTGCATAATAAACCTATATAAAAAAGAAATGCGAAACAAAAAATATAATAAAAAATGAAAAAAGGCCAGGACGTGTCCAAACTAGATAAATGTAAGAATGCCACTAGTCTGACGCGAGCAAGTTTGGCTGGCGCGCTCTTTCTTTCACTCGCAGGCGCAGGTTCGGATCAGCGAAAAACGCGAGTTTTTCCCCTTTTGTTTTATTTATTTAACGGTGACATAATATATAAAACTACTATAGTTTTGCAGCAGCTAAACATGGGCTAGTGCAGTGGCAGCGCTTGTCCGCTGAAACTGGGACGACGCGGGTTCGAATCCCCGTCGTGCTCGATTTATTTTTGTAACTTTGCGGGAGCATTTGCGTGATTAAGTGCAATGCGGGGGTCTTATCTGCAAAAACAATATGCCATGTGTCACCTGACAGGTGGGGCCGCGTGGTCAGATACAGCGTCAATACATTTGCGTGATTAAGTGCAATGCGGGGGTCTTATCTGCAAAAACAAATATGCCATGTGTCACCTGACAGGTGGGGCCGCGTGGTCAGATACAGCGTCAATACATTTGCGTGATTAAGTGCAATGCGGGGGTCTTATCTGCAAAAACAATATGCCATGTGTCACCTGACAGGTGGGGCCGCGTGGTCAGATACAGCGTCAATACAGTGTTATACGGCGCTTAGCCTGTTTTGCAACGATTAGCCTCAAACGTGGTACTGACATGCAAAAAATCTGAATAGTGGTACTGATACGTTACAACTGCCCCAAGTGTGGTACTTCCTTGCAATTAACTCTGCCGTGGCGGACATGCACCACTGTCGGCCGCTGGTCGACGCTGGAATCAGATCTGGTGATGCGGCAAGCTGCAGCCATGGCTATGGCTGCTCTGTGGGAAGGTGCTCGGGGCTGTGTGCCGCCGGCCGGCCGTTGACAAAAGAATGAGAGAATATAACCCACCTGTCATATGCAATGTCAGCCCACCTATCATAAGCTACCTCGGCCCCACCTGTCATAAGTTGCCTCGGCCCCACAATTCAGGATCTTAGAGTGGCCAGACCCCATCTGCCAGGGTATCAAGCGGCCCCACATGTCATAAGTTGCCTCGACCCCACATGTCGGGATTCTACCGCGGCCCCAATAGTCAGGATGTAACGGTCAAAGGCTTTGACAGGGCGGAAGTGCTTCGTTTGGGCTTTTGTGAGCACCTGGTGGAGTAGGGAGGGTAAAAGTGAGCATGTTAATTGCTGGGGGCAAAACTAAGCACAACGAACCAACCAGGGACACGAAAATAGAAAATTAAATATTTTAGTAGTGGTTTCTAGTATATATTAGGCAACCATGTACATAGAAACTTCTAGGGTATAGCAAATGTCACTTGCAACTTGGGTTCAGTAATCGAATAATGAAAAAACCAAAAATGTTGATTGTACATTTACTTGGCTTGATTTGGTGCAAATGATATTTCCTACCCATTTCTCAAATGAAAAATTGTGCATTAGTTTAAACATGGAAATCTTGTTATCATAAATTTCATTATGATACTAAGACATTCATCATAATGGGAGACTAACATATTTAAACTCAACTTCGCCAGTCACATTGGTTCACCTCTGAATGGTATAAACTATTAGTATGTGTTGTGTATTTGTGGATTAAGGCTCCATTTATGCATTTAATAATCTTTCAGATGTAATGTATAATTGTATAGTGTTTCCTAGTTTAATTTTTAGCGTGTGCGGGGGGTGGGGTTCCCCTCTTGGGGCCCAGGGCGGTCGCCCCTTCTGCCCGGCCTATGGGTAAGCCCTGGTCCAGAGCATGAGAGCTCGGCGGCAAGGCCAGTCCAGGCCGGATGAACGTGACATGGCAGGGAGGTCTGGGAATGACTTTGCTCCGCTTCTCGTTATTGCGCCCATGTGAGTATCCCTCCCTAAGCTGCATCTCTCTACTACTCTTATGCTCGTTGAACACCCGCACATACGCTAGGGAATAACTCTCGCGCGTCATAGTACTGCTGGTCGGAGACACGAGACGGAGTGAGCGGGTGGCACCCGCACGTACTGTAGAGGCACCCGGGTGTTGAAAGTTGCAAATTATCTTTACTGGTCATGTCATATGTGCTTCCTCCTTTTTTTGAATGTTGTTGAGAAATTTTTTAATGTTGTATTTGCTTGCTTTTACACCACAATATAGAGATATATTCTTAATAAGGTGTAAAAGAGCAAAAGTTTATGTCATCTGGAATGCCATTGTTGAAAATTATCTTTAGTGGTCATGCCATATCTGCTTCCTTCTACACCAAACTGCTGAGATACATTCTTAATCAGTTGTAGCATGAACCATGGTATAGATCATATTCATTGTTCTTCTCAAACCATGGTATCAGTAGCTTGTATGGAAAAAATAGCCTTTTATAATATATATATATATATATATAGTAAGAAAATTCCAGCCAAATATCAGCATTAACATGAAAAAGACCCAAGCTTAAACGCAAGAATATAATTTCACATGTTATGTATATAGTCCACTGGGCATAGAAACCTTCCAAATATAATAATGTTGTAGTTCAAATCAGTGAAATATTTTAGAATTTTTTTAACCATTTCATGTCCAGAATCAGGCAAGCATGGCTCATACTTAACAAGTTGATTCTTTAAACATGGCAGTGTTGATCCATCAGGCAAAATGCAAGCCCCTATACTGATATGGTTATAAACATATATAGACTAGACAGAATGATTTTTTGTGTGTGAAGCTAAGCTCTGTTTTCCCATCTGTAGGTTCGGCATGCTAATTGATGTGGTCATAGATACAAACATTTCGTCAAAATAGAATGAATATGTAGATGCATACTGAACTATATTATAGTATTTTTCTACAATACTATTATCAATTACTGCAGCCTCTGAAATATATATTTGCTGCCAAGTACTTGTCTGATTTCATTGATTTCTTGGTAGTTCTGTGTATCCTTGCTTGGAGGCTTACTGTTTAGAATCTCAGTTCAAATATGGTATGTTGTTTGTTTGGTTAAATGTATGAGGCGATATGAGTTCACCGGCGGTCGTCTTTGTATAGGATATCCATTACAAATTGCACCGCCGTTACAAGAATTTGTTTGTGTGATTCAAATATGTTAGGATGAACATGTGAGACAGTTCCACTTAACATTTATCTATCCTTTGACATGTGATACCTCATGGATTTCACAATATCTGGCATGCGCACCCACTGCAGGCAGGTGAAAATGTAAAGAATATAGTTGGACAATAGTTTGAAGTATTAGTAATGTATCATGTGAGAAAAAGTATGGCTCAGTTCGTTTAACTCTGTTATGATTACTGTTTTTTGATTGTTATCGTAACTTCTTTCACATCAGCTATAATTTTTGTTCTTTTTCCATAATTTTGGGTGTCAATATTGTCTCAGACTGACGTTCTGCACCATCAAGAGGGATGGGTCGATGCGCGAGCAAACTGTGTACAATTATGCAGCGACATTCTTCAGTGTCGCAACTCTTGTTGCCTATGACGCACCCGTGCATAACTGGCTTGTCATGGGCATTAACCTGGCTGCACTATTGGTGGAGAGCTTCTACATTGTCATATTCTTCTTCCATGTTGAGGGGAGGACCCGCCGGATCACTGGCTGGATGATTATGTCCGAGATTGTGTGGGTACTCTTGCTGGCAATCATTTACTTCAGTTTTCTTCTACGAAGACTGCCATGAGGGCGCATGTGTGATGGTCTTGGGCATCTTGGGAGCCATCTCCACGCTCTTCATGTATGGTCTTCTGCTGGTGGACACGGTACCTGATTTGTGCGTACGTTGCTCGGTTCCAAGGAAAAACAGATACAACCAATACTTTGTTAAACAGCTGATCGATGTGCTTATTTCTTTGTAGCACTCCGTGTGGAAGACAAAAGACCTGACGCAGATAATCATCCTTCTCGTGTTTGTTTCACTGGTGAACTGCGTGACCTGGACCATATTTGCAGAGCCAGTCCAAACCATTTGGGGGCCAGGAGCGATGTAACATAATTATCTTTTTACTGAACTTTTATACTTATTTTAAAATAAGTGCACCATATTATAAATTTAATTAATACATTCTATTACTCAGTCACATAAGAATGTTTTCAGATAATATATTCATTGTTACACAATTATAATGTATATCACTTAAAATATTATTCCACAAAATTTAAATTGTATGATTTAGCAAATCTCTTCTTGTTAAAAAATTCCTCAAATTATTTCTAATATTGAATAAACTATATAGCGCATACACATATATTTGCATATCTATGTGTTTGTTCATCTATCTTTTAATATTATCGAATAACATGGTAGATATTTCTAAATCATACGTACAAACAAATATTTTAATAGTGGTTTCCACTATATATTAGGGAACCATATTCATAGAAACTTCTAGGGTATAGCAAATGTGACTTGCAAGTTGGGTTCAGTAATAGAATAATCAAAAAACCAAACATGTTGATTCTACTTTTGCGCATGATTTGATTATCTGACATGCTCATCTAGATTCACTTGGCTTGATTTGGTGCAACTGAGATTTCCTATCTATTTCTCACATGAAAATTTGTGCATTGGTTTAAACAATCAAATCTTGTTATCATAAATTTCATTATGATACTAAGACATTCATCCTAAAGGGAGACTAACATATTTAATATTAACTTCGCCAGCCGCATTGGTTTGCCTATAAACAGGGTCAGCCCTGGGCCATGGCAACGAGTGCGACAGCCTAGGGCCTAGCCCGAGCAGGGACCCATACCCTATGCATGCATAGTGTATATTTCCTAGGGAAAATATAGTACCCGAGAGAAGCAGGCCCAGCACATTAAGAAGCGAGCGAGTCGCGCACGAATCCTTCACTCTCATGTTCTGGCGTTCTCCATCTTTCCTTTTCCTTTGCTCTCCCAGAAACAAGCCACCGACTCATCATCTCTCGTTCTGGTGCTCTTCATCTTCTTTCCTATATCCAATTGATTGCCCGAGTTCCTAAAAGGCCAAGACCCCAAATCCCCAAGCTAATCAATGGATTTTCCATTGTATCACACTCCAATTGATTTCTTTTGATCCTATAAATATCCCCAAGGCTAGAAGGGGCCCCGCCGAATGGAGCCACAGAGGCGAGCCTGCCAACAGCGATGCACCTTGTGCCTTGACAGGAACATGGAGAGCAGTAGCCCACAGCGTGGCCGTTCGTCGTTAGTGCAGTTGTCAGAGTCCGACTGTCCGAGGATAGGCGGTCAAGGACTGGGAGTCCAGGGAGTTCCTTGTAATATTTTGGATGTCAATTTTTTTACCCTTGTCTATTCGTTTCTGTTATGATGAATTGATGTAATTATGTTTGACCTGCTTGATTCCTCACTTGTTGTATGACATTGCAGTAGATTTTCTGGTTGTGGCATTGCTTGAATTTGGATCATTGGATACATAGAGCAGTGCGAGATTTCTTCTAATTTACTTCGGGACCAGGATTCAAGAATTCAAGTTTTCCCTCTCCTTTTTAAGAATGTTCCCTCGCTTTCTTTGTTCACTAGATACCTAGATTCTGGTTGTGAGAAAAGAAGAAAGAAGAAACTTGTAGATGAGTTCATTGGATCCCAAAAGGATGCTATGCATAAATTCGTTTTTAGAATTGCCACTGCCGTGAATCCAGAGGTATTAGTTGTTCATAGTGTTGAAGAACAACAACCTGATGAAAACTTAGTTGATGAAAATGTTACCATTGAGGATTCTACAAATTTGGGTGGCCATGAGAACGTGTCTAATACTCAAATCCAAATGACGATGAACAAGACTTCTGGTTTGTTGGAGCATGTATATCCTATAATCATATATGATATATCCATGGTGTATCAAGAGTTCAAGACCATATTTGCTAATGAAATGTATACTTGCTTTCATAATGACTTTTCGCGGTACATGATATGGTTGGAAGCATTTTTTTTCTACCATAGGGTATGGCAAGGCCCGTTATAGTAAGTTTGCACAAGGGCCTCTAGAAAGCTAGGGCCAGCCCTACGTATTAACTATTAGCATGTGTTGTGTATTTGGGCTCCTTCAGATAAATGCTCTATTTCATGCATTTAATAATATTTCAGATGTAATGTATAATTGTATAGTGTTTACTAGTTTAATTTTTTTTGGGGGGGGGGGGGGGGGCTCCACTCTTGGGGCCCGGGGCGGTCGCCCCTTTTGCCTGGCCTATGTGCCAACCTTGCATATTTTCTGCCAAGTCCAAGCCTCGTGACTAGCTACTTCATATTGGTAGGTAGATGTACACTACCCTCGTCACACGTGTTCTTGTCTATTGGTGTGTTCCCGCTGAGCTTCTTTGCTGGTTTCAGGTTCCCAACTCCTCTGGCACAGCGTTGACTTTTGGTTAGGCGACCGTCTGGGTGACCGTTTATGTCGTGGACAAGGTTGAGGATAGGATGGCTGAGCGGGCGCGGGAGGCTTGGAAGCAAGCGTGGATGTGTTGCACCATCGAGCTGCCACGAGTAGTGTAGAACCGCTTCGTCCAAGGACTCTATGCACTATGCTATGGATAGAGTAACCAATGATGAAATGCTTATGATGTTCTAATGTAGGACGGCTTGAAACAGGGAGGGAAACGGATTCCCCTATGCCACAATGTTTAAGACCTAAAGAATTTTGTTTTGCGGACGAAGGGTAACTTTGATCGAACCCCTATCTTATAACTACTTGAATGCTTTCTCAAATATTAATGCCTTTGTATGAGAAGTTAAAAATGGCCAGACCTAAATGAACCTCTATATTCAGCTCCTGAGGCTTTTGCTGGAATATACTTGCTGGTTAGGCTGTGGCTTTTTTTTGTCAGTCTATTACTTGGTAATTTCTAGTTCTCTTCCCCTGGGGCTTTAGTTGTTCGCTTTGGCGGGTTGGGCTTCCGAGAGTTTTATCATTTGGCGGTGAAGGTAGGGCATGTCCTACTCCCCTGCACGTGAGCTCTGCTGATCTTGAGGTGTTGTGGTGGTGTAAGATAAAGTGCTATGGTTTTATTAATGAAAACCAGGGGGAAACCCGGTTCCATAAAAAAAATCAGCTCCCTAAAATAATTTTAGATTAATTCTTTCATCCTTTGTGACATGCATTTTAAAACACTGCGCGGTATGTCGTAAATCATTTGAATGGTTCAAATGCACCATATGCAACAATTCAACTACAAACATATATATAGTTCATCTAATCAAGCAACTCAAATTAAAAAATGCATATACTTTATCCAAAAGCCATCAAATCAATCAACTTTATCCAAAAAGCCACCACATAGCATGTTTTATGTCGTGGACCAATCCCATGATACACTAACTCAAGCATTTCCATGCTCACCATCACCACCATGGCCGAACACCGATTGAGCCAAAATCTCACCACAAGTAAGTTCCCACATTACCTCGTCATGTCATCCATCAAGCTTGGATCTGAACATGAGAGCACGCTCTTCGATCTTCTTCTCTTTTGCAACTCACTCCTCCTCAAGTGCAATTATATGCTCCTCCGCTTCCACCTTTATTGATTGGCCCGCCACCTTTGCTCTCTCACACAAGTAACAAGCATTGGACTTGCTTTATAGATAAAGCACAAACCAGAGTGCACGACAAACGATACAAGGTAGTGAGGCAGCCCTCTTACAAAGTGAATCATGTAATAACCAAACAACGCAAATGCACACCACTATGTTGCCAAAAAAGAATTCAGGAAGGACTGAAGACAACACCCCACCATGTCCTAGGACACCTAAGTTCCATGACAACACCCTCAGGAGAGGAGAATGGCGCCACCTTTTCTCTCCACTTCTCATCCTCCATGAACTTGAGCTTGTTCCACCTTGTCGCCTTCTCTTCTTTCTATTCGGTCGTGAATGCTTTATTGGTCTTAGTTGAAGCACAAAGCTACTATTTTTAGGCGTCGGCACCACCATTCGTCTTCCTTACTTTTGAAATCGTTTGCCCATCCGGCCTTGCATGAGGATTTCCATCCTCCTCCTCCTCTGCATCAACGGGTATGATAATTCTTTGCCGTCTTTGTTATGATTTTGTAGTTTCTCTGTAGCCACTTCTCATTGCCAACTAGCTCCTTGTAGCAATGAAGCAATATGAATGGCTTGTCGCCACCCTTTCTTGTTGCGTTGCGCGTATAGTTCTTGGATGATAGGCCCATACCCATTGATTGACAACCCACTCGGTGGTGCAATGTTGATTTGATCAACACAGCCAGACCATCGGTTGAATTGCTCTTGTATCACACCCCCACCAGGGGGAACGAGATCCTCGAGTTGAGGTTTGAGGAGTAAAGGTTTGAGGGGACGTTTGAGGGGCTAAATTTTAGGAGTTCTGTTAGAAATGCCCTAAAGCCCTTCTCCTGCAATAGACTGCATTAAGCCTCAATTATTTGTTTCCATTGAGCCCCTTCTCCTTGCAACGAGCTCAACTTGCATATTGGGCGGAAATGCATTACCCTAAGGCCTCAAGTTGCTACACATCTGTATAACCACTGGTACGTAATCGGGCTTTGGAGACGGTTTTTGTACATGGGATGGCGAATCGCACTAGCGAGCGATTTGGGCCGGCCCAACTATGGCGTACAGCTTTCAAGTTCTGGTTTCGTCAACCTTCTAGAGGATTCCCAGCCGGTTTTTAATGGTTTGAGGAACCTTCTAGAAGTTCCTGGACCGGTTTTGTTTTTCCTTTAAAAAAATTATTTTCCTGTTTTTAAATTTGTTCTGTCCTTTTTCTTTTTTTTCCTGTTTCTTTTCTTTTCATTTCATTTTCTTTCATTTTTCCCTATTCATTTTTATTTCTTTTTTCAACAAAATTTTCTGGTATTTAAAAATGTTTCTATTTCTTCAAATCTGTTCATTTTTCAGTTTTTCCCTATTCTCAAATTTTGTTCAGAAATTCCAAAAAAGTTTTGGTACTTCAAAATTTGTTCACTTGTTTTCAAAAAGTGTTCAAATATTCATAAAAGATTAATATTTCTTAAAATGTTTGCATTTTTTATTTTAGTTCACAAATTGAAAAAATATTCATGAATTTCAGAAAATGTTCCTCTTTTCAAAAATCATTCACAGATTAAAAAATTAATGTTTCCAAATTTTGTTCACAAATTTAAAAAAAAAGAAAATGTTAGAGTTTATCAATTTTGTTCCTGTTTTCAAATTTAGTTAAAAAAATCATAAAATATTATAATTTCTTAAAATGTTTGCATTTTTAATTTTGTTCATAATTTCAAAAAATGTTCGTGGGTTTTAGAAAATGTTCTTGTTTCCAAAAATTGTTCGCAAATATTAAAAAAAGTTAATGTTTCCAAAATTTGTACGCAAATTCAAAAAATGCCTGGGAAATATTAGAGTTTATCAATTTTGTTCCCATTTAAAAATTGTGTTCAGAAATTCCAAAAAAGTTTTAGTACTTTAAATTTTGTTCACTTCTTTTAAAATAATCAGAAACTCATTAAAGACTAAATTTTATTAAAGTGGTTTCAGTTTTTATTTCGTTCTCAAGTTCAAAAAATGTTCGTGTATTTCAGAAAATGTTTCTGTTTTCAAAAATTGTTCACAAATTTGAAAAAAAAGTTAATGTTTTCAAAAAATTCTCCGCAAATTCAAAAAATGTTCGGGAAATGTTAGAGTTTATCAATTTTGTTCCTGTTTAAAATAAATGTTCGCATTTTTAAAAGGTTGTCCTTAGTTTCCAAAAATGCTCTCATTTTTTATTTGTTCCTTTTTAAAAAAATGAGATTCCCAAAATATGTTCGAGTTTTTTAAAGTTTGTGAGCACATTTTAAAAATGTTCTTTTTGTAAATATATTTACTTTTCTTGAAAAATAAGAACACGTTCAAAATTTAAAAAAAAGTTTATTTTGTTTCGCCGGTATAGTTCATATAAAATGAGCTGGCATTTTAGACAAACAAGTCTATGAACATAATCGGCTAACTGGTTCACTCACTTGAAGTCGTGTGTTCAATCCTTCACACGGACATTTTTGGGAATTTTTTGCAAGTTGTTCTTTATATTTTAGCGTGGCCGTTCGCTTCTTCAGCACTCGAGTCAGCCTCCCAGCCAGGGGCTCCCTGAGTCATATAGGTCAGTGCGGTGGTATCCGGCCCACCTGGGGTTGAGCACATCTCCACAAGACGGCGCCTCAAGGTGTCGATTTCACACCTAGGGTTAGAGGAGGGGAGGGAGAAGGGGGCTCCATGGCGGCTAGCCGCTACCGGATCCGGAGCAGGCGGCTCCGGACTAGACCGGAGTTTGCAAAACATCTGCTCCGTTACTTCCCAGGCCTATAGAGGGAAAGAAGAAATCCAATCTTGAGATAGTATTGTCAAACTAAACCACACTTTTTCTGCGCATCAAATTAAACCGCACTTCTGAAACTCTTACACACTTCAAATCAGTAAATGATATTTTAAAACTCACCAAAGACATGCTCGCGAGCTCTCAATGTTAACTAGGTATGTACAATAACTTTCTAGAGGAAAATTAGTAAATGGTACTCCCTCCGTCCCATAATATAAGAACGTTTTTGGCACTGTGTAGTGTTAAAAACGTTCCTATATTATGGGACAGAGGGAATATTATAAAACTGATGTGTTTGCATAAGCATTTACAAGGCAGTAACATCTACCAGACATTTACATTTTACTTCTGCATGAGCAATCTACTTTCCACACAAGGAAAAAAGAAGAAAATGGTAGAGAGAATAATTGTGTAAAGCTAAAAACTTGTCTCGTCTCTCCTAACAGCCAGAATCTCTTGTCATGGGCCAACTTAAATGGTAGCCACGTTAGCGGAAAACCTTGACTGACAAGAGAGCCCTCACGCACCGTATATGTGGCCTCAACTCCAATTGCAATCAAGTCTCTCTTTTTCTTTGTCCAAGTCAAGTCAATGAGTCGCAATATCGCGATCCATGGCGGCAACCGATTTGTCAACCATGTGAACATTGTACTGCTGGTACACCCTTGCCCTGTTCCCCTGCCACCATTGCTCTGCCTGTGTCTCACTGAACCTCTTCCGGCTGCATCCACAAAGGCGAATAATGAAATGATGAACAATGGGCGACAAGATGAGATGGTACAGGAGTCGATATAAAAGTTCTCTTTACGATAGGAGTCGAATGCATTTACCTGAACCGAACTCGCTTGAGATCCCTGGCCCCTCCAGGCAAGGCAGTGAGAGTGATATAAACACCTGGTTCGTCTTGCTCTACCCATTCGGCCTCGTGGAGGGATTCTGCATCGGGTGGTACACTTCCATTACTGGTCATTTCTGGATGGCCTGCCTTGTTCCTAGCAGAACTTAATCCATTAGGAACAAGCAATCCGTTAGGATCATCTGAAATTTGTTCTTGTTCTCCGGAACTTCCTGGGCTGCCCAAACTTTCGGTGACTATGGCTGATATGTCACTTGGTATAGGAATTCCAGGAAGGGATGGTAGCTTGCCGTTCTTGGCTACTCCACCAGGTAACCTCTCGGCCATCCCCTTCAACTATCATGGAAGAGAAACTGGCAACACTTAGACAATAGCCATAACCATGTGGCAGAGTGACAAAGAGCTCTCTCTTTCTAGCAAAAAATAATTTTACCAATTCCGGCTAATTGATACTTGGATAATGTGAGAATGTAACTTTTAATTGATTCTAAATTACTGAGACGGTTAGATTTTGCGGCTATACGAAAAACTATACAATTCAGGTATCATGTCTTGGCAGAGCATACACAACATAAAACATGAGCAAGATATGGATCACAGTTGCAGATATTTCCTTCGTCCATAAGATCCATAATAATAGAGAAATTGATTCTACAGGTTTGTGCATGATAAAAACTCTCGGTGATAAGATAATAGTAATTATAAATTGATTATATGGCCTTGTACGTACATGAAAATGTTGCATATATACAAACAGAATAGCAATCTTACTTGTACAGTCAGTGACTTGATTACTTCCTTCGCTGCCTTGCACTTTGCGGTTTCCTCCCCGGCAATGGCAATAGCTTCCTTCAATTGCTTAGTAGTTCTCTCCAACTCAAGTTCGAGATTTTGAGACTTCCTAGTAAGATTGTCCACCTGGCAGTGAAGAGCTTTACCCCTTTATATAACAGCAAACAAATCCTCACTTCTAAGAGAACTTTGCTTGATTTTTTGCATGATCGAACTTGAAGAGATAACAGGTAGTACACCTAAGTAGTGTTTAGAACTGCCTCCATATTAAATAGATTGATAGCTAGTTAATATAGAATTATCTGGTACAGTTGAACGAGTAATATCTATCATGTTAATGTTAACAAGAGGGTATAACTAAGTACACCATAGAGGCATAGACTCACAGGGGTAAACAGGAACACACTTAATAATGCTGCCTGCTAGCACTAGAAATTTACGCATCTCTGCAACAAGCTAGCTGAAATTCTAGGACACTAACAACAGAGAAAACACAGCATGGTGCGAACCTGGGACTTCAAACTTAGAACTTCTTGAGTTTGGCTATCATTTGTCATCTTGGTGCCATTGATGACACCTCCAGGAGAAGTTAGACTCCTCAAAGTAGGTGTTGGTGTTATAGAACGTGGAGGACTTGACCTTCTTGAAACAGGTGATGTGGCCCTAGAAATAATTCTGGATCCAGGGACAGATGCTGATAAAAACTTTTTTGAAGATCCAAACACAGGATTGAAGGATCTTGAACCGCCATTTGGAACAGGGGACACGCGATTGCTGTTAAATTCGAACTTCTTGTTTTTCTTTGAATATCTACTGTCCATATTCTTAAAAGATTCCATCGAAGATATTCTTGACAATTTAGCATTTGACCTTGTTTCCAGCTCCTCATCAACCGTGTCACTGAATCCCTGTACAGCAGCTCCCTGCTTAGCTGAAGAGTACATGTCTGATCCGGGTCCCTTAGTCAGCTTGCTGTAGCAGCTATCACAAACACGATAGGGTTTACTTTGATTTGGTGCCAATGAAGCCTTCAGAGATTTTTTACTGCTACAGGAATGACAAAATACCAAAGCACAATTATAGCAGTTATGACGTTTTCTCCTCAAGTTAAAAGGCTGACGGCATCCTGAGCACATTGATTGATCAACTCCAGATACCCATTTATGAATGCATACTGCTGCAGTGAAATTAGTTCCACAAACAACACTTCTGACTTGCTTATCTTTTAGCGCTTCAACCAACGTAGGAGTATTCTTATCATCAGTATTGCCATGACCTAACCGACCATTTGCACCTTTACCCCATGTGTAGACCTCGGTCTTAGAGGTCAAAACAGCTACATGATAAGCACCACAGGAGATCTCCTCGACAAAGTTTTTGTGTAGCTTTCCTTCAACACGTACAGGAAGCATACCGTCTGCTTGTGGATTTCCAAGTTGACCATATACAGCACTCCCCATTGTGTACACATTTCCTGATGTTGTAAGAGCCACTGTCAAGGAATGACCGCAAGCAACCTGACAAAAATTGGGCTCCACCAAAGCAGCCACACATGTCGGCACAAGTCTCGACTCCTTATCACCATGTCCTAAACGGCCTTTATCGCCATCGCCCCATGTAAATATCTTGCCAGATGAACAATTGCTAGAGCTTGAATTCCCAACCATGACTTCTACAACTGCAGCAGTGTGCCAAACACCACAAGCAGCCCGCACTGTCCGAAGCCCTTTGAGAGATTCCACTTCCTTGGGGACTGAGAGACTCTCACGGTCTCCATGGCCTAGAACCCCAAAAGAGCCATCTCCAAATGTGAACAGCTGCCCAGCAGAAGTTACTATGGCTGTATGCCAAGGGCCACATGAAATTGATGAAACATGTATACCCTCCAGTGGCCCATGCAGCTTTTTGGGTACCCATTGACTGACATCATTACCATGACCCAAAAGCCCAAATTTGAAGGCGCCGTCCCCCCATGTATACAGATCTCCAGATAGTGTAACAGCACAGGTGTGGTATTCACCACATGCTACCAGCTCAATGTTCATATGAGTAAGAGCATCAATGAGTTTTGGATGCGCCACATCACAATCTACACCATGACCAAGCCGCCCACCCGATTCCTCACCCCAGGAGTAGATCTCGCCTTGTTTACTGACAAGTGCAGCATGCCTTCCTCCACAAGATATATTCTGCACATCAAGCCGCACAGCAAACTCTAATGGTTTAGGTACAAGACAATCAATTTTTGCACCTGAAGAACTTCCAATTCTTGAGTTACCGCCACCAAGAATTCCTTCCCCGGTTCCTTCTCCCCATATTAAGACATCACCTAAAGCGTCACCGTCATCATAACCAGAACCATGACTTGAAGAGCTAACAGCACTTGAATAACTGATCCGGAAAGCATCCATTGGGATACCTCCGGAATTCCCATTTGTGTTATCTGATTGTCCAGAAGATATGGAGTGGACTGATGCTGCATTAGAATCTGATGGGAAGAAGCCCCTGGGGGGAGCTGCATATAATGCAACATCAGAAAAGGCCTTCTCCAAGCCATTCTTTGGTGGACTCCCATATGGACTACGGAACCGGTAGTTTTCATTGAAATCCTGATGTACAGCATCTATCAGAACTCATCTTCATGAAGTAATGGTATTATCAACATGATGAAAAAGAAGTATCATCTTGTAGAATTTTGGAAAAAGAATATAATTCAAATTCACATATTCAGACAGGGATAGTAAATGCTACCTTGTGGAGACTGTCACTGCTGCTGAAAGGAGAACTCAACGGAGAACTCTGTCGTGTGTAAGTCCTTGGACTAGTTGCAGCAGACGAAATGGTATCACTTCTTGAGCCGGTTCTCCATTTTCTTTGATGACTTCGTGAAATCAATGTTTTCAGCCCAGCAAACCACACTTCTGCCTCATCTTTGTCTTTACATATCTGACATCATTGAGTCAATTAGTATTACCATGTAGGCATGACACTTGTATAAGCACAAAAGGAAGAGAACGGGCGGAAATAAACATGGAATGTGGACAGCAAACTTACGATGTCCAATGACCTGTCATGCGAAATTAGAGAAAAGGACTGGCATTCCTTCTCAGGTCGTGGGTACCTCTGAAATATTGCCTAGATTCCAGAAATGAAAGAATGAGGTCCAGTTAGTACAATTACACAGCAACTTCAGTAGAAGGGGGGTACTTAAGGACCAAGATCAAGTATGGCACTGCAAAGATTAAGCAATGGTACCATTACAAGGGAATTCATGCATATGCTAAGTAACTTCCCCAGCAGAATGGTCAACTTATGACAGTTTTTAAATTAATGCCAAAAAACTATATTGAGCCAAGTTATGCAAATGCAACGTTAATCGAACTTATTCAAATGCAAAACTGAGAGTACTGCTCGGCCTCAAAAGCTTAATAAAGCAGAAATCTAATTCGTCCAAGCTGAAACCTAACTCATCTAGCTGTAGAATATCTGGAGAAGCAATTCAACCGCGCAAATCAGTTTACCACAGAGCAAGCAAAAGATGATGCAAGAGTTTGTCCCCACTCCCCAGTAATGACTGCATTCATTAACCAAAAGATTCCCTAGAAGGTCTGCGAATTGTGATTCAGAGTAAAAGCTCCATACATACACATCGCAGAGAGTTGGCAAGCAAACACCAACAGCAAGTCAGGTCAAAAAGTTTATCATGATGTTTACAAACACTGATAAGATAATTAACTTACAGTTCGTTGGCCAGGCATTATCCGGGACACATGGCTCAACCTTAGATGCTTCTCCTCTTTCCCTGAAAACCATATCAATACAGACTCGTCCTGTAGAAACAAAGAACACTCCTTACAAGTGAGACAATCAGGAAGAACTTCAGAAATACGAAGTTACGGAGCGGAAATAATCTCACATTGGATAGCCGAAATGGACAAAATTTTGGCTTCCCTCTACGCCCATATTTCAATAAGTAGGCTCCTTTCTTGAGAGCAGTGATAGCCTACCAAAAGCCAGAATCGAAAAAAAGAAAGGTGGTATCAGGCCTTGTCTGGCATTTCAATATATATTATACAAAAATAAAATTGATCAGGAACATCCAACTTTTGGATGCCAATTGAGAAAGTAAAATAGCATGCCATAACCATCAACTATTTTGATGTCATGGAAGTGTTTCTAAAAATAAATTTAAAGGAATTCCCAATTTAAATCTCATCAATCACAGAAGCATAAAAAGGGTACACATATGCCCTGTAACCCTGAGAAGCTGGTATCAGAAGTAAATGGCATAGAGGGCAGAACTTAACCTACTCAGGGAGCATGAGGCATAACACAACAAACTATCGAGCATATATAACGGTGGTGTCCGAGATAACAGATGTAACTGGTTGCCAGTTCTTCAGACTGATATTTTCACTAAGCAACAGCTGCCCCCTTGTCTTGATTTTACCTTCTATTTGAATGTTATCTGGGCTGCCATCTATCTACAAATCCAGAGGAGTTGAATTTACAGAAGCATAACAAGATGCAAATCCAGAAACACGTTTACACAAGGCCAGCCTGACCCCTGAGAAAAACTACGCCGACTGCCTGTCATCCCAATCTACTCTGCATCCCAGCGCAAGCAAAGGCAGAGCACCCCCAGAGCTCTCTGTTGCTATGGAGAAACGTGCGCTCTGGATGATGTAGTTTTAGTGCTTTTCTTCCCCTGTTTTACTTTCGGAACCTGAACTGGAGTTGGCTAGTGTAATTGGATCATGTAAGACGGTTTCATTCTAAATGGAACAGGGTGTGCTTCATCTAATTGAGAAAAAGCACCCCCGCTGAAGCTGAATCCCCTCGAGGGAGGACTCGATTCCACACGGAAAAATGGTTGGGACCGAGCGGCTTACGATTGGACCTCACGACACGACGGCAGAAACAAACGAGCGTCCCGAAATCACCCCCGATGAGGCAGCAAGCGCAGTGAGTGCCGCTGAATCAGAATGGACACTCGGAGCTCCATTCTGCCACGGGGAAGAGCTCGAGCAGCACAGAAACGGCCGAGAATAGCATCCAGCCCCGCGAATTCCGCCACCACTGAGCCCAATAAACACGAGCGGGAGCCAGCAAGCACGAGACCCACACACACCAAACAAAAACATACTGCAGCAACCAGAATTATCCATCCGCGCGGCCCTGGGTTGCACCCACCCGCCCAGCAAGCAAGCAGAGACAGAAACGAGTGCGAAATTGAGCCATAAGAAGAAGCATCGGCCGCACCTGCTCGAGGTCGCGCTCGACGGGCAGCGGCCCCGCCCGGGCGCCGCCGAGATCCGACGACGCGTCCGACATCGGCGCCGCGTCAGCCCCGCCCCATCGCGCCCGGCGACCAGGCCTCGCCTCTGCCAAACAAAGCACTACTAGCGCCCCGGGCGGCGAGGCGCGCGCCAATGGGGCCGGGCTCGCCGGCGGCCGGCGGCCGCTCGCCGCGGGGAGAGAAGTGGGGGCTCCCGGACGTCCCCCGCCGGCGACGCGCGGCCGGCGGGTCGGATCGAGGCGCGGGGTGGGTTCGGGGGGAGAGATCGCGGCGAGGAGGGGGGGGGGGGGGTGAGACTCGAGAGGAACAGAGGAGGAGCTGGGGAGAGAAAAGAATTGAAGCTTTTGTGAGCTCTAGGAGGAGCAGAGTATTGGGAGGGTCGGCGATCTGATTTTTGTTTTTGTTTGGGACTCGCTCGCGTCGCTTTTGGCTTTGGGGGGTCGGGAGTCGGGACGGCTGGCTGACTGATTGGTGATGATGATGATTTGGTACGGTTCGGTCTGGCTCGCGATCTGAGTCAGGCTCCGACCGTGCGGCGCGGCGCAAGTGGTTGCGCGCGCCGTGGAGCTATCCTGTCGCGAGCTCCACACGTGGCTGATGTTTTTTTTAACACACCAGACGCTCCTACCTGCCCAAACACACTCATCCCTACAAAGACACGTACACACCCTGTCCATATGAGCACCTCTGACGTGAAAGCCTCCTCCCGCTAAACGCGAAAATACGAGCACCATTGTCAAGTTTAGGACTTGAACTCTGATGGGGCTGGAGATGCCACTGCCCTCCTAACCATCTAACCAAAGGTCGGTTCACACATGTGGCCGCTGCTGATGTAGTACTGGTTGTGAGGCTGTCGCCGCTGCGGCCATTGATGGAAGAACGGAGGCGGCGGTGAAACACGCCGACGACATGGATTTATTTTGAAAATAAAATACAAATGTATTATAAATGTTCACCATAAATATGAAGCGTTTCAAATGTCATGAAAATTATATCGATGTTCTTAGAACACCGAGCAACGACCAACCCTTCAACGCTAACACGCAAACCGGGCAACGCATCTGTTCGGGATATAACTATTTGTGTAAGCCGGCCAGAAGGGGCCGGGTTACGCAAAGAGAGGTTCATCAGAAGCCCAAGACCAAGGCATGAAGATGGCGGTTCACTAAAGGGCCTAAAGGCCCACTGGCGACTCTGAAGCCCGTGGAGATAAACCGCCATGATAGTATAACTTGTACTGTAATGTAGAAGTAACTAGTCGCCGAGCCGGACACTGTTTATGAGCCGGCCGGGACTCTGTAGGTCGCAGGGCGTCAACCCGTGTATATAAGGGGACGACCCGCCAGCGGCTTAGGGCAAGAAACAACTCCTCGAGAGCCAGGCATAGCGTATCTCGCTTCCTGGTCATCGAAAGCTCAAGCAATACCAACCCAACTAGACGTAGGCCTTCCTTCACCGCAAGGGGCTGAACTAGTATAAACCTCGCGTGTCCTTTGTCCCGATTAACCCCTTTAAGCTTCCTAGTTGCGATGGCTCCACGACTAAGTCCTTCCAAGAGGACATCTGCCGTGACAATTCCACGACAGTTGGCGCCCACTGTGGGGCCAGCGCACGGTGGATTTGAGTTCTTGAAGGGCAGCTTCGAAGGGCTCAAAGGATACGCAGTTGGCTGGATGACCAAGAGTCGTCGCGGCAAGATCTACATCGACGACGAAGGCTGGGGGCCCGACGCCGGCTCAATTGAGTACGGGTTCCGGGTCCCCTTTGGCGGAATTCATGTCTTCATCGGCCGGATTGGTGAGCCGGGCCCTGAGCCGGACAACTGCACCGACCTCGTCGAGACGGCTCAGCGTGCGAGACCCGCCCGAGCTCAACCCGTCATGAAGCGTGCCTTTGTGGGTTGCATCCACGGAGGTGAACTTTCTGAAGGATCTAAAGATGATGGTGAGCCGGCCGTCCTCTCTGACGGTGATTCGTCCGCCGGCTCAACAGATTCGTTGTATCAAATTCAAGATGGTGTGCTTGGGGACTGTTCCAATGGCAGCACTATTCCGGACCCCTCAGAGTCGCCAAACTGGGCAGGAGTCTTCATGGCTGGCACTCAACCCGACCAAAATTCTACGTCCTCAGCGGCGATAACGTATGGATTAGGAGCAGCCGGGGCAGGAGGCCCTGTGCGCTCACCGGCTCAGGTGCTGATGGATCTCATGGATAAACTTACGGCCCTGTTAACTGCTATAGTCATCCCTGCGAGCCAATCTGAGCATGAGGCAGAGGTGACACGGGTTCGTGAGGAGATTGCCCAGGCCAAAGAAACCTTAGCAGCTGAAGATACTAGATTAACCATAGAGCGGGCGGCTTTGGACGTACGGGCGCAACAACTTTAGGAAGAGGCTTTTCAGCTTACGATGAGCCTGAAGGCATCTAATGAGGTAATGAGGAGGAGACATCAGAAAACTCAGTCCCGTCTACCTCAGATTTATGATCCTCGGAATCTCTTTGCTACACCCGGAGCCGGCCCAAGTAACTCGCCGGGTGCAAATCAGTTCATGACATCCGGAGCAGGAGGCCCGGTCCAGCCTCAGGTGACGGCGCCTCGTCACGGCAATATGGCACCGCCCCGTTACGTACCGATACCACCGGGTCACTTCTCCAACCCCATGGAGAATTTAATCGCAGCATCAGCACGTTTGGCGGCTCTCCCAGTGGATGGTGATGATCCGACAGTAGTGGAGACCCGGAGGATCAGAGAACTTGTCCAGGCGGCTCTGGCCCAGCAAGAGACTTATTCTTACAGCCGGGACATGATTCATTCAACTCCTCCACCCTGGTTAGCTCCGCCTCATCAAAACCGGAGCCCGAGTTACAGCAGACACATGGAGTCCGAGGCCCTGTCAAGCAATGCGCAGCGACGGAACCAGCCCGATGGATATAACCCGGTGCAGGATCGGATACGTCGGGAGGACGAACGGGCGGCTCAGCTAGCAGATCAGCAGGACTTGCCGGCTTATCCGACGACTTCTGTGGAGGCGGGAGTTGCTGCTAGAATCGGAGGAGTTCCTTGTCTGGTACCGGCTCTACGTAATGTATGTCTGCCTAAGGACTTCAAGGGACCTCGAAAGGTGCCGAATTATACGGCCGATTTACAGCCCGGGGCATGGATTGAAAGTTACGAGATGGCCATGGAGCTGTTGGAAGTTAGTGACGAAGCGATGGCTAAATACTTCACCATGATGTTGGATGGAACGGCCCGTTCTTGGTTAAAGGGTTTGCCACCCAATTCCATTAGCTCATGGGCAGAGCTGAAAGCCCGATTCATCCAGAACTTCAAGGACACTTGCAAGTAGTCTATGTCGATTGTGGACTTGACAAATTGTAAGCAGGAGGAAGGTGGATCTATGACTCATTGGGTACGCCGGGTCAAAGATATAATACATTCGTCTAACAAGATGGATGCCGGCTCAGCAGTCCTCATGCTGGAGAAGAATTGCCACTTTGAACCTCTGAGACAGAAGCTGGGGCGCTTTAAGCGTGATTGCGACGATATGGGGACGCTGATGGCGGCTTTAGTCAAGTATGCTGATTTTGATAGTACCAAGGATCCCGCGTCTGATGAGGAAAAGATAGGGAAGGGAAAGAAGAACGGTAATGGAAAGGGTCAGCAGCATAACCCGGCGAATCAAGGCGGCAATAAGCGTAAGGCGGACGGTAACCCGGAATTTGTGGCAAATGCACAGGGTAACAATCAGAAGCACAAGGGAAAGCCACCCCCTTGGTTTGGTGGGTCAGGTCCATCTCTTGAGCAATTACTCAATGAGCCCTGCCCGAAACACGGCACCCGGGAACGACCAACAACTCATTTATGGAAGGATTGTGCAATCATGAAGGCTTTCAAAAATTCTAATATGTTTGATGGCAATCAAGGCCCGGGTGGCAGCTCAGGAGCCGGTGGCTTTCATAGCCCGGGCGGCAGTTCAGGTTCCGGTTTTCAGGGAAACCAGGGCGGTTATAACCAACAGCAGTCTGGTCAAGGAGGACAGCAGCAACAGCAATCGGGTTACCAGAGCCATCCAAAGCAGCTAAATAGTGGGCAGTATCACGTGTTCACTACTAGTTTGTGCAAACGTGATCAGAAAATTCATAAGAGGGCTGTGAATTCTGTTGAGCCGGCAGTCCCTCGTTACCTAAGATGGTCAGAACAGCCCATTGTGTGGAGTAGGGAGGAGCATCCTCTCGGGGTTGATAATCCAGGTCAATTATCCTTGGTGGTGGCACCGCAAGTCGGTGGCTATAAATTCACTAAGGTGCTCATGGATGGAGGTAGCAGCATCAACATCCTCTACTACGAGACCTTTCGGCGCATGGGCTTAACTGACAAGAATTTAAAGACTTCCAACACCGTCTTCCATGGAGTGGTGCCTGGTAAGTCGGCGTATCCTATGGGTAAGATTGAGCTAGAGGTGGCTTTTGGAGACGAGCATGATTCTAGGGCTGAGAAATTAACTTTTGAGGTGGTCAAAATCAAGAGTCCGTATCACGCGTTGTTTGGACGGCCGGCTTATGCCAAGTTCATGGCGCGGCCGTGTTATGTTTACTTACAGCTCAAGATGCCGGGTTATAAGGGCACCATCACTGTGCATGGAAGTCGAAAGGTGGCCCTGGAATGCGAAGAAGGCGACGCGGCTTATGCTGAGTCTGTCCATGCAGCGGAGGAGCTCAAATTTTACCAAGATAACGTTGACCCGACAGATATGACCTCCCTCAAGAAGCCAACTACGGAACATGACCCGGCCATGAAGTTTAAGTCGGCTGCAGAGACTAAGCTTGTTGATTTTACTTCAGGCGACTCGTCTAAGCAATTCAGCATCAGTGCCAACTTGGATCCTAAATAGGAAAGCGCGCTCATCGAGTTCATCTGTGAGAACCGGGACATCTTTGCATGAAAGCCTTCTGACATGCTGGGTGTACCGAGAGGACTCGCTGAGCACACTCTTAATATTGATCCGAAGTATAAGTCGGTCAGGCAGTTTCTGCGGCGATTCAATGAGGAACGACGAAAAGCTATAGGAGAGGAGGTCGCCCGGCTCTTGGCAACTGGGTTCATTGTCGAAGTTTTTCACCCGGAGTGGTTGGCTAACCCGGTGCTCGTGCTCAAGAAAAACGGCACTTGGCGGATGTGTGTGGATTACACGGACTTAAATAAGGCATGTCCGGCTAATCCTTTCGCTCCCCCCCGTATTGATCAAACCATTGATGCTACGGCGGGTTGTGCGCGTTTGAGTTTTTTGGATGCCTACTCTGGTTATCATCAGATCAAGATGGCAGTTAAGGACCAGGAGAAGACGTCTTTCATCACTCCGTTTGGAGCCTTCTGCTATGTATCTATGCCTTTTGGGCTCAAGAGTGCCCAGGCGACTTATCAACGGTGTGTACAGAATTGTCTCCACAGTCAGATTGGGCGCAATGTTCATGCTTACGTGGATGACATAGTGGTGAAGTCTAGAGAGATGGAAACCTTGATACCTGATCTCAGAGAAACCTTCGACAACTTCCGGGTTTACAAGATGATGCTTAACCCGGAGAAGTGTGTGTTTGGTGTGCCTGTAGGCAAGGTTTTGGGATTCTTGGTGTCAAACAGGGGCATTGAAGCTAATCCGGAGAAGATAAAGGCAATCACTTCTTTGGCTAAACCGGCTTGTATCAATGATGTTCAGCGACTGGCAGGTCGTGTTGCTGCTCTAAGCCGGTTCATAAGCCGGTTAGGTGAGAAGGCCCTACCGCTGTACCAACTGATGAAGAAGGCAGACACCTTTGTCTGGAGTAATGCTGCTAATGCTGCTTTTGAGGATTTGAAGAGGCAGCTATCTGAGCCGCCGGTTCTTGCAGCTCCCATTGACAAAGAGCCTTTACTGTTATATGTGGCTGCCAATTCACGAGCCGTCAGTGTGGCAATTGTGGTAGAGCGCAAGGAGGCTGGTAAGGAACATCCGGTTCAACGGCCGGTTTATTATGTCAGTGAGGTACTCATCGAGTCAAAACAAAGATATCCTCATTGGCAGAAGCTTGTTTACGGGGTGTTCATGGCAAGCCGGAAGCTGAAGCAATAGTTCCAAGGTCACCCTATCACTGTGGTCAGTTCTGCCCCCTTGGGAGACATTATTCAGAACAGAGAGGCTACAGGACGAGTCGCCAAGTGGGCCATCGAGCTCGGGCCTCATGGTCTGAAGTACGTGCCACGCACGACCATTAAGTCTCAAGCTTTGGTGGATTTCATCAATGACTGGATGGAGCTACAAGCACCTGAGGAGAAGCCCGATAACACCTATTGGACTATTCACTTTGATGGGTCCAGACAGTTGGAAGGCTCGGGGGCTGGAGTCGTGCTAACTTCCCTCGAGGTGACAAATTTTGTTATGTGCTCCGGCTTATGTTTCCTTGTACTAACAACGCAGCCGAGTACGAGGCCCTACTCCATGGTCTCCGTATGGCCAAAGAGATGAACTTAAGTCGGGTAAGATGCTTAGGAGACTCAGACCTTGTGGCCCAACAGGTGTCGGGCAAGTGGGACTCTAAAGATCCCCTTATGGCGGCTTACCGTCGAGAAGTTGATGCTGTGGCTGGACACTTCAAAGGTTATGTGGTGGAACACATTGATAGAAGGAAGAATGAGGCGGCTGATGCCTTAAGCCGGCTGGGATCTCAGCGTAAGCCGGTGCCGCCTAACACTTTTCTTGATGTTTTGCATAATCCTTCTGTTAAGTTACCTACAGAGGAAGATCTGGCAATACCAGACCCGGAGGCACAGCTGGTGGCGGCTCTCCATGTTATCCCGGATTGGACAGTACCTTATTTGGCTTACATGACCCGGGGAGAGTTGCCCGAAGATGAGACCTTGGCAAGACAAATCGTCCGACGGTCCAAGTCCATGACAATTGTCAATGGTGAGTTACATCACTGCAGCGTCACTGGAGCGTTTCAACGTTGCGTGTCACCTACAGAGGGTCAGGAGATCCTTCGTGAGATTCATGAAGGCGATTGTGGTCATCACGCCGGCTCAAAATCTCTTGTGGCCAAAGCTTTCCGTCATGGGTTTTATTGGCTGACGGCTCATGCTGATGCAGAAGATTTGGTCAGTAAATGTGACGGTTGTCATAAGTTCTCACGACAAGCCCATGTGTCGGCTCAAGAATTGAGGATGATTCCAATTACTTGGCCGTTTGCAGTCTGGCGGCTTGATATGGTCGGGCCTTTCAAAAGGTCTAAGGATAAAAAGACGCACCTCTTGGTAGCGGTTGACAAGTTTACAAAGTGGGTTGAGGCGGAGCCAGTCAGTAAGTGTGATGCAGCCACGGCGGTCCAGTTCATGAAAAAGGTGATTTTTCGCTTTGGTTTTCCACACAGCATCATAACTGATAATGGCACTAACCTTTCCAAAGGAGCTATGGAAGAGTTCTGTCAACGAGAGCATATCCGGCTTGACGTTTCGGCTGTGGCTCATCCTCAATCCAATGGTCAAGCAGAACAAGCTAATCAAGAGATCTTGAAGGGTATCAAGCCCCGGCTCTTGGTCCCCTTACAGCGGACGCCGGGTTGTTGGGTGGAGGAGTTACCTTCTGTACTTTGGAGCATCAATACCACACCTAACAGATCTACGGGTTACACGCCTTTCTTTATGGTGTATGGAGCAGAGGCGGTCCTGCCAAGTGACATCCGTCATGATTCACCCCGTGTGGCGGCTTATGTTGAGGCGGACAACGAAAAAGCTCAGCAAGATGCCCTGGACCTGTTGGATGAAGAGCGAGACTTGGCAATAGCCCGCTCGACGATTTACCAGCAAGACCTGCGCCGCTACCATAGCCGCCGGGTTAAGTCCAGAACCTTTCAGGAAGGCGACTTAGTACTCCGGCTCATCCAGGATCAATCTGACATGCACAAGCTATCCCCTCCTTGGGAAGGACCCTTTGTGGTCAGCAAGAATCTGAACAACGGGTCATACTACCTTATCGATGTTCGAGAGCACAAAGACTCACGTAAATCGGAGGAAGAGACCCGTCGGCCATGGAATATCGCTCATCTTCGACCTTATTATACTTGAGCCACCGGCTCTAATATGTGTATATTTATCCTATGTATATATTACATAAAGCAATAAAGCAGGACCTCTGTCCTTTTTTCCATCCCAAAAAAGGTTTTATGTGTTTCCTTTGTCAGGTGGTGGAAATAACCAAGAGGAAGCGGGTCACATCTGAATCCGGCTTTCCTTTGGTCCGGCTTATGATCATATCTGAATCTAGCTATGATCACTTGGGGGCTTCGTGTTCAAACATAGGTCGTATGCGAACCAAAGAGAACATAGATGTCGATACCCACTTGATCGGCATACTGCCAAACCCACTTGGGGGCTTCCTGATCATATTTGAATCATAGCTTAACCCCTTTGGGTCTGACGTGGATTGTATTCGAATCAGCATCATTAAACAACTCTTATGGTCACTTGGGGGCTTCCTGTTCAAACATAGGTCGTATTCGAACCAAAGAGAACATAGCTGTCGATACCCACTTGATCGGCATCGCCACAGCCACTGGGGGCTATATGATCGCATCCGAATCTTAGCTTAACCCCTTTGGAACGGTTCACTCATCGTATTCGAATCAGAAGCCTTTGAAAATTGTTTATTATTCATCATACTTTATAAGTATCACTATTTGGTTATATTGAGATCCTCTTCAAAATACCATAGAGTGAATCACAACCCTCCGGGTGAATATTGGTTACTCCAGGTTACTAAATACCAGGTGAACTCTTATATATCAAACATCAGGAGTTAAATTTACTTTCAGAAGTAACCATAAGCATCACAGGTATATCATTATGATTACATCTACTAAGTTCAATAATAAGTTGTTTTTCCTATAACACTCCGGGTTATCAGAAGCTTATGGAACTCTCAGTGCGATAAGTCGCCAAGGGATTTTGTTTATCTTCTGTGCAGGGCAATGCAAGACATTTCTGCAAGGATATAACAAATTCATATAAACTATGAAGTGCATAATAAATGGCGGCTTATGCAAGTCTTAAGGGCCATAAGCATGCGCGAAGGCACGACAAACTCAGAGTGTTTTCGGCTCTATTACAAGACTCCCCGAGTCTGAATGATGAGGCATTGTTTTTCTACAAGACATACGCAGGTGACGCCTTGCAATTTACTCTTGGGGTTGACCTGAAGCTTCCGGGTTATCCTTCTCCGCCTCTTCGCCAGTTGCCTTGTCCTGGAAGGATGATGATGCCCAGTCAATGCCACTCAAGGCTTCAAACTCAGCTTCGTCATCTATTAAACTGGTTGGGTCTACTTTAGGGGCAAAGGTATGCTTACGAATTGGAGGGATCAGGCTGACATCATCGTAATGCGGCGTGGGGATTCTCAGATTCTCCTTATCATAGCCCGGCAGATACTTGGAGAGGTCAGTATCGTTCCCAATTTGAGTGGCCACAGGGCGTATGTCCCTCACGCAGCTGGTGAAGTCTTTCTGATCAAATGGAGTGCCATCCTCCTTTAAACTTGGATACCCAAGAGCGATGTCGGCCGGGTCTAGCTCTGGTAACCAAGCTTTGGCCCGGCTCAAGGCGGCTATAGCTCCGGCTCTTGCTTGGGCCCGTCTCAACTCTTGAATCCGCTGGGGGAGTACAGCAAGCCGTCGTAACACATCTTGCAAGAGGTGGGGCACATCATTTGATAAGGCCACAATAGCCAAAGCACGTTGTGATCCAGTGTACAGTTGTTCCACCAGAGTATAGACGGCTTTCAGTTTGATTACCATGTCCTGCTTCAGAGTTGTGCTCCTGGGGCCTGTATTGTTAAACAAAGGGTAAGCCGGAAGCAATAATTAGCTTAGTCATCAAAGAAAGGATGACGGTATTTGAGGTTCATACAAAGAAACGTACCAAAGATTGTTGAGACCATTCGAGATATCTGACACTTCAAGCCGGACAGCTTGGTGTATGCCTTTGCAAGGGATGTTTCGGCTGTCTCGGCCCGGGTCACCGGAGAGGCTTTCTCATCAGCCCAGGTTTTCTTCTCCGACTCAAAGTTCTTCTTCAACTTCTCTTGTTCAGAGACGATGAGTTCAAACTTGGAGTTGGCATTTTGAATTTCAATTTCCTGGGCTGACAGGCGGCTCTTAAGATCAGTAATCTCCTATTCAAATTGACTTATGATAGCCTGCATTATCCCGGGTTACAGTCAGCATCATGATAAATAATTTCAAAGTCTCAAGCACTTTGCAAGCAAACATACTTGACACTTGGGGGCTAATGTGTACCGAAGCTTTCTACATTATTAAGCCGGTCCTGGATATGAAAGTCCCAAGCACTTTGCAAGCAAAGATGCTTGGCACTTGGGGGCTAATGTGTATCGCAAGTTAAAGGTATTGTGTTACATCCAGTTTAAGTATTTTTTCTTTAAGACGGACAAGCAGTTCTAACAGTTTTTCTAAGTCTACAGCATATTTCCTAATAAGCAATAGACTTGGGGGCTGGTACAGTAAGTATGATTGGAAGTAAGGAAGCGTAAGTCATACCTCAGATTTTTGTAGTATTTGTTTCACCATGTCAATTTCCAGGTCACGGCTATTATGCACCTGGTTGATATAACCCGAGACGATCTCTCCAATACTCAAAGGAGTATAGTCAGTGATGTCCGTTTTGGCTTTACGACGTTCCAATAACTCCTCTTTTGCAGAACATCTGGCAAGAACTGTGGGCCGGGCCGGTTCAACAAACTGAGTCTTGAGTATTTCCACTTCCGGGTCAATCGTCCTGGCCGGGCTAGGTGCTTTCGGGTTAACAGAACCAACCAGAATATCTTCAGTAGGCGGATCAGAAGTTGGTACCGCAGTATCCTGAGCCGGTTCAGGCGGTGGCTGATGTGTGGGAGAGCCGGGAGCAGCTGTGCCCAGTTCCTGTTCAGTTACCACAGTGTCTTGGGCCAGATGGTCTTTCTTCGTTTTCTTCCTGTGCTTAACTTGCATGCTATGGACAAAGCAGAAGAATGAGTACAGAAACATGACGAAGAAAAAACATAAGGTAAGTAAATTAATATTACGCAGGAGCAGTCTTAAAAGCCGGCATGTTTGACTGCATGGACTCACCGGATGAAGGAGAGGTATCCTGATAATTGGAGTCAGAGGAATTGAGAGGTTGACTGATTAGACCCGCCAAAGGTAAAAAAGGGGATAAGTCGGAGATAACCTCAGACCGACGCTTCCGGGTTGCATCAGGCAAGCCGGAGGAGAGCTCTACATCCCTGCTGGTCCGGGTCTGCCTCCGGCTTTCAAATTGTTGTTGCTTCAAAAGAAAGTCAGGATCTTGGTAAACCAAAGGGTGTGAAAATCTTACTTTCCGGGTTACTCTTCGAATTTTCTGACGCGGCCGAAGCTCGGAGTCGGAGGAGATGATAGTTACCTCTTCCTCGATGGGTTGGCTGTTCCCCGTGTCTTCCTGAAAAAGGAGAATAATGTTAGTAAGGTAATGATAGAAGAGTAAGGAAAGTTGAAAGGTTACCTCTTCCTCGTTATCATCAGAATCATCGAGCTGGAACATCTCTGAAGCACTTGGTTTTCTCTTCTTTGAAGTAGAAGGTCTGGTGGTTCTTTTTTCGGCCCTCTTTGCCGCCCGGGCTTGTTTGGCTGCCTCATGATCATACGGGACTTTCCAAAACTTGTCGTTTGCCTGTAAAGAGTTGTGAGGGGGCATGAGTAAAAGTAAGGTAAATATAATAAAAGGTGACCATTGAGGCTGATGACTTACTGCGGGGGCCGGGTTATTGTTATAGAAGGGGAGTAAGCTGAAGGTATTGTTCACCACAGTCCCCTCTTTCAACAGTGACTAGATCATAGCCTCGACCGTATCATCTGGTAAATCGTCAGAGCTGTGACGCAGCGGGTCATCCTTTTCCCCTGAGTAAGTACACATTAAGCCTGGTTGGCCGCTTAACGGAATCACCCGCCAGGTAATCCAGGTCCGGACCAAATCAGTGTCGTCCAAACCATTGCCCAAAAGAGCCTTAATCTTCTTTATGGTGGGGGCAGGTGGAATACGTTCAGCGGGAGATAGTTTATCAGCCAAGGGGTGGTTGGACTCCAAGCGCAAAGCACGAAAACCGGGTAGCGAATTTTCACCAGCCGGAGAGGTATCCTGGCAATAGAACCATGTCTGATTCCACTCTTTTGGATGGCTTGGCAGCTCTGCATAAGGAAAAAGGCAGTCTCTTCGCCGCTGGATTGAGATGCCTCCGAGTTCCAGACTGGGCCCATTGGCACGTTCATTTTGCCGGTTCAAATAAAACAACTCTCTAAACAAGGTCAAATTTGGCTCTTCTCCAAGGTACACCTCGCAAAACACTTGGAAGTTGCAGAGATTCGACACGGAGTTGGGCCCGATGTCTTGAGGTCTGAGGTCAAAGAAATGCAGAACATCTCTGAAGAATTTTGACCCAGGTGGAGCAAAGCCCCGGTTCATATGATCCGTAAACACAATTACCTCCCCTTCCTTGGGTTGAGGTTTCTCCTCTGATGGGTTAGGAGCATGATAGGACATAATTTCCTTTCGGGGCAGATGGCCGGATTTCACAAACCCAGCTAAAGAACTCTCCGTAATGGTGGATTTGACCCAGTTACAAGTCACCGGAGGTTTGACAGCTTTGGGTGCCATTGCGTAAATCGACGCCTACAACAAGATAAAGGAATTTTTCCGGTTTAATTATAACCCGGAGGAAAATGCTGTGGGTTTATTCAAGATGGCGGCTTAAGAAGGGGCCTAATGACATACAGGTAACTATGTGATAATGTTTAACAGCTGCAGGTATTAAAGATGATTAAGGTTTTCTTAAGTCGCCAGAAGCAAGAGGTGTTGACAGCCGGTATTATCTGAAACCGGTTACACGAACTACTATGGCTGAAACAGAGTCAAGAGACGCAGTTTTTTTTGGCTAAGTTTGGGGCAAACAGGTTTCACAGATTGCAATTATTATTTTGGATCAAATGATGCTCTGGAAAGGAAATTTTTCTAGACCTAAAACAGCGCAGAGAAGTTCGTACACTCAAAGGAAGCCTCTGAATAAAAGAAAAGAGATTTGTTTGTATTCGAGATAAGCATGAAACAGTCACCGCAGCAGTTATATGCTATTCAACGATCTGAACAGGTCATCGGAGGTGAAATACATCAAGGGTTCGCCGCGGGCGGCGATGAACACCGACGAACTCGATGAACACTATAATGCAGATCTAAGACAGAAAGGGGAAGGGACTTACAGATGCGGAGCTGCAGCTAAGGTTCGTCGCGTTTCTCTGGTCAGATTCAGGTCGATGCAGCGGCCTGAGTTGGTGAAGACAGGGAGCTCGACGGCGGCAGAGCTCGAGTCACAGAGAGGCAGGGAGAGGATGAAGACGACTGAGGGAGAAAATGAAAAGGACCTAGGTCGAGCCTATTTATAAGGAAGGGCCGACTAGGACGGTGCGAGAAACGAGGAGACCAAGACATCATTATCCAGCGGCCCCGACGCCTCGATTTTTGGAAGGGTCAGTAAAGGCAGAGATCCGTTGAAGATATGACGAATTAAAATATGAGTTTTATTGAAGATGACGTCATGATGATTTAATCCGGATCTAGATGATGACGTCACGACGGGTTACAATTTTCACACAAGACAGGAGACTAAAGTCTAGTTCATAAGGTTTTTAAAGATTGACATGAACCGGTTAAAATCAATCTGGGGCCTAATGTTGGGGATATAACTATTTGTGTAAGCCGGCCAGAAGGGGCCGGGTTACGCAAAGAGAGGTTCATCAGAAGCCCAAGACCAAGGCATGAAGATGGCGGTTCACTAAAGGGCCTAAAGGCCCACTGGCGACTCTGAAGCCCATGGAGATAAACCGCCATGATAGTATAACTTGTACTGTAAGGTAGAAGTAACTAGTCGCCGAGCCGGACACTATTTATGAGCCGGCCGGGACTCTGTAGGTCGCAGGGCGTCAACCCGTGTATATAAGGGGACGACCCGCCATCGGCTTAGGGCAAGAAACAACTCCTCGAGAGCCAGGCATAGCGTATCTCGCTCCCTGGTCATCGAAACCTCAAGCAATACCAACCCAACTAGACGCAGGCCTTCCTTCACCGCAAGGGGCTGAACTAGTATAAACCTCGCGTGTCCTTTGTCCCGATTAACCCCTTTAAGCTTCCTAGTTGCGATGGCTCCACGACTAAGTCCTTCCAAGAGGACATCTGCCGTGACAATTCCACGACAGCATCCGCCCGCGGACATGGATAAAGGAGCCGGTCATTCAAAGTTCTCCACATACATTTCAAATCGACTTTAAACAAACCGGACAAATTGCATGCAAATCAAATGACTTCCATTTAAAACGGACGAAAATATTTACATTTTGGGCATATTTTAACTAAACTATACCGGGCAACAGTAAAACTAGTCTACGCCCGACCGTGACGGATCTCCACTCCCATAACGTGTCTTCCCTATGCCTGGCACCCACTCATTGGATTGTTGGAAGCCCAGAGGGATATGCCTCAACGAGAGGGGAATAATAGCCTCCCTCCGCCTCTGTGAAGCTCGGACCAGGGTTGGTTTTTGGGTAGGGGAAGACGGTCGCTATGGTCTACGCCCCCGCTCACCGGGCAAGACACCGGCTGTGTAACCCGACGACACGATGGCAGTGGCTTCGTGGGACACAAGCGGCGGCGGCCTCCCATGGTCTGTTTTTCCTCGCTGTCCGCGGTGACCGCGGACGTGCGGGCGTCCACCGACATGGCTTCTTTTCCCACCTGCCTGACGCGTTGTCGCCATTGCTCATGAGGGATTTGATGGGAGACGGCGTTATCCGGCCTAGACGGGCAAGTAGGGGATGACGATGGCGATGGTGGTGGTGCCTGATCCGGAGGGTTTGCCGGCAACCGAACCTATATTGGGTGGCTCACAGGCAGTTGCATCGCTAAAGAACTCCTTCTGTTCGCCGGAGGCCACGGCGGGTGTTGTACAAGGAGGAGATGTAGAGAGCAAAGGTGAGGTGTGGTTCTTGCCCGGCGCCTGGACACATTTATATAGCGGGCGGATGCGAGGAGCCAGTTGGAGAGGTGTTTCATGCCGGCCGGCACAGGAACAAACGTGTGGCGCTCAGGGTACCGGAGTAGGTTCCTCGACACACACGTCGGTCTAATGGAGGTAGGCGGCAGACATATGTCATTTCAATACGGAGAGAAGGCGTGCGCAACAGGCAGACATATGTCGTTTCAATGCAGAGAGAAGGCGTGCGCAACGGGTGACGCTCTCTGTCGGCGAGCCGCTTCAATGCCGGCTCTAGTGAGTTGTCCCGTCCGCTCTAGGACGGCAAGAATGCGGGCAATTGGCTTCGGGCAGGAAAGCGCGCGGTCACATGAGATGGGTTTTTGGTGGGTCATGTTAGTCAGATACGGGCGTGACAACGGTCTGGACGCCTGTAAACTCTCCAGATTGTCCTCGGTTTGCGAGAAAATGTGCATCTGAACCGTCGAACGAACCAATGCAAGACCGCGTTGAAGGACAAAATACATTTGCACCACATGGTCCGGTCCGGGCGGATGCGGGGTTTCGGCATTGGATATGCCTTAACTACTTGGGGAATTTCTAACCAATCCCCTAAAAATAACGAAGTATCCGGCTTAGTAAACCTTTGTGGAGTATTTATACTCTGACATAAGTTTGCATAAATTCAATCTAATTTCTACCAAAATTTGCATGCATTTAAACATAAGTTCAACATAGATAGTCTTCATAACTGAACATTAAACATATAGTATTTAAACTTGAACTAAACTACACTAAAAACTACTTAAATTCAACGGGCAAATTGGAGGTTGAGCGAATCCTTCCTTGGCCGAGCACCCATGGTGAGAGCTGGGTTCGGGCATGTGTCGTTGCCATCATCGTCGAGGAAGATGCTCCGCCACTCCTCAACCCCGAACTCCCCACCCTCGCCGCCCTTCTTGCCGCCCTCCTCGTTGCGTTCCACCTCGTCGTCGATGACGATGACCTCCCCGCCATTGACGGAAAATACTTCCCGCTCCGCCCCCACGAGCTCCGGGTAATACCAGTGGAGGTCCTTCATGTACGCCTCGGCGGCGGCCTCCGCCTCGAAGCGCTCCATCTCCTCTCGGTCCTCCTGTGCCATCGCCGCACTCACCACCCCCCGGCTCCTGCGGGACAAGGTGGACCGGCGCCATCCCGAAATGAAAGTTCAGCCTGGGCGGCGGCGTCGTGGTACCAGACTTGCCACCGGTCGTACTCCATGGCCGCGAGCTCCGCCGTGTTGAACGACCCGATCCACTTCCGTTGGTGGGTCTCCCAATCGATGATCTCCGCCACCCATGCCCCCCACAAGCGCTGTCGGACGCCGAGGTAGGTCCTCGTCGGCTGCCGCGGCAGAGGGAGCTCCGGGAATTTGGCGAATCGGGTGGGGGGGGATCTGGTGAGCGACGGCGGCTAGAGGATGCGCCAACGAATGATAACCCGCGGGCATGGCGGTCCGGATCCGCGTTGCGGATCGGCGGTGGGGACCCCCGACGACCTCGTCCGACCATTGGGAGGAGAGGGAGCGGCGGGGCGAGGGCGAGAAGAGGAGGCAAAGGAAAGAAAAAGAGGAAGATAAGTTTTACTCGGTCGCCGAGGGATGGAGTAAAACTAAGGAGATTTGCGAGGGCCGGATAATTTCTTTTACTTCACTATGGTTTATAAGCGATCGGTTAGGTCCTTGGTTTGACGAGTACGGTTAGAAAAATAAAACCGTTTTACCCTTCTAACCGATTATAAGGGATCGATTAGAAATGCCCACGGTAATGCTGGTTGGGCCGTGTCCTGAGCTACTACTCAAAGAAGAGCTCTTTTTTTTCGAGGGTACGCAAATTGCGTACCTTAGCTTTATAGAAGAAGAGAAATGAGACATACAATAACGTCAGTCACTCGCTGCGTACAACGAAGGCGACCCACTCCACACCCAGTTCGAACAAAGACAACCAAACACAACAACACGACTACGACACAAAATGCCTACCCTACATCAAACCCCTTGTCGCGTCTCGTCCGACGCTGAAGACCTCCGAAGAACAGCAACTCCAGCTTCCTTGGATAAGCCGGCGACGACCGTACATGGCGCCGAAGGAGAAAGATCCGGGCAGCGGTGAACGCCGGAGGAGCGCATCATGGGACCTCGAGTCTCCCAGCACAATGCTCCTAACAGAGTAACAACCTCAAGGACGTTGCCATCATGCCGATCCTACGAATCAAAGCTTTCGCCCCAGAGACAGCAGCCGATACAAGGTCGCGAGGAAGATGGCGTTGCACTCGGCGAAGCCTCCAGGAAGGTGAATGACACCCGTAGGTGCCATCAACGCCGGTCCGGCCACAACCGAACAAGATTTTCATCCGTAGCATCGCACATCTCCACGTCTCCAAGATCCCGGCCAGTCCCAAACAGATGCCTCACACCGCCGTCGTCGCAGCAATTTGCCATCGAAGCCCCCCTCACTGCCGAGGGAACACGCCTAAAGCCATCACCTTCAACCTCGACAAGGAACCGCAGCAACCACCAAGCGGTGCACAGCCAGATCCGCCACGGTGGCCTTCACCCGCGCCAGGGGACTGCCACCAAAATGGATCCGACTCGCACCTTCGACCACACTCCGGCACCCACACCGCCGAGGCATCGTCGCACGCCTCACACGGCAGCAGCCGAACGCCCGCTGCCCGCCAAGACCCTTCCTGGCCAGGCCTCGCAGCGCCACCGCCGCCACAGCCAGTGTCGGTGTACCCCCAGCACCCTCCATCCTGCTACGCCCCACGTAAGGCTTCGGGGACAACCGCCGGCTCCCTGCCGTGAGCACCCCTAGGAGGCACACCAGATCTGGGCCGAGATCCCCGGAACCGCGCCCCGGGCGCCGCCAGCATGCGCCACTGACCACTGTCTGCCCTTGTCAAGTCTTCTGCTCTCCACCACGCCTCCCCCATGGTGCAGCGCTCCGCACCACGCCACATCCACACCCCCACCAGCCGTCTGCACCACCGCGGTGCCCAACGGCCGTGGAGGCACGGCGCCACCAGGCCTGCCGGCAGCAGCAAGCAAAGCCAGGCCGGCCAAATCCAGATCCAGATCGGATCGGACTGGGACGGGACCAAGCCCAGGTCGCCGCAGCCACATGCAACCTCATCGGACGAGGCACAGACCACCACCACGAGGCTCTTCTATGTTGGCTGTGATGTACGTTAAGTTAGCAGATGTTTTATCAACGGCTAGATCTCTTTCAAGTTGCACCAGTATTTCCGGGAGTTTAGACAGAGGTTTGCTAACCTACAGAGTACAGTGTCACAGGCCCTGTTTGGATACTCTAACTCAGTTAGAGGTTAGAGTTAGATTCTAACCCTGAACCAACCCTAAACTAACTCTAACCAAAGAGCAGTTTGGATGGTGGGATTGGATTGACAATAAATATTCTTTCTCAATTATTTGACTACTTTAGACCATGTTTGGATGGGAGGGGTAACTTCTTTTACTAATTTTTTTAGTGAGCCCAAGAAAATTAACCCAAATAAGCTCCTCTAGTGTGGGCTAGTTTTTTGGGTGGGTTAGATCCAACTAACCCAAACTAACCCATCATGTTTGGATATTTTTGGGTTATTTGAGCCCCAACTAACCAAAACTAACTTTAATTTAGGTATCCAAACAGGGCCACACTCTCGCGCAATGTACCTCCGGTACAGGTGAACGTAGTCTGGAATTTAATGGCGATGATGACAGCTTCGTCCTTCGTGGAAGGCACCACCGGTGCAGTGCGTTAACTGATCTGGTACTACTAGGTGGTCCCAGTCTCGAGCGACTGTCGGAACGCGATCGTGTACTGTACTGTATTTTCGTTTGAGATCTATCTTGTCCGCAAGCTTCGTACTCTGCATTTGGACGAGCGTTTCGCTCGCTGGTTTCAGCAGAGATCGAAACGGAAAATGAGCGCACGTACGTGTACGTAGTAAAACGTAAAAGTACTACTACTCCCTCCTTAAACTAATACTCCCTCCGTTCCTAAATATTTATCTTTCTAGATATTTCAACAAGTGACTACATACAAAGCAAAATGAATGAACTTACACTCTAAAATATGTCTACTTACATCCGTATGTGATAATCCATTTGGAATGTCTAGAAAGACAAATATTTAGAAACGGAGGGAGTAGTATAAATCTAAACATTTTTATATAAGTTTACGAAGGGAATATGTAGCATGCGCCAACCTACGATCGTTTTCACCGACATAGTATGTGACTATGTGAGCGTCTAGGCGATGATTAGCTCCCACGGGATGGCTCCCCAACGATCGTCTTGCTCCCACGCTCCCCCTGCCGCGGCCGCCGCGTAACCCATCCCCAGCCCCATCCGTCGGGTCATCGTTCCGATGCCCGCCGGCTACATAGCGTCCCGAGCCGCCAGGTGCCGGCCCTTGTTTCATCTGTTGATGCGCCGCTTCCGGGCCGCTCGCGCCCGGCTTCGGCGGATCTGAACCCGACAACGACGGTTGGATTGAGGCGCGCAATCGCCGTCGCCAGCGCCGTTATGCGGATGTGCTTTCCGTCAGTCATCCGCCTGTTTCCAAGCCTAGGATTCCCCGGTGGTTGCGGGGTCGCTGCTTTAAATGCCTGGAGTCCGGGCACGTGAAGGATAAGTGCGCCGGCGAGATTCGATGCCATCTTTGCTGGACATCGAGCCACATTGCTCGCAACTGCTCCCCTCTGCACGCCTAGCGTAGCGCTGCTCCGCCGCCCCAGGCGCCTTCTGCGACCGCTGCTCGCCGGCCCTCGCTAGAGAGCTCCGCCTGCACGCTTCACCCCCTCCCTTGAGCATGGTGCACTACCCACCTCTGGCTGGCCACCGCTTCCCCGAAGAGTTGTACACCCTCGGGGATCCAGATCTGCGGCCGGTGAGGGGGGGGGTGGCATCTTCTCCCGCACACCCGGCATGGAGGCGCTGGAAGCGGACTTGCGCAACAGGGCCCTTCTTGCCTCGGTGCAGAGGAGGAGGCCGGCGGTCTCGCCGGAGGCTCTGGTCCAGACGCTGGGCCGGGTCTGTGGGGTTGAGTGCAGTTGCGTGCGGGTGGAGGTCACGCATCCGGCCGATTTCTTCCTGCATTTTGCATCCATGGAGGACTGCGAAAGGGTCTTCCAGTGCAGAGGCCATATCCGGTGCCCAGGCGCGCCTATCGCCTTTCAGCGCTAGCATCGGAGTGCGCAAGCTTCGAGCGGTAAGCTCGACTTCTTCTGCAAGATCGGCGTCGAGGGCCTTCCGGTGAGCGCGTGGGAGGAAGGTGTGATTGGCCAGCTCATGAACAGCCTTCAAGGCCAGTTGGTCGAGATTCTACCCCAAGAGGATAGGTGGCAGCTAAATGTCACTACTTGGATGAGGAATCCTTCCGGCATTCCGAAGATCTACGACTTTGAGGTCCTGGAGCCTGTGGGGCTTCTGAACACGGTCGATCCAGACTGGCCGGTGGCGCCCCCTTCTCCAGCGCCCCCAACAGAGAGGCTCACCTTGATTCATCACCTAACCATTCATGTGTTGGATGTGGTGGATAGGACGGTGCCCTATCTGCAATTCAACCCCAATTTCGAGCCAGAGGAAGATGAAGATCTTACAAGGAGGCACGATTACTCGCGAGACTGCATAAGGGGCAGGATTGATGGTACAGGCAGGGGAGATACTCCTCGTTCTGGTGGTCATCCCTTTGGCGGCCCGGGTGGTCTCGGCATCGCGGGTGATTGGGGCGGGCGTCGGGTGAACGGCTTGCTCGCTCTGGAGGGGGCATTCCGCATCCCTCTTCGCTGGCGGGTGGCTCGGAGCCGGGTTGCCGGGATGTGTGGTCTCCACCAGAGTTCATCGACCGGTCGCCAAGGCTTGCATCATCCGGAGAGCGTGGGACACCTCCGGCCTCTTCGGGGACGGCCGTGGGCTACGCTGCCAGCTTGGCGGCCACTACAGTTGCGGGCTCTGCGGCGCTCGTCGACATGCCGGGGTCCCAAGCTTCGGCGGCCTCTACGGTGGTGGGCTCTGTGGCCGGGGGCGCTACCCCGCTGGTGGGACGCGGGCTGTTCTGGCGTGCCCTACTGGCTCGCTCCCCTAGCTTGCCGCGCTCTCCTCGATCGGTCTGCTCTACGGCTGTCGGCTCTGCGGCATGGGGTCGCACCCCGGATCTTGTATCGGTGTTGAAATTATGCATCTCGCCGCCTCGCCACCTTTTGTTCAGCCCGGAGAAAGCCACGGAGGACAACATGACCAGGAGGGCGTCAGTCGGGCTGCAAGACGCGCTGGCCAGTTCGGACAAGGAGGAAGGTGGTGGCGCGTGGGGGCTGGTTTTGGATTCCGATAGGCTGTCGTTGGCAGAAGGCTTGCCGCGAATTCAGACCACCAACAGGCCTGTCAGTTCTTTGGGCAGCAACTCCAGCACGGTGTGCACTCCGTTCGCTGTTTCGCTGGAGCATCAGTTGCTGCCTCCAGCTGCGACTATGCCGCCGCCGAAACCGGCTTTGGGTGTGATGGTCAGACCCAAATCGGCTGCTGACACTCTGCTGGAAGGGCTTCTCTCCTCCCCGGCTCCGTCCACTTTGGGCCCAAGACCGGCGGCCTCGGCTCCGGCGAGGCGTAAAAAAGCTCTGCCCCCAACTTCACTCCCGGAGGAGTGCCAGGATCAATAAACTTAGCGGTGGCAAGCGTATCGGTCCGGTGCAGCGTGCTCAGATGGTGCTACTTCGCCGCATGGGTATAATTCAAGCTGAAGAACATCTGTCGCAGGAGGCCCTGGATGCGTATCTGAAGCTTTTTGACAAGCAACTGGCACCGTACCACATCAGGGTTGTTGCTGCTCTCTTTGATCCTGATGGGGCAGAGTTCGATGAGCCTGCGCACGAGGGGTTCGCTGCCTTCTCGTTGCCGGAGTGTGTGGAACCGTGTGGGGCTTAGTACCCAGCAGTGGCTGCTCGCGGGATCTCTCACACCTTGATCATGTCTCTGGGTGTGTTGAGCTGGAATGTGAGGGGAATAAAAAAACCCGCGAGGCGTTCGTCTATTAGACTTTTTAAGCAATCCTGTAATGCTGCTCTAGTTTGTCTGCAAGAATCTAAGCTTGACAGTGTTGATGCGTCGGTGGTTTGTAATACTCTTGGGCCAGGGTTTGGTGGTTTTGAGGCTCTGCCGGCGGTGGGCACCCGTGGGGGTATTTTGATGTCTTGGAAGCCCAACGTTATGCGTGTCACGATTGTTCACAGAGGCAAGTACTCGATTACGGCCAATGTTATGTCTCTCGTGGATGGCAAGGCTTGGATGGTGACCTCAGTGTATGGGCCGCAGGTAGTGGATGACAAGGTGAGGTTTCTGCAGGAGATCGAGCTCATTGGGCAGCAGGTGCAACTCCCTTGGATCATCAACGAGGATTTCAACCTCGCTAGAGGCGAGGGAGAGCGCAACTCGGGGAGGGTTGATCGAAGGATGGTCAGTAAGTTCAGGCATACCATTAACTGTCTCGGTTTGCATGACATGCTGCTGGTGGGCAGAAAGTTTACTTGGTGCAATGATCAACAAAGATCAGTCATGGCTAGGCTTGACAGGGTGCTTTTTAACAACGAGTGGGAAGAGGTCTGTCCCATCAGTGATCTCATGGCTCTGAGTTCCAACATTTCTAACCACTGCCCTCTGTTGTTGTCGTGTGCGGCCGCCTGTCCGCGTGCACACAGGTTTCGATTCGAGAATTTCTGATGCAAACTGCCTGGTTTCTTGGACACGGTGAAACGATCTTGGGATGCAGAGGTGGCTAGTACAGATCCGGCGAAAATTCTCTCTATTAAGTTAAATCGCACGACTAAAGCCCTTCGAAGCTGGGGTCAGAAGAAGCAGAGCACGTTGGAAGTTGCTACCTCTTGAGCACTGCGTTGGTTTTCCCTTGAAGAGGAAAGGGTGATGCAGCAAAGTAGCGTAATTATTTCCCTCAGTTTTTGAGAACCAAGGTATCAATCCAGTAGGAGGCCACGCACGAGTCCCTCACACCTACACAAACAAATAAATCCTCGCAACCAACACGATAAAGGGTTGTCAATCCCTACACGATCACTTACGAGAGTGAGATCTGATAGATATGATAAGATAATATTTTTGGTATTTTTATGATAAAGATGCAAAGTAAAGAAAGTAAAATAAAAACAGCGTCAGAAATAGCTTGTTGTTGGGAAATTAATATGATGGAAAATAGACCTGGGGGCCATAGGTTTCACTAGTGGCTTCTATCATGAGCATAAATATTATGGTGGGTTAACAAATTACCGTTGAGCAATTGACAAAATTAAGCATAGTTATGAGAATATCTAGGTATGATCATGTATATAGGCATCATGTCTGAGACAAGTAGACCGACTCCTGCCTGCATCTACTACTATTACTCCACACATCGACCGCTATTCAGCATGCATCTAGAGTATTTAGTTCATAAGAACAGAGTAACGCCTTAAGCAAGATGACATGGTGTAGAGGGATAAACTCATGCAATATGATATAAACCCCATCTTGTTATCCTCAATGGCAACAATAAAATATGTGCCTTGCTGCCCCTACTGTCACTGGGAAAGGACACCGCAAGATTGAACCCAAAGCTAAGCACTTCACTCATTGCAAGAAAGATCAATCTAGTAGGCCAAACCAAACTGATAAGACTCAATTCATACTTAAAAGATAACCAATCATACTTAAAAGAATTCAGAGAAGATTCAAATATTGTTCATAGATAAACTTGATCATAAACCCACAATTCATTGGTCTCAACAAACACACCACAAAAGAAGATTACATCGAATAGATCTCCACGAGAGAGGGGGAGAACATTGTATTGAGATCTAAAAAGAGAGAAGAAGCCATCTAGATAATAACTATGGACCCGAAGGTCTGAGATAAACTACTCACACATCATCGGAGAGGCTATGGTGTTGATGTAGAAGCCCTCCGTGATCGATGCCCCCTCTGGCGGAGCTCCGGAACAGGCCCCAAGATGGGATCTCACGGGTACAGAAGGTTGTTGCGGTGGAATTAGTTTTTTGGCTCCGTATCTGGTAGTTTGGGGGTACGTAGGTATATATAGGAGGAAGGAGTACGTTGGTGGAGCAACAGGGGGCCCACGAGGGTGGAGGGCGTGCCCTGGGGGGGTAGGCGCTCCCCCTACCTCGTGCCCTCCTGGTTGATGTCTTGACGTAGGGTCCAAGTCCTGTGGATCACGTTCGTTCTGAAAATCACGTTCCCGAAGGTTTCATTACGTTTGGACTCCGTTTGATATTCTTTTTATGCGAAACTCTGAAATAGGCAAAAAACAACAATTCTGGGCTGGGCCTCCGGTTAATAGGTTAGTATCAAAAATAATATAAAAGTGTATAATAAAGCCCAGTAATGTCCAAAACATAATATAATATAGCATGGAGCAATAAAAAATTATAGATACATTGGAGACGTATCAGAAGTGCAGTTTCAGATTGCTAATGAGGTAATCTTGCGTCTTGACACGACACAAGAGTCAAGATCTCTCTCAGAGGAGGAAAGAAGACTGAAATAGTTCCTAAAGGGGAAGTGCCTTGCCTTGGCTTCTCTCGAGAGAGTTAGGCTGTGCCAGCGTGCCTGGGTCAGGGACCTGAAGGAGGGGGATGCCAATACTAAATATTTCCATATGAAGGCTAATGGCAGGCGTCGACGACATTATATTCCTTACCTGAAAGATGGTAACCGTACTGCCACTAATATGGAGGATAAGTTGAACCTGGCTTGGGAGTTCTTCTATACTCTGATGGGTTCCTCGTCACCATCGGGCTGCTCTCTCCGTCTGGACGCTTTGGGCTTGCACCGGCTGTCGCCGGATTTGGCCAATGGGCTGGAGGTGCCGTACACGGAGGAGGAGATTAAGAAAATAATCTTGGATATGCCGTCTGACCGCGCGCCTGGCCCGGACTGGTTTTGTGGGCTGTTTTTCAAGACCTGCTGGGAGATTATCGCCAAGGACTTCATGGCTGTAATGGCAATGCTGCATGATGGGCGTTTCTACTCCTTTCGTGAGCTCAACTCCTCCATTCTTACCCTCCTGCCAAAGAAAGAAGACCCCTTGCAGCTTTCTGACATCGGACCAATTAACCTGATTCATGGGGCAGCCAAAATCTTTGCTAAGGCGTTGGCCATCAGGCTTGCAGCACTATTGCCTTCTCTAATCTCCTAGGCTCAGAGTGCTTTTGTTTGCAAAAGGAGCATACATGAGAACTTTAAATTCGTTAGAAATGCTGCGAGGGCTCTGCACCAGAAGAAGAAACAAGCGGTTCTGATGAAAATCGACATCTCTAAAGCTTTTGACACACTCTCTTGGGGCTTTTTGCTGGAGGTGTTGCAGGCCAGAGGATTTGGTGTTCGATGGTGCTCCTGGATCTGCGGCCTGCTGAGTACGGCTACCACCTCGGTGCTCATCAACGGTGAGTTGTCGGCACTTTTTGCTCTTACTCAGGGCGTCAGGCAAGGTGATCCATTGTCACCAGCGTTGTTCATCATTGCCATGGACACTCCTCCAAGGAATGCTGCTGTGGGCGGCGCAAAGGCAGGTGTTATCAGATATGGGTCTAGGCATGGAGATACCGAGGGCATCCATCTTTGCAGACGACGCGGTTCTCTTCTTTAAGACGCACTCAAATGACCTTCAGGTGATCTCCGCGGTGCTGCAGTTGTTCGGCCAAGCCTCTGGCCTTCGCATCAACCTACAGAAGAGCTCGGTGACCTATATTAGCTGCGAGGAGGACCTTGCATCTTTGGTGGTGGAGCACTTCCAATGTCAGAAGCAGGGTTTTCCCATCAAATACTTGGGCTTACCTTTGTCAGTTTTCAGATTGAGGCATCAGGATGTTATGCCCCTGGTGGATAAACTTTCTAATAAAATGAAGGGCTGGAAACCAAAGCTTTTGCCGGCAGCGGGGCGGCTCACTCTGGTAAACTCGGTGCTCATGGCGCTGCCACTTCACCTAATGGCAGTGCTTCCTCTGCCGGTCTGGGCGATCAAGCTCATAAATAGAAGGTGTCGGGGTTTCATATGGAAAGGGGAGGAGGCCATCAGTGGTGGGCACTGTCTAGTGCCTTGGGCGCAAGTCTGCACTCCCAAATAATATGGTGGGCTTGGTGTGCTCAATTTGCGATGGTTTGGATGGGCAATGCGATGTAGATGGCCTTGGTTGAAGTGGGATGAGAACCCCAGGCCGTGGCATCTGTTGCCTGATAGTAAAGAAAAGGAGGTCGCGGCGATGTTCAGCGTTGCTACTGCTATTTCTCTAGGCGACGGGGATTCTGCGAGGTTCTGGACGGACAATTGGCTACCGAACGATTGTTCGATTGCTACCTCAGCGCCAGAGTTGTTCTCCTTCGTCAAGGACTCTGTCCGTTCTGTCCGTGAGGCCTTGCATAATCAATCCTGGATAAGAGAAATCGAAGGCGGCATATCTGTGCAGGCGCTCGCCCAGTACCTGTCCGTCTGGGATATGGTGCAGGCCACCAATCTTACGCCAGGTGCACGGGATCAGGCAATCTGGAAGCTTATTAAGGAACAAGTTTTTACGGTCAGCAGCACGTACAGACTGCTCTTCATGGCTAATGTGCGTTTTGCATGCAACAAACCAATCTGGAAGTCAAAGGCTCCCCCACGGTGCAAGTTCTTCATGTGGCTGGCCGTTCATGGCAAATGCCTGACTTCAGATAACCTTCTTCGCCGTGGTTGGCCTGCTAATGCATCCTACCCCCTCTGTCTGTCGGTACCGCAGACCTGTACGCATTTATTTTGTGCATTGCAGATACACGCAGCAGCTTTGGGGATTGCTCAAGCGCAGGTTTGGGGCTCGCTTCATCACGCCAGAGGACAGTTTTAGCGGCATAGAGGAGTGGTGGCTCCAGGCCAGAGCCGGCGAACCTAAGCCGATGCGTCGCAACTTCGACACTATTACTATCCTCGTGCACTGGAGGCTGTGGAAGGAGAGAAACTTCAGGATTTTTGACCAGGTGGCAAGCAGCGCCGACAGGGTGCTGGATTTGGTCTGCGAAGATATTGTTGTATGGCGTGCGGCCGGTTGTATTGTTGAGCTCGGAGCCTAATCTGAGAGCCTTAGATGTACCTCTGTGTTCTCTTTCGTAAAGCTATAATTGGCGGCTTTATACGGTTTTCAGCTCTTGTGCGCCTAGAGTGTTAAGCAAACCGTATCTCTCTTCTTTCTATCTAATAAAGTTCGGCCATCGGCCCTTCAAGAGACTATGTGAGCGTCTATTTATTAATTAATTAGAAAATTGGTTCGTCCATTGGATCACCATCCAAAGTCCACGATCACGCTGCACTGTTCATCTTCAACTACTCTTCTTCTTCCCGCGCAACCGCTGGCCTGCCCCCCATCCACCTGCCTCCAAAACTACCACCCTCCCTTTATCGATGTGTTTGCTGCCGCAATCATCTGTGTAAACACCACTGATCTACAACAACGCCGCGACCCTCCCCACCCACCAACATGCCTCCTCGCCTGCACCTAAGACGCCACAGCTCGTTCCACTCGCAGCGTCGTCCTCATCTCCGGCGAGGTCCTGACTCGGCCTAGCCAGAGTCGACATCCGTTGCCGCTCCTCACGTCATACTCCCCCTTCGGGCCTCGGGTGAAGCAGAAAATCGACTCGCACTACAAAACATTTCAAGCTACGTAATGACATTTTGCAAAACCGCATAAAAAACTATTGTAGCTACACGTCCCTGCAGTATTGTGTAAGGTTTGCTTATACTAATCAGAAACCTTTTTTGGAAAAGGAGGCGTGCCCCCGGCCTCTGCATCTGAACGATGCATGCAGCCATATTATTAAAAGTCTCGAAACACAAATAATATTCAAAGTATTACAGCTCGCAAAAAGGAGCCGGACGACAAAGCAATAAAAGACCTCAAGATTACAACCGATGATGATAACAAGACTAGAGACCTAAACTCATATCTTGTTAAGCGACCGCCATCCAAATCGGTTGAATATAACCCGCGCTACCATCTCCCATTGGTTGCACCCAGTAACCAGCGGCTCCCTGGATTCCATAGGAGTGAGTAAGGACCACGTACGGATCCATGCGGTAGCTCTGAAGATAACCTGCAAGAAGTTTAAAGATGGTTGCCTGTTAAAGATCATATCGTTTCTGCAGTTCCTTATAGTCCAACTCGAATATGAGCCGCAGTATTGCGATCCACCCCATCTAACCACGTCCCAAACAACGATTCAATGTTAATTGGAGGGGCAATGTTGAAAGCTATATGAATTGTTCGCCATAATAGTTTAGCCAAAGGACAATCGATGAAAAGGTGTTGTATTGTTTCATTATTATCACAAAAACAACATCGTGAGCTGCCTACCCAATGTCTTTTTAACAGATTGTTCTTGGTGAGAATCACTTGATTATGTACGAACCACATAAAAATTTTGATACGCAAATGGACCTTAACTTTCCAGATATGAATGGATCTTGGGAGGAGGCCAGAGTTAATTAGATCAAAATAAAATGATTTGACCGTGAATGAGCCATTCTTGGTCAGTGTCCAATGTAGCGAATCCGATTGGTCGGTTAATTGTACATCCATCACTCTCCGTACTAGATGTATCCATGAATTCCATCTCTCCCCAACCAAAGATCGCCTAAACTGAATATTTAGAGGTACCGATTGTAATATCGTGCCAACATAATCTTCCTTACGTTGGACAATATTATAAAGACTTGGATATTGAATGGCTAAAGGCGTCTCCCCTAGCCATGTATCCTCCCAAAATCATGTTGACATCCCATTGCCAATAATGAATTTGGTTCTACGAAAGAATAAGTCTTTAGTTCTCATTAGCCCTTTCTAGAAAGGCGAATCGGATGGCCTCGCGTTAACTTGTGCTAGAGTTTTGGACTGTAGATACTTGTTTCGTAAAATTTGTGCCCACATCCCGTCCTTCTCTACCGAAAGCCTGAAAAGCCATTTGCTCAAAAGACATTTATTCTTGATCTCCAGGTTCTCAATACCGAGACCCCCCCTGATCCTTAGGTCGACATAGTATATCCTAGCGAGCTAAGCGGTATTTCTTCTTGGCCTCATCTGACTGCCAGAAGAATCGAGATCGGAAGAAGTCTAGTCTCCTTCGTACCCCTTTAGGTACCTCAAAAAAGGAGAGCAGAAACATCGGCATACTCGTCAGGACAGAGTTAATGAGTACTAGTCGACCACCGTAGGACATTAACTTGCCTTTCCAACAACTTAGCTTCTTTTCAATTCGATCCTCTATGCACTTCCACTCCTTAATAGATAATTTCCGATGGTGAATAGGTATGCCCAAATAGCTAAAAGGCATTGACCTTAATTCACAACCGAACAAATTTTTGTAAGTATCTTGCTCATCTTTGGCCCTACCAAAGCAAAATAACTCACTTTTGTTAAAGTTTATTTTGAGTCCCGATAATTGCTCGAAGAGACATAAAACCAATTTCATATTCCGAGCTTTTGCAACATCATGCTCCATGAATATAATAGTGTCGTCTGCGTATTGTAGAATCGATACTCCACCATCCACCAGATGGGGAACTAAACCATCTACTAGGCCATTCTCCTTAGCCCTGCGAATAAGCACGGTCAACATATCTGCCACTATATTAAACAAGAGCGGAGACATCGAATCCCCTTGCCTCAACCCTTTGTGCGTCTGAAAATAGTGGCCTGTATCATCGTTAACCTTAATACCGACACTACCTTTTTGGACAAGAGAATCCACTTGGCTCCTCCAAGCTTCAGAAAAACCTTTCATGCGCATAGCTTGCTGAAGAAACGTCCATTTCACTTTATCATAAGCTTTTTCGAAATCCACTTTAAAGATAACCCCATCTAGTTTCTTGGAATGAATTTCGTGGATCGTTTCATGTAGAACCACTACCCCTTCTAGGATGTGTCTACCAGGCATGAAGGTCGTCTGACTCTCTTGAACCACAGAATGGGCGATCTGCGTCAGCCTATTTGTCCCCACCTTCGTGAATATCTTGAAACTCACGTTTAAAAGACAAATCGGCCTAAACTGCTCGATACAAATCGCCCTTTCCTTCTTCGGCAATAGAGTAATCGTACCAAAGTTAATATGGAAAAGTTCTAGATGTCCATTAAACAAATCGTGTCAGGGGAAAGAGACCTGACTAATCAGAAACCTGTCAAGCTCGTTAGCTCAACCGACGCCCACCTAATCCATTCTCTTATATAGTATTACCGGCCTTCGCTTTCGAGCTCAGGGGAAAGAGACAGATACATATGCACGTAAGGATGGCAATTTTACCCATGGGTACGGGTACCCGCGGGTACCGTACCCACATGGGCAGGGTATGGGCACATTTTTATACCCATGGGTAGTACTCATACCCTACCCATTAAGTCATGGGTAGGGTACGGGTATAACCTTGTATCCGCGGGTATACCCATACCCTGCCCGTTTGTGAACTAATGTTAAGTTGTCGTCAGTTAGTCATTAATTTGTCATGTGACGCGTCTATTCCTAATGAATTAAGAGTATGTTGTTATTTCTAAATTTTGATATATGCCATTTACTCATCTGCCTGTTATTGAGCTGAGATAATTGATTTTTTTGTCAAATGTGCTATCAATGAGCATAAAATTATGAACAACTTGTGTACTATTTGTTCTACCCGTTGGGTACCCAATGGGTATGGGTACCCGTCGGGTATGGATATGGGTAAAGTTTCATACCCATAGGTACGGGTATGGGTAGAATTTTGTACCCACTGACTATACGGGTATGGGTATGGTATTGCTCTACCCTGCTCATACCCTATCCATTGCCATCGTTATGCACGTACGTGAGTCCATGTGACGTGCGTGTGCATGCTCATCATCGGCCGATCGATCGCCTAATTCCGGCCGGGTACCGACCTATCCCACGTGACGCTACGTACGTAGTACGCGTATGTGTCGCCGTCGCAATTATTTTGAACAGGTCCTTTTAGTTCCGGGTACTTGTTGCAGCTGGGCTGATTTTGCGGCCACCTCTGGCGAAAGACATGTGCATGCATGATTCCCTGCATACTGTTGACTATATTAGCAATTTCTTAATTTAAAAATAAATTATGAGCATGGCATTGGCAGTATTAAACAGAAATTGATATTTAATCATGTGAGCATGTACTAGACACATAGCACAAATATCTATGTAAAATAACTAGCTAGTACGGTCAACACAAAAGTAAACAGAAACAGGGTAAACAAGTTATACTCTCCAGTCATCGATGTGTCCTTGACGGCCTTCTTCTACACAGCGAGCTTCTCAGCTCCAGTGAACATGTTGATTGCGAAGGCGACGAGGACGTTCGAAGTAATGGACGAAGATGAACAGTGGCGAGCAATCGCGTAGGAGACGTTCCCAACACCTAATCACCCTTCTCACAGTGCAGGATCGCAAAGGAGGGGGTTTCGGAGGCCTGCTCTCCAGTACCGTTGTGCACGCGGTGTACGAGATGGGATCGCCGACAACAATAGCAGCGAGAGGAACGACGATGGGTGGTGTGCTCGAGGAGGCAGATGCAATCTGATCTGGGTGACGGCTAGGGTTGCTGATGCCTCTAATATATAGGCGTGATTGGATAGGGAGACATGAGATGGACTAACGTCTGAGTCGGCAACAGCCCATGATCCGACATTTCAGATTTATGGCGTGTATGTTAATGATTCATAATTAATGGCCAGTTAATTATACATTCTTAACCGGTAAAAACTAAGTGCATGCATGACATAGGTACTGCAAAATGCTAATAATGTTGGAGCTCTCTGCTCATAGCCGTCGTTAGGTGGTTCATGAATCTGTTTGTAATTTTTGTTATCTCTGATGTTTTTTTATACTATCAGACTCACGATTGATTATAAGTAGATCGAAAGTTTATCCAACCCAAAAAAAAGATGTCGAAGCTCTGAAACTCACATAGAGGGTGACAGGTACAAGCATCAGCATCTACAAACCGGACTTGCCAAATCCGGCCCCTAAACATCGATGGACGCCCCCGGACGTGATCCCTGCCGGACGACCCCTCAAATGTCCTGCCGAGCAGACACTCCTCATATGAAAACCCTTGTATCCATGCAAATCCATGCACGTTGATCATATAGATGAATCTCACACGTAAAAAACATTTGTTCATGGCAAATTCAAGCATAAAAATACATAACTTACACATAAATTTTATTTAAATTGCACCAACCGTCCGCCAGCGACCCTATCCCGGTTGAAAACTCTCCTCTCTTTGTTTGAACTCTTGAAGTTTAGAATGTGTTACACTTCTCTGTCCATTTCCTCTTGGATCCTCATGATCATCACCATCTTAGTATCTTCATACAAATGTGACGAATTGAAGAACTCCTTTTCAATTAATTCATCAAGATCATTGTCTTGAAACTCCTGATCCGATGAACTATCTGAATCCATCATTTTGCCTACAAAGGAAAAAGACTGCCCAGACAATTTGCCGAACACATAGAGGGCATGCATGGTGTAATCTGAGAAGAGTAGGGGTGGCGACGGTGTATGGCTAGTGAGACTGGCGGGAAGAAGTTTATCGGAGGTGATAGCGATGTTGAGGAGCGTCGGGCTACCGCGGCGTCCGCCTGCGCCCCAGCGGCGGGTTCTACTCCGAGAAACGGTCCGGCGATCTCCGGCTCGGCCTCGGCACCTTCGGTACGGCGCACGAGGCCGCCCGCGCATACGACACGGCGGCGTGGCGCCTAGGCAGGCCGCGCGGACAGATGAATTTCCAGGACGTCTACACGCTCCAGCAGACGCTGGACGTCGCCCCGCCGCCTCGTCTTAACACGGCACAAGACCGTGCGGAGCACGCTGAGCGGCAGCGCCGCTTCCTCGTCGCCCAGGAGGACGAGCGGGTCATGGCGGAGTGGCGCCGGCGTCACCCGGAGGACGTCGCCTACGAGCAAGTCTACTGGGCAAGGCGCCGCGAGGAGGACACGCGAAGAGCGGTTGGACAGGCGTCGGTGCAAGGCATTGGCGAATGTGCAGTCCGATATCGTTGCAACAGGTGGGAGGTCGATCTTCACGACAGACGATGGTCGTTGGTTGGACATATGGCTCGATACCTCGGACGACACCGACGAGGATGATGATGGTGATGATGGTGGCGACTTGGAGTAGTTTCTATCTATGTATGCCGTAGTAGTTTCTATCTAGTTGCACCGTAGTTTTATCTATCTATGCTTTCGAACTATCTATCTAGTTGCACCGATGTAAAATACCTTTGTATCGTTTTTTATCTATGCAATCTATCTAGTTTTTAATTTATCTATGCTTTCGATGTATAAAAAATGTTGTAGAATGAGCGCGCGCGCTGCATTTTAGCGCGGCTGCTGGAGCCAGCGCTGCGCGCCGCGCCAAACCAGGCGATGGGCGCGCGGCAAACCAGTTTTTTGCGCGCGGCGCGTTCGGCGCCTGTTGGAGATGCTCTAAGACATGCGTTTGACTAATAATTACTTCATAAATACAGGGTTATACGACATGAAATCTGTGTCACTAAATTCATATTTGAAAGTACTTTGTAATGATAGTGATTTTGTATATCACATAAATCAAAATATTAAAAGAGTAATTATTGGTCAAAGTCTTGTCTTAACGAAATGAAATACATCTTATTCATCGGAACGGAGGGATGAGCTGGCAATCACATGAGTTGGCCGGCTGGTACTAGTGGCCGGTACACTCAACCCCGCACTGAACAGTGAACACTATTCTCGTTTGAGTGCCGGCCGGGTAGGCACGACGCGGGTATTCTTGATGACTGGATCTCCTCTTGACACGCGCGCAACTAACAAAATCGCCCACTGTACCAGAGGATAATACTACGTGCGGGCAGGACCGGCTGACTGGACGCTTTATCAGAGCCGGCCAACACCAGTAGCAGTGACCGGATACCAGACCGGCCGGCCGGCCAATCACGCCCATGATAATTTACCACCGCACGGCCGCCCCCACGACCCAAAGCTAAAGCAGGCCCCATGTTGATGGAAGTGACAATTCCCGGTAGACCGAGACTTGTTTCCCTCAAAGCAAAACAAGCCATGGACGTGGGTGGATCGAGCTCGATTCTGCACTGCACGGTGGTGACTGTCGAGCGACCTCTTCTGTCGTCCAAGGTGTACACCAGTCCCTCCCGTGGTACTCGTTGGAACTGGGTACTAGTGGAAAAGTGGTGCCGTTTGGTCCCTTTTGCAGGGCACGGGCGCAGCGCAGCCGTGCGCCTTTTCTGGCTCATAGTTTAAAAAACCGGACCGGACCGGCGGTCGAACCGGAAAAAACCAGAACCAGCAGCCTCATCGGTTTTTTAAGCTAATAAGACCGTTCTGCAATCAGACCGGAGAAAACCGGTAAAACCGGCCGGTTTTTTGGAAAACCGGTGAAAAAACCAGGCCATTGAACCGGGAAAAACCAGGAATTTTTTTAATAGAAATTGGGAGAAGTGGAATTCAATCCTAGGACATGTGAGCAGTACGGGGGGCCTGCCCATGGCCAAATAACCAACTCGGTTGTGCTATTTTGTTGTCCACTATATAGAAATAATTTTATTTGACCATTGTTTCACACTGTATTAGCACATATATTACTCAACATATGTTATTTTATTGCTTAAAAAACCGACAATCAAACCGGTGAACCGGCGGTCCGACCAGTAAAAACCTGAACCGACAACCTTTCCGGTTCGATTTCTGGTTCGGTTTTTTAAACTATGTTCTGGCTGCGGCAAAATTTTGTGTTTTGACCCTTTTGCTGTATAAAATCGAGATCTGACCCTGATCTGGATTTTTTTGAGATTTGACCCTTTTACCTACCGCCGGGCACCACGGCGGTAGGCCTGTGCAAACTACCGCCAAAGGGATCAGCGGTAGCCCACTCATCCACGTCAGCCCCAAGTAAAAGGAACCGTCTCCCGCCGTCCACCCTACCGCCAGAGCCCACGGCGGTAGGCTCTGTAATCCTACCGCTGTAGGCTCTGGCGGTAGGAGCTAAAACCTTATAAGCCCGCGCGGCCGGCTCGTGGGGCCCACCCACCAACCAGCCCCCATCTTCTTCTCCCCAACCGCGGGGCGCCGCAAGAACAGAGAGCACAAGCTCTCTCTCTCATCCCCTCCACTCCCCCCTCCGATCTTCTTCGTTTGGCCACCATTTTTGCGGATTGAGATGGCTCCGAAACTGGAAAAGTAAGCTCTCTCAATCCCTCCAATTAGTTCTACTCGAAGCGCTTTTGATTTGATGCATTATTTGGTGCAAATAAACCTATCTTTTTTACTTTTTTTAATCCTAGGATTGCTTAGGTTGATTATATATGATGTATATGGTTGAATATGAACTCTAATAATTAGTTATGGAGATTATGTGTAGTTTTGATATGAACCCTAGTTCATCACGAAGATAGTTGGAGATTAACATTATTTTTGAACAAGTGGTGATGTGATTGATGTTGGAGGGATTGTAAGTAGTTGCTTACATGCGATTGAATTATGTATATGCATTTTTTTTGAACAAATGGTCATATGATGGATTTTGATGAATAATGTATATGCAATTTCTAATTGTTTCAATATACGATAAATGATGAATGTTGGTGAATAATGTATTTACATTGATCATTTATATTGGTTGAATATATGATAAATGGTGAATGTTGGTTGAATATGATTCATTTATATTTGGACTTGATATGTTCATGTTTGTTCAAAATGATACAAGTTGGTTTAAAATGACATCATTTCTAATTGTTTAATTGTTATAGGCGGCCACCCCTTGCGCCAGAAATCGGCGTGAAGTACGCAATGCTTGATCATGCTTTTGACAATGGTCACTGCGCCCGTTTTATGGAGAACGGAGTGGTAATGTCTATCGTCAATTTGATGTATTGTTTATTATGACAAAATTAGTTACTAACAATTTCGTTTACATTCTGACAGATGCTCACCCCATTGCGGATGAGGGGCCACACGAAGGCCGTGCAGATGCAGTACGACGAGCGCTACACTCCGTACTTCAGGAGAGCACGGATGTTGGGTTTCGTTCTTCAGTTCAAAAGACAGCCGCCGACGCTCGTGCACTCGGCTCTTACGGCATTGATCGACCGGTGGCGCCCCGAGACGCACAGTTTCCATCTCACCTGTGGTGAGATGACAGTGACTCTCGAGGACTTCGGCATGACCACGGCCCTGCCCATCGAGGGCCATGCTCTGACCGGACGAGTGGAGAGGGCCAACTGGCAGGAGAGGGTGATCGCCCTGATCGGCGACTGCCCTCCCATGAAGGGGAACAAAACATCCGGTGTGCGACTCAAGTGGCTCCTGGAGAACCGGTCCGTTTGCCCGCAAGATGCCGATCAGCGGACCCTGGAGCAGTACGCGAGGGCCTATTTGTGGTACCATCTGACAGAGGTCGTCTTTCCAGACTGCTCGGGGGATTGCGCCCTATGGATGTATCTCGGCTTCCTGGAGGACTGGGATGCGGGGTACAACTGGGGGTCCGCCGGCCTAGCTTACCTATACCGCTCGGTAAGATAAATATCTCAATACTCGTTTTTCGATCTACGTATGCTGTTTGAGGTTGTGCTATATGATCATGATCACTTCATGTTTGCAGCTGGATGACGCGACGCAGAGGACCGAAGAGACCTCCGGCGTGTGTGGATTTGTTTGGGCCCGTTCAATTTGGATGTGGGAGCGGTTACCGGTCGGCTGTCCAAAGAGAGTTCGCTCGCGTGCATGGACGGATTATGGCGAAGAAGGAGACAGTGCTCGGTACCCGACCGTCACTTGCGCCTGGGACAAGGTGAAGGTCTACACGGGCAAGGCCACTACCCTGTATAAGCTCTTCAGCAACGAGTTGGACAACCTATCAGATTTCCAGGTATACCAAGTAGCTTATCAATCGTTCCGCAACTTTCATTCTTCTTAACGATCCTTCTGTAGGTGAACTGGTTTCCGTACCATGACCGAGAATGGGGGTTCGAGCCCAACTCGATGTGCGAGGAGGATCGGCTTGCCTGGCGGTGCATTGTGCCCTTGATATGTGTGTATGCCGTCGAGTGGCACTTACCACAGCGTGTGGCCACACAGTTTGGGATCTTGCAACATACCCCACCGGGTAAACCCACAGACACTGGCGGCTCCGACCTTCACTGGTGAGGACATTGTTCTCTACTTGATGTGTTTTCGTTTATGTTTGACGTTGTCATGACGTCCGTTGCTTCCTATGCCTTGCAGGAAGAGTAGAAAGAATTGTCAGTCCATCACAGACTGGGGGCACGAGCACCAGGAGTACGTGAAAAAGTGGGACGAGAGAAGGTATCGCAAAGACAACGAGAGGAGAGTGGTTCACTGGGACACCTACCATGAACGCCACCTGAAGTGGTATGACGATGGTGTCAAGTACCGTGTACGCCTGAGGCCGCAGTGGACGGAAGACGATATCGCCAAATTGGAGGAGGATGACAGCGAGGACGAAGCTTACGGTGGCCGGCTCAGAGATCTCGAAGGTGATTTCAGGGAGTATGCACCCCTGATGAACAGAGTGGTAAGTGATGTTCTCATTTGTTTTGAGCCATGAGCGGTTTTGAGCCTTTAACATATTGGTTACATGTGCAGACTTCAGAGCTCAACAGAAGCATTATTGATGGCTCGAACGCGCTTTCGTATGAAGCCGGAACCGTGGAATCCAACACCAAAATGAGGGATACAATAAAGGTAACATCGAGCTCCTTAGCCATGTTATACTATTGCAGAAGCTTGAGTTGATCCTTATTATGTTTTTGGTTATTCACTATTGCAGAAGTTCATCACCCGTTGTCGTAAGATAGTGGGTATGCTTGGGTGCGCTCACGCGGCCAACGTCCATGATCCTGCTCATGGAGGGTCCATGCGTGCCATTGCTTCATCGAGCCACGCCTGCCTCATCATCCCGCTTTGTTGAGCAGCAAGAGGAAGAAGAAACAGAGGACGACGAAGAAGAGGAGGAGGAGGACGCAGAGGAGTACGACGACAATGACGGGCCTCAACCGACGCAGCCAAGCCAGGGGAAGAGGGTATCTCATCCACACCAGGATATTTTGAGCCCATCTCCGTTTCAGAAACCGGTTCCTCGTCGTCGCACGAAGAAGCCGGACGAAACCCGCTCGAAGAGAAACGAGGACCGTACCGCTAAGAGGAGCAGGAGCAAGTGACCACTCGTGCTGGTGATGTCGTTTAGTGCAACTAGTTGCGAGCAAGAACTTGTATGCTATACTAGTGATGTCTATTTGGTACTTTCAAGCTTTGTTGGTGATGTCGAATTGCTACTTTCAAACTATGTTCAGACTATTTAAAATGTTAATTTGCTATCTACAATGTGTGCAATCATCCTATTTTGAATTACAAACAATATTTGTTGTGATGTTTATTTATTTTTGATTGATAAGACCAAGAACCAGTTTAGAAGTTAACTGGCACATACCCTACCGCCGAACGGCACGGAGGTAGGTGTAGACAGCCTATCGTCAGGACCTTTGGCGGTGGGTTGTGGTACCCTACCGCCAATGAGTCACGATTTCTTCGTCACAGAACAGAAGGCATGCGTACGCGACCCTACCGCCAAGGAACGTGGCGGTAGGTTGGGGTACCCTACCGCCAGCGGAAACGCCTTCTTCGTCACAGTACCGAAGGCACAACCTACGACACTACTGCCGAGCCTTCCGGCGGTAGCATTAGCTAGACTACCGCCACGTTCGGTGGCGGTATGACCGTTACGCCACGTGGCCTCACACAATGGGACTGACGGCGGCCGCCATTAACCTACCGCCGTTCTCCGTGGCGGTACCTTATACAAGCCTACCGCCATGATCTACGGCGGTAGCGAAAGGGTCAAATATCAAAAAAGGTCTAGACTAGGGTCAGATCTCGATTTTATACGGCAAAAGGGTCAAAACACGAAATTTTGCCTTTGGCTGCTCAACTGCTCGTCCGATCGATGTCGGTGAAGACTGGCTGGCTGGCTGGTGCGTGCAAACCTGCACGCATCCATCTACAAGCTAATCATCGATCAACCGACGCGTACGTAGTCACCGCGCCGGTCAAGAAAGCTCAGTGGCCCGTCTCCTGCCTCCTGCATGCGCCACCACGGCCGTGCCGGTCGATCCCTGGCCGTGGCCGTGGCCGGTCACCGCGCGCCATGTGTCTGTGTGATTCCACGTACGTCCATGATCGACCATCGACGACGTTCCGGCCGGTAGACCCCACGCGCGTACGTATGTACATGTACGTACAGAGAGGTCCCATGCACATGCATGACGTATACGATGTCAGTTTGTTTGGATATGTATATCCTGCCGTGGATACGCACGTACCAACGCACATATATACTCACCGGCCGGCCCGGCCGGCATCGTAACATGGCGTTCTCGTGCTGCACTGCACCCACGCGCTTTCAAGATCTTAGCAATGGAGGCGACGACCGACCGACCGGTCGTTCGGGGCCCAGCATGTCAGCGACGCATTTAACGGGCCAGCAGGCGCCAGTGGGAGCCATGTGGTGCCTCTGCTCGATCGTTATTTCGGCGGCCGGGCGTAGCCACCGAATCACGTTGAACGATTTAGGGCATGTACAATGGTTCTATTTTAGGACTGCCATGCAGGATAAATAATGAGATGGAGGAGAGAGAAATGATAAGAAAAGGCTTGTCTTCTCTTATTTAAGATAAGACAAGAGATGATCTCTTAGCACAATTTGTCTCACCACGTTTTTATGAATAGCTTGTTATTAAAGATAAGGCTAAGAGATGACCCATTGTAAACATGCTTTTTTGTCATCTCTAAATTACATGCAAATTAAGATATGACTATCTTATCAACCATTGTACATAGCATGGTAGCATCATGTGTAGTGCTTCCATATTTGTCGGTGTTTCTAGCGAAAACCATGCACGCATGCGTCGTCCTAACGTCAGAAAACGAAGCTTCCACCACATATTTCGTACCTTTTAACGGCTACTTCCTTCGTTCCATAATGTTAAAACAGGGTTTGACTCTACACTCTCTCCGTCCTAATATAATATAAGAGTGTTTTTGACACTACATTAATGTAAAAAAAACGTTCTTATATTGTACTAGAAAGGAGGGAGTACGTATTATATAGTATTAACACATCCATAGCGATGAATCGATAGCCTCTACGGCAACATGACAGATGACAGCCTCCACGAGACCACGAAGGCATAGATAAAAATTGTCACGTTCATCTCCTTACAGGAGCACAAAAGCTCAAGTCTTAATTTTTTTTGCGAGTAAGACACGAGATTATATTGAAAATAAGCAGTGGTACAACGCAACCCCAGAAGAAAATAAGAAATTACAAATAGTGCCCTGCGGAACCAATCTAGCCCCACCTCCAATGCGGGATGATGGCGCCGTCGCCGCCGCTCCCTACTAGAGCTGGCGAAACCCTTGGTTGCGCGCATAGATTAAAAATGTCGGGAAGTCACCATCCTCGGTCCAGGAGGACTAGCACGCCAGGGATAAGCCAGACTGGAATTGTGCCGGCTTGTTTTACGACGACGATGAAGCATTGCCACCGATGAGAACCTGCAAATCTGGAGTCACCGCGTTCATACAAAAAGCTCCATGCCCCATGTCGACGCCGGAGCGCGAGTCACCACGATGGCAGGGCCGGGGATAAAATTCACCTCGAGGTCGGCACCGCCACTGCACCAGTCTCAAGTGGTTAGCCTGCTACCAAATCCGCCAACGAATGCCTCACAGCGACCCACCGGAATCGAATCAGAAGCAGATTTATTCCACGCGGCCACCACCATAACTGTCAAGGCAGAAATGGTGGAAGGAAGAAAACCTTGCCCTAACCTGCTCTTCCCCCTCTCCCGCCACTAGAGCGGCCCGTGAAGAGAGGAGGAACCCCTCGACTTGCTAGTGGCGGTGGTAGCCGGGCCGCCTTCGGTTTCACCTCACTCACAAGGGATGGAAAGCAAAGTGAATCCTAAATCTTCAATAGTTGACACGAGGGAAAACAAAAAAGATAATAAACAGAGGTATCCAAACCCTTCCACAAAGATTTGAAATAAATGTTGATGGCAGTGGAGATGCATTAGGCAGTCCAGTGCACATCTTAAAGTATATCTAATGACATTAAACAGATGTTTAGCTATAACAATCCTATTTAATGAACATGCCCAACATTGCACTCGTACCAAAGATGGTCGAGGCCTTGCAAGTGTATGATTTTAGGTCAATTAGTCTCATTCATTCCTTTGCAAAGTTTCTTGCCAAGATCATTGCTAACAGATTAGGACCACACTTGGACAATTTGGTCTCTCGCAATCAAAGTGGTTTCATAAAAAAGGAGCTGTATCCAAGACATTGTTATGTATGTTTCAAAATCTGACAAGAGCAAATCACCGTGCAAAAAATCCAAGCTAGTTGATTAAGTTGGACATTTCAAAGGCATTTATTCCTGTGAGTTGGTGGTATATATTGGATCTTTTGAATGCCCTTGGATCTGGCCCTAGATTGCGTGACTAGATATCCTTGCTATGGGCTTCATCCACCTCCAAGGTGAATACGGTGAAACCATAGACAACTTTAGGCATCAACGCGGCTTGCGACAGGGGTCCGCTCTCTCCCATGTTATTTATCTTGACGATCGACCCCCTTCAGCACTAGCTTGACAGGGCTATAGAGGATGGCACATGGTCTGTTCTCTGTAACAGATCAACCAAATTAGGGATTTTTCTCTACACAGCAAACACAACGATCTTCATCAAGTCGGTGTATCAAGAGGTCATGGCGATACAGGAGATTTTGCAGGTATTTTTACTCTTCCCTTTTTTTTTGAAAACACATTAACTGTTGGTTGTTTTCCTCGCCGCTTTCCCGAAAATGCTTGTTGGGTGCTTAAAAAGGGTTTGTCTATATTAAAAAATGTTCAGAGTATATTAAAAATTAATACACCTATGTTAATAAAATGTATTAGAAAATCTTCATCTTGTATTAACAAAAGTTCGCCATGCATGAAAATAAGTTCACAATATATAAAAAATGTTCTGTGAGTATTAGAGAAAAAAAATGATCACCGTATACTAATAAAATGTTTATAGTATAGAGAAACTAAACCAGAAGAAAAAACAAACGGAAATTAAAATCAGAAAAAACAAACAAAAAGCACAACAGAAACAAAACGGAAGAAACTGCAATCAGTGAACAAACATAGTGCACATGTGACAAACTGGATTGGGTCACCTTGCTGGCCTGTGGGAGTAGCCTACCCCTAATTGACGCCTGCATGCGTGGGCGCGCATATACCTCGCTTATAGCAAGTTGGAAGCCGCCCTCGGCCGTAGCGCTTGTACATGACCAGGCGGCCTACCTCTCGAGATCAATAGCATGCCTCAGCTCGGGTGCGTCATGCGTGCTCGTTAGTTAGTTATTATTTTTCATTTTCACATTTATGCATCCGTTTTTTGTTTTATTTTGTACTATTGCTTCTGTTTCAAAACATTCTAAATATATACTATAGAACTCACTTCATATACAAAACTGAAAAATGTTAATCCTGTATTAAGAAACTGTTGAACATGTATAGAAAAAAATTCTAATGTATACGAAAAAATGTTAAAAATATATTTAAAAATGTTAAGCACGTATGTAAAAAATGTTTTGGATGCATACCATAAATATAAAATGTTTATGAGAAAGTAGAAATAAAAATAATTAATTTTTAAACGTTAGTCATGTATTTGAAAAATATTAAACATGTATATAAAAATATTATGATTATACAAAAAGGACAATGTGTATGTAAAACATTAGAAATTAAAAATATATGTTTAAAAAATTTAATAACGTATTTGGAATATCTTAAACATGCGTATAAAAATGTTACAGATATATACAAAAATGTAAATTGTTCAAAATTAAAAATATGTGTAAATAAATTGGAATCATGTATTTCAAAACTGTTAACCGTTTATTAAAAAAATATTAATGTATATGAAATATGTAAAATGTGTACAAAAAAGTAGACATCAAAACATATATTTGAAAAATATTAATGATGTATATGTAAAATGTTAAAACTAAATAGAAAATGGTTTAGATTTTTTGAGGGGAAGAAAATGGTTTGGATGTATACCAAAAACCTATAATATGTGTGAACGGAATAGACATCAAAACATATATATATATATATATATATATATATATATATTAAAAATTAATGATGTTTTTGAAAAATGCTGTATATATTTAAATATATTTGAAGTATATGGAAAATGTACAACGTGCAAGAACAATGTAGACGTGTTGATAAATTTCTGGGTGAGGTGCAGTCTAGGGGAGCATATATATTGTTAGAAGCGAGATATAACTCCCGTGTGTGGGCGTCCACTAGAATTTCCGGAAATAACCCTGTTGGACACCAACGCCGTTGCGACAAATTCTCCAGCTGACGCCTCAAGCGAGACCAAAATTGACCAGCCAAGTTCGGGCAGCTCACTTTGGCGGTTTTCTACGTCTTTCTCTTTTCGGAAATACTGGTTGCTGGTTGTTTTTCTCTTAAATTTATTTTGTGTGTGTTTAAAAAGGGTTAAGGGTATATTAAAAATGTTTGGTGTATACTAAAATGTAGTTCTCCGTAAATATTTTTTTTAGTTTGAATTAGAAAATCTAAAATGTGTATTGAAAATGCACATGATGCATTAAAAAAGGGGTCACTGTATATAAACATCCAGAATATATAGAAAATGTTCAATGAGTATTCAAAACAATGCTAACCAAACCTAAAAATGGAAGAGCGCGTATAACCAAACCAAACGGGAAAATGATTTAAACTTAAATACGGAAAGACAAGAAAAAAACTTAAAAGTAATAGAAACGAGGGAACAAAACAAAAACCATGCATCCAGCGAATAAACGAAGCGCATGGCGAATAGGGCCAGCCAAGCTTGCTCGTCAGCGGACGTTGCCTCCCCCATAACTGACGAGTGCTCCTATACGCCGCTCGCTGCGGCAAGAAGTCGCCGTTTCGCACAGGAGCAGGTTCGCGTGGGCCGGCCCATTTGCTGTCCTTCGCCGAATGAAAGAGATGCCAAAATTAAAGGGAGCGACAGATCCGGAATCGAACCCGTAATCTCTTCATGTGCATGCTATGCCCTAGCCACTCCACCAGGTGAGCTATTTGTGAAAGAGTGGCAGCGCCAATTTAAAAATACCAAACAGAAGTAGCACAAAAAAAAACAAGTTCACAGAATTCCATAAAACTTGCGGGCGAGGGATTGAACTTGCGGGTAGCATTTTTATAATTTGCGTACTAATTTTGAAAAACACGAACCTTTTTTCAATTTGTGCACAAATTTTAAAAACAGTAATGTTTCTTCAATATGTGAACAACTTTAGAAAAAGGAACATTTTTTTAAAATTCGCAAACATTATTTAATTTTGAACAAAAATTAAACATGAGAACTCTTTTTGCATATGTGAATAAATTTTGAAACCAAAAATATTTTTTCAATTTGTGAACATATTTGAATAACAGGAAGAATTGTTGAAATTCCTGAACATCTTTGAATTTTGAACAACAATTGGAACACTTTTTTGAAATTCCCAAAAAAATTGTATTTGCGAACAAAATTTAAAGATGTGGAATTTTCTAAATTTGCAAACAAATTTGAAAACTAGGATTTTTTTGAAACAAAATAATTTTTTTGTTTTGTGAAATAACATAAAAAGGTGAACAATTTCTGAAACGAAGCGAACAATTTTTTCAAGCATGAACATTTTTTGAATCTTTAGAACAAATTTCGACATGGAGAACAAATTTGGAAGCTTGTTCATTTTTTGAATCTTGAGAACGAATTTTGAAACAGAGAACAATTTTGAAAAATCCCGAAAAAAATTTGAAGCGCGAACATTTTTTGAGTGCATGAAAAAAATTGAAATCCGGTACATCTTTTTAATTTAGAAAGTTTTGAACTTTTTTGTTTAACGAGAACAATTTTTGAATTTTGAGAACAATTTTTAAAAATCTGAACATTTTTTGGAAACACGAACAAAATATTGAATATTTTCAAAAAAAAGAAACAAAGGAGAAGATAATAAAAAGAAAGAGAAAACTAAAGATAGAAAAGAATCATTAAAAACGAAAAAAAACAAAAAAAAGAAATAACTATAAACGAAAAGAAGAAATAAAATAAAAATGAAAACCAGAAAACCCGGTTCAAGCACCTTCTGGAAGGTTCCTAAAACTGGCCAGGAAGCATCTAGAAGGTTCCCAAAACCGGAAAGAGATCTAACGTGAAAAAGAGCTAACTAGGTCGGCCCAGTTACTATCGAACCTGTGCGGTTGGTCGACAATTCGCCACAGAATGCGGCGCATAGGGTTTTCCTTAACTGACTCTTGCGATTTTCCAATGTTGACGTCGGCAGTCGGGCATGGGATTGTCTCTCTCATAGCGAGACAAAGCGTTCGCTTGCCTCAAGCGCTCCCCTACATGGTCGGCCCAACATGAGTATAGTGTATTTTCTTAAATTTTCTTTTTTTTCTTTTTTACTTTTATTTATATTTTATATATTAGAATATATTTTCTTAAATTTTAATTGCTCTTAAAGACATTAGAAAAATATTAATGTACTTTAAATTTTTTGTTCGTGCATCTTTTATAAAATGCTGATAGCATTAAAAAAACTCATGTTTTTGACACATAAAATGTTGACTTGTTTCAGAAAGTGTTCATGACATATTTAGAAAATATTTATACAATATAAAAAATTGTTCCACAGTTAAAAAGTTGTGTTTTACCAATGAAAAAATGTATGTAACATTTAAAAAATATGTTCACACATTCCAACAGTATTTTCATGACATATAAAACACTATATGCACTGTAATTGTTTGCGTAGTTTTTAAAACTATGTTTTGACATTCCACAAAAATATTTGTGAAATTTGTAAAAATGTTAACACATTTCAAAGTATTTTTGTGACATTTACTAAATGTTAATATATTGAAGAAGGGATATTTGTGTAATATAATAATGTGTCATAAAATTAATAAAAGAGATTAATATGCATTTTTTAAATATCTGTTCAAACATGCATTTGGAAAAAATGTTGACGTATTTTAAAAATGGTCAACTTGTATTAAAAAGATTCTATAGTGTATACGGAAATTGTTCTGAGTGTATCAAGAAAATGTAGATATATTGAAAAAAGTTGACATATATTTGAATAAAAGTAAAATAAAATGAAAAAAGACCGAAAAACTGAAGAAAGACCAAAGAAAACCGAAAAAATAGACAGAAAGAAAATACACTGAAGCTTCTAAAACGGGACCGAACCGGTACAAAGAAGCTCCCCCAAACCTGGCTTGCCAGCGACAATATTGGACTGACTCAGCAACCTTGGGTCGGAGGGAAGACTGAAGGCTCTTTCGGTGTGGGCAAGATAAACTTAGAGCAATTTGTGGCGGCTATCGATTGGAGCACAACCCGGGTCAATTAGAGAAGAGTCGTTGTTGGGGAACGTAACATGCAATTTCAAATAATTTCCTACGATCAAGCAAGATCTATCTAGGAGATGCATAGCAACGAGAGGGGAGAGTGTGTCCATGTACCCTCGTAGACCGAAAGCGGAAGTGTTAGGTTAACGCGGTTGATGTAGTCGAACGTCTTCATGATCCAACCGATCAAGTACCGAACAAATGGCACCTCCGAGTTCAGCACACGTTCAGCTTGATGATGTCCCTCGAACTCTTGATTTAGCAGAGGGTCGAGGAAGAGTTTTGTCAGCACGACGGCGTGGTGACGGTGATGGTGATGTGTTCCGTACAGGGCTTCGCCTAAGCACTACGACGCTATGACCGGGGGAGTAAACTGTGGAGGGGGGCACCGCACACGGCTAAGAGAATAACTGTTGTGCTTTGGGGTGCCCCCTGGCCCCGTATATAAAGGAGGGGAGGAGGAGGCCGACCACCAAGGGGCGCGCCAAGGGGGGGAGTCCTACTAGGACTCCACTCCTAGTAGGATTCGACCCCCTTTTTTTCCTTTCTCATGGAGGGGAAAGAGGGAAGGAGAGGGAGAGGGAAAGAGGAAAGGGGGCCCCGCCCCTCCCCCTTGTCCAATTCAGACTCCCTTGGGAGGGTGGGGGGCACCATGCAGGCTCGCCTCTCTTTCTCCCTTATGGCCCATGAAGGCTCATTACTTCCCCGGGGGTTTCCGGTAACCCCTCAGTACCCCGATAAATATCCGAAACGTCCCGAAACCATTCCGGTGTCCGAACCTTCGTCCAATATATCAATCTTTACCTCTCGACTATTTCGAGACTCCTCGCCATGTCCGTGATCTCATCCAGGACTCCGAACAATCTTCGGTCACCAAAACACATAACTCATAATACAAATCATCATCGAACGTTAAGCGTGCGGACCCTACGGGTTCGAGAACGATGTAGACATGATTGAGACACATCTCCGATCAATAAACAACAACGGAACCTGGATGCTCATATTGGTTCCTACATATTCTACGAAGATCTTTATCGGTCAAACCGCAATAACAACATACGTTATTCCCTTTGTCATCGGTATGTTACTTGCCCGAGATTCGATCATCGGTATCCTCATACCTAGTTCAATCTCGTTACTGGAAAGTCTCTTTACTCATTCCGTAATGCATAATCCCATAACTAACTCATTAGTCACATTGCTTGCAAGGGCTTATAGTGATGTGCATTACCGAGAGGGCCCAGAGATACCTCTCCGATACTCGGAGTGACAAATCCTAATCTTGATCTATGCCAACCCATCAAACACCTTCGGAGACACCTGTAGAGCATCTTTAGAATCACCCAGTTACGTTGTGATATTTGATAGCACACAAGGTGTACCTCCAGTATTTGGGAGTTGCATAATCTCATAGTCAGAGGAATATATATAAGTCATGAAGAAAGCAATAGCAATAAAATTGAGCGATCAACATGCTAATCTAAAGGATGGCTCTTGTCCATCGCATCATTCTCCTAATGATGTGATCTCGTTCATCAAATGACAACACATGTCTATGGTTAGGAAACTTAACCATCTTTGATTAACGAGCTAGTCTAGTAGAGGCTTACTAGGGACATGGTGTTTTGTCTATGTATCCACACATGTATCAAGTTTCCGGTTAATACAATTCTAGCATGAATAATAAACATTTATCATGATATAAGGAAATATAAAATAACAAATTTACTATTGCCTCTAGGGCATATTTCCTTCATTCTTCCACTTGCACTAGAGTCAATAATCTAGTTCACATCGCCATGTGATTTAACACCAATAGTTCCATTACCATGTGATTAGCATCCATAGTTCACATCGCCATGTGACCAACACCCAAAGGGTTTACTAGAGTCAGTAATCTAGTTCACGTCGCCATGTGATTAACACCCAAAGAGTACTAAGGTGTGATCATGTTTTGCTTGTGAGAGAGGCTTAGTCAACGGGTCTGCCACATTTAGATCCTTGTGTATTTTGTAAATTTCTATGTCTACAATGCTCTGCACGGAGCTACTCTAGCTAAATGCTCCCACTTTCAATATGTATCCAGATCAATACTCAGAGTCATCCAGATCGGTGTCAAAGCTTGCATCGACGTAACTCTTTACGACGAACTCTTTAACAGCTCCATAACCGAAAAATGTTTTCTTAGTCCTCTAAGGATAATTTTGACCACTGTCTAGTGATCTATTCCTAGATCACTATTGCACTCCCTTGCTAAACTCATGGCAAGGTATACAATAGGTCTGGTACACAGCATGGCATACTTTATAGAACCTATGGCTGAGGCATAGGGAATGACTTTCATTCTCTCTCTATCTTCTGCCGTGGTCGGGCTTTGAGGCTTATGTTGGAGAACGCAGTAATTTCAAAAAATTTCCTACGCACACGCAAGATCATGTTGATGCATAGCAACGAGAGGGGAGAGTGTTGTCTACGTACCCTCGTAGACCGAAGCGGAAGCGTTGACGCAATGTAGAGGAAGTAGTCGTACGTCTTCCCGGTCCGACCGATCCAAGCACCGTTACTCCGGCACCTCCGAGTTATTAGCACACATCCAGCTCGATGACGCTCCACGGGCTCCGATCCAGCAAAGCTTCGGGGATGAGTTCCGTCAGCACGACGGCGTGATGACGATGATGATGTTCTACCGACGCAGGGCTTCGCCTAAGTACTGCAACGATATAACCGAGGTGGAATATGGTGGAGGGGGGCACCGCACACGGCTAAGGAACGATCACGAAGATCAACTTGTGTGTTCTAGGGTGCCCCCTGCCCCCGTATATAAAGGAGGGAGGGGGAGGTGCGGCCGGCCCCCAAGGGGTGCGCCTGGAGGAGTCCTACTCCCACCGGGAGTAGGACTCCCCCCTCTCTTGCCTTGTTGGAGAAGGAAAGGGGGAGGGAGAAGAGGAAAGGGGGGCGCCGCCCCCCTTCCTTGTCCTATTCGGACTAGGGGGGGAGGGGGCGCGCGGCTTGCCCTGGCCGGCCCCTCTCTTCTCCCTTATGGCCCATGAAGGCCCATTAACCCCCCGGGGGGTTCCGGTAACCCCTCGGTATTCCGGTAAAATGCCGATTTCACCCGGATTGATTCCGATGTCCAAATATATGCTTCCAATATATCAATCTTTATGTCTCGACCATTTCGAGACTCCTCGTCATGTCCGTGATCACATCCGGGACTCCGAACTACCTTCGGTACATCAAAATGTATAAACTCATAATAACTATCATCGTAACGTTAAGCGTGCGGACCCTACGGTTCGAGAACAATGTAGACATGACCGAGACACGTCTCTGGTCAATAACCAATAGCGGGACCTGGATGCCCATATTGGCTCCTACATATTCTACGAAGATCTTTATCGGTCAGACCGCATAACAACATACGTTGTTCCCTTTGTCATCGGTATGTTACTTGCCCGAGATTCGATCGTCGGTATCCAATACCTAGTTCAATCTCGTTGCCGGCAAGTCTCTTTACTCATTCCGTAATACATCATCTCACAACTAACATATTAGTTGTAATGCTTGCAAGGCTTATGTGATGTGCATTACCGAGAGGGCCCAGAGATACCTCTCCGACTATCGGAGTGACAAATCCTAATCTCGAAATACGCCAACCCAACAAGTACCTTTGGAGACACCTGTAGAGCACCTTTATAATCACCCAGTTACGTTGTGACGTTTGGTAGCACACTCTGATAAACGGGAGTTGCATAATCTCATAGTCGTAGGAACATGTATAAGTCATGAAGAAAGCAATAGCAACATACTAAACGATCGGGTGCTAAGCTAATGGAATGGGTCATGTCAATCAGATCATTCTACTAGTGATGTGACCTCGTTAATCAAATAACAACTCTTTGTTCATGGTTAGGAAACATAACCATCTTTGATTAATGAGCTAGTCAAGTAGAGGCATACTAGTGACACTCTGTTTGTTTATATATATTCACACATGTATTATGTTTCCGGCTAATACAATTCTAGCATGAATAATAAACATTTATCATGATATATGAGGAAATAAATAATAACTTTATTATTGCCTCTAGGGCATATTTCCTTCAGTCTCCCACTTGCACTAGAGTCAATAATCTAGATTACACAGTAATGATTCTAACACCCATGGAGTTTTGGTGCTGATCATGTTTTGCTCGTGGAAGAGGCTTAGTCAACGGGTCTGCTACATTCAGATCCGTATGTATCTTGCAAATCTTTATGTCTCCCACCTGGACTAGATCCCGGATGGAATTGAAGCGTCTCTTGATGTGCTTGGTTCTCTTGTGAAATCTGGATTCCTTTGCCAAGGCAATTGCACCAGTATTGTCACAAAAGATTTTCATTGGACCCGATGCACTAGGTATGACACCTAGATCGGATATGAACTCCTTCATCCAGACTCCTTCATTTGCCGCTTCCGAAGCAGCTATGTACTCCGCTTCACATGTAGATCCCGCCACGATGCTTTGTTTAGAACTGCACCAACTGACAGCTCCACTGTTTAATGTAAACACGTATCCGGTTTGCGATTTAGAATCGTCCGGATCAGTGTCAAAGCTTGCATCAACGTAACCGTTTATGATGAGCTCTTTGTCACCTCCATATATGAGAAACATATCCTTAGTTCTTTTCAGGTACTTCAGGATGTTCTTGACCGCTGTCCAGTGATCCACTCCTGGATTGCTTTGGTACCTCCCTGCTAAACTTATAGCAAGACACACATCAGGTCTGGTACACAGAATTGCATACATGATAGATCCTATGGCTGAAGCATAGGGAACATCTTTCATTTTCTCTCTATCTTCTGCAGTGGTCGGGCATTGAGTCTTACTCAACTTCACACCTTGTAGTACATGCAAGAATCCTTTCTTTGCTTGATCCATTTTGAACTTCTTCAAAACTTTGTCAAGGTATGTGCTTTGTGAAAGTCCAATTAAGCGTCTTGATCTATCTCTATAGATCTTGATGCCCAATATGTAAGCAGCTTCACCGAGGTCTTTCATTGAAAAATTCTTATTCAAGTATCCCTTTATGCTATCCAGAAATTCTATATCATTTCCGATTAGCAATATGTCATCCACATATAATATCAGAAATGCTACAGAGCTCCCACTCACTTTCTTGTAAATACAGGCTTCTCCAAAAGTCTATACAAACCCAAATGCTTTGATCACACTATCAAAGCATTTATTCCAACTCCGAGAGGCTTGCACCAGTCCATAAATGGATCGCTGGAGCTTGCACACTTTGTTAGCTCCCTTTGGATCGATAAAACCTTCTGGTTGCATCATATACAACTCTTCTTCCAGAAATCCATTCAGGAATGCAATTTTTACATCCATCTGCCAAATTTCATAATCATAAAATGCGGCAATTGCTAACATGATTCGGACAGACTTAAGCATCGCTACGGGCGAGAAGGTCTCATCGTAGTCAATCCCTTGAACTTGTCGAAAACCTTTTGCGACAAGTCGAGCTTTGTAGACAGTAACATTACCGTCAGCGTCAGTCTTCTTCTTGAAGATCCATTTATTCTCAATTGCTTCCCGACCATCGGGCAAGTCAACCAAAGTCCACACTTTGTTCTCATACATGGATCCCATCTCAGATTTCATGGCTTCAAGCCATTTTGCGGAATCTGGGCTCACCATCGCTTCTTCATAGTTCGTAGGTTCACCATGATCTAGTAGCATGATTTCCAGAATAGGATTGCCGTACCACTCTGGTGCAGATCTTACTCTGGTTGATCTACGAGGTTCTGTAGTAACTTGATCTGAAGTTGCATGATCATCATCATTAACTTCCTCACCAATTGGTTTAGACGTCATAGAAACCGGTTCCTGTGATGTGCTATTTCCCAATAAGGGAGCAGTTACAGTTACCTCATCAAGTTCTACTTTCCTCCCACTCACTTCTTTCGAGAGAAACTCCTTCTCTAGAAAGTTTCCGAATTTAGCAACAAAAGTCTTGCCTTCGGATTTGTGATAGAAGGTGTATCCAATAGTTTCCTTTGGATATCCTATGAAGACACATTTCTCCGATTTGGGTTCGAGCTTATCAGGTTGAAGCTTTTTGACATAAGCATCGCAGCCCCAAACTTTTAGAAACGACAACTTTGGTTTCTTGCCAAACCACAGTTCATAAGGCGTCGTCTCAACGGATTTCGATGGTGCCCTATTTAATGTGAATGCGGCCGTCTCTAAAGCATAACCCCAAAACGATAGCGGTACATCTGTAAGAGACATCATAGATCGCACCATATCAAGTAAAGTACGATTACGACGTTCGGACACACCATTACGTCGTGGTGTTCCGGGTGGCGTGAGTTGCGAAACTATTCCGCATTGTTTCAAATGTAGACCAAACTCGTAACTCAAATATTCTCCTCCACGATCAGATCGTAGAAACTTTATTTTCTTGTTACGATGATTTTCAACTTCACTCTGAAATTCTTTGAACTTTTCAAACGTTTCAGACTTATGTTTCATTAAGTAGATATACCCATATCTGCTTAAATCATCTGTGAAGGTGAGAAAATAATGATATCCGCCACGAGCTTCAATATTCATTGGACCACACACATCTGTATGTATGATTTCCAACAAATCTGTTGCTCTCTCCATAGTACCGGAGAACGGTGTTTTAGTCATCTTGCCCATGAGGCACGGTTCGTAAGTACCAAGTGATTCATAATCAAGTGGTTCCAAAAGTCCATCAGTATGGAGTTTCTTCATGCGCTTTACACCGATATGACCTAAATGGCAGTGCCACAAATAAGTTACACTATCATTATTAACTCCGCATCTTTTGGCTTCAATATTATGAATATGTGTGTCACTACTATCGAGATTCAATAAGAATAGACCATTCTTTAAGGGTGCATGACCATAAAAGATATTACTCATATAAATAGAACAACCATTATTCTCGGATTTAAATGAATAACCGTCTCGCATTAAACAAGATCTAGATATAATGTTCATGCTCAACGCTGGCACCAAATAACAATTATTTAGGTCTAAAACTAATCCCGAAGGTAGATGTAGAGGTAGCGTGCCGACCGCGATCACATCGACTTTGGAACCATTTCCCACGCGCATCGTCACCTCGTCCTTAGCCAATCTTCGCTTAATCCGTAGTCCCTGTTTCGAGTTGCAAATATTAGCAACAGAACCAGTATCAAATACCCAGGTACTACTGCGAGTATTAGTAAGGTACACATCAATAACATGTATATCATATATAACTTTGTTCACCTTGCCATCCTTCTTATCCGCCAAATACTTGGGGCAGTTCCGCTTCCAGTGACCAGTCTGCTTGTAGTAGAAGCACTCAGTTTCAGGCTTAGGTCCAGACTTGGGTTTCTTCTCTTGAGCAGCAACTTGCTTGCTGTTCTTCTTGAAGTTCCCCTTCTTTTTCCCTTTGCCCTTTTTCTTGAAACTAGTGGTCTTGTTGACCATCAACACTTGATGTTCCTTCTTGATTTCTACCTCCGCAGCTTTTAGCATTGCGAAGAGCTCGGGAATCGTCTTATCCATCCCTTGCATATTATAGTTCATCACGAAGCCTTTGTAGCTTGGTGGAAGTGATTGGAAAATTCTGTCAATGACGCAATCATCCGGAAGATTAACTCCCAGTTGAATCAAGTGATTACAATACCCAGACATTTTGAGTATATGCTCACTGACAGAACTATTCTCCTCCATCTTGTAGCTATAGAACTTATTGGAGACCTCATATCTCTCAATCTGGGCATTCTGTTGGAATATTAACTTCAACTCCTGGAACATCTCATATGCTCCATGACGTTCAAAACGTCGTTGAAGTCCCGGTTCTAAGCCGTAAAGCATGGCACACTGAACTATCGGGTAGTCATCAGCTTTGCTCTGCCAGACGTTCATAACATCTGGTGTTGCTCCTGCAGCAGGCCTGGCACCCAGCGGTGCTTCCAGGACGTAACTCTTCTGTGCAGCAATGAGGATAATCCTCAAGTTACGGACCCAGTCCGTGTAATTGCTACCATCATCTTTCAACTTTGCTTTCTCAAGGAACGCATTAAAATTCAAACGGAACAACAGCACGGGCCATCTATCTACAATCAACATAAAAAAGCAAGATACTATCAGGGACTAAGTTCATGATAAATTTAAGTTCAATTAATCATATTACTTAATAACTCCCACTTAGACAGACATCCCTCTAATCCTCTAAGTGATCACGTGATCCACATCAACTAAACCATGTCCTATCATCACGTGAGATGGAGTAGTTTCAATGGTGAACATCACTATGTTGATCATATCTACTATATGATTCACGCTCGACCTTTCGGTCTCCGTGTTCCGAGGCCATATCTGTATATGCTTGGCTCGTCAAGTATAACCTGAGTATTCCGCGTGTGCAACTGTTTTGCACCCGTTGTATTTGAACATAGAGCCTATCACACCCGATCATCACGTGGTGTCTCAGCACGAAGAACTTTCGCAACGGTGCATACTCAGGGAGAACACTTCTTGATAATTAGTGAGAGATCATCTTAAAATGCTACCGTCAATCAAAGCAAGATAAGATGCATAAAAGATAAACATAACATGCAATCAATATAAGTGATATGATATGGCCATCATCATCTTGTGCTTGTGATCTCCATCTTCGAAGCATCGTCATGATCACCATCATCACCGGCGCGACACCTTGATCTCCATCGTAGCATCGTTGTCGTCTCGCCAATCTTATGCTTCTACGACTATCGCTACCGCTTAGTGATAAAGTAAAGCATTACAGGGCGATTGCATTGCATACAATAAAGCGACAACCATATGGCTCCTGCCAGTTGCCGATAACTCAGTTACAAAACATGATCATCTCATACAATAAAATTTAGCATCATGCCTTGACCATATCACATCACAACATGCCCTGCAAAAACAAGTTAGACGTCCTCTACTTTGTTTGTTGCAAGTTTTACGTGGCTGCTACGGGCTTAAGCAAGAACCAGTCTCACCTACGCATCAAAACCACAACGATAGTTTGTCAAGTTGATGCCGTTTTAACCTTCGCAGGGACCGGGCGTAGCCACACTCGGTTCAACTAAAGTTAGAGAAACTGACACCCGCCAGCCACCTGTGTGCAAAGCACGGCGGTAGAACTAGTCTCGTGTAAGCGTACGCGTAATGTCGGTCCGGGCCGCTTCATCCAACAATACCGCCGAACCAAAGTATGACATGCTGGTAGGCAGTATGACTTATATCGCCCACAACTCATTTGTGTTCTACTCGTGCATATAACATCAAACCATAAAACCTAGGCTCTGATGCCACTGTTGGAGAACGCAGTAATTTCAAAAATTTTCCTACGCACACGCAAGATCATGGTGATGCATAGCAACGAGAGGGGAGAGTGTTGTCTATATACCCTTGTAGACCGAAGCGAAAGCGTTGACGCAACGTAGAGGAAGTAGTCGTACGTCTTCCCGGTCCGACCGATCCAAGCACCGTTACTCCGGCACCTCCGAGTTCTTAGCACACGTCCAGCTCGATGACGCTCCCCGGGCTCCGATCCAGCAAAGCTTCGGGGATGAGTTCCGTCAGCACGAGGGCGTGATGACGATGATGATGTTCTACCGACGCAGGGCTTCGCCTAAGTACTGCAACGATATAACCGAGGTGGAATATGGTGGAGGGGGGCACCGCACACGGCTAAGGAACGATCACGAAGATCAACTTGTGTGTTCTAGGGTGCCCCCCCTGCCCCCGTATATAAAGGAGGGAGGGGGAGGTGCGGCCGGCCCCCAAGGGGTGCGCCTGGAGGAGTCCTACTCCCACCGGGAGTAGGACTCCCCCCTCTCTTGCCTTGTTGGAGAAGGAAAGGGGGAGGGAGAAGAGGAAAGGGGGGCGCCGCCCCCCTTCCTTGTCCTATTCGGACTAGGGGGGGAGGGGGCGCGCGGCTTGCCCTGGCCGGCCCCTCTCTTCTCCCTTATGGCCCATGAAGGCCCATTAACCCCCCGGGGGGTTCCGGTAACCCCTCGGTATTCCGGTAAAATGCCGATTTCACCCGGATTGATTCCGATGTCCAAATATATGCTTCCAATATATCAATCTTTATGTCTCGACCATTTCGAGACTCCTCGTCATGTCCGTGATCACATCCGGGACTCCGAACTACCTTCGGTACATCAAAATGTATAAACTCATAATAACTATCATCGTAACGTTAAGCGTGCGGACCCTACGGTTCGAGAACAATGTAGACATGACCGAGACACGTCTCTGGTCAATAACCAATAGCGGGACCTGGATGCCCATATTGGCTCCTACATATTCTATGAAGATCTTTATCGGTCAGACCGCATAACAACATACGTTGTTCCCTTTGTCATCGGTATGTTACTTGCCCGAGATTCGATCGTCGGTATCCAATACCTAGTTCAATCTCGTTGCCGGCAAGTCTCTTTACTCATTCCGTAATACATCATCTCACAACTAACATATTAGTTGTAATGATTGCAAGGCTTATGTGATGTGCATTACCGAGAGGGCCCAGAGATACCTCTCCGACTATCGGAGTGACAAATCCTAATATCGAAATACGCCAACCCAACAAGTACCTTTAGAGACACCTGTAGAGCACCTTTATAATCACCCAGTTACGTTGTGACGTTTGGTAGCACACTCTGATAAACGGGAGTTGCATAATCTCATAGTCGTAGGAACATGTATAAGTCATGAAGAAAGCAATAGCAACATACTAAACGATCGGGTGCTAAGCTAATGGAATGGGTCATGTCAATCAGATCATTCTACTAGTGATGTGACCTCGTTAATCAAATAACAACTCTTTGTTCATGGTTAGGAAACATAACCATCTTTGATTAATGAGCTAGTCAAGTAGAGGCATACTAGTGACACTCTGTTTGTTTATATATATTCACACATGTATTATGTTTCCGGCTAATACAATTCTAGCATGAATAATAAACATTTATCATGATATATGAGGAAATAAATAATAACTTTATTATTGCCTCTAGGGCATATTTCCTTCAGTCTCCCACTTGCACTAGAGTCAATAATCTAGATTACACAGTAATGATTCTAACACCCATGGAGTTTTGGTGCTGATCATGTTTTGCTCGTGGAAGAGGCTTAGTCAACGGGTCTGCTACATTCAGATCCGTATGTATCTTGCAAATCTTTATGTCTCCCACCTGGACTAGATCCCGGATGGAATTGAAGCGTCTCTTGATGTGCTTGGTTCTCTTGTGAAATCTGGATTCCTTTGCCAAGGCAATTGCACCAGTATTGTCACAAAAGATTTTCATTGGACCCGATGCACTAGGTATGACACCTAGATCGGATATGAACTCCTTCATCCAGACTCCTTCATTTGCCGCTTCCGAAGCAGCTATGTACTCCGCTTCACATGTAGATCCCGCCACGATGCTTTGTTTAGAACTGCACCAACTGACAGCTCCACTGTTTAATGTAAACACGTATCCGGTTTGCGATTTAGAATCGTCCGGATCAGTGTCAAAGCTTGCATCAACGTAACCGTTTATGATGAGCTCTTTGTCACCTCCATATATGAGAAACATATCCTTAGTTCTTTTCAGGTACTTCAGGATGTTCTTGACCGCTGTCCAGTGATCCACTCCTGGATTGCTTTGGTACCTCCCTGCTAAACTTATAGCAAGACACACATCAGGTCTGGTACACAGAATTGCATACATGATAGATCCTATGGCTGAAGCATAGGGAACATCTTTCATTTTCTCTCTATCTTCTGCAGTGGTCGGGCATTGAGTCTTACTCAACTTCACACCTTGTAGTACATGCAAGAATCCTTTCTTTGCTTGATCCATTTTGAACTTCTTCAAAACTTTGTCAAGGTATGTGCTTTGTGAAAGTCCAATTAAGCGTCTTGATCTATCTCTATAGATCTTGATGCCCAATATGTAAGCAGCTTCACCGAGGTCTTTCATTGAAAAATTCTTATTCAAGTATCCCTTTATGCTATCCAGAAATTCTATATCATTTCCGATTAGCAATATGTCATCCACATATAATATCAGAAATGCTACAGAGCTCCCACTCACTTTCTTGTAAATACAGGCTTCTCCAAAAGTCTATACAAACCCAAATGCTTTGATCACACTATCAAAGCATTTATTCCAACTCCGAGAGGCTTGCACCAGTCCATAAATGGATCGCTGGAGCTTGCACACTTTGTTAGCTCCCTTTGGATCGATAAAACCTTCTGGTTGCATCATATACAACTCTTCTTCCAGAAATCCATTCAGGAATGCAATTTTTACATCCATCTGCCAAATTTCATAATCATAAAATGCGGCAATTGCTAACATGATTCGGACAGACTTAAGCATCGCTACGGGCGAGAAGGTCTCATCGTAGTCAATCCCTTGAACTTGTCGAAAACCTTTTGCGACAAGTCGAGCTTTGTAGACAGTAACATTACCGTCAGCGTCAGTCTTCTTCTTGAAGATCCATTTATTCTCAATTGCTTCCCGACCATCGGGCAAGTCAACCAAAGTCCACACTTTGTTCTCATACATGGATCCCATCTCAGATTTCATGGCTTCAAGCCATTTTGCGGAATCTGGGCTCACCATCGCTTCTTCATAGTTCGTAAGTTCACCATGATCTAGTAGCATGATTTCCAGAATAGGATTGCCGTACCACTCTGGTGCAGATCTTACTCTGGTTGATCTACGAGGTTCTGTAGTAACTTGATCTGAAGTTGCATGATCATCATCATTAACTTCCTCACCAATTGGTTTAGACGTCATAGAAACCGGTTCCTGTGATGTGCTATTTCCCAATAAGGGAGCAGTTACAGTTACCTCATCAAGTTCTACTTTCCTCCCACTCACTTCTTTCGAGAGAAACTCCTTCTCTAGAAAGTTTCCGAATTTAGCAACAAAAGTCTTGCCTTCGGATTTGTGATAGAAGGTGTATCCAATAGTTTCCTTTGGATATCCTATGAAGACACATTTCTCCGATTTGGGTTCGAGCTTATCAGGTTGAAGCTTTTTGACATAAGCATCGCAGCCCCAAACTTTTAGAAACGACAACTTTGGTTTCTTGCCAAACCACAGTTCATAAGGCGTCGTCTCAACGGATTTCGATGGTGCCCTATTTAATGTGAATGCGGCCGTCTCTAAAGCATAACCCCAAAACGATAGCGGTACATCTGTAAGAGACATCATAGATCGCACCATATCAAGTAAAGTACGATTACGACGTTCGGACACACCATTACGTCGTGGTGTTCCGGGTGGCGTGAGTTGCGAAACTATTCCGCATTGTTTCAAATGTAGACCAAACTCGTAACTCAAATATTCTCCTCCACGATCAGATCGTAGAAACTTTATTTTCTTGTTACGATGATTTTCAACTTCACTCTGAAATTCTTTGAACTTTTCAAACGTTTCAGACTTATGTTTCATTAAGTAGATATACCCATATCTGCTTAAATCATCTGTGAAGGTGAGAAAATAATGATATCCGCCACGAGCTTCAATATTCATTGGACCACACACATCTGTATGTATGATTTCCAACAAATCTGTTGCTCTCTCCATAGTACCGGAGAACGGTGTTTTAGTCATCTTGCCCATGAGGCACGGTTCGTAAGTACCAAGTGATTCATAATCAAGTGGTTCCAAAAGTCCATCAGTATGGAGTTTCTTCATGCGCTTTACACCGATATGACCTAAATGGCAGTGCCACAAATAAGTTACACTATCATTATTAACTCCGCATCTTTTGGCTTCAATATTATGAATATGTGTGTCACTACTATCGAGATTCAATAAGAATAGACCATTCTTTAAGGGTGCATGACCATAAAAGATATTACTCATATAAATAGAACAACCATTATTCTCGGATTTAAATGAATAACCGTCTCGCATTAAACAAGATCTAGATATAATGTTCATGCTCAACGCTGGCACCAAATAACAATTATTTAGGTCTAAAACTAATCCCGAAGGTAGATGTAGAGGTAGCGTGCCGACCGCGATCACATCGACTTTGGAACCATTTCCCACGCGCATCGTCACCTCGTCCTTAGCCAATCTTCGCTTAATCCGTAGTCCCTGTTTCGAGTTGCAAATATTAGCAACAGAACCAGTATCAAATACCCAGGTACTACTGCGAGTATTAGTAAGGTACACATCAATAACATGTATATCATATATAACTTTGTTCACCTTGCCATCCTTCTTATCCGCCAAATACTTGGGGCAGTTCCGCTTCCAGTGACCAGTCTGCTTGTAGTAGAAGCACTCAGTTTCAGGCTTAGGTCCAGACTTGGGTTTCTTCTCTTGAGCAGCAACTTGCTTGCTGTTCTTCTTGAAGTTCCCCTTCTTTTTCCCTTTGCCCTTTTTCTTGAAACTAGTGGTCTTGTTGACCATCAACACTTGATGTTCCTTCTTGATTTCTACCTCCGCAGCTTTTAGCATTGCGAAGAGCTCGGGAATCGTCTTATCCATCCCTTGCATATTATAGTTCATCACGAAGCCTTTGTAGCTTGGTGGAAGTGATTGGAAAATTCTGTCAATGACGCAATCATCCGGAAGATTAACTCCCAGTTGAATCAAGTGATTACAATACCCAGACATTTTGAGTATATGCTCACTGACAGAACTATTCTCCTCCATCTTGTAGCTATAGAACTTATTGGAGACCTCATATCTCTCAATCCGGGCATTCTGTTGGAATATTAACTTCAACTCCTGGAACATCTCATATGCTCCATGACGTTCAAAACGTCGTTGAAGTCCCGGTTCTAAGCCGTAAAGCATGGCACACTGAACTATCGGGTAGTCATCAGCTTTGCTCTGCCAGACGTTCATAACATCTGGTGTTGCTCCTGCAGCAGGCCTGGCACCCAGCGGTGCTTCCAGGACGTAACTCTTCTGTGCAGCAATGAGGATAATCCTCAAGTTACGGACCCAGTCCGTGTAATTGCTACCATCATCTTTCAACTTTGCTTTCTCAAGGAACGCATTAAAATTCAAACGGAACAACAGCACGGGCCATCTATCTACAATCAACATAAAAAAGCAAGATACTATCAGGGACTAAGTTCATGATAAATTTAAGTTCAATTAATCATATTACTTAATAACTCCCACTTAGACAGACATCCCTCTAATCCTCTAAGTGATCACGTGATCCACATCAACTAAACCATGTCCTATCATCACGTGAGATGGAGTAGTTTCAATGGTGAACATCACTATGTTGATCATATCTACTATATGATTCACGCTCGACCTTTCGGTCTCCGTGTTCCGAGGCCATATCTGTATATGCTTGGCTCGTCAAGTATAACCTGAGTATTCCGCGTGTGCAACTGTTTTGCACCCGTTGTATTTGAACATAGAGCCTATCACACCCGATCATCACGTGGTGTCTCAGCACGAAGAACTTTCGCAACGGTGCATACTCAGGGAGAACACTTCTTGATAATTAGTGAGAGATCATCTTAAAATGCTACCGTCAATCAAAGCAAGATAAGATGCATAAAAGATAAACATAACATGCAATCAATATAAGTGATATGATATGGCCATCATCATCTTGTGCTTGTGATCTCCATCTTCGAAGCATCGTCATGATCACCATCATCACCGGCGCGACACCTTGATCTCCATCGTAGCATCGTTGTCGTCTCGCCAATCTTATGCTTCTACGACTATCGCTACCGCTTAGTGATAAAGTAAAGCATTACAGGGCGATTGCATTGCATACAATAAAGCGACAACCATATGGCTCCTGCCAGTTGCCGATAACTCAGTTACAAAACATGATCATCTCATACAATAAAATTTAGCATCATGCCTTGACCATATCACATCACAACATGCCCTGCAAAAACAAGTTAGACGTCCTCTACTTTGTTTGTTGCAAGTTTTACGTGGCTGCTACGGGCTTAAGCAAGAACCAGTCTCACCTACGCATCAAAACCACAACGATAGTTTGTCAAGTTGATGCCGTTTTAACCTTCGCAGGGACCGGGCGTAGCCACACTCGGTTCAACTAAAGTTAGAGAAACTGACACCCGCCAGCCACCTGTGTGCAAAGCACGGCGGTAGAACCAGTCTCGTGTAAGCGTACGCGTAATGTCGGTCCGGGCCGCTTCATCCAACAATACCGCCGAACCAAAGTATGACATGCTGGTAGGCAGTATGACTTATATCGCCCACAACTCATTTGTGTTCTACTCGTGCATATAACATCAAACCATAAAACCTAGGCTCTGATGCCACTGTTGGAGAACGCAGTAATTTCAAAAATTTTCCTACGCACACGCAAGATCATGGTGATGCATAGCAACGAGAGGGGAGAGTGTTGTCTATATACCCTTGTAGACCGAAGCGAAAGCGTTGACGCAACGTAGAGGAAGTAGTCGTACGTCTTCCCGGTCCGACCGATCCAAGCACCGTTACTCCGGCACCTCCGAGTTCTTAGCACACGTCCAGCTCGATGACGCTCCCCGGGCTCCGATCCAGCAAAGCTTCGGGGATGAGTTCCGTCAGCACGAGGGCGTGATGACGATGATGATGTTCTACCGACGCAGGGCTTCGCCTAAGTACTGCAACGATATAACCGAGGTGGAATATGGTGGAGGGGGGCACCGCACACGGCTAAGGAACGATCACGAAGATCAACTTGTGTGTTCTAGAGTGCCCCCTGCCCCCGTATATAAAGGTGGGAGGGGGAGGTGCGGCCGGCCCCCAAGGGGTGCGCCTGGAGTAGGACTCCCCCCTCTCTTGCCTTGTTAGAGAAGGAAAGGGGGAGGGAGAAGAGGAAAGGGGGGCGCCACCCCCCTTCCTTGTCCTATTCGGACTAGGGGCGGAGGGGGCACGCGGCCTGCCCTGGTCGGCCCCTCTCTTCTCCCTTATGGCCCATGAAGGCCCATTAACCCCCCGGGGGGTTCCGGTAACCCCTCGGTATTCCGGTAAAATGCCGATTTCACCCGGATTGATTCCGATGTCCAAATATAGGCTTCCAATATATCAATCTTTATGTCTCGACCATTTCGAGACTCCTCGTCATGTCCGTGATCACATCCGGGACTCCGAACTACCTTCGGTACATCAAAATGTATAAACTCATAATAACTGTCATCGTAACGTTAAGTGTGCGGACCCTACGGTTCGAGAACAATGTAGACATGATCGAGACACGTCTCTGATCAATAACCAATAGCGGGACCTGGATGCCCATATTGGCTCCTACATATTCTACGAAGATCTTTACCTGTCAGACAGCATAACAACATATGTTGTTCCCTTTGTCATCGGTATGTTACTTGCCCGAGATTCGATCGTCGGTATCCAATACCTAGTTCAATCTCGTTGCTGGCAAGTCTCTTTACTCGTTCCGTAATACATCATCTCACAACTAACATATTAGTTGTAATGCTTGGAAGGCTTATGTGATGTGCATTACCGAGAGGGCCCAGAGATACCTCTCCGACTATCGGAGTGACAAATCCTAATCTCGAAATACGCCAACCCAACAAGTACCTTTGGAGACACCTGTAGAGCACCTTTATAATCACCCAGTTACGCTGTGACGTTTGGTAGCACACAAAGTGTTCCTCTGATAAACGGGAGTTGCATAATCTCATAGTCATAGGAACATGTATAAGTCATGAAGAAAGCAATAGCAACATACTAAACGATCGGGTGCTAAGCTAATGGAATGGGTCATGTCAATCAGATCATTCAACTAATGATGTGACCTTGTTAATCAAATAACAACTCTTTGTTCATGGTTAGGAAACATAACCATCTTTGATTAATGAGCTAGTCAAGTAGAGGCATACTAGTGACACTCTGTTTGTTTATATATATTCACACATGTATTATGTTTCCGGCTAATACAATTCTAGCATGAATAATAAACATTTATCATGATATATGAGGAAATAAATAATAACTTTATTATTGCCTCTAGGGCATATTTCCTTCAGCTTACTCAACTTCACACCTTGCAACACAGGCAAGAACCCTTTCTTTTACCGATCCATTTTGATCTTCTTCAAAATCTTGTCAAGGTATGTGCTTTGTGAAAGTCCTATTAAGCGTCTCGATCTATCCCTATAGATTTTGATGCCCAATATATAAGTAGCTTCACCGAGGTCTTCCATTGAAAAAGAAATTCTTATTCAAGTATCCTTTTATGCTATCCAGAAATTATATATCATTTCCAATCATAAATATGTCATCCAAATATAATATGAGAAATGCTACAGAGCTCCCACTTACTTTCTTGTAAATACAGGCTTCACCATAAGTCTGTATAAAACCATATACTTTGATCACCTTATCAAAGCGTATATTACACCTCTGAGATGCTTGCACCAGTCCATAGATGGATCGCTAGAGTTTGCACACTTTGTTAGCACCTTTAGGATCGACAAAACCTTCTAGTTGCATCATATACAACTCTTCTTTATGAAATCCATTAAGGAATGCAGTTTTGACATCCATTTGCCATATTTCATAAAATGTGGCAATTGATAACATGATTTGGACAGACTTAAGCATCGCTAAAAGTGAGAAAATCTCATCATAGTCAGCACCTTGAACTTGCCGAAAACCTTTTGCGACAAGTCGAGCTTTGTAGATAGTAACACTACCATCAGCGTTCGTCTTCCTCTTGAAGATCCATTTATTTTCAATGGCTTGCAGATCATCGGGCAAGTCCACACTTTGTTCTCATACATGAATCCTATCTTAGATTTCATGGCCTCAAGCCATTTATCGGAATCTGAGCTCAGCATCGCTTCCTCTAATTCGTAGGTTCGTCATGGTCTAGCAACATGACTTTCAGAACAGGATTACTGTACCACGCTGGTGCGGAATGTGCTCTGGTTGACCTACGAGGTTCGGTAGTAACTTGATCTGAAGTTTCATGATCATTATCATTAGCTTCCTCTTTAGTTGGTGCAGGCATCATAGGAACGATTCTGTGATGAGCTACTATCCAATTCGAGAGAAGGTACAATTACCTCATCAAGTTCTACTTTCCCCCACTCACTTCTTTCGAGAGAAACTCCTTCTCTAGAAAGGATCCATTCTTAGCAACAAATATCTTGCCTTTGGATCTGTGATGGAAGGTCTACCCAACAGTTTATTTTGGGTATCCTATGAAGACGCACTTCTCCGATTTGGGTTCGAGCTTATGAGGCTGAAGTTTTTTCACATAAGCATCGCAACCCCAAACTTTAAGAAACGACAGCTTAGGTTTCTTGCCAAACCACAGTTCATACGATGTCGTCTCAACGGATTTAGATGGTGCCCTACTTAACGTGCATGCAGCTGTCTCTAATGCATAATGATACGTCTCCATCGTATCTACTTTTCCAAACACTTTTGCCCTTGTTTTGGACTCTAACTTGCATGATTTGAATGGAACTAACCCGGACTGATGCTGTTTTCAACAGAATTGCCATGGTGTTATTTTCTGCAGAAATAAATGTTCTCGGAATGACCTGAAACTTCATGGAGAATATTTTTGGAATGTATAAAAAATACTGGCGAAAGAATCAAGACCATGGGGACCACACCCTGTCCACGAGGGTGGGAGGCGCGCCTGCCCCCTAGGCGCGCCCACCTGCCTTGTGGGCCCCCTGGTGCTCCACCGACCTCAACTCCAACTCCATGTATTCACGTTCGGGGAGAAAAAAACAGAGAGAAGGATTCATCGCGTTTTATGATACGGAGCCGCCGACAAGACCTAAACTCTCTTGGGAGGGCTGATCTGGAGTCCGTTCGGGGCTCCGGAGAGGGGAATCCGTCGCCATCGTCATCATCAACCTTCCTCCATCACCAATTTCATGATGCTCACCGCCGTGCGTGAGTAATTCCATCGTAGGCTTGCTGGACGGTGATGGGTTGGATGAGATTTATCATGTAATCGAGTTACTTTTGTTAGGGTTTGATCCCTAGTATCCATTATGTTTTGAGATTGATGTTGCTATGAGTTTGCCATGCTTAATGCTTGCCACTAGGGCCCGATTGCCATGATTTCAGATCTGAACCTATTATGTTTTCATGAATATATGTGAGTTCTTGATCCTATCTTGCAAGCCTATAGTCACCTACTATGTGTTATGATCCGGCAACCCCGAAGTGACAATAATCGGGACCACTCCCGGTGATGACCATAGTTTGAGGAGTTCATGTATTCACTATGTATTAATGCTTTGGTCCGGTACTCTATTAAAAGGAGGCCTTAATATCCCTTAGTTTCCAATAGGACCCCGCTGCCACGGGAGGGTAGGGCAAAAGATGTCATGCAAGTTCTTTTCCATAAGCACGTATGACTATATTCGGAATACATGCCTACATTACATTGATGAATTGGAGCTAGTTCTGTGTCACCCTATGTTATAACTGTTGCATGAATAATCGCATCCGGCATAATTATCCATCACCGATCCAATGCCTACGAGCTTTTCACATATTGCTCTTTGCTTAGTTACTTTACCGTTGCCACTATTACAATTACTACAAAACTACTACTGTTACTTTTGCCACTGTTACCGTTACTTCCATACTACTTTGCTACTAGATACTTTGTTGCAAATATTAAGTTATCCAGGTGTGGTTGAATTGACAACTCAACTGCTAATACTTGAGAATATTCTTTGGCTCCCCTTGTGTCGAATCAATAAATTTGGGTTGAATACTCTACCCTCGAAAACTGTTGCAATCCCATATACTTGTGGGTTATGAAGACTATTCTTTGAGTCACTTTGGATTTTTATCTGCTGATCACTAGAGGAACTTGAAAGACGAGAAAACTAAAATTTATCCCTCAACTATGAGGGGAGGTAAGGAACTGCCATCTAGCTCTGCACTTGATTCACCTTCTGTTTTGAGTAAACTTGCGACACCTAAACCTGCTTCTGCTATTAATTCTGATATGTCACATGTTATTGATGATGCCACTTCTGCTATGCATGATACTTATGATGAAACTACTTCTATGCTTGATACTACTCTGCCATTAGGTGAATTTATTGATGAACAACTTGCTAGGGCTAGAGAGAATGAAATTATTGAAACTAATAATATTGATGAAAGTGATGATGAAGATTCTCCCCCTAGATATGAATTGCCTGTTGTGCCTGAGGGTTATGTTATGGATGAAGAAACTGCTAGAGACTTTCTTGCTTGCAATGATAGGAATGATCTTAAGAAATTATTAATTAGGCTGAAAGAAAAATCTTTGAATGCTAGAATGAAATATGACCTTGCTTTTTCTACTTCACCTATCTACGTTACTGATAAGGATTATGATTTCTCTGTTGATCCTGAGATAATTACTTTGGTTGAATCTGATCCTTTTTATGGCTATGAATCTGAGACTGTTGTGGCACATCTTACTAAATTAAATGATATAGCCACCCTATTCACTAATGATGAGAAAACTCTTTACTATTATATCCTTAAGCTATTTTCATTCTCATTAAAGGGTGATGCTAAAACATGGTTTAATTCTCTTGATCCTGGTTGTGTGCATAGTCCCCAGGATATGATTTATTACTTCTCTGCTAAATATTTCCCCGCTCATAAGAAACAAGCTGCTTTAAGGGAAATATATAATTTTGTGCAAATTGAAGAAGAGAGTCTCCCACAAGCTTGGGTGAGGCTTCTCCAATTACTTAATGCTTTGCCTGATCATCCTCTCAAGAAAAATGAAATACTTGATATCTTTTATAATGGACTAACCGATGCTTCCAGAGACCACCTGGATAGTTGTGCTTGTTGTGTTTTCAGGGAAAGAACGGTTGATCAAGCTGAATTGCTATTGATTAATATGTTGACTAATGAAAATAATTGGACACTTCCTGAACCAACTCCTAAGCCAACTCCGAGAAAAAGGGGTATTCTATTTCTCAGTCCTGAAGATATGCAAGAGGCAAAGAAATTTATGAAAGAAAAAGGTATTAAAGCTGATGATGTTAAGAATTTACCTCCTATTTGAAGGAAATATGCCCTAGAGGCAATAATAAAGTTATTATTTATTTCCTTACATATCATGATAAATGTTTATTATTCATGCTAGAATTGTATTAACCGGAAACATAATACATGTGTGGATATATAGACAAACAGAGTGTCACTAGTATGCCTCTACTTGACTAGCTTATTAATCAAAGGATGGTTAAGTTTCCTAACCATAGACAAAGGAGTTGTCATTTGATTAACAAGGTCACATCATTAGTTGAATGATCTGATTGACATGACCCATTCCATTAGCTTAGCACCCGATCGTTTAGTATGCTGCTATTGCTTTTATCCATGACTTATACATGTTCCTATGACTATGAGATTATGCAACTCCCGTTTACCATAGGAACACTTTGTGTGCTACCAAACGTCACAACGTAACTGGGTGATTATAAAGGTGCTCTACAGGTGTCTCCGCAAGTATTTGTTGGGTTGGCGTATTTCGAGATTAGGATTTGTCACTCCGAATGTCGGAGAGGTATCTCAGGGCCTTCTCGGTAATGCACATCACATAAGCCTCGCAAGCATTGCAACCAATGAGTTGGTTGCGGGATGATGTATTACGGAACGAGTAAAGAGACTTGCCGGTAACAAGATTGAACTAGGTATTGGATACCGACGATCGAATCTCGGGCAAGTTACATACCGATGACAAAGGGAACAACGTATGTTGTTATGCGGTCTGACCGATAAAGATCTTCGTAGAATATGTAGGAGCCAATATGGGCATCCAGGTCCCGCTATTGGTTATTGACCGGAGAGGTGTCTCGGTCATGTCTACATTGTTCTCGAACCGTAGGGTCCGCACGCTTAAGGTTACGATGACAGTTATTATGAGTTTATGCATTTTGATGTACCGAAGGAGTTCGGAGTCCCGGATGTGATCACGGACAAGACGAGGAGTCTCGGAATGGTCGAGACATAAAGATTGATATATTGGACGGCTATGTTCGGACATCGGAATGGTTCTGAGTGGTTTCGGATAATACCGGAGTGCCGGAGGGGTTACCGGAACCCCCCGGGGGAAGTATGGGCCTTATTGGGCCGCGAGGAGAGAGAGAGGGCCGCGCCAGGAGGTGGCGCGTGCCCCCCCATGGGCAGTCCGAATTGGACAAGGAGGGGGGGCGGCCCCCCTTTCCCTCTCCCTCCCCCTCTCTTTCCTTCCCTCTTCCTCCCTCCTAGTTGGACTAGGAAAGGGGAGTCCTACTCCTACTAGGAGGAGGACTCCCCCCTCCCTTGGCGCGCCTCTAGGCCGGCCGGCCCTCCCCCCTTGCTCATTTATATACGGGAGCAGGGGGGCACCCTAGGACACACAAGTTGATCCTTGAGATCGTTCCTTAGCCGTGTGCGGTGCCCGCCTCCACCATATTCCACCTCGGTCATATTGTCGCAGTGTTTAGGCGAAGCCCTGCGTAGGTAGTTCATCAAGATCGTCACCACGCCGTCGTGCTGACGGAACTCATCCCCGGAGGTTTTGCTGGATCGAGACCCGGGGACGTCATCGAGCTGTACGTGTGTCAAGAACTCGGAGGCGCCGGAGTAACGGCGCTTGGATCGGTCGGATCGTGAGGAGGACGTACGACTACTTCCTCTATGTTGTGTCAACGCTTCCGCTTCGGTCTACGAGGGTACGTAGACAACACTCTCCCCTCTCGTTGCTATGCATCACCATGATCTTGCGTGTGCGTAGGAAAATTTTGAAATTACTACGTTCCCCAACAGTGGCATCCGAGCCTAGATTTTTATGGTTTGATGTTTTGCACGAGTAGAACACAAGTGAGTTGTGGACGATACAAGTCATACTGCCTACCAGCATGTCATACTTTGGTTCGGCGGTATTGTTGGATGAAGCGGCCCGGACCGACATTACGCGTACGCTTACGCGAGACTGGTTCTACCGCCGTGCTTTGCACACAGGTGGCTGGCGGGTGTCAGTTTCTCCAACTTTAGTTGAACTGAGTATGGCTACGCCCGGTCCTTGAGAAGGTTAAAACGGAGTCTATTTGACAAACTATCGTTGTGGTTTTGATGCGTAGGTGAGATTGGTTCTTGCTTAAGCCCGTAGCAGCCACGTAAAATTTGCAACAAACAAAGTAGAGGACGTCTAACTTGTTTTTGCAGGGCATGTTGTGATGTGATATGGTCAAGACATGATGCTATATTTTATTGTATGAGATGATCATGTTTTGTAACCGAGTTATCGGCAACCGGCAGGAGCCGTATGGTTGTCGCTTTATTGTATGCAATGCAATCGCCCTGTAATGCTTTACTTTATCACTAAGCGGTAGCGATAGTCGTAGAAGCATAAGATTGGCGAGACGACAACGATGCTACGATGGAGATCAAGGTGTCGCGCCGGTGACGATGGTGATCATGATGGTGCTGCAGAGATGGAGATCACGAAGCACAAGATGATGATGACCATATCATATCACTTATATTGATATACATGTGATGTTTATCTTTTATGCATCTTATCTTGCTTTGATTGACGGTAGCATTATAAGATGATCTCTCACTAAATTATCAAGAAGTGTTCTCCCCGAGTATGCACAGTTGCCAAAGTTCATCGTGCCCAGACACCACGTGATGATCGGGTGTGATAAGCTCTACGTCCATCTACAACGGGTGCAAGCCAGTTTTGCACACGCGGAATACTCGGGTTATACTTGACGAGCCTAGCATATGCAGATATGGCCTTGTAACACGGAGACCGAAAGGTCGAGCGTGAATCATATAGTAGATATGATCAACATGATGATGTTCACCATTGAGAAATAATCCATTTCACGTGATGATCGGTTATGGATTAGTTTTGATTTGGATCACGTGATCACTTAGATGATTAGAGGGATGTTTATCTAAGTGGGAGTTCTTAAGTAATATGATTAATTGAACTTAAATTTATCATGAATTTAGTCCCTGATAGTATCTTGCTTGTTTATGATGATTGTAGATAGATGGCTCGTGCTGTTGTTCCGTTGAATTTTAATGCGTTCCTTGAGAAAACAAAGTTGAAAGATGATGGTAGCAATTACACGGACTGGGTCCGTAACTTGAGGATTATCCTCATTGCTGCACAGAAGAGTTACGTCCTGGATGCACCGCTAGGTGCCAGGCCTGCTGCTGGAGCAACGCCAGATGTTATGAACGTCTGGCAGAGCAAAGCTAATGACTACTCGATAGTTCAATGTGCCATGCTTTACGGCTTAGAACCGGGACTTCAACGACGGTTTGAGAACCATGGAGCATATGAGATGTTCCAGGAGTTGAAGTTGATATTCAAACAGAATGCCCGGATTGAGAGATATGAGGTCTCCAATAAGTTCTATAGCTGCAAGATGGAAGAGAATGGTTCTGTCAGTGAGCATATACTCAAGATGTCTGGGTATTATAATCACTTGAATCAGCTGGGAGTCAATCTTCCGGATGATTGCGTCATTGACAGAATTCTCCAATCACTGCCACCAAGCTACAATGGCTTCGTGATGAACTATAATATGCAAGGGATAGATAAGTCTATCACCGAGCTCTTCGCAATGCTAAAGGCTGCGGAGGTAGAAATCAAGAAGGAGCATCAAGTGTTGATGGTCAATAAGACCACTAGTTTCAAGAAAAAGGGCGAAGGGAAGAAGAAGGGGAACTTCAAAAAGAACAGCAAACAAGTTGCTGCTCAAGAGAAGAAACCCAAGTCTGGACCTAAGCCTGAAACTGAGTGCTTCTATTGCAAGCAGACTGGTCACTGGAAGCGGAACTGCCCCAAGTATTTGGCGGATAAGAAGGATGGCAAGGTGAACAAAGGTATATGTGATATACATGTTATTGATGTGTACCTTACTAGAGCTCGCAGTAGCACCTGGGTATTTGATACTGGTTCTGTTGCTAATATTTGCAACTCGAAACAGGGACTATGGATTAAGCGAACACTGGCAAAGGACGAGGTGACGATGCGCGTAGGAAACGGTTCCAAAGTCGATGTGATCGCAGTCGGCACGCTCCCTCTACATCTACCTTCGGGATTAGTATTAGACCTAAATAATTGTTATTTGGTGCTAGCGTTGAGCATGAACATTATATCTGGATCTTGTTTGATGCGAGACGGTTATTCATTTAAATCAGAGAATAATAGTTGTTCTATTTATATGAGTAATATCTTTTATGGTCATGCACCCTTGAAGAGTGGTCTATTTTTAATGAATCTCGATAGTAGTGATACACATATTCATAATGTTGAAGCTAATAGATGCAGAGTTGATATGATAGTGCAACTTATTTGTGGCACTGCCGTTTAGGTCATATCGGTATAAAGCGCATGAAGAAACTCCATACTGATGGACTTTTGGAGTCACTTGATTATGAATCACTTGGCACTTGCGAACCGTGCCTCATGGGCAAGATGACTAAAACACCGTTCTCCGGTACTATGGAGAGAGCAAAAGATTTATTGGAAATTATACATACAGATGTATGTGGTCCAATGAATGTTGAGGCTCGTGGCGGACATCGTTATTTTCTCACCTTCACAAATGATTTAAGCAGATATGGGTATATCTACTTAATGAAACACAAGTCTGAAACATTTGAAAAGTTCAAAGAATTTCAGAGTGAAGTTGAAAATCATCGTAACAAGAAAATAAAGTTTCTACGATCTGATCGTGGAGGAGAATATTTGAGTTACGAGTTTGGTCTACATTTGAAACAATGCGGAATAGTTTCGCAACTCACGCCACCGGGAACACCACAACGCAATGGTGTGTCCGAACGTCTTAATCGCACTTTACTAGATATGGTGCGATCTATGATGTCTCTTATAGATTTACCGCTATCGTTTTGGGGTTATGCTCTAGAGACGGCCACATTCACGTTGAATAGAACACCGTCAAAATCCATTGAGACGACACCTTATGAACTGTGGTTTAGCAAGAAACCAAAGTTGTCGTTTCTTAAAGTTTGGGGCTGCGATGCTTATGTGAAAAAGCTTCAACCTGATAATCTCGAACCCAAATCGGAAAAATGTGTCTTCATAGGATACCCAAAGGAGACTGTTGGGTACACCTTCTATCACAGATCCGAAGGCAAGACATTTGTTGCTAAAAATGGATCCTTTCTAGAGAAAGAGTTTCTCTCGAAAGAAGTGAGTGGAGGAAAGTAGAACTTGATGAGGTAACTGTACCTGCTCCCTTATTGGAAAGTAGTTCATCACAGGAACCGGTTTCTGTGACATCTACACCAATCAGAGAAGAAGTTAATGATGATGATCATGAAACTACAGATCAAGTTACTACAGAACCTTGTAGATCAACCAGAGTGAGATCCGCACCAGAGTGGTACAGCAATCCTGTTCTGGAAATCATGCTACTAGATCATGACGAACCTACGAACTATGAAGAAGCGATGGTGAGCCCAGATTCCGCAAAATGGCTGGAAGCCATGAAATCTGAGATGGGATCCATGTATGAAAACAAAGTGTGGACTTTGGTTGACTTGCCCGAGGGTCGGCAAGCAATAGAGAACAAGTGGATCTTTAAGAAGAAGACAGACGCTGACGGTAATGTTACTGTCTACAAAGCTCGACTTGTCGCAAAAGGGTTTCGACAAGTTCAAGGGATTGACTACGATGAGACCTTCTCACCCGTAGCGATGCTTAAGTCTGTCCGAATCATGTTAGCAATTGCCGCATTTTATGACTATGAAATATGGCAAATGGATGTAAAGACTGCATTCCTGAATGGGTTTCTGGAAGAAGAGTTGTATATGATGCAACCAGAAGGTTTTACCGATCCAAAGGGAGCTAACAAAGTGTGCAAGCTCCAGCGATCCATTTATGGACTGGTGCAAGCATCTCGGAGTTGGAATAAACGCTTTGATAGTGTGATCAAAGAATTTGGGTTTATACAGACTTTTGGAGAAGCCTGTATTTACAAGAAAGTGAGTGGGAGCTCTGTAGCATTTCTGATATTATATGTAGATGACATATTACTGATTGGAAATGATATAGAATTTCTGAATAGCATAAAGGGATACTTGGATAAGAGTTTTTCAATGAAAGACCTCGATGAAGCTGCTTACATATTGGGCATTAAGATCTGTAGAGATAGATCAAGACGCTTAATTGGACTTTCACAAAGCACATACCTTGACAAGATTTTGAAGAAGTTCAAAATGGATCAAGCAAAGAAAGGGTTCTTACCTGTATTGCAAGGTGTGAAGTTGAGTAAGACTCAAAGCCCGACCACTGCAGAAGATAGAGAGAAGATGAAAGATGTTCCCTATGCTTCAAACATAGGCTCTATCATGTATGCAATGCTGTGTACCAGACCTGATGTGTGCCTTGCTATAAGTTTAGCAGGGAGGTACCAAAGTAATCCAGGAGTGGATCACTGGACAGCGGTCAAGAATATCCTGAAGTACCTGAAAAGGACTAAGGAAATGTTTCTCGTGTATGGAGGTGACAAAGAGCTCATCGTAAAGGGTTACGTTGATGCAAGCTTTAACACTGATCCGGACGATTCGAAATCGCAAACCGGATACGTATTTACATTAAACGGTGGAGCTGTCAGTTGGTGCAGTTCTAAACAAAGCGTCGTAGCGGGATCTACATGTGAAGCGGAGTACATAGCTGCTTCGGAAGCAGCAAATGAAGGAGTCTGGATGAAGGAGTTCATATCCGATCTAGGTGTCATACCTAGTGCATCGGGTCCAATGAAAATCTTTTGTGACAATACTGGAGCAATTGCCTTGGCGAAGGAATCCAGATTTCACAAGAGAACCAATCACATCAAGAGACGCTTCACTTCCATCCGGGACTTGGTCCAGGTGGGAGACATAGATATTTGCAAGATACATACGGATCTGAATGTAGCAGACCCGTTGACTAAGCCTCTTCCACAGGCAAAACATGATCAGCACCAAGACTCCATGGGTGTTAGAATCATTACTGTGTAATCTAGATTATTGACTCTAGTGCAAGTGGGAGACTGAAGGAAATATGCCCTAGAGGCAATAATAAAGTTATTATTTATTTCCTTACATATCATGATAAATGTTTATTATCCATGCTAGAATTGTATTAACCGGAAACATAATACATGTGTGGATATATAGACAAACAGAGTGTCACTAGTATGCCTCTACTTGACTAGCTTATTAATCAAAGGATGGTTAAGTTTGCTAACCATAGACAAAGGAGTTGTCATTTGATTAACAAGGTCACATCATTAGTTGAATGATCTGACTGACATGACCCATTCCATTAGCTTAGCACCCGATCGTTTAGTATGCTGCTATTGCTTTTATCCATGACTTATACATGTTCCTATGACTATGAGATTATGCAACTCCCGTTTACCGTAGGAACACTTTGTGTGCTACCAAACGTCACAACGTAACTGGGTGATTATAAAGGTGCTCTACAGGTGTCTCCGAAAGTATTTGTTGGGTTGGCGTATTTCGAGATTAGGATTTGTCACTCCGAATGTCGGAGAGGTATCGCAGGGCCTTCTCGGTAATGCACATCACATAAGCCTTGCAAGCATTGCAACCAATGAGTTGGTTGCGGGATGATGTATTACAGAACGAGTAAAGAGACTTGCCGGTAACGAGATTGAACTAGGTATTGGATACCGACGATCAAATCTCGGGCAAGTAACATACCGATGACAAAGGGAAGAACGTATGTTGTTATGCGGTCTGACCGATAAAGATCTTCGTAGAATATGTAGGAGCCAATATGGGCATCCAGGTCCCGCTATTGGTTATTGACCGGAGAGGTGTCTCGGTCATGTCTACATTGTTCTCGAACCGTAGGGTCCGCACGCTTAAGGTTACGATGACAATTATTATGAGTTTATGCATTTTGATGTACCGAAGGAGTTCGGAGTCCCGGATGTGATCACGTACATGAGGAGGAGTCTCGGAATGGTCGAGACGTAAAGATTGATATATTGGACGGCTATGTTCGGACATCGGAATGGTTCCGAGTGGTTTCGGATAATACCGGAGTGCCGGAGGGGTTACCGGAACCCCCCGGGGGAAGTATGGGCCTTATTGGGCCGCGAGGAGAGAGAGAGAGGGCCGCGCCAGGAGGTGGCGCGCGCCCCCCCATGGGCAGTCCGAATTGGACAAGGAGGGGGGGGGGGCGCGGCCCCCCTTTCCCTCTCCCTCTCCCTCTCTTTCCTTTCCCCTTCCTCCCTCCTAGTTGGACTAGGAAAGGGGAGTCCTACTCCTACTAGGAGGAGGACTCCTCCCTCCCTTGGCGCGCCTCTAGGCCGGCCGGCCCTCCCCCCTTGCTCCTTTATATACGGGGGCAGGGGGGCACCCTAGGACACACAAGTTGATCCTTGAGATCGTTCCTTAGCCGTGTGCGGTGCCCCCCTCCACCATATTCCACCTCGGTCATATTGTCGCAGTGTTTAGGCGAAGCCCTGCGTCGGTAGTTCATCAAGATCGTCACCACGCCGTCGTGCTGACGGAACTCATCCCTGGAGGTTTTGCTGGATCGAGACCCGGGGACGTCATCGAGCTTTAGGTGTGTCAAGAACTCGGAGGCGCCGGAGTAACGGCGCTTGGATCGGTCGGATCGCGAGGAGGACGTACGACTACTTCCTCTACGTTGTGTCAACGCTTCCGCTTCGGTCTACGAGGGTACGTAGACAACACTCTCCCCTCTCGTTGCTATGCATCACCATGATCTTGCGTGTGCGTAGGAAAATTTTGAAATTACTACGTTCCCCAACACTATTGAAGAAATACATGGTCTTAATTTGCCGCCTGTTGAAGAAATACATGGTCTTGATAACCCGACACAGGTAGTAAAGGTAAATTCGCTCTATAGATTTGATGAAGGTGATGTCCCTCGTTATAAGTCTGCTAGCCAATGTTTAGATGAGTTTGATAATTTTATTGTCAAACAAGAAAACTTAAATGCTTATGTTGGTAGACAATTGAAACGCAATGCTTATATGATTGAACAGTTGAGTGATTATATGTCTAGAGTTAAAGGTGAACTTAAACTCATTAGTAAACATACTTCTATGGTTACCACTCAAGTAGAACAAGTACTTAAAGCTCAGAATGATTAGCTCAATGAATTAAATAGTAAGAAAAATGATGATGCTGTTAGAGTTATGACTAGAGGGGGTGAAATGACTTAGGAACCTTTGTATCCCGAGGGCCACCCTAAGAGAATTGAGCAGGATTCTTAGAGAACTAATGTTGATACACCTAGTCCTTCTAAAAGGAAGAAAAAGAAAAATGATAGGACTTTGCATGCTTCTAGTGAACATGTTGTAGACACACCTAAGAATCCCAATGATATTTCTGTTTCTGATGCTGAAACACAATCTGGTGATGAACACGAACCTAGTGATAATATTAGTGATGATGTTCATGTTGATGCTCAACCTAGCAATAACAATGAGATGTAGAGATTGAACCTGCTGTTGATCTTGATAACCCACAATCAAAGAATCAATGTTATGATAAGAGAGACTTCGTTGCTAGGAAGCACGGTAAAGAAAGACAACCATGGGTTCAGAAACCCATGCCTTTTCCTCCTAAACCATCCAAGAAAAAGGATGATGAGGATTTTGAGCGTTTTGCTGAAATGATTAGACCTATCTTTTTGCGTATGCGTTTGACTGATATGCTTAAATTGAATCCATATGCTAAGTACATGAAGGATATTGTTACAAATAAAAGAAAGATATCGGAAGCTTAAATTTCCACCATGCTTGCTAATTATACTTTTAAAGGAGGAATACCTAAGAAACTAGGAGATCCAGGAGTACCAACTATACCATGCTCCATTAAAAGAAACTATGTTAGAACTGCTTTATGTGATCTTGGAGCCGGTGTTAGTGTTATGCCTCTCTCTTTATATCGTAGAATTGATTTGAATAAGTTGACACCTACTGAAATATCTTTGCAAATGGCCAATAAATCAACTGCTATACCTGTCGGTATTTGTGAGGATGTGCCTGTTGTGGTTGCAAACGTTACTATTTTAACGGACTTTGTTATTCTTGATATTCCCGAGGACGATAGTATGTCGATTATCCTTGGTAGACCCTTTTTGAATACTGCAGGGGCTGTTATTGATTGCAACAAAAGCAATGTCACTTTTTATGTTAATGGTAATGAGCATACGGTACACTTCCCGAGGAAACAACATCAAGTCCACAGTATCAATTCTATTGGAAAAATTTCAACTATTACTATCGGAGGTTTTGAATTTCCTCTTCCTACTATCAAGAAGAAATATGATATTCTTATTGTTGGGGACGTGCATATCCCCGTTGAGGTAACTTAGTGTAATTCGAAATTTCTCCGGTTTCATGCGATTCGGAATGAGTTTGTTAACAGGACTTGATCAACCTTGTTAGTGGATTCCTTTTGATGAGTGATACGTCTCCAACGTATCTATAATTTTTGATTGCTCCATGCTATATTATCTACTGTTTTGGACTATATTGGGCTTTATTTTCCACTTTTATATTATTTTTGGGACTAACCTATTAACCGGAGGCCCAGCCCAGAATTGCTGTTTTTTTGCCTATTTCAGTGTTTCGGAGAAACATAATATCTTTTCGTTTGCCTTGTTGTCTTACTTGGCTCGTTTGGCTGAAATAGTTGAGTATTTATTCCTAAGCAGAGAAGCTAAGATCTATGGATCCTCATCCATTTGCGAATCTTTTTAAGAGATCCAATTATGATGAACCAATTCCTAGTGATTTGGATGCACTAGATTATCTTTATAAGGTTTTGCCTAAAATCCATAAAGTGACTCACGATAGATCTTTGAATAAAAAACACGATTGCAATGATTCTATTATAAATTATTTCGATGTCAATTGTGCTAATAAGATGCAAAACCCTAAGCTTGGGGATGCTAGTTTTGCTATGTCTACTACTTGTTGCAATGATCATGATTGGGGTGATTCTTCTTATGATCTTGAAAATTTATTTAAGCCCCATGATGAATATGAGATTGATAATATTGTTTGCAATAATATTGAAAGTGGGTTCAGAAGAGTGTCAACTTTAGATCCCACATATTTGGAGAATGTTCAATCTTATGAAGTTTTTGATAAAAGTGGGTTTGGAGAGCTCATGACTTTAGTTAATGATAATCCCACTATTTTGGAAGAGTGTCAACTTTGCATGCATGTGGATTGTGTTGAGAATATACTTTGTGATAGCTATTTTGTTGAATTTGCCTATGATCCTACATGTAATTATTATGAGAGAGGAAAATATGGTTGTAGACACTTTCATGCTACTAAAATACCTCTCGTTATGTTGAGATTGCTATTGTCTCTTTCCGCTTCCTTGCTTATGCTAGTTTTTGGTTGCCTTGATTTGTTTGCCTATAAGATGCCTATGCATAGGAAGTATGTTAGACTTAGATGTGGTTGTCACATGTTTTATGATGCTCTATTTGTGCTTCAATTCTTGTCTTTTATGTGAGCATCATTGAAATCTCAATGCCTAGCTAAAAAGGCTTTAAAGAAAAGCGCTTGTTGGGAGACAACCCAATTTATTTCCTTTCTGTCATTGAATAAATAACCCATCTACCTTCTGTTTGGATGTGGTTTTGTGTTTTAATTAGTGTTTGTGCCAAGTTAGACCTATAGGATCTTCTTGGATGATAGTTATTTGATCTTGCTGTAATTTCCAGAATCTTTCTGTTCACGAAAAAAATTGTTAAAAATCACAAGAACGTGATAAAATACTGATTCCAATTGCTGCTGATCAATAAACAAATTTTCTAGGTCTTCCTATTTTGGTAGATGTTTTGGAGTTCCAGAAGTTTGCGTTAGTTACAGATTACTACAGACTGTTCTGTTTTTGACAGATTCTGTTATTCGTGTGTTGTTTGCTTATTTTGATGAATCTATGGCTAGTAGATTAGTTTATAATCCATAGAGAAGTTGTAATACAGTAGGTTTAACACCAATATAAATAAATAATGAGTTCATTACAGTACCTTGAAGTGGTTTTATGTTTCTTTCTCTAACAGAGCTCACGAGATTTCTATTGAGTTTTGTGTTGTGAAGTTTTCAAGTTTTGGGTGAAATCTTTTGATGGATTATGGAACAAGGAGTGGCAAGAGACTAAGCTTGGGGATTCCCATGGCACCCCCAAGATAATCCAAGGACACCAAAAAGTCAAATCTTGGGGATGCCCCGGAAGGCATCCCCTCTTTCGTCTACTCCCATCGGTAATTTTACTTGGAGCTATATTTTTATTCACCACATGATATGTGTTTTGCTTGGAGTGTCTTGTATTATTTGTTTCTTTGTTTGTTAGTGTGCCACAATCATCCTTTCTGTACACACCTTTTGAGAGAGCCATTTATGAACTAAAATTTGATAGAATACTCTATGTGCTTCACTTATATCTTTTGAGCGTGATAGTTTTGCTCTATGTGCTTCACTTATATCTTTTGAGCTATGTAGTTTTGCTCTATGTGCTTCACTTAGATATTTTAGAGCACGGTGGTGGATTTGTTTTAAAGAAACTATTGACCTCTCATGCTTCACTTAGATCATTTTGAGAGTCTTAATAGCATGGTAATTTGCTTAATAATAATATGCTTGGTATTCAAGGTTTGTAAAACTTTCTTTTGAGTGCATTGAATACTAAGAAAATATTGAAGCATGATAATTGTTTTGAGATATGGAGGTGATAATATTAGAGTCATCCTAGTTGAGTAATTGTGAAATTAAAGAATACTTGTGTTGAAGTTTGTGATTCCCGTAGCATGCACGTATGGTGAACCGTTATGTGATGAAGTCGGAGCATGATTTATTTATTGATTGTCTTCCTTATGAGTGGCGGTCGGGGATGAGCGATGGTCTTTTCCTACCAATCTATCCCCCTAGGAGCATGCGCGTAATACTTTGGCTTTGATAACTTCTAGATTTTTGCAATAAGTATATGAGTTCTTTATGACTAATGTTGAGTCCTTGGATTATACACACTTTTTCCCATCCTTCCACCATACCTACCTATCATGGCATTTCCATAGCCATTCCGAGATATATTGCCATGCAACTTTCCACCATTCCGTTTATTATGACACGCTCCATCATTGTCATATTGCTAGCATGATCATGTAGTTGACATCGTATTTGTGGCAAAGCCACCATTCATAATTCTTTCATACATGTCACTCTTGATTCATTGCATATCCCGGTACATCGCCGGAGGCATTCATATAGAGTCATATCTTGTTCTAAGTATCGAGTTGTAATTGTTGAGTTGTAAGAAAAATAAAACTGTGATGATCATCATTTTTAGAGCATTGTCCCAAGTGAGGAAAGGATGATGGAGACTATGATTCCCCCACAAGTCGGGATGAGACTCCGTACGAAAAAAAAAGAAAAAAAAGAGGCCATAAAAAAAAGAAAAGGCCCAAATAAAAAAATGAGAGAAAAAAGAGAGAAGGGACAATGTTACTATCCTTTTACCACACTTGTGCTTCAAAGTAGCACCATGATCTTCATGATAGAGAGTCTCTCATTTTGTCACTTTCATATACTAGTGGGAATTTTTCATTACTAGAACTTGGCTTGTATATTCCAATGATGGGCTTCCTTAAATTGCCCTAGGTCTTCATGAGCAAGCGAGTTGGATGCACACCCACTTATTTTCTTTTGTTGAGCTTTCATATACTTATAGCTCTAGTGCATCCGTTGCATGGCAATCCCTACTCACTCACATTGATATCTAATAATGGGCATCTCCATAGCCCGTTGATACGCCTAGTTGATGTGAGACTATCTTCCCCTCTTTTTGTCTTCTCCACAACCACCATTCTATTCCACATATAGTGCTATATCCATGGCTCACACTCATGTATTGCGTGAAGATCGAAAAAGTTTTCAAAATGTTAAAGTATGAAACAATTGCTTGGCTTGTCATCGGGGTTGTGCATGATTTAAATACTTTGTGTGGTGAAGATAGAGCATAGCCAGACTATATGATTTTCTAGGGATAACTTTCTTTGGCCATGTTATTTTGAGAAGACATAATTGCTTTATTAGTATGCTTGAAGTATTATTATTTTTATGTCAATATGAACTTTTGTCTTGAATCTTTCGAATCTGAATATTCATACCACAATTAAGAATATTTGCTTTGAAATTATGCCAAGTAGCACTCCGCATCAAAAATTCTCTTTTTATCATTTACCTACTCGAGGATGAGCAGGAATTAAGCTTGGGGATGCCTGATACGTCTACAACGTATCTATAATTTTTGATTGCTCCATGCTATATTATCTACTGTTTTGGACTATATTGGGCTTTATTTTTCACTTTTATATTATTTTTGGGACTAACCTATTAACTGGAGGCCCAACCCAGAATTGCTGTTTTTTTTTGCCTATTTCAGTGTTTCGGAGAAACAGAATATCAAACGGAGTCCAAACGGAATAAAATCTTTGGGAACATGATTTTCTCACCGAACATGATCCAGGAGACTTGGACCCTATGCCAAGGCATCAGAGAGGCAATCACGAGGGTGGGGGGCGCCCCCCCTTAGGGCGCGCCCCTTGCCTCGTGGGCCCCTCGAAGCTCCACCGACGTACTCCTTCCTCCTATATATATACCTACGTACCCCCAAACGATCAGACAGGAGCCAAAAACCTAATTCCACCGCCGCAACTTTTTGTATCCACGAGATCCCATCTTGGGGCCTGTTCTGGAGCTCCGCCGGAGAGGGGCGTAATCACGGAGGGCTTCTACATCATCATAGCCCCTCTGATGAAGTGTGGGTAGTTTACCTCAGACCTTCGGGTCCATAGTTAGTAGCTAGATGGCTTATTCTCTCTTTTTGGATCTCAATACAATGTTCTCCCCCTTTGTTGTGGAGATCTATTCGATGTAATCTTCTTTTTGCGGTGTGTTTGTTGAGACCGATGAATTGTGGGTTTATGATCAAGTCTATGTATGAATAATATATGAATCTTCTCTGAATTCTTTTATGTATGATTGGTTATCTTTGCAAGTCTCTTCGAATTATTAGTTTGGTTTGGCCTACTAGATTGGTTTTTCTTGCCATGGGAGAAGTGCTTAGCTTTGGGTTCGATCTTGCGGTGTCCTTTTCCAGTGACAGAAGGGGCAGCAAGGCACGTATTGCATCGTTGCCATCGAGGATAACAAGATGTTTTTTTTTCATATTGCATGAATTTATCTCTCTACATCATGTCATCTTGCTTGAAGCGTTACTCTGTTTTTAACTTAATACTCTAGATGCATGCTGGATAGCGGTCGATGAGTGGAGTAATAGTAGTAGATGTAGGCAGGAGTCGGTCTACTTGTCTCGGACGTGATGCATATATACATGATCATACCTAGATATTCTCATAATTATGCTCAATTCTGTCAATTGCTCAACAGTAATTTGTTCACCCACCGTAGAATACTTATGCTCTTGAGAGAAGCCACTAGTGAAACCTATGTCCCCCGGGTCTATTCTCATCATATCAATCTCCATCACTTTAATCTTGCTTCGCTTTTTTACTTTGCCTTCTACTTTTTACTTTGCATCTCTATATCAAAAATACCAAAAAAATATTATCTATCAGATCTCACTCTCGTAAGTGAGGGATTGACAACCCCTAATCGCGTTGGTTGCGAGTAGATATCGTTTTGTGCAGGTACGAGGGACTTGAGCGTGGCCTCCTACTGGATTGATACCTTGGTTCTCAAAAACCGAGGGAAACACTTACGCTACTTTACTGCATCATCCTCTCCTCTTCGGGGAAAACCAACGCAGTGCTCAAGAGGTAGCAATGAGCATGAGAGGGATGAAGTTAGAAAGCACAACTTTATGAACCCTCCTTTTACCTTATGTTATTTAGATTAAATAAAGGAAAAATAGTATTTATCTGTCAGTTTTCTGAATTATCCGTGCAATAAAAAATACCCCGAAAATAAAAGTTCTCCAAATGCCATGAAAATAAAATATGATTTTTTATAGAATATTTGAGAATATCTTGCACTGAGAACACATCAGGGGGAGCAAGCACCTGGCCACGAGGGTCCAGGGCGTGCCCCCTGCCTCGTGGGCCCCCGGTGGCCCTCCTCTACTTATTCCTGCACCCACACACTCCTTCTTCCTCCCAAAAAAATCACCAACCAACTTAAGCATGAGTTCTAGCTCATTTTGCTGCGATTTTTGATCTCCTTGCTCAAAGCTCCACTCACAAAACTGCTTTGGGGGATTGTTCTTCGGTATGTGACTCCTCCATTGGTCCAATTAGTTTTTGTTCTAGTGCTTTATGTATTGCAAATTTCTGCTGCTTAGGTGACCCTGTTCTTGAGCTTTCATGACAAATTTATATGGTCCCAAGTAGTTCTAATGCATGATATAGTCTCTAGGCACTTATGGGAGTAGTTGCTATCAATCTTGTTGAGTTTGGTTCACTTTTATTTTGAGTTACTAAAAATTTCAGAAATTTTTCAGAGGAAGAAATATGTTTGGAAAATATACCAAGGTGGTTCTTCAAGGAAGCAAGGACCCAGGCCATCAATACGTGAGCCGGATCATGAACCACCAAGAGAAGCTCAAGTGCGGCCTTGTGAATGGCTGTCAGAGGATTTCATGATCCAAGTAGGAATTAAGGAGGAATTTGACGCATATGTGCGTAATTCCGAACTCGAGGGCTTCATGCTAGATAAGTGCCCTCAATACTACCACCTCACTGATTCCTTTGTGAGAAGATTTAAATTTACTTCATCACGCAATTCTCACATGTCCTGTTTGATCTTTATAATAAATCTTATACTATGGACTTAGAAGATTTTAATACTGCTTGTAAACTTCCGCAATGGGGTAGTGCTAGTGAACCACGCAAATCTGAGTTTAAAGATTTTCTTGCTAGTATCACTGTGGGGGAATCAAGGGAAATAACACACGCTACCATAGGGAGCATTCATTTTCCTGCTATACATTATTTTGCTCTCTTTATAGGTAGATGCATAAATGGTAAGGATGAGGCATGTCACATGTGTGTTCCAGATCTTAGTGTTCTCAAGAGTGCTGTATTAGGAGATAAACAATATAACTTGGGGGCCATTGTTGCACGTAGGTTGCATAATAATGGTTTAAGTGGAGACTTGTTTGGCGGGATTTATGCAACCCGTGTGGCTAATTTTCTTGAGATACCCATACATGAAAATGATATGGAATTGCCCCCCCCCCCCGCTTATTGAGATTATAATGCTATGGTTCGCCATCAGTTTATTGAGAGGAATGAACAACCTCTCCAGTACCGACTAATGTTTGACAGGCGCCGCACTGTCCATGTTGCTCTCCCTGCTCCTACCTTCTTTGACTTTCAGGCAAAAGGGAGATTTATTATAACCAGGGAGGAGGCGAACGAGTATAAGAGGAGGACGGAGGCAGCTCGCCTCCAAGCTGCAGCTCATGAGGCAATAGCTGACGCTTCTTAGTACGATCCCAACTACAACTTTGATCCATGGGCATAAACCAACTTAGGCCAAAAGCCTAAGCTTGGGGGAGTACGTATTTCTCACCGACATTACATTCATGTTCACACACTCATTCCAATTGTCGGTGCTCATACTTTTTCATTGTACCATCCAGGCTAGTTTATTTTCCTTTTTATGCTTTCTTCTTGTGTGTTTGAATAACCTTGAGAAAAACCAAAAAAATTAGTTGTAGCTTCTAGCTAGTTTACTTTCCATGCTTGTAGTAGTAGTAATTAAAAGAAAACCCAAAAACATTTCTCGTTCTTCTTTTGTTTGTTGGGAGCTTTCCCGTGTAAATAGTTTTATTTATTTTCTTTTCTTTGGGGGTTGGGAGGAGAAGACCATAATGAAAATGTTGAAGTGGCTCTCATATGCATTATTGTTGATTTAACAAAGAGCCCATATTACCTTGTCTTCTCCCGTGTATTAAAATGCTTGCAGATTCCAGCTTAGTCCAATGCACGTGCACTATTATTATTATTCACACCGTTCGGTCGTGCAAGTGAAAGGCAATAATGACGATATATGATGGGTTGATTGAGATGAGAGAAGCTGGTATGAAATCGACCTCTCTTGTTTTTGTAAATATGATTGGTTCATCGTCCCTGATTCAGCCTATTATGAATGAAACACGTTTGCAATGACAATTAGAGATTATAGTTGCTTATGCCATGCTTAATTTGCTAGGAGTTTATAATGGTTTACCTTGCGTGCCAACATGCTATTAAAATGGTTGTGATGTGGTATGATAGGGTGATATCCTCCTTTGAACGATTCGAGTGGCTTGACTTGGAACATGTTCACGCATGTAGTTGAAACAAAATCAACATAGCCTCCACGATATTTATGTTCATGGTGAATTATATCCTACTCATGCGTGTTGTTGCTCTTTAGTTGGTCGCTTCCTAGTCTTTTTCTAGCCTTCACTTGTACTAAGCGGGAATACTGCTTGTGCATCCACTTCCATAAACCCCAAAGTTATTCCATATGAGTCCACTACACCTTCCTATATGCGGTATCTACCTGCCATTCCAAGTAAATTCATATGTGCCAAACTCAAAACCTTCAAATGAAATTCTGTTTTGTATGCTCGAATAGCTCATGTATCAACTAGGGTTGTCTGTATCTTCCATGCTAGGCGGGTTATTCTCAAGAGGAGTGGACTCCGCTCCTCACTCACGAGAAAATGGCTGGTCACCGCGATGCCCAGTCCCATGCTCCAAGCAAATCAAATTGAAATAATTGCAAACAAAACTCCCCCAGGGCTGTTGCTAGTTGGAGGCACTCGTTATTTCGAGCAAGCCATGGATTGATGCTTGTTGGTGGTGGGGGAGTATAAACTTTACCATTCTGCTTGGGAACCGCCTATAATGTGTGTAGCATGGAAGATATCAAGATCTCTCGGTTGTTATGTTGACAATGAAAGTATGCCGCTCAAAATATTATTTATCTCTATTTCAAAATCGAGCTCTAGCACCTCTACAAATCCCTGCTTCCCTCTGCGAAGGCTTATCTATTTACTTTTATGTTGAGTCATCATCCTCTTATTAAAAAGCACCAGTTGGAGAGCACCGCTGTCATTTGCATCCATTACTACTAATTTATATTGAGTATGACTGGATCTCTTTTATCATGAATTACAATGTCTAGTCAGTCCTTGATCTTAAAAAAAAGGTGCTCTGCATTTATGTTTTGCGGTCTCAGAAAGGGCTAGCGAGATACCATCTTGTTATATCATATTATGATTGTTTTGACAAAGTGTTGTCATTCGAGATTTATTATTATTGCTCTCTAGTTGATTATGCCATTGATATGAGTAAATATGAGACCTAAATGTTCTTGCGAATATGGTTAATTCATAATCTTTGCTGAAAACTTGAATGCTGGCTTTACATATTTACCACAACAAGAGCAAACAGAGTTTGTAAAAGTTTTTATTTATCACTTTCAGTTTATCAACTGAATTGCTTGAGGACAATCAAAGGTTTAATCTTGGGGGAGTTGATATGTCTCCATCGTATCTACTTTTCCAAACACTTTTGCCCTTGTTTTGGACTCTAACTTGCATGATTTGAAAGGAACTAACCCGGACTGAAACTGTATTCAGCAGAATTGCCATGGTGTTACTTTTGTGCAGAAATAAAAGTTCTCAGAATGACCTGAAACTTCACGGAGAATATTTTTGGAGTTTATAAAAAATACTGGCGAAAGAATGAAGACCAAGGGGCCCACACCCTGTCCACGAGGGTGGGAGCGCGCCTGCCCCCCTCGGCTCGCCCCCCTGCCTCGTGGGCCCCCTGGTGCTCCACCGACCTCAACTCCAACTCCATATATTCATGTTCGGAGAGAGAAAAATCAGAGAGAAGGATTCATCGCGTTTTACGATACGGAGCCTCCGCCAAGCCCTAAACTCTCTCGGGAGGGCTGATTTGGAGTCCGTCCGGGGCTCCGGAGAGGAGAATTCGTCGCCATCGTCATCATCAACCTTCCTCCATCACCAATTTCGTGATGCTCACCGCCGTGCGTGAGTAATTCCATCATAGGCTTGCTGGACGGTGATGGGTTGGATGAGATTTATCATTTAATTGAGTTAGTTTTGTTAGGGTTTGATCCGTAGTATCCATTATGTTCTGAGATTGATGTTGCTATGACTTTGTTATGCTTAACGCTTGTCACTAGGGCCCAAGTGCCATGATTTCAGATCTGAACCTATTATGTTTTCATGAATATATGTGAGTTCTTGATCCTATCTTGCAAGCCTATAGTCACCTACTATGTGTTATGTTTCGGCAAACCCCGAAGTGACAATAATCGGGACCACTCCTGGTGATGACCGTAGTTTAAGGAGTTCATGTATTCACTATGTGTTAATGCTTTGGTCCCGTACTCTATTAAAAGGAGGCCTTAATATCCCTTAGTTTCTAATAGGATCCCATTGCTACGGGAGGGGAGGACAAAAGATGTCATGCAAGTTCTTTTCCATAAGCACGTATGAATATATTCGGAATACATGCCTACATTACATTGTTGAATTGGAGCTAGTTCTATGTCACCCTATGTTATAACTGTTGCGTGAATAATCGCATCCGGCATAATCCGATCCAATGCCTACGAGCTTTTCACATATTGCTCTTTGCTTAGTTACTTCACCGTTGCCACTGTTACAATTACTACAAAACTACTACTGTTACTTTTGCCACTGTTAACGTTACTTCCATACTACTTTGCTACTAAATACTTTGCTGCAGATATTAAGTTATCCAGGTGTGGTTGAATTGACAACTCAGCTGCTAATACTTGAGAATATTCTTTGGCTCCCCTTGCTGGCGCCGTTGCTGGGGAGCATAGCTCTATTATTTGAGTCACTTGGGATTTTTATCTGCTGATCACTATGAGGAACTTGAAAGACGAGAAAACTAAAATTTATCCCTCAACTATGAGGGGAGGTAAGGAACTGCCATCTAGCTCTGCACTTGATTCACCTTCTGTTTTGAGTAAACTTGCGACACCTAAACCTGCTTCTGCTATTAATTCTGATATGTCGCATGTTATTGAGGATGCCACTTCTGCTATGCATGATACTTATGATGAAACTACTTCTATGCTTGATACTACTGTGCCATTAGGTGAATTTCTTGATGAACAACTTGCTAGGGCTAGAGAGAATGAAATTATTGAAACTGATAATATTGATGAAAGTGATGATGAAGATTCTCCCCCTAGATATGAATTGCCTGTTGTGCCTGAGGGTTATGTTATGGATGAAGAAACTGCTCTTGTTCCAACACACATCGTCACCTCGCCCTCAACTAGTCTCTGTTCATTTTGTAACTCCTGTTCCGAGTTACTAATCGTAGCAACTGAACCGGTATCAAATACCCAGGGGCTACTATGAACACTAGTAAAGTACACATCAATTACATGTATATCATATATACCTTTGTTCATTTTGCCATCCTTCTTATCTGCCAAGTATTTGGGGCAGTTCCGCTTCCAGTGACCATTTCCTATGCAGCAGAAGCACTCAGTTTCAGGGTTGGATCTAGCTTTGGGCTTCTTCACGGGAGTGGCAACTTGCTTGCTATTCTTCTTGAAGTTCCCTTTCTTTCCCTCGCCCTTTTTCTTGAAACTAGTGGTCTTGTTAACCATCAACACTTGATGCTATTCTTGATTTCTACCTTCGTCGATTTCAGCATCACGAAGAGCTTGGGAATTGTTTTTCGTTATCCCGCATATTTTAGTTCATCACAAAGTTCTAGTAACTTGGTGATAGTGACTAGAGAACTCTGTCAATCACTATCTTATCTGGAAGATTAACTCCCACTTGATTCAAGCGATTGTAGTACCTAGACATTCTGAGCACATGCTCACTAGCCGAGCTATTCTCCTCCATCTTGTAGGCAAAGTACTTGTCAGAGGTCTCATACCTCTTAACATGGGCATGAGTATGAAATACCAAATTCAACTCTTGGCACATCTCATATGCTCCGTGGCGTTCAAAACGTTTTTGAAGTCCCGGTTCTAAGCCGTAAAGCATGGTGCACTAAACTATCAAGTAGTCATCATACTGAGCATGTCAAACGTTCATAACGTTGGCATCTGCTCCTGCAATAGGTTTGTCACCTAGCGGTGCATCAAGGACATAATTCTTCTGTGTAGCAATGAGGATAATCCTCAGATCACGGACCCAGTCCGCATCATTGCTACTATCAACTTTCAACTTAGTTTTCTCTAGGAACATATCAAAAATAAAACAGGGAGCTAAAGGCAAGCTATTGATCTACAACAGGACTAAGTTCATGATAAATTAATTTCAATTAATCATATTACTTAAGAACTCCCACTTAGATAAACATCCCTCGAGTCATCTAAATGATCACGTGATCCATATCAACTAAACCATGTCCAATCATCATGTGAGATGGAGTAGTTTTCAATGGTGAACATATCTATGTTGATCATATCTACTATATGATTCACGTTCGACCTTTCGGTCTCCAGTGTTCCAAGGCCATGTCTGTACATGCTAGGCTCGTCAAGTTTAACCCGAGTATTCTGCATGTGCAAAACTGTCTTGCACCCGCTGTATGTGAATTTAGAGCTTATCACACCCGATCATCACGTGGTGTCTCGACACGACGAACTGTCGCAATGGTGCATACTCAGGGAGAACACTTATACCTTGAAATTTTAGTGAGGGATCATCTTATAATGCTACCGCTGTACTAAGCAAAATAAGATGCATAAAAGATAAACATCACATGCAATCAAAATATGTGACATGATATGGCCATCATCATCTTGTGCCTTTGATCTCCATCTCCAAAGCACCGTCATGATTTTCATCGTCACCGGCTTGACACCTTGATCTCCATCGTAGCATCGTGGTCGTCTCGCCAACTATTGCTTCTACAACTATCGCTAACGCATAGTGATAAAGTAAATCAATTACATGGCGTTTGCATTTCATACAATAAAGAGACAACCATAAGGCTCCTGCCGGTTGCGAGTAACTTTTACAAAACATGTTCATCTCATACAATAACATATATCACATCATGTCTTGACCATATCACATCACAACATGCCCTACAAAAACAAGTTAGACGTCCTCTACTTTGTTGTTGCAACTTTTACGTGGCTGTTACGGGCTTCTAGTAAGAACCGTTCTTACATACGCATCAAAACCACAACGGTGATTTATCAAGTTTGCTGTTTTAACCTTGAACAAAGACCGGCCGCAGTCAAATTCGATTCAACTAAAGTTGGAGAAACAGACACCCACCAGCCACCTTTATGCAAAACTAGTTGCATGTGTGTCGGTGGAACCGGTATCATGAACGTGGTCATGTAAGGTTGGTCCGGTCCGCTTTATCCAACAATACCGCCGAATCAAAATAAGAGGTTGGTGGTAAGCAGTATGACGATCACCGCCCACAACTCTTTGTGTTCTACTCGTGCATATCATCTACGCATTGACCTGGCTCTGATACCACTATTGGGAACGTAGCATGCAATTTCAAAAAAATTCCTACGGTCACGCAAGATCTATCCAGGAGATGCATAGAAACGAGAGAGGGAGATTGTGTCTATGTACCCTCGTAGACCGAAAGTGGAAGTGTTAGGTTAACACGGTTGATGTAGTCGAACGTCTTCGCGATCCAACCGATCAAGTACCGAACGTACGACACCTCCGAGTTCAACACACGTTCAGCTCGATGACGTCCCTCGAACTCTTGATCCAGCAGAGGGTCGAGAGAGAGTTTTGTTAGCACGACGACGTGGTGACAGTGATGTGATCCGCGCAGGGCTTCGCCTAAGCACTACGACGCTATGACCGGAGGAGTAAACTATGGAGGGGGCACCACACACGGCTAAGAGAATAACTGTTGTTCTTCGGGGTGCCCCCGCCCCCGTATATAAAGGAGGGGAGGAGGAGGCCGGCCAGCAAGGGGCGTGCCAAGGGGGAAGTCCTACTAGGACACCACTCCTAGTAGGATTCGCCCCCCTTTTTTCCTTTCTCATGGAGGGGAAAGAGGGAAGGAGAGGGAGAGAGAGAGGGAAAGAGGAAAGGGGGTCGCGCCCCTCCCCCTTGTCCAATTCGGACTCCCTTTGGGGGGAGGGGTGCCACCCTGCAGGCTACCCTCTCTTTCTCCCCTATGGCCCATGAAGGCCCATTACTTCCCCGGGGGGTTCTGGTAACCCCTCGGTACCCCGATAAATATCTGAAACGTCCCGAAACCATTCCTGTGTCTGAATACCTTAGTCCAAAATATCAATCTTTACCTCTCGACTATTTCAAGACTCCTTGTCATGTCCGTGATCTCATCCGGGACTCCGAACAATTTCCGGTCACCAAAACACATAACCCATAATACAAACCGTCATCGAACGTTAAGCGTGCGGACCCTACGGGTTCGAGAACTATGTAGACATGATCGAGACACAGCTCCGGTCAATAACCAACAATGGAACCTGGATGCTCATATTGGTTCCTACATATTCTATGAAGATCTTTATCGGTCAAACTACAATAATAACATACGTTATTCCCTTTGTCATCGGTATGTTACTTGCCCGAGATTCGATCGTCGGTATCCTCATACCTAGTTCAATCTCATTACCGGAAAGTCCCTTTACTCGTTCTGTAATGCATAATCACGTAACTAACTCATTAATCACAATGCTTCCAAGGCTTATAGTGATGTGCATTATCGAGAGGGCCCAGAGATACCTCTCCGGTACTCGGAGTGACAAATCCTAATCTTGATCTATGCCAACCCAACAAACACCTTCGGAGACACCTGTAGAGCATCTTTATAATCACCCAGTTACGTTGTGACGTTTGATAGCACACAAGGTGTTCCTCTGGTATTCGGGAGTTGCATAATCTCATAGTTAGAGGAATATGTATAAGTCATGAAGAAAGCAATAACACTAAAACTGAACGATCAACATGCTAAGCTAACGGATGGGTCTTGTCCATCACATCATTCTGCTAATGATATGATCCCGTTTATCAAATGACAACAGATGTCTATGGTTAGGAAACTTAACCATCTTTGATTAACGAGCTAGTCTAGTAGAGGCTTACAAGGGACACAGTGTTTTGTCTATGTATCTACACATGTATCAAGTTTCCGGTTAATACAATTCTAGCATGAATAATAAACATTTATTATGATATAAGGAAACATAAAATAACAAATTTATTATTGCCTCTAGGGCATATTTCCTTCAGTCGTTTGGCGTTTTCTGGCTGACCAAACATGCAATGCAGTCACGAATCACTAATGTAGTCGTGACCTCATTGTCCGCCCACATATGTTGTTGGATTTTCCTTCGAATGGACACAACTTAGAGAAAACTTAAGCAGGCCGAAGAAAAAAGAGAAGTTGCCAATTGGGCGTACCTATATCTTGCTTACAGCGATATGTACGATGTGCTCTTATAAGGCAGCTCCCAAAGTGTGCCGGCCCAACGTGCGGGAAGTAACTACCTTGTTTGTTTTCCTGTGTTTTATTTTTTATTTATTTTTAGATTTGAAAATATTATAAATACATATTACAACAGACATTTTAAATAATTTTTTTTAGAAATAATAACCAAACTTGTAAAAATTATAAATGTGTATAGGGAAAATGTATACAAAAAATATACAATGTGTATGAAAAAAGTTGATCATGTATTTATAAAATATTAATCAAGTATTTTAAAAATAATAACCAAGCATTTGTAAAATGTTAAATGTGTATATTAAAATATTTTTTGTGTAAATAAAAAAAATCTGTACAAAAAAATGTTGTTCCTGTATTGAAAAAAATGTTGACATGTATAAAAAATATGTTCCTGTTGTAGATTAACACTGTATAATGTATATTCAATAAAAGTGGATATAAATATATATATAAACAAAGTTTATTATGTATTTAAAAAATGTTAAACATGTATAATGAAATGCTCCTGATATATACTCCCTCCGTTCCAAAATATAGCGCGTCTTCGGTTTTCGTGCTTCAACTTTTACCATTAATTTAACTAACGAGACCGACTGTGCCGGACGAAAAAATTATACCAATGAATTCGTATTCAAAAAAAGTTTTCAATTATATAATTTTTGATCCCGCCGCAGTCGGTCTCGTGGGTTAAATTTATGGTCAAAGTTGAACCTCGAAAAGCGTGTGCGCGCTATATTTTGGAACGGAGGGAGTATGAAAAATGTACATCTTGTGGAAATTTGTTTTTCTAGTAAAAAATGCTCACCATGTATTAAACAATATATTAATCTTGTATTTTCAAAATATTAAATGTTTACTAAAAATATATTAGATATATACAAAAAATGTACAACGTGAATGGAAAACTAGATTAAAAAAATTGGTTCTCCGAAAATGTAGCATATGTATATGAAAAATGTTGGATTTGTACCCAAAAAGTTGACATGTGTTGAGAAAAATGAAACCAATGAAAATCAAGGAAGAAATAAAAAAAGTGAATAAAACCGATAAAAAAAATAGAAATAATTAAAAGAGCAAAATAAATCAACGGAAACCAATGGAAAAGATTGGAAACATAGAAAACCGAGAAATAAACAAAGGAAAAAAATATAAACAATAAAACCAAGAAAGAAACAAGGAAAATCGAAGAATAATGAAAAAAGAAAGGAAAGAAAAACAAAACAAAACGGTGAAAACCAAGAAAGAAACAAAGAAAATGAAGAAAAATATACAGAAAAGAAAATGAATGAAAGCCGTGAAAGAAACGAAGAAAACGAGTGAAGAAGTAGAGAAAACCGAATGAGAATCAAAAGAATAAAAGCAAACGAGCAAAGTTAACCCAGGGAACCATCGTGAACGAACAAACATCTCAGGAAAATGGGCCGGTCTGGTATTGTAGCGTTGAGCAGAAACTTCAGGCGTTGTAAGCGAGATATACTTCCCGCGAAATCATTAATTGAGGAGTACTGCTTCCAAAGATCACTCCACCCCCAGGATGCGACAATGTCTGCATGCGCGCCACTTTTCGCAACCTGGGAGTTTTCTCTTTTTTCAAAGATCTGTTTATTCAAAATGTTTTATCTGTTAAACCGTGCGTCCAAATCTCAAATAGTTTTCACCACTGAATTCCTTGCGTCGAGATCTTCAAAACTAGATCCCATCTTGATAGGTTTTGGCAAACTTTTTTCACGAAAAAACAGACAAAAAAACCAGGAGAAGGTTTTTTTCTTTTCCGAAAGAGGCACAACGGGAAAGAAAACCCGTTCCTCTCGCAGAAGCAAAACGGTGGCTCTCGCGAAAGGAAAAAAGAAGGGAAAATGCATTTTTTCCCTTTCCGAGAGGCACGGCCGTGCCTCGCGCGAAAGCAAAACCGTGCCTCTCGTGGAGGCAAAACCGTGCCTCTCACGGACGGAAAAAAAAGGAAAATGTGTTCATTTTTCCGTTTTCGAGAGGCACGGCCGTGCCTCTCACGAAAGCAAAAGCGTGCCTTTCTAAGAAGAAAAAACCGTGCCTCGCGCGGAATAAAAGATAACAATTTTTTTCCGAGAGGCACGGCCGTGCCTCTCGCAAAGCTAAATCGCGCCTCTCGCGAGAGAAAGAAAAAGAAAAAGAAAACACATTTTTTTGCCCCCAAAGAGCAACATAAATGGGCCAGCACCGATGGGCCCCGTTTCCTAATATTTTTGCTCGAGTGTTTGAATAAAATATATTAATTAATATTTTTAAGGAAAATTATTATGAAAATCATTTACTAACATAGTATATTAAACAAACTTTAATAGATCAATCAAAAATATTATGACTGTTTTCAATATGTTTATGCAGTTCAGAAAATTGTGTTCAACATAGTAATTGTACATGATGATGGAGATTTCACATTGAGCTAAAGTAGTAAACTTGGGAGGGCCTGATGAAGGCATGTAGCTTTCAGTTTTACGAGGGATCATTGTCTGTTCCTGTGGTTTCACATTTTAATACAACATAATTTGTCCAGTTAAGCAATAAAGTCAGACCCTCTACACAATGTAGAAAAAAGAGGCCCAAAATACTAAATTACAAAGTTGAAAGACGGTCACACTAGTGGTTATTATGCGACAAACGCATAAAGGTCTTTTCAGAAACCATCTGCTATCATCGTCGCCATCGGTCGGGCTTTGCCGATGCACCTTTCTCCCACTTGGCAATTTAGCGAGCACTCATGTCTACAGTGGACATGGCAGAAAATTTAGACCGAGCTGGTGGCTAGATCTCTAACCTCCAGATGTCATCATACGATCATTGTTGTCAAAAGAAGTCCACTTCGTTGTCAAACTAATAAATATAGCGTCTTTTCAATTTTTCTTTGCTTAATTTGGATGCAAACGATTTCCCATTGATGCGTGCTGACGTGCAAGAAAGACTAAGCACAGATCTTCACAATGATTCACACCAAACAAATTAAATACGAAGGTCGATGATCTGAAATCAACGTCCGGATAATCGTACATGCGTAGGTATAGTTATGTGTTTCCATTAGTAACGTGGCTCTCTCTTGCACACACAAGTAGCGTATGAGAGTGTAGTGATTAAAGAACATTTATACAAAAATTTACCCAGTTTTTGGAAAGCTAAATCTACCCAGCTTAAACTCATGGTGTATGTGCTTACGGCTACTGCGTTCCTTTTGCATAAGCAAGCATTGAAGATAGACAAAGCATGTGTTGAAATTGTGTCGAATATTTGTAGAAGGTAGGTTGTAGTTGGATTTGGATTGTGTGTACATAGGGTATGGAGGCATGTTGGAGTAGGACACTCGTATATCCCGGATCTCTTATATATAATGTAAGGGTAGACAAACAATATAAACTATGTCAACAAATAGCACCGACACGCATGGACCGGTGGCTTGTGCTGGCGCCCTGGCGGCTATGGTGCGTTATTGTGGTCGTGTCAAGGGGAGGAGCGCCTATAATCTTGCCTTGGAGATGTGGCCATATTTGTGAACCTTGTTAACAAATTTGGTGGCGTATCTTGTGTGATTGCTTAATGCTAGGCAGATGTCCTACACGCCTCAGCGGCTCAGATTAATTCTAACAGCATGCACGTCTCGATCCGATCTCGATATCTCATGTACGTACGTTAACGTTCGTACTACGCCCATCTTGTTTGATGCAATGCACGTATAGGATAGCTTCTTCACAGCATGCTTGCATGCACATCTACGTACGCTAACCAATTCTAATCAATAACATCACGAGCGAATCGTACTCCTACACAGAGTACGTACTGGCCGGGGCACGGAACGGTTTATTTATTCGTGGCCGGACATGGTGGCTGGGACTAGCCATATTCAGCTATGTCACCATCCAAGCTAGGATCGATCAAAGTACGTAATACAACCTTGCATCTTACCTTTAATTAATTCTGGTTGGTGATATCTGACATAGTATATGCATGCACACATGTGACCACACAAAAAGAGCAACGGATATGATCATTTTCTATAAATAAAGACTTTTGCACGGAGCGTCTTAACTCTGCTGTCGGTGTTTTGATCGCCACGGATTGGCTGTACGGATTAGTTAACTGGGTCCGGAGGAGAAGTAAAACGTACGCATTGCCGAATTTCTTTTTCTCTGCCCATATTCGTCACAATTCACAGCAGCAGGACACGGTAAACATATATAAGCATCCATATTAGCCAATCTCTGGCTAGCTAACCATGCAAACAGCTCAAAGGATATACAACTATACAACCAACCTGTAGGTAAACCTAACGGTCAACATAACAGTGTTGACTTTTATGCCACGTGGGCCTGACAGGTGGGCCACAACTATCAAAAAATGGTTTAAAATTTAAACACTCGGTCATTTGGGTTTTTTGAAACAGCCGACCCTAGGCTTGGTAGTTATCAAAGAAAAAAAATCCGGTATTTTTTGGAACTCTACCCCGAATTATAATAGTTTTGTACTATTTACTCCGAATTGAGGATAGCTCAAATGGTTATGCTCCTTGTGGTGGAACCAACCGATCAATGTTCAAGTCCTAGACTTGGCACTGGAGCTCGCATTTCTCAGGGATGACTTCATCAATCTATTTTTTTTTAAACTATCACCGGGGGGAGGGCTTGGGGGGCAAGGCTCCCCATCTGAATATATTAAAAAAAAAGTAACAACAGAGTTAGGTGAAGCGAGAGGAAAAAAACTCCCGCAACAAGTCGACCTGTATTTTTTGATCCGTCTTTTTGAAACGGTGAGTCCGTAGAGTGAGGTCCGAGATTATATAGCGGATTACATCAACGGGAGAGATGTGTTCATCCCTAAAAGTAGCAGCATTTTGAGCATCCCAAATCTTCCACAAGACTAGAAGGAGAACCAATAGCTAGACAGAAGTGGGCAGCCACGGCCGGCACGACGAGGACCACAACTCTGACAGTGGTGATGAAACCGGTGATAGACCAAGAGCGTCCAGATAGCAGCGGAGTCTGGACAGTTGAAAAACAGGTGAGCCCTGTTTTCCGGTGCATAGTGGCATCTTAGGGCATGACGGGAAGTCGAGGATGGTCCAGCGGTGGAGGTTTGCCCGTGTGTTCAGCCTGTCCAGATATAACAACCAACCAAACACCCGGGCCCTGCTGGGCACTCTAGCGTCCCAAATGAGCGCTAGGTTGGGATCCACTGACTGGGAGGCAAGGGCATCATAGGCCCCCTTTGTCGAGAAAGCATCCCCGCTAAGCAAGGAGTGCTGGTCCGGATCTCCAGAGAGATGAACAACAAAAATCTCAAGGAAGCAAGTTCGTTGAAAGCGGTTAATGTTAGCCGGCTATGTAAGGCCAGATTCCCATCCATCAACACCTTTTGAACTAACATGTTCGATTTCATGTAGTGAGTAAATAAAGCTGGGAAGTAAGTGGAGAGGGGTTCAGAAGTTAACCATTTCGATCTAGCCGAAGGAAAGTGGATGAACCATCACCTAACTTAACCTGAGAGATATCTCTAAGAGTGTGTAGGTGTCGAAAAAGTGCTTTACCAAGGAAGGAGGCATTTCGACCTAAGCGATATGTAGTGGAAAGTGGTTAAGGATCCAATCTTTCCAAGGTAAAGGTGGGTAGTGGAGGAATTTGGTTGCAAATTTCAACATAAGGCAAAACATTTGTGCATGTAAGTTTTTAACACCTAGACCACCTGCTAGTTTAGGGTATACAAACCCTGTCCCACGCTACTAGGCACATGGCGCCAAAGAAGGAGTCCTCATTAGCCCAAAAGAAAATATGCCTACGCTTATTTATATCCTCCAGAACGCTAATTGGGAGGGAGAAACACATAATGAAATAAGTGGGAAAGCTGTCTAGAACAACCGAGAGTAAGACAAGTCTACCACCACGAGAGAGTAGAAGGACACGCCAACCAGCAAGGTAGGTATCACAGCGGTCAATTATGGGTTGGAACGCCGAGGTCAGTAGTTTGTGCGGGGAGAGAGGGAGGTGTAGAAGTGCATGCTCTAGCCAATGCAACCAAACAACCGATCTGATGGAAGAGACTAGGCAATACATTTATAAACATGGACCGAAAGTGGCCTGTAATTTAATTACGCCAGCCGAGTCTTGAACTCAAAACCTCTTTGGTTGGAACGCCGAGGTCGGTAGTTTGTGCGGGGAGAGAGGGAGGTGTAGAAGTGCATGCTCTAACCAATGCAACCAAATAACCGATCTGATGGAAGAGACTAGGCAATACATTTATAAACATGGACCGAAAGTGGCCTGCAATTTAATTGCGCTAGCCGAGTCTTGAACACAAAACCTCTTTGGTTCCGATACCATGTAGAAGTGCATGCTCTACCCAATTTAATCAAAAGACCGATTTGATGAAAGAGACTAGGCAATACATATATACGTCAACAGGAGGCCTAGATATTTCTATGAAAAAAACGGCTACTGAGGTGGAGAGAGTTGCCACCATGGAAGCTGCTAGGACCGGGTCAATGTTAAGGGGGACGAACGTAGTTTTTGAAAAATTAATGGAAAGACCAGTGGCGCTAGAGAAGTCGTCCAAGATGGCTCAGTATCTTGGAGGTTCCTATGGGAATAAGAATGAGTGTATGTACTACCAGGTACTCCCTCCGTCCGGAAATACTTGTCATTGAAATGGATGTATCTAGATGTATTCTAGTTCTAAATACATTCATTTTCATCCATTTTGATGACAAGTAATTCCGGACGGAGGGAGTATATATTAGCGTACACACGTATGTACTCATTTAGTCCAGGCACTGAGGCACACCTCACGACTCGGGGTTTTAAGAAGATCACGCAAGTTCAATGCATGTGTACCTAGCAAGGTAATGAATGAGGAGGAAGTGCATTGATGAACCCGAATACATATGATCTCACTTAAAAAAAATACATTTTCAAATGCTAAAAGAAATCTGAAAAAGGTTGAACGGATACTTCTTTATGTTTTATGTGCATGCATAAAGTTTCATGGAAAACTAACCTTTTTTTGGCCTGTGCAGAATTAAAAAAACAAAAAATATGTTGTAAACATCTATTTAGAAGCAGTGAAATTTGTCTTTTTACGGAGACAAAACGAAAAGACTTTTTCCAGAAAACTTTATGCCGCGTACACACATTTGTGAGCATGTATGAGTGGAATTTTCTTTTGAATTTTTTGACATTTTAAACATGTTTAAAATGCATTTTTCAAAAAGTGGGTGCATATGCACATGGGTTTAGGACGTGCCGACTCAATGAATGAGGCCCAATACAACTCCAGTCTGTTCTCACAGGCTAGCCGAGCAATCGACCTATATTTACTTGCGCACCGGTCACTGAAGTAGCTGGCACATCGATCGGCAGTTGCTGCACGCAGTCACTACACCTTGTACGGTCGATATGGATGCAATGCAAGAGATCAAGCAAGCTGGAGACTAGAGCACTGCTGCACGCACCGACGCACGGCGGTTTCATTATTCAATGCCCGTGTCTACTTCTAACCAGCTACTTTCAGATCTGGCGCCCCAATTCTTTTCCTTCTTGCACGTATCCGTTCAATTTAATATAACCTGACGTGCAAGCAAGATGCTAGTCGACGGAAAATGAACCGTATGCAATTGAAAAAAGAAAAATAATTCCGACGTGGAGTTTCTACACCTGGGCACAAATGCTTCTGGTGTGAACCATAACATTTAAAAAATAGAAAAAATAATCAAAAAATTCTGAATTTTTTTGGCGGCATACTTTATGAAATGTTTGTTGTTTGTGCAAAATTTCATCACAAAATCACATTGGTGTAAGGCGTGGTAAAAATAAAATAAAATCGATGCTCTAAAAATGTTACTTTCAAGCGCATTTATCTCTTTGGTTTATAGAGGACAAACATATTGGAGTAATAATATAACAACTAAACCAAAATATATATGATTTTATTGTATTTAATTATTGTATATTTGTAAAATATTTCTTAAATATAGATAACAAATAATAATGAAAAATCTCATGCACATGCTGCATTTGATTATTGTGGAGTTGTAAAATATTTCTTACATATAAATAGCATATAAGAATGGAAATTCTCATACATGTTTGGTGTACCTTTTCTCATGCATTTTGCATGCTGAGATGACATACTTGCATGTTGAGAGAAAAATAGACTAGTGGAGACTAGCTATTTAGATATACAAAATACAAGACATGTCGAACGCAAAAAGAAATTAATGCAAATTAATTAAACTATTTTTCATTATTGCTGGAGTATAGTGTTGGCACTAACTTTCTCTTAGTGCAGACTGAGTAAATTAGTTGGTGCGTGCAGTTCAATAATTATTGTAGAAATGGGGAAGACTACCCAAATTATGAATAAAGCACGTCTCTCTCTCTATTTGCAGACATTAAAATGTATTTTTTGGCATTACAGTCGTTATTTAAAAACCTACTTTTTGTTAAATCACAGCACTTCATTGAATTGAAAGCTGGCTACAAATTAACTGTAACAAATTTTCTGATGTACCGGTAATTAGTTTCACTGAGAAAAAGTTTATTTAATCTTGAATATCACACTACATTCAAACTAAATTCAAGTGTGGCCAAAATTTGTTTGGATTATAATATTTGGATTCTTTGTGAGCCTAATATGTGTCCATTTTGGAAATTTAAACCATGTGTGTTTCTATTTCAATATATCAGTTAAATCTTACTGACTAAGCCTAATGAGACACAATGGTAAATTGCCCTATTACTAATTGATCCGTGGGATACAATTTAGACTTACTGATTAGTACTCTCTCGTCTCATATTATAATATGTTTATGCAAGCTAAAATAGTTTACAAAAACATCTTATATTCTAAAAGGGAGGGAGTAAAAGAAATGGCCGAAATAAACTATTTTTCTTTGCTGAACGCATCACAGTTTAGTTCCTCCTGCTAAGACCCTCTCAGTCCACACGAGCGCCTGACACAAATGGTAGTATGGTGGTTGACAATTCGACATCGCTATCCGACCCTATTTTGAAGAAGTGTTAGAGAATGTTTAATAGCCTATCCAACTATCTGCTATATGGAATTATCATGTCATCTATAATCAAACTAATAGACAACACGTATAACTTATTAACGTATGACTTATCATACACTCTCACAATATTTCTGTTAATCTACAACCGGTCTTCCTTCTCTCTCATCCAACTCAGCAAAAAATAGTTGTATAATCCTTTATAGCCTACTGACTGTATCTTATTAGACTTGAGCATCGATGCATCGTCCTCATAAAACCGCATGCAATTAACTTCATCACGTGTTTATGGATCAGCTACGATCGATCACATCCCCCTTACGCTACACTGCACTATAAATACATGCGCTGCATGCTTTGCCTTCTCATCCTCAGCTACTTCACCACAGTGCTAACTACCTAGCGCTGCACCAACTAACCAGTAGTCAACTAAGCAGCACTTGACCATGGCGCACAAGCAGCTACCTACCGTCCTCCTCGCCGTCTGCGCCACCTTCCTGGCCCTTGCCGCGCCGTTGCTCGCCGGCGACCCCGACATGCTCCAGGACTTCTGCGTCGCCGACTACAAATCCCTCGACGGCCGTAAGTTGTGCTAGCTCTTCCATCCATAGTTCGCGTGCACGTGTATAGATCATGCCTGAATAGATAGTAAATGTATGTGTGCAGCACTGCGGCTGAACGGGTTCCCGTGCAAGAGGCCGGAGAACGTGACGGCGGACGACTTCTTCTCCTCCGCGCTGGCACTCCCGGGCAACACCGGCAACCCGGTCGGCTCTGCGGTGACGGCGGCGAACGTGGAGAAGCTCCCGGGGCTCAACACGCTGGGCATCTCCATGTCCCGCGTGGACTACGCGCCCTGGGGCGTGAACCCGCCGCACACCCACCCACGTGCCACTGAGATCATCTACGTGCTTGAGGGCTCCCTTGACGTCGGCTTCGTCACCACTGCCGGCAAGCTCTTCGCCCGCACCGTCTGCAAGGGTGAGCTTTTCGTCTTCCCCCGCGGCCTCGTCCACTACCAGAAGAACAACGGCGGCGCGCCAGCCGCCGCCATCTCGGCCTTCAACAGCCAGCTTCCGGGCACGCAGTCCCTCGCCCTAGCGATGTTCGCAGCCTCACCACCGGTTCCTACCGACGTGCTGGCCAGGGCGCTCCAGATCGACGGCGGCCTGGTGGAGGCCATCAAGTCCAAGTTCCCGCCAAAGTAACTTGCCTTGCATTTGCATGCATGAGGTTGGTTGGGTCTGTTCTACGTACGTGCGTACGTGCTGCTAATAATGACGACGGTGTCAATTCATTTGCTTGACAGTATCTTTTGTACCATACTCTGATCGATTCCTTTGTGTCGGTGCATGTTTAGTGAAGGGTGTCGCCGGTTTTACTGTTAATTGTTGCTTTTTGTTCACGAACGACCTACCGGTGATTGATTTGTATGTGTCCATTATTACTGAAAATGAATGTGCCTGATTGCTTTAATTGTCATGATTTTTTTTTGTGAAAACGAACATATCTATTATAAAGTTTCATTCATTGGAAGTAGAAAACACCTCAAACGTAATAATAATTACGTCAAGGATTATGAACCATCGAACGACCATTGCCGCTGCCAGAACGAGCCGGAGACGCACCCTTGTCGTGCTCCTATACAGGGGCCGTCCTGACCGTGACGATGACAGACGAGAATTCTTCATCCACGTGCCCCTAAGGACCAGTGCCCCGAAGCCGCAGTCGTCGCCGTTGAATCCTTGAATCGATCTGAAGAAATTTACATCAAATATCATCATTGCGTATGCACGGCAAGAAACTCTAATCTGGCCGCACGAGGAGCTATCAGGAATCTATGCTAGAGCCCCGTCTAATGCATCATGATGAGTGAACTTGGGAAGGACCAGAGCCCGGAAGACTAACTCGAAGAAGATGCGTCATCCATCTAAGCGTCAATCCTGCAAGGACTAATACCTACTAGCTGGAGCCGAGGCACCAGGAAATCCCTCTCCGCCACCGGTCGCCGGAGTGGCAGGCGGAGGGGAGGAGAATCCACGGGCTCGCCGACGGAGATCCAGGGGAGAAAGGCTTTACCTAGTGATGTACAAGCCACGTGATAAAGAAGAAACTGCATGCAGCTGTACAATTTTATTATGTGTCATTCTCTGACATTGATATATAAATTGAATGCGTGATAGTTTGCATAGACAACACGATCATGATTTGCACCGACAGTTTTCGTATCAAGCAACACTGCTTGGCCCGAAAAAGAAGTAACACTGCTCACTGTCGCACCTCTCACGTACATCCCTGAGTATGGCTGGCTCTACCAACCTCTCACGTACACGAAGCTGTGAACCTTCCTCTTCTCTCACGCCTAGTTGGTTTGAGTATGGCTGGCTCTGCCAACCTCTCACGTACACGAAGCTGTGAACCTTCCTCTTCTCTCACGCCTAATTGGTTTGAGTATGGCTGGCTCTGCTAACCTCTCACGTACACGAAGCTGTGAACCTTCCTCTTCTCTCACGCCTAATTGGTTAACTAACTTGGTCACATGATCAACCGATCCGGCCATCTATCACGCCATCGTCAAGTTAATTAGAGTACCTACTTTCGGTCGATGTCATCTACAGATACCGCCTCCCAATGCTCCCCTCTCCATCAAACCGAAAGTTCCTGACCGAGTTAACCACCTGCAGCCAGCTCACGCAGCTACTAACCACATAGATCAAGGACACCGCCGATTAACAAGGAATCGTCGTGGCCAAGCTCCCTGCTGGGCAATTTTTTGGTCATGTAACGAGAAGACTTGGACAAAGCAAGACAGAGAGTCGAGGCTCCTAGTGGAAAGAATGCTGCGGCTGCTAGGTAAGAGATGGAGAGAAAAACTATATTAGCACAAACAGATGAAACTATTTTTTAAAGAAGACACATTTGGAAACAAGAGTAAAAGGGTGTAGTTTTTTTTTCCAAAGGGAGGATTATCCTGGCCTCTGCATCAAGCGATGGACACAACCATTTTATTAAATAAAATATCAAACAAAGTACGCATATCATCTCACGTTCTCAAGCAAGCTCAAAAAATTAGTAAAAAGCCACAACCGGCATAAATATGACAAGATCACTAAATACCTATCCTATTATTGAACCGTGATCCAAACCGGTTGTACATAGCCCATGCTACCGTCTCCCAGCGGTTGCACCCAAAGACCAAATGCTCTCTGGCTTCCGCACAATTGAGTAACGACCACGTATGAATCTATCCAGATGCCTGAAAGATAGCCTGCTAAAAGTTTGTGATATTGGTTCGGTTAAACGTAACATTACTCCGACAGTTCCAAATGGCCCAAAGTAATAGACAAGCTCCAACTCAAATTTGTGCCGATGTATTGGACTCTACTCCATTTAGCCAGGTCCAAATAAGACGGAAATATATTGGGTGGACTGACATTGAAGAAACATGTATTGTACGTCACAATAACCTGGCTAGTGGGCATTTGAGAAAAAAAGATGTTGGATTGTTTCATCCTGGTCACAAAAACATCAACAATTACTACCTTACCATCTACGTTTCGCCAAGTTGTCCTTAGTTAAAATCACCCCCTTATGCACAGACCACATAAATACCTTTGTTTTTAATGACACCTTATAATTTTCCAATTATGAAGTGACTTTGGCATTGGTCCAATGCTAATCACATCTACATATATAGATTTTACTGAGAACACATCAGAAATCGAGAGTTTATAATGTAGAGTATCTGGCACATCGGACAACTGAAGTTTATAATGTAGAGTATCCAGAGTCATTATGTGATACTCCGACAAGTGAAGTTTCACGGTAGGAGCACGAAGGGTAGCATCACAGTCAAAGAAATGATGGGGCTGGGCACGCAGGGCAGGAAGCAGTAATATATTCATTTTCCCAGTTTCTTTGGGGAAGATCATAATTGGGTGTTGTGAAGGTCGACATTTTACCGACTTCTGTAGTTCTGAAGAAATTGTGGGCTATTGTTGGTTCATCTTTAGGTACAAAATTGCGAATTACATTTACAAGACAATGATGATTTGTAAATAATCCAATCTTGACCATCGTTTTTTTTTCAGAAAAGGAAAAATAGCATGATTCGCCACCCCCACGCGGCCAAGCGGAAAGCCAAGAGGCTGAGTCGTCAAGAGGAGACCCCACATCCACTTGCAGCATGACAACACAATTTCAGTAGGTATATCTATATTTGATATGAATATTGGCTTCGATGCACTTTAAGTGTTTGTTGGTAATATTATATAAATATACCTACATATGTTGTTTATTTATTTTAATATCTATATTAAGGGGCCTCAGGTTTAGTGGCAATATTTTTTATATCCATTTTTTTGCAACTTTTATATACATACATATGTTAGTTATTGTTTTAATATTTATATTAAGGGGCCTTAGGTTCTAGTTTTGCCCTAGGCCCCGAAAATCCTGGGACCGGCCCTGAATCTGAGATGACGATGTATGGCCGTCTTGATTGGTTTTTTAGAGGAATGTTACTACTTTGGGTTTCTCTGCTATCATGGTGAATTTGATCATGGAATGCATTACCTCTGTCAAGATTTTCAGGTGTTTAATGGCCAACTGTTGGGCTCCCTTTCCACCAGTGTGAAGTATTTGTGAAGTTGATCCATTATAACCCTATCTTTTTCTATTAATTTGTGGTTGTTGTGTTCTATGATGTTGTTGCAAGTTAGTCACTTCAAGAGTTTAAGAGTTGCAGACAAGTTCTAGAGATCCCGTACCATCTCTTTGTGGAAGAAACCCTTCTTTTTATTCAATCGAAACAAAGTTCTCAAACTCACTTTCAGGGGGGCATAAAATTTTCAAACTTTAGCCATCCCTAGTACCCATTACTATAAATGCAGTTACACATCATCATTTTGCATAGGCCACTGGACACACAAGACAAAGGAAACACCATTGCAAGTTTGTGACTCACACATCCATGTTGGTCAAGAGATGCACTGAAATCTTATAAAGCAATACAATTAATTTTACTAGTCGTCAACCCGTGCATTTGCACGGGCCAGCATTATACATAACTAAAGACATTGACTCTACTTGCAATTTTTGGGACGGGAAATATGCACAGAAAAATCAAGTTTATTTTGTGATATATATATAATTTAAATTGTATTCCTTCAATCCATCATAATTATCTAATAAAATGCATGTTGGGAATTGAAAACATTGTTCTGTTCTATGAGGCTCAGTTAAAAGTGGATAAATTGTGTTTTGATTTGTCTATTGTATAATTAGGTGTGTGAAATTGACAATCAACGTATGAAAAGAGTGGTTCAAAGAAACATTAATATAGACAAAATGTTGTTGGGGGAAAATGGGGGCATGAGAATCCACGGTGACAAACCGAGGCTAGATCTTGTTGGTTTTACTAATAGCTGGGATGTTCATTGACGTAAGCTTCTCCGTGTGGAATCAAACGTGTATAGAGAAATATAATTGTACAAATTTGATAAAACTCGCCAACGTGTAGATTTATATGATAAATTTGATTATATAAGTGACCAGAACTCTAGTGATTTGGAGAACAAATAGATGCATCTAGGATGCTAAAATCTATACTTCAAATGTGTGGTCACTCAGGTCTACCAACATCAACCAATTATGTTATGTACCGGAAGTTTTAACCATTGAGTAGTGTCCAAGAAGTCCTCTAGATTTTTCAAACAGAAATATGATTTAGAAATAAACATGTAGGTGTGAAGATTCAACCCAAGAGTTTTCTTGGTAAGTGCAAAACATTCACACGAGAACAACTACATGTACGTGATGTCAAAATCTCTGGTGCAAGCCTTCAGCATAGTCGTAGTTACATACAAAGAAGGAAGCTGGTCAAATTCAGTTAAAAACCGATACTTTATCTATAATATTGTATTACATAATTTCATTGGTTGATCAACTAACTATGTGAAGTGCATAATTAATTATAGAAGCTGAATAGGTGAACATCATATTTGAATTTTTTTACATGTAGTAATCTTTCCCCTTTTCCCTCGCAGAGATGACACAAAAAGCTCAGCAATTCCTTCTTGAAATTAAAGAAGAAGAATCAAGAATCCCAATGGACTGAAGTTGTTATGTGATAAAACAAAGAGTAAGCACTGGATTAACGGTTGATGCTTCTAAAAACTTGAGGTATCCGAAACAAAACACATGAATATGTGACATAGTTGGCCTAATTTGATAATAGAGCCAGTTATCCTTATTTTGTTTTCTATCTGTAAAATATATATTGCAGAAATCCAACATATACAAAAAATCATATAAGGTATATGGTCATGAAACAATTTATTTTGTAATTAATATATATTACATGTGTTTATTTGTCTACCATCAAGAATGTAAAAAAACTGTTTGCTTCCTCTTCTGTTGACGACGAAGAAATAAAGCAGCCATAAAAGCATCTTTTTTGCTAAATGATGAAATAAGGAACACTACTTAGAAAACATTTGAAAAATCTAGCTACTACGAATTAATAGATGATAACACAACCACATCATAATCACCGGAAAATGAAAAGTCAAAAAGGCCCATAATAGTAGGAGGAAAATAATATGGACCATTGATTTAATGAGCCCAAGTTGTTGACATAAGCTTGTCCGTGCGGAATCAATCATTTATAGAGAAATATAATTTTAGAAATTCGATAAAAATTGGCCAACCTGTAGATTTAATTATAATTTAATTGTAGACGTGACCTAAACTCAAGTAATTTGGAGAAGAAATAGATGTGATCTTGGATGCTAAATCTATACCGCAAATGTGTGGTCACTGAGGTCTACCAACATCGACCAATTATGGTATACGCCAAAAGTTTTAACCATTGAGTAATGTGCAAGAAGTTCTATGGTTTTTACAAACAGAAATATGATTTAGAAATTTAACGCCGAATACTATATACTCCATTTCAGATAAACTAACTTTAAGTAATGCATAATTCTATGAATATATCAACCTCATATTCAAAGATTTTACAAGTAGTATTCTTGCCCCTTCTCCGATGTAGAGAACACAAACACCTCAACAATTCCTCCCTGAAATTAAAGAGGAGAAATCAAGAATCTCAATGGATGGAAGTTGTTCCGCGATAAAACAAAGAGTAAGCACCGGATTAATGGTTGATGATTCCAATCAAACTTGAGGTCTCCGAAACCAAACACATGGATGCGTGACATGGTTGGCCGAATACGATATTGTAGTCACTTATCCTTTTTACTTTTCTATCTGAACAAAAAATCTTCCACATAACTAATATACAAACAATAATGCAGAAAAGGCACACAGTCATGAAACACTTTATTGTGTAATTTCATTTATATTATGGAAGTTCATTCGTCTACCATATAGAATGTAAAAATGTGTTTGCTTCCTCTATTTTTACGAAAAATAAATCAAGCAGCCACAAAAGCAAATAAATTTTGTTCTAATAAAAAATGGTGAACACTACTTAGAAAGCATTTGGAAAAAAATCCAGCTACTACATACTCCCTCCGTTACTAAATAATTGTCTTTCTAGCCATCTCAAATGGAGTATAACATATGGATGTATGTAGACATGTTTTAAAGTGTAGATTCACTCATTTTGCTCCGTATGTAGTCACTTGTTGAAATCTCTAGAAAGACAATTATTTAGGAACGGAGGGAGTAGATGATAACATAACCACATCATTCACATTCTTACACTTTTGGAAGCCTATTTGCATTTATTTTCTATCATATTGTAGATATCCATCCTATACAGCAACAAAGGAATAGAACATGAGAAAATTAAGATCGTACCTTGAATTTGCTCGGCTACTTGCAGTGCACCGTGAGCATGTGTGAGGGCAAGGTCGCCATCTTGTCCCACCGGGGCTCCCAGGCCCAAGCCGGTGTGCAGCCCTGCACCGACGTATGATACGTCGTCCCTAGAACTGGTGTGTTTTGCTGCCGGACAAAAGTGTAGGCCGAGCTGTCCAACAAAATCAATTAGCCCAGGCTATTGTAACTCCGTTTGTTTCCGGCCGGTTGAAAAGGTAGCTAGTATTAGATGGAGCCGATCAGCGGCTTGCCTCAAAGCGTATACTTGTACGCCCCAACAAATTAAGCCAAGCATGTATTTTTTTAAATAGCCAAGCATATATGGCCTACCTCAAAGCAAGATCGTATGTCTGTGTCCCAAAATAAATCAAGCATGTACATGCTCTTGCGCCGGCGCTGTCGTCGAGCAGCTGTGCATGTAGTCTTGATTAGAGGCCTTCAGATTAGACGCCAACATCATGCAACACGATGTGAAAGGCCAGCATGCAGTCCTGCATGGGAGGCAATCCAGTCCAGGATGCAGTTTATTTATAACTACCCTACGTTGTTTTTTCTTAGATTACAAGGATTACATCGGTTGATTTGCACCGTTATAACTCGGTCCCATCAGACGGACGGCCCGTAGTTTCTAATTAACATGGTAATTTGCCCGTTCTAATTAACGTGGTAATTTCTGGGGAGTCTGTAATTAGTATAGGTATAGATAGATAGATAGATAAATATATAGATAGATAGATTTCTCCTATCAAACTATTCTGTGTTAAGTTCTTGCTTACACCAGTGCCTTCCGTGTGCTCTCGTCTTTATAAAAGTGGACACATGCAAATAACTTCTATGGAAACCTTGATACCACTAGTCCCAAAGCCTCCTCCATGCCGCCGCCTCGGCTCCCTCCTCTCCCCCACCTGACAGTCTTGTCGGTAGCAAGAGGAGTGGGCACTCGTCCCTATCCTTTTTTTCTCTTAGTTGTAGTGGGTGTCTACTTCCCCTAGGTTTTGGTTTCCTGGTGACATCAGCGAGGCGGTGGTGGCGATGGCATTGAAATAAGGTATCTCCAGCCTCTCCCTACCTCAGCAACGTACGACCCAGCACCGACTAGGGCCTGTGAGGGTAGGCGCTGTAAGATCGGTCGGCTCTATTCGGATTTTGGAAGTTGGTCTATCACTCAAGGTTCAAGGGGGTTAGGTGGTTGGATCTTGGTGTCGTGACTTCGACATCTTTTTCTAATTTTTTCGTCGACACGGTCTAATTTCTCCAACCCTCGGGACCGGTGGTTAGAAGGAAATCCGCCCAGAGGTAGGAAAAAAAATCCCCCAAAAAGGAAACAAATCAATCTGTACGAATGATAGGAGCTTATCACGCAAAGTAGCTACAACCCAAATCGGTGGAAAAATCTACGGAAATGTTAACGCCCACACGTGTGGGCGTTTGCATCTCGCCCACACGCGTGGATCCACGTCCGTTCGTGAGCGCACGAATATTGGCTTGTTTCTAGTGCCACGTAGGACTGGCCTGGTGTGTGGGCGTTCACCCGGTCGCCCACACGGCCGTTTCACCACACAGGAGGGGCTGGTGTGTGGGTGTTCGGCAGTTCGCCGACACGCCACTTTGCACGCACACACAAGGGCTAGTGTGTGGGCATTTGCCATCTCGCCCACACGCCCGTCTCCTCTCCCACACCCAAGCTGCTAGTTGCCATGTGTTTTGCAGTGCACATGGCAACTGCCCCTAGTGTGCTTTATAAGCAGGTGGCAACTCTCTTTTTTTACCCGAGTTTGTCATGTGTTTTGCAGGGTACACGACAACTGCCTAGTGTGCACGTAAGCAGATGGCAACTCTCTTTTACCGAGTTGAGAGTTGCCATATGTTTTTGCATGGTACATGTCAACTGCCCTAACGTGCATGTACATGGCAACTGCCCTAGCGTGCACGTAAGCAGATGGCAACTCTTCTTTTTTACAGGGCAACTGCCCTGGCATGCTTGTGAGCACATGACAACTCTCTCAACTGCCTAGTGTTAGTATGTGGCAACTCCTAAAGTTATGAAATTATGGCAACTACATTAGATTAGACCATACATGGCAACTGCAGTTGAGCAACCATGGCAACTGCAGTTGTCCGACATGGCAACCGTATTTCAACGACATGGCAACTGCAGTTAAACGAACATGGACGAGGGTCTGTACCATGGCAACTGCGGGCGCGCGGTGTCCGTCACGCGTGGCGTGCGGGACCAGGAGTTACGAGGCCTGACATACGGGCGTGTGGGCGATAGTTGTTTTGCCCACACGTAGGGGTGTGGGCTGTTTCTTTTATACACCACACAAAATATGTGGGCGGACTTCCTAACGCCCACACATGTGGCACTTATCGGCGTCCAAAATCTAAGAAAATGAGAAGGGTAAAGGTGACAAACCTCGGTGGAGAATGAAATCCGCGCAAAAAAGGAGAGAAATCAATGTGTTCCAAAGATTAGGAGCTTAATTACCTTATTTGAATTAGCGTACAACTAGCAGGATGTGTCCTAAACCCCTTCAAAAGATCGCAGTCCCTCACATTCATTGTCGACCGACCCAGTCGTGAAGATCAAGAAAACGCGGAGTGCTCGCCACTGCCGTCGATGGGCGACCACTACGGGACGGTGGGGCTCGGGCGCGACGCCAGCAAGGCCGACATCAAGAACGCCTTCTTCCGCCTCGCCCACCGGTACCACCCTGACCACCACACCCACGCCGGCGCCAGAGCCGAGGCCGCGGCCCGCTTCCGCCAGGCCAAAGAAGCCTACGATGTCCTCTCCGATGAACGCCGCCGCGCCGACTACGATCGCTCATTCCGCTCCTCGTCCTCGACTTCGAGCGGCCACGGGCAACAGGGACAAGGTGGGAACTCTTCCTCCTCGTCATCGTCAGGCTCGTCGTCCTCTTCCTCGTCTTCAAACGGGAAGAGGCGCCGGGCTGGTACCTCAGGCTCGTCCTCCTCCACGTCTTCGAGTGGTCACAAGAAAGGTGACACCTCAGGATCATCCTCCTCCTCTTCGTCTTCAAGTGACCACGGGAACCGGCGGCGAGGTGGCACGTCAGGCTCCACCACCTCCTCCTCGTCTGCTAAGAACCGTCGCGGACGCAGGGGCACCACCTCCTCGGCTTCGACTGGGCAAGGTTTTCTTCGTCCGAGAGCCGTTGTAGCTGTTTTAGTCCTCGGCTTTTCTCTGCTTATGTCACGGAAAGATAAGCGCGACTCTGATAAAAAATAAATAAGCACACGTGCATGCAACGTGAGACTTGTTCACGTGCATGGGTGGTTACTTATTCTCTGTTATACTCGCCGTAGCTGGCTGGGGGCTGCACTCGCGTTCGTGGGATGGCACGAAGAAGAAGCGAATGCGGCGGCTCAGTGGGCAGCCGGAGGGTTGCTGTACCGGGGATGGCGTAACCACAAGCTAGATCGTCGAGAAAATTATAGTGTCCAAAGCTATTTTTCACGTGATCGAGTCTCTTTGATAATCATCACAGTAGGCCTTTATTATTTTTTTACATAAAATAATAATAATATTTTGAGGACGGGGCGTCGACCCGTTGGCTGGGCAACTGAGGTTGCTACCAACCCACCCGAGTTCGAGTCCTGGCACGGACGCGCGGTGCTCACGGAGTTTCTCCTATAAAGAAAAGCCAACGAGGGTTAGCCCTTGGGTTGGTCTCATTTTTTTTAGGCCTTTATTATTTTCAATGATCTTCGTCGCCAGCTGCTTGCACTCCGATACCACCGGTATTGTGGGCGAGGAAAGATCATCTGCAATAGCTAGTATAATATATATATCATCCCTCTTTTAAATGGAGTGTTTCTTCCTTTCTTTTTGGCCATACATCTTCGTCTGTCATGCGCGGTTTCTTCGTATGTAGCTCATGTCGAGTGTGCTGGATCCAGAATGTTTGTATACAAGGCAAGGTTTTCGTTTTTTTAGGGATGGTAAGGTTTTGGTTACCATTGATACCAAGAATTTTTATGCCACCTAGTAAATGGGCCTATCAAGCAAATACAGGGTTTTTAAAATTTCCGAGTAACCTGGTTGTTGGATGTTTTTCTCCTCGGTTTTTTCTCTTCGGTTTTTCTCATAGTCAATTTTGTATAATTGTTGTGTAAAATTCCATAGACATTTTTTGAATACATGTGATTATTTCTTTAAAATGTGCATCACTTTTTAATGGAAATAAAAAAATTTTCCAACCTACACATACCTTTTCTTGAATTGTATATAACATTTTCTTAAAATGTCACGAATTTATTTTTTGAAACGAAGGAATATTTTCACAGCCAAAGAGCAACATAAATAGGCTAGCACAGACACGACCTATCACCTAATATTTTTTGCTTGACTTTTTGAATAAAACTTATGACTTCTATATTTTTACATAAAATGTTTCTAAAATCACTTACATTACATAATATATTTAAAAAAACTTTAATAGGTCAATGGAATATATTCCGACTCTTTTAAATTTGTTCATATAGTTAGAATTTTTTTCTTAGTGTGTAAATAAATTTTACAATAATAATGAAGAATCACATGAGCTCTCAATGGTTGCAGTAGAATAAAGAGGCGGTATGCCACATAAGTTAAATTATGGCTGGCTGAGTCCTTCCTTTCTTTTTACTCTTTTTGCCTTGCCTCAAGCCCTGCGTAAACATACTTTGCTTGCTTAATTTGTAGTGTTGTTTTACCATTGTTGTGTTTTTATTGGAAAATCCCAAAACCACATATTATTATTTTTTATATCAAAACAAATCATTACAATAAAACGAAGTAAAGTGTAGTTCAATTAGAAGGACAATGGTATCCTCGGCCCACCAGGGTTCAATTCCTAGACTTGACAGTACCCGCATTTTATTGCTTTTGTTTCAGACTTTCAGGCGATGTTCGTTTAGTAGGAGGAGACGTTCCCGTCGACTACGAGGCGACTGTGGTGACTTCGTCAATCTCAAAATGCTATATCAGCCCAGTCTTCTCAAATGTGCTCATAGGGGTAGGGCGTGCATGCGTGCGTTTATAGGGATGAGTGTGTACTTTTGTGTGAGTGATTTCGATTGTACCATGTTCAAAATAATAATTGAAAAATAAATAGACAAAATATAAAGAAACAAAAACAAGAAAGAAACAAAAATAAGAAGAAAAGTAACTCGAATATTGGACCATCCAATCCAATAGTCATTTGCTTTAGGTGATGTCCCTAGGGTCTGGGAAAGCATGTGATAAATCTTACCAAAAAAGAAAAAAAAAACATGTGATAAGATGAATAGTAAATACTTTGCATGTATGACAACATATTTTGACTTTTTCATCATTGTTATTGCCGGGTATATTCCCCATCACCGATAGTTGTGCTTTTGCTGTGCAAATTGGATTTAGCTTATTATGGGCCAACAATAATGGACTAGAACTATTGCGATTATATATCCCTCCCTGGTATTGTCAGTTTGGCCAATGTGGCCAAGCTTGGCAGTATGTTTTGTTTTAGTCCTACATACGCAAAGCTCCTGATCTAGAGGGTAGTCGTCCTGAGATTTGGCTTGATCTAGAGGTAGTGGCGAAAATGGTGGTGTCAACTCATTTTGGTCAGCATAGTACACCACGATGTAGCCTTCCCTGGAGTCTTGCATCGGCTGGAATGTGTCCAACAACCTCACTTCCACCTATTGGGGCAGGTGGTTCATCCGGCTCTTCAATACTCTTAAGGTTATTCTATCTTGTACTCCCTCCGTTCCGAATTACTTGTCGTAGAAATGGATGTATCTAAAACTAAAAAATGTCTAGATACATCCATTTTTCCTACAAGTAATTCCGAACGGAGGGAGTACACGGTAATGTAAATTTAGCATGGAGCTAAAGAACAAAACTTGACAGGACCTGATGTATCTTTTTCTTTTAGGAGGGATCATTGCTTGTTCGTGTGGTTTCACATTTATTGACCCAATACAATTTGTTCAGTTAAGCAATAAAGTCGGATTATGAACAGTTCAGAAAAAGATGTCCAAAATAGTAATTACATAGTTGAAAAGAATGGGACGATCACACTACTGCCTATTCGACAAACACAAAAAAAGGACTCTTCAACAAACCCTTCGGTGTCATCTGCCAACGTCAATCAAGCTATGACCATGGGTACCTTTCTCCCACTTGGCAATTTAGCAAACACTCATCTCCACAAAGGAAAAACAGGAAACTTAGATCAAGCTCGGTTGCTAATTGTCTAACCTCCACAAGTTATAGTACGATCATTGTTGTGAAAAGACGTCTAGTTGTCAAATTTGGGTTGCTTAATTTGGATGCGAAGGACTTTCCGTTGATGCATGCCAACGTGCAAGAAAGACTAAGCACAGATCTCCACATTGATTCACACCAAACACAATAATTAGGAAGGTCGGTGATCTCAAATCCACGTCCGGATAAGCATACATACGTACGTATAGTTGTACTTCCATTAACATGGCGCTCTCTTGCACACAAGTCAAGTAGCATATGAGAGGTTAGGGCATCTTCAACGCTGACCCGCAAATGGACACAACAAATAATGTCAGTTTTTATGTCCAGACGTGATCTGCGGACGTGATGCGGGAAAGAGTCATCCAATGCTTTTTATAAATTAATCTTTATTTGTCAGTTCGGAGGAGAGAGAGGAGAGGGGAATGTGAAGAGAGAAAAGAGAGGAGGACTATGTTGTAGCTTCTTGTTGGTTAAATGGATGTCCGGACACCGGTTTAGCTCCCTCAAATTTGTCTCAATTTACCGAAAAAGGTCATCCGGACTACTTCGCGGATGACAGTTGGGTCCCCATTGGATGACAAAAGTTGACACAAACTGTCCGGACACCACAATCCAAACACATACCGGAGCTTAGTGTCTCCTATGGAGATGCCCTTAGTGGTTAAAGATTATTTATATAGTGATGGGTAAATATTTACCAGCTTAAACTCATGGTATGTGCTTATGGCTTGTGCGTTCCTTTTGCATACGCAAGCATAGACCATTGAAGGTAGGCAACGCATGCACGTCTCGATCCGATCTCGATATCCTCTCATGCACGTACATCGCACGTCCATCCTGTTGATGCAATGCACGTACACGATAGCTTCTCCACAGCTTGCATGCACATATTCTGCGCACGCCAAGTAATTCTCATCAATACGCATCGCCGGCCATTCGTACTCCTACAACGAGTACGTACTGGCCGGGGCACGGAGCGGTCTATTTATTCGTCCCCGAGAATGGTGACTGGGACTAGCCATACTCAGCTATATATGTGACCATCCATCTAGGATTAATCATAGTAGGTCGTAATACAACCTTGCATTTTACCTTTAATTAATTCTGGTTGGTGACGTCTGACACATATGTGACCACACAAAAAGAGCAACGGATTCGATCGTGTTTTAGTGACTTTTGCAGGGAGTGTCTTAACACTGTTGTCGGTGTTTTGGTGGCCACGCGATTAGTGTTGTTGTGGCTTGCTACAATATTGGCTGTGCGGATTAATTAACTGGGTCCGGAGAAGTAAAACGTACGCATTGCCGATTCTTTTTTCTTTGCCCACATTCTTCACACTTCACAGCAGTAGGACACGGCAAACATATATATGCATGCATATTAGCCAATAATCCCTGGCACTAGCTTTCTATTTTCGAGAACCCCTGGCTCTAGCTAACCATGCAAACAACTCAAAGGGTATACACCCATACAAACCAACCTGTAGGTTATCAGGCTTGCCGCCTGGACATTGGCTGTACATATAGTAAACCTTTCAGGCACTGTATGTAAATATCATATCCACCGACACATGAGTCACACTAGACTGCATACGCCGGCCCCTATGTACGTACGGCACATCCACTACATGCCTTGGTTTAATATAATACATAAGTATAATCCTTCTACGTCTTGACTATTACGTACTACTAGTATTATGCAGCGTAGCTTACGCACGTACTCCTTTAGAGTCCATGCACACCTCACGACTCCGGGCAATACGTACGTACGCCCTCGACGAGATCACGCAAGTTCAATGCATGTGTACCTAGCCAGGTAATGAATCAGGCCCAATTCAACTCTAGTCTATTCTCACACGCTAGCCGATGGACCGATATTGCTTGCTCAGTGGTCACGGCAGTAGCTGGCACATCGGTACGTGATGCACGCAGCCACTACACCTTGTACGGTCGATATGGATGCAATGCAAGAGATCAAGCAAGCTGGCGACTAGCGTACTGCTGCACGCACCGAGGCGCGGCTCTTTCATTACTCAATGCCCGCGTCTACTTTCACCAGCTAGTTTCCAGATCTCACGCCCCAATTTTTTTCCTCCTTACACGTATCCGTTCAATTTAATATTATCTGACGGGGAAAAGTCTAAAATAAACCTTAAACTCGTACTCATAGTCTGAATTCAACCTTGACCTTTAAATCCCTGAAACTAGCACCCTATACTCTATAATCCTGGTCTGTCCCGGCTGATTTTGCTAAATAACTGTTTGGCGCACCGGGAAAAGGACGATCCCGACCGGATTCACACACTAATCACACAGACTAGTGGGGCCCACATGTCATATTCATCTTCTCCAGCCGATGCATCTTCTCTGTAGATCCACCTCGTCGCCACATCCCCTCCCCCTCGAAGACACACCCATCGCCTCGATGTACAGGGAGAGGCCTCGTCCCCGTCCACGCCAACTCCAGGTCGCCGGTCACTTCTCCACCTCGTCGACCCTGTTCGCCATCGGCCCGTCGCCCTCTATCCAGGCCCTGCATCTGCTCAGGACTCGGCGGGGGCAGGAAGAGGACGCCCCCAAACTCTCTTGCACCACCGCCACGCAGCAGGTCACGGCCACCAGCGACCTCCTGCTGCGCCCCCATCCGCGTGGGCCGGCGTGCCCGTCGACCTCCACGTGCGATTGATGTCCACCTCCCCTACAGTTGTGCATCGTCTCGCCCACGTCTGCTCTGAGGTCGCACGCCGGGCACATGACGTGACTGCTTAGAGCTCGCCTGTGCCACGCAACAGAGCACGGCCACGACCGGCCTCCCACTGCGGGCCGTCAGCGGCAGCCGGTGCGCTCGCTAACATCCTTGTGCGGCTTATGAGTTTATGACGCATGGGCTCTTATAATCTGTAGTAAGAGTAGTGCGTGATCCTGGTCGGGATCGTCTTTTCTCGGTGCGTCAAACAATCAGTTAGCAAAAATCATCCGGGATAGACCGGGATTAAAGAGTATAGGGTGCTAGTTTCAGGGATTTTAAGTTCAAGGTTCAATTCAGACTATGAGTACGAATTAAAGGTTTATTTTAGACTTTTTCCTATCTCACGTGCAAGCAAGTTGCTAGTCGCCGGTAAATGAACCATGTGCAAGTTGAACGCATCACAATTTAGTAACTATATCATAAATTTCAGTTCAAAAAATCAACATGTGGTTGAGTTGGTTAGGTGGACAGTGGTATCCCCAACCCACCAGGGTTCAAATCCTGGTGCTCGCATTATTCCTGGATTTATTTCAGGATTTCCGGCGATGCGCTTTCAGTGGGAGGAGACGTTCCCGTCGACGACGAGGCGCCTATGGTGACTTCGTAAATCTCAAGATGATAGGTCGGCTCAGTCTCTCGGAGGTGCTCATAGGGGTAGGGTGTGCGTGTGTGCGTTCATAGGGGTGAGTGTATGCGCGTGTATATGAGCGCTTGTGTCTGTACTAATGCTCAAAAAAATTCACAAGAGCTAAAGATTAGTCGACTGAATTTTGTTTTGGATCAGTCGTTTTTTTCTACTGAGAAGGAAGAAGGAAGCGCCGAGGGAGAGGAAGGAGACACCAAGGCCACCCGCGCCGGGGAAGAAGCAACCCCACTATCTATTGTTAGGATGGCGGGCGCAGGTTCACCGGAAAAGCAACCCAACTATCTATCGTTAGGGTGGTAGGTGCAGGTTCCCGGGGATTTTTGGGTGCTCGTCGGGCTTAGAGGGATGGCTGGAATGGCGGAAAGACCTATGGTGGTGGGAGGTTGAGGGGAGGGCGGTGCGGTGAGGGGATCGCGGGAGAACTGCCAGCCATGGGCGGGGGAGGCCGGCAGTTAGGGCAGTGGTACATGGGGCGGTCGAGAGGAAGATGAACAGGTGATTGGGCTGAAGGTTGAAGAAGCTAATCCAGCCATCCATCTCACATCCAACGGCTTAAAACAATATGTGCCAAAATATTTTTACAGGCGATTGTCATCTAGCGAAACCCTAACTATTACATTACCATCTTTGATCTTTGGGTCTGTCTAAAACACATCTAGATGTGACATAGTTATGTCACATCTAACCTGATGTCCACTATGTTTGTGGTCTATTTTCTTTTGTCCCGGCTTTTTTTTGTTTCTTGTTGTTGCGTTATTTGTAGGAGCTTAGATGTGACATCTTTATAAAATATCTAGATGTGAATTAGATAAACTGTTGATCTTTCCTCCCTCCTCCAGCTTAGACCCCTCTCTGACAACACGAGTGCATGGCACAAATTCCATGGTGCTTGACAATATGAGATCGCTATCCAACCATACCTTCAAGCTGAAGCTTAGAGCATGGATGCATCGTCCTCATAAAACCGCGTGCAATTAACTTCGTCACGTGTCTATGGATCAACTACCGATCGATCACATCCCCCTTACGCTACACTGCACTATAAATACATGCGCTGCATGCTTTGCCTTCTCATCCAGTCATCCTCAGCTACTTCACCACGGTGCTAACTACCTAGCGCTGCACCAACCAACCAGTAGTCAATTAAGCAACCACTTGAGTCTTTACCATGGTGCCCAAGCAGCTCCCCGCCGTCCTCCTCGCCGCCTGCGCCACCCTCCTGGCCCTCGCCGCGCCATTGCTCGCCGGCGACCCTGACATGCTGCAGGACTTCTGCGTTGCCGACTACAAATCCCTCGACGGTCGTAAGTTGTGCCGTCTCTTCCATCCATTCTCTCGTTCGCACAAGTATAGATCATGCCAACAAAGAGGTAATGCATAAGTGTATGCTTGCATGCAGCATTGCGTCTGAACGGGTTTCCGTGCAAGAGGCCGGAGAACGTGACGGCGGACGACTTCTTCTCCTCCGCGCTGGCACTCCCGGGCAACACCGGCAACCCGGTCGGCTCGGCCGTGACGGCGGCGAACGTGGAGAAGCTTCCGGGGCTCAACACGCTGGGCGTCTCCATGTCCCGCGTGGACTACGCTCCGTGGGGCGTGAACCCGCCTCACACCCACCCTCGCGCCACCGAGATCATCTACGTGCTTGAGGGCTCCCTCGACGTCGGCTTCGTTACCACTGCCGGCAAGCTCTTCGCCCGCACCGTCTGCAAGGGCGAGCTCTTCGTCTTTCCCCGCGGCCTCGTCCACTACCAGAAGAACAACGGCGGCGCGCCGGCCGCCGCCATCTCAGCCTTCAACAGCCAGCTTCCGGGCACGCAGTCCCTCGCCCTAGCGATGTTCGCAACCTCACCACCGGTTCCTACCGACGTGCTGGCCAGAGCGCTCCAGATCGACGGCGGCCTGGTGGAGGCCATCAAGTCCAAGTTCCCGCCAAAGTAACCAGCATGCATGCATGTTGGTTGGGTCTGCTCTACGTGCGTACGTGCTGCTAATAATGACGAGGACCACGTAAAAGTGCGGTTTTAATTCATTTGCTTGACAATATCTTTTGTACCATACTCTGATCGATTCCTTTGTGTTGGTGCACGTTTACTAAACGGTCTCGTCGGTTTTACTGTTAATTGTTGGTTTTCTTCATGAACGACCTACTGGCGATTAATATCTATGTGTCCATTACTTGGGAATGAATGTGCCAGATTGCTTGAATTGTCGTGCTATTGTTAGGCAATGAATAATAGCCTCCATCTCCCTCCCTTTGCAAATCCATTCTCAAGATCTTAAAAGAAAATTATATTTTCTTTTTTTTTTTGCGGGCAAAAACTTATGGACTGTGTTTTTTTTAGCATCAGTACAGACACAAGCGCTCATATACACGCGCATACACTCACCCCTATGAACGCACACACGCACACCCTACACCTATGAGCACCTCCGAGAGACTGAGCCGGCATATCATCTTGAGATTTACGAAATCACCGTAGGCGCCTCGTCGTCGACGGGAACGTCTCCTCCCACTGAAAGCGCATCGCCGGAAATACTGAAATAAATCCAGGAATAATGCGAGCACCAGGATTTGAACCCTGGTGGGCTGGGGATACCACTGTCCACCTAACCAACTCAACCACCGGTTGATTCGCTTATGGACTGTGTTAACGTTCAGTCGACTGGACGTTAAGCAACAGATCCACACGATCCTCTCGCGATCCACTCCTTCCGTCCCGCGCGCGATCTCTGATCCTCCTGGCGATCCCACCACTTCTCCCGCTTCCTTTTGTCTTTTCTGGCGTGGTAGAAAAACTTGATAAAAATATTGTAGGAGGTGGGAGTCAAACTCACTACCTCTTCGCCCATCATCGCTTATCATATGGGCGATGCTAGGCTCCGGCGCGCCGGCCGAAAGTTCTGGCCGGTCGCGCCCCAACCCTTGGATGCGAGCCCGCGTGGCCATTGGATGCAGCAAAAAAAAAAAACGATTCGTCCCGGGCTTCGTCTACCTCGGGCTAGATCTGCAGCTCCCGCTCGGCGTCCTCGTCGCCATGCCTCCAGTCCCCTCTGGTGGCCGTCCTTGTCGCCGGTTCCGACCCTCGCCGTTCGTCCTCGTTCGCTAGTCCCCATCCTCGCCAGCTGGCCGTCCTAGTCGCCAGTCCCCATCCTTGTCGGTCGTCTTCGTCGTCGCCTCGACCTATGCAACAGCTGCACCTACCGTTGCAGCTCTCAATGGCGACAGGGGTAGCTCCGCCGCCGCCCCTCGCCGTTGATGCTCACTGCAGCCAACGACGACGGCCACCCAGTCAGTCGACACCATTGAAACCGTCGCAAACCCCCTGTGTTGCAAATGCTGGAAAAAAGCTTCGACCCCTGGATGGAAAAGCTTCGACCCCTATATGGAAAAGCTTCAATCGGCACTGCGAATCAGCGGAGAGATGCAACCGCTCGTGCAAAATGCTTCAACCTTAGATTGAAAAGGTTTCAACCAGATGATAGAGAGAGCTTCAATCAATTGCCATGGATGCAGCTCCGCCTCGCTACCAACGGTCGCCAATGGTAGCAGCCCTCCCGCTACCAACGGTTTCCGGCAAGACCACGGTTGCAAAACTAGAAGACAGTTGTATCAAAAAATAAGGCTGCTTCCAGCAAAATTAAAATACGGTGGTAGCAAGGTCTGGTCCAGCAAATCAAAAAGTGGGTTGCAGCACATACTGTCGCCGGTGGTAGCACATACTTGTAAGATTTTTTGGTAAGTGTAGAACCCTTTGCTCGGGCCGCACTTGTATTTATATCAATAATGTCGTGGCTTACAAGATGATCGATCGAAGAGATCGTTTATAGAAAAAAGGTACAGAATGGGAAGAAGTCGGACAGAAGAAGAGATAGAGAAAGACTACAAGTTTAAACAGGAGAAAGTAGAGTCGTCCCTCTATTCAACTATTCCAACACTCTCCCTCACTCTAAACCTAAGTGATTGCAAGGTTGAGATTGTACTTGAACTCATCCAGCCTTCTCATAGTAAGGGGTTTAGTAAAACCATCAGCCAGTTGATCTCCAGTGGGTATGAACCTTATGTCAAGTAACTTGCGAGCTACTCTTTCTCTGACGAAGTGGAAATCAACCTCAATATGTTTAGTTCGTGCATGAAAAACAGGATTAGCTGAAAGATAGGTTGCACCAATATTATCACACCATAATCTTGCAGCTTGAGGATCTTTCACTCCAAGCTCATAAAGCAAAGTCTGAATCCACATGACTTCAGCTGTCGCGTTTGCTTGAGCTTTATACTCAGCCTCGGTACTTGATCTTGAGACCGTAGCCTGTTTCCTTGCACTCCATGACACAAGATTTGTCCCCAGGAACACAGCAAAATCACATGTGGATCTCCTTTCATCAGCACACCCTGCCCAGTCTGCACCTGAGTAGGCAGTCACAAGCATAGATGGTGACTTGAAAATTTTAAGTCCAAGTCCTTCTGAGAATTTTAGATACCTCACAATTCTTTTAACTGATGTCCAATGAGTTGTAGTAGGTGCATGCAAATACTGACAAACTTTGTTCACAGAGTAAGAAATATCTGGACGTGTGAGAGTCAAATATTGTAAAGCACCTACAATACTTCTATAGTTTGTTGGATCTTCTGGTCCAAGTGCTTCTCCACTTTCAATAGTAAGTTTTTCTGAAGTTGAGATTGGTGTACTTACAGGTTTGCAGTTCTCCAATCCTACTTTCTTGAGTATGTCATGTGCATATTTCTCCTGTGAAAGAATTATACCATCTTTTGTCTGTTTGACCTCGATACCAAGAAAATAATGAAGATCTCCCAAATCTTTAAGAGCAAACTCCATCTTTAAATCCTTGAGCAAACAAGTGGTGGCATCTGGACTTGAACTAGCAACAATAATATCATCAACATATACTAAAATATATATAGTGACACCACCTTTTTTATAGAAGAACAATGAGGTATCTGCCTTGGATGGTGTAAACCCAAGTTTTTGTAACTGTGTGCTCAACCTTGAGTACCAAGCTCTTGGGGCCTGTTTCAAACCATACAATGCTTTGTCTAGTTTACAAACATGATGAGGTGTGCTTATATTCTCAAAACCTGGTGGTTGCCACATAAAAACCTCTTCTTCCAGAACACCATAAAGGAACGCGTTCTGAACATCTAGCTGCCTCAAACTCCAACCTCTGGAAATAGTAATAGATAGCACAAGTCGAATAGTAGCTGCTTTAACAACAGGACTAAAAGTATCTTCATAGCCAATACCAAATCTCTACTTGAAACCTTTCACAACTAATCTTGCCTTATACCTGTCTATGCTTCCATCAGATTTTCTTTTAATTTTGTACACCCACTTACAATCAATGACATTCTTGCCTTTTTCTGGTGGTACTAAACGCCATGTTTTATTTTTCATGAGTGCACTATATTATATATCCATAGCTTCTTTCCATTCTTTGCTAGCAAGTGCATCATGCAAATGAGTTGGTTCACCCATACTGGTAAGGAAAGCACGTTTAATTCTATCATACCTTATAGTACCATCAGTGTATTCTTTCTCCTTGACAACACCAGACTGAGATCTTGTATGGCGGCGAGGAAGCTCAGGTGCACTCGCTTTTGGTACAGAAGACCGTGGCATTGCTGAATCAGCAGTAGAATTCCCGTCCACAGAAGATCCTACCGGATCTGGATCCACTGGACCGGATTGCTCCCGATCCGAGACAACCAGGGAGTCAGGAATCTCCCTTGTAACCCCAGCGCCAGCAGGAGTACGCCACATGGCGCCTTCACTGTCCGCACGCTCGGTCGAGCGGGGCGAGGCATCGATGCCGGGCCCCGCATCTGTCGCTTGGTCGGCCGTGTGCCTTTCCGACGCGCGCGTGGCGCTCGGTGACTCGCGTCGGCCCGCGCTGGTTGGGCTGGGGATGCCCAGACTGCCGGGGCTGTCGGGCACCAGACGGCCTGGCGCTCGCTGCGCACCGAGGTCTTCCTGGGATCGCGCGCCGAGATCTCCCTCGGATCGCACGCTGCTGCTGCTTGCTGAATCAACCTGGGATTCTGTGACAGGTTTGGCTGCTTCTCCTTGCATAAAATCACAACCTGAAGCTGCACACTTATCATCAAAAATTAAACTTTCTTTGGTACTAGCCATATGATCAGCACTATTTAACTCGCCCCCGTGATCTGGACTAGGGATATAATCAGAAAGAAGAGCAATTTCTGCATGAAGTAGGGCTCCAGCATTTGGATGAAGCTTTGCAAAGGGAAATATTGTTTCATCAAATATAACATCACGAGAAATATAAATGCGTCCAGTGGAGATCTCAAGACACTTGTACCCCTTGTGAAGATTACTATAACCAAGGAAGACACGTTGAGTGGAGCGGAACTCAAGTTTGTGTCGATTATATGGACGAAGGTTGGGATAACAAGCACACCCAAAAATTCTTAGGGAATTATAGTCTGGTTTTTGATGAAACAATTTTTCCAAGGGAGTAATGTTTCCAATAACTTTGCTAGGAAGACGATTGATAAGATAAGTGGCAGCAATAAAAGCTTCATCCCAATATTTTAGAGGCATTGATGCATGAGCTAGAAGGGATAAGCCTACTTCAACAATATGACGGTGCTTACGTTCGGCGAAGCTATTCTGTTGATGAGCATGAGGGCAAGAGACATGATGAGCAATGCCGATGTCACGGAAGAAGGAGTTGAGTTTCTCATACTCACCTCCCCAGTCACTTTGAACCGCAATAATTTTTCTGCCAAAGTGACGTTCAACAAGTTTCTGAAATTCTTGAAAGATGGAGAGAACTTCAGATTTAAACTTAAGCAAATATATCGAAGTGAACTTGCTAAAATAATTGATGAAGCTAACATAATTTTTTTTCTTCCAAAAGAATCTCTTGCATGACCCCAAACATCACTAAAAATAAGTTCCAACGGAGCATGAGACACACTATTTGACCTAGGATAAGGGAGTTGGTGACTCTTTGCACATTGACAAGCATCACAAACAGACTCAATACTTTGACTAGATGACAATGGAAGATTGCCTTTATTCACTACTTGCTTAACTATGATCGAAGAATGATGTCCTAATCTTTGATGCCATCTTGCCAAGGAAGGCTTGACGACGGAGTAAACTTGATGACGACGCTTTCGACTAAGTGCTCCGGATGTGATGGGATACAAGCCTCCAATGCATCTACCGTGGTGAATGAGCTCCCTCGTTGCCCGATCCTTTATGAAAAAATAAGTAGGATGATTTTCAAAAAAGACATTGTTATCGGCGGTTAAACGAGACATAGATGCAAGATTCTTGTCGGCTTGTGGAACATGAAGGACATCTTTTAGAACTAGATCACGTTTAAGAGTAGGGGAATTAATAGATGCTTGACCAATATGAAAAATATCCATACCTTTGATCGCTGCCGTAGTACTTCTCCCTCATGGCAAGTTTCTCAAGCTCATTGGTGACGTGGTCAGTGGCCCCTGAATCGGCATACCAGATAGTGCCATCGCCTCCTTGCTCCCTTATTGCAGCGGTGACATGGCGAGCATCAGGAACATAGTCCTCATCGAAACGGTGCCAACAATCCATGATCTCATGGCCTGGTTTCTTGCATAGCTGACACCGAACACGGATGTTGGAAGAAGATGATCCAGAGGAGGCGTTATTGTTGCTGTAGCAGCCCCCCCCCAGACCTTGCAGAGGTGTTGTTGTTGATGTAGCCACCACCGCTTGGCCGTCCGCCTTGGCTGCTGCCGCGGCCGCGCCCGTTGCTGCTGCTGCTCCGATTCCGCTGCTGCTGATCACGCCCACGACCACCTCCGCGGCCACGTGACGCAGCATTTGCTGAAGATTGCCGGATGTTCATCCCGTGAAAAGATTGAGACGAGAGTCGAAGCTCAACAACTGTGTATACAACTCCTAGACGGTGACGGTCTCTACTCGTGCAGCAAGGGCGGACACCACTGGATTGTAGTCAAGATCGAGTCCGGGCAGAACTTGAGACACAATCTCACCCCTTGTCAGCGCAGCTCTAGTGCAGGCGATCTCATCAGAGAGGGTCTTGATCTTGGCTAGGTATTCAGTCATAGACATATTCCCCTTCTTCAGGTTTGTGAGCTCTATCCGGGTATTGATGGCTTGAGCTTCGGATTGGGCAGTGAACATGGCATGGATCGCTGCCCATACCTCCGCCGGTGTCTGAAGGGTAACAACCTGTGCAAGTATCTGACGAGACAGAGAACCCATCAGAAAACCCTGGACTTGTTGCTTCTGTGCATACCAGAGAACACGGGCGAAATTGGCGATCTGCTCCTCTTTTCCATCCTTGGTGATGGTGAGAGTCTCCGGCCCATCTGTGCGCCCTTGATTCGGGGCAGCACGATGGCCTTCCACATGAGGTAGTTATTCCTCGTAAGCTTCTCCTGAGGTGGTGGTCCAATGGACATAACGAAGGATGAATTTGAGGAGGAGGAAGGTGCGAAGGTGGATGATGAGGACAGGGACGTGGAGAGGGCACTCACAGTGCTGTTTTGGGTGGAGGCAGTAGTCATGGCGAAAGGTTGTGGTAGGGCTAGTCTAGATGCGATCCTCTTTTGATCGATAGGAAGAAGATGCTCTGATTACCATGTAAGAATTTTTGGGAAGCGTAGAACCCTTTGCTCGGGCCGCACTTGTATTTATATCAATAATGTCGTGGCTTACAAGATAATCGATCGAAGAGATCGTTTACAGAAAGAAGGTACAGAACGGGAAGAAGTCGGACAGAAGAAGAGATAGAGAAAGACTACAAGTTTAAACAGGAGAAAGTAGAGTCCTCCCTCTATTCAACTATTCCAACAATACTGTTGCCGGTGGTAGCTTTCTCGTTGTGGGTTGCAGCAAACGCAACACCGTCGTCGCAGGTCACACTTCATCGTCTCCCCCGATTGTAGCATATTTGGACGCCATCCTGGTGTCTGGCGAGGCGCCATCCGTGAACAAAGGATGTAGCAAAAGCGTCGCCTGGTAGTAGCAAAATTCAGACATGGTTGCAGCAAAAAGCATCGCTTCGTCGTCAGGGGTCACCAGCTAAGTCGTAACGGATGTAGCAAAAAAATCGTCGATGGTAGCAAAAATCAACGATGGTTGTAGCAAAAACGACATCATCGCCGTCACGGGCTTGTGCTAATTATGAATGATTGCAGCAAAAAAGGTTGCCGGTGCTAGCTTCCTCCATCGCCAGTTGCAGCACCTCGGAAAACGCAGCTCCTCCTCGCCAGCCTCGCTAGCCCGGCCTGCTCCCAACACAATGCCGCTGGTCATCTTTGGGTCGTCCCGAGCTCTGCCGTTTGTAGCACCAGTGCAAGCAGTTGGTAGAAAAAGAAGCAAGCTCTGTTGACTGTCAGTCGCTGCAGGGAAGAAAGCTGGAGAAAAGAAAGGAACGGGCGAGGATGAGCGTCTTGGAGAAGATAAGGTTGCGTGGGAAAAAAAGTGAGGCGTGGGCCTACCTATGTACAAGGCGGGGGTCGCCAGGCACACGATCAAAAGCTTTTTTTTACAACTAAAGTTCCCTCTTTATTCATTGGTGATAACACTTACATATTTAAGTAAAATAGGAAGAAGCTCATTAGGAGCCATTTCAATCCACTCACTGCAGAATTTAGATCTAGCTACACTAGCTAATTCATGAGCAACGGCGTTTGCTTCTCTAGGACAGAACTCAAACCGAATTGAACTAAACTCACATGCCAAGTGGTAACAATCATCAATGATGGCTGCTGCATTCCCCGCATACTGATCGTCCTTGGTCATAATCTCCATTAGTTCTAGGCTGTCGGAATTAACGACAAGCCTGTTACACCCTGCCGAAGAAGAGAGTTATAAACCAAATTTAAGAGCCAATGCCTCTGCAGAAAGAGGATCATAACATGACTCTATTAGTTTGTTCCCAGAAACAATAAAATGACATCTGTCGTCTCGTATGACTGCTCCCATAGCTCCATGTAGCGCGTCATAGTCGAAGGCGGCATCTATGTTCAGCTCAACAAAGCCATTAGGTGGTTTTCTCCATCCGTCCTTCTTTAGTACTGCCTTTGGGTCACATGCAATAACAAAATTTTCTACCATCGCTCTCATAGATTGTGAAATTCTTTTCGCATCTTGCACATGCTCCTTGTGAACTAGTTTCCGTCTTTCCCACCAGAGGTACCAGCAAGTGATAGACATGAGCTCATAGAAATTTTTAACGCCTAGAACGACCGCCTCCTGTGCGGGAAAATTCAGCAAATAAGCAAGTATTGCTTCCCCCGCTCGATCCACTTCGCATGCATGCGCTATAACATCTTCCAGTCCTAGGAGGCGCCACACTTCCTTCGCTTTTTTGCATCGAAACAACACATGCAAAACATCTTCCGCACTTTGGCCACATGCTGGACACGCCGGTCTAACAGGTATATGACGATTTGCAAGAACAACATTACAAGGAATAGTTCCATGTAGTGTTCGCCAGAGAAAGATTTTTACCTTTGCTGGACAGTTAAGTTTCCAAACTTTTTGCCATGTTGGGTTAGCACTTGAGGCGCCCAAACCATCAATTCTCCGTAGTTTACGTCCATTTTGGTAATCCCAGACAGTATGGTAAGCCGATTTGATAGTAAAATTTCCATGCTTATTCAGACTCCAAGCAATAAAATCAGTCATCGTTTGTCGATAATGGTATAGCAAGAACCCTTACTGCATCAATGGGCCAAAAAGTTTGCTCAACAAGGTCGACATCCCACTGACCCAGGGTAATGTGGTCTATAAGGTAATCTCTAAACTGATGGCTGCCCGTCTTAAGGTCATTCTTCCGGATGTTATTAGCCCTACCCAGAGTGCCTTTGTACCAGGGAGACTTATTACAGATAATGTACTAGTTGCTTATGAAAGTTTCCATACTATCAAAAATAAACGGGTACGCAAAGAAGGTCTGTGTGCAGTTAAGTTGGATATGCATAAAGCTTATGATAGAGTGGAGTGGGTATTCCTGGAAAATATTTTGTTGAAGTTGGGCTTTCACGCCAACTGGGTGGACATGGTTATGAAGTGTATCTTCAGTGGAATATCGTGTCCGCCTAAATTTTGAAATAACTGAGAGCTTTAAACCAACTAGAGGACTTCGTCAGGGTGATCCATTATCACCGTATTTGTTTCTTTTATGCACTGAAGGTCTCACTGCTCTTTTAAATCATGTTGAAGAAACAGGTTTATTGGAGGGAGTTAAAGTTTGCCGAGAAGCACCAGTTGTCACAAACTTGCTATTTGCAGATGACTCTCTTATCCTCATGAAAGCAAATGCGGAGAATGCTATTACGTTGAAGGATATACTTGACAAATATTGTGCAGCCTCAGGCCAGATGGTGAGTGGTGACAAATCCAGTATTTTCTTCAGCCTATGCACTGATGTTGAGGTGAGGGTGCAGGTTTGTAATATTCTAAATATCATGACTGAAGCTCTAAATGACAAGTATCTAGGCTTGCCTGCGCAAGTAGGTTTTGGATAAAACTGATACTTTTCAGTATTTGATTGACCGTGTATGGCAAAGAGTGAATGGGTGGAAAGAAAGACAACTCTTGGAAGGGGGTAAAGAAGTGCTCCTTAAGGCAGTGGGCCAATCTATACCATCATATGCAATGTCGGTCTTCAAAATTCCCAAACAAACTTGCAAGGGAATAACTGACGTGATGTCGCACTACTGGTGGGGGGATGGTGATGCTCAGAGGAGAATGCACTGGTTTGCGTGGTGGAAGATGTGTGTACCAAAAAGACAGGGAGGTATGGGATTTCGAGATATTCATTGTTTCAATTTAGCTCTCTTAGCTAAGCAGGCGTGGAGGCTTATTGAGAACCCGGATTCTTTGTGTGCCCGGATTCTGAGAGCAAAATACTTCCCGGATGGTGATTTATTAAATTGCATGTTAAAGAAGAATGCCTCATTTACATAGCAAAGCATAATGCAAGGTGTGAATACTTTGAGACATGGATATATTTGGAGAGTAGGAGATGGTGGAAACATTAATATCTGGAGGGATGCTTGGATCCCAAACTCTCCATCCAGAATGATTATCACACCTAGGGGAGGCCATTTGATTTCTAAGGTGAGTGACTTAATTGATCCATCAACGCACGATCGAAAGCTAATCGCACGATGCGCACACGACTGGCCGAAGCATAAAACGTTTTCCTTATCATATCCACCTGGTCTGCTTTTGACTTGTCATTACAAAGAAGATCGATAAAAATTTATACTGGTACATACGCGACTAGAAAACCAAGCCATTTTCCTTTCTTTCTTTTTACCAATTTTTCTTCCCTTTTCTACACAGTAATTCGTGCATGATAGACTTGATAACTCACGCACCGTTGTAACATTTTGACCCTAGGTAAAAAATTATTTTAATACATCCCGATAGATTATCTGTAAAAGAGTGTGGTAATTATACGTCACGAACCTGATAACTCACTCACAAACACCATGGTATCTATTGACCCGAAGAAAAAAATGTTGTTGTAAGAAATACCGATAACTTATCTGTAAAAAGAGCATGGTACTTTATACGCTATGAATCAGATAACTCATACACAAACACCGTGGTAATATTTTTGACCATAGGATTTTTTTTGTAACACACCCAATAACTCTCTATAAAGAGCATGGTAATATATACGCCACGAACCTGATAACTCACTCACAAATACTGTGGTAACTTTCGTCCCAGAGGAAAAAGGTTGTTGTAACACACGCCGATAACTTTTTCGTTGATGTCTGGAAAATAGCTTTTCCGTTGACAATAAAAAAATATGAATTGAGAAAAAACAAGTGTGCTACATGGGATTTGAACCTGCATCAGGTATCAAGGACACACCTAACACCAAGACCAACAACCATTACACCAACCTACACTGTTGTTTAATACTTGAAAACAAAATCTTTTAAAACTATTTATTACCATTGTCAGATGACAAAAAGGAAGGTATTTTCCTCAATTTTTTCCACTACATAATTGGTGATGTACTATACGTGTGAATGTATAGAGGGGCTCCTCTATGACTTTTTATCAGGGTCAGGTACATAAGTTATCAGGTCTGCGATGTGTGAGTTACCATGCTATTCACACAAAAGTTACCGAGGGATGTTCTATCAACCCTCCCCCCTCCCATCGCCAAAGTTATCAGGACCGGGGTACATAAGTTATCAGGTCTATGATGTGTGAGTTACCATGCTATTGACACAAAAGCTACCGAAGGGATATTTCATCAACTCCCTCCCTCGTTTCCAAAGTTACCAGGATGGGGTGCATAAGTTATCAGGTCTGCGATGTGTAAGTTACCATACTATTAATACAGAAAGTTATCGAAGGTATGTTTACAGAAGTTTTTGTTTGGGTCAAGAAAGATACCACGATATTTGTACATAAGCTACCAGGTCTACGATGTGTGAGTTATCATGATATTGGCACAAAAGCTATCGAGGGGATATTTCATCAACTCCCCCTACCCCTCGTTGCCAAAGTTACCAGGATAGGGTTCATAAGTTATCAGGTCTGTGTTGTGTGAGTTACCATGCTAATCACGCAAAAGCTCGTCAAGTCCCCCCCCCCTCGGTCGCCAAACTTACCGGGACAGGGGTACATAAGTTATCGGGTCTGCAATGTGTGAGTTATCATACTAATCACAAAAAAGTTACCGGGGGATATAGCTCTTGAAAAAAAAGGAAGCAACAGGGAATGGTCAAATAGTATGATGTGCAATCTTTGGCACAACAAATAGTCCAGCTGAGCTGGTTAGTGTGTCTTTCACATTAGCTGCTTGCCGTGGGTTCAAATCCCATATTCAGCATCATTTTTTGACTAAAAATATAACCAGGGCGTGCCAATAGATCTAGCACCCAAAAAAATAACAGATCTAATCCAGAGAAAAATCGCGGAGTCAATGCCATAGTCTCCGGATTCTTCCCACTAAATTTGCCATCAAGTTAGCAAGTCATTCACATTTTAAATCTTGAACAAAGAGCCACTACGCAATACATTCATAGTTTAGGCGCTTTTGACAATAACAAAGTTTGGGTGAATTGGTTACTATGGTGGTGCACCTGCAGGAGGTCGGGGGTTCGAATCCCGTTATATTCTCTCTCAATCGATCCTTCCTAGTGTATGTTGATATGTACGTAATACATTTAGTACAGCTATTGATGGTTTCAAAACAATTTTTTACATATCTATTAAAAAGAAGTTTTGTACTATGTTAAATTATGGGTATATAAATGGGTGTTGCTAGGTCTTAATTGCCTGAGGCTTAACCAAGTCTAAGTCAAGTGACAGAACATGTAAGAAAAAAAGAAAAACTAAAAAAAATTTTTTGCACGGATCTCCAAGTAAGATCCCATGAATATAGTATCGACTGAGACTTGGTTAAGTCTCAATCGACTGAGATGTAGCAATCCCATATATAAGTTATGCCAGTTGATATATTAGCATAAGATTGTATGCAAAATTATGAGCATATGTCATCCACAATAAAGAGAACTTGGTGCATCTTAAACATGTACACTTTATTTTAAGTAGTGGTTATCTGAGAGGTTTCAAAGATGTTGGTTGTAGCTTGTATCCACAAATAGATAATAAGCTTTCTACTTCCTCATTTCCGGTTTACTGGGCTCAAATCTGAAATATCATCAACCAAGGCAGATGATAAGTGGAGGAATGTATCTCTGATAACCCACAAGTATAGGGGATCAATTGTAGCCTCTTTCGACAAGTAAGAGTGTCGAACCCAACGAGGAGCTAAAGATAGAACAAATATTCCCTCAAGTTCTATCGACTACCGATACAACTCTACGCATGCCTAACGTTCGCTTTACCTAGAACAAGTATGAAACTAGAAGTACTTTGTAGGTGTTGTGGGATAGGTTTGCAAGATAATAAAGAGAACGTAAATAAAAAGTAGGGGCTGTTTAGATAAAGACACAACTAAATTAGTTTTAGTAAAGATCTTTTTGTCACGAGAAAGTTATTTGTCCCTAGGCAATCGATAACTAGACCGGTAATCATTATTGCAATTTTATATGCGGGAGAGGCATAAGCTAACATACTTTCTTTTCTTGGATCATACGCACTTATGATTGGAACTCTCGCAAGCATCCGCAACTACTAAAGATCATTACGGTAAAACCAAACCATATCATTAAAGTATCAAGTCCTCTTTATTCCCATACGAAAACAACCTACTTACTCGGGTATGTGCTTCTGTCACTCACGCCACCTACCATAAGCAAATCATGAACATATTGCAAACCCTACAGCGGGGATCCCTCACACTTGCGCGACACGGAGAGCACCATAGGACAGCACCAATAATAAAACATGCAACTCAAACCAATCACGATCATCAATGAACCCATAGGACAAAACGGATCTACTCAAACATCATAGGATAGCCATACATCATTGGGAAATAATATATAGCGTTGAGCATCATGTTTAAGTAGAGATTACAGCAGGTAAAAGAGGGGTTACACCGCTGCATAGAGGGGGAAGAGTTGGTGATGACGGTGGTGAAGTTGTTGGTGTAGATCGTTGTCGCAATGATGGCCCCGGCGGCGTTCCGGCGCCACCAGGAGAGAGGGAGAGAGCCCCCCCCTTCTTCTTCTTCTTCTTCTTCTTCTTCCTTGACCTTCCCCCTACATGGGAGAAGGGTTTCCCCTCTGGTCCTTGGCTTCCATGGCGGCGGAGGGGTGGGAGCCCCTCCGAGATTGGATCTATCTCTCTGTTTCCTACTGTATCTGTGCTCCCTGATTTTGCCCTTTCACAGTTTCTTAAATTCCCAGAGATCCATAACTCCGATTGGGCTGAAATTTTAACATGATTTTTATCCAGATATTGGCTTTCTTGCGGCAGAAGAAGGGCACCAACCGCCTTACGGAGTGTCCACGAGAGCCCAGGGCGCGCCCTACCATCTGGGGCGTGCCCCCTGCCTCGTGGACTCCTCGGGCATAGTCTCACGTTGATTCTTCCCAAAAATCACATATATTACAAAAAAATCTCCGGAAGTTTTTATCGCGTTTGGACTCCGTTTGATATGGATTTTCTGCGAAACAAAAAACATGCAACAAACAGGAACTGGCATTGTGCACTGGATCAATATGTTAGTCCCAAAAATAGTATAAATAGTTGCCAAAAGTATGTAAAACTTATAGAATATTGACATGGAACAATCAAATAGATACGACGGAGATGTATCAATCTCGTTCTTTATAAAACTACCCAAATTAAACTAATGCATTAATTTGGATTAATTGAAGTGCATGCATGCTTGCCCACTAGATGAGTAGATACATTACATGCATTGGTTAGTTCCTTTTAAATTATTGCATGCAAAGATTAAACGCGCCTCGGAATCTCAAAAGAAAATGGAGACGAGCCCTTTAAATCGGAAAAGCAAAAAATGAGATAAACCCTGTAAACCAGAAAGGAGGGTGTATAAAAAGCTATGCCTTTGGCCCTTTCTCTAACATATATAGGTACCGACTACTACTTATCAGCTGCGTTGGAATTTCCTCGAAGAGGAGAGGATGATGTAGTATAGTAGAGATAAGTATTTTTCTCAGTTAAGAACCAAGGTAATCAATCTAGTAGCTAGGAGAACCACACAGAACCTCATTAGCAGCACCTGCACACACAAAAGCAAATATTTGCACTCACCGCGATCAAGAGGGTTGTCAATCCCCTTGGTGGCTATTTGCAAGGATCAAATCTCGTAGTGGTGGGTAGATATAATAAATTGGAAAATAAAATAAAGTAAATAAAATTGCAGCAAGGTATTTTTAGAGTTTATATATGATAAAAGTAGACACAGAGGCCATAGTTTTCACTAGAGACTTCTATCTTGAACAAAAATCATATGGTAGGTAAACAAATTACAGTTGGGTAATTGATAGAAAAATGCATAGGTATGATGATATTTAAGGCAATGATCATGTATATAGACATCACATCCGAGACAAGTAGACGGACTCCTGCCTGCATCTACTACTAGTACTCCACCCATCGACCGCTATCTAGCATGCATCTAGGGTATTAAGCTATAAAAACAGAGCAACGCCTTAATCAAGATGACATGATGTAGAACAAATCCAAGCAGTGTGAATAAAGCCCATCGTTTTATCCTTAATGGCAACAATATATATACATGTAATTTCACTTCCTGTCACTGGGACAGAGCACCGCAAGATTGAACCCATCACAAAGCACCTCTCTCATTGCAAGATAAATCAATTTAGTTGGCCAAACTAAACGGATAAATCAGAGAGAAATACAAAGCTATAACAATCACGCATAAAAGAATTCAGAGAAGACTCAATTAATATTCATAAATATTTCGATCATAAACCCACAATTGATCGGATCCCAACAAACAAACCGCAAAAGAAGATTACATCAGATAGAACTCCAAGAAGATTGAGCAGAACATTGTATTGAAAATTGAAGAGAGATAGAGAAGAAGTAATCTAGCTATTAGTATGTCTATCGTGAACTACTCATGCATCATCGGAAAGGTGGCAAGGATGATGTAGAAGCCCTCCGTGACCGATTGTAGCATATTTGGACGCCATCCTGGTGTCTGGCGAGGCGCCATCCGTGAACAAAGGATGTAGCAAAAGCGTCGCCTGGTAGTAGCAAAATTCAGACGTGGTTGCAGCAAAAAGCATCGCTTCGTCGTCAGGGGTCACCAGCTAAGTCGTAACGGATGTAGCAAAAAAATCGTCGATGGTAGCAAAAATCAACGATGGTTGTAGCAAAATCGACATCATCGCCGTCACGGGCTTGTGCTAATTACGAATGATTGCAGCAAAAAAGGTTGCCGGTGCTAGCTTCCTCCATCGCCAGTTGCAGCACCTCGGAAAACGCAGCTCCTCCTCGTCAGCCTCGCTAGCCCGGCCTGCTCCCAACACAATGCCGCTGGTCATCTTTGGGTCGTCCCGAGCTCTGCCGTTTGTAGCACCAGTGCAAGCAGTTGGTAGAAAAAGAAGCAAGCTCTGTTGACTGTCAGTCGCTGCAGGGAAGAAAGCTGGAGAAAAGAAAGGAACGGGCGAGGATGAGCGTCTTGGAGAAGATAAGGTTGCGTGGGAAAAAAAGTGAGGCGTGGGCCTACCTATGTATAAGGCGGGGGTCGCCAGGCACACGATCAAAAGCTTTTTTTTACAACTAAAGTTCCCTCTTTATTCATTGGTGATAACACTTACATCTTTAAGTAAAAGAGGAAGAAGCTCATTAGGAGCCATTTCAATCCACTCACTGCAGAATTTAGATCTAGCTACACTAGCTAATTCATGAGCAACAGCGTTTGCTTCTCTAGGACAGAACTCAAACCGAATTGAACTAAACTCACATGCCAAGTGGTAACAATCATCAATGATGGCTGCTGCATTCCCCGCATACTGATCGTCCTTGGTCATAATCTCCATTAGTTCTAGGCTGTCGGAATTAACGACAAGCCTGTTACACCCTGCCGAAGAAGAGAGTTATAAACCAAATTTAAGAGCCAATGCCTCTGCAGAAAGAGGATCATAACATGACTCTATTAGTTTGTTCCCAGAAACAATAAAATGACATCTGTCGTCTCGTATGACTGCTCCCATAGCTCCATGTAGCGCGTCATAGTCGAAGGCGGCATCTATGTTCAGCTCAACAAAGCCATTAGGTGGTTTTCTCCATCCGTCCTTCTTTAGTACTGCCTTTGGGTCACATGCAATAACAAAATTTTCTACCATCGCTCTCATAGATTGTGAAATTCTTTTCGCATCTTGCACATGCTCCTTGTGAACTAGTTTCCGTCTTTCCCACCAGAGGTACCAGCAAGTGATAGACATGAGCTCATAGAAATTTTTAACGCCTAGAACGACCGCCTCCTGTGCGGGAAAATTCAGCAAATAAGCAAGTATTGCTTCCCCCGCTCGATCCACTTCGCATGCATGCGCTATAACATCTTCCAGTCCTAGGAGGCGCCACACTTCCTTCGCTTTTTTGCATCGAAACAACACATGCAAAACATCTTCCGCACTTTGGCCACATGCTGGACACGCCGGTCTAACAGGTATATGACGATTTGCAAGAACAACATTACAAGGAATAGTTCCATGTAGTGTTCGCCAGAGAAAGATTTTTACCTTTGCTGGACAGTTAAGTTTCCAAACTTTTTGCCATGTTGGGTTAGCACTTGAGGCGCCCAAACCATCAATTCTCCGTAGTTTACGTCCATTTTGGTAATCCCAGACAGTATGGTAAGCCGATTTGATAGTAAAATTTCCATGCTTATTCAGACTCCAAGCAATAAAATCAGTCATCGTTTGTCGATAATGGTATAGCAAGAACCCTTACTGCATCAATGGGCCAAAAAGTTTGCTCAACAAGGTCGACATCCCACTGACCCAGGGTAATGTGGTCTATAAGGTAATCTCTAAACTGATGGCTGCCCGTCTTAAGGTCATTCTTCCGGATGTTATTAGCCCTACCCAGAGTGCCTTTGTACCAGGGAGACTTATTACAGATAATGTACTAGTTGCTTATGAAAGTTTCCATACTATCAAAAATAAACGGGTACGCAAAGAAGGTCTGTGTGCAGTTAAGTTGGATATGCATAAAGCTTATGATAGAGTGGAGTGGGTATTCCTGGAAAATATTTTGTTGAAGTTGGGCTTTCACGCCAACTGGGTGGACATGGTTATGAAGTGTATCTTCAGTGGAATATCGTGTCCGCCTAAATTTTGAAATAACTGAGAGCTTTAAACCAACTAGAGGACTTCGTCAGGGTGATCCATTATCACCGTATTTGTTTCTTTTATGCACTGAAGGTCTCACTGCTCTTTTAAATCATGTTGAAGAAACAGGTTTATTGGAGGGAGTTAAAGTTTGCCGAGAAGCACCAGTTGTCACAAACTTGCTATTTGCAGATGACTCTCTTATCCTCATGAAAGCAAATGCGGAGAATGCTATTACGTTGAAGGATATACTTGACAGATATTGTGCAGCCTCAGGCCAGATGGTGAGTGGTGACAAATCCAGTATTTTCTTCAGCCTATGCACTGATGTTGAGGTGAGGGTGCAGGTTTGTAATATTCTAAATATCATGACTGAAGCTCTAAATGACAAGTATCTAGGCTTGCCTGCGCAAGTAGGTTTTGGATAAAACTGATACTTTTCAGTATTTGATTGACCGTGTATGGCAAAGAGTGAATGGGTGGAAAGAAAGACAACTCTCGGAAGGAGGTAAAGAAGTGCTCCTTAAGGCAGTGGGCCAATCTATACCATCATATGCAATGTCGGTCTTCAAAATTCCCAAACAAACTTGCAAGGGAATAACTGACGTGATGTCGCACTACTGGTGGGGGGATGGTGATGCTCAGAGGAGAATGCACTGGTTTGCGTGGTGGAAGATGTGTGTACCGAAAAGACAGGGAGGTACGGGATTTCGAGATATTCATTGTTTCAATTTAGCTCTCTTAGCTAAGCAGGCGTGGAGGCTTATTGAGAACCCAGATTCTTTGTGTGCCCGGATTCTGAGAGCAAAATACTTCCCGGATGGTGATTTATTAAATTGCATGTTAAAGAAGAATGCCTCATTTACATAGCAAAGCATAATGCAAGGTGTGAATACTTTGAGACATGGATATATTTGGAGAGTAGGAGATGGTGGAAACATTAATATCTGGAGGGATGCTTGGATCCCAAACTCTCCATCCAGAATGATTATCACACCTAGGGGAGGCCATTTGATTTCTAAGGTGAGTGACTTAATTGATCCATCAACGCACGATCGAAAGCTAATCGCACGATGCGCACACGACTGGCCGAAGCATAAAACGTTTTCCTTATCATATCCACCTGGTCTGCTTTTGACTTGTCATTACAAAGAAGATCGATAAAAATTTATACTGGTACATACGCGACTAGAAAACCAAGCCATTTTCCTTTCTTTCTTTTTACCAATTTTTCTTCCCTTTTCTACACAGTAATTCGTGCATGATAGACTTGATAACTCACGCACCGTTGTAACATTTTGACCCTAGGTAAAAAATTATTGTAATACATCCCGATAGATTATCTGTAAAAGAGTGTGGTAATTATACGTCACGAACCTGATAACTCACTCACAAACACCATGGTATCTATTGACCCGAAGAAAAAAATGTTGTTGTAAGAAATACCGATAACTTATCTGTAAAAAGAGCATGGTACTTTATACGCTATGAATCAGATAACTCATACACAAACACCGTGGTAATATTTTTGACCATAGGATTTTTTTTTGTAACACACCCAATAACTCTCTATAAAGAGCATGGTAATATATACGCCACGAACCTGATAACTCACTCACAAATACTGTGGTAACTTTCGTCCCAGAGGAAAAAGGTTGTTGTAACACACGCCGATAACTTTTTCGTTGATGTCTGGAAAATAGCTTTTCCGTTGACAATAAAAAAATATGAATTGAGAAAAAACAAGTGTGCTACATGGGATTTGAACCTGCATCAGGTATCAAGGACACACCTAACACCAAGACCAACAACCATTACACCAACCTACACTGTTGTTTAATACTTGAAAACAAAATCTTTTAAAACTATTTATTACCATTGTCAGATGACAAAAAGGAAGGTATTTTCCTCAATTTTTTCCACTACATAATTGGTGATGTACTATACGTGTGAATGTATAGAGGGGCTCCTCTATGACTTTTTATCAGGGTCAGGTACATAAGTTATCAGGTCTGCGATGTGTGAGTTACCATGCTATTCACACAAAAGTTACGGAGGGATGTTCTATCAACCCTCCCCCCTCCCATCGCCAAAGTTATCAGGACCGGGGTACATAAGTTATCAGGTCTATGATGTGTGAGTTACCATGCTATTGACACAAAAGCTACCGAAGGGATATTTCATCAACTCCCTCCCTCGTTTCCAAAGTTACCAGGATGGGGTGCATAAGTTATCAGGTCTGCGATGTGTAAGTTACCATACTATTAATACAGAAAGTTATCGAAGGTATGTTTACAGAAGTTTTTGTTTGGGTCAAGAAAGATACCACGATATTTGTACATAAGCTACCAGGTCTACGATGTGTGAGTTATCATGATATTGGCACAAAAGCTATCGAGGGGATATTTCATCAACTCCCCCTACCCCTCGTTGCCAAAGTTACCAGGATAGGGTTCATAAGTTATCAGGTCTGTGTTGTGTGAGTTACCATGCTAATCACACAAAAGCTCGTCAAGTCCCCCCCCCCTCGGTCGCCAAACTTACCGGGACAGGGGTACATAAGTTATCGGGTCTGCAATGTGTGAGTTATCATACTAATCACAAAAAAGTTACCGGGGGATATAGCTCTTGAAAAAAAAGGAAGCAACAGGGAATGGTCAAATAGTATGATGTGCAATCTTTGGCACAACAAATAGTCCAGCTGAGCTGGTTAGTGTGTCTTTCACATTAGCTGCTTGCCGTGGGTTCAAATCCCATATTCAGCATCATTTTTTGACTAAAACTATAACCAGGGCGTGCCAATAGATCTAGCACCCAAAAAAATAACAGATCTAATCCAGAGAAAAATCGCGGAGTCAATGCCATAGTCTCCGGATTCTTCCCACTAAATTTGCCATCAAGTTAGCAAGTCATTCACATTTTAAATCTTGAACAAAGAGCCACTACGCAATACATTCATAGTTTAGGCGCTTTTGACAATAACAAAGTTTGGGTGAATTGGTTACTATGGTGGTGCACCTGCAGGAGGTCGGGGGTTCGAATCCCGTTATATTCTCTCTCAATCGATCCTTCCTAGTGTATGTTGATATGTACGTAATACATTTAGTACAGCTATTGATGGTTTCAAAACAATTTTTTACATATCTATTCAAAAGAAGTTTTGTACTATGTTAAATTATGGGTATATAAATGGGTGTTGCTAGGTCTTAATTGCCTGAGGCTTAACCAAGTCTAAGTCAAGTGACAGAACATGTAAGAAAAAAAGAAAAACTAAAAAGAAAATTTTGCACGGATCTCCAAGTAAGATCCCATGAATATAGTATCGACTGAGACTTGGTTAAGTCTCAATCGACTGAGATGTAGCAATCCCATATATAAGTTATGCCAGTTGATATATTAGCATAAGATTGTATGCAAAATTATGAGCATATGTCATCCACAATAAAGAGAACTTGGTGCATCTTAAACATGTACACTTTATTTTAAGTAGTGGTTATCTGAGAGGTTTCAAAGATGTTGGTTGTAGCTTGTATCCACAAATAGATAATAAGCTTTCTACTTCCTCATTTCCGGTTTACTGGGCTCAAATCTGAAATATCATCAACCAAGGCAGATGATAAGTGGAGGAATGTATCTCTGATAACCCACAAGTATAGGGGATCAATTGTAGCCTCTTTCGACAAGTAAGAGTGTCGAACCCAACGAGGAGCTAAAGATAGAACAAATATTCCCTCAAGTTCTATCGACTACCGATACAACTCTACGCATGCCTAACGTTCGCTTTACCTAGAACAAGTATGAAACTAGAAGTACTTTGTAGGTGTTGTGGGATAGGTTTGCAAGATAATAAAGAGAACGTAAATAAAAAGTAGGGGCTGTTTAGATAAAGACACAACTAAATTAGTTTTAGTAAAGATCTTTTTGTCACGAGAAAGTTATTTGTCCCTAGGCAATCGATAACTAGACCGGTAATCATTATTGCAATTTTATATGCGGGAGAGGCATAAGCTAACATACTTTCTTTTCTTGGATCATACGCACTTATGATTGGAACTCTCGCAAGCATCCGCAACCACTAAAGATCATTACGGTAAAACCAAACCATATCATTAAAGTATCAAGTCCTCTTTATTCCCATACGAAAACAACCTACTTACTCGGGTATGTGCTTCTGTCACTCACGCCACCTACCATAAGCAAATCATGAACATATTGCAAACCCTACAGCGGGGATCCCTCACACTTGCGCGACACGGAGAGCACCATAGGACAGCACCAATAATAAAACATGCAACTCAAACCAATCACGATCATCAATGAACCCATAGGACAAAACGGATCTACTCAAACATCATAGGATAGCCATACATCATTGGGAAATAATATATAGCGTTGAGCATCATGTTTAAGTAGAGATTACAGCAGGTAAAAGAGGGGTTACACCGCTGCATAGAGGGGGAAGAGTTGGTGATGACGGTGGTGAAGTTGTTGGTGTAGATCGTTGTCGCAATGATGGCCCCGGCGGCGTTCCGGCGCCACCAGGAGAGAGGGAGAGAGCCCCCCCCTTCTTCTTCTTCTTCTTCTTCTTCTTCTTCCTTGACCTTCCCCCTACATGGGAGAAGGGTTTCCCCTCTGGTCCTTGGCTTCCATGGCGGCGGAGGGGTGGGAGCCCCTCCGAGATTGGATCTATCTCTCTGTTTCCTACTGTATCTGTGCTCCCTGATTTTGCCCTTTCACAGTTTCTTAAATTCCCAGAGATCCATAACTCCGATTGGGCTGAAATTTTAACATGATTTTTATCCAGATATTGGCTTTCTTGCGGCAGAAGAAGGGCACCAACCGCCTTACGGAGTGTCCACGAGAGCCCAGGGCGCGCCCTACCATCTGGGGCGTGCCCCCTGCCTCGTGGACTCCTCGGGCATAGTCTCACGTTGATTCTTCCCAAAAATCACATATATTACAAAAAAATCTCCGGAAGTTTTTATCGCGTTTGGACTCCGTTTGATATGGATTTTCTGCGAAACAAAAAACATGCAACAAACAGGAACTGGCATTGTGCACTGGATCAATATGTTAGTCCCAAAAATAGTATAAATAGTTGCCAAAAGTATGTAAAACTTATAGAATATTGACATGGAACAATCAAATAGATACGACGGAGATGTATCAATCTCGTTCTTTATAAAACTACCCAAATTAAACTAATGCATTAATTTGGATTAATTGAAGTGCATGCATGCTTGCCCACTAGATGAGTAGATACATTACATGCATTGGTTAGTTCCTTTTAAATTATTGCATGCAAAGATTAAACGCGCCTCGGAATCTCAAAAGAAAATGGAGACGAGCCCTTTAAATCGGAAAAGCAAAAAATGAGATAAACCCTGTAAACCAGAAAGGAGGGTGTATAAAAAGCTATGCCTTTGGCCCTTTCTCTAACATATATAGGTACCGACTACTACTTATCAGCTGCGTTGGAATTTCCTCGAAGAGGAGAGGATGATGTAGTATAGTAGAGATAAGTATTTTTCTCAGTTAAGAACCAAGGTAATCAATCTAGTATCTAGGAGAACCACACAGAACCTCATTAGCAGCACCTGCACACACAAAAGCAAATATTTGCACTCACCGCGATCAAGAGGGTTGTCAATCCCCTTGGTGGCTATTTGCAAGGATCAAATCTCGTAGTGGTGGGTAGATATAATAAATTGGAAAATAAAATAAAGTAAATAAAATTGCAGCAAGGTATTTTTAGAGTTTATATATGATAAAAGTAGACACAGAGGCCATAGTTTTCACTAGAGACTTCTATCTTGAACAAAAATCATATGGTAGGTAAACAAATTACAGTTGGGTAATTGATAGAAAAATGCATAGGTATGATGATATTTAAGGCAATGATCATGTATATAGACATCACATCCGAGACAAGTAGACGGACTCCTGCCTGCATCTACTACTAGTACTCCACCCATCGACCGCTATCTAGCATGCATCTAGGGTATTAAGCTATAAAAACAGAGCAACGCCTTAATCAAGATGACATGATGTAGAACAAATCCAAGCAGTGTGAATAAAGCCCATCGTTTTATCCTTAATGGCAACAATATATATACATGTAATTTCACTTCCTGTCACTGGGACAGAGCACCGCAAGATTGAACCCATCACAAAGCACCTCTCTCATTGCAAGATAAATCAATTTAGTTGGCCAAACTAAACGGATAAATCAGAGAGAAATACAAAGCTATAACAATCACGCATAAAAGAATTCAGAGAAGACTCAATTAATATTCATAAATATTTCGATCATAAACCCACAATTGATCGGATCCCAACAAACAAACCGCAAAAGAAGATTACATCAGATAGAACTCCAAGAAGATTGAGCAGAACATTGTATTGAAAATTGAAGAGAGATAGAGAAGAAGTAATCTAGCTATTAGTATGTCTATCGTGAACTACTCATGCATCATCGGAAAGGTGGCAAGGATGATGTAGAAGCCCTCCGTGACCGATTGTAGCATATTTGGACGCCATCCTGGTGTCTGGCGAGGCGCCATCCGTGAACAAAGGATGTAGCAAAAGCGTCGCCTGGTAGTAGCAAAATTCAGACGTGGTTGCAGCAAAAAGCATCGCTTCGTCGTCAGGGGTCACCAGCTAAGTCGTAACGGATGTAGCAAAAAAATCGTCGATGGTAGCAAAAATCAACGATGGTTGTAGCAAAAACGACATCATCGCCGTCACGGGCTTGTGCTAATTATGAATGATTGCAGCAAAAAAGGTTGCCGGTGCTAGCTTCCTCCATCGCCAGTTGCAGCACCTCGGAAAACGCAGCTCCTCCTCGCCAGCCTCGCTAGCCCGGCCTGCTCCCAACACAATGCCGCTGGTCATCTTTGGGTCGTCCCGAGCTCTGCCGTTTGTAGCACCAGTGCAAGCAGTTGGTAGAAAAAGAAGCAAGCTCTGTTGACTGTCAGTCGCTGCAGGGAAGAAAGCTGGAGAAAAGAAAGGAACGGGCGAGGATGAGCGTCTTGGAGAAGATAAGGTTGCGTGGGAAAAAAAGTGAGGCGTGGGCCTACCTATGTACAAGGCGGGGGTCGCCAGGCACACGATCAAAAGCTTTTTTTTACAACTAAAGTTCCCTCTTTATTCATTGGTGATAACACTTACATCTTTAAGTAAAAGAGGAAGAAGCTCATTAGGAGCCATTTCAATCCACTCACTGCAGAATTTAGATCTAGCTACACTAGCTAATTCATGAGCAACAGCGTTTGCTTCTCTAGGACAGAACTCAAACCGAATTGAACTAAACTCACATGCCAAGTGGTAACAATCATCAATGATGGCTGCTGCATTCCCCGCATACTGATCGTCCTTGGTCATAATCTCCATTAGTTCTAGGCTGTCGGAATTAACGACAAGCCTGTTACACCCTGCCGAAGAAGAGAGTTATAAACCAAATTTAAGAGCCAATGCCTCTGCAGAAAGAGGATCATAACATGACTCTATTAGTTTGTTCCCAGAAACAATAAAATGACATCTGTCGTCTCGTATGACTGCTCCCATAGCTCCATGTAGCGCGTCATAGTCGAAGGCGGCATCTATGTTCAGCTCAACAAAGCCATTAGGTGGTTTTCTCCATCCGTCCTTCTTTAGTACTGCCTTTGGGTCACATGCAATAACAAAATTTTCTACCATCGCTCTCATAGATTGTGAAATTCTTTTCGCATCTTGCACATGCTCCTTGTGAACTAGTTTCCGTCTTTCCCACCAGAGGTACCAGCAAGTGATAGACATGAGCTCATAGAAATTTTTAACGCCTAGAACGACCGCCTCCTGTGCGGGAAAATTCAGCAAATAAGCAAGTATTGCTTCCCCCGCTCGATCCACTTCGCATGCGTGCGCTATAACATCTTCCAGTCCTAGGAGGCGCCACACTTCCTTCGCTTTTTTGCATCGAAACAACACATGCAAAACATCTTCCGCACTTTGGCCACATGCTGGACACGCCGGTCTAACAGGTATATGACGATTTGCAAGAACAACATTACAAGGAATAGTTCCATGTAGTGTTCGCCAGAGAAAGATTTTTACCTTTGCTGGACAGTTAAGTTTCCAAACTTTTTGCCATGTTGGGTTAGCACTTGAGGCGCCCAAACCATCAATTCTCCGTAGTTTACGTCCATTTTGGTAATCCCAGACAGTATGGTAAGCCGATTTGATAGTAAAATTTCCATGCTTATTCAGACTCCAAGCAATAAAATCAGTCATCGTTTGTCGATAATGGTATAGCAAGAACCCTTACTGCATCAATGGGCCAAAAAGTTTGCTCAACAAGGTCGACATCCCACTGACCCAGGGTAATGTGGTCTATAAGGTAATCTCTAAACTGATGGCTGCCCGTCTTAAGGTCATTCTTCCGGATGTTATTAGCCCTACCCAGAGTGCCTTTGTACCAGGGAGACTTATTACAGATAATGTACTAGTTGCTTATGAAAGTTTCCATACTATCAAAAATAAACGGGTACGCAAAGAAGGTCTGTGTGCAGTTAAGTTGGATATGCATAAAGCTTATGATAGAGTGGAGTGGGTATTCCTGGAAAATATTTTGTTGAAGTTGGGCTTTCACGCCAACTGGGTGGACATGGTTATGAAGTGTATCTTCAGTGGAATATCGTGTCCGCCTAAATTTTGAAATAACTGAGAGCTTTAAACCAACTAGAGGACTTCGTCAGGGTGATCCATTATCACCGTATTTGTTTCTTTTATGCACTGAAGGTCTCACTGCTCTTTTAAATCATGTTGAAGAAACAGGTTTATTGGAGGGAGTTAAAGTTTGCCGAGAAGCACCAGTTGTCACAAACTTGCTATTTGCAGATGACTCTCTTATCCTCATGAAAGCAAATGCGGAGAATGCTATTACGTTGAAGGATATACTTGACAAATATTGTGCAGCCTCAGGCCAGATGGTGAGTGGTGACAAATCCAGTATTTTCTTCAGCCTATGCACTGATGTTGAGGTGAGGGTGCAGGTTTGTAATATTCTAAATATCATGACTGAAGCTCTAAATGACAAGTATCTAGGCTTGCCTGCGCAAGTAGGTTTTGGATAAAACTGATACTTTTCAGTATTTGATTGACCGTGTATGGCAAAGAGTGAATGGGTGGAAAGAAAGACAACTCTCGGAAGGGGGTAAAGAAGTGCTCCTTAAGGCAGTGGGCCAATCTATACCATCATATGCAATGTCGGTCTTCAAAATTCCCAAACAAACTTGCAAGGGAATAACTGACGTGATGTCGCACTACTGGTGGGGGGATGGTGATGCTCAGAGGAGAATGCACTGGTTTGCGTGGTGGAAGATGTGTGTACCGAAAAGACAGGGAGGTACGGGATTTCGAGATATTCATTGTTTCAATTTAGCTCTCTTAGCTAAGCAGGCGTGGAGGCTTATTGAGAACCCAGATTCTTTGTGTGCCCGGATTCTGAGAGCAAAATACTTCCCGGATGGTGATTTATTAAATTGCATGTTAAAGAAGAATGCCTCATTTACATAGCGAAGCATAATGCAAGGTGTGAATACTTTGAGACATGGATATATTTGGAGAGTAGGAGATGGTGGAAACATTAATATCTGGAGGGATGCTTGGATCCCAAACTCTCCATCCAGAATGATTATCACACCTAGGGGAGGCCATTTGATTTCTAAGGTGAGTGACTTAATTGATCCATCAACGCACGATCGAAAGCTAATCGCACGATGCGCACACGACTGGCCGAAGCATAAAACGTTTTCCTTATCATATCCACCTGGTCTGCTTTTGACTTGTCATTACAAAGAAGATCGATAAAAATTTATACTGGTACATACGCGACTAGAAAACCAAGCCATTTTCCTTTCTTTCTTTTTACCAATTTTTCTTCCCTTTTCTACACAGTAATTCGTGCATGATAGACTTGATAACTCACGCACCGTTGTAACATTTTGACCCTAGGTAAAAAATTATTGTAATACATCCCGATAGATTATCTGTAAAAGAGTGTGGTAATTATACGTCACGAACCTGATAACTCACTCACAAACACCATGGTATCTATTGACCCGAAGAAAAAAATGTTGTTGTAAGAAATACCGATAACTTATCTGTAAAAAGAGCATGGTACTTTATACGCTATGAATCAGATAACTCATACACAAACACCGTGGTAATATTTTTGACCATAGGATTTTTTTTTGTAACACACCCAATAACTCTCTATAAAGAGCATGGTAATATATACGCCACGAACCTGATAACTCACTCACAAATACTGTGGTAACTTTCGTCCCAGAGGAAAAAGGTTGTTGTAACACACGCCGATAACTTTTTCGTTGATGTCTGGAAAATAGCTTTTCCGTTGACAATAAAAAAATATGAGTTGAGAAAAAACAAGTGTGCTACATGGGATTTGAACCTGCATCAGGTATCAAGGACACACCTAACACCAAGACCAACAACCATTACACCAACCTACACTGTTGTTTAATACTTGAAAACAAAATCTTTTAAAACTATTTATTACCATTGTCAGATGACAAAAAGGAAGGTATTTTCCTCAATTTTTTCCACTACATAATTGGTGATGTACTATACGTGTGAATGTATAGAGGGGCTCCTCTATGACTTTTTATCAGGGTCAGGTACATAAGTTATCAGGTCTGCGATGTGTGAGTTACCATGCTATTCACACAAAAGTTACCGAGGGATGTTCTATCAACCCTCCCCCCTCCCATCGCCAAAGTTATCAGGACCGGGGTACATAAGTTATCAGGTCTATGATGTGTGAGTTACCATGCTATTGACACAAAAGCTACCGAAGGGATATTTCATCAACTCCCTCCCTCGTTTCCAAAGTTACCAGGATGGGGTGCATAAGTTATCAGGTCTGCGATGTGTAAGTTACCATACTATTAATACAGAAAGTTATCGAAGGTATGTTTACAGAAGTTTTTGTTTGGGTCAAGAAAGATACCACGATATTTGTACATAAGCTACCAGGTCTACGATGTGTGAGTTATCATGATATTGGCACAAAAGCTATCGAGGGGATATTTCATCAACTCCCCCTACCCCTCGTTGCCAAAGTTACCAGGATAGGGTTCATAAGTTATCAGGTCTGTGTTGTGTGAGTTACCATGCTAATCACACAAAAGCTCGTCAAGTCCCCCCCCCCTCGGTCGCCAAACTTACCGGGACAGGGGTACATAAGTTATCGGGTCTGCAATGTGTGAGTTATCATACTAATCACAAAAAAGTTACCGGGGGATATAGCTCTTGAAAAAAAAGGAAGCAACAGGGAATGGTCAAATAGTATGATGTGCAATCTTTGGCACAACAAATAGTCCAGCTGAGCTGGTTAGTGTGTCTTTCACATTAGCTGCTTGCCGTGGGTTCAAATCCCATATTCAGCATCATTTTTTGACTAAAAATATAACCAGGGCGTGCCAATAGATCTAGCACCCAAAAAAATAACAGATCTAATCCAGAGAAAAATCGCGGAGTCAATGCCATAGTCTCCGGATTCTTCCCACTAAATTTGCCATCAAGTTAGCAAGTCATTCACATTTTAAATCTTGAACAAAGAGCCACTACGCAATACATTCATAGTCTAGGCGCTTTTGACAATAACAAAGTTTGGGTGAATTGGTTACTATGGTGGTGCACCTGCAGGAGGTCGGGGGTTCGAATCCCGTTATATTCTCTCTCAATCGATCCTTCCTAGTGTATGTTGATATGTACGTAATACATTTAGTACAGCTATTGATGGTTTCAAAACAATTTTTTACATATCTATTAAAAAGAAGTTTTGTACTATGTTAAATTATGGGTATATAAATGGGTGTTGCTAGGTCTTAATTGCCTGAGGCTTAACCAAGTCTAAGTCAAGTGACAGAACATGTAAGAAAAAAAAGAAAAACTAAAAAGAAAATTTTGCACGGATCTCCAAGTAAGATCCCATGAATATAGTATCGACTGAGACTTGGTTAAGTCTCAATCGACTGAGATGTAGCAATCCCATATATAAGTTATGCCAGTTGATATATTAGCATAAGATTGTATGCAAAATTATGAGCATATGTCATCCACAATAAAGAGAACTTGGTGCATCTTAAACATGTACACTTTATTTTAAGTAGTGGTTATCTGAGAGGTTTCAAAGATGTTGGTTGTAGCTTGTATCCACAAATAGATAATAAGCTTTCTACTTCCTCATTTCCGGTTTACTGGGCTCAAATCTGAAATATCATCAACCAAGGCAGATGATAAGTGGAGGAATGTATCTCTGATAACCCACAAGTATAGGGGATCAATTGTAGCCTCTTTCGACAAGTAAGAGTGTCGAACCCAACGAGGAGCTAAAGATAGAACAAATATTCCCTCAAGTTCTATCGACTACCGATACAACTCTACGCATGCCTAACGTTCGCTTTACCTAGAACAAGTATGAAACTAGAAGTACTTTGTAGGTGTTGTGGGATAGGTTTGCAAGATAATAAAGAGAACGTAAATAAAAAGTAGGGGCTGTTTAGATAAAGACACAACTAAATTAGTTTTAGTAAAGATCTTTTTGTCACGAGAAAGTTATTTGTCCCTAGGCAATCGATAACTAGACCGGTAATCATTATTGCAATTTTATATGCGGGAGAGGCATAAGCTAACATACTTTCTTTTCTTGGATCATACGCACTTATAATTGGAACTCTCGCAAGCATCCGCAACTACTAAAGATCATTACGGTAAAACCAAACCATATCATTAAAGTATCAAGTCCTCTTTATTCCCATACGAAAACAACCTACTTACTCGGGTATGTGCTTCTGTCACTCACGCCACCTACCATAAGCAAATCATGAACATATTGCAAACCCTACAGCGGGGATCCCTCACACTTGCGCGACACGGAGAGCACCATAGGACAGCACCAATAATAAAACATGCAACTCAAACCAATCACGATCATCAATGAACCCATAGGACAAAACGGATCTACTCAAACATCATAGGATAGCCATACATCATTGGGAAATAATATATAGCGTTGAGCATCATGTTTAAGTAGAGATTACAGCAGGTAAAAGAGGGGTTACACCGCTGCATAGAGGGGGAAGAGTTGGTGATGACGGTGGTGAAGTTGTTGGTGTAGATCGTTGTCGCAATGATGGCCCCGGCGGCGTTCCGGCGCCACCAGGAGAGAGGGAGAGAGCCCCCCCCTTCTTCTTCTTCTTCTTCTTCTTCTTCTTCCTTGACCTTCCCCCTACATGGGAGAAGGGTTTCCCCTCTGGTCCTTGGCTTCCATGGCGGCGGAGGGGTGGGAGCCCCTCCGAGATTGGATCTATCTCTCTGTTTCCTACTGTATCTGTGCTCCCTGATTTTGCCCTTTCACAGTTTCTTAAATTCCCAGAGATCCATAACTCCGATTGGGCTGAAATTTTAACATGATTTTTATCCAGATATTGGCTTTCTTGCGGCAGAAGAAGGGCACCAACCGCCTTACGGAGTGTCCACGAGAGCCCAGGGCGCGCCCTACCATCTGGGGCGTGCCCCCTGCCTCGTGGACTCCTCGGGCATAGTCTCACGTTGATTCTTCCCAAAAATCACATATATTACAAAAAAAAATCTCCGGAAGTTTTTATCGCGTTTGGACTCCGTTTGATATGGATTTTCTGCGAAACAAAAAACATGCAACAAACAGGAACTGGCATTGTGCACTGGATCAATATGTTAGTCCCAAAAATAGTATAAATAGTTGCCAAAAGTATGTAAAACTTATAGAATATTGACATGGAACAATCAAATAGATACGACGGAGATGTATCAATCCCGTTCTTTATAAAACTACCCAAATTAAACTAATGCATTAATTTGGATTAATTGAAGTGCATGCATGCTTGCCCACTAGATGAGTAGATACATTACATGCATTGGTTAGTTCCTTTTAAATTATTGCATGCAAAGATTAAACGCGCCTCAGAATCTCAAAAGAAAATGGAGACGAGCCCTTTAAATCGGAAAAGCAAAAAATGAGATAAACCCTGTAAACCAGAAAGGAGGGTGTATAAAAAGCTATGCCTTTGGCCCTTTCTCTAACATATATAGGTACCGACTACTACTTATCAGCTGCGTTGGAATTTCCTCGAAGAGGAGAGGATGATGTAGTACAGTAGAGATAAGTATTTTTCTCAGTTAAGAACCAAGGTAATCAATCTAGTAGCTAGGAGAACCACACAGAACCTCATTAGCAGCACCTGCACACACAAAAGCAAATATTTGCACTCACCGCGATCAAGAGGGTTGTCAATCCCCTTGGTGGCTATTTGCAAGGATCAAATCTCGTAGTGGTGGGTAGATATAATAAATTGGAAAATAAAATAAAGTAAATAAAATTGCAGCAAGGTATTTTTAGAGTTTATATATGATAAAAGTAGACACAGAGGCCATAGTTTTCACTAGATACTTCTATCTCGAACAAAAATCATATGGTAGGTAAACAAATTACAGTTGGGTAATTGATAGAAAAATGCATAGGTATGATGATATTTAAGGCAATGATCATGTATATAGACATCACATCCGAGACAAGTAGACGGACTCCTGCCTGCATCTACTACTAGTACTCCACCCATCGACCGCTATCTAGCATGCATCTAGGGTATTAAGCTATAAAAACAGAGCAACGCCTTAATCAAGATGACATGATGTAGAACAAATCCAAGCAGTGTGAATAAAGCCCATCGTTTTATCCTTAATGGCAACAATATATATACATGTAATTTCACTTCCTGTCACTGGGACAGAGCACCGCAAGATTGAACCCATCACAAAGCACCTCTCTCATTGCAAGATAAATCAATTTAGTTGGCCAAACTAAACGGATAAATCAGAGAGAAATACAAAGCTATAACAATCACGCATAAAAGAATTCAGAGAAGACTCAATTAATATTCATAAATATTTCGATCATAAACCCACAATTGATCGGATCCCAACAAACAAACCGCAAAAGAAGATTACATCAGATAGAACTCCAAGAAGATTGAGCAGAACATTGTATTGAAAATTGAAGAGAGATAGAGAAGAAGTAATCTAGCTATTAGTATGTCTATCGTGAACTACTCATGCATCATCGGAAAGGTGGCAAGGATGATGTAGAAGCCCTCCGTGACCGATTGTAGCATATTTGGACGCCATCCTGGTGTCTGGCGAGGCGCCATCCGTGAACAAAGGATGTAGCAAAAGCGTCGCCTGGTAGTAGCAAAATTCAGACGTGGTTGCAGCAAAAAGCATCGCTTCGTCGTCAGGGGTCACCAGCTAAGTCGTAACGGATGTAGCAAAAAAATCGTCGATGGTAGCAAAAATCAACGATGGTTGTAGCAAAAACGACATCATCGCCGTCACGGGCTTGTGCTAATTATGAATGATTGCAGCAAAAAAGGTTGCCGGTGCTAGCTTCCTCCATCGCCAGTTGCAGCACCTCGGAAAACGCAGCTCCTCCTCGCCAGCCTCGCTAGCCCGGCCTGCTCCCAACACAATGCCGCTGGTCATCTTTGGGTCGTCCCGAGCTCTGCCGTTTGTAGCACCAGTGCAAGCAGTTGGTAGAAAAAGAAGCAAGCTCTGTTGACTGTCAGTCGCTGCAGGGAAGAAAGCTGGAGAAAAGAAAGGAACGGGCGAGGATGAGCGTCTTGGAGAAGATAAGGTTGCGTGGGAAAAAAAGTGAGGCGTGGGCCTACCTATGTACAAGGCGGGGGTCGCCAGGCACACGATCAAAAGCTTTTTTTTACAACTAAAGTTCCCTCTTTATTCATTGGTGATAACACTTACATCTTTAAGTAAAAGAGGAAGAAGCTCATTAGGAGCCATTTCAATCCACTCACTGCAGAATTTAGATCTAGCTACACTAGCTAATTCATGAGCAACAGCGTTTGCTTCTCTAGGACAGAACTCAAACCGAATTGAACTAAACTCACATGCCAAGTGGTAACAATCATCAATGATGGCTGCTGCATTCCCCGCATACTGATCGTCCTTGGTCATAATCTCCATTAGTTCTAGGCTGTCGGAATTAACGACAAGCCTGTTACACCCTGCCGAAGAAGAGAGTTATAAACCAAATTTAAGAGCCAATGCCTCTGCAGAAAGAGGATCATAACATGACTCTATTAGTTTGTTCCTAGAAACAATAAAATGACATCTGTCGTCTCGTATGACTGCTCCCATAGCTCCATGTAGCGCGTCATAGTCGAAGGCGGCATCTATGTTCAGCTCAACAAAGCCATTAGGTGGTTTTCTCCATCCGTCCTTCTTTAGTACTGCCTTTGGGTCACATGCAATAACAAAATTTTCTACCATCGCTCTCATAGATTGTGAAATTCTTTTCGCATCTTGCACATGCTCCTTGTGAACTAGTTTCCGTCTTTCCCACCAGAGGTACCAGCAAGTGATAGACATGAGCTCATAGAAATTTTTAACGCCTAGAACGACCGCCTCCTGTGCGGGAAAATTCAGCAAATAAGCAAGTATTGCTTCCCCCGCTCGATCCACTTCGCATGCGTGCGCTATAACATCTTCCAGTCCTAGGAGGCGCCACACTTCCTTCGCTTTTTTGCATCGAAACAACACATGCAAAACATCTTCCGCACTTTGGCCACATGCTGGACACGCCGGTCTAACAGGTATATGACGATTTGCAAGAACAACATTACAAGGAATAGTTCCATGTAGTGTTCGCCAGAGAAAGATTTTTACCTTTGCTGGACAGTTAAGTTTCCAAACTTTTTGCCATGTTGGGTTAGCACTTGAGGCGCCCAAACCATCAATTCTCCGTAGTTTACGTCCATTTTGGTAATCCCAGACAGTATGGTAAGCCGATTTGATAGTAAAATTTCCATGCTTATTCAGACTCCAAGCAATAAAATCAGTCATCGTTTGTCGATAATGGTATAGCAAGAACCCTTACTGCATCAATGGGCCAAAAAGTTTGCTCAACAAGGTCGACATCCCACTGACCCAGGGTAATGTGGTCTATAAGGTAATCTCTAAACTGATGGCTGCCCGTCTTAAGGTCATTCTTCCGGATGTTATTAGCCCTACCCAGAGTGCCTTTGTACCAGGGAGACTTATTACAGATAATGTACTAGTTGCTTATGAAAGTTTCCATACTATCAAAAATAAACGGGTACGCAAAGAAGGTCTGTGTGCAGTTAAGTTGGATATGCATAAAGCTTATGATAGAGTGGAGTGGGTATTCCTGGAAAATATTTTGTTGAAGTTGGGCTTTCACGCCAACTGGGTGGACATGGTTATGAAGTGTATCTTCAGTGGAATATCGTGTCCGCCTAAATTTTTAAATAACTGAGAGCTTTAAACCAACTAGAGGACTTCGTCAGGGTGATCCATTATCACCGTATTTGTTTCTTTTATGCACTGAAGGTCTCACTGCTCTTTTAAATCATGTTGAAGAAACAGGTTTATTGGAGGGAGTTAAAGTTTGCCGAGAAGCACCAGTTGTCACAAACTTGCTATTTGCAGATGACTCTCTTATCCTCATGAAAGCAAATGCGGAGAATGCTATTACGTTGAAGGATATACTTGACAAATATTGTGCAGCCTCAGGCCAGATGGTGAGTGGTGACAAATCCAGTATTTTCTTCAGCCTATGCACTGATGTTGAGGTGAGGGTGCAGGTTTGTAATATTCTAAATATCATGACTGAAGCTCTAAATGACAAGTATCTAGGCTTGCCTGCGCAAGTAGGTTTTGGATAAAACTGATACTTTTCAGTATTTGATTGACCGTGTATGGCAAAGAGTGAATGGGTGGAAAGAAAGACAACTCTTGGAAGGGGGTAAAGAAGTGCTCCTTAAGGCAGTGGGCCAATCTATACCATCATATGCAATGTCGGTCTTCAAAATTCCCAAACAAACTTGCAAGGGAATAACTGACGTGATGTCGCACTACTGGTGGGGGGATGGTGATGCTCAGAGGAGAATGCACTGGTTTGCGTGGTGGAAGATGTGTGTACCGAAAAGACAGGGAGGTATGGGATTTCGAGATATTCATTGTTTCAATTTAGCTCTCTTAGCTAAGCAGGCGTGGAGGCTTATTGAGAACCCGGATTCTTTGTGTGCCCGGATTCTGAGAGCAAAATACTTCCCGGATGGTGATTTATTAAATTGCATGTTAAAGAAGAATGCCTCATTTACATAGCAAAGCATAATGCAAGGTGTGAATACTTTGAGACATGGATATATTTGGAGAGTAGGAGATGGTGGAAACATTAATATCTGGAGGGATGCTTGGATCCCAAACTCTCCATCCAGAATGATTATCACACCTAGGGGAGGCCATTTGATTTCTAAGGTGAGTGACTTAATTGATCCATCAACGCACGATCGAAAGCTAATCGCACGATGCGCACACGACTGGCCGAAGCATAAAACGTTTTCCTTATCATATCCACCTGGTCTGCTTTTGACTTGTCATTACAAAGAAGATCGATAAAAATTTATACTGGTACATACGCGACTAGAAAACCAAGCCATTTTCCTTTCTTTCTTTTTACCAATTTTTCTTCCCTTTTCTACACAGTAATTCGTGCATGATAGACTTGATAACTCACGCACCGTTGTAACATTTTGACCCTAGGTAAAAAATTATTTTAATACATCCCGATAGATTATCTGTAAAAGAGTGTGGTAATTATACGTCACGAACCTGATAACTCACTCACAAACACCATGGTATCTATTGACCCGAAGAAAAAAATGTTGTTGTAAGAAATACCGATAACTTATCTGTAAAAAGAGCATGGTACTTTATACGCTATGAATCAGATAACTCATACACAAACACCGTGGTAATATTTTTGACCATAGGATTTTTTTTGTAACACACCCAATAACTCTCTATAAAGAGCATGGTAATATATACGCCACGAACCTGATAACTCACTCACAAATACTGTGGTAACTTTCGTCCCAGAGGAAAAAGGTTGTTGTAACACACGCCGATAACTTTTTCGTTGATGTCTGGAAAATAGCTTTTCCGTTGACAATAAAAAAATATGAATTGAGAAAAAACAAGTGTGCTACATGGGATTTGAACCTGCATCAGGTATCAAGGACACACCTAACACCAAGACCAACAACCATTACACCAACCTACACTGTTGTTTAATACTTGAAAACAAAATCTTTTAAAACTATTTATTACCATTGTCAGATGACAAAAAGGAAGGTATTTTCCTCAATTTTTTCCACTACATAATTGGTGATGTACTATACGTGTGAATGTATAGAGGGGCTCCTCTATGACTTTTTATCAGGGTCAGGTACATAAGTTATCAGGTCTGCGATGTGTGAGTTACCATGCTATTCACACAAAAGTTACCGAGGGATGTTCTATCAACCCTCCCCCCTCCCATCGCCAAAGTTATCAGGACCGGGGTACATAAGTTATCAGGTCTATGATGTGTGAGTTACCATGCTATTGACACAAAAGCTACCGAAGGGATATTTCATCAACTCCCTCCCTCGTTTCCAAAGTTACCAGGATGGGGTGCATAAGTTATCAGGTCTGCGATGTGTAAGTTACCATACTATTAATACAGAAAGTTATCGAAGGTATGTTTACAGAAGTTTTTGTTTGGGTCAAGAAAGATACCACGATATTTGTACATAAGCTACCAGGTCTACGATGTGTGAGTTATCATGATATTGGCACAAAAGCTATCGAGGGGATATTTCATCAACTCCCCCTACCCCTCGTTGCCAAAGTTACCAGGATAGGGTTCATAAGTTATCAGGTCTGTGTTGTGTGAGTTACCATGCTAATCACACAAAAGCTCGTCAAGTCCCCCCCCCCTCGGTCGCCAAACTTACCGGGACAGGGGTACATAAGTTATCGGGTCTGCAATGTGTGAGTTATCATACTAATCACAAAAAAGTTACCGGGGGATATAGCTCTTGAAAAAAAAGGAAGCAACAGGGAATGGTCAAATAGTATGATGTGCAATCTTTGGCACAACAAATAGTCCAGCTGAGCTGGTTAGTGTGTCTTTCACATTAGCTGCTTGCCGTGGGTTCAAATCCCATATTCAGCATCATTTTTTGACTAAAAATATAACCAGGGCGTGCCAATAGATCTAGCACCCAAAAAAATAACAGATCTAATCCAGAGAAAAATCGCGGAGTCAATGCCATAGTCTCCGGATTCTTCCCACTAAATTTGCCATCAAGTTAGCAAGTCATTCACATTTTAAATCTTGAACAAAGAGCCACTACGCAATACATTCATAGTTTAGGCGCTTTTGACAATAACAAAGTTTGGGTGAATTGGTTACTATGGTGGTGCACCTGCAGGAGGTCGGGGGTTCGAATCCCGTTATATTCTCTCTCAATCGATCCTTCCTAGTGTATGTTGATATGTACGTAATACATTTAGTACAGCTATTGATGGTTTCAAAACAATTTTTTACATATCTATTAAAAAGAAGTTTTGTACTATGTTAAATTATGGGTATATAAATGGGTGTTGCTAGGTCTTAATTGCCTGAGGCTTAACCAAGTCTAAGTCAAGTGACAGAACATGTAAGAAAAAAAGAAAAACTAAAAAGAAAATTTTGCACGGATCTCCAAGTAAGATCCCATGAATATAGTATCGACTGAGACTTGGTTAAGTCTCAATCGACTGAGATGTAGCAATCCCATATATAAGTTATGCCAGTTGATATATTAGCATAAGATTGTATGCAAAATTATGAGCAGATGTCATCCACAATAAAGAGAACTTGGTGCATCTTAAACATGTACACTTTATTTTAAGTAGTGGTTATCTGAGAGGTTTCAAAGATGTTGGTTGTAGCTTGTATCCACAAATAGATAATAAGCTTTCTACTTCCTCATTTCCGGTTTACTGGGCTCAAATCTGAAATATCATCAACCAAGGCAGATGATAAGTGGAGGAATGTATCTCTGATAACCCACAAGTATAGGGGATCAATTGTAGCCTCTTTCGACAAGTAAGAGTGTCGAACCCAACGAGGAGCTAAAGATAGAACAAATATTCCCTCAAGTTCTATCGACTACCGATACAACTCTACGCATGCCTAACGTTCGCTTTACCTAGAACAAGTATGAAACTAGAAGTACTTTGTAGGTGTTGTGGGATAGGTTTGCAAGATAATAAAGAGAACGTAAATAAAAAGTAGGGGCTGTTTAGATAAAGACACAACTAAATTAGTTTTAGTAAAGATCTTTTTGTCACGAGAAAGTTATTTGTCCCTAGGCAATCGATAACTAGACCGGTAATCATTATTGCAATTTTATATGCGGGAGAGGCATAAGCTAACATACTTTCTTTTCTTGGATCATACGCACTTATGATTGGAACTCTCGCAAGCATCCGCAACTACTAAAGATCATTACGGTAAAACCAAACCATATCATTAAAGTATCAAGTCCTCTTTATTCCCATACGAAAACAACCTACTTACTCGGGTATGTGCTTCTGTCACTCACGCCACCTACCATAAGCAAATCATGAACATATTGCAAACCCTACAGCGGGGATCCCTCACACTTGCGCGACACGGAGAGCACCATAGGACAGCACCAATAATAAAACATGCAACTCAAACCAATCACGATCATCAATGAACCCATAGGACAAAACGGATCTACTCAAACATCATAGGATAGCCATACATCATTGGGAAATAATATATAGCGTTGAGCATCATGTTTAAGTAGAGATTACAGCAGGTAAAAGAGGGGTTACACCGCTGCATAGAGGGGGAAGAGTTGGTGATGACGGTGGTGAAGTTGTTGGTGTAGATCGTTGTCGCAATGATGGCCCCGGCGGCGTTCCGGCGCCACCAGGAGAGAGGGAGAGAGCCCCCCCCCCTTCTTCTTCTTCTTCTTCTTCTTCTTCCTTGCCCTTCCCCCTACATGGGAGAAGGGTTTCCCCTCTGGTCCTTGGATTCCATGGCGGCGGAGGGGTGGGAGCCCCTCCGAGATTGGATCTATCTCTCTGTTTCCTACTGTATCTGTGCTCCCTGATTTTGCCCTTTCACAGTTTCTTAAATTCCCAGAGATCCATAACTCCGATTGGGCTGAAATTTTAACATGATTTTTATCCAGATATTGGCTTTCTTGCGGCAGAAGAAGGGCACCAACCGCCTTACGGAGTGTCCACGAGAGCCCAGGGCGCGCCCTACCATCTGGGGCGTGCCCCCTGCCTCGTGGACTCCTCGGGCATAGTCTCACGTTGATTCTTCCCAAAAATCACATATATTACAAAAAAATCTCCGGAAGTTTTTATCGCGTTTGGACTCCGTTTGATATGGATTTTCTGCGAAACAAAAAACATGCAACAAACAGGAACTGGCATTGTGCACTGGATCAATATGTTAGTCCCAAAAATAGTATAAATAGTTGCCAAAAGTATGTAAAACTTATAGAATATTGACATGGAACAATCAAATAGATACGACGGAGATGTATCAATCTCGTTCTTTATAAAACTACCCAAATTAAACTAATGCATTAATTTGGATTAATTGAAGTGCATGCATGCTTGCCCACTAGATGAGTAGATACATTACATGCATTGGTTAGTTCCTTTTAAATTATTGCATGCAAAGATTAAACGCGCCTCGGAATCTCAAAAGAAAATGGAGACGAGCCCTTTAAATCGGAAAAGCAAAAAATGAGATAAACCCTGTAAACCAGAAAGGAGGGTGTATAAAAAGCTATGCCTTTGGCCCTTTCTCTAACATATATAGGTACCGACTACTACTTATCAGCTGCGTTGGAATTTCCTCGAAGAGGAGAGGATGATGTAGTATAGTAGAGATAAGTATTTTTCTCAGTTAAGAACCAAGGTAATCAATCTAGTAGCTAGGAGAACCACACAGAACCTCATTAGCAGCACCTGCACACACAAAAGCAAATATTTGCACTCACCGCGATCAAGAGGGTTGTCAATCCCCTTGGTGGCTATTTGCAAGGATCAAATCTCGTAGTGGTGGGTAGATATAATAAATTGGAAAATAAAATAAAGTAAATAAAATTGCAGCAAGGTATTTTTAGAGTTTATATATGATAAAAGTAGACACAGAGGCCATAGTTTTCACTAGAGACTTCTATCTTGAACAAAAATCATATGGTAGGTAAACAAATTACAGTTGGGTAATTGATAGAAAAATGCATAGGTATGATGATATTTAAGGCAATGATCATGTATATAGACATCACATCCGAGACAAGTAGACGGACTCCTGCCTGCATCTACTACTAGTACTCCACCCATCGACCGCTATCTAGCATGCATCTAGGGTATTAAGCTATAAAAACAGAGCAACGCCTTAATCAAGATGACATGATGTAGAACAAATCCAAGCAGTGTGAATAAAGCCCATCGTTTTATCCTTAATGGCAACAATATATATACATGTAATTTCACTTCCTGTCACTGGGACAGAGCACCGCAAGATTGAACCCATCACAAAGCACCTCTCTCATTGCAAGATAAATCAATTTAGTTGGCCAAACTAAACGGATAAATCAGAGAGAAATACAAAGCTATAACAATCACGCATAAAAGAATTCAGAGAAGACTCAATTAATATTCATAAATATTTCGATCATAAACCCACAATTGATCGGATCCCAACAAACAAACCGCAAAAGAAGATTACATCAGATAGAACTCCAAGAAGATTGAGCAGAACATTGTATTGAAAATTGAAGAGAGATAGAGAAGAAGTAATCTAGCTATTAGTATGTCTATCGTGAACTACTCATGCATCATCGGAAAGGTGGCAAGGATGATGTAGAAGCCCTCCGTGACCGATTGTAGCATATTTGGACGCCATCCTGGTGTCTGGCGAGGCGCCATCCGTGAACAAAGGATGTAGCAAAAGCGTCGCCTGGTAGTAGCAAAATTCAGACGTGGTTGCAGCAAAAAGCATCGCTTCGTCGTCAGGGGTCACCAGCTAAGTCGTAACGGATGTAGCAAAAAAATCGTCGATGGTAGCAAAAATCAACGATGGTTGTAGCAAAAACGACATCATCGCCGTCACGGGCTTGTGCTAATTATGAATGATTGCAGCAAAAAAGGTTGCCGGTGCTAGCTTCCTCCATCGCCAGTTGCAGCACCTCGGAAAACGCAGCTCCTCCTCGCCAGCCTCGCTAGCCCGGCCTGCTCCCAACACAATGCCGCTGGTCATCTTTGGGTCGTCCCGAGCTCTGCCGTTTGTAGCACCAGTGCAAGCAGTTGGTAGAAAAAGAAGCAAGCTCTGTTGACTGTCAGTCGCTGCAGGGAAGAAAGCTGGAGAAAAGAAAGGAACGGGCGAGGATGAGCGTCTTGGAGAAGATAAGGTTGCGTGGGAAAAAAAGTGAGGCGTGGGCCTACCTATGTACAAGGCGGGGGTCGCCAGGCACACGATCAAAAGCTTTTTTTTACAACTAAAGTTCCCTCTTTATTCATTGGTGATAACACTTACATCTTTAAGTAAAAGAGGAAGAAGCTCATTAGGAGCCATTTCAATCCACTCACTGCAGAATTTAGATCTAGCTACACTAGCTAATTCATGAGCAACAGCGTTTGCTTCTCTAGGACAGAACTCAAACCGAATTGAACTAAACTCACATGCCAAGTGGTAACAATCATCAATGATGGCTGCTGCATTCCCCGCATACTGATCGTCCTTGGTCATAATCTCCATTAGTTCTAGGCTGTCGGAATTAACGACAAGCCTGTTACACCCTGCCGAAGAAGAGAGTTATAAACCAAATTTAAGAGCCAATGCCTCTGCAGAAAGAGGATCATAACATGACTCTATTAGTTTGTTCCCAGAAACAATAAAATGACATCTGTCGTCTCGTATGACTGCTCCCATAGCTCCATGTAGCGCGTCATAGTCGAAGGCGGCATCTATGTTCAGCTCAACAAAGCCATTAGGTGGTTTTCTCCATCCGTCCTTCTTTAGTACTGCCTTTGGGTCACATGCAATAACAAAAATTTCTACCATCGCTCTCATAGATTGTGAAATTCTTTTCGCATCTTGCACATGCTCCTTGTGAACTAGTTTCCGTCTTTCCCACCAGAGGTACCAGCAAGTGATAGACATGAGCTCATAGAAATTTTTAATGCCTAGAACGACCGCCTCCTGTGCGGGAAAATTCAGCAAATAAGCAAGTATTGCTTCCCCCGCTCGATCCACTTCGCATGCATGCGCTATAACATCTTCCAGTCCTAGGAGGCGCCACACTTCCTTCGCTTTTTTGCATCGAAACAACACATGCAAAACATCTTCCGCACTTTGGCCACATGCTGGACACGCCGGTCTAACAGGTATATGACGATTTGCAAGAACAACATTACAAGGAATAGTTCCATGTAGTGTTCGCCAGAGAAAGATTTTTACCTTTGCTGGACAGTTAAGTTTCCAAACTTTTTGCCATGTTGGGTTAGCACTTGAGGCGCCCAAACCATCAATTCTCCGTAGTTTACGTCCATTTTGGTAATCCCAGACAGTATGGTAAGCCGATTTGATAGTAAAATTTCCATGCTTATTCAGACTCCAAGCAATAAAATCAGTCATCGTTTGTCGATAATGGTATAGCAAGAACCCTTACTGCATCAATGGGCCAAAAAGTTTGCTCAACAAGGTCGACATCCCACTGACCCAGGGTAATGTGGTCTATAAGGTAATCTCTAAACTGATGGCTGCCCGTCTTAAGGTCATTCTTCCGGATGTTATTAGCCCTACCCAGAGTGCCTTTGTACCAGGGAGACTTATTACAGATAATGTACTAGTTGCTTATGAAAGTTTCCATACTATAAAAAATAAACGGGTACGCAAAGAAGGTCTGTGTGCAGTTAAGTTGGATATGCATAAAGCTTATGATAGAGTGGAGTGGGTATTCCTGGAAAATATTTTGTTGAAGTTGGGCTTTCACGCCAACTGGGTGGACATGGTTATGAAGTGTATCTTCAGTGGAATATCGTGTCCGCCTAAATTTTGAAATAACTGAGAGCTTTAAACCAACTAGAGGACTTCGTCAGGGTGATCCATTATCACCGTATTTGTTTCTTTTATGCACTGAAGGTCTCACTGCTCTTTTAAATCATGTTGAAGAAACAGGTTTATTGGAGGGAGTTAAAGTTTGCCGAGAAGCACCAGTTGTCACAAACTTGCTATTTGCAGATGACTCTCTTATCCTCATGAAAGCAAATGCGGAGAATGCTATTACGTTGAAGGATATACTTGACAAATATTGTGCAGCCTCAGGCCAGATGGTGAGTGGTGACAAATCCAGTATTTTCTTCAGCCTATGCACTGATGTTGAGGTGAGGGTGCAGGTTTGTAATATTCTAAATATCATGACTGAAGCTCTAAATGACAAGTATCTAGGCTTGCCTGCGCAAGTAGGTTTTGGATAAAACTGATACTTTTCAGTATTTGATTGACCGTGTATGGCAAAGAGTGAATGGGTGGAAAGAAAGACAACTCTCGGAAGGGGGTAAAGAAGTGCTCCTTAAGGCAGTGGGCCAATCTATACCATCATATGCAATGTCGGTCTTCAAAATTCCCAAACAAACTTGCAAGGGAATAACTGACGTGATGTCGCACTACTGGTGGGGGGATGGTGATGCTCAGAGGAGAATGCACTGGTTTGCGTGGTGGAAGATGTGTGTACCGAAAAGACAGGGAGGTACGGGATTTCGAGATATTCATTGTTTCAATTTAGCTCTCTTAGCTAAGCAGGCGTGGAGGCTTATTGAGAACCCAGATTCTTTGTGTGCCCGGATTCTGAGAGCAAAATACTTCCCGGATGGTGATTTATTAAATTGCATGTTAAAGAAGAATGCCTCATTTACATAGCAAAGCATAATGCAAGGTGTGAATACTTTGAGACATGGATATATTTGGAGAGTAGGAGATGGTGGAAACATTAATATCTGGAGGGATGCTTGGATCCCAAACTCTCCATCCAGAATGATTATCACACCTAGGGGAGGCCATTTGATTTCTAAGGTGAGTGACTTAATTGATCCATCAACGCACGATCGAAAGCTAATCGCACGATGCGCACACGACTGGCCGAAGCATAAAACGTTTTCCTTATCATATCCACCTGGTCTGCTTTTGACTTGTCATTACAAAGAAGATCGATAAAAATTTATACTGGTACATACGCGACTAGAAAACCAAGCCATTTTCCTTTCTTTCTTTTTACCAATTTTTCTTCCCTTTTCTACACAGTAATTCGTGCATGATAGACTTGATAACTCACGCACCGTTGTAACATTTTGACCCTAGGTAAAAAATTATTGTAATACATCCCGATAGATTATCTGTAAAAGAGTGTGGTAATTATACGTCACGAACCTGATAACTCACTCACAAACACCATGGTATCTATTGACCCGAAGAAAAAAATGTTGTTGTAAGAAATACCGATAACTTATCTGTAAAAAGAGCATGGTACTTTATACGCTATGAATCAGATAACTCATACACAAACACCGTGGTAATATTTTTGACCATAGGATTTTTTTTGTAACACACCCAATAACTCTCTATAAAGAGCATGGTAATATATACGCCACGAACCTGATAACTCACTCACAAATACTGTGGTAACTTTCGTCCCAGAGGAAAAAGGTTGTTGTAACACACGCCGATAACTTTTTCGTTGATGTCTGGAAAATAGCTTTTCCGTTGACAATAAAAAAATATGAATTGAGAAAAAACAAGTGTGCTACATGGGATTTGAACCTGCATCAGGTATCAAGGACACACCTAACACCAAGACCAACAACCATTACACCAACCTACACTGTTGTTTAATACTTGAAAACAAAATCTTTTAAAACTATTTATTACCATTGTCAGATGACAAAAAGGAAGGTATTTTCCTCAATTTTTTCCACTACATAATTGGTGATGTACTATACGTGTGAATGTATAGAGGGGCTCCTCTATGACTTTTTATCAGGGTCAGGTACATAAGTTATCAGGTCTGCGATGTGTGAGTTACCATGCTATTCACACAAAAGTTACCGAGGGATGTTCTATCAACCCTCCCCCCTCCCATCGCCAAAGTTATCAGGACCGGGGTACATAAGTTATCAGGTCTATGATGTGTGAGTTACCATGCTATTGACACAAAAGCTACCGAAGGGATATTTCATCAACTCCCTCCCTCGTTTCCAAAGTTACCAGGATGGGGTGCATAAGTTATCAGGTCTGCGATGTGTAAGTTACCATACTATTAATATAGAAAGTTATCGAAGGTATGTTTACAGAAGTTTTTGTTTGGGTCAAGAAAGATACCACGATATTTGTACATAAGCTACCAGGTCTACGATGTGTGAGTTATCATGATATTGGCACAAAAGCTATCGAGGGGATATTTCATCAACTCCCCCTACCCCTCGTTGCCAAAGTTACCAGGATAGGGTTCATAAGTTATCAGGTCTGTGTTGTGTGAGTTACCATGCTAATCACACAAAAGCTCGTCAAGTCCCCCCCCCCCTCGGTCGCCAAACTTACCGGGACAGGGGTACATAAGTTATCGGGTCTGCAATGTGTGAGTTATCATACTAATCACAAAAAAGTTACCGGGGGATATAGCTCTTGAAAAAAAAGGAAGCAACAGGGAATGGTCAAATAGTATGATGTGCAATCTTTGGCACAACAAATAGTCCAGCTGAGCTGGTTAGTGTGTCTTTCACATTAGCTGCTTGCCGTGGGTTCAAATCCCATATTCAGCATCATTTTTTGACTAAAAATATAACCAGGGCGTGCCAATAGATCTAGCACCCAAAAAAATAACAGATCTAATCCAGAGAAAAATCGCGGAGTCAATGCCATAGTCTCCGGATTCTTCCCACTAAATTTGCCATCAAGTTAGCAAGTCATTCACATTTTAAATCTTGAACAAAGAGCCACTACGCAATACATTCATAGTTTAGGCGCTTTTGACAATAACAAAGTTTGGGTGAATTGGTTACTATGGTGGTGCACCTGCAGGAGGTCGGGGGTTCGAATCCCGTTATATTCTCTCTCAATCGATCCTTCCTAGTGTATGTTGATATGTACGTAATACATTTAGTACAGCTATTGATGGTTTCAAAACAATTTTTTACATATCTATTAAAAAGAAGTTTTGTACTATGTTAAATTATGGGTATATAAATGGGTGTTGCTAGGTCTTAATTGCCTGAGGCTTAACCAAGTCTAAGTCAAGTGACAGAACATGTAAGAAAAAAAGAAAAACTAAAAAGAAAATTTTGCACGGATCTCCAAGTAAGATCCCATGAATATAGTATCGACTGAGACTTGGTTAAGTCTCAATCGACTGAGATGTAGCAATCCCATATATAAGTTATGCCAGTTGATATATTAGCATAAGATTGTATGCAAAATTATGAGCATATGTCATCCACAATAAAGAGAACTTGGTGCATCTTAAACATGTACACTTTATTTTAAGTAGTGGTTATCTGAGAGGTTTCAAAGATGTTGGTTGTAGCTTGTATCCACAAATAGATAATAAGCTTTCTACTTCCTCATTTCCGGTTTACTGGGCTCAAATCTGAAATATCATCAACCAAGGCAGATGATAAGTGGAGGAATGTATCTCTGATAACCCACAAGTATAGGGGATCAATTGTAGCCTCTTTCGACAAGTAAGAGTGTCGAACCCAACGAGGAGCTAAAGATAGAACAAATATTCCCTCAAGTTCTATCGACTACCGATACAACTCTACGCATGCCTAACGTTCGCTTTACCTAGAACAAGTATGAAACTAGAAGTACTTTGTAGGTGTTGTGGGATAGGTTTGCAAGATAATAAAGAGAACGTAAATAAAAAGTAGGGGCTGTTTAGATAAAGACACAACTAAATTAGTTTTAGTAAAGATCTTTTTGTCACGAGAAAGTTATTTGTCCCTAGGCAATCGATAACTAGACCGGTAATCATTATTGCAATTTTATATGCGGGAGAGGCATAAGCTAACATACTTTCTTTTCTTGGATCATACGCACTTATGATTGGAACTCTCGCAAGCATCCGCAACTACTAAAGATCATTACGGTAAAACCAAACCATATCATTAAAGTATCAAGTCCTCTTTATTCCCATACGAAAACAACCTACTTACTCGGGTATGTGCTTCTGTCACTCACGCCACCTACCATAAGCAAATCATGAACATATTGCAAACCCTACAGCGGGGATCCCTCACACTTGCGCGACACGGAGAGCACCATAGGACATCACCAATAATAAAACATGCAACTCAAACCAATCACGATCATCAATGAACCCATAGGACAAAACGGATCTACTCAAACATCATAGGATAGCCATACATCATTGGGAAATAATATATAGCGTTGAGCATCATGTTTAAGTAGAGATTACAGCAGGTAAAAGAGGGGTTACACCGCTGCATAGAGGGGGAAGAGTTGGTGATGACGGTGGTGAAGTTGTTGGTGTAGATCGTTGTCGCAATGATGGCCCCGGCGGCGTTCCGGCGCCACCAGGAGAGAGGGAGAGAGCCCCCCCCCCCTTCTTCTTCTTCTTCTTCTTCTTCTTCCTTGACCTTCCCCCTACATGGGAGAAGGGTTTCCCCTATGGTCCTTGGCTTCCATGGCGGCGGAGGGGTGGGAGCCCCTCCGAGATTGGATCTATCTCTCTGTTTCCTACTGTATCTGTGCTCCCTGATTTTGCCCTTTCAGAGTTTCTTAAATTCCCAGAGATCCATAACTCCGATTGGGCTGAAATTTTAACATGATTTTTATCCAGATATTGGCTTTCTTGCGGCAGAAGAAGGGCACCAACCGCCTTACGGAGTGTCCACGAGAGCCCAGGGCGCGCCCTACCATCTGGGGCGTGCCCCCTGCCTCGTGGACTCCTCGGGCATAGTCTCACGTTGATTCTTCCCAAAAATCACATATATTACAAAAAAATCTCCGGAAGTTTTTATCGCGTTTGGACTCCGTTTGATATGGATTTTCTGCGAAACAAAAAACATGCAACAAACAGGAACTGGCATTGTGCACTGGATCAATATGTTAGTCCCAAAAATAGTATAAATAGTTGCCAAAAGTATGTAAAACTTATAGAATATTGACATGGAACAATCAAATAGATACGACGGAGATGTATCAATCTCGTTCTTTATAAAACTACCCAAATTAAACTAATGCATTAATTTGGATTAATTGAAGTGCATGCATGCTTGCCCACTAGATGAGTAGATACATTACATGCATTGGTTAGTTCCTTTTAAATTATTGCATGCAAAGATTAAACGCGCCTCGGAATCTCAAAAGAAAATGGAGACGAGCCCTTTAAATCGGAAAAGCAAAAAATGAGATAAACCCTGTAAACCAGAAAGGAGGGTGTACAAAAAGCTATGCCTTTGGCCCTTTCTCTAACATATATAGGTACCGACTACTACTTATCAGCTGCGTTGGAATTTCCTCGAAGAGGAGAGGATGATGTAGTATAGTAGAGATAAGTATTTTTCTCAGTTAAGAACCAAGGTAATCAATCTAGTAGCTAGGAGAACCACACAGAACCTCATTAGCAGCACCTGCACACACAAAAGCAAATATTTGCACTCACCGCGATCAAGAGGGTTGTCAATCCCCTTGGTGGCTATTTGCAAGGATCAAATCTCGTAGTGGTGGGTAGATATAATAAATTGGAAAATAAAATAAAGTAAATAAAATTGCAGCAAGGTATTTTTAGAGTTTATATATGATAAAAGTAGACACAGAGGCCATAGTTTTCACTAGAGACTTCTATCTTGAACAAAAATCATATGGTAGGTAAACAAATTACAGTTGGGTAATTGATAGAAAAATGCATAGGTATGATGATATTTAAGGCAATGATCATGTATATAGACATCACATCCGAGACAAGTAGACGGACTCCTGCCTGCATCTACTACTAGTACTCCACCCATCGACCGCTATCTAGCATGCATCTAGGGTATTAAGCTATAAAAACAGAGCAACGCCTTAATCAAGATGACATGATGTAGAACAAATCCAAGCAGTGTGAATAAAGCCCATCGTTTTATCCTTAATGGCAACAATATATATACATGTAATTTCACTTCCTGTCACTGGGACAGAGCACCGCAAGATTGAACCCATCACAAAGCACCTCTCTCATTGCAAGATAAATCAATTTAGTTGGCCAAACTAAACGGATAAATCAGAGAGAAATACAAAGCTATAACAATCACGCATAAAAGAATTCATAGAAGACTCAATTAATATTCATAAATATTTCGATCATAAACCCACAATTGATCGGATCCCAACAAACAAACCGCAAAAGAAGATTACATCAGATAGAACTCCAAGAAGATTGAGCAGAACATTGTATTGAAAATTGAAGAGAGATAGAGAAGAAGTAATCTAGCTATTAGTATGTCTATCGTGAACTACTCATGCATCATCGGAAAGGTGGCAAGGATGATGTAGAAGCCCTCCGTGACCGATTGTAGCATATTTGGACGCCATCCTGGTGTCTGGCGAGGCGCCATCCGTGAACAAAGGATGTAGCAAAAGCGTCGCCTGGTAGTAGCAAAATTCAGACGTGGTTGCAGCAAAAAGCATCGCTTCGTCGTCAGGGGTCACCAGCAAAGTCGTAACGGATGTAGCAAAAAAATCGTCGATGGTAGCAAAAATCAACGATGGTTGTAGCAAAAACGACGTCATCGCCGTCACGGGCTTGTGCTAATTATGAATGATTGCAGCAAAAAAGGTTGCCGGTGCTAGCTTCCTCCATCGCCAGTTGCAGCACCTCGGAAAACGCAGCTCCTCCTCGCCAGCCTCGCTAGCCCGGCCTGCTCCCAACACAATGCCGCTGGTCATCTTTGGGTCGTCCCGAGCTCTGCCGTTTGTAGCACCAGTGCAAGCAGTTGGTAGAAAAAGAAGCAAGCTCTGTTGACTGTCAGTCGCTGCAGGGAAGAAAGCTGGAGAAAAGAAAGGAACGGGCGAGGATGAGCGTCTTGGAGAAGATAAGGTTGCGTGGGAAAAAAAGTGAGGCGTGGGCCTACCTATGTACAAGGCGGGGGTCGCCAGGCACACGATCAAAAGCTTTTTTTTACAACTAAAGTTCCCTCTTTATTCATTGGTGATAACACTTACATCTTTAAGTAAAAGAGGAAGAAGCTCATTAGGAGCCATTTCAATCCACTCACTGCAGAATTTAGATCTAGCTACACTAGCTAATTCATGAGCAACAGCGTTTGCTTCTCTAGGACAGAACTCAAACCGAATTGAACTAAACTCACATGCCAAGTGGTAACAATCATCAATGATGGCTGCTGCATTCCCCGCATACTGATCGTCCTTGGTCATAATCTCCATTAGTTCTAGGCTGTCGGAATTAACGACAAGCCTGTTACACCCTGCCGAAGAAGAGAGTTATAAACCAAATTTAAGAGCCAATGCCTCTGCAGAAAGAGGATCATAACATGACTCTATTAGTTTGTTCCCAGAAACAATAAAATGACATCTGTCGTCTCGTATGACTGCTCCCATAGCTCCATGTAGCGCGTCATAGTCGAAGGCGGCATCTATGTTCAGCTCAACAAAGCCATTAGGTGGTTTTCTCCATCCGTCCTTCTTTAGTACTGCCTTTGGGTCACATGCAATAACAAAATTTTCTACCATCGCTCTCATAGATTGTGAAATTCTTTTCGCATCTTGCACATGCTCCTTGTGAACTAGTTTCCGTCTTTCCCACCAGAGGTACCAGCAAGTGATAGACATGAGCTCATAGAAATTTTTAACGCCTAGAACGACCGCCTCCTGTGCGGGAAAATTCAGCAAATAAGCAAGTATTGCTTCCCCCGCTCGATCCACTTCGCATGCATGCGCTATAACATCTTCCAGTCCTAGGAGGCGCCACACTTCCTTCGCTTTTTTGCATCGAAACAACACATGCAAAACATCTTCCGCACTTTGGCCACATGCTGGACACGCCGGTCTAACAGGTATATGACGATTTGCAAGAACAACATTACAAGGAATAGTTCCATGTAGTGTTCGCCAGAGAAAGATTTTTACCTTTGCTGGACAGTTAAGTTTCCAAACTTTTTGCCATGTTGGGTTAGCACTTGAGGCGCCCAAACCATCAATTCTCCGTAGTTTACGTCCATTTTGGTAATCCCAGACAGTATGGTAAGCCGATTTGATAGTAAAATTTCCATGCTTATTCAGACTCCAAGCAATAAAATCAGTCATCGTTTGTCGATAATGGTATAGCAAGAACCCTTACTGCATCAATGGGCCAAAAAGTTTGCTCAACAAGGTCGACATCCCACTGACCCAGGGTAATGTGGTCTATAAGGTAATCTCTAAACTGATGGCTGCCCGTCTTAAGGTCATTCTTCCGGATGTTATTAGCCCTACCCAGAGTGCCTTTGTACCAGGGAGACTTATTACAGATAATGTACTAGTTGCTTATGAAAGTTTCCATACTATAAAAAATAAACGGGTATGCAAAGAAGGTCTGTGTGCAGTTAAGTTGGATATGCATAAAGCTTATGATAGAGTGGAGTGGGTATTCCTGGAAAATATTTTGTTGAAGTTGGGCTTTCACGCCAACTGGGTGGACATGGTTATGAAGTGTATCTTCAGTGGAATATCGTGTCCGCCTAAATTTTTAAATAACTGAGAGCTTTAAACCAACTAGAGGACTTCGTCAGGGTGATCCATTATCACCGTATTTGTTTCTTTTATGCACTGAAGGTCTCACTGCTCTTTTAAATCATGTTGAAGAAACAGGTTTATTGGAGGGAGTTAAAGTTTGCCGAGAAGCACCAGTTGTCACAAACTTGCTATTTGCAGATGACTCTCTTATCCTCATGAAAGCAAATGCGGAGAATGCTATTACGTTGAAGGATATACTTGACAAATATTGTGCAGCCTCAGGCCAGATGGTGAGTGGTGACAAATCCAGTATTTTCTTCAGCCTATGCACTGATGTTGAGGTGAGGGTGCAGGTTTGTAATATTCTAAATATCATGACTGAAGCTCTAAATGACAAGTATCTAGGCTTGCCTGCGCAAGTAGGTTTTGGATAAAACTGATACTTTTCAGTATTTGATTGACCGTGTATGGCAAAGAGTGAATGGGTGGAAAGAAAGACAACTCTCGGAAGGGGGTAAAGAAGTGCTCCTTAAGGCAGTGGGCCAATCTATACCATCATATGCAATGTCGGTCTTCAAAATTCCCAAACAAACTTGCAAGGGAATAACTGACGTGATGTCGCACTACTGGTGGGGGGATGGTGATGCTCAGAGGAGAATGCACTGGTTTGCGTGGTGGAAGATGTGTGTACCGAAAAGACAGGGAGGTACGGGATTTCGAGATATTCATTGTTTCAATTTAGCTCTCTTAGCTAAGCAGGCGTGGAGGCTTATTGAGAACCCAAATTCTTTGTGTGCCCGGATTCTGAGAGCAAAATACTTCCCGGATGGTGATTTATTAAATTGCATGTTAAAGAAGAATGCCTCATTTACATAGCAAAGCATAATGCAAGGTGTGAATACTTTGAGACATGGATATATTTGGAGAGTAGGAGATGGTGGAAACATTAATATCTGGAGGGATGCTTGGATCCCAAACTCTCCATCCAGAATGATTATCACACCTAGGGGAGGCCATTTGATTTCTAAGGTGAGTGACTTAATTGATCCATCAACGCACGATCGAAAGCTAATCGCACGATGCGCACACGACTGGCCGAAGCATAAAACGTTTTCCTTATCATATCCACCTGGTCTGCTTTTGACTTGTCATTACAAAGAAGATCGATAAAAATTTATACTGGTACATACGCGACTAGAAAACCAAGCCATTTTCCTTTCTTTCTTTTTACCAATTTTTCTTCCCTTTTCTACACAGTAATTCATGCATGATAGACTTGATAACTCACGCACCGTTGTAACATTTTGACCCTAGGTAAAAAATTATTGTAATACATCCCGATAGATTATCTGTAAAAGAGTGTGGTAATTATACGTCACGAACCTGATAACTCACTCACAAACACCATGGTATCTATTGACCCGAAGAAAAAAATGTTGTTGTAAGAAATACCGATAACTTATCTGTAAAAAGAGCATGGTACTTTATACGCTATGAATCAGATAACTCATACACAAACACCGTGGTAATATTTTTGACCATAGGATTATTTTTGTAACACACCCAATAACTCTCTATAAAGAGCATGGTAATATATACGCCACGAACCTGATAACTCACTCACAAATACTGTGGTAACTTTCGTCCCAGAGGAAAAAGGTTGTTGTAACACACGCCGATAACTTTTTCGTTGATGTCTGGAAAATAGCTTTTCCGTTGACAATAAAAAAAATATGAGTTGAGAAAAAACAAGTGTGCTACATGGGATTTGAACCTGCATCAGGTATCAAGGACACACCTAACACCAAGACCAACAACCATTACACCAACCTACACTGTTGTTTAATACTTGAAAACAAAATCTTTTAAAACTATTTATTACCATTGTCAGATGACAAAAAGGAAGGTATTTTCCTCAATTTTTTCCACTACATAATTGGTGATGTACTATACGTGTGAATGTATAGAGGGGCTCCTCTATGACTTTTTATCAGGGTCAGGTACATAAGTTATCAGGTCTGCGATGTGTGAGTTACCATGCTATTCACACAAAAGTTACCGAGGGATGTTCTATCAACCCTCCCCCCTCCCATCGCCAAAGTTATCAGGACCGGGGTACATAAGTTATCAGGTCTATGATGTGTGAGTTACCATGCTATTGACACAAAAGCTACCGAAGGGATATTTCATCAACTCCCTCCCTCGTTTCCAAAGTTACCAGGATGGGGTGCATAAGTTATCAGGTCTGCGATGTGTAAGTTACCATACTATTAATACAGAAAGTTATCGAAGGTATGTTTACAGAAGTTTTTGTTTGGGTCAAGAAAGATACCACGATATTTGTACATAAGCTACCAGGTCTACGATGTGTGAGTTATCATGATATTGGCACAAAAGCTATCGAGGGGATATTTCATCAACTCCCCCTACCCCTCGTTGCCAAAGTTACCAGGATAGGGTTCATAAGTTATCAGGTCTGTGTTGTGTGAGTTACCATGCTAATCACACAAAAGCTCGTCAAGTCCCCCCCCCCCCCCTCGGTCGCCAAACTTACCGGGACAGGGGTACATAAGTTATCGGGTCTACAATGTGTGAGTTATCATACTAATCACAAAAAAGTTACCGGGGGATATAGCTCTTGAAAAAAAAGGAAGCAACAGGGAATGGTCAAATAGTATGATGTGCAATCTTTGGCACAACAAATAGTCCAGCTGAGCTGGTTAGTGTGTCTTTCACATTAGCTGCTTGCCGTGGGTTCAAATCCCATATTCAGCATCATTTTTTGACTAAAAATATAACCAGGGCGTGCCAATAGATCTAGCACCCAAAAAAATAATAGATCTAATCCAGAGAAAAATCGCGGAGTCAATGCCATAGTCTCCGGATTCTTCCCACTAAATTTGCCATCAAGTTAGCAAGTCATTCACATTTTAAATCTTGAACAAAGAGCCACTACGCAATACATTCATAGTCTAGGCGCTTTTGACAATAACAAAGTTTGGGTGAATTGGTTACTATGGTGGTGCACCTGCAGGAGGTCGGGGGTTCGAATCCCGTTATATTCTCTCTCAATCGATCCTTCCTAGTGTATGTTGATATGTACGTAATACATTTAGTACAGCTATTGATGGTTTCAAAACAATTTTTTACATATCTATTAAAAAGAAGTTTTGTACTATGTTAAATTATGGGTATATAAATGGGTGTTGCTAGGTCTTAATTGCCTGAGGCTTAACCAAGTCTAAGTCAAGTGACAGAACATGTAAGAAAAAAAAGAAAAACTAAAAAGAAAATTTTGCACGGATCTCCAAGTAAGATCCCATGAATATAGTATCGACTGAGACTTGGTTAAGTCTCAATCGACTGAGATGTAGCAATCCCATATATAAGTTATGCCAGTTGATATATTAGCATAAGATTGTATGCAAAATTATGAGCATATGTCATCCACAATAAAGAGAACTTGGTGCATCTTAAACATGTACACTTTATTTTAAGTAGTGGTTATCTGAGAGGTTTCAAAGATGTTGGTTGTAGCTTGTATCCACAAATAGATAATAAGCTTTCTACTTCCTCATTTCCGGTTTACTGGGCTCAAATCTGAAATATCATCAACCAAGGCAGATGATAAGTGGAGGAATGTATCTCTGATAACCCACAAGTATAGGGGATCAATTGTAGCCTCTTTCGACAAGTAAGAGTGTCGAACCCAACGAGGAGCTAAAGATAGAACAAATATTCCCTCAAGTTCTATCGACTACCGATACAACTCTACGCATGCCTAACGTTCGCTTTACCTAGAACAAGTATGAAACTAGAAGTACTTTGTAGGTGTTGTGGGATAGGTTTGCAAGATAATAAAGAGAACGTAAATAAAAAGTAGGGGCTGTTTAGATAAAGACACAACTAAATTAGTTTTAGTAAAGATCTTTTTGTCACGAGAAAGTTATTTGTCCCTAGGCAATCGATAACTAGACCGGTAATCATTATTGCAATTTTATATGCGGGAGAGGCATAAGCTAACATACTTTCTTTTCTTGGATCATACGCACTTATAATTGGAACTCTCGCAAGCATCCGCAACTACTAAAGATCATTACGGTAAAACCAAACCATATCATTAAAGTATCAAGTCCTCTTTATTCCCATACGAAAACAACCTACTTACTCGGGTATGTGCTTCTGTCACTCACGCCACCTACCATAAGCAAATCATGAACATATTGCAAACCCTACAGCGGGGATCCCTCACACTTGCGCGACACGGAGAGCACCATAGGACAGCACCAATAATAAAACATGCAACTCAAACCAATCACGATCATCAATGAACCCATAGGACAAAACGGATCTACTCAAACATCATAGGATAGCCATACATCATTGGGAAATAATATATAGCGTTGAGCATCATGTTTAAGTAGAGATTACAGCAGGTAAAAGAGGGGTTACACCGCTGCATAGAGGGGGAAGAGTTGGTGATGACGGTGGTGAAGTTGTTGGTGTAGATCGTTGTCGCAATGATGGCCCCGGCGGCGTTCCGGCGCCACCAGGAGAGAGGGAGAGAGCCCCCCCCCTTCTTCTTCTTCTTCTTCTTCTTCTTCTTCCTTGACCTTCCCCCTACATGGGAGAAGGGTTTCCCCTCTGGTCCTTGGCTTCCATGGCGGCGGAGGGGTGGGAGCCCCTCCGAGATTGGATCTATCTCTCTGTTTCCTACTGTATCTGTGCTCCCTGATTTTGCCCTTTCACAGTTTCTTAAATTCCCAGAGATCCATAACTCCGATTGGGCTGAAATTTTAACATGATTTTTATCCAGATATTGGCTTTCTTGCGGCAGAAGAAGGGCACCAACCGCCTTACGGAGTGTCCACGAGAGCCCAGGGCGCGCCCTACCATCTGGGGCGTGCCCCCTGCCTCGTGGACTCCTCGGGCATAGTCTCACGTTGATTCTTCCCAAAAATCACATATATTACAAAAAAATCTCCGGAAGTTTTTATCGCGTTTGGACTCCGTTTGATATGGATTTTCTGCGAAACAAAAAACATGCAACAAACAGGAACTGGCATTGTGCACTGGATCAATATGTTAGTCCCAAAAATAGTATAAATAGTTGCCAAAAGTATGTAAAACTTATAGAATATTGACATGGAACAATCAAATAGATACGACGGAGATGTATCAATCTCGTTCTTTATAAAACTACCCAAATTAAACTAATGCATTAATTTGGATTAATTGAAGTGCATGCATGCTTGCCCACTAGATGAGTAGATACATTACATGCATTGGTTAGTTCCTTTTAAATTATTGCATGCAAAGATTAAACGCGCCTCAGAATCTCAAAAGAAAATGGAGACGAGCCCTTTAAATCGGAAAAGCAAAAAATGAGATAAACCCTGTAAACCAGAAAGGAGGGTGTATAAAAAGCTATGCCTTTGGCCCTTTCTCTAACATATATAGGTACCGACTACTACTTATCAGCTGCGTTGGAATTTCCTCGAAGAGGAGAGGATGATGTAGTACAGTAGAGATAAGTATTTTTCTCAGTTAAGAACCAAGGTAATCAATCTAGTAGCTAGGAGAACCACACAGAACCTCATTAGCAGCACCTGCACACACAAAAGCAAATATTTGCACTCACCGCGATCAAGAGGGTTGTCAATCCCCTTGGTGGCTATTTGCAAGGATCAAATCTCGTAGTGGTGGGTAGATATAATAAATTGGAAAATAAAATAAAGTAAATAAAATTGCAGCAAGGTATTTTTAGAGTTTATATATGATAAAAGTAGACACAGAGGCCATAGTTTTCACTAGATACTTCTATCTCGAACAAAAATCATATGGTAGGTAAACAAATTACAGTTGGGTAATTGATAGAAAAATGCATAGGTATGATGATATTTAAGGCAATGATCATGTATATAGACATCACATCCGAGACAAGTAGACGGACTCCTGCCTGCATCTACTACTAGTACTCCACCCATCGACCGCTATCTAGCATGCATCTAGGGTATTAAGCTATAAAAACAGAGCAACGCCTTAATCAAGATGACATGATGTAGAACAAATCCAAGCAGTGTGAATAAAGCCCATCGTTTTATCCTTAATGGCAACAATATATATACATGTAATTTCACTTCCTGTCACTGGGACAGAGCACCGCAAGATTGAACCCATCACAAAGCACCTCTCTCATTGCAAGATAAATCAATTTAGTTGGCCAAACTAAACGGATAAATCAGAGAGAAATACAAAGCTATAACAATCACGCATAAAAGAATTCAGAGAAGACTCAATTAATATTCATAAATATTTCGATCATAAACCCACAATTGATCGGATCCCAACAAACAAACCGCAAAAGAAGATTACATCAGATAGAACTCCAAGAAGATTGAGCAGAACATTGTATTGAAAATTGAAGAGAGATAGAGAAGAAGTAATCTAGCTATTAGTATGTCTATCGTGAACTACTCATGCATCATCGGAAAGGTGGCAAGGATGATGTAGAAGCCCTCCGTGACCGATTGTAGCATATTTGGACGCCATCCTGGTGTCTGGCGAGGCGCCATCCGTGAACAAAGGATGTAGCAAAAGCGTCGCCTGGTAGTAGCAAAATTCAGACGTGGTTGCAGCAAAAAGCATCGCTTCGTCGTCAGGGGTCACCAGCTAAGTCGTAACGGATGTAGCAAAAAAATCGTCGATGGTAGCAAAAATCAACGATGGTTGTAGCAAAAACGACATCATCGCCGTCACGGGCTTGTGCTAATTATGAATGATTGCAGCAAAAAAGGTTGCCGGTGCTAGCTTCCTCCATCGCCAGTTGCAGCACCTCGGAAAACGCAGCTCCTCCTCGCCAGCCTCGCTAGCCCGGCCTGCTCCCAACACAATGCCGCTGGTCATCTTTGGGTCGTCCCGAGCTCTGCCGTTTGTAGCACCAGTGCAAGCAGTTGGTAGAAAAAGAAGCAAGCTCTGTTGACTGTCAGTCGCTGCAGGGAAGAAAGCTGGAGAAAAGAAAGGAACGGGCGAGGATGAGCGTCTTGGAGAAGATAAGGTTGCGTGGGAAAAAAAGTGAGGCGTGGGCCTACCTATGTACAAGGCGGGGGTCGCCAGGCACACGATCAAAAGCTTTTTTTTACAACTAAAGTTCCCTCTTTATTCATTGGTGATAACACTTACATCTTTAAGTAAAAGAGGAAGAAGCTCATTAGGAGCCATTTCAATCCACTCACTGCAGAATTTAGATCTAGCTACACTAGCTAATTCATGAGCAACAGCGTTTGCTTCTCTAGGACAGAACTCAAACCGAATTGAACTAAACTCACATGCCAAGTGGTAACAATCATCAATGATGGCTGCTGCATTCCCCGCATACTGATCGTCCTTGGTCATAATCTCCATTAGTTCTAGGCTGTCGGAATTAACGACAAGCCTGTTACACCCTGCCGAAGAAGAGAGTTATAAACCAAATTTAAGAGCCAATGCCTCTGCAGAAAGAGGATCATAACATGACTCTATTAGTTTGTTCCCAGAAACAATAAAATGACATCTGTCGTCTCGTATGACTGCTCCCATAGCTCCATGTAGCGCGTCATAGTCGAAGGCGGCATCTATGTTCAGCTCAACAAAGCCATTAGGTGGTTTTCTCCATCCGTCCTTCTTTAGTACTGCCTTTGGGTCACATGCAATAACAAAATTTTCTACCATCGCTCTCATAGATTGTGAAATTCTTTTCGCATCTTGCACATGCTCCTTGTGAACTAGTTTCCGTCTTTCCCACCAGAGGTACCAGCAAGTGATAGACATGAGCTCATAGAAATTTTTAACGCCTAGAACGACCGCCTCCTGTGCGGGAAAATTCAGCAAATAAGCAAGTATTGCTTCCCCCGCTCGATCCACTTCGCATGCATGCGCTATAACATCTTCCAGTCCTAGGAGGCGCCACACTTCCTTCGCTTTTTTGCATCGAAACAACACATGCAAAACATCTTCCGCACTTTGGCCACATGCTGGACACGCCGGTCTAACAGGTATATGACGATTTGCAAGAACAACATTACAAGGAATAGTTCCATGTAGTGTTCGCCAGAGAAAGATTTTTACCTTTGCTGGACAGTTAAGTTTCCAAACTTTTTGCCATGTTGGGTTAGCACTTGAGGCGCCCAAACCATCAATTCTCCGTAGTTTACGTCCATTTTGGTAATCCCAGACAGTATGGTAAGCCGATTTGATAGTAAAATTTCCATGCTTATTCAGACTCCAAGCAATAAAATCAGTCATCGTTTGTCGATAATGGTATAGCAAGAACCCTTACTGCATCAATGGGCCAAAAAGTTTGCTCAACAAGGTCGACATCCCACTGACCCAGGGTAATGTGGTCTATAAGGTAATCTCTAAACTGATGGCTGCCCGTCTTAAGGTCATTCTTCCGGATGTTATTAGCCCTACCCAGAGTGCCTTTGTACCAGGGAGACTTATTACAGATAATGTACTAGTTGCTTATGAAAGTTTCCATACTATAAAAAATAAACGGGTACGCAAAGAAGGTCTGTGTGCAGTTAAGTTGGATATGCATAAAGCTTATGATAGAGTGGAGTGGGTATTCCTGGAAAATATTTTGTTGAAGTTGGGCTTTCACGCCAACTGGGTGGACATGGTTATGAAGTGTATCTTCAGTGGAATATCGTGTCCGCCTAAATTTTTAAATAACTGAGAGCTTTAAACCAACTAGAGGACTTCGTCAGGGTGATCCATTATCACCGTATTTGTTTCTTTTATGCACTGAAGGTCTCACTGCTCTTTTAAATCATGTTGAAGAAACAGGTTTATTGGAGGGAGTTAAAGTTTGCCGAGAAGCACCAGTTGTCACAAACTTGCTATTTGCAGATGACTCTCTTATCCTCATGAAAGCAAATGCGGAGAATGCTATTACGTTGAAGGATATACTTGACAAATATTGTGCAGCCTCAGGCCAGATGGTGAGTGGTGACAAATCCAGTATTTTCTTCAGCCTATGCACTGATGTTGAGGTGAGGGTGCAGGTTTGTAATATTCTAAATATCATGACTGAAGCTCTAAATGACAAGTATCTAGGCTTGCCTGCGCAAGTAGGTTTTGGATAAAACTGATACTTTTCAGTATTTGATTGACCGTGTATGGCAAAGAGTGAATGGGTGGAAAGAAAGACAACTCTCGGAAGGGGGTAAAGAAGTGCTCCTTAAGGCAGTGGGCCAATCTATACCATCATATGCAATGTCGGTCTTCAAAATTCCCAAACAAACTTGCAAGGGAATAACTGACGTGATGTCGCACTACTGGTGGGGGGATGGTGATGCTCAGAGGAGAATGCACTGGTTTGCGTGGTGGAAGATGTGTGTACCGAAAAGACAGGGAGGTACGGGATTTCGAGATATTCATTGTTTCAATTTAGCTCTCTTAGCTAAGCAGGCGTGGAGGCTTATTGAGAACCCAGATTCTTTGTGTGCCCGGATTCTGAGAGCAAAATACTTCCCGGATGGTGATTTATTAAATTGCATGTTAAAGAAGAATGCCTCATTTACATAGCAAAGCATAATGCAAGGTGTGAATACTTTGAGACATGGATATATTTGGAGAGTAGGAGATGGTGGAAACATTAATATCTGGAGGGATGCTTGGATCCCAAACTCTCCATCCAGAATGATTATCACACCTAGGGGAGGCCATTTGATTTCTAAGGTGAGTGACTTAATTGATCCATCAACGCACGATCGAAAGCTAATCGCACGATGCGCACACGACTGGCCGAAGCATAAACGTTTTCCTTATCATATCCACCTGGTCTGCTTTTGACTTGTCATTACAAAGAAGATCGATAAAAATTTATACTGGTACATACGCGACTAGAAAACCAAGCCATTTTCCTTTCTTTCTTTTTACCAATTTTTCTTCCCTTTTCTACACAGTAATTCGTGCATGATAGACTTGATAACTCACGCACCGTTGTAACATTTTGACCCTAGGTAAAAAATTATTGTAATACATCCCGATAGATTATCTGTAAAAGAGTGTGGTAATTATACGTCACGAACCTGATAACTCACTCACAAACACCATGGTATCTATTGACCCGAAGAAAAAAATGTTGTTGTAAGAAATACCGATAACTTATCTGTAAAAAGAGCATGGTACTTTATACGCTATGAATCAGATAACTCATACACAAACACCGTGGTAATATTTTTGACCATAGGATTTTTTTTTGTAACACACCCAATAACTCTCTATAAAGAGCATGGTAATATATACGCCACGAACCTGATAACTCACTCACAAATACTGTGGTAACTTTCGTCCCAGAGGAAAAAGGTTGTTGTAACACACGCCGATAACTTTTTCGTTGATGTCTGGAAAATAGCTTTTCCGTTGACAATAAAAAAATATGAGTTGAGAAAAAACAAGTGTGCTACATGGGATTTGAACCTGCATCAGGTATCAAGGACACACCTAACACCAAGACCAACAACCATTACACCAACCTACACTGTTGTTTAATACTTGAAAACAAAATCTTTTAAAACTATTTATTACCATTGTCAGATGACAAAAAGGAAGGTATTTTCCTCAATTTTTTCCACTACATAATTGGTGATGTACTATACGTGTGAATGTATAGAGGGGCTCCTCTATGACTTTTTATCAGGGTCAGGTACATAAGTTATCAGGTCTGCGATGTGTGAGTTACCATGCTATTCACACAAAAGTTACCGAGGGATGTTCTATCAACCCTCCCCCCTCCCATCGCCAAAGTTATCAGGACCGGGGTACATAAGTTATCAGGTCTATGATGTGTGAGTTACCATGCTATTGACACAAAAGCTACCGAAGGGATATTTCATCAACTCCCTCCCTCGTTTCCAAAGTTACCAGGATGGGGTGCATAAGTTATCAGGTCTGCGATGTGTAAGTTACCATACTATTAATACAGAAAGTTATCGAAGGTATGTTTACAGAAGTTTTTGTTTGGGTCAAGAAAGATACCACGATATTTGTACATAAGCTACCAGGTCTACGATGTGTGAGTTATCATGATATTGGCACAAAAGCTATCGAGGGGATATTTCATCAACTCCCCCTACCCCTCGTTGCCAAAGTTACCAGGATAGGGTTCATAAGTTATCAGGTCTGTGTTGTGTGAGTTACCATGCTAATCACACAAAAGCTCGTCAAGTCCCCCCCCCCCCTCGGTCGCCAAACTTACCGGGACAGGGGTACATAAGTTATCGGGTCTGCAATGTGTGAGTTATCATACTAATCACAAAAAAGTTACCGGGGGATATAGCTCTTGAAAAAAAAGGAAGCAACAGGGAATGGTCAAATAGTATGATGTGCAATCTTTGGCACAACAAATAGTCCAGCTGAGCTGGTTAGTGTGTCTTTCACATTAGCTGCTTGCCGTGGGTTCAAATCCCATATTCAGCATCATTTTTTGACTAAAAATATAACCAGGGCGTGCCAATAGATCTAGCACCCAAAAAAATAATAGATCTAATCCAGAGAAAAATCGCGGAGTCAATGCCATAGTCTCCGGATTCTTCCCACTAAATTTGCCATCAAGTTAGCAAGTCATTCACATTTTAAATCTTGAACAAAGAGCCACTACGCAATACATTCATAGTCTAGGCGCTTTTGACAATAACAAAGTTTGGGTGAATTGGTTACTATGGTGGTGCACCTGCAGGAGGTCGGGGGTTCGAATCCCGTTATATTCTCTCTCAATCGATCCTTCCTAGTGTATGTTGATATGTACGTAATACATTTAGTACAGCTATTGATGGTTTCAAAACAATTTTTTACATATCTATTAAAAAGAAGTTTTGTACTATGTTAAATTATGGGTATATAAATGGGTGTTGCTAGGTCTTAATTGCCTGAGGCTTAACCAAGTCTAAGTCAAGTGACAGAACATGTAAGAAAAAAAAGAAAAACTAAAAAGAAAATTTTGCACGGATCTCCAAGTAAGATCCCATGAATATAGTATCGACTGAGACTTGGTTAAGTCTCAATCGACTGAGATGTAGCAATCCCATATATAAGTTATGCCAGTTGATATATTAGCATAAGATTGTATGCAAAATTATGAGCATATGTCATCCACAATAAAGAGAACTTGGTGCATCTTAAACATGTACACTTTATTTTAAGTAGTGGTTATCTGAGAGGTTTCAAAGATGTTGGTTGTAGCTTGTATCCACAAATAGATAATAAGCTTTCTACTTCCTCATTTCCGGTTTACTGGGCTCAAATCTGAAATATCATCAACCAAGGCAGATGATAAGTGGAGGAATGTATCTCTGATAACCCACAAGTATAGGGGATCAATTGTAGCCTCTTTCGACAAGTAAGAGTGTCGAACCCAACGAGGAGCTAAAGATAGAACAAATATTCCCTCAAGTTCTATCGACTACCGATACAACTCTACGCATGCCTAACGTTCGCTTTACCTAGAACAAGTATGAAACTAGAAGTACTTTGTAGGTGTTGTGGGATAGGTTTGCAAGATAATAAAGAGAACGTAAATAAAAAGTAGGGGCTGTTTAGATAAAGACACAACTAAATTAGTTTTAGTAAAGATCTTTTTGTCACGAGAAAGTTATTTGTCCCTAGGCAATCGATAACTAGACCGGTAATCATTATTGCAATTTTATATGCGGGAGAGGCATAAGCTAACATACTTTCTTTTCTTGGATCATACGCACTTATGATTGGAACTCTCGCAAGCATCCGCAACTACTAAAGATCATTACGGTAAAACGAAACCATATCATTAAAGTATCAAGTCCTCTTTATTCCCATACGAAAAAAACCTACTTACTCGGGTATGTGCTTCTGTCACTCACGCCACCTACCATAAGCAAATCATGAACATATTGCAAACCCTACAGCGGGGATCCCTCACACTTGCGCGACACGGAGAGCACCATAGGACAGCACCAATAATAAAACATGCAACTCAAACCAATCACGATCATCAATGAACCCATAGGACAAAACGGATCTACTCAAACATCATAGGATAGCCATACATCATTGGGAAATAATATATAGCGTTGAGCATCATGTTTAAGTAGAGATTACAGCAGGTAAAAGAGGGGTTACACCGCTGCATAGAGGGGGAAGAGTTGGTGATGACGGTGGTGAAGTTGTTGGTGTAGATCGTTGTCGCAATGATGGCCCCGGCGGCGTTCCGGCGCCACCAGGAGAGAGGGAGAGAGCCCCCCCCCCCTTCTTCTTCTTCTTCTTCTTCTTCTTCCTTGACCTTCCCCCTACATGGGAGAAGGGTTTCCCCTCTGGTCCTTGGCTTCCATGGCGGCGGAGGGGTGGGAGCCCCTCCGAGATTGGATCTATCTCTCTGTTTCCTACTGTATCTGTGCTCCCTGATTTTGCCCTTTCACAGTTTCTTAAATTCCCAGAGATCCATAACTCCGATTGGGCTGAAATTTTAACATGATTTTTATCCAGATATTGGCTTTCTTGCGGCAGAAGAAGGGCACCAACCGCCTTACGGAGTGTCCACGAGAGCCCAGGGCGCGCCCTACCATCTGGGGCGTGCCCCCTGCCTCGTGGACTCCTCGGGCATAGTCTCACGTTGATTCTTCCCAAAAATCACATATATTACAAAAAAAATCTCCGGAAGTTTTTATCGCGTTTGGACTCCGTTTGATATGGATTTTCTGCGAAACAAAAAACATGCAACAAACAGGAACTGGCATTGTGCACTGGATCAATATGTTAGTCCCAAAAATAGTATAAATAGTTGCCAAAAGTATGTAAAACTTATAGAATATTGACATGGAACAATCAAATAGATACGACGGAGATGTATCAATCCCGTTCTTTATAAAACTACCCAAATTAAACTAATGCATTAATTTGGATTAATTGAAGTGCATGCATGCTTGCCCACTAGATGAGTAGATACATTACATGCATTGGTTAGTTCCTTTTAAATTATTGCATGCAAAGATTAAACGCGCCTCAGAATCTCAAAAGAAAATGGAGACGAGCCCTTTAAATCGGAAAAGCAAAAAATGAGATAAACCCTGTAAACCAGAAAGGAGGGTGTATAAAAAGCTATGCCTTTGGCCCTTTCTCTAACATATATAGGTACCGACTACTACTTATCAGCTGCGTTGGAATTTCCTCGAAGAGGAGAGGATGATGTAGTACAGTAGAGATAAGTATTTTTCTCAGTTAAGAACCAAGGTAATCAATCTAGTAGCTAGGAGAACCACACAGAACCTCATTAGCAGCACCTGCACACACAAAAGCAAATATTTGCACTCACCGCGATCAAGAGGGTTGTCAATCCCCTTGGTGGCTATTTGCAAGGATCAAATCTCGTAGTGGTGGGTAGATATAATAAATTGGAAAATAAAATAAAGTAAATAAAATTGCAGCAAGGTATTTTTAGAGTTTATATATGATAAAAGTAGACACAGAGGCCATAGTTTTCACTAGAGACTTCTATCTCGAACAAAAATCATATGGTAGGTAAACAAATTACAGTTGGGTAATTGATAGAAAAATGCATAGGTATGATGATATTTAAGGCAATGATCATGTATATAGACATCACATCCGAGACAAGTAGACGGACTCCTGCCTGCATCTACTACTAGTACTCCACCCATCGACCGCTATCTAGCATGCATCTAGGGTATTAAGCTATAAAAACAGAGCAACGCCTTAATCAAGATGACATGATGTAGAACAAATCCAAGCAGTGTGAATAAAGCCCATCGTTTTATCCTTAATGGCAACAATATATATACATGTAATTTCACTTCCTGTCACTGGGACAGAGCACCGCAAGATTGAACCCATCACAAAGCACCTCTCTCATTGCAAGATAAATCAATTTAGTTGGCCAAACTAAACGGATAAATCAGAGAGAAATACAAAGCTATAACAATCACGCATAAAAGAATTCAGAGAAGACTCAATTAATATTCATAAATATTTCGATCATAAACCCACAATTGATCGGATCCCAACAAACAAACCGCAAAAGAAGATTACATCAGATAGAGCTCCAAGAAGATTGAGCAGAACATTGTATTGAAAATTGAAGAGAGATAGAGAAGAAGTAATCTAGCTATTAGTATGTCTATCGTGAACTACTCATGCATCATCGGAAAGGTGGCAAGGATGATGTAGAAGCCCTCCGTGATCGATTCCCCCTCCGGTAGAGTACCGGAAAAGGCCTCCAGATGCGCTCGCGGAAAAGCAGAAACTTGCGGCAGCGGAAAAAGTGTTTCAGGTGGCTCTTTGATGTATTGGGAATATTTCAGAATTTATAGAGGTGGAATTAGGTCGAGATGTGCCACGAGAGGCCCACAAGCCAAGGGGTGCCCCCCCCCAGGGCGTGCCTGGTGAGCTTGTCACTCCCTCGTGGCTCGTCTAGTCTTCTCCCGAATCTTCTAGGGTCTCCCTTGGCCCACAAAAAATTGTCAAAATGTTTCGTAGCATTTGGACTCCTTTAGTACTTATTTCCTAAGAAGCCAAAAACAAGCAAAAAACTGCAAATGCCACTGGGCACTAGGTTAATATGTTAGTCCAAAAAAGATATATAATTGAATATAAAACATCCAAGATTGATACAATAATAGCATGGAACAATAAAAAATTGTAGATACATTGAAGATGTATCACCGACTCGTCTCTTTTTGTCCTAGAAATGTTTTGTTTCTAAACATTGCAATACAAAAAAATAATATTATTTAACTATCGAGCGGACATCAACATGAAGCCTAAAATACCTTCCCATTCTCAATTCCAACTTCGCCAGGTACACACAACATTTGAGTAGGTGTAATAACATTTTGTATTGCTCAGTTGAGAAAGATTTTCTCAAGGCAATCGACTGAGATTCTGTTTAATTAGGCATAATACTAGGTAATTGCCCGTGTGTTGTAAAGGGGGCATAATTTCCAATCTAAGTTTAGTAAGCTTTTGTATACAGTCGAATGTACCTGCAATTTTTATTGTTAATGTGATTGCATATAGTATAAAAAACGACTTATCATGTCAATTGAATCAACATGTATTGACTTTTCAAGGAAAACCATGAATTTTCTTGCTAAGCCAATAAAGGATGGAATAGGTGAGGCGACATGTAGAGAAACCGGTGAGAAAACTAGAAGTGGTAGGGGGGATTTAAAGGAGCAGGACATGTGTAGGGAGGTGTGATTATTTAGCTAGTGAATTCATACCATTGCAGTTGAACTTCTGCAATCGTAACCCGCTAACACAAAAGACTAAAATTTGCACCAACGACGGAAGAAAATCCAACAGGCTTCGACCTCCCAATGGGATAAGCCAGGACTAATGAAAACATGTCGAACTAGCTAAAAGGACGTAAGCTAACAGCGAAATTCAAACAAAAACGCGTATGGACGAAATAATTTGACCTGGCTTGGTGGGTTGTTAACCTTCCAACGGGCATCGACCTTCCAGTGAGCTCAGCCGGACAGTAAAAAAAATGGCACCACCACGGAAAAAATTAAAATTTTAGTGTCACCTCGGCCCACCGGAAAATTTTTATGTTAGAAGAACATGTGGCCCAGCGGCACGGAGGCAAAAACTTAATGCCACCTCGGAAAAAAGTAAATAATCTTATACAGAGGACAAACCAAAAATTTACGTGAACAGACCAAAAAATTGGGAAACACACCTCCCTTTATTAGTAGATATAGATTTGTCTTGGGATTCATTTGCTATTTCTCTCTCGGGGCTAAGGTAATTTGTTCTCTGACCATAAGATAGAATCAATTGGTATTTTTGTTAAATCCCAATTGTGTAGGAAACAAACGGCCCCTGTAAACCTGATTATATGACAGATTCCCAAAAACCATATGGAAAGACGATAATACTGTAGGCTATAGCAGATTCAGTTTTTTCTTGGATGCATGAAGGGGTTCTGTCTTACTTCTGATTGAATTTCTTTTATTCCTTCCACACATGGATGTATCGAACATGGATGCAGATGCATTGGGTTGTTCGGGTTACAACATATTTATCATCTACACTTACATCTGAAATAGCACACTACTACTTTTCATTTGGATAGAGTAGATTACATTGAGAAAAGGAATCACAACTACGATCCACGATCAGAAATGAAAATGGCATACACACACGATTCCACCCGGTCATAAATGGATGATGTATTTGACATTTAAACTGTGTTAATGTGCACCTTTATTACTAATATTTGTAGGTGCATGTTACTAACTATAAGTATAGACTAGCAAACATGCCCGTGCTTTGCAACGGGAGAAAGTCGCATGCTCCTAGCACAGTAAGGATGGCTCAAGAACCCTCCATCGGTCCACATTATCTATGTTGTCACTTATGCTCCTTCTCCCCTTCACCGACCAGGGCCGTGGTGTCCTTCTGATCGCAATGTGTCCAAATATGATCAATCCCAATATGATGATTTCAGCAACCATGCACACACACACACCTGTCACTGAACCACCCAATTGCAAGTGAATGTCTAATAATTTTCAAATTAATATGGTGACCGACATGTTTCCGGAGCTAGGGCCTACACCTTGTGCATTCAACATCCCACATACACCGGCTCATTTCTAAATTGTGTATTTCTTTTCTAAAATGCAATGTTTTAAATAGCGGGCTATGAAAAATAGCGGCGGACCTCCAAATCAGCTATAGCGGGCTATGAAAAGTAGCGGCGGACCTCCAAATCAGCTATAGCGGGCTATAGCAGGCTATAGCGGGCTATTTGTGAAGGCAGCCATTTAGCGGCACCTTAATAAAAAGGCTATAGCGGGCTATAGCGGAGCTATAGCCGGCTATTTCAAACTATGCTAAAATGCATCAACATTGTTTTTCCAAACACATAAACACTTTTCAAATCACATGATTTTTTAAGAGCATAAATAGTTTTTGAATTATACTATATTTTTAAGCACGTGAACACTTTTTAGAACTACATGATTTTTTTTTCAAAAACAACTGTGAACATTTTTCAATTATATGAATATTATTTTAATACATGTACACTTTTCTTGGGACTACACAAAAAAATGCATGAACAATATAAAATAATTAGTAACATCTTTCAAAAGGTAATAAAAATTAGAACTTGTGAGCAAAATTTTGTGACCCGTATTAATTTGATTTTTTTCTTGATATGATGACGCGCTGAATATAACACCTTATTTATATTGCCCGTTCCACCATAGAGATCCCACCAGCGTGTCATTTGGCCCATAATTATGATCGTTCCTTTTGAAACTTTTTCCTTCTGAGATCCTTCTATTAATTTCCTTCCTTCTTTAAAATATACTCGAAATCATGTTTACAATTGTGTTATTATACGTCCCTTCCGCACCCGCAATGTCAATTTGGCGCATAATTGTGATGGTACCTTTTAATTCCTTTTCTTCTAAGTTTATTTCTTCTTTTTATTTCTTTCCTTCTTCAATTTATGTATACCCCAAATCCTGCTTACAACGGTGCCTACGATTAGGCGTTTCCACATCCGGCCTCAATTTCCTTCTTCAATTTATAGTGAACACCGCTGCTACCAGCCTCTGATTATGGCGAGTCCCAATAAATGATGGTCCTCCTTGATAATCATGCAATTAAGTGCCCAATCGGTTAATAATTTGTTCTGACACGTCCTCTTTTACTTTGATGGTGCAACCGTCCCTCCTTTACATTAATATAATGTCCCCATTAATTCCTCCTTTACAATGGAGGATGCAATCCCTCCTTTGATTATGTGATTAATGCCCAATAGCTTAATTTCTTCCGCGTTATAACGATTCTTCATGTCCTTAATTTCCTAGGCATCTCATTTATATTTCATGTAATTGTTGAAGGTATATAAATTGATTGAATTCGATGTATGGGATCGAAGTGACACAATTTTAATTGCGAATAGTTGTGCGCCTTCTGTCTTTTATAATAGTACTATACAGAAAGCCCATATTTAAATTTACAAATAGATTGTGGTTTTTAGTTGGCTACCGCAGCTGTTCTATTTTGCTAGAGCTCTTGGGATCGATCTCCACACATATCTGTTAGTTTTTTATATATACCGTTAGCGAAAAATCATGTGAGATACGTTTTTTTTAGGGGCAAAAGGGATTTATTCACTGTTAATAATGTGCGAAATACAAATGATATTGGGCAAAATCCCTAGCCAAACATGGCGCCCTACTGCTAGAGAAGTAGCAGCCTTAACCAAAGCATGAGCTTCAAAGTTCGACTCACGACACTCAAAAGAAAAATTAACAAAATCTAGCTCCTTCATGCGATCATTTATCTCGTGGAGAACTGGACCATAGACCGGTGCCCCTCCCTGGTTGATATTGTTCACCACCTCAATGCAGTCCGAAGCAACCTGTACTCTCCGTAGGTTCAGATCTTTGGCTAAAGCCAAAGCTTCATTGCATGCTTGCGCTTCCAGGCTCGGTGGATCCACTAGGCCATCAAAAACTATAGCAGAAGCTCCCAGAAAAGTTCCCGACTCATCTCTACAAATAACAGCCGAAGCTCCTTGAGCGCCACTCCTGGAAATCCCTCCATCTACATTCATCTTTGCATTACCAGTTGATGGTTTCAGCCATGTGTTGATCCTCCTAGATCGGTTTGTAGCCATCATAGTGTTCCTTCCACGAGCGTATGAAATATTCAGATCCTCCAGATAGCGATTTATGAAGCTCATGGTGCTCAATGGACTCTGAAACTCCCCATCATGAATCGCTCGTCTTCGCCCCCACCAAATGGCCCACATCTCCCCTAATAATAATAAAGCAGATATTGCTTCTGGTGGTACGTCACATAATTTGCCCCTAAAGTTGCTAAATATTACCCACCAATGCCACCTATAAGTAGGAAAAACGATTCAGTTTTCTTTCACAAGTCGCGGCAGTGATATCTGGTTTATTTAGAGGGTTGTCTCTAACGCCGAAGAAGGATTCAGTTTTCTTTCACAAGCCGCGGCAGTGATATCGGGTTCGATCCCCTGCCCTCTCAACTTTTTCCTGTTTAATCTTTCTTTTTTCTGACAGATTAAACTGGTCTTCAAAATATTTATCTTTCAAACACTAACTCAAAAAATAACATCTTATATATGAAAAAGAACTAAGAAAAATGTGTATAAATTTTAAATATACATACGAATAATCCTTTCGTCGGCCTAATTTTTTACGTCCGACAGATTAAAATGGTCTTCAAAATATTTATCTATCAAACACTAACTCAAAATATAACATGTTATATATGAAAAAAAATCTGAAAATGTGTATAAATTTTAAAAATACATACATATCTGAAAAATCCTTTCGTCGGCCTAATGTTTTACGTCGCATTGGTCCGAGTCAGGCATAGACGATACACACGGTTTTTTCGCTCATCTCCCTTTGATATTCCATCTGAATCTGTTGAACGTGGACATAGGACTAGATATGTACATGTATAAAAATGTCAGAACCAACACGCTTCTTGAAAAAATAGGCTCGCCTCAGCAAAGTTGTCGCTAGGGCCGCTTGTTGCCGCCTTCAGCGGCAGCCCTAGCATGTGGACGCATGGATCTAGACGCCATGCAACACGTTTTCGATCGGGCACCACTATATTGATCACATCAGCCATTGCTTCCATCAATCAATCATTAATGGTATAAAGGACCCTTGATGATCACATCGTATGCACATATTAGCATAGGGGAGTTGGTCATCTTGTGATTGATTATACCATTTATACGTATATGCACTCCATGGAGAGACCGGCACAAGAAGTACTGCCACGGCAACTTTTGATCGCCCTAAACATACTTGTGATTTGGCATTGATTAGTCTACAAGTTTACAACGAGATGGGGAGCTCGCCGATGTTGAGAACCGAGCTGGCTTCACATGCCTTGCTTCCCTCGAGTGGGAGCTCACAGGAGAAGCAGTTGTCTCAATGGGAGGTAGACACGGTGATCTCCGTTGTATCGGTCCCTCACATATCTTCTTTGACTCAGAGCTCAAGCTGATGTACATGCCCTTGCCTGCTGACCAACTGGATGCAACAACACCTGTAGTAATGGATGTCGCAAAATCTAGGTAGATGCTTTCTACCGACCATATAGTATTTGACACGTACTCCTCTGTAAATAATTGAAGCACTCTTATATTTCTTTAAAGAGCGAGTACTATTTTTCAAGTTGAATATATTTTTAGGTAACCTACATCTTTCTTACCCTTCACCATCGTTGGTACCAAATTTTTCCATGTGCATGATCCCACCCAAATATATATGATGCAACATCACAGCCTTCTATTGCAGTTATAATGATTACCATCAAGGGATGTGGACACTAGCTTCAAGAGGAGCATTTGGTTATGTAACCCAGATACAAGCAAATCAAAATCATTAATTTTGCTGACAAGGAAAGTAAAACAGATCGAGGCTCCAGTTATTAAGATGGCACTCAGAGTAGGCCTTCACATCCACCTCTCCTTTCTAACTGGCATTTGCTCAGTATGATGATGGAAACCACAAGGCCGTGTACATAATAAAAGTTGCAAAAGGGCGAAAGGAAACTTCCAAAAGGGCAGGAGGATGAATAGGTTGATGACAATGACGAGATGGAGCAATTGCGATAAGTGGCGAAACATAATCTTGTTACCCCGTTGCAACGCACGGGCTTTTTTGCTAGTGGTAACCAATACCCGGGCTAGATCATGCTGATTCAAAGTCTCGAACAGCCAGAACAGCCATAGACGCGCATCCTCCATACGGGTTGATATCACATGCTCCAGAGTATCCTCATCTATCAAGGCACAGACGCACCTCGCCATACGGCACTCAAAAAGTGAATGCCTCCACGTATCCTGGGCCGAGTTACATATTGAACATGCATCTGTATCCGCCATGTTACGCTCATGCCTCGTTGTTCCAGTCGGTAGCGATGTATGTGCCAATCTCCACGTAAAAACTCGCACCTTTGCTGGAACTTTAACCTTCCACAGTTTCGTCCATGATTTCTTCTCCGCCTCATGATTGGAGTGTCCTGTTCTCTCCTCCAACCACGCCTCCCGTTGCGCCCGTACGCCAGTGATCATCCTGTATGCAGACCGGACGGAGAAGACTCCTCGTTTGTCATAATGCCATGACCAAAAATCCTGCTGTACACGAGAACTTAGCGGGATGTTTTTTATAGCATCAACATCAGGACCAACAAAATGAGCATTCAACTTCTGAACATTCCATGTCTTCGTCGCACTATCAATTAATTCGGATACCAAAACTGGCGGGTTTTGAGAGATGGCGCATAGCGGCCGAAGTTTAAAATCTCTTGGCAACCAATTGTCATGCCAAATCCTGGTCTCCTGCCCCGTTCCGATCCGTTTTATCAAGCCCAAGTTGAGTACCTCTCTTCCTTCCAACAATGCTCTCCACACTTGAGATGGGTTCGTACCAATGTTTGCTGTTAGTATATCACTATCCGGGTGGTACCTTGCTTTGATAATCCGAGCACTAAGAGAGTTTGGCTCTTGCATTAATCTCCAAACTTGCCTCGCAAGCAGCGCCAAATTGAACAATTCTATGTCCCGAAAGCCCATTCCACCCATGTACTTTGGTGTTGACATTGTCTTCCACGAGACCCAAGCCGTCTTCCTCTCCCCCCTCTTGCTACCCCACCAAAACTTCCTCAGCAAACCGTTTATATGTTCACAGAGCCCACGGGGTAGTTTAAAACATGATATGGAGTAAGTCGGAATAGCTTGAGCAACCGACTTGATCAATACTTCTTTCCCCCCTGCCGACAAACACTTCTCCATCCACCCCTGGACATGCTTCCAAACTCTATCTTTCAAATATTTAAAACACCCCTCCTTTGATCTTCCAACGTCCGAAGGCAAGCCAAGATACTTCTCTGTCAAGGACTCACTATGAACATTGAGAACATTCTTCACCTCTTCCCGGGTACTCTCCGGTACCCCTTGGCTAAAATAGATTGAGGATTTCTCCGTGTTGATTCTTTGGCCCGATGCATTGCAGTATATATGCGGCAACTCCTGAACGCGAGCCGCTACCGTGTTGTTCGCTTCAAAGAACAAAAGACTGTCATCCGCGAAAAGTAAATGATTCACTTCCGGGGCTGGAGGAGCCACTTTGATGCCTCTCACTCCTTCCACCCCTTTGAGCAAACAAGATAATCCCTCGGCCGCCAACAAAAACAGATATGGGCTGATCGGATCTCCCTGTCTCACACCACGGGAAGGCCTGAAAGAGTCTAAAACTCCGCCGTTAAACAACACAGAAAATGATACTGATGTGACGCACCTCATGACCGTTTCCGTGAGGCGTGGACTTATTCCAAGTTTGAGCATCACAGCCTTAAGATACGACCATTCCAACCGATCATACGCTTTCATCATGTCCAACTTCAGAGCACAAAATCTGTTCCCCTTAATTCTCCTTGTTTTCATATAGTGTAGACACTCATATGCAGTGATAAAATTATCGGTAATGAGCCGTCCTGGAACGAAAGCCGACTGCTCCTCAGAGATGACCTCAGGAAGAATTAGTTTCAGCCTGTTTGCTAAGACCTTTGAAGCAATTTTGAAAATCACATTACAAAGACTTATCGGCCGGAACTGTCCTAAAAGTTTTGGACTTGTTATCTTGGGAATCATCACAATGAACGTACTATTGACATCTTCCGGTGAGTCCTCTCCATTTAGCACTCGGATAATCATACTAGTTACCTCATCACCCCATAGCTCCCAGTGACGCTGAAAAAAATGTGCTGGAAAACCATCAGGCCCCGGGGCTTTTGTGGGAAACATTTGAAATAAGGCCTCCTTTACCTCCTCATTGCTATAAGCTTTGTTCAAAGCCGCATTCATAGCTCCATCAACCCTTGTAGGTATGTGAGAAAGAACCTCTTCCATCCCAATAGTACCCTCAGATGCGTATAGGTTCGAGTAAAAATTGCTAGCCATCTGCGCCATCTCTTCCGGATCATTAGTCATCGAGCCATCTTCCTTCTGGAGTTGTGTGATTTTATTCTTTGCCCTCCTGGCGCTTGCTTTTTTCTGAAAAAATTGTGTGTTGCTATCTCCCTCTGTCAGCCATTGAATCCGGGATCGTTGGCGCATCATGATCTCCTCCCTATACGACAGCTCAATCATTCTATCCTGAACTTCCTTCTCCTCTTGGCCTGGGCCGACCCGAGCTGGATCAGCCCGGAGGACTGCAAGTCGCAGTCTCAGTAACCTTAGCTCCTGTCTTATCGAGCCGAAGGTGTTCCTGCCCCATCTCCGCAGTGCGCTGGCCATCGCCGTCAGCTTGTCCATCATGTGAGATACGTGAGCCGAGACCCATTACATATTGTGAGCGAAAAATTGTGTGATATACGTGGGCCGAGGCCCATTGCAGCGATGGTGCAAACTGTTTTTAAAATTATTCGCCAAAAATAGTACCACCTCGGATAGACAAAAAACTCAAAAAATTAAAATTAATAATATAGGTGAACAGATGAAAAGATTGGAGAAACGCACCTTGCTTTATTAGTAGGTATAGATATAGATATAGGTGAACGGATGAAAAAATTGGAGAAACGCACCTTGCTTTATTAGTAGATATAGATATAGATATAGATTTGGATTACAAAAATAATTGTGATGAAAATAATTTATTAATCTTGATCTAACTAATCTAAATAATTTTACACTCCCTTGTTCCTTTTTATAAGGTGTATTAGTTTCTTCGAAATTCATACATGTTTATCTTTGCCCAAATTTATAGGAAAAACTGTAAATAAGTTAAAAATTAAAGTAAAATCTCATGATGAATCTAAATGTATCAGCATGATATTGTAGATGGTGGTAGTTTTTCTATATATTTTGTCAAAGATAAAAACTAAGTATTGGAAAAACTAATAAGCATTATAAAAAAGGAAGAGAGAGGGAGTGTCTATTAGTGTGAAGAATAGAAAGGCTTGCGTGAACATGATTTCCAGAAAGTTATGTATATACAAAGTTACAAACAAAGTGGTTAATTGGTAAGATTTGTTCATGTTATGAGACATAAAAAACATTAAATTTAAGGATTTCAATCAAGTGACATGCTACCCTCACAAACCTCCCAGACCATTATAAGTGGAGTGAAAATTATGTGCCTCATGACCCCAGGTGCCTGCTATGCCTCCAACAGCCGGAAACAACAACTCACCTCTGCAAGGATTGTCCCTTCACGGTCACGGTTTGGAACCAGGTGAACACATGGACAAACGAGGGCGTGCCAATCTCGGGCTTCCTCCCGGAGCCAGGAAACATGTCCGATTGGTGGGACGCGACACTGACATCATAATCCAAGCATGTGCGCAGGAGGCGCAGCGGGAGAGTCATCTACATCTTATGGTCGATCTAGAAGGAGCAAAATAGGCGTGTCTTCACTGGACAGCAACTGACACATCGCGAAGTTGCGGCATTAGCCCTAGATGCAATTAATCAGTGTGACCTGGCATTTGTTGGAAGATCGGTCTTTTTGCGGTTCCTGTGACGTTCCCTATAAACGGTCGCCCCTTTGTAAATTGCATTTTTTCGCCATCTCTTCTATAAGAAGAAGGCAGTGCTCCTGCCGGTTCCTCCAAAAGAAAAATGTGCCACTGGCAACTAAACAGTTGAGGTTTTCCTGGATTTTTTTAAAATAGTTGAGGTTTAAACAACAAAGCATGATCAATTGTTTTTTAAACCACGGAAAGGTTTAAACACAAAACTTGAGTTGACCAAGGAAAATAGTAATACCTACGATGGTCAATCACGACATCATCAAGTTAATTAAACTACCTACGACGGTCCATGATATGTATAGATACCCACCTCCCAATGCTACCATCATCAAACCAAAAGTTTCTGACCTAGGACTTGTTTAGGCTTTTGCTTATGCCTTTGCAGGTTTTCCACTTTAAGTGTTTTTTTGTTAAAGTGAAAAAGCTGTAAAACCAGAAGTAAAAGCCCAACAGGGCCTAGTTAACCACCTGCAACTCAGGGTGAACGGAGCTAGGGGGCTTTCCTGCCGGTGGTTCCTATTTGACGCTCGCGTGCGTCGAGGAGACGTGGCTTCGCTGAAGCGCGGGAGTAGCTGCGCAGGATGGGCCGGCCCACTTCACGAGTTAATACAGTGCCAGGCAAACCGGTTTTGGGAACCTCGGTTTCTTCCTTTTTTTCCTCTTTTGTCGATTTTCTGTTTTTTTCCTGTTTCTTTATTCTTTTTTCCCAGTTTTTTTATTCTGTTTCTTTTTCCGTTTTACTACTTCTCTTCTTATTTTATCACTTTTTCGTTATTATTTTCGTCCTCTGTTTTCCAAAAGTTTAACATTTCGTATTTTCTTCACGATTTCATAAAAAAATCACGGTTTTTAAATTTTGTTCACAATTCAAAATTTGTTCAGCGTACATTACAGAAATGTTCAATGTATATTTCAAATTTTGTTCGGCGTATATCACAAAAATGTTCAGTCTGATTTAAAATTGTTCAGCATATAACAAAAAATGTTTAATGTATATTTAAAAAAAATCATATTTTTGGAATTTTGAATTTTTTGTTCAACTTTTCAATAATTATTCACGTTTGAAAAGTTTGTTCGTATTTAAAAATAATTCATGGTTTTAAAAAGGGTTTCGCGTTTGTCAATTTTTGTTCAGAATTTTCAAATTTTTGTTCCTGATTTTCTTGAATTGTTCGTAAAATTCCAAAAGTTGTAGTGTACTTTAATGTGTTGCGCTGCTTGCAAATCAGTAGAGTTTCTCAGGTCGGCTGGTTTTGTTATAAATCCTGGGCGGTACGTCGCGTGTTCGAGGTCTCGCTGGCGCGGGTTAGTTTTGGCGATTTTTTTACACGCTCGAGCTACTGACCATTAAATGGGCCGGCCCATTTGCATCTACCTTCAGCGAAGCCACGTCTCCTCGACGCACGCGAGCGTCAGACAGTAGAGTCCCTGCTCGACGCCCGCGTGCGTCAATATGACGACCTTTCGCTAAAGGGCGCGCAAAACGGGCCGGCCTATTAGCAGTCGTCGTATGTAAAACTTCAAGAATCAGGAAAAAATTACGTTAACGCGTGGAGTCGAACTCATTACCTCCAGGCAGAAGGCACTGTCGGGAGCCAGTTGAGGTAGAAAACGTGGTTGACTTTATTGCAACGCTAAGCTATAAGTACTAACGAGTAATGGAAGATCCGTTTTTTCCTTCAATTTTTTCAGTATTTCTTGAAAAACTGTGAACAGTCTTTCTTAGTAAATGCGAATAATGTTTGAAAATGTGAACACATTTCAAATAGAACAAACCTTCATAACACGTTTATTTTCGGAAAAGTGAACAAAAACTGAAAAACATGATCAAAATTCTATATACGCTGAACAATTTTAAGTGCATATTTAATATTTTTTTAATATACACTGAATAATTTTTTAATATACATTGAACATTTTTGTAATATTCATTTAGTAATTTTCGAATACACATTTAATATTTTAGTAAATATGCTGAACAAATTTCAAATATACAGTGAAAATTTTTAAGTATTCATTGAAAAAAATCTTAAAATATGATGAACATTTTTATAATGTACGGTGAACTTTTTTGTAATATATCATGAACATTTTATTAATGTATGATGAACATTTTTCTAATACATGATGAACATTTTTATATTCCATGGTGAAATTTATCATAATATACGGTGAACAGGTCTTAATATACGATGAACATTTTTGTTATACGCGGTGAACACACACAAAATGAGAAGAAAAAAATATAAAAGAAAATAAACGAAAAGGAAAAGAATGAAAGGACAAAGGACCAAAAAAACCAGAACAGAACCTGCTATTTCGCCTGCTATTTCGTGACTTCGCTGAGGCGATCGTCCAGTTGGGCCGACCCACGTACGGATTCGCCTGCTATTTCGTTCGCTGCTGCTTCCTTCGATGTTTCCTGCAGGTTTTTTTTCTTTCGTTTTTCTTCTGTGGTTTTTTTGCTACGGTTTTTCATTGTTTTGTCCAGTTCTTGATGGTTCTGTTCTGGTTTTTTTGGTCCTTTGTCCTTTCATTCTTTTCATTTTCGTTTATTTTCTTTTATATTTTTTTCTTCTCATTTTGTGTGTGTTCACCGCGTATAACAAAAATGTTCATCGTATATTAAGACATGTTCACAGTATATTATGATAAATTTCACCATGGAATATAAAAATGTTCATCATGTATTAGAAAAATGTTCATCATACATTAATAAAATGTTCATGATATATTACAAAAAAGTTCACCGTACATTATAAAAATGTTCATCATATTTTAACAATTTTTTCGATGAATATTTAAAAATGTTCACTGTATATTTGAAATTTGTTCAGCATATTTTACACAAATATTCAATGTGTATTCTAAAATTACTAAATGAATATTACAAAAATGTTCAATGTATATTAAAAAATTGTTCAGTGTATATTACAAAAATGTTAAACGTGCACTTAAAATTGTTCAGCGTATATAGAATTTTGTTCATGTTTTTCAGTTTTGGTTCACTTTTCCGAAAATAAACGTGTTATGAAGGTTTGTTCTATTTGAAATGTGTTCACATTTTCAAACATTATTCGCATTTAATAAGAAAGACTGTTCACATTTTTTCAAGAAATACTGAAAAAATTGAAGGAAAAAACGGATCTGCCATTACTCGTTAGTACTTATAGCTTAGCGTTGCAATAAAGTCAACCACGTTTTCTACCTCAACTGGCTCCCGACAGTGCCTCCTGCCTGGAGGTAATGAGTTCGACTCCACGAGTTAACGTAATTTTTTCCTGATTCTTGAAGTTTTACATACGACGACTGCTAACAGGCCGGCCCGTTTTGCGCGCCCCTTTAGCGAAAGGTCGTCATATTGACGCACGCGGGCGTCGAGCAGGGACTCCGTGGAACGGACCACTCGATCTTGGTCTGCTAGGAAAAATGGTCGATCCTGGCTCCAATTTTTAGCCCGCTAAGAAATCGGTCCGGTCCGGTCTTTAACCGGGCAAGCTCATTTGGACCGAGAAATTGTACCCAGCACCATCACATACCCTTTTTCTAGAATAGCACCTTTCCCTCAAAAAAAAAAAGCACCTGCACATACCCGTACACGCACGCACGGTTTCGAGGTGCGAGCTAGATTTTTGAAGGTAAACTAGGGATTTTTTTAAAGGTTCACCACGTTCGGAATACACGCAATGTCTGGTAAAACCCCTAGCTACACATGGCAGCCCACCGCGAGAGACGCAACTCCCTTGACTAGCAAGTGGGCCTCAAAATTATTATATCTACTCTCAAAACGGAAATCAACAGAAGAAAAATTATTGCTACTAGTTTGAATTTCTCTAAGAATAGGAGCATAAGATGGAGAGCTTGCAGATTTTATATTGGAAATCACTTCTGCACAATCTAAAGCGATGGCAAGATCTTGAAGATTCAAATCCCGAGCTAGAGCTAGTGCTTCGCTGCATGCAAGTGCCTCCAGAGACGCCGGATCGGTCAGGCCATCAAAAACCGTCGCTGAAGCACCCAAAAATTTCCCATGTTTGTCTCCGCAAACCACTCCTGCTGCCCCCTTGTCCCCCAACGTTGACAAGCCACCATCACAGTTAAATTTTGCCACCTCACCCGGGCGGGGGGGGGGGGGGGGTAACCAAACTTTAGCTGTCGACCGGTTCGCTCGATCTTCATTGGCCTTGGGTTTGTGCGCGCTGGCTATATCTAACTCCTCCAGAAACCTCCTTATGAAACTCATGGAGGAAAGAGGACTCTGATATTCATTCTCATGTATAGCTTTCCTCCTGGCCCACCAGATTGCCCACATGGTCACTAGAACTCGAGCTAGATCTTGTTGATTAGTATTCTCAAAAAGCCAAAACAGCCAGGGCCTAGCATCATCGTTTTGGTTTGATATCACATGCTCGACCAACTCGTCGTCCTCCAAAGCCCAAACACATCTTGCCATATGACAGCTTAGCAATGAATGGCGCCAAGTGTCCTCCTCCGCCCCACAAATAGAGCAAGATGGAGAATCTGCCATATGTCTTCCATATCTAACCGAGCCGGTTGGGATTGAAGTATGCGCCAATCGCCACACAAACACTCTGATTTTTTAGGGAACTTTCACCTTCCACAACTGGGTCCATGAGTTTTTATATGCAGCAATGTTAGAATGGCCTGGTCGATGTTCTAGCCAATCTTCTCTTTGTGTTTTGATTGCACAAATCATCCTGTAAGCTGACCTTACCGAGAAAACACCTCGCTTATCATAATGCCAAGCCCAGAAGTCCTCTTGTTGCCTTGTGCTAAGTGGTATGTTGAGAATAACCTCAACATCAGCAGGTAAGAAGTGCTCCATTAGGGCTGGTTTATTCCATGTTCGGGCTGCAGAATTAAAGTTCTGAAACCATCACCGGCGGGTTTGCTGAGCGGGCACAGATGGACCTCAGCTTGTAATCTCTCGGCAGCCAGTTGTCCTCCCAAACACTAGTAGTACCACATGTGCCGATTCTCTTAATGAGCCCCAAGGACAGGATGTCTCGGCCCTCCATTAGTGATCGCCAGACCTGGGAAGGGGAGGTTCCCAAAGTGGCGTTCAACAAATCAGTGTCGGGAAAGTACCGAGACTTTAGAACGCGAGCACTCCGAGAATCCGATTGTTGCATCAATCTCCATGCTTGACGCGCTAGAAGAGCCAGGTTGAACAGCTCGATATCTCGGAAACCCAGACCACCCATAAACTTTGGTTTTGACATTGTTTTCCACGACACCCATGCTGTCCTCTTCTCGCCATTTTTACTGCCCCACCAAAATTTCCGTATCAAACCATTAATGTGCTCGCATAAACCCTGAGGCAGCTTGAAACATGCCATCGAATATGTTGGAATGGCTTGAGCGACAGATTTGATAAGGACTTCTTTTCCTCCCGCTGACAGACTCTTCTCCATCCAACCTTGGACCCGTTTCCATATTCTGTCTTTTAGATACTTGAAAGATCCGTCTTTTGATCTACCCACATAAGAAGGCAAACCCAAATATTTCCCGGTTAAAGACTCATTGTGAACCTCAAGGATAGTCTTGATCGCATCCTTGGTCAAGTCCGCTACCCCCTTGCTAAAAAATATTGAAGATTTATCCACATTTATTCTCTAACCCGATACATCACAATAAACTTTGAGAAGCCCATTAACACGTGTAGTAGACTCCTCATTAGCCTCAAAAAAGAGTAGACTGTCGTCAGCAAAAAGGAGGTGATTAACCAAAGGGGCATTCGGTGCCACTGCAATGCCTTGAACACCAATTTGGGACTTCAACAAGCAAGGAAGTCCCTCCGCAGCAAGCAGAAATAAATATGGCGAGATCGGGTCTCCCTGCTGAGCCCACGAGTCGGCCTGAAACCATCCAGACAACCACCATTAAACAAAACCGAGAAAGTGACCGAAGAAACACACCTCATGACAGTCTCCGTGAATCTAGGGTTGAACCCTAGTTTAATCATAACCGCTTTCAGATACGGCCACTCCAAGCAGTCATATGCCTTCATCATATCCAGCTTAAGCGTACAGAACCTGTTCCCCTTCACCCTTCTTGTTTTCATATAATGCAAACACTCATAGGCCGTGATAAAATTGTCTGTAATGAGACGGGCAGGGACAAAAGCAGACTGCTCTTCGGAGATAATGTCGGGGAGAATTAATTTCAGCCGGTTAGCTAAGACCTTTGACGCAATCTTATAGATTACGTTACAGAGGCTTATAGGCCAAAATTGTCCTAAAACTTTTGGACTGGGGATCTTGGGAATTAATACGATGAACGTGTGATTTATCTCCTCCACGGAATCAACTCCATCAAGCACTCGAATGATCATCCTTGTAACCTCATCACCACACAAGTCCCAATGCTTCTGAAAAAAGTGCGCAGAAAAACCGTCTGGGCCAGGCGCCTTGGTTGGAAACATTTGAAACAAAGCATCTTCAACTTCATCTCTGCTATAATCTGCGTTAAGGCGAGCATTCATTCTTCCATCCACCCGAGCAGGGATGTGTGAAAGAACCTCCTCCATACCAATAGTACCCTCTGATGAATATAAGTTTTTATAAAACTCTGTGGCCATACCTGCCAGCCCGCCCGGGTCAGCGCACAACATTCCGTCACCTCGTTCCAGTTTGACGATCCTGTTTTTTGCCCGCCGAGCACTCGCTTTCCGTTGGAAAAACTTGGTATTGCTATCGTCTTCAGCAAGCCACATGATCCGAGAGCGTTGTTTTGCCATTATTTCCTCCCTGTATGCTAACTCAATCAAGCGAGCCATAACCCTCTCCTCTTCCTGCCCTTGGCCCGTTCGCAACAGATCCGCTCTAAGCTCAGCGAGCTGCCGGCGCAACCCCCGCATCTCCTGACGTAACGAGCCGAAAGTCCTCTTGCTCCACCGTGTCATTGAAGCCGAGACATCTTGCAACTTGTTGGCCAAGTCAGCTAGTGTCGTCGCAGGGCCGTTTCCATTCCATGCCTCATCCACCGTTTCTTTGAAGCGCTCATCCGACTCCCATGCACACTCATATGGGAAAGGTTTCCTCCCTATCGTCCGTTGGCGGCCTGTCTCCAAGTCAGTCTTGAGCAAAATTGGACTGTGGTCACTCTTGGCTGATGTTAGATGTTCCAGTGTTGCAAAGGGAAATAGTAAAGACCATCTTGGAGAGGCCAAAGCTCGGTCTAGCCGGTCCCTGCAAAATTGACCACCCGTCACTCTCTTCTCGAAAGTCCAGTCTAGACCCAAAAATCCTATATCGGCCAAACCACATACATCCACCGCATCTCTGAACCCCTCCATTTGTGCACTATCACGGGTATTAGGCCCCAACTGCTCCTCCTGTCGAAGTATCTCGTTAAAATCCCCAATGTACAACCACGGCAGGGTACTCTCCCCCCTCAACCTCTTCATAGTCTCCCATGTTTTATATCGCAAGCTTCTGTTAGCCTCCCCATAGAAACATGTAAGCCGCCACTGATCCGACTCCGGTAGCGACCCCCAAGAGTCAATGTGATACTGCGAAAAGTTTTTTATTACAAGATTAACATCTGACTTCCAAAAAATACAAAGACCTCCATTCCTCCCACTACTAGCTACTGCAAAACTATGATGGAAACCTAAAGACACAGCCAAACACTCCACTCGATTCTTCGCAATTTGCGTCTCCACAACACAAAGGACCGACGGCGCACTGTCCTGCACTAGAGCATGAAGCTCGTTAACTGTCGCAGGGTCGCCAATCCCACGACAGTTCCAACACAAGGTCCTCATCAGGCTTGGCGGTCCTCCTCTTGGGAGGCCGCCTTGTTCATAAGCTCCATCTCTTCACCCTCTTCCCCCTCCTGTCTCATTTTCTTTATAATATGTATCTTCCCCGGTGTCGAGACCACTGCGTTGCTCGGTGTAGAAGTAGAAGCCCCTTCAATCAGCATTACTGTCCCCGCAACTCTGCCTGCCAGATGAGATAACTGTTGTCCTTGGATGTTTAGCGAGCCATCAGCCGCCACTAGCCTTTTCTGGGCTCCCTTCTCTCCTCCGTCACCCGGTTTATCCCTCCTTTCCTCCACATCCATCTGTTGCGCCCCTGGCATATGATCTACCCCCACATCTCCCCTTCCCCGACCCCCTGACGGGCCTCTGCCTCCACGCCCCTTATCTCCTCTACCACCCTCGCCTCCTCGACCTCTGCCAAAACCATCTCCTCTACCACCACCTCCATATGGTTGAGCCGCTGGCAACTCCGGCTCCCACAGCAGCCAATCACCCCACTCGAAAAGAGTCTGGGTCGTGTACACCGTCATCACATTCCTCAGCCAGGTGCCCCATCCGGCCACAAGCAAAACAAAAGTCTGGAAGTTTTTCATAGAACACGCTAAACTTTTTATGCTCCTTCAAAGTGATTGGAACAAATCTGACCACAGGCTCATTAACGTCAACAAAGATCCTGGCTCGTAACGTGCTAGCCGGATTAATCCTGCCCTCATTCACCACAACTGTAAATGGAGGATCTTCCACCTTTGCAGCTACCTTCTCCGCCAACTCCCTTCTCCTTGTAAGTCCATCAGGCAAACCCTTGATTCCCGCCCATAGTGGTACCTTGTTCAGTCTATAGCCATTAACATCAGAGAACCCGTCATACTCCTGAATCACAACGGGCGCCCGCTGGAACAGCCATGATCCCCCCTCCATGATCTTCCTCCAATCTCCCAAACAGTGGCACTGGACAAGAAACAGATTGGGCCCCTTGATATTGAAGGTCACACCCTGCGCCGCCGACCAGGCATTACGCATCTGCGACAAGAGCGTCGCATGGCTGAACGGCTTGGTCGTATGAACACAGAACAGTGCTAACCAGCGCACATCCTTGATCAAATCTTCCACCTCCTCCGAGAAATCAAGATCCTCCTCTTCTCCCCCATGTAACTTCATCCCAGCAAACTGATCTTCAAGATCCAGCCCCGGTCCAAAGTACGAACCATACTCTTCCTCCCCTCCATCAGATGTGTTCCTTCTTGCCTGCGAGCTGTGGCTCCCCCCATCAGCCGCCCTTGGATGGGCTTGGCTCCCTTCTTCCCCACGATCCATCGAAACTCCAGATCCGATCGGCCCCCTACACCTAACCCTACTTCCGCCGCCATCTCTTCCCCCTGACCCCCTGTCGTCTGTTGCGTTGGATCCACCATGCAGTCGAACTAGCGTAGCGAGATGTGGTAGACCTCACCGCTCGCTGGTGGAATCCAGCGATCGACGAGGTTTAACGTGGACTCAAGCGAAGATCGCCAGAGGAAGGGTGGAACCCTAGAAAACTAGGGGAATACAGGTGCGAGCTAGATGGGGGAAAGGGTGCAGTGATACGTCTCCAAGGTATCTATAATTTTTGATTGCTCCATGCTATATTATCTACTATTTCAGGCAATATTGGGCTTTATTATCCACTTTTATATTATTTTTGGGACTAACCTATTAACCGGAGGCCCAGCCCAGAATTGCTGTTTTTTTTGCCTATTTCAGTGTTTCGAAGAAAAGGAATATCAAACGGGGTCGAAATGGAACGAAATCAACTGGAGAAGTTATTTTTGGAAGGAAAGCTACCGGATGGACTTGGACCCTACGTCAGGAGATAAGGGAGATGCTCACGAGGGTCGGGGGCGCCCCCCTAGGGCGCGCCCCTGCCTCATGGGCCCCCCGAAGCTCCACCGACGTACTTCCTGCACCCATATATACTCTCGTACCCTAAAACTTCCAGAACAAAGATTAGATCGGAAGTTCCGCCGCCGCAAGCCTCTGTAGCCATGAGAAATCAATCTAGGCCCTCTCCGGGATACTGCCGGAGGGGGCCATCAGCATCGGTGGCTATGGAGGAGTATCCTGGAGGGGCCATCATCACCATGAAGGCCAAGGACCAGAAGGTGGAGGCCATGGGAGAGGAAGCACAAGGGGGAGAACCTCTCCTCCTCTCTTTCGGTGGCGCCGGAGTGCCATCGGGAGGGGAATCATCGCCACGGTGATCGTCTTCATCAACATCACCATCATCATCACCATCCTCATCTCTTTTACGCGGTCCACTCTCCCGCACACCGCTGTAATCCCTACTTGAACACGGTGCTTTATGCCACATATTATGATCCAATGATGTGTTGCCATCCTATGATGTTTTGAGTAGATATCTTTTGTCTTTGGGTTGATTGATGATCTAGATTGGTATGAGTTGTATGTTTTACTTTGGTGCTGTCCTATGGTGCCCTCCGTGTCGCGCAAGAGTGAGGGATTCCCGCTGTAGGGTGTTGCAACGTTCATGATTCGCTTATAGTTGGTTGGTGAGTGACTGAAACACAAACCCGAGTAAGAGGGATTGTTGCGTATGGGAACAAAGAGGACTTGATGCTTTAATGCTATGGTTGGGTTTTACCTTAATGATATTTAGTAGTTGCGGATGCTTGCTAGAGTTCCAATCATAAGTGCATATGATCCAAGTAGAGAAAGTATGTTAGCTTATGCCTCTCCCTCATATGAAACTACAATAGTGATTACTGGTCTTGTTAACAATTGCCTAGGACAATTCCGCACACCAATCCATCATTATTCCATACTCGCTATTTATATTATTTAGTAATATATTCTAACTTTATGATAACACCACCTACTTTTATATTTTAGCTCTCCGGTATCATATAAAGTTATCCTCTTCATACCCACAACATAGTTTTATTTCTCGTTGCTAGTTGGAAGTAAACGTTCGGTGCACGTAGAGTCGTATCAGTGGCAGATAGGGCTTGGGAGAATATTGATCTTACCTTTAGCTCCTTGTGGGTTCGACACTCCATAATTATCACTTCCACCTTTGGAAAGTGCTACGATGATTCCTTGCACTTGGGGATTATCGCAGCTGCTTTGGTGGCAGCACGTTCCCTCACCATTGACCACCTCCATCTTGTCCAGGTGCACACGGCCAGCTCCCTCTACACTCGCATTCATATCCACCTCGCCATGGTTATCGAGGTACGAACACTTTCTGAAGTTCCGTACATTTTTTGGAACACGTGAACATTTTTTTTGAACCGGTAAACTTTTTTTGAAATTTCAGAAGAATTTTTTAATTTCAAGAACATATTTCTTTTTGACAAACAGTTTTTTGATTTCACGATTTTTTTGAATCATCAAACATTTTTTGAACTTCTAAAAAAATCACAAACATTTTTGAATCCCTGAACATATTATGATTTCTTGACATTAATTTTCACAATTCATATTTTTCTGGAAATTTAGAACCCTTTTGTAATCCTGAATTTTTTTTGCAAAGAATAAAACAAAATTAGAAAATAGAAAAGTAAAAGTAAAAAAATAGGGGCCATCAAGCCCCACAATAGGGGATGAGAGGGTGCGCGGTTGCTCATTCGCCAGCGCGCACCGCCCTAAATAGGAGCTCCCCTTGAACTCAAGACCATCTATAGGCAGACAACTTGCGTTAACCATCTGAATTGGTAGATGTTTGTCATTGCAAAACTGGGATATATAAATAGTACAAAGGGTGTATTAAGTAAGAGAGAGGATGCATGAATATTCACAAGTATCTAGTTCCACCATGGTTTCTTACATCAAATCCCACCAGTCTATATATGATTGCAAGTAGCCTAAGACATCGCTTAGAATCGCACTACGTCGGGAGCAACTAATTGGTGAGCGCTCCTTCGGAAGCCTCCCAACGATCACTAAGGGGTGGGCTAAGAAACGGAATAAAAACGTGTTTTCTGTTTTTTACTTGCACGAGAGCTACGGTTTTGCTTTCAAGAGAGGCACGGTTATGCTTTCGTGAGAGGCACGACTTGGGCTGCAAGAAAAGCTCGAGGCTCGTGAGCAGCTCGAGATCGACTTGTATTTTGACTCGACTCGAGATCAACTCGAAAAGAAATGGGCTGAGTATGAACACTCTATGTAGCTCGCTAGAAAAATGAGTTAATCTTGAGCCAACATTGGCTCGTTCGATTTTAGCTCAACAGCTCGATGTCATATAACTATATTAAATAATCTTGATGTATATTTAAAAAAATAGGATAATTTATTGCCATATATGTTGTGTACAATTTTTCTCAATTTTACCCCGTAGAAAACATGGAGGCCTAATTAAACAGGAGAAATTTAGCCTCAATTTGGTGCGTGGTCAGTCATGTGTCAAATATCCTATTTTTCTCAGCCAAAGTTTCAGAGTAGACGCACCTCCATTTTTCCATCTTTCTAGTTCATTGATCCCTACCTATCAATTGCTAGTCTTAACTTCAAAAAAAAGTGCTAGTCTTTAGTTGAGAGAGAATAAGTCAAATTCTATAGTGCTTTTCTATGTTGTGTTGTTGGCCATAATGTTTAAAAAATTGCCTTAGATTATTCATAAAACCATCTTATTATTTAGGTCGAAACTAGCTCGAGATCGGTTCGAGATCGATACAAGCTAAGCACGAGCCACTTTCTATGGCTCGACCTTGAACTTCACTTAGTTTGAGCTCGCTTGAATTTTAGTATAATCTGAGCTGAGCCTAGTCAAACTCGCTCGAACTCGACTCGTTTGCACCCGGCACGACCATGCCTCTTTCGGAAAGGAAAAAAATGTGCTCCCGGTACGGTTTTTCCATTTGTTTTTCGTGAAAAAAAAGTTCGTCAAAATCTATCAACATGAGATCTAGTTTTTGAAGGTCTCGTCACAAGGAATCCAATGGTGAAAACAGTTTAAATTTGGACGCACTGTTTAAGAGAAACATTTTTGAATAAATGGATGTACGAAAATAGAGAAAACTCTCAGGTTGCATGCGTCACTTGTCGCAACCTGAGGAGGTGGGAGTGATCTTTGAAAAGAGTACTTCTTAATTAATGATTTCACACTACATGCCTTGATCGGAAAGGAGTGTTGTGGGCTAGAGGTGCCTTGATAGGCAGCACCAATTTTCCTTGGCAATATGAGACACACCTTATGGTCCTTATTAAACTTGCGCCAATTTTTGTTTTCGGATACAACGCACATGCATATGTGCTAGTAGTTTTAGTGAAAGATTGCATTTCCACTTTGGTCTAATACATTATTAGAATAAAAATATGTTTATCTAACTAACACGGATCAAAAGTGTAAAAAGTTTGATTTAGTGAATCTTAGTTATGCGATACTTTCTTAATGATCTACCCATTGCACATGTCGAAACAAGAAATGCACTGATATATATCCATCGAGGTTACGGTTCACATGTCACGGTCGGTCTTAGAAATTTGAGTAAGCCGTGGACAGAGAGAATCTAGTGCCATTCTCTGTGCAGCCATCACGCACCGTATATAACTCCCACGGCCGTCTCATAATCTCTCAGATTACATCTGAGGTAAGTAGCGGACAGAGAGAATATATTGCCATTCTCTGTCCAGCCTTCAGGTCTCATGCATCGTATATATGAAATACTACTGAACGGCCTCATATTGTTGCAACAAAAGCTGAAGACCTGACGACTACTGTCCGGGGTTGCGGTAGATAAGCCATACAATGCACTGGACGGCCGCACTGAAAATCCCAGCCAAATTGGCGATCTGCAACACATAAGGTATGGTGGAATCACACACGCAGAAACACACAACGAAATATCACAAATATAGACCCAGCTAACTATCATCCCATCCACATATAGCAGTGACTTACCAGAAGGAACCTATCAATCGGCGCGAAGCAAGCAGACGCGGTTCCAATGACGGCATTCACCAGAAACGCAAGTGATAGCAATGGGCTCAACTCATCAACATCGTGTGTCCTGGCTGCGAAGGCCTGTGTACACACATAAGAAATAAGTGGCAGTTAATTGGCAAAATGATAATACCTATAAATTAAAGTCATGATTAATAATTAACTTACTGTCTCCCTAACAGGTGAAAGGTACATCAGGACAGCTGTACCGGCCACAAACTGTCCGTAAAGAACCTCCTTTGCCTGCGGGCTGTGACCATGGCTGAAAAGGGTGACCTCGAGAACGACCAAGACCATGATGAAACCGAGCTGAACCACAGCCATTATGTAGGCAATGACGCGGTTCCATCCTCGTGAGTACACAATGTAGATATAACAGTAGTAAGTCTCTCCAGCAGCTGTCAACGTGCTTACGAAGATCGACCACCAGTCCTGCTGGGGTCACACGTGCACCACGGAGGCCACGGCATTGAGCCATGTTAGGGCGTAGGGAAAGCAAGTGCGGCCTCCCACACCATCATCTCCGACGATCTCAATGAATGTTGTGAATCTGCAATAGAATAGCAATTAGTTCATTAAGACAACTGAATGTGTTATAAAGTTAATCACTCAGAAATAAAATAAATCACACCAATGAAGAGATTTCAGAAGCCTCCACAACACTACACAATCTCGAACATTAGCACCAATGTAGAGGCACTTAATATCAAGGACAGAGACGTCTACATCAAGCTTGCACAAGAGAGCAAGCCAACACTTCTACCATTACTTTCATACACCTCGACCTATCTAGTTTTGTTTTACACAGAAACAAAATGTCCAGATGACAAATGACTCTAGAATCTTTCTGGACCAACCCCCGACAGTTCGAGGCTATGAGCAACATTGTTGCTGTCCGGCCTTCTTCCCGCAAGTTGTGCTGGACCAACGGTCCTTCTCTGAATTCTTATACACACACGGTTTCTTTACAGTTGGTGAAGCAGAATCAATATCCATCTCGTCAACCTCACGCACATTCCTCATAGTTGGCTCGGTATCCTCCACCTGTCTCTTGATTCCATGACCGAGTACATGATATCATTTTTAAACAATCGCCATATGCATTTGTTCCTCTGACGAAATAAATTCTGAATTTACCATGTCATTCAGAAAGCCAGGAGCTAAAGCAAAGTATAAAGAGACTGACTCAATACTCAGAGCTTCCTTGCACAGTGGCGTGCCGCTTGATTTGCTTCTCTTCATGCAAAAATCAGCTCAAACTCCCAGAAAGCCTCAGCATACTCCTCAATCTCATGAATCAACTGAATCCCCTCAAACTTCTAACTTGCCGCTGCTGCTACATCGTACAAACGCGCTGGAAATCCATCTCTAGCTGCAACTTCAGAACGCCATGCTCCTGAGCAAACAACATAGCATCACGACATGCCAACAACCTGATAGGGAAGGGGTCCGTAATCAGTACAGCTGGGAAGTTGGTCGAAGAACAGGTTGCGACGGAGTCACCGCTCAGATCCTTCAAGGAAGATGGGGCAATGACTGGAGCAGGGGGTGCCTTGGATCATCTAGACTGATTGTTCGAGGCAAGAAGGGTTTTTACTGGTGCCACATCAGTTGATATAACAATTTGCTTACTTGGGCTCTTCACATGATTGCCCTTTTCTCTGGCCATGCTAATGATCACAGGTTCACCCTGTACTTTTCTTTTCCTTTCCCTGCCTCAATGGCCACACTTTCTTTGTCGCTCCTCGGGTCCTCTTTCTCACTTCTGCCCGAACCCGATGAGCATATGTCATAGGATTTGTCTCACTTGCTACTAGAACTCTTTGGCACCTCAAAGAATCTTCGGACTCGAAGCCAATTACCAAAAGGGCCCTATTTCTGTCTCCCATCTACCTTCTTACATTCTTTATCAATATGGCCGATGACACTTCTGCCATGGAAAAATTCAAATCTAGGGGGCACTGCGCTCAGAACCATCACCAGCTTCAACTGTAACACAACGGTGAACAGGGATACTAATATCAGGTTTGATCTGAATCCGGAGAGATCTTCCCACGGCTATACCATCTTCCCCTACATAAACATCATGACAGGACCCAAAATCATCACCAATGGCTTCACCTGTTACCTGTTCATCATACCAAACGGGAGACCACGGACATGACACCAAATTGGGATACAGATGAATTTAAACTGTTCAAAGGGTTAGTTTGCATCATATTCTACCAACACAATCACATCATGGATATGACCAATCGACCATGTCTCTACTGAAAAAGCATGCTGTAGACCATCATCCTGGTTAAGAGAGAGGACAAAGATGTTTTCTCGCATCTTCTTACAGATCAGTCCTCCGATCGGGAACCAAACTGACAGGTTAACCAGACAATACCTTCGCAATAACATGCCAATTGCTACTGCCTACTTCTCCTTTGTTCTTGCAGATCACCTTGATGCTCTTCTTCTCTGCTGCTGACAGTTACAGGTTACTCAGTAGTTTCCCCAAATCGCCGCCATGGCGACAAAGTGTCGAACACAAGGCGCACACAAAATGGATCTATGCTTAGGTCCGCCGACAGTTACAAACCACCTTTACCCAAGCTGCTATCTGGTGCCTCCTCTAAATGCTTCACCTGGTTTATTAGTTGGTATCTAAAACAGAGCATATAAGAAACACTGTCATCCCAAGGTACACCATTCTACAAATCAATTCTACCTCTCGTAGAAACTGTCCAGCAGTCAACACACAACGTTGCAAACTCACCATTTCTTACACGGATGATGCTTTCACTGTCTTGAGTAGCCAATGTGCAACCTCTATCATCTAGATGAAGTGCAAAGTCAATGCTGCCGGTGCAGAATGGTGGCTACTCACTGTTTACGATCATCAGTCCAAACTGGACAAACTCAACTTCATGTCTGACATTAAGTGCCCGCCGCTGCCTGTTTCCAGCCCTATCCTTATGGCTGGTGACTTCAGTTTGATCACCGAAATGGGAGATAATAACAACAATAACGTCAACAGAGAGGTCTGATGGCAGCATTTAGGCGCATGATCAATGAACTGAAACTCAAAGGGTTGTTCCTAAATGGACGAACAACTACATCAGAGTTAACCTTGACCGTGTCCTGTTCCCTGAACCTTGGAAAAATTTGTTTCCCAATTGTTTCCTCGAAGCTGTGTCAACTTCACTGAAAAAAATAGCGCGCTATAGCGTCGCTAATAGCACGCTATAGCGTATTGAGAATTGCCTCGCTAAATATATCGGTGTATAACGTCTCGCTAATAGCACGCTATAGCGCGATATAGCACGCTAATAGCATATTTTGAGGTCGACGCTATTTTGCTGTAGCGCGCTATTTTTTTCATTGGTCAACTTACATCTCTGAAAACTGCCTGATACTCATCACCAGGTCTATGCATTTCAAAAGAAAGACATTTTTTAACCTGCAAGACCTAAACATGCCTGGAGGAGAGACCTCCAACCTTTCGCCCTTTCGAAGAGGCTGAGGTCAGAGAAGCCCTCATGCTCATGCACCCACAGAAAGCACCTGGACCTGAAGGCTTGTCGGCAAAATTTTACCACTGCTGCTGGCCAATCATTAAAACAGAACTTATGTGTGCACTACATCAATACCAGAACTGCAACTCCCAGGGCCTAGCTATGCTGAACACTGGCACAATAGTCCATATACCAAGATCTACAGATGCTGCTTGTCCCGGTGACTCGAGACCCATAAGTCTGACCATTGCGCTGCAACACAATCACATCATGGATATGACCAATCGACCACAGCCCTTCCGAAAAAGCACGCTCTAGACCATCATCCTGGTTAAAAGAGAGGAGAAGATGTTTTCTTGCATCTCCTTACAGATAAGTCCTCGATCGGGAACCAAACGGAAAGGTTAACCAGGAAATACATTCGCAACAACATGCCAATTGCTACTGCCTGTTTCTCCTTTTTCTTGCATGTCCCCTTGATGCTTTTCTTCTCTGCTGCTGACAGTTACAGGTTACTCAGCAATTTCCCCAAATCGCCGCCATGGCGACAAAGTGTCGAACACAAGGCGCACACAAAATGGATCTATGCTTAGGTCTGCCGACAGTTACAAGCCACCTTTCCCCAAGCTGCTATCTGGCGCCTCCTGTCAATGCTTCACCTGGCTTGTAGTTAGTATCCAAAACCGAGCATACAAGAAATACTGTCATCCCAAGCTGCTATTCCTATGAGTGCTTCACCTGGCTTGTTAGTAGCAATCTAAAACAGAGCATACCAGAAATACTGTCATCCCAAGGTACACCATTCTAGAAATCACTTGTACCTCTCACAGAACAGAGATATGGATAAGAAGCTTGATGTAGGTCGAGGCCTCATGCTCCATTTTGTAATTAACAGATAGACGACTTTGCAGTACAGATCCTTTGGGAAGAAGAGGATTGGTAACTGGTCTTAAATCTACTCATGGAAGTTCATTGATCAAACCAAAAGGAGAAAAGCAGACCAAGAGGAGCCCTTCACCATTGCGACAAAAACCTGAACTTTTCAGGCACCAGTGGAACACTTAACAACCTGATGGAAAAGGATCCGGAGGGGAGCAATCTTCAGGACACAGACGACGGATTCCTCTAGCAGGAGGCTTCATCAGCAAGATGAACACGCTGACCTTTTTCCACCACAAGAGATTGATCCACCTATCTGACCACAAGAGAACATTCCCCTCGCCCCCCACATCAAAAAGCGAATCCCTCTGGCAACCATGTCAACCATGAGATTCAAAATCTTGGCACGGTCGTCCGTCTTGGGTCAGTAAGACTCAGCCACTCCCAACGCTAGACGAAGAGAGGCTACGAACCACGCGGCGCGGGCAATATCGAGGAGGGGAACGTGGCGGCGCGACACCGCACGCGCGACGGCGCGGCGGCGCGTGGCGATGGTCACGGAGCGGAAGGGGGAAACGAAGGAGAAAGGCCAAGGGACAAAAACCGCACGCCCGCACCACAAAACACAACCCAACCCAACCAACGTTGAGGAACCGAGCCCATGCCGGCGGCCCACTACCAGCTTCTTCTACTAGAAAAAAAAAGCCGCCACCTTTTCCCAATCCGGCCGGCCGGCGGCGTGCACCGGCTGCTCCGACCAGCCGTCCAACAAGATCGACAGGAGGCTTCATCACCTTTTCTCAAACCGCACGGCCGCCCCCCAAAATCGGCCACGGTATCAAGACAGGAAGCAGGTACATGCGTATCAAGAGAGGAAGCAGGTGCACTTACGCGGGGGCGAGCAACACTCCGATGGCCGACAAATTGCCGAGCACACCTAGGATATTCTTGACCACGTCCGCCGCCGACACCGCCATGCTTGCTTCCGCTCCCGCCCTCGGACCTTGGTATCTCTCGACTCTCGTCTCACGCCGCCGAAGAGGAGAGGAGGCGGGGCGGGGCGGAGTGGTTTGGCCTACGGTCCAAGGCAGTTTCTTCGTGTCAGCTTTATGCCGTCGGCCTCCACTTTCTTTACTCTTCTCTTTCTTATCCTTCCTCTCCACATACTTACCGTTGTTCTTCCACTTTTTTTTTGGGTGTTGCTCTTTCACATTGTTAGGCCAGCTCCAACGCGGCGACCCATTTCATCTGTCTGCGTTTGTTTGAGTCCGCGCAGACAAAAAACACGACCTAACGTGGCGACCCAAATAGACATATGTCCACTTTTTTTTCCGTCGTGGCCCATTTCCGGCTCAAATTTGTGTCGGGTTTGCGTTGTCATGGACATGGCGCGGACGTGCGTGACGCCCTCCCTTATCTTGCCTTATCCATGGCCGATGCGCCCAACCCCACCGTCCATCTCCTTCCTAGTTGCCATGGTCAATGGCATAGCCACCCCGCGTCGTGCGCCCAAAGAAAAAGCCAAAGAAGGAGCGCACGCCGAGGGAGACGATCATGGAGATGACAAAGAGGGCTGGCCAGGGGAACGTCACGGCGTACAAAAAAGATGTCGCCACCACCACCCTAGCCAAAGCCGCACACTGTCAGGCCGACATTGCGGAGAACAATGCCATCGTCGCCAAGGCCATGCAGCAAGCTGTCATCATGCTACGATTCCATGGCAAGCCGGCCCTTCCCACCGCCGTCGTTGTGTCCGTGGCCAGCACGCGCTTGGCGGTTGTCCGCTCGTCACATCTGGAGTCACCGTGCACCACGACAACGCCGTCGACATACGGGTTCCTTCCTCAACACGACCCATACAAGTCCCGCTTCTCCGGGACGCCTTGGGAAGGCTCGCCGGATGTGAGTGAACTCCCGCCTGTATTCTCCGTGGTGGCCACCCTCTACCTCAACGCCACACCTATGACTGGTTAGTTCACCGGGATGCAAAGAAAGCGTCCGCGGGAGATCCCTACGAGCAACTTTACCAATGCCCGCAACCTGTTCGGTGAACCGCCAACCCCGACGCTGACTCATGAAGACCCGACCTACTACAATGAATTCATGGAGGACATCATCTACGAGGGTGGCCATGTGTACGATGGTGATGATTTATGAGTGCCCAAAGTTTACAGTGCAATATGACGCGGAAAAGAAAGGTGGGGGCCATCGGCGGTCCTTGAGCCAAGTGAAGGTGAGAAGCAGCCGAGAGGGAAGAACAACTCCAAGTTGGATGAAAAGCATTATGCTTTGACACTCGCCTTGCAAGAAGCTTTGAAGCGGTTCATGACCCAAAAGGATGTGAGGGAGGAAATGAAGTGCCAAGAGAAAGAGGAGCTAATGAAGACTTAGTTTGACATCCGAAAGAAGAAGATCGAGATCAAGGAGAACTATACTCGCACAAAAGCAAACAATTTGAAGATCATCCGTATACCGAAGGAAGTGGAGATCATGACGATCGACTTGAGAAAGGTGTCCCCAAGAAAAAGAGCTTGGTTCGAGAAGAAGCAAAAGGAGATGCTCGAGATAGATGGATGAACTATGACCGAGACGCGATATTTTGTATGCCGCCGTGTGTGATGGCATGAACTACGGTCGTCATGCACGAACTATGGCCGAGAGAGGAAATTTTTTTTTTGTATGCTGGCATGTATGCCGGCCGCTGGCATTTATGCCGACATGAACTATGGCGGAGAGTGTCAAATTTTGTGTGTGCTGGCATAAGCATGTATGCCGGCCGTTGGCACCTATGCCAGCATGAACTATTAACGCTGGCAAAGAATTTTAGGTTGTTTGCGCAAAATGTGTTTCATTGGACAAAATACATTTAGTCGGACCAATTGGGTCAGCCGGTTGGGAGCACTGGCCGAGTAAACATAGACGAGGGCGAACGCCGCTCCTTTGGCCGAGCCAAACAGACAAAAGGCGAAGAAAATATGCGTCCACTTGCATTGGCCGGTTGGAGTTGGCCTTCGAGCATTTACAACTAGCTCCCTAATCCCCACCCATACAAAAGGGCGGACTGTCCGGTGGCTGACCAGTCAAAAAACTGACCAAGACGGGTTTCTCAAACCGGCCTCAAACACCTGGGCTAACCGACACCCTGTCAGTTCGGCGAGGGCCTCCTTCGACTCTCGATGGAGTCATGTAGCATCGCTTCGGCGCACCGCCCGAGGGCCCTAATCTGGCTATTTAAGCTGGGTGTCTGCACCAAATCCTACCCCGCCTTATTTCCCTGCCCTCCCATCAGCCTCCATCACATTCCAGTCCACTCGTCATTTGCCGCTAGCCATGCCCCAATGCCAGGTACCTACACCATGCTCACACTGGAGTGGCGACTCCGGCTCATTCAACAGATCCAGGCTAGGCACGAAGCCCGGATCACAGGCGTCCTACCTTCGGACTCGCCGGAGGTGGAGGAGGAGGGCCAGGAGTATGAGGAGCATGACGTGGCCATGGCGGACGCAGAGCTCGAGGAGGCGGTGGAGCAGGCTACTGGTTTCGCCATGCCTGAGGCACTAGCGGAGTTTGAGGTGTCCCAAGCGAAGGAGTCAATAGAGCAGCAAGTCATCCTCGACTCCATCCAGTTAAAGGCGGAAGTGGAGGCCACTCGCTTATTACTCTACCAGCGGGAGACGGAGATCAACAAGATGTTCGTAGGGATCATCTACCCGAGTTGCGGCAGACGACCATCTACCACTGGTGGAAAAAGGGCCTTTGGTCGCGGTTCGCAACTGCCATTAGTCGCGGTTGCGCAACCGCGACCAAACAGGCGGGACTAAAGGCTCCACCCTTTAGTCGCGGTTGCTTAAGAACCGCGACTAAAGGCCCGTCCACGTGGGCGCCAGGTGGCCGTCGGGGCGGAGGACTTTTAGTCGCGGTTCTTCTGGCCAACCGCGACTAAAGACCGCCGCAGGTTTAGAGTTTTAGCCCCCCCTAAACCTGCCCCCCCTAAACCTGTTTTCTGTTTAATTTGTATTGTTTTATTTCTTTTATGCTTTATTTTAATTTTGAAGGAGTTTCACATATTCTACGCTACTACATACATGCATATGAATGTACAATTTCAAACAAATTTGAAATTAGAACCAAAAAGAATTCAAGAGGAATATACAGTATATATTGAATATCATCGGATGACCATATACAATTTTGAACAAGTTTCCATACATAATTTAAGGCATATAAAGTTCTACGTCCTCGTAATGGTGTTCTCCTTTAGGATGGAGGACTTCCCTCCTGAACCATCCAGCTAGTTCCTCTTGAAGTGGTCGGAAGCGAGCTTCTGGACTAAGCATCATCCGGAGGTTATTCCTCTGAGCATTGGTATCACTCGGAACCCGCTCAGAGGTGTATCTCCGGATCATCTCACAGACATAGTATCCACATAGATTGATCCCCGCTGGCTGAATATCCCCAGCATTCTTAGCCTTTGACTTTTTGAATTCTAGCTCTTTTTTGAATTCACCGACCTTTGTATCTACGAACCGTCTCCAAACCCTACGAGGCAAAGAAAATTAAATGAACAAGAGAGTTATTAGTTACTTGATATTAGGAAATGAACGAAATAGGCCGATCGATATAGAGCGCAAATGAATGAAAATAATTACTTCTGCAGCATTTTTCTCAGGTCGCCCCAAAGCTTTGGATCCATATTCAGAGAGTCGTGGACGAGACATTCTGAGGTGTCAACTTTAATTACTAGCAGAATCCAGTGGAACCTGCGGACACGATACATGCACAGTACGTCATGCATAACTCATCGATTAGCCGGCCACATACCATGCATGGAGTAAACAAAAGAGAATGTGCTCAAGACAGAAACACTCACCCAAAATGGTAAGGAAATAGAATATCACTTTTGAGTTCCTGCTTTGTAAGAAACTGCCACAGGTCTGCCTCCATGTCGTCGGGGTGATGCCGCAACACATATCCATTAACGATGTGTGGGTCAATGAACCTAACATCATGGATGTTCCTTACTCTGCATTCCTTAATCTTCATTCTGCATGTATAATAGCGGACACAACAATATAGTTAGGACATATATATAGTGCAGGCAATATGAACGAGATGGGGTAGAAATAAATCACTTACAGAACGTAGCAACTGATGATAGATTTGTCGAGCTCGCGCAGATTGAAAAGCTGGAACAATTCACTCAGATGAATTTGTACATAGTAATGTTTGAAGTGATGCTCATATCTAACTTCCGCATAAATATATTCGTTGGCGTTTTTATTTTTTATGTAACCCTTGTACCATTTCAGAAGACCTTTCATTTGTGGAGGTAGATCCTGTTCCTGCGCAGGCTCGACGAGAGGCCCATTCTTCACATATGTAATTACTACCTCCTTCACTGGCGCCTCATCAAGGCCTAACAGTTCACGAAGAGTAATACCTAAGTTGGCCGCTTGTTCTCTGGCACTCGTTGCAGTCAATCCAAGTGCTGCCGCAGCTGCTATGATATCGGGGTCATCCGGACCGGCGGCTTTCACTATAAGCGGGGCAATCGATTGTTTACTTTGTTCCCCGAGCTGGGCAACTCGTTTACTTTGTTCCGGATCGGGGTCATCCGCCCGCCCTTTCTTCTCCTTCAACATGAGTGCCTGCCTACGAAGTTCACGTGCATAGTCCTCAGGCAGATTCTTCGCGGCTTGGGACGGTGTGCTCAAAAATGACTTAGCCCACTTCTTTTGCTCATCAGAAAATACTGGCTTGGGCTCGGGCTCTCTTTTCTTCTTGCAGTCCGCCTTCCATTTCTCAAGATCAGCAGCCGCGGCCGCGGCAGTTTCCTCGGCACTACGTTCCCAAGGCCTTGTGGGGAGAGGCTTCAGTGATGGCTCCGGTACCTTTGTGGTCTTAGGTACATAAGGGTCCGGGTTAATAATCCAGGACTGCTTCTGCTTCTTTGCCGGAGGTGGATTGGGGGGCGGCGTCTGATCACCCGCCGGACGAGGACTGGGGGGCGGCGTCTGATCACCCGCCGGGCGTTGTGGACTGGGAGGCGTCGGCTGACGTGACGGAGGTGTAGGTGAACCGCCACCACCACCACCACCACCACCACCGCCGCCACCGCCACCACCACCACCGTAGGGGGTGGACTTGTTGTCCTTGGCGCCTCGCCTCGAAACTTGATAAACTTCTTTTGCCATAGAATGAAATGGCGCTTGACATCTCCAAGTCTTTTCTCCCCTTCAGGTGTAGCAATGTCAATCTCCAGGTCCTCAAACCCTTGGACTATGTCCTCCACCGTGACACGAGCATAGCCATCTTGAATGGGGTTGTTGTGGTGGAGTGCTCCAGGTAAACATGGTAAAGCACTGCCGATGGCTACCTTTTTTTTTTCTTCTTTCTTTTTTTCTTCTTCCTTTGTTTTTCTTCTTCCTTTCTTTTTTCTTCTTTTTTTTTTCTTTCTTGTTTTTTTTCTTTCTTCCTTTTTCTTTCTTCTTCCTTTGTTTTTCTTCTGTTTTTTTGCTTTCTTTTGTTTTTTCTTCTGTTTAATTTGTTTTTCTTTCTTCTTCTTCCTTTTTCCTTTTTCTTTTTCTTCTTCTTCTTTTTCCTTTGCTTTTTCGGCCGGCGCGGGTAAAATAAGCAGGGCCGGCCAGCGCCGGCCAGCAGGCGGACGGCAGGGCGACGGGCGGCGGGCGGCAGGGCGTCGGACGGCGGGCGGCAGGGCGGCGGGCGGCGCGCGGAGGACGGCAGGCAGGGCCAGCGCGCGGGCGGCGGGCGGCAGGGCGTCGGGCGGCGGGCAAGGGCGCAGGGCACGGGCGGCGGGCAAGGGCAGGCACGGGCGGAGGCGGCGCTCACTGGGGACGGGGGCGGCGGCGCGCAGGGCTTCGGCGTCGGGGCAGGGCTTCGGCGTCGGCGTCGGCGTCGATCGGCGTCGGGGCAGCGCTTCGGCGTCGAGAGAGAGGAGAATGGGAAGTGGCAAAACTGCCAAGTGCAGTATTTATAGACGCATCTTTAGTCGCGGTTGGTGTGGCGGACCGTGACTAAAGGCTAGCTTTAGTCGCGGTCCGCCACACCAACCGCGACTAAAGGCTAGCTTTAGTCGCGGTCCGCCACACCAACCGCGACTAAAGGGTTTTGGCGCCGCTTTCGTTCCCGCGCAGGAAGAGCCTTTAGTCGCGGTTGGTGTGGCGGACCGCGACTAAAGGCTAGCTTTAGTCGCGGTCCGCCACACCAACCGCGACTAAAGGTCTGTGCTGGCACTGGCGCGGTGCGGTGGGATGTTTAGTCCCACCTCGCTAGCCGAGAGGCTTCGACAATGGTTTATAAGCGCGGCTGCGCTCACCACTTCGAGCTCCTCTCAAATGCAGGCTTACGGGCCTATTCTGTTACTATTAGCCTGTGGGCCTACTGGGCCTTCCTGCGGGCCTGAATCCTGGCCCAATAATGGGTTTCTAGTCGTATTCAGGCCGTGGTGGCCCAGTAGGTGGCATATTTTTTATTTTTTGCCTGTTTTTTGTTTTCATTTTTGCTTTATTTATTTTGTTTTGTTTCTACTTACAACAAAAAGCTTATTTATTTTATTTTATTTTGTTTCTAATTACTTATTTATTTTACTTTATGATAATTATTTTTGCTATTAAAGTTTCTAATTACTTATTTATTTATGTTATTAAAATCTTAAAAATACAATTATATATCAAAAAAATCAGAAAATAAAACTAATTCATTTTAAATTCTTGTTTTTCTTCTGTTTTTTTCTTCCTTTTTTCTTCTATTTTTTTCTTCTGTTTTTTTCTTCCTTTTTCTTGTTTTTCATCTTTTTTTTCTTCCTTTTTCCTTTTTTCTTCTGTTTTTCTTCTGTTTGTTTTTTTCTTATGTTTTTCTTCTGTTTGTTTTTTCTTCTGTTTTTCCTTTTTTCTTCTGTTTGTTTTTTTCTTCTGTTTTTCCTTTTTTCTTCTGTTTTTTTCCTTTTTCCTTATTTCTTCTTCTTCCTTTTTCCTTTTAAAATCAGAAAAATAAAACTAATTCATTTTAAAATATTAAAAATACAATTATATATCAAAAAAATCAGAAAAATAAAACTAATCCCTTGAAGGTTTGACAAAAGGTTTGATACATCATTCAGTTCATCGATCAAATACAAAGTTTGGTACAATAAATTATTACACATCAATTCTTCCCTTGTGTCTGTGCTTGCTTACGATTGTGCCGTATCCATGGAGCATCCTCATCATTTAACTTAATGCTTGGGTCGGTGTTCACTTTGAAGGGCGGAATTTCAGCAAACATATTATAATCTTCTGACATGTCTGTCTTGTCCTCCACTCCCACGATGTTTCTTTTCCCTGAAAGAACAATGTGGCGCTTTGGATCATCGCATGATGTACTGATCGTTTTCTTATCTTTCCGTTTCCTCGGTTTGCTACTCATGTCCTTCACATAGAAAACCTGAGCGACATCTTTCGCTAGGACGAATGGTTCGTCAAGGTAACCAAGATTGTTGAAATCCACCATTGTCATTCCGTATTGCTGGTCCACCTTTACCCCACCTCCTGTTAGCTTGAACCATTTGCACCGGAACAAAGGGACCTTAAAGGAGGGTCCATAGTCAAGTTCCCATATCTCCTCTATGTAACCATAATATGTGACCTTTTTCCCATTCTCGGTTGCTGCATCAAAGCGGACACCACTGTTTTGGTTGGTGCTCTTTTTATCTTGGGCGATCGTGTAAAATGTATTCCCATTTATCTCGTACCCTTGGAAAGTCGTTATAGTCGAAGATGGTGTCTTGGCCAACATGTACAGCTGATCTACAACATCATTGTCATTCATTAAATGTTTTCTCAACCAACTGCCGAAAGTCTCCATGTGGGCCTTCCTAATCCAGGATTCAGGCTTCCCCGGGTTGTCCGAGCGTAAAATATTCTTGTGTTTCTCAAAGTACGGAGCCACCAAGCTGGAATTGGTCAGTACAGTGTGGTGTGCTTCAGTCAGAGAATGGCCGTCCATACATATCGTTGATTTCCTTCCGATCGTGCCTTTTCCACTTAGTCTCCCCTTGTGCCGCGATCGAGGAAGGCCAATCGGCTTAAGGTCAGGAACAAAGTCAACACAAAACTCAATTACCTCCTCATTTCCATAGCCCTTGGCGATGCTTCCTTCTGGCCTAGCACGGTTACGAACATATTTCTTTAATACTCCCATGAACCTCTCGAAGGGGAACATATTGTGTAGAAATACAGGACCGAGAATGAAAATCTCTTCGACTAGGTGAACCAGGAGGTGCGTCATAATATTGAAGAAGGATGGCGGGAACACCAACTCGAAACTGACAAGACATTGGACCACATCGTTCTGTAACCGTGGTAGATCTTCTGGATTGATTACCTTCTGAGAGATTGCATTGAGGAATGCACATAGCTTCACAATGGCTACTCGAACATTTTCCGGCAGGAGCCCCCTCAAAGCAATCGGAAGCAATTGCGTCATAATCACGTGGCAGTCGTGAGACTTCAGGTTTTGGAACTTTTTCTCCGCCATGTTTATTATTCCCTTTATATTGGACGAGAATCCAGACGGGACCTTCATACTGCTCAGGCATTCAAAAAAGATGACCTTCTCTTCTTTGGTCAGAGCGTAGCTGGCACGACCTTGAAACCATTCCGGATGCCGGTCATCAGGGTCTTTCAAACGTTGCTGGTCCTGCCGTGCTTCCTTTGTATCATTTGTCTTCCCATACACGCCCAAGAAGCTTAGGAGGTTCACGCAAATATTCTTCGTAACGTGCATCACGTTGATTGCAGAGCGGACTTCTAGGACTTTCCAATATTCTAGCTCCCAGAATATAGATTTCTTCTTCCACATGGCTGCGTGCCCGTCAGCTCCCTTCGGAACTGATTGTCCGCCAGGACCCTTTCCAAAGATGACTTTCAAATCCTTGACCATATCAAATACCTCAGCACCAGTGCGTTCTGCAGGCTTCGGCCGGTGATCTGCCTTGCCGTTGTAATGCTTGCCTTTCTTTCTTACTGGATGAATTTTCGGAAGAAATCGACGATGCCCAAGGTACACGTTCTTCTTACAATTTGGCAAATGTACACTTTCAGTCTCATGTAAGCAGTGCGTGCATGCATTGTATCCTTTATTTGACAGTCCCGAAAGGTTACTAAGAGCAGGCCAATCGTTGATGGTTACGAAAAGCAACGCTCGTAGGTCAAATTCCTCTTGTTTGTGCTCATCCCACACACGGACACCAGGGCCCCACAGCTGTAAAAGTTCATCAACTAATGGCCTTAGGTACACATCGATGTCGTTGCCGGGTTGCTTAGGACCTTGGATGAGCACTGGCATCATAATGAACTTCCGCTTCATGCACAACCAAGGAGGAAGGTTGTAGATGCATAGAGTCACGGGCCAGGTGCTATGGCTGGAGCTCTGCTCGCCAAAAGGATTCATGCCATCTGTACTTAGACCAAATCTTATGTTCCTTGCGTCAGCTGCAAAATCTTTGAACTCTCTGTCGATCTTTCTCCATTGCGTTCCATCTGCGGTGTGTCTCAACTCCCCGTCCGACTTACGGTCCTCTTTGTGCCATCGCAACAACTTGGCATGCTCTTTGTTCCTGAACAAACGTTTCAACCGTGGTATTATAGGAGCATACCACATCACCTTGGCGGGAACCCTCTTCCTGGGTTTCTCGCCCTCAACATCGTCACCAGGGTCATCGCCTCTGATCTTATAACGCAATGCAGTGCATACCGGGCATTCATTCAAATTCTCGTATTCACCGCGGTAGAGGATGCAGTCGTTGATGCATGCATGTATCTTCAGAACCTCTAAACCTAGAGGGCAGACAACCTTCTTTGCTTCGTACGTACTGGCGGGCAACTCGTTATTCTTTGGAAACATATTCTTCAACATTTTCAGCAAGTTTTCAAATGCCGAGTCAGCTACACCTGCCTGTGCCTTCCATTTCAGCAAATCCAGTGTGCAGCCCAGCTTTTTCAGACCATCATCGCATCCGGGGTACAACGACTTTCTGTGATCCTCTAACATGCGATCCAAATTCTCCCTCTCCTTTTCAGTTTCGCAGCGTCTCCGTGCATCAGCAATGGTCCGACCAAGATCATCAACGGTCTCATCACGTGCCTCTTCTTCACCTTCACCTTCCCCTTCACCTTCCCCTTCACCTTCCCCTTCACCTTCAGCATCCTCCATGAAAGTATCACCGAAATCAGCAAGATAGCTTTCATCGATGAAATCATCCCCTTCTTCATCTTCTTCCATTATAACCCCTCTTTCTCCATGCTTGGTCCAACAATTATAGCTTGGCATGAAACCGTGCCGAAGCAGGTGCAGGTGAACTTCTCTTGAGGAAGAGTAACCCTTCTGATTCTTACAGTCAACACATGGACAGATAACAAAACCCTTCTACTTGTTCGCATTAGCCACTACGATGAAATCTTTCAAACCCGTAGTGAACTCGCGGGAGAGTCGGTTACCGTACATCCATTGCCGATTCATCTGCATTATTATAATATAAAATATATAATTAACCATCATGCATTTGTTAAACTAACTAGCTATAAACAATAGAAATTAAACAATGAACAACACACATGCATATTTAATCAATGACACACATGCATGAAAGGTTCAAGTTGCTAACCGCGATCGAGGAGGAAAAAAATGAATGAGGAATCTCAAGTGTGGCTCTTGGGGCATTTCATCAAACACCTTGTGTGCATAAGAGGAACCAAAAGCAAACCTACACCCCCTTGTGAAGCTTGTGAAGAGAAGTGGCACCAAATGGCTAAGTGAGTGCGCTGAACTGGTATATATAGGGGAGGAGCTTTAGTCGCGGTTGGCCTGGCCAACCGCGACTAAAGGCCTTTGGGCACCTTTAGTCGCGGTTGGCCTGGCCAACCGCGACTAAAGCCCCTCACGTGCACCAGCTGGCCACCGAGCGCCCTGGGAGCAGGCATTTGGTCGCGGTTCGTCTGCCGAACCGGGACTAAAGGCTTCATTAGTCGCGGTTCCTACAGTTCCGCGACTAATGGGGCTGGACGGAAGCCTCTTTTTCTACCAGTGTACCCGGAGGCCAACACTGAGATCATTAACATCTCCCACGGCGACTAGTGCATGTTGGCTAGGTTATCTACAGTACGATTCAAAACGCCAACACAAATTCATTCTTGTTTTTGATAATGACTGCAAGTTCCTGGTTGATCTGTTTGATTTCTTGGAGGAACATTGCAGGATCATGGCGTACGAGCTGGACCTGCGTTGGGACGCACGGTGCTAACACACAAGTATAGGGGATCTATCATAGTCCTTTCGATAAGTAAGAGTGTCAAACCCAACGAGGGGCAGAAGGAAAATGACAAGCAGTTTTCAGCAAGGTATTTTCTGCAGGCATTGAAATTATCGGTAACATATAGTTTTGTTATAAGATAATTCATAACGGGTAACAAGTAACAAGTGTAACAAAGGTGCAGCAAGGTGACCCAATCCTTTTTATAGCAAAGGACAAGCCTGGACGAACACTTATATAAAGCAAAGCGCTCCCAAGGACACATGAGAATTACCGTCAAGTTGTTTTTCATCATGCTCATATGATTCACGTTCGTTACTTTGATAATTTGATATGTGGGTGGACCGGTGCTTGGGTGGTGTCCTTACTTGGACAAGCCTCTCACTTATGATTAACCCCTTTCGCAAGCATCTGCAACTACAAAAGAAGAATTAAGATAAATCTAATCATAGCATGAAACATGTGGATCCAAATCAGCCCCTTACGAAGCAATGCATAAACTAGAGTTTAAGCTTCTGTCACTCTAGCAACCCATCATCTACTTATTACTTCCCAATGCCTTCCCCTAGGCCCAAATCATGGTGAAGTGTCATGTAGTCGACGTTCACATAACGCCACTAGAGGAAAGACAACATACATCTCATCAAAATATCGAACACATACCAAATTCACATGATTACTTATAACAAGACTTCTCTCATGTCCTCGGGAACAAAAGTAACTACTCACAAAGCATGTTCATGTTCAAGATCAGAGGGGTATTTTATATCATTAAGGATCTGAACATATGATCTTTCACCAAATAAACCATCTAGCATCAATACAAGGAGTAGTCAACACTACTAGCAACCCACAAGTACCAGCCTGAGGTTCTGAGGCATAGATTGAATACAAGAGATGAACTAGAGTTTGAGAGGAGATGGTGCTGGTGAAGTTGTTGATGGAGATCGACCCCCTCTCGCTGAGAGGATCGTTGATGATGACGATGGCTTCGATTTCCCCCGGAGGGAAGTTTCCTCGACAGAATCGCTCTTCCGAAGCTCTAGATTGCTCCTACCCAGGTTCCGCCTTGAGACGGCGGTGCTTCGTCGCGAAAGCTCTGTTATGATTTTATTCAGGTCAAAAGACTCCATATAACAGAAGATGGGCACCGGAGACCTGCCAGAGGGCCCACAAGCCCTGGGGGGTAGGGCGTGCCCCCAGGCTTGTGGCCACCTGGTGGGTCCCCTCTGGTAATTTCTTAGCCCAATATTTTTATTTATTCCAAAATAACTCTCCGTAAAGTTTCAGGACATTTGGATTTGTGCAGAATAGGTATCTCAGATTTGCTCCTTTCCGGTACAGAATTCCAGCTGCCGGCATTCTCACTCTTCATGTAAATCTTCTAAAATAAGAGAGAAAATGCATAAGTATTGTACCATAATGTGAAATAACAGTCCATAATGCAATAAATATGGAAATAAAAACATGATGCAAAATGGACGTATCAACTCCCCCAAGCTTAGACCTCGCTTTTCCTCATGTCCACATGTTTAAAGATAGAGGTGTCGATAAAATAAAATACATACATGAGGGCATCATGATCATCTTTAGAACAACAACATATTGTCATATAACTTCTTATGCTAAAGTGATAATTTATTCAAAAGTGAAGTATGAATAAAAAACTTTACTGAAAACCAACAAACTGTGATCTCGGTCATTGAAGCAATTGCAATTTAACGTAACATCGGAAAGAGTCAATATAAGAGCTTGTCTAGCAAGTCCACATACTCAGTCATCTTTTAATCTTTCATAATTGCTACCACACACGCGATATTTATGAGATCAAAGCCTCAATCGGACACAGAGAAAGCTAGGGGCTAATAACTTTGCCTCCCGATCTTTTAACTCAAGGTTAATGTTGACAATAATAATTTATGATCACCTACATCCGAGTGGAGATATGTGTCTAGATCTTTCCCCGACACATGATGCTTGCCAAAAGAAAAAGGCATAAAGGTAAGTAATAAAAAAAGTAAAAGATAGGCCCTTCGTAGAGGGAAGCAGAGTTTGTCATGCGCTCTTTGGTTGGATGCATGAACTCTTAATGCAAGGAAACGTCACTTTATATTGCCGCTTGTGATAGAAAACTTTATTATGCAGTCTGTCGCTTTTATTTCTTCCCCATCACAAGTTCGTATAAAGTTTATTTTCCTCACACTAATAGATCATAGATATTTAAAGAGCAATTTTTATTGCTTGCACCGATGACAACTTACTTGAAGGATCTTACTCAATCCACAGGTAGGTATAGTGGACTCTCATGGCAAAACTGGGTTAATGGTGTTTGGATGCACAAGTAGTATCTCTACTTGGTGCGGAAGTTTTGGCCAGTATGAGGTGGGAGCAAGCGTCACATGTTAGAGGATCCATGACAATATAACTTCTATTCGGAAATAAGTAAACATAACTCATCATGTTGTCTTCCTTGTCCAACATCAACTTCTTAGCATATAATATTTTAATGAGTGTTCACAATCATAAAAGATGTCCAAGATAACATATTTATATGTGAACTTCTCTTTCTTTATTACTTCCTTTTAATCGCAACAATGACCAAAACTACGTTTGTTAACCCACAACAAGTTCCAATCCGCATACTTCTTATATGTCAAGTCATCACTCTCCATAAGATTATTATATACTCTTTTATTTCTTTTATTATTTTTCTTCTTTTCCAATATCAAAGCAAGAAGGCAAATCCCTTACTCAAAACTACTCTTTATTATATAACTCTCACACTCGATTACAAAGGTAGATCATGAAGCAAAACTAAAGGACTAGATCATACTAAGAAATTTTATTCTACTAGATCAAGGTATAACCAAAAGGATCGAATTAACATAAACGATAAAAGTAAAGATGTGTTGGTGATATGATAACGGGGCACCTGCCCCAAGCTTGGCACAAGCCAAGGGGAGTGCCCATATCCGTGTACTCAAGTCTCCTTCTTCGGAGGTGGTGGTGATGATGAGCTTGATGATGTGGCAAGCTTATCCTCCGTCTTCCAAGGCATAGCAGGTTCACCATCGTAAAAAGAAGAACAAGTCTCTGGGATTCTCAAATCTACAACCAAACTCATCCTCTTAAATTTGTATTCATACTCACAGTTTTGGTTTTGCTGGTCATAGGTCTGGGCTTGGAGATGCTCGATTTTCTCATGAAGCTTGTAGATGGCCTCCCCGATGTTCTTGGCATCCAGCTTGTGGTCACAAGTAAATTCCGTGATCATGGAGTGATTGGCGTTGAGCCCGCATTCCACCATACCTTGGCACTTGAAGACTAGCTGCTCCATCGCTTCAAGCCTGGTCTCCACGCTTCCGGTCTTCTTGGGCCCTTGAACATCCCGGATGTGCAACACCCCCTCACGCATCTCAATGGTTTGAGGGTGTTGCAACACTTCCGCAAGGTAGGGGTTGATGACCTTCTCGAAGAACTTGTCCTTCGGAGCGCTTGGGGACGTCATGGCGATATAGATCTGTCAGAAAAACAGCTCGAAACAAGAACAGAGGATATTGTCGAGGTACGGTGGTCAAAACCTTCGGGAGATTATATAATGAATTTTCCCAACCAAAAGAAGTATTCTGCAAGAAAATAGAGTCAGAGGGCACATGAGGTGGCCACAAGCACGAGAGGCGCGCCCATGGGGGTAGGGCGCACCCCAAGGCTTGTCGCCTCCTCGTGCACTATTCAGACTACTTTTTATGTTTGTAATTTTTTTAATATTAAAAAATGGAGTAAATCCTTATAAGAACTTTGGAGTCGGTTTACTTACCGAATCACATACCTACTCCTTTTTAGGGTTCTGGCATGTTTTGGTAGGTTTCCTGTATGTACTCCTCCAGTGTTATGGTATTAATAATATTGGTTTCAACATTTATGGGAGCACCTAAGATAAAATGTTTGATTCTTTGCTCATTTACCACCTTCGAGTTATTGCCCTCAACGTTGTTGATCTTGATGGCACCAGAACAATAAACTTCCTCAATAATATAAGGACTTCCCACTTGGAGAGAAGTTCCCTGCAAAAAATCTTATACGAGAGTAGTATAGCAAGACATGGTCACCTACATTAAATTCACTCTTTTGTATCCTTTTGTCATGCCATCTTTTAACATTTTCTTTAAACAATTTGGCATTTTCATAGGCTTGGGTTCTCCATTCATCAATTGAGCTAATGTCAAATAACCTCTTCTCACCAGCAAGTTTGAAATCATAGTTGAGCTCTTTAATTGCCCAATAAGCTTTATGTTCTAGTTCAAGAGGTAAGTGACATGCTTTTCCATAAACCATTTTATATGGAGACATACCCATAGGGTTTTTATAAGCAGTTCTACAAGCCCATAATGCATCATCAATTTTCTTATACCAATTCTTCCTAGATCTATTGACAGTCTTTTGCAAGATCAATTTTATTTCCCTATTACTTAATTCTACTTGACCACTAGACCGAGGATGATAGGGAGATGCAATTCTATGGTTAACATCATACTTAGAAAGCAATTTAAGGAAAGCACCATGAATAAAGTGTGAACCACCATCAGTCATTAAATATCTAGGGACTCCGAACCTGGGGGAAATAACTTCTTTAAGCATTTTAATAGAAGTGTTGTGATCAACACTACTAGATGGAATAGCTTGTATCCACTTAGTAACGTAGTCAACAACAACTAAAATATGTGTATACCCATTAGAGGAAGGAAAAGGTCCCATATAATCAAATCCCCAAACATCAAATGGTTCAATAACAAGTGAATAATTCATAGGCATTCTCTGCCGTCTACTAATGTTACCAATTCTTTGACATTCATCACGAGACAAGACAAACTTACGAGCATCTTTGAAGAGAGTAGGCCAATAAAAATCGGATTGTAATACCTTGTGTGCAGTTCTATCACCGGCATGGTGTCCTCCGTAGGCCTCGGAGTGACACTTGCATCGGATCTGTTTATGTTCATGCTCAAGTAAACAACATATAATAACACCAATCATTACTTATTTATAAATATGTGGGTCATCCCAGAAGTAATGTCTTAAATCATGGGCAAACTTTTTCTTTTGTTGGTATGTGAAACTAGGTGGTATGAATTTAGCAACAATATAATTAGCATAATCAGTGTACCATGGGGTACTACGAGAATCATTTATGCCAGCTAATTGTTCATCAGGAAAACTAGCATCTATAGGTAGTGGGTCGTCAAGAACATTCTCTAACCTTGACAAGTTGTCTGCTACGGGGTTCTCAGCTCCCTTTCTATCAATAATATGTAAATCAAATTATTGTAGCAAGAGGACCCACCTAATGAGTCTAGGTTTAGCATCTTTCTTTTCCATACACTATAGGAATCAGAGAATTTGACATCAGCCAGTCTTTGTCGTCTGCTTACAAAAAACAAACGACAAAGAACGGGCAGACGACAAAGAGGTGGGTGGGGTCCAGTGGAGGCCAGCACCAGACAGTACATTGTAATGGCCCACCCCCACCTCTTTGCCGTCTACTAGCATACGACAAATATTCTTTGTCGTCTGCTAACAGACAGCAAAGAAAATAACCTAACGTATCTAACGGCCGCCCCCCCCCACATCCCCCGTCTCTCTCTCTCTCTCTCTCTCTCTCTCTCTCTCTCTCGGTCTCTCCATGGCGCCTCCGATGCGCCACCGCCCCCGCTGCGCCACCCGACGCCCTACGGCCCCGCCCCATCCCCTCTCTCTCCCATACATTCCTGCCCCGCGCGCGCTGCCTTCCTCGTCTCGTGCCCCTACCCCACCCCGTGCCACCGTCCCCGTCCGCCGGTGCCACCCCATCCCTGCGTGTCGCCCTCCTCCCTCACCGGCGGCACGCTCTCCTCCACTGCAGGCGGCATGGCCCCCTCCTCCAATGCCGCCAACCCTGGCTCCTCAAGCCCATCGCCGCCGGTGGCCCCTCCACCTACACTGCCGGCGTCGACCTCCTCCAATGCCGCCAACCCTGGCTCCTCAAGCCCATCACCGCCGGTGGCCTCCTCCACCTACACCGCCGGCGTCGACCTCCTCCACCTCCACCAACGCCGGCCTCCACCTCCCCCACTCCGATGAGCCCCCTCCCCCTCTCTGTTTTTCAATTTTTTCTCTGTTTTAGTAATTTAGTGTTCTGTTTTAGTATTAGTTAAATCTAGTTTAGTTGTAGTTAGTTAATTAGTTGTAGTTAGTTGTAGATGATGTAAAAAAATGTAGTTTAGTTGTAGTCAGTAAGATTTTAGGAATTAGGGGTACTTAGCTTATTTAGTTAGGTCTAGAGTTAGTCAAAATTTAGGTCTACTATTAGTTAAATTTAGTTAGGTTAAAGAAGTAGAAGATGTAGAAAATGTAAAGGAAAAATAAAATGTTTATGTAGAGATCCCCAGATCCACTAGTTGAAAATGGGCCTACTGTCCCAGTTCGTAAGGGCCTTTAGTCCCGGTTCTTGAACCGGGACTAAAGGGTCGTTACTAATGCCCTCACCCTTTAGTCCCGGTTCAAACCAGAACCGGGACTAAAGGCCCTCTACGTGGCCGCTGCCTGGAGGCCCACCTTTAGTCCCGGTTGGTAACACCAACCGGTACTAAAGGAAATTTTCTGAATTTTTTTTGAATTTTTTATTTTCAAATTTTAACCTCTAATCTCTAATCACCACCCCCTCATCACTACTCAATTTATCCTCTAATCACCCCTCATCATTCCAAATCATCTAACTTCCTGACCGGTCACCCATCCCTCTCACTACTCTAGCCCGAGCACACTTAACTTTCGGGTTCTATTCTCCTTCGCTTCCGAGTCTGCACTTGTTGTTTTCCTGACAATAGTAAGATGTCAATCCTATTAACCCTCAGGAATTTTGCTTGAGCATGAAGTGACACATTTCACTGTTTGAGTTTGAAACTATTGTTTTAAAAAATAATAATTATTTAGTAACACTAATATTTCTTGAATAATTAGTTTGACCATTGTTTGACCACAGTTTGACCATAGTTTGACCAGATTTGACCAAAATTCAAAATAACTAAAATAATTATTTAGTAACACTAATATTGTAGAATAATTAGTTTGACCATTGTTTGACCACAGTTTTACCATAGTTTGGATTTTTTTAATTTTTTTGCCTCTCCAGATCTTAAAAGCCCCGTAACTTTTTTTCTGTTAGGTTTTTGAGGATTTTGAAAATGTTTAACGGGGTTCCCCCGATTAAATTTGGATGTAACTTTTCGAGTAGATGATTTTTCATATAAAAAACTTTTTCATACGAGTTCGTATGCAAAAGTTACGCCCATTTTTACAAATTCTCGAGAGATTTTGCAAAAAAGTCGAAAATTCATGTTTGTGAATTTTCCCAACAACTAGACCACATATCACATGGGAAACTTATTTTATTTTATTTTTTTTGACATTTCCATCATTTTCTTTTATTTTTTTAAAAACTGAAAAGGCGATCCAAGGGGGGGGGGGTAGAGTTTGAAAATGGGACCTTTAGTACCGGTTCGTGGCTAGATCTTGTTGATTAGTATTCTCAAAAAGCCAAAACAGCCAGGGCCTAGCATCATCGTTTTGGTTTGATATCACATGCTCGACCAACTCGTCGTCCTCCAAAGCCCAAACACATCTTGCCATACGACAGCTTAGCAACGAATGGCGCCAAGTGTCCTCCTCCGCCCCACAAATAGAGCAAGATGGAGAATCTGCCATATGTCTTCCATGTCTAACCGAGCCGGTTGGGATTGAAGTATGCGCCAATCGCCACACAAACACTCTGATTTTTGAGGGAACTTTCACCTTCCACAACTGGGTCCATGAGTTTTTATATGGAGCAATGTTAGAATGGCCTGGTCGATGTTCTAGCCAATCTTCTCTTTGTGTTTTGATTGCACAAATCATCCTGTAAGCTGACCTTACCGAGAAAACACCTCGCTTATCATAATGCCAAGCCCAGAAGTCCTCTTGTTGCCTTGTGCTAAGTGGTATGTTGAGAATAACCTCAACATCAGCAGGTAAGAAGTGCTCCATTAGGGCTGGTTTATTCCATGTTCGGGTTGCAAAATTAAAGTTCTGAAGCCATCACCGGCGGGTTTGCTGAGCGGGCACAGATGGGCCTCAGCTTGTAATCTCTCGGCAGCCAGTTGTCCTCCCAAACACTAGTAGTACCACATGTGCCGATTCTCTTAATGAGTTCGTATGCAAAAGTTACGCCCATTTTTACAAATTCTCGAGAGATTTTGCAAAAAAGTCGAAAATTCATGTTTGTAAATTTTCCCAACAACTAGACCATATATCACATGGGAAACTTATTTTATTTTACTTTTTTGACATTTCCATCATTTTCTTTTATTTTTTTAAAAACTGAAAAGGTGATCCACGCGCGGGGGGGGGGGGGGGGGGTTAGAGTTTGAAAACGGGACCTTTAGTACCGGTTCGTGGCACGAACCGGGACTAAAGGTCTCAACCCAATTAGTCCCGGTTTGTGCCTCAAACCGGGACTAAAGGTCTAATCTTTAGTCCCGGTTGGAGGCATGAACCGGGACTAATGGTCATCGCACCCTTTAGTCCCGGTTTGTAACACGAACCGGGACTAAAGGGCCCAGGTGAACCGGGACTAATGCCTTAGCCGCATGAACCGGGATAAATGCTCACATTAGTCCCGGTTCTAGACTGAACCGGGACTAATGCTCAACCCGGCCTGGACCATTGCCCCCTTTTCTACTAGTGATCCCTCCCCTCGTCGGTCACTAACCTATCCCTCCCCAGATGCCCCCTCCTCGCAGATCCTCGCCGGTGCCCCTTGCTTCCTCCCTCGGCTACCCTCCTCAGCTCCATCCGCTCATCGCCAATAGCAGCAGGTAGCTAGCTATATCCTCCTCCACCTCCTTCCTTTGCTTTGTTCTAGCCTTCGTACCGATGACACAAGCTAGGTAACTACAGTCGCGTAACCAGTATGCGTCTCCCATTCGAAAGGGTTACAGTTATAAATATGCATGCATTTGCATATTTATAACTGTGATTCTTTCGAATTGTCCAACGTTTTTTTGAACCTTTAACAGTAGGAGAACCTCCTACTGTTTTTGTATTAAAAATATGGGGGTAACAATTTACATGAGGTTTTTTACAATATGTCTTTACAATCCACCCTCCCTTTGGGAGGTGGGGGAGAACTTAAGCTATAGAGGAGAGGATGAGTGGAATAAAATGTTTATGCTTTTCCTTAACCCTATAGGTAAGGAGAGAAAAGTCAGTCTTAATCCTATCTAACCATGAAGTCTTTGAGGGCATCATCCCCCTGAAGTGTTTGTTGTTGCCTTCTTTCCAGATACTCCATGCGGCAGTCAGGAATAGCTCCATGAAGAGTGGCTTGCTCCAGTTGTTTTTGGCAAACACAACATTTTGCAAGCGAGGTTGTCCCTGATTCCACATAATTCCAAGGCTGGACCAGCATTCAGTACTAAATTGACACTCAAAGAAGAGGTGTTCCAGTGTTTCCTCAATGCGTAGCCCACATAGGATGCAATGCGTAGCCAACGTTATACATGGACGGCCCGAGTATGTGTAGATTGGGTTCATTTTCCCATATGCTCTGCTCCGGATCCGACGCATAATTTCGTCAGTGCCTCCTTGTTGTTCTCCGGGTACACATCCTCTCTGTTTATTGCCGAGATGTGTATCAGGAGAACAACGGGGAGGTGCTGCCGAAATTTTGAGTCGGATCCGGAGCAGAGCATGGGAAAACGAACCCAGTCTACACATACTCGGGTGGGATTATGACCTATATTTACCTACTACAGTGTATGTTGCATGGACGTTATAAAATTGACAAACTAGATTAACTGATGAATATACATGCTGAATTATATATATAGGGATTGACTATTCGTCACCCTGGGTGAGGAATAGTTATTCTTCACCCCCCTCTATTTTACCACCTATGCGCTGTAATTTTACGTTCCGTAAGTTTTGTCTTATTTCTGACGTAAAAAGAGACCGTAAGAAAATATATAATCGCCGTAAAAAATATTTTATGTTATGTAAAATTACAAACGTAAAAATACAGTGTAAAATACACATAAACTGTAAATTTTCTTGTCTTATATGCTATTTTTTTATTTTTTATGTCAAATTTTACGTAGTGAATAAATAAGAATGTAACTATTTAAAATCCAAACGTAATTTAATTATGAAATGATCGTAAGATTACCTCGGGTGAAGAATAATTTATTCTGCACCCTGGGTGATGAATAGTAACACTATATATATGGGCCAATTCCGTTTTCCCCCCTAACTTTGTCCCGACCTCATCTTTACCGCTAAATAAAAACAGTGCTCAACTCTGCCCCTCTTCCGTTAGGTGCGCTTATAGAAATGCCCTTCCGTACATTTTCCGTCCAGTCAAAGGCCTTTGACCGTTAGATTTTTCTACACGTGCACTTAACGGTCAAAGGCCTTTGACTGGACGGAAAATGTACGGAAGGGTATTTCTATAAGCGCACTTAACGGAAGAGGGGTAAAGTTGAGCACTGATTTTATTTAGGGGTAAAGATGAGGTCGGGACAAAGTTAGGGAAAAAAAATGTAAATCTCCCTAGTTAGCTAAAGATGAGGTCGGGACAATATATACACACACATATTGTGTGTCCATTAGCTAGGCAAGATGAGTGATCATGCGTGGATGAACACCGGTCACACTAGTTAGAAAGACATGACAAATGAATGGTTAACAAAAACCAAGGGTTTTTTTAGAGCCGCATTTGTAAATGGCCAGAGAAAAATCTAGTGCCCCTGTATCCGGTGCGACAGTTGGCTGATACGTCCATTCTGCATCATGCTTTTATATCAATATTTATTGCATTATGGGTTGTTATTACACGTTATGTAACAATACTTATGCCTATTCTCTCTTATTTTACAAGGTTTACATAAGGAGGGAGAATGCCGGTAGATGGAATTCTGGGCTGGAAAAGGACCAAATATTAGATACCTATTCTGCACAACTCCAAAAGTCCTGAAACTCCACGAAAGTCATTTTTGGAAATAATAAAAAATATCCAGCGAAAGAAGTTCACCAGAGGGGGGCCCACCTATCCACGAGGATGGGGGGCGCGCCCTACCCCCCAGGGCGCGCCCCCTCCCTCGTGGGCCCCCTGCTGGCTCTCCGATGCCCATCTTCTGCTATATGAGGTCTTTCGATGAGGAAAAAATCATAAGCAACCTTTCGGGACGAGACTCCGCCGCCACAAGGCGGAACCTTGGTGGAACCAATCTAGGGCTCCGGAAGAGCTGTTCTGCCGGGGACACTTCCCTCCGGGAGAGGGAAATCATCGCCATCGTCATCACCAACGCTCCTCTCATCAGGAGAGGGCAATCTCCATCAACATCTTCACCAGCACCATCTCATCTCAAAACCCTAGTTCATCTCTTGTATCCAATTCTTGTCTCCAAGTCCGGGATTGGTACTAGTAGGTTGCTAGTAGTGTTGATTACTCCTTGTAGTTGATGCTAGTTGGTTTACTTGGTCAAAGATCATATGTTCAGATCCATTATGCATATTATTACCCCTCTGATTATGAACATGAATATGCTTTGTGAGTAGTTACGTTTGTTCCTGAGGACACGGGAGAAGTCTTGCTATTAGTAGTCATGTGAATTTGGTATTCGTTCGATATTTTGATGAGATGTATGTTGTCTAGCCTCTAGTGGTGTTATGTGAACGTAGACTACATAACATTTCACCATTATTTGGGCCTAGAGGAAGGCATTGTGAAGTAATAAGTAGATGATGGGTTGCTAGAGTGACAGAAGCTTAAACCCTAGTTTATGCGTTGCTTCGTAAGGGGCTGATTTGGATCCATATGTTTCATGCTATGGTTAGGTTTACCTTAATACATTTGTTGTAGTTGCGGATGCTTGCAATAGAAGTTAATCATAAGTGGGATGCTTGTTCAAGTAAGAACATCACCCAAGCACCGGTCCACTCACATATCAAATTACCAAAGTACCGAACGCGAATCATATGAACGTGATGAAAACTAGCTTGACGATATTCCCATGTGTCCTCGGGAGCGCTTTTCCTTATATAAGAGTATGTCCAGGCTTGTCCTTTGCTACAAAAAGGATTGGGCCACCTTGATGCACGTTATTTACTTTTGCTACTTGTTGCTCGTTACAAATTATCTTATCACAAAACTATCTGTTACCACTTATTTCAGTACTTGCAGAGAATACCTTGCTGAAAACCGCTTATCATTTCCTTCTGCTCCTCGTTGGGTTAGATCTCTAACTTATCGAAAGGACTATGATAGATCCCCTATACTTGTGGGTCATCATTGGCACAAGAGGACAGATGATGAAATGGGTAAACACCTGTAGAAGTGGGGTTTTACGCCCTCTTATACGGTGTGGACATTTCATTGTGAGTCTGCCCAATGTGCCAGAGCTGATGTGGTTCGTCGTCGCACCGGCGAGCATGGTATCGGGATGAAAGACATGGTGAAAGACTTTGATGATGCTCGGGATTCAGACGATGAGATGGAGGACTGCAAAGGCCTTTAATGAAATGTTGGAGTCTTCAAAACGTCCTCTGCACGAGCACACTGAGCTTTGTCAGCTGGATGCCATCTCACAATTAATGGCTCTGAAGGCTCAATTCAACTTGTGCACAGAATGCTACGACGCGATGATGACAGTATTTGGATGCTTTCTACCCAAAGGGCGCAATGTAATGCCTGCAAACCTGTACAGTCGGACAAAATCCTCTGTGCACTTAAGATTCCCTATGAGAAGATAGATGTCTGTGAGAAAGGACGTGCCTTATTTTAGGCTTGAGTATGCGGACTTGAACTATTGTCCCATTTGCAAGTCTTCCAGGTATGTTGTGGTAGACAATGGTATGGGTGAGAAGATGCAGACCAAAATCCTCGTTAATGTTCTTTAGTATATGCCAATCGTACCAAGACTTCAACATCTTTTCATGGACGAAGAGACGGCCAGATAGATGACATGGCATAAAATTGGCAAAAGAACCGAACTAGATGCATATGGGAATCTGATGATGGTACACACATCGGATGGTTATGCGTGGAAGCACTTCGATGCATTACATGATCAAAAAGCGGCAGATCCAACGCATACTCGAGCCGCCATCAGTACGAATGGGTTCAATGTGTTTTGGTCTGACGGCAACCCAATACCGTTGTTGGCCTGTATTTGTCATTCCACTCAATCTCCCCCCGGACAGATTATGCAAAGAAAGAACATTTTCCTGATGTTGATAATTCCAGGGCCCAACTATCCGGGGAAGAATATGAATGTGTACATGCAACCACTTAAGGATGAATTGCAAGAAGCTTGGGATAATGGGTTCAAGACATACTAGGCCGCTAGCAAACAGAACTTCATAATGTTTGTCCGGTACATGTACCCGATGCATGACTTGCCGGTGTATGCGCTATTCGTTGGCCAGTGTGCATGGAAGGTTCCCATGCCCCACATGCAAGGCAGCTCTTCAGTTTCATTGGCTGCAGGCGGGTCGCAAGTTTTCTTGCTTCGACTTTCATAGACAGTTCCTGGATCCTCGCCATAAGTTCAGAAAAGACAAGAAGAACTTGATCAAAGGTAGAATTGTCAAAAACTCTGCACCACCTGCATTGACAGGCCAACAGACCCTGGATACATTAAATGCTCTAGAGCCAGATCCAGAGCGTCCAGGGTATTTCAAGGCCTCACAAGACATTTATAATTCGGAACACGCCTGGACTCACAAGACATGCTTGTGGGATCTGCCTTACTTCAAAGCCTCCTTTGCCCACACAACATCGACGTGATGCACACTGAAAAGAATATCGCTGAGGCCCTCTTTGGAACATTGTTCCGCATAGAGGAGAAGTCAAAGGATAATACTAAGGCTAGAGTCGATCAGGAGGCGATATGTGATAGACCGTTACAAAGCATGCAAGAACCGAAAGGAAAGCAGAACTGGACGAAGCTAAAGGCATGGTTCAATCTTGGAAGGCCAGCTATGAGGGAAATTATCTTGTGGGTGAAAATGCAGTTGATGTTCCCCGATGGGTATGCAGCGAATCTAAAGAGGGGAGCGAGTCCTGAAAAATTGAAAATATTTGGTCTCAATTGTCATGATTGGCACATATGGCTTGAGCGGGTAATGTCGGTGATGTTGCATGGCTTTATCCTTGAGGATGAATGGCTAGTACTGGCAAACCTGAGCTATTTCTTCCGTGTTCTTTGTGCGAAAGAACTATCGCCTGGCATGCTAGAAGAAATGGAAGAGTTGGCGACGGAGTTGATCGCCAAGTTAGAGAAGATCTTTCCACCGAGCTTCTTTAATCCAATGCAGCATTTGATTTTGCATCTCCCGACCGAGGCAAGAATGGGGGGGTGTGCAAAGTCGTTGGTGCTACGCAACTCAGAGGATGCAGAAGACGCTTCAAGAAAAATGTAAAAATAAACGTAGAATTGAAGCATCGATGGCCGAGGCATTCATTACTAAGGAGGCGACAAACTTTGTGACAGCACACTACGAAGCCAAAAGTCGTCATTTGCATAATCCGAAGACTCGGTACAATGCTGGCGACCCTAAAAAAGGTGGATCCAACCTTAGCCTATCCAAAGGGAAGCTCGCACCAGCTGGTGCTTCGAAACCAATATTGTTGGATGTCGAAGAATGGCGGACCATTTCGTTGTATATCTTCGACAACCTAACAGAAGTGCGGCCGTAAATCGAATAAGTTCTTGGATATTTGATGCAGTTGATACTTAGCCAAATTCTCGGAAGGAGCAGTGATCCAAAATGAATCCATCGAAGAGTATGAGCTTTTGGCAAAGCATGAAGGAGGCTTTCCCGGTTTCTTCTCTTGGTTTGAACAAATAGTAATTTCCATTAGACCATTTCATTTCTTTGTATAATTTGCGTCTAATGCAACAATCCTTTTGTATTAAACTTCTAGGCTAATTCAGAGTCTATGGACGCCGAATTAAGACAAGTCGCTAATGGTTTTGACCATAAGGTCCGTTCACTTGAGAAATACGACATCAACGGGTATTGCTTTCGTACCTTTGGCAAAGAGCTCTCTATGGCCGACCGAAAGTCTAAAAATTGTTGTGTCTCTGCTATCGGTGAAGGCGGTACCGAGTATTATGGGAGAGTTGAAGCAATTTATGAACTTATATTCTATGGTGAAAACCCACCGAATGTCGTAGTGTTCAAATGTTATTGGTTCCGGCCGAAGGAGACTAGAAGGACCCATGAACATATAGGGCTAGTCGAAATCAAACAAAGCACCCATTTAGATGTTCCCAATGTTTATATTACGGCTCAAGAGGCGACCCGAGTTTTCTATCTAGCGTGGGCCTGCCAAACTGATCCAAATCTGAATGGTTGGGATGTCGTTTATGAAGTGCTGCCACGTGTTAGACCACCTCCCCTCAATGAAGGGGATTATGAACCTCACATTAACCCATACACATATGAAGGAGAATTCTTCCAAGAAACACATCTTTCGAAAAAACATTTCAAGAACCACTTCAATTCACCCCAGAACATTGAAGTAGACAACGACAGTGAATCCAACTTCACCAGTGAGCCGGAACAAGAAGAGGTTACTGCTGCGGATGACCTGTCAATGCTTGACCGATTACATAACGGTGGCCTTCCACATGTTGATGCCGCTGAACCCGATGAACACGTAATTCATGATAGTGATGATGATGATGCATTTATTGATCCCGGAGTTTCATTTGAATGGTCATTTGTTTCTAGTCCTAACATTTGAGTGTCGTCATGCTAACGAGACATTGCAAATGATTTTTGGTGCAATGTAGCTCCAGACAAGCATCGCACAATGTGGTACCGGCACGAGCAACCCCGGTGCTCCACCTCCGTGATGACGGTAAGTTTTCTCTAGTGTTTTGCTTAACAAATGCATAATGACATATACTTCTCTTTATTCCCTCCAATATGCTTACCATAATGACCTAAGTTAGCTCTAATATCCTTAGTTACCTAGGTTAGTGATACGTCTCCAACGTATCTATATTTTTTATTGTTCCATGCTGTTATATTATCATTCTTGGATGTTTTAAAATCATTTTATAGTTCTTTATAACATTTTTTGGTATTAAACTATTGGCATAGTGCCAAGTGCCAGTTGCTGTTTTCTGCATGTTATTTACATCGCAGGAAATCAATATCAAACGGAGTCCAAACGCAGCGAAACTTTTTGTGGATTTTTTTGCACCAGAAGACATCCAGTGGGCCAAAGAAGTACTGAAGATGGAGCCCGAGGTGAGCACAAGACACCAGGGCACGCCTGGAGACCCAGGCGTGCCCTGGTGGGTTGTGCCCACCTCGGTGGCCTCCCGAACTGCCTCTTTGCTCTATAAATACCCCAATATTCTAGAAACCCTAAGGGAGTCGACAAAAATCAATTCCAGCCGCCACAAGTTCTAGAACCACCAGAGCCAATTTAGACACCATCACAGAGGGGTCCATCATGTCCATTGGTGCTTCTCCGATAATGCGTGAGTAGTTCTTTGTAGACCTACGGGTCCGTAGTTAGTAGCTAGATGGCTTCCTCTCTCTCTCTCTCTCTCTCTCTCTCTCTCTTTCTCTCTCTCTCTCTTGGTTCTCAATACAATGGTCTCTTGGAGGTCCATATGATGTAACTCTTTTTTGCGGTGTGTTTGTTGGGATCCGATGAACTTTGAGTTTATGATCAGATCTATCTTTTTATCCATGGAAGTTATTTGAGTCTTCTTTGATCTCTTATATGCATGATTGCTTATAGCCTCATATTTCTTAGCCGATATTTGGGTTTTGTTTGGTAAACTTGATCAATTTATCTTGCAATGGGAAGAGGTGCTTTTTGATGGGTTCGATCATACGGTGCTTGATCCCAGTGACAAAAGGGGAACCGACACGTATGTATTGTTGCCATTAAGGATAACAAGATGGGGTCTATTTCTACATAAGTAGATCTTGTCTACATCATGTCATCGTTCTTATTGCATTACTCCATTTCTCCATGAACTTAATACACTCGATGCATGCTGGATAGGTGTCGACGTGTGGAGTAATAGTAGTAGATGTAGGCAGGAGTCGGTCTACTAATCTTGGACGTGATGCCTCTATAATGATCATTGCATGGATATCGTCATGATTATTTGAAGTTTTATCAACTGCCCAGCAGTAATTCATTTACCCACCATTTGCTATTTTCCTTGAGAGAAGCCACTAGTGAAACCTACGACCCCCAGGTCTCTTCTTTATTATATTTACCTTTGCGATTATTTGCTTTTGTTTTCAGATTTATTAAATCAAAAATACAAAAATACCTTGCTGTAATTTTTATTTACTTATGTTATCACGCGTTCCCGCGAGATCCATTTATCCAATCTACTACAATTTTATCTATCTTTTTACCCGTGAGGGATTGATAACCCCTCTCTTACGTCGGGTTGCGAGTATTTGTTATTTGTGTGCAGGAGTTGTTTACATGGTGTTGCGTGGTTCTCCTACTGGTTCGATAACCTTGATCTCATCACTAAGGGAAATACCTACCATTGCTGTGCTGCATCATCCCTTCCTCTTTGGGGAAATACCGACGTAGTTCTAGCAGACATCAAAAAGGAATTTCTGGCGCCGTTGCCAGGGAGACATCATCAACATCTACCAGGTTCCTAATCAAAAATCTCATCTCCTCACAATTTACATTATTTTCCATTTGCCTCTCGTTTTCCTCTCCCCCACTTCAAAAAAATTTGCCGTTTTATTCGCCCTCTTTTTCGTTCGCCATTTTCTCGTCAGATCTACCCTTTTTTCGCAATCATGAGTGATTTCGGTATGGCAGAAACAGATGATGGCCTAACTCCTAAAATTGGATGATCTGCAATATGGATGCTAATACTTTTGCTTTGGGGCAAGGGAATGTTATAGGAAAAGAATGTATCCAAGAATTTTTCAATTGCGTTGGAAATTTAAGTCTTGATAATGTTCCTATACTTAAGAGGACTAAAACTTATGCGGAAGCTATTTTAGCACTAGTTCTGAAACTTGAAAATAAATTTATCCGCACTCCTCCTACATTGCAAAGATTGATTTTTGAGTTCCCCGTTATAAAGAATTCCAAGGCTAAACAGTTGGCCAGTCTTGTTCTTATGAATGAATTTGACTATATAATACGGGAAGCTTGGGAAATCTTTGATTTCTATGGCATGAATCGTGAAAAATCAGTGATAGATGAAATTCTTTATAATAGTGATTATGCATTGAGACTTGGGGATAATCAAATTATTGATGACAATCTTAAAGAGGAAGTGCCTATCCTAGATATAATCCAACAAGTTTTTAATAATGTTAATCAACATTATTCTTGGATTGTTGCCGGAAATCAAAGATGTTATGATGATAAGCAGCTTTATACTGCTAAAGTTTCCATGGATAATATATTTTATGCTATTTTTACAAAGCCTCATGACAAATATACCTCTAAGGAAATTAAGGACAAATATGAAAAAACTTAGATCCTGGATTTATGCCGAGCTAGGGGCGTAAAACGATAGCGCTTGTTGGGAGGCAACCCAATGAATAAAATTTATTTTTGTCTTTTTCTTTCTGTTCTTGAGTGTTTGCACAATTATGCTACTGTTATGATTGTGTTTTAATTTGTGTTTTTGCCAAGTAAAGCCTTTAGGATTATGTTGGGTGATAGTTGATTTGATCTTGCTGAAAAACAGAAACTTTTGCGCTCGCTGATACGTCTCCAACGTATCTATAATTTTTGATTGCTCCATGCTATTATATATTCTGTTTTGGATGTTAATGGGCTTATTTATACACTTTTATATTATTTTTAGGACTAACCTATTAACCCAAGGCCAGTGCAAATTGCTGTTTTTTTGCCTATTTTAGTGTTCCACAGAAAAGGAATATCAAACGGAGTCCAAACGGAATGAAACCTTCGGGAGCGTGATTTTCGGAACGAGCGTGATCCAGAGGACTTGGAGTGGACGTCAAGCAATCAATGAGGAGGCCACGAGGAAGGGGGCGCACCCTCCACCCTCGTGGGTCCCTCGTGACTCCACCGACCTACTTCTTCCTCCTATATATACCTAGGTACCCCGAAACCATTGAGGAGCACCATGAAAACCTAATTCCACCGCCGCAACCTTCTGTACCCGTGAGATCCCATCTTGGGGCCTTTTCCGGCGCTCTGCCGGAGGGGGCATCGATCATGGAGGGCTTCTACATCCACACCATAGCCTCTCCGATGATGTGTGAGTAGTTTACCACAGACCTTCGGGTCCATAGTTATTAGCTAGATGGCTTCTTCTCTCTCTTTGGATCTCAATACAAAGTTCTCCTCGATCTTCATGGAGTTATATTCGATGTAACTCTTTTTGCGGTGTGTTTGTCGAGATCCGATGAATTGTGGGTTTATGATCAAGATTATCTATGAACAATATTTGAATCTTCTCTGAATTCTTTTATGTATGATTGGTTATCTTTGGAAGTCTCTTCGAATTATCAGTTTGGTTTGGCCTACTAGATTGATCTTTCTTGCAACGTGAGATGTGCTTAGCTTTGGGTTCAATCATGCGGTGCTCGATCCCAGTGATAGTAGGGGAAACGACACGTATTGTATTGTTGCCATTGAGGATAACAAGATGGGGTTTATATCATATTGCTTGAGTTTATCCCTCTACATCATGCCATCTTGCCTAATGCATTACTCTGTTCTTATGATCTTAATACTCTAGATGCATGCTGGATAGCGGTCGATGTGTGGAGTAATAGTAGTAGATGCAGGCAGGAGTCGGTCTACTTGTTGCAGACGTGATGCCTATATACATGATCATGTCTAGATATTCTCATAATTATGCACTTTTCTATCAATTGCTCGACAGTAATTTGTTCACCCACCGTAATACTTATGCGATCTTGGGAGAAGCCACTACTGAAACCTATGGCCCCCGGGTCTATCTGCCATCATATTAATCTCCAGTCAACTAGCTATTTCTGTCGCCGTTTATTTTAAAATCTTTACTTTCATTCTTTATCATAAAAATACCAAAAATATTATCTTATCATCTCTATCAGATCTCACTTTTGCAAGTGCCCGTGAAGGGATTGACAACCCCTTTTATCGCGTTGGTTGCAAGGTTCTTATTTGTTTGTGTAGGTACGAGGGACTTGCGTGTGACCTGCTACTGGATTGATACCTTGGTTCTCAAAAATTGAGGGAAATACTTACGCTACTTTGCTGCATCACCCCTTCCTCTTCAAGGGAAAAACCAACGCATGCTCAAGAGGTAGCACTCGCGTAAATAATTTTTGTTTTTAACAGGAGCGTGATAAAATGCCAATTCTTTTTGCGGAAGATTAATATACAAATTGCTCACGTGGTCCTAATTTTTCAAATTTTTGGTCTTTCATAAGTATTTGAAATATCCAGATTCCTGCAGACTCTTCTTTTTTTGACAGATTCTGCTTTCTTTGTGTTGTGTGCTTGTTTTGCTGATTCTATGGTTTTCTTTGATGAGTTTTTGCCATATAAAAGTTGGAATACAATAGATATATGTAAGAATAAAATATGAATGGGTTTCAACAGTACTTGTAGTAGTGATTTGTTTTCTTATACTAACGGATCTCAGAAAGGTTCTTTTGAGTTTTGTGTGATTGAAGTATTCAAGTTTTGGGGTGATGTTACGATGGATGAAGGAATAAAGAGTAAGAAGAGCCTAAGCTTGGGGATGCCAATGACATCCCAAGCTATTATCCAAAGAGAAGCAAGCAACTAAGCTTGGGGATGCCCGAGTGGCATACCCTCTTTGTTCTAACTACCATCGGTATTTTACCCGAAGCTATATTTTATTCATCACATACTATGAGTTTTGCTTGGAGCGTCTTGTATGATATGATTCTTTACTTTTTTTTCTTTGTGTTTTAAGTCTTGAATCCTTGCTGAACACACCTATTTGAGAGAGCCAAAATTATGCCATGACTTGTTAGAATTGCTCTCTATGCTTCACTTGAATCTTTATGAGCTATGGAATTGCTCTAGTGCTTCACTTATATATCTTTTTGAGCATGGTGTGCTTTGTTATTTTTGAAGAAATGCTCTCATGCTTCACTTAGATTTATTTGAGAGTTAGTATTTTTCTTAAGAAATTCTCTACTGCTTCACTTAAATTATTTTCAGAGAAAGAAATATTATGCTCATGATCTTCACTTATATTTGTTTGAGCTTATCAAAAGCAACATATGAAAATTAGTTCCAAAGTGATAGATATCCAAGGAGGATATAATAAAAACTTTCATGAAGATCATTGAACAAAAAAACTTGATTCTTTGTAATAGTTTTGAGATATGATGGTGTGATATGTGAGTCATCCAAAGTGAAAGAAATATTGCACTAAGTATGATCACTACTTGTGCATCCAAAATCCTTTAAAACAGTTTTACCACATGAGTCCACCATACGTACCTATATGCAGTATTTTCGTGCCGTTCTAAGCAAATTTGTATGTGCCATCTCTAATTTTCAAAATAAATTTCTCTTTTGTGTGCTCCTACCACTCATGAAACGGTAGGGGTTAGCTAATATATTTCCAAGCTAGATATGTTATTCTCACGATGAGTGTTTATTCACTTGTCATTGCACGAGAGTAAGGAAAAGGTATTAGGGATGCCCAGTCCCGAAATGTAAAATAAATTTACTTTATGTTGTCAAATAATAAATTCCTTGGAAATTGGATACGGTTAGCCCTGAAAAGTGAAAGTATGGTTGAAAAAGGAATAAACTTTAATTTTTGTTTGGGAACCGCCTATGATATATCTAGCATGGAAAGTATTGGGAACTACTCAATCGTTCTCGTTGACAGGAAAGTCAGGCCTCCGAAAATGTTTTTATCTCTATCTTTTTCTCTTTGAGCTCTCGCACCTCTACAAATCCCTACTTCCATCTGCGAAGGGCCTTTCTTTTACTTTATGCAATTTTTATTTTTAATTTGAGTCACCATCTTCTCTTATAAAGCACCAACTAAGGGGCACTATGATCGTACTTGAGCATTGGATGTAGCTAATATGCGAGTGTGTTTCATGAATGGATCAATGATTGAGCATAATGGTCTAGGGATAACTTATTTTAGTGTTGATATTTTGAAAGACATGGTTGTTTGTTGATATGCTTGAGTATTTAAGTCCTCATGTCAAAACTAGACTATTGCTTTGAACCATATAAAAGTCCAAATGTCCATGCTATAAAGAAAAGAATATGTGATGAAATGTTAGGCAGCATTCCACATCGAAAATTCTGTTTTTATCATTCGCGTACTCGAGGACGAGCAGAAATTAAGCTTGGGGATGTTGATACGCCTCCAACGTATCTATAATTTTTTATTGTTACATGTTGTTATATTATCCTTCTCGGATGTTTTACAATCATTTTATAGTCATTTTATATCTTTTTTTGGTACTAACCTATTGACATAATGCCAAGTGTCAGTTGCTGTTTTCTGCATGTTTTTACATCGCGGGAAATCAATATCAAACATAGTCCAAACGCATCGAAACTTTTTGTGGATTTTTTAGGACCAGAAGACATCCAGTGGGCCAAAGAGGTATCGAAGAGGGAGCCTGAGTTGAGCACAAGACACCAGGGCGCGCCTGGAGGCCCAGGCGCGCCCTGGTGGGTTGTGCCCACCTCGTTGGCCTCCCGAACCGCCTCTTTGCTCTATAAATACCCGATATTCCAGAAACCCTAGGGGAGTCGACGAAAATCAATTCCAGCCGCAACCAGTTCCAGAACCACCAGATCCAATCTAGACACCATTACGGAGGGGTTCATCATGTCCATTGGTGCCTCTCGGATGATGCGTGAGTAGTTCTTCCTGGACCTACGGGTTCGTAGTTAATAGCTAGATGGCCTCCTCTCTCTCTCTCTCTCTCTCTCTCTCTCTCTCTCTCTCTCTCTCTCTCTCTCTTTTGTTTCTCAATATAATTGTCTCTTGGAGATCCATATGATGTAACTGTCTTTTGCGGTGTGTTTGTTGCGATCCGATGAACTTTGAGTTTATGATCAGATCTATCTTTTAATCCATGAAATTTATTTGAGTCTTCTGTGATCTCTTATATGCATGATTGCTTATAGCCTCGTATTTCTTCTCTGATATTTGGGTTTTGTGTGGCCAGCTTGATCTATTTATCTTGCAACGGGAAGAGGTGCTTTGTGATGGGTTTGATCATTCTCGTTGATAGGAACCGACACGCATGTATCGTTGCCATTGAGGATAACAAGATTAGGGATGGCACCCGCAGGGTATGGATACGGGTGGAGCCGCCCCATACCCTTACCCGTCCACTCTGAACTTACCCATCACCCATACCCATACCCGTCAAGGGTACAATTTTTTCCCATACCCATCACTCGATAGGGTATATGGGTACCCGCGGGTAAAAATACCCGCGTTTACAACACATGAATTGAGTAGAAAATAGTTGTAAAAGGCAACATATAATCATAAATGATTAATAGCAACACATTTTAAACAACAATGTACAACGACACATTCTCATAAACAAAAATAATTGCCTATAAAGCGACACATAAAAATCTTAAAACAACAACACACAATCATAAATAACAACACATGGGATACACTTTAAGATCACAAAATCATGATAAATTATAGAGATAATTTGACTCACATTAGAGATTTTACCTAGCACGATTAGGGGGGATTAATACATTAGCATATTAAAGAAAACCCACTTGTCAACATTTTAGATGGGTATATGGGTACGCGGGCATGGGTTATACGATCCTATACTCGTACCCTCTCTACCCGATGGGTAAGATATTTCCCCATTTAAGTACCCATGGGTAAATTTTTGTCCCATACCCTTATCCTCATAGGACTTTTACCTGCAGGGTACACTGGTAAATGGGTACCCATTGCCATCCCTAAACAATATGGGGTCTATTTCTACATAAATAGATCTTGTCTACATCATGTCATCGTTCTTATTGCATTACTCTGTTTCTCCATGAACTTAATACACTAGATGAATGCTGGATAGCGGTCGATGTGTGGAGTAATAGTAGTAGATGCGGGCAGGAGTTGGTATACTAATCTTGGACATGATGCCTATATAATGATCATTGCCTGGATATCGCCATGATTATTTGAAGTTTTATCTATTGCCCAACAGTAATTCGTTTACCTACCGTTTGCTATTTTCGTCAAGAGAAGCCACCTGTGAAACCTACGGCCCCAGGGTCTCTTCTTTATTATATTTTCCTTTGTGATCTATTTTTATTTGCTTTTATATTTAGATCTATTAAACAAAAAATAAAAAATACCTTGCTGCAATGTTTATTTATTTATTTTATCTCGCGTTCCCGCGAGATCTACTTATCCAATCTACTACAATTTTATCTATGTTTTTACCCGTGAGGGAGTGACAACCCCTCTCTTACGTCGAGTTGCGAGTATTTGTTATTTGTGTGCATGAGCTGTTTACGTGGTGTTGTGTGGTTCTCCTACTGGTTCGATAACCTTGATCTCATCACTGAGGGAAATACCTACCGTTGTTGCGCTGCATCATCCCTCCTCTTTGGGGAAATATCGACGTAGTTGTAGGGGACATCATTAGGTCAATAATGACATATACTTATCTTACTTATGTCAAAAATGGCATAATAACCTTGGTAACCTTATAAATATCATATACTTAGCTTATTTTCTTCAAAATGACATAATAAGCTTACTTAGCTCCAAAATGATCCATTTTACCTAAGTTAGCTCCAAAATGACCTAAGTTAGCTCTAATATGCTTAGTTACCTAGGTTAGCTCAATAATGACCTATACTTAGCTTACTTATGTCAAAAATGGAATAATATGCTTAGTTAACTCAAAAATGTCATAATTACCTAGGTTAGCTCACTAATGACCTATACTTAGCTTATTTAGTTCATTTATGACATAATTAGCTTACTTAGCTCATAAATGGCATGATAACCTTGGTAATCTCATAAATGTCATATACTTAGCTTACTTAGGAAAAAAATGGCATAATAACCTTGGTAACCTCATAAATATCATATACTTTGCTTATTTTCCTCCAAAATGACATAATAAGCTTACTTAGCTCCAACATGATCCATTTTACCTGAGTTAGCTCTAAAATGACATATACTTAGCTTTGTTTTCACCAAAAGACCTAAGTTAGCTCTAATATACTTAGTTACCTAGGTTAGCTCAATAATGACATATAATTAGCTTACTTATGTAAAAAAATGGCATAATTAGCTTACTTAGGTAAAAAATGGCATAATAACCTTGGTAACCTCATAAATGTCATATACTTAGCTTATTTTCCTCCAAAATGACATAATAAGCTTACTTAGCTCCAAAATGATACATTTTAACTAACTTATCTCCAAAATGATCTAAGTTAGCTCTAATATGCTAAGTTAGCACTAATATGCTTAGTTACCTAGGTTAGCTTAATAATGACCTATACTTTGCTTACTTATATAAAAAATGGCATAATATGCTTAGTTATTCAAAAATGGCATATTTCATTCACTTCATGGAAGCTTGCGTTGATGGAGTGCTTCTTCTTCTAGTCTTCTTCTTCTTCTTCTAGTCTTCTTCTTCTAACTTTCTTATTTCCCATTTTGCATATTTCATTCACTTCATGGAAGCTTGCATTGATGGAGTGCTTGTTTTTACTTTCTGTTTTGATTTTGTATTGATGAACAATGTGGAACTTGCTATATGGATGAAACTATTGTAATATGGATGAAACTATGTATGTATGGATGAAACTTATGTGTTGGATATCTCATATATTTGTTGTGAAACTTGCCATGTGTCCACTTTGCCATCTGTGGCAGACGGCAAAGACATGCACTATAGAATAAAATGCCATCTGTGAAAATGCTTGGATATAGCAAAAACAAAATAAAATGGGGCAATACCGGCACTTTGCCGTCTGCCACCAACGGCAAAGGGGTCTTTGTTATCTGCCATAGATGGCAAAGTGGACACGTGGCAGCAACTTGTGCAACCTGATGGGAGCACTGGGGCTGACCCATTTGGTCACTTTGCCATCTGTGGCAGACGACAAAGAAAAAGAGTGGTAGACGGCAAAGAGCGGGGAGGAGTGATGTTAACTACGGGTCTGCTGACGTCAAGAACCAGTCGACAAAGGGGAGGGCATGTGTGCTGTGAGCCAACAGACGACAATTCTTCGTTAGCCACCTAACATGGCTAACGTCTATTCTTTGCCGTCTGCTTGCCTAGGAAAGCTTACGACAAACATCTTTTTCGTCTGCTATGTGAAAAAAGACGACAAAGAAGCTCATTACCGTAACTTCCAGTGCAGAAAAAGTTTGCGGTCAGTGGCAGACGGCAAAGACCTTTGCCGTCAGCTTTCTGGTCCTTTGTCGTCAGCCATGGCAGACGGCAAATCAGATGTTTCATGTAGTGAGAAGGTATTTAATAGCAGCATGATATGTGAACAATGACTTTGGAATCAACAATATAAGATCTGAGCTTATCAGAAGCAAATACAACTGCTAGAAATTCTTTTTCAATAGTAGCATAATTTCTTTGAGCACTGTCTAGAGTTTTACTAGGATAATGAATAACATTTAACTTTTTATCAACTCTTTGTCCTAGAACAGCGCCAACTGCATAATCACTAGCATCACACATAATTTCAAAGGGTAGGTTCCAATCAGGCGGTTGAACAAATGGTGCAGAGATTAAGGCTTTCTTAAGTATTCCAAATGCTTCAACACAATCATCATAAAAAACAAATGGAACATCTTTTGCAACAGATTGGTGAGAGGCCTAGAAATTTTAGAGAAGTCTTTAATAAATCTTCTATAAAATCCAGCATGACCAAGAAAACTTCTTATTCCTTTGATATATTTAGGACACGACATTTTTTCAATAGCATAAACTTTAGCTTTATGAACTTCGATACCTCTTTCGGAGATTTTATGCCCCAAGACAATACCTTCATTAACCATAAAGTGGCACTTCTTCCAATTCAAGACAAGTTAGTTTCTTCATATATCTACAAAACTCGATCGAGGTTGCTTAAGAAATCATCAAAAGAAGTTCCATAAACATAAAAATCATCCATTAAAATCTCAACAATCTTTTCACAAAAGTCAGAGAATATAGCAGTCATACATCTTTAAAAGGTAGTAGGTGAATTGCATAAACAAAAAGGCATACGTCCATATTCTAAGGTACGTACCAAAATGGCTAGTAAAAGTAGTTTTTTCTTGATTGTCTTGTGACACAGGTATTTGAGAAAAACCAGAGTATCCATCTAGAAAGCAGAACTATGTGTGTTTTGATAGACTTTCTAGCATTTGATCAATGAAGGGTAAAGGACAATGGTATTTCCTAGTAGGTTTGTTTTATTTTCTGAAATCAATTACCATTCTATAACCTGTAACAATTCTTTGCGGAATCGATGCATTTTTATCTTTAGGAACAATAGTAATACCTCCCTTCTCAGGGATACAATGCACAAGACTCACCGATCTACTATTAGCAGTAGGATAAATTATACCTGTTTCCACAAGATTTAGTATTTCATTTCTTACCACTTCTTTCATCTTCCTGTTCAACCATCATTGTGATCAACACCTGGTTTAGCATCAGCCTCCATATTAATTTTGTGCTCAGATAGAGTGGGATTAATGTCCTTAAGATCATCATGAGTATATCCAATAGCTGCGCGGTGCTTCCTCAGGGTTTTCAATAATTTCTTTTCTTCATGCTATGAAAGGTTAGCACTAATAATAACAGGTTGTATCTTATTTTCATCAAGAATAGCATATTTCAAAGTATCAGGTAATTGTTTAAGTTCAAACACGGGATCACTCTTGGGTGGTAGAGGATCCCCAAGAGTCTCAACATGCAAGTTGTGTTTCAAAACAAGCATTTTTTAAAGAATGTTTCATCTAATTCCTTTCTTTCATTCATGAACATATCATTTGCATGGTCTAGAAAATATTGTTCTAAAGGATCGGTAGGAGGCACGACAATAGAAGCAAGACCAATAATTTCATGGTTATTAGGTAATTCTTTATCATGAGGTTGTCAATGAAATTTGGAGGAATTAAACTCATGAGACGCATCCCTGAAGCTAACACTAACAGTTTCCTTCTCACAGTCTATTTTAGCAAACAGTGTTAGAGAAGGGTTTACCAAATATAATGGGAGAAAAATCATCTTGTGGGTAACTAGGAACTAGAAAATCAGTAGGGTATTTAATTTTCCCACGCAAGACTTCAACATCTCTAACAATCCCAATTGGTGAGAAAGTATCTCTATTAGCAAGCTTAATAGTAACATCAATATCTTCTATTTCAGCAGGTGCAATATCATTCATAATTTATTGGTGCAAAGTAAAGGGAATTGCACTCCCACTAGCACCCAAATCACATAATCCATGATAACAATGATCTCCTATTTTAACAGAGACAACAGGCATGCCAACAATACCTCTATGTTTATCTTCATCATCGGGTTTAGCAATTCTAGCAGCTTCATCACAGAAATAAATAACATGCCCATCAATATTATCAACCAAGAGATCTTTAACCATAGTAATACTAGCACTAGTAGAAAACAGGGCTTTGGTTCAGGCCTGGCCAGCCCATTAGTCCCGGTTCAGTCATGAACTGGGACCCATGAGGGACATACATCCCGGTTCGTGCCCCCACGGGGCCGGCCGGGCCTCGGGAGGCATTTGTCCCGGTTCGTGTGGACACATTTGTCTCGGTTCTAGGCACGAACCGGGACCAATGGTCCTTGCTACTGGCCCACAACCATTGGTCCAGGTTGGTGCCTAGAACCGGGACAGAAGGGGGGCCTTTAGTCCCGGTTCGAGCCACGAACCGGGACTAATGAGGTGGCTATATATACCCCCTCGCCGGCGAGGAGAGCACTCCACACTACTCTGCTTTTTCTGGCTGGCGAGGGGAGAGAGCTTTGTGGTGCTCTAGCTCACCTCCTATGCACATGAGGTGTTCAATGAAATGCCCGAGCCACACTAGTTAATCTTTCTCCTCTCAAAACTCGACCTCCGAGCTCCACTTTTCTTGAGATTTGTGTAGGTTTAGCGGTCTGTCACGGCCCGTCCCCGTCTTCACCGCCGTCGATCGTCCGTGCCGATCTCGTCGCCGACACCACCGTGGTGAGCCTCTTGTTCTTATCTTCTTTCTGAAAGAAAAAAATTCTTACTTTAGATAGATACTTGTATAATTTTCTTACTTTTGACACACATAATTATATATAATGCACGCAGATGAACCGGCAATGGATGTACGGTGACAGACACACCTCCGAGTACATTAAGGGCCTGCATAATTTTCTCGAACTGGCTGAGGCAAACAAGCGGAATGGTTTTATGTGTTGTCCATGCCCTAATTGTGGGAATACGAAGTCTTACTCTGATCAAAAATCCTTCACACCCACCTGCTTTATAACGGTTTCATGCCACACTATAATGTTTGGACGAAGCACGGAGAAATAGGGTTATGATGAGAACTATGCGCCCCTGAATACGATGATGCTGCAACGGCGGAAGCTGCTGAAGATCAAGAGGAACCAGACGATGTGCCCGATGATGATGATCTCCGCCGGGTAATTGTTGATGCAAGGACACAATGCGAAAGTCAAAAGGAGAAGTTGAAGTTCGATCGCATGTTAGAGGATCACAAAAAAGGGTTGTACCCCAATTGCGAAGATGGCAACACAAAGCTCGGTACCGTACTGGAATTGCTGCAGTGGAAGGCAGAGAATGCTGTGCCTGACAAAGGATTTGAGAAGCTATTGAAAATATTGAAGAAGAAGCTTCCAAATGATACCGAATTACCCGACAGTACGTACGTAGCAAAGAAGGTCATATGCCCTCTAGGATTGGAGGTGCAGAAGATACATGCATGCCCTAATGACTGCATCCTCTATCATGGTGCGTAAGAGGATTTGAACGCATGCCCGGTATACGGTGCTTTGCGGTATAAGATTAGACGAGATGACCCTGGTGATGTTGACAGTGAGCCCCCCAGGAAGAGGGTTCCTGCGAAGGTGATGTGGTATGCTCCTATAATACCATGGTTGAAACATCTGTTCAAAAAGGAAGAGCATGCCAAGTTGATGCGATGGCACAGAGAGGACCGTAAGGAAGACGGGAAGTTGAGAACACCTGCTGACATGTCGCAGTGGAGAAAAATCGAGAGAAAGTACTGGGCTGAGTTTGCAGGTGACCCAAGGAACGTATGGTTTGGTTTAAGTGCGGATTGCATTAATCCTTTCGGGGAGCAGAGCAGCAATCACAGTACCTGGCCCGTGACTCTATGTATGTATAACCTTCCTCCTTGGATGTGCATGAAGCGGAAGTTCATTATGATGCCAGTTCTCATCCAAGGCCCTAAGCAACCCGGCAACGACATTGATGTGTACCTAAGGCCATTAGTTGAAGAAGTTTTACAGCTGTGGAATGGAGACGGTGTACGTGTGTGGGATGAGCACAACAGGAGGAATTTAACCTGCACGCGTTGCTATTTGTAACCATCAACGATTGGCCCACTCTCAGTAACCTTTCAGGACAGACAAACAAGGGATACCATGCATGCATGCACTGTTTAGCTGACACCGAAAGTATATAACTGGACAAATGCAGGAAGAATGTGTACCTGGGCCATCGTTGATTTCTTCTGACCAACCATCAATGTTGAAAGAAAGGCAAGCATTTCAAAGGCGAGGCAGATCGCCGGAAGAAAGCCCGCCATGCATACCGGTGATCACGTACTTGCTATGGTCAATGATTTACACATAATCTTTGGAAAGGGTCTCGGCGGACTATCTGTTCCGAATGACACCGAGGGACGTGCACCCATGTGGAAGAAGAAATCTATATTTTGGGACCTACCCTAATGGAAAGACCTAGAGGTTCGCTCTTCAATCAACGTGATGCACATGACGAAGAACCTTTGTGTGAACCTGCTAGGCTTCTTGGGCGTGTATGGGAAGACAAAAGATACACCGGAGGCACGGGAGGACATTCAACGTTTGCATGAAAAAGACAGCATGCCTCCAAAGCAGTATGAAGGTCCTGCCAGCTATGCTCTTACCAAAGAAGAGAAGGAAATCTTCTTTGAATGCCTCCTCAGTATGAAGGTCCCGTCTGGCTTCTCGTCGAATATAAAGGGAATAATAAATATGCTAGAGAAAAAGTTCCAGAACCTAAATTCTCATGACTGCCACGTGATTATGACGCAACTGCTTCCGGTTGCATTGAGGGGGCTTCTACCAGAAAACGTCTGACTAGCCATTGTGAAGCTATGTGCATTCCTCAATGCAATCTCTTAGAAGGTAATCGATCCAGAAATCATACCAAGGCTAAGGAGTAATGTGGCACAATGACTTGTCAGTTTCGAGCTCGTGTTCCCATGATCCTTCTTCAATATCATGACGCACGTCCTAGTTCATCTAGTCGACGAGATTGTCATTCTGGGCCCCGTATTTCTACACAATATGTTCCCCTTTGAGAGGTTCATGGGAGTCCTAAAGAAATATGTCTGTAACTGCGCTAGGTCAAAAGGAATCATCTCCATGGGCCATCAAATAGAGGATGTCATTGGGTTTTGTGTTGACTTCATTCCTGGCATTAAGAACATAGGTCTCCCTATATCGCGGTATGAGGGGAGACTGACTGGAAAAGGCACGCTTGGAGGGGACTCAGTAATATGCAGGGACGGGCATTCTTGGTCTCAAGCACACTACACAGTTCTACAGAACTCTACCGTGGTGACCCTGTATGTCAATGAACACAAGAGCAGTCTGCGCTCCAAACACGCAGAGCAGTGTGACAACTTGATTACATGTGAACACATCAGGACTTTCAGCAGTTGGTTGGAAACACGTCTGAGAGGTGACAACACTGTTTGTGATGAGCTGTACCCGTTGTCCAGGGGACCATCTTCGACTGTATTGACATACAAAGGATACAAGATAAATGGGAATACATTTTACACGATCGCCCAAGATCAAAAGAGCACCAACCAAAACAGCGCTGTCCGCTTTGATGCAGCAACCAAGAGGGGAAAGGACACATATTATGGTTACATAGTGGACATATGGGAACTTGACTATGGACATGATTTTAAGGTCCCTTTGTTTAAGTGCAAATGGGTCAATCTGTCAGGAGGCGGGGTACAGGTAGACCCACAATACGTAATGACAATAGTGGATCTGAACAATCTTGGGTACACTGACGAACCGTTCGTCCTAGCCAATGATGTGGCGCAGGTTTTCTATGTGAAGGACATGTCTACCAAACCGAGAAAAAGAAAAGATAAGGAAGCGAATACATCATACGATGAGCCAAAGTGCCACATAGTTCTTTCAGGAAAAAGGGACATCATGGGAGTGGAGGGCACGACAGACATGTCTGAAGATTATGAAAAGTTTCATGAAATTCCTCCCTTCAAAGTCAAGGCTGACCCAAGCACCTTGTTAAATGATGAAGATTATCCATGGTTACGGAGCAATAGTTTTCTATATTTTCTTCTTCTCCTCTATTCCTTTCTTCTTCTCCTCTTTTTTTCTTCTTTTTTCCTTCAATCTTCTCCTTTGTTGCTTTCTTCTTCTCCTCTTTTTTTTTTCTTCTTCTTCCTCTTCTTATTTTTTATCGGGTATGTCATTATCGATATACCCCCTCCTCGATAACTTCGACATGAGGGGTGGGGGTCGATAAATAATAGAACTAGTTAAACTAGTTTATTTTTAGTAAGTACTACTTTATTTTATTTATAGTAAGTGCTTAGTAGTTGAACTAGTTGATTTAATAAAACTACTTTATTTTACTATAGAAGTAGTTTATTTTTAGTAAGTACTACTTTATTTTATTTACAGTAAGTGCTTAGTAGTTGAACTAGTTGATTTAATAAAACTACTTTATTTTACTATAGAAGTAGTTTATTTTTAGTAAGTACTACTTTATTTTATTTATAGCAAGTGCTTAGTAGTTGAAGTAGCTTATTTTTCGCAAGAAAATTAATAGAACTAGTTTATTTTTTTAGTTAAATCAATTATTCCCGCATCGACGTCGACGATGCCTATCCCGCATCCTCGTCGTCGACTCGGCGGAGGAGGACTGCTTGATCAGAGGGGCCATGTCCGGGACTGGGCTCCGTCGGGCTGGTATTGGAAGGTGCTACCTTCCGGGGGGCGTAGGTTGGTGAGGAGCCAGCCCGTCGTTGACCCAAACCTTGTTTGGTGGCGGTCGGGTGGGCCAGTGATGGTGCCGAGGCTTCCATACACCATGAAGGTGGTACGTCACCGTGTCAGCGAGGAGGACGAGCACGTCTGTCGCTACATGGTTGCGTTGGAGGGCAGGTTCGACAATACCTGGCAGGTTCTTCAGGGATCTCACTGGAGCTATGATCCTGTGATGGTTCCTTCTCTTTGGGTGTCCACCGCCCGCGCCGATACCCGTCGGGCGCTACGGTACTAGCTGTATTAGCGATGCTATATGTATGATACCATTCGAGGTGTATTAGTGATAATATTCGACGATGTACGGACACAAGAGATTATGTAGTTTTGCTTATTGAATGCATGCTAATTTGAATAGTAATTTATTTTACGATTCGGTTTTCCTTATTGAATGCTCAAATTGGAAAACTACTCCTACTTTGAATGCTAAAATAGGAGAGCACTATGCAAGGCTTATGCATTCGATTAGTTGATGGCTTATAGGGTTTTTGTTTTTGCAGAAATCTAGGAGCCCCCTCCATCATCCCCGCCGTCATCCCCGTCATCGACCCCCCTCCGACCTCGACATGAGACTAGCCAAATCTCCATGTCAATATGAGTCCTATAAGATATTTTGAAATATTTTTGCTGATATTTTCAACCATTGAAATGTAATGGCCATCAAGTTTGAATGCTCATATGATGTAGATAAAAACATTTATATTTCCGTTTCGGCGAATTTCAGGCGCTCGATATGTCCTTTTTTAGAAAGATAATTAAATGATATTTCTGGTTGACTTTAAGTATGTCGAGTCTCCACCATATATGAGAGGATGAAGAATCCCGACTGTTGTCGTGGGGGTAGCTTCTCCTTCATTCCCGTGTGCTAGAAAATTTGGTGTAATGAACTCGGGAACGAAAGGAGGAGCTACCGTCACCGACGGTGGCAAATGTCAGAGAGGGATCAGTGAGGGAGAGTCTCCACCATATATGAGAGGACGAAGCATCCCGATTGTTGTCGTGGGGCTTGCTTCTCCTTCGTTCCCGTGTGCTAGACAATGTGGTGTAATGCACTCGGGAACGAAAGGAGGAGCTACCATCACCGACGATCGAATATATACACCACGCCCTACTAGGAAAAGGCCTACTAATGGCGCACTGGTTTTGCCTACTAATGGCGCATTACCAGTGCGCCATTAGTAGCACGCCACTAGTATATCTTACTAATGGCGCACCACTGGTGCGCCATTAGTATCTGGTATACTAATGGCGCACCAACTAATGCGCCATTAGTATGTAACACAATGTGCCATTAGTGTGCCTCCCGGGGGGCCATACGTAAGCATGGCTTTGTCATACTAATGGCGCATTCTCTGCTGATGCGCTATTAGTATCCTTTGGCATACTAATGGCGCACCTGGTGGTGATGCGCCATTAGTATGAATATTTGGTTTTTTTTGTTTTTCCTTTTCTGATTTTTGCGCAGGTTACAAAATATATTATTAGACAGAATATAAATTATATTATTAGACAGAATATAGGCAGCAGCACACAGCAACATCAGATTCATCAAATACAATAGAAGATTAGTCTCCGAATACAATTCATCATATTAGTCTCCGAATTCAAAAGACCAAACAAAGATAAAACATTACAAGTCTCAAGACAGCGAGTATCGAGTTTGTCTTCACATTACAAGTCGATATCGATCATCTAAACTACCATCACATAGAAGAGAGCTGTGGTCATCACGATGAGCATCATCGCGATCAAACTGGTCTTCATCCGGTTCCTCCAACGCTCCCTCCTCTCCCCCGCTAGATAGCGGGCGTATTTAGATTCGGCCTCCGCCCTAGTGGTGTACCCTTTGTAACTATTACCGCTGAAACGGTGAACCTGTCTCCGACACTCCTCCCAGTCGTCGTAGACTCCGGGAACCTTACCCTTGTACACGACATACGACGGCATCTCTATGCACAAGCCAAACAACAGACAATACATAAGCAATATGTAAGTATGCAACAAAAGGATCGGAAGAGAAAAGCAAGACATTAATAGCACGATTCATGGTCCTACTATTAAATAGCATCGATTACATCTAAGTTGAACGACTGTCCAAACCAAAGAGATATACGAATTCATTAAAGTATAATTACAACATGAGCCAATCAATGTTTCAGAATTACACATCACTACTTTCGACTCGACTCATCGGACAGGAGCGTGGATGAAGCCGCCGTCTGTCGTGATGGTCATGAAATCGCGGTCGTTGTCACCCTGCATTTGTAGCGTTTCATCTATCTCACTGTTGGACGGTTGACATCTGAGGAAGAACTGCCCCGAGGTATGAAGGACATCTTGATGGATGATGTCCGCAAGATCCGACTGGATGCGAAAGAATTCTTGTCTGAGGTCCGCGTCCTGGACTGCCGACAAGCTCGCGGCCCAATCTTTAAGATTATCTGGTAGCAGAAGGTGATGATGGTCCCTTACGATCGCCCGCATGTGATGGAGGGCGTAGTAGGCATCCTTCTGACCACAAGGCGGCTGCTTGACGCAGCAGAACTTCGTGTTGTGTGAGAACATGTGCTTGCCGTACTTACGAACTGGCCTGGTGAAGGTGCCTCCAGATTTGGCATAGCCGGGGAGAACATCATCAAGAACTTTCTTGACATTTGTGTAGTCTATCTTGGAGTTACGGTTCGGGTCGAAATACGTGGCCATGGAATATTTCGGGCTTAAGAGGATGAGTGTGCAACGTGTGTCACTGCACAGAACACGGAATGTTAGAAAAAAAAAGAACGATCGAAATCTAAGAAATCATATGTTACGGGGCGGTTAAGGGATGACTTACTCGGGAAAGTAAGGCACAAGGAAGTTATCCTTATCTGCGTTTGCCAGAATGACGCCTTCAAGGTGTGAACTCGCAACTTGGCGGTCCCCAGCGCTGCTCAAGTGCTTGGCACGCATGTAGAAGGGGTCGACTATCACGATGTACGGGGTCTTGTCTCTAATGATCCGCATCTCCATACTCAGCGAAAACAACCGAACGAAGGTGTAGTGCAGCGGATGAAGAGGTTAAACATAGCAAAGATGTCATCAAACCGTAGGACGATCGTACCCCTGATGTCGCCATCCACAAAGCCCTTGCCCTCTGGCACCTTGGCCACGAAAACCGGGTATGCCACATCCTTCTCTCTGAGACGCCGCTTCTCCAAAGAAAGAACACTGTCGTGCAGACTCCGCATAGCACCGGTTGCAGCATTCAGCATATCTGGCGGTAGCATCGCCCTACCCGCCACATGCACCCTCCTCGAGATATCCTTAGGTGAAGGTGGCCCGTCCTGAGCACGGATCAAACTCGGTGCCGGCTGGCTCGCACCGGCGCCCTTGTTAGTCTTTTGTTTCCGTCCCTTCTTCTTGATGAACTGTAATGGGACCGAGTTCTGCTCACAGACCGCCTTCTTGAGCGTGTTGGGGCTGATAATATTTCGCACCTCAGCTATCTGAGGCTCGGTGAAGGCGGGAGCTGGAGGCGTGTCCTGAGAACTGAACGCCAGACGACGCCTGTTGCAATTGGATTTCTCCACCGTACCAGCTAGATCGCGATCGTCTTGGTTGGGTTCTTGAGAAAGAGGCCCGCAGAACTCGTGAGCGTACCCATGTTCGGCAAAGTACTTATCAACTTTGGTAAATGTACCGTCGTCGTTGTCGTCGCCGTCCGGATCCTGTGCCATAGGGCTGTCCAGATCCTGTGCCATAGGGATGTCCGGCAGGTCCGGTAGCGTTGCGGCGTTCTTGCCATGGCTTGGCGCCGGCACGACTGGCGGTCTTGTCTGTGGGGTGGTGTCCCCTGCCCCCAAACGAATCTATCTCTTCGGCCAAAGCAGGGGCCAGTTTACGCAGGTGATGAGGGTCATCTCATCTTCTTCGTCGGCCCGAGCGGGTTGAATCAGAGGTAACAGCTCGTGGCAGCCTGGCTGCACCTGAACCACTTCAACCCTATACATTGTGGGTGGCATCGAATTACCGTGGAACATGGGGTTGCCCGGTTGAACGATTCTGCCCTTGGCGACATCGACCAACTCGGCGTCCACGAAGTGCAGGAGACTGCAAGGAACGTCGGCGGTGCCCTGCGAAAACATGTACAGGGCGTCAGGGATGCCCAGTCAAAGGCAAGGAGATGAAGTCATCGGTCGAGAGGCTTAGTTACCGTGATGCCGTCGAGCTCGGCTAATGTCGAGGCACCGCCAACGGCGGGCGTGCAACTGACGGAGGAGGCGCTTGCTGGCGAGGTGCCGGCCGGCGTACACCCGGGTGCATTAAGATCCAATGCCCGTGCCGGCGCCGGAGACACGAATACCGCCTCCGCCGGAGACACCAATGGCGCCGCCGCCGGAGACACCAATGGCGCCGCCTGCGCGCTGTGCGAGTTGCTGGCCGTGAAGCTGGGAACCGGGGGAGGCTCCTGTTGGCCGCCCGCAATCCACGTCGTCAGCCCATGAATCAACGTAGGCACCATGGCGTTGAGCGTCGTTCCAAGTTGTTGTTGCACTTGCTCTTGGACAAGCTCCGGAATCCGTGCCACTTGTGCCTTGAGTTGTTCAACCTCGCGCGTCTGGCTTTCCGAGCTGGTCTTTTTCTCCTTCCGCACACCAGCGGTATAGTATGACCCCCATTTTGTGGACAAGCCTTTGCCGGCCACACGACCAGCTGACGTCGGCTTAGTGAGCTTATCCTTGTTTTTCATTACGTTCAACGCCCTATTTAAAGGGGTGTCAAAAGGGGAGCTCTTAGACGACCCCGCGCTACTGCTTTCAGTGTCCTGCGAAAGGAACGTGAACCATTTAGAAATATTGGGGATTAATTAGAGTGCAACCATATGGAGCTAATTACGCGGGGGTGTATTTCTTACCAGAAGAAGCTCAAGCGCCCCGGTCTTCGGATCCGTGGTAAGCTCCTTTGTTATCGGGTCCTTCTTGTACCGGGCCCTGACATAGTTCCTGGTCTGCTTGTCACCGCTGTATTTCTCGAAGCGGAGCGGTAGGCCTTGCTCGGCACGCTTCGTGCCCTCCTTGTCCCATATAGGCTCCGCCACTCTGTAACCGCCGGGACCGAGTTTGTGTTCCCCTAAGTTCAACTCCCGCATTTCTTTCCCCCACTGACTTGATTCGGAGGTTGCACTGCTCTCGCACTTGATCTTGAACTCCTTGTACTCATCTTCGCTCATCAAAGGATATTTCGCCTTGATCTTCTCATAACTATCACCTTTATCAATCATTCTCTTCACCGCGCTTTTCCAAGTAGACAGGGCCGTGCTCATCTTCGTGAGGGCGGCACTGTTCACTTTATTCCCTGAGAGGCGTGTGTTTTCAAATTCGGCGGGGAACTTGTATCGTTCATGCAGCTTCGTGAAGAGGAGGTTGCGCAAATTCCCTCGGTCCTTATGCCTAAGGTTCTCGGTGTTGATCGAGACGGTGCTCTGGAGAATGCACCCGAGCTGAAGCGAGTACCCCTTGACTATATGTTTGGGCTCCGTTGGATTCCCGTCGGAGTCCACTTGAGTGAATTCCTTCTTGAGGGTGCGGAGCGCATTCGGGCGCCGGTCCTTCCTTTGCTTCTTCGGTTGGCTGCCATCTGTGTGTGCGCCGCCATCATCAGTGGTGGCATCCTCGGTGGCACCATCAGTGGTCTCATCCCCGACGCCACTAGGGGTTGTGTAATCAGGATCGGTGTCTTCCGCGACATCCTCATAGCGGTGAGGTTGTTCCTCAATCTCCTGGGACAGCTCCTAGAATTGCTTGCCGCCAGAACCACCGGCCTCATCGTTGTGGGCCATGTTTCGCTCTAAATAGGAAAAAAGTTTGGTAAAAAAGTTGGTTATTGTCAAGGAACAAGATCATGGTCTCATCATTTAGGGTTTGTCGACACCGAGGCACCCTAAAAGCCTAAGCTTTCATCATTTAGGGTTTGTCGACGCCGAGGCACCCTAAAAGCCTAAGCGTACATCATTTAGGTTCTCATCGACACCGAGGCATCCGGGGCAGCCAAGTTAAGTTTTCATCATTTAGGGTTTATCGATGCCGAGGCACCCTAGGTTGGGCCTAATCACTAGGCACTAATCACTTGGCTCTATTGCCACCTATGTTGGGTTTATCATCTAGGGTTTATCGATGCTAAGGAGAATTCTAAGTTGGGCCTAATCACTTGGCTCCATTGCCACCTATGGTTTAATGTAGGAAGAATAAAGGGGCAGTTGATCCTACTTAATTAAGTACTAAGATACCCCGGCCCATGCATTATCGCAAGTACCCCATATGTCCTATTTTTAGCAAAGTCATGCTAAAATTCACGGAAAATTTCAGCATGACCTTTGCTGAAAATAGGACATATGGAGTACCCGAATTTGCCGGAACGGAAGTTAATCTACATTCCGGCAAACTCAAGGGCCTCTCGGGGTACCTGCAAATTCATCACGACACGATGGTCGGTGACAAAACCCAGCAAACTAGCACCACAATGTTCCTCTACTTTCATATGGATGAAAAGGCCACAGACCATATGGTCCTCTGCTTTCATATGGACAAAAACCAGCTCAACTTATGTGAGCTTCCATTCCAGATCTAATAGCAGCAAGTTGTTCACTTGTAGCTCAACTTATGTGAGCTGCCTTCAAGAAAATAAATCTGCAGTGGCACATCTGCTCTCTGAATACATTGGCAAGAAACAAAACAACACCTAGTACCATCCATCTACTATGGCCGTATCATGCAGTTTAACTAAGCACTAACAGGTAATTATATAACAGAAAACTTGGCGCGTACGTGTCACTTAGCTTGGACAAGCAACATACCTCGTCCTCTTGGTTAGTCCAAACAAGCTGTATGCTGAGCCTCAACTCACCACCTGCACATTTTACAGCACCCATGAAATGAAAAAGTAAACATAATTGTCAACCAACAAAACCAAAACACAAACATGACTTCAAATTTTCACGATCAGGAAGAAAAACAGGGTTTTCAACTACTATATTCAGTTTCATGGCATCAGTTGAACAGTTGAAAAAGAACAAGCTTCATTTAAATATCTTGCTGCTAACAAACATAACTAATGTCAGTACTCAAAAAATAGAGTGACCACACAGGGAACAAATAAACTATTCACTTTTTATTTCTTCAGAATTGGACCAGACAGAGAACAACTCCTTGGAAGCAAACTTATATGAAAAGGTTCAGCAACTTGAAATGTAACTCTTATATGAAAATCTTCTGTATGATCAAGTAAGCAGAGCACATGTATATACCTGTATCACTGTCTTGGAGCCAACAAACGCCTCAATTTTTCTCCAACCGTGATCGAACCTGATCGCCTATGCTTCTTCTTTCACTCTCCTGCATAAAGTTATTGTTACTACCTGGGAGGGATTATATGCTTGTTTACCACTACTAATACCATTTTCTAATATAATCTTCATTCTCCTGCTATTTCTTTTCTTACAAGTGTTGATGCCATAGTGTCTCAGGTTCTTCCTAGTTAAAACATGTGATTTTGAGAAGGAATTTGCCCAATTTTCGCAGGGAGACAAAACTTAGCTAAAAATTTGATATAACAAGTAGTCCATGAAATTATATTTCCTCTAGGCAAAGTAGAAGATATTGTTTTGTTTTTCCTCTAAGGTAAAGGAAATAGCCATCACTTTGAAGTGTCTAATAGATGAAATAATGCATGAGTTAGAAAGATATGTGCAAGTGTCTGAAGGCATCCTGTGAAGCAGAGCTTCCAAATTGATCTTCTTGAAACATTGTTACTAAGTAAGGCTTAATTTCGTATTTCTGCAAACTAAGGTAAACCAATTATTACATGCATAAATTTCTCATTTGGAGAAGCCAAGTATCAAAGGTTTCGAACCATGAGAATTTATTGCATTTTTCGGTGACAACACGGCTAGGAAAAAAAGACTCTGATACAGAGACTAATGACGCGATGCCCCCTCCATTAGAGGCATTATTACAAACACCTATCAAGCACAATCCTTTCACATGTAAACTTGAGCATGCTCTGGAAAAATCACGCAGCAAGCAAAAAATTGAACAGAGGATGCAAGAGGAAGGAGGGAGAGGGGATGAGGGAAGAGGGAGGAAGGACGAAGGAGTGGTGGCTACCTGCCTACGGACTGGTCGCCGGCGTAGCTCCGAGCGGCAGCGTTGCTGGGTAGGAGCGCCTGCTCCAGGGAGGGGGGAGCCGCTGGTGGGAGCGGCTGCTTGATGGAGGGAGGCGCTGCTGGGGTCCTGTACCGGAGGCGGGGCAGCAGAGGGTTCGGCCGGATGGGCGCGCCGCGGCGGTGGGCCGGCAGCGGTGCCGGCGGCTAGGAACCCTAGCTGTCGTGCTCGGGAGGGAGGTTGACGTAGGCGGGGCCGCGGGGGGAGGGGACGGCGAGGGCGCGGGCGCGGGCGGAGGGGGGACGGTGAGGGAGGTGGTCGGGTGCGGCGGGGGAAGCGAGCACGGCCGGGGACGGCGAGCACGGGGGAAGTGGTGGGCGGTGGTGGTCAGGCGCTGGTGAGACGAGGCAGGGGAGGGATTAGAGAGAAATGGAGATTGGGGATTTTAGTGTGGGGGGAGGCTTAGCAATGGCGCACCATCCAGGGGTGCGCCATAAGTACATCCATAGGAATGGCGCACCACCGAGGGGTGCGCCATAAGTAATTTAATCTAGCCCGACTTGTCAGGTTATATACAACCTAACCCTATCTACAACAGACCCCGCCCACTAGCCCGACTGGTCAATACACAGCACACACACCAGGAGGTCCTGGGTTCGATTCCCAGGCTCCCCAATATTTTTTATGCATTTTAAATCCTATTTGATATTTATTTGTGTTTAAAGATGTTCAAACTTGTTTAAATCATAACAGTTATATTTTTTTATAAAAACAGTAATAACCCCCCAGGGGTGCGGGGGGCCGGGTGCTCGTCGGCGGCGGTGGAGCGGGGGAGGGTTGCGGTGGGTCGTTGGCGGCGGTGGAGCTAGCTAGCGGGGGAGGGTGCGGGTGGGATCGAGATCAAGATGGAGGGGGAATCGAGATCGAGATGGAGGGGGATCGAGATCAAGTGTCCTCATGAATTCAAAAAGTGCCCATGAAATTTAAAAATATTCATGATATCAAAAAGTGCCCATGAAATACAATCGAGAAATGAATACTACGATTTAAATACAATCGATCTTAGCTAGCTATCTGTTCACAATCTTCTTGCCCTTCTTTTTTGCAAATGGAGTTCTTCTGTGGAACGAACGTCCTTTAGGTAGGTTGGTCCTGCTTCTTCTTGTGGTGTGTGCTGCTACTTCATCATCGTCGTCATGTTCGATCTTCGGGTCGCCGTACTTGTCGAAGTCTTGCTCATTGGCTACTCCATCCATTCCGATGATCTTCCTTTTGCCTCTCCTCACGACAACACGACTGGGCTTTGACGGGTCGGTAATGAAGAAGCATTGGTCCACTTGGCAAGCCAGTACCCATGGCTCATTTTTCGCGGTGACATTTGCGCCCGCGGTCTTGGATTTGGCTTCGGGTATAACCATGGTGGTGAAATACCGGTCTTCTTTTAGGACGCTCTTGGCCCATCTGACATGGAACATCGGGACCTTCTCTCCAGCATAGCTCAGCTCCCAGATCTCCTCGATCCTTCCGTAGTATCTGTCCTTGTCGTTGCCGGTGTAGGATTCCATCGTTACCCCGGAGTTATGATAACCATCGCTCTTCATGTCCTTGTCCTCGGTGTAGAATGTGTGGCCGTTGATATCGTACGCCTCATAGGTCATTAGGTTGTGCTCGACGCCCTGTGACAAGGCGAATATGAGTTGTTCTTCCGCGGAAGAATCCTCATGTAAAGGGTATGACAGAATCTTCTGCTTGAACCAACGCGTGAAACATGAGTTGTGCTCTTTGAGTATATCTCCGTCCGTCCTCTGTTGGCCTTGGTCATTGTACGTCTTCTCAATAAAGGTTTTGTGTTCTACCACCCAAGGATCGACCACGTCTATGTGTTGTAGCGCGACTAGGTTTGCTCTTTCAAAGTCGGCGAGTCGACCCTCGAAGTCGACATGCATTTCGCGAGGACCCTCACGGTGACCCCATCCAGCGAGCCTGCCGAGGTGCCTATTGACGGGCAGACCAACGGGGTTCTCGATGCCTAGATAATTCGTGCAGTAGGAGATGCACTCTTCGGTCAGAAAGCCCCTGGCTATACTTCCCTCTGGACGTGACATTTTGCGAACGTATCCTTTGATGACACCATTCATCCTTTCGAACGGCATCATGCTGTACAAGAACGTCAGCCCGAGTTGGATGATATCCTCCACGATATGGACCAGCAGATGCACCATAACGTCGAAGAATGCGGGCGGGAAGTACATCTCAAGCTCGCATAGTATCACCACGATCTCTTCCTGTAGCCTTCTGAGTTGCCTCACGCCAATCGACTTCCGAGAGATGACGTTGAAAAAGTTGCATAGGCCAAATAGCGTTTCATGGACGCGCGCGTCCATGATCCCACGGATTGCAACTGGAAGTATCTGCGTCATCAGCACGTGACAGTTGTGAGACTTCATCCCGCTGAACTTCTGCTTCGCTGGGTCTAGGTATCTTCTTATCTTCCCCGCGTAACCGTAAGGAAGTTTTACTCCTAGGAGGCAGGTGAAAAACTGCTCGATCTCCTCCTGACTTAGAGTGAAGCACGCGGGAGGTGTTGGGGAACGTAGTAATTTCAAAAAAAAATTTCCTACGCACACGCAAGATCATGGTGATGCATAGCAACGAGCGGGGAGAGTGTTTGTCTACGTACCCTCGTAGACCGAAGCGGAAGCGTTGACACAACATAGAGGAAGTAGTCGTACGTTCTCCTCGCGATCCAATCGATCCCAGCACCGTTACTCCGGCACCTCCGAGTTTTAGCACACGTACAGCTCGATGACGATCCCCGGGCTCCGATCCAGCAAAGCGTCGAGGAAGAGTTCCGTCAGCACGACGGCGTGGTGACGATCTTGATGTGTTACCGGCGCAGGGCTTCGCCTAAGCACTGCAACAATATGATCGAGGTGGAATTTGGTGGAAGGGGGCACCGCACACGGCTAAGGAACGATCCGTAGATCAACTTGTGTGTCTTTGGGGTGCCCCCTGCCCCCATATATAAAGGAGCCAAGGGGGAGGGGCTGGCCGGCCAAGCTAGGCGCGCCAGGAGAGTCCTACTCCCTCTGGGAGTAGGATTCCCCCCCCCCAATCCTAGTTGGACTAGGATTCTCCAAGGGGGAGAGAGAAGGAGAGGGGGGCGCCCACCTCTCCTAGTCCTAATAGGACTAGGGGAAGGGTGGAGGCGCGCAGCCCCTAGGGCTGCCCTCTCACTTCTCCTCCAAGGCCCATGTTGGCCCATTATGCTCCCGGGGGGTTCCGGTAACCCTCCCGGTATTCCGGTAAAATCCTGATTTTACCTGGAATGCATCCGATGTCCAAACATAGGCTTCCAATATATCATTCTTTACGTCTCGACCATTTCGAGACTCCTCGTCATGTCCGTGATCACATCCGGGACTCCAAACTCCTTCGGTACATCAAAATGCATAAACTCATAATAACTGTCATCGTAACCTTAAGCGTGCGGACCCTACGGTTCGAGAACAATGTATACATGACCGAGACACGTTTCCGGTCAATAACCAACAGCGGGACCTGGATGCCCATATTGGCTCCTACATATTCTACGAAGATCTTTTATCGGTCAGACCGCATAACAACATACGTTTGTTCCCTTTGTCATCGGTATGTTACTTGCCCGAGATTCGATCGTCGGTATCCAATACCTAGTTCAATCTCGTTACCGGCAAGTCTCTTTTCTCGTTCCGTAATACATCATATCGCAACTAACTCATTGGTTGCAATGCTTGCAAGGCTTATGTGATGTGTATTACCGAGAAGGCCCTGAGATACCTCTCCGACAATCGGAGTGACAAATCCTAATCTCGAAATATGCCAACCCAACATGTACCTTCGGAGACACCTGTAGAGCACCTTTATAATCACCCAGTTACGTTGTGACGTTTGGTAGCACACAAAGTGTTCCTATGGTAAACGGGAGTTGCATATTCTCATAGTTAAAGGAACATGTATAAGTCATGGATAAAAGCAATAGCAACATACTAAACGATCGGGTGCTATGCTAATGGAATGGGTCATGTCAATCAGATCATTCAACTAATGATGTGATCTCGTTAATCAAATAACAACTCTTTGTTCATGGCTAGGAAACATAACCATCTTTGATTAATGAGCTAGTCAAGTAGAGGCATACTAGTGACACTCTGCTTGTCTATGTATTCACACATGTATTATGTTTCCAGTTAATACAATTCTAGCGTGAATAATAAACATTTATCATGATATAAGGAAATAAATAATAACTTTATTATTGCCTCTAGGGCATATTTCCTTCAGTCTCCCACTTGCACTAGAGTCAATAATCTAGATTACAAAGTAATGATTCTAACACCCATGGAGTCTCGGTGCTGATCATGTTTTTCTCGTGGAAGAGGCTTAGTCAACGGGTCTGCAATATTCAGCTCCGTATGTATCTTGCATATCTCTATGTCTCCCACCTGGACCAAATCCCGGATGGAGTTGAAGCGTCTCTTGATGTGTTTGGTTCTTTTGTGAAATCTGGATTCCTTTGCCAAGGCAATTGCACCAGTATTGTCACAAAAGATTTTCATTGGACCCGATACGCTAGGTACAACACCTAGATCGGATATGAACTCTTTCATCCAGACTCCTTCATTAGCTGCTTCCGAAGCGGCTATGTACTCAGCTTCACATGTAGATCCCGCCACGACGCTTTGTTTAGAACTGCACCAACTGACAGCTCCACCGTTTAATGTAAATACGTATCCGGTTTGCGATTTAGAATCGTCCGGATCAGTGTCAAAGCTTGCATCGACATAACCGTTTACGACGAGCTCTTTGTCACCTCCATAAATGAGAAACATATCCTTAGTCCTTCTTAAGTACTTAAGGATGTTCTTGACCGCTGTCCAGTGATCCACTCCTGGATTACTTTGGTACCTTCCTGCTAAACTCACAGCAAGGCACACATCAGGTCTGGTACACAGCATTGCATACATGATAGAGCCTATGGCTGAAGCATAGGGAACATTTTTCATTTCCTCTCTATCTTCTGCGGTGGTCGGGCATTGAGTCTTACTCAACTTCACACCTTGTGCCACATGCAAGAACCCTTTCTTTGCCTGATCCATTTTGAACTTTTTCAAAACTTTGTCAAGGTATGTGCTTTGTGAAAGTCCTATTAAGCGTTTTGATCTATCTCTATAGATCTTAATGCCCAATATATAAGCAGCTTCACCGAGGTCTTTCATTGAAAAACTCTTATTCAAGTATCCCTTTATGCTATCCAGAAATTCTATATTATTTCTGATCAGCAATATGTCATCCACATATAATATCAGAAATGCTACAGAGCTCCCACTCACTTTCTTGTAAATACAGGCTTCTCCAAAAGTCTGTATAAATCCATATGCTTTGATCACACTATCAAAGCGTTTATTCCAACTCCGAGAAGCTTGCACCAGTCCATAAATGGATCGCTGGAGCTTGCACACTTTGTTAGCTCCCTTCGGATCGACAAAACCTTCTGGTTGCATCATATACAACTCTTCTTCCAGAAATCCATTCAGGAATGCAGTTTTGACATCCATTTGCCAAATTTCATAATCATAAAATGCGGCAATTGCTAACATGATTCGGACAGACTTAAGCATCGCTACAGGTGAGAAAGTCTCATCGTAGTCAATTCCTTGAACTTGTCGAAAACCTTTTGCAACAAGTCGAGCTTTATAGACAGTAACATTACCATCAGCGTCAGTCTTCTTCTTAAAAATCCATTTATTCTCAATTGCTTGCCGATCATCGGGCAAGTCAACCAAAGTCCACACTTTGTTTTCATACATGGATCCCATCTCAGATTTCATGGCCTCACGCCACTTTGCGGAATCTGGGCTCACCATCGCTTCTTCATAGTTCGTAGGTTCACCATGGTCTAGTAACATGACTTCCAAAATAGGATTACCGTACCACTCTGGTGCGGATCTTACTCTGGTTGATCTACGAAGTTCAGCAGAAACTTGATCTGAAGTTTCATGATCATTATCATTAGCTTCCTCCCTATTTGATGTAGGTGTCACAGAAACAGATTTCTGTGATGTACTACTTCTCAATAAGGGAGCAGATACTGTTATCTCATCAAGTTCTACTTTCCTCCCACTCACTTCTTTCGAGAGAAACTCCTTCTCTAGAAAGTTTCCGACTTTAGCAACAAAAATTTTGCCTTCGGATCTGTGATAGAAGGTATACCCAATAGTCTCTTTTGGGTATCCTATGAAGACACATTTCTCCGATTTGGGTTCGAGCTTATCAGGTTGAAGCTTTTTCACATAAGCATCGCAGCCCCAAACTTTAAGAAACGACAACTTTGGTTTCTTGCCAAACCACAGTTCATAAGGCGTCGTCTCAACGGATTTTGATGGTGCCCTATTTAACGTGAATGCGGCCGTCTCTAGAGCATAACCCCAAAAAGATAGCGGTAAATCGGTAAGAGACATCATAGATCGCACCATATCCAGTAGAGTACGATTACGACGTTCGGACACACCATTACGTTGTGGTGTTCCGGGTGGCGTGAGTTGCGAAACTATTCCGCATTGTTTCAAATGTAGACCAAACTCGTAACTCAAATATTCTCCTCCACGATCAGATCGTAGAAACTTTATTTTCTTGTTACGATGATTTTCCACTTCACTCTGAAATTCTTTGAACTTTTCAAATGTTTCAGACTTGTGTTTCATTAAGTAGATATACCCATATCTGCTTAAATCATCAGTGAAGGTGAGAAAATAACGATATCCGCCACGAGCCTCCACATTCATTGGACCACATACATCAGTATGTATGATTTCCAATAAATCTGTTGCTCTCTCCACAGTACCGGAGAACGGTGTTTTAGTCATCTTGCCCATAAGGCACGGTTCGCAAGTGCCAAGTGATTCATAATCAAGTGACTCCAAAAGTCCATCAGTATGGAGTTTCTTCATGCGCTTTACACCGATATGACCTAAACGGCAGTGCCACAAATAAGTTGCACTATCATTATCAACTCTGTATCTTTTGGCTTCAACATTATGAATATGTGTATTACTACTATCGAGATTAAGTAAGAACAAACCACTCTTTAATGGCGCGTGACCATAAAAGATATTACTCATATAAATAGAACAACCATTATTCTCTGATTTAAATGAATAACCGTCTCGCATCAAACAAGATCCAGATATAATGTTCATGCTCAACGCTGGTACTAAATAACAATTATTTAGATCTAATATTAATCCCGAAGGTAGATGTAGAGGTAGCGTGCCGACCGCGATCACATCGACTTTGGAACCATTTCCCACGCGCATCGTCACCTCGTCCTTAGCCAATCTTCGCTTAATCCGTAGCCCCTGTTTTGAGTTGCAAATATTAGCAACAGAACCAGTATCAAATACCCAGGTGCTACTGCGAGAATTAGTAAGGTACACATCAATAACATGTATATCATATATACCTTTGTTAACCTTGCCATCCTTCTTATCCGCCAAATACTTGGGGCAGTTCCGCTTCCAGTGACCAGTCTGCTTGCAATAGAAGCACTCAGTTTCAGGCTTAGGTCCAGACTTGGGTTTCTTCTCTTGAGTAGCAACTTGCTTGCTGTTCTTTTTGAAGTTCCCCTTTTTCTTCCCTTTGCCCTTTTTCTTGAAACTAGTGGTTTTGTTAACCATCAACACTTGATGCTCCTTTTTGATTTCTACCTCCGCGGCTTTTAGCATCGCGAAGAGCTCGGGCATAGTTTTGGTCATCCCTTGCATATTATAGTTCATCACGAAGCTCTTGTAGCTTGGTGGCAGTGATTGGAGAATTCTGTCAATGACGCAATCATCCGGAAGATTAACTCCCAGTTGAATCAAGTGATTGTTATACCCAGACATTCTGAGTATATGCTCACTGACAGAACCATTCTCCTCCATTTTACAGCTATAGAACTTATTGGAGACTTCATATCTCTCAATCCGGGCATTTGCTTGAAATATTAACTTCAACTCCTGGAACATCTCATATGCTCCATGGTGTTCAAAACGTCGTTGAAGTCCCGGTTCTAAGCCGTAAAGCATGGCACACTGAACTATAGAGTAGTCATCAGCTTTGCTTTGCCAGACGTTCAAAACATCTGGCGTAGCTCTTGCACCAGGCCTGGCACCCAGCGGTGCTTCCAGGACGTAATTCTTCTGTGCAGCAATGAGGATAATCCTCAAGTTACGGACCCAGTCCGTGTAATTGCTACCATCATCTTTCAACTTTGCTTTCTCAAGGAACGCATTAAAATTCAACGGAACAACAGCACGAGCCATCTATCTACACAACATAGACAAGCAAGATACTATCAGGTACTAAGTTCATGATAAATTAAAGTTCAATTAATCATATTACTTAAGAACTCCCACTTAGATAGACATCTCTCTAATCCTCTAAGTGATCACGTGATCCAAATCAACTAAACCATGTCCGATCATCACGTGAGATGGAGTAGTTTCAATGGTGAACATCATTTATGTTGATCATATCTACTATATGATTCACGCTCGACCTTTCGGTCTCTGTGTTCCGAGGCCATATCTGTATATGCTAGGCTCGTCAAGTTAAACCTGAGTATTCCGCGTGTGCAACTGTTTTGCACCCGTTGTATTTGAACGTAGAGCCTATCACACCCGATCATCACGTGGTGTCTCAGCACGAAGAACTTTCGCAACGGTGCATACTCAGGGAGAACACTTCTTGATAATTTAGTGAGAGATCATCTTATAATGCTACCGTCAATCAAAGCAAGATAAGATGCATAAAAAGGATAAACATCACATGCAATCAATATAAGTGATATGATATGGCCATCATCATCTTGTGCTTGTGATCTCCATCTTCGAAGCACCGTCATGATCACCATCGTCACCGGCGCGACACCTTGATCTTCATCGCAGCATCGTTGTCGTCTCGCTAATCTTATGCTTCTACGACTATCACTACCGTTTAGCAATAAAGTAAAGCATTACATCGCGATTGCATTGCATACAATAAAGCGACAACCATATGGCTCCTGCCAGTTGCCGATAACTCGGTTACAAAACATGATCATCTCATACAATAAAATTTAGCATCACGTCTTGACCATATCACATCACAACATGCCCTGCAAAAACAAGTTAGACGTCCTCTACTTTGTTGTTGCAAGTTTTACGTGGCTGCTACGGGCTTTAAGCAAGAACTCATCTTACCTACGCATCAAAACCACAACGATAGTTTGTCAAATAGACTCCGTTTTAACCTTCTCAAGGACCGGGCGTAGCCACACTCGGTTCAACTAAAGTTGGAGAGACAGTCTTCCGCAAGCCATCTATGTGCAAAGCACGTCGAGGGAACCGGTCTCGCGTAAGCGTACGCGTAAGGTTGGTCCGGATCGTCTTGTCCAACAATACCGCTGAACCAAAGTATGACATGCTGGTAGGCAGTATGACTTGTATCGTCCACAACTCACTTGTGTTCTACTCGTGCAAATAACATCAAACCATAAAAACCTAGGCTCGGATGCCACTGTTGGGGAACGTAGTAATTTCAAAAAAAAAATTCCTACGCACACGCAAGATCATGGTGATGCATAGCAACGAGCGGGGAGAGTGTTTGTCTACGTACCCTCGTAGACCGAAGCGGAAGCGTTGACACAACGTAGAGGAAGTAGTCGTACGTTCTCCTCGCGATCCAACTGATCCCAGCACCGTTACTCCGGCACCTCCGAGTTTTAGCACACGTACAGCTCGATGACGATCCCCGGGCTCCGATCCAGCAAAGCGTCGAGGAAGAGTTCCGTCAGCACGACGGCGTGGTGACGATCTTGATGTGTTACCGGCGCAGGGCTTCGCCTAAGCACTGCAACAATATGATCGAGGTGGAATTTGGTGGAAGGGGGCACCGCACACGGCTAAGGAACGATCCGTAGATCAACTTGTGTGTCTTTGGGGTGCCCCCTGCCCCCGTATATAAAGGAGCCAAGGGGGAGGGGCTGGCCGTCCAAGCTAGGCGCGCCAGGAGAGTCCTACTCCCTCTGGGAGTAGGATTCCCCCCCCCCCAATCCTAGTTGGACTAGGATTCTCCAAGGGGGAGAGAGAAGGAGAGGGGGGCGCCCACCTCTCCTAGTCCTAATAGGACTAGGGGAAGGGTGGAGGCGCGCAGCCCCTAGGGCTGCCCTCTCACTTCTCCTCCAAGGCCCATGTTGGCCCATTATGCTCCCGGGGGGTTCCGGTAACCCTCCCGGTATTCCGGTAAAATCCTGATTTTACCTGGAATGCATCCGATGTCCAAACATAGGCTTCCAATATATCATTCTTTACGTCTCGACCATTTCGAGACACCTCGTCATGTCCGTGATCACATCCGGGACTCCGAACTCCTTCGGTACATCAAAATGCATAAACTCATAATAACTGTCATCGTAACCTTAAGCGTGCGGACCCTACGGTTCGAGAACAATGTAGACATGACCGAGACACGTTTCCGGTCAATAACCAACAGCGGGACCTGGATGCCCATATTGGCTCCTACATATTCTACGAAGATCTTTTATCGGTCAGACCGCATAACAACATACGTTTGTTCCCTTTGTCATCGGTATGTTACTTGCCCGAGATTCGATCGTCGGTATCCAATACCTAGTTCAATCTCGTTACCGGCAAGTCTCTTTTCTCGTTCCGTAATACATCATCTCGCAACTAACTCATTGGTTGCAATGCTTGCAAGGCTTATGTGATGTGTATTACCGAGAAGGCCCTGAGATACCTCTCCGACAATCGGAGTGACAAATCCTAATCTCGAAATATGCCAACCCAACATGTACCTTCAGAGACACCTGTAGAGCACATTTATAATCACCCAGTTACGTTGTGACGTTTGGTAGCACACAAAGTGTTCCTATGGTAAACGGGAGTTGCATATTCTCATAGTTAAAGGAACATGTATAAGTCATGGATAAAAGCAATAGCAACATACTAAACGATCGGGTGCTATGCTAATGGAATGGGTCATGTCAATCAGATCATTCAACTAATGATGTGATCTCGTTAATCAAATAACAACTCTTTGTTCATGGCTAGGAAACATAACCATCTTTGATTAATGAGCTAGTCAAGTAGAGGCATACTAGTGACACTCTGCTTGTCTATGTATTCACACATGTATTATGTTTCCAGTTAATACAATTCTAGCATGAATAATAAACATTTATCATGATATAAGGAAATAAATAATAACTTTATTATTGCCTCTAGGGCATATTTCCTTCAGGAGGGTAGTCATTTCCGGTCTTCTTGGCCTTTTTGCCTTTGCAACGACTTTCTGTGTCCTGCTTCGCCTCATCATCATCATCATTATTAGCGTGAAGCTCCTGCCTGATGCCCATTGATTTCAAGTCTGCCCTTGCTTTCGGCCCATCCTTGGTCCTCTCTGGCATGTTGAGCAGGGTACCAAGCAGACTCTCGCACACGTTCTTCGTGATATGCATGACATAAAGGCTATGAGGCACACGGTGGATCTTCCAGTACGGCAAGTCCCAGAAAACAGACCTCGTTTTCCATACCTTCAGCAGCAGCTCTGGCGCCTTTTGCTTCTTTCCCGACAGTGGGCAGTCTTTCCAATTTTTCAACAGCTCGTGTATTTCCTCGCCGCTCCTCGTACACGGGCGTTTTCGGGGTTCAGTTTCACCATCGAACAGATCCTTGCGTTTCCTCCACGGGTCATTGTCGCGAAGCCACCTTCGATGTCCCATGAACACGGTTTTCGAAGACCCGGGATCTCTATCTAGCTGGCGATACATTGTGTCATCCATGCACCTTACACATCCAGAAAATCCGTGGACTACCTGGCCCGCAAGATATCCGTAACCGAGATAGTCGTGCACCGTCGTGAGCAGTGCGGCTCTCATAGGGAAATATTCTTTCTCTGTGGCGTCCCACGTTTTGGCTGGCGTTTTCCACAGCGTGTCTAGCTCCTCTTTCAGCAGCCCCAGATACAGATTGATGTCGTTCCCTGGTTGTTTCGGCCTTTCAATTAGCATACTCATGTGAATGTACTTCCTCTTCATGCACAACCAGGGGGAAGGTTGTACATCCACACAAACACAGGCTAGGTGCTATGTGTGCTTCTCTGGCTGCCAAACGGATTGACTCCATCGGTGCTCGCGCCCAGCACGATGTTCCTTGGATCCTTCCCAAATTCTGGGTATTCGAAGTTCAACGCTTGCCACTGGCTCGCATCCTTAGGGTGACTCAGCATCTTGTCTTTTTTATTTATCTCCGGATCATTTCTGTCATCTTCCCACTTCTTCTCCTCCCTATCCGCGTGCCAACGGAGGATCTTTGCTACCTTAGGGTCCGCGAAATACCGCTGCAGACGAGGAGTGATCGTAAAGTACCACACCGATTTTCGAGGAGCTTTCTTCCTCTTCTTGTATCGAGTGACACCGCAAACCGGACATATGGTAGACTCCGCGTGCTCGTCCCGAGAAATGATACAATTGTTCATGCACACATGGTATTTCACATGCGGTAAATCCAGAGGACACACGATTTTCTTCGCCTCCTCGAAACTGGTCGGGCACTTGTTCCCCTTGGGAAGACGTTCGTGCCAGAATGACATGTTCTCGTCAAAGCATGCGTCGGTCATTTTCTGTTTTACCTTCATCTCCAGAGCCATGAGCGTTACTTTCAGGCGGGTATCCTCGGGCCTGCATCCTTCATACAATGGAGTAACCGCGTCTATCTCCAGTTGATGCAGCTTGGCTTTCTCTCGGGCGGCAACTCTTGCATTATCCGTATGCTTGAGAAGCAGCTCTTGAATATGAGGGTCCTGCACCCAGCCTCCATCGTCGTCTGCTCCGGCATCTTCATCTTCATGATCATGCCCTTCGTCTTGATCTTCCTCATCATCATGTATGACATCTTCTACATGATGACTGTGTACAACATCACTGTCATGATCATGTCCTGGAGATTCTTCGTCTTCTCGCCTGCCCTCGCCGCGGTGGTACTTGTCTTGTTGCCCTTCCTCATTTCTTGCCCGGCCCCGGCCATGGACGACTTCATAGTCATCTTCATCACCTTGCCACCGATAGCCATCCATGAAACCACGCAAGAGCAGGTGGTCCCGCACCTGCCCGGAATCCGGTTCCGCAATAAGGCTCTTCAGCTTGCATCTTCGACACAGACATCTTATCTCCGTCTCGTTCTTTTGAAGCATCCTTCGCGGAGATCAAAAATCTATTCACGATGCCTTCAGTCATCGTGCGGACCATGGTCGCCTGCGGGGTAGAGCAAAACGATATTTTAGAACCAAGAAAAAATTTGGCATGACCTTCCCTAAAAATAGGACCAAAAAGAATGCATAGTGCCAAAATTCTCGCCGAAACGGAAATGAATCAAAACATTCCGGCAAAATACCGGTACCTTCAAACACAAACATATATGCAACACCACAAACACATGCAACACCACAAACATACATAGATCTAGCTAGGCCACAAAAAGTGCATGTGCACGTTGTTGGAGCGAGCTAGGGAGAAAAAAAGTAGATCTACATCATGAAGATAGCTTTCCCCTTACTTACCTATCAAAAAAAGGTAATTTCACCACTTAATTTTGATGAATCTATGGTGGAAATGAGGTGAGGAGGAGGAGGCAGCCGAAAGCTTGGAGAAGGAGGTGGAGGGAATGAAGTGGGGAAAGTGAGTGGGTAGGTGTGGGGCTGTCCAAAATATCTTGTTGGGGTCCCAGGTTACTAATGGCGCACCACAAGGAAATGTGCCATTAGTAACCCTGGTTACTAATGGCACACCTGCAGGTGGTGCGCCATTAGAAGTTTTGCAAAAAAGAAAAAAGTATAAATATATATACTAATGGCGCACCGTGTAATAGTGCGCCATTACTAGTTTAAACTAGTAATGTCGCACTGTGAAACGGTGCGCCATTAGTAGTTTTGCAAAAAAAAGAATAAGAAAAAAATTACAGTAATGGCGCACTGACTGCCTGGTGCGCCATTACTAGTTAGAACTAGTAATGGCGCATTATCGACCTGATGCGCCATTAGTATGTATGGAAAAATGGAAAAAAAAATAATACTAGTGGCGCACCCTGTTTCTGGTGCGCCATTAGTGTCTTACACACTAATGACGCATCGCCAACAGGTGAGCCATTAGTATATAGTACTGGCGCACTCCTTCCCTGGTGCGCCATTAGTATCAATCCTATCTATAGCCCTTTTCCTAGTAGTGACGTGAGCTGAGAGTTTTCAAGAAAAGACTCGACAAACCGATAGGCAACCCGTGATGAATAATAATGTTCTAATTTAGTTCTTGTAGTACATATATTTAATTGTACAAGTTTAATCTTTGAATTATGAACATAGGAAATGTCGTACTCGGACGACGAAAGTCTCCCGGGGGAGTGCTCCTGGTGCAACGACGACCGAGGTCTGTGCGACAGGTGCCCTCACCTGGACGAAGATTGGCACTTCAACATTAAGCTCCAGGAGACCTTCGATGTTGAAACGGTACGCAACGACGACAAGTGTTTTTTTTGTAATTAAGCACGACTTCAACTATTTCAACGTGTAATTTTCATCTTTTACAATTTGAATAGCTTATCCCATGCCATGCAAGATGCTATGTCATGGAGAGGATGGGTTTTGAAGACCATGAAAGTTTTGAAACAAAGAAAATTCACCTAAGGACCCATCATGGTATGGATTTTGAAGTAAATCTGTACAATTCTCAGAGTGTAACCCATTTTGGTTGCCCAAATTGGGAAGCACTTTACAAGATATATGGTTTTTATGAGGATATGCTTGTCACCATGGATCTTGGTGATCCTGACATCGCGCAAGACAATATGGACACTTGGGTCATTGTTGATACGCTTCCAGTTCTACCGCTATGTGAGTTTCTCAACCACAGTTATTAGCTAATTTATATTGTTTATTTCAAAATAGTTGACAGCTTATTTTCATTCTTCAAACAACGTGCGGAAGATGGTAGACAAAACCCACTACACCGATGGCTCCGAATTAACTTATTAGGAGAAAAATCATCTGATCGCATTTTGTACTGACCTTGAGAATTACAATACCTATTATGATACTCCTCCAAATATTGGTCAATACGTGCCACTAATGCACGTGTTGAACCACGGTAACTTCTATGGAGATACCCTAGTAAGATTTTTTACTATTACGTAATCCGTGCATCTTTTGCATACTTCTAAAACTAGTACATCATTGCTAACTACGAAGTTATTACTATGTTTTTCAACAGAAAATCCCGATGGATCGTGTGCCTCATTTGATGTATCAGAATGGTCGCCTTGATGTTTTGAACATACAGCCATGTCATCCTACGAATCTCCCCTGTCCATACCGGATTTCTAAAACCGGTGAACACATGCTAATCAAAGAATGGAAAAAATGTATGGACAGTCGTAAGGAGGTTCTTGGAAGCAAAAGGAAGCGAAGCGCAAGAATTGGAGACAGGATGATCTCCGTTCTCCATAATGGAGAGTCAGGGCCTATATTGTTTTATGCTATTTTACCTTAAAGAGGGTATTTAATTAGGTCCTACCTAATACTGATGATCATGTGCTAAGAACAATTAAGTTGGGTTGGTTCGATGACTATAAGGATGATGATAGTATGACTTGTTATTAATAACAAGTAGAAGTTGTATGATGATGATTAGTAGGACTTGTTATTATGATGATGCATGATGCGAGCATGAAGAGTTTTTATATATCAGTGGGTGAAATGAACATGGATTGGATTGAAGTGAAGGCAACATGTGGTGCATGTTGAAAGTAGTACTAATCCAAACTTGATCAAGTTAGGATTAGTACTATTTTCGACATGCACCACATGTTTCCTTCGCTTCAATCTAAGCCATGTTTAGGCATAAGAGTAGCGTTGGTAAACCAAGCACGGAGATAAGAGATGACACTTCTCTCTATTAGCTAGCTAACACCCTAAATTAACCCCCAAACCCCCCTAAACCACCCTCTAAAAAAAACCTCAGCTCGTGCCAGCTGCTGACGCATGGATGCCTTTTGGTCCTGGTTGGTGCTACCAACCAGGACCAAAGGCCCTCCTACCTGGGCTCGCCGCAGCGGCCACGTGGAGGCCCATCTATCGCGGCTGGTGTAAGAACCGGGACTAAAGGTATGGGGCTTTAGTACCAACCCTTTAGTCCCGGTTCCCCAACCGGGACAAATGGGCCCTATGAACCGGGACAAATGGCCCTTTTTCTACTAGTGTAGGTTCAACATTAATTTGTTCATGGGGTTTAGATGTTCTAGTATAACTCTTGCGGACTACAGCTGAAGCTTTAGCATGTTCTTTTATCCTAAGAGGGAAAGGTAGTTTCTCAATATAAGTAGTAGGAATAACAGGATCAACATTATAACTAATGGTTTCTTCTTCAGCTTTAATGGGTTCTACTATTTTGACTATGTGAGGATGGTATTTTAACCACTTCTCCTTAGGGAGATCAACATGAGTAGCGAATGATTCACAAAAGGAAACTACTATCTCAGAGTCAAGTCCATATTTAGTGCTACATTCACGAAAAGCATCGGTATCCATAAAATATTTAACACAATCAACCTTAAGGTTTATACCTGACTCCTTACCTTCGTTGAGCTCCCAATCTTTAGAGTTGCGTTTGATTCTTTCCAAGAGATCCCATTTGAATTCAATAGTCTTCTTCATAAAAGAACCAGTACAATAGGTATCGAGCATGGATTGATCATTACGAGAAAGTCGAGCATAAAAATTCTGAATAATAATTTCACTTGAGAGCTCATGGTTGGGGCATGAACATAACGTTGAGTTAAGCCTCCCCAAGCTTGAGCGATACTTTATCCTTCACGAGGCCAAATAATGGATATGTAATTCCAATAACGATGAACTAGATGCATAGGATAAAACTTCTGATGAAATTCCAATTTCAATCGGTTGTAATTCCAAGCTCCAATATCATCACATAGCCTATACCATGTCAATAAATTTCCCTTAAAAGATAAAGGGAAGACCTTCCTCTTGACTTCATCTCCGGGCAAACCTGAAAGCTTAAATAATCCACAAACTTCATCCACAAAGATTAGATGCATATCAGGATGTAGTGTTCCATCTCTTACATAAGGATTAGCTTGCAGTTTCTCTATCATACCCGAAGGAATTTCATAATAAATATTTTTAGTAGGTTTGGTAGGTTGAGGAACAACTCTTTGTTCTTCCGGTCGGGGTGAAGATACCCCAAAAAAACCCCTCAAAGGATTATTTTCCATAGTGACAAGTGACAGTAAATTTCACCACACAATATAAATTGTTCCTTACCAAATTCCACTCACCAATGGCGCTTCACTCGCCGGCAATGATGCCAGAAAAGAGTCTTGATTACCCACAAGTACAGGGGATCTATCGTAGTCCTTTTGATACGTAAGAGTGTCGAATCCAACAAGGAACTGACAAGCAGTTTTCAGCAAGGTATTTTCTGCAGGCACTGAAATTATCGTAACGGGTAAAAAGTAACAAGTGTAACAAAGGTGAAGCAAGGTGGCCCAATCCTTTTTATAGCAAAGGAAAAGCCTGGACGAACTCTTATGTAAAGGAAAGCGCTCCCTAGGACACATGGGAATTACCGTCAAGTGGGTTTTTATCATGCTCATATGATTCGCATTCGTTACTTTGATAATTTGATATGTGGGTGGACCGGTGCTTGAGCGTTATCCTTAGTTGGACAAGCCTCCCACTTATGATTAACCCCTCTCGCAAGCATGCGCAACTACAAAGGAAGAATTAAGATAAATCTAAACATAGCATGAAACATGTGGATCCAAATCAGCCCCTTACGAAGCAACGCATAAACTAGGGTTTAAGCTTCTATCACTCTAGCAACCCCTCATCTACTTATTACTTCCCAATGCCTTCCCCTAGGACCAGATCATGGTGAAGTGTCATGTAGTCGATGTTCACATAACACTACTAGAGGAAAGACAACATACATCTCATCAAAATATCGAACGGATAGCAAATTCCCATGATTACTTATAACAAGACTTCTCCCATGTCCTCAGGAACAAAAGTAACTACTCACAAAGCATGTTCATGTTCAAGATCAGAGAGGTGTTGAATATCATTAAGGACCTTAACATATGATATTCCACAAAATAAACCAACTAGCATGAACTACAAGGAGTAATCAACTACTAGCAACCCACATGTACCAATCTGAGGTTCTGAGGCAAAGATTGAATACAAGAGATGAACTAGGGTCTTAGAGGAGATGGTGCTGGTGAAGATGTTGATGGAGATTGACCCCCTCTCGATGAGAGGATCATTGGTGATGACGATGGCTTCGATTTCCCCTTCTCGGAGGGAAGTTTCCCCAGCAGAATCTCTCTGCCGGAGCTGTAGATTGCTCCTGCCCAGATTCCACCTCGAGACTGCGGCGCTTCGTCCCGAAAGCTCTCTTATGATTTTTTTTCAGGTAAAAAGACTCCATGTAGCAAAAGATTTGCACCAAAGACCTTCCAGGGGGCCCACAAGCACTGGGGGGCGCGCCACCAGGCTTGTGTCCACCTGGTGGGTCCCCTATGGTAATTTCTTCGCCCAATATTTTTTATTTATTCAAATATAATTCTCCGTAAAGTTTCAGGACATTTGGAGTTGTGCAGAAAAGGTATCTCAGATTTGCTCCTTTCCGGTCCAGAATTCCAGTTGCCAGCATTCTCCCTCTTCATGTAAATCTTGTAAAATAAGAGAGAAAAGGCACAAGGGCCAGTTCTTTTGGGCAATTCTCCCGTAATTGACCCCCTCTCCAGCTTCTCCTAGAATTGCCACTCCACCTTTTTTACAATTCCTAGCTAGTTAAGGGAATAACAGTCCATAATGCAATAAATAAGGAAATAAAAACAAGATGAAAAATGGACGTATCATGCGGCTGGCGCTCGCTGAGTCTGTCGCAAGGCAGGCAGTGTACTGGCGGCAGCGGGGCAAGTGTCGCGCGGTGGCTGCCGGTGATGAGAACGCTAGCGACATCCATGCCTAGGCGTCGCAAAACCGCTGTGGGAACGCCATCCGCAGGCTATGCATCGATGGCGTGGAGCTCGTTGCCCACAATGCTAACGAAATGGCTTTGCGCAGCTTCTACTCCGCCCTATTGGGCTGAGCCCCCGCCACCTCTTGGGGGTTCGACCTAGCGGCCCTCTATGTCAACGCCCCGCTTGTCGATGTCGTGCCCCTAATCGCGCCTTTCTCTCATGCGGAGATCTATGCGGTCGTCTGTGTGCTGGACGGGGCGAGCGTGCTGGGGCCGGACGGGCTGGGTCCTGCCTTCTACCGGCCGCCTGGCCCGTGGTCGCCGAGGATCTTTGGCACCTTGATGGGATCAACAGAGCTCTCATTGCCTTGCTCCCAAAAAGGGATGGGGTCTCGGCGGGGGATTTTCGACCTGTCTCCCTTGAGAATAGGGACGTCAAGATCCTTGTCTTGGCCTCATGACACCGTTCCAGAAGCAAATTGTTGGGCTCATTGACAAAGACCAGTCTGGGTTCCTCTCCGGGCGGAGCATCGAGGAGAACTCCGATACGTCTCCAACCTATCTATAATTTATGAAGTATTAATGCCATGTTAGCAACAATTTTATATGATTTTGGTATGATTTGATTAGAACTAACCCGGACTGACGCTCTTTTCAGTAGAACTACCGTGGTGTCGTTTTTTGTGCAGAAGTAAAATTTCTCGAAATGAATTGAAAATTTACAGTGATAATTTATGGACAAGAAGAGACCCACCGAGCACCAGAGTTGTGCTAGGAGGTAACCAAGGAGGCTATAAGCCAGGGGGCGTGCCCCCCCCAGGGCGCTCCCCTAGGGCTTGTGGGTCCCTCAGGTGTCCCTGACTTGTTTCCAACGCGAGGTACTCTTATATATACAGAAACCTCTGAAAAGTACCCTAGATCGGAAGTTTCGCCGCCGCAAGCCTCTGTAGCCACGAAAAACCAATCAAGACCCCGTTCCGGCTCCCTGCCAGAGGGGGAAATCATCACCGGAGGCCATCCTCATCATCCCAGCGGTCTCCATGATGAGGAGGGAGTAGTTCACCCTCGGGGTTGAGGGTATGTACCAGTAGCTATGTGTTTGATCTCTCTCTCTCTCTCTCTCTCTCTCTCTCTCTCTCTCTCTGTCTCGTGTTCTTGATTTGGCATGATCTTGATGTACCGCGAGCTTTGTTACTATATTTGGATAATATGGTTTTTCTCCCCCTCTACCTTCTTGTGATGAATTGAGTCTTGCTCTTTGAGGTTCCACTATGTTGGATTGAGTATTGGATTTGAGAACAGTTGATGTATGTCTTGCGATGTGATATCCGTGGTGACAATGGGATGTTCTATTGATTCACTTGATGTATGTTTTGGCACTCAACTCACGGATTTCCGAGGTGACATTGGGGTAATCTATGCATAGGGGTTGATGCACGTTTTCATCCTACGTTCTCTGATAGAAACTTTGGAGTGATTCTTTGTTGCACGTTGAGGGATTGCCATATGAATTAATTATGTTATCATTGTTGAGAGACTTTGCACGAGTGAAAGTATGAACCCTAGGCCTTGTTTTCAAGAATTGCAATACCGTTTTTGCTCACTTTAGTTATTTTCTACCTTGCTGTTTTTTATATTTTCAGTTTACAAAAACCTATATCTACTATCCATACAACACTTGTATTACCATTGTATTGGGTGTGTTGGGGCCACAAGATGCTCTTTATTATTTGGTTGCAGGGTTGTTTGAGAGACCATCTTCATCCTACGCCTCCCATGGATTGATAAACCTTATGTCATCCACTTGACGGAAATTTTCTATTGTCGTACAAAACTCTGCGCTTGGAGGCCCAACACGAGTCTACAAGAAGAAAGTTGCGTAGTAGACACCAAGCTCTTTTCTGGCGCCGTTGCCGGGGAGGTGAGTGCTTGAAGGTATATATTTAGATCTTGCAATTGAATCTTTTAGTTTCTTTTTTATCACTAGTTTGGTTTATAAAATAAAAGTACAAAAAAATGTAATTGAGGTTGCCACATATTATTCATCTTAATAACGTCTTTCTTGAAAATGATGGATCGGAAAATTGTGACAAAGTGTTAGAAGCAGAAGTCAATAAATTGTTTGGCACTAAATCCTTGAATGGTGAGCATGATTGCAATGTTGTTAGTATGAATTCTTTGAATATCTATGATGCTAATGATATGCAAAGCCATAAGCTTGGGGATGCTTTGTTCGATGAAGATGATATTTTTACTCCGCCAAGTTTTGATGAGGAAATATATTATGATGAAAGCATGCCTCCTATTTATGATGATTATATTGATAAAAGTGGATTTGGAGAGGTCATGACTTTATTTAGTGATGAATACACTATTTTGGAGGAGGTTTCAATTGACTATAAGAACAAAGTAGCTATCTATGATGATTATTGTGATGACATGTATGCTATAAATAATAATGATAACCATGAAACTTGTCATCATGATTTCAATGTTCAATTTGATTATGTCAATCAAGTATCTCATGATAGCTAATTTTTTGAGTTTGCAACCACTATTATGAATGAGAAGATATTTGCATATGTGGAGAGTAATAACATTTCTATGCTTGTAGGTGATACGTCCATTTTGCATCATGCTTTTATATCGATATTTATTGCATTATGGGCTGTTATTACACGTTATGGCACAATACTTATGCCTATTCTCTCTTATTTTACAAGGTTTACATAAGGAGGGAGAATGCCGGCAGCTGGAATTCTAGGATGGAAAAGGAGCAAATATTAGAGACCTATTATGCACAACTCCAAAAGTCCTGAAACTCCATGAAAGTTATTTTTGGAAATAATAAAAAATATTGAGCAGAAGAAGTACACCAGAGGGGGACCCACCTGGCCACGAGGGTGGGGGCGCACCCTACCCCCCAGGGCGCACCCCCTGCCCCGTGGGCCCCCAGTTGGCTCTCCGGTGGCCATGTTATGCTATATGAAGTCTTTCGTCAAGGTAAAAATCAGAAGCAACCTTTCGGGACGAGACTCTGCCGCCACGAGGCGGAACCTTGGCAGAAACAATCTAGGGCTCCGGCAGAGCTGTTCTGTCAGGGACACTTCCCTCCGGGAGGGGGAAATCATCGCCATCGTCATCACCAATGCTCCTCTCATCGAGAGAGGGCAATCTCCATCAACATCTTCACCAGCACCATCTCCTCTCAAAACCCTAGTTCATCTCTTGTATCCAATTCTTGTTTCCAAGTCCGGGATTGGTACTAGTAGGTTGCTAGTAGTGTTGATTACTCCTTGTAGTTGATGCTAGTTGGTTCCTTTGGTGGAAGATCATATGTTCAGATCCTTTATGCATATTAATACCCCTCTGATTATGAACATGAATATGCTTTGTGAGTAGTTATGTTTGTTCCTGAGGACATGGTAGAAGTCTTGCTATTAGTAGTCATGTGAATTTGGTATTCGTTCGATATTTTGATGAGATGTATGTTGTCTAGCCTCTAGTGGTGTTATGTGAACGCCGACTACATAACACTTCACCATTATTTGGGCCTAGAGGAAGACATTGGGAAGTAATAAGTAGATGATGGGTTTCTAGAGTGACAGAAGCTTAAACCCTAGTTTATGCGTTGCTTTGTAAGGGGCTGATTTGGATCCATATGTTTCATGCTATGGTTAGGTTTACCTTAATACTTTTGTTGTAGTTGCGTATGCTTTCAATAGAGGTTAATCGTAAGTGGGATGCTTGTTCAAGTAAGAACAACACCCAAGAACCGGTCCACCCACATATCAAATTATCAAAGTACCGAACGCGAATCATATGAATGTGATGAAAACTAGCTTGACGATAATTCCCATGTGTCCTCCGGAGCGCTTTTCTCCATATAAGAGTTTGTCCAGGCTTGTCCTTTGTTATAAAAAGGATTGGGCCACCTTGCTGCACTTTATTTACATTCGTTACTTGTTGCTTGTTACAAATTATGTTATCACAAAACTATCTGTTACCACTTATTTCTGTACTTGCAGAGAATACCTTGCTGAAAACCGCTTATCATTTCCGTCTGCTGCTCGTTGGGTTCGACACTCTTACTTATCGAAAGGACTACGATAGATCCCCTATACTTGTGGGTCATTAGTAGATCATGAAAAGAATGTGTTATGTGATAGTTATATTGTTGAATTCAATCATGATGCTATTGAAAATTATTATGAGAGAGGAACATATGCTTGTAGGTATTGCAATAATATCAAGTTTCCTCTCTGTGTGTTCAAAGTTTTCAAGTCATGCTTTTTTTGCCTTCCTATGCTAGTTGATTCTTGTTCCCATAAGTTGTTTGCTCACAAAATCCCTATGTGTCCAGTAGCAGAATTTTAAAAATTCATAGGAATATGTTTTGGATCTGATTTTTCTACAGAATATTGATATACAAATTTCCCATCTATATCTATACTAATTACAGACTCCCAAGAAATTACCACATTAATTAGAATTTACGAGTCGTTAATCCGGTGGGACCGAGTTATAACGGCTCAGATTAACCCATGTAATTTTTAGATTTATATCGGCCAAAAAAATAGATCTATATCTCTGAGATTATAGTTGAAAGCCATCTATGCCATCACGTTATTTAGAGGCATGGTTTGTTATAAAAAATACACTTCAAAGAAAAGATGGCTAACACATTGTATGTGTACCAGATTTCATGGTGCACGCTCCTTTTTTTCTCGAAGGCTGGTGCAATCGCTGCCGTGAGAAACATGGTTTCTGCAAAAATGAAAAGATTTTTTTATAATTCTGGTCAAGTTATCTTTCTTAAAAAAAAGTATCTTTCTCTCAGTTCCTTTCGTATACGTAGATCCATGGTTTCTTCCTTCCCAAGGTAACCCCAAGACCTATCTCACTATCCTCGAGCAGTCCCCATCGGTCAAGCACTTATCCCATTCATGGTCGTATCCTTCAATCTAAGAGGAATCAGTATCCTCTTCTTTTGTGTTCCTAGGTGGTTCCCAGGTGAGGGAGTCCTGGATTAGGGGATATCCGGACAGCCGGACTATATCCTTTGGCCGGACTGTTGGACTGTGAAGATACAAGATTGAAGACTTCGTCCCGTGTCCGGATGGGACTCTCCTTGGCGTGGAAGGCAAGCTTGGCAGTACGGATATGTAGATCTCCTTCCTTGTAACCGACTCTGTGTAACCCTAGCCCCCTCCGGTGTCTATATAAATCGAAGGGTTTAGTCCGTAGGACCAAGAACAACAATCATACCATAGGCTAGCTTCTAGGATTTAGCCTCTACGATCTCGTGGTAGATCAACTCTTGTAATACTCATATCATCAAGGTCAATCAAGCAGGAGTAGGGTTTTACCTCCATCGAGAGGGCCCGAACCTGGGTAAAGACATCATGTCCCCCGTCTCCTGTTACCATCCGCCTAGACGCACAGTTCGGGACCCCCTACCCGGGATCCGCCGGTTTTGACACCGACATTGGTGCTTTCATTGAGAGTTCCTATGTGTCGTAAACGTTAGGCTTGATGGCCCCTTCGATCATCGATAGCGATGCAGTCCAGGGTGAGACTTTTTTCTCCAGACAGATCTTTGTATTCGGCGGCTTCGCACTGTGGGCCAACTCGTTTGGCCATCTAGAGCAGATCGAGAGTTACGCCCCTGGCCACCAGGTCAGGTTTGGAAGCTTAAACCACATGGACGACATCCGCGGAGACTTGATATTCGACGGATTCGAGCCCTTGCCGAATGCGCCGCATGGTCACGATGAGCATGATTTAGCTCTACCATCAGACAGTGTTCGGGAGATCGCACCGCCGACCGCTCCGACCCTCAATTCGGAGCCAATTGCACCATCCAAGGACGGGTGGATAGACCAAGCCACGGAGGCCGCATTTTTAGCGGCGATCGGGCCGAGTATCGACCTTACCCTTCACGGGAGCCGTGAAACCCGAACTGCCGGATTCTTCCCCGGCCACGGACTCCGAACCGCTTGCGCCCGTGCCTATCAAATCCAATTGGGCGCCGATCATGGAGTTCACCTCCACGGATATCTTTCAGCATTCGCCCTTCGGCGACATACTGAACTCATTAAGGTCTCTCTCCTTGTCAGGAGAGTCCTGGCCGAACTATGTCCGGCAGGATTGTGATGCGGATGACGAAGAAATTCGCCGCCCACCCACCACCCACTTAGTAGCCACTGTCGACAATTTGACCGACATGCTCGACTTCGAATCCGAAGACATCCACGGTATGGACGACGATGCAGGAGACGAACAGGAGCCACTGCCCATAGGGCACTGGACACCCACTTATCATATGATGTATACATGGTGGACACACCCAAAGAAAACGACGACGAGCAACGGAAGGACGCAGCGAAGGATCATTCCCTCGAGAAGCGGCGGCGTAAGCGCCATTCCAAATCCTGCCTCGGTAGAAACAGCGATCATATAGACCCAACGATAGAGCAGGGTGAGCCAGCGGACGACGAACACGGCATTGAACCATCGTCCGACCATGGCAACACGGAGAATCAAACCGAAAAACCCGTCTCCGGCGAAGATAACATTCCAGATGACATCACACCGGACATGCACCTGGAGCAACAGAATACCCATCAAAGGCTTGTCGACACTGCGAGGAGTCTGAAAAAGCAGAAGCAAAGGCTCAGGGCTGCACAAGACACACTCAGCATTAGATGGTGAGGCCTTAGAGCCCCCGCAATTAAAAAACAAAACAGCCATCCGGTCGGATAGACGACCTTGTGGCCAACATAGAGTGGCAAACGACGCCACACACAAGCCAGTACGCGATCCACGTGAGGGCTCGCATCAAAAGGACAACGCAACCAGATCCATCTACGGGCCAAGCAAGAGCGCTCTAGCACGCAATGCAACACAACAAAAATCCAAACACCACGGCACACCCAAATACAAGGATGCCGCACACCCCTTATGGTTCACCGATGAGGTGCTGGACCATGGATTTCCAGAGGGATTCAAACCCGTGAACATAGAGGCATACGACGGAATCCTCCATATCCACATGGCTTGAGGAGACGATCTCCATGCCATCAAGTACTTACCCCTCAAGCTCAAAGGGCCAGCTCGGCACCGGCTTAAAAGCCTCCCCGAAAACTCCATTGGAAGCTGGGAAGAGCTCGAAGACGCTTTTCGGGCAAATTTTCAAGGGACCTATGTCTGACCACCGGATGCAGACGATTTAATTCATATAACTCAACATCCCGGAGAGTCAGCCCGAAAGCTTTGGAACAGGTTTCTCACTAAAAAGAACCAAATAGTCGACTGTCCGGACGCCGAAGCCTTAGCAGCTTTCAAGCACAGCGTTCACGAATGGCTTGCCAGACACCTCAGCCAAGAAAAGGCGAGAACAATGGCAGCATTAACAAGCCTCATGACCCGCTTTTGCGCGGGCGAGGATAGCTGGTTAGCCCGATGTAGCACCAGCGACCCAAGTACATCCAAAGTCAGGGACGGAAACGGGAAGCCACGACGCAGCAAAAAAAGGCGCCGGAATAAAGAAGACAGCCCAAAGAGCATGGCGGTAAACTCCGGGTTCAGAAGCTCTCGGCCAGATTAGCAAAAGCTGCCCTCGAAAGGCAACAGAGACGAACTGTCCAGCCTAAACAAAATTCTGGATAAACTATGTCAGATCCACAGCACCCCCGATAAGCCTGCAAATCATACCCATAGAGAATGTTGGGTCTTCAAGCAGTCCGGCAGGCTCAACGCCAAACACAAGGGGCAGGATACACCAAGCGAAGACGAGGACGAGCCCTGCAAGCAAAGCACTGGGGAACAGAAGAAATTCCCACCAGAAGTCAAAACAGTAAACGTGTTACACGTGATGAAGGGGAGAATCAAAGCGGCACTCCTAGAGAGACATGCCCCAGGGCCTATCATCGTGGAGTTCTGCCACTGGTCGTCCCAACCGATCACCTTCGACCATCGGGATTACTCGGCAAGTATCCGGCATGCAGGATGGGCTGCCTTGGTGTTAGACCCGATAATTGACGGATACAACTTCACACGAGTCCTGATGGACGGCGGCAGTAGTTTAAACCTGATATATCAGGATACAGTCTGCAAAATGGGGATAGACCCAACGAAAATCAGCCATAGCAATACTACCTTTAAAGGAGTAACGCCAGGCCCAGAAGCCCGTTGCACAGGCTCCCTGCTACTAGAAGTTATATTCGGCTTTCCCGATAACTTCCGCAACGAAAAGTTAACCTTCCACATCGCTCTGTTCCAATGTGGCTATCAAGCACTACTCGGACGCGAAGCTTTCGCTCGCTTTAACGCAATACCGCATTACGCTTCTCTCATGCTTAAGATGCCCGGTCCATGTGGCATCATTATAGTAAATGGAAATATTGAGCGCTCCTTGCGCGCGGAAGACCGTGCGGCTGCCTTGGCAGCCGCACACAAAATGGCCTCACCAACCAGAGCATCTAACAGGTCGTTAAGACCACGGACACGGTTAGACGAGTCCGGTGGAGCTATATATAATTGATACAGGTTTGATGGCTATACCCCTACAACAATACAAGGGGCTCAATGCGTGTAAACAAGTGACAATTAGGCTCAACTTTACTCATCTTGAACTGTACATGGTTTATTTAGTATAACCTACCTTTTGCACGACAACTTTTCAACTAAGTTCCTCTCTTCTACAGATGACCATCGTGCTACACCCGTTCAGGATACGGCACAGCGGAGACACAGGCGCAGACGTGTAGCAGGGACCCGTTCCAAGGATTCTTTTTAGATTAAGACCCTACATAAACCTTTTTTACTGTCTCTTGTTGATACACATCCCCCGGATTCTCAGTACAACTGAGAAGGATGCTGACGTATTGGCATGTGGCCACGTCAGAATATTGCACGTACCTGGACATCAGAGGCTTATTACAAAGGGCACTGTTTAGCCCGGTTTACATCATAAAGATCGAATACCTTAGGGAGTGTTCAGCGTCGCGAGTTTGGCCTTATATGCATCAGCTCCGAATCATGTCTCTGATCAAATGTTGAGTTTGCCCGGCTCCTGTGTGTTGCTGCCTTACGTTCCGCTCTATCGGCTAAGGCGGCACCAGGAGAACTACTGCGATTGTGCCCTGGTTCATCCGGACGAGCACCTCAGTAGAGAAAGCCGAAAACTGACTATCATGATATAGCGTGAGATTGGTCAACAACTCGATGACCTAGTGGAATCTTCGGGATTCCTCCGCCTTAACGAAGGGCCATTTCCTGGCCAGGCATGTATGCGCCCCGAATTCGGATGAGCGCGGAGCCACCAGGGGCTATATAGTAGCCCCACTGTCCAACTCCTCTGGCTAAGTGAAAGTGTTAAAGCATTATAGTCCGATTGCCTAGTTGGCTGCGCTATCACCTCCTTAATGGACCAAGACGTTGGATCAAGTGTGAACATGCGTCTTCTGCGAGCACCCCCGCATTATATGCGTGGGGGCTGAAGCCGACGACTGCCATCTTTCAGATTATATACATATATACATAAACGGCCGCACAGGAGGTATTATAATTCTTTTAGGCACAAGTATAAAATAGTGTCAGGACCGGATTTCGGGATAGTAATTTCCCAAAAAATGGCCCTTGTGCTCACCAGCCCCAGGATTACTGTTAGCTGATGAGACACCAACTTGATACAGAAACTCCAAGCAAAATACAAAATATGTAGTACAAGACCATTCTGGCCTATGAGTACAACAAATGGTTTCTAGTGGTTGACGGCGAAAGCGGTTTGCGGTTCGTCAGCGTCTATGGGACTCCATTTCCCACGGGAACAGCTAACCTGGATAACTCCTATCTTCGTGCTCCTCTCCACGCAAGAAATCTGGCCAAGACAATAGCCAGGGACAAGCCAGTGAGTACTTTGAATGTACTCGCAAACATTAATAACACAGGTATAATATAGCGAATGATAGTCATGCTCTAAAACTATTCTATGATCACATGTCAGTCACAAAATAAACATCCATGATGCACGCAAGCAGGTTATTCATATAAAACATGGATATGCACTAAGGGAGTATAAGTAGGATGCACCGATGGGGTGTCTGAAGCGACGCCTCGAAAGGATAATAATATAAAGCATGCAGTCGGGCATCTAAGCGACGTCACATAAAGCGCTTATAAAGTAAACAAGTAGCAAACATGCCACAGTCGGGCGTCTCCGCGACACCACATAAAGGGCTTATAAAGTAAATAAGTAGCAAACATGCCACAGTCGGGCGTCTCCGCGACACCACATAAAGGGCTTATAAAGTAAATGAATAACAAACATGCCACATTCCGGCGTCTCAGCGACACCACATAAAGGGCTTATAAAGTAAATGAATAAAAAGCATGCCACAATCGGGCGTCTCCGCGACACCACATAAAGGGCTTATATGAGAGTAATCACAGAGAATATCCAGGAGGTAGAACCATCCCAGAGATATTCAATAATTCAAATAATGTAAATGATTAGTCCATAATAATAGTAATCATAATCATCATATGTCACAAGTCATGATCCATGTTTTGGTTTAGCAATCTTTCTTAGAAAACCGACACTAAGACCGACACTTGACCCATCCCAGACTGTAGTCCTTAACCATGGACACGACTATTCGAATAGATATAATCTCTACAGAGGGTGTACTCTTTACCCACGAGCAACGGATTCCTTTAGTCCATCGGGACTAATTCTGTCTACGGTCTTTTAATTGAAAACACACCTAACCGCACACACCAGCCTAACTTACGAGTGTCTGGAATCACCCACGACACCCGTTAAGCGAAACTCTAAGTGGGGAGGCTACAACCTCGATTAGCATGGGCTCACAAAATTTATAACGCGCGCAAACTAGGGGAGCTGCCCCCTCGGCTCCAACCGGAAACACCCATGCCCCTGGACCAGGTGGCATGCCTACCGGATGCAGCCGGCATCTTCCACCATGGCCTCTCTGTACGGTGTGTGCTGGGAAGGGGTTGACAACTTACTGAACTGTACCCTACCTATGGCAGGGACAAGTGGTAGTACGAAACAAGTATGGGGGTTACTGGAACAAGACTTGATCTATGGTCGACTCAGGAGGTTAAAGCATTTCCTGCATGATTAGCATAAGAAGTATATTTCACACCAATCAGATAGCATCACCACTCCTCATACCTCACCATGCCCTACCGGACATAACCGTCTCGACGAGGGATTAGGGACAAGCTCGTGTCTACCCAAGACAAAGGCTTTCCCGGATTCCTTCCGGTAGATATGAAAGGCATACGAGGGTGATTACTATCACAAACATATCAAATTCTAATAGCACGAAATCATCAATATGCACTCATGAGTATGATCATATCTCCTTATAAAATAACGAATATTCCGTTTCAAGGTGGTGTTGTAACCGTATCGAACAACACACAATAATATTATGCCAGGGTTCAGAATGCTTGCCTTCAAGAGTATGCAAGTGGGATGCACTTTTGAAAGTTTGCTTCCTTCTTCAAAAATCCTATTTTGAGAAAATTCAAATTAACACATAGTTTCAAAACAGTACAAATAAGTTCTTTGGAAAATTTTCAAATAAAGATGAAAATAAACTAGACAGAATTTGAGAAACAACAGAAAAATAATCAAATCAATTGGACTTATATTTAAAAACTTATAGCCAGTCAAAGTTTAGTCAAAATTCTGTTTTAATAAAAATCAGAAAAAGAAAACGGTTCGGCAGCACTTACGTTTTCGTCTAGCGGAAGCGTATTTGGTGGAATAAGCTTCCACTTAAACCGGCGCGGGTCGTCGCTGGGTCACTGACAGTGGGTCCCTTGGGCCCACTGGTCAGGTTTGACCAGTCGCTCGCGCCTCCTTCCTCCTTTATCCGAGCGGAGGCGAAGCTCCGGCGATCGCCGCCGACGAACCACGGCTTCCCATGGGACTCCGAGGGCAGGGATGGATCCGCCAGTCTAGGGCGGTCCTCCCGGTGGTCGAGAGGGTGGCGGGGACGAAGGGAGTCGCCGGCGGCGAGCTTTGCGGCGGACGACAACTACTGGAGGATTGGGGTCTTGGGCTATGGTGGCTCCCGATCGAAGTTGAGAGGCTGGGCGGCTCCGCACGGTCGAGGGGAGGAGAACGGTGGCACTTGATGGACTGGGGAGGCTCTATTCGCGACGCACGACACCGGAGCGTGGTGGCGGCCGAATTGGCCGAAGACGAGAAAGACGGCCTCCCCCCCCCCCCGTCGATTGCCGGCTATGGGAGTGCTAGGGGGATGGCTTGAGTTTGCTTGAGGGTCTGGATGAGCTCGGGGCCCCTTTTTATAGGCCGTCGAGGTCAGTTCCGCGGCGGCCGAGGATAAGATCGTCGGTGAGCTGCAACTGTGGCCGTAGACGACGTGGCGATGCAGGGGGGCAGCCTGGAGGAGTGAATGGATGGGCTTGGACTGCTCAGGGGCGAGCTGGCGCGCGGCTGTGGCTCGGGCGGCGCCATCTATGGCAGAGGCTGTCGGAGCGGCGGTGGCGCCTTGCGGTGGTGGCGCTGTGGGGCGCCAGGAGGGGGCCAGGGTGGCTCTACGACGAGGGAGGAGTCGTGGCGCGCTGGCTACGAGTGGGAATGGATCAGAACGAGCGCCGGGAAGCGGCAGTGGGACACGGCGACTCGGTGCGCGCGCGTGCAAAACATGCGCTCTGGGCGCGCCCAGCGCACGCACGCCAGGTGCTCGATGTAATGCCATCTTGTGCTAGAGGGCTTAGATGAGGCTGGGGATTAACAGGTCTAGGTTAAAGTTTGCAAGGGCACTAGTGGACAAGGTGGTTGGGTCAGGGGATCAAGTTCACAATGCAAACTAAAAACCAAGCCAAAACTTGCCATGCACACAAAGTGTTTGACAGAATGCCATGGGCTTCTAGGCATCTCTTCTGCTGGCCAAAGACTCCATATCCTAGTCTCTTTAGATGATAAAGAGGGTGGCAAGGTTAGTTTGACAAAAACAAGAACTCCCTAGTGTAAGTTTTTGAGAAAACCAAAACTGGACAGAAAATAAATGCTATTATTACATGGACCAAAAATCTTCCAATGGGTCCAATCTCCTGGACTTAAGGGTTTGGTAGGGTGTACTTCAAGCAGGACAAATCCCATGGCAAAAAGAGCAAGAAAAAATGTGGTTTCAGTGCATTTCACCAAGCTGGACCAGAATGAAGATGAGGATGATTTGCTCAAATTTTTCAAAGAACATCAATGGGTTTTTGCATAAAGTTGAGTTATACACTACTAATAACATCCCATAATTTTGGTGGAAGCTTTAAAGAAATATTTAAATAGGTTGCAGTGCAATTTTACAAAGTGGACCAGATTGAAGAACTTGGGGTAGGGCTCAAAATCCCCAATGATTAAAAGTGATTTTGCATAAAAGTGATTTAGGAACATCACATGTCAACCCCAATTTTTGGTGGAATTTTGAAATGAATCTATCAAAGGGTTGTAGTGCAAATTGAAACCTAAAACCATGAGAAACCATTTTTAAGGAAATAAGGCTCAGGAAAAATAATTATATAAATAACTCCACTGATAAAAGAAATGTTTCTTGAGAGGGTATACAAGTCCAACAATGTTTTTAAAGGTTTTTTTTACTTGGGGTAAAAAAAACTCCATAATATTAAAGAAAAGAGTGGTTCTGAAATCAAATGAGAATCCAGAAAATAAAAATTTTATTTACCATGGCAAAATTTTAATTAATAAACCATGGTTAAATTTTTGGGGTGTTACAACACTACCCCCCTTACGAAAAATCTCGTCCTCGAGATTCGCTAAGGGCTGTTTTGAAAAATATTACTCTTACTATCTCAAAGTAATATCACAAAAATAATCATCCTACTCATGCAATAAAACGTGGCTACAATGAGTGGGCAAATAAGTGGTGTAAAACTACAGTGTGGAATACTGGCGCTGCGTGGAAAAATCCACGGTGGGGGGAAAACGAGATATTTCTACTTTGTTTACAGTAAATTTAGAATAAAATTTCTAAATTTCTAAAATACGCTGGTCGTACCCGAGGGCACAGTGCCCTCTCTGGCTGACAGGTGGACCCGGGGCCCACTGTCAGTCTCTTCCTCTACCTTTGGCTCTCTCTTCTTCCTCTCTCTCGCATGCTTTCCCGCGCTTTCTCCACCGGCGACGTCTAGCGCGTAGGGCATATAGGCTGCACTGTGGTAGTGCGCGGCGTGCTAGCTGCCGGTGTAGCATGCACTCACCTCGCGGGCCAGTGCGCTGTCGGCACTGCTCGCGGATTCGCCTCCGAACACCGGCGATCGAGCGACGAGCGGCGCTGGTGGACTTCGCTCACCGTACACCGATCTCGAGCTATAAAATAACCGAGGTGCTCCTCTCTTCTCCCTCACACCTAGCCTCGCTTCTCCTTCTCCTTCCTTCTCCTCCATTTCTGTTTGCAGGAGCTCGAGACGAGGCCCTAATGGCGGAGGTGATGCCGGACTGGTACTTGATCCTGGTGTGCGGAGGGTTGGCGGCATTGCTGGGGTTCTCCGTGCTCTTGTGCGTGATGATCCTCGATGATCGTCGTGATGCTGCCGCTCGAGTGTTAGCTCTCCGCGGTGGCAGTGGTCATGAGCATTAAGTGCGGTGTCGGGTGCTAACTTCTGTTAGTGTGTTGGAGGTAACTCGCACCCGAATAATTATCCACAAATCTCTCCTTCATAGACTGTGGTGTGTTAGGGAGGTGATCAGTTAGATGCAACATGGGTGCGTGGTTTTGCAATTAGTGCACGTGGTCGAGTGGTTATGGTTGTGAGTCTGCTGTCATGGTGCTGCGTGAATTAAAATCCATGTCGTGAAGAGATGTATGATGTAACAACTCAGGGAGAATCTCACTTCAGAATTTATTGAGAGTGGAGTTAGTTAATCAAAATTAACAGCAGTAAAAACTACTCACATTAATTGAAACCAATTATTTAATTTGTCGCACAATTTCAGGATACCACGCATAAGTTGCAACACATAAATAAATGTTGGGACAATAAACACAGCAGGGACGTCTACAATGAAAACGGCAAATGGACAGGGTCCTGAGAAAACGTCTCTGGTACTGGGGCACACTCTTCTTCTATCGGGGGAAGCGGATTGACTAGTCGATGAATGCGTCTCTCCTGGTCGGGCCTCAGTGGTCCGCCAATGGCGATCTGAGGATTTAAATCAGCGAGGCTCTGGAGATAACCCATTACCCACTGGGTCAAATGCTCTTGCGCGATGACATACTGGGCAAGGTTAGCCAGTACCGGGTCTCTCTCAATTCGTCCACCGGGAAAAGATGTTACTTCTCCGGGTGCTGCACGACTCAGGAAATAATAATACCCTTGTTGGCTGGCATAGGGTACCGCGAATCGAAGGCGAGCAAGTGCTTCGCACGCAACAGCTTCTATGGCCATCTGCGAAGTCGGCATAGATTTCCCCACGAAGGAGACTTCTGTTGGGTTTTGGTTTGGGTTTGCGGGAGGGATGTGCACCACTGCCAAATAATTCGAGGTGGATGGGGTGATCCTCGATTTGAGCAACTCGTACTAGGGTGGATGGATAGAACTCATGGCACTGTAGGTAAAGTCCCACAATATTTTAACAAAACTACCTGGGATTGCATCTAGAGTTCTCAGATAAATGCTAGGGCTCGGCATGGCAAAGGAATGGTGGTGAGAGTTGGGCACAAGGTGAGGGGTACTTGGTAAGGTCACGAGGTGGCCTTTTATATAGCATCTGGGTTGGGTTATTTATCACGGTGAGGGAAACTAGTTTGTCGGTTCTGCTCTATGTGGTCGGGGTCAATGCCACAGATACACATATCTCGCAAAAGTGACGTATTACTGTGGGTGTCGTCGGGGCTGGTTTTCGGTAGCTACGCCCGGAATAAAAAAATGCAGCCGTACACCAACACCCTTATGCATGGATACTATTTGAAATAGGGGCGCACAAGCAGACATCATTCAAATTATGGCGATACAAGATCACACAATTACAAGGCGTGAACATACTAAGACTCGGTACTACTCGAGTGACTTAGTCTACCTCGTTAATATCTAAGCGGGATTGCCTTGTGGATGTTGAGGCTTCTCCATGGGTTTCACCGTCGAGGTTAGCTGGAGGGGGTTGAGGAACTGCAGGGTCAGGGTAGCGATGATGACCATCGCGGGGGTTGTTGGCCACAATCCTGTTGGAGGGTGTTCCCAAAAGGCGACGAAGCACTTCTGGGGACACCAAAGTACCTTGGACGATGGCTAGGGCTGACCTCAAGGACTCGATCGGTAGTCCGAGCAGCACGACTGGGTTGTCGGTGTCGGGCTCATCTTCTCTTCTTGCCGGGACTCGGGGAACCAGTTCTCCACGAGCTGTGATCAGATCAAGGGTGATTTGATCGAACAGTTCCTCTAGTGCACTTACATAGCGCACCAGATGCAACAATGCAGGATCCGTCTTGTGATCTCCGTTGGCAACCTGGGGTGGCCTACCATACCCGTCAAGGCTGGGGTAGTAGTAGAACGGGCGACAGTTAACTCTCAGCGACAAGTGCCGGAGTTGAACTATAGCCTCTTGAGCAACTAGTTGGATGGCTTGTGGCTCAAAGGAAGTTGTCCTTCCGGTGAACCTGTAGGGGCGCTCTGGCGATAGGCCCCTACCATAGACGTGCACAGCGGCCCAGAATTGAAGGCTCTCTCACCGCTCATGGGTCCTTGGTACACAGCATATTCTGGGAGCTCTTCTAATGCAAAGGCATGGCGGGTGAGGTTTGCAAGCACGGTCACAAAACTTCCAAGGTTGGTTGTTGTGGTCTCATTGTGAACAATAGGTCCTGGCATTTTATCTTGGTTTGGGGTAGGGGTTGTGCTGTGCTGGGTTGAGGCTAGCGTGCCCTTTTTATAGAAGAAGGGGATGGAGTCTTCCTTTGCACGCTTGCGAATAAGATATTTTAGGTGTCGGTCACTGGTGCGTGATCGACACGCTAGGCTGATAGGTTGGGCACCGATTGCCAAAAGTTGTCGGGGTCACTGTGTGGCTATCTTACACGAGAAGCTTGGCTGGGGTTAGGTTAAGGTCTGGTGGGTTTGTTAACCTAGGTTTTTCCTGGCTAAGATAGGATTAGCCAATGGTCAGCCTGGCTCTGATACCAAGGTTGTCAGGACCGGATTTTGGGATATTAATTTCCCAGAAAATGGCCCTTGTGCTCACCAGCCCTAGAATTACTGTTAGCTGATGAGACACCAACTTGATACAGAAACTCCAAGCAAAATACAAAATATGTAGTATAAGACCATTCTGGCCTATGAGTACAACAAATGGTTTCTAGTGGTTGACGGCGGAAGCGGTTTGCGGTTCGTCAGCGTCTATGGGACTCCATTTCCCACGGGAACAGCTGACCTGGATAACTCCTATCTTCGCGAGCCTGTTCTCATAACTACCTAGGTTCCGGGGCTGTCATCGCAGTGCTCCTCTCCACGCAAGAAATCTTGCCAAGACAATAGCCAGGGACAAGTCAGTGAGTACTTTGAATGTACTCGCAAACATTAAGAACACAGGTATAATATAGCAAATGATAGTCATGCTCTGAAACTATTCTACGATCACATGTCAGTCACAAAATAAACATCCATGATGCACGCAAGCGGGTTATTCATATAAAACATGAATATGCACTAAGGTAGTAGAAGTAGAATGCACCGATCGGGTGTCTGAAGCGACGCCTCGAAAGGATAATAATATAAAGCATGCCTCAGTCAGGCGTCTGAGCGACGTCACATAAAGTTCTTATAAAGTAAATAAGTAGCAAACATGCCACAGTCAGGTGTCTCCGCGACACCACATAAAGCGCTTATAAGGTAAATAAGTAGCAAACATGCCACAGTCGGGCGTCTCCACGACACCACATAAAGGGCTTATAAAGTAAATGAATAACAAACAGACCACAGTCGGGCGTCTCAGTGACACCACATAAAGGGCTTATAAAGTAAATGAATAACAAGCATGCCACAATCGGGCATCTCCGCGACACTACATAAAGGGCTTATATGAGAGTAATCACAGTGAATATCCATGAGGTAGAACCGTCCCAGGGATACTCAATAATTCAAATAATGTAAATGATTAGTCTATAATAATAGTAATCATAATCATCATATGTCACAAGTCATGATCCATGTTTTGGTTTAGCAATCTTTCCTCCGAAAACCAACACTAAGACCGACACTTGACCCATCCCAGACTATAGTCCTTAACCATGGACACGGCTATTCTAATAGAGGGTGTACTCTTTACCCACGAGCAACGGATTCCTTTAGTCCATCGGGACTAATTCCGTCTACGGTCTTTTAATTGAAAACACACCTAACCGCACACACCGGCCTAACTTACCGGTGTCTGGAATCACCCACGACACCCGTTAAGCGAAACTCTAAGTGGGGAGGCTACAACCTCGATTAGCATGGGATCACAAATTTTATAACGCGCGCAAACTAGGGGAGCTACCCCCTCGGCTCCAACCGAAAACACCCATGCCCCGGACCAGGAGGCATGCGTGCCGGATGCAGCCGGTATCTTCCACCATGGCCTCTCTGTACGATGTGTGCTGGGAAGGGGTTGACAACTTACTTAACCGTACCCTACCTATGGCAGGGACAAGTGGTAGTACGAAACAAGTATGGGGGTTACTGGAACAAGACTTGATCTATGGTCGACTCAGGAGGTTAAAGCATTTCCTGCATGATTAGCATAAGAAGTATATTTCACACCAATCAGACAGCATCACCACTCCTCATACGTCACCATGCCCTATCGGACATAACCGTCTCGACGAGGGATTAGGGACAAGCTCCTGTCTACCCAAGACAGAGGCTTTCCCGGATTCCTTCCGGTAGGCATGAAAGGCATACGAGGGTGGTTTACTATCACAAACATATCAAATTCTAATAGCACGAAATCATCAATATGCACTCATGAGTATGATCATATCTCCTTATAAAATAACGAATATTCCGTGTCAAGGTGGTGTTGTAACTGTATCGAACAACACACAATAATATTATGCCAGGGTTCAGAATGCTTGCCTTCAAGAGTATGCAAGTGGGATGCACTTTTGAAAGTTTGCTTCCTTTTTCAAAAATCCTATTTTGAGAAAATTCAAATTAACACATAGTTTGAAAACAGTACAAAAAAGTTGTTTGGAAAATTTTCAAATAAAGATGAAAATAAACTAGACAGAATTTGAGAAACAACAGAAAAAGAATCAAATAAATTGGACTTATATTTAAAAAGTCATAGTCAGTCAAAGTTTAGTCAAAATTCTGTTTTAATAAAAATCAGAAAAAGAAAACGGTTCGGCAGCACTTACGTTTTCCTCTAGCGGAAGTGTATTTGGTGGAATACGCTTCCACTTAAACCGGCGCGGGCCGTCGCTGGGTCACTAACAGTGGGTCCCTTGGGCCCACTGGTCAGGTTTGACCAGTCGCCCGCGCCTCCTTCCTCCTCTGTCCGAGCGGAGGCGGAGCTCCAGCGATCGCAGCCGACGAACGGCGGCTTCCCACGGGACTCCGAGGGTAGAGATGGATTCGCTAGTCCAGGGCGGTCCTCCCGGTGGTCGAGAGGGTGGCGGGGACGAAGGGAGTCGCCGGCGGCGAGCTTTGCGGCGGACGGCAACTACTGGAGCATTGGGGTCTTGGGCTATGGTGTCTCCCGATCGAAGCTGAGAGGCTGGGTGGCTCCGCACGGTCGAGGGAAGGAGAACGGTGGCACTAGATGGACTGGGGAGGCTCTGTTCATGACGCACGGCACTGGAGCGTGGCAGCGGCCGAACTGGCCGGAGACGAGGAAGACGCCCCCCCCCCTCGTCGATTGCCGGCTATGGGAGTGCTAGGGGGATGGCTTGAGTTTGCCTGAGGGTCTGGACGACCTCGGGGCCCATTTTTATAGGCGGTCGAGGTCGGTTCCGCGGTGGCCTGGAGGAGTGAATGGATGAGCTTGGACTGCTCAGGGGCGAGCTGGCGCACGGCTGTGGCTCGGGCGGCGCCGTCCATGGCAGAGGCTGTCGGAGCGGTGGTGGCGGCTTGCGGTGGTGGCGCTGTGGCGAGGGAGGAGTCGGGCCGCGCTGGCTGCGAGTGGGAATGGATCAGAACGAGCGCGGGGAGGCGGCAGTGGGATGCGGCGACTCGGTTTGCGCACGTGCAAAACGTGCGCTCTGGGCGCGCCCAGCGCACGCACGCCAGGTGCTCGACGTAATGCCAACGCCTGCTAGAGGGCTTAGATGAGGCTGGGGCTTAACAGGTCTAGGTTAGATTTTGCAAGGGGATTAGTGGACAAGGTGGTTGGGTCAGGGGATCAAGTTCACAATGCAAAATAAAAACCAAGCCAAAACTGGCCATGCACACAAAGTGTTTGACAGAATGCCATGGGCTTCTAGGCATCTCTTCTGCTGTCCAAAGACTCCAAATCCTAGTCTCTTTAGATGATAAAGAGGGTGGCAAGGTTAGTTTGACAAAAACAAAAACTCCCTAGTGCAAGTTTTTGAGAAAACCAAAACTGGACAGAAAATAAAGGCTATTATTACATGGACGAAAAGTCTTCCAACGGATCCAATGTCCTGGACGTAATGGTTTGGTAGGGTGTACTTCAAGCAGGACAAATCCCATGGCAAAAAGAGCACGAACAAAATATGGTTGCAGTGCATTTCACCAAGCTGAACCAGAATGAAGATGAGGATGATTTGCTCCAATTTTTCAAAGAACATCAATGGGTTTTTGCATAAAGTTGAGTTATACACTACTACTAAAATCCCATAATTTTGGTGGAAGCTTTATAGAAATATTTAAATAGGTTGTAGTGCAATTTTAAAAACTGGACCAGATTGAAAAACTTGGGCTAGGGCTCAAAATCCCCAATGATTAAAAGTGATTTTTGCATAAAAGTGATTTAGGAACATCACATGTCATCTCCAATTTTTGGTGGAATTTTGAAATGAATCTATCAAAGGGTTGTAGTGCAAATTGAACCCTAAAATCATGAGAAACCATTTTTAAGGAAATAAGGCTCAGGAAAAATAATTATATAAATAACTCCACTGATAAAAGAAATGTTTCTTGAGAGGGTATACAAGTCCAACAATGTTTTTGAAAGGTTTTTTTTTACTTGGGGTAAAAAAACTCCATAATATTAAAGAAAAGAGTGGTTCTGAAATCAAATGAGAATCCAGAAAATAAAAAATTTATTTAACATGGCAAAATTTTAATTAATAAATCATGGTTAAATTTTTGGGGTGTTACAAATAGCCTTTACAATTCAGTAAAACATTGTCTTTTCAATGGGAATACATGTCATTAGAACATAATATTTTTCGAGCACTACGCCTCTATTGAACGAGCGCCCTCAAGAACTTCTCGAAAGTAGTGCTCGGCAGGTACTCGGCTCTCGTCCGAATCTTGGGCTGCAATGGCGGTGGCCTCCATCTCCGCCCAGTATGTATTCACACGGGCAAGGGCCATCCGCGCACCCTCTACGCACTCCGACCTCTTCATCGCGTTGGTGTGCTGCACTGCACCAAGGAACTGCTGCACCAAACTAAAATAATTGTTCGACTTTGGCCTTTCCGGCCACAGATGATCCACAACAGACCTCATGGCGAGTCCGGACAATCTATTCAGCTTGGCCCATTCGGCCAACCGATCAGTCAATGGAAGCGGACGCTATGGAACGTTAAATTGTGACCAGAACAGCTTTTCCACTTCGCGATCTTTTTGATCTCGGAAGGATTCGGCCGCATCGGTAGCACTCGCCGCTATGTCCAGATATGCGTCCGCAGAACTCCACAGCCGGTCCAAAGGGGCGTACCTAGGATCTCGGAACTTCATCCGCAGCATAAAGGGCTTCCCAGCCGCGATATCCCCGGCTTGATGCAGCTCCTCCTTCATCGCTCTCATTGCAGAGCGGGTGTCTTTGGTCGCCATCGTGGCCTTCTCCAGGTCTGTCCTCTTCGCTCGATCTTCCTTTTCAAGAAGCTCGTAACAGTCAGCGGCATTCTTCAATTCCACAGCCATCCTGGCTATTTCCTCCTTGCTTTGGCAGTGAGCAGCATGTTCAGCTTTCAGCTCCTCGATTGCCTTTAGGGCAGCCGCATCGCTTTTCCTGGCTTGTTCTTTGGCTCGGGCAAGTTCAGCCCGAAGGTTCTCCACGGCCGCAGCTCCATCTGCATCCACACACATGTTATAGATACTGGCATCATGCTCCTCTTCCCATGTGTCACCGGAGGAATCACATACCCTGTGCCTCGTCAAGCCGTTTGTTGACAAGTACGATGTCGGCATCTGTCACGTCAAGCTGCCGCTTTAGCTCGGCAAACTCATCAGTCCGGCTGGCCATCGGACCCTCCACCACCTGCATATTAAGGCGGCACGATTATTCCTGGGACTATGATCCTCTGTGCGCCGTCGTCTTCGACAGCACCCAGACTCTCAGGGGCTACTATCTACACAGGGCACATCTAAAAATGTGCGGTACTGTAAAAAATGTACATCATTTTGCGTACCTCAAAACCCGTCAGTAGACTCATAAAGGCTTCATGCAACCCGCTTTCGGCGGACGAAATCCTTTCAATCACCGCACCCATCAACGTGCGGTGCTCTTCTGAGATAGCCGCTCGCTCTAGCAGATCCCTCAGTACGTCTGTCCGCACACCAGACGGTGCCGGACTCTTTCGATTGCTCTCTTCAAGAGCCGGATACTGAGGACTTCGGGTGGCCATATGATTATCTTCTGGCCTTGCCGGATCAGGAGAAACCTCGGGGTCGCCCGCCTCATGAGGCGGTATGGTAGGGTTAGGCGTTTCGCTCTCCATCATCTCTGGAAGAAGATCCCCTGAAGACGAGCTCTGCTGAGAAGGGCTAAGATCCGAACTGCAAGATAAATGCTTCGGTTATTTTCCTCAGAAGTAAAGCACGGTATTTTCATTATTAAGTACCCTTTTACTTACAGCTTGATGGAGGGCTGATCCCCTTGAGGGCATAGTGCGGCCGGAGTAGCCCCCGGGGCAGGACCCTCCGGCGAAGACTTCTTCCCAAGTTTGGAGACCATTGTCTCCGAGTCCTTAGAGGCGGTCCTCTTCCTTCCCTGGGGAGAGGAAGTTTCGGTTCCTCCTCCCCGGTTAACCTCCTTTGCGGAGGCGCTAGCCTCCTTGTTCCCCCCTTTATCTTCTCCTGAGGGCGCTTGATAAGGCGCGATCTCCAGCATCCTGGTTAGCACGGGATTTGGTGAGGTCTCAGGGAGGGGGGCCGGACACCTGATCAACTTTGCCTTCGCTATCCAATCCTGGTCAAAGAGCGACTTTTTTAGGGCGACGTTGCGATAAATAAACGGACAGTGTGTTCGGACGCGGAGCTACTTACTTGGGTATCCGGGCGATTGTAGCTCAGACCTACATCCTCAGTGATGTCCGGACACGTTATTTGTGGTCCGAAGAACAATTTGTACATCTCCTCGGGCGTCATGCCGAGGAAGTGTTGAATAGCTCGCGGTCCCTCCGGGTTGAACTCCCACATGCGGAGGGTACGACGTTTGCAGGGCAGGACTCGGCGAATTAACATGACTTGCATTACCATGATCAGACTGATATCTCTCTCAAGGAGATCTCGGATGCGGCTCTGCAACGTGGGCACATCCTTTATTGATCCCCAGTCCAGCCCCTTGTTGACCCATGACGTTAGTCGTGGTGGGGAACCCGAGCGAAAGGCAGAGGGAGCCACCCGCTAGGTACCCCTAGGAGCTGTGATATAAAACCACTCTTGTTGCCATAAGCTAGACACCTCCTGGAAAGAGCCCTCAGGACATGGGGCGTCGACATTTTTTGCTTATTACGGCGCCTCCGCACTCTGCGTGCTGCCCCTCAATCATCTTCGGCTCCACTTTGAAGGTCTTGAGCCACAGTCCGAAATGAGGGGTAAATACGGAGGAAAGCTTCGCACACGACGATGAACGATGAGATGTGGAGGATAGACTCCGGAGCTAAATCGTGGAAATCCAGCCCATAATAGAACATAAGCCCCCTCACGAAGGGATCTGGCGTGAAGCCTTGCCCTCGGACGAAGTGATATACGAACACGACGCTCTCACCGGGCTTGGGAGTGGGAATAACCTGCCCTTGAGCAGGTAGCCTATGCGGGATTTCGCCGGTCAAGTATCTGGCCTCCCTTAGCTTCATTACGTCTTCCTCCGTGACGGAGGAAGGCATCCACCGACCTTGAAGGTTGGATCCGTACATAATCGGAGGTCCGAAGTGCCTGAACCTGAGCTTTGGGAGTTGGAACTCGAGGCGGGAGGTAGATTCGATTAAGATCGAGAGGAAAAAGAATAGGCCTTGGTCCCTTTATAAAGAGGTTGAATATCAAGCGCCCTCCTCGTGACCGTTTGGGACTTGCCTTCAATCGAGGGGTCATACCAACGGGCACAATTGGGTTACCCATGTCCGTGTTGATGAGAATCCCGTAATAAAGGGCACACGATCTCTGCTTCGACAAGACGTGCCAACGGAACTGCCTCGCGAAACACACTGAGATTGGTTATGAAAAACGATTTGAATAAAGACCTGGCCGTGGTGTGATGTCACACTACGGGGTACGTCAGCAGATTAGATTTGTGGAAATATTATTCTCTCTACGGTGGTATGAGGAACTTATTTTGCAGAGTCGGACACGATCCTCGTGTTCAAAATCTTCTATGAAGTATTCGGAGGAGGAACCCGCCTTGCAATGCCGAAGACAATCTACGGGTCGGACTCATCGTCATTGAAGCCTGGTTCAGGGGCTACTATGGGAGTGCTGGATTAGGGGGTATCCGGACAGCCGGACTATCCGGACTGTTGGACTATGAAGATACAAGATTGAAGACTTCGTCCCGTGTCCGGATGGGACTCTCCTTGGCGTGGAAGGCAAGCTTGGCAGTACGGATATGTAGATCTCCTTCCTTGTAACCGACTCTATGTAACCTTACCCTCCTTCGATGTCTATATAAACCGGAGGGTTTAGTCCGTAGGACCAAGAACAACAATCATACCATAGGCTAGCTTCTAGGGTTTAGCCTCTACGATCTCGTGGTAGATCAACTCTTGTAATACTCATATAATCAAGGTCAATCAAGCAGGAGTAGGGTTTTACCTCCATTGAGAGGGCCCGAACCTTGGTAAAAACATCGTGTCCCCAGTCTCCTGTTACCATCTACCTAGACGCACAGTTCGGGACCCCCTACCCGAGATCCGCCGGTTTTGACACCGACACCAGGCATCTAGGATTTCCCTGTGCATCTATCTCCAGCTAATTAACTTTTCGGCTTCTCCTGCAAATTTTCAGCTAATTCCCAAACTCGAATTGCCAGGTACTCCATGATCTCCATGATGAGAAAGAGCAGCAGCGGTGCTCTAAGACTTCCACACCTTATCATTGATGTGGTTGTCGTGCAGCTCTTGAGTGCATGTCCTTGTGAGCAAGCGTGGATTCTTGAGGCCGACGAGCTGGAGCTGCTCACTAGATGAAAGCGATGGCATTGAGGCTGCCTAAGAGACAGTGAAGGTGATTTAGAACGTACATGATGGTTGACTGCTAGCTTGATGCCAATGCTAGTTTGATGTGTTCTAGAGAATTAAAATTCCCCATACAGGATTGTGTGTATTAACACCACCGGCATAGGAAGTTTCAGGATGAGGATATGGTGTATATGGTGCTAAGGAAAGATCATAGCGACCGTATGGAGGCCAGCTAAGAGACAACAGTCGTCTAGACTAAAGAACCTGATTCAGAACGTACATGTTGGTTGACTGTTGGCTTGATGCTAATGTTAATTTGCTGTGTTTTCCAGAATTAAAAATCCCCGTACAGGATTGTTCTAAAATATGAGTATTATGATCTCCTGTATAGGAAGTTTCCGTTGCGGTCGAGGACTAGGATATGGTGTATATTGTGCTGAAGAACATGCAGAAAAAAAACTTCTTAAAGCAAGACATGGAGAAGATGATGCCCATGGAAAGGGGAAAGCAGGAAAGTAAAACGTCATTGATTTCCCGTGGTTAATGTGAAAGCAGGATTAGTTTCAGCAAGAGATGCATTCGGAAGATAACAACATGTCAACATGGCAAGATATATTTGTACAATAGCATGCACACGTGCAGCTGCCAGTAATAAGAGATTGAATAAGAGTTAATATGAGACACTGAATTCCGGTAGCTGAAGGAAAATTACAGAAGAAATTTCTGTAACACAGCAGCCCAATAGATTGTATAAATACACGGATGCATGCATATGATGATGGACATTATATCATGTCAGGTCCAGAATTAATTAAATGTGTCTTTTGCATTAAGTTTTCAGTTCTTCACCCGACCAATCTGCTCTCTACATTATTTGAGTCATATGCGATCTGGACCAAAGTGTTGCATGACCAATCTGCTCTCTACATTATTTGAGTCATATGCGATCTGGACCAAAGTGTTGCCTGACCAATCTGCTCTCTACATTATATGAGACCAAAGTGTTGCTACAGGAGGGTTCCCATCTAACTAATCTTGACCAAAGTCATTGCTTCCCGGTCCAGCACATGTACGTGCTTCTATTTTCCCATCCAACCAATAGGACACATGCATGGCTAGCTAAGGGAAGATGGAGGCTCGACACCCGGTGGCGGCAAAGGCTTCGAGTGAAACCAACAAGGAAGACGTGAGAAGGCATAGGTCGTGATGAAAGAGTTCTAGATTTGGGGTGAGACTGCGAGCAAGAAAATGCAGAGAGGAAAAGGGCAAGAAGAGGTATCATGGGTCAATAGGTACGTACGTGGTGATTGGCGAGAAGCCACATCATGATGACAAGTGATGCCAAATTAAAATTTATGACTTTAATGCTGGGCAACCCTGCAGCCTCTTATTGAGAGCGTGGCTAGAGTAGTACGACTGTGTACAGAATAGAACATGCGTGTTGCATGCATATAATAACTTGGAATTCATGTTTAGAGCATGTACTGAATTATTGGTTCATCCTTCTACATATTTTTGCAAAAAAATAAGTCCATCTGCCACTTCGATTCACCGAATTGCTTACAGTTTCAGTTCTTGAATGGTTGAATAAGTTTCGGAAAAGGTTTTCCGGGGCGAAGGATAAGAAAATGGGAGTAACCGATGGCTCATATGTTTCTATATATTTCCTGTCGTATGCTCAATAAATGTTTGGTACCATCTACCACTCCGTTGTTTCCAACCATGTAATACTGAACACAACGCCTTTCCTACTTATGCCAATGTATGGCTGACCTTGCTCTTTTTAGATCATGCAAATATATAGATGACCATATTTTCATTTGTAGATTGTATGTTATATATTTAGGGAAAATTTGTAGCATTTTTGAGGATAAATTTATTAATTAGAGAATGTTTATTCTAATGTGTAACTTCCTTTTCCAACTAAATAATTTAATATTAGTGACTAGAACAAAATCGAATTTGCAATATTTAGGAAAAACATATGATTATACAACTGATCTCTGAAACCATCTTTATATATGTAAGAATTTTGTAGATCCATTAATTATTAATGACTATTATTTAGTTTTTCCATAAGAATATTGTGCAGTCCCATTATATTATATCAAACATATACCATGTATTACTATATTTGACTACTTTTATTGAAAGTGTGCTTGAATTTTAACCATCCTGGACAGCATGACATAATAGTTAGAAATTATTAATGTTTACTATTAAAGAAATCTTGAAACAATGTTTCTTGAACAAAAACCCCTACGTAGATTTACGGCAACAATTAACAGACAAGACAGAAGCTGTAACTCAACTGGTTAAGTATTTCAAAAAAAATGGATCAAGATAATTCTCCAATCTGAATGGAAATTTGCATCCAGTCATTACATGAAGATAAAAAGCAAAACAATCATCATAAAATATTTATATATTAAATTTCAATACATAATGAACTTGGAAATTACTGTTTGCATTATGGAAACAAACCGTTCATAATATGATCACAATTTCTTAGATTAAGTGAAATAAATATTTGCATAGATCCAATATTGTAATATTAATAACTATTTTATAGGTTATGTAATGTTTATATCTCATATATGCATGTGAATTTTTCAAATTGTTAGTATATATAAGTATGAAAAATCTGTATAATTGCACCTTCAGTTTTATCATGTGATTTAGTTCTTTTATTTTACACGAGGCTAGCCATATGCATAGCACAAAAGACTGTGCTTGATTCTCCTAGCATAGAAAATTGTATTGATTGCTACACCATGTGAATGCACGGGTTGGCGACTAGTGTTATTCTAATTTTTCAGGATTTTTAGAGTTACATAAGTATTCAAAGTTTTCAGATTACTACAAATTGTTTTGTTTTTGACAGATTCTGTTTTCTATGTGTTGTTTGCTTATTTTGATGAATCTATGGGTAGTATCGTCGGGTAGGAACCATGGATAAGTTGGAATACAGTAGATATAACACCAATATAAATTTAGAATGAGTTCAAAACAGTAACTAAGTGGTGATTTGCTTTATTATACTAACGGAGCTTACGAGTTTTCTGTTAAGTTTTGTGTTATTGAAGTTTTCAAGTTTTGGGTGAGATATCGATATGAGGAGAATGAGGAGCGACAATACCCTAAGCTTGGGTATTCCCAAGGCACCCCAAGGTAATATTCAAGGAATATCCAAGCAACTAAGCTTGGGGATGCCCCGGAAGGCATCCCCTCTTTCGTCTCCAACATTATCGATAACTTTACTTGGAGCTACATTTTTATTCGTCACATGATATGTGTTTTGCTTGGAGTGTCATTTTCTTTTGTTTAGATTTTCTTGCTGTTATTTACAATGAGTATTTGTATCTTTTCTTTCAATAAAAAGTGTCAAGGATAGCCTTCACCATGCACAATTTGCAAGTATATGAGTTGCTGTTTCAAAATAGAAAGTTTGTTGCTATTGCAAAAGTTCCCTAGAAAGGTCAGACCGTGACAAAAGCTTGAAATTTTGACACAACGTGCAATGATAAGTTATCTACAGTGTGGTAAATTTTCAGAATTTTTTGAGTTAAATAAGTATATGGATCTTCCTTAATCCTTTACAGACTGTTCTGATTAGACAGATTGCTATTATTATTGCATTGTTTTCATATGTTTGCTTGTTTAATGATTCTATGTGAGGATAGGAGTATTAAATATGCATAGGAATTTAATATGCAATGTCAAATTATAGTTTTAATGATTTTCTACAGTAGATAATGATAAGGTTTTGCATTGATTTATACTAACTTATCTCAAGAGTTCTTGTTGAGTTTTGTGTGGACGAAGTTTTTAAGAATTAGGGGAACCATGACATGAGAGGAATTAAGGAGACACAAGAACTCAAGCTTGGGGATGCCCAAGGCATCCCTAGTTAATATTTCAAAAAGTCTCAAGCATCTAAGCTTGGGGATGCCTCGGTTGGCATCTCACCTTTCTTCTTCAACAATGATCGCTTAGTTTTGGTTGAGCCTAAGATTTTGCTTCTTCACTTGATATGTGCTATCCTTGGAATTTTATTTCATTTTATTTTTCTTGTTGTTTGAATAAAATACTTAAGATCTGAAATTATTAAATGAGAGAGAGTCTTCACATAGCTCCTTAATTATTTGACTACTCATTGATCTTCAATATTATCTTTTTGGAGTAGTTTGTCATTTACTCTATGTGCTTCACTTATATCTTTTTAGAGCACGGCGATGGTTTTATTTTGAAGAAATTGATGAACTCTCATGCTTCACTTATATTACTTTGAGAGTCCTAAAAATAGTATAGCAATTTGCTAAAGTTATGAATTTGGTCCTAATATGTTCGGCATCCAAGAGGGATATAATAAAAACTTTCATAAAGAGCATTGAATAATTTGAGAAGTTTGATTCCTTGCATTAATATTTGTTTTGAGATATAAAGATGGCAATATTAGAGTCATGCTAGTGAGTAATTGTGGATTGGTACAAATACTTGTGGTAAACTTTGTGATTCCCGTATCATGCACGTATGGTGAACCATTATGTGATGAAGTCGGAGCATGATTTATTTTTTGGTTGTGTTCCTTATGAGTGGCGGTCAGGGACGAGCGATGGTATTTTCCTACCAATCTATCCCCCTAGGAGCATGCGCATTAGTACTTTGCTTTGATGGCTAATAAACTTTTGCAATAAGTATGTGAGTTCTTTATGACTAATGTTGAGTCCTTCCACCACTGCTAGCCTCTCTAGTACCGCACAACTTTTTCCGGTGCATTAAACCCACCATATACCTTCCTGAAAACAGACGTCATACCTACCTATTATGGCATTTCCATATTCATTCTGAGATATATTGCCATGCAACTTCCACCGTTCCATTTTATTATGACACACACCATCATTGTCATATTGTTCTCATATGCATCATATAGAGTCATATATTTGTTCTAGCATCGAGTTGTAATTCTTGAGTTGCAAGTAAATAAAAGTGATGATCATCATTATTAGAGCATTGTCCCGTGTGAGGAAAGGATGATGGTGGCTATGATTCTCCCACAAGTAGGGATGAGACTCCCGACTTAAAAATAAAAAACAGGCCAAAGAAGCCCAAACAGAAAAAGAGGCCCAAATAAAAAATGAAATGAGCGAAAAGAGAGAAGCGACAATGTTACTATCCTTTTCCACACTTGTGCTTCAAAGTAGCACCATGTTCTTCATGATAGATAGTCTCCTATTTTGTCACTTTCATATACTAGTGGGAATTTTTCATTATAGAACTTGGCTTGTATATTCCAATAATGGGCTTCCTCAAATTGCCCTAGGTCTTCATGAGCAAGCAAGTTGGATGCACACCTACTTAGTTTTCTTTTGAGCTTTCATACACTTATACCTCTAGTGCATCAGTTGCATGGCAATCCCTACTCACTTGCATCGATACCAATTGATGGGCATCTCCATAGCCTATTAATTTGCCTAGTTGATGTGAGACATTCTCCTTTTTGTCTTCTCCTCACAACCTCCACCATATTCTATTCCACCTATAGTGCTATATCCATGGCTCACACTCATGTATTATGTGAAAGTTGATAAATCTTGAGAACATTAAAAGTATGAAACAATTTCTTGGTTTGTCATCAGGGTTGTGCATGATGAAATATTTTGTGTCATGAAGATGGAGCATAGCCAGACTATATTATTTTGTAGAGATAGCTTTCTTTAGCCATGATATTTTGAGAAGACATGATTGCTTTATTAGTATGCTTGAAGTATTATTGTTTTTATGTCAATACTAAACTTTTGTTTTGAATCTTATGGATCGAATTATTCATGCCACATAACAAAAAGATTACATGATAAACATGTGAATAGCTTGTTACTTGATCATGAGAAGTTTTATGAGATGAGCTGTTGTTTATGATATAAAATGATGCTAGAAAAAGTGTTTGGAATTATCATTGATCAAACTTTTGCACTATGCTAGCATGCACACTTCATAAATTATTTGTTTTATCATTTACCTACTCGAGGACGAGCAGGAATTAAGCTTGGGGATGCTGATATGTATCAAACATATCTATAATTTATGAAGTATTCATGCCATGTTTGCAACAATTTTATATGGTTTTGGTACGATTTGATTATAACTAACCCGGACTGACGCTGTTTTCAGCAGAACTACCGTGGTGTCATTTTTTGTGCAGAAATAAAATTTCTTGGAATGGGCTAAAAATTTACGGTGGTAATTTATGGACCAGCAGAGACCCGTCGAGCACCAGAGTTGTTCCATGAGGTGACCAAGGAGGCCACAAGCCAGGGGGCGTGCCCACCCACCCCCACCCCCTAGGGCACACCCCTAGGGCTTGTGGGCCCCTTAGGTGTCCCCCTAACTTGTTTCCAACGCCAAGTACTCCTATATATACAGAAACCTATGAAAAGAACCCTAGATCGGAAGTTCCTCTATCGCAAGCCTCTGTAGCCACACAAACCAACCGGGACCCCGTTCCGGCACCCTGGCGGAGGGGGAAATCATCACCAGAGGCCATCCTCATCACCCCGATGGTCTCCATGATGCGGAGGGAGTAATTCACCCTCGCGCCTGAGGGTATGTACTGGTAGCTTGATACGTCTCTAACGTATCTATATTTTATGAAGTCTTCATACTATTATATGATCAACCTTGGATGTTTTATAGGCATTTATACGCTCTTTTATATGATTTTTGGGACTAACCTATTAACCTAGAACCCAATGCCAGTTTCTGTTTTCTCCTTGTTTTAGAGTATCGCAGAAAAGGAAAACCAAACAGAGTCCAGTTGACCTGAAACTTGACGGAGCTTATTTTTGGACCAGAAAAAGGCCACAGAGTCAAAGAGTTGGGCCCAAAGAGTCCCGGGCTGCCCACAAGGGTGGGGGCGCGCCTCCCTGCCTCGTGGACAGACCAGAGGCCCCCCTGACTTGTTCTCGACGCCATCACCTCTCATATATACCCGAACTTCCAGAACGAAACCTAGATCAGAAGTTCCGCCGCCGGAAGTCTCTGTAGCCACGAGAAATCAATCTAGGCCCTGTTTGGCACCCTGCCGGAGGGGGCCATCATCACCGTGGCAATGGAGGAGGATCCCAGAGAGGCCATCATCGCCATGAAGGCCAGGGACCAGAGGGAGACCCTCTCCCCATCCAGGGGGAGGCCATGGAGGAAGAAGCACAAGGGGGAGAACCTCTCCTCCTCTCTCTTGGTGGCACCGGAGAGCCATCGTGAGGGGAATCATCTTCGCCGTGATCGTCTTCATCAACATCACCATCATCATCTCTTTTACGCGGTCCACTCTCCCGCACCCCGCTGTAATCCCTACTTGAACAAGGTGCTTTATGCCACATATTATGATCCAATGATGTGTTGCCATCCTATGATGTTTTTAGTAGATATCCTTTGTCTTTGGGTTGATTGATGATCTAGATTGGTACGAGTTGTATGTTTTATTTTCGTGTTGTCCTATGGTTCCATCCGTGTCGCGCAAGCGTGAGGGATTCCCGATGTAGGGTGTTGCGATACATTCATGATTCGCTTATAGTGGGTTGGTGAGTGACTGAAACACAAACCCGAGTAAGAGGGTTGTTGCGTATGGGAATAAAGAGGACTTGATGCTTTAATGCTATGGTTGGGTTTTACCTTAATGGTCTTTAGTAGTTGCGGATGCTTGCTAGAGTTCCAATCATAAGTGCATATGATCCAAGTAGAGAAAGTATGTTAGCTTATGCCTCTCCCTCATATGAAATTGCAAAGTCTTTAGTAGTTGCGGATGCTTGCTAGAGTTCCAATCATAAGTGCATATGATCCAAGTAGAGAAAGTATGTTAGCTTATGCCTCTCCCTCATATGAAATTGCAATGACGACTATCAGTCTTGTTAACAATTGCCTAGGACAATTCCGCACACTGGTCCATCATTATTCCACACTCGCTATTTATAATATTTAGTAATATATTCTAACTTTATGATAACATAACCTACTTTTATGTTTTAGCTCTCCGATATCATGCAAAGTTATCCTCTTCATACCCACAACGTAGTTTTATTTCTCGTTTATAGTTGGAAGCAAATATTCGGTGTACGCAGAGTCGTATCAGTGGCAGATAGGACTTGAGAGAATATTGATCTTACCTTTAGCTCCTTGTGGGTTCGACACTCCATACTTATCACTTCCACCTTTGGGAATTGCTATGATAATTCCCTGCACTTGGGCATTATCAAGCTCTATAGCGTGGGGTTGATATTCTCGTGTGTGTGCTTGTTTGCTTTATTCACGAAGTAGATTTTTTCCTTTTTGTTTCTGTTTAGTTTTTAGTTGTGCGTGAAACATACAAAAAAATTAAATAATGAAAATACAAAAATATTTACTTGCCTCTCATGCCTAAAAAAGTTTTTCAAAAAGAGAAGTGATTGGAAATTTATGCTTTGAAGAAGTTAGGGTCGACCTTGAGCACTTGTGTTCATGCTCACGGAAACAATGTAGAATTTTTCATGGAAGTTTCTCTGTAAATAATTATCCCCTTGTGTATATCCATTGTATTAAAAAAATAATGTGCCAAGCTTTGGTTTTAGGATGATTAGATTGCTTGTTTACTATGTGCAGAACAAAAATAGAAACTTTGGCTGTAGCGCGTGATTTTACATTTTTTTTACTAGAAGGTTAAATGGGTCTGAAACTTTTTGCACATTACTTCCGTACAAATTGTTCAAATTTTCATATTTATTTGATAATTTTAGGAGTTATAGAAGTTTACTAAACTTCCAGATTACTACAGACTGTCCTATTTTTGACAGATTCTGTTTTGCGTGTGTTGTTTGCTTATTTTTGATGAATCTATGGCTAGTATCGGGTGGTGAACCATAGAGAAGTTAGAATGAAGTAGGTTTAACACGAATATAAATAAATAACGAGTTCATTACAGTACCTAAAGGTAGTAATTTGCTTTATTACACTAACGGATCTCACATGTTTTTGTCAAAGTTTTGTGTGGATGAAGTGTTCGAAGATCGAGGAGCTATCAATATGAGAAGAATAAAGAGAGGCAAGAGTTCATGCTTGGGGATGTCCAAGTAACCCCAAGTAAATATTTCAAAGGATACTGAAGCATCTAAGTCTGGGGATGCCCCGGTTGGCATCGCTGTAGGAAATATGCCCTAGAGGCAATAATAAATAGGTTATTATTATATTTCCTTGTTCATGATAATCGTTTATTATCCATGCTAGAATTGTATTGATAGGAAACTCAGATACATGTGTGGATGCATAGACAACACCATGTCCCTAGTAAGCCTCTAGTTGACTAGCTCGTTGATCAATAGATGGTTACAGTTTCCTGACCATGGACATTGGATGTCATTGATAACGGGATCACATCATTAGAAGAATGATGTGATGGACAAGACCCAATCCTAAGCCTAGCACAAGATCGTGTAGTTCGTATGCTAAAGCTTTTCTAATGTCAAGTATCATTTCCTTAGACCATGAGATTGTGCAACTCCCGGATACCGTAGGAATACTTTGGGTGTGCCAAACGTCACAACATAACTGGGTGGCTATAAAGGTACACTATAGGTATCTCCGAAAGTGTCTGTTGGGTTGGCACGAATCGAGACTGGGATTTGTCACTCCGTGTGACGGAGAGGTATCTCTGGGCCCACTCGGTAGGACATCATCATAATGTGCACAATGTGATCAAGGAGTTGATCACGGGATGATGTGTTACGGAACGAGTAAAGAGACTTGCCGGTAACGAGATTGAACAAGGTATCGAGATACCGACGATCGAATCTCAGGCAAGTACTATACCGCTAGACAAAGGGGATTGTATACGGGATTGATCGAATCCTCGACATCGTGGTTCATCCGATGAGATCATCATGGAACATGTGGGAACCAACATGGGTATCCAGATCCCGCTGTTGGTTATTGATCGGAGAACTTCTCGGTCATGTCTGCATGTCTCCCGAACCCGTAGGGTCTACACACTTAAGGTTCGATGGCGCTAGGGTTATAAAGGAAGTTTGTATGTGGTTACCGAATGTTGTTCGGAGTCCCGGATGAGATCCCGGATGTCACGAGGATTTCTGGAATGGTCCGGAGGTAAAGATTTATATATAGGAAGTCCTATTTCGGCCATCGGGACAAGTTTCGGGGTCATCGGTATTGTACCGGGACCACCGGAGGGGTCCCGGGGGCCCACCGGGTGGGGCCACCTATCCCAGAGGGTCCCATGGGCTGAAGTGGGAAGGTATCCAGCCCAAAGTGGGCTGGGGCGCCACTTTCCCCTAGGGCCCATGCGCCTAGTGTGGGGGAAACCCTAAAGGAAGAGTCCCATAAGGGGAAGGCACACCCCTAGGTGCCTTGGGGGGGAGGGAAACCTCCCTTGGCCGCCGCCCCCCTAGGGACGGCGCCCCCCCTTGGCCCTCCTATATATAGTGGGGGAGATGGAGGACTTCATACCTGATCCAAGGCGCGGCCCCTCCCCTCCCCAACACCTCTCCTCCTCCGTCACGTGCTTGGCGAAGCCCTGCTGGAGTACCACGCTCCTCCATCATCACCACGCCGTTGTGCTGATGCTGGATGGAGTCTTCCTCAACCTCTCCCTCTCTCCTTGCTGGATCAAGGCATGGGAGACGTCACCGGGCTGTACGTGTATTGAACGCGGAGGTGCCGTCCGTTCGGCACTTGGTCATCGGTGATTTGGATCACGACGAGTACGACTCCATCAACCCCGTTCACTTGAACGCTTCCGCTTAGCGATCTACAAGGGTATGTAGATGCACTCTCTTTCCCCTCGTTGCTGGTTTCTCCATAGATAGATCTTGGTGGCACGTAGGAAAATTTTAAATTTCTGCTACGTTCCCCAACAGTGGTATTAGAGCTAGGTCTATTGCGTAGATTCCATGCATGAGTAGAACACAAAGTAGTTGTGGGCGTTGATTTTGTTCAATATGCTTACCGTTACTAGTCAATCTTGATTCGGCGGCATTGTGGGATGAAGCGGCCCGGACCGACCTTACACGTACACTTACGTGAGACAGGTTCCACCGACTGACATGCACTAGTTGCATAAGGTGGCTAGCGGGTGCCAGTCTCTCCCACTTTAGTTGGATCGGATTCGATGAGAAGGGTCCTTATGAAGGGTAAATAGCAATTGACATATCACGTTGTGGTTTTGCGTAGGTAAGAAACGTTCTTGCTAGAAACCCATAGCAGCCACGTAAAACATGCACACAACAGTTAGAGGACGTCTAACTTGTTTTTGCAGGGTATGCCATGTGACGTGATATGGCCAAAAGGATGTGTTGAATGATATATGTGATGTATGAGATTGATCATGTTCTTGTAATAGGAATCACGACTTGCATGTCGATGAGTATGACAACCGGCAGGAGCCATAGGAGTTGTCTTTAATTTATTTATGACCCGCGTGTCAACATAAACGTCATGTAATTACTTTACTTTATTGCTAAAGCGTTAGCTATAGTAGTAGAAGTAATAGTTGACGTGACAACTTCATGAAGACACGATGATGGAGATCATGGTGTCATGCTGGTGACGACGATGATCATGGAGCCCCGAAGATGGAGATCAAAAGGAGCAAAGTGATGATGGCCATATCATGTCACTATTTGATTGCATGTGATGTTTATCATGTTTATACATATTATTTGCTTAGAACGACGGTACTAAATAAGATGATCCCTCATTAAAATTTCAAGAAAGTGTTCCCCCTAACTGTGCACCGTTGCGAAAGTTCGTCGTTTCGAAGCACCACGTGATGATCGGGGGTGATAGATTCTTACGTTCACATACAACGGGTGTAAGCCAGATTTACACACGCGAAACACTTAGGTTTACTTGACGAGCCTAGCATGTACAGACATGGCCTCGGAACACAAGAGACCGAAAGGTCGAGCATGAGTCGTATGGTAGATACGATCAACATGAAGATGTTCACCGATGATGACTAGTCCGTCTCACGTGATGATCAGACACGGCCTAGTTGACTCGGATCATGTAATCACTTAGATGACTAGAGGGATGTCTATCTGAGTGGGAGTTCATAAGATGAACTTAATTATCCTAAACATAGTCAAAAGATCTATGCAAATTATGTCGTAAGCTCGCGCTTTAGTTCTACTGTTTTAGATATGTTCCTAGAGAAAATATAGTTGAAAGTTGATAGTAGCAATTATGCGAACAGTAGAAGGCTTGTGTCCTTAATGCACCGCTCGGTGTGCTGGACCTTGAACGTGGTCTATGGATGTTGCGAACATCTGACATACACGTTTTGATGACTACATGATAGTTCGGTAATGATAAATGGTTTAGAATTGAGGCACCGAAGACATTTTTGAAATGTCGCGGAACATATGAGATGTTTCGAGGGCTGAAATTGGGATTTCAGGCTCGTGCCCACGTCAAGAGGTATAAGACCTCCGGTGATTTTCTTGGCCTGCAAACTAAGGGAGAAAAGCTCAATCGTTGAGCTTGTGCTCAGATTGTCTGAGTACAACAATCACTTGAATCGAATGGGACTTGGTCTTCCAGATAAGATAGTGATGTTTCTCCAAAGTCATTGCTACCAAGCTGCTAGAGCTTCGTAATGAACTATAACATATCAGGGATATATATGATGATCCTTGAAATATTCGCGATGTTTGACACAGCGAAAGTAGAAATCAAGAAGGAGCATCAATTGTTGATGGTTAGTGAAACCACTAGTTTCAAGAAGGGCAAGGGCAAGAAGGGATACTTCATGAAACGGCAAATCAGCTGCTGCTCTAGTGGAGAAACCCAAGGTTGAACCCAAACCCGAGACTAAGTGCTTCTGTAATAAGGGGAACAACCACTAGAGCAGAATTACCCTACATACTTGGTAGATGAGAAGGCTGTCGATAGAAGTATATTGGATATACATTATGTGAATGTGTACTTTAATAGTACTCCTAGTAGCATCAGGGTATTAGATACCGGTTCGATTGCTAAGTGTTAGTAACTCGAAATAAAAGCTACAGAATAAACGGAGACTAGCTAAAGGTGAGCTGATGAGATGTGTTGGAAGTGCTTCCAAGGTTGATATGATCATGCATCGCACGCTCCCTCTACCATCGAGATTGGTGTTAAACCTAAATAATTGTTATTTGGTGTTTGCGTTGAGCATAGACATGATTGGATTATGTCTATCGCAATACGGTTATTCATTTAAGGAGAATAATGGTTACTCTATTTATTTGAATAATACCTTCAATGGTCTTGCACCTAAAATGAATGGTTTATTGAATCTCGATCATAGTGATACACATGTTCATGCCAAAAGATATAAGATAGTAATGATAGTACCACGTAGTTGTGTCACTGCCATGTAAGTCATATTGGTATAAAACGCATGAACAAGCTCCATGTTGATGGATCTTTGGACTCACTCATTTTTTGAAAAGGATTGAGACATGTGAACCATGTCTATTGGTATATACACATGAAGAAACTCCATGCAGATGGACCGTTTGGACTCACTTGATTTTGAATCGCTTGAGACATGCAAATCATACCACATGGGCAAGATGACTGAAAGCTTCGGTTTCAGTAAAATGGAACAAGAAAGCAACTTGTTGGAAGTAACACATTTTGATGTGTGCAGTCCAATGAGTGCTGAGGCACGCAGTGGATATCATTATGCTCTTACTTCACAGATGATTTGAGTAGATACTAAGTATATTTACTTGATGAAACACAAGTCTGAATTATTGAATGGTTCAAGTAATTTCAGAATGAAGTTGAAGATCTTCGTGATAAGAGGATAAAATGTCTATGATATGATCATAGAAATGAATATCTGAGTTACGAGTTTGGCACTGTGAAAATTGTTTCACAACTAATACCGCCTGGAACACCATAATGTGATGGTGTGTCCGAACATCATAGTTTCACCCTATTGGATATGGTGCGTACCATGATGTCTCTTATCGAATTACCACTATCGTTCATGGGTTAGTCATTGGAGACAACCGCACTCACTTTAAATAGGGCACCACGTAATTCCGATGAGATGACACCGTATGAACTATGGTTTAGAGAAACCTAAGCTGTCATTTCTTAAAAGTTTGGGGCTGCGACGCTTATATGAAAAAGTTTCAGGCTGATAAGCTCGAACCCAAAGCGGATAACTGCATCTTCATAGGACACCCAAAACAGTTGGGTATACCTCCTGTCTCAGATCCGAAAGCAATAGGGATTCTTTCTCAAATCGGGTCCTTTCTCGAGGAAAAGTTTCTCTCGAAAGAATTGAGTGGGAGGATGGTGGAGACTTGATGAGGTTATTGAACCGTCACTTCAACTAGTGTGTAGCAGGGCACAGGAGTTGTTCCTATGGCACCTACACCAATTGAAGTGGAAGCTTATGATAGTGATCATGAGACTTCGGATCAAGTCACTCCCAAACCTCGTAGGATGACAAGGATGCGTACTACTTCAGAGTGGTACACTACTAGGAAAAGGGCTATAGATGGAATTGACACTAATGGCGCACCAGACATGTGGTGCGCCATTACTATATACTAATGGCGCACCATGTGTTGGTACGCCATTAGTGTCCAAATACTAATGGCGCACCACATCCACGGTGCGCCATTAGTAAAAATATTTTTTTTAATTTTTTTTTCAAAACTACTAATGGCGCACCGTGGCATGGTGCGCCATTACTAGTTGAACTAGTAATGGCGCACCACATCCACGGTGCGCCATTAGTAAAAAAAAATTTGTAAAACTTTTTTTTGATTTTTTTTCCAAAACTACTAATGGCGCACCGTGGGGGTGGTGCGCCATTACTAGTTCAAACTAGTAATGGCGCACCATGCCACGGTGCGCCATTAGTAACTTGGCCACCACTTCCACCGAATGCACCCCCCCCCCCCCCCCCGTGGATCGCCTTTTCAGTTTTAAAAAAAATAAAAGAAAATGATGAAAATGTCAAAAAAATAAAAGAAAATAAGTTTCCCATGTGATATGTGGTCTAGTTGTTGGGAAAATTTGCAAATATGAATTTCGACTTCATTTGCAAAATCTCGCGAGAATTTGTAAAAATGGGCATAACTTTTGCATACTAACTCGGATGAAAAAGTTTTTTATATGAAAAATCATCTACTCGAAAAGTTACATCCAAATTTAACCGGGGGAACCCCGTTAAACATTTCCAAAATCCTCAAAAACCTAACAGAAAAAAAGATACGGGGCTTTTAAGATCTCGAGAGGCAAAAAAATTCAAAAAAATTCAAACTTACTAATGGCGCACCTGCCCACGGTGCGCCATTAGTATCTTCCCGCCTTCAAAATTCAAAATAAGTCAACAAAATAAAAAAAGTTACTAATGGCGCACCTGCCCATGGTGCGCCATTAGTATCTTCCCGCCTTCAAAATTCAAAATAAGTCAACAAAATAAAAAAAGTTACTAATGGCGCACCTGCCCATGGTGCGCCATTAGTATCTTCCCGCCTTCAAAATTCAAAATAAGTCAACAAAATAAAAAAAAGTTACTAATGGCGCACCTGCCCGTGGTGCGCCATTAGTATGTCGTATATATGGCTGGGCGCACCTCCTCCCCTCCATTCCACCTCTCCTCCACTCCATCTCCTCCTCTCCTCTCCTCCACTCCATCTCCTCCTCTCCTCCACTCTATCTTCCCTTACCCTCCTCCTCTCCTCTCCGACGACCTCCTCCTCCTCCTCTCCGGCGACCTCTCCGGCGACCTCCTCCTCCTCTTCGGCGACCTCCTCCTCCCTCCTCTCCGGCGACCTCCTCCTCCCTCCTATCCGGCGACCTCCTCCTCCCTCCTCTCCGGCGACCTCCTCCTCCCTCCTCTCCTTCCCTCCCCTCCCCTCACGGTTTCTTCTCCCTCCTCTCCGGTGAGCTCCTCCTCCCACCTCTCCGGTGAGCTCCTCCTCCCTTCTCTCCGGTGAGCTCCTCCTCCCTCCTCTCCGGTGAGCTCCTCCTCCCTCCTCTCCGGTGAGCTCCTCCTCCCTCCTCTCCGGTGAGCTCCTCCTCCCTCCTCTCCGGTGAGCTCCTCCTCCCTTCTCTCCGGCGAGCTCCTCCTCCCTCCTCTCCGGCAAAAGAACACGACAAAAGAACATACAAGATCCAAAAACAGGAACAAAATTTGAAATAATGTCGTGCCAAAAAACGAGCAAAAAAAACGAGCAAAAAATGGGCAAAAAATCACGATCCAGATCTAGATTCAAAATGGCGCATCACTAATGGCGCATCACTAAACAGTGCGCCATTAGTATGCGAAAGTTACTAATGGCGCATCTCGTTGTCGTGCGCCATTAGTATGCCAACGCACCTGGGTATACATGGCCCCTGGGAGGCATACTAATGGCGCACCGTGGCCTATAATAATGGCGCACCACTGGTGCGCCATTAGTATACCAGATACTAATGGCGCACCAGTGGTGCGCCATTAGTAAAAATTACTAATGGCGTGCTAGTAATGGCGCACCGGTGATGCGCCATTAATGGCCAAAATAGGTGCGCCATTAGTAGCTGTTTTTCTAGTAGTGGTACGTAATCCTGTCTTGGACGTCATGTTGCTAGACAACAATGAACATACGAGCTATGGAGAAGCAATGGTGGGCCCGGATTCCGATGAATGGCTCGAGGCCATAAAATCCGAGAGAGGATCCATGTATGAAAACAAAGTATAGACTTTGGCAGAACGGCTCGATGGTCGTGAGGTTGTTGAGTACAGATGGATTTTAAAAGGAAGACGGACAATGATGGTAAATGTCACCATTAAGAAAGCTTGAATTGTCGTTAAGATGTTTCCCGACAAGTTCAAGGAGTTGACTACGATGAGACTTTCTCACTCGTAGCGATGCTAAGAGTCTGTTGGAATTAGCAGGTACTGCATTATTTATGAAATCTTGCAGATAGGATGTCAAAAATATTGTTTCCTTGTTCTTGAGGAAAGGTTGTATGTGATACAACCAGAAGTTTTTGTCGATCCTGAAAGATGCTAACAAGTATGCAAAGCCCCAGCAATCCTTCTAAGGACTGGAGTAAGCATCTCGGAGTTGGAATGTACACTTTGATGAGATGATCAAATATTTTGGGTTTACACAAAGTTTATGAGAAACTTGTATTTCCAAAGAAGTGAGTGGGAGCCCTATATAATTTCTGATGAGTACATATTGTTGACATATTGTTGATCAGAAATGATGTAGAATTTCTGGAAAGCATATAGGGTTATTTGAAAAGTGTTTTTCAATGGAAAACCTGGATTAAGCTACTTGACCATTGAGCATCAAGATCTATAAGGATAGATCAAAATCTCTTAATAGTACTTTCAAACGAACACATACCATGACAAGATTTTGAAGGAGTTCAAAATAGATCAGCAAAGAAGGAGTTCTAGGCTGTGTTACATGGTGTGAGTATTGAGCAAGACTCAAGACATGACCATGGCAGAATAGAGAGAAAGGACGAAGGTCGTCCCCTATGCTTTAGTCGTAGGCTCTAAAGTATGCTATGTTGTGTACCGCACCTGAAGTGTGCCAAACCATGAGTCAGTCAAGGGGTACAAGTGTGATCTAGAAATGGATCACAGGACAACGGTCAAGGTTATCCTTAGTAACTATTGGACTAAGGAATTTTCTCGATTATGGAGGTGGAAAAAGAGTTCGTCGTAAAGGGTTACACCGATGCAAACTTTGACACTAATCCAGATTATTCTGAGTAGTAAACTGGATTCGTATAGTAGAACAGTTATTTGGAATAGCTCCAAATAGAGCGTGGTAACTCCATCTAGGAGATGACATAGATATTTGTAAAGCACACACGGATGTGAAAGGTTCAGACCCATTGACTATAACATCTCTCACAAGCATAACATGATCAAACCCAGAACTCTGTGAGTGTTAATCACATGGCGATGTGAACTAGATTATTGACTCTAGTGCAAGTGGGAGACTGTTGGAAATATGCCCTAGAGGCAATAATAAATAGGTTATTATTATATTTCCTTGTTCATGATAATCGTTTATTATCCATGCTAGAATTGTATTGATAGGAAACTCAGATACATGTGTGGATGCATAGACAACACCATGTCCCTAGTAAGCCTCTAGTTGACTAGCTCGTTGATCAATAGATGGTTACGGTTTCCTGACCATGGACATTGGATGTCATTGATAACGGGATCACATCATTAGAAGAATGATGTGATGGACAAGACCCAATCCTAAGCCTAGCACAAGATCGTGTAGTTCGTATGCTAAAGCTTTTCTAATGTCAAGTATCATTTCCTTAGACCATGAGATTGTGCAACTCCCGGATACCGTAGGAATACTTTGGGTGTGCCAAACGTCACAACGTAACTGCGTGGCTATAAAGGTACACTACAGGTATCTCCGAAAGTGTCTGTTGGGTTGGCACGAATCGAGACTGGGATTTGTCACTCCGTGTGACGGAGAGGTATCTCTGGGCCCACTCGGTAGGACATCACCATAATGTGCACAATGTGATCAAGGAGTTGATCACGGGATGATGTGTTACGGAACGAGTAAAGAGACTTGCCGGTAACGAGATTGAACAAGGTATCGAGATACCGACGATCGAATCTCGGGCAAGTACTATACCGCTAGACAAAGGGAATTGTATACGGGATTGATCGAATCCTCGACATCGTGGTTCATCCGATGAGATCATCATGGAACATGTGGGAACCAACATGGGTATCCAGATCCCGCTGTTGGTTATTGACCAGAGAACTTCTCGGTCATGTCTGCATGTCTCCCGAACCCGTAGGGTCTACACACTTAAGGTTCGATGACGCTAGGGTTATAAAGGAAGTTTGTATGTGGTTACCGAATGTTGTTCGAAGTCCCGGATGAGATCCCGGACGTCACGAGGAGTTCCGGAATGGAACGGAGGTAAAGATTTATATATAGGAAGTTCTATTTCGGCCATCGGGACAAGTTTCGGGGTCATCGGTATTGTACCGGGACCACCGGAGGGGTCCCGGGGGCCCACCAGGTGGGGCCACCTATCCCGGAGGGTCCCATGGGCTGAAGTGGGAAGGGATCCAGCCCAAAGTGGGCTGGGGCGCCACTTTCCCCTAGGGCCCATGCACCTAGTGTGGGGGAAACCCTAAAGGAAGAGTCCCATAAGGGGAAGGCACACCCCTAGGTGCCTTGGGGGGGAGGGAAACCTCCCTTCGCCGCCGCCCCCCTAGGAGATTGGATCTCCTAGGTCCGGCGCCCCCCCTTGGCCCTCCTATATATAGTGGGGGAGATGGAGGACTTCATACCTGATCCAAGGCGCGGCCCCTCCCCTCCCCAACACCTTTCCTCCTCCGTCACGTGCTTGGTGAAGCCCTGCTGGAGTACCACGCTCCTCCATCATCACCACGCCGTTGTGCTGATGCTGGATGGAGTCTTCCTCAACCTCTCCCTCTCTCCTTGCTGGATCAAGGCATGGGAGACGTCACCGGGCTGTACGTGTGTTGAACGCGGAGGTGCCGTCCATTCGGCACTTGGTCATCGGTGATTTGGATCACGACGAGTACGACTCCATCAACCCCGTTCACTTGAACGCTTCCGCTTAGCGATCTACAAGGGTATGTAGATGCACTCCCTTTCCCCTCGTTGCTGGTTTCTCCATAGATAGATCTTGGTGGCACGTAGGAAAATTTTAAATTTCTGCTACGTTCCCCAACAGTGGTATTAGAGCTAGGTCTATTGCGTAGATTCCATGCATGAGTAGAACACAAAGTAGTTGTGGGCGTTGATTTTGTTCAATATGCTTACCGTTACTAGTCAATCTTGATTCGGCGGCATTGTGGGATGAAGCGGCCCGGACCGACCTTACACGTACACTTACGTGAGACAGGTTCCACCGACTGACATGCACTAGTTGCATAAGGTGGCTAGCGGGTGCCAGTCTCTCCCACTTTAGTCGGATCGGATTCGATGAGAAGGGTCCTTATGAAGGGTAAATAGCAATTGACATATCACGTTGTGGTTTTGCGTAGGTAAGAAACGTTCTTGCTAGAAACCCATAGCAGCCACGTAAAACATGCACACAACAGTTAGAGGACGTCTAACTTGTTTTTGCAGGGTATGCCATGTGACGTGATATGGCCAAAAGGATGTGATGAATGATATATGTGATGTATGAGATTGATCATGTTCTTGTAATAGGAATCACGACTTGCATGTCGATGAGTATGACAACCGGCAGGAGCCATAGGAGTTGTCTTTAATTTATTTATGACCCGCGTGTCAACATAAACGTCATGTAATTACTTTACTTTATTGCTAAAGCGTTAGCTATAGTAGTAGAAGTAATAGTTGACGTGACAACTTCATGAAGACACGATGATGGAGATCATGATGATGGAGATCATGGTGTCATGCTGGTGACGACGATGATCATGGAGCCCCGGAGATGGAGATCAAAAGGAGCAAAGTGATGATGGCCATATCATGTCACTATTTGATTGCATGTGATGTTTATCATGTTTATACATATTATTTGCTTAGAACGACGGTACTAAATAAGATGATCCCTCATTAAAATTTCAAGAAAGTGTTCCCCCTAACTGTGCACCGTTGCGAAAGTTCGTCGTTTTGAAGCACCACGTGATGATCGGGGGTGATAGATTCTTACGTTCACATACAACGGGTGTAAGCCAGATTTACACACGCGAAACACTTAGGTTTACTTGACGAGCCTAGCATGTACAGACATGGCTTCGGAACACAAGAGACCGAAAGGTCGAGCATGAGTCGTATGGTAGATACGATCAACATGAAGATGTTCACCGATGATGACTAGTCCGTCTCACGTGATGATCGGACACGGCCTAGTTGACTCGGATCATGTAATCACTTAGATGACTAGAGGGATGTCTATCTGAGTGGGAGTTCATAAGATGAACTTAATTATCCTGAACATAGTCAAAAGATCTATGCAAATTATGTCGTAAGCTCGCGCTTTAGTTCTACTGTTTTAGATATGTTCCTAGAGAAAATATAGTTGAAAGTTGATAGTAGCAATTATGCGAACAGTAGAAGGCTTGTGTCCTTAATGCACCGCTCGGTGTGCTGGACCTTGAACGTGGTCTATGGATGTTGCGAACATCTGACATACACGTTTTGATGACTACATGATAGTTCGGTAATGATAAATGGTTTAGAATTGAGGCACCGAAGACATTTTTGAAATGTCGCGGAACATATGAGATGTTTCGAGGGCTGAAATTGGGATTTCAGGCTCGTGCCCACGTCAAGAGGTATAAGACCTCCGGTGATTTTCTTGGCCTGCAAACTAAGGGAGAAAAGCTCAATCGTTGAGCTTGTGCTCAGATTGTCTGAGTACAACAATCACTTGAATCGAATGGGACTTGGTCTTCCAGATAAGATAGTGATGTTTCTCCAAAGTCATTGCCACCAAGCTGCTAGAGCTTCGTAATGAACTATAACATATCAGGGATATATATGATGATCCTTGAAATATTCACGATGTTTGACACCGCGAAAGTAGAAATCAAGAAGGAGCATCAATTGTTGATGGTTAGTGAAACCACTAGTTTCAAGAAGGGCAAGGGCAAGAAGGGATACTTCATGAAACGGCAAATCAGCTGCTGCTCTAGTGGAGAAACCCAAGGTTGAACCCAAACCCGAGACTAAGTGCTTCTGTAATAAGGGGAACAGCCACTAGAGCAGAATTACCCTACATACTTGGTAGATGAGAAGGCTGTCGATAGAAGTATATTGGATATACATTATGTGAATGTGTACTTTAATAGTACTCCTAGTAGCATCAGGGTATTAGATACCGGTTCGATTGCTAAGTGTTAGTAACTCGAAATAAAAGCTACAGAATAAACGGAGACTAGCTAAAGGTGAGCTGATGAGATGTGTTGGAAGTGCTTCCAAGGTTGATATGATCATGCATCGCACGCTCCCTCTACCATCGAGATTGGTGTTAAACCTAAATAATTGTTATTTGGTGTTTGCGTTGAGCATAGACATGATTGGATTATGTCTATCGCAATACGGTTATTCATTTAAGGAGAATAATGGTTACTCTATTTATTTGAATAATACCTTCAATGGTCTTGCACCTAAAATGAATGGTTTATTGAATCTCGATCATAGTGATACACATGTTCATGCCAAAAGATATAAGATAGTAATGATAGTACCACGTAGTTGTGTCACTGCCATGTAAGTCATATTGGTATAAAATGCATGAAGAAGCTCCTTGTTGATGGATCTTTGGACTCACTCATTTTTTGAAAAGGATTGAGACATGTGAACCATGTCTATTTGTATATACACATGAAGAAACTCCATGCAGATGGACCGTTTGGACTCACTTGATTTTGAATCGCTTGAGACATGCAAATCATACCACATGGGCAAGATGACTGAAAGCTTCGGTTTCAGTAAAATGGAACAAGAAAGCAACTTGTTGGAAGTAACACATTTTGATGTGTGCAGTCCAATGAGTGCTGAGGCACGCAGTGGATATCATTATGCTCTTACTTCACAGATGATTTGAGTAGATACTAAGTATATTTACTTGATGAAACACAAGTCTGAATTATTGAATGGTTCAAGTAATTTCAGAATGAAGTTGAAGATCTTCGTGATAAGAGGATAAAATGTCTATGATATGATCATAGAAATGAATATCTGAGTTACGAGTTTGGCACTGTGAAAATTGTTTCACAACTAATACCGCCTGGAACACCATAATGTGATGGTGTGTCCGAACATCATAGTTTCACCCTATTGGATATGGTGCGTACCATGATGACAAGGATGCGTACTACTTCAGAGTGGTACGTAATCCTGTCTTGGACGTCATGTTGCTAGACAACAATGAACCTACGAGCTATGGAGAAGCGATGGTGGGCCCGGATTCCGATGAATGGCTCGAGGCCATAAAATCCGAGAGAGGATCCATGTATGAAAACAAAGTATAGACTTTGGCAGAACGGCTCGATGGTCGTGAGGTTGTTGAGTACAGATGGATTTTAAAAGGAAGACGGACAATGATGGTAAATGTCACCATTAAGAAAGCTTGAATTGTCGTTAAGATGTTTCCCGACAAGTTCAAGGAGTTGACTACGATGAGACTTTCTCACTCGTAGCGATGCTAAGAGTCTGTTGGAATTAGCAGGTACTGCATTATTTATGAAATCTTGCAGATAGGATGTCAAAAAATATTGTTTCCTTGTTCTTGAGGAAAGGTTGTATGTGATACAACCAGAAGTTTTTGTCGATCCTGAAAGATGCTAACAAGTATGCAAAGCCCCAGCAATCCTTCTAAGGACTGGAGTAAGCATCTCGGAGTTGGAATGTACACTTTGATGAGATGATCAAATATTTTGGGTTTATACAAAGTTTATGAGAAACTTGTATTTCCAAAGAAGTGAGTGGGAGCACTATAGAATTTCTGATGAGTATATGTTGTTGACATATTGTTGATCAGAAATGATGTAGAATTTCTGGAAAGCATATAGGGTTATTTGGAAAGTGTTTTTCAATGGAAAACCTGGATTAAGCTACTTGACCATTGAGCATCAAGATCTATAAGGATAGATCAAAATCGCTTAATAGTACTTTCAAACGAACACATACCATGACAAGATTTTGAAGGAGTTCAAAATAGATCAGCAAAGAAGGAGTTCTAGGCTGTGTTACATGGTGTGAGTATTGAGCAAGACTCAAGACATGACCATGGCAGAATAGAGAGAAAGGACGAAGGTCGTCCCCTATGCTTTAGTCGTAGGCTCTAAAGTATGCTATGTTGTGTACCGCACCTGAAGTGTGCCAAACCATGAGTCAGTCAAGGGGTACAAGTGTGATCTAGAAATGGATCACAGGACAACGGTCAAGGTTATCCTTAGTAACTAGTGGACTAAGGAATTTTCTCGATTATGGAGGTGGAAAAAGAGTTCGTCGTAAAGGGTTACGCCGATGCAAACTTTGACACTAATCCAGATTATTCTGAGTAGTAAACTGGATTCGTATAGTAGAACAGTTATTTGGAATAGCTCCAAATAGAGCGTGGTAACTCCATCTAGGAGATGACATAGATATTTGTAAAGCACACACGGATGTGAAAGGTTCAGACCCGTTGACTATAACATCTCTCACAAGCATAACATGATCAAACCCAGAACTCTGCGAGTGTTAATCACATGGCGATGTGAACTAGATTATTGACTCTAGTGCAAGTGGGAGAATGTTGGAAATATGCCCTAGAGGCAATAATAAATAGGTTATTATTATATTTCCTTGTTCATGATAATCGTTTATTATCCATGCTAGAATTGTATTGATAGGAAACTCAGATACATGTGTGGATGCATAGACAACACCATGTCCCTAGTAAGCCTCTAGTTGACTAGCTCGTTGATCAATAGATGGTTACGGTTTCCTGACCATGGACATTGGATGTCATTGATAACGGGATCACATCATTAGAAGAATGATGTGATGGACAAGACCCAATCCTAAGCCTAGCACAAGATTGCGTAGTTCGTATGCTAAAGCTTTTCTAATGTCAAGTATCATTTCCTTAGACCATGAGATTGTGCAACTCCCGGATACCGTAGGAATACTTTGGGTGTGCCAAACGTCACAACGTAACTGGGTGGCTATAAAGGTACACTACAGGTATCTCCGAAAGTGTCTGTTGGGTTGGCACGAATCGAGACTGGGATTTGTCACTCCGTGTGACGGAGAGGTATCTCTGGGCCCACTCTGTTGGGGATGTCGCTATCTGGGGTAAACCGGCCTGCAGGGCCCGGGTTACCGCCGTCAAACAGACCCGAGATGTTAAAGCCCAAGGAGGAATAGAAAGGCCCAAGGCCTATAACCGGTTTAAGGGTTTATGGTGTAAACCGGCCTGGGGCCAACTTGTATTGTAAGTTAGGAATAGAGAGACCGACCCGGGCACGTTTATAAGCCGGAGGTTGGGATTTTGCAGACCGACGGGCGTCACCCGTGTATATAAGGGGACGACCCGACGGCGGTTTAAGACAGAGAAGAAGAACTCGAGGTTTAGGCGAAGCATATCGCTCCCTAAGCCCTCGAAACCCATCAATCCCATCACAACTAGACGTAGGCTTTTACCTTCATCGAAGGGGCCGAACTAGTATAAAAACCGTGTCCTTGTGTCCACTTTAACCCCTTCAAGCTAACCCGTTGTGATGGCTCCACGACTAAGTCCTCTTACTAGGACATCTGCCGTGACAAATCCACGACAGTTGGCGCCCACCGTGGGGCTATCGCGAGATGGTTTCAGGTTCTTGGAGGGCCGCTTTGAAGGACTCGAGGGTTACGCTGTGGGACGGATGACCAAGAGCCGCCGCGGAAAACTCTACATCGACAGCACAGGCTGGGGCCCTGACGCCGGCTCGATCGAGTACGGGTACCGGGTCCCCTTTGGCGGCATCCATGTTTTCATCGGCAAGATCGGAGAACCGGGCCCCGAGTTAGGCGTCTGTGCCGACCTCGTCGAGACAGCTCTGTGCACGAGATCGACCCTGGCTAAACCGACCAGGAAGCACGCCTTCGTGGGAGTTATCCACGGGGGAAGCTACGAGGAAGGATCCGAATCTGGTGACGAAACCGCCATCTACTCCGGCGATGAAACGTCGACCGGGGAGACCGAATCTCTTTACCAGCTACAAGATGATCGGGTTAGGGGCAGCTCCGATGGCAACAGTATTCCGGACCCCTTTGATCTGCCCTATCGGGTTGGGATCTTCATGGCTGGGACACAGGCGGCGCCACGATCATCAACTGCAGCAGCAGCGATCTCCGGATCGGCAGCAGCAACGGCTGCGCGAGCAGGAGGCCCTACGGGTTCACCAGCCCAAGTTTTGTCAGACCTGTTTGACGCACTAGCAGCGCTCATGGCGGAAGCCAACCCGGTGGATCAGGAGGTTCACAATGCTGAGATTGCCAAAGTGAGAGAGCAGATCACTCGGGCTAAAGCGGAGCTGGCAGCAGAAGAGATCAGGATGACGGCGGAGCGCGCCGCTTTAGGTGCACAGGCTTACAGGCTCATGATGGATCAGAAGGCGTCTCTGGAGGTCCTGAAGAGAAAATCCCGGTCTCGGTTGCCCGCCGCCCTCGACGCTCGAAATCTCTTCAACACCCCGGGGGTAAACCGTGCGGAGGCGACGGCCGGCGCCCCGGTTCAGCACCGGATTATAGACCTGCCTCGTCATAACACTGATACGCCACCGGCCATGCCAACGCCGTCAGGTCATTATTCTAACCCGATGGATAACCTCGTCGCGGCCGCGGCTCGGTTGGAAGCCATCCCGATCGAAGGAGATTCACCGCAGAATGAAGAGACACGCCGGGTCAAGGAGCTCCTTAGGACCGCGTTGGCCCAGCAAGAAGCATATTCGCAAAGCCGTGATCGGATTCACTCCACCCCTCGCCCCAGCAGGAGCTATAGTAGGCGCGTGGAGGAGCCGGCCGTTTCAAGTAACGCCAGGCGTGAAGCGCTCCGCGGCAACAATCCGGCGGGCGACGACAATGCTCACGAGAATGTGGATCGCACCCGTGCACGGGAGGCCGGATTGGCAGCGCAGCATCAGGCTCATCAGCTTACACCTATCTTCCCAGCAGCTGCGGCTGAACCGGGGGTGGTTTCCAGTTCTTTGGGAGTACCGTGCCTTGTTCCCGCCTTGCGCAACGTACGCCTGCCCAAAGACTTCAAAGGCCCCCGCAAAGTACCAAACTACACGGCAGATCAGCCTCCGGAGACGTGGGTGGAGAGCTATGAAATGGCTATGGAGATGCTGGATGTGGATGACGCGGCGTGTGCCAAGTATTTTACTATGATGTTAGAAGGAACGGCCCGGACTTGGCTAAAGAGTTTGCCGCCTAATTCAATTAGCTCGTGGGCCCAATTGCGCGCCCGGTTTATCAAGAACTTCAAGGACACGTGCAAACAGCCAATGTCAATAGTTGACCTAGCAGCCCGCGTTCAGCAAGAAGGGGAATCAACTACCCATTGGGTACGACGAGTATCAGAAGTTTTGCACTCATCAGATCGCATCAACGCAGACACCGCCGTAGTGCTGTTGGAAAGCAACTGTCGTTTTGGCCCTTTGAAGCTAAAGCTGGGCCGGATGAAGCGTGATTGTACAGATATAGGAACGCTCATGACCGCTTTAGTGAAGTATGCGGATTCTGACAGTACCAAGGATCCTGACTCTGGTGATGACAAAGCAGGGAAGGGAAGGAAGAATAGCAACACCAAAGGCCAGCAGCATCAACCGATAGGTAATGGAGGCGGAGGTAAGCGTAAACCGGACGGGAACATGGACTTTGTAGCCAACACAAGTGCACAGAATAAGGGCCAGCGGCGCAAGGGGAAACAGCCAAGTTTTCGCACAGATCCCGGTCCTAATCCGGATCGCACAGATCCCGGTCCTAATCCAGAGCGTTTGAACTTTTTCTTAAACCAGCCCTGTCCGAAGCACGGAACAAAGGAGGAACCAGCAACCCATCTTTGGAAGGATTGTTATATCATGAAGGAGTTCAAAAGCTCAAACACTTTCCAAAATGATCGCAGCTCCGGCGGCGGTTCAGGTTCCGGATCAGGGTACGGTGGTGGAAATTCCGGTCCAGGGTTCCAGGGTAATCCGGGCGGACAGGTCAGCCAAAATAATCAAAGTAATCAGAGTGGTTTCGGGCAGCAGCAAACAGGTTATCAGAGCAACTCGAAACAGTTGAGTGGTGGACAGTATCATGTCTTTACTACAAGCCTGGATAAACGGGATAGAAAGCTTCGGAGGCGAGCAGTTAGTGCTATCGAACCAGCCACGCCTCACTATCTGCGCTGGTCAGAACAGCCTATCATATGGAGCCGAGAGGATCACCCTCCCAGGGTCTATAATCCGGGTCAATTAGCATTGGTGGTGGCGCCTCAGGTGGGAGGTTATAAGCTCACCAAGGTGCTCATGGACGGAGGGAGCAGCATTAACATCTTGTATTACGAGACCTTCCGTCGTATGGGACTGGTAGATAAGGATCTCAAACCGACCAATACAGTGTTCCACGGGGTGGTGCCTGGCAAGTCTGCATATCCGGTTGGTAAGATAGCCCTTGAAGTGGTATTTGGCGATAGTCACGATTCCAGATCAGAGACACTGACATTCGAAGTGGTTAAAATCCAAAGTCCGTACCACGCTTTGTTCGGACGGCCAGCTTATGCAAAATTTATGGCACGGCCCTGCTACGTGTATCTGCAACTTAAGATGCCAGGTTACAAGGGCACTATAATGGTTCATGGGAGCCGTCGAATCGCTTTGGAATGCGAGGAAGGAGATGCGACTTATGAAGAATCGGTTTGTGCTACGGAGGAGCTAAAGCAGTACAAAGACAGTGTTGATCCGGAGGATATGACTTCATTAAAAAAGCCAACTACGGACCACGATCCGGCCTTGAAGTTCAAGTCAGCGGCCGAAACTAAGCTTGTTGACTTCGTACCTGGCGATTCATCCAAGCAGTTCAGCATCAGTGCAAACTTGGATCCAAAATAGGAAAGCGCGCTCATCGAGTTCATCCGTGAGAATCGGGACATCTTTGCATGGAAGCCGTCTGACATGCCTGGTGTACCGAGGCAACTCGCTGAGCACACCCTTAATGTGGATCCTAAGTACAAGCCGGTAAAGCAGTTCTTACGGCGGTTTAACGAAGAAAGACGTAAAGCGATTGGTGAGGAAGTGGCCAGGCTCCTGGCAGCTGGGTTTATCATTGAGGTTTTTCATCCCGAATGGCTTGCTAATCCGGTGCTAGTTCTTAAGAAAAACGGCACCTGGCGCATGTGTGTGGACTACACAGACTTGAATAAAGCTTGCCCAGCAGATCCTTTTGCTCTCCCCCGGATTGATCAGATCATTGATGCTACGGCAGGTTGCGAGCGTTTAAGTTTTTTGGATGCTTATTCGGGTTATCATCAGATCAAGATGGCAGTTAAGGACCAGGAGAAGACAGCGTTCATTACTCCCTTTGGAGCCTTCTGCTATGTGTCTATGCCCTTTGGGCTTAAGAGTGCGCAGGCTACTTATCAACGATGTGTGCAAAATTGCCTCCACGAGCAGATTGGTCGTAATGTGCATGCTTATGTGGATGATATTGTGGTCAAGTCACGAAAGAAGGAGACCCTGGTTGACGATTTGAAGGAGACTTTCGATAACTTGAGAGTGTACCAAATGATGCTCAACCCGGCTAAATGTGTTTTTGGTGTACCTGCAGGCAAGCTGTTGGGGTTTTTAGTGTCCCATAGAGGAATTGAGGCCAATCCAGAAAAGATCACAGCCATCACCTCCCTGGCCAAACCAAAATGCATCAATGATGTTCAGCGCATGGCCGGGCGGATTGCAGCGTTAAGCCGGTTTATCAGTCGCCTTGGTGAAAAGGCGATCCCCTTGTATCAAATGCTCAAGAAGACGGATCAATTTGTCTGGAGTCCGGAGGCTGATAAAGCGTTTGAGGACTTGAAGCGACAGCTAGTCAATCCGCCAGTATTAGCAGCCCCTGTAGATAAAGAGCCACTCCTGTTATATGTTGCAGCGAATGCCAGAGCGGTCAGTGTGGCGATGGTGGTAGAACGAAAGGAGGCTGGAAAGGAATATCCGGTTCAGCGACCGGTTTACTATATCAGTGAAGTACTTATCGAGTCCAAACAAAGGTATCCGCATTGGCAGAAGCTGGTATATGGCGTTTTTATGGCAAGCCGGAAGCTGAGGCAATATTTCCAAGGACACCCAATCACGGTGGTCAGTTCTGCTCCTTTGGGTGACATTATACAGAACCGGGAGGCGACCGGTCGGATTGCCAAGTGGGCTATCGAGCTCGGGTCGCACGATTTAAGGTACGTACCCCGAACGGCCATAAAGTCACAGGCACTTGTCGATTTCATAAACGATTGGACAGAGTTACAAGCGCCTGAGGAGAAGACAGATAACACCTATTAGACCGTTCATTTTGACGGGTCAAGACAATTGGAAGGCTCGGGGGCTGGAGTCGTTTTAACTTCCCCACGAGGAGATAAGTTTTGTTATGTCCTCCGTTTAATGTTCCCCTGTACAAATAATGCGGCGGAGTATGAAGCTTTGCTTCATGGTCTTCGGGTGGCTAAAGAGATGAATCTGAGCAGAGTTAGGTGCTTTGGTGATTCGGATCTGGTGGCTCAGCAGGTATCTGGCACCTGGGATTCTAAGGATCCGCTTATGGCTGCATACCGACGTGAAGTAGATATGGAGGCTGGGCATTTCAAAGGCTATCAAGTGGATCATGTGGACCGCAGGAAGAATGAGGCAGCGGACGCTTTAAGTCGCTTGGGCTCTCAGCGTAAACCGGTCCCACCCAATGTTTTCTTGGATGTATTGTACCACCCATCGGTACAGCTGCCCGGTGAGCTGGAGTTGGCTGTTCCTGATCCGGAGGCTCAGTTAGTGGCGGCTCTTCACGCCACCCCGGATTGGACGCTCCCTTACTTGGCATATATGAACCGGGGTGAGTTGCCAGAGGATGAAAGCTTGGCTCGACAGATAGTACGACGGTCCAAGTCTATGACCATTTTCCAAGGAGAGTTACATCATCGCAGCGTGTCAGGAGCGCTGCAACGGTGCATATCCCCTAAGGAGGGGTGCGAGATACTACGAGAAATACATGAAGGGGATTGCGGCCACCACGCCGGTTCAAAATCATTGGTGGCTAAAGCGTTCCGCCACGGTTTCTACTGGTTAACTGCTCATGCTGATGCGGAAGACCTGGTCCGGTTATGTGATGGTTGCCAGAAATTTTCCAGACGAGCGCACATACCGGCTCAAGAATTGAGGATGATTCCAATCACTTGGCCGTTCGCGACTTGGGGGCTTGATATGGTTGGGCCTTTTAAGCGTTCCAAAGATAAGAAGACCCACCTACTGGTGGCGGTTGACAAATTTACAAAATGGGTGGAGGCCGAACCTATCAGTAAGTGTGATGCTGCCACGGCGGTTCGGTTTATAAAGAAGGTGATATTCCGGTTTGGTTTTCCACACAGCATCATCACAGATAATGGTACCAATCTGTCCAAGGGGGCCATGAAGGAGTTCTGTGCACGGGAGCATATACGGCTTGATGTTTCTTCGGTAGCGCACCCACAGTCTAATGGTCAGGCAGAACGAGCGAACCAAGAGATCTTGAGAGGTATCAAACCCCGGCTTCTGGTCCCTTTGCAAAGGACGCCGGGTTGTTGGGTGGAGGAGCTACCGTCTGTATTATGGAGCATCAACACCACGCCTAACAGATCCACGGGGTTTACGCCGTTTTTTATGGTTTATGGAGCAGAGGCGGTTCTCCCAAGTGATATACGACATGACTCACCTCGCGTGGCAGCATATGTTGAAGCGGATAATGAGCAGGCACGGCAGAACGCTCTTGACTTGTTGGATGAGGAGCGTGACTTGGCAGCTGCCCGTTCAGCGATTTACCAGCAAGATCTTCGCCGTTACCACAGCCGTCGGGTTAGGACCAGAACCTTTCAGGAGGGGGATTTGGTGCTTCGGCTCATCCAGGATCAATCTGATCAGCATAAATTATCCCCACCTTGGGAGGGACCTTTTGTGGTCAGCAAGAATCTGAATAATGGGTCATATTACCTGATTGATATTCGAGAGCGCAAGGATTCACGCACATCAGAGGAGGAAACCAGCAGGCCGTGGAACATAGCTCATCTTCGACCTTATTATACATGAGCCCTGGGCTCTGTTTATGTACATATCATGACCATGTATATATTATGATTAATACAATAAACCGGAGCCTCGAGTAAAACGGGGTCTCTACTGTTCTTCACATCATGTGTGCTTACCCCTGGAGGTCGTTTCACAGAAATTCAAATTATAGACTCCGGTTTAAAAGCCGGTTCAAGGGAAGATGTCTCCTACAAGGCTGTGAAGCTCTTAATATCCGGTTCAATATCCCGGTTCAAGCATGAGGCTTCCTGTTCAAACATAGGTCGTATTCGAACCAAAGAGAACATAGCTATTCAAACACGGGGCTTCCTGTTCAAACATAGGTCGTATTCGAACCAAAGAGAACATAGCTATCCCTATAAAGTCAGTTGGGGACCTAGTCGGCCTGAACCGTAGCTACACCTCCGGGGGGCTTGGTCATGTCTTGACGACGGTAATGCCTTCTGGCTGGCACATTTGCCACTGAATCAGTTGGGGACCTAATCGACTTGAACCGTAGATTACACCTTATGGGAACTCGGTCATGTCTTGATGATGGTAATGCCTTCTGGTCGGCTTTTTAGCCAATGAATCATTTGGGGGCTTGGTCGTGTCCGAACCAACGCAATGCCACTTGATCGGCCCTTGGCCATTGAGTCACTTGGGGGCTTGGTTGACGAACCAATGCAATGCCATTTGGCCGGCATATTTGCCACGATTCAGTTAGGAACCTAGTCGACCTAAACCGTAGCTACACCTCTTGGGGGCTCGGTTTTGTCTTGACGATGGTCACGCCTTCTGAACGGTTCATAGTAGCCACTATTTGCATGCGTTTTACTATCGCGTTGCCTTTTCATATTTGGTTTTTGTTTTCTGCCTTTATTGTGGTATTTTTTGTTCTTCGGAACGTCAAGTGTTTTTAAACCGATTCAGCTGACATAGCCTGGTCCGTTTTTTAACCCAGAGGCAAGTTGCCCGGTTTGGCAAGGGCGCAGCACGGTTCATAGGGTCGGAAGATCTTGTGTACTCAATAAAGACAGGAAACAAAGTTGGAAAACGTCATTGGAAAGAGCATCAGTACCCGTGCGCGAAGGCACATTCAAATGCAGAGGTATTAAACTATCTTATTACAAGGCAAACGTAGTGCCTGAATATATTGTTCGTTGACGGATTAAAACGTCACCAAGTAAGGTGAACCGGAGCGTTGATTAGGCCTGTTCGCCGCCTCGGTTTGAAGGCTGGGGATCGTCTTGCGCCGCTTCAGCTCTATCTTGGTTACCCATTGGCTGGAAATCAGCAGTGGTCCAGTCGATTCCCATTAGCGCTTGAAAGACGGCTTCTTCGTGAATCAGCAAAGACGGTTCAATGTCAGGGGCGTAAGTATGCTTACGGATTGGAGGAATAAGGTTTCCCGCTTCAGGGACCGGAGCAGCCACTCGTTTGTTCTGATTGTCGTATTGGGCTTGGTAACGTGACAGATCTGCTTCCTCAGCCAATTGACAAGCTAGGGGGCGCACCGCCCGGTTTATCGCCCTCAAATCGTCTTCACCAAAGTCTGAACCGTCTTCCTTCAAGCTGGGGTATCCTTGGGCCGCTTCGACAGGATCGAAATCTGGTACCCATGCTTTGGCCCGGATGAAGGCAGTAATGGCTCCAGTTCGAGCAGCTGATCTTTTCAATTCTTCAATCCGGGCTGGAAGCATGGACAGCCTCTTTAATGTGTCTTGAATCAGAGACGGCGCAGGGTTGTTATGCGACGCAGTGGTGATAGCCCTTTGTGCTCCGGTGTACAACTGTTCAATCAGAGTATAAGCAGCTTTGAGTTTCATCCGCACATCAGAACCCAAGTGTCCAATACGTGAGCCTGCAGTGTTTCAAGATGGATTACAAACCAGACATAGGATGTAACAGACAAGGTACAAATTGGAAGAAGGGCGTCGAAAAGCTTACCAAAGACAGCAGAGGTCATGGAGTGTATCTGTCGCTTCACGGTGGATAATTCATCGACCACCGGTTTAAGAGCAGCTTCGGCATTTTCAGCCCTCTTCGTCAAAAGAGCTCTCTCAGTAACCCAATCAGCTTGTTCTTTCTGGTGGCTTTCTTTCAGCTGTTCCATAACGGTTAAGGCATGGGCCAATTCGTCCTTCGTTTTTTCAGTTTCAGCCTGTTGGGTTTTTAAGATTTCCTGAAGGTCCGAGACTTGTTTCGCTTTGGTCTTTAGATCCCCCTGCAGCAGGTCGTCAAAACAGTGTTCAGAAAATATTGCATGGTTTGGAAGTATCAACCACACAAGCAAGTTATGTGCTCGATACTTGGGGGCTAATGCATATTTGATTTTAACGCAAGTTTCCCATTGCAAAAAGTCCCAAGATTAATACAAGTATTTAAACTTGGCACTTGGGGGCTAATAGTTATCTAATGATGTTTTCTGGTTATGACCTATGTTGAAGCCTTGGGTTTTCTAAACCGGACTTTAATTGTCAAGACAGCCTGATCCGGTTTACCATCTCGGTTTGGAAATATTGATAAGCTAAGTTGCAATGGAATGAAGCACAAGGGAGTTACCTCAAGTTTCTCCTTCATCATCATGATCATGCCAGCTTCATAATCCCGACTGGTGTACAGTCGGTTCAGGTACCCGGAATAAAGATCCGGGGCGCTTAAAGCGGCGTACGTAGAAGAGTCAAGGTCCCATTTGCCCTTCATGGCCGAGATTTCATCCTTGGCAGTATGCTTGGCTAAGGTAGCAGTGTTCCCCGGTTCAGAGTGACCGATGCCGGTAATCACAACATCATCATCCTTGGAATCGCTGCTCTGCAGTGGCCCTGTCGGTTTATCAGCAGTTCCAGAAGGGGGGATGGATTCCTCAACCCGAACAGGACTGGCAGGCGGATCAGTATGGCTGGCAGGTTCGATAATCCTTTCTTCAGCGCAGGTGTCATCTTGCGGAGATAGATAACTCTGAGTATCTTCATGACCCAGAGCGTCAGCACCAGGAGTTTTCTCCGGTTCAGGAGCGGCAGTTCCTCCAGCCGGGTTATCCAGACGAGCCTTCTTGCTCGGTCTAGGTTTGGCCCTGGAAAAAGCCCAAAGATTGGAAAAACGGTATAAGATGGATTAAGAGACCCATACAGAGATATGTTGTGATCAGTCCAACTTACCCAATAACTGTCTTCAACGGTGGCAGTTGAGTGGCTGAAGATTCACCGGAAGAGGAATGGGAAGTGACCTGATAATCGGAGTCAGATGGATTTAGAGGCTGACGAGTTAAACCTGCTTTAGGAGGAAAGCTAGCGCATAAATCGGAGACCTCTGAGCGGCGTTTCCGAACCGGGCTGTTCGGTAAACCGGCGGAGGTGACTACCTGGCCGCTATGCCGAGTGGTGCGTCGAGCTTCATGTTGCTGGGTCTTCACAAGAAATTTGGGGTCCAAATAAGCAAGAGGGTGAGAAAATTTAATTTTCCGGTTTGCTTGGCGAGGTTTTTTCAAAGGCAAAGGAACGGCATCAGAAGAAAGAATAGTTACCTCTGGGCCTTCAGCATTGCTCGCTTCAGCGTCGTCCTGACAAATATCATCATCAATAAGACGTACAAAAAGTAAGCCAACTGAATCGAGGTCTACCCCAAGGTCCGGATTACCCACATCATCTTCCACTAAATCGGGGGTACAGGAAGCAGTGTTCCTTTTCTTCGTAGCAGGCTTCTTCACCCTTGTCTTGGGTCTGATTATCTTTTCGGTTGGCTCCTGAAGCTTCTTGCTCCAAAACGGATCATCTCCCTGTTTCGAAAAGGACTGGAAGTTAACAACATGTATATAAGGAGATCAAAGATTCTATAAACAGAGGAGTTACTTACAGCAGGTGGTTTGTTTGTGGCACAAAATGGAAGCAGGCCGGTTCGAGCGCAAACATGTTCCGGTTCGTTCAGCATCTTTTTCACAGCTTCAGCGACTTCGTCCTCCGTCAGCTGAATGTTGCAGTGCCTCAAAGGATCATCAACCCGACCCGTGTATTGGCACATTAAACCGGAGCGGATGCTAAGGGGCAGGATGCTCCATGTAATCCAGCAACGAGCAAGATCTACCCCCGTTAAACCGTTAGCCATGAAGGCTCTGAGCTTGGACAGCTGAGGGGCATACTTACTCCTCTCTTTGGCAGTTAGCCGTGGGGGGAAGGGGTGAGTATTGCTAAGTCTCTCTGGACGGAAACCGGGCAGTGGATTTTCTTCAGCAGGGGAAGTATCCTTGCAATAGAACCAAGTGCAATTCCATTCTTGCGGATGACTATGCAACTTGGCGTGAGGATAAGTCACCTCTTTCCTCTTCTGAATCGCCATACCACCCAGTTCCATATTAGGGCCGTCGGTAAATTCAGTACGTCGGTTCAGATGGAAAAAGTCCCGGAACAGCTCTACAGTGGGTTCCTCTTGGAAGTACGCCTCGCAAAGTACTTGAAAATGGCAGATGTTCGTGATTGAATTTGGACCAACATCTTGTGGGCGCAACCTAAAATTAGCCAAGACGTCCCGATAAAATTTTGAACCGGGTGGATTAAACCCCCGGGCCAGGTGATCCGCAAACACCACCACTTCTCCCTCCTGCGGGGTAGGAGGACATTCGTCTCCTGGAACCCTCCAATGGATGGTATTTTTGCTACTCAAAGCACCAGTCAGAACTAGGTTGTTTAGTTGGGTCTCAGTGATGCAAGAGGGAACCCAGTTGCATTCGTACACCTGTTTTGCCATGAGGAAATCTACAAGATAAATGTATTCCGGTTTGAGAACAAGTGTGATTATAAACCGAAGATGACCTTATATAGAGTCAGGTTATCCACAATGATATCAACCAGCGGTTCATCAAGGGGACTAATGGATGTGTGGATCGTTTTGTTCACTTTGTTAAAAATTAAACCGACCAGATCTAATAACTGTGAGTATGAAAGCAGAAACAGATCCCATACGGATTCTTTCAAAGCAATGGATCTACAGCTAGGACGAAAAAGAAATAAAAATGTGAAGTTTGGCTCACAGCAGAACAACGTAAGTTCGACAAGCAGGGAATGAGCGAGATCTAAGAAGATGAATACAGATTTATGGCGAATACCGAGAGGAACTACAAATCCAGATACAGGTATCATCATCTGTTCGCAAAGGCTGCTATGGGGATGAGCAAGAAATAGTAGCAGGACGATGAACCCTAGAACAGATCTAAAGCAACAAGAACAGGGGCCTTACCGGGGTCCAAACAGATGTGGAAAGTCGCCGCGGTGCTCTGATCCGATCAGGTTGATGCAGCGGCCGGAGTTGATGCAGCAGCTGACGGCGGCGGCGGAGCTCTGAGGTCTGGGTCGCGAGGAAGACGAAGAAGGGGAGGAAAGGAAGATGGCCTTCAAGTCCTATTTATAAGGCGCGGCGCGCGTGTCAGGCGCGCGAATCCCGGGGCCGGAGATTTCGGAAGCCCAGCCGTCGCCCTGATTCTTGCGGGTTAGCGAAAGGAGACGGTAGCTTGCGCTGACGTCATATCGGTTTACCATAGCAAGAGGAGACGGAGAAACAGCGGTTTAACAAGTTACTGGAAGGCATTTGAGGACAGAAATTCTTATTAAGGATTGACATGAACCTGTTCAAATCAATCTGGGGCCTAATGTTGGGGATGTCGCTATCTGGGGTAAACCGGCCTGCAGGGCCCGGGTTACCGCCGTCAAACAGACCCGAGATGTTAAAGCCCAAGGAGGAATAGAAAGGCCCAAGGCCTATAACCGGTTTAAGGGTTTATGGTGTAAACCGGCCTGGGGCCAACTTGTATTGTAAGTTAGGAATAGAGAGACCGACCCGGGCACGTTTATAAGCCGGAGGTTGGGATTTTGCAGACCGACGGGCGTCACCCGTGTATATAAGGGGACGACCCGACGGCGGTTTAAGACAGAGAAGAAGAACTCGAGGTTTAGGCGAAGCATATAGCTCCCTAAGCCCTCGAAACCCATCAATCCCATCACAACTAGACGTAGGCTTTTACCTTCATCGAAGGGGCCGAACTAGTATAAAAACCGTGTCCTTGTGTCCACTTTAACCCCTTCAAGCTAACCCGTTGCGATGGCTCCACGACTAAGTCCTCTTACTAGGACATCTGCCGTGACAAATCCACGACACACTCGGTAGGACATCACCATAATGTGCACAATGTGATCAAGGAGTTGATCACGGGATGATGTGTTACGGAACGAGTAAAGAGACTTGCCGGTAACGAGATTGAACAAGGTATCGAGATACCGACGATCGAATCTCGGGCAAGTACTATACCGCTAGACAAAGGGAATTGCATACGGGATTGATCGAATCCTCGACATCGTGGTTCATCCGATGAGATCATCATGGAACATGTGGGAACCAACATGGGTATCCAGATCCCGCTGTTGGTTATTGACCGGAGAACTTCTCGGTCATGTCTGCATGTCTCCCGAACCCGTAGGGTCTACACACTTAAGGTTCGATGACGCTAGGGTTATAAAGGAAGTTTGTATGTGGTTACCGAATGTTGTTCGGAGTCCCGGATGAGATCCCGGACGTCAAGAGGAGCTCCGGAATGGAACGGAGGTAAAGATTTATATATAGGAAGTTCTATTTCGGCCATCGGGACAAGTTTCGGGGTCATCGGTATTGTACCGGGACCACCGGAGGGGTCCCGGGGGCCCACCAGGTGGGGCCACCTATCCCGGAGGGTCCCATGGGCTGAAGTGGGAAGGGATCCAGCCCAAAGTGGGCTGGGGCGCCACTTTCCCCTAGGGCCCATGCGCCTAGTGTGGGGGAAACCCTAAAGGAAGAGTCCCATAAGGGGAAGGCACACCCCTAGGTGCCCTGGGGGGGAGGGAAACCTCCCTTGGCCGCCGCCCCCCCTAGGAGATTGGATCTCCTAGGGCCGGTGCCCCCCTTGGCCTCCTATATATAGTGGGGGAGATGGAGGACTTCATACCTGATCCAAGGCGCGGCCCCTCCCCTCCCCAACACCTCACCTCCTCCGTCACGTGCTTGGCGAAGCCCTGCTGGAGTACCACGCTCCTCCATCATCACCACGCCGTTGTGCTGCTGCTGGATGGAGTCTTCCTCAACCTCTCCCTCTCTCCTTGCTGGATCAAGGCATGGGAGACGTCACCGGGCTGTACGTGTGTTGAACGTGGAGGTGCCGTCCGTTCGGCACTTGGTCATCGGTGATTTGGATCACGACGAGTACGACTCCATCAACCCCGTTCACTTGAATGCTTCTGCTTAGCGATCTACAAGGGTATGTAGCAGCACTCTCTTTCCCCTCGTTGCTGGTTTCTCCATAGATAGATCTTGGTGGCACGTAGGAAAATTTTAAATTTCTGCTACGTTCCCCAACAATCGCATCTTTCTTCTTCAACAAATATCGGTATACCTCGGTTTTTGTTTTGTTCACATGATTTGTGTCCTTTGTGTTTTTTTCCTTAAAAATCATGCTAGTATGAGGTAGCCCTTCTTTGATTTATAGAATACTTCATGTGCTTCACTTATATCTTTTAAGAATGATCTTATAGAATTGCTCTTTGTGCTTCACTTGAATCATTTGGGCATGGTTTTATAGAATTCTTCGTGTGCTTCACTTATACATTTTGAGCTTGGATATTGGTTAGTCTATATTAACTGTAGAATGCTCCATGAACTTCAATTATATCTTTTGGTGTATGAATAATACTATCATCTAAAGAGGGTTTGGAAGAGTGTCAACTATAGGAATTAGTGTTCCCACTATTCTGAATGATAAGAATTTTGCTTATGTGGAGAGTAGAAAAATTTATGTGCTTGTAGATCATGAAAATAATGCTTTATGTGATGGTTATATTGTTGAATTAATTCATGATGCTACTGAAAATTATTATGAGGGAGGAATATATGCTTGTAGGAGTTGCAATAATATCAAGTTTCCTCTCTATGTGCGTAAAGTTTTGAAGTTATACTTGTTTTGCCTTGCTATGCTAGTTGATTCTTGTTCCTATAAATTATGTTTTCACAAAATCCCTAAGTATAGTAAGTGGGCTAGATTCAAATGTGCTAGTCATATTCTTCATGATGCTCTCTTTATGTTTCAATTCTTATCTTTTATGTGAGCATCATTGAAATCATCATGCCTAGCTAAAAGGCATTAAAGAAAAGCGCTTGTTGGGAGACAACCCAATATTTACCCTTACTGTTTTGGTGTGTCTACATGATTAAGCTACTGTAGTAATCATGCTTTATAGCTTTTGTTTCAATAAAGCACCAAGTAAGACCTTTGGGAAGACTTGGATGAAAGTTAATGTGATCTTTCTGTAAAAAACAAAAACTTTGCGCTCACAAGATTAGCTATCATTTTTTACAGAAGAGTGCTTTTGAGTTCATTATTTTTTCAGAAGATTAATAGATAAATTCCTCATGTCCACCAATTTATTTCATAATTTTTGGAGTAGCAGAAGTATTGTTGCCGTTCAGATCATTACAGACTATTCTATTTCTGATAGATTCTGTTTTCATTCCATAGTTTGCTTGTTTTTTAGTTTCTATGGCTTATATTTCTCAATATAAATTGTAGAAATGATATGGTACAGTAGGCATTGTGTGCGAACAACTATGAACCTTGTCTTTGACAGTACCAGAGTGAATGCTTTGCTCTTTATCATACTAACCTATCTCAAGAAGTTCCGATAAGTTTTGTGTGATTGAAGTTTTCAAGCTTTGAGTGAGATATCGATATGAGGAGAATAAGGAGTGGAAAGACACTATGCTTGGGGATGCCCAAGGCACCCCAAGGTAATATTCAAGGAAGACTCAAGCGCCTAAGCTTGGGGATGCCCCGGAAGGCATCCCCTCTTTCATCTTCAAAACTATAGGTATACCTTACTCGGAGCTATATTTTTATTCGCCACATGATATGTGTTTTGCTTGGAGCGTATTTTCAATTTTAATTGCTGTTTGAATAAAATCATTGGATCTGAATTATTGAATGAAAAAGAACCCTCCCATGGCTAGTTAATTATTTGACTACTCAGTGTTCTTCACTTATACCTTTTGGAGTAGTTTGTCATTTACTCATGTGCTTCACGAATATCCTATGAGTAAATGGTTTTATGAATTGAATGACATAAATCTGAATTTATATAAGTTTCATATGCTTATAACATGGGGAGTAATGACTTCACACATAATAAGTATAGGTAGTAAACTCATTGAGAGTTAGCAAACATAGAATTGGTCACTTGAACAATTCATGAAAGAATATTGAAGGAAGAGAGATTTCACATATAAATATACTATCTTTGACATCTTTTGTAATTGTGAGCACTCATTAAAATATGACATGCTAAAAAGGTTGATGTTGGACAAGGAAGACAACGTAATGGGTTATGTTTTCTTATATCCGAAATAAAGTATATTGTCATGGATTGTCCAACATGCCGAGCTTGCCTTTCCCCCTTATGCTAGCCAAACTCTTTGCACCAAGTAGAGATACTACTTGTGCTTCCAAATATCCCTAAACTAGTTTTGCCATGAGTTTCGACCATACCTACCTATGCATTGAGTAAGATCCTTCAAGTAAGTTGTCATCGGTGCATGCAATAAAAATTGCTCTCTAAATATGTATGATCTATTAGTGCGAAGAAAATAAGCTTTATACGAACTTGTGATAGGGAAGAAATAAAAGAGATGGACTGCATAATAAAGGTCTTTATCACAAGAGGCAATATAAAATGACGTTCTTTTGCATTAAGATTTTGTGCATCCAACCATAAAAGCGCATGACAACCTCTGCTTCCCTCTGTGAAGGGCCCATCTTTTACTATTATCTTCTACCTTATGCAAGAGTCACGGTGATCATCACCTTTCCTTTTTACACTTTTTGCTTTGGCAAGCACTTTGTGTTGGAGCGATCCGGATATATATCTACTTGGATGTAGGTTTTCATGAGTTATTATTGTTGACATTACCCTTGACGTAAACGGTTGGGAGGTGAAACTATAAGCCCCTATCTTTCTCTACGTCCGATTAAAACTTTGAACCCATAAATATCACATGAGTGTTAGCAATTGTGAAAGATTAAATGATAGTTGAGTATGCGGAGTTTGTTGAATCAAATCTCTGACATAGACCCTTCCTGAAAATAAGATGAATTGCAATTGTTTGATGACTAAGGGCACTGTTTGTTAGTTTTCAAGAAAGTTTATGATCTGTACTTTAACATGTGAATAGCTTGTTACTTGATCATGAAAAGTTTTACGAGATGAGCTACTGATATGACATGTATTGATACTAGAAAAAGTGATTGAAATTATGATTGATCAAACTTGTGCACTTGCTAGCATTCACACTTCATAAATTATTTCTTTTATCATTTACCTACTCAAGGACGAGGAGGAATTAAGCTTGGGGATGCTGATACATCTCCAACATATCTATAATTTATGAAGTCTTCATGCTATTATATGATCAACCTTGGATGTTTTATATGCATTTATATGGTATTTTATATGATTTTTTGGACTAACCTATTAACCTAGAGCCCAGTGCAAGTTTTTGTTTTCTCCATGTTTAGAGTATCGCAGAAAAGGAAAACCAAACGGAGTCCAGTTGACCTGAAACTTGGCGGAGCTTATTTTTGGACCAGAGGAAGGCCATGGAGTCAAAGAGTTGGGCCAGAAGAGTCCCGGGCTGCCCACGAGGGTGGGGGCATGCCCACCCCCTTGGGCGCGCCTCCCTGCCTCGTGGACAGCCCAGAGACACCCCTGACTTGTTCTCGACGCCAACACCTCTCATATATACCCAAACTTCCAGAAAGAAACCTAGATCGGAAGTACCGCCGCCGCAAGCCTCTCTAGCCTCGAGAAATCAATCTAGGCCCTCTCCGGCACCCTGCAGGAGGGGGCCATCGTCACCGGTGGCAATGGAGGAGGATCCCGGAGAGGCCATCATCGCCATGAAGGCCAAGGACCAGAGGGAGACCCTCTCCCCATCCAGGGGGGAGGCCATGGAGGAAGAAGCACAAGGGGGAGAACATCTCCTCCTCTCTCCTGGTGGCACTGGAGTGCCATCAAGAGGGGAATCATCGCCGTGGTGATCGTCTTCATCAACATCACCATCACCATCACCATCCTCATCTCTTTTACGTGGTCCACTCTCGCGCACCCCGCTATAATACCTACTTGAACATGGTGCTTTATGCCACATATTATGATCCAATGATGTGTTGCCATCCTATGATGTTCTGAGTAGATACCCTTTGTCTTTGGGTTGATTGATGATCTAGATTGGTACGAGTTGTATGTTTTATTTTGGTGCTGTCCTATGGTGCCCTCCATGTCGTGCAAGCATGAGGGATTCCCGCTGTAGGGTGTTGCAATACCTTCATGATTTGCTCATAGTGGGTTGGTGAGTGACTGAAACACAAACCCGAGTAAGGGGGTTGTTGCGTATGGGAATAAAGAGGACTTGATGCTTTAATGCTATGGTTGGGTTTTAGCTTAATGATATTTAGTAGTGCGTATGCTTGCTAGAGTTCCAATCATAAGTGCATATGATCCAAGTAGAGAAAGTATGTTAGCTTATGCCTCTCCCTCATATGAAATTGAAATGACGACTATCGGTCTTGTTAACAATTGCCTAGGACAATTCCGCACACCGATCCATCATTATTCCACAGTCGCTATTTATAATATTTAGTAATATATTCTAAATTTATGATAACATAACCTACTTTTATGTTTTAGCTCATAGTTATCCTCTTCATACCCACAACGTAGTTTTATTTCTCGTTTCTAGTTGGAAGCAAACGTTCGGTGTACATAGAGTCGTATCAGTGGCAGATAGGACTTGAGAGAATATTGATCTTACCTTTAGCTCCTTGTGGGTTCGACACTCCATACTTATCACTTCCACCTTTGGGAATTGCTACGATGATTCCCTGCACTTGGCGACTATCTAGCTATTTTCTGGTGCCATTGCCGGGGAGCAATAGCGTAGGGTTGATATTCTCGTGTGTGCTTGTTTGCTTTATTCACTAAGTAGATTTTTTTCCTTTTTGTTTTTGTTTAGTTGTGGGTGAAACATACAATAAAAATTAAAGAATGAAAATACAAAAAAATTACTTGCCTCTCATACCTAAAAAAGTTTTTCAAAAAGAGAAGTGATTGAAAAGTTATGCATTGAAGAAATGAGGGTCGACCTTGAGCACTTGTGTTCATGCTCACTGAAACAATGTAGAATTTTTCATGGAATTTTCTTTGTAAATAATTATCCCCTTGTGTATATCCATCGTATTATAAAAATAATGTGCCAAGCTTTGGTTTTAGGATATGATTAGATTGCTAGTTTACTATGTGCAGAACAAAAAAAGAAACTTTGGCTGTAGCGCGTGATTTTACATTTTTTACTGGAAGGTCAAATGGGTCTGAAACGTTTTGCACATTACTTATGTACAAATTTTTCAAATTTTCATATTTATTTCATAATTTTAGGAGTTACAGAAGTTTTCTAAACTTCCAGATTACTACAGACTGTCCTATTTTTGACAGATTCTGTTTTGCGTGTGTTGTTTGCTTATTTTTTATGAATCTATTGCTAGTATCGGGGGGTATGAACCATAGAGAAGTTGGAATGTAGTAGGTTTAACACCAATATAAATAAAGAATGAGTTCATTACAGTATCTAAAGGTAGTAATTTGCTTTATTACACTAACGGATCTCACAAGTTTTTGTTAAAGTTTTGCGTGGATGAAGTATTCGAAGATCGAGGAGCTATCAATATGAGAAGAATAAAGAGAGGCAAGAGTTAAAGTTTGGGGATGTCCAAGGCACCCAAGTACACTAGTAGAAAACGGGCCTATTGTCCCGGTTCATAAGGGCCTTTAGTCCCGGTTCCCGAACCGGGACTAAAGGGTCGTTACTAATGCCCTCACCCTTTACTCCCGGTTCAATCCAGAACCGGGACAGATGGGCCTCCACGTGGCCTACGCCCTGAGCCCAGGCAGGAGGGCCTTTGGTCCCGGTTGGTGGCACCAACCGGGACCAATAGGCATCCACGCGTCAGCATTTCTGTGGCTGGGGTTTTTGGTTTTTTTAGAAAGGGGGGAGGGGGTTTGGGGGTTTTGGGGGGTTAATTTAGGTATTTCATATACTGTGTTAGCTAGATAGCTAATTAATAGAGAGAAGTGTCCTCTCTTATGTCCGTGCTTGGTCGACGTTACGTACTAAACATACGTATAGAGAAGACTAGGCATATGCTAGCTAGCTATGCAAACGAAGGAAACAGAAGATCGTCATGAACATATATGCATACAGAGAGAAGTGATATCGACCACCTCTCCTTCTCCGAGAGATTGGTCGAACAACAAGTTCTCGTATATCTATCCGACACTACCGGCTACATATATACAATAATTATCTCTTACAAATATAATCTCCTAAATTACGGACGCATGGTCCACATAGTATTCTCCGTCTTCAGCGATAACGTGCTCAAGAAAGAATGCCGCCAATTCCTCTTGAATTGCTCGCATGCGATCTGGTCCTAGGAGTTCCTGCCGCTGCCGAAACATCTAATTTGAAGAAGGGGGTCAATACATATATATACGAGTGAAACACAACACAAATGATGGTAATAAACAAAAATTGTGAATATTATTTCTTACGCACTTCATATTGTTTCTCAGAGTACCCGCCCTGCTCACAGGTCGTGTGGCGGATGGACTCGCATATGTAGTATCCACAGAAATCATTCCCTTGTTCCTGCCACAACCACTTTACAAGAAATAGAGGTCAATTAAACAGATAAGCAAGAATGCCAAATGGTATTGATGAAACTAGCGCTTGAATCAATAGCTAGGAGATGCGCAGAACATGGTACTATAGTACTTACTTTCGGGTATCTAAATTCCAGCTCCTACGGGAGTCTTGGGGAATTTGTGCTGAATTTTCTCCAAACACTGCCAGACAAAACAAAACAATAACTTGATATCAGGAAATGAACAAATTTGCTGATATGGTGGATAATGATCGATTTAACTTACTTCTTGAGGATTTCAGTCATGTCCGCATACTCCTGGGGATCTTTTCGTCTCGAGTCCAAGACAGTTACTACTCCCTTCTCAAGCCTAATCTCCAGGAGAATATAGTGGAAACTGCGCACGCATGCATAACTCATCAATTACATTACTATAACCTGGACTAATATATAAGGGAAACCTAATATGCACAAGACAACACTCACTTGAAGTTGTAAGGAAATAGTAATATATTTTTGTGTTCATTTATTTTGAATGATCGTAGCAACCTGGCCTCTGTATCTGCGGCATGATCTTTAACCTGAACTGCATCTATGAGATTTGTGTTAATGAACCCAATATCACCGATTTGTCTTTTCTTCAATTCGGCGATCTTCAATCTGCATAATATAGTGAGGATAATTATAAATACATGCAATGAAAGAGCTGAGCTATGTAGAGAGACTTAATGACAGAAGTAGTAGTACTTACAGACAGTAGCAGGTGACCGTTGCTTTATCGAGGGCCAATTGATTGAAAAACTGATAGAACTCCTCAAATGAAACATGCAACAGTTCAATTCCAACGAGGTCATGCTCCGGTTTAACTCTCATATACAAAGTATTCCTCCCCCCAGACTCTCTGCATGTTTTCATGTACCAATCATGCAATCTTCGCATCATCGTTGTTAGAGATCTTTCATCTTTGACGAGAGGCTTCCCGTACTCGTATCTGTGTATCTGCACGTCCAGGAAACCATAATCTACATCGTCGGGCAGATAATCGTCAAGATTGGTATAACCGGGCGCCATCCTCGGATCGACGCTAGGCACCTTGAGCGGGGGGCACGATTGCTTTAATTGTTCGCCGAGCTGGGCAATTTGTTTCCCAGCTCCTCGTCGTTCTTTCAGCCTTTGATCACTGATTGTACTTCCCGACCGTGACGCTTCGGCCCATGTCTTTGCAATAATGCGCTCATAATTGCCTTTCGGCGGAGACTTGGGTGGTTTTGCCAGGGCAGCCAGAGTGCGCTTCACTTTCACCCGATCTAGCTTCTCCTTCGGAGGTGGATTTCTCTTTGCTTTCAACCCTTCAAACCAGTCATCCACCTCGGTTTGCGCGATCCTCGCGTTCTCCTCCGGGGTCCTCTCGTATGGTAACTTCTCTGGAGTCTTCAGAGAAGGACCGAATCTATATTTGCTCCCGCCTCTGGCTGTACTGCTAGACGCCGGCAGAGCAGACGGAGCGGCAGTCTTCTTGACTTGCTTACGAGGCGGAGGAGAAGGACTACGACGCGCCGGAGCAGCTGCCGGTGCGGCGGCGGGTCTCTTCCGCCCTTGCGGACGAGGCGGAGAAGGAGGAGGCTGGCTGCTCGGGCGCGCCGGCGCAGGCGGAGGAGGCGGAGTGCCGCCACGCGCCGGAGAAGGAGCCGGCCGAGGGCCCTGGTCGTCACTCGCCGGAGGAGGAGGCGGTGGAGGAGGCGAAGTGCCCTGACTCGCCGGAGGAGGAGGAGGCGGAGGCATCCAGTTCGGAAGGTTGATGAGCTCCTTCCGCCATAGGCATGGAGTCTTCAAAGCAGAACCCAGCCGAGTCTCCCCTTCTCCGGTAGGGTGGTGAAGCGAGAGGTCCTCAAATCCCTCCGTTATTTCATCCACCATCACCTTAGCATATCCTTCTGGAATCGGCCGGCAGTGAAAAGTTGCGTTGGGTTCATTCGTAAAAACAGAGCCAACAGCCGCCTTGACCTTCAAATTCATCCATTGCGTCATAAGGTGGCAAATTTGAGCCTCCGTGATAGCATCTATGGGATAGCTTGCAGGAGCCGTCAAGACAAGCTCCGGCTGAAGCAGCTCGGTGGAAGCCACACTGCTTCTCCGCTGAGATGGCGGGGTAGCTTCAGGGGAAGCTTCGGCAGTTCGGTTGCTGCGATTTGCTTCTCGTTCCTCTATGTCGAGTACCCTTGCTTTAAGCGCCTGCAGTTCGGACTATTGCACTTGCTTCCTCCTCTCCTGGCTTTTGTAACTGCCTGCATCCGGAAACCCAACCTTCCACGGAATGGAGCCTGGCGTGCCTCGTGTCCGTCCAGGGTGCTCAGGATTCCCGAGGGCCTTTGTGAGCTCGTCGTTCTCTCTGTCTGGAAGGAACGTCCCTTCCTGCGCTGCTTTGATATAGTACCGAAGGTTCTTCAAGGGAATGTCATGTTGCTCGTCCGTCCAAATGCACTTCCCTGTTACAGGGTCCAAGGTTCCGCCAACCCCGAAGAACCAAGTCCGGCAACGGTCTAGCCAGCTCATTGTCTCTGGTTCGATCCCTTTTTCAACCAGATCATTCTCAGCCTTGGCCCACTTAGGCCGGGCTACCAGGTAGCCACCTGTCCCCGTGTGATGGTGATGCTTCTTCTTCGCAGCATTTTTCTTGTTTGTCTCCGACATCTTCTTACTCTTTTCCGATGTCTTGTGGGCCACAAATGCAGGCCAGTCATCTCTGATCTTCTCATATATGCCCTTGAATTCTGGTGTCTCTTTTTTCTCGACAAACCTATTCAGGTCTTTCTTCCACCTCCTGAATAGGTCTGCCATCCTCTTAAGAGCAAAAGACTTGATTAATTCCTCTTTAACTGGCTTCTCCGGATCATCCTCTGGCGGTAGGGTGAAATTTGTCTTCAGCTCATTCCAAAGATCATTTTTCTGCATATCATTGACGTAAGACACCTCAGGGTCTTGAGTAGCCGGCTTGAACCATTGTTGGATGCTGATCGGGATCTTGTCCCTAACCAGAACCCCGCACTGAGCAACAAATGCCTTCTTTGTTCGGATGGGTTCAGTAGGTTGGCCGTCGGGCGCGATTGCTATGATCTCAAACCTTTCATCCGACCTCAACTTTCTCTTCGGGCCTCGTCTCCTTACCTCAGTTGTGCTCGATCCGGAGGGCTAGAAAAAAGAACAAAGACTTAATTAATATGTGTACATACCAAAACAATGAATGCATCAATTAGCTAGTCAGCACAGGCTTAACTAATATATATACCTGGCCGGACTCGGTTCGGTCACCGAACTCGTTTCGGTCACCGGAGCCGTCCTCACGTTCTTCTTCTTGCACCGGCATTAGGTCACCAGAGCCATCTTCTTCACCCTCTCCTTCCAGAGTACCATCGGTGTCGTTGAGATACAACGAGACGGCATCACTTCCTTCTGCGATTATGTCCGTCAACAACGCTTCTCTTGTTTCGTCTCGGGCGATAGTGTCCATAGTTTCTACAAATATTTACAACATGGCAATTATTATTCAAACATGACAAATGGATATATTAGTGGCAAACGTAGAACTAGCTAGCTAATCATAGTAAGGAATCATATATATCGGAAACGAGGGTCGTCGAGGGTCGCCGAACGGTAGAGGAAACCCTAAATAGCAAGTATCGTGGGTGTGAGATACAAGTGGCCGTCGGTGTCGGACACTACATCCACGTCCCACAAGTGACGTGGGCGTCGAAGCCCGCGTCACTTGTGGGAAGTGGATGTAGTGTCCGACACCGACGGCCACATGTATCTCACACTGACAATACTTGCTATTTAATTAGGGTTTCCTCTACCGCTCGGCGGCCCTCGTTCACGATAAAAAAAGAGGAAGAAGAAGAAAAAAAAAGAGGAGAAGAAAAAAAAAAGAGGAGAAGAAAGAATAGAGAAGAAGAACTCCTCTATTCTTTCTTCTCTTCTTTTTTTCTTCTTCTTCCTCTTCCTTTTTTATCCTCTTCTTCCTGTCATGTTCGACGACCCTCGTTCCCGATAAAAATTAAGAAGAAGAAAAAAAGGAGAAGAAAAAAACGGAGAAGAAGCTCCTCTATTCCTCCTTCTTCTTCTCCTTCTTTCTCTACTTATTTTACTTTTCCTTATTTTACTTTTTCCTCTCCACTAACATAAAATGCACTAACCTAAAATGCAACAAACATAAAATGCGCTAAATCGATGAACTAACCTAAAATCAGTGATAAAATGCACTAACCTAAAATTGATATCTACTAACAACCTAAATAAAAAATTAATACATATATGAAAAAACATATATAAACAAAAAAATGCTATGAACATTATATTCATACATACATATATAGTCACATCCATTCATCATATAGCTATAAACAAAAAAATTAATACATATATGAAAAAACATATGAACACAGAGCCTCGACGGCGGCGTCTCACAACGGGGGCGGCCGGCGAGGGCGACGGCGGCGGCGGCGAGGGCGTCGGCGACGACCACGGCGGGCCGGGGCAGGGGCGTGGCCGGCGACGACGGCGACAGTGGGGGGCGGGTCGTGGGGCAGGGGCGCGACCGGGCGCGCTCGGGGGCGACGGCGACGACGACGACGGGCGCGGTCGACAACGACGGCGACGGCGTTGGCGGGGGCGGGCGGCGGGCGGCGTCGGGGCAGCGCCTGGCGGCAACGGGGCAGGGGCGACGACGGGGGCGCGCGGACGGCGTCTGGGCGGCGGGCGGCGGCGGGGCAACTGGCGATGTGTTCGTCAAATTTTCCTAAGTGATGTATATATAGCAAGACCATTGGTCCCGGTTCTTGAAACCAACCGGGACTAATGCCCCCCTTTAGTCCCGGTTGGAGCCACGAACCGGGACCAAAGGCCTCTTTTCAGCAGCCCAAAGGGCGGGAAGCGGCGGCCTTTGGTCCCGGTTGGTGGCACCAACCGGGACTAAAGAGGGGGCATTGGTCCCGGTTGGTTCTACGAACCGGGACCAATGCCACCTTTGGTCCCGGTTCGTCCCACCAACCGGGACCAAAGGTGTGTGCTGCCCCGAACCCAAATGTTTAGTCCCACCTCGCTAGTTGAGAGGGAGGCGCACCTGTTTATAAGGTGCGGTGCGCCATCCCTCTCGAGCTCCTCTCTAAAGCAGGCTTTCGGGCCTAACACTGCAATCTGTGCCTGTGGGCCTACTGGGCCTCCCTCGGACCTGAATCCTGGCCCATGGTAGGGTTTCTACTCGTATTCAGGCCGAGGGGCCCAGTAGGTGGCATTTTTTTTTTGTTTCTACTTATAACTAAATACTTATAGTTTTGTAGTGATTTCTTTTTTATTTTAGGTCACAAAAATTATAAACTTTCTGTTAGTACCATTAGTTTTAAAATTTGAATAGTCTAACTTTGAATTTTTTAAAATTTGTGTGAATCACTAGTTTATGAATAACTTTACTATAAAAAATTCCTGCTATTTAATATAAACTTTTTTAGTTTTAGAAAAATTATAAACTTTTAAACTTTCTTGCTTTATAGTTTTAGAAAAATTATAAACTTTCTGTTAGTGCCATTAGTTTTCAAATTTGAAAACAATTTTTTAGTTTTTTTGTTTTCTTTGTTGCTTTTATTTGTTTTTGCTATATTTTTTAATTATTTTTGCTTTTAGGTCAGCAAAATTATGAACTTTCTGTTAGTGCCATTAGTTTTCAAATTTGAATAGTTAAAATTTGAATTCTTTGAAATTTGTTTGAATCACAAGTTTGTGATTAACTTTAATAAAAAAAATTAACATAGATGCACCTACTCGTCTGTTTTCAAATGAATTCTAAAATACTTGGCATAACATACTCGTCTGTTACAAATTTGGCATGGTATCATCATAATAGTTGCGGGAGAAACTCTTCACTTTTCTTCGCTTGTGTCATTTGATTATTGCGTCGTAACCATGGATAATCTTCAGCGTTTATCAGGATGCTTGGGTCCGCCTTGACATTGAAGGGAGGAATTTCATGAAACCTTTCATAATCTTCATACATGTCTGTCTTGCCATCCACTCCCAGGATATCCCTTTTTCCTGAAAGAACTATGTGGCGCTTTGGCTCATCGTATGATGTATCCGTTTCCTTATCTTTTCTTTTTCTCGGTCTGGTAGACATGTCCTTCACATAGATAACCTGTGCAACATCATTGGCTAGGACGAACGGTTCATCAGTGTACCCAAGATTTTTCAGATCCACTGTTGTCATTCCGTACTGTGGGTCTACATGTACCCCGCCTCCTGACAGATTGACCCATTTGCACTTAAACAAAGGGACCTTAAAATCTTGTCCGTAGTCAAGTTCCCATATGTCCACTATGTAACCATAATATGTGTCCTTTCCCTTCTCGGTTGTTGCATCAAAGCGGACACCGTTGTTTTGGTTGGTGCTCTTCTGATCTTGGTCAATCGTGTAAAATATATTCCCATTTATCTCGTACCCTTTGTAAATCAATACAGTCAAAGATGGTCCCCTGGACAACAAGTACAACTCATCACAAACAGTGTTGTCACCTCTGAGACGTGCTTCCAACCAACTGCTGAAAGTTCTGATGTGTTCACATGTAATCCAGTCGTCGCACTGCTCCGGGTGTTTGGAGCGCAGACTGTTCTTGTGTTCATCGACATACGGGGTCACTAAGGTAGAATTCTGTAGAACTGTGTAGTGTGCTTGAGACCAAGAATGCCCGTCCCTGCATATTATTGAGTCCGCTCCTAGCGTGCCTTTTCCAGTCAGTCTCCCCTCATACCGCGATTTAGGGAGACCTATCTTCTTAAGGCCAGGAATGAAGTCAACACAAAACCCGATGACATCCTCTGTTTGATGGCCCATGGAGATGCTTCCTTCTGGCCTAGCGCGGTACGGACATATTTCTTTAGGACTCCCATGAACCTCTCAAAGGGGAACATATTGTGTAGAAATATGGGCCCCAGAACGACAATCTCGTCGACTAGATGAACTAGGACATGCGTCATGATATTGAAGAAGGATGGTGGGAACACCAGCTCGAAACTGACAAGACATTGCGCCACATCACTCCTTAGCCTTGGTACCATTTCTGGATCGATCACCTTCTGAGAGATTGCATTGAGAAATGCACATAGCTTCACAATGGCTAATCGGACGTTTTCCGGTAGAAGCCCCCTCAATGCAACCGGAAGCAGTTGCGTCATAATCACGTGGCAGTCATGAGACTTTAGGTTCTGGAACTTTTTCTCTGGAATATTTATTATTCCCTTTATATTCGACGAGAAGCCAGTCGGGACCTTCATACTGAGCAGGCATTCAAAGAAGATTTCTTTCTCATCTTTCGTAAGAGCGTAGCTGGCAGGACCTTCATACTGCTTCGGAGGCATGCCGTCTTTTTGGTGCAAACGTTGGAGGTCCTCCCGTGCCTCGGGTGTATCTTTTGTCTTTCCATACACGCCCAAGAAGCCTAGCAGGTTCACGCAAAGGTTCTTCGTCATGTGCATCACGTCGATTGAAGAGCGGACCTCTAGGTCTTTCCAGTAGGGTAGGTCCCAAAATATAGATTTCTTCTTCCACATGGGTGCCTGTCCCTCAGCGTCATTCGGAACAGCTAGTGCGCCGGCACCCTTTCCAAAGATTACGTGTAAATCATTGACCATAGCAAGTACGTGACCACCGGTACGCATGGCGGGCTTCTCAAATCCTTTGTCAGGCACAACATTCTCTGCCTTCCACTGCAACAATTCCAGTACGGTACCGAGCTTTGTGTTGCCATCTTCGCAATTGGGGTACAACCCTTTTTTGTGATCCTCTAACATGCGATCGAACTTCAGCTTCTCCTTTTGACTTTCGCATTGCGTCCTTGCATCGACAATGACACGGCGGAGATCACCATCATCGTGCACATCGTCTGGTTCCTCTTGATCTTCAGCACCTTCACCCGTTGCAGCATCATTGGGCACATCGTCTGGTTCCTCTTGATCTTCACCAGCTCCCCCCGTTGCAGCATCACGGTATTCAGGGGGCACGTAGTTGTCATCGTACTCTTCTTCGTCGTCGTCTTCCATCATAACCCCTATTTATCCGTGCCTCGTCCAAACATTATAGTGTGGCATGAAACCCTTGTAGAACAGGTGGGTGTGAAGGATTTTCCGGTCAGAGTAAGACTTCGTATTCCCACAATCAGGGCATGGACAACACATAAAACCATTCTGCTTGTTTGCCTGAGCCCCATCGAGAAACTCATGCACGCCCTTAATGTACTCGGAGGTGTGTCTGTCACCGTACATCCATTGTCGGTTCATCTGCGTGCATTTTATATAATTAAGTGTCCAAATTAAATTAATAGAAGTTCATCATCACATGCATTAAAAGCAAAGTACATACATAGTTCTCATCTAACAACATATAGCTCTCCAGAGCATCTAATTAATTAAACCATACATTAATTAAAACAAAGGCGATCATAATCGCAACCAAGGTAACAATTGATCCAACGGCATAATGATACCAAGCCTCGGTATGAATGGCATATTTTCTAATCTTTCTAATCTTCAAGCGCATTGCATCCATCTTGATCTTGTGATCATCGACGACATCCGCAACATGCAACTCTAATATCATCTTCTCCTCCTCAATTTTTTTTATTTTTTCCTTCAAGAAATTGTTTTCTTCTTCAACTAAATTTAACCTCTCGACAATAGGGTCGGTTGGAATTTCCGGTTCACATACATCCTAGATAAATAAAATCTATGTCACGTTGGTCCGCATAATTATCATAAACAATAAATGAACCAATAGTTATAAAGATTGATATATATACCACATCCGAATCATAGACAGGACAAGGGCCGACGGGGGCGGATACCAAAACCATCGCACTATATAAGATGCAATTATAAAAGTAAGAAAATGATACAAGTATCTATCTAAACATACAAGTAAGAATAGTTTTCCTTTCAGAAAGAAGATAAGAGCAAGAGGCTCACCACGGTGGTGTCGGTGATGAGATCGGCGCGGGTGATCGACGGCGGTGAAGACAGGGGTGGGGCGTGACGGACCGCTAAATCTAGACAAATCTCGAGGAAAATGGAGCTTTGAGGTCGAGCTTCGAGAGGAGAAAGCTTAACTAGTGTGGCTCGGGCATTTCATCGAACACCTCACGTGCATAGGAGGTGAGCTAGAGCACCTAAAGCCCCTTCTCTCGCCGGCCCAGAAAAACAGAGCACTGAGTGCTCTGCTCCGGCGCGAGGGGTATATATAGGCTGCACCACTGGTCCCGGTTCGTGCCATGAACCGGGACTAAATGGACACCTTTGGTCCCGGTTCATGCCACCAACCGGGACCAATGGTGGTGGGCCAGGAGCGTGGCCCATTGGTCCCGGTTCGTCCCAACAACCGGGACCAAAAGGTCCAGACGAACCGGGACCAATGGCCCACGTGGCCCGGCCGCCCCCCTGGGCTCACGAACCGTGTCCAATGCCCCCATTGGTCCCGGTTCTAGATTGAACCGGGACTAATGGGCTAACCCACCCTGGACCATTGCCCCCTTTTCTACTAGTGGTAAATATTTCAAAGGATGCTTGGGGATGCCCCGGTTGGCATCCCATCTTTCTTCTTCAACAAATATCGGTATACCTCAGTTTTTGTTTTGTTCACATGATTTGTGTCCTTTGTGTTTTTGTTTTTTCCTTTAAAAACCATGCAAGTATGAGATAGCCCTTCTTTGATTTCAAGAACTAGTCGCCAACCCGTGCAGTTGCACGGGCTAGTTATAATCATTGGACATGTGTATACTGTTTTTCACCGGTCCTGGTAGTATTAGTTTGAGTGAACATTCAATATAGGAAAAATACCTATTATCATAATAATAGATCATAAAATAAAATTGACATACAAAGTTTGTATATATCTATTCTACTTTGCGGGGATAATTAAAATTATATAATCAAGACATAATAAATCAATTAATCATCGATGGAGGTGTTATTATTTATTTTAAAAAATCAAGAATAATCAGGAAACCTCTGGAAAAAGTAATATTCATGACATCTCCAAAACAATATTTACAACGAACATGTTGGGAAAAAAATCGACAACGTAAAATTACAATAGATCAATTACGATACATCATCCAAAAATAAAACTATCCAGCATCTACGACTGCACTGACAAAATCCTTCATTTTTTCCGCATTGATCCTCTTGCCCTTAACACTCCAATTCTCTAGTGCATCAAGAGCTTCCGAAGAACACTAATTTATCAAAATTTTATACATGTCCAAAACTGCTTTATCTTTCCCGTACATATGTGGCTGGCTAGCAGTACATTTTATACATGTCCAAAATTTTATACACACTACAACAATACATAATGTATCATTGCAGCTTCTTGCCACGACCCCAAATGCTTGCGGGTGTCGCAGACTCGATACATATGTGGCTGGCCAGCAGTACAGCACCTCTCATGTGTTTGTGTCATATACAAATAGTAACACTACGTTATTCACATCATATCGTATCCATAAAAGCGGAAATTGTGAAATAACATTCTAAGATCACTTAATTCATGTTCTAAGGTTACCAGATAAATAAAAATGATGTAATATTTCACTAAACACTTTATTTGCCGGGCAAATGTGATATTGTTTGGTTCTGCAGGATGAACAGGTACACACTAACAATGACATGTTCACGTTGCTCTGTTGAAATTTGTTTGCCATCAAGAAATATAGTATTAATGTTCAGTACTCGGGCTACAGTTATGATGTATATATATACTTAGAACCCCAAAAAATAGTGTTATCATTTAGGAAAGCAATTGTTCGATTACCATTAAATATATTTGCACATAAAGATTAAAACACATGTACATGTCTTTGCATTCTTGGAACAGTTTACAACATCAAGATAGTGGACAACGTCCGTGCCAATCTTATCAAAAGAAAAGGAAAAAAAAGAAGATCCTTGTGGAAATTCTAACAAAAACTCAGTCAGCCTGCCCACTGTTTTTGCAACAATTTAAGAAAAGCTTTACGTCAGGATGTTTCAGTAATACAAAGTAAACATAATTTGGTTCAGAATTTCTGTAACACCAGACGACGCGAGTAATACTAATAGAACATGATCTTGACACAACACAAAATAAACAAAAATCAGAAGAATAACACTTTTTTTTTCTTCTAGCAATGTCACATGCCACAGACATAGGGTTGGACATATAGTCCGTACATGATGTTTATGATTTTTCTGAAATATCATATATATGGAGAGTGTGCATGCATATTTAGCCCTACAATAAAAGAACACCATCGAAGTGTTCTGGAAAAAAAGTCATGTAGTATGCATTTTTATTTTGGAATTTGACACTTATCCATATATTCAGCTAATTTTTGAACCGATGGAGAGTGTATGTACATATTTAGCCCAACAATAGAAGAACACCATACATAATCATATGTCCATCTACTTCTTGATATCGTATGAAACAAACAATCAATAAGAGCTACAATGAAGCTTGCCTCTTCTTAAAAGATTCTCAAACATACAAAAAAATTCAAAGTGATTACCCAGAATTAACTCAAGATTGGTGCAGAAATTCTCTTGAACTTTGTATGGCACGTTCAACATGTAGCGGATTACCCATAACTCCCGTAGGAAAGTGAGATAAGATAGAAAGGTGCTAGCAAGCCATGAATTACGAATCCATCAGTTATTAAGAAGATACCTCTGCCACTAACCTGAAGTGCAGCTGCTCGCATGTGCAGATTAGATAAAATAGAGCCTCTGCTCCAGCTGAATAATTAAAACCAAACATAACCTCAAATACTTTATTGCATCCGCTAATCATGGAAATTTTGGTGTCCTCTCTCCTCACTACAAATTCTAATGTCAGTTAAATCGATTTGGGCAAATACATTATATCTCAAACAGTAAATTCAGCAATGTCTGTGCTAAAAGTTTGATATGAAATGCTGAGAAGGGAGGACCCCAGTTATTATCTTCACTCCATCGATTCGAATTGTGTGGAATGTTTCCTATCAACTACTTATGGAAATATAAATTTACTAATCACAACTTTCGTAGGGTTCAATAATTGTAAGTCTGCACCACTATGTTGATAAAGGTAAAGAAGCGTATGTGTATAGCTTTACTTATATGTGCCATACATGTAGCTAACAAAAAAATTAGTATAATTTATTCTTCAAGACAACATCTTGTTCCAGCCATGTAAATCTTCCTGCAACCGTGCCACCTATGTATCTCCTCAAGAAGGAAAGATCATAGTCAATTCTTGGCTATTAACCATTCTGATCCTTATTTGCTCCAATTAGTGCCAGATCTGATCACTTCCCTTCACAATCTATATAACTGAAGGATCTACTGTAAACAGTGATTGAGAATAGGAATTTATTTTCTTAATTCATATGGACATAACTAATTAATGTCAACAACAAACAGTAGAAAATAGTGCATTTTTCAGAACATCTATATCTGACTAAAACAAATATCTGAATAAAATTTCTCATGTAATTACCAAATTGCCTACTCTGATTGTCTCACGCAATTAAAAAATTGCCTACTCTGACTGTCTAACTTTCAACAAAGTATGGAGTAAGCAATTTATACATAGGGAGCAATAAAACAAAAGACACATATTATATATTGCTGAAGATATGTACATATTATACTCTAATCCTACTGACATCTAGGAGGTTAAATAAGTGTTTTTCAAACATGGGGGAACTATGGCCATGGACCTCTGTGCTTCTGTACAAATATTGTATTCCTGAGAAATTAAACTTATTATTTCTACTTCTTACCAATTTATAGGTCGTAATTAGAAAATCTAGTAGCGTTGTGCATTGCTTGTTTCATCTAAAACATAGGATGGCTTGCTGAACGGAGAATTGAAGCCAATCTAATGCAAATGACAAACAGTGGACACATCCAAATTGTACCAGTTTGCACTCATCCACAACATCTCATGAGAGCACGTACATACTTAAAGAGTTAACTGATTGGCTAGAAGTAAGAGAGGCCCAAACATATTTCTAGGATTGATAAAAAAACAACCTACAACCGCAGAGTAGATGGCTGATGGTGAAAATATTGCACGCTGATTTGCAATCAATGTTCATCAATAAATTACCATCAGAACCAAAAAAGTCCGCAATTCAGCCATTCAATAAATGAAGTACAGAACAGAGCACATACCTAGGTACATAGCAGAAAGACCAGGTACCTCTTGAGTGTCCTTGTCTACGTTCCGTGCAAGCTAGTTGCAGAAACATAAAATTGACAGTGAGGAGGACGTTATGTTCCACCATCCACTTCCATGTTGAGACTTGAGAGGAGTCCATGGGCGAGGAGGTTGGTGCAGATAGGAGATTGAAAGCACAAGTGCTCCCTGGGTGGTTTTGGTAATTAATGTCAATATATCTCTTGTTGGACTAACACTTTTACCTAGTATGTTTCAGATAAGTTCAACAATGGAGTGGCATGGACTAGAGGATGTGGAACCCCATCAAGATGCTAAGGACAAAGGATTAGCTCAAGCTTCAAGATCAAGACTCTACATTTTCTATTTTAGTGATCCAAGATCACATTGAGTCTATAGGAAAAGCCAATAATATCAAGAGGGGATGAGGTGTTGCTTAATGGCTTGCTTGCTCAAAGTGCTTAGTGATATGCTCCAAAACCCTCAACTACCTTCCCACATCCACATATGACCTAAACCAAAAGTCAAACTCGGCCCCACCGATTCTATCTATCCGGCGCCACCGAGTTTCAAATGTCATAGCCACTGCCACAAACCCTAGCAAATCGGTTTCACCGATAGGGACCTCGGTCTCACCAAGAAGGGATTGTAATCTCTCTATGTATGTCCATTACCAAAATCGGTCTCACCGAGTTTGAGCAATCGGCACTACCGAGATTACAATGCAAACCCTCTAGTTAGCTTATTACCAAAATCGGTCCCACCGAGTTTGTGTAATCGGTCTCACCGAGTTTGGCTGACCAACTCTCTGGTTAGCTTATTACCAAAATCGGTCCCACCGAGTTTGTGTAATCGGTCACACCGAGATTACGTTATGCCCTAACCCTAACCAAATCGGTCCTATCGAGTTGCATCTCAGTCCCACCGAAAATCCTAACGGTCACTAGGTTTGCTGAATCGGTCCGACCGAGTTTAACCATTCGGTCCCACCGAGTTTGGCAAATTGTGTGTAACGGTTAGATTTTGTGTGGAGGCTATATATACCCCTCCACCCACTCTTCATTCGTGGAGAGAGCCATCAGAACATATCTACACTTCCAATACACATTTTCTGAGAGAGAACTACCTACTCATGTGTTGAGGTCAAGATATTCCATTCCAACCATATGAATCTTGATCTCTAGCCTTCCCCAAGTTGCTTTCCACTCAAATCTTGTTTCCACCAAATCCAAATCCTGTGAGAGAGAGTTGAGTGTTCGCACTACTAGAGAAAAGGCTAGCAGCAGCGCGGGTTTTAGGCCTATCAGTAGCGCGGGGATATGCGCTACTGATAAGGCGCTACAGCTATTCATTAGCAGTAGCGCGTGTTACATGCGCTACTGCTAGGACAAGTAGCTGCAGCGTTTGTTCGATCCCACGCTACTGCTAATGTAACTACTGGCAGCGCGTTTTCCGTCCATCGCTACTAGTATTCTTTTTTTATTTTTAAATTTTTAGTGTATTTATCGTACAAATATTGGTACAATACCAGTTATGAGGTTTACATCATTATGTCCATAACAGTGTGTCAAATGAATGTGGATTAGTTTCAAGTGGAGGCAATATGTGGTGCATGTCAAAAGTATACTACAAATCCAAACTTGATCTTGTTTGGACTAGTAGTACTTTCGATGTGCACCACATGTTGCCTCCACTTGAATCTAATCCGCCAACACAAGCTATTTAATCATCATCATAGTCATTACCAACAACATTAGCTATTTAATCATCATAGTCATAGTGTAGCACACATCATCATCTTCAAACTCTCATTCTAGCTAGCTAATCACCACCAACACTAGCTAATAATAATCATCATAGTCATTACCACCAACATTAGCTATTTTATCATCATAGTAATAGTGTAGCACATCATCATCCTCAAACTCATTTCTAGCTAATCACTCCTGCTGCTCTCTCTTAGGTAAAACAACATAAAACATGTGTAGCTCTCCTCCTTGATCAAGTTGGAGCATGCAGATGAACCTGTCTCCTAATTTTGGGTAGCACATCTGTTTGCTGCCCCCTAGTACTTCTTTGCGCTCCCCCACTACATATCTGGTCCAGTCTTCCACTATTAAGCATTCATCCTTGATCTTGAATGCACTAAAGTAACATGAAGGATATCTTGGCCGTAAGCTAATAATACTCATGGTACCTTTAGTCTCGATCCATAAGGCACAACATTCATCGGGAGTCCCTGTTGAAGAACATCGTATGGTCACATACTTAGCAATGAAGTTTAAATTTTCACAAATAATGTATGGAAAAGATCCACTGAGGACAAATAGTAAAAATCTTACCATCCTTCCTAAATAGATGTGACCGTAGTTCATGACGAACACTATTGGTCGCACGTTTTCAATACTAAGATTTCTAAGTCCATGAAGAAAATTTGTCTTGACATTATCAAGATCCTCAAGCCATGAAACATAATGACTTAGCTCCTCGCAGTTTAGTTCAGCCCCGGGACAGTAGTAGGTCCTGTCTACCAAGCGCAGGACATGTTTTCTTGCACCGAAATAAGCTGACAATACAAATTAGTTGTCAACTATTTTTGAATAAACAATATCAAAGACATAAATATGGTTGAGAAACTTACATTTTGGTGTAACTGGAGGCGTCTGCACATCGACCCAGATGTCGGTATTACCTTCAATATCATCTTCCGGACGAATATCAAAGGTGATAACCATATCAGGCTGAAATGCATAAGTCTTGCATAGTGCTCGCCATGTTTTGCATCCAAAATAGGTGTAGTCGTCTGAATTGTATAATTTTGCGTGGAAAATATAACCATGCTCGGTCTTCAAATAAACTTTCTTTACCTCCATAGTATGACTGAAACCTATCTTATCCAATACAAAAACTCTTGCATGGCAGGGGATACGCTAGTAGAATAGTAAAAAAAATATAAGTTGAAGCAAATGAAGCAGATGTCATGCTTAATTACGAAAAAAGACTTGTCGTTGTGACTTACTGTATCCACTTCGAAGTTCTCGTCCAGCTTGATGCTGAAGCGCCTATCATCGTCTAGGAAGATTCCGTCGCACAGGCCGCGCTCGTCTTCGCAGTATTTGCAAATACCGAAATCCTTTTTGTCGTCAGACATTTCCTATGTTCATAGTTAAAACATTAATTGAAAATTGATAGAAGACAACTACCAGGATACTCAACACACAAATCCGGGGCACTCGATATTTCCTACATATTCTGGCAAAAGTCATCCCAAAATTCACGGAAAAATCCGGCATGACCTTTGCTAAAATAGGATATATTGAGCGCCTGAAATTTGCCGGAACGGAAATGAATCAACACTCCGGCAAAACATAGGCCACTCGGCCACTTGGATATTGAGCAACACAAGATATACATTTCAAAATATCTTATAAGACTCAAATTAGCATGCATTCAATAAGCAAAAGTAAATCATCTCATGCGTCCGTACATCGTCGAATATTATCACTAATACATACCGAATAGTGTCATACATATAACATCACTAGTACAACTAAAACCCTAGCACACGACGGGTATCGGCGCGGGCGGTGGACACCCACAGAGAAGGAACCATCACGGGATCATAGCTCTAGTGAGATCCCTGGAGAACCTGCCAGGTATTGGAGAACCTGTGCTCCAACGCAAACAAGTAGCGACAGACGTGCGCGTCCTCCACACTGACACGGTGACGCACCACCTCCGCGGAGTCCTCGAGCCTCTGGACCGTCATTGGCCCACGCGACTGCCACCAAAGAAGGTTCGGGTCAACGACAGGCTGGCTCCTCACCAACCTGTGCCCCCCGGTAGGTAGCGCCTCCCAGTACCACCCTGGCGGAGCCCAGTCCCGGACATGGCCCATCTGGTCAAGCAGGTGTCGTCCTCCGCCGACTCGATGACGAGGATGCGGGATAGGCATCGTCCACGTCGATGCGGGAAAATTGCTTTAACTAAAAAAATAGCAACAAGTTCTTACTAACTAGTTCTATTAATTCAACTAGTTCTTACTAAAAATAAACTTACTATAAATAAAAATATTCTAGTACCTAATTAGTACCTAGTTCTTACTAACTAATTAGTACCTAAGAACCCTAACAAGTTCTTACTAACTAATTAGTACCTAAGAACCCTAACAAGTTCTTACTAACTAATTTGATTCCAACCTAACTAATTTGATGGAGGTAGAAACCCTAGGCAGAGGTAGGGGAGAGGGAGGAGCAGGTGTGCTCACCTCGGGAGCATGCAATGAGGGAGGGGCAGGTGGCGTCGAGGTCGTGGTCTGGGCTCCGGGGCGGCGTTGAGGTCGGGGGGGTGGGGGCGGCGTCCGGGGCGGCGTCGAGGTCGGGGTCGGGGGCGGCGTCTGGGGCGGCGTTGAGGTCGGGGGCGGGGGCGTGTTGAATCTGGGGTCGGGGGCGGCGTAGAGGGTGTGCGGAGAGCGCGCGGCGGCCGAGGGGCGACAGCGGCAGCGAGAGTGGAGTTCGATTTGGGGGATGTGAAGTGGCCGTGTGGGGAGGACGAACCGCGTGCGGTTAAGTCAGAAGTACCAGTAGCGCGTTCTAGATGGCGCGCTACTGCTACGTTAGCTACAGCGCGTTCTGGAATACACGCTGCTGGTACAACATTCTCTTTTTTTCCCTTTTTCATTTAGTTTTCTTCATATTTTTTCCTTTCACCTTATTCTATTTCCTTCATTTTAAATTACCTTTCTATTTGCTTTCCATTTAATTTTATATCCTCTATCAGTAGCGAGTTTATAATAAAACGCACTGCTACAAAGAAAGTAGCGGTAGCGCGGTTCGCTATAGGTCGCTACTACTATGTGTAGCCTATCGGCTAAGCCGTGGGAAGTTTAGTAGTAACGTGTTTAGGAGAAGACGCGTTGCTGCTAGAACTTTATCTGCAGCGCGGTTTTCGCAGGCGCGCTACTGCTACGTAGCACCAGCGTGCTTTTTTGGACCTCGCTACTGCTAAAGTTCTGTGTAAAAGGTTTTCCCTAGTAGTGTGGGGAGACTATCATTTGAAGCACAAGAGCAAGGAGTTCATCATCAACACACCATTTGTTACTTCTTGGAGAGGGGTGTCTCCTAGATTGGCTAGGTGTCACTTGGGAGCCTCCGACAAGATTGTGGATTTGAACCAAGGAGTCTGTAAGGGCAAGGAGATCGCCTACTTCGTGAAGATCTACTGCTAGTGAGGCAAGTCCTTCGTGGGCGACGGCCATGATGGAATAGAGAAGGTTGCTTCTTCGTGGACCCTTCGTGGGTGGAGCACTGTGTGGACTCGCGCAACCGTTACCCTCCGTGGGTTGAAGTATCCATCAACGTGGATGTACGATAGCACCACCTATCGGAACCACGACAAAAACATCCGTGTCTCCAATTGCGTTTGAATACTCCAAACCCTTCTCTTTACATTCTTGCAAGTTGCATGCTTTACTTTCCGCTGCTCATATACTCATTGCATGCTTGCTTGATATGTATTGTGTTTGTTAAACTTGTGCTTAAACTCCACTTAAACTTAAGAATATTAAAAACTGCAACTTTTGGCACTTAGTGTCTAATCACCCCCCCCCCCTCTAGACACCTCTTCTCGATCCTTTCAATTGGTATTAGAGCTTTGGTCTCCATTGCCTTGGTTTAAACACCATCGGAGGAAGATGGATGTGTCTACTTTGGGGAGTCTTAGACATAGAGTGCCTATTCTTGATGGAGAGTATTTTCATGAGTAGAAAAATGAAATGCTTGAGATTTTCAATGAATATCAATTGAACAAGTACATTACTAGCCCTTGTGCACCTCATGTTGATCCTTTGCAACCTACCCTAGATGAAGATATTGACATGATTCGCAATCTTAGAACTGTTGAGCTCATCATTAGAGGCTTGCCTAGAAACTTGATTAGATGTTTGCCTACTCTCAAGTGTGCCTACACCATATGGAGATTTCTTGAGGAACGATTTCCAGATTATTCCTTGAAAAATTTAGACGAAATTATCCATAAGTCTATTGCCTTGAGTAAGATGAACTCTAGTGATCCTAGCTTTGGTGATTGTCTATTTGAGCTTACCAATCTCATGCGTGCTAAAGGAAATGTTGGAATCATTAGCGATATCATATCCGAAGCTATTAGAATTCATAAAGGTAACCATTGTGATGATCATTTATCTAATGAATTACCCTCTCTAGGAATTGATCAATCACAAGATGATGTTGAACATGGATACTATGATGAAGATGATGATAGGGACTATGATCTTGATGATGCAATGAGGCATTTTGGTCTTATGGAAAATCTTCGCGGCTACATGGCTGGAGGAAAGGAATGGGTCCTTGATAGTGGATGTACTGATCATATGACCGGAGATGAAGATATGTTCCGTGAGCTTGCTGAAAACGACGGCCCTCAAAAATATGTCACTTTTGGTGATAATTCAAAGGGTAAGGTGGTTGGCCTTGGTAAGGTGGCCATCTCACATGATAGCTCCATACAAAATGTCATGCTCGTTGAATCCCTTGGATACAATTTACTTTCAGTTTCCAGACTTGCTTATTTCGGTTTCAATGTCCTATTCACTTAAGTAGATTGCCAAGTGTTTCGTAGATACAATCATAAAATGGTCTTTACTGGTATACGTAGAGGAGATCTTTACATTGTTGATTTCACTAAAAAGGCTCAACCTAGAACTTGCTTGATTGCTAAATCTTCTAAAGGCTGGTTGTGGCATAGAAGACTAGGTCATGTTGGTATGCGAAATCTTGATAAGGTTATTAAAGGTGATCATATCATTGGAATAAAAGATGTCATATTTGACAAAGATAGACTTTGTAGTGCTTGTCAAGAAGGAAAACAAGTTGGAGGAAGTCACCGCGCGAAGAACATCATGACCACAAGAAGACCACTCAAGCTACTTCACATGGATATCTTTGGTCCAAATGCCTACAAGAGTCTCGGTGGTAACTCATTTGGTCTAGTCATAGTTGATGATTTTTCAAGATTTACGTGGGTGTTATTTCTTGATGACAAATCGCAGGTCCAAAAGATCTTTAAAAACTTCGCTAGGAAGGCCCAAAATCAGTTTGACGTGAAGATCAAGAAGGTTCGGAGCGACAACGGAACGGAGTTCAAGAACGCAAATGTGGACACCTTTCTTGACGAAGAAGGGATTTCACACGAGTTCTCGGCTACATACACACCCCAACAAAAAGGAGTTGTTGAAAGGAAGAACCGGACTCTTATCAAGATGGCAAGAACGATGCTTGATGAGTACAAAACGCCAAAGCACTTTTGGGCGGAAGCGGTTGAGACAGCTTGTCATGCAACAAATTGCTTGTATCTTCACAAGCTACTCGGCAAGACGGCATACGAGCTCCTCACCGGTAACAAACCCCAAGTTGGATAATTTCGAGTATTCGGCTCAAAGTGCTACATTCTTGATAAGCATCGTCGTTCTAAATTTGCTCCTAAATCTCATGAAGGTTTCCTACTTGGTTATGGCTCAAACTCGCACACTTACCGTGTCTACAACAATTTCACCCGAATGGTTGAAGAGACGATAGATGTGAAGTTTGATGAATCTAACAGCTCGCAAGTAGAGCAATTGCCAATTGATGTAGGAGATAAAGACCCTTCGGAAGCAATTGAAGACTTTTCCATTTGCAAGATTCGTCCAACGGAAGTGAAGGAGATTACCTCGTCCGTCCAAGTGGAAGCTTCTACCTCACGACAAGGTGAACCAAGAGTTGATACAGAAGCATCCACAAGTGGGACACGCCAAGATGAAGAAAACGAGGAAGTACACCAAGATGAACATCAACAACCTCCTTATCCACCACGACAAGAGAACGACAACGTCAACAATGAAGAAGGCCAAGAAGAAGCACAAGATGAAGAGGATGTTCCACCCCGACCCAAGCAAAAGCTTTCACGAGTTCGAGCAAGAATTGCCAAAGATCATCCCGTCGAGCAAATCTACAATGATATCCAAACCGGGAGAATCACTCGCTCCAAAACTCGTTTAGCTAACTTTTGTGAACATTACTCATTCATCTCTAGCATTTAACCTATGAAGGTTGAATAAGCATTGGAGGATCCGGACTGGATAAACGCTATGCATGAAGAGCTACACAACTTTGAGAGAAATCAAGTGTGGACATTGGTCGAGAAGCCCGACAACAACCACAACATCATTGATACCAAATGGATGTTTCGCAACAAGGAAGATGAAGATGGACAAGTGGTTCGCAACAAAGCACGTCTCGTCGCCCAAGGCTACACACAAGTTGAAGGTATGGACTATGGTGAGACATATGCTCCCGTTGCTAGACTTGAGTCCATTCGCATCTTACTTGCTTATGCTAATCACCATGATATCACCTTGTACAAAATGGACAATAAAGTGCTTTTCTGAATGGCGAAATTGAGGAGGAAGTTTATGTTAAGCAACCTCCCGGCTTCGTCAATCCTAAGAAACCTAATCATGTTTACAAACTTCACAAAGCCCTTTATGGTCTTAAACAAGCTCCTTGAGCATGGTATAAATGCTTGACCAAGTTCCTTATTGAAAAAGGCTTTGAAATTGGTAAAATTGATTCTACTCTTTTTACTAAAAGGGTCAATGGAGAACTATTTGTGTGCCAAATTTATGTTGATGATATCATATTTGGTTCAACTAACCCTCATTTTAGTGAGAAGTTTGGAAAGCTAATGTCGGAGAAGTTTGAGATGTCTATGATGAGTGAACTCAAATTCTTTCTCGGTTTGCAAATCAAGCAAACTAAGGAAGGTACCATTGTCTCTCAAACGAAGTATACTAAGGACTTATTCAAAAAGTTCAATATGCAAGAATGCAAAGGTATGACTACACCCATGCCTACTAGTGGACATCTTGATTTGACCAAAGATGGTGAACCGGTTGATCAAAAGGTTTATCGCTCTATGATTGGTTCATTGTTATATCTATGTGCCTCACGTCCCGATATTATGCTAAGTGTGTGCATGTGTGCACGATATCAAGCTGCACCTAAAGAATGTCATCTTAAGGCTGTGAAAAGGATAGTGTGATACCTAATCCATACACCAAATTTTGGCATTTGGTATCCGAAGAGGTCCTCTTTTGATCTTGTTGGCTACTCCGATTCAGACTATGCCGGAGACAAGGTTGATAGAAAGTCCACTTCGGGTACTTGTCAATTCCTTGGTAGATCTCTTGTGTCTTAGTCTTCCAAGAAACAAAACTCGGTTCCTTATCCACCGCCGAAGTGGAATACATTGCCGCCGGTTCATGTTGTGTTCAATTACTTTGCATGACCCAAACTCTTAAAGATTATGGGATATATGTGAAACATGTTCCATTGCTATGTGACAATGAAATTGCTTTTAAGATTGCTCACAATCCTGTGCAACACTCTCGAACTAAGCATATTGAAGTTCGTCATCATTTCATTCGAGATCATGTTGCCAAAGGGGACATTAACCTTAAGCATGTTCGCACCGATAAGCAATTCGCGGATATATTCACTAAACCACTTGATGAGAAAGTGTTTTGCAGGTTGAGAGGTGAATTGAACATCATTGATGCTTAAAACTTGGAGTAGGAACTCCATTTGATACATGTGGGGCATGAGGCTATGACTAATCCTCGATATTTCTCTTATGATGTTATTCATATGTATTGGATATATTTGTACCTTGCATGTTATCTAACTCGTGTAGGTACTTGGTTGAATCTAAATCTATGAGATTGCGACTCACTCACATCTTGAGCAATCTCTACATCACCAAGTCTCTACACAATGGTGGTTGAAGACAAGGAAGCACGAAACCATTCAAACATATCCTTTGACAAATTCTATGATTAAATCTTATAATTGTCATTTTGGATACACAAGTGCTCTTCCTTGCAAAGCTAACTCATGTAGGTAGATGAACTCAAACTCCAAGTGGTGCTCCCAACTATTGATGAACTACATCAACCTTGAGCAACCCACACAAGTTCAACTACATGATCAAGATCAACACCACCACCCAAGGTATGTTATTCCATCTTAGAGAAGCTTTACTCCAAGTCATGAGCCAAAGCAACTCGACAAGATGTGAATACATCAAGATGCTTAAACGAAAAATGGTAACCCCATTTTGAGCTTAAACGATGAGTATGACCTATGATCAAGTGCTCTCACTTGACTCCTAAGTCAATATACTCTAACATAGGTGACTTTGTCGCCGACCATCTCTAGATGAAGTTCTCTTGTGTCTCTCTGTGCTTTTGTCTCCTGCATATTTCTTTCCCCTTTCAAAAAAAACTTCATCAAGAACTTTTAGTTTCTTTTCTTTCCTTTCTGTTCTGCATTTTCTGCATCCAATTCATTGCAAATCTTTCAGTAAATTCCTTGCATATCCTTGTGAGATCTTACTTGTCTAGTGAGCTGAGGTGACAAGTGGTTTCACTCTAATGAACTCGGTCACACCGGTTTGTTTTCTTCGGCCCAACCGAAATCTTTCGGTGCAACCGAAGCACACAACTCAGAGTCACCGATTCCACCACAGGAAAACCAACTTGTCATTTATTCCTGATTTCTGTTTACTCCAGCTCCACTCAATGATTCTTGTCCTCTACCAGCATCATATTAGACATGCTGCTTTGCTCTGTGACTCGAGGACCAACCCATTTGTATCACATGTGCAGAAGAGCCCTTCTTGGAAATTGATGTCAAAGGGGGAGAGAGAGATCACATCAAAGCTTAATCTTTCCTATAGGGGGAGAAAGACAGAATACTCAGGGGGAGAGAGTTTCTCAACAAGGAGAAAGTAATATCATCAAAGACCCCAGATGATTGGTGTTCAAGAGGAGAGATGTCACATGTCTTTAAGAGGGGAAAGACATGTTTGTTTGCTTGCTTTAGCTCAAGCTCTGTTGTTTCTCTTTTGTTGCTCTGATTTTCTGTTCCCTATCTTCTCCCAATATCCCATGCAGATTCAGGGGGAGCAAGACATCTAAGGGAAGGAAATATCTGATTTTATTGCATATCTTTACCTTTGGGGACATGTCTATATCCAATGTGGTACTTAGTACTCACTCTACATGTCATCCCAGTCTTGGTTCTCTTGTGGTTTCTCTTGTTTGCTCTGGTCAGTAGGTGTATCTCTATTATTTAACCTTGTTTGCGCAGGTTCATGCCATCCTAAGCCAACTCAAGACCACAAGGTAAGTATATGCATCACAGTCATGTGAATGAGAAGTTCTTGCTGATGTACATACTGTTTGCAACAAGGACTCATGAGCATGAAGGTACATTTCTCATATTCACATCATTTGCTTTGATGCATATAGCCAAGATACATGTAACACATTTCTTACTCTGTCATGCTTATGCATTCACATGCTCCTATGTTCCATATTCACATGATTGCATACATGTAGGGGGAGCCTATGCATGTTACATGTCTTTCCAAAGCTTTACTTGCTATTCTCTATATCTTTATCTAAAGCTTTGATGTATGTTGTCATCAATTACCAAAAAGGGGGAGATTGAAAGCACAAGTGCTCCCTGGATGGTTTTGGTAATTACTGTCAACATATCTCTTGTTGGACTAACACTTTTACCTAGTATGTTTCAGATAAGTTCAACAATGGAGTGGCATAGACTAGAGGATGTGGAACCCCTTCAAGATGCTAAGGACAAACGATTGGCTCAAGCTTCAAGATCAAGACTCTACATTTTCTATTTTAGTGATCCAAGATCACATTGAGTCTATAGGAAAAGCCAACACTATCAAGAGGGGATGAGGTGTTGCTTAATGGCTTGCTTGCTCAAAGCGCTTAGTGATATGCTCCAAAACCCTCAACTACCTTCCCACATCCACATATGACCTAAACCAAAAGTCAAACTCGGCCCCACCGATTCTATCTATCCGGCGCCACCGAGTTTGAAATGTCATAGCCACTACCACAAACCCTAGCAAATCGGTTTCACCGTTAGGGATCTCGGTCTCACCGAGATGGGATTGTAATCTCTCTATGTATGTCCATTGCCAAAATCGGTCTCACCGAGTTTGAGAAATCGGTACTACCGAGATTACAATGCAAACCCTCTAGTTAGCTTATTACCAAAATCGGTCCCACCGAGTTTGTGTAATCGGTCTCACCGAGTTTGCCTGACCAACTCTCTGGTTAGCTTATTACCAAAATCGGTCCCACCGAGTTTGTGTAATCGGTCACACCGAGATTACGTTATGCCCTAACCCTAACCATATCGGTCCTACCGAGTTGCATCTCAGTCCCACCGAAAATCCTCATGGTCACTAGGTTTGCTGAATCGGTCCGACCGAGTTTAACCATTCGGTCCCACCAAGTTTGGCAAATTGTGTGTAACGGTTAGATTTTGTGTGGAGGCTATATATACCCCTCCACCCACTCTTCATTCGTGGAGAGAGCCATCAGAACATATCTACGCTTCCAATACACATTTTCTGAGAGAGAACTACCTACTCATGTGTTGAGGTTAAGATATTCCATTCCAACCATATGAATCTTGATCTCTAGCCTTCCCCAAGTTGCTTTCCACTCAAATCTTCTTTCCACCAAATCCAAATCCTGTGAGAGAGAGTTGAGTGTTGGGGAGACTATCATTTGAAGCACAAGAGCAAGGAATTCATCATCAACACACCATTTGTTACTTCTTGGAGAGGGGTGTCTCCTAGATTGGCTAGGTGTCACTTGGGAGCCTCCGACAAGATTGTGGATTTGAACCAAGGAGTTTGTAAGGGCAAGGAGATCGCCTACTTCGTGAATATCTACTGCTAGTGAGGCAGGTCCTTCGTGGGCGACGGCCATGATGGAATAGACAAGGTTGCTTCTTCGTGGACCCTTCGTGGGTGGAGCCCTCCGTCGACTCGCGCAACCGTTACCCTCCGTGGGTTGAAGTCTCCATCAACGTGGATGTACGATAGCACCACCTATCGGAACCACGACAAAAACATCCGTGTCTCCAATTGCATTTGAATACTCCAAAACCTTCTCTTTACATTCTTGCAAGTTGCATGCTTTACTTTCCGCTGCTCATATACTCATTGCATGCTTGCTTGATATGTATTGTGTTTGTTAAACTTGTGCTTAAACTCCACTTAAACTTAAGAATATTAAAAACTGCAACTTTTGGCACTTAGTGTCTAATCACCCCCCCTCTAGACACCTCTTCTCGATCCTTTCAGAGATCCTCCATGAGGAGATCCTCCATGCAGGGGGAGTCTCCACTGATGATAGCAGCAGCTCTGGCGGTGCTGCAGAAACATAGCTAACAGGCTTATGGTTGATCTAGGAGAAATCCATCGATCTGGTAGTCTGGTAGTCTGGTACATCATATCTAGAGTAGTATGGATAGATAGGACCCAGCTGTGCGGCGACAACATGAAGAGAGGTCGTGTGCACTTCTTGCAAGAAACTAAGTGAGATATGGAAAGCCGGTTGTTCATCAGGATGTCGAGCATCGATTGGATCAGGATAGCCAGTTGTTCATCAAACACCATGTATTTTCTCTTGATCATATGGACTCTTTTCTTGAAAGTTTTTCTCCAATATAAGAGAGATACATATCTGTTTTCCATCGGGGTGGAAAAGACATGAGAGATGAAAAGAAAACATGAAAGCTTCAGAGAGAGATGTGAGAGATAGGGACTCTTCAGATTTGCTGTTTTTTATAGGGAGAAGAGGAGAGGGTGGAGGAAGATATGTTGGAGATATTCTCTTTTAACTATTTGTTTCCAGAACCGTGAGAGCATTATGGGCCACTTTTTCAGCTTCAAAGATGTTGGGCCTTCTAATCAATCTGTTTTCGGCCAAATTAGTTGGCTTAATGGCTTGTTTGTTTTTTTCTGTAGGAAAGCTAATCTAGACCGTAATAACACGGTCCCACCCTAGATTAACGGTTGTTAATTTCTGATTAACGTGGTAATTCTTAGAGAGTCGCTAATTAGTATAGGTATAGATACTTCATGTGCTTCACTTATATCTTTTAAGAATGATCTTATAGAATTGCTCTTTGTGCTTCACTTGAATCATTTGAGTATGATTTTATAGAATGCTTAGTGTGCTTCACTTATACATTTTGAGCTTGGATATTGGTTAGTCTATATTAATTGTAGAATGCTCCATGAACTTCACTTATATCTTTTGGAGTATGAATAATACTATCATCTTAAGAGGGTTTGGAAGAGTGTCAACTTTAGGAATTAGTGTTCCCACTATTCCGAATGATAAGAATTTTGCTTATGTGGAGAGTAGAAAATTTTCTATGCTTGTAGATCATGAAAAGAATGCTTTATGTGATGGTTATATTGTTGAATTCATTAATGATGCTATTGAAAATTATTACGAGGGAGGAATATATGCTTGTAGGAGTTGCAATAATATCAAGTTTCCTCTCTATGTGCTTAAAGTTTTGAAGTTATACTTGTTTTGCCTTCCTATGCTAGTTGATTCTTGTTCCTATAAATTATGTGTTCACAAAATCCCTAAGCATAGGAAGTGGGCTAGATTCAAATGTGCTAGTCATATTCTTCATGATGCTCTCTTTATGTTTCAATTCTTATCTTTTATGTGAGCATCATTGAAATCATCATTCCTATCTAAAAGGCATTAATGAAAAGCGCTTGTTGGGAGACGACCCAATATTTACCCTTACTATTTTGGTGTCTCTACATGATAACCCACTGTAGTAATCATGTTTTATAGATTTTGTTTCAATAAAGTTCCAAGTAAGACCTTTTGGAAGACTTGGGTGAAAGTTAATGTGATCTTTCTGTAAAAAAACAGAAACATTGCGCTCACAAGATTAGCTGTCATTTTTTACAGAAGAGTGCTTTTGAGTTGATTATTTTTGCATAAGATTAATAGACAAATTCCTCACGTCCACCAATTTATGTCATAATTTTGGGAGTAGCATAATTATGATTGATGTTCAGATCATTACAGACTGTTCTGTTTCTGACAGATTCTCTTTTCATTGCATAGTTTGCTTGTTTTCTAGTTTCTATGGCTTATATTTCTCAATATAAATTGTAGAAATGATATGGTACAGTAGGCATTGTGTGAGAACAACTATGAACCTTGTCTTTGACAGTACCAAAGTGAATGGTTTGCTCTTTATCATGCTAACCTATCTCACGAAGTTCCGTTAAGTTTTGTGTGATTGAAGTTTTCAAGCTTTGAGTGAGATATCGATATGAGGAGAATAAGGAGTGTAAAGCATGCTGGTAAGCAGTATGACTTATATCGCCCACAACTCACTTGTGTTCTACTCGTGCAAATAACATCAACGCATGAACCTGGCTCGGATGCCACTGTTGGGGAATGTAGTAATTTCAAAAATATTCCTACGCACACGCAAGATCATGGTGATGCATAGCAACGAGAGGGGAGAGTGTTGTCCACGTACCCTCGTAGACCGAAAGCGGAAGCATTATAACAATGCGGTTGATGTAGTCATACGTCTTCACGGCCCGACCGATCAAGCACCGAAACTACGGCACCTCCGAGTTCTAGCACACGTTCAGCTCGATGACGATCCCCGGACTCCGATCCAGCAAAGTGTCGGGGATGAGTTCCGTCAGCACGACGGCGTGGTGACGATCTTGATGTTCTACCGTCGCAGGGCTTTACCTAAGCACCGCTACAATATTATCGAGGATTATGGAGGAGGGGGGCACCGCACACGGCTAATAGATCTCAAGGATCAATTGTTGTGTCTAGAGGTGCCCCCCTGCCCCCGTATATAAAGGAGCAAGGGGGGGCGGCCGGCCAGGAGGAGGCGCGCCAGGGAGGAGTCCTACTCCTACCGGGAGTACGACTCCCTCCTTTCCTTGTCCAAGTAGGAGAGGGGGAAGGAAGGGAGAGAGGAGAGGAAGGAAAGGGGGGACGCCGTGTTGGGGAACGTTGTAGAAAACAAAAAATTTCCTACGGTTTCACCAATATCCAGCTATGAGTTCATCTAGCAACGAGTGATCGGATGCATCTACATACCTTTGTAGATCGCGAGCGGAAGCGTTCAAAAGAACGGGGATGAGGTAGTCGTACACGACGTGATCCAAATCACCGGAGATCCTAGCACCGAACGGACGGCACCTCCACGTTCAACACACGTACGGTCAGCGTGACGTCTCCTCCTTCTTGATCCAGCAAGGGGAAGGAGAGGTTGATGAAGATCCAGCAGCACGACAGCGTGGTGGTGGATGCAGGGCGTCACAGCAGCAGGGCTTCGCCAGGGGCAAGGGTGCGGCTGCCCCTCCCTCCCCCCCTTTATATAGGCCCCCTGGGGGGGTGCCGGCCCCTGGAGATCCCATCTCCAGAGGGGGCGGCGGCCAAGGGGGTGGATTGCCCCCTAAGGCAAGTGGGCGCCCCCCCTAGGGTTCCAACCCTAGGCGCAGGGGGTGGGCCTTGGGGGCGCACCAGCCCACTAAGGGCTGGTCCCCCCTCCCACTTCAGCCCATGGGGCCCTCTGGGATGGGTGGCCCCACCCGGTGGACCCTCGAGACCCATCTGGTGGTCCCGGTACAATACCGGTGACCCCCAGATCACTCCCGATGGCCGAAACTGCACTTCCTATATATAATTCTTCACCTCCGGACTAATCCGGAACTCCTCGTGACGTCCGGGATCTCATCCGGGACTCTGAACAACATTCGGGTTACTGCATATACATATCTTCACAACCCTAGCGTCACCGAACCTTAAGTGTATAGACCCCACGGGTTCGGGAGACATGCAGACATGACCGAGACGGCTCTCGGGCAATAACCAACAGCGGGATCTGGATACCCATGTTGGCTCCCACATGCTCCACGATGATCTCATCGGATGAACCACGATGTCGAGGATTCAATTAATCCCGTATACGATTCCCTTTGTCAATCGGTATTTTACTTGCCCGAGATTCGATCGTCGGTATCCCAATACCTCGTTCAATCTCGTTACCGGCAAGTCACTTTACTTGTACCGTAATGCATGATCCCGTGATCAAACACTTTGATCACATTGAGCTCATTATGATGATGCATTACCGAGTGGGCCCGGTGATACCTCTCCGTCAAGCGGAGTGACAAATCCCAGTCTCGATCCGTGTCAACCCAACAGACACTTTTGGAGATACCTGTAGTATACCTTTATAGTCACCCAGTTACGTTGTGACGTTTGGCACACCCAAAGCACTCCTACGGTATCCGGGAGTTACACGATCTCATGGTCTAAGGAAAGGATACTTGACATTGGAAAACTCTAGCAAACGAACTATACGATCTTGTGCTATGTTTAGGATTGGGTCTTATCCATCACATCATTCTCCTAATGATGTGATCTCGTTATCAATGACATCCAATGTCCATAGTCAGGAAACCATGACTATCTGTTGATCAACGAGCTAGTCAACTAGAGGCTTACTAGGGACATGTTGGTGTCTATTATTCACACATGTATTACGATTTCCGGATAACACAATTATAGCATGAATAAAGACAATTATCATGAACAAGGAAATATAATAATAATGCTTTTATTATTGCCTCTAGGGCATATTTCCAACAGTCTCCCACTTGCACTAGAGTCAATAATCTAGTTACATTGTGATGAATCGAACACCCATGGAATTCTGGTTTTGATCATGTTTTGCTCTAGGGAGAGGTTTAGTCAACGGATCTGCTACATTCAGGTCCGTATGTACTTTACAAATATCTATGTCTCCATCTTGAACATTTTCACGAATGGAGTTGAAGTGACGATTGATGTGCCTTGTCTTCTTGTGAAACCTGGGCTCCTTGGCAAGTGCAATAGCTCCAGTGTTGTCAAAGAAGAGTTTGATTGGCCCCGACGCATTGGGTATGACTCCGAGGTCGGTGATGAACTCCTTCACCCAAATTGCTTCATGTGCTGCCTCCGAGGCTGCGATGTACTCCGCTTCACATGTAGATCCTGCCACGACGCTCTGCTTGCAACTGCACCAGCTTACTGCCCCACCATTCAAAATATACACGTATCCGGTTTGTGACTTAGAGTCATCCAGATCTGTGTCAAAGCTAGCGTCGACGTAACCCTTTACGACGACCTCTTCGTCACCTCCATAAACGAGAAACATTTCCTTAGTCCTTTTCAGGTACTTCAGGATATTCTTGACCGCTGTCCAATGTTCCTTGTCGGGATTACTTTGGTACCTTCCTACCAAACTTACGGCAAGGTTTACATCAGGTCTGGTACACAGCATGGCATACATAATAGAACCTATGGCCGAGGCATAGGGGATGACACTCATCTCTTCTATATCTTCTGCCGTGGTCGGACATTGAGCTGAGCTCAATTTCACACCTTGTAACATAGGTAAGAACCCCTTCTTAGATTGATCCATATTGAACTTCTTCAATATCTTATCAAGGTATGTGCTTTGTGAAAGACCTATGAGGCGTCTTGATCTATCTCTATAGATCTTGATGCCTAATATATAAGCAGCTTCTCCAAGGTCCTTCATTGAAAAACTTTTATTCAAGTAGGCCTTAATGTTGTCCAAGAGTTCTATATCATTTCCCATCAAAAGTATGTCATCTACATATAGTATGAGAAATGCTACAGAGCTCCCACTCACTTTCTTGTAAACGCAGGCTTCTCCATAAGTCTGTGTAAACCCAAACGCTTTGATCATCTCATCAAAGCGAATGTTCCAACTCCGAGATGCTTGCACCAGCCCATAAATCGAGCGTTGGAGCTTGCACACCTTGTCAGCATTCTTAGGATCGACAAAACCTTCCGGCTGCATCATATACAATTCTTCCTTAAGGAAACCATTAAGGAATGCCGTTTTGACGTCCATTTGCCATATTTCATAATCGTAGAATGCGGCAATTGCTAACGTGATTCGGACGGACTTCAGCTTCGCTACCGGTGACAAAGTCTCATCGTAGTCAACCCCTTGAACTTGTCGATAACCCTTAGCGACAAGCCGAGCTTTATAGATGGTCACATTACCATCCGCGTCTGTCTTCTTCTTGAAGATCCATTTATTTTCTATGGCTCGCCGTTCAACGGGCAAGTCAGTCAAAGTCCATACTTCATTTTCATACATGGATCCTATATCGGATTTCATGGCTTCCATCCATTTGTCGGAATCCGGGCCCGCCATCGCTTCTTCATAGTTAGAAGGTTCACCGTTGTCTAACAACGTGATTTCCAAGACAGGGTTGCCGTACCACTCTCGTGCGGAACGTGTCCTTGTGGACCTACGAATTTCAGTAGGAGCTTGATCAGAAGCATCTTGATCATCATCATTAATTTCCTCTCTAGTCGGTGCAGGCACCTCAGAAACGTTTTCTTGAGTTGCGCCATTTTCCGGTTCAAGAGGTAACACTTCATCAAGTTCTACTTTCCTCCCACTTACTTCTTTCGAGAGAAACTCCTTCTCTAGAAAGGATACATTCTTGGCAACAAAGATCTTGCCTTCGGATCTGAGGTAGAAGGTATACCCAATAGTTTCTTTAGGGTATCCTATGAAGACGCATTTTTCCGACTTGGGTTCGAGCTTTTCAGGTTGAAGTTTCTTGAAATAAGCATCGCATCCCCAAACTTTTAGAAACGACAGCTTAGGTTTCTTCCCAAACCATAATTCATATGGTGTCGTCTCAACGGATTTCGACGGAGCCCTATTTAAAGTGAATGCGGCAGTCTCTAAAGCATAGCCCCAAAAAGATAGCGGTAAATCGGTAAGAGACATCATAGATCGCACCATATCTAATAGAGTGCGATTACGACGTTCGGACACACCATTACGCTGAGGTGTTCCAGGCGGCGTGAGTTGTGAAACTATTCCACATTTTCTTAAGTGTGTGCCAAATTCGTGACTCAAGTATTCTCCTCCACGATCTGATCGTAGAAACTTGATCTTTCTGTCACGTTGATTTTCAACCTCACTCTGAAATTCCTTGAACTTTTCAAAGGTCTCAGACTTGTGTTTCATTAAGTAGATATACCCATATCTACTCAAGTCATCAGTGAGGGTGAGAACATAACGATAGCCACCGCGAGCCTCAACACTCATTGGACCGCACACATCAGTATGTATGATTTCCAATAAGTTGGTTGCTCGCTCCATTGTTCCTGAGAACGGAGTCTTGGTCATTTTACCCATGAGGCATGGTTCGCACGTGTCAAATGATTCATAATCAAGAGACTCTAAAAGTCCATCTGCATGGAGCTTCTTTATGCGTTTGACACCTATGTGACCAAGGCGGCAGTGCCACAAGTATGTGGGACTATTGTTATCAACTTTAACTCTTTTGGTATTCACACTATGAATATGTGTATCATCACGTACGAGATTCATTAAGAAGAAACCATTAACCATCGGAGCATGACCATAAAACATATCACTCATATAAATAGAACAACCATTATTCTCGGATTTAAATGAGTAGCTATCTCGAATTAAACGAGATCCAGACACAATGTTCATGCTCAAACTTGGCACTAAATAACAATTATTGAGGTTTAAAACTAATCCCGTAGGTAAATGTAGAGGTAGCGTGCCGACGGCGATCACATCGACCTTGGAACCATTCCCGACGCGCATCGTCACCTTGTCCTTCGCCAGTCTCCGCTTATTCCGCAGCTCCTGCTTTGAGTTACAAATGTGAGCAACTGCACTGGTACCCCAAGAGCTACTACGAGTACTGGTAAGGTACACATCAATTACATGTATATCACATATACCTTTTGTTTTGCCGGCCTTCTTGTCCGCTAAGTATTTGGGGCAGTTCTGCTTCCAGTGACCACTTCCCTTGCAATAAAAGCACTCAGTCTCGGGCTTGGGTCCATTCTTTGGCTTCTTCCCGGCAACTTGCTTACCGGGCGCGGCAACTTCCTTGCCGTCCTTCTTGAAGTTCTTTTTACCCCTGCCCTTCTTGAACTTAGTGGTTTTATTCACCATCAACACTTGATGTTCCTTCTTGATTTCTACCTCTGCTGATTTCAGCATAGCAAATACTTTAGGAATGGTCTTTTCCATCCCCTGCATATTGAAGTTCATCACAAAGCTCTTGTAGCTTGGTGGAAGCGACTGGAGGATTCTGTCAATGACCGCTTCATCCGGGAGATTAACTTCCAGTTGAGTCAAGCGGTTGTGCAACCCAGACATCTTGAGTATGTGTTCACTGACAGAGCTATTTTCCTCCATCTTATAGCTGAAGAATTTGTCGGAGACTTCATATCTCTCTACACGGGCATGAGCTTGGAAAACCATTTTCAGCTCTTCGAACATCTCATATGCTCCATGTCTCTCAAAACACTTTTGGAGCCCCGGCTCTAAGCTGTAAAGCATGCCGCACTGAATGAGGGAGTAGTCATCGGAACGTGACTGCCAAGCGTTCATAACGTCTTGTTCTGCAGGGAGAACAGGTGCGTCACCCAGCGGTGCTTGTAGGACATAATCTTTCTTGGCAGCTATGAGGATGATCCTCAGGTTCCGGACCCAGTCCGTATAGTTGTTGCCATCGTCTTTCAGCTTGGTTTTCTCTAGGAACGCGTTGAAGTTGAGGACTACGTTGGCCATTTGATCTACAAGAAATATTGTAAATGTTTTAGACTAAGTTCATGATAATAAAGTTCATCTAATCAAATTATTTAATGAACTCCCACTTAGATAGACATCCCTCTTCTAGTCATCTAAGTATAACATGATCCGAGTCAACTAGGCTGTGTTCGATCATCACGTGAGATGGACTAGTCAACATCGGTGAACATCTTCATGTTGATCGTATCTTCTATACGACTCATGCTCAACCTTTCGGTCTTCTGTGTTCCGAGGCCATGTCTGTACATGCTAGGCTCGTCAAGTCAACCTAAGTGTTTGCATGTGTAAATCTGTCTTACACCCGTTGTATGTGAACGTTAGGATCTATCACACCCGATCATCACGTGGTGCTTCGAAACAACGAACTGTCGCAACGGTGCACAGTTAGGGGGAACACTTCTTGAAATTATTATGAGGGATCATCTTATTTACTACCGTCGTTCTAAGTAAACAAGATGCAAAACATGATAAACATCACATGCAATCAAATAATAAACGTGACATGATATGGCCAATATCACATAGCTCCTTTGATCTCCATCTTGGGGCTCCATGATCATCTTTGTCACCGGCTTGACACCATGATCTCCATCATCATGATCTCCATCATCGTGTCTCCATGAAGTTGCTCGCCAACTATTACTTCTACTACTATGGCTAACGCGTTTAGCAATAAAGTAAAGTAATTTACATGGCGTTTCTTGATGACACGCAGGTCATACAAAAATAAAGACAACTCCTATGGCTCCTGCCGGTTGTCATACTCATCGACATGCAAGTCGTGATTCCTATTACAATAGCATGAACATCTCATACATCACATATAGATCATTCATCACAACTTTGGCCATATCATATCACAAAGCACTTGCTGCAAAAACAAGTTAGACGTCCTCTAATTGTTGTTGCAAGTTTTACGTGGCTGAATTAGGGTTCTAGCAAGAACGTTTTCTTACCTACGTGAAAGCCACAACGTGATTTGTCAACTTCTATTTACCCTTCATAAGGACCCTTTTCATCGAATCTGCTCCAACTAAAGTGGGAGAGACAGACACCCGCCAGCCACCTTATGCAACTAGTGCATGTTAGTCGGTGGAACCGGTCTCACGTAAGCGTACGTGTAAGGTTGGTCCGGGCAGCTTCATCCCACAATACCGCTGAAGCAAGATAAGACTAGTAGCGGCAAGAAAGTTGACAAATCTACGCCCACAACAAATTGTGTTCTACTCGCGCAAGAAGAACTACGCATAGACCTAGCTCATGATGCCACTGTTGGGGAACGTTGCAGAAAACAAAAAATTTCCTACGGTTTCACCAAGATCCATCTATGAGTTCATCTAGCAACGAGTGATCGGATGCATCTACATACCTTTGTAGATCGCGAGCGGAAGCGTTCAAAAGAACGGGGATGAGGTAGTCGTACACGACGTGATCCAAATCACTGGAGATCCTAGCACCGAACGGACGGCACCTCCGCGTTCAACACACGTACGGTCAGCGTGACGTCTCCTCCTTCTTGATCCAGCAAGGGGAAGGAGAGGTTGATGAAGATCCAGCAGCACGACGGCGTGGTGGTGGATGCAGGGCGTCACAGCAGCAGGGCTTCGCCGAGTACTACAAGAGGAAGAGGTGTAGCAGGGAGGGAGGGAGGCGCCAGGGGCAAGGGTGCGGCTGCCCCTCCCTCCCCTCCCCTTTATATAGGCCCCCTGGGGGGCGCCGGCCCCTGGAGATCCCATCTCCAGAGGGGCACGGCCAAGGGGGTGGATTGCCCCCCAAGGCAAGTGGGCGCCCCCCCTAGGGTTCCAACACTAGGCGCAGGGGGTGGGCCTTGGGGGGCGCACCAGCCCACTAAGGGCTGGTCCCCCCTCCCACTTCAGCCCATGGGGCCCTCTGGGATGGGTGGCCCCACCCGGTGGACCCCCGGGACCCATCTGGTGGTCCCGGTACAATACCGGTGACCCCCAGATCACTCCCGATGGCCGAAACTGCACTTCCTATATATAATTCTTCACCTACGGACTAATCCGGAACTCCTCGTGACGTCCGGGATCTCATCCGGGACTCCGAACAACATTCGGGTTACTGCATATACATATCTTCACAACCCTAGCGTCACCGAACCTTAAGTGTGTAGACCCTACGGGTTCGGGAGACATGCAGACATGACCGAGACGGCTCTCGGGCAATAACCAACAGTGGGATCTGGATACCCATGTTGGCTCCCACATGCTCCACGATGATCTCATCGTATGAACCACGATGTCGAGGATTCAATTAATCCCGTATACGATTCCCTTTGTCAATCGGTATTTTACTTGCCCGAGATTCGATCGTCGATATCCCAATACCTTGTTCAATCTCGTTACCGGCAAGTCACTTTACTCGTACCGTAATGCATGATCCCGTGATCAAACACTTTGATCACATTGAGCTCATTATGATGATGCATTACCGAGTGGGCCCGGTGATACCTCTCCGTCAAGCGGAGTGACAAATCCCAGTCTCGATCCGTGTCAACCCAACAGACACTTTCGGAGATACCTGTAGTATACCTTTATAGTCACCCAGTTACGTTGTGACGTTTGGCACACCCAAAGCACTCCTACGGTATCCGGGAGTTACACGATCTCATGGTCTAAGGAAAGGATACTTGACATTGGAAAACTCTAGCAAACGAACTATACGATCTTGTGCTATGTTTAGGATTGGGTCTTATCCATCACATCATTCTCCTAATGATGTGATCTCGTTATCAATGACATCCAATGTCCATCGTCAGGAAACCATGACTATCTGATGATCAACGAGCTGGTCAACTAGAGGCTTACTAGGGACATGTTGGTGTCTATTATTCACACATGTATTACGATTTCCGGATAACACAATTATAGCATGAATAAAGACAATTACCATGAACAAGGAAATATAATAATAATGCTTTTATTATTGCCTCTAGGGCATATTTCCAACACGCCGCCCCCCCCCCCTCCTTGTCCAATTCGGACTAGAGGGGGAGGGGGCACGCCGCCTGCCCTGGCCGCCCCTCCTCTGCTCCACTTTGGGCCCATGAGGCCCATTAACCCCCCCCGGGGGGGTTCCGGTAACCCCCCGGTACTCCGTTTTAATCCAATACTTCTCCAGAACACTTCCGGTGTCCGAATATAGTCGTCCAATATATCAATCTTCATGTCTCGACCATTTCGAGACTCCTCGTCATGTCCGTGATCACATCCGGGACTCCGAACAACCTTCGGTACATCAAAACATATAAACTCGTAATGAAACTGTCATCGTAACGTTAAGCGTGCGGACCCTACGGGTTCGAGAACAATGTAGACATGACCGAGACATGTCTCCGGTCAATAACCAATAGCGGAACCTGGATGCTCATATTGGCTCCTACATATTCTATGAAGATCTTTATCGGTCAGACCGCATATGTTTCCGGTTAATACAATTCTAGCATGAATAATAAACATTTATCATGAAATAAGGAAATAAATAATAACTTTATTATTGCCTCTAGGGCATATTTCCTTCAGTCTCCCACTTGCACTAGAGTCAATAATCTAGATCAGATCACCATGTGATTAACATCGATAGTTCTCATCATCATGTGATTAACACCCATAGTTCACATCGCCATGTGACCAACACCCAAAGGGTTTACTAGATTCCATAATCTAGTTCACATCGCTATGTGATTAACACCCAAAGAGTACTAAGGTGTGATCATGTTTTTGCTTGTGAGAGAAGTTTAGTCAACGGGTCTGCCACATTCAGATCCGTATGTATTTTGCAAATCTCTATGTCAACAATGCTCTCCACAGAGCTACTCTAGCTAATTGCTCCCACTTTCAATATGTATCCAGATTGAGACTTAGAGTCATCTGGATCAGTGTCAAAACTTGTATCGACGTAACCCTTTACGACGAACCTTTTGTCACCTCCATAATCAAGAAACATATCCTTATTCCACTAAGGATAATTTTGACCACTGTCCAGTGATCTACTCCTAGATCACTACTGTACTCCCTTGCCAAAATCAGTGTAGGGTATACAATAGATCTGGTACCCAGCATGGCATACTTTATAGAACCTATGGCTGAGGCATAGGGAATGACTTTCATTATCTTTCTATCTTCTGTCGTGGTCGGGCTTTGAGTCTTACTCAATTTCACACCTTGTAACATAGCCAAGAACTCTTTGTTTGACTGTTCCATTTTGAACTACTTCAAAATCTTGTCAAGGTATGTACTCATTGAAAAAACTTATCAAGCGTCTTGATCTATCTATATAGATCTTGATGCTCAATATGTAAGTAGCTTCACCGAGGTCTTTCTTTGAAAAACTCCTATCAAGCACTCCTTTATGCTTTGCAGAATAATTCTACATTATTTCCGATCAACAATATGTCATTCACATATAGTTATGAGAAATGTTGTAGTGCTCCCACTCACTTTCATGTAAATACAGGCTTCACCACAAGTCTGTATAAAACTATATACTTTGATCATCTCATCAAAGCGCATATTCCAACTCCGAGATGCTTGCACCAGTCCACAGATGGATCGCTGGAGCTTGCATATTTTGTTAGCACCTTTAGGATTTACAAAACCTTCTGGTTGCATCATATACAACTCTTCTTTAGTAAATCCAATAAGGAATGCTGTTTTGTTTATCCATCTGCCAGATTTCATAAAATGCGGCAATTGCTAACATGATTCGGACAGACTTAAGCATAGATACGAGTGAGAAACTCTCATCATAGTCAACACCTTGAACTTGTCGAAAACCTTTTTGCGACAATTCTAGCTTTGTAGATAGTAACACTACTATCAGCGTCTGTCTTCCTCTTGAAGATCCATTTATTTTCTATGGCTTGCCGTTCATCGGGCAAATCAACCAAAGTCCACACTTTGTTCTCATACATGGATCCCATCTCAGATTTCATGGCCTCAAGCCATTTTGCGGAATCTGGGCTCACCATCGCTTCTTCATAGTTCGTAGGTTCGTCATGGTCAAGTAACATGACCTCCAGAACAGGATTACCGTACCACTCTGGTGCGGATCTCACTCTGGTTTACCTACGAGGTTCGGTAGTAACTTGATCTGAAGTTACATGATCATCATCATTAGCTTCCTCACTAATTGGTGTAGTAGTCACAGGAACAGATTTCTGTGATGAACTACTTTCCAATAAAGGAGCAAGTACAGTTACCTCATCAAGTTCTACTTTCCTCCCACTCACTTCTTTCGAGAGAAAATTTGTCTTGACATTATCAAGATCCTCAAGCCATGAAACATAATGACTTAGCTCCTCGCAGTTTAGTTCAGCCCCGGGACAGTAGTAGGTCCTGTCTACCAAGCGCAGGACATGTTTTCTTGCACCGAAATAAGCTGACAATACAAATTAGTTGTCAACTATTTTTGAATAAACAATATCAAAGACATAAATATGGTTGAGAAACTTACATTTTGGTGTAACTGGAGGCGTCTGCACATCGACCCAGATGTCGGTATTACCTTCAATATCATCTCCCGGACGAATATCAAAGGTGATAACCATATCAGGCTGAAATGCATAAGTCTTGCATAGTGCTCGCCATGTTTTGCATCCAAAATAGGTGTAGTCGTCTGAATTGTATAATTTTGCGTGGAAAATATAACCATGCTCGGTCTTCAAATAAACTTTCTTTACCTCCATAGTATGACTGAAACCTATCTTATCCAATACAAAAACTCTTGCATGGCAGGGGATACGCTAGTAGAATAGTAAAAAAAATATAAGTTGAAGCAAATGAAGCAGATGTCATGCTTAATTACGAAAAAAGACTTGTCGTTGTGACTTACTGTATCCACTTCGAAGTTCTCGTCCAGCTTGATGCTGAAGCGCCTATCATCGTCTAGGAAGATTCCGTCGCACAGGCCGCGCTCGTCTTCGCAGTAGTTGCAAATACCGAAATCCTTTTTGTCGTCAGACATTTCCTATGTTCATAGTTAAAACATTAATTGAAAATTGATAGAAGACAACTACCAGGATACTCAACACACAAATCCGGGGCACTCGATATTTCCTACATATTCTGGCAAAAGTCATCCCAAAATTCACGGAAAAATCCGGCATGACCTTTGCTAAAATAGGATATATTGAGCGCCTGAAATTTGCCGGAACGGAAATGAATCAACACTCCGGCAAAACATAGGCCACTCGGCCACTTGGATATTGAGCAACACAAGATATACATTTCAAAATATCTTATAAGACTCAAATTAGCATGCATTCAATAAGCAAAAGTAAATCATCTCATGCGTCCGTACATCGTCGAATATTATCACTAATACATCCCGAATAGTGTCATACATATAACATCACTAGTACAACTAAAACCCTAGCACACGACGGGTATCGGTGCGGGCGGTGGACACCCACAGAGAAGGAACCATCACGGGATCATAGCTCCAGTGAGATCCCTGGAGAACCTGCCAGGTATTGGAGAACCTGTGCTCCAACGCAAACAAGTAGCGACGGACATGCGCGTCCTCCACACTGACACGGTGACGCACCACCTCCGCGGAGTCCTCGAGCCTCTGAACCGTCACTGGCCCACGCGACTGCCACCAAAGAAGGTTCGGGTCAACGACAGGCTGGCTCCTCACCAACCTGTGCCCCCCGGTAGGTAGCGCCTCCCAGTACCACCCTGGCGGAGCCCAGTCCCGGACCTGGCCCATCTGGTCAAGCAGGTGTCGTCCTCCGCCGACTCGACGACGAGGATGCGGGATAGGCATCGTCCACGTCGATGCGGGAAAATTGCTTTAACTAAAAAAATAGCAACAAGTTCTTACTAACTAGTTCTATTAATTCAACTAGTTCTTACTAAAAATAAACTTACTATAAATAAAAATATTCTAGTACCTAATTAGTACCTAGTTCTTACTAACTAATTAGTACCTAAGAACCCTAACAAGTTCTTACTAACTAATTAGTACCTAAGAACCCTAACAAGTTCTTACTAACTAATTTGATTCCAACCTAACTAATTTGATGGAGGTAGAAACCCTAGGCAGAGGTAGGGGAGAGGGAGGAGCAGGTGTGCTCACCTCGGGAGCCTGCAACGAGGGAGGGGCAGGCGGCGTCGAGGTCGTGGTCTGGGCTCCGGGGCGGCGTTGAGGTCCGGGGGGCGGGGGCGGCGTCCGGGGCGGCGTCGAGGTCGGGGTCGGGGGCGGCGTCTGGGGCGGCGTTGAGGTCGGGGGCGGGGGCGTGTTGAATCTGGGGTCGGGGGCGGCATAGAGGGTGTGCGGAGAGCCCGCGGCGGCCGAGGGGCGACGGCGGCGGCCGAGGGGCGACAGCGACAGCGAGAGTGGAGTTCGATTTGGGGGATGTGAAGTGGCCGTGTGGGGAGGACAAACCGCGTGCGGTTAAGTCAGAAGTACCAGTAGCGCGTTCTAGATGGCGCGCTACTGCTACGTTAGCTACAGCGCGTTCTGGAATACACGCTGCTGGTACACCATTCTCTTTTTTCCCTTTTTCATTTAGTTTTCTTCACATTTTTTCCTTTCACCTTATTCTATTTCCTTCATTTTAAATTACCTTTCTATTTGCTTTCCATTTAATTTTATATCCTCTATCAGTAGCGAGTTTATAATAAAACGCACTGCTACAAAGAAAGTAGCGGTAGCGCGATTCGCTATAGGTCGCTACTACTATGTTTAGCCTATCGGCTAAGCCGTGGGAAGTTTAGTAGTAACGTGTTTAGGAGAAGACGCGTTGCTGCTAGAACTTTATCTGCAGCGCAGTTTTCGCAGGCGCGCTACTGCTACGTAGCACCAGCGTGCTTTTTTGGACCTCGCTACTGCTAAAGTTCTGTGTAAAAGGTTTTCCCTAGTAGTGTGGGGAGACTATCATTTGAAGCACAAGAGCAAGGAGTTCATCATCAACACACCATTTATTACTTATTGGAGAGGGGTGTCTCCTAGATTGGCTAGGTGTCACTTGGGAGCCTCCGACAAGATTGTGGATTTGAACCAAGGAGTTTGTAAGGGCAAGGAGATCGCCTACTTCGTGAAGATCTACTGCTAGTGAGGCAAGTCCTTCATGGGCGACGGCCATGATGGAATAGACAAGGTTGCTTCTTCGTGGACCCTTCGTGGGTCGAGCCCTGTGTGGACTCGCGCAACCGTTACCCTCCGTGGGTTGAAGTATCCATCAACGTGGATGTACGATAGCACCACCTATCGGAACCACGACAAAAACATCCGTGTCTCCAATTGCGTTTGAATACTCCAAACCCTTCTCTTTACATTCTTGCAAGTTGCATGCTTTACTTTCCGCTGCTCATATACTCATTGCATGCTTGCTTGATATGTATTGTGTTTGTTAAACTTGTGCTTAAACTCCACTTAAACTTAAGAATATTAAAAACTACAACTTTTGGCACTTAGTGTCTAATCACCCCCCCCCCCTCTAGACACCTCTTCTCGATCCTTTCAATTGGTATCAGAGCTTTGGTCTCCATTGCCTTGGTTTAAACACCATCGGAGGAAGATGGATGTGTCTACTTTGGGGAGTCTTAGACATAGAGTGCCTATTCTTGATGAAGAGTATTTTCATGAGTAGAAAAATGAAATGCTTGAGATTTTCAATGAATATCAATTGAACAAGTACATTACTAGCCCTTGTGCACCTCATGTTGATCCTTTGCACCCTACCCTAGATGAAGATATTGACATGATTCGCAATCTTAGAACTGTTGAGCTCATCATTAGAGGCTTGCCTAGAAACTTGATTAGATGTTTGCCTACTCTCAAGTGTGCCTACACCATATGGAGATTTCTTGAGGAACGATTTCCAGATTATTCCTTGAAAAATTTAGACGAAATTATCCATAAGTCTATTGCCTTGAGTAAGATGAACTCTAGTGATCCTACCTTTGGTGATTGTCTATTTGAGCTTACCAATCTCATGCGTGCTAAAGGAAATGTTGGAATCATTAGCGATATCATATCCGAAGCTATTAGAATTCATAAAGGTAACCATTGTGATGATCATTTATCTAATGAATTACCCTCTCTAGGAATTGATCAATCACAAGATGATGTTGAACATGGATACTATGATGAAGATGATGATAGTGACTATGATCTTGATGATGCAATGAGGCATTTTGGTCTTATGGAAAATCTTCGCGGCTACATGGCTGGAGGAAAGGAATGGGTCCTTGATAGTGGATGTACTGATCATATGACCGGAGATGAAGATATGTTCCGTGAGCTTGCTGAAAACGACGGCCCTCAAAAATATGTCACTTTTGGTGATAATTCAAAGGGTAAGGTGGTTGGCCTTGGTAAGGTGGCCATCTCACATGATAGCTCCATACAAAATGTCATGCTCGTTGAATCCCTTGGATACAATTTACTTTCAGTTTCCAGACTTGCTGATTTCGGTTTCAATGTCCTATTCACTTAAGTAGATTGCCAAGTGTTTCATAGATACAATCATAAAATGGTCTTTACTGGTATACGTAGAGGAGATCTTTACATTGTTGATTTCACTAAAAAGGCTCAACCTAGAACTTGCTTGATTGCTAAATCTTCTAAAGGCTGGTTGTGGCATAGAAGACTAGGTCATGTTGGTATGCGAAATCTTGATAAGCTTATTAAAGGTGATCATATCATTGGAATAAAAGATGTCATATTTGACAAAGATAGACTTTGTAGTGCTTGTCAAGAAGGAAAACAAGTTGGAGGAAGTCACCGCGCGAAGAACATCATGACCACAAGAAGACCACTCAAGCTACTTCACATGGATATCTTTGGTCCAAATGCCTACAAGAGTCTCGGTGGTAACTCATTTGGTCTAGTCATAGTTGATGATTTTTCAAGATTTACGTGGGTGTTATTTCTTGATGACAAATCGCAGGTCCAAAAGATCTTTAAAAACTTCGCTAGGAAGGCCCAAAATCAGTTTGACGTGAAGATCAAGAAGGTTCGGAGCGACAACGGAACGGAGTTCAAGAACGCAAATGTGGACACCTTTCTTGACGAAGAAGGGATTTCACACGAGTTCTCGGCTACATACACACCCCAACAAAATGGAGTTGTTGAAAGGAAGAACCGGACTCTTATCGAGATGGCAAGAACGATGCTTGATGAGTACAAAACGCCAAAGCACTTTTGGGCGGAAGCGGTTGAGACAGCTTGTCATGCAACAAATTGCTTGTATCTTCACAAGCTACTCGGCAAGACGGCATACGAGCTCCTCACCGGTAACAAACCCCAAGTTGGATACTTTCGAGTATTCGGCTCAAAGTGCTACATTCTTGATAAGCATCGTCGTTCTAAATTTGCTCCTAAATCTCATGAAGGTTTCCTACTTGGTTATGGCTCAAACTCGCACACTTACCGTGTCTACAACAATTTCACCCGAATGGTTGAAGAGACGATAGATGTGAAGTTTGATGAATCTAACAGCTCGCAAGTAGAGCAATTGCCAATTGATGTAGGAGATAAAGACCCTTCGGAAGCAATTGAAGACTTGTCCATTGGCAAGATTCGTCCAACGGAAGTGAAGGAGATTACCTCGTCCGTCCAAGTGGAAGCTTCTACCTCACGACAAGGTGAACCAAGAGTTGATACAGAAGCATCCACAAGTGGGACACGCCAAGATGAAGAAAACGAGGAAGTACACCAAGATGAACATCAACAACCTCCTTATCCACCACGACAAGAGAACGACAACGTCAACAATGAAGAAGGCCAAGAAGAAGCACAAGATGAAGAGGATGTTCCACCCCGACCCAAGCAAAAGCTTTCACGAGTTCGAGCAAGAATTGCCAAAGATCATCCCGTCGAGCAAATCTACAATGATATCCAAACCGGGAGAATCACTCGCTCTAAAACTCGTTTAGCTAACTTTTGTGAACATTACTCATTCATCTCTAGCATTTAACCTATGAAGGTTGAAGAAGCATTGGAGGATCCGGACTGGATAAACGCTATGCATGAAGAGCTACACAACTTTGAGAGAAATCAAGTGTGGACATTGGTCGAGAAGCCCGACAACAACCACAACATCATTGATACCAAATGGATGTTTCGCAACAAGGAAGATGAAGATGGACAAGTGGTTCGCAACAAAGCACGTCTCGTCGCCAAAGGCTACACACAAGTTGAAGGTATGGACTATGGTGAGACATATGCTCCCGTTGCTAGACTTGAGTCCATTCGCATCTTACTTGCTTATGCTAATCACCATGATATCACCTTGTACCAAATGGACAATAAAGTGCTTTTCTGAATGGCGAAATTGAGGAGGAAGTTTATGTTAAGCAACCTCCCGGCTTCGTCAATCCTAAGAAACCTAATCATGTTTACAAACTTCACAAAGCCCTTTATGGTCTTAAACAAGCTCCTAGAGCATGGTATAAATGCTTGACAAAGTTCCTTATTGAAAAAGGCTTTGAAATTGGTAAAATTGATTCTACTCTTTTTACTAAAAGGGTTAATGGAGAACTATTTGTGTGCCAAATTTATGTTGATGATATCATATTTGGTTCAACTAACCCTTATTTTAGTGAGAAGTTTGGAAAGCTAATGTCGGAGAAGTTTGAGATGTCTATGATGAGTGTACTCAAATTATTTCTCGGTTTGCAAATCAAGCAAACTAAGGAAGGTACCTTTGTCTCTCAAACGAAGTACACTAAGGACTTATTCAAGAAGTTCAATATGCAAGAATGCAAAGGAATGACTACACCCAAGCCTACTAGTGGACATCTTGATTTGACCAAAGATGGTGAACCGGTTGATCAAAAGGTTTATCACTCTATGATTGGTTCATTGTTATATCTATGTGCCTCACGTCCCGATATTATGCTAAGTGTGTGCATGTGTGCACGATATCAAGCTGCACCTAAAGAATGTCATCTTAAGGCTGTGAAAAGGATAGTGTGATACCTAATCCATACACCAAATTTTGGCATTTGGTATCCGAAGAGGTCCTCTTTTGATCTTGTTGGCTACTCCGATTCGGACTATGCCGGAGACAAGGTTGATAGAAAGTCCACTTCGGGTACTTGTCAATTCCTTGGTAGATCTCTTGTGTCTTAGTCTTCCAAGAAACAAAACTCGGTATCCTTATCCACCGCCGAAGCGGAATACATTGCCGCCGGTTCATGTTGTGTTCAATTACTTTGGATGACCCAAACTCTTAAAGATTATGGGATATATGTGAAACATGTTCCATTGCTATGTGACAATGAAATTGCTTTTAAGATTGCTCACAATCCTGTGCAACACTCTCGAACTAAGCATATTGAAGTTCGTCATCATTTCATTCGAGATCATGTTGCCAAAGGGGACATTAACCTTAAGCATGTTCGCACCGATAAGCAATTGGCGGATATATTCACTAAACCACTTGATAAGAAAGTTTTTTGCAGGTTGAGAGGTGAATTGAACATCATTGATGCTTAAAACTTGGAGTAGGAACGCCATTTGATACATGTGGGGCATGAGCCTATGACTAATCCTCGATATTTCTCTTATGTTGCTATTCATATGTCTTGGATATATTTGTACCTTGCATGTTATCTAACTCGTGTAGGTACTTGGTTGAATCTAAATCTATGAGATTGCGACTCACTCACATCTTGAGCAATCTCTACATCACCAAGTCTCTACACAATGGTGGTTGAAGACAAGGAAGCACGAAACCATTCAAACATATCCTTTGACAAATTCTATGATTAAATCTTATAATTGTCATTTTGGATACACAAGTGCTCTTCCTTGCAAAGCTAACTCATGTAGGTAGATGAACTCAAACTCCAAGTGGTGCTCCCAACTATTGATGAACTACATCAACCTTGAGCAACCCACACAAGTTCAACTACATGATCAAGATCAACACCACCACCCAAGGTATGTTATTCCATCTTAGAGAAGCTTTACTCCAAGTCATGAGCCAAAGCAACTCGACAAGATGTGAATACATCAAGATGCTTAAACGAAAAATGCTAACCCCATTTTGAGCTTAAACGATGAGTATGACCTATGATCAAGTGCTCTCACTTGACTCCTAAGTCAATATACTCTAACATAGGTGACTTTGTCGCCGACCATCTCTAGATGAAGTTCTCTTGTGTCTCTCCGTGCTTTTGTCTCCTGCATATTTCTTTCCCCTTTCAAAAAAAACTTCATCTAGAACTTTAGTTCCTTTTCTTTCCTTTCTGTTCTGCATTTTCTGCATCCAATTCATTGCAAATCTTTCAGTAAATTCCTTGCATATCCTTGTGAGATCTTACTTGTCTAGTGAGCTGAGGTGACAAGTGGTTTCACTCTAATGAACTCGGTCACACCGGTTTGTTTTCTTCGGCCCAACCGAAATCTTTCGGTGCAACCGAAGCACACAACTCGGAGTCACCGATTCCACCACAGGAAAACCAACTTGTCATTTATTCCTGATTTCTGTTTACTCCAGCTCCACTCAATGATTCTTGTCCTCTACCAGCATCATATTAGACATGCTGCTTTGCTCTGTGACTCGAGGACCAACCCATTTGTATCACATGTGCAGAAGAGCCCTTCTTGGAAATTGATGTCAAAGGGGGAGAGAGAGATCACATCAAAGCTTAATCTTTCCTATAGGGGGAGAAAGACAGAATACTCAGGGGGAGAGAGTTTCTCAACAAGGAGAAAGTAATATCATCAAAGACCCCAGATGATTGGTGTTCAAGAGGAGAGATGTCACATGTCTTTAAGAGGGGAAAGACATGTTTGTTTGCTTGCTTTAGTTCAAGCTCTGTTGTTTCTCTTCTGTTGCTCTGATTTTCTGTTCCCTATCTTCTCCCAATATCCCATGCAGATTCAGGGGGAGCAAGACATCTAAGGGAAGGAAATATCTGATTTTATTGCATATCTTTACCTTTGGGGACATGTCTATATCCAATGTGGTACTTATTACTCACTCTACATGTCATCCCAGTCTTGGTTCTCTTGTGGTTTCTCTTGTTTGCTCTGGTCAGTAGGTGTATCTCTGTTATTTAACCTTGTTTGCGCAGGTTCATGCCATCCTAAGCCAACTCAAGACCACAAGGTAAGTAAATGCATCACAGTCATGTGAATGAGAAGTTCTTGCTGATGTACATACTGTTTGCAACAAGGACTCATGAGCATGAAGGTACATTTCTCATATTCACATCATTTGCTTTGATGCATATAGCCAAGATACATGTAACACATTTCTTACTCTGTCATGCTTATGCATTCACATGCTCCTATGTTCCATATTCACATGATTGCATACATGTAGGGGGAGCCTATGCATGTTACATGTCTTTCCAAAGCTTTACTTGCTATTCTCTATATCTTTATCTAAAGCTTTGATGTATGTTGTCATCAATTACCAAAAAGGGGGAGATTGAAAGCACAAGTGCTCCCTGGGTGGTTTTGGTAATTACTGTCAACATATCTCTTGTTGGACTAACACTTTTACCTAGTATGTTTCAGATAAGTTCAACAATGGAGTGGCATAGACTAGAGGATGTGGAACCCCTTCAAGATGCTAAGGACAAACGATTGGCTCAAGCTTCAATATCAAGACTCTACATTTTCTATTTTAGTGATCCAAGATCACATTGAGTCTATAGGAAAAGCCAACACTATCAAGAGGGGATGAGGTGTTGCTTAATGGCTTGCTTGCTCAAAGCGCTTAGTGATATGCTCCAAAACCCTCAACTACCTTCCCACATCCACATATGACCTAAACCAAAAGTCAAACTCGGCCGCACCGATTCTATCTATCCGGCGCCACCGAGTTTGAAATGTCATAGCCACTACCACAAACCCTAGCAAATCGGTTTCACCGATAGGGATCTCGGTCTCACCGAGATGGGATTGTAATCTCTCTATGTATGTCCATTGCCAAAATCGGTCTCACCGAGTTTGAGAAATCGGTACTACCGAGATTACAATGCAAACCCTCTAGTTAGCTTATTACCAAAATCGGTCCCACCGAGTTTGTGTAATCGGTCTCACCGAGTTTGCCTGACCAACTCTCTGGTTAGCTTATTACCAAAATCGGTCCCACCGAGTTTGTGTAATCGGTCACACCGAGATTACGTTATGCCCTAACCCTAACCATATCGGTCCTACCGAGTTGCATCTCAGTCCCGCCGAAAATCCTCATGGTCACTAGGTTTGCTGAATCGGTCCGACTGAGTTTAACCATTCGGTCCCACCGAGTTTGGCAAATTGTGTGTAATGGTTAGATTTTGTGTGGAGGCTATATATACCCCTCCACCCACTCTTCATTCGTGGAGAGAGCCATCAGAACATATCTACGCTTCCAATACACATTTTCTGAGAGAGAACTACCTACTCATGTGTTGAGGTTAAGATATTCCATTCCAACCATATGAATCTTGATCTCTAGCCTTCCCCAAGTTGCTTTCCACTCAAATCTTCTTTCCACCAAATCCAAATCCTGTGAGAGAGAGTTGTGTGTTGGGGAGACTATCATTTGAAGCACAAGAGCAAGGAATTCATCATCAACACACCATTTGTTACTTCTTGGAGAGGGGTGTCTCCTAGATTGGCTAGGTGTCACTTGGGAGCCTCCGACAAGATTGTGGATTTGAACCAAGGAGTTTGTAAGGGCAAGGAGATCGCCTACTTCGTGAAGATCTACTGCTAGTGAGGCAAGTCCTTCGTGGGCGACGGCCATGATGGAATAGACAAGGTTGCTTCTTCGTGGACCCTTCGTGGGTGGAGCCCTCCGTCGACTCGCGCAACCGTTACCCTCCGTGGGTTGAAGTCTCCATCAACATGGATGTACGATAGCACCACCTATCGGAACCACGACAAAAACATCCGTGTCTCCAATTGCATTTGAATACTCCAAAACCTTCTCTTTACATTCTTGCAAGTTGCATGCTTTACTTTCCACTGCTCATATACTCATTGCATGCTTGCTTGATATGTATTGTGTTTGTTAAACTTGTGCTTAAACTCCACTTAAACTTAAGAATATTAAAAACTGCAACTTTTGGCACTTAGTGTGTAATCACCCCCCCTCTAGACACCTCTTCTCGATCCTTTCAGAGATCCTCCATGAGGAGATCCTCCATGCAGGGGGAGTCTCCACTGATGATAGCAGCAGCTCTGGCGGTGCTGCAGAAACATAGCTAACAGGCTTATGGTTGATCTAGGAGAAATCCATCGATCTGGTAGTCTGGTAGTCTGGTACATCATATCTAGAGTAGTATGGATAGATAGGACCCAGCTGTGCGGCGACAACATGAAGAGAGGTCGTGTGCACTTCTTGCAGGAAACTAAGTGAGATATGGAAAGCCGGTTGTTCATCAGGATGTCGAGCATCGATTGGATCAGGATAGCCAGTTGTTCATCAAACACCATGTATTTTCTCTTGATCATATGGACTATTTTCTTGAAAGTTTTTCTCCAATATAAGAGAGATACATATCTGTTTTCCATCGGGGTGGAAAAGACATGAGAGATGAAAAGAAAACATGAAAGCTTCAGAGAGAGATGTGAGAGATAGGGACTCTTCAGATTTGCTGTTTTTTATAGGGAGAAGAGGAGAGGGTGGAGGAAGATATGTTGGAGATATTCTCTTTTAACTATTTGTTTCCAGAACCGTGAGAGCATTATGGGCCACTTCTTCAGCTTCAAAGATGTTGGGCCTTCTAATCAATCTGTTTTCGGCCAAATTAGTTGGCTTAATGGCTTGTTTGTTTTTTTCTGTAGGAAAGCTAATCTAGACCGTAATAACACGGTCCCACCCTAGATTAACGGTTGTTAATTTCTGATTAACGTGGTAATTCTTAGAGAGTCGCTAATTAGTATAGGTATAGATACTTCATGTGCTTCACTTATATCTTTTAAGAATGATCTTATAGAATTGCTCTTTGTGCTTCACTTGAATCATTTGAGTATGATTTTATAGAATGCTTAGTGTGCTTCACTTATACATTTTGAGCTTGGATATTGGTTAGTCTATATTAATTGTAGAATGCTCCATGAACTTCACTTATATCTTTTGGAGTATGAATAATACTATCATCTTAAGAGGGTTTGGAAGAGTGTCAACTTTAGGAATTAGTGTTCCCACTATTCCGAATGATAAGAATTTTGCTTATGTGGAGAGTAGAAAATTTTCTATGCTTGTAGATCATGAAAAGAATGCTTTATGTGATGGTTATATTGTTGAATTCATTAATGATGCTATTGAAAATTATTACGAGGGAGGAATATATGCTTGTAGGAGTTGCAATAATATCAAGTTTCCTCTCTATGTGCTTAAAGTTTTGAAGTTATACTTGTTTTGCCTTCCTATGCTAGTTGATTCTTGTTCCTATAAATTATGTGTTCACAAAATCCCTAAGCATAGGAAGTGGGCTAGATTCAAATGTGCTAGTCATATTCTTCATGATGCTCTCTTTATGTTTCAATTCTTATCTTTTATGTGAGCATCATTGAAATCATCATTCCTATCTAAAAGGCATTAATGAAAAGCGCTTGTTGGGAGACGACCCAATATTTACCCTTACTATTTTGGTGTCTCTACATGATAACCCACTGTAGTAATCATGTTTTATAGATTTTGTTTCAATAAAGTTCCAAGTAAGACCTTTTGGAAGACTTGGGTGAAAGTTAATGTGATCTTTCTGTAAAAAAACAGAAACATTGCGCTCACAAGATTAGCTGTCATTTTTTACAGAAGAGTGCTTTTGAGTTGATTATTTTTGCATAAGATTAATAGACAAATTCCTCACGTCCACCAATTTATGTCATAATTTTGGGAGTAGCATAATTATGATTGATGTTCAGATCATTACAGACTGTTCTGTTTCTGACAGATTCTCTTTTCATTGCATAGTTTGCTTGTTTTCTAGTTTCTATGGCTTATATTTCTCAATATAAATTGTAGAAATGATATGGTACAGTAGGCATTGTGTGAGAACAACTATGAACCTTGTCTTTGACAGTACCAAAGTGAATGGTTTGCTCTTTATCATGCTAACCTATCTCACGAAGTTCCGTTAAGTTTTGTGTGATTGAAGTTTTCAAGCTTTGAGTGAGATATCGATATGAGGAGAATAAGGAGTGTAAAGCATGCTGGTAAGCAGTATGACTTATATCGCCCACAACTCACTTGTGTTCTACTCGTGCAAATAACATCAACGCATGAACCTGGCTCGGATGCCACTGTTGGGGAATGTAGTAATTTCAAAAATATTCCTACGCACACGCAAGATCATGGTGATGCATAGCAACGAGAGGGGAGAGTGTTGTCCACGTACCCTCGTAGACCGAAAGCGGAAGCATTATAACAATGCGGTTGATGTAGTCATACGTCTTCACGGCCCGACCGATCAAGCACCGAAACTACGGCACCTCCGAGTTCTAGCACACGTTCAGCTCGATGACGATCCCCGGACTCCGATCCAGCAAAGTGTCGGGGATGAGTTCCGTCAGCACGACGGCGTGGTGACGATCTTGATGTTCTACCGTCGCAGGGCTTTACCTAAGCACCGCTACAATATTATCGAGGATTATGGAGGAGGGGGGCACCGCACACGGCTAATAGATCTCAAGGATCAATTGTTGTGTCTAGAGGTGCCCCCCTGCCCCCGTATATAAAGGAGCAAGGGGGGGCGGCCGGCCAGGAGGAGGCGCGCCAGGGAGGAGTCCTACTCCTACCGGGAGTACGACTCCCTCCTTTCCTTGTCCAAGTAGGAGAGGGGGAAGGAAGGGAGAGAGGAGAGGAAGGAAAGGGGGGACGCCGTGTTGGGGAACGTTGTAGAAAACAAAAAATTTCCTACGGTTTCACCAATATCCAGCTATGAGTTCATCTAGCAACGAGTGATCGGATGCATCTACATACCTTTGTAGATCGCGAGCGGAAGCGTTCAAAAGAACGGGGATGAGGTAGTCGTACACGACGTGATCCAAATCACCGGAGATCCTAGCACCGAACGGACGGCACCTCCGCGTTCAACACACGTACGGTCAGCGTGACGTCTCCTCCTTCTTGATCCAGCAAGGGGAAGGAGAGGTTGATGAAGATCCAGCAGCACGACAGCGTGGTGGTGGATGCAGGGCGTCACAGCAGCAGGGCTTCGCCAGGGGCAAGGGTGCGGCTGCCCCTCCCTCCCCCCCTTTATATAGGCCCCCTGGGGGGGTGCCGGCCCCTGGAGATCCCATCTCCAGAGGGGGCGGCGGCCAAGGGGGTGGATTGCCCCCTAAGGCAAGTGGGCGCCCCCCCTAGGGTTCCAACCCTAGGCGCAGGGGGTGGGCCTTGGGGGGCGCACCAGCCCACTAAGGGCTGGTCCCCCCTCCCACTTCAGCCCATGGGGCCCTCTGGGATGGGTGGCCCCACCCGGTGGACCCTCGAGACCCATCTGGTGGTCCCGGTACAATACCGGTGACCCCCAGATCACTCCCGATGGCCGAAACTGCACTTCCTATATATAATTCTTCACCTCCGGACTAATCCGGAACTCCTCGTGACGTCTGGGATCTCATCCGGGACTCCGAACAACATTCGGGTTACTGCATATACATATCTTCACAACCCTAGCGTCACCGAACCTTAAGTGTATAGACCCCACGGGTTCGGGAGACATGCAGACATGACCGAGACGGCTCTCGGGCAATAACCAACAGCGGGATCTGGATACCCATGTTGGCTCCCACATGCTCCACGATGATCTCATCGGATGAACCACGATGTCGAGGATTCAAAAAATCCCGTATACGATTCCCTTTGTCAATCGGTATTTTACTTGCCCGAGATTCGATCGTCGGTATCCCAATACCTCGTTCAATCTCGTTACCGGCAAGTCACTTTACTTGTACCGTAATGCATGATCCCGTGATCAAACACTTTGATCACATTGAGCTCATTATGATGATGCATTACCGAGTGGGCCCGGTGATACCTCTCCGTCAAGCGGAGTGACAAATCCCAGTCTCGATCCGTGTCAACCCAACAGACACTTTTGGAGATACCTGTAGTATACCTTTATAGTCACCCAGTTACGTTGTGACGTTTGGCACACCCAAAGCACTCCTACGGTATCCGGGAGTTACACGATCTCATGGTCTAAGGAAAGGATACTTGACATTGGAAAACTCTAGCAAACGAACTATACGATCTTGTGCTATGTTTAGGATTGGGTCTTATCCATCACATCATTCTCCTAATGATGTGATCTCGTTATCAATGACATCCAATGTCCATAGTCAGGAAACCATGACTATCTGTTGATCAACGAGCTAGTCAACTAGAGGCTTACTAGGGACATGTTGGTGTCTATTATTCACACATGTATTACGATTTCCGGATAACACAATTATAGCATGAATAAAGACAATTATCATGAACAAGGAAATATAATAATAATGCTTTTATTATTGCCTCTAGGGCATATTTCCAACAGTCTCCCACTTGCACTAGAGTCAATAATCTAGTTACATTGTGATGAATCGAACACCCATGGAATTCTGGTTTTGATCATGTTTTGCTCTAGGGAGAGGTTTAGTCAACGGATCTGCTACATTCAGGTCCGTATGTACTTTACAAATATCTATGTCTCCATCTTGAACATTCTCACGAATGGAGTTGAAGCGACGATTGATGTGCCTTGTCTTCTTGTGAAACCTGGGCTCCTTGGCAAGTGCAATAGCTCCAGTGTTGTCACAGAAGAGTTTGATTGGCCCCGACGCATTGGGTATGACTCCGAGGTCGGTGATGAACTCCTTCACCCAAATTGCTTCATGTGCTGCCTCCGAGGCTGCGATGTACTCCGCTTCACATGTAGATCCTGCCACGACGCTCTGCTTGCAACTGCACCAGCTTACTGCCCCACCATTCAAAATATACACGTATCCGGTTTGTGACTTAGAGTCATCCAGATCTGTGTCAAAGCTAGCGTCGACGTAACCCTTTACGACGACCTCTTCGTCACCTCCATAAACGAGAAACATTTCCTTAGTCCTTTTCAGGTACTTCAGGATATTCTTGACCGCTGTCCAATGTTCCTTGTCGGGATTACTTTGGTACCTTCCTACCAAACTTACGGCAAGGTTTACATCAGGTCTGGTACACAGCATGGCATACATAATAGAACCTATGGCCGAGGCATAGGGGATGACACTCATCTCTTCTATATCTTCTGCCGTGGTCGGACATTGAGCTGAGCTCAATTTCACACCTTGTAACATAGGTAAGAACCCCTTCTTAGATTGATCCATATTGAACTTCTTCAATATCTTATCAAGGTATGTGCTTTGTGAAAGACCTATGAGGCGTCTTGATCTATCTCTATAGATCTTGATGCCTAATATATAAGCAGCTTCTCCAAGGTCCTTCATTGAAAAACTTTTATTCAAGTAGGCCTTAATGTTGTCCAAGAGTTCTATATCATTTCCCATCAAAAGTATGTCATCTACATATAGTATGAGAAATGCTACAGAGCTCCCACTCACTTTCTTGTAAACGCAGGCTTCTCCATAAGTCTGTGTAAACCCAAACGCTTTGATCATCTCATCAAAGCGAATGTTCCAACTCCGAGATGCTTGCACCAGCCCATAAATCGAGCGTTGGAGCTTGCACACCTTGTCAGCATTCTTAGGATCGACAAAACCTTCCGGCTGCATCATATACAATTCTTCCTTAAGGAAACCATTAAGGAATGCCGTTTTGACGTCCATTTGCCATATTTCATAATCGTAGAATGCGGCAATTGCTAACGTGATTCGGACGGACTTCAGCTTCGCTACCGGTGACAAAGTCTCATCGTAGTCAACCCCTTGAACTTGTCGATAACCCTTAGCAACAAGCCGAGCTTTATAGATGGTCACATTACCATCCGCGTCTGTCTTCTTCTTGAAGATCCATTTATTTTCTATGGCTCGCTGTTCAACGGGCAAGTCAGTCAAAGTCCATACTTCATTTTCATACATGGATCCTATATCGGATTTCATGGCTTCCATCCATTTGTCGGAATCCGGGCCCGCCATCGCTTCTTCATAGTTAGAAGGTTCACCGTTGTCTAACAACGTGATTTCCAAGACAGGGTTGCCGTACCACTCTCGTGCGGAACGTGTCCTTGTGGACCTACGAATTTCAGTAGGAGCTTGATCAGAAGCATCTTGATCATCATCATTAATTTCCTCTCTAGTCGGTGCAGGCACCTCAGAAACGTTTTCTTGAGTTGCGCCATTTTCCGGTTCAAGAGGTAACACTTCATAAAGTTCTACTTTCCTCCCACTTACTTCTTTCGAGAGAAACTCCTTCTCTAGAAAGGATACATTCTTGGCAACAAAGATCTTGCCTTCGGATCTGAGGTAGAAGGTATACCCAATAGTTTCTTTAGGGTATCCTATGAAGACGCATTTTTCCGACTTGGGTTCGAGCTTTTCAGGTTGAAGTTTCTTGAAATAAGCATCGCATCCCCAAACTTTTAGAAACGACAGCTTAGGTTTCTTCCCAAACCATAATTCATATGGTGTCGTCTCAACGGATTTCGACGGAGCCCTATTTAAAGTGAATGCGGCAGTCTCTAAAGCATAGCCCCAAAAAGATAGCGGTAAATCGGTAAGAGACATCATAGATCGCACCATATCTAATAGAGTGCGATTACGACGTTCGGACACACCATTACGCTGAGGTGTTCCAGGCGGCGTGAGTTGTGAAACTATTCCACATTTTCTTAAGTGTGTGCCAAATTCGTGACTCAAGTATTCTCCTCCACGATCTGATCGTAGAAACTTGATCTTTCTGTCACGTTGATTTTCAACCTCACTCTGAAATTCCTTGAACTTTTCAAAGGTCTCAGACTTGTGTTTCATTAAGTAGATATACCCATATCTACTCAAGTCATCAGTGAGGGTGAGAACATAACGATAGCCACCGCGAGCCTCAACACTCATTGGACCGCACACATCAGTATGTATGATTTCCAATAAGTTGGTTGCTCGCTCCATTGTTCCTGAGAACGGAGTCTTGGTCATTTTACCCATGAGGCATGGTTCGCACGTGTCAAATGATTCATAATCAAGAGACTCTAAAAGTCCATCTGCATGGAGCTTCTTTATGCGTTTGACACCTATGTGACCAAGGCGGCAGTGCCACAAGTATGTGGGACTATTGTTATCAACTTTAACTCTTTTGGTATTCACACTATGAATATGTGTATCATCACGTACGAGATTCATTAAGAAGAAACCATTAACCATCGGAGCATGACCATAAAACATATCACTCATATAAATAGAACAACGATTATTCTCGGATTTAAATGAGTAGCTATCTCGAATTAAACGAGATCCAGACACAATGTTCATGCTCAAACTTGGCACTAAATAACAATTATTGAGGTTTAAAACTAATCCCGTAGGTAAATGTAGAGGTAGCGTGCCGACGGCGATCACATCGACCTTGGAACCATTCCCGACGCGCATCGTCACCTTGTCCTTCGCCAGTCTCCGCTTATTCCGCAGCTCCTGCTTTGAGTTACAAATGTGAGCAACTGCACTGGTACCCCAAGAGCTACTACGAGTACTGGTAAGGTACACATCAATTACATGTATATCACATATACCTTTTGTTTTGCCGGCCTTCTTGTCCGCTAAGTATTTGGGGCAGTTCTGCTTCCAGTGACCACTTCCCTTGCAATAAAAGCACTCAGTCTCGGGCTTGGGTCCATTCTTTGGCTTCTTCCCGGCAACTTGCTTACCGGGCGCGGCAACTTCCTTGCCGTCCTTCTTGAAGTTCTTTTTACCCCTGCCCTTCTTGAACTTAGTGGTTTTATTCACCATCAACACTTGATGTTCCTTCTTGATTTCTACCTCTGCTGATTTCAGCATAGCAAATACTTTAGGAATGGTCTTTTCCATCCCCTGCATATTGAAGTTCATCACAAAGCTCTTGTAGCTTGGTGGAAGCGACTGGAGGATTCTGTCAATGACCGCTTCATCCGAGAGATTAACTTCCAGTTGAGTCAAGCGGTTGTGCAACCCAGACATCTTGAGTATGTGTTCACTGACAGAGCTATTTTCCTCCATCTTATAGCTGAAGAATTTGTCGGAGACTTCATATCTCTCTACACGGGCATGAGCTTGGAAAACCATTTTCAGCTCTTCGAACATCTCATATGCTCCATGTCTCTCAAAACGCTTTTGGAGCCCCGGCTCTAAGCTGTAAAGCATGCCGCACTGAATGAGGGAGTAGTCATCGGAACGTGACTGCCAAGCGTTCATAACGTCTTGTTCTGCAGGGAGAACAGGTGCGTCACCCAGCGGTGCTTGTAGGACATAATCTTTCTTGGCAGCTATGAGGATGATCCTCAGGTTCCGGACCCAGTCCGTATAGTTGTTGCCATCGTCTTTCAGCTTGGTTTTCTCTAGGAACGCGTTGAAGTTGAGGACTACGTTGGCCATTTGATCTACAAGAAATATTGTAAATGTTTTAGACTAAGTTCATGATAATAAAGTTCATCTAATCAAATTATTTAATGAACTCCCACTTAGATAGACATCCCTCTTCTAGTCATCTAAGTATAACATGATCCGAGTCAACTAGGCTGTGTTCGATCATCACGTGAGATGGACTAGTCAACATCGGTGAACATCTTCATGTTGATCGTATCTTCTATACGACTCATGCTCAACCTTTCGGTCTTCTGTGTTCCGAGGCCATGTCTGTACATGCTAGGCTCGTCAAGTCAACCTAAGTGTTTGCATGTGTAAATCTGTCTTACACCCGTTGTATGTGAACGTTAGGATCTATCACACCCGATCATCACGTGGTGCTTCGAAACAACGAACTGTCGCAACGGTGCACAGTTAGGGGGAACACTTCTTGAAATTATTATGAGGGATCATCTTATTTACTACCGTCGTTCTAAGTAAACAAGATGCAAAACATGATAAACATCACATGCAATCAAATAATAAACGTGACATGATATGGCCAATATCACATAGCTCCTTTGATCTCCATCTTGGGGCTCCATGATCATCTTTGTCACCGGCTTGACACCATGATCTCCATCATCATGATCTCCATCATCGTGTCTCCATGAAGTTGCTCGCCAACTATTACTTCTACTACTATGGCTAACGCGTTTAGCAATAAAGTAAAGTAATTTACATGGCGTTTCTTGATGACACGCAGGTCATACAAAAATAAAGACAACTCCTATGGCTCCTGCCGGTTGTCATACTCATCGACATGCAAGTCGTGATTCCTATTACAATAGCATGAACATCTCATACATCACATATAGATCATTCATCACAACTTTGGCCATATCATATCACAAAGCACTTGCTGCAAAAACAAGTTAGACGTCCTCTAATTGTTGTTGCAAGTTTTACGTGGCTGAATTAGGGTTCTAGCAAGAACGTTTTCTTACCTACGTGAAAGCCACAACGTGATTTGTCAACTTCTATTTACCCTTCATAAGGACCCTTTTCATCGAATCTGCTCCAACTAAAGTGGGAGAGACAGACACCCGCCAGCCACCTTATGCAACTAGTGCATGTTAGTCGGTGGAACCGGTCTCACGTAAGCGTACGTGTAAGGTTGGTCCGGGCAGCTTCATCCCACAATACCGCTGAAGCAAGATAAGACTAGTAGCGGCAAGAAAGTTGACAAATCTACGCCCACAACAAATTGTGTTCTACTCGCGCAAGAAGAACTACGCATAGACCTAGCTCATGATGCCACTGTTGGGGAACGTTGCAGAAAACAAAAAATTTCCTACGGTTTCACCAAGATCCATCTATGAGTTCATCTAGCAACGAGTGATCGGATGCATCTACATACCTTTGTAGATCGCGAGCGGAAGCGTTCAAAAGAACGGGGATGAGGTAGTCGTACACGACGTGATCCAAATCACTGGAGATCCTAGCACCGAACGGACGGCACCTCCGCGTTCAACACACGTACGGTCAGCGTGACGTCTCCTCCTTCTTGATCCAGCAAGGGGAAGGAGAGGTTGATGAAGATCCAGCAGCACGACGGCGTGGTGGTGGATGCAGGGCGTCACAGCAGCAGGGCTTCGCCGAGTACTACAAGAGGAAGAGGTGTAGCAGGGAGGGAGGGAGGCGCCAGGGGCAAGGGTGCGGCTGCCCCTCCCTCCCCTCCCCTTTATATAGGCCCCCTGGGGGGCGCCGGCCCCTGGAGATCCCATCTCCAGAGGGGCACGGCCAAGGGGGTGGATTGCCCCCCAAGGCAAGTGGGCGCCCCCCCTAGGGTTCCAACACTAGGCGCAGGGGGTGGGCCTTGGGGGGCGCACCAGCCCACTAAGGGCTGGTCCCCCCTCCCACTTCAGCCCATGGGGCCCTCTGGGATGGGTGGCCCCACCCGGTGGACCCCCGGGACCCATCTGGTGGTCCCGGTACAATACCGGTGACCCCCAGATCACTCCCGATGGCCGAAACTGCACTTCCTATATATAATTCTTCACCTACGGACTAATCCGGAACTCCTCGTGACGTCCGGGATCTCATCCGGGACTCCGAACAACATTCGGGTTACTGCATATACATATCTTCACAACCCTAGCGTCACCGAACCTTAAGTGTGTAGACCCTACGGGTTCGGGAGACATGCAGACATGACCGAGACGGCTCTCGGGCAATAACCAACAGTGGGATCTGGATACCCATGTTGGCTCCCACATGCTCCACGATGATCTCATCGTATGAACCACGATGTCGAGGATTCAATTAATCCCGTATACGATTCCCTTTGTCAATCGGTATTTTACTTGCCCGAGATTCGATCGTCGATATCCCAATACCTTGTTCAATCTCGTTACCGGCAAGTCACTTTACTCGTACCGTAATGCATGATCCCGTGATCAAACACTTTGATCACATTGAGCTCATTATGATGATGCATTACCGAGTGGGCCCGGTGATACCTCTCCGTCAAGCGGAGTGACAAATCCCAGTCTCGATCCGTGTCAACCCAACAGACACTTTCGGAGATACCTGTAGTATACCTTTATAGTCACCCAGTTACGTTGTGACGTTTGGCACACCCAAAGCACTCCTACGGTATCCGGGAGTTACACGATCTCATGGTCTAAGGAAAGGATACTTGACATTGGAAAACTCTAGCAAACGAACTATACGATCTTGTGCTATGTTTAGGATTGGGTCTTATCCATCACATCATTCTCCTAATGATGTGATCTCGTTATCAATGACATCCAATGTCCATCGTCAGGAAACCATGACTATCTGATGATCAACGAGCTGGTCAACTAGAGGCTTACTAGGGACATGTTGGTGTCTATTATTCACACATGTATTACGATTTCCGGATAACACAATTATAGCATGAATAAAGACAATTACCATGAACAAGGAAATATAATAATAATGCTTTTATTATTGCCTCTAGGGCATATTTCCAACACGCCGCCCCCCCCCCCTCCTTGTCCAATTCGGACTAGAGGGGGAGGGGGCACGCCGCCTGCCCTGGCCGCCCCTCCTCTGCTCCACTTTGGGCCCATGAGGCCCATTAACCCCCCCCCCCCCCGGGGGGGGGGGGGGGGGGGTTCCGGTAACCCCCCGGTACTCCGTTTTAATCCAATACTTCTCCAGAACACTTCCGGTGTCCGAATATAGTCGTCCAATATATCAATCTTCATGTCTCGACCATTTCGAGACTCCTCGTCATGTCCGTGATCACATCCGGGACTCCGAACAACCTTCGGTACATCAAAACATATAAACTCGTAATGAAACTGTCATCGTAACGTTAAGCGTGCGGACCCTACGGGTTCGAGAACAATGTAGACATGACCGAGACATGTCTCCGGTCAATAACCAATAGCGGAACCTGGATGCTCATATTGGCTCCTACATATTCTATGAAGATCTTTATCGGTCAGACCGCATAACAACATACGTTGTTCCTTATGTCATCGGTATGTTACTTGCCCGAGATTCGATTGTCAGTATCTCAATACCTAGTTCAATCTCGTTACCGGCAAGTCTCTTTACTCGTTCCGTAATACATCATCTCACAACTAACTCATTAGTTGTAATGCTTGCAAGGCTTATGTGATGTGCATTACCGAGAGGGCCCAGAGATACCTCTCCTACAATCGGAGTGACAAATCCTAATCTCGAAATACGCCAACCCAACATGTACCTTCGGAGACACCTGTAGAGCACCTTTATAATCACCCAGTTACGTTGTGACGTTTGGTAGCACACAAAGTGTTCCACCAGCAAACGGGAGTTGCATAATCTCATAGTCATAGGAACATGTATAAGTCATGAAGAAAGCAACAGCAACATACTAAACGATCGGGTGCTAAGCTAACGGAATGGGTCATGTCAATCACATCATTCTTCTAATGATGTGATCCCGTTAATCAAATGACAACTCATGTCTATGGTTAGAAAACTTAACCATCTTTGATTAACGATCTAGTCAAGTAGAGGCATACTAGTGACACTATGTTTGTCTATGTATTCACACATGTATTATGTTTCCGGTTAATACAATTCTAGCATGAATAATAAACATTTATCATGAAATAAGGAAATAAATAATAACTTTATTATTGCCTCTAGGGCATATTTCCTTCAGTCTCCCACTTGCACTAGAGTCAATAATCTAGATCAGATCACCATGTGATTAACATCGATAGTTCTCATCATCATGTGATTAACACCCATAGTTCACATCGCCATGTGACCAACACCCAAAGGGTTTACTAGATTCCATAATCTAGTTCACATCGCTATGTGATTAACACCCAAAGAGTACTAAGGTGTGATCATGTTTTTGCTTGTGAGAGAAGTTTAGTCAACGGGTCTGCCACATTCAGATCCGTATGTATTTTGCAAATCTCTATGTCAACAATGCTCTCCACAGAGCTACTCTAGCTAATTGCTCCCACTTTCAATATGTATCCAGATTGAGACTTAGAGTCATCTGGATCAGTGTCAAAACTTGTATCGACGTAACCCTTTACGACGAACCTTTTGTCACCTCCATAATCAAGAAACATATCCTTATTCCACTAAGGATAATTTTGACCACTGTCCAGTGATCTACTCCTAGATCACTACTGTACTCCCTTGCCAAAATCAGTGTAGGGTATACAATAGATCTGGTACCCAGCATGGCATACTTTATAGAACCTATGGCTGAGGCATCGGGAATGACTTTCATTATCTTTCTATCTTCTGTCGTGGTCGGGCTTTGAGTCTTACTCAATTTCACACCTTGTAACATAGCCAAGAACTCTTTGTTTGACTGTTCCATTTTGAACTACTTCAAAATCTTGTCAAGGTATGTACTCATTGAAAAAACTTATCAAGCGTCTTGATCTATCTATATAGATCTTGATGCTCAATATGTAAGTAGCTTCACCGAGGTCTTTCTTTGAAAAACTCCTATCAAGCACTCCTTTATGCTTTGCAGAATAATTCTACATTATTTCCGATCAACAATATGTCATTCACATATAGTTATGAGAAATGTTGTAGTGCTCCCACTCACTTTCATGTAAATACAGGCTTCACCACAAGTCTGTATAAAACTATATACTTTGATCATCTCATCAAAGCGCATATTCCAACTCCGAGATGCTTGCACCAGTCCACAGATGGATCGCTGGAGCTTGCATATTTTGTTAGCACCTTTAGGATTTACAAAACCTTCTGGTTGCATCATATACAACTCTTCTTTAGTAAATCCAATAAGGAATGCTGTTTTGTTTATCCATCTGCCAGATTTCATAAAATGCGGCAATTGCTAACATGATTCGGACAGACTTAAGCATAGATACGAGTGAGAAACTCTCATCATAGTCATTACCTTGAACTTGTCGAAAACCTTTTTGCGACAATTCTAGCTTTGTAGATAGTAACACTACTATCAGCGTCTGTCTTCCTCTTGAAGATCCATTTATTTTCTATGGCTTGCCGTTCATCGGGCAAATCAACCAAAGTCCACACTTTGTTCTCATACATGGATCCCATCTCAGATTTCATGGCCTCAAGCCATTTTGCGGAATCTGGGCTCACCATCGCTTCTTCATAGTTCGTAGGTTCGTCATGGTCAAGTAACATGACCTCCAGAACAGGATTACCGTACCACTCTGGTGCGGATCTCACTCTGGTTTACCTACGAGGTTCGGTAGTAACTTGATCTGAAGTTACATGATCATCATCATTAGCTTCCTCACTAATTGGTGTAGTAGTCACAGGAACAGATTTCTGTGATGAACTACTTTCCAATAAAGGAGCAAGTACAGTTACCTCATCAAGTTCTACTTTCCTCCCACTCACTTCTTTCGAGAGAAAATTTGTCTTGACATTATCAAGATCCTCAAGCCATGAAACATAATGACTTAGCTCCTCGCAGTTTAGTTCAGCCCCGGGACAGTAGTAGGTCCTGTCTACCAAGCGCAGGACATGTTTTCTTGCACCGAAATAAGCTGACAATACAAATTAGTTGTCAACTATTTTCGAATAAACAATATCAAAGACATAAATATGGTTGAGAAACTTACATTTTGGTGTAACTGGAGGCGTCTGCACATCGAACCAGATGTCGGTATTACCTTCAATATCATCTCCCGGACGAATATCAAAGGTGATAAGCATATCAGGCTGAAATGCATAAGTCTTGCATAGTGCTCGCCATGTTTTGCATCCAAAATAGGTGTAGTCGTCTGAATTGTATAATTTTGCGTGGAAAATATAACCATGCTCGGTCTTCAAATAAACTTTCTTTACCTCCATAGTATGACTGAAACCTATCTTATCCAATACAAAAACTCTTGCATGGCAGGGGATACGCTAGTAGAATAGTAAAAAAATATAAGTTGAAGCAAATGAAGCAGATGTCATGCTTAATTACGAAAAAAGACTTGTCGTTGTGACTTACTGTATCCACTTCGAAGTTCTCGTCCAGCTTGATGCTGAAGCGCCTATCATCGTCTAGGAAGATTCCGTCGCACAGGCCGCGCTCGTCTTCGCAGTAGTTGCAAATACCGAAATCCTTTTTGTCGTCAGACATTTCCTATGTTCATAGTTAAAACATTAATTGAAAATTGATAGAAGACAACTACCAGGATACTCAACACACAAATCCGGGGCACTCGATATTTCCTACATATTCTGGCAAAAGTCATCCAAAAATTCACGGAAAAATCCGGCATGACCTTTGCTAAAATAGGATATATTGAGCGCCTGAAATTTGCCGGAACGGAAATGAATCAACACTCCGGCAAAACATAGGCCACTCGGCCACTTGGATATTGAGCAACACAAGATATACATTTCAAAATATCTTATAAGACTCAAATTAGCATGCATTCAATAAGCAAAAGTAAATCATCTCATGCGTCCGTACATCGTCGAATATTATCCCTAATACATCCCGAATAGTGTCATACATATAACATCACTAGTACAACTAAAACCCTAGCACACGACGGGTATCGGTGCGGGCGGTGGACACCCACAGAGAAGGAACCATCACGGGATCATAGCTCCAGTGAGATCCCTGGAGAACCTGCCAGGTATTGGAGAACCTGTGCTCCAACGCAAACAAGTAGCGACGGACGTGCGCGTCCTCCACACTGACACGGTGACGCACCACCTCCGCGGAGTCCTCGAGCCTCTGAACCGTCACTGGCCCACGCGACTGCCACCAAAGAAGGTTCGGGTCAACGACAGGCTGGCTCCTCACCAACCTGTGCCCCCCGGTAGGTAGCGCCTCCCAGTACCACCCTGGCGGAGCCCAGTCCCGGACCTGGCCCATCTGGTCAAGCAGGTGTCGTCCTTCGCCGACTCGACGACGAGGATGCGGGATAGGCATCGTCCACGTCGATCCGGGAAAATTGCTTTAACTAAAAAAATAGCAACAAGTTCTTACTAACTAGTTCTATTAATTCAACTAGTTCTTACTAAAAATAAACTTACTATAAATAAAAATATTCTAGTACCTAATTAGTACCTAGTTCTTACTAACTAATTAGTACCTAAGAACCCTAACAAGTTCTTACTAACTAATTAGTACCTAAGAACCCTAACAAGTTCTTACTAACTAATTTGATTCCAACCTAACTAATTTGATGGAGGTAGAAACCCTAGGCAGAGGTAGGGGAGAGGGAGGAGCAGGTGTGCTCACCTCGGGAGCCTGCAACGAGGGAGGGGCAGGCGGCGTCGAGGTCGTGGTCCGGGCTCCGGGGCGGCGTTGAGGTCGGGGGGGCGGGGGCGGCGTCCGGGGCGGCGTCGAGGTCGGGGTCGGGGGCGGCGTCTGGGGCGGCGTTGAGGTCGGGGGCGGGGGCGTGTTGAATCTGGGGTCGGGGGCGGCGTAGAGGGTGTGCGGAGAGCGCGCGGCGGCCGAGGGGCGACGGCGGCGGCCGAGGGGCGACAGCGACAGCGAGAGTGGAGTTCGATTTGGGGGATGTGAAGTGGTCGTGTGGGGAGGACAAACCGCGTGCGGTTAAGTCAGAAGTACCAGTAGCGCGTTCTAGATGGCGCGCTACTGCTACGTTAGCTACAGCGCGTTCTGGAATACACGCTGCTGGTACACCATTCTCTTTTTTCCCTTTTTCATTTAGTTTTCTTCACATTTTTTCCTTTCACCTTATTCTATTTCCTTCATTTTAAATTACCTTTCTATTTGCTTTCCATTTAATTTTATATCCTCTATCAGTAGCGAGTTTATAATAAAACGCACTGCTACAAAGAAAGTAGCGGTAGCGCGATTCGCTATAGGTCGCTACTACTATGTTTAGCCTATCGGCTAAGCCGTGGGAAGTTTAGTAGTAACGTGTTTAGGAGAAGACGCGTTGCTGCTAGAACTTTATCTGCAGCGCAGTTTTCGCAGGCGCGCTACTGCTACGTAGCACCAGCGTGCTTTTTTGGACCTCGCTACTGCTAAAGTTCTGTGTAAAAGGTTTTCCCTAGTAGTGTGGGGAGACTATCATTTGAAGCACAAGAGCAAGGAGTTCATCATCAACACACCATTTATTACTTATTGGAGAGGGGTGTCTCCTAGATTGGCTAGGTGTCACTTGGGAGCCTCCGACAAGATTGTGGATTTGAACCAAGGAGTTTGTAAGGGCAAGGAGATCGCCTACTTCGTGAAGATCTACTGCTAGTGAGGCAAGTCCTTCATGGGCGACGGCCATGATGGAATAGACAAGGTTGCTTCTTCGTGGACCCTTCGTGGGTCGAGCCCTGTGTGGACTCGCGCAACCGTTACCCTCCGTGGGTTGAAGTATCCATCAACGTGGATGTACGATAGCACCACCTATCGGAACCACGACAAAAACATCCGTGTCTCCAATTGCGTTTGAATACTCCAAACCCTTCTCTTTACATTCTTGCAAGTTGCATGCTTTACTTTCCGCTGCTCATATACTCATTGCATGCTTGCTTGATATGTATTGTGTTTGTTAAACTTGTGCTTAAACTCCACTTAAACTTAAGAATATTAAAAACTACAACTTTTGGCACTTAGTGTCTAATCACCCCCCCCCCTCTAGACACCTCTTCTCGATCCTTTCAATTGGTATCAGAGCTTTGGTCTCCATTGCCTTGGTTTAAACACCATCGGAGGAAGATGGATGTGTCTACTTTGGGGAGTCTTAGACATAGAGTGCCTATTCTTGATGAAGAGTATTTTCATGAGTAGAAAAATGAAATGCTTGAGATTTTCAATGAATATCAATTGAACAAGTACATTACTAGCCCTTGTGCACCTCATGTTGATCCTTTGCACCCTACCCTAGATGAAGATATTGACATGATTTGCAATCTTAGAACTGTTGAGCTCATCATTAGAGGCTTGCCTAGAAACTTGATTAGATGTTTGCCTACTCTCAAGTGTGCCTACACCATATGGAGATTTCTTGAGGAACGATTTCCAGATTATTCCTTGAAAAATTTAGACGAAATTATCCATAAGTCTATTGCCTTGAGTAAGATGAACTCTAGTGATCCTACCTTTGGTGATTGTCTATTTGAGCTTACCAATCTCATGCGTGCTAAAGGAAATGTTGGAATCATTAGCGATATCATATCCGAAGCTATTAGAATTCATAAAGGTAACCATTGTGATGATCATTTATCTAATGAATTACCCTCTCTAGGAATTGATCAATCACAAGATGATGTTGAACATGGATACTATGATGAAGATGATGATAGTGACTATGATCTTGATGATGCAATGAGGCATTTTGGTCTTATGGAAAATCTTCGCGGCTACATGGCTGGAGGAAAGGAATGGGTCCTTGATAGTGGATGTACTGATCATATGACCGGAGATGAAGATATGTTCCGTGAGCTTGCTGAAAACGACGGCCCTCAAAAATATGTCACTTTTGGTGATAATTCAAAGGGTAAGGTGGTTGGCCTTGGTAAGGTGGCCATCTCACATGATATCTCCATACAAAATGTCATGCTCGTTGAATCCCTTGGATACAATTTACTTTCAGTTTCCAGACTTGCTGATTTCGGTTTCAATGTCCTATTCACTTAAGTAGATTGCCAAGTGTTTCATAGATACAATCATAAAATGGTCTTTACTGGTATACGTAGAGGATATCTTTACATTGTTGATTTCACTAAAAAGGCTCAACCTAGAACTTGCTTGATTGCTAAATCTTCTAAAGGCTGGTTGTGGCATAGAAGACTAGGTCATGTTGGTATGCGAAATCTTGATAAGCTTATTAAAGGTGATCATATCATTGGAATAAAAGATGTCATATTTGACAAAGATAGACTTTGTAGTGCTTGTCAAGAAGGAAAACAAGTTGGAGGAAGTCACCGCGCGAAGAACATCATGACCACAAGAAGACCACTCAAGCTACTTCACATGGATATCTTTGGTCCAAATGCCTACAAGAGTCTCGGTGGTAACTCATTTGGTCTAGTCATAGTTGATGATTTTTCAAGATTTACGTGGGTGTTATTTCTTGATGACAAATCGCAGGTCCAAAAGATCTTTAAAAACTTCGCTAGGAAGGCCCAAAATCAGTTTGACGTGAAGATCAAGAAGGTTCGGAGCGACAACGGAACGGAGTTCAAGAACGCAAATGTGGACACCTTTCTTGACGAAGAAGGGATTTCACACGAGTTCTCGGCTACATACACACCCCAACAAAATGGAGTTGTTGAAAGGAAGAACCGGACTCTTATCGAGATGGCAAGAACGATGCTTGATGAGTACAAAACGCCAAAGCACTTTTGGGCGGAAGCGGTTGAGACAGCTTGTCATGCAACAAATTGCTTGTATCTTCACAAGCTACTCGGCAAGACGGCATACGAGCTCCTCACCGGTAACAAACCCCAAGTTGGATATTTTCGAATATTCGGCTCAAAGTGCTACATTCTTGATAAGCATCGTCGTTCTAAATTGCTCCTAAATCTCATGAAGGTTTCCTACTTGGTTATGGCTCAAACTCGCACACTTACCGTGTCTACAACAATTTCACCCGAATGGTTGAAGAGACGATAGATGTGAAGTTTGATGAATCTAACAGCTCGCAAGTAGAGCAATTGCCAATTGATGTAGGAGATAAAGACCCTTCGGAAGCAATTGAAGACTTGTCCATTGGCAAGATTCGTCCAACGGAAGTGAAGGAGATTACCTCGTCCGTCCAAGTGGAAGCTTCTACCTCACGACAAGGTGAACCAAGAGTTGATACAGAAGCATCCACAAGTGGGACACGCCAAGATGAAGAAAACGAGGAAGTACACCAAGATGAACATCAACAACCTCCTTATCCACCACGACAAGAGAACGACAACGTCAACAATGAAGAAGGCCAAGAAGAAGCACAAGATGAAGAGGATGTTCCACCCCGACCCAAGCAAAAGCTTTCACGAGTTCGAGCAAGAATTGCCAAAGATCATCCCGTCGAGCAAATCTACAATGATATCCAAACCGGGAGAATCACTCGCTCTAAAACTCGTTTAGCTAACTTTTGTGAACATTACTCATTCATCTCTAGCATTTAACCTATGAAGGTTGAAGAAGCATTGGAGGATCCGGACTGGATAAACGCTATGCATGAAGAGATACACAACTTTGAGAGAAATCAAGTGTGGACATTGGTCGAGAAGCCCGACAACAACCACAACATCATTGATACCAAATGGATGTTTCGCAACAAGGAAGATGAAGATGGACAAGTGGTTCGCAACAAAGCACGTCTCGTCGCCAAAGGCTACACACAAGTTGAAGGTATGGACTATGGTGAGACATATGCTCCCGTTGCTAGACTTGAGTCCATTCGCATCTTACTTGCTTATGCTAATCACCATGATATCACCTTGTACCAAATGGACAATAAAGTGCTTTTCTGAATGGCGAAATTGAGGAGGAAGTTTATGTTAAGCAACCTCCCGGCTTCGTCAATCCTAAGAAACCTAATCATGTTTACAAACTTCACAAAGCCCTTTATGGTCTTAAACAAGCTCCTAGAGCATGGTATAAATGCTTGACCAAGTTCCTTATTGAAAAAGGCTTTGAAATTGGTAAAATTGATTCTACTCTTTTTACTAAAAGGGTTAATGGAGAACTATTTGTGTGCCAAATTTATGTTGATGATATCATATTTGGTTCAACTAACCCTTATTTTAGTGAGAAGTTTGGAAAGCTAATGTCGGAGAAGTTTGAGATGTCTATGATGAGTGTGCTCAAATTATCTCTCGGTTTGCAAATCAAGCAAACTAAGGAAGGTACCTTTGTCTCTCAAACGAAGTACACTAAGGACTTATTCAAGAAGTTCAATATGCAAGAATGCAAAGGAATGACTACACCCAAGCCTACTAGTGGACATCTTGATTTGACCAAAGATGGTGAACCGGTTGATCAAAAGGTTTATCACTCTATGATTGGTTCATTGTTATATCTATGTGCCTCACGTCCCGATATTATGCTAAGTGTGTGCATGTGTGCACGATATCAAGCTGCACCTAAAGAATGTCATCTTAAGGCTGTGAAAAGGATAGTGTGATACCTAATCCATACACCAAATTTTGGCATTTGGTATCCGAAGAGGTCCTCTTTTGATCTTGTTGGCTACTCCGATTCGGACTATGCCGGAGACAAGGTTGATAGAAAGTCCACTTCGGGTACTTGTCAATTCCTTGGTAGATCTCTTGTGTCTTAGTCTTCCAAGAAACAAAACTCGGTATCCTTATCCACCGCCGAAGCGGAATACATTGCCGCCGGTTCATGTTGTGTTCAGTTACTTTGGATGACCCAAACTCTTAAAGATTATGGGATATATGTGAAACATGTTCCATTGCTATGTGACAATGAAATTGCTTTTAAGATTGCTCACAATCCTGTGCAACACTCTCGAACTAAGCATATTGAAGTTCGTCATCATTTCATTCGAGATCATGTTGCCAAAGGGGACATTAACCTTAAGCATGTTCGCACCGATAAGCAATTGGCGGATATATTCACTAAACCACTTGATAAGAAAGTTTTTTGCAGGTTGAGAGGTGAATTGAACATCATTGATGCTTAAAACTTGGAGTAGGAACGCCATTTGATACATGTGGGGCATGAGCCTATGACTAATCCTCGATATTTCTCTTATGTTGCTATTCATATGTCTTGGATATATTTGTACCTTGCATGTTATCTAACTCGTGTAGGTACTTGGTTGAATCTAAATCTATGAGATTGTGACTCACTCACATCTTGAGCAATCTCTACATCACCAAGTCTCTACACAATGGTGGTTGAAGACAAGGAAGCACGAAACCATTCAAACATATCCTTCGACAAATTCTATGATTAAATCTTATAATTGTCATTTTGGATACACAAGTGCTCTTCCTTGCAAAGCTAACTCATGTAGGTAGATGAACTCAAACTCCAAGTGGTGCTCCCAACTATTGATGAACTACATCAACCTTGAGCAACCCACACAAGTTCAACTACATGATCAAGATCAACACCACCACCCAAGGTATGTTATTCCATCTTAGAGAAGCTTTACTCCAAGTCATGAGCCAAAGCAACTCGACAAGATGTGAATACATCAAGATGCTTAAACGAAAAATGGTAACCCCATTTTGAGCTTAAACGATGAGTATGACCTATGATCAAGTGCTCTCACTTGACTCCTAAGTCAATATACTCTAACATAGGTGACTTTGTCGCCGACCATCTCTAGATGAAGTTCTCTTGTGTCTCTCCGTGCTTTTGTCTCCTGCATATTTCTTTCCCCTTTCAAAAAAAACTTCATCTAGAACTTTAGTTCCTTTTCTTTCCTTTCTGTTCTGCATTTTCTGCATCCAATTCATTGCAAATCTTTCAGTAAATTCCTTGCATATCCTTGTGAGATCTTACTTGTCTAGTGAGCTGAGGTGACAAGTGGTTTCACTCTAATGAACTCGGTCACACCGGTTTGTTTTCTTCGGCCCAACCGAAATCTTTCGGTGCAACCGAAGCACACAACTCGGAGTCACCGATTCCACCACAGGAAAACCAACTTGTCATTTATTCCTGATTTTTGTTTACTCCAGCTCCACTCAATGATTCTTGTCCTCTACCAGCATCATATTAGACATGCTGCTTTGCTCTGTGACTCGAGGACCAACCCATTTGTATCACATGTGCAGAAGAGCCCTTCTTGGAAATTGATGTCAAAGGGGGAGAGAGAGATCACATCAAAGCTTAATATTTCCTATAGGGGGAGAAAGACAGAATACTCAGGGGGAGAGAGTTTCTCAACAAGGAGAAAGTAATATCATCAAAGACCCCAGATGATTGGTGTTCAAGAGGAGAGATGTCACATGTCTTTAAGAGGGGAAAGACATGTTTGTTTGCTTGCTTTAGCTCAAGCTCTGTTGTTTCTCTTTTGTTGCTCTGATTTTCTGTTCCCTATCTTCTCCCAATATCCCATGCAGATTCAGGGGGAGCAAGACATCTAAGGGAAGGAAATATCTGATTTTATTGCATATCTTTACCTTTGGGGACATGTCTATATCCAATGTGGTACTTATTACTCACTCTACATGTCATCCCAGTCTTGGTTCTCTTGTGGTTTCTCTTGTTTGCTCTGGTCAGTAGGTGTATCTCTGTTATTTAACCTTGTTTGCGCAGGTTCATGCCATCCTAAGCCAACTCAAGACCACAAGGTAAGTAAATGCATCACAGTCATGTGAATGAGAAGTTCTTGCTGATGTACATACTGTTTGCAACAAGGACTCATGAGCATGAAGGTACATTTCTCATATTCACATCATTTGCTTTGATGCATATAGCCAAGATACATGTAACACATTTCTTACTCTGTCATGCTTATGCATTCACATGCTCCTATGTTCCATATTCACATGATTGCATACATGTAGGGGGAGCCTATGCATGTTACATGTCTTTCCAAAGCTTTACTTGCTATTCTCTATATCTTTATCTAAAGCTTTGATGTATGTTGTCATCAATTACCAAAAAGGGGGAGATTGAAAGCACAAGTGCTCCCTGGGTGGTTTTGGTAATTACTGTCAACATATCTCTTGTTGGACTAACACTTTTACCTAGTATGTTTCAGATAAGTTCAACAATGGAGTGGCATAGACTAGAGGATGTGGAACCCCTTCAAGATGCTAAGGACAAACGATTGGCTCAAGCTTCAAGATCAAGACTCTACATTTTCTATTTTAGTGATCCAAGATCACATTGAGTCTATAGGAAAAGCCAACACTATCAAGAGGGGATGAGGTGTTGCTTAATGGCTTGCTTGCTCAAAGCGCTTAGTGATATGCTCCAAAACCCTCAACTACCTTCCCACATCCACATATGACCTAAACCAAAAGTCAAACTCGGCCGCACCGATTCTATCTATCCGGCGCCACCGAGTTTGAAATGTCATAGCCACTACCACAAACCCTAGCAAATCGGTTTCACCGATAGGGATCTCGGTCTCACCGAGATGGGATTGTAATCTCTCTATGTATGTCCATTGCCAAAATCGGTCTCACCGAGTTTGAGAAATCGGTACTACCGAGATTACAATGCAAACCCTCTAGTTAGCTTATTACCAAAATCGGTCCCACCGAGTTTGTGTAATCGGTCTCACCGAGTTTGCCTGACCAACTCTCTGGTTAGCTTATTACCAAAATCGGTCCCACCGAGTTTGTGTAATCGGTCACACCGAGATTACGTTATGCCCTAACCCTAACCATATCGGTCCTACCGAGTTGCATCTCAGTCCCGCCGAAAATCCTCATGGTCACTAGGTTTGCTGAATCGGTCCGACTGAGTTTAACCATTCGGTCCCACCGAGTTTGGCAAATTGTGTGTAATGGTTAGATTTTGTGTGGAGGCTATATATACCCCTCCACCCACTCTTCATTCGTGGAGAGAGCCATCAGAACATATCTACGCTTCCAATACACATTTTCTGAGAGAGAACTACCTACTCATGTGTGGCTTAATGGCTTGTTTGTTTTTTTCTGTAGGAAAGCTAATCTAGACCGTAATAACACGGTCCCACCCTAGATTAACGGTTGTTAATTTCTGATTAACGTGGTAATTCTTAGAGAGTCGCTAATTAGTATAGGTATAGATACTTCATGTGCTTCACTTATATCTTTTAAGAATGATCTTATAGAATTGCTCTTTGTGCTTCACTTGAATCATTTGAGTATGATTTTATAGAATGCTTAGTGTGCTTCACTTATACATTTTGAGCTTGGATATTGGTTAGTCTATATTAATTGTAGAATGCTCCATGAACTTCACTTATATCTTTTGGAGTATGAATAATACTATCATCTTAAGAGGGTTTGGAAGAGTGTCAACTTTAGGAATTAGTGTTCCCACTATTCCGAATGATAAGAATTTTGCTTATGTGGAGAGTAGAAAATTTTCTATGCTTGTAGATCATGAAAAGAATGCTTTATGTGATGGTTATATTGTTGAATTCATTAATGATGCTATTGAAAATTATTACGAGGGAGGAATATATGCTTGTAGGAGTTGCAATAATATCAAGTTTCCTCTCTATGTGCTTAAAGTTTTGAAGTTATACTTGTTTTGCCTTCCTATGCTAGTTGATTCTTGTTCCTATAAATTATGTGTTCACAAAATCCCTAAGCATAGGAAGTGGGCTAGATTCAAATGTGCTAGTCATATTCTTCATGATGCTCTCTTTATGTTCCAATTCTTATCTTTTATGTGAGCATCATTGAAATCATCATTCCTATCTAAAAGGCATTAATGAAAAGCGCTTGTTGGGAGACGACCCAATATTTACCCTTACTATTTTGGTGTCTCTACATGATAACCTACTGTAGTAATCATGTTTTATAGATTTTGTTTCAATAAAGTTCCAAGTAAGACCTTTCGGAAGACTTGGGTGAAAGTTAATGTGATCTTTCTGTAAAAAAACAGAAACATTGCGCTCACAAGATTAGCTGTCATTTTTTACAGAAGAGTGCTTTTGAGTTGATTATTTTTGCATAAGATTAATAGACAAATTCCTCACGTCCACCAATTTATGTCATAATTTTGGGAGTAGCATAATTATGATTGATGTTCAGATCATTACAGACTGTTCTGTTTCTGACAGATTCTCTTTTCATTGCATAGTTTGCTTGTTTTCTAGTTTCTATGGCTTATATTTCTCAATATAAATTGTAGAAATGATATGGTACAGTAGGCATTGTGTGAGAACAACTATGAACCTTGTCTTTGACAGTACCAAAGTGAATGGTTTGCTCTTTATCATGCTAACCTATCTCACGAAGTTCCGTTAAGTTTTGTGTGATTGAAGTTTTCAAGCTTTGAGTGAGATATCGATATGAGGAGAATAAGGAGTGTAAAGCATGCTGGTAAGCAGTATGACTTATATCGCCCACAACTCACTTGTGTTCTACTCGTGCAAATAACATCAACGCATGAACCTGGCTCGGATGCCACTGTTGGGGAATGTAGTAATTTCAAAAATATTCCTACGCACACGCAAGATCATGGTGATGCATAGCAACGAGAGGGGAGAGTGTTGTCCACGTACCCTCGTAGACCGAAAGCGGAAGCGTTATAACAACGCGGTTGATGTAGTCATACGTCTTCACGGCCCGACCGATCAAGCACCGAAACTACGGCACCTCCGAGTTCTAGCACACGTTCAGCTCGATGACGATCCCCGGACTCCGATCCAGCAAAGTGTCGGGGATGAGTTCCGTCAACACGACGGCGTGGTGACGATCTTGATGTTCTACCGTCGCAGGGCTTTGCCTAAGCACCGCTACAATATTATCGAGGATTATGGAGGAGGGGGGCACCGCACACGGCTAATAGATCTCAAGGATCAATTGTTGTGTCTAGAGGTGCCCCCCTGCCCCCGTATATAAAGGAGCAAGGGGGGGCGGCCGACCAGGAAGAGGCGCGCCAGGGAGGAGTCCTACTCCTACCGGGAGTACGACTCCCTCCTTTCCTTGTCCAAGTAGGAGAGGGGTAAGGAAGGGAGAGAGGAGAGGAAGGAAAGGGGGGGCGCCGTGTTGGGGAACGTTGTAGAAAACAAAAAATTTCCTACGGTTTCACCAATATCCATCTATGAGTTCATCTAGCAACGAGTGATCGGATGCATCTACATACCTTTGTAGATCGCGAGCGGAAGCATTCAAAAGAACGGGGATGAGGTAGTCGTACACGACGTGATCCAAATCACCGGAGATCCTAGCACCGAACGGACGGCACCTCCGCGTTCAACACACGTACGGTCAGCGTGACGTCTCCTCCTTCTTGATCCAGCAAGGGGAAGGAGAGGTTGATGAAGACCCAGCAGCACGACGGTGTGGTGGTGGCTGCAGGGCGTCACAGCAGCAGGGCTTCGCCGAGTACTGCGAGAGGAAGAGGTGTAGAAGGGAGGGAGGGAGGCGCCAGGGGCAAGGGTGCGGCTGCCCCTCCCTCCCCACTTTATATAGGCCCCCTGGGGGGCGCCGGCCCCTGGAGATCCCATCTCCAGAGGGGGCGGCGGCCAAGGGGGTGGATTGCCCCCCAAGGCAAGTGGGCGCCCCCCCCCCTAGGGTTCCAACCCTAGGCGCAGGGGGTGGGCCTTGGGGGGCGCACCAGCCCACTAAGGGCTGGTCCCCCCTCCCACTTCAGCCCATGGGGCCCTCTGGGATGGGTGGCCCCACCCGGTGGACCCCCGGGACCCATCTGGTGGTCCCGGTACAATACCGGTGACCCCCAGATCACTCCCGATGGTCGAAACTCCACTTCCTATATATAATTCTTCACCTCCGGACTAATCCGGAACTCCTCGTGATGTCCGTGATCTCATCCGGGACTCCGAACAACATTCGGGTTACTGCATATACATATCTTCACAACCCTAGCGTCACCGAACCTTAAGTGTGTAGACCCTACGGGTTCGGGAGACATGCAGACATGACCGAGACGGCTCTCGGGCAATAACCAACAGTGGGATCTGGATACCCATGTTGGCTCCCACATGCTCCACGATGATCTCATCGGATGAACCACGATGTCGAGGATTCAATTAATCCCGTATACGATTCCCTTTGTCAATCGGTATTTTACTTGCCCGAGATTCGATCGTCGGTATCCCAATACCTCGTTCAATCTCGTTACCGGCAAGTCACTTTACTCGTACCGTAATGCATGATCCCGTGATCAAACACTTTGATCACATTGAACTCATTATGATGATGCATTACCGAGTGGGCCCGGTGATACCTCTCCGTCAAGCGGAGTGACAAATCCCAGTCTCGATCCGTGTCAACCCAACAGACACTTTTGGAGATACCTGTAGTATACCTTTATAGTCACCCAGTTACGTTGTGACGTTTGGCACACCCAAAGCACTCCTACGGTATCCGGGAGTTACACGATCTCATGGTCTAAGGAAAGGATACTTGACATTGGAAAACTCTAGCAAACGAACTATACGATCTTGTGCTATGTTTAGGATTAGGTCTTATCCATCACATCATTCTCCTAATGATGTGATCTCGTTATCAATGACATCCAATGTCCATAGTCAGGAAACCATGACTATCTGATGATCAACGAGCTAGTCAACTAGAGGCTTACTAGGGACATGTTGGTGTCTATTATTCACACATGTATTACGATTTCCGGATAACACAATTATAGCATGAATAAAGACAATTATCATGAACAAGGAAATATAATAATAATGCTTTTATTATTGCTTCTAGGGCATATTTCCAACACGCCGCGCCCCCCCCCCTCCTTGTCCAATTCAGACTAGAGGGAGAGGGGGCACACCGCCTGCCCTGGCCGCCCCTCCTCTGCTCCACTTTGGGCCCATGAGGCCCATTAACCCCCCCCCCCCCCGGGGGAGGGGTTCCGGTAACCCCCCGGTACTCCGTTTTAATCCAATACTTCTCCAGAACACTTCCGGTGTCCAAATATAGTCGTCCAATATATCAATCTTCATGTCTCGACCATTTCGAGACTCCTCGTCATGTCCGTGATCACATCCGGGACTCCGAACAACCTTCGGTACATCAAAACATATAAACTCGTAATGAAACTGTCATCGTAACGTTAAGCGTGCGGACCCTACGGGTTCGAGAACAATGTAGACATGACCGAGACATGTCTCCGGTCAATAACCAATAGCGGAACCTGGATGCTCATATTGGCTCCTACATATTCTATGAAGATCTTTATCGGTCAGACCGCATAACAACATACGTTGTTCCTTATGTCATCGGTATGTTACTTGCCCGAGATTCGATCGTCAGTATCTCAATACCTAGTTCAATCTCGTTACCGGCAAGTCTCTTTACTCGTTCCGTAATACATCATCTCACAACTAACTCATTAGTTGTAATGCTTGCAAGGCTTATGTGATGTGCATTACCAAGAGGGCCCAGAGATACCTCTCCTACAATCGGAGTGACAAATCCTAATCTCGAAATACGCCAACCCAACATGTACCTTCGGAGACACCTGTAGAGCACCTTTATAATCACCCAGTTACGTTGTGACGTTTGGTAGCACACAAAGTGTTCCACCAGCAAACGGGAGTTGCATAATCTCATAGTCATAGGAACATGTATAAGTCATGAAGAAAGCAACAGCAACATACTAAATGATCGGGTGCTAAGCTAACGGAATGGGTCATGTCAATCACATCATTCTTCTAATGATGTGATCCCGTTAATCAAATGACAACTCATGTCTATGGTTAGGAAACTTAACCATCTTTGATTAACGATCTAGTCAAGTAGAGGCATATAGTGACACTATGTTTGTCTATGTATTCACACATGTATTATGTTTCCGGTTAATACAATTCTAGCATGAATAATAAACATTTATCATGAAATAAGGAAATAAATAATAACTTTATTATTGCCTCTAGGGCATATTTCCTTCAGTCTCCCACTTGCACTAGAGTCAATAATCTAGATCAGATCACCATGTGATTAACATCGATAGTTCTCATCATCATGTGATTAACACCCATAGTTCACATCGCCATGTGACCAACACCCAAAGGGTTTACTAGAGTCCATAATCTAGTTCAAATCGCTATGTGATTAACACCCAAAGAGTACTAAGGTGTGATCATGTTTTTGCTTGTGAGAGAAGTTTAGTCAACGGGTCTGCCACATTCAGATCCGTATGTATTTTGCAAATCTCTATGTCAACAATGCTCTCCACAGAGCTACTCTAGCTAATTGCTCCCACTTTCAATATGTATCCAGATTGAGACTTAGAGTCATCTGGATCAGTGTCAAAACTTGTATCGACGTAACCCTTTACGACGAACCTTTTGTCACCTCCATAATCAAGAAACATATCCTTATTCCACTAAGGATAATTTTGACCACTGTCCAGTGATCTACTCCTAGATCACTACTGTACTCCCTTGCCAAAATCAGTGTAGGGTATACAATAGATCTGGTACCCAGCATGGCATACTTTATAGAACCTATGGCTGAGGCATAGGGAATGACTTTCATTCTCTTTCTATCTTCTGTCGTGGTCGGGCTTTGAGTCTTACTCAATTTCACACCTTGTAACATAGCCAAGAACTCTTTCTCTGACTGTTCCATGTTGAACTACTTCAAAATCTTGTCAAGGTATGTACTCATTGAAAAAACTTATCAAGCGTCTTGATCTATCTATATAGATCTTGATGATCAATATGTAAGTAGCTTCACCGAGGTCTTTCTTTGAAAAACTCCTATCAAGCACTCCTTTATGCTTTGCAGAATAATTCTACATTATTTCCGATCAACAATATGTCATTCACATATACTTATGAGAAATGTTGTAGTGCTCCCACTCACTTTCATGTAAATACAGGCTTCACCACAAGTCTGTATAAAACTATATACTTTGATCATCTCATCAAAGCGCATATTCCAACTCCGAGATGCTTGCACCAGTCCACAGATGGATCGCTGGAGCTTGCATATTTTGTTAGCACCTTTAGGATTTACAAAACCTTCTGGTTGCATCATATACAACTCTTCTTTAATAAATCCAATAAGGAATGCTGTTTTGTTTATCCATCTGCCAGATTTCATAAAATGCGGCAATTGCTAACATGATTCGGGCAGACTTAAGCATAGATACGAGTGAGAAACTCTCATCATAGTCAACACCTTGAACTTGTCGAAAACCTTTTTGCGACAATTCTAGCTTTGTAGATAGTAACACTACTATCAGCATCTGTCTTCCTCTTGAAGATCCATTTATTTTCTATGGCTTGCCGTTCTTCGGGCAAATCAACCAAAGTCCACACTTTGTTCTCATACATGGATCCCATCTCAGATTTCATGGCCTCAAGCCATTTTGCGGAATCTGGGCTCACCATCGCTTATTCATAGTTCGTAGGTTCGTCATGGTCAAGTAACATGACCTCCAGAACAGGATTATCGTACCACTCTGGTGCGGATCTCACTCTGGTTTACCTACGAGGTTCGGTAGTAACTTGATCTGAAGTTACATGATCATCATCATTAGCTTCCTCACTAATTGGTATAGTAGTCACAGGAACAGATTTCTGTGATGAACTACTTTCCAATAAAGGAGCAAGTACAGTTACCTCATCAAGTTCTACTTTCCTCCCACTCACTTCTTTCGAGAGAAACTCCTTCTCTAGAAAGGATCCAATCTTAGCAACTAATGTATTGCCTTCGGATCTATGATAGAAGGTGTACCCAACAGTTTCCTTTGGGTATTCTATGAAGACTCATTTCTCCGATTTGGGTTTGAGCTTATCAGGATGAAACTTTTTCACATAAGCATCGCAACCCCAAAGTTTAAGAAATGACAACTTCGGTTTCTTGCCAAACCACAGTTCATATAGTGTCGTCTCAACGGATTTAGATGGTTCCCTATTTAATGTGAATGTAGCTGTCTCTAATGCATAACCCCAAAACGATAGTGGTAAATCGGTAAGAGACATCATAGATTGCACTATATCTAATAAAGTACGGTTATGATGTTCGGACACACCATTATGCTGTGGTGTTCCAGGTGGCAGGAATTTGTGAAACTATTCCACATTGTTTTAATTGAAGGCCAAACTCGTAACTCAAATATTCGTCTCCGCGATCAGATCGTAGAAACTTTATTTTCTTGTCACGATGATTTTCCACTTCACTCTGAAATTCTTTCAACTTTTCAAATGTTTCAGACTTATATTTCACCAAGAAAATATACCCATGTCTGCTCAAATCATCTGTGAAGGTCAGAAAATAACGATACCCGCCGCGAGCCTCAACACTCATCGGATCGCATACATCAGTATGTATTATTTCCAATAAGCTAGTTGCTTGCTCCATTGTTCCGGAGAACGGAGTTTTAGTCATCTTGCCTATAAGGCATGGTTCGCAAGCATCAAGTGATTCATAATCAAGTGATTCCAAAATCCTATCATCATGGAGTTTCTTCATGCGCTTTACACCAATATGACCTAAACGGCAGTGCCACAAATAAGCTGCACTATCATTATTAACTTTGCATCTTTTGGCTTCAATATTATGAATATGTGTATCACTACGATCGAGATCCAACAAACCATTTTATTGGGTGTATGACCATAGAAGGTTTTATTCATGTAAATAGAACAACAATTATTCTCTAATTTAAATGAATAACTGTATTGCAACAAATATGATCAAATCATATTCATGCTCAACGCAAACACCAAATAACACTTATTTAGTTTCAACACTAATCCCGAAAGTATAGGGAGTGTGCGCTGATGATCATATCAATCTTGGAACTACTTCCAACACACATAGTCACCTCGCCTTTTACTAGTTTCTGTTTATTCTGCAACTCCCGTTTCGAGTTACTACTCTTAGCAACTGAACCAGTATCAAATGCCGAGGGGTTGCTATAAACAGTAGTAAAATACACATCAATAACATGTATATCCAATATACCTTCATTCACTTTGCCATCCTTCTTATCCGCCAAATACTTGGGGCAGTTCCGCTTCCAGTGACCAGTCCCTTTACAGTAGAAGCACTTAGTCTCAGGCTTAGGACCAGACTTAGGTTTCTTCTCCTGAGCAGCAACTTGCTTGATGTTCTTCTTGAAGTTCCCCTTCTTCTTCCCTTTGCCCTTTTTCTTGAAAATGGTGGTCTTATTGACCATCAACACTTGATGCTCCTTCTTGATTTCTACCTCCGCAGCCTTTAGCATTGCGAAGAGCTCGGGAATCGTCTTATCCATCCCTTGCATGTTATAGTTCATCACGAAGCTCTTGTAGCTTGGTGGAAGTGACTGGAGAATTCTGTCAATGACGCTATCATCTGGAAGATTAACTCCCAGTTGAATCAAGTGATTATTATACCCAGACATCTTGAGTATATGCTCACTAACAGAACTGTTCTCCTCCATCTTGCAGCTATAGAACTTATTGGAGACTTCATATCTCTCAATCCGGGCATTTGCTTGAAATATTAAATTCAACTCCTGGAACATCTCATATGCTCCATGACTTTCAAAACGTCGTTGAAGTCCCGGTTCTAAGCCGTAAAGCATGGCACATTGAACTATCGAGTAGTCATCAGCTTTGCACTGCCAGATGTTCTTAACGTCGTCAGTTGCATCAGTAGCAGGCCTGGCACCCAACGGTGCTTCTAGAACGTAATTCTTCTGTGCAGCAATGAGGATAATCATCAAGTTATGGACCCAGTCCGTGTAATTGCTACCATCATCTTTCAACTTTGCTTTCTCAAGGAACGCATTAAAATTTAACGGAACAATGGCACGGGCCATCTATCTACAATCAACATAGACAAGCAAGATACTATCAGGTACTAAGTTCATGATAAATTTAAGTTCAATTAATCATATTACTTAAAAACTCCCACTTAGAAAGACATCCCTCTAATCCTCTAAGTGATGACATGATCCAAATCAACTAAACCATAACCGATCATCACGTGAAATGGAGTAGCTTTCAATGGTGAACATCACTATGTTGATCATATCTACTATATGATTCACGCTCGACCTTTCGGTCTCAGTGTTCCGAGGCCATATCTTCATATGCTAGGCTCATCAAGTTTAACCTGAGTATTCTGCGTGTGCAAAACTGGCTTGCACCCGTTGTAGATGGACGTAGAGCTTATCACACCCGATCATCATGTGGTGTCTGGGCACGACGAACTTTGGCAACAGTGCATACTCAGGGAGAACACTTTTATCTTGAAATTTAGTGACAGATCATCTTATAATGCTACCGTCAATCAAAGCAACATAAGATGCATAAAAGATAAACATCACATGCAATCAATATAAGTGATATGATATGGCCATCATCATCTTGTGCTTGTCATCTCCATCTTCGAAACACCGTCATGATCACCATCGTCACCGGCGCGACGCCTTGATCTCCATCGTAGTATCGTTGTCGTCTCGACAATCTTATGCTTCTACGACTATCGCTACCGCTTAGTAATAAAGTAAAGCATTACAGGGCGATTGCATTGCATACAATAAAGCGACAACCATATGGCTCCTGCCAGTTGCCGATAACTCGGTTACAACACATGATCATCTCATACAATAAAATTTAGCATGATGTCTTGACCATATCACATCACAACATGCCCTGCAAAAACAAGTTAGACGTCGTCTACTTTGTTGTTGCAAGTTTTACGTGGCTGCTACGGGCTTAGCAAGAACTGTTCTTACCTACGCATCAAAACCACAACGATAGTTTGTCAAGTTGGTGTTGTTTTAACCATCGCAAGGACCGGGCGTAGCCACACTCGGTTCAACTAAAGTTGGAGAAACTGACACCCGCCAGCCACCTATGTGCAAAGCACGTTGGTAGAACCAGTCTCGCGTAAGCGTACGCATAATGTCGGTCCGGGCCGCTTCATCCAACAATACCGCCGAACCAAAGTATGACATGCTGGTAAGCAGTATGACTTATATCGCCCATAACTCACTTGTGTTCTCCTCGTGAAAATAACATCAACGCATAAAACCTGGCTCGGATGCCACTGTTGGGGAACGTAGTAATTTCAAAAAAATTCCTACGCACACGCAAGATCATGGCGATGCATAGCAACGAGAGGGGAGAGTGTTGTCCACGTACCCTCGTAGACCGAAAGCGGAAGCGTTATAACAACGCGGTTGATGTAGTCGTACGTCTTCACGGCCCGACCGATCAAGCACCGAAACTACGGCACCTCCGAGTTCTAGCACACGTTCAGCTCGATGACGATCCCTGGACTCCGATCTAGCAAAGTGTCGGGGATGAGTTCCGTCAGCACGACGGCGTGGTGCCGATCTTGATGTTCTACCGTCGCAGGGCTTCGCCTAAGCACCGCTACAATATTATCGAGAATTATGGTGGAGGGGGGCACCGCACACGGCTAATAGATCTCAAGGATCAATTGTTGTGTCTAGAGGTGCCCCCCTGCCCCCATATATAAAGGAGCTAGGGGGAGGGGGCGGCCGGCCAGGAGGAGGCGCGCCAGGGAGGAGTCCTACTCCTACCGGGAGTAGGACTCCCTCCTTTCCTTGTCCAAGTAGGAGAGGGGGGAGGAAGGGAGAGAGGAGAGGAAGGAAAGGGGGGGCGCCGCCCCCCCTCCTCCTTGTCCAATTCGTACTAGAGGGGGAGGGGCGCGCGGCCTGCCCTGGCCGCCCCTCCTCTACTCCACTTTGGGCCCATGAGGCCCATTAACCCCCCCCCCCCGGGGGGTTCCGGTAACCCCCCGGTACTCCGTTTTAATCCGATACTTCTCCAGAACACTTCCGATGTCCGAATATAGTCGTCCAATATATAAATCTTCATGTCTCGACCATTTAGAGACTCCTCGTCATGTCCGTGATCACATCCGGGACTCCGAACAACCTTAGGTACATCAAAACATATAAACTCATAATGAAACTATAATCGTAACGTTAAGCGTGCGGACCGTGCGGGTTCGAGAACAATGTAGACATGAACGAGACATGTCTCCGGTCAATAACCAATAGCGGAAACTGGATGCTCATATTGGCTCCTACATATTCTACGAAGATCTTTATCGGTCAGACCGCATAACAACATACGGTGTTCCTTTTGTCATCGGTATGTTACTTGCCCGAGATTCAATCGTCGGTATCTCAATACCTAGTTCAATCTCGTTACCGGCAAGTCTCTTTACTCATTCCGTAATACATCATCTCACAACTAACTCATTAGTTGTAATGCTTGCAAGTCTTATGTGATGTGCATTACCGAGAGGGCCTAGAGATACCTATCCGACAATCGGAGTGACAAATCCTAATCTCGAAATACGCCAACCCAACATGTACCTTTGGAGACACCTGTAGAGCACCTTTATAATCACCCAGTTACGTTGTGACGTTTGGTAGCACACAAAGTGTTCCTCTCACAAACGGGAGTTGCATAATCTCATAGTCATAGGAACATGTATAAGTCATGAAGAAAGCAATAGCAACATACTAAACGATCGGGTGCTAAGCTAACGGAATGGGTCATGTTAATCACATCATTCTTCTAATAATGTGATCTTGTTAATCAAATGACAACTCATGTCTATGGTTAGGAAACTTAACCATCTTTGATTAACGAGCTAGTCAAGTAGAGGCATACTAGTGACACTATGTTTGTCTATGTATTCACACATGTATTATGTTTCCGGTTAATACAATTCTAGCATGAATAATAAACATTTATCATGAAATAAGGAAATAAATAATAACTTTATTATTGCCTCTAGGGCATATTTTCTTCACTACCTTATGCAAGAGTCATGGTGATCATAACCTTTCCTTTTTACACTTTTTCCTTTGGCAAGCACTTTGTGTTGGAGCGATCCGGATATGTATATCTACTTGGATGTAGGTTTTCATGAGTTATTATTGTTGACATTACCCTTGAGGTAAAATGTTGGGAGGCAAAACTATAAGCCCATATCTTTCTCTGTGTCCGATTAAAACTTTGAACCCATAAATATCACATGAGTGTTAGCAATTGTGAAAGATTAAATGATAGTTGAATATGTGGAGTTTGCTGAATCAAAGCTCTGACATAGACCCTTCCTGAAAATAAGATGAATTGCAGTTGTTTGATGATTAAGAGCACTGTTTGTTAGTTTTCAAGAACGTTTATGATCGATACTTTAACATGTGAATAGCTTGTTAATTGATCATGAAAAGTTTTACGAGATGAGCTACTGATATGACACGTATTGATGGTAGAAAAAGTGATTGAAATTATCATTGATCAAACTTGTGCACTTGCTAGCATTCACACTTCATAAATTATTTCTTTTATCATTTACCTACTCGAGGACGAGCAGGAATTAAGCTTGGGGATGCTGATATGTCTCCAACGTATCTCTAATTTATGAAGTCTTCATGCTATTATATGATCAACCTTGGATGTTTTATTATTTTATATGATTTTTGGGACTAACCTATTAACCTAGAGCCCAGTGCCAGCTTTTGTTTTCTCCTTGTTTTAGAGTATCGCAGAAACGGAAAACCAAACGGAGTCCAATTGACCTGAAACTTGACGGAGCTTATTTTTTGGACCAGAAGAAGGCCACAGAGTCAAAGAGTTGGGCCAGAAGAGTCCCGGGCTGCCCATGAGGGTGGGGGCGCGCCCACCCCCTGGGCGCGCCTCCCTACCTCGTGGATAGCCCGGAGACCCCCCTGACTTGTTCTCGACGCCAACACCTCTCATATATCCCCAAACTTCCAGAAAGAAATCTAGATCGGAAGTTCCGCCGCCGCAAGCCTCTGTAGCCACGAGAAATCAATCTAGGCCCTCTCTGGCACCCTGCCGGAGGGGGCCATCATCAACGGTGGCTATGGAGGAGGATCCTGGAGAGGCCATCATCTCCATGAAGGCCAAGGACCAGAGGGAGACCCTCCCCCCATCCAGGGGGGAGGCCATGGAGGAAGAAGCACAAGGGGGAGAACCTCTCCTCCTCTCTCTTGGTGGCACCGGAGTGCCATCGAGAGGGGAATCATTGCCGTGGTGATCGTCTTTATCAACATCAACATCACCATCCTCATCTCTTTTATGCGGTCCACTCTCCTGCACCCCGCTGTAATCCCTACTTGAACATGGTGCTTTGTGCCACATATTATGATCCAATGATGCGTTGCCATCCTATGATGTTTTGAGTAGATATCCTTTGTCTTTGGGTTGATTGATGATCTAGATTGGTACGAGTTGTATGTTTTATTTTGGTGCTGTCCTATGGTGCCCTCTGTGTCGCGCAAGCGTGAGGGATTCTCGCTATAGGGTGTTGCAATACGTTCATGATTCGCTTATAGTGGGTTGGTGAGTGACTGAAACACAAACCCGAGTAAGGGGGTTGTTGCACATGGGAATAAAGAGGACTTGATGTTTTAATGCTATGGTTGGGTTTTACCTTAATGATCTTTAGTAGTTGCGGATACTTGCTAGAGTTCCAATCATAAGTGCATATGATCCAAGTAGAGAAAGTATGTTAGCTTATGCCTCTCCCTCATATGAAATTGCAATGACGACTATCGGTCTTGTTAACAATTGCCTAGGACATTCCGCACACCGATCCATCATTATTCCACACTCGCTATTTATAATATTTAGTAATATATTCTAACTTTATGATAACAGCACCTACTTTTATGTTTTAGCTCTCCGATATCATGCAAAGTTATCCTCTTCATCCCCACAACGTAGTTTTATTTCTCGTTTCTAGTTGGAAGCAAACGTTCGGTGTACGTAGAGTCGTATCAGTGGCAGATAGGACTTGAGACAATATTGATCTTACCTTTAGCTCCTTGTGGGTTCGACACTTCATACTTATCACTTCAACCTTTGGGAATTGCTACGATGATTCCCTGCACTTGGGGATTATCATAGCTATGTGTTTGATCTCTCTCTCTCTCATGTTCTTGATTTGGCATGATTTTGATGTACGACGAGCTTTGTTACTATAGTTGGATCATATGGTGTTTCTCCCCCTCTACCTTCTTGTGATGAATTGAGTCTTGCTCTTTGAGGTTTCGTTATGTTGGATTGTGTATTGGATTTGAGAACACTTGATGTGTGATGGGTTATCTGTGGTGACAATGGGACGTTCTATTGATTCATTTGATGTGTGTTTTGGCACTCAACTCGCGGATTCCCTAGGTGACATTGGGGTAATCTATGCATAGGGGTTGATTCAGATTTTCGTCCTCCGTTCTCCGGTAGAAACTTTGGAGTGATTCTTTGTCGCACGTTGAGGGATTGCCATATGCTTTAATTATGTTATCCTTGTTGAGAGACTTTGCACTAGTAAAAGTATGAACCATAGGCCTTGTTTTCAAGCATTGCAATACCATTTTTTCTCACTTTTGTTACTTGCTACCTAGATGGTTTTATATTTTCAGATTACAAAAAACCTATATCTACTATACATACTACACTTGTATCAGCATCTCTTCCCGAAATAGTGCACATATACAATTTACCATTATATTCGGTGTGTTGGGAACACAAGAGACTCTTTGTTATTTGGTTGCAGGCTTGTTTGAGAGAGGCCATCTTCATCATACGCCTCCAACGGTTTGATAAACCTTAGGTCATCCACTTGAGAGAAATTTGCTACTGTCCTAAAAAACTGTGCGCTTGGAGGCCCAACACGAGTCTACAAAAACAAGGTTGTGTAGTAGTCATCAAACTTCGAATACGCGGCCGAGCTAGTACAATGCTGCAACAAGCGTGGTGCGCCCACCATCGTGTTCAAGCTTGACTTCGCCAAAGCCTTCGACTCCATCGCTTTGGCCCGCCCTTTGTCTGATCATGGAGGCGTGTGGGTTCCCTTCCGCCTGGTGCGATTGGATGGATCTGATCTTCCAGTCCTCGAGGGCAGTCGTCCTCCTGAACGGGATACTAGGGAGGTGGTTTGTGGTGCGGAAGGGGCTGCGTCAGGGCGACCCCCTCTTCCCCTACCTTTTCCTCCTGGTTGTCGATGTTCTCCAACGCTTGATCTGGGGGATAGTGCTCTCCAGCACCCTCTGATCGACGAGGCTCCCCCGGTGGTGCTCTAGTATGCGGACGACACGCTGATCATCATGCGAGCGGACCCTGCAGCATCGGCCAGGCTCCGGGCCATTCTGGATCTATTCGCAGCGGCCACGGGGCTCGTACTCAACTACACCAAGAGCACCCTCGTCCCCATGCACGTTGACGCAGGGGCCCTCCTTGTGATTGTGGCGTCCTTCCAGTGCGTCATCGTCTCCATCCCCCAAAACTATATCGGGCCGCCCTCTCCTGCGACAAGCTCAAGCTGGACGACTTCACGACTATGATCGCCAAGGTGGACCGCTACCTGGCAGAGTGGCGGGCGCGACTACTGTCCCTGGCTGGCCGCCTGGTGCTGATCAACGCGGTGCTCGACTCCATCCCGACATACGCTATGGCGGCCATGCGGCTGCTGCCGGTGGTGTTTGCGACGCTCGACAAGCTATGACGCACATTTCTGTGGAACGTCGCCGACCGGGCCTCTGGAGCGCAGTACCTGGTCGCATGGGATCGTGCGTGCCGGTCTAAGGCGAAAGGCGGGCTTGGGAACTCTTCAAAATGCTCCACTAACTGCACGCTGAAGCTCCGTCGAGGTGGGCATCCTGGGTTTGGACCCAACTGGCGAGCGTTCGTTCCTGGCGACTGGCCTCTCACCTCTCGGCGGTGACCACTGGAGTGCCCTCAAGCAGCCGATACCGACATACCGTTGTTAGACTAAGTATATATTAGATATACGTGTTGTAACATAATTGTATTTGTACGGTTTTCTTTTATAAATATATGACAGTCGTACCCACCAAGGATATCGAGCATTGTTCCAAACGCTAATATGTTTAACATGATATCAGACGACGCGTTCGATCCGCGCCGTGCTTCCGCCTCCTCTGTCGCCGCCGCGTTGGCCTCCGCCGCCGTGCCGCCTCCGTCAACCCTGGCGATGGAATCGCCGTTCATGGCATCGACCCCGCACGCCTGGGCTCGTCCGGCTGCATCGGGCTCGCGTCCTCCAGCGCCCCGATCGCCCACGATCCATCCATCGCTTGCCAATAATGCATCGGTCTCGCGTGATGCTTCTCTTGCAGCGAACTCTACACAACAGCCCTACGGCGTGCATGCATCAGGTCCCCGCGATGCGTTCTACACAGCAAACTACAGCTCCAACGCGCCGCTGTCCCGTGATGCGTCTCTCGCGCCGCAGCTCCATGGCGCCTCTGCGCAACTGCCCTACGGCGGGCCTCCGTCTCGCGATGCGCCGCCGGCTCCAGGCCCCCGTGGTGCCCCCGTCCAGGTGCCCTACGGCGGGCCGTATCCCGTACCGTACGTCGCGCCGTCGCTGGTGCCGTATGCTTCGTCCTCCGCAGTGCCCTACGAGACGCCGTATGGCGCGCCCTACGCCGCTCATGTGCCGTCCGTCACGCCGCCCCTACAGCCCTACGGTGTATCTCCTACGGCGCCCTACGGTCATCACCAACACTACCGTGCGCCTCCGTCGGCCGATGCGCTGATCCCATACAGTGCTCCTCCGACGTACGACTCGCATCTCTCCGCATCGGTGGCTGAACCAGGACCATTTCATTTCGCTCATCTGGTGACCGTGAAACTCTCTGCCGATAACTATCTCCTGTGGCGCGCTCAAGTGTTGCCGCTGATGCGTAGTCACTATCTTGAGGGGTATGTTGACGGTACTCTCCCGTGTCCTCCGGCCATGGTTCCGGTGCCCTCGGCTGCTAGTGGTTCTGTCATGGTGTCCAACCCTGCTCATCATCGGTGGATTGCTCAGGATCAGGCTATTCTGGGTGCCATTCAGTCCTCGCTCACTCCCTCCGTGGCCAGCATGGTGGTCTTTGCCGCGACGTCAAGGGACGCATGGGCCACGCTCGACTCCAGTTTCTCCTCACAGTCACTGGCTCGTTCTTCTGCCATCCGTAATCAGCTGGGTGAGGTCAAGAAAAATGATCTCTCCGTCACGGCCTTCTTCAACAAGGTCAAAACCCTGGCTGATACACTGTCATCCATTGGGAAGCCTCTCCGTGATGAGGAGTTCACTTCATTCATTCTCAATGGGCTTGATGAGGACTATAATTCTTTCGTTGAAAACATCAATGGACGTGACACGCCGATGCCGCCTCGCGATCTCTATGCACGCCTCCTCAACACCGAACAGAGGCTCTCTGCTCGCTGCTCCGTTGGCGTCTACACGGAGGGTCCTTCTGCGAACGCCGCTCTCCACGGGGGCGCCCACGGTGCCAAGCAGAAAGCGCCGCCGACCTCGGGCAACCAGCCCCGTCCGCCCGCTCCACCTCCGACGGCTGGCCGCAAGCGGCTCCACTGCGAGGCATGTGGTGGTGGGGTTGAGTGTCAACTCTGTGGCATTGAGGGGCACTTGGCGTCTCGCTGCCATCGTCGCTTTAAACGAGATTTTCTTGGCATTGGGAACAATGGGAAGGGCAATGAGAAGCAAGCTGCTCTCGCTACACCGGATCCCGGGTTCACTCCTTCATACTCGGTGGATCCTGCCTGGTACATGGACACGGGCGCTACGGACCATTTGACGAGCCAGCTTGACAAGCTGGCCACTCGCCAGCCCTACACCGGTCACGATCAGGTCCGCACGGCCAATGGATCAGGTATGCCCATCTCACATGTTGGTTAGGCATCTCTCCTTTCACGTACCACTAAAACCTTGCGTCTGCTTGATGTCCTTTGTGTTCCTTCAGTCACACGTAGTTTACTCTCGGTTCCTAAATTAACTCGTGACAACAATGTGTTTGTTGAGTTTCACCCTTTCCATTTTTTTGTTAAGGACCGGGACACGAGGGACGTTCTTCTTAGTGGTCGAGCTCGCGACGGCTTATACGCGCTTGATGTGCCACGAGTCTCTCAAGTTTTCAGTGGTGTTCGGGTGTCATCGTCGCAGTGGCACTCTCGCCTTGGCCACCCCGCTACTCCCATTGTGCGCCATGTGCTTCATCGTCATCGTCTTCCTGTTGAGTCGAGTAATAAGAAGTTTCTAGTGTGTGATGCCTGTCAACAAGGCAAGAGTCATCAGTTGCCTTTTTCTGTATCAAGTCGTGTTGTCACGGCTCCTCTTGAACTTGTGTTTTCAGACGTGTGGGGCTATGCCCAAACTTCTGTTAGTAGTCGCAACTATTATGTCAGTTTCATCGATGCTTTCAGTCGCTTTACTTGGATTTATCTTATTAAGCGCAAATCTGATGTGTTTCATGTCTTTATGCAATTTCAAGCACATGTTGAACGATTGCTTAAGCACAAAATTATTCATGTTCAGTCAGACTAGGGGGGTGAGTATCGTAACCTTAACACCTTCTTTCAGAAGCTTGGCATCTCACACCATGTGTCTTGTCCTCATACACATCAGCAGAATGGTGCAGCTGAACGCAAGCACCGTCACATAGTTGAAACTGGCCTGACACTTCTTGCACATGCCTCTGTCCCGTTTCGGTTCTGGAGCGATGCTTTTGTTACTGCCTGTTTTTTGATAAACAGGATTCCCACACGACGTCTTCACATGAAGTCTCCGCTAGAAGTGTTGCTTAATGAAACTCCAGATTACTCCCTCCTCAAAGTGTTCGGCTGTGCGTGTTGGCCGCATCTTCGTCCGTACAATAAGCATAAACTTGAGTATCGATCCAAACAATGTGTGTTTCTTGGGTACAGTCCTCTCCACAAAGGTTACAAGTGTCTTCACATTCCGACAAATCGTGTTTACATTTCTCGTGATGTTGTGTTTGATGAGACTGTCTTTCCGTTTTCCACGCTCACATCACCCATAGATACTCCTGTCACCGAGTTGCACTCTTTTCCAGTTTTGCCTGATCAATTTGTGGATGCTGCATATTCTCCTCTGTTGTTGCCTAACCATGGTGCAGGGACTGGACGAGGCGCTCGACTTGAGCTTCTGGATGATGATACGGCCACACCTGCGCCAGCTGCTGCTACGCCGGACGAGGCGCTCGACGAGGCTGCCCCCGTCACTACCCTGCCTGACCCCGACGTCGATCACGCATGCATGTCCCATGCACGTGGATCCGACGGGGTGCCTGAGTCGCCTGGGCCAGCGGCCTCGCTGTCGCCTGGGCCGGCCGAACCTGCGGAGCTGTCGGCCGGGCCGACTGGACCCGCGGCGCTATCCCCTGGGCCGGGGGCCTCACAGGTCACCGAGTCTTCGTCGCCTGGTCCGTCGACGCCGGTCACGCCCGGTCTGTCTTCGCCGACCCTGACCGTGCCACCGGATGCACTTGTTGACTCGCCCGCCGGCGCGTCCTCCTCGCCGCTGATGGACAGCGGCTCCTCTGATGTGGCAGCTCCAGCGCCATCTCCTTCTGTCGTTCTGCGTCCCCATACTCGCAGCAAAAGTGGCATCTTCCAACCGAAGAAGCGCACTGACGGCACTGTCGCGTGGCTTGCGGCCTGTGTGGCGCATGTTGAGGCTGACCCTACGACTGAACCATGACATTTTTTAGCAGCGCTTGGCATCCCACATTGGCGTGCTGCGATGGAGCAGGAGATTCATGCTCTTCAAAGAAACAACACTTGGCGTCTTGTTCCACCTCCATATGGTGTCAATATCATTGACTCTAAATGGGTATTCAAGGTGAAGAAACATGCTGACGGCTCCATTGAGAGGTACAAGGCATGCTTGGTTGCGAAGGGATTCAAACAACGGGACGGCATTGATTACGAAGACACATTCAATCCTGTTATTAAACCAACTACTATTCGTGTTCTTCTCTCTTTGGCTGTTACTCGCGGATGGTCGCTTCGACAGCTTGACGTTCAGAATGCCTTTCTCCATGGACTTCTGGAAGAAGAGGTTTATATGCGTCAGCCGCCAGGTTTTGTTGATCCTGCTCAGCCACATCATTTGTGTCGCCTTGTCAAAGCTCTCTATGGTTTGAAGCAGGCCCCGCGTGCATGGCATGCCCGTCTTGGCGCTGCTCTTCGTGCACATGGGTTTGTTCCTTCTACAGCAGACACGTATCTGTTTATTCTTCAGCGACCTGAGGTGACTATGTACATTCTGGTCTATGTTGATGACATCATCCTTGTCAGTTCGTCTGCTTCTGCTACGGATAGGCTTGTGTCCTCTCTTGGTGCTGAGTTTGCTGTTAAGGATCTTGGGAGACTGCATTATTTTCTAGGCCTAGAGGTTCTTCATTCTGATAATGGCTTGACTCTTACTCAGAAGAAGTACTCTCAGGATCTCCTGCGTCGTGCAGGTATGTTGTAGTGCAAGTCTGCTACGACTCCCATGTCTGCCACATACAAACTGACAGCTCTTGCTGGTGACTTGCTCTCTCCTGAGGATGCCACTGAGTACCGCAGCATTGTGGGTGGACTGCAGTACTTGCTCATTACTCGACCAGACATATCATTTGCAGTTAACCGTGTGTGTCAGTATCTTCATGCACCACGTGATTCTCACTGGTCAGCTGTTAAGCGCATCTTGCGCTATGTTCGTCACACTGGTTCATATGGTCTCCATCTTCAGCCTGCACGTTCTGGACTGATCTCAGCATTTTCTGATGCCGATTGGGCTGGTAGTCCTGATGATCGGCTATCCACGAGGGGACATGTTGTGTTCTTTGGGCCTAACTTGATCGCCTGGCAAGCTCGCAAGCAAGCTACGGTGTCTCGGAGTAGTACCGAAGCTGAGTACAAAGCTATTGCTAATGTCATAGCTGAGATCATGTGTGTGCAGTCATTGCTTCGAGAGTTGAAGGTCTCCCCAACTCAGCCGCCTGTTCTTTGGTGTGATAACATCGGTGCCACATACCTTTCATCCAATCCAGTATTTCATGCCCGAACGAAGCACATCGAAGTTGACTATCATTTTGTGAGGGAACGTGTTGCTCAGAAGCTCCTTCAGATTAAGTTTGTTTCTTCTAAGGATCAGCTTGCGGATATTTTCACTAAACCCTTGCCCTTGCCGTCTTTTGAAGGATGTCGTCGCAATCTTAACCTTCTGAGTGTTTCAGGACATAGTTAAGATTGAGGGAGGGTGTTAGACTAAGTATATATTAAATATACGTGTTATAACATAACTGTATTTGTACGGCTCCCTCTTATAAATATATGACAGCCGTACCCACCAAGGGTATCGAGCATTGTTCCAAACCCTAATATGTTTAACAACCGTGCTCTCATGCGCGTGCACTTGGGCAATAGGCGGAAGACTTCGTTCTGGCACGACGGGTGGCTCCCCTATGGCCCGCTCGGGTGTGCCTTCCCTGCCCTGTTCACCCACGCCGTCTCCTTGGAGGTCACGGAGGCCCGGCGCCGCGGCGTGCAAGACCTACTCGTCCCCCGCCTTACCCCGATTGCCGCTACGGATTGTGCCATCATCCAAAACCTCGTAGGGGATGGCACGGGAGCCGCGCTGCCGGATGGGCGGCTCGCTGCTCTTTGTTCTAACTCCAAGGGCAAGTTCTCCGCCCATGCGGCGTACGCGCTCGTCTGCTTTGGAGGAGTGGAGGTGCCCAATGCTGGCTTCCTCTGGGCCTCCCTGGCCCCCTCCTACTACGGAAGACCATCCTCGCGGTGGCGGAGGCAGGGTGTCCATGCTGCGTGGCGGAGTTGGAGACTGCCGATCATCTCATCTTCGAATGCTCGTTCGCGCGGCTGTTCTGGGGAAGTGACGGCCTGTCGCCGGAGGGTGTCATGGTCAGGTCACGTCATCTCTTTGATGCTTCCCCCGCGGTTGGTGCTGCATCGCCGTCGGCTTCGTTCTCCTGTGCTGCTGGCGTCTTTGGAAGAGGCGCAACACCGTTGTGTTCAGGGAGGGCTCGCCGTCCCTGGCAGCCACCCTAAAGGACTGCCGTGACGACGCTATTCTAAAAATGGATTATTTATTGGTTAAATAAAGTGTTGTTTATTTCTGTACATGCATGTGTGCCTACGTGGTCATGCAAGACTTTATATCCTATTGCAATCCTGGTCTCACATCAATACATGCCTTTTCGTTTGTGTACATTATGCTTCTATATGCATCTAACGTGTCAGCATGAAAGTTCAATATTGTTGGTATAAATATTTTTACATGTTATGTAAGAACCTTTAAATCCCAACCATCGTTATTCTAATCAAACCGCTTAATAACGATTAGAATGTGTGGACGAACGTGATGGCTTGTTTAACTCTTGTTTTAGTTATGCAATAGATTTCTATTTTCAAAAATGGAGTTTACCAAATTTTTCATGAGTAAATGTTCTTCTAGATGTGGTATTTCTCTGGTGATTTTTTTCAGTTGAGCCCTCGCTTGTCGTATCGGTCTGAATTTCCTTTTTTCGATGTGAAAAGAGGTATGCATATCCTCATATGCCAATCGTTCACTAATTAGGTTAAATTCCTTCTGTCTGTGCTCATCCCACGTACGTACACCATTTTCATTCCACGGCTGTAAAAGTTCTTCAACTAATGGCCTTAGGTACACATCAATGTCGTTGCCGGGTTGCTTAGGGCCTTGGATGAGAACTGGCATCATAATGAACTTCCGCTTCATGCACATCCAAGGAGGAAGGTTATACATACATAGCGTCACGGGCCAGGTGCTGTGATTACTGCTCTGCTCCCCGAAAGGATTAATGCCATCCACGCTTAAAGCAAACCATACGTTCCTTGGGTCCTTTGGAAACTCAGCCCAGTACTTTCTCTCGATTTTTCTCCACTGCGACCCGTCAGCGGGTGCTCTCAACTTCCCGTCTTTCTTACGGTCCTCACTGTGCCATCGCATCAACTTGGCATGCTCTCTGTTTCTGAACAGACGTTTCAACCGTTGGTATTATAGGAGCATACCACATCACCTTTACAGGAACCCTCTTCCTGGGGGGCTCGCCGTCAACATCACCAGGGTCATCTCGTCTGATCTTATACCGCAATGCACCGCATACCGGGCATGCGTACAGATTCTTGTACGCACCGCGGTAGAGGATGCAGGCATTAGGGCATGCATGTATCTTCTGCACCTCCAATCCTAGAGGGCATACGACCTTGTTTGCTGCGTATGTACTGTCGGGAAATTCGTTATCCTTTGGAAGCTTCTTCTTCAATATTTTCAGTAGCTTCTCAAATCCTTTGTCAGGCACAACATTCTCTGCCTTCCACTGCAGCAATTCCAGTACGGTACCGAGCTTTGTGTTGCCATCTTCGCAATTGGGGTACAACCCTTTTTTTTTATCCTCTAACATGCGATCGAACTTCAGCTTCTCCTTTTGACTTTCGCATTGTGTCCTTGCATCGACAATGACCCGGCAGAGATCATCATCACCGGGCACATCGTCTGGTTCCTCTTGATCTTCAGCAGCTTCACCCGTTGCAGCATCATTGGGCACATCGTCTGGTTCCTCTTGATTTTCACCAGCTCCCCCCGTTGCAGCATCACCGTATTCAGGGGGCACATAGTTTTCATCGTACTCTTTTTCTTCGCCGTCTTCCATCATAACCCCTATTTCTCCGTGCCTCGTCCAAACATTATAGTGTGGCATGAAACCCTTATAAAGCAGGTGGGCGTGAAGGATTTTCCGGTCATAGTAAGACATCGTATTCCCACATTTAGGGCATGGACAAAACATAAAACCATTCTGCTTGTTTTCCTCAGCCGCTTCGAGAAACTCATGCACGCCCTTAATGTACTCGGAGGTGTGTCTGTCACCGTACATCCATTGCCGGTTCATCTGCGTGCATTATATATAATTAAGTGTGTCAAAAACCATTACGGAACATCTTGAATAGATAATTAAGTGACCAAATTAATAGAAGTTCATCATCACATTAAAACCAAAGTACATACATAGTTCTCATCTAACAACATCTAGCTCTCCAGAGCATCTAATTAATTAAACCATACATTGGAACTATGTAAAACATTTCAATGCGAAAACAAATGCGATCATAATCGCAACCAAGGTAACAATTGATCCAACGGCATAATGATACCAAGCCTCAGTATGAATGGCATATTTTCTAATCTTTCTAATCTTCAAGTGCATTGCATCCATCTTGATCTTGTGATCATCGACGACATCAACAACATGCAACTCCAATATCATCTTCTCCTCCTCAATTTTTTTTTATTTTTTCCTTCAAGAAATTGTTTTCTTCTTCAACTAAATTTAACCTCTTGACAATAGGGTCAGTTGGAATTTCCGGTTCACATACCTCCTATATAAATAAAATCTATGTCACGTTGGTCGGCATAATTTTCATAAACAATAAATGAACCAGTAGTTATAAAGATAATATATACCACGTCCAAATCATAGACAGGACGAGGGCCGACGGGGGCGAATACCAAAACCATCGCACTATATAATAACAAGCAATAAAATAGTAAGAAAATTAGACAAGTATCTATCTAAAGCAAGAATTTTTTTTCTTTCAGAAAGAAGATAAGAACAAGAGGCTCACCACGGTGGTGCCGGCGACGAGATCGGCGCGGGCGATCGACGGCCGTGAAGACGGGAATGGGACGTGATGGGCCGCTAAACCTAGACAAATCTCGAGGAAAATGGAGCTTTGAGGTCGAGCTTCGAGAGGAGAAAGCTTAACTAGTGTGGCTCGGGCATTTCATCGAACACCTCATGTGCATAGGAGGTGAGCTAGAGCACTACAAAGCCCCCCCCCCATCGCCGGCCAGAGAAAAACAGAGCACTGGAGTGCTCTGCTCGCGGGCGAGGGTATATATAGGCACCTCATTGGTCCCGGTTCGTGGCATGAACCGGGACTAAAGGGCAGCCTGTGGTCCCGGTTCAAGCCACCAACCGGGACCAATGGTGGTGGGCCAGGAGCCAGGTCCATTGGTGCTGGTTCGTCCCACCAACCAGGACCAAAAGGTCCAGACGAACCGGGACCAATGGCCCACGTGGCCCGGCTGGCCCCCTGGGCTCACGAACCGGGACCAATGCCAACATGGGTTCCGGTTCTGGACTGAACCGGGACTAATGGGCTGACCAGGCCTGAACCAAAGCCCCCTTTTCTACTAGTGCTAACAGGTTGAGATATCCAATATATCTTAATGTTCTGCTTTGACATTTCAAACCAAATGCATAGAATTGCATCAAACAAAAGAGTCGATCATAATATCCCCAAATTTCACCAAGCTAATGTTTTTACCTACTCCATCTAAAAATGAATTAATTGCACAAAACTACCACATTTGTAGCTACATTTGCAGAAAACCACCTACTCGGTAATTCGTTGCAGAAATCACCGTGTTTCTAGTAAACTTTTTGAAGAAAGGATTGATCGAGAAATTTCGTGTTTTAAGCACATTTATGACTGATGGGGCCAGGTCATCATAGCCGACTTGGCGCCCTCTGACACGACGCACGGGCACCGTTGCGACGATGACCTGCTCCATCTCCCTCTGTTGCCCCGTTGGAGCGCCTTCGTGATCTCGACATACTCCATTGACGCCGCCTCGACTGAGTTCTCCCGCCACCAGCGATATCTGCCTCAATTTTCCTCTGCCGCTACCAGCTGTACATGCTCCTTCTTCCCTCTGCCACCCCTGGTTGTGCTTCCTTCAAATAGTGGGTGTGATTTCCTCCGATGGTGTCGTTGTCTTCCGATGGATCAAAATGACATCAACGAGGACGCCATGGACAGAGTGACTTTGCAGCATGAACACATCGCCAGACAAGGATCGTGCTCCCATCCATTCATAGTCGTGCTTCCTTTTGTCGACGACGAGCACCATGACATTCCATGCAGCTGGCAGTTGAGGCGATGACGCCATAATCTGAGCAGGAGGATGAAGAGGTGGCTCGGGGCATATGGTAGATTCAACACCAACAGGGCATTTCCTTACATGAATTTCAAGTAGTTGAAATGAGAATAAGTGGAGCCTTTCTTGCCGTGGGATCGATTAAGAGATGTACGGCTTAGGATCAAACTGATGGGAGGAAATTATCATACTCCTTTGTAAAGTGTTTCCTTTATATCACAACCCTTCAATGCGTTAAGGAAGATTCTACAAATGTGTTTACATGATAATACACTAGAAACCATTGTTAAAATATTATTTAAACATAACATTTTAGAGATTTCTAAGAAGATATTTATAACTTTATTAAAATATACACGAATGAATAAACATGTACACGATAACACAAATATATAGAAATGCACTCTATAGTTTATGCAACTATTATCAAGAAGTAACTTGAAAATAGCTTTTGTTACAACACACAATTTAAATTTAGTCAGAACAAGTTTTTGATGATATACATTACAATAATAATTCAATAAGAGAACACTGTAATTAATGGTTAACAACATCGTTATGTGGTTTGACCTAAAAAATGGTAATGTGCTTACCTATGTCAACTAAATAATATAAATTATACTCATTATTATTGTAAAGAAGTACATGTGTTTAGTATAAAAAAAATTCTAATCTACCTCGGGTCGGAAGTTTGTTTGGACTAACCGCTCGCGGTCACCATGGGCCGAGCCCATGTCGATGGTCTCCAACGTGCCATCGTACAAGAACTAGGGACGCAAGAGGTCTGGATCTACTGAGGGACGAGACAGTGGAGGGGGATATCGAGAAAGACACACGACACCGCGAAGGAACGAAGGAAAGTAAGGAGGAAACGCAATGTAGCGACGGCTATCAATGAGCACAAAAGGGGAAACCAAGCCAAAGAAAGATTTTGACCATCAAGCAAGGCGAAGATGCGACCTAAGAGAGACCAATGGGCCAAGCCAATTTTGACGGCCCGCTTGGAACATTTTTTTCTAATAAAATTAAAAGGTGTCACCTTTTCTCAATCCGACCAGCCAGCCGCCAGGCGTGCGCTAGCTACTCCGGCATGTCATCCGCAACCCAGCCTGTGTAGTGTGTTCATTCATGGCTGGCTGGTGTGTTTGTGTATTGTGTTCGATACTGTTATGTAATTCATTTATGAACTGAAGCTTTTGTTCATCATAAGCAGAGACATAAAATAAACAAACCCCCAACTAATATTTCTCGCTTTATCTCTAATGAGACAAGAAACATAAAACTCTAGAATATCTAAAGAGAGAATGTCAAACATATCACTTTAGACCCCAACTAAAATTCCAACTGCAGTACTTTTAGCGAGAAGCCATCTCGAAGAGAAGACTTCTTGTGGGCTAAGGGCGGCAAGTTGCAATTGACTAAATGTTTCTTTCTAAGATTCATTGTATACAATAACATCGTGATGGGTATCTCTAATGAGTTGTCCCACGGCTTTAAGCTTGTCGGATCTATTAAGATTCCTAATATTCCAAAATAGGCCTACTACCATTATGAAAGTTTAGTTATCCACAACTTCCTGAGACAACCTCAGACCAGGTGGCCCATGAGAGATCTTGCTCACTAATGGGAGAACATCCCAGCACATCAGTTTCATCTAGTTGATTCTACAATAATATCTATATATGAGGAAGAAAAATTCAGGATGAGAATCATAAAAAACTTAATAGCCTATTGTTCTCAACCATCTTGATGGATTGGGTATTATGAGCAATAGTGTCATCAGCATCTCCTAAGTTTAGACCAGCTTATTAGCTTTATCAAGGAAGATTTGATCATTAAAAGCAGAAAAGGATTTACTATTTTTTTATTTGACTACCTTTAGGTATCTCCAAGTCTTTAGCTTTTTTTAGATCTTGAGCCTCCTGCATGGCAGTTCTACACATTGTTTTCTTAACTTCTAAAAAAACACAATGGTGTTGAACATGTTGACCAACGCCAAGAATAGTACATCTTTTATCTACCCCATGGGCTCGCCAAGTGAATCCAATTTACGCATATCCTTTTCACTCCAACTGTCCACTAGTGCCGCCACCATCTCCGAACCTCGCCCGGTGTCGCCACTCGTCGGCGTTGATAACCCACAAGTATAGGGCATCGCAACAGTTTTTGAGGGAAGAGTATTCAACCCAACTTTATTGATTCCACACAAGGGGGGCCAACGAATATTTGCAAGTATTAGCAGTTGAGTTGTCAATTCAATCACACCTGAAGAACTAAATATCTGCAGCAGAGTGATCGGTAGCACAGTAGTATGGTAATTTCATAGCAGTGGTAACAATATCAGTAGCAAGGGTAACAGTAATAGTAACAGTTTTGTAGTGATTGTAACTGCAACAAAAGCAATAGTAACTTAGCAAAGTTCAATATAAAAAACTTGTAGGCATTGGATCAGTGATGGATAATTATGTTGGATAACATTCATCTTGTAACAGCTATAACATAGGGCGACACAGAACTAGCTTCAATTCATCTATGAATGTAGGCATGTAATCCGTATATATTTATACGTGCTTGCGATAATAGCTTGCATGACATCTTCTGTGCTACCCTTCCGTGGCAGCAGGGTCAATAAGGAAATCTAAGAGATATTAAGGCCTCCATTTAATAGAGAACCAGAAGAAAGAATTGGCACTTAGTAAATACATGAACTCCTCAAACTACGGTAATCATCGAAAAGAATCACAATTATTGTCATCTTGGGGTATGCGGATCATAACACGTAATAGGTGCGTATAACCTGCAAGATAGGATCAAGAACACAAATATATTCATGAAAACATAAAGGGTTCAGATATGAAATCATGACACTCGGACCCTAGTGACAAGCATTAAGCATAGCAAAGTCATAGCAACATCAGTCTTAGAACATAGTGGATAATAGGGATCAAGCCCTAACAAAACTAGCTCGATTACATGATAAATCTCATCCAACACATCACCGTCCAGCAAGTCTACGAAGGAATTACTCACATCCGGTGGTGAGCATCATGAAATTGGTGATGGAGGAAGGTTGATGATGACGACGGCGTCGAATCCCCCTCTCCGGATCCTAGAACGGACTCCAGATCAGCCCTCCCGATGAAGAACAAGAGGTGGTGGTGGCTCTATATCGTAAAACGCAATGAGTCCTTATCTCTGATTTTTTTTGGACGAATAGGTACTTATGGAGTTGTAGATAGGGTTACAGGAGCTCTGGGGGAGGGTGGCGCGCCCCCCGGGCTTGTGGTGCCCCGGTGGCCCCCCTCTGGTGTTTCTCTTCGCCAATATTTTTTATATATTCTGAAATAATTCTTCGTAAGTTTTCAGCTCCATCCGAGAACTTTTATTTCTGCACAAAAATAACACCATGACAATTCTGCTGAAAACAGCATCAGTCCGGGTTAGTTCCATTCATATCATGCAAATTAGAGTCTAAAACAAGAGCAAAATTGTTTGAAAAAGTATATGCGTTTGGGATGTATCGGCCGCCGGGCGCCACCTACGGACCTCACCCGGCGTCGCCGCTCGTCGCAGCCGCTGCCACCTCTGGGTGACCAGGTGAGATCCCCTCCCCTCGCGCCGTTTTTCTTCCCCTCCCCATGTTGGTTGAGTAGTGTAGTTAGAATTCGATTGAGTAGTGTAGCTAGAACCTTTTTTAGTGTTGAATATGTTTTAATGTAAAATCGGATAATAGTCTTGTGCGTTGATTGATTAGTAGCTAAGTTCTGATTATAGTTAGTAGCTAGAATTTGATTTAGTACTGTACGATCCGGTTGCACACTTGGTACATAGAATCCGGTTGTGGTAATGTGCAAAATGATATGTTTTTTTTTCTAGAATGGCGCATCCACCACCATGTGTAATATGCAAGTCAAAGTGCGCCCTCTGCCTTGCAACTGGTGATCTGTTCGGCATCTACTTCGAGCGGTGCTTTGTTTCTTCGGTGGTAACAAAAAACCTTATATGATAGGATTCTTTTTTTTGTTATAACCATTAATGTTGTGTGTGTTTCTGTTTATTGTTACATGGATCGCCCCATGTAATGTGAAGTTGGAATTCAATGAGCTGATCAAAGACACCGTGGTCTTCGAGGCCTCCGGGGGGGCCCTACACTTTGGAGGTCGAGAAAGGACCAAAGATGACCCAGCTGGGAGGAGATGAATGAGATCGTTTCCTCACCCACAATCATCTCAATAAGGGTGAATTGATCACCTTCTTCTTAAGAGTACAAGGACCCAGGCTGACTGTTATCTATGATGCCGTCTTTGACCAAAGAAATGCAGTTGAACGATGATGAGACCAACAACCTCTTGGACAAACTTCCGTCACGTGGTCACTACGTCGGGGTGCCATTCATCACCCGTCGGGCACAGAAGAGGTTAAGAAATACGCTGACCTCAACAGATTGAGTGTCCCTTTCAAGTCGGGGAACAAGTACTGCTGAAACTACAACCTCATGTACAGTAATCGATGGCAAACAGGCCTTGTGCAAAGCTGGCATACAAATTCTTTGGTCCCTTTAAGATCACTAACAAGGTTGGTAATTTGGCTTACAGACTGGAGTTACCAGAAGACAGCAGAATACATCCAGCCTCCCACGTCTCGTAACTAAAGCCCTTTACACCAAACTACTCCCTGGTGTTCTCAGAGTTGCCAAGCAAAGTTGATTTGACGACAGTCGACACTACATTGGTGGCGATCTTGGACCGACGGATGATGAAGCGGGGCAATGCTCCGGTGGTCCAGCTCCACGTGCAATGGGACAGACCATCATCGGTAACAACATGGGAAGACTACGAAGTGCTCCGTCGAAACTTTCCAGCAGCCTCAATCTGGGAGCAAGAAGATCCGAGCGAGGATGCTCGTTCTGAAGACGGGGATAGTGCGCAAAGTGTTTTTTACCGGAGCCGGGAGCTACCGGTGATCTTTCCACCAATGAGGTGCTTCCACATCTAAAGTTGTGGGACCATGTGTATGTGTATATGAAAGTATTCATTACAAAAAATCTCTTGTATTTCTGATTTAAGTCTAGTCAATGTCAGAATGATGCAGTACCTTTTAACAGGAATGGTACGCATGCATGCATGCATGCAGAATCTCTCCTCTCTCACACACACACACAAATCCATCCATTTTATCTTTGTTTAAAATTTTAGATGGACAATATCTCTCACATAATTTTCTATTATTGAAATATTTTATATATTCAAATTCCTGAACATGTGATATGTAGAACAAGACCAATTTTGAATATATTTAAACTAGTTTAAGTTTTTCTATTTCAACCGTATCAAAATTTGAATTTCACTTATTTCCAATTTACTTATCCAAAATAATTGGAATCGATTTTGAAACTAGTGAAATATTTTTTGAAATAAGTGAAATCAGTTTTCTGAAACTAGTTTGTTCAAACATGTCAAACTGATTATTTCAAAACATTTTGGTAATGAATGAAATAAGTTTAATGAAATGAGTGAAGTCAGTTCTTTTGAAATGAATGAAATCAGTTTTATATTGAAACGATTGAAACCACTTTTCTAAATATAGTTTTCTTTGTGAGTTTCATATTTCAGCTTATGAAACTGTTTCTTTACTCCATTATGTGTTTTTCTGAAACTAATGAAATCTATCTTTTGTAATGAGTGTAATCAATTTTTTGAAACAAGTGAAATATAGTATTTCAATTGAGCGACTGTAATGTCTTTTCTGAAATGAGTGAAATGAGTTATTTGAAAAAGTGAAATATGTCTTTTTGGTGTGAAACGACTTTTTCAATGTGTGAAACTGATATTTCTGCTGAGTGAAATATGTTTCAATATTTGTTTCAAAATATGTTTTCTCAACTGAGAGAAATATGTTTTCACAATTGAGCGAAATCATTTTCTTCATTGAGTGAAATATGTTTCTTCAGATGAGTGAAACTGGTTTTTTGAACATAAAGAAATTAGTTTTTTAATGATTGAAATCAACTTTCTGAAATTAATGAAACTAGTATTTTGAAACGACTAAAATTTGTGTTTTCTAATGCGTGAAAATATGTTCTCTGAACTGAGAGTGAGATATGTTCTTCCCAACCGAGTGAAATTATTTTTCTTAAATGAGTGACATCACTTTCTTCCGATGAGTGAAAGCAGCTATATTTGAAATAGATGAGATACGTAAAAACAGTTAATTTCAAAAAAGGTGAAATATGTTTTCTCAAATGAGTGAAATATGTTTTGTCAAACAAGTAAAATATGCGTCTTAAAATAAGTGAAACGAATGCTTACAAAAGGTGAAATTATTATTTTGAAATTTGCAAAACAGGAGCAAACACTTTTATGAAATAGCAATACAATCTTATTTTATAAAAGTGATGCCAAAGAAAATTGAAATATATAAATTAAAAGTAGTTTAAATATATCCAACATTGATCTTATTCTAGAGGTCTTGTCAACATGATTTCAAATATATAAAAAGTTTCAAAAATAGACATTTGCTTTAAAATATATCAGTCATTCAAAATATATGGACGAAATAAAGTGCATGTCATTTATGTGGGAAGAGAGAATCATGCATGTCCCGTCCGTTTCTCCATTCCAACTCTCTCTCTCTCTCTCTCTCTCTCTCTCTCTCTCCTGACAAAGTTGCATGGCATGCATGTATTTGGTCAGATGTGTCAGGATGTGCCATTTGTATTTAGATAGTATAAGAGGTGTGATATATACTCTGACAGAATGCACGAATCTTGACGAAACTATCCGGACGGCGGATGGTGTGCCGGTACCTCCCGCCACCGGTAAAATTACTTATTCGGGGATAGTGTCACACCAGCCATGCAAGAGCAGACTGGGTGACTGCCGAGTAGGCCCAGAGCCTAGAGTGGGTGTGTAAGTTCTACGTAACTGGCCGCTGGGTTCCAGTAGCAGCGTGCGCGTGTGAGTGGCCAAGAGCCGAGCAAGTCCTGTACTTAAATCCTGAGATAGATCACGAGGAGGACAGACTGTAAGAAATGAACTAATCCCTTTCTCTCGTTCCTCACCCTCTTCTCCAAGTATCTCACCTACCCTCATCCGTTTTGAGGACCACCGTTTTTTCAGGCTCAGCGTGTGCTTCAACAGCCCATCTGCACGACGATGACTAGGGGAGGTCACCATGGCCACGCGCGACGGAGAAGCACCGGATGCTTCGACCGGCAAGCCAGGCGGGGGCGACCAGAGATTGCCAGAGCTGCGACCAGCAAGCCAGAGGATGGAGACGCGGTGACCATGCGCTGGACCTGGCCGACGTGAAGCTACAACCATTGTGGAATTCATGCATGCGCATATTTATCTCCGTCCACTTTAACTTGCCTTTTTTTCTACTCCGTGAATTATAAGAAATCAAGTTGAATTTATACCATGCGCTCCTATCGACGACACTGCAGCAGCATGGGAAAAACAAGAACACATGCAGTTGATTAAAAGAAAAGGCAACATAGTTCCACCGAAAGACCATCAGAGTTCTATTTATTTCAGCTGCAAAAGAATGACTTGAAGGACCTCGTTATCTCGAAACAAAAGAAACAACAGAAAAACTTTCTGGTGACAGTTCAATTTATACTAGCATCCATGCATGCCGTGTTAGATCCCTTCACAAAGGTGAGTTTCGCCAGATAACTACTTTCGGCGAAATCGTGTAGGCTACGGTGAGGCCGAGCCCCTTCATTCTCGGTGCCGCCTGCACCTTTATTAACCATATTTCTGCAAGCGCTAGAGTCCTGCGAACAAAGCATATATTTTATCGGCAAGGATTGATGACATATTTCACAATGAAATGTTACGGACGATGGGATCCACACAAACCTGCAGAAGTTGGAGCATTTGCTCCTCGATGGTACCGCGCATAGCCAGGGTCTCAACATTTATTGGACGGGTTGCACCCATTCTATGCGCGCGACTAATAACCTGTTCCTCCATACTAATAATCAGAGAAAAGAGGACCATCCGTCAATACCGGTCGGTCATACACAATTTGATAGCTAACAAGACATATCCCCCAAAAGGGTGGTTAACTCAAGTGCCAAATACCAGTAAGAACAGAAATTACCCTACGGCTGACAGATGTAAAGCGGGAGAACATGGTAATAAAGTTTGCATAGAATTTGGTAGTCAATTTTCATTTCTACGTTTATTTGCATCCCAGCAAAAACATATGTACATATTCTATTTTGGTGCAGGCCCAAAAATGACAGTATTTCAGTAATTGAGCAATCAGGGTACCTCCTATCCCATATGGGTTCCATCAGAAAAACATGATTCACAAAACTCAAATCAAGGCCCAGTGCTGCAGTGCCATCCATCAGTAAAGCCATGCATGTTGGATCCTCTTTAAACTTCGTCAATGCGCTTCTCTGAAAAGAATTGTGGCAACACAAAGATCAGTCACAAAATGTTTTGAGATATGCCAATGATTTACCATATTTTCCCTAATTAGACAGCCAAATTTGTTCCATTGTAAAAAGGAGGACGTGCAGGCCATCAGGGTAGTGGAAGGGAATGGGAGACACTAGATAGGAAGGGACAGGGATGAGAACAAGATGGGGAGACGTGGTATACATGATCACCAGTAAGGTCCACCAAGCCAAAAAAATTGCCATATCCCAGTTCAATAAAAATGTTGCCTTTTTTTAGGATAAAAATGTTGCCTTTTTGGGGAAAGATGAGCACGCTGTAGCAAATACACCTAGTAACCTAGTTACCTAGATATGTGTTACATTACAGGTAGACAGAAGAAAGAAGAATGACACATACCTTAGTGCCTAAAGGCATGGGACTGTACATTCCGGCATATGTTATTCCAGCAATAGTCAGCTGAACAGAAGGAGATCATTAACCAACTAATTCATACTCTTATAATTCATACTCTTAAGAAAAGACAAGTATGGGCATTACAATTTACCTGCTGCTCAATAACATGAATATGCTCCAGAAACTGAGAGAATATAATTACTTTGTCAGGCAATATCTGTGGTAACCTGGTCTGCAGGTTATTATCATCTTGATAAGACGATGTAGTAGCAGGACCAGCACCAATGGTTATGTTAGTCGAGTGCACATGTTTCATGTTAGCTTCTCGCAAACTTCTCAACTTGTCCATCAAGTAAGCAACTTTGCTGCTAGTCGTTGACTGCCAATCTGGATCCCAGTCATCCTGCATAAAATGGAGAAAATAAATACTCCGACAACAAAGTGTCTGAAGAAATTGCATGGCATCACATAGCTCTGAGTACAGACCTGCTTATATGAAGGCTGCAATTCAATTAGATCCTTTGGGACTGGCCATTTTGGGTTTGGATTTTCTGGACGTGCACGAGTTTCGGGAGACTGCATCTCGTAGTTGTTCCCACATTCTATGCATTTCTCACTATCCAAAGCTACACAATCATGGCACAGCAGATGCCGACAAGGTGTTATAACAGGTAAGCGGCACCAATCTCGACACCTGAAGAAAGCAATATGAATGTTTCAGCGAGTCAGATTATCTGATTGATAGATAATATGCTTTAGTTATTATTAAACACTTCTATACCTGATACAATCGGTGCCATTTAAAAGAGCAAATCTTATGGATTGATATTCCTCTGAAGAAGGATCAAGACCCCCCTGCATCAACTCATCCATAGTTTCTTGTATATCATGACCAGCCTCTGCTACTTTAATATGCCCAGCAACACAGCAAGACAACCGGACATTTCTTATAGTAGTAGTACGAAATTTCCACTGCTTGGGATTCAGAAGTGATTCAACATGGGAAGGGTCATTCCAATCAGCCATCAGTATATTCCGGCGAATAGTAACAACCAGTTCATTGTAACTTTTCGCATGCCCTTCACTGAAGTCTACAAATGTTATTCTTTTTATGCAAGGAGGGATGTTTTTGAGATCTGCTTTTCTTGCACTAATCATGGACCTCCGAAGTAGCTCCACAAGACGAATGCGCCCCTCTTCCATTTGAGCCTCAAAGGGCCTATGAATTCCAGACTCCCATGAGTGGTAGTTTTCACCATAAGCTTCTTCATGAAGAAACTTGAGCATGGGGTGAAGATGAGCAACCTGACTAGTTGGTGTGTTCGGTGTAGGCGTACCAGTTAAAATCCACCTGTTTGAAGCAACCAAAGAAACAGCCATCTGCAATTTGTTTGTCAGGGCAAGACTGGAACCTAAAGTGTGTCCTTCATCTAATATTACCCTAAACCAATGGATCTGCTTTAAAACACTTTTCTTACTTGGTCCCCATTCTGCGCTTAATCTGCTAAATGTGGTTATGACAATGTCATAGTCCCAAGCAAGGATGTGAGCAGGCGGCCTCTTGTGATCTCCCCATGCATAAACATTAAGTGTATCCGAAGAAACATGACGTTGTATTTGTGTTGTCCAGTGATCAATCAAATTAGCAGGCACAACTATCAAGGTCGCCCTAGATAAATATAACCTCACTAAATCCAGCGGTTTTTCAAGAGCAATTCCAAGCGCAGCCGAGTCGAAGGCCAAATCATCAAGCATAGATGGATAATACCACCGAGTTACACCTTGCTCAATCTTCCTCACAAGGCCGAATGCTTGAAATAACTTGAAATATGGGCGGGCACCCTTGCCTGTGGTTGCCCGTGCATCTAGAACTGGACGTGTCAAACCAACTGATTCCATCTCGAGATGTTTCCTGAGAGGAAGTTGTGCCAACCACAATAAAGCCTTCTTGGTTTCAGAGTTGATCAAAGAAATATTATCTTTCAATATGTTTGCAAAAAATGATACATTCTGCTCATTTCCCGGCAACTCGTCTTTCTTGTAAAATCCTGGCAAATAGGTTATCTTTGTCTTGAAATCCCAGGATTCCTCTGAAGCAGTGCATGTCATCCGTGCAGCATCGGCATTCATACTGCAAAACCAAGCCGTAGTAGAATCGAGAACAGTTCCATCTGATAACCTCCGCCACTTTCTGCAAGCATCACACTGAACCCATGTCTCACTTAACTCGGACACGGTGCCTCTCTTCCTTTTACTGCCAACTGAATCTTTGCTGTAAGCATCCATGAGGTTTTTCCTGACACTTTTCAAGTTTTTGGTGACCTTTAGTACTTGAGTAGCTGGCGTTGGATGTGGATTGCATGATTCTGGTGACTTCTCACTTGAAACATGCATGTTGACCGGCGATAGACCAGGGTCTACTAACCTGCCTCTCTTCCTTGATGATCTTGTACTGGGAACAGAGTCACCATTATGAGATAGCTCACTTGAACATGGATCTTCTTGAACAACGTTCTTCCCCATGAGCCTTTTTGATTGAGAGAAATTGTTTGAACAGTTGCTGGTGTTGAATTCATAGTATCCATACTTTTTATCTGGTTTATGAGTGCACCACTTTATATCCACCCCTCTTGGAGGTTCCGCTAACGTTCCATGTGTTTTGAGAATAAGAGACAATGCAGTCACTGTCTTCCCTAATCCAGGTTCGTCACAGAACATACCTCCACAGAAATCGTTTATGGTTGGAGCAATCCCAGTGAATATTTCACCAGAGGAAACATTTATGAAGAAAGGAAAGCCATCCTCAGTGCAGAAATTCTTGCAGAGAGGATGCGCTAAGGGCTCAGGGTTTTGCTCTCGCCTCAACATCCATTCGACAGCCGCCTCTTGATGAGGAAAAAGCTTAAGCTTCATGCAAGGCATAATAGAGGCAGCAAGAGTCCTTATGTGATGACAAGTAGCTGCCGCTCTTATCAAATCCCCGGGTTTAAGGCGAATCAGCACCTTATTCAATATATCATCAGGGATAGACCAGATACCTATTTCATCCGATATAACATCTGGTACTATTGTTGTTATCTGCATCCCCTTCTCCACCCTAACACTGGGGAGAACTTTGAAGATTTCATGCAGGTCAAATGACTTGTCGTTATTCGATACAGATGATATCTGATGAAGCTCGCAGCCAAGGACATGACAGTCAGTGCAGCTCCAAATATACTGGTCATCAGGATGTGGATTGTCATGAGAAGTCCAGTCAAAAGCAACTAAAGCATTCCTAGCATCCCAGTTGCAACTGCAAAAGAACATTGCCTTAGACTAGGAGTTAAGCGGCATCAATAGGAGGATTGCTGAAATAGTAAAACGAACCTACTCAAAGAGCTGCTGTACTAACCAACTCATGTGCATCATCAGATAGCTAAAATTAAATGCAGTAACCATATGGGGTTACGAAGCTACCTTCACTAATTTTTGAAATGCTGCGGGGACAAACCCACAAGCTTCTTATTAATTTTGAGTCAAATCATGGTGATCTATCAACATCTGAATTGCAAATCACAACTTCAGATGCAAGCAAAGTGCGTTACTGACAGATTACTGACTAGGAAGTACCAAATGCAGAGAACACAGGAGGACCAAATTTCTCACGCTTCAGATTACAGTTGCAGTAACCCGAGTTACACAAGGCAGCGAGCTAATAGTAGTAACAGTGGTAAACTGATCGCACAATGCAGAGAACCAACAGTAGCAGTACCAAATTCCACGCGTCAGAACCCTGTAACCGCGACCAATCCCCACTAAAATGACAAAATCCTGCCTGCCACACACCCCCAGCAGGCTCTACACATTGCCCCGGAAGGGCGGGCAAGTGCAGCCCTGGATCCGAAGAAGGCGATCGTGCCAATTTAATTTAAATTCCACCGGGCAGAGTCAGGGGAAACAAATGCAGAGGAAGGGGGGACGGCGCTGACCTGAGGTGCTTGAACACGGCGGCCGCGGCGGAGGAGCGCGAGCGCGGGAACTTCCACCCGGACCAGGCGGCGACGGGCAGGTACACGTCGACGAGCACCACAACCCTGACCTCCTCCGCCTCCTCCTGCCCCCTCCTGGCCACCACCCGGAGCACCCTGCCCTCCACCTCGACGCAGCGCGCGGCGACGAGCGCCCTGAGCTGGCGCACGACGCTGGTGCCCCCGCCGCCGGTGGCCCGCCACCTGAGCGACCCCCGCGGGGCGAGGCCCGGGCGCGCGCCCGCCGCGCCCTCGGGGAGCGGCGCGAGCGGCGCGGCGCCGCATGCGGAGAGCGAGCAGGGGGCGAGCGGGCGGAGGGACTTGGCGTCGGAGGACGGGACCGAGACCACCACGCGCAGGTACCCGCCCAGCTTCCGGTGCGCCGGCGCGGCGTCCCCGCCGCCCGCGGCCACGACCACGGCCATGGCGGGCGATCGGTCAGTTTGGGGGGAGTGGATGCTAGGGTTAGCGGGGGGCTAGTGTTCTCCCATTGGGGGAGTCCGGGGGTGCCACGGGTCGCCGCCGCGGCGGATCGCGCGGGAATTTCGGCCTGATTTGGAGTTCGGGGCGGAGGCGGGGCGGCGAGGTGGGAGAGGGAACGGCGGCAGGAGATCAGGGGAGGGAGGCGTGGCGTAACGACCGGGAGACCCACGCGGGGCGGAGGTGGGATGGGTAAAGTCTCTTCGCGGTTGAGCCTTGAGCGGATCGGATCGGATCGGATCGGGTGTGCCCGTGTGGCGATGACGGGTTGGGACGGTAAGTTTGCGGGTGGGCTGCTGGCAGAGGGTTCGGGCCGGGCTCGGTGCCGATACGTGGGCTGGGTGGGCAGGTGATGTGTGTTGGTATCGGTTACGACGACGAGGTCCAGCGTTTCCTCTCCGGCCCGTTCTATGACCCAGCAGCCCACGCCACGGTTTCCTTTAAAAAACACCCGGATTTCTCAAAAACAACTGCCTGAAAGAACACCCCGAGCCCCCGACCACAACTCCGATTCTCATTTCGCTCAAACAATATGAAAAAAGACATTACCGAAAGGGAAAAAATCACTCTCCGTATTGCTGAAATGTGAGTTTCGTGCCTCGACGTCTGAATCGGGCATTTTGGTTCCTCGAGTGTCAAAATCATTAGATTTGTTCTTCTTCTTTTTTGCAAATGAGATGTGTTTGGCACATGTGAAACTAAAGCCAGCAATTTTTCAACTACAAAAAGAAAAGACGATAATTTTATTAGAATTTTATTAAAACACTTCGAAAAACTGGGAAAATGCATAAACATTTTAGAAATTGTACCGAAATCGTGAGGGTTTTAAATTTTTACATGAAATTGTACCATGGTTTTATATGAAATTGTCTGGATTTTATGTAATTTAGAATTCAAGGATTATTTTCTAAAGGCTTCTATAGAATATTTATGCACTTATACATTTATGTGTTTGGTTTTAGTATTATTTTTACTCACCTGGTAATATGTGAGAAGCCATCTCATAGTGTCATTAAATTCTTCTTTTAGTGAGGTGAGGAACCAAAGGGAGACGGTTTCAGTACATGAGGGACCAAGAATATTCACTTTTCAAGTTAAAATACTAAACTTTGACTTTTGAAACAACAGAAGGATCCTTATAAAATTCACACATATTTGCTTGCCATGTTAGAGATGGTCTTAACCAATCTGCGGCGAAGGCGCTCAAAACTCTGTGGGGCGGAACAAGAGCGAGCTAGTACACCAACAAAAAAGACCCCCGCGTCGCCTAGCTCGGGCGACACGGGGGAACCTAGCGCCGCCGCCACAAAGCTCTCCTCCCCCCACTCCTCCGCATCGCCGCTGCCGGAGGGGCCGCCGGAGAAGCCCGCGCGTGCCCCAGGGAGGGTGGCGGCGGGGCGTTTTCTCCTCTTCCGCGGCGTAGCGCGCGCGGCGGTTGCATCTTCCTGGCGGCGCGGGCGGCTGGCGGGGTTGCGGGGACGGCGTTCGCACGGGGAGCGGCTGGATCCTGGCCGGGCTTGGCCGGATCTGGCTTCTGCGACCTCGGTGGCTGCGGCGGAGTGGCGCGCGACGCGTCCACGGGCGGCGCTCGGCGGCTCCATGGAGGGGTTGTTGGCGCCGGCGAGGGGCTGCGGCGGGCGGTGTGCATCGACGATGTGGTGCTTGGCAGCTCCATGGTGGAGCTGTGAGCTCTTGCGGGCATCGAGGGTTGGCATCCGGGGCGGCGGCCCGGGAAGGTGGTTGACGTGTCGGCGGTTGTGGAGTTCGTGCGGGCGACGCAGCGGCCGTGGTGTGCTGGTGGTGGGAGGCTCGTCCTGCTTGTCTAGGCAGCTCGGCGACGGCGGTTCTTCGGCAAGCCACAACTCCGGTGGCTCGGGCTGTGGCGTCTGCGTGCTGCGTGGTCTTTGGACCACCAGATCTGGCCGGTGGGAGGATGCAGGGTGGTAGTCTGCCCTTCCCTGCCCGGAGGACGTGCATCAGTCTTCGTGCTGGTGGTTTGCCGTGGTTGACTCGACAGCAAGGCGTGGTGGTGGTCCCTGCACGGTCATGGCGCTGTGGTTGTGCAGGGGTGCGCGGGTTAGTGGAGTTGCTTGCATGAGAGTGGTGGTGTTGATGATCCGAGCGAAAGCTTGGCCGGTTCTTGCTGGCTGGCGGCGGCGGCGCCCGTGGGCGAAGCTTTCTTCCTTGGAGGCGCCGTCGAGGTGATTTGGGCATCCTTCACTCTCAGGTCAAGATCTTCGGGCGAAAGTCATGATCCTGGTTGGATTAGGCGGCGGCAACGTCTTCAACGTCGTATTCCTTCTTGGGGGCGCCGTCTTGAAGATCTTGGTCCCATTTGTGATTCCTGCAGGCTGGATGTGCACTACATTGCGGTCGGCAGGTGCCCGACCGGCGATGAGGTGATGTTGCGTTGCGACGTGTGTGGCAACGACGATGGTGGCGAGGAGAGCCGGGTCGCAACTTGTCCTTCTGATGCCGAAGGTCCGGTGCGCCAATGGGTGTGCCTATGTTGGCTTCTGGCTATGACAGAGAAGTCGGAGCTGCGGGCGGTGGGGCCACTGCGGCAACGATGACTCCATGAGGGTGGTTTTCAACGAGCGGTGCTCTTTGGGTGTTGCGCTGGACTAGGTCGGTGCGAGGCTTGTAACTTTCTCCTGTGATGCTCGTCGGCAAAATCGGAGCTGCCATGTCCTCGATGTTGCGGTCGACTATTTGGCGTTGCTTTGTTGTTCGGTGCTATCTCTCGACGGTTGTGTCGTTGGTTGTGTCGTGATTTTGTTGGTAGCCAGGTCGTTCATGTGTGCCCTTTGTAGGGTTTGTAATTTAGGTTTTCGTCCGGTTTTCCTCTAATTAACCGGACAACTCTCTTCTTCTTAATCAATGAAAATGGTAAATCTTTTGCCTTGTTTTAAAAAAAAACAATCTGCGGCAAGTTTTGCACCTGCGGAACTCAATTAAAAAATTATGTAATAAAAAACAAAAACCATCATTATTTTAGGATTTTTTTAAAGTATATGTTCTAAATAAACTCGGCCACATTTCTAAATTGGTACTAAAATTTGGAGATGTCACAAAGATAGATCATACCATGACTTTACAAAAAGGTTTCTGAAATTTATGCAATCGGAAATTCAAAGAAAGTTTTGACGGACTCTCTAGAATATTTATTAACTTTCACCATTTTTCTATGTATTTTTCTAATATGTTTTTTACTCACTAGACTGCAAAGTGTGAGAAGCATTGTCATGTTCTCATTACGAACTACTTTAAGAACTACTTTTTCCCGACATTTATCCTTAATTGTATCATCAGTTTCACGTGGCTACCATGTGCTAGAAGCGTTGTCATGCCCTCATTAAAAACTACATTTAGAGTGCAGAGGAATCAAAGCTAGACAGTTTTGATATATCAAGGATAAAAATTGTCTGTTTTTGAAATTTAGAGTAGCAAACTTCGACTTTGAAACAACTGAACGATAGTAAATGGCATTTCTCCTTCTAAGAATACTAACCATATCACACCTCTTCTTTGTGATCCATTTTGAGAAGTCTCCCCTCCTCTGAGGCGACTCAGGGGCGAATCCTAGCCCCCTGCGCCTCGTCCCTTCTTCCCAACCCGTCTCTATGCCGTCGCCAGAGGTGTTCATCGGCACGGTTGCGTGCCACCGGTGAAGGTGACGGCGAGGATCCTAGGGGCTCCACCCCGTGTGGAGAGCCTCGGCTTCCGGGGTGGGAACCGGGGTGGTGGCCCGCAACGCGGCCTATGCAGCGGGTGGTGACGGCGGGTGCAGGTGGGCCACTTCCCCCGGTCGTGTGGGTAGCGTGGAGACGGTCGGCAGCACGGCGGCAACACCGAAGGCGGCGCCTTGTGGTGTTGTTTCCCTTGATGGAAGTTTCGGTGAAGTTTCCCTCCCGGGAGCTCAGGTGAAAGCCTCGGATCCCCTATTCCGGATGACGACGAAATCGTAGTTGCTTGATCCTTCCCGAAGGCACCTTTCCGGGATTGCTCAAGTTGTGGTGGAGTTGGCGGCAGTGCAATGACGACGTGAGTTGGTCTGGCTTCATCTTCGTTAATCTACTCGGTTCCAGGTGCGAATTGTCCCTACCATTGGTGCGAGGGGATCAATGTCCTTCTATGTGCTGGTGGTATGCCTTGGGCGTTGGTGATTCCTATCCTTGACCGATGTATCGTGCTACTCATTTCGTCTTCTCTGTGGTTCAACATCTTCATTCGACAACCCACGTCCGGTGTTCTGTCTCGCCGCCACCGGCGATGGTGGTTGGGTGGTCGGGCTCCTGTTGATTTCGGGTCTGCTCCTGTTGCCTCTCCTTAGGCAGCTTGGACACCTTGATTTGGGTTATAGGGGAACCACTCTGCCGGCATCCGGTGCGGCACCCATCGAGCACGAGTGAAAGAGTAATGGCCCATTGCAGCGGTGGAGACAAATCTTTGTTGCCCATGCTTGACCTTTGGTGGCAGTCAACGAACACAATACTCACACGGTGGTGCCCTCCTCCGATGGCCTTAGTAGGTTAGCTGGTGTAGGCGTAGTGGCGGTTGTTGGCAATGACACGGTTTGTTCTCGGCCGTTGTTGGTGTTGCCTTCGAGTTGTTCTACTTTGTCCCTAATATCTCCTTTTTTTTTTTTGCTTTTCCCTATTCTCTTTGTATGTTGTTACCCTATAATCCTGGCTGGTAGATGGTTTTGCTAGGTTTGAGCTCTTTTCGGACTCGGCAGACGCCTTATCTCTAGGAAAACCATTCACACAATTTTGTGTGGATTGGGACAAAGTAAAGCATGCCAAGTTACTGGAAACCCATGAACGCATTTATTTATTACGTTTACACGCATTGCAAATAGTACAACAAACTTAAGACGTCATACGAAAAACCATGGATACCTGCATACAGCTCAACAACGAACAAATAACAAGACGCTTTTCACCTAAAAGACAGACAAGATGAGAAGACATATAGGACGTGTGGTGATAATTTACGTACGCACGTAGGCTTTTACCGTGCAATCAAAGCGCCGAAATGAAGCACACGGTAAATCACGTACGCAAGCTTTTTTTTACGTGCCTTTAATGTGCGTGTTACGCTTGGCGCACGTACGTGTTCGTGGCCTACTTCGGCTGGAACTTGGACCTGATGCTCTCCACCACGCCGCCGTCTGTCTGCAGCGCCCGGGCCAGCACGTCCGTCGGCACCCCCGGCGCCGCGGCGAACATCGCCTCGCCGAGCCTCTGCGTGCCAGGGAGCTGGCTGTCGAACGCCGAGATCGCCACGGCGGGCGCCTCGCCGACGCTGCGCTCGTAGTGCATCATGCCGCGCGGGAACACGAAGACCCCGCCCTTGGGCACGCCCCGGGTGATGTGCCTGCCGGCGGTCGTGACGAAGCCCACCTCCAGGTTTCCCTCGGCGACGAAGAGGATCTCGGTGGCGCGTGGGTGCGAGTGCGGCGGGTTCGTGCCGCCCCACGGCGCGTAGTCGACCCGGGACATGGACAGGCCGAGGGTGTTAAGCCCCGGGAGCCTCTCCACGTCCGCCGCGGTCACCACGGAGCCCATCGGGTTGCCGCCGCCGTACACATCGGCCGCGCTCGCCAGCCCGCCATAGAAGAAGTCATCCGCCGCCACGTTCTCCGCAGGCTTGCACGGGTACCCGTTCACCCTCAGCGCTGCACACACATATGAAACATGACACAGACGCATGCATTCCGGTCAATGGTCGATCATGCATGCACAACGAAATGAGAATTGGCCAGTCACTCACGTCCCTGGAGGGAGATGTAGTCGGCGACGCAGAGGTCCTGGAGCATGTCGGGGTCGCCGGCGAGCGTTGACGGCGCCGCAGCGAGTGCCAGGAGGGCGGCGCAGGCGGCGAGGAGGACAGCACAAAGCTTTGCCATGATTAGTAGTTAACCTTGTTGGTCCTTGGGCCTGGAACGCTAGCTTGCTGGTTGCTCGTGAGCTAGCTAATTAGATGATTAACTTTGGGCTTGGTGAAGAGGGGGAGCTTGGGAGGTGGTATTTATAAATTTGAACGTAGTTGGTTAAGGCGCGTGAACGATGGGTCTATCTGTCATGTCTCATGTGATCAGTACAGTTAATTACCAATCAAGTGTCAGAAGGGGAAGGCTTAAGGTTTGGGTTGGTGGAGCTAGCTACTAGCATAGGTAGTGCTTAATACTTCCTTTTCAGGGCAAACAGTGTTGTTTGTCACGTGAACTGACGGTGCAAACCATATCGTACGTACTCCCTCCGTTTTTATTTAGTCCGCATATTAGCTTTGGTCAAAGTCAAGCTTTGTAAACTTTGATTAAGTTTATAAACAAAAAATATTAACATATACAAAATAAAATCAATACCACTAGATTCATTATTGAATGTACTTTCACATTATATAGATTTGTTATGGTAAATCTTTATATATTTTTCTAGAAATTTGGTCAAACTTTGTAAAGTTTGACTTCAGTCAAACCTAATATGCAGACTAAATAAAAACGGAGGGAGTACAAACTATCCATGCAAAACTGTCACGCATGCATGCATCTTATACACAAGTGTCAGCATGGCACACCTCTTTAGTTATACTCAATTCACATGCATGTCTCTTTCTTTTTATTATATGATGACGTGCACGCTATATTCGTGTGCACGTTCACATGTGTATTTTGTGTACAGGTCTGTTCGCCTAAACGCAAAGTTGTTAAAACAGAAATTTTGGGCTGAAGCGGCACCCACAAAGTTGTTATATGCCTTTGCATCACCATAATATAAACAACCTCGTAACCTATATATTTCGAGAACGTGAAGGTTCGGTATGAAGCTCGCTCAAAATTCCAACCGTCAGTGCACGAGGGAAGTTTCAGCTTCCTCCTCCTCGCGCCACGACCGAATTTTCAAGTTGTGCGGCCTACGATGCATCATAGGCGAGCAACCACCTGGCCATTAATCCATCAGATTTCCGTGGCGGCCCATCGGATGGACACCACGCAACATCATTTCCTGCCTTGCATGTGAGCAGACCGGAAGGCGACTTAGCACGGCAAAGTTTCTCATTGGGAAGCGTGCCCCTTGATGGCGCCCGTAGTGGCCTATAGAAGGCTGCCACCCCTCCCTTCTCTACCCTACTCGAACCGACCCGCCGGTGCCTCCCAATCCCCTCTCTTCCCCCACTCCAAGCCACCTTGACGCCTTGGTGTACCAGTACGAGCTGCCCCTCACCTTCAGCTTTGGGGATGATGAATCCCAGCCGGGTGAACTGTATCTCATGTTGCCGCATTGGGACCTATACGATATAGTATTGGACCTCCTCATGGCGACGGAAGAGGACCCCGTAACCGCGCCCTTCTCCATCCTCACGCCTGTGGCAGAGGATCCGGTTGTCGAGGAAGAATTCTAGGCCATACAGGCCCTTGTTGAAGCATTCATCAACGCCCCTGACAAAGCGCCCATGCCCAATCCTTTCACCGCAATCGTCGTGGCTGCAAGTAGTTTAGTTTATTAATTTAGTTTTGTGAACATAAAATCACTTACTCCCTCCGTTCCAAAATATAGCGCGTCCTCGGTTTCCGTGCTTCAACTTTGACCATTAATTTAACCAACGAGACCGACTGCGGCGGGCGGAAAAATTATACCAATGAGTTCGTATTCAAAAAAAGTTTTCAATTATATAATTTTTGATCCCGCCGCAGTCGGTCTCGTCAGTTAAATTTATGGTCAAAGTTGAACCTCGAAAAGCGTGGGCGCGCTATATTTTGGAACGGAGGGAGTACCAATTTTTCTCCTCCTATGTAAGAAGTTTGTAATGGAGTATTAGCTTAAATTAATGTTTTAAATCCATTCAATTGAGGGTTTTACTATTGAGTTGATGCAACAAGAAAGCAAAAAAAGATAGAGGCGTCCATTTCTGTGACTGCATTTGCACACAAGCCCAGTAGCCTCCTTATCCATATGAAGCGCGCTCCATATATGATGGATGGCGATCACAACTATGTCGACTCCGCTAGAGTTGCTATAAGAAGTCAAGCTTGTTGCGTATATGTAAGTTTTTAGTGTGTGGTGTACAACATTAATTTACGGTTCACGTTCAAACTATGATTTTTTTTGTTCTGTGTTTTTTTTCTTCTTTTGCGTTCAAATTTGTAAAGACGTAACATTGTGTTATTAGTTTTCTGACTTTGTGTTGTTCAATACTAAGCAAATATATCAAACTTATAGGAAATAACTTACAATGTGAAGTTACACAAATCCTCTTTGTAAAAGTCCATAGGTGTGACATTACTAATACTTTTCCTAAACACTGCATATATTAACTAGTACAAAAGATTACAATCGGTTGTTACAAATTTTGTCATGCATGACCGGACATCCCCATATAACAACCCAGTACCCCTATGACTTAAATAAAACCTAGCAATCTCACAGGCCACCTTGTTATTCTCTCGGTTGATCTTCTATATAGTGCATTTAGGACTTGGAGCAAGAACTCCTAACGCTTCGTTCTTCAGGTCAACGAGAGTCAGTCCATCTCGGACATTAGTAGACAAGTTATTTTTATGAACCAGCAGGGAGTCTTCAGAACAGAAAACTTATGCATAGTAACCAGAATGTACAATCCTACAATACAAAGCCCGGTTCTCTGCTTCCTCCATAGATGCGCAGCATGGCAAGAAGTCCCAAAATGGGAGGAGCACTACTCCATCACGATCTCTTATTACCACGCCAACGGTAGTGAAATTCTAAATTTGACCAAACACATAGAAAAAATATCATCCACAATACCAAATCATTTGCCATATATTTTCAAAATATAAATTGGATATCATATATATGATACTTTTATCTATACAGTTTGTTAAACTTAAAGAAAACTTTAAATTCCCCCTCCGGTTTTAATACAATGTCACTATTAAAAATGCAATTTCCATCTATACAATGCCATTATCTCTTCCTGAGAAGAATTGATTAGATTTTCGCCTTGTACGATGATGTTTATTGATGCAAACATTGCATGCAGTCATAGAGAAAGAGGCACTACATGCGACATGTTTAATTAGCCCGAAATTAAAATATGTCGAAGAAATTAAACGTGCGGAGGCACCACTATCTCTTCCTGGTTTGGCTTGGGAGTGGACGGTGAGTGCGAGGAGAAATGGACAAGATACATGCCGCGGAGATGGAAGCGTTCGCGACGGCCTCTTGCTTTTCCGAACGAAAAAATTCGATGACGTGGCTGGTCTTACTTGCTCTAAGATTCGTGTTGGATCAAACGGTCCATGGTATGTTCGATCCCAACAGCTAAAAAATCTGATGTAAGATTTTCGGCCAGGAGGGCGGCGCAGGCGGCGACGAGGACGGCGCAGAGCTTGGCCATGATTAGTAGTTAGTCTGCTTGGTCCTTGGACTTGGCTCGATTGCTAGCTAATTACGTAGATGAGAGGAACTTTCGGCTTGGTGAAGAGGGGGTGCCTGGGATGTGATGGTAGGAGGTTAAGTCCTAATGAAGGCGCGTGAACGATGGGTCTATCTGTCATGTCTCATCCGATCAGTATACTTAATGACCAATCAAGTGTGAGGTAGAAGAAGAGGAGGCTACGTACATACGTACGAGCTTGATAGATCGTTTGGGTTGGTGGAGTTTGTTAGCCGATGTACCTACTACGTACGTACTACGTGGGAGGTGCGACGGTGAGCAGTGCTTAATACTTCCTTTTCATGACAAACAGCGTTGCTTGTCACTTCTTTTGACGGTGCAAACCATATCGTACGTACCAACTATCCATGCAAGGTGAGCGAAACGAGCGGTGTAAGGGAGAGGAAAGTATGCCAACGGCTCCCGTACGGACAGGCGCTCAGGGCGACCAAGGCGATGCGGGCGGCGATCCCGCGCCAGCCTCCGTCTCCGGTGACCACGCCACGCGCACCCGCGCCAAGGGGGGCGAGTGGACCGCGGTCCGTGCGATGACGGGCAGGAAGCAGGGCTCCTCAATCCCGTGTGAGCGGGGCTGGTCGGGGACACTACTAGAAAAAACACTACCAATAGCGTGGTTTTTTTTATACCAGTAGCGTGGGTTTCCGCTACTGCTACGGCGCTACAGCTAATTTTTAGCAGTAGCGTGTTTTTTACCCCGCGCTACGTTTAAAAAGTTAGTAGTAGCGCGTGTACACCCGCGCTACTACCAACCTAAAACCCACGCCACTACTAACCTAACTACTAGTAGCCCTCACTTTTGACCCACGCTACAAGTAACAATTTAGGAATTAAAAAAAATAAAAATTAGATGTAGTATTCATGAATGGTAATACGTCCAGTGCAAACAAAACCAGCATCACAGAACCATCTCAAGATCCATTTAACATCAGACACAATATCACAGAACCATCTCAAGATCCATTTAACATCAGACACACACAACCATCATCGTAAGGTGGGTACCTTCCCTAGTGGTCTACCACCAACCTAAACAGACCACTTCTCTAGATGTATCTACAAGGCTCAGAGTTCAGATGCTGGTGGACACAAATCCTCCCTCCCTCGGAGTTCATAAATTATTTCTTTTATCATTCCCCTACTCGAGGACGAGTAGGAATTAAGCTTGGGGATGCTGATACGTCTCCAACATATCTATAATTTATGAAGTATTCATGCCATTATTTTATCATTCTTGGGGTGTTCTACAATCATTTTATGGCAACTTTATATATTTTTTTGGGACTAACCTATTGACCCAGTGCCCAGTGCCAGTTGCTGTTTTTTGCTTGTTTTTTACATCGCAGGAAATCAATATCAAATGGAGTCTAAACGCAACAGAATTTTGCGGAGATTTTTTCTGGACCAGAAGGAACCCAATGGGCCTGAGATGCACCTGGGGGGTGCATCGAGGGGGGCACAACCCACCAGGGCGCGCGAGGGCCCCCTGGCGCGCCCAGGTGGGTTGTGCCCACCTCGGTGGCCTCCCACACCCCCTCTTTGCACTATAAATTCCCAAATATTCCGAAACCCTTCGGGGTAGCCCTAGATCAGATGTTCCGCTGCCGCAAGGCCTATGTATCCACGAGATCCAATCTAGGCCCTGTTTCGGCACCCTGCCGGAGGGGGGAATCATCATTGGTGGCAATCTTCATCATCCCGGCAGCCACCACAATATGAGGAGGGAGTAGTCCACCCTCGGGGCCGAGGGTTTGTACCAGTAGCTATGTGTTTGATCTCTCTCTCTCTCTCTCTCTCTTGATCTATATCATGGGCTTTGTTAATATAGTCGAATCATATGATGTTTCTCCCCTCTATACTCTTGTTATGATGAATTGAATCTTTACCCTTCAAAGTTTTGTCTTGTCGGATTGAATATTCAGAGATGAGGACACATGATATATGTCTTGCAATATGAATACTTGAGGTGACAATGAGGTATCCTATTGATTCACTTGATATGTGTTAGGGCATTCAACTCGCGGATTCCCGCGGTGATATTGGGGTAATCTATGCATAGGGGTTGATGCACGTTTTTCTTTGATGGAAACTTTGGGGTCTCTTTATAGTTCTTTGTGTGGATTGAGTATTATGAATATGAATTTGCTTTGGTGTTATTCTAGTACGAACTCTAGGATAGATCGAACGAAAAAAATAGTTTTGTGTTATTTTAGTACGAACTCTTGAATAGATCGAACGGAAAGAATAGCTTTGAGGTAGTTTCGTGCCCTACAAGCAATTCCTATCTTTTTTTCTCCGCTAATAGGAACTCAGGAGTGATTCTTTATTGCACTTTGAGGGATAATCATATGATCCAACTATGTTAGCATTGTTGAGAGGTTGCACTAGTGAAAGTACGAACCCTAGGCCTCATTTTTAAGCATTGCAACACCTTTTTGTGCCCGTTTGCTATTTACTACCTTTCTGTTTTTATTTATTCAGATTATAAAAATATATTTCTATCATCAATATTACACTTTTATCACCATCTCTTCGCCGAACTAGTGCACCTATACAATTTGCCATTGTATTGGGTGTGTTGGGGACACAAGACATTTTTTGTATTTGGTTGCAGGGTTGTTCGAGAGAGACCATATTCATCCTACACCACCCATGGATTGATAAAACTTAGGTCATCCACTTGAGGGAAAATTGCTACTGTCCTATAAAACTCTGCGCTTGGAAGCCCAACACGAGTCTACAAGAATAAAGTTGCGTAGTAGACATCAGGGACGGGGAACCTTGTGTTCGCCCACATGTCGCCATTGCAACATCCCTTCATGTGAAGCCTTTGGAACATCCCTTCATGTGAAGCCTCAACCTCGACGGCTGGTCGACCTCCAGCACCCTCACAAACGCATCGGGAAGGCGAAGACGGCTACGCGGCGGTTCGCGCAGCTGCAAGATAAACTCCAGCGCCGTGTCTCTGACATGGCCGCTCGATGAAGGGGGAGGAGACGGCGGCGCCGCAGGTGCCCCACTTCGTCGCCCACCTCTGCCTCAACCACCTCGTCGACCACGGCCCGGTCCAGCGCCTCCGCCTTGGTCGCTTGGCTCTTCCTTAACCGACGTAGCTCTCTGGCGAGAGGAAGATCTAGTCGCCTCCGCAGAAGGACGGTCACAGCCGCGCCCTCTCGGCATGATGGTGGATGGAGAACAGAGAAGAAGAGAAGACGCAAGGGAATGCCCCTCCTTCTTCCTCCCGGTTCCCTTTTAATAGCCGGGCAGGGAAGGCTGGGGGCTGGCTCTATGCCTTCTCCGAAGGGCCCTTTCGAATCTGGCTCATTAAAGCCATTGGCAACAAGCGGGGTCGTGAAACCGCCCTCCCCGCGCCAATCAAAGGCGCATGAGTATCTGCAATGGCACGCCTTCCCATATCCCGCGTGTCCGCCACCTACCCCGCGCCATGCATGCGGCGTACGTGGCGAAAAAGACGGGCGTAGTACGAAGCGTGGAGTGGCGATTACCATCCCGTGAATAAAGGCTATTCACGGGCTGCTGCAAGGATGACGGACGAGAAGATTACCGCAGTTATCTGCTGCCACGCGTGCCTGCGCACTGTTTGGGCCAGGCCCAACGACGCCTTGCACTCGTGTATGGCCCAGACCCGGAGGCTCCTGTCGGTGTACTAAAGTTTGGGCTCTTTTGTACCCTTACTTGTGCACGGGCAGTTGCAGCCACGCCCGTGGCACGGGCTGACGGGGGAAGCTAGTGAAAGACACAAGACGACGGAAAAACAACCAAGCCAGGGACTAGAGAACAAAGGACGAGCTGGACCCCCAGCAAGATCCTTGTCGGGACGGCTCACGAGACCCCGACAAGATCCTTGTCGGGACAACTCACAGAGCACCACCCGTCGAGTGATTTGTAGTCGGCGACGCACAAGTCTTGGAGCATGTCGGGGTCGCCGGCGAGCAAGGGCGAGGCGAGGGCCAGGAGCGCGGTGTAGGCAGCGAGGAGGACAGCCGGGAGCTGGCTGCTCGCCATTGTAAGTACTGCTAGTTGCTGTGGTGAGTAATACTAGCTCGACTAGCTAGTGAGAGTGGAGATGAGGATCGATGAGAATGGAAGCATGCAGCGCGCATGCATATATAGTGCCGCGCAGCGTAACGGAGACGCGACCGACGGCCGTATGTCGAAATTAGTTGGTCGACGTACGTACGTACGGTTTTAATGTGGCTTCGATCTACGGCAATCTTTTGCATCCAAATTAAGCAAAGCATGTATAACTAAATGCAACCATCGTGTTAGTGTAATATGAACGTACGAACGATAACATGCCTGCATGTGGAGGTTGGACGTACAGTTTGGACATGAAAATGCATGCCAAGTTTGTAAGTTGGGAGAAAGGTATATGTCACAGATCAAGGGTTTGTGCAAGAATGGTTACCACTTACCAGTGACAAGTCACCAATGAAAGGCCAGTAGTGGCTCGGTGATTCACTCAGGGGTACCCCACCAGTTAGTGCTAAGGCCTTACCGCTCAAGCTGGCCAATGTACCCGTAAGTGGAGTGACTTATGATGGTGGCAATCGCACAATGGCACACATCATCAGTGGTTTTGTTACCAGTGGTGGCTGAAGTTTTTGTTGCCTATCAGTCATAATTTGTTAAATGCTCTTTTACTGAAGAGTATACATCACATTTTGCATTGTAACCATGTTCTCTTGAATCTTCTTTTCTTAAGCATTATGTTGATATAGGCATGTGTCCACTTTGATAAAGACGAGAACAAAGAGAAGGGAACGACATAACCAAGAAACCGACTGAGAATAGTGTAATGGGCGACCTAAATTTAATTGTCTTTCTTTCTAAGACTTCAATGTATCTCTTGACTAACATCGATGTGTGAGTCAAAAACTCACAATAATGTTGTCTTTGTCATGTGTGGCAAATGATCAATGTCAAATGATGATGTGAATGTGACATGTGCAATTGTATTTATAGTGATGTGTGCAGAGGATATGGCTACAGTTTGACAATTTCCATGTACCCTGAACCCTAGTCCACTGAAGATTCATCCACCCCATTTAAATTTATAGCTCTTGAAGTTAATATTACAAATGACATATATAGAATACTTATTTCTGGCAGGTAAAGGATACGAACATCTAGAGATGCACTCTGTGTCAGGCGGTTCAGCATGACGGTTTTAATGGCCTACATTGTCTGTCGGGTGGTACAACTGCCATAGATTGCCAAACTGCGAAAAATATGAACCTTTAGGAGAATAGCATCTAAGCTGCTTGGGAACTCTTGGAAGCACCATACTTATCTTTCCTATAGGGATTTATTGAAAACTCTCAAATCCCAAAAGCAAATTCCGGCCAATGAGCTTTCCCATGCTCTTTATCAGTCCACATCAGAAGTCATTAAGGATATGAACCAGGTCAACACAAAGGCATGCAAGTGATTTAAAAACCCCGCGGATATGTTAGAGGAATGAAGAACTTATTTGATCAAAACTTGTTTGCCCCCCCCCCCCCCCCCCCACAGAAGATAAGTATTTCTCTATCCAATTAGCTATCCGCTTCATAAACTTGCCTTTTATGCACTGAAACTTCACCACTTTCATATTTCCCTCCAGAGAAGGTAAGCCCAAGTACTAATCCGCAAAACTTGGAGTCACGCTTTGAAGAGGTAAAATGAAAAAAGCTGGTTATTGACACTGCATCAGCTACCATGCAAAACTAAACACATATTTTGAAAGTTATTATTAAGTGTTAGTTGCATGCATCCTCATTACTTGGTTTGATCCAATAATAAGAAGGATTTGTTCCCATAGAGATGGTGGGAATCACTAGAGCTTGTGTGCAAATCTTAAACTCTTGAAGCGAGTACCTTGCAAAAATATCAAGTACAAAGAGAGAAGGACAGAGTGATAAATGAATCAATTTGGGAAATCCCTCATGTGAAGGAAAGCAAGTCAAATATTTGGCTATTACAATGCATGAAAAACCTGACAGACGTAGCACATTGCATGATCACCAAGATAGTAGTCAAACCCAAAATAGGAAATTTTTGAAATTACTGCGTTCCCCAACACGTGCGCGTAGTGGCGTGCAGACCTTTGTGAAGGCCAGAAGACAAGATGCCCATCAAGATCCTTGTCAAGGACGTCTGCGAGGCCCCGACAAGGTCCTTGCTAGGGACATCAGCGAGACCACGACAAGACTACGCCACACCATCACCACTCCAGCACAGTGGCCGGCCTGCCAGCCTAGCAGGCGCCTACGTGGCGGCATGCAAATCTTCGTGAAGACCCTGCCACCTCTCCAGCGCAGCAGCTAGCCAGTCAACTTGGCACTGCATGCCTCATGGGCGTCGACATGTGTCAAGACATGGAGAAGTGGCAACGGACGAGACGGGCTCTATTCCCATCCCCGATAAAGCTAGGGCACGTAATCAGCGTATTTAATGCGTTTGTCCTAAGATGTCAGTCATAAGGATATGCACTGTAGCTACTTTACACCTCCTGTGTTGTGTGCCACTGTGGCAGCCCCTTGGACATATAAAAGGAGTCCCACGGCGTACTGGAGGAGGATTCGGCTTTTTGGACCTCTCGGCCCAGCTTGCATGCATAGCAATGAGCCGAAGCTCAAGTACACAGATATACACTCAAGCAGGACTAGGGTTTTACGCTCCCGAGCGGCCCGAACCTGGGTAAATATCCCTCGTGTTGACCATTAGATGTGCTCTTTGCTCTACTCCTCTTCCCTGCCAAACCGTAGAAGGGATCCTCGTTGTCCCGTAGGTGTCGTTTCCCCGACAAATAGTAGTAGATGCAGACAGAAGCCGATTTACTTGTCTCGGACGTGATGCCTATATACATGATCATTGCCATGAATATGTCATAACTATGCATTTTTCTATCAATTGCCCAACTATAATTTGTTTAGCCACCATATGCTATGTGTTCGAGAGAGAATCCTCTAGTGAAAACTATGGCCCTCGGGTCTACTTTAATCATATTATAAAAATCATGAATACCTTCCTGCAATTTATTTACTTTTATTTTGTTTTGTAATTTATCTATCTACCCATACAAGATTTGATCATTGCAAGTAACGAGTTCAAGGGGATTGATAACCCTCTTGCCCATGTTGGGTGCAAGTATTTGATTTTGTGTGTGCAGGTGATGTTTACGAGGATTTGCGTGATTATCCTACCGGTTCCATAAATCTTGGTTCTTACTGCGGGAGGTACTTATCTCTATTGTACTGCTTCGCCCTTTCTCTTCGGGGAAAATCCCAGCGCAGCTCACATTCAAGAGGTGCAGTCATTAAATGCCCAGAAGGTTTAGTACGGTAACAAGTCCACGGCTCGTTTTGACCACTACCGCCGTCAGAACGGGCCGTCGAGGCGTCGCTGTCGCCGCTTCCCTACCGGAGCCGGATGCACCTTGTCGATTAAAGTCAACAAGTCTTCATGCACATGCCCCTAAGGACCAGCGCTCGGGAGTCACAGTCACCATCGTTGAAGTCTTGCATGGATCTGAAGCAACTGACACCAAATCTCGCCACATGATAAGAAACTCTAACTTCACTGCCTCAAGGAGATGGTAGGAATCTATGTTGGAGCTCCGTTAACTACGTCTACACATATGAACATAAGGAGGATCATAGCCTGCACGAAAAACTTGAAGAAGAAGGGACACCATCAGACCTGGCGCCGCACCCGGCCCGAAGGAAGAAAAAACCCTAACGTCAACTACTTTTTTCGGTTGAAACTGAATTTGCTCACATGAGAAACCGCACTACCATCCAAAGAAAAATTGTGTCAATATGTTCGCACGAAAAAAGTTCTGAAATTTCTGAGATTTATGAGAAACCGGTCCCTCTGATCAATCCAGAACCGGTATGTGGAAAAAAGAAAGAATCCTTGATTAACCCATCGCTTGCGCGTGTCCCGCGGCTAGCCGAAGCGACGAGGCAGCAGCACTGAAGCTGAACTGGCGCCAAGATATACCAGTAATTAACACAGCGCGCGGTCATGGGAATACAAACATTTCATCTCCATGCTCAATACTCAAAGCGCCACATTCAGATTCTCGAGGGGTTGGAAAGATGTTCACATTTACTCCCTATGGGCTCGGGATCACAAGCGTACGCAGCACTTCTTTATAAGTCCAAGCTTGTGCTTCAGTTTCTACTCCATCTGCGAACATGCTTGACTCCAGTTTCACCGAGTTCAAACTTGACTACCCAGAAATAAAAAATCATGGCATCGGCAGCCCCCTCTCCAAAAGAATCTCCGCGGGGCACTACAGCTGGAAGATGGAATGCTGCTACTGGGAAGACGACGAGGATCATGTCCTCGACCTCTACCTCTCCCTGTGCTACAGCAAATTCAACAGGTTCAATGGCTTCTGCGAGGCGTTCCTGGTGCGAAGTGACGGCACTCCGTCTTCATGCCGCTTAAAAAGGTCAGTGCTGGAGATGGGCCAGTACGCCCCAGGTATCTGGCCGGGTCATCTCTGCGTGAAGCGAAATTGCCTTGAGTCGCGATATGTAAAAAACGGAGTCATCACGCTTATATGTGGTGTCATAGCTCTGCCGGGGAATTCCATAGCCGTGCCGGCCACGAACATGAGCGACCATTTCCGAAGCTTGCTGGAATGCCCCAACGGTTCAGATGTCTCCTTCGTGGTTGGCGGCAAGATGTTCCGCGCCCATCGGGCCGTGCTAGCTGCCCGATCTTCAGTGTTCAAAGCCCAGCTCTTCGGTTCCTTAGCAGAGGCTAACATGCGGTGCATCACATTGCATGACATCGAGCCAGGAACTTTTAAAGCTGTCCTTTGGTTCATGTACACGGATAGATTGTCCGTAGACATAGATCCTGAGAGCTTTTCGCCAACACCACAACAGTTTCAGCATGTACTTGCAGCAGCGGACATGTATGACCTGGGAAGATTAAAGCTCATGTGTGCTCAGGAGCTATGGGATATGGTATCGGTGCAAACAGTCGCGACAACCTTAGGTTATGCTGAAATGCACAACTGTCCGGAGCTCAAGGATAGGTGCCTCGATTTCTTCATGACGGGGAAGAATTTCAAAAGAATTGTGGTAACCGAGGGGTACCTGTGGCTCATGCAGCGCTTCCCGTCGGTTATTGATGAGATCAAGGCACGACTTGAGACCCTAATTTATGTGTGATTTTCGATTCACTCTTTTTTCAAATATTCAATACCATTGTATTTGCATAAGTGAGCATATGTTACGGTGTCGATCCATCTTGCATCATGCAGAGTGATGCAATTTTTATGCAAGTACTACTTCCATCCGTGTTTATTAGACCCTCTGAACTATATATTTAACGAGGAAAATTTAATTTATACAATATATGTAACAAAAAAATCATTGAAAAATTCCTTCAAATACATATTTACCCATATAATTTTTATGACTTACAATTTATATTTTGCTAATCAAATCTAAGGTCAAAGTTCAGCAAGAATATATGAAGGGGGTTTATAAAACCAGACGGAGGAAGTACTCATTTTATGCAGAATGAAACACTAAGTTTTACCCCTCCTAAACTCTCCCAATCTCATTTATAGTAAGGGCTAAGCATGACAATCTTGGGAAAAGTTAGTTCAAAGTTTTAGAAGAACCAGTAGATGATGGTTCTAAATAGAATAAATCCACTGAACCTCAGAAACTTTGCTATAGCACAATGGTGGAGGGTTCCTCCATAATTTCTGCACAATCATGTGTTCTCAGCCTAGCACAAGCCACAATCATCAGCTCGATCCTTGTTGACATAACCACATTCTTAGTGGCATGTCAAAATTTTCAGTATAAAAGAATTAAAAGTTGAAGCTAAATGACTTGAAGTTCGTGAATTCCGAGGGACTACCGGAGGTGTACACTAGACGAACGTCAAAAGATTGTGTCTACCAACACTCTAGTAGAAAAAAGGGTCATTTGTCCCAGTTCATAAGGCCCATTTGTCCTGGTTCGGGAACCGGGACTAAAGGGTCGGTATTAAAGCCCTATACCTTTAGTCTCGGTTCTTATACCAACCGGGACAGATGAGGCTCCACATGGCCGCTGCGGCTTGCCCTGGCAGGTGAGCCATTTGTCCCGGTTGGTAGCACCAACCGGGACCAATAAGCTACCACGTGTCAGCAGTTCCGGTGCTAGGGTTTTTGTTTTTTTCTGAAGGGGGGGGGGGGGGGGGTTGGGGGGTTTTGTATGGTTAATTTAGATATTTCATATATTGTGTTAGGTAGCTAATTAATAGAGAGAAGTGTCCTCTCTTATCTCCATGCTTGGTCGACGCTACGTACTATACGTATAGAGAGGAATCGACACACTAGCTACCTAACTAGTGCAACGAGTGTCTAGGGTCTCCTTGAGCCCACACCAGTCGTACCAATATAGGTACCCGAAGGAGATATTGAATGACACGCTAACTCCAAGATCCTATTAGGGCCGGTCCTGAGATTTTAAGGGCCCGGGGCGAAAGTAAAGCTCGGGGGCCCTTAGTAGATATAGTTTGTGTGGGGATATAGGGGCCTTAATATAAGCAACACAACAATTATAGTCATATTGCTGTTTGTATTTTTTATAATAAATCTAAAAGCAATATTCATATGAAATACAGTTTATAGACACAATGCTAAAAATAAACAAATTTGCATGAAAATATTAACAGTAAAATCCATGCATCATGTTGACGAAGATAAATTACTTAATTAGCAACAAACAAAGTGATAATGATCACCTATTAAAATTGCCAGAGAAAGGAAATTGCGGCAGCTAAGTTTGTACTAAAATTTTAGCCTAAATCAGCATGATCTCCTGGAATCACCGGTGATCTCCCGCGATTTTGGCCTGCATGCAAATCATCGCAGGGAAATTTTTCTGCGGCGATTGTGCCGCAACCGCGGCCGTTTCTGCTGCGGTTTAAAATCATGAATATGATAATACCTTGGATCGGTTGAATGGCTGCCGGTGATTGTCCGATCCGGCGCTCGGCGATGACGCGATTTGCATATGCGTCTGCAGCATGCGCTCGGCGATGTGCATGAGCGTGTGCGTGCTGGGTGATGGCGCAATCTGGCGCTGGCCTGGAGTAGAGATGGAAGAACAGAGTTCATCCGTGAAACAGCGACTCGCGTTCGCGTCCAGAGATCATGATAGTGGCTGGGGGATACTCGAAGACGTGAACTCACAATCGGATCTCGGAACTTATTTTTGCTATATTTGTGTCGAATATTATGTACGCAAGGGGTTACGTGGACTTGGAGTTGTAATTGGTATGGTTAGGTACGAGTTGTGTAGGAGTCGGACACTTGTATCCTAGGCCTCTTATATACAGAGGGGCACCACACGTTGTAACCCACGATGACGACTTGATGGCAACAGGTACGCGGGGGAGCCGACGGCTTGTGCCGGCGCCCGGGCGGCCGGTGTTGCGGTATCTTGGGGAGGAGCGCCCGTAGTCATGCCACGGGGATGTAGCCATATCGGTGAACCTCGTTAACAAATATCGTGCCTCGGTGTGTCGTCTATGATCTTGCATTAGCGTTTTATTCTAAGAAGTGGTATCAGAGCAAGGTTGCGAGAAGGCTATGCGGAAGATCATCCGGAGGTACGAGGATCATGCTCGACGGGTGGCATGGAACGTCTGATTGGCGCAAGGTGGAGCAAGGCGGCGATCGCGGAGGCGGTTGGTGGTGTCGGACACTTTGGGCAGGAGACCTGGACCGTTCGATGGGCTGCGGTCGGTAAGGATCGGCTAGACGTGTCGATCGGACCGGCGTAGTGGCTGTTGAAGACGTTGCGGAGGCGACGGATTCGGCTCGCGATCAGACCGGCGACCAGACGTGGGGGACGGACGGATAGATCGGAGTGTGAGAGCATCGAGATGACGCGCTCGGTGTTGTACAAGGGCGGCGGAGCGGCACTGCGAACGGATTGTGTCGGCGACGCGGGTGGTCAGGGTACGGCACGGCTCGTGCACGGACGATGCACGAGGCGGCGACTGTTATGGCAAGGTTGGCGTGAGATAAGTACGCGCGACGGGGCAGTACAGATCGCTGGCGGAGATCAAGATCAGAGACTAGGGCGAGCTTCTTGTCGGAGAAACAGCGGCGGTGTAATTTTCCGAGGGACACGGACCGGAAATGTTGGTCAAGCTTCGGTTCCTGGCGTCGCGAGCAAGACGGCCGCTCGGAGCCTCAGGAGGCGTGTGGCAATCGGTCTGACAGCAGCGCAAGGCGAAGGAAAGTCACGGCGGTTCGGCTCCGCGGGCTCCGTACGCGAGTTCAGTGGCGTGCGGCAGTAGGTTTTCACGGACAACGTGCAGCACAGGAAAGAAATTCCAAACAAAACCGAGCTGTTTCAGGAGTCCAGGGGATTAACTATGTGCTTTGCGTACGTGCATGTGAGTCCAGTGGACAATGCATCAGCGGTTATTGAACATATAACTCTAGCTACGCAACCCGCCTAACGACGGCCATCGCGGTTTGAAATCGACCTCGCCCGCACGATCTGCCTCGCTGTCCAGCGCCAGCGTACTTTCGATCGCGGTGGTAAAAATCGGGTCGTCCATTTTCCTGTACACCGCATTCTCAGTCTAGAGTGGATGACGGCTGGGCCAGGCTTGCGCGCGGGCCCGTCTCGCGGTGGCGTCGTGTTTGTGTGCCTATGTCCGTGTGGAAAGAAGCTCAGCGCCGATCGTGGGTTGGCAGGCGATCGTGGAGGCGATCATGGATTGGATGGACTTTTTTTTACCGTTTTCTCTTGCGCCCAGCTGCGGCCCCTCTGCTTCAGGCGCGTTGGGCCCATGTGTCGGCCTCGTGGGTGCGTGCTGCTTCTGGTGTTGCTTGCTGGCATGGGCAACCCTCTTTGGTTCGCTGGGTAAAGAGGGGCTTCGCCCTTTTCGTGTAGCTACGTGGGATCGTTTGCTTCGTGCACCTGCTGGTGGTCCCTGCTTGCTCTTGGTCCCATCTGTCGGTTGCCTCGTGTTTCTCTTGCGGTGAGCCTAGGAGTTACAGCGCCTGCTATTACTACTGCTGACCGGGTCGTCCTCTCCTCGTCTGCTGTTCTCTCGCTCCTGCCTCGGCTCCCGGTTCACTTCTCCCCTGCCTGCGCCTTCCTTCTCTTCATCTGCTCATCGGAGGGCGACAAGGACGGGAATCAGCTCCGTCGTGGTGCAGTGGAGCTGCTGGGAAGAAGGAGGAGGGCGGCTGCATCCCGGGGGGTGCTGGTGGAGGGTGCACGCAGTCCATGGGGTGCGCGCACGGCAAGTGCGGCCTGCCGCGGGGTGACGGCGGAGGGCGGCGAGAAGGCGGTGGCGTGCCCGGCGGCTGCGGCGGCTCCACCCTCGGCTGCGCCGTGGTGCCGGGCGCGGGCCTGGCGCTGTAGTACGCCACGCTGAGGGTGGACGGCCACTACCCGGACTCCCCGGGCCGGGCGTCGCAGGATGCGTACCTCGTGGCCACGCGCTTCGCGGGCGTCCCCGATCTCCACCTCTTCGCGGTCTTCGACGGCCACGGCGTCCGCGGGACCGCCTGCTCCGGGTTCGCATGGGACGGGCTCCCCCGCCTCCTCCTCCTCCTCGCGTCGGACCCCGCGGCGGTGTTCCGGATGGCTATGGTCGGGGTCAAGGAGGAGATGCACGCGGCGGCGGCCGTGAACGACTCCATGAGCGGGGCCACCATCGTCGCGGCGCTCATGGCCGGCGGCGCGCTTCATGTGGCCAACATCGGGGACTCCATGGCCGGGGTCTGGCGCGACGGCCGCTTCGCCGCCGAGGAGCTGTCGTGGGACCAGGCACCATTCCGCGCTGACGAGCCTGCGCGCGTCATGTCCGTCGAGCAGGTGGAGGGCGTCCACGACCCCATGGCCGAGGGCTGGCTCGCCTACGAGGGGTACCCCGCCTCGCGTCTGGGCCCAGCCCGCGATGGGCTCTACCTGGGCACGACCTTCACGCGCATTCTCGGCGACCTCGCCGCCGAGGGCATCGAGGTCGACCCTGAGTTGAACACCGTGGAGATCACCCCGGCCCACCTCTTCTTTTTCGTGGCATGTTCGAGTTCCTCTCCAGCCAGGAAGTCGTCGACATGGTGATGATTTTTCCCCTCTTTAATTTCCTTGCCCCTTTGCGTTTGCTCAGCTGATACATTTGGAAGCTGGTGTCTTACCTACAGCATAAACAGACGGTGCAGAATGTCCACCCGACCTCGCCGTATTTGGCTAAGCAGGTGCACACACTCTTGTCCTCTTCCTAATTTCTTTCCTCCTTTCAATGCCCTACTCCTCTGAACTTCTGATCTTTGCTTGTGTAGAATTTGTTCTCTACGCGTACAAGGTGTTTGATGGAAATCCCAGAAGGCTGGCAGGGGAGGATTGGTCTATGTAAGCCACATGATTTCATTCTTCAAAATGTTAGTTCCAGTCAGTCATAACAAGATGATTTAGAGATTAATAAGAATCCCCGAGGTGAATAAAAGTATAAAGAAACAAGGAATATCCTGTCAACACATTAGTTCCGGTCAATCATACCAAGAATCCATGAAGTAGATATTTGCTTCTATTTATGGGGCTCTCAACCCTACAAAATTTTTCATGATGATTTTACCCATATATTAGCATTTGGTAACTTGATTTTCTTCCCTGTCGTATAAGACTATAGGAGACATGAATTGTATATTTTATTTTGTCATGAGGTTATTTTTAGGTTTGTTTATGTTCTCTTTTATCCTTTTAGAACGCGGATAGGAAAAGAAAACTGAAACATGTTCACTAAAATGCGTGCTTTGTAGTCTTTTGTTTTCATGTAGCGGTGTATTTGAGTGTACACTTACCTGACTTCATATACTACCGCATCTTTTGTTTATCGCTAGACCTGTTGTCAGTACCAAATGTGCAAATGGTATTAACTTCATACATTGAGCTATGCCTGATAGTTATTGGTGTCATTTCCTCCTCCTGAAATCATCGTTTTCCTATTTGTAGGAGCTTTGATAAGGCTGCTCACCAATGAGCTGGACGTGTTTTTGTCCTGGGTACTTGCATGATGGAAGAAGAAATTGGGTATTCCTAAATGTGCTACTGCAGATCAAAGGTGAACTCATCTCATTTTCTTACTTCAATCTCAGGTTATGTGAGGAGGTGAGGATAATAATAATTGAATAAACATTGTTTGAGATCCACCTGACTCATCCCAAGTTTTTGCTAGGTTTGCCTCATGCTGTTTATATTTTGTGCTTGTGTGTAAACAGGTTGGCGGCTTAATTGACCCAGGTTTTGTAACATATCAATGGTGAGCGATGGCATATAAGGATCTGGTCGTTTTGGTTTTGCTAGACCATGATTGTTATTAAGCAAGTATGTACAGTTAAATCCTTTTACGGATGCAGGTTGGCAGTTTTGATTCCATTTGATGTATTACCTAAAATTTGCTCATTACCTTGATCTTTTAATTCCATTTGAAGGCAGATTTGATTTTGTCTTGGGAGTAACAAGGAAGAAGGGTTAGTTTATGTTCTGGACTAATCACAAAAAAGGATGCCACTGAAAATATTTGACCTGATATGAGAAAAAGGTCGGATCACTTCCGATTCTTTGCTTTCATTTAGTTGTCAATTTTTTGGAATGCTTCTAAAAGAAACCGTATTACTACAATCTGTCACTGTCCGTTGTAAGAGTTTACATGGTTAGGTGATATGACCAGTTTGTTTTATAGTCTCAGTTTGTTTGTGCATTAACTTACATTTGCTAATTTCTACTGAATTCCGCTTAATTTAATTTCTACTGTATAAGTAATGGCACTAAGATACAGTGCATGCAAAAATTCTCATGTTGTTGTATAATCATTGTGGTACTTGTTGTGTTAGTTTGTGTATCTCTGTTAGTATTTTGTCGGTCGGCCATATTTATTTGCATTAGTTCTTCTGAACACAACCTTCCAGTTAGGTGATGCTTGATATTTAGTTGCTTCAGTTCACTTGTGAAAATGATTGTGATTCTATTCATTTTCTTTCTTTTGTAGAGAGCATTTGTACTGGTGGGTTTGATTTGTTAATCCAGTGGGGTACAACCTGGTGGAACCATGCAAATGGCGATCTTCGTTTCTCAGGTACAGTTACTACATCGTCTTAATTTGCTAATTGTTCTTACTATCTGTGTGGTCCATCATGCCTCCCACTTTACACAAATTGCAGGATGTATTAGCGCTTAGCAAACTTCTTTGTGACACCGCCTGCGCTTGCCCCCTCCATCTCCGCCGCCTCGTCTCCTCCTCCTTCGCCACCACCCCTCCCCTGCCTCCGCACCCCAAGATGGAGGAGCTCCCCAAGACCATTGTGTGGCTGCTGCTCAAGGACAAGCTCGCCTGGGTCACCGTGGCCGGCGCCGGCGAAGGTGGAGGGCGGAGGTGTCATGAACAAGGACACCATGGCCGCCTTCACCGAAAGCGCCCGCATCTTCATCCACTGCCTCTCCACCACGTACGTGCCTCCTACCATGCATCTCCTTGTTCTCCTTTATTGCTTGAATATGGATTTTGATCCGTAAACAAGGTTTTCAGATTGGCTGATGCAGAAACTGCAACTGGAGGCCTTGTTGATTGTACCCAAATGACATCTCTAGGTGACTGTACACAATGCGTCTTTAACTTTTACATCCATGTGGTTGCACAATTTAAAGATTTTGGCCTTTTTATGTGTTGTTGGTCTTTTTCAATGAGGTATTTATTTCTGCAGGTTTCAGAATTCATCGAGGATTGCAGGGTAACTAATTGCACCTTATGGAGAAGGAGCAGGCCATGGAGGAGTGCAAGTAGCAGGGTAAGCTCCAAGGATAATATTTTTTGCTTATTTGTTTGTACCTGTTTATTTTTTGTATAGACATTCCTCTGTTCTCTAAAGACCAGATTTTGGACTAAACAGTTCCCGGTGACTGCAAATCTGAAACTGAAGATAGGGCAGATTGTATTGGTTCTGCTTGCTTGCAGAACTTGTGGCATGCTGGCCATGGAGTAGTCAGACCCTGCCAAGAAAGGTGAGCCTGACTTCTTCTGCAACTTTTCTACCACAGTACAGATCTAGCAAAAAAATTCAGGAAGTTATGAGTTTTCTAATTCTAATGTAACTCATTTTCCTTACTTGCTGATCTTGTTACTAATGTTGAAATTGCAGAGGAGCAGGAGATGAGGAGCGCGACATTTGGTGTACAATGGTGCATGATGTGGCAGTTAGGATCAGGACAAGAGGAACACGACACTGGGTGTACGAAAGATTAGTAGGAAGAATGTTAATCACGGTGTGTGAAAAGGTATACGGTAACCTTTAGCTTGAATAAATGTTCACTGGTTGGTTCATATTTGATTCCAATGCCTTCGCTTTAATATCATTGGTTTGTCCCAAGTTTATATTCAGAGATTATGATTCAAATATTCTGTTCAGATTTCCTACAAACAAATAGTGTGATTATTGCCCAATTCTAGCTTCATCTACTATACCTTATAATTTATATATTAATTGTCGTCAATTCTAATTTAGATCATGTCAATTCTAGGCAGCGAGTACTAGAAAGCATGGTCATGTTTTAGGGCATTTTTCTACTTTGTGCAAGAAATTTAATTTGATGGATATGCAACATGTTTTCTCTTGATTATGTGTGGATGTTAATGCACAATCATTTCTGTAGAAGGTAACTTGATTGACACACTTTTGTTATTTCTATGTGCAGAAAATGCGAGCTTGGCTGATGTATTGCGTACTATTTGGCTGAGTTGTTTTGTCCTAAAGATACAATCGAGCTGAAGAGTTCTTTTTGTATGGAAATTCACTGTGGAAATCGAAACAATGGTACTCTACACAACCTTTTACTTTCTTGCATCGGTTCTTCATTCTATAAGTGAAACCTTTTCTATTTGGTAAAATAAGAGTGAGCTCATGCTTGAACTTCCACCATGTATGTTAACACTTGGATACTGTATCAACCCAGTAATCCTCTGATCCTTCATTGTTTTCCTTTGCATTGCCTCCTTTAACTATTCAGCAGGACCTTTGAAAAGAATGATTTTTTGGTTATATAATTTATTATGTTTTGTTTCGCCTTCGAGAGGTAGAATGCAAAGTAGGCTGGTATTTTCATTCTGTTCATATGCAGATATTTGATATAAGTGAATATATACCTTTCCGTAGGTGAATGTGCTCTCCATTAATATCACTCATATATTTGAGCTTCAGAGAAGGATATCTATGCCGTTTTGTTTTTGTTTTTTGAACAAAAGAGTGGTGTATATATATATCATTAAGAGGATGAAGCATCAAAATTATCTACGCAATTTAGCAGGATATGGCTGATACATACAGAGTGGCTTTATTTAGGTCTGGTGTTACTACTATTTCTTTAGTTGTAAAACTGCAGTGCAACAGAGTTTATAGATTTATCAACCATGCTTTTGCTGTGAGTAGTTTTGTATGTAAGTTGTTGCTGTTGTGCAACTCCATGTGTCTGTGTGATCTGCTGTACAAATATAACATAACATTCTGAAATTATTAGTTTATCTCTATATATATGAGAAAGCATGAAAGAACCGTGTGTTAGGGGTAAATAATATTTTTTGCTATTTGATAAAACAGTTAGGCCGCTACCCTCTCATATATTTTGATTCTCTTTTGAATAAATTCCTAGCCTTGAATATCATTTTTCTCCATGGTTTTTATGTTTTGCATTGTACACTACAGGATACTGAATCAACAGTTACATGAAAGTTTGACAACAACACTGAACATGCTAATATGCACAAGTGCTACTGGAGCCTGGATGATGATGTTGAAGGAATTTCTGTTATGAACAATGAAAACGTCAACCCCGGCCACTATGAACAATTGCAGCGCCGATGGTCCACCAAGCATAAAGCCTATGAGATGAATCTCTCCCTGTCTACCTTCCTTCCTAATAGCATTGTAAATATTCTATCATAAGCTTCTTAGAACGCTATGTATCATGAATGATCCATGTGTACCAATCTGCCCCTAAATATATTTATGTTCACTCTTTCCATACTTGCCTTACTCTCGCCCCTTGCGCCATCGGCGCAACGGGTCATCTAGTTTAGAAAAGAAAGAGACGTGTGCATGCATACTTGGGTTCGTGCGAGACTTGGTAAGGCCTAGTCGAATCGTGATTACTGACATACTTGGATCAGCATTCCGTGTCAGAAAGGAAAAACAGGGCCGGTGGTATTCAGCAGAAATAAAAGGACAGGTGACGATGCTAGCAAGGCACAGAAAATTTGTCTGCAGGTTCAGGAAAAGGTGGAGCAGTCGAGTTTGGCAGAGAGCAAGTGATCTGCGTTACGGCAAGGCTTCACGGTGATTTTCTAAAGGGCGGACAGGGACGGTGCGGGTCAGATTTCTTGGTTAGATCGTGGACTGCGGCGTGGCTTCAGACAAGGAATACGGGATTAGTGATCTTTTTCGTGAGGAAGTTGTAGAGGACAAGGGCGGTCAGACCGGCGGCAACAGGTCGGTTAGATCGCGGCTCGGCATGGCGCCGGGATTCACCAGGTTTGATTTGGAGAAATTCGATGGCACGGGTAACTTCGGTCTATGGCAGACAAGAGTCAAGGATATTCTGGCGCAGCAGGGAATCTTGAAGGGTTTGCAGGAGACGAAGCCGGCCAAGGTTGACAATGATGTGTGGGAGGATATGCAAGTGCAGGCGGCCGCTACCATATGGCTTTGTCTTGCGGATCAGGTCATGTATCACGTCATGGACGAAGATACTCCTAAGGGAATTTGAGACAAGTTGGCAAATCGTTATATGTCCAAGTCAGCGACCAATAAGCTGTATTTGAAGCAAAAGTTCTATGGGCTGAAGATGCAGGAGGGGTCGGATCTTGTGGAGCATGTGAATGCCTTTAATCAGTTGGTCACGGATCTAGCGCGTCTGGATGTGAAGATTGAGGACGAGGATAAGGCACTACTTCTTCTTGTTTCATTGCCACCGTCCTATGAGCATTTGGTCATTACATTGACACATGGAAAGACAACCGTCAATAATGAGGAAGTCACTGCAGCGTTGCTTGGGCATGAGTTGAGGAAGCAAAAGAATGCTACAGAGGAGAGTACTCAAGGTTTGGGGTTGGCAGTTAAAGGTTATCAGATCAGGAAGGGACAAGAGGCGGAGAAGGAAAAGAAGAAAAAGGTGCAGTGCTACAGGTGCAAGGACTGGGGACATATAAAGAGGGAATGCCCAGAACTGAAGGGTGGGGCAAGTGCTAATGCGGCTACTCATGGTGATGACTCAGACAGCAGTAGTGATGTTCTCGTAGTATCAAACATGCGGTCAACAAAAGCTGGAGCGTGGATGTTGGATTCAGCTTGCTCTTTTCACGCGACGCCCAACAAGGAGTGGTTCTCTTCGTACAAGTCTGGTGAGTTTGGTTTAGCCTATGTGGGCGATGATACATGTTATCGTGTTGCTGGAGTAGGTGACATCAAAATCAAGATGTTTGACGGAGTTGAGCGGATGCTTCGGGGAGTCAGGCATGTGCCAGGGCTAAGGAGGAATCTAATTTCGCTTGGTGTTCTTCATGATGGTGGTATGGAATTCCGTTGTGATCGGGATACGAAGACCATGGAAATCATGAAAGATGGGGTGAGTGTGATGATAGGAGAGAGGACGGCTTCACATCTTTACAAGTTGCAAGGGAGCACTATTGCAGGTAGAGCCATGAGGAGTGGAGCTGCAAGAGTAGCAGTGGAGTCTCACGGTGGCGGCGGGTCTGGCCCATCGGGTAGCTCTCAGTAAGCTACAAAGGAGACAACCCAAGTCCGGAGTGTTGGAAATATGCCCTAGAGGCAATAATAAAAGCATTATTATTATATTTCCTTATTCATGATAATTGTCTTTATTCGTGCTATAATTGTGTTATCCGGAAATCATAATACATGTGTGAATAACAGACAACAACGTGTCCCTAGTAAGCCTCTAGTTGACTAGCTCGTTGATCAACAGATAGTCATGGTTTCCTGACTATGGGCATTAGATGTCAATGATAACGAGATCACATCATTAGGAGAATGATGTGATGGACAAGACCCAATCCTAAACATAGCATAAGATCGCATAGTTCGTTTGCTAGAGTTTTCCAATGTCAAGTATCCTTTCCTTAGACCATGAGATCGTGTAACTCCCGGATACCGTAGGAGTGCTTTGGGTGTGCCAAACGTCACAACGTAACTAGGTGACTATAAAGGTATACTACGGGTATCTCCGAAAGTGTCTGTTGGGTTGACACGGATCGAGACTGGGATTTGTCACTCCGCTTGACGGAGAGGTATCACCGGGCCCTCTCGGTAATGCATCATCATAATGAGCTCAATGTGATCAAAGTGTTTGATCACGGGATCATGCATTACGGTACGAGAAAAATGACTTGCCGGTAACGAGATTGAACGAGGTATTGGGATACCGACGATCGAATCTCGGGCAAGTAAAATACCGATTGACAAAGGGAATCGTATACGGGATTAATTGAATCCTCGACATCGTGGTTCATCCGATGAGATCATCGTGGAGCATGTGGGAGCCAACATGGGTATCCAGATCCCGCTGTTGGTTATTGCCCGAGAGCCGTCTCGGTCATGTCTGCATGTCTCCCGAACCCGTAGGGTCTACACACTTAAGGTTCGGTGACGCTAGGGTTGTGAAGATATGTATATGCAGTAACCCGAATGTTGTTCGGAGTCCCGGATGAGATCCCGGACGTCACGAGGAGTTTCGGAATGGTCCGGAGGTAAAGAATTATATATAGAAAGTGCTGTTTTGGCCATCGGGACAAGTTTCGGGGTTATCGGTATTGTACCGGGACCACCGGAGGGTCCCGGGGGGGTCCACCGGGTGGGGCCACCTGCCTCGGGGGGCCACATGGGCTCTAGGGGTGCGCCTTGGCCTACATGGGCCAAGGGGAACCAGCCCCTAGAGGCCCATGCGCCTAGAGGGGGGGAAACCCTAAAGAGGGGGGGCGCCCCCTTGCTTGGGGGGCAAGCCCCACCCTTGGCCGCCGCCCCCCTAGGAGATTGCATCTCCTAGGGCCGGCGCCCCCCCTAGGGGGCTATATAAAGGGGGGGAGGGGAGGGGGGCTGCGCACCCTGGCTCCTGGCGCCTCCCTCTCCCTCTCCAACACCTCCTCCTCCTCCTCCGTAGAGCTCGGCGAAGCCCTGTCGGAGTACTGCAGCTCCACCATCACCACGCCGTCGTGCTGCTGCTGGAGCCTTCTTCCCCAACCTCTCCTTTGCCTTGCTGGATCAAGAAGAAGGAGACGTTACGCTGACCGTACGTGTGTTGAACGCGGAGGTGCCGTCCTTTCGGTGCTAGGATCTCCGGTGATTTGGATCACGTCGTGTACGACTACCTCATCCCCGTTCGTTGAACGCTTCCGCTCGCGATCTACAAAGTGGTATGTAGATGCAATCTCTCTCCCATGACTCGTTGCTAGATGAACTCATAGATGGATCTTGGTGAAACCGTAGGAAAAATTTTAATTTTCTGCAACGTTCCCCAACACGGAGTACATGGAGGTTCGAGCATGGACGACTTCTAAGTGGTGGAGAATATTCGCCAAGGTGGAGTTTGTTATATTTGTGTCGAATATTATGTACGCAAGGGGTTACGTGGACTTGGAGTTGTAATTGGTGTGGTTAGGTACGAGTTGTGTAGGAGTCGGACACTTGTATCCTAGGCCTCTTATATACAGAGGGGCACCACACGTTGTAACCCACGATGACGACTTGATAGCAACAGGTATGCGGGGGAGCCGACGGCTTGTGCCAGCGCCCGGGCGGCCGGTGTTGCGGTATCTTGGGGAGGAGCGCCCGTAGTCATGCCCCGGGGATGTAGCCATATCGGTGAACCTCGTCAACAAATATCATGCCTCGGTGTCGTCTATGATCTTGCATTGACGTTTTATTCTAACAATTTTTAGATGGGAATTAGGAAACTGGACGAGCGCCACGACAATCAACTCGTACGAGCCTATGACTACAGGGGCCCTTACCAAAGTAGTGGAGGTGCTCGTGCGTGGGTTACCAAGCTGCGTACGGTGACTGCCTGCCAGCGCGTAGCTTCGGTTCCGGGCGTGGGCTAGCTAGCTGACTGCAACATGCGCTCATCGTAGGCCTACGTACGTACCTAGATGGGGCCCCTTGACACTGGGGGCCCGGGGCGGCCGCCCACCCTGCCCCCCCCCCCCCCCCCCGGTCCCTGGATCCTATCAGAACCAGAAGATACTCACTCCATGGCACTCCCGACATGCCTACTACGCACATCAATCGTAACTGTTGGGTAATCAAACACACCGAAAAAATTGCGGCCAATAGCCAAGGCAAAGCCAACCTCATAATGAGGACAGAGACTAGGGATGAAAACGGAGCGGAAACGGACGGAATTGGGTGCTATCATATTTGTTTTCACATTTTTTTGCAGAAGCGGAAACGAATACAGAAACCCCGGAAATGAATACGGAAACAGATACTACCGGAAACGGACACGGAGCGAATACAAAGCGGATACGGAAACAGAAATAGACATTGATCGGAACTTAAAAACCCCTTGAATTATAGAGAAATACACATAAAAACAAACTAATTTAATGAGTTGTTAATATGGCTACAAAATAATATCATTATGTTAGCAACTTAGCATAGTATTGTAGTAGTACCGGACAATTGCGTATAGGGTCAAGTTGAGTACATGTGTGATAGTAGAAGTTGGGCCTTAGATCCATTCTACTAATTGTGTCATTGTGTTCTCTTTGGTGGTTGGTCTACAAAGCAGCTATAGGTCTATAGTAAAAACAGAAATTCCATATTCACGGAAACGGAAAGTTCCATTTCCATGCATGTTTCACCGGAAAACACGTTCCGTTTTTGTCTCTGTTTTCGCATAAAAATATTCCATTTCCACTTCCGTTTTGTAAATTTCCGTTTCCATTTTCATATTTCCTCTCCATTTCCATTTTTCCTCCGGAAAAACGGAAAGTTTCCACTCTATTTTCATCCCTAACTGAGACCAACCAAGGCCAGACAACGCCGGCCAAAAACAGTTCCCTCCCAAGATAAAGGACGTGAACATGATATATGTTACACGTGTCAGTAAGAAGAAAATAAAGGGCACGCTCTGGGAGGTGTACGCCGTGCCGCACCAAAATACAATATGTGGTCGGAAATCCCGATAATCTTTGATAGACGAGACCATCCGACCATCATCTGTAATGGAGGCACAACGGCATTGGTACTCAGCCCTATAGTTGATGGCTTCCATCTGTCCAGAGTCCTGATAGACGATGGCAGCATCCTCAACTTAATATATGCAGATACACTAAAGAAGATGCATATAGACTCGAGAAGGATTAAGCCCAGTTCCACCACTTTCAAGGGTATCATACCTGGGACTGAAGCAAAGTGTTCCAGACGGGTGATCCTAGATGTAGTCTTCGGTACACCCGAGAAGTTTAGAAGCGAGGAGTTATCCTTCTATATCGCCCCCTTGAGGAGCGGCTATCATGCACTCCTCGGGAGAATAGATTTTGCACAATTCAACGCCACAATATATCGTCCCCTTGAGAACCTGGATTGTTGTATTTGGATTTACTAATATGTTTATTTACTCATTAGATCACAGTATGTCAGAAGCATTGTCATGTTCTCATTAGAAACTACTCTTTGGGTGACGAGGAACCATATCTAGACGGTTTTAATACATGAAGGATAAAAATGTCCGTTTTTTTCCAAAATCTATCCTTATAACAATACTAACCATATCATGCAATTCACATGGATTTTTTTACGTTAAAAAGGTGGTCTTAACAATGATCCGCACCAGTTTTGGCACACGTGGAATTCTAGTCAAGAAATTTCCAACAAAAGGAAGCACATGAGTAATTTGGGAAATTTTGGTAATTTAAAAGTTTATCTAAATAAGTTAGGCATATTTCTAAACTGATACTATAAATTATGAGATTTTAAAAAGAAGAAACAATGAACAGTTAGATAGCTCTATATAATTTTACAAGAAGATTTCTGAATTTAATACTATTGGGAACTTAAGATTTTTTATCACCTCGCTAGAATTTTAATGAACTTCAGTTTCAATATTTGGTTTTACTACTATGATTTTTTTTTCACCAGGCTGCTGTGTGCGAGAAGCATTGTCATGCCATCATTCAAAACTATTTTTAGTGATGCGCGGAAATCAAAGCTAGATAGTTTTGATGTATGAAGGATCAAAATTGTCTGTTTTTGAAAGTTGAAGTAGCAAACTTCGACTTTTGAAACAGCTGAAGGAGTAAAATGGCATTTCTCCTCATAAGAATACTAACCATATCACACCATTCACACAACTTTGTGCGGATTGAAACCAAGTAAAGCAGGCTGAGTCACCGAAAACCCATGGACGCATTTCTTTATTACATTAACACACGTAGCAAATAGTACAACAAACTCAAGACGTCATACGAAAACCATGGATACCTGCATACAGCTCAACAACGAACAAATAACAAGACACTTTTTTCACCTAAAAGGCAGACGAGATGAGAAGACATATAGGACGTGTGGTGATAATTTACGTACGCACGTAGGCTTTTACCGTGCAATCAAAGAGCCGAAATGAAGCACACGGTAAATCACGTACGCAAGCTTTTTTTTACGCGCCTTTAATGTGCGTGTTACACTTGGCGCACGGAGGAATGCTAGACATACGTAAGCTTACGTTCAGATCTTACGTAAAAGCTGATGTGGGATTTGTTGTGGCGCACGTACGTGTTCGTGGCCTACTTCGGCTGGAACTTGGCTCTGATGTTCTCCACCACACCGCCGTCGATCTGCAGCGCCCGGGCCAGCACGTCCGTGGGCACCGCCGGCGCCGCCCCGAACATCGCCTCGCCGAGCGTCTGCGTGCCGGGGAGCTGGCTGTCGAACGCCGAGATCGCCACGGCGGGCGCCTCGCCGACGCTGCGCTCGTAGTGCATCATGCCCCGCGGGAACACGAAGACCCCGCCCTTGGGCACGCCCCGGGTGATGTGCCTGCCAGCCGTCGTGACGAAGCCCACCTCCAGGTTGCCCTCGGCGACGAAGATGATCTCTGTGGCGCGCGGGTGCATGTGCGGCGGGTTGGTGCCGCCCCAGGGCGCGTAGTCGACGCGGGACATCGATATGCCAAGGGTGTTGAGCCCCGGCAGCCTCTCCACGTCCGCCGCGGTCACCACGGAGCCCATGGGGTTGCCGCCGCCGTACACATCGGCCGCGCTCGCCAGCCCGCTGTAGAAGAAGTCGTCCGCCGTCATGTTCTCCGCAGGCTTGCACGGGTACCCGTTCACCCTCAGCGCTGCACACACACACACGACACATCCCACATACCGACACACGCATGCATTCCGGTCAGTGGTTGATCATGCATGCATGGATACACGATGAAATGAGAATTGGTCAGTCACTCACGGCCCTGAAGGGACATGTAGTCGGCGACGCAGACGTCCTGGAGCATGTCGGGGTCGCCGGCGAGCGATGGCGCGGCACCGAGCGCCAGGAGGGCGGCGCAGACGGCGAGGAGGACGGCGGAGAGCTTGGCCATGATTAGTAGTTTGTCTGCTTGGTCCTTGGACTTGGCTCGATGGCTAGCTGGCTGGTAGTTATATAGCTCGTGAGCTAGCTAATTAGATGAGAGCAACTTTCGGCTTGGTGAAAAGGGGGTGCTTGGGAGGTGGTATTTATAGATGTGATGGCAGTAGGTTAAGTCCTAATGAAGATGCGTGAACGATGGGTCTATCTGTCATTTTCTCATGTGATCATTACAGTTAATGACCAATAAAGTGTGAGCTAGAAGAGGAGCCTACGTACATACGTACGAGCTTGATCGATCGTATGGGTTGGTGGAGTTTGTTAGGCGATGTACGTACGTAGTACGTGGGAGGTGCGACGGTGAGCAGTGCTTAATACTTCCTTTTCAGGACAAACAGCGTTGCTTGTGACGTTAACTGAGCGGTGCAAACCATATCGTACGTACGAACCATCCATGCAAAAGCCAAAACTCCCACGCATGCATGCATCTTGTACACAAGTGTCAGCACATGGCACACGTCTTTAGTTATATAATACTCAACTCGCATGCATGTCTTTTTCTTTTTATTATATGATGACGTGCACGCTATATTTGTGTGCACGTTCACATGTATTTTTGTGTACAGGCCTATTCACGTAAACGCAAAATGTTCAGTATGTACTGAAGTGTAGCAGAGTTGCAATATTGGACTAATCGTCCTAATAACCATTAAAATCACACTTTTACGGGGTCCTTGATCATCATTATTACTTTATTAGTAAAACACGAACAAGCCAGGTAGATAACTTCTACCGAAAAAACTGGAAACTTATGGTGCGTTCCTCTGCCTCCCGCCAGCGCCGGCGCCGGTTCGCCTCGTCTCACGTGGTCTTAGGTCCATGGGGACGGAGTGGATCCCGGCCCTTACCGGTGGGAGGACTCCGTTTTTAGACCTCTTAAATATTTGTTAGGGTTTATGTCCTACTCGGAAAAGCGAGACGGCGGAGCCTCCTGGATGATGAAATAAAGGTCTCCCCGCCTAGCCCCGTTTCAGTGATGCATCTAGCATCATCAGTGGGTGTGTGAATGTGTCTTCGGTGGATTTTTCTTTGATAAAGGTCTCCCCGCCTAGCCCCGTTCGTCGTTCGTCTTTGTTCGTGTGTGTTCAGGTTGGATCCTTCTTATCTATTCTCATCGGTGGCGGTTCCTGTTATGGCGCGTTGGTTCTATTGGGCTTTAGAACGATTACTTCCCGACTGTCTACTACAACAAGGCTTGCCCGGCTTTGATGAGGGAGGGGCGATGACAGCGACGCGCCTTCGGCTCACTTCAGTGCTTATAATCGTCGCTAGATGGTATACGGATCTGAATGTAATTTTTATTATTTCTAGTGTTCATTGTACTACCATGATCAAATATGAATAGAACGGAAGTTTATCCAAAAAAAAGTACAACACCAATAACATGCAAGCCTGGCCGGCCGGCTACTGCTTTGGGAACTTGGACCTGATGGACTCCACCACCCCACCGTCGACCTGGAGCGCCCTGACCAGCCTTTCCATGGGCATCAGCTGTGAGGCGGCGAACATCGCCTCCGTAATCACACTTACGGTCGTCGAGGGATTTGTAGTCGGCGACGCAGATGTCCTGAAGCATGTCAGGGTGACCAGCGAGCCATGGCGCGGCGAGGGACAGGAGGACGGTGCAGGCGGCGAGTAGGACGGCTGGGAGCTGCATGGGCACCATGGTAAAGTACTGCTCAAGAACTCGCGGTTGGTTCTGAACTATTGCAGATGATCGATGAGGATGGAAGCATGCAGCACATATACTTATAGTGCCGTGCAGCGTGATGGAGACGCGATCAGTCGATGGACATGTGACGAAAAGTTAGTTGAAAGTTAGTTGGATGTACGCTTTCTGTATCTGGCTTTGATCCATGGCAATCTGTTTTATGCAAATTAAGCAAAGCAAACATCGATTAGAAATTTATGTCAGTGTAATGTGACCATATACACGGATGATAACATGTGGATGTTAGACAGTCAGCAACCATACATTGTAATTATCCCCTCATTTTGGAGATGATAATGAATGCACAATTGCTAAGTGGGAGAAGGGTACAATATTACAGATCGATAGTCGAAGAACGACGCCACATTTTTTTTGTTAAAGAAACAGTTGTTTTTGCCAAATAGATACCATGATTAGCAACTTTGTGATTACTATTTTGGTAACAAAACGATTTCTTGATTTTATTGACAAAACCACCAAGCTCCTAGGAAACCGAAAAATAAGGTTCAATGCAACCATATGCGTCAGACTTGTGATATCATATATTTTCTCTAAATAGTTGTAACTCATGACCTAATTTTCCTCTCCCCGCAGTCATACCACATCAGGAAGTCATGCATGCAGTCATAAGTTACATTTATTGCATTGATCTATCCATGCAAACAAATGCCACCTCATCAATTCAAGCATGCGTTTCCTGTCGGGAAACAAGTCATGAATGTGAGTCACAAGCTTGGAGCAAATCTATGTACTTGATGCTTCACATTTTTATATAACATGGGCACATGGCCTTTCATTGAAGTTCAATCCAAAAGCTTTATTTTTTTATAATTATTTGATCACATACTACGTATATTTAAAAAAATAACTGAGAACAATTGTGCGTGGTTGCTTTTGCAGTAGCTATACTTATTTTCAGAACATATTTATGCATTTCTTATAAAAAGCTTTCCGCAACAAAGGCGTGGAGTCTCTATGTATTTGTGACAAAGTCATGCCATTTCAAACAGAATGCCTCATTTCACCGTGGAACTTTTATTTCTTTTTCTATTATCCAAAAATGAAAAGACAGATCTAGTTATTAGTATGATATGTTAACTCAGACGCGTATTCATTATGGGTGTGCCAAATTCAAATTTTCTCAATTTTATCAATTTCAGTCAACTTCAATTCATGACATGACAAGGCGGAGGGTGAGCCTGCAGAGGAAGAGGACGTGGGTGAGCGTTGGGTGCGGAGGCTAGAACCGTGGTGGAGTCGTTCTACGAGCACGAAGGGAGAAGGGGAAAACAGGCATGCGGAGAAAAGGAGGCGGTCTATGCTGTCAGTATAAAAAGAGAATGTGTGGGTCACCATGATCTGTTTGGCAGACTGAAAACCTAAGATCTTCCAAAACTGCTCCCAAATCATCTATCCACTCGAGTTGAATGAGCTGTGCACCCCGTGCTTCTAAGATCTAACCCAATTCTAACCGTATACATCGCTTTGGGCCATTGGATCTTCACGAGTAGATAGCCTGTATTTATTATAGGGTTCTCTAAAGTTTAGTACAAAGGATAAAACCAAATAGACAGCCAAAATTGTCCAGCTCCAATTCAAACACATTTAGAGTTTTTTCTCTTACCAACTCAACGAACTAATGATTTACCGGTTTAGTCTCTTGAAGATGCTCATAGGGATATAGGGATAGGATGTGTGAGCATGCGTTCATGGCGTGAGTGTATGTCTGTTGTTTATAAGCATGGGATCTGCATTTGTATTGTGTTTCTAAAAAAACTGTTTAGTCAAGCATACTCTATGATTTTCCATGCTACCTATGTTTCATAAAGTTACATTTTGGTCGAACTCTCAACACAATCATTTCAAAAATAACAATTAATAAAATCTGGGGTAGTATATATATATATATATATATATATATATATATATATATATATATATATATATATATATATATATATATATATAAACACCAAAACCATGCATACATATATATCACCAGGAAGCCATGAAGAAAAAGAATACAGTAGACAGCGAAATGACAAAATATGGCATAATAAACATCATAAAGTATACAAAAGGTGACGAGCGAATTCAAGTGCTGCGCGCGAGATTAAGTTGTTAAATTACGCACGGCTCGACCATGCAGTCGTCGGCATCGAGCGCCCTGGCCAGCACGTCGGCTGGAACCGGCGGCGAGGCAGTGTACAATGCCTCAGCCAACTTCTGCGTGCCCGGAAGCTGGCTGTTGAAGGCCGATATGGCGGCGGCGGGAGAACCGTTGTTGTTCCTCTGAAAGTGGACGAGGCCGCGTGGGAAAACAAACATTTCCCCTTTGCAGACGGTGCGACCGACAAACTTGCCGGAGCTGGTGAAGAAGCCGACGTCGAGGGAGCCCTCGAGGACGAAGAGGAGCTCGCTGGCCCGCGGGTGGGTGTGCGGCGGGTTCGCGCCCCGCGGTGCGTAGTCGACGCGAGACATGGACACGCCCAGCGTGTTGAGCCCCGGGACCTTGTCTACGTACGCGGCCGTCACCGCGGAGCCGGCCGGGTTGCCGCCCGTGTTGCCAGGGACGGACAGCACGTCGGAGAAGAAGTCGTTCGCCATCGTGGTATCCGGCCTCTTGCACGGGTAGCCGTTCAGCCGCAGTGCTGCACACAAGCACGCACGTATGCACATTTTGATCCGTTCATTTCCCATAGAAGCAAATATTGGACAGATAGTGTACATGGACGATCACACTTACGGCCGTCGAGTGATTTGTAGTCGGCGACGCACAAGTCTTGGAGCATGTCGGGGTCGCCGGCGAGCAAGGGCGAGGCGAGGGCCAGGAGCGCGGTGTAGGCAGCGAGGAGGACAGCCGGGAGCTGGCTGCTCGCCATTGTAAGTACTGCTAGTTGCTGTGGTGAGTAATACTAGCTCGACTAGCTAGTGAGAGTGGAGATGAGGATCGATGAGAATGGAAGCATGCAGCGCGCATGCATATATAGTGCCGCGCAGCGTAACGGAGACGCGACCGACGGCCGTATGTCGAAATTAGTTGGTCGACGTACGTACGTACGGTTTTAATGTGGCTTCGATCTACGGCAATCTTTTGCATCCAAATTAAGCAAAGCATGTATAACTAAATGCAACCATCGTGTTAGTGTAATATGAACGTACGAACGATAACATGCCTGCATGTGGAGGTTGGACGTACAGTTTGGACATGAAAATGCATGCCAAGTTTGTAAGTTGGGAGAAAGGTATATGTCACAGATCAAGGGTTTGTGCAAGAATGGTTACCACTTACCAGTGACAAGTCACCAATGAAAGGCCAGTAGTGGCTCGGTGATTCACTCAGGGGTACCCCACCAGTTAGTGCTAAGGCCTTACCGCTCAAGCTGGCCAATGTACCCGTAAGTGGAGTGACTTATGATGGTGGCAATCGCACAATGGCACACATCATCAGTGGTTTTGTTACCAGTGGTGGCTGAAGTTTTTGTTGCCTATCAGTCATAATTTGTTAAATGCTCTTTTACTGAAGAGTATACATCACATTTTGCATTGTAACCATGTTCTCTTGAATCTTCTTTTCTTAAGCATTATGTTGATATAGGCATGTGTCCACTTTGATAAAGACGAGAACAAAGAGAAGGGAACGACATAACCAAGAAACCGACAGAGAATAGTGTAATGGGTGACCTAAATTTAATTGTCTTTCTTTCTAAGACTTCAATGTATCTCTTGACTAACATCGATGTTAGAGTCACAAACTCACAATAATGTTGTCTTTGTTATGCGTGTCCAATGATCAATGTGAAATGATGATGTGAATGTGACATGCAATTGTATTTATAGTGGTATGTGCAGAGGATATTGCTACAGTTTGACAATTTTCATGTACCCTGAATCCTAGTCCAGTGGAGATTCATCCACCTCATATAAATTTATAGCTCTTGAAGTTAATATTACAAATGACATATATAGAATACTTATTTCTGGCAGGTAAAGGAGATGAACATCTAGAGATGCACTCTGTGTCAGGCGGTTCAGCATGACGGTTTTAGTGGACTGATCTATCACTGGCCTACGTTTGTCTGTCGAGTGGTACAACTGCCATAGATTGCCAAATTGCGAAAAATATGAGCCTTTAGGAGAATAGCACGTAAACTGCTTGGGAACTCTTTGAAGCACCATACTTATCTTTCCTATCGGGATTTATTGAAAACTCAAAAATCCCAAAAGCAAATTCCGGCATGCCCCTTTGGTCTAGTTATCTTGTCCCAAGATAGCCAATGAGATTTCCCACGCTCTTTATCACTCCACATCAGAAGTCATTAACGATATGAACCAGGTCAACACAAAGGCATGCAGGTGATTTTAAAACCCCCGCGCATATATTAGAGGAATGAAGAACTTATTTGATCAAAACTTGTTTGCCTCCAGAAGATAAGTATTTCTCTATGCAACTAGCTAACCGCTTCTTAAACTTGCCTTTTATGCACCGAAACTTCTCCAATTCCATATTTCTCTCCAGAGAAGGTAAGCCCAAGTACTAATCCGCAAAACTTGGAGTCACGCTTTGAAGAGCTAAAGTGAAAAAAAGCTGCTTATTGACACTGCATCTGCTACTTGGCAAAACTAAGCACATATCTTGAAAGTTGTTATCAAGTGTTAGTTGCATGCATCCTCATTACTTGTTCCTAGAGAGATGGTGAGAAATCACTAGAGCTTGTGTGCAAATCTTAAACTTTTGAAGCGAGTACCTTGCAAAAACATCAGGTGCAAAGAGAGAAGGATAGAGTGATAAATGAATCAATTTGGTAAATCCATCATGTGAAGGAAAGAAAGTCGAACATTTGGCTATTAAAATGCATGAAAAACTTGACAGACGTAACACATTGCATGATCACCAAGATAGTAGACAAACCCAAAATAGTAAGTATTCGTCTAAATAAACAATCATGACACTCATACCTCATCATGCCAGGTTTGTAAGCACAAAACTACATTCTATCATCTATTCATCTTGGAACTCTAGTGGAATGGAGAGCATGAAATCACTAAAAGGCAATGAGTTTGAGTAAGAGATATTGTTGAAGGAAATATGCCCTAGAGGCAATAATAAAGTTATTATTTATTTCCTTATATCGTGATAAATGTTTATTATTCATGCTAGAATTGTATTAACCGGAAACATAATACATGTGTGAATATATAGACAAACAGAGTGTCACTAGTATGCATCTACTTGACTAGCTTGTTAATAAAAGATGGTTATGTTTCCTAACCATGGACAAAGAGTTGTTATTTGATTAACGGGATCACATCATTAGTTGAATGATCTGATTAACATGACCCATTCCGTTAGCTTAGCACCCGATCGTTTAGTATGTTGCTATTGCTTTCTTCGTGACTTATACATGTTCCTATGACTATGATATTATGCAACTCCCGTTTACCGGAGGAACACTTTGTGTGCTACCAAACGTCACAACGTAACTGGGTGATTATAAAGGTGCTCTACAGGTGTCTTGAAAGGTACTTGTTGGGTTGGCGTATTTCGAGATTAGGATTTGTCACTCCGAATGTCGGAGAGGTATCTCTGGGCCCTCTCGGTAATGCACATCACTTAAGCCTTGCAAGCATTGCAACTACTGAGTTAGTTGCGGGATGATGTATTACGGAACGAGTAAAGAGACTGCCGGTAACGAGATTGAACTAGGTATTGGATACCGACGATCGAATCTCGAGCAAGTAACATACCGATGACAAAGGGAGCAACGTATGTTGTTATGCGGTCTGACCGATAAAGATCTTCGTAGAATATGTAGGAACCAATATGGGCATCCAGGTCCCGCTATTGGTTATTGACCAGAGACGTGTCTCGGTCATGTCTACATTGTTCTCGAACCGTAGGGTCCGCACGCTTAACGTTACGATGACAGTTATTATGAGTTTATGTATTTTGATGTACCGAAGGTTGTTCGGAGTCCTGGATGTGATCATGGACATGACGAGGAGTCTCGAAATGGTTGAGACATAAAGATCGATATATTGGAAGCCTATATTTGGACATCGGAATCGTTCCGGGTGAAATCGGCATTTTACCGGAGTACCGGGGGTTATTGGGCCTTCATGGGCCATAAGGGAGAAGAGGAGGGCCGTCCAGGGCAGGCCGCGCGCCCCCTCCCCCTAGTCCGAATAGGACAAGGAAGGGGGGGGGGGGGCGGCGCCCCCCTTTCCTCTTCCCCTTCCCCCTTTCCTTCTCCAACAATGCAAGAGGGGGGAAGTCCTACTCCCGGTGGGAGTAGGACTCCTCCAGGCGCACCCCAAGGGGGCCGGCCGCACCTCCCCTCCCTCCTTTATATACGGGGGCAGGGGGCACCCTAGAACACACAAGTTGATCTTCGTGATCGTTCCTTATCCGTGTGCTGTGCCCTCCTCCACGATATTACACCTCGGTCATATTGTAGCGGTGCTTAGACGAAGCCCTGCGACAGTTGAACATCAAGATTGTCACCACGCCGTCGTGCTGACGAAACTCCTCCCCGAAGCTTTGCTGGATCGGAGCCCGGGAAGCGTCATCGAGCTGAACGTGTGCCAAGAACTCGGAGGTGCCGGAGTAACAGTGCTTGGATCGGTTGGACCGGGAAGATGTACGACTACTTCCTCTATGTTGTGTCAACGCTTCCGCTTCGATCTACGAGGGTACATAGACAACACTCTCCCCTCTCGTGCGTAGGATTTTTTTTGAAATTACTACGTTCCCCAACAGTGGCATCCGAGCCTAGGTTTTATGGTTTGATGTTATATGCACGAGTAGAACACAAGTGAGTTGTGGGCGATATAAGTCATACTGCTAACCAGCATGTCATACTTTGGTTCGGCGGTATTGTTGGATGAAGCGGCCCGGACCGACATTACGCGTATGCTTACGCGAGACTGGTTCTACCGCCGTGCTTTGCACACAGGTGGCTGGCGGGTGTCAGTTACTCCAACTTCAGTTGAACCGAGTGTGGCTACGCCCGGTCCTTGCGAAGGTTAAAACAGCACCAACTTGACAAACTATCGTTGTGGTTTTGATGCCTAGGTGAGATTGGTTCTTGCTTAAGCCCGTAGCAGCCACGTAAAACTTGCAACAATAAAGTAGAGGACGTTTAACTTGTTTTTGCAGGGCATGTTGTGATGTGATATGGTCAAGACATGATGCTAAATTTTATTGTATGAGATGATCATGTTTTGTAACCGAGTTATCGGCAACAGGCAGGAGCCATATGGTTGTCGCTTTATTGTATGCAATGCAATCGCCCTGTAATGCTTTAGTTTATCACTAAGCGGTAGCGATAGTCGTAGAAGCATAAGATTGGCGAGACGACAACGATGCTATGATGGAGATCAAGGTGTCGCGCCGGTGACGATGGTGATCATGACGGTGCTTCGGAGATGGAGATCACAAGCACAAGATGATGATGGCCATATCATATCACTTATATTGATTGCATGTGATGTTTATCTTTTATGCATCTTATCTCGCTTTGATTGGCGGTAGCATTTTAAGATGATCTCTCACTAATTATCAAGAAGTGTTCTCCCTGAGTATGCACCGTTGCCAAAGTTCGTCGTGCCCAGACACCACGTGATGATCGGGTGTGATGAGCTCTACGTCCATCTACAACGGGTGCAAGCCAGTTTTGCACACGCAGAGTACTCGGGTTAAACTTGACGAGCCTAGCATATGCAGATATGGCCTCGGAACACGGAGACCGAAAGGTCGAGCGTGAATCATATAGTAGATATGATCAACATAATGATGTTCACCATTGAAAACTAATCCATTTCACGTGATGATCGGTTATGGTTTAGTTGATTTGGATCACGTGATCACTTAGAGGATTAGAGGGATGTCTATCTAAGTGGGAGTTCTTAAGTAATATGATTAATTGAACTTAAATTTATCATGAACTTAGTACCAGATAGTATCTTGCTTGTCTATGTTGATTGTAGATAGATGGCCCGTGCTGTTGTTCCGTTGAATTTTAATGCGTTCCTTGAGAAAGCAAAGTTGAAAGATGATGGTAGCAACTACGCGGACTGGGTCCGTAACTTTAGGATTATCCTCATTGCTGCACAGAAAAGTTACGTCCTGGAAGCACCGCTGGGTGCCAGGCCTGCTGCTGATGCAACTGACGACGTTAAGAACGTCTGGCAGAGCAAAGCTGATGACTAGTCGATAGTTCAATGTGCCATGCTTTACGGCTTAGAACCGGGACTTCAACGACGTTTTGAACGTCATGGAGCATATGAGATGTTCCAGGAGTTGAAGTTAATATTCCAGAAGAATGCCCGGATTGAGAGATATGAAGTCTCCAATAAGTTCTATAGCTGCAAGATGGAGGAGAATAGTTCTGTCAGTGAGCATATACTCAAGATGTCTGGGTATTGTAATCACTTGATTCAACTGTGAGTTACTCTTTCGGATGATAGCGTCATTGACAGAATTCTCCAATCACTTCCACCAAGCTACAAGAGCTTCGTGATGAACTATAATATGCAAGGGATGGATAAGACAATTCCCGAGCTTTTCGCAATGCTAAAGGCTGCGGAGGTAGAAATCAAGAAGGAGCATCAAGTGTTGATGGTCAACAAGACCACTAGTTTCAAGAAAAAGGGCAAAGGGAAGAAGAAGGGGAACTTCAAGAAGAACATCAAGCAAGTTGCTGCTCAAGAGAAGAAACCCAAGTCTGGACCTAAGCCTGAAGCTGAGTGCTTCTACTGCAAGCAGACTGGTCACTGGAAGCAGAACTGCCCCAAGTATTTGGCAGATAAGAAGGATTGCAAGGTGAAAAAAGGTAGATGTGATATACATGTTATTGATGTGTACCTTACTAGAGCTCGCAGTAGCACCTGGGTATTTGATACTGGTTCTGTTGCTAATATTTGCAACTCGAAACAGGGACTATGGATTAAGCGAACACTGGCAAAGGACGAGGTGACGATGCGCGTGGGAAATGGTTCCGAAGTCGATGTGATCGCAGTCGGCACGCTACCTCTACATCTACCTTCGGGATTAGTATTAGACCTAAATAATTGTTATTTGGTGCTAGCGTTGAGCATGAACATTATATCTGGATCTTGTTTGATGCGAGACGGTTATTCATTTAAATCAGAGAATAATGATTGTTCTATTTATATGAGTAATATCTTTTATGGTCATGCACCCTTGAAGAGTGGTCTATTTTTGATGAATCTCGATAGTAGTGACACACATATTCATAATTTTGAAGCCAAAAGATGCAGAGTTGATAATGATAGTGCAACTTATTTGTGGCACTACCGTTTAGGTCATATCGGTGTAAAGCGCATGAAGAAACTCCATACTGATGGACTTTTGGAACCACTTGATTATGAATCACTTGGTACTTGCGAACCGTGCCTCATGGGCAAGATGACTAAAACGCCATTCTCCGGTACTATGGAGAGAGCAACAGATTTGTTGGAAATCATACATACAGATGTATGTGGTCCAATGAATGTTGAGGCTCGTGGCGGATATCATTATTTTCTCACCTTCACAGATGATTTAAGCAGATATGGGTATATCTACTTAATGAAGCATAAGTCTGAAACATTTGAAAAGTTCAAAGAATTTCAGAGTGAAGTTGAAAATCATCGTAACAAGAAAATAAAGTTTCTATGATCTGATCGTGGAGGAGAATATTTGAGTTACGAGTTTGGTCTACATTTGAAACAATGCGGAATAGTTTCGCAACTCACGCCACCCGGAACACCACAGCGTAATGGTGTGTCCGAACGTCGTAATCGTACTTTACTTGATATGGTGCGATCTATGATGTCTCTTACAGATTTACCGCTATCGTTTTGGGGTTATGCTTTAGAGACGGCCACATTCACATTAAATAGGGCACCATCAAAATCCGTTGAGACGACACCTTATGAACTGTGGTTTGGCAAGAAACCAAAGTTGTCGTTTCTTAAAGTTTGGGGCTGCGATGCTTATGTGAAAAAGCTTCAACCTGATAAGCTCGAACCCAAATCGGAGAAATGTGTCTTCATAGGATACCCAAAGGTGACTGTTGGGTACACCTTCTATCACAGATCCGAAGGCAAGACATTCGTTGCTAAGAATGGATCCTTTCTAGAGAAGGAGTTTCTCTCGAAAGAAGTGAGTGGGAGGAAAGTAGAACTTGATGAGGTAACTGTACCTGCTCCCTTGTTGGAAAATAGTACATCACAGGAACCGGTTTCTGTGACGTCAAAACCAACTAGTGAGGAAGTTGATGATGATGATCATAGAACTTCAGATCAAGTTGCTACAGAACCTCGTAGGTCAAACAGAGTAAGATCCGCACCAGAGTGGTACGGTAATCCTATTCTGTAAGTCATGCTACTAGATCATGATGAACCTACGAACTATGAAGAAGCGATGGTGAGCCCAGATTCCGCAAAATGGCTTGAAGCCATGAAATCTGAGATGGGATCCATGTATGAGAACAAAGTATGGACTTTGGTTGACTTGCCCGATGGTCGGCAAGCAATTGAGAATAAATGGATCTTCAAGAAGAAGACTGGCGCTGACGGTAATGTTACTGTCTACAAAGCTCGACTTGTTGCAAAAGGTTTTCGACAAGTTCAAGGGATTAACTACGATGAGACCTTATCACCCGTAGCGATGCTTAAGTCTGTCCGAATCATTTTAGCAATTGCCGCATTTTATGATTATGAAATTTGGCAAATGGATGTCAAAACTGCATTCCTGAATGGATTCCTGGAAGAAGAGTTGTATATGATGCAACCAGAAGGTTTTGTCGATCCAAAGGGAGCTAACAAAGTGTGCAAGCTCCAGCGATCCATTTATGGACTGGTGCAAGCCTCTCGGAGTTGGAATAAACGCTTTGATAGTGTGATCAAAGCATTTGGGTTTGTACAGACTTTTGGAGAAGCCTGTATTTACAAGAAAGTGAGTGGGAGCTCTGTAGCATTTCTAATATTATATGTGGATGACATATTATTGATTGGAAATGATATAGAATTTCTGGATAGCATAAAGGGATACTTGAATAAGAGTTTTTCAATGAAAGACCTCGGTGAAGCTGCTTACATATTGGGCATTAAGATCTATAGAGATAGATCAAGACGCTTAATTGGACTTTCACAAAGCACATACCTTGACAAAGTTTTGAAGAAGTTCAAAATGGATCAAGCAAAGAAATGGTTCTTGCCTGTATTGCAAGGTGTGAAGTTGAGTAAGACTCAATGCCCGACCACTGCAGAAGATAGAGAGAAAATGAAAGATGTTTCCTATGCTTCAGCCATAGGCTCTATCATGTATGCAATGCTGTGGACCAGACCTGATGTGTGCCTTGCTATAAGTTTTGCAGGGAGGTACCAAAGTAATCCAGGAGTGGATCACTGGACAGCGGTCAAGAACATCCTGAAGTACCTGAAAAGGACTAAGGATATGTTTCTCGTATATGGAGGTGACAAAGAGCTCATCGTAAATGGTTACGTTGATGCAAGCTTTGACACTGATCCGGACGATTCTAAATCGCAAACTGGATATGTGTTTACATTAAACGGTGGAGCTGTCAGTTGGTGCAGTTCTAAACAAAGCATCGTGGCGGGATCTACGTGTGAAGCGGAATACATAGCTGCTTCGGAAGCAGCTAATGAAGGAGTCTGGATGAAGGAGTTCATATCCGATCTAGGTGTCATACCTAGTGCATCGGGTCCAATGAAAATCTTTTGTGACAATACTGGAGCAATTGCCTTAGCGAAGGAAACCAGATTTCACAAGAGAACCAAGCACATCAAGAGACGCTTCAATTCCATCCGGGATCTAGTCCAGGTGGGAGACATAGAGATTTGCAAGATACATACGGATCTGAATGTTGCAGACCCGTTGACTAAGCCTCTTCCACGAGCAAAACATGATCAGCACCAAGACTCCATGGGTGTTAGAATCATTACTGTGTAATCCAGATTATTGACTCTAGTGCAAGTGGGAGACTGAAGGAAATATGCCCTAGAGGCCATAATAAAGTTATTATTCATTTCCTTATATCATGATAAATGTTTATTATTCATGCTAGAATTGTATTAACCAGAAACATAATACATGTGTGAATATATAGACAAACAGAGTGTCACTAGTATGCCTATACTTGACTAGCTTGTTAATCAAAGATGGTTATGTTTCCTAACCATGGACCAAGAGTTGTTATTTGATTAACAGGATCACATCATTAGTTGAATGATCTGATTGACATGACCCATCCCGTTAGCTTAGCACCCGATCGTTTAGTATGTTGCTATTGCTTTCTTCATGACTTATACATGTTCCTATGACTATGAGATTATGCAACTCCCGTTTACCGGAGGAACACTCTGTGTGCTACCAAACGTCACAACGTAACTGGGTGATTATAAAGGTGCTCTACAGGTGTCTCTAAAGGTACTTGTTGGGTCGGCGTATTTCGAGATTAGGATTTGTCACTCCGAATGTCGGAGAGGTATCTCTGGGCCCTCTCGGTAATGCACATCACTTAAGCCTTGCAAGCATTGCAACTAATTAGTTAGTTGCGGGATGATGTATTACGGAACGAGTAAAGAGACTTGTCGGTAATGATATTGAACTAGGTATTGGATACCGACGATCGAATCTCGGGCAAGTAACATACCGATGACAAAGGGAACAACGTATGTTGTTATGCGGTCTGACCGCTAAAGATCTTCGTAGAATATGTAGGAACCAATATGGGCATCCAGGTCCCGCTATTGGTTATTGACCGGAGACGCGTCTCGGTCATGTCTACATTGTTCTCGAACCGTAGGGTCCGCACGCTTAACGTTACAATGACAGTTATTATGAGTTTATGTATTTTGATGTACCGAAGGTTGTTCGGAGTCCCGGATGTGATCATGGACATGACGAGGAGTCTTGAAATGGTCGATACATAAAGATCGATATATTGGAAGCCTATATTTGGACATTAGAATCATTCCGGGTGAAATCGGCATTTTACCGGAGTACCGGGGGTTACCGGAACCCCCCCGGGGGGTTATTGGGCCTTCATGGGCCATAAGGGAGAAGAGGAGGGTCGGCCAGGGCAGGACGCGCGCCCCCTCCCCCCTAGTCCGAATAGGACAAGGAAGTGGGCGGGGGGGGGGGGGGGCGGCGCCCCACTTTCCTCTTCCCCTTCCCCCTTTCCTTCTCCAACAAGGCAAGAGGGGGGAAGTCCTACTCCCGGTGGGAGTAGGACTCCTCCAGGCGCACCCCAAGGGGGCCGGCCGCACCTCCCCCTCCCTCCTTTATATACGGGGGCAGGGGGGGCACCCTAGAACACACAAGTTGATCTTCGTGATCGTTCCTTAGCCGTGTGCGGTGCCCCCCTCCACGATATTACACCTCGGTCATATTGTAGCGGTGCTTAGGCGAAGGCCTGCGACAGTTGAACATCAAGATCGTCACCACGCCGTCGTGCTGATGAAAGTCCTCCCCGAAGCTTTGCTGGATCGGAGCCCAGGGAGCGTCATCGAGCTGAACGTGTGCCAAGAACTCGGAGGTGCCGGAGTAACGGTGCTTGGATCGGTTGGACCGGGAAGACGTACGACTACTTCCTCTACGTTGCGTCAACGCTTCTGTTGGGGATCGTAGCAGAAATTAAAATTTTCCTACGCATCACCAAGATCTATCTATGGAGTATTCTAGCAACGAGTGAATAAGAGAGCATCTACATACCACTTGTAGATCGCAACAGAAGCGTTCAAGAAGAACGTGGATGATGGAGTCGTACTCGTCGTGATCCAAATCACCGATGACCAGCGCCGAACGGACGGCACCTCCACGTTCAACACACGTACGGTCGGGATGACATCTCCTCCTTCTTGATCCAGCAAGGGGGAAGGAGTGGTTGATGAAGATCCAGCAGCACGACGGCGTGGTGGTGGATGCAGCAGAATTCCAGCAGGGCTTCGCCAAGGGTCTACGGAGAGAGGGAGAGGTGTAACAGGGGAGAGGGAGGCGCCAAGGCTGCAGGGTCCGGCTGCCCTCCCCCCTTTATATAGGCCCCCTAAGTGGGGGCGCCGGCCCTGGAGATGCATCTCCAAAGGGGGGGGGGGCGGCCAAGGGGGGAGCCTTGCCCCCCAAGGCAAGTGGGGCGCCCCCTGCCCTAGGGTTTCCAACCCTAGGCGCAGGGGGGAGGCCCATGGGGGGCGCACCAGCCCACTATGGGCTGGTTCCCTCCCCACTTCAGCCCACGGGGCCCTCCGGGATGGGTGGCCCCACCCGGTGGACCCCCGGGACCCATCCGGTGGTCCCGGTACAATACCGGTGACCCCCGAATCCTTCCCGATGGCCGAAACGACACTTCCTATATATATAATTCCTTACCTCCGGACCATTCCGGAACCTCTCGTGACGTCCGGGATCTCATCCGGGACTCCGGACAACCTTCGGTTTGCTGCATACTAATATCTTTACAACCCTAGCGTCACCGAACCTTAAGTGTGTAGACCCTACGGGTTCGGGAGACATGCAGACATGACCGAGACGATCTCCGGTCAATAACCAACAGCGGGATCTGGATACCCATGTTGGCTCCCACATGCTCCTCGATGATCTCATCGGATGAACCACGATGTCGAGGACTTAATCAATCCCGTACTCAATTCCCTTCGTCTATCGGTACGATACTTACCCGAGATTCGATCGTCGGTATACCGATACCTTGTTCAATCTCGTTACCGGCAAGTCTCTTTACTCGTTCCCGTAACACATCATCCCGTGAACAACACCTTGATCACATTGAGCTCATTATGATGATGTCTTACCGAGTGGGCCCAGAGATACCTCTCCGTCATGCGGAGTGACAAATCCCAGTCTCGATTCATGGCAACCCAACAAACACTTTCGGAGATACCTGTAGTGCACCTTTATAGTCACCCAGTTACGTTGTGACGTTTGATACACCCAAAGCACTCCTACGGCATCCGGGAGTTGCATAATCTCATGGTCTAAGGAATGATACTTGACATTCAGAAAAGCTCTAGCAAACGAACTACACGATCTTTGTGCTATGCTTAGGTTTGGGTCTTGTCCATCACATCATTCTCCTAATGATGTGATGCCGTTATCAATGACATCCCCATGTCCATAGTCAGGAAACCATGACTATCTATTGATCAACGAGCTAGTCAACTAGAGGCTTACTAGGGCAATATTGTGGTCTATGTATTCACACATGTATTATGATTTCCGGACAATACAATTATAGCATGAACAATAGACAATTATCATGAATAAGGAAATATAATAATCCTTTTATTATTGCCTCTAGGGCATATTTCCAATAGCTTCCGCTTCGGTCTACGAGGGTACATAGACAACACTCTCCCCTCTCGTTGCTATGCATCACCATGATCTTGCGTGTGCGTAGGAATTTTTTTGAAATTACTACGTTCCCCAACAATTGTATCATACAAAACAGGTATAGATTGTTCACCGTATACTTTCATCCGTTTTTATAGGACAATGCATGAACTAAGGAGCCTAGGATCTTTAAGCTCCGCTAGACTTCTACTTTTGAATTAAGCCGATGGCAGTGTCATGAACTCCCTCTGACATATTAACATAGGTAAAACTGCTTTACTGCACAAATAATGCCCTCCCCCTCACCTCCCAGTTGAGAGAGCATCGCCAAAAAGACATATGTACTCGACGCCTTTAGCAAGCCAACTTGGAATATGGCATCACTAATTTAATTATTAGTTAAATGTATACAAAGCAACACATGCATATATTCATCCAATTTTGTCTGAACATGGTGCAAGATTGAGCAACATTTTCATCAGAAATATACATTATCCTTGAGTTGAAGTATACATATTTTGAAGTAGTGAGTTTGGGCACCTTTTCTGTCATTTGACAATTATGATTCTGAAGAGACGTGGTATTACTTTATTTGTTGCCAAGAGGCTTTCTGGTGGAAATAAGTCGTGTTCTGTCTCCTTATTTTGATCACTCCACCCTTGCCCATTGCTTCGAAAACATCTCTTCCTCATAAAATAGTTCATTTGTTTGTGTTAATAATCTGTTTCTCCTCCTCATAAGTACTGTCAGGAAATTTCAGTTTGATGAAGAGGAGGAGCTTTGGGAGGTGGCTATGTATCTATATTTATATTTATATTTGTATATGTACCAATATAAAAAAGACCAAAGAAGAAGATCCAAGTAATCTCGACCATCAAAGCAGGTCAATCCAACGACCGAGACTGCTCCAATGGCGAATGCTTAACATTTTTACATGCAATTAATATCATAATAGATATCAATGCCAATGTTAATCATATAATTAATGCGGAAATAGTATCCTACCAAATATATATGTGCAATTAATATACTGCCTAATATTAACTATCATATACTCAGTTTTTCTAAAGCACATCTAGATGTGCACTAAATATTGCACATCTAAGTCATATACCATTGATTTTACATGAAGATTCGAGCAGACAATTTTTTCGTCCTTTTTCTTTTTCTTTGTAGTGTGATTGGCTCACTTAGATGTGCAATAACTAGTGCACATCTAGATGTGCCCTAGAGAGTACCTGATATCTCCATGCTGCCTAATGACACTAGTAGAAAACCGGCCTATTGTCCCAGTTCGTAAGGGCCTTTAGTCCCGGTTCCTGAACTGGGACTAAAGGGTTGTTACTAATACCCTCACCCTTTAGTCCCGGTTCAAACCAGAACCGGGACAGATGGGCCTCCACGTGGCCTGTGCGCCGAGCCCAGGCAGGAGGGCCTTTGGTCCCGGTTGGTAGCACCAACCGGGACCAATAGGCATCCACGCGTCAGCATTTCTGTGGCTGGGGTTTTTGGTTTTTTTTGAAAGGGGGGGAGGGGGTTTGGGGATTTTGGGGGGTTAATTTAGGTATTTCATATATTGTGTTAGCTAGATAGCTAATTAATAGAGAGAAGTGTCCTCTCTTATGTCCGTGCTTGGTCGACGTTACGTACTAAAATATGTATAGAGAAGACTAGGCATATGCTAGCTAGTAAGCAAACGAAGGAAACAGAAGATCGTCATGAACATATATGCATACAGAGAGAAGTGATATCGACCACATCTCCTTCTCCGAGAGATTGGTCGAACAACAAGTTCTCGTATATCTATCGTCCGACACTACCGGCTACATATATACAATAATTATCTTTTACAAATATAATCTCTTAAATTACGGACGCATGGTCCACATAGTATTCTCCGTCTTCAGCGATCACGTGGTCAAGAAAGAATGCCGCCAATTCCTCTTGAATTGCTCGCATGCGATCTGGTCCTAGGAGTTCATTCCGCTGTCGAAACATCTAATTTGAAGAAGGGGGTCAATACACACACACACACACACACACACACACACACACACACACATATATATATATATATGAATGAATGAAACTCAACACAAATGATGGTAATAAACAAAAATTGTGAATATTATTTCTTACGCACTTCATATTGTTTCTCAGAGTACCCGCCCCGCTCACAGGTCGTGTGGCGGATGGACTCTCAGACGTAGTATCCACAGAAATCATTCCCTTGTTCCTGCCACAACCACTTTACAAGAAATAGAGGTCAATTAAACAGATAAGCAAGAATGCCAAATGGTATTGATGAAACTAGCGCTTGAATCAATAGCTAGGAGACGCGAGGAACATGGTACTATAGTACTTACTTTCGGGTATCTAAATTCCAGCTCCTTCGGGAGTCCCGGGGAATTTGTGCTGAATTTTCTCCAAACACTGCCAGACAAAAGAAAGCAATTACTTGATATCAGGAAATGAACAAAGTTGCTGATATGGTGGATAATGATCGATTTAACTTACTTCTTGAGGATTTCAGTCATGTCCGCATACTCCTGGGGATCTTTTCGTCTCGAGTCCAAGACAGTTACTACTCCCTTCTCAAGCCTAATCTCCAGAATATAGTGGTAACTGCGCACACATGCATAACTCATCAATTACATTACTATAACCTGGACTAATATATAAGGGAAACCGAATATGCACAAGACAACACTCACTTGAAGTTGTAAGGAAAGAGTATTATATTTTTGTGTTCATTTATTTTGAATGATCGTAGCAAGCTGGCCTCGGTATCTGCGGCATGATCTTTAACCTGAACTGCATCTATGAGATTTGTGTTAATGAACCCAATATCACCGATTTGTCTTTTCTTCAATTCGGCGATCTTCAATCTGCATAATATAGTGAGGATAATTATAAATACATGCAATGAAAGAGCTGAGCTATGTAGAGAGACTTAATGACAGAAGTAGTAGTACTTACAAACAGTAGCAGGTGACCGTTGCTTTATCGAGGGCCAATTGATTGAAAAACTGATAGAACTCCTCAAATGGAACATGCAACAGTTCAATTCCAACGAGGTCATGCTCCGGTTTAACTCTCATATACAAAGTATTCCTCCCCCCAGACTCTCTGCAGGTTTCCATGTACCAATCATGCAATCTTCGCATCATCGTTGTTAGAGATCTTTCATCTTTGACGAGAGGCTTCCCGTACTCGTATCTGTGTATCTGCACGTCCAGGAAACCATAATCTACATCGTCGGGCAGATAATCGTCAAGATTGGTATAACCGGGCGCCATCCTCGGATCGACGCTAGGCACCTTGAGCGGGGGGCACGATTGCTTTGCTTGTTCGCCGAGCTGGGCAATTTGTTTCCCAGCTACTCATCGTTCTTTCAGCCTTTGATCACTGACTGTACTTCCCGACCGCGACGCTTCGGCCCATGTCTTTGCAATAATGCGCTCATAGTGGCCTTTCGGCGGAGACTTGGGTGGTTTTGCCAGGGCAGCCAGAGTGCGCTTCACTTTCACCCGATCTAGCTTCTCCTTCGGAGGTGGATTTCTCTTTGCTTTCAACCCTTCAAACCAGTCATCCACCTCGGTTTGCGCGATCCTCGCGTTCTCCTCCGGGGTCCTCTCGTATGGTAACTTCTCTGGAGTCTTCAGAGAAGGACCGAATCTGTATTTGCTCCCGCCTCTGGCTGTACTGCTAGACGCCGGCAGAGCAGACGGAGCGGCAGTCTTCTTGACTTGCTTACGAGGCAGAGGAGAAGGACTACGACGCGCCGGAGCAGCTGCCGGTGCGGCGTCGGGTCTCTTCCGCCCTTGCTGACGAGGTGGAGAAGGAGGAGGCTGGCTGCTCGGGCGCGCCGGCGCAGGCGGAGGAGGCGGAGTGCCGCCACGCGCTGGAGAAGGAGCCGGCCGAGGGCCCTCGTCGTCACTCGCCGGAGGAGGAGGCGGTGGAGGAGGCGGAGTGCCCTGACTCGCCGGAGGAGGAGGAGGAGGCGGAGGCGTCCAATTCGGAAGGTTGATGAGCTCTTTCCGCCATAGGCATGGAGTCTTCAGAGCAGAACCCAGCCGAGTCTCCCCTTCTCCGGTAGGGTGGTCAAGCGAGAGGTCCTCAAATCCCTCCGTTATTTCATCCACCATCACCTTAGCATATCCTTCTGGAATCGGCTGGCAGTGAAAAGTTGCGCCAGGTTCATTAGGATAAACAGAGCCAACAGCCGCCTTGACCTTCATATTCATCCACTGCGTCATAAGGTGGCAAATTTGAGCCTCCGTGATAGCATCCACGGGATAGCTGGCAGGAGCCGTCAAGACAAGCTCTGGCTGAAGCAGCTCGGTGGAAGCCATGCTGCTTCTCCGCTGAGATGGTGGGGTAGCTTCAGGGGAAGCTTCGGCAGTTCGGTTGCTGCGATTTGCTTCTCGTTCCTCTATCCCGAGTACCCTTGCTTTAAGCGCCTGCAGTTCGGACTGTTGCACTTGCTTCCTCCTCTCCTGGCTTTTGTAACCGCCTGCGTCCGGAAACCCAACCTTCCACGGAATGGAGCCTGGCGTGCCTCGTGTCCGTCCAGGGTGCTCAGGATTCCCGAGGGCCTTTGTGAGCTCGTCGTTCTCTCTGTCTGGAAGGAACGTCCCTTCCTGCGCCGCTTTGATATAGTACCGAAGCTTCTTCAAGGTAATGTCACGTTGCTCGTCTGTCCAAATGCACTTCCCTGTTACAGGGTCCAAGGTTCCGCCAGCCCCGAAGAACCAAGTCCGGCAACGGTCTGGCCAGCTCATTGTCTCTGGTTCGATCCCTTTTTGAACCAGATCATTCTCAGCCTTGGCCCACTTAGGCTGGGCTACCAGGTAGCCACCTGACCCCGTGCGATGGTGATGCTTCTTCTTCGCAGCATTTTTCTTGTTTGTCTCCGACATCTTCTTACTCTTTTCCGATGTCTTGTGGGCCACAAATGCAGGCCAGTCATCTCTGATCTTCTCATATATGCCCTTGAATTCTGGTGTCTCTTTTTTCTCGACAAACCTATTCAGGTCTTTCTTCCACCTCCTGAATAGGTCTGCCATCCTCTTAAGAGCAAAAGACTTGATTGATTCCTCTTTAACTGGCTTCTCCGGATCATCCTCTGGCGGTAGGGTGAAATTTGTCTTCAGCTCATTCCAAAGATCATTTTTCTGCATATCATTGACGTAAGACACCTCAGGGTCTTCAGTAGCCGGCTTGAACCATTGTTGGATGCTGATCGGGTTATTGTCCCTAACCAGAACCCCGCACTGAGCAACAAATGCCTTCTTTGTTCGGATGGGTTCTGTAGGTTGGCCGTCGGGCGCGATTGCTATGATCTCAAACCTTTCATCCGACCTCAACTTTCTCTTCGGGCCTCGTCTCTTTACCTCAGTTGTGCTCGATCCGGAGGGCTAGAAAAAAGAACAAAGACTGAATTAATATGTGTACATACGAAAACAATGAATGCATCAATTGGCTAGTCAGCACAGGCTTAACTAATATATATACCTGGCCGGACTCGGTTCGGTCACCGGAGCCGTCATCACGGTCTCCTTCTTGCACCAGCATTGGGTCACCGGAGCCGTCCTCACGTTCTTCTTCTTGCACCAGCATTAGGTCACCAGAGCCAGCTTCTTCACCCTCTTCTTCTAGAGTACCATCGGTGTCGTTGAGATACAACGAGACGGCAACACTTCCTTCTGCGATTATGTCCCTCAACATCGCTTCTTTTGCTTCGTCTCGGGTGGTGTCCATAGTTTCTACAAATATTTACAACATGGCAATTATTATTCAAACATGACAGATGGATATATTAGTGGCAAACGTAGAACTAGCTAGCTAATCATAGTAAGGAATCATATATATTAATTAGTGGCCTCGACGCTGCTTCTCTAGGGTTTGGGGTGGCCTCGACAATGCTTCAAGGGTTTGGGGTGGCTATCGGGGAGGTTGCCTAGTGTCAAAGGATTCAACAAAACCATGTCTTCATCATTAGGCGAAAGTAACAGGAGCATGATGGTACGAAGCTCTCCAAAGTTATTTTGGAACGGAGTCTCATATAGGATAATTCGCTTTTTGGTACAAAGTTCAGCAGGAACCTTCGGTGGAGAAGAAAAAAGAGGAGAAAAAAAAGAGGGCCGCTGAACGGTAGAGGAAACCCTAAATAGCAAGTATCGTGGGTGTGAGATACAAGTGGCCGTCGGTGTCGGACAGTACATCCACGTCCCACAAGTGACGTGGGCGTCGAAGCCCGCGTCACTTGTGGGACGTGGATGTAGTGTTCGACACCGACGGCCACATGTATCTCACACCGATGATACTTGCTATTTAATTAGGGTTTCCTCTACCGCTCGGCGACCCTCGTTCACGATAAAAAAAGAGGAAGAAGAAGAAAAAAAAAGAGGAGAAAAAAAAGAGGGTCGCCGAACGGTAGAGGAAACCCTAAATAGCAAGTATCGTGGGTGTGAGATACAAGTGGCCGTCGGTGTCGGACACTACATCCACGCCCCACAAGTGACGTGGGCATCGAAGCCCGCGTCACTTGTGGGACGTGGATGTAGTGTCCGACACCGACGGCCACATGTATCTCACACCGACGATACTTGCTATTTAATTAGGGTTTCCTCTCTACCGCTCGGCGACCCTTGTTCACGATAAAAAAAGAGGAAGAAGAAGAAAAAAAAGAGGAGAAGAAAAAAAAAGAGGAGAAGAAAGAATAGAGGATAAGAACTCCTCTATTCTTTCTTCTCCTCTTTGTTTCTTCTTCTTCCTCTTCTTTTTTTATCCTCTTCTTCCTATCATGTTCGACGACCCTCGTTACCGATAAAAAAGGAGGAAGAAGAAGAAAAAAAAGAGGAGAAGAAAGAACAGAGGAGAAGAAGCTCCTCTATTCCTTCTTCTTCTCCTCTTTTTTTTCTTCTTCTTCCTCTTCTTCCTCTCCTCGTCTTCTCCTTCTTCTTCTCCTTCTTTCTCTACTTATTTTCCTTTTCCTTATTTTACCTTTTCCTCTCCACTAACATAAAATGCACTAACCTAAAATGCAACAAACATAAAATGCACTAAATCGATCAACTAACCTAAAATCAGTGATAAAATGCACTAACCTAAAATCGATATCTACTAACAACTTAAAAAAATAATACATACGTGAAAAAATGCACATATGAAAATACACACAAATGCTATCGGAGAGGGGGTATATCGACCCCCCTCATGTATCCACATACATACATATATACTTGCATATATGTAAATTTTTTGCATATATAAAGTTTTTCTAAAATCTAACTTTTGCATATATGAACATATATACACAGAGAACATATGCATATATACACATTTTTATAATGATGCAAAAAATAAGAGAAAAGGGCGCCGGCGGCCGGACCGAAGGCGGCGGCGTGTGGTCGGGGCAACGGCGACGGGGTTGGGGAAGGCGCGACGGCGACGGTGACGGCGACGGGGTCGGGGAAGGGGCTGGCACGCGCGGCGACGGCCACGGGGTCGGGGAAGGGGCGGCGCGCGCGGCGACGGCGACGGGGTCGGGGAATGGGCGGTGCACGCGGCGACGGCGACGGGGTCGGGGAAGGGGCGGCGCGCGCAGCGACGGCGACGGGGTCAGGGAACGGGTGGCGCGCGCGGCGACGGCGACGGGGTCGGGGCAGGGGCGACACACGCGGCGACGGCGATGATGTCGGGGCCGGCAGGGGCGGCGGGCGCGGCGATGGTGTCGGGGCAGTGGCTCAGCGGCGGCGACAGCGAGGTGGACCAGCCTGACGGCGTCGGGGCAGGGCTCGGCGGCGACGGCGACGAGGAGCAGAAGGCGTCGGGGCGGGAAGAAACAGATGGATTTGGTCGAAAACTGCTAGGTGCTGCTTATATAGCAAGAGCATTAGTCCCGGTTCGTGAAACCAACCGGGACTAATTCCCCCCTTTAGTCCCGGTTGGTGCCACCAACCGGGACCAAAGGCTTATTTTCAGCAGCCCAAAGGGCGGGAAGCGGCGGCCTTTGGTCCCGGTTGTTGGCACCAACCGGGACTAAAGGTGGGCATTGGTCCCGGTTTGTGCCACGAACCGGTACCAATGCCCCCCTTTAGTCCCGGTTGGTGGCACCAATCGGGACCAAAGGCCTTGTGCTGCCCCGCGCCAAAACTTTAGTCCCACCTCGCTAGCTGAGAGAGCTCGAGAGTGGTTTATAAGCGCTGCTGCGCCCACCCTCTCGAGCTCCCCTCGACTGCAGGCTTTCGGGCCTAATCTGTCACTGCAATGCCTGTGGGCCTGCTGGGCCTGCTGCGGGCCTGAATCCTGGCCCATGGTGGTTGGGTTTCTAGTCGTATTCAGGCCGTGGTGGCCCAGTAGGTGGCATTTTTTTTGCCATTTTTTTCATTTCTACTTAGAACTAAATACTTATAGTTTTGTAGTGATTTCTTTTTTATTTTATGTCACAAAAATTATAAACTTTCTGTTAGCGCAATTAGTTTTAAAATTAGAATAGTTTAAATTTGAATTTTTTAAAATTTGTGTGAATCACTAGTTTATGAATAACTTTACAATAAAAATTGATTTTTGAGTCATTGTTTTTCCTGCTATTTAATATTACTGTGTTTTATCATTATAGTCAATTTGGTAATTTTAGTTAGTCATAAAAAATATTATAGGCATTTTTTTCACTTTGAGAGGAGCTCAACAACGCAGAGAGGGACGGGCTTTTGTTTTTGTTTTGTTTTCTGTATTATTTATTTTCTTTTGTTCTTTGCTTTACTTTTTTATTCTTTTTGCTTTTAGGTCAGCAAAATTATAAACTTTCTGTTAGTGCCATTAGTTTTAGAAAAATTATAAACTCAAATTTGAATAGTTAAAATTTGAATTCTTTGAAATTTGTGTGAATCACAAGTTTGTGATTAACTTTACTAAAAAGAATGAACATAGATGCACCTATAGAGAAAATTCGACCTAAATTCATGGTTTTCAAATGAACTCTAAAAAAGTTGGCATAACATGCTCGTCTGTTACAAATTTGGCATGATATCATCATAATAGTTGCGGGAGAAAGTCTTCACTTTTTCTTCGCTTGTGTCATTTGCTCATTGCGCCGTAACCATGGATAATCTTCAGCGTTTATCAGGATGCTTGGGTCAGCCTTGACACTGAAGGGAGGAATTTCATGAAACCTTTCATAATCTTCAGACATGTCTGTCTTGCCATCCATTACCAGGATATCCCTTTTTCCTGAAAGAACTATGTGGCGCTTTGGCTCATTGTATGATGTATCCGTTTCCTTATCTTTTCTTTTTCTCGGTCTGGTAGACATGTCCTTCACATAGATAACCTGTGCCACATGATTGGCTAGGACGAACGGTTCATCAGTGTACCCAAGATTTTTCAGATCCACTGTTGTCATTCCGTACTGTGGGTCTACATGTACACCGCCTCCTGACAGATTGACCCATTTGCACTTAAACAAAGGGACCTTAAAATCTTGTCCGTAGTCAAGTTCCCATATGTCCACTATGTAACCATAATATGTGTCCTTTCCCTTCTCGGTTGTTGCATCAAAGCGGACACCGCTGTTTTGGTTGGTGCTCTTCTGATCTTGGTCAATCGTGTAAAATGTATTCCCATTTATCTCGTATCCTTTGTAAATCAATACAGTCAAAGATGGTCCCCTGGACAACAAGTACAACTCATCACAAAGAGTGTTGTCACCTCTGAGACGTGCTTCCAACCAACCGCTGAAAGTCCTGATGTGTTCACATGTAATCCAGTCGTCGCACTGCTCCGGGTGTTTGGAGCGCAGACTGTTCTTGTGTTCATCGACATACGGGATCACCAAGGTAGAGTTCTGTAGAACTGTGTAGTGTGCTTGAGACCAAGAATGCCCGTCCCTGCATATTATTGAGTCCACTCCTAGCGTGCCTTTTCTAGTCAGTCTCCCCTCATACCGCGATTTAGGGAGACCTATCTTCTTAAGGCCAGGAATGAAGTCAACACAAAACCCGATGACATCCTCTGTTTGATGGCCCATGGAGATGCTTCCTTCTGGCCTAGCGCGGTTACGGACATATTTCTTTAGGACTCCCATGAACCTCTCAAAGGGGAACATATTGTGTAGAAATACGGGCCCCAGAACGACAATCTCGTCGACTAGATGAACTAGGACATGCGTCATGATATTGAAGAAGGATGGTGGGAACACCAGCTCGAAACTGACAAGACATTGCGCCACATCACTCCTTAGCCTTGGTACCATTTCTGGATCGATCACCTTCTGAGAGATTGCATTGAGAAATGCACATAGCTTCACAATGGCTAATCGGACGTTTTTCGGTAGAAGCCCCCTCAATGCAACCGGAAGCAGTTGCGTCATAATCACGTGGCAGTCATGAGACTTTAGGTTCTGGAACTTTTTCTCTGGAATATTTATTATTCCCTTTATATTCGACGAGAAGCCAGTCGGGACCTTCATACTGAGCAGGCATTCAAAGAAGATTTCTTTCTCATCTTTCGTAAGAGTGTAGCTGGCAGGACCTTCATACTGCTTCGGAGGCATGCCGTCTTTTTGGTGCAAACGTTGGAGGTCCTCCCGTGCCTCGGGTGTATCTTTTGTCTTTCCATACACGTCCAAGAAGCCTAGCAGGTTCACGCAAAGGTTCATCGTCACGTGCATCACGTCGATTGAAGAGCGGACCTCTAGGTCTTTCCAGTAGGGTAGGTCCCAAAATATAGATTTCTTCTTCCACATGGGTGCGTGTCCTCAGCGTCATTCGGAATAGCTAGTGCGCCGGCACCCTTTCCAAAGATTACGTGTAAATCATTGACCATAGCAACGTGACCACCGGTACACATGGCGGGCTTCTTCCGGTGATCTGCCTCACCTTTGAAATGCTTGCCTTTCTTTCGACATTGATGGTTGGTCGGAAGAAATCGGCGATGGCCCAGGTACACATTCTTCCTGCATTTGTCCAGGTATATACTTTCAGTGTCATGTAAACAGTGTGTGCATGCATGGTATCCTTTGTTTGTCTGTCCTGAAAGGTTACTGAGAGCGGGCCAATCGTTGATGGTCACGAACAGCAACGCCTTTAGGTTAAATTCCTCCTGTCCGTGCTCATCCCACGTACGTACACCATTTCCATTCCACAACTGTAAAAGTTCTTCAACTAATGGCCTTAGGTACACATCAATGTCGTTGCCGGGTTGCTTAGGGCCTTGGATGAGAATTGGCATCATAATGAACTTCCGCTTCATGCACATCCAAGGAGGAAGGTTATACATACATAGAGTGACCGGCCAGGTGCTATGATTGCTGCTCTACTCCCCGAAAGGATTAATGCCATCCGCGCTTAAAGCAAACCATACGTTCCTTGGGTCCTTTGCAAACTCATCCCACTACTTTCTCATGATTTTTCTCCACTGCGACCCGTCAGCGGGTGCTCTCAACTTCCCGTCTTTCTTACGGTCCTCACTGTGCCATCGCATCGACTTGGCATGCTCTCCGTTTCTGAACAGACGTTTCAACTGTGGTATTATAGGAGCATACCACATCACCTTCGCAGGAACCCTCTTCCTGCGGGGATCGCCGTGAACATCACCAGGGTCATCTCGTCTGATCTTATACCGCAATGCACCGCATACCGGGCATGCGTTCAGATACTTGTATGCACCGCGGTATAGGATGCAGTCATTAGGGCATGCATGTATCTTCTCCACCTCCAATCCTAGAGGGCATACGACCTTCTTTGCTGCGTATGTACTGTCGGGCAATTCGTTATCCTTTGGAAGCTTCTTCTTCAATATTTTCAGTAGCTTCTCAAATCCTTTGTCAGGCACAGCATTCTCTGCCTTCAACTGCAGCAATTCCAATACGGTACCGAGCTTTGTGTTGCCATCTTCGCAGTTGGGGTACAACCCTTTTTTGTGATCCTCTAACATGCGATCGAACTTCAGCTTCTCCTTTTGACTTTCGCATTGCGTCCTTGCATCGACAATGACCCGGCGGAGATCACCATCATCGTGCACATCGTCTGGTTCCTCTTCATCTTCAGCACCTTCACCCGTTGCAGCATCATTGGGCACATCGTCTGGTTCCTCTTGATCTTCACCAGCTCCCCCCGTTGCAGCATCACGGTATTCAGGGGGCACGTAGTTGTCATCGTACTCTTCTTCTTCGCCGTCTTCCATCATAACCCCTATTTCTCCGTGCCTCGTCCAAACATTATAGTGTGGCATGAAACCCTTGTAAAGCAGATGGGTGTGAAGGATTTTCCGGCCAGAGTAAGACTTCGTATTCCCACAATCAGGGCATGGACAACACATAAAACCATTCTGCTTGTTTGCCTTAGCCGCATCGAGAAACTCATGCACGCCCTTAATGTACTCGGAGGTGTGTCCGTCACCGTACATCCATTGCCGGTTCATCTGCGTGCATTATATATAATTAAGTGTCCAAATTAATAGAAGTTCATCATCACATGCATTAAAAGCAAAGTACATACATAGTTCTCATCTAACAACATATAGCTCTCCAGAGCATCTAATTAATTAAACCATACATTGAAACTATGTAAAACATTTTAATGCGAAAACAAATGCGATCATAATCGCAACCAAGGTAACAATTGATCCAACGGCATAATGATACCAAGCCTCGGTATGAATGGCATATTTTCTAATCTTTCTAATCTTCAAGCGCATTGCATCCATCTTGATTCTGTGATCATCGATGACATCCGCAACATGCAACTCCAATATCATCTTCTCCTCCTCAATTTTTTTTATTTTTTCCTTCAAGAAATTGTTTTCTTCTTCAACTAAATTTAACCTCTCAACAATAGGGTCGGTTGGAATTTCCGGTTCACATACATCCTAGATAAATAAAATCTATGTCACGTTGGTCCGCATAATTATCATAAACAATAAATGAACCAATAGTTATAAAGATTAATATATATACCACATCTGAATCATAGACAGGACGAGGGCCGACGGGGGAGGATACCAAAACCATCGCACTATATAAGATGCAATAATAAAAGTAAGAAAATGATACAAGTATGTATCTAAACATACAAGTAAGAATATTTTTCCTTTCAGAAAGAAGATAAGAGCAAGAGGCTCACCACGGTGGTGTCGGTGATGAGATTGGCGCGGGTGATCGACGGCGGTGAAGACAGGGGTGGGGCGTGACGGACAGCTAAATCTAGACAAATCTCGAGGAAAATGGAGCTTTGAGGTCGAGCTTCGAGAGAAGAAAGCTTAACTAGTGTGGCTCGGGCATTTCATCGAACACCTCATGTGCATAGGAGGTGAGCTAGAGCACCTAAAGCCCCTCCTCTCGCCGGCCCAGAAAAACAGAGCACTGAGTGCTCTGCTCCGGCGCGAGGGGTATATATAGGCTGCACCACTGGTCCCAGTTCGTGGCATGAACCGGGACTAAATGGGTACCTTTGGTCCCGGTTCATCCCACCAATCGGGACCAATGGTGGTGGGCCGGGAGCGAGGCCAATTGGTCCCGGTTCGTCCCACCAACCGGGACCAAAAGGTCCAGACGAACCGGGACCAATGGCCCACGTGGCCCGGCCGGCCCCCTGGGCTCACGAACCGGGTCCAATGCCCCCATTGGTCCCGGTTCTAGATTGAACCGGGACTAATGGGCTAACCCACCCTGAACCATCGCCCCCTTTTCTACTAGTGTGAGCATTGCATGTACACGTTTACTACACCCTCCTCCTCAAATTATAAGAAGTTCTAACTATTTTTTTCTGAGTTGGATATATATAGACATATTTTACTATATTTGTTCACTCATTTCAGTGTGTATGTAGTTCACATTGAAATATCCAAAATATCTTATATCATGAGATGGAGAGTAGTAGATGTAAAGACCCCGTAGTAGGTACTCCTACTTTAATTAACTTGATGATGACATGATCGATGGCCGGACCGGTTGATCACCTGACCAAGTTGGCTAACCAATTAGGTGTGGGAAGACGAAGGCTCTCAGCTTGGTGTACGTAAGAGGTTGGTAGAGCCAGCTACCCAAGTGATGTACGATGAGAGGCGCGACAGTGAGCAGTGTTACTTCTTTTTCGGGCTAAACAGTGTTGCTTTATACGTTAACTGTCGGGCCGAATCATGATCGTATTATCCATGCAAACTAGCACGCATGCAATTTAATTCAATCAGTGTCAGAAAATGATACAGATTTTAAGGCTAGCCATAGGGGATGTTTGGTTCAGCGACTTTTTAGTCCCAGAGACTAGAAAAAGTCCCTAGGAACCAAACGGGAGGGACTTTTTTTATAGGGACTAGAAAAAGACTCTACTAGAGAGTCTTTTTTTATTTGTCCCTGAGACTAGAAAAGAGTCCTAGGACTTCTAAACCAAACACCCCCATAATGGGAGTAACTTAGCTAGTAACATAACGCATCTCAAGACAAATGTGCTTATGTGGCAAAGAGTTAATGAGGAGAGAGGTGTTTGTGGTAACATAGTATGTTACTGTAACATAAAGCACCCCAATGTAAAATGTGTCTACAGCCTAATAAATGAATGTTTGCATGGCACTAAACTTATGTTACTACCCACTATGAAGGTAGTAACATAGACTAGTAACATATGCATGTTACTACTCTAAGTTACTTCCCACTATGACTAGCCTAAGGCTGGTTGTAATGGAGAGTATCATATGCTAGTATCATGCATATGATACTAGTATATGATACTACCTCCCTAATGCATAGTATCATATATTAGTATCATGTAGTACTCTATTTATTGCCATGCATGACACAAAGTAGCATAGCATTTAATATGATACGGTATCATGATATGATACTACACCCTCTCTTTCTTCATTTAATGCTATGACACATCATCAAAATTGTCTAGTTGGCATGCATGATACTAGATATGATACTACCATTACGACCAGCCTAATTGTTTGACTGCATGCATTTTCTGTTCTTTATCACGCGATTTACGATACTGTACATATTATTTTGCGTAGCTATTTCGCATAAACATAAATACCTGAGGTGGACGTGAAGCCAGCCCATCGATGGGTTTTCAGCCACCCTAGCAGTTGTTGTTTTTTTCCCATTGATTGTAATTTTTTTTGCGGGAACCATTGATTGTAATTTTTTGTTGCTAACTTACCAAGGTGGCCGCTTGGTAAGCTAGATGTTGTTTTATTGTTCTCCTTCGGCATTTCAAACTTAGATCTGAATCTTTTCGCAAAAACAAATTAAAAAAATTCAAGCTTCGGGCCCGGATCTTGTGTTCTTGTTTAACCTCAACTGTTTACTTGCCGGTGCCTCATATTTTCCACTCCAGGCCTTAAATGGTTTGGAGGGTATGTGAATGTAGCTCGTCACTTGACCGAAATCCTCGAAAACAAAAACAAAAAGTTTTATGCCCCATGAACTATGCACAAATCTTATCAATTGCACCCTAGGTCCATAAATAGTAACATTCTAGAAAGTGTGTGTACTCAAACCTTTGTATTATGAAGACTAACAGGTTCAGGGGAGGCATTTTGGCTCCCAGGAGCATGGCTCCCGCGTGAACAGTAACTAGAGAAAATAGTAATTATTTAAAAAAACTGATTTTTCGGCAGATGTTCGTGTTAGTGTCGCAAGCATCCTTGACATTTTTCATGTGAAAGGAGCAGCAATGCTTCGTCAGTGAAAAAAAAACAAATTTGGGGTGCCATTTGGGGGTAACAGTTGGGGTTTAATTTGTTTTTTTTTCACAGTCCAAAATGCTTACCACTTTTCCTAAAAAAGTTTAGGTAGCACTTGGGTGTGACTATGAACACTTAGAATTTTTGTTGGAATTTTTTTCTCATTTCAAAAATCATTTTCGTGCGCAGGAGCACATGCACCCGGGAGCCAAACTTGATTTCAAAATAGGTTCTCCCTATATCTTATGTTTTATAAAGTTTGTAAGTTTTTCTAAAATGTTGAACTTTTTCTTTATCTTTGATCAAGTATTAGAAAAACTATCATCATCTACTATACTAACTTAGGATCATTACGGTTATCATAAATATATTTTCGTATTTTATTTATTTAGTATTGTATTTGTTGATAGTTTTTCCTGTAAATTTAAGCAAACATGAACAAGTTCTATTTCAAAAGCCAAATACACCTAATAAAAAGGAATGATGAGAGTATGACATGATTTATACTAGTAAGATCAAAATACAACCCTCGCAAAAAGGATACAAATTCTAGCCAAAAAACCATGAAAATATTTCCACAAGCCAAACTATTACCTAGTTATTTGAGATATATCAAAATATCAACCAATTCTCTCGTATGTTCATCACAAGAATTACCTTTGCCCTAAGAGAGAACTGAAGGACGAATCACAAGACAAAATCTCAGGCGATTGCCTTATGAAAATCTCGGTCAACTTAGCAATAGACAATTTTCTTAAACAAATGTTCCTGAATACATAACGGCCCACTTGAATGTTGTTATACAACTGAGGTTGGAACTAAGCATAAGGAGGATTTTAGCCTGCACGTTAATGCTTGCTCGGTAGTTAAAATGCATTTTATTTCCGCTTCACATTGTTTAGAAACAAAATATCATGGACAAAAATAAATGAATGGCCACTTACATATACTTTTAGAGAAGGGGCCAAAGGCTAGAGAGCTTAATATTTATTGGGGATACTGATGAAGCTATGTACTTAGGGTAGGGGCACGGACCTGTCCTAAGAGCCTTACCCAAGGACATCCAAAGAAGAAATCACCTTTCAATCGACATGAAGGTACCCACTCGACGGGTTCAAGACACTCGACCAGGAAGTATCACTCGACCACGAAGCCAACGACTCGACCGTCAGGAGACCTAAAGTCACTCCGCAGGCAAACGGCCGGTCATTAAGTAGTCTTTATGGTCATTATAACACTTTATTAGACGCGTTACCAGTAACGTCTAACCTTAATGTACCTTAAACCCTGCATTACTGAGGGCAGGTGTCGGTGTGAAAACCGGCGGATCTCGGGTAGGGGGTCCCGAACTGTGCGTCAAGGTCGGATGGTAACAGGAGACAAGGGACACTTTATTTTACCCAGGTTCGGGCCCTCTCGATGGAGGTAAAACCCTACTCCTGCTAGATTAATATTGATGATATGGGTAGTACAAGAGTAGATCTACCACGAGATCAAGGAGGCTAAACCCTAGAAGCTAGACTATAGGTATGATGATGGTTATGATGTGTTGGTCCTACGGACTACAACCCTCCGGTTTATATAGACACCGGATAGGGTTAGGGTTACACAGAGTCGGTTACATTGGTAGGAGATCTTGAATATCCGCACGCCTAGCTTGCCTTCCACGCCAAGAAAAGAACCTTCCGGACACGGGGCAAAGTCTTCAATCTTGGATCTTCATAGTCCTGGAGTCCGGCTGAAGGTATAGTCCGGCTATCCGAACACCCCCTAATCCAGGACTCCTTCAGTAGCCCCTGAACCAGGCTTCAATGACGACGAGTCCGGCGCGCAAATTGTCTTCGGCATTGCAAGGCGGGTTCCTCCTCCAAGTTCTTCAAGAAGATAATAAACACCCAAAACAGTGTCCGGCTCTGCAAAACAAGTTTCCACGTATTGCCATATAGAGAATAATACAAACACAAATCAAATCTGCTGACGTATTCCGCAGTGCGTCATAACAGTGCGACCAAGCCTTCTGTATGGATTATTTTTTGTTGTTCCACCGCAGCACGTTCAACGAGGCGGTTTCCTTGGCACGTCTTGTCGAAGCAGAGATCGTGTGCCCCTTTTAACGGGATTCTCATTAATACGGACGTGGGTAACCCAACCGTGCCATTTACCATGACGCTTGAGCGGCAAGCGAGTTTCATTAGGTAGGTGGGGACGCATAACTGCATCAGCCTACATAAGGGGATAAAGATCCACCTCTTTCACCTACGCCTTCTTCCTCCTTTGCCCATCCATCTCCTGCGCACTCAAGCTCCAACGCCCAAGTTCGCTCTTTCTTCCCCAACCTGCTCCAGCGATGTCCGGAGCGGGTGGCAAGTGGATGGCTTCCTCCGTTATGGAGGGTCAAATCAAAAAGCTTAGGAAGGCCGGATATCTGTCCAAGGACATCCCGCACCAGCTTCCTGACGTGGGGCAGCTTCTTCCCACCCCAAGGCCCAATGAGAGGGTAGTTTTTCTTCCCCACTTCCTCCGCGGACTGGGTTTTCCACTCCACCCTTTTGTCCGGGGGATCATGTTCTACTACGGCCTGGACTTCCATGATCTGGCCCCGAACTTCGTCCTCAACATCTCAGCGTTCATCGTCGTGTGTGAGGCCTTTCTCCGCATCCGCCCCCACTTCGGCCTCTGGCTCAAGACCTTTAACGTCAAGCCCAAGGTGGTGTCCAGCACCCAGGCGGAGTGCGGAGGTGCCATGGCCGGCAAGATGGCCAACGCCCTCTAGTTCGATGGCTCTTTTGTGGAGTCCTTAAAGGGGTGGCAGGCAGGGTGGTTTTACATCACCGAGCCACGCGACTCGAAATGGGTCGCGGCCCCTGAGTTCCGATCTGGACCCCCCACGCGGCTCATGTCCTGGAAAGAGACGGGCCTATCGTGGGGCAACGAAGAAGAAGTGACCGTACTGCAAACCTGCATCCAGTCCCTGATGAACAAACCAATCCGGCATGTTAATATCATCCAGGTCATGGTCGTCCGCCGGATCCTCCCGTGCCAAGAACGGGATTTCACTTTGTGGGAATTTGACCCGGCGCAGCACCAAACCCTCAATAGGCTCTTCGACACGACGTATGAAGACGTCTGGACGGTGCTAACCAAAGGCGCCGAGTGCCCCACATCCGCTTCCGAGGATCGCGGATACAGCTCGCAGCGCGACGCTCGCGAGGTAAGCCATCTATACCTTTTACAGGTTCATTTAAGCTTTTCTTCATAGATTAACTCTATCTGGGATCTAAAAAACTCCCTTTGCCTTTAACAGGCGTGGCTGAAGATAGCCGGACCAATCAACTGTCCGGCTCCTCTGCCCGAAGACCAAGCCCCAGCTCTTCTAGAGAAGCTGCTGGCCCCGGCGCCTTATGTGGTGCCGGAGAAGAAGGTCAAGAAGAAGAAGACCACTGGGACTCGAAAGAGTGCCCGCAATATGGTGGTGTCGAGCTCGTCATCTGGCGAGTCTGCGACGCCCTCCTCTCGTGAAGACGAGGAGGAGGAAGAAGGAAGCTCTTCCCCTCCAGCGAGGGGAGCGAAGAAGAAGAAGGCCGCCCCAACGGGGGAGGACGAGGGGTCGAGGAAAAGGAAGACCCCTCCGCCGGACTACTCCCTCGACGCCGAAGAGGGCGGAGAGGAGTGGCCGGACAGAACCAAGCGTCTAGCAATATCATAAGTATTTACATACCAGAATGACTCATAGTATCTTCAAGTGCGCAGCTTACCCTAATGTCAACTGTTATTTATGCAGCCCACCCCGGGCCAGACTCGACGATTCGTCGAGCGGCTCCCTGGATTCGTCGGACATAAACTCTGTCCCGCCCGCAGTCTCCCCCAGCGGGGCGGACGACGCCGAAGTGGCGCCCCGCCAAACAGGGCAGGAGGAGCTGGTCCTGGAGGAGCCGCAAGGCAATCCTCCGGACCCCAGGAGTAAAGGGGATGAAACCCCCCAGGGCTCCAAGTCCGGCTTTGTGCCGGACACCGCGCCGGACACAACAGTCCCGGTACGCGGTAGGCGAACTCCTTCCAAGAGGAGTAAGCCGTCTGAGCCCGCGACCTCTGTCCAACCAGAGGCGCCAGACAATCTGCTGGCGGCGCTTGAGGGCGCCACCATCAAAGAGGAGCACCGTACTGTTATGAGTACGGTAATCCAGAGGGTTCGGTCCGCCAAGAGCGGACTGACTAAAGCTTGCGCTAGCCTTCTAACAGGCTTTGAGGTAAACAGAAAATGTGTTAAATTATTTACCGCATAGACAGTAGCCCCTGATGCTCTGTTCGGTGTTCGGAAAAGAAAAGCCGAATAGAGGATCTAGTAAATTTCGCAGGAGTCTAACAAAAAAAGGTCAAATATGCGTATGCAGGTTTCCCTGATGTCCACCGCCGCACTGACTGCACAGGTGGAAGTCCTTAAAAAGGACCTCGAGCGGTCCGAGCAAGAGCTCGGCCTTGCCAAAAGGCAGCTCGAGGAAAAGGAAGGTAAGAAATACCCCTTAAAAAAGGTGCCTATAGAGAGGCTTGATTGCAAAAAGAAATAATAGGATTGTACTGCTTATTGTAGGGGCCACAGCCGAGGTGGCAACCCTGAAGCAGGCGCTGGCTGAGGCCGAGAAGAAAGCGACCGAGGAGCGCGCCGAGCAAGAAAGGCTTGGGGTCCAAGTCGGCGAGGTGCAGCAAGAGCTGCAAGCTCTCATGAAGAAACATGAGAGTTTGGAGCTTGAGGCAAAAACGCAAGCCTCCGAGCTCGCGTCGGCTGTTGAGACCACCAAGAGTGCCAAGGCCGAAGCCCAAAAGGCCCTCCAAGAGTTGGAGGATGTAAAAAAGATAGCAGCGGGTAAGGCATTCTCAATGCAAAGTAGGAATATAAAAGTAAATTACATATTACTTACCCGACTCCGGAGTTCTCCAGGAGCGTTCTTCGATCTTCCCCGCAGCGCATCCGACGCCGCCGCGTTCTACCGAGCTGAAGAAGGCAGCTCGACGGAGAGTGTGTTCTGGTCTCAGTATTCTGAGGCCGGACACCCTGTGCCCTTGAGCGATCAGCTGAAACAGCTGGCCGAGCTCCACAAGGCGGCCGAACAGGCCATGAAGGGCTTATTAGTTCGGCTGTGGCCTGGAGAGGCCCTGCCTGGGAGCTATTTCGGGCTAGTACGGCGGCTGGTGGAGGCCTGTCCACGGCTTGAACTCGTCAAGCGTTCCGTCTGCATTGAAGGTGCCCGGAGGGCCCTTGCCCGTGTAAGGGTACACTGGGGTAAGCTGGACGGAGAGAAGCTGGTGAAGGACGGGCCGCCGCAGGGGAAGGAGCATCGCAAGCCCGAGAACTACTACAAGGAAGTTCTTGCCGGACCCCGCCTTGTCGCGGATGAATGTGCTAAAGATGTAATTTTTGAATAAACTCGCTCGTTTGTGTCCTGTTGTGCTGAAAACCTTTTCATATGCGCTAAGCAATGCTTGTGTAATTTAAAATATTATTTTCTATGCGGCTGGTTATCAAAAATTGAGAGATGGCCAGTCGTCGGCTTCTGTCCCCATGCCACTAGTGCTGGGGTGTTCGGGATAAACCTGAGGGATCTTGTTCCCATAGTTGGGTCCTTCGAGGGAGGCGCTCAGCACAGCGAACCAGGCAATCGGACTATAATGCTTGAACACTCTCACTTGGCCATAGAACGTTATAATTTTAAATTTCGGCGAAGCCCCTAGTTCGGAAGGCCGAATTCGGGGCGCTATCCACGCCTTTGGTCGGACTTAACCAGCTCCTCGCTCGAAGCGGCATAAGCCTTTAAGGACTCGAAAAACCTCTCGAACAGCGACCGGTCTCACGCCTTATCATGAAAGTCTGTTTTAGCTTTCTCCACTGAGGTGCTCGCCCACCTGATCTGGGGCACAATCGCAGTGGTTCTCCTAGTGCTACCTTAGCCGATATAGCGGAACGTAAGGCACCAAAACATAGGAGCCGGGCAAACCCAACATATGACCAAAATCATGACTCGGAGCCGATGCATATAATGCTATAAGTTCGGGGTGCCGCACTTGTGAAAGTGGACGGACTTCTCACACCAGATAGAAGGGTAATAAAGCCCCTGATGTGGTTTGCCGTACCATGGTGTACGGGTGCGATCATGTTATTTGAATAAACATATGTATATTAAAAGAAGATAATGCAAAAAATAGACAAAAAAGCTATGCATTATTTATAAGGAGGCTGTTTATTCAAGCCGAACGATACAAGTAGTGCGATAAAAAAAAGAATTTTTTAGACTATTTAACATGTCTTGACCAGGCGCAGGCCGCGGAATTTAGAAACAGATATATCGCTCGAAATAGATACCACCTGAGAGTTCCATGATGCAGCGTTGTTTTATCTGCTTTCCTGGGTCTTGTATCGTCTGTGCGGCAGCAAGGCCGAACACTTTATCCAGAGTATGGAGTCCTGAAAGAAAAGAAGAATCCGGCAGCGCCTAGTACATTTGACGCCGTATTGTTGGCATGCCGTTTGATGTGCCCCTTCCCCTATGCCCATGGAATTTTAAGGGCGTAATTGTGTACTCGAGGTACTAGCTCCGCTATGTAGCGATGGCTGGGGTTGGGGCCGTATTGCTACGCGTGCTCCGAACGCGCCACTCGGTCTTGCTGCGGGTTACTCCGGGCGCGTTTTGCTTTGTCCGGCTTTGTAGCGGCCAGACTCGAGAGTTGCGTTAAGAGGCTGCTTTGCACTTCCGCTGCGAGGGCCGCCGTGTGCTCCTCCGTACGGATGGAGCGTTCGGTGTTTCCGCTGACCGTGATTACACCTCGAGGGCCTGGCATCTTGAGCTTGATATATGCGTAATGCGGCACCGCATTGAATTTAGCGAATGCGGTTTGTCCAAGCAGAGCATGATAGCCACTGCGGAACGGAAGTATGTCGAAGATTAACTCTTCGCTTCGGAAGTTGTCCGGAGATCCGAAGAACACATCAAGTGTTATGGAGCCTATGCAATTGGCCTCTACACCTGGGATGACGCCTTTAAAGGTCGTCCTTGTGGGCTTGATCCTTGATGGATCTATGCCCATTTTCCGCACTGTATCCTGGTAAAGCAGGTTCAGGCTACTGCCGGCGTCCATGAGGACTCTTGTAAGGTGAAATCCGTCCACGATTGGTTCAAGAACGAATGCGGCGAAACCGCCGTGACGGATGCTAGTGGGGTGGTCCCTTCGATCGAAGGTGATCGGGCAAGAGGACCATGGGTTGAACTTTGGGGCGACTGGCTCCATCGCGTATACGTCCCGTAGCGCACATTTCCTCTCCCGCTTGGGAATGTGAGTCGCGTATATCATGTTCACCATCCGCACTTGCGGGGGAAACCCCTTCTGTCCATTGTTGTTCAGCGGCCTGGGCTCCTCCTCGTCGTCGCTGTCCAGCCCCTTGTCTTTGTGTTCGGCTCTTAACTTGCCTGCCTGCTTAAACACCCAACAATCCCTGTTGGTGTGATTGGCTGGCCTTTCGGGGGTGCCATGAATCTGGCACGAGCGGTCAAGTATCCGGTCCAAACTGGACGGGCCCTGGGTATTCTTTTTAAATGGCTTTTTCCGCTGACCGGATTTATGGCCTCTGAATGCGGCATTTACTGCCGTATCTTCATTACTGTCGCTGCTAACGCGGCATTTCTGTTTGTTCCGCCGTGACCTGCCACCTTTGTCCTTGGTATCCGAATTACCTTGCTTCTTCGATAAGTTGTTGCTGCGAGCTAGCCAGCTATCCTCGCCTGCGCAAAAGCGGGTCATGAGTGTCGTGAGGGCTGCCATTGATTTCGGCTTCTCCTGTCCCAGGTGCCGGGCCAGCCATTCGTCGCGGATGTTGTGTTTGAAGGCCGCTAGGGCTTCTACATCCGGACAATCGACTATCTGATTTTTCTTTGTTAGGAACCGTGTCCAGAATTGTCTGGCCGATTCTTCTGGTTGCTGAATTATATGGCTTAGGTCGTCGGCGTCTGGTGGCCGCACATAGGTCCCTTGAAAGTTATCGAGGAATGCGGCCTCCAGGTCCTCCCAAGAGCCGATCGAGTCCGCTGGGAGGCTGGTAAGCCAGTGCCGGGCTGGTCCCTTAAGCTTAAGGGGTAAATATTTGATGGCGTGCAAATCATCGCCACGTGCCATGTGGATGTGGAGGAGATAGTCCTCAATCCATACTACCGGATCTATTGTACCATCGTACGACTCGATATTGACGGGTTTGAAACCCTCTGGGATTCTATGATCCATTACTTCATCTATGAAGCATAGTGGGTGTGCGGCGCCCCTGTACTGGGCTATGTCACGACGCAGTTCGGAGGAGCTGTGCCTATTGTGTTCGGCCCCGCCAGATTTATTATGTCCGGGGTGAAAATTACCACGTGCCGTCGGGCGTCCGCGCGATCCATAGATCGATCTTGTTAGCCTTGCTTTGTCCTCCAGGATGTCTCGCAGGTCTGGCTCGTTTTTCCATGCCTTGGTGAAGCAGCTGCGGGGCATGGTTTGTTTGAATGTTCTACAGGCTTCTCTGTCGCGGCCGCGAGGTGGCCGATCTGCCATGTCTTGTGCTTCCTCCTCTGATTGGTGTAATGGCCTGCGCTTGGGATAATTCTTGGAGGGGCGTCCGAGTTCGTACTCTTCAGCCGCAAGGACTTCAGTCCATCTGTCAGCTAGCAGATCTTGATCAGCTATAAGCTGTTGCTGCTTTTTCTTTAGGCTGTTTGCCGTGGCTAAAAGCCTGCGTTGAAAGCGCTCTTGTTCGGCGGGGTCTGATGGTACGACGAATTCATCGTCGCCGAGGCTTGCCTCGTCTTCGGAGGGAGGCATGTAGTTATCATCCTCGACCTCTCGCTCTGCCGTTCCCTTGTGAGGGCGGTCTTCTCCATCTTCCTGCGCCGAATCTTGCTGGTTTTGGTGTTCTTCGACGCTGTTCGGGGTAGTATTGTCTCCCGTGCCGGCGTTTTGGAGGCTTTTTCTAGGTGCCATACTCCGCTGTTCTATCGCCGTCTCCATCTTTTGGAGCATCCACCATGTATATGTCATATGATGAGGTGGCCGTCCAGCGCCCTACAGGTGCTGGTTCTTGTTCGTCTCCTCCTTCGTCGTCCATACCGTAGAAGTCTTCGGAGCCGAAATCGAGCATGTCGGGTATATCGTCGACAGTGGCTATTAAGTGGGTGGTGGGTGGGATTTGAATTTCTTCATCCTCCGAATCCCAACCTCGCAGGCCATAGTTCGGCCTGGGCTCTCCTGACAAAGAGAGAGACTTGAGAGAATTCAGGATATCACCGAAAGGTGAGCACTGAAAGATGTCCGCGGCGGTGAACTCCATTACAGGCGCCCAATCTGATTCGATTGGCAGGGGCGCGGGAGCCTCAGAGTTCGGAGAAGAATCCGGCTCCTCGGAGTCATGGGCTATGCAGAGTGCGGGCTTGCGTTTGGCTCAATGGCTTTTAAGATCGCAGCCTCCGAGGTGACGTCCAACCGTTCACCCTCAAAGGACGCAACGGGCTCCGAGTCGAGGATCGGGGCCGGAGCGTATGCGGTCTCCAGGACACTGTTCGGAGGCAGAGCTATATCATGCCCCTCGAGATAGTGCGGCGCGCTTGGCTGTGGCTCGAATCCGTCGAAGATCAAGTCTCCGCGGATATCTGCCGTGTAGTTTAAGCTTCCAAACCTGACTTGATGGCCAGGGGCGTAGCTTTCGATCTGCTCTAGATGGCCAAGCGAGTTGCCGCGCAGAGCGAAACCGCCGAAGACGAAGATCTGTCCGGGGAGAAAAGTCTCACCCTGGACCTCATCGTTGCTGATGATCGAAGGAGCCATCGGGCCTAAAGGCGACGACACAGAGGAACTCTCAATGAAAGCACCAATGTCGGTGTCAAAACCGGCGGATCTCGGGTAGGAGGTCCCGAACTGTGCGTCAAGGTCGGATGGTAACAGGAGACAAGGGACACTTTATTTTACCCAGGTTCGGGCCCTCTCGATGGAGGTAAAACCCTACTCCTGCTAGATTAATATTGATGATATGGGTAGTACAAGAGTAGATCTACCACGAGATCAAGGAGGCTAAACCCTAGAAGCTAGCCTATAGGTATGATGATGGTTATGATGTGTTGGTCCTACGGACTACAACCCTCCGGTTTATATAGACATCGGATAGGGTTAGGGTTACACAGAGTCGGTTACATTGGTAGGAGATCTTGAATATCCGCACGCCTAGCTTGCCTTCCACGCCAAGGAAAGAACCTTCCGGACACGGGACGAAGTCTTCAATCTTGTATCTTCATAGTCCTAGAGTCCGGCTGAAGGTATAGTCCGGCTATCCGAACACCCCCTAATCCAGGACTCCCTCAGCAAGAGAGGGCTGGCGAACTCTATATAAGCCACCCCCTCCTCAGTATCAAGGGTTCGCATCCCTGTTATTCATACACACATAATCCAGTTGACCGCCTCCGGGCACCGAGACGTAGGGCTTTTACTTCCTCTGAGAAGGGCCTGAACTCGTACATCTTTGTGTTCTTACAGCTCCTGCATAGCTAGGATCTAGCCTCTCCATACTAACCCCCTTACATCACTGTCAGACTTAGAACCACGACAGTTGGCGCCCACCGTGGGGCAAGAATCTTAGCGCTTGATAGTAGGAGTTGCGATTTTTCCGATCTCCTTGATCATGGTTTCATGTGGAGTTTTGGTGGAGGGCCGCGAGATCCGTCTCAGTGCGCTCACGTTCATCGCCGACGACTCCGCCTGGCTTCATGAGGCTCCGCTCGACATCGACGCGCTCCTCGTCCGCGGGGCGACGCACTTTCGCGCGTGTGTTCGCGGCGTTCTCCTACGGCAGCCGTCGACCCAGTATCAGTCGGCTCCCGTTTCATCTCCCCGCCTCGTCTCTCGCCAGCGCAAGCACTCTGGTCGATCGAGACTTCAGAGGTGGGTGAGGCATGCGGTGGCTCGCCAGTCGGCCACCCCACAAGTCGCGGCAATCGAGCCCGACGAATCTCTCTACGGCATGTTCGACCTGTCGACTGGCTCCGCAGAGACCGCATCCGAATGCGACAGCAGTGACCCTGCGGCGGAGGTTATGGCAATCGATGGCACACGCAGCCCTCCCAGTTCTGCTCGTACCGGTGGAGGCGCGGATGGGGGCGATCCGTCGCACCCCCACAAAGAGTATCTCCCTGAGCCTCTCACGTCGCTGCAGCGAGAAGAACTCCGCCGCCGGAACATCGATGCACTCCACACTCCTATCGTTGGAGAGACCGCCGAGGCCCGGGCCTTGGAGGACGCGCGCTTGGCTAACTTGGCCGAGGGCACTCGACTGGAGAATCTCCAGCGAACACTCGACGAGCGGGCGCGTCAGCGGGCTCCCGAGTCCAGTCGACGTCAGCTCTTCCCGCCCACGCAGGTATATCAAACTCCTGTTCAGAATTTGGCAGCCGCAGCCCGGATAGCGGAATCAATTCAGCCTTCACAGTCAGAAGCCGACAGAGGCTTGTTGCAAATCAGAGCGTTGCTCCGGGCAGCGGGAAACCAGAATTCCGCTGTCTCTCAGTCGCGGAACAGGATCCACAGTCGATCCGTTGCAGCAGATACAGTGCAGTCGGCTCACAGCCCAAGATCGCCCCCGAGGCGTGAGGGACGTGGAGACGGGCCAGATCAGTACAGAAGAAACGAGCAGTATGACCACCGATACGTCGAGTGCCAACCTCTCCCCCGAGGAGTGGGTCATATGCTCCTCGACAGCAGGATGACAGACGCCCTCATAGTGTTGGGCGGAGGATTCTAGTCGATTCCAGAGAACCAGGCTTTGACGCGAGGTCCATCCTCGTTCAAGGTTTAGTCGACAGGAACAGGGCTCACAGAGAAGAACCTGACAGAGATGCTCCTACCCGCAGTAGAGTACATGTTTCAGGGCCAGAGTGTTTCAGTCGAGCCATCAGGGCCGCTGTGATTCCTCCCAACTTCAGGTTGGCGACTGGAGTCAGCAAGTTCACTGGTGAGTCTAAGCCTGGCACTTGGCTCGAAGATTACCGAGTGGCTGTCCAGATTGGTGGCGGCAATGATGAGGTGGCTATGAAGCATTTGCCTCTCTTGTTAGAGGCCTCAGCCAGAGCGTGGCTGAATCAGCTAGCACCCAGCAGCATCTACACTTGGGAGGACCTCTCCCGAGTGTTTGTCACGACTTTCGAAGGAACATGCAAACGACCGGCAGGCCTTACGGAATTGCGGTCTTGCGTGCAGAAGACGAATGAAACACTGAGGGATTACATCCAGAGGTGGATCACTCTGCATCACATAGTTGAGAATGTACCAGATCATCAAGCAGTTTATGCCTTTAAAGAAGGTGAGGGAGTCCTGGATTAGGGGGTGTTCGGATAGCCGAACTATATCTTCAGCCGGATTCCAGGACTATGAAGATACAAGATTGAAGACTTCGTCCCGGGTCCGGAAGGTTCTTTCCTTGGCGTGGAAGGCAAGCTAGGCGTGCAGATATTCAAGATCTCCTACCAATGTAACTGACTCTGTGTAACCCTAACCCTATCCGGTGTCTATATAAACCGGAGGGTTGTAGTCCGTAGGACAACCATCACAACCACAATACCATCATCATACCCATAGGCTAGCTTCTAGGGTTTAGCCTCCTTGATCTCGCGGTAGATCTACTCTTGTACTACCCATATCATCAATATTAATCTAGCAGGAGTAGGGTTTTACCTCCATCGAGAGGGCCCGAACCTGGGTAAAATAAAGTGTCCCTTGTCTCCTGTTACCATCCGACCTTGACGCACAGTTCGGGACCCCCTACCCGAGATCCGCCGGTTTTGACACCGACATTGGTGCTTTCATTGAGAGTTCCTCTGTGTCGTCGCATTTAGGCCAGATGGCTCCTTTGATCATCAACAACGATGAGGTCCAGGGTGAGACTTTTCTCCCCGGATAGATCTTCGTCTTCGGCGGCTTCGCTCTGCAGGCCAACTCGCTTGGCCATCTGGAGCAGATCGAGAGCTACGCCCCTGGCCATCAAGTCAGGTTTGGAAGCCTAAACTACACGGCAGATATCCGCGGAGACTTGATCTTCGACGGATTCGAGCCACAGCCAAGCGCGCCGCACTATCTCGAGGGGCATGATATAGCTCTGCCTCCGAACAGTGTCCTGGAGGCCGCATACGCTCCGGCCCCGATCCTCGATTCGGAGCCCGCTGCGTTCTTTGAAGATGAACGGTTGGACGTCACCTCGGGGGCTGCGATCTTAAAAGACATTGAGCCGAACGCAAGCCCCGCGCTCCGCATGGCCCGTGACTCCAAGGAGGCGGACTCTTCTCCGAACTTCGGGTCGGCCGCGCCCCCGCCGATCGAATCAGATTGGGCGCCTGTAATGGAGTTCACCGCCGCGGACATCTTTCAGTATTCACCTTTCAGTGATATTCTGAATTCTCTCAAGTCTCTCTCTTTGTCAGGAGAGCCCAGGCCGAACTATGGCCTGCTAGGTTGGGATTCACACGACGAAGAAATTCAAAGCCCACCCACAGCCCACTTAATAGCCACTGTCGACGATATATTCGACATGCTCGACTTCGGCTCCGAAGACTTCGACGGTATGGACGACGAAGGAGGAGACGAGCAAGAACCAGCACCTGTAGGGCGCTGGACCGCCACCTCGTCATACGACATATACATGGTGGATGCTCCAAAAGATGGAGATGGCGATGGAACAGCGGAGGATGGCACTTCGAAAAAGCCTCCAAAACGCCGACGTCAGCGACGCCGCTCCAAATCCCGCCACAGCAGAAACGGTGATTCCGGCACGGGAGATAACACTACCCCGGACAGCGCTGAAGAACACCAAAACCAGCAGGATTCGGCACAAGAAGATGGAGAAGACTGCCCTCATAAGAGAGCGGCAGAGCGAGAGGTCGAGGACGATAACTACATGCCTCCCTCCGAAGACGAGGCAAGCCTCGGCGACGATGAATTCATCGTACCATCAGACCCCGCCGAACAAGAGCACTTTCAACGCAGGCATTTAGCCATGGCGAACAGCCTAAAGAAAAAGCAGCAACAGCTTAGAGCTGATCAAGATTTGCTAGCTGACAGATGGACTGAAGTCCTTGCGGCCGAAGAGCACGAACTCGGACGCCCCTCCAAAAACTATCCTAAGCGCAGGCCGCTACCCCAATCGGAGGAGGAAGCTCAAGACATGGCAGATCGGACACCTCGCGGCCGCGACAGAGAAGCCTGTCAAACATCCAAACAAGCCATGCCCCGCAGCCGCTTCACCAAGGCACGGGAACACGAACCAGACCTGCGAGACATCCTGGAGGACAAAGCAAGGCAAACAAGATCGATCCATGGATCGCGCGGACGCCCGACGGCACGTGATAGTTTTCACTCCGGACACAATAAATCCGGCCGGGCCGAACACAACAGGTATAGCTCCTCCGAACTGCGTCGTGACATAGCCAGTACAGGGGCGCCGCACACCCACTATGCTTCACAGATGAAGTGATGGAACATAGAATCCCAGAGGGTTTCAAATCCGTCAACATAGAGGCGTACGATGGAACAACAGATCCTGGAGTCAGGATTGAGGATTATATCCTCCACATACATATGGCTAGAGGAGATGATCTCCACGCCATAAAATATTTACCCCTTAAGCTTAAAGGGCCAGCCCGGCACTGGCTTAAAAGCCTTCCCGAAAACACAATTGGAAGTTGGGAAGAGCTCGAGGACGCTTTCCGTGCAAATTTTCAAGGGACCTACGTCCGCCCCCCGGATGCAGACGACCTCAGTCACATAACTTAGCAATCCGGAGAATCAGCTCGGCAGTTCTGGAACAGATTCCTCACTAAAAAGAATCAAATAGTGGATTGTCCGGACGCCGAAGCCCTAGCGGCTTTCAGGCACAATGTCCGAGACGAACGGCTCGCCAGACACCTCGGCCAGGAAAAGCCAAGAACAATGGCTGCACTCACAAGCCTCATGACCCGCTTTTGCGCAGGAGAGGACAGCTGGTTGGCACGATGCAGCCCCAGCGACCCAAGTACATCAGAAATCAGGGATGGAAACGGGAAACCGCGGCGAAACAAGGACCATCGCCGAATGAAAAGAAAAAGTCCGAAGAGCAAGACAGTCAATGCCGGATTCAAAGGCTCACGGCAAAATCAGACAAAATCACCCCCTCAGGATAATAGGGAAGATCCGTCCAGCCTAAAGAGAATCATGGACAGGATATGTCAGATACACAGTACTCCTAGAAAGCCTGCTAATCATACCCACAGAGACAGTTGGGTTTTCAAACAATCCGGAAGGCTTAACGCCGAACACAAGGGGCTCGACACACTAAGTGAGGAAGAGGACGAACCCCAAAAGCAGAACACCAGGAAGCAAAAGAACTTCCTGCAAGAAGTCAAAACAGTGAACTCACTTCACATAACAAGGCATCAGGCACCCATAAAGGTCCGCACATTCAAGCCTATCCCTCAGGAGTCCCGCCACTGGTCACTAAAGCCAATCATTTTCGATCAGCTAGATTATTCTCGCAATATCAAACACGCAGGCCGGACTGCCCTGATACTTTATCCAATAATAGACGGATTCCAGTTTACCAATGTCCTTATGGACGGTGGCAGTGGACTAAATCTGATATATCAGGATACAATTCACCGCATGGGCATAAACCCAGCACGAATCCGTCACAGTAAAACCTCCTTTCAAGGAGTATCACCGGGCCCGGACACCCACTGTATGGGTTTTCTCCGGCTTGTAGTCATATTTGGCTCTGCCAATAACTTTCGTCGCGAAAAGCTTATCTTCCACATAGTCCCGTTCTCAAGTCGCTACCAAGCACTAATGGGACGCGGAGCTTTCGCTCGCTTTAACGCAATACCGCATTATGCATCCCTCACGCTAAAGATGCCCGGTCCTCGAGGCATCATCTCTTTAAAGGGAGCATACTAAAATACGTCTCCTCCAAACGGAGGATTGCGCGGCCGCTTAAAAAGCCGCACAACAAAATGGCCTCGCCAGCCAAAGGACTTTTTCGATGTAAGTCACAAAAGGCCGCGGACCCGGACTCAATGAGTTCGGCACATGCCCATTTTCATTATAGGCTTGGTACGCCTTACCAGGGGCTGCACACAGAGACAATAAAGCTCGACCGTATCTATTTCTCACTTTACATTTTGTTTATTATTCTTTTTGATCCGCACGACCCATTTTCAATTTAGTTCTTCTCTTTTACAGATGAACGTCGTACGGCGCCCGTCCAGGACACGACACAGCGGAGACACAGGCGCAGACGTGCAGTAGGGACCCGCCCCAAAGGATTCTTCTTAGATTAAGACCCTGCGTAAACCTTTTTTACTGTCTCCTGCTGCTATACATCCCCTGGTTTACCTCACTATAACCAAGGAGGAGGCTGGCGTTTTGGCATGTGGCCATGCCAGAATTCTTGCTCGTACCTAGACACAAGGGGCTTTTTTCTTTTTCAAGGGTGTTGTTTCACACGCACCCACAAAGACCGAACACCTTAGGGAGTGTTCGGCGTCGCGAGTTTTGGCATTATATGCATCAGCTCCGAGTCATGATTTTGGTCACATGTTGGGTTGCCCGGCTCCTGAGTTCGGCCACCTTACGTTCCGTTCTGTCGGCTAAGGTAGCACCAGGAGAACTACTGCGATTGTGCCCCGGATCGGCCGGGTGAGCACCTCAGTAGAGAAAGCCGAAAACCGACTGTCATGATGTAGCGCGAGACTGGTCGCTACTCGATGACTTATAGGAATTTATCGAATTCCTCCGTTTTGACGAAGGGCCGCTTCCCGGTCAGGCACATATGTGTCCCGAATTCGGGTAAACGCAGTCGCCACTAAAGGGCTACCTAAAGAGTCCCACTGTCAAGCTCCTATGGCTAAATGAAAGTGTTAAAGCATTATAGTCCGGTTGCCTAGCCCGCGGCGCTATCACCTCCTTTGTAGGACCAAGACGTTGGGTTAAGTGTGAAAATGCGTTCTCTGCGCGCACCACCGCACTATGCGCGTGGGGGCTGAAGCCAACGACTGCAATCTTTCAGAATTTATATATTAAAATGGCCGCACAGGAGGTGTTATCAATACTTGATGCCACAAGTCTAAATTATGCCATTACAATTTATAAAAATACTGATCTACGATTACATATGCTGTCATAAAACAGCATCTTTCGAACACTGCGTCTCTATTATACGAGCGCCCGCGAGGACTTCCTCAAAATAGTGCTCGGAAGGAATTCGGCTTTTATCCGAATCACGGGACGCAATAACGGTGGGCTCCATATCTGCCCAGTATGTCTTGACATGGGCAAGAGCCAGCCGAGCGCCCTCTGTGCAAGCTGACCTCTTCAGAGCTTCAATCCGAGGCACCACGTCAAGAAATTGTTGCACCAAACTGAAATAGCTTTTCGGCTTCGATCTCCCCGGACACAGGCGATCCATGGCATACTTCATGGCGAGTCCGGACAACCTATTCAGCTCGGCGCATTGGGCCAGGCGATCATCCACTGCTAGTGGACGCTCTGGATTGGTGAACTGCGACCACAAGAGCTTTTCCACTTCATGATCTTTCTTATCTTGAAAGTACCTGGTCGCATCAGCGGCACTAGCCGCCAAATCCAGATAGGTGTCCTCCACGCTCCACGCTCGGTCCAACGGGGCGAACTTCGGATCACAGAATTTTCTCCGCAGCAGGAAGGGCTTTCCATCCGCAATTAGTCCGGCTTGACGTAGCTCTTCCCTTGTCGCTCTCATACCAGAGCGGGCGTCCTTGGCGTCAGCAACGGCCTTCTCCAAATCCGTCTGCCGGGCTCGACCTTCCTCTTCAAGAAGTTTGCAACGGTCAGTAGCACTTTTCAACTTCACGGCAATATCAGCCATCTCCTCCTTGCTTCGGCAATGGGAAGCCTGTTCGGTTTTTAGCTCTTCACGGGCTCTTCCGGCAGCCGCATCGCTTTTTCTGGCTTATTCCTTTGCTTTGGCGAGTTCGGCCCTAAGTCCTTCTACGGCCGCCGCACCATCTGCATCAAGCATACACACGGTAAGATATTGACATAAAGCTCCTCTTACTAACAATCGCCAAATAAACTCAATACCTTGAGCATCATCAAGCTGCTTGTTAACAAGCACGATGTTGGCTTCTGCCTCATCGAGTTGCCGTTTCATTTCGGCAAAATCTCGAGTCCGGCTCGACTCCGGACAATCTGCCACCTACATACAAAGGTGCCACTTAAAGGACCTGGGATTAAGATCCTCTGCGCGCCGCACATCTTTGCGGCACACAGAGTCTCAGGGGCTACTATCTACACAGGGCGCATGTTATTATGCGCAATTAACACTAATGTTCGTTATTCAAAACGTACCTCAAGGCCCGCTAGTAAACTCTTGACGGCCTCGTTCAGTCCGCTTTCCGCGGATGAAATCTTTTCAATCACCGTGTGCATCAACACACGATGCTCCTCTGAAACAGAGGCTCGGCCCAGCAGAACCTTCAGCTCCTCCGACCGAACACCAGATGGTGCCGGACTCGTCCCATGGCCTTCTTCGGAGGCCGGACACGGAGAACCTCGGGGGGCCGCATGATCACCTTCTGCCTCTGGCAGATTCGGAGAAATCCTCTGCGACGACACTTCGGCGTCGCCCGCCTTGCTAGGCGATGTAGAAGGAGGAGGCGTTCCGCTCTCCATCATCTCCGGAAGAAGATCCCCCGATGACGAGCTCTGCTGAGAAGGGTCGAGGTCCGAACTACAAGGTAAGGTTTCGGTTAAAACTTCTCAGATATAAATTAAGGATTTCTCTTAAAAGAATGACTCTCTTTCTACTTACGGCTCGTTGGAGGTCTGCTCCTTTTGAGGATTTAGTTCGGCCGAGGGGCTCCCCGGCGTCGGGTCCTCTGACGTGGATTCTTTCCCCCGCTTTGGAGCTACGGCTTCCGGGTCGTCAGAGGCGGCCCTTTTCTTCCCCTTAGGAGAGGAGTTATCGATTCCCCCCTTTGGGATGGCCCCTTTCGAAGAGGCCACGGTTTCCTTGTCCGCCCCTTCATTTCCCTCCAGAGGCGCCACCTCCAACATCCTGACTAGCACAGGATCTAGCCTGGTCTCTGGAAGGGGAGCCGGACACCGGATTAGCTTCGCCTTCGCTATCCACTCCTGCGTAAAAAGGAGAAGTACTGTTAAAAAATAAGTCAATTGTACGGATAGAAGGTCCGGGCGCAAGGTCACCTACTTCTGTATCCGGGCGGTTGCGGCTTAAACCAGCATCCTCGGTCAAATCCGGACTCACTCCTTGTGGTCCGAAGAACAGTCTATACATCTCCGTAGGCGTCACGCCCATGAAATTTTGGAGAACTCGCGGCCCCTCTGGGTTGAACTCCCACAAGCGGAGGGGGCGACGTTGGCCGGGCAGTGTCCGGCGAATCAGCATAACTTGTGTCACCTTGACCAGGTTGAGGTCTCCTTTTAGGAGATCCTTTATGCGGCCCTGCAACAGAGGAACGTCTTTGGGCAAGCCCCGATCTAACCCTGTGTTGATCCACGATGTTAAACGTGGTGGGGGGCCCGAGCGAAAGGCGGGAGGCGCTATCCAAGTGGTGCCCCGAGGAGAGGTGATGTAGAACCACTCCTGTTGCCATAAGCCGAGCTCCTCTTGAAAAGCTCCCTCGGGCCATGGAGCATCGGTATGCCTTTTTATAACAGCGCCTCCGTACTCTACATGACGCCCCTCGATTATCTTCGGTTCTACCTTGAAGGTCTTGAGCCATAATCCGAAGTGAGGAGTGATATGGAGAAACGCTTCACACACAACAATGAAGGAGGAGATATGGAGGATGGACTCCGGAGCTAGGTCATGGAATTCCAGCCCATAATAAAACATCAGCCCCCTTACGAAAGGATCCGTTGGGAAGCCTAATCCCCAAAGGAAGTGGGAGATGAATACTACGCTCTCACCGGGCTGAGGGCTTGGGATCGCTTGTCCTTGAGCAGGCAACCTGTGCGGGATCTCGCTGGTCAGGAACCTAGCCTCCCTCAACCTTGATACGTCCTCCTCCGTAACGGAGGAGGGCATCCATTGGCCTTGAAGGCCGGATTCGGACATTGTCGAAGGTCCGGTGCGCCTAGAATCTAAAAGCCTGGGGTGTTGGAACTCGAGGCTGTGGGCGAGCTTGTTTTGAGAACACAAGAGGGGAGCAAGGTCTCGGTCTCTTTATAAGAGGCAGAATATCAAGAGCCCTCCCCCGTAACCGTCTTGGACTAGCCTTTAATTAAGGCAGGACGTGCTTAACGGGCACGGTTGGGTTACCACGTCCGTATTAATGAGAATCCCGTTAAAAGGGGCACACGATCTCTGCTTCGACGAGACATGCCAAGGAAACCGCCTCGTTGAACGTACCGCGGTGGGACAACAAAAAATAATCCATACAGAAGGCTTGGTCGCAGTGTTATGACGCACTGCGGAATACGTCAGCAGATTTGATTTGTGTTCGCATTATTCTCTATATGTCAATACGTGGAAACTTGTTTTGCAGAGCCGGGCACTATTTTTTGGTGTTTATTATCTTCTTGAAGAATTTGGAGGAGGAACCCGCCTTGCAATGCCGAAGACAATTTGCGCGCCGGACTCGTCGCCATTGAAGCCTGGTTCAGGGGCTACTGAGGGAGTCCTGGATTAGGGGGTGTTCGGATAGCCGAACTATATCTTCAGCCGGATTCCAGGACTATGAAGATACAAGATTGAAGACTTCGTCCCGGGTCCGGAAGGTTCTTTCCTTGGCGTGGAAGGCAAGCTAGGCGTGCAGATATTCAAGATCTCCTACCAATGTAACCGACTCTGTGTAACCCTAACCCTATCCGGTGTCCATATAAACTGGAGGGTTGTAGTCCGTAGGACAACCATCACAACCACAATACCATCATCATACCCATAGGCTAGCTTCTAGGGTTTAGCCTCCTTGATCTCGCGGTAGATCTACTCTTGTACTACCCATATCATCAATATTAATCTAGCAGGAGTAGGGTTTTACCTCCATCGAGAGGGCCCGAACCTGGGTAAAATAAAGTGTCCCTTGTCTCCTGTTACCATCTGACCTTGACGCACAGTTCGGGACCCCCTACCCGAGATCCGCCGGTTTTGACACCGACAGAAGGCGTCAAGAACAGAGAGTTGAACCTGAAGTTCGGTCGGACCGGAGAAATGTCTCTGAATCGGATGATGGAAATTGCCACCAAATACGCTAATGGTGAAGATGACGATCGACTCCGGAGTGGCAAGCAGAAAGCAGTCGCCCAGGAAACCGGAGGCAATTCTAGTCGGAAGCAGAAGCGGAAGGCCGAGCTAGCCGCTCCTGGGGAGGCCCTAGCCGTAACCCAGGGAAAATTCAAGGGGAAACCTAAGGGGCCCTGGAACCCCAAGAAAGTAAAAGATCAAGATGGAAATGATGTTTTAGATCTTCCGTGTCACATTCACACCAAGAAAGATGAAGAGGGTAAACTCATTTACCCCAAGCATACCACTCGACAATGTCGGCTCCTGATTCAGCAGTTCCAGGGCAAGCAGTCCAAGGACAAGGAGAAAGAGTCAGACAAAGTTGAGGATAAGGAAGACAGTGACGACGGGTATCCCCAAGTCAATTCCACCTTGATGATTTTTGCTGATGTCGAGAGCAAAAGTCGACTGAAAGTCATTAACCGTGAAGTGAATATGGTTGCCCCGGCAACACCCAGCTACCTGAAGTGGTCTCAGACTGCCATCACGTTCGACCAGTCCGATCATCCTGCGCACATTGCCACCCCTGGGAGGCAAGCTCTGGTGGTCGATCCGGTTGTCGAAGGCACTCGACTGACCAAAGTCCTGATGGATGGTGGCAGCGGCCTGAACATATTGTATGCTGAAACGTTGAAAGGGATGGGCATTCCGATGTCCAGGCTATGTGCCAGCAACATGAGTTTCCATGGAGTCATTCCTGGAAAGAAAGCCGAGTCACTTGGCCAGATTGCTCTCGATGTGGTTTTCGGTGATTCAAAGAATTACCGCAAGGAAAAGTTGACATTTGAAGTTGTGGACTTCCAGAGTGCTTATCACGCTATTCTGGGCAGGCCAGCCTATGCACGCTTCATGGCTCGACTGTGCTATGTGTATCTCAAGTTGAAAATGCCTGGACCTAAAGGAGTGATCACTGTTACAGGCAATCGGAAGAAAGCAGAGGAGTGTTTTCAGAAAGGATCAAAGATCGCTGATGCTTAGATGTCAGTAGTCAGCTGCAAGAGTACCAGAAGACTGCTGATCCAAGTGAATTGCTGCGAGCCAAGAAGCCAGCTTCAGAATCAGCTTTTTAGTCGTCCTGTGAAACTAAGCCAGTTCACATTCACCCGACCGACCCCAGTGCTGCTCCGACTCACATTTCAACGACGCTCGACTCCAAATAGGAAGAAGCGCTCATCCAGTTCCTCCGTGAGAACTGGGACATCTTCGCATGGAAGCCTTCTGACATGCCTGGAGTTCCCAGGGGGCTGGCTGAGCACCGTCTACGAGTCGACCCGAAGTTCAAGCCTGTGAAAGAACATCTTCGACGGTCCGCCGTCCAGAAGAGGAAAGCTATTGGCGAGGAGGTGGCTCGGCTCTTAGCAGCAGAGTTCACACGAGAGATTTACCACTCCGAGTGGCTCGCCAATGTTGTCATGGTCCCCAAGAAGGACAAGTCGCTTCGCATGTGCATCGACTTTAAACATATCAATCGGTCCTGCCCGAAAGATCATTTTCCTCTCCCTCGCATCGACCAAATAGTCGACTCGACCGCGGGGTGTGAGCGGTTGTCTTTTCTAGACGCCTATTCTGGGTACCATCAGATCCGTCTGTATGGGCCTGATGAGATAAAAACAACTTTCATCACTCCATTCGGGTGCTTCTGTTATGTCACCATGCCCTTCGGCCTGAAGAATGCCGGAGCCACGTTTATGAGGATGATTCAGAAGTGTTTACTCACTCAAATCAGTCGGAATGTGGAAGCATACATGGATGATATTGTGGTTAAGTCACGGAAAGGTTCCGACCTACTGACTGACCTTGCTGAAACCTTTGCTAACCTCAGGAGGTATGATATCAAGCTCAACCCATCAAAGTGCACATTTGGAGTCCCAGGTGGAAAGTTACTCGGTTTCCTCGTTTCCGAACGAGGGATCGATGCCAACCCCGAGAAAGTTGGTACCATACTCCGGATGAAGCACCCTGTGCGTGTGCACGATGTCCAGAAACTTACAGGTTGCTTGGCCGCTCTAAGTCGATTCATTTCTCGTCTCGGTGAAAAGGAGTTGCCTCTCTACCGACTGATGAAGAAGTCTGACAAGTTCGAGTGGACTCCAGAAGCTGATGCAGCGTTTGCAGACCTCAAAGCTCTGCTCTCCACCCAGCCGGTGCTTGCTGTCCCAATCAGTAAAGAGCCTCTGCTGCTTTACATTGCGGCCACGGGACAAGTTGTTAGTATAGTACTCACGGTCGAGCGGGAAGAAGAAGGAAAGGCCTTCAGAGTTCAACGCCCAGTATATTATGTGTCTGAAGTTTTGACTCCGTCGAAGCAAAGATATCCCCACTACCAGAAGCTTGTATATGGGATTTACATAACCACGAAGAAGGTTGCGCACTACTTCTCTGACCATTCCATTACAGTCGTCAGCGACACTCCACTGTCAGAGATTTTGCACAACGGAGATGCAACTGGTCGAGTGGCGAAGTGGGCGATTGAACTCCTTCCCTTAAATATCAAGTTTGAAGCAAAGAAGGCTATCAAGTCCCAAGCAATTGCAGGTTTCGTCGCCGAGTGGATTGAACAGCAGCTTCCGACTCAAGTTCACTCGGAGCACTGGACCATGTTCTTCGATGGATCTAAGATGCTGAATGGGTCTGGTGCTGGGGTAGTATTGGCCTCCCCCCGAGGAGATAAGCTCAGATATGTTCTCCAGATTCACTTCGATTCCTCCAATAATGAAACAGAATATGAAGCACTCTTGTATGGGTTGCGCATGGGCATTTCACTCGGCGTCCGGCGCCTCTTGGTCTATGGCGACTCAGATTTCGTGGTTAATCAGGTGATGAAGGAGTGGGACGTCAGAAGCCCAGCTATGACCGGCTACTGCAATGCAGTGAGAAAGTTGGAAAAGAAATTCGAGGGGTTAGAGCTCCATCACATCCCCCGACTGAAAAACCAAGTAGCTGATGATTTGGCAAAGATAGGCTCCAAGAGAGAGGCCATTCCCAGCAATGTGTTTTTGGAGCACATCCGCTCCCCGTCCGTCCAGGAGGATCCTTTTACAGAAGAAGCCCCGCAGCCGAAAAGTGCCACAGATCCGACTGAAGTCGAAATTCCCGCTTTGGTCGACCTAATCATGGAAGTTTTGGCAATCACTCCCGACTGGACAGTACCATATATTGCGTATATCTTGAGGAAAGAACTCCCAGAAGACGAAGAAGAGGCTCGACAGATCGTCCGTCGATCTAAAGCCTTCACGGTCATAAAAGGACAGTTGTACAGACAAAGCGCAACTGGAATCGGTCAGAAATGCATAACACCAGAAGAAGGTCAGATAGTCCTTGATGATATCCACTCGGGGACCTGTGGTCACCATGCGTCCTCTCGGACGATCGTGGCCAAAGCATACCGAGCGGGTTTTTACTGGCCCAGAGCAAATGAAATGGCGAAGGAGATAGTTGACAAGTGTGAAGGCTGCCAGTTCTACTCCAACATGTCGCACAAGCCAGCATCAGCCCTCAAGACCATTCCACTCGTCTGGCCCTTCGCTGTTTGGGGACTGGACATGGTTGGACCACTGAGAACAGGCAGCAGCGGATTCACACCTGTGCTTGTGGCAGTCGACAAGTTTACCGAATGGATCGAGGCCAAACCTATCAAGAATCTTGATGCTTGCACTGCAATCAGTTTCATCAGGGAATTAATATTCAGATATTGAGTCCCGCATCGCATCATCACTGACAATGGGTCAAACTTCGATTCAGACAAGTTCAGAGCTTTTTGCGCTTCTCAAGGCACGCGAGTCGACTACGCGTCGGTCGCGCATCCCCAGTCGAATGGACAAGCTGAAAGAGCAAATGGTCTGATTCTCAAAGGACTGAAGCCTCGATTGATGCGTGATCTCAAGCATGTAGCAGGCGCTTGGGTCGACGAGCTTCCGTCAGTTTTGTGGGGGCTGAGGACCACCCCGAACCGGTCGACTGGGAGAACGCCGTTCTTTCTGGTTTATGGAGCCAAAGCCGTCCTGCCGAGTGATCTACTTCACAATGCACCCAGAGTCGAGCTTTATAACAAAGACGAAGCAGAGCAAGCCCGGCAAGACGCAGTCGACCTCCTAGAGGAGGAGAGGGAAATGGCTATGATCAGATCGACCATCTATCAGCAAGACTTGCGTCGATTTCATGCCAGAAATGTGAAGAGTCGAGCCTTCCAAGAAGGAGATTTGGTCCTCCGAGTGGATCAACAGAAACCACACAAACTTGCTCCTACTTGGGAAGGTCCCTTCATCGTCACCAGAGTCCTCCACAATGGAGCATATCATCTCTACAACATTGATCGCAAGATCGACGAGCCACGAGCTTGGAATGCGGAACTACTCCGCCCATTTTACACTTGAATTCTCACTCGGATGAGATGTAATAAGAAAAAACTTCTGTAGTTTATGTTTATCAAAGGAAAGAGTGTTCCAGTTCTTCCTGTATTTGCTGTCACTTTTGTTTGCGTACGAAATCCCCCAGTGGGTGGCTTAGCTGCGAATCCGTTTCGCCTAAGTTTGCAAAACAAAAAATCCTACCGAGTGGCGAGCCAGACTCTCACTCGGGGGCTTAGCTGCAGCCCAGTGCTCGCCTAAGTGTTTGAAATCCTACCAAGTGGCGATCCAGACTCTCACTCGGGGGCTTAGCTGCAGCCCAGTGCTCGCCTAAGTGTTTGAAATCCTACCGAGTGGCGAGCCAGACTCTCACTCGGGGGCTTAGCTGCAGCCCAGTGCTCGCCTAAGTGTAAAAAATCCTACCGAGTGGTGAGCCAGACTCTCACTCGGGGGCTTAGCTGCAGCCCAGAGCTCGCCTAAGTGTTTGAAATCCTACCGAGTGGCGAGCCAGACTCTCACTCGGGGGCTTAGCTGCAGCCCAGTGCTCGCCTAAGTGTTTGAAATCCTACCGAGTGGCGAGCCAGACTCTCACTCGGGGGCTTAGCTGCAGCCCAGTGCTCGCCTAAGTGTTTGAAATCCTACCGAGTGGCGAGCCAGACTCTCACTCGGAGGCTTAGCTGCAGTCCAAGTACTCGCCTAAGTTATAAAAATCCTACCGAGTGGCGAGCCAGACTCTCACTCGGAAGCTTAGCTGCAGTCCAAGTACTCGCCTAAGTTATAAAAATCCTACCGAGTGGCGAGCCAGACTCTCACTCGGGGGCTTAGCTGCAGCCCAGTGCTCGCCTAAGTGTTTGAAATCCTACCGAGTGGCGAGCCAGACTCTCACTCGGGGCTGAGCTGCAGCCCAGTGCTCGCCTAAGTGTTTGAAATCCTACCGAGTGGCGAGCCAGACTCTCACTCGGAGGCTTAGCTGTAGTCCAAGTACTCGCCTAAGTTATAAAAATCCTACCGAGTGGCGAGCCAGACTCTCACTCGGGGGCTTAGCTGCAGTCCAAGTACTCACCTAAGTTATAAAAATCCTACCGAGTGGAGAGCAAACCTCCCACTCGGAGGCTTAGCTGCAGCCCAGTGCTCGCCTAAGTACGTGAAATCCTACCGAGTGTAGAGCAAACCTCTCACTCGGGGACTTAGCTGCAGCCCAGTGCTCGCCTAAGTTATAAAAATCCTACCGAGTGGAGATCAAACCTCCCACTCGGAGGCTTAGATGCAGCCCAGTGCTCGCCTAAGTATGTGAAATCCTACCGAGTGTAGAGCAAACCTCTCACTCTGGGGCTTAGCTGCAGCCCAGTGCTCGCCTAAGTACGTGAAATCCTACCGAGTGTAGAGCAAACCTCTCACTCGGGGGCTTAGCTGCTGTCCAAGTACTCGCCTAAGTGTATAAAAATCCTACCGAGTGTAGAGCAAACCTCTCACTCGGAGGCTTAGCTGCAGCCCAGTGCTCGCCTAAGTATATAAAAATCCTACCGAGTGGAGAGCAAACCTCTCACTCGGAGGCTTAGCTGCAGTCCAAGCACTCGCCTAAGTATATAAAAATCCTACCGAGTGGAGAGTAAACCTCTCACTCGGAGGCTTAGCTGCAGTCCAAGCACTCGCCTAAGTATATAAAAATCCTACCGAGTGGAGAGCAAACCTCTCACTCGGAGGCTTAGCTGCAGCCCATTGCTCGCCAAAGTGTAAGAAAATCCTACCGAGTGGAGAGCAAACCTCTCACTCGGGGGCTTAGCTGCAGCCCAGCGCTCGCCTAAGTACAGAACACATCCCAATCCACAAGGGCGGTAAGATGCGAATCGACCATTACCTTCTCCTTCGGAGCTGCACCACAAATACAAAGTTATTTCGAGTGAAGATCAAGTTCCACTCGACAGATAATTCACGAAGATATTCAACGATAAATCAAGTTCGGATAAGACCCAAAAGATCCCAGACCACGGATCAAAGTACTCGAGCCCTCGGCTCGACAGAGTTTAATGATTACAAGATCCACTCGGCATCCCGAGGCAAATTTAAAGTGAAGCATCAAAGTTTTTTACTCCTCCGGCGGAGGACTGGAAGGGGCAACGAACTCATCCAAGTCGATCCCGTCTGCAATACGAGTGGCAGCGGCTATGAAAGCCTCCATGAAGTCCTGAAAGCTGAGCTTCCTGGTGTTGGCAACCTGGATGGCAGCCATCTTCTCTTCTCACACCTCTTTGCAATGGACGCGTACCTCTGACAGAGCGACATCAGCGCCACACCTTGCGGAGGATTTCTTCCATTCCGTCACTCGACCAGGGACGTCATTCAGTCGAGTCATAAGAGACTCGAGATCATTTAAAAGCGTCGCCCTGGGCCAGAGTGACGTGTCGATCCGCGACACCGCAACCTTCGGCCGAGCCAGATAGTCAACCACGCTGGCGACGCGAGACTCCAGACGGAGCACGTTCATGGCAGCCTCGTCCTTCACAAGAGAGTTGGCAGGGTCCAAGCCTGGTTCCACTCGACTGGTCTCCTCTTCAAAGTTCTGACAGAACTCTGCAAACACGATTCAAGAATAAGTCAATGGTTCTACTCGAGTTTGGTTACTGCAAACCAGTTAAATGAAGATTATTACCCTCAAGCATGATGAACAACTTCTTGGCGAGTCCTCCGAGATAAGCTTCAAGATCATTCTTCTTCCCTACCAACTAACTTGCCTTGTCGTTCAGAGCAATCTTGTCGTTCTTCAGACGACTGACCTCCTGGTTAGCTGCATCGAGAGCGGCTTTCAGCCTGGAGTTCTCCTGTTCAAGAGTTCCGACCGAAGCCAGCTTCTCTTCAGCAAGCTTCATTTTGTTCGAGGCTTCCTTCTGTGCTTCTGCGAGGTCCTGATCCTTCTTCTTCAGAGCTTCTTCCAGTTTATCTGCGGCAAGTCGAGTGAAATCAACATCAAGAATAGACAAGAAAGGAAAATCACTCGTCAAGAATGGGGAGCCTCACCAGCCATACCTTTTGCTTCTTCTTGCGCCTTCTTCAGGTTCTCTAGAGCAAGCTTCAAGTCAAGGTTGAGCTGGATCTGCTTGTTTTCCAACTCAGTATAGCGAGCCGCAAGGCCACAGGATTTCTGCAAAAGTCAGTCGACAGACGTCCGAGATAAGTTGCTTCCGAGTAACTAAGAGACAATGATGACGTTTCTAAGACTACAGCTGAATCAAAACATTCGACAATAGTCTCGGGGACTACACCCAGTGGGTGCACTCAGCGTGCCCCCACTGGTTTTCTAAAAAAAAGTCGACTGTCCGCAGTCGACCAGATACAGTTCCATTCGACATGGCCTGACCAGACCAAGTGAAGAAGTACAACTACAACAACACAGTATAAAGACTACAGTCGACTGCCAGCAGTCCACCGTAGTCTCGGGGACTACACCCAGTGGGTGCACTTAGCGTGCCCCCACTAATCCAAAAGATGGCAGACACACCCAGTGGGCGTACAGATACAAAGATCTTCGGAAAAGAGATTCTTCAAACAGCATGTCGTAACAGACCAAGTGTCGAGTCGACTGACCTGGACGTTGCTCTGAAGAGCCGAACTCGCGTCATAGGCTGCTTGACTGGCCTCCCTAGCCACTTTCACTTGCTCCATCATGATCCCTGCCTGACGGATAGCCTCTTTCGCGGCACTCGCTTGGTCCTCAGGGACGGGGTACGTGGCAAAAAGCGAAGGAGGATTTGTGGTCGATGTCGAAGGCCGCACGCTCGTCAGAGGATCAGCAAAGGTCACAGAAGCCCGAGTGGTGCCACCACCATCCCGAGCTACGGGTTCAGACGCCGGAGAAAATTGGGGGGTCTTGCCAGCCGACGCCCTCCGTTTCCTTCTCACCCGCATCGGCTCGTCGTCGTCGTCATCCGGGAGGTTAATAACATGAGGAGGAGCTACAAGGAAAAATTCAATCGACCAGGGTTGCAATAAATATCGAGTCAACTCAAGGCAGAGCATCAGTAATCATACCAGGGTTGGAGGTCACAGCATCCTCCATCTCTTGATCGTCGTCCTTGGCGGAGAGCTCAGAAGTAGCAGCGCTGCAAATTTCGAAAGTCAGTCAGTTGGTTCAGTGAATCGACCAAGGATCCGTCCACGGTCGACAAAGGAAAACAAGTTCTATTATTACCAAGAAATGGTGGGGACAGTCATCTTCATCTTGGGCAGAGCCTTGGGCGGCTTGGATGGCGTCGCGCGTGGGTGCTTGGGAGCCTTTTCGGTCGGCGTAGGAGAAGAGGTTCGAGGGCGTTTCGACGACTGCCCAACAGGAGCAGTCGACTTACCACGTTCCCTCGCCGGATCATGTGTAAGCTTAGATCGCCTCTCCGTGCGAGGGGGTTCAGCTTCCTCCTCCTCCTCTTCGCTGGAGTCGACGTCGTCGTCGTCTCCCTCTCCTTCACCATCGGATTCCCACTCGGCTTGTTCATCCCCACTCTCACCGCCGCTCGCCTCCCCTTCTTCAGGTGGCTCCTGCGCCCCGTTGGGTGTCGAGTACATCTCAGTAGTTGCCTGGAAGACGACAGACAAGATGAAAATCAATCGATCAATTCAAAGAAAACCAGTGAAGAAAGCAAGATCTCAGTCAGGTATATAAGGTCAGACCTGGTCCACTTCGTATGTATTGTCGAGTGGAGGAACCCTCCTGGCTCCTCTGGGATTGTCTTTGTTTCCTGTGATGCTCGACAGCCATCCTTCTAGAATCTCATCAGTGACCTCCTCCGGGTGGATCCGAGTGGTGTCTTCAAGACCCGAATACAGCCACATCGGATGATCGCGAGCCTGGAGCGGCTGGATGCGCCTCCTAAGGAAGACTTCCAGCAAGTCCATGCCAGTCACGCCGTCGCGGACAAGTTGAACCACTCAACCGACCAGCACTTTGACTTGGGCCTTTTCTTCCGGCGTCACTGTCAGAGAAGCAGGTTTTTGGGCTCCTTCCAGAGAGAAAGGGGGAAGTCCAGTCGACTGACCTGGAGTCGCCTGGTCTTTGCAGTAAAACCAGGTTGCCTGCCAACCACGGACCGACTCAGGGAAAGTGATGGATGGAAAGGAACTTTTTCCCCTCGTCTGGATCGCCAGGCCTCCGCACAGCTGGATCACCTGCGTCCTCTCATCACTCGACTTGGCCTTTTTGACCGATTGGGAACGGCAGGTGAAGATATGCTTAAAGAGCCCCCAATGGGGGCGACAGCCCAAGAAACCCTCACACAAGGAAACGAAAGCAGCCAGATACACGATAGAGTTGGGAGTGAAGTGGTGGAGCTGCGCTCCGAAGAAATTCAGGAAACTCCGGAAAAAGGGATGAGGAGGCAGAGAAAACCCGCGATTGATATGGGTGGCGAGAGCACACACTCACCATCAAGAGGTTGGGGCTCGACTTCTCTCCCCGGGAGACGCGCAGCTTCATGAGGGATGACTCCTCCCTCAACCATATCGTCGAGATCTTCCTGCCTCAGCACCGTCGGCATCCAGTCGCCCTGCATCCAGCCTCTGGGCAGAGAAGTCCTTGAGGATGATCCGCCCCGAGCGGACTTCTTCCCTTTTCCCTGTGCCGCCGCCGCCTTCTTCTCGCGCTCCAGGGCGGACGTCTTGTCCTTCACCATCGTCGCCGGAAAACTCGAACGGGCCTGTGGCGCTAGGGCGAGAGCGGAGGTGGCGGAGAACTTTGCGAGGAGAGAAGGAAAGAAGAGAACACACTGTTGGAAACCCTGAGCCGGCAGCTTATAAGGGGCCGCTTCCGAGTGGCTGACTGGTAGGCCCAGGCTATCCCATCAAATCCCGCAGCAGACGCACGCGCGGTACGTAGCTACAAAGGTGGCGCGGGGATCGAGGAACTTCTGCCTTATCACATCCGATTACTGCGGCCGCTCCCGTCCCGCGCGCTTCCCGAAAATCAAATCCCGCGAAGTTCGCGGGTTGCAGAACAATTCGTCAGACAGAAGATCCCTTTCACATCGTTATTCAGAACTCCACGAGCAAGGAAATTCACTCGACGAAAGACTTGGAATGGATCAAGGCGACTGAAAAAAGTTGATAACGTCATCCGTGACGATTGACCCAAAACGAGATGCTCATGCAGCGCAAAGAACCATTCGGATAGATCCCTAACTCTTTCTCCACTCTAACCTCGATCCATTCGGGGGCTAATGATGAATCTATGTACTTAGGGTAGGGGCACGGACCTGTCCTAAGAGCCTTACCCAAGGACATCCAAAGAAGAAATCACCTTTCAATCGACGTGAAGGTACCCACTCGACGGGTTCAAGACACTCGACCAGGAAGTATCACTCGACCACGAAGCCAACGACTCGACCGTCAGGAGACCTAAAGTCACTCCGCAGGCAAACGGCCGGTCATTAAGTAGTCTTTATGGTCATTATAACACTTTATTAGAGGCGTTACTAGTAACGTCTAACCTTAATGTACTTTAAACCCTGCATTACTGAGGGCAGGAGAGGGCTGGCGAACTCTATATAAGCCACCCCCCCTCCTCAGTATCAAGGGTTCGCATCCCTGTTATTCATACACACATAATCCAGTCGACCGCCTCCGGGCACCGAGACGTAGGGCTTTTACTTCCTCTGAGAAGGGCCTGAACTCATACATCTTTGTGTGCTTACAGCTCCTGCATAGCTAGGATCTAGCCTCTCCATACTAACCCCCCTACATCACTGTCAGACTTAGAACCACGACAGATACAAGCTACAACCAACAACTCCAAGATCTTCCAGCTATCCGATACTTACAATATAGTGTACATGTTCAAGATGCATCAAGTTGTTGTTATGTGGACACATATGGTTATAATTTCGCATACAATCTTACATCATTATATTAACTAACATAATTTATACTTGAAGTTTTTGACACATTACAAAGCCTTTTTTAGATATTCGGTAGACACGTGAAAAGTATGCTTTGGAACTATATGCAAATGTGAAACTCTACCGAAATAACACTAGCTATACTCGATGTGCTACAATGAATATACGAAAATTTTGATCCACTGACTTTTTTCTAGCAGCCGAAAGATGAAGGCTGAACCTTGCGGTCCCGACTCGTGGCAACACAGTGAAACTTTGAAATAAAGTCTTGGGAGATCGACAAAGCGTCGGAAATTGACTATATCTTGTTCATTGCCTAAAAATATCATGAAAATTCAAGCAATGAGGCGCATTAATTCACCAATAATGGACACATACAAATTAATCACCAATAGGTTAATGAAGAAAAAGCAAAAATTTACAGTAAAACCGACGAGGCCCATCTCAAAACATGCACCGACATAAAATAATCAAAATATACAAAAGATAGTTTCCAGCAAATGAACTAAAACAACACTTTTTCGTGCTCCTTCGTCATTATTAGCAGCACGTACACACGGAGAGCTGAGCCAACCATATCTTCTCTTCATGCTCTTCTCCACGGCTCTGGCCACCTACGTGCAAGCTCAGCCCCCTCGGCCAGTAAAATCAAAATAAAAGCCTCACAAAATGGATTACTACCAGAGAAACCATGAAAACTATTTCCACAATCCAAAAGTTATAATTTTTCTACCAACATGCATTGCAAGAGGAGGAGGGGGGGGGGGGGACATCGCCCCTAGCCTTTGTGTATTCATTGAAGAAAAATAACTTGGATGCTCGTATTTTGGAAACTATAGTCATTTGAATCTTTTTTGCAAAAAGAACGTACAAGCTTCGGGTCCAGATCTTCTTTCCTTGTTTAACCTCAACTGTTTAGTTGCCAGTGGCCCGTAATTTTCACTCCATGCCAGGGTACTACCGCCTTATCGCGATGCTGCAGCCATATCTTCTCTTCACACTCTTCTCCGCGGCTCTGGCCACCTACACGGTGACGTGCAAGCTCAATATTTATGAAACTACACTCATTTGCCTCACGCCACCCCCCGCCCTGCAAACATTTTATGTTCTCATTTTTGACCCCTGGCATTCTCAGCGAGCTCTGCCACTACTGTATAAACAACATCATTTCTGATGAACATAATGGTAATTCTTTTTTCTCAATGTAATCGGGTTTATAGGGGTCGTATATTACCTAGACAGTTGAGATATAACGAAATATCAACTAATTCTCACGTATGGTCAGTACAAGAATTACCTGAGCCATTAGAGAGAAATAAAGCAAGAACCGCAAGACAAAAACTCGGCTGATTGCCTTATGAAAATTTTGGTCAACTGAGCAATGTAAAAAATTTATTAATCAAATATTCCTGATCACATAACGGCCCAGTTGAATGTGCATAAGAAGGAATTTTGGCCTTCACGTTAATGCCCGCTCGATAGTTAAAATGTATTTTGCTTCTGCTTCACAATGTTTAGAAACAAAATGCCATGGACAGAAAGAAACGAATAGGTACTCACATATACTTTTAGAGAAAGGGCCAAATTAAGGCCAAAGAGCTTAATATCTATTGGGGATACATGCTACAACCAACAGCTCAGAAACCCTCCAGCCAACCGGTACTTACAATATAGCGTACATGTTTAAGATGCATCTAGTTATTTTTTGTTGGAGGACATATATGGTCGTAATTTTGCATACAATCTTACGTCAATATATTAACTATCATAATTTATACTTGGAGTTTGACACATTTCAAAACCTTTTCTAGATATTGGGTAGAGACGTGAAAAGTATGTTTTGGTACTAAACGCTAATACGGAACTCCACCGAAATAACACCAGTTATACTCGATGTGCTACGGCGTACATAAGAAAAGATCGATCCACTGAGAGTTATTTTGAACTAAGGTGTACATGGGGCAAAAACCCACCCGAATAATATTTCTGTTAGACCAAAGACTAAGGCTGAATATTGCGAGCCCAACTCGTGGCAACACAGCGAAACTTTCAAATGAAGTCTTGGGAATGGGTATGCAAAGAGAGTGAGACAGGGCGACATACTATATCTTGTTCATTGCCTAAACGTATTATGACAATTCAAGCAATCAGGCACATTCATTCACCAATAATGGAGACATACAAATTAATAACCAGTAGGTTCGTGAAGAAAAAGCAACAATTAACAGTAAAACCGACGAGGCCCTTCACTCAACATGCACCGACACAAGATTTGTCAAGCAAATGAATTAAAACTGCACTTTTACGTGGTCCTTCGTCATTATTAGCAGCACGTACGCACGTACGTAGAACAGACCCAACCAACCTCATGCATGCAAATGCAAGGCAAGTTACTTTGGCGGGAACTTGGACTTGATGGCCTCCACCAGGCCGCCGTCGATCTGGAGCGCCCTGGCCAGCACGTCGGTAGGAACCGGTGGTGAGGCTGCGAACATCGCTAGGGCGAGGGACTGCGTGCCCGGAAGCTGGCTGTTGAAGGCCGAGATGGCGGCAGCCGGCGCGCCTCCGTTGTTCTTCTGGTAGTGGAAGAGGCCACGGGGGAAGACGAAGAGCTCGCCCTTGCAGACGGTGCGGGCGAAGAGCTTGCCGGCGGTGGTGACGAAGCCGACATCGAGGGAGCCCTCGAGCACGTAGACGATCTCAGTGGCGCGCGGGTGGGTGTGCGGCGGGTTCACGCCCCACGGCGCGTAGTCCACGCGGGACATGGAGACCCCCAACGTGTTCAGCCCCGGGAGCTTCTCCACGTTCGCCGCCGTCACAGCTGAGCCGACTGGGTTGCCGGTGTTTCCCGGGAATGCCAGCGCGGCGGAGAAGAAGTCGTCCGCCGTCACGTTCTCCGGCCTCTTGCACGGGAACCCGTTCAGACGCAGTGCTGCAAGTACGCATGCATGCATGCATTACTCTCTGTTCCCGCATGATCTATATGTGTCCGCAAGACAGCATGAGAGTATGTACGGAAGGGCTAGCACAACTTACGGCCGTCGAGGGATTTGTAGTCGGCGACGCAGAAGTCCTGGAGCATGTCGGGGTCGCCGGCGAGCAATGGCACGGCGAGGACCAGGAGGGTCGAGCAGACGGCGAGGAGGACGGTAGGGAGCTGCTTGGGCGCCATGGTCAAGTGCTCCTTAATTGGCTACTGGTTTGTTGGTGTGGTGTTAGTTCGTTAGTTGTGTGGTGAAGTAGCTGAGGCTGACTGGATGATGATGCAAAGCACGGGGTGCATGTATTTATAGTGCAGTGTAGCGTAAGCGTAAGAGGGACGTGATCGATCGGTAGTTGATCGATGGGCATGTGACGAAGTTAATTGCCTGACTTAATTAATGAAGACGATGGACTATTAGCCTCAGGATAGGGTTGGGCCGCGACGTCAAATCGTGGATCGCTACCATTTGTGTCATGTACTCTTGTGGTCAGAGAGGTATCCACTAAGGCCTCCTTTGGTTTGGAGGAATTTCATAGGAATTCTATAGGATAGGATTGTTATAGGAATTTTTCCTTTAGAGCCCTTTGGTTCATAGGAATGGATTCCTATTCCTACATAGGATTGGTTCCTATCCTCCACATTTCATAGGAAAAATAAAAATGAGCCTAGACTCAATGGAAAAATTCCTTTGGTGTGAACCGAATGACATCTTTTTTCCTATTCCTACTCATAGGATTTGAGATACATGTCATCTCATTTTCTACAAATTTCCTATTCCTATGATTATCCTATCCTGTGAACCAAAGGAGGCCTAAGCTGGATGAGAAGAACATGGTATTGTGTAGTAAGGGCATCTCCAACGCTACCGCAAAAGGACATCATATTTGCTCGAAAATCGGTCCAGACCGATGTCCCATTGGTATAGGAGCCGGCCATCCAACCCTGTACCTCAAATTCGCGTCAAACAACAACGTTCCGTCAGATAGCTGGCACGGTTAGTAGTGCCTTCCGCCAAACATATGTCTAAACAATTGCAGATTATAATTCCAATTCAGTGTACATGTACGTATGTACATGTAAATAAAGAAAAAAGGGCCAAACCTTCTGCCAAACAAGTTTACATACATGTTTCACCATTTTTGGCCGAAGCTAGCTCGTGTGTATGTATTTCAGAAAAAAAGAAAAAAAAGAGCCAGGTAGCTTCCCCATTTTAGCTACACCTTTCGCAGTTGAGCTACACGTTCAGCCATTGCTAATACACACCTTTCGCGATTTAGTGTATGGAGAGAGTGGGGAAGAGAGGAGAGCACGCAGTGCGTGGATACGTGGCAGCTTTTGGTTCATCATGTGGATGTCCGAACCCTGACAAAGCCCCCTTTGTCTGGTTCTAGTTTGATGCAAACAAACATCCGGACCGGCCCGCAGACGGATGCGGAACTATGTTGGATGGCAAACTGGGTCCGGACAGCTCAGTCCGGACGATTACGGGAGGTTTGAGGGTCCGCTTTGGGATGCCATAAATCATGTACTCCACAACAACAAAGTCGAGGTAAAAAAAGGTCTTGTACCGGGCAGACTAATTAGTAGTAGGACAGTTTATCTTTGTAATGCATCCGACTGAATTCAGTAAAATTTAAACTGAAATATTAAATAAAACAAACAAAAATCATTGAAAGTTAGGGTAAAATTATTTTAGATCTCAGGCAAAAATATCCCAAAGAACTTGGGACCACACACGTGAATTTAATTTGGATGTAGTGCTATATTTCTAGATTAATTTGTGTTGGATCAACAAAATTTCCAGTACATCAGAAAAGTTGTTAGGATTTGTAGTCTGTTTCTAAAACAAATTGCGAGGGAGTCTGTTTTCAATTGACTGTTATGATTTGAAAATTAAGTTAAATATGGGTTTTTGTGAAAATCCAAAATATAATGGCTTCTATTTTTGCACTTTCAAAAGCCAACAAAATATCAAATACTTGCAACTTCAGTACTACCTCCTATCCATATTACTTCTACTAAACCAGCGATAAGTAGTATGGATCAGAGGGAGTATGTATGAATCTAGGTAGGCATGTAGTCTTCTCGATTTCTCCAGTAATTATTGAATTGCATATATGCACCAACCAGTTCACACAAAATCCTAGCTGAGAGAGGAGGGCCAACATTACACTCCAACAATAATCGGCGAACAGTTTAATTAAAATTGCGTAAAATTATTGCATTCCAGACGTCCTACTTACAAGAACGACATGCATGCACCGATGATCGGCTAGCTAGATCAAGGCACATTCCTCCTTGTGTCCTCTAAACGATCGATGAGGCCGGGCGTTGGTGCTCTTACCCTACCCTTGGGTGAATTCCATATATGCCACTCAAAACTTGCCCGTATTCTCATCTGCCATTCGAAATTTCCCTCTCCCAGATATGCCATTGAAAATTTGCACCGCATACAGATATGACACTATGGTCAGTTTGACCGTTAGTTGACTGTCAAGTGGCACGTGGAAAGACGATTCTGCCCCTTGTACTGTAGCGGCGGTACACTGTAGCATTCCGAACAAATTTGATCCCTTTCAAAATTGCGGGCAAACGTACTGTAGCATCCACTTTTACAAAAAAAAATGCCAGTTTTTTAAAATTGCGTACAGTTTTTTCAAAAAAGTGTTAGGAATTCGGAATTTAAAATTACGGAGATTTATTTTGAAATTCAAAAATGTTCGAATTTCAAATCTGTTCGGATGCTACAGTATACTCGCTACAGTACAAACGCCCCGCAATTGGAGATTAACCAAATTTGTTCGGAGTGCTACAGTATGCCGCCACTACAGTACCAGGGGCAAAGTCGTCTTTTCACATGCCACTTGACAGTCAACTAACGGTCAAACTGGCCATAGTGGCATATCTGTATACGGTGCAAATTTTCAATGGCATATTTGGGAGAGGGAAATTTTCAATGGCAGATGAGGGTACGGGCAAGTTTTGAGTGGCATATATGGAATTCACCCTGCCCTTTTCCAACCGCACAGGCTTCATACTCCGGCGACTAGCAGCTTGCTTGCACGTCAGATTGAATCAAACGGATGCGTGTATCCATATCTATCGTACAAGGTGTAGTGACTGTGTGCAGCAGGTACCGATCGATGTGCCAGCTAGCTAGTGCAGTGAGCAAGTACTCTAATATATAGCCGCTAGCGTGGAGGTAATATACGTAGATGATACTTACATACAGTACCTACAAGTTTGTTGTATTGTTGTACTAGTACTATACACATTGAGTTGTTTGCATGGTTAGCTATAGCCAGGGGTGGGGTCCGCTAATATGCATGCATATGTAACCGTGTCCTGCTGCTGTGAAGTGTGAAGAACGGGTAAAGTACTCCCTCCGTCTTATATAGAGCATGCAAAATCGTCTTTATTAGAGCATCTACAGCAGGACCTTTCAAATCCGCCTTATACGTCTGGGCGGGCCGCCCGGTCACTGTCCAGTCACGTTTTTTTGACCCAGACAGACCCCTTAAACGGCCGGGCTGACCGGCATCCTCCATATCCAACTCAAATATGGGGTGGATATGGGGGTGCCCGGGCGCGCCCGCCACGTTGGTTTGACGGCATGGTCCCACGCGAAAACGCCCGGAAACACGGCGTTCCGACGGACGCCGCGTTCGTCGCCGCAGTGTGAACGCCGCGTGGTGCCGCTCTGGCTCGCCGCCCAAGACCTAATCAAGCTATTTAAGCAGGCCGGCATCCCGCAACCCTAATCCACACCCCCCCTATCTGCGCCGCCAGTTCAAGCCCATCCACCTCCTCCCTCTCCCGCTCCGGCACTCTGCTCAAGGTCAGACGCTCGCCCACGCTCCGGCACTCCGCCACGGTCCGGAGCAAGATCACCTACTATGCCATGCTGACGCCGGAGCGCCGCTACGAGATCTAGCAGGAGATACAAGCAAGGCTAGGTGCGCGCCGCCCACATCGCTGTCGGGCTGCCTCCGGACTCGCTGGAGCTAGAGGAGGAGGAGGAGCATCAGGGGGAAGAGGAGGGGGAGGTGATGGCTCCGATGGAGGTGGAGGAGTCGGACCAGCAGGTGCCGGCCTTCAACATGGAGCAGGCGGAGGCGTAGTTCACCGTCGCCCAGTTCGACGAGATGGCGGAGCAGCAGGACATTCTGGAGTCCATCCAGGATGAGGTCTATGTGGAGGCCAACCGGGCGTTCCTCCGGCGGGAGCAGGGAGCATGGTGTAGGTGGTTTCTATGCCTCTTGATCGTGTTGGCAACGAGAGGTGCACCGGCGGGTTGCGTGGGTATCGACGCGGTTGTGCGTCGTGGTGGCATGGGTGATGTACCGAACGAAAGCTCTGCACTTTGGCGCCAATGCGGGGGGGGGGGGGCGCTGCGGGTGCCACTCTTTCCTTGAGGACGTTGTTGTGGTTCCTGTCCGTGAAAAGGTTTTGGGTGAAGACCCTTGTCTATCTGATTCGGCAGCGGTGACACTTCGCGCCGTATTCCCTACTTAGGGCGTTGTCGTGCCGTTTAGGTGTCCTACGGCGTGGTGTGGCATTGCATTCCGGTCTCTTTGTGTCCCCTCTCGTTAGCATAGTCGCATACATTTATGTTATCCGATTATCACCTGATCCGTTTTGTAATAGGGCTTCCTAACTATTTTGTATTGTTTGACCATGTACTTTGGTTTGTGCTTCAACTATAAAGCGGGACAAGAGCCTGTAATGGACAACAACCGATTGTGTTTGATGACTGGATATATCGGGCATATACTAGTGGATCTCTGCTTTCTTGTTTAAAGAGGCAAACTCAAGAGTCTCCTCAATCAAAGCATATGATGAGTGGTGGAGTAGGGCGCTCATTTTCCTATAAAAGCTTGCACAGCAAAAAGTCTTTAAAATTCGTTGCTCTTTTTGGGTGGTCACATATGTCAGATGTCACCAGCCAGCATTAATTATAGCTAAGTGCTGGTTAATCCCAGCTGGACGGTGGCATAGCTGCATATGGCTAGCCCCAGCCACCCTTTTCAGGAGTCCGGACCCTCGGGATCACGGGTCACGCGGAGTGCGGGGCTGGCGTTCGGCTCGATCGCCTTTGAGATCGCAGCCCCCGAGGTGACGTCCAACTGCTCATCCTCAATTGGCGCAATAGGCTCCGAGTTAAGGGTCGGAACCGGTGCGTGTGCGGCCTCCAGGACACTGTTCGGAGGCAGAGCTAGATCATGCCCTTCGAGATAGTGCAGCGCACTTGGCTGTGGCTCGAACCCGTCGAAGATCAAGTCTCCGCGGATATCAGCCGTGTATCTTAAGCTTACAAACCTGACTTGATGGCCAGGGGCGTAGCTTTCGATCTGCTCTAGATGACCAAGCGAATTGGCCCGCAGAGCGAAGCCGCTGAAGACGAAGATCTGTCCGGGGAGAAAAGTCTCACCCTGGACCTCATCGTTGTTGATGATCAGAGGAGCCATCGGGCCTAAAGGCGACGACACAGAGGAACTCTCAATGAAAGCACCAATGTCGGTGTCAAAACCGGCGGATCTCGGGTAGGGGGTCCCGAACTGTGCGTCAAGGTCGGATGGTAACAGGAGACAAGGGACACGATGTTTTTACCCAGGTTCGGGCCCCCTCGATGGAGGTAATACCCTACTCCTGCTTGATTAATATTGATGATATGGGTAGTACAAGAGTGGATCTACCACGAGATCAAGGAGGCTAAACCCTAGAAGCTAGCCTATGGTATGATTGTGGATGATGATGGATGTCCTACGGACTACAACCCTCCGGTTTATATAGACACCAGATAGGGTTAGGGTTACACAGAGTCGGTTACAATGGTAGGAGATCTTGAGTATCCGCATCGCCTAGCTTGCCTTCCACGCCAAGGAAAGTCCCATCCGGACACGGGACGAAGTCTTCAATCTTGTATCTTCATAGTCCAGGAGTCCGGCGAAGGTATAGTCCGGCTACCCGAACACCCCCTAATCCAGGACTCCCTCACTTATTCTCGATGATCATGTTGTGCATGATCACACAAGTGTGCATGATGTACCAAAGCATCTTTTGATCCCAAAATCTAGCCGGTCCTCTCACAATAACAATTGGGCTTGCAAAATTCCAAAAACTCTCTCCACATCTTTTCTAGCCGCCGCCTGAGCATTGTGTAAATCAAGATTTTTCTTACCTTCTGGTTTTTTCAACGGCTTCACAAATGTTTGCCACTTTGGGTAGATGCCATCCGCAAGATAGTAGCCATGGTTGTATGTATGGCCATTTGCTACAAACCGCATCGGTGGCAGTTCACCATTTGCGATCTTATTCATCAGTGGTGACCGATTAACAATCTTATTCACAAATGATGGTCTGGTTGGCCAGCTCAGCGGCGGCCGTTGGCAATCTTAGGGTTGTGTTTTCCTTGGTCCACCAGGACTAGGTGAGAATGCTGGCGTCGTCGCCTTGCCTTCCAAGATGGAGGTGTGGACACGGACTCGGAGGCTGATGCCGGGTTATGAGTGGATGGAGTGCCTTCTAATCCTCCTCCCGGTGTTTGTGCGCTGTGATGGATGGTTGGCGGTGTCTCGGACATGAATGTTGTGGCTGTGGCCCTGGATGGCGATCCACATTGTTGTCTCCGGCAGGAAGCATGGCGGTGGTGGTTTCTATGCCTCTTGATTGTGTGAGCGGCGAGGGGTGCATCGGCAGGTTGCGTAGGTATCGGCACGGCTGTGCGTCGTGGTGGCATGGGTGAGCTACCGAACGAAAGCTCTGCGCTTTGGCGCCAACGCGGGAGGGGGGAGGGGGGGTTGTGGGTGCCAGGACGTTGTTGTGGTTCCTGCCCGTGAAAAGGTTTTGGGTGATGACCCCTATCCATCTCTAATTCGGCAGCGGTGACACTTCGCGCCGTATTCCCTACTTAGGGCGTTGTCGTGCCGTTTAGGTGTCCTACGGCGTGGTGTGGCATTGCATTCCGGTCTCTTTGTGTCCCCTCTCGTTAGCATAGTCGCATACATTTATGTTATCCGATTATCACGTGATCCGTTTTGTAATAGGGCTTCCTAACTATTTTGTATTGTTTGACCATGTACTTTGATTTGTGCTTCAACTATAAAGCGGGACAAGAGCCTGTAATGGACAACAACCGATTGTGTTTGATGACTGGATATATCGGGCATATACTAGTGGATCTCTGCTTTCTTGTTTAAAGAGGCAAACTCAAGAGTCTCCTCAATCAAAGCATATGATGAGTGGTGGAGTAGGGCGCTCATTTTCCTATAAAAGCTTGCACAGCAAAAAGTCTTTAAAATTCGTTGCTCTTTTTGGGTGGTCACATATGTCAGATGTCACCAGCCAGCATTAATTATAGCTAAGTGCTGGTTAATCCCAGCTGGACGGTTGCATAGCTGCATATGGCTAGCCCCAGCCACCATTTCCGGCGACTAATAAATAAACCGATCCGTGCGCCGGCCAGTGTAGGAGTACCATTCACTCGTGATGCGTATTGATTACAATTCGTCAGAGTAGGTAGATGTGCATGCAAGCGCGCTGTTGAGAAGCTATCGTGTGCATGCATCAACAGGATGGACGTACGACGTACGTGCTCCGTGCGTTGCCTACCTTCAATGCTTGCAGAAAAATTTGCTTTCCAAATACATCAGCGGAGGAATTTTGCTTTCTAAATGAAAAATCTCTTGGTTTGGTTGTGGCTGCAGAAAAATAAGACGCACGCATGGTTGTACCACAGAGAGAGAGAGAGAGAGAGAGAGAGAGGGAGAAATAGAGAGAGAGAGAGAGAGAGAGAGAGAGAGAGAGAGAGAGAGACGTTATTAGTTTGTTTTGCTGTCGATCAATGTGTACATCTGTGTTTAGTCTTTCTTGCACGTGAGCATGCATCGAATGAAGATCGTTTGCATCCAAACTAAGCATAGCTAAATTGAAAGGACACTATATTTATTCATTTGACAAAGAAATGGGTTTCTTTTCACAATAATGACCGGACGATAACATATGGAGGTTAGACAGTTAGCAACCGAGCTCGATCTAAGTTTCCTCTTTCCATTTTGGACATAGGTGCTTGCGAAATTGCCAAGTGGGAGAATGGTAAACATGATAGGAGCCCGGATGATGCCACCGTTTTTTTTTTCTAGGGATGCCAGATGGTTAGTTAAAGAGACATTTTCTTGTTTGTTAGCCGACCCCTTAAATCCGGTTAAAAGAGTAGAAATCCCGGTTTACTCTTCTAAGCCGAACCTAGCCAATCGCCTAAAACGTATAGCGGAGTAAATTTTTTACTCCGAGCAGGGGTCGAGGAGTAAAAATACTAGCCAGCTTGGCCTCAGAGTGAAATATTCCCGTCTTTTCTCCTCCCACTCACCACTCGATCCTCGCCTGCCGCCCAATCCACGCCCCCAATGCACCCTGTCACCCATCCACCCACCCCGCAAACGATATCTATGGATCTGGATTGGCCGATCCGCCAGCCGACGCCGTGGCTCCACCCCCTCACCCCGCTCATTTCTCCTCCCATGCCGACGGCGCCTCCTCATACCGCGCCAACCCTGAGATCCCACAGACCCCGCCGTCGGTGACGAGGTACCGCAGCACGCGGCAACGCCAATGGGGGACTTGGATCGTGAAAATCTATGACCGCGACATCATGAAGACCTATAGGCTAGGTTCCTTCCACTCGGCCAAGGAGGCGGCGCCTCCATACGACATCAAGTCAGTGCACCTCTACGGCCCCGCTGGCCGCCACAATTTCCCTGATGGATATCTGCCGCATGCGGAGCCGCCGGTGGGCAACTAGCTGGCCGACGCATTGGAGAGGCAGGACCTCCGTATGTGAGGCTTACATGGCTGAGCTCCGCTGGCGCTTCCCGGAGCGCGTATAGGCCAAACGGCGGCTCTACGCGGATTATGCGGCTCGAAGGACCGAGGTGATCGACCTATGTAGCAGTGATGAAGATGGCGACAACGAAGGTGACGGAAATGGCCACTGCAACGACTCCAGCGATGGTGGTAGCGATGGACTGGACCCAATGATCGGAGGTATGACTAGAAGGGAACTGAAGCAACCCGCGGAAGAATCCAATTAGAATCAGATTAGGTTAAATATCTACCTAATATGTCGAATCTATTTTAAGTTCTATGTAAAGTACTAAGAATATGCACCGAATTTAAGTTTATGTAGCCGAATTTGGACCGAATATGGTTTAATTTGCACCAGATTTGCATCAATATTGTTTTACTCCACTAAATTTGGGAGTTCAGCTAGGAACGACTTTTCTTTAGAGGAATAAATATACTCCACTAAGGTTTACTCCTCTATTATATAGGGGTCAGCTAGAGATGCCCTAAGATAAACTCTATGCAAGGTAGACTATCTAACGTTTGCCTCGTCGTGCACTAGACGGATAGAAATACGGGAGCAGGAAAGGATGAAATAAGAGAGATGCTGATCAAAACGACTTGACACTACCATTTATTTTCTCCGGGTCCGCTCCATTGAAAACGATGTCGTTCCGACGCTCCCACATCATTCACATACCGAGGAGGCACTTGGTGCGTGTCGACCTCCGATGCTCTCTACCCTAGTCTTGCCGGATGCACCATTCACCCAAGCTTCCGTTCTTTACTGGCTGAAACTCCATTCTGCCAGTGGCCGTATTGAACCAGTGCCAAACTTGCCTTGCAGAAACGCAACTGATGAGAAGGTGTTGTATTGTCTCTTTGTGCTGATAGCTGAATGGGCATGTATCCGATGTGGCGGCCTGCGCCTAGCCAATCTTTCGGATGTCCAACATCAGTTCTTGACGGCTAGCTAATTGAAGAAGCGGCACTGCAAAGGTGCTCTCGAGTCTCGACTTCCAGGTGAACGATGTTGTTGGTGATACCTCTAGTCCCATGAATCTGGCCACGTATGCGGATCACGCAGAGAATTGGCCATCTTTTCCCCAAGCCCAAAATATCAAATCGTCCACGTCCTCCTGTAACTTCATTGCCGTTATTCGTGGCCAAAGTCTCAGGAATTCATCTAGTGCCACAGCCGTGAAGTCCGGGCCGATGTCTCTTCCACATGTATCATCCGTGATTGCGTCCGCCGCCACCCTTGTCATCCTTATGAGCTACGGTATCCTCTCATAAATTTTCAGAGCCAGCAGACATATCCTGTAGCCATCTATCCAACGATCCTCCCAAAAAAATGTGGTCTTTCCATTTCCCACTGAGGCTCTTGCCACCGCATGAAACAGGGCTAGCGATTCCACCGAAACAGAGATGGCGAACTCCGCCAATGGCCTGGATTTATCACACCTCTCGAGCCATGGCCACGGTGCTTGGAGCGCCTTGTGTTTAACCAATGCAAATTAGGAATCCTCAGGCCAGCGGCCCACTTCGGCCTGCACACAATGTCCCACGCAACTGCACAATTACCTCCTTCTTACCGCACCATAGAAAGCCCCGGCATATTTTGACAAGCGTCCCCAATGTTTTTCTCGGGCAGGTTCATTGCCAGCATCGAATGTACTGGGATTGAGCATATCACGGACGTGAGTAGTATGAGGCATCCGCTCTTCGGTAGCATTGCCTCCTTCCAGTGGGGAGGCAGTCAGCGAGGTGATCTATCAGTCGTTAAAGTTGCACCGCCTATTGTTTTATTATTGTCTACGGCAGCCCCAAGTAAGTAGGTAGTACTCCCTCCGTTTAATATTACTGGTCGCTGATTTAGTACAACTTGTACTAAATCAGCGACGCGACGAGTAATATGGACCGGAGGGAGTACATGGTAATGTCGAGGTAGGGCAGCAGAGTGTGTTACATACCGCAACCAACTCCTTTTTGAACATCTGATGGGCAATTGGGCACCACCGCACTTTTATTCATGTTCACTGCAAATCCGGAGGCTTGCCCAAATAGTTGCAAGATTGCCCCACACGTGCGTGTCACCATTTTGACCACTTCCTGTAGCTCAAGCGAAATCCCTGGACGATATATAATCCTCAACATCACGAGCTGTGGATACACATGATTAAAACACCAAGTGGTCAGCTTGATAAGCTATCAACAAAAATTTACAGAAAAAAAAAACCCACATACTCCCAGCTTGTCCATTTTGGCCCAAATGACAACACCAGGACGGTGATACATAGTCGAAAGGTTTGTCCTCTAGCGGCATCTCTTAACGTTGTCACCTAAAACGGATACACTATGCATCCACAGAAGACCAGTTCAAGGACGTCGATTCTAGATCCGGTCATCAAACCATAGACATCAAACGTCCAGACAAATTTTAAACGTAATTTTGACAAACTTGGTAAATTACATGCAACCTGACGATTTTCATTTAAATCGAACCAAATTCATTACATTTTCGACATATTTCAGCTAACAAGATTAGACAGCACTCTAATCTAAATATTTAGAGGCCGCGGTAGCGTTCGTGTTCCATATTATGTCTTCCTAATGTCTGGCAAGCTCAACGGCCGTGTGCTCCGAGAAGTGAAGCTACCAGAGGATAAGAATAAGACATGGGACACAAGGTGTGCCCACATCGATGTCCTACTCTTCCTTGCCACAGTTCGATGTGTGGACGTCGTCGAACGTGGATAGGCCGACCTCGTGGTCCTTGTGACCAGGCGCGTCTGACGCAGAGTTGGCGGTGCCCGCAATCACCTGTGCCTCCGCATCGATCTTCGTGAACTTGGTGTCTGTCTCTGCCCACAGGACGCTAAGCCACCATCGCTTGTGGTGGATGTCACGGGCGATGGGCATGGACTGGCATAGTACCCTCTACTCCTCTAGGAAGCCCGGATCCTCTGCGGCCATGGCAATGACGTCATCGTTGTTCGCCTACTCACTGGTGATTTTCCCTTCTACGAGTCGATGTTTGTTGAGAAACCGAGGTTATAGCGTTGGTCCTCTTGCGACTGCCGGAACACCGGCACTAGAAGCGTCGGCTGATCCTCCGGCATGACAACGTAGAAGTTCTCCTGTGCGGGCGGGGGCTTCGGCTCGTCATGGGTCGTCTCCTCCATCATATGTTCCTCGTGGCTCCCCTTCGTCTAGGTCACCAGCAAGTCGGCCTCTATCCGTCGGGTAGGATGGGCCTGCCAGTCGGCCATAATGCCCGCCAACTCCTGCTTCTGCTCTCTTAAGACGCTCTCCCACGTCGCTCTAGAGCTCGCGCTCATGTAGACGTGGTGCGGTGCGGGTCGCACAAGCGAGGAGGCAACCTTTAAATAGCAGCTGCCGTTCAGGCCAAGCGATGAAATGTGTCAATGCGGGCGCCAAAGTGTGTTTCTCGGCCACTACACCTGTTTTAGACGGTGGACGGATAGACGTGTAAGCGGTTTGACTGCGGCGACATTGAATAGGCATAAAGACAAGGAGCGGGGCATGTGGCGCTCTTGGCCGACATGCAACTTCCCGGCGTGAACGTTGCGCGACGCTCTAGAGTGGTGCTAACCGACATGAATGTGGGCTTCATAAGGGAGAGGGCGTGGGCGTGCAAGTTCGTTTGGGGTGAGCAGGGGTGTCAGACGTGTATCGGCAGCATTACGAACGTCTGTAAAACCCCCTGATTTGCGTTCGGTTTGCGGGAGTTCAAATATCCAGATCGCGATAACTTACCTTGTTGGGTGATAAACTACGTCTGGATAGCTTGTTTTGGACGTATGCGGATGATTTGAGGATCGGCGTTAGAAATGCCCTCACAACAAAAGAACGAAACATAAAACTTAATCAAATTTGCACAGCAAAATAACATAAACGATTCTTCAACCTATCGATGATGAGGAGGTCACCTGGTAGTAACACAGATGAAAAAGTCAAAATATGGTGTCGTACATGCAAAGTACTGACATGTTTTTCTTTTTTGTTAAGATTAGTAAACAAGCCCGTGCCTTGCACCGAGAGGGATGATTAATGTGTCTACAAAATCGTCCGTCAGCACGACATATAGCATCCGGACAGTACCACCCGGAGACTGGGAGGTGTCCACCAAAACGTCCATCAGGACGGCACGCTAATATCCGAACGATGCCAACTGATGGTAGCAGGAAGGCATATATTGAGGACGCATTAAGAACCATTCGAACCTTTGGCGCGCCTTTTGTATGGCACTTCTGATCACACCAAACATGAATAAATAAAAGCGCAACAAAGTCAGAAAGTTGCATATTCATACTCCCTTCATCTATTTTTACGGAGCTTATTTCCAACGCTGTTGCGGTAAAATTAGAGCACTTTTGAAGCTCAGTTTTGGACATAATATTTTTCCTAATTGTATGTAGCCCACAAAAACCTTCGTGAATTCTTTTTTTCTCGTTTTTCTTCTTTTATTGACCAAAAATAGTGCCCACAATCGGTTTCATTTTATCGGCTCATTTTTATCTAATTGCATGTTGCCCACCAAAACCTTCTCATCATTTTTGTTATTTTATTGATTTTTAACTTTTTATTGACCTGCCATGCAACCCCTAATCAGTTTAATTTTCCTGGTCTTTCTCCCTTTTATTGGGACCGCATCACACTTTGTGTCTTCATCGGGTCATTATTTCTTTTATTGGCATGTGAAGCCACACGTCTGCATCACTTGTTAAGTAGGTATAGATCTAATAGGCATTTCGAAAATACGATATATAAAGAAGAGTATTAATTAGGAGTGCATCCTAAACATAATTTTAGAAATAATTAACATGCAAAATAATAGCATATTTTGAATGTACTTATTTTTTTGAGGCTTTTCCATATATAACATGTTTAATTTGGAGTTAGGGTTTAAAATATTTTTTTAAGCATTTGCATCTGTCAAAAACAAGTGAACAATAGAGTAGCTGGGCCGAAACTTGACCATTGCGCAGCCCATCACCTAAGCCACGCGTGGGCCAGATAAACTTATCCTACACAGCGGATATTAGAGAGGAAAGCAGAAAAGGGAAGGAAGTGGGATTCAAACCTGCGTGTCTAGTGTGGAGCAGCAAAGCTCAAACCACTGTGCTACTTGGAAGCTTGTGACACATAAAGGGCTTGCTCTAAATAGCATAAAAGTGTACGGCGACTTGTGAAGGGAAAAAAACGAATCATTTTATTTCCACATACCGGTGGCATGACGGCTAATTATTGGTAACTTCGGGGACAATCTTATGACGAACGGCCAGCAGCAATAATTTTTTTATTATTAGGTATAGATTTATCATATGCTTTCCCGGAACAAAGGGAACACGGCCTAAGCAAACGACTATTGGATTGGAAATCAGGTCCAATAATTGTGTTTGTTTGGACGCGGAGTTTGTGAACTCGAGCACACCGGCGCTCGTTATCTGAGCGGTTGGGTATAGCCTACACATGCAGACCTGAGCAGTGGGCCATGTCTCAGCACAGATGATGAACGTCGTCGAAGAGTGGGAACACAGCCGTGGCTCGAGACGTCAATGTCGTCCTGATCCGTGGCTCAGGTTTTCTGCTTTCCCAGTAACTGTGAGAACCGACAGTAGCCGAGTAAATGCAAAAGGGTCGCTAGGAGCAGTTGTCTTCTACCTCATGAGATTGGATCCTTCCTTTGTCGGCGATCTCGGCGACCTACGGCGTGCGAGAAGATGCCTGCGGCAACCCGCGAAGATGGAGTTCTTTGATGCAGCCCATTAAGAGGTACGAATCTGAGTCGTTGTGTATGTATTGACTTATAATTTGTGGTGGCGATTTCTGAAGATCTAAACTGTATTTCGCGATTTGTGGTGTGCAGACGGCAGACCTCCCCATGGAGCCGGTTGGGCTGCTGCCCATGACGGCAGCAAGTGCGGACGGCCAGATCTGTGCCGCACAAATGGCGGCGGGGACAGGGATTGAAGATTCCGCTCAAGCATCTGAGCAATCTGTTTTTTTTTTTAAAAAGGAGGAATACCCCCGGCCTCTGCATCTGGACAATGCATACGGCCACTTTATTGATTATAACACAAGACCTTACAAAGTCGGACAACAGTAAGACCAAAGCCACCATCTTCGCAACCTCTGTCGCTACTCCTATCTAACTGATGAAGGGGCGCTGATGGTCTGGGCCTAATACCAAACAGACCTCGCAGCCAAACCTAACATCTGAGACGTGAGGTCCCAACCAGGACTCCTTCCGGGTATGGGCACCCACCAGTCCGGCGTGCTCTTCAACCAGGCCCCCTGCCGGGTATGAGGCCGTCGCAGCCACGTACCATCAATCCATCTTCAAAACTGTACTGTTGCATGAACCGTGCCAGGCCTCTCTGCCATCGACGCCACCACGACGCCAGACAGCGCCGCCATCCTGCGCTCGTCCATCATCACACGCCCACCAGCGGGACCCCCGCTGCTCCATGCCGCCGAGACCCGCCGATGTCGACGTGCCAGATGCCACGCCGCTCCTCCTCTTGTTCCCTGCAGTCAACACTTGCTCCAAAACGATGCCCCCAGGAGGGAGAATGACGTCGAAACGTCGCCATCGTCCGATCCGGTAAATCCAGATCTAGGGTTTTCCCTGGAACCTTTCGATCAGGTTGACGTGACCTGCAACGACGATGCCTCGAGAAGGAAACGACGTCCAAGACGCCGCCATCCTCCGCCATGACCGCAGTCAGACGCGATTTTCACCGGAAGCCACGGCATCCCGATCTTGCGGTTGGCTGGAACGGAACCCTCCGCCGAACCGGTGACGTTGCCGCCGATCCGATCCCACCGCCGTGCGGCGCCCCCGATGGAGATCCCGAAGGCGAGGAGAGGGTCTCGATGTCGCCCACCAGAGGGAAAACGGCGCTGCGAGCGTCGCCAACATCATGACCGGCACCGCCGGTCAAGGGTTTCCCCCGACCCAGCGCTCACAATGCCATGCTCCGCCAACCAGCCGAGCAGGACAAGCCCGCAGACCGGCCAGTAGAGGATGAACGCGAGCCGCCAACTCCAAGCCCGCCGCCGACTCGCCGCCCGCACGGCCAAGACGGCGCACCGTGTGCTCCAGCAGAGGCGTGGCCGCCGCCAACCGCAACGCCCGCAGCTCCCAGGGGGGCAGATCGGCCGCGCCAGATCAAACCCCCGCCGCCGCCGCCGCGGGGCCGCATTGCCTCCTCCCAGCAGCAAAGCTACCAGATCCGCACGTCTCCGCCGCCGGAGGCCCCGCCGGATCCAGATCCCCCACGAGCGGCGGCCCGCGCCGCCGAGACCCCGACCAGGAGAGGGAGGAGAGGGCCCGCCACAGCCAGCGCCGCACGGGCTTCGCCCGGCGGACGCCCTCCGGCAGCGGCGAGGAGGAGGGGTGAATGAGGGCGGAGCTTTGCGCCGGCGACGGAAGAGAGTCTCCCGTGACGCGCTCGCGGGGCGCGTCGCGGGAGCCTGGGTCTGAGTCTGTGTCTCTCTGGGTCAGGTCCATCTGTAGAGCAGATCGACCTCAAAGCTGCTGGGTGAACGCAAAGGTATGGCTTTGTGACGATTTAGATTCTGTGTGACATAGTTCGTGGTGTGTGTTTGAATGACCAAGAGTTGAAACACTTAATGGTTACATTTGCACTATGGCTGGTGCGCTGTGAGCAAATAATTGATTTCCTGTATGGTGTTTGTGCCTGCGTGCTGCTTGAGCCAGGCTGAATTTTTAATCAGGGAGTAATTTAGAGTCTTTGCTGTATGTGATAGCTCGGCAATCTAGTTTTTTCTGGCTTTATGTTTGCATCGACTATTTCTGTCTGAACACTGTGATTTACATTTGGATGAGGAGAGTAATTTGCATTTGTTCGTTATCCGTTTCTGTCTGAACACCGTGATTTACACCCAGAGTCACAATTGGGGTTGCCGAGCCAGGCAGGGCGCCATGCCCTAATAGGATGATTTTTGCACTGGAGAAAATGGGGAAACTAAGTGAAAGTGTTCTGGCCGGTTTCTGGGATACTCATGAAACTGCCTTGCATTTGCAATTTTATCAAAAAATAGTGTTATTTGCTCGCAGAGTTAGGATTTATGCTGCCGCGGCAGGCAGGACACAGTGTCTGGTATTTTTGGACTGGAGAAAGCAATCCGTGGTTCTGCTAAAAATCTTGCAGATAATGTAATTGTGCCAAAATTGGGGACAAGTTTTGATACTTCGGATGAAGCCTATGATCTTCACAACATATACTCTTGGGAGAAAGGATTTGGCATTAGGTATGACAAAAGCAGGCTGAACGTGGAGAGGACGAAATGCATGCAAGAAATAGTCTGTGGCCGCGCTGTATGTAAAAAATGCTTTGGTGTTGCTGAACACTGCTAGCTACTGAATTGTTCATTACTAAACTTATTTCTCATTGTGTACAAATGGGCATCAGGGGAAGGCGTTCGTGGAGAACACTAAGTCTTGTTGTTGTGAGTGCCCTGCTCTGATAAGGCTGCAGCGTTCCAATTCCGTGGACAACGGTTGGTACATAGCAGATAAAAGGTGCCATACAAAGGTTTCATCAAGAAAACAAGATTCTGAATCATTTATTGGCGGCAGAGCACAAGCGGACGACATGCCCAGATTGTGGAGATGTTCCAAACCAAGCTCGGAAACCTGCGCACTGCAAGAATTGTGGGGTAGAAGGTCACGGTCGAAACAACTAGAACAAAACACCGCAGCTAAGAATGAATGAAGGCTGATTTGCAAAAAAAATAGTGTTGAAATGTGCTCGTGTAGTTTGAATGTTGCGTGTTTGGAAAATCTTCAGTTATGTTGTCCTATTACTTTGACTATGCCTGTAAACTGTTCAGACAAAATTGTTTCTGCATGTTTTGAATCGGAGATGTGTTTTGACATTACATTAGTTCCATATTATTGACAGACAGTTTCCTGAATAAAACAGTGGTGGTCTTAATTTTTTGCATGCAATTGTTATCATTCAGAGTGGAACCGATCATATACTGTTGTATATTCAGAAAGTTGTTATCATAGACGTGGAACAGATCATATACTGTGTTTTATATTCCGAAAGGGTTATATGTGTTGATTGATCTTTGTAGATCAAATAGATGGACACCTGCTTAGTTTCTGCTTGCTGAATGCTCCAGCAAGTTAATGAAGCTTTCAGTAACTGTCAGGCTTCAGACAAGTGAAGCTATGGTAATGCTCATGTACATATGGTAGTTCCATGCGTTCAAATTTTGAACTACATGAGCACTGTGGAGACTGTATACATATTTACCAGGTGAGACTGAGATGAGTTGTCCCCTGCGTTTGTCATTGGTTCATGTAGATATAGCAATACTGTTGTGCAGCTCTTGACAAAGAGAGGAGATGGCTCCCTCTGTCTTCTCGGACGGCGGATCAGCAATTACACGATCGGATGCATACTCCGAGCGAGATGTGCTTTTGGTGGAGGTACTTTGCATTCGTGTTGTATGTGGCTCTTTTCTATGTTTTGGGGATGTTCGTCAGTTTGGTATGAATGCCATTTTCAGGTCGATGTAGCTTCGGAGGGCGTCCGTGAAGGAGAAGGATCTGAGGTGCCATAAATTTGTCTTCTGCTCTTTCTGCTGTCTCGGAGGATGCAAGCATCTATAATCTAGTTGATATTCAGGAATGAACACCTGCATGATCTTACGAATGTCTGAAGACTAACGCATGTATTTTGCAGGGGGCTAGGTGCTGATGATACTGATCTGGGCGAAACGCTGTGATGGTGGAAGGCCACGGGAGTTGCCGGCGCTGACACTCTTCAGGGATACGGCGACCACGATCCTGCCGCCGGTGGCTGCACCTGCGTCGCGGCAGAGAAGGATGAAAATGGGGACGATGTTGGTCCAGAATCCGATAGATGACGGCCCATACCGTCGTCTTCCATCCGAGCCGGTTTGGGCGTCAATAACAGGGTAACGTCGACCACTTTTCAGATGTGGGCCACCGGCCCTGGATAAAATAACAATACAGGGAGTATACCTGGGCCTATACCTGTTCGATCGAGCATCCCGAAGCCAGCTGATGGCGTAGATAGCGAGCTTAGGTGTGCTCGGGCTCACATGAGCACTTTCCTGTTTGTTTTCTTTTTTTGTTTCTTTCTTTTTATAATATTTTTGTATTTAATTTTATATTACTTATGATATATTGGCTATATTTATCACCCCTCCCATTTCATCCTACTATTACCTTGTTATTTTTCCATTCATTTTTTGGACATTAACGATTTATTAAGTAATTATGTTTTTTCCTTTATTTTACTTTACTTTTGTGGTAAATATATGAACATGTTTTCCTGTTATTGAATACATTCATTTATCTTCGTGGATATTCTTTTTTTTTCAAATACATTGATGTATGTTTTCAAATATGTAAACATCTGGTTTGAGATTGAGAAATGTATCTTTATAGCCATGCAGACTTTCTAAAAATAAATAAATAATATTAATTTGTATAATGTCTTCAGTATAACAATAAATGATTTAGGATTTTTCAATTTTTTGGAAGAATTTTTTTGTAAAAATGGGAAAATCCCCAATGCGAAATTTACAAATTAGGCAAGAAAACTATATTTACATGGGGCTAGGCAAAAGGAGAGGCTGAAATTAGAAAAGGAAGGACTCAACTATCTTTAATTTAAAATGTGCAAACCGCTTCTTCATTCTTTAAGAAATCATTGACAGGTCATGTGAAGAATCAGCAAAACTTATTTTTAATACAGTATAGACTAGTGAAATTCCAAATAATGAACACATTTAAAATAGTGAGAATATTCTTTTCTTGACCTATTAAAGTAATTTTTGTAATATTATTATTTAAAATTGTAAAATTGGTGTTTTGTCCAATAAAATTGAGCAAATAGTATTAGGTTACGGTCTGTGTCTGTGCTAGCTCATTTATGATCCTCTTCCAGCGTTGGCAACTTACTTTCTACTGCAAAAGCTATTTCTCGCTCAATGCGAGTTGTAGTAGGTCTCACATACAATGCCGTGCTACTGGGCAGGGCCAATAATCTAGTAGCACGGGAGTTTTTTTATTCGGCTTACTGTTTTGCATCGGATTTGTTCAAGGTGTCTTTGGTTTTTCTAGGCCTTTCTTTGGTTTTTCATTTTTCCTCCTTATTTTCATTTCATTTTTATTTTTCTCATTTTAATCTTTTGTTTTTCTTTGTTTCTTTCTTCGGGTTGCATCAGTTTTCTTTGTTTTTCTTCAGGTTTGTTATTTTCCTTTATTTTTATTTTTCCCGTTTTCCCAATTTTTCAACACGTCTCTAATTTCTTTATAAATATATATATTTATCATATTCAATATGAATATTTATACACATTTAATATGAATATATTACTTGATGTCTATTTTTCATACACACTCTACATTTTTAGAGTACATCTAAAACATTTTTTGTATACTTAAATTTTTTTCAATACAACTTTTGAAGATGTTTTTGAGTACGTGTTAAACATTTTTCTCATACACGTTGAAACAATTTTTAATAAATTGAAAATAAAATACAATGCAAACCTTTTATTTGTTTAGAAATGTGTGAATATTTTCTTAATATATAACACACAATTTTTTGGAATGGTACAAACCATTTTTTTTGGAATTACATGAATATTTAGATTGTATATTTTTTAAATGCTTCAACATTTTTTTATTTGAGTGGAACAAACATTTTGTAAAACTTAAGAAAACATTTTTACACTGCATTGATATTTTTGTAATGTGCGATAAACACTTTGAAAAACATTAACTAAAATAATATGTATTTAGCTTTTCTCATAACATAAACAAAATAAAAAACACACATGTGTGACTTCAGCTTGATGAAACCACATGCCTACTGGGACGGCTGGCTCCATGTATGCAAGCTCGGCTTCCGTCTTGCTAAATGAGGAGGCATAGACTTGCCCTACTTCTACGAAAATTTGATGCTCAACCGACATATATTTTCTCTCACGTACATGGTGTTGTACGCTGGCCGCATATGTTATTTCTCCTATGCATGCGTTCACCCTATCCTTCACCCGCAACCTTTTGTGGATCCCATCTCGCCATGCGGAGCTTTTACCTAACTTTCGTAAGGGCAACTCAGCATCTCACTATGTAGCCCGTGGGCGGTTTTGCAACAAGGCTCTTATTGCAATGGCGACGTGATGAAGGAAGAGGAGAGGCGACAGGCGCGTCAAGGGACACGATGGTGGTGGTGCTGTGGCGAGTTTGTACAATAACGACAGAGTTGCAAATAGCAACGACAAGGACGGCAGTGCTGCTGCGGCATCATCTTTCATTGCAAACAATTTATGCAACATCATCCATGTTGCAAAAGTTCTTCCGGAACATCATATTTGTTGCAAACAAAGGTAAAATTGAAACAAATCTACAATGTAACCTGTTGCAAATATTTCGGCAACATGAGCTCTGTTGCAAAGGGCTCTACAATATTGCCTTTGTTGCAATGATGAGGATGGGGCGCCAGATCCAACAGCCAGCCTATATGTAGCACACTGCTACTTTTTAATTCTGGCCTGCTTAATTCTCGATAAGCTATGTATCATACTCGGAGAAAAAATCCAATTGCATATGGTGGCCCAACATTACCTAAAAAAATATAGTGGCTCAATAGTGAGACCACAATGATCTGTTTTGTATGCCCGAAAACGTGAAACAACTCTTTGCTCATCTTGGTTCAATCAGATCAACCGCCGGCAGCCAAGGACGGCTCGTCGACCCCCTGCGTTCAAGCACCAAGCATATGAAGGAGCAATCAAGGCGATCGTATGCCGTCTGAAAGTCAAGCTTAAGGAGAATGCCCTTATGATGTCTCCTACTAACCTTAGGCAAGTGTTTATTGGCGACAAAGATGGTGCCCACCACTCTTCAGACCTCTTCATGGCACATGCCACAAGCCCCTTGGAATTGCCCCCATTACATTTGCATGTTGCTTTGATGATCGTCCTTCGGCAAGTATGGAATGTTCTCATCTTCGAATCACCCCCATTACATCTGCATGTTGCGTTGGTGCTTGATACTCTTTGTCATGCCATGGCCAAGATGGTTCTGGTATTCTTTCAATGTAACCTCCTCCTTATCATTAGTTTTTCCTCTTTCTCATTATTCATACTTTGAGTTTCCTTGTAATGGCCATAGTTTCAAATATTGCAGCATGCCATATTGATCACGTTTGAGTTAGTGAATCAAGCCATGGGGATTCTATCTCCCTTTATTCCTCAAAAAAAAAACTTCACACCGCAAGACCTATACATGAGTTGCCACTGTATGAGCACTTACACAGTTGGCTAGAATTTGATCACCTGACACTAATAATTTATTTTATTTGCTCTGCAAAGTTTTTTACCATTACAAACTAGTGTTTAAAGGCGGGTATTCTCACTATATTAGTACATCTCTACATCATGTACCGTGTGTGTATGTGTGAAAATCAGGATGGTACACTTGTTGTTATGTTATGCACATTTTTTTTGGAGAAGGGGTCGAAATGTTGACTATACCAAATGTACTAATATGGTGAGAATACCCACCTTTAAACTCTAGTTCGTAATGGTAAAAAAACTTTGCAGAGCAAAAATAAATAAATTATTAGTGTCAGGTGATAAAATTCTAGCCAACTGTATAAGTGCTCATACAGTCGCAACTCATGTTTAGGCTCTTGTGGTGTAAAGGTTTTTTTTGAAGAATCAAGGGAGATGTAATCCCCATGGTTTGATTCAATGACTCAAACATGATTAATATGGCATAGTGCAATCTTTGAAGCTGGGTCCATGACAAGGAAACTCAAAGTATGAGTAATGAGAACGAGGAAAAACTAATGAGAAGGAGGGGGTTACATTGAAAAATACCAGAACCATCTTGGCCATGGCACGACAAAGAGTATCAAGCATCAACACAACATGCATATGTAATGGGGGTGATTCGAAGATGAGAACATTCCATACTTGCGGAAGGACGATCATCAAAGCAACATGCAAATGTAATGGGGGAGATTCCAAGGGGCTTGTGGCATGTGCCACGAAGAGATCTGAAGAGTGGTGGGCACCATCTTTGTCGCCAATAAAACTCTCGCGTGAGGTTAGTAGGATATGTCATAAGGGCATTTTCCTTAAGCTTGACTATCAGACGGCATACGATCGCCTTGCATTGCTCTTTCCTAAGCTTGGTGCTTGAGCGCAGGGGGTCGAATGCCGGATGGTGCGCTTGGATCATGCAGCTAGTACGGACCACGAGCACGACCATTAACGGAGGTTGAATACTTCTTCTGTTCCTCGAGGGGGGGGGGGGGTGATGTAGGGGGGTCCTATCCCCCCTCCTATTCAACTTTACGGTGGACACCCTCACAACCATATTGGATAAAGCTAGAGTCGCCGGCTACCTCACAGGTGTGGTAGGGCACCTAATCCCTTGGTGTGTGGTAACACATCTTCAATATGTGGATGATACCATAATTATGGTAGAGGGTTTGGACATGGATATTGTTAACGTTAAGTTCCTCCTCCTCTGCTTCGAAGCTATTCAGGGCTGAAGATAAATTTTGAGAGGAGCGAGGTGGTCGTTTTAGGCAATTCGGCAGCGGAGCAGTAGTGGATTTCGGAAAACCTGAATTGCAGGTTGGCCGCCTTACCCATAGAGTATTTGGAGTTTCCACTTTTTTCTCGATTTTTACTCGAGGGTTCTACTAAGCGGGTTCAGCCCTCTTATGGAGAGGTTCTCCACTCAGGCAAAACTGTGGTGCGAACGGTTTACTTCTAAGGGAAGTAAGACGGTCCTAATTGACTCCAATCTCTCTAGCCTCCCCATGTATATGATGGTGTTGTATATCCTATCGGATGGAGTGCATAGCCCATTTGATAAAGACCTCTCACACTTCTTCTGGCAAGTAATGAACGGCCAATAGAAATACCATACACTTGCCAAAGGACCTGGGAGGGTTAGGCATCCTTGCCTCCCATCGTATGAATGTCTCCCTCATGCTTAGGTGTGTCTGAAGGATCAATATGGGGGGGGGGGCTTTTCATTGCAGCTATTTAGGCAAAGTACCTTTGGGGCTAGCCACTCTTTGTCTGCTCTTGCTCGAATGGTTCCCAGTTTTGGAAGTCCATCTGAAAGATCAAACATGAGATTCGCCTGGGGTTGCCCTTCTCTATCGGCAGTGTCCAAGGAGTCATGTTTTGGCTTGACCACTGGGTTGGTGGAGCCTCATTATGCACAGGGTTTCCAAACCTGTTTGCTATTTGTGTAAATCTATAACATCTGGTCTCCGCGACGTCTCAGAATTGACATTGGAACATCTTGTTCCATCACACTTTTGGCCAGTTGAGATGTTGGGATGGGCTAACTTGCGGCCGCCCTTCCGTCAGTGCTCACAGACTCTTTGGACACTGCCTCCTGGAGACTAACTCCCTCGGGAGATTTCTCCGTCACCTCAGACTACCACACAGTGTGTTGTAGACCATCTATTGCTTGGATTGCGCCCCAGCAGAAGGCACCCCTACCTCAAAGATAATCTTTTTGTGTGGCAATTTTTGTGAGATCGGCTCCCATCAGGGACAGAGGTGCTCAAGAGCAATGGCCCAAGTAATGGGCTATTTTCCCTTTGTGGTGTATCTGACACGGGGTCACACACCCTTGATGACCCACAAGTATTTGGGATCAATCGTAGTCCGTTCTATAAGTAAGAGTGCCCAAACCAACAAGGAGTAGAAGGAAATGGCAAGCTGTTTTCAGCAAGGTATTCTTTGCAAGTACTGAAAGTAGCAATAACAAGTAGTTTGATAGCAAGATAATTCGTGACAAGTCACGATAGTAGCAAGAGTGCAGAAAGGTGGCCCAATCCTTTTATAGCATAGGAAAAGCCAGTAAGTTCTCTTATATTAAGCAAAGCGTTCTCGAGGACACACGTCTAGTCAGATTCATTATGCTTAGTTGATTCATGTTCACTACTTTGATAATTTGGTATGTCAGTGGACCGAAGCTAAGGTGTTGTTCTTATTTGATAACGCAACCCTCTTATGATTACCCCTCTTGCAAGCATCCGCAACTACAAAATAAGAGTTAAGATAAATCTAACCATAGCATGAAACATATGGATCCAAATAAGCCCCTTACAGAATAACTCATAAACTAGGGTTTAAACTTCTGTCACTCTCGCAACCCATCATCTACTTATTACTCTCCAATGCCTTCCCCTAGGTCCAAACATGGTGGAGTGTCATGTAGTCGGTGTTCACACGACACCAGTAGAGGAAGAACAACACATATATCATCTAAATATTGAACAAATACCAAATTAACACAATTACTTATAACATGACTTCTCCCATGTCCTCAAGAATAAAAGTAAGTACTCAAAAATCATATTCATCTTCAAGATCAGAGGGGTATTTTATATGATTAAGGATCTAAACACACAATGTTCCATCAAATAAACCAACTAGCATCAACTACAAGATGTAATCAACACTACTAGCAACCCACATGTACCGATCTGAGGTTTTGGGACAAAGATTGAATACAAGAGTTGAAGTAAGGTTTGAGATGAGAGGGTGTTGGTGTAGATGTTGATGAATATCCCTCCTCCCATGATGAGAGTATCGTCAGTGATGTCGGTGGCTTCGATTTCCCCCTCTAGGAGGGAAGTATCCCCGGCAGAATCGCTCCGCCATAGAGCAAAATTGCTCCTGCCCCGGTTCCGCCTCGAGACGGCGACGATTCATCCTGAAAGTCTTTTCTTCATTTTTTCCAGGGAAAATGACATCATATAGGAGAAAGCTCACATGGAAGCCTGTTGGTGGGCCAAAAAGCTCACATGGTGCGCCTAGGGGGTGGGGGGAGGGTACCTGAGCTTGTGGCTCGCTGGTGTGGCCCCTCCTGGTGATTGTTCTTCCAGTTTTCTTATTAAGTCCAAAATATATCTCCATAAATTTTCAGGTCATTTGAAGCTCTGGAGTATAGCTATCTCTGCTGTAGCTTTTTTAGGTCCAGAGTTCCAGCTGCTGGCGATTTCCGTCTTCATGTGAAACTTGCAAAATATGAGAGAAAAGTCATTAGAATTGCCTCATGAAGTGGAATATTAACCCAAAATATTATGAATAACAATAGGAAAACATGATGCATAATGGACGTATCAATCCTCTTCTCTTGCATGGTGGATTGCATGCTTATGAGTTTTGTGTGGGAGGCACTCCGACCTGATTGTGAGGCTCTAGCCCTAGCCGCATTCCTTAATGCCAGAGTTGTCTAGACTAGTAGGAAGAGACGCCTCTTTTGGCTAGTTTTTCTGGCATTAGGTTGGACGCGTTGGATGACATAGGATTGAAGTTTAGGACTTTTCCCTAATGTATAGACTCAAAATGGTTTGGTCGAATCTTTTATCGGAAGAATTAATCTCATTGCATGATCTTTACCTCGCTATTGCAACTTACCAACTTCACGTTAGAGTCATGTAGTCTTACGCACTCATGCCCAAGCTGATAATATTATTCCCCTAAATTTCTGATACGTGGAGATATACCAAGTATTTCCGATCTGGGGTAATTCGGTTACACACTGATATCGCCAACCCGGCATACATCATTATCCCCTCAACGTATATTTGGGATCTACGTGAGGAATAACTTTATTTCCGTCTATACCAGATGCCCCTAACATGGGGATTTATTGATGACCCACAAGTATAGGGGATTTATCGTAGTCCTTTTGATAAGTAAGAGTGTAGAACCCAACGAGGAGCAGAAGGAAATGACAAGCGGTTTTCAGCAAGATATTTTCTACAAGCACTGAAATTATCGGTAACGGATAGTTTGGTGATAAGATAATTTGTAACAAGTAATAACAAGTGCAACAAAGGTGCAGCAAGGTGGCCGAACCCTTTTTATAGAAAATTACAAGCCTAGATGAACTCTTATATAAAATAAAGTGCTCCCGAGGATACATGAGAATTATTGTCAAGCTAGTTTTCATCATGCTCATATGATTTTGGTTCATCACTTTGATAATTTGATATGTGGGTGGACCGGTGCTTGGGTGCTGTCCTTACTTGGGCAAGCCTCCGACTTATGTTTAACCCCTCTTGCAGGCATCTGCAACTATGACATAAGAATTACGATAAATCTAACCATAGCATGAAACATCTGGATCCAAATCAGCCCCTTACGAAGCAACACATAAACTAGGGTTCAATCTTCTATCACTCTAGCAACCCATCATCTACTTATTACTTCCCAATGCCTTCCCCTAGGCCCAAATAGTGGTGAAGTTTCATGTAGTCGATGTTCACATAAAACCACTAGAGGAAAGACAACATACATCACATCAAAATATCGAACGAATACCAAATTCACATGATTACTTATAACAAGACTTCTCCCATGTCCTTAGGAACTAACGTAACTACTCAAAAAACATGTTCCTGTTCAAGATCAGAGGGGTATTGAATATCATTATGGATCTGAACATATGATCTTCCACCAAGAAAACTAACTAGCATCAACTACAAGGATTAATCAACACTACTAGCAACTAACAAGTGCCAATCTGAGGTTTTGAGATAGAGATTCAATACAAGAGATGAACTAGCGTTTGAGAGGAGATGGTGCTAATGAAGATGTTCATGTAGATTGACCCTCTCTCGATGAGAGGATCGTTGGTGATGACGTTGGCTTTGATTTCCCCCTCCCGCAGGGAAGTTTCCCCGGCAAAACAGCTCCACTGGAGCCCTAGATTGCTTCTGCCCAGGTTCTGCCTTGAGATGGCGGCGCTTCATCCCGAAAGCTCTCTCCTAATTTTTTTCTAGGTCAAAAGACATCATATAGCAGAAGAGGGGGTCAGGAGAGCTGCTAGGGGGCCCACAAGCCCTAGGGGTAGGCCGCGCCCCCAGGCTTGTGGCCACCTGGTGGGCCCCCTCTGGTATTTCTTCAGCCAATATTTTTAATATATTCCAAAAATATTCTCCGTAAAGTTTTAGGACATTTGGAGTTGTGCGGAATAGCTCTCTTGGATTTGCTCCTTTCCGGTCCAGAATTCCAGCTGCCGGAGTTCTCCCACTTCATGTAAATATTGTAAAATAAGGGAGAAAAGGCATAACTATTGAACCAAAATGTGTAATAACAGCCCATAATGCAATAAATATCAATATAAAAGCATGATGCAAAATGGACGTATCAACTCCGCCAAGCTTAGACCTCGCTTGTCCTTAAGCAAAAGCCGAAACCGATAATAATGTCCACATGTTTAAAGATAGAGGTGTCGATAAAATAAAATACAGATATGAGGGCATCATGATCATCTTTATAACAACAACATATTGTCATATAATTTCTCATGCTAAAGTGATCATTCATTCACAAGGTAAAGTATGAACCAAAAACTTCATTGAAAACTAACAAACTATGATCTCGGTCATTGAAGCAATTGTAATTTATCATAACATCGAAAAGAGTCAATGTAAGAGCTTTTATGTAGCAAGTCCACATACTCAACCATCTATTAGTATTTTATAATTGCTACCACTCACGCGATACTTATGAGATCAAAGCCTCAGTCGGCCACATAGAAAGATAGGGGCTGATACATTCGCCTCCCAACCTTTTACCTCTAGGGTGATGTCAACAATAATAGTTTATGATCACCTATGTCCGAGTGGGTATACATATCTGGATCATCCCCAACATATATTGCTTGCCAAAAAGAAAAAGTGAAAATGGAAGGGTGAAGATCACCATGACTCTTGTATAAAGATAGACGTTAAACATAAAAGATAGGCCCTTCGCAGAGGGAAGTAGAGGTTGTCATGCACTTTTTGATTGGATGCACGAAATCTTAATAAAAAGGAATGCCACTTTATAGTGCTGCTTGTGATAGAGAACTTTATTATGAAGTCCGTCGCTTTTATTTCTTCCATATCACATGTTCGTATAAAGTTTATTTTCCTCACACTATAAGATAATACATATTTAGAGAGCAATTTTTATTGCTTGCACCGATGACAACTTACTTGAAGGTTCTTAATCAGTCAATATGTAGATATAGTGGACTCTCATGGCAAAACTGGGTCAAGGGGTTTTGGATGCACAAGTAGTATCTCTACTTGGTGCGAAAGATTTGGCTAGCATAGGATGAGGAGCAAGCTCAACATGTTGGAGGATCCATGACAATAAAAATTCTATTCGGATATAAGGAAACATAACACATTATGTTGTCTTCCTTGTCCAACCTCATCTTATTAGCATACAATATTTTAATGAGTGCTCACAATCACAAAAGATGTCCAAGATAGTGTATTTATACGTGGAACCTCTCTTTCTTTATTACTTCCTATTAATTGCAACAATGACCAATACTATGTTTGTCAACCTTCAACAAATTTTATTAATCATACTTCTTATATGTGAAGTCATCACTCTTCCATAAAATTATTATATAAGCTTTTATTTATTATATTCTCTTCCTTTTCCAAGATTAAACAAGAAAACAAAGCCCTGTACTCAAAACTAATCTTTATTATATAACTCCTGGACTCGATTATAAAGATAGATCAAGATGCAAGAACTAAAAGGCAAGGTCATACTAAAAGTTTTATTCTCCTAGATCAAAATATAACCAAAAGGATCGAACTAAATTAAATGATTAAGATAAGTGTGTGATGGTGATACGATACCGGGACACCTCCCCCAAGCTTGTCACAAGCCACGGGCTATGCCCATACCCATATAGTTAAGTCTCCTTCTTCAGAGGTGGTGATGATGAAGGTGTGGTAGTATTCTTCTTCTCTAGCTTGCGTCTGAGGCTAAAAGTTTCCTCCCTGAGATTCTCATTCTCATTCTCCAGCTCAAGCTTTAATACCTTTTTGTACAATGCCGCCTTTCTTTCATGTAGTAAAACTGATGGGATGAATTGAACCTTAGAGTCGTTTCACCGATTACGAAGGCTTGACTTCTTGAATTCCATGTGCATATCTCCAGGCTGAAGTAGTTGTACTTCATCTTCATAAGAGCTATCATCCCCTACTTTCTCCATGTCGTGGTCTTCCTCCTCATCCGTAGTCCAACCGTAATGATCTACCTCCCCATAGACCTTGGGGTTTGCGATATAATCAGCGACATAGCTCTCTCCCTCCGAATCCTGAGACGACATACTCATATCAGCCAGAAAAATAGCTCGAAACAAGAACATACGATATTGTCGTGATACGGTGGTCAAAACCTTCGGCAGATTATATAATGAAATTTTACCGTGAAAAACAAGTATTTTGGGAGGAAACAGAGTTCGAAGGGCACATGAGGTGGCCACAAGCCAGGGTAGCGCGCCCCCTTATGAAGCAACCCACAAACTAGGGTTTAAGCTTCTATCACTCTATCAACCCATCATCTACTTATTACTTCCCAATGCCTTCCCCTATGCCCAAATAATGGTGAAGTGTCATGTACTCGATGTTCACATAACACTACTAGAGGAAACACAACATACATCTCATCCAAATATCGAACGAATACCAAGACTTCTCCCATGTCCTCAGAAACAAACGTAACTACTCACAAAGCATGTTCATGTTCAAGATCAAAGGGGTATTGAATATCATTAAAGAACTGAACATATGATCTTCCACCAAGTAAACCAACTAGCATCAACTACGAGGAGTAATCAACACTACTAGCAACCCACGGATACCAATCTAAGGTTTTGATATAGAGATTGAATACAAGAGATGAACTAGTGTTTGAGAGCAGATGGTGCTAGTGAAGATGTTGATGAAGATTGACCCTCCCTCGATGAGAGGATTGTTGGTGATGATGATGTCATTGATTTCCCCCTCCCGGAGGGAAGTTTCCCCGGCAGAACAACTCTGCCGGAGCCGTAGATTGCTTCTGCCCAGGTTCCGCCTCGAGACGGCGGCGCTTCGTCCCGAAACTCTCTCCTGATTTTTTTCTAGGTCAAAAGACATTATATAGCGGAAGAGGGGGACCGCAGACTTGTTAGGTGGCCCACAAGCCCCGGGGTATGGCGCGCCCCCAGGCTTGCGGCCACCTGGTGGGTCCCCCTTTGGTATTTCTTCGCCCAATATTTTTTATATATTCCAAAATAATTCTCCATGAATTTTCTGGACATTTGCAGTTGTGCATAATAGGTCTCTTAGATTTGCTCCTTTCGGTCCGGAATTCTAGCTACCGGCATTCTCCTTCTTCATGTAAATCCTATGAAATAAGGGAGAAAAGGCATAAGTATTGAACCATCATGTGTAATAACAACCCATAGTACAATAAATATCAATATGAAAGCATGATGCAAAATGGATGTATCAATTATTCACGGAGAGTATGTTGATTGAACGAGGAACATTTCTAGGCATTAGGTGGAGATTTCAAGTACCATAAAGAATGCGAAAAATTAGTGGAATATTCCACACATTTCTGCCTCAAATCCACAAGCTCAAAGATCCGGACCATGCGTTCAAAAGATATGCAGCACATTGCAAATAACCTGCCAGATTCATTTGTTAACTATGGAGGTGTCACACAATGCTGCACTCCTGCAAAAGTATGCCTAAAAGTGTGAAGGTACCAACAAAAATCACTCCACTCGCCATTCAATGCAACAAGGGGAGAAGTGTGACAAAAATACATCAGGATTCGGCTGCTCGGAAGCGAGGATATCAAGACCTCTGAATCAGTCAACGCAAGTCAACTTCATGTTGACAAACACCTAATGGGTTGTATAAACCCAATGGATGGGCAGCCTCCACCAACCCAGGTCATAGTGCACACAATGACAAGTCAATCGCATTGGGAAATCGCGAGCAGTCACCATGCGGACGATATTTCAATCAGCTATGTTGATATACAAATTTAGGAGAAACATATAACCAGAAGTCTACAATCTTGACATACATTTCTCAATTAGATTGCAGAAAACTTTCAAATGATTCAGATCCAAATACCATGGCCAGGGAAAAGTGTGAACAACACTCAGACTGAACTCAATAAAAGTGTGAACAATGCCTGCTGGAAGATTCGATGAACCTCATATTCCTGTAACTGCCCTTTCTCAATAGTGTAGTACAATAGCTCACCATTCTTGCAATATTCTATCACAAAAAATACATCCTGAGGTGTCTCAACCTCGTAAAACCGGATGATATGATGGTGAGTGAAGTCAACGAACAACATCAATATCTTGATTTCTCTATTTGCTGGAAACAAGATATGAGAAAACAATAGAAGTAAAGTGTTAGAGATCGAGTCTATGAAGAAATTGGAGATGTAAATTCTACTAACTCAAAGCAATGACACAAGGTGAACTTTCTTCTTAACCAAAGACAATGTATTCTAACCTAATATACATTATCTCAACTAATTGATTAAGCGGGAATCAGGAACACACCCACAAGTCTGACCAACACTCTGAAAGCAGATAACTCGAAATTCTGAACAAGCAAGTTAAATGTATCCTACACTATTGTGTCAGGAGAAGGAGGCATACCTTTCTCTTCCATTTCCATAGTTTTTATTTTACGAAGGTTCAGAATCTTTATAGCAACTTTGTGTCCTGTAAGCTTATGCTCTGCAATCATCACTTTTCCAAATGTGCCTTCATCTAATGTTTTGCCCAGATTGTAGCTCTTCAGCTCTTTAGAATGTCCACCCCTCTGGTGTTCCCATCCGTTTTCACTATGCCAAAACAAGGGGGATAATATATGTGATTATTAAACAGATTTATAGTTCAGAACAAGTTGATCGAAAATGGTGAAATATGACTTATATTGAATATGCTGATCATGAATAACATGAAATATTTACAGCATGTCATTGCTTAAATACCGGCCTTTAGGGTGAAATGAGTGGGCTAGGCATAAATGACCACTATGGGACATCACTGGCGATTCAAGTGTGGCTCAATTAGAGGTCAACGAAATGGAGTTCCCTTCTCAAATAGGGTGTGGCACAACATATTCGATGGCTGCAATTTGGCTCAGTGAGATGATCGGCAACCAAGATGTACTATCTTGTACGGATCAAGTAGGATCATAATATATTAGCATAAAAATGCTTGCACGCGCAACACGAATGACTATAGGCCTTTTCTAATATGTAATGTATCAGATCTGGCAACGATGGTTGGGGTAAAAACCACCGATAATGCCCGCTCATATGTTGGATGCCCGGCCCTGGTGCGAAGACACATATGACACATAAAATTCTAGGTAGTGTGTTAACACGCAAAGTATTCTTGAAAAGGTTCATAGATTCGTACGGGGATCTGTGGCAAAGATCCCAATTGGAGGGAAGAAACAAGAAGGAAGGGCACCAAAATCCCCGCAACCACAAGTAGAGCAGCACACAAACTGGACTAATAGATTTCTCACTCGAGCCAAAAATAGAATTGACAAGCAGCACTCCCTCAAAACTAAAATTTAAGAGCACGCGAGAACCGACCCAGCTCTCTACCAGGCTAAGCAAGCAATAACGACGCGGAAACGCTAAACTCCGGCATGAATTGCAGGACAAATGAGCAATGCTATTACCCTAATTACCTGACCAAATCTTGTGGTCAATCAACAGCTCAGACACAAGTTTTGGGGTTGCTCTACCTCCAGTGGTGGGAGGGAAGGTGTGCTTTAGGCTTTAGATAAGATAGAGCTGCTTAGATGGGCGTGGCGGGTAACCGGGGAAAGGGAAATGTGAGCATTAGCGTTAGCATTGCGCTTACCTAAGTGAGCACGTTGTTTTCCTCTTTCTCCTATGTCGTTTCCCGGCCCCCGCCAATTTTTCTCTGCTTCCTTTTGTAATGCTTTGCATGTGTCGATTGATTCATCCGTCCGTTGTTGGTTCATTTGGACGGTGTAGGAATAGGATGGAAAGCAGAGACTCTTTTCGGTCGCCAGTAACAAGGCGCCAATGCAAAATATGCATGTCGTGCGGCCGACATTGGAGGTGGGTGGGATTAAGTGGAACGCCGTTGTTTCGTGCGTGAAGAAGACGTTGGCTATACTGGGTGCATACACATATTGGACTATTTTCTCAAAATTTGTTTTGTTTTTTCATAGTAACACAACGCTAACTAAAAAAAATCATCAAAAAACTAAAAAATTCACTACCTCTACACAGGTCACGATCTTGATGGCTTCTTATTAATTTTCGCGTGTCACACCTAGAATCGGAAACATTTCCCTATGATAGGCGGTCAAAACTTCAGCATGTCGCGTCATGCCACGTTATACCTACCAATGCCAGGGAACCACATGTCCTTGCGGACCCACACACATCCCTTCTTTCTCAACTTATGTTTCCATTCTGTCGCCAGGGGCGGATTAAAGAGGAATTTGAAACGTTTCCCTTCAACCGACCGGCCAAAACTTCAGTGTGTCGCGTCGTGTGATGTTATACCTACCAATGCCAGGGCGCCACATGTCCTTGCGTGCCCACACACATCCCTTCTTTCTCTCCTTCCATTTCCAATCTGTTGCCACAGATGGATTCAAGGGTAATGGCACACATTTCTCTACGACATACCGACCAAAACTTCAGTTTGTCATGTCTGGTCACGTTGTACTTACCAATGCCAGGGTGCCACATGTCCTGCGGGCCCAACCACATCCCTTCTTTCTCTCCTTCCATTTCCATTCTATCGTCGGGGACGGATTCAACAGGAATGGGAAACGTGTCCCTCTAACCAACTGGCCAAACCTTCAGAGCTTCACGTCACGCCTAACTGTACGTACCAATGCCAGGGCGCCACATATCCTTACGGGCCCACACACATGCCTTCTGTAACACTAGTTTGGCATGTAGTTGTTGAACATTATCCCGGCCCTCACCATCTTTCCTTGAAGCCCTCCGTACCTCGACATCATTGGTGTCATCTCTGTTCCCGCCATTGAAGAAATGTTCATGTGATTCACAGAGCTCGCGTGCACCATGAATGTGCCCTTCGTCCGCAAATGGTCCTTACAGACCGCCTATGCGTGCTCTAGTCGTAGATGTTCTAGGTCGTTCCTAGGGTGGAGGTGGCTGTGAAATCTATATGCAAGCTCCACCGCCTCCCAGTGGACCTGTACATCGCGCCCACGTCCCTCCACTCGCCAATGGACGTCGTGCTTGATTAGGTCTGCCATGCAGCCCATGGTGTGCATGATGATGGAGAAGGATATAGACCACAAAAATTCCAGGATGTTTATGAAGTTGAGCAACACACAGTTTTGCTATGACATCGTGCTCGACTTGATAGAGTCCATGCCAGTGGTCCATGGTGGAACTACAAGCAGTGGAGCTGGTGTCAGAGAAAACACAAAGAGATAGGCAGATGCCTCTCGCTCACATTAATAGAAGATATATTGGCATGTTATCAGGAATGAATGTAAGTCTCGGGTTCCATGTACAAGGAACTAGACCTAGAAAAGTATACCACGGTCAAGTCCCTTCCATGTGTACCAAACACAAGTTGCGTATATCAGTGTCACATTGACATGTCAACTTTAACAACAGGTAGTGTACACACTATAGGATTTTGTGGGGGAAAGTGATGAAGGTTTCAAAGAGTTGCATCACAAGGACAAAAGGGAGGAAGAAAGTTATTGCTAGTTATAATGCATAGGTATAGTTGCTATTTCATATGTGGACATTTGGAAACTTTATTTATCTCTTGTCTAAATGATGTGGTTGGTAGCTTGAGAAGGTAATAAACTATTACTATATCGGTTCTCGAGATATTTATTTAATTTGTAGAAAACATTCAAATGATTCAGATCCAAATACCATGGCCATGGCAAAGTGTGAACAGCACTTGGACTGAACTCAAGCAAAGTGTGAACAACACCTGCTAGATGATGCGATGAGCCTCATATTCCTATAAGTACCCTTTCTCAACAATGTAGCCCAATAGCTCACCATTCTTGCAATATTCCATCACAACATATATATCCCTAGGTGTCTCAACCTAAACTCGGATGATAGGAGCGTGAATGAAGTCAATGAACAAACTCAATATCTTGATTTCTCTATTTGCTGGAAACAAGATATGAGAAAAAATAGAAGTAAAGTGTTAGATATTGAGTGTGAAGAAATTGGAGATGCAAATTCTACTAACTCGCAACAACAACACAAGGTGAACTTTCTCCTTAACGAAAGCCGAATGTATTCTAACCTAATATACATTATCTTGACTAATTGATTAAGTGGGAATCAGGAACACACCCACAAGTCCGGCCAGCACTCTGAAAGCAAATAACTCGAAATCGTGAACAAGCAAGTTAAATGTATCCTACACTATTGTACAAGGAGAAGGAGGCAGGCCTTTCTCTTTCATTTCCAGAGTTTTCATTTTACTACATTTCAGAATCTTTATAGCAACTTTGTGTCCTATAAGCTTATGCTCTGCAATCATCACCTTTCCAAATGTGCCCCACCTAATGTTTTGCCCAGATTGTAGCTCTTCAATGCTTCAGAACATCCACCTCCTATGGTGTTCCCATCCGTTTTCGCTATGCCAAAACAAGAGAAACAATATATGTGATTCCGTAAACAGTTTTATAGATCAGACACAAGTTAATTGAAATTGGCAAAACTTGAGTTACGCTGAATATACTGATCATGAATAACATGAAATACTTACAACATATCACTTCTTAGAGACCGGCCTTGAGTTTGAAATTAGTGGGTTGGTCATAAATGACCACTATGGGACATGACTGGCCAGGGGAAAGTGTGGTTAAACTAAAGGTCAACGAAATGGGTGAAGTTTCGTTCTCAAATAGGCAGAGGCAAAGCATATTCGCTCACTAAAGTATGGTTCAGTGAGATGATCGGCAACCAAAAAGTACTATCTTGTACAGATCGAATAGGATCATAATATATTACCATGAAAATGCTTGCATGCGCAGCACGAATGACTATAATCCTTTCCTGATATGCAATATATCAAGTCTAACAAGGATGGTTGGGATAAAAACCACTGATAATGCTCCCTCGTACTTTGGATGCCCAACCATGGTGCGAAGACACATAAGACACATACTAGAATCCTAGCTAGCGGGTTAACACGCAAAGTATTCGTAAAAAGGTTCACTTATTAATACCATGACTAGGCATATATATATGTGTGTGGTAAACATGGAAGAAACATATAAGAATGTAGTCATGCAACAATGAATGAACCAACACATGAATCTGCTACTAGTACTACTCAATAACTATTCACACAAGAATTACACGTATAGCGGTATCATGACCAAAATCAGAATCCCTCGATCGCTCTGTAGGATCTTTTGCTGAAAAGGGGTCCCCCCTTTGTATTACAAAGAAATCAACACCGATCACATAGCAATTGCTGGTGCGAGTAGCACAATAGGTCCAAAAGAAAAGAGAAAGAACAAAGAAGAAGAAACAAATGACATCAATGGCAATTCGACAAAGCACAGAAGACCTACCACCGCTGCGCCCTTCGAATCAACCCACCACAGACCAAGGCTCGGATACGCCGCGTACCAAGCAGCACCTCCAAGAAGGTATGCAACGCCGACGACGGTGTTACATGGACGTGTCCTAGGGTTTCCCCGGCACGTGGGATGGTGTGGGGGATGGATACCTCCGACACCCTCCAGGAAGGGATGGCGGCACCCGCAGGGTCATAACATCGGAGCCAGAAGAGCCAGCAAGGGATTTCTCCCACACTCCAGACCCCACTGCCCAACCTGGCTAGAACCAACCAGGCACCTCGCTTGCTAAGTGCGCACGTGTGATGTGCCGGCCGCTCGCTCACATTAAGAGAAGATATATCGGCATGTTATTAGGAATGAACATAAGTCAGGTTGCATGTACAAGGAACTAGAGCCAAAAAAGTATACCGAGGTCAAGTCACTTCCATGTGTCCCAAACACAAGTTGCGTATATCGGTGTCGCATTGACATGTCAACTTTAAAAACATCGTAGTGTACACACTATAGGAGTTTGTGGTGGAAAGTGAGGAAGGATTCAAAGAGTTGCATCACAAGGACAAAAAAGGAGGAAGAAAGTAATTGCTAGTTATATTGCATAGATATATAGTTGCTATTTTATATGTGGAGAATTGGAAATTTTATTGATCTATTGTCTAAATGATGTGGTCGGTAGTTTGAGAAGGCAATAAACTATTACTATATCTCTTCTCGTTATATTTTTCCATTTAAACGATAAATGTATTTGAGGAAAGTATTGTTTCATGTAAAGTGTTGTTCCCATTAACTTTAGTAACTTCAGAATGTCCACCTCCTCTAGTCTTCTCGTCCATTTTCACTATGCCAAAACAAGAGATACAATATATGTGATTCAGTAAACAATTTTATAGTTCAACCACAAGTTGATCGAAACTGGAGAAACACGACTTGTGCTGAGTATACTGTTCATGAGTAACGTGAAATATTTACAGCCTGTCACTTCTTAGAGACCGCTATTGAGTGTAAAATGAGTGGTCTGGCAATAAATGACTGGCCAGGGCAAGAGTGGTTCAATTAAAGGCCAATGAAATAGGTGAAGTTTCCTTCTCAACTAGGGAGAGGCAAAGTATATTCGATCGCTGAAGTATGGTTTAGTGGGTAACCAACAAGTACTATCTTGTACGGATCAAGTAGGATCATAATATATTACCATAATCATACTTGCACACGCAACACGAATGACTATAGTCATTTCCCCATATGCAATGTATCACGTCTGGTAAGGATGGTCGAGATTAGAACCACTGATAATGCTCCTCGTAATTTGGATGCCCGGATTTGGTACGAAGACACAGAGGACACGTACTAGCGAGGGTTAAATTGGTCCCGCAAAGAATCCTAGCCAGGGCCAAATCAGGCCCGCAAAGCCCCGTCGGCCACGCCACAGCAGGGTAGCACCAGCGCCGCCATCATCCACCCGCCGATCGCCGCTCCCCACTGTCGGCCCAATCAAACCCAGATGGGGCCCGAAGGGCCCACATCTGAGCCGAACAGGCGTTGCTAGATCACGCCGCCACATCACCCTACCGCCAACGGCGGCGCTGCCCCCCAGTAGATCGCCCACCACAACGCCAAAGAGCCCCGCCGCCTCCTAGGAGCACCCCACGGCGCCGCACCGCCCCGCGCCAGCGTGACCTGAGAGGGGAATGGCTAGTGCGGGCCAGGCCTAGTGCTGGACACCAGCCACGTTGCTAGAAGGGAGGGAAGGGGGAGGGCTCGACGAGGACGCGTCGGGGGCGCGGCCGGTTGCCGAGGGGGGGGCACGGTCACGACTGAGATTCAAGATAGTCCTGTAGGATGTTTTCTACCATATATTGAGTAAACTTGGAGAAAGTGAGATCGATCGGCCGACCTATCAATCAACAATAAACCAAATAGTTAACTGATCAGTCAGTAATGAAGACTTTCAACTCGGAGCATGACGAGGTGAATGTTGGTCCGGGCGGATCTGCGGGAAAGATCCCCATTGGAGGGAAGAAGCAAGCAGGGCACCTAAATCCCCACAACCATAAGCAGAGCAGCACACAAACTGGTCTAATAAATTCCCCACTCGATCAAAAAAATAAGAGCACACACTCTCTACCAGGCCATGCAAGCAACGACGATGCAGAATCACTGTACTCCGGCGAGAATTGCAGCAAAGATGAGCTGGGCGATGATACGTCTCCAACATATCTGTAATTTTTGATTGTTCCATGTTGTTATATTATCATTCTTGGATGTTTTACAATCATTTTATAGAAACTTTATATCATTTTAGGAGTAACCTATTGAGAAAGTGCCCAGTGTGAGTTGCTAGTTTTTGCTTGTTTTTACATCGCAGAAAATCAATACCAAACGGATTCCAAACACGGCGAAACTTTTTGGAGAAGTTTTCTGGACCAAAAGGAACAACTTGGGCCAAAGAAAACCAGAGAGGTGCCCCGAGGGGGGCACAACCCACCTGGGTGTGCCTGTGAGCCTAGGTGCACCCTGGTGGGTTGTGCCCTCCTCGGTGGCCTCCCGCAACGCCTCTTCGCCCGATAAATACCCAAATATTCCAAAAAGCCTAGGGGAGTCGACGAAACACCATTACAGCCACCGCAAGTTCCAGAACCACGAGATCCAATCTAGATACAATCAAAGAGGGGTTCATCATCCTCATTGGTGCCTATCCGATGATGCGTGAGTAGTTCATTGTAGAGCTATGAGTCCGTAGGCAGTAGCTAGATGACTTCCTCTCTCTCTCTCTCTTTTGATTCTCAATACAATATTCTCTTGGAGATCTATTTGATGTAACTCTTTTTGCGGTGTTTTTGTTGCGATCCCATTAACATCGAGTTTATTATCAGATTTATTTTATCCATGAAGGTTATTTGAGTTTCGATCTCTTATATGCATGATTTTTTATAGTTTTGGTCCGGGCGGCTCGCTGGTGTGGCCCCTAGTGATTCTTCTTCTTTCGGTTTTCTTATTAAGTCCAAAATATATCTCCGTAAATTTCCAGGTCATTTGAAGCTCTTGAGTATAGCTATCTCTCTTGTAGCTTTTTTAGGTCCAGAGTTCCAGCTGCTGGCGATTTCCGTCTTCATGTGAAACTTGCAAAATATGAGAGAAAAGTCATTAGAATTGCCTCATGAAGTGAAATATTAACCCAAAATATTATGAATAACAATAGGAAAACATGATGCATAATGGACGTATCAATCCTCTTCTCTTGCATGGTGGATTGCATGCTTATGAGTTTTGTGTGGGAGGCACTCCGGCCTGATTGTGAGCCTCTAGACCTAGCCGCATTCCTTAATGGCAGAGCTGTATAGACTGGTAGTAAGAGACACCTCTTTTGGTTAGTTTTTGCGACATTAGGTTGGATGCGTTGGATGACATAGGATTCAAGTTTAGCACTTTACCCTAATGTATAGACTCAAAATGGTATGGTCGAATCTTTTATCGAAAGAATTAATCTCATTGCATAATCTTTACCTCGCTATTGCAACTTACCAACTTCACGTTGGAGTCATGTAGTCTTACACACTCATGCCCAAGATGATAATACTATTCCCCTAAATCTCTGATACGTGGAGATATACCAAGTATTTCCAATCTGGGGTAATTCGGTTACACACTGATATCACCAACCCGGCATACATAATTAGCCCCTCAACGTATATTTGGGATCTACGTGAGGAATAACTTTATTTCCGTCTATACCAGATGCCCCTAACATGGTGATTTATTGATGACCCACAAGTACAGGGGATTTATCTTAGTCCTTTTGATAAGTAGAGTGTCGAACCCAACGAGGAGAAGAAGGAAATGACAAGCGGTTTTCAGCAAGATATTTTCTGCAAGCACTGAAATTAGCGGTAACAGATAGTTTGGTGATAATATAATTTGTAACAAGTAATAACAAGTGTAACAAAGGTGCAAAAAGGTGGCCCAACCCTTTTTATAGCAAAGTACAAGCCTAGAAGAACTCTTATATAAAGCAAAGTGCTCCCGAGGACACATGGGAATTATTGTCAAGTTAGTTTTCAACATGCTCAAATGATTTTGGTTCATCACTTTGATAATTTGATATGTGGGTGGACTGATGCTTGGGTGCTATCCTTACTTGGACAAGCCTCCCACTTATGATTAACCCCTCTTGCAAGCATCTGCAACCAGGACAGAAGAATTAAGATAAATCTAAACATAGCATCAAACATGTGGATCCAAATCAGCCCCTTACGAAGCAACGCATAAACTAGGGTTCAATCTTCTGTCACTCTAGCAACCCATCATCTACTTATTACTTCCCAATGCCTTCCCCTAGGCCCAAATAGTGGTGAAGTGTCATGTAGTCGATGTTCACATAAGACCATTAGAGGAAAGACAACATACGTCGCATCAAAATATCGAATTCACATGATTACTTATAACAAGACTTCTCCCATGTCCTCAGGAACTAACGTAACTACTCAAAAAACATATTCATGTTCAAGAACAGAGGGGTATTGAATATCATTAAGGATCTGAACATATGATCTTCCACCAAGTAAACCAACTAGCATCAACTACAAGGAGTAATCAACACTACTAGCAACCAACAGGTGCCAATCTGAGGTTTTGAGATAGAGATTGAATACAAGAGATGAACTAGGGTTTGAGAGGAGATGGTGCTAATGAAGATGTTCATGTAGATTGACCCTCTCTCGATGAGAGGATCGTTAGTGATGATGATGGCTTTGATTTCCCCCTCCCGGAGGGAAGTTTCCCCAGCAGAACAGCTCCGCCGGAGCACGCGGCGCTTCACCCCGAAAGCTCTCTCCTAATTTTTTTCTAGGTCAAAAGACATCATATAGCAGAAGAGGGGGACAGGAGAGCTGCTAGGGGGCCCACAATCCCTGGGGGTAGGCCGTGCCCCCAGGCTTGTGGCCACCTGGTGGGCCCCCTCTGGTATTTCTTCGGCCAATATTTTTTATATATTCCAAAAATATTCTCTGTAGACTTTTAGGACATTTGGAGTTGTGCAGAATAGCTATATCAGATTTGCTCCTTTCTGGTCCAGAATTCCAGCTGCTGGAATTCTCTCTGTTCATGTAAATTTATAAAAATACGGGAGAAAAGGCATAAAATATTGAACCATAATGTGTAATAACAGCCTATAATGCAATAAATATCAATATAAAAGCATGATGAAAAATGGAGGTATCAAGTCCCCCAAGCGTAGACCTCGTTTGTCCTTAAGGAAAAGCCGAAATTAATAATAATGTCGACATGTTTAAAGATAGAGGTGTCGATAAAATAAAATACAGATATGAGGGCATCATGATCATCTTTAGAACAACAACATATTGTCATATTATTTCTCATGCTAAAGTGATCATTCATTCACAAGGTAAAGTATGAACCAAAAACTTCATTGAAAACTAACAAACTATGATCTCGGTCATTGAAGCAATTGTAATTTATCATAATATCGAAAAGAGTCAATGTAAGAGTTTTTATGTAGCAAGTCCGCATACTCAACCATCTATTAGTCTTTTATAATTTTCTACCACTCACGCAATACTTATGAGATCAAAGCCTCAGTCGGACACATAGAAACATAGGGGCTGATACATTCGCCTCCCAACCTTTTACCTCTAGGGTAATGTCAACAATAATAGTTTATGATCACCTATGTCCGACTGGGTATACATATCTGGATCATCCCCAACATAAAAGATAGACGTTAAACATAAAAGATAGGCCCTTCACAGAGGGAAGCAGAGGTTGCCATGCACTTTTTGATTGGATGCACGAAATCTTAATAAAAAGGAATGTCACTTTATAGTGCTGCTTGTGATAGAGAACTTTATTATGCAGTCCGTCGCTTTTATTTCTTCCATATCACAAGTTCGTATAAAGTTTATTTTCCTCACACTATAAGATAATACATATCTAGAGAGCAATTTTTATTGCTTGCACCGATGACAACTTACTTGAAGGTTCTTAATCAATCAATATGTAGATATAGTGGACTCTCATGGCAAAACTGGGTCAAGGGGTTTTGGATGCACAAGAAGTATCTCTACTTGGTGCGAAAGATTTGGCTAGCATAGGTTGAGGAGCAAGCTCAACATGTTGGAGGATCCATGACAATATAAATTCTATTCGGATATAAGGAAACATAACACATTATGTTGTGTTCCTTGTCCAACATCAACTTATTAGCTTACTATATTTTAATGAGTGCTCACAATCACAAAAGATGTCCAAGATAGTGTATTTATATGTGGAACCTCTCTTTCTTTATTACTTCCTATTAATTATAACAACGACCTATACTATGTTTGTCAACCTTCAACAAATTTTATTAATCATACTTCTTATATGTAAAGTCATCACTATTCCATAAAATTATTATATAAACTTTTATTTATTATATTCTCTTCCTTTTCCAAGATCAAACAAGAAAGCAAAGCCCTGAACTCAAAACTAATCTTTGTTATATAACTCCTAGACTCGAATACAAAGATAGATCAAGATGCAAGAACTAAAAGGCAAGGTCATACTAAAAGTTTTATTCTCCTAGATCAAAATATAACCAAAAGGATCGAACTAAATTAAATGATTAAGATAAGTGTGTGATGGTGATATGATACCGGGACACCTCTCCCAAGCTTGTCACAATCCATGGGGAGTGCCCATACCCATATACTCAAGTCTCCTTCTTCAGAGGTTGTGATGATGAAGGTGTGGTAGCATTCTTCTTCTCCAGCTTGCGTCTGAGGCTAAAAGTTTCCTCCCTGAGATTCTCATTCTCATTCTCCATCTCAAGCTTTAATACCTTTTTGCACAATGCTGCCTTGCTTTATAGTAGTAAAACGGATGGGATGAATTGAACCTTAGAGTTGTTTCATCGAGTAGGAAGGCTTGACTTTTCGAATTCCATGTGCATATCTCCAGGCTGAAGGAGTTGAACTTCATCTTCATCGGAGCTATCATCCCATACTTTCTCCATGTCGTGGTCTTCCTCCTCATCTGTAGTCCAACCGTAATGATCTACCTCCCCATAGACCTTGGGGTTTGCGATATAATCAGCGACATAGCTCTCTCCCTTCGAATCTTGAGACGACATACTCATATCAGCCAGAAAAATAGCTCGAAACAAGAACATAGGATATTGTCGTGATACGGTGGTCAAAACCTTCGGCAGATTATATAATGAAATTTTACCGTAAAAAACAAGTATTTTGGGAGGAAACAGAGTCCAGAGGGCACATGAGGTGGCCACAAGCCAGGGTAGCACGCCCCCTTATGAAGCAACCCACAAACTAAGGTTCAAGCTTCTTCACTCTATCAACCCATCATCTACTTATTACTTCCCAATGCCTTCCCCTATGCCCAAATAATGGTGAAGTGTCATGTACTCGACGTTCACATAACACCATTAGAGTAAAGACAACATATATCTCATCAAAATATCGAACGAATACCAAGACTTCTCCCATGTCCTCACGAACAAACGTAACTACTCACAAAACATGTCCAGGTTCAAGATCAAAGGGGTATTGAATATCATTAAGGATCTGAACATATGATCTTCCACCAAGTAAACCAACTAGCATCAACTACGAGAAGTAATCAACACTACAAGCAGTCTACAGGTACCAATCTATGTTTTTGAGATAGAGATTGAATACAAGAGATGAACTAGTTTTTGAGAGGAGATGATGCTAGTGAAGATGTTGATGAAGATTGACCCTCCCTCGATGAGAGGATTGTTGGTGATGATGATGGCATCGATTTCCCCCTACCGGAGGGAAGTTTCCCCGGCAGAACAGCTCTGCCGGAGCCGTAGATTGCTTCTGCCCAGGTTCCGCCTCAAGACGGTGGCGCTTCATCCCGAAACTCTCTCCTGATTTTTTTCCAGGTCAAAAGTCATCATATAGCGGAAGAGGGGGACCGCAGACCTGTTAGGGGGACCACAAGCCCTGGGGTAGGGCGAACCCCTGGCTTGCGGCCACCTGGTGGGTCCCCCTCTGATATTTCTTCACCCAATATTTTTTATATATTCCAAAATAATTCTCCATGAATTTTCTGGACATTTGCAGTTGTGCATAATGGGTCTCTCAGATTTACTCCTTTCCGGTCCAGAATTCTAGCTGCCGGCATTCTCCTTCTTCATGTAAATCTTGTGAAATAAGGGAGAAAAGGCATAAGTATTGAAGCATCATGTGTAATAACATCTCATAATGCAATAAATATCAATATAAAAGCATGATGCAAAATGGATGTATTAGTTATTCATGGAGAGTATGTTGATTGAATGAGGAACATTTCCAGGCATTAGGTGGAGATTTCAAGTACCATAAAGAATGCCGAAAAATTAGTGGAATATTCCACACATTTCTGCCTCAAATCCACTAGCTCAAAGATTTGGCCCATGCGTTCAGAAGATATGCAACACATTGCAAATAACCAGTCAGATTCATTTGTTAACTATAGAGGTGTCACACAATGCTGCACTCCTGCAAAAGTACACCTAAAAGTGTGAAGGTACCAACAAAATCACTCCACTAGCCATTCAATGCAACAAGGGAGAAGTATGACAAAATACATAAGGATTCGGCTGCTCGGAAGCGAGGATATCAAGACCTCTGAATCAGTCAACGCAAGTCAACTTCATATTGACAAACACCTAATGGGTTGTATAAAGCCAATGGATGGGCAACCTCCGCCAACCCAGGTCATAGTGCACACAATGACTGGGACATCTGAATACCTAACTCAATCGCATTGGGAAACTGCGAGCAGTCACCATGCGGACGATAATTCAATCAGCTTTGTTGATATACAAATTTAGGAGAAACATATAACCAGAAGTCTACAATCTCGACATACATTTCTCAATTAGATTGCAGAAAACTTTCAAATGATTCAGATCCAAATACCATGGCCACGTAAAAGTGTGAACAACACTCGGACTGAACTCAAGAAAAGTGTGAACAATGCCTGCTGGAAGATTCGATGAACCTCATATTCCTGTAACTGCATTTTCTCAACAGTGTAGTCCAATAGCTTACCATTCTTGCAATATTCTATCAAACAAAATATATCTCGAGGTGTCTCAACCTCAAAAACCCGGATGATAGGATGGTGAGTGAAGTCAACGGACAACATCAATATCTTGATTTCTCTATTTGCTAGAAACAAGATATGAGAAAACAGTAGAAGTAAAGTGTTAGAGATCGAGTCTATGAAGAAATTGGAGATGTAAGTTCTACTAACTCGAAGCAATGACACGAGGTGAACTTTCTTCTTAATCAAAGACGAATGTATTCTAACCTAATATACATTATCTCGACTAATTGATAAAGCGGGAATCATGAACACACCCACAAGTCTGACCAACACTCTGAAAGCAGATGACTCGAAATTCTGAACAAGCAAGTTAAATGCATCCTACACTATTGTGCCAGGAAAAGGAGGCATACCTTTCTCTTCCATTTCCATAGTTTTTATTTTACGACCGTTCAGAATCTTTATAGAAACTTTGTGTCCTGTAAGCTTATGCTCTGCAATCATCACTTTTCCAAATGTGCCTACATCTAATGTTTTGCCCAGATTGTAGCTCTTCAACTCTTTAGAATGTCCACCCCTCTAGTGTTCCCAACTGTTTTCACTATGCCAAAACAAGGGAGATAATATTTGTGATTATTAAACATATTTATAGTTCAGAACAAGTTGATCGAAACTGGTGAAATATGACTTACACTGAATATGCTGATCATGAATAACATGAAATATTTACATCATGTCACTGCTTAAATACCGGCCTTGAGGGTGAAATGAGTGGGCTAGGCATAAATGACCACTATGGGACATCACTGGCGATTCAAGTGTGGCTCAATTAGAGGTCAACGAAATGGAGTTCCCTTCTCAAATAGGGTGTGGCACAACATATTCGATTGCTGCAATTTGGCTCAGTGAGATGATCGGCAACCAAGATGTACTATCTTGTACGGATCAAGTAGGATCATAATATATTAGCATAAAAATGCTTGCACGCGCAACACGAATGACTATAGGCCTTTTCTAATATGTAATGTATCAGATCTGGCAACGATGGTTGGGGTAAAAACTACCGATAATACTCGCTCATACGTTGGATGCCTGGCCCTGGTGCGAAGAGACATATGACACATAAAATTCTAGGTAGTGTGTTAACACGCAAAGTATTCTTGAAAAGGTTCACAGATTCGTACGGGGATCTGTAGCAAAGATCCCAATTGGAGGGAAGAAACAAGAAGGGAGGGCACCAAAATCCCAACAACCACAAGTAGAGCAGCACACAAACTTGACTAATAAATTTCTCACTCGAGCCAAAAATAGAATTGACAAGCAGCACTCCCAAAAAACTAAAATTTAAGAGGACGCGCGAACCGACCCAGCTCTCTACCAGGCTAAGCAAGCAATAACGACGCGGAAACACTAAACTCCGGCATGAATTGCAGGACAAATGAGCAGTGCTATTACCCTAATTACCTGACCAAATCTTGTGGTCAATCAACCGCTCGGACACAAGTTTTGGGGTTGCTCTACCTCCAATGGTGGGAGGGAAGGTGTGCTTTAGGCTTTAGATGAGATAGAGCTGCTTAGATGGGGGTGGCGTGTAAGCAGGGAAAGGTAAAGGTGAGCATTAGCGTCAGCATTGCGCTTACCTATGTGAGCATGTTGTTTTCCTCTTTCTCCTATGTCGTTTCCCGGCCCCCGCCAATTTTTCTCTCCTTCCTTTTGCAATGCTTTGCATGTGTCGATTGACTCATCCGTCCGTTGTTGGTTCATTTGGATGGTATGGGAATAGGATGGACAGCAGAGACGCTTTTCGGTCGCAGTAACAAGGTGTCAATGCAAAATATGCATGCTGTACGACCAGCATTGGAGGTGGGTGGGATTAAGTGGAACGCCATTGTTGTCGTGCGTGAAGAAGACGTTGGCTATACTGGGTGCATACGCATATTGGACTGTTTTCTCAAAATTTGTTTTGTTTTTTCGTAGTAACACAACGCTAACTAAAAAATCATCAAAAAACTCAAAAATTCACTACGTCTGCACAGGTCACGATCTTGATGTCTTGTTATTAATTTTCGCGTGTCACACCTAGAATCGGAAACATTTCCCTATGATAGGTGGTTAAAACTTTAGCATGTCGCATCACGCCATGTTATACCTACCAATGCCAGGGAACCACATGTCCTTGTGGACCCACGCACATCCCTTCTTTCTCACCTTCTGTTTCCATTCCGTCGCGAGGGGCGGATTAAAGAGGAATGGGAAATGTTTCCCTTCAACCGACCGGCCAAAACTTCATTGTGTCTCATCATGTGATGTTATACCTACCAATGCCAGGGCGCCACATGTCCTTGCGGGCCCACACACATCCTTTCTTTCTCTCCTTCCATTTCCAATCTGTTGCCACAGATGGATTCAAGGGTAATGGCTCACATTTCTCTACGACATACCGACCAAAACTTCAGTTTGTCACGTCTGGCCACGTTGTACTTACCAATGCCAGGGTGCTACATGTCTTGCGGGTCCCACCACATTCCTTCTTTCTCTCCTTCCATTTCCATTCTATCGCCATTGACGGATTCAACAGGAATGGGAAACGTGTCCCTCTGACCAATTGGCCAAACCTTCAGAGCTTCGCGTCACGCCTAATTATACCTACCAATGTCAGGGTGCCACATATCCTTACGGGCCCACACACATGCCTTCTGTTACACTAGTTGGGCATGTAGTTGTTGAACATTATCCCGGCCCTCACCATCTTTCCTTGAAGACCTTAGTACCTCGAGATAATTGGTGTCATCTCTGTGCCCTCCATTGATGAAATGTTCATGTGATTCACAGAGCTCGCGTGCACCATGAATGTGCCCTTCTTCCGCAAATGGTCCTTACAGACCTCCTATGCGTGCTCTAGTCGTAGATGTTCTAGGTCCTTCCTAGAGTGGAGGTGGCTGTGAAATCTATATGCAAGCTCCACCGCCTCCCAGTGGACCCGGACATCACGCCCACGTCCCTCCACTCGCCAATGGACGTCGTGCTTGATTAGGTCTGCCATGCAGCCCATGGTGTGCGTGATGATGGAGAAGGATATAGACCACAAAAATTCCAGGATGTTTATGAAGTTGAGCAACACACAGTTTTGCTATGACATCGTGATCAACTTCATAGAGTCCATGCCAGTGGTCCATGGTGGAACTACAAGCAGTGGAGCTGGTGTCGGAGAAAACACAAAGAGATAGGCAGATGCCTCTCGCTCACATTAAGATAACATATATTGGCATGTTATCAGGAATGGATGTAAGTCTCGGGTTCCATGTACAAGGAACTAGACCCAGAAAAGTATACCGCGGTCGAGTCCCTTCCATGTGTACCAAACACAAGTTGCATATATCGGTGTCACATTGACATGTCAACTTTAACAACAGGTAGTGTACACACTATAGGATTTTGTGGGGGAAAGTGATGAAGGTTTCAAAGAGTTGCATCACAAGGACAAAAGGGAGGAAGAAAGTAATTGCTAGTTATATTGCATAGATATAGTTGCTATTTCATATGTGGACATTTGGAAACTTTATTTATCTCTGGTCTAAATGATGTGGTTGGTAGTTTGAGAAGGTAATAAACTATTACTATATCGGTTCTTGAGATATTTATTTAGTTTACACGATAAAGCTGGTTGAGGAAAGTATTGTTTTATTAAAAGTGTTTTTCCCATTTACGTCAGTAACTCGCGCATCCCTTGAACGTGCCCTTCCCCTTCCAGAGGGACCTCAATGATAGCCTGAACGTGCTTCAGAAATAGATATTATAAGTCCTCCCCCGAGAGATGGTGGTTTTGAACTCCATCTACTAGTCTCCTAGTGCACCCGTACAGCGTGTCCACATGCCTCCTCTCGTCAATTAACCCTGCCCTTAGCTAGATCACCGCCATGCATCCCATGGTGTTCACAATCATGGAGCAGGGGAGATACCACAAAAATTCATGGTTGATGGAGTAGTTTAGAAACACACTCTTCTACTATGGTGGCATGCTCAACTAGATGGAGGCTATGTCGGTGATCCATGCTAGCACAATAGGAAACAAGATCGGCAACGCGCCTTGGCGCGAGGGTGCCTGTCCGAACGTTTTGGTCGAACGTGTAATGTTAAGTTATTAGTAACTCAATTGCTATTAGTAGCCACTATATAACCAAGAGATCAGAATGTTCAAAGCACACATGCTGCCCAAACCATATACAAAGACAGGCAATAGTAGAAACCTGATATCACAAATGATAATATCCTTTGTAGGTACAACTTTCTTCCATGTTTGTGGCTGGAACATGTGTACATCAGAAACTTTAACTACAGTATGGTAAACATCTCCACGACCAAGCAAGAAATCAGAAATAGAACAGCGGGCATCTTAAGTAAAGCAAGCACCAGCCAATTACATATAAGTCTGTATTAATCTTCAGCACTGTCTAGGACGACGAGGGTACATAGGGTAGCATACAGACTGCAACATCTGCTTGTCCTTCAACAACATCACAACATTAACTAACCACGTGGGTCAAACACATAAATAAATAAATGTCAGACAATAGGGCGCAACAGAATCGGAGCTAGCAGAGACACGGGAAACTGCCTTAGAACATCCAAAGAGACGCCCCCATAGCGAGACATCATTACTTCGTGCATCCACAAACAAAAGGATAGGGTCCTGCATATATATATATATATATATATATATATATATATATATATATATATATATATTTGCAAGCCCAGATCAGCAGGATGCCCATCATAGGAGTCATTTCCGATGCATAATCAGGTTCATGATATTTAAATAGTGGTAATGGTAGACTTTGCATAACATGACAACGCATCATATCTCATAATTGGAATACATTATATTACTGAACAAAGTAACTGAGGTGACCAATTGGAATACTCCCATTTAGGTGACCACATTCCATAGTTTAAATTCAAAAATGAGGCTTTTCCCTAAAGCATACACTCAGATAGGGTGCAATGAAAAAGAATCTGGATGAAACACAGGGGCATACCTTCGATGTTTCATTGCACAACTCAATGGAGACATTATTATCTTATGGACCTTGTTAAAATCGACGATCTTATTAGTTGCAACTATAATTATATGAAACTGGTGCCTGCAACAAAAAATGACAAACCATGATGGATCAGAAATGAATTAAGCAGCTAGTTGCAGCAGACATACCCAACTTCTCACCTCTGTCTTGCCTCCACCGAGCAGTTAGAACTTTTTTCTTCATTTATCAATACACATAGTGACACACCAACGCCTTGACTATGCTCTAGCTATCACAATGATTTACAAAATTCTAGATTTGTATTCAAACAAATGAACTATATAATGAGTCACGATATGTGGGTGAGCCTTGCTTCTGTTCGTTTGTAATTATAGGGGGCATGCTAGGTTTGGAGTCTAGCTTCTCTTTGTGTGTAAAGATAGTGTGTCAAGAGATCCTTGCTTTTGTTCGGTTACAACTTCAGCAAGCCTTCTATAGAGAAAGTTTAATGAAAACACTTAGATAGCAAGTAAGCCATGTGAGATTAAAAAAAGCACGGACACCAGCAGGAGAATTGAAATATTCCAGTTTCATAAAATGCATCTCCTTTGTACCTCTTATGATTAGAGGAAAGGCCATAAATGGAAGAACCCAGAGTTAGCATAAATTTCATACCCACATATAATGGCAGGCTGGCAACAGTAGGGCGCTTTCATTGTATAAATACACAAAATTATACAGAACTAAAATCAACATCATCTCTTTGTACTTCATATGATTAGAAGAAAGGCCATAAGGGAAGAACCTAAAGTTACCATAGAATTTATACATACATGTAATTACAGCAGCAGGGTGCTATGCTATTGGTGGTATCCTTTTTATATATATCCTCACTGGTTAGCTGACATAAGAAAAGGAAAAGATCAGAAGGGTATAACAGTTATGAAGCTATACCAGTTATTAAACAATGTGTCAGGCTCACAGGAAAAAATTCAGCGAGTTTTCCTAGGAGTAATACAAAGAAAAACCTGAAACTGAAAATATACACTCATAAGAGTGGCCGAAGTAAATTCTCTGCATAGCACAGCGAATGCAATTTCATAAGAGGTAGCAAAACCATGTAATACAAATAGTCTGTGTTTCTTTGGGATGTATAGAGCAAAACAATTCAATAACCCAAGGGGAATATTATGTTGCAGTGAATATATCAAGCTGAGTTATAATGCATAAAAGGATGACAGCAGACAATAGTGAGATAAGAAGGTAAACAGGGTTTGCCGGGCACTAATTATGTTGTAGCACAAAATACTAATAAATAGTAACTCTAAAGATCCACTAGGAGCTGGGGAAGGAACTGTAAATAGCATACGTCAGCAGATTAAGCAAAGAGGCACTGTGATTATACAGAGAGACTCCAACACCAAACAATTAGAGGGCGACATCAATCACATACATGGGATGGAGGAAGAGAGCATAGACCATACTTCAAGCATGTCATCAGAGAACTAACCATCTGGATAGGACATGAAAATGCAACGTTTCCTATTATTTGCTTTCATAGAAACCATCGACACCAGCAGCTCAAAGATCTACTTCTACATAACAAATTCAGACAATAATTAAAAATGATCACCATGGTTACACATTTCCTATTATTTACTTTCAAAGTGTAACACCATATTGACCAAGGCTAAGGTAAAAGCAGGAAAGCTTAAAACTGATCACCGCAATTACACAAAAATTCCTTCTACAGGGAACCAAATATAGCTAAATGTATGATAATTATTTGTTATTATATATTTAATCAGCAAAGTCTTGAGAGAGAGGGGGTCTGACCTATTGAAGGGGCCACAGGAGCAAGGGGTGAGGAGATGCTCGGCAGCGGCACCGCTAGCCTACAACACCTCAAAGGCTGAAGCCGACCAGCTGGACTCCTGATGCTCACCCGCCCGCACTTGGTCCTCTTGCCTGTGACACTGTATAGCAAAAACACATAAAGTTGGTCACACCGAGCTTAGAGCAAGTTTCTTGTTGCAAAATAAGAGAGCATATTCCTAACACACACAATCGATGCTATTCATTCCCATCCAGTCGTACGTGTATATGTTTTCACTATGCGGTTTGATACACTGATACTTCACCTCCAATTCAAGCATAATCACACTAGTAGAAAACCGGCCTATTGTCCCGGTTCGTAAGGGCCTTTAGTCCCGGTTCCTGAACCGGGACTAAAGGGTCGTTACTAATACCCTCACCCTTTAGTTCCGGTTCAAACCAGAACCGGGACAGATGGGCCTCCACGTGGCCTGTGCGCCGAGCCCAGGCAGGAGGGCCTTTGGTCCCGGTTGATAGCACCAAACGGGACCAATAGGCATCCACGCGTCAGCATTTCTGTGGCTGGGGTTTTTGGTTTTTTTTGAAAGGGGGGAAGGGGGTTTGGAGATTTTGGGGGGTTAATTTAGGTATTTCATATATTGTGTTAGCTAGATAGCTAATTAATATAGAGAAGTGTCCTCTCTTATGTCTGTGCTTGGTCAACGTTACGTACTAAACATACGTATAGAGAAGACTAGGCATATGCTAGCTAGTAACCAAACGAAGGAAACAGAAGATCGTCATGAACATATATGCATACAGAGAGAAGTGATATCGACCACATCTCCTTCTCCGAGAGATTGGTCGAACAACAAGTTCTCGTATATCTATCGTCCGACACTACCGGCTATATATATACAATAATTATCTTTTACAAATATAATCTCTTAAATTACGGACGCATGGTCCACATAGTATTCTCCGTCTTCAGCGATTACGTGGTCAAGAAAGAATGCCGCCAATTCCTCTTGAATTGCTCGCATGCGATCTGGTCCTAGGAGTTCATTCCGCTGCTGAAACATCTAATTTGAAGAAGGGGGTCAATACACACACACACACACACACACACACACACACACACACACACACACATATATATATATATATATATATATATATATATGTATATATATATATATATATGAATGAATGAAACTCAACACAAATGATGGTAATAAACAAAAATTGTGAATATTATTTCTTACGCACTTCATATTGTTTCTCAGAGTACCCGCCCCGCTCACAGGTCGTGTGGCGGATGGACTCGCAGACGTAGTATCCACAGAAATCATTCCCTTGTTCCTGCCACAACCACTTTACAAGAAATAGAGGTCAATTAAACAGATAAGCAAGAATGCCAAATGGTATTGATGAAACTACCGCTTGAATCAATAGCTAGGAGACGCGCGGAACATGGTACTATAGTACTTACTTTCGGGTATCTAAATTCCAGCTCCTTCGGGAGTCCCGGGGAATTTGTGCTGAATTTTCTCCAAACACTGCCAGACAAAAGAAAACAATTACTTGATATCAGGAAATGAACAAATTTGCTGATATGGTGGATAATGATCGATTTAACTTACTTCTTGAGGATTTCAGTCATGTCCGCATACTCCTGGGGATCTTTTCGTCTCGAGTCCAAGACAGTTACTACTCCCTTCTCAAGCCTAATCTCCAGGAGAATATAGTGGTAACTGCGCACGCATGCATAACTCATCAATTACATTACTATAACCTGGACTAATATATAAGGGAAACCGAATATGCACAAGACAACACTCACTTCAAGTTGTAAGGAAAGAGTATTATATTTTTGTGTTCATTTATTTTGAATGATCGTAGCAACCTGGCCTCGGTATCTGCGGCATGATCTTTAACCTGAACTGCATCTATGAGATTTGTGTTAATGAACCCAATATCACCGATTTGTCTTTTCTTCAATTCGGCGATCTTCAATCTGCATAATATAGTGAGGATAATTATAAATACATGCAATGAAAGAGCTGAGCTATGTAGAGAGACTTAATGACAGAAGTAGTAGTACTTACAGACAGTAGCAGGTGACTGTTGCTTTATCGAGGGCCAATTGATTGAAAAACTGATAGAACTTCTCAAATGGAACATGCAACAGTTCAATTCCAACGAGGTCATGCTCCGGTTTAACTCTCATATACAAAGTATTCCTCCCCCCAGACTCTCTGCAGGTTTTCATGTACCAATCATGCAATCTTCGCATCATCGTTGTTAGAGATCTTTCATCTTTGACGAGAGGCTTCCCGTACTCGTATCTGTGTATCTGCACGTCCAGGAAACCATAATCTACATCGTCGGGCAGATAATCGTCAAGATTGGTATAACCGGGCGCCATCCTCGGATCGACGCTAGGCATCTTGAGCGGGGGGCACGATTGCTTTGCTTGTTCGCCGAGCTGGGCAATTTGTTTCCCAGATCCTCGTCGTTCTTTCAGCCTTTGATCACTGACTGTACTTCCCGACCGCGACGCTTCGGCCCATGTCTTTGCAATAATGCGCTCATAGTTGCCTTTCGGTGGAGACTTGGGTGGTTTTGCCAGGGCAGCCAGAGTGCGCTTCACTTTCACCCGATCTAGCTTCTCCTTCGGAGGTGGATTTCTCTTTGCTTTCAACCCTTCAAACCAGTCATCCACCTCGGTTTGCGCGATCCTCGCGTTCTCCTCCGGGGTCCTCTCGTATGGTAACTTCTCTGGAGTCTTTAGAGAAGGACCGAATCTGTATTTGCTCCCGCCTCTGGCTGTACTGCTAGACGCCGGCAGAGCAGACGGAGCGGCAGTCTTCTTGACTTGCTTATGAGGCGGAGGAGAAGGACTACGACACGCCGGAGCAGCTGCCGGTGCGGCGGCGGGTCTCTTCCGCCCTTGCTGATGAGGCGGAGAAGGAGCAGGCTGGCTGCTCAGGCGCGCCGGCGCAGGCGGAGGAGGGGGAGTGCCGCCACGCGCCGGAGAAGGAGCCGGCCGAGGGCCCTGGTCGTCACTCGCCGGAGGAGGCGGTGGAGGAGGCGGAGTGCCCTGACTCGCCGGAGGAGGAGGAGGAGGCGGAGGCGTCCAGTTCGGAAGGTTGATGAGCTCCTTCCGCCATAGGCATGGAGTCTTCAGAGCAGAACCCAGTCGAGTCTCCCCTTCTCCGGTAGGGTGGTCAAGCGAGAGGTCCTCAAATCCCTCCGTTATTTCATCCACCATCACCTTAGCATATCCTTCTGGAATCGGCCGGTAGTGAAAAGTTGCGCCGGGTTCATTAGGAAAAACAGAGCCAACAGCCGCCTTGACCTTCAAATTCATCCATTGCGTCATAAGGTGGCAAATTTGAGCCTCCGTGATAGCATCCACGGGATAGCTGGCAGGAGCCGTCAAGACAAGCTCCGGCTGAAGCAGCTCGGTGGAAGCCACGCTGCTTCTCCGCTGAGATGGCGGGGTAGCTTCAGGGGAAGTTTCGGCAGTTCGGTTGCTGCGATTTGCTTCTCGTTCCTCTATCCCGAGTACCCTTGCTTTAAGCGCCTGCAGTTCGGACTGTTGCACTTGCTTCCTCCTCTCCTGGCTTTTGTAACCGCCTGCGTCCGGAAACCCAACCTTCCACGGAATGGAGCCTGGCGTGCCTCGTGTCCGTCCAGGGTGCTCGGGATTCCCGAGGGCCTTTGTGAGCTCGTCGTTCTCTCTGTCTGGAAGGAACGTCCCTTCCTGCGCTGCTTTGATATAGTACCGAAGCTTCTTCAAGGGAATGTCACGTTGCTCGTCCGTCCAAATGCACTTCCCTGTTATAGGGTCCAAGGTTCCGCCAGCCCCGAAGAACCAAGTCCGGCAACGGTCTGGCCAGCTCATTGTCTCTGGTTTGATCCCTTTTTGAACCAGATCATTCTCAGCCTTGGCCCACTTAGGCCGGGCTACCAGGTAGCCACCTGACCCCGTGCGATGGTGATGCTTCTTCTTCGCAGCATTTTTCTTGTTTGTCTCCGACATCTTCTTACTCTTTTCCGATGTCTTGTGGGCCACAAATGCAGGCCAGTCATCTCTGATCTTCTCATATATGCCCTTGAATTCTGGTGTCTCTTTTTTCTCGACAAACCTATTCAGGTCTTTCTTCCACCTCCTGAATAGGTCTGCCATCCTCTTAAGAGCAAAAGACTTGATTAATTCCTCTTTAACTGGCTTCTCCGGATCATCCTCTGGCGGTAGGGTGAAATTTGTCTTCAGCTCATTCCAAAGATCATTTTTCTGCATATCATTGACGTAAGACACCTCAGGGTCTTCAGTAGCCGGCTTGAACCATTGTTGGATGCTGATCGGGATCTTGTCCCTAACCAGAACCCCGCACTGAGCAACAAATGCCTTCTTTGTTCGGATGGGTTCAGTAGGTTGGGCGTCGGGCGCGATTGCTATGATCTCAAACCTTTCATCCGACCTCAACTTTCTCTTCGGGCCTCGTCTCTTTACCTCAGTTGTGCTCGATCCGGAGGGCTAGAAAAAAGAACAAAGACTTAATTAATATGTGCACATACCAAAACAATGAATGCATCAATTAGCTAGTCAGCACAGGCTTAACTAATATATATACCTGGCCGGACTCGGTTCGGTCACCCGACTCGTTTCGGTCACCGAAGCCGTCCTCACGTTCTTCTTCTTGCACCGGCATTAGGTCACCAGAGCCAGCTTCTTCACCCTCTCCTTCCAGAGTACCATCGGTGTCGTTGAGATACAACGAGACGGCATCACTTTCTTCTGCGATTATGTCCGTCAACAACGCTTCTCTTGCTTCGTCTCGGGCGATAGTGTCCATAGTTTCTACAAATATTTACAACATGGCAATTATTATTCAAACATGACAAATGGATATATTAGTGGCAAACGTAGAACTAGCTAGCAAATCATAGTAAGGAATCATATATATCGGAAACGAGGGTCGTCGAGGGTCGCCGAACCGTAGAGGAAACCCTAAATAGCAAGTATCGTGGGTGTGAGATACAAGTGGCCGTCAGTGTCGGACACTACATCCACGTCCCACAAGTGACGTGGGCGTCGAAGCCCGCGTCACTTGTGGGACGTGGATGTAGTGTCCGACACCGACGGCCACATGTATCTCACACCGACGATACTTGCTATTTAATTAGGGTTTCCTCTACCGCTCGGCGAGCCTCGTTCACGATAAAAAAAGGGGAAGAAGAAGAAAAAAAAGAGGAGAAAAAAAAAGAGGATAAGAAAGAATAGAGGAGACTTCTCCTCTATTCTTTCTTCTCTTTTTTTCTTCTTCTTCCTCTTCTTTTTTTATCGGAAACGAGGGTCGTCGAGGGTCGCCGAACGGTAGAGGAAACCCTAAATAGCAAGTATCGTGGGTGTGAGATACAAGTGGCCGTCGGTGTCGGACACTACATCCAAGTCCCACAAGTGACGTGGGCGTCGAAGCCCGCGTCACTTGTGGGAAGTGGATGTAGTGTCCGACACCGATGGCCACATGTAGCTCACACGGACGATACTTGCTATTTAATTAGGGTTTCCTCTACCGCTCGGCGACCCTCGTTCACGATAAAAAAAGAGGAAGAAGAAGAAAAAAAAAGAGGAGAAGAAAAAAAAAGAGGAGAAGAAAGAATAGAGGAGAAGAACTCTATTCTTTCTTCTCCTCTTTTTTTCTTCTTCTTCCTCTTCTTTTTTTATCGGAAACGAGGGTCGTCGAGGGTCGCCGAACGGTAGAGGAAACCCTAAATAGCAAGTATCGTGGGTGTGAGATACAAGTGGCCGTCGGTGTCGGACACTACATCCACGTCCCACAAGTGACGTGGGCGTCGAAGCCCGCGTCACTTGTGGGACGTGGATGTAGTGTCCGACACCGACGGCCACATGTATCTCACACCGACGATACTTGCTATTTAATTAGGGTTTCCTCTACCGCTCGGCGACCCTCGTTCACGATAAAAAAAGAGGAAGAAGAAGAAAAAAAAAGAGGAGAAGAATAAAAAAGAGGAGAAGAAAGAATAGAGGAGAAGAACTCCTCTATTCTTTCTTCTCCTCTTTTTTTCTTCTTCTTCCTCTTCTTTTTTTATCGGAAACGAGGGTCGTCGAGGGTCGCCGAACGGTAGAGGAAACCCTAAATAGCAAGTATCGTGGGTGTGAGATACAAGTGGCCGTCGGTGTCGGACACTACATCCACGTCCCACAAGTGACGTGGGCGTCGAAGCCCGCGTCACTTGTGAGAAGTGGATGTAGTGTCCGACACCGACGGCCACATGTATCTCACACGGACGATACTTGCTATTTAATTAGGGTTTCCTCTACCGCTCGACGACCCTCGTTCACGATAAAAAAAGAGGAAGAAGAAGAAAAAAAGAGGAGAAGAAAAAAAAGAGGAGAAGAAAGAATAGAGGAGAAGAACTCCTCTATTCTTTCTTCTCCTCTTTTTTTCTTCTTCTTCCTCTTCTTTTTTTATCCTTTTCTTCGTGTCATGTTCGACGACCCTCGTTCCTGATAAAAATTAAGAAGAAGAAGAAAAAAAGGAGAAGGAAAAAAAGGAGAAGAAGCTCCTCTATTCCTTCTTCTTCTCCTCTTTTTTTTCTTCTTCTTCCTTTTCTTCCTCTCCTTCTTCTTCTCCTTCTTTCTCTACTTATTTTCCTTTTCTTCCTCTCCACTATCCTTCTTTTTCTAAAATTGTAACTTTTGCATATATAAAACTTTTCTAAAATTGTAACTTTCTATATATGAACAAAAAACTTTCTATGAACAAAGAACTTTCTATCAACAAAAAACTTTTCTAAAATTGTAACTTTTGCATATATAAAACTTTTCTATTTTCTTTTCCTCTCCTCTTCTTCTTTCCTATCCATCTTTTTCTAAAACTTTTGCATATATATTTAGCAAATTCTAGCCACATACATCAGATACACATATACATTATAGCCACATACACACATACATCACATATGAACAAAAAAATAAACTAATTAAAACAAAAAAAACATATTGCAACATATGAAAAAAAACATGGTGGCGCCGGCGGGGCAGAGGGGCATGGCAGCAGGTGCTCACAGAGGGGAGCGGCGCCGGCGTCGGGGCAGATGGCGTCGAGGGCGGCGGCGACGGCGTCGGGGCGGTGCGGGGCAGCGACGGCGTCGGGGTGACGCGGGGCGCGGGCGGCGACGGGGCGACGACGACGGGCGCGGGCGACGGCGACGAGGAGCAGGGCGTCGGGCATATGGCGTCGAGGGCGGCGGCGACGGCGTCGGGGCGACGCAGGGCGCGGGCGGCGATGGGGCGACGACGACGGGCGCGGGCGACGACGACGAGGAGAAGGGCGTCGGGGCAGATGGCGCCGAGGGCGGCGGCGACGGCGTCGGGGTGACGCGGGGCGCGGGCGGCGACGGGGCGACGACGACGAGGAGCCGGGCGTCGGGGCAGAGGGTGGTTCGGCGGTGGGGAGAATGAGGAACTGAATGAAAATTTTGACAAGTGTTGTATATATAGCCAGGCCTTTGGTCCCGGTTCGTGGCACCAACCGGGACTAATGCACCCCTTTAGTCCCGGTTGGTGCCACCAACCGGGACCAAAGTCCTCTCACTACAAGGAAACTCCCTATAAAGCAACATATATTCTACAGTTAAATATACCACCATATCTCTATCTGATTTGTATTTGTAGTCTACAAACAAGACATCCTAATTATTTGTTCAAACATACTACTGTCTTGTTTTCTCTGCCGTGTCTTCTCCTTTTCTTAATAGTGTCACTGCCTTTGATTTATCTGCTCAGATGTGCTAGTTAGAGTTTGATCTGGATATATACTAGCTATTTTATTAGGAGTTGGTGGTAAATATGAACTAATGCTTGATCCACCCTGCTGTCATCGCTGCAGTGCATGCAAAATCATTGGGTCGGTACTGGGAGTACCTCATTTATGATGGATCTTATGCTTCAAAGCTTCTTTTTATTGTCTAATATGTTTTATTTGTACTAATTTGGTAAATTTAATTTATCTTTTGGCTTAATATGTCCTAGGTATTGATATAGTAATATTTTGTTACTTGATTAATGGTTTAACACACTGCTTCTCTATCTTCCAGTAGGTGCCTCAGAATTCTGCAGTTTATCATACCATACTGCTACTCGAATAAAAATGTCTATCTTTGTGTTCTATATTGAAGGTATCATATGAAGTTTAATTATTTTAAGCGTTCATCACCAAAACTACTTTGTTTGTAGTGAAAGACTTCAAGAATTTCATAGATGTTGCACATCATGAGATTAACATGTAGAAGAATGTATTCATAACCATAAAGTAGAGGAAAAGATGCAAACACGACATGTCTTGGCCTCTCAACATTTTGTGTTATATGTCATGTTTCTATTGATTATTTTGCTTGACATGATTTTGCCCATGGTAACTTTTATTTTCTCTAATAGGCAGGAAAGAAAGTATTTTTAACGAGCCTAAAAAATCATAACAGAAACGTAGCTCTTGCTACATTTGTAGGTTGTGATCCTCAATTTGAACTTGATGGTGCTGAAATTAATAATGAATTCTGGGTAGTGCATGTCGAGATGGCACTTGTGAAAACTGAAGATTGGGTACAGAGTCGCAAAAACTGCAACTCTTGGTAATGCAGATTTGGTTGTGCATGTCAACCGTTGTAACTTGTAAGTGACTAATATCCTGCCTCTATCAGTACTTGCATCATGTCAATGCATTGTGTGTTAACAGTTCATTTTTGTTTGTTTGTAGATTCAAAAGATAAATGGACGATTCTATGGGTGTGTGTGGCAAGTATACTACAACGATGTTGATGGTCCTGGTCACGATGATGAAGACGGATGGTTTCAGTTTTAGTTAAGCTGTAGGGATCATGTTCCTGTTGGATGATGTTCGTCGATTGTGTTTTAGTTAAGTTGTAGGGATGTTGATGGATGCTTTCAGTTTAAGTCAAGAAAACATTTAAATTGTATATCCATTTGGATGATTTCCCTTGTGTAATATCCCCTATTATAATCCAACAATTTTATCTAATATATGATTCTTCCTCCCGCGAGTATATTCTCTTGTTTTTCTTTACTGGAAATTCATAGTTATCACCATTATGTGAGACACTAATTTAATTCCTAGCAATATGTATAAAAAATAATATTATTCACATTATAAATGAACCAACACTTGAAGCGTTGCAAATCCTCCGTTGCCAAGCTCTGGGATTTTGTTCCCTATACAATAATCACCAACGCATAGAAGTGTTGCACGAGTCTATTTTATGTGTTGTATTCTTGCAACAGTCCTTTTTACCAACGATAATATAAGCGTTGCATTATGCGCTAGCAACACCGGATAAGGCAACGCATCCTAAACCGTTGGTAAAGATACTAACAACGGATATATGGACTTCTAGATACGGAAAAATGCGTTGCTATAGGGGGGTTCCTGTTGTAGTGTCTTTTCAGCAGATCAAAGGGCGGGAAGCGGCGGCCTTTGGTCCCGGTTTGTGGCACCAACCGGGACTAAAGGGGGGCATTAGTCCCGGTTTGTGCCACGAACCGGGACTAATGCCACCCTTTGGTCCCGGTTCGTCCCACCAACCGGGACCAATGGCCTTGTGCTGCCCCGCGCCCAAATGTTTAGTCCCACCTCGCTAGTTGAGAGGGAGCCGCACCTGTTTATAAGGTGCGGTGCGCCTTCCCTCTCGAGCTCCTCTCTAAAGCAGGCTTTCGGGCCTAACCGTTCAATGTGTGCCTGTGGGCCTACTGGGCCTCCCACGGGCCTGAATCCTGGCCCATGGTAGGGTTTCTAGTCGTATTCAGGCCGTGGGCCCCAGTAGGTGGCATTTTTTTTGTTTTTTTTGTTTCTACTTAGAACTAAATACTTATAGTTTTGTAGTGATTTCTTTTTTATTTTAGGTCACAAAAATTATAAACTTTCTGTTAGTGCCATTAGTTTTCAAATTTGAATAGTTAAAATTTGAATTCTTTGAAATTTGTGTGAATCACAAGTTTGTGATTAACTTTAATAAAAAAAATTAACGTAGATGCACCTACTCGTCTGTTTTCAAATGAACTCTAAAATACTTGGCATAACATACTCGTCTGTTACAAATTTGGCATGATATCATCATAATAGTTGCGGAACAAAGTCTTCACTTTTTCTTCGCTTGTGTCATTTGCTTATTGCGCCGTAACCATGGATAATCTTCAGCGTTTATCAGGATGCTTGGGTCAGCCTTGACATTGAAGGGAGGAATTTCATGAAACCTTTCATAATCTTCAGACATGTCTGTCTTGCCATCCACTCCCAGGATATCCCTTTTTCCTGAAAGAACTATGTGGCGCTTTGGCTCATCGTATGATGTATCCGTTTCCTTATCTTTTCTTTTTCTCGGTCTGGTAGACATGTCCTTCACATAGATAACCTGTGCCACATCATTGGCTAGGACGAACGGTTCATCAGTGTACCCAAGATTTTTCAGATCCACTGTTGTCATTCCGTACAGTGGGTCTACATGTACCCCGCCTCCTGACAGATTGACCCATTTGCACTTAAACAAAGGGACCTTAAAATCTTGTCCGTAGTCAAGTTCCCATATGTCCACTATGTAACCATAATATGTGTCCTTTCCCTTCTCGGTTGTTGCATCAAAGCGGACACCGCTGTTTTGGTTGGTGCTCTTCTGATGTTGGTCAATCGTGTAAAATGTATTTCCATTTATCTCGTATCCTTTGTAAACCAATACAGTCAAAGATGGTCCCCTGGACAACAAGTACAACTCATCACAAACAATGTTGTCACCTCTGAGACGTGCTTCCAACCAACTGCTGAAAGTCCTGATGTGTTCACATGTAATCCAGTCGTCGCACTGCTCCGGGTGTTTGGAGCGCAGACTGTTCTTGTGTTCATCGACATACGGGGTCACCAAGGTAGAGTTCTGTAGAACTGTGTAGTGTGCTTGAGACCAAGAATGCCCGTCCCTGCATATTATTGAGTCCGCTCCTAGCGTGTCTTTTCCAGTCAGTCTCCCCTCATACCGTGATTTAGGGAGACCTATCTTCTTAAGGCCAGGAATGAAGTCAACACAAAACCCGATGACATCCTCTGTTTGATGGCCCATGGAGATGCTTCCTTCTGGCCTAGCGCGGTTACGGAGATATTTCTTTAGGACTCCCATGAACCTCTCAAAGGGGAACATATTGTGTAGAAATACGGGCCCCAGAACGACAATCTCGTCGACTAGATGAACTAGGACATGCGTCATGATATTGAAGAAGGATGGTGGGAACACCAGCTCGAAACTGACAAGACATTGCGCCACATCACTCCTTAGCCTTGGTACCATTTCTGGATCGATCACCTTCTGAGAGATTGCATTGAGAAATGCACATAGCTTCACAATGGCTAATCGGACGTTTTCCGGTAGAAGCCCCCTCAATGCAACCGGAAGCAGTTGCGTCATAATCACGTGGCAGTCATGAGACTTTAGGTTCTGGAACTTTTTCTCTGGAATATTTATTATTCCCTTTATATTCGACGAGAAGCCAGTCGGGACCTTCATACTGAGCAGGCATTCAAAGAAGATTTCTTTCTCATCTTTCGTAAGAGCGTAGCTGGCAGGACCTTCATACTGCTTCGGAGGCATGCCGTCTTTTTGGTGCAAACGTTGGAGGTCCTCCCGTGCCTCGGGTGTATCTTTTGTCTTTCCATACACGCCCAAGAAGCCTAGCAGGTTCACGCAAAGGTTCTTCGTCACGTGCATCACGTCGATTGAAGAGCGGACCTCTAGGTCTTTCCAGTAGGGTAGGTCCCAAAATATAGATTTCTTCTTCCACATGGGTGCGTGTCCCTCAGCGTCATTCGGAACAGCTAGTGCGCCGTCACGCTTTCCAAAGATTACGTGTAAATCATTGACCATAGCAAGTACGTGACCACCGGTACGCATGGCGGGCTTCTTCCGGTGATCTGCCTCGCCTTTGAAATGCTTGCCTTTCTTTCGACATTGATGGTTGGTCGGAAGAAATCGACGATGGCCCAAGTACACATTCTTCCTGCATTTGTCCAGGTATATACTTTCAGTGTCATGTAAACAGTGTGTGCATGCGTGGTATCCTTTGTTTGTCTGTCCTGAAAGGTTACTGAGAGCGGGCCAATCGTTGATGGTCACGAACAGCAACACCTTTAGGTTAAATTCCTCCTGTCCGTGCTCATCCCACGTACGTACACCATTTCCATTCCACAGCTGTAAAAGTTCTTCAACTAATGGCCTTAGGTACACATCAATGCCGTTGCCGGGTTGCTTAGGGCCTTGGATGAGAATTGGCATCATAATGAACTTCCGCTTCATGCACATCCAAGGAGGAAGGTTATACATACATAGAGTGACCGGCCAGGTGTTGTGATTGCTGCTCTGCTCCCCGAAAGGATTAATGCCATCCGCGCTTAAAGCAAACCATACGTTCCTTGGGTCCTTTGCAAACTCATCCCAGTACTTTCTCATGATTTTTCTCCATTGCGACCCGTCAGCGGGTGCTCTCAACTTCCCGTCTTTCTTACGGTCCTCACTGTGCCATCGCATCGACTTGGCATGCTCTCCGTTTCTGACCAGACGTTTCAACCGTGGTATTATAGGAGCATACCACATCACCTTCGCAGGAACCCTCTTCCTGCGGGGATCGCCGTGAACATCACCAAGGTCATCTCGTCTGATCTTATACCGCAATGCACCGCATACCGGGCATGCGTTCAGCTCCTTGTATGCACCGCGGTATAGGATGCAGTCATTAGGGCATGCATGTATCTTCTCCACCTCCAATCCTAGAGGGCATACGACCTTCTTTGCTGCGTATGTACTGTCGGGCAATTCGTTATCCTTTGGAAGCTTCTTCTTCAATATTTTCAATAGCTTCTCAAATCCTTTGTCAGGCACAACATTCTCCGCCTTCCACTGCAGCAATTCCAGTATGGTACCGAGCTTTGTGTTGCCATCTTCGCAATTGGGGTACAACCCTTTTTTGTGATCCTCTAACATGCGATCGAACTTCTTCTTCTCCTTTTGACTTTCGCATTGCGTCCTTGCATCGACAATGACACGACGGAGATCACCATCATCGTGCACATCGTCTGGTTCCTCTTGATCTTCAGCACCTTCACTCGTTGCAGCATCATTGGGCACATCGTCTGGTTCCTCTTGATCTTCACCAGCTCCCCCCGTTGCAGCATCACGGTATTCAGGGGGCACGTAGTTGTCATCGTACTCTTCTTCTTCGTCGTCTTCCATCATAACCCCTATTTCTCCGTGCCTCGTCCAAACATTATAGTGTGGCATGAAACCCTTGTAAAGCAGGTGGGTGTGAAGGATTTTCCGGTCAGAGTAAGACTTCGTATTCCCACAATCAGGGCATGGACAACACATAAAACCATTCTGCTTGTTTGCCTGAGCCGCATCGAGAAACTCATGCACACCCTTTAATGTACTCGGAGGTGTGTCTGCCACCGTACATCCATTGCTGGTTCATCTACGTGCATTATATATAATTAAGTGTCCAAATTAATAGAAGTTCATCATCACATGCATTAAAAGCAAAGTACATACATACTTCTCATCTAACAACATATAGCTCTCCAGAGCATCTAATTAATTAAACCATGCATTAATTAAAACAAAGGCGATCATAATCGCAACCAAGGTAACAATTGATCCAATGGCATAATGATACCAAGCCTCGGTATGAATGGCATATTTTCTAATTTTTCTAATCTTCAAGCGCATTGCATCCATCTTGATCTTGTGATCATCGACGACATCCGCAACATGCAACTCCAATATCATCTTCTCCTCCTCAATTTTTTTTATTTTTTCCTTCAAGAAATTGTTTTCTTCTTCAACTAAATTTAACCTCTCGACAATAGGGTCGGTTGGAATTTCCGGTTCACATACATCCTAGATAAATATAATCTATGTCACGTTGGTCCGCATAATTATCATAAACAATAAATGAACCAATAGTTATAAAGATTAATATATATACCACATCCGAATCATAGACAGGACGAGGGCCGACGGGGGCGGATACCAAAACCATCGCACTATATAAGATGCAATAATAAAAGTAAGAAAATGATACAAGTATCTATCTAAACATACAATTAAGAATATTTTTCCTTTCAGAAAGAAGATAAGATCAAGAGGCTCACCACGGCGGTGTCGGTGATGAGATCGGCGCGGGTGATCGACGGCAGTGAAGACAGGGGTGGGGCGTGATGGACCGCTAAATCTAGACAAATATCGAGGAAAATGGAGCTTTGAGGTCGAGCTTCGAGAGGAGAAAGCTTAACTAGTGTGGCTCGGGCATTTCATCGAACACCTCATGTGCATAGGAGGTGAGCTAGAGCACCTAAAGCCCCTCCTCTCGCCGGCCCAGAAAAACAGAGCACTGAGTGCTCTGCTCCGGCGCGAGGGGTATATATAGGCTGCACCACTGGTCCCGGTTCGTGCCATGAACCGGGACTAAATGGGTACCTTTGGTCCCGGTTCATGCCACCAACCGGGACCAATGGTGGTGGGCCAGGAGCGAGGCCCATTGGTCCCGGTTCGTCCCACCAACCGGGACCAAAAGGTCCAGACGAACCGGGACCAATGGCCCACGTGGCCCGGCCGGCCCCCTGGGCTCACGAACTGGGTCCAATGCCCCCATTGGTCCCGGTTCTAGATTGAACCGGGACTAATGGGCTAACCCACCCTGGACCATTGCCCCCTTTTCTACTAGTGTCATATGACAAATGGTATAGTGAAACTGAGTTTGATTTTCCAAAGCTTGGAGCCTTAAATATTTGAATAAGAGAACATAAAAAAAACAACTTCACTGAGTTAATTAATATGTGTACATACCAAAACAATGAATGCATCAATTAGGTAGTCAGCACAGGCTTAACTAATATATATACCTGGCCGGACTCGGTTCGGTCACCGGAGCCGTCCCCACGGTCTCCTTCTTGAACCGGCATTGGGTCACCGGAGCCATCATAATCATAGCCAGCTGCTTCTTCACCCTCTCCTTCCAGACCATCGGTGTCGTTGAGAAACAACGAGCAGACGACATCACTTCCTTGTGCGATTATGTCCCCCAACAACGCTTCTTGTGCTTCATCTCGGGGGGTGTCCATAGTGTCTACAAATATTTACAACATGGCAATTATTATTCAAATATGAGAGATGGATATATTAGTGGCAAACGTAGAACTAGCTAGCTAATCACAGTAAGGAGTCATATTAATTAGTGGCCTCGACGCTGCTTCTCTAGGGTTTCGGGTGGCCTCGACAACGCTTCAAGGGTTAGGGGTGGCCTCGAGAACGCTTCAAGGAGGGGGTAATATCGACAACGACGAGATACATACACGGGAAAATAATGTTATCGGGGAGGGGGTATATCGACCCCCCCCCACGTGTTGAAGTTATCAGGGAGGGGGTATATCGACCCCCCACATGTTGAAGTTATCGGGGAGGGGGTATATCGACCCCCCACGTATTGAAGTTATCGGGGGGGGGGGGGGGTATATCGACCCCCCCTTGTGTTGAAGTTATCGGGAGGGGGTATATCGACCCCCCCACGTGTTGAAGTTATCGGGAGTTTATATCGACACGACATATGTACATGGGAAAATAATATTATCGGGGAGGGGGTATATCGACCCCCCTCGTGTTGAAGTTATCGGGAGGGGTATATCAACGACGACAGACCCGATAAAACATAAGAAAACAAAGAAGAAATAAAGAGAGGAGAAGAAGAAAGGAATAGTTAGAGGAGAAGATCGAAGAAAAAAGAAGAAAAATCTCCTCTATTTCTTTCTTCTTCTCCTCTTCTTTTTCTTCTTTTTTCTTCTTCTTATTTATTTCTCCTCTTCTTCCTCTCCTCTTCTTCTTTCTTTCGTCTTCTTATTTTCTTCTTTCCTATCCTTCTTTTCCTTCCTTCTTAATATCACTTAGCAAATTTTGCAACGATAGGGAGGGGGTGCTCCCGTGGTCTAAAATCCGTCTATGCACGATAGAAAATTCTGAAAAAATACATCTATGATCCCTCAACGTCCCCACCTCTCCCATGAACAAAAAAATCTGTGAATAAAAAAACACCATGTTCTATGAACAAAAAAATATCATATTTCATCCACATCCGTGCATACATCATATATCTGACCATCTATGAAAAAAACATCATATTCTATAAAAAATCATTACATATATATATGAACAAAATCAATTATGATAACAAGTATATATATATCATCATATATATGAAAAGAGCATATATATGAAAAAAAAACAAGCATATATATGATTTTTTTTTGCAACGATAGGGAGGGCGCCGGCGGACGGACCAAGGTGAGGAGGACCGCGGGGTCGGCGGCGAGGATGGCGACGGGGCAGTGGGCGCGCACTCAGGGTAGGGGCGACGACGACGAAGGGCGAGGCAGGGCGACTACGCGGCGACGACGGGGGCGGGCCGGGGCGGCGCGCGTCGGGGCAGGGGCACGGGCGACGGCGAGGGCGGGCTGGGGCGGCGCGCGTCGGGGCAGGGGCGCGGGCGACGGCGACGGGGGCGGGCCTGGGCGGCGCGCGTCGGGGCAGGGGCGGGCCGGGGCGGCGCGCGTCGGGGTAGGGGCGCGGGCGACGACGAGGGCGTGGGCAACGGCGACGACGGGCACGGGCGAGGCGACGACGACGGCGGGGGCGTCGGGGCAGCCTGGCGGCGTCGGCGTCGGGGCGGCAACTGCGAGATGAGAGTGAAAGTTTCCTAAGTGTGAACATATATAGCAGAGCCTTTAGTCCCGGTTCGTGGCACAAACCGGGACTAAAGGTGGGCATTAGTCCCGGTTGGTGCCACCAACCGGGACCAAAGGCCTTTTTCAGCAGCCCAAAGGGCGGGAAGCGGTGGCTTTGGTCCTGGTTGGTGGCACTAGCCAGGACTAAAGGGGGCCATTGGTCCCGGTTGGTGCCACCAACTGGGACCAATGGCCTTGCGCTGGCGCGGTGGTGGGTTTAGTCCCACCTCGCTAGTTGAGAGCGGCCAACACCTGTTTATAAGCTCCGCTGCCTCTTCCCTCTCGAACTCCTCTGAACTGCAGGCCTATGGGCCTAATCTGACACCTCTCTGCTTGTGGGCCTATTGGGCCTTCTGCGGGCCTGAATCCTGGCCCAGGTTGGGTTTCTAGTCGTATTCAGGCCGTGGTGGCCCAATAGGTGGCAGTTTTTATATTTTTTTCTTTATTGCTTTATTTATTTTATTTTGTTTCTATTTACAACAAAATACTTATTGTTGCTATTTTCTCTAGTTTTTTTGTTTTGTTTTCTGCATTATTTATTTTCTTTTATTTTTTGCTTTATTTTTTTATTCTGCTTTGCTTTTCGTTTAGAAAAATTATAAACTTTCTCTTAGTGCCATTAGTTTTCAAATTTGAAAACACTTTTTTAGTTTTTTTTGTTTTCTTTGTTGGTTTATTTATTTTATTTTGTCTCTACTTACAACAAAATACTTATTGTCGCTATTTTTATTTTTATTTTCCAGTTCTTTTGTTTTGTTTTCTGCATTATTTATTTTCTTTGGTTTTTTGCTTTATTTTTTAATTCTTTTTGGTTTTAGGTCAGCAAAATTATAAATTTTCTGTAGTGCCATTAGTTTTAGAAAAATTATAAACTTTCTGTTAGTGCCATTAGTTTTCAAATTTGAATAGTTAAAATTTGAATTCTTTTTGTGTGAATCACAAATTTGTGATTAACTTTACTAAAAAATGAACATAGATGCACCTATAGAGAAAATTCGACCTAAATTCATAATCAATTTCTATGAATTTCAAATGAATTTAGGTCAAATTCCCTGTATAGGGGCATCTATTTTCACTTTGAGAGGAGCTGAACAAGGCAGAGAGGGACGGGGTTATAACCAGGTGTGAGCGCCCTTTGGTTGGCGAGGTGGGACTAAACTTTGAGGGCAACCAGGACCAACCCTTTAGTCCCAGCTATTTTTATTTATTTCCAGTTTTTCTTGTTTTGTTTTCTGCATTATTTATTTTATTTTATTTTTTGCTTTATTTTTAATTCTTTTTGCTTTTAGGTTAGCAAAATTATAAACTTTCTGTTAGTGCCATTAGTTTTTGAAAAATTATAAACTTTCTGCCATTAGTTTTCAAATTTGAAAAGTTAAAATTTGAATTCTTTGAAATTTGTGTGAATCACAAGTTTGTGGTTAACTTTACTAAAAAATGAACATAGATGCACCTATACAGAAAATTCGACCTAAATTCATAGTTTTCAAATGAACTCTGAAAAAGTTGGCATAGCATGTGCATGTACAAAACGGACAATGGTATCATACTCGTCTGTTACAAAGTTGGCACGGTATCATCCTAATAGTTGCCAGAGAAAGTCTTCACTTTTTCTTCGCTTGTGTCATTTGCTTATTGCGCCGTAACCATGGATAATCTTCATCGTTTATTAGGATGCTTGGGTCAGCCTTGACTTTGAACGGAGGAATTTCATGAAACTTTTCATAATCTTCAGACATGTGTGTCTTGCCCTCCACTCCCAGGATGTCCCTTTTTCCTGAAAGAACTATGTGGCGCTTTGGCTCATTGTATGATGTATTCGCTTCCGTATCTTTTCTTTTTCTCGGTCTGGTAGACATGTCCTTCACATAGATAACCTATGCCACATCATTGGCTAGGATGAACGGTTCGTCAGTGTACCCAAGATTTTTCAGATCCACTGTTGTCATTCCATATTGTGGGTCTACCTGTACCCCGCCTCCTGACAGATTGATCCATTTGCACTTAAACAAAGGGACCTTAAAATCATGTCCGTAGTCAAGTTCCCATATGTCCACTATGTAACCATAATATGTGTCCTTTCCCCTCTCGGTTGTTGCATCAAAGCGGACACCGCTGTTTTGGTTGGTGCTCTTTTGATCTTGGTCAATCGTATAAAATGTATTCCCATTTATCTCGTATCCTTTGTAAATCAATATAGTCAAAGATGGTCTCCTGGACAACAAGTACAACTCATCACAAACAGTGTTGTCACCTCTGAGACGTGTTTCCAGCCAACTGCTGAAAGTCCTGATGTGTTCACCTGTAATCCAGTCCTCGCACTGCTCCGGGTGTTTGGAGCGCAGACTGTTCTTGTGTTCATCGACATACGGGGTCACCAAGGTAGAGTTCTGTAGAACTGTGTAGTGTGCTTGAGACCGAGAATATCCGTCCCTGCATATTGTTGAGTCATTTCCAAGCGTGCCTTTTCCAGTCAGTCTGCCCTCATAACTCGATTTAGGGAGACTTATCTTCTTAAGGCCAGGAATGAAGTCAACACAAAACCCGATGACATCCTCTGTTTGATGGCCCATGGAGATGCTTCCTTCTGCCTAGCGCGGTTATGGACATATTTCTTTAGGACTCCCATGAACCCCTCAAAGGGGAACATATTGTCTAGAAATACGGGCCCCAGAATGACAATTTCGTTGACTAGATGAACTAGGACGTGCGCCATGATATTGAAGAAGGATGGTGGGAACACCAGCTTGAAACTAACAAGACATTGTGCCACATCACTCCTTAGCCTTGGTACAATTTCTGGATCGATCACCTTCTGAGAGATTGCATTGAGAAAGCACATAGCTTCACAATGGCTAATTGGACGTTTTCCGGTAGAAGCCCCCTCAATGCAACCGGAAGCAGTTGCGTCATAATCACGTGGCAGTCATGAGACTTTAGGTTCTGGAACTTTTTCTCTGGCATATTTATTATTCCCTTTATATTCGACGAGAAGCCAGTCGGGACCTTCATACTGAGCAGGCATTCAAAGAAGATTTCTTTCTCTTCTTTCGTAAGAGCGTAGCTGGCAGGACCTTCATACTGCTTCGGAGGCATGCCGTCTTTTTCGTGCAAATGTTGCAGGTCCTCCCGTGCCTCAGGTGTATCTTTTGTCTTTCCATACACGCCCAAGAAGACTAGCAAGTTCACGCAAAGGTTCTTCGTCACGTGCATCACGTCGATTGAAGAGCGGACCTCTAGGTCTTTCCAGTAGGGTAGGTCCCAAAATATAGATTTCTTCTTCCACATGGGTGCGTGTCCCTCAGTGTCATTCGGAACAGCAAGTGCGCCGGGACCCTTTCCAAAGATTACGTGTAAATCATCGACCATAGCAAGTACGTGATCACCGGTTTTATTTGGAATCATGTTATCTGGAGCTTTTTTTTTGAGCATTGGAGCTTATTATTTTTGTTAGCTCATGGGGTTGACTCTCGAAAATACTTTGCTCAAGAGTTGTAGAAACAAAACTAAAAGAAGTTCACAAACCTTCCTTGGTATTTTTGAGATTTTCTCATGGCGCTAATTCTAGGAAATAAAGAGTGTGGTATGCATATAAATAAAACCACATGTGAAATTCTTTGATAGCCTTTTACACATGCTACTCTATGCAGGGAAGAGAAACGCTAGTGAAAACATATGAATTATGTGAGACCCACATATATTGTAATTTCTGCTTGGAACCTGTATTTCCTTTCACTTTTTAAACACACCAAAAGCATTTATTTTCCGAATTTATTTAACTATTTTAGTTAACTAGCATTTGGTAAGTACATCGACATTAACACTTTTATTTATTGTCATAAACATTTCTTCTCAAATAGCCACATGTCGCGTGCTAGGCGTTTCCTCTGGATTTTTGGTTTCTTTTTATGTATGTGTTTTCAGGTTTATATGGTTTTGTTTTTTGATTTTTCTATATTTGCTTTGTTTTCATAGGTTTTCAAGAAAAATAATTGCATACAATAAAAAGAAGCAAATATGTGCTTCCTGTTGCAAGAAAGTTTGTGCTTCTACCACGAGAAGCACCAAATGTGCTTCCACGGGAAGAGCATGAATGCAACTGTGTTTCCCCCCGAAAAAGAAAAATAACACATTTTGTGCTTCCAAAAATAAAGAAAAAACTGCAACGGTGCTTCCGTGCTCCTTTTTTGTTCTGTTTTCTTTCATTATTCGCTTTTGGTTTACAGTTTTGTTTTTCTGATTTTGTTTTCCCTATAGTTTTTTTTTTGAATTTTTTCCTCTTCTGATTTCTGGTTTTCTTTTGGAAAAAAAGTTCATTGAAATCTATTAACATGAGATCTTCTTTCTAAGATCTCGACAGAAGAAATCCAACAGTGATAATGGTTTGATCTTTGGACGGATGGTTCAAGACATAAAACTTTTTAAATCAACGGATCTAGAAAAAAGAAAAACTCGCAGGTTACAAATAGTGGCGCTCATGCAGGCGGCACATGTGTGCACATGAGAAGAAGGTAGGGAGTAACCTTTGCAAACTGTAGCGAGGTGGGCCTGTCCAGTTCCGTGTTTTGCTAATTTCTTTTGCTCCTTCGTGGTTCTTTGTTTCGGTTTCTTAGTATCCTTTTTCTTTTATTTTAAAACAAGTTCCCTTAAAAATGTTCAATAATTTCCAATGTTATTATAAGTTTTCAAAGATGTTCGAATTTCTCAAATAATGTTAGTTTTTTCAAAAAGAATCTGAATTTAAAAAATTCAAATTTTAAGAAATTGTTCACAAATTCAAAAAATGTTCTGCACAAATCTAATAATATGCATGTTTTTATAAAATAGTTTTTTCAAAAAAATTTCATATTTCAAAAGGTATTTGGAATTTTTTCTTTTTCTTTTTTCATAGACGGTGAATTTTTCTAATACATTTTGAATAATTCTTCAATATACAATAAACTTATAATAAATATTTGTGGATTATCTATTGATTATTTCTTATTACACACGAGCGGTTTTGCTAGTATATAGTGTACTTTGTTTTAATACTTAGTTAGTATTATTTCAAATTTGTTAATATTTTTTCGAATTCATGACGATCTTTGGATTTTGGAATATTTTTAATTAATTTTTCAATCTCAAACAGTTATTAAAATTTGGAACATTTTATAAAATGAGGAAAGAAACAAAAGAAATAAACAAATGAAAAAAGGAAACAAAAATAAAAATCACGCCAGCCTGATCCATGGCATAGGGACGAGGCCCAAGATGATGTATTTAGGAAGAGAACGACACCCACGGGCTCCGCCATGGCTGGCTCAAAACGCGAAACTTTAACTCAAAAACTCACCAGCACCACCAGGAGGCGCCCCGGTCATCACCACAACAAGGGCAAACACATCCTCATTAGATTTGGGCACTATCGGAGCAGGCCAGAGCTTCCCGTCCCAACATCCCTTACCTCCTACACGACCAAGAAGTGAAGTCGTCACTCATGGAGCATGATAGAAAGCCATCCGTGTAGGTGTAGCCCGCCATCTAGTGCCGCCGTCGTGAAATCCTCAGACAAACTCATCATCGACATCGTAACACGTAGTCGCCGTCCTAACCAATCCACGACACACTGCCTTAACATGAGAAATGAGTGACCAGGGCACGCGCGAGGAGCAACTAGCCTCGGTGGGGGGGGGGGAGGGCAAGTCCAACCCCTGCACCAGTAGCCAACACACGCATGCGGCCATCTACCAGCCAGCACTACCAAGAGGGGTGGGCATCAGACATCAAATCTGGACAATCATGATCCATATGGGGGACACCCATATCTGTCGGTGGAAAACGACACCTATGGGATCACTGGAATCCCTTCTACGTTTGCCGGGCGCGGGGTTGTGCAAAGAGCGGGTCTGGTAGCCAGCACAAAGATCGTTTACCCAGGTTCGAGCCGCGAGGATGCGTAATACCCTAGTCCTGCTTTCGTGTGTATTTGAGTGTTCTTGAGTTCTTGAACTAGCTACGGCGTGTGTGTCGTCCAAAAGATCTGAATCCTTCTCCAGTACGCCTCGTGCCTCCTTTTATAGTCAAAAGGGGTCACCACAGTGGCCCACAGGAGGTGGAAAGGTATACAATGGTTAAGTCTATCCTCTCGCACCGTCGGACAAATGCATTTAATGCGCTGCCGACGTGCCCTTCTCGCTTTATCGGGGATGGTGAGGAAGCTCGTCCCAGCTGTCGCCGCCTCGCCTGGCTCCGATGCGCGTCCGAGCCGATGAGGCGTTGCAGTGCCACGTTGGCTGGCTGCTGGGCTGGCACGGTGGCAGAGTCTTCACGAAGATCTGCATGCCACCACGTAGGTGCTTGCTGAGTTGGCCTGGAGGCCGCACGTCGCCACGCTGGTGTTCTCGGCAATGGTCTTGCCGTGGCATCACGGTCGTCCCCTGCAAGGATCTTGCCAGGGGTCTCGTGGATTTCCTCGGCGAGGATCTTGCCGAGGATCGTCGTCTTCTGGATCTAGTCGTCTTGTGCCTTTGTGTCTTCTGCCCTGCCAAGTGTGTTTAGAGGCGTGGGGCTGTGACTGCCCGTGCACAAGTAAAGGTGTGCAAAAAGGGACCCCTACTTTTGTACACCGACACCATCATATGCGGCACCTCCAACCACAAAGGGGTAGTCGTTACCCTAGGCACCCAAGCACCCACCTCCTTTGGTTCCCCGCAACCTGCTCCACGACCGTCGCGGAAACCTACAACACCTGTCCACCACGCGCCCGCGGGTGAGGATCGTCACCGCCAACGCGGTGCCACCGGGCAGGCACTACTGCCGCCACGCCGCAACTTCCCCCGCCCAGAAGCCATGTAGGAAGCCGCCAATCCCAGCCCTCACCACCCTGCAGCCCGTAACATCCACATGGTGAGATATAGACCTCGTCGTCCTAGGCACACACCAATCACCACCACTGCCACATTGTCCACTACACTAGCCCACGGCCATGGCGGAGCCATACGCCCATGACCCTCATCGCCCTCGGCCCTACACATACGACACACTGGCACTAGATCCCTCTTGATCTAGTCGAGGATGGCCCGCACACAACCACCCGAGAAAAATGACGTCGCAGCCGCCGCACCACACCTGAGCTCTAGAGCACTGCTGCGACGCCGCCAAACAAAGACATCGCCACCCCGCACACCCGCCATCTCGTGGTTGGCCCCTGTAGCAGCCCTCCACTTCCACCTCCATGGCTGTGCCGCACGCCTGCCGTCACGCATTGCATTGTAGATGCACACAACATCACCATATTCAACAATAAGGCAAATAGAAACCAGATCATGCAATAATATCACAAAAGCTTGTGCTGTCGCATCACCACCAACATTACGTGGTGGAGCTTGCAGAATCAGAAAAGGTTCACCCCAACCTATTTACCATACATAAGTCTTATTTGTAACAACCACTTAACCTTTTTGGTTTTTGTCAGAGGACTTGTCACTCAAACAAACACGATTCTCTGTCAGGGACTGGGTAAACCGAAGATGAAACACACACAACCTATATACTTGCACACCATCACTTATTCACCGTTGCGACGAGGAACCGCACCGCATGGGACAATCATATGTTTTGCTATTCACCACTCAACCAGAACATGCACTAGCTATAGAACCGTAAGGTTGGTAAGGAAGGCCGCACAAAATTCCAGGAAGAGGAGCTGAGGTCCAGTAACTCTCTGCATATATAGCAGGTACTTGACATCCCTGGTCTTGTAATGCTGGAGAAAAATAAATTAAAGTTATTATGAAATACACAGTATATACAGTACAATGCCGGCGAATTGTAATTTCTAACACCAACACTATGCAACTTTAAAACATTGGAAGTTATTTCTTCCAACATGCATGCGCTAGTCGACAATAGTTGTTGGCAATAGCAGACACATGCAAGACGTAATAATGGTTACTTGGTAACAATTATGAATCATATATATTGGCTCCAGCAAAATCGTTATTTTATCTAGTGATGCCACAGTGAAGGCGATATTGAGTAGAAAATCCCTTTTTTCGTTATTGCAAAGAAAAATACTTTAGTAGTAGAAGGTGTTGTACACCCGAATTTCAAACTTGATCACAACAGGTAGCCTCCTACTAACATCACCATTATTCATGATGGTAGAGTCATCAAAAAAGCTGTGGTTGGCATCTAACAAAATATCATGACTTGAGGAAACCCAGGGCACCACCTGCATTTCATGTTGTAGTCCACATTCTTCTTCCAATGGACATTTAATTCCTTAAGTGCCTTTATAACCTCAATCAATATATCACGAGGTTGAGCTCGAGACTGCTGGATAAGTGATGCATTAGCTCAACAGCTGAACGTGCAAAACAAAGCAAAGTAAAGTGGACAGTTTGCAAGACCTGGAGCCCAAGAGCCCATTTTATTTCAACGCGGTAATATGGCCGCAAGCGACTGCCTTGAGAATCATTACTTCCTGGAAGATCAGTCCTGGTACTTGCGCTTGCTGATTTCGATAGAGTAAACTGATTAAAACTCATATCCTAGAGAACCATCCATTCATAAAGTTAATAGTGCATAAACCTTTAGTGCATTAAATAGGTCACAGATGATGCAATGTGGACTAACCATTTATTGTTGATAGTCAGCCCCCAAATAGCTACTAGTAGCCCGAAACCGATTCTCCAAGAGCAAGTAATATGCAACAGTTTCTTGGGAACATATAGTATAAAGTCATTTATGAAAACTGAAAGGAATGAACCACTGATTTTTTTAATATACCTCATTTTTCAGCCTATTGCAAAACGATTCACACACGTGATCTTTATCATATCCCAGATTGGCAACATCTTGAAGTGTATCTTCATCAATCTTCTGAAATGAACATCTAGCAAATCAGCATATCATTGCCATAGAAACGACATTTGAATGCTCGATAATAAACGCTTTTTTTTTATAAATAAAGAGCAGCATTGCATGGAGACTTGACGTGATACCTTTCTGAAACCAGGGGCACAACTATAGCCATTGATTTCTATTATATTTTATTTCAAATATTACATTTATATTATACCCATAAGGGAGAGCATTTCATGACAAAAGTATTGTTCTTAACTTTCCTATCATCCATCCAAAATCATGTATATATTAGTGGATAAAGGCTGAAAAGTTTTACTTTGCAGATATGATAGTCACATGAAATGTGAAATAGATGGGGTACCATTTTGGCTTGATGTCCTGTGTTTGGTGGAGGCACTGCCAGGTTGCCAGGAAGGCGATTCTGAAACCATGGGTGGTCTAGAATTTCATGGATTGTGATTCTCTTCATGGGATCAACAATAAGCATTCTTGGGATCAAATCCATTGCAAGATTAGATAAATGATTTGGAAGGATATATAAACCTCCCTGGAACACCAAATAAGGGGGAGTAAAATCTCCAGAAAAAAATGAATTCTAAAGTCCAACTAATATACATGAATTTGTTGATTTCCAGATAAAAAGGTAAACGCTTGTTAGATCCAGCTTAATCTACAAATGTTCTGTCACACCTTTATCTTATTGAACAGTTTGGGAATGTTGTCATCATCGAATGGATCAACACTACAAAGAAGAGCATAAAATATCACCCGACAGCTCCAAACATCAACCTCAGGTCCATCTTACAATTCACCTGAGATAACCTATGCAGAAACACTCATTAAAGCTATTAACCCAGACGATGCGTGAGAAGAAGCATGAGGATTGAATGAGGAAAATTTCCAGGCATTAGGTGGAGATTTCAAGTACCATAAAGAATGCGAGGAAATTAGTGGAATGTTCAACGTATTTCTCCCTCAAACCAACATACTCAAAGATATGGACCATGCATTCAAACGATTTGCAGCACATTGCAAGGCAGATTAATTTATTTACTATAATGGTGTCACATAATGCTCCACTCCTGCAAAAGTACGCCTGAAAGAGTGAAGGTACCAACAAAATCACTCTACTCGACATTCAAAGCAACAGGGGGAGAGTATGGCAAGAACACATCATGATTTGGCTTCTCGCAAGCGAGGATATCAAGACCGTGAATTAGTAAATGCACGTCAACTTCATGTTGACAGAGACCTAATGGGATGTATAAACCCAATTGATGGGCAACCTCCACGAACCCAGGTCATAGTGCGCACAAATGACTCGGACATTGGAATACCTAACTCAATAAATTTGAAAATCGCGAGCAGTCATCACGCGAACGATATTTCAATTAGCTATATGTTGATATAGAAATTTAGGAGAAACATGTAACCAAAAGTCTACAATTGCCGACATACATTTCTCAATTAGATTGCAGAAAACATTCAAATGATTCAGATCCAAATACCATGTCCATGGTAAAGTGTGAACAACACTCGGACTGAACTCAAGCAAAGTGTGAACAACACCTGCTAGATGATTCGATGAGCTTCATATTCCTGTAACTACCCTTTCTCAACAATGTATCCCAATACCTCACCATTCTTGCAATATTCCATCACAACATATATATCCCTAGGTGTCTCAACCTAAACCCAGATGATAGGAGCGTGAATGAAGTCAATGAACAAACTCAATATCTTGATTTCTCTATTTGCTGGAAAGAAGATATGAGAAAAGTAGAAGTAAAGTGTTAGATATTGAGTGTGAAGTAATTGGAGATGCAAATTCTATTAACTCGCAGCAACAACACAAGGTGAACTTTCTTCTTAAACAAAGCCGAATGTATTCTAACCTAATATACATTATCTTGACTAATTGATTAAGCGGGAATCAGGAACACACCCACAAGTCTGGTCAGCACTCTGAAAGCAGACAACTTGAATTCATGAAGAAACAAGTTAAATGTATTCTACACTATTGTACAAGGAGAAGGAGGCATCCCTTTCTCTTCCACTTCCATAATTTTCATTTTACTACGGTTCAAAATCTTTATAGCAACTTTGTGTCCTGTAAGCTTATGCTCTGCAAACATCACTTTTCCAAATGTGCCCCCACCTAATGTTTTGCCCAGATTGTAGCTCTTCAGTGCTTCAGAACATCCACCTCCTCTGGTGTTCCCATCCGTTTTCACTATGCCAAAACAAGAGAAACAATATATGTGATTCCGTAAACGATTTTATAGTTCAGACAGAAGTTAATCGAAACTGACGAAACTTGAGTTACGCGGAATATACTGATCATGAATAACATGAAATACTTACAACATATCACTTCTTAGAGACCGACCTAGAGTTTGAAATTAGAGGGCTGGTCATAAATGACCACTATGGGACATGACTGGCCTGGGAAAGTGTGGTTCAATTAAGGGTCAACGAAATCAGTGAAGTTTCATTCTCAAATAGGGAGAGGCAAAGCATATTCGCTCGCTAAAGTATGGTTCAGTGAGATGATCGTCTACCAAAACATACTATCTTGTACGGATCGAATAGGATCATAATATATTACCATAAAAATGCTTGCATGCACAGCATGAATGACTATAATCCTTTCCTGATATGCAATGTATCAAGTCTAACAAGGATGGTTGGGATAACAACCACTGATAATGCTCCCTCATACTTTGGATGCCTAACCATGGTGCGAAGACACATATGACACATACTAGAATCCTAGCTAGCGGGTTAACATGCAAAGTATTCGTAAAAAGGTTCACATATTAATACCATGACTAGGCATATATATATGTGTGTGGTAAATATGAAAGAGACATATAAGAATGTAGTCATGACACAATGAATGAACTAACACATGAATCAGTTATTAGTACTACTCAATAAATATTCACACAAGAATTACACGTATGGTTGTATCATCATCAGAACCAGAATCCCTCGATCGCTCTGTAGGATCTTTTACTGAAAAGGGGTTTCCCCCCTTTGTATTACAAAGAAACCAACACCGATCACATAGCAATTGCTGGTGCGAGTAGCACAACAGGCCCAAAAGAAAAGAGAAAGAACAAAGAAGAAAAACAAATGACATCAATGGAAATTCGACAAAGCACACAAGACCTACCTGTTGGGGAACGTAGTAATTTCAAAAAAAATTCCTACGCACACGCAAGATCATGGTGATGCATAGCAACGAGAGGGGAGAGTGTTGTCTACGTACCCTCGTAGACCGAAGCGGAAGCGTTGACACAACGTAGAGGAAGTAGTCGTACGTTCTCCTCGTGATCCAACCGATCACAGCACCGTTACTCCGGCACCTCCGAGTTCTTGGCACACGTTCATCTCGATGACGATCCCCGGGCTCCGATCCAGCAAAGCGTCGAGGAAGAGTTCCGTCAGCACGACGACGTGGTGACGATCTTGATGTGTTACCGGCGCAGGGCTTCGCCTAAGCACTGCAACGATATGATCGAGGTGGAATTTGGTGGAAGGGGGCACCGCACACGGCTAAGGAACGATCCGTAGATCAACTTGTGTGTCTCTGGGGTGCCCCCTGCCCCCGTATATAAAGGAGCCAAGGGGGAGGGGCTGGCCGGCCAGGCCTTGGCGCGCCAGAGAGTCCTACTCCCTCTGGGAGTAGGATTCCCCCCCCCCCAATCCTAGTTGGACTAGGATTCTCCAAGGGGGAGAGAGAGAGAGGGGGCGCCCACCTCTCCTAGTCCTAATAGGACTAGGGGAAGGGGGGAGGCGCGCAGCCCATGGGCATCCCTCTCACCTCTCCTCCAAGGCCCATGTCGGCCCATTATGCTCCCGGGGGGTTCCGGTAACCCTCCCGGTATTCCGGTAAAATCCTGATTTCACCTGGAATGCATCCGATGTCCAAACATAGGCTTCCAATATATAATTATTTATGTCTCGACCATTTCGAGACTCCTCGTCACGTCCGTGATCACATCCGGGACTCCGAACTCCTTCGGTACATCAAAATGCATAAACTCATAATAACTGTCATCGTAACGTTAAGCGTGCGGACCCTACGGTTCGAGAACAATGTAGACATGACCGAGACACGTCTCCGGTCAATAACCAACAGCGGGACCTGGATGCCCATATTGGCTCCTACATATTCTACGAAGATCTTTATCGGTCAGACCGCATAACAACATACGTTGTTCCCTTTGTCATCGGTATGTTACTTGCCCGAGATTCGATCGTCGGTATCCAATACCTAGTTCAATCTCGTTACCGGCAAGTCTCTTTACTCGTTCTGTAATACATCATCTCGCAACTAACTCATTGGTTGCAATGCTTGCAAGGCTTTATGTGATGTGCATTACCGAGAAGGCCCTGAGATACCTCTCCGACAATCGGAGTGACAAATCCTAATCTCGAAATACGCCAACCCAATATGTACCTTTGGAGACACCTGTAGAGCTCCTTTATAATCACCCAGTTACGTTGTGACGTTTGGTAGCACACAAAGTGTTCCTACGGTAAATGTGAGTTGCATAATCTCATAGTTAAAGGAACATGTATAAGTCATGGATAAAAGCAATAGCAACATACTAAACGATCGGGTGCTATGCTAATGGAATGGGTCATGTCAATCAGATCATTCAACTAATGATGTGATCTCGTTAATCAAATAACAACTCTTTGTTCATGGTTAGGAAACATAACCATCTTTGATTAATGAGCTAGTCAAGTAGAGGCATACTAGTCACACTCTGTTTGTCTATGTATTCACACATGTATTATGTTTCCAGTTAATACAATTCTAGCATGAATAATAAACATTTATCATGATATAAGGAAATAAATAATAACTTTATTATTGCCTCTAGGGCATATTTCCTTCAGTCTCCCACTTGCACTAGAGTCAATAATCTAGATCACATCACCATGTGATTAACATCAATAGTTCACATCATCATGTGATTAACACCCATAGTTCACATCGATATGTGACCAACACCCAAAGGGTTTACTAGATTCAGTAATCTAGTTCACATCGCTATGTGATTAACACCCAAAGAGTACTACGGTGTGATCATGTTTTGCTTGTGAGAGAAATTTAGTCAACGGGTCTGCCACATTCAGATCCGTTATGTATTTTGCAATTTTCTATGTCTACAATGCTCTGCACGGAGCTACTTTAGCTAATTGCTTCCACTTTCAATATGTATCTAGATTGAGACTTAGAGTCATCTAGATTAGTGTCAAAACTTGCATCGACGTAACCTTTTACGACGAACCTTTTTGTCACCTCCATAACCGAGAAACATATCCTTATTCCACTAAGGATAATTTTGACCGCCGTCCAGTGATCTACTCCTAGATCACCATTGTACTCCCTTGCCAAACTCAGTGGTAGGGTATGCAATAGATCTGGTACACAGCATGGCATACTTCATAGAGCCTATGGCTGAGGCATAGGGAATGACTTTCATTCTCTTTCTATCTTCTGCCGTGGTCGGGCTTTGAGTCTTACTCAATTTCATACCTTGTAATACAGGCAAGAACTCTTTCTTTGACTGTTCCATTTTGAACTACTTCAAAATCTTTTCAAGGTATGTACTTATTGAAAAACTTATCAAGCGTCTTGATCTATCTCTATAGATCTTGATGCTCAATATATAAGCAGCTTCACCGAGGTCCTTCTTCGAAAAACTCCTTTCAAATACTCCTTTATGCTTTACAGAATTCTACATTATCTCCGATCAATAATATGTCATTTACATATACTTATCAGAAATGCTGTAGTGCGGCAACCCGCGAAGATGGAGTTCTTTGATGCAGCCCATTAAGAGGTACGAATCTGAGTCGTTGTGTATGTATTGACTTATAATTTGTGGTGGCGATTTCTGAAGATCTAAACTGTATTTCGCGATTTGTGGTGTGCAGACGGCAGACCTCCCCATGGAGCCGGTTGGGCTGCTGCCCATGACGGCAGCAAGTGCGGACGGCCAGATCTGTGCCGCACAAATGGCGGCGGGGACAGGGATTGAAGATTCCGCTCAAGCATCTGAGCAATCTGTTTTTTTTTGTCAAAAAGGAGGAATACCCCCGGCCTCTGCATCTGGACAATGCATACGGCCACTTTATTGATTATAACACAAGACCTTACAAAGTCGGACAACAGTAAGACCAAAGCCACCATCTTCGCAACCTCTGTCGCTACTCCTATCTAACTGATGAAGGGGCGCTGATGGTCTGGGCCTAATACCAAACAGACCTCGCAGCCAAACCTAACATCTGAGACGTGAGGTCCCAACCAGGACTCCTTCCGGGTATGGGCACCCACCAGTCCGGCGTGCTCTTCAACCAGGCCCCCTGCCGGGTATGAGGCCGTCGCAGCCACGTACCATCAATCCATCTTCAGAACTGTACTGTTGCATGAACCGTGCCAGGCCTCTCTGCCATCGACGCCACCACGACGCCAGACAGCGCCGCCATCCTGCGCTCGTCCATCATCACACGCCCACCAGCGGGACCCCCGCTGCTCCATGCCGCCGAGACCCGCTGATGTCGACGTGCCAGATGCCACGCCGCTCCTCCTCTTGTTCCCTGCAGTCAACACTTGCTCCAAAACGATGCCCCCAGGAGGGAGAATGACGTCGAAACGTCGCCATCGTCCGATCCGGTAAATCCAGATCTAGGGTTTTCCCCGGAACCTTTCGATCAGGTTGACGTGACCTGCAACGACGATGCCTTGAGAAGGAAACGACGTCCAAGACGCCGCCATCCTCCGCCATGACCGCAGTCAGACGCGATTTTCACCGGAAGCCACGGCATCCCGATCTTGCGGTTGGCTGGAACGGAACCCTCCGCCGAACCGGTGACGTTGCCGCCGATCCGATCCCACCGCCGTGCGGCGCCCCCGATGGAGATCCCGAAGGCGAGGAGAGGGTCTCGATGTCGCCCACCAGAGGGAAAACGGCGCTGCGAGCGTCGCCAACATCATGACCGGCACCGCCGGTCAAGGGTTTCCCCCGACCCAGCGCTCACAATGCCATGCTCCGCCAACCAGCCGAGCAGGACAAGCCCGCAGACCGGCCAGTAGAGGATGAACGCGAGCCGCCAACTCCAAGCCCGCCGCCGACTCGCCGCCCGCACGGCCAAGACGGCGCACCGTGTGCTCCAGCAGAGGCGTGGCCGCCGCCAACCGCAACGCCCGCAGCTCCCAGGGGGGCAGATCGGCCGCGCCAGATCAAACCCCCGCCGCCGCCGCCGCGGGGCCGCATTGCCTCCTCCCAGCAGCAAAGCTACCAGATCCGCACGTCTCCGCCGCCGGAGGCCCCGCCGGATCCAGATCCCCCACGAGCGGCGGCCCGCGCCGCCGAGACCCCGACCAGGAGAGGGAGGAGAGGGCCCGCCACAGCCAGCGCCGCACGGGCTTCGCCCGGCGGACGCCCTCCGGCAGCGGCGAGGAGGAGGGGTGAATGAGGGCGGAGCTTTGCGCCGGCGACGGAAGAGAATCTCCCGTGACGCGCTCGCGGGGCGCGTCGCGGGAGCCTGGGTCTGAGTCTGTGTCTCTCTGGGTCAGGTCCATCTGTAGAGCAGATCGACCTCAAAGCTGCTGGGTGAACGCAAAGGTATGGCTTTGTGACGATTTAGATTCTGTGTGACATAGTTCGTGGTGTGTGTTTGAATGACCAAGAGTTGAAACACTTAATGGTTACATTTGCACTATGGCTGGTGCGCTGTGAGCAAATAATTGATTTCCTGTATGGTGTTTGTGCCTGCGTGCTGCTTGAGCCAGGCTGAATTTTTAATCAGGGAGTAATTTAGAGTCTTTGCTGTATGTGATAGCTCGGCAATCTAGTTTTTTCTGGCTTTATGTTTGCATCGACTATTTCTGTCTGAACACTGTGATTTACATTTGGATGAGGAGAGTAATTTGCATTTGTTCGTTATCCGTTTCTGTCTGAACACCGTGATTTACACCCAGAGTCACAATTGGGGTTGCCGAGCCAGGCAGGGCGCCATGCCCTAATAGGATGATTTTTGCACTGGAGAAAATGGGGAAACTAAGTGAAAGTGTTCTGGCCGGTTTCTGGGATACTCATGAAACTGCCTTGCATTTGCAATTTTATCAAAAAATAGTGTTATTTGCTCGCAGAGTTAGGATTTATGCTGCCGCGGCAGGCAGGACACAGTGTCTGGTATTTTTGGACTGGAGAAAGCAATCCGTGGTTCTGCTAAAAATCTTGCAGATAATGTAATTGTGCCAAAACTGGGGACAAGTTTTGATACTTCGGATGAAGCCTATGATCTTCACAACATATACTCTTGGGAGAAAGGATTTGGCATTAGGTATGACAAAAGCAGGCTGAACGTGGAGAGGACGAAATGCATGCAAGAAATAGTCTGTGGCCGCGCTGTATGTAAAAAATGCTTTGGTGTTGCTGAACACTGCTAGCTACTGAATTGTTCATTACTAAACTTATTTCTCATTGTGTACAAATGGGCATCAGGGGAAGGCGTTCGTGGAGAACACTAAGTCTTGTTGTTGTGAGTGCCCTGCTCTGATAAGGCTGCAGCGTTCCAATTCCGTGGACAACGGTTGGTACATAGCAGATAAAAGGTGCCATACAAAGGTTTCATCAAGAAAACAAGATTCTGAATCATTTATTGGCGGCAGAGCACAAGCGGACGACATGCCCAGATTGTGAAGATGTTCCAAACCAAGCTCGGAAACCTGCGCACTGCAAGAATTGTGGGGTAGAAGGTCACGGTCGAAACAACTAGAACAAAACACCGCAGCTAAGAATGAATGAAGGCTGATTTGAAAAAAAATAGTGTTGAAATGTGCTCGTGTAGTTTGAATGTTGCGTGTTTGGAAAATCTTCAGTTATGTTGTCCTATTACTTTGACTATGCCTGTAAACTGTTCAGACAAAATTGTTTCTGCATGTTTTGAATCGGAGATGTGTTTTGACATTACATTAGTTCCATATTATTGACAGACAGTTTCCTGAATAAAACAGTGGTGGTCTTAATTTTTTGCATGCAATTGTTATCATTCAGAGTGGAACCGATCATATACTGTTGTATATTCAGAAAGTTGTTATCATAGACGTGGAACAGATCATATACTGTTTTTTATATTCCGAAAGGGTTATATGTGTTGATTGATCTTTGTAGATCAAATAGATGGACACCTGCTTAGTTTCTGCTTGCTGAATGCTCCAGCAAGTTAATGAAGCTTTCAGTAACTGTCAGGCTTCAGACAAGTGAAGCTATGGTAATGCTCATGTACATATGGTAGTTCCATGCGTTCAAATTTTGAACTACATGAGCACTGTGGAGACTGTATACATATTTACCAGGTGAGACTGAGATGAGTTGTCCCCTGCGTTTGTCATTGGTTCATGTAGATATAGCAATACTGTTGTGCAGCTCTTGACAAAGAGAGGAGATGGCTCCCTCTGTCTTCTCGGACGGCGGATCAGCAATTACACGATCGGATGCATACTCCGAGCGAGATGTGCTTTTGGTGGAGGTACTTTGCATTCGTGTTGTATGTGGCTCTTTTCTATGTTTTGGGGATGTTCGTCAGTTTGGTATGAATGCCATTTTCAGGTCGATGTAGCTTCGGAGGGCGTCCGTGAAGGAGAAGGATCTGAGGTGCCATAAATTTGTCTTCTGCTCTTTCTGCTGTCTCGGAGGATGCAAGCATCTATAATCTAGTTGATATTCAGGAATGAACACCTGCATGATCTTACGAATGTCTGAAGACTAACGCATGTATTTTGCAGGGGGCTAGGTGCTGATGATACTGATCTGGGCGAAACGCTGTGATGGTGGAAGGCCACGGGAGTTGCCGGCGCTGACACTCTTCAGGGATACGGCGACCACGATCCTGCCGCCGGTGGCTGCACCTGCGTCGCGGCAGAGAAGGATGAAAATGGGGACGATGTTGGTCCAGAATCCGATAGATGACGGCCCATACCGTCGTCTTCCATCCGAGCCGGTTTGGGCGTCAATAACAGGGTAACGTCGACCACTTTTCAGATGTGGGCCACCGGCCCTGGATAAAATAACAATACAGGGAGTATACCTGGGCCTATACCTGTTCGATCGAGCATCCCGAAGCCAGCTGATGGCGTAGATAGCGAGCTTAGGTGTGCTCGGGCTCACATGAGCACTTTCCTGTTTGTTTTCTTTTTTTGTTTCTTTCTTTTTATAATATTTTTGTATTTAATTTTATATTACTTATGATATATTGGCTATATTTATCACCCCTCCCATTTCATCCTACTATTACCTTGTTATTTTTCCATTCATTTTTTGGACATTAACGATTTATTAAGTAATTATGTTTTTTCCTTTATTTTACTTTACTTTTGTGGTAAATATATGAACATGTTTTCCTGTTATTGAATACATTCATTTATCTTCGTGGATATTCTTTTTTTTTCAAATACATTGATGTATGTTTTCAAATATGTAAACATCTGGTTTGAGATTGAGAAATGTATCTTTATAGCCATGCAGACTTTCTAAAAATAAATAAATAATATTAATTTGTATAATGTCTTCAGTATAACAATAAATGATTTAGGATTTTTCAATTTTTTGGAAGAATTTTTTTGTAAAAATGGGAAAATCCCCAATGCGAAATTTACAAATTAGGCAAGAAAACTATATTTACATGGGGCTAGGCAAAAGGAGAGGCTGAAATTAGAAAAGGAAGGACTCAACTATCTTTAATTTAAAATGTGCAAACCGCTTCTTCATTCTTTAAGAAATCATTGACAGGTCATGTGAAGAATCAGCAAAACTTATTTTTAATACAGTATAGACTAGTGAAATTCCAAATAATGAACACATTTAAAATAGTGAGAATATTCTTTTCTTGACCTATTAAAGTAATTTTTGTAATATTATTATTTAAAATTGTAAAATTGGTGTTTTGTCCAATAAAATTGAGCAAATAGTATTAGGTTACGGTCTGTGTCTGTGCTAGCTCATTTATGATCCTCTTCCAGCGTTGGCAACTTACTTTCTACTGCAAAAGCTATTTCTCGCTCAATGCGAGTTGTAGTAGGTCTCACATACAATGCCGTGCTACTGGGCAGGGCCAATAATCTAGTAGCACGGGAGTTTTTTTATTCGGCTTACTGTTTTGCATCGGATTTGTTCAAGGTGTCTTTGGTTTTTCTAGGCCTTTCTTTGGTTTTTCATTTTTCCTCCTTATTTTCATTTCATTTTTATTTTTCTCATTTTAATCTTTTGTTTTTCTTTGTTTCTTTCTTCGGGTTGCATCAGTTTTCTTTGTTTTTCTTCAGGTTTGTTATTTTCCTTTATTTTTATTTTTCCCGTTTTCCCAATTTTTCAACACGTCTCTAATTTCTTTATAAATATATATATTTATCATATTCAATATGAATATTTATACACATTTAATATGAATATATTACTTGATGTCATTTTTCATACACACTCTACATTTTTAGAGTACATCTAAAACATTTTTTGTATACTTAAATTTTTTTCAATACAACTTTTGAAGATGTTTTTGAGTACGTGTTAAACATTTTTCTCATACACGTTGAAACAATTTTTAATAAATTGAAAATAAAATACAATGCAAACCTTTTATTTGTTTAGAAATGTGTGAATATTTTCTTAATATATAACACACAATTTTTTGGAATGGTACAAACCATTTTTTTTGGAATTACATGAATATTTAGATTGTATATTTTTTAAATGCTTCAACATTTTTTTATTTGAGTGGAACAAACATTTTGTAAAACTTAAGAAAACATTTTTACACTGCATTGATATTTTTGTAATGTGCGATAAACACTTTGAAAAACATTAACTAAAATAATATGTATTTAGCTTTTCTCATAACATAAACAAAATAAAAAACACACATGTGTGACTTCAGCTTGATGAAACCACATGCCTACTGGGACGGCTGGCTCCATGTAGGCAAGCTCGGCTTCCGTCTTGCTAAATGAGGAGGCATAGACTTGCCCTACTTCTACGAAAATTTGATGCTCAACCGACATATATTTTCTCTCACGTACATGGTGTTGTACGCTGGCCGCATATGTTATTTCTCCTATGCATGCGTTCACCCTATCCTTCACCCGCAACCTTTTGTGGATCCCATCTCGCCATGCGGAGCTTTTACCTAACTTTCGTAAGGGCAACTCAGCATCTCACTATGTAGCCCGTGGGCGGTTTTGCAACAAGGCTCTTATTGCAATGGCGACGTGATGAAGGAAGAGGAGAGGCGACAGGCGCGTCAAGGGACACGATGGTGGTGGTGTTGTGGCGAGTTTGTACAATAACGACAGAGTTGCAAATAGCAACGACAAGGACGGCAGTGCTGCTGCGGCATCATCTTTCATTGCAAACAATTTATGCAACATCATCCATGTTGCAAAAGTTCTTCCGGAACATCATATTTGTTGCAAACAAAGGTAAAATTGAAACAAATCTACAATGTAACCTGTTGCAAATATTTCGGCAACATGAGCTCTGTTGCAAAGGGCTCTACAATATTGCCTTTGTTGCAATGATGAGGATGGGGCGCCAGATCCAACAGCCAGCCTATATGTAGCACACTGCTACTTTTTAATACTGGCCTGCTTAATTCTCGATAAGCTATGTATCATACTCGGAGAAAAAATCCAATTGCATATGGTGGCCCAACATTACCTAAAAAAATATAGTGGCTCAATAGTGAGACCACAATGATCTGTTTTGTATGCCCGAAAACGTCAAACAACTCTTTGCTCATCTTGGTTCAATCAGATCAACCGCCGGCAGCCAAGGACGGCTCGTCGACCCCCTGCGTTCAAGCACCAAGCATATGAAGGAGCAATCAAGGCGATCGTATGCCGTCTGAAAGTCAAGCTTAAGGAGAATGCCCTTATGATGTCTCCTACTAACCTTAGGCAAGTGTTTATTGGCGACAAAGATGGTGCCCACCACTCTTCAGACCTCTTCATGGCACATGCCACAAGCCCCTTGGAATTGCCCCCATTACATTTGCATGTTGCTTTGATGATCGTCCTTCGGCAAGTATGGAATGTTCTCATCTTCGAATCACCCCCATTACATCTGCATGTTGCGTTGGTGCTTGATACTCTTTGTCATGCCATGGCCAAGATGGTTCTGGTATTCTTTCAATGTAACCTCCTCCTTATCATTAGTTTTTCCTCTTTCTCATTATTCATACTTTGAGTTTCCTTGTAATGGCCATAGTTTCAAATATTGCAGCATGCCATATTGATCACGTTTGAGTTAGTGAATCAAGCCATGGGGACTCTATCTCCCTTTATTCCTCAAAAAAAAACTTCACACCGCAAGACCTATACATGAGTTGCCACTGTATGAGCACTTACACAGTTGGCTAGAATTTGATCACCTGACACTAATAATTTATTTTATTTGCTCTGCAAAGTTTTTTACCATTACAAACTAGTGTTTAAAGGCGGGTATTCTCACTATATTAGTACATCTCTACATCATGTACCGTGTGTGTATGTGTGAAAATCAGGATGGTACACTTGTTGTTATGTTATGCACATTTTTTTTGGAGAAGGGGTCGAAATGTTGACTATACCAAATGTACTAATATGGTGAGAATACCCACCTTTAAACTCTAGTTCGTAATGGTAAAAAAACTTTGCAGAGCAAAAATAAATAAATTATTAGTGTCAGGTGATAAAATTCTAGCCAACTGTATAAGTGCTCATACAGTCGCAACTCATGTTTAGGCTCTTGTGGTGTAAAGGTTTTTTTTGAAGAATCAAGGGAGATGTAATCCCCATGGTTTGATTCAATGACTCAAACATGATTAATATGGCATAGTGCAATCTTTGAAGCTGGGTCCATGACAAGGAAACTCAAAGTATGAGTAATGAGAACGAGGAAAAACTAATGAGAAGGAGGGGGTTACATTGAAAAATACCAGAACCATCTTGGCCATGGCACGACAAAGAGTATCAAGCATCAACACAACATGCATATGTAATGGGGGTGATTCGAAGATGAGAACATTCCATACTTGCGGAAGGACGATCATCAAAGCAACATGCAAATGTAATGGGGGAGATTCCAAGGGGCTTGTGGCATGTGCCACGAAGAGATCTGAAGAGTGGTGGGCACCATCTTTGTCGCCAATAAAACTCTCGCGTGAGGTTAGTAGGATATGTCATAAGGGCATTTTCCTTAAGCTTGACTATCAGACGGCATACGATCGCCTTGCATTGCTCTTTCCTAAGCTTGGTGCTTGAGCGCAGGGGGTCGAATGCCGGATGGTGCGCTTGGATCATGCAGCTAGTACGGACCACGAGCACGACCATTAACGGAGGTTGAATACTTCTTCTGTTCCTCGAGGGGGGGGGGGTGATGTAGGGGGGTCCTATCCCCCCTCCTATTCAACTTTACGGTGGACACCCTCACAACCATATTGGATAAAGCTAGAGTCGCCGGCTACCTCACAGGTGTGGTAGGGCACCTAATCCCTTGGTGTGTGGTAACACATCTTCAATATGTGGATGATACCATAATTATGGTAGAGGGTTTGGACATGGATATTGTTAACGTTAAGTTCCTCCTCCTCTGCTTCGAAGCTATTCAGGGCTGAAGATAAATTTTGAGAGGAGCGAGGTGGTCGTTTTAGGCAATTCGGCAGCGGAGCAGTAGTGGATTTCGGAAAACCTGAATTGCAGGTTGGCCGCCTTACCCATAGAGTATTTGGAGTTTCCACTTTTTTCTCGATTTTTACTCGAGGGTTCTACTAAGCGGGTTCAGCCCTCTTATGGAGAGGTTCTCCACTCAGGCAAAACTGTGGTGCGAACGGTTTACTTCTAAGGGAAGTAAGACGGTCCTAATTGACTCCAATCTCTCTAGCCTCCCCATGTATATGATGGTGTTGTATATCCTATCGGATGGAGTGCATAGCCCATTTGATAAAGACCTCTCACACTTCTTCTGGCAAGTAATGAACGGCCAATAGAAATACCATACACTTGCCAAAGGACCTGGGAGGGTTAGGCATCCTTGCCTCCCATCGTATGAATGTCTCCCTCATGCTTAGGTGTGTCTGAAGGATCAATATGGGGGGGGGGCTTTTCATTGCAGCTATTTAGGCAAAGTACCTTTGGGGCTAGCCACTCTTTGTCTGCTCTTGCTCGAATGGTTCCCAGTTTTGGAAGTCCATCTGAAAGATCAAACATGAGATTCGCCTGGGGTTGCCCTTCTCTATCGGCAGTGTCCAAGGAGTCATGTTTTGGCTTGACCACTGGGTTGGTGGAGCCTCATTATGCACAGGGTTTCCAAACCTGTTTGCTATTTGTGTAAATCTATAACATCTGGTCTCCGCGACGTCTCAGAATTGACATTGGAACATCTTGTTCCATCGCACTTTTGGCCAGTTGAGATGTTGGGATGGGCTAACTTGCGGCCGCCCTTCCGTCAGTGCTCACAGACTCTTTGGACACTGCCTCCTGGAGACTAACTCCCTCGGGAGATTTCTCCGTCACCTCAGACTACCACACAGTGTGTTGTAGACCATCTATTGCTTGGATTGCGCCCCAGCAGAAGGCACCCCTACCTCAAAGATAATCTTTTTGTGTGGCAATTTTTGTGAGATCGGCTCCCATCAGGGACAGAGGTGCTCAAGAGCAATGGCCCAAGTAATGGGCTATTTTCCCTTTGTGGTGTATCTGACACGGGGTCACACACCCTTGATGACCCACAAGTATTTGGGATCAATCGTAGTCCGTTCTATAAGTAAGAGTGCCCAAACCAACAAGGAGTAGAAGGAAATGACAAGCTGTTTTCAGCAAGGTATTCTTTGCAAGTACTGAAAGTAGCAATAACAAGTAGTTTGATAGCAAGATAATTCGTGACAAGTCACGATAGTAGCAAGAGTGCAGAAAGGTGGCCCAATCCTTTTATAGCATAGGACAAGCCAGTAAGTTCTCTTATATTAAGCAAAGCGTTCTCGAGGACACACGTCTAGTCAGATTCATTATGCTTAGTTGATTCATGTTCACTACTTTGATAATTTGGTATGTCAGTGGACCGAAGCTAAGGTGTTGTTCTTATTTGATAACGCAACCCTCTTATGATTACCCCTCTTGCAAGCATCCGCAACTACAAAATAAGAGTTAAGATAAATCTAACCATAGCATGAAACATATGGATCCAAATAAGCCCCTTACAGAATAACTCATAAACTAGGGTTTAAACTTCTGTCACTCTCGCAACCCATCATCTACTTATTACTCTCCAATGCCTTCCCCTAGGTCCAAACATGGTGGAGTGTCATGTAGTCGGTGTTCACACGACACCAGTAGAGGAAGAACAACACATATATCATCTAAATATTGAACAAATACCAAATTAACACAATTACTTATAACATGACTTCTCCCATGTCCTCAAGAATAAAAGTAAGTACTCAAAAATCATATTCATCTTCAAGATCAGAGGGGTATTTTATATGATTAAGGATCTAAACACACAATGTTCCATCAAATAAACCAACTAGCATCAACTACAAGATGTAATCAACACTACTAGCAACCCACATGTACCGATCTGAGGTTTTGGGACAAAGATTGAATACAAGAGTTGAAGTAAGGTTTGAGATGAGAGGGTGTTGGTGTAGATGTTGATGAATATCCCTCCTCCCATGATGAGAGTATCGTCAGTGATGTCGGTGGCTTCGATTTCCCCCTCTAGGAGGGAAGTATCCCCGGCGGAATCGCTCCGCCATAGAGCAAAATTGCTCCTGCCCCAGTTCCGCCTCGAGACGGCGACGATTCATCCTGAAAGTCTTTTCTTCATTTTTTCCAAGGAAAATGACATCATATAGGAGAAAGCTCACATGGAAGCCTGTTGGTGGGCCAAAAATCTCACATGGTGCGCCTAGGGGGTGGGGGGAGGGTACCTGAGCTTGTGGCTCGCTGGTGTGGCCCCTCCTGGTGATTGTTCTTCCAGTTTTCTTATTAAGTCCAAAATATATCTCCATAAATTTTCAGGTCATTTGAAGCTCTGGAGTATAGCTATCTCTGCTGTAGCTTTTTTAGGTCCAGAGTTCCAGCTGCTGGCGATTTCCGTCTTCATGTGAAACTTGCAAAATATGAGAGAAAAGTCATTAGAATTGCCTCATGAAGTGGAATATTAACCCAAAATATTATGAATAACAATAGGAAAACATGATGCATAATGGACGTATCAATCCTCTTCTCTTGCATGGTGGATTGCATGCTTATGAGTTTTGTGTGGGAGGCACTCCGACCTGATTGTGAGGCTCTAGCCCTAGCCGCATTCCTTAATGCCAGAGTTGTCTAGACTAGTAGGAAGAGACGCCTCTTTTGGCTAGTTTTTCTGGCATTAGGTTGGACGCGTTGGATGACATAGGATTGAAGTTTAGGACTTTTCCCTAATGTATAGACTCAAAATGGTTTGGTCGAATCTTTTATCGGAAGAATTAATCTCATTGCATGATCTTTACCTCGCTATTGCAACTTACCAACTTCACGTTAGAGTCATGTAGTCTTACGCACTCATGCCCAAGCTGATAATATTATTCCCCTAAATTTCTGATACGTGGAGATATACCAAGTATTTCCGATCTGGGGTAATTCGGTTACACACTGATATCGCCAACCCGGCATACATCATTATCCCCTCAACGTATATTTGGGATCTACGTGAGGAATAACTTTATTTCCGTCTATACCAGATGCCCCTAACATGGGGATTTATTGATGACCCACAAGTATAGGGGATTTATCGTAGTCCTTTTGATAAGTAAGAGTGTAGAACCCAACGAGGAGCAGAAGGAAATGACAAGCGGTTTTCAGCAAGATATTTTATACAAGCACTGAAATTATCGGTAACGGATAGTTTGGTGATAAGATAATTTGTAACAAGTAATAACAAGTGCAACAAAGGTGCAGCAAGGTGGCCGAACCCTTTTTATAGAAAATTACAAGCCTAGATGAACTCTTATATAAAATAAAGTGCTCCCGAGGATACATGAGAATTATTGTCAAGCTAGTTTTCATCATGCTCATATGATTTTGGTTCATCACTTTGATAATTTGATATGTGGGTGGACCGGTGCTTGGGAGCTGTCCTTACTTGGGCAAGCCTCCGACTTATGTTTAACCCCTCTTGCAGGCATCTGCAACTATGACATAAGAATTACGTTAAATCTAACCATAGCATGAAACATCTGGATCCAAATCAGCCCCTTACGAAGCAACACATAAACTAGGGTTCAATCTTCTATCACTCTAGCAACCCATCATCTACTTATTACTTCCCAATGCCTTCCCCTAGGCCCAAATAGTGGTGAAGTTTCATGTAGTCGATGTTCACATAAAACCACTAGAGGAAAGACAACATACATCACATCAAAATATCGAACGAATACCAAATTCACATGATTACTTATAACAAGACTTCTCCCATGTCCTTAGGAACTAACGTAACTACTCAAAAAACATGTTCCTGTTCAAGATCAGAGGGGTATTGAATATCATTATGGATCTGAACATATGATCTTCCACCAAGAAAACTAACTAGCATCAACTACAAGGATTAATCAACACTACTAGCAACTAACAAGTGCCAATCTGAGGTTTTGAGATAGAGATTCAATACAAGAGATGAACTAGCGTTTGAGAGGAGATGGTGCTAATGAAGATGTTCATGTAGATTGACCCTCTCTCGATGAGAGGATCGTTGGTGATGACGTTGGCTTTGATTTCCCCCTCCCGCAGGGAAGTTTCCCCGGCAAAACAGCTCCACTGGAGCCCTAGATTGCTTCTGCCCAGGTTCTGCCTTGAGATGGCGGCGCTTCATCCCGAAAGCTCTCTCCTAATTTTTTTCTAGGTCAAAAGACATCATATAGCAGAAGAGGGGGTCAGGAGAGCTGCTAGGGGGCCCACAAGCCCTAGGGGTAGGCCGCGCCCCCAGGCTTGTGGCCACCTGGTGGGCCCCCTCTGGTATTTCTTCAGCCAATATTTTTAATATATTCCAAAAATATTCTCCGTAAAGTTTTAGGACATTTGGAGTTGTGCAGAATAGCTCTCTTGGATTTGCTCCTTTCCGGTCCAGAATTCCAGCTGCCGGAGTTCTCCCACTTCATGTAAATATTGTAAAATAAGGGAGAAAAGGCATAACTATTGAACCAAAATGTGTAATAACAGCCCATAATGCAATAAATATCAATATAAAAGCATGATGCAAAATGGACGTATCAACTCCGCCAAGCTTAGACCTCGCTTGTCCTTAAGCAAAAGCCGAAACCGATAATAATGTCCACATGTTTAAAGATAGAGGTGTCGATAAAATAAAATACAGATATGAGGGCATCATGATCATCTTTATAACAACAACATATTGTCATATAATTTCTCATGCTAAAGTGATCATTCATTCACAAGGTAAAGTATGAACCAAAAACTTCATTGAAAACTAACAAACTATGATCTCGGTCATTGAAACAATTGTAATTTATCATAACATCGGAAAGAGTCAATGTAAGAGCTTTTATGTAGCAAGTCCACATACTCAACCATCTATTAGTATTTTATAATTGCTACCACTCACGCGATACTTATGAGATCAAAGCCTCAGTCGGACACATAGAAAGATAGGGGCTGATACATTCGCCTCCCAACCTTTTACCTCTAGGGTGATGTCAACAATAATAGTTTATGATCACCTATGTCCGAGTGGGTATACATATCTGGATCATCCCCAACATATATTGCTTGCCAAAAAGAAAAAGTGAAAATGGAAGGGTGAAGATCACCATGACTCTTGTATAAAGATAGACGTTAAACATAAAAGATAGGCCCTTCGCAGAGGGAAGTAGAGGTTGTCATGCACTTTTTGATTGGATGCACGAAATCTTAATAAAAAGGAATGCCACTTTATAGTGCTGCTTGTGATAGAGAACTTTATTATGAAGTCCGTCGCTTTTATTTCTTCCATATCACATGTTCGTATAAAGTTTATTTTCCTCACACTATAAGATAATACATATTTAGAGAGCAATTTTTATTGCTTGCACCAACGACAACTTACTTGAAGGTTCTTAATCAGTCAATATGTAGATATAGTGGACTCTCATGGCAAAACTGGGTCAAGGGGTTTTGGATGCACAAGTAGTATCTCTACTTGGTGCGAAAGATTTGGCTAGCATAGGATGAGGAGCAAGCTCAACATGTTGGAGGATCCATGACAATAAAAATTCTATTCGGATATAAGGAAACATAACACATTATGTTGTCTTCCTTGTCCAACCTCATCTTATTAGCATACAATATTTTAATGAGTGCTCACAATCACAAAAGATGTCCAAGATAGTGTATTTATACGTGGAACCTCTCTTTCTTTATTACTTCCTATTAATTGCAACAATGACCAATACTATGTTTGTCAACCTTCAACAAATTTTATTAATCATACTTCTTATATGTGAAGTCATCACTCTTCCATAAAATTATTATATAAGCTTTTATTTATTATATTCTCTTCCTTTTCCAAGATTAAACAAGAAAACAAAGCCCTGTACTCAAAACTAATCTTTATTATATAACTCCTGGACTCGATTATAAAGATAGATCAAGATGCAAGAACTAAAAGGCAAGGTCATACTAAAAGTTTTATTCTCCTAGATCAAAATATAACCAAAAGGATCGAACTAAATTAAATGATTAAGATAAGTGTGTGATGGTGATACGATACCGGGACACCTCCCCCAAGCTTGTCACAAGCCACGGGCTATGCCCATACCCATATAGTTAAGTCTCCTTCTTCAGAGGTGGTGATAATGAAGGTGTGGTAGTATTCTTCTTCTCTAGCTTGCGTCTGAGGCTAAAAGTTTCCTCCCTGAGATTCTCATTCTCATTCTCCAGCTCAAGCTTTAATACCTTTTTGTACAATGCCGCCTTTCTTTCATGTAGTAAAACTGATGGGATGAATTGAACCTTAGAGTCGTTTCACCGATTACGAAGGCTTGACTTCTTGAATTCCATGTGCATATCTCCAGGCTGAAGTAGTTGTACTTCATCTTCATAAGAGCTATCATCCCCTACTTTCTCCATGTCGTGGTCTTCCTCCTCATCCGTAGTCCAACCGTAATGATCTACCTCCCCATAGACCTTGGGGTTTGCGATATAATCAGCGACATAGCTCTCTCCCTCCGAATCCTGAGACGACATACTCATATCAGCCAGAAAAATAGCTCGAAACAAGAACATACGATATTGTCGTGATACGGTGGTCAAAACCTTCGGCAGATTATATAATGAAATTTTACCGTGAAAAACAAGTATTTTGGGAGGAAACAGAGTTCGAAGGGCACATGAGGTGGCCACAAGCCAGGGTAGCGCGCCCCCTTATGAAGCAACCCACAAACTAGGGTTTAAGCTTCTATCACTCTATCAACCCATCATCTACTTATTACTTCCCAATGCCTTCCCCTATGCCCAAATAATGGTGAAGTGTCATGTACTCGATGTTCACATAACACTACTAGAGGAAACACAACATACATCTCATCCAAATATCGAACGAATACCAAGACTTCTCCCATGTCCTCAGAAACAAACGTAACTACTCACAAAGCATGTTCATGTTCAAGATCAAAGGGGTATTGAATATCATTAAAGAACTGAACATATGATCTTCCACCAAGTAAACCAACTAGCATCAACTACGAGGAGTAATCAACACTACTAGCAACCCACGGATACCAATCTAAGGTTTTGATATAGAGATTGAATACAAGAGATGAACTAGTGTTTGAGAGCAGATGGTGCTAGTGAAGATGTTGATGAAGATTGACCCTCCCTCGATGAGAGGATTGTTGGTGATGATGATGGCATTGATTTCCCCCTCCCGGAGGGAAGTTTCCCCGGCAGAACAACTCTGCCGGAGCCGTAGATTGCTTCTGCCCAGGTTCCGCCTCGAGACGGCGGCGCTTCATCCCGAAACTCTCTCCTGATTTTTTTCTAGGTCAAAAGACATTATATAGCGGAAGAGGGGGACCGCAGACTTGTTAGGTGGCCCACAAGCCCCGGGGTATGGCGCGCCCCCAGGCTTGCGGCCACCTGGTGGGTCCCCCTTTGGTATTTCTTCGCCCAATATTTTTTATATATTCCAAAATAATTCTCCATGAATTTTCTGGACATTTGCAGTTGTGCATAATAGGTCTCTTAGATTTGCTCCTTTCGGTCCGGAATTCTAGCTGCCGGCATTCTCCTTCTTCATGTAAATCCTATGAAATAAGGGAGAAAAGGCATAAGTATTGAACCATCATGTGTAATAACAACCCATAGTACAATAAATATCAATATGAAAGCATGATGCAAAATGGATGTATCAGTTATTCACGGAGAGTATGTTGATTGAACGAGGAACATTTCTAGGCATTAGGTGGAGATTTCAAGTACCATAAAGAATGCGAAAAATTAGTGGAATATTCCACACATTTCTGCCTCAAATCCACAAGCTCAAAGATCCGGACCATGCGTTCAAAAGATATGCAGCACATTGCAAATAACCTGCCAGATTCATTTGTTAACTATGTAGGTGTCACACAATGCTGCACTCCTGCAAAAGTACGCCTAAAAGTGTGAAGGTACCAACAAAAATCACTCCACTCGCCATTCAATGCAACAAGGGGAGAAGTGTGACAAAAATACATCAGGATTCGGCTGCTCGGAAGCGAGGATATCAAGACCTCTGAATCAGTCAACGCAAGTCAACTTCATGTTGACAAACACCTAATGGGTTGTATAAACCCAATGGATGGGCAGCCTCCACCAACCCAGGTCATAGTGCACACAATGACAAGTCAATCGCATTGGGAAATCGCGAGCAGTCACCATGCGGACGATATTTCAATCAGCTATGTTGATATACAAATTTAGGAGAAACATATAACCAGAAGTCTACAATCTTGACATACATTTCTCAATTAGATTGCAGAAAACTTTCAAATGATTCAGATCCAAATACCATGGCCAGGGAAAAGTGTGAACAACACTCAGACTGAACTCAATAAAAGTGTGAACAATGCCTGCTGGAAGATTCGATGAACCTCATATTCCTGTAACTGCCCTTTCTCAATAGTGTAGTACAATAGCTCACCATTCTTGCAATATTCTATCACAAAAAATACATCCTGAGGTGTCTCAACCTCGTAAAACCGGATGATATGATGGTGAGTGAAGTCAACGAACAACATCAATATCTTGATTTCTCTATTTGCTGGAAACAAGATATGAGAAAAAAATAGAAGTAAAGTGTTAGAGATCGAGTCTATGACGAAATTGGAGATGTAAATTCTACTAACTCAAAGCAATGACACAAGGTGAACTTTCTTCTTAACCAAAGACAATGTATTCTAACCTAATATACATTATCTCAACTAATTGATTAAGCGGGAATCAGGAACACACCCACAAGTCTGACCAACACTCTGAAAGCAGATAACTCGAAATTCTGAACAAGCAAGTTAAATGTATCCTACACTATTGTGTCAGGACAAGGAGGCATACCTTTCTCTTCCATTTCCATAGTTTTTATTTTACGAAGGTTCAGAATCTTTATAGCAACTTTGTGTCCTGTAAGCTTATGCTCTGCAATCATCACTTTTCCAAATGTGCCTTCATCTAATGTTTTGCCCAGATTGTAGCTCTTCAGCTCTTTAGAATGTCCACCCCTCTGGTGTTCCCATCCGTTTTCACTATGCCAAAACAAGGGGGATAATATATGTGATTATTAAACAGATTTATAGTTCAGAACAAGTTGATCGAAAATGGTGAAATATGACTTATATTGAATATGCTGATCATGAATAACATGAAATATTTACAGCATGTCACTGCTTAAATACCGGCCTTTAGGGTGAAATGAGTGGGCTAGGCATAAATGACCACTATGGGACATCACTGGCGAGTCAAGTGTGGCTCAATTAGAGGTCAACGAAATGGAGTTCCCTTCTCAATTAGGGAGTGGCACAACATATTCGATCGCTGCAATTTGGCTCAGTGAGATGATCGGCAACCAACATGTACTATCTTGTACAGATCGAGTAGGATCATAATATATTAGCATAAAAATGCTTGCACGTGCAATAAGACTGACTATAGGCCTTTTCTGATATGTAATGTATCAGGTCTGGCAATGATGGTTGGGATAAAAACCACCGATAATGCCCGCTCATATGTTGGATGCCCGGCCCTGGTGCGAAGACACATATGACACATAAAATTCTAGGTAGTGTGTTAACACGCAAAGTATTCTTGAAAAGGTTCATAGATTCGTACGGGGATCTGTGGCAAAGATCCCAATTGGAGGGAAGAAACAAGAAGGAAGGGCACCAAAATCCCCGCAACCACAAGTAGAGCAGCACACAAACTGGACTAATAGATTTCTCACTCGAGCCAAAAATAGAATTGACAAGCAGCACTCCCTCAAAACTAAAATTTAAGAGCACGCGAGAACCGACCCAGCTCTCTACCAGGCTAAGCAAGCAATAACGACGCGGAAACGCTAAACTCCGGCATGAATTGCAGGACAAATGAGCAATGCTATTACCCTATTTACCTGACCAAATCTTGTGGTCAATCAACAGCTCAGACACAAGTTTTGGGGTTGCTCTACCTCCAGTGGTGGGAGGGAAGGTGTGCTTTAGGCTTTAGATAAGATAGAGCTGCTTAGATGGGCGTGGCGGGTAACCGGGGAAAGGGAAATGTGAGCATTAGCGTTAGCATTGCGCTTACCTAAGTGAGCACGTTGTTTTCCTCTTTCTCCTATGTCGTTTCCCGGCCCCCGCCAATTTTCTCTGCTTCCTTTTGTAATGCTTTGCATGTGTCGATTGATTCATCCGTCCGTTGTTGGTTCATTTGGACGGTGTAGGAATAGGATGGAAAGCAGAGACTCTTTTCGGTCGCCAGTAACAAGGCGCCAATGCAAAATATGCATGTCGTGCGACCGACATTGGAGGTGGGTGGGATTAAGTGGAACGCCGTTGTTTCGTGCGTGAAGAAGACGTTGGCTATACTGGGTGCATACACATATTGGACTATTTTCTCAAAATTTGTTTTGTTTTTTCATAGTAACACAACGCTAACTAAAAAAAATCATCAAAAAACTAAAAAATTCACTACCTCTACACAGGTCACGATCTTGATGGCTTCTTATTAATTTTCGCGTGTCACACCTAGAATCGGAAACATTTCCCTATGATAGGCGGTCAAAACTTCAGCATGTCGCGTCATGCCACGTTATACCTACCAATGCCAGGGAACCACATGTCCTTGCGGACCCACACACATCCCTTCTTTCTCAACTTATGTTTCCATTCTGTCGCCAGGGGCGGATTAAAGAGGAATTTGAAACGTTTCCCTTCAACCGACCGGCCAAAACTTCAGTGTGTCGCGTCGTGTGATGTTATACCTACCAATGCCAGGGCGCCACATGTCCTTGCGTGCCCACACACATCCCTTCTTTCTCTCCTTCCATTTCCAATCTGTTGCCACAGATGGATTCAAGGGTAATGGCACACATTTCTCTACGACATACCGACCAAAACTTCAGTTTGTCATGTCTGGTCACGTTGTACTTACCAATGCCAGGGTGCCACATGTCCTGCGGGCCCAACCACATCCCTTCTTTCTCTCCTTCCATTTCCATTCTATCGTCGGGGACGGATTCAACAGGAATGGGAAACGTGTCCCTCTAACCAACTGGCCAAACCTTCAGAGCTTCACGTCACGCCTAACTGTACGTACCAATGCCAGGGCGCCACATATCCTTACGGGCCCACACACATGCCTTCTGTAACACTAGTTTGGCATGTAGTTGTTGAACATTATCCCGGCCCTCACCATCTTTCCTTGAAGCCCTCCGTACCTCGACATCATTGGTGTCATCTCTGTTCCCGCCATTGAAGAAATGTTCATGTGATTCACAGAGCTCGCGTGCACCATGAATGTGCCCTTCGTCCGCAAATGGTCCTTACAGACCGCCTATGCGTGCTCTAGTCGTAGATGTTCTAGGTCGTTCCTAGGGTGGAGGTGGCTGTGAAATCTATATGCAAGCTCCACCGCCTCCCAGTGGACCTGTACATCGCGCCCACGTCCCTCCACTCGCCAATGGACGTCGTGCTTGATTAGGTCTGCCATGCAGCCCATGGTGTGCATGATGATGGAGAAGGATATAGACCACAAAAATTCCAGGATGTTTATGAAGTTGAGCAACACACAGTTTTGCTATGACATCGTGCTCGACTTGATAGAGTCCATGCCAGTGGTCCATGGTGGAACTACAAGCAGTGGAGCTGGTGTCAGAGAAAACACAAAGAGATAGGCAGATGCCTCTCGCTCACATTAATAGAAGATATATTGGCATGTTATCAGGAATGAATGTAAGTCTCGGGTTCCATGTACAAGGAACTAGACCTAGAAAAGTATACCACGGTCGAGTCCCTTCCATGTGTACCAAACACAAGTTGCGTATATCGGTGTCACATTGACATGTCAACTTTAACAACAGGTAGTGTACACACTATAGGATTTTGTGGGGGAAAGTGATGAAGGTTTCAAAGAGTTGCATCACAAGGACAAAAGGGAGGAAGAAAGTTATTGCTAGTTATAATGCATAGGTATAGTTGCTATTTCATATGTGGACATTTGGAAACTTTATTTATCTCTTGTCTAAATGATGTGGTTGGTAGCTTGAGAAGGTAATAAACTATTACTATATCGGTTCTCGAGATATTTATTTAATTTGCAGAAAACATTCAAATGATTCAGATCCAAATACCATGGCCATGGCAAAGTGTGAACAGCACTTGGACTGAACTCAAGCAAAGTGTGAACAACACCTGCTAGATGATGCGATGAGCCTCATATTCCTGTAACTACCCTTTCTCAACAATGTAGCCCAATAGCTCACCATTCTTGCAATATTCCATCACAACATATATATCCCTAGGTGTCTCAACCTAAACTCGGATGATAGGAGCGTGAATGAAGTCAATGAACAAACTCAATATCTTGATTTCTCTATTTGCTGGAAACAAGATATGAGAAAAAATAGAAGTAAAGTGTTAGATATTGAGTGTGAAGAAATTGGAGATGCAAATTCTACTAACTCGCAACAACAACACAAGGTGAACTTTCTCCTTAACGAAAGCCGAATGTATTCTAACCTAATATACATTATCTTGACTAATTGATTAAGTGGGAATCAGGAACACACCCACAAGTCCGGCCAGCACTCTGAAAGCAAATAACTCGAAATCGTGAACAAGCAAGTTAAATGTATCCTACACTATTGTACAAGGAGAAGGAGGCAGGCCTTTCTCTTTCATTTCCAGAGTTTTCATTTTACTACATTTCAGAATCTTTATAGCAACTTTGTGTCCTATAAGCTTATGCTCTGCAATCATCACCTTTCCAAATGTGCCCCACCTAATGTTTTGCCCAGATTGTAGCTCTTCAATGCTTCAGAACATCCACCTCCTATGGTGTTCCCATCCGTTTTCGCTATGCCAAAACAAGAGAAACAATATATGTGATTCCGTAAACAGTTTTATAGATCAGACACAAGTTAATTGAAACTGGCAAAACTTGAGTTACGCTGAATATACTGATCATGAATAACATGAAATACTTACAACATATCACTTCTTAGAGACCGGCCTTGAGTTTGAAATTAGTGGGTTGGTCATAAATGACCACTATGGGACATGACTGGCCAGGGGAAAGTGTGGTTAAACTAAAGGTCAACGAAATGGGTGAAGTTTCGTTCTCAAATAGGCAGAGGCAAAGCATATTCGCTCACTAAAGTATGGTTCAGTGAGATGATCGGCAACCAAAAAGTACTATCTTGTACAGATCGAATAGGATCATAATATATTACCATGAAAATGCTTGCATGCGCAGCACGAATGACTATAATCCTTTCCTGATATGCAATATATCAAGTCTAACAAGGATGGTTGGGATAAAAACCACTGATAATGCTCCCTCGTACTTTGGATGCCCAACCATGGTGCGAAGACACATAAGACACATACTAGAATCCTAGCTAGCGGGTTAACACGCAAAGTATTCGTAAAAAGGTTCACTTATTAATACCATGACTAGGCATATATATATGTGTGTGGTAAACATGGAAGAAACATATAAGAATGTAGTCATGCAACAATGAATGAACCAACACATGAATCTGCTACTAGTACTACTCAATAACTATTCACACAAGAATTACACGTATAGCGGTATCATGACCAAAATCAGAATCCCTCGATCGCTCTGTAGGATCTTTTGCTGAAAAGGGGTCCCCCCTTTGTATTACAAAGAAATCAACACCGATCACATAGCAATTGCTGGTGCGAGTAGCACAATAGGTCCAAAAGAAAAGAGAAAGAACAAAGAAGAAGAAACAAATGACATCAATGGCAATTCGACAAAGCACAGAAGACCTACCACCGCTGCGCCCTTCGAATCAACCCACCACAGACCAAGGCTCGGATACGCCGCGTACCAAGCAGCACCTCCAAGAAGGTATGCAACGCCGACGACGGTGTTACATGGACGTGTCCTAGGGTTTCCCCGGCACGTGGGATGGTGTGGGGGATGGATACCTCCGACACCCTCCAGGAAGGGATGGCGGCACCCGCAGGGTCATAACATCGGAGCCAGAAGAGCCAGCAAGGGATTTCTCCCACACTCCAGACCCCACTGCCCAACCTGGCTAGAACCAACCAGGCACCTCGCTTGCTAAGTGCGCACGTGTGACGTGCCGGCCGCTCGCTCACATTAAGAGAAGATATATCGGCATGTTATTAGGAATGAACATAAGTCAGGTTGCATGTACAAGGAACTAGAGCCAAAAAAGTATACCGAGGTCAAGTCACTTCCATGTGTCCCAAACACAAGTTGCGTATATCGGTGTCGCATTGACATGTCAACTTTAAAAACATCGTAGTGTACACACTATAGGAGTTTGTGGTGGAAAGTGAGGAAGGATTCAAAGAGTTGCATCACAAGGACAAAAAAGGAGGAAGAAAGTAATTTCTAGTTATATTGCATAGATATATAGTTGCTATTTTATATGTGGAGAATTGGAAATTTTATTGATCTATTGTCTAAATGATGTGGTCGGTAGTTTGAGAAGGCAATAAACTATTACTATATCTCTTCTCGTTATATTTTTCCATTTAAACGATAAATGTATTTGAGGAAAGTATTGTTTCATGTAAAGTGTTGTTCCCATTAACTTTAGTAACTTCAGAATGTCCACCTCCTCTAGTCTTCTCGTCCATTTTCACTATGCCAAAACAAGAGATACAATATATGTGATTCAGTAAACAATTTTATAGTTCAACCACAAGTTGATCGAAACTGGAGAAACACGACTTGTGCTGAGTATACTGTTCATGAGTAACATGAAATATTTACAGCCTGTCACTTCTTAGAGACCGCTATTGAGTGTAAAATGAGTGGGCTGGCAATAAATGACTGGCCAGGGCAAGAGTGGTTCAATTAAAGGCCAATGAAATAGGTGAAGTTTCCTTCTCAACTAGGGAGAGGCAAAGTATATTCGATCGCTGAAGTATGGTTTAGTGGGTAACCAACAAGTACTATCTTGTACGGATCAAGTAGGATCATAATATATTACCATAATCATACTTGCACACGCAACACGAATGACTATAGTCATTTCCCCATATGCAATGTATCACGTCTGGTAAGGATGGTCGAGATTAGAACCACTGATAATGCTCCTCGTAATTTGGATGCCCGGATTTGGTACGAAGACACAGAGGACACGTACTAGCGAGGGTTAAATTGGTCCCGCAAAGAATCCTAGCCAGGGCCAAATCAGGCCCGCAAAGCCCCGTCGGCCACGCCACAGCAGGGCAGCACCAGCGCCGCCATCATCCACCCGCCGATCGCCGCTCCCCACTGTCGGCCCAATCAAACCCAGATGGGGCCCGAAGGGCCCACATCTGAGCCGAACAGGCGTCGCTAGATCACGCCGCCACATCACCCTACCGCCAACGGCGGCGCTGCCCCCCAGTAGATCGCCCACCACAACGCCAAAGAGCCCCGCCGCCTCCTAGGAGCACCCCACGGCGCCGCACCGCCCCGCGCCAGCGTGACCTGAGAGGGGAATGGCTAGTGCGGGCCAGGCCTAGTGCTGGACGCCAGCCACGTTGCTAGAAGGGAGGGAAGGGGGAGGGCTCGACGAGGACGCGTCGGGGGCGCGGCCGGTTGCCAAGGGGGGGGGGGGCACGGTCACGACTGAGATTCAAGATAGTCCTGTAGGATGTTTTCTACCATATATTGAGTAAACTTGGAGAAAGTGAGATCGATCGGCCGACCTATCAATCAACAATAAACCAAATAGTTAACTGATCAGTCAGTAATGAAGACTTTCAACTCGGAGCATGACGAGGTGAATGTTGGTCCGGGCGGATCTGCGGGAAAGATCCCCATTGGAGGGAAGAAGCAAGCAGGGCACCTAAATCCCCACAACCATAAGCAGAGCAGCACACAAACTGGTCTAATAAATTCCCCACTCGATCAAAAAAATAAGAGCACACACTCTCTACCAGGCCATGCAAGCAACGACGATGCAGAATCACTGTACTCCGGCGAGAATTGCAGCAAAGATGAGCTGGGCGATGATACGTCTCCAACATATCTATAATTTTTGATTGTTCCATGTTGTTATATTATCATTCTTGGATGTTTTACAATCATTTTATAGAAACTTTATATCATTTTAGGAGTAACCTATTGAGAAAGTGCCTAGTGTGAGTTGCTAGTTTTTGCTTGTTTTTACATCGCAGAAAATCAATACCAAACGGATTCCAAACACGGCGAAACTTTTTGGAGAAGTTTTCTGGACCAAAAGGAACAACTTGGGCCAAAGAAAACCAGAGAGGTGCCCCGAGGGGGGCACAACCCACCTGGGTGTGCCTGTGAGCCTAGGTGCACCCTGGTGGGTTGTGCCCTCCTCGGTGGCCTCCCGCAACGCCTCTTCGCCCGATAAATACCCAAATATTCCAAAATGCCTAGGGGAGTCGACGAAACACCATTACAGCCACCGCAAGTTCCAGAACCACGAGATCCAATCTAGATACAATCAAAGAGGGGTTCATCATCCTCATTGGTGCCTATCCGATGATGCGTGAGTAGTTCATTGTAGAGCTATGAGTCCGTAGGCAGTAGCTAGATGACTTCCTCTCTCTCTCTCTCTTTTGATTCTCAATACAATATTCTCTTGGAGATCTATTTGATGTAACTCTTTTTGCGGTGTTTTTGTTGCGATCCCATTAACATCGAGTTTATTATCAGATTTATTTTATCCATGAAGGTTATTTTAGTTTTGATCTCTTATATGCATGATTTTTTATAGTTTTGGTCCGGGCGGCTCGCTGGTGTGGCCCCTAGTGATTCTTCTTCTTTCGGTTTTCTTATTAAGTCCAAAATATATCTCCGTAAATTTCCAGGTCATTTGAAGCTCTTGAGTATAGCTATCTCTGTTGTAGCTTTTTTAGGTCCAGAGTTCCAGCTGCTGGCGATTTCCGTCTTCATGTGAAACTTGCAAAATATGAGAGAAAAGTCATTAGAATTGCCTCATGAAGTGAAATATTAACCCAAAATATTATGAATAACAATAGGAAAACATGATGCATAATGGACGTATCAATCCTCTTCTCTTGCATGGTGGATTGCATGCTTATGAGTTTTGTGTGGGAGGCACTCCGGCCTGATTGTGAGCCTCTAGACCTAGCCGCATTCCTTAATGGCAGAGCTGTATAGACTGGTAGTAAGAGACACCTCTTTTGGTTAGTTTTTGCGACATTAGGTTGGATGCGTTGGATGACATAGGATTCAAGTTTAGCACTTTACCCTAATGTATAGACTCAAAATGGTATGGTCGAATCTTTTATCGAAAGAATTAATCTCATTGCATAATCTTTACCTCGCTATTGCAACTTACCAACTTCACGTTGGAGTCATGTAGTCTTACACACTCATGCCCAAGATGATAATACTATTCCCCTAAATCTCTGATAGGTGGAGATATACCAAGTATTTCCAATCAGGGGTAATTCGGTTACACACTGGTATCACCAACCCGGCATACATAATTAGCCCCTCAACGTATATTTGGGATCTACGTGAGGAATAACTTTATTTCCGTCTATACCAGATGCCCCTAACATGGTGATTTATTGATGACCCACAAGTACAGGGGATTTATCTTAGTCCTTTTGATAAGTAAGAGTGTCGAACCCAACGAGGAGAAGAAGGAAATGACAAGCGGTTTTCAGCAAGATATTTTCTGCAAGCACTGAAATTAGCGGTAACAGATAGTTTGGTGATAAGATAATTTGTAACAAGTAATAACAAGTGTAACAAAGGTGCAAAAAGGTGGCCCAACCCTTTTTATAGCAAAGTACAAGCCTAGAAGAACTCTTATATAAAGCAAAGTGCTCCCGAGGACACATGGGAATTATTGTCAAGTTAGTTTTCAACATGCTCAAATGATTTTGGTTCATCACTTTGATAATTTGATATGTGGGTGGACTGATGCTTGGGTGCTATCCTTACTTGGACAAGCCTCCCACTTATGATTAACCCCTCTTGCAAGCATCTGCAACCAGGACAGAAGAATTAAGATAAATCTAAACATAGCATGAAACATGTGGATCCAAATCAGCCCCTTACGAAGCAACGCATAAACTAGGGTTCAATCTTCTGTCACTCTAGCAACCCATCATCTACTTATTACTTCCCAATGCCTTCCCCTAGGCCCAAATAGTGGTGAAGTGTCATGTAGTCGATGTTCACATAAGACCATTAGAGGAAAGACAACATACGTCGCATCAAAATATCGAATTCACATGATTACTTATAACAAGACTTCTCCCATGTCCTCAGGAACTAACGTAACTACTCAAAAAACATATTCATGTTCAAGAACAGAGGGGTATTGAATATCATTAAGGATCTGAACATATGATCTTCCACCAAGTAAACCAACTAGCATCAACTACAAGGAGTAATCAACACTACTAGCAACCAACAGGTGCCAATCTGAGGTTTTGAGATAGAGATTGAATACAAGAGATGAACTAGGGTTTGAGAGGAGATGGTGCTAATGAAGATGTTCATGTAGATTGACCCTCTCTCGATGAGAGGATCGTTAGTGATGATGATGGCTTTGATTTCCCCCTCCCGGAGGGAAGTTTCCCCAGCAGAACAGCTCCGCCGGAGCACGCGGCGCTTCACCCCGAAAGCTCTCTCCTAATTTTTTTCTAGGTCAAAAGACATCATATAGCAGAAGAGGGGGACAGGAGAGCTGCTAGGGGGCCCACAATCCCTGGGGGTAGGCCGTGCCCCCAGGCTTGTGGCCACCTGGTGGGCCCCCTCTGGTATTTCTTCGGCCAATATTTTTTATATATTCCAAAAATATTCTCTGTAGACTTTTAGGACATTTGGAGTTGTGCAGAATAGCTATATCAGATTTGCTCCTTTCTGGTCCAGAATTCCAGCTGCTGGAATTCTCTCTGTTCATGTAAATTTATAAAAATACGGGAGAAAAGGCATAAAATATTGAACCATAATGTGTAATAACAGCCTATAATGCAATAAATATCAATATAAAAGCATGATGAAAAATGGACGTATCAAGTCCCCCAAGCGTAGACCTCGTTTGTCCTTAAGGAAAAGCCGAAATTAATAATAATGTCGACATGTTTAAAGATAGAGGTGTCGATAAAATAAAATACAGATATGAGGGCATCATGATCATCTTTAGAACAACAACATATTGTCATATTATTTCTCATGCTAAAGTGATCATTCATTCACAAGGTAAAGTATGAACCAAAAACTTCATTGAAAACTAACAAACTATGATCTCGGTCATTGAAGCAATTGTAATTTATCATAATATCGAAAAGAGTCAATGTAAGAGTTTTTATGTAGCAAGTCCGCATACTCAACCATCTATTAGTCTTTTATAATTTTCTACCACTCACGCAATACTTATGAGATCAAAGCCTCAGTCGGACACATAGAAACATAGGGGCTGATACATTCGCCTCCCAACCTTTTACCTCTAGGGTAATGTCAACAATAATAGTTTATGATCACCTATGTCCGACTGGGTATACATATCTGGATCATCCCCAACATAAAAGATAGACGTTAAACATAAAAGATAGGCCCTTCACAGAGGGAAGCAGAGGTTGCCATGCACTTTTTGATTGGATGCACGAAATCTTAATAAAAAGGAATGTCACTTTATAGTGCTGCTTGTGATAGAGAACTTTATTATGCAGTCCGTCGCTTTTATTTCTTCCATATCACAAGTTCGTATAAAGTTTATTTTCCTCACACTATAAGATAATACATATCTAGAGAGCAATTTTTATTGCTTGCACCGATGACAACTTACTTGAAGGTTCTTAATCAATCAATATGTAGATATAGTGGACTCTCATGGCAAAACTGGGTCAAGGGGTTTTGGATGCACAAGAAGTATCTCTACTTGGTGCGAAAGATTTGGCTAGCATAGGTTGAGGAGCAAGCTCAACATGTTGGAGGATCCATGACAATATAAATTCTATTCGGATATAAGGAAACATAACACATTATGTTGTGTTCCTTGTCCAACATCAACTTATTAGCTTACTATATTTTAATGAGTGCTCACAATCACAAAAGATGTCCAAGATAGTGTATTTATATGTGGAACCTCTCTTTCTTTATTACTTCCTATTAATTATAACAACGACCTATACTATGTTTGTCAACCTTCAACAAATTTTATTAATCATACTTCTTATATGTAAAGTCATCACTATTCCATAAAATTATTATATAAACTTTTATTTATTATATTCTCTTCCTTTTCCAAGATCAAACAAGAAAGCAAAGCCCTGAACTCAAAACTAATCTTTGTTATATAACTCCTGGACTCGAATACAAAGATAGATCAAGATGCAAGAACTAAAAGGCAAGGTCATACTAAAAGTTTTATTCTCCTAGATCAAAATATAACCAAAAGGATCGAACTAAATTAAATGATTAAGATAAGTGTGTGATGGTGATATGATACCGGGACACCTCTCCCAAGCTTGTCACAATCCATGGGGAGTGCCCATACCCATATACTCAAGTCTCCTTCTTCAGAGGTTGTGATGATGAAGGTGTGGTAGCATTCTTCTTCTCCAGCTTGCGTCTGAGGCTAAAAGTTTCCTCCCTGAGATTCTCATTCTCATTCTCCATCTCAAGCTTTAATACCTTTTTGCACAATGCTGCCTTGCTTTATAGTAGTAAAACGGATGGGATGAATTGAACCTTAGAGTTGTTTCATCGAGTAGGAAGGCTTGACTTTTCGAATTCCATGTGCATATCTCCAGGCTGAAGGAGTTGAACTTCATCTTCATCGGAGCTATCATCCCATACTTTCTCCATGTCGTGGTCTTCCTCCTCATCTGTAGTCCAACCGTAATGATCTACCTCCCCATAGACCTTGGGGTTTGCGATATAATCAGCGACATAGCTCTCTCCCTTCGAATCTTGAGACGACATACTCATATCAGCCAGAAAAATAGCTCGAAACAAGAACATAGGATATTGTCGTGATACGGTGGTCAAAACCTTCGGCAGATTATATAATGAAATTTTACCGTAAAAAACAAGTATTTTGGGAGGAAACAGAGTCCAGAGGGCACATGAGGTGGCCACAAGCCAGGGTAGCACGCCCCCTTATGAAGCAACCCACAAACTAAGGTTCAAGCTTCTGTCACTCTATCAACCCATCATCTACTTATTACTTCCCAATGCCTTCCCCTATGCCCAAATAATGGTGAAGTGTCATGTACTCGACGTTCACATAACACCATTAGAGTAAAGACAACATATATCTCATCAAAATATCGAACGAATACCAAGACTTCTCCCATGTCCTCACGAACAAACGTAACTACTCACAAAACATGTCCAGGTTCAAGATCAAAGGGGTATTGAATATCATTAAGGATCTGAACATATGATCTTCCACCAAGTAAACCAACTAGCATCAACTACGAGAAGTAATCAACACTACAAGCAGTCTACAGGTACCAATCTATGTTTTTGAGATAGAGATTGAATACAAGAGATGAACTAGTTTTTGAGAGGAGATGATGCTAGTGAAGATGTTGATGAAGATTGACCCTCCCTCGATGAGAGGATTGTTGGTGATGACGATGGCATCGATTTCCCCCTACCGGAGGGAAGTTTCCCCGGCAGAACAGCTCTGCCGGAGCCGTAGATTGCTTCTGCCCAGGTTCCGCCTCAAGACGGTGGCGCTTCATCCCGAAACTCTCTCCTGATTTTTTTCCAGGTCAAAAGTCATCATATAGCGGAAGAGGGGGACCGCAGACCTGTTAGGGGGACCACAAGCCCTGGGGTAGGGCGAACCCCTGGCTTGCGGCCACCTGGTGGGTCCCCCTCTGATATTTCTTCACCCAATATTTTTTATATATTCCAAAATAATTCTCCATGAATTTTCTGGACATTTGCAGTTGTGCATAATGGGTCTCTCAGATTTACTCCTTTCCGGTCCAGAATTCTAGCTGCCGGCATTCTCCTTCTTCATGTAAATCTTGTGAAATAAGGGAGAAAAGGCATAAGTATTGAAGCATCATGTGTAATAACATCTCATAATGCAATAAATATCAATATAAAAGCATGATGCAAAATGGATGTATTAGTTATTCATGGAGAGTATGTTGATTGAATGAGGAACATTTCCAGGCATTAGGTGGAGATTTCAAGTACCATAAAGAATGCCGAAAAATTAGTGGAATATTCCACACATTTCTGCCTCAAATCCACTAGCTCAAAGATTTGGCCCATGCGTTCAGAAGATATGCAACACATTGCAAATAACCAGTCAGATTCATTTGTTAACTATAGAGGTGTCACACAATGCTGCACTCCTGCAAAAGTACACCTAAAAGTGTGAAGGTACCAACAAAATCACTCCACTAGCCATTCAATGCAACAAGGGAGAAGTATGACAAAATACATAAGGATTCGGCTGCTCGGAAGCGAGGATATCAAGACGTCTGAATCAGTCAACGCAAGTCAACTTCATATTGACAAACACCTAATGGGTTGTATAAAGCCAATGGATGGGCAACCTCCGCCAACCCAGGTCATAGTGCACACAATGACTGGGACATCTGAATACCTAACTCAATCGCATTGGGAAACTGCGAGCAGTCACCATGCGGACGATAATTCAATCAGCTATGTTGATATACAAATTTAGGAGAAACATATAACCAGAAGTCTACAATCTCGACATACATTTCTCAATTAGATTGCAGAAAACTTTCAAATGATTCAGATCCAAATACCATGGCCACGTAAAAGTGTGAACAACACTCGGACTGAACTCAAGAAAAGTGTGAACAATGCCTGCTGGAAGATTCGATGAACCTCATATTCCTGTAACTGCATTTTCTCAACAGTGTAGTCCAATAGCTTACCATTCTTGCAATATTCTATCAAACAAAATATATCTCGAGGTGTCTCAACCTCAAAAACCCGGATGATAGGATGGTGAGTGAAGTCAACGGACAACATCAATATCTTGATTTCTCTATTTGCTAGAAACAAGATATGAGAAAACAGTAGAAGTAAAGTGTTAGAGATCGAGTCTATGAAGAAATTGGAGATGTAAGTTCTACTAACTCAAAGCAATGACACGAGGTGAACTTTCTTCTTAATCAAAGACGAATGTATTCTAACCTAATATACATTATCTCGACTAATTGATAAAGCGGGAATCATGAACACACCCACAAGTCTGACCAACACTCTGAAAGCAGATGACTCGAAATTCTGAACAAGCAAGTTAAATGCATCCTACACTATTGTGCCAGGAAAAGGAGGCATACCTTTCTCTTCCATTTCCATAGTTTTTATTTTACGACGGTTCAGAATCTTTATAGAAACTTTGTGTCCTGTAAGCTTATGCTCTGCAATCATCACTTTTCCAAATGTGCCTACATCTAATGTTTTGCCCAGATTGTAGCTCTTCAACTCTTTAGAATGTCCACCCCTCTAGTGTTCCCAACTGTTTTCACTATGCCAAAACAAGGGAGATAATATTTGTGATTATTAAACATATTTATAGTTCAGAACAAGTTGATCGAAACTGGTGAAATATGACTTACACTGAATATGCTGATCATGAATAACATGAAATATTTACATCATGTCACTGCTTAAATACCGGCCTTGAGGGTGAAATGAGTGGGCTAGGCATAAATGACCACTATGGGACATCACTGGCGATTCAAGTGTGGCTCAATTAGAGGTCAACGAAATGGAGTTCCCTTCTCAAATAGGGTGTGGCACAACATATTCGATTGCTGCAATTTGGCTCAGTGAGATGATCGGCAACCAAGATGTACTATCTTGTACGGATCAAGTAGGATCATAATATATTAGCATAAAAATGCTTGCACGCGCAACACGAATGACTATAGGCCTTTTCTAATATGTAATGTATCAGATCTGGCAACGATGGTTGGGGTAAAAACTACCGATAATACTCGCTCATACGTTGGATGCCTGGCCCTGGTGCGAAGAGACATATGACACATAAAATTCTAGGTAGTGTGTTAACACGCAAAGTATTCTTGAAAAGGTTCACAGATTCGTACGGGGATCTGTAGCAAAGATCCCAATTGGAGGGAAGAAACAAGAAGGGAGGGCACCAAAATCCCAACAACCACAAGTAGAGCAGCACACAAACTTGACTAATAAATTTCTCACTCGAGCCAAAAATAGAATTGACAAGCAGCACTCCCAAAAAACTAAAATTTAAGAGGACGCGCGAACCGACCCAGCTCTCTACCAGGCTAAGCAAGCAATAACGACGCGGAAACACTAAACTCCGGCATGAATTGCAGGACAAATGAGCAGTGCTATTACCCTAATTACCTGACCAAATCTTGTGGTCAATCAACCGCTCGGACACAAGTTTTGGGGTTGCTCTACCTCCAATGGTGGGAGGGAAGGTGTGCTTTAGGCTTTAGATGAGATAGAGCTGCTTAGATGGGGGTGGCGTGTAAGCAGGGAAAGGTAAAGGTGAGCATTAGCGTCAGCATTGCGCTTACCTATGTGAGCATGTTGTTTTCCTCTTTCTCCTATGTCGTTTCCCGGCCCCCGACAATTTTTCTCTCCTTCCTTTTGCAATGCTTTGCATGTGTCGATTGACTCATCCGTCCGTTGTTGGTTCATTTGGATGGTATGGGAATAGGATGGACAGCAGAGACGCTTTTCGGTCGCAGTAACAAGGTGTCAATGCAAAATATGCATGCTGTACGACCAGCATTGGAGGTGGGTGGGATTAAGTGGAACGCCATTGTTGTCGTGCGTGAAGAAGACGTTGGCTATACTGGGTGCATACGCATATTGGACTGTTTTCTCAAAATTTGTTTTGTTTTTTCGTAGTAACACAACGCTAACTAAAAAATCATCAAAAAACTCAAAAATTCACTACATCTACACAGGTCACGATCTTGATGTCTTGTTATTAATTTTCGCGTGTCACACCTAGAATCGGAAACATTTCCCTATGATAGGTGGTTAAAACTTTAGCATGTCGCATCACGCCATGTTATACCTACCAATGCCAGGGAACCACATGTCCTTGTGGACCCACGCACATCCCTTCTTTCTCACCTTCTGTTTCCATTCCGTCGCGAGGGGCGGATTAAAGAGGAATGGGAAATGTTTCCCTTCAACCGACCGGCCAAAACTTCATTGTGTCTCATCATGTGATGTTATACCTACCAATGCCAGGGCGCCACATGTCCTTGCGGGCCCACACACATCCTTTCTTTCTCTCCTTCCATTTCCAATCTGTTGCCACAGATGGATTCAAGGGTAATGGCTCACATTTCTCTACGACATACCGACCAAAACTTCAGTTTGTCACGTCTGGCCACGTTGTACTTACCAATGCCAGGGTGCTACATGTCTTGCGGGTCCCACCACATTCCTTCTTTCTCTCCTTCCATTTCCATTCTATCGCCATTGACGGATTCAACAGGAATGGGAAACGTGTCCCTCTGACCAATTGGCCAAACCTTCAGAGCTTCGCGTCACGCCTAATTATACCTACCAATGTCAGGGTGCCACATATCCTTACGGGCCCACACACATGCCTTCTGTTACACTAGTTGGGCATGTAGTTGTTGAACATTATCCCGGCCCTCACCATCTTTCCTTGAAGACCTTAGTACCTCGAGATAATTGGTGTCATCTCTGTGCCCTCCATTGATGAAATGTTCATGTGATTCACAGAGCTCGCGTGCACCATGAATGTGCCCTTCTTCCGCAAATGGTCCTTACAGACCTCCTATGCGTGCTCTAGTCGTAGATGTTCTAGGTCCTTCCTAGAGTGGAGGTGGCTGTGAAATCTATATGCAAGCTCCACCGCCTCCCAGTGGACCCGGACATCACGCCCACGTCCCTCCACTCGCCAATGGACGTCGTGCTTGATTAGGTCTGCCATGCAGCCCATGGTGTGCGTGATGATGGAGAAGGATATAGACCACAAAAATTCCAGGATGTTTATGAAGTTGAGCAACACACAGTTTTGCTATGACATCGTGATCAACTTCATAGAGTCCATGCCAGTGGTCCATGGTGGAACTACAAGCAGTGGAGCTGGTGTCGGAGAAAACACAAAGAGATAGGCAGATGCCTCTCGCTCACATTAAGATAACATATATTGGCATGTTATCAGGAATGGATGTAAGTCTCGGGTTCCATGTACAAGGAACTAGACCCAGAAAAGTATACCGCGGTCGAGTCCCTTCCATGTGTACCAAACACAAGTTGCATATATCGGTGTCACATTGACATGTCAACTTTAACAACAGGTAGTGTACACACTATAGGATTTTGTGGGGGAAAGTGATGAAGGTTTCAAAGAGTTGCATCACAAGGACAAAAGGGAGGAAGAAAGTAATTGCTAGTTATATTGCATAGATATAGTTGCTATTTCATATGTGGACATTTGGAAACTTTATTTATCTCTGGTCTAAATGATGTGGTTGGTAGTTTGAGAAGGTAATAAACTATTACTATATCGGTTCTTGAGATATTTATTTAGTTTACACGATAAAGCTGGTTGAGGAAAGTATTGTTTTATTAAAAGTGTTTTTCCCATTTACGTCAGTAACTCGCGCATCCCTTGAACGTGCCCTTCCCCTTCCAGAGGGACCTCAATGATAGCCTGAACGTGCTTCAGAAATAGATATTATAAGTCCTCCCCCGAGAGATGGTGGTTTTGAACTCCATCTACTAGTCTCCTAGTGCACCCGTACAGCGTGTCCACATGCCTCCTCTCGTCAATTAACCCTGCCCTTAGCTAGATCACCGCCATGCATCCCATGGTGTTCACAATCATGGAGCAGGGGAGATACCACAAAAATTCATGGTTGATGGAGTAGTTTAGAAACACACTCTTCTACTATGGTGGCATGCTCAACTAGATGGAGGCTATGTCGGTGATCCATGCTAGCACAATAGGAAACAAGATCGGCAACGCGCCTTGGCGCGAGGGTGCCTGTCCGAACGTTTTGGTCGAACGTGTAATGTTAAGTTATTAGTAACTCAATTGCTATTAGTAGCCACTATATAACCAAGAGATCAGAATGTTCAAAGCACACATGCTGCCCAAACCATATACAAAGACAGGCAATAGTAGAAACCTGATATCACAAATGATAATATCCTTTGTAGGTACAACTTTCTTCCATGTTTGTGGCTGGAACATGTGTACATCAGAAACTTTAACTACAGTATGGTAAACATCTCCACGACCAAGCAAGAAATCAGAAATAGAACAGCGGGCATCTTAAGTAAAGCAAGCACCAGCCAATTACATATAAGTCTGTATTAATCTTCAGCACTGTCTAGGACGACGAGGGTACATAGGGTAGCATACAGACTGCAACATCTGCTTGTCCTTCAACAACATCACAACATTAACTAACCACGTGGGTCAAACACATAAATAAATAAATGTCAGACAATAGGGCGCAACAGAATCGGAGCTAGCAGAGACACGGGAAACTGCCTTAGAACATCCAAAGAGACGCCCCCATAGCGAGACATCATTACTTCGTGCATCCACAAACAAAAGGATAGGGTCCTGCATATATATATATATATATATATATATATATATATATATATATATATATTTGCAAGCCCAGATCAGCAGGATGCCCATCATAGGAGTCATTTCCGATGCATAATCAGGTTCATGATATTTAAATAGTGGTAATGGTAGACTTTGCATAACATGACAACGCATCATATCTCATAATTGGAATACATTATATTACTGAACAAAGTAACTGAGGTGACCAATTGGAATACTCCCATTTAGGTGACCACATTCCATAGTTTAAATTCAAAAATGAGGCTTTTCCCTAAAGCATACACTCAGATAGGGTGCAATGAAAAAGAATCTGGATGAAACACAGGGGCATACCTTCGATGTTTCATTGCACAACTCAATGGAGACATTATTATCTTATGGACCTTGTTAAAATCGACGATCTTATTAGTTGCAACTATAATTATATGAAACTGGTGCCTGCAACAAAAAATGACAAACCATGATGGATCAGAAATGAATTAAGCAGCTAGTTGCAGCAGACATACCCAACTTCTCACCTCTGTCTTGCCTCCACCGAGCAGTTAGAACTTTTTTCTTCATTTATCAATACACATAGTGACACACCAACGCCTTGACTATGCTCTAGCTATCACAATGATTTACAAAATTCTAGATTTGTATTCAAACAAATGAACTATATAATGAGTCACGATATGTGGGTGAGCCTTGCGTCTGTTCGTTTGTAATTATAGGGGGCATGCTAGGTTTGGAGTCTAGCTTCTCTTTGTGTGTAAAGATAGTGTGTCAAGAGATCCTTGCTTTTGTTCGGTTACAACTTCAGCAAGCCTTCTATAGAGAAAGTTTAATGAAAACACTTAGATAGCAAGTAAGCCATGTGAGATTAAAAAAAGCACGGACACCAGCAGGAGAATTGAAATATTCCAGTTTCATAAAATGCATCTCCTTTGTACCTCTTATGATTAGAGGAAAGGCCATAAATGGAAGAACCCAGAGTTAGCATAAATTTCATACCCACATATAATGGCAGGCTGGCAACAGTAGGGCGCTTTCATTGTATAAATACACAAAATTATACAGAACTAAAATCAACATCATCTCTTTGTACTTCATATGATTAGAAGAAAGGCCATAAGGGAAGAACCTAAAGTTACCATAGAATTTATACATACATGTAATTACAGCAGCAGGGTGCTATGCTATTGGTGGTATCCTTTTTATATATATCCTCACTGGTTAGCTGACATAAGAAAAGGAAAAGATCAGAAGGGTATAACAGTTATGAAGCTATACCAGTTATTAAACAATGTGTCAGGCTCACAGGGAAAAATTCAGCGAGTTTTCCTAGGAGTAATACAAAGAAAAACCTGAAACTGAAAATATACACTCATAAGAGTGGCCGAAGTAAATTCTCTGCATAGCACAGCGAATGCAATTTCATAAGAGGTAGCAAAACCATGTAATACAAATAGTCTGTGTTTCTTTGGGATGTATAGAGCAAAACAATTCAATAACCCAAGGGGAATATTATGTTGCAGTGAATATATCAAGCTGAGTTATAATGCATAAAAGGATGACAGCAGACAATAGTGAGATAAGAAGGTAAACAGGGTTTGCCGGGCACTAATTATGTTGTAGCACAAAATACTAATAAATAGTAACTCTAAAGATCCACTAGGAGCTGGGGAAGGAACTGTAAATAGCATACGTCAGCAGATTAAGCAAAGAGGCACTGTGATTATACAGAGAGACTCCAACACCAAACAATTAGAGGGCGACATCAATCACATACATGGGATGGAGGAAGAGAGCATAGACCATACTTCAAGCATGTCATCAGAGAACTAACCATCTGGATAGGACATGAAAATGCAACGTTTCCTATTATTTGCTTTCATAGAAACCATCGACACCAGCAGCTCAAAGATCTACTTCTACATAACAAATTCAGACAATAATTAAAAATGATCACCATGGTTACACATTTCCTATTATTTACTTTCAAAGTGTAACACCATATTGACCAAGGCTAAGGTAAAAGCAGGAAAGCTTAAAACTGATCACCGCAATTACACAAAAATTCCTTCTACAGGGAACCAAATATAGCTAAATGTATGATAATTATTTGTTATTATATATTTAATCAGCAAAGTCTTGAGAGAGAGGGGGTCTGACCTATTGAAGGGGCCACAGGAGCAAGGGGTGAGGAGATGCTCGGCAGCGGCACCGCTAGCCTACAACACCTCAAAGGCTGAAGCCGACCAGCTGGACTCCTGATGCTCACCCGCCCGCACTTGGTCCTCTTGCCTGTGACACTGTATAGCAAAAACACATAAAGTTGGTCACACCGAGCTTAGAGCAAGTTTCTTGTTGCAAAATAAGAGAGCATATTCCTAACACACACAATCGATGCTATTCATTCCCATCCAGTCGTACGTGTATATGTTTTCACTATGCGGTTTGATACACTGATACTTCACCTCCAATTCAAGCATAATCACACTAGTAGAAAACCGGCCTATTGTCCCGGTTCGTAAGGGCCTTTAGTCCCGGTTCCTGAACCGGGACTAAAGGGTCGTTACTAATACCCTCACCCTTTAGTCCCGGTTCAAACCAGAACCGGGACAGATGGGCCTCCACGTGGCCTGTGCGCCGAGCCCAGGCAGGAGGGCCTTTGGTCCCGGTTGGTAGCACCAAACGGGACCAATAGGCATCCACGCGTCAGCATTTCTGTGGCTGGGGTTTTTGGTTTTTTTTGAAAGGGGGGAAGGGGGTTTGGAGATTTTGGGGGGTTAATTTAGGTATTTCATATATTGTGTTAGCTAGATAGCTAATTAATATAGAGAAGTGTCCTCTCTTATGTCTGTGCTTGGTCAACGTTACGTACTAAACATACGTATAGAGAAGACTAGGCATATGCTAGCTAGTAACCAAACGAAGGAAACAGAAGATCGTCATGAACATATATGCATACAGAGAGAAGTGATATCGACCACATCTCCTTCTCCGAGAGATTGGTCGAACAACAAGTTCTCGTATATCTATCGTCCGACACTACCGGCTATATATATACAATAATTATCTTTTACAAATATAATCTCTTAAATTACGGACGCATGGTCCACATAGTATTCTCCGTCTTCAGCGATTACGTGGTCAAGAAAGAATGCCGCCAATTCCTCTTGAATTGCTCGCATGCGATCTGGTCCTAGGAGTTCATTCCGCTGCTGAAACATCTAATTTGAAGAAGGGGGTCAATACACACACACACACACACACACACACACACACACACACACACACACACACACACACACACATATATATATATATGTATATATATATATATGTATATATATATATATATGAATGAATGAAACTCAACACAAATGATGGTAATAAACAAAAATTGTGAATATTATTTCTTACGCACTTCATATTGTTTCTCAGAGTACCCGCCCCGCTCACAGGTCGTGTGGCGGATGGTCTCGCAGACGTAGTATCCACAGAAATCATTCCCTTGTTCCTGCCACAACCACTTTACAAGAAATAGAGGTCAATTAAACAGATAAGCAAGAATGCCAAATGGTATTGATGAAACTACCGCTTGAATCAATAGCTAGGAGACGCGCGGAACATGGTACTATAGTACTTACTTTCGGGTATCTAAATTCCAGCTCCTTCGGGAGTCCCGGGGAATTTGTGCTGAATTTTCTCCAAACACTGCCAGACAAAAGAAAACAATTACTTGATATCAGGAAATGAACAAATTTGCTGATATGGTGGATAATGATCGATTTAACTTACTTCTTGAGGATTTCAGTCATGTCCGCATACTCCTGGGGATCTTTTCGTCTCGAGTCCAAGACAGTTACTACTCCCTTCTCAAGCCTAATCTCCAGGAGAATATAGTGGTAACTGCGCACGCATGCATAACTCATCAATTACATTACTATAACCTGGACTAATATATAAGGGAAACCGAATATGCACAAGACAACACTCACTTCAAGTTGTAAGGAAAGAGTATTATATTTTTGTGTTCATTTATTTTGAATGATCGTAGCAACCTGGCCTCGGTATCTGCGGCATGATCTTTAACCTGAACTGCATCTATGAGATTTGTGTTAATGAACCCAATATCACCGATTTGTCTTTTCTTCAATTCGGCGATCTTCAATCTGCATAATATAGTGAGGATAATTATAAATACATGCAATGAAAGAGCTGAGCTATGTAGAGAGACTTAATGACAGAAGTAGTAGTACTTACAGACAGTAGCAGGTGACTGTTGCTTTATCGAGGGCCAATTGATTGAAAAACTGATAGAACTTCTCAAATGGAACATGCAACAGTTCAATTCCAACGAGGTCATGCTCCGGTTTAACTCTCATATACAAAGTATTCCTCCCCCCAGACTCTCTGCAGGTTTTCATGTACCAATCATGCAATCTTCGCATCATCGTTGTTAGAGATCTTTCATCTTTGACGAGAGGCTTCCCGTACTCGTATCTGTGTATCTGCACGTCCAGGAAACCATAATCTACATCGTCGGGCAGATAATCGTCAAGATTGGTATAACCGGGCGCCATCCTCGGATCGACGCTAGGCATCTTGAGCGGGGGGCACGATTGCTTTGCTTGTTCGCCGAGCTGGGCAATTTGTTTCCCAGATCCTCGTCGTTCTTTCAGCCTTTGATCACTGACTGTACTTCCCGACCGCGACGCTTCGGCCCATGTCTTTGCAATAATGCGCTCATAGTTGCCTTTCGGCGGAGACTTGGGTGGTTTTGCCAGGGCAGCCAGAGTGCGCTTCACTTTCACCCGATCTAGCTTCTCCTTCGGAGGTGGATTTCTCTTTGCTTTCAACCCTTCAAACCAGTCATCCACCTCGGTTTGCGCGATCCTCGCGTTCTCCTCCGGGGTCCTCTCGTATGGTAACTTCTCTGGAGTCTTTAGAGAAGGACCGAATCTGTATTTGCTCCCGCCTCTGGCTGTACTGCTAGACGCCGGCAGAGCAGACGGAGCGGCAGTCTTCTTGACTTGCTTATGAGGCGGAGGAGAAGGACTACGACACGCCGGAGCAGCTGCCGGTGCGGCGGCGGGTCTCTTCCGCCCTTGCTGACGAGGCGGAGAAGGAGCAGGCTGGCTGCTCAGGCGCGCCGGCGCAGGCGGAGGAGGCGGAGTGCCGCCACGCGCCGGAGAAGGAGCCGGCCGAGGGCCCTGGTCGTCACTCGCCGGAGGAGGAGGCGGTGGAGGAGGCGGAGTGCCCTGACTCGCCGGAGGAGGAGGAGGAGGCGGAGGCGTCCAGTTCGGAAGGTTGATGAGCTCCTTCCGCCATAGGCATGGAGTCTTCAGAGCAGAACCCAGTCGAGTCTCCCCTTCTCCGGTAGGGTGGTCAAGCGAGAGGTCCTCAAATCCCTCCGTTATTTCATCCACCATCACCTTAGCATATCCTTCTGGAATCGGCCGGTAGTGAAAAGTTGCGCCGGGTTCATTAGGAAAAACAGAGCCAACAGCCGCCTTGACCTTCAAATTCATCCATTGCGTCATAAGGTGGCAAATTTGAGCCTCCGTGATAGCATCCACGGGATAGCTGGCAGGAGCCGTCAAGACAAGCTCCGGCTGAAGCAGCTCGGTGGAAGCCACGCTGCTTCTCCGCTGAGATGGCGGGGTAGCTTCAGGGGAAGTTTCGGCAGTTCGGTTGCTGCGATTTGCTTCTCGTTCCTCTATCCCGAGTACCCTTGCTTTAAGCGCCTGCAGTTCGGACTGTTGCACTTGCTTCCTCCTCTCCTGGCTTTTGTAACCGCCTGCGTCCGGAAACCCAACCTTCCACGGAATGGAGCCTGGCGTGCCTCGTGTCCGTCCAGGGTGCTCGGGATTCCCGAGGGCCTTTGTGAGCTCGTCGTTCTCTCTGTCTGGAAGGAACGTCCCTTCCTGCGCTGCTTTGATATAGTACCGAAGCTTCTTCAAGGGAATGTCACGTTGCTCGTCCGTCCAAATGTTCTTCCCTGTTATAGGGTCCAAGGTTCCGCCAGCCCCGAAGAACCAAGTCCGGCAACGGTCTGGCCAGCTCATTGTCTCTGGTTTGATCCCTTTTTGAACCAGATCATTCTCAGCCTTGGCCCACTTAGGCCGGGCTACCAGGTAGCCACCTGACCCCGTGCGATGGTGATGCTTCTTCTTCGCAGCATTTTTCTTGTTTGTCTCCGACATCTTCTTACTCTTTTCCGATGTCTTGTGGGCCACAAATGCAGGCCAGTCATCTCTGATCTTCTCATATATGCCCTTGAATTCTGGTGTCTCTTTTTTCTCGACAAACCTATTCAGGTCTTTCTTCCACCTCCTGAATAGGTCTGCCATCCTCTTAAGAGCAAAAGACTTGATTAATTCCTCTTTAACTGGCTTCTCCGGATCATCCTCTGGCGGTAGGGTGAAATTTGTCTTCAGCTCATTCCAAAGATCATTTTTCTGCATATCATTGACGTAAGACACCTTAGGGTCTTCAGTAGCCGGCTTGAACCATTGTTGGATGCTGATCGGGATCTTGTCCCTAACCAGAACCCCGCACTGAGCAACAAATGCCTTCTTTGTTCGGATGGGTTCAGTAGGTTGGCCGTCGGGCGCGATTGCTATGATCTCAAACCTTTCATCCGACCTCAACTTTCTCTTCGGGCCTCGTCTCTTTACCTCAGTTGTGCTCGATCCGGAGGGCTAGAAAAAAGAACAAAGACTTAATTAATATGTGCACATACCAAAACAATGAATGCATCAATTAGCTAGTCAGCACAGGCTTAACTAATATATATACCTAGCCGGACTCGGTTCGGTCACCCGACTCGTTTCGGTCACCGAAGCCGTCCTCACGTTCTTCTTCTTGCACCGGCATTAGGTCACCAGAGCCAGCTTCTTCACCCTCTCCTTCCAGAGTACCATCGGTGTCGTTGAGATACAACGAGACGGCATCACTTTCTTCTGCGATTATGTCCGTCAACAACGCTTCTCTTGCTTCGTCTCGGGCGATAGTGTCCATAGTTTCTACAAATATTTACAACATGGCAATTATTATTCAAACATGACAAATGGATATATTAGTGGCAAACGTAGAACTAGCTAGCAAATCATAGTAAGGAATCATATATATCGGAAACGAGGGTCGTCGAGGGTTGCCGAACCGTAGAGGAAACCCTAAATAGCAAGTATCGTGGGTGTGAGATACAAGTGGCCGTCAGTGTCGGACACTACATCCACGTCCCACAAGTGACGTGGGCGTCGAAGCCCGCGTCACTTGTGGGACGTGGATGTAGTGTCCGACACCGACGGCCACATGTATCTCACACCGACGATACTTGCTATTTAATTAGGGTTTCCTCTACCGCTCGGCGAGCCTCGTTCACGATAAAAAAAGGGGAAGAAGAAGAAAAAAAAAGAGGAGAAAAAAAAGAGGATAAGAAAGAATAGAGGAGACTTCTCCTCTATTCTTTCTTCTCTTTTTTTCTTCTTCTTCCTCTTCTTTTTTTATCGGAAACGAGGGTCGTCGAGGGTCGCCGAACGGTAGAGGAAACCCTAAATAGCAAGTATTGTGGGTGTGAGATACAAGTGGCCGTCGGTGTCGGACACTACATCCAAGTCCCACAAGTGACGTGGGCGTCGAAGCCCGCGTCACTTGTGGGAAGTGGATGTAGTGTCCGACACCGATGGCCACATGTAGCTCACACTGACGATACTTGCTATTTAATTAGGGTTTCCTCTACCGCTCGGCGACCCTCGTTCACGATAAAAAAAGAGGAAGAAGAAGAAAAAAAAGAGGAGAAGAAAAAAAAGAGGAGAAGAAAGAATAGAGGAGAAGAACTCTATTCTTTCTTCTCCTCTTTTTTTCTTCTTCTTCCTCTTCTTTTTTTATCGGAAACGAGGGTCGTCGAGGGTCGCCGAACGGTAGAGGAAACCCTAAATAGCAAGTATCGTGGGTGTGAGATACAAGTGGCCGTCGGTGTCGGACACTACATCCACGTCCCACAAGTGACGTGGGCGTCGAAGCCCGCGTCACTTGTGGGACGTGGATGTAGTGTCCGACACCGACGGCCACATGTATCTCACACCGACGATACTTGCTATTTAATTAGGGTTTCCTCTACCGCTCGGCGACCCTCGTTCACGATAAAAAAAGAGGAAGAAGAAGAAAAAAAAAGAGGAGAAGAAAAAAAAAGAGGAGAAGAAAGAATAGAGGAGAAGAACTCCTCTATTCTTTCTTCTCCTCTTTTTTTCTTCTTCTTCCTCTTCTTTTTTTATCGGAAACGAGGGTCGTCGAGGGTCGCCGAACGGTAGAGGAAACCCTAAATAGCAAGTATCGTGGGTGTGAGATACAAGTGGCCGTCGGTGTCGGACACTACATCCACGTCCCACAAGTGACGTGGGCGTCGAAGCCCGCGTCACTTGTGAGAAGTGGATGTAGTGTCCGACACCGACGGCCACATGTATCTCACACGGACGATACTTGCTATTTAATTAGGGTTTCCTCTACCGCTCGACGACCCTCGTTCACGATAAAAAAAGAGGAAGAAGAAGAAAAAAAGAGGAGAAGAAAAAAAAGAGGAGAAGAAAGAATAGAGGAGAAGAACTCCTCTATTCTTTCTTCTCCTCTTTTTTTCTTCTTCTTCCTCTTCTTTTTTTATCCTTTTCTTCGTGTCATGTTCGACGACCCTCGTTCCCGATAAAAATTAAGAAGAAGAAGAAAAAAATGAGAAGGAAAAAAAGGAGAAGAAGCTCCTCTATTCCTTCTTCTTCTCCTCTTTTTTTTCTTCTTCTTCCTTTTCTTCCTCTCCTTCTTCTTCTCCTTCTTTCTCTACTTATTTTCCTTTTCTTCCTCTCCACTATCCTTCTTTTTCTAAAATTGTAACTTTTGCATATATAAAACTTTTCTAAAATTGTAACTTTCTATATATGAACAAAAAACTTTCTATGAACAAAGAACTTTCTATCAACAAAAAACTTTTCTAAAATTGTAACTTTTGCATATATAAAACTTTTCTATTTTCTTTTCCTCTCCTCTTCTTCTTTCCTATCCATCTTTTTCTAAAACTTTTGCATATATATTTAGCAAATTCTAGCCACATACATCAGATACACATATACATTATAGCCACATACACACATACATCACATATGAACAAAAAAATAAACTAATTAAAACAAAAAAAACATATTGCAACATATGAAAAAAAACATGGTGGCGCCGGCGGGGCAGAGGGGCATGGCAGCAGGTGCTCACAGAGGGGAGCGGCGCCGGCGTCGGGGCAGATGGCGTCGAGGGCGGCGGCGACGGCGTCGGGGCGGTGCGGGGCAGCGACGGCGTCGGGGTGACGCGGGGCGCGGGCGGCGACGGGGCGACGACGACGGGCGCGGGCGACGGCGACGAGGAGCAGGGCGTCGGGCATATGGCGTCGAGGGCGGCGGCGACGGCGTCGGGGCGACGCAGGGCGCGGGCGGCGATGGGGCGACGACGACGGGCGCGGGCGACGACGACGAGGAGAAGGGCGTCGGGGCAGATGGCGCCGAGGGCGGCGGCGACGGCGTCGGGGTGACGCGGGGCGCGGGCGGCGACGGGGCGACGACGACGAGGAGCCGGGCGTCGGGGCAGAGGGTGGTTCGGCGGTGGGGAGAATGAGGAACTGAATGAAAATTTTGACAAGTGTTGTATATATAGCCAGGCCTTTGGTCCCGGTTCGTGGCACCAACCGGGACTAATGCACCCCTTTAGTCCCGGTTGGTGCCACCAACCGGGACCAAAGTCCTCTCACTACAAGGAAACTCCCTATAAAGCAACATATATTCTACAACGTTTTGATTGTATGTTGCAAAAATTCACAATAGATACGGATAATAAGCATTGTAGCATATGCGTTGTAGATGAACTCCAATAAAGGGCCCAACGTACTAACCCAGCCTCTTGCCTAGCCCGGCCCAAGTTGGTTTCACGACTAATCTAGGTCATTACCTTTCCCAGCCTCCCTATTCCTCTCGATCCTATAGGCTCCCACGCCGGCCGCCGCCCCTCGACCTACCTGCATCCCGGAGCGCCGCCCGTCACCACTTCCCTGCGATCCTCCGCCGAGGAAGGCCGCCCCTCACCACTCCTCCTGCGATACTCCATCCCGGTGCTCCGTCCCTAGTCAACGCTCCCCTGCGACCCTGCTTCCCGGCGCGCCGTCCCTCGTCACCGCTCCCCTGCGACCCTGCTTCCCGGCGTGCCGCCCCTCGTCACCGCTTCCCTGCGACCAACTACGTCTACTACCTCCGCACGAGGGCCTGCAGCTACGGGCAGAGTTACCCCTGCAACCACCCTCGCGATCGTGCTGCCATGGTGAGCCGGACCGCTTCTCTTCTCCCAATTTTATTTTCCCCATCTTGCTCTGCTTGACTTCAGTATTGTTGGCAATTGCTAGTTACGACTTGCCAGTCATGACAGACAAGTTCAATTATATATGGTTTGTGCGGAGGGGAGCTTCTAGCTGAAGCCTCTTGTTGTGATTCAATTGATTTCAATTATGGCTTATAGGACCCTGTCACGAGGCCATGGAAGTGAAATTTGATTGTGCAATCGTTGGTTGCTTGATTATGTGGTTGACTGATTGTATAATAAGGCTACTTGTGTTAGTCCCGTGGTTGATGATGACAATTCAAAGTTCCACTTTCTGCTTATGGTGCCACTTGCTTATGTTGTAGGCCTGATTAGTCACTCCATCATATGGTCATATTTCTTTTCGAGACTTCAGAGCGAGTTAAAAATCAAATTTCTCTACTAAGTAATAATTACCTCCACTCGGTGCAGAGAAATGAAATCGCACTCAAGCACTAAATATGTTGCAATGGACATGACCCCAAAACTTTCCCACTCTTTTATTTGAGGCACAGTTCGGTAACTTTTTTATATATTTCATTCGCTTAAATGACCATTTAGATCTGTATGCTCTCTGCTACTACAAACTGAGGATCAGCTTGACAGCTTTACGCAGCTTGGTCGACTAGGCCGCCGCGACGCTGTGGGAGAAGGACATCGGTGCAGAGCATGGCAAAGCTGAGTACTTGTTGGATCTGAGGGCTTCTGATCCACAATTCTCGGCATTATCATCCATCAACATCTGGTGACATTAGCACTCAGCTGCATAAGGCTTTCTCCCCACTACAGTTGGAGTTCAAGATCGAAAGGAAGGTAATCTGGTGATCAATCACTGTTGCTTGTCACAAAACTCTGAAAAATATTATTGAGTACATCTACCATGAGCTATGCTTGCCATTTAAAAATATGTTTATGTGAGCTGAATGTCATATCAATTTTTTTATGCAAGCAGATCTTGCGATTTACTTATGATTTATGAACAGAAATTGTTTACTGCGTAACCCCTAAATACTGTAGAAGGGAAACAAATCTTATAAAACTACGCTGAGACAAGTAGTACTTATTTAGTCAAGTGACATGTTAGATAAAATTCCACACCTATTACAACCTATCCGTCTTCTGTATTTTTTAAAGATAACTGAACTAGATTGTGTTCCAGGAATACAAAACCATGGGTGTTTTCCATTTATTCACTTGGCTTTTGGAATTTGATTGATGTCCCCTTCTTCTATTATTAGCAACATATACCTACACGGTTCTGTCTGCTGGTTTACCAAATTCTAGACACTTCTTTTTGTGGTTCGTGCTTCCTCTTTATACTATGCTTGCCTACATCCATAGTGTCACTCCTTTATTCTCTTGATGTGTTTTTTATTTACAATGAAAAATACACACCATGGGGAAAAGAGAAGTAAATTTGTAGCCTATGGCCACTTTATAAATACTTCCATGTTTCTGATTCATCATGAGGTCATGTACTGATGGATTGCAAAAAGAAAAAGAAAAATAATGTCAATTATTTCAATATCACTTTAATAGGCACAAGTTCATCTGTAGTGTCCTTCAATTATTAGACCATATTAAATATTATTTTTTGGATGCCTGCAACTTCCAGTTAAATATACCACCATATCTCTATCTGATTTGTATTTGTAGTCTACAAACAAGACATCCTAATTATTTGTTCAAACATACTACTGTCTTGTTTTCTCTGCCGTGTCTTCTCCTTTTCTTAATAGTGTCACTGCCTTTGATTTATCTGCTCAGATGTGCTAGTTAGAGTTTGATCTGGATATATACTAGCTATTTTATTAGGAGTTGGTGGTAAATATGAACTAATGCTTGATCCACCCTGCTGTCATCGCTGCAGTGCATGCAAAATCATTGGGTCGGTACTGGGAGTACCTCATTTATGATGGATCTTATGCTTCAAAGCTTCTTTTTATTGTCTAATATGTTTTATTTGTACTAATTTGGTAAATTTAATTTATCTTTTGGCTTAATATGTCCTAGGTATTGATATAGTAATATTTTGTTACTTGATTAATGGTTTAACACACTGCTTCTCTATCTTCCAGTAGGTGCCTCAGAATTCTGCAGTTAATCATACCATACTGCTACTCGAATAAAAATGTCTATCTTTGTGTTCTATATTGAAGGTATCATATGAAGTTTAATTATTTTAAGCGTTCATCACCAAAACTACTTTGTTTGTAGTGAAAGACTTCAAGAATTTCATAGATGTTGCACATCATGAGATTAACATGTAGAAGAATGTATTCATAACCATAAAGTAGAGGAAAAGATGCAAACACGACATGTCTTGGCCTCTCAACATTTTGTGTTATATGTCATGTTTCTATTGATTATTTTGCTTGACATGATTTTGCCCATGGTAACTTTTATTTTCTCTAATAGGCAGGAAAGAAAGTATTTTTAACGAGCCTAAAAAATCATAACAGAAACGTAGCTCTTGCTACATTTGTAGGTTGTGATCCTCAATTTCAACTTGATGGTGCTGAAATTAATAATGAATTCTGGGTAGTGCATGTCGAGATGGCACTTGTGAAAACTGAAGATTGGGTACAGAGTCGCAAAAACTGCAACTCTTGGTAATGCAGATTTGGTTGTGCATGTCAACCGTTGTAACTTGTAAGTGACTAATATCCTGCCTCTATCAGTACTTGCATCATGTCAATGCATTGTGTGTTAACAGTTCATTTTTGTTTGTTTGTAGATTCAAAAGATAAATGGACGATTCTATGGGTGTGTGTGGCAAGTATACTACAACGATGTTGATGGTCCTGGTCACGATGATGAAGACGGATGGTTTCAGTTTTAGTTAAGCTGTAGGGATCATGTTCCTGTTGGATGATGTTCGTCGATTGTGTTTTAGTTAAGTTGTAGGGATGTTGATGGATGCTTTCAGTTTAAGTCAAGAAAACATTTAAATTGTATATCCATTTGGATGATTTCCCTTGTGTAATATCCCCTATTATAATCCAACAATTTTATCTAATATATGATTCTTCCTCCCGCGAGTATATTCTCTTGTTTTTCTTTACTGGAAATTCATAGTTATCACCATTATGTGAGACACTAATTTAATTCCTAGCAATATGTATAAAAAATAATATTATTCACATTATAAATGAACCAACACTTGAAGCGTTGCAAATCCTCCGTTGCCAAGCTCTGGGATTTTGTTCCCTATACAATAATCACCAACGCATAGAAGTGTTGCACGAGTCTATTTTATGTGTTGTATTCTTGCAACAGTCCTTTTTACCAACGATAATATAAGCGTTGCATTATGCGCTAGCAACACCGGATAAGGCAACGCATCCTAAACCGTTGGTAAAGATACTAACAACGGATATATGGACTTCTAGATACGGAAAAATGCGTTGCTATAGGGGGGTTCCTGTTGTAGTGTCTTTTCAGCAGATCAAAGGGCGGGAAGCGGCGGCCTTTGGTCCCGGTTTGTGGCACCAACCGGGACTAAAGGGGGGCATTAGTCCCGGTTTGTGCCACGAACCGGGACTAATGCCACCCTTTGGTCCCGGTTCGTCCCACCAACCGGGACCAATGGCCTTGTGCTGCCCCGCGCCCAAATGTTTAGTCCCACCTCGCTAGTTGAGAGGGAGCCGCACCTGTTTATAAGGTGCGGTGCGCCTTCCCTCTCGAGCTCCTCTCTAAAGCAGGCTTTCGGGCCTAACCGTTCAATGTGTGCCTGTGGGCCTACTGGGCCTCCCACGGGCCTGAATCCTGGCCCATGGTAGGGTTTCTAGTCGTATTCAGGCCGTGGGCCCCAGTAGGTGGCATTTTTTTTGTTTTTTTTGTTTCTACTTAGAACTAAATACTTATAGTTTTGTAGTGATTTCTTTTTTATTTTAGGTCACAAAAATTATAAACTTTCTGTTAGTGCCATTAGTTTTCAAATTTGAATAGTTAAAATTTGAATTCTTTGAAATTTGTGTGAATCACAAGTTTGTGATTAACTTTAATAAAAAAAATTTAACGTAGATGCACCTACTCGTCTGTTTTCAAATGAACTCTAAAATACTTGGCATAACATACTCGTCTGTTACAAATTTGGCATGATATCATCATAATAGTTGCGGAAGAAAGTCTTCACTTTTTCTTCGCTTGTGTCATTTGCTTATTGCGCCGTAACCATGGATAATCTTCAGCGTTTATCAGGATGCTTGGGTCAGCCTTGACATTGAAGGGAGGAATTTCATGAAACCTTTCATAATCTTCAGACATGTCTGTCTTGCCATCCACTCCCAGGATATCCCTTTTTCCTGAAAGAACTATGTGGCACTTTGGCTCATCGTATGATGTATCCGTTTCCTTATCTTTTCTTTTTCTCGGTCTGGTAGACATGTCCTTCACATAGATAACCTGTGCCACATCATTGGCTAGGACGAACGGTTCATCAGTGTACCCAAGATTTTTCAGATCCACTGTTGTCATTCCGTACAGTGGGTCTACATGTACCTCGCCTCCTGACAGATTGACCCATTTGCACTTAAACAAAGGGACCTTAAAATCTTGTCCGTAGTCAAGTTCCCATATGTCCACTATGTAACCATAATATGTGTCCTTTCCCTTCTCGGTTGTTGCATCAAAGCGGACACCGCTGTTTTGGTTGGTGCTCTTCTGATGTTGGTCAATCGTGTAAAATGTATTTCCATTTATCTCGTATCCTTTGTAAACCAATACAGTCAAAGATGGTCCCCTGGACAACAAGTACAACTCATCACAAACAATGTTGTCACCTCTGAGACGTGCTTCCAACCAACTGCTGAAAGTCCTGATGTGTTCACATGTAATCCAGTCGTCGCACTGCTCCGGGTGTTTGGAGCGCAGACTGTTCTTGTGTTCATCGACATACGGGGTCACCAAGGTAGAGTTCTGTAGAACTGTGTAGTGTGCTTGAGACCAAGAATGCCCGTCCCTGCATATTATTGAGTCCGCTCCTAGCGTGTCTTTTCCAGTCAGTCTCCCCTCATACCGTGATTTAGGGAGACCTATCTTCTTAAGGCCAGGAATGAAGTCAACACAAAACGCGATGACATCCTCTGTTTGATGGCCCATGGAGATGCTTCCTTCTGGCCTAGCGCGGTTACGGAGATATTTCTTTAGGACTCCCATGAACCTCCCAAAGGGGAACATATTGTGTAGAAATACGGGCCCCAGAACGACAATCTCGTCGACTAGATGAACTAGGACATGCGTCATGATATTGAAGAAGGATGGTGGGAACACCAGCTCGAAACTGGCAAGACATTGCGCCACATCACTCCTTAGCCTTGGTACCATTTCTGGATCGATCACCTTCTGAGAGATTGCATTGAGAAATGCACATAGCTTCACAATGGCTAATCGGACGTTTTCCGGTAGAAGCCCCCTCAATGCAACCGGAAGCAGTTGCGTCATAATCACGTGGCAGTCATGAGACTTTAGGTTCTGGAACTTTTTCTCTGGAATATTTATTATTCCCTTTATATTCGACGAGAAGCCAGTCGGGACCTTCATACTGAGCAGGCATTCAAAGAAGATTTCTTTCTCATCTTTCGTAAGAGCGTAGCTGGCAGGACCTTCATACTGCTTCGGAGGCATGCCGTCTTTTTGGTGCAAACGTTGGAGGTCCTCCCGTGCCTCGGGTGTATCTTTTGTCTTTCCATACACGCCCAAGAAGCCTAGCAGGTTCACGCAAAGGTTCTTCGTCACGTGCATCACGTCGATTGAAGAGCGGACCTCTAGGTCTTTCCAGTAGGGTAGGTCCCAAAATATAGATTTCTTCTTCCACATGGGTGCGTGTCCCTCAGCGTCATTCGGAACAGCTAGTGCGCCGGCACGCTTTCCAAAGATTACGTGTAAATCATTGACCATAGCAAGTACGTGACCACCGGTACGCATGGCGGGCTTCTTCCGGTGATCTGCCTCGCCTTTGAAATGCTTGCCTTTCTTTCGACATTGATGGTTGGTCGGAAGAAATCGACGATGGCCCAAGTACACATTCTTCCTGCATTTGTCCAGGTATATACTTTCAGTGTCATGTAAACAGTGTGTGCATGCGTGGTATCCTTTGTTTGTCTGTCCTGAAAGGTTACTGAGAGCGGGCCAATCGTTGATGGTCACGAACAGCAACGCCTTTAGGTTAAATTCCTCCTGTCCGTGCTCATCCCACGTACGTACACCATTTCCATTCCACAGCTGTAAAAGTTCTTCAACTAATGGCCTTAGGTACACATCAATGCCGTTGCCGGGTTGCTTAGGGCCTTGGATGAGAATTGGCATCATAATGAACTTCCGCTTCATGCACATCCAAGGAGGAAGGTTATACATACATAGAGTGACCGGCCAGGTGTTGTGATTGCTGCTCTGCTCCCCGAAAGGATTAATGCCATCCGCGCTTAAAGCAAACCATACGTTCCTTGGGTCCTTTGCAAACTCATCCCAGTACTTTCTCACGATTTTTCTCCATTGCGACCCGTCAGCGGGTGCTCTCAACTTCCCGTCTTTCTTACGGTCCTCACTGTGCCATCGCATCGACTTGGCATGCTCTCCGTTTCTGAACAGACGTTTCAACCGTGGTATTATAGGAGCATACCACATCACCTTCGCAGGAACCCTCTTCCTGCGGGGATCGCCGTGAACATCACCAGGGTCATCTCGTCTGATCTTATACCGCAATGCACCGCATACCGGGCATGCGTTCAGCTCCTTGTATGCACCGCGGTATAGGATGCAGTCATTAGGGCATGCATGTATCTTCTCCACCTCCAATCCTAGAGGGCATACGACCTTCTTTGCTGCGTATGTACTGTCGGGCAATTCGTTATCCTTTGGAAGCTTCTTCTTCAATATTTTCAATAGCTTCTCAAATCCTTTGTCAGGCACAACATTCTCCGCCTTCCACTGCAGCAATTCCAGTATGGTACCGAGCTTTGTGTTGCCATCTTCGCAATTGGGGTACAACCCTTTTTTGTGATCCTCTAACATGCGATCGAACTTCTTCTTCTCCTTTTGACTTTCGCATTGCGTCCTTGCATCGACAATGACACGGCGGAGATCACCATCATCGTGCACATCGTCTGGTTCCTCTTGATCTTCAGCACCTTCACTCGTTGCAGCATCATTGGGCACATCGTCTGGTTCCTCTTGATCTTCACCAGCTCCCCCCGTTGCAGCATCACGGTATTCAGGGGGCACGTAGTTGTCATCGTACTCTTCTTCTTCGTCGTCTTCCATCATAACCCCTATTTCTCCGTGCCTCGTCCAAACATTATAGTGTGGCATGAAACCCTTGTAAAGCAGGTGGGTGTGAAGGATTTTCCGGTCAGAGTAAGACTTCGTATTCCCACAATCAGGGCATGGACAACACATAAAACCATTCTGCTTGTTTGCCTGAGCCGCATCGAGAAACTCATGCACACCCTTAATGTACTCGGAGGTGTGTCTGCCACCGTACATCCATTGCTGGTTCATCTACGTGCATTATATATAATTAAGTGTCCAAATTAATAGAAGTTCATCATCACATGCATTAAAAGCAAAGTACATACATACTTCTCATCTAACAACATATAGCTCTCCAGAGCATCTAATTAATTAAACCATGCATTAATTAAAACAAAGGCGATCATAATCGCAACCAAGGTAACAATTGATCCAACGGCATAATGATACCAAGCCTCGGTATGAATGGCATATTTTCTAATTTTTCTAATCTTCAAGCGCATTGCATCCATCTTGATCTTGTGATCATCGACGACATCCGCAACATGCAACTCCAATATCATCTTCTCCTCCTCAATTTTTTTTATTTTTTCCTTCAAGAAATTGTTTTCTTCTTCAACTAAATTTAACCTCTCGACAATAGGGTCGGTTGGAATTTCCGGTTCACATACATCCTAGATAAATAAAATCTATGTCACGTTGGTCCGCATAATTATCATAAACAATAAATGAACCAATAGTTATGAAGATTAATATATATACCACATCCGAATCATAGACAGGACGAGGGCCGACGGGGGCGGATACCAAAACCATCGCACTATATAAGATGCAATAATAAAAGTAAGAAAATGATACAAGTATCTATCTAAACATACAATTAAGAATATTTTTCCTTTCAGAAAGAAGATAAGATCAAGAGGCTCACCACGGCGGTGTCGGTGATGAGATCGGCGCGGGTGATCGACGGCAGTGAAGACAGGGGTGGGGCGTGATGGACCGCTAAATCTAGACAAATATCGAGGAAAATGGAGCTTTGAGGTCGAGCTTCGAGAGGAGAAAGCTTAACTAGTGTGGCTCGGGCATTTCATCGAACACCTCATGTGCATAGGAGGTGAGCTAGAGCACCTAAAGCCCCTCCTCTCGCCGGCCCAGAAAAACAGAGCACTGAGTGCTCTGCTCCGGCGCGAGGGGTATATATAGGCTGCACCACTGGTCCCGGTTCGTGCCATGAACCGGGACTAAATGGGTACCTTTGGTCCCGGTTCATGCCACCAACCGGGACCAATGGTGGTGGGCCAGGAGCGAGGCCCATTGGTCCCGGTTCGTCCCACCAACCGGGACCAAAAGGTCCAGACGAACCGGGACCAATGGCCCACGTGGCCCGGCCGGCCCCCTGGGCTCACGAACTGGGTCCAATGCCCCCATTGGTCCCGGTTCTAGATTGAACCGGGACTAATGGGCTAACCCACCCTGGACCATTGCCCCCTTTTCTACTAGTGTCATATGACAAATGGTATAGTGAAACTGAGTTTGATTTTCCAAAGCTTGGAGCCTTAAATATTTGAATAAGAGAACATAAAAAAAACAACTTCACTGAGTTAATTAATATGTGTACATACCAAAACAATGAATGCATCAATTAGGTAGTCAGCACAGGCTTAACTAATATATATACCTGGCCGGACTCGGTTCGGTCACCGGAGCCGTCCCCACGGTCTCCTTCTTGCACCGGCATTGGGTCACCGGAGCCATCATAATCATAGCCAGCTGCTTCTTCACCCTCTCCTTCCAGACCATCGGTGTCGTTGAGAAACAACGAGCAGACGACATCACTTCCTTGTGCGATTATGTCCCCCAACAACGCTTCTTGTGCTTCATCTCGGGGGGTGTCCATAGTTTCTACAAATATTTACAACATGGCAATTATTATTCAAATATGACAGATGGATATATTAGTGGCAAACGTAGAACTAGCTAGCTAATCACAGTAAGGAGTCATATTAATTAGTGGCCTCGACGCTGCTTCTCTAGGGTTTCGGGTGGCCTCGACAACGCTTCAAGGGTTAGGGGTGGCCTCGAGAACGCTTCAAGGAGGGGGTAATATCGACAACGACGAGATACATACACGGGAAAATAATGTTATCGGGGAGGGGGTATATCGACCCCCCCCACGTGTTGAAGTTATCAGGGAGGGGGTATATCGACCCCCCACATGTTGAAGTTATCGGGGAGGGGGTATATCGACCCCCCACGTATTGAAGTTATCGGGGGGGGGGGGGTATATCGACCCCCCCTTGTGTTGAAGTTATCGGGAGGGGGTATATCGACCCCCCCACGTGTTGAAGTTATCGGGAGTTTATATCGACACGACATATGTACATGGGAAAATAATATTATCGGGGAGGGGGTATATCGACCCCCCTCGTGTTGAAGTTATCGGGAGGGGTATATCAACGACGACAGACCCGATAAAACATAAGAAAACAAAGAAGAAATAAAGAGAGGAGAAGAAGAAAGGAATAGTTAGAGGAGAAGATCGAAGAAAAAAGAAGAAAAATCTCCTCTATTTCTTTCTTCTTCTCCTCTTCTTTTTCTTCTTTTTTCTTCTTCTTATTTATTTCTCCTCTTCTTCCTCTCCTCTTCTTCTTTCTTTCGTCTTCTTATTTTCTTCTTTCCTATCCTTCTTTTCCTTCCTTCTTAATATCACTTAGCAAATTTTGCAACGATAGGGAGGGGGTGCTCCCGTGGTCTAAAATCCGTCTATGCACGATAGAAAATTCTGAAAAAATACATCTATGATCCCTCAACGTCCCCACCTCTCCCTTGAACAAAAAAATCTGTGAATAAAAAAACACCATGTTCTATGAACAAAAAAATATCATATTTCATCCACATCCGTGCATACATCATATATCTGACCATCTATGAAAAAAACATCATATTCTACAAAAAATCATTACATATATATATATGAACAAAATCAATTATGATAACAAGTATATATATATCATCATATATATGAAAAGAGCATATATATGAAAAAAAAACAAGCGTATATATGAATTTTTTTTGCAACGATAGGGAGGGCGCCGGCGGACGGACCAAGGTGAGGAGGACCGCGGGGTCGGCGGCGAGGATGGCGACGGGGCAGTGGGCGCGCACTCAGGGTAGGGGCGACGACGACGAAGGGCGAGGCAGGGCGACTACGCGGCGACGACGGGGGCGGACCGGGGCGGCGCGCGTCGGGGCAGGGGCACGGGCGACGGCGAGGGCGGGCCGGGGCGGCGCGCGTCGGGGCAGGGGCGCGGGCGACGGCGACGGGGGCGGGCCTGGGCGGCGCGCGTCGGGGCAGGGGCGGGCCGGGGCGGCGCGCGTCGGGGTAGGGGCGCGGGCGACGACGAGGGCGTGGGCAACGGCGACGACGGGCACGGGCGAGGCGACGACAACGGCGGGGGCGTCGGGGCAGCCTGGCGGCGTCGGCGTCGGGGCGGCAACTGCGAGATGAGAGTGAAAGTTTCCTAAGTGTGAACATATATAGCAGAGCCTTTAGTCCCGGTTCGTGGCACAAACCGGGACTAAAGGTGGGCATTAGTCCCGGTTGGTGCCACCAACCGGGACCAAAGGCCTTTTTCAGCAGCCCAAAGGGCGGGAAGCGGTGGCTTTGGTCCTGGTTGGTGGCACTAGCCAGGACTAAAGGGGGCCATTGGTCCCGGTTGGTGCCACCATCTGGGACCAATGGCCTTGCGCTGGCGCGGTGGTGGGTTTAGTCCCACCTCGCTAGTTGAGAGCGGCCAACACCTGTTTATAAGCTCCGCTGCCTCTTCCCTCTCGAACTCCTCTGAACTGCAGGCCTATGGGCCTAATCTGACACCTCTCTGCTTGTGGGCCTATTGGGCCTTCTGCGGGCCTGAATCCTGGCCCAGGTTGGGTTTCTAGTCGTATTCAGGCCGTGGTGGCCCAATAGGTGGCAGTTTTTATATTTTTTTCTTTATTGCTTTATTTATTTTATTTTGTTTCTATTTACAACAAAATACTTATTGTTGCTATTTTCTCTAGTTTTTTTGTTTTGTTTTCTGCATTATTTATTTTCTTTTATTTTTTGCTTTATTTTTTTATTCTGCTTTGCTTTTCGTTTAGAAAAATTATAAACTTTCTCTTAGTGCCATTAGTTTTCAAATTTGAAAACACTTTTTTAGTTTTTTTTGTTTTCTTTGTTGGTTTATTTATTTTATTTTGTCTCTACTTACAACAAAATACTTATTGTTGCTATTTTTATTTTTATTTTCCAGTTCTTTTGTTTTGTTTTCTGCATTATTTATTTTCTTTGGTTTTTTGCTTTATTTTTTAATTCTTTTTGGTTTTAGGTCAGCAAAATTATAAATTTTCTGTAGTGCCATTAGTTTTAGAAAAATTATAAACTTTCTGTTAGTGCCATTAGTTTTCAAATTTGAATAGTTAAAATTTGAATTCTTTTTGTGTGAATCACAAATTTGTGATTAACTTTACTAAAAAATGAACATAGATGCACCTATAGAGAAAATTCGACCTAAATTCATAATCAATTTCTATGAATTTCAAATGAATTTAGGTCAAATTCCCTGTATAGGGGCATCTATTTTCACTTTGAGAGGAGCTGAACAAGGCAGAGAGGGACGGGGTTATAACCAGGTGTGAGCGCCCTTTGGTTGGCGAGGTGGGACTAAACTTTGAGGGCAACCAGGACCAACCCTTTAGTCCCAGCTATTTTTATTTATTTCCAGTTTTTCTTGTTTTGTTTTCTGCATTATTTATTTTCTTTTGTTTTTTGCTTTATTTTTAATTCTTTTTGCTTTTAGGTTAGCAAAATTATAAACTTTCTGTTAGTGCCATTAGTTTTTGAAAAATTATAAACTTTCTGCCATTAGTTTTCAAATTTGAAAAGTTAAAATTTGAATTCTTTGAAATTTGTGTGAATCACAAGTTTGTGGTTAACTTTACTAAAAAATGAACATAGATGCACCTATACAAAAAATTCGACCTAAATTCATAGTTTTCAAATGAACTCTGAAAAAGTTGGCATAGCATGTGCATGTACAAAACGGACAATGGTATCATACTCGTCTGTTACAAAGTTGGCACGGTATCATCCTAATAGTTGCCAGAGAAAGTCTTCACTTTTTCTTCGCTTGTGTCATTTGCTTATTGCGCCGTAACCATGGATAATCTTCATCGTTTATTAGGATGCTTGGGTCAGCCTTGACTTTGAACGGAGGAATTTCATGAAACTTTTCATAATCTTCAGACATGTGTGTCTTGCCCTCCACTCCCAGGATGTCCCTTTTTCCTGAAAGAACTATGTGGCGCTTTGGCTCATCGTATGATGTATTCGCTTCCGTATCTTTTCTTTTTCTCGGTCTGGTAGACATGTCCTTCACATAGATAACCTATGCCACATCATTGGCTAGGATGAACGGTTCGTCAGTGTACCCAAGATTTTTCAGATCCACTGTTGTCATTCCATATTGTGGGTCTACCTGTACCCCGCCTCCTGACAGATTGACCCATTTGCACTTAAACAAAGGGACCTTAAAATCATGTCCGTAGTCAAGTTCCCATATGTCCACTATGTAACCATAATATGTGTCCTTTCCCCTCTCGGTTGTTGCATCAAAGCGGACACCGCTGTTTTGGTTGGTGCTCTTTTGATCTTGGTCAATCGTATAAAATGTATTCCCATTTATCTCGTATCCTTTGTAAATCAATATAGTCAAAGATGGTCTCCTGGACAACAAGTACAACTCATCACAAACAGTGTTGTCACCTCTGAGACGTGTTTCCAGCCAACTGCTGAAAGTCCTGATGTGTTCACCTGTAATCCAGTCCTCGCACTGCTCCGGGTGTTTGGAGCGCAGACTGTTCTTGTGTTCATCGACATACGGGGTCACCAAGGTAGAGTTCTGTAGAACTGTGTAGTGTGCTTGAGACCGAGAATATCCGTCCCTGCATATTGTTGAGTCATTTCCAAGCGTGCCTTTTCCAGTCAGTCTGCCCTCATAACTCGATTTAGGGAGACTTATCTTCTTAAGGCCAGGAATGAAGTCAACACAAAACCCGATGACATCCTCTGTTTGATGGCCCATGGAGATGCTTCCTTCTGCCTAGCGCGGTTATGGACATATTTCTTTAGGACTCCCATGAACCCCTCAAAGGGGAACATATTGTCTAGAAATACGGGCCCCAGAATGACAATTTCGTCGACTAGATGAACTAGGACGTGCGCCATGATATTGAAGAAGGATGGTGGGAACACCAGCTTGAAACTGACAAGACATTGCGCCACATCACTCCTTAGCCTTGGTACAATTTCTGGATCGATCACCTTCTGAGAGATTGCATTGAGAAAGCACATAGCTTCACAATGGCTAATTGGACGTTTTCCGGTAGAAGCCCCCTCAATGCAACCGGAAGCAGTTGCGTCATAATCACGTGGCAGTCATGAGACTTTAGGTTCTGGAACTTTTTCTCTGGCATATTTATTATTCCCTTTATATTCGACGAGAAGCCAGTCGGGACCTTCATACTGAGCAGGCATTCAAAGAAGATTTCTTTCTCTTCTTTCGTAAGAGCGTAGCTGGCAGGACCTTCATACTGCTTCGGAGGCATGCCGTCTTTTTCGTGCAAATGTTGCAGGTCCTCCCGTGCCTCAGGTGTATCTTTTGTCTTTCCATACACGCCCAAGAAGACTAGCAAGTTCACGCAAAGGTTCTTCGTCACGTGCATCACGTCGATTGAAGAGCGGACCTCTAGGTCTTTCCAGTAGGGTAGGTCCCAAAATATAGATTTCTTCTTCCACATGGGTGCGTGTCCCTCAGTGTCATTCGGAACAGCTAGTGCGCCGGGACCCTTTCCAAAGATTACGTGTAAATCATCGACCATAGCAAGTACGTGATCACCGGTTTTATTTGGAATCATGTTATCTGGAGCTTTTTTTTTGAGCATTGGAGCTTATTATTTTTGTTAGCTCATGGGGTTGACTCTCGAAAATACTTTGCTCAAGAGTTGTAGAAACAAAACTAAAAGAAGTTCACAAACCTTTCTTGGTATTTTTGAGATTTTCTCATGGCGCTAATTCTAGGAAATAAAGAGTGTGGTATGCATATAAATAAAACCACATGTGAAATTCTTTGATAGCCTTTTACACATGCTACTCTATGCAGGGAAGAGAAACGCTAGTGAAAACATATGAATTATGTGAGACCCACATATATTGTAATTTCTGCTTGGAACCTGTATTTCCTTTCACTTTTTAAACACACCAAAAGCATTTATTTTCCGAATTTATTTAACTATTTTAGTTAACTAGCATTTGGTAAGTACATCGACATTAACACTTTTATTTACTGTCATAAACATTTCTTCTCAAATAGCCACATGTCGCGTGCTAGGCGTTTCCTCTGGATTTTTGGTTTCTTTTTATGTATGTGTTTTCAGGTTTATATGGTTTTGTTTTTTGATTTTTCTATATTTGCTTTGTTTTCATAGGTTTTCAAGAAAAATAATTGCATACAATAAAAAGAAGCAAATATGTGCTTCCTGTTGCAAGAAAGTTTGTGCTTCTACCACGAGAAGCACCAAATGTGCTTCCACGGGAAGAGCATGAATGCAACTGTGTTTCCCCCCGAAAAAGAAAAATAACACATTTTGTGCTTCCAAAAATAAAGAAAAAACTGCAACGGTGCTTCCGTGCTCCTTTTTTGTTCTGTTTTCTTTCATTATTCGCTTTTGGTTTACAGTTTTGTTTTTCTGATTTTGTTTTCCCTATAGTTTTTTTTTTGAATTTTTTCCTCTTCTGATTTCTGGTTTTCTTTTGGAAAAAAAGTTCATTGAAATCTATTAACATGAGATCTTCTTTCTAAGATCTCGACAGAAGAAATCCAACAGTGATAATGGTTTGATCTTTGGACGGATGGTTCAAGACATAAAACTTTTTAAATCAACGGATCTAGAAAAAAGAAAAACTCGCAGGTTACAAATAGTGGCGCTCATGCAGGCGGCACATGTGTGCACATGAGAAGAAGGTAGGGAGTAACCTTTGCAAACTGTAGCGAGGTGGGCCTGTCCAGTTCCGTGTTTTGCTAATTTCTTTTGCTCCTTCGTGGTTCTTTGTTTCGGTTTCTTAGTATCCTTTTTCTTTTATTTTAAAACAAGTTCCCTTAAAAATGTTCAATAATTTCCAATGTTATTATAAGTTTTCAAAGATGTTCGAATTTCTCAAATAATGTTAGTTTTTTCAAAAAGAATCTGAATTTAAAAAATTCAAATTTTAAGAAATTGTTCACAAATTCAAAAAATGTTCTGCACAAATCTAATAATATGCATGTTTTTATAAAATAGTTTTTTCAAAAAAATTTCATATTTCAAAAGGTATTTGGAATTTTTTCTTTTTCTTTTTTCATAGACGGTGAATTTTTCTAATACATTTTGAATAATTCTTCAATATACAATAAACTTATAATAAATATTTGTGGATTATCTATTGATTATTTCTTATTACACACGAGCGGTTTTGCTAGTATATAGTGTACTTTGTTTTAATACTTAGTTAGTATTATTTCAAATTTGTTAATATTTTTTCGAATTCATGACGATCTTTGGATTCTGGAATATTTTTAATTAATTTTTCAATCTCAAACAGTTATTAAAATTTGGAACATTTTATAAAATGAGGAAAGAAACAAAAGAAATAAACAAATGAAAAAAGGAAACAAAAATAAAAATCACGCCAGCCTGATCCATGGCATAGGGACGAGGCCCAAGATGATGTATTTAGGAAGAGAACGACACCCACGGGCTCCGCCATGGCTGGCTCAAAACGCGAAACTTTAACTCAAAAACTCACCAGCACCACCAGGAGGCGCCCCGGTCATCACCACAACAAGGGCAAACACATCCTCATTAGATTTGGGCACTATCGGAGCAGGCCAGAGCTTCCCGTCCCAACATCCCTTACCTCCTACACGACCAAGAAGTGAAGTCGTCACTCATGGAGCATGATAGAAAGCCATCCGTGTAGGTGTAGCCCGCCATCTAGTGCCGCCGTCGTGAAATCCTCAGACAAACTCATCATCGACATCGTAACACGTAGTCGCCGTCCTAACCAATCCACGACACACTGCCTTAACATGAGAAATGAGTGACCAGGGCACGCGCGAGGAGCAACTAGCCTCGGTGGGGGGGGGAGGGCAAGTCCAACCCCTGCACCAGTAGCCAACACACGCATGCGGCCATCTACCAGCCAGCACTACCAAGAGGGGTGGGCATCAGACATCAAATCTGGACAATCATGATCCATATGGGGGACACCCATATCTGTCGGTGGAAAACGACACCTATGGGATCACTGGAATCCCTTCTACGTTTGCCGGGCGCGGGGTTGTGCAAAGAGCGGGTCTGGTAGCCAGCACAAAGATCGTTTACCCAGGTTCGAGCCGCGAGGATGCGTAATACCCTAGTCCTGCTTTCGTGTGTATTTGAGTGTTCTTGAGTTCTTGAACTAGCTACGGCGTGTGTGTCGTCCAAAAGATCTGAATCCTTCTCCAGTACGCCTCGTGCCTCCTTTTATAGTCAAAAGGGGTCACCACAGTGGCCCACAGGAGGTGGAAAGGTATACAATGGTTAAGTCTATCCTCTCGCACCGTCGGACAAATGCATTTAATGCGCTGCCGACGTGCCCTTCTCGCTTTATCGGGGATGATGAGGAAGCTCGTCCCAGCTGTCGCCGCCTCGCCTGGCTCCGATGCGCGTCCGAGCCGATGAGGCGTTGCAGTGCCACGTTGGCTGGCTGCTGGGCTGGCACGGTGGCAGAGTCTTCACGAAGATCTGCATGCCACCACGTAGGTGCTTGCTGAGTTGGCCTGGAGGCCGCACGTCGCCACGCTGGTGTTCTCGGCAATGGTCTTGCCGTGGCATCACGGTCGTCCCCTGCAAGGATCTTGCCAGGGGTCTTGTGGATTTCCTCGGCGAGGATCTTGCCGAGGATCGTCGTCTTCTGGATCTAGTCGTCTTGTGCCTTTGTGTCTTCTGCCCTGCCAAGTGTGTTTAGAGGCGTGGGGCTGTGACTGCCCGTGCACAAGTAAAGGTGTGCAAAAAGGGACCCCTACTTTTGTACACCGACACCATCATATGCGGCACCTCCAACCACAAAGGGGTAGTCGTTACCCTAGGCACCCAAGCACCCACCTCCTTTGGTTCCCCGCAACCTGCTCCACGACCGTCGCGGAAACCTACAACACCTGTCCACCACGCGCCCGCGGGTGAGGATCGTCACCGCCAACGCGGTGCCACCGGGCAGGCACTACTGCCGCCACGCCGCAACTTCCCCCGCCCAGAAGCCATGTAGGAAGCCGCCAATCCCAGCCCTCACCACCCTGCAGCCCGTAACATCCACATGGTGAGATATAGACCTCGTCGTCCTAGGCACACACCAATCACCACCACTGCCACATTGTCCACTACACTAGCCCACGGCCATGGCGGAGCCATACGCCCATGACCCTCATCGCCCTCGGCCCTACACATACGACACACTGGCACTAGATCCCTCTGGATCTAGTCGAGGATGGCCCGCACACAACCACCCGAGAAAAATGACGTCGCAGCCGCCGCACCACACCTGAGCTCCAGAGCACTGCTGCGACGCCGCCAAACAAAGACATCGCCACCCCGCACACCCGCCATCTCGTGGTTGGCCCCTGTAGCAGCCCTCCACTTCCACCTCCATGGCTGTGCCGCACGCCTGCCGTCACGCATTGCATTGTAGATGCACACAACATCACCATATTCAACAATAAGGCAAATAGAAACCAGATCATGCAATAATATCACAAAAGCTTGTGCTGTCGCATCACCACCAACATTACGTGGTGGAGCTTGCAGAATCAGAAAAGGTTCACCCCAACCTATTTACCATACATAAGTCTTATTTGTAACAACCACTTAACCTTTTTGGTTTTTGTCAGAGGACTTGTCACTCAAACAAACACGATTCTCTGTCAGGGACTGGGTAAACCGAAGATGAAACACACACAACCTATATACTTGCACACCATCACTTATTCACCGTTGCGACGAGGAACCGCACCGCATGGGACAATCATATGTTTTGCTATTCACCACTCAACCAGAACATGCACTAGCTATAGAACCGTAAGGTTGGTAAGGAAGGCCGCACAAAATTCCAGGAAGAGGAGCTGAGGTCCAGTAACTCTCTGCATATATAGCAGGTACTTGACATCCCTGGTCTTGTAATGCTGGAGAAAAATAAATTAAAGTTATTATGAAATACACAGTATATACAGTACAATGCCGGCGAATTGTAATTTCTAACACCAACACTATGCAACTTTAAAACATTGGAAGTTATTTCTTCCAACATGCATGCGCTAGTCGACAATAGTTGTTGGCAATAGCAGACACATGCAAGACGTAATAATGGTTACTTGGTAACAATTATGAATCATATATATTGGCTCCAGCAAAATCGTTATTTTATCTAGTGATGCCACAGTGAAGGCGATATTGAGTAGAAAATCCCTTTTTTCGTTATTGCAAAGAAAAATACTTTAGTAGTAGAAGGTGTTGTACACCCGAATTTCAAACTTGATCACAACAGGTAGCCTCCTACTAACATCACCATTATTCATGATGGTAGAGTCATCAAAAAAGCTGTGGTTGGCATCTAACAAAATATCATGACTTGAGGAAACCCAGGGCACCACCTGCATTTCATGTTGTAGTCCACATTCTTCTTCCAATGGACATTTAATTCCTTAAGTGCCTTTATAACCTCAATCAATATATCGCAAGGTTGAGCTCGAGACTGCTGGATAAGTGATGCATTAGCTCAACAGCTGAACGTGCAAAACAAAGCAAAGTAAAGTGGACAGTTTGCAAGACCTGGAGCCCAAGAGCCCATTTTCTTTCAACGCGGTAATATGGCCGCAAGCGACTGCCTTGAGAATCATTACTTCCTGGAAGATCAGTCCTGGTACTTGCGCTTGCTGATTTCGATAGAGTAAACTGATTAAAACTCATATCCTAGAGAACCATCCATTCATAAAGTTAATAGTGCATAAACCTTTAGTGCATTAAATAGGTCACAGATGATGCAATGTGGACTAACCATTTATTGTTGATAGTCAGCCCCCAAATAGCTACTAGTAGCCCGAAACCGATTCTCCAAGAGCAAGTAATATGCAACAGTTTCTTGGGAACATATAGTATAAAGTCATTTATGAAAACTGAAAGGAATGAACCACTGATTTTTTTAATATACCTCATTTTTCAGCCTATTGCAAAACGATTCACACACGTGATCTTTATCATATCCCAGATTGGCAACATCTTGAAGTGTATCTTCATCAATCTTCTGAAATGAACATCTAGCAAATCAGCATATCATTGCCATAGAAACGACATTTGAATGCTCGATAATAAACGCTTTTTTTTTATAAATAAAGAGCAGCATTGCATGGAGACTTGACGTGATACCTTTCTGAAACCAGGGGCACAACTATAGCCATTGATTTCTATTATATTTTATTTCAAATATTACATTTATATTATACCCATAAGGGAGACCATTTCATGACAAAAGTATTGTTCTTAACTTTCCTATCATCCATCCAAAATCATGTATATATTAGTGGATAAAGGCTGAAAAGTTTTACTTTGCAGATATGATAGTCACATGAAATGTGAAATAGATGGGGTACCATTTTGGCTTGATGTCCTGTGTTTGGTGGAGGCACTGCCAGGTTGCCAGGAAGGCGATTCTGAAACCATGGGTGGTCTAGAATTTCATGGATTGTGATTCTCTTCATGGGATCAACAATAAGCATTCTTGGGATCAAATCCATTGCAAGATCAGATAAATGATTTGGAAGGATATATAAACCTCCCTGGAACACCAAATAAGGGGGAGTAAAATCTCCAGAAAAAAATGAATTCTAAAGTCCAACTAATATACATGAATTTGTTGATTTCCAGATAAAAAGGTAAACGCTTGTTAGATCCAGCTTAATCTACAAATGTTCTGTCACACCTTTATCTTATTGAACAGTTTGGGAATGTTGTCATCATCGAATGGATCAACACTACAAAGAAGAGCATAAAATATCACCCGACAGCTCCAAACATCAACCTCAGGTCCATCTTACAATTCACCTGAGATAACCTATGCAGAAACACTCATTAAAGCTATTAACCCAGACGATGCGTGAGAAGAAGCATGAGGATTGAATGAGGAAAATTTCCAGGCATTAGGTGGAGATTTCAAGTACCATAAAGAATGCGAGGAAATTAGTGGAATGTTCAACGTATTTCTCCCTCAAACCAACATACTCAAAGATATGGACCATGCATTCAAACGATTTGCAGCACATTGCAAGGCAGATTAATTTATTTACTATAATGGTGTCACATAATGCTCCACTCCTGCAAAAGTACGCCTGAAAGAGTGAAGGTACCAACAAAATCACTCTACTCGACATTCAAAGCAACAGGGGGAGAGTATGGCAAGAACACATCATGATTTGGCTTCTCGCAAGCGAGGATATCAAGACCGTGAATTAGTAAATGCACGTCAACTTCATGTTGACAGAGACCTAATGGGATGTATAAACCCAATTGATGGGCAACCTCCACGAACCCAGGTCATAGTGCGCACAAATGACTCGGACATTGGAATACCTAACTCAATAAATTTGAAAATCGCGAGCAGTCATCACGCGAACGATATTTCAATTAGCTATATGTTGATATAGAAATTTAGGAGAAACATGTAACCAAAAGTCTACAATTGCCGACATACATTTCTCAATTAGATTGCAGAAAACATTCAAATGATTCAGATCCAAATACCATGTCCATGGTAAAGTGTGAACAACACTCGGACTGAACTCAAGCAAAGTGTGAACAACACCTGCTAGATGATTCGATGAGCTTCATATTCCTGTAACTACCCTTTCTCAACAATGTATCCCAATACCTCACCATTCTTGCAATATTCCATCACAACATATATATCCCTAGGTGTCTCAACCTAAACCCAGATGATAGGAGCGTGAATGAAGTCAATGAACAAACTCAATATCTTGATTTCTCTATTTGCTGGAAAGAAGATATGAGAAAAGTAGAAGTAAAGTGTTAGATATTGAGTGTGAAGTAATTGGAGATGCAAATTCTATTAACTCGCAGCAACAACACAAGGTGAACTTTCTTCTTAAACAAAGCCGAATGTATTCTAACCTAATATACATTATCTTGACTAATTGATTAAGCGGGAATCAGGAACACACACACAAGTCTGGTCAGCACTCTGAAAGCAGACAACTTGAATTCATGAAGAAACAAGTTAAATGTATTCTACACTATTGTACAAGGAGAAGGAGGCATCCCTTTCTCTTCCATTTCCATAATTTTCATTTTACTACGGTTCAAAATCTTTATAGCAACTTTGTGTCCTGTAAGCTTATGCTCTGCAAACATCACTTTTCCAAATGTGCCCCCACCTAATGTTTTGCCCAGATTGTAGCTCTTCAGTGCTTCAGAACATCCACCTCCTCTGGTGTTCCCATCCGTTTTCACTATGCCAAAACAAGAGAAACAATATATGTGATTCCGTAAACGATTTTATAGTTCAGACAGAAGTTAATCGAAACTGACGAAACTTGAGTTACGCGGAATATACTGATCATGAATAACATGAAATACTTACAACATATCACTTCTTAGAGACCGACCTAGAGTTTGAAATTAGAGGGCTGGTCATAAATGACCACTATGGGACATGACTGGCCTGGGAAAGTGTGGTTCAATTAAGGGTCAACGAAATCAGTGAAGTTTCATTCTCAAATAGGGAGAGGCAAAGCATATTCGCTCGCTAAAGTATGGTTCAGTGAGATGATCGTCTACCAAAACATACTATCTTGTACGGATCGAATAGGATCATAATATATTACCATAAAAATGCTTGCATGCACAGCATGAATGACTATAATCCTTTCCTGATATGCAATGTATCAAGTCTAACAAGGATGGTTGGGATAACAACCACTGATAATGCTCCCTCATACTTTGGATGCCTAACCATGGTGCGAAGACACATATGACACATACTAGAATCCTAGCTAGCGGGTTAACATGCAAAGTATTCGTAAAAAGGTTCACATATTAATACCATGACTAGGCATATATATATGTGTGTGGTAAATATGAAAGAGACATATAAGAATGTAGTCATGACACAATGAATGAACTAACACATGAATCAGTTATTAGTACTACTCAATAAATATTCACACAAGAATTACACGTATGGTTGTATCATCATCAGAACCAGAATCCCTCGATCGCTCTGTAGGATCTTTACTGAAAAGGGGTTTCCCCCCTTTGTATTACAAAGAAACCAACACCGATCACATAGCAATTGCTGGTGCGAGTAGCACAACAGGCCCAAAAGAAAAGAGAAAGAACAAAGAAGAAAAACAAATGACATCAATGGCAATTCGACGAAGCACACAAGACCTACCTGTTGGGGAACGTAGTAATTTCAAAAAATTTCCTACGCACACGCAAGATCATGGTGATGCATAGCAACGAGAGGGGAGAGTGTTGTCTACGTACCCTCGTAGACCGAAGCGGAAGCGTTGACACAACGTAGAGGAAGTAGTCGTACGTTCTCCTCGCGATCCAACCGATCACAGCACCGTTACTCCGGCACCTCCGAGTTCTTGGCACACGTTCAGCTCGATGACGATCCCCGGGCTTCGATCCAGCAAAGCGTCGAGGAAGAGTTCCGTCAGCACGACGGCGTGGTGACGATCTTGATGTGTTACCGGCGCAGGGCTTCGCCTAAGCACTGCAACGATATGATCGAGGTGGAATTTGGTGGAAGGGGGCACCGCACACGGCTAAGGAACGATCCGTAGATCAACTTGTGTGTCTCTGGGGTGCCCCCTGCCCCCGTATATAAAGGAGCCAAGGGGGAGGGGCTGGCCGGCCAGGCCTTGGCGCGCCAGAGAGTCCTACTCCCTCTGGGAGTAGGATTCCCCCCCCCCCCAATCCTAGTTGGACTAGGATTCTCCAAGGGGGAGAGAGAGAGAGAGGGGGCGCCCACCTCTCCTAGTCCTAATAGGACTAGGGGAAGGGGGGAGGCGCGCAGCCCATGGGCATCCCTCTCACCTCTCCTCCAAGGCCCATGTCGGCCCATTATGCTCCCGGGGGGTTCCGGTAACCCTCCCGGTATTCCGGTAAAATCCTGATTTCACCTGGAATGCATCCGATGTCCAAACATAGGCTTCCAATATATAATTATTTATGTCTCGACCATTTCGAGACTCCTCGTCACGTCCGTGATCACATCCGGGACTCCGAACTCCTTCGGTACATCAAAATGCATAAACTCATAATAACTGTCATCGTAACGTTAAGCGTGCGGACCCTACGGTTCGAGAACAATGTAGACATGACCGAGACACGTCTCCGGTCAATAACCAACAGCGGGTCCTGGATGCCCATATTGGCTCCTACATATTCTACGAAGATCTTTATCGGTCAGACCGCATAACAACATACGTTGTTCCCTTTGTCATCGGTATGTTACTTGCCCGAGATTCGATCGTCGGTATCCAATACCTAGTTCAATCTCGTTACCGGCAAGTCTCTTTACTCGTTCTGTAATACATCATCTCGCAACTAACTCATTGGTTGCAATGCTTGCAAGGCTTTATGTGATGTGCATTACCGAGAAGGCCCTGAGATACCTCTCCGACAATCGGAGTGACAAATCCTAATCTCGAAATACGCCAACCCAATATGTACCTTTGGAGACACCTGTAGAGCTCCTTTATAATCACCCAGTTACGTTGTGACGTTTGGTAGCACAAAAAGTGTTCCTACGGTAAATGTGAGTTGCATAATCTCATAGTTAAAGGAACATGTATAAGTCATGGATAAAAGCAATAGCAACATACTAAACGATCGGGTGCTATGCTAATGGAATGGGTCATGTCAATCAGATCATTCAACTAATGATGTGATCTCGTTAATCAAATAACAACTCTTTGTTCATGGTTAGGAAACATAACCATCTTTGATTAATGAGCTAGTCAAGTAGAGGCATACTAGTGACACTCTGTTTGTCTATGTATTCACACATGTATTATGTTTCCAGTTAATACAATTCTAGCATGAATAATAAACATTTATCATGATATAAGGAAATAAATAATAACTTTATTATTGCCTCTAGGGCATATTTCCTTCAGTCTCCCACTTGCACTAGAGTCAATAATCTAGATCACATCACCATGTGATTAACATCAATAGTTCACATCATCATGTGATTAACACCCATAGTTCACATCGATATGTGACCAACACCCAAAGGGTTTACTAGATTCAGTAATCTAGTTCACATCACTATGTGATTAACACCCAAAGAGTACTACGGTGTGATCATGTTTTGCTTGTGAGAGAAATTTAGTCAACGGGTCTGCCACATTCAGATCCGTTATGTATTTTGCAATTTTCTATGTCTACAATGCTCTGCATGGAGCTACTTTAGCTAATTGCTCCCACTTTCAATATGTATCTAGATTGAGACTTAGAGTCATCTAGATTAGTGTCAAAACTTGCATCGACGTAACCTTTTACGACGAACCTTTTTGTCACCTCCATAACCGAGAAACATATCCTTATTCCACTAAGGATAATTTTGACCGCCGTCCAGTGATCTACTCCTAGATCACCATTGTACTCCCTTGCCAAACTCAGTGGTAGGGTATGCAATAGATCTGGTACACAGCATGGCATACTTCATAGAGCCTATGGCTGAGGCATAGGGAATGACTTTCATTCTCTTTCTATCTTCTGCCGTGGTCGGGCTTTGAGTCTTACTCAATTTCATACCTTGTAATACAGGCAAGAACTCTTTCTTTGACTGTTCCATTTTGAACTACTTCAAAATCTTTTCAAGGTATGTACTTATTGAAAAACTTATCAAGCGTCTTGATCTATCTCTATAGATCTTGATGCTCAATATGTAAGCAGCTTCACCGAGGTCCTTCTTCGAAAAACTCCTTTCAAATACTCCTTTATGCTTTACAGAATTCTACATTATCTCCGATCAATAATATGTCATTTACATATACTTATCAGAAATGTTGTAGTGCTCCCACTCACTTTCTTGTAAATACAGGCTTCACCGCAAGTCTGTATAAAACTATATGCTTTGATCAACTTATCAAAGCGTATATTCCAACTCCGAGATGCTTGCACCAGTCCATAGATGGATCGCTGGAGCTTGCATATTTTGTTAACACCTTCAGGATCGACAAAACCTTCTAGTTGCATCATATACAACTCTTCTTTAATAAAACCATTAAGGAATGCAGTTTTGTTTATCCATTTGCCGGATTTCATAAAATGCGGCAATTGCTAACATGATTCGGACAGACTTAAGCATAGATACGAGTGAGAAACTCTCATCGTAGTCAACACCTTGAACTTGTCGAAAACCTTTTGCGACAATTCTAGTCTTTGTAGATAGTAACACTACTATCAGTGTCCGTCTTCCTCTTCAAGATCCATTTATTTTTTTTGGCTTGCTGATCATTGGGCAAATCCATCAAAGTCCATACTTTGTTCTCATACATGGATCATATCTCAGATTTCATGGCCTCTAACCATTTTGCGGAATCTGGGCTCATCATCGCTTCCTCATAGTTCGCAAGTTCGTCATGGTCTAGTAACATGACTTCCAGAACAGGATTACCGTACCACTCTGGTGCGGATCTCACTCTAGTTTACTTACGAGATTCGGTAGTAACTTGATCTTGAAGTTACATGATCATCATCATTAGCTTCCTTACTCATTGGTGTAGTAGTCACAAGAACAGATTTCTGTGATGAACTACTTTCCAATAAGGGAGAAGGTACAATTACCTTATCAAGTTTTCTACTTTCCTCCTACTCACTTCTTTCGAGAGAAACTCCTTCTCTAGAAAGGATCCATTCTTTAGCAACGATTTTTTGCTTTTGGATCTGTGATAGAAGGTGTACCCAACAATTTCCTTTGGGTATTCTATGAAGACGCATTTCTCCGATTTGGGTTCGAGCTTATCAGGATGAAACTTTTTCACATAAGCATCGTAACTCCAAACTTTAAGAAACGACAGCTTAGGTTTATTGCTAAACCATAGTTCATACGGTGTCGTCTCAACGGATTTAGATGGTGCCTCTTTTAACGTGAATGCAGCTGTCTCTAATGCATGATCCCAAAACGATATTGGTAAATCGGTAAGAAACATCATAGATTGTACTATATCCAATAAAGTACGGTTATGACGTTCGGACACACCATTATGCTGTGGTGTTCTAGGTGGCATGAATTTCTGAAACTATTCCACTTTGTTTTAATTGAAGACCAAACTCGTAACTCAAATATTTGTCTCCGCGATCAGATCGTAGAAACCTTATTTTCTTGTCACGATGATTTTCACTTCACTCTGAAATTCTTTGAACTTTTCAAACGTTTCTGACTTATGTTTCATCAAGTAGATATACCCATATCTGCTCAAATCATCTGTGAAGGTCAGAAAATAATGATACTTGTCGCGAGCCTTAATATTCATCGGACCATATACATCAGTATGTATGATTTCCAACAAATCTGTTGCTTGCTCCATTGTTCCGGAGAACGGCGTTTTTAGTCATCTTGCCCAAGAGGCATGGTTCGCAAGCATCAAGTGATTCATAATCAAGTGATTCCAAAATCCCATCAGCATGGAGTTTCTTCATGCGCTTTACACCAATATGACCTAAACGGCTGTGCCACAAATAGGTTGCACTATCATCATTAACTTCGCATCTTTTGGTTTCAATATTATGAATATGTGTATCACTGTGATCGAGATCCAATGAACTATTTTCATTGGTGTGTATGACCATAGAAGGTTTTATTCATGTAAACAGAACAACAATTTATTCTCTTACTTAAATGAATAACCGTATTGCAATTAACATGATCAAATAATATTCATGCTCAACGCAAACACCAAATAACACTTATTTAGTTTCAACACTAATCCCGAAAGTATAGGGAGTGTGTGATGATGATCATATCAATCTTGGAACCACTTCCAACACACATCGTCACCTTGCCCTTTAACTAGTTTTTGTTCATTCTGCAACTCCCGTTTCGAGTTACTAATCTTAGCAACTTGAACTAGTACCAAATACTGAGGGGTTGCTATGAACACTAGTAAAGTACACATCAATAACATGTATATCAAATATACTTATGTTCACTTTGCCATCCTTCTTATCCGCCAATCACTTGGGGTAGTTCCGCTTCCAGTGACCAGTCCCTTTGCAGTAGAAGCACTTAGTCTCAGGCTTAGGACCAGACTTGGGCTTTTTCACTTGAGCAGCAACTTGCTTGCCGTTCTTCTTGAAGTTCCCCTTCTTTCCTTTTGCCCTTTTCTTGAAACTAGTGATCTTGTCAATCATCAACACTTGATGTTTTTCTTTGATTTCTACCTTCGCTGATTTTAGCATCGCGAAGAGCTTGGGAATATTTTCCGTTATACCTTGCATATTATAGTTCATCACGAAGTTCTACTAACTTGGTGATGGTGACTAGAGAATTCTGTCAATCACTATCTTATCTGGAAGATTAACTCCCACTTGATTCAAGCGATTGTAGTACCCAGACAATCTGAGCACATGCTCACTAGTTGAGCGATTCTCCTCCATCTTTTAGCTATAGAACTTGTTGGAGACTTCATATCTCTCAACTCGGGTATTTTCTTGAAATATTAACTTCAACTCCTAGAACATCTCATATGCTCCATGACGTTCAAAACGTCTTTGAAGTCCCGATTCTAAGCAGTTAAGCATGGTGCGCTAAACTGTTAAGTAGTCATCATATTGAGCTAGCAAAACGTTCATAATGTCTGCATCTGCTCCTGCAATAGGTCCGTCACCTAGCGGTGCATCAAGGACATAATTCTTCTGTGCAGCAATGAGGATAAACCTCAGATCACGGATCCAATCCGCATCATTGCTACTAACATTTTTCAACACAATTTTCTCTAGGAACCTATCAAAATAAACATAGGGAAGCAACAACGCGAGCTATTGATCTACAACATAGATATGCTAATACTACCAGGACTAAGTTCATGATAAATTTAAGTTCAATTAATCATATTACTTAAGAACTCCCACTTAGATAGACATCCCTCTAATCCTCTAAGTGATCACGTGATCCAAATACACTAAACCATGTCCGATCATCACGTGAGATGGAGTAGTTTCAATGGTGAACATCACTATGTTGATCATATCTACTATATGATTCACGCTCGACCTTTCGGTCTCTGTGTTCCGAGGCCATATCTGTTATATGCTAGGCTCGTCAAGTTAAACCTGAGTATTCCGCGTGTGCAACTGTTTTGCACCCGTTGTATTTGAACGTAGAGCCTATCACACCCGATCATCACGTGGTGTCTCAGCACGAAGAACTTTCGCAACGGTGCATACTCAGGGAGAACACTTCTTGATAATTTAGTGAGAGATCATCTTATAATGCTACCGTCAATCAAAGCAAGATAAGATGCATAAAAGGATAAACATCACATGCAATCAATATAAGTGATATGATATGGCCATCATCATCTTCTGCTTGTGATCTCCATCTTCGAAGCACCGTCATGATCACCATCGTCACCGGCGCGACACCTTGATCTTCATCGCAGCATCGTTGTCGTCTCGCCAATCTTATGCTTCCACGACTATCACTACCGCTTAGTAATAAAGTAAAGCATTACATCGCGATTGCATTGCATACTAAAGCGACAACCATATGGCTCCTGCCAGTTGCCGATAACTCGGTTACAAAACATGATCATCTCATACAATAAAATTTAGCATCACGTCTTGACCATATCACATCACAACATGCCCTGCAAAAACAAGTTAGACGTCCTCTACTTTGTTGTTGCATGTTTTACGTGGCTGCTACGGGCTTAAGCAAGAACTCATCTTACCTACGCATCAAAACCACAACGATAGTTTGTCAAATAGACTCCGTTTTAACCTTCTCAAGGACCGGGCGTAGCCACACTCGGTTCAACTAAAGTTGGAGAGACAGTCTTCCGCAAGCCATCTATGTGCAAAGCACGTCGAGGGAACCGGTCTCGCGTAAGCGTACGCGTAAGGTTGGTCCGGATCGTCTCGTCCAACAATACCGCTGAACCAAAGTATGACATGCTGGTAGGCAGTATGACTTGTATAGTCCACAACTCACTTGTGTTCTACTCGTGCAAATAACATCAAACCATAAAACCTGGCTCTGATACCACTGTTGGGGAACGTAGTAATTTCAAAAAATTTCCTACGCACACGCAAGATCATGGTGATGCATAGCAACGAGAGGGGAGAGTGTTGTCTACGTACCCTCGTAGACCGAAGCGGAAGCGTTGACACAACGTAGAGGAAGTAGTCGTACGTTCTCCTCGCGATCCAACCGATCACAGCACCGTTACTCCGGCACCTCCGAGTTCTTGGCACACGTTCAGCTCGATGACGATCCCCGGGCTCCGATCCAGCAAAGCGTCGAGGAAGAGTTCCGTCAGCACGACGGCGTGGTGACGATCTTGATGTGTTACCGGCGCAGGGCTTCGCCTAAGCACTGCAACGATATGATCGAGGTGGAATTTGGTGGAAGGGGGCACCGCACACGGCTAAGGAACGATCCGTAGATCAACTTGTGTGTCTCTGGGGTGCCCCCTGCCCCCGTATATAAAGGAGCCAAGGGGGAGGGGCTGGCCGGCCAGGCCTTGGCGCGCCAGAGAGTCCTACTCCCTCTGGGAGTAGGATGCCCCCCCCCAATCCTAGTTGGACTAGGATTCTCCAAGGGGGAGAGAGAGAGAGGGGGCGCCCACCTCTCCTAGTCCTAATAGGACTAGGGGAAGGGGGGAGGCGCGCAGCCCATGGGCATCCCTCTCACCTCTCCTCCAAGGCCCATGTCGGCCCATTATGCTCCCGGGGGGTTCCGGTAACCCTCCCGGTATTCCGGTAAAATCCTGATTTCACCTGGAATACATCCGATGTCCAAACATAGGCTTCCAATATATAATTCTTTATGTCTCGACCATTTCGAGACTCCTCGTCACGTCCGTGATCACATCCGGGACTCCGAACTCCTTCGGTACATCAAAATGCATAAACTCATAATAACTGTCATCGTAACGTTAAGCGTGCGGACCCTACGGTTCGAGAACAATGTAGACATGACCGAGACACGTCTCCGGTCAATAACCAACAGCGGGACCTGGATGCCCATATTGGCTCCTACATATTCTACGAAGATCTTTATCGGTCAGACCGCATAACAACATACGTTGTTCCCTTTGTCATCGGTATGTTACTTGCCCGAGATTCGATCGTCGGTATCCAATACCTAGTTCAATCTCGTTACCGGCAAGTCTCTTTACTCGTTCTGTAATACATCATCTCGCAACTAACTCATTGGTTGCAATGCTTGCAAGGCTTTATGTGATGTGCATTACCGAGAAGGCCCTGAGATACCTCTCCGACAATCGGAGTGACAAATCCTAATCTCGAAATACGCCAACCCAATATGTACCTTTGGAGACACCTGTAGAGCTCCTTTATAATCACCCAGTTACGTTGTGACGTTTGGTAGCACACAAAGTGTTCCTACGGTAAATGTGAGTTGCATAATCTCATAGTTAAAGGAACATGTATAAGTCATGGATAAAAGCAATAGCAACATACTAAACGATCGGGTGCTATGCTAATGGAATGGGTCATGTCAATCAGATCATTCAACTAATGATGTGATCTCGTTAATCAAATAACAACTCTTTGTTCATGGTTAGGAAACATAACCATCTTTGATTAATGAGCTAGTCAAGTAGAGGCATACTAGTGACACTCTGTTTGTCTATGTATTCACACATGTATTATGTTTCCAGTTAATACAATTCTAGCATGAATAATAAACATTTATCATGATATAAGGAAATAAATAATAACTTTATTATTGCCACTAGGGCATATTTCCTTCACTACCACCACTGCGCCTTTCGGAATCGACACACCACAGACCAAGGCTCCGATCCACCGCATACCAAGCAGCACCTCCAAGAAGGTATGCAACGCCGATGACACTGTTACATGGACGTGTCCTAGGGTTTCTCCGGCACATGGGAGTGTGTGGGGGATGGATACCTCCGACACCCTCCAGGAAGGGATGGCGGCACCCGCAGGGTCACCGCATCGGAGCCAGCAGAGCCAGCAAGGGATTTCTCCCACACTCCAGACCCCACTGCCCAACTGGGCCAGAACCAACCAGCCACCTCGCTTGCTGAATGCGCACGTGTGACGTGCCGGCCGCTCACTCACATTAAGAAAAGATATATCGGCATGTTATTAGGAATGAACATAAGTCAGGTTGCATGTACAAGGAACTAGAGCCAAAAAAGTATACCGAGGTCAAGTCCCTTCCATGTGTCCCAAACACAAGTTGCGTATATCGGTGTCGCATTGACATGTCAAATTTAAAAACATCATAGTGTACAAACTATAGGAGTTTGTGGTGGAAAGTGAGGAAGGATTCAAAGAGTTGCATCACAAGGACAAAAAGGAGGAAGAAAGTAATTGCTAGTTATATTGCATAGATATAGTTGCTATTTTATATGTGGAGATTTGGAAATTTTACTAATCTATTGTCTAAATGATGTGGTTGGTAGTTTGAGAAGGCAATAAACTATTACTATATCTGTTCTTATTATATTTTTGAGTAAACAGTTTTGGCTCTAGTTCATTTTGAAAACAAGAGATACAATATATATGATTCAGTAAACCGTTTTATAGTTCAACCACAAGTTGATCGAAACTGGCGAAACACGACTTGCGCTGAGTATACTGTTCATGAGTAACATGAAATATTTACATCCTGCCACTTATGAGGGACCAGTATTGAGTGTAAAATGAGTGGGCTGGCCATAAATGACTGGACAGGGCAAGAATGGTTCAATTAAAGGTCAACAAAATGGGTGAAGTTTCCTTTTCAACTAGGGAGAGGCAATTTAGATTCGGTCGCTGAAGTATGGTTCAGTGGGTAACCAACAAGTACTATATTGTATGGATCGAGTAGGATCATAATATATTACCATAATCATACTTGCACAAGCAACACGAATCACTATAGTCATTTCCCCATATGCAATGTATCACATTTGGTAAGGATGGTTGAGATAACAACCACTGATAAAGCTCCTCGTAATTTGGATGCTCTGCTTTGGTACAAAGACACAGAGGACACAAACTAGCCAGGGCTAAATTGGTCCCGCAAAGAATCCTAGCCAGGGCCAAATCAGGCCCGCAAAGCCCTGTCGGCCATGCTGCAGCAGGGCAGCACCAGCACCACCATCATCCACCCGCCGATCGCCGCTCCCCACTGTCGGCCCAATCAAACCCAGATAGGGCCCGAAGGGCCCACATCTGAGCCGAACAGGCGTCGCTAGATCACGCCGCCGCATCACCCTACCACCAACAGCGGTGCTGCCCCCCCAGATCGCCCACCACAATGCCAAAGAGCCCCCCGCCTAGGAGCACCCCACGGCGCCGCACCCCCCTGCGCCAGCGTGACCTGAGAGGGGAATGGCGAGTGGGCATCTGATACGTCCATTTTGCATCATGCTTTTATATTGATATTTATTGCATTATGGGCTGTTATTACACATTATGTCACAATACTTATGCCTATTCTCTCTTCTTTTACAAGGTTTACATAAGGAGGGAGAATGTCGGCAGCTGGAATTCTGGGCTGGAAAAGGAGCAAATATTAGAGACCTATTGTCGGTGTCAAAACCGGCGGATCTCGGGTAGGGGGTCCCGAACTATGCGTCTAGGCCGATGGTAATAGGAGACAAGGGACACGATGTTTTTACCCAGGTTCGGGCCCTCTCGATGGAGGTAAAACCCTACTCCTGCTTGATTAATATTGATGATATGGGTAGTACAAGAGTAGATCTACCATGAGATCAGAGAGGCTAAACCCTAGAAGCTAGCCTATGGTATGATTGTTGTTGTTCTGTCCTATGGACTAAACCCTCCGGTTTATATAGACAACGGAGGGGGCTAGGGTTACACAGAGTCGGTTACAAGGAGGGAGATCTACATATCTGTATTGCCAAGCTTGCCGTCCATGCCAAGGAAAGTCCCATCCGGACACGGGACAAAGTCTTCAATCTTGTATCTTCATAGTTCACAGTCCGGCCAAAGGTTATAGTCCGGCTGTCCGGACACCCCCTAATCCAGGACTCCCTCAGTAGCCCCTGAACCATGCTTCAATGACGACGAGTCCGGCGCGTAGATTGTCTTCGGCATTGCAAGGCGGGTTCCTCCTCTGAATACTTCATAGAAGATTTTGAACACAAGAATAGTGTCCGGATCTGCAAAATAAGTTCCACATACCACCGTAGAGAGAGAGAGAGAGTAACATTTTCACAAATCTAATCTGCTGACGTATTCTGTAGCGTGACACCACACCACGACCAAGCCTTTATTCGAATCGTTTTTTACTGTCCCACCTCAGCGCATTTTGCGAGGTGGTTTCCTTGGCACGTCTTGTTGAAGCAGAGATCGTGTCCACTTATCACGGGATTCTCATCAATACGGGCGTGGGTAACCCAACCGTGCCATTGATTACGGTGCTTGGGGGATAAGCGAGTTTTACCAGGCTGGTGGGGACGCATAGTTTCGTCCGCCCATATAAAGGGATAAGGATCCACCTTTTCATCCACGCCTTCTCCCTCCTTTGCTCATCCATTTTTTCACACTCGAGCTCCAGCACCCAAGTCCGCATTTCCCACCTCAACCTTCTCCAACCATGTCCGGAGCGGAGGCAGGTGGATGGTCTCCTCCGTCACGGAGGGACACATCAAGAAGCTGAGGAGAGCCGGATACCTGCCCGACGACATCACACACCGGCTCCCAGATGAGGGGCAGCTCATCCCCACCCCCAGGCCCCACGAGAGGGTAGTGTTCCTTACCCATTTCCTCCGCGGACTGGGATTCCCTCTCCACCCATTTGTCCGGGGGCTCATGTTCTACTACGGCCTGGATTTCCACGATCTGGCCCCGAACTTCATCCTCAACATCTCGGTGATTATCGTCGTCTGCGAGGCCTTCCTCCGCATCAAGCCCCACTTCGGCTTATGGCTGAAGACTTTCAATGTCAAGCCGAAGGTAGTGAGCGGCCGCCAAGCGGAGTGCGGAGGTGCCATCAAGGTTGTCAGAATCGCGATTCTGTTATACGATTCTACGACTTTACGATCCAAACTAACCCCTATGATTCTATGATTTTAGTTCATAGAATCTACGTTTCTACGATCCTGATAGTGAAGATTCTACAATTTGCGATCATACCATTGCAGCTCCGATCCAATTCAAAATCACGATTCTGACAACCTTGGGTGCCATGGTGGGAAAGATGCCCAACGTCACATGGCTCGAGGGCTCCTTCGTGGAGACCATAAAGGGCTGGCAATCAGGGTAGTTCTGCATCACCGAGCCGCGTGACCCTGAATGGGCAGTGGCCCCTGAGTTCCGATCTGGCATCCCCACGCGGCTCACCTCCTGGCAAGAGAAGGGCCTGTTCTGGGGTAGTTCGGGAGAGCTGACTGGACTCCAAACATGTATCCAAAACATGGTGAGCAAGAAGCTCAAATTTGTCAACGTAGTCCAGGTCATGCTCATCCGCCGGATCCTCCCGTGTCAATGACGGGCTTTCAATTCGTGGGAGTTCAACCCGGCCCAGCACCAAGCTCTGAACAGGCTCTTCGACACAACACAAGAGGATGCCTGGAAGGTGCTAATCAAGGGCGCCGAGGTTCCCCCTCCCACTACCGAGGACCGCGGATTCAGCGCGAAGCGCCAAGCCAGCGCGGTAAGCGGTTTTACCTCCCGCAGGGTATTCATTTTTCATAATATAATCATATGCAGGGTCTAAGCTCCCATGCCTTTGACAGGACTGGCAGGAGACGGCTGGACAGATCGACTGTCCGGCTCCTTTGCCCGAAGGCCCGTCAGATGCCCGCTTGGCGGAGCTGCTAGTTCCGGCACCTTACGTGGTGCCGGAGAAGAAGGCCAAGAAGAAGGCCACGGGAACCTGAAAGAGTTCCCGGCGCCCGGTGGTGTCGGACTCATCGTCCGATGACTCCGACGCACACTCCTCCCACGAATACGAGGAGGAGGAAAAAGAGGCTTCTTCCCCTCCAGCAGGGGGAGAAAATAAAAGGATGGCCGCCCCAACTGGGGAGGCCGGAGGGTCCAAGAAGGGAAGGACCCTTCCTCCGGACTACTCCACCAACGCCGCCGATAGCGAAGAGGAGTGGCCGCCCAGGGCCAAGCCCCTGGTGAAGTCGTAAGTATTCGGACACCAGAGTGACTCATAGCGTTCCTTTATTGCACAACTTCTCCTGACGCCGAATATAATCATGCAGTACGCCGCGAGCCCGGCTAGACATATCGTCGAGTGGTTCCTTGGATTCGTCGGATGTGAATAGCTTTTCACTTCTGACCGCTTCCACCCCTCGCCCTACGGATAACGCCGAGGTGTTGTCCCAAAAGGTTCCAAGCCAAGGGGAGGTGGTCCTGGTGGCGCCGCAAGGCGACAGCCCGGACTCTAGAGGCAAAGGGGGCAAGACTCCCAAGGGCTCCAAGTCCGGCCCTGGGCCGAACACCGCACCAGAACCTCCAGCGGTTCCGGTGTCCGGCAGGCGGCCCCCTGCTAAGAAGGGCAAGCCTACTGCGCCGGTGACCTCCGTCCAACCGGAGGCACCAGATAACTTGCTGGAGGTGCTTAACGGCGCCTCCATCGACGAGGAGCACCGCACTATTATGAGTGCGGTGATCCAGAAAGTTCAGTCTGCCAAGAGCGGGCTGACTGAAGCCTGTGCCAGCCTTCTAACAGGCTTTGAGGTATGAAAAAAGTATATGAAAATATTACCGCATAGACAGTAGCCCATGACGTTCTGTTTGGTGTTCACAAAGAAAAGCCGAAATAGAGGATCTAATAATATTCGCAGGAGTCTAACATAATTGTGTCGATATGCGTATGCCAGCTTCGCTTCTAGCCTCTGCCGCACTGACTGCGGAGGTTGACGCGCTGAAGAAGAACCTCGAGCGGTCCGAGCAAGAGCCTGGCCTTGCCAAGGAGCAGCTCGAGGAGAACCAAGGTACGTAATGCCTTGTCCGTGTGTGTATATAAAAAAGATGCAGTCACAAGAAATGATAGGATCGTTATTGGTGTGCTAGGGGCCATGACCGAGGTGGTGACCCTGAAGCAAGCGCTTTCCGAGGCCGAGAAGAAGGTGGCGACGGAGGGCACCGAGCGGGAGAAACATGAGGCACGGGTTGGCGAGGTGCAGCAAGAGCTCCATGCTCTCGTGAAGAAGCATGAGACTTTGGAGCTGGACTCGAAGACCCGAGAGTCTGAGCTCGCCGCGGCCCTTCTAAACGCGAAGTCTGCCAAGGCCGAAGCCCAAAAAGCCCTCTAGGAGATTGAGGCGATGAAGAAGATAGCGGAGGGTAAGGCATTCTTTATGCAAAGAAAGCACGTGAAAGTGAATTACTTGTTACTTACCCGAGTCCGAAGCTCTCCAGGAGCATTCGCAGATTTGCCCCGCAGCGTGTCCAATGCCACCGCCTACTACCGGGCCGAGGAAGGGAGGTCGACGGAGAAGGTGTTCTGGTCTCAGTATGCTGAGACCGGACACCCGGTGCCCTTGAGCGACCAGCTGAAGCAACTGGCCGAGCTCCATAAGGTGGCCGAACAGGCCATGAAGGGTCTCATAGTCCGGTTGTGGCCTGGAGAGGCCATGCCTGGGAGCTACTTTGGGCTGGTGAGGCGGCTGGCGGATGCCTGTCCGTGGCTTGAAGTCATCAAGCGCTCCGTCTGCATCGAGGGCGCCTGCAGGGCCCTTGCCAGTGTGAAAGTACCCTGGGGCAAAATGGACGCGGAGCGGCTGGTGAAGGATGGACCACCACAGGGCAAGGAGCATCGCCATCCCGAGATGTATTATGAGGGCGTCCTGAAGGGTGCCCGCCTTGTGGCGGATGAGTGTTCCAAGGATGTAATATTTGAGTAAACTTGCTCGTGTGATCCTGTACGCTGAAAACTTGTTCATATGCGCTATGCAACGCTTGTTTGAATTTAAAATATTAACTTCTATACGACCGTTTATTAAATCTGAGAGATGGCGAGTCGTCGGCTTCTGCCCCCGTGGCACGAGCGCTGGGGTGTTCAGGATAAACCTGAGCACTCTTTTTCCCATTCTTGGGTCCTTCGAGGGAGGTGCTCAGCACAACGAACAAGGCAATCAGACTATAATGCGTTATCACTCTCACTTAGCTAGAGAATTCTATAATTTTAAATTTGGGCGAAGCCCCTAGTGTTCGGAAGACCGAGTTCATGGCGCTATACACGCCTAGGCCGGACAAAGCCGACCCCTCGCCCTAAGCGGCATAAGTCTTTAGGGGCTCGAAACCTCTCGAACAGCGACCAACTCTCGCCCTATCACGACAGTCAGTTTTAGCTTTCTCTACTGAGGTGCTTAGCCCAGCTGAACCGGGGCACAATCGCAGTAGTTCCCAGTGCTACCTTAGCCGATATAGCGGAATGTAAGGTACCAAAACATGGGAGCCGGGCAAACCCAACTATTGACCAAAGACATGATTCGGAGCTGATGCATATAATGCTATAAGTTTGGAGTGCCGCACTTGTGAAAGTGTTCGGACTTCTCACACCGTATTATGGGGTTCTTGAGCCCCTGGCGTATTAGCCGTACCATAGTGTACGGGTGCTGAATGTCATGAATGAACATATATACATAAAAAGGAGTGAATATAGAATGCAATAATAGACTGAAGCTAAGCATTGTTTATTCAAAAAAGGTGCATTAAAAGGAGAACGATACGAATAGTGCGATAAGCAGGAGATGGGACTATTTGACATGTCCCCTCCAGGGGCGAGCTGCGGGATAGTATTTAAGACAGGTATTTTGCTCGTTATAGAGACCACCTGGGAATTCGACAGTGTGACGTAGCTTTCTGCCTCCATGGTTGTTGTATCGTGTGTTAGGCAATTGTACTGCCGAGCAGGTCTTCCGGAGATCTAAGTCCTGAAAGTAAGAAAAAATGATGAAATCGGCAGCCCCAAGTGCGGTTGAACCGCGTTTTGGGCGTGCCGTGGTCGTGCCCTTCCCCCTGTGCCCATGGTATTTTCAGAGCGTAATTATGTACGCGTAGCACGGATTTCGCCGTTTCACGAGGGCTGGGGTTGGGGCCGCATTGCTACGCTTGCTCGGAACGTGCCAGGCGGTCTTGTTGTAGGTTACTCCAAGCGCGCTTGACGGTGTCCAGAGTTTTATCGCCGGACTGGAGAATTGCCTTGAGAGGCTGCTTTGTACTTCCGCTGCGAGGACCGCCGTGTGCTCCTCTGTTCGGAGAGAGCGTTCGGTGTTTCCATTGACTATGATGACTCCCCGAGGTCCTGGCATCTTGAGCTTGAGGTATGCATAGTGCGGCACCGCATTGCACTTTGCAAATGCGGTTCGCCCGAGCAGTGCGTGATAGCCACTGCGGAACGGGACGATATCGAAGATTAACTCCTCGCTTCGGAAATTATCCAGGGATCCGAAGACCACTTCCAGTGTGACTGAGCATGTGCAATGAGCCTCTACACCTAGTATGACGCCCTTAAAGGTCGTTTTTGTGGGTTTAATCCTTGAGGGATCTATGCCCATTTTGCGCACTGTGTCCTGATAAAGCTGGTTCAGGCTACTGCCGCCGTCCATAAGGACTCGAGTGAGGTGAAATCCGTCGATGATTGGGTCCAGAACCAATGCGGCAAATCCGCCGTGGCGGATACTAGTGGGGTGGTCCCTGCGATCGAAAGTGATCGGGCAGGAGGACCATGGGTTGAACTTTGGGGTGACTGGCTTCCGCTCCCTCTTGGGGATGTGGGTTGCGTATATCATGTTCACCGTCCGCACTTGTGGGGGGAAACCCTTCTGTCCTCTATTGTTCGGTGGCCGGGGCTCCTCTTCGTCGTCGCTATGTAGCCCCTTGTCTTTGTTTTCGGCATTTAACTTGCCGGCCTGCTTGAACACCCAACAATCCCTGTTGGTGTGATTGGCTGGCTTTTTGGGGGTGCCATGTATCCGACACGAGCGATCGAGTATACGGTCCAAACTGGACGGGCCCGGAGTGCTTCTTTTGAATGTCTTTTTCCGCTGACCGGGCTTGGAGCCTCTGAATCCGGCATTAACTAGCGTATCCTCAGCATTGTCGCTATTAAGGCGGCACTTGTGCTTGTTGCGACGCGACCTGCCATTGCTGTCCTTGGTATCGGAATTACCAGGGTTTTTTGACATGTTATTGCTGCAAGCCAGCCAACTGTCTTCTCCTGCGCAAAAGCGGGTCATGAGTGTCGTGAGGGCTGCCATAGATTTCGGCTTTTCCTGTCCAAGGTGTCGGGCAATCCATTCGTCACGGATGTTATGCTTGAAAGCCGCTAGGGCCTCTTCATCCGGACAGTCGACGATCTGATTTTTCTTGCTTAGGAACCGTGTCTAGAATTGTCTGGCTGCTGAATTATGTGGCTCAGGTCATCGATGTCTGGTGGTCGCACATAGGTGCTCTGGAAGTTGTCGAGGAATGTGGCTTCCAGGTCTTCCCAACATCCAATGGATTCTGCTGGCAAGCTGTTTGATGGCGTGTAGATAGTCGCCGCGGGCCATGTGGATAGTCGCCGCGGGCCATGTGGATATGAAGGAGATAGTCCTCAATCCATACCGCAGGATCTGTCGTACCATCGTATGATTCAATATTGACGGGTTTGAAACCCTCTGGGATTTGATGGTCCATCACTTCATCTGTGAAGCATAGCGGGTGTGCGGCGCCTCTGTACTGGGCTATATCACGAAGCAGCACGAATGAGTTTTGTCTATTGTGTTCGGCCCGGCCGGATTTACTTTTACTGTATCCGGCGTGATGGCTATCGTCTCGTGTCGTGGGGCGCCCACGTGATCCGTAGATCGCTCTTGTTTGCCTTGCTTTGTCCTCCAACATGTCTCGCATGTCTAGCGCATTTCCCCGGGCCTTGGTATTTTTTGAGCAACGCCTGGGTGAGGCTTGAGTTGTGGGCCGAGAGGCCTCTCTATCGCGGCCACGAGGTGGCCGGTCAGCCGCGTCATACGCTGGAGATGTAGGTGTAGATGCTTCCTCCTCTAATTGGGGTAGCAACCTGCGCTTTGGGTAGCTCTTGGAGGGGCGTTCGAGTTCATATTCCTCGGCCGCGAGGACTTCAGTCCATCTGTTAGCTAACAAGTCTTGATCAGCTCTAAGCTGCTGCTTCTTCTTCTTAAGGCTATTTGCCATGGCTATAAGCCGGCACTTGAAGCGCTCTTGCTCAACGGGATCCTCAGGTACGACAAATTCGTCGTCGGAGGCTTGCCTCGTCTTCGGAAGAGGCATGTAATTGTCATCCTCTTCCTCTCTGTCCGTCGCTCTCTCATGAGGGCTGGCTTCTCCATCCTCCTGCGCTGAATCTTGCTGGAGGGGGTTGTCTTCGGCACTGTCCTGAGTGTTATTATCTCCTGTGCCGGAATCACCATTTTTGATCTGGCGAGACTTAGAGCGGCGCCGCTGACGCCGGCGCTTAGGTTGCTTCTTGGAGGGGTCATCCTCCGATGTCCCGTCGCCATTGCCTTCTTTGGGTGTGTCCACCATATATATGTCATACGACGAGGTGGATTTCCAGTGCCCTAGAGGTGCTGGTTCCTGTTCGTCTCCTGCATCGTCGTCCATACCGTCGATGTCTTCAGAGTCGAAGTCAAGCATGTCGGTTAAATCATCGACAGTGGCTATGAAGTGGGTGGTGGATGGGCATCGAATTTCTTCATCGTCCGCATCCCGATCCCACCGGTCATAATCAGGCCAGGACTCTCGTGACAAAGAGAGAGACTGTCGGTGTCAAAACTGGCGGATCTCGGGTAGGGGGTCCCGAACTGTGCGTCTAGGTGGATGGTAACAGGAGACGAGGGACACAATGTTTTACCCAGGTTCTGGCCCTCTTGATGGAGGCAAAACCCTACGTCCTGCTTGATTAATATTGATGATATGGGTAGTACAAGAGTAGATCTACCACGAGATCAAGGAGGCTAAACCCTAGAAGCTAGCCTATGGTATGATTGTTGTATGTTGACATTCTGTCCTACGGACTAAAACTCTCCGGTTTATATAGACACCGGAGAGGGTTAGGGTTACACAAAGTCGGTTACAATGGTAGGAGATCTGAATATCCGCATCGCCAAGCTTGCCTTCCACGCCAAGGAAAGTCCCATCCGGACACGGGACGAAGTCTTCAATCTTGTATCTTCATAGTCCAGGAGTCCGGCTGAAGGTATACTCCGGCTACCCGGACACCCCCTAATCTAGGACTCCCTCAGTAGCCCCTGAATCAGGCTTCAATGACGATGAGTCCGGCGCGCAGATTGTCTTCGGCATTGCAAGGCGGGTTCCTCCACCAAGTTCTTCATAAAAGTTTGTAAACACCAAGGGTAGTGTCCGGCTCTGCAAAATAAGTTTCCACATATTGCCATAGAGAGAATAATAATAACACAAATCTAATCTGCTGACGTATTCCGTAGCACGACATCATACTACAGCCAAGCCTTTACTCGAATCGTTTTTACTTCCCCACCCCAGCGCGTTTCGCGAGGCAGTTTCCTTGGCACGTTTTGTCAAAGCAGAGATCGTGACCCCCATTTACGGGATTCTCATCAATACGGACGTGGGTAACCCAACCGCGGCATTTATCACGGCGCTTGGGAGGCAAGCGAGTTTTACCAGGCTAGTGGGGACGCATAGCCGCATCCGCCATATAAGGGGATAAGGATCCACCTTTTTACCTACGCCTTCTTCCTCCTCTGCCTATCCATCTTCTGCGCACCCGAGCTCCAGCGCCCAAGTCCGCACTTCCCACCTCAACCTTCTCCAGCCATGTCCGGAGCGGGAGGCAAGTGGATGGTCTCCTCCGTCACGGAGGGCCATGTCAAAAAGCTAAGGAAGGCCGGATACTTGTCCAACAACATCACGCACCGGCTTCCTGAAAAGGGGCAGCTCCTTCCCACCCCAAGGCCCCATGAGAGGGTAGTATTCCTTCCCCACTTCCTCCGCGGACTGGGTTTTCCACTCCACCCATTCGTCCGGGGGCTCATGTTCTACTACGGCCTGGATTTCCATGATCTGGCCCCGAACTTTGTCCTCAACATCCTGGCGTTTATCGTCGTGTGCGAGGCTTTCCTCTGCATCCGCCCCCATTTCGGCCTCTGGCTCAAGACCTTCAACGTCAAACCAAAGGTGGTGCGCGGCAACCAGGCGGAGTGCGGAGGCGCCATGGCGGGCAAGATGGCCAACGTCCAATGGCTCGAGGCCTCCTTTGTGGAGACCCTGAAGGGGTGGCAATCCGGGTGGTTTTACATCACCGAGCCGCGCGATCCGGAATGGATCGCGGCTCCTGAGTTCCGATCCGGACCCCCCACGCGGCTCACGTCCTGGAAAGAGACGGGCCTGTCGTGGGGCGACGAAAGAGAGGTGACTAGACTGCAGACATGCATCCAGTCCCTAGTGAACAACCAGCTCAAGCTTGTTAATGTAGTCCAGGTTATGCTCGTCCGCCGGATCCTCCCGTGTCAAGAACAGGACTTTAATCTATGGGAGTTTGACCCGGCGCAGCACCAAACCCTTAGCAGGCTCTTCGAGACGATGTATGAAGACGTCTGGAGGGTGCTAACCAAAGGCGCCGAGGCTCCCGCATCCGCTTCCGAGGACCGCGGATTCAGCTCGCAGCGTCACGCTGGCGAGGTAAGCTATTTTTACCTTTTACAGGATGTTAGTTTTCTCATAGTTTGACTCTATGCGGGATCTAAACTCCCTCGCCTTTGACAGGCTTGGCAGGCGAAGTCCGAACCGATTAACTGTCCGGCTCCCTTGCCTGAAGACCCAGCCGATGCCCGCTTAGCGAGGCTGCTGGTTCCGGCACCCTATGTGGTGCCGGAGAAGAAGGCCAAGAAGAAGAAGGCCACGGGGACTCGAAAGAGTTCCCGGCATATGGTTGTGTCGGACTCGTCGTCCGACGAATCTGAGACACACTCCTCCCGTGAAGACGAGGAGGAGGAAGAAGAAACCTCTCCCCCTCCAGTGGAGGGAGAAAGAAGAGGAAGGCCGCCCCAGCAGGGGAGGCCGAAGGGTCCAAGAAGAGGAAGACCCCTCCACCGGACTACTCCACCGACGCCGACGAGGACGAAGAGGAGTCGCCGGACAGGGCCAAGCGCCCGGCAAAACCGTAAGTATTCGGACACCAGAGTAACTCATGATATTCCTTTGTTGCACAGCTTTCCCTAATGTTGAACATAATCATGCAGCCCACCCAAGGACGGGCTCGACGAGTCGTCGAGCGGCTCCCTGGATTCATCGGACGTGAATTCAGTTCCGCCCGCTGCCTCCCCCGGTGCTGCGGACGATGCCGAAGTGGCGTCGCAACAAGTTCCACGCCAAGAGGAGGCGGTCCTGGAGGAGCCGCGAGGCGACCTCCCGGACTCCGGGAGTAAAGGGGACAAGACACCCCCAGGGCTCAAAGTCTGGCTTTGTGCCGGACACCGCGCCGGAATCCTCAACGATTCCGGACTGCGGTAGGCGACCTCCTTCTAAGAGGAGCAAGCCTACCGAGCCGGCGGCCTCCGTCCAACCGGAGGCACCGAACAATCTACTGGAGGAGCTTAAGGGTGCCTCAATCGACGAGGAACACCGTACTATCATGAGTACGGTGATCCAAAAGGTTCAGTCCGCCAAGAGCGGACTGACTGAAGCTTGCGCTAGCCTTCTGACAGTCTTCAAGGTAAGTAAAAATATGTAAAAATATTACCGCATAGACATTAGCCCCTGATGCTCTGTTTGGCGTTCGTAAAGAAAAGCCGAATAGAGGATCTATTAAATTTCGCGGGAGTTTAACAAAAAAAGAGTCAATATGCGTATGCAGGCTGCGCTGCTAGCCACCGCCGCATTGACTGCGGAGGTGGGTGCCCTGAAGCAGGGCCTCGAGCGGACCGAGCAAGAGCTCGGCCTTGCCAAGCGGCAGCTCGAGGAGAAAGAAGGTAAGAGATACCTTATAGAAAAAATATAAAAAAGATGCAATTGCAAAAAATGACAGGATTTATACTGCTTATTGTAGGGGCCACAACTGAGGTGGCGACCCTCAAGCAAGCGCTGTCCGAGGCCGAGAAGAAAGCGGCCACTGAGCGCACCGAGCGGGAGAAATTTGAGGCGCATGTCGGCGAGGTGCAGCAAGAGCTTTAGGCTCTCATGAAAAAACATGAGAGTTTGGAGCTGGACTCGAAGACGCGAGCCTCCGAGCTCGCGGCGGCCCTTGAAACTGCCAAGTCTGCCAAGGCCGAAGCCCAGAAGGCCCTCCGGGAATTGGATGCGGTGAAAAAGATAGCGGCGGGTAAGGCATTCTTTATGCAAAGCAGACATATAAAAGTAAACTACTTGTTACTTACCCGAATCCGGAGCTCTCCAGGGGCATTCGCAGATCTTCCCCGTAGCATATTCGATGCCGCCGCATTCTACCGAGCCGAGGAAGGCAGCTCGACGGAGAAGGTGTTCTGGTCTCAGTACGCTGAGGCCGGACACCCTGTGCCCTTGAGCAACCAGCTGAAGCAGCTAGTCAAGCTCCACAAGGTGGCCGAACAGGCCATGAAGGGCTTCATAGTTCGGCTGTGGCCTGGAGAGGCCCTGCTTGGGAGCTACTTCGGGCTGGTGCGGCGGCTGGTGGAGGCCTGTCCAAGGCTCGAGGTCATCAAGCGCTCCGTCTGCATCGAAGGTGCCCGTAGGGCCCTTGCCCGTGCAAAGGTGCACTGGGTAAGCTGGACGGTGAGAAGCTTGTGAGGGACGGGCCGCCGCCGGGGAAGGAGCATCGCAAGCCCGAGAACTATTATAAGGATGTTCTGGCGGGTGCCCGCCTTATGGCGGATGGATGTACCAGGGATGTATTTTTTGAATGAACTCGCTCGTATTGTCCTGTGCGCTGAAAACTTGTTCATATGTGCTAAGCAATGCTTTTGAATTTAAAATATTACTTTTTGTGCGGCCGTTTATCAAAAAATTGAGAGATGGCCAGTCGTCGGCTTCTGCCCCCATGCCACTAGTGCTGGGGTGTTCGGGATAAACCTGAGTGCTCTTTTTCCCATGTTTGGGTCCTTCGAGGGAGGCGCTCAGCACAACGAACAAGGCAATCGGACTATAATGCTTGAACACTCTCACTTAGCCATAGAACTTTATAATTTTAAATTTCGGCGAAGCCCCTAGTATTCGGAAGACCGAGTTCGGGGCGCTATCCACGCCTTGGCCGGACAAAGCCGGTTCCTCGCTCAAAGCGGCATAAATCTTTAAGGACTCGAAAAACCTCTCGAACAGCGACCGGTCTCTCGCCTTATCATGACAGTCAGTTTTAGCTTTCTCTACTGATGTGCTCAGCCCAGCTCAACTAGGGCACAATCGCAGTAGTTCTCCTAGTGCTACCTTAGCCAATATAGCGGAACGTAAGGCACCAAAACATAGGAGCCTGGCAAACCCAACTATTGACCCAAATCATGATTCGGAGCCGATGCATATAGTGCTATAAGTTCGGGGTGCCGCACTTGTGAAAGTGTTCGGACTTCTCACACCATATTGAGGGGTACTGAAGCCCCTGGCGTATTTGCCGCACCATAGTGTACGGGTGGAACATGTCATTAGTGAACATATATGAAAAGGAGAATAATGCAAAAAGATAGACAAAAAGCTATGCATTATTTATAAAAGGGCTGCGATCCAAACAGAACGATACAAATAATGTGATAAAAAATTGGACTTTTTAACATGTCCTGTCCAGGGGCAGGCCGCGGAATTGTATGAAAAACAGGTATACTGCTAGTAATAGAGACCACCTAGGAGTTCCATAATGCGGCATGGATTGTCTGCTTTCCTGGATCTTGCATCGTTTGTGCGGCAGTTGGTTTGCCGAACAGGTCGTCCTAAGTATGGAGTCCTGAAAGTAAAAGAAAATTAAAAAAGAATTCGGCAGCCCCAAGTACGGTTTAAGCCGTGTTTTGGGCGTGCGGTGATGGTGCCCCTTCCCCTGCGCCCATGGTATTTCAAGAGCGTAGTTATGTACGCGAAGCACTAGTTTCGCTATATCGCGAGGGCTAGGGTTGGGGCCGCATTTCTACGCTAGCTCGGAACGTGCCAGGCGGTCTTGTTGTAGGTTACTCCGGGCGCGCTTGACAGTGTCCGGCCTTTTGAAGCCGGACTGGAGGATTGCCTAGAGAGACTGCTTTGTACTTCTGCTGCGAGCGCCGCCGTGTGCTCCTCCGTTCGGAGGGAGCGTTCGGTGTTTCCGTTGACCGTTGTTACTCCTCGAGGGCCTGGCATCTTGAGCTTGAGGTATGCATAGTGCAACACCGCATTGAACTTTGCGAATGCGGTTCGCCCGAGCAGTGCGTGATAGCCACTACGGAACGGGACTATGTCGAAGATTAACTCCTCGCTTCGGAAGTTATTCGGAGATCCGAAGACCACTTCAAGTGTGACTGAACCTGTACAGTTGGCCTCCACACCTGGTATGACGCCTTTAAAGGTCGTTTTGGTGGGCGTAACCCTCGAGGGATCTATGCCCATTTTCCGCACTGTATCTTGGTAAAGCAGGTTCAGGCTGCTTCCGCCGTCCATTAGGACTCTTGTGAGATGAAATCCGTCAATAATTGGGTCTAGAACCAATGCGGCGAACCCGCCATGACGGATGCTAGTGGGATGGTCCCTTCGATCAAAAGAGATCGGGCAGGAGGACCATGGGTTAAACTTTGGGGTGACTGGCTCCAGCGCGTATACGTCCCATAATGCACGCTTCCGCTCCCTTTTGGGGATGTGGGTTGCGTATATCATGCTCACCGTCCGCACTTGTGGGGGGAAACCCTTCTGTCCACTGTTGTTCGGCAGCCTGGGCTCCTCCTCGTCGTCCTACACAGCCCCTTGTCTCTGTTTTCGGCATTTAACTTGCCTGCCTGCTTGAACACCCAACAATCCCTGTTGGTGTGATTGGCTGGCTTTTCGGGGGTGCCGTGTATCTAGCACAAGCGGTCGAGTATTCGGTCCAAACTGGACGGGCCCTGAATATTTCTTTTGAATGGCTTTTTCCGTTGACCAGATTTGTAGCCTCGGAATCCGGCATTGACTGTCGTATCCTCGTTGTTGTCGCTGCTGACGCGGCGTTTTTGCTTGTTCCGGCGCGACCTGCCGCTTTTGTCCTTGGTATCCGAATTACCAAGGTTCTTGGTTAAGTTGTTGCTGCGAGCTAGCCAGCTGTGTTCTCCCGCGCAAAAGCGGGTCATGAGTGTTGTGAGGGCTGCCATAGATTTCGGCTTTTCCTGTCCAAGGTGCCGAGCAAGCCACTCGTCGCGGATATTATGCTTGAAGGCCGCTAGGGCCTCAGCGTCCGTACAGTCAACTATTTGGTTTTTCTTTGTTAGGAACCGTGTCCAGAATTGCCTGCCCGATTCCTCTGGCTGCTGAATTATGTGGCTTAGGTCATCGGCGTCCGGTGGTCCCACATAGGTACCCTGGAAGTTGTCGAGGAATGCGGTTTCCAGGTCCTCCCAAGAACCGATTGAATCTGCTGGCAAGCTGTTAAGCCAATGCCTGGCCGGTCCCTTAAGCTTGAGCGGGAAGTATTTGATGGCGTGTAGATCATCGCTGCGGGCCATGTGGATATTAAGGAGATAATCCTCGATCCATACCGCAGGATCTGTTGTGCCATCGTATGATTCGCTGTTTACGGGTTTGAAACCCTCAGGGATTTTATGATCCATTACTTCATCTGTGAAGCATAGTGGGTGTGCGGCGCCTCTGTACTGGGCTATGTCACGACGCAGCCCAAAGGAGCTTTGTCTGTCGTGTTCGGACCGGCTGGATTTATTGTATCCGGAGTGATGATCACCGTCACGTGCCATGGGGCACCCACGCAATCCGTAGATCGATCTTGTTTGCCTTGCCTTGTCCTCCAGTATGTCTTGCAGGTCTAGCGCATTTTCCCGTGCCTTAGTATGTTTTGAGCGGCACCGGGGCACAGCTTGAGTGGAGGGCCCAGAGGCCTCTCTGTCACGGCCACGAGGTGGCCGATCGGCCATGTCATGCACTGGTGACGTAGGTTTAGGTGCTTCCTCCTCTAATCGGGGTAGTAGCCTGCGCTTTGGGTAACTCTTGGAGGGGCGTTCGAGTTCATACTCTTCGGCCGCAAGGACTTCAGTCCATCTGTCCGCTAGCAAATCTTGATCAGCTCTAAGCTGTTGCTGCTTTTTCTTGAGGCTGCTTGCCGTGGCCATAAGCCTGCGTTTAAAACGCTCTTGTTCGGCGAGATCCTCTGGCACGACGAATTCGTCGTCGTTGAGGCTTGCCTCGTCTTTGGAGGGAGGCATATAATTGTCATCATCAACCTCTCTGTCTGCCGCTCTCTCGTGAGGGCTGGCTTCTCCATCCTCTTGTGCTGAATCTTGCTGGAGGTGGTGTTCTTGGGCGCGATCCGGAGTATTATTATCTCCCGTGCCTGAATCACTGTTTTTGCTTTGGCAGGATTTAGAGCGGCGCCGCTGACGCCGACGCTTGGGCTATTTCTTGGAGGTGTCGTCCTTCGCTGTTCCATCGCCATCTCCCTCCTTTGGAGTGTCCACCATATATATGTCATATGATGAGGTGGCTTTCCAGTGCCCTATGGGTGCTGGTTCTTGGTCGTCTCCCGCATCGTCGTCCATACCGTCGATGTCTTCGGAGTCGAAGTCGAGCATGTCGGTTAAGTTATCGACAGTGGCTACGAAGTGGGTGGTGGGTGGGCTTTGAATTTCTTCATCGTCCGTATCCCAACCTTGCTGACCGTAGTTCGGCCAGGGCTCTCCTGATAGAGAGAGAGACTTTAGTGACTTCAGAATGTCGCCGAAGGGCGAGTGCTGAAAGATATCCGCGGCGATGAACTCCATGATCGGCGCCCAATCGGATTTGATCGGCAAGGGCGCGGAGGGCTCGGAGTCCAGAGAGGAATCCGGCCCCTCGGAGTCATGGGCCTTGCAGAGTGCGTGGCTGGTGTTCGGCTCGATCGCCTTTAAGATTGTAGCCCCCGAGGTTGCGTCCAACAACTCATCCTCGATCGGCGCAGCAGGCTCCGAATTAAGGGTCGGAACCTATGCGTGTGCGGCCTCCAGGGCATTGTCCGGCGGCAGAACTAGATCGTGCCCATCCAGACAGTGCGGCGCGCTCAGGTGTGGCTCAAATCCGTCGAAGATCAAGTCCCCGCGGATATTAGCCGTGTAGTTTAAACTTCCAAATCTGACCTGATGGCCAGGGGCGTAGCTTTCGATCTGCTCAAGGTGGCCAAATGAATTGGCCCGCAGTGCGAAGCCGCCAAAGACGAAGATCTGTCCGGGGAGAAAAGTCTCACCCTGGACTGCATCGTTGTTGATGATCGAAGGAGCCATCGGGCCTAAAAGTGACGACACAGAGGAACTCTAAATGAAAGCACCAATGTCGGTGTCAAAACCGGCGGATCTCGGGTAGGGGGTCCCGAACTGTGCGTCTAGGCGGATGGTAACAGGAGACGAGGGACACAATGTTTTACCCAGGTTCGGGCCCTCTTGATGGAGGTAAAACCCTACGTCCTGCTTGATTAATATTGATGATATGGGTAGTACAAGAGTAGATCTACCATGAGATCAAGGAGGCTAAACCCTAGAAGCTAGCCTATGGTATGATTGTTGTATGTTGAGGTTCTGTCCTACGGACTAAAACTCTCTGGTTTATATAGACACCGGAGAGGGTTAGGGTTACACAAAGTCGGTTACAATGGTAGGAGATCTGAATATCCGCATCGCCAAGCTTGCCTTCCACGCCAAGGAAAGTCCCATCCAGACATGGGACGAAGTCTTCAATCTTGTATCTTCATAGTCCAGGAGTCCGGCTGAAGGTATAGTCCGGCTACTCGGACACCCCCTAATCCAGGACTCCCTCAGAGACCTTAGTGAATTCAATATGTCACCGAAGGGCGAGTGCTGTAAGATATCCGCGGCAGTGAACTCCATGATCGGCGCCCAATCGGGTTCGATTGGCGGGGGCGCGGATGGTTCAGAGTTCGGAGGAGAATCCAGCAATGTGGAGTCACGGGCCTCGCGAAGGATAAGGTTGGTGTTCGGCTCGATCGTCGTTTAGGCTGCAGCCTCCACGGCGGGGTCTGACCACCGGCCCTCGGTCGACGCCGTTGGCTCCGAATTAAGGGTCGGAGCGGATGCGGGTGCGGCCTCCAGGACACTATTCGGTGGCAGAGCTAAATCATGCCCATCATAACAGTGCGACGAACTCGGCAGGGGCTCGAATCCGTCGAAGATCAAGTCTCCGCGGATATCAGCCCTGTAGTTTAAGCTTCCAAACCTGACCTGATGGCCAGGGGCGTAGCTTTCAATCTGCTCCAGATGGCCAAGCGAATTGGCCCGTAGTGCAAAGCCGCCGAATACAAAAATCTGTCCGGGGAGAAAAGTCTCACCCTGGACTGCATCGCTAACGATGATCGAAGGAGCCATCAAGCTTGATGCTGACGACACGGAGGAACTCTCAATGAAAGCACCAGTGTCGGTGTCAAAACCGGCAGATCTCGGGTAGGGGGTCCCGAACTGTGCGTCTAGGCGGATGGTAACACGAGACAAGGGACACGATGTTTTTACCCAGGTTCGGGCCCTCTCGATGGAGGTAAAATCCGAGATCAGGATTTTTGATTCATAATTTAGAATCAATCCATGTTAGGTCAACATCGAGACAGAGCATCTTAGTTGGCTCTGTCAAGGAAGTGAAACAGGCATTCCTAGGTTGAGGTTACCATTGGATTGACCCTCAGTCATGCCTCCGATTCCAAGGAGTTGATTCAGCGCTAGGAATCACTAAACTAGACGAGCACTTCTCAAGTGCCGGCTAGGAAACTGTTTGAACTGTAAACCAACCTTGTCCCCACCCGTAGAGAACCTATTCCTTCTTGATTAATATTGATGATATATGGGTAGTACAAGAGTAGATCTACCACGAGATCAGAGAGGCTAAACCCTAGAAGCTAGCCTATGGTATGATTGTTGTTGTTCTGTCCTACGGACTAAACCCTCCGGTCTATATAGACACCGGAGGGGGCTAGGGTTACACAGAGTCGGTTACAAGGAGGGAGATCTACATATCCGTATTGCCAAGCTTGCCTTCCACGCCAAGGGAAGTCCCATCCGGACACGGGACGAAGTCTTCAATCTTGTATCTTCATAGTCCAACAATCCGGCCAAAGGTAATAGTCCGGCTGTCCGGACACCCCCTAATCCAGGACTCCTTCACCTATTCTACACAACTCCAAAAGTGCTGAAACTCCACGAAAGTTATTTTTAGAAATAATAAAAAATACTGAGCCGAAGAAATACGTCAGGGGGGACTCCACCTGTCCACGAGGGTGGGGGCGCGCCCTACCCCCCTGGGCGCGCCTCCCTGCCTCGTGGGCCTCCTGTTGGCCTTCTGGTGGCCATCTTCTGCTATATGAAGTCTTTCGTCAAATCATAAGCAACCTTTCGGGACGAGACTCCCCGCCACGAGGCGGAACCTTGGCGGAACAAATCTAGGGCTCCGACAGAGCTGTTTTGCCGGGGACAGTTCCCTCTGGGAGGGGGAAATCATCGCCATCTTCATCACCAACGCTCCTCTCATCGGGAGAGGGCAATCTCCATCAACAACTTCACTAGCACCATCTCATCTCAAACCGTAGTTCATCTCTTGTATCCAAATCTTGTCTCCAAGTCCGGGATTGGTACCTGTAGGTTGCTAGTAGTGTTGATTACTCCTTGTAGCTGATGCTAGTTGGTTTATTTGGTGGAAGATCATATGTTCAGATCCTCTATGCATATTAATACTCCTCTGATTATGAACATGAATATGCTTTGTGAGTAGTTACGTTTGTTCCTAAGGACATGGGAGAAGTCTTGCAATTAGTAGTCATGTGAATTTGGTATTCGTTCGATATTTTGATGAGATGTATGTTGTCTATTCTCTAGTGGTGTCATCTGAATGTCGACTACATGACACTTCACCATTATTTTGGCCTAGAGGAAGGCATTGGGAAGTAATAAGCAGAGATGTTGGGTTGCTAGAGTGACAGAAGCTTAAACCCTAGTTTATGCATTGCTTCGTAAGGGGCTGATTTGGATCCATATGTTTCATGCTATGGTTAGGTTTACCTTAATACTTTTGTTGTAGATGCGGATGCTTGCAATAGAGGTTAATCATAAGTGGGATGCTTGTTCAAGTAAGAACAGCACCCAAGCATCGGTTCACCCACATATCAAATTATCAAAGTACCGAACGTGAATCATATGAACATGATGAAAACTAGCTTGACAATAATTCCCATGTGTCCTCGGGAGCGGTTTTCTCTATATAAGAGTTTGTCCAGGCTTGTCCTTTGCTACAAAGAGGATTGGGCCACCTTGCTGCACTTTATTTACTTTTGTTACTTGTTGCTCGTTACAATTTATCCTATCACAAAACTATCTGTTACCTATAATTTCAGTGCTTGCAGGGAATACCTTGCTGAAAACCACTTATCATTTCCTTCTGCTCCTTGTTGGGTTCGACACTCTTACTTAACGAAAGGACTACGATAGATCCCCTATAATTTTGGGTCATCAAGACTCTTTTCTCCCTCCGTTACCAGGGAGTGAAGCGCCTTTGGTAGGAGGAATTTGGTAAGGAAAAATTTATATAGTGTGCTGAAATTTACTGTCACTTGTTACTATGGAAAGTAATCCTTTGAGGGGCTTGTTCGGGGTATCTTCACCCGACCAGTAGAGCAAAGCGTTTCTCCACAACCTATTGAACCTACTGAAAATGAAAATGTCTACTTTGAGATTCCTTCGGGTATGTTAGAAAAACTGCTTCCTGATGAGCACCTGAGAGTACGAGATGAATGCTTTCCCGTCGCCATTGCCTTCTTTGGGTGTGTCCACCATATATATGTCATACGACGAGGTGGCTTTCTAATGCCCTATAGGCGCTGGTTCCTGTTCGTCTCCTGCATCGTTGTCCATACCGTCGATGTCTTCGGAGTCGAAATCGAGCATGTCGGTTAAATCATCGACAGTGGCTATGAAGTGGGTGGTGGGTGGGCGTCGAATTTCTTCGTCGTCCTCATCCCAATCCTGCCGGTCATAATCCGGCCAGGACTCTCCTGACAAAGAGAGAGACCTTAGTAAATTCAGTATGTCATCGAAGGGCGAGTGCTGAAAGATATCCGCGGCAGTGAACTCCATGATCGGCGCCCAATCGGGTTGGATTGGCGGGGGCGCGGATGGTTCAGAGTTCGGAGGAGAATCCAGCAATGTGGAGTCACAGGCCTCGCGAAGGATAAGGTTGGTGTTCGGCTCGATCGCCATTGAGGTTGCAGCCTCCGCGGCAGGGTCTAACCATCCGCCCTCGGTCGGTGCAGTTGGCTCCGAATTAAGGGTCGGAGCTGATGCGGGTGCGGCCTCTAGGACACTGTTCGGTGGCAGAGCTAAATCATGCCCATCGTAAGAGTGCGACGAACTCAGCAGTGGCTCGAATCCATCGAAGATCAAGTCTTCGCGGATATCGGCCATGTAGTTTAAGCTTCCAAACCTGACCTGATGGCCAGGGGCGTAGCTTTCAATCTGCTCCAGATGGCCAAGCGAATTGGCCCGCAGTGCAAAGCCACCGAATACAAAAATCTGTCCGGGGAGAAAAGTCTAACCCTGGACTACATCGCTAACGCTGATCGTAGGAGCTATCAAGCCTGATGATGACGACACGGAGGAACTCTCAATGAAAGCACCAGTGTCGGTGTCAAAACTGGCGGATCTCGGGTTGGGGGTCCCGAACTGTGCGTCTAGGCGGATGGTAACAGGAGACAAGGGACATGATGTTTTTACCCAGGTTCGATGGAGGTAAAACCCTACTCCTACTTGATTAATATTGATGATATGGGTAGTACAAGAGTAGATCTACCACGAGATCAGAGAGGCTAAACCCTAGAAGCTAGCCTATGGTATGATTGTTGTTGTTCTGTCCTACGGACTAAACCCTCCAGTTTATATAGACACCGGAGGGGGCTAGGGTTACACAGAGTCGGTTACAAGGAGGGAGATCTACATATCCGTATTGCCAAGCTTGCCTTCCACGCCAAGGAAAGTCCCATCCGGACACGGGACGAAGTCTTCAATCTTGTATCTTATAGTACAACAGTCCGGCAAAAGGTTATAGTCCGGCTGTCCGGACACCCCCTAATCCAGGACTCCCTCACCTATTCTACACAACTCCAAAAGTCCTGAAACTCCACGAAAGTTATTTTTAGAAATAATAAAAAATACTGAGCGGAAGAAATACGTCAGGGGGGCCTCCACCTGTCCACGAGGGTGGGGGCGCGCCCACCCCCCCTGGGCGCGCCCCCCTGCCTCATGGGCCCCCTGTTGGCCCTCTGGTGTCCATCTTCTTCTATATGAAGTCTTTCGTCCGAAGAAAAATCATAAGCAACCTTTCGGGACGAGACTCCCCGCCACGAGGCGGAACCTCGGCGGAACCAATCTAGGAATCCGACAGAGCTGTTCTGCCGGGGACACTTCCCTCTGGGAGGGGGAAATCATCGCCATCTTCATCACCAACGCTCCTCTCATCGGGAGAGGGCAATCTCCATCAACATCTTCACCAGCACCATCTCATCTCAAACCCTAGTTCATCTCTTGTATCCAATTCTTGTCTCCAAGTCCGGGATTGGTACCTGTAGGTTGCTAGTAGTGTTGATTACTCCTTGTAGCTGATGCTAGTTGGTTTATTTTGTGGAAGATCATATGTTCAGATCCTTTATGCATATTAATACTCCTCTGATTATGAACAAGAATATGCTTTGTGAGTAGTTACGTTTGTTCCTGAGGACATGGGAGAAGTCTTGCAATTAGTAGTCATGTGAATTTGGTATTCGTTCGATATTTTGATGAGATGTATGTTGTGTATTCTCTAGTGGTATCATGTGAATGTCGACTACATGACACTTCACCATTATTTTGGCCTAGAGGAAGGCATTGGGAAGTAATAAGTAGAGATGTTGGGTTGCTAGAGTGACAGAAGCTTAAACCCTAGTTTATGCATTGCTTCGTAAGGGGCTGATTTGGATCCATATGTTTCTTGCTATGGTTAGGTTTACCTTAATACTTTTGTTGTAGATGAGGATGCTTGCAATAGAGGTTAATCATAAGTGGGATGCTTGTTCAAGTAAGAACAGCACCCAAGCATGGGTTCACCCACATATCAAATTATCAAAGTATCGAACGTGAATCATATGAACATGATGAAAACTAGCTTGACAATAATTCCCATGTGTCCTCGGGAGCGCTTTTCTCTATATAAGAGTTTGTCCAGGCTTGTCCTTTGCTACAAAAAGGATTGGGCCACCTTGCTGCACTTTATTTACTTTTGTTACTTGTTGCTCGTTACAATTTATCCTATCACAAAACTATCTGTTACCTATAATTTCAGTGCTTGCAAGGAATACCTTGCTGAAAACCGCTTATCATTTCCTTCTGCTCCTTGTTGGGTTCGACACTCTTACTTAACGAAAGGACTACGATAGATCCCCTATACTTGTGGGTCATCAAGACTCTTTTCTGGCTCCGTTACCAGGGAGTGAAGCGCCTTTGGTAGGAGGAATTTGGTAAGGAAAAATTTATATAGTGTGCTGAAATTTACTGTCACTTGTTACTATGGAAAGTAATCCTTTGAGGGGCTTGTTCGGGGTATCTTCACCCCGACCAGTAGAGGAAAGAGTTTCTCCTCAACCTACTGAACCTACTGAAAATGAAAATGTCTACTTTGAGATTCCTTCGGGTATGTTAGAAAAACTGCATCCTGATGAGCACCTGAGAGTACGAGATCAATGCTTTCCCGTCGCCGTTGCCTTCTTTGGGTGTGTCCACCATATATATGTCATACGACGAGGTGGCTTTCCAATGCCCTATAGGCGCTGGTTCCTGTTCGTCTCCTGCATCGTTGTCCATACCGTTGATGTCTTCGGAGTCGAAGTCGAGCATGTCGGTTAAATCATCGACAGTGGCTATGAAGTGGGTGGTGGGTGGGCGTCGAATTTCTTCGTCGTCCGCATCCCAATCCTGCCGGTCATAATCCGGCCAGGACTCTCGTGACAAAGAGAGAGACCTTAGTGAATTCAGTATGTCACCGAAGGGCGAGTGCTGAAAGATATCCGCGGCAGTGAACTCCATGATCGGCGCCCAATCGGGTTCGATTGGCGGGGGCGCGGATGGTTCAGAGTTCGGAGGAGAATCTAGCAATGCGGAGTCACAAGCCTCGCGAAGGATAAGGTTGGTGTTTGGCTCGATCGCCATTGAGGCTGCAGCCTCCGCGGCAGGGTCTAACCACCCGCCCTCGGTCGGTGCAGTTGGCTCCGAGTTAAGGGTCGGAGCGGATGCGGGTGCGGCCTCCAGGACACTGTTCGGTGGCAGAGCTAAATCATGCCCATCGTAAGAGTGCGACGAACTCGGCAGTGGCTCGAATCCATCGAAGATCAAGTCTCCGCGGATATCGGCCATGTAGTTTAAGCTTCCAAACCTGACCTGATGGCCAGTGGCGTAGCTTTCAATCTGCTCCAGATGGCCAAGCGAATTGGCCCGCGGTGCAAAGCCGCCGAATACAAAAATCTGTCCGAGGAGAAAAGTCTCACCCTGGACTACATCGCTAATGATGATCGAAGGAGCCATCAAGCCTGATGATGATGACACGGAGGAACTCTCAATGAAAGCACCAGTGTCGGTGTCAAAACCGGCGGATCTCGGGTAGGGGGTCCCGAACTGTGCGTCTAGGCGGATGGTAACAGGAGACAAGGGACATGATGTTTTTACCCAGGTCCGGGCCCTCTCGATGGAGGTAAAACCCTACTCCTGCTTGATTAATATTGATGATATGGGTAGTACAGGAGTAGATCTACCACGAGATCAGAGAGGCTAAACCCTAGAAGCTAGCCTATGGTATGATTGTTGTTGTTCTGTCCTATGGACTAAACCCTCTGGTTTATATAGACACCGGAGGGGGCTAGGGTTACACAAAGTCGGTTACAAGGAGGGAGATCTACATATCCGTATTGCCAAGCTTGCCTTCCACGCCAAGGAAAGTCCCATCCGGACACGGGACGAAGTCTTCAATCTTGTATCTTATAGTTAAACAGTCCGGCCAAAGGTTATAGTCCGGCTTTCCGAACACCCCCTATCCAGGACTCCCTGACCTATTCTACACAACTCCAAAAGTCTTGAAACTCCACGAAAGTTATTTTTAGAAATAATAAAAAATACTGAGCGGAAGAAATACGTCAGGGGGGCCTCCACCTGTCCACGAGGGTGGGGGCGCGCCCAACCCCCCTGGGCGCGCCCCCTGCCTCGTGGGCCCCCTGTTGGCCCTCTGGTGGCCATCTTCTACTATATAAAGTCTTTCGTCCGAAGAAAAATCATAAGCAACCTTTCGGGACGATGTCTTCGGAGTCGAAGTCAAGCATGTCGGTTAAATCATCGACAGTGGTTATGAAGTGGGTGGTGGGTGGGCGTCGAATTTCTTCGTCGTCCGCATCCCAATCTTGCCGGTCATAATCCGTCCAGGACTCTCCTGACAAAGAGAGAGACCTTAGTGAATTCAGTATGTCGCCGAAGGGCGAGTGCTGAAAGATATCCGCGGCAGTGAACTCCATGATCGGCGCCCAATCGGGTTCGATTGGCGGGGGCGCGGATGGTTCATAGTTCGAAGGAGAATCCAGCAATGTGGAGTCACAGGCCTCGCGAAGGATAAGGTTGGTGTTCGGCTTGATCGCCATTGAGGCTGCAGCCTCCGCGGCGGGGTCTAACCACCTGCCCTCGGTCGGTGCAGTTGGCTCTGAATTAAGGGTCGGAGCGGATGCGGGTGCGGCCTCCAGGACACTGTTCGGTGGCAGAGCTAAATCATGCCCATCATAAGAGTGCGGCGAACTCGGCAGGGGCTCGAATCCGTCGAAGATCCAGTCTCCGCGGATAACGGCCATGTAGTTTAAGCTTCCAAACCTGACCTGATGGCCAGGGGCGTAGCTTTCAATCTGCTTCAGATGGCCAAGCGAATTGGCCCGCAGTGCAAATCCACCGAATACAAAAATCTGTCCGGGGAGAAAAGTCTCACCCTGGACTGCATCGCTAACGATGATCGAAGGAGCCATCAAGGCTGATGATGACGACACGGAGGAACTCTCAATGAAAGCACCAGTGTCGATGTCAAAACTGGCGGATCTCGGGTAGGGGGTCCCGAACTGTGCGTCTAGGCGGATGGTAACAGGAGACAAGGGACACGATGTTTTTACCCAGGTTCGGGCCCTCTCGATGGAGGTAAAACCCTACTCCTGCTTGATTAATATTGATGATATGGGTAGTACAAGAGTAGATCTACCATGAGATCAGAGAGGCTAAACCCTAGAAGCTAGCCTATGGTATGATTGTTGTTGCTCTGTCCAACGGACTATACCCTCTGGTTTATATAGACACCGGAGGGGGCTAGGGTTACACAGAGTCGGTTACAAGGAGGGAGATCTACTTATCCATATTGCCAAGCTTTCCTTCCATGCCAAGGAAAGTCCCATCTGGACACGGGACGAAGTCTTCAATCTTGTATCTTCATAGTCCAACAGTCCGGCCAAAGGTTATAGTCCGGCTGTCCGGACACCCCCTAATCCAGGACTCCCTCACCTATTATACACAACTCCATCCAGTCCTGAAACTCCACGAAAGTAATTTTTAGAAATAATAAAAAATACTAAGCGGAAGAAATATGTCAGGAGGCCTCCACCTGTCCACGAGGGTGGGGGCGCGCCCTACCCCCCTGGGCGCGCCCCCCTGCCTCGTGGGCCCCCTGTTGGCCCTCTGGTGGCCATCTTATGCTATATGAAGTCTTTCATCCGAAGAAAAATCATAAGCAACCTTTCGGGATGAGACTCACCGCCACGAGGCGGAACCTTGGCGGAACCAATCTAGGGCTCCGGCAGAGCTGTTCTGCCAGGGACACTTCCCTCCGGGAGGGGGAAATCATCACCAACGCTCCTCTCATTGGGATAGGGCAATCTCCATCAACATCTTCACCAGCACCATCTCATCTCAAACCCTAGTTCATCTGTTGTATCCAATTCCTGTCTCCATGTCCGGGATTGGTACCTGTAGGTTGCTAGTAGTGTTGATTACTCCTTGTAGCTGATGCTAGTTGGTTTATTTGGTGGAAGACCATATGTTCAGATCCTTTATGCATATTAATACTCCTCTGATTATGAACATGAATATGCTTTGTGAGTAGTTACGTTTGTTCCCGAGGACATGGGAGAAGTCTTGCAATTAGTAGTCATGTGAATTTGGTATTCGTTCGATATTTTGATGAGATGTAGGTTGTCTATTCTCTAGTGGTGTCATGTGAATGTCGACTACATGACACTTCACCATTATTTGGGCCTAGAGGAAGGCATTGGGAAGTAATAAGTAGATATGATGGGTTGCTAGAGTGACAGAAGCTTCAACCCTACTTTATGCATTGCTTCGTAAGGGGCTGATTTGGATCCATATGTTTCATGCTATGGTTAGGTTTACCTTAATACTTTTGTTGTAGATGCGGATGCTTGCAATAGAGGTTAATCATAAGTGGGATGCTTGTTCAAGTAAGAACATCACCCAGCACCGGTTCACCCACATATCAAATTATCAAATTACCGAAGGCGAATCATATGAACGTGATGAAAGCTAGCTTGACGATAATTCCTATGTGTCCTCGGGAGCGCTTTTCTCTATATAAGAGTTTATCCAAGCTTGTGCTTTGCTACAAAAAGGATTGGGCAACCTTGCTGCACTTTATTTACTTTTGTTACTTGTTGCTCGTTACAATTTATCCTATCACAAAACTATCTGTTACCTATAATTTCAGTGCTTGCAGACAATACCTTGCTGAAAACCGCTTATCATTTCCTTCTGGTCCTCGTTGGGTTCGACACTCTTACTTATAGAAAGGACTATGATAGATCCCCTATACTTGTGGGTTATCAAGACTCTTTCCTGGCACCGTTACTGGGGAGTGAAGCGCCTTTGGTAGGTGGAATTTGGTAAGGAAAAATTTATATAGTGTGCTGAAATTTAATGTCACTTGTTACTATGGAAAGTAATCCTTTGAGGGGCTTGTTCGGGGTATCTTCACCCCGACCAGTAGAGCAAAGAGTTGCTCCTCAACCTACTGAACCTACTGAAAATGAAAATGTCTACTTTGAGATTCCTTCGGGTATGTTAGAAAAACTGAAAATGAAAATGAAAATGTCTACTTTTGCAGGAGATGGAACAAAGCATCCTGATGAGCACCTAATATATATGGATGAAGTTTGTGGATTATTTAAGCTTGAAGGTGTGACCGGAGACGTTATTAAGAAGAAGGTCTTCCCTTTATCTTTGAAGGGATATGCATTGACATGGTATAGTCTATGTGATGATACACGGTCATGGAACTACAAACGATTGAAATTGGAATTTCATCAAAAGATTTATCCTATGCATCTTGTTCATCGTGATCGCAATTATATATATAATTTCTGGCCTCGCGAAGGAGAAAGCATCGCTCAAGCTTGGGGGAGGCTTAAATCAATGTTATATTCATGCCCCAATCACGAGCTCTCAAGAGAAATGATTATTCAAAATGTTTATGCTTGGCTTTCTGATAACAATCGCACCATGCTCGATACTTCTTCTGCTGGCTCTTTTATGATGAAGACTATTGAATTCAAATGGGATTTATTTGAAAGAATTAAACGCAACTCTGAAGATTGGGACCTCGATGAAGGTAAGGAGTCAGGTATGACAACTAAGTATGATTTTGTTAAATCTTTTATGGATACCGATGTTTTCCGTAAATTTAGCACTAAATATGGACTTGACTCTGAGATAGTAGCCTCTTTCTATGAATCTTTTGCTGCTCATATTGATCTCCCTAAGGAGAAGTGGTTTAAATATCATCCCCCCGTAGAAGTAAATGTAGCTGCACCTATTAAAATTGAAGAAAAGAATATCCCTTATAATGATCCTATTGTTCCTACTTCTTATGTTGAGAAACCACCTTTCCCTGTTAGGATAAAGGATCATGCTAAAGCTTCAACTATAGTCCGTAAAAGCAATATTAGAACTTATACACCTCCTGAGCAAATTAATGTTGAACCTAATATTGCTATTGTTAAAGATCTCTTGTCTGATAATATTGATGGGCATGTTATTCATTTCCGTGATGAAACTGCTTGAATTGCCAAACCTTGTGCTGAAGATAAACATAGACCTATGGTAGGCATGCCTGTTATTTCTGTTAAAATAGGAGATCATTGTTATCATGGCTTATGTGATATGAGTGCTAGTGCTAGTGCAATACCGTTTGACTTATACAAAGAAATTATTCATGATATTGCACCTGCTGAATTAGAAGATATTGATGTCACAATTAAACTTGCCAATAGAAATACTATATCACCAATGGGAATTGTTAGATATGTTGAAGTCTTGTGTGGGAAAACTAAATATCCTGCTGATTCTCTTTTTCTTGGCTCCCCACAAGATAGCTTTTGTCCCATTATATTTGGTAGACCCTTCTTGAACGCTGTTAATGCTAAGATAGACTGCAAAAAGGATGTTGTTACTATTGGTCTAGGTGATATGTCTCATGATTTAAACTTTTCTAAATTTCGTAGACAACACCGGAAGAGGAATTGCCGAGTAAAGATGAAATTATTGGTCTTGCTTCTATTGCCGTACCTCCTAGTGATCCTTTAGAACAATATTTGCTAGACCATGAAAATGATATGTTTATGAATGAAAGAAGGGAAATAGATGAAGTATTGTTTAAACAGGAACCCATCCTGAAACACAATTTTCCTGTTGAAATCCTAGGGGATCCTCCTCCACCCAAGAGTGATCCCGTGTTTGAGCTTAAACCATTACCCGATACTCTTAAATATGCTTATCTTGATGAGAAAAAAGATATATCCTGTTATTATTAGTGCTAACCATTCAGATCATGAAGACGAGAGATTATTGAAAACTCTGAGGAGCACTGCACTGCTATTGGATATACTCTTGATGATCTTAAGGGCATTAGTCCCACTCTATGTCAACATAAAATAAATTTGGAGAAAGATGCCAAACCAGTTAGTGATCACCAACGACGGCTGAACCCTAAGATGAAAGAAGTGGTAAGAAAGGAAATACTAAAGCTTCTTGAGGCATGTGTTATTTATCCCGTTGCTGATAGTCAGTGGGTAAATCCTGTCCATTGTGTCCCTAAGAAGGGAGGTATTACTGTCGTTCCTAATGATAAAGATGAATTGATTCCGCAAAGAATTATTACGTGTTATAGGATGGTAATTTATTTCCGCAAATTAAATAAAGCTACTCAAAAGGATCATTACACCTTACCTTTTATCGATCAAATGCTAGAAATATTATCCAAACATACACATTTTTGCTTTCTAGATGGTTATTCTGGTTTCTCTTAAATACCTGTGTCAGCCGATGATCAATCAAAGACCACTTTTACTTGCCCTTTTGGTACTTTTGCTTATAGACGTACGCCTTTTGGTTTATGTAATGCACCTGCTACCTTTCAAAGATGCATGATGGCTATATTCTCTGACTTATGTGAAAAGGTTTGTGAGGTTTTCATGGACGATTTCTCTGTCTATGGATCCTCTTTTGATGAATGCTTGAGCAACCTTGATCGAGTTTTGCAGAGATGTGAAGAAACTAATCTTGTCTTGAATTGGGAAAAGTTCCACTTTATAGTTAATGAAGGTATTGTCTTGGGGCATAAAGTTTCTGAAAGAGGTATTGAAGTTGATAAAGCCAAGGTTGATGCTATTGAGAAGATGCCATGTCCCAAGGACATCAAAGGTATAAGAAGTTTCCTTGGTCATGCCGGGTTTCATAGGAGGTTCATTAAGGACTTCTCCAAAATTTCTCGGCCTCTGACTCATTTATTACAAAAAGAAATACCATTTTTCTTTGATGATGATTGTTGAGGGAGTCCTGGATTAGGGGGTGTTCGGATAGCCGGAATATACCTTCAGCCAGACTCCAGGACTATGAAGATACAAGATTGAAGACTTCGTCCCGTGTCCGGAGGGGACTTTCCTTGGCGTGGAAGGCAAGCTTGGCGATGCGGATATTCAAGATCTCCTACCATTGTAACCGACTTTGTGTAACCCTAACCCTCTCCGGTGTCTATATAAACCGGAGGGTTTTAGTCCGTAGGACAACTTCATCATACAACAATCATACCATAGGCTAGCTTCTAGGGTTTAGCCTCCTTGATCTCGTGGTAGATCTTCTCTTGTACTACCCATATCATCAATATTAATCAAGCAGGACGTAGGGTTTTACCTCCATCAAGAAGGCCCTAACCTGGGTAAAACATTGTGTCCCTTGTCTCCTATTACCATCCGCCTAGACGCATAGTTCGGGACCCCCTACCCGAGATCCGCCGGTTTTGACACCGACATTGGTGCTTTCATTGAGAGTTCCTCTGTGTTGTGGTTTTTTGGCCCGATGGCTCCTTCGATCATCAACAACGATGCGGTCCAGGGTGAGACTTTTCTCCCCAGATAGATCTTCGTGTTTGGCGGCTTCGCACTGCGGGCCAATTCGCTTGGCCACCTGGAGCAGATCGAAAGCTACGGCCCTGGCCACCATGTCAGGTTTGGAAGTTTAAACTACACGGCGGACATCCGCCGGGACTTGATCTTTCACGGATTCGAGCCACAGCCGAGTGCGCCACACTGTCTCGATGGGCATGATCTAGCTCTGCCGCCGAACAGTGCCCTGCAGGCCGCACACGCACCGGTTCCGACCCTTAATTCGGAGCCTACTGTGCCAATCGAGGATGAGCGGTTGGACGCCACCTCGGGGGCTGCGATCTCAAAGGCGATCGAGCCAAACACCAGCCCCTCACTCCGCATGGCCCGTGACTCCAAGGAGCCGGATTCCTTTCCGAACTCCGAGCCCCCCGTGCCCCTGCCGATCGAATCCGATTGGGCGCCGATAATGGAGTTCACCACCGCGGGCATCTTTCAGCACTCGCCCTTCGGCGACATCCTGAATTCGCTAAAGTCTCTCTCTTTACCAGGAGAGCCCTGGCCGGACTACGGTCAGCAAGGATGGGATTCGGATGATGAAGAAATTCAAAACCCACCCACCACCCATTTAGTATCCACCGTCGATAATTTAAACGACGTGCTCAACTTCGACTTCGAAGACATCGACGGCATGGACGACGATGCAGAAGACGCAGATGAACCAACGCCTATAGGGCATTGGACAGCAACCTCATCTCACGATGTGTACATGGTGGATACCCCTAAAGGAAGCGACAACGAGGAAAACGGGGATGGAAAGAGGGATCGATCCCTAAAAAAAATCAAAGCGCCGGCGTAAACGCCGACCCAAGCCCCGCCTCGATAAAGACCCAGCCATAGAGCAGGATGAGCCGGTAGACGACAAGCATGCCTTAGAGAAACCGTCCGAACAGGACAACCCGGATAGAGAAACCGAACAATCCGTCCCCGGCGAAAACGGCATTCCGGACCACCTTACGCCGGACAAGCCCACGGAGCAAAAGAACCTCCACAAATGGCTCGTTGCAACCGCACGCAGCCTGAAAAAGCAGAAGCGGAAGCTAAAAACTGCGTAAGATGCACTCAGGATCAGATGGAGTAAAGTAATCAATACCGCAGAAAGATACGGCGACAGTCGCCGCACTAAAAGCTATCCGAAGAGAAAGCTACTTCCTGAATTCAACGAAGAGGCCTTAGAGCCCTCGCACTCAAAAATTAAGAAAGCCACACGGTCGGATAGATGACCCCAAGGCCAACATAAAGCGGCAAGTGGTGCCGCACTTAAGCCAGCATGCGACCCACTCAAGGATTCGCATCATGGCCCAGCCAGGTCCATTTACGGGCCAAGTAAGCAAGCTCTCGTAAGCAATGCAATAAAGCCATTATCAGAATCCGGCACACCCAAATACAGGGGTGCCGCTCACCCCCTATGTTTCACCGATGAGGTCCTGGATTATGAATTTCCAGCGGGATTCAAACCCGTAAACATAGACGCATATGATGGAACAACAGACCCTGGAGTCTGGATCGAGGATTATATCCTCCACATACATATGGCTAGAGGAGACGATCTCCACGGCATAAAATATTTACCCCTCAAGCTTAAAGGGCCAGCCCGGCATTGGCTTAAAAGCCTTCCTGAAACCACCATTGGAAGTTGGGCAGAGCTCGAGGACGCTTTCCGAGCAAATTTTCAAGGGACCTATGTCCGCCCTCCGGATGCAGACGATCTCAGTCACATAACTCAACAGCCCGGAGAGTCAGCTCGGCAATTCTGGAATAGATTTCTCACAAAAAAGAATCAGATAGTCGACTGTCCGAACGCTGAAGCCTTAGCAGCTTTCAGGCATAATGTCCGAGACGAATGGCTCGCCAGACACCTCGGCTAAGAAAAACCAAGGATAATGGCCGCACTAACAAGCCTCATGACCTGCTTTTGCGCAGGAGAGGACAGCTTGTTGGCAAGACGCGGCACTAGCGACCCAAGTACATCCGAAACTAGGGATGGAAACAGAAGACCGTGACGCAATAAGGACCGTCGCTGGACTAAGGAAAAAAGTCCGAAGAGCACGGCAGTCAACGCCGGATTCAAAAGCTCACGGCAGAATCAGAAAAAGCCGCCCCTCCAAGATAACAGGGACGACCTATCCAACCTAAACAAAATCCTGTACAGGATATGTCAAATACACAGTACTCCCGGAAGGCCTGCTAACCATACCCACAAAGATTGTTGGGTCTTCAAACAATCCGGCAGGCTCAACGCCGAACACAAGGGGCTCGAAACACCAAGCGAAGACGAGGACGAACCCCAAAAGCAGAGCACCAGGAAACAAAAGAATTTTCCACAAGAAGTGAAAACAGTAAACGTACTTCACATCACAAAACGTGCGGCACCCATAAAGGTACGCGCCATACGGCCTATCCCAAAGGAGTCTCACCACTGGTTGTCAAAACCAATCATCTTCGATCATCTGGATTATTCTAGAAGTACCAGGAATGCAGGCTGGACTGCCCTGGTACTTGATCCAATAATTGGCGGACTCCAATTTACAAATGTCCTGATGCACGGCGGCAGCGGCCTAAATCTGATATACCAGGACACAATCCGCCACATGGGGATAGACCTAACAAGAATTCGCCATAGCAAAACCTCCTTCCAAGGGGTAACGCCAGGTCTGGACACCCATTGCATGGGTTTTCTCCAGCTCGAAGTTATATTCGGCTCTACCGATAACTTCCGCCGCGAAAAGCTAACTTTCCATGTCGCCGCATTCTTAAGTCGCTATCAAGCACTGCTGGGACGCAAAGCTTTCGCCCACTTTAACGCAATACCGCATTACGCATCTCTTACGCTTAAGATGCCCGGTCCACGAGGCATCATCTCCTTGAAAGGGAAGCATTGAGTTCACCTCCCCCGAGCGGAGGATTGTGCGGCCGCCTTAACAGCCTCACAATACAATGGCTTCACCAGCCAGAACATCCGAACAGGTCATTAAGACCACGGACACGGATGGACGAGTCCGGCACAAAAGTATCGTTGATAAAGGCTTAGTGGCCATATACCCCTGCACTAGGGGCTCCACACATAAAATAAGAGACAATAAAGCTCAATTTTACATATTTTACTTTATACTTCGTTTATTTTAATATAACTTTTGTTTGGCACGACCATTTTTTCAACTTAGTTCCTCTCTTTTACAGATGAACGTCGTGCTGCGCCCGTCCAGGATACGGCACAACGGAGACACAGGCGCAGACGTGTAGTAGGGACCGTTCCAAGGATTCTCTTCAGATTAAGACCCTGCGTAAACCTTTTTTACTGTCTCTTGTTGATACACATCCCCTGGTTCTATAACCAAGCAGGAGGCTGGCGTCTTGGCATGTGGCCACGTCAGAATTCCTGTGCGTACCTGGACACTAGGGGCTTATACCTCAGAGCGTTACCTCGCCCGCTCTCATAAAGACCGAATACCTTAGGGAGTGTTCGGCGTCGCGAGTTTGGCCTTATATGCATTAGCTCCGAGTCATGATTTTGGTCAAATGTTGGGTTGCCCGGCTCCTGTGTTCAGCCGCCTTACGTTCCGCTCTATCGGCTAAGGCGGCACCAGGAGAACTACTGCGATTGTGCCCTGGTTCGGCCAGGCGAGCACCTCAGTAGAGAAAGCCGAAAACCGACTGTCATGATATGGCGTGAGACTGGTCAACCACTCGATGACTCTCCGGAAACTGTAGGATTCCTCCGCATTAACGAAGGGCCGTTTCCCGGCCAGGCACACACGCGCCCCGAATTCGGGCGAGCGCAGTCGCCACCAGGGGCTACCTAAATAGTCCCATTGTCAAGCTCCTATGGATTAAGTGAAAGTGTTAAAGCATTATAGTCCGGTTGCCTAGCTCGCTCCGCTGTCAGCTCCTTTGTAGGACCAAGACGTTGGATTAAGTGTGAAAATGCGCCTTCTGCGAGCACCCCCGCACTATGTGCATGGGGGCTGAAGCCAACGACTGCCATCTTTCAGATTTTGTATATATATGTCTTAAAATGGCCGCATAGGAGGTGTTCCAAATACTTGAAGGAACAAGTATAAAAGGCTACTACAATTCATCAAAATATGGCTTTATAATTACATCTGCTATCAGAATATAGCATCCTTCGAGCACTGCGTCTCTATTACACGGGCGCCTTCAAGGACCTCCTGAAAATAGTGCTCGGAGGGTACTCGGCTTTTGCCCGAATCTCAGGATGCAACAACGGTGGTCTCCGTCTCTGCCCAGTATGTCTTGACACGGGCAAGAGCCATTCGTGCGCCCTCTATGCATACTGACCTCTTCATCGCATTGATACGTGGCACAGCGTCAAGGAATTGATGCACCAAGCTAAAATAGCTCTTTGGCTCCGATCTCCCCAGCCACAGATGACCCATGACGTACTTCATGGCGAGTCCGGACAACCTATTCAGTTCGGCCCATTGAGCCAGACGATCGTCCATCGCCAGTGGACGCTCTGGATTGTAGAACTGCGACCAGAAAAGTTTTTCGACTTCGCGATCTTCTTGATCTCGAAAGTGTTCGGTCGCATCAGCAGCACTCGCTGCCAAATCCAGATAAGTGTCCTCCACACTCCACAACCGGTCCAACGGAGCAAACTTAGGATCGAAAAACTTCCTCCGTAGCATAAAGGGCTTTCCAGCCGCAATCTGTCCGGCCTGACGCAGCTCCTCCTTCGCAGCCCTCATCGCAGAGCGAGCGTCCTTGGCATCAGCAACGGCCTTCTCTAAGTCCGTCTGTCTCGCCCGGTCTTCTTTCTCAAGAAGCTTGCAACTGTCAGCAGCACCATTTAACTTCACGGCCATCTCGGCCATCTCCTTCTTGCTTCGGCAGTGAGCAGCCTGTTTGGCTCTCAGCTCCTCAAGAGCCTTCTCGGTAGCCACATCACTTTTCTGGCTTGTTCCCTGGCTCGGGCAAGTTCCGCCCGGAGATTCTCCACGGCGGCCGCACCATCTGCGTCAAGCATACACGATGTAAGATACTGGCATAAAGCTCCTCTTACCAGGTGTTGCCCAAAGGATTACATACCTTGTGCCTCATCAAGCCGCTTGTTGACAAGCGCGATGTCGGCATCTGTCACATCGAGTTGCCGCTTTAGCTCAGTCAATTCATCAGTCCGGCTGGATTCCGGACACTTCGCCACCTGTATACAAAGGCGACATTTTAGACCTGGGACTATGATCCTCTGCACGCCGTCACTGTGGACAGCGCACAGAGTCTCAGGGGCTACTATCTACACAGGGTGCATCTTATTTATGCGCATCTGACAAAAGAGTACATTATCAAACGTACCTCAAAACCCGTCAGCAAACTTCTGACGGCCTCATGCAATCCGCTTTCCGCGGACGAAATCCTTCCAATCACCGCGCCCATCAATGCACGGTGCTCCTCTGAGATAGAAGCTCGCCCCAGCAGATTCATCAGCTCCTCCGACCACGCACCGGACGGTGCCGGACTCGTCCCATGGCCTCCATCTAAGGCCGGACGCGAAGAACCTTGGGGGGCCATATGGCTACCTTCCGCCCTTTCCGGATTTGGAGAAACCCTCCGCGACGACACCTCGGGGTCGCCCGCCTCGCCAGGCGGTACGGCAGGGGGAGGCGTTCCGCTCTCCATCATCTCCAGAAGAAGATCCCCCGAATACGAGCTCTGCTGAGAAGGGCTGAGGTCCGAGCTACAAGGTAAAATTTCGGTTAATCTTCTCAGATATAAAGCAAGGATTTCTCTCATCCCTCTAAAGGAAAATCTTTCTCTACTTACGGCTCGCTGGAGGGCTGATCCCTTTGAGGGCGTAGTTCGGCCGAGGAACTCCTCGGCGTCGGACCCTCTGACAAGGACTTTTCCCCCGCTTTGAGGCCATGGTCTCCGGGTCGTCAGAGGCGGCCCTCTTCTTCCCCTTAGGAGAGGAATCGTCGGTTCCTCCCTTCAGAACAGCCTCCTTCGAGGAGGCCATAGTTTCCTTGTCCTCTCCCTCACTTCCCTCCAAAGGCGCGATCTTCAACATCCTGACTAGCACGGGATCCGGCCTGGTCCCAGGAAGGGGAGTCGGACACCTGATCAGCTTTGCCTTCGCTATCCACTCCTGTTTAAAAGAACAGCTCTGAGTTTATGACAATTATACGGGAGCGAGTCCGGGCACAAGGTTACTTACTTGAGTATCCGGGCGATTGCAGCTTAGACCTGCGTCCTCGGTCAAATCCGGACACATTGCTTGTGATCCGAAGAACAGTTTATACATCTCCACGGGCGTTGCGCCCATAAAATGCTGGAGAGCTCGTGGTCCCTCCGGATTAAACTCCCACAGACGAAGGGAGCGGCGTTTGCCGGGCAGTGTTCGGCGAATCAGCATGACCTGCGTCACCTTGACCAGGCCGAGGTCTCTTTCTAAGAGATCCCTAATGCGGCCCTGCAACAAGGGCACGTCTTTGGATAACCCCCAATCTAATCCTTTGCTGACCCATGACGCTAGCCGTGGTGGAGGACCCGAGCGAAAGGCAGGAGGCGCCACCCACTTGGTGCCCCTTGGAGAGGTGATGTAGAACCACTCTTGTTGCCACAAGCCGAGCTCCTCTTGAAAGGAGCCCTCGGGCCATGGAGCATCAGCATTCTTACTTATGACAGCGCCTCCGCACTCTGCGTGCCATCCCTCGATCATCTTCGGCTCCACTTCAAAAGTCTTGAGCCATAATCCGAAGTCAGGAGTAACACGGAGGAACACTTCGCACACAATGATGAATGAGGAAATGTGGAGGATGGACTCCGGAGCTAAGTCACGAAATTCCAGCCCATAATAGAACATCAGCCCCCTCGCGCAGGGATCCATTAGGAAGCCTAACCCCCGAAGGAAGTGAGACATGAACACCACGCTCTCACCGGGCTGGGGACTGGGAATAGCCTACCCTTGAGCAGGCAACCTATGCGAAATTTCGCCGGTCAAAAACTTAGCCTCTCTCAACTTTAGCATGTCCTGGCATCCATCGGCCTTGAAGGTCGGAACCGGACATTGTCGAAGGTCCGAGGCACCTGGAATCTGGAGCCTAGGGTGTTGGAACTCGAGGCGACGGGCGAACTCGTTTGAGATTGGAAAAAAGGAGTAAGGCCTTGGCCTCTTTATAAGAGGTTGAATACCAAAGGCCCTCCCCGTAACCGTTTAGGACTCGCCTTTAATCGAGAAAACATACTAACGGGCACGATTGGGTTACCAACGTCCATATTGATGAGAATCCCGTAAATAAAGGGGACACGATCTCTACTTTGACAAGACGTGCCAAGGAAACCGCCTCGCGAAACACGCTGAGGTGTGGGAGTAAAAATGATTCGAGTAAAGGACTTGGCCGCAGTGTGATGTCATGCTGCGGGATACGTCAGCAGATTAGATTTGTGTTAATATTATTCTCTCTATGGCAATACGTTGAAACTTATTTTGCAGAGCCGGACACTACTCTTGGTGTTTACAAACTTTCATGAAGAATTTGGAGGAGGAACCCGCTTTGCAATGCCGAAGACAATCTGCGCGCCGGACTCGTCGTCATTGAAGCCTGGTTCAGGGGCTACTGAGGGAGTCCTGGATTAGGGGGTGTTCGGATAGCCGGACTATACCTTCAGCTGGACTCCAGGACTATGAAGATACAGGATTGAAGACTTCGTCCCATGTCCGGAGGGGACTTTCCTTGGCGTGGAAGGCAAGCTTGGAGATGCGGATATTCAAGATCTCCTACCATTGTAACCGACTTTGTGTAACCCTAACCCTCTCCTGTGTCTATATAAACCGGAGGGTTTTAGTCCATAGGACAACTTCATCATACAACAATCATACCATAGGCTAGCTTCTAGGGTTTAGCCTCCTTGATCTCATGGTAGATCTACTCTTGTACTACCCATATCATCAATATTAATCAAGCAGGACATAGGGTTTTACCTCCATCAAGAGGGCCGGAACTTGGGTAAAACATTGTGTCCCTTGTCTCCTGTTACCATCCGCCTAGACGCACATTTCAGGACCCCCTACCCGAGATTCGCCGGTTTTGACACCGACAATTGTGTAGAAGCATTTGAAATACTTAAGAAAGCATTGATCTCTGCACCTATGGTTCAGCCACCTGATTGGAATTTACCTTTTGAAATTATGTGTGATGCTAGTGATTATGCTGTAGGTGCTGTTCCAGGGCAAAGAGTTGATAAGAAGTTAAATGTTATTCAATATGATAGTAAAACGCTAGATAATGCTCAAAGAAATTATGTTACTACTGAAAAAGAATTTTTAGCAGTTGTATTTGCTTGTGATAAGTTCAAACCTTATATTGTTGATTCTAAAGTAACCATTCACATGGATCATGCTGCTATTAAATACCTTATGGAAAAGAAAGATGCTAAACCTATACTTATTAGATGGGTTCTCCTGCTACAAGAATTTGATTTGCATATTGTTTATAGAAAGGGAGCTGAGAACCTCGTTGCAGACAACTTGTCTAGGTTAGAAAATGTGCTTGATGACCTACTACCTATTGATGATAGCTTTCCTGATGAACAATTAAATGTCATAAATGCTTCTCGTACTACTCCATGGTATGCTAATTCTGCTAATTATATTGTTGCTAAATTTATACCACCTAGTTTCACATACCAACAAAAGAAAAAGTTTTTCTATGACTTGAGGCATTACTTTTGGGATGACCCACATCTTTATAAAGAAGGAGTAGATGGTGTTATTAGACATTGTGTACCTGAGCATGAACAGGAACAGATCCTACGCAAGTGTCACTCCGAGGCTTATGGAGGACACCGCGCTGGAGATAGAACTGCACATAAGGTATTGCAATCCGGTTTTTATTGGCCTACTCTCTTCAAGGACGCCCGTAAGTTTGTATTATCTTGTGATGAATGTCAAAGAATTGTTAATATTAGTAGACATCAACAAATGCCAATGAATTATTCACTTGTTATTGAACCATTTGATGTTTGGGGCTTTGATTATATGGGTGCTTTTCCTGCCTCTAATGGATACACACTACAAGAAACCTGTTAATCCATGATGGATTCGTGCTGACGTTCCCAGAATCCGTCACTAATTATGACGGAAAACCATGACCCGTCACGACTACCGTCACCGATTTGTAAGCCGTGGTTGGGCCCGAAAACAACGGGCCCTTGATGACGGACGTCGGGCTACCGTCACAGAATCCGTCGCGGATTGACCAAGCGGGCTTAGTCGGGCCTAGCGTTTTTTTTAATATACACCGTCCGGACCGTCACGGATTGTGCTCCTAGTTGGTCCACATGTCGGTCAGACCAGCTCAAGAAAATAAAACTGTGAGGATACGTGTGGGTCCCATACTGCCATTGGACACATGATAATGTATTTTGCGTTATGTTGCTTCCCGTAAAAAAGTAGTGGAGACTTTCTTTTCCCCGATTCTCAATCCTCCAGATCCCGTTGACCGTCGCCGCCGCCAGTGCCACCGACGACTGCCCGGGTGAGGGTGGTTAGATCCGGCGGGGTGGTCCATCTCAGCCTCTTGCCTTGCCGCCGGGCGCCCTTGCTGCGTCGACAAGCCAGCGTCCGCCCGCCATTGCCACGCCAACAATCCAGCCACCGCACGGACGAGCCAGTCGTTGCCCGCACTTGCTCACCGGACAAGCCCCCGTTCTTTCCCTACAACAACGTCAGCCAGGAGCGAGCGGTATGTCTCCGGCAGAAATTATCTCTCTCTCCTTCAGAATTTGTTGACTAAATATTCTGATTTGCAATTTTCCCCTTCAGAATTTGGGGTGAACTTTTTCCCTTTAGGTTTCAGCCTATTTAGATCTAGAGGTATGGTGCAGAGCAAATGCTTCTGGGATTCATCTCCCTGTTGGGTGAACTTTTTCCCTTTAGGTTTTAGTCTATCTAGATCTAGAGGTATGATACATGAGCTGTTGGTCCTGCTAGCTTAAGCTTTTCAGAAAGATATAAACTGATAAATCAACAACAGCTTGAGTAGATAATTTGGATTTCATAATCTGCCACGGCCGAAAATCAGCACGGTGGCCAATTGAATTCTTTGCCACGGCAATGAAGTTACACAATCTGTAAATAACTTTGTGCACTTTATATCAGCAGCATTTTTTACATGAGCTGTGATTCCTACTATAGTTTCAGCCTTCATCCAGCAAAGCTGATGAATTAACGGCTCGAGCTCTAGGACATGTATTCCTCTGTTTTGGGGTGGTCCAAAGGACATGTATTCCTCTGTTTTAAAATTTTATAACTAAATCAACCCTACACCAAGAGACAAGATGAGTTTATAGTAAGTAAATTATGAGAGGATCATGCCTATAAATTTCCTTGCATCCAACTACCCAAGATCATTACCCTTGTACAAACATTTTGTGCAAACAGGTGTGTACAAAATGTGTACTACGGATTTGTAGACCTCTTTAATGTGGAATAATCAGTGAAATATTGTCAAATGGTGAATGTTCCTTTGTTAGAGCACAAGAAAAATCTTTTGATGAACTATGTTCAGTATAGTGTGAAACAGTATAATTATAATTCTGAACATATTTTAGTTTGCTGTACTGTACATTTTAATTTGATGGCCGGGGTAAACCTTTGATTGAGTTGGTTCTTTTTCTGAAGTGCAGATGGATAGACGTTGGATTCATGGTACGTTGTTTTCCCGTGAGTACATCGAAGGTGTCAAAGAATTTATGAAATTCATTCAAGAGAAATTCAGTGAGGATGATAAAATACTCTGCCCATGTAGAAAATGCCTTAATCATAACTACCAGCATCAGACCGTTGTGAACACGCACATACTGACGTATGGCATGGAAAGTACATATACTCGCTGGATATATCATGGAGAAGACTTTGATGTAGATGTTATTGAACATCCTGTTGATGTGCATGACACTGAGGATGGTGACAATGGCGCTGACCGGTTTGAAGACCTACGCACAGCAGTAGAACAAGCTCAGAGTGAAACTGAAAATCAACATGCTAACAATGGTGGAAACCCTTCTGAGAATGAGTCTTTTTTGAAGAATGTGATGAAGGAGGCAAAACGACAGCTTTATCATGGTTGTACCAAGTTTTCAAGGTTCTTGTTTGTGGTAAAGCTTCTTCACTTGTAGTTATACCATAGGATCCCGAATAGTGCATTTACTGAAATTTTAAAGCTATTAGCCGAAGCATTTCCTGAACCCAATACACTCCCAAAATCGTATAAGGAAGCAAAGAATCTTCTAGAGGAATTAGGACTTGGGTATGAGTCTATACATGTGTGCTTGAATAATTGCATTCTGTTCAGAAAGCAATATGCCAATCATGACAACTGCCCAGTTTGTGGACTATCAAGGTGGAAAGACCCTGCTAGAAAGAAGATTCCACAAAAAGTGTTGAGGCATTTTCCATTGGTGCCTAGGCTAAAGAGGATGTTTCTTTCCAAAAAAGGTGTAGAAGAAGCACAATGGCATGAGCTAAAGAGGCAGCCCAATGAGAAGGAACTGAGTCATCCAAAAGACGGTGATGCATGGAAAGATTTTGATGAAAAATTTCCAGAATTTGCAAAAGATGCCAGAAACTTTAAACTTGGCATTGCCACTGATGGGTTCAATCCTTCTTAACCCACCCCACGCCTTCCTATTTATTGTTCATGCATATGTATGTCTAAAGGATATGTGGTAAAAGCTTTTTGCTTGTGCTTGATTTCAATTGCGAGTGTTTCTTTTTCATTAGAGTTCTTGCCGGACATTTGAAATAAGGGTCTTGTGCTGTCAAGTGTAGATTTGGGTCACATATTCTTGCCAAATTAACAACAAAAGTAGTAATTTGTTATTAAGTACAGATTGTACACATAGTAATTCTTGTTCATGTGTTCACTCATCTTAGAACCACCAATGCATCCTTTGGAAGAGTCGTGCATCAAAATATGCATCAGGAACAATTCAGTGCTGCAATCACTCGGAATTCCTGCACTATCAACACTGTTTGCAGCCAAAACTGTCATTTCACCTGAAAAAAAAATCCTAACGAGGACAATACCAGTGAAGGAGAGTCGTCCGATGATAGTTTAGTAGATGAAACAGAAGCACTGCAGTCCACACCTGCTGCTAGCTCAAACTCTAAGGTGCTAAGTTCCTCCTTCTAGTCATTCATTGCTTAGATATGTTGCATGTTTGCCATTGCAGCAGAATTTTGTTACAGTTTGTTGATTAAACCATGTCTTCATATCTATCAGGGCTGTAAGAAGACTAGTCAGAAAACTAGTAAGAAAAGATCTGCGGCCATGCACCCTGGTGGAGTCAAGCCTCGGCCTCCTAAGAGAGTTCATGCGGACATCCCTACTAATTTGCGAGTCACAAGGTCAAAGAAAGCTCTATTACAAGATGCTGATGCAAGTAATCAAAGTGAGGATATGTTGGAACCTAAACATCAGACACCAAGTGTCATCGATAAGCCAACTGCTTCTGTGGCTTGTGCCCGCCAAGCTGAAGAAATTATTCCCAACTTTGATGACCATGGTGTTGAAGGCAATTTCCTTACTATGTTTTTTATTTTGAATTGCTAGCCTAGTCAATTAGCTCGGATTGCATGATGAACATACTCTCACTAGATGATTTTTTCTAAAAATATGATGACCCTGCACATTGTGATGATGACAACTGGATTGCCAATGGAGCTGATCTTATTGCCCATCGTGATGACGACAATGAGATGGCCAACGAAGTTGGTGGTAGTGGTCACAATGAGATGGCCACCAAAGCTGCTGGTAGTGCCCAACCAAATCAGGAAACTGAACCTAACAATAACTCTGAAGGCATGTTATAACCTGAATCTTTGTAGCATCTATTAGAGTTAAACTTCTTGTTCAATCTATTGTTCTATGCATCTTGTTGTCTAAACTATACTTAATATAAACCATAATTTTTTATCTTATTGACTGCAACTTCATGTGTATTACTAAGCTTAATTTATACCATATGTGCGCATAATTTTTTATGAGTCATTCCAGTGCCGTAGGACGATGATATTCTCAAGGACAACTCCATTGCTCCTTTATTAAAATCACAGTATTTAAATAAGGATAATTTACTTACTTCATAATTTAAAAGTGTGTTTCTTGCAATGGATTATATCCATATACTCACTGAATATAGATATGTACAGACCTGACAGCTTGTAACAATGAGAAACACACCAACATGATAGATAACCTGTGCATTTGTAACAATGAGAAACACACCAACATGATAGATAACATGTGAACTGTAATATTCCATTTAATTGTTGCTGCCATATGGTTACCAATATATTGTCTTGGATTTTTTGTGAGCTTAATTCCTGTTGTTACAGTTACTCCTTTTGAAAAGATGTTCTCCATTTATTAGTACACTTCTATACTTTGTAATTACGGTCTAATTGTATCCAATTCTTGATTTTACTTTCTTTGTAGGTCCACAATCATATGAAGAGCCAAGGGAAAGGGGCCCCAATTTGGGAAAAGGCCTGGAAAGGATCACTCGATGCCGGCAGGGCAAACTACCGCTTGTCATTCCAGAAGGGAGGATAATGCCGGAGGCACCTCTTCTTGCTGCAAAGTTTGCAACTGAATGCAACGTCACAATCATACACCATATGCCTGTGTTTAAGCGCTGGAAGGATTACAAGGACCCAGATGGACATGTCCGAGATGGGATATTGAGGAACTTTGTAGGCAAAGTTGGTGTAAGTACATAGTCCAGGCCTTTCTCCCTCTAATGGATATCAACCTGTCAATTTTGTGCTATTGTGTTAATTATGTGCAATCATGATACTTACAAATGTTTTTTCATCGGACTAGAACAAGTTTCAGATGGACGTAGATGCTGTGCCAGTTAGGAAGGCTTGTACTGAAATGCTGAAACGTGCGACTCGCCAACAACGATATAGGCTCAAGAAAGAGTTTTTTGGCCCTCACCCACTCCATTTGGTGACGAGAACTTCTCCTGTCCCCTCGATGACTGATGAGCAGTGGAATGAGCTGGTGGAAAGCTGGAAGGATCCCAAAAAGATGGTATGTTTCTTCCTTGAGACCACAATCTCGCCTTCTATATGCTAATCTAGAAAGTGTGCCTTACATGTAGTCGGTCTATTGATGTAGGGGATATGTGAAATTAACAAAAATAATCGAGCTCAAGTTAAGTTTCACCAAACTACTGGCGCGCGCAGCTATCCTGTGCATTGTGATAATCTGGTAAGTCAAACATGTGGCTCTGGATGTGCATTGTCATGAGAAATATTCATGACCATAGGTTCATGTAAACTATTTTGTCCATGTAGTAACTGTGTATGATGCTCCCTTGCCTTCATATTTGTTGTTTCCAGGGCGACAAATACAAAGATAAAGAACCCACTGCATTGGATTTGTTCAAGGAGTGTCACAACAGCAAGAAAAATAAAAGCTACACTGATGTCGAGCAAGCTACAATTGTAAGTCAGCTTCAAAAGACTACCAACCATCAGTTTTTACCTTTCTGCATGGCTAGAACTAATATTGTTTGAGTCACTTTACCTGATTGAAAACTGATAATCAAATATTGGCGTATCTTAATTGAAAATGTTAACATGTTCACTTAACTATCTTGTAATAGTCTATCATGTATGATTGTACCCTTTTTTCAGACAACTGATATGATTTGAAGCGATTGAAAAACATCAGTTTTTGTTTTATGTGTGGCTAGATGAAATGACTTTAATAAAATCACATAATCACTTTGACATGTGCTTGATCAGCCACCTAAAATTATAGAGTTTTGTATTAATCTAATATTTGGCTTTATGAGGCTGTTTGGATGGAATGGATGCCCCAGCTTGCGAAGCCAAAATAGTCTAACTGTAAAAAGATTAGTCTAACTGTTATCACAAATGTCTAGTTGTAAAGGATATTGATAGCTTTCCTTACAAAGACGATATATGTAAGCTTGTTGCTGCCGTCTTCTCTACTTGTGCTTAAGCCGTCTTATAACCATGATTGTTGCTTGCATTGCTAGACTGAGATGGAAAACAAGGCCTCTCAACCTACAGAAGATGGTCAGGAATCAAACTCTGCAACTGAGGCTGTAGCTGAAGTGCTTGCTAAGCACACTAAGAAGCCAAGGTTTCTTCAGCATGTGGGGATCCAGCATGTCCATGCAAGATCCAGTGCAGAAGTGGCAACGGAGAAGAGGGACAATGTCGAGCTTCGGGCACGTGTTGACACCTTGACCAAGCTGTTGAAGGAGTCTGAAGACGCAAGGATCAGGCAAGACGAGGAGCACAGGAAGAGAGATGAGGAGAACAGGAAGAAGCAAGCTGCGATGGATGCAAAACTAGACTTTTTGCTAAGTCAGTTGCAACCAAGATCAGCTCAAGGGTAAGTTGTTTGAGTCCAAGATCAGTGTCTTTCTCTACTTGATGCATGGAAGCCATGTGAATGTAATATACTGCTGGAACCAACCTTCTTATTTTGTAATGCTTTTGTTGTGCAAACTGCACACTGTTGGAAGCAAACTTGTTGCATTTTGCTGCTCCATGTTCAGTGCATGTGGAGATGTAAGCCCAATCTTACTTGTGCTTTCTGATGCTGCGTCTTTTCTCTATCTTTGTGATTTTGTGCCTGTCGGGGAAACTTCCTCCACGAGCACCTATGGGGATGGAGCCCCTTTCGGTTCGGCGGGGGGCGAAGGTCCACGAAGAGCAGATCGAGGCGAGGCACACGAGCAGTTTACCCAGCTTCGGGCCGCACGGATGCGTAAAACCCTACTGCTGCATCTGTGGTTTATATTGTGTTCTTGCTCGGGAGCGCTGAGTGCTACAGTACACTCAAGCAGCTAACGAGACCGAGCGTGCTTCTGTTCGTCCTCCCCCCTCTACGTTGCGCATGGGCCTCCTTTTATATGTTCAAGGGGTCACCGACAGGTGGCAACGTAGGCAAGGGCAAAAATGTAAAAGGTGCTGCGGTTGGTACAGCTACCTACACAGTGTATCATACCTAACCCTGACGGCAGGGGACAAGGGCATTAAATGCCTATCTACATCGCCCAAACAGTGCAGAAAAGCGACCGTCAGGGGCGCCACCGCTCGCCACGATGGCGATCTTGCCAGCGCCGCTTGCCACAGTGCACCCCTGGCTGCACAGCCTCCCGCCACGTACGCCTGGAAGGGTCCCAGAGCGACACGTTGGTGGATGCGCTGGAGCGCGGGTACAGAGTGGTTGCTTGCTGCGGCAAGCGCCTTGCCGCGGTCGTTGTCTTGTCGCGTCCGGAAGCTTGTCGCTCGCCGGGCCTTGCCGGGATGCGTGGCGCGTCGCGGCAAGTTCCTTGAGATGCCTTGGTTAGCCTTCCCGGCAAGATCCTCTTGCCGGGGTCTTGTGCCTTGAGTGGCCTTCCCGGCAAGATCCTCTTGCTGGGGCATTGTCTCCTTGGATTGAATACTTTGTTCTTGAATGGCTCCAAAGGAACCACGGAGGTCTTTGGCGGTCACCTGGCAAGCCTTGCCGCGGGGCGCTACGACTGCCCGTGCACAAGTTCGGGATACTAGGGTACCCCTACTCTAGTACACCGACAGGAGCCCCCGGGCCTGGGCCATACACGGTGCCGAGCGCTGTTGGGCCAGGCCCCAAACAGGGCACGGGCACGCGCGGCCTGGATCACGCCGTATCTGACTCCGCATCCACCGCGCCCTCCCTGAATGGCACGCGTCAATTGCGGCGTCGTGGGAGAGATCGTGGGTGGTTTCTTTATTCGGGAGGGCGAAACGTCCGCCCCCTCCTTATAAGCAGGGGAAATAGGGGCAGTTCGCCCATCTGCCCGTTGCTGCTCCAATCCTCAAAAATCTCCGCCGCTCCCCCTCTTCCCAAAGCCGAAGGAGAGCAGCGCCCCGCCCCCATCGCCACCAGCACCACCAACGCCGTCGTCTTCCCTCACCACCTCCGCCATGGCTCCAGAAGCCGAGAAGGTGAAGTCGGCCGAGGCGCAGCGGCTCGCGGCGCTGCAAAAGGAGCGGGCAATCTTCCCCCCTAAGCTTGCCGCGGAGGAGCTGAAGGAGTTCTACTACCTCTTCTGGTCGACGGAGAAGCGAGCGCATCCGCAACGAAGGTACTCCCAGCCGCTGCTTCGAGACTGGCTCCAAACGGATATCCCTTCTTCGCGTTGTTCTTCTACTGCGGGCTCTGCCCGCCTTTCTTTGAATTTTTCTGTGACATTATGAACACCTACGGGCTCCGCCTCCTTGACTTCACCCCCAATGCTGTCCTGACCATGGCAGTTTTCGCACATCTCTGTGAAAATTTTGTCGGAGTCCATCCCAATGTAGCCCTTTTCCGCCATTTCTTTACGCCCCGAGTTGAGAAAGGAGAGACCTTATCCGGTGGAATCGCCTGGATCTCGAAGGCCGGCAAGAAGGACGCTTATCTGGAGGGAGAGTTCCGCCGCAAGTGGGAGGAGTGGAGAGCGGACTGGTGCTGCATTGTTGAGGAGAACCCGCAGCCGTTTACTGCCCTACGCCAAACTGCAGTGGTGCGCGGCAGCGATTGGAGCAACGTGGCCCGAGACGACGACAGGCTGAAGATCGCCACCGCCTGGATCCACCACCTCAGGCTTGCAGGGCTCACTGTAGGCGCCGTTGGCGCAGACTTCCTTCGCCGCCGCATCGCCCCCCTGCAGGAGAGGAGGAGACCCGCTTGGGAGTTCAAGAACGCGGCAGATATCATGAGGCTGCATCCAGGCCTCAACTACAACTTCACTGTTATGGAGCACACCGCGATGCTCCAGGAGCTGTTCAAGTATGACCCTGATCATCCTGAAGTGTTCAGGTTGCCGCAGGGCGTCGTTCCGCTGTCCAACAATTCCTTGCTCAACCGCATCCGTGCAATGATGCCGCTGTGCGACTCGCACGGAATTGATCCAACTTGGCAAGAGCCTGCAGACGACGTCGTGCAGGCATTCTTCGATAGCTTGGTAGAAGTGCCGATCCGCCCCGACGAGCTGAAGGGCCTCATTCGCGACACCACCGACGAGGAGCTGAAGCGCATCGCCACTAGGCTGGAAGAGGCGACGGCAGCTGTAGCCGCGGGCGAATTCGGGTTCACGGTGGAGGAGGCAGAGGCAGCAGAGGCGGCAAGCCTTGCCAAGCAAGAGGGGCTTGTTGGCGAGGAGGAGCCTGTCGGGCGTGACGTCGAGTTGGGCGAGCCCGCCGAAGACACGGGCGGCTCGTTGGGGATCGACTCCTCTTCCTCCGCACCTTCAAGCAGCTTGCCGCAAGCAGAGCCCCCGGCTCCACCAAGAAGGCGTCTTCGCAAGGCTGGAGACGTAGGAGAGCGGCAGACGGGTCAACAGCCGCCGCGCCGCGCGACGCGCTCCACCACGACAAGTTCTGGTGCCGCGGGAGCACCTCACGCTACTGCTGCAACTGGAGCAGAGTCTTCCCGGACCGCCGCTTCTCCCGCCAAGCGACCAAGGGAACCTACTCCTCCGCCTCATCGCGCCGGAGGCGGGCCAGGCTTTGACTTCTCCGCACTCAGCTCCGACGAGGAAGAAGAAGAGTAAGATCCTTGTTATTCCTGTATTTCATAATTCTTGCTGTCTTGTCTTGTCTCTCATTTGCTTTACTCTGAACTTATTTTTTTTAGGACCCTGGCCCAGAGAGCGGCAAAGAGAGCGAAGGCCCCGCTGATCATCATCGAGGACGACCCCACCGTGACAGCAGGGGGGCGCCTGAGACAACCTTGCCGGACCTGGCAGCTGATCTTTAGAGCAACCCCCAGCGCAGCCCCCAGCGTAAGTATATGGTTCGCTTCCCGCTATTAGGCGCGCTGGGTACTCTTTGTTTGCTGATATCTGACTTGTTGGTTTGTGCAGGAGCAGAGCAGTCCCACCAGGAGCATCCTGAGGCCACCCCTGTCATGTCGTCTGCTTCAACCACACCTCCAAGGGAGAGTCCCCCGGCAAGGGAGGATCCTCCGACAAGGGAGGGCTCTCCGGCAAGAGGGAGTTCTCCGGCAAGGGAGAAGTCTCCGGCATGGGAGCAGTCTCCGGCAAGGGACAGCACCAGCGGCCCCTCGGCGGTGGAGACCACAACCGCAGAGCACGGTACAGGTAAACCCCTTGCTTCGAAAACTTCCCTTGGGTTCTTCCTCATTTGATCTTCTTTTGGATATTTGTTTGACTTTTCTCCCTTTCCCGGCCGTCAGATCCATCTGCCGTGGATCCGATGGAGACCGAGGTCGCTGTTGATGACGCCGCTGCCATCGAAGAAGCGGCCGGCGCTGATAATCCCGCCGGCGAAGAGGCCGCCAAGGCTGCCGCCACAGCGGCCGGCGAGGGGTCTGGCGATCTCACTGACGGCCCTAGGGCCACAGGAGCAACAGGCTCTACGCTGACCGCTGACCCTCCTGCCGCTGCCGCAGCGTCAGGCTCCGAAGAGCCCCAGCCCGGCGTCTACTTGAAGGCCGGCGACGGCGTCTTCATCAAGCTCCCCTTGGAGTTAAGCTCCAGGGCGCCGGTCGAAGGGGAAACCTTGGATGGAGAAGTGCTCGCCTCCGCTGGGCTGACCTTGGTCGATGCGCCGAGCAGCAGCAGCGGAGAGTCTGAGGAGGAGCGGCTGCTCCGAAAGCTGGTGTCGCTCTACCGCGCTCGATAGGCCAAGGTGGAATGCCGAGAAGCGCTTGTTGTGAAGGCGGGAGCAGATATTGAGAAGCGCGCGGAGGAGCTCTGGGGTCTGAACCAGGAAGCTCTCCGGTCCCTGGCGGAGGAGCGGGAGAAGCTCGCCGAGGCGCAAAAAGCCTTCATCCTCGAGAAGGCAGAAGTTGCAGAGCAACAGCGGCTTGCCGCCGAGGAGCTATCTGCGCGGGAGGGCGAGTTGGCGCAGCTGAAGGTCAGCCTGGACAGCCATGAGGAGGAGCTTGCTGCGCGCGAGCAAACGTTTGGCGGGGCCCTCAAGGAAGCAAAGGACGCCACCGCAGCCGCCGAGGCTGCCAAGAAGGAGCTGGAGATGAAGGTGGCGCAGCTGGAGACCAATCTCAAGGCGAGCGGTGAGGAGCTTGCCGCGCTCAAGCATGAGCGCGAGAAGGACGCCTACACCTTTGGCGAGCTGCAGGGCCGTCTCGCCGAGAAGGTCAAGGAGCTTAGCGCCGCCAAGGACTCCAACGCCGATCTTGAGCTGAAGCTGGCTGCCTTGACCAAGACGCTGGACGGCGCCAGGGAACAGGAGGCAGCCTTGAAGAAGGAGATCAAGGCCGACAAGGCGCTGCTGGAGAGCGTTGCTACCACCTAGAACACCTTCAGAGAGACTGTGGAGCAATGGACAGAGGGTCTTGTGAATGCTGCCGCAGATATTGACAGGGAGCTGGCGCAGCTGGGAATGGAGGATCTCGGGTATCCCTCCGATGAGAGCCTCCCATCCAGCGCCAAGCTCACTCTGTTCTTCAAAGGCGTGGCGACGGCCCTCCAGCGGCTCCGGGAGAGGATCCCAAAGCAGCTGGCCGACGAGTCATGCAAGATCTGCGCGGGAGCTCTTCAGAAGGTGTTGATGAAGGTGGCCTACCGCAACCCAGGCCTCATCCTCACCAACGTCCTCAGGTCCCTGCCGACGGATGCCGATCTGGATGAGCTCAAGACCCTTGTCGCACCCATTGTGGACAGGGTGAGCGGGATCAAGAGGGTTGAGGGCGACCGCGTGGACTAGGCCGCCAATTTTCTTCTTTCCTTGTCGCTGTTGATCATGTTACGAAAACAATCTATTAGAGCTGCGACAAGCTATCTTGTAATATAATTTTTTATTTTGGGTCATGGTTGCAATGTTATTTCCTTTATTCGATTCATTCCTGTGTATGCTTTTACCCTACGCTTTTAGGGAACTTGCCGGCGCAGGCACCCTTGCCGCGAGCGCTGAGTGCGGGACGTCAGCAGCCTGCCGGCGGTGCCGTTGCCGGCAAGAAACCTTGTCGCAACTAGCCGCAGCTCACTTAAGTTGTTGAGCGGACTCGAAACAAAGTAAGGGCGCAACTCTGGTTGCAGCACACTTAAGTTGTTGAGCAAACTCGAAACAAAGTAAGGGCGCAACTAGCCACGAGCTGGTTCCTCCGCGCACAGGTTTTCCATACAAAGCATGGTCGTTCAAGGAAGATAACTTAAAAATTTAAAAAATCTGATTGCTCAAACTTTGGCAACTTAGCTTTTCTGTCGTTTGCTTCTCGGCAAGGCGGAACTTTCTTGAACGACGCCTGGTCCACACCATTATCTCCTCCTCCCCCCCCCCCCCCGACAAAACTTGTGGGCGAGGGAAACCTTCCTTTCCTCGAGAAAAGAAAGAAGAGAAAATAAAGATATTGAGCCTTATGGCTCGTTATTGCTTACCGGGGGTTGGCGCTGCACAAAGTGTCAGATAACTCATGCAAAAATTAAAAAGCATGAAATTGACAAGGTGCGCGGAGCACATGAGCTTTATTTATGCACAGGGTCTGCGCCTGGCTTTGTACAAAGGATTAGGTGCAACAGCGGCAAGACTTGTACAAAAGGTGGTTGCCGGAACAGGGTCCGACAACCGCGCCTTACGGGTAAAACTTACGAAGATGCTCAATATTCTAGGAGTTGCTCACCGGAATGCCATCTTCGGTCTCAAGGCGGACAACACCAGGCCTAGTGACCGGTTTCACCCGGTAAGGGCCTTCCCACTTCGGCGTCAACTTGTTGGACTTGGCGGACTGAACGCGCCGAAGAACAAGGTTGCCTTCCTCGAGACTTCTGGCGTTAACTTTGCGGCTATGGTAGCGGTGCAAAGCTTGTTGGTAGCGAGCAGCTCGCACAGCAGCATGAAGACGGTCCTCCTCAAGGAGCAGCGCGTCATCTTCTCGCAGCTGCTCTTGCTCAAGCTCATCATAAGCGAGCACTCGAGGTGACCCGTATACGAGTTCCGTGGGGAGAACTGCCTTTGCTCTATAGACTAGAGCAAAAGGTGTCTGGCCAGTGGCTCGATTTGGCGTCGTCCTGATCGACCAAAGAACCACCAGCAGCTCCTCGATCCAGTTTCTTCCGCACTTGTGCAGCCTGTCGAAAGTCCTGGTCTTGAGTCCACGCAGCACTTCAGCATTTGCCCTCTCCGCTTGACCATTGCTTCTGGGGTGAGCAACAGAAGCGAAGCAGACCTTGGCGCCAAGATCTTGGACGTACTGCATGAAGGTGCGGCTCGTGAATTGCGTACCGTTGTCGGTGATGATCCTGTTAGGGATCCCGAAGTGGCAAACAATCGACCTGAAGAACTTGACTGCTGAATGTGCTGTCACCTTCCTCACTGCTTCCACTTCCGGCCACTTTGTGAACTTGTCGATTGCAACGTACAAGTACTCAAAGCCCCCGACTGCTCGGGGGAAGGGGCCGAGGATGTCGAGCCCCCAGACCGAAAATGGCCAGGATAAAGGGATCGTCTGGAGAGCTTGCGCTGGCTAGTGTATCTGCTTGGAATGGAACTAGCACGCTTCACACTTGGTTACTTGTGCAGTTGCATCCTGGAGGGCTGTCGGCCAAAAGAAACCTTGCCGGAACGCTTTGCCGGCAAGTGCTCTTGCGCCAATGTGGTGACCACATATGCCTCCATGTATCTCTGCCAACAGCTTTTGTCCGTCTTCCCGGTGAATACACTTCAATTTCACACCGTTGAGTCTTCTTCTGTACAGTGTGCTGTCAACAAACTGGTACATACTTGACTGTTGGGCTACTCTTTCCACTTCTTCTTGCTCTTCGGGAAGTTCTCCTATCTGAAGGAAACGGACGATCTGCTCTGCCCATGCTGGAGCATGCGGCTCGACAGCAAGGACTAAAGGCACATCTGCTGCTGCGGGAACATCCGCTTCCACGGCGAGAACCTGCGGCTCAGCCGGAGCTTGACGTTCGCTGGCAAGCTTGCCGAAGCAAAACTTGTCGGGAGCGTCTGCTTCAATGGAACAAATCCTGAGGCTTGTCGGAGCAAACTGCTCCTCAGCATTCTTGGCGTTGATCTTGGGGACCTTCTTGGCGGCGGCTTCGGGAAGCTCTGCTGGAAAATAGTCACTAGAAATCAACTTCCTCTTCTTGCTCTGTCCAGTTGATGGCATAACAGACGGTTGAGTCAGCTTGAGCACAAAGATCCCTGGTTCCACAGGTAACTTGAGTGCTGCGCACTTTGACAGGCCTTCGGCAATGTCGTTTTGAGATCTTGGAACGTGTTCCATCTGTAGGCCGACAAAGTGCTCTTCTAGCTTTCTCACTTCATCAACGTAGGCTTCCGTCAACGGACTCTGATAACTCTTGTTAACTTGTCAGACGACGAGCTGCGAGTCACCCCTGACAACGAGCTTGTTGATCCCAAGGTCTGCCGCGATCCTGAGACCGGCAAGCAAACCTTCATACTCTGCAGTATTGTTTGTCGCTTGCTCCTTGGGAAAGTGCATCTGGACTACGTACTTGAGGTGCTCTCCGGTGGGCGCGACAAGCAGCACGCCAACACCGGCGCCTTGCAGCGAGAAGGCACCATCAAAGTACATCAACCACTCTTTGCTTGCTTCCTTGACGGGGATGCTCGTCTCTGGAATTTCTTCATCTGGTGTTGGCGTCCACTCTGCTATGAATTCTGCCAATGCTCTGCTTTGGATAGTTGAAGTGCTCTCAAACTTGAGGCCAAAGCTTGACAGTTCCAGTGCCCACTCAACAATCCTGCCTATTGCTTCTGGATTCTGCAGTATCCTCTTCAGCGGAAAGCGAGTGACAACTGTGATCTCATGTGCTTGGAAGTAATGGCGCCACTTTCTCGAGGCCATGAGAAGGCCGAAAAGCAATTTCTGCACACCAGAGTACCTTGAGCTAGCCCCCTGCAGAAGGGAGCTGACAAAGTAAACTGGGCGCTGCACCATTCCCTTCTTCTGTATCTCCTCACATGCCTGCGCAGATCCATCTTTGTCGGGACCAGAGCTTGTCGGGGAAGCCCCCTGCTTGTCGCTGGATGTGCTTGCCGCGGTTGCCGGCTCATCATCTGCCTCCCTCTCCGCTACTAACGCAGCACTAACCACTTGATTGGTTGCCGCCAGATATAGCAGCAACTTCTCTTGTGGCTTAGGTGCGACAAGTATTGGTGTCGTGGTATTTCTCACGGGGGGTGCTAGACGACATATGCCACACGGTGGCTTCGTGTGAGGGTAAGACTGCTGCCGGAATATCCAGGGACGGGTATGCGAGTAGCACGCACTAGTTTACCCAGCTTCGGAGCTCTCCGGAGAGATAATACTCCTACTGCTGCATGTCTGAGTGTATCTATCTGGGGTGTACATCGGGTAGTACAAAGTGCTCCTGGAGCTGTATCTGGGATCAGTGCCAAGTGCATCTGATCTGGTATATGCCTACGTGAGGCATGCTAGTGGCCGGCCATGCTCATGGCCGTGAGCATATATATGAGTGCTCATGCGTGAGTGTGTGTGAGTCCATCCTCTGGATGGATGGATGTGTGCCTTTATATTGGCATGGCTAGCTTACTTCCTAAGCTATGTAGTGGCATGGACAATTGGGCATGAGGGTATGGTGTGGGTGTCATGCTTGTCTCCTGGGTCACTTCATGAATAGTGCCCAGGAACAAGTGACACTGTACATGATGGCTGGGGTGACACATGAACAGTGCCGGGTACGGTCGTCACGTCGGGGTCGCGTCAGGCTGCAGTTGACTTCGGGCAGCCAGCCTGGTGGAGGAGTCGGCAGCCAGCAGTCGGCCTGGAGCGGCCGGGAAGTCGGCAGCCTGCAGTCGGCAGCCGGCAGTCGGCAGCCTGCAGTCGGCCTGGTGGTGCTGTCGGCAGCCTGCAGTCGGCCTGGTGGTGCAGTCGGCAGCCGGCCGTCTGCAGCCTGCAGTCGGCCTGGTGGTGTAGTCGGCAGCCTGAAGTCAGCAGCCGGCAGCCGGCCGGGTAGTTGGACTGAGGGGCTTTGCTAGCCCCGATGTCTTGAATTATTGTCTCGCCATCTTCGGGGTATCCGTGTCCAATTACTCCGACAGTAGCCCCCAAGCCTCCGGGCAACTTGGCAAAGTTGGGTGGAGGTTTTTATGCGAGTGTTCATGAAAATGATCATGAAAAAGACGAAGTTAGTCCACACAAATATATCAAATGTTCGCTTTTTAGCATTGCAAGTTTATGCGGAGGGTGCCGACTCGGTTTCGTCCGAGCCCCCTTAATCTTTTTCGTGTTCCCTCCGCTTTTTGGCTTGTGCTCTTGCTTGCCAGACAGCCGCTCTGCGGTTTGTGGCTGAGAGTGGGCCGCGAAGTGAAGTGTACAGTACTCAGAGTCTGGGAGCAGATTCAACCGAGTTGATACTTGTAAAGGAAACGGTTGGGTCGCTCGGAGCGTTTTTCTTCTCGGACGTTTTTCGCGTGGGTGGCCTTCAGCGTTCACTCTTGCTAGTTGGACAGCCGCTCTGCGGTCTGTGACTAAGAGTGGGCCTTTGGGACCGCGCACGGTACTAAGCCGTCTGCGGGAACTAACGTCTCAGGCCAAGCGGCCAGCCCCCGGGCCCACTCTGGCTGGCGCCGGGGCGAACATTGATGCTACTGTAATAAAATGCGGAGACAGCCCCCGAGATATGCGGTGCAAAAATATGCGGGTGATGAGCTCACGTTGATTTTCGTGTAGCCGAGGCGGAGTCTGCCTAAGACAGCCGGCGCGACTCGACGCTCGCGGAGTGCGCCGGCACACCTGCTAGGTGCGGCCTTCGGGTGCTTGAAGGGGACCACCGCCGGTCAGGCTCGACCGGCCAGGCGGCGAGGCGTCTTGCAACGCCCTTCTTCTTCTTCTTCTTCTTCTTATTTTTCTCTTCTGCCAGCTGCTGACAGCCGGACAAAATTCTTCTCTTGTCTGCAACCTTCGCGGGGGCGCGTCAGCGCACCCGCTGGGTGTAGCCCCCGAGATTCGGGCCGACTGCTGAGCAGTCGAGCCGGATCTTCCGGCAACTACCTTGTCTTATTCTTCGCGGGGGCGCGTCAGCGCACCCGCCGGGTGTAGCCCCCGAGATTCGGGTCGACTGCTGAGCAGTCGGACCGGATCTCCCGACAACTATTTTGTCATTTTTTTTCTTATAGCAGGCGAACGTATAAGCTGCTCTTTTTTTAGCAAGCCGGCAACAGGCAGTCGGCGGTTGACTTGGACAACCGGCCCTTTCTTTTCTCTTCTCTCTTCCTGTCCGACTCCACGCGGGGAGCCGGACCCTTCTTTCTTTTTTCTTTCTTCGATGGGGAGCCGGCCTTGACCTTTCTAGCCAGCCCGTACACGCGTAGCCGGCCTCCACCTCTTTTTTTTGGCGCAAGCCGGCCCCCTGACTCTTCTTTCTTTCAAACGGCCGGACAGCCGCGGAGCAGGGCGCGGGCGGCGACACGGAGCCGGACCCGGCCAGGCGCGGGGCCGGACGTGGTCGCGCGAGCTGGCGTCCGGGACGCCGAGGGTCGGCGGGCGAGAACCGCCAGTGGACGGGACGGAGGAGGGTCGGCTACCGGATGGAGACGGGCCCGGCGAGGCGGACGAAGCGTGCGACCCGGCCGGGTGCGTGCGAAGGCGGCCAGGCGGAGCCGGACCACGGGGAGCCCAAGACGGAGGCGGAGCACGTTGGCCGCGTGCGGACGCAGGGGCGGGTGCAAGAGGCGGCAGACGGGAAGCCGGCCCTGGCCGGGTTCGCGAAGGAGGCGGAGAGCCGCGAAGCCGGAGCCGGCAGGCAGCTGGGGCAGCGAGCCGGCGGCGCTGAGGTGGCCAGACGGAGCGGGGCGCGCGGAGCTGGGGCCGGCCACCGCGGGAGCAAGCCGGCCTGCGCGGGGAGTCGGCATCCGGCGACTCGGCCATGTCGGCAGGCGGGGCCCGTGCGCGAGGGCGCAGGGGAATCAGATGGAGGCATCGGAGACCAAGCGCCGCGCGATGCACGCGGGAGGAGCCGGACCCGGCGCAGGCCAGGTGGCGGAGCCGGCCCGGGAACCGCGGGAGCGTCGAAGAGGTGGAACGGGACCCGAAGCCGGACGGGGCTGACGCGGATGCCGGCCAGCGCTGGGCGGGGAGCCGGCGGGGGCGCGGCCGCGGGAGGCCTAGGGCTGGATGGCGACGCGGCCGAGCTCGGAGGAGGCCGGAGCTCGCGAGGCGCCCACGGGTGAGGCCGGCCAAGTACGGGATGACTGAGACGCGCGCGGTACGCCGACGGGTGGTCCGGGTGCAGGCGAAGGTGCCGCAGGCGGCCAGGGGCACAGCGACCCAGAGCCGGCTTGGCAGGCGGCAAGCCGGCGGGCGTGGGTGGCCGGCGCGGCAGGCAGGCCAGGGCCTGCAGGCGAGGACGCGGAGCCGCGCGCAGGCGGATGCGGGAGGCGGCGAGGCCGGTTCGCGGCGACCCGACGCGGGCGCGAGGCCTCGGAGGGCCACCGGGGCACAGCCGAGCGGACGAGGCCGGCGCCGCGGGGGAGGAGGCCACGGGGTGAGGTGCGGCGACGCCGTCCTGCGCTGGTGGAGCGGTGCGTGCAAGGGAGCAGAGCTGCAGCGTCGGGATGCTCGGGCCTGAACGCAGCGGATGGAGCCGCGCGGGCGGATGCGGCCGGCGGGGGCCGCGCAGCTGGAGCAGCATGCAGGCGCCACAGCAGACAAGCGAGTAGGAGGGTCAGAACGGAGGCGAGCGCTGAGCGCGTGCGCGGACGGAGAACAGCAGTGGGTCCGACTTGCATCTGGCTAGTGTATGGGTAGTGTCTGACTAATGCATAGCTGGTGTTTGGCCAATGGTTTGACTTGTATCTAGCTTGCTTGCATAGATGAGATATGGAGTGCCAAACGCGTACTTCGGCCGGAGCAAGGCACAACGCGGAGGGGAGCAGACACGAGCGACGCGGCACAGCGCGCGCATCGATGCGGCCGACCGAAGCGAGGCACCGCACGCGCGGCGCGTGCGCGGACGGATGGCCGGCGTCACAACGGTGATGATGACGAAGGCGGCGAGGACGATGACGAGGACGCGCCGTCCCGCGCGGCCGCTCCGGGGGCGGGTCGAAGTCGAGCCCCCGAGCGCTACCGGAGAGACGACGCGACGCCGCGGCGGTGATGGCGAAGATGGTCCCGCCCGGACTGCGAAACCAGCAGCAGTGCGGTAGCATAGTACCGCCGCACGGTGGGCGCCAAATGTCATGGTATTTCTCACGGGGGGTGCTAGACGACATATGCCACAAGGTGGCTTCGTGTGAGGGTAAGACTGCTGCCGGAATATCCAGGGACGGGTATGCGAGTAGCACGCGCTAGTTTACCCAGCTTCGGAGCTCTCCGGAGAGATAATACTCCTACTGCTGCATGTATGAGTGTATCTATCTGGGGTGTACATCGGGCAGTACAAAGTGCTCCTGGAGCTGTATCTGGGATCAGTGCCAAGTGCATCTGATCTGGTATATGCCTACGTGAGGCATGCTAGTGGCCGGCCATGCTCATGGCCGTGAGCATATGAGTGCTCATGCGTGAGTGTGTATGAGTCCATCCTCTGGATGGATGGATGTGTGCCTTTATATAGGCATGGCTAGCTTACTTCCTAAGCTATGTAGTGGCATGGACAAGTGGGCATGAGGGTATGGTGTTGGTGTCATGCTTGTCTCCTGGGTCACTTCATGAATAGTGCCCAGGAACAAGTGACACTGTACATGATGGCTGGGGTGACACATGAACAGTGCCGGGTACGGTCGTCACGTCGGGGTCGCGTCAGGCTGCAGTTGACTTCGGGCAGCCGGCCTGGTGGAGGAGTCGGCAGCCAGCAGTCGGCCTGGAGCGACCGGGAAGTCGGCAGCCTGCAGTCGGCAGCCGGCAGTCGGCAGCCTGCAGTCGGCCTGGTGGTGCAGTCGGCCTGGTGGTGCCGTCGGCAGCCTGCAGTCGGCCTGGTGGTGTAGTCGGCAGCCTGAAGTCAGCAGCCGGCAGCCGGCCGGGTAGTTGGACTGAGGGGATTTACTAGCCCCGATGTCTTGAATTATTGTCTCGCCATCTTCGGGGTATCCGTGTCCAATTACTCCGACAATTGGAGTGGAGGACAGGTATCTCTTCAAGTCCTGCAGCGCAGCCTCCGCTTCCGGAGTCCATTTCATTGGACCTGCCTTTTTCAATATTTTGAAAAACGGCAGGGCGCGGTCAGCAGACTTGGAGAAAAACCTGCTGAGAGCTGCCACGCAACCGGCAAGTTTTCGTACATCCTTGACGTGCTTTGGTGCTTCGATCTGCTCAATGGCCTTGATCTTCTCGGGATTGGCTTCAATTCCCCGCTGAGACACGAAGAACCCGAGAAGCTTGCCGGAAGGAACTCCAAACACACACTTCTCGGGGTTGAGCTTGAGGCTGATCTTGCGTAGATTTGCAAAAGTATCTTCTAAATCTTGAATCAGAGTTGCTTTATCCTTGCTCTTGACCACTATATCATCCATGTAGGCTTCCACATTTCTGTGTCTTTGTGGCTCAAAAGCGGTATGGACTACCCTTGCAAACGTTGAACCAGCATTCTTCAAACCAAAAGGCATCCGTATGAAACAGTACGTGCCACATGGAGTGATGAATGCGGTTTTCTCCTCATCCTCTTCTATCATGAAGATCTGATGGTATCCTGAGTATGCGTCAAGAAATGAAAGCAAATCACATCCTGCCGTGGAGTCAACAATCTGGTCAATGCGCGGCAAGGGAAATGGATCTTTGGGACAAGCTTTGTTAGCATCGGTAAAATCGATACAAAGCCTCCACTTCCCGTTTGCCTTGCGCACGACTACAGGATTGGACAACCACGTAGGATGGAGCACTCCTCTGACAAGGCCTGCTGCTTCCAACTTCTTGATTTCTTCTGCAATGAACGCTTGGCACTCCACTGCTTGCTTCCTGACTTTCTGCTTGACGGGCCGTGCGTGAGGATAGACGGCAAGGTGGTGCTCAATTACTTTCCTGGGAACACCGGGGATATCAGACGGTTGCCACGCAAACACGTCGACGTTCGCCCGCAGGAAAGCAATGAGCGCGCTTTCCTATTTAGGGTCGAGAGTGGCACTGATGGTGAAGGTACCACCAGTGCCGTCCTCCTTGGCGGACACCTTCTTGGTCGCTGGTGGAGCTGCCATTGTCTTCTTACACTTGCCGGTGGAGCTCGATGGTGCGTCCTCGACGGTAGCGCAGCACTCCGAAGAGGTGCACTTGCCGGAGTGGGCATCAGAACTCTTGCCAGACTTGGTCTTCTTCTTCCCCCTGGGAGCTTCAGCGCCAAATGCGTGATCCGTTGCGGCTGCTGCCTCCCAGTAGATCTTGTCGGCACAGATAAGAGCATCCTTCTTGTCGCCAGGGACAGAGATGACACTTATCGGGCCTGGCATCTTGAGCATGTTGTAAGCATAGTGAGAGGCCGCCATGAACTTGGCGAGCGCTGGACGGCCAAGAATTCCATTGTAAGGCAATGGAAAATCGACAACGTCAAAAGTGATCCTCTCAGTCCTGAAGTTCAGCTCGCTGCCAAATGTCACCGGCAGCGTGATCTTCCCCTTCGGCTTGCTCCTTCCCGGGTTGATTCCTTGGAATGTGCCGGTCTCTTCAAGCTCGCTGTCGGGGACCTGGAGTTTTCGGAGCACAGCGGAGGAAATCAGGTTCAAGCCGGCCCCGCCGTCAACTAACATCATGGTGACCTTGAGGTTGCGGATAGTTGGTGAAACCAACATCGGCAAGCACCCGACCGCAGTTGTGCGATCAGGGTGGTCCTCAATATCAAAGACGATAGGCATGCTGGACCATTTCAGAAGCTTGCGCGATTCGACGGGTGGTTCTGCCGCATTGACTTCCCGCACCCACTGCTTGAGTTGGTTGTGTGAAGTATGTAGAGAAGCACCGCCGTCAACGCACAAGACCTCTGTGGCTTTCTGAAACTCCTGCTCACTGGTCTCGTCATCATCTATTTCTTCTTCTTCGTCGTCATCTTCATCCTTGTGGCGGCCACGGGGAGGTCTGTCTCCTTGCCGCTGCTTGGCCTTGCCTCGGCGTCCTCCCCGGGCGGGGCGCTTCGTGCCGGATCCTCCAGCACCTCCTTGGGCCTTCTCCTTGTCGCGCCGCTCGTACTCGGCCTTTTGCAGCTCGACAAGCTGCTCGACTTTCTTGCAACTCTGGAGGTCATGGCCCTTGGTGGGTGGATCTTGCAGTACTGTTTGTTGGTGCCGTCCTGCTTGTCCGCGGCCGCCACAGCCTGGCAGTTGGTGCATGCGGCAACCTCCTTGCCGGAGTTACCAGCCTTGGCTGTCTTGGCGCCACCTTCGTTGCCGGACTGCTCAACAACTAGCACATCTTTGCCTTTCTTTTTTCTGTTGCTCCGCCACCGGCTCTTCGTTGCCGGGGCAGCATCTTCGCTGTCAGATCCTTCTGCTCCTGTGTTCTCTCCGGGGAGTCTCCTCCCTTCCTCAGCACGTGCACACTTGTCGGCCAAGGCATACACCTCATTGACGTCTCTTATCTTGCACATCGCCATCTCCTCCCGGATCCTGCGGTTACGCACGTTCTGATGACCGCGGCAAGGGCTCTCCTTCCTTCTGGGCGAGCAGATGAAGGTCACTTTCCTGGCCATGAGGTTTGTGGCCGCGTGTAAAGGCGCCGACAAACTGATGGCACAGGTCTGCCCAGGAGGATATGGAGTTGTCCGGAAAGTGCAGGAGCCAGGACCTGACGTTGGGTTTGAGCACCAGCGGGAAGTAGTTGGCAAGGATCTTGTCGTCCCGCCCCCAGCAGCTTGCACCGCAATGGTGTAGATGCTGAGGAACTCCGACGGATGCAACTTGCCGTCGTACTTCTCTGGTACGTCTGACTTGAAATTCTTCGTACTGGGCCACTGGACTTGCCACAGCTCACGAGTAAACGCAGGGCAACCTACCAAGTACGGCAGGTCGCCTAGTTCCCCTGGCGCATGCATGTCGACAGTGGGCCCAGCGCGCCGGTCTAATTGACGCCGCGCTTCTCTTCAGCGCTTGATGCGAGTACGAGCGTCTTCTTGCTGTCGTTCGTGAAGAATTTGGCGCTGATCGTGACGAGCTCGCGGATCTGATGACGCAGTGGAGTCGCTGTCATGGTGGACCCGACGAGTCAGCGATCTTGGCCTTCGGGGCGGAGAGTACACGGTGGTTGCACCCCCACCGGTCTTGTCGCCATCGGCTCGCACCTGGCTGACTTGTCGCGGCTGCGATGTAGTTGGTTGCCGTGGAGTGTCGCCGTTGGTGAAGCCGATGAGACTCTGAATGGTGGCCCTCCAGTCGTCGATCTTGTCCGGCATTGGAGGAAAGTCTAGGTGCAGTTGAGCTCGCGCCAAAGCTTCCGCTGGAGTGGCGGGCAGCGGTGGCGAACGGTGCAAGGAGCGGGATATGCTCGGACTTCTAACCATGTTAGAAGGAGCTAGATCCCGTCCAGGCGACCGTGCCTAGCTCGCGCCAGCATGTTGGCCTTGAGCATTCCAAGATCCGCCAGCTCGATTTGGGTCCAGCAAGCGTATGGTACCGTGAGTACCATGACGCTGCCGGTCCCGCACCTCCTGAGATGGGTGCGGTGCATCTACGGACGCCCTGTCGTCGTGGGAGCCGGCTACGCCGCCGATGGGTAGTGCAGCCTTGTCCTTGGACCTGGCGGCACCATGGGCTCCCTCGTCGACGCCCGTTCTTCCGCCGGCGTCTTCCCCACCAGCCGTTTGCTCCGGCGGTGGTGCATCTGTCGCGGGCAGATCTGCCGCCTCCGAAGCCTTCTTCTTCGGCGGCATGTCGATCAAGATGATGAAGATCTAGCTCGTGTGAACGCCGGATCAGGTTCACACAACCTCGACGCCCCCTACCTGGCGCGCCAAAGAAGTCGGGGAAACTGCCTCCACGAGCACCTATGGGGACGGAGCCCCTTTCGGTTCGGGGGGGGGGGGGGGAGGTCGCACGAAGAGCAGATCGAGGCGAGGCACACGAGCAGTTTACCCAGCTTCGGGCCGCATGGATGCGTAAAACCCTACTGCTGCATCTGTGGTTTATATTGTGTTCTTGCTCGGGAGCGCTGAGTGCTACAGTACACTCAAGTAGCTAACGAGACCGAGCGTGCTTCTGTTTGTCCTCCCCCCTCTACGTTGCGCGTGGGCCTCCTTTTATATGTTCAAGGGGTCACCGACAGGTGGCAACGTAGGCAAGGGCAAAAATGTAGAAGGTGCTGCGGTTGGTACAGCTACCTACACAGTGTATCATACCTAACCCTGACGGCAGGGGACAAGGGCATTAAATGCCTATCTACGTCGCCCAAACAGTGCATAAAAGCGACCGTCAGGGGCGCCACCGCTCGCCACGATGGCGATCTTGTCAGCGCCGCTTGCCACAATGCACCCCTGGCTGCACAGCCTCCCGCCACGTACGCCTGGAAGGGTCCTAGAGCGACACGTTGGTGGATGCGCCGGAGCGCGGGTACAGAGTGGTTGCTTGCCGCGGCAAGCGCCTTGCCGCGGTCGTTGTCTTGTCGCGTCCGGAAGCTTGTCGCTCGCCGGGCCTTGCCGGGTCGCGTGGCGCGTCGCGGCAAGTTCCTTGAGATGCCTTGGTTAGCCTTCCCGGCAAGCTCCTCTTGCTGGGGTCTTGTGCCTTGAGTGGCCTTCCCGGCAAGCTCCTCTTGCCGGGGCCTTGTCTCCTTGGCTTGAATACTTTGTTCTTGAATGGCTCCAAAGGAACCACGGAGGTCTTTGGCGGTCACCTGGCAAGCCTTGCCGCGGGGCGCTGCGACTGCCCGTGCACAAGTTCGGGATACTAGGGTACCCCTACTACAGTACACCGACAGTGCCTTTGTCTTCTGATGTTAGTGGATCTTGATATGTAAGCTCAATGTTAGCACACATTGTGCGTAAAAACAAAAATGGGCCGGGCCGGGTTGAATAAACGCTAACGGGCCGGACGAAGTGGGCCTGGAAACGGACTTTGTGGTTAAACAAAAAACATGAGTGGCCTGTAATTTTGATGGGCCGATGTGAATATTGAACAAGTAGAAATGGGTCAGCCCAAAACAAACGGGCCAACCAGGCTACGGTAAAATGGGCTAATAGGCCTGGCCTTACAAAAATAAATGGGCCACACCATATTGGGCCGAATGCTACATGGGCTTGCACGACGCCACGTCATACCCACGCTGGCGCTACGTCAGATCCACGTTGGCGCCACATCAGACCCACGTTGGCGCCACGTCAGACCCACGTTGGCGCCACATGGGACTCATCTTACTACACGTCATGTAAATCCATGACGGAAAGGTCCGTCACAGAGGATCGAGCCTTGGGCGGGCCGAACGGGCCTAGGGGCAGATCGATGACGGAGAAAGACTGTCGTGGATCATGACGGAAACCAAAATCCGTCAAGGATGAACGGGTTGGCAAATTATGACGCGATATACATGACGGATTGCAGGATCGTCACGCGAAGCCATGCTTGACGGTTTTTGTCACGTCTGTGACGGACATCGACGGTCACAGATTAACAACTTTCTTGTAGTGACACACATAATTTAGTTGCTGTTGATTACGTTACTAAGTGGGTAGAAGCTATTCAAACTAGTAGTGCTGATCATAACACTTCTATTAAAATGCTCAAAGAAGTTATTTTTCTAAGGTTTGGAGTCCCTAGATATTTAATGACTGATGGTGGTTCACATTTTATTCATGGCGCTTTCCGTAAAATGCTTGCTAAATATGACGTTAACATAGAATTGCATCTCCTTATCACCCGCAGTCTAGTGGTCAAGTAGAATTGAGTAATAGAGAACTCCAATTAATTTTGCAAAAGACTGTTAATAGATCTAGAAAGAATTGGTCCAAGAAAATCGATGATGCATTATGGGCCTATAAAACTGCATATAAAAATCCTATGGGTATGTCTCCGTATAAAATGGTATATGGAAAAGCATGTCACTTACCTCTCGATCTAGAACATAAGGCTTATTGGGCTATTAAAGAACTCAATTATGATTTCAAACTTGTCGGTGAGAAGAGGTTATTTGACATTAGCTCACTTGATGAACGGAGAACCCAAGCCTACGAAAATGCCAAGTTGTTTAAATAAAAAGTTAAAAGATGGCATGACAAAAGGATACAAAAGCGTGAGTTTAATGTAGGTGATTATGTATTGCTATACAACTCTCGTTTAAGATTTTTTGCAGGAAAACTTCTCTCTAAATGGGAAGGTCCTTACGTTATCGAGGAGGTCTATCATTCTGGTGCCATAAAAATCAACAACTTCGAAGGCACAAATCCGAAGGTGGTGAACGGTCAAAGAATTAAACATTATATCTCAGGTAATCCCATAAACGTTGAAACCAATGTTATCGAAACCGTAACCCCGGAGGAATACATAAGGGACACTTTCCGGAATGTTTCAGACTCTGAAAAGGAATAGGTATGTGGTACGGTAAGTAAACCGGCTCCAAAACAGTTCTAATGGCAACATTTCTCTGTTTTGGAATATTTAGAAAAATAGAAAATAAGAAGCAGTCTGGGAAGGACACGAGGCCTCCACGAGGTTGGAGGGCGTGCCCTACCCCCTGGGCGTGCCCCCCTACCTCGCGGGCACCTCGTGTGCTCTCCGGACTCTGCTTTCTTGCACGATACGTATTTTGTCGGTAAAAATTCATTATATAATCTCCCGAAGGTTTTTCTGACAGGTCTAGATCATCATGACGTCTCCAAGCGCCTCCAAGGACAAGTTCTTCGAGAAGGTCATCAACCCTTACCTCGCAGAGGTGCTGCAACACCCTCAAACCATTGAGATGCATGATGGGTTGCTTCACATCCACGATGTTGAGGGACCGAAGGGGGCTGGAAGCGTGGAGACGAGGCTCGAAGAAATGGAGCAACAAGTTTTCAAGTGCCAGGGGATGGGGAACGTGGACTCAACTCCAACCACATGATGATCGCAGAGTTCACCAACAACCACAAGCTGGATGCCCAGAACATTGGGGATACCATCTTCAAGCTTCACGAGAAGATCGAGCACCTCCAAGCCCAAATCTATCACCTGCAAAACCAAAAATGTGAGTATGAATATAGATTCAAGAGGACGAGTTTGGCTGCAGACTTGAGGATTCCGGAGACTCGATCATCCTTCTATGATGGTGAGCCTATGCCTTGGAAGATGGACGACAAGCCCACATCATCAACAACTCCACCACCTTCCTCATCAACAAAGGAGACATAATCACATGGGTATGGGCACTCCCCTTGGCAACTGCCAAGCTTAGGGGAGATGCCCCGGTATCGTATCACAACCACATCTCCTTTCTTTACCGTTTTTCTTAGTTCGATCCTTTTCGTAGTATCTTGATCTAGTAGAATAAAGTTTTGGTATGATCTAGTTTTGAGTTTTGCTTTATGATCCCTCTATGTAATCGAGTCCGTGAGCTATATGTAATAACGATTAGTGTTGAGTCAAGGGCTTGATTATCTTGCTATGATCTTGAGTGGATATAAGAAAAGAGAAAAGAATAAAAAGAAACAAAGAGATCATATTGATCTTATTGAGAGTAATGACTTCACATAGAAAGAGTATGATGATTAAAAATTGTTGGGAGTTGACAAACATAGCTTTGGTCATCGTAGCAATTAATAGGAGGTAATAAAGAAAGAGAGGTTTCACATACAAATATACTATCTTGGACATCTTTTATGGTTGGGAGCACTCAATAAATTATGACATGCTAAAGAGTTGATGTTGGACAAGGAAGACAACGTAATGGGTTATATTTTCTTATATCTAAGATAAAGTATATTGTCATGGATGATCCAACATGTTGAGCTTGCCTTTCCCCCTCATGCTAGCCAAATTTGTTGCATCAAAGTAGAGATACTACTTGTGCTTCCAAATACCCTTAAACCTGTTTTGCCATGAGAGTCCACCATACCTACCTATGGATTGAGTAAGATCCTTCAAGTAAGTTGTCATCGGTGCAAGCAATAAAAATTGTTCTCTAAATATGTATGATTGATTGGTGTGAAGGAAATAAGCTTTATACGATCTTGTGATGTGGAAGAAATAAAAGCGACGGACTGCATAATAAAGGTCCATATCACAAGTGGCAATATAAAGTGACGTTCTTTCGCATTAAGATTTTGTGCATTCAACCCTGAAAGCGCATGGAAACCTCCGCTTCCCTCTGCGAAGGGCCTATCTTTTACTATTATCTTCTACCTTATGCAAGAGTCATGGTGATCTTCACCTTTACTTTTTACATTTTATCCTTTGGCAAGCACAGGGTGTTGGAAAGATCCTGATATATATATCTAATTGGATGTAGTTAGCATGAACTATTATTGTTGACATTACCCTTGAGGTAAAAGGTTGGGAGGCGAAACTATAAGCCCCTATCTTTCTCTATGTCCGGTTAAAACATCGTAACCACAAGTATTGCGTGAGTGTTAGCAATTATGAAAGATTAAATGATAGTTGAGTATGTGGACTTGCTAGGAAGCTCTAACATAGACTCTTTCTGATGTTATGATAAACTGCAATTGCTTCAATGACTGAGATTATAGTTTGTTAGTTCTCAATAAAGTTTCTGATTCGTACTTTCCATTGTGAATAGATCATTACTTGAGCACAAGGAATCATATGACAATATCCATATATGTTGCTGTTATGAGAATAATCATTATGCCCTCATGTCCGTATTTTATTTTATCGACACCTCTACCTCTAAACATGTGGACATACTTATCGTTATCGGCTTCCGCTTGAGGACAAGCGAGGTCTAAGCTTGGGGGAGTTGATACGTCCATTTTGCATCATGCTTTTATATTGATATTTATTGCATTATGGGCTGTTATTACACATTATGTCACAATACTTATGCCTATTCTCTCTTATTTTACAAGGTTTACATAGGGAGGGAGAATGCCGGCAGCTGGAATTCTGCGCTGGAAAAGGAACAAATATTAGAGACCTATTCTACACAACTCCAAATGTCCTGAAACTCCACGAAAGTTATTTTTGGAAATAATAGAAAATACTGAGTGGAAGAAATATGTCAGGGGGGCCTCCACCTGTCCACGAGGGTGGGGGCGCGCCCTACCCCCTAGGCGTGCCCCCTGCCTCGTGGGCCCCCTGTTAGCCCTCCGGCGGCCATCTTCTGCTATATGAAGCCTTTCGTCCGAAGAAAAATCATAAGCAACCTTTCGGGACGAGACTCCGCCGCCACGAGGCGGAACCTTGGTGGAACTAATCTAGGGCTCCGGCAGAGCTGTTCTGCCGGGGACACTTCCCTTCGGGAGGGGGAAATCATCGCCATCGTCATCACCAATGCTCCTCTCATCGGGAGAGGGCAATCTCCATCAACACCTTCACCAGTACCATCTCATCTCAAACCCTAGTTCATCTCTTGTATCCAATTCTTGTCTCCAAGTCCGGGATTGGTACATGTAGGTTCCTAGTAGTGTTGATTACTCCTTGTAGTTGATGATAGTTGGTTTATTTGGTGGAAGATCATATGTTCAGATCCTTTATGCATATTAATACTCCTCTGATTATGAACATGAATATGCTTTGTGATTAGTTACGTTTGTTCCTGAGGAAATGGGACAAGTCTTGCTATTAGTAGTCATGTGAATTTGGTATTCGTTCGATATTTTGATGAGATGTATGTTGTCTATTCTCTAGTGGTGTTATGTGAACGTCGACTATATGACACTTCACCATTATTTGGGCCAAGAGGAAGGCATTGGGAAGTAATAAGTAGATGATGGGTTGCTAGAGTGAAAGAAGCTTAAACCCTAGTTTATGCGTTGCTTCGTAAGGGGCTGATTTGGATCCATATGTTTCATGCTATGGTTAGGTTTACCTTAATACTTTTGTTGTAGTTTCGGATGCTTGCAATAGATGTTAATCATAAGTGGGATGCTTGTCCAAGTAAGAACAACACCCAAGCACCGTTTCACCCACATATCAAATTATCAAAGTACCGAACGCGAATCATATGAACATGATGAAAACTAGCTTGACGATAATTCGCATGTGTCCTCGAGAGCGCGTTTCTCTATGTAAGAGTTTGTCCAGGCTTGTCCTTTGCTACAAAAAGAATTGGGCCACCTTGCTGCACTTTATTTACTTTTGTTACTTGTTGCTCATTACAATTTATCCTATCACAAAACGATCTGTTACCTATAATTTTAGTGCTTGCAGAGAATACCTTGCTGAAAACCGCTTATCATTTCCTTCTGCTCCTCGTTGGGTTCGACACTCTTACTTATCGAAAGGACTACGATAGATCCCCTATACTCGTGGGTCATCAGCATCCGGGCCAGGCCCGGTGCTGGATGCCAGCCACGGTGGGTAGGAGGGAGGGAAGGGGGAGGGCTCGATGAGGTGAGGCGTCGGGGGCGCTGCCGGTTGCCGGGGGGGACGCGGTCACGACTGAGATTCAAGATAGTCCTGTAGGATGTTTTCTACCATATATAGAGTAAATTTGGAGAAAGTGAGATCAATCGGCCGGCCTATCAATCAATAATAAACCAACTAGTTAACTGATCAGTCCGTAATGAAGACTTTCAACTCGGAGCATGATGAGGTGAATGTTGGTCCGGGCGAATCTGCGGGAAAGATCCCCATTGAAGGGAAGAAGCAAGCAGGGCACCTAAATCCTCACAACCATAAGCAGAGTAGCACACAAACTATACTAATAAATTCCCCACTCGATTAAAAAATAAGAGCAACCACTCTCTACCAGGCCATGCAAGCAACGACGACGCAGAATCACTATACTCCGGCGAGAATTGCAGCAAAGATGAGCTCGGCAATGAAACATCTCCAACATATCTATAATTTTCGATTGTTCCATGTATTATATTATATTTCTTGGATGTTTTACAATCATTTTATAGCAAATTTATATCATTTTTAGGAGTAACCTATTGAGATAGTGCCCAGTGTCAGTTGCTAGTTTTTGCTTGTTTTTTACATCGCAGAAAATCAATACCAAATGGATTCCAAACACGGCGAAACTTTTTGGAGAATTTTTCTAGACCAGAAGGAACAACTTGGGCCAAAGAAATACTAGAGAGGTGCCCCGAGGGGGGCACAACCCACCTGGGTGCGCCTGTGAGCCTAGGTGTACCCTGGTGGGTTGTGCCCTCCTTGGTGGCCTCCCGCAACGCCTCTTCGCCTAATAAATACCTAAATATTACAAAAACCCTAGGGGAGTCACACAATTACAGCCGCCTCAAGTTCTAGAACCACGAGATCCAATCTAAACACCATCACGGAGGGGTTCATCATCCTCATTGGTGCCTATCCGATGATGCGTGACTAGTTCATTGTAGACCTACGGGTCCGTAGGCAGTAGCTAGATGGCTACCTCTCTCTCTTTTGATTCTCAATACAATAGTCTCTTGGAGATATATTTGATGTAACTCTTTTTGCGGTGTTTTTGTTGCGATCCAATGAACTTTGAGTTTATGATCAGATCTATTTGATCTAGTCGTCTCGTGCCTTTGTTTCTTCTTCCCTACGAAGTGCGGTCAGGGGCGTCGGGCTGCGGCTTCCCGTGCACAAGTAAAGGGGTGCAAAAATGGACCCCTACTTTTGTACACCAACACCATCATATGCGGCACCTCCAACCACTAGGGGGTAGTCGTTACCCTAGGCCCCAAGCACCCACCTCCTTTGGCTCCCCGCGACCTGCTCCACGACCGTTGCGGAAACCTACAACACCTGTCCACCACGCGCCCGCGGGAGAGGATCGTCACCGCCAACACGTTGCCACCAGGCAGGCACTACCGCCGCCACGCGGCAACTTCCCCCGCCCAGAAGCCATTTAGGAAGCCGCCAGTCCCAGACCTAGCCACCCTACAGCCCGTACCATCCACATGGTGAGATATATACCTCGTCGTCCTGGGCACACACCAACCACCACCACTGCCACATTGCCCACTACACTAGCCGACGGCCATGGCGGAGCCATACGCCCATGACCCTCATCGCCTTCGGCCCATACGCATATGAAACACTAGCACTAGATCCCTCTGGATCTGGTCGAGGACGGCCCGCACACAACCACCCAAGAAAAATGATGTCGCAGCCGCCGCACCACACCTGAGCTAAATAGCACCGATGTGGCGCCGCCAAACGAAGACGTCGCCACATTGTATTGTAGATGCACACAGCATCACCATATTCAACAACAAGGCAAATAGAAACCAGATCATGCAATAATATCACGAAAGCTTGTGCTGTCGCATCACCACCAACATTACGTCGCGGGGCTTGCAGAATCCGAAAAGGTTCACCACAACCTATTTACCATACATAAGTCTTATTTATAACAACCACTTAACCTTTTTGGTTCTTGACACAACACTTGTCACTCAAACAAAAACGATTCTCTGTCAGGGACTGGGTAAACCGAAGATGGAAGACACACATCCTATATACTTGCACACCATCACTTATTCACCGTTGCGACGAGGAACCGCACCGCATGGGACAGTCATATGTTTTGCTATTCACCACTCAACTAGAACAGAGGCACTAGTTATAGAACCATAAGGTTGGTAAGGAAGGCCGCACAAAATTCGAAGAAGAGGAGTTGAGGTCCAGTAACTCTGTGCATATCTAGGAGGTACTTCACATCCCTGGTCTTGTAATGCTATAGAAAAAATAAATTAAAGTTAGAACCAAATAGACAGTATATACAGTACCATGCCGTCGAATTGTAATTTCTAACAGCAACACTATGCAACTTTAAAACATGGGAAGTTATTTCTACCAACATGCATCCGCTAGTCGACAATAGTTGTTGGCAATAGCAGACACATGCAGGACATAATAATGGTTACTTGGTAACAATCATGTATCATATATATTGGCTCCAGCAAAATCGTTATTTTATCTAGTGATGCCACAGTGAAGGCGATATTGAGTAGAAAATCCCTTTTTTTGTTATTGCAAAAAATACTTTAGTAGTAGAAGGTGTTGTAGACCAGAATTTCAAACTTGATCACAACAGGTAGCCTCCTATTAACATCACCATTATTCATGATGGTAGAGTCATCAAAAAAGTTGTGGTTGGCATCTAAGAAAATATCATGACTTGAGGAAACCCAGAGCACCACCTGCATTTCATGTTGTAGTCCACATTCTTCTTCCAATGGACATTTAATTCCATAAGTGCCTTTAGAACCTCAATCAATATCGCGCAAGGTTGAGCTCGAGACTGCTGGATAAGTGATGCATTAGCTCAATAGCTGAACGTGCAAAACAAAGCAAATTAAAGTGGACAGTTTGCAAGACATGGAGCCCAAGAGGCCATTTTCTTTCAACACGGTAATATGGCCGCAAGCCACTGCCTTGAGAATCATGACTTCCTGGTAGATCATTCCTGGTACCTGCGCTTGCTGATTCCGATAGAGTAAACTGATTAAAAATCATATCCTAGAGAAGCATCAATTCATAAAGTTAATAGTGCTTAAACCTTTAGCGCATTAAATTGGTCACAGATAATGCAAATGTGGACTAACCATTTATTGTTGATAGTCAAACCCCAAATAGCCACTAGTTGCCCGGAAGCGATTGTCCAAGAGCATGTAATATGCAACAGTTTCTTGGAAACATATAGTATAAAGTCATTTATGAAAACTGAAAGGAATGAAGCACTGATTTTTTTGAATATACCCCATTTTTCAGCCTATTGCACAACGATTCACACACATGATCTTTATCATATCCCAGATTGGCAACATCTTGAAGTATATCTTCGTCAATCTTCTGAAATGAACATCTAGCAAATCAGCATATCATTTTCATAGAAACGACATTTGAAAGTTCAATAATAAACACTTTTTTTGATAAATAAAGAGCAGCATTGCATGGAGACTTGACGTGATAGCTTTCTGAAACCAGGGGCACAACTATGACCATTGATTTCTATTATATTTTCTTTGCAAATATTACATTTATATTATACCCATAAGGGAGAGCATTTCACGACAAAAGTATTGTTCTTAATTTTCCTATCATCCATCCAAAATCCTGTATATAATAGTGGATAAAGGCTGAAAAGTTTTACTGTGCAGATATGATATTCGCTTGAAATGTGAAATAGATGGGGTACCATTTTGGCTTGATGTCCTGTGTTTGGTGGAGGCTCTACCAGGTAGCGAGGAAGGCGATTCTGAAACCATGGGTGGTCTCGAATTTCACGGATTGTGATTCTCTTTATGGGATCAACAATAAGCATTCTTGGGATAAATCCATTGCAAGATGAGATAAAAGATTTGGAAGGATATAGAAATCTCCCTGGAACACCAAATAAGGGGGAGTAAAATCTCCAGAAAAAAGGAATTCTAAAGTCCAACTAATCTACATGAATTTGTTGATTTCTAGAAGAAAAAAAGGTAAACACTTGTCAGATCCAGCTTAATCTACAAATGTTCTGTCACACCTTTATCTTATCAAACAGTTTCGGAATGTTGTCATCATCGAATGGAACAACACTACAAAGAAAAGCGTAAAATACCACCCCACAGCTCCAAACATCAACCTCACGTCCAGCGTACAATTCACCTGAGATAATCTATGCAAAAACACTCATTAAACCTATTAACCCAGACGATGCGTGAGAAGAAGCATGAGGATTGAATGAGGAACATTTCCAGGCATTAGGTGGAGATTTCAAGTACCATATAGAATGCGAGGAAATTAGTGGGATGTTCAATATATTTCTCCCTCAAACCCACATACTCAAAGATCTGGACCATGCATTCAAAAGATTTGTAGTACATTGCAAATAACATGGCAGATTAATTTATTAACTATAAAGGTGTCACACAATGCTCCACTCCTGCAAAAGTATGCCTGAAAGAGTGAAGGTACCAACAAAATCACTCTACTCGACATTCAAATCAACAGGGGGAGAAGTATGGCAAGAACACATCGTGATTTGGCTTCTCGCAAGCGAGGATATCAAGACCCTGAATTAGTAAATGCACGTCAACTTCATGTTGACAGAAACCTAATGGGATGTATAAACCCAATTGATGGGCAACCTCAGTGCACACAATGACTCAGACATCGGAATACCTAACTCAATTGATTGGAAAATCGCGAGCAGTCATCATGCGAACGATATTTCAGTCAGCTATATGTTGATATACAAATTTAGGAGAAACATGTAACCAAAAGTCTACAATCTTAGACATACATTTCTCAATCAGATGGCAGAAAACATTCAAATGATTCAGATCCAAATACCATGGCCATGGCAAAGTGTGAACAACACTTGGACTGAACTCAAGCAAAGTGTGAACCACACCTGCTAGATGATTCGATGAGCTTCATAGTCCTGTAACTACCCTTTCTCAACAATGTAGCCCAATACCTCACTATTCTTGCAATATTCCATCACAACATGTATAACCCTAGGGGTCTCAACCTAAACCCGGATGATAGGGGCGTGATTGAAGTCAATGAACAAACTCAATATCTTGATTTCTCTATTTGCTGGAAACAACATATGAGAAAAAAATAGAAGTAAAGTGTTAGATATTGAGTGTGAAGAAATTGGAGATGCAAATTCTACTAACTCGCAGCAACAACACAAGGTGAACTTTCTTCTTAACCAAAGCTGAATGTATTCTAACCTAATATACATTATCTTGACTAATTGATTAAGCGGGAATCAGGAACACACCCACAAGTAGGCCAGCACTCTGAAAGCAGATAACTCGAAATCATGAACAAGCAAGTTAAATGTATCCTACACTATTGTACAAGCAGAAGGAGGCATACCTTTCTCTTCCATTTCCATAGTTTTCATTTTACTATGGTTCAGAATCTTTATAACAACTTTGTGTCCTGTAAGCTTATGCTCTGCAATCATCACTTTTCCAAATGTGCCCCCACCTAATGTTTTGCCTAGATTGTAGCTCTTCCATGCTTCAGAACATCCACCTCCACTGGTGTTCCCATCCGTTTTCACTATTCCAAAACAAGAGAAACAATATATGTGATTCCGTAAATAGTTTTATAGTTCAGACACAAGTTAGTCGAAACTGGCGAAACTTGAGTTATGCTGAGTATATTGATCATGAATAACATGAAATACTTACAACATATCACTTCTTAGAGACCGGCCTTGAGTTTGAAATTTGTGGGCTGGTCATAAATGACCACTATGGGACATGACTGGCCAGGGAAAGTGTGGTTCAATTAAAGGTCAACGAAATCGGTGAAGTTTTGTTCTCAAATAGGGAGAGGCAAAGCATATTCGCTCGCTAAAGTATGGTTCACTAAGATGATCGACAACCAAAAAGTACTATCTTGTACGGATCGAATAGGATCATAATATATTACCATAAAAATGCTTGCATGCGCAGCACGAATGACTATAATCCTTTCCTGATATGCAATGTATCAAGTCTAACAAGGATGGTTGGGATAACAACCACTAATAATGCTCCCTCGTACTTTGGATGCCCAACCATGGTGCGAAGACACATATGACACATACTAGAATCCTAGCTAGCGGGTTAACACGCAAAGTATTCGTAAAAAGGTTCACATATTAATACCATGACTAGGCATATATATGTGTGTGTGGTAAACATGGAAGAGACATATAAGAATTTAGTCATGCAACAATGAATGAACTAACACATGAATCTACTACTTGTACTACTCAATAACGATTCACACAAGAATTACACGTATGGCTATATCATCATCAGAATCAGAATCACTCGATCACTCTGTAGGATCTTTTACTGAAAAGGGGTTTCCCCCCTTTGTATTACAAAGAAACCAACACCGATCACATAGAAATTGCTGGTGCGACTAGCACAACAGGCCCAAAAGAAAAGACAAAGAAGAAGAAACAAATGACAACAACGGCAATTCGACAAAGCACACAAGACCTACCACCGCTGCGCCCTTCGGAATCGACCCACCACAGACCAAGGCTCTGATCTGCCGCGTACCAAGCAGCACCTCCAAGAAGGTATGCAACACCGACGACGCTGTTACATGGACGTGTCCTAGGGTTTCCCCGGCACGTGGGAGGGTGTGGGGGATGGATACCTCTGACACCCTCCAGGAAGGGATGGCGGCACCCGCAGGGTCACCACATCGGAGCCAGAAGAGCCAACAAGGGATTTCTCCCACACTCCAGACCCCACTGCCCAACCAGGCCAGTACCAACCAGCCACCTCGCTTGCTAAATGCGCACGTGTGACGTGTCGGCCGCTCGCTCACATTAAGAAAAGATATATCGGCATGTTATTTGGAATGAACATAAGTCAGGTTGCATGTACAAGGAACTAGAGCCAAAAAAGTATACGGAGGTCAAGTCCCTTCCATGTGTCCCAAACACATGTTGCGTATATCGGTGTCGCATTGACATGTCAACTTTAAGAACATCGTAGTGTACACACTATAGGAGTTTGTGGTGGAAAGTGAGGAAGGAATCAAAGAGTTGCATCACAAGGACAAAAAGGAGGAAGAAAGTTATTGCTAGTTATATTGCATAGATATAGTTGCTATTTTATATGTGGAGATTTGGAACTTTTATAGATCTATTGTCTAAATGATGTGGTTGGTAGTTTGAGAAGGCAATAAACTATTACTATATCTGTTCTCACTCTATTTTTCCATTTAGACGATAAAGTTGTTTGAGTAAATTATTGTTTTATGAAAATTGTTGTTCCCGTTAACTCTAGTAACTTCAGAATGTCCACCTCCTCTGGTGTTCCCGTCCATTTTCACTATGCCAAAATGAGAGATACAATATATGTGATTCAGTAAACAGTTTTCTAGTTCAGCCACAAGTTGATCGAAACTGGCGAAACACGACTTGCGCTAATTATACTGTTCATGAGTAACATGAAATATTTACAGCCTGTCACTTATTAGAGACCGGTGTTGAGTGTAAAATGAGTGGGCTGGCCATAAATGACTGGCCAGGGCAAGAGTGGTTCAATTAAAGGTTAACCAAATGGGTGAAGTTTCCTTCCCAACCAGGGAGAGGCAAAGTATATTCGATCGCTGAAGTATGGTTTAGTGGGTAACCAACTAGTACTATCTTGAACGGGTGGAGTAGGATCATAATATATTGCCATAATCATACTTGCACATGCAACATGAATGACTATAGTTATTTCACCATATGCAATGTATCACGTCTTGTAAGGATGGCTGAGATAACAACCACTGATAATGCTCCTCGTAATTTGGATGCTCGGCTTTGGTACGAAGACACAGAGAATACGTACTAGCCAGGGCTAAATTGGTCCCGCAAAGAATCCTGGCCAGGGCCAAATCAGGCCCGCAAAGCCCCGTCGGCCATGCTGCAGCAGGGCAGCATCAGCGCCGCCATCATCCATCCGCCGATCGCCGCTCCCCACTGTCTGCCCAATCAAACCCAGATAGGGCCCGAAGGGCCCACATCTGAGCTGAACGGGCGTCACTAGATCACGCCGCCGCATCACCCTACCTCCAACGGCGGCGCTGCCCCCCAGTAGATCGCCCACCATAACGCCAAAGAGCCCCGCCGCCGTCTATGAGCAACCCACGGCGCCGCACCGCCCCGCACCCAGCGTTACCTAACAGGGGAATGGCCGGTGGGCATCCTGGCCAGGCCCGATGCTGGACGCCAGCCATGGTGGCTAGGAGGGAGCGAAGGGGGAGGGCTCAACAAGGAGGCGTCGGGAGCACGACCGGTTGCCAGGGGGACGCGGTCACGACTGAGATTCAAGATAGTCCTGTAGGATGTTTTCTACCATATATTGAGTAAATTTGGAGAAAGTGAAATCGATCGGCCGGCCTATCAATCAATAATAAACCAACTAGTTAACTGATCAGTCAGTAATGGAGACTCTCAACTCGGAGCAAGATGAGGTGAATGTTGGTCCGGCCGGATGTGCGGGAAAGATCCCCATTGGAGGGAAGAACAAGCAGGGCACCTAAATACACACAACCATAAGCAGAGCAGCACACAAACTGGACTAATAAATTCCCCACTCGATCAAAAAATAAGAGCACACACTGTCTACCAGGCCATGCAAGCAATGACCATGCGGAATCACTGTACTCCTGCGAGAATTGCCGCAAATATGAGCTGGGAGATAATACGTCTCCACCATCTCTATAATTTTCGATTGTTCCATGTTGTTATATTATCATTCTTGGATGTTTTACAATCATTTTATAGCAACTTTATATCATTTTTAGGAGTAACCTATTGAGATAGTGCCCAGTGTCAGTTGCTAGTTTTTGCTTGTTTTTTATATCGCAGAAAATCAATGCCAAATGGATTCCAAACACGGCGAAACTTTTTGGAGAATTTTTCTGGACCAGAAGGAACAACTTGGGCCAAAGAAATACCAGAGAGGTGCCCCGAGGGGGGCACAACCCACCTGGGTGCACCTGTGAGCCTAGGTGCACCCTGGTGGATTATGCCCTCCTCGGTGGCCTCCCGCAACTCCTCTTCGCCCGATAAATACCCAAATATTCCAAAAACCCTAGGGGAGTCGACGAAACACAATTACAGCCGCCGCAAGTTCCAGAACCACGAGATCCAATCTAGACACCATCATAGAGGGGTTCATCATCCTCATTGGTGCCTATCTGACGCTGCGTGAGTAGTTCATTGTAGACCTACGGGTCCGTAGGAAGTAGCTAGATGGCTACCTCTCTCTCTTTTGATTCTCAATACAATAGCCTCTTGGAGATCTATTTGATGTAATTTCTTTTGCGGTGTTTTTGTTGCGATCCGATGAACTTTGAGTTTATGATCAGAACTATTTTATCCATGAAAGTTATTTGAGTTTTGATCTCTTATATGCATGATTATTTAGATCTTCGTATTTCTTCTTCGAATCTTTGGTTTAGTGAGGCTGACTAGATTGATTTTTCTTGTCATGGGAAGAGGTGCTTTGTGATGGGTTCAGTCGTGTGTTGTTCTCTCCGAGTGACAGAAGGGCCAGCAAGATACGTGTTGATCATTGCCATTAAGGATAACAAGATTGGGTCTATTCCTGCATGAATAGATCTTGTCTACATCATGTCATCATTCTTATTGCATTACTCTGTTTCTCCATGAACTTAATTCACTAGATGCATGCTGGATAGCGGCCGGTTTGTGGAGTAATAGTAGTCAATGCAGGCAGGAGACGGTCTACTAATCTTGGACGTGATGCCTATATATTGATCATTGCCTGGATATCATCATCATTATTTGAGGTTCTATCAGTTTCCCAACAGTAATTTGTTTACCACCGTGTGCTATTTCTTGCGAGAAGCCACTAGTGAAATCTATGGCCCTCGGGTCTATTCTCTATCAATTTTGCTTTTCGGTCTATTATTTACCTTTGAGATCTATTTTTATTTGCTTTTATTTTCAGATCTATTATTCCAAAAACCCAAAAATTCTTTGCTGCAGATTTTATTTGCATCTTTTATTTGGGATCAATTTATCCAATCTATCAAAATTTTATCTCGTCAACTTTACAATTTCCTACGCCGTTATCCGTAACAGGGATTGACAACCCCTCATAAGCGTCGGGTTGCAAGTATTTGTTCTTTGTGTGCAGGTACCGTTTACATAGTTGCTTTGTTCTCCTACTGGATTGATACCATCGTTTCATAACTGAGGGAAATACCTACCGTAGCTGTGATGCATCATCGCTTCCTCTTTGGGAAAATACCAACATAAGGCGATTTCCCTAATTACGTGGAGTCCTGGCTAAATCCCGTGGATGGGGGTAGCCGATGAGACCGCCGACCCAGTGGAGCGGAGGTGGACTCAAATTGAGAGATCTTTTGGGGTCGATCGACTGGTCGTTCTCCCTCCAACGGGGGCTTTAGGCATTATTAGGCGACAGAGAGCTTCTTATGCGGGGGAGGCATAACCGGGAAAAGGGAAAGGTGAGCGTCAGCATCAGCATCACGCTTGCCTAAGTGCGCACATGTGACGTACTAGCCGCTTACTCACATTAAGAAAAGATATTTTGGCATGTTATCAGGAATGAACATGAGTCATGCATGTTGCATGTACAAGGAACTAGAGCCAAAAATGTATACCAAGGTCAAGTCCCTTCCATGTGTCCCAAGCACAAGTTGCGTATATCGGTGTCGCATTGAGATGTCAACTTTAACAACAGGTGGTGTACACACTATATGATTTTGTGGTGGAATGTGAGGAAAGTTTCAAAGAATTGCATCACAAGGACAAAAACGAGGAACAAAGTAATTGCTAGTTATATTGCATAGATATAGTTGCTATTTTATAAGGGGATTTGGAAATTTTATTCATCTATTGTCTAAATGATGTGGTTGGTAGTTAGAGAAGGTAATAATTTTATTTGCAAAAAAAGAGAAGGTAATAAATTATTACTATATCTTTTCTTGTTATATTTTTTCATTTACACGATAAAGCTGGTTGAGGAAAGTATTGTTTTATGAAAAGTTTTGTTCCCATTAACTTCAAAATGCCCACCTCCTCTGGTGTTTCCATCCATTTTCACTGTGCCAAAAAAGAGAAACAATACATGTGATTCAGTAAACATTTTTATAGTTCAGACACAAGTTGATCGAAACTGGCGAAACACGAGTTACGCCCAATATAATGATCATGAATAACATGAACTATTTACAACATGTCACTTCTTAGAGACCGGCGTTGAGTGTGAAATGAGTGAGCTGGCCATAAATGACTGGCCAGGGCAGGTGTGGCTCAATTAAAGGTCAATGAAATGGGTGAAGTTTCGTTCTCAGCTAGGGAGAGGCAAAGCGTATTCGATCGATGAAGTATGGTTCAGTGGGCATTTAAGAAGTAATATCTTGTACAGATCGAGTAGGATCATAAAATATTGCCATCAAAATGTTTGCACGCGCGGCATGAATCACTATAGTCCTTTCCTCATGTGCAATGCATCAGGTCTGGTAAGGATGGTTGAGACAACAACCACTGATAATGCTCCCTCGTACTTTGGATGTCGGGCCTTCGTGCGAAGACACATATGAAACATACTAGCCAGGGCTAAATCGGGGCCGCAAAGAATCCTAGTCAGAGCTAAATCGGGCCTGCAAAGCCTCATCGGCCACGCTGCAGCGGGGTAGCACCATTGCCGCTAGCATCTACCCTTTGATCTCCACTCCCTAGACTTTCGGAAGCCATGTCTACGAGCCTACCCGCCGTTGACCCACTCAAACCCAGACGGGGAAAGAAGGGCCCACATCTGGGCCTAGCAGGCGCCACCAGCTTGCGGCACCGCATCACCCCACCGCCAACAGCAGCACCGCCCCCTGTAGATCGCCCACCACAATGCCGAAGAGCCCCCCACCCCCGCCGCCTAGAAGCACCCCACCGCCTCGTGCCAGCGCGACCCGAACGGGGAATGGCCAGTGGCCGCTCGGGTCAGGCCCGGCGCCGGACTCCACCCGTGGTGGCAAGGAGGGAGGGAAGGGGGAGGGCTCAAGGAGGAGGCATCGGGGGTGCAGCGGATCGCTCGCGTGGGCGAAGCGTTCGCAACTGAGATTAAAGATAGTCCTATATAGGATGTTTTCTACCATATATAGTGTAAATTTGGATAAATTGAGATCAATCGGCCTACCTATATATCAATAATAAACCAACTAGATTACCGATCAGTCAGTAATCAAGACTTTCAACTCGAAGCATGATGAGGTGAATGTTTTGTCCGGGCAGATCTGCAGCAAAGATCCTTGTTGAAGGGAAGAAGCAAGCAGGGCGCCTAAATCCCCACAGCCATAAGCAGTGCAGCACACAAACTGGACTAATAAATTCCCCACTCGAATAAATTTTTTAAGAGCACGCACTCTCTACTAGGCCATTGAAACAACGACGACGCAGAATCACTAAACTCCGGTGAGAATTGCAGAATAGATGAGTTGGGCGATTGCCTTAATTACCCGGAGTCCTAGCCAAATCCAGTGGACAGAGGGAGGCGATGAGAGCGCCGACCTAGTGGAGCGGAGGCGGCCTCGAATTGAGAGTGCTTTTGGGGTCGATCGGCTGGTCGTTCTCCCTCCGACGGGGGCTTTAGGCTTTATTAGATGACATAGAGCTGCTTAGGTGGGGGCCGTAACCGGGGAAAGGGAAAGGTGAGTGTGAGCATCACCCCGCACTTGCCTAACTGCGCACGTGTGACATGTCAGCCGCTCGCTCACATTAAGAAAAGATATATTGGCATGTTATTAGGAATGAACATAAGTCAGGTTGCATGTACAAGGAACTAGAGCAAAAAAAGTATACCGAGGTCAAGTCGTTGCCATGTGTCCCAAACACAAGTTGTGTATATTGCTGTCGCATTGACAAGTCAACTTTAACAACATTTAGTGTACACACTATAGGATTTTGTGGTGGAAAGTGAGGAAGGTTTCAAAGAGTTGCATCACAAGAACCAAAAAGGAGGAAGAAAGTAATTGCTACTTATATTGCATAGATATAGTTGCAATTTTATATGTGGAGATTTGGAAATTTTATTGATCTATTGTCTAAATGATGTGGTTGGTAGTTTGAGAAGGTAATAAACTATTACTATATATATTCTCTTTATATATTTTCATTTACACGATAAAGCTGGTTGAGGAAAGTATTGTTTTATGGAAAGAGTTTTTCTCATTAACTTCAGTTACTTTAGAATGTCCACCTCCTCTCATGTTCTCATCCATTTTCACTATGCCAAGAAACAATGTATGTGATTCAGTAAACAGTTTTATAGTTTAGACACAAGTTGATCCAAACAGGGAAAACACGAGTTATGCTGAATATACTGGTCATGAATAACATGGAATATTTACAGTGTGTCACTTTTTAGAGACCGGTGTTGTGTGTGAAATGAGTGAGCTCGCCATAAATGACTCGCTAGGGCAAGTCTGGTTCAATTAAAGGTCAACGAAATGGGTGAAGTTCCCTTCTCAACTAGGGAGAGGCAAAGCATATTCCATCACTAAAGTATGGATCAGTGGGCAACCAATAACAACTATCTTGTATGGATCGAGTAGGATCATGATATATTACCATAAAAATGCTTGCACGTGCAACACGAATGACTATTGATAGAAGGATTGATGGCTCGCCTTGTCATCAAAGACAATATCACTTCTGGAAGGAGCCTAACTTTAGGATAGGTCCTCCAGCTCGGCGGTTTCACCGTGGGCACCCACACGCCCATCAAGCCGACGGCGCCCCCCGCGATCGCCAAACATCACCTCCGCATCGGTCTCGAACACTCCGAGAAGATGGATCCAGCGGATGTCTCATCCTTAAATGAGCTGCTACATCACATCGCCGCCTTGGGGATTTTAACGGATTATGATCAGATCGGGATCAAACCCGATCAGAGGGAAATTAATTCCCCGCCGATGACCCACCTGGAAGCGGTCGTCGAGGAACGAGAGAAAAACTCTTCCTCCCCTAAGTTAAAGACTTGCTATGTTCAGATCTCCAAACCCCTCGAGCCAGATACCCTCCCTCGGTATGAGACTCCACGACCTCCGAGCTCTGGGTCGGACATAGGGTCCGGAAATCACATGGATCTTCCTGGACCCTAACTAGTGACCTCGGAGATTTCACAAGCTTCGAATTCAATCCTGGGTCGGGATTCGGGTTTAGCCCAGCCACCCACCACAATCAATACTCTCCAAGTAACTCAGGCCTTCTAGACATATGTGACCTAATGTATTTACGGCAGCAACCTCAGGAAACGGTCCATCACTTCTGGGCCAGAATCCTACTTGTCAAAAACAAGATTAAAGATTGCTGCGATGACGATGCACTTAGTACGGAAGTACTGCGCGAGGGAAAGCACATGGAAGGCTCAGAAAACCCGGTTGGAACCCGCTGCCTTTAAGTAATACACTGCCCGGGCAAAACGGACACACCTTTAAAGAGCATCCGATCACACGCCCGTTGGCAAGAAAAACAAACCTTTCACGGGATATAGGCCCATTCTCGATGCATTCCTCGACAATACCTGGCCGGTACATGCGACGCCAAGCACCGAACGAACTCATAGCCTTCGGGCATGTTGGATACTCCGGCAAGTGGCTAAAAGCGGGGAGGCTATCCTCACCATCGCTACTCGAGAGAAGCATTCTCCGGAGGATGACGATCTTAACATATTTACGGTCTTTGAGACATTCTCTTGAAATAATCGGCACAAAAGGGCACTCCGCGACCTCGCCGAAATGAGCCAAGTAACCACAATGAGCCCATGGAACGACACGGAAATAACTTTCACCGTCGATGATGAACCAAGGCCCGATCAGTCCGAGCACCCACTGCCTTGGTCTTAAACCCAATTGTGGACGGCTTCCGACTTACCAAAGTGCTCATGGATGGCGGAAGTGGACTTAACCTCATTGAGGGAGTCCTGGATTAGGGGGTGTTCGGATAGCCGGACTCCAGGACTATGAAGATACCAAGTTGAAGACTTCGTCCCGTATCCGGAAGGATCTTTTCTTTGCGTGGAAGGCAAGCTAGGTGTGCGGATATTCAAGATCTCCTACCATTGTAAACGACTCTGTGTAACCCTAACCCTATCCGGTGTCTATATAAACTGGAGGGTTGTAGTCCGTAGGACAACCATCATCATACACAATTATACCATAGGCTAGCTTCTAGGGTTTAGCCTCCTTGATCTCGTGGTAGATGTACTCTTGGACTACCCGTATCATCAATATTAATCTAGCAGGAGTAGGGTTTTACCTCCATCGAGAGGGCCCGAACCTGGGTAAAATAAAGTGTCCCTTGTCTCCTGTTACCATCCGACCTTGACGCTCAGTTCGGTACCCCCTACCCGAGATCCGCCGGTTTTGACACCGACATTGGTGCTTTCATTGAGAGTTCCTCTGTGTCGTCGCTTTTAGGCCCGATGGCTCCTTTGATGATCAACAACGATGAAGTCCAGGGTGAGGCTTTCCTCCCCGGACAGATCTTCGTCTTCGGCGGCTTCGCTCTGCGGGCCAATTCGCTTGGTCATCTGGAGCAGATCGAAAGCTACGCCCCTGGCCATCAAGTCAGGTTTGGAAGCTTAAACTACACGGCGGATATCCGCGGAGATTTAATCTTCGACGGATTCGAGCCACAGCCAAGCGCGCCGCACTGTTTCTAGGGGCATGATATAGCTCTGCCTCCGAACAGTACCCTGGAGGCCGCACACGCTCCGGCCTCGATCCTCGACTCGGAGCCTGCTGCGTACTCTGAGGATGAACGGTTGGACGTCACCTCGGGGGCTGCGATCTCAAAGGTGATCGAGCCGAACGCTAGCCCCGTACTCTGCACGGCCCAGGACTCCAAGGAGCCGGACACTTCTCCGAACTCCGAGCCTTCCGCGCTCCCGCCGATCGAATCTGATTGGGCGCCTGTAATGGAGTTCACCGCCGCGGACATCTTTCAGTGCTCACCTTTCGGTGGTATTCTGAATTCTCTCAAGTCTCTCTCTTTATCAGGAGAGCCCAGGCCAGACTATGGCTTGCGAGGTTGGGATTCGGACGACGAAGAAATTCAAAGCCCACCCACCACCCACTTAATAGCCATTGTCGATGATTTAACCGACATGCTTGACTTCGATGGTATAGACAACGAAGGCGGAGACGAATTGGAACCAGCACCTATAGGGCACTGGGCCTCCACCCCACCTAACGATGTATTCATGGTGGATACCCCTAAAGGAAACGACAACGAGGAAAAAGGGGGCGAAAAAAGAGGTAAAACCTCCGAAAAGCAGTCAAAACGGCGACGTAAACGCCGAGCCAAGCCCCGCCTCGATCAAAACCCAGCCCTAGAGCAGGATGAGCCGGTAGACGACGAGCTTGCCTCAGAACAGCCGTCCGAACAGGGCAACACGGATAGAGAGGACGGACAGCCCTCTCCCGGCCATAACAGAACTCCAGACGATCTCACGCCGGATAAAACCACGGAGCAGAAGAATCTCCACGAAAGGCTCGTTGCCACGACACGTAGCCTGAAAAAGCAGAAGCGAAAGCTGAAGACGGCGGAGGATGCACTCAAAACAAGATGGAGCAAAGTAATCAAGACCGCAGACAAATACGGCGACAGCCGCCGCACCAAAAGCTATCCGACAACAAAACTACTGCCCGGATTCGACCAGGAGGCCACACGGTCGGATAGACGACCCCACGGCCACTATAAAAGGGCAAGCGGCGCCGCATTTAATGCGGCATGCGACCCAATCAAAGACTCGCACCATGGCCCAGCCAGGTCTATTTACGGGCGAAGAAAGCAAACTTTCACAAGCAATGCAAAAAATCCACCATCAGAATCCGGCACACCCAAATACAGGGGCGCCGCACACCCCCTATGTTTCACCGATGAGGTCCTGGAATATGAATTTCCAGAGGGATTTAAACCCGTCAACATAGAGGCATACGATGGAACAACAGACCCAGGAGTCTAGATCGAGGATTCTATCCTCCACATACATATGGCTAGAGGAGACGATCTCCACGCCACAAAATATTTACCCCTTAAGCTTAAAGGGCCAGCCAGGAACTGGCTTAAAAGCCTTCCCGAAAACACAATTGGAAGCTGGGAAGAGCTCGAGGATGCTTTTCGAGAAAACTTTCAAGGGACCTATGTTCGTCCCCTGGATGCAGACGATCTCAGTCACATAACTCAGCAGCCCGGAGAATCAGCTCGGCAGTTCTGGAACAGATTCCTCACTAAAAAGAATCAAATAGTGGATTGTCCGGACGCCGAACCCCTAGCGGCTTTCAGGCATAATGTCCGAGACGAATGGCTCGCCAGACACCTCGGCCAGGAAAAGCCAAGAACAATGGCCGCACTCACAAACCTCATGACCCGATTTTGCGCAGGATTGGACAGCTGGTTGGCACGATGCAGCCCAAGCGACCCAAGTACATCAGAAATCAGAGATGGAAACGGAAAACCGCGGCGAAATTAGGACCGCCGCCGAATCAAAGGCAAAAGTCCAAAGAGCACGGCAGACAACGCCGGATTCAAAAGCTCACGGCAAAATCATACAAAACCACCCCTTCAAGATAATAGGGATGATCCGTCCAGCTTAAACAGAATCATGGACAAAATATGTCAGATACACAGTACTCCTGGGAAGCCTGCCAATCATACCCACAGAGACTGTTGGGTTTTTAAACAATCCGGACAGCTTAACGCCGAACACAAGGGGCTCAATACACCAAGTGAAGAAGAGGACAAACCCCAAAGGCAGAACACCAGGAAACAAAAGAACTTCCCTCAAGAAGTCAAAACAGTGAACTCACTTCACGTAACAAAACGTGTGGCACCCATAAATGTACGCACAATCAAACCTACCCCTCAGGAGTCCCGCCACTGGTCACTAAAACCAATCATTTTTTATCAGCTAGATTATTCTAGAAATATCAAACACGCAGGCCGGACTGCCCTGATACTGGATCCAATAATCGATGGATTCCAGTTTACCAATGTCCTTATGGACGGCGGCTGTGGACTAAACCTGATATATCAGGATACAATCCACCGCATGGGCATAAACCCAGCAAGAATCCGCCACAGCAAAACCTCCTTTCAAGGGGTAACACCAGGCCCGGACACCCATTGCATGGGCTTTCTCCGGCTTACAGTCATCTTTGGCTCTGCCAATAACTTTCGTCGCGAAAAGCTGACCTTCCATGTAGTCCCGTTTTCAAGTCGCTATCAAGCACATTCGCTCGCTTTAACGCAATACCGCATTATGCATCCCTCACGCTAAAGATGCCCGGTCCTCGAGGCATCATCTCTTTAAAGGGAACACACTAAAATATGCCTCCTCCAAAAGGAGGATTGCGCGGCCGCTTAAACAGCCGCACAATAAAGTGGCCACGCCAGCCAAAGGACTTTTTTATAAGTCATTACAGGCCACGGACCCGGACTCAACGAGTCCGGCACAAGTCGATCATTAACGCGGGCTTAGTACGCCATATACCCCCATACCAGGGGCTGTACGCAGAGACAATTAAACTCTACCTTATATATCCTTTACTTTGTATTTTGTTTATTATACTTTTGTTCCGCACGACCCATTCTTCAATTTAGTTCCTCTCTTTTTACAGATGAACGTCGTGCGGCGCCCGTCCAGGACACGGCACAGCGGAGACACAGGCGCAGACGTGCAGTAGGGACCCGTCCTAAAGGATTCTTTTTAGATTAAGACCCTGCGTAAACCTTTTTTACCGTCTTTTGCTGCTATACATCCCCTGGTTTTTTCTTTTCTGCTATAACCAAGGAGGAGGCTGGCATTTTGGCATGTGGCCATGCCAGAAATCTTTCTCGTACCTGGACACTAAGGGCTCTTTTATTTTGTTTAAGGGTGTTGTTTCACACGCACTCACAAAGACCGAACACCTTAGGGAGTGTTCGGCGTCGCGAGTTTTGGCAATATATGCATCAGCTCCGAATCATGATTTTGGTCACATGTTGGGTTGCCCGGCTCCTGAGTTCGGCTACCTTACGTTCCTCTCTATCGGCTAAGGTAGCACCAGGAGAACTACTGCGATTGTGCCCCGGTTCGGCCAGGTGAGCACCTTAGTAGAGAAAGCCGAAAACCGACTGTCATGATGTAGCGAGAGACTGGTCGCCACTCGATGACTCATAGGGATTTATCGAATTCCTCCGCCTTGACGAAGGGCTGTTTCCCGGTCAGGCACGTACGCGCTCCGAACTCGTACAAAGCGCAGTCGCCACTAAAGGGCTACCTAAGGAGTCCCACTGTCAAGCTCCTATGGCTAAGTGAAAGTGTTAAAGCATTATAGTCCGGTTGCCTAGCCTGCCGCGCTATCACCTCCTTTGTAGGACCAAGACGTTGGGTTAAGTGTGAAAATGAATCTTCTGCGCGCACCCCCGCACTATGTGCGTGGGGGCTGAAGCCAACGACTGCAATCTTTCAGAATTTATATATTAAAACGGCCGCACAGGAGGTGTCCTTAATACTTGAAGGCACAAGTCTAAAAAATGCCACTAAAAGTCATCAAAATACTGATTTATGATTACATATGCTATATAGCATCCTTCGAGCACTGCGTCTCTATTACGCGAGCGCCTTCGAGGACTTCCTCAAAATAATGCTCGGCAGGTATTCGGCTTTTATCCGAATCCCGGGATTCAACAATGGTGGGCTCCATATCTGCCCAGTATGTCTTGACACCGGCAAGAGCCAGCCGAGCGCCCTCAACGCACGCTGACCTCTTCATAGCATCGACATGTGGCACCACGTCTAGCAATTGCTGCACCAAGCTGAAATAACTCTTCGGCTTCGTTCTCCCCGGCACAGACGATCCATGACGTACTTCATGGCGAGTCCGGACAACCTATTCAGCTCGGCCCATTGGGCCAGGCGATCGTCCACTGCCAGTGGATGCTCGGGATTGACGAATTGAGACCAAAAGAGCTTCTCCACTTCATGATCCTTTTTATCTCGAAAGTGTTCCGTCGCATCAGTGGCACTAGCCGCCAAATCCAGATAGGTGTCCTCTATACTCCACATCCGGTTTAACGGGTCAAACTTCAGATCACAAAATTTTCTCCGCAGCGAGAAGGGCTTTCCATCCGCAATCTGTCCGGCCTGACCGCCGCTCTCATTATAGAGCGGGTGTCCTTGGCGTCAGCAACAGCCTTCTCCAAGCTCGTTTGCTTCGCCTGATCTTCTTCTTCAAGAAGCTTACAACGGTCAGTAGCGCTCTTTAACTTTACGGCCATATCAGCCATCTCATCCTTGCTTCGGCAATGGGCAGCCTATTCGGCTTTCAGCTCTTCAAGGGCTTTTACGGCAGCCGCATCACTTTTTCTGGCTTGTTCCTTCGCTCAGGCGAGTTCGGCCCTAAGACCTTCCACGGCGGCCGCACCATCTGCATCAAGCATACACACGGTAAGATATTGACATAAAGCTCCTCTTACTACCAATCGCCCAATCATTTTAAGTACCTTGAGCATCATCAAGCCGCTTGTTAACAAGCACGATGTCGGCTTCTGCCTCATCAAGTTGTTGCTTCAGTTCACCAAATTCTCGAGTCCGGCTTGACTCCGGACAATCAGCCACCTACACATAAAGGTGCCACTTAAAGGACCTGGGATTAAGATCCTCTGCGCGCCGTACATCTTTACGACCCACAGAGTCTCAGGGGCTACTATCTACACAGGGCGCATTTTATTTATGCGCAATTAATTCAAATATACGTTATTTAAAACATACCTCAAGGCCTGCCACTAAACTCTTGACGGCCTCGTGCAGCCCGCTTTCTGCGGATGAAATCTTTTCAATCACCGTGCTCATTAACGCACGGTGCTCCTCTGAGACAGAGGCTCGCCTCAGCAGAGTGTTTAGCTCCTCCGACCGAACACCAGACGGTGTCGGACTCATCCCATGGCCTTCCTCAAAGACCGGACACGGAGAACCTTGGGGGGCAGCACCATCCGCCCTCTGCGGATCCGGAGAAATCCCCCGCGATGACACTTCGGCGTCGCCCGCCTTGCTAGGCGATACAGAAGGAGGAGGCGTTCTGCTCTCCATCATCTCCAGAAGAAGATCCCCCGAGGATGAGTTCTGCTGAGAAGGGCTGAGGTCCGAACTACAAAATAAGGTTTCGGTTAAAACTTCTCAGATATAAATCGAGGATTTCTCTTAAAAGAAAAACTCTTCCTCTACTCACGGCTCGCTGGAGAGCTGGTCCTTTTTAGGGTTTAGTTCGGCCGAGGGGCTCCCCGGCGTACGGTCCTCTGACAAGGATTCTTTCCCCCGCTTCGAGACTACGGTCTCCGGGTCATCAGAGGCGGCCCTTTTCTTTCCCTTAGGAGAGGAATTATCGATTCCCCCCTTCGGGAGGGCCTCTTTTGAAGAGGCCACGGTTTCCTTGTCCTCCCCCTTATTTCACTCCAAAGGTACTTCCTCCAGCATCCTGACTAGCACGGGATCCAGTCTGGTCTCGGGAAGGGGAGCCGGACACCTGATCAGCTTCGCCTTCGCTATCCACTCCTGCATAAAAGGAGAAGCGCTGTTAAAAGCAAATTAATTATGTGGATAGAAGGTCCGGTCGCAAGGTCACCTACTTGAGTATCCGGGCGATTGCGGCTTAAACCAGCATCCTCGGTCAAACTTCTTGTGATCCGAAGAACAGTTTATACATCTCCATAGGCATCACGCCCATAAAATTCTGGAGAGATCGTGGTCCCTCCGGATTGAATTCCCACAAGCGAAGGGGGCGACGTTGGCCGGGCAGTGTCCGGCGAATCAGCATGACTTGTGTCACCTTGACCAGGTCGAAATCTCCCTTCAAGAGATCCTTAATGCGGCCCTGCAGCAGAGGAACGTCTTTGGGCAAGCCCCGATCTAACCCCGTGTTGATCCACGATGCTAACCGTGGTGGGGGACCCGAGCGAAAGGACGGAGGTGGCACCCACGCGGTGCCCCGAGGAGCGGTGATGTAGAACCACTCCTGTTGCCATAAGCCGAGCTCCTCTTGAAAAGCGCCCTCGGGCCATGGAGCGTCGGCATTTCTTTTTATAACAGCACCTCCGCACTCTGCGTGGCGCACCTCGATTATCTTCAATTCTACTTTGAAGGTCTTGAGCCACAATCCGAAGTGAGGGGTAACACGGAGGAACGCTTCGCACACAACTATGAACGAGGAGATATGGAGGATGGACTCCGGAGCTAGATCGTGGAATTCCAGCCCGTAATAAAACATCAGCCCCCACACAAAGGGATCCATTGGGAAGCCTAACCCCTGAAGGAAGTGAGATATAAACACGACGCTCTCACCGGGCTGAGGGCTAGGGATCACCTGTCCTTGAATAGGCAACCTATGCGGAATCTCGCTGGTCAGGAACCTAGCTTCCCTCAACCTCGAAACGTCCTCCTCTGTAACGGAGGAGGGCATCCATCGACCTTGAAGGTCAGAGCTGGACATTGTTGAAGATCCAGTGCGCTCGGAATCTGGAAGCTTAGGGTGTTGGAACTCGAGGCGACGGGCGAACTCGTTTTGAGAGTAAAAGAGGGGGGAACAGGGTCTTGGTATCTTTATAAGAGGCAGAATATCAAGCGCCCTCCCCGTAACCGTCTTGGACTAGCCTTTAATTAAGGCAAGACGTGCTAACAGGCACGGTTGGGTTACCCACGTCCATATTAATGAGAATCTCGCTAAAGGGGGGCACATGATCTCTGCTTCGACAAGACGTGCCAAGGAAACCGCCTCGCCAAACGAGCTGAGGTGGAACAATGAAGACAATTTATGTAGAAGGTTTGGCCGCAGTGTTATGACGCACTACGGGATACGTCGGCACATTTGATTTGTGTTAATATTATTCTCTGTATGGCAATATGTGGAAACTTGTTTTGCAGAGCCGGACACTATACTTGGTGTTTTCAATCTTTTTGAAGAACTTGGAGGAGGAACCCGCCTTGCAATGCCGAAGACAATTTGCGCGCCGGACTCGTCGTCATTGAAGCCTGGTTCAGGGGCTACTGAGGGAGTCCTGGATTAAGGGGTGTTCGGGTAGCCGGACTATACCTTCGCCGGACTCCTGGACTATGAAGATACAAGACTGAAGACTTCGTCCTGTGTCCGGATGGGACTTTCCCTGGCGTGGAAGGCAAGCTAGGCGATGCGGAAGTGGACTTAACCTCATTGAGGGAGTCCTGGATTAGGGGGTGTTCGGATAGCCGGACTCCAGGACTATGAAGATACCAAGTTGAAGACTTCGTCCCGTATCCGGAAGGATCTTTTCTTGGCGTGGAAGGCAAGCTAGGTGTGAGGATATTCAAGATCTCCTACCATTGTAACCGACTCTGTGTAACCCTAACCCTATCCGGTCTCTATATAAACCGGAGGGTTGTAGTCCGTAGGACAACCATCATCATACACAATCATACCATAGGCTAGCTTCTAGGGTTTAGCCTCCTTGATCTCGTGGTAGATCTACTGTTGTACTACCCGTATCATCAATATTAATCTAGCAGGAGTAGGGTTTTACCTCCATCGAGAGGGCCCGAACCTGGGTAAAATAAAGTGTCCCTTGTCTCCTGTTACCATCCGACCTTGACGCACAGTTCGGGACCCCCTACCCGAGATCCGCCGGTTTTGACACCGACACTCATCTACGAGGACACGCTCGACAAAATGCATATTGATAGAGCACACATCGAATAAAGCAGTACCACCTTTCGAGGCATCATCCCTAGCCGAGAAGCACGATGTTCGGGGAAAATCAAACTTAATGTAGTATTCGGCACGCCTGAGAATTACATGTCTGAAGAGTTACTCTTCCATGTAGCTCCCTTCAATAGCGGATATCACGCCCTTTTGGGACGGGACGCCTTCTCACGCTTCCAAGCCATACCCCATTATGGGTACATGAAGCTTAAAATGCCGGGGCCCAATGGAATAATCACAGTTACAAGTGATCCGGATATAGCACTCCGTGCCGAAAACAAAACCACATCCTTGGCCCTTAAGGCACTATCCGAAGCCCTTGCAGCCGAAGAACTAACCACCCTGCGTTCCACGGTGGACAAGGATGATGTGATTCTCGATAAGAGACCTAAATCCACCTCTTTCAAACTAGTCAAACAAATGCTCCGGTGATTTTTCGAACCCAAACGACAAGCAATGGGGGAGGAGCTAGCCAAACTACTCAAAGCCGGGTTCATCAGAGAAATCAAGCACCCGGATTGGTTAGCCAACTTGTTCATGGCGCCATTGCCCCGCAATGGGGAGGAACTAACCACCCTTTCCCATTGCACCGCATTGACCAGATTATTGATGCGACCATGGGACATGACTCATTGTGTTTCCTAGACGCTTACTCCGGATACCATCTAATTAAGATGAAGGAGTCCGACCAGGCTGCAACGACGTTTATTACCATGTGCATGCCTTTCTGTTTCAACACTATGCCTTTCAGGCTTAAAAACGCCGGTGCCACTTACCAACGCATGATTCAAACATGTTTGGAAAAGAAAATTGGGAAGACAGTGGAAGCATATGTGGATGAAGTGGTCATCAAGACTAAACATGTCGAATCATTGGTGGACGATCTCTGCCTCACATTTGACAACCTCCGAACATATGACATACGACTCAATCCGAAAAATGTGTCTTCGGTGTTCCAGCCGGAAAGCTACTAGGGTTCATCGTCTCCAATAAAGGAATTGAAGGAAAACCAGCCAAAATCCAAGCCTTGTACAGTTCCAACAGACTTAAAGCAGGTTCAAAAAATAGTAGGGTGCGTGGCAGCGTTGAGCCGCTGCATCTCCAGATTAGGAGAAAAAGAATTACCACTTTATAGACTGCTTAGACGCACAAACAACTTCGAGTCGACAGATGTGGCTACAGCCAGAATGGAAGAAATAAAAACCTTATTGGCAGGCAACCCAATCCTAGCCGCCCCAAGTGTTGGCGAGCCTATGTTGCTTTACATATCCACAACTCACCAGGTAGTGAGCGCCGTACTCATCTTCGAGCGAGGGGAAGAGGGACATAAATTCCTCATCCCGAAGCCAGTGTATTACGTATCGGAGGTCCTTACACCATGCAAATCCCTATACCCGCACTACCAAAAGGTAGCTTACGCGGTCTTTATGGCATCCCGAAAACTCCAGCACTATTTTCAAGAGTGTTCGAGCACGATGGCATCCGAAGTACCACTCAATGTCATTATAAACAATAGGGACGCCACCGGCCGCATAGCTAAATGGGCCATTGAGCTCTTACCATTTGAAATAACATACAAGCTGCACCCAGCTATTAAATATCAGGTGTTGGCCGACTTCGTCGTCGAGTGAGCGGAAACCGAGCTCCCTAAAGTGTACAGTTCAAACTCCAACTGGATCATGTACTTGGACGACCCCAAAATGCTAGCCGGACTGGGGCTGGTGTCATCTTGACATCCCCAATGGGGGACACAGTCTGCCAAGTGCTACAAATCATGTATACGGACTCCAATAACGCACCCGAATACGAGGCACTTCTAAATGGTCTCCAAATGGCTGTCTCCATGGGCATACAACGCCTAGAGGTGCGCGGTGATTCAAACCTCACAATATCCCAGATAAATGGAGAGTTCGATGCAAAAGATCCAAAAATGGCGGCGTACCGAAACACTGTATTAAAAATATCGGCCTGGTTCGAGGGGATTGTGTTTCATCACATTGCTCGAGATAGTAACCAGGTAGCGGACATCCTTGCTCGAATGGACGCCAGGCGAACCCGTCCCGCCTAATACCTTTGTGGAAAGGCTCTTTAAGACATCTGTGGTATGGCAGGACAAGAGCGAAAATACCAGTCCGGACCTGATCACGACCCCTGCAGCCGAACACAATACAGATATCATCGGGGGTTCAGATACCGAGATAACAGTCTCTGCTCACGAAATCATGGCCGTTATTGCTCCGTCAACCGAACCCTTCCTGGCCTACCTTAATAGGCAGGAGCTTCCTGATGATCAAAATGAGGCCCGTCGCATAGTCCGATGTTCTAAAGCCTATAAAGTGCATGGAGGTGAACTATACAAGAAAAGCACTACTGTAGTCCTCCAAAGGTGCATCTCCGGAGAGGAGGGACAACAACTCTTGGCTGAAATACATGCTGGTCTAGGCGGCCATCACGCTGTAACTCGGGCCATCGTAAGCAAGGCCTTCTAGACAGGTTTCTTTTGGCCAACGGCCCGAGCAGATGCACAAACCCTTGTGCAACGCTGCATGGGATGTCAGCTTTTCGCCAATCAAAGTCATATGTCTCCCACTGCCTTAAGAACAATCCCCATCATTTGGCCTTCCGCAATCTGGGGGCTGGACATGGTCGGACCCCTTAAAGGGGGAAGCCACAAGAAGAAATATTTACTGGTTATGGTGGATAAATTCACTAAGTGGATAGAAGCCAAACCAGTAAAAATGGCTGAAGCAGGGCCAGTGATCGACTTTATATCCGGCGTGGTACACTATTATGGCATCCCGTAGAGCATCATTACAGATAATGGCTCCAATTTTACAGCCGATGAGGTGAAAAACTGGTCTGCTAACTTGGGCATTAAGCTCGATTATGCATCCGTCTAGCACCCTCAAACAAATGGTCATGTTGAACGGGCCAATGGACTGATAATGAGTGGCATTAAACCCAGACTAGTGCACTCCCTACGAGAGTCAGATAAGCACTAGGTAGAGGAACTCGATTCCGTACTCTGGGGGCTGCGGACTACGCCTAATCGAAATACCGGATACACACCTTTTTTCATGGTGTACAATGCAGAAGTTGTCTTGCCCTGCGACATTATTCATGACCCACCTCGAGTGTGCATGTATGAAGAGAGAGAAGCCGAGCTCGATTGGCAGGATGACCTAGATGGCCTTGAAGAGGAGCATGGTATTGCACGAGCCCGTTCCGTAATTTATCAACAACAGGCCAGGCGATACCAAAGTAGAGAAGTGAGGGCCAAGACTTATAATGTGGGCGAACTTGTTTTGCGCCTCCTAGAGAAGAAGAAGGATAAGCTCAACCCACGATGGGAGGGCCCCTTCATCATAGATGAAGTTCTCACAGGAGGAGCCTACCGCCTTCGTAATGCATCGGATAATCGCCTTGAGCCGAATCCATGGAACGCTGCTTGTCTCCGACGATTCTATGGATAGTTCAGCCGCATCCTTTTTACTTTTTTTAGTTTCCTTTTTTCTCCTCTTCTTTTTTAGTTTTTCCCTTTTTTACACATCCAAGGGTATGTTTCAATCTTCCAAACTGTTAGGGGTACACATCTTTAAATGTATACACCCCACTATGATTGGGGGCTTCTTTAACGAAGCTTATTACTAAAAGCTTGTGGCTTACATTGTCTATGTCGTTTGTTATATACACCTTTTGCCATTATATGCACCTCTATGACTTCAGTTTTTGCCAAGCTGGGTTGCCTCGCTCCTGTGTTTATACCTTACGTTCCCAATTGTTTGACTAGGGCGTAAAGGGAGCACCTCTGCGATTGCTACAACTGGGTAATCCGGACCTGTACCTCTGCGATAGCGTTCTTCAGAGAATAATTGATCGGCAAGCAGCGACAGATTGTTTACGTTTTTCTAACTCTTCAAAACAAATAGGGGATAGGCACCTCGTAATTCGGATCAAAGCCTAGGCATGCGTAATTAAGCATGCCAACCCAAGGAAAGAAACCCCTAACGGAACTATTTTCCTTAAAAGATGTTTCTTACGTTAAAAATGTAATATAACATAACTCCTCGAATTTTTTTGTATGTTTGACCAACATGACTGGATTGCCTGGTTTCCAGACATATTTGACGTTTCTTACATTCCAATTCGGTATCCAGAAATACTCCACCTTCCTGGTTTGGAGGTTGAAGCCGAAAGTTTGCGATGACAATTCTTGACATGTTCGGTTGGAGATAAGTTCGATGATAAAAGTACATCGATACATTGAATTGAACGCCTACTCTTTATCTATGCCATCTGTAAGACTGTCTAAATTACAGTCTTCTTGCGAATATTTTGCAGCTACCATCACTTGGTCATATACCAAGTTCACGGGAATCTCTTTTCCATCGGGTCCCTGAGGTCCAACTCTGGCCATATGATTCGGATCGAGTCCGGTGTAACGCGTTTTGACTATCGCCCACTCCTCTCGTGCACCTTCCCGGCATGTGAACGCCTTCCATAGCTCAAAACGATGTTGGGCACCTTTGAATAGGTTCGCCAACCCCTCCATACTTTCTGAAGGGGCATCGGATGGCCATAAGGCCTTAGCCATACTTCTCATTGCTTTTCGGGCCCGCTCATGCACCACAGACAACTCCTTAAGCATGTCGCCTCGAAATCCGGATACTTCCTCTTCAGGCCGACCGGTTAACAGACCTACAACAACAGAGTTGTGACAATCTGAATTATGGGATACTATGAGACCTTTGGATGGTTCAAAAGGTCCTACCAAATAAGCCGCCTTTCAACTTATTATTCTCTTATTGCGCAACCGATAACCGAGCCTTTAAGCTCCTTATTTCTTTGGCTTGCTTATCCTTTTCGTCCCCGAGTTTGTTCTGCCGATCAGTGGTCATTGTGGCTTCTTTCATCTCTGCAAGCTTTGTGGTGACGGCATTCAGCTTTGTCTGGTTTATTTTCAGTTCCTGGGGTAGAGCATTGTTCTTCTCCATGAGAACATGTAGGTCATAACAATCCTTAAATCGGTTGGCCTAACTGCTGCAAGTCTCGGGGACTATGGGCATATATATAATAAATTTGCACAACCTATTACCTGCATATCCTTTGAAAACAGTTGAGTAACTCCAGAAAGTCCATCCCAGGCGGCTCGGATATATGCATCCACCGAGCTAAGGGCGGTAAATGTCTGCTCAGAAAAAATTGGAGCGCGCATGGCCTCTCTTAGTCGGCGATGGTTTATCACACTCTCCACCTTAGAATTCATGACGGATACATCATCCGAATCCTCATGAGGTGGCGGATTTGGCACTGTATCATCTCTCGTCCTGGTTGACGAGCCCGGGGCCGGATTAGCTGATACTCGACTGGTAGGGTGTTTTCCCACAGTTTGCCAATCGAGGCCAATCCCGCTCGCACAAAGACTAGATATGCGAGAGGCAGATATCCCTGCATCTGAAGTTGACTCAACTAAAGGTGAGACACTGAGCAGCTTTGCTAATCACCCTCTTGAGGGCCATGAGGGCGCGAAGAAGAGCTAGGAGCGCTGGCCATGTTTGAAGTTTTCCGTGGCTGGTTCTGATGATCCCTACGCGATGTGGATGGCATTTGGGGGTCTGACCTCTTTATATACACCACCCCTGTGTGGTCAGGGGCTTATCTGTGAAAAATTATTACGGACCATTCGCATTCGCCTGGTGCATGGAAATCGAGGCGAGGACAGGGAGGAATCGTAAAGGCAGAACGTCAAGATCATGGCCGGACTATCGTCCGTCCGAAGTATGATGAAGAACCTACCTTGCAAAGCCGAAGACATAAGCCGGATACTACATCATCATTGAAGGCAAGTTCAGGGGCTACTAAGGGAGTCCTGGATAAGGGGGTCCTTGGGTCTCCGGCCTAATCGATATGGGCGGGATTGATGGGCCATGAAGATAGAGCTGAAGATTATCTCCCGTGTCCGGGTAGGACTCCTATATGCGTGAACGGCAAGTTTTGGTGTCTTTTTGTATTATTCCCTTCCTCTACAAACCGACTTTGTACAACCCTGGGCCCCTCCGGTGTGTATATAAACCGGAGGGTCTAGTCCGGAGAGGCTATCAGAATTTTCATAGGCTAGACAACTAGGGTTTAGCCATTACGATCTCGAGGTAGATCAACTCTCGTAACCCCTATAATCATTGAATACAATCAAGCAGGATGTAGGGTTTTAACTCCATTAAGAGGGCAAGAACCTTGGTAAAACATTGTGTCCCCATAGTCCCTTGTTACCATTGATCCTCAGGCGCACAGTTTGGGACACCCTACCCGAGATCTGCCTGTTTTGACACCGACACCCGCCGCCCTGTAGGAGCACCCCACGGCGTTGCACCGTCCCGCGCCAGCGCGAGAGAGGGGAAAGTCCAGCGGCCGCCCAGGCCAAGCCTGGAGCCGGACACCAGCAACGGTGGCAAGGAGGGAGGGAATGGGGAGGGCTCGAGGAGGATGTTTCGGGGGTGCGGCCGGTTGCCCACAGGGAGGATGCGGTTGCGACTGAGGTTCAGGATAGTCTTGTAGGATGCTTTCTACCATATATAGAGTAAATTTTGAGAAAGTTAGGTCGACCGGTCGGCCTATCAATCAATAATAAACCAACTAGTTAACTGACCAGTCACTAGTAAAGACATACAACTCGGAGCATGATGAGTGAATGTTGGTGCGGGCGGATCTACGGCAAAGATCCCCATTGGAGGGAAGTAGCAAGCTGGTCGTTCTCCCTCCAACGGGGGCTTTAGGCTTTATTAGGCGACAAACAGCTGCTTAGGCGGGGGAGGCGTAACCTGGGAAAGGAAAAGGTGAGCCTCAGCATCACCATCACGCTTGCCTTAGTGCGCATGTGTGACGTGTCGGCCGTTCGCTCACATTAAGAAAAGATATATTGGCATGTTATCATGAATGAATATAAGTCAGGTCGCATGTGCAAGGAACTAGAGCCAAAAAAGTATACCGAGGTCAAGTCCCTTCCATGTGTCCCTAACACAAGTTGTGTACATCGATGTCGCATTGACATGTAAACTTTAACAACAGGTAATGTACACACTATAGGATTTTGTGGTGTAAAGTGGGGAAGGTTTCAAAGAGTTGCATCACAAGCTCAAAAAGGAGGAAGAAAGTAATTGCTAGTCATATTGCATAGATATAGTTGCTATTTTATATGTGGAGATTTGAAAATTTTATTGATCTATTGTCTAAATGATGTGGTTGGTCGTTTGAGAAGGTAATAAGCTATTACTATATCTGTTCTCGTTATATTCTTTTTCATTTATAGGATAAAGCGGGTTGAGGAAAGTACTGTTTTATGAAAATTGTTTTCCCCATTAACTTCAGTAACTCGTGCACGCCTTGGACGTTCCCTTCTCCTACCAAAGGGCCCTTAATGACAGCGTGGACGGGCTCCAGACATACATATTTTAAGTTCTCCCCAAAGAGATGGTGGTGCTGAACTCCATCTACTATCTCTACCACCTCCGAGTGGACCCGTACAACTTGTTCATGTGCCTCCTCTCGTCAATTGACGCCATCCTCACTAGATCACCGCCATGTATCCCATGGTGTTTGATGTCTACAACACAACCTTCTTCTTGTAGACGTTGTTGGGCTTCCAAGTGCAGAGGTTTGTAGGACAGTAGCAAATTTCCCTCAAGTGGATGACCTAAGGTTATCAATCCGTGAGAGGCGTAGGATGAAGATGGTCTCTCTCAAGCAACCCTGCAACCAAATAACAAAGAGTATCTTGTGTCCGCAACACACCCAATACAATGGTACATTGTATAGGTGCACTAGTTCGGCGAAGAGATGGTGATACAAGTGCAATATGGATGGTAGATATAGGTTTTTGCAAACAGAAAATATAAAAACAGCAAGGTAACTAATGATAAAAGTGAGCGTAAACGGTATTGCAACGATAGGAAACAAGGCCTAGGGTTCATACTTTCACTAGTGCAAGTTCTCTCAACAATAATAACATAATTGGATCATATAACTGTCCCTCAACATGCAACAAAGAGTCACTCCAAAGTCACTAATAGCGGAGAACAAACGAAGAGATTATGGTAGGCTACGAAACCACCTCAAAGTTATTCTTTCCAATCAATCCGTTGGGCTATTCCTATAAGTGTCACAAACAGCCCTAGAGTTCGTACTAGAATAACACCTTAAGACACAAATCAACCAAAACCCTAATGTCACCTAGATACTCCAATGTCTCCTCAAGTATCTGTGGGTATGATTATACGATATGCATCACACAATCTCAGATTCATCTATTCAAACCAACACATGGAACCTCAAAGAGTGCCCCAATGTTTCTAACGGAGAATCACGACGAAAACGTGTGCCAACCCCTATGCATAGGTTCATGGGCGGAACCCGCAAGTTGATCACCAAAACATACATCAAGTGAATCACGTGATATCCCATTGTCACCACAGATACGCAAGGCAAGACATACATCAAGTGTTCTCAAATCTTTAAAGACTCAATCCAATAAGATTACTTCAAGGGGAAAACTCAATCCATTACAAGAGAGTAGAGGGGGAGAAGAAACATAAGATCCAACTACAATAGCAAAGCTCGCGATACATCAAGATCGTGCAATCAAGAACAAGAGAGAGAGAGAGAGAGAGAGAGAGAGAGAGAGAGAGAGAGAGAGAGAGATTAAACACATAGCTACTCGTACATACCCTCAGCCCCGAGGGTGAACTACTCCCTCCTCATCATGGAGAGCGCTGGGATGATGAAGATGGCCACCGGTCAGGGTTCCCCCCTCCGGGAGGATGCCGAAACAGGGTCCCGATTGACTTTTGGTGGGTACACAGGCTTGCGGCGGCGGAACTCTAGATCTATTCTCCGTTCTGGAAGTTTTAGGGTACGTGAGTATATATGGGTGCAGGAAGTACGTCGGTGGAGCTTCGAGGGCCCCACGAGGCAGGGGGGCACGCCCTAGGGGGGTGGGCGCGCCCCCACCCTTGTGAGCACCTCTCTTCTCTCCTGACGTGGGGTCCAAGTCCATCTGGTAGCTATCCTTCGAAAACTAACTTCTCTAGTTGATTTCGTTCCGTTTCGAAACACTGAAATAGGCAAAAAAACAGTAGTTCTGGGTTGGGCCTCCGGTTAATAGGTTAGTCCCAAAAATAATATAAAAGTGGATAATAAAGCCCAATATTGCCCCAAATAGTAGATAATATAGCATGGAGCAAACAAAAATTATAGATACGTTGGAGACGTATCAGGCATCCCCAAGCTTAATTCCTGCTCGTCCTCGAGTAGGTAAATGATAAAAAAGAATTTTTGATTCGGAGTGCTACTTGGCATAATTTCAATGTAATTCTTCTTAATTGTGGTATGAATATTCAGAGCCATAAGATTCAGGACAAAAGTTTAATATTGACATAAAAATTATAATACTTCAAGCATACTAACAAAGCAATCATGTCTTCTCAAAATAACATGGCCAAAGAAAGTTATCCCTACAAAATCATATAGTTGCTATGCTCTATCTTCACCATACAAAGTATTTAAATCATGCACAACCCCGATGACAAGCCAAGCAATTGTTTCATACTTTTGACATTTTCAAAACTTTTTCAACCTTCACGCAATACATGAGCGTGAGCCATGGATATAGCACTATATGTGGAATAGAATAGTGGTTGTGGAGAAGACAAAAAGGAGAAGATAGTCTCACATCAACTAGGCGTATCAACGGGATATGGAGATGCCCATCAATAGATATGAAAGTGAGTGAGTAGGGATTGCCATGCAACGGATGCACTAGAGCTATAAGCATATGAAAGCTCAACAAGAAACTAAGTGGGTGTGCATCCAACTCGCTTTATCACGAAGACCTAGGGCATTTTGAGGAAGCCCATCATTGGAATATACAAGCCATGTTCTATAATGAAATATTCCCACTAGTATAAGAAAGTGACAACATAGGAGACTCTCTATCATGAAGATCATGGTTCTACTTTGAAGCCCAAGTGTGGTAAAAGGATAGTAGCATTGCCCCTTCTCTCTTCTTCTCTCATTTTTTTATTTTTGTTTGTTTGGGCCTTTTCTCTTTTTTTATTGCCTCTTTTTTTTCTTTTTTTCTTTTTTCGTCCGGAGTCTCATCCCGACTTCTGGGGGAATCATAGTCTCCATCATCCTTTCCTCACTTGGGACAATGCTCTAATAATGATGATCATCAAACTTTTATTTACTTACAACTCAAGAATTCCAACTCAATACTTAGAACAAGATATGACTCTATATGAATGCCTCCGGCGGTGTACCGGGATGTGCAATGAATCAAGAGTGACATGTATGGAAGAATTATGAACGGTGGCTTTGCCACAAATACAATGTCAACTACCTCATCATGCAAAGCAATATGACAATGATGGAGCGTGTCATAATAAACAGAACGGTGGAAAGTTGCATGGCAATATATCTCGGAATGGCTATGGAAATGCCATAATAGGTAGGTATGGTGGCTGTTTTGATGAAGGTATTTGGTGGGTGTATGATACCGGCGAAAAGTGCGCGGTATTAGAGAGGCTAGCAATGGTGGAAGGAGGAAAAGTGCGTATAATCCATGGACTCAACATTAGTCATGAAGAACTCATATACTTATTGCAAAAATCTACAAGTTATCAAAGCAAATATTACGCGCATGATCCTAGGGGGATAGATTGGTAGGAAAAGACCATCGCTCGTCCCCGACCGCCACTCATAAGGAAGACAATCAATAAATAAATCATGCTCCGACTTCATCACATAACGGTTCACCATACGTGCATGCTACGGGAATCACAAACTTTAACACAAGTATTTCTCAAATTCACAACTACTCAACTAGCATGACTGATATTATCACCTCCATATCTCAAAACAATCATCAAGCATCAAACTTTTCTTAGTATCCAACACACTCATAAGAAAGTTTTACAAATCTTGAATACCAAGCATATTAGGATTATTAAGCAAATTACCATGCTATTTAAGACTCTCAAAATAATATAAGTGAAGCATGAGAGTTCATCTATTTCTTCAAAATAAAACTACCACCATGCTCTAAAAGATATAAGTGAAGCACTAGAGCAAACAACAAACTACTGCGAAAGATATAAGTGAAGATCAATGAGTAGTCGAATAATTATGCAACCATGTGAAGACTCTCTCATTTTGATAATTTCAGATCTTGATACTTTAATCAAACAGCAAGCAAATCTAAATAAAATAAGATGACGCTCCAAGCAAAACACATATAATGCGGTGAATAAAAATATAGCTCCAAGTAAAGTTACCGATGAACCAAGACGAAAGAGGGGATGCCTTCCGGGGCATCCCCAAGCTTAGGCTCTTTGGTGTCCTTGGGTTATCTTGGGGGTGCCATGGGAATCCCCAAGCTTAGGCTCTTTCCACTCCTTGTTCCATAATCCATCAAAAGAATTTACCCAAAACTTGAAAACTTCACAACACAAAACTCAACAGAAATCTCGTGAGCTCCGTTAGCGAAAGAAAACAAAAGACCACTTCAGGGTACTGTAATGAACTCATTATTTATTTATATTGGTGTTAAACCTACTGTATTCCAACTTCTCTATGGATTATAAACTATTTTACTAGCCATAGATTCATCAAAGTAAGCAAACAACACACGAAAAACAGAATCTGTCAAAAACAGAACAGTCTGTGGTATTCTGTAATTAACGCAAACTTCTGGAACTCCAAAAATTCTAAAATAAATTTTTGGACCTGAGTAATTTGTCTAGTAATCATCTGCAAAAAGAATCAACTAAATATCACTCTCAAGTAAAAATTTGAAGCAAATCTCGTGAGCGCTAAAGTTTTTGTTTTTTACAGCATGATCATAAAGACTTCACCCAAGTCATCCCAAAGGTTCTACTTGGCACAAACACTAACTAAAACACAAAACCACATCTAAGCAGAAGATATATGGATTATTTATTCCCAAACAGAACCAAAAAATAATAAACTAAAATAAAATTGGGTTGCCTCCCAACAAGCGCTAACGTTTAACGCCCCTAGCTAGGCATGATGATTTCAATGATGCTCGCATAAAAGATAAGAATTGAAACATAAAGAGAGCATCATGAAGAATATGACTAGCACCTTTACGTCTAACCCACTTCCTTTGCATAGGTATTTTGTGAGCAAACAACTTATGGGAACAACAATCAACTAGCATAGGAAGGCAAAACAAGCATAACTTCAAAACCTTAAGCACATAGAGGGGAAACTTGATATTATTGCAATTCCTTTAAGCATATATTCCTCCCTCATGATAATTTTCAGTAGCATCATGAATGAATTCAACAATATAACCATCACCTAAAGCATTCTTTTCATGATCTACTTGCATAGAAAATTTACTACTCTCCACATAAGCAAAATTCTTCTCATTCAGAATAGTAGTGGGAGAAAGCTCAACAAAACAACTATCATGTGATTGAAAATTAAGATCAAGATGACAAGTTTCATGGTTATCATTATTCTTTATAGCATACGTGTCATCACAATAATCATCATAGATAGGAGGCATGCTTTCATCATAGTAAATTTGCTCATCAAAGCTTGGGGGACAAAATTATCATCTTCATCAAACATAGCTTCCCCAAGCTTGTGGCTTTGCATATCATTAGCTTCATGGATATTCAAGGAATTCATACTAACAACATTGCAATCATGCTCATCATTCAAAGATTTAGTGCTAAACATTTTAATGCATTCTTCTTCTAACACTTTGGCACAATGTTCCTTCCCATCATACTCACGAAAGATATTAAAAAGATGAAGCGTATGAGACAAACTCAATTCCATTTTTTAGTTTTCTTTTATAGACTAAACTAGTGATAAAACAAGAAAAAAACGATTCGATTGCAAGATTTAAAGATATACCTTCAAGCACTCACCTCCCCGGCAACGGCGCCAGAAAAGAGCTTGATGTCTACTACACAACCTTCGTCTTGTAGACGTTGTTGGGCCTCCAAGTGCAGCGGTTTGTAGGACAATAGCAAATTTCCCTCAAGTGGATGACCTAAGGTTTATCAATCCGTGGGAGGCGTAGGATGAAGATGGTCTCTCTCAAGCAACCCTACAACCAAATAACAAAGAGTCTCTTGTGTCCCCAACACACCCAATACAATGGTAAATTGTATAGGTGCACTAGTTCGGTGAAGAGATGGTGATACAAGTGCAATATGGATGGTAGATATAGGTTTTTGTAAACTGAAAATATAAAAACAGCAAGGTAACTAATAATAAAAGTGAGCGTAAACGGTATGGCAATGATAGGAAACAAGGCCTAGGGTTCATACTTTCACTAGTGCAAGTTCTCTCAACAATAATAACATAATTGGATCATATAACTATCCCTCAACATGCAACAAAGAGTCACTCCAAAGTCACTAATAGCGGAGAACAAATGAAGAGATTATGTTAGGGTACGAAACCACCTCAAAGTTATTCTTTCCAATCAATCCGTTGGGCTATTCCTATAAGTGTCACAAATAGTCGTAGAGTTCGTACTAGAATAACACCTTAAGACACAAATCAACCAAAACCCTAATGTCACCTAGATACTCCAATGTCACCTCGAGTATCCGTGGGTATGATTATACGATATGCATCACACAATCTCAGATTCATCTATTCAAACCAACACGTAGAACCTCAAAGAGTGCCCCAAAGTTTCTACCGGAGAATCACGACGAAAACGTGTGTCAACCCCTATTCATAGGTTCATGGGCGGAACCCGCAAGTTGATCACCAAAACATACATCAAGTGAAACACGTGATATCCCATTGTCACCACAGATACGCACGGCAAGACATACATCAAGTGTTCTCAAATCTTTAAAGACTCAATCCGATAAGATTACTTCAAGGGGAAAACTCAATCCATTACAAGAGAGTAGAGGGGGAGAAGAAACATAAGATCCAACTATAATAGCAAATCTCGCGATACATCAAGATCGTGCAATCAAGAACACGAGAGAGAGAGAGAGAGAGAGAGAGAGAGAGAGAGAGAGAGATCAAACACATAGCTACGGGTACATACCCTCAGCCCCGAGGGTGAACTACTCCCTCCTCGTCATGAAGAGTGCCGGGATGATGAAGATGGCCACCGGTGAGGGTTCCCCCCTCCGGCAGGGTGACGGAACAGGGTCCCGATTGACTTTTGGTGGCTACAGAGGCTTGCGTCGGCGGAACTCCAGATCTATTCTCTGTTCTGGAAATTTTACGGTACGTGAGTATATATGGGTGCAGGAAGTACGTCGGTGGAGCTTCGGGGGGGCCACGAGGCAGGGGGGCACGCCCTAGGGGGGGGGCGCCCCCCCCACCCTCGTGAGCACGTCCCTTCTCTCCTGACATGGGGTCCAAGTCCACCCGGTAGCTTTCCTTCCAAAAATAACTTCTGCAGTTGATTTCGTTCCGTTTCGACTCCGTTTGATATTCCTTTTCTTCAAAACACTGAAATAGGCAAAAAAACAGCAATTCTAGGCTGGGCCTCCGGTTAATAGGTTAGTCCCAAAAATAATATAAAAGTGGATAATAAAGCCCAATATTACCCAAAACAGTAGATAATATAGGGTGGAGCAATCAAAAATTATAGATAATTTGGAGACGTATCAGTGTTCACGATCATGGATCAGGGGAGATACCACAAAAGTTCATGGTTTGTGGAGTAGTTTAGAACCATGGTCTTCAACTACGGTGGCATGTTCAACTTGATGGAGGTTATGTCGGTGATCTATGCTAGCACAACAGGAAATGGAGCAAGAGCAGGCACGTACATCTACAGGAAAATCTTTGACATCATGAGTGGATAAGGTAGCACCAGCTCGGAGCACCGCGAGAAGCTCGCATGCATGCAGGTCTGGTGCATGATTATCGAACAGGTGCCACTAAGGCTGAGAGAGTCCCATTTGGTGGGAAAGCTACTCCTTTAATCTCCGGCACTAGGTTTCATATCCACGCTCAATGGTGCTCTGGTCGAGGCGCAGGGCCCGGCCGTCAGCAGGGCCGGCCAGCTTTTTGAGGCCAACAACTCCATCAAAGACCTCAAGCTGAAGCTGGAGGGTCTCGAGGGAATGCTGTCGGAGGCCCAGGCCCGGGAGGGGACCCTGGCCAAGGACCTGGAGGTCGAGAAGCAGCATCGGAAGAACGAAGCCGCCAACCACAGGGATTTTGTGGACGGGGAGAACCGCTGGATCGGCCGCCTCGAAGACGTCGCCAGCAGGATCACCATGCAGCTGGCCACCATGGGGATGCCAAATATGAGGTATGCTCCGGATCGCAGCATGACTCCCAACGCCAGGCTGACCATGTTCTTTGAGAGTGTTCTTGGAGCCCTGGAGCATTTCCGCTCCACGAGGGCGACTTTCCTGGCCAATGAGGCTCGGAGGCTTTGCCGGGGTGCCATGACCAAGGTTCTCGCCAAGGTGGCATACTGGAATCCCAACCTCGACTTTGACGGTGCGCTAGAAGCTTGCCGGAGGATGTGGACCTCGCGCCGCTCAGGGACCGGATCGAGCCCCTCATCAGCGGCATCGATGGAATCTAGAGGGTAGAGGGTCAGGGCCGGGACTAGGCACTCCGCTTCTTATCGCTGCTGCAGGTTCATGACCAAGACAATTTCTATCTTTAGTTAGAACCGCAGCAACAATTCATGTAATATAACTCTGCAGTACTTTCGAATCAGCACATGTTATTTTCCTGTTCAATCTCTCTCTCTCTCTCTCTCTCTCTCTCTCTCTCTCTCTCTCTCTCTCTGTATGTCCACCCTACATTAATCGGGTAGGCTTGCCGGCACGTAACCCAGGGCGCGGCGCCTCGAGGACGGATCCTCGATAGCCTGCCGGGTGTGCTTGCTACCAAGCAAACCACCTTACGACTCTCAACCCGGCCGCTCGAACTGTCGAGCTTGACTCGAGTCAGAATCGAGAGCGTTGCCAATTGCGGAAGGCTACCGTGCCATTCTCAACGCGGCCGCTTAAGCTGTTGAGTGGACTCGAAACAGAGTAAGGGCGTTGCCAATAGCGGAATGGCCCCATTGCGTACAGGTTTTCCATACAAAGAACGAGATCTCCGAGGGGAATAACCTTATATGAAAAGCAAATATTTAAAGTTCAGCATGACTTAGCTTTCCAGTCGCCGCACTGGAGTTCTTTGCACTTGCAGGAGGCGTCGTTCTCTTGGCCATCTTCTTCTTTAGAAGGTGGTCGTCTTCTTCTTTAGAAGCCGTGGCCACAAGAAACTGCTAAGCTGGCTGCTAAAGCAGATTCTCGCGACTGCGCCCCCTACCTGGTGCGCCAAAGGTGTTGGTGGGAACGACACCTATGGGATCACTCGAACCCTTCTATGGTTGGCGGGCGCGGGGTCGTGAGAAGAGCAGGTTTAGGAGCTACCAGAAAGATCGTTTACCCAGGTTCGGGCCGCGGGGACGCGTAATACCCTAGTCCTGCTTCGATGTGTATTTCCGAGTGTTCTTGAGCTCTCGAACTAGCTATGGTGGCTGCGTAGTTCCAAAGAGCCGAATCCCTCTCCTGGTCGCCTCGGGCCTCCTTTCATAGGCAAAAGAGGTTGCCACAGCAGCACACAGGAGGTGGAAAGGCCTAAAGTGCGCGAGCTTATCGCCCGACATTATGGGACAAAGCGCATTAAATGTGCTACTTAGGTGTCCACTAGCTTTATCGGGGACGGAAATGAGGCCCATCCCGTAAGTCGTCGCCCCGCCTCGCTTCGACACGCGCCCAGGCCAGCGATGCATGCAGCGCCATGTAGGCAGGTAGGTTGCTGAGGTGGCGCGGTGGCAGGGCCTTCACGAAGAGTCGCATGCCACCACGCAGGTGCTTGCTAAGTCGGCGTAGAGGCCGCCCGTCGCCACGCAGGTGCCTGCCCAACTGGTTGAGCTAGCAGCTGCTTGGGGACGGCGGCAGAGTCTTGGCTGGTGCGGGCCTAGCAGTGGCCCCGCTGATGCCCCCAGCAAGGGTCTTGCCGTGGCGTTGCAGTCGTCCCCGGCAAGGCGCTTGCCGGGGGTCTTGTGGATCTCCTCGGCTAGGATCCCGCCGAGGGTCGTCGTCTTCTGATCCTCATCTGATCTCACATGTTTATGATCTTGACGAAGATCTGCATGCCACCACTGAGGCGCCTTCCGAGCCTTGGCTCCAATGTGGTTGGTGGGGTTGGAACCCGTGGGCTCAAGGCTGGCTTGCTCCGCTCGCATCGGGCAAGTTGCCCTGGCAAGGCTCTTGCCGGGGCTGCGGAGGCTACCTCGGCAAGGATCTTGCCGAGGGAACCTACCTCGCCCTCTTGCTCTCCTGCGTTCCTGGCCTTGGCGTTGCCTTGGTTGTCTTGTGCTTCGGCTTCTATCCGGCTTCCCTCCTTTGCCCTGCTAACTGTGGCCGCAGCTCGTGGCTCTGACTGTTCGTGCACAAGTAAAGGGGTCAAAAGGAGAGCCCCTACTTTTGTACACCGACAACAAGTAACGCCTACCCCTGTTTCATTGGCATATCAACTCCAGTGGCAGGTAGTGTAACTGTAGGATTTTTGGTGGTAACTGAGGGAAGAACATCGCAAACCTCCTTGATAGATGAATCCTCAGTCCCGAAATATCAAGCAAATCCCAAAATTGCACCCTCGGAGATGAATCCCCAATGGAAATGTCGTGCCAAAATTTAACAATGGAACCATTTGCAAATTTACACCACTTAGAAGTCGTCAAAGAAAAAATTAAGCCCTTCTAGAAGAGAGAACAAACACCTCGTTTGGACAACAGAATCGGTTTAGGGGTCCCATATTTAAAATTAATAAGTTTTTTTCAATTCTTATTCCCCCAATAATATATCTCTTCCCCCATGGACATAAGCTTTCTCCACATTTGGGTGAAAACATGGGCAACCAAATTAAAGAGAATGCGGAATAAAAGATAGCCTTCCTTCTAACACTTACCACTATTAATGTAAGGTCCATTAGCCTTCCTTCTAACCCTTAGCAACTCAATCCACCCAATCCACTTCTCACCAAAACGTCTGGATGCAAGAAGTTCCAAAAAGAACTCCCATATTTCATTGTCAGCTCATAGACCTTTTCATACTCAAGCGTAAGAACAAGGACTCTAGATTTAGAAGTGTGAATCTCATGATAACTTCATGTTGCATAACCACACTTTCAAATATAAATCTACCTGTATTAAAAAGTTGTTTGATTAGTAGAATTCATTCTATCAAACAAAGGGAAAACCTGTTAGTCATGGCTTTAGTAAAAATCTTAACACTACAATTACTGAGACTTGTAGTTTTAAAATTATCCATATCTTTAGTATTGCTCTCTCTAAAAATAAGAGTAATAATATATAAGATATGCATAAAAATTTCTGAAGAGCCAAATTCAAAATCTTAACAACGGCTAATAAATAATGTTTTATCAAATCCAAAAATGTTAGATTAAACAGGAAAAAAAGACCATCTCGTCCAATAGCCTCATGATAATATATAAGAGCTCACAACATGGCGTTGGACGGCTACCACAACATGCACATCATGGATTTCTCTATCGTGCAGGGCATGCAGTGGTCGGACATTATCCAGGCCCTCTCCATCTGCCATGTGAGCCTGTTGTTCCTCCACATCATTGGTGTTAGCTTTGGGCCCGCCGCAGAAGAAGTGGTCCACTAATTCACCGAGCTCACGTGCACCATGAACGTGCCCTTGTCCTAGAAAACAGTCCTGGGAGACCGCCTAGACATGCAGCACATGCTCAACCATATATATGTTCTAGGTCCCACTTCTTCTTCGGTACAACCCCAGAAAATACTCACGAAGATATTTCTGACTCCGCCTTGGGCCGGCCCATTAGTGAGTATGTACTGTAGCAAGGTTCGAAAATCCAAAAATAATATTCTGCCTGTTAATTATGCTTCGAACTCAGGACCTAAGGTGGAGGTGAACTTCCTAATACCACCAGAACAAAGACGATTTGCTAATACAATTGCAGCGCAGTTTCTTATGACCGAACTGGACGTACTGTCGGAGGTTTTTTCTTCTTCTTGGAAATACTGTCACAAAACAATTTGATACTGTACAACCTGGATGGACAGTGTAGCGACCAACACGGGGTACTGTAGCTAAATCGTTTTTTATAGCTCAACAAAAACTAATGTGTTTTTTATCTTTTGGAATGTTTTTTGAAACATGAATATTTTTCAAAAATGAAACGTTTTCCAAAAATTTGAACTTCTTAGGGAAACCTTAGTTTTTTCTTTCAAATGTACAAACTGTTTTTTATGAAAACTAATTTGATTTTGTGAATATTTTTCAAATTTAAGAACATTCTTTTCAGAATTGTAAACATTCTTGTGAAACTGCAAACATCATTTTTGCAAAATTACAATAACTTATCAAATGTATGAACATTTTCTTGAAAACACGAACAATTTCTTTCAAAATGCCACTACTTTTTCAAATTTGTGAGCTTTATTCAAAAATGCAAATATATTTTCAAATTTATGAATATTTTTCAACTATACTAACATTATCTGAAAACAATTTTAATGTCTAGGGCCTAAGCATTTTTTGTTTTCAATTTTTTTCCATTTTTCTCTCTTTTGTTAATTCATTTTTCTACTTTTGAACTTTATTATTCTTTGTGAATTTGTTCAAAAATGTGAAAAATTGTTTGGTATAACTTAAAATGTTCTTGTTTTCTAATATTATTTATAATATTAAAAAAGGTTCAGAAATTTCATAAAACGTTCAGTTTTTGAAAAAAAAATCACAAATTTAGTAAATGTATGTGTTTCAGAAAAGTTGTTATTTTTCTAAAGAAAAAGTACGTGGTTTGCCATTTTGTTCGAAATTTCCATCAGATTTTCGTAATATCTCAACAATTGTGGAAAAAAAATTCTAGTTTGTAACATTTTCATACACACTTTATAATTCCAAAATTTCTAGGACAAAAGAAAAATGTTCGTGTTGATTGTAAATGACATAAATTACAAATACACTCATCTAAACTTGTAAGGCCATGGATAAACAATCCCAACTTCTTGTAACAGCCTGGCACATGCATATGAGGCATTCATGCTACGTTCGAACAACTTCCGACACTATTTACATGTTGTGGCGCATCCGACCATTTATCGGCCTATTTTCACCGAGAAAACTCCAGAAAATGCTAAAGTTTTCAAAAATCTAAATAACTTGGCATGGTGCCTTAAATTGGTTGTAGAAGCTGGTGGAATACATTTTTCATTTAACGGATGTCGAAAAACAACGAGCTTTCAAAAAGACCCTTCTGGCCTAAGCGAACACCCTCCATTAAACATAGTCTATTTTTGGCATCATTGAAATGAAACCCACTTTTGCAAGAAGGTAGGCATGCCTATGGTAGGCACATACCTAGTTGAGACGATTTTCGACACCGTATGGAGCTAGTAACACATCCGGCCATTTATCGTCCTTTTTAACCAATTTTTTCTTCAGAAAATGCAAAACTGGTTGAAAACACAAACAAATTTGCATGGTGCCTCGAATATTGGTCATACAAGCCCTTGAAAAAATGGGGTCATTTCAAGGAAAATACAAAACTTGTCAAAAACCCAAGCAACTTGGCTTGGTGCTTTAATTGGTTACACAAGACCATGAAAAAAACTATTGGGGGGCATGGATGCCTACCATGGGCATGCCACCTGCTGGCAAAAGTTAGGGTCATTTCAAGAATGTCCAAAAAAACACCATGTCCCGCGTAGCGTGTCCGAGTAGGCATCTATGCCAGGTTCGAAAGAAAAGGATATTTAAAATCATAATTTATATATGTACTTAAAACTCTCGTTTTAAGTTTTTAACATAACTAATAAATACAAAATTATAGAATTGAAAACAACAAATGCTTTGTTAAAGCATAGGAAACATAATTTCAAATAATAATTTAAGGTAGTTACTTAAAACTGTTATTTTGGTATTTCATTTTTGTAAGAAAAGAAAATGAAATCTTAGGCATTGCCCAACTAAGCTACGTCATCGCTCCCGTCGGGCGCATATTGTAATTTGTTCGTAATTAAAAAAAATCTATTTTAAATAAATATTGATCCCAAGTTGAAAAATTATTCGGGAAAATTTACAACACTTTTTTGACATTGTGTGTTGTTCGCATTTCTGAAAAATCTTTTGGAATTTAAATTTGTATTCATGTTCCAATGTTTGTGTTCACAATTTTGTTCGTGCTTTTCCAAAAAACTATTCATGTTTTGAAATTCTGAACAATTTTATAAACACACGAATATTTTTGAAGTTACATTGCAATTTTCGAAAATGCAAATATTTTTAAATTTATGAACCAAATTTGGAAATAAAAAACGTTTTGAAATTTTGAACAGCAATTGGAAAGCGCGACCATTTTTTGAAAAAGAATTACGGAAAAAAAACTATGGAAAAAAGAACCGGTTCACAAAGTGTTCCTAAAACCTATGTAAAATTCCTCACCCTTCGTTACTTAAAGCGTCTGGCTTTACGTTTTTCACTAAAACTATGAAACAAACTATGGAAAAAAGGAACCGGTTCACAACAGTTTATGTTTTAGGTGGTCGCGGGTTCGATTCCCAGAGCGGGACTCGGTAGGTCCTCCCTAGATTGCCGTTGGTTGTGAACTCCATCTTGCAAGTTCCATCGCCTCCTAGTGGACCCGGATGCCACGTGCATATCCCTCCTCTAGCCAATCAATGCCGTGGTTGGTTGGGTCCGCCATGCAGCCCAGGATGTTTTACTTAGCCACCTAGGAGCCTCCACAGCGATTTGAAGCTCTAAGTCGTTGGATCACTGTTACGTACGTGCAGGATTGATCTTCTAATTAACTACCGCACGTTTCAGGCACCGTTTCATGGGCCGTTTCAGGCACCGTTTCATGGGCCGCTGCTCCACAGAACGATCTACCGTTTCTATGGGTAATTGGGTCATAAGATCGAAGGCCTAGATCCAGCATCGTACACAGGCCAGGGCATCCAGGCGGAGCGACAGGGGGAAGGCCACAGTGCGGTGTTCACGCAATTAATGGCGTGGAAGGTGCGCCGTCGCCGCCCTTCCGATTTCTCCCCTTCCGGTTGTAGTGGTTGTCCGTTTCTGGTTGCCCACCTCCTCTCCCATGTTGGTGATGCTACTTTATGCTCCGTCTATTTGATCATCTTATTTTCGTGATGGCAAAGACGACAGGAGGCGAAGCAATGGCGCAGCGGCCGTGGGCGTTGACGAGGAGTAGGAGGCGGCGGCTACCTCAACAGCGAAAGTGCGGAGGAGGTGCGCCTAAGCCACTGCTCGCCTACCTCCTCGCGGTTCTGTCTAGCAAAGCTGCTTAGCTTAGGGAGACCCGTGGAGGAGGAAAGGTCTAGAAGAAGACATGAGAGCAATTAAGTGTCCACCACCGCAGACCTTGATTTAATTTTACAAGCGAGACTTCGTTCAGAATTGTTTTGTAGTATTCCGGCATGGTATGGTTTTTATGTTCTACTCCAGGTCTCTCCAGGTCTTGGCGATTTGTGTCGTGGACACAAATGTTCACGTGGATTCAAGTTTAACTGCTCAGCTCCAAATTAAAGGAGTCTCTAATTATTCTGGGTATGTGATTAATTGCTAAGATAAAAAGAAACATTGATAGTCCATGATATTCGCTTGCCTTTGGTACACAAAATTTCCCCTGTTGCATGCCATTTCTTTATTATTAGCTCTCTGTTGGCTGTCTTACATGCTAGTGTGATCTCTGAACTGTTTTCATGTCAATTTCTAATTGATGTGTGACATATATGGAGTTTTGCTTTGATTGATATAACAAAGAAACAATGATGTAATATAGTTCTAGATAAATTGTATATAGGTTTGTAGCTGATACCAATTTCATTCGCGACATAAGAAATCTTTGCCTCCTTTGATGCTGGGCGGGCCAAAGATCTGCCCTCAGGGGGGTGCATCCACTTCTTCCCCTCTTTAGGTTAGCTAGCTAGGGGAATTCGTCGCATTTGGCGTTCAGTTAGGACGGTTGTTTTCCCTTCTTTTTGGTAGGTCATAATTTACAAATTTAAGAATGGTGTTTCATTTTTTTATCTAAATAAAATATCGTAGGGGTCATATATATAACTTTTGTTATTATGTTTTCAACAGGCTTTGGCTATTTGCACACTTTCTCTTGGATTTACTTGAGCACTTTTCGTAGTTTCTATGAATTTATTTTGATACAAGTATCTGATATTTTTTTATTATTTTGCTATGTATTTGATGATTTCTAAATTTATGTCATTATCATACATCTAGAGAAATATATTCTCTTTAGACTACCACGTCCTAGGGTTGCGACATGGAACATGGATTTGCTGATGTAGTGGGGCTACAGGAAAGAGGCTGTGGTGTACCATGGTGCACCATCATGCATGATATAATAAGCGGCTGCCGAGAAGGTTACAACCAGCCACCGACACACGGCCAGGGTTGTGACGCAGCACTGCATTCTCTGGTCTATGTTGTGTTCTCATGTCTTTTCTCCAATAACATTTTCTTTGCACTTCAATTTTCAAAAGAGAAAGAAAAATAAGGGTAAATTGTTGTATACTTTTGATATTTATTACACGATCTCTTCGACTCTTCGATGATTGCTAGCTGGGCATGTCCTCTTGTTCGCTCTAAAATTATACATCGTTTCAAGCTATTTACAAAATCTTATAAAAATAGTTTGATGTTCAAAATTATGAGTTTATGGCTGAAATTATGATCAAATGGGCCTAGGTTCTGTGAGATCTTACTAAACTCGAATTCCTTGCACTGAATTACATCATTTGTTATGTGCTATTTGTGATTTCATTATTTGCTATGGCCATCTAAATATCTTATTATCAAGTTTTTTTTCATGTTCTTTTTAACATTTACGAGCGCGGCAACGCGCGCCATCATGTTCTAGTAAATCCAGGTTGTTTGTGCAGTTTAGCAACCCGCTCTGTGGCTGCAGCTTCGTGATCGACTTGATGGAGGCCAGGCCAGTGGTTAATGGTCGACCCACCTGCTATTGAGCTGGCGCGGACGTGTACATCCAGAGGCAGATGCATCATCTGCAGAGAGGGAAGCGCTCCCTCGGAGCTCCATGAGCTAATGGCATGCTGACAGGATCAACCATGGTGCATGGTTTTGAAACTATTACCTCCAAGGTCGAGCGCGGCCCATCAGATGTGCTTGCTACTTCATGTATTTCTTCAGTGCTGGTTTCCGCATTGGGTAGATAGGCGGATGGCGCTCACTAATGTATAGAGAAGATATATCGACACCTTATCGGGAACAAAGGTAATTCACGTAGGGTGTACAAGGAACTTGAGCCAAAAATAGTATACCGAGGCCGAGTTCCTTGCATGTGTCCCAAACACAAGTTACTCATATCGGTGTCCCGTTGACATGTCAACTCTGGCGGTAGGTAGTGTAAACACTCTAGAATTTTGTGGCGGAAAGTAAAGGAGGTTTCAAAGAGTTGCAGCACATGGACAAAAAGGAGGAAGAAATTAATTGCTAGGTGTATTGCATAGATTAGTTGCTAGTCTATATGGGGAGATTTGGAAATTTTAATGATCTATTGTCTCGGTTATGTTTTTGGTAGTTTGCGAAGGTAATAAACAATTACTATATCAGTTCTCATGATATTTTTCATTTACACGGTAAATTTGTTGAAGGAAAGTATTTTTGGGAAAAGTGTCTTTCCCATTAACTTCGATAACTCGCGCTCGCCATGAATGTGGCCTTCTCCATCAAAAGGGTCCTCAATGACAGCTTGGATGTGCTATAGATATGGATATTCTAACCCCTGCGCGGAGAGATAGTAGCTGTGAACTCCATCTTCTAGCTCCACGGCCTCCTAGTCAACCAGGACACTGCATCAATGTCCCTCCTCTCACCAATTGACGTCGTGCTCAGCTGCATCACCGTCATGCATCCCAGGGTGTTAACGATCATGGAGTAGGGGAGAGACCACAAAATTTTTTGGCTGGTGGAGTAGGTTAGCAACACACTCTTCTGCTACTGCATCATATTTAACTTGATAGAGACCATGTCGGTGATCCATGGTGGCACAATAGGAGATGAAGACATCACGGACGTGTACATCCAGAGGCAGATCCTCAACATCGTTTGCAGACAAGGTAGCAACAGCTCAGAGCACTACGAGCCTCTCGCATGCAGGGAGGATCGGCTCTGACAAATGATTCTCAAACGGGTGCCACTAAGGCCGGGAGAGGCCCATCAGGTGGGCATGCTTCTCCACGTACTCTCCGGTGTCAGGGTCCGCATCTAGGACACTGGCCGATATCTGTCGCTCACATCAAGAGAAGATATCACTGGTGCAGCGACGTCATATGCAAACAGTTTTTACCCCCTTTCAGTGACATAGTTTTTAAACCAACACCTTGCCTATGTGGGCAATAAAGGGAGTCCATCGCACATGCTGTCAAAAATTGTCCATGACAGGGGGGGGGGTCCTTCGCACACAATTGGAATATATACACTGTGTGGAATGTGAAAGAGCATCACACACGGTTAGTTCACAAAAATGGTGTGCAATGTGCGACTTATTACTGACGATATAAAATGAAAAATTGTGTGTTATGTGAAGGTCATCACACACAATTTGAACCAGAAAAATGTATGTAATGTGCAGTAGATGATGTGTTTCCAACAGGTAGCTAACAAGACATGTTTCAGTCTTTATCATACAACTTAAATAAGTGAAGTTGTATTATTACACATCACACAAAACAACCTACACACAACTAGGAATCACATGTAACTGTGTCTTCAAGCTTCATCTCCTTCTTGTTCCTCGATGATATCATCTGTTCAACATCCTAAGGTTTATTTTGCATCACATCCTCAAAAATAATCAAAATGACAAGGTAAAAAAAGTGCATCACTACGTTGCTATTTTATGTTAAAGGTAGAAATTAAATCATTGATACTAGAAGATCAATCACAAGTGAAGACATTTACATCTGTTTCTTGGAATTTCAAGTATCTACTAGTGCAGGCAGATGAACAAGACACTTGCATCTTAACACAAACGAGAAACTACATGGTTCCAGAGGAACATGGAAGATATCCCCTCTCGGTAGGATGTTATACATGAGCCTCATTGAGAACATATCTCCGTGCACAAAGTAAATATTAAGCATGAATACATATTGAACAGACAGATATACGAGTGTGACTATCTAACCTGAATAACAATTATTAAAACTACTTTGTTTTAATACCCAGTTAGTATTATTTCAAATTTGTTAATATTTTTTCGAATTCATGAAGATCTTAGGATTCTGGAATATTTTTTAATTCATTTTTCAATCTAAAACAGTTATTAAAATTTGGAACATTTTATAAAATGAGGAAAGAAACAAAAGAAATAAAGAAATGAAAAAAGGAAACAAAACTAAAAATCACGCCAGCCTGATCCATGGCATAGGGACGAGGCCCGAGATGATGTATTTAGAAAGAGAACGACACCCACGCACGCCGCCATGGCTGGCTCCAAACGTGAAACTTTCACTCAAAAACTCACCAGCACCACCAGGAGGCGCCCCGCTCATCACCACAACAAGGGCAAACACATCCTCATTAGATTTGGGCACTATCGGAGCAGGCCAGAGCTTCCCGTCCCTACATCCCTTACCTCCTACACGACCAAGAAGTGAAGTCGTCACTCATGGAGCCTGACGGAAAGCCATCCGTGTAGGTGTAGCCCGCCATCTAGTGTCGCTGTCGTGAAATCCTCAGACAAACTCATCATCGACATCGTAACACGTAGTCGCCATCCTAACCAATCCATGACACACTGCCTTAACATGAGCCATGAGTGACCAGGGCACGCACGAGGAGCAACTAGCCTCGGTAGGGGGGGGGGCAAGTCCAACCCCTGCACCAGTAGCCAACACACGCATGCGGCCATCTACCAGCCAGCACTACCGGGGGGGGGGGGGGTGGGCGACGGACATCAAATCTGGACAATCAAGATCCATATGGGGGAAACCCCCATCATATGCGGCACCTCCAACCACTAGGGGGGAGTCGTTACCCTAGGCCCCCAAGCACCCACCTCCTTCGGCTCCCCGTGACCTGCTCCACGACCGTCGCGGAAACCTACAACACCCGTCCACCACGCGCCTGCGGGAGAGGATTGTCACCGCCAACCCGGTGCCACCGGGCAGGCACTACCGCCGCCACGCCGCAACTTCCCCGCCCAGAAGCCATGTAGGAAGCCGCCAATCCCAGCCCTAGCCACCCTGCAGCCCGTACCATCCACATGGTGAGATATAGACCTCGTTGTCCTGGGCACACACCAACCACCACCACTGCCACATTGCCCACTACACTAGCCGACGGCCATGGCGGAGCCATACGCCCGTAACCCTCGTTGCCCTCGGCCCATACACATACGACACACCGGCACTAGATCCCTCTGGATCTGGTCGAGGACGGCCCGCACACAACCACTCGAGAAAAATGACGTCGCAGCCACTGCACCACACCTGAGCTCCAGCGCACCGCCGCGGCACCGCCAAACAAAGATGTCGCCACCCCGCACACCCGCCATCGCGTGGTTGGCCCCTGTGGCATCCCGCCGCTTCCACCTCCATGGTTGTGTCGCACGCCTGCCGTCACGCATTGCATTGTAGATGCACACATCATCACCATATTCAACAACAAGGCAAATAGAAACCAGATCATGGAATAATATCACAAAAGCTTGTGTTGTCGCATCACCACCAACATTACGTGGCGGAGCTTGCAGAATCAGAAAAGGTTCACCACAACCTATTTACCATACATAAGTCTTATTTATAACAACCACTTAACCTTTTTGGTGCTTGACACACGACTTGTCACCCACACAAACACGATTCTCTACCAGGGACTGGGTAAACCGAAGATGAAACACACACAACCTATATACTTTCACACCATAACTTATTCACCGTTGCGACGAATAACCACACCGCATGGGACAATCATATGTTTTGCTCTCTGCATATAGAACCGTAAGGTTGGTAAGGAAGGCCGCACAAAATTCCAGGAAGAGGAGCTGAGGTCCAGTAACTCTCTGCATATCTAGCAGGTACTTGACATCCCTGGTCTTGTAATGCTGGAGAAAAAATAAATTAAAGTTATAACCAAATAGACAGTATATACAATACCATGCCGGCGAATTGTAATTTCTAACACCAGCACTGTGCAACTTTAAAACATGGGAAGTTATTTCTACCAACATGCATGCGCTAGTCAACAATAGTTGTTGGCAATAGCAGACACATGCAAGACATAATAATGGTTACTTGGTAACAATTATGAATCAAATATATTGGCTCCAGCAAAACCGTTATTTTATCTAGTGATGCCACAGTGAAGGAGATATTGAGTAGAAAATCCCTTTTTTTGTTATTGCAAAAAAATACTTTAGTAGTAGAAGGTGTTGTAGACCTGAATTTCAAACTTGATCACAACAGGTAGCCTCCTATTAACATCACCATTATTCATGATGGTAGAGTCATCAAAAAAGCCGTGGTTGGCATCTAACAACATATCAGTGACTTGAGGAAACCCAGGGCACCACATGCATTTCATGTTGTTGTCCACATTCTTCTTCCAACAGACATTTAATTCCTTAAGTGCCTTTCGAACCTCTATCAATATCGCGCGAGGTTGAGCTCGAGACTGCTGGATAAGTGATGCATTAGCTCAACAGATGAACGTGCAAATCAAAGCAAAGTAAAGCGGACAGTTTGCAAGACCTGGAGCCCAAGAGCCCATTTTCTTTCAACGCGGTAATATGGCTGCAAGCCACTTCCTTGAGAATCATTACTTCTTCGAAGATCATTCCTGGTACATTCGCTTGCTGATTCTGATAGAGTAAACTGATTAAAACTCATATCCTAGAGAACCATCCATTCATAAAGTTAATAGTGCTTAAACCTTTAGTGCATTAAATAGGTTACAGATGATGGAAATGTGGACTAACCATTTATTGTTGATAGTCAGCCCCCAAATAGCCACTAGTAGCCCGGATCCTATTGTCCAAGAGCAAGTAATATGCAACAGTTTCCTGGAAACATATAGTATAAAGTCATTTATGAAAACTGAAAGGAATGAACCACTGATTTTTTTTTTTGAATATACCTCATTTTTCAGCCTATTGCACAACGATTCACACACATGATCGTTATCATATCCCAGATTGGCAACATCTTGAAGTGTATCTTCGTCAATCTTCCGAAATGAACATCTAGCAAATCAGCATATCGTTGCCATAGAAACGGCATTTGAATGCTCGATAATAAACGCTTTTTTTTATAAATAAAGAGTAGCATTGCATGGAGACTTGACGCGATACCTTTCTGAAACCAGGGGCACAACTATGGCCATTGGTTTCTATTATATTTTCTTTGCAAATATTACATTTATATTATACCCATAAAAGAGAGCATTTCACGGCAAAAGTATTGTTCTTAATTTTCCTATCATCCATCCAAAATCCTGTATATATTAGAGGACAAAGGCTGAAAAGTTTTACTGTGCGGATATGATAGTCGCTTGAAATGTGAAATAGATGGGGTACCATTTTGGCTTGTTGTTCTGTGTTTAGTGGAGGCACTGCCAGGTAGCGAGGAAGGCGATTCTGAAACCATGGGTGGTCTCGAATTTGATGGATTGTGATTCTCTTCATGGGATCAACAATAAGCATTCTTGGGATCAAATCCTTTGCAAGATCAGATAAATGATTTGGAAGGATATAGAAACCTCCCTGGAACACCAAACAAGGGTGAGTCAAATCTCTAGAAAAAAATGAATTCTAAAGTCCAACTAATCTACATGAATTTGTTGATTTCAAGAAGAAAAAAAGGTAAACACTTGTCAGATCCAACTTAATCTACAAATGTTCTGTCACACCTTTATCTTATTGAGCAGTTTGGGAATGTTGTCATCATCGAATGGAACGGCACTACAAAGAAGAGCATAAAATATGACCCCACAGGTCCAAACATCAACCTCAGGTCCAGCGTACAATTCACCTGAGATAACCTATGCAGAAACACTCATTAAAGCTATTAACCCAGACGATGCGTGAGAAGAAGCATGAGGATTGAATTTGGAACATTTCCAGGCATTAGGTGGAGATTTCAAGTACCATAAAGAATGCGAGGAAATTAGTGGAATGTTCAACATATTTCTCCCTCAACCCCACATACTCAAAGATCTGGACCATGCACTCAAAAGATTTGCAGCACATTGCAAATAACCTGGCAGATTCATTTATTAACTATAAAGGTGTCACACAATGCTCCACTCCTGCAAAAGTACGCCTGAAAGAGTGAAAGTACCAACAAAATCACTCTACTCGACACTCAAATCAATAGGGAAGAAGTATGGCAAGAATACATCATGATTTGGCTTCTCGAAAGCGAGGATATCAAGACCCTGAATCAGTAAATGCACGTCAACTTCATGTTGACAGAGACCTAATGGGATGTATAAACCCAATTGATGGGAAACCTCCACCAACCCAGGTCATAGTGCACACAATGACTCGGACATCGGAATACCTAACTCAATCGATTGGAAATCGCGAGCAGTCATCATGCGAACGATATTTCAATCAGCTATATGTTGATATACAAATTTAGGAGAAACATATAATAACCAAAAGTCTACAATCGTCGACTTACATTTCTCAATTAGATTGCAGAAAACATTCAAATGATTCAGATCCAAATACCATGGCCATGGCAAAGTGTGAACAACACTCGGACTGAACTCAAGCAAAGTGTGAACAACACCTGCTAGATGATTCGATGAGCCTCATATTCCTGCAACTACCCTTTCTCAACAATGTAGCCCAATACCTCACCATTCTTGCAATATTTCATCACAACATATATATCCCTAGGTGTCTCAACCTAAACCCGGATGATAGGAGCGTGAATGAAGTCAATGAACAAACTCAATATCTTGATTTCTCTATTTGCTGGAAACAAGATATGAGAAAAAATAGAAGTAAAGTCTTAGATATTGAGTGTGAAGAAATTGGAGATGCAAATTCTACTAATTTGCAGCAAGAACACAAGGTGAACTTTATTCTTAACCAAAGCCGAATGTACTCTAACCTAATATACATTATCTTGACTAATTGATTAAGCGGGAATCAGGAACACACCCACATGTCTGGCCAGCACTCTGAAAGCAGATAACTTGAAATCGTGAACAAGTTGGTTAAATGTATCCTACACTATTGTACAAGGAGAAGGAGGCATACCTTTCTCTTCCATTTCCATAGTTTCCATTTTACTACGGTTTAGAATCTTTATAGCAACTTTGTGTCCTGTAAGCTTATGCTCTGCAATCATGACTTTTGCAAATGTGCCCCCACGTAATTTTTTGCCCAGATTGTAGCTCTTCAATGCTTCAGAACATCCACCTCCTCTGGTGTTCCCAACCGTTTTCACTATGCCAAAACAAGAGAAACAATATATGTGATTCCGTAAACAGTTTTATAGTTCAGACACAAGATAATCGAAACTGACGAAACTTGAGTTACACGGAATATACTGATCATGAATAACATGAAATACTTACAACATATCACTTCTTAGAGACCGGCCTTGAGTTTGAAATTAGTGGGCTGGTCATAAATGACCACTATGGGACATGACTGGCCAGGGAAAGTGTGGTTCAATTAAATGTCAACGAAATGGGTGAAGTTTCGTTATTAAATAGGGAGAGGCAAATCATATTCGCTTGCTAAAGTATGGTTCAGTGAGATGACCGGCAACCAAAAAGTACTATCTTGTACGGATTGAATATGATCATAATATATTACGATAAAAATGCTTGCATGCGCGGCACAAATGACTATAATCCTTTCCTTATATGCAATGTATCAAGTCTAACAAGGATGGTTGGGATAACATCCACTGATAATGCTCCCTCGTACTTTGGATGCCCAACCATGGTGCGAAGACACATATGACACATACTAGAATCCTAGCTAGCGGGTAAACACGCAAAGTATTCGTAAAAAGGTTCACTTATTAATACCATGACTAGGCATATATATATATATATATATATATATATATATATATATATATATGTGTGTGTGTGTGTGTGTGTGTGTGTGTGTGTGTGTGTGTGTGTGTGTGTGTGGTAAACATGGAAGAGACATATGAGAATGTAGTCATGCAACAATGAATGAACTAACACATGAATCTGCTACTAGTACTACTTAATAACTATTCACACAAGTATTACACGTATGGCGGTAACATCATCAGAATCAGAATCCCTCGATCGCTCTGTAGGATCTTTTGCTGAAAAGGGGTTTGCCCCCCTTTGTATTACAAAGAAACCAACACCGATCACATAGCAATTGCTGGTGCGAGTAGCACAACATGCCCAAAAGAAAAGGGGAAAAAAGAAGAAACAAATGACATCAACGGCAATTCGACAAAGCACACAAGACCTACCACCGTTGTGCCCTTCGGAATCGACCCACCACAGACCAAGGCTCCGATCCGCCGCATACCAAGCAACACCTCCAAGAAGGTATGCAACACCGACGACGCTGTTACATGGACGTGTCCTAGGGTTTCCCCGGCACGTGGGTGGGTGTGAGGGCTGGATACCTCCGACACCCTCCAGGAAGGGAGGGCGGCACCCGCAGGGTCACCACATCGGAGCCAGAAGAGCCAGCAAGGGATTTCTCCCACACTCCAGACCCCACTACCCAACCGGGCCAGAACCAACCAGCCACCTCGCTTGCTAAGTGCGCACGTGTGAAGTGTCGGCCGCTCGCTCACATTAAGAAAAGATATATCGGCAGTTATTAGGAATGAACATAAGTTAGGTTGCATGTACAAGTAACTAGAGCCAAAAAAGTATACCGAGCTCAAGTCCCTTCCATGTGTCCCAAACACAAGTGCGTATATCGGTGTCGCATTGACATGTCAACTTTAAAAACATCATACTGTACACTACATTATAGGAGTTTGTGGTGGAAAGTGAGGAAGGTTTCAAAGAGTTGCATCGCAAGGACAAAAAGGAGGAAGAAAGTAATTGCTAGTTATATTGCACAGATATAGTTGCTATTTTATATCTGGTGATTTGGAAATTGTATTGATCTATTGTCTAAATGATGTGGTTGGTTTTTTGAGAAGGCAATAAAGTATTACTATATATGTTCTCGTTATATTTTTCCATTTAAATGATAAAGCTGTTTGAGGAAAGTATTGTTTTATGAAAGGTCTTGTTCCCATTAACTTTAGTAACTTCAGAATGTCCACCTCCTCTGGTGTTCCCGTCCATTTTCACTATGCCAAAACAAGAGATACAATATATGTGATTCAGTAAACAGTTTTATAGTTCAGCCACAAGGTGATCGAAACTGGCGAAACATGACTTGCGCTGAGTATACTGTTCATGAGTAACATGAAATATTTAAAGCCTGTCACTTCTTAGAGACCGGTATTGAGTGGGCTGGCCAGGGCAAGAGTGGTTCAATTAAAGGTCAACAATATGGGTGAAGTTTCCTTCTCAACTAGGGAGAGGAAAAGCATATTGGATCGCTGAAGTATGGTTCAGTGGGTAACCAACAAGTACTATCTTGTACAGATCGAGTAGAATCATAATATATTACCATAATCATACTTGCACATGCAACACGAATGACTGTAGTCATTTGCCCATATGCAATGTATCACGTCTGGTAAGGATGGTTGAGATAACAACCACTGATAATGCTCCTCATAATTTGGATGCCCGGCTTTGGTACGAAGACACAGAGGACACGTACTAGCCAGGGCTAAATTGGTCCCGCAAAGAATCCTAGCCAGGGCCAAATCAGGCCCGCAAAGCCCCGTCGGCCACGCTGCAGCAGGGCAGCACCAGCGCCGCCATCATCCACCCGCCGATCGCCGCTCCCCACTATCGGCCCAATCGAACCCTTCGGGCCCACATCTGAGCCGAACGGGCATCGCTAGATCACGCCGCCGCATCACCCTACCGCCAACGGCGGCGCTGCCCCCCAGTAGATCGCCCACCACAACGCCAAAGAGCCCCGCCGCCACTTAGGAGCACCCCACGGCGCCGCACCGCCCCGTGCCAGCGTGACCTGAGAGGGGAATGGCCAGTGGCCATCCGGGCCAGGCCCGGTGCTGGACGCCAGCCATGGTGGCTAGGAGGGAGGGAAGGGGGAGGGCTCGACGAGGAGGCGTCGGGGGTGCGGCCGGTTGCTGGGGGGGATGCGGTCACGACTGAGATTCAATATAGTCCTGTAGGATGTTTTCTACCATATATAGAGTAAATTTCGAGAAAGTGAGATCGTTCGGCCAGTAATGAAGACTTTAAACTCGAAGCATGATGAGCTGAATGTTGGTCCGGGCGGATCTGCGGGAAAGATCCCCATTGGAGGGAAGAAGCAAGCATGGCACCTAAATCTCCACAACCATAAGCAGAGCAGCACACAAACTGGACTAATAAATTCCCCACTCGATCAAAAAATAAGAGCACACTCTCTACCAGGCCATGCAAGAAACGACGACGTAGAATCACTGTACTCCGGCGAGAATTGCAGAAAAGATGAGCTGGGCGATGATACATCTCCAACATATCTATAATTTCCGATTGTTTCATATTGTTATATTATCATTCTTGGATGTTTTACAATAATTTTATAGGAACTTTATATCATTTTTAGGAGTAACCTATTGAGATAGTGCCTAGTATCAGTTGCTAGTTTTTCCTTGTTTTTTACATCACAGAAAATCAATACTAAACGGATTCCAAACATGGCAAAACTTTTTGGAGAATTTTTCTGGACCAGAAGGAACAACTTGGGCCAAAGAAATACCAGAGAGGTGCCCTGAGGGGGGCACAACCTACCTGGGTGCGCCTGTGAGCCTAGGCGCACCCTGGTGGGTTGTGCCCTCCTCGGTGGCCTCCCGCAGCGCCTCTTCGCCCGATAAATACCCAAATATTCCAAAAACCCTAGGGGAGTCGACGAAACACAATTACAGCCGGCGCAAGTTCCAGAACCACGAGATCCAATCTAGACACCATCACGGAGGGGTTCATTATCCTCATTGGTGCCTATCTGATGATGCATGAGTAGTTCATTGTAGACCTACGGTTTCGTAGGCAGTAGCTAGATGGCTTCCTCTCTCTCTATTGATTCTCAATACAATAGTCTCTTAGAGATCTATTTGATGTAACTCTTTTGCGGTGTTTCTTTTGCGATCCGATGAACTTTGAATTTATGATTAGATCTATTTTATCCACGAAAGTTATTTGAGTTTTGAGCTCTTATATGCATGATTATTTATAGCCTTGTATTTCTTCTTCTAAACTTTGGTTTAGTTAGGCCGACTAGATTGATTTTTCTTGCCATGGGAAGAGGTGCTTTGTGATGGGTTCAGTCGTGCGTTGTTCTTTCCGAGTGACAGAAGGGCCAGCAAGACACGTATTGATCATTGCCATTAAGGATGACAAGATTGGGTCTATTCCTACATGAATAGATCTTGTCTACATCATGTCAGCATTCTTATTGCATTACTCTGTTTCTCCATGAACTTAATTCACTAGATGCATGCTGGATAGCGGTCGGTTTGTGGAGTAATAGTAGTAGATGCAGGCAGGAGACGGTCTACTAATCTTGGACGTGATGCCTATATACTGATCATTGCCTGGATATCATCATCATTATTTGAGGTTCTATCAGTTTCCCAACAGTAATTTGTTTACCACCGTGTGCTATTTCTTGAGAGAAGCCACTAGTGAAATCTACGGCCCCCGGGTCTATTCTTTATCAATTTTGCTTTCCGATCTATTATTTAACTTTGAGATCTATTTTTATTTGCTTTTATTTTTAGATCTATTATTCCAAAAACCCAAGAATTCCTTGCTGCAGATTTGATTTGCATATTTTATTTGAGACCAATTTATCCAATCTATCACAATTTTATCCCGTCAACTTGACTATTTCCTACGATGTTACTAGTAAGAGGGATTGAAACCCCTCATAAGCGTTGGGTTGCAAGTATTTGTTCTTTGTGTGCAGGTACCGTTTATCTTGTGTTGCTTGGTTCGCCTACTAGATTGATACCTTGGTTTCATAACTGAGGGAAATACCTACCGTAGCTGTGCTGCACCATCCCTTCCTCTCTGGGAAATACCGACGTAGTTCAAGCGACATCAGGCGATTTTCCTAGTTACCTGGAGTCCTGGCCAAATCCCGTGGATGGAGGTAGGCAACGAGACCGCCGACCCAGTGGAGCGGAGGTGGCCTCAAATTGAGAGAGCTTTTGGGGTTGATCGGCTGGTCGTTCTCCCTCCGACGGGGGCTTTAGGCATTATTAGGCGATAGAGAGCTTATTATGCGGGGGAGGCATAACCGGGAAAAGGGAAAGGTGAGCGTCAGCATCAGCATCACGCTTGCCTAAGCGCGCACATGTGACGTGCCAGCCCCATGCTCTCATTAAGAAAAGATATATTGGCTGTTAAGTATGAACCGTACTAAGGGTCCCATCTTTGTACCGCGATAACACTATTAGTATGGGCGGAATTATTGCTAGACGGTTAAGTATGAACCATACTAAGGGTCCCATCTTTGGAGGCATTTATGCTTCACGCCTCGCTGCACATTTTAACATACCTATTAGGCTTGATGAGAAAGAAGAAAAATTGCTGCCTAGTGCTTATTTAGATTATAAGAGTATGCTAGCGCATGATTTTATTGTTAAAGGCAGGGAAGGAGAGCTCAAATATAAATTATTTTTTCATAAACATCATCTTGAAACTATTACCTTGCCTGCTCCTTCCTTGTTTAATTTTAAGGACCTTATCTCGTTACGTGGGCTGCCGTTCAAGCCTACCAGAATCCTGCACCAGCCCTAGAACCGGAACCGCAAGATGAGCCTCCACGACAGTCTGTTTATTCTTCGGATCCAGAGATGGTTGTCAGCCAACGGCAGTCAGAGTCTTCTTCATCACAGTACGACCCCAGCTATTCTTCGTCGCAGTACGACCCCAGCTACACCTACGGGTATCCGTCAGGCTATCTCTGGCAATAAACCAACTTAGGCCAAAAGCCTAAGCTTGGCGGAGTACGTATTTCCCACCGACATTACATCTATGTTCACAAACAATCATTGCTAGATGTCGGTGCTCATATTCTTTCACTGTACAACGATAAAGCTGGCTGAGGAAAGTATTGTTATATGAAAAGTGTTGTTTCCATTAACCTCAGTAACTTCAAAATGTCCACCTCCTCTGGTGTTCCCATCCATTTTCACTGTGCCAAAAAAAGAGAAACAATATATGTGATTCAGTAAACATTTTTATAGTTCAGACACAAGTTGATCGAAACTGGCGAAACACGAGTTACGCCGAATATACTGATCATGAATAACATGAAATATTTACAACATGTCACTTCTTAGAGACCGGCGTTGAGTGTGAAATGAGTGAGCTGGCCATAAATGACTGGCCAGGGCAGGTGTGGCTCAATTAAAGGTCAATGAAATGGGTGAAGTTTCGTTCTCAGCTAGGGAGAGGCAAAGCATATTCGATCGCTGAAGTATGGTTCAGTGGGCATCCAATAAGTAATATCTTGTACGGATCGAGTAGGATCATAATATATTACCATCAAAATGTTTGCACGCGCAGCATGAATCACTATAGTCCTTTCCTCATGTGCAATGCATCAGGTCTGGTAAAGATGGTTGAGACAACAACCACTGATAATGCTCCCTCGTACTTTGGATGACGGGCCTTCGTGCGAAGACACATATGAAACATACTAGCCAGGGCTAAATCGGGGCCGCAAAGAATCCTAGTAAGGGCTAAATCAGGCCCGCAAAGCCTCATCGTCCACGCTGCAGCGGGGAAGCACCATCGCCGCCAGCATCTACCCATCTATCTCCACTCCCCAGACTTTCGGAATACATGTCTACGACCCTACCCGCCGTTGACCCACTCAAACCTAGACGGGAAAAGAAGGGCCCACATCTGGGCATAGCAGGCGCCACCAGATCGCGCTGCCGCATCACCCCACCGCCAACAGCGGCACCGCCCTCCTATAGATTGCCCGGCACAATGCCGAAGAGCCCCGCCGCCACCTAGAAGCACCCCACGGCACCGCACAGCACCGCGCCAGCGCGACCCGAATGGGGAATGGCCAGCGGCTGCTAGGGCCAGGCCCGGCGCCGGACTCCAGCCATGGTGGCAAGGAGGGAGGGAAGGGGGAGGGATCAAGGCGGAGGCATCGGGGGTGCAGCCGATCGCTCGCGGGGGCGAAGCGGTCGCGACTGAGATTCAAGATAGTCCTATATAGGATGTTTTCTACCATACATAGTGTAAATTTGGATAAAGTGAGATCGATCGGCCTACCTATAAATCAATAATAAACCAACTAGATAACCAATCAGTCTGTAATCAAGACTTTCAACTCGGAGCATGATGAAGTGAAAGTTTGTCCGGGCGGATATGCGGCAAAGATCCCCGTTGAAGGGAAGAAGCAAGTAGGGCACCTAAATCCCCACAACCACAAGCAGAGCAGCACACAAACTGGACTAATAAATTCCCCACTCGAATAAAAAATTTAAGAGCACGCACTCTCTACCAGGCCAATCAAACAATGGCAATGCAGAATCACTAAACTCCGGTGAGAATTGCAGAATAGATGAGTTGGGCGATTGCCTTAATTACCTGGAGTCCTGGCCAAATCCGGTGGACAGAGGGAGGCGATGAAAGCGTCGACCTAGAGGAGCGGAGGCGGCCTCTAATTGAGAGAGCTTTTCAGGTTGATCGGCTGGTCGTTCTCCATCCGACGGGGGCTTTAGGCTTTATTAGACGACATAGAGCTGCTTAGGGGGGGGGGGGGCGTAACCGGGGAAAGGGAAAGGTGAGTGTGAGCATCACCACCACACTTGCCTAACAGTGCACGTATGACGTGCCAGCCGCTCGCTCGCATTAAGAAAAAGATATATTGGCATGTTATTAGGAATGAACATAAGTCAGGTTGCATGTACAAGGAACTAGAGCCAAAAAAGTATACCGAGGTCAAGTCACTGCCATGTGCCCCAAACACAAGTTGTGTATATTGGTGTTGCATTGACAAGTCAACTTTAACAACAGGTAGTGTACACACTATAGGATTTTGTGGTGGAAAGTGAGGAAGGTTTCAAAGAGTTGCATCACAAGGACCAAAAAGGAGGAAGATAATTGCTAGCTATATTGCATAGATATAGTTGCGATTTTATATGTGGAGATTTGGAAATTTTATTGCTCTGTTGTCTAAATGATGTGGTTGGTAGTTTGAGAAGGTAATAAACTATCACTATATATATTCTCTTTATATTTTATCATTTACATGATAAAGCTGGTTGAGGAAAGTATTGTTTTATGAAAAGATTTTTTCCCATTAACTTCAGTAACTTTAGAATGTCCACCTCCTCTCATGTTCCCATCCATTTTCACTATGCCAAAACAAGAGAAACAATATATGTGATTCAATAAACAGTTATATAGTTTAGACACAAGTTGATCGAAACAGGCAAAACACGAGTTATGCTGAATATACTGATCATGAATAACAAGGATATTTACAGTATGTCACTTTTTAGAGACCGGTGTTGAGTTTGAAATGAGTGGGCTGGCCATAAATGACTGGCTAGGGCAAGTCTGGTTCAATTAAAGGTCAACGAAATGGGTGAAGTTCCCTTCTCAACAAGGCAGAGGCAAAGCATATTCGATCACTGGACTATGGTTCAGTGGGCAACCAATAAGTACTATCTTGTATGGATCGAGTAGGATCATGATATATTACCATAAAAATGCTTGCACGTGCAACACGAATGACTATAGTCCTTTCCTCATATGCAATGTATCAGGTCTGGCAAGGACGGTTCAGATAACAACCACAGATAATGCTTCCCCATACTTTGGATGCCCGGCCTTGGTGCGAAGACATAGATGACACATACTAGCCAGGGCTAAATCAGGCCCGCAAAGAATCCTAGCCAGGGTTTAATCGGGCCTACAAAGCCCCGTCGGCCATGTTGCAGCAAGGAAGCACCAGCGCTGCCAGCATCCACCCGCCGATCGCCGCTCCCCCGCCTTCCGAAAGGCACATCGACGATCCTCCCCGCCGTCAGCCCACTCAGACCCAGATGGGTCCTGAAGGGCCTAGATCTGGGTCGAGCAGGCGCCCCCAGATCGCGCCGCCGCAACTCCCCACTGCCAATGGTGGCGCGCCCCAATTAGATCGCCCGGCACAACGCCGAAGAGCCCTATCGCCGCCTAGGAGCACCCCACAGTGCCGCGTCGCCTCGCGCCCGTGCAACCTGAGAGGGGAATGGCCAGCGGCCACCGGGCTAGGCCCAGCGCCAGATGCTAGCCATGATGGTAAGTAAGGAGGGAAGGGGGACGGCTCGAGGAGGTGGGGTCGGGGGCGCGGCCGGTTGCCCGTCCTGTAGGATGTTTTCTACCATATATAGAGTATATTGGGAGAAAGTGAGATCGATCGGCCGGCCTATCAATCGATAATAAACCAACTAGTTAACCGATCAGTTAGTAATCAAGACTTACAATTGGGAGCATGATGAGGTGAATGTCGGCAAATATCTCCATTAGAGGGAAGAAGCAAGCAGGGCACCTACATCACAATAACCATAAGCACATAACCACACAAACTGGACTAATAAATTCCCCACTCGAACAAAAAATTAGGAGCACGCACTCTCTACCAGGCCATGCAAGCAACGACGACGCAGAATCACTAAACTCCGGAGAGAACTGCAGCAAAGATGAGCTGGGAGATTGCATTAATTACCTGGAGTCCTAGCCAAATCGAGTGGACAGAGGGAGGCGACGAGAGCGCCGGCCCAGTGGAGCGGAGGCGGCCTCGAATTGAGAGAGATTTAGGGGTTGATTGGCCAGTCGTTCTCCTTCCAACGGGGGCTTCAGGCTTTATTAGGCGACAGAGAGTTATGCGAGGGAGGTGTAACCGGCGAAAGGGAAAGGTGAGCGTGAGCATCACCATCGCACTCGCCTAAGTGCGCACGTGTGATTTGATGGCCGCTCGCTCACATTAAGAAGAGATATATTGGCATGTTATCAGGAATGAACATAAGTCAGGTTGCATGTACAAGGAACTAGAGCCAAAAAAGAATAACGAGGTCAACTCCCTTCCATGTGTCCCAAACACAAGTTGCATATATCGATGTCGCATTGAAATGTCAACTTTAACAACATGTAGTCTACACACAATAGGATTTTGTGGTGGAAAGTGAGGAAGGTTTCAAAGAGTCGCATCACAAGGTAAAAAAGGAGGAACAAAGTAATTGCTAGTCATATTGCATAGATATAATAGCTATTTTATATGTGGAGTTTTGGAAATTCTATTGATCTATTGTCTAAATGATGTGGTTGGTAGTTTGAGAAGGTAATAAACTATTACTATACTTGTTCTTGTTATATTTTATCATGTACACGACAAAGCTAGTTGAGGAAAGTATTGTTTTATGAAAAGTGTTTTTTCCATTAACTTCAGTAACTTTGGAATGTCCACCTCATCAGCCAAAACAAGAGAAACAATATATGTGATTCAGTAAACAATTTTATAGTTCAGGCATAAGTTGATCAAAACTAACGAAACATGAGCTACGCTCAATATACTGATCATGAATAACATGAAATATTTACAGCATGTCACTTCTTAGAGACCGGCGTTGAGTGTGAAATGAGTGGGCTGGCCATAAATAACTGGCCAGGGCTTGTGTAGTTAAATTAAAGGTCAAAAAAAATGGGTGAGTTTCCTTCTCTACCAGGGAGAGACAAAGCATTTTTGATCGCTGAGGTATGGTTCAGTGGGCAACCAACAAGTACTACCTTGTAGGGATCGAGTAAGGTCATAATATATTACCATAAATATGTTTGCACGCGCAGCAGGAATAACTATAGTCCTTTCCTCATATGCAATGTATCAGGTTTGGCAAGGATGGTCGAGATAACAACCACTAATAATGCTCCCTCATACTTTGGATGCCCGGCCTTGGTGCGAAGACACAGATGACACATACTAGCCAGGGCTAAATCGGGCCCTCAAAGAATCCTAGCCAGCGCTAAATTGGGCCCGCAAAGCCCCGTCGGCCATGCTGCAGCAGGGCAGCACCTGCGTCGCCAGCATCCACCCGCCGATCACCGCTCCCCCGCCTTCCAAAAGCCACGTCGATGTCCCTCCCTGCCGTCAGCCGACTCAGACCCATATGGGCCCCAAAGGGCACATATCTGGGCCGAGCTTGCGCTGCAAGATTGCGCCGCCGCATCACCACACCACCAACGGCAGTGACGCCCCCTAGCCCGCCACAACGCCGAAGATCCCCGCCGCCGCGTTAGAGAGCACCCGGCGGCGCAGCACCGCCCAGCGCCAGAGCGACCGCAGAGGTGAATGTCCTGCCGCCGCTTGGGCCAAGCTCGGTGCCGGACGCCAGCAACGGTTGAAAGGAGGGATGGAAGGGGGAGGGCTCGAGGAGGATGCATTGGGGGCACGGTCGGTTTCCCGCGGGGGGGGGGGGGGGGTACGCGGTCGCGACTGAGATTCAAGACAGGCCTGTAGGATGTTTTCTACCATATAGAGTAAATTTGGAGAAAGTGAGATTGATTGGTCGGCCTATCAATCAATAATAAACCAACTAGTTAATCGACTAGTCACTAATTCTGCCTCGCCTTTGAAATGCTTGCCTTTCTTTCGACATTGATGGTTGGTCGGAAGAAAGCGACGATGCCCTAGGCACACATTCTTCTTGCATTTGTCTAGGTATATACTTTCGGTGTCAGCTAAGCAGTGCGTGCATGCGTGGTATCCCTTATTTGTCTGTCCTGAAAGGTTACTGAGAGCAGGCCAATCGTTGATGGTTACAAACAGCAACACATGCAGGTTAAATTCCTCCTGTTTGTGCTCATCCCACACGCATACATCGTTTCCATTCCACGGTTGTAAAAGTTCTTCAACTAATGGCCTTACGTACACATCAATGTCGTTGCCGGGTTGCTTAGGGCCTTGGATGAGAACTAGCATCATAATGAACTTCCACTTCATGCACATCCAAGGAGGAAGGTTATAGATACATAGAGTCACGGGCCAGGTGCTGTGATTGCTGCTCTGCTCCCCGAAAGGATTAATTCCATCCGCGCTTAAACCAAACCATACGTTCCTTGGGTCACCTGCAAACTCAGCCCGGTACTTTCTCTCGATTTTTCTCCACTGCGACCTGTCAGCGGGTGCTCTCAACTTCCCGTCTATCTTACGGTCCTCTCTGTGCCATCACATCAACTTGGCATGCTCTTCGTTTCTGAACAGACGTTTCAACCGTGGTATTATAGGAGCATACCACATCACCTTGCCAGGAACCCTCTTCCTGGGGGGCTCGCCATCAACATCACCAGGGACATCTTGTCTGATCTTATACCACAATGCACCGCATAACGGGCATACGTTCAAATTCTCGTACGCACCGTGGTAGAGGATGTAGTCATTAGGGAATGCATGTATCTTTTGCACCTTCGATTCTAGAGGGCATACGGCCTTCTTTGCTGCGTACGTATTGTCAGGCAATTCGATATGTTTGGAAGCTTCTTCTTTAATATTTTCAGTAGCTTCTCAAATCCTTTGTCAGGCACAACAATCTCTGCCTTCCACTGCAGCAATTCCAGTACGGTACCAAGCTTTGTGTTGCTATCTTCGCAATTGGGGTACAACCCTTTTTTTGAATCCTCCAACATGCGATCGAACTTCAGCTTCTCCTTTTGACTTTCGCACTCTCTCCTTGCATCAACAATGACCCGGCGGAGATCATCATCGGGCACATCGTCTGGTTCCTCTTGATCTTCAGCAGCTTCCCCCGTTGCAGCATCACCATATTTAGGGGGCACATAGTTGTCATAGTCCACTTCTTCTTTGTTGTCTTCCATCATAACCCCTATTTCTCCGTGCTTGGTCCAAACATTATAGTGTGGCATGAAACCCCTATAAAGCAAGTGACTGTGAAGGATTTTCCGATAAGAGTAAGACTTCGTATTCCCACATATAGGGCATGGACAACACATAAAACCATTCTCTTGTTTGACTTAGCCACTTCGAGAAAATTATGCACGCCCTTAACGTACTTGGAGGTGTGTCTGTCACCGTACATCCATTGTCGGTTCATCTGCGTGCATCATATACAGTTAAGTGGGTCAAAAACCATTACAGAACATCATGGATAGATAAGTGACCAAATTAATAGAAGTTCATCATCACATTAAAACCAAAGTACATACATAGTTCTCATTGAACAACATATAGCTCTCCAGAGCATTTAATTAAACCATACATTGAAACTATGTAAAACATTTCAATGCAACACCAAATGCGATCATAATCGCAACCAAGGTAACAATTGATCCAACGGCATAATGATACCAAGCCTCGGTATGAATGACATATTTTCCAATCTTCAAAGGCATTGCATCCGTCTTGATCTTGTGATCATCGAGGACATCCGCAACATGCAACTCCAATATCATCTTCTCCTCCTCAATTTTTTTATTTTTTCCTTCAAGTAATTGTTTTCTTCTTCAACTAAATTTAACCTCTCGACAATAGGGTCAGTTGGAATTTCCGATTCACATACCTCCTAGATAAATAAAATCTATGTCATGTTGGTCGGCATAATTGTCATAAACAATAAATGAACCAAATAGTTATAAAAGATAATATATACCACATCCGAGTCATAGACAGGATGAGGGCCAACGGGGGCGGATACCAAAACCATCGCACTATATAATAACAAGCAATAATATAAGTAAGAAAATTAGAAAAATATCTATCTAATCAGACAAGTAAGAATTTTTTCTTTCAGAAAGAAGATAAGAACAGGAGGCTCACCACGGTGGTGCCGGCGACGAGATCGGCGCAGGCGATCGACGGCGGTGAAGACGGGGATGGGACGTGATGGACCGCTAAACCTTGACAAATCTCGAGGAAAATGGAGTTTGGTGGTCGAGCTTCAAGAGGAGAAAGCTTAACTAGTGTGGCTCGGGCATTTCAGCGAACACCTCATGTGCATAGGAGGTGAGCTAGAGCACCACAAAGCTCTCCCCTCGCCGGCCAGAAAAAACAGAGCAGTGTGGAGTGCTCTACTCGCCGGCGATGGGGTATATATAGGCACCTCATTGGTCCCGGTTCATGGCTGGAACCGGGACTAAAGGCCCCCCTTCTGTCCCGGTTCCAGCCATGAACCGGGACCAATGACTGTAGGCCAGGAGCGATGACCATTGGTCCCGGTTCGTTCTTGGAACCGAGACAAATGGGTTCAGACTAACCGGGACCAATGCCCCACGAGGCCCGACCGGCCCGGGACGTTTGCCCCCCATGGGTCCCGAATCGTGACTGAACGGGGACTAATAGGTTGGCCAGGCCCGAACCAAAGCCCTGTTTTCTACTAGTGGGTGATAGTGAAGATGTTGATGAAGATTGACCCTCCCTTGATGAGAGGATCATTGGTGATGACGATGGCATCGATTTCCCCCTCCCGGAGGGAAGTTTCCCCGACAGAACAGCTCCGCTTGAGCCCTAGATTGCTTCTACCTAGGTTCCGCCTCGAGGCGGCGGCGCTTCATCCCAAGAGCTCTCTCCTATTTTTTCTCCATGTCAAAAGACATCATATAGCAGAAGAGGGGGACCGGAGACCTACCAGGGGCCCACAAGCTCTGGGGGTAGGGCGCGCCCCCCTTGCATGAGGCCAACTGGTCGGTCCCCCTCTGGTATTTCTTCGCCCATTATGTTTTATACATTTCAAAATAATTCTCCATTAATTTCCAGGACATTTGGAGTTGTGTAGAATAGGTCTCTCCGATTTGCTCCTTTCCGGTCCAGAATTCCAGCTATTGGCATTCTCCCACTTCGTGTAAATCTTGTAAAATAATCGAGGAAAGGCATAAGTATTGAACCATAATGTGTAATAACAGCCCATAATGCAATAAAAATCAATATAAAAGCATGATGCAAAATGGACGTATAATTTATTCAAGGCCAGTATGTTGATTGCATGAGGAACATTTCCAGGCATTAGGTGGAGATTTCAAGTACCATAAAGAATGCCAGGAAATTAGTGGAATGTTCAACACATTTAAATCCACATGCTCAAAGATCCGGACCATGCGTTCAGAAGATTTGTAGCACATTGCAAATAACCTGCCAGATTCATTTGTTAACTATAAACGTGTAAAAAGAATGTTGCACTCCTGCAAAAGTATGCCTAAAAGAAAGAAGGTACCAAAAAGTTACTCCACTCGCCATTCAATGCAACCTGGGGAGAAGTATAACAAAAATACATCCGGATTCGGCTTCTTGGAAGTGAGGATATCAAGACCTTTGAATCATTCAATGCAAGTCAACTTCATGTTGAAAAACACCAAATGGGTTGTGTAAACCCAATGGATGGGCAATCTCTGCCAATCCAGGTCATAATGCACACAATGACTCAGAAATCGGAATACCTAACTCAAGCGATTGGGAATCGTGAGCAGTCGTCATGCAAATGATATTTAAATCAGCTATATGTTGATATAAAAATTTAGGAGAAACATATAACCAGAAGTGTACAATCATCGACATAGATTTCTCAATTAGATTCCACAAAACTTTGGAATGATTCAGATCCAAATACCATGGCTATGGAAAAGTGTGAATAACACTCGGACTAAACTCAAGCAAAGTGTGAACAACGCCTGCTAGAAGATTCGACGAGCCTCATATTCCTGTAACCGCCCTTTCTCAACAATGTAGTTCAATAGCTCACCATTCTTGAAATATTCCATCACGACAAATACATCCCTAGGTGTCTCCACCTCATAAACCCGGATGATAGGATGGTGAATGAAGTCAATGAACAACATCAATATCTTGATTTCTCTATTTGCTGGAAATAAGATATGAGAAAACAATAGAAGTAAATTGTTAGAGATTGAGTCTATGAAGAAATTGGAGATGTAAATTCTACTAACTCACAACAACGACACAAGGTGAACTTTCTTCTTAACCAAAGACGAATGTATTCTAACCTAATATACATTATCTCGACTAATTGATTAATCAGAAATCGGGAACACACCCACAAGTCTGACCAGCAGCCTGAAAGCAGATAACTTGAAATTCTTAGCAAGCAAGTTAAATGTATCCTACACTATTGTGCAAGGAGAAGGAGGCATACCTTTCTGTTCCATTTCAATAGTTTTATTTTATGACGGGTCAAAATATTTATAGCAACTTTGTGTCATGTAAGCTTATGCTCTGCAATCATCACTTTTCCAAATGTGCCTACATCTAATGTTTTGCCCAGATTGTAGCTCTTCAATGCTTCAAAATGTCCACCCCCTCTGGTGTTCCCATCCGTTTTCACTATGCCCAAAAAAGGGAGATACTATATGTAATTTAGTAAACAGATTTATAGTTCAGACACAAGTTGATCGAAACTGGTGAAACATGACTTACACTGGATATCCGTCATGAATAACATGAAATGTTTATAGCATGTCACTTCTCAAATACCGGCCTTGAGGGTGAAATGAGTGGGCTGGGCATAAATGACCACTATGGGACATCACAGGCGAGGGCAAGTGTGGTTCAATTAGAGGTCAACGAAATCTAGTTCCCTTCTCAAATAGGGAGTGGCATAGCATATTCAATTGCTGAAGTTCGGTTTAGTGAGATGATCGGCAATCAACATCTACTATCTTGTACGGATCGAGTAGGATCATAATATATTACCATAAAAATGCACGCAGCACAAATCACTATAGGCCTTTTCAGATATGTAATGTATCAGGTCTGGCAACAATGGTTGGGATGACAACCACCGATAATTCTAGCTCCTACATTGGATGCCCGGCCCTGGTGCGAAGACACATATGACACATAAAGTTCTAGGTAATGGGTTAACACTCAAGGTATTCTTGAAAAGGTTCACAGATTCATACGGGGATCTATAGCAAAGATCCCCATTGGAGGGAATAAACAAGAAGGGAGGGCACCCAAAAAAATCCCCACAACCCCAAGTAGAGTAGCACACAAACTGGACTCATAAATTTCTCACTCGAGCCAAATATAGAATGGACAAGCAGCACTCCCGCATAACTAAAATTTAAGAGCACGCGCGAACCGACCCAGCTCTCTACCAGGCCACGCAAGCAACAACGACGCAGAAATGCTAAACTCCGGCATGAATTGCAGGATGAATGAGCAGTGTTATTGCCTTAATTACCTGACCAAATCCCGTGGTTGATCAACCGCCTGGACACAGGTTTTGGGGGTGCTCTACCTTCGGCGGTGGGAGGTAAGGTGTGCTTTAGGCTTTAGATGAGATAGAGCTGCTTAGATGGGGGCGGCGTAACCAGGGAAAGAGAAAGGCGAGCATTAGTGTCAGCATTGCGCTTACCTAAGTGAGCATGTTGTTTTCCTCTTTCTCCTCTGTCATTTCCCGTCCCCCGCCCATTTTTCTCTCCTTCCTTTTGCAATGCTTTGCATGTGTCGATCGATTCCTCCATCGGTTGCTGGTTCATTTGGACGGTATAGGAATAGGATAGATAGCACGCTGTTTGGTTGCCAGTAACGAGGCGCCAATGCAAAATATGCATGTCGTGCGGCCGGCATTGGAGGTGGGTGGGATTAACTGGAACGCCGTTGTTTCGTGCGTGAAGAGGGCGTTGGCTATACTGGGTGCATGAGCATGTTGGACAGTTTTCTCAGAATTTGTTTTGTTATTTCATAGTAACACAATGCCAACTAAAAAATCAGCAAAAAAACTCAAAAAAATCACAACCTCTGCACCGTTCACGATCTTGATGGCTACTTATTAATTTTCTAGTGTCACACCTAGAATGGGAAACGTTTCCCTATGATCAACGGTGAAAACTTCAGTGTGTCGCATCACACCACATTATACCTACCAATGCCAGGACACCAAATGTCCTTGCGGACCCATGCACATCCCTTCTTTCTCACCTTTGGTTTCCATTCCGTCTCCAGGGGCGGATTAAAGGGGAATGGGAAACGTTTCCCTTCAACCGACCGGCCAAAACCTCAACGTGTCGTGTCACGTGACATTATACCTACCAATGCCAGGGCGCCATATTTCCTTGCGGGCCCACACACATCCCTTCTTTCTCTCCTTCCATTTCCATTCTGTTGCCGCGGATGGATTCAAAGGTAATGGTACACATTTCTCTATGACAGACCGACCAAAACTTTAGTTTGTCACGTCACGCCACGTTGTACTTACCAATGCCAGGGTGCCACATGTCCTGCAGGCCCAACCACATCCCTTCTTTCTCTCCTTCCATTGCAATTCTATCGTCGGGGACGGATTCAACAGGAATGGGAAACGTGTCCCTCTGACGAACCGGCCAAACCTTCAGAGCTTTGCGTTACGCCAAATTATACCTACCAATGCCAGGGCGCCACATATCCTTACGGGCCCACGCACAACCCTTCTATAACACTAGTTGGGCATGAAGTTGTTGGACATTATCCCGGCCCTCACCATCTTCCCTTGAATCCCTCCGTCCCTTGATATCGTTGGTGTCATCTCTGTGCCCGCGATAGAAGAAACGTTCATGTGATTCACAGAGCTCGCGCGCACCATGAATGTGCCCTTCTTCTGCAAATGGTCCTTACTGACCACCTTTGTATGATCTAGCCGTAGATGTTCTAGGTCCTTCCTAGAGTGGAGGTGGCTGTGAAATCTATATGCAAGCTCCACCACCTCCTAGTGGACCCGGACATCACGCCCAAGTCCCTCCACTCGCCAATGGATGTCGTGCTTAATTAGGTCTGCCATGCAGCCCATGGTGTTCGTGATGATGGAGAAGGATATAGACCACAACAATTCTAGGACGTTTGTGAACTTTAGCAACACACAATTGTGCTACGACATCGTGCTCGACTTGATAGAGTCCATGCCAATGGTCCATGGTGGAACTACAAGGAGTGGAGCCGGCATCGGAGAATACACAAAGAGATAGGCAGATGCCTCTCGCTCACATTAAGGGAAGATATATATTGCATGTTATCAGGAATGAATGTAAGCTGGGTTGCATGTACAAGAAACTAGAACCAAAAAAGTGTACCGAGGTCGAGTCCCTTCCATGTGTACCAAATACAAGTTGCGTGTATCGGTGTCGCATTGACATGTAAACTTTAACAACAGGTAGTGTATACACTAGGGTTTTGTGGGGGGGGGGGGGGGAGTGAGGAAGGTGTCAAAGAGTTGCATCACAAGGACAAAAGGGAGGAAGAAATTAATTGCTAGTTATATTGCATAGATATAGTTGCTATTTCATATGTGGACATTTGGTAACTTTATTTATCTCTTGTCTAAATGATGTGGTTGGTAGTTTGAGGAGGTAATAAACTATTACAATATTTGTTCTCGAGATATTTATTTCATTTACACGATAAAGCTGGTTGAGGAAAGTATTGTTTTATTAAAAGTTTTTTCCCATTTACTTCAGTAACTCGCGCATGCCTTGAACATGCCCTTCCCCTTCCAAAGGGACGTCAATGATAGCCTGGACGTGCTTCATACATAGATATTATAAGTCCTCCCCCGAGAGATGGTGGTTTTGAACTCCATCTACTAGCTCTACCACCTCCTAGTGGACCCGTACAGCGTGTCCATGTGCATCCTCTCGTCAATTGACCCTGTCCACAGCTGATCACCGCCACGTATCCCATGGTGTTCACGATCATGGAGCAGGGGAGATACCACAAAAATTCATGGTTGGTGGAGTAGTTTAGAAAAACACTCCTCTACTATGGTGGCATGTTCAACTAGATGGAGGCTACGTTGGTGATCCATGTTAGCACAACAGGAAACGGAGCTAGAGCGAACGCGGACATCCAGAGGCAGATCTTCGACGTCATGTGTCGATAACGTAGCACCAGCTCGGAGCACCGCATGATGCTCGCATGCATGCAGCGTCAGCTCTGGCGCATGATTATCAAACATGTGCCACTAAGGCTAAAAGAGGCCCATCAGGTGGGCAAGCTACTCTATGTATTCTCTGGTACAAGGTCTCACATCTAGGAGACCGGCTGATGCCTCCCACTCACATAATTAGAGGATATATAGACAACATATCGTGCAAAAGGTAAGTCGGGTTGGGTGAACATGGAACTTGAGCCAAGAGTAGTATACCTTGGCCAAGTGCCATCCATGTATCCCAAACTCAAGTAAAGTTTACCTGTGTTTCATTGACATATCGACTCCAGTGGCAGGTAGTGTAAATGTAGGATTTTTTGGTGGAAAGTGTGGGGAAAACATCATAAAGCTCCTTAAGAGATGAATCCTGACTCCCGAAATATCAGGAAAATCCAAAAATTGCAGCTTGAGAGATGAATCCCCAACGCAAATGTCATGCCAAAATTCAACACTACTAGAACCATTTCCAAATCTATATATTTAAAAGAACTTAGAAGTAATCAAAGAACAAATTAATCCCTCTAGAAGAGAGAACATACACCTAGTTTGGACAACAAAATCGGTTTAGGGGTCCCATATTTAAAATTAATAAAAAATCCAACTCTTATCCTCCAACAATATATCTCTTCCCCCATGGACATAAGCTTTCTCCAACATTTGAGTGAAAACATTGGCAACCAAATTAAAGAGAATGGGGAATAAAGATAACCTTCCTTCTAAACCCTTACCACTAATAATGTAAGGCCCATTAGTGTCAGTATTCCTGACACATAATTAACCTTGAAAGAGAAACAACTTAATCCACCCAATCCACTTCTCACCAAAACGTTAGATGCAAGAACTTCCAAAAGGAATACCCATCTTACACTATCATAGACCTTTTCATAGTCAAGCGTTTGAACAGGGGGACTATATTTAGAAGAGTGAATCTCATGATAACTTCTTGTTCCATAACCACACTTTCAAATATAGATCCACCTATATTAAAAAGTTGTTTGATTAGTAGAATTCATTCCACCAAAAAAGGGGAAAACATGTTAGTCATGGCTTTAGTAAAAATCCTAACACTACAATTACTGGGACTAATAGGTCTAAAACTATGTATATTTTTAGCATTGCTCTCGTTAGGAATAAGAGTAATAAAGATGAGGTATGCATAAAAATTTGTAAAGATCCAAATTAGAATCTCTAACAAGGGTTATTAAAGCAGGAAAGAAAGACCATCTCCTCCAATAGCCCCACGATAAAATATCTTACAACGTGGCATTTGACAGCGCACATCCTGGATTTCTCCATCGTGTAGGTGATGAAGTGGCCGAACATTATCTAGGCCCTCTCCATCTGCCATGTAAGCCCGATGTCCCTCCACATCATTGGTGTTAGCTCTTGTCCTGCGAAAGAAGAAGTGGTCCAGCGACTCGCTTAGCTCCGGTGCACTATGAACGTGCCCTTGTCCTAGAAATCGGTCCTCAGAGACAGCCTCGACGTGCTCCAGACATAGATGTTGTAGATCCTCCCTAGATTGCTGTTGGTTGTGAATTCCATCTACAAGTTCCATCACCTCCTAGTGGACCCAGAGGGCACGTCCACGTCCCTCCTCTAGCCAATCGAAGCCGTGCTTGGTTGGGTCTGCCATGGAGCATAGGATGTTCATGATTATGAAGCAGAAGAGACATACCAGAACAATTCCAAGTTGTTTGTGCAGTTTAGCAACCCGCTCTTTGATACGTATCCAATGTATCTATAATTGTTTACTATTTCATGCTATTATTGTATCATTCTTGGATGTTTCATATGCAATTATATATCTTTTTTGGGACTAGCCTATTAATCTAGTGCCTAGTGCCAGTCGTTGTGTTTTTCTTTTCAGGAAATTAATATCAAACAGAGTCCAAACGGAGAAAAACTTTGGATTAATTTTTTCTAGACGAGAAGAGACCCTAGAAGGTTGGGAAGAAGACCTGAAGAGTCACAAGGGAGCGAGAAGCTCGGGAGGCGCACCCCCAGGTTGTGGGCCCCTCATGGCACGTCTTGACCTAATTCTGCCTTTATAAAGTCTCAAATATTCCCCTGACATCAGAGAGCCAACCGAAATACTTTTTCCGCCGCCGCAAATTTCTGTTCCCACGAGATCCCATCTGAAGGCCTTCTCCGGTAGTCGGCCGAAGGGGGAATCAATCACAGAGGGGATCTACATCAACCTTACTGCCCTTCCTATAATGTGTGATTAGTTTACCACATACCTAACGGTCCATAGATAGTAACTAGATGGCTTATTCTCTCTCTTTGATCTTCAATATAATGTTCTCCTTGATGTTCTTTGAGATCTATTTAATTTAATGACTTTTTTGAGGTGTGTTTGTTGTGATCTGACGAATTGTGAGTTTATGATTAGATTATCCATGAATATTATTTGAGTTCTACTCTAAACTCTTTTATGCATTATTATTATAGTTTTCTATTTCTCTCCGATCTATTAATTTAGTTTGGCCAACTAGATTGATTTTTCTTGCAATGAGAGTGGTGCTTTGTAATGGATTCAATCTTGCAGTGCTCGGTCCCAGTGATAGAAGGGGACATGACACATATTTGTATCGCTGCCATTAAGGATAAAATGATGGGGTTTATTCATGCTTCAGTTTACTTTGTCTACATCATGTCATCTTGCTTAAGGCCTTACTCAGTTATTTATGAACACAATACTCTAGATGCATGTTGAATAGCGGTCGATGTGTGGAGTAATAGTAGTAGATGGTAGAAAAATGGGCTATAGTCCCACTTCGTAAGGCACTTTAGTCCCGGTTGACTAAAGGAATTTTTTTATTTCTTTTTGATTTATTATGAATTTTTTCTGATTTTCAAATTTCTGAATTATTTGACAATTTAATCTCTAATCACCCTCACTGCTCAAGTGTGGAGCACTCATTATTCCAAACCGTCTAACATCCCGGTCAGTCACCCATCCCTCTCACTAATCGAGCTAGAGCATGCTTACTTTCGAGTTCTATTCCCCCTAGTTTCTAACTCTGCACTTGTTATTTTCCTAACAATAGTAAGCTGTCAATCCTATTAACCCTTAGAAGTTTAGCTTGAGCATGAAGTCACACATCTTATCGTCTGAGTTTGAAACTATTATTGTAAAAAAACAATAATTATTTATTAACACTAATATTTCTTGAATAAGTAGTTTGACCACAGTTTGACCAAAATTCAAAAAAACTGAAATTTGAGCATAACTTTGTTTCCTTTCAGAATTTGAGTATTCTAAAAATTTGCAAAATGGCCTATGGCGGTCAAAATCGGAACCGGCTTTTCATTCTGAACATTTTGATATATTATACATTTCTTTCGACATCGTATGCAAAAGTTATGGTCGTTTTACTTTTTCATAACAGTTTTTTGCAGAACATGTCAAAATTTATGTTTTTAAATTTCCCTAACTAGTAGATGTAGTAACATCACTACATCTTGAACGATTGTAATTTTTGAAGTTTTTATCATTTTGTTTTTTTTCAAAACTAAAAAGGCGATAAGGGAGGTAGAGTTGGAAAATTGCAGAACCACTTTAGTCCGGGTTGGAGCCACCAACCGGGAATAAAGGGGTACCTTTATTCCCAGTTGGTGGCTCCAACCCGGACTAAAGGTCTAACCTATAGTCCCGGTTTGTGTCACAAACCGGGACAAAAGGGGCTCGTGGGGCCCTGGCCTGACGTCGGACTACCACCACCCCTTTAGTCCCGGTTTGTGACACAAACCGGGACTATAGGTCTCAAATGAGCCGGGACTAATGCTTAGTCGTTCAAACCGGGACTAATGGTACCATGCATTAGTACTAGGCCGTAATTGAACCGGGACTTATGTGTTGAACATTAGGTCGTTTTTTACTAGTGATGCAGAATCGTTTCGGTCTAGTTGTCTTAGACGTGATGCCTATATACATGATCATTGCCTTGGATATCCTCATGATTATTTGTTTTTCTATCAACTAGCATAGTGGCCCTCTCGATGTGCGGGCTAGAATTGTATAAAGTTTTTTAATGAGAACATATTATTTGATTTGTTTAAAGAGAAAATGGAACCAAATGTGATATGTTTACAAACGTAAGATTTGTACAAACATAGTTCTTTCTTAGGTATGGTACATGTTTTATGAAGACATATGTTATCCATTAATCACTTTAGGTCTAATTATGCATGTCGTACTAACCATCTTCTTTATGATTTCAACGGCATCATCATTAACATGACCTAAGTGATACTCATGTTGCACTATTCAAAATAGTATAGTTCTATAGACATATGAATTGTTATCTTCAATGAGATATGACAATAGAAAAATATCTTTAATGAATTTTTACTTGTGGATAAATGGTGTACTAATTATAGAAACACACCATATCGTGACCATTTGCGTCATTTTCTTTTTAGGCCAAAACTTAATAATTACTGGTTGTAAACATCGACAAATTGTGCTATGTGGGATATTTCTAGATCGGTTGTTCGTTTTCAAGTTAATCGGCTAATGGGTAAAACTTACGATAACTATCAACCACACTAAGCTTTAACCCGCGAAAACCAGACACTACATACTTGCGCTCTCCATGTTTTCTAAGAAGGACAAAAATAAGTTGTTATATAACCGCTAGTCTCTTACCATGTAAGTATCGCATTAAACCATTATATATAAAATTACACAACATCTGGAAGACATAGCGTGTGCGCAAAAAGCATCTCGTGTGGCGCCGTAATAAGTAGCACATGTAAAGTCTGGACATGCAATGTAGAAAACACAGTAGGGAACTAAATAATGTACCTCATATTCAACTGCTATTGTGTATTCAATGACCTTCCAATATACGCCTTTACATATGCACCATCAACATAATCACACACTATATTTTATCACACAGTGGCAAAAAAATGAACCATACCAAACTATGCCTGTGAAATAAGTTGTTATATAATCGGTAGTATCTTAACAAGTAGTTATCGCATTAAAACATTTTATATAAAATTACGCAGCATCTGGAAGACATAACATGTGCAGAAAAAGCATCTGAAGCATTATTGTTATTTGCAATCTTGTTATCTCGAGCTTATTATATTTGTTAGCTCATGGGGTTGACTCCGGAAAATACCTTGCTCAAGAGTTGTAGAAACCAAACTAAAAGAACTTCACAAACCTTCCTTGGTATTTTGGAGATTTTTTTCGAGGCGCTAATTCTAGGAAATAAAGAGTGTGGTATGCATATAAATAAAACCACATGTGAAATTATTTGAGAGCCTTTTACACATGCTACTCTATGCAGGGAAGAGAAACGCTAGTGAAAACATATAAATTATGTGAGACCCACATATATTGTAATTTCTGCTTGGAACCTGCATTTCCTTTCTATTTTTAAACACACTAAAAGCATTTATTTTCCGAATTTATTTAAATATTTTAGTCACCTAACATTTTGGTAATTAAGTACATGGACATTAACACTTTTATTTATTGGCATAAACATTTTTTTTCAAATAGCCACATGTCGCTTGCTAGGCGTTTCCTCTGGATTTCTGGTTTCTTTTCATGAATGTGTTTTCAGGTTTATATGGTTTTGGTTTTTGGTTTTTCTATATTTGCTTTCTTTCATCGGTTTTCAAGAAAAATAATTGCATACAATAAAAAGAAGCAAATATGTGCTTCCTGTTGGAAGAAAGTTTGTGCTTCTACCATGAGAAGCACCACATGTGCTTCCACGGGAATAGCACAAAACACAACTGTGTTTCCCCCCGAAACAGAAAAAAAAACACATTTTGTGCTTCCAAAAATAAAGAAAAAACTGCAACGGTGCTTCTGGGCTCATTTTTTGTTCTTTTTTTTTTCATTATTCGCTTTTGGTTCATAGTTTTGTTTTTCCGATTTTGTTTTCCCTATAGTTTTTTTATTATTTTTTTTCTCTTCTGATTTCCGGGTTTCTTTTGGAAAAAAAGATCATTGAAATCTATTAACATAGGATATTCTTTCTAAGATCTCGACAGAAGAAATCCAACAGTGAAAATGGTTCGATCTTTGGACGGACGGTTCAAAACATAAAACTTTTTAAATCAACGGATCTACGAAAAATGGAAAACTCGCAGGTTACAAATAGTGGCGCTCATGTAGGCGGCACTTGTCTGCACATGAGAAGGTAGGGAGTAACCTTTGCAAACTGTAGCAAGGTGGGCCTGTCCAGTTCCGGGTTCTGCTTTTTTTTTTTGCTCCTTTGATCATTTCTTATAACACACGAGCAGTTTTGCTATTATATAGTGTACTTTGTTTTAATACCCAGTTAGTATTATTTCAAATTTGTTAATTTTTTTAAAATTGAAACATTTTCGAATTCATGAAGATCTTTGGGTTTTGGAACATTTTTTTAATTCATTTTTCAATCTCAAACAGTTACTAAAATTTGGAACATTTTATAAAATGAGGAAAGAAACAAAAGAAATAAAGAAATGAAAAAAGGAAACAAAAGCAGAAATCACGCCAGCCTGATCCATGGCATAGGGACGAGGCCCAAGATGATGTATCTTATATATCTAATAGGAGCCTCGCACTAGCTGATTTTCTTGGCTTCTCGCGCAGCCACATCACCCGAATTATTATTAGCCATTGGTTCAACTATGAACGCAATCACATGTCTACACTAACGCTCGCTGTGTTCCCGTATCGGCTTCCAGCGCTTAGGTTGTATGAAACCACTTCACATGGGCTGCCTGAGTCGACTAGCGCTGGTGCACTACCTTACACATGGACACATGGCCTGGTTCAATATATTTTTCCTGGCTTCTCGCGCAGCCACGTCACCCGAATTATTATTAGCCAATGGATCAACTAGGAACGCAATCAGATGTGTACACTAACGCTCGCTGCATTCCCATATCGGCTTCCAGCGCTTGGGTTGTACGAAGCCACTTCACATGGGCTGCCTGAGTCGAGTAGCGTTAGTGCGCTACCTTACACATGGACACATGGCCCTGTTCAATATTTGGTATGTGGGCTGTATAGACCGTATAGCCCATGGGCGTCAGCTGCGGCACTATTACGTTGACAGTCATCTTCTCCGTTGTGACTCTCATCGCCGCCGCTATCTCTTCGTCTGCCTCGACCGAAGCTCTTCCAAGCGCAATTGCACATGAAACTGCAACATTAATCGCCCTCATTACCTTGCCTGCCGTTACCGGAAGAAAAAGCTACATTAAATTGTGGGCCACCGCCCCCGCACCTACAAACCTGTGTGTGCAGGGGCGGGCCCACGTTGGCCCAGCAGGTAGCACAAGACACCGGATAAAAAATATCGTTACAAGGTCAGGGCGGGCCCACGGTGTAAACCGGCCGGAAGTTAACCCGGCCGGACTTGGCGGTTTATCTGAAGACCCGCCCTGACCTTGGCGGTTTACAAGCAATCCGCTTGGTCGTCATGACTCACTGGTAAACCGACGGGCGGATCAGACGGATGACAAGACCCAAGGCCTAGAAGGCCGATTCAACTATGGTGGGCCGGTTTATGAGGAAAAGAATATTTATCTTACAAAGAGTTAAGACCAGGACTTGTATCCGGTTTGTATTTGAGATAGACTAGTCCTAATCCTAATAGGACTACACATGTAAACCGCCCCTTCAACATATATAAGGAGGGGCAGGGCTCCCCAAAGAGGGACAGGTTAGAAGTTAGAAGCGACAAGCAATTAATAATCTCTAGGGCTAGACACAAAGAGCCGGTTTACGGCGTCTCCCTCGGGATGATAATGAGACCTAGCCTCAAACAGCATGTAGGGTTATTACCGGATGATGTTTCCCGGGGCCCGAAGCTGTCTAAATCCTTGTCTTGCGTGTTGATCCGCCCTGCGTCTCTCGTCCCACTCAACCCCTCTCAAGCTACCACATAGATGTGTTGGCCTCGCGACTAAGTCCTGACACTAAGGACATCTGCCGTGACAAATCCACGACAGTTGGCGCCCACCGTGGGGCCCGCGCACGGTGGTGTTGAGTTCTTGAAGGGAGCTCTTCAGGGATAAGAAAGTCGTGGTAAGATTGGATGAAGAAGCACTCGCGTGGAGTAATCGTGGGATAACCCGGCGTGGAATAATCTGGCGTGGGATAACCCGGCGTGGTCGCACTTGATCGGATCGGCATGGAGCAATCACGCAGTAAGCCGGCAAATTTACCGTTTATGATCCGGATTATGATTAGCTTTGGAACATCATAGACGAGGTTGAGATCCGGAGAAGCTAGGGTTTGCGTTGGTTTGCGACAGCAAGTCGCCAAGCTCGACCTCAGGGAAAAAGAAATCTGGGTTACCACGAGTCTTACGCACCACGATCCGTTCTGCTGTCTGTTAGGCTCCAAACCCATCGATCCAGCACTTTCCACATGCATGGCAGTTATTATACATGTGAAGAAAATCAGGTCCAAATGCTACTATTGGACTGCCAGGAGCAAACCTATTATTTGGAATATTAGATTGCTGGTTCCCTTCAGTACGTGGGATCACAAGTATCAAGTCCCGGTGGAAATCCCAGCCCAGGTGTGCTTGTCTGCATGGCCTACTGCTGGAAGTAAAACAGCGCGACAGGATTATAATAAAATAAAGGAAAAGAAGATCAAGTCCCAGGGATGATTCGGATGACCAGTAGATCGTACAACAGAAAGCACTGAGCTGTCAGATGAAAACGCACGCAAGATTCGCCGGCCCAGAAGCTGGTTTGTGTCCGCGCGACGGTGGACGCTTTGCTTGCCCGATTGTCTCTGCGATCTGCCCTCGAGACACACTTCTGCTATTCACCTTCGCTGCCGCACTACAAGCCGGACTCGCCTCACTGTATTTCGCCTGGCCGGTTTGCTGCCTCATTACTGGTTCGCCCGTACCGTTGACCCGCTGGGGCGCACTGGCTGCTATACTCCAACACCGACGCTTAGTGCAAGGGAAATACTCAGCACCTGCATGAGATAGATGGAGAAAATCAATTGTCTGAAGATCCATACAGCTCATTTTGGGAATCCTACAACCATGACCCGGAGAAGGACACGGATTCTGCAGTCATCCTTGCTCCAAGTCAACACCTATGACTGTACTAAACCGCCCCGGTGCAAGCGAATTGACCTGGTCCAGTTTGACCCGCAGCTGCGGGCTCGGCCGATTCGGCCGCTCCTCCGTCTGCTACCGCTGTCCGCCGTCCGAAACGCGCCCTGAGTTGCCCCGGCCAAGCGACCTCGTCGTCCACGCCCCGAGTCGCCGGAACTCATTTCGCCGGCGAGCCAAGTCTTAATCTACACTTCCGCTGCAACTTTCGAGCCGTCCGTGCCGTGAGCTACGGCCAGGCCGTTTTCTGCTACAGCTTTCGGTCTGCCACTGCATGTTAAACCGGCCATCGCGGCGCCTTGAATCCACTGTCGGTTCAGCCATGCGTCGCCGTCACGTTATCTCAATCCGCCGAGTCTGAGGCAAGACCTTCTGCACGAGGTGATTTGTCTGCAGCGTTACTGCTCCGAGGCCGACTGGAGTTCAAGCGCTCCATCCGACCACGGGTTCTGAGGCATCCATCTGGAGCCGGTCGTGCTGCCCTCCTACTGCCAGCGCCGCGTCCGCTCTCGCGTTTGCACCGGTTTACAACACCACGGACGACTCACCCGTCTGCTCTTATGGCGGTTCACGCGTCCGCACCGGCTTACAAACATCACGGCCGACTCACCCGTCCGCACCGGTTTACCACAATGAGGCTGGTTCACCCGTGGTTAATTTCAGCTTCATACAGTTATCAACAACTTCATGGCGGGTTATTTCCGGCCTAAACACGTCAGGTGATATCCATCTAAGATATATTTTATTAGCACATATCAAAGAGCAGTTTATCTTTGCCTTGGTCTGCAATACTGTTTATGCAGGACAATTGTTCATTACAAAGGAGGCGCTATGTTACGGGCACGGAGCACGCGCTAGCAATATTCTGCATCGGCGTTACGTCCGTGTCATACCTCCCGATGAATGAGCATGCGCAAGTCACCGTCCCTGTGGTCCGGTTTACATCAGCTTACCGGGACCGCGCCCGCAATTAGCCCGTCCGAGCGGTTTACCGCACTTGCGATTGACTCGCCCGTCTGTGCCGGCTTACAGCGTCGTAACCGACTCTCGCGATCGCACCGGTTTACAACACCGTGGCCGTCCTCCGCGACCGCGCTGGTTTGCGGCGCGGAGGACTACTTGCTCCGCACCGGTTTACAATGCCGCGACCGGTTCATCTGTCTGTTCGCATGGCTGACTTGCCATGATGGATTTCAGTTTCACTATGGTGATCGTCAACTCCGCGGTGGATATTTTCTGGCTAACATATCAGGACAAATTGTCTGTTGCAAAAAGGGAATTATTATATCACTGAGCTATTGGATAACCAGTGCCGGTTTATATCGCGATCCAGATCGCGTCAACTCGTCAGGACCATGCGAATTACCCAATAGCGCATGCACAGGCTGCCATCCCCCGCAGTCCGGTCTACATCAACATACCGGGCCGCACCTGTCTGCGCGAGCCATTTATTGAGTATGAACAAGTCACAGCTTGGGTAGCCTGGTTTTCTTTCAAATTGGAGGCAAATTGTCATCAACCGCCGTCTGCACTGGATGGATCAATGGGCAGGCGCACAAGTCACCGCCGCTACAGTTTGGTTAACTTCAAATCACCAGTTGGAAGGAACCATTGGCCGAGGTGCTGACACGGTTCATACAGGATCATTTACAACCCGCCGCAGTCACCTCAACCTTCTGTGTATTCACATCGTGTTATCAACACCAATGATATACAAGTTATACCGGTTTATATCACGGTCAAATATGGAGAATCTCAAGCCAACTCCTCGAGTCACCTTGGGACTTGGGGGCTACGATGATATGACGCAGCAAGTCTTGCCAGTTTCAGCCGGTTTAAGAACCCGAGGACGATGGAGGGAAAGATAACCCGATCCCGGAGGCTACTGTTATGTTGATAAAAATTTAAAGGCCGCCAGAGAATTTCCGGCTTAGAAAGTATATGACAGTTGCAAAATCCCGACTCAATGAAGAAGTTTCGGATCATCAGAAAGGATTCCGGTTTGAAACCTGGCTGAAGGGAGTCAGTATCACTGAAGCTCTCAAATATCCGGTTTACAATCCGGTTCAAGAGAAATCTATTTTCCCACAAAATTCTGAAGCGCTCAGATCCGGTTTAACAATGTCCGGTTCAAAAAGGAATTAACTTCTCGCAAGTTCGAGTTTAAAGGCCGTCAGAAAATTTCCGGCTGAAAATGAAGATCCCGGTTTAAAATCCGGTTCAAGGGAAAGATGTCTCCCACAAAGCTTTGAAGCTCTTAATATCCGGTTCAAGATCCCGGTTCAAGAAGAATTTATCTCTTGCAAAAAGGTTAAAAATTACTGAAGAGGACCTGCTGCCATGATGCGCGGTTCAAACATGGGGCTTCCTGTTCAAACATAGGTCGTATTCGAACCAAAGAGAACATAGCTATCCTTACAGAGTCAGTTGGGGACCTAGTCGACTTGAACCGTAGCTACACCTCCTGGGAGCTTGGTCATGTCTTGACGACGGTAATGCCTTCTGGCTGGCACATTTGCCACTAAGTCAGTTGGGGACCTAATCGACTTGAACCGTAGTTACACCTTATGGGAGCTCGGTCATGTCTTGATGATGGTAATGCCTTCTGATCGGCTTTTAAATAGCCAATAAGTCATTTGGGGGCTTGGTCGTGTCCGAACCAATGCAATGCCACTTGATCGGCCCTAGGCCACTGAGTCACTTGGGGGCTTGGTCGAATCTGAACCAATGCAATGCCACTTGGCCGGCGTAACGCCACGCGTCATTTTGGGGTCCTGGCTGACTGGCACCATTGCTACGCCTTCGGGGGGCTTGGTTGCGTCTGACCATGGTAATTCCATCTGACCAAGCTCAGTAGAGCTCTTCTTTTGCAAAAAATTGTTGCCATTGCTTTTGCTTTAATAGCCTTTGTTGAGAAGTTTCTATTTTATTTGCGTTTTTTAAACCGACAGTATTTTGTACCGGTTCAAACAGCTAAATTGGCGGAACACGGTCCATTTTTAGACCGGAGATTATCTGCCCGGTTTAATTTTCTGTTACCATCCTATTATGGAGTGAACCGGTGTTTATCAACCCGGCTCGGCTTTCAACTACAAGTTGTGAGTGCATGATCAAATTATAATCCGGAGATTATCTGCCCGGTTTAATTTTCTGTTACCATCCTATTATGGATTAAACCGGTGTTTATCAACCCGGCTCGGCTTTCAAATACAAGTTGGGAGTGCATGATCAAATTATAATCCGGAGATTATCAGCTCGGTCTGGTTTGACTACAAGTCACCAGTATATATATGGTTAATCCGGTGTTTATCACAACCCGGTACGGTTTTATCATAAATCGGCGCGATATGGAAGGAGTTATCATTACTCAAGATTGGGGTTATCACTCTTACTACAAAAAGTTGGTAAACTAACGATGTGATTCAATGTCACAGGTATGATATATTTCATATTTTTAAGTGCAGCCCTGGTTATAAACCCAGGTTATATGTTGAGCATTATGACCCGTCCGGCGGTAAACCGCCAGGACACTTTAAACTTGTTGTATGCAGAAACAGGTTGAATAAAGCATGATTATAAATTATCCGGTGTTTGTTAAACCGGCCTGGCTTTAAGACAATAAGTCGCCAGTATGATGATAAATTATCCAGTGTTTATTAAACCGGTCTGGCTTTGGACTATAAGTCGCCAGTATATATTTGGATTGCGCCATTGGAATCATGCGCTTATAAATTATTGGATTATATTATTCAAATAGCCAAACTTGGCTGAATTTTCATTATGATATTGGATGAATAAAGGTTTTCATACGAGATTATATTATCTTGAATGGCCAACATGGCTGGATTTTTATTACGGTTATTAATATTATGATTAAGGTTTTCAAAGTCGCTTTAGCGCAATGGTTATCATTTTATACAATTGAAGGAATAGTCCCGAGTCGCTGCAGGCTTACTACCCAGCACTTGGGGGCTACATTGTTCAAAGTTGAGATTCAAATATGCAAGTCTCATGTCGCTGCAAGCATGCACCATGACACTTGGGGGCTAATGCAAAGTCATTTTTGCTCATCTTATTAAAGACCCAACTCATCACATCGTAATGAGCCGGCCCTTGGGGGCTACACATGGCTGTTCAAAGTTTACAAGATTATACTTACAAAGTCCCTGCTGATTATTACATAATGACCCGGCCCTTGGGGGCTACATTGGTTGAAGTATTATGGGCATCAATCAATTACAAGTCCCAGGTTGCTGCAAGCATGACAACCCGGCACTTGGGGGCTACAGGTATTATATTATTATTATCGAAGAAAGATTTCCAAATTCTCTGTTGAGCAAATCAGATTGACCCGGCGTCACCAATCATAAACCGATGTTGGCAACAATCATGAACCGGTGTATGCAACAATCATAATCCGGGGTCATCAGTTTTTATAACCCGGCCCTTTGGTACTGTTAAACCGGCAAATTTTCAAGACCGGGATCATCTTCAAACCGCCTGAATATAAGATGAATATTTCAAGAACAATATTTCTTAAACCGGCGTTTTGGAAGCCGATTCAAGTGGATTATTTCTTCACAATATTTTTTTGTGAGAAACCAATGTCAGCAATTTGAGTATGAAGCTGGTTATTAACCTGGATTTTCTAGAAGGAGGAATGACAAGGACTTAAGGATGATCAGGTGCCGGTTTACAAGAATTCTTAACCCGGAGCGCAACCTGTCAAATTTGTTCTTATGTTTATTTTGCAGCATAAGTTTACCATGGATGAATCCAAGCTAAACTTGGGGGCTAATGTCGGGGATATACCCCGCGGTGTAAACCGGCCGGAAGTTAACCCGGCCGGACTTGGCGGTTTATCTGAAGACCCGCCCTGACCTTGGCGGTTTACAAGCAATCCGCTTGGTCGTTATGACTCACTGGTAAACCGACGGGCGGATCAGACGGATGACAAGACCCAAGGCCTAGAAGGCCGGTTCAACTATGGTGGGCCGGTTTAAGAGGAAAGGAATATTTATCTTACAAAGAGTTAAGACCAGGACTTGTATCCGGTTTGTATTTGAGATAGACTAGTCCTAATCCTAATAGGACTCCACATGTAAACCGCCCCTTCAACATATATAAGGAGGGGCAGGGCTCCCCAAAGAGGGACAGGTTAGAAGTTAGAAGCGACAAGCAATCAATAATCTCTAGGGCTAGACACAAAGAGCCGGTTTACGGCGTCTCCTTCGGGATGATAATGAGACCTAGCCTCAAACAGCATGTAGGGTTATTACCGGATGATGTTTCCCTGGGCCCGAAGCTGTCTAAATCCTTGTCTTGCGTGTTGATCCGCCCTGCGTCTCTCGTCCCACTCAACCCCTCTCAAGCTACCACATAGATGCGTTGGCCTCGCGACTAAGTCCTGACACTAAGGACATCTGCCGTGACAAATCCACGACACTGTTCGTGAACGAGTTGCTGATTGCCAACGACAATCGTCGTCGCCGCCGGCAGACCTCATCGCCGTACCACTGGTGGCTTCTTCCACCACGGAAGGTGCCATCCCAGAGGTGCACGTCTTTGTGTTCGAAATCTCTACTGCTGGCTACCAAGGCAGCAGCTGGTCGATCAGTCTTATTTAATTGCCGAATGGGTCGGAACCCTGCACTAGCTCTTCTCAAATGGAGTAGAAAACTGCACTAACGATTCGAATTTTCAATCCCATAGCGCACAAACACACCCACGAGCAGCGGCAGGGTGTGGTATCATCTGCAGCGCCCCGTGTAGTTATCAACCAATATGAGTTGTAGATGGTGTACACACACACACAAAAAAAGGAAATCTCCCAAACATTTGCATAGACACTGAACGTCTTATCACAAGCATTCCCAAGAAACTAATCAGCAAGGGCAACCAAGTTCAGTCAATCGACACTGGATGAAACAAACCTCGAATTAGCCACTGGCCTAGCCTTTCCTACATCGCATGAACAAGCATTTCCATTTTGGATGTTCTGCAATCGTATGTGCAACTGACATAGCAGTGCAGGACAACAGATCAACATTCAGAAAAATAGTCGCAGATGCCCGGGATATGCTTCAGATCGTACTTTTTTGTCCAGCCCGGCGCCTCAGGATTAACCCAGTCTGTGGGCTGCGTTGACCGTGTTGGAGAAGATTGCCGTCGCCGGCGACCGTCGCTCTCCGTGCTGCCCGTGCTAGCATTCGAGTCAGCCGGCTCAGGGCACTGTTGCCATCGCGCCACGGGAGCACCGCTAGAGGGACCGGATCTAGACACTCCAAGGTGTCCACGAACTCCTCCCGGAGAGGAAAGCCGCAAGTCACGGCCATGGGGCACGCGGCGGAGCCATCGTCAGCAATCCGCTCGGTCTGGGAGACGGGGGAGGACGTGAAAATTGGGAGATCCAGAAAGGAGCGTGGTTGACTCACCGGTCGATGGCGTCCAGCAGGGAACTGCAGCCCTGCATCTTCCATCGCCGGCTAGCCATCAACCTTAGCCATCTGCACCATTGGCCATTGGGGCATGGGGATAGCTTTTTTTTTTTTTTTGAGGGGTGGGCATGGGGATAGCTGACCATGGCGGCGACAGGTTTCGTTTGCGTCCTGTTCCAAGGCTCGGCCCAGAAGTAAACGTTCTGGTCCACGGACCAGGAAAATCCCTGCGCGGACGGCCGTCAGCCCATACTTTCTGGCCCACTACATCGCACTGTTCGCTACGTATACGAGCCGTATTCTCCTTTTTCGCTGCATCGGTGCAGACGGGCCAGCCCGATTTCTGCGAATCCCCAGACACAACCGAACCCTAGCGATTTCGGGAGCAGCTGCGCTCGAGCACCGAATCGTTGCGTCCGTTTTATAGTTCCTTTTCACTTGTGCAAATTTTAATTATCTTCATAACGGCTGGGGAAAAAAATCTTAAATTATAGTAGAAGCTCAGTTTATGGACTAAAAAACGGGAAACATATCAGCTAGAAATTTTAGTTCCCCACTGATCCGGCTTCCGGAGAGTTGGCAACATTATAAATTAAGCGGTAATTGATTGCTTTGGAGCCATGAAAGAACTTATAAAAATATTTTTAAAAGGTACTTCTCTTAACATAACTGTTTATTGCAGAATGTTACTAAGGGGTTTTGTTTCTTTTGTTCTGTAGGCAATCACTAGTAGAAAACAGAGTTTTGGTTGGGGCCTGGCCAGCCCATTAGTTCCGGTTCAGTCACGAACCAGGACCCAAGTAAGAATGGCAATTTTACCCATGGGTACGGGTACCCGCGGGTACCGTACCCACATGGGCAGGGTATGGACATAATTTTATACCCACGGGTAGTACCCATACCCTACCCGTTAATTCATGGGTAGGGCACGGGTATAGCCTTTACCCATGGATATACCCATACCCTACCCATTTAATACCGACATGTGAATCTTACCCGTGATTCACAATCACAAGTGTACCTATGTTAAAGTTCTGTTGTGAGCTTATGAACCTAAGAAACCCGGCAACGACATTGATGTGTACCTAAGGCCATTAGTTGAAGAAGTTTTACAGCTGTGGAATGGAAACGGTGTACGTGTGTGGGATGAGCACAAACAGGAGGAATTTAACCTGCATGCGTTGCTGTTTGTAATCATCAACAATTGCCCCGCTCTCAGTAACCTTTCAGGACAGACAAACAAAGGATACCATGAATGCACGCACTGTTTAGCTGACACCGAAAGTATATAGCTGGACAAATGCAGGAAGAATGTGTACTAGGGCCATCGTCGATTTCTTCCGACCAACCATCATGTCGAAAGAAAGTTAAGTATTTCAAAGGCGAGGCAGATTACAGGAAGAAGCCCGCCATGCGTACCGGTGATCACGTACTTGCTATGGTCAATGATTTACACCTAATCTTTGGAAAGGGTCCTGGCGTACACTATCTGTTCCGAATGACGCTGAGGGACGCACACCCATCTGGAAGAAGGAATCTATATTTTGGGACCTATCCTACTGGAAAGACATAGAGGTCCGCTCTTCAATCGACGTGATGCACGTGACGAAGAACCTTTGCGTGAACCTGCTAGGCTTTTTGGGCGTGTATTGGAAGACAAAAGATAACTAGAGGCATAGGAGGACCTGCAACGTTTGCACGAAAAAGACGGCATGCCTCCAAAGTCGTATAAAGGTCCTGCCGGCTACGCTCTTACCAAAAAGGAGAAGGAAATCTTCTTTGAATGCCTGCTCAGTACGAAGGCCCCTTCTGGCTTCTCGTCAAATATAAAAGGAATAATAAATATGCCAGAGAAAAGTTTCAGAACCGAAAGTCTCATGACTGCCACATGATTATGACGCAACTGCTTCCGGTTGCATTCTGGGGGCTTATACCGAAAAATGTCCGATTAGCCATTGTGAAGCTATGTGCATTCCTCAATGCAATCATTCAGAAGGTGATAGATCCAGAAACCATACCAAGGCTAAGGAGTGATGTGGCACAATGTCTTGTCAGTTTCGATCTGGTGTTCCCACCATCTTTATTCAATATCATGACGCACGTCCTAATTCATCTAGTCGACGAGATTGTTGTTTTGGGCCCCGTATTTCTACACAATATGTTCCCCTTTGAGAGGTTCATGGGAGTCCTAAAGAAATATGTCCGTAACCGCGCAAGGCCAGAAGGAAGCATCTCCATGGGCCATCAAACAGAGGATGTCATTGGGTTTTGTGTTGACTTCATCCTGGCCTTAAGAAGATTGGTCTCCCTAAAACGCGGTATGAGGGGAGACTGACTGGAAAAGGCACGCTAGGAGGGGACTCAATAATATGCAGGGACGGGCATACTTGGTCTCAAGCACACTACACAGTTCTATAGAACTCTACCTTGGTGATCCCGTATGTCGATGAACACAAGAACAGTCTGCGCTCCAAACACCCGGAGCAGTGTGACGACTGAATTACATGTGAACACATTAGGACTTTCGGCAGTTGGTTGGAAACACGTCTCAGAGGTGACAACACTGTTTCTGATGAGCTGTACTCGTTGTCCAGGGGACCATCTTTGACTGTATTGACTTACAAAGGATACGAGATAAATGGGAATACATTTTACACGATCGCCCAAGATCAAAAGAGCACCAACCAAAACAACGGTGTCCGCTTTGATGCAGCAACCAGGAGGGGAAAGGACACATATTATGGTTACATAGTGGACATATGGGAACTTGACTACGAACATGATTTTATGGTCCCTTTATTTAAGTGCAAATGAGTCAATATGTCAGGAGGCGGGGTACAGGTACACCCACAGTACGGAATGACAACAATGGATCTGAACAATCTTGGGTACACAAACAAACCATTCGTCCTAGCCAATGATGTGGCGTGGGTTTTTTATGTGAAGGACATGTCTACCAAACCAAGAAAAAGAAAAGATAAGGAAGCAAACACATCATACGATCAGCCAAAGTGCCACATAGTTCTTTCAGAAAAAAGAGACATCGTGGGAGTGGAGGGCAAGACAGACATGTCCGAAGATTATTAAAATTTTCATGAAATTTCTCCCTTCAAAGTCAAGGCTGACCCAAGCACCCTGTTAAATGATGAAGATTATCCATGATTATGGCGCAATAAGCAGAGGACACAAGCGAAGAAAAAGTGAAGACTTTCTCTCCACAACTATTATGATGATGCCTTTGATCCAGAATATCCATGTAACAGACGAGTTTCCGTATGAAACCCTGATACTTCAAAAGAGATTGTCCGTTTTTTACATGAAGTGCATCCAGTTTTTGTCGTAACCCTCTCAACGTTTTAGCACATGCTATATGGGTGAAATGATGATACCATGCCAACTTTCAACCATTTCAAAGTTCATTTGTAGTGCTTTTCATTTTCAGGGTCATATAGCTCAAAAAAATCAGTAAATGCATGAAAAATAACAAATGAAGTCAGAAAGGGTTGAAAATTGATGATGTGTCTTTGAATGGTGCATTTCGAACACACAAAAAGTCTGGAGTTCCAATAAGTTCAAAAAATGAAATCCCTTTGTAACAAATGAGCTTTTGTCCAAAACCATGATACTTCGAAAGAGGTTGTCTGTTTTGTACGCGAAGTGCATCCAGTTTTTGCCATAACCCTCTCAACTTTTTAGCACATGCTATTAGGCTGAAATGATGATACCATGCCAACTTTCAACCTTTTCAGAGTTCATTTGTAGTGCTTTTCATTTTCAGGGTCATATAGCTCAAAAAAATCAGTAAATGCATCAAAAATAACAAATGAAGTCAGTAAGGGTTGAAAATTGATGATGTGGCTTTGAATGGTCCATTTTGAACACACAAAAAGTGTGGAGTTCAAATAAGTTAAGAAATGAAATCCCTTTGTAACAGATGAGTTTTCGTCTGAAACCCTAATACTTCGAAATAGATTGTCCATTTTGTACACGAAGTGCATCTTGTTTTTGCCGTAACCCACTCAACTTGTTAGCACATGCTATGTGGGTGAAATGATGATACCATGCCAATTTTCAACCTCTTCAGAGTTCATCTGAAGTGCTTTTGAATTTCAGGGTCATTTAGCTCAAAGAATGAACTAATATAAAAAAGAATGATCTAGAAAACTTTTACGAAACTCTAATAGCAAAAGTAATAAAATAAAAGAATGAACAAGAAAACTTTAATGAAATTCTAATAGAGAAAAGAATGAACTGGAAAACTTTAATGAAACTCTAATAGCAAAAGGAAAAGAAGGAAGAAGGGAATAAAAAGAAGGAGAGGGAAAAGGGGAGAAAAAGAGAAGAAGAGGAGAAAAAAATAAGAAGAGAAAGAAGGAGAAGAAGAAGAGAAGAAGAGGAGAGGAAGAAAAGGAGAAAAAATAAGAAGGGTGTCGAGGATCGCCGATCGGTCGAGGGTCGGACATGACATGAGGGGGGACGTCGAACATGTGATGAGGGGGGACGTCGGACATGACATGAGGGGGAACGTCGGACATGACATGAGGGGGGACGTCGGACATGACATGAGGAGGGACGTCGGAAATAAGAAGAGGAAGAAGAAGAAAAAAAGGAGAAGAAGAAGGAATAGAGGATAAGAAGGAAAAATAGATTAATATCTATTTTTTCTTCTTCCCACTATTCCTTTTTCTTCTCCAATCTATTTTTCCTTCTTCTCCTCTATTCCTTCTTCTTCTCCTATTTTTTTTCTTCTTCTTCCTCTTCTTAATTTTTTTCATGAACGAGGGTGCCGAGGGTTCGAGGAACGCCGAGGGGTCGAGGGTCGCCGAGGGTTCGAGGGTCGAGGGTCGAGGATCGCCGAGGGGTCGAGAGGATGCCTAGTGTCAAAGTATTGAAGAAATCCATGGCTTCATCATTAGTCGGAAGTAAATGGGGCATGATGATACGAAGTTGTGCAAAGTTGTTCTGGAACAGAGTCTCGGATAGGATAATTCGCCTTTCTGTACGAATTTCAGCAAAGGCCTTCCAAATAGCGATATTCGGAAGGCTCTTGCTAAACTTTGTACCAAAAAGCGAATTATCCTATCTAGGACTCCGTTCCAGAACAACTTTGCAGAACTTCGTACCATCATGCGCCTGTTACTTTCACCTAATGATGAAGACATGGTTTTGTTGAATCCTTTGACACTAGACAAACGTGACATGAGGTGGTCGAGGGTCGAGAAATAGGGTAGAGGGTCATGGATCGTCCAAGTGGTCGAAGGTCGAGGATCGCCAAGGGGTCGAGAGGTTGCCTAGTGGCAAAGTATTGAAGAAATCCATGGCTTCATCATTAGCCGGAAGTAACCGGGCATGATGGTACGAAGTTGTGCAAAGTTATTCTGGAACGGAGTCCCAGATAGGATAATTCGCTTTTTTGTACGAATTTCAGCAAAGGCCTTCCAAATAGCGATATTCGGAAGGCTCTTGCTGAACTTTGTACCAAAAAGCGAATTATCCTATCTGGGACTCCGTTCCAGAACAACTTTGCATAACTTCATACCATCATGCACCTGTCACTTTCGCCTAATGATGAAGACATGGTTTTGTTGAATCCTTTGACACTAGTCAAACGTGACATGAGGGGGTCGATGATTGTGAAATATGGTAGAGGGTCGTGGATCGTCTGAGCGGTCGAGGTTCGAGGATCGCCGAGGGGTCGAGAGGTTGCCTAGTGTCAAAGTATTGAAGAAATCCATGGCTTCATCATTAGCTGGAAGTAACCGGGGCATGATGGTATTGTGCAAAGTTATTCTGGAACGGAGTCCCGGATAGGTTAATTCTCCTTTTTGTATGAATTGCACAAAGGCCTTCCAAATAGCGATATTCGGAAGGCTCTTGCTAAACTTTGTACGAAAAAGCGAATTATCCTATCTCGGACTTCGTTCTAGAACAACTTCGCAGAACTTCGTACCATCATGTGCCTATTACTTTCGCCTAATGATGAAGACATGGTTTTGTTGAATCCTTTGACACAAGACAAATGTGACATGAGGGGGTTGAGGGTCGGGAAATAGGGTAGAGGGTCGTTGATCGTCCGAGCGGTCGAGGGTCAAGGATCGCCGATGGGTCGAGGGTCCAGATGTATCAAGAATGCCCCCATTATGGATGTGCACAAGTTGATCCAAACCCTAGAAGCGTTGCCGAGGCCACCCAAATTTACCAAGTTAACAGAGTGTTGTCGTCAAAGCCACCTCGAACCCTAGAACCGTTGCCGAGGCCACCCCAAACCCTAGAGAAGCGTCTAGGCCACTAATATGATTCCTTTTTGTGATTAGCCAGCTAGATCTATGTTTGCCACTAATATATCCATCTGTCATGTTTGTGTAATATTTGCCATGTTGTAATATTTGCAGAAACTATGGAACACGGCCGAGACGAGGAAGCAGAACAGGTGTTGGGGGACATAATCGCAGCCGGAGGTGATGTCATGTCATATCTCAATGACACCGATGGTCTGGAAGGAGAGGGTGAAGCAGGCTACGGTTATCGAACAATGGAGGAGGAAGGACATGATATGATGGCTCCGGTGACCGAATGCTGGTGGAAGAAGGAGACCATGATGACGTCTCCGGTGACCGAACAGAGTCCGGCCAGGTATATATATTAATTAAGCCTATGCTGACTAGCTAATTGATGCATTCATTGTTTTGGTATGTACACATATTAACTCTCGTCTTTCTTCTTTTCTAGCCCACCGGATCGAGCAAAACTTCGGTAACGAGACGAGACCTGAAGAAGAAGTTGCACTAGGATGAAAGGTTCACGATCACAGCAATCACGCGCGATGGCCAACCGATTGAACCCACTCGGACCAAGGAAGCATTTTCTGCTCAGTGCGGGGTTCTTGTTAGGGACATGATGCTGATCAGCATCCACCAATGGTATAAGCCTAAGAACAAAGACATTGAGGTGTCTTATGTCAACGATAGGCAGAAAGATGATCTTTGGACCGCGCTGAAGGAAAATTTCACCCTACCGCCAAAGGAGGATCTGGAGAAGCCAGTTATAGAGCCATTGGTCAAGGCTCATGCTCTTAAAAAGATGGCAGATCTGTTCAGGAGGTGGAAGAATGAGTTGAAAACATCGTTTGTTGACAAAGAAAAGACTCCAGAATTCACAGGCCGATCTGAGAAGATCAAAGATCACTGGGATGCATTTGTGGCCCACAAGACATCGGAGAAGAGCAAGAAGATGTCAGCGACAAACAAGAAAAATGCTGCAAAGAAGGAGCTTCACCATCACACAGGGTCAGGTGGCTACCTCAAATCCCGACCGTCATGGGATAAGGCTGAGAATGACCTACTTCATAAAGGGGTCGAACCAGAGACATTGCACTGGCCAGACCATTCAAGGACTTGGTTCTTCGGGATTGGGGGAACCTTTTACCCTGAAACAGGGAAGTGTCGTTGGACGAACCATCAACTGAATATACCCGTCAAGAAGCTTCAGGACTATATCGCCGCAGAGAAGGAAGGGACGTTCATTCCCTACAGAGAGAATGACGAGCTCACACTGGCCCTCGGAAATCCTGAGCACCCTCTACGGACACGAGGCACGCACACTACTGGAAACAGACAATTTGCCATCAGTCAGTTCTTTGCCATCTGCCGGCAGATGGCAAAGACGTTCTTTGCCATCTGCTTACAAAAAACTGATGGCAAAGAAATAACAGATGGCAAAGAACCTTGTTGCCATCAGCCAGTTCTTTGCCATCTGCCAGCAAACGGAAAAGATTCTTTGCCATCCGCTGGCAGATGGCAAAGAAGTGGGTGGGCCCAGTGGGTAACGGCGGTGTAACGGCCCGCTAGCCCAACCTCTTTGCCATCTGCCAGCTGAAGGCAAACATTCTTTGCCATCAGCTGGCTGATGGCAAAGAGGTGGGGATTTGCCATCCGCTGGCTGATGGCAAAGAAGTGGGCCTTTGCCATCTGCTGGCTGATGGCAAAGAGGATCCCCTCTCTCCCAGCCCGGCCCCACCCCTCTCTCTCTCCCCCAGCCCGGCCCCACCCCTCTCTCTCTCTCCCCCACCCCTCTCTCTCCCCCAGCCCGTCCCCACCCCTGTCTCTCCTCCCCACCTCTCCCAGCCACCCGAACGACCGCGCCCCCAGCCCCGACGCCGCCCCTCCCCGCCACCGCCAAGCACCGCCGCTGGTCCGCCCCTCCCCGCCCCCGACCAGCCCCGCCACCACCGCCCGCCCCTGCGCCCGCCCTTGGTGCCGCCCCTGCGCTTCGCAGCCCGTGGCGCCGCCCCCTCCCCACGGCCCTTCCAGCCACCGCAGCCCGCCGCGGCGCCGGCCCCTCCCCGCGGCGCCGGCCCCTCCCCGCGGCGCCGGCCCCTCCCCGCGGCGCCGGGCTGCCGCGGCGCTTGCTCCTCACCGGATTCGGGACTGGGTGAGCCAATTTGGATTTCTTTAGATGTGGGTGCAGATTAATTATATATGTGCTCTCTAGACTATAGAGGAATAATAGTATTGATAAGATAAAGAAAAACAATGCAAACATACTGTACCAGTAATGTAGTATAATTTTTAGTCACTAAAAAGGGATGTACATTATCCTAAAAATTCGATTGTAGGTTGTCTAACATTCCATTCTTAGATGCAAGAACCCTTATAATATTTGAGACGAAGCGCTAGCTTGTATTTCTGCAGCAAATTGTAAAACCAATTTCCTGAGACTGGAAAGAAAAGAAAAAAGTGATTGTGCATTAGCTTAGCAAGTACATGTGTCAATTTGGACCAGCATCATTATAGTCTAATTAATGTGCTTATCGAAATATTTTGCCACACAGTAAGTAATGGAACGTTAGTAAGAGTAGGTCTGACTAAACAAATTTATATCGTACTTCTATAATTAAGAAGCATAGTTATATTATGCCTTTCATCTACTAAGACTGCAAGATCTCCCGAAAGTCGTTTTCTCTGTAGATGAAACCAATAATGGCATCTTAAGAAGCATAGAGAAATTACTTCTTGCTAAGTAGAAGTTATGCAACACTATTTCTAGCAAAAAAATGCTTTATACCTTTTCCAAAAAAAGCAACATATAGAGATATGCAATTGCTTGCTTACACTAAAATCAAAGAAAGAGAGCACCCCGCTAATACATCAATTATTTAGATCTACAAACAACAAATGGTGTTAATTCCAAAGTATATAACAAATATGATAAAATAAATTGTTAATCAAGATACATACAGAATATTTTGTTTATTAGGGCCATGGTGCGGTCCTCAGTATATTTTGCTTCTCCACTATATTTTCTGTAAATGTAGATGCTAAACCATATCCATGAATCGAGCCCGTTAAACTTCCAAGCCCCATTAACTATCTGCCAACATTATAGTTTATTAAGAGGTGAGGAGTTAAAGTAAAATATTAAGATATGCTTCACATACGTATTCCAGACACTCTCGTTTAAGATGATTTTAAGATGATTTTTAACCTAGCTTTTTCTGTTTAGTGCAGCAACAACATTAAGGGAGGTAAAGGAGGAGATTGGGCTTGATCCAGCCTTGGTCACTCTCGTTTCCTCGCTTGAGCACTTCTTGCCCAAGGTAAGATGTCTATGAGTTCTCGCCTATACCCCTACTGAAAAAAATCACATTGTACAGTGGACATACTATTTAAGTGCACACTGAAAGGCATGTATATTTGTGTTGACCGGGTGGATTTAAATGTGCAGTTGTTTCATCGCTGCGAGGGTCTGGTGTTCGACGAGCTCTGCCTCGACGTTCGTGCGTGAGCACAAATGACATCTCCTCCTCCCCCAATCATTTTCTATGTTCCGGTCTTCGTGCCGATGAAACATGCTAGCTATAGGTAGATTGAATCATCAGTATGCGTGACCACTATGCGTCTCCCGTTCGAAAGGGTTACATCTATAAATATGCATGCATTTGCATATTTATAACCGTGATTCTTTCGAATTGTCCAACGTTATCCATGGACAGCCCGAGTATGTGTAGATTGGGTTCGTTTTCCCATATGCTCTGCTCCGGATCCGATGCAAAATTTCATCAGTGCCTCCCTGTTGTTCTCCGGGTACACATCCTCTATGCTTATTGCCGAGACGTGTATCAGGAGAACAACGGGGAGGTGCTGCCGAAATTTTGTGTCGGATCCGGAGCAGAGCATGGAAACGAACCCAATCTACACATACTCGGGTGGGCTTAGGACCTATCTTTACCTATTAGCGTCTAGGTTGCATGGACGTAATAGAACTGAGAAACTCTATTAACTGATGAATATATGGTTTGCTGAATTATGTATGTATTTCTTGTGTGTCCAGTAGCTAGGCAAGATGAGTGATCGTGCGTGGATGTACACCGGTCACCGTATTCAGAAAGACATGACCCCTGAATGGATGACAAAAACCAAGGGGTTTATCAGAGCCGCATTTGCAAATGGACAGGAAACAACCTGGTGCCCCTGTGTCAACTGCGACAACCATCGTAAGATGTCAGAGTTTGAAATGATCAAACACCTGCAGAAGTGGGGTTTTACGCCCGGTTATACGATGTGGACATTTCATGGTGAGTCTGCCCAACATTCCAGAGCTGAGGAGGGCCGTCGTCGCACTGACGAGCATGGTACCGGGATGGAAGACATGGTGCAAAACTTTGATGATTCTCGGGATTCGGACGATGAGATGGAGGAATCTGCAAAGGCCTTCAATGATATGTTGGAGTCTTCGAAGCGTCCTCTCCACGAGCACACCGAGCTTTGTCAGCTGGATGCCATCGCACAAGTTATGGCTCTGAAGGCTCAATTCAACTTGGGCAGAGAATGCTATGACGCGATGATGACACTATTTGGACGCTTTCTACCCAAAGGCCATATAATGCCTGCAAACCTGTACCAGTCGGACAAAATCCTCCGTGTACTTAAGATGCCCTATGAGAAGATAGATGCCTGTGAGAATGGATGTGCCTTATTTAGGCTCCAGTATGAGGACTTGAACTATTGTCCCATTTGCAAGTCTTCCAGGTATGTTGAGGTAGACAACGGTATGGGTGAGAAGAGTCAGACCAAAATCCCCATTAACGTTCTTCGGTATATGACAATCATACCAAGACTTCAACGTCTATTCATGGTCGAAGAGACGGCCAAACAGATGCTATGGCACAAATTGGTCAAAAGAACCGAACGGGATGCAGATGGGAATCTGATGATGGTACACACATCGGATGGTGTTGCATGGAAACACTTCGATGCATTGCATGATGAAAAAGCGAAAGATCCAAGGAATCCTCGAGTAGCCATCACCACAGATGGGTTCAATGTGTTTGGTATGATGGCAGCCCAATACAGTTGTTGGCCTGTATTTGTCATTCCACTCAATCTCCCCCCGGACAGATTATGCAAAGAAAGAACATTTTCCTGACGTTGATAATTCCGGGGCCTAACTATCCGGGGAAGAATATGAATGTGTACATGCAGCCGCTTAAGGATGAACTACAAGAAGCTTGGGATAATGGGATCAAGACATACGACGCGGCTACAAAAAAAACTTCCTAATGCGTGTGTGGTACATGTACTCGATGCATGACTTGCCGGCGTATGCGCTATTCGTTGGCTGGTGTGTGCATGGAAGGTTCCCGTGCCCCACATGCAAGGCAGCTCTTGAGTTTCGTCGGCTGCAGGCGGGTGGCAAGTTTTCTTGCTTCGACATGCATAGACAGTTCCTGGATCCTCACCATAAGTTCAGAAAAGATAAGAAGAACTTCATCAAAGGTAGAGAAGTAAAAAACTCTGCACCACCTGCGTTGACAGGCCAACAGACCCTGGATCAGTTAAACGCTCTCGAGCCGGATCCAAAGCGTCCAGGGTATTTCAAGGGGTATAATACCGAACACGCCTGGACCCACAAGACATGCTTCTGGGATCTGCCGTACTTCAAAGACCTCATTTGCCCACACAACATCGACGTGATGCACACTGAAAAGAATGTCGGCGAGGCCATCTTTGGTACATTGTTCGGCATAGAGGGGAAAACAAAGGATAATCCTAAGGCCAGAGTCGATCAGGAGGCTCTATGTGATAGACCGCTACAAAACATGAAACAACCAAAAGGAAAGAAGAACTGGGCGAAGCCAAAGGCATGGTTCAATCTTGGAAGGCCGGTTATGAGGGAAATACTCCTGTGGGTGAAGAAGAAGTTGATGTTCCCTGATGGGTATGCATCGAATCTAAAGAGGGGAGCGAATCTTGATAAACTGAAAATATTTGGTCTCAAGAGTCATGATTGGCACATATGGCTTGAGCGGGTAATGCCGGTGATGTTGCGTGGCTTTATCCCTGAGGATGAATGGCTAGTACTGGCAGAGCTGAGCTATTTCTTCCGTGTTCTATGTGCGAAAGAATTATCGCCTGGCTTGATAGAAGAAATGGAAGAGTTGGCGCCGGAGTTGATCTGCAAGTTGGAGATGATCTTTCCACCTGGCTTCTTTAATCCAATGCAGCATTTGATTTTGCATCTCCCGACCGAGGCACAATTGGGGGGGCCCGTGCAGAATCGTTGGTGCTACGCAACTGAGAGGATGCAGAAGACGCTTCGAGCAAAATGTAAAAATAAACGTCGAATTGAAGCATCGATGGCCGAGGCATTCATTACTGAGGAGGCGGCAAACTTCGTGACAGCACACTACGAAGCCAAAAATCGTCATTTGCATAATCCGAAGCCTCGGTACAATGTTGGCGACCCTAAAAAGGGTGGATCCAACCTCAGCCTATTCAAAGGGAAGCTCGCACCAGCCGGTGGTTATACTCCCTTATTGTTGGATAACGACGAATGGCGGACCATTACGTTGTATATCTTCAACAATCTAACAGAAGTGCGGCCGTACATCGAGTAAGTTCTCGGTACATTGTTTCACAACCTCTACTTCATTTGAACTGCTCTTATTTCCGGATATTTGATACAGTCGATACGTCGCCAAATTCTCGTATGGAGCGGTTATCCAAAAGGATTCCGTCGAAGAGTATGAGCTTCTGGCAATGCATGGAGGCGGCTATCCCGGTTTCATTTCTTGGTTCAAACAAACGGTAATTTCCATTAGACCATTTCATTTCTTCTTCTAATTTCTGGCTAATGCAACAATCCTTTCGTATTGAACTTGTAGGCTAGTTCAGAGTCTATGGACGCCGAATTGAGACAAGTCGCTAATGGTTTTGACTATAAGGTCCATTCATTTGACAAATACGACATCAACGGGTATCGCTTTCGTACCTATGGCAAAGAGCTATCTATGGCCGACCGAAAGTCTACAAATTGTTGTGTCTCTGCTATCGGCGAAGGAGATACCGAGTATTATGGAAGAGTTGAAGCAATTGATGAACTTCTATTCTATGGTGCAAACCCACCGAACGTCGTAGTCTTCAAATGTCATTGGTTCCAGCCGAAAGAGACTAGAAGGACTCATGAACATCTAGGGCTAGTCGAAATCAAACAAAGCACCCATTTGGATGTTCCCGATGTCTATATTACGGCTCAACAGGCAACCCAAGTTTTCTATCTACCGTGGGCCTGCCAAAGTGATCCAAATCTCGAAGGTTGGGATGTCGTTTATGAAGTGCCGCCACGTGTTAGACCACCTCCCCCCAATGAACAGGATTATGAACCTCACATTAATCCAGACACATATGAAGGAGAATTGTTCCAAGAAACACGTCTTTCCAAAAAACATTTCAAGAACCGCTCACCTCAGAACATTCAAGTAGACAGCGGCAGTGAATCCGAGCCTGAGCAGGAACAAGAAGAGCCGGAACAAGAAGAGGTTACTGCTGCGGATGACCTGTCAATGCTTGACCGATTACATACAGGAGGCCTTCCAGATGTTGATGAATTTATTGATGATGATGATGAGCACGTCATTACTGATAGTGATGAGGATGATGCATTTATTGACCCCGAAGCATATATAGACGATGATGATGCATTTATTAATGATGACGATGAAGATTAATATTATAGTTCATGTCAGGTATTCCATTATTATTATATACATATATATTATTAATTAGTTCAAGTTTTAACCTAGCTAGCTCAAAAATGACCTATTTGACATAGGATAGCTCTAAAATGAGCTATACTTAGCATTTATTCCTCCAAAATGAATTTATATGCTTAGCTACCTCAAAAATGACATAACAACCTTAATTAGCTCAAAAATGACCTACTTAACCTAGGATACCTCTAAAATGAGCTATACTTAGCATTTATTTCTCTAAAATGAATTTATATATATATTATTATTCATGTCAGGTATTCATTTTTTTATGTTGTACTAATTTCGTTTACACTTTGTCATTTCAGGTGTTGACAGATGGTGGGCGCGGGTCGAGAGCGCTCCGAGGCTCCTACCTCGGCGCGTGGTGGGAGGGGTAGTTCCATTCCCCCCCAGAGCCTCCGGAGAGCGCTAGATCTCAGTTTGCAGAGTCCAGTGACGGTCGCTTCTTCTTCGGCCGGGAGAGGTCGGGGGGGTAAGAAGAAGGAGAAGGCTGCTAGAGGTGGACGTGGCGGCGGGAGAGGTAGGAAGGCTGCTACGCCTTCCTCGCCGCCACCCCCAGCTGAGTCACCCGACCACAGGACTGCTCCGTCTGAGATCGACCCGTCTGAGGTGGACCCGTCTCGGACTCCACTCCACGAGCCTCCGGCCGACGAGCCTATGGCAGGCGCGCCTACGGCCGACGACGAGCCTCGGGCCGGCGAGTCTTCGCCCCACGAGACTCCGGAGCTCAGACGGGGTCACGCTGAGTCGGAGCCGAGCCCATCAGAGGACTGGACGGAGTCGAGTGCACATGGTCGTGTTCAGGGTGCAGACTATAGTCCTGATAGCTATAGCGAGGGTGAGTGGGTTGAGGGGCGCAAAGTCTACCAGCGTGGTCATACAAAGCTCCCGCCCACCCCGGCGACCCCCGACCAGAGGTGGTTGATTAAGCCTAACGGGGAGAAGTAAGTGCATTTACTCTTTTTTAACCTTTTGCCTTGACGTTTCTTCGAATATCTAATGCGTTGGCCTTGTCATACTGCAGTTCTTGGACACACGAAGATGGTGTCCGCAGGCCCAACACTGTCCTTGGTGTGATTTGTCGCCAGTGCTTCCCGGGGTGGGTCACGTTGCCCGGTGAGGGCCGGGTTCCAGAGCTAGGAATGACCTGGGAGCACTACTTGGCTGCCCCGGCCCCGCCGGAGCATAGGGTCGGCGATGTCGAGTGCGACACGGTGGCCGACATTGTGATCGCCACGTTTTGGGTAATTTCTCCTTTGCCATTTACGTTGTGTTTTCTTCTTTGATTGCATACCTTCTACATGTGTTTTCTTATTTGATTGCAGACCTTCTAATCCGTGTTTTCTTGTTTGATTGCAGACCTTCTACAGGTGTGCTGAGGGACAGGAGGAGGCCGCGGCTCGGGTTATCCACGCCGAGTGCAGGCGCCTACTTGGAAACTTTCGGCACGAGGCTCGGACGCAGGCTGTTCGAGACTACTTAGCACAGACTGGTATTAGGAGGAGAAAAGAGAAGTGCCGGGACAAGTATCTGAGTAAGGAGAAGTACATGAAGGTAATTACCTATTCTTAAGGCCTTGTACTTAGTTTCCTTGATTTGATTCGTAGGCGTAGCGCTCAAATTTCTCTTGCTTAACTTAGGTGCCTCCGAGATGGTGTGCGGACAAGATGGACTGCTGGGAGGCGTTGGTGGATGAGTGGTGCTCTCCCCAATGGCGCGTCGCCCACAACATTGCAAAGGAGAAGCGTCTCAAAATGAAAGGTGTGCCACACCATCTAGGCAGCGTCAACCTACATGGGTACGGGAAAAACTGGGTATGTGTGGTTTGCTTTATGATTCATGCAAATTCATTCTTTGTGCTAGTTTGAGTCCTTAACTAATACTCTGTTCCTCTCTTTTAGTCAAACCACAACAAGGCTCCAGTGCCAGAGCTGTTCGACCTCTATGGCATGTCCAATATTGCACCGTACAAGAAGGCCAAGGCATTCTCTGAGTCTGACCTCGAAAATGCAGAGAACTTCAGCAACAAGGCCTCCCACCACAAGATGGTGCAGTACGTTAAGCAGGGGAAGGCGAGGAAAGGGCCGGACTTTAACCCAAGCCGGCCTCTTGATCCAGAGCTGGTGATGATATCTGGTGGCGGGAGGTCCCATGGATCGTTAGCCATTGGTAACGGACTGATACGTTGTAGTAGCACTCTCCCGCAGATCAAGAAGCGCCAGACCAGCTCTGATCCTGAGATACCGCCTCGTTTACGACCAGTGGAAATTGAATTCCAGGTTTGTTATACGGACTCAGTAGCCTTTCCTCCATTACATTGTGTTTGCGGCCGTCGATGATTACAATGCTAACGAGTGGTGTTGCAGGCTGCTATTGAGGCAGAGAGAGCGAAGACCCAGGCTGCTTTTGAGGAGAGGGACCGGCAGTTGGCGGAGAGGGACCGGGAGAATGAGGAGAGGACGGCTAGGCTGTTGGAGGAGGAGAGGAACCGGAACGACTTAGCTAACCGGGCCATGTACGAGCTCTTCGTGGTAAGTTTCTTCTGCATATTAGCTAAATCATGCACGCAATGTTCCTTTCATTAGTAACTAATATGATTGACTCGTCAAAACCAAATGTGCAGTCCATGTGCGAGAAGAACGGCCAGACCCCTCCGCCGATGCCAGTCATTGCTCCGGCGGGCACGGTGAGTATCATTTGAACGGTCATTAGTTACTAGTCTTCACATTTGAGTTGCATCATGCTAACAATACATTGGAAATAATCTTTGGTGCAGCGTAACTCCCGACAAGCATCGACCGATCCTTCTCCGTCTTCCACTGGCGCGACCGGTCCTACACCTACACCTACACCTCCGTGATGACAGTAAGTTTCCCAAGTGTTTTGCTTAATAGGGTTTTGTTGTGATGCCATGTTGTATCTACACATATCGTGCATAATGTGTGTATGTTTGAAATGCATTGTATGTGTGGGATTCGACACCTAGTCGTGTGCCTTTGGTAGCCTTCCATACAGGGAAATGCCTCCTAGTGCTTCCACCGAGCCATGGTAGTTCGCTACTGCTCCGGAACACATGGATTGACCGGCATGTGTCCTTCTTTGCTCCTGTGTCTGTCCCTACGGGGAAATGTCACGCGGTGTATCACCGAAGTCCTTGTAGCTTGCTACGACTTGGTTGCACTTGCTGATGACCCACACGTGCATTGCTGGGTCATGTATGCCTGTCCCTGTACGTTTGTGCCACCTTGGTTCTATGACTAGTCATGTCGGCCTGGGATCTCTGCCATATGGATACTAGCGACATATTTAACCTAGGATAGCTCTAAAATGACCTATACTTGAGAATGTCAAATTAAAGAAATAATTCAACATTCTCCTTGAGTACTTGAATTTTTTGCATAAATGATAACTCAATAGCATATGATTCGGTAGCTTAACATTCAAAGCGACTGCTAATTCAAAAATCACTTCTGCTTCAAAAATTCATTGTTTGAGAGGAAATTCTAGAATTGTTGGCAAACCAGCATAACCAATACACCATCAGTTACAAGAATGTTGTCTCCTAGCTTTGTGCAGCATATCATGGAAAATAAGGAAATCAACATAATGGAGAAATGCATGCTAGATGATTTATCTCAACAGAAAAAAATATTGAAGAGCTTTAGCGCCTATACTTGCATGAAGCCACAAACTGGTATTTTAATAGATAGTATAACTACCAACTCCATCTCTTAGCAGCATATCCTTCTCCATGGTAGGGGACTTCGGGTATATCAGAATTAATTTACATATGAGATGTGGTAATGCAGCACACCATAGCTTATTAAACAGAAAAGTGCTTCATGTAGTAGGACATATATATATGGTTATTCTATCTAGTTCAACTTCCCCTAGGATTCAGATCAGAACACTTACAACAGCTAACATGGGATAAACCCGCACAAACTCAAGAAAATGGAAAGAAAAATTGTAAGAAATCAAGGAAAACCAAATCAAAAAAAATGTCAACATTTCCTCCTTGGAAGTGTATTTCTCGTTCATGTTGAATAAAAAAGCTAGATACATGTGCGTTGCTACGACATAAGAAAATATATTTACCAAATAATCATTTTGTTTCGTGAATACAAACATTAAGAACTTTTGATGTTTTCCCAATATAACAAGTGATTGTAATTAATGGCTTCTTTCTCGTGTTTCTCTCTTAGCTACAATAGTTAAACCTCATATAAAGACTAACAAACCAAAAAAAATTATACCAAACAGAAAGCAGCAGTGTTAGTTCTTCCATGGAGCGGTGGCTGGGACTACTTTTGAGCTGTGACTATTTAAAAATAGACAAATGAGAACACATAAACTCACAGGAACTGCTTGACCTAACACACAAAAAATACATCATAAAAGATGACATGTGCGATGCTCACAAACTCACAGTTATTCAAATCTGGGAAAAGATGCATAGATCAAAATGTAAGCACCACCAGATTCTGTAAATCTTCTCATTAAAGCCGCACTACTGCCTTAGTCCAAAAAAAGTGTAAGTACACCAAGCGCAGATCATGAGGGCATTGGCTGATGGGTTGACCACCAAAAATTCAATGTGCTGACAATGAAACCATGTTTCATGCCTTGATGCATAAGAAAGAATATGTATGCTCATTACTTCGAGCGATCAATTTGTTGCATCATAATAATCTTCTTCTTCTAACTTTCTTTTTTCCCATTTTACAGATTTGCTTAAGATCATGGAAGCTTGGGTTGATGGAGTGCTTGTATTTAGTTTTTGTTTTGACCTTGTGAAACTTGTTACCTATGGATGAAACTGTGTAATATTGATGAAACTATATGTATATGTACGGATGAAACTTGCTACTATTGGTAACATGTATTGGATATATGTGTTCATGACTATTGGTAATATGTGTTGAATATGCTATATTGGTCATATAAATATATTTGTGTTTGATATTCTATGAAAATGAATTGCTATAAGAAAAAACAAAATTAAATGGGGCAATATAGTCACTTTGCCATCTGCTGGCAGATGGCAAAGAGCTTTGCCATCAGCTGGCAGATGGCAAAGAGGCCACGTGTCATCTACACGCAAACTTTGGTCTGGCCTATTTGGGCTCTTTGCCATCTGCCAGCAGATGGCAAAGTAGCCATCCGCTGGCGGATGGCAAAGTATGCAGCCTTTGCCATCTGCTGGCGGATGGCAAAGTATGCAGCCTTTGCCATCTGCTGGCGGATGGCAAAGTATGCAGCCTTTGCCATCTGCTGGCGGATGGCAAAGCATGCAACCTTTGCCATCTGCTGGCTGATGGCAAAGTATGCCGTTAGTCTTCTAACGGGCTAACCCCGTTAAGAGGCTTTGCCATCTGCTAGCTGATGGCAAAGCCACAGGCTCTTTGCCATCAGCCAGCAGATGGCAAAGAAGCCTTTGCCGATAGGATCTTAGACAAACTGTTTGCCATCTGCTGGCTGATGGCAAAGCCTTTGCCATCCGCCGACCATGCCTTTGCCATCTGCCATGGCAGATGGCAAATTGCCAGATTCCAGTAGTGGCAGGCTCCGTTTTGTGGAAGGCTGGGTTTCCCGATGCAGGCGGTTACAAAGGCCGGGGGAGGTAGAGGAAAGTGGAGCAGACCAAACTGCAGAAGTTGCACGCAAGGGTACAAGCGCTAGAGGAACGAGAAGCAGTTCACAGCCAGCTACCTGCCGAAGCTACCCCCGAAGCTACCCCGCCATCTCAGCGGAGAAGAAGCGTGGCTTCCACCGAGCTGCTTCAGGAGCCTATCTTCACGGCTCCTGCTAGCTACCGCGTGGATGCTATCACAGGGTCTCAACACTGCCACCTTATGACGCAATGGCAGAACTTCAAAGTCAAGGCGGTTATCGGCTATGTTGCACCTCCTGAACCCGGCGCAACTTTTCACTACCGTCCAATTCTAGAAGGATATGCTGCTGTGATGGTCCATGAAATAATGGATGGATTTAAGGTGCTTGAGCTTGACCACCCTACCGGTGAAGGGGAGACTCGGCTGGGTTGTGCTCTGAAGACTCCATGTCTATGGCGGAAGGATCCCATCAACCTTCCGAACTGGACGCCTCCCGCCTCCTCCTCCTCCTCCGGCGAGTCAGGGCACTCCGCCTCCTCCCCAGCCTCCTCCTCCTGTGAGTGATCAGGGCACTCCGCCTCCTTCTATGGCACGTGGCGGCACTCCGCCTCCTTCTCCGCCTACGCCGGCGCGCCCGAGCAGCCCACCTCCTTGTCCGCCTCGTCAGCAAGGGAGGAAGAGAGTTGTCGCCGCTTCGGCTGCTCCGACGCGTCGTACTCCTTCTCCGCCTCATAAGCACGGAAAGAAGATAGCTGCAGCCGCTCCGTCTGCTCTGGTGTCTAGCAGTACAGCTAGAGGCAGGAGGCAGTATAGATTCGTTCCATCTCTAAAGCATCTAGAAAAGTTACCATACGAGATGACCGAGAAGGAAAATATAAGAGGTTCTCTATATATCATATTCTATGTAGATTTATTCTTATGTATGTTAGTATTATGTATATTACTCTGCTATTGCTATTGCTCCATATATCATATTCTATGTAGATTTATTCTTATGTATGTTAGTATTATGTATATTACTACTCCCTCTGTCTCATAATATAAGAACGTTTTTGACACTAGTGTCAAAAATGTTCTTATATTATGGGACGGAGGGAGTACTTGATATCCACACATGTGATGGACATGGGACACCGGGTTATTTTGGTTTTGGGTCCGCCCCTGTGTGTGTGCTAGATCCTCCCACACAATCGCGTGTTTGCCTCTTGCCGATGCCACTCTGGGCACGGTTCGGGACGTGGTTCCGTTGCCAAGCACCCACATTGTCGAGGAAGACACACCGTTGCGTTGCTCTGCTCTGGACCATCTCCAGCACGCCAGCTGGTCTGCACATCCGATGCCTCTCTGATTGGGGGAAGACAGGGACGGGCCGCCGCCATTGCTGAACACACAGAATCCCAGATCGTCAAACAGCGCACACCCGTTGAGGCATCCGAACGTCGGCGCTATGCTCCCACGACCACCATCGGCGGCAATTAGAGGTGGGGAATCCGACTCAATCAAACAAGACTTCACCAGACTCCACCATTGGGACTAGCACATCAGCTTATCAGGTCAGCACCTCCGCGCTTACATTCGAGTAACATCGTTGAACTGTTTCTGTGTGGTCGGTCGTTCTGATTCTACCTTTCCGGTCACTTCCCAGTCCCTACTTTGCAGGCTGCAACCTGTGTTCATCCGCTTCACATGCGTCAGACACTCTCGTGTCCAGGCTATCAGCTCCGTGTGTTCCCTCATGCCCACATGGATTTCATGGAGATGCTGTTTAACTTGGACAAAAGGTAGCAGATATCAGTTTACACTATACATCTGATTTTGATTACTAATATGCGTCTCTGAATTTCTCATGCATTTTCAGCAATGGAGATGCTCTTTCACTTGGACCTAAGGCAGCATAAATAATTTAGATTATACAGTGTGACTTTGAAATTTTTTGGCTTAAATAAGTGTTTCATTGCTATTTGCTAATATATGTCTCTGAATTTTGTAGCAGAGGGATTATTTTGCAAGCAGTCCATGCAGTCAACATGGCTACTCATTCATTATTTGTTTATGAGACACCATAACTTTTATTAGAAATGGATGAGACCCCATAACTGAATTAAGACTTTTTCTTACTGATTTGTTGGAGATTCTATGTGCAATTTTGGTGTTAAATGTAACTACTCGATGCTTTAGGAAAAGTCGTGTTTCGCAGCTGAAACACGGTTCAGTTAGTTTTACTTAGTTTTGTGATAATACTTACATATAATATATGCATGATTGTTGTTATTAAGTCAATTCCACGTGGTGTGAAAATATGCATTTGCAAACTTAAACAAAATCATTTTTTCGTTAGTGCAGTTCCAAGTTAATTGTTAGCTATGTCGATTCCAAGTTTCTAAATGAACTTTTTTTTATACATAATAAAAAAAACTTCCACATTGACAAGGATGATATTTCCCCTAGAGTGCATAGGGATCAGGACTGGAATACATGTAGAAACATTAGTTTGAGCGTCAACTAATTTCAGATGGAGGAAGTAGGTCTTATACATATGGTTTATTTTGTGCTTTTAATTATTTCATTAGTTGTATCAACTCCAAGTTTCTAACCAAATTTTATTTTCTTTATAGATAACAGAAAACTTTCAATTGAGGAGAATGAGTTTTGATATGAAGTTCCAAGGATCAGGAGAAATTGTATCAACGAGGCACATTTCACGAGTATTTGAACCACTTTGTTTAACTGGATTCTTAGTGTTGTTTCCTATGTATATGAGGCTTATGTGTGGGATTCATTTTGCGTCTGCAGCAATCCAGGAGGCACCTAGAAAATACTTTTACTTATTTTACCATGTTGCTCAATATTCTACAATGTTTTGTCTCTAATTCGATGAATATAAATCTACGCATTTCAGGCCCGCAGCAACGCACGGGGTATCACCTTGTTTAGGAAGAGAACGACACCCATGAGCGGCGCCATGGCTGGCTCCCAACGCGAAACTTTCACTCAAAAACTCACCAGAGCCACCAGGAGACGCCCCGGTCATCACCACAACAAGGGAAAATGCATCCACATTAGATCTGGGCACTATCGGAGCAGGCCAGAACTTCCCTTCCTTACATCCCTTACCTCCTACACGACCAAGAAGTGAAGCCGTCACTCATGGAGCCTTACGGAAAGCCATCCGTGTAGGTGTAGCCCGCCATCCACTGTCGCTGTCGTGAAATCCTCAGACAAACTCATCATCGACATCGTAACATGTAGTCGCCGTCCTAAACAATCCATGAGACACTGCATTAACATGAGCAATGAGTGACCAGGGCACACGCGAGGAACAACTAGCCTCAGTAGGGGGGGGCAAGTCCAACGCCTGCACCAGTAGCCAACACACGCATGCGGCCATCTACTAGCCATCACTACCGGGAGGGGTGGGCATCGGACATAAAATCTGCCAATCAAGATCCATATAGGGGACCCCCATCATATCCGGCACCTCCAACCACCAGGGGGTAGCCGTTACCCTAGGCTGCCAAGCACCCGCCTCCTTTGGATCCCCGCGACCTGCTCCACGACCGCCGCGGAAACCTAGAACACCCGTCCACCACGCGCCCGCGGGGAAGATCGTCACCGCCAATGCGGTGTCACCGGGCAGGCACCATCGCCACCACGCCGCAACTTCACCCGCCCAGAAGCCATCTAGGAAGCCGCCAATCCCAGCCCTAGCCACCCTGCAGCCCGCACCATCCACATGGTGAGAGATATACCTCACCGTCCTGGGGACACACCAACCACCTCCAGTCTGCCACTTCCACACTGCCCACTACACTAGCTAACGGCCATGGTGGAGCAAGACGCCCGTGACCCTCGTCGCCCTCAGCCCATACGCATACGGCACACCGGCACTGGATCCTTCTGTGTCTGGTCGAAAACGGACCGCAGACAATCACCCGAGAAAAATGATGTCGCAGCCGCCGCACCACACCTGAGCTCCAGAGCACCGCCGTGGCGCCGCCAAACGAAGACGTCGCCACCCCGCACACCCGCCATCGCATGGTTGGCCCCCGAGGCAGCCCTGCGCTTCCACCTCTATGGCTGTGTCGCATGCCTGCCATCATGCATTACATTGTAGATGCACACAGCATCACCATATTCAACAGCAAGGCAAATAGAAACCAGATCATGCAATAATATCACAAAAGCTTGTGCTATTGCATCACCACCAACAGTATGTGGCGCAGCTTGCAGAATCAAAAAAGGTTCACCACAAGCTATTTACCATACATAAGTCTTATTTATAACAACCACTTAACCTTTTTGTTGCTTGAAACAGGACAAGTCACTCAAACAAACACGGTTCACTGTCAGGGACTGGGTAAACCAAAGATGAAACACACGACCTATATACTTGCACACCATAACTTATTCACCGTTGCGACGATGAACTGCACCACATGGGACAGTCATATGTTTTGCTATTCACCACTCAATCAGAACAGGCACTAGCTATAGAACCCTAAGGTTGGTAAGGAAGGCTGCACAAAATTCCAGGAAGAGGAGCTGAGGTCCAGTAACTCTTTGCATATCTAGCAAGTACTTGTCATCGCTGGTCTTGTAAAGCTGGAGAAAAAATAAATTAAAGTTAGAACCAAATAGACAGTATATACACTACCATGCCGGCGAATTGTAATTTCTAACACCAACACTGTACAACTTTAAAACATGGGAAGTTATTTCTACCAACATGCATGAGTCAGTCGACAATAGTTGTTGGCACTAGCAGACACATGCAAGACATGATAATGATCACTTGGTAACAATTACGAATCAAATATATTGGCTCCAACAAAATCGCTGTTTTATCTAGTGACGCCACTCTGAAGGCGATATTGAGTAGAAAATCCCTTTTTTCTGATTGCAAAAAAAAAATACTTTAGTAGTAGAAGATGTTGCAGACCTGAATTTCAAACTTGATCACAGCAGGTAGCCTCCTATTAAGATCACCATTATCCATGATGGTAGAGTCATCAACAAAGTTGCGGTTGGCATCTAACAACATATCACTGACCTGAGGAAACCCAGGGCACCACCTGCATTTCATGTTGTAGTCCACATTCTTCTTCCAACGGACATTTAGTTCCTTAAGTGCCTTTAGAACCTCAATCAATATCGCGCGAGGTTGAGCTCGAGACTGCTGGATAAGTGATGCATTAGCTCAACAGTTGAATGTGCAAAACAAAGCAAAGTAAAGTGGGCAGTTTGCAAGACCTGGAGCCCAAGAGCCCATTTTCTTTCAACGCGGTAATATGGCCGCAAGCCACTGCCTTGAGAATCATTACTTCCTGGAAGATAATTCCTGGTACTTGGGATTGCTGATTCCGATAGAGTAAACTGATTAAAACTCATATCCTAGAGAACCATCCATTCATAAAGTTAATAGTGCTTAAACCTTTAGTGCTTTAAATAGGTCACAGATGATGCAAATGTGGACTAACCATTTCTTGTTGATAGTCAGCCCCCAAATAGCCACTAGTAGCCCGGAACCGATTGTCCAAGAGCAAGTAATATGCAACAGTTTCCTGGAAACATATAGCATAAAGTCACTTATGAAAACTGAAAGGACTGAACCACTGATTTTTGTTTGAATATACCTCATTTTTCAGCCTATTGCACAACGATTCACACACATGATCTTTATCATATCCCAGATTGGCAACATCTTGAAGTGTATCTTCGTCAATCTCCTGAAATGAACATCTAGCAAATCAGCATATCATTGCCATAGAAACGACATTTGAATGCTCGATAATAAACGAATTTTTTTGATAAATAAAGAGCACCATTGCATGGAGACTTGACGCGATACATTTCTGAAACCAAGGGCACAACTATGGCCATTGATTTCTATTATATTTTCTTTGCAAATATTACATTGATATTATACCCATAAAAGAGAGCATTTCATGACAAAAGTATTATTCTAAATTTTCCTATCATCCATCCAAAATCATGTATATATTAGTGGATAAAGGCTGAAAAGTTTTACTGTGTAGATATGATAGTCGCTTGAAATGTGAAATAGATGGGGTACCATTTTGGCTTGCTGTGCTGTGTTTGGTGGAGGCACTGCCAGGTAGCGAGGAAGGCGATTCTGAAACCATGGGTGATCTCGAATTTCACGGATTGTGATTCTCTTCATGGGATCAACAATAAGCATTCTTAGGATCAAATCCATTGCAAGATCAGATAAATGATTTGGAAGGATATAGAAACCTCCCTGGAACACCAAATAAGGGGGTGTCAAATCTCCAGAAAAAAATTAATTCTAAAGTCCAACTAATCTACATGAATTATTTGTAGATCCAACTTAATCTACAAATGTTCTGTCGCACCTTTATCTTATTGAACAGTTTGGGAATGTTGTCATCATCGAATGGAACAGCACCACAAAGAAGAGCATAAAGTATCACCCCGCAGCTCCAAACATCAACCTCAGGTCCAGCGTACAATTCACCTGAGATAACCTATGGAGAAACACTCATTAAAGCTATTAACCCAGACGATGCGTGAGAAGAAGCATGAGGATAAGGACTCAAATAATAAAATAAGTGAATACCTCTGGTGCGGCATAGTTTAGACTCCCGCAGCTAGTCTTCAAAAAATGGCCATCATGCATCACATTGCTTAACCCAAATTCTGCAAGTTTCACATTATATTTGGAATCAACTAACAAGTTTTCTGGCTTTAGATCACGATGAACAACCATGTTTGTGTGGCAGTATTCAACACCAGATATAATCTGTTTAACAAAAATTTAATTGAAAAACTATTGAGACAAAACCTCAATATGCATTCAGTGAATCAGAAAGAAACCTTCAAATTACATATTCGCGTTCAGAAGGGATATACCATCTCTTTATGTTTTAAAGGTCAATTTAATTTAAGTACTGAGAATAAGATAATCAAGGCATGAAGAATAAGACGCCATTTAAACAAAAAATTATTTAATTAGTGATACTAAGATAACCAAGGCATGAAAAGATGAAGATGTCAAAGGATACAAAAACAAAAAAAAGAATCGACAAAAACCAACGAGCTTAAACATAATATAGTCTGACATTTTCCATAAACCGTGTTTTTCGGGCCCATCCAAAAAAACGTCATCGAGCAAAAAAATTATCGGTAAAACTTAGTCAACGAGTGCAAACCAAGCAAATTGATCACGATTTCCACAGTAAACACATGAGGAAGGTCGACAACTAGCAAGCATGTCCATACATTTGATGGTCGAAATAGGAACCTCAACAGATTGTTATTCCCAAAAAATGTGTTCCTACATGACAAGAGCAGAAAAGGCACCTGCTGGAAGATTCGACGGGCCTCATCTTCCTGTAGCCGCCTTTTCTGAACAATGTAGTCCAATAGGTCACCATTCTGGCAATATTCCATCACAACAAATATATCCTTCGGTGTCTCAATGACCTCATAAATACGGATGATATGAGGGTGAATGAAGTCAATGAACGACCTCAATATCTTGATTTCTCTATTTGCTGGAAATATGATATGAGAAAAAAATAGAAGTAAAGTGTTAGACATTGAGCCTATGAAGAAAATGCATATGCAAATTCTACTAACTCGCAGCAACAACACAAGCTGAACTTTCTTCTTAACCAAAGCCGAATGAATCCTATACTAATGTACATTATCTCGACTAATTGATTAAGTAGGAATTCGGAACACACCCACAAGTCTGACCAGCACTCTGAAAGCAGATAACTCAAAATCCTGAACAAGCATGTCAAATGTATCCTAGACTATTGTACAAGGAGAAGGAGGCATACCTTTCTCTTCCATTTCCATAATTTTCATTTTACGACGGTTCAGAATCTTTATAGCAACTTTGTGTCCTGTAAGCTTATGATCTGCAATCATCACTTTTCCAAATGTACCTGCACCTAACGTTTCGCCCAGATTGTAGCTCTTCAATGCTTCATAATGTCCACCTCCTCTGGTGTTCCCATCCATTTTCACTATGCAAAAACAAGAGAAACAATATATGTGATTCAGCAAACAGATTTATAGTTCAGACACAAGTTGAAATGGTAAAACACGAGTTATGCTGAATATACTGATCATGAATAACATAAAATATTTACAGCATGTCACTTCTTAGAGACCGGCCTTGAGTGTGTGAAATGAGTGGGTTGGCCATAAATGACCACTATGGGACATGACTGGCGAGGGCAAGTGTGGTTCAAATAAAGGTCAACGATATGGGTCAAGTTCCCTTCTCAAATAGGGAGAGGCACAGCATATTCGATCGCTGAAGTATGGTTCAGTGAGATGATCGGCAACCAACAAGTACTATCTTGTACGGATCGAGTAGGATCATAATATATTACCATAAAACTGCCTGCACACGCAGCACTGAATGACTATAGGCCTTTCCTGATATGTAATGTATCGGGTCTGCCTAGGATAATTGGGATAGCAACTATTGAAAATGCTCGCTCGTGCTTTGGGTGCCCGGCCCTGGCGCGAAGACACAGATGACACATAGAATCCTAGCTAGTGGGTTAACATGGAAAGTATTATTAAATAGGTTAATAAATAAATACCATGAGTCGGCATATATGTGTGATAAACAAGGAAGAGACATGCAAATGCAATCATGCAACAATGAATGAGCTTTGTAGGATCTGTTACTAGTACTACTCAGATGGGCTGAGCGGCGGCAGCTCGAGGAAGCACCCGCGGACGATGACCCGTGGGCGTAGCGGCACGGATCCACGATGCGGATCGATGGAGGGGACTGGCGGCGGCTCGAGGAAGAGCCCACGGGCGATGACCCGCGGGCGTGGCGCCACAGATCCGCGCTGCAGATCGGCGGAGGGGACCAGCGACGGCTCGAGAAAGCGCCCGCGGACGATGACCCGCGGGCGTGGCGGCACAGATCCACGATGCGGATCGACGGAGGGGACTGGCGGCGGCTCGAGGAAGCGCCCACGGGCGATGACCCGCGGGCGTGGCGCCACAGATCCGCGATGCGGATCGGCGGAGGGGACCAGCGACGGCTCAAGAAAGCGCCCGCGGACGATGACCCGCGGGCGTGGCGGCACGGATCCGCGTTGCGGATCGACGGAGGGGACCGGCGGCGGCTCAAGGAAGCGCCCGCGGACGATGACCCGCGGGCGTGGCGGCACGGATCCGCGCTACGGATCGACGGAGGGGACCGGCGGCCACCACATCCGGCCATCGGGAGGAGGGAGGGCGGAGGATCGGGGCGAGGGTTGCGCCAGCGGCGGGGCGAGGGGGAGAAGAGGAGGCAGGGGAGAGGAAGAGAGAATGGCGAATTTTTATTCGGCCGCCGCGAGCCAGAGTAAATATAAGGAGAAGATTGGGATCGGCTAGGTGCGGTTTAGAGAAGAAAAAAAGCCAAATATACTCCCTTATGCTTACGATGGGATAGGGGATTGGTTCGAGTTGCCCTAGCATGGAATGTATTCTTAAAAAGGTTGACAGATTAATACCATGACTCGGCATATATGTGTGGTAAACATGGAAGAGACATGCAAGAAATGCAGTCATGCAACAATGAATGAGCTTACACATGAATCTGCCAGAACTACTCAATAACTGTTCACACAAGTATTACACGTACCACGGTAGCATCAGAATCAGAATCCCCCGATTGCTCTGTAGGATCTTTTCGACCAGCAACAGAATCAGAGTCCATCAATCTCTCCGTAGGATCCTTTCGACCATATATAGAGTGAATTTGGGGAAAGTGAGATCGATCGGCAAGCAAGACTTTCAATTCCGAGCATGCTGAGGTGAATGTTGGTCCGGGCGATCTGCGGCAAAGATCTCCGTTGCCGTTGGAGGGAAGAAACAAGGACAAACAGGAAAGGCACCGAAATCCCCACACATCCACAAGCAGAGCAGCACACAAACTAACAAATTCCCTACTTGTTGGTCGAACGGAAAACAAGCAGCGTCCCTCCCTCAGAAGTAGAATTAAGAGCACGCGCTAACCACCCCAGGTCTCTACCAAGCCAGGCAAGCAACCATGGCGCAGAATCACTAAACTCCGGCGAGAATTGCAGCACAGATTAGCAGGGTCATTATTGCCTTAATTACCTGGCCAAATCCCGTGGTCAGAGGGAGGGAGAGCGGAGGAGGCCTCAAATCGAGATCGGCTGCCGCTGCTCATTCTGCCTCCGTCGGTGGAATGGAGGCTTCAGGCTTTAGGCTTTAGGCGAGAGAGCTGCTTAGGCGGGGGAAAGGGAAAGGTGGGCGTCAGGGTCAGCATCAGCATCGCGCACGTACGTGTCGGCTCTCTCTCGTGCCGCTCGCTGACCTGCTGCTGTGCTCGGTCGCCTCGCGCCGTTTGGCTCTGCTTGTGGCTGTCTTCCTCTTCCTTCCGTTCGCAATGCATCGCGTGCGTCGGTTGATTTGGACGGTACGTTTAGGAATAGGATGGAGGGCAGAGACGCTTTTCGGTCGCCGGTGAAGCGCGCGCGGCGCCGATGAAAAGAGTGAAGTCTATTTTAAACCTTGAATTTATACAGCTCGTCGAAATCGAACCCTAAACTTTTAATCCTTGAAATCGGCACCCTGTACTCTTAGATCCCGTTCAATCTCGACCCTAGATTAGTTTGGCACACCAGGAAAAGGGTTATCCCGGCCGGGATCAACAGCTACTCTCGCTGACCACGTTGGCCCACCCGTCAAATCCATCTTTCATCCCCAAACCCTCTCATCTCGCTCGAAATCAGCACATCGCGAGAGGAGGCGTTGCAGCCGTCGGTGTGGCCGTGGCCGCCGAGGGTGCTCGACGAGGCCGGTAGCGAGGAGGCCAGAGATTTCGAGGCAGTGGTGGAGCTGATGACAATAACGGGGCCCATGGACGTCCGCGACTTAGTGTCGCCGATCGCGTAGATGGATCTGCAGGGGTTCGGTCGGAGGATGCGTTAGCTGACGAGTGACGACGAGGCTGGGCTGGGTCTAGAGCGGTTGATGTCCCACCACGAGGCTCAGGATGGGAGCCGCTGCTTGCCAGACCTTGTCGACCGGCTGATAGCCTACTGTGGCCATGCCGGCGCCGGGGACGACGGTCGTCGGCCTCACAGACCTCAACATCAAAAGAGACCTTTCGCATGCATCCCTCCGATGCCACTCCTCCTTCTTCCCCGCATCTCCATGGAGCTCCGTGTCATCATCGTTGCACCGCGTTGTGTGCGCGTGGCGTTGCTCGGACACGTCGATGCACTCGGACGCCGCGGTATGCGCGTGCGGTGTCACGCGGCCACGTTACATATTCTGCGAGCTCGAGCATCGCCTGTTGGGCGGCTACGGCGTGCAACACTCCTTGGTTGATGGTCACTGCCTCCCCATCCAGGGCAACGCGTGGGAGCTCGCTACTGTGATCACTGCGTCCGTCTTCGAATGCCCACACCACATCCCATTCTTCATGCACGACGCTCCGAGATAGGCGACGACACGTGCACCACACTCGGCTCCCTCTCGCGCCGCTCGCTGACCTGCTGCTGTGCTCGGTCGCCTCTGTCGTTTCCATATTTCCCTCCTTCCGTTCGCAGTGCGTCGCTTGCGTCGGTCGATTCCTCCGTCCGTGGTAGGTTGATTTGGACGGTACGTGTAGGAATAGGATGGATGGCAGAGACGGTTTTCGGTCGCCGGTGACGCGCGCGCGGCGCCGATGAGAATTATGCATGCCGTGCGGCTGGCGTTGGCAGTGGGTAGGATTAACTGGAATGTCGATGTTATGTGCGCGACGACGACGCTGGCTATATTGGGTGCATGCATGCGTGGGCGTGTGAGGGTCTACTCCGCGGCGCCCTGAAGCTGCATTGTCTCAAGGCGTGAGCGTGAAGGTGAACTGCGCGGTGTGGCAAGGTGTACTGCACGCACGGCGTCAAAAGTGTTAGCCATAATCCCGTTGCAAATTCAGCTAGTTTCCATTTAGTAGTACAACACTACTACTACTATACTTGGCAAAATAAACGGCCAACTGACGTGTGCGTGTACATGACTTTGTCGACCAACATTCTGTTGTTGTTTTTTTAGGGACTAGCACAAATGTCCGTGCGTTGCAACGGGAGAAAATTAGCGGCGTGCTGACGATAGACACGATATACTGATTGAGAGTGACCATGCACAGAACTAACTGAAGGAGGGAACTTTAATGGGACATATCTTATGCATCCGGGAGACTTCGTGTATCCATGTATCTGCCTTCCCTCGGCCTTCTGATCAAAATCGAACGTGCAGCATCAAAATGTGAAATTTGCATTTAGACGCTCTCCTTGCCACTTAAGTCAATGCGTCATTGTGATGACCTCCTTTGACTAATATAACAACGGCTTCATCTCCTGTTCTGAGGAGGCAGGAGGTGAATTAAGTCTGACGGACCTTCACAAAAGGCTCTTGCAAGCAAGAAAATTAAGGTTTCGCAAGCATCAACGCTAGACTTCCCATGAGATAACAAGATGACAAACATGGCAATTTGATCAGAAAGGCCATATATACGTGATCGCAAGCACATATGCTTGGTCTGATTGGCATGTACGTGAGGTTGCATGCATGTGTGTCACATGCCCTGTTACTCATCGTCGTCTGGTGGGCAACACCCATCGCTGGGATCAAACCGCCATGTTCTGTTGTCGCGGCCACGCAGACCGCTCCTCTATTGCATTATGTGGTCGAGCGATGGCCAGCGCCGGCCGAACTGCCACGTCGTGTGCATCCCACTGTTGTTCGTCATATGTGTGTTTATGTTTATAAGAATTAATCCATTCAATCTATAGAGAGGCTGACCTGTCCATCAGGCCCCACGCTCTGGCATCAATTATTGTTTAGCAGCTCACAAATCCCTCTGTTCAATCGCTTTACCAAGAGGCTGAACGGACTCACCATGCTGCCCCGTCGAACATACGTCAGCGCATGCTGTAAAGAAGCTACTGACACTGGAATGCATATAAGTACGTCGAACCTTATATCCTGTACGTAAACTTTCTTTAGCCCAGTTGGCTGCAGTGGTAGGGAAAGATCGTGAGGTAGATGGTTTGACTCCTTACTCTAGCAATCATTTTTGCCTAATTTTCTATTGGGCCTGCTTCATTGGCGGGTAAGGCTTTTGCCTAATTTTCTATTTCTATTTCTAGTGGGCCTGCTTCATTATCAGATAAGGCCCGAGTGGGCTATCTGCACACAGACGATTTCTTTAGACGCAAACCGTTTTTCGTGCGGGTAATTAGTACCACCTCGACCGTGTATTTTTATAGTGCATCTAACATAGGATTACATGCAGGACGAAACCGAGAATATCACCTTGCTTTATTAGTAGGTATAGATATAGATATAGATATAGAGGTATAGATATAGATATAGATATAGATATACGTTATGTTGGTTAGTTAGCTAGTTAGGGGCGGCCTTGATCCAGTCGTGGGATGGCATGCGAAGGTGATCACGGCACGCATACGCACCTTGCCCGCATCGAGCGTCGTGGGATGGCAGGTTTTACTTTCTGTAATCATAGGACAAATAAATAGGGAGAAATAAGAGAAAGCATCAAGTTGAATGTTACACAAACACTTCTCTCCTACCTCAATTCTCTCTAACGTGATCGCCTTCCTCTTTCGGCAACAACACGTGGCATCAAAGCCATTGCTTTTGACCAGAACAACTCTGGCACGGTAGCACGGGTCACTGACTCGCGCACTCCGCCATGGATGCTGGCGGTGAGCCATGGTTGGAGCAAGACGAGGCGAGGCAGGGAGGTGAAGGTACTGCAAAACACGGTGAAGGAGCACATTAGCTCCACCTCATACCTCATGCTCACCCAGACCAACTATATCGAGTGGGCGATCATGATGCACGTGAAAATGCAGGATCAAGGGAACTAAGATCTTAACGAGGATGGCATCGGATCTGAGCCTGCAGAGAGAATGCGCTAGCGACGACCCTGCATGCAGTCCCGCCAGAAATGCCTCACGTCATTGCCGCGAAGGACAATGACAAGGACCCTTGAAACTCCATGTGCACGATGGTCGTCGGCGTCAAGCGTGTCCAGCAGGTCAAGGCACAGAAATTGTGTCGGGACTACAAGAATCTGGGGTTCAAAGTTGGTGAGTCTATTGAGGATTTCGCTTTGTGACTTTCTGGGATCATCACTGATCAACAAGTGCTCGAAGACGAGATCTACGACGAGTGTGTGGTGAAGAATAGTTCTACGTGTCGTAACGGTGGGGTATGCTCAGGTGGCAATCTCCATCGTGACGCTCATCGACCTGAGCATGCTCTCGATTATTGTGGAGTCCAGAGGAAGGTTTCTCGCCTTTGAGGAACACTTCACCGCGAGAAGCGACGAGCCGGCGGCACACACTTGCTCCTTACCGAGCATGAGTGGAAGGCATGTGAAGGACACCACGAAAGCGGGAGGGCTCATCCAGCGGCGGCGGCAAAACATGCAGGAAGGGCAAGGCCAACACCCTGAGCCAATAGCCCATAGACGACGGTGGCAGCTGTGGCAAGCCACGACTGGGGCATCAAGGGCCGCTGACCCTGGAGTTTCATAAGACACATTGCGACCATGACCACCGAGAGGAAGCCAACCTCGTGTAGGGATGGCAGTTTTGCCCATGGGTGTGGGTACCCTACCTGAAAACAACGGCTATAGGTAAGACTTGGAGAGATTTTATACCCACTGATAATGGGTATCCATACCTGTAAAATATATGGGTAGCGTATGGGTATGAAATTACGCCCATGGGTAACCCAATGGATAAATGAAAATAACCCCTATGACATGCAGGGTCAACATCCAACACCTATTGCCCATCCTAAATCTCGTATTCCTTAAACATGCCATATCTCATAGGTCCGTAAACACCTTCCCACCACTCCTCCTATGTCCTACACGACACCTCGAAAAGATGAAATGTTGACTCTTTGCTACCGCACTGCCATCCAACAATCGCCTCCCACTACGCCGGGCTTCCAGCTCCGCCACTCATACTCCCTTGATGCCTCCAAGAGCCACCCACCTTGGAGGCCGCATTAGTGCTATATTGCTCGTCCATCATCACTGGAATTTTAAACTTACTTCTCTATATTTTAAAATTTTAAATGCTATATATTCTACCCGCTGGATACCTATTGGATATAGGATACCCGATGGGTATGGGCATGGGTGCCAATTTACGCCTATGGGTATTGTGGGTATAGAAAGTTTCTGTGGGTATGGGTTTGGGCAAAATAAAGTTGTACCTGTCCTTGTGCAATGTAAGGAGGAATCCCCTCCCTCCCCCTCCCCGCAGACTTCTGCTGGCGATATCCGGTGAGATCACTGTGGCACCCAATATCCTCCTTGCCTTATACGTCGCTTATTTGCTTGCCAAGCAGCAGCGCCATGCATGTAAATGGAACGATTCACGCTTGACCTAAAGGAAGGGAAGCAAGCCATGTGGTTGAGAAAGTACCAAAGGGATAAGACGAGCAACCAAAAAAGGTAAGAAAACTGTGGTGAGTGAAAACCCACAAGTGTAGGGAAAAAAGGCATGGCGAATGATGCAATTTTTGTTCAAAATGGTGCACAAAATTCTCCTGGTATGGACACAACCGATCTCGCACCATCGTCGTCGGGATCGGTGCATCAGCCTGCGCTTGGATCTCCTCCAAGATCGGTGCAGCAGACTGCGCCTGGATCCGCCCCGGAATCGGTGCCCCACCAACCAGCCGGTGTTGCACCAGCCTCCCCCGCTATCCACCACCTTGCGGTCGACACACGTCCCACTGGCGGTCTGCGCCAGACTCCACCAAGGGACAGCCCGACCGAGCAGGCTCCACCGACTAGGCGCTACATGCCGGTCCCCCAAACTTACGCTAGGTGGGCCACACTCTCCGACACGCTCGTGCCAGGCGGGCCCAACACGCGTCTCTATCCAGATCCGGTTGGCTTGCCCAGATCTTCTGTGGCTCCCTCACCCTTTGCGTCTCCCTCGTCTGCGACAAAGGATCCGATTGATGCAGGCAGCTCTGCCTTCTCGGGATCCAGTGGATCCGGTATGGTGGATCCAGTGGATCAGGTACGGTTTACGCTCTCACATATTTGAAATTAGAATATGTATACAAATCTTACATGATGGCACTCGATACAATGTTTCCTTCCATCCCAACATTGAGGTTCCCGGGCTTCATTTCCATACTGATGTTATGTAAGTTTCCAGTTGGAGAAACAGTATTTTCTATTTATTTTTATTCAAGGTAATGGAAGCAGTTATGCTATGTTTGCAGTATTCCATTGGCATGTCTGTTCAACTACTGGGTGATAGACAGTCAACAGAGTTTGCCGATACATTCAGATTAGATGATTGATGTGCATACATTTCAATCTGATGGTGGCGAGTTCATACAGATATGAGTAGCGTAATATATGTTGGCATCTTGACTTACATAGGTTGCTTTTGTAGTAATTTAGTATATGTATTCATTATTTCAAGACAAATGCCATGGCCTGGTCAAAATAATCGCTTGGTATTGATATTGTATCACTTTGTACAAGTGGTGGTATGCTGTTGTGATCTTTTGGCAGATTGTTCTTCATAATGTGATAGTATCTACTGCTTTACTACTGCACTCCTTGGCTGCTACCAGTTAAAATGTACTCTTCTATTACTGTTTAATGCATGGACTTTTTCTTACAAATTTTGCTACATATATTCGGTATATATTTACAAAATTTCTACCAATCCATTGTAGAATTTGATGGGCGCAGCAACGCGCGCCTTCAATGATCTAGTTTGATTTAAGAGCTGAGACTAAGACAATCAAGGCATGAAGAATAGGATGCCATTTAAACAAGAATTTGTTTAATTACAAGATAATCAAGGCGTCAAAAGATGAAGACACCAGAGTGATACTAAAACATAGACACATCAAGGAGACGTTAACTGGTTGAACAGTTAAATCCAAATGACAAAGCAATTACCTCAAAAGCTTGCAACAATATGTGGTATAGGTCTTGAGCTAAACATATAAGGTTTTTCTTTCGGACAGATTTTTCGGTAACACGACTGGTTACCAGAAATTTCCGTCGACCCCGAGAGAAAAGTCAATACCGTTTGAAAAATAAACCGTTTGAATCCAAATGTCAAGATGGTGCCAAAAGAGAGTATGTATGGGCAGGGGCGGAGCTAGGAGTGGGCCAAGCCCCAGGCCCATGCTGCTACTCTACAGTGTAGCTACAGTAGCAAACATGCTATAGTCAACGAAGTAATTTTTCCCCACGCCCCAGGCCCAGGCCCCCCCACCCCCCCCCCCCGGCTACCATAAAACTGTCCACAACCAGGTGGTTAAGGAGGCCATTTCTTTGCTGAAGGTCGCCAAAAGTCAAGTCCACATTTTTTGCAAACTTTATTTTGTTTAGTGCATAAAAAATATCAGCGACGGTGCCAATGATGAAGAGTCGAATGTGGGCTGTCGGATATCGGCACAGAAGGAAACTAGCTAACCACTGGATTAGCAACAACTTAGTGCACACTATGTATTAAATATAATATATTTATACGCTAGAAATTTTTGAATTTGAAATTAGTTTGGAACTTTTGGGCCAAAAATTATGAATGTTTCGTGATTTTTCAAATAATGCGCAATTACTTCCGCATAGGAGGGGTAGCCGCCGATCTACCTTGTGGATGGATCGATAAATGCTTAGATTTTTGCGATTATGTGTTACGCAGGAACCAGTTTTTCTGAACACTCCCGAAAAAATGGCATCGAGAAAAAAATCCTTATCTAAAACTTAGTCAATGAATGCCAACGAAGCAAATTTATCATGATTTGCACAGTAAGCACGTGAGAAATGTGGAGACTGGACAATTGGTGAGCATGTCCATATATTTCACAATCAAAATAAGAAGCTCAGCGAAGTTCATTAATGAACACCTCTTGGTATTCCCAAAGAATGTGCTCCTACATTCCAAGGGCAGAAAACGCACCTGCTGGAAGATTCGACGAGCCTCATCTTCCTGTAACCACCCTTTCTCAACAATGTAGTCCAATAGCTCACCATTCTTGCAATATTCCATGACAACAAATATATCCTTAGGTGTGCCAATGACCTCATAAACCCGGATGATATGAGGGTGAATTAAGTCAATGAACAACCTCAATATCTTGATTTCTCTATTTGCTGGGAACAAGATATGAGAAAACAGTAGAAGTAAATCGTTAGACATTCAGCCTGTGAAGAAATTTCAGCTGCAAATTTACTAACAGCGACAACACAAGGTGAACTTTAATCTTAAGCAAAGCCGAATGTATCCTAGACTGATGTACTTTATCTCGACTAATTGATTAACTGGGAATCAGTAACAAGCGCACAAGTCCGACCAGCACTGAAATTAAGGAGATAACTCAAAATGTTGGGCAAGCAAGCCGAATGCAAGGAGGCATAGCTTTCTCTTCCATTTTCATAATTCCCATTTGGCGGCGGTTCAGGATCTTTATAGCAACTTTGTGTCCTGTAAGCTTATGCTCTGCAAGCTTCACTTTTCCAAATGAGCCAATACCTAATGTTCTTCCCAGATTGTAGTTCTTTAATGCTTCAGAATGTCCGCCTCCTCCTCTTGTGTTCCCATCCATTTTCACAATGTCAAAACAACATATGTGATTCAGCAAACAGTTTTATAGTTCAGTCAGGAATTGAAATCGGTTTCAAGTATGTCCATCTCCCTTCTCCACTCTCTCCACTCGGATGATTGCTGCTGACCTAATTAAAGCACGGACGTCGCAGAAAGATAATTTTGAAACACTTTAATCGATTCCCTCTTGCTAGAGACAGGCCTGGAGTGTGAAGTGAGCGGGCTGGCCATAAAAGAGCACTATGCGACATGAATGGTGAGGGCAAGAGTGGTTCAGAGGTCAATGAAATGGGTGAAGTTCCCTTGTCAAATTTGGGGAAAGTTTTCTTAAAAAGGTTCACAAATTAACACGTACTAGCATGAATAGGCTTATATGTGTTGTAAACATGGAAGAGATCGAGATACAAGAAAGAGGAAATGCAGTCATCCAACAATTGAGCTTAGAAAACAATAGAGAGGAGTAATAAGTGAGCTAAAACATGAATCTGCTACTAGTACTAATCAATAACTGTGCACAGAATAATTAGACGACCGTATCAGAATCAGGATCCCTCGCTCTGTACTAGTTTCTTTCGACCATATATGGAGTAAATTTGAGAAAAGTGTCATCGATGGGCCGACCGATCAGTCGATAATAAACCAACTAATTGACCGATCAGTCATTAATGAAGACTTTCAAGTCCGAGCATGATGAAGTGATTGTTGGTCTGGGTGGATCTCTCCGTTGCCGTTGGAGGGAAGAAACAAACAGGGCACTGAAATCGCCACAACAACAAGCAGAGCAGAGCAGCACACAAAGAAACTAATAAATTCCCCACTTGAGCCAACCAAAAGCCGAATGGTCGAATGTGTAGAAAATGATTTGGTGCATCGATAATTGATAGATCGTGCACTAGGCACATACATATAGGTACAAGGGGTGCGACCGGTATCTTGTCTCCTAAGATACACGTACATACAGAGGGAGACAGATACAACAGGTACTGCATACAGGACCCAGACCTACGTACATGTACACATGTTCAACACCCCCCTCCCCCCCAGTCAAAGCGTCGCCGGTGACGCAAAGACTGGACCGAAAGCCCTCGAAAGTCGAGGTGGGTAGTCCCTTCGTCATCACATCGGCGAACTGCTGATCGGTGGGCACATGGAGAACGCGAACACGACCAAGTGCAACGTGCTCCCGGACGAAGTGGATGTCGAGCTCGATGTGCTTCGTCCGTCGGTGATGGACAGGGTTGGCAGCTAGGTACACCGCGGAGACGTTATCGCAGTAGATGAGCGTCGCCTTGGTGACCTCACATAGCAACTCCTGAAGTAGCTGTCGTAGCCATGAACACTCCGCGACGGCGTTGGCGACGGCCCGATACTCGGCCTCGGCGCTCGATCGTGAGACCGTGGGTTGTCGTTTAGATGACCACGAAATCAGAGAGGGTCCGAGGTAGACACAGTAGCCGGAAGTGGAGCATCGAGTGTCGGGACACCCAGCCCAGCCGGCCTCGGAGTAGGCGACAAGGCTGGTGTCCGGCGAGGCCGTCAGGGTGAGACCCATGGCTGTGGTGCCACGTATGTACCGAAGTATACGTTTCACGAGAGCCCAATTGGTGTCACGAGGAGCGTGCATGTGAAGGCACTGACGAGGATACGTACCTAGGGTAGGGTAACTTATCATACCCGAGGTACCCAATCAAGGACATGACTCCTACAATGAAAGACATTCTGAGAAGTATCAACATTTCAGTCGACCTGGTCAGCGCAGTCGACGGACACGAGCGTACTCGACCAGAAGCACAAGCAGTCGACCATGAAGACAGCCACTCGACTGTAAGAAGACCTAAAGGCACTGCCTACAAACGGTCATCTCATAAGTAGCTTTTATGGCCTTCATGGTCCTTTATTACAGGCGTTACCAGTAACCCCCTCTCTTTATGTACATTAAACTCCTTGTAACGTGGGCTGGCTGGGGTCCTGGCGAACTCTATATAAGCCACCCCCCTCCACTAGGACAAGGGTTCGGAACTTTGTAACACACACACACACATAATCCAGTCGACTGCCTCCGGGCTCCGAGACGTAGGGTTGTTACTTCCTCAGAGAAGGGCCCGAACTCGTAAAACTCCTTGCGCATACAACTACTCCATAGCTAGGATCTTGCCTCTTCATACTTACCCCCCATTCTTACTGTCAGACTTAGAACCACGACAGTTGGCGCCCACCTTGGGGCAGGTGTTCTAGCGATTTGTTGGAGGAGTTGGGATTCTTTCACCCAACATCATGTTTTCGAGCGGAGTCATGGTCGAGAGCCGCGAGATCCGTCTCGGCGCTCTCTCCTTCATCGTTGACAACTCTGCTTGGCTGCAGGAGGCTCCACTCGACGTGAACGCGCTTCCCGCCCGCGGAGCCACGCATTTTCGCGCATGCGTCCGCGGCGTCCTCCTGCGGCAACCATCGACCCAGTACGGGTCGGCATTCGTTTCGCCATCGTCGTCATCAGTTTCCCACCGGCGCAAGCGCACCGGTCGGTCCAGACTCCAGCGGTGGGTGAAGCACGCACTGGCCCGCCAGTCGGCCATCCCCCAAGTCGCGGCAATCGAGCCCGACGAGTCACTCTACGGCCTGTTCGACCTGTCGACTGGCTCCGTAGAGACTGCGTCCGGGTGCGACAATAGTGATCCAGCGGCGGAAGTACTAATGGTCGACGAACCACGTAGTCCTCCCGGATTCCCCCACACCGAAGAGGTTGCCGCAGGGGGGATTCTGGTGCGGGGCCACGAAGAGTACAGGCCCGAGCCCCTTACCTCAGTGCAGAGGGAGGAACTCCGTCGCCGGAACATGGACGCCCTTCACACTCCTATCGTTGGAGAAACCCCTGAGGCACGAGCCCTGGAGGAGGTGCGCTTGGCCAACTTGGCTGAACGTACTCGACTGGAGAATCTTCAGAGAGCACTCGACGAGCGCGCACGACCGCCCGTTCCCGAGTCCAGTCGTCGTCGCCTCTTCCAGCCACCGACCCAGGTATACCGTACCCCGATTCAAAATTTGGCAGCTGCGGCTCGCATAGCGGAGTCGATCCAGCCTTCACAGTCAGAGGCAGGGAGAGGTCTGTTACAGATCAGAGATTTGCTCCGTGCAGCGGGTGACCAGAATTCAGCCGTATCCCAGTCGCGCAACAGGATTCACAGTCGATCCGTCACTGCGAATTCCGTTCAGTCGGCTCATAGTCCAAGGTCGCCCCCGAGGCGTGAAGAACACAGAGGCCGGCACGAGGATCAATACCAAGGGCACGAGCGGTATGAGCACCGATTCGATCGCAACGATCAACGTCGAGTGCCTTCTCCTGCCCCAAGAGCGGGGTCGTACGTTCCTCGACGGCAAGAAGACAGACGCCAGTTCAGTATTGGGCGAAGGGTCCCAGTCGACCCCAGGGAACCAGGCTTTGATGCGAGATCCGTCATCGTTCAAGGTCTGGTCGACCGAAACAGAGCTCACCGAGAAGACCGTGACAGAGGCGCGCCGTCCAGCAGCAGAGCTCGCGTCTCAGGTCCCGAGTGTTTCAGCAGAGCAATCAGAGCTGCAGTGATTCCTCCCAACTTCAGGTTGGCGACTGGAGTCAGCAAGTTCACCGGAGAGTCCAAGCCGGACACATGGCTCGAGGATTACCGAGTGGCTGTTCAGACCGGAGGCGGCAATGACGAGGTGGCCATGAAGCATTTGCCCCTCATGTTGGAAGGATCAGCCAGAGCGTGGTTGAATCAGTTGGCTCCCAGCAGTATTTATACTTGGGAAGATCTAGCCCAGGTGTTTGTCAGGACATTCGAAGGGACTTGCAAGCGACCGGCAGGGTTGACAGAATTGCAGTCATGTGTTCAGAAGTCGAGTGAAACCCTGAGGGATTATATCCAAAGGTGGATCACTCTGAATCACACGGTCGAGAATGTGTCCGATCATCAGGCAGTTTGCGCCTTCAAGGAAGGCGTCAGAAACAGGGAGTTAACTTTGAAGTTCGGTCGAACCGGGGATATGACCCTGAGTCGAATGATGGAAATCGCCACCAAGTACGCAAACGGAGAAGAGGAAGATAGACTCCGGAGTGTCAAGTATAAGGCAGCCGCTAATGAGGCCGGCGGAGGACACTCCAGTCGTTAGCAGAAGCGCAAGGCCGAGCCAGTCGCCCCCGGGGAAGCCTTAGCTGTGACCCCAGGGAAGTTTAAGGGGAAACCCAAGGGTCCTTGGAACCCCAAGAAAGTGAAAGACCAGGACGGGAACGATGTGATGGACTTACCATGCCACATTCACACGAAGAAAGATGAAGAGGGAAATCTCATTTACCCTAAGCATACCACTCGACAATGTCGACTCCTGATGCAACAGTTCCAAGGGAAGCAGGCCAAGGACAAAGAGAAAGAGTCAGACAAAGTTGAAGACAGGGAAGACAGCGGTGAAGAATACCCCCAAGTCAATTCCACTCTGATGATTTTCGCTGATGTCGAAAGTAAGAGTCGACTGAAGGTCATCAATCGCGAAGTAAACATGGTCGCTCCGGTGACACCCCATTACCCGAAGTGGTCCCAGACCGCCATCACCTTCGACCAGTCCGATCATCCGACTCATATTGCCACCCCAGGGAGGCAAGCGTTGGTGGTCGACCCAATTATTGAAGGCACTCGACTGACCAAGGTTCTGATGGACGGCGGCAGTGGGCTAAACTTGTTGTATGCAGAGACGTTGAAGGGGATGGGCATTCCGATGTCCCGACTCAGCCCCAGCAACATGAGCTTCCACGGAGTTATTCCTGGGAAGAAAGCTGAGTCACTCGGTCAAATCACTCTCGACGTCGTCTTTGGTGACTCGAAGAATTTCCGGAAAGAAAAGTTAACCTTTGAGGTCGTGGATTTTCAGAGTGCGTACCACGCCATTCTTGGGAGGCCAGCCTATGCTCGTTTCATGGCTCGACCATGCTATGTATACCTCAAGCTGAAGATGCCTGGCCCCAAAGGTGTAATCACCATCGTTGGCAATCGGAAGAAGGCAGAGGAGTGCTTCCAGAAAGGCGCCAAAATTGCTGATGCTCAGATGGCCAAGATAGAGATACAAGAGTACCAGAAGACTGCGGATCCGAGTGAGTTGTTACGAGCCAAGAAGCCCGCCACGGAGTCAGCATTTCAGTCAACTGGTGAGACCAAGCAAGTCCACATCCACCCGACCGATCCAAATGCGGCTCCAACCAACATCTCCACTACACTCGACTCCAAATAGGAAGAAGCGCTCGTCCAGTTCCTCCGTGAGAACTGGGACATCTTTGCATGGAAGCCTGCTGACATGCCAGGTGTGCCCAGGGGACTGGCCGAGCACCGCCTTCGAGTCGACCCAAAGGTCACACCAGTCAAGGAGCATCTTCGACGATCCGCCGTTCAGAAGAGAAAGGCCATTGGCGAAGAAGTGGCCCGACTCCTAGCAGCAGAATTCATTCGCGAGATCTACCACTCCGAGTGGCTCGCCAATGTTGTGATGGTCCCTAAGAAGGACAAATCGTTGCGCATGTGCATCGATTTTAAGCATATCAATCGGGCCTGCCCGAAAGATCATTTTCCTCTTCCTCGCATCGACCAAATAGTCGACTCGACTGCAGGATGCGAGAGGTTATCTTTTTTAGATGCTTACTCTAGATACCATCAGATCCGTCTGTATGGACCCGATGAAATAAAAACAGCCTTCATCACCCCATTTGGGTGTTTCTGCTATGTTACCATGCCTTTCGGTCTCAAGAACGCCGGAGCTACATTCATGAGAATGATTCAGAAGTGCCTAATCACTCAAATCAGTCGGAATGTAGAAGCATACATGGATGACATAGTGGTCAAGTCACGAAAAGGTTCCGACCTGCTGACTGACCTAGCTGAAACTTTTGCCAATCTCAGGAATTATGATATCAAGCTCAATCCGTCGAAGTGCACATTTGGAGTCCCTGGAGGAAAGTTACTCGGTTTTCTTGTTTCCGAACGAGGAATCGACGCTAACCCCGAAAAAGTTGGCACCATACTCCGGATGAAACGCCCCGTGCGTGTGCACGATGTCCAGAAACTTACTGGATGCTTGGCCGCCCTAAGTCGATTCATCTCCAGGCTCGGTGAAAAGGCGCTGCCTCTTTACCGACTGATGAAGAAGTCAGACACGTTTGAATGGACTCCAGAAGCTGAAACAGCATTTGCAGAGCTAAAAGCTCTGCTCTCCACCCAGCCGATGCTTGCTGCTCCTGTCAGCAAAGAGCCATTGTTGCTTTACATAGCAGCCACGGGACAAGTCGTTAGTACCGTTCTTACGGTCGAGCGGGAAGAGGAAGGAAAGACCTTCAAAGTTCAACGCCCAGTTTATTATCTCTCTGAAGTTCTGACCCCGTCGAAGCAAAGATATCCCCACTATCAGAAGCTTGTTTACGGGATTTACATGACCACGAAGAAGGTTGCTCATTATTTCTCTGATCACTCTATCACAGTCGTCAGCGACGCTCCATTATCAGAGATTCTTCATAACAGAGATGCAACCGGTCGAGTGGCGAAATGGGCAATTGAACTTCTTCCTCTTGATATCAAGTTCGAGGCAAAGAAAGCTATTAAGTCCCAGGCAATAGCTGATTTCCTCGCCGAGTGGACCGAGCAGGAGCTTCCGACTCAAGTTCACTCGGAGCACTGGACTATGTTTTTCGACGGCTCCAAGATGCTGAACGGATCCGGTGCGGGGGTTGTACTGGTTTCCCCCCGAGGAGATAAGCTCAAGTATGTCCTCCAGATTCACTTTGATTCCTCCAACAATGAGGCAGAGTATGAAGCGCTTCTATACGGATTACGTATGGCCATTTCACTCGGCGTCCGTCGCCCCATGGTCTACGGCAACTCAGATCTGGTTGTTAATCAAGTGATGAAGGAGTGGGACGTCCGAAGCCCATCCATGACGGGATATTGCAGCGCAGTGAGGAAGCTGGAAAAACGATTCGAGGGGTTGGAGCTCCATCATATACCCCGACTGAAAAATCAAGCTGCAGATGATCTGGCGAAGATAGGGTCCAAAAGGGAGGCCATCCCTAAAGATGTGTGTTTGGAGCACATTCACACACCATCAGTGCAAGAAGATCCTTTCACAGAAGAGCCTCCACAACCAAAAAGCGCCTCTGACTCGACCGAAGTGGAGGTTCCAGCTGTGGTCGACCTGATTATGGAAGTTATGATCACCACTCCAGACTGGACAGTGCCGTACATTGCGTATATCATGAGAAAAGAGCTCCCAGAAGATGAAGAAGAGGCTCGACAGGTCGTCCGTCGATCCAAAGCCTTTACAGTAATCAAAGGGCAGCTATATAGAGAAAGCGCGACTGGAGTTGGTCAGAAGTGCATCACACCTGAAGAAGGACAGATAATTCTTGAGGATATCCACTTGGGGACCTGTGGCCATCATGCGTCCTCTCGGACCATCATGGCCAAAGCATACCGAGCGGGTTTTTACTGGCCAAAGGCGAACGAAATGGCAAAGGATATAGTCGACAAGTGCGAGGGGTGTCAGTTTTATTCCAACATGTCTCACAAGCCCGCCTCCGCCTTGAAGACCATTCCACTCGTCTGGCCTTTCGCTGTCTCGGGTCTAGACATGATCGGACCACTGAGAACTGGTAGGAGTGGCTTCACCCACTTGTTGGTTGCAGTCGACAAGTTCACGAAGTGGATAGAAGCCAAACCCATAAAGGACCTCGACGCAAGCACTGCCATCAGTTTTATCAGGGGATTGATATTCAGATATGGAGTTCCGCACAGCATCATCACGGATAACGGATCAAACTTTGATAATGACAGATTCAAAGCCTTCTGCGCCTCTCAGGGCACTCGAGTCGACTACGCTTCAGTTGCTCATCCTCAGTCGAATGGACAGGCCGAACGCGCGAATGGCCTCATCCTCAAAGGACTAAAACCCCGACTGATGCGTGATCTCAAACACGCAGCAGGCGCCTGGGTCGACGAACTTTCGTCAGTTCTATGGGGGTTGAGGACCACCCCTAACCGGTCGACTGGAAGAACACCATTCTTTCTGGTCTATGGAGCTGAAGCGGTTTTGCCGAGCGACCTGCTCCACAACGCGCCTCGAGTCGAGTTATATTCCGAAGCAGAAGCAGAACAGGCCCGGCAAGATGCAGTCGACCTCTTAGAGGAGGAAAGAGAGATGGCTCTAATCCGCTCGACCATCTACCAGCAAGAGTTGCGTCGGTTCTACGCCAGAAACGTGAAGGGTCAAGCCTTTCAGGAAGGAGATTTGGTCCTCCGCGTGGATCAGCAAAAACCTCACAAACTTGCCCCGACCTGGGAAGGCCCCTTCATCATCACCAAAGTCCTGCACAACGGAGCGTATCACCTCTACAACATCGATCGACGGATCAACGAGCCTCGAGCATGGAACGCGGACCTGCTCCGTCCTTTTTACACTTCAAAACTCACTCGACTGAGATGTAATAAAAGTACCTCTGTAGTTCTTTTGTTTCAAGCAAGAATTTCTTTTTCTATTTGTCTAAATTTCCCCCAGTGGGTGACTTAGCTGCGAATCCGCTTCGCCTAAGTTTTCAGGAAATCCTACCGAGTGGAGAGCAAGTCTCCCACTCGGGGGCTTAGGTGCGAATCCGTTTCGCCTAAGAAATTAAAATCCTACCGAGTGGAGAGCCAGCCTCCCACTCGGGGGCTTAGCTGCAGTCCAAGCACTCGCCTAAGTTTGAAAAAATCCTACCGAGTGGAGAGCCAGCCTCCCACTCGGGGGCTTAGCTGCAGTCCAAGGACTCGCCTAAGTAATTGAAATCCTACCGATTGGAGAGCAAACCTCCCACTCAGGGGCTTAGCTGCAGTCCAAGCACTCGCCTAAGTTTGAAAAAATCCTACCGAGTGGAGAGCCAGCCTCCCACTCGGGGGCTTAGCTGCAGTCCAAGGACTCGCCTAAGTAATTGAAATCCTACCGAGTGGAGAGCAAACCTCCCACTCGGGGGCTTAGCTGCAGTCCAAGTACTCGCCTAAGTTTGAAAAAATCCTACCGAGTGGAGAGCAAACCTCCCACTCGGGGGCTTAGCTGTAGTCCAAGCACTCGCCTAAGTTTGAAAAAATCCTACCGAGTGGAGAGCCAGCCTCCCACTCGGGGGCTTAGCTGCAGTCCAAGCACTCGCCTAAGTTTGAAAAAATCCTACCGAGTGGAGAGCAAACCTCCCACTCGGGGGCTTAGCTGCAGTCCAAGGACTCGCCTAAGTAATTGAAATCCTACCGTGTGGAGAACAAACCTCCCACTCGGGGGCTTAGCTGCAGTCCAAGCACTCGCCTAAGTAATTGAAATCCTACCGAGTGGAGAGCAAACCTCCCACTCGGGGGCTTAGCTGCAGTCCAAGGACTCGCCTAAGTAATTGAAATCCTACCGAGTGGAGAGCAAACCTCCCACTCGGGGGCTTAGCTGCAGTCCAAGCACTCGCCTAAGTAACTGAAATCCTACCAAGTGGAGAGCAAACCTCCCACTCGGAGGCTTAGCTGCAGTCCAAGCACTCGCCTAAGTAATTGAAATCCTACCGAGTGGAGAGCAAACCTCCCACTCGGGGGCTTAGCTGCAGTCCAAGTACTCGCCCAAGTAATTGAAATCCTACTGAGTGGAGAGCGAACCTCCCACTCGGGGGCTTAGCTGCAGTCCAAGCACTCGCCTAAGTAATTGGAATCCTACCGAGTGGAGAGCAAACCTCCCACTCGGGGACTTAGCTGCAGCCCAGTGCTCGCCTAAGCCATGTTGACAGACACCATCGCGGCGATAAACATCGTGCAAACCAGGCAGCCTCTGAGGGAACAACGAATAGCAGCCTCTGAGGGAACAACGAATAGTAGATCGGCGGATCAAGTCACGAAGACATTCAACGTCGAGCCATGTTCGGATAAAATCAAAAGATCGTAGATCGCAAATAAAAGTACTCGAGCTATAAGCTCGACGGAGTTTATCGGTTACATAAACCACTCGGCATTCCGAGGCAAATTTAAGGCAAGGAACAACAGTTTTTTACTCCTCCGGTGGAGGACTGGATGGTGCAACAAATTCGTCCAAGTCAATCCCGTCAGAGATCCGAGTGGCAGCAGCGATGAAGGTCTCCATGAAGTCCTGAAAATTATGCTTCCTCGTATTGGCAACTTGGAGGGCGGCCAGCTTCTCTTCTCGAGCCTCCTTGCAGTGGACACGAACCAGCGACAGAGCAACATCGGCACCACACCTGGCAGAAGACTTTTTCCATTCTTGCACTCGGCCTGGAACCTCACTTAGTCGAGTGACCAAGGATTCAAGGTCGTTCTGAAGCGTCTCCTTGGGCCAGAGTGCGGAGTCGATCCGCGACACTGCAGTTTTCAGTCGAGCAAGGTAGTCCACCACGCCAGCAACACGAGATTCCAAACGGAGAATATTCATGGCAGCATCGTCCTTCACAGGAGAGTTGATGGGGTCCAGGCTAGTCTCCACTCGACTAGTTTCTTCCTCGAAATTCCGACAGAATTCTGAAAGAAGTTTTGACAACGCAAAATTGTAATCAAATGATGAGTCGACAACAGCAAGTCAGTCGTGCAAAGGGGATTACCTTCAAGCATGAGGAATAGTTTCTTAGCAAGACCCCCAAGATAATCCTCCAAGTCTTTGTGCTTCCCCGCCATCTGGCCGATCTTGTCAGTCAGGTTAACCTTGTCAGTCTTCAGTCGACTCACTTCCTTATTGGCCGCGTCAAGAGCAGACTTCAGCCTAGCATTCTCGCTCTCAAGTTGACCGACTGAAGCAAGTTTCTCTTCAGCGAGCTTCAACTTCTCCGCAGCAGCCTTTTGTGCCTCCGCAAGGTCAAGATCTTTCTTCTTCAGGGCCTTCTCCAGTTTGTCTGCAAAGCAACAATGAGCACAGAATTGAGAACAGGCAGGAGAACAGAGACAACCGTCGAGTCCTCACCAGCCATACCTTTTGCTTCATCCTTCGCCTTCTGCACGTTTTCCTGAGCAAACTGTAAATCAAGATTAAGCTGGATCTGCTTATCCTTCAGATCAGCGAGCTGAGCAACAAGCTCACAAGATTTCTGCAAAGAGTCAATCGACAAAGGGTATCAAAGACAAGTTACTCCCGAGTGACTGAAAGAAAGAGCACAACACTTCTAAGACTACAGCCGAATCAAAACATTCGACAGGAGCCTCGGGGACTACACCCAGTGGGTGCACTCAGCGTGCCCCCACCGGTTTGCCTGATTTCCACTCGACCCAATCCGATCAGTCGAGTGAGGAAGTTTGAAAGCATAAAGACCGCAGTCGACTGCCAGCAGTCGACCGTGGCCTTGGGGACTACACCCAGTGGGTGCACTCAGCGTGCCCCCACCAATGAAAAATTTCAGATCAACAGCACCCACTGGGTGTACAACGCAAGTGAAGACCAACTAACCTGGACGTTCTGCTGCAACGCCCAGCTGATGTCATAGGCCGCTTGACTGGCATCCCGAGCCGCTTTGGTCTGCTCCATCACGAGCCCCGCCTGACGTATAGCCTCCTTAGCAGCACTCACTTGATCCTCCGGGGTCTGGTAGGCGGCGAAGAACGAGGGCGGGTCGACCAGTGGGGGAGCAGTCGACAACGAAGGCCGGGTAGTCGTTAGTGGTTCAGCAAAAGTCACAGTAGTCCGGGCGGTGTTGTCACCCCCTTGGACCACCGCCTCAGCAGTCGACGCGGTCTGAGGAGCCTTGTCGACCGGGGCCCTCCGGCCTCTCCTCCCAAAAGGCCTGAGCGGCACTTCCGCCTCCTCCTCATCATCCGGAAGGTCAATAATGTTGGTCGGAGCTACAAAAGTTCAGAAATGAATATCCAATCGACTCAGCAGTTAAACAGTAGGATCGTGTCAAAGATTATACCTAAGTTGGAAGTGACGGCGTCCTCCATCATCTCATCGACATTCTGGATGGAAGTCTCGGAAGTAGCGGCGCTGCACGATTCCAAGCAAATAATTTGAAAGTGAATCGACTAAGAATCCGTTCTAGTCGACTCAAGAAAGATAAAAACAGTCACTTACCCAGAGATGACAGGGATGGCGACCCTGATCTTGGGCAAGGCCTTGGGTGGCTTGGTCGGGATAGCTCTGGGATGCTTGGGTGCCTTCTCAGTTGGGGCCGGCGACGCGGTCCGAGGGCGCTTGGATGACTGGCCCACCGGAGCACTCGACTGACTGCGCTCCGTGGCGGGATCCTGAGCGTTCTTGGAGCGTCTCTCGCGTCGAGGAAGGTCGACCTCCACCTCTTCATCTTCATCACCCGAGTCGTCGCTGGCCTCCTCCTCTACGTCATCATCAGATTCCCACTCCTCGACTTCAACTCCATCCTCACTCCCTTCGCCTCCACTCCCTCCTCCTTCAAATACTTGCTCCTGGTTCCCATTCGGCATCGAATACATGTCGTTGATCTCCTGCAAGACAACGGGCAGAGCAAGGATCAGTCGACTTATCGCAAGCCAGTTACTAGACGGAGTGAAAATTTCAGTCGGAAGAAGTAAAACGTACCTTGTCTGTCTCCATCATCCCATCAAGCGGAGCAATCCTCCTAGAACCCCTGGGGTTGTCCTTATTCCCGGTCATGCTGGTCAGCCAGCTCTCCAGTACAGAAGCCTCGACCGCCTCCGGGTGGATCCGAGTGGAGTCGTCGGACCCGGAATACAACCACATCGAGTGATCCCGAGCCTGGAGAGGTTGGATTCGTCGCTGGAGGAAGACTTCGAGCAAGTCCATGCCGGTCACGCCTTCCCGAACCAACTCAACCACTCGACTGACTAATACCTTCACCTGAGCCTTCTCCTCTGGAACCACTTTCAAAGAAGCGGGTTTCTGCACTCGGTCCAAGGTAAAAGGAGGAAGGCCGGTCGAGTGGCCAGGGGTTGGCTGGTCCTTGCAGTAGAACCAAGTCGACTACCACCCGCGCACGGAATCGGGAAGTGTCATGGGAGGAAAACAACTCTTACCCCTCGTCTGGATCCCGAGGCCCCCGCACATCTGGATCACCTGCGTCCTTTCCCCGTCCGGGTTAAGCCTTTTAACCGACTGGGATCGGCAAGTGAAGATATGCTTGAAGAGGCCCCAGTGAGGTCGACAGCCTAAGAAACACTCACACAGAGACACGAACGCAGCAAGATAGACTATGGAGTTGGGCGTGAAATGGTGGAGCTGCGCTCCGAAGAAGTTCAAAAAGGCCCTAAAAAAAGGACTCGGGGGCAGGGAAAACCCCCGGTCGACATGGGTGGCTATCAGGACGCGCTCACCCTCGCGAGGTTTCGGCTCCGTCTCCTTCCCAGGGAGGCGAGCAGCCTTGTGGGGAATGAGTCCCCCCTCCACCATGTCGTCGATATCCGCTTGAGTAAGGATGGAGGGCATCCAATCCCCCAGCAGGACGACCCGCCTCGGCCAGATTTCTTCCCCTTACCCTGTGCCGCGGCCTTCTTCGCGCGTTCCGCCGCCGCCGTCTTGTCCTTCCCCATCGTCTCGAACGAGGTCTTGGCCGAGCGGCGGTGTCGAGATTGCAGTGAAGAGCGAGGCGGAGGCTTACGGAGGAAGGGAGAAGAAAAACAAGGGCGCACAGTGAAAAAAAATTGGAATCATTACCTTATATAAGGCCACACCCGAGTGGTTGATCAGTGGGCCTGCGCCCCCAGTCAAATCCCGCAGCGGACGCACGCGTGGTACATGGCGAAAAGGGTGGCGCGGAGATCGAGGCGCCCTTGCCTTATCCAGCCGATTCACGCGATTTTCTCCGTCCGGAGCGCTTCCCAATTTTCAAATCCCGCAAGATCCGCGATCGACAGGATGGTTTGTCAGACGAAAAGATCCGTTTCCTTAAGTCTCCCTAGAGACTCGTCACATAAACACACTCGACGGTAATATGAAACCACTCGACGGACATCTGAATGGATCAAGGCAGCTGAAGAATGGGTTCCCACCGTAACTTCCATTTATCCAAAGACAGATGCAACCGAAGCATGGAGGTTGAGTCGGAAGCATAGGCTCGGCCCCATTCTCACTTAACCCCTGACCCATTCGGGGGCTAATGACGAGGATACATACCTAGGGTAGGGTAACTTATCATACCCGAGGTACCCAATCAAGGACATGACTCCTACAATGAAAGACATTCTGAGAAGTATCAACATTTCAGTCGACCTGGTCAGCCCAGTCGACGGACACGAGCGTACTCGACCAGAAGCACAAGCAGTCGACCATGAAGACAGCCACTCGACTGTAAGAAGACCTAAAGGCACTGCCTACAAACGGTCATCTCATAAGTAGCTTTTATGGCCTTCATGGTCCTTTATTACAGGCGTTACCAGTAACCCCCTCTCTTTATGTACATTAAACTCCTTGTAACGTGGGCTGGCTGGGGTCCTGGCGAACTCTATATAAGCCACCCCCCTCCACTAGGACAAGGGTTCGGAACTTTGTAACACACACACACACATAATCCAGTCGACTGCCTCTGGGCTCCGATACGTAGGGTTGTTACTTCCTCAGAGAAGGGCCCGAACTCGTAAAACTCCTTGCGCATACAACTACTCCATAGGTAGGATCTTGCCTCTCCATACTTACCCCCCATTCTTACTGTCAGACTTAGAACCACGACAGGCACAACTGCTGGACAACATACTGAATATCCGGACGCGTCAGTGTGAGGTACTGAAGTGCACCGACGATGGAGCGGTAAAAAGGAGCGTCGGACGCCGGAGAGCCCTCGACGGCGGACACCTTAGCCTTCGTATGGACAGGCGTGGAAGCAGGCTTGCAGTTAAGCATGCCCGCTTGCTCCAGAAGCTCGTAGGCATACTTCTGCTGGTGCAGGAAGAAGCCAGTAGCCCGGCGCACGATCTCGATGCCGAGGAAGTAGTGGAGAGCCCCCAAGTCCTTGAGGGCGAACTCGGTGCCGAGGCGAGCTGTGATCTGCTGAAGAAGCGCTGGCGAGGACGCAGTCAGGATGATGTCGTCGACGTACAGTAGGAGGTACGCAGTGGCGGAGCTCTGGTGGTAGACAAACAGGGAGGCATCCTACCGTGTGGACCGGAACCCCTGCTGCTGGAGGAAGGCCGCGATCCGCTGGTACCAGGCCCGAGGCGCCTGCTTCAACCCGTATAGAGAACGGGAGAGCAAGCACATGTGGTCCGGATAGGCGGTGTCGACGAAACCGGTCGGCTGCTGACAGAACACCTGCTCGTCGAGATGACCATGCCAGAAAGCATTAGACACGTCGAGCTGGTGAACAGGCCAAGCGCGAGAAACAGCAAGCTGGAGAACAGCGCGGATCGTGCTCGGTTTGACGACCGGGGCGAAGGTGTCGGTGAAGTCCACGCCGGCGCGCTGGCGAAAGCCGCGCACCACCCAACGCGCCTTGTAGCGCTCGAGAGAACCGTCGGGGCGAGTCTTGTGGCGGAAGACCCACTTGCCAGCGATGACATTGGCACGGGGTGGCTGCGGGACAAGCTGCCATGTGCGGTTGCGCTGTAGGGCGTCAAACTCCTGACGCATCGCAGCTAGCCAGTTCGGATCCCAAAGGGCTGCGTGAGCGGAGGTGGGGAGCGGGGACGGTGTCGAGGTAGAAGACGCGCACGCGTACTCGTCCGACAGGTAGCACGTGCTGGGACACAACGTCCCAGTCCGAGCTCGAGTGACCACACCAGTGAGGGGTGCGACCGCGGTGCCGGGGGCCGCGGCGACGGGAGCCACGGCGGGGGCCGCGGTGGGGGCAGCTGCGGGAGCCGCAGCGGGTCCGGCCGAGGGGCCCATGGCGACGAGGTCCGTGGCGGGGGCCGCGGCGACGGGGCCCGCGACGAGATCCGCGGCGGGGGCGGCAAAGGAAGCCGCTACGTCGGGGGCCGCGACAGGAGCCGCAGCGCCAGGGGCCGCCGGCGCGGGGAGCGCGGGCAGGGTCGGACCCGAGGCGCGGCTGGGCGGTCCGCCAGAGGTGGGGGCAGGGACGAACCGCGCCGCAGAAGACTCCGAAGGTGACGGTACCTGCTGAAACGGGAACACGAGCTCATCAAAGTACACATGCCGCGAAGTGAAAACGCGGTGGGAGATTGGATCATAGCACCGGTAACCTTTGGTGTTGGCAGGATATCCAAGAAAGATGCAAGGAAGGGACCGAGGCGCGAGTTTGTGAGGAGCAGTAGACGCGGTGCTAGGATAACAGAGACACCCGAAAATGCGAAGACCATCATAAGATAGAACCGCACCGAAGAGGAGCTGGTGAGGGGTGTAGTTCCAGCAGGAACGACAGGGGCGAATGTTAATGAGTAGGCTGGCGGTTGCGAGCGCATCCGGCCAGAACCGAGGAGGCACGTAGGAGTGAAAGAGCAACGTGCGGACACAGTCATTCAGCATGAGAAGGACGCGCTCGGCGCGACCATTCTGCTGAGACGTGTAGGGGCAGGTGAGATGAAAGATGGTGCCGTGGGACGCATGTAAATTGCGGACGGCGATGTTGTCAAACTCCTTGCCGTTGTCAGTTTGCAAGGCAAGAATAGGACGACCAAACTGTGTGGTGACATATGAATAAAAAGCGGTGAGTGTGGCAAGAGAGTCGGACTTGCGACGGAGAGAGAAGGTCCACACATAATGAGTAAAATCATCCAATATCACCAGATAGTATAAATAGCCCGTGTTGCTAGCAACTGGGGACGTCCAAACATCACTATGCAATAACTGAAATGGAAAGGTGGAAATGTTTGTAGACTCGCTAAAGGGAAGACGAACATGCTTGCCAAGACGGCAAGCCTCACAAGTGTGATCGTCGACCTTATTACATGAGAAGGAAAAACTCTGAAGAATCTGACGCATAATGGTGGAGTTGGGATAGCCAAGACGGGCATGCCAAAGATCGACGCTGGCGGCGAAGGCGGCGGGGCGACCGGTGGTGGTGGCGCCGGAGGGATGCACTGGGTAAACCTCATCCGGGCTATCACATCGGTGGAGCACCATCCGTGTACGGGCGTCCTTCACAGAAAAACCGATATCGTCAAATTCAACAGTTATAGGATTCTCACGAGCAAGGCGACGAACAGAAACGAGATTGGTGACTAAGTCAGGAGACACAAGAACATTAGACATATGCAAAGGAGGGGAAGTAGAAGGAAAAGACATATGACCAATGTGAGTAATTGGTAGGGAGGAACCGTTACCAACGGTGATACGAGTGGGAGTATGAACGGGAGTGGCAGACGTGAGGTAACCGGGATGAGCAGTCATGTGAGCAGTGGCGCCCGAGTCCATGTACCAGTCACCGCCGCCACCATAGGAGCTCGGTGACGGGGCGGAGTGCAGGGCAGCGAGCAGGGCCGGGTCCCATGGCGGCGGCACCAGAGGAGGGTAGGAACCTCCGTAGGCCAGCGCGGGAGCAGCCCCGAAGGCCGAAGTGGCGGCGCCATAGGCGGGCGCGGCCCCATAAGCCGACGCGGCGGCGGCGCCATAGGCCGGTGCGGGCCCGTAGGCAGGCGCTGGCAGGGGGTGGCACCGTAGCCGCTGTAAGAAGCGGCGTTCTGCACCGCGAAGAGGGCCTGGTGGCCCGCCGGGCGGGTCCCAAGGATCCCCGGAGCCGGAGCCCGAGGGACTGGCATGGAGTACGCGTGGACGACGCCAGTCCATGGGTTGGTGTCGTACGACCATGTGGGAGTCACCTGCTGCTGCTGCTGACGAGGCGCCCCCCAGGCGCCTATTGCTGCTTGTGGCCGCCCCCGCGGCGGTTGCCGCGGCGCCCGCCACCCGTCTGCTGGGGAGCAACGGGAGGGGCGGGAGGCGCGGGCGGGAGGGGAAAGTACCCCGGAGGCGCGGGGGGCGGCGGATGCTGGCGCGACGCGGGTGGGCCGGCCGGTGGAGGGGCGCCGCGTGAGGTGCCGGCGGCGAGGGCGTGGTGCTGCACGCGCTTCTTGACCCCCTTCATCCAGCGATCCTCCAACCTCAAGTACGCCACAAACTTGGGGAAGAAGGGCTCCGGCATCAAGGTGAGGTTGGAGGTAGTCGTCCCGCGCCCACCGCATGGCGTCCTCGTACTCCGCGGGGAGGCCGGGCTCCGGCTTGGGCTCGACGAGGACGGAGCGGCCGGTGGGTGGGGAGGCGTTCGTGCCGATGCGGACGCCGGAGCTGTGGGTGCGTGCGCTGACCGGCGTGTCCTGGGGCTCCGGCTTGACGGGGCGGAGGCAGGGCAAGCCGCCGGACGAGGAGGAGGACCCCCCGGTCTCCATGCGCCTCGGGGTCCAGGAGCTTCCCCGGCGGCGTGAGAAGGAAGGGGGAGCGGGGTACTCGAGACGCGGCATGTTGCCGTCCTCGATGTACTCGAGGACGGCCTCCAACGTGCGCCCGGGCACGCCCCACCACCGGCGCCGGCCCTCGGAGTTGAGCCTGCCGGAGGGCTCTACACCGTTGGTGGCCTCGAGCTGCTGGGCGTGGCGGTGCCGGAAGTAGGGCTCCCAGAGCGGGCTGTCGGGGACGTACCGAGGTCCCTCCCTCGCCACCCGCGGCAGGTTCGCGCGGATGCGTGCGATCTTCGCACGCCGCGCCACGCCGGTGGGCACCGAGGGCACCGGCACGCCGCCGGCGCTGATCCTCCACGCGCCGGGCACCCGCATGTCCGGCGGGACCGGGTACTCGGCCTCGTAAAGGAGGCGAGCTTCGTCCTTGTGGAGATGGCGACGGCCGAAGCCGTTCGCCGCCGCGCCGTCACCAGGGAAGCGCTCGACCATGGGTGATGAACTGGAGACGGCGAGAGAGAGGAGAGGGAGGAACGACGACGGCGAGAGAGCGTGATCGCCGAGCGTGCTGGTGCGCGTCTTATATAGGCCGAGGCGCCGCCCGTACCCGTGTCCGCCGTGTGTACGCGTGGCGGGCGAGGAAGGGCGAGGGACGCGCGTCATCCGGCCTTCACTGCGCCGCCCGTGAGGCATCAATGGCGCAGGCTGACCGGCGCGGCAGCGCGGCAGCTTTGGCATTGATTCGCCACGGGAAACGAGGCGATGAGGACGACGAAGGGCCGAGAAGAGAGCCGTCTCGCTGACGCGGCGGGCCACTGCTTTTCCACGCCAAAAAAGTTCGCCCGGCGCCCCCGGGCGCCCCCCAGCGCGCCGGGTTCGGCCTGGGTCCGCCGGCGCTGTTTTCGGCCCAGGCCGGCGAAAATCGGGCTCCTGGGACGCGACTGGGCCGTTTTTTCGGCGCCGGCGCAAAAAAACGTCGGGGAGGCCTTCCTAAGGGGGCGGCTGGAGATGCCCTCAGCATCACCATCGCGCTTGCCTAAGTGCGCACGTGTGACGTGCCAGCTCCCTCTCGCGCCGCTCGCAAACCTCTTGCCGTTCTCACTGTGGCTGTCTCGCTCGTCCAGTCGTCCTATCCTCTGTCGTTTCCAATGTGTCGCGTGCGTCGCTCGATTCGTCCGTCCGTAGTCGGTTGATTTGGACGGTACAGGAATGGGATGGCGGCAGAGACGGTTTTCGGTCGCCGGTGATGCGGCGCTGATGAGAATTATGCATGCCGTGCGGCCGGCGTTGGTGGTGGGTGGGATTAACGTCGCTGTTACATGCGCGACGAGGATGCCCGTTGGCTATATTGGGTGCATGCATACGCTGCAATGTTTTCTCCGATCGAATTTGTTTTATTTGTTCTTGTTCATAGTAAAACACTGCCTCTGCACCAGTCTTTTTCTTTTGAACATCAATACAGACACAAGCGTTTATATACACGGGCATAGTGTCTGGGAAAAACGACACCTACGGGATCACAAGGAATCCATTTTGCTACGGTTGGCGGGCGCGGCGCTGTGGAAAGAGCGGGTAAAAGTGCAACTATCCCTAAGTGGTTTTGGTAATTCCTAACAACATATAGCTCATTGAGCTAATGTTGTTTCAAGATTAATATTTCGGAAAGCTCAATGATTGGCATGGCATGGATGAGAAAAGTGGACCCCTCAAAATGCTAAGGACAAAAAGATTGGCTCAAGCTCAAAGCTCAAGACTCTACGTTTTCTATTTTAGTGATCCAAGATCACATTGAGTCTATAGGAAAAGCCAATACTATCAAGGAGGGATGAGGTGTTGCTTAATGAGGCTCTTGCTCAAAATGCTTAGTGATATGATCAAAGCCCTCCACTACTTTCTCACATCCACATATGACCTAAACCAAAAGTCAAACTCGGCCCCACCGATTATTTCTATCTGGCGCCACCGAGTTCAGATGTCATAGCCACTGCCACAAACCCTAGGCAAATCGGTCTCACCGATAGGGATCTCGGTCTCACCGAGATGAGATTGTAATCTCCCTATTTCCCTTCGTAACGTTTCGGTCCCACCGAGATGAGCGATCGGTCTCACCGAGATTGCAATGTAAACTCTCTGTTTCCCTTTCGTAATATTTCAGTCTCACCGAAATGAGCAAATCGGCCCCACCGACTTTACCTAACCAACTCTCTGTTTAACCTATTACCAAAATCGGTCTCACCGAGTTTGTGTAATCAGTCTCACCGAGATTACGTTATGCCCTAGCCCTAACCATATCGGTCCAACTGAAAATCCTAACGGTCACTAGATTTGCTGAATTGGTCCGACCGAGTTTATCAATTCGGTCCCACCGAAATTGGCAAGTTGTGTGTAATGGTTAGATTTTGTGTGGAGGCTATATATACCCCTCCACCTCCTCTTCATTCGTGCGGAGAGAGCCATTGGAACGAACCTACACTTCCAACATACATTTTCTGAGAGAGAACCACCTACACTTGTGTTGAGGCTAAGATATTCCATTCCTACCATATGAATCTTGATCTCTAGCCTTCCCCAAGTTGCTTTCCACTCAAATCTTCTTTCCACCAAATCCATATCCTGTGAGAGGGAGTTGAGTGTTGGGAAGACTATCATTTGAAGCACAAGAGCAAGGAGTTCATCATCAACACACCATTTGTTACTTCTTGGAGAGTGGTGTCTCCTAGATTGGCTAGGTGTCACTTGGGAGCTTCCGACAATATTGTGGAGTTGAACCAAGGAGTTTGTAAGGGCAAGGAGATCGCCTACTTCGTGAAGATCTACCGCTAGTGAGGCAAGTCCTTCGTGGGTGACGGCCATGGTGGGATTGACAAGGTTGCTTCTTCGTGGACCATTCGTAGGTGGAGCATTCCATGGACTCGCGCAGCTGTTACCCTTCGTGGGTTGAAGTCTCCATCAACGTGGATGTACGATAGCACCACCTATCGGGACGACGACAAAAATATCCGTGTCTCCTATTGCGTTTGAATCCTCCAAACCCTTCCCTTTACATTCTTGCAAGTTGTATGCTCTACTTTCTGCTGCTCATATACTCTTTGCATGCTTGCTTGAATTGTGTTAAGATTGCTTGACTTGCCCAAAGTTGCTAAAATCTGCCAAGAACTAAAATTGGGAAAAGGCTAGATTTTTATTTGGTCAAGTAGTCCAATCATCCCCCTCTAGACATACTTTCAGTGGTATCAGAGCTTTGGTCTCCATTTGCTTTGATTTCCATAGCTTTTGGTAGTCATAGCCTTGGTTTCACAACCTAGGAGAGTATGGCGTCTAGCGAGGGAAATTACCACCGTAGAGGTCCTTACTTTGATGGTACTAATTTTGCTAGTTGGAAGCATAAGATTAAAATGCATATTCTTGGACATAACCCCGCCGTATGGGCTATTGTGTGTATTGGCTTGCAAGGTGAATTCTTTGATGGGAGAGAACCGAACCGTGAAGCTACCGCGGAAGAGTTGAAGATGCTGCAATACAAGGCTCAAGCTTGTGATATCCTCTTCAACGGATTGTGCCCCGAAGAATTCAACAAAATCAGTCGTCTTGAGAATGCAAAGGAAATTTGGGATACTTTGATTGATATGCACGAAGGTACCAACTCCGTCAAGGAATCCAAATTGGATGTGCTTCAAAGTTAGCTTGACAAGTTCAAAATGAAGGATGGTGAAGGTGTCGCTGAAATGTACTCTAGGCTTGGTCTTATCACAAATGAGATCGCCGGCTTAGGAAGTGAAGAGATGACTGACAAATTCATCATCAAGAAGATCCTAAGAGCTTTGGACGGAAAACATGATATCGTATGCACATTGAACCAAATGATGCCCAATTACAAAGATCTCAAGCCAACGGAAGTCATTGGAAGAATTGTTGCTCATGAGATGTCACTCAAGGATAAGGAGGAGCTCCATAACAAGTCAAGTGGTGCTTACAAAGCCTCATGTGAAGCTCCCACATCATCAAGTGGGAAACAAATCTTCAATGAAGAATTGAGCCTAATGGTGAAGAACTTCAACAAGTTCTACAAGAGTAGAATCAAAGAGAGAAGTTCCAAGTCAAGGTCCTACAATGATAAAAGATATTCTAGTCGAGAGCGAAATTGCTACAATTGTGGAAGATCCGGACACTATTCCAATGAGTGTACGACACCCTACAAGAGAAGAGAAGATTCTCCAAAAAGAAGAAGTAGAAGAGAAGAATCACCATCAAGAGAGAGAAATAGTAGAGATGATCGTTATGAACGAACAACACCCCGGAGAAGCAAGGATTCGGAAAGGAAGGACAAGTCATCAAGGAGCTACACAAAACGAAGACATCAAGCTCATGTTGGTGAATGGGTATCCGGCTCTGAGTCCGACAATCACTCCGAGAGAAGCTATCACTCCGACTCCGAACATACTCAAGATGAAGGTGTTGCTGGGTCTAGCACTTGTGTCAACCAACTCCTACGACATATTTGATTCACCAAATGAAGGACTTGGAAGATGCTTGATGGTTAAAGGCCCAAAGGTATCACACCCCGAGTATGTTGATTTTAATAGTGATGAAGATGACTTGTTAGGTGATGATGATTTACTTGTTGACAACTCTAGTGATGAATAGTATGATGAAACGTCAATTAATCATGCTAATCAAGATAAAACGAATGACAATGATAAGGAGAAGATTGAGCTTCTAACTAAAGAACTGAACACTCTTAAGTTAGCTCATGAAACTATCTTAGGAGATCATCGAGAACTTTTAAGGACTCATGAGAAATTACGTTTTGAAAAGCTCAACCTTGAGCAAGAGCATGAGCTCTTAGAGGCAATCAATGATGATTTTATCAAGAAAAGTTCTTCTTACATTGCCAAGCATTTACTCTTATCCAATTACATGCCTCAAGTCAAGTCTAGTAACGAGAACAAGAAAGATTCTTCCTCTAGTAGTAACAATAATCATGCTAAATCCAATGTTGTTGCTTCTAGTAGTTCTCTTGATTCTACTAATGTTTCTCTTAGCCAAGTTACACTTGAGCAATAAAATAGCTTATTGAAGGGAATTATAGAGAAAGGTGTTTACAAGAGCCTTGCCTGGAGTAAGCAATTTGAGGAAATTGTACGCAAGCAAGGAAGGCACCGGAAGAACCAAGGTGTTGGCTTTGAACGAAAGTTCAATGCCAATGGAGTTGAGTGGGAAGAAGATCAATACCCCAAGACGAAGTTTGTTCCTCAACTTCCTTCAAAGGGACATAAGCTCAAGATGATCTTCCACCACAAGACCACAAGCAAAAAGGCAAGGACAAGATTCAAGAGGAAATTGATGCATTTGAAGAAGCACCCAAGGCCTTGGTCAAGTGGGTTCCCGAGACTACATCAAGTTCTACTTAATCAAGTACAACTACAACTCCAAGGATTCCCATCAAGATGATGTGGATCCCGAAGAAGAAGAACTAGAGAGTTCCTGAGGGTGACTCCACCAACATATTTCACTCTTATCATTTTTGCATGAACAAGTGCAATCAACTTCCACATCTTGCACTAGTTCAAGGAGTCACAAACCCTCTTGTTGGTAAGACAAGGGAAAAGTTAACCTAATGCTTTCATAGACATCATCTTGTGTCTGCATCACTCTATGTCTGTGGATATCCTTGTTTGTTCCTTGTGGGACTAACCCGTGTAGGTATTGAAAGTGCAACACACTCCAAAGGATTGCTCCAAATGATCTACATCAACATTGAGCATCCACATCTTCAACACCTACATGAAGTCATCATCGAAAAACCCAAGGTTAGTTCATCCCTCTTAGGGGGGATCTCACATCTAGTGGGAGGTTTACTCTAAGAATTGAGCTAAAGCAACTCTAACGGTGTGAACACAACAACGCTTTATGTAAAAGTGGTAACCCCACTTGTGCTTAAACGATGAGTATGACCTATGATCAAATATTCTCATTTGACTCCTAAGTAAATATACTCATATATAGATGACCTAGTCATCGCCAATTGCTTGATAGATGCTAGAATTGGTTGTGCATGCTTTGCCACATATTTCAGTTGCCATTTTATTGTGTGAGCATGTTGGTTGCATAATTTACTCATTCGAGGACATCCACTTGTTGTTTTGATTGCTTGGTTCCTTTTTCTTTTGCCAAGTGGATGGACAAGAATGCCTAAGAACCTTCTCTAGATATCTATGCTTTTCTTGTCTCAAACTCTATTCATGCTACATCAAAAAGTTTGATCAAGTCAGATTCAAACCACTCTGTGTGAGGAGCACTCGGAGTCCCCGATTCGTCATAGACTTAAACTTCCAAAACTTCTTTGTGCGTTTCGGTCTGACCAATTCATCCATTTTGGTCATACCGAGATCAAAAAGTCGATCTAGGTTTTCAATCTCGGCGCAACCGATTTGAACTTTTCGGTCACACCGAGTTGCAGTAACTGCTTGCAGTTATGCATCTCGGTGCCACCGAGTTGTTCCACTTGGTCACACCGACAGGGTTGGGCTATATATATCCCCCGGGCCAAAATTTGGAAAATTCTCCGAACCCCTTCGCCCGCGCTCAGCCTGCTCTGCCTCCCTAGGTCTCCGGATCGTCCTTCTCATCGCCAGCTGCCTCCCGCCGCTGGTCTTCGCCGCCCTCAGTGGAAATCGTCTCCGTCGTTGCCGCCATAGCAGGTCCATCACCGCACTTAGGGTATGGACTTGATCCTTGTGCTAATCTCACTCTGATTCCTAGCACATTGTTTTGCCATGTATCTTGCCACGATTGAGATCACTCTATCCAGCGAAATCACTCCGTAGTTTAGTTGTGGATTGAAAATTTAGGGTTAGGTTTCCACCAAAATCATCTCGTACCAACCGAGTTGTTGAAATCGGTTCCACCGATTTGGCTAAGGCCATTGCACATGTGATTCTCGGTCTGACCGAGAATTGCAAATCGCTGTGACCGAGCTCAATTCTCTGTGAAACCTAGGAGTCTCGGTGCCACCAAAGTGTGACTCGGTCTAACCGAGTTCACTAGTTTAGGTTCCAAAAGCTGCTTCGGTATCACCGAGTTTTCAAATCGGTGGATCCGAAATGCTTTCTATGGAAAAATAAAACTAATTTTTTAACTCATTCTTTTCCAAAAACCTCTGTACTTTGTGATGCTCATCTACTCTACCTCATCTATAATCTATTCACAAGGTCTGCTGTCAGTGTCTGCATCATGTCAGATCAGAGTGACAGTCAGAACAAGTCTGAGGAGCAAGTTCACATGAGTGAGGGCACTAGTCCCTCTAGCAGCTATGATGATGGAAGCAGGAGTACACCCAGCAACTTGCCTAAGGCAGCCACCAGGGCCAGAAAGAAGAGAACCTCATATTTTGAGGATGAGGACTATGTGTCCGTTGAGGAAGAGGCCACTTCAAAGAAAAAGGTGCTGAAGAAAGAGTATGGCACAGCTGCTGCAACAAAGCCTGGTCTGAAAACAAAGGCTCCAGCAAGAAGACAACCAATGTCTAAGCCAAGGAAAGTTGCCACAGGTGAAACTATGAAGTTCACCATTGAATCTGAAGAAGAAGAAGCTAGTGAGGATAAGAAGAAGAAGAAGAGGGAAGAACCACTACTGCCAGAGTTCTTGGCAAGCCCTCAATGAGGAAGGATTCAGTAGAGGAAGAGGAAGAGGTTGCTGCACCAGCACCTAAAGCTCGAAAGCTTATGGGAGATGCTATAAGATCAGGGGCTGCTCCATCTAAGCCCAAAGAAGCTCCCAAGGCAGCTGCTCCAAAACCCAAAGCTGCACCCAAGAGGAGTACAAGGAATATTCCAGCTGCAGAGAAGAACAAGGCCCAGTGCCTGAAACTGCTATAGAAGAAGAAGATGATGAGTCACATGTATTGAGGAAGTTGAAGCCCAAAATTCCAGATCACAATGATGCTCATCCAGTAGCTGAGGACATGAAGCTCAGGAAGGATGCAGGACTCAGACAGTGGAGATTGACTGATCCCTATGCAGTCAGGAGAAGAACTGTTGTAGACTACAGGTTCCATACAAAGGAACAACAGGACTTCTATGAGACAGTGTTGCTTGAAAAGAAGCCTATAGTCTGTGATATGAGATGGGTGGACTGGAAATACATCAGCGAAAATGAAGAACACTATCCTGGAGTCTATGATAGTTTCATGTCTTGTGGAGTAGAGGACTTTGTTGGGCAGAAGCTCACAAAGTGGAATGATGAGCTTATTATGCAGTTCTACTCCACAGCTCATTTCTACCTAGATGGAAGGATTGCCTGGATATTTAAAGGTACTAGGTACCAGTCAACAGTTGAAGAATGGGGAAAATTGATCAATGCTCAGGAGGAGAATGAAGATGACTTGGATGACTATGCCAAGAAGAAGAAGGATCAAAACACCATGGCACATATGTACAGAGAGATCCCAGATGCTGCCCTTGAGACACACAAATTTGGATCAGTACATTACCTTCTGTTAGGTTTGCCAACAATGAACTGGATCCTCAGGCACACTCTATTGCCAAAGTAGGTGATCACAAGATGATCAGAGGCCATGCAATTAACCTGCTTCACATATTTGATGTGCCTCAAAAGTTCAAAGTCATGAGCCTAATTGTGGAAACTATAAAGAGAATAGCTGTAGATCATAAGAGAAGTTGTGGGTATGCCCCACAGATCCAGGAGCTAATTAACTCCAAGATGGGCACTGGCACATATCTCTTGGACAAGGATCATATGCCCATCTACCCAGACTTTAAGGACAACGCTGTGGTAATGGATGAAAATGAACCATCTTCTGTGCAAGCACAAGCAAAGTGGGAGAAGGCAAGGGCTGAAAAGGCTGCAAAGATGCCAACCATTGATGAGGCATCTCAGTATCTTCTGAATGAGCAGTGTTATTGCCTTAATTACCTGACCAAATCCCGTGGTTGATCAACCGCCCGGACACAGGTTTTGGGGGTGCTCTACCTTCGGCGGTGGGAGGTAAGGTGTGCTTTAGGCTTTAGATGAGATAGAGCGTCTTAGATGGGGGCGGCGTAACCGGGGAAAGAGAAAGGCGAGCATTAGTGTCAGCATTGCACTTACCTAAGTGAGCATGTTGTTTTCCTCTTTCTCCTCTGTCATTTCCCGTCCCCCTCCCATTTTTCTCTCCTTCCTTTTGCAATGCTTTGCATGTGTCGATCGATTCCTCCGTCCGTTGCTGGTTCATTTGGACGGTATAGGAATAGGATAGATAGCACGCTGTTTGGTTGCCAGTAACGAGGCGCCAATGCAAAATATGCATGTCGTGCGGCCGACATTGGAGGTGGGTGGGATTAACTGGAACGCCGTTGTTTCGTGCGTGAAGAGGGCGTTGGCTATACTGGGTGCATGAGCATGTTGGACAGTTTTCTCAGAATTTGTTTTTTTATTTCATAGTAACACAATGCCAACTAAAAAATCAGCAAAAAAACTCAAAAAAATCACAACCTCTGCACCGTTCACGATCTTGATGGCTACTTATTAATTTTCTAGTGTCACACCTAGAATGGGAAACGTTTCCCTATGATCAACGGTGAAAACTTCAGTGTGTCGCATCACACCACATTATACCTACCAATGCCAGGGCACCAAATGTCCTTGCGGACCCATGCACATCCCTTCTTTCTCACCTTTGGTTTCCATTCCGTCTCCAGGGGCGGATTAAAGGGGAATGGGAAACGTTTCCCTTCAACCGACCGGCCAAAACCTCAATGTGTCGTGTCACGTGACATTATACCTACCAATGCCAGGGCGCCATATTTCCTTGCGGGCCCACACACATCCCTTCTTTCTCTCCTTCCATTTCCATTCTGTTGCCGCGGATGGATTCAAAGGTAATGGTACACATTTCTCTATGACAGACCGACCAAAACTTTAGTTTGTCACGTCACGCCACATTGTACTTACCAATGCCAGGGTGCCACATGTCCTGCAGGCCCAACCACATCCCTTCTTTCTCTCCTTCCATTGAAATTCTATCGTCGGGGACGGATTCAACAGGAATGGGAAACGTGTCCCTCTGACGAACCGGCCAAACCTTCAGAGCTTCGCGTTATGCCAAATTATACCTACCAATGCTAGGGCGCCACATATCCTTACGGGCCCACGCACAACCCTTCTATAACACTAGTTGGGCATGAAGTTGTTGGACATTATCCCGGCCCTCACCATCTTCCCTTGAATCCCTCTGTCCCTTGATATCGTTGGTGTCATCTCTGTGCCCGCGATAGAAGAAACGTTCCTGTGATTCACAGAGCTCGCGCGCACCATGAATGTGCCCTTCTTCTGCAAATGGTCCTTACTGACCACCTTTGTATGATCTAGCCGTAGATGTTCTAGGTCCTTCCTAGAGTGGAGGTGGCTGTGAAATCTATATGCAAGCTCCACCGCCTCCTAGTGGACCCGGACATCACGCCCACGTCCCTCCACTCGCCAATGGATGTCATGCTTAATTAGGTCTGCCATGCAGCCCATGGTGTTCGTGATGATGGAGAAGGATATAGACCACAACAATTCTAGGACGTTTGTGAACTTTAGCAACACACAATTGTGCTACGACATCGTGCTCGACTTGATAGAGTCCATGCCAATGGTCCATGGTGGAACTACAAGGAGTGGAGCCGGCATCGGACAATACACAAAGAGATAGGCAGATGCCTCTCGCTCACATTAAGGGAAGATATATATTGCATGTTATCAGGAATGAATGTAAGCTGGGTTGCATGTACAAGAAACTAGAACCAAAAAAGTGTACCGAGGTCGAGTCCCTTCCATGTGTACCAAATACAAGTTGCGTGTATCGGTGTCGCATTGACATGTAAACTTTAACAACAGGTAGTGTATACACTAGGGTTTTGTGGGGGGGGGGGAGTGAGGAAGGTGTCAAAGAGTTGCATCACAAGGACAAAAGGGAGGAAGAAAGTAATTGCTAGTTATATTGCATAGATATAGTTGCTATTTCATATGTGGACATTTGGTAACTTTATTTATCTCTTGTCTAAATGATGTGGTTGGTAGTTTGAGGAGGTAATAAACTATTACTATATTTGTTCTCGAGATATTTATTTCATTTACATGATAAAGCTGGTTGAGGAAAGTATTGTTTTATTAAAAGTTTTTTCCCATTTACTTCAGTAACTCGCGCATGCCTTGAACGTGCCCTTCCCCTTCCAAAGGGACGTCAATGATAGCCTGGACGTGCTTCATACATAGATATTATAAGTCCTCCCCCGAGAGATGGTGGTTTTGAACTCCATCTACTAGCTCTACCACCTCCTAGTGGACCCGTACAGCGTGTCCATGTGCATCCTCTCGTCAATTGACCCTGTCCACAGCTAGATCACCGCCACGTATCCCATGGTGTTCACGATCATGGAGCAGGGGAGATACCAAAAAAATTCATGGTTGGTGGAGTAGTTTAGAAAAACACTCTTCTACTATGGTGGCATGTTCAACTAGATGGAGGCTATGTCAGTGATCCATGCTAGCACAACAGGAAACGGAGCTAGAGCGAACGCGGACATCCAGAGGCAGATCTTCGACGTCATGTGTCGATAACGTAGCACCAGCTCGGAGCACCGCATGATGCTCGCATGCATGCAGCGTCAGCTCTGGCGCATGATTATCAAACATGTGCCACTAAGGCTAAAAGAGGCCCATCAGGTGGGCAAGCTACTCTATGTATTCTCTGGTGCAAGGTCTCACATCTAGGAGACCGGCTGATGCCTCCCACTCACATAATTAGAGGATATATAGACAACATATCGTGCAAAAGGTAAGTCGGGTTGGGTGAACATGGAACTTGAGCCAAGAGTAGTATACCTTGGCCAAGTGCCATCCATGTATCCCAAACTCAAGTAAAGTTTACCTGTGTTTCATTGACATATCGACTCCAGTGGCAGGTAGTGTAAATGTAGGATTTTTTGGTGGAAAGTGTGGGGAAAACATCATAAAGCTCCTTAAGAGATGAATCCTGACTCCCGAAATATCAGGAAAATCCAAAAATTGCAGCTTGAGAGATGAATCCCCAACGCAAATGTCATGCCAAAATTCAACACTACTAGAACCATTTCCAAATCTATATATTTAAAAGAACTTAGAAGTAATCAAAGAACAAATTAATCCCTCTAGAAGAGAGAACATACACCTAGTTTGGACAACAAAATCGGTTTAGGGGTCCCATATTTAAAATTAATAAAAAATCCAACTCTTATCCTCCAACAATATATCTCTTCCCCCATGGACATAAGCTTTCTCCAACATTTGAGTGAAAACATTGGCAACCAAATTAAAGAGAATGGGGAATAAAGATAACCTTCCTTCTAAACCCTTACCACTAATAATGTAAGGCCCATTAGTGTCAGTATTCCTGACACATAATTAACCTTGAAAGAGAAACAACTTAATCCACCCAATCCACTTCTCACCAAAACGTTAGATGCAAGAACTTCCAAAAGGAATACCCATCTTACACTATCATAGACCTTTTCATAGTCAAGCGTTTGAACAGGGGGACTATATTTAGAAGAGTGAATCTCATGATAACTTCTTGTTCCATAACCACACTTTCAAATATAGATCCACCTATATTAAAAAGTTGTTTGATTAGTAGAATTCATTCCACCAAAAAAGGGGAAAACATGTTAGTCATGGCTTTAGTAAAAATCCTAACACTACAATTACTGGGACTAATAGGTCTAAAACTATGTATATTTTTAGCATTGCTCTCGTTAGGAATAAGAGTAATAAAGATAAGGTATGCATAAAAAGTTGTAAAGATCCAAATTAAAATCTCTAACAAGGGCTATTAAAGCAGGAAAGAAAGACCATCTCCTCCAATAGCCCCATGATAAAATATCTTACAACGTGGCATTTGACAGCGCACATCCTGGATTTCTCCATCGTGTACGTGATGAAGTGGCCGAACATTATCCAGGCCCTCTCCATCTGCCATGTAAGCCCGATGTCCCTCCACATCATTGGTGTTAGCTCTTGTCCTGCGAAAGAAGAAGTGGTCCAGCGACTCGCTTAGCTCCGGTGCACTATGAACGTGCCCTTGTCCTAGAAATCGGCCCTCAGAGACAGCCTCGACGTGCTCCAGACATAGATGTTGTAGATCCTCCCTAGATTGTTGTTGGTTGTGAATTCCATCTACAAGTTCCATCACCTCCTAGTGGACCCAGAGGGCACGTCCGCGTCCCTCCTCTAGCCAATCGAAGCCGTGCTTGGTTGGGTCTGCCATGGAGCCTAGGATGTTCATGATTATGAAGCAGAAGAGACATACCAGAACAATTCCAAGTTGTTTGTGCAGTTTAGCAACCCGCTCTTTGATACGTATCCAATGTATCTATAATTTGTTTACTATTTCATGCTATTATTGTATCAATCTTGGATGTTTCATATGCAATTATATATATTTTTTGGGACTAGCCTATTAATCTAGTGCCTAGTGCCAGTCGTTGTGTTTTTCTTTTCAGGAAATCAATATCAAACAGAGTCCAAACGGAGAAAACTTTGGATTAATTTTTTCTAGACAAGAAGAGACCCTAGAAGGTTGGGAAGAAGACCTGAAGAGTCACAAGGGAGCGAGAAGCTCGGGAGGCGCACCCCCAGGTTGTGGGCCCCTCATGGCACGTCTTGACCGAATTCTGCCTTTATAAAGTCTCAAATATTCCCCTGACATCAGAGAGCCAACCGAAATACTTTTTCCGCTGCCGCAAATTTCTGTTCCCACGAGATCCCATCTGAAGGCCTTCTCTGGTAGTCGGCCGAAGGGGGAATCAATCACGGAGGGGATCTACATCAACCTTACTGCCCTTCCTATGATGTGTGATTAGTTTACCACATACCTAACGGTCCATAGATAGTAACTAGATGGCTTATTCTCTCTCTTTGATCTTCAATATAATGTTCTCCTTGATGTTCTTTGAGATCTATTTAATTTAATGACTTTTTTGAGGTGTGTTTGTTGTGATCCGACGAATTGTGAGTTTATGATTAGATTATCCATGAATATTATTTGAGTTCTACTCTGAACTCTTTTATGCATTATTCTTATAGTTTTCTATTTCTCTCTGATCTATTAATTTAGTTTGGCCAACTAGATTGATTTTTCTTGCAATGAGAGTGGTGCTTTGTAATGGATTCAATCTTGCAGTGCTCAGTCCCAGTGATAGAAGGGGACATGACACATATTTGTATCGCTGCCATTAAGGATAAAATGATGGGGTTTATTCATGCTTCAGTTTACTTTGTCTACATCATGTCATCTTGCTTAAGGCGTTACTCAGTTCTTTATGAACACAATACTCTAGATGCATGTTGGATAGCGGTCGATGTGTGGAGTAATAGTAGTAGATGGTAGAAAAATGGGCTATAGTCCCAGTTCGTAAGGCACTTTAGTCCTTGTTGACTAAAGGAATTTTTTATTTCTTTTTGATTTATTATGAATTTTTTCTGATTTTCAAATTTCTGAATTATTTGACAATTTAATCTCTAATCCCCCTCACTGCTCAAGTGTGGAGCACTCATTATTCCAAACCGGCTAACATCCCGGTCAGTCACCCATCCCTCTCACTAATCGAGCTAGAGCATGCTTACTTTCGAGTTCTATTCCCCCTAGTTTCCAACTCTGCACTTGTTATTTTCCTAACAATAGTAAGCTGTCAATCCTATTAACCCTTAGAAGTTTAGCTTGAGCATGAAGTCACACATCTTATCGTCTGAGTTTGAAACTATTATTGTAAAAAAACAATAATTATTTATTAACACTAATATTTCTTGAATAAGTAGTTTGACCACAGTTTGACCAAAATTCAAAAAAACTGAAATTTGAGCATAACTTTGTTTCCTTTCAGAATTTGAGGATTCTAAAAATTTGCAAAATGGCCTATGGCGGTCAAAATCGGAACCGGCTTTTCATTCTGAACATTTTGATATATTATACATTTCTTTCGACATCGTATGCAAAAGTTATGGTCGTTTTACTTTTTCATAACAGTTTTTTGCAGAACATGTCAAAATTTATGTTTTTAAATTTCCCTAACTAGTAGATGTAGTAACATCACTACATCTTGAACGATTGTATTTTTTGAAGTTTTTATCATTTAGTTTTTTTTCAAAACTAAAAAGGCGATAAGGGAGGTAGAGTTTGAAAATTGCAGAACCACTTTAGTCCGGGTTGGAGCCACCAACCGGGAATAAAGGGGTACCTTTATTCCCAGTTGGTGGCTCCAACCCGGACTAAAGGTCTAACCTATAGTCCCGGTTTGTGTCACAAACCGGGACAAAAGGGGCTCGTGGGGCCCTGGCCTCACGTCGGACTACCACCACCCCTTTAGTCCCGGTTTGTGACACAAACCGGGACTATAGGTCTCAAATGAGCCGGGACTAATGCTTAGTCGTTCAAACCGGGACTAATGGTACCATTAGTACTAGGCCGTAATTGAACCGGGACTTATGTGTTGAACATTAGGTCGTTTTTTACTAGTGATGCAGAATCGTTTCGGTCTAGTTGTCTTAAACGTGATGCCTATATACATGATCATTGCCTTGGATATCCTCATGATTATTTGTTTTTCTATCAACTAGCATAGTGGCCCTCTCGATGTGTGGGCTAGAATTGTATAAAGTTTTTTAATGAGAACATATTATTTGATTTGTTTATGTGCAGAAAATGGAACCAAATGTGATATGTTTACAAACGTAAGATTTGTACAAACATAGTTCTTTCTTAGGTATGGTACATGTTTTATGAAGACATATGTTATCCATTAATCACTTTAGGTCTAATTATGCATGTCGTACTAACCATCTTCTTTATGATTTCAAGGGCATCATCATTAACATGACCTAAGTGATACTCATGTTGCACTATTCAAAATAGTATAGTTCTATAGACATATGAATTGTTATCTTCAATGAGATATGACAATAGAAAAATATCTTTAATGAATTTTTACTTGTGGATAAATGTTGTACTAATTATAGAAACACACCATATCGTGACCATATGCGTCATTTTCTTTTTAGGCCAAAACTTAATAATTACTGGTTGTAAACATCGACAAATTGTGCTATGTGGGATATTTCTAGATCGGTTGTTCGTTTTCAAGTTAATCGGCTAATGGGTAAAACTTACGATAACTATCAACCACACTAAGCTTTAACCCGCGAAGACCAGACACTACATACTTGCGCTCTCCATGTTTTCTAAGAAGGACAAAAATAAGTTGTTATATAACCGCTAGTCTCTTACCATGTAAGTATCGCATTAAACCATTATATATAAAATTACACAGCATCTGGAAGCATCTCGTGTGGCGCCGTAATAAGTAGCACATGTAAAGTCTAGACATGCAATGTAGAAAACACAGTAGGGAACTAAATAATGTACCTCATATTCAACTGCTATTGTGTATTCAATGACCTTCCAATATACGCCTTTACATATGCACCATCAACATAATCACACACTATATTTATCACACAGAGGCAAAAAAATGAACCATACCAAACTATGCCTGTGAAATAAGTTGTTATATAATCGGTAGTATCTTAACAAGTAGTTATCGCATTAAAACATTTTATATAAAATTACGCAGCATCTGGAAGACATAACATGTGCAGAAAAAGCATCTGAAGCATTATTGTTATTTGCAATCTTGTTATCTCGAGCTTACCACGGTGGTGCCGGCGACGAGATCGGCGCGGGCGATCGACGGCGGTGAAGACGGGGATGGGACGTGATGGACCGCTAAACCTCGACCAATCTCGAGGAAAATGGAGTTTGGTGGTCGAGCTTCGAGAGGAGAAAGCTTAACTAGTGTGGCTTGGACATTTCAGCGAACACCTCATGTGCATAGGAGGTGAGCTAGAGCACCACAAAGCTCTCCCCTCGCCGGCCAGAAAAAACAGAGCAGTGTGGAGTGCTCTACTCGCCGGCGATGGGGTATATATAGGCACCTCATTGGTCCCGGTTCATGGCTGGAACCGGGACTAAAGGCCCCCCTTCTGTCCCGGTTCCAGCCACGAACCGGGACCAATGACTGTAGGCCAGGAGCGAGGACCATTGGTCCCGGTTCGTGCTTGGAACCGGGACAAATGGGTTCAGACTAACCGGGACCAATGCCCCACAAGGCCCGACCGGCCCGGGACGTTTGCCCCCATGTTATTTTTCTAAAGAAAAAGTACGTGGTTTGCCATTTTGTTCGAAATTTCCATCAGATTTTCGTAATATCTCAACAATTGTGGAAAAAAAATTTCTAGTTTGTAACATTTTCATACACACTTTATAATTCCAAAATTTCTAGGACAAAAGAAAATGTTCGTGTTGATTGTAAATGACATAAATTACAAATACACTCATCTAAACTTGTAAGGCCATGGATAAACGATCCCAACTTCTTGTAACAGCCTGGCACATGCATATGAGGCATTCATGCTACGTTCGAACAACTTCCGACCTATTTACATGTTGTGGCGCATCCGACCATTTATCGGCCTATTTTCACCGAGAAAACTCCAGAAAATGCTAAAGTTTTCAAAAATCTAAATAACTTGGCATGGTGCCTTAAATTGGTTGTAGAAGCTGGTGGAATACATTTTTCATTTAACGAATGTCGAAAAACAACGAGCTTTCAAAAAGACCCTTCTGGCCTAAGCGAACACCCTCCATTGAACATAGTCTATTTTTGGCATCATTGAAATGAAACCCACTTTTGCAAGAAGGTAGGCATGCCTATGGTAGGCACATACCTAGTTCAGACGATTTTCGACACCGTATGGAGCTAGTAACACATCCGGCCATTTATCGTCCTTTTTAACCAATTTTTTCTTCAGAAAATGCAAAACTGGTTGAAAACACAAACAATTTTGCATGGTGCCTCGAATATTGGTCATACAAGCCCTTGAAAAAATGGGGTCATTTCAAGAAAAATACAAAACTTGTCAAAAACCCAAGCAACTTGGCTTGGTGCTTTGAATTGGTTACACAAGACCATGAAAAAAACTATTGGGGGGCATGGATGCCTACCATGGGCATGCCACCTGCTGGCAAAAGTTAGGGTCATTTCAAGAATGTCCAAAAAAACACCATGTCCCGCGTAGCGTGTCCGAGTAGGCATCTATGCCAGGTTCGAAAGAAAAGGATATTTAAAATCATAATTTATATATGTACTTAAAACTCTCGTTTTAAGTTTTTAACATAACTAATAAATACAAAATTATAGATTTGAAAACAACAAATGCTTTCTTAAAGCATAGGAAACATAATTTCAAATAATAATTTAAGGTAGTTACTTAAAACTGTTATTTTGGTATTTCAATTTTGTAAGAAAAGAAAATGAAATCTTAGGCATTGCCCAACTAAGCTAGGTCATCGCTCCCGTCGGCCGCATATTGTAATTTGTTCGTAATTAAAAAAATCTATTTTAAATAAATATTGATCCCAAGTTGAAAAATTATTCGGGAAAATTTACAACACTTTTTTGACATTGTGTGTTGTTCGCATTTCTGAAAAATCTTTTGGAATTTAAATTTGTATTCATGTTCAAATGTTTGTGTTCACAATTTTGTTCGTGCTTTTCCAAAAAACTATTCATGTTTTGAAATTCTGAACAATTTTATAAACACACGAATATTTCTGAAGTTACATTGCAATTTTCGAAAATGCAAATATTTTTAAATTTATGAACCAAATTTGGAAATAAAAAACGTTTTGAAATTTTGAACAGCATTTTGAAAGCGCGACCATTTTTTGAAAAAGAATTACGGAAAAAAACTATGGAAAAAAGAACCGGTTCACAAAGTGTTCCTAAAACCTATTTAAAATTCCTAACCCTTCGTTACTTAAAGCGTCTGGCTTTACGTTTTTCACTAAAACTATGAAAAAAACTATGGAAAAAAGGAACCGGTTCACAACAGTTTATGTTTTAGGTGGTCGCGGGTTCGATTCCCAGAGCGGGACTCGGTAGGTCCTCCCTAGATTGCCGTTGGTTGTGAACTCCATCTTGCAGGTTCCATCGCCTCCTAGTGGACCCGGATGCCACGTGCATATCCCTCCTCTAGCCAATCATTGCCGTGGTTGGTTGGGTCCGCCATGCAGCCCAGGATGTTTTACTTAGCCACCTAGAAGCCTCCACAGCGATTTAGAGCTCTAAGCCGTCGGATCACTGTTACGTACGTGCAGGCTTGATCTTCTAATTAACTACCGCACGTTTCAAGCACCGTTTCATGGGCCGCTGCTCCGCAGAACGATCTACCGTTTCTATGGGTAATTGGGTCATAAGATCAAAGGCCTAGATCTAGCATCGTACACAGGCCAGGGCATCCAGGCGGAGCGACAGGGGGAAGGACACAGTGCGGTGTTCACGCAATTAATGGCGTGGAAGGTGTGCCGTCGCCGCCCTTCCGATTTCTCCCCTTCCGGTTGTAGTGGTTGTCCGTTTCTGGTTGCCCACCTCCTCTCCCATGTTGGTGATGCTACTTTATGCTCCGTCTATTTGATCATCTTATTTTCGTGGTGGCAAAGACGACAGGAGGCGAAGCAATGGCGCAGCGGCCGTGGGCGTTGACGAGGAGTAGGAGGCGGTGGCTACCTCAACAGCGAAAGTGCGGAGGAGGTGCGCCTAAGCCACTGCTCGCCTACCTCGTCGCGGTTCTGTCTAACAAAGCTGCTTAGCTTAGGGAGACCCGTGGAGGAGGCAAGGTCTAGAAGAAGACATGAGAGCAATTAAGTGTCCACCACCGCAGACCTTGATTTAATTGAACAAGTGAGACTTCGTTCAGAATTGTTTTGTAGTATTCCGGCATGGTATGGTTTTTATGTTCTACTCCAGGTCTCTCCAGGTCTTGGCGATTTGTGTCGTGGACGCAAATGTTCACGTGGATTCAAGTTTAACTGCTCAGCTCCAAATTAAAGGACTCTCTAATTATTCTGGATATGTGATTAATTGCTAAGATAAAAAGAAACATTGATAGTCCATGATATTCGCTTGCCTTTGGTACACAAAATTTCCCCTGTTGCATGCCATTTCTTTATTATTAGCTCTCTGTTGGCTGTCTTACATGCTAATGTGATCTCTGAACTGTTTTCATGTCAATTTCTAATTGATGTGTGACATATATGGAGTTTTGCTTTGATTGATATAACAAAGAAACAATGGTGTAATATAGTTCTAGATAAATTGTATATAGGTTTGTAGCTGATACCAATTTCATTCGCGACATAAGAAATCTTTGCCTACTTTGATGCTGGGCGGGCCAAAGATCTGCCCTCAGGGGGGTGCATCCACTTCTTCCCCTCTTTAGGTTAGCTAGCTAGGGGAATTCGTCGCATTTGGCGTTCAGTTAGGACGGTTGTTTTCCCTTCTTTTTGGTAGGTCATAATTTACAAATTTAAGAATGGTGTTTCATTTTTTTATCTAAATAAAATATCGTAGGGGTCATATATATAACTTTTGTTATTATGTTTTCAACAGGCTTTGGCTATTTGCACACTTTCTCTTGGATTTACTTGAGCACTTTTCGTAGTTTCTATGAATTTATTTTGATACAAGTATCTGATATTTTTTTTATTATTTTGCTATGTATTTGATGATTTCTAAATTTATGTCATTATCATACATCTAGAGAAATATATTCTCTTTAGACTACCACGTCCTAGGGTTGCGACATGGAACATGGATTTGCTGATGTAGTGGGGCTACAGGAAAGAGGCTGTGGTGTACCATGGTGCACCATCATGCATGATATAATAAGCGGCTGCCGAGAAGGTTACAACCAGCCACCGACACACGGCCAGGGTTGTGACGCAGCACTGCATTCTCTGGTCTATGTTGTGTTCTCATGTCTTTTCTCCAATAACATTTTCTTTGCACTTCAATTTTCAAAAGAGAAAGAAAAATAAGGGTAAATTGTTGTATACTTTTGATATTTATTACACGATCTCTTCGACTCTTCGATGATTGCTAGCTGGACATGTCCTCTTGTTCGCTCTAAAATTATACATCGTTTCAAGCTATTTACAAAATCTTATAAAAATAGTTTGATGTTCAAAATTATGAGTTTATGGCTGAAATTATGATCAAATGGGCCTAGGTTCTGTGAGATCTTACTAAACTCGAATTACTTGCACTGAATTACATCATTTGTTATGTGCTATTTGTGATTTCATTATTTGCTATGGCCATCTAAATATCTTATTATCAAGTTTTTTTTCATTTTCTTTTTAACATTTACGAGCGCGGCAACGCGCGCCATCATGTTCTAGTAAATCCAGGTTGTTTGTGCAGTTTAGCAACCCGCTCTGTGGCTACAGCTTCGTGATCGACTTGATGGAGGCCAGGCCAGTGGTTAATGGTCGATCCACCTGCTATTGAGCTGGCGCGGACGTGTACATCCAGAGGCAGATGCATCATCTGCAGAGAGGGAAGCGCCCCCTCGGAGCTCCATGAGCTAATGGCATGCTGACAGGATCAACCATGGTGCATGGTTTTGAAACTATTACCTCCAAGGTCAAGCGCGGCCCATCAGATGTGCTTGCTACTTCATGTATTTCTTCAGTGCTGGTTTCCGCATTGGGTAGATAGGCGGATGGCGCTCACTAATGTATAGAGAAGATATATCGACACCTTATCGGGAACAAAGGTAATTCACGTAGGGTGTACAAGGAACTTGAGCCAAAAATAGTATACCGAGGCCGAGTTCCTTGCATGTGTCCCAAACACAAGTTACTCATATCGGTGTCCCGTTGACATGTCAACTCTGGCGGTAGGTAGTGTAAACACTCTAGAATTTTGTGGCGGAAAGTAAAGGAGGTTTCAAAGAGTTGCAGCACATGGACAAAAAGGAGGAAGAAATTAATTGCTAGGTGTATTGCATAGATTAGTTGCTAGTCTATATGGGGAGATTTGGAAATTTTAATGATCTATTGTCTCGGTTATGTTTTTGGTAGTTTGCGAAGGTAATAAACAATTACTATATCAGTTCTCATGATATTTTTCATTTACACAGTAAATTTGTTGAAGGAAAGTATTTTTGGGAAAAGTGTCTTTCCCATTAACTTCGATAACTCGCGCTCGCCATGAATGTGGCCTTCTCCATCAAAAGGGTCCTCAATGACAGCTTGGATGTGCTATAGATATGGATATTCTAACCCCTGCGCGGAGAGATAGTAGCTGTGAACTCCATCTTCTAGCTCCACGGCCTCCTAGTCAACCAGGACACTGCATCAATGTCCCTCCTCTCCCCAATTGACGTCGTGCTCAGCTGCATCACCGTCATGCATCCCAGGGTGTTAACGATCATGGAGTAGGGGAGAGACCACAAAATATTTTGGCTGGTGGAGTAGGTTAGCAACACACTCTTCTGCTACTGCATCATATTTAACTTGATAGAGACCATGTCGGTGATCCATGGTGGCATAATAGGAGATGAAGACATCACGGACGTGTACATCCAGAGGCAGATCCTCAACATCGTTTGCAGACAAGGTAGCAACAGCTCAGAGCACTACGAGCCTCTCGCATGCAGGGAGGATCGGCTCTGACAAATGATTCTCAAACGAGTGCCACTAAGGCCGGGAGAGGCCCATCAGGTGGGCATGCTTCTCCACGTACTCTCCGGTGTCAGGGTCCGCATCTAGGACACTGGCCGATATCTGTCGCTCACATCAAGAGAAGATATCACTGGTGCAGCGACGTCATATGCAAACAGTTTTTACCCCCTTTCAGTGACATAGTTTTTAAACCAACACCTTGCCTATGTGGGCAATAAAGGGAGTCCATCGCACATGCTATCAAAAATTGTCCATGACAGGGGGGGGGGGTCCTTCGCACACAATTGGAATATATACACTGTGTGGAATGTGAAAGAGCATCACACACGGTTAGTTCACAAAAATGGTGTGCAATGTGCGACTTATTACTGACGATATAAAATGAAAAATTGTGTGTTATGTGAAGGTCATCACACACAATTTGAACCAGAAAAATGTATGTAATGTGCAGTAGATGATGTGTTTCCAACAGGTAGCTAACAAGACATGTTTCAGTCTTTATCATACAACTTAAATAAGTGAAGTTGTATTATTACACATCACACAAAACAACCTACACACAACTAGGAATCACATGTAACTGTGTCTTCAAGCTTCATCTCCTTCTTGTTCCTCGATGATATCATCTGTTCAACATCCTAAGGTTTCTTTTGCATCACATCCTCAAAAATAATCAAAATGACAAGGTAAAAAAAAGTGCATCACTACGTTGCTATTTTATGTTAAAGGTAGAAATTAAATCATTGATACTAGAAGATCAATCACAAGTGAAGACATTTACATCTGTTTCTTGGAATTTCAAGTATCTACTAGTGCAGGCAGATGAACAAGACACTTGCATCTTAACACAAACGAGAAACTACATGGTTCCAGAGGAACATGGAAGATATCCCCTCTCGGTAGGATGTTATACATGAGCCTCATTGAGAACATATCTCCGTGCACAAAGTAAATATTAAGCATGAATACATATTGAACAGACAGATATACGAGTGTGACTATCTAACCTGAATAACAATTATTAAAACTACTTTGTTTTAATACCCAGTTAGTATTATTTCAAATTTGTTAATATTTTTTCGAATTCATGAAGATCTTAGGATTCTGGAATATTTTTTAATTCATTTTTTAATTAAAACAGTTATTAAAATTTGGAACATTTTATAAAATGAGGAAAGAAACAAAAGAAATAAAGAAATGAAAAAAGGAAACAAAACTAAAAATCACGCCAGCCTGATCCATGGCATAGGGACGAGGCCCGAGATGATGTATTTAGAAAGAGAACGACACCCACGCACGCCGCCATGGCTGGCTCCAAACGTGAAACTTTCACTCAAAAACTCACCAGCATCACCAGGAGGCGCCCCGCTCATCACCACAACAAGGGCAAACACATCCTCATTAGATTTGGGCACTATCGGAGCAGGCCAGAGCTTCCCGTCCCTACATCCCTTACCTCCTACACGACCAAGAAGTGAAGTCGTCACTCATGGAGCCTGACGGAAAGCCATCCGTGTAGGTGTAGCCCGCCATCTAGTGTCGCTGTCGTGAAATCCCCAGACAAACTCATCATCGACATCGTAACACGTAGTCGCCATCCTAACCAATCCATGACACACTGCCTTAACATGAGCCATGAGTGACCAGGGCACGCACGAGGAGCAACTAGCCTCGGTAGGGGGGGGGGCAAGTCCAACCCCTGCACTAGTAGCCAACACACGCATGCGGCCATCTACCAGCCAGCACTACCGGGGGGGGGGGGGGGGGGGGGCGACGGACATCAAATCTGGGCAATCAAGATCCATATGGGGGAAACCCCCATCATATGCGGCACCTCCAACCACTAGGGGTGAGTCGTTACCCTAGGACCCCAAGCACCCACCTCCTTCGGCTCCCCGCGACCTGCTCCACGACCGTCGCGGAAACCTACAACACCCGTCCACCACGCGCCTGCGGGAGAGGATCGTCACCGCCAACCCGGAGCCACTGGGCAGGCACTACCGCCGCCACGCCGCAACTTCCCCGCCTAGAAGCCATGTAGGAAGCCGCCAATCCCAGCCATAGCCACCCTGCAGCCCGTACCATCCACATGGTGAGATATAGACCTCGCTGTCCTGGGCACACACCAACCACCACCACTGCCACATTGCCCACTACACTAGCCGACGGCCATGGCGGAGCCATACGCCCGTGACCCTCGTTGCCCTCGGCCCATACATATACGACACACCGGCGCTAGATCCCTCTAGATCTGGTCGAGGACGGCCCGCACACAACCACCCGAGAAAAATGACGTCGCAGCCACCGCACCACACCTGAGCTCCAGCGCACCGCCGCGGCACCGCCAAACAAAGATGTCGCCACCCCGCACACCCGCCATCGCGTGGTTGGCCCCTGTGGCATCCCGCCACTTCCACCTCCATGGTTGTGCCGCACGCCTGCCGTCACGCATTGCATTGTAGATGCACACATCATCACCATATTCAACAACAAGGCAAATAGAAACCAGATCATGCAATAATATCACAAAAGCTTGTGTTGTCGCATCACCACCAACATTACGTGGCGGAGCTTGCAGAAACAGAAAAGGTTCACCACAACCTATTTACCATACATAAGTCTTATTTATAACAACCACTTAACCTTTTTGGTGCTTGACACACGACTTGTCACCCACACAAACACGATTCTCTACCAGGGACTGGGTAAACCGAAGATGAAACACACACAACCTATATACTTTCACACCATCACTTATTCACCGTTGCGACAAATAACCGCACCGCATGGGACAATCATATGTTTTGCTCTCTGCATATAGAACCGTAAGGTTGGTAAGGAAGGCCGCACAAAATTCCAGGAAGAGGAGCTGAGGTCCAGTAACTCTCTGCATATCTAGCAGGTACTTGACATCCCTGGTCTTGTAATGCTGGAGAAAAAATAAATTAAAGTTATAACCAAATAGACATTATATACAATACCATGCCGGCGAATTGTATAAACGCTTCGTCAATCTTCTGAAATGAACATCTAGCAAATCAGCATATCGTTGCCATAGAAACGGCATTTGAATGCTCGATAATAAACGCTTTTTTTATAAATAAAGAGCAGCATTGCATGGAGACTTGACGCGATACCTTTCTGAAACCAGGGGCACAACTATGGCCATTGGTTTCTATTATATTTTCTTTGCAAATATTACATTTATATTATACCCATAAAAGAGACCATTTCACGGCAAAAGTATTGTTCTTAATTTTCCTATCATCCATCCAAAATCCTTATATATTAGAGGATAAAGGCTGAAAAGTTTGACTGTGCGGATATGATAGTCGCTTGAAATGTGAAATAGATGGGGTACCATTTTGGCTTGTTGTTCTGTGTTTAGTGGAGGCACTGCCAGGTAGCGAGGAAGGCGATTCTGAAACCATGGGTGGTCTCGAATTTCATGGATTGTGATTCTCTTCATGGGATCAACAATAAGCATTCTTGGGATCAAATCCTTTGCAAGATCAGATAAATGATTTGGAAGGATATAGAAACCTCCCTGGAACACCAAACAAGGGTGAGTCAAATCTCTAGAAAAAAATGAATTCTAAAGTCCAACTAATCTACATGAATTTGTTGATTTCAAGAAGAAAAAAAGGTAAACACTTGTCAGATCCAACTTAATCTACAAATGTTCTGTCACACCTTTATCTTATTGAGCAGTTTGGGAATGTTGTTATCATCGAATGGAACGGCACTACAAAGAAGAGCATAAAATATGACCCCACAGCTCCAAACATCAACCTCAGGTCCAGCGTACAATTCACCTGAGATAACCTATGCAGAAACACTCATTAAAGCTATTAACCCAGACGATGCGTGAGAAGAAGCATGAGGATTGAATTTGGAACATTTCTAGGCATTAGGTGGAGATTTCAAGTACCATAAAGAATGCGAGGAAATTAGTGGAATGTTCAACATATTTCTCCCTCAACCCCACATACTCAAAGATCTGGACCATGCGTTCAAAAGATTTGCAGCACATTGCAAATAACCTGGCAGATTCATTTATTAACTATAAAGGTGTCACACAATGCTCCACTCCTGCAAAAGTACGCCTGAAAGAGTGAAAGTACCAACAAAATCACTCTACTCGACACTCAAATCAATAGGGAAGAAGTATGGCAAGAATACATCATGATTTGGCTTCTCGAAAGCGAGGATATCAAGACCCTGAATCAGTAAATGCACGTCAACTTCATGTTGACAGAGACCTAATGGGATGTATAAACCCAATTGATGGGAAACCTCCACCAACCCAGGTCATAGTGCACACAATGACTCGGACATCGGAATACCTAACTCAATCGATTGGAAATCGCGAGCAGTCATCATGCGAACGATATTTCAATCAGCTATATGTTGATATACAAATTTAGGAGAAACATATAATAACCAAAAGTCTACAATCGTCGACTTACATTTCTCAATTAGATTGCAGAAAACATTCAAATGATTCAGATCCAAATACCATGGCCATGGCAAAGTGTGAACAACACTCGGACTGAACTCAAGCAAAGTGTGAACAACACCTGCTAGATGATTCGATGAGCCTCATATTCCTGTAACTACCCTTTCTCAACAATGTAGCCCAATACCTCACCATTCTTGCAATATTTCATCACAACATATATATCCCTAGGTGTCTCAACCTAAACCCGGATGATAGGAGTGTGAATGAAGTCAATGAACAAACTCAATATCTTGATTTCTCTATTTGCTGGAACCAAGATATGAGAAAAAATAGAAGTAAAGTCTTAGATATTGAGTGTGAAGAAATTGGAGATGCAAATTCTACTAATTTGTAGCAAGAACACAAGGTGAACTTTATTCTTAACCAAAGCCGAATGTACTCTAACCTAATATACATTATCTTGACTAATTGATTAAGCGGGAATCAGGAACACACCCACATGTCTGGCCAGCACTCTAAAAGCAGATAACTTGAAATCGTGAACAAGCAAGTTAAATGTATCCTACACTATTGTACAAGGAGAAGGAGGCATACACTATCCTACACTACGGTTTAGAATCTTTATAGCAACTTTGTGTCCTGTAAGCTTATGCTCTGCAATCATCACTTTTGCAAATGTGCCCCCACGTAATTTTTTGCCCAGATTGTAGCTCTTCAATGCTTCAGAACATCCACCTCCTCTGGTGTTCCCAACCGTTTTCACTATGCCAAAACAAGAGAAACAATATATGTGATTCCGTAAACAGTTTTATAGTTCAGACACAAGTTAATCGAAACTGACGAAACTTGAGTTATGCGGAATATACTGATCATGAATAACATGAAATACTTACAACATATCACTTCTTAGAGACCGGCCTTGAGTTTGAAATTAGTGGGCTGGTCATAACTAACCACTATGGGACATGACTGGCCAGGGAAAGTGTGGTTCAATTAAATGTCAACGAAATGGGTGAAGTTTCGTTATTAAATAGGGAGAGGCAAATCATATTCGCTTGCTAAAGTATGGTTCAGTGAGATGACCGGCGACCAAAAAGTACTATCTTGTACGGATTGAATATGATCATAATATATTACGATAAAAATGCTTGCATGCGCGGCACGAATGACTATAATCCTTTCCTTATATGCAATGTATCAAGTCTAACAAGGATGGTTGGGATAACATCCACTGATAATGCTCCCTCATACTTTGGATGCCCAACCATGGTGCGAAGACACATATGACACATACTAGAATCCTAGCTAGCGGGTAAACACGCAAAGTATTCGTAAAAAGGTTCACTTATTAATACCATGACTAGGCATATATATACATATATATATATATATATATATGTGTGTGTGTGTGTGTGTGTGTGTGTGTGTGTGTGTGTGTGTGGTAAACATGGAAGAGACATATGAGAATGTAGTCATGCAACAATGAATGAACTAACACATGAATCTGCTACTAGTACTACTTAATAACTATTCACACAAGTATTACACGTATGGCGGTAACATCATCAGAATCAGAATCCCTCGATCGCTCTGTAGGATCTTTTGCTGAAAAGGGGTTTGCCCCCCTTTGTATTACAAAGAAACCAACACCGATCACATAGCAATTGCTGGTGCGAGTAGCACAACATGCCCAAAAGAAAAGGGAAAAAAAGAAGAAACAAATGACATCAACGGCAATTCGACAAAGCACACAAGACCTACCACCGTTGTGCCCTTCGGAATCGACCCACCACAGACCAAGGCTCCGATCCGCCGCATACCAGGCAACACCTCCAAGAAGGTATGCAACACCGACGACGCTGTTACATGGACTTGTCCTAGGGTTTCCCCGGCACGTGGGTGGGTGTGAGGGATGGATACCTCCGACACCCTCCAGGAAGGGAGGGCGGCACCCGCAGGGTCACCACATCGAAGCCAGAAGAGCCAGCAAGGGATTTCTCCCACACTCCAGACCCCACTACCCAACCGGGCCAGAACCAACCAGCCACCTCGCTTGCTAAGTGTGCACGTGTGAAGTGTCGGCCGCTCCCTCACATTAAGAAAAGATATATCGGCAGTTATTAGGAATGAACATAAGTTAGGTTGCATGTACAAGGAACTAGAGCCAAAAAAGTATACCGAGCTCAAGTCCCTTCCATGTGTCCCAAACACAAGTGCGTATATCGGTGTCGCATTGACATGTCAACTTTAAAAACATCATACTGTACACTACATTATAGGAGTTTGTGGTGGAAAGTGAGGAAGGTTTCAAAGAGTTGCATCGCAAGGACAAAAAGGAGGAAGAAAGTAATTGCTAGTTATATTGCATAGATATAGTTGCTATTTTATATCTGGTGATTTGGAAATTGTATTGATCTATTGTCTAAATGATGTGGTTGGTTTTTTGAGAAGGCAATAAAGTATTACTATATATGTTCTCGTTATATTTTTCCATTTAAATGATAAAGCTGTTTGAGGAAAGTATTGTTTTATGGAAGGTCTTGTTCCCATTAACTTTAGTAACTTCAGAATGTCCACCTCCTCTGGTGTTCCCGTCCATTTTCACTATGCCAAAACAAGAGATACAATATATGTGATTCAGTAAACAGTTTTATAGTTCAGCCACAAGTTGATCGAAACTGGCGAGACATGACTTGCGCTGAGTATACTGTTCATGAGTAACATGAAATATTTAAAGCCTGTCACTTCTTAGAGACCGGTATTGAGTGTAAAATGAGTGGGCTGGCCAGGGCAAGAGTGGTTCAATTAAAGGTCAACAATATGGGTGAAGTTTCCTTCTCAACTAGGGAGAGGAAAAGCATATTGGATCGCTGAAGTATGGTTCAGTGGGTAACCAACAAGTACTATCTTGTACAGATCGAGTAGAATCATAATATATTACCATAATCATACTTGCACATGCAACACGAATGACTGTAGTCATTTGCCCATATGCAATGTATCACGTCTGGTAAGGATGGTTGAGATAACAACCACTGATAATGCTCCTCGTAATTTGGATGCCCGGCTTTGGTACGAAGACACAGAGGACACGTACTAGCCAGGGCTAAATTGGTCCCGCAAAGAATCCTAGCCAGGGCCAAATCAGGCCCGCAAAGCCCCGTCGGCCACGCTGCAGCAGGGCAGCACCAGCGCCGCCATCATCCACCCGCCGATCGCCGCTCCCCACTATCGGCCCAATCGAACCCTTCGGGCCCACATCTGAGCCGAACGGGCATCGCTAGATCACGCCGCTGCATCACCCTACCGCCAACAGCGACGCTGCCCCCCAGTAGATCGCCCACCACAACGCCAAAGAGCCCCGCCGCCACTTAGGAGCACCCCAGGGCGCCGCACCGCCCCGTGCCTGCGTGACCTGAGAGGGGAATGGCCAGTGGCCATCCGGGCCAGGCCCGGTGCTGGACGCCAGCCATGGTGGCTAGGAGGGAGGGAAGGGGGAGGGCTCGACGAGGAGGCGTCGGGGGTGCGGCCGGTTGCTGGGGGGGGATGCGGTCACGACTGAGATTCAATATAGTCCTGTAGGATGTTTTCTACCATATATAGAGTAAATTTGGAGAAAGTGAGATCGTTCGGCCAATAATGAAGACTTTAAACTCGAAGCATGATGAGCTGAATGTTGGTCCGGGCGGATCTGCGGGAAAGATCCCCATTGGAGGGAAGAAGCAAGCAGGGCACCTAAATCTCCACAACCATAAGCAGAGCAGCACACAAACTGGACTAGTAAATTCCCCACTCGATCAAAAAATAAGAGCACACTCTCTACCAGGCCATGCAAGAAACGACGACGTAGAATCACTGTACTCCGGCGAGAATTGCAGAAAAGATGAGCTGGGCGATGATACATCTCCAACATATCTATAATTTCCGATTGTTTCATATTGTTATATTATCATTCTTGGATGTTTTACAATAATTTTATAGGAACTTTATATCATTTTTAGGAGTAACCTATTGAGATAGTGCCTAGTATCAGTTGCTAGTTTTTCCTTGTTTTTTACATCGCAGAAAATCAATACTAAACGGATTCCAAACACGGCAAAACTTTTTGGAGAATTTTTCTGGACCAGAAGGAACAACTTGGGCCAAAGAAATACCAGAGAGGTGCCCTGAGGGGGGCACAACCTACCTGGGTGCGCCTGTGAGCCTAGGCGCACCCTGGTGGGTTGTGCCCTCCTCGGTGGCCTCCCGCAGCGCCTCTTCGCCCGATAAATACCCAAATATTCCAAAAACCCTAGGGGAGTCGACGAAACACAATTACAGCCGGCGCAGGTTCCAGAACCACGAGATCCAATCTAGACACCATCACGGAGGGGTTCATTATCCTCATTGGTGCCTATCTGATGATGCATGAGTAGTTCATTGTAGACCTATGGTTTCGTAGGCAGTAGCTAGATGGCTTCCTCTCTCTCTCTATTGATTCTCAATACAATAGTCTCTTAGAGATCTATTTGATGTAACTCTTTTGCGGTGTTTTTTTTTTGCGATCCGATGAACTTTGAATTTATGATTAGATCTATTTTATCCACGAAAGTTATTTGAGTTTTGATCTCTTATATGCATGATTATTTATAGCCTTGTATTTCTTCTTATAAACTTTGGTTTAGTTAGGCCGACTAGATTGATTTTTCTTGCCATGGGAAGAGGTGCTTTGTGATGGGTTCAGTCGTGCGTTGTTCTTTCCGAGTGACATAAGGGCCAGCAAGACACGTATTGATCATTGCCATTAAGGATGACAAGATTGGGTCTATTCCTACATGAATAGATCTTGTCTACATCATGTCAGCATTCTTATTGCATTACTCTGTTTCTCCATGAACTTAATTCACTAGATGCATGCTGGATAGCGGTCGGTTTGTGGAGTAATAGTAGTAGATGCAGGAAGGAGACGGTCTACTAATCTTGGACGTGATGCCTATATACTGATCATTGCCTGGATATCATCATCATTATTTGAGGTTCTATCAGTTTCCCAACAGTAATTTGTTTACCACCGTGTGCTATTTCTTGAGAGAAGCCACTAGTGAAATCTACGGCCCCCGGGTCTATTCTTTATCAATTTTGCTTTCCGATCTATTATTTACCTTTGAGATCTATTTTTATTTGCTTTTATTTTTAGATCTATTATTCCAAAAACCCAAGAATTCCTTGCTGCAGATTTGATTTGCATATTTTATTTGAGACCAATTTATCCAATCTATCACAATTTTATCCCGTCAACTTGACAATTTCCTACGATGTTACTAGTAAGAGGGATTGAAACCCCTCATAAGCTTTGGGTTGCAAGTATTTGTTCTTTGTGTGCAGGTACCGTTTATCTTGTGTTGCTTGGTTCGCCTACTGGATTGATACCTTGGTTTCATAACTGAGGGAAATACCTACCGTAGCTGTGCTGCACCATCCCTTCCTCTTTGGGGAAATACCGACGTAGTTCAAGCGACATCAAGCGATTTTCCTAGTTACCTGGAGTCCTGGCCAAATCCCGTGGATGGAGGTAGGCGACGAGACCGCCTACCCAGTGGAGCGGAGGTGGCCTCAAATTGAGAGAGCTTTTGGGGTTGATCGGCTGGTCGTTCTCCCTCCGACGGGGGCTTTAGGCATTATTAGGCGATAGAGAGCTTCTTATGCGGGGGAGGCATAACCGGGAAAAGGGAAAGGTGAGCGTCAGCATCAGCATCACGCTTGCCTAAGCGCGCACATGTGACGTGCCAGCCGCATGCTCTCATTAAGAAAAGATATATTGGCTGTTAAGTATGAACCGTACTAAGGGTCCCATCTTTGTACCGCGATAACACTATTAGTATGAGCGGAATTATTGCTAGACGGTTAAGTATGAACCGTACTAAGGGTCCCATCTTTGGAGGCATTTATGCTTCACGCTCGCTGCACATTTTAACATACCTATTAGGCTTCATGAGAAAGAAGAAAAATTGCTGCCTAGTGCTTATTTAGATTATAAGAGTATGCTAGCGCATGATTTTATTGTTAAAGGCAGGGAAGGAGAGCTCAAATATAAATTATTCTTTCATAAACATCATCCTGAAACTATTACCTTGCCTGCTCCTTCCTTGTTTAATTTTAAGGACCTTATCTCGTTACGTGGGCTGCCGTTCAAGCCTACCAGAATCCTGCACCAGCCCTAGAACCGGAACCGCAAGATGAGCCTCCACGATAGTCTGTTTATTCTTCAGATCCAGAGATGGCTGTCAGCCAATGGCAGTCAGAGTCTTCTTCATCACAGTACGACCCCAGCTATTCTTCGTCGCAGTACGACCCCAGCTACACCTACGGGTATCCGTCAGGCTATCTCTGGCAATAAACCAACTTAGGCCAAAAGCCTAAGCTTGGCGGAGTATGTATTTCCCACCGACATTACATCTATGTTCACAAACAATCATTGCTAGATGTCGGTGCTCATATTCTTTCACTGTACAACGATAAAGCTGGTTGAGGAAAGTATTGTTATATGAAAAGTGTTGTTTCCATTAACCTCAGTAACTTCAGAATGTCCACCTCCTCTGGTGTTCCCATCCATTTTCACTGTGCCAAAAAAAGAGAAACAATATATGTGATTCAGTAAACATTTTTATAGTTCAGACACAAGTTGATCGAAACTGGCGAAACACGAGTTACACCGAATATACTAATCATGAATAACATGAAATATTTACAACATGTCACTTCTTAGAGACCGGCGTTGAGTGTGAAATGAGTGAGCTGGCCATAAATGACTGGCCAGGGCAGGTGTGGCTCAATTAAAGGTCAATGAAATGGGTGAAGCATATTAGATCGCTGAAGTATGGTTCAGTGGGCATCCAATAAGTAATATCTTGTACGGATCGAGTAGGATCATAATATATTACCATCAAAATGTTTGCACACGCAGCATGAATCACTATAGTCCTTTCCTCATGTGCAATGCATCAGGTCTGGTAAAGATGGTTGAGACAACAACCACTGATAATGCTCCCTCGTACTTTGGATGACGGGCCTTCGTGCGAAGACACATATGAAACATACTAGCCAGGGCTAAATCGGGGCCGCAAAGAATCCTAGTCAGGGCTAAATCGGGCCCGCAAAGCCTCATCGTCCACGCTGCAGCGGGGAAGCACCATCGCCGCCAGCATCTACCCATCGATCTCCACTCCCCAGACTTTCGGAATACATGTCTACGACCCTACCCGCCGTTGACCCACTCAAACCAAGACGGGAAAAGAAGGGCCCACATCTGGGCATAGCAGGCGCCACCAGATCGCGCTGCCGCATCACCCCACCGCCAACAGCGGCACCGCCCTCCTATAGATTGCCCGGCACAATGCCGAAGAGCCCCGCCGCCACCTAGAAGCACCCCACGGCACCGCACCGCCCCGCGCCAGCGCGACCCGAATGGGGAATGGCCAGCGGCTGCTAGGGCCAGGCCCGGCGCCGGACTCCAGCCATGGTGGCAAGGAGGGAGGGAAGGGGGAGGGATCAAGGAGGAGGCATTGGGGGTGCAGCCGATCGCTCGCGGGGGCGAAGCGGTCGCGACTGAGATTCAAGATAGTCCTATATAGGATGTTTTCTACCATACATAGTGTAAATTTGGATAAAGTGAGATCGATCGGCCTACCTATAAATCAATAATAAACGAACTAGATAACCAATCAGTCAGTAATCAAGACTTTCAACTCGGAGCATGATGAAGTGAATGTTTGTCCGGGCGGATCTGCGGCAAAGATCCCCGTTGAAGGGAACAAGCAAGTAGGGCACCTAAATCCCCACAACCATAAGCAGAGCAGCACACAAACTGGACTAATAAATTCCCCATTCGAATAAAAAATTTAAGAGCACGCACTCTCTACCAGGCCAATCAAACAATGACAATGCAGAATCACTAAACTCCGGTGAGAATTGCAGAATAGATGAGTTGGGCGATTGCCTTAATTACCCGGAGTCCTGGCCAAATCAAGTGGACAGAGGGAGGCGATGAAAGCGTCGACCTAGAGGAGCGGAGGCGGCCTCAAATTGAGAGAGCTTTTCAGGTTGATCGGCTGGTCGTTCTCCATCCGACGGGGGCTTTAGGCTTTATTAGACGACATAGAGCTGCTTAGGGGGGGGTGCGTAACCGGGGAAAGGGAAAGGTGAGTGTGAGCATCACCACCACACTAGCCTAACAGCGCACGTATGACGTGCCAGCCGCTCGCTCACATTAAGAAAAAGATATATTGGCATGTTATTAGGAATGAACATAAGTCAGGTTGCATGTACAAGGAACTAGAGCCAAAAAAGTATACCGAGGTCAAGTCACTGCCATGTGCCCAAAACACAAGTTGTGTATATTGGTGTTGCATTGACAAGTCAACTTTAACAACAGGTAGTGTACACACTATAGGATTTTGTGGTGGAAAGTGAGGAAGGTTTCAAAGAGTTGCATCACAAGGGCCAAAAAGGAGGAAGAAAGTAATTGCTAGCTATATTGCATAGATATAGTTGCGATTTTATATGTGGAGATTTGGAATTTTTATTGCTCTGTTGTCTAAATGATGTGGTTGGTAGTTTGAGAAGGTAATAAACTATCACTATATATATTCTCTTTATATTTTATCATTTACATGATAAAGCTGGTTGAGGAAAGTATTGTTTTATGAAAAGATTTTTTCCCATTAACTTCAGTAACTTTAGAATGTCCACCTCCTCTCATGTTCCCATCCATTTTCACTATGCCAAAACAAGAGAAACAATATATGTGATTCAATATACAGTTATATAGTTTAGACACAAGTTGATCGAAACAGGCAAAACACGAGTTATGTTGAATATACTGATCATGAATAACAAGGATATTTACAGTATGTCACTTTTTAGAGACCGGTGTTGAGTTTGAAATGAGTGGGCTGGCCATAAATGACTGGCTAGGGCAAGTCTGGTTCAATTAAAGGTCAACGAAATGGGTGAAGTTCCCTTCTCAACAAGGCAGAGGCAAAGCATATTCGATCACTGGACTATGGTTCAGTGGGCAACCAATAAGTACTATCTTGTATGGATCGAGTAGGATCATGATATATTACCATAAAAATGCTTGCACGTGCAACACGAATGACTATAGTCCTTTCCTCATATGCAATGTATCAGGTCTGGCAAGGACGGTTCAGATAACAACCACAGATAATGCTTCCCCATACTTTGGATGCCCGGCCTTGGTGCGAAGACATAGATGACACATACTAGCCAGGGCTAAATCGGGCCCGCAAAGAATCCTAGCCAGGGTTTAATCGGGCCTACAAAGCCCCGTCGGCCATGTTGCAGCAAGGAAGCACCAGCACTGCCAGCATCCACCCGCCGATCGCCGCTCCCCCGCCTTCCGAAAGGCACATCGACGATCCTCCCCGCCGTCGGCCCACTCAGACCCAGATGGGTCCTGAAGGGCCTAGATCTGGGTCGAGCAGGCGCCGCCAGATCGCGCCGCCGCAACTCCCCACCGCCAATGGTGGCGCCCCCCAATTAGATCGCCCGGCACAACGCCGAAGAGACCTATCGCCGCCTAGGAGCACCCCACAGTGCCGCGTCGTCTCGCGCCCGTGCAACCTGAGAGGGGAATGGCCAGCGGCCACCGGGCTAGGCCCAGCGCCGGATGCTAGCCATGATGGTAAGGAGGGAGGGAAGGGGGACGGCTCGAGGAGGTGGGGTCGGGGGCGCGGCCGGTTGCCCGTCCTGTAGTATGTTTTCTACCATATATAGAGTATATTGGGAGAAAGTGAGATCGACCGGCCGGCCTATCAATCGATAATAAACCAACTAGTTAACCGATCAGTTAGTAATCAAGACTTACAATTCGGAGCATGATGAGGTGAATGTCGGCAAATATCTCCATTAGAGGGAAGAAGCAAGCAGGGCACCTACATCACAATAACCATAAGCACATAACCACACAAACTGGACTAATAAATTCCCCACTCGAACAAAAAATTAGGAGCATGCACTCTCTACCAGGCCATGCAAGCAACGACGACGCAGAATCACTAAACTCCGGAGAGAACTGCAGCAAAGATGAGCTGGGAGATTGCATTAATTACCTGGAGTCCTAGCCAAATCGAGTGGACAGAGGGAGGCGACGAGAACGCCGGCCCAGTGGAGCGGAGGCGGCCTCGAATTGAGAGAGATTTAGGGGTCGATTGGCCAGTCGTTCTCCTTCCAACGGGGGCTTCAGGCTTTATTAGGCGACAGAGAGTTATGCGAGGGAGGTGTAACCGGCGAAAGGGAAAGGTGAGCGTGAGCATCACCATCGCACTCGCCTAAGTGCGCACGTGTGATTTGATGGCCGCTCGCTCACATTAAGAAGAGATATATTGGCATGTTATCAGGAATGAACATAAGTCAGGTTGCATGTACAAGGAACTAGAGCCAAAAAACAAGGGCACTGCTAGGCGCCGGTGCGCCGGCCGAAATTTCGGCCGGTCGGCCCATAGCCACACGATGCGCGCGTCCCAGACCACACGATCCCACCCCGCCCCCCACGTGCGAGTCTCCTTCCACGCAACAGTTCCCCTAGGCCTCATGCTTCCTCTTCGTTCTCCCATGGGCTCCCGCTTGAAGCTCTGTGGCCGCCGCTGGCCGACTCGCCGGTCGCTCACCGGCTCGCGTCGCTACTCGCCGGGCCCACTCGCCGATTGGATTGTTGCAACAAAATCAATTGCTAAAAAATCTGGTCCCAGTTCCGCTTCAGGCCGTTCCAGCAAAATCAAAAGCTTATTGTAGCAAAATCAGTCAATGGTTCCAGCAAAAACACAAATGCAGCAAAAATCAAAGAAGTGCCTCGCCGCCGCACCTCATGAAGAAATTTGGTTCCAACAAAAAAACACTAGGTTCCAGCAAATTAAATCAACGTTATTGCTCGCCGAGCCCCCGTTGCAAATGGGGAGAAAGGCCGGTTCCACAGCCATTGAAGCTTTTTCCACCATTGAAGCTTTTTTCCTATGGTGGAAGCTTTTTCCTCATGCCACTTGAAGCTTTTCCTCCCGCCGGATGAAGCTTTTCCACAGCCGTAGCTTTTCTCTCGTCTCCGTCACAAATATGAAGCTTCGTCGCACGTCGAGCTGCATCGGCAGTAGCAATTCAGACTAACGCTTCCAGCAAAATGAAACACTGCTTCCAGCAAAAAAAGGTCTGTTGGTCGATCCTCGCAACTCTGAAGAAGCTGGTTCCAGCAAAACAACTTGATGCTTCCAACACACAAAAAACACTGCATCTAGCAAAAAAGGACATCTGAGATCGATAACACGCTATACCTTCCAGCAGAAAAAGCATTATTTCCAGCTCCGCCATTTGCAGGTTGCAACTTTTGCCTTGCCGGTTGCAACTCCCTCCCCGGCCGGTTCCAGCTCCGCCACTTGCTGGTTCCAGCCCTGCCGCTTGCCGGTTCCAGCTCCCCCGCTTGCCGGTTGTAGCTTTGCCCCAGCCGCTTGCAACTCCATTGCAGCTGGGTCCAGCTCCACCGCTCGCCGGTTGCGCACGGGAGGTACGCCATCACCGGCGTGGGTACCCTTCCCCGTCGCAGCACCGTTGGCGCACAGCAACGCCTGCAACTCCCCTGCTGAATCGTCTCCTCCTTCCTCAGGCGATCTGTGCGAGCGCGGAGCACCCCGCCACGGTTGCCTCTCACGTGGGTGAAACGACATAGCGCGTGGTGGCCCTCCCCAGCGATTTGCCTTAGCGAGGGTAGACGGCGGCCATGGCCACTCGCCGATCTGGAGCAGAGGGGAGGGGGTCGGCTGGTCGTGCTCTGGAAGAGAAAGGGGAGAACGAGAAAAGAAATCGGAGGGGATAAGATTTCTCACCAGCGGTGGGTGGTCCCACTCACCTGCACGCGTGTGCGCTGCTGGGTAGATGATGTGGCGTTCGACCGGCCGAGCGTTCGGCCGGCGCACCGAACGCAAACGTTTCCCAAAAAAGAATAACGAGGTCAAGTCCCTTCCATGTGTCCCAAACACAAGTTGCATATATCGATGTCGCATTGAAATGTCAACTTTAACAACATGTAGTCTACACACAATAGGATTTTGTGGTGGAAAGTGAGGAAGGTTTCAAAGAGTCGCATCACAAGGTAAAAAAGGAGGAACAAAGTAATTGCTAGTCATATTGCATAGATATAATAGCTATTTTATATGTGAAGTTTTGGAAATTCTATTGATCTATTGTCTAAATGATGTGGTTGGTAGTTTGAGTTGTAATAAACTATTACTATACTTGTTCTTGTTATATTTTATCATGTACACGACAAAGCTAGTTGAGGAAAGTATTGTTTTATGAAAAGTGTTTTTTCCATTAACTTCAGTAACTTTGGAATGTCCACCTCATCAGCCAAAACAAGAGAAACAATATATGTGATTCACTAAACAATTTTATAGTTCAGGCACAAGTTGATCGAAACTAACGAAACATGAGCTACGCTCAATATACTGATCATGAATAACATGAAATATTTACAGCATGTCACTTCTTAGAGACCGGCGTTGAGTGTGAAATGAGTGGGCTGGCCATAAATAACTGGCCAGGGCTTGTGTAGTTAAATTAAAGGTCAACGAAATGGGTGAGTTTCCTTCTCTACCAGGGAGAGACAAAGCATTTTCGATCGCTGAGGTATGGTTCAGTGGGCAACCAACAAGTACTACCTTGTACGGATCGAGTAAGGTCATAATATATTACCATAAATATGTTTGCACACGCAGCAGGAATAACTATAGTCCTTTCCTCATATGCAATGTATCAGGTTTGGCAAGGATGGTCGAGATAACAACCACTAATAATGCTCCCTCATACTTTGGATGCCCGGCCTTGGTGCGAAGACACAGATGACACATACTAGCCAGGGCTAAATCGGGCCCTCAAAGAATCCTAGCCAGCGCTAAATTGGGCCCGCAAAGCCCCGTCGGCCATGCTGCAGCAGGGCAGCACCTGCGTCGCCAGCATCCACCCGCCGATCACCGCTCCCCCGCCTTCCGAAAGCCACGTCGATGTCCCTCCCTGCCGTCGGCCGACTCAGACCCATATGGGCCCCAAAGGGCACATATCTGGGCCGAGCTTGCTCTGCAAGATTGCGCCGCCGCATCACCACACCACCAACGGCAGTGCCGCCCCCTAGCCCGCCACAACGCCGAAGATCCCCGCCGCCGCGTTAGAGCACCCGGCGGCGCCGCACCGCCCAGCGCCAGAGCGACCGCAGAGGTGAATGTCCTGCCGCCACCTGGGCCAAGCTCGGTGCCGGACGCCAGCAACAGTTGAAAGGAGGGATGGAAGGGGGAGGGCTCGAGGAGGATGCATTGGGGGCACGGTCGGTTTCCCGCGGGGGGGGGGGGGGGGGGGTACGCGGTCGCGACTGAGATTCAAGACAGGCCTGTAGGATGTTTTCTACCATATAGAGTAAATTTGGAGAAAGTGAGATTGATTGGTTGGCCTATCAATCAATAATAAACCAACTAGTTAATCGACTAGTCACTAATTCTGCCTCGCCTTTAAAATGCTTGCCTTTCTTTCGACATTGATGGTTGGTCGGAAGAAAGCGACGATGCCCTAGGCACACATTCTTCTTGCATTTGTCTAGGTATATACTTTCGGTGTCAGCTAAGCAGTGCGTGCATGCGTGGTATCCCTTATTTGTTTGTCCTGAAAGGTTACTGAGAGCAGGCCAATCGTTGATGGTTACAAACAGCAACACATGCAGGTTAAATTCCTCTTGTTTGTGCTCATCCCACACGCATACATCGTTTCCATTCCACGGTTGTAAAAGTTCTTCAACTAATGGCCTTAAGTACACATCAATGTCGTTGCCGGGTTGCTTAGGGCCTTGGATGAGAACTAGCATCATAATGAACTTCCACTTCATGCACATCCAAGGAGGAAGGTTATAGATACATAGAGTCACGGGCCAGGTGCTGTGATTGCTGCTCTGCTCCCCGAAAGGATTAATGCCATCCGCGCTTGAACCAAACCATACGTTCCTTGGGTCACCTGCAAACTCAGCCCGGTACTTTCTCTCGATTTTTCTCCACTGGGACCTGTCAGCGAGTGCTCTCAACTTCCCGTCTATCTTACGGTCCTCTCTGTGCCATCAAATCAACTTGGCATGCTCTTCGTTTCGGAACAGACGTTTCAACCGTGGTATGATAGGAGCATACCACATCACCTTGCCAGGAACCCTCTTCCTGGGGGGCTCGCCGTCAACATCACCAGGGACATCTCGTCTGATCTTATACCATAATGCACCGCATAACGGGCATACGTTCAAATTCTCGTACGCACCGTGGTAGAGGATGTAGTCATTAGGGAATGCATGTATCTTTTGCACCTTCGATCCTAGAGGGCATACGGCCTTCTTTGTTGCGTACGTATTGTCAGGCAATTCGTTATGTTTGGAAGCTTATTCTTTAATATTTTCAGTAGCTTCTCAAATCCTTTGTCAGGCACAACAATCTCTGCCTTCCACTGCAACAATTTCAGTACGGTACCAAGCTTTGTGTTGCCATCTTCGCACTTGGGGTACAACCCTTTTTTGGAATCCTCCAACATGCGATCGAACTTCAGCTTCTCCTTTTGACTTTCGCACTCTCTCCTTGCATCAACAATGACCCGGCGGAGATCATCATCGGGCACATCGTCTGGTTCCTCTTGATCTTCAGCAGCTTCCCCCGTTGCAGCATCACCGTATTTAGGGGGCACATAGTTGTCATAGTCCTCTTCTTCTTCGTTGTCTTCCATCATAACCCCTATTTCTCCGTGCTTGGTCCAAACATTATAGTGTGGCATGAAACCCTTATAAAGCAAGTGACTGTGAAGGATTTTCCGGTCAGAGTAAGACTTCGTATTCCCACATATAGGGCATGGACAATACATAAAACCATTCTCTTGTTTGACTCAGCCACTTCGAGAAAATTATGCACGCCCTTAACGTACTTGGAGGTGTGTCTGTCACCGTACATCCATTGTCGGTTCATCTGCGTGCATCATATACAGTTAAGTGGGTCAAAAACCATTACAGAACATCATGGATAGATAAGTGACCAAATTAATAGAAGTTCATCATCACATTAAAACCAAAGTACATACATAGTTCTCATTGAACAACATATAGCTCTCCAGAGCATCTAATTAAACCATACATTGAAACTATGTAAAACATTTCAATGCAACAACAAATGCGATCATAATCGCAACCAAGGTAACAATTGATCCAACGGCATAATGATACCAAGCCTCGGTATGAATGGCATATTTTCCAATCTTCAAAGGCATTGCATCCGTCTTGATCTTGTGATCATCGAGGACATCCGCAACATGCAACTCCAATATCATCTTCTCGTCCTCAATTTTTTTATTTTTTCCTTCAAGTAATTGCTTTCTTCTTCAACTAAATTTAACCTCTCGACAATAGGGTCAGTTGGAATTTCCGATTCACATACCTCCTATATAAATAAAATCTATGTCATGTTGGTCGGCATAATTGTCATAAACAATAAATGAACCAAATAGTTATAAAAGATAATATATACCACATCCGAGTCATAGACAGGATGAGGGCCAACGGGGGCGGATACCAAAACCTTCGCACTATATAATAACAAGCAATAATATAAGTAAGAAAATTAGAAAAATATCTATCTAATCAGACAAGTAAGAATTTTTTCTTTCAGAAAGATAAGAACAGGAGGCTCACCACGGTGGTGCCGGCGACGAGATCGGCGCGGGCGATCGACGGCGGTGAAGACGGGGATGGGACGTGATGGACCGCTAAACCTCGACCAATCTCGAGGAAAATGGAGTTTGGTGGTCGAGCTTCGAGAGGAGAAAGCTTAACTAGTGTGGCTCGGGCATTTCAGCGAACACCTCATGTGCATAGGAGGTGAGCTAGAGCACCACAAAGCTCTCCCCTCGCCGGCCAGAAAAACAGAGCAGTGTGGAGTGCTCTACTCGCCGGCGATGGGGTATATATAGGCACCTCATTGGTCCCGGTTCATGGCTGGAACCGGGACTAAAGGCCCCCCTTCTGTCCCGGTTCCAGCCACGAACCAGGACCAATGACTGTAGGCCAGGAGCGAGGACCATTGGTCCCGGTTCGTGCTTGGAACCGGGACAAATGGGTTCAGACTAACCGGGACCAAAGCCCCACGAGGCCCGACCGGCCCGGGACGTTTGCCCCCCATGGGTCCCGATTCGTGACTGAACGGGGACTAATGGGTTGGCCAGGCCCGAACCAAAGCCCTATTTTCTACTAGTGGGTGATAGTGAAGATGTTGATGAAGATTGACCCTCCCTTGATGAGAGGATCATTGGTGATGACGATGGCATCGATTTCCCCCTCCCGGAGGGAAGTTTCCCCGACAGAACAGCTCCGCTTGAGCCCTAGATTGCTTCTACCTAGGTTCCGCCTCGAGGCGGCGGCGCTTCATCCCAAGAGCTCTCTCCTATTTTTTCTCCATGTCAAAAGACATCATATAGCAGAAGAGGGGGACCGGAGACCTACCAGGGGGCCACAAGCTCTGGGGGTAGGGCGCGCCCCCCTTGCATGAGGCCACCTGGTCGGTCCCCCTCTGGTATTTCTTCGCCCATTATGTTTTATACATTTCAAAATAATTCTCCATTAATTTCCAGGACATTTGGAGTTGTGTAGAATAGGTCTCTCAGATTTGCTCCTTTCCGGTCCAGAATTCCAGCTGTTGGCATTCTCCCACTTCGTGTAAATTTTGTAAAATAATCGAGGAAAGGCATAAGTATTGAACCATAATGTGTAATAACAGCCCATAATGCAATAAAAATCAATATAAAAGCATGATGCAAAATGGACGTATAATTTATTCAAGGCCAGTATGTTGATTGCATGAGGAACATTTCCAGGCATTAGGTGGAGATTTCAAGTACCATAAAGAATGCCAGGAAATTAGTGGAATGTTCAACACATTTAAATCCACATGCTCAAAGATCCGGACCATGCGTTCAGAAGATTTTTAGCACATTGCAAATAACCTGCCAGATTCATTTGTTAACTATAAACGTGTCAAAAGAATGCTGCACTCCTGCAAAAGTATGCCTAAAAGAGAGAAGGTACCAAAAAGTTACTCCACTCGCCATTCAATGCAACCTGGGGAGAAGTATAACAAAAATACATCCGGATCCGGCTTCTTGGAAGTGAGGATATCAAGACCTTTGAATCATTCAATGCAAGTCAACTTCATGTTGAGAAACACCAAATGGGTTGTGTAAACCCAATGGATGGGCAATCTCTGCCAATACAGGTCATAATGCACACAATGACTCGGAAATCGGAATACCTAACTCAACCGATTGGGAATCATGAGCAGTCGTCATGCAAATGATATTTAAATCAGCTATATGTTGATATAAAAATTTAGGAGAAACATATAACCAGAAGTGTACAATCGTCGACATAGATTTCTCAATTAGATTCCACAAAACTTTGGAATGATTCAGATCCAAATACCATGGCTATGGAAAAGTGTGAATAACACTGGGACTAAACTCAAGCAAAGTGTGAACAACGCCTGCTAGAAGATTCGACGAGCCTCATATTCCTGTAACAGCCCTTTCTCAACAATGTAGTCCAATAGCTCACCATTCTTGAAATATTCCATCACGACAAATACATCCCTAGGTGTCTCCACCTCATAAACCCGGATGATAGGATGGTGAATGAAGTCAATGAACAACACCAATATCTTGATTTCTCTATTTGCTGGAAATAAGATATGAGAAAACAATAGAAGTAAAGTGTTAGAGATTGAGTCTATGAAGAAATTGGAGATGTAAATTCTACTAACTCATAGAAACGACACAAGGTGAACTTTCTTCTTAACCAAAGACGAATGTATTCTAACCTAATATACATTATCTCGACTAATTGATTAATCGGAAATCGGGAACACACCCACAAGTCTGACCAGCAGCCTGAAAGCAGATAACTTGAAATTCTTAGCAAGCAAGTTAAATGTATCCTACACTATTGTGCAAGGAGAAGGAGGCATACCTTTCTGTTCCATTTCAATAGTTTTATTTTATGACGGGTCAAAATATTTATAGCAACTTTGTGTCATGTAAGCTTATGCTCTGCAATCATCACTTTTCCAAATGTGCCTACATCTAGTGTTTTGCCCAGATTGTAGCTCTTCAATGCTTCAAAATGTCCACCCCCTCTGGTGTTCCCATCCGTTTTCACTATGCCCAAAAAACGGAGATACTATATGTAATTTAGTAAACAGATTTATAGTTCAGACACAAGTTGATCGAAACTGGTGAAACATGACTTACACTGGATATCCGTCATGAATAACATGAAATGTTTACAGCATGTCACTTCTCAAATACCGGCCTTGAGGGTGAAATGAGTGGGCTGGGCATAAATGACCACTATGGGACATCACAGGTGAGGGCAAGTGTGGTTCAATTAGAGGTCAACGAAATGTAGTTCCCTTCTCAAATAGGGAGTGGCATAGCATATTCAATTGCTGAAGTTTGGTTCGGTGAGATGATCGGCAATCAACATCTACTATCTTGTACGGATCGAGTAGGATCATAATATATTACCATAAAAATGCACACAGCACAAATCACTATAGGCCTTTTCAGATATGTAATGTATCAGGTCTGGCAACAATGGTTGGGATGACAACCACCGATAATTCTAGCTCCTACATTGGATGCCCGGCCCTGGTGCGAAGACACATATGACACATAAAGTTCTAGGTAATGGGTTAACACTAAAGGTATTCTTGAAAAGGTTCACAGATTCATACGGGGATCTGTAGAAAAGATCTCCATTGGAGGGAAGAAACAAGAAGGGAGGGCACCCAAAAAAATCCCCACAACCCCAAGTAGAGCAGCACACAAACTGGACTCATAAATTTCTCACTCGAGCCAAATATAGAATGGACAAGCAGCACTCCCGCATAACTAAAATTTAAGAGCACGCGCGAACCGACCCAGCTCTCTACCAAGCCACGCAAGCAACAACGACGCAGAAATGCTAAACTCCGGCATGAATTGCAGGATGAATGAGCAGTGTTATTGCCTTAATTACCTGACCAAATCCCGTGGTTGATCAACCGCCCGGACACAGGTTTTGGGGGTGCTCTACCTTCGGCGGTGGGAGGTAAGGTGTGCTTTAGGCTTTAGATGAGATAGAGCTGCTTAGATGGGGGCGGCGTAACCGGGGAAAGAGAAAGGCGAGCATTAGTGTCAGCATTGCGCTTACCTAAGTGAGCATGTTGTTTTCCTCTTTCTCCTCTGTCATTTCCCGTCCCCCGCCCATTTTTCTCTCCTTCCTTTTGCAATGCTTTGCATGTGTCGATCGATTCCTCCGTCCGTTGCTGGTTCATTTGGACGGTATAGGAATAGGATAGATAGCACGCTGTTTGGTTGCCAGTAACGAGGCGCCAATGCAAAGTATGCATGTCGTGCGGCCGGCATTGGAGGTGGGTGGGATTAACTGGAACGCCGTTGTTTCGTGCGTGAAGAGGGCGTGGCTATACTGGGTGCATGAGCATGTTGGACAGTTTTCTCAGAATTTGTTTTGTTATTTCATAGTAACACAATGCCAACTAAAAAATCAGCAAAAAAACTCAAAAAAATCACAACCTCTGCACCGTTCACGATCTTGATGGCTACTTATTAATTTTCTAGTGTCACACCTAGAATGGGAAACGTTTCCCTATGATCAACGGTAAAAACTTCAGTGTGTCGCATCACACCACATTATACCTACCAATGCCAGGGCACCAAATGTCCTTGCGGACCCATGCACATCCCTTCTTTCTCACCTTTGGTTTCCATTCCGTCTCCAGGGGCGGATTAAAGGGGAATGGGAAACGCTTCCCTTCAACCGACCGGCCAAAACCTCAGCGTGTCGTGTCACGTGACATTATACCTACCAATGCCAGGGCGCCATATTTCCTTGCGGGCCCACACACATCCCTTCTTTCTCTCCTTCCATTTCCATTCTATTGCCGCGGATGGATTCAAAGGTAATGGTACACATTTCTCTATGACAGACCGACCAAAACTTTAGTTTGCCACGTCACGCCACGTTGTACTTACCAATGCCAGGGTGCCCGTACAGCGTGTCCATGTGCATCCTCTCGTCAATTGACCCTGTCCACAGCTAGATCACCGCCACGTATCCCATGGTGTTCACGATCATGGAGCAGGGGAGATACCACAAAAATTCATGGTTGGTGGAGTAGTTTAGAAAAACACTCTTCTACTATGGTGGCATGTTCAACTAGATGCAGGCTACGTCGGTGATCCATGCTAGCACAACAGAAAACGGAGCTAGAGCGAACGCGGACATCCAGAGGCAGATCTTCGACGTCATGTGTCGATAACGTAGCACCAGCTCGGAGCACCGCATGATGCTCGCATGCATGCAGCGTCAGCTCTGGCGCATGATTATCAAACATGTGCCACTAAGGCTAAAAGAGGCCCATCAGGTGGGCAAGCTACTCTATGTATTCTCTGGTGCAAGGTCTCACATCTAGGAGACCGGCTGATGCCTCCCACTCACATAATTAGAGGATATATAGACAACATATCGTGCAAAAGGTAAGTCGGGTTGGGTGAACATGGAACTTGAGCCAAGAGTAGTATACCTTGGCCAAGTGCCATCCATGTATCCCAAACTCAAGTAAAGTTTACCTGTGTTTCATTGACATATCGACTCCAGTGGCAGGTAGTGTAAATGTAGGATTTTTTGGTGGAAAGTGTGGGGAAAACATCATAAAGCTCCTTAAGAGATGAATCCTGACTCCCGAAATATCAGGAAAATCCAAAAATTGCAGCTTGAGAGATGAATCCCCAACGCAAATGTCATGCCAAAATTCAACACTACTAGAACCATTTCCAAATCTATATATTTAAAAGAACTTAGAAGTAATCAAAGAACAAATTAATCCCTCTAGAAGAGAGAACATACACCTAGTTTGGACAACAAAATCGGTTTAGGGGTCCCATATTTAAAATTAATAAAAAATCCAACTCTTATCCTCCAACAATATATCTCTTCCCCCATGGACATAAGCTTTCTCCAACATTTGAGTGAAAACATTGGCAACCAAATTAAAGAGAATGGGGAATAAAGATAACCTTCCTTCTAAACCCTTACCACTAATAATGTAAGGCCCATTAGTGTCAGTATTCCTGACACATAATTAACCTTGAAAGAGAAACAACTTAATCCACCCAATCCACTTCTCACCAAAACGTTAGATGCAAGAACTTCCAAAAGGAATACCCATCTTACACTATCATAGACCTTTTCATAGTCAAGCGTTTGAACAGGGGGACTATATTTAGAAGAGTGAATCTCATGATAACTTCTTGTTCCATAACCACACTTTCAAATATAGATCCACCTATATTAAAAAGTTGTTTGATTAGTAGAATTCATTCCACCAAAAAAGGGGAAAACATGTTAGTCATGGCTTTAGTAAAAATCCTAACACTACAATTACTGGGACTAATAGGTCTAAAACTATGTATATTTTTAGCATTGCTCTCGTTAGGAATAAGAGTAATAAAGATAAGGTATGCATAAAAAGTTGTAAAGATCCAAATTAAAATCTCTAACAAGGGCTATTAAAGCAGGAAAGAAAGACCATCTCCTCCAATAGCCCCATGATAAAATATCTTACAACGTGGCATTTGACAGCGCACATCCTGGATTTCTCCATCGTGTACGTGATGAAGTGGCCGAACATTATCCAGGCCCTCTCCATCTGCCATGTAAGCCCGATGTCCCTCCACATCATTGGTGTTAGCTCTTGTCCTGCGAAAGAAGAAGTGGTCCAGCGACTCGCTTAGCTCCGGTGCACTATGAACGTGCCCTTGTCCTAGAAATCGGCCCTCAGAGACAGCCTCGACGTGCTCCAGACATAGATGTTGTAGATCCTCCCTAGATTGTTGTTGGTTGTGAATTCCATCTACAAGTTCCATCACCTCCTAGTGGACCCAGAGGGCACGTCCGCGTCCCTCCTCTAGCCAATCGAAGCCGTGCTTGGTTGGGTCTGCCATGGAGCCTAGGATGTTCATGATTATGAAGCAGAAGAGACATACCAGAACAATTCCAAGTTGTTTGTGCAGTTTAGCAACCCGCTCTTTGATACGTATCCAATGTATCTATAATTTGTTTACTATTTCATGCTATTATTGTATCAATCTTGGATGTTTCATATGCAATTATATATATTTTTTGGGACTAGCCTATTAATCTAGTGCCTAGTGCCAGTCGTTGTGTTTTTCTTTTCAGGAAATCAATATCAAACAGAGTCCAAACGGAGAAAACTTTGGATTAATTTTTTCTAGACAAGAAGAGACCCTAGAAGGTTGGGAAGAAGACCTGAAGAGTCACAAGGGAGCGAGAAGCTCGGGAGGCGCACCCCCAGGTTGTGGGCCCCTCATGGCACGTCTTGACCGAATTCTGCCTTTATAAAGTCTCAAATATTCCCCTGACATCAGAGAGCCAACCGAAATACTTTTTCCGCTGCCGCAAATTTCTGTTCCCACGAGATCCCATCTGAAGGCCTTCTCTGGTAGTCGGCCGAAGGGGGAATCAATCACGGAGGGGATCTACATCAACCTTACTGCCCTTCCTATGATGTGTGATTAGTTTACCACATACCTAACGGTCCATAGATAGTAACTAGATGGCTTATTCTCTCTCTTTGATCTTCAATATAATGTTCTCCTTGATGTTCTTTGAGATCTATTTAATTTAATGACTTTTTTGAGGTGTGTTTGTTGTGATCCGACGAATTGTGAGTTTATGATTAGATTATCCATGAATATTATTTGAGTTCTACTCTGAACTCTTTTATGCATTATTCTTATAGTTTTCTATTTCTCTCTGATCTATTAATTTAGTTTGGCCAACTAGATTGATTTTTCTTGCAATGAGAGTGGTGCTTTGTAATGGATTCAATCTTGCAGTGCTCAGTCCCAGTGATAGAAGGGGACATGACACATATTTGTATCGCTGCCATTAAGGATAAAATGATGGGGTTTATTCATGCTTCAGTTTACTTTGTCTACATCATGTCATCTTGCTTAAGGCGTTACTCAGTTCTTTATGAACACAATACTCTAGATGCATGTTGGATAGCGGTCGATGTGTGGAGTAATAGTAGTAGATGGTAGAAAAATGGGCTATAGTCCCAGTTCGTAAGGCACTTTAGTCCTTGTTGACTAAAGGAATTTTTTATTTCTTTTTGATTTATTATGAATTTTTTCTGATTTTCAAATTTCTGAATTATTTGACAATTTAATCTCTAATCCCCCTCACTGCTCAAGTGTGGAGCACTCATTATTCCAAACCGGCTAACATCCCGGTCAGTCACCCATCCCTCTCACTAATCGAGCTAGAGCATGCTTACTTTCGAGTTCTATTCCCCCTAGTTTCCAACTCTGCACTTGTTATTTTCCTAACAATAGTAAGCTGTCAATCCTATTAACCCTTAGAAGTTTAGCTTGAGCATGAAGTCACACATCTTATCGTCTGAGTTTGAAACTATTATTGTAAAAAAACAATAATTATTTATTAACACTAATATTTCTTGAATAAGTAGTTTGACCACAGTTTGACCAAAATTCAAAAAAACTGAAATTTGAGCATAACTTTGTTTCCTTTCAGAATTTGAGGATTCTAAAAATTTGCAAAATGGCCTATGGCGGTCAAAATCGGAACCGGCTTTTCATTCTGAACATTTTGATATATTATACATTTCTTTCGACATCGTATGCAAAAGTTATGGTCGTTTTACTTTTTCATAACAGTTTTTTGCAGAACATGTCAAAATTTATGTTTTTAAATTTCCCTAACTAGTAGATGTAGTAACATCACTACATCTTGAACGATTGTATTTTTTGAAGTTTTTATCATTTAGTTTTTTTTCAAAACTAAAAAGGCGATAAGGGAGGTAGAGTTTGAAAATTGCAGAACCACTTTAGTCCGGGTTGGAGCCACCAACCGGGAATAAAGGGGTACCTTTATTCCCAGTTGGTGGCTCCAACCCGGACTAAAGGTCTAACCTATAGTCCCGGTTTGTGTCACAAACCAGGACAAAAGGGGCTCGTGGGGCCCTGGCCTCACGTCGGACTACCACCACCCCTTTAGTCCCGGTTTGTGACACAAACCGGGACTATAGGTCTCAAATGAGCCGGGACTAATGCTTAGTCGTTCAAACCGGGACTAATGGTACCATTAGTACTAGGCCGTAATTGAACCGGGACTTATGTGTTGAACATTAGGTCGTTTTTTACTAGTGATGCAGAATCGTTTCGGTCTAGTTGTCTTAAACGTGATGCCTATATACATGATCATTGCCTTGGATATCCTCATGATTATTTGTTTTTCTATCAACTAGCATAGTGGCCCTCTCGATGTGTGGGCTAGAATTGTATAAAGTTTTTTAATGAGAACATATTATTTGATTTGTTTATGTGCAGAAAATGGAACCAAATGTGATATGTTTACAAACGTAAGATTTGTACAAACATAGTTCTTTCTTAGGTATGGTACATGTTTTATGAAGACATATGTTATCCATTAATCACTTTAGGTCTAATTATGCATGTCGTACTAACCATCTTCTTTATGATTTCAAGGGCATCATCATTAACATGACCTAAGTGATACTCATGTTGCACTATTCAAAATAGTATAGTTCTATAGACATATGAATTGTTATCTTCAATGAGATATGACAATAGAAAAATATCTTTAATGAATTTTTACTTGTGGATAAATGTTGTACTAATTATAGAAACACACCATATCGTGACCATATGCGTCATTTTCTTTTTAGGCCAAAACTTAATAATTACTGGTTGTAAACATCGACAAATTGTGCTATGTGGGATATTTCTAGATCGGTTGTTCGTTTTCAAGTTAATCGGCTAATGGGTAAAACTTACGATAACTATCAACCACACTAAGCTTTAACCCGCGAAGACCAGACACTACATACTTGCGCTCTCCATGTTTTCTAAGAAGGACAAAAATAAGTTGTTATATAACCGCTAGTCTCTTACCATGTAAGTATCGCATTAAACCATTATATATAAAATTACACAGCATCTGGAAGCATCTCGTGTGGCGCCGTAATAAGTAGCACATGTAAAGTCTAGACATGCAATGTAGAAAACACAGTAGGGAACTAAATAATGTACCTCATATTCAACTGCTATTGTGTATTCAATGACCTTCCAATATACGCCTTTACATATGCACCATCAACATAATCACACACTATATTTATCACACAGAGGCAAAAAAATGAACCATACCAAACTATGCCTGTGAAATAAGTTGTTATATAATCGGTAGTATCTTAACAAGTAGTTATCGCATTAAAACATTTTATATAAAATTACGCAGCATCTGGAAGACATAACATGTGCAGAAAAAGCATCTGAAGCATTATTGTTATTTGCAATCTTGTTATCTCGAGCTTACCACGGTGGTGCCGGCGACGAGATCGGCGCGGGCGATCGACGGCGGTGAAGACGGGGATGGGACGTGATGGACCGCTAAACCTCGACCAATCTCGAGGAAAATGGAGTTTGGTGGTCGAGCTTCGAGAGGAGAAAGCTTAACTAGTGTGGCTCGGACATTTCAGCGAACACCTCATGTGCATAGGAGGTGAGCTAGAGCACCACAAAGCTCTCCCCTCGCCGGCCAGAAAAAACAGAGCAGTGTGGAGTGCTCTACTCGCCGGCGATGGGGTATATATAGGCACCTCATTGGTCCCGGTTCATGGCTGGAACCGGGACTAAAGGCCCCCCTTCTGTCCCGGTTCCAGCCACGAACCGGGACCAATGACTGTAGGCCAGGAGCGAGGACCATTGGTCCCGGTTCGTGCTTGGAACCGGGACAAATGGGTTCAGACTAACCGGGACCAATGCCCCACAAGGCCCGACCGGCCCGGGACGTTTGCCCCCATGTTATTTTTCTAAAGAAAAAGTACGTGGTTTGCCATTTTGTTCGAAATTTCCATCAGATTTTCGTAATATCTCAACAATTGTGGAAAAAAAATTTCTAGTTTGTAACATTTTCATACACACTTTATAATTCCAAAATTTCTAGGACAAAAGAAAATGTTCGTGTTGATTGTAAATGACATAAATTACAAATACACTCATCTAAACTTGTAAGGCCATGGATAAACGATCCCAACTTCTTGTAACAGCCTGGCACATGCATATGAGGCATTCATGCTACGTTCGAACAACTTCCGACCTATTTACATGTTGTGGCGCATCCGACCATTTATCGGCCTATTTTCACCGAGAAAACTCCAGAAAACGCTAAAGTTTTCAAAAATCTAAATAACTTGGCATGGTGCCTTAAATTGGTTGTAGAAGCTGGTGGAATACATTTTTCATTTAACGAATGTCGAAAAACAACGAGCTTTCAAAAAGACCCTTCTGGCCTAAGCGAACACCCTCCATTGAACATAGTCTATTTTTGGCATCATTGAAATGAAACCCACTTTTGCAAGAAGGTAGGCATGCCTATGGTAGGCACATACCTAGTTCAGACGATTTTCGACACCGTATGGAGCTAGTAACACATCCGGCCATTTATCGTCCTTTTTAACCAATTTTTTCTTCAGAAAATGCAAAACTGGTTGAAAACACAAACAATTTTGCATGGTGCCTCGAATATTGGTCATACAAGCCCTTGAAAAAATGGGGTCATTTCAAGAAAAATACAAAACTTGTCAAAAACCCAAGCAACTTGGCTTGGTGCTTTGAATTGGTTACACAAGACCATGAAAAAAACTATTGGGGGGCATGGATGCCTACCATGGGCATGCCACCTGCTGGCAAAAGTTAGGGTCATTTCAAGAATGTCCAAAAAAACACCATGTCCCGCGTAGCGTGTCCGAGTAGGCATCTATGCCAGGTTCGAAAGAAAAGGATATTTAAAATCATAATTTATATATGTACTTAAAACTCTCGTTTTAAGTTTTTAACATAACTAATAAATACAAAATTATAGATTTGAAAACAACAAATGCTTTCTTAAAGCATAGGAAACATAATTTCAAATAATAATTTAAGGTAGTTACTTAAAACTGTTATTTTGGTATTTCAATTTTGTAAGAAAAGAAAATGAAATCTTAGGCATTGCCCAACTAAGCTAGGTCATCGCTCCCGTCGGCCGCATATTGTAATTTGTTCGTAATTAAAAAAATCTATTTTAAATAAATATTGATCCCAAGTTGAAAAATTATTCGGGAAAATTTACAACACTTTTTTGACATTGTGTGTTGTTCGCATTTCTGAAAAATCTTTTGGAATTTAAATTTGTATTCATGTTCAAATGTTTGTGTTCACAATTTTGTTCGTGCTTTTCCAAAAAACTATTCATGTTTTGAAATTCTGAACAATTTTATAAACACACGAATATTTCTGAAGTTACATTGCAATTTTCGAAAATGCAAATATTTTTAAATTTATGAACCAAATTTGGAAATAAAAAACGTTTTGAAATTTTGAACAGCATTTTGAAAGCGCGACCATTTTTTGAAAAAGAATTACGGAAAAAAACTATGGAAAAAAGAACCGGTTCACAAAGTGTTCCTAAAACCTATTTAAAATTCCTAACCCTTCGTTACTTAAAGCGTCTGGCTTTACGTTTTTCACTAAAACTATGAAAAAAACTATGGAAAAAAGGAACCGGTTCACAACAGTTTATGTTTTAGGTGGTCGCGGGTTCGATTCCCAGAGCGGGACTCGGTAGGTCCTCCCTAGATTGCCGTTGGTTGTGAACTCCATCTTGCAGGTTCCATCGCCTCCTAGTGGACCCGGATGCCACGTGCATATCCCTCCTCTAGCCAATCATTGCCGTGGTTGGTTGGGTCCGCCATGCAGCCCAGGATGTTTTACTTAGCCACCTAGAAGCCTCCACAGCGATTTAGAGCTCTAAGCCGTCGGATCACTGTTACGTACGTGCAGGCTTGATCTTCTAATTAACTACCGCACGTTTCAAGCACCGTTTCATGGGCCGCTGCTCCGCAGAACGATCTACCGTTTCTATGGGTAATTGGGTCATAAGATCAAAGGCCTAGATCTAGCATCGTACACAGGCCAGGGCATCCAGGCGGAGCGACAGGGGGAAGGACACAGTGCGGTGTTCACGCAATTAATGGCGTGGAAGGTGTGCCGTCGCCGCCCTTCCGATTTCTCCCCTTCCGGTTGTAGTGGTTGTCCGTTTCTGGTTGCCCACCTCCTCTCCCATGTTGGTGATGCTACTTTATGCTCCGTCTATTTGATCATCTTATTTTCGTGGTGGCAAAGACGACAGGAGGCGAAGCAATGGCGCAGCGGCCGTGGGCGTTGACGAGGAGTAGGAGGCGGCGGCTACCTCAACAGCGAAAGTGCGGAGGAGGTGCGCCTAAGCCACTGCTCGCCTACCTCCTCGCGGTTCTGTCTAACAAAGCTGCTTAGCTTAGGGAGACCCGTGGAGGAGGCAAGGTCTAGAAGAAGACATGAGAGCAATTAAGTGTCCACCACCGCAGACCTTGATTTAATTGAACAAGCGAGACTTCGTTCAGAATTGTTTTGTAGTATTCCGGCATGGTATGGTTTTTATGTTCTACTCCAGGTCTCTCCAGGTCTTGGCGATTTGTGTCGTGGACGCAAATGTTCACGTGGATTCAAGTTTAACTGCTCAGCTCCAAATTAAAGGACTCTCTAATTATTCTGGATATGTGATTAATTGCTAAGATAAAAAGAAACATTGATAGTCCATGATATTCGCTTGCCTTTGGTACACAAAATTTCCCCTGTTGCATGCCATTTCTTTATTATTAGCTCTCTGTTGGCTGTCTTACATGCTAATGTGATCTCTGAACTGTTTTCATGTCAATTTCTAATTGATGTGTGACATATATGGAGTTTTGCTTTGATTGATATAACAAAGAAACAATGGTGTAATATAGTTCTAGATAAATTGTATATAGGTTTGTAGCTGATACCAATTTCATTCGCGACATAAGAAATCATTGCCTACTTTGATGCTGGGCGGGCCAAAGATCTGCCCTCAGGGGGGTGCATCCACTTCTTCCCCTCTTTAGGTTAGCTAGCTAGGGGAATTCGTCGCATTTGGCGTTCAGTTAGGACGGTTGTTTTCCCTTCTTTTTGGTAGGTCATAATTTACAAATTTAAGAATGGTGTTTCATTTTTTTATCTAAATAAAATATCGTAGGGGTCATATATATAACTTTTGTTATTATGTTTTCAACAGGCTTTGGCTATTTGCACACTTTCTCTTGGATTTACTTGAGCACTTTTCGTAGTTTCTATGAATTTATTTTGATACAAGTATCTGATATTTTTTTTATTATTTTGCTATGTATTTGATGATTTCTAAATTTATGTCATTATCATACATCTAGAGAAATATATTCTCTTTAGACTACCACGTCCTAGGGTTGCGACATGGAACATGGATTTGCTGATGTAGTGGGGCTACAGGAAAGAGGCTGTGGTGTACCATGGTGCACCATCATGCATGATATAATAAGCGGCTGCCGAGAAGGTTACAACCAGCCACCGACACACGGCCAGGGTTGTGACGCAGCACTGCATTCTCTGGTCTATGTTGTGTTCTCATGTCTTTTCTCCAATAACATTTTCTTTGCACTTCAATTTTCAAAAGAGAAAGAAAAATAAGGGTAAATTGTTGTATACTTTTGATATTTATTACACGATCTCTTCGACTCTTCGATGATTGCTAGCTGGACATGTCCTCTTGTTCGCTCTAAAATTATACATCGTTTCAAGCTATTTACAAAATCTTATAAAAATAGTTTGATGTTCAAAATTATGAGTTTATGGCTGAAATTATGATCAAATGGGCCTAGGTTCTGTGAGATCTTACTAAACTCGAATTACTTGCACTGAATTACATCATTTGTTATGTGCTATTTGTGATTTCATTATTTGCTATGGCCATCTAAATATCTTATTATCAAGTTTTTTTTCATTTTCTTTTTAACATTTACGAGCGCGGCAACGCGCGCCATCATGTTCTAGTAAATCCAGGTTGTTTGTGCAGTTTAGCAACCCGCTCTGTGGCTACAGCTTCGTGATCGACTTGATGGAGGCCAGGCCAGTGGTTAATGGTCGATCCACCTGCTATTGAGCTGGCGCGGACGTGTACATCCAGAGGCAGATGCATCATCTGCAGAGAGGGAAGCGCCCCCTCGGAGCTCCATGAGCTAATGGCATGCTGACAGGATCAACCATGGTGCATGGTTTTGAAACTATTACCTCCAAGGTCAAGCGCGGCCCATCAGATGTGCTTGCTACTTCATGTATTTCTTCAGTGCTGGTTTCCGCATTGGGTAGATAGGCGGATGGCGCTCACTAATGTATAGAGAAGATATATCGACACCTTATCGGGAACAAAGGTAATTCACGTAGGGTGTACAAGGAACTTGAGCCAAAAATAGTATACCGAGGCCGAGTTCCTTGCATGTGTCCCAAACACAAGTTACTCATATCGGTGTCCCGTTGACATGTCAACTCTGGCGGTAGGTAGTGTAAACACTCTAGAATTTTGTGGCGGAAAGTAAAGGAGGTTTCAAAGAGTTGCAGCACATGGACAAAAAGGAGGAAGAAATTAATTGCTAGGTGTATTGCATAGATTAGTTGCTAGTCTATATGGGGAGATTTGGAAATTTTAATGATCTATTGTCTCGGTTATGTTTTTGGTAGTTTGCGAAGGTAATAAACAATTACTATATCAGTTCTCATGATATTTTTCATTTACACAGTAAATTTGTTGAAGGAAAGTATTTTTGGGAAAAGTGTCTTTCCCATTAACTTCGATAACTCGCGCTCGCCATGAATGTGGCCTTCTCCATCAAAAGGGTCCTCAATGACAGCTTGGATGTGCTATAGATATGGATATTCTAACCCCTGCGCGGAGAGATAGTAGCTGTGAACTCCATCTTCTAGCTCCACGGCCTCCTAGTCAACCAGGACACTGCATCAATGTCCCTCCTCTCCCCAATTGACGTCGTGCTCAGCTGCATCACCGTCATGCATCCCAGGGTGTTAACGATCATGGAGTAGGGGAGAGACCACAAAATATTTTGGCTGGTGGAGTAGGTTAGCAACACACTCTTCTGCTACTGCATCATATTTAACTTGATAGAGACCATGTCGGTGATCCATGGTGGCATAATAGGAGATGAAGACATCACGGACGTGTACATCCAGAGGCAGATCCTCAACATCGTTTGCAGACAAGGTAGCAACAGCTCAGAGCACTACGAGCCTCTCGCATGCAGGGAGGATCGGCTCTGACAAATGATTCTCAAACGAGTGCCACTAAGGCCGGGAGAGGCCCATCAGGTGGGCATGCTTCTCCACGTACTCTCCGGTGTCAGGGTCCGCATCTAGGACACTGGCCGATATCTGTCGCTCACATCAAGAGAAGATATCACTGGTGCAGCGACGTCATATGCAAACAGTTTTTACCCACTTTCAGTGACATAGTTTTTAAACCAACACCTTGCCTATGTGGGCAATAAAGGGAGTCCATCGCACATGCTATCAAAAATTGTCCATGACAGGGGGGGGGGGGTCCTTCGCACACAATTGGAATATATACACTGTGTGGAATGTGAAAGAGCATCACACACGGTTAGTTCACAAAAATGGTGTGCAATGTGCGACTTATTACTGACGATATAAAATGAAAAATTGTGTGTTATGTGAAGGTCATCACACACAATTTGAACCAGAAAAATGTATGTAATGTGCAGTAGATGATGTGTTTCCAACAGGTAGCTAACAAGACATGTTTCAGTCTTTATCATACAACTTAAATAAGTGAAGTTGTATTATTACACATCACACAAAACAACCTACACACAACTAGGAATCACATGTAACTGTGTCTTCAAGCTTCATCTCCTTCTTGTTCCTCGATGATATCATCTGTTCAACATCCTAAGGTTTCTTTTGCATCACATCCTCAAAAATAATCAAAATGACAAGGTAAAAAAAAGTGCATCACTACGTTGCTATTTTATGTTAAAGGTAGAAATTAAATCATTGATACTAGAAGATCAATCACAAGTGAAGACATTTACATCTGTTTCTTGGAATTTCAAGTATCTACTAGTGCAGGCAGATGAACAAGACACTTGCATCTTAACACAAACGAGAAACTACATGGTTCCAGAGGAACATGGAAGATATCCCCTCTCGGTAGGATGTTATACATGAGCCTCATTGAGAACATATCTCCGTGCACAAAGTAAATATTAAGCATGAATACATATTGAACAGACAGATATACGAGTGTGACTATCTAACCTGAATAACAATTATTAAAACTACTTTGTTTTAATACCCAGTTAGTATTATTTCAAATTTGTTAATATTTTTTCGAATTCATGAAGATCTTAGGATTCTGGAATATTTTTTAATTCATTTTTTAATTAAAACAGTTATTAAAATTTGGAACATTTTATAAAATGAGGAAAGAAACAAAAGAAATAAAGAAATGAAAAAAGGAAACAAAACTAAAAATCACGCCAGCCTGATCCATGGCATAGGGACGAGGCCCGAGATGATGTATTTAGAAAGAGAACGACACCCACGCACGCCGCCATGGCTGGCTCCAAACGTGAAACTTTCACTCAAAAACTCACCAGCATCACCAGGAGGCGCCCCGCTCATCACCACAACAAGGGCAAACACATCCTCATTAGATTTGGGCACTATCGGAGCAGGCCAGAGCTTCCCGTCCCTACATCCCTTACCTCCTACACGACCAAGAAGTGAAGTCGTCACTCATGGAGCCTGACGGAAAGCCATCCGTGTAGGTGTAGCCCGCCATCTAGTGTCGCTGTCGTGAAATCCCCAGACAAACTCATCATCGACATCGTAACACGTAGTCGCCATCCTAACCAATCCATGACACACTGCCTTAACATGAGCCATGAGTGACCAGGGCACGCACGAGGAGCAACTAGCCTCGGTAGGGGGGGGGGGGCAAGTCCAACCCCTGCACTAGTAGCCAACACACGCATGCGGCCATCTACCAGCCAGCACTACCGGGGGGGGGGGGGGGGGGGCGACGGACATCAAATCTGGACAATCAAGATCCATATGGGGGAAACCCCCATCATATGCGGCACCTCCAACCACTAGGGGTGAGTCGTTACCCTAGGACCCCAAGCACCCACCTCCTTCGGCTCCCCGCGACCTGCTCCACGACCGTCGCGGAAACCTACAACACCCGTCCACCACGCGCCTGCGGGAGAGGATCGTCACCGCCAACCCGGAGCCACTGGGCAGGCACTACCGCCGCCACGCCGCAACTTCCCCGCCTAGAAGCCATGTAGGAAGCCGCCAATCCCAGCCATAGCCACCCTGCAGCCCGTACCATCCACATGGTGAGATATAGACCTCGCTGTCCTGGGCACACACCAACCACCACCACTGCCACATTGCCCACTACACTAGCCGACGGCCATGGCGGAGCCATACGCCCGTGACCCTCGTTGCCCTCGGCCCATACATATACGACACACCGGCGCTAGATCCCTCTAGATCTGGTCGAGGACGGCCCGCACACAACCACCCGAGAAAAATGACGTCGCAGCCACCGCACCACACCTGAGCTCCAGCGCACCGCCGCGGCACCGCCAAACAAAGATGTCGCCACCCCGCACACCCGCCATCGCGTGGTTGGACCCTGTGGCATCCCGCCACTTCCACCTCCATGGTTGTGCCGCACGCCTGCCGTCACGCATTGCATTGTAGATGCACACATCATCACCATATTCAACAACAAGGCAAATAGAAACCAGATCATGCAATAATATCACAAAAGCTTGTGTTGTCGCATCACCACCAACATTACGTGGCGGAGCTTGCAGAAACAGAAAAGGTTCACCACAACCTATTTACCATACATAAGTCTTATTTATAACAACCACTTAACCTTTTTGGTGCTTGACACACGACTTGTCACCCACACAAACACGATTCTCTACCAGGGACTGGGTAAACCGAAGATGAAACACACACAACCTATATACTTTCACACCATCACTTATTCACCGTTGCGACAAATAACCGCACCGCATGGGACAATCATATGTTTTGCTCTCTGCATATAGAACCGTAAGGTTGGTAAGGAAGGCCGCACAAAATTCCAGGAAGAGGAGCTGAGGTCCGGTAACTCTCTGCATATCTAGCAGGTACTTGACATCCCTGGTCTTGTAATGCTGGAGAAAAAATAAATTAAAGTTATAACCAAATAGACATTATATACAATACCATGCCGGCGAATTGTATAAACGCTTCGTCAATCTTCTGAAATGAACATCTAGCAAATCAGCATATCGTTGCCATAGAAACGGCATTTGAATGCTCGATAATAAACGCTTTTTTTATAAATAAAGAGCAGCATTGCATGGAGACTTGACGCGATACCTTTCTGAAACCAGGGGCACAACTATGGCCATTGGTTTCTATTATATTTTCTTTGCAAATATTACATTTATATTATACCCATAAAAGAGACCATTTCACGGCAAAAGTATTGTTCTTAATTTTCCTATCATCCATCCAAAATCCTTATATATTAGAGGATAAAGGCTGAAAAGTTTGACTGTGCGGATATGATAGTCGCTTGAAATGTGAAATAGATGGGGTACCATTTTGGCTTGTTGTTCTGTGTTTAGTGGAGGCACTGCCAGGTAGCGAGGAAGGCGATTCTGAAACCATGGGTGGTCTCGAATTTCATGGATTGTGATTCTCTTCATGGGATCAACAATAAGCATTCTTGGGATCAAATCCTTTGCAAGATCAGATAAATGATTTGGAAGGATATAGAAACCTCCCTGGAACACCAAACAAGGGTGAGTCAAATCTCTAGAAAAAAATGAATTCTAAAGTCCAACTAATCTACATGAATTTGTTGATTTCAAGAAGAAAAAAAGGTAAACACTTGTCAGATCCAACTTAATCTACAAATGTTCTGTCACACCTTTATCTTATTGAGCAGTTTGGGAATGTTGTTATCATCGAATGGAACGGCACTACAAAGAAGAGCATAAAATATGACCCCACAGCTCCAAACATCAACCTCAGGTCCAGCGTACAATTCACCTGAGATAACCTATGCAGAAACACTCATTAAAGCTATTAACCCAGACGATGCGTGAGAAGAAGCATGAGGATTGAATTTGGAACATTTCTAGGCATTAGGTGGAGATTTCAAGTACCATAAAGAATGCGAGGAAATTAGTGGAATGTTCAACATATTTCTCCCTCAACCCCACATACTCAAAGATCTGGACCATGCGTTCAAAAGATTTGCAGCACATTGCAAATAACCTGGCAGATTCATTTATTAACTATAAAGGTGTCACACAATGCTCCACTCCTGCAAAAGTACGCCTGAAAGAGTGAAAGTACCAACAAAATCACTCTACTCGACACTCAAATCAATAGGGAAGAAGTATGGCAAGAATACATCATGATTTGGCTTCTCGAAAGCGAGGATATCAAGACCCTGAATCAGTAAATGCACGTCAACTTCATGTTGACAGAGACCTAATGGGATGTATAAACCCAATTGATGGGAAACCTCCACCAACCCAGGTCATAGTGCACACAATGACTCGGACATCGGAATACCTAACTCAATCGATTGGAAATCGCGAGCAGTCATCATGCGAACGATATTTCAATCAGCTATATGTTGATATACAAATTTAGGAGAAACATATAATAACCAAAAGTCTACAATCGTCGACTTACATTTCTCAATTAGATTGCAGAAAACATTCAAATGATTCAGATCCAAATACCATGGCCATGGCAAAGTGTGAACAACACTCGGACTGAACTCAAGCAAAGTGTGAACAACACCTGCTAGATGATTCGATGAGCCTCATATTCCTGTAACTACCCTTTCTCAACAATGTAGCCCAATACCTCACCATTCTTGCAATATTTCATCACAACATATATATCCCTAGGTGTCTCAACCTAAACCCGGATGATAGGAGTGTGAATGAAGTCAATGAACAAACTCAATATCTTGATTTCTCTATTTGCTGGAACCAAGATATGAGAAAAAATAGAAGTAAAGTCTTAGATATTGAGTGTGAAGAAATTGGAGATGCAAATTCTACTAATTTGTAGCAAGAACACAAGGTGAACTTTATTCTTAACCAAAGCCGAATGTACTCTAACCTAATATACATTATCTTGACTAATTGATTAAGCGGGAATCAGGAACACACCCACATGTCTGGCCAGCACTCTAAAAGCAGATAACTTGAAATCGTGAACAAGCAAGTTAAATGTATCCTACACTATTGTACAAGGAGAAGGAGGCATACACTATCCTACACTACGGTTTAGAATCTTTATAGCAACTTTGTGTCCTGTAAGCTTATGCTCTGCAATCATCACTTTTGCAAATGTGCCCCCACGTAATTTTTTGCCCAGATTGTAGCTCTTCAATGCTTCAGAACATCCACCTCCTCTGGTGTTCCCAACCGTTTTCACTATGCCAAAACAAGAGAAACAATATATGTGATTCCGTAAACAGTTTTATAGTTCAGACACAAGTTAATCGAAACTGACGAAACTTGAGTTATGCGGAATATACTGATCATGAATAACATGAAATACTTACAACATATCACTTCTTAGAGACCGGCCTTGAGTTTGAAATTAGTGGGCTGGTCATAACTAACCACTATGGGACATGACTGGCCAGGGAAAGTGTGGTTCAATTAAATGTCAACGAAATGGGTGAAGTTTCGTTATTAAATAGGGAGAGGCAAATCATATTCGCTTGCTAAAGTATGGTTCAGTGAGATGACCGGCGACCAAAAAGTACTATCTTGTACGGATTGAATATGATCATAATATATTACGATAAAAATGCTTGCATGCGCGGCACGAATGACTATAATCCTTTCCTTATATGCAATGTATCAAGTCTAACAAGGATGGTTGGGATAACATCCACTGATAATGCTCCCTCATACTTTGGATGCCCAACCATGGTGCGAAGACACATATGACACATACTAGAATCCTAGCTAGCGGGTAAACACGCAAAGTATTCGTAAAAAGGTTCACTTATTAATACCATGACTAGGCATATATATACATATATATATATATATATATGTGTGTGTGTGTGTGTGTGTGTGTGTGTGTGTGTGTGTGTGTGGTAAACATGGAAGAGACATATGAGAATGTAGTCATGCAACAATGAATGAACTAACACATGAATCTGCTACTAGTACTACTTAATAACTATTCACACAAGTATTACACGTATGGCGGTAACATCATCAGAATCAGAATCCCTCGATCGCTCTGTAGGATCTTTTGCTGAAAAGGGGTTTGCCCCCCTTTGTATTACAAAGAAACCAACACCGATCACATAGCAATTGCTGGTGCGAGTAGCACAACATGCCCAAAAGAAAAGGGAAAAAAAGAAGAAACAAATGACATCAACGGCAATTCGACAAAGCACACAAGACCTACCACCGTTGTGCCCTTCGGAATCGACCCACCACAGACCAAGGCTCCGATCCGCCGCATACCAGGCAACACCTCCAAGAAGGTATGCAACACCGACGACGCTGTTACATGGACTTGTCCTAGGGTTTCCCCGGCACGTGGGTGGGTGTGAGGGATGGATACCTCCGACACCCTCCAGGAAGGGAGGGCGGCACCCGCAGGGTCACCACATCGAAGCCAGAAGAGCCAGCAAGGGATTTCTCCCACACTCCAGACCCCACTACCCAACCGGGCCAGAACCAACCAGCCACCTCGCTTGCTAAGTGCGCACGTGTGAAGTGTCGGCCGCTCCCTCACATTAAGAAAAGATATATCGGCAGTTATTAGGAATTAACATAAGTTAGGTTGCATGTACAAGGAACTAGAGCCAAAAAAGTATACCGAGCTCAAGTCCCTTCCATGTGTCCCAAACACAAGTGCGTATATCGGTGTCGCATTGACATGTCAACTTTAAAAACATCATACTGTACACTACATTATAGGAGTTTGTGGTGGAAAGTGAGGAAGGTTTCAAAGAGTTGCATCGCAAGGACAAAAAGGAGGAAGAAAGTAATTGCTAGTTATATTGCATAGATATAGTTGCTATTTTATATCTGGTGATTTGGAAATTGTATTGATCTATTGTCTAAATGATGTGGTTGGTTTTTTGAGAAGGCAATAAAGTATTACTATATATGTTCTCGTTATATTTTTCCATTTAAATGATAAAGCTGTTTGAGGAAAGTATTGTTTTATGGAAGGTCTTGTTCCCATTAACTTTAGTAACTTCAGAATGTCCACCTCCTCTGGTGTTCCCGTCCATTTTCACTATGCCAAAACAAGAGATACAATATATGTGATTCAGTAAACAGTTTTATAGTTCAGCCACAAGTTGATCGAAACTGGCGAGACATGACTTGCGCTGAGTATACTGTTCATGAGTAACATGAAATATTTAAAGCCTGTCACTTCTTAGAGACCGGTATTGAGTGTAAAATGAGTGGGCTGGCCAGGGCAAGAGTGGTTCAATTAAAGGTCAACAATATGGGTGAAGTTTCCTTCTCAACTAGGGAGAGGAAAAGCATATTGGATCGCTGAAGTATGGTTCAGTGGGTAACCAACAAGTACTATCTTGTACAGATCGAGTAGAATCATAATATATTACCATAATCATACTTGCACATGCAACACGAATGACTGTAGTCATTTGCCCATATGCAATGTATCACGTCTGGTAAGGATGGTTGAGATAACAACCACTGATAATGCTCCTCGTAATTTGGATGCCCGGCTTTGGTACGAAGACACAGAGGACACGTACTAGCCAGGGCTAAATTGGTCCCGCAAAGAATCCTAGCCAGGGCCAAATCAGGCCCGCAAAGCCCCGTCGGCCACGCTGCAGCAGGGCAGCACCAGCGCCGCCATCATCCACCCGCCGATCGCCGCTCCCCACTATCGGCCCAATCGAACCCTTCGGGCCCACATCTGAGCCGAACGGGCATCGCTAGATCACGCCGCTGCATCACCCTACCGCCAACAGCGACGCTGCCCCCCAGTAGATCGCCCACCACAACGCCAAAGAGCCCCGCCGCCACTTAGGAGCACCCCACGGCGCCGCACCGCCCCGTGCCTGCGTGACCTGAGAGGGGAATGGCCAGTGGCCATCCGGGCCAGGCCCGGTGCTGGACGCCAGCCATGGTGGCTAGGAGGGAGGGAAGGGGGAGGGCTCGACGAGGAGGCGTCGGGGGTGCGGCCGGTTGCTGGGGGGGGATGCGGTCACGACTGAGATTCAATATAGTCCTGTAGGATGTTTTCTACCATATATAGAGTAAATTTGGAGAAAGTGAGATCGTTCGGCCAATAATGAAGACTTTAAACTCGAAGCATGATGAGCTGAATGTTGGTCCGGGCGGATCTGCGGGAAAGATCCCCATTGGAGGGAAGAAGCAAGCAGGGCACCTAAATCTCCACAACCATAAGCAGAGCAGCACACAAACTGGACTAGTAAATTCCCCACTCGATCAAAAAATAAGAGCACACTCTCTACCAGGCCATGCAAGAAACGACGACGTAGAATCACTGTACTCCGGCGAGAATTGCAGAAAAGATGAGCTGGGCGATGATACATCTCCAACATATCTATAATTTCCGATTGTTTCATATTGTTATATTATCATTCTTGGATGTTTTACAATAATTTTATAGGAACTTTATATCATTTTTAGGAGTAACCTATTGAGATAGTGCCTAGTATCAGTTGCTAGTTTTTCCTTGTTTTTTACATCGCAGAAAATCAATACTAAACGGATTCCAAACACGGCAAAACTTTTTGGAGAATTTTTCTGGACCAGAAGGAACAACTTGGGCCAAAGAAATACCAGAGAGGTGCCCTGAGGGGGGCACAACCTACCTGGGTGCGCCTGTGAGCCTAGGCGCACCCTGGTGGGTTGTGCCCTCCTCGGTGGCCTCCCGCAGCGCCTCTTCGCCCGATAAATACCCAAATATTCCAAAAACCCTAGGGGAGTCGACGAAACACAATTACAGCCGGCGCAGGTTCCAGAACCACGAGATCCAATCTAGACACCATCACGGAGGGGTTCATTATCCTCATTGGTGCCTATCTGATGATGCATGAGTAGTTCATTGTAGACCTATGGTTTCGTAGGCAGTAGCTAGATGGCTTCCTCTCTCTCTCTATTGATTCTCAATACAATAGTCTCTTAGAGATCTATTTGATGTAACTCTTTTGCGGTGTTTTTTTTTTGCGATCCGATGAACTTTGAATTTATGATTAGATCTATTTTATCCACGAAAGTTATTTGAGTTTTGATCTCTTATATGCATGATTATTTATAGCCTTGTATTTCTTCTTCTAAACTTTGGTTTAGTTAGGCCGACTAGATTGATTTTTCTTGCCATGGGAAGAGGTGCTTTGTGATGGGTTCAGTCGTGCGTTGTTCTTTCCGAGTGACATAAGGGCCAGCAAGACACGTATTGATCATTGCCATTAAGGATGACAAGATTGGGTCTATTCCTACATGAATAGATCTTGTCTACATCATGTCAGCATTCTTATTGCATTACTCTGTTTCTCCATGAACTTAATTCACTAGATGCATGCTGGATAGCGGTCGGTTTGTGGAGTAATAGTAGTAGATGCAGGAAGGAGACGGTCTACTAATCTTGGACGTGATGCCTATATACTGATCATTGCCTGGATATCATCATCATTATTTGAGGTTCTATCAGTTTCCCAACAGTAATTTGTTTACCACCGTGTGCTATTTCTTGAGAGAAGCCACTAGTGAAATCTACGGCCCCCGGGTCTATTCTTTATCAATTTTGCTTTCCGATCTATTATTTACCTTTGAGATCTATTTTTATTTGCTTTTATTTTTAGATCTATTATTCCAAAAACCCAAGAATTCCTTGCTGCAGATTTGATTTGCATATTTTATTTGAGACCAATTTATCCAATCTATCACAATTTTATCCCGTCAACTTGACAATTTCCTACGATGTTACTAGTAAGAGGGATTGAAACCCCTCATAAGCTTTGGGTTGCAAGTATTTGTTCTTTGTGTGCAGGTACCGTTTATCTTGTGTTGCTTGGTTCGCCTACTGGATTGATACCTTGGTTTCATAACTGAGGGAAATACCTACCGTAGCTGTGCTGCACCATCCCTTCCTCTTTGGGGAAATACCGACGTAGTTCAAGCGACATCAAGCGATTTTCCTAGTTACCTGGAGTCCTGGCCAAATCCCGTGGATGGAGGTAGGCGACGAGACCGCCTACCCAGTGGAGCGGAGGTGGCCTCAAATTGAGAGAGCTTTTGGGGTTGATCGGCTGGTCGTTCTCCCTCCGACGGGGGCTTTAGGCATTATTAGGCGATAGAGAGCTTCTTATGCGGGGGAGGCATAACCGGGAAAAGGGAAAGGTGAGCGTCAGCATCAGCATCACGCTTGCCTAAGCGCGCACATGTGACGTGCCAGCCGCATGCTCTCATTAAGAAAAGATATATTGGCTGTTAAGTATGAACCGTACTAAGGGTCCCATCTTTGTACCGCGATAACACTATTAGTATGAGCGGAATTATTGCTAGACGGTTAAGTATGAACCGTACTAAGGGTCCCATCTTTGGAGGCATTTATGCTTCACGCTCGCTGCACATTTTAACATACCTATTAGGCTTCATGAGAAAGAAGAAAAATTGCTGCCTAGTGCTTATTTAGATTATAAGAGTATGCTAGCGCATGATTTTATTGTTAAAGGCAGGGAAGGAGAGCTCAAATATAAATTATTCTTTCATAAACATCATCCTGAAACTATTACCTTGCCTGCTCCTTCCTTGTTTAATTTTAAGGACCTTATCTCGTTACGTGGGCTGCCGTTCAAGCCTACCAGAATCCTGCACCAGCCCTAGAACCGGAACCGCAAGATGAGCCTCCACGATAGTCTGTTTATTCTTCAGATCCAGAGATGGCTGTCAGCCAATGGCAGTCAGAGTCTTCTTCATCACAGTACGACCCCAGCTATTCTTCGTCGCAGTACGACCCCAGCTACACCTACGGGTATCCGTCAGGCTATCTCTGGCAATAAACCAACTTAGGCCAAAAGCCTAAGCTTGGCGGAGTATGTATTTCCCACCGACATTACATCTATGTTCACAAACAATCATTGCTAGATGTCGGTGCTCATATTCTTTCACTGTACAACGATAAAGCTGGTTGAGGAAAGTATTGTTATATGAAAAGTGTTGTTTCCATTAACCTCAGTAACTTCAGAATGTCCACCTCCTCTGGTGTTCCCATCCATTTTCACTGTGCCAAAAAAAGAGAAACAATATATGTGATTCAGTAAACATTTTTATAGTTCAGACACAAGTTGATCGAAACTGGCGAAACACGAGTTACGCCGAATATACTAATCATGAATAACATGAAATATTTACAACATGTCACTTCTTAGAGACCGGCGTTGAGTGTGAAATGAGTGAGCTGGCCATAAATGACTGGCCAGGGCAGGTGTGGCTCAATTAAAGGTCAATGAAATGGGTGAAGCATATTAGATCGCTGAAGTATGGTTCAGTGGGCATCCAATAAGTAATATCTTGTACGGATCGAGTAGGATCATAATATATTACCATCAAAATGTTTGCACACGCAGCATGAATCACTATAGTCCTTTCCTCATGTGCAATGCATCAGGTCTGGTAAAGATGGTTGAGACAACAACCACTGATAATGCTCCCTCGTACTTTGGATGACGGGCCTTCGTGCGAAGACACATATGAAACATACTAGCCAGGGCTAAATCGGGGCCGCAAAGAATCCTAGTCAGGGCTAAATCGGGCCCGCAAAGCCTCATCGTCCACGCTGCAGCGGGGAAGCACCATCGCCGCCAGCATCTACCCATCGATCTCCACTCCCCAGACTTTCGGAATACATGTCTACGACCCTACCCGCCGTTGACCCACTCAAACCAAGACGGGAAAAGAAGGGCCCACATCTGGGCATAGCAGGCGCCACCAGATCGCGCTGCCGCATCACCCCACCGCCAACAGCGGCACCGCCCTCCTATAGATTGCCCGGCACAATGCCGAAGAGCCCCGCCGCCACCTAGAAGCACCCCACGGCACCGCACCGCCCCGCGCCAGCGCGACCCGAATGGGGAATGGCCAGCGGCTGCTAGGGCCAGGCCCGGCGCCGGACTCCAGCCATGGTGGCAAGGAGGGAGGGAAGGGGGAGGGATCAAGGAGGAGGCATTGGGGGTGCAGCCGATCGCTCGCGGGGGCGAAGCGGTCGCGACTGAGATTCAAGATAGTCCTATATAGGATGTTTTCTACCATACATAGTGTAAATTTGGATAAAGTGAGATCGATCGGCCTACCTATAAATCAATAATAAACGAACTAGATAACCAATCAGTCAGTAATCAAGACTTTCAACTCGGAGCATGATGAAGTGAATGTTTGTCCGGGCGGATCTGCGGCAAAGATCCCCGTTGAAGGGAACAAGCAAGTAGGGCACCTAAATCCCCACAACCATAAGCAGAGCAGCACACAAACTGGACTAATAAATTCCCCATTCGAATAAAAAATTTAAGAGCACGCACTCTCTACCAGGCCAATCAAACAATGACAATGCAGAATCACTAAACTCCGGTGAGAATTGCAGAATAGATGAGTTGGGCGATTGCCTTAATTACCCGGAGTCCTGGCCAAATCAAGTGGACAGAGGGAGGCGATGAAAGCGTCGACCTAGAGGAGCGGAGGCGGCCTCAAATTGAGAGAGCTTTTCAGGTTGATCGGCTGGTCGTTCTCCATCCGACGGGGGCTTTAGGCTTTATTAGACGACATAGAGCTGCTTAGGGGGGGGGGGTGCGTAACCGGGGAAAGGGAAAGGTGAGTGTGAGCATCACCACCACACTAGCCTAACAGCGCACGTATGACGTGCCAGCCGCTCGCTCACATTAAGAAAAAGATATATTGGCATGTTATTAGGAATGAACATAAGTCAGGTTGCATGTACAAGGAACTAGAGCCAAAAAAGTATACCGAGGTCAAGTCACTGCCATGTGCCCAAAACACAAGTTGTGTATATTGGTGTTGCATTGACAAGTCAACTTTAACAACAGGTAGTGTACACACTATAGGATTTTGTGGTGGAAAGTGAGGAAGGTTTCAAAGAGTTGCATCACAAGGGCCAAAAAGGAGGAAGAAAGTAATTGCTAGCTATATTGCATAGATATAGTTGCGATTTTATATGTGGAGATTTGGAATTTTTATTGCTCTGTTGTCTAAATGATGTGGTTGGTAGTTTGAGAAGGTAATAAACTATCACTATATATATTCTCTTTATATTTTATCATTTACATGATAAAGCTGGTTGAGGAAAGTATTGTTTTATGAAAAGATTTTTTCCCATTAACTTCAGTAACTTTAGAATGTCCACCTCCTCTCATGTTCCCATCCATTTTCACTATGCCAAAACAAGAGAAACAATATATGTGATTCAATATACAGTTATATAGTTTAGACACAAGTTGATCGAAACAGGCAAAACACGAGTTATGTTGAATATACTGATCATGAATAACAAGGATATTTACAGTATGTCACTTTTTAGAGACCGGTGTTGAGTTTGAAATGAGTGGGCTGGCCATAAATGACTGGCTAGGGCAAGTCTGGTTCAATTAAAGGTCAACGAAATGGGTGAAGTTCCCTTCTCAACAAGGCAGAGGCAAAGCATATTCGATCACTGGACTATGGTTCAGTGGGCAACCAATAAGTACTATCTTGTATGGATCGAGTAGGATCATGATATATTACCATAAAAATGCTTGCACGTGCAACACGAATGACTATAGTCCTTTCCTCATATGCAATGTATCAGGTCTGGCAAGGACGGTTCAGATAACAACCACAGATAATGCTTCCCCATACTTTGGATGCCCGGCCTTGGTGCGAAGACATAGATGACACATACTAGCCAGGGCTAAATCGGGCCCGCAAAGAATCCTAGCCAGGGTTTAATCGGGCCTACAAAGCCCCGTCGGCCATGTTGCAGCAAGGAAGCACCAGCACTGCCAGCATCCACCCGCCGATCGCCGCTCCCCCGCCTTCCGAAAGGCACATCGACGATCCTCCCCGCCGTCGGCCCACTCAGACCCAGATGGGTCCTGAAGGGCCTAGATCTGGGTCGAGCAGGCGCCGCCAGATCGCGCCGCCGCAACTCCCCACCGCCAATGGTGGCGCCCCCCAATTAGATCGCCCGGCACAACGCCGAAGAGACCTATCGCCGCCTAGGAGCACCCCACAGTGCCGCGTCGTCTCGCGCCCGTGCAACCTGAGAGGGGAATGGCCAGCGGCCACCGGGCTAGGCCCAGCGCCGGATGCTAGCCATGATGGTAAGGAGGGAGGGAAGGGGGACGGCTCGAGGAGGTGGGGTCGGGGGCGCGGCCGGTTGCCCGTCCTGTAGTATGTTTTCTACCATATATAGAGTATATTGGGAGAAAGTGAGATCGACCGGCCGGCCTATCAATCGATAATAAACCAACTAGTTAACCGATCAGTTAGTAATCAAGACTTACAATTCGGAGCATGATGAGGTGAATGTCGGCAAATATCTCCATTAGAGGGAAGAAGCAAGCAGGGCACCTACATCACAATAACCATAAGCACATAACCACACAAACTGGACTAATAAATTCCCCACTCGAACAAAAAATTAGGAGCACGCACTCTCTACCAGGCCATGCAAGCAACGACGACGCAGAATCACTAAACTCCGGAGAGAACTGCAGCAAAGATGAGCTGGGAGATTGCATTAATTACCTGGAGTCCTAGCCAAATCGAGTGGACAGAGGGAGGCGACGAGAACGCCGGCCCAGTGGAGCGGAGGCGGCCTCGAATTGAGAGAGATTTAGGGGTCGATTGGCCAGTCGTTCTCCTTCCAACGGGGGCTTCAGGCTTTATTAGGCGACAGAGAGTTATGCGAGGGAGGTGTAACCGGCGAAAGGGAAAGGTGAGCGTGAGCATCACCATCGCACTCGCCTAAGTGCGCACGTGTGATTTGATGGCCGCTCGCTCACATTAAGAAGAGATATATTGGCATGTTATCAGGAATGAACATAAGTCAGGTTGCATGTACAAGGAACTAGAGCCAAAAAACAAGGGCACTGCTAGGCGCCGGTGCGCCGGCCGAAATTTCGGCCGGTCGGCCCATAGCCACACGATGCGCGCGTCCCAGACCACACGATCCCACCCCGCCCCCCACGCGCGAGTCTCCTTCCACGCAACAGTTCCCCTAGGCCTCATGCTTCCTCTTCGTTCTCCCATGGGCTCCCGCTTGAAGCTCTGTGGCCGCCGCTGGCCGACTCGCCGGTCGCTCACCGGCTCGCGTCGCTACTCGCCGGGCCCACTCGCCGATTGGATTGTTGCAACAAAATCAATTGCTAAAAAATCTGGTCCCAGTTCCGCTTCAGGCCGTTCCAGCAAAATCAAAAGCTTATTGTAGCAAAATCAGTCAATGGTTCCAGCAAAAACACAAATGCAGCAAAAATCAAAGAAGTGCCTCGCCGCCGCACCTCATGAAGAAATTTGGTTCCAACAAAAAAACACTAGGTTCCAGCAAATTAAATCAACGTTATTGCTCGCCGAGCCCCCGTTGCAAATGGGGAGAAAGGCCGGTTCCACAGCCATTGAAGCTTTTTCCACCATTGAAGCTTTTTTCCTATGGTGGAAGCTTTTTCCTCATGCCACTTGAAGCTTTTCCTCCCGCCGGATGAAGCTTTTCCACAGCCGTAGCTTTTCTCTCGTCTCCGTCACAAATATGAAGCTTCGTCGCACGTCGAGCTGCATCGGCAGTAGCAATTCAGACTAACGCTTCCAGCAAAATGAAACACTGCTTCCAGCAAAAAAAGGTCTGTTGGTCGATCCTCGCAACTCTGAAGAAGCTGGTTCCAGCAAAACAACTTGATGCTTCCAACACACAAAAAACACTGCATCTAGCAAAAAAGGACATCTGAGATCGATAACACGCTATACCTTCCAGCAGAAAAAGCATTATTTCCAGCTCCGCCATTTGCAGGTTGCAACTTTTGCCTTGCCGGTTGCAACTCCCTCCCCGGCCGGTTCCAGCTCCGCCACTTGCTGGTTCCAGCCCTGCCGCTTGCCGGTTCCAGCTCCCCCGCTTGCCGGTTGTAGCTTTGCCCCAGCCGCTTGCAACTCCATTGCAGCTGGGTCCAGCTCCACCGCTCGCCGGTTGCGCACGGGAGGTACGCCATCACCGGCGTGGGTACCCTTCCCCGTCGCAGCACCGTTGGCGCACAGCAACGCCTGCAACTCCCCTGCTGAATCGTCTCCTCCTTCCTCAGGCGATCTGTGCGAGCGCGGAGCACCCCGCCACGGTTGCCTCTCACGTGGGTGAAACGACATAGCGCGTGGTGGCCCTCCCCAGCGATTTGCCTTAGCGAGGGTAGACGGCGGCCATGGCCACTCGCCGATCTGGAGCAGAGGGGAGGGGGTCGGCTGGTCGTGCTCTGGAAGAGAAAGGGGAGAACGAGAAAAGAAATCGGAGGGGATAAGATTTCTCACCAGCGGTGGGTGGTCCCACTCACCTGCACGCGTGTGCGCTGCTGGGTAGATGATGTGGCGTTCGACCGGCCGAGCGTTCGGCCGGCGCACCGAACGCAAACGTTTCCCAAAAAAGAATAACGAGGTCAAGTCCCTTCCATGTGTCCCAAACACAAGTTGCATATATCGATGTCGCATTGAAATGTCAACTTTAACAACATGTAGTCTACACACAATAGGATTTTGTGGTGGAAAGTGAGGAAGGTTTCAAAGAGTCGCATCACAAGGTAAAAAAGGAGGAACAAAGTAATTGCTAGTCATATTGCATAGATATAATAGCTATTTTATATGTGAAGTTTTGGAAATTCTATTGATCTATTGTCTAAATGATGTGGTTGGTAGTTTGAGAAGGTAATAAACTATTACTATACTTGTTCTTGTTATATTTTATCATGTACACGACAAAGCTAGTTGAGGAAAGTATTGTTTTATGAAAAGTGTTTTTTCCATTAACTTCAGTAACTTTGGAATGTCCACCTCATCAGCCAAAACAAGAGAAACAATATATGTGATTCACTAAACAATTTTATAGTTCAGGCACAAGTTGATCGAAACTAACGAAACATGAGCTACGCTCAATATACTGATCATGAATAACATGAAATATTTACAGCATGTCACTTCTTAGAGACCGGCGTTGAGTGTGAAATGAGTGGGCTGGCCATAAATAACTGGCCAGGGCTTGTGTAGTTAAATTAAAGGTCAACGAAATGGGTGAGTTTCCTTCTCTACCAGGGAGAGACAAAGCATTTTCGATCGCTGAGGTATGGTTCAGTGGGCAACCAACAAGTACTACCTTGTACGGATCGAGTAAGGTCATAATATATTACCATAAATATGTTTGCACACGCAGCAGGAATAACTATAGTCCTTTCCTCATATGCAATGTATCAGGTTTGGCAAGGATGGTCGAGATAACAACCACTAATAATGCTCCCTCATACTTTGGATGCCCGGCCTTGGTGCGAAGACACAGATGACACATACTAGCCAGGGCTAAATCGGGCCCTCAAAGAATCCTAGCCAGCGCTAAATTGGGCCCGCAAAGCCCCGTCGGCCATGCTGCAGCAGGGCAGCACCTGCGTCGCCAGCATCCACCCGCCGATCACCGCTCCCCCGCCTTCCGAAAGCCACGTCGATGTCCCTCCCTGCCGTCGGCCGACTCAGACCCATATGGGCCCCAAAGGGCACATATCTGGGCCGAGCTTGCTCTGCAAGATTGCGCCGCCGCATCACCACACCACCAACGGCAGTGCCGCCCCCTAGCCCGCCACAACGCCGAAGATCCCCGCCGCCGCGTTAGAGCACCCGGCGGCGCCGCACCGCCCAGCGCCAGAGCGACCGCAGAGGTGAATGTCCTGCCGCCACCTGGGCCAAGCTCGGTGCCGGACGCCAGCAACAGTTGAAAGGAGGGATGGAAGGGGGAGGGCTCGAGGAGGATGCATTGGGGGCACGGTCGGTTTCCCGCGGGGGGGGGGGGGGGGGGGTACGCGGTCGCGACTGAGATTCAAGACAGGCCTGTAGGATGTTTTCTACCATATAGAGTAAATTTGGAGAAAGTGAGATTGATTGGTCGGCCTATCAATCAATAATAAACCAACTAGTTAATCGACTAGTCACTAATTCTGCCTCGCCTTTAAAATGCTTGCCTTTCTTTCGACATTGATGGTTGGTCGGAAGAAAGCGACGATGCCCTAGGCACACATTCTTCTTGATTTGTCTAGGTATATACTTTCGGTGTCAGCTAAGCAGTGCGTGCATGCGTGGTATCCCTTATTTGTTTGTCCTGAAAGGTTACTGAGAGCAGGCCAATCGTTGATGGTTACAAACAGCAACACATGCAGGTTAAATTCCTCTTGTTTGTGCTCATCCCACACGCATACATCGTTTCCATTCCACGGTTGTAAAAGTTCTTCAACTAATGGCCTTAAGTACACATCAATGTCGTTGCCGGGTTGCTTAGGGCCTTGGATGAGAACTAGCATCATAATGAACTTCCACTTCATGCACATCCAAGGAGGAAGGTTATAGATACATAGAGTCACGGGCCAGGTGTTGTGATTGCTGCTCTGCTCCCCGAAAGGATTAATGCCATCCGCGCTTGAACCAAACCATACGTTCCTTGGGTCACCTGCAAACTCAGCCCGGTACTTTCTCTCGATTTTTCTCCACTGGGACCTGTCAGCGAGTGCTCTCAACTTCCCGTCTATCTTACGGTCCTCTCTGTGCCATCAAATCAACTTGGCATGCTCTTCGTTTCGGAACAGACGTTTCAACCGTGGTATGATAGGAGCATACCACATCACCTTGCCAGGAACCCTCTTCCTGGGGGGCTCGCCGTCAACATCACCAGGGACATCTCGTCTGATCTTATACCATAATGCACCGCATAACGGGCATACGTTCAAATTCTCGTACGCACCGTGGTAGAGGATGTAGTCATTAGGGAATGCATGTATCTTTTGCACCTTCGATCCTAGAGGGCATACGGCCTTCTTTGTTGCGTACGTATTGTCAGGCAATTCGTTATGTTTGGAAGCTTATTCTTTAATATTTTCAGTAGCTTCTCAAATCCTTTGTCAGGCACAACAATCTCTGCCTTCCACTGCAACAATTTCAGTACGGTACCAAGCTTTGTGTTGCCATCTTCGCACTTGGGGTACAACCCTTTTTTGGAATCCTCCAACATGCAATCGAACTTCAGCTTCTCCTTTTGACTTTCGCACTCTCTCCTTGCATCAACAATGACCCGGCGGAGATCATCATCGGGCACATCGTCTGGTTCCTCTTGATCTTCAGCAGCTTCCCCCGTTGCAGCATCACCGTATTTAGGGGGCACATAGTTGTCATAGTCCTCTTCTTCTTCGTTGTCTTCCATCATAACCCCTATTTCTCCGTGCTTGGTCCAAACATTATAGTGTGGCATGAAACCCTTATAAAGCAAGTGACTGTGAAGGATTTTCCGGTCAGAGTAAGACTTCGTATTCCCACATATAGGGCATGGACAATACATAAAACCATTCTCTTGTTTGACTCAGCCACTTCGAGAAAATTATGCACGCCCTTAACGTACTTGGAGGTGTGTCTGTCACCGTACATCCATTGTCGGTTCATCTGCGTGCATCATATACAGTTAAGTGGGTCAAAAACCATTACAGAACATCATGGATAGATAAGTGACCAAATTAATAGAAGTTCATCATCACATTAAAACCAAAGTACATACATAGTTCTCATTGAACAACATATAGCTCTCCAGAGCATCTAATTAAACCATACATTGAAACTATGTAAAACATTTCAATGCAACAACAAATGCGATCATAATCGCAACCAAGGTAACAATTGATCCAACGGCATAATGATACCAAGCCTCGGTATGAATGGCATATTTTCCAATCTTCAAAGGCATTGCATCCGTCTTGATCTTGTGATCATCGAGGACATCCGCAACATGCAACTCCAATATCATCTTCTCGTCCTCAATTTTTTTATTTTTTCCTTCAAGTAATTGCTTTCTTCTTCAACTAAATTTAACCTCTCGACAATAGGGTCAGTTGGAATTTCCGATTCACATACCTCCTATATAAATAAAATCTATGTCATGTTGGTCGGCATAATTGTCATAAACAATAAATGAACCAAATAGTTATAAAAGATAATATATACCACATCCGAGTCATAGACAGGATGAGGGCCAACGGGGGCGGATACCAAAACCTTCGCACTATATAATAACAAGCAATAATATAAGTAAGAAAATTAGAAAAATATCTATCTAATCAGACAAGTAAGAATTTTTTCTTTCAGAAAGATAAGAACAGGAGGCTCACCACGGTGATGCCGGCGACGAGATCGGCGCGGGCGATCGACGGCGGTGAAGACGGGGATGGGACGTGATGGACCGCTAAACCTCGACCAATCTCGAGGAAAATGGAGTTTGGTGGTCGAGCTTCGAGAGGAGAAAGCTTAACTAGTGTGGCTCGGGCATTTCAGCGAACACCTCATGTGCATAGGAGGTGAGCTAGAGCACCACAAAGCTCTCCCCTCGCCGGCCAGAAAAACAGAGCAGTGTGGAGTGCTCTACTCGCCGGCGATGGGGTATATATAGGCACCTCATTGGTCCCGGTTCATGGCTGGAACCGGGACTAAAGGCCCCCCTTCTGTCCCGGTTCCAGCCACGAACCAGGACCAATGACTGTAGGCCAGGAGCGAGGACCATTGGTCCCGGTTCGTGCTTGGAACCGGGACAAATGGGTTCAGACTAACCGGGACCAAAGCCCCACGAGGCCCGACCGGCCCGGGACGTTTGCCCCCCATGGGTCCCGATTCGTGACTGAACGGGGACTAATGGGTTGGCCAGGCCCGAACCAAAGCCCTATTTTCTACTAGTGGGTGATAGTGAAGATGTTGATGAAGATTGACCCTCCCTTGATGAGAGGATCATTGGTGATGACGATGGCATCGATTTCCCCCTCCCGGAGGGAAGTTTCCCCGACAGAACAGCTCCGCTTGAGCCCTAGATTGCTTCTACCTAGGTTCCGCCTCGAGGCGGCGGCGCTTCATCCCAAGAGCTCTCTCCTATTTTTTCTCCATGTCAAAAGACATCATATAGCAGAAGAGGGGGACCGGAGACCTACCAGGGGGCCACAAGCTCTGGGGGTAGGGCGCGCCCCCCTTGCATGAGGCCACCTGGTCGGTCCCCCTCTGGTATTTCTTCGCCCATTATGTTTTATACATTTCAAAATAATTCTCCATTAATTTCCAGGACATTTGGAGTTGTGTAGAATAGGTCTCTCAGATTTGCTCCTTTCCGGTCCAGAATTCCAGCTGTTGGCATTCTCCCACTTCGTGTAAATTTTGTAAAATAATCGAGGAAAGGCATAAGTATTGAACCATAATGTGTAATAACAGCCCATAATGCAATAAAAATCAATATAAAAGCATGATGCAAAATGGACGTATAATTTATTCAAGGCCAGTATGTTGATTGCATGAGGAACATTTCCAGGCATTAGGTGGAGATTTCAAGTACCATAAAGAATGCCAGGAAATTAGTGGAATGTTCAACACATTTAAATCCACATGCTCAAAGATCCGGACCATGCGTTCAGAAGATTTTTAGCACATTGCAAATAACCTGCCAGATTCATTTGTTAACTATAAACGTGTCAAAAGAATGCTGCACTCCTGCAAAAGTATGCCTAAAAGAGAGAAGGTACCAAAAAGTTACTCCACTCGCCATTCAATGCAACCTGGGGAGAAGTATAACAAAAATACATCCGGATCCGGCTTCTTGGAAGTGAGGATATCAAGACCTTTGAATCATTCAATGCAAGTCAACTTCATGTTGAGAAACACCAAATGGGTTGTGTAAACCCAATGGATGGGCAATCTCTGCCAATACAGGTCATAATGCACACAATGACTCGGAAATCGGAATACCTAACTCAACCGATTGGGAATCATGAGCAGTCGTCATGCAAATGATATTTAAATCAGCTATATGTTGATATAAAAATTTAGGAGAAACATATAACCAGAAGTGTACAATCGTCGACATAGATTTCTCAATTAGATTCCACAAAACTTTGGAATGATTCAGATCCAAATACCATGGCTATGGAAAAGTGTGAATAACACTGGGACTAAACTCAAGCAAAGTGTGAACAACGCCTGCTAGAAGATTCGACGAGCCTCATATTCCTGTAACAGCCCTTTCTCAACAATGTAGTCCAATAGCTCACCATTCTTGAAATATTCCATCACGACAAATACATCCCTAGGTGTCTCCACCTCATAAACCCGGATGATAGGATGGTGAATGAAGTCAATGAACAACACCAATATCTTGATTTCTCTATTTGCTGGAAATAAGATATGAGAAAACAATAGAAGTAAAGTGTTAGAGATTGAGTCTATGAAGAAATTGGAGATGTAAATTCTACTAACTCATAGAAACGACACAAGGTGAACTTTCTTCTTAACCAAAGACGAATGTATTCTAACCTAATATACATTATCTCGACTAATTGATTAATCGGAAATCGGGAACACACCCACAAGTCTGACCAGCAGCCTGAAAGCAGATAACTTGAAATTCTTAGCAAGCAAGTTAAATGTATCCTACACTATTGTGCAAGGAGAAGGAGGCATACCTTTCTGTTCCATTTCAATAGTTTTATTTTATGACGGGTCAAAATATTTATAGCAACTTTGTGTCATGTAAGCTTATGCTCTGCAATCATCACTTTTCCAAATGTGCCTACATCTAGTGTTTTGCCCAGATTGTAGCTCTTCAATGCTTCAAAATGTCCACCCCCTCTGGTGTTCCCATCCGTTTTCACTATGCCCAAAAAACGGAGATACTATATGTAATTTAGTAAACAGATTTATAGTTCAGACACAAGTTGATCGAAACTGGTGAAACATGACTTACACTGGATATCCGTCATGAATAACATGAAATGTTTACAGCATGTCACTTCTCAAATACCGGCCTTGAGGGTGAAATGAGTGGGCTGGGCATAAATGACCACTATGGGACATCACAGGCGAGGGCAAGTGTGGTTCAATTAGAGGTCAACGAAATGTAGTTCCCTTCTCAAATAGGGAGTGGCATAGCATATTCAATTGCTGAAGTTTGGTTCGGTGAGATGATCGGCAATCAACATCTACTATCTTGTACGGATCGAGTAGGATCATAATATATTACCATAAAAATGCACACAGCACAAATCACTATAGGCCTTTTCAGATATGTAATGTATCAGGTCTGGCAACAATGGTTGGGATGACAACCACCGATAATTCTAGCTCCTACATTGGATGCCCGGCCCTGGTGCGAAGACACATATGACACATAAAGTTCTAGGTAATGGGTTAACACTAAAGGTATTCTTGAAAAGGTTCACAGATTCATACGGGGATCTGTAGAAAAGATCTCCATTGGAGGGAAGAAACAAGAAGGGAGGGCACCCAAAAAAATCCCCACAACCCCAAGTAGAGCAGCACACAAACTGGACTCATAAATTTCTCACTCGAGCCAAATATAGAATGGACAAGCAGCACTCCCGCATAACTAAAATTTAAGAGCACGCGCGAACCGACCCAGCTCTCTACCAAGCCACGCAAGCAACAACGACGCAGAAATGCTAAACTCCGGCATGAATTGCAGGATGAATGAGCAGTGTTATTGCCTTAATTACCTGACCAAATCCCGTGGTTGATCAACCGCCCGGACACAGGTTTTGGGGGTGCTCTACCTTCGGCGGTGGGAGGTAAGGTGTGCTTTAGGCTTTAGATGAGATAGAGCTGCTTAGATGGGGGCGGCGTAACCGGGGAAAGAGAAAGGCGAGCATTAGTGTCAGCATTGCGCTTACCTAAGTGAGCATGTTGTTTTCCTCTTTCTCCTCTGTCATTTCCCGTCCCCCGCCCATTTTTCTCTCCTTCCTTTTGCAATGCTTTGCATGTGTCGATCGATTCCTCCGTCCGTTGCTGGTTCATTTGGACGGTATAGGAATAGGATAGATAGCACGCTGTTTGGTTGCCAGTAACGAGGCGCCAATGCAAAGTATGCATGTCGTGCGGCCGGCATTGGAGGTGGGTGGGATTAACTGGAACGCCGTTGTTTCGTGCGTGAAGAGGGCGTGGCTATACTGGGTGCATGAGCATGTTGGACAGTTTTCTCAGAATTTGTTTTGTTATTTCATAGTAACACAATGCCAACTAAAAAATCAGCAAAAAAACTCAAAAAAATCACAACCTCTGCACCGTTCACGATCTTGATGGCTACTTATTAATTTTCTAGTGTCACACCTAGAATGGGAAACGTTTCCCTATGATCAACGGTAAAAACTTCAGTGTGTCGCATCACACCACATTATACCTACCAATGCCAGGGCACCAAATGTCCTTGCGGACCCATGCACATCCCTTCTTTCTCACCTTTGGTTTCCATTCCGTCTCCAGGGGCGGATTAAAGGGGAATGGGAAACGCTTCCCTTCAACCGACCGGCCAAAACCTCAGCGTGTCGTGTCACGTGACATTATACCTACCAATGCCAGGGCGCCATATTTCCTTGCGGGCCCACACACATCCCTTCTTTCTCTCCTTCCATTTCCATTCTGTTGCCGCAGATGGATTCAAAGGTAATGGTACACATTTCTCTATGACAGACCGACCAAAACTTTAGTTTGCCACGTCACGCCACGTTGTACTTACCAATGCCAGGGTGCCCGTACAGCGTGTCCATGTGCATCCTCTCGTCAATTGACCCTGTCCACAGCTAGATCACCGCCACGTATCCCATGGTGTTCACGATCATGGAGCAGGGGAGATACCACAAAAATTCATGGTTGGTGGAGTAGTTTAGAAAAACACTCTTCTACTATGGTGGCATGTTCAACTAGATGCAGGCTACGTCGGTGATCCATGCTAGCACAACAGGAAACGGAGCTAGAGCGAACGCGGACATCCAGAGGCAGATCTTCGACGTCATGTGTCGATAACGTAGCACCAGCTCGGAGCACCGCATGATGCTCGCATGCATGCAGCGTCAGCTCTGGCGCATGATTATCAAACATGTGCCACTAAGGCTAAAAGAGGCCCATCAGGTGGGCAAGCTACTCTATGTATTCTCTGGTGCAAGGTCTCACATCTAGGAGACCGGCTGATGCCTCCCACTCACATAATTAGAGGATATATAGACAACATATCGTGCAAAAGGTAAGTCGGGTTGGGTGAACATGGAACTTGAGCCAAGAGTAGTATACCTTGGCCAAGTGCCATCCATGTATCCCAAACTCAAGTAAAGTTTACCTGTGTTTCATTGACATATCGACTCCAGTGGCAGGTAGTGTATTCGGAAGGCTCTTGCTAAACTTTGTACCAAAAAGCGAATTATCCTATCTAGGACTCCGTTCCAGAACAACTTTGCAGAACTTCGTACCATCATGCGCCTGTTACTTTCGCCTAATGATGAAGACATGGTCTTGTTGAATCCTTTGACACTAGACAAACGTGACATGAGGTGGTCGAGGGTCGAGAAATAGGGTAGAGGGTCGTGGATCGTCCAAGTGGTCGAAGGTCGAGGATCGCCAAGGGGTCGAGAGGTTGCCTAGTGGCAAAGTATTGAAGAAATCCATGGCTTCATCATTAGCCGGAAGTAACCGGGCATGATGGTACGAAGTTGTGCAAAGTTATTCTGGAACGGAGTCCCAGATAGGATAATTCGCTTTTTTGTATGAATTTCAGCAAAGGCCTTCCAAATAGTGATATTCGGAAGGCTCTTGCTGAACTTTGTACCAAAAAGCGAATTATCCTATCTGGGACTCCGTTCCAGAACAACTTTGCATAACTTCATACCATCATGCACCTGTTACTTTCGCCTAATGATGAAGACATGGTTTTGTTGAATCCTTTGACACTAGACAAACGTGACATGAGGGGGTCGATGATCGTGAAATATGGTAGAGGGTCGTGGATCGTCCGAGGGGTCGAGAGGTTGCCTAGTGTCAAAGTATTGAAGAAATCCATGGCTTCATCATTAGATGGAAGTAACCGGGGCATGATGGTACAAAGTTGTGCAAAGTTATTCTGGAACGGAGTCCCGGATAGGTTAATTCTTCTTTTTGTATGAATTGCACAAAGGCCTTCCAAATAGCGATATTCGGAAGGCTCTTGCTAAACTTTGTACGAAAAAGCGAATTATCCTATCTCGGACTTCGTTCTAGAACAACTTCGCAGAACTTCGTACCATCATGTGCCTATTACTTTCGCCTAATGATGAAGACATGGTTTTGTTGAATCCTTTGACACAAGACAAATGTGACATGAGGGGGTTGAGGGTCGGTAAATAGGGTAGAGGGTCGTTGATCGTCCGAGCGGTCGAGGGTCAAGGATCGCCGATGGGTCGAGGGTCGAGATTTATCAAGAATGCCCCCATTATGGATGTGCACAAGTTGATCCAAACCCTAGAAGCGTTGCCGAGGCCACCCAAATTTACCAAGTTAACAGAGTGTTGTCGTCAAAGCCACCTCGAACCCTAGAACCGCTGCCGAGGCCACCCCAAACCCTAGAGAAGCGTCTAGGCCACTAATATGATTCCTTTTTGTGATTAGCCAGCTAGATCTATGTGTGCCACTAATATATCCATCTGTCATGTTTGTGTAATATTTTCCATGTTGTAATATTTGCAGAAACTATGGAGCACGGCCGAGACGAGGAAGCAGAACAGGTGTTGGGGGACATAATCGCAGCCGGAGGTGATGTCATGTCATATCTCAATGACACCGATGGTCTGGAAGGAGAGGGTGAAGCAGGCTACGGTTATCGAACAATGGAGGAGGAAGGACATGATATGATGGCTCTGGTGACCGAATGCTGGTGGAAGAAGGAGACCATGATGACGTCTCCGGTGACCGAACAGAGTCCGGCAAGGTATATATATTAATTAAGCCTATGCTGACTAGCTAATTGATGCATTCATTGTTTTGGTATGTACACATATTAACTCTCGTCTTTCTTCTTTTCTAGCCCACCGGATCGAGCAAAACTTCGGTAACGAGACGAGACCTGAAGAAGAAGTTGCACTAGGATGAAAGGTTCACGATCACAGCAATCACGCGCGATGGCCAACCGATTGAACCCACTCGGACCAAGGAAGCATTTTCTGCTCAGTGCGGGGTTCTTGTTAGGGACATGATGCTGATCAGCATCCACCAATGGTATAAGCCTAAGAACAAAGACATTGAGGTGTCTTATGTCAACGATAGGCAGAAAGATGATCTTTGGACCGCGCTGAAGGAAAATTTCACCCTACCGCCAAAGGAGGATCCGGAGAAGCCAGTTATAGAGCCATTGGTCAAGGCTCATGCTCTTAAAAAGATGGCAGATCTGTTCAGGAGGTGGAAGAATGAGTTGAAAACATCGTTTGTTGACAAAGAAAAGACTCCAGAATTCACAGGCCGATCTGAGAAGATCAAAGATCACTGGGATGCATTTGTGGCCCACAAGACATCGGAGAAGAGCAAGAAGATGTCAGCGACAAACAAGAAAAATGCTGCAAAGAAGGAGCTTCACCATCACACAGGGTCAGGTGGCTACCTCAAATCCCGACCGTCGTGGGATAAGGCTGAGAATGACCTGCTTCATAAAGGGGTTGAACCAGAGACATTTGACTGGCCAGACCATTCAAGGACTTGGTTCTTCGGGATTGGGGGAACCTTTTACCCTGAAATAGGGAAGTGTCGTTGGACGAACCATCAACTGAATATACCCGTCAAGAATCTTCAGGACTATATCGCCGCAGAGAAGGAAGGGACGTTCATTCCCTACAGAGAGAATGACGAGCTCACACTGGCCCTCGGAAATCCTGAGCACCCTCTACGGACACGAGGCACGCCAGGCTCCGTTTTGTGGAAGGCTGGGTTTCCCGATGCAGGCGGTTACAAAGGCCGGGGGAGGTAGAGGAAAGTGGAGCAGACCGAACTGCAGAAGTTGCACGCAAGGGTACAAGCGCTAGAGGAACGAGAAGCAGTTCACAGCCAGCTACCTGCCGAAGCTACCCCGCCATCTCAGCGGAGAAGAAGCGTGGCTTCCACCGAGCTGCTTCAGGAGCCTATCTTCACGGCTCCTGCTAGCTACCGCGTGGATGCTATCACAGGGTCTCAACGCTGCCACCTTATGACGCAATGGCAGAACTTCAAAGTCAAGGCGGTTGTCGGCTCTGTTGCACCTCCTGAACCCGGCGCAACTTTTCACTACCGTCCAATTCTAGAAGGATATGCTGCTGTGATGGTCCATGAAATAACGGATGGATTTAAGGTGCTCGAGCTTGACCACCCTACCGGTGAAGGGGAGACTCGGCTGGGTTGTGCTCTGAAGACTCGATCTCTATGGCGGAAGGATCTCATCAACCTTCCGAACTGGACGCCTCCCGCCTCCTCCTCCTCCTCCGGCGGTTCAGGGCACTCCGCCTCCTCCCCAGCCTCCTCCTCCTGTGAGTGATCAGGGCACTCCGCCTCCTTCTTTGGCACGTGGCGGCGCTCCGCCTCCTTCTCCGCCTACGCCGGCGCGCCCGAGCAGCCCACCTCCTTCTCCGCCTCGCCAGCAAGGTAGGAAGAGAGTTGTCGCCGCTTCGGCTGCTCCGACGCGTCATACTCCTTCTCCGCCTCATAAGCACGGAAAGAAGACAGCTGCAGCCGCTCCGTCTGCTCTGGCGTCTAGCAGTACAGCTAGAGGCAGGAGGCAGTATAGATTCGTTCCATCTCTAAAGCATCTAGAAAAGTTACCATACGAGATGACCGAGAAGGAAAACGCGGAGCCCAAGTGAGGGAGTTCTTTGAAATGCAAAGACCTAAGAATCATCCACCTCCGGAGGAGAAGATAGATCCGGTGAAAGCATAGCGCACCATGAATGCCCTCAAGAAACCACCACCGTCTCCGCTCAAAAACAACTATGAGCGCATTATTGAAAGGTCAGATATCGAAGCGGAGCGGTCGGGAATTACTATCAGTGATCGAAGGTTAGCAGAACAACGAGCTGGGAAAAACATTGCCCAGCTAGGCGAACAGGCGAACCAATCGTGCCCCCCGCTGAAGGTGTCTACCGATATTGTCGCTAATCATCCGGATATTTTGCCCGGTACCAATCTTGGAGATTACCTGCACATTATGATACAATGGAGGTGGATGAACACAAATACCATTACGGGAAGCCTCTCGTCATTATGGAACTCGTCTAACAACGATGATGCAAAGATTCCATGATTGGTACATGAAAACCTACAGAGATTCTGGGGGGAAGGATACTTTGACGCTGAGAGTTAAAGAGGAGCATGACCTCGTTGGAATTGAACTGTTGACTGTTCCATTTGAGGAGTTCTTCCAATTTTTCAATCAAAAGGCCCTCGATAAATTAACGGCCACTTGCTACTGTCTGTAAGTACTACTTCTGTCATTAAGTCTCTATATATAGCTCATCTCTTTCATTGCATGTATATATAATTATCCTCACTATATTATGCAGATTGAAGATCTCGAATGCAGAAAAGAAGAAATCTATGATATTGCGTTCTAACACAAATCTCATAGATGAATTTACGGTTAAATTTCATGCCAAAGACACTGAGGCCAACTTGCTCAAATCGTTGCTAATAAAGATAAAATACTCTTTCCTTACAACTTCAAGTGAGTGTTACTGTCTTGCGCATATTCGGTTTCCATTATTACTCGAGGTTGTAGTAATGTAATTGATGAGTTATGCATGCGTGCGCAGGTTCCAATATATTCTCCTAGAGATTAAGTTTGAGTAGGGACTAGTAACCGTCTTAGACTCGAGATGAAAAGATCCTGAGGACTATGCGGACATGACTAAAATGCTCAAGAAGTAAGTTCAATCGATCATTATCGCACCATATCAGCAACTTTGTTCATTTCCTGATATCAAGAAATTGTTTTCTTTGTCTCGTAGGGTTTGGAAAGTATTCACCGCACAAGCTCCGGGACTGCCGGGGGAGCTGCGATTTAAATACTCGAAAGTAAGTACTACTAGCTCACTAGTTCCGCGCATCTCCCGTTGATTCTAGCAACTTTCATCAATGCCATTTATAATGCTCCATTATTAGTTTGACTGACCTCTATTTCTCGTAAAGTGCTTGTGGCAGGAACCCGGGAATGATTACTGTGGATACTACGTGTGCGAGTTCATCTACAACACGACTTGCAAAAATAAGCGGGGCTACTCTAAAAGACAATTTGAAGTGCGTAGGAAATAATATTCACAATTTCATTTTATTACACCATCATTTCTGTTGAGTATCATTCATATATATGTATTAACCCCCTTCTTCAAATTAGACGTGGCAGACGCGGGATGAACTCCTACCACAAGATCGCATGAAAGCAATTCAAGAGGAATTGCCGGGATTCTTTCTTGATCACGTCATCAATAAAGCCGGAGTATACCATGTGGAAGTTGAGTACAGGTATAAGGGGATTGTAAGAGATCTTATATTGTATATATGTATCCAGTAGCGTCGGATAGATATACGAAAACTTGTTGTTCGACCAATCTCTCGGAGAAGGAGAGGTCGATATCACTTCTCTCGGTATGCATATGTTCATGACGATCTTCTGTACTTAATGGTTTCATCTATATACTTACTAGCTAGCATGTCGATGAAGGAAATATGCCCTAGAGGCAATAATAAAGTTATTATTTATTTCCTTATATCATTATAAAGGTTTATTATTCATGCTAGAATTGTATTAACCGGAAACATAATACATGTGTGAATACATAGAAAAACAGAGTGTCACTAGTATGCCTCTACTAGACTAGCTCGTTAATCAAAGATGGTTATGTTTCCTAACCATGAATAAAGAGTTGTTATTTGATTAACGAGGTCACATCATTATTTGAATGATCTGATTGACATGACCCATTATATTAGCTTAGCACCCGATCGTTTAGTATGTTGCTATTGCTTTATCCATGACTTATAGATGTTCCTATGACTATGAGATTATGCAACTCCCGTTTGCCGGAGGAACACTTTGGGTGCTACCAAACGTCACAACATAACTGGGTGATTATAAAGGAGTACTACAGGTGTCACCAAAGGTAGATGTTGGGTTGGCGTATTTCGAGATTAGGATTTGTCACTCCAATTGTGGGAGAGGTATCTCTGGGCCCTCTCGGTAATGCACATCACTTAAGCCTTGCAAGCATTGCAACTAATGAGTTAGTTGCGGGATGATGTATTACGGAACGAGTAAAGAGACTTGCCGGTAACGAGATTGAACTAGGTATTGGATACCGACGATCGAATCTCGGGCAAGTAACATACCGATGACAAAGGAAACGATGTATGTTGCTATGCGGTCTGACCGATAAAGATCTTCGTAGAATATGTAGGAGCCAATATGGGCATCCAGGTCCCGCTATTGGTTATTGACCGGAGATGTGTCTCGGTCATGTCTACATTGTTCTCGAACCGTAGGGACCGCACGCTTAAGGTTACGATGACAGTTATTATGAGTTTATGAGTTTTGATGTACCGAAGGAGTTCGGAGTCCTGGATGAGATCGGGGACATGACGAGGAGTCTCGAAATGGTCGAGACGTAAAGATCGATATATTGGACGACTATATTCGGACTTCGGAAAGGTTCCGAGTGGTTCGGGTATTTATCGGAGTACCGGAGAGTTACGGGAATTCGTAACGGGCCTCATTGGGCCATACGGGAAAAGGAGAGAAAGCGCCAAAAGGTGGCCGCGCCCCTCCCCTTGCTCTAGTCCGAATTGGACTAGGGAAAGGGAGCGCCCCCTTCCTTCCTTCTCCTTCTCTCTTCCCTTTCCTTCTCTCATACTTCCCCTGCATGGAAGGATTCCTAGTTGGACTAGGAAAAGGGGAATCCTACTCCCGGTGGGAGTAGGACTCCCCTTGGCGCGCCAAACCTAGGGCGGGCCTCCTCCCTCCCTTGCTCCTTTATATACGGGGGCAGGGGCACCCCATAGACACACAAGTTGATCCTTGAGATCGTTCCTTAGCCGTGTGCGGTGCCCCCCTCCACCATATTCCACCTCGGTCATATTGTCGCAGTGCTTAGGCGAAGCCCTACGTCGGTAACACATCAAGATCGTCACCACGCCGTCGTGCTGACGAAACTCTTCCCCGAGAGCTTTGCTGGATCGGAGCCCGGAGAACGTCATCGTGCTGTACGTGTGTCAAGAACTCGGAGGCGCCGGAGTAACGGCGCTGGGATCGGTCGGATCGTGAGGAGGACGTACGACTACTTCCTCTATGTTGTGTCAACGCTTCCGCTTCGGTCTACGAGGGTACGTAGACAACACTCTCCCCTCTCGTTGCTATGCATCACCATGATCTTGCGTCTGCGTAGGAAATTTTTTTAAATTACTACGTTCCCCAACAGTGGCATCCGAGCCTAGGTTTTTATGGTTTGATGTTATTTGCACGAGTAGAACACAAGTGAGTTGTGGACGATACAAGTCATACTGCCTACCAGCATGTCATACTTTGGTTCAGCGGTATTGTTGGATGAGACGACCCGGACCAACCTTACGCGTACGCTTACGCGAGACCGGTTCCCTCGACGTGCTTTGCACACAGATGGCTTGCGGGAGACTGTCTCACCAACTTTAGTTGAACCGAGTATGGCTACGCCCGGTCCTTGAGAAGGTTAAAACGGAGTCTATTTGACAAACTATCGTTGTGGTTTTGATGCGTAGGTGAGATTGGTTCTTGCTTCAGCCCGTAGCAGCCACGTAAAATTTGCAACAAACAAAGTAGAGGACGTCTAACTTGTTTTTGCAGGGCATGTTGTGATGTGATATGGTCAAGACATGATGCTAAATTTTATTGTATGAGATGATCATGTTTTGTAACCGAGTTATCGGCAACCGGCAGGAGCCGTATGGTTGTCGCTTTATTGTATGCAATGCAATCGCCCTATAATGCTTTACTTTATCACTAAGCGGTAGCGATAGTCGTAGAAGCATAAGATTGGCGAGACGACAACGATGCTACGATGGAGATCAAGGTGTCGCGCCGGTGACGATGCTGATCATGACGGTGCTTCGAAGATGGAGATCACAAGCACGAGATGATGATGGCCATATCATATCACTTATATTGATTGCATGTGATGTTTATCTTTTATGCATCTTATCTTGCTTTGATTGACGGTAGCATTATAAGATGATCTCTCACTAATTATCAAGAAGTGTTCTCCCTGAGTATGCACCGTTGCGAAAGTTCTTCGTGCTGAGACACCACGTGATGATCGGGTGTGATAGGCTCTACGTTCAAATACAACGGGTGCAAAACAGTTGCACACGCGGAATACTCAGGTTATACTCGACGAGTTATGCATATAGGATATGACCTCGGAACACGGAGACCGAAAGGTCGAGCGTGAATCATATAGTAGATATGATCAACATAATGATGTTCACCATTGAAACTACTCCATCTCACGTGATGATCGGACATGGTTTAGTTGATTTAGATCACGTGATCACTTAGAGGATTAGAGAGATGTCTATCTAAGTGGGAGTTCTTAAGTAATATGATTAATTGAACTTAAATTTATCATGAACTTAGTCCTGGTAGTATTAGCATATCTATGTTGTAGATCAATAGCTCGCGTTGTTGCTTCCCTATGTTTATTTTGATATGTTCCTAGAGAAAATTGTGTTGAAAGATGTTAGTAGCAATGATGCGGATTGGATCCGTGATCTAAGGTTTATCCTCATTGCTGCACAGAAGAATTATGTCCTTGATGCACCGCTAGGTGACAGACCTATTGCAGGACCAGATGCAGACGTTATGAACGTTTTGCTAGCTCAATATGATGACTACTTAATAGTTTAGTGCACCATGCTTAACGGCTTAGAATCGGGAATTCAAAGACGTTTTGAATGTCATGGACCATATGAGATGTTCCAGGAGTTGAAGTTAATATTTCAAGCAAATACCCGAGTTGAGAGATATGAAGTCTCCAACAAGTTCTATAGCTAAAAGATGGAGGAGAATCGCTCAACTAGTGAGCATGTGCTCAGATTGTCTGGGTACTACAATCGCTTGAATCAAGTGGGAGTTAATCTTCCAGATAAGATAGTGATTGACAGAATTCTCTAGTCACCATCACCAAGTTAGTAGAACTTCGTGATGAACTATAATATGCAAGGGATAACGGAAAATATTCCCAAGCTCTTCGCGATGCTAAAATCGACGAAGGTAGAAATCAAAGAAAAACATCAAGTGTTGATGGTTGACAAGATCACTAGTTTCAAGAAAAGGGCAAAAGGAAAGAAGGGGAACTTCAAGAAGAACGGCAAGCAAGTTGCTGCTCAAGTGAAAAAGCCCAAGTCTGGTCCTAAGCCTGAGACTAAGTACTTCTACTGCAAAGGGACTGGTCACTGGAAGCGGAACTACCCCAAGTGATTGGCGGATAAGAAGGATGGCAAAGTGAACATAAGTATATTTGATATACATGTTATTGATGTGTACTTTACTAGTGTTCATAGCAACCCCTCAGTATTTGGTACTAGTTCAAGTTGCTAAGATTAGTAACTCGAAACGGGAGTTGCAGAAGGAACAAAGACTAGTTAAAGGGCAAGGTGACGATGTGTGTTGGAAGTGGTTCCAAGATTGATATGATCATCATCACACACTCCCTATACTTTAGGGATTAGTGTTGAAACTAAATAAGTGTTATTTGGTGTTTGCGTTGAGCATGAATATGATTTGATCATGTCAATTGCAATACAGTTATTCATTTAAGTTAGAGAACAATTGTTGTCCTTTTTACATGAATAAAACCTTCTATGGTCATACACACCAATAAAAATAGTTCATTGGATCTCGATCGTAGTGATACACATATTCATAATATTGAAACCAAAAGATGCGAAGTTAATAATGATAGTGTAACCTATTTGTGGCACTGCCGTTTAGGTCATATTGGTGTAAAGCGCATGAAGAAACTCCATGCTGATGGGATTTTGGAATCACTTGATTATGAATCACTTGATGCTTGCGAACCATGCCTCTTGGGCAAGATGACTAAAACGCCGTTCTCCGGAACAATGGAGCAAGCAACAGATTTGTTGGAAATCATACATACTGATGTATATGGTCCGATGAATATTAAGGCTCGCGACAAGTATCATTATTTTCTAACCTTCACAGATGATTTGAGCAGATATGGGTATATCTACTTGATGAAACATAAGTCTGAAACGTTTGAAAAGTTCAAAGAATTTTAGAGTGAAGTGGAAAATCATCGTGACAAGAAAATAAGGTTTCTACGATCTGATCGCGGAGACGAATATTTGAGTTACGAGTTTGGTCTTCAGTTAAAACAATGTGAAATAGTTTCACTACTCACGCCACCTGGAACACCACAGCATAATGGTGCGTCCGAACGTCATAACCGTACTTTATTGGATATAGTACAATCTATGATGTCTCTTACTGATCTACCACTATCGTTTTTGGGGTTATGCATTAAAGACAGCTGCATTCACGTTAAAAAGGGCACCATCTAAGTCCGTTGAGACGACACAATCTGAACTATGGTTTGGCAAGAAACCAAAGTTGTCGTTTCTTAAAGTTTGGGGTTGCGATGCTTATGTGAAAAAAGTTTCAACATGATAAGCTCAAACCCAAATCGGAGAAATATGTCTTCATAGGATACCCAAAGAGTCAGTTGGGTACACCTTCTATCACAGATCCAAAGGCAAGACATTCGTTGCTAAGAATGGATCCTTTCTAGAAAAGGAGTTTCTCTTGAAAGAAGTGAGTGGGAGGAAAGTAGAAAACTTGATAAGGTAATTGTACCTTCTCCCTTATTGGAAAGGAGTTCATCACAGAAATCTGTTCTTGTGAGTACTACACCAATTAGTGAGGAAGCTAATGATGATGATCATGTAACTTCAGATCAAGTTACTACCGAATCTCGTAAGTAAACCAGAGTGAGATCCGCACCAGAGTGGTACGGTAATCCTATTCTGGAAGTCATGTTACTAGACCATGATGAACTTGCGAACTATGAGGAAGCGATAATGAGCCCAGATTCCGCGAAATGGTTTGAGGCCATGAAATCTGAGATGGGATCCATGTATGAGAACAAAGTATGGACTTTGGTTGACTTGCCCGATGATCGGCAAGCAATTGAGAATAAATGGATCTTCAAGAGGAAGATGGACGCTGATAGTATTATTACTATCTACAAAGCTAGAATTGTCGCAAAAGGTTTTCGACAAGTTCAAGGTGTTGACTACGATAAGAGTTTCTCACTCGTATCTATGCTTAAGTCTGTCTGAATCATGTTAGCAATTGCCGCATTTATGAAATCTGGCAAATGGATAAACAAAACTGCATTCCTTAATGGATTTATTAAAGAAGAGTTGTATATGATGCAACTAGAAAGTTTTGTCGATCCTAAAGGTGTTAACAAAATATGCAAGCTCCAGCGATTCATCTATGGATTGGTGCAAGCATCTCAGAGTTGGAATACACGCTTTGATAAGTTGATCAAAGCATATAGTTTTATACAGACTTGCGGTGAAGCCTGTATTTACAAGAAAGTGAGTGGGAGCACTACAGCATTTCTGATAAGTATATGTAAATGACATATTGTTGATCGGAAATAATGTAGAATTATTCTGCAAAGCATAAAGGAGTGTTTGAAAGGAGTTTTTCGAAGAAGGACCTCGATGAAGCTGCTTACATATTGAGTATCAAGATCTATAGAGATAGATCAAGACACTTGATAAGTTTTTTCAATGAGTTCATACCTTGACAAGATTTTGAATTAGTTCAAAATGGAACAGTCAAAGAAAGAGTTCTTTCCTGTGTTACAAGGTATGAAGTTGAGTAAAGACTCAAAACTCGACCACGGCAGAAGATAGAAAGAGAATGAAAGTCATTCCCTATGCCTTGGACATAGGTTCTATAAAGTATGCCATACTGTGTACCAGATCTATTGTATACCCTACACTGAGTTTGGCAAGGGAATACAATAGTGATCTAGGAGTAGATCACTGGACAGCGGTCAAAATTATCCTTAGTGGAATAAGGATATGTTTCTCGATTATGGACGTGACAGAAAGGTTCGCCGTAAAGGGTTACGTCGATGCAAGTTTTGACACTGATCTGGATGACTCTAAGTCTCGATCTAGATACATATTGAAAGTGGGAGCAATTAGCTAGAGTAGCTCTGTGCGGAGTATTGTAGACATAGAATTCGCAAAATACTTACGGATCTGTATGTGACAGACCCGTTGACTAAAATTATCTCACAAGCAAAACATGATCACACCTTAGTACTCTTTGGGTGTTAATCACATAGCGATGTGAACTAGATTACTGACTCTAGTAAACCCTTTGGGTGTTGGTCACATATCGATGTGAACTATGGGTGTTAATCACATGGTGATGTGAACTATTGCTGGTAAATCACATGGCGATGTGAACTAGATTATTGACTCTAGTGCAAGTGGGAGACTGAAGGAAATATGCCCTAGAGGCAATAATAAAGTTATTATTTATTTCCTTATATCATTATAAAGGTTTATTATTCATGCTAGAATTGTATTAACCGGAAACATAATACATGTGTGAATACATAGACAAACAGAGTGTCACTAGTATGCCTCTACTAGACTAGCTCGTTAATCAAAGATGGCTATGTTTCCTAACCATGAACAAAGAGTTGTTATTTGATTAACGAGGTCACATCATTATTTGAATGATCTGATTGACATGACCCATTATATTAGCTTACCACCCGATCGTTTAGTATGTTGCTATTGCTTTATCCATGACTTATACATGTTCCTATGACTATGAGATTATGCAACTCCCGTTTGTCGGAGGAACACTTTGGGTGCTACCAAACGTCACAACGTAACTGGGTGATTATAAAGGAGTACTACAGGTGTCACCAAAGGTAGATGTTGGGTTGGCGTATTTCGAGATTAGGATTTGTCACTCCAATTGTGGGAGAGGTATCTCTGGGCCCTCTCGGTAATGCACATCACTTAAGCCTTGCAAGCATTGCAACTAATGAGTTAGTTGCGGGATGATGTATTACGGAACGAGTAAAGAGACTTGCCGGTAACGAGATTGAACTAGGTATTGGATACCGACGATCGAATCTCGGGCAAGTAACATACCGATGACAAAGGGAACGACGTATGTTGTTATGCGATCTGACCGATAAAGATCTTCATAGAATATGTAGGAGCCAATATGGGCATCTAGGTCCCGCTATTGGTTATTGACCGGAGATGTGTCTCGGTCATGTCTACATTGTTCTCGAACCGTAGGGTCCGCACGCTTAAGGTTACGATGACAGTTATTATGAGTTTATGAGTTTTGATGTACCGAAGGAGTTCGGAGTCCGGGATGAGATCGGGGACATGACGAGGAGTCTCGAAATGGTCGAGACGTAAAGATCGATATATTGGACGACTATATTCGGACTTCGGAAAGGTTCTGAGTGGTTCGGGTATTTATCGGAGTACCGGAGAGTTACGGGAATTCGTAATGGGCCTCATTGGGCCATACGGGAAAAGGAGAGAAAGGGCAAAAAGGTGGCCGCGCCCCTCCCCTTGCTCTAGTCCGAATTGGACTAGGGAAAGGGAGCGCCCCCTTCCTTCCTTCTCCTTCTCTCTTCCCTTTCCTTCTCTCATACTTCCCCTACATGGAAGGATTCCTAGTTGGACTAGGAAAAGGGGAATCCTACTCCCGGTGGGAGTAGGACTCCCCTTGGCCGGCCTCCTCCCTCCCTTGCTCCTTTATATACGGGGGCAGGGGGCACCCCATAGACACACAAGTTGATCCTTGAGATCGTTCCTTAGCCGTGTGCGGTGCCCCCCTCCACCATATTCCACCTCGGTCATATTGTCGCAGTGCTTAGGCGAAGCCCTGCGTCGGTAACACATCAAGATCGTCACCACGCCGTCGTGCTGACGAAACTCTTCCCCGAGAGCTTTGCTGGGTCGGAGCCCGGAGAACGTCATCGTGCTGTACGTGTGTCAAGAACTCGGAGGCGCCGGAGTAACGGCGCTGGGATCGGTCGGATCGTGAGGAGGACGTACGACTACTTCCTCTATGTTGTGTCAACGCTTCCTCTTCGGTCTACGAGGGTACGTAGACAACACTCTCCCCTCTCGTTGCTATGCATCACCATGATCTTGCGTGTGCGTAGGAAATTTTTTGAAATTACTACGTTCCCCAACAGTCGAGTCCTCTCTATACGTATAGTACGTAGCGTCGACCAAGCACGGATATAAGAGATGACACTTCTCTAGCTAACACAATATATGAAACACCTAAATAACCCTACAAAACCCCCCAAAACCCCCAACCCCCCCCCCCCCTTTCAGTAAAAAAACAAAAAACCCAGCCCGTAAACTGCTGACGCGTGGACAACCGGGACAAAAAGGCCGCCCCTGCCTAGGCAAGGCCCATTTGACACGTGGAGCCCCATTTGTGACTAAAGGTTGTGGGCTTTAGTACCGACCCTTTAGTGCCGGTTCCCCAACCGGGACAAATGGACCTTTTTCTACTAGTGAATCAAAGCTCTAATGTTGCATTTTGCCAGCATCATTCGTACTTATTTTCATAAATTGAACAATTTGATGCTCTGCTATTGCTCCATATTCTATGATCAACTAATATTTCAAGTGAACCTCTTATATTTGGATTTCTGGTAAGCATATTCACTCTTATATCATATTCTATGTAGATTTATTCTTATGTGTGTTAGTATTATGTATATTACTACTCCCTCTGTCTCATAATATAAGAACGTTTTTGACACTAGTGTCAAAAACGTTCTTATATTATGGGACGGAGGGAGTACTTGATATCCACACATGTGATGGACATGGGACACCGGGTTATTTTGGTTTTGGGTCCGCCCCTGTGTGTGTGCTAGATCCTCCCACACAATCGCGTGTTTGCCTCTTGCCGATGCCACTCTGGGCACGGTTCGGGACGTGGTTCCGTTGCCAAGCACCCACATTGTCGAGGAAGACACACCGTTGCGTTGCTCTGCTCTGGACCATCTCCAGCACGCCAGCTGGTCTGCACATCCGATGCCTCTCTGATTGGGGGAAGACAGGGACGGGCCGCCGCCATTGCTGAACACACAGAATCCCAGATCGTCAAACAGCGCACACCCGTTGAGGCATCCGAACGTCGGCGCTATGCTCCCACGACCACCATCGGCGGCAATTAGAGGTGGGGAATCCGACTCAATCAAACAAGACTTCACCAGACTCCACCATTGGGACTAGCACATCAGCTTATCAGGTCAGCACCTCCGCGCTTACATTCGAGTAACATCGTTGAACTGTTTCTGTGTGGTCGGTCGTTCTGATTCTACCTTTCCGGTCACTTCCCAGTCCCTACTTTGCAGGCTGCAACATGTGTTCATCCGCTTCACATGCGTCAGACACTCTCGTGTCCAGGCTATCAGCTCCGTGTGTTCCCTCATGCCCACATGGATTTCATGGAGATGCTGTTTCACTTAGACAAAAGGTAGCAGATATCAGTTTACACTATACATCTGATTTTGATTACTAATATGCGTCTCTGAATTTCTCATGCATTTTCAGCAATGGAGATGCTCTTTCACTTGGACCTAAGGCAGCATAAATAATTTAGATTATACAGTGTGACTTTGAAAATTTTTGGCTTAAATAAGTGTTTCATTGCTATTTGCTAATATATGTCTCTGAATTTTGTAGCAGAGGGATTATTTTGCAAGCAGTCCATGCAGTCAACATGGCTACCCATTCATTATTTGTTTATGAGACACCATAACTTTTTTTAGAAATGGATGACACCCCATAACTGAATTAAGACTTTTTCTTACTGATTTGTTGGAGATTCTATGTGCAATTTTGGTGTTAAATGTAACTACTCGATGCTTTAGGAAAAGTCGTGTTTCGCAGCTGAAACACGGTTCAGTTAGTTTTACTTAGTTTTGTGATAATACTTACATATAATATATGCATGATTGTTGTTATTAAGTCAATTCCACGTGGTGTGAAAATATGCATTTGCAAACTTAAACAAAATCATTTTTTCGTTAGTGCAGTTCCAAGTTAATTGTTAGCTATGTCGATTCCAAGTTTCTAAATGAACTTTTTTTTATACATAATAAAAAAACTTCCACATTGACAAGGATGATATTTCCCCTAGAGTGCATAGGGATCAGGACTGGAATACATGTAGAAACATTAGTTTGAGCGTCAACTAATTTCAGATGGAGGAAGTAGGTCTTATACATATGGTTTATTTTGTGCTTTTAATTATTTCATTAGTTGTATCAACTCCAAGTTTCTAACCAAATTTTATTTTCTTTATAGATAACAGAAAACTTTCAATTGAGGAGAATGAGTTTTGATATGAAGTTCCAAGGATCAGGAGAAATTGTATCAACAAGACACATTTCACGAGTATTTGAACCACTTTGTTTAACTGGATTCTTAGTGTTGTTTCCTATGTATATGAGGCTTATGTGTGGGATTCATTTTGCGTCTGCAACAATCCAGGAGGCACCTAGAAAATACTTTTACTTATTTTACCATGTTGCTCAATATTCTACAATGTTTTGTCTCTAATTCGATGAATATAAATCTACGCATTTCAGGCCCGCAGCAACGCACGGGGTATCACCTTGTTTAGGAAGAGAACGACACCCATGAGCGGCGCCATGGCTGGCTCCCAACGCGAAACTTTCACTCAAAAACTCACCAGAGCCACCAGGAGACGCCCCGGTCATCACCACAATAAGGGAAAACGCATCCTCATTAGATCTGGGCACTATCGGAGCAGGCCAGAACTTCCCTTCCTTACATCCCTTACCTCCTACACGACCAAGAAGTGAATCCTTCACTCATGGAGCCTTACGGAAAGCCATCCGTGTAGGTGTAGCCCGCCATCCACTGTCGCTGTCGTGAAATCCTCAGACAAACTCATCATCGACATCGTAACATGTAGTCGCCGTCCTAAACAATCCATGAGACACTGCATTAACATGAGCAATGAGTGACCAGGGCACACGTGAGGAACAACTAGCCTCAGTAGGGGGGGGGGGAAGTCCAACGCCTGCACCAGTAGCCAACACACGCATGCGGCCATCTACTAGCCATCACTACCGGGAGGGGTGGGCATCGGACATAAAATCTGCCAATCAAGATCCATATAGGGGACCCCCATCATATCCGGCACCTCCAACCACCATGGGGTAGCCGTTACCCTAGGCCGCCAAGCACCCGCCTCCTTTGGCTCCCCGCGACCTGCTCCACGACCGCCGCGGAAACCTAGAACACCCGTCCACCACGCGCCCGCGGGGAAGATCGTCACCGCCAATGCGGTGTCACCGGGCAGGCACCATCTCCACCATGCCGCAACTTCACCCGCCCAGAAGCCATGTAGGAAGCCGCCAATCCCAGCCCTAGCCACCCTGCAGCCGCACCATCCACATGGTGAGAGATATACCTCACCGTCCTGGGGACACACCAACCACCTCCAGACCGCCACTTCCACACTGCCCACTACACTAGCTAACGGCCATGGTGGAGCAAGACGCCCGTGACCCTCGTCGCCCTCAGCCCATACGCATACGGCACACCGGCACTGGATCCTTCTGTGTCTAGTCGAAAACGGACCGCAGACAACCACCCGAGAAAAATGATGTCGCAGCCGCCGCACCACACCTGAGCTCCAGAGCATCGCCGTGGCGCCGCCAAACGAAGACGTCGCCACCCCGCACACCCGCCATCGCATGGTTGGCCCCCGAGGCAGCCCTGCGCTTCCACCTCTATGGCTGTGTCGCATGCCTGCCATCACGCATTACATTGTAGATGCACACAGCATCACCATATTCAACAGCAAGGCAAATAGAAACCAGATCATGCAATAATATCACAAAAGCTTGTGCTATTGCATCACCACCAACAGTATGTGGCGCAGCTTGCAGAATCAAAAAAGGTTCACCACAAGCTATTTACCATACATAAGTCTTATTTATAACAACCACTTAACCTTTTTGGTGCTTGAAACAGGACAAGTCACTCAAACAAACACGGTTCACTGTCAGGGACTGGGTAAACCAAAGATGAAACACACGACCTATATACTTGAACACCATAACTTATTCACCGTTGCGACGATGAACCGCACCACATGGGACAGTCATATGTTTTGCTATTCACCACTCAATCAGAACATGCACTAGCTATAGAACCCTAAGGTTGGTAAGGAAGGCTGCACAAAATTCCAGGAAGAGGAGCTGAGGTCCAGTAACTCTTTGCATATCTAGCAAGTACTTGTCATCGCTGGTCTTGTAAAGCTGGAGAAAAAATAAATTAAAGTTAGAACCAAATAGACAGTATATACACTACCATGCCGGCGAATTGTAATTTCTAACACCAACACTGTACAACTTTAAAACATGGGAAGTTATTTCTACCAACATGCATGAGTCAATCGACAATAGTTGTTGGCACTAGCAGACACATGCAAGACATGATAATGATCACTTGGTAACAATTACGAATCAAATATATTGGCTCCAACAAAATCGCTATTTTATCTAGTGACGCCACTGTGAAGGCGATATTGAGTAGAAAATCCCTTTTTTTCTGATTGCAAAAAAAAAATACTTTAGTAGTAGAAGATGTTGCAGACCTGAATTTCAAACTTGATCACAGCAGGTAGCCTCCTATTAAGATCACCATTATCCATGATGGTAGAGTCATCAACAAAGTTGCGGTTGGCATCTAACAACATATCACTGACCTGAGGAAACCCAGGGCACCACCTGCATTTCATGTTGTAGTCCACATTCTTCTTCCAACGGACATTTAGTTCCTTAAGTGCCTTTAGAACCTCAATCAATATCGCGCGAGGTTGAGCTCGAGACTGCTGGATAAGTGATGCATTAGCTCAACAGTTGAATGTGCAAAACAAAGCAAAGTAAAGTGGGCAGTTTGCAAGACCTGGAGCCCAAGAGCCCATTTTCTTTCAACGCGGTAATATGGCCGCAAGCCACTGCCTTGAGAATCATTACTTCCTGGAAGATAATTCCTGGTACTTGGGATTGCTGATTCCGATAGAGTAAACTGATTAAAACTCATATCCTAGAGAACCATCCATTCATAAAGTTAATAGTGCTTAAACCTTTAGTGCTTTAAATAGGTCACAGATGATGCAAATGTGGACTAACCATTTCTTGTTGATAGTCAGCCCCCAAATAGCCACTAGTAGCCCGGAACCGATTGTCCAAGAGCAAGTAATATGCAACAGTTTCCTGGAAACATATAGCATAAAGTCACTTATGAAAACTGAAAGGACTGAACCACTGATTTTTGTTTGAATATACCTCATTTTTCAGCCTATTGCACAACGATTCACACATATGATCTTTATCATATCCCAGATTGGCAACATCTTGAAGTGTATCTTCATCAATCTCCTGAAATGAACATCTAGCAAATCAGCATATCATTGCCATAGAAACGACATTTGAATGCTGGATAATAAACGATTTTTTTTGATAAATAAAGAGCACCATTGCATGGAGACTTGACGCGATACCTTTCTGAAACCAAGGGCACAACTATGGCCATTGATTTCTATTATATTTTCTTTGCAAATATTACATTGATATTATACCCATAAAAGAGAGCATTTCATGACAAAAGTATTGTTCTAAATTTTCCTATCATCCATCCAAAATCATGTATATATTAGTGGATAAAGGCTGAAAAGTTTTACTGTGTAGATATGATAGTCGCTTGAAATGTGAAATAGATGGGGTACCATTTTGGCTTGTTGTGCTGTGTTTGGTGGAGGCACTGCCAGGTAGCGAGGAAGGCGATTCTGAAACCATGGGTGATCTCGAATTTCACGGATTGTGATTCTCTTCATGGGATCAACAATAAGCATTCTTAGGATCAAATCCATTGCAAGATCAGATAAATGATTTGGAAGGATATAGAAACCTCCCTGGAACACCAAATAAGGGGGTGTCAAATCTCCAGAAAAAAATTAATTCTAAAGTCCAACTAATCTAAAGTCCAACTAATCTACATGAATTATTTGTAGATCCAACTTAATCTACAAATGTTCTGTCGCACCTTTATCTTATTGAACAGTTTTGGAATGTTGTCATCATCGAATGGAACAGCACCACAAAGAAGAGCATAAAGTATCACCCCACAGCTCCAAACATCAACCTCAGGTCCAGCGTACAATTCACCTGAGATAACCTATGGAGAAACACTCATTAAAGCTATTAGCCCAGACGATGCGTGAGAAGAAGCATGAGGATAAGGACTCAAATAATAAAATAAGTGAATACCTCTGGTGCGGCATAGTTTAGACTCCCGCAGCTAGTCTTCAAAAAATGGCCATCATGCATCACATTGCTTAACCCAAAGTCAGCAAGTTTCACATTATATTTGGAATCAACTAACAAGTTTTCTGGCTTTAGATCACGATGAACAACCATGTTTGTGTGGCAGTATTCAACACCAGATATAATCTGTTTAACAAAAATTTAATTGAAAAACTATTGAGACAAAACCTCAATATGCATTCAGTGAATCAGAAAGAAACCTTCAAATTACATATTCGCGTTCAGAAGGGATATACCATCTCTTTATGTTTTAAAGGTCAATTTAATTTAAGTACTGAGAATAAGATAATCAAGGCATGAAGAATAAGACGCCATTTAAACAAAAAATGATTTAATTAGTGATACTAAGATAACCAAGGCATGAAAAGATGAAGATGTTAAAGGATACAAAAACAAAAAAAAGAGTCGACAAAAACCAACGAGCCTAAACATAATATAGTCTGACATTTTCCATAAACCGTGTTTTTCGGGGCCCTCCAAAAAAACGTCATCGAGCAAAAAAATTATCGGTAAAACTTAGTCAACGAGTGCAAACCAAGCAAATTGATCACGATTTCCACAGTAAACACATGAGGAAGGTCGACAACTAGCAAGCATGTCCATACATTTGATGGTCGAAATAGGAAGCTCAACATATTGTTATTCCCAAAAAATGTGTTCCTACATGACAAGAGCAGAAAAGGCACCTGCTGGAAGATTCGACGGGCCTCATCTTCCTGTAGCCGCCTTTTCTGAACAATGTAGTCCAATAGGTCGCCATTCTGGCAATATTCCATCACAACAAATATATCCTTCGGTGTCTCAATGACCTCATAAATCCGGATGATATGAGGGTGAATGAAGTCAATGAACGACCTCAATATCTTGATTTCTCTATTTGCTGGAAATATGATATGAGAAAAAAATAGAAGTAAAGCGTTAGACATTGAGCCTATGAAGAAAATGCATATGCAAATTCTACTAACTCGCAGCAACAACACAAGCTGAACTTTCTTCTTAACCAAAGCCGAATGAATCCTATACTAATGTACATTATCTCGACTAATTGATTAAGTAGGAATTCGGAACACACCCACAAGTCTGACCAGCACTCTGAAAGCAGATAACTCAAAATCCTGAACAAGCATGTCAAATGTATCCTAGACTATTGTACAAGGAGAAGGAGGCATACCTTTCTCTTCCATTTCAATAATTTTCATTTTACGACGGTTCAGAATCTTTATAGCAACTTTGTGTCCTGTAAGCTTATGATCTGCAATCATCACTTTTCCAAATGTGCCTGCACCTAACGTTTCGCCCAGATTGTAGCTCTTCAATGCTTCATAATGTCCACCTCCTCTGGTGTTCCCATCCATTTTCACTATGCAAAAACAAGAGAAACAATATATGTGATTCAGCAAACAGATTTATAGTTCAGACACAAGTTGATTGAAAATGGTAAAACACGAGTTATGCTGAATATACTGATCATGAATAACATAAAATATTTACAGCATGTCACTTCTTAGAGACCGGCCTTGAGTGTGTGAAATGAGTGGGTTGGCCATAAATGACCACTATGGGACATGACTGGCGAGGGCAAGTGTGGTTCAAATAAAGGTCAACGATATGGGTCAAGTTCCCTTCTCAAATAGGGAGAGGCACAGCATATTCGATCGCTGAAGTATGGTTCAGTGAGATGATCGGCAACAAACAAGTACTATCTTGTACGGATCGAGTAGGATCATAATATATTACCATAAAACTGCCTGCACACGCAGCACTGAATGACTATAGGCCTTTCCTGATAAGTAATGTATCGGGTCTGCCTAGGATAATTGGGATAACAACTATTGAAAATGCTCGCTCGTGCTTTGGGTGCCCGGCCCTCGCGCGAAGACACAGATGACACATAGAATCCTAGCTAGTGGGTTAACATGGAAAGTATTATTAAATAGGTTAAAAAATAAATACCATGAGTCGGCATATATGTGTGATAAACAAGGAAGAGACATGCAAATGCAGTCATGCAACAATGAATGAGCTTTGTAGGATCTGTTACTAGTACTACTCAGATGGGCTGAGCGGCGGCAGCTCGAGGAAGCACCCGCGGACGATGACCCGTGGGCGTGGCGGCACGGATCCACGATGCGGATCGACGGAGGGGACTGGCGGCGGCTCGAGGAAGCGCCCACGGGCGATGACCCGCGGGCGTGGCGCCACAGATCCGCGCTGCGGATCGGCGGAGGGGACCAGCGACGGCTCGAGAAAGCGCCCGCGGACGATGACCCGCGGGCGTGGCGGCACGGATCCACGATGCGGATCGACGGAGGGGACTGGCGGCGGCTCGAGGAAGCGCCCACGGGCGATGACCCGCGGGCGTGGCGCCACAGATCCGCGATGCGGATCGGCGGAGGGGACCAGCGACGGCTCAAGAAAGCGCCTGCGGACGATGACCCGCGGGCGTGGCGGCACGGATCCGCGTTGCGGATCGACGGAGGGGACCGGCGGCGGCTCAAGGAAGCGCCCGCGGACGATGACCCGCGGGCGTGGCGGCACGGATCCGCGCTACGGATCGACGGAGGGGACCGGCGGCCACCACATCCGGCCATCGGGAGGAGGGAGGGCGGAGGATCGGGGCGAGGGTTGCGCCAGCGGCGGGGCGAGGGGGAGAAGAGGAGGCAGGGGAGAGGAAGAGAGAATGGCGAATTTTTATTCGGCCGCCGCGAGCCAGAGTAAATATAAGGAGAAGATTGGGATCGGCTAGGTGCGGTTTAGAGAAGAAAAAAAGCCAAATATACTCCCTTATGCTTACGATGGGATAGGGGATCGGTTCGAGTTGCCCTAGCATGGAATGTATTCTTAAAAAGGTTGACAGATTAATACCATGACTCGGCATATATGTGTGGTAAACATGGAAGAGACATGCAAGAAATGCAGTCATGCAACAATGAATGAGCTTACACATGAATCTGCCAGAACTACTCAATAACTGTTCACACAAGTATTACACGTACCACGGTAGCATCAGAATCAGAATCCCCCGATTGCTCTGTAGGATCTTTTCGACCAGCAACAGAATCAGAGTCCATCAATCTCTCCGTAGGATCCTTTCGACCATATATAGAGTGAATTTGGGGAAAGTGAGATCGATCGGCAAGCAAGACTTTCAATTCCGAGCATGCTGAGGTGAATGTTGGTCCGGGCGATCTGCGGCAAAGATCTCCGTTGCCGTTGGAGGGAAGAAACAAGGACAAACAGGAAAGGCACCGAAATCCCCACACATCCACAAGCAGAGCAGCACACAAACTAACAAATTCCCTACTTGTTGGTCGAACGGAAAACAAGCAGCGTCCCTCCCTCAGAAGTAGAATTAAGAGCACGCGCTAACCACCCCAGGTCTCTACCAAGCCAGGCAAGCAACCATGGCGCAGAATCACTAAACTCCGGCGAGAATTGCAGCACAGATTAGCAGGGTCATTATTGCCTTAATTACCTGGCCAAATCCCGTGGTCAGAGGGAGGGAGAGCGGAGGAGGCCTCAAATCGAGATCGGCTGCCGCTGCTCATTCTGCCTCCGTCGGTGGAATGGAGGCTTCAGGCTTTAGGCTTTAGGCGAGAGAGCTGCTTAGGCGGGGGAAAGGGAAAGGTGGGCGTCAGGGTCAGCATCAGCATCGCGCACGTACGTGTCGGCTCTCTCTCGTGCCGCTCGCTGACCTGCTGCTGTGCTCGGTCGCCTCGCGCCGTTTGGCTCTGCTTGTGGCTGTCTTCCTCTTCCTTCCGTTCGCAATGCATCGCGTGCGTCGGTTGATTTGGACGGTACGTTTAGGAATAGGATGGAGGGCAGAGACGCTTTTCGGTCGCCGGTGAAGCGCGCGCGGCGCCGATGAAAAGAGTGAAGTCTATTTTAAACCTTGAATTTATACAGCTCGTCGAAATCGAACCCTAAACTTTTAATCCTTGAAATCGGCACCCTGTACTCTTAGATCCCGTTCAATCTCGACCCTAGATTAGTTTGGCACACCAGGAAAAGGGTTATCCCGGCCGGGATCAACAGCTACTCTCGCTGACCACGTTGGCCCACCCGTCAAATCCATCTTTCATCCCCAAACCCTCTCATCTCGCTCGAAATCAGCACATCGCGAGAGGAGGCGTTGCAGCCGTCGGTGTGGCCGTGGCCGCCGAGGGTGCTCGACGAGGCCGGTAGCGAGGAGGCCAGAGATTTCGAGGCAGTGGTGGAGCTGATGACAATAACGGGGCCCATGGACGTCCGCGACTTAGCGTCGCCGATCGCGTAGATGGATCTGCAGGGGTTCGGTCGGAGGATGCGTTAGCTGACGACGAGGCTGGGCTGGGTCTAGAGCGGTTGATGTCCCACCACCAGGCTCAGGATGGGAGCCGCTGCTTGCCAGACCTTGTCGACCGGCTGATAGCCTACTGTGGCCATGCCGGCGCCGGGGACGACGGTCAACGGCCTCACAGACCTCAACATCAAAAGAGACCTTTCGCATGCATCCCTCCGATGCCACTCCTCCTTCTTCCCCGCATCTCCATGGAGCTCCGTGTCATCGTCGTTGCACCGCGTTGTGTGCGCGTGGCGTTGCTCGGACACGTCGATGCACTCGGACGCCGCGGTATGCGCGTGCGGTGTCACGCGGCCACGTTACATATTCTGCGAGCTCGAGCATCGCCTGTTGGGCGGCTACGGCGTGCAACACTCCTTGGTTGATGGTCACTGCCTCCCCATCCAGGGCAACGCGTGGGAGCTCGCTACTGTGATCACTGCGTCCGTCTTCGAATGCCCACACCACATCCCATTCTTCATGCACGACGCTCCGAGATAGGCGACGACACGTGCACCACACTCGGCTCCCTCTCGCGCCGCTCGCTGACCTGCTGCTGTGCTCGGTCACCTCTGTCGTTTCCATATTTCCCTCCTTCCGTTCGTAGTGCGTCGCGTGCGTCGGTCGATTCCTCCGTCCGTGGTAGGTTGATTTGGACGGTACGTGTAGGAATAGGATGGACGGCAGAGACGGTTTTCGGTCGCCGGTGACGCGCGCGCGGCGCCGATGAGAATTATGCATGCCGTGCGGCTGGCGTTGGCAGTGGGTAGGATTAACTGGAATGTCGATGTTATGTGCGCGACGACGACGCTGGCTATATTGGGTGCATGCATGCGTGGGCGTGTGAGGGTCTACTCCGCGGCGCCCTGAAGCTGCATTGCCTCAAGGCGTGAGCGTGAAGGTGAACTGCGCGGTGTGGCAAGGTGTACTGCACGCACGGCGTCAAAAGTGTTAGCCATAATCCCGTTGCAAATTCAGCTAGTTTCCATTTAGTAGTACAACACTACTACTACTATACTTGGCAAAATAAACGGCCAACTGACGTGTGCGTGTACATGACTTTGTCGACCAACATTCTGTTGTTGTTTTTTTAGGGACTAGCACAAATGTCCGTGCGTTGCAACGGGAGAAAATTAGCGGCGTGCTGACGATAGACACGATATACTGATTGAGAGTGACCATGCACAGAACTAACTGAAGGAGGGAACTTTAATGGGACATATCTTATGCATCCGGGAGACTTCGTGTATCCATGTATCTGCCTTCCCTCGGCCTTCTGATCAAAATCGAACGTGCAGCATCAAAATGTGAAATTTGCATTTAGACGCTCTCCTTGCCACTTAAGTCAATGCGTCATTGTGATGACCTCCTTTGACTAATATAACAACGGCTTCATCTCCTGTTCTGAGGAGGCAGGAGGTGAATTAAGTCTGACGGACCTTCACAAAAGGCTCTTGCAAGCAAGAAAATTAAGGTTTCGCAAGCATCAACGCTAGACTTCCCATGAGATAACAAGATGACAAACATGGCAATTTGATCAGAAAGGCCATATATACCTGATCGCAAGCACATATGCTTGGTCTGATTGGCATGTACCTGAGGTTGCATGCATGTGTGTCACATGCCCTGTTACTCATCGTCGTCTGGTGGGCAACACCCATCGCTGGGATCAAACCGCCATGTTCTGTTGTCGCCGCCACGCAGACCGCTCCTCTATTGCATTATGTGGTCGAGCGATGGCCAGCGCCGGCCGAACTGCCACGTCGTGTGCATCCCACTGTTGTTCGTCATATGTGTGTTTATGTTTATAAGAATTAATCCATTCAATCTATAGAGAGGCTGACCTGTCCATCAGGCCCCACGCTCTGGCATCAATTATTGTTTAGCAGCTCACAAATCCCTCTGTTCAATCGCTTTACCAAGAGGCTGAACGGACTCACCATGCTGCCCCGTCGAACATACGTCAGCGCATGCTGTAAAGAAGCTACTGACACTGGAATGCATATAAGTACGTCGAACCTTATATCCTGTACGTAAACTTTCTTTAGCCCAGTTGGCTGCAGTGGTAGGGAAAGATCGTGAGGTAGATGGTTTGACTCCTTACTCTAGCAATCATTTTTGCCTAATTTTCTATTGGGCCTGCTTCATTGGCGGGTAAGGCTTTTGCCTAATTTTCTATTTCTATTTCTACTGGGCCTGCTTCATTATCAGATAAGGCCCGAGTGGGCTATCTGCACACAGACGATTTCTTTAGACGCAAACCGTTTTTCGTGCGGGTAATTAGTACCACCTCGACCGTGTATTTTTATAGTGCATCTAACATAGGATTACATGCAGGACGAAACCGAGAATATCACCTTGCTTTATTAGTCGGTATAGATATAGATATAGATATAGAGGTATAGATATAGATATAGATATAGATATACGTTATGTTGGTTAGTTAGCTAGTTAGGGGCGGCCTTGATCCAGTCGTGGGATGGCATGCGAAGGTGATCATGGCACGCATACGCACCTTGCCCGCATCGAGCGTCGTGGGATGGCAGGTTTTACTTTCTGTAATCATAGGACAAATAAATAGGGAGAAATAAGAGAAAGCATCAAGTTGAATGTTACACAAACACTTCTCTCCTACCTCAATTCTCTCTAACGTGATCGCCTTCCTCTTTCGGCAACAACACGTGGCATCAAAGCCATTGCTTTTGACCAGAAGAACTCTGGCACGGTAGCACGGGTCACTGACTCGCGCACTCCGCCATGGATGCTGGCGGTGAGCCATGGTTGGAGCAAGACGAGGCGAGGCAGGGAGGTGAAGGTACTGCAAAACACGGTGAAGGAGCACATTAGCTCCACCTCATACCTCATGCTCACCTAGACCAACTATATCGAGTGGGCGATCATGATGCACGTGAAAATGCAGGATCAAGGGAACTAAGATCTTAACGAGGATGGCATCGGATCTGAGCCTGCAGAGAGAATGCGCTAGCGACGACCCTGCATGCAGTCCCGCCAGAAATGCCTCACGTCATTGCCGCGAAGGACAATGACAAGGACCCTTGAAACTCCATGTGCACGATGGTCGTCGGCGTCAAGCGTGTCCAGCAGGTCAAGGCACAGAAATTGTGTCGGGACTACAAGAATCTGGGGTTCAAAGTTGGTGAGTCTATTGAGGATTTCGCTTTGTGACTTTCTGGGATCATCACTGATCAACAAGTGCTCGAAGACGAGATCTACGACGAGTGTGTGGTGAAGAATAGTTCTACGTGTCGTAACGGTGGGGTATGCTCAGGTGGCAATCTCCATCGTGACGCTCATCGACCTGAGCATGCTCTCGATTATTGTGGAGTCCAGAGGAAGGTTTCTCGCCTTTGAGGAACACTTCACCGCGAGAAGCGACGAGCCGGCGGCACACACTTGCTCCTTACCGAGCATGAGTGGAAGGCATGTGAAGGACACCACGAAAGCGGGAGGGCTCATCCAGCGGCGGCGGCAAAACATGCAGGAAGGGCAAGGCCAACACCCTGAGCCAATAGCCCATAGACGACGGTGGCAGCTGTGGCAAGCCACGACTGGGGCATCAAGGGCCGCTGACCCTGGAGTTTCATAAGACACATTGCGACCATGACCACCGAGAGGAAGCCAACCTCGTGTAGGGATGGCAGTTTTGCCCATGGGTGTGGGTACCCTACCTGAAAACAACGGCTATAGGTAAGACTTGGAGAGATTTTATACCCACTGATAATGGGTATCCATACCTGTAAAATATATGGGTAGCGTATGGGTATGAAATTACGCCCATGGGTAACCCAATGGATAAATGAAAATAACCCCTATGACATGCAGGGTCAACATCCAACACCTATTGCCCATCCTAAATCTCGTATTCCTTAAACATGCCATATCTCATAGGTCCGTAAACACCTTCCCACCACTCCTCCTATGTCCTACACGACACCTCGAAAAGATGAAATCTTGACTCTTTGCTACCGCACTGCCATCCAACAATCCCTCATTCCCATCGCCTCCCACTACGCCGGGCTTCCAGCTCCGCCACTCATACTCCCTTGATGCCTCCAAGAGCCACCCACCTTGGAGGCCGCATTAGTGCTATATTGCTCGTCCATCATCACTGGAATTTTAAACTTACTTCTCTATATTTTAAAATTTTAAATGCTATATATTCTACCCGCTGGATACCTATTGGATATAGGATACCCGATGGGTATGGGCATGGGTGCCAATTTACGCCTATGGGTATTGTGGGTATAGAAAGTTTCTGTGGGTATGGGTTTGGGCAAAATAAAGTTGTACCTGTCCTTGTGCAATGTAAGGAGGAATCCCCTCCCTCCCCCTCCCCGCAGACTTCTGCTGGCGATATCCGGTGAGATCACTGTGGCACCCAATATCCTCCTTGCCTTATACGTCGCTTATTTGCTTGCCAAGCAGCAGCGCCATGCATGTAAATGGAACGATTCACGCTTGACCTAAAGGAAGGGAAGCAAGCCATGTGGTTGAGAAAGTACCAAAGGGATAAGAGGAGCAACCAAAAAAGGTAAGAAAACTGTGGTGAGTGAAAACCCACAAGTGTAGGGAAAAAAAGGCATGGCGAATGATGCAATTTTTGTTCAAAATGGTGCACAAAATTCTCCTGGTATGGACACAACCGATCTCGCACCATCGTCGTCGGGATCGGTGCATCAGCCTGCGCTTGGATCTCCTCCAAGATCGGTGCAGCAGACTGCGCCTGGATCCGCCCCGGAATCGGTGCCCCACCAACCAGCCGGTGTTGCACCAGCCTCCCCCGCTATCCACCACCTTGCGGTCGACACACGTCCCACTGGCGGTCTGCGCCAGACTCCACCAAGGGACAGCCCGACCGAGCAGGCTCCACCGACTAGGCGCTACATGCCGGTCCCCCAAACTTACGCTAGGTGGGCCACACTCTCCGACACGCTCGTGCCAGGCGGGCCCAACACGCGTCTCTATCCAGATCCGGTTGGCTTGCCCAGATCTTCTGTGGCTCCCTCACCCTTTGCGTCTCCCTCGTCTGCGACAAAGGATCCGATTGATGCAGGCAGCTCTGCCTTCTCGGGATCCAGTGGATCCGGTATGGTGGATCCAGTGGATCAGGTACGGTTTACGCTCTCACATATTTGAAATTAGAATATGTATACAAATCTTACATGATGGCACTCGATACAATGTTTCCTTCCATCCCAACATTGAGGTTCCCGGGCTTCATTTCCATACTGATGTTATGTAAGTTTCCAGTTGGAGAAACAGTATTTTCTATTTATTTTTATTCAAGGTAATGGAAGCAGTTATGCTATGTTTGCAGTATTCCATTGGCATGTCTGTTCAACTACTGGGTGATAGACAGTCAACAGAGTTTGCCGATACATTCAGATTAGATGATTGATGTGCATACATTTCAATCTGATGGTGGCGAGTTCATACAGATATGAGTAGCGTAATATATGTTGGCATCTTGACTTACATAGGTTGCTTTTGTAGTAATTTAGTATATGTATTCATTATTTCAAGACAAATGCCATGGCCTGGTCAAAATAATCGCTTGGTATTGATATTGTATCACTTTGTACAAGTGGTGGTATGCTGTTGTGATCTTTTGGCAGATTGTTCTTCATAATGTGATAGTATCTACTGCTTTACTACTGCACTCCTTGGCTGCTACCAGTTAAAATGTACTCTTCTATTACTGTTTAATGCATGGACTTTTTCTTACAAATTTTGCTACATATATTCGGTATATATTTACAAAATTTCTACCAATCCATTGTAGAATTTGATGGGCGCAGCAACGCGCGCCTTCAATGATCTAGTTTGATTTAAGAGCTGAGACTAAGACAATCAAGGCATGAAGAATAGGATGCCATTTAAACAAGAATTTGTTTAATTACAAGATAATCAAGGCATCAAAAGATGAAGACACCAGAGTGATACTAAAACATAGACACATCAAGGAGACGTTAACTGGTTGAAACCAGTTAAATCCAAATGACAAAGCAATTACCTCAAAAGCTTGCAACAATATGTGGTATAGGTCTTGAGCTAAACATATAAGGTTTTTCTTTCGGACAGATTTTTCGGTAACACGACTGGTTACCAGAAATTTCCGTCGACCCCGAGAGAAAAGTCAATACCGTTTGAAAAATAAACCGTTTGAATCCAAATGTCAAGATGGTGCCAAAAGAGAGTATGTATGGGCAGGGGCGGAGCTAGGAGTGGGCCAAGCCCCAGGCCCATGCTGCTACTCTACAGTTAGGGCTGGACACGAGCCGAGCCGAGCCGAGCTTGGTCCGAGCCTGGCTTTGGCTCGCTCTGGAGCGGCTCGGCTCGGCTCGGCTCGCTCAGCCAACGAGCCTACTTCAAGCGGCTCGGCTCGTTTTGGGTATGGCTCGGCTCAGACCGAGCCGGCTCGAAAGCCAGCTGCTGCCAGTCTTCATTTTTACTTACAGAAGACAGAACCTCTGTATATAGTCCACAATCCTGATTGTTTTGCAGCAATTAAACCCATATTTTGAAAGAAAAACAGTTTATGCTGCTTAAAATGAAACATCCAACAGTATATTGTTTTAAGAAATGGTCATAGTAATGAGAAATAAGCTTTCTTCTATGAATTCTTCTACAAAAATTGTAACAACAAAACAGATATGAGAGAAAGAATTGGGCAGCATTTCTATTGAATTTTGGACAGCACATCCTTTGAACTTTACACAGCAAAAACATCAAATATGGACAGCGAAACAAAGAAATTTTCACTAAACGCAAATTCATCTAAATCTGATTTGTCACCAACCCCAGACGGCACCTCAAACAAAGTATCTTGCTCTTCCTCGTCCTCTTCCTCATCCTCTTCCACCTCTTCATGATCGTCCTCCACTTGCTTCATGCTCCATTGCCTAGCACACAAAAATAACACACACATGAGCTTGGACACACATATATTTGACTTTTGGATAGCAAAAACAGCACACACATGAGCTTGCACAAACATATATTTAAGATTTGGACACCAAAAAAAAGCACACACATGAGATTGCACAAACATATATTTGACATTTGGATACCAAAAACAGCACATATGAGCTTGGGCAAACATAAATTTGACTTCCAAAAAGCAAAAACAGCACATACATGAGCTTGCACAAATATATACTCCCTCCGTTCTAAAATAGATGACTCAACTTTATACTAATTTTAATACAAAATTAGGTCATCTATTTTGGAACGGAGGGAGTATGGGAAGATGTAGCCTCCCTCTCATAGTCATTTGCGGAGCCGGAGGCAGCGGCGATTCCGGCACGCACGCCACCGCTGGTGGGGTCAGGGGGACGTCGAGGCGGAGGTCCCCGAGACCGGCAACTTACTCTTCATAATGGAGTCCAAGGTCCTCTCTTTCTCCTTCCTCTCTTTCTCCTTCTCCTTCCCATTCGCCTTCCCCTTTTCCTTGTCTATTGTTGTGACGATAGGCCTCTGCACACATCAGCAAACAACAAACGGTCAATCATCAACAGAAGTAAACTAATTACACATGGAATCAATGTAATTTCCCAGCAAATAGTTTTTTTCAAGCTGCTATGCTACAGCAAGTAGATCATCAACAGCAGAAAACTAATTACACATGGAATCAATGAAAATTTCGATCAACCAATCCATTCTGCCCTATAACTCCATCCATCCGTCCGGCTCTTCTAGATCTAACCCTACAGGGTACAATACATCCATCCATGATCCATCCATCTAGCCCTACATCTACATGACTACATCCATCGATCGATCCATCCATCCATCCATCCATCCACGAGATGCATGCTAGTTTAGACACCTACGGCTAGGGATTGGGAAGGAAGAACTACATGAGTACATCCATCGATCCATCCATCCATTGATCCATCACATGCGTACTGGTTCAGAGAGTTGCGGCTAGGGATTGGAAAGGAAGGAGGTACCTGCTCCTGCTCGTCACGTTCGGCGAGAAACCAGGGAGGCGCGTCCGTCAGCGATGTGTGTTGAGGAAAGGTGGCGTCGCCTGTCGCCGTCGAGCCCGTTGCTGTCGGTGCGGTTAGGAAGCGCGGCGTCGCCCGTCGTCGTCGATCCAGCTTGGCGGCGCAGAGCAGAGAAAGGGGCGAGGTCGCGAGGCAGCACGGAGCAGAGAAAGGGGGAGGCGGCGCTCTCTCTGCGTCTCCCGTGCCCTAATGTGTTGCGTGCGATGGAGCTGGACGAATTGGGCTGGGCCTCGAGCGAGTCACCTGGACCGGGCGAAACTCGGCTCGGCTCGGTCGGGAATCGGGCCTCTTTTCGCAACTGGGCTCGCTCGTTTATTGTAGCGGGCCGAGCTGTAACGGGCCGAGCTGGAGCGAGCTTCGGGCCGAGCCGAAAAGCTCGCTCGGACGTCCAGTCCTATCTACAGTGTAGCTACAGTAGCAAACATGCTATAGTCAACGAAGTAATTTTTCCCCACGCCCCAGGCCCAGGCCCCCCCACCCCCCCCGGCTACCATAAAACTGTCCACAACCAGGTGGTTAAGGAGGCCATTTCTTTGCTGAAGGTCGCCAAAAGTCAAGTCCACATTTTTTGCAAACTTTATTTTGTTTAGTGCATAAAAAATATCAGCGACGGTGCCAATGATGAAGAGTCGAATGTGGGCTGTCGGATATCGGCACAGAAGGAAACTAGCTAACCACTGGATTAGCAACAACTTAGTGCACACTATGTATTAAATATAATATATTTATACGCTAGAAATTTTTGAATTTGAAATTAGTTTGGAACTTTTGGGCCAAAAAATTATGAATGTTTCGTGATTTTTCAAATAATGCGCAATTACTTCCGCATAGGAGGGGTAGCCGCCGATCTACCTTGTGGATGGATCGATAAATGCTTAGATTTTTGCGATTATGTGTTACGCAGGAACCAGTTTTTCTGAACACTCCCGAAAAAATGGCATCGAGAAAAAAATCCTTATCTAAAACTTAGTCAATGAATGCCAACGAAGCAAATTTATCATGATTTGCACAGTAAGCACGTGAGAAATGTGGAGACTGGACAATTGGTGAGCATGTCCATATATTTCACAATCAAAATAAGAAGCTCAGCGAAGTTCATTAATGAACACCTCTTGGTATTCCCAAAGAATGTGCTCCTACATTCCAAGGGCAGAAAACGCACCTGCTGGAAGATTCGACGAGCCTCATCTTCCTGTAACCACCCTTTCTCAACAATGTAGTCCAATAGCTCACCATTCTTGCAATATTCCATGACAACAAATATATCCTTAGGTGTGCCAATGACCTCATAAACCCGGATGATATGAGGGTGAATTAAGTCAATGAACAACCTCAATATCTTGATTTCTCTATTTGCTGGGAACAAGATATGAGAAAACAGTAGAAGTAAATCGTTAGACATTCAGCCTGTGAAGAAATTTCAGCTGCAAATTTACTAACAGCGACAACACAAGGTGAACTTTAATCTTAAGCAAAGCCGAATGTATCCTAGACTGATGTACTTTATCTCGACTAATTGATTAACTGGGAATCAGTAACAAGCGCACAAGTCCGACCAGCACTGAAATTAAGGAGATAACTCAAAATGTTGGGCAAGCAAGCCGAATGCAAGGAGGCATAGCTTTCTCTTCCATTTTCATAATTCCCATTTGGCGGCGGTTCAGGATCTTTATAGCAACTTTGTGTCCTGTAAGCTTATGCTCTGCAAGCTTCACTTTTCCAAATGAGCCAATACCTAATGTTCTTCCCAGATTGTAGTTCTTTAATGCTTCAGAATGTCCGCCTCCTCCTCTTGTGTTCCCATCCATTTTCACAATGTCAAAACAACATATGTGATTCAGCAAACAGTTTTATAGTTCAGTCAGGAATTGAAATCGGTTTCAAGTATGTCCATCTCCCTTCTCCACTCTCTCCACTCGGATGATTGCTGCTGACCTAATTAAAGCACGGACGTCGCAGAAAGATAATTTTGAAACACTTTAATCGATTCCCTCTTGCTAGAGACAGGCCTGGAGTGTGAAGTGAGCGGGCTGGCCATAAAAGAGCACTATGCGACATGAATGGTGAGGGCAAGAGTGGTTCAGAGGTCAATGAAATGGGTGAAGTTCCCTTGTCAAATTTGGGGAAAGTTTTCTTAAAAAGGTTCACAAATTAACACGTACTAGCATGAATAGGCATATATGTGTTGTAAACATGGAAGAGATCGAGATACAAGAAAGAGGAAATGCAGTCATCCAACAATTGAGCTTAGAAAACAATAGAGAGGAGTAATAAGTGAGCTAAAACATGAATCTGCTACTAGTACTAATCAATAACTGTGCACAGAATAATTAGACGACCGTATCAGAATCAGGATCCCTCGCTCTGTACTAGTTTCTTTCGACCATATATGGAGTAAATTTGAGAAAAGTGTCATCGATGGGCCGACCGATCAGTCGATAATAAACCAACTAATTGACCGATCAGTCATTAATGAAGACTTTCAAGTCCGAGCATGATGAAGTGATTGTTGGTCTGGGTGGATCTCTCCGTTGCCGTTGGAGGGAAGAAACAAACAGGGCACTGAAATCGCCACAACAACAAGCAGAGCAGAGCAGCACACAAAGAAACTAATAAATTCCCCACTTGAGCCAACCAAAAGCCGAATGGTCGAATGTGTAGAAAATGATTTGGTGCATCGATAATTGATAGATCGTGCACTAGGCACATACATATAGGTACAAGGGGTGCGACCGGTATCTTGTCTCCTAAGATACACGTACATACAGAGGGAGACAGATACAACAGGTACTGCATACAGGACCCAGACCTACGTACATGTACACATGTTCAACACCCCCCTCCCCCCCCAGTCAAAGCGTCGCCGGTGACGCAAAGACTGGACCGAAAGCCCTCGAAAGTCGAGGTGGGTAGTCCCTTCGTCATCACATCGGCGAACTGCTGATCGGTGGGCACATGGAGAACGCGAACACGACCAAGTGCAACGTGCTCCCGGACGAAGTGGATGTCGAGCTCGATGTGCTTCGTCCGTCGGTGATGGACAGGGTTGGCAGCTAGGTACACCGCGGAGACGTTATCGCAGTAGATGAGCGTCGCCTTGGTGACCTCACATAGCAACTCCTGAAGTAGCTGTCGTAGCCATGAACACTCCGCGACGGCGTTGGCGACGGCCCGATACGCGGCCTCGGCGCTCGATCGTGAGACCGTGGGTTGTCGTTTAGACGACCACGAAATCAGAGAGGGTCCGAGGTAGACACAGTAGCCGGAAGTGGAGCATCGAGTGTCGGGACACCCAGCCCAGCCGGCCTCGGAGTAGGCGACAAGGCTGGTGTCCGGCGAGGCCGTCAGGGTGAGACCCATGGCTGTGGTGCCACGTATGTACCGAAGTATACGTTTCACGAGAGCCCAATTGGTGTCACGAGGAGCGTGCATGTGAAGGCACTGACGAGGATACGTACCTAGGGTAGGGTAACTTATCATACCCGAGGTACCCAATCAAGGACATGACTCCTACAATGAAAGACATTCTGAGAAGTATCAACATTTCAGTCGACCTGGTCAGCCCAGTCGACGGACACGAGCGTACTCGACCAGAAGCACAAGCAGTCGACCATGAAGACAGCCACTCGACTGTAAGAAGACCTAAAGGCACTGCCTACAAACGGTCATCTCATAAGTAGCTTTTATGGCCTTCATGGTCCTTTATTACAGGCGTTACCAGTAACCCCCTCTCTTTATGTACATTAAACTCCTTGTAACGTGGGCTGGCTGGGGTCCTGGCGAACTCTATATAAGCCACCCCCCTCCACTAGGACAAGGGTTCGGAACTTTGTAACACACACACACATAATCCAGTCGACTGCCTCCGGGCTCCGAGACGTAGGGTTGTTACTTCCTCAGAGAAGGGCCCGAACTCGTAAAACTCCTTGCGCATACAACTACTCCATAGCTAGGATCTTGCCTCTTCATACTTACCCCCCATTCTTACTGTCAGACTTAGAACCACGACAGTTGGCGCCCACCTTGGGGCAGGTGTTCTAGCGATTTGTTGGAGGAGTTGGGATTCTTTCACCCAACATCATGTTTTCGAGCGGAGTCATGGTCGAGAGCCGCGAAATCCGTCTCGGCGCTCTCTCCTTCATCGTTGACAACTCTGCTTGGCTGCAGGAGGCTCCACTCGACGTGAACGCGCTTCCCGCCTGCGGAGCCACGCATTTTCGCGCATGCGTCCGCGGCGTCCTCCTGCGGCAACCATCGACCCAGTACGGGTCGGCATTCGTTTCGCCATCGTCGTCATCAGTTTCCCACCGGCGCAAGCGCACCGGTCGGTCCAGACTCCAGCGGTGGGTGAAGCACGCACTGGCCCGCCAGTCGGCCATCCCCCAAGTCGCGGCAATCGAGCCCGACGAGTCACTCTACGGCCTGTTCGACCTGTCGACTGGCTCCGTAGAGACTGCGTCCGGGTGCGACAGTAGTGATCCAGCGGCGGAAGTACTAATGGTCGACGAACCACGTAGTCCTCCCGGATTCCCCCACACCGAAGAGGTTGCCGCAGGGGGGATTCTGGTGCGGGGCCACGAAGAGTACAGGCCCGAGCCCCTTACCTCAGTGCAGAGGGAGGAACTCCGTCGCCGGAACATGGACGCCCTTCACACTCCTATCGTTGGAGAAACCCCTGAGGCACGAGCCCTGGAGGAGGTGCGCTTGGCCAACTTGGCTGAACGTACTCGACTGGAGAATCTTCAGAGAGCACTCGACGAGCGCGCACGACCGCCCGTTCCCGAGTCCAGTCGTCGTCGCCTCTTCCAGCCACCGACCCAGGTATACCGTACCCCGATTCAGAATTTGGCAGCTGCGGCTCGCATAGCGGAGTCGATCCAGCCTTCACAGTCAGAGGCAGGGAGAGGTCTGTTACAGATCAGAGATTTGCTCCGTGCAGCGGGTGACCAGAATTCAGCCGTATCCCAGTCGCGCAACAGGATTCACAGTCGATCCGTCACTGCGAATTCCGTTCAGTCGGCTCATAGTCCAAGGTCGCCCCCGAGGCGTGAAGAACACAGAGGCCGGCACGAGGATCAATACCAAGGGCACGAGCGGTATGAGCACCGATTCGATCGCAACGATCAACGTCGAGTGCCTTCTCCTGCCCCAAGAGCGGGGTCGTACGTTCCTCGACGGCAAGAAGACAGACGCCAGTTCAGTATTGGGCGAAGGGTCCCAGTCGACCCCAGGGAACCAGGCTTTGATGCGAGATCCGTCATCGTTCAAGGTCTGGTCGACCGAAACAGAGCTCACCGAGAAGACCGTGACAGAGGCGCGCCGTCCAGCAGCAGAGCTCGCGTCTCAGGTCCCGAGTGTTTCAGCAGAGCAATCAGAGCTGCAGTGATTCCTCCCAACTTTAGGTTGGCGACTGGAGTCAGCAAGTTCACCGGAGAGTCCAAGCCGGACACATGGCTCGAGGATTACCGAGTGGCTGTTCAGATCGGAGGCGGCAATGACGAGGTGGCCATGAAGCATTTGCCCCTCATGTTGGAAGGATCAGCCAGAGCGTGGTTGAATCAGTTGGCTCCCAGCAGTATTTATACTTGGGAAGATCTAGCCCAGGTGTTTGTCAGGACATTCGAAGGGACTTGCAAGCGACCGGCAGGGTTGACAGAATTGCAGTCATGTGTTCAGAAGTCGAGTGAAACCCTGAGGGATTATATCCAAAGGTGGATCACTCTGAATCACACGGTCGAGAATGTGTCCGATCATCAGGCAGTTTGCGCCTTCAAGGAAGGCGTCAGAAACAGGGAGTTAACTTTGAAGTTCGGTCGAACCGGGGATATGACCCTGAGTCGAATGATGGAAATCGCCACCAAGTACGCAAACGGAGAAGAGGAAGATAGACTCCGGAGTGGCAAGTATAAGGCAGCCGCTAATGAGGCCGGCGGAGGACACTCCAGTCGTTAGCAGAAGCGCAAGGCCGAGCCAGTCGCCCCCGGGGAAGCCTTAGCTGTGACCCCAGGGAAGTTTAAGGGGAAACCCAAGGGTCCTTGGAACCCCAAGAAAGTGAAAGACCAGGACGGGAACGATGTGATGGACTTACCATGCCACATTCACACGAAGAAAGATGAAGAGGGAAATCTCATTTACCCTAAGCATACCACTCGACAATGTCGACTCCTGATGCAACAGTTCCAAGGGAAGCAGGCCAAGGACAAAGAGAAAGAGTCAGACAAAGTTGAAGACAGGGAAGACAGCGGTGAAGAATACCCCCAAGTCAATTCCACTCTGATGATTTTCGCTGATGTCGAAAGTAAGAGTCGACTGAAGGTCATCAATCGCGAAGTAAACATGGTCGCTCCGGTGACACCCCATTACCCGAAGTGGTCCCAGACCGCCATCACCTTCGACCAGTCCGATCATCCGACTCATATTGCCACCCCAGGGAGGCAAGCGTTGGTGGTCGACCCAATTATTGAAGGCACTCGACTGACCAAGGTTCTGATGGACGGCGGCAGTGGGCTAAACTTGTTGTATGCAGAGACGTTGAAGGGGATGGGCATTCCGATGTCCCGACTCAGCCCCAGCAACATGAGCTTCCACGGAGTCATTCCTGGGAAGAAAGCTGAGTCACTCGGTCAAATCACTCTCGACGTCGTCTTTGGTGACTCGAAGAATTTCCGGAAAGAAAAGTTAACCTTTGAGGTCGTGGATTTTCAGAGTGCGTACCACACCATTCTTGGGAGGCCAGCCTATGCTCGTTTCATGGCTCGACCATGCTATGTATACCTCAAGCTGAAGATGCCTGGCCCCAAAGGTGTAATCACCATCGTTGGCAATCGGAAGAAGGCAGAGGAGTGCTTCCAGAAAGGCGCCAAAATTGCTGATGCTCAGATGGCCAAGATAGAGATACAAGAGTACCAGAAGACTGCGGATCCGAGTGAGTTGTTACGAGCCAAGAAGCCCGCCACGGAGTCAGCATTTCAGTCAACTGGTGAGACCAAGCAAGTCCACATCCACCCGACCGATCCAAATGCGGCTCCAACCAACATCTCCACTACACTCGACTCCAAATAGGAAGAAGCGCTCGTCCAGTTCCTCCGTGAGAACTGGGACATCTTTGCATGGAAGCCTGCTGACATGCCAGGTGTGCCCCGGGGACTGGCCGAGCACCGCCTTCGAGTCGACCCAAAGGTCAAACCAGTCAAGGAGCATCTTCGACGATCCGCCGTTCAGAAGAGAAAGGCCATTGGCGAAGAAGTGGCCCGACTCCTAGCAGCAGAATTCATTCGCGAGATCTACCACTCCGAGTGGCTCGCCAATGTTGTGATGGTCCCTAAGAAGGACAAATCGTTGCGCATGTGCATCGATTTGAAGCATATCAATCGGGCCTGCCCGAAAGATCATTTTCCTCTTCCTCGCATCGACCAAATAGTCGACTCGACTGCAGGATGCGAGAGGTTATCTTTTTTAGATGCTTACTCTAGATACCATCAGATCCGTCTGTATGGACCCGATGAAATAAAAACAGCCTTCATCACCCCATTTGGGTGTTTCTGCTATGTTACCATGCCTTTCGGTCTCAAGAACGCCGGAGCTACATTCATGAGAATGATTCAGAAGTGCCTAATCACTCAAATCAGTCGGAATGTAGAAGCATACATGGATGACATAGTGGTCAAGTCACGAAAAGGTTCCGACCTGCTGACTGACCTAGCTGAAACTTTTGCCAATCTCAGGAATTATGATATCAAGCTCAATCCGTCGAAGTGCACATTTGGAGTCCCTGGAGGAAAGTTACTCGGTTTTCTTGTTTCCGAACGAGGAATCGACGCTAACCCCGAAAAAGTTGGCACCATACTCCGGATGAAACGCCCCGTGCGTGTGCACGATGTCCAGAAACTTACTGGATGCTTGGCCGCCCTAAGTCGATTCATCTCCAGGCTCGGTGAAAAGGCGCTGCCTCTTTACCGACTGATGAAGAAGTCAGACACGTTTGAATGGACTCCAGAAGCTGAAACAGCATTTGCAGAGCTAAAAGCTCTGCTCTCCACCCAGCCGATGCTTGCTGCTCCTGTCAGCAAAGAGCCATTGTTGCTTTACATAGCAGCCACGGGACAAGTCGTTAGTACCGTTCTTACGGTCGAGCGGGAAGAGGAAGGAAAGACCTTCAAAGTTCAACGCCCAGTTTATTATCTCTCTGAAGTTCTGACCCCGTCGAAGCAAAGATATCCCCACTATCAGAAGCTTGTTTACGGGATTTACATGACCACGAAGAAGGTTGCTCATTATTTCTCTGATCACTCTATCACAGTCGTCAGCGACGCTCCATTATCAGAGATTCTTCATAACAGAGATGCAACCGGTCGAGTGGCGAAATGGGCAATTGAACTTCTTCCTCTTGATATCAAGTTCGAGGCAAAGAAAGCTATTAAGTCCCAGGCAATAGCTGATTTCCTCGCCGAGTGGACCGAGCAGGAGCTTCCGACTCAAGTTCACTCGGAGCACTGGACTATGTTTTTCGACGGCTCCAAGATGCTGAACGGATCCGGTGCGGGGGTTGTACTGGTTTCCCCCCGAGGAGATAAGCTCAAGTATGTCCTCCAGATTCACTTTGATTCCTCCAACAATGAGGCAGAGTATGAAGCGCTTCTATACGGATTACGTATGGCCATTTCACTCGGCGTCCGTCGCCCCATGGTCTACGGCGACTCAGATCTGGTTGTTAATCAAGTGATGAAGGAGTGGGACGTCCGAAGCCCATCCATGACGGGATATTGCAGCGCAGTGAGGAAGCTGGAAAAACGATTCGAGGGGTTGGAGCTCCATCATATACCCCGACTGAAAAATCAAGTTGCAGATGATCTGGCGAAGATAGGGTCCAAAAGGGAGGCCATCCCTAAAGATGTGTGTTTGGAGCACATTCACACACCATCAGTGCAAGAAGATCCTTTCACAGAAGAGCCTCCACAACCAAAAAGCGCCTCTGACTCGACCGAAGTGGAGGTTCCAGCTGTGGTCGACCTGATTATGGAAGTTATGATCACCACTCCAGACTGGACAGTGCCGTACATTGCGTATATCATGAGAAAAGAGCTCCCAGAAGATGAAGAAGAGGCTCGACAGGTCGTCCGTCGATCCAAAGCCTTTACAGTAATCAAAGGGCAGCTATATAGAGAAAGCGCGACTGGAGTTGGTCACAAGTGCATCACACCTGAAGAAGGACAGATAATTCTTGAGGATATCCACTTGGGGACCTGTGGCCATCATGCGTCCTCTCGGACCATCGTGGCCAAAGCATACCGAGCGGGTTTTTACTGGCCAAAGGCGAACGAAATGGCAAAGGATATAGTCGACAAGTGCGAGGGGTGTCAGTTTTATTCCAACATGTCTCACAAGCCCGCCTCCGCCTTGAAGACCATTCCACTCGTCTGGCCTTTCGCTGTCTCGGGTCTAGACATGATCGGACCACTGAGAACTGGTAGGAGTGGCTTCACCCACTTGTTGGTTGCAGTCGACAAGTTCACGAAGTGGATAGAAGCCAAACCCATAAAGGACCTCGACGCAAGCACTGCCATCAGTTTTATCAGGGGATTGATATTCAGATATGGAGTTCCGCACAGCATCATCACGGATAACGGATCAAACTTTGATAATGACAGATTCAAAGCCTTCTGCGCCTCTCAGGGCACTCGAGTCGACTACGCTTCAGTTGCTCATCCTCAGTCGAATGGACAGGCCGAACGCGCGAATGGCCTCATCCTCAAAGGACTAAAACCCCGACTGATGCGTGATCTCAAACACGCAGCAGGCGCCTGGGTCGACGAACTTCCGTCAGTTCTATGGGGGTTGAGGACCACCCCTAACCGGTCGACTGGAAGAACACCATTCTTTCTGGTCTATGGAGCTGAAGCGGTTTTGCCGAGCGACCTGCTCCACAACGCGCCTCGAGTCGAGTTATATTCCGAAGCAGAAGCAGAACAGGCCCGGCAAGATGCAGTCGACCTCTTAGAGGAGGAAAGAGAGATGGCTCTAATCCGCCCGACCATCTACCAGCAAGAGTTGCGTCGGTTCTACGCCAGAAACGTGAAGGGTCAATCCTTTCAGGAAGGAGATTTGGTCCTCCGCGTGGATCAGCAAAAACCTCACAAACTTGCCCCGACCTGGGAAGGCCCCTTCATCATCACCAAAGTCCTGCACAACGGAGCGTATCACCTCTACAACATCGATCGACGGATCAACGAGCCTCGAGCATGGAACGCGGACCTGCTCCGTCCTTTTTACACTTCAAAACTCACTCGACTGAGATGTAATAAAAGTACCTCTGTAGTTCTTTTGTTTCAAGCAAGAATTTCTTTTTCTATTTGTCTAAATTTCCCCCAGTGGGTGACTTAGCTGCGAATCCGCTTCGCCTAAGTTTTCAGGAAATCCTACCGAGTGGAGAGCAAGTCTCCCACTCGGGGGCTTAGGTGCGAATCCGTTTCGCCTAAGAAATTAAAATCCTACCGAGTGGAGAGCCAGCCTCCCACTCGGGGGCTTAGCTGCAGTCCAAGCACTCGCCTAAGTTTGAAAAAATCCTACCGAGTGGAGAGCCAGCCTCCCACTCGGGGGCTTAGCTGCAGTCCAAGGACTCGCCTAAGTAATTGAAATCCTACCGATTGGAGAGCAAACCTCCCACTCGGGGGCTTAGCTGCAGTCCAAGCACTCGCCTAAGTTTGAAAAAATCCTACCGAGTGGAGAGCCAGCCTCCCACTCGGGGGCTTAGCTGCAGTCCAAGGACTCGCCTAAGTAATTGAAATCCTACCGAGTGGAGAGCAAACCTCCCACTCGGGGGCTTAGCTGCAGTCCAAGTACTCGCCTAAGTTTGAAAAAATCCTACCGAGTGGAGAGCAAACCTCCCACTCGGGGGCTTAGCTGCAGTCCAAGCACTCGCCTAAGTTTGAAAAAATCCTACCGATTGGAGAGCCAGCCTCCCACTCGGGGGCTTAGCTGCAGTCCAAGCACTCGCCTAAGTTTGAAAAAATCCTACCGAGTGGAGAGCAAACCTCCCACTCGGGGGCTTAGCTGCAGTCCAAGGACTCGCCTAAGTAATTGAAATCCTACCGAGTGGAGAACAAACCTCCCACTCGGGGGCTTAGCTGCAGTCCAAGCACTCGCCTAAGTAATCTAAATCCTACCGAGTGGAGAGCAAACCTCCCACTCGGGGGCTTAGCTGCAGTCCAAGGACTCGCCTAAGTAATTGAAATCCTACCGAGTGGAGAGCAAACCTCCCACTCGGGGGCTTAGCTGCAGTCCAAGCACTCGCCTAAGTAACTGAAATCCTACCGAGTGGAGAGCAAACCTCCCACTCGGAGGCTTAGCTGCAGTCCAAGCACTCGCCTAAGTAATTGAAATCCTACCGAGTGGAGAGAAAACCTCCCACTCGGGGGCTTAGCTGCAGTCCAAGTACTCGCCCAAGTAATTGAAATCCTACTGAGTGGAGAGCGAACCTCCCACTCGGGGGCTTAGCTGCAGTCCAAGCACTCGCCTAAGTAATTGGAATCCTACCGAGTGGAGAGCAAACCTCCCACTCGGGGACTTAGCTGCAGCCCAGTGCTCGCCTAAGCCATGTTGACAGACACCATCGCGGCGATAAACATCGTGCAAACCAGGCAGCCTCTGAGGGAACAACGAATAGCAGCCTCTGAGGGAACAACGAATAGTAGATCGGCGGATCAAGTCACGAAGACATTCAACGTCGAGCCATGTTCGGATAAAATCAAAAGATCGTAGATCGCAAATAAAAGTACTCGAGCTATAAGCTCGACGGAGTTTATCGGTTACATAAACCACTCGGCATTCCGAGGCAAATTTAAGGCAAGGAACAACAGTTTTTTACTCCTCCGGTGGAGGACTGGATGGTGCAACAAATTCGTCCAAGTCAATCCCGTCAGAGCTCCGAGTGGCAGCAGCGATGAAGGTCTCCATGAAGTCCTGAAAATTATGCTTCCTCGTATTGGCAACTTGGAGGGCGGCCAGCTTCTCTTCTCGAGCCTCCTTGCAGTGGACACGAACCAGCGACAGAGCAACATCGGCACCACACCTGGCAGAAGACTTTTTCCATTCTTGCACTCGGCCTGGAACCTCACTTAGTCGAGTGACCAAGGATTCAAGGTCGTTCTGAAGCGTCTCCTTGGGCCAGAGTGCGGAGTCGATCCGCGACACTGCAGTTTTCAGTCGAGCAAGGTAGTCCACCACGCCAGCAACACGAGATTCCAAACGGAGAATATTCATGGCAGCATCGTCCTTCACAGGAGAGTTGATGGGGTCCAGGCTAGTCTCCACTCGACTAGTTTCTTCCTCGAAATTCCGACAGAATTCTGAAAGAAGTTTTGACAACGCAAAATTGTAATCAAATGATGAGTCGACAACAGCAAGTCAGTCGTGCAAAGGGGATTACCTTCAAGCATGAGGAATAGTTTCTTAGCAAGACCCCCAAGATAATCCTCCAAGTCTTTGTGCTTCCCCGCCATCTGGCCGATCTTGTCAGTCAGGTTAACCTTGTCAGTCTTCAGTCGACTCACTTCCTTATTGGCCGCGTCAAGAGCAGACTTCAGCCTAGCATTCTCGCTCTCAAGTTGACCGACTGAAGCAAGTTTCTCTTCAGCGAGCTTCAACTTCTCCGCAGCCGCCTTTTGTGCCTCCGCAAGGTCAAGATCTTTCTTCTTCAGGGCCTTCTCCAGTTTGTCTGCAAAGCAACAATGAGCACAGAATTGAGAACAGGCAGGAGAACAGAGACAGCCGTCGAGTCCTCACCAGCCATACCTTTTGCTTCATCCTTCGCCTTCTGCACGTTTTCCTGAGCAAACTGTAAATCAAGATTAAGCTGGATCTGCTTATCCTTCAGATCAGCGAGCTGAGCAACAAGCTCACAAGATTTCTGCAAAGAGTCAATCGACAAAGGGTATCAAAGACAAGTTACTCCCGAGTGACTGAAAGAAAGAGCACAACACTTCTAAGACTACAGCCGAATCAAAACATTCGACAGTAGCCTCGGGGACTACACCCAGTAGGTGCACTCAGCGTGCCCCCACCGGTTTGCCTGATTTCCACTCGACCCAATCCGATCAGTCGAGTGAGGAAGTTTGAAAGCATAAAGACCGCAGTCGACTGCCAGCAGTCGACCGTGGCCTTGGGGACTACACCCAGTGGGTGCACTCAGCGTGCCCCCACCAATGAAAAATTTCAGATCAACAGCACCCACTGGGTGTACAACGCAAGTGAAGACCAACTAACCTGGACGTTCTGCTGCAACGCCGAGCTGATGTCATAGGCCGCTTGACTGGCATCCCGAGCCGCTTTGGTCTGCTCCATCACGAGCCCCGCCTGACGTATAGCCTCCTTAGCAGCACTCACTTGATCCTCCGGGGTCTGGTAGGCGGCGAAGAACGAGGGCGGGTCGACCAGTGGGGGAGCAGTCGACGACGAAGGCCGGGCAGTCGTTAGTGGTTCAGCAAAAGTCACAGTAGTCCGGGCGGTGTTGTCACCCCCTTGGACCACCGCCTCAGCAGTCGACGCGGTCTGAGGAGCCTTGTCGACCGGGGCCCTCCGGCCTCTCCTCCCAAAAGGCCTGAGCGGCACTTCCGCCTCCTCCTCATCATCCGGAAGGTCAATAATGTTGGTCGGAGCTACAAAAGTTCAGAAATGAATATCCAATCGACTCAGCAGTTAAACAGTAGGATCGTGTCAAAGATTATACCTAAGTTGGAAGTGACGGCGTCCTCCATCATCTCATCGACATTCTGGATGGAAGTCTCGGAAGTAGCGGCGCTGCACGATTCCAAGCAAATAATTTGAAAGTGAATCGACTAAGAATCCGTTCTAGTCGACTCAAGAAAGATAAAAACAGTCACTTACCCAGAGATGACAGGGATGGCGACCCTGATCTTGGGCAAGGCCTTGGGTGGCTTGGTCGGGATAGCTCTGGGATGCTTGGGTGCCTTCTCAGTTGGGGCCGGCGACGCGGTCCGAGGGCGCTTGGATGACTGGCCCAGCGGAGCACTCGACTGACTGCGCTCCGTGGCGGGATCCTGAGCGTTCTTGGAGCGTCTCTCGCGTCGAGGAAGGTCGACCTCCACCTCTTCATCTTCATCACCCGAGTCGTCGCTGGCCTCCTCCTCTACGTCATCATCAGATTCCCACTCCTCGACTTCAACTCCATCCTCACTCCCTTCGCCTCCACTCCCTCCTCCTTCAAATACTTGCTCCTGGTTCCCATTCGGCATCAAATACATGTCGTTGATCTCCTGCAAGACAACGGGCAGAGCAAGGATCAGTCGACTTATCGCAAGCCAGTTACTAGACGGAGTGAAAATTTCAGTCGGAAGAAGTAAAACGTACCTTGTCTGTCTCCATCATCCCATCAAGCGGAGCAATCCTCCTAGAACCCCTGGGGTTGTCCTTATTCCCGGTCATGCTGGTCAGCCAGCTCTCCAGTACAGAAGCCTCGACCGCCTCCGGGTGGATCCGAGTGGAGTCGTCGGACCCGGAATACAACCACATCGAGTGATCCCGAGCCTGGAGAGGTTGGATTCGTCGCTGGAGGAAGACTTCGAGCAAGTCCATGCCGGTCACGCCTTCCCGAACCAACTCAACCACTCGACTGACTAATACCTTCACCTGAGCCTTCTCCTCTGGAACCACTTTCAAAGAAGCGGGTTTCTGCACTCGGTCCAAGGTAAAAGGAGGAAGGCCGGTCGAGTGGCCAGGGGTTGGCTGGTCCTTGCAGTAGAACCAAGTCGACTACCACCCGCGCACGGAATCGGGAAGTGTCATGGGAGGAAAACAACTCTTACCCCTCGTCTGGATCCCGAGGCCCCCGCACATCTGGATCACCTGCGTCCTTTCCCCGTCCGGGTTAAGCCTTTTAACCGACTGGGATCGGCAAGTGAAGATATGCTTGAAGAGGCCCCAGTGAGGTCGACAGCCTAAGAAACACTCACACAGAGACACGAACGCAGCAAGATAGACTATGGAGTTGGGCGTGAAATGGTGGAGCTGCGCTCCGAAGAAGTTCAAAAAGGCCCTAAAAAAAGGACTCGGGGGCAGGGAAAACCCCCGGTCGACATGGGTGGCTATCAGGACGCGCTCACCCTCGCGAGGTTTCGGCTCCGTCTCCTTCCCAGGGAGGCGAGCAGCCTTGTGGGGAATGAGTCCCCCCTCCACCATGTCGTCGATATCCGCTTGAGTAAGGATGGAGGGCATCCAATCCCCCAGCAGGACGACCCGCCTCGGCCAGATTTCTTCCCCTTACCCTGTGCCGCGGCCTTCTTTGCGCGTTCCGCCGCCGCCGTCTTGTCCTTCCCCATCGTCTCGAACGAGGTCTTGGCCGAGCGGCGGTGTCGAGATTGCAGCGAAGAGCGAGGCGGAGGCTTACGGAGGAAGGGAGAAGAAAAACAAGGGCGCACAGTGAAAAAAAATCGGAATCATTACCTTATATAAGGCCACACCCGAGTGGCTGATCAGTGGGCCTGCGCCCCCAGTCAAATCCCGCAGCGGACGCACGCGTGGTACATGGCGAAAAGGGTGGCGCGGAGATCGAGGCGCCCTTGCCTTATCCAGCCGATTCACGCGATTTTCTCCGTCCGGAGCGCTTCCCAATTTTCAAATCCCGCAAGATCCGCGATCGACAGGATGGTTTGTCAGACGAAAAGATCCGTTTCCTTAAGTCTCCCTAGAGACTCGTCACATAAACACACTCGACGGTAATATGAAACCACTCGACGGACATTTGAATGGATCAAGGCAACTGAAGAATGGGTTCCCACCGTAACTTCCATTTATCCAAAGACAGATGCAACCGAAGCATGGAGGTTGAGTCGGAAGCATAGGCTCGGCCCCATTCTCACTTAACCCCTGACCCATTCGGGGGCTAATGACGAGGATACGTACCTAGGGTAGGGTAACTTATCATACCCGAGGTACCCAATCAAGGACATGGCTCCTACAATGAAAGACATTCTGAGAAGTATCAACATTTCAGTCGACCTGGTCAGCCCAGTCGACGGACACGAGCGTACTCGACCAGAAGCACAAGCAGTCGACCATGAAGACAGCCACTCGACTGTAAGAAGACCTAAAGGCACTGCCTACAAACGGTCATCTCATAAGTAGCTTTTATGGCCTTCATGGTCCTTTATTACAGGCGTTACCAGTAACCCCCTCTCTTTATGTACATTAAACTCCTTGTAACGTGGGCTGGCTGGGGTCCTGGCGAACTCTATATAAGCCACCCCCCTCCACTAGGACAAGGGTTCGGAACTTTGTAACACACACACACATAATCCAGTCGACTGCCTCCGGGCTCCGATACGTAGGGTTGTTACTTCCTCAGAGAAGGGCCCGAACTCGTAAAACTCCTTGCGCATACAACTACTCCATAGCTAGGATCTTGCCTCTCCATACTTACCCCCCATTCTTACTGTCAGACTTAGAACCACGACAGGCACAACTGCTGGACAACATACTGAATATCCGGACGCGTCAGTGTGAGGTACTGAAGTGCACCGACGATGGAGCGGTAAAAAGGAGCGTCGGACGCCGGAGAGCCCTCGACGGCGGACACCTTAGCCTTCGTATGGACAGGCGTGGAAGCAGGCTTGCAGTTAAGCATGCCCGCTTGCTCCAGAAGCTCGTAGGCATACTTCTGCTGGTGCAGAAAGAAGCCAGTAGCCCGGCGCACGACCTCGATGCTGAGGAAGTAGTGGAGAGCCCCCAAGTCCTTGAGGGCGAACTCGGTGCCGAGGCGAGCTGTGATCTGCTGAAGAAGCGCTGGCGAGGACGCAGTCAGGATGATGTCGTCGACGTACAGTAGGAGGTACGCAGTGGCGGAGCTCTGGTGGTAGACAAACAGGGAGGCATCCTACCGTGTGGACCGGAACCCCTGCTGCTGGAGGAAGGCCGCGATCCGCTGGTACCAGGCCCGAGGCGCCTGCTTCAACCCGTATAGAGAACGGGAGAGCAAGCACATGTGGTCCGGATAGGCGGTGTCGACGAAACCGGTCGGCTGCTGACAGAACACCTGCTCGTCGAGATGACCATGCCAGAAAGCATTAGACACGTCGAGCTGGTGAACAGGCCAAGCGCGAGAAACAGCAAGCTGGAGAACAGCGCGGATCGTGCTCGGTTTGACGACCGGGGCGAAGGTGTCGGTGAAGTCCACGCCGGCGCGCTGGCGAAAGCCGCGCACCACCCAACGCGCCTTGTAGCGCTCGAGAGAACCGTCGGGGCGAGTCTTGTGGCGGAAGACCCACTTGCCAGCGATGACATTGGCACGGGGTGGCTGCGGGACAAGCTGCCATGTGCGGTTGCGCTGTAGGGCGTCAAACTCCTGACGCATCGCAGCTAGCCAGTTCGGATCCCAAAGGGCTGCGTGAGCGGAGGTGGGGAGCGGGGACGGTGTCGAGGTAGAAGACGCGCACGCGTACTCGTCCGACAGGTAGCACGTGCTGGGACACAATGTCCCAGTCCGAGCTCGAGTGACCACACCAGTGAGGGGTGCGACCGCGGTGCCGGGGGCCGCGGCGACGGGAGCCACGGCGGGGGCCGCGGTGGGGGCAGCTGCGGGAGCCGCAGCGGGTCCGGCCGAGGGGCCCACGGCGACGAGGTCCGTGGCGGGGGCCGCGGCGACGGGGGCCGCGACGAGATCTGCGGCGGGGGCGGCAAAGGAAGCCGCTACGTCGGGGGCCACGGCAGGAGCCGCAGCGCCAGGGGCCGCCGGCGCGGGGAGCGCGGGCAGGGTCGGACCCGAGGCGCGGCTGGGCGGTCCGCCAGAGGTGGGGGCAGGGACGAACCGCGCCGCAGAAGACTCCGAAGGTGACGGTACCTGCTGAAACGGGAACACGAGCTCATCAAAGTACACATGCCGCGAAGTGAAAACGCGGTGGGAGATTGGATCATAGCACCGGTAACCTTTGGTGTTGGCAGGATATCCAAGAAAGATGCAAGGAAGTGACCGAGGCGCGAGTTTGTGAGGAGCAGTAGACGCGGTGCTAGGATAACAGAGACACCCGAAAATGCGAAGACCATCATAAGATAGAACCGCACCGAAGAGGAGCTGGTGAGGGGTGTAGTTCCAGCAGGAACGACAGGGGCGAATGTTAATGAGTAGGCTGGCGGTTGCGAGCGCATCCGGCCAGAACCGAGGAGGCACGTAGGAGTGAAAGAGCAACGTGCGGACACAGTCATTCAGCATGAGAAGGACGCACTCGGCGCGACCATTCTGCTGAGACGTGTAGGGGCAGGTGAGACGAAAGATGGTGCCGTGGGACGCATGTAAATTGCGGACGGCGATGTTGTCAAACTCCTTGCCGTTGTCAGTTTGCAAGGCAAGAATAGGACGACCAAACTGTGTGGTGACATATGAATAAAAAGCGGTGAGTGTGGCAAGAGAGTCGGACTTGCGACGGAGAGAGAAGGTCCACACATAATGAGTAAAATCATCCAATATCACCAGATAGTATAAATAGCCCGTGTTGCTAGCAACTGGGGACGTCCAAACATCACTATGCAATAACTGAAATGGAAAGGTGGAAATGTTTGTAGACTCGCTAAAGGGAAGACGAACATGCTTGCCAAGACGGCAAGCCTCACAAGTGTGATCGTCGACCTTATTACATGAGAAGGAAAAACTCTGAAGAATCTGACGCATAATGGTGGAGTTGGGATAGCCAAGACGGGCATGCCAAAGATCGACGCTGGTGGCGAAGGCGGCGGGGCGACCGGTGGTGGTGGCGCCGGAGGGATGCACTGGGTAAACCTCATCCGGGCTATCACATCGGTGGAGCACCATCCGTGTACGGGCGTCCTTCACAGAAAAACCGATATCGTCAAATTCAACAGTTATAGGATTCTCACGAGCAAGGCGACGAACAGAAACGAGATTGGTGACTAAGTCAGGAGACACAAGAACATTAGACATATGCAAAGGAGGGGAAGTAGAAGGAAAAGACATATGACCAATGTGAGTAATTGGTAGGGAGGAACCGTTACCAACGGTGATACGAGTGGGAGTATGAACGGGAGTGGCAGACGTGAGGTAACCGGGATGAGCAGTCATGTGAGCAGTGGCGCCCGAGTCCATGTACCAGTCACCGCCGCCACCATAGGAGCTCGGTGACGGGGCGGAGTGCAGGGCAGCGAGCAGGGCCGGGTCCCATGGCGGCGGCACCAGAGGAAGGTAGGAACCTCCGTAGGCCAGCGCGGGAGCAGCCCCGAAGGCCGAAGTGGCGGCGCCATAGGCGGGCGCGGCCCCATAAGCCGACGCGGCGGCGGCGCCATAGGCCGGTGCGGGCCCGTAGGCAGGCGCTGGCAGGGGGTGGCACCGTAGCCGCTGTAAGAAGCGGCGTTCTGCACCGCGAAGAGGGCCTGGTGGCCCGCCGGGCGGGTCCCAAGGATCCCCGGAGCCGGAGCCCGAGGGACTGGCATGGAGTACGCGTGGACGACGCCAGTCCACGGGTTGGTGCCGTACGACCATGGGGGAGTCACCTGCTGCTGCTGCTGATGAGGCGCCCCCCCGGCGCCTATTGCTGCTTGTGGCCGCCCCCGCGGCGGTTGCCGCGGCACCCGCCACCCGTCTGCTGGGGAGCAACGGGAGGGGCGGGAGGCGCGGGCGGGAGGGGAAAGTACCCCGGAGGCGCGGGGGGCGGCGGATGCTGGCGCGACGCGGGTGGGCCGGCCGGTGGAGGGGCGCCGCGTGAGGTGCCGGCGGCGAGGGCGTGGTGCTGCACGCGCTTCTTGACCCCCTTCATCCAGCGATCCTCCAACCTCAAGTACGCCACAAACTTGGGGAAGAAGGGCTCCGGCATCAAGGTGAGGTTGGAGGTAGTCGTCCCGCGCCCACCGCATGGCGTCCTCGTACTCCGCGGGGAGGCCGGGCTCCGGCTTGGGCTCGACGAGGACGGAGCGGCCGGTGGGTGGGGAGGCGTTCGTGCCGATGCGGACGCCGGAGCTACGGGTGCGCGCGCTGACCGGCGTGTCCTGGGGCTCCGGCTTGACGGGGCGGAGGCAGGGCAAGCCGCCGGACGAGGAGGAGGACCCCCCGGTCTCCATGCGCCTCGGGGTCCAGGAGCTTCCCCGGCGGCGTGAGAAGGAAGGGGGAGCGGGGTACTCGAGACGCGGCATGTTGCCGTCCTCGATGTACTCGAGGACGGCCTCCAACGTGCGCCCGGGCACGCCCCACCACCGGCGCCGGCCCTCGGAGTTGAGCCTGCCGGAGGGCTCTACACCGTTGGTGGCCTCGAGCTGCTGGGCGTGGCGGTGCCGGAAGTAGGGCTCCCAGAGCGGGCTGTCGGGGACGTGCCGAGGTCCCTCCCTCGCCACCCGCGGCAGGTTCGCGCGGATGCGTGCGATCTTCGCACGCCGCGCCGCGCCGGTGGGCACCGAGGGCACCGGCACGCCGCCGGCGCAGATCCTCCACGCGCCGGGCACCCGCATGTCCGGCGGGACCGGGTACTCGGCCTCGTAAAGGAGGCGAGCTTCGTCCTTGTGGAGATGGCGACGGCCGAAGCCGTTCGCCGCCGCGCCGTCACCAGGGAAGCGCTCGACCATGGGTGATGAACTGGAGACGGCGAGAGAGAGGAGAGGGAGGAACGACGACGGCGAGAGAGCGTGATCGCCGAGCGTGCTGGTGCGCGTCTTATATAGGCCGAGGCGCCGCCCGTACCCGTGTCCGCCGTGTGTACGCGTGGCGGGCGAGGAAGGGCGAGGGACGCGCGTCATCCGGCCTTCACTGCGCCGCCCGTGAGGCATCAATGGCGCAGGCTGACCGGCGCGGCAGCGCGGCAGCTTTGGCATTGATTCGCCACGGGAAACGAGGCGATGAGGACGACGAAGGGCCGAGAAGAGAGCCGTCTCGCTGACGCGGCGGGCCACTGCTTTTCCGCGCCAAAAAAGTTCGCCCGGCGCCCCCGGGCGCCCCCCAGCGCGCCGGGTTCGGCCTGGGTCCGCCGGCGCTGTTTTCGGCCCAGGCCGGCGAAAATCGGGCTCCTGGGACGCGACTGGGCCGTTTTTTCGGCGCCGGCGCAAAAAAAACGTCGGGGAGGCCTTCCTAAGTGCGCACGTGTGACGTGCCAGCTCCCTCTCGCGCCGCTCGCAAACCTCTTGCCGTTCTCACTGTGGCTGTCTCGCTCGTCCAGTCGTCCTATCCTCTGTCGTTTCCAATGTGTCGCGTGCGTCGCTCGATTCGTCCGTCCGTAGTCGGTTGATTTGGACGGTACAGGAATGGGATGGCGGCAGAGACGGTTTTCGGTCGCCGGTGATGCGGCGCTGATGAGAATTATGCATGCCGTGCGGCCGGCGTTGGTGGTGGGTGGGATTAACGTCGCTGTTACATGCGCGACGAGGATGCCCGTTGGCTATATTGGGTGCATGCATACGCTGCAATGTTTTCTCCGATCGAATTTGTTTTATTTGTTCTTGTTCATAGTAAAACACTGCCTCTGCACCAGTCTTTTTCTTTTGAACATCAATACAGACACAAGCGTTTATATACACGGGCATAGTGTCTGGGAAAAACGACACCTACGGGATCACAAGGAATCCATTTTGCTACGGTTGGCGGGCGCGGCGCTGTGGAAAGAGTGGGTAAAAGTGCAACTATCCCTAAGTGGTTTTGGTAATTCCTAACAACATATAGCTCATTGAGCTAATGTTGTTTCAAGATAATATTTCGGAAAGCTCAATGATTGGCATGGCATGGATGAGAAAAGTGGACCCCTCAAAATGCTAAGGACAAAAAGATTGGCTCAAGCTCAAAGCTCAAGACTCTACGTTTTCTATTTTAGTGATCCAAGATCACATTGAGTCTATAGGAAAAGCCAATACTATCAAGGAGGGATGAGGTGTTGCTTAATGAGGCTCTTGCTCAAAATGCTTAGTGATATGCTCCAAAGCCCTCCACTACTTTCTCACATCCACATATGACCTAAACCAAAAGTCAAACTCGGCCCCACCGATTATTTCTATCTGGCGCCACCGAGTTCAGATGTCATAGCCACTGCCACAAACCCTAGGCAAATCGGTCTCACCGATAGGGATCTCGGTCTCACCGAGATGAGATTGTAATCTCCCTATTTCCCTTCGTAACGTTTCGGTCCCACCGAGATGAGCGATCGGTCTCACCGAGATTGCAATGTAAACTCTCTGTTTCCCTTTCGTAATATTTCAGTCTCACCGAAATGAGCAAATCGGTCCCACCGACTTTACCTAACCAACTCTCTGTTTAACCTATTACCAAAATCGGTCTCACCGAGTTTGTGTAATCAGTCTCACCGAGATTACGTTATGCCCTAACCCTAACCATATCGGTCCAACTGAAAATCCTAACGGTCACTAGATTTGCTGAATTGGTCCGACCGAGTTTATCAATTCGGTCCCACCGAAATTGGCAAGTTGTGTGTAATGGTTAGATTTTGTGTGGAGGCTATATATACCCCTCCACCTCCTCTTCATTCGTGCGGAGAGAGCCATTGGAACGAACCTACACTTCCAACATACATTTTCTGAGAGAGAACCACCTACACTTGTGTTGAGGCTAAGATATTCCATTCCTACCATATGAATCTTGATCTCTAGCCTTCCCCAAGTTGCTTTCCACTCAAATCTTCTTTCCACCAAATCCATATCCTGTGAGAGGGAGTTGAGTGTTGGGAAGACTATCATTTGAAGCACAAGAGCAAGGAGTTCATCATCAACACACCATTTGTTACTTCTTGGAGAGTGGTGTCTCCTAGATTGGCTAGGTGTCACTTGGGAGCTTCCGACAATATTGTGGAGTTGAACCAAGGAGTTTGTAAGGGCAAGGAGATCGCCTACTTCATGAAGATCTACCGCTAGTGAGGCAAGTCCTTCGTGGGTGACGGCCATGGTGGGATTGACAAGGTTGCTTCTTCGTGGACCATTCGTAGGTGGAGCATTCCATGGACTCGCGCAGCCGTTACCCTTCGTGGGTTGAAGTCTCCATCAACGTGGATGTACGATAGCACCACCTATCGGGACGACGACAAAAATATCCGTGTCTCCCATTGCGTTTGAATCCTCCAAACCCTTCCCTTTACATTCTTGCAAGTTGTATGCTCTACTTTCTGCTGCTCATATACTCTTTGCATGCTTGCTTGAATTGTGTTAAGATTGCTTGACTTGCCCAAAGTTGCTAAAATCTGCCAAGAACTAAAATTGGGAAAAGGCTAGATTTTTATTTGGTCAAGTAGTCCAATCATCCCCCTCTAGACATACTTTCAGTGGTATCAGAGCTTTGGTCTCCATTTGCTTTGATTTCCATAGCTTTTGGTAGTCATAGCCTTGGTTTCACAACCTAGGAGAGTATGGCGTCTAGCGAGGGAAATTACCACCGTAGAGGTCCTTACTTTGATGGTACTAATTTTGCTAGTTGGAAGCATAAGATTAAAATGCATATTCTTGGACATAACCCCGCCGTATGGGCTATTGTGTGTATTGGCTTGCAAGGTGAATTCTTTGATGGGAGAGAACCGAACCGTGAAGCTACCGCGGAAGAGTTGAAGATGCTGCAATACAAGGCTCAAGCTTGTGATATCCTCTTCAACGGATTGTGCCCCGAAGAATTCAACAAAATCAGTCGTCTTGAGAATGCAAAGGAAATTTGGGATACTTTGATTGATATGCACGAAGGTACCAACTCCGTCAAGGAATCCAAATTGGATGTGCTTCAAAGTTAGCTTGACAAGTTCAAAATGAAGGATGGTGAAGGTGTCGCTGAAATGTACTCTAGGCTTGGTCTTATCACAAATGAGATCGCTGGCTTAGGAAGTGAAGAGATGACTGACAAATTCATCATCAAGAAGATCCTAAGAGCTTTGGACGGAAAACATGATATCGTATGCACATTGAACCAAATGATGCCCAATTACAAAGATCTCAAGCCAACGGAAGTCATTGGAAGAATTGTTGCTCATGAGATGTCACTCAAGGATAAGGAGGAGCTCCATAACAAGTCAAGTGGTGCTTACAAAGCCTCATGTGAAGCTCCCACATCATCAAGTGGGAAACAAATCTTCAATGAAGAATTGAGCCTAATGGTGAAGAACTTCAACAAGTTCTACAAGAGTAGAATCAAAGAGAGAAGTTCCAAGTCAAGGTCCTACAATGATAAAAGATATTCTAGTCGAGAGCGAAATTGCTACAATTGTGGAAGATCCGGACACTATTCCAATGAGTGTACGACACCCTACAAGAGAAGAGAAGATTCTCCAAAAAGAAGAAGTAGAAGAGAAGAATCACCATCAAGAGAGAGAAAGAGTAGAGATGATCGTTATGAACGAACAACACCCCGGAGAAGCAAGGATTCGGAAAGGAAGGACAAGTCATCAAGGAGCTACACAAAACGAAGACATCAAGCTCATGTTGGTGAATGGGTATCCGGCTCTGAGTCCGACAATCACTCCGAGAGAAGCTATCACTCCGACTCCGAACATACTCAAGATGAAGGTGTTGCTGGTCTAGCACTTGTGTCAACCAACTCCTACGACATATTTGATTCACCAAATGAAGGACTTGGAAGATGCTTGATGGATAAAGGCCCAAAGGTATCACACCCCGAGTATGTTGATTTTAATAGTGATGAAGATGACTTGTTAGGTGATGATGATTTACTTGTTGACAACTCTAGTGATGAATAGTATGATGAAACGTCAATTAATCATGCTAATCAAGATAAAACGAATGACAATGATAAGGAGAAGATTGAGCTTCTAACTAAAGAACTGAACACTCTTAAGTTAGCTCATGAAACTATCTTAGGAGATCATCGAGAACTTTTAAGGACTCATGAGAAATTACGTTTTGAAAAGCTCAACCTTGAGCAAGAGCATGAGCTCTTAGAGGCAATCAATGATGATTTTATCAAGAAAAGTTCTTCTTACATTGCCAAGCATTTACTCTTATCCAATTACATGCCTCAAGTCAAGTCTAGTAACGAGAACAAGAAAGATTCTTCCTCTAGTAGTAACAATAATCATGCTAAATCCAATGTTGTTGCTTCTAGTAGTTCTCTTGATTCTACTAATGTTTCTCTTAGCCAAGTTACACTTGAGCAATAAAATAGCTTATTGAAGGGAATTATAGAGAAAGGTGTTTACAAGAGCCTTGCCTGGAGTAAGCAATTTGAGGAAATTGTACGCAAGCAAGGAAGGCACCGGAAGAACCAAGGTGTTGGCTTTGAACGAAAGTTCAATGCCAATGGAGTTGAGTGGGAAGAAGATCAATACCCCAAGACGAAGTTTGTTCCTCAACTTCCTTCAAAGGGACATAAGCTCAAGATGATCTTCCACCACAAGACCACAAGCAAAAAGGCAAGGACAAGATTCAAGAGGAAATTGATGCATTTGAAGAAGCACCCAAGGCCTTGGTCAAGTGGGTTCCCGAGACTACATCAAGTTCTACTTAATCAAGTACAACTACAACTCCAAGGATTCCCATCAAGATGATGTGGATCCCGAAGAAGAAGAACTAGAGAGTTCCTGAGGGTGACTCCACCAACATATTTCACTCTTATCATTTTTGCATGAACAAGTGCAATCAACTTCCACATCTTGCACTAGTTCAAGGAGTCACAAACCCTCTTGTTGGTAAGACAAGGGAAAAGTTAACCTAATGCTTTCATAGACATCATCTTGTGTCTGCATCACTCTATGTCTGTGGATATCCTTGTTTGTTCCTTGTGGGACTAACCCGTGTAGGTATTGAAAGTGCAACACACTCCAAAGGATTGCTCCAAATGATCTACATCAACATTGAGCATCCACATCTTCAACACCTACATGAAGTCATCATCGAAAAACCCAAGGTTAGTTCATCCCTCTTAGGGGGGATCTCACATCTAGTGGGAGGTTTACTCTAAGAATTGAGCTAAAGCAACTCTAACGGTGTGAACACAACAACGCTTTATGTAAAAGTGGTAACCCCACTTGTGCTTAAACGATGAGTATGACCTGTGATCAAATATTCTCATTTGACTCCTAAGTAAATATACTCATATATAGATGACCTAGTCATCGCCAATTGCTTGATAGATGGTAGAATTGGTTGTGCATGCTTTGCCACATATTTCAGTTGCCATTTTATTGTGTGAGCATGTTGGTTGCATAATTTACTCATTCGAGGACATCCACTTGTTGTTTTGATTGCTTGGTTCCTTTTTCTTTTGCCAAGTGGATGGACAAGAATGCCTAAGAACCTTCTCTAGATATCTATGCTTTTCTTGTCTCAAACTCTATTCATGCTACATCACAAAGTTTGATCAAGTCAGATTCAAACCACTCTGTGTGAGGAGCACTCGGAGTCCCCGATTCGTCATAGACTTAAACTTCCAAAACTTCTTTGTGCGTTTCGGTCTGACCGATTCATTCATTTTGGTCATACCGAGATCAAAAAGTCGATCTAGGTTTTCAATCTCGGCGCAACCGATTTGAACTTTTCGGTCACACCGAGTTGCAGTAACTGCTTGCAGTTATGCATCTCGGTGCCACCGAGTTGTTCCACTTGGTCACACCGACAGATTTGGAAAATTCTCCGAACCCCTTCGCCCGCGCTCAGCCTGCTCTGCCTCCCTAGGTCCCCGGATCGTCCTTCTCATCGCCAGCTGCCTCCCGCCGCTGGTCTTCGCCGCCCTCAGTGGAAATCGTCTCCGTCGTTGCCGCCATAGCAGGTCCATCACCGCACTTAGGGTATGGACTTGATCCTTGTGCTAATCTCACTCTGATTCCTAGCACATTGTTTTGCCATGTATCTTGCCACGATTGAGATCACTCTATCCAGCGAAATCACTCCGTAGTTTAGTTGTGGATTGAAAATTTAGGGTTAGGTTTCCACCAAAATCATCTCGTACCAACCGAGTTGTTGAAATCGGCTCCACCGATTTGGCTAAGGCCATTGCACATGTGATTCTCGGTCTGACCGAGAATTGCAAATCGCTGTGACCGAGCTCAATTCTCTGTGAAACCTAGGAGTCTCGGTGCCACCAAAGTGTGACTCGGTCTAACCGAGTTCACTAGTTTAGGTTCCAAAAGCTGCTTCGGTATCACCGAGTTTTCAAATCGGTGGATCCGAAATGCTTTCTATGGAAAAATAAAACTAATTTTTTAACTCATTCTTTTCCAAAAACCTTTGTACTTTGTGATGCTCATCTACTCTACCTCATCTATAATCTATTCACAGGGTCTGCTGTCAGTGTCTGCATCATGTCAGATCAGAGTGACAGTCAGAACAAGTCTGAGGAGCAAGTTCACATGAGTGAGGGCACTAGTCCCTCTAGCAGCTATGATGATGGAAGCAGGAGTACACCCAGCAACTTGCCTAAGGCAGCCACCAGGGCCAGAAAGAAGAGAACCTCATATTTTGAGGATGAGGACTATGTGTCCGTTGAGGAAGAGGCCACTTCAAAGAAAAAGGTGCTGAAGAAAGAGTATGGCACAGCTGCTGCAACAAAGCCTGGTCTGAAAACAAAGGCTCCAGCAAGAAGACAACCAATGTCTAAGCCAAGGAAAGTTGCCACAGGTGAAACTATGAAGTTCACCATTGAATCTGAAGAAGAAGAAGCTAGTGAGGATAAGAAGAAGAAGAAGAGGGAAGAACCACTACTGCCAGAGTTCTTGGCAAGCCCTCAATGAGGAAGGATTCAGTAGAGGAAGAGGAAGAGGTTGCTGCACCAGCACCTAAAGCTCGAAAGCTTATGGGAGATGCTATAAGATCAGGGGCTGCTCCATCTAAGCCCAAAGAAGCTCCCAAGGCAGCTGCTCCAAAACCCAAAGCTGCACCCAAGAGGAGTACAAGGAATATTCCAGCTGCAGAGAAGAACAAGGCCCAGTTCCTGAAACTGCTATAGAAGAAGAAGATGATGAGTCACATGTATTGAGGAAGTTGAAGCCCAAAATTCCAGATCACAATGATGCTCATCCAGTAGCTGAGGACATGAAGCTCAGGAAGGATGCAGGACTCAGACAGTGGAGATTGACTGATCCCTATGCAGTCAGGAGAAGAACTGTTGTAGACTACAGGTTCCATACAAAGGAACAACAGGACTTCTATGAGACAGTGTTGCTTGAAAAGAAGCCTATAGTCTGTGATATGAGATGGGTGGACTGGAAATACATCAGCGAAAATGAAGAACACTATCCTGGAGTCTATGATAGTTTCATGTCTTGTGGAGTAGAGGACTTTGTTGGGCAGAAGCTCACAAAGTGGAATGATGAGCTTATTATGCAGTTCTACTCCACAGCTCATTTCTACCTAGATGGAAGGATTGCCTGGATATTTAAAGGTACTAGGTACCAGTCAACAGTTGAAGAATGGGGAAAATTGATCAATGCTCAGGAGGAGAATGAAGATGACTTGGATGACTATGCCAAGAAGAAGAAGGATCAAAACACCATGGCACATATGTACAGAGAGATCCCAGATGTTGCCCTTGAGACACACAAATTTGGATCAGTACATTACCTTCTGTTAGGTTTGCCAACAATGAACTGGATCCTCAGGCACACTCTATTGCCAAAGTAGGTGATCACAAGATGATCAGAGGCCATGCAATTAACCTGCTTCACATATTTGATGTGCCTCAAAAGTTCAAAGTCATGAGCCTAATTGTGGAAACTATAAAGAGAATAGCTGTAGATCATAAGAGAAGTTGTGGGTATGCCCCACAGATCCAGGAGCTAATTAACTCCAAGATGGGCACTGGCACATATCTCTTGGACAAGGATCATATGCCCATCTACCCAGACTTTAAGGACAACGCTGTGGTAATGGATGAAAATGAACCATCTTCTGTGCAAGCACAAGCAAAGTGGGAGAAGGCAAGGGCTGAAAAGGCTGCAAAGATGCCAACCATTGATGAGGCATCTCAGTATCTTCTGAATGAGCAGTGTTATTGCCTTAATTACCTGACCAAATCCCGTGGTTGATCAACCGCCCGGACACAGGTTTTGGGGGTGCTCTACCTTCGGCGGTGGGAGGTAAGGTGTGCTTTAGGCTTTAGATGAGATAGAGCGGCTTAGATGGGGGCGGCGTAACCGGGGAAAGAGAAAGGCGAGCATTAGTGTCAGCATTGCACTTACCTAAGTGAGCATGTTGTTTTCCTCTTTCTCCTCTGTCATTTCCCGTCCCCCTCCCATTTTTCTCTCCTTCCTTTTGCAATGCTTTGCATGTGTCGATCGATTCCTCCGTCCGTTGCTGGTTCATTTGGACGGTATAGGAATAGGATAGATAGCACGCTGTTTGGTTGCCAGTAACGAGGCGCCAATGCAAAATATGCATGTCGTGCGGCCGGCATTGGAGGTGGGTGGGATTAACTGGAACGCCGTTGTTTCGTGCGTGAAGAGGGCGTTGGCTATACTGGGTGCATGAGCATGTTGGACAGTTTTCTCAGAATTTGTTTTTTTATTTCATAGTAACACAATGCCAACTAAAAAATCAGCAAAAAAACTCAAAAAAATCACAACCTCTGCACCGTTCACGATCTTGATGGCTACTTATTAATTTTCTAGTGTCACACCTAGAATGGGAAACGTTTCCCTATGATCAACGGTGAAAACTTCAGTGTGTCGCATCACACCACATTATACCTACCAATGCCAGGGCACCAAATGTCCTTGCGGACCCATGCACATCCCTTCTTTCTCACCTTTGGTTTCCATTCCGTCTCCAGGGGCGGATTAAAGGGGAATGGGAAACGTTTCCCTTCAACCGACCGGCCAAAACCTCAATGTGTCGTGTCACGTGACATTATACCTACCAATGCCAGGGCGCCATATTTCCTTGCGGGCCCACACACATCCCTTCTTTCTCTCCTTCCATTTCCATTCTGTTGCCGCGGATGGATTCAAAGGTAATGGTACACATTTCTCTATGACAGACCGACCAAAACTTTAGTTTGTCACGTCACGCCACGTTGTACTTACCAATGCCAGGGTGCCACATGTCCTGCAGGCCCAACCACATCCCTTCTTTCTCTCCTTCCATTGCAATTCTATCGTCGGGGACGGATTCAACAGGAATGGGAAACGTGTCCCTCTGACGAACCGGCCAAACCTTCAGAGCTTCGCGTTACGCCAAATTATACCTACCAATGCTAGGGCGCCACATATCCTTACGGGCCCACGCACAACCCTTCTATAACACTAGTTGGGCATGAAGTTGTTGGACATTATCCCGGCCCTCACCATCTTCCCTTGAATCCCTCTGTCCCTTGATATCGTTGGTGTCATCTCTGTGCCCGCGATAGAAGAAACGTTCCTGTGATTCACAGAGCTCGCGCGCACCATGAATGTGCCCTTCTTCTGCAAATGGTCCTTACTGACCACCTTTGTATGATCTAGCCGTAGATGTTCTAGGTCCTTCCTAGAGTGGAGGTGGCTGTGAAATCTATATGCAAGCTCCACCGCCTCCTAGTGGACCCGGACATCACGCCCACGTCCCTCCACTCGCCAATGGATGTCGTGCTTAATTAGGTCTGCCATGCAGCCCATGGTGTTCGTGATGATGGAGAAGGATATAGACCACAACAATTCTAGGACGTTTGTGAACTTTAGCAACACACAATTGTGCTACGACATCGTGCTCGACTTGATAGAGTCCATGCCAATGGTCCATGGTGGAACTACAAGGAGTGGAGCCGGCATCGGACAATACACAAAGAGATAGGCAGATGCCTCTCGCTCACATTAAGGGAAGATATATATTGCATGTTATCAGGAATGAATGTAAGCTGGGTTGCATGTACAAGAAACTAGAACCAAAAAAGTGTACCGAGGTCGAGTCCCTTCCATGTGTACCAAATACAAGTTGCGTGTATCGGTGTCGCATTGACATGTAAACTTTAACAACAGGTAGTGTATACACTAGGGTTTTGTGGGGGGGGAGTGAGGAAGGTGTCAAAGAGTTGCATCACAAGGACAAAAGGGAGGAAGAAAGTAATTGCTAGTTATATTGCATAGATATAGTTGCTATTTCATATGTGGACATTTGGTAACTTTATTTATCTCTTGTCTAAATGATGTGGTTGGTAGTTTGAGGAGGTAATAAACTATTACTATATTTGTTCTCGAGATATTTATTTCATTTACATGATAAAGCTGGTTGAGGAAAGTATTGTTTTATTAAAAGTTTTTTCCCATTTACTTCAGTAACTCGCGCATGCCTTGAACGTGCCCTTCCCCTTCCAAAGGGACGTCAATGATAGCCTGGACGTGCTTCATACATAGATATTATAAGTCCTCCCCCGAGAGATGGTGGTTTTGAACTCCATATACTAGCTCTACCACCTCCTAGTGGACCCGTACAGCGTGTCCATGTGCATCCTCTCGTCAATTGACCCTGTCCACAGCTAGATCACCGCCACGTATCCCATGGTGTTCACGATCATGGAGCAGGGGAGATACCAAAAAAATTCATGGTTGGTGGAGTAGTTTAGAAAAACACTCTTCTACTATGGTGGCATGTTCAACTAGATGGAGGCTATGTCAGTGATCCATGCTAGCACAACAGGAAACGGAGCTAGAGCGAACGCGGACATCCAGAGGCAGATCTTCGACGTCATGTGTCGATAACGTAGCACCAGCTCGGAGCACCGCATGATGCTCGCATGCATGCAGCGTCAGCTCTGGCGCATGATTATCAAACATGTGCCACTAAGGCTAAAAGAGGCCCATCAGGTGGGCAAGCTACTCTATGTATTCTCTGGTGCAAGGTCTCACATCTAGGAGACCGGCTGATGCCTCCCACTCACATAATTAGAGGATATATAGACAACATATCGTGCAAAAGGTAAGTCGGGTTGGGTGAACATGGAACTTGAGCCAAGAGTAGTATACCTTGGCCAAGTGCCATCCATGTATCCCAAAATCAAGTAAAGTTTACCTGTGTTTCATTGACATATCGACTCCAGTGGCAGGTAGTGTAAATGTAGGATTTTTTGGTGGAAAGTGTGGGGAAAACATCATAAAGCTCCTTAAGAGATGAATCCTGACTCCCGAAATATCAGGAAAATCCAAAAATTGCAGCTTGAGAGATGAATCCCCAACGCAAATGTCATGCCAAAATTCAACACTACCAGAACCATTTCCAAATCTATATATTTAAAAGAACTTAGAAGTAATCAAAGAACAAATTAATCCCTCTAGAAGAGAGAACATACACCTAGTTTGGACAACAAAATCGGTTTAGGGGTCCCATATTTAAAATTAATAAAAAATCCAACTCTTATACTCCAACAATATATCTCTTCCCCCATGGACATAAGCTTTCTCCAACATTTGAGTGAAAACATTGGCAACCAAATTAAAGAGAATGGGGAATAAAGATAACCTTCCTTCTAAACCCTTACCACTAATTATGTAAGGCCCATTAGTGTCAGTATTCCTGACACATAATTAACCTTGAAAGAGAAACAACTTAATCCACCCAATCCACTTCTCACCAAAACGTTAGATGCAAGAACTTCCAAAAGGAATACCCATCTTACACTATCATAGACCTTTTCATAGTCAAGCGTTTGAACAGGGGGACTATATTTAGAAGAGTGAATCTCATGATAACTTCTTGTTCCATAACCACACTTTCAAATATAGATCCACCTATATTAAAAAGTTGTTTGATTAGTAGAATTCATTCCACCAAAAAAGGGGAAAACATGTTAGTCATGGCTTTAGTAAAAATCCTAACACTACAATTACTGGGACTAATAGGTCTAAAACTATGTATATTTTTAGCATTGCTCTCGTTAGGAATAAGAGTAATAAAGATAAGGTATGCATAAAAAGTTGTAAAGATCCAAATTAAAATCTCTAACAAGGGCTATTAAAGCAGGAAAGAAAGACCATCTCCTCCAATAGCCCCATGATAAAATATCTTACAACGTGGCATTTGACAGCGCACATCCTGGATTTCTCCATCGTGTACGTGATGAAGTGGCCGAACATTATCCAGGCCCTCTCCATCTGCCATGTAAGCCCGATGTCCCTCCACATCATTGGTGTTAGCTCTTGTCCTGCGAAAGAAGAAGTGGTCCAGCGACTCGCTTAGCTCCGGTGCACTATGAACGTGCCCTTGTCCTAGAAATCGGCCCTCAGAGACAGCCTCGACGTGCTCCAGACATAGATGTTGTAGATCCTCCCTAGATTGTTGTTGGTTGTGAATTCCATCTACAAGTTCCATCACCTCCTAGTGGACCCAGAGGGCACGTCCGCGTCCCTCCTCTAGCCAATCGAAGCCGTGCTTGGTTGGGTCTGCCATGGAGCCTAGGATGTTCATGATTATGAAGCAGAAGAGACATACCAGAACAATTCCAAGTTGTTTGTGCAGTTTAGCAACCCGCTCTTTGATACGTATCCAATGTATCTATAATTTGTTTACTATTTCATGCTATTATTGTATCAATCTTGGATGTTTCATATGCAATTATATATATTTTTTGGGACTAGCCTATTAATCTAGTGCCTAGTGCCAGTCGTTGTGTTTTTCTTTTCAGGAAATCAATATCAAACAGAGTCCAAACGGAGAAAACTTTGGATTAATTTTTTCTAGACAAGAAGAGACCCTAGAAGGTTGGGAAGAAGACCTGAAGAGTCACAAGGGAGCGAGAAGCTCGGGAGGCGCACCCCCAGGTTGTGGGCCCCTCATGGCACGTCTTGACCGAATTCTGCCTTTATAAAGTCTCAAATATTCCCCTGACATCAGAGAGCCAACCGAAATACTTTTTCCGCTGCCGCAAATTTCTGTTCCCACGAGATCCCATCTGAAGGCCTTCTCTGGTAGTCGGCCGAAGGGGGAATCAATCACGGAGGGGATCTACATCAACCTTACTGCCCTTCCTATGATGTGTGATTAGTTTACCACATACCTAACGGTCCATAGATAGTAACTAGATGGCTTATTCTCTCTCTTTGATCTTCAATATAATGTTCTCCTTGATGTTCTTTGAGATCTATTTAATTTAATGACTTTTTTGAGGTGTGTTTGTTGTGATCCGACGAATTGTGAGTTTATGATTAGATTATCCATGAATATTATTTGAGTTCTACTCTGAACTCTTTTATGCATTATTCTTATAGTTTTCTATTTCTCTCTGATCTATTAATTTAGTTTGGCCAACTAGATTGATTTTTCTTGCAATGAGAGTGGTGCTTTGTAATGGATTAAATCTTGCAGTGCTCAGTCCCAGTGATAGAAGGGGACATGACACATATTTGTATCGCTGCCATTAAGGATAAAATGATGGGGTTTATTCATGCTTCAGTTTACTTTGTCTACATCATGTCATCTTGCTTAAGGCGTTACTCAGTTCTTTATGAACACAATACTCTAGATGCATGTTGGATAGCGGTCGATGTGTGGAGTAATAGTAGTAGATGGTAGAAAAATGGGCTATAGTCCCAGTTCGTAAGGCACTTTAGTCCTTGTTGACTAAAGGAATTTTTTATTTCTTTTTGATTTATTATGAATTTTTTCTGATTTTCAAATTTCTGAATTATTTGACAATTTAATCTCTAATCCCCCTCACTGCTCAAGTGTGGAGCACTCATTATTCCAAACCGGCTAACATCCCGGTCAGTCACCCATCCCTCTCACTAATCGAGCTAGAGCATGCTTACTTTCGAGTTCTATTCCCCCTAGTTTCCAACTCTGCACTTGTTATTTTCCTAACAATAGTAAGCTGTCAATCCTATTAACCCTTAGAAGTTTAGCTTGAGCATGAAGTCACACATCTTATCGTCTGAGTTTGAAACTATTATTGTAAAAAAACAATAATTATTTATTAACACTAATATTTCTTGAATAAGTAGTTTGACCACAGTTTGACCAAAATTCAAAAAAACTGAAATTTGAGCATAACTTTGTTTCCTTTCAGAATTTGAGGATTCTAAAAATTTGCAAAATGGCCTATGGCGGTCAAAATCGGAACCGGCTTTTCATTCTGAACATTTTGATATATTATACATTTCTTTCGACATCGTATGCAAAAGTTATGGTCGTTTTACTTTTTCATAACAGTTTTTTGCAGAACATGTCAAAATTTATGTTTTTAAATTTCCCTAACTAGTAGATGTAGTAACATCACTACATCTTGAACGATTGTATTTTTTGAAGTTTTTATCATTTAGTTTTTTTTCAAAACTAAAAAGGCGATAAGGGAGGTAGAGTTTGAAAATTGCAGAACCACTTTAGTCCGGGTTGGAGCCACCAACCGGGAATAAAGGGGTACCTTTATTCCCAGTTGGTGGCTCCAACCCGGACTAAAGGTCTAACCTATAGTCCCGGTTTGTGTCACAAACCGGGACAAAAGGGGCTCGTGGGGCCCTGGCCTCACGTCGGACTACCACCACCCCTTTAGTCCCGGTTTGTGACACAAACCGGGACTATAGGTCTCAAATGAGCCGGGACTAATGCTTAGTCGTTCAAACCGGGACTAATGGTACCATTAGTACTAGGCCGTAATTGAACCGGGACTTATGTGTTGAACATTAGGTCGTTTTTTACTAGTGATGCAGAATCGTTTCGGTCTAGTTGTCTTAAACGTGATGCCTATATACATGATCATTGCCTTGGATATCCTCATGATTATTTGTTTTTCTATCAACTAGCATAGTGGCCCTCTCGATGTGTGGGCTAGAATTGTATAAAGTTTTTTAATGAGAACATATTATTTGATTTGTTTATGTGCAGAAAATGGAACCAAATGTGATATGTTTACAAACGTAAGATTTGTACAAACATAGTTCTTTCTTAGGTATGGTACATGTTTTATGAAGACATATGTTATCCATTAATCACTTTAGGTCTAATTATGCATGTCGTACTAACCATCTTCTTTATGATTTCAAGGGCATCATCATTAACATGACCTAAGTGATACTCATGTTGCACTATTCAAAATAGTATAGTTCTATAGACATATGAATTGTTATCTTCAATGAGATATGACAATAGAAAAATATCTTTAATGAATTTTTACTTGTGGATAAATGTTGTACTAATTATAGAAACACACCATATCGTGACCATATGCGTCATTTTCTTTTTAGGCCAAAACTTAATAATTACTGGTTGTAAACATCGACAAATTGTGCTATGTGGGATATTTCTAGATCGGTTGTTCGTTTTCAAGTTAATCGGCTAATGGGTAAAACTTACGATAACTATCAACCACACTAAGCTTTAACCCGCGAAGACCAGACACTACATACTTGCGCTCTCCATGTTTTCTAAGAAGGACAAAAATAAGTTGTTATATAACCGCTAGTCTCTTACCATGTAAGTATCGCATTAAACCATTATATATAAAATTACACAGCATCCGGAAGCATCTCGTGTGGCGCCGTAATAAGTAGCACATGTAAAGTCTAGACATGCAATGTAGAAAACACAGTAGGGAACTAAATAATGTACCTCATATTCAACTGCTATTGTGTATTCAATGACCTTCCAATATACGCCTTTACATATGCACCATCAACATAATCACACACTATATTTATCACACAGAGGCAAAAAAATGAACCATACCAAACTATGCCTGTGAAATAAGTTGTTATATAATCGGTAGTATCTTAACAAGTAGTTATCACATTAAAACATTTTATATAAAATTACGCAGCATCTGGAAGACATAACATGTGCAGAAAAAGCATCTGAAGCATTATTGTTATTTGCAATCTTGTTATCTCGAGCTTACCACGGTGGTGCCGGCGACGAGATCGGCGCGGGCGATCGACGGCGGTGAAGACGGGGATGGGACGTGATGGACCGCTAAACCTCGACCAATCTCGAGGAAAATGGAGTTTGGTGGTCGAGCTTCGAGAGGAGAAAGCTTAACTAGTGTGGCTCGGACATTTCAGCGAACACCTCATGTGCATAGGAGGTGAGCTAGAGCACCACAAAGCTCTCCCCTCGCCGGCCAGAAAAAACAGAGCAGTGTGGAGTGCTCTACTCGCCGGCGATGGGGTATATATAGGCACCTCATTGGTCCCGGTTCATGGCTGGAACCGGGACTAAAGGCCCCCCTTCTGTCCCGGTTCCAGCCACGAACCGGGACCAATGACTGTAGGCCAGGAGCGAGGACCATTGGTCCCGGTTCGTGCTTGGAACCGGGACAAATGGGTTCAGACTAACCGGGACCAATGCCCCACAAGGCCCGACCGGCCCGGGACGTTTGCCCCCATGTTATTTTTCTAAAGAAAAAGTACGTGGTTTGCCATTTTGTTCGAAATTTCCATCAGATTTTCGTAATATCTCAACAATTGTGGAAAAAAATTTCTAGTTTGTAACATTTTCATACACACTTTATAATTCCAAAATTTCTAGGACAAAAGAAAATGTTCGTGTTGATTGTAAATGACATAAATTACAAATACACTCATCTAAACTTGTAAGGCCATGGATAAACGATCCCAACTTCTTGTAACAGCCTGGCACATGCATATGAGGCATTCATGCTACGTTCGAACAACTTCCGACCTATTTACATGTTGTGGCGCATCCGACCATTTATCGGCCTATTTTCACCGAGAAAACTCCAGAAAATGCTAAAGTTTTCAAAAATCTAAATAACTTGGCATGGTGCCTTAAATTGGTTGTAGAAGCTGGTGGAATACATTTTTCATTTAACGAATGTCGAAAAACAACGAGCTTTCAAAAAGACCCTTCTGGCCTAAGCGAACACCCTCCATTGAACATAGTCTATTTTTGGCATCATTGAAATGAAACCCACTTTTGCAAGAAGGTAGGCATGCCTATGGTAGGCACATACCTAGTTCAGACGATTTTCGACACCGTATGGAGCTAGTAACACATCCGGCCATTTATCGTCCTTTTTAACCAATTTTTTCTTCAGAAAATGCAAAACTGGTTGAAAACACAAACAATTTTGCATGGTGCCTCGAATATTGGTCATACAAGCCCTTGAAAAAATGGGGTCATTTCAAGAAAAATACAAAACTTGTCAAAAACCCAAGCAACTTGGCTTGGTGCTTTGAATTGGTTACACAAGACCATGAAAAAAACTATTGGGGGGCATGGATGCCTACCATGGGCATGCCACCTGCTGGCAAAAGTTAGGGTCATTTCAAGAATGTCCAAAAAAACACCATGTCCCGCGTAGCGTGTCCGAGTAGGCATCTATGCCAGGTTCGAAAGAAAAGGATATTTAAAATCATAATTTATATATGTACTTAAAACTCTCGTTTTAAGTTTTTAACATAACTAATAAATACAAAATTATAGATTTGAAAACAACAAATGCTTTCTTAAAGCATAGGAAACATAATTTCAAATAATAATTTAAGGCAGTTACTTAAAACTGTTATTTTGGTATTTCAATTTTGTAAGAAAAGAAAATGAAATCTTAGGCATTGCCCAACTAAGCTAGGTCATCGCTCCCGTCGGCCGCATATTGTAATTTGTTCGTAATTAAAAAAATCTATTTTAAATAAATATTGATCCCAAGTTGAAAAATTATTCGGGAAAATTTACAACACTTTTTTGACATTGTGTGTTGTTCGCATTTCTGAAAAATCTTTTGGAATTTAAATTTGTATTCATGTTCAAATGTTTGTGTTCACAATTTTGTTCGTGCTTTTCCAAAAAACTATTCATGTTTTGAAATTCTGAACAATTTTATAAACACACGAATATTTCTGAAGTTACATTGCAATTTTCGAAAATGCAAATATTTTTAAATTTATGAACCAAATTTGGAAATAAAAAACGTTTTGAAATTTTGAACAGCATTTTGAAAGCGCGACCATTTTTTGAAAAAGAATTACGGAAAAAAACTATGGAAAAAAGAACCGGTTCACAAAGTGTTCCTAAAACCTATTTAAAATTCCTAACCCTTCGTTACTTAAAGCGTCTGGCTTTACGTTTTTCACTAAAACTATGAAAAAAACTATGGAAAAAAGGAACCGGTTCACAACAGCTTATGTTTTAGGTGGTCGCGGGTTCGATTCCCAGAGCGGGACTCGGTAGGTCCTCCCTAGATTGCCGTTGGTTGTGAACTCCATCTTGCAGGTTCCATCGCCTCCTAGTGGACCCGGATGCCACGTGCATATCCCTCCTCTAGCCAATCATTGCCGTGGTTGGTTGGGTCCGCCATGCAGCCCAGGATGTTTTACTTAGCCACCTAGAAGCCTCCACAGCGATTTAGAGCTCTAAGCCGTCGGATCACTGTTACGTACGTGCAGGATTGATCTTCTAATTAACTACCGCACGTTTCAAGCACCGTTTCATGGGCCGCTGCTCCGCAGAACGATCTACCGTTTCTATGGGTAATTGGGTCATAAGATCAAAGGCCTAGATCTAGCATCGTACACAGGCCAGGGCATCCAGGCGGAGCGACAGGGGGAAGGCCACAGTGCGGTGTTCACGCAATTAATGGCGTGGAAGGTGTGCCGTCGCCGCCCTTCCGATTTCTCCCCTTCCGGTTGTAGTGGTTGTCCGTTTCTGGTTGCCCACCTCCTCTCCCATGTTGGTGATGCTACTTTATGCTCCGTCTATTTGATCATCTTATTTTCGTGGTGGCAAAGACGACAGGAGGCGAAGCAATGGCGCAGCGGCCGTGGGCGTTGACGAGGAGTAGGAGGCGGCGGCTACCTCAACAGCGAAAGTGCGGAGGAGGTGCGCCTAAGCCACTGCTCGCCTACCTCCTCGCGGTTCTGTCTAACAAAGCTGCTTAGCTTAGGGAGACCCGTGGAGGAGGCAAGGTCTAGAAGAAGACATGAGAGCAATTAAGTGTCCACCACCGCAGACCTTGATTTAATTGAACAAGCGAGACTTCGTTCAGAATTGTTTTGTAGTATTCCGGCATGGTATGGTTTTTATGTTCTACTCCAGGTCTCTCCAGGTCTTGGCGATTTGTGTCGTGGACGCAAATGTTCACGTGGATTCAAGTTTAACTGCTCAGCTCCAAATTAAAGGACTCTCTAATTATTCTGGATATGTGATTAATTGCTAAGATAAAAAGAAACATTGATAGTCCATGATATTCGCTTGCCTTTGGTACACAAAATTTCCCCTGTTGCATGCCATTTCTTTATTATTAGCTCTCTGTTGGCTGTCTTACATGCTAATGTGATCTCTGAACTGTTTTCATGTCAATTTCTAATTGATGTGTGACATATATGGAGTTTTGCTTTGATTGATATAACAAAGAAACAATGGTGTAATATAGTTCTAGATAAATTGTATATAGGTTTGTAGCTGATACCAATTTCATTCGCGACATAAGAAATCTTTGCCTACTTTGATGCTGGGCGGGCCAAAGATCTGCCCTCAGGGGGGTGCATCCACTTCTTCCCCTCTTTAGGTTAGCTAGCTAGGGGAATTCGTCGCATTTGGCGTTCAGTTAGGACGGTTGTTTTCCCTTCTTTTTGGTAGGTCATAATTTACAAATTTAAGAATGGTGTTTCATTTTTTTATCTAAATAAAATATCGTAGGGGTCATATATATAACTTTTGTTATTATGTTTTCAACAGGCTTTGGCTATTTGCACACTTTCTCTTGGATTTACTTGAGCACTTTTCGTAGTTTCTATGAATTTATTTTGATACAAGTATCTGATATTTTTTTTATTATTTTGCTATGTATTTGATGATTTCTAAATTTATGTCATTATCATACATCTAGAGAAATATATTCTCTTTAGACTACCACGTCCTAGGGTTGCGACATGGAACATGGATTTGCTGATGTAGTGGGGCTACAGGAAAGAGGCTGTGGTGTACCATGGTGCACCATCATGCATGATATAATAAGCGGCTGCCGAGAAGGTTACAACCAGCCACCGACACACGGCCAGGGTTGTGACGCAGCACTGCATTCTCTGGTCTATGTTGTGTTCTCATGTCTTTTCTCCAATAACATTTTCTTTGCACTTCAATTTTCAAAAGAGAAAGAAAAATAAGGGTAAATTGTTGTATACTTTTGATATTTATTACACGATCTCTTCGACTCTTCGATGATTGCTAGCTGGGCATGTCCTCTTGTTCGCTCTAAAATTATACATCGTTTCAAGCTATTTACAAAATCTTATAAAAATAGTTTGATGTTCAAAATTATGAGTTTATGGCTGAAATTATGATCAAATGGGCCTAGGTTCTGTGAGATCTTACTAAACTCGAATTACTTGCACTGAATTACATCATTTGTTATGTGCTATTTGTGATTTCATTATTTGCTATGGCCATCTAAATATCTTATTATCAAGTTTTTTTTCATTTTCTTTTTAACATTTACGAGCGCGGCAACGCGCGCCATCATGTTCTAGTAAATCCAGGTTGTTTGTGCAGTTTAGCAACCCGCTCTGTGGCTACAGCTTCGTGATCGACTTGATGGAGGCCAGGCCAGTGGTTAATGGTCGATCCACCTGCTATTGAGCTGGCGCGGACGTGTACATCCAGAGGCAGATGCATCATCTGCAGAGAGGGAAGCGCCCCCTCGGAGCTCCATGAGCTAATGGCATGCTGACAGGATCAACCATGGTGCATGGTTTTGAAACTATTACCTCCAAGGTCAAGCGCGGCCCATCAGATGTGCTTGCTACTTCATGTATTTCTTCAGTGCTGGTTTCCGCATTGGGTAGATAGGCGGATGGCGCTCACTAATGTATAGAGAAGATATATCGACACCTTATCGGGAACAAAGGTAATTCACGTAGGGTGTACAAGGAACTTGAGCCAAAAATAGTATACCGAGGCCGAGTTCCTTGCATGTGTCCCAAACACAAGTTACTCATATCGGTGTCCCGTTGACATGTCAACTCTGGCGGTAGGTAGTGTAAACACTCTAGAATTTTGTGGCGGAAAGTAAAGGAGGTTTCAAAGAGTTGCAGCACATGGACAAAAAGGAGGAAGAAATTAATTGCTAGGTGTATTGCATAGATTAGTTGCTAGTCTATATGGGGAGATTTGGAAATTTTAATGATCTATTGTCTCGGTTATGTTTTTGGTAGTTTGCGAAGGTAATAAACAATTACTATATCAGTTCTCATGATATTTTTCATTTACACAGTAAATTTGTTGAAGGAAAGTATTTTTGGGAAAAGTGTCTTTCCCATTAACTTCGATAACTCGCGCTCGCCATGAATGTGGCCTTCTCCATCAAAAGGGTCCTCAATGACAGCTTGGATGTGCTATAGATATGGATATTCTAACCCCTGCGCGGAGAGATAGTAGCTGTGAACTCCATCTTCTAGCTCCACGGCCTCCTAGTCAACCAGGACACTGCATCAATGTCCCTCCTCTCCCCAATTGACGTCGTGCTCAGCTGCATCACCGTCATGCATCCCAGGGTGTTAACGATCATGGAGTAGGGGAGAGACCACAAAATATTTTGGCTGGTGGAGTAGGTTAGCAACACACTCTTCTGCTACTGCATCATATTTAACTTGATAGAGACCATGTCGGTGATCCATGGTGGCACAATAGGAGATGAAGACATCACGGACGTGTACATCCAGAGGCAGATCCTCAACATCGTTTGCAGACAAGGTAGCAACAGCTCAGAGCACTGCGAGCCTCTCGCATGCAGGGAGGATCGGCTCTGACAAATGATTCTCAAACGAGTGCCACTAAGGCCGGGAGAGGCCCATCAGGTGGGCATGCTTCTCCACGTACTCTCCGGTGTCAGGGTCCGCATCTAGGACACTGGCCGATATCTGTCGCTCACATCAAGAGAAGATATCACTGGTGCAGCGACGTCATATGCAAACAGTTTTTACCCCCTTTCAGTGACATAGTTTTTAAACCAACACCTTGCCTATGTGGGCAATAAAGGGAGTCCATCGCACATGCTATCAAAAATTGTCCATGACAGGGGGGGGGGGGTCCTTCGCACACAATTGGAATATATACACTGTGTGGAATGTGAAAGAGCATCACACACGGTTAGTTCACAAAAATGGTGTGCAATGTGCGACTTATTACTGACGATATAAAATGAAAAATTGTGTGTTATGTGAAGGTCATCACACACAATTTGAACCAGAAAAATGTATGTAATGTGCAGTAGATGATGTGTTTCCAACAGGTAGCTAACAAGACATGTTTCAGTCTTTATCATACAACTTAAATAAGTGAAGTTGTATTATTACACATCACACAAAACAACCTACACACAACTAGGAATCACATGTAACTGTGTCTTCAAGCTTCATCTCCTTCTTGTTCCTCGATGATATCATCTGTTCAACATCCTAAGGTTTCTTTTGCATCACATCCTCAAAAATAATCAAAATGACAAGGTAAAAAAAGTGCATCACTACGTTGCTATTTTATGTTAAAGGTAGAAATTAAATCATTGATACTAGAAGATCAATCACAAGTGAAGACATTTACATCTGTTTCTTGGAATTTCAAGTATCTACTAGTGCAGGCAGATGAACAAGACACTTGCATCTTAACACAAACGAGAAACTACATGGTTCCAGAGGAACATGGAAGATATCCCCTCTCGGTAGGATGTTATACATGAGCCTCATTGAGAACATATCTCCGTGCACAAAGTAAATATTAAGCATGAATACATATTGAACAGACAGATATACGAGTGTGACTATCTAACCTGAATAACAATTATTAAAACTACTTTGTTTTAATACCCAGTTAGTATTATTTCAAATTTGTTAATATTTTTTCGAATTCATGAAGATCTTAGGATTCTGGAATATTTTTTAATTCATTTTTTAATTAAAACAGTTATTAAAATTTGGAACATTTTATAAAATGAGGAAAGAAACAAAAGAAATAAAGAAATGAAAAAAGGAAACAAAACTAAAAATCACGCCAGCCTGATCCATGGCATAGGGACGAGGCCCGAGATGATGTATTTAGAAAGAGAACGACACCCACGCACGCCGCCATGGCTGGCTCCAAACGTGAAACTTTCACTCAAAAACTCACCAGCACCACCAGGAGGCGCCCCGCTCATCACCACAACAAGGGCAAACACATCCTCATTAGATTTGGGCACTATCGGAGCAGGCCAGAGCTTCCCGTCCCTACATCCCTTACCTCCTACACGACCAAGAAGTGAAGTCGTCACTCATGGAGCCTGACGGAAAGCCATCCGTGTAGGTGTAGCCCGCCATCTAGTGTCGCTGTCGTGAAATCCCCAGACAAACTCATCATCGACATCGTAACACGTAGTGGCCATCCTAACCAATCCATGACACACTGCCTTAACATGAGCCATGAGTGACCAGGGCACGCACGAGGAGCAACTAGCCTCGGTAGGGGGGGGGCAAGTCCAACCCCTGCACTAGTAGCCAACACACGCATGCGGCCATCTACCAGCCTGCACTACCGGGGGGGGCGACGGACATCAAATCTGGACAATCAAGATCCATATGGGGGAAACCCCCATCATATGCGGCACCTCCAACCACTAGGGGGGAGTCGTTACCCTAGGCCCCCAAGCACCCACCTCCTTCGGCTCCCCGCGACCTGCTCCACGACCGTCGCGGAAACCTACAACACCCGTCCACCACGCGCCTGCGGGAGAGGATCGTCACCGCCAACCCGGAGCCACCGGGCAGGCACTACCGCCGCCACGCCGCAACTTCCCCGCCTAGAAGCCATGTAGGAAGCCGCCAATCCCAGCCATAGCCACCCTGCAGCCCGTACCATCCACATGGTGAGATATAGACCTCGCTGTCCTGGGCACACACCAACCACCACCACTGCCACATTGCCCACTACACTAGCCGACGGCCATGGCGGAGCCATACGCCCGTGACCCTCGTTGCCCTCGGCCCATACATATACGACACACCGGCGCTAGATCCCTCTAGATCTGGTCGAGGACGGCCCGCACACAACCACCCGAGAAAAATGACGTCGCAGCCACCGCACCACACCTGAGCTCCAGCGCACCGCCGCGGCACCGCCAAACAAAGATGTCGCCACCCCGCACACCTGCCATCGCGTGGTTGGCCCCTGTGGCATCCCGCCGCTTCCACCTCCATGGTTGTGCCGCACGCCTGCCGTCACGCATTGCATTGTAGATGCACACATCATCACCATATTCAACAACAAGGCAAATAGAAACCAGATCATGCAATAATATCACAAAAGCTTGTGTTGTCGCATCACCACCAACATTACGTGGCGGAGCTTGCAGAATCAGAAAAGGTTCACCACAACCTATTTACCATACATAAGTCTTATTTATAACAACCACTTAACCTTTTTGGTGCTTGACACACGACTTGTCACCCACACAAACACGATTCTCTACCAGGGACTGGGTAAACCGAAGATGAAACACACACAACCTATATACTTTCACACCATCACTTATTCACCGTTGCGACAAATAACCGCACCGCATGGGACAATCATATGTTTTGCTCTCTGCATATAGAACCGTAAGGTTGGTAAGGAAGGCCGCACAAAATTCCAGGAAGAGGAGCTGAGGTCCAGTAACTCTCTGCATATCTAGCAGGTACTTGACATCCCTGGTCTTGTAATGCTGGAGAAAAAATAAATTAAAGTTATAACCAAATAGACATTATATACAATACCATGCCGGCGAATTGTATAAACGCTTCGTCAATCTTCTGAAATGAACATCTAGCAAATCAGCATATCGTTGCCATAGAAACGGCATTTGAATGCTCGATAATAAACGCTTTTTTTATAAATAAAGAGCAACATTGCATGGAGACTTGACGCGATACCTTTCTGAAACCAGGGGCACAACTATGGCCATTGGTTTCTATTATATTTTCTTTGCAAATATTACATTTATATTATACCCATAAAAGAGACCATTTCACGGCAAAAGTATTGTTCTTAATTTTCCTATCATCCATCCAAAATCCTTATATATTAGAGGATAAAGGCTGAAAAGTTTGACTGTGCGGATATGATAGTCGCTTGAAATGTGAAATAGATGGGGTACCATTTTGGCTTGTTGTTCTGTGTTTAGTGGAGGCACTGCCAGGTAGCGAGGAAGGCGATTCTGAAACCATGGGTGGTCTCGAATTTCATGGATTGTGATTCTCTTCATGGGATCAACAATAAGCATTCTTGGGATCAAATCCTTTGCAAGATCAGATAAATGATTTGGAAGGATATAGAAACCTCCCTGGAACACCAAACAAGGGTGAGTCAAATCTCTAGAAAAAAATGAATTCTAAAGTCCAACTAATCTACATGAATTTGTTGATTTCAAGAAGAAAAAAAGGTAAACACTTGTCAGATCCAACTTAATCTACAAATGTTCTGTCACACCTTTATCTTATTGAGCAGTTTGGGAATGTTGTTATCATCGAATGGAACGGCACTACAAAGAAGAGCATAAAATATGACCCCACAGCTCCAAACATCAACCTCAGGTCCAGCGTACAATTCACCTGAGATAACCTATGCAGAAACACTCATTAAAGCTATTAACCCAGACGATGCGTGAGAAGAAGCATGAGGATTGAATTTGGAACATTTCCAGGCATTAGGTGGAGATTTCAAGTACCATAAAGAATGCGAGGAAATTAGTGGAATGTTCAACATATTTCTCCCTCAACCCCACATACTCAAAGATCTGGACCATGCGTTCAAAAGATTTGCAGCACATTGCAAATAACCTGGCAGATTCATTTATTAACTATAAAGGTGTCACACAATGCTCCACTCCTGCAAAAGTACGCCTGAAAGAGTGAAAGTACCAACAAAATCACTCTACTCGACACTCAAATCAATAGGGAAGAAGTATGGCAAGAATACATCATGATTTGGCTTCTCGAAAGCGAGGATATCAAGACCCTGAATCAGTAAATGCACGTCAACTTCATGTTGACAGAGACCTAATGGGATGTATAAACCCAATTGATGGGAAACCTCCACCAACCCAGGTCATAGTGCACACAATGACTCGGACATCGGAATACCTAACTCAATCGATTGGAAATCGCGAGCAGTCATCATGCGAACGATATTTCAATTAGCTATATGTTGATATACAAATTTAGGAGAAACATATAATAACCAAAAGTCTACAATCGTCGACTTACATTTCTCAATTAGATTGCAGAAAACATTCAAATGATTCAGATCCAAATACCATGGCCATGGCAAAGTGTGAACAACACTCGGACTGAACTCAAGCAAAGTGTGAACAACACCTGCTAGATGATTCGATGAGCCTCATATTCCTGTAACTACCCTTTCTCAACAATGTAGCCCAATACCTCACCATTCTTGCAATATTTCATCACAACATATATATCCCTAGGTGTCTCAACCTAAACCCGGATGATAGGAGCGTGAATGAAGTCAATGAACAAACTCAATATCTTGATTTCTCTATTTGCTGGAACCAAGATATGAGAAAAAATAGAAGTAAAGTCTTAGATATTGAGTGTGAAGAAATTGGAGATGCAAATTCTACTAATTTGTAGCAAGAACACAAGGTGAACTTTATTCTTAACCAAAGCCGAATGTACTCTAACCTAATATACATTATCTTGACTAATTGATTAAGCGGGAATCAGGAACACACCCACATGTCTGGCCAGCACTCTGAAAGCAGATAACTTGAAATCGTGAACAAGCAAGTTAAATGTATCCTACACTATTGTACAAGGAGAAGGAGGCATACCTTTCTCTTCCATTTCCATAGTTTCCATTTTACTACGGTTTAGAATCTTTATAGCAACTTTGTGTCCTGTAAGCTTATGCTCTGCAATCATCACTTTTGCAAATGTGCCCCCACGTAATTTTTTGCCCAGATTGTAGCTCTTCAATGCTTCAGAACATCCACCTCCTCTGGTGTTCCCAACCGTTTTCACTATGCCAAAACAAGAGAAACAATATATGTGATTCCGTAAACAGTTTTATAGTTCAGACACAAGTTAATCGAAACTGACGAAACTTGAGTTATGCGGAATATACTGATCATGAATAACATGAAATACTTACAACATATCACTTCTTAGAGACCGGCCTTGAGTTTGAAATTAGTGGGCTGGTCATAACTGACCACTATGGGACATGACTGGCCAGGGAAAGTGTGGTTCAATTAAATGTCAACGAAATGGGTGAAGTTTCGTTATTAAATAGGGAGAGGCAAATCATATTCGCTTGCTAAAGTATGGTTCAGTGAGATGACCGGCAACCAAAAAGTACTATCTTGTACGGATTGAATATGATCATAATATATTACGATAAAAATGCTTGCATGCGCGGCACGAATGACTATAATCCTTTCCTTATATGCAATGTATCAAGTCTAACAAGGATGGTTGGGATAACATCCACTGATAATGCTCCCTCATACTTTGGATGCCCAACCATGGTGCGAAGACACATATGACACATACTAGAATCCTAGCTAGCGGGTAAACACGCAAAGTATTCGTAAAAAGGTTCACTTATTAATACCATGACTAGGCATATATATACATATATATATATATATGTGTGTGTGTGTGTGTGTGTGTGTGTGTGTGTGTGTGTGTGTGTGTGTGTGTGTGTGTGTGGTAAACATGGAAGAGACATATGAGAATGTAGTCATGCAACAATGAATGAACTAACACATGAATCTGCTACTAGTACTACTTAATAACTATTCACACAAGTATTACACGTATGGCGGTAACATCATCAGAATCAGAATCCCTCGATCGCTCTGTAGGATCTTTTGCTGAAAAGGGGTTTGCCCCCCTTTGTATTACAAAGAAACCAACACCGATCACATAGCAATTGCTGGTGCGAGTAGCACAACATGCCCAAAAGAAAAGGGAAAAAAAGAAGAAACAAATGACATCATCGGCAATTCGACAAAGCACACAAGACCTACCACCGTTGTGCCCTTCGGAATCGACCCACCACAGACCAAGGCTCCGATCCGCCGCATACCAGGCAACACCTCCAAGAAGGTATGCAACACCGACGACGCTGTTACATGGACTTGTCCTAGGGTTTCCCCGGCACGTGGGTGGGTGTGAGGGATGGATACCTCCGACACCCTCCAGGAAGGGAGGGCGGCACCCGCAGGGTCACCACATCGAAGCCAGAAGAGCCAGCAAGGGATTTCTCCCACACTCCAGACCCCACTACCCAACCGGGCCAGAACCAACCAGCCACCTCGCTTGCTAAGTGCGCACGTGTGAAGTGTCGGCCGCTCCCTCACATTAAGAAAAGATATATCGGCAGTTATTAGGAATGAACATAAGTTAGGTTGCATGTACAAGGAACTAGAGCCAAAAAAGTATACCGAGCTCAAGTCCCTTCCATGTGTCCCAAACACAAGTGCGTATATCGGTGTCGCATTGACATGTCAACTTTAAAAACATCATACTGTACACTACATTATAGGAGTTTGTGGTGGAAAGTGAGGAAGGTTTCAAAGAGTTGCATCGCAAGGACAAAAAGGAGGAAGAAAGTAATTGCTAGTTATATTGCATAGATATAGTTGCTATTTTATATCTGGTGATTTGGAAATTGTATTGATCTATTGTCTAAATGATGTGGTTGGTTTTTTGAGAAGGCAATAAAGTATTACTATATATGTTCTCGTTATATTTTTCCATTTAAATGATAAAGCTGTTTGAGGAAAGTATTGTTTTATGGAAGGTCTTGTTCCCATTAACTTTAGTAACTTCAGAATGTCCACCTCCTCTGGTGTTCCCGTCCATTTTCACTATGCCAAAACAAGAGATACAATATATGTGATTCAGTAAACAGTTTTATAGTTCAGCCACAAGTTGATCGAAACTGGCGAGACATGACTTGCGCTGAGTATACTGTTCATGAGTAACATGAAATATTTAAAGCCTGTCACTTCTTAGAGACCGGTATTGAGTGTAAAATGAGTGGGCTGGCCAGGGCAAGAGTGGTTCAATTAAAGGTCAACAATATGGGTGAAGTTTCCTTCTCAACTAGGGAGAGGAAAAGCATATTGGATCGCTGAAGTATGGTTCAGTGGGTAACCAACAAGTACTATCTTGTACAGATCGAGTAGAATCATAATATATTACCATAATCATACTTGCACATGCAACACGAATGACTGTAGTCATTTGCCCATATGCAATGTATCACGTCTGGTAAGGATGGTTGAGATAACAACCACTGATAATGCTCCTCGTAATTTGGATGCCCGGCTTTGGTACGAAGACACAGAGGACACGTACTAGCCAGGGCTAAATTGGTCCCGCAAAGAATCCTAGCCAGGGCCAAATCAGGCCCGCAAAGCCCCGTCGGCCACGCTGCAGCAGGGCAGCACCAGCGCCGCCATCATCCACCCGCCGATCGCCGCTCCCCACTATCGGCCCAATCGAACCCTTCGGGCCCACATCTGAGCCGAACGGGCATCGCTAGATCACGCCGCCACATCACCCTACCGCCAACAGCGACGCTGCCCCCCAGTAGATCGCCCACCACAACGCCAAAGAGCCCCGCCGCCACTTAGGAGCACCCCACGGCGCCGCACCGCCCCGTGCCTGCGTGACCTGAGAGGGGAATGGCCAGTGGCCATCCGGGCCAGGCCCGGTGCTGGACGCCAGCCATGGTGGCTAGGAGGGAGGGAAGGGGGAGGGCTCGACGAGGAGGCGTCGGGGGTGCGGCCGGTTGCTGGGGGGGATGCGGTCACGACTGAGATTCAATATAGTCCTGTAGGATGTTTTCTACCATATATAGAGTAAATTTGGAGAAAGTGAGATCGTTCGGCCAGTAATGAAGACTTTAAACTCGAAGCATGATGAGCTGAATGTTGGTCCGGGCGGATCTGCGGGAAAGATCCCCATTGGAGGGAAGAAGCAAGCAGGGCACCTAAATCTCCACAACCATAAGCAGAGCAGCACACAAACTGGACTAGTAAATTCCCCACTCGATCAAAAAATAAGAGCACACTCTCTACCAGGCCATGCAAGAAACGACGACGTAGAATCACTGTACTCCGGCGAGAATTGCAGAAAAGATGAGCTGGGCGATGATACATCTCCAACATATCTATAATTTCCGATTGTTTCATATTGTTATATTATCATTCTTGGATGTTTTACAATAATTTTATAGGAACTTTATATCATTTTTAGGAGTAACCTATTGAGATAGTGCCTAGTATCAGTTGCTAGTTTTTCCTTGTTTTTTACATCGCAGAAAATCAATACTAAACGGATTCCAAACACGGCAAAACTTTTTGGAGAATTTTTCTGGACCAAAAGGAACAACTTGGGCCAAAGAAATACCAGAGAGGTGCCCTGAGGGGGGCACAACCTACCTGGGTGCGCCTGTGAGCCTAGGCGCACCCTGGTGGGTTGTGCCCTCCTCGGTGGCCTCCCGCAGCGCCTCTTCGCCCGATAAATACCCAAATATTCCAAAAACCCTAGGGGAGTCGACGAAACACAATTACAGCCGGCGCAAGTTCCAGAACCACGAGATCCAATCTAGACACCATCACGGAGGGGTTCATTATCCTCATTGGTGCCTATCTGATGATGCATGAGTAGTTCATTGTAGACCTATGGTTTCGTAGGCAGTAGCTAGATGGCTTCCTCTCTCTCTCTATTGATTCTCAATACAATAGTCTCTTAGAGATCTATTTGATGTAACTCTTTTGCGGTGTTTTTTTTTTGCGATCCGATGAACTTTGAATTTATGATTAGATCTATTTTATCCACGAAAGTTATTTGAGTTTTGATCTCTTATATGCATGATTATTTATAGCCTTGTATTTCTTCTTCTAAACTTTGGTTTAGTTAGGCCGACTAGATTGATTTTTCTTGCCATGGGAAGAGGTGCTTTGTGATGGGTTCAGTCGTGCGTTGTTCTTTCCGAGTGACATAAGGGCCAGCAAGACACGTATTGATCATTGCCATTAAGGATGACAAGATTGGGTCTATTCCTACATGAATAGATCTTGTCTACATCATGTCAGCATTCTTATTGCATTACTCTGTTTCTCCATGAACTTAATTCACTAGATGCATGCTGGATAGCGGTCGGTTTGTGGAGTAATAGTAGTAGATGCAGGCAGGAGACGGTCTACTAATCTTGGACGTGATGCCTATATACTGATCATTGCCTGGATATCATCATCATTATTTGAGGTTCTATCAGTTTCCCAACAGTAATTTGTTTACCACCGTGTGCTATTTCTTGAGAGAAGCCACTAGTGAAATCTACGGCCCCCGGGTCTATTCTTTATCAATTTTGCTTTCCGATCTATTATTTAGCTTTGAGATCTATTTTTATTTGCTTTTATTTTTAGATATATTATTCCAAAAACCCAAGAATTCCTTGCTGCAGATTTGATTTGCATATTTTATTTGAGACCAATTTATCCAATCTATCACAATTTTATCCCGTCAACTTGACAATTTCCTACGATGTTACTAGTAAGAGGGATTGAAACCCCTCATAAGCTTTGGGTTGCAAGTATTTGTTCTTTGTGTGCAGGTACCGTTTATCTTGTGTTGCTTGGTTCGCCTACTGGATTGATACCTTGGTTTCATAACTGAGGGAAATACCTACCGTAGCTGTGCTGCACCATCCCTTCCTCTTTGGGGAAATACCGACGTAGTTCAAGCGACATCAAGCGATTTTCCTAGTTACCTGGAGTCCTGGCCAAATCCCGTGGATGGAGGTAGGCGACGAGACCGCCGACCCAGTGGAGCGGAGGTGGCCTCAAATTGAGAGAGCTTTTGGGGTTGATCGGCTGGTCGTTCTCCCTCCGACGGGGGCTTTAGGCATTATTAGGCGATAGAGAGCTTCTTATGCGGGGGAGGCATAACCGGGAAAAGGGAAAGGTGAGCGTCAGCATCAGCATCACGCTTGCCTAAGCGCGCACATGTGACGTGCCAGCCGCATGCTCTCATTAAGAAAAGATATATTGGCTGTTAAGTATGAACCGTACTAAGGGTCCCATCTTTGTACCGCGATAACACTATTAGTATGAGCGGAATTATTGCTAGACGGTTAAGTATGAACCGTACTAAGGGTCCCATCTTTGGAGGCATTTATGCTTCACGCTCGCTGCACATTTTAACATACCTATTAGGCTTCATGAGAAAGAAGAAAAATTGCTGCCTAGTGCTTATTTAGATTATAAGAGTATGCTAGCGCATGATTTTATTGTTAAAGGCAGGGAAGGAGAGCTCAAATATAAATTATTCTTTCATAAACATCATCCTGAAACTATTACCTTGCCTGCTCCTTCCTTGTTTAATTTTAAGGACCTTATCTCGTTACGTGGGCTGCCGTTCAAGCCTACCAGAATCCTGCACCAGCCCTAGAACCGGAACCGCAAGATGAGCCTCCACGACAGTCTGTTTATTCTTCAGATCCAGAGATGGCTGTCAGCCAATGGCAGTCAGAGTCTTCTTCATCACAGTACGACCCCAGCTATTCTTCGTCGCAGTACGACCCCAGCTACACCTACGGGTATCCGTCAGGCTATCTCTGGCAATAAACCAACTTAGGCCAAAAGCCTAAGCTTGGCGGAGTATGTATTTCCCACCGACATTACATCTATGTTCACAAACAATCATTGCTAGATGTCGGTGCTCATATTCCTTCACTGTACAACGATAAAGCTGGTTGAGGAAAGTATTGTTATATGAAAAGTGTTGTTTCCATTAACCTCAGTAACTTCAGAATGTCCACCTCCTCTGGTGTTCCCATCCATTTTCACTGTGCCAAAAAAAGAGAAACAATATATGTGATTCAGTAAACATTTTTATAGTTCAGACACAAGTTGATCGAAACTGGCGAAACACGAGTTACGCCGAATATACTAATCATGAATAACATGAAATATTTACAACATGTCACTTCTTAGAGACCGGCGTTGAGTGTGAAATGAGTGAGCTGGCCATAAATGACTGGCCAGGGCAGGTGTGGCTCAATTAAAGGTCAATGAAATGGGTGAAGCATATTAGATCGCTGAAGTATGGTTCAGTGGGCATCCAATAAGTAATATCTTGTACGGATCGAGTAGGATCATAATATATTACCATCAAAATGTTTGCACACGCAGCATGAATCACTATAGTCCTTTCCTCATGTGCAATGCATCAGGTCTGGTAAAGATGGTTGAGACAACAACCACTGATAATGCTCCCTCGTACTTTGGATGACGGGCCTTCGTGCGAAGACACATATGAAACATACTAGCCAGGGCTAAATCGGGGCCGCAAAGAATCCTAGTCAGGGCTAAATCGGGCCCGCAAAGCCTCATCGTCCACGCTGCAGCGGGGAAGCACCATCGCCGCCAGCATCTACCCATCGATCTCCACTCCCCAGACTTTCGGAATACATGTCTACGACCCTACCCGCCGTTGACCCACTCAAACCAAGACGGGAAAAGAAGGGCCCACATCTGGGCATAGCAGGCGCCACCAGATCGCGCTGCCGCATCACCCCACCGCCAACAGCGGCACCGCCCTCCTATAGATTGCCCGGCACAATGCCGAAGAGCCCCGCCGCCACCTAGAAGCACCCCACGGCACCGCACCGCCCCGCGCCAGCGCGACCCGAATGGGGAATGGCCAGCGGCTGCTAGGGCCAGGCCCGGCGCCGGACTCCAGCCATGGTGGCAAGGAGGGAGGGAAGGGGGAGGGATCAAGGAGGAGGCATTGGGGGTGCAGCCGATCGCTCGCGGGGGCGAAGCGGTCGCGACTGAGATTCAAGATAGTCCTATATAGGATGTTTTCTACCATACATAGTGTAAATTTGGATAAAGTGAGATCGATCGGCCTACCTATAAATCAATAATAAACCAACTAGATAACCAATCAGTCAGTAATCAAGACTTTCAACTCGGAGCATGATGAAGTGAATGTTTGTCCGGGCGGATCTGCGGCAAAGATCCCCGTTGAAGGGAACAAGCAAGTAGGGCACCTAAATCCCCACAACCATAAGCAGAGCAGCACACAAACTGGACTAATAAATTCCCCATTCGAATAAAAAATTTAAGAGCACGCACTCTCTACCAGGCCAATCAAACAATGACAATGCAGAATCACTAAACTCCGGTGAGAATTGCAGAATAGATGAGTTGGGCGATTGCCTTAATTACCCGGAGTCCTGGCCAAATCAAGTGGACAGAGGGAGGCGATGAAAGCGTCGACCTAGAGGAGCGGAGGCGGCCTCAAATTGAGAGAGCTTTTCAGGTTGATCGGCTGGTCGTTCTCCATCCGACGGGGGCTTTAGGCTTTATTAGACGACATAGAGCTGCTTAGGGGGGGGGTGCGTAACCGGGGAAAGGGAAAGGTGAGTGTGAGCATCACCACCACACTAGCCTAACAGCGCACGTATGACGTGCCAGCCGCTCGCTCACATTAAGAAAAAGATATATTGGCATGTTATTAGGAATGAACATAAGTCAGGTTGCATGTACAAGGAACTAGAGCCAAAAAAGTATACCGAGGTCAAGTCACTGCCATGTGCCCAAAACACAAGTTGTGTATATTGGTGTTGCATTGACAAGTCAACTTTAACAACAGGTAGTGTACACACTATAGGATTTTGTGGTGGAAAGTGAGGAAGGTTTCAAAGAGTTGCATCACAAGGGCCAAAAAGGAGGAAGAAAGTAATTGCTAGCTATATTGCATAGATATAGTTGCGATTTTATATGTGGAGATTTGGAATTTTTATTGCTCTGTTGTCTAAATGATGTGGTTGGTAGTTTGAGAAGGTAATAAACTATCACTATATATATTCTCTTTATATTTTATCATTTACATGATAAAGCTGGTTGAGGAAAGTATTGTTTTATGAAAAGATTTTTTCCCATTAACTTCAGTAACTTTAGAATGTCCACCTCCTCTCATGTTCCCATCCATTTTCACTATGCCAAAACAAGAGAAACAATATATGTGATTCAATATACAGTTATATAGTTTAGACACAAGTTGATCGAAACAGGCAAAACACGAGTTATGTTGAATATACTGATCATGAATAACAAGGATATTTACAGTATGTCACTTTTTAGAGACCGGTGTTGAGTTTGAAATGAGTGGGCTGGCCATAAATGACTGGCTAGGGCAAGTCTGGTTCAATTAAAGGTCAACGAAATGGGTGAAGTTCCCTTCTCAACAAGGCAGAGGCAAAGCATATTCGATCACTGGACTATGGTTCAGTGGGCAACCAATAAGTACTATCTTGTATGGATCGAGTAGGATCATGATATATTACCATAAAAATGCTTGCACGTGCAACACGAATGACTATAGTCCTTTCCTCATATGCAATGTATCAGGTCTGGCAAGGACGGTTCAGATAACAACCACAGATAATGCTTCCCCATACTTTGGATGCCCGGCCTTGGTGCGAAGACATAGATGACACATACTAGCCAGGGCTAAATCGGGTCCGCAAAGAATCCTAGCCAGGGTTTAATCGGGCCTACAAAGCCCCGTCGGCCATGTTGCAGCAAGGAAGCACCAGCACTGCCAGCATCCACCCGCCGATCGCCGCTCCCCCGCCTTCCGAAAGGCACATCGACGATCCTCCCCGCCGTCGGCCCACTCAGACCCAGATGGGTCCTGAAGGGCCTAGATCTGGGTCGAGCAGGCGCCGCCAGATCGCGCCGCCGCAACTCCCCACCGCCAATGGTGGCGCCCCCCAATTAGATCGCCCGGCACAACGCCGAAGAGACCTATCGCCGCCTAGGAGCACCCCACAGTGCCGCGTCGCCTCGCGCCCGTGCAACCTGAGAGGGGAATGGCCAGCGGCCACCGGGCTAGGCCCAGCGCCGGATGCTAGCCATGATGGTAAGGAGGGAGGGAAGGGGGACGGCTCGAGGAGGTGGGGTCGGGGGCGCGGCCGGTTGCCCGTCCTGTAGTATGTTTTCTACCATATATAGAGTATATTGGGAGAAAGTGAGATCGACCGGCCGGCCTATCAATCGATAATAAACCAACTAGTTAACCGATCAGTTAGTAATCAAGACTTACAATTCGGAGCATGATGAGGTGAATGTCGGCAAATATCTCCATTAGAGGGAAGAAGCAAGCAGGGCACCTACATCACAATAACCATAAGCACATAACCACACAAACTGGACTAATAAATTCCCCACTCGAACAAAAAATTAGGAGCACGCACTCTCTACCAGGCCATGCAAGCAACGACGACGCAGAATCACTAAACTCCGGAGAGAACTGCAGCAAAGATGAGCTGGGAGATTGCATTAATTACCTGGAGTCCTAGCCAAATCGAGTGGACAGAGGGAGGCGACGAGAACGCCGGCCCAGTGGAGCGGAGGCGGCCTCGAATTGAGAGAGATTTAGGGGTCGATTGGCCAGTCGTTCTCCTTCCAACGGGGGCTTCAGGCTTTATTAGGCGACAGAGAGTTATGCGAGGGAGGTGTAACCGGCGAAAGGGAAAGGTGAGCGTGAGCATCACCATCGCACTCGCCTAAGTGCGCACGTGTGATTTGATGGCCGCTCGCTCACATTAAGAAGAGATATATTGGCATGTTATCAGGAATGAACATAAGTCAGGTTGCATGTACAAGGAACTAGAGCCAAAAAACATGGGCACTGCTAGGCGCCGGTGCGCCGGCCGAAATTTCGGCCGGTCGGCCCATAGCCACACGATGCGCGCGTCCCAGACCACACGATCCCACCCCGCCCCCCACGCGCGAGTCTCCTTCCACGCAACAGTTCCCCTAGGCCTCATGCTTCCTCTTCGTTCTCCCATGGGCTCCCGCTTGAAGCTCTGTGGCCGCCGCTGGCCGACTCGCCGGTCGCTCACCGGCTCGCGTCGCTACTCGCCGGGCCCACTCGCCGATTGGATTGTTGCAACAAAATCAATTGCTAAAAAATCTGGTCCCAGTTCCGCTTCAGGCCGTTCCAGCAAAATCAAAAGCTTATTGTAGCAAAATCAGTCAATGGTTCCAGCAAAAACACAAATGCAGCAAAAATCAAAGAAGTGCCTCGCCGCCGCACCTCATGAAGAAATTTGGTTCCAACAAAAAAACACTAGGTTCCAGCAAATTAAATCAACGTTATTGCTCGCCGAGCCCCCGTTGCAAATGGGGAGAAAGGCCGGTTCCACAGCCATTGAAGCTTTTTCCACCATTGAAGCTTTTTTCCTATGGTGGAAGCTTTTTCCTCATGCCACTTGAAGCTTTTCCTCCCGCCGGATGAAGCTTTTCCACAGCCGTAGCTTTTCTCTCGTCTCCGTCACAAATATGAAGCTTCGTCGCACGTCGAGCTGCATCGGCAGTAGCAATTCAGACTAACGCTTCCAGCAAAATGAAACACTGCTTCCAGCAAAAAAAGGTCTGTTGGTCGATCCTCGCAACTCTGAAGAAGCTGGTTCCAGCAAAACAACTTGATGCTTCCAACACACAAAAAACACTGCATCTAGCAAAAAAGGACATCTGAGATCGATAACACGCTATACCTTCCAGCAGAAAAAGCATTATTTCCAGCTCCGCCATTTGCAGGTTGCAACTTTTGCCTTGCCGGTTGCAACTCCCTCCCCGGCCGGTTCCAGCTCCGCCACTTGCTGGTTCCAGCCCTGCCGCTTGCCGGTTCCAGCTCCCCCGCTTGCCGGTTGTAGCTTTGCCCCAGCCGCTTGCAACTCCATTGCAGCTGGGTCCAGCTCCACCGCTCGCCGGTTGCGCACGGGAGGTACGCCATCACCGGCGTGGGTACCCTTCCCCGTCGCAGCACCGCTGGCGCACAGCAACGCCTGCAACTCCCCTGCTGAATCGTCTCCTCCTTCCTCAGGCGATCTGTGCGAGCGCGGAGCACCCCGCCACGGTTGCCTCTCACGTGGGTGAAACGACATAGCGCGTGGTGGCCCTCCCCAGCGATTTGCCTTAGCGAGGGTAGACGGCGGCCATGGCCACTCGCCGATCTGGAGCAGAGGGGAGGGGGTCGGCTGGTCGTGCTCTGGAAGAGAAAGGGGAGAACGAGAAAAGAAATCGGAGGGGATAAGATTTCTCACCAGCGGTGGGTGGTCCCACTCACCTGCACGCGTGTGCGCTGCTGGGTAGATGATGTGGCGTTCGACCGGCCGAGCGTTCGGCCGGCGCACCGAACGCAAACGTTTCCCAAAAAAGAATAACGAGGTCAAGTCCCTTCCATGTGTCCCAAACACAAGTTGCATATATCGATGTCGCATTGAAATGTCAACTTTAACAACATGTAGTCTACACACAATAGGATTTTGTGGTGGAAAGTGAGGAAGGTTTCAAAGAGTCGCATCACAAGGTAAAAAAGGAGGAACAAAGTAATTGCTAGTCATATTGCATAGATATAATAGCTATTTTATATGTGAAGTTTTGGAAATTCTATTGATCTATTGTCTAAATGATGTGGTTGGTAGTTTGAGAAGGTAATAAACTATTACTATACTTGTTCTTGTTATATTTTATCATGTACACGACAAAGCTAGTTGAGGAAAGTATTGTTTTATGAAAAGTGTTTTTTCCATTAACTTCAGTAACTTTGGAATGTCCACCTCATCAGCCAAAACAAGAGAAACAATATATGTGATTCACTAAACAATTTTATAGTTCAGGCACAAGTTGATCGAAACTAACGAAACATGAGCTACGCTCAATATACTGATCATGAATAACATGAAATATTTACAGCATGTCACTTCTTAGAGACCGGCGTTGAGTGTGAAATGAGTGGGCTGGCCATAAATAACTGGCCAGGGCTTGTGTAGTTAAATTAAAGGTCAACGAAATGGGTGAGTTTCCTTCTCTACCAGGGAGAGACAAAGCATTTTCGATCGCTGAGGTATGGTTCAGTGGGCAACCAACAAGTACTACCTTGTACGGATCGAGTAAGGTCATAATATATTACCATAAATATGTTTGCACACGCAGCAGGAATAACTATAGTCCTTTCCTCATATGCAATGTATCAGGTTTGGCAAGGATGGTCGAGATAACAACCACTAATAATGCTCCCTCATACTTTGGATGCCCGGCCTTGGTGCGAAGACACAGATGACACATACTAGCCAGGGCTAAATCGGGCCCTCAAAGAATCCTAGCCAGCGCTAAATTGGGCCCGCAAAGCCCCGTCGGCCATGCTGCAGCAGGGCAGCACCTGCGTCGCCAGCATCCACCCGCCGATCACCGCTCCCCCGCCTTCCGAAAGCCACGTCGATGTCCCTCCCTGCCGTCGGCCGACTCAGACCCATATGGGCCCCAAAGGGCACATATCTGGGCCGAGCTTGCTCTGCAAGATTGCGCCGCCGCATCACCACACCACCAACGGCAGTGCCGCCCCCTAGCCCGCCACAACGCCGAAGATCCCCGCCGCCGCGTTAGAGCACCCGGCGGCGCCGCACCGCCCAGCGCCAGAGCGACCGCAGAGGTGAATGTCCTGCCGCCGCCTGGGCCAAGCTCGGTGCCGGACGCCAGCAACAGTTGAAAGGAGGGATGGAAGGGGGAGGGCTCGAGGAGGATGCATTGGGGGCACGGTCGGTTTCCCGCGGGGGGGGGGGGGGGTACGCGGTCGCGACTGAGATTCAAGACAGGCCTGTAGGATGTTTTCTACCATATAGAGTAAATTTGGAGAAAGTGAGATTGATTGGTCGGCCTATCAATCAATAATAAACCAACTAGTTAATCGACTAGTCACTAATTCTGCCTCGCCTTTAAAATGCTTGCCTTTCTTTCGACATTGATGGTTGGTCGGAAGAAAGCGACGATGCCCTAGGCACACATTCTTCTTGCATTTGTCTAGGTATATACTTTCGGTGTCAGCTAAGCAGTGCGTGCATGCGTGGTATCCCTTATTTGTTTGTCCTGAAAGGTTACTGAGAGCAGGCCAATCGTTGATGGTTACAAACAGCAACACATGCAGGTTAAATTCCTCTTGTTTGTGCTCATCCCACACGCATACATCGTTTCCATTCCACGGTTGTAAAAGTTCTTCAACTAATGGCCTTAAGTACACATCAATGTCGTTGCCGGGTTGCTTAGGGCCTTGGATGAGAACTAGCATCATAATGAACTTCCACTTCATGCACATCCAAGGAGGAAGGTTATAGATACATAGAGTCACGGGCCAGGTGCTGTGATTGCTGCTCTGCTCCCCGAAAGGATTAATGCCATCCGCGCTTGAACCAAACCATACGTTCCTTGGGTCACCTGCAAACTCAGCCCGGTACTTTCTCTCAATTTTTCTCCACTGGGACCTGTCAGCGAGTGCTCTCAACTTCCCGTCTATCTTACGGTCCTCTCTGTGCCATCAAATCAACTTGGCATGCTCTTCGTTTCGGAACAGACGTTTCAACCGTGGTATGATAGGAGCATACCACATCACCTTGCCAGGAACCCTCTTCCCGGGGGGCTCGCCGTCAACATCACCAGGGACATCTCGTCTGATCTTATACCATAATGCACCGCATAACGGGCATACGTTCAAATTCTCGTACGCACCGTGGTAGAGGATGTAGTCATTAGGGAATGCATGTATCTTTTGCACCTTCGATCCTAGAGGGCATACGGCCTTCTTTGTTGCGTACGTATTGTCAGGCAATTCGTTATGTTTGGAAGCTTATTCTTTAATATTTTCAGTAGCTTCTCAAATCCTTTGTCAGGCACAACAATCTCTGCCTTCCACTGCAACAATTTCAGTACGGTACCAAGCTTTGTGTTGCCATCTTCGCACTTGGGGTACAACCCTTTTTTGGAATCCTCCAACATGCGATCGAACTTCAGCTTCTCCTTTTGACTTTCGCACTCTCTCCTTGCATCAACAATGACCCGGCGGAGATCATCATCGGGCACATCGTCTGGTTCCTCTTGATCTTCAGCAGCTTCCCCCGTTGCAGCATCACCGTATTTAGGGGGCACATAGTTGTCATAGTCCTCTTCTTCTTCGTTGTCTTCCATCATAACCCCTATTTCTCCGTGCTTGGTCCAAACATTATAGTGTGGCATGAAACCCTTATAAAGCAAGTGACTGTGAAGGATTTTCCGGTCAGAGTAAGACTTCGTATTCCCACATATAGGGCATGGACAATACATAAAACCATTCTCTTGTTTGACTCAGCCACTTCTAGAAAATTATGCACGCCCTTAACGTACTTGGAGGTGTGTCTGTCACCGTACATCCATTGTCGGTTCATCTGCGTGCATCATATACAGTTAAGTGGGTCAAAAACCATTACAGAACATCATGGATAGATAAGTGACCAAATTAATAGAAGTTCATCATCACATTAAAACCAAAGTACATACATAGTTCTCATTGAACAACATATAGCTCTCTAGAGCATCTAATTAAACCATACATTGAAACTATGTAAAACATTTCAATGCAACAACAAATGCGATCATAATCGCAACCAAGGTAACAATTGATCCAACGGCATAATGATACCAAGCCTCGGTATGAATGGCATATTTTCCAATCTTCAAAGGCATTGCATCCGTCTTGATCTTGTGATCATCGAGGACATCCGCAACATGCAACTCCAATATCATCTTCTCGTCCTCAATTTTTTTATTTTTTCCTTCAAGTAATTGCTTTCTTATTCAACTAAATTTAACCTCTCGACAATAGGGTCAGTTGGAATTTCCGATTCACATACCTCCTATATAAATAAAATCTATGTCATGTTGGTCGGCATAATTGTCATAAACAATAAATGAACCAAATAGTTATAAAAGATAATATATACCACATCCGAGTCATAGACAGGATGAGGGCCAACGGGGGCGGATACCAAAACCTTCGCACTATATAATAACAAGCAATAATATAAGTAAGAAAATTAGAAAAATATCTATCTAATCAGACAAGTAAGAATTTTTTTCTTTCAGAAAGATAAGAACAGGAGGCTCACCACGGTGGTGCCGGCGACGAGATCGGCGCGGGCGATCGACGGCGGTGAAGACGGGGATGGGACGTGATGGACAGCTAAACCTCGACCAATCTCGAGGAAAATGGAGTTTGGTGGTCGAGCTTCGAGAGGAGAAAGCTTAACTAGTGTGGCTCGGGCATTTCAGCGAACACCTCATGTGCATAGGAGGTGAGCTAGAGCACCACAAAGCTCTCCCCTCGCCGGCCAGAAAAACAGAGCAGTGTGGAGTGCTCTACTCGCCGGCGATGGGGTATATATAGGCACCTCATTGGTCCCGGTTCATGGCTGGAACCGGGACTAAAGGCCCCCCTTCTGTCCCGGTTCCAGCCACGAACCAGGACCAATGACTGTAGGCCAGGAGCGAGGACCATTGGTCCCGGTTCGTGCTTGGAACCGGGACAAATGGGTTCAGACTAACCGGGACCAAAGCCCCACGAGGCCCGACCGGCCCGGGACGTTTGCCCCCCATGGGTCCCGATTCGTGACTGAACGGGGACTAATGGGTTGGCCAGGCCCGAACCAAAGCCCTATTTTCTACTAGTGGGTGATAGTGAAGATGTTGATGAAGATTGACCCTCCCTTGAGGAGAGGATCATTGGTGATGACGATGGCATCGATTTCCCCCTCCCGGAGGGAAGTTTCCCCGACAGAACAGCTCCGCTTGAGCCCTAGATTGCTTCTACCTAGGTTCCGCCTCGAGGCGGCGGCGCTTCATCCCAAGAGCTCTCTCCTATTTTTTCTCCATGTCAAAAGACATCATATAGCAGAAGAGGGGGACCGGAGACCTACCAGGGGGCCACAAGCTCTGGGGGTAGGGCGCGCCCCCCTTGCATGAGGCCACCTGGTCGGTCCCCCTCTGGTATTTCTTCGCCCATTATGTTTTATACATTTCAAAATAATTCTCCATTAATTTCCAGGACATTTGGAGTTGTGTAGAATAGGTCTCTCAGATTTGCTCCTTTCCGGTCCAGAATTCCAGCTGTTGGCATTCTCCCACTTCGTGTAAATTTTGTAAAATAATCGAGGAAAGGCATAAGTATTGAACCATAATGTGTAATAACAGCCCATAATGCAATAAAAATCAATATAAAAGCATGATGCAAAATGGACGTATAATTTATTCAAGGCCAGTATGTTGATTGCATGAGGAACATTTCCAGGCATTAGGTGGAGATTTCAAGTACCATAAAGAATGCCAGGAAATTAGTGGAATGTTCAACACATTTAAATCCACATGCTCAAAGATCCGGACCATGCGTTCAGAAGATTTTTAGCACATTGCAAATAACCTGCCAGATTCATTTGTTAACTATAAACGTGTCAAAAGAATGCTGCACTCCTGCAAAAGTATGCCTAAAAGAGAGAAGGTACCAAAAAGTTACTCCACTCGCCATTCAATGCAACCTGGGGAGAAGTATAACAAAAATACATCCGGATTCGGCTTCTTGGAAGTGAGGATATCAAGAGCTTTGAATCATTCAATGCAAGTCAACTTCATGTTGAGAAACACCAAATGGGTTGTGTAAACCCAATGGATGGGCAATCTCTGCCAATACAGGTCATAATGCACACAATGACTCGGAAATCGGAATACCTAACTCAACCGATTGGGAATCATGAGCAGTCGTCATGCAAATGATATTTAAATCAGCTATATGTTGATATAAAAATTTAGGAGAAACATATAACCAGAAGTGTACAATCGTCGACATAGATTTCTCAATTAGATTCCACGAAACTTTGGAATGATTCAGATCCAAATACCATGGCTATGGAAAAGTGTGAATAACACTGGGACTAAACTCAAGCAAAGTGTGAACAACGCCTGCTAGAAGATTCGACGAGCCTCATATTCCTGTAACAGCCCTTTCTCAACAATGTAGTCCAATAGCTCACCATTCTTGAAATATTCCATCACGACAAATACATCCCTAGGTGTCTCCACCTCATAAACCCGGATGATAGGATGGTGAATGAAGTCAATGAACAACACCAATATCTTGATTTCTCTATTTGCTGGAAATAAGATATGAGAAAACAATAGAAGTAAAGTGTTAGAGATTGAGTCTATGAAGAAATTGGAGATGTAAATTCTACTAACTCATAGAAACGACACAAGGTGAACTTTCTTCTTAACCAAAGACGAATGTATTCTAACCTAATATACATTATCTCGACTAATTGATTAATCGGAAATCGGGAACACACCCACAAGTCTGACCAGCAGCCTGAAAGCAGATAACTTGAAATTCTTAGCAAGCAAGTTAAATGTATCCTACACTATTGTGCAAGGAGAAGGAGGCATACCTTTCTGTTCCATTTCAATAGTTTTATTTTATGACGGGTCAAAATATTTATAGCAACTTTGTGTCATGTAAGCTTATGCTCTGCAATCATCACTTTTCCAAATGTGCCTACATCTAGTGTTTTGCCCAGATTGTAGCTCTTCAATGCTTCAAAATGTCCACCCCCTCTGGTGTTCCCATCCGTTTTCACTATGCCCAAAAAACGGAGATACTATATGTAATTTAGTAAACAGATTTATAGTTCAGACACAAGTTGATCGAAACTGGTGAAACATGACTTACACTGGATATCCGTCATGAATAACATGAAATGTTTACAGCATGTCACTTCTCAAATACCGGCCTTGAGGGTGAAATGAGTGGGCTGGGCATAAATGACCACTATGGGACATCACAGGCGAGGGCAAGTGTGGTTCAATTAGAGGTCAACGAAATGTAGTTCCCTTCTCAAATAGGGAGTGGCATAGCATATTCAATTGCTGAAGTTTGGTTCGGTGAGATGATCGGCAATCAACATCTACTATCTTGTACGGATCGAGTAGGATCATAATATATTACCATAAAAATGCACACAGCACAAATCACTATAGGCCTTTTCAGATATGTAATGTATCAGGTCTGGCAACAATGGTTGGGATGACAACCACCGATAATTCTAGCTCCTACATTGGATGCCCGGCCCTGGTGCGAAGACACATATGACACATAAAGTTCTAGGTAATGGGTTCACACTAAAGGTATTCTTGAAAAGGTTCACAGATTCATACGGGGATCTGTAGAAAAGATCTCCATTGGAGGGAAGAAACAAGAAGGGAGGGCACCCAAAAAAATCCCCACAACCCCAAGTAGAGCAGCACACAAACTGGACTCATAAATTTCTCACTCGAGCCAAATATAGAATGGACAAGCAGCACTCCCGCATAACTAAAATTTAAGAGCACGCGCGAACCGACCCAGCTCTCTACCAGGCCACGCAAGCAACAACGACGCAGAAATGCTAAACTCCGGCATGAATTGCAGGATGAATGAGCAGTGTTATTGCCTTAATTACCTGACCAAATCCCGTGGTTGATCAACCGCCCGGACACAGGTTTTGGGGGTGCTCTACCTTCGGCGGTGGGAGGTAAGGTGTGCTTTAGGCTTTAGATGAGATAGAGCTGCTTAGATGGGGGCGGCGTAACCGGGGAAAGAGAAAGGCGAGCATTAGTGTCAGCATTGCGCTTACCTAAGTGAGCATGTTGTTTTCCTCTTTCTCCTCTGTCATTTCCCGTCCCCCGCCCATTTTTCTCTCCTTCCTTTTGCAATGCTTTGCATGTGTCGATCGATTCCTCCGTCCGTTGCTGGTTCATTTGGACGGTATAGGAATAGGATAGATAGCACGCTGTTTGGTTGCCAGTAACGAGGCGCCAATGCAAAGTATGCATGTCGTGCGGCCGGCATTGGAGGTGGGTGGGATTAACTGGAACGCCGTTGTTTCGTGCGTGAAGAGGGCGTGGCTATACTGGGTGCATGAGCATGTTGGACAGTTTTCTCAGAATTTGTTTTGTTATTTCATAGTAACACAATGCCAACTAAAAAATCAGCAAAAAAACTCAAAAAAATCACAACCTCTGCACCGTTCACGATCTTGATGGCTACTTATTAATTTTCTAGTGTCACACCTAGAATGGGAAACGTTTCCCTATGATCAACGGTAAAAACTTCAGTGTGTCGCATCACACCACATTATACCTACCAATGCCAGGGCACCAAATGTCCTTGCGGACCCATGCACATCCCTTCTTTCTCACCTTTGGTTTCCATTCCGTCTCCAGGGGCGGATTAAAGGGGAATGGGAAACGCTTCCCTTCAACCGACCGGCCAAAACCTCAGCGTGTCGTGTCACGTGACATTATACCTACCAATGCCAGGGCGCCATATTTCCTTGCGGGCCCACACACGTCCCTTCTTTCTCTCCTTCCATTTCCATTCTGTTGCCGCGGATGGATTCAAAGGTAATGGTACACATTTCTCTATGACAGACCGACCAAAACTTTAGTTTGCCACGTCACGCCACGTTGTACTTACCAATGCCAGGGTGCCCGTACAGCGTGTCCATGTGCATCCTCTCGTCAATTGACCCTGTCCACAGCTAGATCACCGCCACGTATCCCATGGTGTTCACGATCATGGAGCAGGGGAGATACCACAAAAATTCATGGTTGGTGGAGTAGTTTAGAAAAACACTCTTCTACTATGGTGGCATGTTCAACTAGATGCAGGCTACGTCGGTGATCCATGCTAGCACAACAGGAAACGGAGCTAGAGCGAACGCGGACATCCAGAGGCAGATCTTCGACGTCATGTGTCGATAACGTAGCACCAGCTCAGAGCACCGCATGATGCTCGCATGCATGCAGCGTCAGCTCTGGCGCATGATTATCAAACATGTGCCACTAAGGCTAAAAGAGGCCCATCAGGTGGGCAAGCTACTCTATGTATTCTCTGGTGCAAGGTCTCACATCTAGGAGACCGGCTGATGCCTCCCACTCACATAATTAGAGGATATATAGACAACATATCGTGCAAAAGGTAAGTCGGGTTGGGTGAACATGGAACTTGAGCCAAGAGTAGTATACCTTGGCCAAGTGCCATCCATGTATCCCAAACTCAAGTAAAGTTTACCTGTGTTTCATTGACATATCGACTCCAGTGGCAGGTAGTGTATTCGGAAGGCTCTTGCTAAACTTTGTACCAAAAAGCGAATTATCCTATCTAGGACTCCGTTCCAGAACAACTTTGCAGAACTTCGTACCATCATGCGCCTGTTACTTTCGCCTAATGATGAAGACATGGTCTTGTTGAATCCTTTGACACTAGACAAACGTGACATGAGGTGGTCGAGGGTCGAGAAATAGGGTAGAGGGTCGTGGATCGTCCAAGTGGTCGAAGGTCGAGGATCGCCAAGGGGTCGAGAGGTTGCCTAGTGGCAAAGTATTGAAGAAATCCATGGCTTCATCATTAGCCGGAAGTAACCGGGCATGATGGTACGAAGTTGTGCAAAGTTATTCTGGAACGGAGTCCCAGATAGGATAATTCGCTTTTTTGTACGAATTTCAGCAAAGGCCTTCCAAATAGTGATATTCGGAAGGCTCTTGCTGAACTTTGTACCAAAAAGCGAATTATCCTATCTGGGACTCCGTTCCAGAACAACTTTGCATAACTTCATACCATCATGCACCTGTTACTTTCGCCTAATGATGAAGACATGGTTTTGTTGAATCCTTTGACACTAGACAAACGTGACATGAGGGGGTCGATGATCGTGAAATATGGTAGAGGGTCGTGGATCGTCCGAGCGGTCGAGGTTCGAGGATCACCGAGGGGTCGAGAGGTTGCCTAGTGTCAAAGTATTGAAGAAATCCATGGCTTCATCATTAGATGGAAGTAACCTGGGCATGATGGTACAAAGTTGTGCAAAGTTATTCTGGAACGGAGTCCCGGATAGGTTAATTCTTCTTTTTGTATGAATTGCACAAAGGCCTTCCAAATAGCGATATTCGGAAGGCTCTTGCTAAACTTTGTACGAAAAAGCGAATTATCCTATCTCGGACTTCGTTCTAGAACAACTTCGCAGAACTTCGTACCATCATGTGCCTATTACTTTCGCCTAATGATGAAGACATGGTTTTGTTGAATCCTTTGACACAAGACAAATGTGACATGAGGGGGTTGAGGGTCGGGAAATAGGGTAGAGGGTCGTTGATCGTCCGAGCGGTCGAGGGTCAAGGATCGCCGATGGGTCGAGGGTCGAGATTTATCAAGAATGCCCCCATTATGGATGTGCACAAGTTGATCCAAACCCTAGAAGCGTTGCCGAGGCCACCCAAATTTACCAAGTTAACAGAGTGTTGTCGTCAAAGCCACCTCGAACCCTAGAACCGTTGCCGAGGCCACCCTAAACCCTAGAGAAGCGTCTAGGCCACTAATATGATTCCTTTTTGTGATTAGCCAGCTAGATCTATGTTTGCCACTAATATATCCATCTGTCATGTTTGTGTAATATTTGCCATGTTGTAATATTTGTAGAAACTATGGAGCACGGCCGAGACGAGGAAGCAGAACAGGTGTTGGGGGACATAATCGCAGCCGTAGGTGATGTCATGTCATATCTCAATGACACCGATGGTCTGGAAGGAGAGGGTGAAGCAGGCTACGGTTATCGAACAATGGAGGAGGAAGGACATGATATGATGGCTCTGGTGACCGAATGCTGGTGGAAGAAGGAGACCATGATGACGTCTCCGGTGACCGAACAGAGTCCGTCAAGGTATATATATTAATTAAGCCTATGCTGACTAGCTAATTGATGCATTCATTGTTTTGGTATGTACACATATTAACTCTCGTCTTTCTTCTTTTCTAGACCACCGGATCGAGCAAAACTTCGGTAACGAGACGAGACCTGAAGAAGAAGTTGCACTAGGATGAAAGGTTCACGATCACAGCAATCACGCGCGATGGCCAACCGATTGAACCCACTCGGACCAAGGAAGCATTTTCTGCTCAGTGCGGGGTTCTTGTTAGGGACATGATGCTGATCAGCATCCACCAATGGTATAAGCCTAAGAACAAAGACATTGAGGTGTCTTATGTCAACGATAGGCAGAAAGATGATCTTTGGACCGCGCTGAAGGAAAATTTCACCCTACCGCCAAAGGAGGATCCGGAGAAGCCAGTTATAGAGCCATTGGTCAAGGCTCATGCTCTTAAAAAGATGGCAGATCTGTTCAGGAGGTGGAAGAATGAGTTGAAAACATCGTTTGTTGACAAAGAAAAGACTCCAGAATTCACAGGCCGATCTGAGAAGATCAAAGATCACTGGGATGCATTTGTGGCCCACAAGACATCGGAGAAGAGCAAGAAGATGTCAGCGACAAACAAGAAAAATGCTGCAAACAAGGAGCTTCACCATCACACAGGGTCAGGTGGCTACCTCAAATCCCGACCGTCGTGGGATAAGGCTGAGAATGACCTGCTTCATAAAGGGGTTGAACCAGAGACATTTGACTGGCCAGACCATTCAAGGACTTGGTTCTTCGGGATTGGGGGAACCTTTTACCCTGAAATAGGGAAGTGTCGTTGGACGAACCATCAACTGAATATACCCGTCAAGAATCTTTAGGACTATATCGCCGCAGAGAAGGAAGGGACGTTCATTCCCTACAGAGAGAATGACGAGCTCACACTGGCCATCGGAAATCCTGAGCACCCTCTACGGACACGAGGCACGCCAGGCTCCGTTTTGTGGAAGGCTGGGTTTCCCGATGCAGGCGGTTACAAAGGCCGGGGGAGGTAGAGGAAAGTGGAGCAGACCGAACTGCAGAAGTTGCACGCAAGGGTACAAGCGCTAGAGGAACGAGAAGCAGTTCACAGCCAGCTACCTGCCGAAGCTACCCCGCCATCTCAGCGGAGAAGAAGCGTGGCTTCCACCGAGCTGCTTCAGGAGCCTATCTTCACGGCTCCTGCTAGCTACCGCGTGGATGCTATCATAGGGTCTCAACGCTGCCACCTTATGACGCAATGGCAGAAGTTCAAAGTCAAGGCGGTTGTCGGCTCTGTTGCACCTCCTGAACCCGGCGCAACTTTTCACTACCGTCCAATTCTAGAAGGATATGCTGCTGTGATGGTCCATGAAATAACGGATGGATTTAAGGTGCTCGAGCTTGACCACCCTACCGGTGAAGGGGAGACTCGGCTGGGTTGTGCTCTGAAGACTCGATCTCTATGGCGGAAGGATCTCATCAACCTTCCGAACTGGACGCCTCCCGCCTCCTCCTCCTCCTCCGGCGATTCAGGGCACTCCGCCTCCTCCCCAGCCTCCTCCTCCTGTGAGTGATCAGGGCACTCCGCCTCCTTCTCTGGCACGTGGCGGCGCTCCGCCTCCTTCTCCGCCTACGCCGGCGCGCCCGAGCAGCCCACCTCCTTCTCCGCCTCGCCAGCAAGGTAGGAAGAGAGTTGTCGCCGCTTCGGCTGCTCCGACGCATCATACTCCTTCTCCGCCTCATAAGCACGGAAAGAAGACAGCTGCAGCCGCTCCGTCTGCTCTGGCGTCTAGCAGTACAGCTAGAGGCAGGAGGCAGTATAGATTCGTTCCATCTCTAAAGCATCTAGAAAAGTTACCATACGAGATGACCGAGAAGGAAAACGCGGAGCCCAAGTGAGGGAGTTCTTTGAAATGCAAAGACCTAAGAATCATCCACCTCCGGAGGAGAAGATAGATCCGGTGAAAGCATAGCGCACCATGAATGCCCTCAAGAAACCACCACCGTCTCCGCTCAAAAACAACTATGAGCGCATTATTGAAAGGTCAGATATCGAAGCGGAGCGGTCGGGAAGTACTATCAGTGATCGAAGGTTAGCAGAACAACGAGCTGGGAAAAACATTGCCCAGCTAGGCGAACAGGCGAACCAATCGTGCCCCCCGCTGAAGGTGTCTACCGATATTGTCGCTAATCATCCGGATATTTTGCCCGGTACCAATCTTGGAGATTACCTGCACATTATGATACAATGGAGGTGGATGAACACAAATACCATTACGGGAAGCCTCTCGTCATTATGGAACTCGTCTAACAACGATGATGCAAAGATTCCATGATTGGTACATGAAAACCTACAGAGATTCTGGGGGGAAGGATACTTTGACGCTGAGAGTTAAAGAGGAGCATGATCTCGTTGGAATTGAACTGTTGACTGTTCCATTTGAGGAGTTCTTCCAATTTTTCAATCAAAAGGCCCTCGATAAATTAACGGCCACTTGCTACTGTCTGTAAGTACTACTTCTGTCATTAAGTCTCTATATATAGCTCATCTCTTTCATTGCATGTATATATAATTATCCTCACTATATTATGCAGATTGAAGATCTCGAATGCAGAAAAGAAGAAATCTATGATATTGCGTTCATTAACACAAATCTCATAGATGAATTTACGGTTAAATTTCATGCCAAAGACACTGAGGCCAACTTGCTCAAATCGTTGTTAATAAAGATAAAATACTCTTTCCTTACAACTTCAAGTGAGTGTTACTGTCTTGCGCATATTCGGTTTCCATTATTACTCGAGGTTGTAGTAATGTAATTGATGAGTTATGCATGCGTGCGCAGGTTCCAATATATTCTCCTAGAGATTAAGTTTGAGTAGGGACTAGTAACCGTCTTAGACTCGAGATGAAAAGATCCTGAGGACTATGCGGACATGACTAAAATGCTCAAGAAGTAAGTTCAATCGATCATTATCGCACCATATCAGCAACTTTGTTCATTTCCTGATATCAAGAAATTGTTTTCTTTGTCTCGTAGGGTTTGGAAAGTATTCACCGCACAAGCTCCGGGACTGCCGGGGGAGCTGCGATTTAAATACTCGAAAGTAAGTACTACTAGCTCACTAGTTCCGCGCATCTCCCGTTGATTCTAGCAACTTTCATCAATGCCATTTATAATGCTCCATTATTAGTTTGACTGACCTCTATTTCTCGTAAAGTGCTTGTGGCAGGAACCCGGGAATGATTACTGTGGATACTACGTGTGCGAGTTCATCTACAACACGACTTGCAAAAATAAGCGGGGCTACTCTAAAAGACAATTTGAAGTGCGTAGGAAATAATATTCACAATTTCATTTTATTACACCATCATTTCTGTTGAGTATCATTCATATATATGTATTAACCCCCTTCTTCAAATTAGACGTGGCAGACGCGGGATGAACTCCTACCACAAGATCGCATGAAAGCAATTCAAGAGGAATTGCCGGGATTCTTTCTTGATCACGTCATCAATAAAGCCGGAGTATACCATGTGGAAGTTGAGTACAGGTATAAGGGGATTGTAAGAGATCTTATATTGTATATATGTATCCAGTAGCGTCGGATAGATATACGAAAACTTGTTGTTCGACCAATCTCTCGGAGAAGGAGAGGTCGATATCACTTCTCTCGGTATGCATATGTTCATGACGATCTTCTGTACTTAATGGTTTCATCTATATACTTACTAGCTAGCATGTCGATGAAGGAAATATGCCCTAGAGGCAATAATAAAGTTATTATTTATTTCCTTATATCATTATAAAGGTTTATTATTCATGCTAGAATTGTATTAACCGGAAACATAATACATGTGTGAATACATAGAAAAACAGAGTGTCACTAGTATGCCTCTACTAGACTAGCTCGTTAATCAAAGATGGTTATGTTTCCTAACCATGAATAAAGAGTTGTTATTTGATTAACGAGGTCACATCATTATTTGAATGATCTGATTGACATGACCCATTATATTAGCTTAGCACCCGATCGTTTAGTATGTTGCTATTGCTTTATCCATGACTTATAGATGTTCCTATGACTATGAGATTATGCAACTCCCGTTTGCCGGAGGAACACTTTGGGTGCTACCAAACGTCACAACGTAACTGGGTGATTATAAAGGAGTACTACAGGTGTCACCAAAGGTAGATGTTGGGTTGGCGTATTTCGAGATTAGGATTTGTCACTCCAATTGTGGGAGAGGTATCTCTGGGCCCTCTCGGTAATGCACATCACTTAAGCCTTGCAAGCATTGCAACTAATGAGTTAGTTGCGGGATGATGTATTACGGAACGAGTAAAGAGACTTGCCGGTAACGAGATTGAACTAGGTATTGGATACCGACGATCGAATCTCGGGCAAGTAACATACCGATGACAAAGGAAACGACGTATGTTGCTATGCGGTCTGACCGATAAAGATCTTCGTAGAATATGTAGGAGCCAATATGGGCATCCAGGTCCCGCTATTGGTTATTGACCGGAGATGTGTCTCGGTCATGTCTACATTGTTCTCGAACCGTAGGGACCGCACGCTTAAGGTTACGATGACAGTTATTATGAGTTTATGAGTTTTGATGTACCGAAGGAGTTCGGAGTCCTGGATGAGATCGGGGACATGACGAGGAGTCTCGAAATGGTCGAGACGTAAAGATCGATATATTGGACGACTATATTCGGACTTCGGAAAGGTTCCGAGTGGTTCGGATATTTATCGGAGTACCGGAGAGTTACGGGAATTCGTAACGGGCCTCATTGGGCCATACGGGAAAAGGAGAGAAAGCGCCAAAAGGAGGCCGCGCCCCTCCCCTTGCTCTAGTCCGAATTGGACTAGGGAAAGGGAGCGCCCCCTTCCTTCCTTCTCCTTCTCTCTTCCCTTTCCTTCTCTCATACTTCCCCTGCATGGAAGGATTCCTAGTTGGACTAGGAAAAGGGGAATCCTACTCCCGGTGGGAGTAGGACTCCCCTTGGCGCGCCAAACCTAGGGCGGGCCTCCTCCCTCCCTTGCTCCTTTATATACGGGGGCAGGGGCACCCCATAGACACACAAGTTGATCCTTGAGATCGTTCCTTAGCCGTGTGCGGTGCCCCCCTCCACCATATTCCACCTCGGTCATATTGTCGCAGTGCTTAGGCGAAGCCCTACGTCGGTAACACATCAAGATCGTCACCACGCCGTCGTGCTGACGAAACTCTTCCCCGAGAGCTTTGCTGGATCGGAGCCCGGAGAACGTCATCGTGCTGTACGTGTGTCAAGAACTCGGAGGCGCCGGAGTAACGGCGCTGGGATCGGTCGGATCGTGAGGAGGACGTACGACTACTTCCTCTATGTTGTGTCAACGCTTCCGCTTCGGTCTACGAGGGTACGTAGACAACACTCTCCCCTCTCGTTGCTATGCATCACCATGATCTTGCGTCTGCGTAGGAAATTTTTTTAAATTACTACGTTCCCCAACAGTGGCATCCGAGCCTAGGTTTTTATGGTTTGATGTTATTTGCACGAGTAGAACACAAGTGAGTTGTGGACGATACAAGTCATACTGCCTACCAGCATGTCATACTTTGGTTCAGCGGTATTGTTGGATGAGACGACCCGGACCAACCTTACGCGTACGCTTACGCGAGACCGGTTCCCTCGACGTGCTTTGCACACAGATGGCTTGCGGGAGACTGTCTCACCAACTTTAGTTGAACCGAGTATGGCTACGCCCGGTCCTTGAGAAGGTTAAAACGGAGTCTATTTGACAAACTATCGTTGTGGTTTTGATGCGTAGGTGAGATTGGTTCTTGCTTCAGCCCGTAGCAGCCACGTAAAATTTGCAACAAACAAAGTAGAGGACGTCTAACTTGTTTTTGCAGGGCATGTTGTGATGTGATATGGTCAAGACATGATGCTAAATTTTATTGTATGAGATGATCATGTTTTGTAACCGAGTTATCGGCAACCGGCAGGAGCCGTATGGTTGTCGCTTTATTGTATGCAATGCAATCGCCCTATAATGCTTTACTTTATCACTAAGCGGTAGCGATAGTCGTAGAAGCATAAGATTGGCGAGACGACAACGATGCTACGATGGAGATCAAGGTGTCGCGCCGGTGACGATGCTGATCATGACGGTGCTTCGAAGATGGAGATCACAAGCACGAGATGATGATGGCCATATCATATCACTTATATTGATTGCATGTGATGTTTATCTTTTATGCATCTTATCTTGCTTTGATTGACGGTAGCATTATAAGATGATCTCTCACTAATTATCAAGAAGTGTTCTCCCTGAGTATGCACCGTTGCGAAAGTTCTTCGTGCTGAGACACCACGTGATGATCGGGTGTGATAGGCTCTACGTTCAAATACAACGGGTGCAAAACAGTTGCACACGCGGAATACTCAGGTTATACTCGACGAGTTATGCATATAGGATATGACCTCGGAACACGGAGACCGAAAGGTCGAGCGTGAATCATATAGTAGATATGATCAACATAATGATGTTCACCATTGAAACTACTCCATCTCACGTGATGATCGGACATGGTTTAGTTGATTTAGATCACGTGATCACTTAGAGGATTAGAGAGATGTCTATCTAAGTGGGAGTTCTTAAGTAATATGATTAATTGAACTTAAATTTATCATGAACTTAGTCCTGGTAGTATTAGCATATCTATGTTGTAGATCAATAGCTCGCGTTGTTGCTTCCCTATGTTTATTTTGATATGTTCCTAGAGAAAATTGTGTTGAAAGATGTTAGTAGCAATGATGCGGATTGGATCCGTGATCTAAGGTTTATCCTCATTGCTGCACAGAAGAATTATGTCCTTGATGCACCGCTAGGTGACAGACCTATTGCAGGACCAGATGCAGACGTTATGAACGTTTTGCTAGCTCAATATGATGACTACTTAATAGTTTAGTGCACCATGCTTAACGGCTTAGAATCGGGAATTCAAAGACGTTTTGAACGTCATGGACCATATGAGATGTTCCAGGAGTTGAAGTTAATATTTCAAGCAAATACCCGAGTTGAGAGATATGAAGTCTCCAACAAGTTCTATAGCTAAAAGATGGAGGAGAATCGCTCAACTAGTGAGCATGTGCTCAGATTGTCTGGGTACTACAATCGCTTGAATCAAGTGGGAGTTAATCTTCCAGATAAGATAGTGATTGACAGAATTCTCTAGTCACCATCACCAAGTTAGTAGAACTTCGTGATGAACTATAATATGCAAGGGATAACGGAAAATATTCCCAAGCTCTTCGCGATGCTAAAATCGACGAAGGTAGAAATCAAAGAAAAACATCAAGTGTTGATGGTTGACAAGATCACTAGTTTCAAGAAAAGGGCAAAAGGAAAGAAGGGGAACTTCAAGAAGAACGGCAAGCAAGTTGCTGCTCAAGTGAAAAAGCCCAAGTCTGGTCCTAAGCCTGAGGCTAAGTACTTCTACTGCAAAGGGACTGGTCACTGGAAGCGGAACTACCCCAAGTGATTGGCGGATAAGAAGGATGGCAAAGTGAACATAAGTATATTTGATATACATGTTATTGATGTGTACTTTACTAGTGTTCATAGCAACCCCTCAGTATTTGGTACTAGTTCAAGTTGCTAAGATTAGTAACTCGAAACGGGAGTTGCAGAAGGAACAAAGACTAGTTAAAGGGCAAGGTGACGATGTGTGTTGGAAGTGGTTCCAAGATTGATATGATCATCATCACACACTCCCTATACTTTAGGGATTAGTGTTGAAACTAAATAAGTGTTATTTGGTGTTTGCGTTGAGCATGAATATGATTTGATCATGTCAATTGCAATACAGTTATTCATTTAAGTTAGAGAACAATTGTTGTCCTTTTTACATGAATAAAACCTTCTATGGTCATACACACCAATAAAAATAGTTCATTGGATCTCGATCGTAGTGATACACATATTCATAATATTGAAACCAAAAGATGCGAAGTTAATAATGATAGTGTAACCTATTTGTGGCACTGCCGTTTAGGTCATATTGGTGTAAAGCGCATGAAGAAACTCCATGCTGATGGGATTTTGGAATCACTTGATTATGAATCACTTGATGCTTGCGAACCATGCCTCTTGGGCAAGATGACTAAAACGCCGTTCTCCGGAACAATGGAGCAAGCAACAGATTTGTTGGAAATCATACATACTGATGTATATGGTCCGATGAATATTAAGGCTCGCGACAAGTATCATTATTTTCTAACCTTCACAGATGATTTGAGCAGATATGGGTATATCTACTTGATGAAACATAAGTCTGAAACGTTTGAAAAGTTCAAAGAATTTTAGAGTGAAGTGGAAAATCATCGTGACAAGAAAATAAGGTTTCTACGATCTGATCGCGGAGACGAATATTTGAGTTACGAGTTTGGTCTTCAGTTAAAACAATGTGAAATAGTTTCACTACTCACGCCACCTGGAACACCACAGCATAATGGTGCGTCCGAACGTCATAACCGTACTTTATTGGATATAGTACAATCTATGATGTCTCTTACTGATCTACCACTATCGTTTTTGGGGTTATGCATTAAAGACAGCTGCATTCACGTTAAAAAGGGCACCATCTAAGTCCGTTGAGATGACACAATCTGAACTATGGTTTGGCAAGAAACCAAAGTTGTCGTTTCTTAAAGTTTGGGGTTGCGATGCTTATGTGAAAAAAGTTTCAACATGATAAGCTCAAACCCAAATCGGAGAAATATGTCTTCATAGGATACCCAAAGAGTCAGTTGGGTACACCTTCTATCACAGATCCAAAGGCAAGACATTCGTTGCTAAGAATGGATCCTTTCTAGAAAAGGAGTTTCTCTTGAAAGAAGTGAGTGGGAGGAAAGTAGAAAACTTGATAAGGTAATTGTACCTTCTCCCTTATTGGAAAGGAGTTCATCACAGAAATCTGTTCTTGTGAGTACTACACCAATTAGTGAGGAAGCTAATGATGATGATCATGTAACTTCAGATCAAGTTACTACCGAATCTCGTAAGTAAACCAGAGTGAGATCCGCACCAGAGTGGTACGGTAATCCTATTCTGGAAGTCATGTTACTAGACCATGATGAACTTGCGAACTATGAGGAAGCGATAATGAGCCCAGATTCCGCGAAATGGTTTGAGGCCATGAAATCTGAGATGGGATCCATGTATGAGAACAAAGTATGGACTTTGGTTGACTTGCCCGATGATCGGCAAGCAATTGAGAATAAATGGATCTTCAAGAGGAAGATGGACGCTGATAGTATTATTACTATCTACAAAGCTAGAATTGTCGCAAAAGGTTTTCGACAAGTTCAAGGTGTTGACTACGATAAGAGTTTCTCACTCGTATCTATGCTTAAGTCTGTCTGAATCATGTTAGCAATTGCCGCATTTATGAAATCTGGCAAATGGATAAACAAAACTGCATTCCTTAATGGATTTATTAAAGAAGAGTTGTATATGATGCAACTAGAAAGTTTTGTCGATCCTAAAGGTGTTAACAAAATATGCAAGCTCCAGCGATTCATCTATGGATTGGTGCAAGCATCTCAGAGTTGGAATACACGCTTTGATAAGTTGATCAAAGCATATAGTTTTATACAGACTTGCGGTGAAGCCTGTATTTACAAGAAAGTGAGTGGGAGCACTACAGCATTTCTGATAAGTATATGTAAATGACATATTGTTGATCGGAAATAATGTAGAATTATTCTGCAAAGCATAAAGGAGTGTTTGAAAGGAGTTTTTCGAAGAAGGACCTCCGTGAAGCTGCTTACATATTGAGTATCAAGATCTATAGAGATAGATCAAGACACTTGATAAGTTTTTTCAATGAGTACATACCTTGACAAGATTTTGAAGTAGTTCAAAATGGAACAGTCAAAGAAAGAGTTCTTTCCTGTGTTACAAGGTATGAAGTTGAGTAAAGACTCAAAACTCGACCACGGCAGAAGATAGAAAGAGAATGAAAGTCATTCCCTATGCCTTGGACATAGGTTCTATAAAGTATGCCATACTGTGTACCAGATCTATTGTATACCCTACACTGAGTTTGGCAAGGGAATACAATAGTGATCTAGGAGTAGATCACTGGACAGCGGTCAAAATTATCCTTAGTGGAATAAGGATATGTTTCTCGATTATGGACGTGACAGAAAGGTTCGCCGTAAAGGGTTACGTCGATGCAAGTTTTGACACTGATCTGGATGACTCTAAGTCTCGATCTAGATACATATTGAAAGTGGGAGCAATTAGCTAGAGTAGCTCTGTGCGGAGTATTGTAGACATAGAATTCGCAAAATACTTACGGATCTGTATGTGACAGACCCGTTGACTAAAATTATCTCACAAGCAAAACATGATCACACCTTAGTACTCTTTGGGTGTTAATCACATAGCGATGTGAACTAGATTACTGACTCTAGTAAACCCTTTGGGTGTTGGTCACATATCGATGTGAACTATGGGTGTTAATCACATGGTGATGTGAACTATTGCTGGTAAATCACATGGCGATGTGAACTAGATTATTGACTCTAGTGCAAGTGGGAGACTGAAGGAAATATGCCCTAGAGGCAATAATAAAGTTATTATTTATTTCCTTATATCATTATAAAGGTTTATTATTCATGCTAGAATTGTATTAACCGGAAACATAATACATGTGTGAATACATAGACAAACAGAGTGTCACTAGTATGCCTCTACTAGACTAGCTCGTTAATCAAAGATGGCTATGTTTCCTAACCATGAACAAAGAGTTGTTATTTGATTAACGAGGTCACATCATTATTTGAATGATCTGATTGACATGACCCATTATATTAGCTTACCACCCGATCGTTTAGTATGTTGCTATTGCTTTATCCATGACTTATACATGTTCCTATGACTATGAGATTATGCAACTCCCGTTTGTCGGAGGAACACTTTGGTTGCTACCAAACGTCACAACGTAACTGGGTGATTATAAAGGAGTACTACAGGTGTCACCAAAGGTAGATGTTGGGTTGGCGTATTTCGAGATTAGGATTTGTCACTCCAATTGTGGGAGAGGTATCTCTGGGCCCTCTCGGTAATGCACATCACTTAAGCCTTGCAAGCATTGCAACTAATGAGTTAGTTGCGGGATGATGTATTACGGAACGAGTAAAGAGACTTGCCGGTAACGAGATTGAACTAGGTATTGGATACCGACGATCGAATCTCGGGCAAGTAACATACCGATGACAAAGGGAACGACGTATGTTGTTATGCGATCTGACCGATAAAGATCTTCGTAGAATATGTAGGAGCCAATATGGGCATCTAGGTCCCGCTATTGGTTATTGACCGGAGATGTGTCTCGGTCATGTCTACATTGTTCTCGAACCGTAGGGTCCGCACGCTTAAGGTTACGATGACAGTTATTATGAGTTTATGAGTTTTGATGTACCGAAGGAGTTCGGAGTCCGGGATGAGATCGGGGACATGACGAGGAGTCTCGAAATGGTCGAGACGTAAAGATCGATATATTGGACGACTATATTCGGACTTCGGAAAGGTTCTGAGTGGTTCGGGTATTTATCGGAGTACCGGAGAGTTACGGGAATTCGTAATGGGCCTCATTGGGCCATACGGGAAAAGGAGAGAAAGGGCAAAAAGGTGGCCGCGCCCCTCCCCTTGCTCTAGTCCGAATTGGACTAGGGAAAGGGAGCGCCCCCTTCCTTCCTTCTCCTTCTCTCTTCCCTTTCCTTCTCTCATACTTCCCCTACATGGAAGGATTCCTAGTTGGACTAGGAAAAGGGGAATCCTACTCCCGGTGGGAGTAGGACTCCCCTTGGCCGGCCTCCTCCCTCCCTTGCTCCTTTATATACGGGGGCAGGGGGCACCCCATAGACACACAAGTTGATCCTTGAGATCGTTCCTTAGCCGTGTGCGGTGCCCCCCTCCACCATATTCCACCTCGGTCATAATGTCGCAGTGCTTAGGCGAAGCCCTGCGTCGGTAACACATCAAGATCGTCACCACGCCGTCGTGCTGACGAAACTCTTCCCCGAGAGCTTTGCTGGGTCGGAGCCCGGAGAACGTCATCGTGCTGTACGTGTGTCAAGAACTCGGAGGCGCCGGAGTAACGGCGCTGGGATCGGTCGGATCGTGAGGAGGACGTACGACTACTTCCTCTATGTTGTGTCAACGCTTCCTCTTCGGTCTACGAGGGTAGGTAGACAACACTCTCCCCTCTCGTTGCTATGCATCACCATGATCTTGCGTGTGCGTAGGAAATTTTTTGAAATTACTACGTTCCCCAACAGTCGAGTCCTCTCTATACGTATAGTACGTAGCGTCGACCAAGCACGGATATAAGAGATGACACTTCTCTAGCTAACACAATATATGAAACACCTAAATAACCCTACAAAACCCCCCAAAACCCCCAACCCCCCCCCCCCCCTTTCAGTAAAAAAACAAAAAACCCAGCCCGTAAACTGCTGACGCGTGGACAACCGGGACAAAAAGGCCCCCCCTGCCTAGGCAAGGCCCATTTGACACGTGGAGCCCCATTTGTGACTAAAGGTTGTGGGCTTTAGTACCGACCCTTTAGTGCCGGTTCCCCAACCGGGACAAATGGACCTTTTTCTACTAGTGAATCAAAGCTCTAATGTTGCATTTTGCCAGCATCATTCGTACTTATTTTCATAAATTGAACAATTTGATGCTCTGCTATTGCTCCATATTCTATGATCAACTAATATTTCAAGTGAACCTCTTATATTTGGATTTCTGGTAAGCATATTCACTCTTATATCATATTCTATGTAGATTTATTCTTATGTGTGTTAGTATTATGTATATTACTACTCCCTCTGTCTCATAATATAAGAACGTTTTTGACACTAGTGTCAAAAACGTTCTTATATTATGGGACGGAGGGAGTACTTGATATCCACACATGTGATGGACATGGGACACCGGGTTATTTTGGTTTTGGGTCCGCCCCTGTGTGTGTGCTAGATCCTCCCACACAATCGCGTGTTTGCCTCTTGCCGATGCCACTCTGGGCACGGTTCGGGACGTGGTTCCGTTGCCAAGCACCCACATTGTCGAGGAAGACACACCGTTGCGTTGCTCTGCTCTGGACCATCTCCAGCACGCCAGCTGGTCTGCACATCCGATGCCTCTCTGATTGGGGGAAGACAGGGACGGGCCGCCGCCATTGCTGAACACACAGAATCCCAGATCGTCAAACAGCGCACACCCGTTGAGGCATCCGAACGTCGGCGCTATGCTCCCACGACCACCATCGGCGGCAATTAGAGGTGGGGAATCCGACTCAATCAAACAAGACTTCACCAGACTCCACCATTGGGACTAGCACATCAGCTTATCAGGTCAGCACCTCTGCGCTTACATTCGAGTAACATCGTTGAACTGTTTCTGTGTGGTCGGTCGTTCTGATTCTACCTTTCCGGTCACTTCCCAGTCCCTACTTTGCAGGCTGCAACATGTGTTCATCCGCTTCACATGCGTCAGACACTCTCGTGTCCAGGCTATCAGCTCCGTGTGTTCCCTCATGCCCACATGGATTTCATGGAGATGCTGTTTCACTTAGACAAAAGGTAGCAGATATCAGTTTACACTATACATCTGATTTTGATTACTAATATGCGTCTCTGAATTTCTCATGCATTTTCAGCAATGGAGATGCTCTTTCACTTGGACCTAAGGCAGCATAAATAATTTAGATTATACAGTGTGACTTTGAAAATTTTTGGCTTAAATAAGTGTTTCATTGCTATTTGCTAATATATGTCTCTGAATTTTGTAGCAGAGGGATTATTTTGCAAGCAGTCCATGCAGTCAACATGGCTACCCATTCATTATTTGTTTATGAGACACCATAACTTTTTTTAGAAATGGATGACACCCCATAACTGAATTAAGACTTTTTCTTACTGATTTGTTGGAGATTCTATGTGCAATTTTGGTGTTAAATGTAACTACTCGATGCTTTAGGAAAAGTCGTGTTTCGCAGCTGAAACACGGTTCAGTTAGTTTTACTTAGTTTTGTGATAATACTTACATATAATATATGCATGATTGTTGTTATTAAGTCAATTCCACGTGGTGTGAAAATATGCATTTGCAAACTTAAACAAAATCATTTTTTCGTTAGTGCAGTTCCAAGTTAATTGTTAGCTATGTCGATTCCAAGTTTCTAAATGAACTTTTTTTTATACATAATAAAAAAACTTCCACATTGACAAGGATGATATTTCCCCTAGAGTGCATAGGGATCAGGACTGGAATACATGTAGAAACATTAGTTTGAGCGTCAACTAATTTCAGATGGAGGAAGTAGGTCTTATACATATGGTTTATTTTGTGCTTTTAATTATTTCATTAGTTGTATCAACTCCAAGTTTCTAACCAAATTTTATTTTCTTTATAGATAACAGAAAACTTTCAATTGAGGAGAATGAGTTTTGATATGAAGTTCCAAGGATCAGGAGAAATTGTATCAACAAGACACATTTCACGAGTATTTGAACCACTTTGTTTAACTGGATTCTTAGTGTTGTTTCCTATGTATATGAGGCTTATGTGTGGGATTCATTTTGCGTCTGCAACAATCCAGGAGGCACCTAGAAAATACTTTTACTTATTTTACCATGTTGCTCAATATTCTACAATGTTTTGTCTCTAATTCGATGAATATAAATCTACGCATTTCAGGCCCGCAGCAACGCACGGGGTATCACCTTGTTTAGGAAGAGAACGACACCCATGACCGGCGCCATGGCTGGCTCCCAACGCGAAACTTTCACTCAAAAACTCACCAGAGCCACCAGGAGACGCCCCGGTCATCACCACAATAAGGGAAAACGCATCCTCATTAGATCTGGGCACTATCGGAGCAGGCCAGAACTTCCCTTCCTTACATCCCTTACCTCCTACACGACCAAGAAGTGAATCCTTCACTCATGGAGCCTTACGGAAAGCCATCCGTGTAGGTGTAGCCCGCCATCCACTGTCGCTGTCGTGAAATCCTCAGACAAACTCATCATCGACATCGTAACATGTAGTCGTCGTCCTAAACAATCCATGAGACACTGCATTAACATGAGCAATGAGTGACCAGGGCACACGTGAGGAACAACTAGCCTCAGTAGGGGGGGGGGAGTCCAACGCCTGCACCAGTAGCCAACACACGCATGCGGCCATCTACTAGCCATCACTACCGGGAGGGGTGGGCATCGGACATAAAATCTGCCAATCAAGATCCATATAGGGGACCCCCATCATATCCGGCACCTCCAACCACCATGGGGTAGCCGTTACCCTAGGCCGCCAAGCACCCGCCTCCTTTGGCTCCCCGCGACCTGCTCCACGACCGCCGCGGAAACCTAGAACACCCGTCCACCACGCGCCCGCGGGGAAGATCGTCACCGCCAATGCGGTGTCACCGGGCAGGCACCATCTCCACCACGCCGCAACTTCACCCGCCCAGAAGCCATGTAGGAAGCCGCCAATCCCAGCCCTAGCCACCCTGCAGCCGCACCATCCACATTGTGAGAGATATACCTCACCGTCCTGGGGACACACCAACCACCTCCAGACCGCCACTTCCACACTGCCCACTACACTAGCTAACGGCCATGGTGGAGCAAGACGCCCGTGACCCTCGTCGCCCTCAGCCCATACGCATACGGCACACCGGCACTGGATCCTTCTGTGTCTAGTCGAAAACGGACCGCAGACAACCACCCGAGAAAAATGATGTCGCAGCCGCCGCACCACACCTGAGCTCCAGAGCACCGCCGTGGCGCCGCCAAACGAAGACGTCGCCACCCCACACACCCGCCATCGCATGGTTGGCCCCCGAGGCAGCCCTGCGCTTCCACCTCTATGGCTGTGTCGCATGCCTGCCATCACGCATTACATTGTAGATGCACACAGCATCACCATATTCAACAACAAGGCAAATAGAAACCAGATCATGCAATAATATCACAAAAGCTTGTGCTATTGCATCACCACCAACAGTATGTGGCGCAGCTTGCAGAATCAAAAAAGGTTCACCACAAGCTATTTACCATACATAAGTCTTATTTATAACAACCACTTAACCTTTTTGGTGCTTGAAACAGGACAAGTCACTCAAACAAACACGGTTCACTGTCAGGGACTGGGTAAACCAAAGATGAAACACACGACCTATATACTTGAACACCATAACTTATTCACCGTTGCGACGATGAACCGCACCACATGGGACAGTCATATGTTTTGCTATTCACCACTCAATCAGAACATGCACTAGCTATAGAACCCTAAGGTTGGTAAGGAAGGCTGCACAAAATTCCAGGAAGAGGAGCTGAGGTCCAGTAACTCTTTGCATATCTAGCAAGTACTTGTCATCGCTGGTCTTGTAAAGCTGGAGAAAAAATAAATTAAAGTTAGAACCAAATAGACAGTATATACACTACCATGCCGGCGAATTGTAATTTCTAACACCAACACTGTACAACTTTAAAACATGGGAAGTTATTTCTACCAGCATGCATGAGTCAATCGACAATAGTTGTTGGCACTAGCAGACACATGCAAGACATGATAATGATCACTTGGTAACAATTACGAATCAAATATATTGGCTCCAACAAAATCGCTATTTTATCTATTGACGCCACTGTGAAGGCGATATTGAGTAGAAAATCCCTTTTTTTCTGATTGCAAAAAAAAATACTTTAGTAGTAGAAGATGTTGCAGACCTGAATTTCAAACTTGATCACAGCAGGTAGCCTCCTATTAAGATCACCATTATCCATGATGGTAGAGTCATCAACAAAGTTGCGGTTGGCATCTAACAACATATCACTGACCTGAGGAAACCCAGGGCACCACCTGCATTTCATGTTGTAGTCCACATTCTTCTTCCAACGGACATTTAGTTCCTTAAGTGCCTGTAGAACCTCAATCAATATCGCGCGAGGTTGAGCTCGAGACTGCTGGATAAGTGATGCATTAGCTCAACAGTTGAATGTGCAAAACAAAGCAAAGTAAAGTGGGCAGTTTGCAAGACCTGGAGCCCAAGAGCCCATTTTCTTTCAACGCGGTAATATGGCCGCAAGCCACTGCCTTGAGAATCATTACTTCCTGGAAGATAATTCCTGGTACTTGGGATTGCTGATTCCGATAGAGTAAACTGATTAAAACTCATATCCTAGAGAACCATCCATTCATAAAGTTAATAGTGCTTAAACCTTTAGTGCTTTAAATAGGTCACAGATGATGCAAATGTGGACTAACCATTTCTTGTTGATAGTCAGCCCCCAAATAGCCACTAGTAGCCCGGAACCGATTGTCCAAGAGCAAGTAATATGCAACAGTTTCCTGGAAACATATAGCATAAAGTCACTTATGAAAACTGAAAGGACTGAACCACTGATTTTTGTTTGAATATACCTCATTTTTCAGCCTATTGCACAACGATTCACACATATGATCTTTATCATATCCCAGATTGGCAACATCTTGAAGTGTATCTTCATCAATCTCCTGAAATGAACATCTAGCAAATCAGCATATCATTGCCATAGAAACGACATTTGAATGCTGGATAATAAACGATTTTTTTTGATAAATAAAGAGCACCATTGCATGGAGACTTGACGCGATACCTTTCTGAAACCAAGGGCACAACTATGGCCATTGATTTCTATTATATTTTCTTTGCAAATATTACATTGATATTATACCCATAAAAGAGAGCATTTCATGACAAAAGTATTGTTCTAAATTTTCCTATCATCCATCCAAAATCATGTATATATTAGTGGATAAAGGCTGAAAAGTTTTACTGTGTAGATATGATAGTCGCTTGAAATGTGAAATAGATGGGGTACCATTTTGGCTTGTTGTGCTGTGTTTGGTGGAGGCACTGCCAGGTAGCGAGGAAGGCGATTCTGAAACCATGGGTGATCTCGAATTTCACGGATTGTGATTCTCTTCATGGGATCAACAATAAGCATTCTTAGGATCAAATCCATTGCAAGATCAGATAAATGATTTGGAAGGATATAGAAACCTCCCTGGAACACCAAATAAGGGGGTGTCAAATCTCCAGAAAAAAATTAATTCTAAAGTCCAACTAATCTAAAGTCCAACTAATCTACATGAATTATTTGTAGATCCAACTTAATCTACAAATGTTCTGTCGCACCTTTATCTTATTGAACAGTTTGGGAATGTTGTCATCATCGAATGGAACAGCACCACAAAGAAGAGCATAAAGTATCACCCCACAGCTCCAAACATCAACCTCAGGTCCAGCGTACAATTCACCTGAGATAACCTATGGAGAAACACTCATTAAAGCTATTAGCCCAGACGATGCGTGAGAAGAAGCATGAGGATAAGGACTCAAATAATAAAATAAGTGAATACCTCTGGTGCGGCATAGTTTAGACTCCCGCAGCTAGTCTTCAAAAAATGGCCATCATGCATCACATTGCTTAACCCAAAGTCAGCAAGTTTCACATTATATTTGGAATCAACTAACAAGTTTTCTGGCTTTAGATCACGATGAACAACCATGTTTGTGTGGCAGTATTCAACACCAGATATAATCTGTTTAACAAAAATTTAATTGAAAAACTATTGAGACAAAACCTCAATATGCATTCAGTGAATCAGAAAGAAACCTTCAAATTACATATTCGCGTTCAGAAGGGATATACCATCTCTTTATGTTTTAAAGGTCAATTTAATTTAAGTACTGAGAATAAGATAATCAAGGCATGAAGAATAAGACGCCATTTAAACAAAAAATGATTTAATTAGTGATACTAAGATAACCAAGGCATGAAAAGATGAAGATGTTAAAGGATACAAAAACAAAAAAAAGAGTCGACAAAAACCAACGAGCCTAAACATAATATAGTCTGACATTTTCCATAAACCGTGTTTTTCGGGGCCCTCCAAAAAAACGTCATCGAGCAAAAAAATTATCGGTAAAACTTAGTCAACGAGTGCAAACCAAGCAAATTGATCACGATTTCCACAGTAAACACATGAGGAAGGTCGACAACTAGCAAGCATGTCCATACATTTGATGGTCGAAATAGGAAGCTCAACATATTGTTATTCCCCAAAAATGTGTTCCTACATGACAAGAGCAGAAAAGGCACCTGCTGGAAGATTCGACGGGCCTCATCTTCCTGTAGCCGCCTTTTCTGAACAATGTAGTCCAATAGGTCGCCATTCTGGCAATATTCCATCACAACAAATATATCCTTCGGTGTCTCAATGACCTCATAAATCCGGATGATATGAGGGTGAATGAAGTCAATGAACGACCTCAATATCTTGATTTCTCTATTTGCTGGAAATATGATATGAGAAAAAAATAGAAGTAAAGCGTTAGACATTGAGCCTATGAAGAAAATGCATATGCAAATTCTACTAACTCGCAGCAACAACACAAGCTGAACTTTCTTCTTAACCAAAGCCGAATGAATCCTATACTAATGTACATTATCTCGACTAATTGATTAAGTAGGAATTCGGAACACACCCACAAGTCTGACCAGCACTCTGAAAGCAGATAACTCAAAATCCTGAACAAGCATGTCAAATGTATCCTAGACTATTGTACAAGGAGAAGGAGGCATACCTTTCTCTTCCATTTCAATAATTTTCATTTTACGACGGTTCAGAATCTTTATAGCAACTTTGTGTCCTGTAAGCTTATGATCTGCAATCATCACTTTTCCAAATGTGCCTGCACCTAACGTTTCGCCCAGATTGTAGCTCTTCAATGCTTCATAATGTCCACCTCCTCTGGTGTTCCCATCCATTTTCACTATGCAAAAACAAGAGAAACAATATATGTGATTCAGCAAACAGATTTATAGTTCAGACACAAGTTGATTGAAAATGGTAAAACACGAGTTATGCTGAATATACTGATCATGAATAACATAAAATATTTACAGCATGTCACTTCTTAGAGACCGGCCTTGAGTGTGTGAAATGAGTGGGTTGGCCATAAATGACCACTATGGGACATGACTGGCGAGGGCAAGTGTGGTTCAAATAAAGGTCAACGATATGGGTCAAGTTCCCTTCTCAAATAGGGAGAGGCACAGCATATTCGATCGCTGAAGTATGGTTCAGTGAGATGATCGGCAACAAACAAGTACTATCTTGTACGGATCGAGTAGGATCATAATATATTACCATAAAACTGCCTGCACACGCAGCACTGAATGACTATAGGCCTTTCCTGATAAGTAATGTATCGGGTCTGCCTAGGATAATTGGGATAGCAACTATTGAAAATGCTCGCTCGTGCTTTGGGTGCCCGGCCCTCGCGCGAAGACACAGATGACACATAGAATCCTAGCTAGTGGGTTAACATGGAAAGTATTATTAAATAGGTTAAAAAATAAATACCATGAGTCGGCATATATGTGTGATAAACAAGGAAGAGACATGCAAATGCAGTCATGCAACAATGAATGAGCTTTGTAGGATCTGTTACTAGTACTACTCAGATGGGCTGAGCGGCGGCAGCTCGAGGAAGCACCCGCGGACGATGACCCGTGGGCGTGGCGGCACGGATCCACAATGCGGATCGACGGAGGGGACTGGCGGCGGCTCGAGGAAGCGCCCACGGGCGATGACCCGCGGGCGTGGCGCCACAGATCCGCGCTGCGGATCGGCGGAGGGGACCAGCGACGGCTCGAGAAAGCGCCCGCGGACGATGACCCGCGGGCGTGGCGGCACGGATCCACGATGCGGATCGACGGAGGAGACTGGCGGCGGCTCGAGGAAGCGCCCACGGGCGATGACCCGCGGGCGTGGCGCCACAGATCCGCGATGCGGATCGGCGGAGGGGACCAGACGGCTCAAGAAAGCGCCCGCGGACGATGACCCGCGGGCGTGGCGGCACGGATCCGCGTTGCGGATCGACGGAGGGGACCGGCGGCGGCTCAAGGAAGCGCCCACGGACGATGACCCGCGGGCGTGGCGGCACGGATCCGCGCTACGGATCGACGGAGGGGACCGGCGGCCACCACATCCGGCCATCGGGAGGAGGGAGGGCGGAGGATCGGGGCGAGGGTTGCGCCAGCGGCGGGGCGAGGGGGAGAAGAGGAGGCAGGGGAGAGGAAGAGAGAATGGCGAATTTTTATTCAGCCGCCGCGAGCCAGAGTAAATATAAGGAGAAGATTGGGATCGGCTAGGTGCGGTTTAGAGAAGAAAAAAAGCCAAATATACTCCCTTATGCTTACGATGGGATAGGGGATCGGTTCGAGTTGCCCTAGCATGGAATGTATTCTTAAAAAGGTTGACAGATTAATACCATGACTCGGCATATATGTGTGGTAAACATGGAAGAGACATGCAAGAAATGCAGTCATGCAACAATGAATGAGCTTACACATGAATCTGCCAGAACTACTCAATAACTGTTCACACAAGTATTACACGTACCACGGTAGCATCAGAATCAGAATCCCCCGATTGCTCTGTAGGATCTTTTCGACCAGCAACAGAATCAGAGTCCATCAATCTCTCCGTAGGATCCTTTCGACCATATATAGAGTGAATTTGGGGAAAGTGAGATCGATCGGCAAGCAAGACTTTCAATTCCGAGCATGCTGAGGTGAATGTTGGTCCGGGCGATCTGCGGCAAAGATCTCCGTTGCCGTTGGAGGGAAGAAACAAGGACAAACAGGAAAGGCACCGAAATCCCCACACATCCACAAGCAGAGCAGCACACAAACTAACAAATTCCCTACTTGTTGGTCGAACGGAAAACAAGCAGCGTCCCTCCCTCAGAAGTAGAATTAAGAGCACGCGCTAACCACCCCAGGTCTCTACCAAGCCAGGCAAGCAACCATGGCGCAGAATCACTAAACTCCGGCGAGAATTGCAGCACAGATTAGCAGGGTCATTATTGCCTTAATTACCTGGCCAAATCCCGTGGTCAGAGGGAGGGAGAGCGGAGGAGGCCTCAAATCGAGATCGGCTGCCGCTGCTCATTCTGCCTCCGTCGGTGGAATGGAGGCTTCAGGCTTTAGGCTTTAGGCGAGAGAGCTGCTTAGGCGGGGGAAAGGGAAAGGTGGGCGTCAGGGTCAGCATCAGCATCGCGCACGTACGTGTCGGCTCTCTCTCGTGCCGCTCGCTGACCTGCTGCTGTGCTCGGTCGCCTCGCGCCGTTTGGCTCTGCTTGTGGCTGTCTTCCTCTTCCTTCCGTTCGCAATGCATCGCGTGCGTCGGTTGATTTGGACGGTACGTTTAGGAATAGGATGGAGGGCAGAGACGCTTTTCGGTCGCCGGTGAAGCGCGCGCGGCGCCGATGAAAAGAGTGAAGTCTATTTTAAACCTTGAATTTATACAGCTCGTCGAAATCGAACCCTAAACTTTTAATCCTTGAAATCGGCACCCTGTACTCTTAGATCCCGTTCAATCTCGACCCTAGATTAGTTTGGCACACCAGGAAAAGGGTTATCCCGGCCGGGATCAACAGCTACTCTCGCTGACCAGGTTGGCCCACCCGTCAAATCCATCTTTCATCCCCAAACCCTCTCATCTCGCTCGAAATCAGCACATCGCGAGAGGAGGCGTTGCAGCCGTCGGTGTGGCCGTGGCCGCCGAGGGTGCTCGACGAGGCCGGTAGCGAGGAGGCCAGAGATTTCGAGGCAGTGGTGGAGCTGATGACAATAACGGGGCCCATGGACGTCCGCGACTTAGCGTCGCCGATCGCGTAGATGGATCTGCAGGGGTTCGGTCGGAGGATGCGTTAGCTGACGACGAGGCTGGGCTGGGTCTAGAGCGGTTGATGTCCCACCACCAGGCTCAGGATGGGAGCCGCTGCTTGCCAGACCTTGTCGACCGGCTGATAGCCTACTGTGGCCATGCCGGCGCCGGGGACGACGGTCAACGGCCTCACAGACCTCAACATCAAAAGAGACCTTTCGCATGCATCCCTCCGATGCCACTCCTCCTTCTTCCCCGCATCTCCATGGAGCTCCGTGTCATCGTCGTTGCACCGCGTTGTGTGCGCGTGGCGTTGCTCGGACACGTCGATGCACTCGGACGCCGCGGTATGCGCGTGCGGTGTCACGCGGCCACGTTACATATTCTGCGAGCTCGAGCATCGCCTGTTGGGCGGCTACGGCGTGCAACACTCCTTGGTTGATGGTCACTGCCTCCCCATCCAGGGCAACGCGTGGGAGCTCGCTACTGTGATCACTGCGTCCGTCTTCGAATGCCCACACCACATCCCATTCTTCATGCACGACGCTCCGAGATAGGCGACGACACGTGCACCACACTCGGCTCCCTCTCGCGCCGCTCGCTGACCTGCTGCTGTGCTCGGTCACCTCTGTCGTTTCCATATTTCCCTCCTTCCGTTCGTAGTGCGTCGCGTGCGTCGGTCGATTCCTCCGTCCGTGGTAGGTTGATTTGGACGGTACGTGTAGGAATAGGATGGACGGCAGAGACGGTTTTCGGTCGCCGGTGACGCGCGCGCGGCGCCGATGAGAATTATGCATGCCGTGCGGCTGGCGTTGGCAGTGGGTAGGATTAACTGGAATGTCGATGTTATGTGCGCGACGACGACGCTGGCTATATTGGGTGCATGCATGCGTGGGCGTGTGAGGGTCTACTCCGCGGCGCCCTGAAGCTGCATTGCCTCAAGGCGTGAGCGTGAAGGTGAACTGCGCGGTGTGGCAAGGTGTACTGCACGCACGGCGTCAAAAGTGTTAGCCATAATCCCGTTGCAAATTCAGCTAGTTTCCATTTAGTAGTACAACACTACTACTACTATACTTGGCAAAATAAACGGCCAACTGACGTGTGCGTGTACATGACTTTGTCGACCAACATTCTGTTGTTGTTTTTTTAGGGACTAGCACAAATGTCCGTGCGTTGCAACGGGAGAAAATTAGCGGCGTGCTGACGATAGACACGATATACTGATTGAGAGTGACCATGCACAGAACTAACTGAAGGAGGGAACTTTAATGGGACATATCTTATGCATCCGGGAGACTTCGTGTATCCATGTATCTGCCTTCCCTCGGCCTTCTGATCAAAATCGAACGTGCAGCATCAAAATGTGAAATTTGCATTTAGACGCTCTCCTTGCCACTTAAGTCAATGCGTCATTGTGATGACCTCCTTTGACTAATATAACAACGGCTTCATCTCCTATTCTGAGGAGGCAGGAGGTGAATTAAGTCTGACGGACCTTCACAAAAGGCTCTTGCAAGCAAGAAAATTAAGGTTTCGCAAGCATCAACGCTAGACTTCCCATGAGATAACAAGATGACAAACATGGCAATTTGATCAGAAAGGCCATATATACCTGATCGCAAGCACATATGCTTGGTCTGATTGGCATGTACCTGAGGTTGCATGCATGTGTGTCACATGCCCTGTTACTCATCGTCGTCTGGTGGGCAACACCCATCGCTGGGATCAAACCGCCATGTTCTGTTGTCGCCGCCACGCAGACCGCTCCTCTATTGCATTATGTGGTCGAGCGATGGCCAGCGCCGGCCGAACTGCCACGTCGTGTGCATCCCACTGTTGTTCGTCATATGTGTGTTTATGTTTATAAGAATTAATCCATTCAATCTATAGAGAGGCTGACCTGTCCATCAGGCCCCACGCTCTGGCATCAATTATTGTTTAGCAGCTCACAAATCCCTCTGTTCAATCGCTTTACCAAGAGGCTGAACGGACTCACCATGCTGCCCCGTCGAACATACGTCAGCGCATGCTGTAAAGAAGCTACTGACACTGGAATGCATATAAGTACGTCGAACCTTATATCCTGTACGTAAACTTTCTTTAGCCCAGTTGGCTGCAGTGGTAGGGAAAGATCGTGAGGTAGATGGTTTGACTCCTTACTCTAGCAATCATTTTTGCCTAATTTTCTATTGGGCCTGCTTCATTGGCGGGTAAGGCTTTTGCCTAATTTTCTATTTCTATTTCTAGTGGGCCTGCTTCATTATCAGATAAGGCCCGAGTGGGCTATCTGCACACAGACGATTTCTTTAGACGCAAACCGTTTTTCGTGCGGGTAATTAGTACCACCTCGACCGTGTATTTTTATAGTGCATCTAACATAGGATTACATGCAGGACGAAACCGAGAATATCACCTTGCTTTATTAGTCGGTATAGATATAGATATAGATATAGAGGTATAGATATAGATATAGATATAGATATACGTTATGTTGGTTAGTTAGCTAGTTAGGGGCGGCCTTGATCCAGTCGTGGGATGGCATGCGAAGGTGATCATGGCACGCATACGCACCTTGCCCGCATCGAGCGTCGTGGGATGGCAGGTTTTACTTTCTGTAATCATAGGACAAATAAATAGGGAGAAATAAGAGAAAGCATCAAGTTGAATGTTACACAAACACTTCTCTCCTACCTCAATTCTCTCTAACGTGATCGCCTTCCTCTTTCGGCAACAACACGTGGCATCAAAGCCATTGCTTTTGACCAGAAGAACTCTGGCACGGTAGCACGGGTCACTGACTCGCGCACTCCGCCATGGATGCTGGCGGTGAGCCATGGTTGGAGCAAGACGAGGCGAGGCAGGGAGGTGAAGGTACTGCAAAACACGGTGAAGGAGCACATTAGCTCCACCTCATACCTCATGCTCACCTAGACCAACTATATCGAGTGGGCGATCATGATGCACGTGAAAATGCAGGATCAAGGGAACTAAGATCTTAACGAGGATGGCATCGGATCTGAGCCTGCAGAGAGAATGCGCTAGCGACGACCCTGCATGCAGTCCCGCCAGAAATGCCTCACGTCATTGCCGCGAAGGACAATGACAAGGACCCTTGAAACTCCATGTGCACGATGGTCGTCGGCGTCAAGCGTGTCCAGCAGGTCAAGGCACAGAAATTGTGTCGGGACTACAAGAATCTGGGGTTCAAAGTTGGTGAGTCTATTGAGGATTTCGCTTTGTGACTTTCTGGGATCATCACTGATCAACAAGTGCTCGAAGACGAGATCTACGACGAGTGTGTGGTGAAGAATAGTTCTACGTGTCGTAACGGTGGGGTATGCTCAGGTGGCAATCTCCATCGTGACGCTCATCGACCTGAGCATGCTCTCGATTATTGTGGAGTCCAGAGGAAGGTTTCTCGCCTTTGAGGAACACTTCACCGCGAGAAGCGACGAGCCGGCGGCACACACTTGCTCCTTACCGAGCATGAGTGGAAGGCATGTGAAGGACACCACGAAAGCGGGAGGGCTCATCCAGCGGCGGCGGCAAAACATGCAGGAAGGGCAAGGCCAACACCCTGAGCCAATAGCCCATAGACGACGGTGGCAGCTGTGGCAAGCCACGACTGGGGCATCAAGGGCCGCTGACCCTGGAGTTTCATAAGACACATTGCGACCATGACCACCGAGAGGAAGCCAACCTCGTGTAGGGATGGCAGTTTTGCCCATGGGTGTGGGTACCCTACCTGAAAACAACGGCTATAGGTAAGACTTGGAGAGATTTTATACCCACTGATAATGGGTATCCATACCTGTAAAATATATGGGTAGCGTATGGGTATGAAATTACGCCCATGGGTAACCCAATGGATAAATGAAAATAACCCCTATGACATGCAGGGTCAACATCCAACACCTATTGCCCATCCTAAATCTCGTATTCCTTAAACATGCCATATCTCATAGGTCCGTAAACACCTTCCCACCACTCCTCCTATGTCCTACACGACACCTCGAAAAGATGAAATCTTGACTCTTTGCTACCGCACTGCCATCCAACAATCCCTCATTCCCATCGCCTCCCACTACGCCGGGCTTCCAGCTCCGCCACTCATACTCCCTTGATGCCTCCAAGAGCCACCCACCTTGGAGGCCGCATTAGTGCTATATTGCTCGTCCATCATCACTGGAATTTTAAACTTACTTCTCTATATTTTAAAATTTTAAATGCTATATATTCTACCCGCTGGATACCTATTGGATATAGGATACCCGATGGGTATGGGCATGGGTGCCAATTTACGCCTATGGGTATTGTGGGTATAGAAAGTTTCTGTGGGTATGGGTTTGGGCAAAATAAAGTTGTACCTGTCCTTGTGCAATGTAAGGAGGAATCCCCTCCCTCCCCCTCCCCGCAGACCTCTGCTGGCGATATCCGGTGAGATCACTGTGGCACCCAATATCCTCCTTGCCTTATACGTCGCTTATTTGCTTGCCAAGCAGCAGCGCCATGCATGTAAATGGAACGATTCACGCTTGACCTAAAGGAAGGGAAGCAAGCCATGTGGTTGAGAAAGTACCAAAGGGATAAGAGGAGCAACCAAAAAAGGTAAGAAAACTGTGGTGAGTGAAAACCCACAAGTGTAGGGAAAAAAGGCATGGCGAATGATGCAATTTTTGTTCAAAATGGTGCACAAAATTCTCCTGGTATGGACACAACCGATCTCGCACCATCGTCGTCGGGATCGGTGCATCAGCCTGCGCTTGGATCTCCTCCAAGATCGGTGCAGCAGACTGCGCCTGGATCCGCCCCGGAATCGGTGCCCCACCAACCAGCCGGTGTTGCACCAGCCTCCCCCGCTATCCACCACCTTGCGGTCGACACACGTCCCACTGGCGGTCTGCGCCAGACTCCACCAAGGGACAGCCCGACCGAGCAGGCTCCACCGACTAGGCGCTACATGCCGGTCCCCCAAACTTACGCTAGGTGGGCCACACTCTCCGACACGCTCGTGCCAGGCGGGCCCAACACGCGTCTCTATCCAGATCCGGTTGGCTTGCCCAGATCTTCTGTGGCTCCCTCACCCTTTGCGTCTCCCTCGTCTGCGACAAAGGATCCGATTGATGCACGCAGCTCTGCCTTCTCGGGATCCAGTGGATCCGGTATGGTGGATCCAGTGGATCAGGTACTGTTTACGCTCTCACATATTTGAAATTAGAATATGTATACAAATCTTACATGATGGCACTCGATACAATGTTTCCTTCCATCCCAACATTGAGGTTCCCGGGCTTCATTTCCATACTGATGTTATGTAAGTTTCCAGTTGGAGAAACAGTATTTTCTATTTATTTTTATTCAAGGTAATGGAAGCAGTTATGCTATGTTTGCAGTATTCCATTGGCATGTCTGTTCAACTACTGGGTGATAGACAGTCAACAGAGTTTGCCGATACATTCAGATTAGATGATTGATGTGCATACATTTCAATCTGATGGTGGCGAGTTCATACAGATATGAGTAGCGTAATATATGTTGGCATCTTGACTTACATAGGTTGCTTTTGTAGTAATTTAGTATATGTATTCATTATTTCAAGACAAATGCCATGGCCTGGTCAAAATAATCGCTTGGTATTGATATTGTATCACTTTGTACAAGTGGTGGTATGCTGTTGTGATCTTTTGGCAGATTGTTCTTCATAATGTGATAGTATCTACTGCTTTACTACTGCACTCCTTGGCTGCTACCAGTTAAAATGTACTCTTCTATTACTGTTTAATGCATGGACTTTTTCTTACAAATTTTGCTACATATATTCGGTATATATTTACAAAATTTCTACCAATCCATTGTAGAATTTGATGGGCGCAGCAACGCGCGCCTTCAATGATCTAGTTTGATTTAAGAGCTGAGACTAAGACAATCAAGGCATGAAGAATAGGATGCCATTTAAACAAGAATTTGTTTAATTACAAGATAATCAAGGCATCAAAAGATGAAGACACCAGAGTGATACTAAAACATAGACACATCAAGGAGACGTTAACTGGTTGAAACCAGTTAAATCCAAATGACAAAGCAATTACCTCAAAAGCTTGCAACAATATGTGGTATAGGTCTTGAGCTAAACATATAAGGTTTTTCTTTCGGACAGATTTTTCGGTAACACGACTGGTTACCAGAAATTTCCGTCGACCCCGAGAGAAAAGTCAATACCGTTTGAAAAATAAACCGTTTGAATCCAAATGTCAAGATGGTGCCAAAAGAGAGTATGTATGGGCAGGGGCGGAGCTAGGAGTGGGCCAAGCCCCAGGCCCATGCTGCTACTCTACAGTTAGGGCTGGACACGAGCCGAGCCGAGCCGAGCTTGGTCCGAGCCTGGCTTTGGCTCGCTCTGGAGCGGCTCGGCTCGGCTCGGCTCGCTCAGCCAACGAGCCTACTTCAAGCGGCTCGGCTCGTTTTGGGTATGGCTCGGCTCAGACCGAGCCGGCTCGAAAGCCAGCTGCTGCCAGTCTTCATTTTTACTTACAGAAGACAGAACCTCTGTATATAGTCCACAATCCTGATTGTTTTGCAGCAATTAAACCCATATTTTGAAAGAAAAACAGTTTATGCTGCTTAAAATGAAACATCCAACAGTATATTGTTTTAAGAAATGGTCATAGTAATGAGAAATAAGCTTTCTTCTATGAATTCTTCTACAAAAATTGTAACAACAAAACAGATATGAGAGAAAGAATTGGGCAGCATTTCTATTGAATTTTGGACAGCACATCCTTTGAACTTTACACAGCAAAAACATCAAATATGGACAGCGAAACAAAGAAATTTTCACTAAACGCAAATTCATCTAAATCTGATTTGTCACCAACCCCAGACGGCACCTCAAACAAAGTATCTTGCTCTTCCTCGTCCTCTTCCTCATCCTCTTCCACCTCTTCATGATCGTCCTCCACTTGCTTCATGCTCCATTGCCTAGCACACAAAAATAACACACACATGAGCTTGGACACACATATATTTGACTTTTGGATAGCAAAAACAGCACACACATGAGCTTGCACAAACATATATTTAAGATTTGGACACCAAAAAAAAGCACACACATGAGATTGCACAAACATATATTTGACATTTGGATACCAAAAACAGCACATATGAGCTTGGGCAAACATAAATTTGACTTCCAAAAAGCAAAAACAGCACATACATGAGCTTGCACAAATATATACTCCCTCCGTTCTAAAATAGATGACTCAACTTTATACTAATTTTAATACAAAATTAGGTCATCTATTTTGGAACGGAGGGAGTATGGGAAGATGTAGCCTCCCTCTCATAGTCATTTGCGGAGCCGGAGGCAGCGGCGATTCCGGCACGCACGCCACCGCTGGTGGGGTCAGGGGGACGTCGAGGCGGAGGTCCCCGAGACCGGCAACTTACTCTTCATAATGGAGTCCAAGGTCCTCTCTTTCTCCTTCCTCTCTTTCTCCTTCTCCTTCCCATTCGCCTTCCCCTTTTCCTTGTCTATTGTTGTGACGATAGGCCTCTGCACACATCAGCAAACAACAAACGGTCAATCATCAACAGAAGTAAACTAATTACACATGGAATCAATGTAATTTCCCAGCAAATAGTTTTTTTCAAGCTGCTATGCTACAGCAAGTAGATCATCAACAGCAGAAAACTAATTACACATGGAATCAATGAAAATTTCGATCAACCAATCCATTCTGCCCTATAACTCCATCCATCCGTCCGGCTCTTCTAGATCTAACCCTACAGGGTACAATACATCCATCCATGATCCATCCATCTAGCCCTACATCTACATGACTACATCCATCGATCGATCCATCCATCCATCCATCCATCCACGAGATGCATGCTAGTTTAGACACCTACGGCTAGGGATTGGGAAGGAAGAACTACATGAGTACATCCATCGATCCATCCATCCATTGATCCATCACATGCGTACTGGTTCAGAGAGTTGCGGCTAGGGATTGGAAAGGAAGGAGGTACCTGCTCCTGCTCGTCACGTTCGGCGAGAAACCAGGGAGGCGCGTCCGTCAGCGATGTGTGTTGAGGAAAGGTGGCGTCGCCTGTCGCCGTCGAGCCCGTTGCTGTCGGTGCGGTTAGGAAGCGCGGCGTCGCCCGTCGTCGTCGATCCAGCTTGGCGGCGCAGAGCAGAGAAAGGGGCGAGGTCGCGAGGCAGCACGGAGCAGAGAAAGGGGGAGGCGGCGCTCTCTCTGCGTCTCCCGTGCCCTAATGTGTTGCGTGCGATGGAGCTGGACGAATTGGGCTGGGCCTCGAGCGAGTCACCTGGACCGGGCGAAACTCGGCTCGGCTCGGTCGGGAATCGGGCCTCTTTTCGCAACTGGGCTCGCTCGTTTATTGTAGCGGGCCGAGCTGTAACGGGCCGAGCTGGAGCGAGCTTCGGGCCGAGCCGAAAAGCTCGCTCGGACGTCCAGTCCTATCTACAGTGTAGCTACAGTAGCAAACATGCTATAGTCAACGAAGTAATTTTTCCCCACGCCCCAGGCCCAGGCCCCCCCACCCCCCCCCCCCCCCCCCGGCTACCATAAAACTGTCCACAACCAGGTTGTTAAGGAGGCCATTTCTTTGCTGAAGGTCGCCAAAAGTCAAGTCCACATTTTTTGCAAACTTTATTTTGTTTAGTGCATAAAAAATATCAGCGACGGTGCCAATGATGAAGAGTCGAATGTGGGCTGTCGGATATCGGCACAGAAGGAAACTAGCTAACCACTGGATTAGCAACAACTTAGTGCACACTATGTATTAAATATAATATATTTATACGCTAGAAATTTTTGAATTTGAAATTAGTTTGGAACTTTTGGGCCAAAAAATTATGAATGTTTCGTGATTTTTCAAATAATGCGCAATTACTTCCGCATAGGAGGGGTAGCCGCCGATCTACCTTGTGGATGGATCGATAAATGCTTAGATTTTTGCGATTATGTGTTACGCAGGAACCAGTTTTTCTGAACACTCCCGAAAAAATGGCATCGAGAAAAAAATCCTTATCTAAAACTTAGTCAATGAATGCCAACGAAGCAAATTTATCATGATTTGCACAGTAAGCACGTGAGAAATGTGGAGACTGGACAATTGGTGAGCATGTCCATATATTTCACAATCAAAATAAGAAGCTCAGCGAAGTTCATTAATGAACACCTCTTGGTATTCCCAAAGAATGTGCTCCTACATTCCAAGGGCAGAAAACGCACCTGCTGGAAGATTCGACGAGCCTCATCTTCCTGTAACCACCCTTTCTCAACAATGTAGTCCAATAGCTCACCATTCTTGCAATATTCCATGACAACAAATATATCCTTAGGTGTGCCAATGACCTCATAAACCCGGATGATATGAGGGTGAATTAAGTCAATGAACAACCTCAATATCTTGATTTCTCTATTTGCTGGGAACAAGATATGAGAAAACAGTAGAAGTAAATCGTTAGACATTCAGCCTGTGAAGAAATTTCAGCTGCAAATTTACTAACAGCGACAACACAAGGTGAACTTTAATCTTAAGCAAAGCCGAATGTATCCTAGACTGATGTACTTTATCTCGACTAATTGATTAACTGGGAATCAGTAACAAGCGCACAAGTCCGACCAGCACTGAAATTAAGGAGATAACTCAAAATGTTGGGCAAGCAAGCCGAATGCAAGGAGGCATAGCTTTCTCTTCCATTTTCATAATTCCCATTTGGCGGCGGTTGAGGATCTTTATAGCAACTTTGTGTCCTGTAAGCTTATGCTCTGCAAGCTTCACTTTTCCAAATGAGCCAATACCTAATGTTCTTCCCAGATTGTAGTTCTTTAATGCTTCAGAATGTCCGCCTCCTCCTCTTGTGTTCCCATCCATTTTCACAATGTCAAAACAACATATGTGATTCAGCAAACAGTTTTATAGTTCAGTCAGGAATTGAAATCGGTTTCAAGTATGTCCATCTCCCTTCTCCACTCTCTCCACTCGGATGATTGCTGCTGACCTAATTAAAGCACGGACGTCGCAGAAAGATAATTTTGAAACACTTTAATCGATTCCCTCTTGCTAGAGACAGGCCTGGAGTGTGAAGTGAGCGGGCTGGCCATAAAAGAGCACTATGCGACATGAATGGTGAGGGCAAGAGTGGTTCAGAGGTCAATGAAATGGGTGAAGTTCCCTTGTCAAATTTGGGGAAAGTTTTCTTAAAAAGGTTCACAAATTAACACGTACTAGCATGAATAGGCATATATGTGTTGTAAACATGGAAGAGATCGAGATACAAGAAAGAGGAAATGCAGTCATCCAACAATTGAGCTTAGAAAACAATAGAGAGGAGTAATAAGTGAGCTAAAACATGAATCTGCTACTAGTACTAATCAATAACTGTGCACAGAATAATTAGACGACCGTATCAGAATCAGGATCCCTCGCTCTGTACTAGTTTCTTTCGACCATATATGGAGTAAATTTGAGAAAAGTGTCATCGATGGGCCGACCGATCAGTCGATAATAAACCAACTAATTGACCGATCAGTCATTAATGAAGACTTTCAAGTCCGAGCATGATGAAGTGATTGTTGGTCTGGGTGGATCTCTCCGTTGCCGTTGGAGGGAAGAAACAAACAGGGCACTGAAATCGCCACAACAACAAGCAGAGCAGAGCAGCACACAAAGAAACTAATAAATTCCCCACTTGAGCCAACCAAAAGCCGAATGGTCGAATGTGTAGAAAATGATTTGGTGCATCGATAATTGATAGATCGTGCACTAGGCACATACATATAGGTACAAGGGGTGCGACCGGTATCTTGTCTCCTAAGATACACGTACATACAGAGGGAGACAGATACAACAGGTACTGCATACAGGACCCAGACCTACGTACATGTACACATGTTCAACACCCCCCTCCCCCCCCAGTCAAAGCGTCGCCGGTGACGCAAAGACTGGACCGAAAGCCCTCGAAAGTCGAGGTGGGTAGTCCCTTCGTCATCACATCGGCGAACTGCTGATCGGTGGGCACATGGAGAACGCGAACACGACCAAGTGCAACGTGCTCCCGGACGAAGTGGATGTCGAGCTCGATGTGCTTCGTCCGTCGGTGATGGACAGGGTTGGCAGCTAGGTACACCGCGGAGACGTTATCGCAGTAGATGAGCGTCGCCTTGGTGACCTCACATAGCAACTCCTGAAGTAGCTGTCGTAGCCATGAACACTCCGCGACGGCGTTGGCGACGGCCCGATACGCGGCCTCGGCGCTCGATCGTGAGACCGTGGGTTGTCGTTTAGACGACCACGAAATCGGAGAGGGTCCGAGGTAGACACAGTAGCCGGAAGTGGAGCATCGAGTGTCGGGACACCCAGCCCAGCCGGCCTCGGAGTAGGCGACAAGGCTGGTGTCCGGCGAGGCCGTCAGGGTGAGACCCATGGCTGTGGTGCCACGTATGTACCGAAGTATACGTTTCACGAGAGCCCAATTGGTGTCACGAGGAGCGTGCATGTGAAGGCACTGACGAGGATACGTACCTAGGGTAGGGTAACTTATCATACCCGAGGTACCCAATCAAGGACATGACTCCTACAATGAAAGACATTCTGAGAAGTATCAACATTTCAGTCGACCTGGTCAGCCCAGTCGACGGACACGAGCGTACTCGACCAGAAGCACAAGCAGTCGACCATGAAGACAGCCACTCGACTGTAAGAAGACCTAAAGGCACTGCCTACAAACGGTCATCTCATAAGTAGCTTTTATGGCCTTCATGGTCCTTTATTACAGGCGTTACCAGTAACCCCCTCTCTTTATGTACATTAAACTCCTTGTAACGTGGGCTGGCTGGGGTCCTGGCGAACTCTATATAAGCCACCCCCCTCCACTAGGACAAGGGTTCGGAACTTTGTAACACACACACACATAATCCAGTCGACTGCCTCCGGGCTCCGAGACGTAGGGTTGTTACTTCCTCAGAGAAGGGCCCGAACTCGTAAAACTCCTTGCGCATACAACTACTCCATAGCTAGGATCTTGCCTCTTCATACTTACCCCCCATTCTTACTGTCAGACTTAGAACCACGACAGTTGGCGCCCACCTTGGGGCAGGTGTTCTAGCGATTTGTTGGAGGAGTTGGGATTCTTTCACCCAACATCATGTTTTCGAGCGGAGTCATGGTCGAGAGCCGCGAAATCCGTCTCGGCGCTCTCTCCTTCATCGTTGACAACTCTGCTTGGCTGCAGGAGGCTCCACTCGACGTGAACGCGCTTCCCGCCCGCGGAGCCACGCATTTTCGCGCATGCGTCCGCGGCGTCCTCCTGCGGCAACCATCGACCCAGTACGGGTCGGCATTCGTTTCGCCATCGTCGTCATCAGTTTCCCACCGGCGCAAGCGCACCGGTCGGTCCAGACTCCAGCGGTGGGTGAAGCACGCACTGGCCCGCCAGTCGGCCATCCCCCAAGTCGCGGCAATCGAGCCCGACGAGTCACTCTACGGCCTGTTCGACCTGTCGACTGGCTCCGTAGAGACTGCGTCCGGGTGCGACAGTAGTGATCCAGCGGCGGAAGTACTAATGGTCGACGAACCACGTAGTCCTCCCGGATTCCCCCACACCGAAGAGGTTGCCGCAGGGGGGATTCTGGTGCGGGGCCACGAAGAGTACAGGCCCGAGCCCCTTACCTCAGTGCAGAGGGAGGAACTCCGTCGCCGGAACATGGACGCCCTTCACACTCCTATCGTTGGAGAAACCCCTGAGGCACGAGCCCTGGAGGAGGTGCGCTTGGCCAACTTGGCTGAACGTACTCGACTGGAGAATCTTCAGAGAGCACTCGACGAGCGCGCACGACCGCCCGTTCCCGAGTCCAGTCGTCGTCGCCTCTTCCAGCCACCGACCCAGGTATACCGTACCCCGATTCAGAATTTGGTAGCTGCGGCTCGCATAGCGGAGTCGATCCAGCCTTCACAGTCAGAGGCAGGGAGAGGTCTGTTACAGATCAGAGATTTGCTCCGTGCAGCGGGTGACCAGAATTCAGCCGTATCCCAGTCGCGCAACAGGATTCACAGTCGATCCGTCACTGCGAATTCCGTTCAGTCGGCTCATAGTCCAAGGTCGCCCCCGAGGCGTGAAGAACACAGAGGCCGGCACGAGGATCAATACCAAGGGCACGAGCGGTATGAGCACCGATTCGATCGCAACGATCAACGTCGAGTGCCTTCTCCTGCCCCAAGAGCGGGGTCGTACGTTCCTCGACGGCAAGAAGACAGACGCCAGTTCAGTATTGGGCGAAGGGTCCCAGTCGACCCCAGGGAACCAGGCTTTGATGCGAGATCCGTCATCGTTCAAGGTCTGGTCGACCGAAACAGAGCTCACCGAGAAAACCGTGACAGAGGCGCGCCGTCCAGCAGCAGAGCTCGCGTCTCAGGTCCCGAGTGTTTCAGCAGAGCAATCAGAGCTACAGTGATTCCTCCCAACTTTAGGTTGGCGACTGGAGTCAGCAAGTTCACCGGAGAGTCCAAGCCGGACACATGGCTCGAGGATTACCGAGTGGCTGTTCAGATCGGAGGCGGCAATGACGAGGTGGCCATGAAGCATTTGCCCCTCATGTTGGAAGGATCAGCCAGAGCGTGGTTGAATCAGTTGGCTCCCAGCAGTATTTATACTTGGGAAGATCTAGCCCAGGTGTTTGTCAGGACATTCGAAGGGACTTGCAAGCGACCGGCAGGGTTGACAGAATTGCAGTCATGTGTTCAGAAGTCGAGTGAAACCCTGAGGGATTATATCCAAAGGTGGATCACTCTGAATCACACGGTCGAGAATGTGTCCGATCATCAGGCAGTTTGCGCCTTCAAGGAAGGCGTCAGAAACAGGGAGTTAACTTTGAAGTTCGGTCGAACCGGGGATATGACCCTGAGTCGAATGATGGAAATCGCCACCAAGTACGCAAACGGAGAAGAGGAAGATAGACTCCGGAGTGGCAAGTATAAGGCAGCCGCTAATGAGGCCGGCGGAGGACACTCCAGTCGTTAGCAGAAGCGCAAGGCCGAGCCAGTCGCCCCCGGGGAAGCCTTAGCTGTGACCCCAGGGAAGTTTAAGGGGAAACCCAAGGGTCCTTGGAACCCCAAGAAAGTGAAAGACCAGGACGGGAACGATGTGATGGACTTACCATGCCACATTCACACGAAGAAAGATGAAGAGGGAAATCTCATTTACCCTAAGCATACCACTCGACAATGTCGACTCCTGATGCAACAGTTCCAAGGGAAGCAGGCCAAGGACAAAGAGAAAGAGTCAGACAAAGTTGAAGACAGGGAAGACAGCGGTGAAGAATACCCCCAAGTCAATTCCACTCTGATGATTTTCGCTGATGTCGAAAGTAAGAGTCGACTGAAGGTCATCAATCGCGAAGTAAACATGGTCGCTCCGGTGACACCCCATTACCCGAAGTGGTCCCAGACCGCCATCACCTTCGACCAGTCCGATCATCCGACTCATATTGCCACCCCAGGGAGGCAAGCGTTGGTGGTCGACCCAATTATTGAAGGCACTCGACTGACCAAGGTTCTGATGGACGGCGGCAGTGGGCTAAACTTGTTGTATGCAGAGACGTTGAAGGGGATGGGCATTCCGATGTCCCGACTCAGCCCCAGCAACATGAGCTTCCACGGAGTCATTCCTGGGAAGAAAGCTGAGTCACTCGGTCAAATCACTCTCGACGTCGTCTTTGGTGACTCGAAGAATTTCCGGAAAGAAAAGTTAACCTTTGAGGTCGTGGATTTTCAGAGTGCGTACCACACCATTCTTGGGAGGCCAGCCTATGCTCGTTTCATGGCTCGACCATGCTATGTATACCTCAAGCTGAAGATGCCTGGCCCCAAAGGTGTAATCACCATCGTTGGCAATCGGAAGAAGGCAGAGGAGTGCTTCCAGAAAGGCGCCAAAATTGCTGATGCTCAGATGGCCAAGATAGAGATACAAGAGTACCAGAAGACTGCGGATCCGAGTGAGTTGTTACGAGCCAAGAAGCCCGCCACGGAGTCAGCATTTCAGTCAACTGGTGAGACCAAGCAAGTCCACATCCACCCGACCGATCCAAATGCGGCTCCAACCAACATCTCCACTACACTCGACTCCAAATAGGAAGAAGCGCTCGTCCAGTTCCTCCGTGAGAACTGGGACATCTTTGCATGGAAGCCTGCTGACATGCCAGGTGTGCCCCGGGGACTGGCCGAGCACCGCCTTCGAGTCGACCCAAAGGTCAAACCAGTCAAGGAGCATCTTCGACGATCCGCCGTTCAGAAGAGAAAGGCCATTGGCGAAGAAGTGGCCCGACTCCTAGCAGCAGAATTCATTCGCGAGATCTACCACTCCGAGTGGCTCGCCAATGTTGTGATGGTCCCTAAGAAGGACAAATCGTTGCGCATGTGCATCGATTTTAAGCATATCAATCGGGCCTGCCCGAAAGATCATTTTCCTCTTCCTCGCATCGACCAAATAGTCGACTCGACTGCAGGATGCGAGAGGTTATCTTTTTTAGATGCTTACTCTAGATACCATCAGATCCGTCTGTATGGACCCGATGAAATAAAAACAGCCTTCATCACCCCATTTGGGTGTTTCTGCTATGTTACCATGCCTTTCGGTCTCAAGAACGCCGGAGCTACATTCATGAGAATGATTCAGAAGTGCCTAATCACTCAAATCAGTCGGAATGTAGAAGCATACATGGATGACATAGTGGTCAAGTCACGAAAAGGTTCCGACCTGCTGACTGACCTAGCTGAAACTTTTGCCAATCTCAGGAATTATGATATCAAGCTCAATCCGTCGAAGTGCACATTTGGAGTCCCTGGAGGAAAGTTACTCGGTTTTCTTGTTTCCGAACGAGGAATCGACGCTAACCCCGAAAAAGTTGGCACCATACTCCGGATGAAACGCCCCGTGCGTGTGCACGATGTCCAGAAACTTACTGGATGCTTGGCCGCCCTAAGTCGATTCATCTCCAGGCTCGGTGAAAAGGCGCTGCCTCTTTACCGACTGATGAAGAAGTCAGACACGTTTGAATGGACTCCAGAAGCTGAAACAGCATTTGCAGAGCTAAAAGCTCTGCTCTCCACCCAGCCGATGCTTGCTGCTCCTGTCAGCAAAGAGCCATTGTTGCTTTACATAGCAGCCACGGGACAAGTCGTTAGTACCGTTCTTACGGTCGAGCGGGAAGAGGAAGGAAAGACCTTCAAAGTTCAACGCCCAGTTTATTATCTCTCTGAAGTTCTGACCCCGTCGAAGCAAAGATATCCCCACTATCAGAAGCTTGTTTACGGGATTTACATGACCACGAAGAAGGTTGCTCATTATTTCTCTGATCACTCTATCACAGTCGTCAGCGACGCTCCATTATCAGAGATTCTTCATAACAGAGATGCAACCGGTCGAGTGGCGAAATGGGCAATTGAACTTCTTCCTCTTGATATCAAGTTCGAGGCAAAGAAAGCTATTAAGTCCCAGGCAATAGCTGATTTCCTCGCCGAGTGGACCGAGCAGGAGCTTCCGACTCAAGTTCACTCGGAGCACTGGACTATGTTTTTCGACGGCTCCAAGATGCTGAACGGATCCGGTGCGGGGGTTGTACTGGTTTCCCCCCGAGGAGATAAGCTCAAGTATGTCCTCCAGATTCACTTTGATACCTCCAACAATGAGGCAGAGTATGAAGCGCTTCTATACGGATTACGTATGGCCATTTCACTCGGCGTCCGTCGCCCCATGGTCTACGGCGACTCAGATCTGGTTGTTAATCAAGTGATGAAGGAGTGGGACGTCCGAAGCCCATCCATGACGGGATATTGCAGCGCAGTGAGGAAGCTGGAAAAACGATTCGAGGGGTTGGAGCTCCATCATATACCCCGACTGAAAAATCAAGTTGCAGATGATCTGGCGAAGATAGGGTCCAAAAGGGAGGCCATCCCTAAAGATGTGTGTTTGGAGCACATTCACACACCATCAGTGCAAGAAGATCCTTTCACAGAAGAGCCTCCACAACCAAAAAGCGCCTCTGACTCGACCGAAGTGGAGGTTCCAGCTGTGGTCGACCTGATTATGGAAGTTATGATCACCACTCCAGACTGGACAGTGCCGTACATTGCGTATATCATGAGAAAAGAGCTCCCAGAAGATGAAGAAGAGGCTCGACAGGTCGTCCGTCGATCCAAAGCCTTTACAGTAATCAAAGGGCAGCTATATAGAGAAAGCGCGACTGGAGTTGGTCAGAAGTGCATCACACCTGAAGAAGGACAGATAATTCTTGAGGATATCCACTTGGGGACCTGTGGCCATCATGCGTCCTCTCGGACCATCGTGGCCAAAGCATACCGAGCGGGTTTTTACTGGCCAAAGGCGAACGAAATGGCAAAGGATATAGTCGACAAGTGCGAGGGGTGTCAGTTTTATTCCAACATGTCTCACAAGCCCGCCTCCGCCTTGAAGACCATTCCACTCGTCTGGCCTTTCGCTGTCTCGGGTCTAGACATGATCGGACCACTGAGAACTGGTAGGAGTGGCTTCACCCACTTGTTGGTTGCAGTCGACAAGTTCACGAAGTGGATAGAAGCCAAACCCATAAAGGACCTCGACGCAAGCACTGCCATCAGTTTTATCAGGGGATTGATATTCAGATATGGAGTTCCGCACAGCATCATCACGGATAACGGATCAAACTTTGATAATGACAGATTCAAAGCCTTCTGCGCCTCTCAGGGCACTCGAGTCGACTACGCTTCAGTTGCTCATCCTCAGTCGAATGGACAGGCCGAACGCGCGAATGGCCTCATCCTCAAAGGACTAAAACCCCGACTGATGCGTGATCTCAAACACGCAGCAGGCGCCTGGGTCGACGAACTTCCGTCAGTTCTATGGGGGTTGAGGACCACCCCTAACCGGTCGACTGGAAGAACACCATTCTTTCTGGTCTATGGAGCTGAAGCGGTTTTGCCGAGCGACCTGCTCCACAACGCGCCTCGAGTCGAGTTATATTCCGAAGCAGAAGCAGAACAGGCCCGGCAAGATGCAGTCGACCTCTTAGAGGAGGAAAGAGAGATGGCTCTAATCCGCCCGACCATCTACCAGCAAGAGTTGCGTCGGTTCTACGCCAGAAACGTGAAGGGTCAAGCCTTTCAGGAAGGAGATTTGGTCCTCCGCGTGGATCAGCAAAAACCTCACAAACTTGCCCCGACCTGGGAAGGCCCCTTCATCATCACCAAAGTCCTGCACAATGGAGCGTATCACCTCTACAACATCGATCGACGGATCAACGAGCCTCGAGCATGGAACGCGGACCTGCTCCGTCCTTTTTACACTTCAAAACTCACTCGACTGAGATGTAATAAAAGTACCTCTGTAGTTCTTTTGTTTCAAGCAAGAATTTCTTTTTCTATTTGTCTAAATTTCCCCCAGTGGGTGACTTAGCTGCGAATCCGCTTCGCCTAAGTTTTCAGGAAATCCTACCGAGTGGAGAGCAAGTCTCCCACTCGGGGGCTTAGGTGCGAATCCGTTTCGCCTAAGAAATTAAAATCCTACCGAGTGGAGAGCCAGCCTCCCACTCGGGGGCTTAGCTGCAGTCCAAGCACTCGCCTAAGTTTGAAAAAATCCTACCGAGTGGAGAGCCAGCCTCCCACTCGGGGGCTTAGCTGCAGTCCAAGGACTCGCCTAAGTAATTGAAATCCTATCGATTGGAGAGCAAACCTCCCACTCGGGGGCTTAGCTGCAGTCCAAGCACTCGCCTAAGTTTGAAAAAATCCTACCGAGTGGAGAGCCAGCCTCCCACTCGGGGGCTTAGCTGCAGTCCAAGGACTCGCCTAAGTAATTGAAATCCTACCGAGTGGAGAGCAAACCTCCCACTCGGGGGCTTAGCTGCAGTCCAAGTACTCGCCTAAGTTTGAAAAAATCCTACCGATTGGAGAGCCAGCCTCCCACTCGGGGGCTTAGCTGCAGTCCAAGCACTCGCCTAAGTTTGAAAAAATCCTACCGAGTGGAGAGCAAACCTCCCACTCGGGGGCTTAGCTGCAGTCCAAGGACTCGCCTAAGTAATTGAAATCCTACCGAGTGGAGAACAAACCTCCCACTCGGGGGCTTAGCTGCAGTCCAAGCACTCGCCTAAGTAATTGAAATCCTACCGAGTGGAGAGCAAACCTCCCACTCGGGGGCTTAGCTGCAGTCCAAGGACTCGCCTAAGTAATTGAAATCCTACCGAGTGGAGAGCAAACCTCCCACTCGGGGGCTTAGCTGCAGTCCAAGCACTCGCCTAAGTAACTGAAATCCTACCGAGTGGAGAGCAAACCTCCCACTCGGAGGCTTAGCTGCAGTCCAAGCACTCGCCTAAGTAATTGAAATCCTACCGAGTGGAGAGAAAACCTCCCACTCGGGGGCTTAGCTGCAGTCCAAGTACTCGCCCAAGTAATTGAAATCCTACTGAGTGGAGAGCGAACCTCCCACTCGGGGGCTTAGCTGCAGTCCAAGCACTCGCCTAAGTAATTGGAATCCTACCGAGTGGAGAGCAAACCTCCCACTCGGGGACTTAGCTGCAGCCCAGTGCTCGCCTAAGCCATGTTGACAGACACCATCGCGGCGATAAACATCGTGCAAACCAGGCAGCCTCTGAGGGAACAACGAATAGCAGCCTCTGAGGGAACAACGAATAGTAGATCGGCGGATCAAGTCACGAAGACATTCAACGTCGAGCCATGTTCGGATAAAATCAAAAGATCGTAGATCGCAAATAAAAGTACTCGAGCTATAAGCTCGACGGAGTTTATCGGTTACATAAACCACTCGGCATTCCGAGGCAAATTTAAGGCAAGGAACAACAGTTTTTTACTCCTCCGGTGGAGGACTGGATGGTGCAACAAATTCGTCCAAGTCAATCCCGTCAGAGATCCGAGTGGCAGCAGCGATGAAGGTCTCCATGAAGTCCTGAAAATTATGCTTCCTCGTATTGGCAACTTGGAGGGCGGCCAGCTTCTCTTCTCGAGCCTCCTTGCAGTGGACACGAACCAGCGACAGAGCAACATCGGCACCACACCTGGCAGAAGACTTTTTCCATTCTTGCACTCGGCCTGGAACCTCACTTAGTCGAGTGACCAAGGATTCAAGGTCGTTCTGAAGCGTCTCCTTGGGCCAGAGTGCGGAGTCGATCCGCGACACTGCAGTTTTCAGTCGAGCAAGGTAGTCCACCACGCCAGCAACACGAGATTCCAAACGGAGAATATTCATGGCAGCATCGTCCTTCACAGGAGAGTTGATGGGGTCCAGGCTAGTCTCCACTCGACTAGTTTCTTCCTCGAAATTCCGACAGAATTCTGAAAGAAGTTTTGACAACGCAAAATTGTAATCAAATGATGAGTCGACAACAGCAAGTCAGTCGTGCAAAGGGGATTACCTTCAAGCATGAGGAATAGTTTCTTAGCAAGACCCCCAAGATAATCCTCCAAGTCTTTGTGCTTCCCCGCCATCTGGCCGATCTTGTCAGTCAGGTTAACCTTGTCAGTCTTCAGTCGACTCACTTCCTTATTGGCCGCGTCAAGAGCAGACTTCAGCCTAGCATTCTCGCTCTCAAGTTGACCGACTGAAGCAAGTTTCTCTTCAGCGAGCTTCAACTTCTCCGCAGCCGCCTTTTGTGCCTCCGCAAGGTCAAGATCTTTCTTCTTCAGGGCCTTCTCCAGTTTGTCTGCAAAGCAACAATGAGCACAGAATTGAGAACAGGCAGGAGAACAGAGACAGCCGTCGAGTCCTCACCAGCCATACCTTTTGCTTCATCCTTCGCCTTCTGCACGTTTTCCTGAGCAAACTGTAAATCAAGATTAAGCTGGATCTGCTTATCCTTCAGATCAGCGAGCTGAGCAACAAGCTCACAAGATTTCTGCAAAGAGTCAATCGACAAAGGGTATCAAAGACAAGTTACTCCCGAGTGACTGAAAGAAAGAGCACAACACTTCTAAGACTACAGCCGAATCAAAACATTCGACAGTAGCCTCGGGGACTACACCCAGTAGGTGCACTCAGCGTGCCCCCACCGGTTTGCCTGATTTCCACTCGACCCAATCCGATCAGTCGAGTGAGGAAGTTTGAAAGCATAAAGACCGCAGTCGACTGCCAGCAGTCGACCGTGGCCTTGGGGACTACACCCAGTGGGTGCACTCAGCGTGCCCCCACCAATGAAAAATTTCAGATCAACAGCACCCACTGGGTGTACAACGCAAGTGAAGACCAACTAACCTGGACGTTCTGCTGCAACGCCGAGCTGATGTCATAGGCCGCTTGACTGGCATCCCGAGCCGCTTTGGTCTGCTCCATCACGAGCCCCGCCTGACGTATAGCCTCCTTAGCAGCACTCACTTGATCCTCCGGGGTCTGGTAGGCGGCGAAGAACGAGGGCGGGTCGACCAGTGGGGGAGCAGTCGACGACGAAGGCCGGGCAGTCGTTAGTGGTTCAGCAAAAGTCACAGTAGTCCGGGCGGTGTTGTCACCCCCTTGGACCACCGCCTCAGCAGTCGACGCGGTCTGAGGAGCCTTGTCGACCGGGGCCCTCCGGCCTCTCCTCCCAAAAGGCCTGAGCGGCACTTCCGCCTCCTCCTCATCATCCGGAAGGTCAATAATGTTGGTCGGAGCTACAAAAGTTCAGAAATGAATATCCAATCGACTCAGCAGTTAAACAGTAGGATCGTGTCAAAGATTATACCTAAGTTGGAAGTGACGGCGTCCTCCATCATCTCATCGACATTCTGGATGGAAGTCTCGGAAGTAGCGGCGCTGCACGATTCCAAGCAAATAATTTGAAAGTGAATCGACTAAGAATCCGTTCTAGTCGACTCAAGAAAGATAAAAACAGTCACTTACCCAGAGATGACAGGGATGGCGACCCTGATCTTGGGCAAGGCCTTGGGTGGCTTGGTCGGGATAGCTCTGGGATGCTTGGGTGCCTTCTCAGTTGGGGCCGGCGACGCGGTCCGAGGGCGCTTGGATGACTGGCCCAGCGGAGCACTCGACTGACTGCGCTCCGTGGCGGGATCCTGAGCGTTCTTGGAGCGTCTCTCGCGTCGAGGAAGGTCGACCTCCACCTCTTCATCTTCATCACCCGAGTCGTCGCTGGCCTCCTCCTCTACGTCATCATCACATTCCCACTCCTCGACTTCAACTCCATCCTCACTCCCTTCGCCTCCACTCCCTCCTCCTTCAAATACTTGCTCCTGGTTCCCATTCGGCATCAAATACATGTCGTTGATCTCCTGCAAGACAACGGGCAGAGCAAGGATCAGTCGACTTATCGCAAGCCAGTTACTAGACGGAGTGAAAATTTCAGTCGGAAGAAGTAAAACGTACCTTGTCTGTCTCCATCATCCCATCAAGCGGAGCAATCCTCCTAGAACCCCTGGGGTTGTCCTTATTCCCGGTCATGCTGGTCAGCCAGCTCTCCAGTACAGAAGCCTCGACCGCCTCCGGGTGGATCCGAGTGGAGTCGTCGGACCCGGAATACAACCACATCGAGTGATCCCGAGCCTGGAGAGGTTGGATTCGTCGCTGGAGGAAGACTTCGAGCAAGTCCATGCCGGTCACGCCTTCCCGAACCAACTCAACCACTCGACTGACTAATACCTTCACCTGAGCCTTCTCCTCTGGAACCACTTTCAAAGAAGCGGGTTTCTGCACTCGGTCCAAGGTAAAAGGAGGAAGGCCGGTCGAGTGGCCAGGGGTTGGCTGGTCCTTGCAGTAGAACCAAGTCGACTACCACCCGCGCACGGAATCGGGAAGTGTCATGGGAGGAAAACAACTCTTACCCCTCGTCTGGATCCCGAGGCCCCCGCACATCTGGATCACCTGCGTCCTTTCCCCGTCCGGGTTAAGCCTTTTAACCGACTGGGATCGGCAAGTGAAGATATGCTTGAAGAGGCCCCAGTGAGGTCGACAGCCTAAGAAACACTCACACAGAGACACGAACGCAGCAAGATAGACTATGGAGTTGGGCGTGAAATGGTGGAGCTGCGCTCCGAAGAAGTTCAAAAAGGCCCTAAAAAAAGGACTCGGGGGCAGGGAAAACCCCCGGTCGACATGGGTGGCTATCAGGACGCGCTCACCCTCGCGAGGTTTCGGCTCCGTCTCCTTCCCAGGGAGGCGAGCAGCCTTGTGGGGAATGAGTCCCCCCTCCACCATGTCGTCGATATCCGCTTGAGTAAGGATGGAGGGCATCCAATCCCCCAGCAGGACGACCCGCCTCGGCCAGATTTCTTCCCCTTACCCTGTGCCGCGGCCTTCTTCGCGCGTTCCGCCGCCGCCGTCTTGTCCTTCCCCATCGTCTCGAACGAGGTCTTGGCCGAGCGGCGGTGTCGAGATTGCAGCGAAGAGCGAGGCGGAGGCTTACGGAGGAAGGGAGAAGAAAAACAAGGGCGCACAGTGAAAAAAAATCGGAATCATTACCTTATATAAGGCCACACCCGAGTGGCTGATCAGTGGGCCTGCGCCCCCAGTCAAATCCCGCAGCGGACGCACGCGTGGTACATGGCGAAAAGGGTGGCGCGGAGATCGAGGCGCCCTTGCCTTATCCAGCCGATTCACGCGATTTTCTCCGTCCGGAGCGCTTCCCAATTTTCAAATCCCGCAAGATCCGCGATCGACAGGATGGTTTGTCAGACGAAAAGATCCGTTTCCTTAAGTCTCCCTAGAGACTCGTCACATAAACACACTCGACGGTAATATGAAACCACTCGACGGACATTTGAATGGATCAAGGCAACTGAAGAATGGGTTCCCACCGTAACTTCCATTTATCCAAAGACAGATGCAACCGAAGCATGGAGGTTGAGTCGGAAGCATAGGCTCGGCCCCATTCTCACTTAACCCCTGACCCATTCGGGGGCTAATGACGAGGATACGTACCTAGGGTAGGGTAACTTATCATACCCGAGGTACCCAATCAAGGACATGACTCCTACAATGAAAGACATTCTGAGAAGTATCAACATTTCAGTCGACCTGGTCAGCCCAGTCGACGGACACGAGCGTACTCGACCAGAAGCACAAGCAGTCGACCATGAAGACAGCCACTCGACTGTAAGAAGACCTAAAGGCACTGCCTACAAACGGTCATCTCATAAGTAGCTTTTATGGCCTTCATGGTCCTTTATTACAGGCGTTACCAGTAACCCCCTCTCTTTATGTACATTAAACTCCTTGTAACGTGGGCTGGCTGGGGTCCTGGCGAACTCTATATAAGCCACCCCCCTCCACTAGGACAAGGGTTCGGAACTTTGTAACACACACACACATAATCCAGTCGACTGCCTCCGGGCTCCGATACGTAGGGTTGTTACTTCCTCAGAGAAGGGCCCGAACTCGTAAAACTCCTTGCGCATACAACTACTCCATAGCTAGGATCTTGCCTCTCCATACTTACCCCCCATTCTTACTGTCAGACTTAGAACCACGACAGGCACAACTGCTGGACAACATACTGAATATCCGGACGTGTCAGTGTGAGGTACTGAAGTGCACCGACGATGGAGCGGTAAAAAGGAGCGTCGGACGCCGGAGAGCCCTCGACGGCGGACACCTTAGCCTTCGTATGGACAGGCGTGGAAGCAGGCTTGCAGTTAAGCATGCCCGCTTGCTCCAGAAGCTCGTAGGCATACTTCTGCTGGTGCAGAAAGAAGCCAGTAGCCCGGCGCACGACCTCGATGCCGAGGAAGTAGTGGAGAGCCCCCAAGTCCTTGAGGGCGAACTCGGTGCCGAGGCGAGCTGTGATCTGCTGAAGAAGCGCTGGCGAGGACGCAGTCAGGATGATGTCGTCGACGTACAGTAGGAGGTACGCAGTGGCGGAGCTCTGGTGGTAGACAAACAGGGAGGCATCCTACCGTGTGGACCGGAACCCCTGCTGCTGGAGGAAGGCCGCGATCCGCTGGTACCAGGCCCGAGGCGCCTGCTTCAACCCGTATAGAGAACGGGAGAGCAAGCACATGTGGTCCGGATAGGCGGTGTCGACGAAACCGGTCGGCTGCTGACAGAACACCTGCTCGTCGAGATGACCATGCCAGAAAGCATTAGACACGTCGAGCTGGTGAACAGGCCAAGCGCGAGAAACAGCAAGCTGGAGAACAGCGCGGATCGTGCTCGGTTTGACGACCGGGGCGAAGGTGTCGGTGAAGTCCACGCCGGCGCGCTGGCGAAAGCCGCGCACCACCCAACGCGCCTTGTAGCGCTCGAGAGAACCGTCGGGGCGAGTCTTGTGGCGGAAGACCCACTTGCCAGCGATGACATTGGCACGGGGTGGCTGCGGGACAAGCTGCCATGTGCGGTTGCGCTGTAGGGCGTCAAACTCCTGACGCATCGCAGCTAGCCAGTTCGGATCCCAAAGGGCTGCGTGAGCGGAGGTGGGGAGCGGGGACGGTGTCGAGGTAGAAGACGCGCACGCGTACTCGTCCGACAGGTAGCACGTGCTGGGACACAACGTCCCAGTTCGAGCTCGAGTGACCACACCAGTGAGGGGTGCGACCGCGGTGCCGGGGGCCGCGGCGACGGGAGCCACGGCGGGGGCCGCGGTGGGGGCAGCTGCGGGAGCCGCAGCGGGTCCGGCCGAGGGGCCCACGGCGACGAGGTCCGTGGCGGGGGCCGCGGCGACGGGGGCCGCGACGAGATCCGCGGCGGGGGCGGCAAAGGAAGCCGCTACATCGGGGGCCGCGGCAGGAGCCGCAGCGCCAGGGGCCGCCGGCGCGGGGAGCGCGGGCAGGGTCGGACCCGAGGCGCGGCTGGGCGGTCCGCCAGAGGTGGGGGCAGGGACGAACCGCGCCGCAGAAGACTCCGAAGGTGACGGTACCTGCTGAAACGGGAACACGAGCTCATCAAAGTACACATGCCGCGAAGTGAAAACGCGGTGGGAGATTGGATCATAGCACCGGTAACCTTTGGTGTTGGCAGGATATCCAAGAAAGATGCAAGGAAGGGACCGAGGCGCGAGTTTGTGAGGAGCAGTAGACGCGGTGCTAGGATAACAGAGACACCCGAAAATGCGAAGACCATCATAAGATAGAACCGCACCGAAGAGGAGCTGGTGAGGGGTGTAGTTCCAGCAGGAACGACAGGGGCGAATGTTAATGAGTAGGCTGGCGGTTGCGAGCGCATCCGGCCAGAACCGAGGAGGCACGTAGGAGTGAAAGAGCAACGTGCGGACACAGTCATTCAGCATGAGAAGGACGCACTCGGCGCGACCATTCTGCTGAGACGTGTAGGGGCAGGTGAGACGAAAGATGGTGCCGTGGGACGCATGTAAATTGCGGACGGCGATGTTGTCAAACTCCTTGCCGTTGTCAGTTTGCAAGGCAAGAATAGGACGACCAAACTGTGTGGTGACATATGAATAAAAAGCGGTGAGTGTGGCAAGAGAGTCGGACTTGCGACGGAGAGAGAAGGTCCACACATAATGAGTAAAATCATCCAATATCACCAGATAGTATAAATAGCCCGTGTTGCTAGCAACTGGGGACGTCCAAACATCACTATGCAATAACTGAAATGGAAAGGTGGAAATGTTTGTAGACTCGCTAAAGGGAAGACGAACATGCTTGCCAAGACGGCAAGCCTCACAAGTGTGATCGTCGACCTTATTACATGAGAAGGAAAAACTCTGAAGAATCTGACGCATAATGGTGGAGTTGGGATAGCCAAGACGGGCATGCCAAAGATCGACGCTGGTGGCGAAGGCGGCGGGGCGACCGGTGGTGGTGGCGCCGGAGGGATGCACTGGGTAAACCTCATCCGGGCTATCACATCGGTGGAGCACCATCCGTGTACGGGCGTCCTTCACAGAAAAACCGATATCGTCAAATTCAACAGTTATAGGATTCTCACGAGCAAGGCGACGAACAGAAACGAGATTGGTGACTAAGTCAGGAGACACAAGAACATTAGACATATGCAAAGGAGGGGAAGTAGAAGGAAAAGACATATGACCAATGTGAGTAATTGGTAGGGAGGAACCGTTACCAACGGTGATACGAGTGGGAGTATGAACGGGAGTGGCAGACGTGAGGTAACCGGGATGAGCAGTCATGTGAGCAGTGGCGCCCGAGTCCATGTACCAGTCACCGCCGCCACCATAGGAGCTCGGTGACGGGGCGGAGTGCAGGGCAGCGAGCAGGGCCGGGTCCCATGGCGGCGGCACCAGAGGAAGGTAGGAACCTCCGTAGGCCAGCGCGGGAGCAGCCCCGAAGGCCGAAGTGGCGGCGCCATAGGCGGGCGCGGCCCCATAAGCCGACGCGGCGGCGGCGCCATAGGCCGGTGCGGGCCCGTAGGCAGGCGCTGGCAGGGGGTGGCACCGTAGCCGCTGTAAGAAGCGGCGTTCTGCACCGCGAAGAGGGCCTGGTGGCCCGCCGGGCGGGTCCCAAGGATCCCCGGAGCCGGAGCCCGAGGGACTGGCATGGAGTACGCGTGGACGACGCCAGTCCACGGGTTGGTGCCGTACGACCATGGGGGAGTCACCTGCTGCTGCTGCTGATGAGGCGCCCCCCCGGCGCCTATTGCTGCTTGTGGCCGCCCCCGCGGCGGTTGCCGCGGCGCCCGCCACCCGTCTGCTGGGGAGCAACGGGAGGGGCGGGAGGCGCGGGCGGGAGGGGAAAGTACCCCGGAGGCGCGGGGGGCGGCGGATGCTGGCGCGACGCGGGTGGGCCGGCCGGTGGAGGGGCGCCGCGTGAGGTGCCGGCGGCGAGGGCGTGGTGCTGCACGCGCTTCTTGACCCCCTTCATCCAGCGATCCTCCAACCTCAAGTACGCCACAAACTTGGGGAAGAAGGGCTCCGGCATCAAGGTGAGGTTGGAGGTAGTCGTCCCGCGCCCACTGCATGGCGTCCTCGTACTCCGCGGGGAGGCCGGGCTCCGGCTTGGGCTCGACGAGGACGGAGCGGCCGGTGGGTGGGGAGGCGTTCGTGCCGATGCGGACGCCGGAGCTACGGGTGCGCGCGCTGACCGGCGTGTCCTGGGGCTCCGGCTTGACGGGGCGGAGGCAGGGCAAGCCGCCGGACGAGGAGGAGGACCCCCCGGTCTCCATGCGCCTCGGGGTCCAGGAGCTTCCCCGGCGGCGTGAGAAGGAAGGGGGAGCGGGGTACTCGAGACGCGGCATGTTGCCGTCCTCGATGTACTCGAGGACGGCCTCCAACGTGCGCCCGGGCACGCCCCACCACCGGCGCCGGCCCTCGGAGTTGAGCCTGCCGGAGGGCTCTACACCGTTGGTGGCCTCGAGCTGCTGGGCGTGGCGGTGCCGGAAGTAGGGCTCCCAGAGCGGGCTGTCGGGGACGTGCCGAGGTCCCTCCCTTGCCACCCGCGGCAGGTTCGCGCGGATGCGTGCGATCTTCGCACGCCGCGCCGCGCCGGTGGGCACCGAGGGCACCGGCACGCCGCCGGCGCTGATCCTCCACGCGCCGGGCACCCGCATGTCCGGCGGGACCGGGTACTCGGCCTCGTAAAGGAGGCGAGCTTCGTCCTTGTGGAGATGGCGACGGCCGAAGCCGTTCGCCGCCGCGCCGTCACCAGGGAAGCGCTCGACCATGGGTGATGAACTGGAGACGGCGAGAGAGAGGAGAGGGAGGAACGACGACGGCGAGAGAGCGTGATCGCCGAGCGTGCTGGTGCGCGTCTTATATAGGCCGAGGCGCCGCCCGTACCCGTGTCCGCCGTGTGTACGCGTGGCGGGCGAGGAAGGGCGAGGGACGCGCGTCATCCGGCCTTCACTGCGCCGCCCGTGAGGCATCAATGGCGCAGGCTGACCGGCGCGGCAGCGCGGCAGCTTTGGCATTGATTCGCCACGGGAAACGAGGCGATGAGGACGACGAAGGGCCGAGAAGAGAGCCGTCTCGCTGACGCGGCGGGCCACTGCTTTTCCGCGCCAAAAAAGTTCGCCCGGCGCCCCCGGGCGCCCCCCAGCGCGCCGGGGTCGGCCTGGGTCCGCCGGCGCTGTTTTCGGCCCAGGCCGGCGAAAATCGGGCTCCTGGGACGCGACTGGGCCGTTTTTTCGGCGCCGGCGCAAAAAAAACGTCGGGGAGGCCTTCCTAAGGGGGCGGCTGGAGATGCCCTCAGCATCACCATCGCGCTTGCCTAAGTGCGCACGTGTGACGTGCCAGCTCCCTCTCGCGCCGCTCGCAAACCTCTTGCCGTTCTCACTGTGGCTGTCTCGCTCGTCCAGTCGTCCTATCCTCTGTCGTTTCCAATGTGTCGCGTGCGTCGCTCGATTCGTCCGTCCGTAGTCGGTTGATTTGGACGGTACAGGAATGGGATGGCGGCAGAGACGGTTTTCGGTCGCCGGTGATGCGGCGCTGATGAGAATTATGCATGCCGTGCGGCCGGCGTTGGTGGTGGGTGGGATTAACGTCGCTGTTACATGCGCGACGAGGATGCCCGTTGGCTATATTGGGTGCATGCATACGCTGCAATGTTTTCTCCGATCGAATTTGTTTTATTTGTTCTTGTTCATAGTAAAACACTGCCTCTGCACCAGTCTTTTTCTTTTGAACATCAATACAGACACAAGCGTTTATATACACGGGCATAGTGTCTGGGAAAAACGACACCTACGGGATCACAAGGAATCCATTTTGCTACGGTTGGCGGGCGCGGCGCTGTGGAAAGAGTGGGTAAAAGTGCAACTATCCCTAAGTGGTTTTGGTAATTCCTAACAACATATAGCTCATTGAGCTAATGTTGTTTCAAGATTAATATTTCGGAAAGCTCAATGATTGGCATGGCATGGATGAGAAAAGTGGACCCCTCAAAATGCTAAGGACAAAAAGATTGGCTCAAGCTCAAAGCTCAAGACTCTACGTTTTCTATTTTAGTGATCCAAGATCACATTGAGTCTATAGGAAAAGCCAATACTATCAAGGAGGGATGAGGTGTTGCTTAATGAGGCTCTTGCTCAAAATGCTTAGTGATATGCTCCAAAGCCCTCCACTACTTTCTCACATCCACATATGACCTAAACCAAAAGTCAAACTCGGCCCCACCGATTATTTCTATCTGGCGCCACCGAGTTCAGATGTCATAGCCACTGCCACAAACCCTAGGCAAATCGGTCTCACCGATAGGGATCTCGGTCTCACCGAGATGAGATTGTAATCTCCCTATTTCCCTTCGTAACGTTTCGGTCCCACCGAGATGAGCGATCGGTCTCACCGAGATTGCAATGTAAACTCTCTGTTTCCCTTTCGTAATATTTCAGTCTCACCGAAATGAGCAAATCGGTCCCACCGACTTTACCTAACCAACTCTCTGTTTAACCTATTACCAAAATCGGTCTCACCGAGTTTGTGTAATCAGTCTCACCGAGATTACGTTATGCCCTAACCCTAACCATATCGGTCCAACTGAAAATCCTAACGGTCACTAGATTTGCTGAATTGGTCCGACCGAGTTTATCAATTCGGTCCCACCGAAATTGGCAAGTTGTGTGTAATGGTTAGATTTTGTGTGGAGGCTATATATACCCCTCCACCTCCTCTTCATTCGTGCGGAGAGAGCCATTGGAACGAACCTACACTTCCAACATACATTTTCTGAGAGAGAACCACCTACACTTGTGTTGAGGCTAAGATATTCCATTCCTACCATATGAATCTTGATCTCTAGCCTTCCCCAAGTTGCTTTCCACTCAAATCTTCTTTCCACCAAATCCATATCCTGTGAGAGGGAGTTGAGTGTTGGGAAGACTATCATTTGAAGCACAAGAGCAAGGAGTTCATCATCAACACACCATTTGTTACTTCTTGGAGAGTGGTGTCTCCTAGATTGGCTAGGTGTCACTTGGGAGCTTCCGACAATATTGTGGAGTTGAACCAAGGAGTTTGTAAGGGCAAGGAGATCGCCTACTTCGTGAAGATCTACCGCTAGTGAGGCAAGTCCTTCGTGGGTGACGGCCATGGTGGGATTGACAAGGTTGCTTCTTCGTGGACCATTCGTAGGTGGAGCATTCCATGGACTCGCGCAGCCGTTACCCTTCGTGGGTTGAAGTCTCCATCAACGTGGATGTACGATAGCACCACCTATCGGGACGACGACAAAAATATCCGTGTCTCCTATTGCGTTTGAATCCTCCAAACCCTTCCCTTTACATTCTTGCAAGTTGTATGCTCTACTTTCTGCTGCTCATATACTCTTTGCATGCTTGCTTGAATTGTGTTAAGATTGCTTGACTTGCCCAAAGTTGCTAAAATCTGCCAAGAACTAAAATTGGGAAAAGGCTAGATTTTTATTTGGTCAAGTAGTCCAATCATCCCCCTCTAGACATACTTTCAGTGGTATCAGAGCTTTGGTCTCCATTTGCTTTGATTTCCATAGCTTTTGGTAGTCATAGCCTTGGTTTCACAACCTAGGAGAGTATGGCGTCTAGCGAGGGAAATTACCACCGTAGAGGTCCTTACTTTGATGGTACTAATTTTGCTAGTTGGAAGCATAAGATTAAAATGCATATTCTTGGACATAACCCCGCCGTATGGGCTATTGTGTGTATTGGCTTGCAAGGTGAATTCTTTGATGGGAGAGAACCGAACCGTGAAGCTACCGCGGAAGAGTTGAAGATGCTGCAATACAAGGCTCAAGCTTGTGATATCCTCTTCAACGGATTGTGCCCCGAAGAATTCAACAAAATCAGTCGTCTTGAGAATGCAAAGGAAATTTGGGATACTTTGATTGATATGCACGAAGGTACCAACTCCGTCAAGGAATCCAAATTGGATGTGCTTCAAAGTTAGCTTGACAAGTTCAAAATGAAGGATGGTGAAGGTGTCGCTGAAATGTACTCTAGGCTTGGTCTTATCACAAATGAGATCGCTGGCTTAGGAAGTGAAGAGATGACTGACAAATTCATCATCAAGAAGATCCTAAGAGCTTTGGACGGAAAACATGATATCGTATGCACATTGAACCAAATGATGCCCAATTACAAAGATCTCAAGCCAACGGAAGTCATTGGAAGAATTGTTGCTCATGAGATGTCACTCAAGGATAAGGAGGAGCTCCATAACAAGTCAAGTGGTGCTTACAAAGCCTCATGTGAAGCTCCCACATCATCAAGTGGGAAACAAATCTTCAATGAAGAATTGAGCCTAATGGTGAAGAACTTCAACAAGTTCTACAAGAGTAGAATCAAAGAGAGAAGTTCCAAGTCAAGGTCCTACAATGATAAAAGATATTCTAGTCGAGAGCGAAATTGCTACAATTGTGGAAGATCCGGACACTATTCCAATGAGTGTACGACACCCTACAAGAGAAGAGAAGATTCTCCAAAAAGAAGAAGTAGAAGAGAAGAATCACCATCAAGAGAGAGAAAGAGTAGAGATGATCGTTATGAACGAACAACACCCCGGAGAAGCAAGGATTCGGAAAGGAAGGACAAGTCATCAAGGAGCTACACAAAACGAAGACATCAAGCTCATGTTGGTGAATGGGTATCCGGCTCTGAGTCCGACAATCACTCCGAGAGAAGCTATCACTCCGACTCCGAACATACTCAAGATGAAGGTGTTGCTGGTCTAGCACTTGTGTCAACCAACTCCTACGACATATTTGATTCACCAAATGAAGGACTTGGAAGATGCTTGATGGATAAAGGCCCAAAGGTATCACACCCCGAGTATGTTGATTTTAATAGTGATGAAGATGACTTGTTAGGTGATGATGATTTACTTGTTGACAACTCTAGTGATGAATAGTATGATGAAACGTCAATTAATCATGCTAATCAAGATAAAACGAATGACAATGATAAGGAGAAGATTGAGCTTCTAACTAAAGAACTGAACACTCTTAAGTTAGCTCATGAAACTATCTTAGGAGATCATCGAGAACTTTTAAGGACTCATGAGAAATTACGTTTTGAAAAGCTCAACCTTGAGCAAGAGCATGAGCTCTTAGAGGCAATCAATGATGATTTTATCAAGAAAAGTTCTTCTTACATTGCCAAGCATTTACTCTTATCCAATTACATGCCTCAAGTCAAGTCTAGTAACGAGAACAAGAAAGATTCTTCCTCTAGTAGTAACAATAATCATGCTAAATCCAATGTTGTTGCTTCTAGTAGTTCTCTTGATTCTACTAATGTTTCTCTTAGCCAAGTTACACTTGAGCAATAAAATAGCTTATTGAAGGGAATTATAGAGAAAGGTGTTTACAAGAGCCTTGCCTGGAGTAAGCAATTTGAGGAAATTGTACGCAAGCAAGGAAGGCACCGGAAGAACCAAGGTGTTGGCTTTGAACGAAAGTTCAATGCCAATGGAGTTGAGTGGGAAGAAGATCAATACCCCAAGACGAAGTTTGTTCCTCAACTTCCTTCAAAGGGACATAAGCTCAAGATGATCTTCCACCACAAGACCACAAGCAAAAAGGCAAGGACAAGATTCAAGAGGAAATTGATGCATTTGAAGAAGCACCCAAGGCCTTGGTCAAGTGGGTTCCCGAGACTACATCAAGTTCTACTTAATCAAGTACAACTACAACTCCAAGGATTCCCATCAAGATGATGTGGATCCCGAAGAAGAAGAACTAGAGAGTTCCTGAGGGTGACTCCACCAACATATTTCACTCTTATCATTTTTGCATGAACAAGTGCAATCAACTTCCACATCTTGCACTAGTTCAAGGAGTCACAAACCCTCTTGTTGGTAAGACAAGGGAAAAGTTAACCTAATGCTTTCATAGACATCATCTTGTGTCTGCATCACTCTATGTCTGTGGATATCCTTGTTTGTTCCTTGTGGGACTAACCCGTGTAGGTATTGAAAGTGCAACACACTCCAAAGGATTGCTCCAAATGATCTACATCAACATTGAGCATCCACATCTTCAACACCTACATGAAGTCATCATCGAAAAACCCAAGGTTAGTTCATCCCTCTTAGGGGGGATCTCACATCTAGTGGGAGGTTTACTCTAAGAATTGAGCTAAAGCAACTCTAACGGTGTGAACACAACAACGCTTTATGTAAAAGTGGTAACCCCACTTGTGCTTAAACGATGAGTATGACCTGTGATCAAATATTCTCATTTGACTCCTAAGTAAATATACTCATATATAGATGACCTAGTCATCGCCAATTGCTTGATAGATGGTAGAATTGGTTGTGCATGCTTTGCCACATATTTCAGTTGCCATTTTATTGTGTGAGCATGTTGGTTGCATAATTTACTCATTCGAGGACATCCACTTGTTGTTTTGATTGCTTGGTTCCTTTTTCTTTTGCCAAGTGGATGGACAAGAATGCCTAAGAACCTTCTCTAGATATCTATGCTTTTCTTGTCTCAAACTCTATTCATGCTACATCACAAAGTTTGATCAAGTCAGATTCAAACCACTCTGTGTGAGGAGCACTCGGAGTCCCCGATTCGTCATAGACTTAAACTTCCAAAACTTCTTTGTGCGTTTCGGTCTGACCGATTCATTCATTTTGGTCATACCGAGATCAAAAAGTCGATCTAGGTTTTCAATCTCGGCGCAACCGATTTGAACTTTTCGGTCACACCGAGTTGCAGTAACTGCTTGCAGTTATGCATCTCGGTGCCACCGAGTTGTTCCACTTGGTCACACCGACAGATTTGGAAAATTCTCCGAACCCCTTCGCCCGCGCTCAGCCTGCTCTGCCTCCCTAGGTCTCCGGATCGTCCTTCTCATCGCCAGCTGCCTCCCGCCGCTGGTCTTCGCCGCCCTCAGTGGAAATCGTCTCCGTCGTTGCCGCCATAGCAGGTCCATCACCGCACTTAGGGTATGGACTTGATCCTTGTGCTAATCTCACTCTGATTCCTAGCACATTGTTTTGCCATGTATCTTGCCACGATTGAGATCACTCTATCCAGCGAAATCACTCCGTAGTTTAGTTGTGGATTGAAAATTTAGGGTTAGGTTTCCACCAAAATCATCTCGTACCAACCGAGTTGTTGAAATCGGCTCCACCGATTTGGCTAAGGCCATTGCACATGTGATTCTCGGTCTGACCGAGAATTGCAAATCGCTGTGACCGAGCTCAATTCTCTGTGAAACCTAGGAGTCTCGGTGCCACCAAAGTGTGACTCGGTCTAACCGAGTTCACTAGTTTAGGTTCCAAAAGCTGCTTCGGTATCACCGAGTTTTCAAATCGGTGGATCCGAAATGCTTTCTATGGAAAAATAAAACTAATTTTTTAACTCATTCTTTTCCAAAAACCTTTGTACTTTGTGATGCTCATCTACTCTACCTCATCTATAATCTATTCACAGGGTCTGCTGTCAGTGTCTGCATCATGTCAGATCAGAGTGACAGTCAGAACAAGTCTGAGGAGCAAGTTCACATGAGTGAGGGCACTAGTCCCTCTAGCAGCTATGATGATGGAAGCAGGAGTACACCCAGCAACTTGCCTAAGGCAGCCACCAGGGCCAGAAAGAAGAGAACCTCATATTTTGAGGATGAGGACTATGTGTCCGTTGAGGAAGAGGCCACTTCAAAGAAAAAGGTGCTGAAGAAAGAGTATGGCACAGCTGCTGCAACAAAGCCTGGTCTGAAAACAAAGGCTCCAGCAAGAAGACAACCAATGTCTAAGCCAAGGAAAGTTGCCACAGGTGAAACTATGAAGTTCACCATTGAATCTGAAGAAGAAGAAGCTAGTGAGGATAAGAAGAAGAAGAAGAGGGAAGAACCACTACTGCCAGAGTTCTTGGCAAGCCCTCAATGAGGAAGGATTCAGTAGAGGAAGAGGAAGAGGTTGCTGCACCAGCACCTAAAGCTCGAAAGCTTATGGGAGATGCTATAAGATCAGGGGCTGCTCCATCTAAGCCCAAAGAAGCTCCCAAGGCAGCTGCTCCAAAACCCAAAGCTGCACCCAAGAGGAGTACAAGGAATATTCCAGCTGCAGAGAAGAACAAGGCCCAGTGCCTGAAACTGCTATAGAAGAAGAAGATGATGAGTCACATGTATTGAGGAAGTTGAAGCCCAAAATTCCAGATCACAATGATGCTCATCCAGTAGCTGAGGACATGAAGCTCAGGAAGGATGCAGGACTCAGACAGTGGAGATTGACTGATCCCTATGCAGTCAGGAGAAGAACTGTTGTAGACTACAGGTTCCATACAAAGGAACAACAGGACTTCTATGAGACAGTGTTGCTTGAAAAGAAGCCTATAGTCTGTGATATGAGATGGGTGGACTGGAAATACATCAGCGAAAATGAAGAACACTATCCTGGAGTCTATGATAGTTTCATGTCTTGTGGAGTAGAGGACTTTGTTGGGCAGAAGCTCACAAAGTGGAATGATGAGCTTATTATGCAGTTCTACTCCACAGCTCATTTCTACCTAGATGGAAGGATTGCCTGGATATTTAAAGGTACTAGGTACCAGTCAACAGTTGAAGAATGGGGAAAATTGATCAATGCTCAGGAGGAGAATGAAGATGACTTGGATGACTATGCCAAGAAGAAGAAGGATCAAAACACCATGGCACATATGTACAGAGAGATCCCAGATGTTGCCCTTGAGACACACAAATTTGGATCAGTACATTACCTTCTGTTAGGTTTGCCAACAATGAACTGGATCCTCAGGCACACTCTATTGCCAAAGTAGGTGATCACAAGATGATCAGAGGCCATGCAATTAACCTGCTTCACATATTTGATGTGCCTCAAAAGTTCAAAGTCATGAGCCTAATTGTGGAAACTATAAAGAGAATAGCTGTAGATCATAAGAGAAGTTGTGGGTATGCCCCACAGATCCAGGAGCTAATTAACTCCAAGATGGGCACTGGCACATATCTCTTGGACAAGGATCATATGCCCATCTACCCAGACTTTAAGGACAACGCTGTGGTAATGGATGAAAATGAACCATCTTCTGTGCAAGCACAAGCAAAGTGGGAGAAGGCAAGGGCTGAAAAGGCTGCAAAGATGCCAACCATTGATGAGGCATCTCAGTATCTTCTGAATGAGCAGTGTTATTGCCTTAATTACCTGACCAAATCCCGTGGTTGATCAACCGCCCGGACACAGGTTTTGGGGGTGCTCTACCTTCGGCGGTGGGAGGTAAGGTGTGCTTTAGGCTTTAGATGAGATAGAGCGGCTTAGATGGGGGCGGCGTAACCGGGGAAAGAGAAAGGCGAGCATTAGTGTCAGCATTGCACTTACCTAAGTGAGCATGTTGTTTTCCTCTTTCTCCTCTGTCATTTCCCGTCCCCCTCCCATTTTTCTCTCCTTCCTTTTGCAATGCTTTGCATGTGTCGATCGATTCCTCCGTCCGTTGCTGGTTCATTTGGACGGTATAGGAATAGGATAGATAGCACGCTGTTTGGTTGCCAGTAACGAGGCGCCAATGCAAAATATGCATGTCGTGCGGCCGGCATTGGAGGTGGGTGGGATTAACTGGAACGCCGTTGTTTCGTGCGTGAAGAGGGCGTTGGCTATACTGGGTGCATGAGCATGTTGGACAGTTTTCTCAGAATTTGTTTTTTTATTTCATAGTAACACAATGCCAACTAAAAAATCAGCAAAAAAACTCAAAAAAATCACAACCTCTGCACCGTTCACGATCTTGATGGCTACTTATTAATTTTCTAGTGTCACACCTAGAATGGGAAACGTTTCCCTATGATCAACGGTGAAAACTTCAGTGTGTCGCATCACACCACATTATACCTACCAATGCCAGGGCACCAAATGTCCTTGCGGACCCATGCACATCCCTTCTTTCTCACCTTTGGTTTCCATTCCGTCTCCAGGGGCGGATTAAAGGGGAATGGGAAACGTTTCCCATCAACCGACCGGCCAAAACCTCAATGTGTCGTGTCACGTGACATTATACCTACCAATGCCAGGGCGCCATATTTCCTTGCGGGCCCACACACATCCCTTCTTTCTCTCCTTCCATTTCCATTCTGTTGCCGCGGATGGATTCAAAGGTAATGGTACACATTTCTCTATGACAGACCGACCAAAACTTTAGTTTGTCACGTCACGCCACGTTGTACTTACCAATGCCAGGGTGCCACATGTCCTGCAGGCCCAACCACATCCCTTCTTTCTCTCCTTCCATTGCAATTCTATCGTCGGGGACGGATTCAACAGGAATGGGAAACGTGTCCCTCTGACGAACCGGCCAAACCTTCAGAGCTTCGCGTTACGCCAAATTACACCTACCAATGCTAGGGCGCCACATATCCTTACGGGCCCACGCACAACCCTTCTATAACACTAGTTGGGCATGAAGTTGTTGGACATTATCCCGGCCCTCACCATCTTCCCTTGAATCCCTCTGTCCCTTGATATCGTTGGTGTCATCTCTGTGCCCGCGATAGAAGAAACGTTCCTGTGATTCACAGAGCTCGCGCGCACCATGAATGTGCCCTTCTTCTGCAAATGGTCCTTACTGACCACCTTTGTATGATCTAGCCGTAGATGTTCTAGGTCCTTCCTAGAGTGGAGGTGGCTGTGAAATCTATATGCAAGCTCCACCGCCTCCTAGTGGACCCGGACATCACGCCCACGTCCCTCCACTCGCCAATGGATGTCGTGCTTAATTAGGTCTGCCATGCAGCCCATGGTGTTCGTGATGATGGAGAAGGATATAGACCACAACAATTCTAGGACGTTTGTGAACTTTAGCAACACACAATTGTGCTACGACATCGTGCTCGACTTGATAGAGTCCATGCCAATGGTCCATGGTGGAACTACAAGGAGTGGAGCCGGCATCGGACAATACACAAAGAGATAGGCAGATGCCTCTCGCTCACATTAAGGGAAGATATATATTGCATGTTATCAGGAATGAATGTAAGCTGGGTTGCATGTACAAGAAACTAGAACCAAAAAAGTGTACCGAGGTCGAGTCCCTTCCATGTGTACCAAATACAAGTTGCGTGTATCGGTGTCGCATTGACATGTAAACTTTAACAACAGGTAGTGTATACACTAGGGTTTTGTGGGGGGGGGGGAGTGAGGAAGGTGTCAAAGAGTTGCATCACAAGGACAAAAGGGAGGAAGAAAGTAATTGCTAGTTATATTGCATAGATATAGTTGCTATTTCATATGTGGACATTTGGTAACTTTATTTATCTCTTGTCTAAATGATGTGGTTGGTAGTTTGAGGAGGTAATAAACTATTACTATATTTGTTCTCGAGATATTTATTTCATTTACATGATAAAGCTGGTTGAGGAAAGTATTGTTTTATTAAAAGTTTTTTCCCATTTACTTCAGTAACTCGCGCATGCCTTGAACGTGCCCTTCCCCTTCCAAAGGGACGTCAATGATAGCCTGGACGTGCTTCATACATAGATATTATAAGTCCTCCCCCGAGAGATGGTGGTTTTGAACTCCATCTACTAGCTCTACCACCTCCTAGTGGACCCGTACAGCGTGTCCATGTGCATCCTCTCGTCAATTGACCCTGTCCACAGCTAGATCACCGCCACGTATCCCATGGTGTTCACGATCATGGAGCAGGGGAGATACCAAAAAAATTCATGGTTGGTGGAGTAGTTTAGAAAAACACTCTTCTACTATGGTGGCATGTTCAACTAGATGGAGGCTATGTCAGTGATCCATGCTAGCACAACAGGAAACGGAGCTAGAGCGAACGCGGACATCCAGAGGCAGATCTTCGACGTCATGTGTCGATAACGTAGCACCAGCTCGGAGCACCGCATGATGCTCGCATGCATGCAGCGTCAGCTCTGGCGCATGATTATCAAACATGTGCCACTAAGGCTAAAAGAGGCCCATCAGGTGGGCAAGCTACTCTATGTATTCTCTGGTGCAAGGTCTCACATCTAGGAGACCGGCTGATGCCTCCCACTCACATAATTAGAGGATATATAGACAACATATCGTGCAAAAGGTAAGTCGGGTTGGGTGAACATGGAACTTGAGCCAAGAGTAGTATACCTTGGCCAAGTGCCATCCATGTATCCCAAAATCAAGTAAAGTTTACCTGTGTTTCATTGACATATCGACTCCAGTGGCAGGTAGTGTAAATGTAGGATTTTTTGGTGGAAAGTGTGGGGAAAACATCATAAAGCTCCTTAAGAGATGAATCCTGACTCCCGAAATATCAGGAAAATCCAAAAATTGCAGCTTGAGAGATGAATCCCCAACGCAAATGTCATGCCAAAATTCAACACTACCAGAACCATTTCCAAATCTATATATTTAAAAGAACTTAGAAGTAATCAAAGAACAAATTAATCCCTCTAGAAGAGAGAACATACACCTAGTTTGGACAACAAAATCGGTTTAGGGGTCCCATATTTAAAATTAATAAAAAATCCAACTCTTATACTCCAACAATATATCTCTTCCCCCATGGACATAAGCTTTCTCCAACATTTGAGTGAAAACATTGGCAACCAAATTAAAGAGAATGGGGAATAAAGATAACCTTCCTTCTAAACCCTTACCACTAATTATGTAAGGCCCATTAGTGTCAGTATTCCTGACACATAATTAACCTTGAAAGAGAAACAACTTAATCCACCCAATCCACTTCTCACCAAAACGTTAGATGCAAGAACTTCCAAAAGGAATACCCATCTTACACTATCATAGACCTTTTCATAGTCAAGCGTTTGAACAGGGGGACTATATTTAGAAGAGTGAATCTCATGATAACTTCTTGTTCCATAACCACACTTTCAAATATAGATCCACCTATATTAAAAAGTTGTTTGATTAGTAGAATTCATTCCACCAAAAAAGGGGAAAACATGTTAGTCATGGCTTTAGTAAAAATCCTAACACTACAATTACTGGGACTAATAGGTCTAAAACTATGTATATTTTTAGCATTGCTCTCGTTAGGAATAAGAGTAATAAAGATAAGGTATGCATAAAAAGTTGTAAAGATCCAAATTAAAATCTCTAACAAGGGCTATTAAAGCAGGAAAGAAAGACCATCTCCTCCAATAGCCCCATGATAAAATATCTTACAACGTGGCATTTGACAGCGCACATCCTGGATTTCTCCATCGTGTACGTGATGAAGTGGCCGAACATTATCCAGGCCCTCTCCATCTGCCATGTAAGCCCGATGTCCCTCCACATCATTGGTGTTAGCTCTTGTCCTGCGAAAGAAGAAGTGGTCCAGCGACTCGCTTAGCTCCGGTGCACTATGAACGTGCCCTTGTCCTAGAAATCGGCCCTCAGAGACAGCCTCGACGTGCTCCAGACATAGATGTTGTAGATCCTCCCTAGATTGTTGTTGGTTGTGAATTCCATCTACAAGTTCCATCACCTCCTAGTGGACCCAGAGGGCACGTCCGCGTCCCTCCTCTAGCCAATCGAAGCCGTGCTTGGTTGGGTCTGCCATGGAGCCTAGGATGTTCATGATTATGAAGCAGAAGAGACATACCAGAACAATTCCAAGTTGTTTGTGCAGTTTAGCAACCCGCTCTTTGATACGTATCCAATGTATCTATAATTTGTTTACTATTTCATGCTATTATTGTATCAATCTTGGATGTTTCATATGCAATTATATATATTTTTTGGGACTAGCCTATTAATCTAGTGCCTAGTGCCAGTCGTTGTGTTTTTCTTTTCAGGAAATCAATATCAAACAGAGTCCAAACGGAGAAAACTTTGGATTAATTTTTTCTAGACAAGAAGAGACCCTAGAAGGTTGGGAAGAAGACCTGAAGAGTCACAAGGGAGCGAGAAGCTCGGGAGGCGCACCCCCAGGTTGTGGGCCCCTCATGGCACGTCTTGACCGAATTCTGCCTTTATAAAGTCTCAAATATTCCCCTGACATCAGAGAGCCAACCGAAATACTTTTTCCGCTGCCGCAAATTTCTGTTCCCACGAGATCCCATCTGAAGGCCTTCTCTGGTAGTCGGCCGAAGGGGGAATCAATCACGGAGGGGATCTACATCAACCTTACTGCCCTTCCTATGATGTGTGATTAGTTTACCACATACCTAACGGTCCATAGATAGTAACTAGATGGCTTATTCTCTCTCTTTGATCTTCAATATAATGTTCTCCTTGATGTTCTTTGAGATCTATTTAATTTAATGACTTTTTTGAGGTGTGTTTGTTGTGATCCGACGAATTGTGAGTTTATGATTAGATTATCCATGAATATTATTTGAGTTCTACTCTGAACTCTTTTATGCATTATTCTTATAGTTTTCTATTTCTCTCTGATCTATTAATTTAGTTTGGCCAACTAGATTGATTTTTCTTGCAATGAGAGTGGTGCTTTGTAATGGATTAAATCTTGCAGTGCTCAGTCCCAGTGATAGAAGGGGACATGACACATATTTGTATCGCTGCCATTAAGGATAAAATGATGGGGTTTATTCATGCTTCAGTTTACTTTGTCTACATCATGTCATCTTGCTTAAGGCGTTACTCAGTTCTTTATGAACACAATACTCTAGATGCATGTTGGATAGCGGTCGATGTGTGGAGTAATAGTAGTAGATGGTAGAAAAATGGGCTATAGTCCCAGTTCGTAAGGCACTTTAGTCCTTGTTGACTAAAGGAATTTTTTATTTCTTTTTGATTTATTATGAATTTTTTCTGATTTTCAAATTTCTGAATTATTTGACAATTTAATCTCTAATCCCCCTCACTGCTCAAGTGTGGAGCACTCATTATTCCAAACCGGCTAACATCCCGGTCAGTCACCCATCCCTCTCACTAATCGAGCTAGAGCATGCTTACTTTCGAGTTCTATTCCCCCTAGTTTCCAACTCTGCACTTGTTATTTTCCTAACAATAGTAAGCTGTCAATCCTATTAACCCTTAGAAGTTTAGCTTGAGCATGAAGTCACACATCTTATCGTCTGAGTTTGAAACTATTATTGTAAAAAAACAATAATTATTTATTAACACTAATATTTCTTGAATAAGTAGTTTGACCACAGTTTGACCAAAATTCAAAAAAACTGAAATTTGAGCATAACTTTGTTTCCTTTCAGAATTTGAGGATTCTAAAAATTTGCAAAATGGCCTATGGCGGTCAAAATCGGAACCGGCTTTTCATTCTGAACATTTTGATATATTATACATTTCTTTCGACATCGTATGCAAAAGTTATGGTCGTTTTACTTTTTCATAACAGTTTTTTGCAGAACATGTCAAAATTTATGTTTTTAAATTTCCCTAACTAGTAGATGTAGTAACATCACTACATCTTGAACGATTGTATTTTTTGAAGTTTTTATCATTTAGTTTTTTTTCAAAACTAAAAAGGCGATAAGGGAGGTAGAGTTTGAAAATTGCAGAACCACTTTAGTCCGGGTTGGAGCCACCAACCGGGAATAAAGGGGTACCTTTATTCCCAGTTGGTGGCTCCAACCCGGACTAAAGGTCTAACCTATAGTCCCGGTTTGTGTCACAAACCGGGACAAAAGGGGCTCGTGGGGCCCTGGCCTCACGTCGGACTACCACCACCCCTTTAGTCCCGGTTTGTGACACAAACCGGGACTATAGGTCTCAAATGAGCCGGGACTAATGCTTAGTCGTTCAAACCGGGACTAATGGTACCATTAGTACTAGGCCGTAATTGAACCGGGACTTATGTGTTGAACATTAGGTCGTTTTTTACTAGTGATGCAGAATCGTTTCGGTCTAGTTGTCTTAAACGTGATGCCTATATACATGATCATTGCCTTGGATATCCTCATGATTATTTGTTTTTCTATCAACTAGCATAGTGGCCCTCTCGATGTGTGGGCTAGAATTGTATAAAGTTTTTTAATGAGAACATATTATTTGATTTGTTTATGTGCAGAAAATGGAACCAAATGTGATATGTTTACAAACGTAAGATTTGTACAAACATAGTTCTTTCTTAGGTATGGTACATGTTTTATGAAGACATATGTTATCCATTAATCACTTTAGGTCTAATTATGCATGTCGTACTAACCATCTTCTTTATGATTTCAAGGGCATCATCATTAACATGACCTAAGTGATACTCATGTTGCACTATTCAAAATAGTATAGTTCTATAGACATATGAATTGTTATCTTCAATGAGATATGACAATAGAAAAATATCTTTAATGAATTTTTACTTGTGGATAAATGTTGTACTAATTATAGAAACACACCATATCGTGACCATATGCGTCATTTTCTTTTTAGGCCAAAACTTAATAATTACTGGTTGTAAACATCGACAAATTGTGCTATGTGGGATATTTCTAGATCGGTTGTTCGTTTTCAAGTTAATCGGCTAATGGGTAAAACTTACGATAACTATCAACCACACTAAGCTTTAACCCGCGAAGACCAGACACTACATACTTGCGCTCTCCATGTTTTCTAAGAAGGACAAAAATAAGTTGTTATATAACCGCTAGTCTCTTACCATGTAAGTATCGCATTAAACCATTATATATAAAATTACACAGCATCTGGAAGCATCTCGTGTGGCGCCGTAATAAGTAGCACATGTAAAGTCTAGACATGCAATGTAGAAAACACAGTAGGGAACTAAATAATGTACCTCATATTCAACTGCTATTGTGTATTCAATGACCTTCCAATATACGCCTTTACATATGCACCATCAACATAATCACACACTATATTTATCACACAGAGGCAAAAAAATGAACCATACCAAACTATGCCTGTGAAATAAGTTGTTATATAATCGGTAGTATCTTAACAAGTAGTTATCGCATTAAAACATTTTATATAAAATTACGCAGCATCTGGAAGACATAACATGTGCAGAAAAAGCATCTGAAGCATTATTGTTATTTGCAATCTTGTTATCTCGAGCTTACCACGGTGGTGCCGGCGACGAGATCGGCGCGGGCGATCGACGGCGGTGAAGACGGGGATGGGACGTGATGGACCGCTAAACCTCGACCAATCTCGAGGAAAATGGAGTTTGGTGGTCGAGCTTCGAGAGGAGAAAGCTTAACTAGTGTGGCTCGGACATTTCAGCGAACACCTCATGTGCATAGGAGGTGAGCTAGAGCACCACAAAGCTCTCCCCTCGCCGGCCAGAAAAAACAGAGCAGTGTGGAGTGCTCTACTCGCCGGCGATGGGGTATATATAGGCACCTCATTGGTCCCGGTTCATGGCTGGAACCGGGACTAAAGGCCCCCCTTCTGTCCCGGTTCCAGCCACGAACCGGGACCAATGACTGTAGGCCAGGAGCGAGGACCATTGGTCCCGGTTCGTGCTTGGAACCGGGACAAATGGGTTCAGACTAACCGGGACCAATGCCCCACAAGGCCCGACCGGCCCGGGACGTTTGCCCCCATGTTATTTTTCTAAAGAAAAAGTACGTGGTTTGCCATTTTGTTTGAAATTTCCATCAGATTTTCGTAATATCTCAACAATTGTGGAAAAAAAAATTCTAGTTTGTAACATTTTCATACACACTTTATAATTCCAAAATTTCTAGGACAAAAGAAAATGTTCGTGTTGATTGTAAATGACATAAATTACAAATACACTCATCTAAACTTGTAAGGCCATGGATAAACGATCCCAACTTCTTGTAACAGCCTGGCACATGCATATGAGGCATTCATGCTACGTTCGAACAACTTCCGACCTATTTACATGTTGTGGCGCATCCGACCATTTATCGGCCTATTTTCACCGAGAAAACTCCAGAAAATGCTAAAGTTTTCAAAAATCTAAATAACTTGGCATGGTGCCTTAAATTGGTTGTAGAAGCTGGTGGAATACATTTTTCATTTAACGAATGTCGAAAAACAACGAGCTTTCAAAAAGACCCTTCTGGCCTAAGCGAACACCCTCCATTGAACATAGTCTATTTTTGGCATCATTGAAATGAAACCCACTTTTGCAAGAAGGTAGGCATGCCTATGGTAGGCACATACCTAGTTCAGACGATTTTCGACACCGTATGGAGCTAGTAACACATCCGGCCATTTATCGTCCTTTTTAACCAATTTTTTCTTCAGAAAATGCAAAACTGGTTGAAAACACAAACAATTTTGCATGGTGCCTCGAATATTGGTCATACAAGCCCTTGAAAAAATGGGGTCATTTCAAGAAAAATACAAAACTTGTCAAAAACCCAAGCAACTTGGCTTGGTGCTTTGAATTGGTTACACAAGACCATGAAAAAAACTATTGGGGGGCATGGATGCCTACCATGGGCATGCCACCTGCTGGCAAAAGTTAGGGTCATTTCAAGAATGTCCAAAAAAACACCATGTCCCGCGTAGCGTGTCCGAGTAGGCATCTATGCCAGGTTCGAAAGAAAAGGATATTTAAAATCATAATTTATATATGTACTTAAAACTCTCGTTTTAAGTTTTTAACATAACTAATAAATACAAAATTATAGATTTGAAAACAACAAATGCTTTCTTAAAGCATAGGAAACATAATTTCAAATAATAATTTAAGGTAGTTACTTAAAACTGTTATTTTGGTATTTCAATTTTGTAAGAAAAGAAAATGAAATCTTAGGCATTGCCCAACTAAGCTAGGTCATCGCTCCCGTCGGCCGCATATTGTAATTTGTTCGTAATTAAAAAAATCTATTTTAAATAAATATTGATCCCAAGTTGAAAAATTATTCGGGAAAATTTACAACACTTTTTTGACATTGTGTGTTGTTCGCATTTCTGAAAAATCTTTTGGAATTTAAATTTGTATTCATGTTCAAATGTTTGTGTTCACAATTTTGTTCGTGCTTTTCCAAAAAACTATTCATGTTTTGAAATTCTGAACAATTTTATAAACACACGAATATTTCTGAAGTTACATTGCAATTTTCGAAAATGCAAATATTTTTAAATTTATGAACCAAATTTGGAAATAAAAAACGTTTTGAAATTTTGAACAGCATTTTGAAAGCGCGACCATTTTTTGAAAAAGAATTACGGAAAAAAACTATGGAAAAAAGAACCGGTTCACAAAGTGTTCCTAAAACCTATTTAAAATTCCTAACCCTTCGTTACTTAAAGCGTCTGGCTTTACGTTTTTCACTAAAACTATGAAAAAAACTATGGAAAAAAGGAACCGGTTCACAACAGTTTATGTTTTAGGTGGTCGCGGGTTCGATTCCCAGAGCGGGACTCGGTAGGTCCTCCCTAGATTGCCGTTGGTTGTGAACTCCATCTTGCAGGTTCCATCGCCTCCTAGTGGACCCGGATGCCACGTGCATATCCCTCCTCTAGCCAATCATTGCCGTGGTTGGTTGGGTCCGCCATGCAGCCCAGGATGTTTTACTTAGCCACCTAGAAGCCTCCACAGCGATTTAGAGCTCTAAGCCGTCGGATCACTGTTACGTACGTGCAGGATTGATCTTCTAATTAACTACCGCACGTTTCAAGCACCGTTTCATGGGCCGCTGCTCCGCAGAACGATCTACCGTTTCTATGGGTAATTGGGTCATAAGATCAAAGGCCTAGATCTAGCATCGTACACAGGCCAGGGCATCCAGGCGGAGCGACAGGGGGAAGGCCACAGTGCGGTGTTCACGCAATTAATGGCGTGGAAGGTGTGCCGTCGCCGCCCTTCCGATTTCTCCCCTTCCGGTTGTAGTGGTTGTCCGTTTCTGGTTGCCCACCTCCTCTCCCATGTTGGTGATGCTACTTTATGCTCCGTCTATTTGATCATCTTATTTTCGTGGTGGCAAAGACGACAGGAGGCGAAGCAATGGCGCAGCGGCCGTGGGCGTTGACGAGGAGTAGGAGGCGGCGGCTACCTCAACAGCGAAAGTGCGTAGGAGGTGCGCCTAAGCCACTGCTCGCCTACCTCCTCGCGGTTCTGTCTAACAAAGCTGCTTAGCTTAGGGAGACCCGTGGAGGAGGCAAGGTCTAGAAGAAGACATGAGAGCAATTAAGTGTCCACCACCGCAGACCTTGATTTAATTGAACAAGCGAGACTTCGTTCAGAATTGTTTTGTAGTATTCCGGCATGGTATGGTTTTTATGTTCTACTCCAGGTCTCTCCAGGTCTTGGCGATTTGTGTCGTGGACGCAAATGTTCACGTGGATTCAAGTTTAACTGCTCAGCTCCAAATTAAAGGACTCTCTAATTATTCTGGATATGTGATTAATTGCTAAGATAAAAAGAAACATTGATAGTCCATGATATTCGCTTGCCTTTGGTACACAAAATTTCCCCTGTTGCATGCCATTTCTTTATTATTAGCTCTCTGTTGGCTGTCTTACATGCTAATGTGATCTCTGAACTGTTTTCATGTCAATTTCTAATTGATGTGTGACATATATGGAGTTTTGCTTTGATTGATATAACAAAGAAACAATGGTGTAATATAGTTCTAGATAAATTGTATATAGGTTTGTAGCTGATACCAATTTCATTCGCGACATAAGAAATCTTTGCCTACTTTGATGCTGGGCGGGCCAAAGATCTGCCCTCAGGGGGGTGCATCCACTTCTTCCCCTCTTTAGGTTAGCTAGCTAGGGGAATTCGTCGCATTTGGCGTTCAGTTAGGACGGTTGTTTTCCCTTCTTTTTGGTAGGTCATAATTTACAAATTTAAGAATGGTGTTTCATTTTTTTATCTAAATAAAATATCGTAGGGGTCATATATATAACTTTTGTTATTATGTTTTCAACAGGCTTTGGCTATTTGCACACTTTCTCTTGGATTTACTTGAGCACTTTTCGTAGTTTCTATGAATTTATTTTGATACAAGTATCTGATATTTTTTTTATTATTTTGCTATGTATTTGATGATTTCTAAATTTATGTCATTATCATACATCTAGAGAAATATATTCTCTTTAGACTACCACGTCCTAGGGTTGCGACATGGAACATGGATTTGCTGATGTAGTGGGGCTACAGGAAAGAGGCTGTGGTGTACCATGGTGCACCATCATGCATGATATAATAAGCGGCTGCCGAGAAGGTTACAACCAGCCACCGACACACGGCCAGGGTTGTGACGCAGCACTGCATTCTCTGGTCTATGTTGTGTTCTCATGTCTTTTCTCCAATAACATTTTCTTTGCACTTCAATTTTCAAAAGAGAAAGAAAAATAAGGGTAAATTGTTGTATACTTTTGATATTTATTACACGATCTCTTCGACTCTTCGATGATTGCTAGCTGGGCATGTCCTCTTGTTCGCTCTAAAATTATACATCGTTTCAAGCTATTTACAAAATCTTATAAAAATAGTTTGATGTTCAAAATTATGAGTTTATGGCTGAAATTATGATCAAATGGGCCTAGGTTCTGTGAGATCTTACTAAACTCGAATTACTTGCACTGAATTACATCATTTGTTATGTGCTATTTGTGATTTCATTATTTGCTATGGCCATCTAAATATCTTATTATCAAGTTTTTTTTCATTTTCTTTTTAACATTTACGAGCGCGGCAACGCGCGCCATCATGTTCTAGTAAATCCAGGTTGTTTGTGCAGTTTAGCAACCCGCTCTGTGGCTACAGCTTCGTGATCGACTTGATGGAGGCCAGGCCAGTGGTTAATGGTCGATCCACCTGCTATTGAGCTGGCGCGGACGTGTACATCCAGAGGCAGATGCATCATCTGCAGAGAGGGAAGCGCCCCCTCGGAGCTCCATGAGCTAATGGCATGCTGACAGGATCAACCATGGTGCATGGTTTTGAAACTATTACCTCCAAGGTCAAGCGCGGCCCATCAGATGTGCTTGCTACTTCATGTATTTCTTCAGTGCTGGTTTCCGCATTGGGTAGATAGGCGGATGGCGCTCACTAATGTATAGAGAAGATATATCGACACCTTATCGGGAACAAAGGTAATTCACGTAGGGTGTACAAGGAACTTGAGCCAAAAATAGTATACCGAGGCCGAGTTCCTTGCATGTGTCCCAAACACAAGTTACTCATATCGGTGTCCCGTTGACATGTCAACTCTGGCGGTAGGTAGTGTAAACACTCTAGAATTTTGTGGCGGAAAGTAAAGGAGGTTTCAAAGAGTTGCAGCACATGGACAAAAAGGAGGAAGAAATTAATTGCTAGGTGTATTGCATAGATTAGTTGCTAGTCTATATGGGGAGATTTGGAAATTTTAATGATCTATTGTCTCGGTTATGTTTTTGGTAGTTTGCGAAGGTAATAAACAATTACTATATCAGTTCTCATGATATTTTTCATTTACACAGTAAATTTGTTGAAGGAAAGTATTTTTGGGAAAAGTGTCTTTCCCATTAACTTCGATAACTCGCGCTCGCCATGAATGTGGCCTTCTCCATCAAAAGGGTCCTCAATGACAGCTTGGATGTGCTATAGATATGGATATTCTAACCCCTGCGCGGAGAGATAGTAGCTGTGAACTCCATCTTCTAGCTCCACGGCCTCCTAGTCAACCAGGACACTGCATCAATGTCCCTCCTCTCCCCAATTGACGTCGTGCTCAGCTGCATCACCGTCATGCATCCCAGGGTGTTAACGATCATGGAGTAGGGGAGAGACCACAAAATATTTTGGCTGGTGGAGTAGGTTAGCAACACACTCTTCTGCTACTGCATCATATTTAACTTGATAGAGACCATGTCGGTGATCCATGGTGGCACAATAGGAGATGAAGACATCACGGACGTGTACATCCAGAGGCAGATCCTCAACATCGTTTGCAGACAAGGTAGCAACAGCTCAGAGCACTACGAGCCTCTCGCATGCAGGGAGGATCGGCTCTGACAAATGATTCTCAAACGAGTGCCACTAAGGCCGGGAGAGGCCCATCAGGTGGGCATGCTTCTCCACGTACTCTCCGGTGTCAGGGTCCGCATCTAGGACACTGGCCGATATCTGTCGCTCACATCAAGAGAAGATATCACTGGTGCAGCGACGTCATATGCAAACAGTTTTTACCCCCTTTCAGTGACATAGTTTTTAAACCAACACCTTGCCTATGTGGGCAATAAAGGGAGTCCATCGCACATGCTATCAAAAATTGTCCATGACAGGGGGGGGGTCCTTCGCACACAATTGGAATATATACACTGTGTGGAATGTGAAAGAGCATCACACACGGTTAGTTCACAAAAATGGTGTGCAATGTGCGACTTATTACTGACGATATAAAATGAAAAATTGTGTGTTATGTGAAGGTCATCACACACAATTTGAACCAGAAAAATGTATGTAATGTGCAGTAGATGATGTGTTTCCAACAGGTAGCTAACAAGACATGTTTCAGTCTTTATCATACAACTTAAATAAGTGAAGTTGTATTATTACACATCACACAAAACAACCTACACACAACTAGGAATCACATGTAACTGTGTCTTCAAGCTTCATCTCCTTCTTGTTCCTCGATGATATCATCTGTTCAACATCCTAAGGTTTCTTTTGCATCACATCCTCAAAAATAATCAAAATGACAAGGTAAAAAAAGTGCATCACTACGTTGCTATTTTATGTTAAAGGTAGAAATTAAATCATTGATACTAGAAGATCAATCACAAGTGAAGACATTTACATCTGTTTCTTGGAATTTCAAGTATCTACTAGTGCAGGCAGATGAACAAGACACTTGCATCTTAACACAAACGAGAAACTACATGGTTCCAGAGGAACATGGAAGATATCCCCTCTCGGTAGGATGTTATACATGAGCCTCATTGAGAACATATCTCCGTGCACAAAGTAAATATTAAGCATGAATACATATTGAACAGACAGATATACGAGTGTGACTATCTAACCTGAATAACAATTATTAAAACTACTTTGTTTTAATACCCAGTTAGTATTATTTCAAATTTGTTAATATTTTTTCGAATTCATGAAGATCTTAGGATTCTGGAATATTTTTTAATTCATTTTTTAATTAAAACAGTTATTAAAATTTGGAACATTTTATAAAATGAGGAAAGAAACAAAAGAAATAAAGAAATGAAAAAAGGAAACAAAACTAAAAATCACGCCAGCCTGATCCATGGCATAGGGACGAGGCCCGAGATGATGTATTTAGAAAGAGAACGACACCCACGCACGCCGCCATGGCTGGCTCCAAACGTGAAACTTTCACTCAAAAACTCACCAGCACCACCAGGAGGCGCCCCGCTCATCACCACAACAAGGGCAAACACATCCTCATTAGATTTGGGCACTATCGGAGCAGGCCAGAGCTTCCCGTCCCTACATCCCTTACCTCCTACACGACCAAGAAGTGAAGTCGTCACTCATGGAGCCTGACGGAAAGCCATCCGTGTAGGTGTAGCCCGCCATCTAGTGTCGCTGTCGTGAAATCCCCAGACAAACTCATCATCGACATCGTAACACGTAGTCGCCATCCTAACCAATCCATGACACACTGCCTTAACATGAGCCATGAGTGACCAGGGCACGCACGAGGAGCAACTAGCCTCGGTAGGGGGGGGGGGCAAGTCCAACCCCTGCACTAGTAGCCAACACACGCATGCGGCCATCTACCAGCCAGCACTACCGGGGGGGGCGACGGACATCAAATCTGGACAATCAAGATCCATATGGGGGAAACCCCCATCATATGCGGCACCTCCAACCACTAGGGGGGAGTCGTTACCCTAGGCCCCCAAGCACCCACCTCCTTCGGCTCCCCGCGACCTGCTCCACGACCGTCGCGGAAACCTACAACACCCGTCCACCACGCGCCTGCGGGAGAGGATCGTCACCGCCAACCCGGAGCCACCGGGCAGGCACTACCGCCGCCACGCCGCAACTTCCCCGCCTAGAAGCCATGTAGGAAGCCGCCAATCCCAGCCATAGCCACCCTGCAGCCCGTACCATCCACATGGTGAGATATAGACCTCGCTGTCCTGGGCACACACCAACCACCACCACTGCCACATTGCCCACTACACTAGCCGACGGCCATGGCGGAGCCATACGCCCGTGACCCTCGTTGCCCTCGGCCCATACATATACGACACACCGGCGCTAGATCCCTCTAGATCTGGTCGAGGACGGCCCGCACACAACCACCCGAGAAAAATGACGTCGCAGCCACCGCACCACACCTGAGCTCCAGCGCACCGCCGCGGCACCGCCAAACAAAGATGTCGCCACCCCGCACACCTGCCATCGCGTGGTTGGCCCCTGTGGCATCCCGCCGCTTCCACCTCCATGGTTGTGCCGCACGCCTGCCGTCACGCATTGCATTGTAGATGCACACATCATCACCATATTCAACAACAAGGCAAATAGAAACCAGATCATGCAATAATATCACAAAAGCTTGTGTTGTCGCATCACCACCAACATTACGTGGCGGAGCTTGCAGAATCAGAAAAGGTTCACCACAACCTATTTACCATACATAAGTCTTATTTATAACAACCACTTAACCTTTTTGGTGCTTGACACACGACTTGTCACCCACACAAACACGATTCTCTACCAGGGACTGGGTAAACCGAAGATGAAACACACACAACCTATATACTTTCACACCATCACTTATTCACCGTTGCGACAAATAACCGCACCGCATGGGACAATCATATGTTTTGCTCTCTGCATATAGAACCGTAAGGTTGGTAAGGAAGGCCGCACAAAATTCCAGGAAGAGGAGCTGAGGTCCAGTAACTCTCTGCATATCTAGCAGGTACTTGACATCCCTGGTCTTGTAATGCTGGAGAAAAAATAAATTAAAGTTATAACCAAATAGACATTATATACAATACCATGCCGGCGAATTGTATAAACGCTTCGTCAATCTTCTGAAATGAACATCTAGCAAATCAGCATATCGTTGCCATAGAAACGGCATTTGAATGCTCGATAATAAACGCTTTTTTTATAAATAAAGAGCAGCATTGCATGGAGACTTGACGCGATACCTTTCTGAAACCAGGGGCACAACTATGGCCATTGGTTTCTATTATATTTTCTTTGCAAATATTACATTTATATTATACCCATAAAAGAGACCATTTCACGGCAAAAGTATTGTTCTTAATTTTCCTATCATCCATCCAAAATCCTTATATATTAGAGGATAAAGGCTGAAAAGTTTGACTGTGCGGATATGATAGTCGCTTGAAATGTGAAATAGATGGGGTACCATTTTGGCTTGTTGTTCTGTGTTTAGTGGAGGCACTGCCAGGTAGCGAGGAAGGCGATTCTGAAACCATGGGTGGTCTCGAATTTCATGGATTGTGATTCTCTTCATGGGATCAACAATAAGCATTCTTGGGATCAAATCCTTTGCAAGATCAGATAAATGATTTGGAAGGATATAGAAACCTCCCTGGAACACCAAACAAGGGTGAGTCAAATCTCTAGAAAAAAATGAATTCTAAAGTCCAACTAATCTACATGAATTTGTTGATTTCAAGAAGAAAAAAAGGTAAACACTTGTCAGATCCAACTTAATCTACAAATGTTCTGTCACACCTTTATCTTATTGAGCAGTTTGGGAATGTTGTTATCATCGAATGGAACGGCACTACAAAGAAGAGCATAAAATATGACCCCACAGCTCCAAACATCAACCTCAGGTCCAGCGTACAATTCACCTGAGATAACCTATGCAGAAACACTCATTAAAGCTATTAACCCAGACGATGCGTGAGAAGAAGCATGAGGATTGAATTTGGAACATTTCCAGGCATTAGGTGGAGATTTCAAGTACCATAAAGAATGCGAGGAAATTAGTGGAATGTTCAACATATTTCTCCCTCAACCCCACATACTCAAAGATCTGGACCATGCGTTCAAAAGATTTGCAGCACATTGCAAATAACCTGGCAGATTCATTTATTAACTATAAAGGTGTCACACAATGCTCCACTCCTGCAAAAGTACGCCTGAAAGAGTGAAAGTACCAACAAAATCACTCTACTCGACACTCAAATCAATAGGGAAGAAGTATGGCAAGAATACATCATGATTTGGCTTCTCGAAAGCGAGGATGTCAAGACCCTGAATCAGTAAATGCACGTCAACTTCATGTTGACAGAGACCTAATGGGATGTATAAACCCAATTGATGGGAAACCTCCACCAACCCAGGTCATAGTGCACACAATGACTCGGACATCGGAATACCTAACTCAATCGATTGGAAATCGCGAGCAGTCATCATGCGAACGATATTTCAATCAGCTATATGTTGATATACAAATTTAGGAGAAACATATAATAACCAAAAGTCTACAATCGTCGACTTACATTTCTCAATTAGATTGCAGAAAACATTCAAATGATTCAGATCCAAATACCATGGCCATGGCAAAGTGTGAACAACACTCGGACTGAACTCAAGCAAAGTGTGAACAACACCTGCTAGATGATTCGATGAGCCTCATATTCCTGTAACTACCCTTTCTCAACAATGTAGCCCAATACCTCACCATTCTTGCAATATTTCATCACAACATATATATCCCTAGGTGTCTCAACCTAAACCCGGATGATAGGAGCGTGAATGAAGTCAATGAACAAACTCAATATCTTGATTTCTCTATTTGCTGGAACCAAGATATGAGAAAAAATAGAAGTAAAGTCTTAGATATTGAGTGTGAAGAAATTGGAGATGCAAATTCTACTAATTTGTAGCAAGAACACAAGGTGAACTTTATTCTTAACCAAAGCCGAATGTACTCTAACCTAATATACATTATCTTGACTAATTGATTAAGCGGGAATCAGGAACACACCCACATGTCTGGCCAGCACTCTGAAAGCAGATAACTTGAAATCGTGAACAAGCAAGTTAAATGTATCCTACACTATTGTACAAGGAGAAGGAGGCATACCTTTCTCTTCCATTTCCATAGTTTCCATTTTACTACGGTTTAGAATCTTTATAGCAACTTTGTGTCCTGTAAGCTTATGCTCTGCAATCATCACTTTTGCAAATGTGCCCCCACGTAATTTTTTGCCCAGATTGTAGCTCTTCAATGCTTCAGAACATCCACCTCCTCTGGTGTTCCCAACCGTTTTCACTATGCCAAAACAAGAGAAACAATATATGTGATTCCGTAAACAGTTTTATAGTTCAGACACAAGTTAATCGAAACTGACGAAACTTGAGTTATGCGGAATATACTGATCATGAATAACATGAAATACTTACAACATATCACTTCTTAGAGACCGGCCTTGAGTTTGAAATTAGTGGGCTGGTCATAACTGACCACTATGGGACATGACTGGCCAGGGAAAGTGTGGTTCAATTAAATGTCAACGAAATGGGTGAAGTTTCGTTATTAAATAGGGAGAGGCAAATCATATTCGCTTGCTAAAGTATGGTTCAGTGAGATGACCGGCAACCAAAAAGTACTATCTTGTACGGATTGAATATGATCATAATATATTACGATAAAAATGCTTGCATGCGCGGCACGAATGACTATAATCCTTTCCTTATATGCAATGTATCAAGTCTAACAAGGATGGTTGGGATAACATCCACTGATAATGCTCCCTCATACTTTGGATGCCCAACCATGGTGCGAAGACACATATGACACATACTAGAATCCTAGCTAGCGGGTAAACACGCAAAGTATTCGTAAAAAGGTTCACTTATTAATACCATGACTAGGCATATATATACATATATATATATATATGTGTGTGTGTGTGTGTGTGTGTGTGTGTGTGTGTGTGTGTGTGTGTGTGTGTGTGTGTGTGTGGTAAACATGGAAGAGACATATGAGAATGTAGTCATGCAACAATGAATGAACTAACACATGAATCTGCTACTAGTACTACTTAATAACTATTCACACAAGTATTACACGTATGGCGGTAACATCATCAGAATCAGAATCCCTCGATCGCTCTGTAGGATCTTTTGCTGAAAAGGGGTTTGCCCCCCTTTGTATTACAAAGAAACCAACACCGATCACATAGCAATTGCTGGTGCGAGTAGCACAACATGCCCAAAAGAAAAGGGAAAAAAAGAAGAAACAAATGACATCATCGGCAATTCGACAAAGCACACAAGACCTACCACCGTTGTGCCCTTCGGAATCGACCCACCACAGACCAAGGCTCCGATCCGCCGCATACCAGGCAACACCTCCAAGAAGGTATGCAACACCGACGACGCTGTTACATGGACTTGTCCTAGGGTTTCCCCGGCACGTGGGTGGGTGTGAGGGATGGATACCTCCGACACCCTCCAGGAAGGGAGGGCGGCACCCGCAGGGTCACCACATCGAAGCCAGAAGAGCCAGCAAGGGATTTCTCCCACACTCCAGACCCCACTACCCAACCGGGCCAGAACCAACCAGCCACCTCGCTTGCTAAGTGCGCACGTGTGAAGTGTCTGCCGCTCCCTCACATTAAGAAAAGATATATCGGCAGTTATTAGGAATGAACATAAGTTAGGTTGCATGTACAAGGAACTAGAGCCAAAAAAGTATACCGAGCTCAAGTCCCTTCCATGTGTCCCAAACACAAGTGCGTATATCGGTGTCGCATTGACATGTCAACTTTAAAAACATCATACTGTACACTACATTATAGGAGTTTGTGGTGGAAAGTGAGGAAGGTTTCAAAGAGTTGCATCGCAAGGACAAAAAGGAGGAAGAAAGTAATTGCTAGTTATATTGCATAGATATAGTTGCTATTTTATATCTGGTGATTTGGAAATTGTATTGATCTATTGTCTAAATGATGTGGTTGGTTTTTTGAGAAGGCAATAAAGTATTACTATATATGTTCTCGTTATATTTTTCCATTTAAATGATAAAGCTGTTTGAGGAAAGTATTGTTTTATGGAAGGTCTTGTTCCCATTAACTTTAGTAACTTCAGAATGTCCACCTCCTCTGGTGTTCCCGTCCATTTTCACTATGCCAAAACAAGAGATACAATATATGTGATTCAGTAAACAGTTTTATAGTTCAGCCACAAGTTGATCGAAACTGGCGAGACATGACTTGCGCTGAGTATACTGTTCATGAGTAACATGAAATATTTAAAGCCTGTCACTTCTTAGAGACCGGTATTGAGTGTAAAATGAGTGGGCTGGCCAGGGCAAGAGTGGTTCAATTAAAGGTCAACAATATGGGTGAAGTTTCCTTCTCAACTAGGGAGAGGAAAAGCATATTGGATCGCTGAAGTATGGTTCAGTGGGTAACCAACAAGTACTATCTTGTACAGATCGAGTAGAATCATAATATATTACCATAATCATACTTGCACATGCAACACGAATGACTGTAGTCATTTGCCCATATGCAATGTATCACGTCTGGTAAGGATGGTTGAGATAACAACCACTGATAATGCTCCTCGTAATTTGGATGCCCGGCTTTGGTACGAAGACACAGAGGACACGTACTAGCCAGGGCTAAATTGGTCCCGCAAAGAATCCTAGCCAGGGCCAAATCAGGCCCGCAAAGCCCCGTCGGCCACGCTGCAGCAGGGCAGCACCAGCGCCGCCATCATCCACCCGCCGATCGCCGCTCCCCACTATCGGCCCAATCGAACCCTTCGGGCCCACATCTGAGCCGAACGGGCATCGCTAGATCACGCCGCCACATCACCCTACCGCCAACAGCGACGCTGCCCCCCAGTAGATCGCCCACCACAACGCCAAAGAGCCCCGCCGCCACTTAGGAGCACCCCACGGCGCCGCACCGCCCCGTGCCTGAGTGACCTGAGAGGGGAATGGCCAGTGGCCATCCGGGCCAGGCCCGGTGCTGGACGCCAGCCATGGTGGCTAGGAGGGAGGGAAGGGGGAGGGCTCGACGAGGAGGCGTCGGGGGTGCGGCCGGTTGCTGGGGGGGATGCGGTCACGACTGAGATTCAATATAGTCCTGTAGGATGTTTTCTACCATATATAGAGTAAATTTGGAGAAAGTGAGATCGTTCGGCCAGTAATGAAGACTTTAAACTCGAAGCATGATGAGCTGAATGTTGGTCCGGGCGGATCTGCGGGAAAGATCCCCATTGGAGGGAAGAAGCAAGCAGGGCACCTAAATCTCCACAACCATAAGCAGAGCAGCACACAAACTGGACTAGTAAATTCCCCACTCGATCAAAAAATAAGAGCACACTCTCTACCAGGCCATGCAAGAAACGACGACGTAGAATCACTGTACTCCGGCGAGAATTGCAGAAAAGATGAGCTGGGCGATGATACATCTCCAACATATCTATAATTTCCGATTGTTTCATATTGTTATATTATCATTCTTGGATGTTTTACAATAATTTTATAGGAACTTTATATCATTTTTAGGAGTAACCTATTGAGATAGTGCCTAGTATCAGTTGCTAGTTTTTCCTTGTTTTTTACATCGCAGAAAATCAATACTAAACGGATTCCAAACACGGCAAAACTTTTTGGAGAATTTTTCTGGACCAGAAGGAACAACTTGGGCCAAAGAAATACCAGAGAGGTGCCCTGAGGGGGGCACAACCTACCTGGGTGCGCCTGTGAGCCTAGGCGCACCCTGGTGGGTTGTGCCCTCCTCGGTGGCCTCCCGCAGCGCCTCTTCGCCCGATAAATACCCAAATATTCCAAAAACCCTAGGGGAGTCGACGAAACACAATTACAGCCGGCGCAAGTTCCAGAACCACGAGATCCAATCTAGACACCATCACGGAGGGGTTCATTATCCTCATTGGTGCCTATCTGATGATGCATGAGTAGTTCATTGTAGACCTATGGTTTCGTAGGCAGTAGCTAGATGGCTTCCTCTCTCTCTCTATTGATTCTCAATACAATAGTCTCTTAGAGATCTATTTGATGTAACTCTTTTGCGGTGTTTTTTTTTGCGATCCGATGAACTTTGAATTTATGATTAGATCTATTTTATCCACGAAAGTTATTTGAGTTTTGATCTCTTATATGCATGATTATTTATAGCCTTGTATTTCTTCTTCTAAACTTTGGTTTAGTTAGGCCGACTAGATTGATTTTTCTTGCCATGGGAAGAGGTGCTTTGTGATGGGTTCAGTCGTGCGTTGTTCTTTCCGAGTGACATAAGGGCCAGCAAGACACGTATTGATCATTGCCATTAAGGATGACAAGATTGGGTCTATTCCTACATGAATAGATCTTGTCTACATCATGTCAGCATTCTTATTGCATTACTCTGTTTCTCCATGAACTTAATTCACTAGATGCATGCTGGATAGCGGTCGGTTTGTGGAGTAATAGTAGTAGATGCAGGCAGGAGACGGTCTACTAATCTTGGACGTGATGCCTATATACTGATCATTGCCTGGATATCATCATCATTATTTGAGGTTCTATCAGTTTCCCAACAGTAATTTGTTTACCACCGTGTGCTATTTCTTGAGAGAAGCCACTAGTGAAATCTACGGCCCCCGGGTCTATTCTTTATCAATTTTGCTTTCCGATCTATTATTTAGCTTTGAGATCTATTTTTATTTGCTTTTATTTTTAGATCTATTATTCCAAAAACCCAAGAATTCCTTGCTGCAGATTTGATTTGCATATTTTATTTGAGACCAATTTATCCAATCTATCACAATTTTATCCCGTCAACTTGACAATTTCCTACGATGTTACTAGTAAGAGGGATTGAAACCCCTCATAAGCTTTGGGTTGCAAGTATTTGTTCTTTGTGTGCAGGTACCGTTTATCTTGTGTTGCTTGGTTCGCCTACTGGATTGATACCTTGGTTTCATAACTGAGGGAAATACCTACCGTAGCTGTGCTGCACCATCCCTTCCTCTTTGGGGAAATACCGACGTAGTTCAAGCGACATCAAGCGATTTTCCTAGTTACCTGGAGTCCTGGCCAAATCCCGTGGATGGAGGTAGGCGACGAGACCGCCGACCCAGTGGAGCGGAGGTGGCCTCAAATTGAGAGAGCTTTTGGGGTTGATCGGCTGGTCGTTCTCCCTCCGACGGGGGCTTTAGGCATTATTAGGCGATAGAGAGCTTCTTATGCGGGGGAGGCATAACCGGGAAAAGGGAAAGGTGAGCGTCAGCATCAGCATCACGCTTGCCTAAGCGCGCACATGTGACGTGCCAGCCGCATGCTCTCATTAAGAAAAGATATATTGGCTGTTAAGTATGAACCGTACTAAGGGTCCCATCTTTGTACCGCGATAACACTATTAGTATGAGCGGAATTATTGCTAGACGGTTAAGTATGAACCGTACTAAGGGTCCCATCTTTGGAGGCATTTATGCTTCACGCTCGCTGCACATTTTAACATACCTATTAGGCTTCATGAGAAAGAAGAAAAATTGCTGCCTAGTGCTTATTTAGATTATAAGAGTATGCTAGCGCATGATTTTATTGTTAAAGGCAGGGAAGGAGAGCTCAAATATAAATTATTCTTTCATAAACATCATCCTGAAACTATTACCTTGCCTGCTCCTTCCTTGTTTAATTTTAAGGACCTTATCTCGTTACGTGGGCTGCCGTTCAAGCCTACCAGAATCCTGCACCAGCCCTAGAACCGGAACCGCAAGATGAGCCTCCACGACAGTCTGTTTATTCTTCAGATCCAGAGATGGCTGTCAGCCAATGGCAGTCAGAGTCTTCTTCATCACAGTACGACCCCAGCTATTCTTCGTCGCAGTACGACCCCAGCTACACCTACGGGTATCCGTCAGGCTATCTCTGGCAATAAACCAACTTAGGCCAAAAGCCTAAGCTTGGCGGAGTATGTATTTCCCACCGACATTACATCTATGTTCACAAACAATCATTGCTAGATGTCGGTGCTCATATTCTTTCACTGTACAACGATAAAGCTGGTTGAGGAAAGTATTGTTATATGAAAAGTGTTGTTTCCATTAACCTCAGTAACTTCAGAATGTCCACCTCCTCTGGTGTTCCCATCCATTTTCACTGTGCCAAAAAAAGAGAAACAATATATGTGATTCAGTAAACATTTTTATAGTTCAGACACAAGTTGATCGAAACTGGCGAAACACGAGTTACGCCGAATATACTAATCATGAATAACATGAAATATTTACAACATGTCACTTCTTAGAGACCGGCGTTGAGTGTGAAATGAGTGAGCTGGCCATAAATGACTGGCCAGGGCAGGTGTGGCTCAATTAAAGGTCAATGAAATGGGTGAAGCATATTAGATCGCTGAAGTATGGTTCAGTGGGCATCCAATAAGTAATATCTTGTACGGATCGAGTAGGATCATAATATATTACCATCAAAATGTTTGCACACGCAGCATGAATCACTATAGTCCTTTCCTCATGTGCAATGCATCAGGTCTGGTAAAGATGGTTGAGACAACAACCACTGATAATGCTCCCTCGTACTTTGGATGACGGGCCTTCGTGCGAAGACACATATGAAACATACTAGCCAGGGCTAAATCGGGGCCGCAAAGAATCCTAGTCAGGGCTAAATCGGGCCCGCAAAGCCTCATCGTCCACGCTGCAGCGGGGAAGCACCATCGCCGCCAGCATCTACCCATCGATCTCCACTCCCCAGACTTTCGGAATACATGTCTACGACCCTACCCGCCGTTGACCCACTCAAACCAAGACGGGAAAAGAAGGGCCCACATCTGGGCATAGCAGGCGCCACCAGATCGCGCTGCCGCATCACCCCACCGCCAACAGCGGCACCGCCCTCCTATAGATTGCCCGGCACAATGCCGAAGAGCCCCGCCGCCACCTAGAAGCACCCCACGGCACCGCACCGCCCCGCGCCAGCGCGACCCGAATGGGGAATGGCCAGCGGCTGCTAGGGCCAGGCCCGGCGCCGGACTCCAGCCATGGTGGCAAGGAGGGAGGGAAGGGGGAGGGATCAAGGAGGAGGCATTGGGGGTGCAGCCGATCGCTCGCGGGGGCGAAGCGGTCGCGATTGAGATTCAAGATAGTCCTATATAGGATGTTTTCTACCATACATAGTGTAAATTTGGATAAAGTGAGATCGATCGGCCTACCTATAAATCAATAATAAACCAACTAGATAACCAATCAGTCAGTAATCAAGACTTTCAACTCGGAGCATGATGAAGTGAATGTTTGTCCGGGCGGATCTGCGGCAAAGATCCCCGTTGAAGGGAACAAGCAAGTAGGGCACCTAAATCCCCACAACCATAAGCAGAGCAGCACACAAACTGGACTAATAAATTCCCCATTCGAATAAAAAATTTAAGAGCACGCACTCTCTACCAGGCCAATCAAACAATGACAATGCAGAATCACTAAACTCCGGTGAGAATTGCAGAATAGATGAGTTGGGCGATTGCCTTAATTACCCGGAGTCCTGGCCAAATCAAGTGGACAGAGGGAGGCGATGAAAGCGTCGACCTAGAGGAGCGGAGGCGGCCTCAAATTGAGAGAGCTTTTCAGGTTGATCGGCTGGTCGTTCTCCATCCGACGGGGGCTTTAGGCTTTATTAGACGACATAGAGCTGCTTAGGGGGGGGGGTGCGTAACCGGGGAAAGGGAAAGGTGAGTGTGAGCATCACCACCACACTAGCCTAACAGCGCACGTATGACGTGCCAGCCGCTCGCTCACATTAAGAAAAAGATATATTGGCATGTTATTAGGAATGAACATAAGTCAGGTTGCATGTACAAGGAACTAGAGCCAAAAAAGTATACCGAGGTCAAGTCACTGCCATGTGCCCAAAACACAAGTTGTGTATATTGGTGTTGCATTGACAAGTCAACTTTAACAACAGGTAGTGTACACACTATAGGATTTTGTGGTGGAAAGTGAGGAAGGTTTCAAAGAGTTGCATCACAAGGGCCAAAAAGGAGGAAGAAAGTAATTGCTAGCTATATTGCATAGATATAGTTGCGATTTTATATGTGGAGATTTGGAATTTTTATTGCTCTGTTGTCTAAATGATGTGGTTGGTAGTTTGAGAAGGTAATAAACTATCACTATATATATTCTCTTTATATTTTATCATTTACATGATAAAGCTGGTTGAGGAAAGTATTGTTTTATGAAAAGATTTTTTCCCATTAACTTCAGTAACTTTAGAATGTCCACCTCCTCTCATGTTCCCATCCATTTTCACTATGCCAAAACAAGAGAAACAATATATGTGATTCAATATACAGTTATATAGTTTAGACACAAGTTGATCGAAACAGGCAAAACACGAGTTATGTTGAATATACTGATCATGAATAACAAGGATATTTACAGTATGTCACTTTTTAGAGACCGGTGTTGAGTTTGAAATGAGTGGGCTGGCCATAAATGACTGGCTAGGGCAAGTCTGGTTCAATTAAAGGTCAACGAAATGGGTGAAGTTCCCTTCTCAACAAGGCAGAGGCAAAGCATATTCGATCACTGGACTATGGTTCAGTGGGCAACCAATAAGTACTATCTTGTATGGATCGAGTAGGATCATGATATATTACCATAAAAATGCTTGCACGTGCAACACGAATGACTATAGTCCTTTCCTCATATGCAATGTATCAGGTCTGGCAAGGACGGTTCAGATAACAACCACAGATAATGCTTCCCCATACTTTGGATGCCCGGCCTTGGTGCGAAGACATAGATGACACATACTAGCCAGGGCTAAATCGGGCCCGCAAAGAATCCTAGCCAGGGTTTAATCGGGCCTACAAAGCCCCGTCGGCCATGTTGCAGCAAGGAAGCACCAGCACTGCCAGCATCCACCCGCCGATCGCCGCTCCCCCGCCTTCCGAAAGGCACATCGACGATCCTCCCCGCCGTCGGCCCACTCAGACCCAGATGGGTCCTGAAGGGCCTAGATCTGGGTCGAGCAGGCGCCGCCAGATCGCGCCGCCGCAACTCCCCACCGCCAATGGTGGCGCCCCCCAATTAGATCGCCCGGCACAACGCCGAAGAGACCTATCGCCGCCTAGGAGCACCCCACAGTGCCGCGTCGCCTCGCGCCCGTGCAACCTGAGAGGGGAATGGCCAGCGGCCACCGGGCTAGGCCCAGCGCCGGATGCTAGCCATGATGGTAAGGAGGGAGGGAAGGGGGACGGCTCGAGGAGGTGGGGTCGGGGGCGCGGCCGGTTGCCCGTCCTGTAGTATGTTTTCTACCATATATAGAGTATATTGGGAGAAAGTGAGATCGACCGGCCGGCCTATCAATCGATAATAAACCAACTAGTTAACCGATCAGTTAGTAATCAAGACTTACAATTCGGAGCATGATGAGGTGAATGTCGGCAAATATCTCCATTAGAGGGAAGAAGCAAGCAGGGCACCTACATCACAATAACCATAAGCACATAACCACACAAACTGGACTAATAAATTCCCCACTCGAACAAAAAATTAGGAGCACGCACTCTCTACCAGGCCATGCAAGCAACGACGACGCAGAATCACTAAACTCCGGAGAGAACTGCAGCAAAGATGAGCTGGGAGATTGCATTAATTACCTGGAGTCCTAGCCAAATCGAGTGGACAGAGGGAGGCGACGAGAACGCCGGCCCAGTGGAGCGGAGGCGGCCTCGAATTGAGAGAGATTTAGGGGTCGATTGGCCAGTCGTTCTCCTTCCAACGGGGGCTTCAGGCTTTATTAGGCGACAGAGAGTTATGCGAGGGAGGTGTAACCGGCGAAAGGGAAAGGTGAGCGTGAGCATCACCATCGCACTCGCCTAAGTGCGCACGTGTGATTTGATGGCCGCTCGCTCACATTAAGAAGAGATATATTGGCATGTTATCAGGAATGAACATAAGTCAGGTTGCATGTACAAGGAACTAGAGCCAAAAAACATGGGCACTGCTAGGCGCCGGTGCGCCGGCCGAAATTTCGGCCGGTCGGCCCATAGCCACACGATGCGCGCGTCCCAGACCACACGATCCCACCCCGCCCCCCACGCGCGAGTCTCCTTCCACGCAACAGTTCCCCTAGGCCTCATGCTTCCTCTTCGTTCTCCCATGGGCTCCCGCTTGAAGCTCTGTGGCCGCCGCTGGCCGACTCGCCGGTCGCTCACCGGCTCGCGTCGCTACTCGCCGGGCCCACTCGCCGATTGGATTGTTGCAACAAAATCAATTGCTAAAAAATCTGGTCCCAGTTCCGCTTCAGGCCGTTCCAGCAAAATCAAAAGCTTATTGTAGCAAAATCAGTCAATGGTTCCAGCAAAAACACAAATGCAGCAAAAATCAAAGAAGTGCCTCGCCGCCGCACCTCATGAAGAAATTTGGTTCCAACAAAAAAACACTAGGTTCCAGCAAATTAAATCAACGTTATTGCTCGCCGAGCCCCCGTTGCAAATGGGGAGAAAGGCCGGTTCCACAGCCATTGAAGCTTTTTCCACCATTGAAGCTTTTTTCCTATGGTGGAAGCTTTTTCCTCATGCCACTTGAAGCTTTTCCTCCCGCCGGATGAAGCTTTTCCACAGCCGTAGCTTTTCTCTCGTCTCCGTCACAAATATGAAGCTTCGTCGCACGTCGAGCTGCATCGGCAGTAGCAATTCAGACTAACGCTTCCAGCAAAATGAAACACTGCTTCCAGCAAAAAAAGGTCTGTTGGTCGATCCTCGCAACTCTGAAGAAGCTGGTTCCAGCAAAACAACTTGATGCTTCCAACACACAAAAAACACTGCATCTAGCAAAAAAGGACATCTGAGATCGATAACACGCTATACCTTCCAGCAGAAAAAGCATTATTTCCAGCTCCGCCATTTGCAGGTTGCAACTTTTGCCTTGCCGGTTGCAACTCCCTCCCCGGCCGGTTCCAGCTCCGCCACTTGCTGGTTCCAGCCCTGCCGCTTGCCGGTTCCAGCTCCCCCGCTTGCCGGTTGTAGCTTTGCCCCAGCCGCTTGCAACTCCATTGCAGCTGGGTCCAGCTCCACCGCTCGCCGGTTGCGCACGGGAGGTACGCCATCACCGGCGTGGGTACCCTTCCCCGTCGCAGCACCGTTGGCGCACAGCAACGCCTGCAACTCCCCTGCTGAATCGTCTCCTCCTTCCTCAGGCGATCTGTGCGAGCGCGGAGCACCCCGCCACGGTTGCCTCTCACGTGGGTGAAACGACATAGCGCGTGGTGGCCCTCCCCAGCGATTTGCCTTAGCGAGGGTAGACGGCGGCCATGGCCACTCGCCGATCTGGAGCAGAGGGGAGGGGGTCGGCTGGTCGTGCTCTGGAAGAGAAAGGGGAGAACGAGAAAAGAAATCGGAGGGGATAAGATTTCTCACCAGCGGTGGGTGGTCCCACTCACCTGCACGCGTGTGCGCTGCTGGGTAGATGATGTGGCGTTCGACCGGCCGAGCGTTCGGCCGGCGCACCGAACGCAAACGTTTCCCAAAAAAGAATAACGAGGTCAAGTCCCTTCCATGTGTCCCAAACACAAGTTGCATATATCGATGTCGCATTGAAATGTCAACTTTAACAACATGTAGTCTACACACAATAGGATTTTGTGGTGGAAAGTGAGGAAGGTTTCAAAGAGTCGCATCACAAGGTAAAAAAGGAGGAACAAAGTAATTGCTAGTCATATTGCATAGATATAATAGCTATTTTATATGTGAAGTTTTGGAAATTCTATTGATCTATTGTCTAAATGATGTGGTTGGTAGTTTGAGAAGGTAATAAACTATTACTATACTTGTTCTTGTTATATTTTATCATGTACACGACAAAGCTAGTTGAGGAAAGTATTGTTTTATGAAAAGTGTTTTTTCCATTAACTTCAGTAACTTTGGAATGTCCACCTCATCAGCCAAAACAAGAGAAACAATATATGTGATTCACTAAACAATTTTATAGTTCAGGCACAAGTTGATCGAAACTAACGAAACATGAGCTACGCTCAATATACTGATCATGAATAACATGAAATATTTACAGCATGTCACTTCTTAGAGACCGGCGTTGAGTGTGAAATGAGTGGGCTGGCCATAAATAACTGGCCAGGGCTTGTGTAGTTAAATTAAAGGTCAACGAAATGGGTGAGTTTCCTTCTCTACCAGGGAGAGACAAAGCATTTTCGATCGCTGAGGTATGGTTCAGTGGGCAACCAACAAGTACTACCTTGTACGGATCGAGTAAGGTCATAATATATTACCATAAATATGTTTGCACACGCAGCAGGAATAACTATAGTCCTTTCCTCATATGCAATGTATCAGGTTTGGCAAGGATGGTCGAGATAACAACCACTAATAATGCTCCCTCATACTTTGGATGCCCGGCCTTGGTGCGAAGACACAGATGACACATACTAGCCAGGGCTAAATCGGGCCCTCAAAGAATCCTAGCCAGCGCTAAATTGGGCCCGCAAAGCCCCGTCGGCCATGCTGCAGCAGGGCAGCACCTGCGTCGCCAGCATCCACCCGCCGATCACCGCTCCCCCGCCTTCCGAAAGCCACGTCGATGTCCCTCCCTGCCGCCGGCCGACTCAGACCCATATGGGCCCCAAAGGGCACATATCTGGGCCGAGCTTGCTCTGCAAGATTGCGCCGCCGCATCACCACACCACCAACGGCAGTGCCGCCCCCTAGCCCGCCACAACGCCGAAGATCCCCGCCGCCGCGTTAGAGCACCCGGCGGCGCCGCACCGCCCAGCGCCAGAGCGACCGCAGAGGTGAATGTCCTGCCGCCGCCTGGGCCAAGCTCGGTGCCGGACGCCAGCAACAGTTGAAAGGAGGGATGGAAGGGGGAGGGCTCGAGGAGGATGCATTGGGGGCACGGTCGGTTTCCCGCGGGGGGGGGGGGGTACGCGGTCGCGACTGAGATTCAAGACAGGCCTGTAGGATGTTTTCTACCATATAGAGTAAATTTGGAGAAAGTGAGATTGATTGGTCGGCCTATCAATCAATAATAAACCAACTAGTTAATCGACTAGTCACTAATTCTGCCTCGCCTTTAAAATGCTTGCCTTTCTTTCGACATTGATGGTTGGTCGGAAGAAAGCGACGATGCCCTAGGCACACATTCTTCTTGCATTTGTCTAGGTATATACTTTCGGTGTCAGCTAAGCAGTGCGTGCATGCGTGGTATCCCTTATTTGTTTGTCCTGAAAGGTTACTGAGAGCAGGCCAATCGTTGATGGTTACAAACAGCAACACATGCAGGTTAAATTCCTCTTGTTTGTGCTCATCCCACACGCATACATCGTTTCCATTCCACGGTTGTAAAAGTTCTTCAACTAATGGCCTTAAGTACACATCAATGTCGTTGCCGGGTTGCTTAGGGCCTTGGATGAGAACTAGCATCATAATGAACTTCCACTTCATGCACATCCAAGGAGGAAGGTTATAGATACATAGAGTCACGGGCCAGGTGCTGTGATTGCTGCTCTGCTCCCCGAAAGGATTAATGCCATCCGCGCTTGAACCAAACCATACGTTCCTTGGGTCACCTTCAAACTCAGCCCGGTACTTTCTCTCAATTTTTCTCCACTGGGACCTGTCAGCGAGTGCTCTCAACTTCCCGTCTATCTTACGGTCCTCTCTGTGCCATCAAATCAACTTGGCATGCTCTTCGTTTCGGAACAGACGTTTCAACCGTGGTATGATAGGAGCATACCACATCACCTTGCCAGGAACCCTCTTCCCGGGGGGCTCGCCGTCAACATCACCAGGGACATCTCGTATGATCTTATACCATAATGCACCGCATAACGGGCATACGTTCAAATTCTCGTACGCACCGTGGTAGAGGATGTAGTCATTAGGGAATGCATGTATCTTTTGCACCTTCGATCCTAGAGGGCATACGGCCTTCTTTGTTGCGTACGTATTGTCAGGCAATTCGTTATGTTTGGAAGCTTATTCTTTAATATTTTCAGTAGCTTCTCAAATCCTTTGTCAGGCACAACAATCTCTGCCTTCCACTGCAACAATTTCAGTACGGTACCAAGCTTTGTGTTGCCATCTTCGCACTTGGGGTACAACCCTTTTTTGGAATCCTCCAACATGCGATCGAACTTCAGCTTCTCCTTTTGACTTTCGCACTCTCTCCTTGCATCAACAATGACCCGGCGGAGATCATCATCGGGCACATCGTCTGGTTCCTCTTGATCTTCAGCAGCTTCCCCCGTTGCAGCATCACCGTATTTAGGGGGCACATAGTTGTCATAGTCCTCTTCTTCTTCGTTGTCTTCCATCATAACCCCTATTTCTCTGTGCTTGGTCCAAACATTATAGTGTGGCATGAAACCCTTATAAAGCAAGTGACTGTGAAGGATTTTCCGGTCAGAGTAAGACTTCGTATTCCCACATATAGGGCATGGACAATACATAAAACCATTCTCTTGTTTGACTCAGCCACTTCTAGAAAATTATGCACGCCCTTAACGTACTTGGAGGTGTGTCTGTCACCGTACATCCATTGTCGGTTCATCTGCGTGCATCATATACAGTTAAGTGGGTCAAAAACCATTACAGAACATCATGGATAGATAAGTGACCAAATTAATAGAAGTTCATCATCACATTAAAACCAAAGTACATACATAGTTCTCATTGAACAACATATAGCTCTCCAGAGCATCTAATTAAACCATACATTGAAACTATGTAAAACATTTCAATGCAACAACAAATGCGATCATAATCGCAACCAAGGTAACAATTGATCCAACGGCATAATGATACCAAGCCTCGGTATGAATGGCATATTTTCCAATCTTCAAAGGCATTGCATCCGTCTTGATCTTGTGATCATCGAGGACATCCGCAACATGCAACTCCAATATCATCTTCTCGTCCTCAATTTTTTGATTTTTTCCTTCAAGTAATTGCTTTCTTCTTCAACTAAATTTAACCTCTCGACAATAGGGTCAGTTGGAATTTCCGATTCACATACCTCCTATATAAATAAAATCTATGTCATGTTGGTCGGCATAATTGTCATAAACAATAAATGAACCAAATAGTTATAAAAGATAATATATACCACATCCGAGTCATAGACAGGATGAGGGCCAACGGGGGCGGATACCAAAACCTTCGCACTATATAATAACAAGCAATAATATAAGTAAGAAAATTAGAAAAATATCTATCTAATCAGACAAGTAAGAATTTTTTCTTTCAGAAAGATAAGAACAGGAGGCTCACCACGGTGGTGCCGGCGACGAGATCGGCGCGGGCGATCGACGGCGGTGAAGACGGGGATGGGACGTGATGGACCGCTAAACCTCGACCAATCTCGAGGAAAATGGAGTTTGGTGGTCGAGCTTCGAGAGGAGAAAGCTTAACTAGTGTGGCTCGGGCATTTCAGCGAACACCTCATGTGCATAGGAGGAGAGCTAGAGCACCACAAAGCTCTCCCCTCGCCGGCCAGAAAAACAGAGCAGTGTGGAGTGCTCTACTCGCCGGCGATGGGGTATATATAGGCACCTCATTGGTCCCGGTTCATGGCTGGAACCGGGACTAAAGGCCCCCCTTCTGTCCCGGTTCCAGCCACGAACCAGGACCAATGAATGTAGGCCAGGAGCGAGGACCATTGGTCCCGGTTCGTGCTTGGAACCGGGACAAATGGGTTCAGACTAACCGGGACCAAAGCCCCACGAGGCCCGACCGGCCCGGGACGTTTGCCCCCCATGGGTCCCGATTCGTGACTGAACGGGGACTAATGGGTTGGCCAGGCCCGAACCAAAGCCCTATTTTCTACTAGTGGGTGATAGTGAAGATGTTGATGAAGATTGACCCTCCCTTGAGGAGAGGATCATTGGTGATGACGATGGCATCGATTTCCCCCTCCCGGAGGGAAGTTTCCCCGACAGAACAGCTCCGCTTGAGCCCTAGATTGCTTCTACCTAGGTTCCGCCTCGAGGCGGCGGCGCTTCATCCCAAGAGCTCTCTCCTATTTTTTCTCCATGTCAAAAGACATCATATAGCAGAAGAGGGGGACCGGAGACCTACCAGGGGGCCACAAGCTCTGGGGGTAGGGCGCGCCCCCCTTGCATGAGGCCACCTGGTCGGTCCCCCTCTGGTATTTCTTCGCCCATTATGTTTTATACATTTCAAAATAATTCTCCATTAATTTCCAGGACATTTGGAGTTGTGTAGAATAGGTCTCTCAGATTTGCTCCTTTCCGGTCCAGAATTCCAGCTGTTGGCATTCTCCCACTTCGTGTAAATTTTGTAAAATAATCGAGGAAAGGCATAAGTATTGAACCATAATGTGTAATAACAGCCCATAATGCAATAAAAATCAATATAAAAGCATGATGCAAAATGGACGTATAATTTATTCAAGGCCAGTATGTTGATTGCATGAGGAACATTTCCAGGCATTAGGTGGAGATTTCAAGTACCATAAAGAATGCCAGGAAATTAGTGGAATGTTCAACACATTTAAATCCACATGCTCAAAGATCCGGACCATGCGTTCAGAAGATTTTTAGCACATTGCAAATAACCTGCCAGATTCATTTGTTAACTATAAACGTGTCAAAAGAATGCTGCACTCCTGCAAAAGTATGCCTAAAAGAGAGAAGGTACCAAAAAGTTACTCCACTCGCCATTCAATGCAACCTGGGGAGAAGTATAACAAAAATACATCCGGATTCGGCTTCTTGGAAGTGAGGATATCAAGAGCTTTGAATCATTCAATGCAAGTCAACTTCATGTTGAGAAACACCAAATGGGTTGTGTAAACCCAATGGATGGGCAATCTCTGCCAATACAGGTCATAATGCACACAATGACTCGGAAATCGGAATACCTAACTCAACCGATTGGGAATCATGAGCAGTCGTCATGCAAATGATATTTAAATCAGCTATATGTTGATATAAAAATTTAGGAGAAACATATAACCAGAAGTGTACAATCGTCGACATAGATTTCTCAATTAGATTCCACAAAACTTTGGAATGATTCAGATCCAAATACCATGGCTATGGAAAAGTGTGAATAACACTGGGACTAAACTCAAGCAAAGTGTGAACAACGCCTGCTAGAAGATTCGACGAGCCTCATATTCCTGTAACAGCCCTTTCTCAACAATGTAGTCCAATAGCTCACCATTCTTGAAATATTCCATCACGACAAATACATCCCTAGGTGTCTCCACCTCATAAACCCGGATGATAGGATGGTGAATGAAGTCAATGAACAACACCAATATCTTGATTTCTCTATTTGCTGGAAATAAGATATGAGAAAACAATAGAAGTAAAGTGTTAGAGATTGAGTCTATGAAGAAATTGGAGATGTAAATTCTACTAACTCATAGAAACGACACAAGGTGAACTTTCTTCTTAACCAAAGACGAATGTATTCTAACCTAATATACATTATCTCGACTAATTGATTAATCGGAAATCGGGAACACACCCACAAGTCTGACCAGCAGCCTGAAAGCAGATAACTTGAAATTCTTAGCAAGCAAGTTAAATGTATCCTACACTATTGTGCAAGGAGAAGGAGGCATACCTTTCTGTTCCATTTCAATAGTTTTATTTTATGACGGGTCAAAATATTTATAGCAACTTTGTGTCATGTAAGCTTATGCTCTGCAATCATCACTTTTCCAAATGTGCCTACATCTAGTGTTTTGCCCAGATTGTAGCTCTTCAATGCTTCAAAATGTCCACCCCCTCTGGTGTTCCCATCCGTTTTCACTATGCCCAAAAAACGGAGATACTATATGTAATTTAGTAAACAGATTTATAGTTCAGACACAAGTTGATCGAAACTGGTGAAACATGACTTACACTGGATATCCGTCATGAATAACATGAAATGTTTACAGCATGTCACTTCTCAAATACCGGCCTTGAGGGTGAAATGAGTGGGCTGGGCATAAATGACCACTATGGGACATCACAGGCGAGGGCAAGTGTGGTTCAATTAGAGGTCAACGAAATGTAGTTCCCTTCTCAAATAGGGAGTGGCATAGCATATTCAATTGCTGAAGTTTGGTTCGGTGAGATGATCGGCAATCAACATCTACTATCTTGTACGGATCGAGTAGGATCATAATATATTACCATAAAAATGCACACAGCACAAATCACTATAGGCCTTTTCAGATATGTAATGTATCAGGTCTGGCAACAATGGTTGGGATGACAACCACCGATAATTCTAGCTCCTACATTGGATGCCCGGCCCTGGTGCGAAGACACATATGACACATAAAGTTCTAGGTAATGGGTTAACACTAAAGGTATTCTTGAAAAGGTTCACAGATTCATACGGGGATCTGTAGAAAAGATCTCCATTGGAGGGAAGAAACAAGAAGGGAGGGCACCCAAAAAAATCCCCACAACCCCAAGTAGAGCAGCACACAAACTGGACTCATAAATTTCTCACTCGAGCCAAATATAGAATGGACAAGCAGCACTCCCGCATAACTAAAATTTAAGAGCACGCGCGAACCGACCCAGCTCTCTACCAGGCCACGCAAGCAACAACGACGCAGAAATGCTAAACTCCGGCATGAATTGCAGGATGAATGAGCAGTGTTATTGCCTTAATTACCTGACCAAATCCCGTGGTTGATCAACCGCCCGGACACAGGTTTTGGGGGTGCTCTACCTTCGGCGGTGGGAGGTAAGGTGTGCTTTAGGCTTTAGATGAGATAGAGCTGCTTAGATGGGGGCGGCGTAACCGGGGAAAGAGAAAGGCGAGCATTAGTGTCAGCATTGCGCTTACCTAAGTGAGCATGTTGTTTTCCTCTTTCTCCTCTGTCATTTCCCGTCCCCCGCCCATTTTTCTCTCCTTCCTTTTGCAATGCTTTGCATGTGTCGATCGATTCCTCCGTCCGTTGCTGGTTCATTTGGACGGTATAGGAATAGGATAGATAGCACGCTGTTTGGTTGCCAGTAACGAGGCGCCAATGCAAAGTATGCATGTCGTGCGGCCGGCATTGGAGGTGGGTGGGATTAACTGGAACGCCGTTGTTTCGTGCGTGAAGAGGGCGTGGCTATACTGGGTGCATGAGCATGTTGGACAGTTTTCTCAGAATTTGTTTTGTTATTTCATAGTAACACAATGCCAACTAAAAAATCAGCAAAAAAACTCAAAAAAATCACAACCTCTGCACCGTTCACGATCTTGATGGCTACTTATTAATTTTCTAGTGTCACACCTAGAATGGGAAACGTTTCCCTATGATCAACGGTAAAAACTTCAGTGTGTCGCATCACACCACATTATACCTACCAATGCCAGGGCACCAAATGTCCTTGCGGACCCATGCACATCCCTTCTTTCTCACCTTTGGTTTCCATTCCGTCTCCAGGGGCGGATTAAAGGGGAATGGGAAACGCTTCCCTTCAACCGACCGGCCAAAACCTCAGCGTGTCGTGTCACGTGACATTATACCTACCAATGCCAGGGCGCCATATTTCCTTGCGGGCCCACACACGTCCCTTCTTTCTCTCCTTCCATTTCCATTCTGTTGCCGCGGATGGATTCAAAGGTAATGGTACACATTTCTCTATGACAGACCGACCAAAACTTTAGTTTGCCACGTCACGCCACGTTGTACTTACCAATGCCAGGGTGCCCGTACAGCGTGTCCATGTGCATCCTCTCGTCAATTGACCCTGTCCACAGCTAGATCACCGCCACGTATCCCATGGTGTTCACGATCATGGAGCAGGGGAGATACCACAAAAATTCATGGTTGGTGGAGTAGTTTAGAAAAACACTCTTCTACTATGGTGGCATGTTCAACTAGATGCAGGCTACGTCGGTGATCCATGCTAGCACAACAGGAAACGGAGCTAGAGCGAACGCGGACATCCAGAGGCAGATCTTCGACGTCATGTGTCGATAACGTAGCACCAGCTCGGAGCACCGCATGATGCTCGCATGCATGCAGCGTCAGCTCTGGCGCATGATTATCAAACATGTGCCACTAAGGCTAAAAGAGGCCCATCAGGTGGGCAAGCTACTCTATGTATTCTCTGGTGCAAGGTCTCACATCTAGGAGACCGGCTGATGCCTCCCACTCACATAATTAGAGGATATATAGACAACATATCGTGCAAAAGGTAAGTCGGGTTGGGTGAACATGGAACTTGAGCCAAGAGTAGTATACCTTGGCCAAGTGCCATCCATGTATCCCAAACTCAAGTAAAGTTTACCTGTGTTTCATTGACATATCGACTCCAGTGGCAGGTAGTGTATTCGGAAGGCTCTTGCTAAACTTTGTACCAAAAAGCGAATTATCCTATCTAGGACTCCGTTCCAGAACAACTTTGCAGAACTTCGTACCATCATGCGCCTGTTACTTTCGCCTAATGATGAAGACATGGTCTTGTTGAATCCTTTGACACTAGACAAACGTGACATGAGGTGGTCGAGGGTCGAGAAATAGGGTAGAGGGTCGTGGATCGTCCAAGTGGTCGAAGGTCGAGGATCGCCAAGGGGTCGAGAGGTTGCCTAGTGGCAAAGTATTGAAGAAATCCATGGCTTCATCATTAGCCGGAAGTAACCGGGCATGATGGTACGAAGTTGTGCAAAGTTATTCTGGAACGGAGTCCCAGATAGGATAATTCGCTTTTTTGTACGAATTTCAGCAAAGGCCTTCCAAATAGTGATATTCGGAAGGCTCTTGCTGAACTTTGTACCAAAAAGCGAATTATCCTATCTGGGACTCCGTTCCAGAACAACTTTGCATAACTTCATACCATCATGCACCTGTTACTTTCGCCTAATGATGAAGACATGGTTTTGTTGAATCCTTTGACACTAGACAAACGTGACATGAGGGGGTCGATGATCGTGAAATATGGTAGAGGGTCGTGGATCGTCCGAGCGGTCGAGGTTCGAGGATCACCGAGGGGTCGAGAGGTTGCCTAGTGTCAAAGTATTGAAGAAATCCATGGCTTCATCATTAGATGGAAGTAACCTGGGCATGATGGTACAAAGTTGTGCAAAGTTATTCTGGAACGGAGTCCCGGATAGGTTAATTCTTCTTTTTGTATGAATTGCACAAAGGCCTTCCAAATAGCGATATTCGGAAGGCTCTTGCTAAACTTTGTACGAAAAAGCGAATTATCCTATCTCGGACTTCGTTCTAGAACAACTTCGCAGAACTTCGTACCATCATGTGCCTATTACTTTCGCCTAATGATGAAGACATGGTTTTGTTGAATCCTTTGACACAAGACAAATGTGACATGAGGGGGTTGAGGGTCGGGAAATAGGGTAGAGGGTCGTTGATGGTCCGAGCGGTCGAGGGTCAAGGATCGCCGATGGGTCGAGGGTCGAGATTTATCAAGAATGCCCCCATTATGGATGTGCACAAGTTGATCCAAACCCTAGAAGCGTTGCCGAGGCCACCCAAATTTACCAAGTTAACAGAGTGTTGTCGTCAAAGCCACCTCGAACCCTAGAACCGTTGCCGAGGCCACCCTAAACCCTAGAGAAGCGTCTAGGCCACTAATATGATTCCTTTTTGTGATTAGCCAGCTAGATCTATGTTTGCCACTAATATATCCATCTGTCATGTTTGTGTAATATTTGCCATGTTGTAATATTTGTAGAAACTATGGAGCACGGCCGAGACGAGGAAGCAGAACAGGTGTTGGGGGACATAATCGCAGCCGGAGGTGATGTCATGTCATATCTCAATGACACCGATGGTCTGGAAGGAGAGGGTGAAGTAGGCTACGGTTATCGAACAATGGAGGAGGAAGGACATGATATGATGGCTCTGGTGACCGAATGCTGGTGGAAGAAGGAGACCATGATGACGTCTCCGGTGACCGAACAGAGTCCGTCAAGGTATATATATTAATTAAGCCTATGCTGACTAGCTAATTGATGCATTCATTGTTTTGGTATGTACACATATTAACTCTCGTCTTTCTTCTTTTCTAGACCACCGGATCGAGCAAAACTTCGGTAACGAGACGAGACCTGAAGAAGAAGTTGCACTAGGATGAAAGGTTCACGATCACAGCAATCACGCGCGATGGCCAACCGATTGAACCCACTCGGACCAAGGAAGCATTTTCTGCTCAGTGCGGGGTTCTTGTTAGGGACATGATGCTGATCAGCATCCACCAATGGTATAAGCCTAAGAACAAAGACATTGAGGTGTCTTATGTCAACGATAGGCAGAAAGATGATCTTTGGACCGCGCTGAAGGAAAATTTCACCCTACCGCCAAAGGAGGATCCGGAGAAGCCAGTTATAGAGCCATTGGTCAAGGCTCATGCTCTTAAAAAGATGGCAGATCTGTTCAGGAGGTGGAAGAATGAGTTGAAAACATCGTTTGTTGACAAAGAAAAGACTCCAGAATTCACAGGCCGATCTGAGAAGATCAAAGATCACTGGGATGCATTTGTGGCCCACAAGACATCGGAGAAGAGCAAGAAGATGTCAGCGACAAACAAGAAAAATGCTGCAAACAAGGAGCTTCACCATCACACAGGGTCAGGTGGCTACCTCAAATCCCGACCGTCGTGGGATAAGGCTGAGAATGACCTGCTTCATAAAGGGGTTGAACCAGAGACATTTGACTGGCCAGACCATTCAAGGACTTGGTTCTTCGGGATTGGGGGAACCTTTTACCCTGAAATAGGGAAGTGTCGTTGGACGAACCATCAACTGAATATACCCGTCAAGAATCTTTAGGACTATATCGCCGCAGAGAAGGAAGGGACGTTCATTCCCTACAGAGAGAATGACGAGCTCACACTGGCCCTCGGAAATCCTGAGCACCCTCTACGGACACGAGGCACGCCAGGCTCCGTTTTGTGGAAGGCTGGGTTTCCCGATGCAGGCGGTTACAAAGGCCGGGGGAGGTAGAGGAAAGTGGAGCAGACCGAACTGCAGAAGTTGCACGCAAGGGTACAAGCGCTAGAGGAACGAGAAGCAGTTCACAGCCAGCTACCTGCCGAAGCTACCCCGCCATCTCAGCGGAGAAAAAGCGTGGCTTCCACCGAGCTGCTTCAGGAGCCTATCTTCACGGCTCCTGCTAGCTACCGCGTGGATGCTATCACAGGGTCTCAACGCTGCCACCTTATGACGCAATGGCAGAACTTCAAAGTCAAGGCGGTTGTCGGCTCTGTTGCACCTCCTGAACCCGGCGCAACTTTTCACTACCGTCCAATTCTAGAAGGATATGCTGCTGTGATGGTCCATGAAATAACGGATGGATTTAAGGTGCTCGAGCTTGACCACCCTACCGGTGAAGGGGAGACTCGGCTGGGTTGTGCTCTGAAGACTCGATCTCTATGGCGGAAGGATCTCATCAACCTTCCGAACTGGACGCCTCCCGCCTCCTCCTCCTCCTCCGGCGATTCAGGGCACTCCGCCTCCTCCCCAGCCTCCTCCTCCTGTGAGTGATCAGGGCACTCCACCTCCTTCTCTGGCACGTGGCGGCGCTCCGCCTCCTTCTCCGCCTACGCCGGCGCGCCCGAGCAGCCCACCTCCTTCTCCGCCTCGCCAGCAAGGTAGGAAGAGAGTTGTCGCCGCTTCGGCTGCTCCGACGCATCATACTCCTTCTCCGCCTCATAAGCACGGAAAGAAGACAGCTGCAGCCGCTCCGTCTGCTCTGGCGTCTAGCAGTACAGCTAGAGGCAGGAGGCAGTATAGATTCGTTCCATCTCTAAAGCATCTAGAAAAGTTACCATACGAGATGACCGAGAAGGAAAACGCGGAGCCCAAGTGAGGGAGTTCTTTGAAATGCAAAGACCTAAGAATCATCCACCTCCGGAGGAGAAGATAGATCCGGTGAAAGCATAGCGCACCATGAATGCCCTCAAGAAACCACCACCGTCTCCGCTCAAAAACAACTATGAGCGCATTATTGAAAGGTCAGATATCGAAGCGGAGCGGTCGGGAAGTACTATCAGTGATCGAAGGTTAGCAGAACAACGAGCTGGGAAAAACATTGCCCAGCTAGGCGAACAGGCGAACCAATCGTGCCCCCCGCTGAAGGTGTCTACCGATATTGTCGCTAATCATCCGGATATTTTGCCCGGTACCAATCTTGGAGATTACCTGCACATTATGATACAATGGAGGTGGATGAACACAAATACCATTACGGGAAGCCTCTCGTCATTATGGAACTCGTCTAATAACGATGATGCAAAGATTCCATGATTGGTACATGAAAACCTACAGAGATTCTGGGGGGAAGGATACTTTGACGCTGAGAGTTAAAGAGGAGCATGATCTCGTTGGAATTGAACTGTTGACTGTTCCATTTGAGGAGTTCTTCCAATTTTTCAATCAAAAGGCCCTCGATAAATTAACGGCCACTTGCTACTGTCTGTAAGTACTACTTCTGTCATTAAGTCTCTATATATAGCTCATCTCTTTCATTGCATGTATATATAATTATCCTCACTATATTATGCAGATTGAAGATCTCGAATGCAGAAAAGAAGAAATCTATGATATTGCGTTCATTAACACAAATCTCATAGATGAATTTACGGTTAAATTTCATGCCAAAGACACTGAGGCCAACTTGCTCAAATCGTTGCTAATAAAGATAAAATACTCTTTCCTTACAACTTCAAGTGAGTGTTACTGTCTTGCGCATATTCGGTTTCCATTATTACTCGAGGTTGTAGTAATGTAATTGATGAGTTATGCATGCGTGCGCAGGTTCCAATATATTCTCCTAGAGATTAAGTTTGAGTAGGGACTAGTAACCGTCTTAGACTCGAGATGAAAAGATCCTGAGGACTATGCGGACATGACTAAAATGCTCAAGAAGTAAGTTCAATCGATCATTATCGCACCATATCAGCAACTTTGTTCATTTCCTGATATCAAGAAATTGTTTTCTTTGTCTCGTAGGGTTTGGAAAGTATTCACCGCACAAGCTCCGGGACTGCCGGGGGAGCTGCGATTTAAATACTCGAAAGTAAGTACTACTAGCTCACTAGTTCCGCGCATCTCCCGTTGATTCTAGCAACTTTCATCAATGCCATTTATAATGCTCCATTATTAGTTTGACTGACCTCTATTTCTCGTAAAGTGCTTGTGGCAGGAACCCGGGAATGATTACTGTGGATACTACGTGTGCGAGTTCATCTACAACACGACTTGCAAAAATAAGCGGGGCTACTCTAAAAGACAATTTGAAGTGCGTAGGAAATAATATTCACAATTTCATTTTATTACACCATCATTTCTGTTGAGTATCATTCATATATATGTATTAACCCCCTTCTTCAAATTAGACGTGGCAGACGCGGGATGAACTCCTACCACAAGATCGCATGAAAGCAATTCAAGAGGAATTGCCGGGATTCTTTCTTGATCACGTCATCAATAAAGCCGGAGTATACCATGTGGAAGTTGAGTACAGGTATAAGGGGATTGTAAGAGATCTTATATTGTATATATGTATCCAGTAGCGTCGGATAGATATACGAAAACTTGTTGTTCGACCAATCTCTCGGAGAAGGAGAGGTCGATATCACTTCTCTCGGTATGCATATGTTCATGACGATCTTCTGTACTTAATGGTTTCATCTATATACTTACTAGCTAGCATGTCGATGAAGGAAATATGCCCTAGAGGCAATAATAAAGTTATTATTTATTTCCTTATATCATTATAAAGGTTTATTATTCATGCTAGAATTGTATTAACCGGAAACATAATACATGTGTGAATACATAGAAAAACAGAGTGTCACTAGTATGCCTCTACTAGACTAGCTCGTTAATCAAAGATGGTTATGTTTCCTAACCATGAATAAAGAGTTGTTATTTGATTAACGAGGTCACATCATTATTTGAATGATCTGATTGACATGACCCATTATATTAGCTTAGCACCCGATCGTTTAGTATGTTGCTATTGCTTTATCCATGACTTATAGATGTTCCTATGACTATGAGATTATGCAACTCCCGTTTGCCGGAGGAACACTTTGGGTGCTACCAAACGTCACAACATAACTGGGTGATTATAAAGGAGTACTACAGGTGTCACCAAAGGTAGATGTTGGGTTGGCGTATTTCGAGATTAGGATTTGTCACTCCAATTGTGGGAGAGGTATCTCTGGGCCCTCTCGGTAATGCACATCACTTAAGCCTTGCAAGCATTGCAACTAATGAGTTAGTTGCGGGATGATGTATTACGGAACGAGTAAAGAGACTTGCCGGTAACGAGATTGAACTAGGTATTGGATACCGACGATCGAATCTCGGGCAAGTAACATACCGATGACAAAGGAAACGATGTATGTTGCTATGCGGTCTGACCGATAAAGATCTTCGTAGAATATGTAGGAGCCCATATGGGCATCCAGGTCCCGCTATTGGTTATTGACCGGAGATGTGTCTCGGTCATGTCTACATTGTTCTCGAACCGTAGGGACCGCACGCTTAAGGTTACGATGACAGTTATTATGAGTTTATGAGTTTTGATGTACCGAAGGAGTTCGGAGTCCTGGATGAGATCGGGGACATGACGAGGAGTCTCGAAATGGTCGAGACGTAAAGATCGATATATTGGACGACTATATTCGGACTTCGGAAAGGTTCCGAGTGGTTCGGGTATTTATCGGAGTACCGGAGAGTTACGGGAATTCGTAACGGGCCTCATTGGGCCATACGGGAAAAGGAGAGAAAGCGCCAAAAGGTGGCCGCGCCCCTCCCCTTGCTCTAGTCCGAATTGGACTAGGGAAAGGGAGCGCCCCCTTCCTTCCTTCTCCTTCTCTCTTCCCTTTCCTTCTCTCATACTTCCCCTGCATGGAAGGATTCCTAGTTGGACTAGGAAAAGGGGAATCCTACTCCCGGTGGGAGTAGGACTCCCCTTGGCGCGCCAAACCTAGGGCGGGCCTCCTCCCTCCCTTGCTCCTTTATATACGGGGGCAGGGGCACCCCATAGACACACAAGTTGATCCTTGAGATCGTTCCTTAGCCGTGTGCGGTGCCCCCCTCCACCATATTCCACCTCGGTCATATTGTCGCAGTGCTTAGGCGAAGCCCTACGTCGGTAACACATCAAGATCGTCACCACGCCGTCGTGCTGACGAAACTCTTCCCCGAGAGCTTTGCTGGATCGGAGCCCGGAGAACGTCATCGTGCTGTACGTGTGTCAAGAACTCGGAGGCGCCGGAGTAACGGCGCTGGGATCGGTCGGATCGTGAGGAGGACGTACGACTACTTCCTCTATGTTGTGTCAACGCTTCCGCTTCGGTCTACGAGGGTACGTAGACAACACTCTCCCCTCTCGTTGCTATGCATCACCATGATCTTGCGTCTGCGTAGGAAATTTTTTTAAATTACTACGTTCCCCAACAGTGGCATCCGAGCCTAGGTTTTTATGGTTTGATGTTATTTGCACGAGTAGAACACAAGTGAGTTGTGGACGATACAAGTCATACTGCCTACCAGCATGTCATACTTTGGTTCAGCGGTATTGTTGGATGAGACGACCCGGACCAACCTTACGCGTACGCTTACGCGAGACCGGTTCCCTCGACGTGCTTTGCACACAGATGGCTTGCGGGAGACTGTCTCACCAACTTTAGTTGAACCGAGTATGGCTACGCCCGGTCCTTGAGAAGGTTAAAACGGAGTCTATTTGACAAACTATCGTTGTGGTTTTGATGCGTAGGTGAGATTGGTTCTTGCTTCAGCCCGTAGCAGCCACGTAAAATTTGCAACAAACAAAGTAGAGGACGTCTAACTTGTTTTTGCAGGGCATGTTGTGATGTGATATGGTCAAGACATGATGCTAAATTTTATTGTATGAGATGATCATGTTTTGTAACCGAGTTATCGGCAACCGGCAGGAGCCGTATGGTTGTCGCTTTATTGTATGCAATGCAATCGCCCTATAATGCTTTACTTTATCACTAAGCGGTAGCGATAGTCGTAGAAGCATAAGATTGGCGAGACGACAACGATGCTACGATGGAGATCAAGGTGTCGCGCCGGTGACGATGCTGATCATGACGGTGCTTCGAAGATGGAGATCACAAGCACGAGATGATGATGGCCATATCATATCACTTATATTGATTGCATGTGATGTTTATCTTTTATGCATCTTATCTTGCTTTGATTGACGGTAGCATTATAAGATGATCTCTCACTAATTATCAAGAAGTGTTCTCCCTGAGTATGCACCGTTGCGAAAGTTCTTCGTGCTGAGACACCACGTGATGATCGGGTGTGATAGGCTCTACGTTCAAATACAACGGGTGCAAAACAGTTGCACACGCGGAATACTCAGGTTATACTCGACGAGTTATGCATATAGGATATGACCTCGGAACACGGAGACCGAAAGGTCGAGCGTGAATCATATAGTAGATATGATCAACATAATGATGTTCACCATTGAAACTACTCCATCTCACGTGATGATCGGACATGGTTTAGTTGATTTAGATCACGTGATCACTTAGAGGATTAGAGAGATGTCTATCTAAGTGGGAGTTCTTAAGTAATATGATTAATTGAACTTAAATTTATCATGAACTTAGTCCTGGTAGTATTAGCATATCTATGTTGTAGATCAATAGCTCGCGTTGTTGCTTCCCTATGTTTATTTTGATATGTTCCTAGAGAAAATTGTGTTGAAAGATGTTAGTAGCAATGATGCGGATTGGATCCGTGATCTAAGGTTTATCCTCATTGCTGCACAGAAGAATTATGTCCTTGATGCACCGCTAGGTGACAGACCTATTGCAGGACCAGATGCAGACGTTATGAACGTTTTGCTAGCTCAATATGATGACTACTTAATAGTTTAGTGCACCATGCTTAACGGCTTAGAATCGGGAATTCAAAGACGTTTTGAACGTCATGGACCATATGAGATGTTCCAGGAGTTGAAGTTAATATTTCAAGCAAATACCCGAGTTGAGAGATATGAAGTCTCCAACAAGTTCTATAGCTAAAAGATGGAGGAGAATCGCTCAACTAGTGAGCATGTGCTCAGATTGTCTGCGTACTACAATCGCTTGAATCAAGTGGGAGTTAATCTTCCAGATAAGATAGTGATTGACAGAATTCTCTAGTCACCATCACCAAGTTAGTAGAACTTCGTGATGAACTATAATATGCAAGGGATAACGGAAAATATTCCCAAGCTCTTCGCGATGCTAAAATCGACGAAGGTAGAAATCAAAGAAAAACATCAAGTGTTGATGGTTGACAAGATCACTAGTTTCAAGAAAAGGGCAAAAGGAAAGAAGGGGAACTTCAAGAAGAACGGCAAGCAAGTTGCTGCTCAAGTGAAAAAGCCCAAGTCTGGTCCTAAGCCTGAGGCTAAGTACTTCTACTGCAAAGGGACTGGTCACTGGAAGCGGAACTACCCCAAGTGATTGGCGGATAAGAAGGATGGCAAAGTGAACATAAGTATATTTGATATACATGTTATTGATGTGTACTTTACTAGTGTTCATAGCAACCCCTCAGTATTTGGTACTAGTTCAAGTTGCTAAGATTAGTAACTCGAAACGGGAGTTGCAGAAGGAACAAAGACTAGTTAAAGGGCAAGGTGACGATGTGTGTTGGAAGTGGTTCCAAGATTGATATGATCATCATCACACACTCCCTATACTTTAGGGATTAGTGTTGAAACTAAATAAGTGTTATTTGGTGTTTGCGTTGAGCATGAATATGATTTGATCATGTCAATTGCAATACAGTTATTCATTTAAGTTAGAGAACAATTGTTGTCCTTTTTACATGAATAAAACCTTCTATGGTCATACACACCAATAAAAATAGTTCATTGGATCTCGATCGTAGTGATACACATATTCATAATATTGAAACCAAAAGATGCGAAGTTAATAATGATAGTGTAACCTATTTGTGGCACTGCCGTTTAGGTCATATTGGTGTAAAGCGCATGAAGAAACTCCATGCTGATGGGATTTTGGAATCACTTGATTATGAATCACTTGATGCTTGCGAACCATGCCTCTTGGGCAAGATGACTAAAACGCCGTTCTCCGGAACAATGGAGCAAGCAACAGATTTGTTGGAAATCATACATACTGATGTATATGGTCCGATGAATATTAAGGCTCGCGACAAGTATCATTATTTTCTAACCTTCACAGATGATTTGAGCAGATATGGGTATATCTACTTGATGAAACATAAGTCTGAAACGTTTGAAAAGTTCAAAGAATTTTAGAGTGAAGTGGAAAATCATCGTGACAAGAAAATAAGGTTTCTACGATCTGATCGCGGAGACGAATATTTGAGTTACGAGTTTGGTCTTCAGTTAAAACAATGTGAAATAGTTTCACTACTCACGCCACCTGGAACACCACAGCATAATGGTGCGTCCGAACGTCATAACCGTACTTTATTGGATATAGTACAATCTATGATGTCTCTTACTGATCTACCACTATCGTTTTTGGGGTTATGCATTAAAGACAGCTGCATTCACGTTAAAAAGGGCACCATCTAAGTCCGTTGAGACGACACAATCTGAACTATGGTTTGGCAAGAAACCAAAGTTGTCGTTTCTTAAAGTTTGGGGTTGCGATGCTTATGTGAAAAAAGTTTCAACATGATAAGCTCAAACCCAAATCGGAGAAATATGTCTTCATAGGATACCCAAAGAGTCAGTTGGGTACACCTTCTATCACAGATCCAAAGGCAAGACATTCGTTGCTAAGAATGGATCCTTTCTAGAAAAGGAGTTTCTCTTGAAAGAAGTGAGTGGGAGGAAAGTAGAAAACTTGATAAGGTAATTGTACCTTCTCCCTTATTGGAAAGGAGTTCATCACAGAAATCTGTTCTTGTGAGTACTACACCAATTAGTGAGGAAGCTAATGATGATGATCATGTAACTTCAGATCAAGTTACTACCGAATCTCGTAAGTAAACCAGAGTGAGATCCGCACCAGAGTGGTACGGTAATCCTATTCTGGAAGTCATGTTACTAGACCATGATGAACTTGCGAACTATGAGGAAGCGATAATGAGCCCAGATTCCGCGAAATGGTTTGAGGCCATGAAATCTGAGATGGGATCCATGTATGAGAACAAAGTATGGACTTTGGTTGACTTGCCCGATGATCGGCAAGCAATTGAGAATAAATGGATCTTCAAGAGGAAGATGGACGCTGATAGTATTATTACTATCTACAAAGCTAGAATTGTCGCAAAAGGTTTTCGACAAGTTCAAGGTGTTGACTACGATAAGAGTTTCTCACTCGTATCTATGCTTAAGTCTGTCTGAATCATGTTAGCAATTGCCGCATTTATGAAATCTGGCAAATGGATAAACAAAACTGCATTCCTTAATGGATTTATTAAAGAAGAGTTGTATATGATGCAACTAGAAAGTTTTGTCGATCCTAAAGGTGTTAACAAAATATGCAAGCTCCAGCGATTCATCTATGGATTGGTGCAAGCATCTCAGAGTTGGAATACACGCTTTGATAAGTTGATCAAAGCATATAGTTTTATACAGACTTGCGGTGAAGCCTGTATTTACAAGAAAGTGAGTGGGAGCACTACAGCATTTCTGATAAGTATATGTAAATGACATATTGTTGATCGGAAATAATGTAGAATTATTCTGCAAAGCATAAAGGAGTGTTTGAAAGGAGTTTTTCGAAGAAGGACCTCGGTGAAGCTGCTTACATATTGAGTATCAAGATCTATAGAGATAGATCAAGACACTTGATAAGTTTTTTCAATGAGTACATACCTTGACAAGATTTTGAAGTAGTTCAAAATGGAACAGTCAAAGAAAGAGTTCTTTCCTGTGTTACAAGGTATGAAGTTGAGTAAAGACTCAAAACTCGACCACGGCAGAAGATAGAAAGAGAATGAAAGTCATTCCCTATGCCTTGGACATAGGTTCTATAAAGTATGCCATACTGTGTACTAGATCTATTGTATACCCTACACTGAGTTTGGCAAGGGAATACAATAGTGATCTAGGAGTAGATCACTGGACAGCGGTCAAAATTATCCTTAGTGGAATAAGGATATGTTTCTCGATTATGGACGTGACAGAAAGGTTCGCCGTAAAGGGTTACGTCGATGCAAGTTTTGACACTGATCTGGATGACTCTAAGTCTCGATCTAGATACATATTGAAAGTGGGAGCAATTAGCTAGAGTAGCTCTGTGCGGAGTATTGTAGACATAGAATTCGCAAAATACTTACGGATCTGTATGTGACAGACCCGTTGACTAAAATTATCTCACAAGCAAAACATGATCACACCTTAGTACTCTTTGGGTGTTAATCACATAGCGATGTGAACTAGATTACTGACTCTAGTAAACCCTTTGGGTGTTGGTCACATATCGATGTGAACTATGGGTGTTAATCACATGGTGATGTGAACTATTGCTGGTAAATCACATGGCGATGTGAACTAGATTATTGACTCTAGTGCAAGTGGGAGACTGAAGGAAATATGCCCTAGAGGCAATAATAAAGTTATTATTTATTTCCTTATATCATTATAAAGGTTTATTATTCATGCTAGAATTGTATTAACCGGAAACATAATACATGTGTGAATACATAGACAAACAGAGTGTCACTAGTATGCCTCTACTAGACTAGCTCGTTAATCAAAGATGGCTATGTTTCCTAACCATGAACAAAGAGTTGTTATTTGATTAACGAGGTCACATCATTATTTGAATGATCTGATTGACATGACCCATTATATTAGCTTACCACCCGATCGTTTAGTATGTTGCTATTGCTTTATCCATGACTTATACATGTTCCTATAAATATGAGATTATGCAACTCCCGTTTGTCGGAGGAACACTTTGGGTGCTACCAAACGTCACAACGTAACTGGGTGATTATAAAGGAGTACTACAGGTGTCACCAAAGGTAGATGTTGGGTTGGCGTATTTCGAGATTAGGATTTGTCACTCCAATTGTGGGAGAGGTATCTCTGGGCCCTCTCGGTAATGCACATCACTTAAGCCTTGCAAGCATTGCAACTAATGAGTTAGTTGCGGGATGATGTATTACGGAACGAGTAAAGAGACTTGCCGGTAACGAGATTGAACTAGGTATTGGATACCGACGATCGAATCTCGGGCAAGTAACATACCGATGACAAAGGGAACGACGTATGTTGTTATGCGATCTGACCGATAAAGATCTTCGTAGAATATGTAGGAGCCAATATGGGCATCTAGGTCCCGCTATTGGTTATTGACCGGAGATGTGTCTCGGTCATGTCTACATTGTTCTCGAACCGTAGGGTCCGCACGCTTAAGGTTACGATGACAGTTATTATGAGTTTATGAGTTTTGATGTACCGAAGGAGTTCGGAGTCCGGGATGAGATCGGGGACATGACGAGGAGTCTCGAAATGGTCGAGACGTAAAGATCGATATATTGGACGACTATATTCGGACTTCGGAAAGGTTCTGAGTGGTTCGGGTATTTATCGGAGTACCGGAGAGTTACGGGAATTCGTAATGGGCCTCATTGGGCCATACGGGAAAAGGAGAGAAAGGGCAAAAAGGTGGCCGCGCCCCTCCCCTTGCTCTAGTCCGAATTGGACTAGGGAAAGGGAGCGCCCCCTTCCTTCCTTCTCCTTCTCTCTTCCCTTTCCTTCTCTCATACTTCCCCTACATGGAAGGATTCCTAGTTGGACTAGGAAAAGGGGAATCCTACTCCCGGTGGGAGTAGGACTCCCCTTGGCCGGCCTCCTCCCTCCCTTGCTCCTTTATATACGGGGGCAGGGGGCACCCCATAGACACACAAGTTGATCCTTGAGATCGTTCCTTAGCCGTGTGCGGTGCCCCCCTCCACCATATTCCACCTCGGTCATATTGTCGCAGTGCTTAGGCGAAGCCCTGCGTCGGTAACACATCAAGATCGTCACCACGCCGTCGTGCTGACGAAACTCTTCCCCGAGAGCTTTGCTGGGTCGGAGCCCGGAGAACGTCATCGTGCTGTACGTGTGTCAAGAACTCGGAGGCGCCGGAGTAACGGCGCTGGGATCGGTCGGATCGTGAGGAGGACGTACGACTACTTCCTCTATGTTGTGTCAACGCTTCCTCTTCGGTCTACGAGGGTAGGTAGACAACACTCTCCCCTCTCGTTGCTATGCATCACCATGATCTTGCGTGTGCGTAGGAAATTTTTTGAAATTACTACGTTCCCCAACAGTCGAGTCCTCTCTATACGTATAGTACGTAGCGTCGACCAAGCACGGATATAAGAGATGACACTTCTCTAGCTAACACAATATATGAAACACCTAAATAACCCTACAAAACCCCCCAAAACCCCCAACCCCCCCCCCCCTTTCAGTAAAAAAACAAAAAACCCAGCCCGTAAACTGCTGACGCGTGGACAACCGGGACAAAAAGGCCCCCCCTGCCTAGGCAAGGCCCATTTGACACGTGGAGCCCCATTTGTGACTAAAGGTTGTGGGCTTTAGTACCGACCCTTTAGTGCCGGTTCCCCAACCGGGACAAATGGACCTTTTTCTACTAGTGAATCAAAGCTCTAATGTTGCATTTTGCCAGCATCATTCGTACTTATTTTCATAAATTGAACAATTTGATGCTCTGCTATTGCTCCATATTCTATGATCAACTAATATTTCAAGTGAACCTCTTATATTTGGATTTCTGGTAAGCATATTCACTCTTATATCATATTCTATGTAGATTTATTCTTATGTGTGTTAGTATTATGTATATTACTACTCCCTCTGTCTCATAATATAAGAACGTTTTTGACACTAGTGTCAAAAACGTTCTTATATTATGGGACGGAGGGAGTACTTGATATCCACACATGTGATGGACATGGGACACCGGGTTATTTTGGTTTTGGGTCCGCCCCTGTGTGTGTGCTAGATCCTCCCACACAATCGCGTGTTTGCCTCTTGCCGATGCCACTCTGGGCACGGTTCGGGACGTGGTTCCGTTGCCAAGCACCCACATTGTCGAGGAAGACACACCGTTGCGTTGCTCTGCTCTGGACCATCTCCAGCACGCCAGCTGGTCTGCACATCCGATGCCTCTCTGATTGGGGGAAGACAGGGACGGGCCGCCGCCATTGCTGAACACACAGAATCCCAGATCGTCAAACAGCGCACACCCGTTGAGGCATCCGAACGTCGGCGCTATGCTCCCACGACCACCATCGGCGGCAATTAGAGGTGGGGAATCCGACTCAATCAAACAAGACTTCACCAGACTCCACCATTGGGACTAGCACATCAGCTTATCAGGTCAGCACCTCTGCGCTTACATTCGAGTAACATCGTTGAACTGTTTCTGTGTGGTCGGTCGTTCTGATTCTACCTTTCCGGTCACTTCCCAGTCCCTACTTTGCAGGCTGCAACATGTGTTCATCCGCTTCACATGCGTCAGACACTCTCGTGTCCAGGCTATCAGCTCCGTGTGTTCCCTCATGCCCACATGGATTTCATGGAGATGCTGTTTCACTTAGACAAAAGGTAGCAGATATCAGTTTACACTATACATCTGATTTTGATTACTAATATGCGTCTCTGAATTTCTCATGCATTTTCAGCAATGGAGATGCTCTTTCACTTGGACCTAAGGCAGCATAAATAATTTAGATTATACAGTGTGACTTTGAAAATTTTTGGCTTAAATAAGTGTTTCATTGCTATTTGCTAATATATGTCTCTGAATTTTGTAGCAGAGGGATTATTTTGCAAGCAGTCCATGCAGTCAACATGGCTACCCATTCATTATTTGTTTATGAGACACCATAACTTTTTTTAGAAATGGATGACACCCCATAACTGAATTAAGACTTTTTCTTACTGATTTGTTGGAGATTCTATGTGCAATTTTGGTGTTAAATGTAACTACTCGATGCTTTAGGAAAAGTCGTGTTTCGCAGCTGAAACACGGTTCAGTTAGTTTTACTTAGTTTTGTGATAATACTTACATATAATATATGCATGATTGTTGTTATTAAGTCAATTCCACGTGGTGTGAAAATATGCATTTGCAAACTTAAACAAAATCATTTTTTCGTTAGTGCAGTTCCAAGTTAATTGTTAGCTATGTCGATTCCAAGTTTCTAAATGAACTTTTTTTTATACATAATAAAAAAACTTCCACATTGACAAGGATGATATTTCCCCTAGAGTGCATAGGGATCAGGACTGGAATACATGTAGAAACATTAGTTTGAGCGTCAACTAATTTCAGATGGAGGAAGTAGGTCTTATACATATGGTTTATTTTGTGCTTTTAATTATTTCATTAGTTGTATCAACTCCAAGTTTCTAACCAAATTTTATTTTCTTTATAGATAACAGAAAACTTTCAATTGAGGAGAATGAGTTTTGATATGAAGTTCCAAGGATCAGGAGAAATTGTATCAACAAGACACATTTCACGAGTATTTGAACCACTTTGTTTAACTGGATTCTTAGTGTTGTTTCCTATGTATATGAGGCTTATGTGTGGGATTCATTTTGCGTCTGCAACAATCCAGGAGGCACCTAGAAAATACTTTTACTTATTTTACCATGTTGCTCAATATTCTACAATGTTTTGTCTCTAATTCGATGAATATAAATCTACGCATTTCAGGCCCGCAGCAACGCACGGGGTATCACCTTGTTTAGGAAGAGAACGACACCCATGACCGGCGCCATGGCTGGCTCCCAACGCGAAACTTTCACTCAAAAACTCACCAGAGCCACCAGGAGACGCCCCGGTCATCACCACAATAAGGGAAAACGCATCCTCATTAGATCTGGGCACTATCGGAGCAGGCCAGAACTTCCCTTCCTTACATCCCTTACCTCCTACACGACCAAGAAGTGAATCCTTCACTCATGGAGCCTTACGGAAAGCCATCCGTGTAGGTGTAGCCCGCCATCCACTGTCGCTGTCGTGAAATCCTCAGACAAACTCATCATCGACATCGTAACATGTAGTCGTCGTCCTAAACAATCCATGAGACACTGCATTAACATGAGCAATGAGTGACCAGGGCACACGTGAGGAACAACTAGCCTCAGTAGGGGGGGGGGAGTCCAACGCCTGCACCAGTAGCCAACACACGCATGCGGCCATCTACTAGCCATCACTACCGGGAGGGGTGGGCATCGGACATAAAATCTGCCAATCAAGATCCATATAGGGGACCCCCATCATATCCGGCACCTCCAACCACCATGGGGTAGCCGTTACCCTAGGCCGCCAAGCACCCGCCTCCTTTGGCTCCCCGCGACCTGCTCCACGACCGCCGCGGAAACCTAGAACACCCGTCCACCACGCGCCCGCGGGGAAGATCGTCACCGCCAATGCGGTGTCACCGGGCAGGCACCATCTCCACCACGCCGCAACTTCACCCGCCCAGAAGCCATGTAGGAAGCCGCCAATCCCAGCCCTAGCCACCCTGCAGCCGCACCATCCACATTGTGAGAGATATACCTCACCGTCCTGGGGACACACCAACCACCTCCAGACCGCCACTTCCACACTGCCCACTACACTAGCTAACGGCCATGGTGGAGCAAGACGCCCGTGACCCTCGTCGCCCTCAGCCCATACGCATACGGCACACCGGCACTGGATCCTTCTGTGTCTAGTCGAAAACGGACCGCAGACAACCACCCGAGAAAAATGATGTCGCAGCCGCCGCACCACACCTGAGCTCCAGAGCACCGCCGTGGCGCCGCCAAACGAAGACGTCGCCACCCCACACACCCGCCATCGCATGGTTGGCCCCCGAGGCAGCCCTGCGCTTCCACCTCTATGGCTGTGTCGCATGCCTGCCATCACGCATTACATTGTAGATGCACACAGCATCACCATATTCAACAACAAGGCAAATAGAAACCAGATCATGCAATAATATCACAAAAGCTTGTGCTATTGCATCACCACCAACAGTATGTGGCGCAGCTTGCAGAATCAAAAAAGGTTCACCACAAGCTATTTACCATACATAAGTCTTATTTATAACAACCACTTAACCTTTTTGGTGCTTGAAACAGGACAAGTCACTCAAACAAACACGGTTCACTGTCAGGGACTGGGTAAACCAAAGATGAAACACACGACCTATATACTTGAACACCATAACTTATTCACCGTTGCGACGATGAACCGCACCACATGGGACAGTCATATGTTTTGCTATTCACCACTCAATCAGAACATGCACTAGCTATAGAACCCTAAGGTTGGTAAGGAAGGCTGCACAAAATTCCAGGAAGAGGAGCTGAGGTCCAGTAACTCTTTGCATATCTAGCAAGTACTTGTCATCGCTGGTCTTGTAAAGCTGGAGAAAAAATAAATTAAAGTTAGAACCAAATAGACAGTATATACACTACCATGCCGGCGAATTGTAATTTCTAACACCAACACTGTACAACTTTAAAACATGGGAAGTTATTTCTACCAACATGCATGAGTCAATCGACAATAGTTGTTGGCACTAGCAGACACATGCAAGACATGATAATGATCACTTGGTAACAATTACGAATCAAATATATTGGCTCCAACAAAATCGCTATTTTATCTAGTGACGCCACTGTGAAGGCGATATTGAGTAGAAAATCCCTTTTTTTCTGATTGCAAAAAAAAATACTTTAGTAGTAGAAGATGTTGCAGACCTGAATTTCAAACTTGATCACAGCAGGTAGCCTCCTATTAAGATCACCATTATCCATGATGGTAGAGTCATCAACAAAGTTGCGGTTGGCATCTAACAACATATCACTGACCTGAGGAAACCCAGGGCACCACCTGCATTTCATGTTGTAGTCCACATTCTTCTTCCAACGGACATTTAGTTCCTTAAGTGCCTTTAGAACCTCAATCAATATCGCGCGAGGTTGAGCTCGAGACTGCTGGATAAGTGATGCATTAGCTCAACAGTTGAATGTGCAAAACAAAGCAAAGTAAAGTGGGCAGTTTGCAAGACCTGGAGCCCAAGAGCCCATTTTCTTTCAACGCGGTAATATGGCCGCAAGCCACTGCCTTGAGAATCATTACTTCCTGGAAGATAATTCCTGGTACTTGGGATTGCTGATTCCGATAGAGTAAACTGATTAAAACTCATATCCTAGAGAACCATCCATTCATAAAGTTAATAGTGCTTAAACCTTTAGTGCTTTAAATAGGTCACAGATGATGCAAATGTGGACTAACCATTTCTTGTTGATAGTCAGCCCCCAAATAGCCACTAGTAGCCCGGAACCGATTGTCCAAGAGCAAGTAATATGCAACAGTTTCCTGGAAACATATAGCATAAAGTCACTTATGAAAACTGAAAGGACTGAACCACTGATTTTTGTTTGAATATACCTCATTTTTCAGCCTATTGCACAACGATTCACACATATGATCTTTATCATATCCCAGATTGGCAACATCTTGAAGTGTATCTTCATCAATCTCCTGAAATGAACATCTAGCAAATCAGCATATCATTGCCATAGAAACGACATTTGAATGCTGGATAATAAACGATTTTTTTTGATAAATAAAGAGCACCATTGCATGGAGACTTGACGCGATACCTTTCTGAAACCAAGGGCACAACTATGGCCATTGATTTCTATTATATTTTCTTTGCAAATATTACATTGATATTATACCCATAAAAGAGAGCATTTCATGACAAAAGTATTGTTCTAAATTTTCCTATCATCCATCCAAAATCATGTATATATTAGTGGATAAAGGCTGAAAAGTTTTACTGTGTAGATATGATAGTCGCTTGAAATGTGAAATAGATGGGGTACCATTTTGGCTTGTTGTGCTGTGTTTGGTGGAGGCACTGCCAGGTAGCGAGGAAGGCGATTCTGAAACCATGGGTGATCTCGAATTTCACGGATTGTGATTCTCTTCATGGGATCAACAATAAGCATTCTTAGGATCAAATCCATTGCAAGATCAGATAAATGATTTGGAAGGATATAGAAACCTCCCTGGAACACCAAATAAGGGGGTGTCAAATCTCCAGAAAAAAATTAATTCTAAAGTCCAACTAATCTAAAGTCCAACTAATCTACATGAATTATTTGTAGATCCAACTTAATCTACAAATGTTCTGTCGCACCTTTATCTTATTGAACAGTTTGGGAATGTTGTCATCATCGAATGGAACAGCACCACAAAGAAGAGCATAAAGTATCACCCCACAGCTCCAAACATCAACCTCAGGTCCAGCGTACAATTCACCTGAGATAACCTATGGAGAAACACTCATTAAAGCTATTAGCCCAGACGATGCGTGAGAAGAAGCATGAGGATAAGGACTCAAATAATAAAATAAGTGAATACCTCTGGTGCGGCATAGTTTAGACTCCCGCAGCTAGTCTTCAAAAAATGGCCATCATGCATCACATTGCTTAACCCAAAGTCAGCAAGTTTCACATTATATTTGGAATCAACTAACAAGTTTTCTGGCTTTAGATCACGATGAACAACCATGTTTGTGTGGCAGTATTCAACACCAGATATAATCTGTTTAACAAAAATTTAATTGAAAAACTATTGAGACAAAACCTCAATATGCATTCAGTGAATCAGAAAGAAACCTTCAAATTACATATTCGCGTTCAGAAGGGATATACCATCTCTTTATGTTTTAAAGGTCAATTTAATTTAAGTACTGAGAATAAGATAATCAAGGCATGAAGAATAAGACGCCATTTAAACAAAAAATGATTTAATTAGTGATACTAAGATAACCAAGGCATGAAAAGATGAAGATGTTAAAGGATACAAAAACAAAAAAAAGAGTCGACAAAAACCAACGAGCCTAAACATAATATAGTCTGACATTTTCCATAAACCGTGTTTTTCGGGGCCCTCCAAAAAAACGTCATCGAGCAAAAAAATTATCGGTAAAACTTAGTCAACGAGTGCAAACCAAGCAAATTGATCACGATTTCCACAGTAAACACATGAGGAAGGTCGACAACTAGCAAGCATGTCCATACATTTGATGGTCGAAATAGGAAGCTCAACATATTGTTATTCCCAAAAAATGTGTTCCTACATGACAAGAGCAGAAAAGGCACCTGCTGGAAGATTCGACGGGCCTCATCTTCCTGTAGCCGCCTTTTCTGAACAATGTAGTCCAATAGGTCGCCATTCTGGCAATATTCCATCACAACAAATATATCCTTCGGTGTCTCAATGACCTCATAAATCCGGATGATATGAGGGTGAATGAAGTCAATGAACGACCTCAATATCTTGATTTCTCTATTTGCTGGAAATATGATATGAGAAAAAAATAGAAGTAAAGCGTTAGACATTGAGCCTATGAAGAAAATGCATATGCAAATTCTACTAACTCGCAGCAACAACACAAGCTGAACTTTCTTCTTAACCAAAGCCGAATGAATCCTATACTAATGTACATTATCTCGACTAATTGATTAAGTAGGAATTCGGAACACACCCACAAGTCTGACCAGCACTCTGAAAGCAGATAACTCAAAATCCTGAACAAGCATGTCAAATGTATCCTAGACTATTGTACAAGGAGAAGGAGGCATACCTTTCTCTTCCATTTCAATAATTTTCATTTTACGACGGTTCAGAATCTTTATAGCAACTTTGTGTCCTGTAAGCTTATGATCTGCAATCATCACTTTTCCAAATGTGCCTGCACCTAACGTTTCGCCCAGATTGTAGCTCTTCAATGCTTCATAATGTCCACCTCCTCTGGTGTTCCCATCCATTTTCACTATGCAAAAACAAGAGAAACAATATATGTGATTCAGCAAACAGATTTATAGTTCAGACACAAGTTGATTGAAAATGGTAAAACACGAGTTATGCTGAATATACTGATCATGAATAACATAAAATATTTACAGCATGTCACTTCTTAGAGACCGGCCTTGAGTGTGTGAAATGAGTGGGTTGGCCATAAATGACCACTATGGGACATGACTGGCGAGGGCAAGTGTGGTTCAAATAAAGGTCAACGATATGGGTCAAGTTCCCTTCTCAAATAGGGAGAGGCACAGCATATTCGATCGCTGAAGTATGGTTCAGTGAGATGATCGGCAACAAACAAGTACTATCTTGTACGGATCGAGTAGGATCATAATATATTACCATAAAACTGCCTGCACACGCAGCACTGAATGACTATAGGCCTTTCCTGATAAGTAATGTATCGGGTCTGCCTAGGATAATTGGGATAGCAACTATTGAAAATGCTCGCTCGTGCTTTGGGTGCCCGGCCCTCGCGCGAAGACACAGATGACACATAGAATCCTAGCTAGTGGGTTAACATGGAAAGTATTATTAAATAGGTTAAAAAATAAATACCATGAGTCGGCATATATGTGTGATAAACAAGGAAGAGACATGCAAATGCAGTCATGCAACAATGAATGAGCTTTGTAGGATCTGTTACTAGTACTACTCAGATGGGCTGAGCGGCGGCAGCTCGAGGAAGCACCCGCGGACGATGACCCGTGGGCGTGGCGGCACGGATCCACAATGCGGATCGACGGAGGGGACTGGCGGCGGCTCGAGGAAGCGCCCACGGGCGATGACCCGCGGGCGTGGCGCCACAGATCCGCGCTGCGGATCGGCGGAGGGGACCAGCGACGGCTCGAGAAAGCGCCCGCGGACGATGACCCGCGGGCGTGGCGGCACGGATCCACGATGCGGATCGACGGAGGAGACTGGCGGCGGCTCAAGGAAGCGCCCACGGGCGATGACCCGCGGGCGTGGCGCCACAGATCCGCGATGCGGATCGGCGGAGGGGACCAGACGGCTCAAGAAAGCGCCCGCGGACGATGACCCGCGGGCGTGGCGGCACGGATCCGCGTTGCGGATCGACGGAGGGGACCGGCGGCGGCTCAAGGAAGCGCCCGCGGACGATGACCCGCGGGCGTGGCGGCACGGATCCGCGCTACGGATCGACGGAGGGGACCGGCGGCCACCACATCCGGCCATCGGGAGGAGGGAGGGCGGAGGATCGGGGCGAGGGTTGCGCCAGCGGCGGGGCGAGGGGGAGAAGAGGAGGCAGGGGAGAGGAAGAGAGAATGGCGAATTTTTATTCAGCCGCCGCGAGCCAGAGTAAATATAAGGAGAAGATTGGGATCGGCTAGGTGCGGTTTAGAGAAGAAAAAAAGCCAAATATACTCCCTTATGCTTACGATGGGATAGGGGATCGGTTCGAGTTGCCCTAGCATGGAATGTATTCTTAAAAAGGTTGACAGATTAATACCATGACTCGGCATATATGTGTGGTAAACATGGAAGAGACATGCAAGAAATGCAGTCATGCAACAATGAATGAGCTTACACATGAATCTGCCAGAACTACTCAATAACTGTTCACACAAGTATTACACGTACCACGGTAGCATCAGAATCAGAATCCCCCGATTGCTCTGTAGGATCTTTTCGACCAGCAACAGAATCAGAGTCCATCAATCTCTCCGTAGGATCCTTTCGACCATATATAGAGTGAATTTGGGGAAAGTGAGATCGATCGGCAAGCAAGACTTTCAATTCCGAGCATGCTGAGGTGAATGTTGGTCCGGGCGATCTGCGGCAAAGATCTCCGTTGCCGTTGGAGGGAAGAAACAAGGACAAACAGGAAAGGCACCGAAATCCCCACACATCCACAAGCAGAGCAGCACACAAACTAACAAATTCCCTACTTGTTGGTCGAACGGAAAACAAGCAGCGTCCCTCCCTCAGAAGTAGAATTAAGAGCACGCGCTAACCACCCCAGGTCTCTACCAAGCCAGGCAAGCAACCATGGCGCAGAATCACTAAACTCCGGCGAGAATTGCAGCACAGATTAGCAGGGTCATTATTGCCTTAATTACCTGGCCAAATCCCGTGGTCAGAGGGAGGGAGAGCGGAGGAGGCCTCAAATCGAGATCGGCTGCCGCTGCTCATTCTGCCTCCGTCGGTGGAATGGAGGCTTCAGGCTTTAGGCTTTAGGCGAGAGAGCTGCTTAGGCGGGGGAAAGGGAAAGGTGGGCGTCAGGGTCAGCATCAGCATCGCGCACGTACGTGTCGGCTCTCTCTCGTGCCGCTCGCTGACCTGCTGCTGTGCTCGGTCGCCTCGCGCCGTTTGGCTCTGCTTGTGGCTGTCTTCCTCTTCCTTCCGTTCGCAATGCATCGCGTGCGTCGGTTGATTTGGACGGTACGTTTAGGAATAGGATGGAGGGCAGAGACGCTTTTCGGTCGCCGGTGAAGCGCGCGCGGCGCCGATGAAAAGAGTGAAGTCTATTTTAAACCTTGAATTTATACAGCTCGTCGAAATCGAACCCTAAACTTTTAATCCTTGAAATCGGCACCCTGTACTCTTAGATCCCGTTCAATCTCGACCCTAGATTAGTTTGGCACACCAGGAAAAGGGTTATCCCGGCCGGGATCAACAGCTACTCTCGCTGACCAGGTTGGCCCACCCGTCAAATCCATCTTTCATCCCCAAACCCTCTCATCTCGCTCGAAATCAGCACATCGCGAGAGGAGGCGTTGCAGCCGTCGGTGTGGCCGTGGCCGCCGAGGGTGCTCGACGAGGCCGGTAGCGAGGAGGCCAGAGATTTCGAGGCAGTGGTGGAGCTGATGACAATAACGGGGCCCATGGACGTCCGCGACTTAGCGTCGCCGATCGCGTAGATGGATCTGCAGGGGTTCGGTCGGAGGATGCGTTAGCTGACGAGTGACGACGAGGCTGGGCTGGGTCTAGAGCGGTTGATGTCCCACCACGAGGCTCAGGATGGGAGCCGCTGCTTGCCAGACCTTGTCGACCGGCTGATAGCCTACTGTGGCCATGCCGGCGCCGGGGACGACGGTCGTCGGCCTCACAGACCTCAACATCAAAAGAGACCTTTCGCATGCATCCCTCCGATGCCACTCCTCCTTCTTCCCCGCATCTCCATGGAGCTCCGTGTCATCGTCGTTGCACCGCGTTGTGTGCGCGTGGCGTTGCTCGGACACGTCGATGCACTCGGACGCCGCGGTATGCGCGTGCGGTGTCACGCGGCCACGTTACATATTCTGCGAGCTCGAGCATCGCCTGTTGGGCGGCTACGGCGTGCAACACTCCTTGGTTGATGGTCACTGCCTCCCCATCCAGGGCAACGCGTGGGAGCTCGCTACTGTGATCACTGCGTCCGTCTTCGAATGCCCACACCACATCCCATTCTTCATGCACGACGCTCCGAGATAGGCGACGACACGTGCACCACACTCGGCTCCCTCTCGCGCCGCTCGCTGACCTGCTGCTGTGCTCGGTCGCCTCTGTCGTTTCCATATTTCCCTCCTTCCGTTCGCAGTGCGTCGCGTGCGTCGGTCGATTCCTCCGTCCGTGGTAGGTTGATTTGGACGGTACGTGTAGGAATAGGATGGACGGCAGAGACGGTTTTCGGTCGCCGGTGACGCGCGCGCGGCGCCGATGAGAATTATGCATGCCGTGCGGCTGGCGTTGGCAGTGGGTAGGATTAACTGGAATGTCGATGTTATGTGCGCGACGACGACGCTGGCTATATTGGGTGCATGCATGCGTGGGCGTGTGAGGGTCTACTCCGCGGCGCCCTGAAGCTGCATTGCCTCAAGGCGTGAGCGTGAAGGTGAACTGCGCGGTGTGGCAAGGTGTACTGCACGCACGGCGTCAAAAGTGTTAGCCATAATCCCGTTGCAAATTCAGCTAGTTTCCATTTAGTAGTACAACACTACTACTACTATACTTGGCAAAATAAACGGCCAACTGACGTGTGCGTGTACATGACTTTGTCGACCAACATTCTGTTGTTGTTTTTTTAGGGACTAGCACAAATGTCCGTGCGTTGCAACGGGAGAAAATTAGCGGCGTGCTGACGATAGACACGATATACTGATTGAGAGTGACCATGCACAGAACTAACTGAAGGAGGGAACTTTAATGGGACATATCTTATGCATCCGGGAGACTTCGTGTATCCATGTATCTGCCTTCCCTCGGCCTTCTGATCAAAATCGAACGTGCAGCATCAAAATGTGAAATTTGCATTTAGACGCTCTCCTTGCCACTTAAGTCAATGCGTCATTGTGATGACCTCCTTTGACTAATATAACAACGGCTTCATCTCCTGTTCTGAGGAGGCAGGAGGTGAATTAAGTCTGACGGACCTTCACAAAAGGCTCTTGCAAGTAAGAAAATTAAGGTTTCGCAAGCATAAACGCTAGACTTCCCATGAGATAACAAGATGACAAACATGGCAATTTGATCAGAAAGGCCATATATACCTGATCGCAAGCACATATGCTTGGTCTGATTGGCATGTACCTGAGGTTGCATGCATGTGTGTCACATGCCCTGTTACTCATCGTCGTCTGGTGGGCAACACCCATCGCTGGGATCAAACCGCCATGTTCTGTTGTCGCCGCCACGCAGACCGCTCCTCTATTGCATTATGTGGTCGAGCGATGGCCAGCGCCGGCCGAACTGCCACGTCGTGTGCATCCCACTGTTGTTCGTCATATGTGTGTTTATGTTTATAAGAATTAATCCATTCAATCTATAGAGAGGCTGACCAGTCCATCAGGTCCCACGCTCTGGCATCAATTATTGTTTAGCAGCTCACAAATCCCTCTGTTCAATCGCTTTACCAAGAGGCTGAACGGACTCACCATGCTGCCCCGTCGAACATACGTCAGCGCATGCTGTAAAGAAGCTACTGACACTGGAATGCATATAAGTACGTCGAACCTTATATCCTGTACGTAAACTTTCTTTAGCCCAGTTGGCTGCAGTGGTAGGGAAAGATCGTGAGGTAGATGGTTTTGACTCCTTACTCTAGCAATCATTTTTGCCTAATTTTCTATTGGGCCTGCTTCATTGGCGGGTAAGGCTTTTGCCTAATTTTCTATTTCTATTTCTACTGGGCCTGCTTCATTATCAGATAAGGCCCGAGTGGGCTATCTGCACACAGACGATTTCTTTAGACGCAAACCGTTTTTCGTGCCGGTAATTAGTACCACCTCGCCCGTGTATTTTTATAGTGCATCTAACATAGGATTACATGTGGGACGAAATCGAGAATATCACCTTGCTTTATTAGTAGGTATAGATATAGATATAGATATAGATATAGATATAGATATAGAGGTATAGATATAGATATAGATATAGATATACGTTATGTTGGTTAGTTAGCTAGTTAGGGGCGGCCTTGATCCAGTCGTGGGATGGCATGCGAAGGTGATCACGGCACGCATACGCACCTTGCCCGCATCGAGCGTCGTGGGATGGCAGGTTTTACTTTCTGTAATCATAGGACAAATAAATAGGGAGAAATAAGAGAAAGCATCAAGTTGAATGTTACACAAACACTTCTCTCCTACCTCAATTCTCTCTGACCGGATCGCCTTCCTCTTTCGGCAACAACACGTGGCATCAAAGCCATTGCTTTTGACCAGAAGAACTCTGGCACGGTAGCACGGGTCACTGACTCGCGCACTCCGCCATGGATGCGGGCGGTGAGCCATGGTTGGAGCAAGACGAGGCGAGGCAGGGAGGTGATGGTACTGCAAAACACGGTGAAGGAGCACATTAGCTCCACCTCATACCTCATGCTCACCCAGACCAACTATACCGAGTGGGCGATCATGATGCACGTGAAAATGCAGGATCAAGGGAACTAAGATCTTAACGAGGATGGCATCGGATCTGAGCCTGCAGAGAGAATGCGCTAGCGACGACCCTGCATGCAGTCCCGCCAGAAATGCCTCACGTCATTGCCGCGAAGGACAATGACAAGGACCCTTGAAACTCCATGTGCACGATGGTCGTCGGCGTCAAGCGTGTCCAGCAGGTCAAGGCACAGAAATTGTGTCGGGACTACAAGAATCTGGGGTTCAAAGTTGGTGAGTCTATTGAGGATTTTGCTTTGTGACTTTCTGGGATCATCACTGATCAACAAGTGCTCGAAGACGAGATCTACGACGAGTGTGTGGTGAAGAATAGTTCTACGCGTCGTAACGGTGGGGTATGCTCAGGTGGCAATCTCCATCGTGACGCTCATCGACCTGAGCATGCTCTCGATTATTGTGGAGTCCAGAGGAAGGTTTCTCGCCTTTGAGGAACACTTCACCGCGAGAAGCGACGAGACGGCGGCACACACTTGCTCCTTACCGAGCATGAGTGGAAGGCATGTGAAGGACACCACGAAAGCGGGAAGGCTCATCCAGCGGCGGCGGCAAAACATGCAGGAAGGGCAAGGCCAACACCCTGAGCCAATAGCCCATAGACGATGGTGGCAGCTGTGGCAAGCCACGACTGGGGCATCAAGGGCCGCTGACCCTGGAGTTTCATAAGACACATTGCGACCATGACCACCGAGAGGAAGCCAACCTCGTGTAGGGATGGCAGTTTTGCCCATGGGTGTGGGTACCCTACCTGAAAACAACGGGTATAGGTAAGACTTGGAGAGATTTTATACCCACTGGTAATGGGTATCCATACCTGTAAAATATATGGGTAGCGTATGGGTATGAAATTACGCCCATGGGTAACCCAATGGATAAATGAAAATAACCCCTATGACATGTGGGGTCAACATCCAACACCTATTGCCCATCCTAAATCTCGTATTCCTTAAACATGCCATATCTCATAGGTCCGTAAACACCTTCCCACCACTCCTCCTATGTCCTACATGACACCTCGAAAAGATGAAATCTTGACTCTTTGCTACCGCACTGCCATCCAACAATCCCTCATTCCCATCGCCTCCCACTACGCCGGGCTTCCAGCTCCGCCACTCATACTCCCTTGATGCCTCCAAGAGCCACCCACCTTGGAGGCCGCATTAGTGCTATATTGCTCGTCCATCATCACTGGAATTTTAAACTTACTTCTCTATATTTTAAAATTTTAAATGCTATATATTCTACCCGCTGGATACCTATTGGATATAGGATACCCGATGGGTACCGGCATGGGTGCCAATTTACGCCTATGGGTATTGTGGGTATAAAAAGTTTCTGTGGGTATGGGTTTGGGCAAAATAAAGTTGTACCTGTCCTTGTGCAATGTAAGGAGGAATCCCCTCCCTCCCCCTCCCCGCAGACTTCTGCTGGCGATATCCGGTGAGATCACTGTGGCACCCAATATCCTCCTTGCCTTATACGTCGCTTATTTGCTTGCCAAGCAGCAGCGCCATGCATGTAAATGGAACGATTCATGCTTGACCTAAAGGAAGGGAAGCAAGCCATGTGGTTGAGAAAGTACCGAAAGGGATAAGAGGAGCAACCAAAAAAGGTAAGAAAACTGTGGTGAGTGAAAACCCACAAGTGTAGGGAAAAAAGGCATGGCGAATGATGCAATTTTTGTTCAAAATGGTGCACAAAATTCTCCTGGTATGGACACAACCGATCTCGCACCATCGTCGTCGGGATCGGTGCATCAGCCTGCGCCTGGATCTCCTCCAGGATCGGTGCAGCAGACTGCGCCTGGATCCGCCCCGGAATCGGTGCCCCACCAACCAGCCGGTGTTGCACCAGCCTCCCCCGGTATCCACCACCTTGCGGTCGACACACGTCCCACTGGCGGTCTGCGCCAGACTCCACCAAGGGACAGCCCGACCGAGCAGGCTCCACCGACTAGGCGCTACATGCCGGTCCCCCAAACTTACGCTAGGTGGGCCACACTCTCCGACATGCTCATGCCAGGCGGGCCCAACACGCGTCTCTATCCAGATCCGGTTGGCTTGCCCAGATCTTCTGTGGCTCCCTCACCCTTTGCGTCTCCCTCGTCTGCGACAAAGGATCCGATTGATGCGGGCAGCTCTGCCTTCTCGGGATCCAGTGGATCCGGTATGGTGGATCCAGTGGATCAGGTACGGTTTACGCTCTCATATATTTGGAAATTAGAATATGTATACAAATCTTACATGATGGCACTCGATACAATGTTTCCTTCCATCCCAACACTGAGGTTCTCGGGCTTCATTTCCATACTGATGTTATGTAAGTTTCCAGTTGGAGAAACAGTATTTTCTATTTATTTTTATTCAAGGTAATGGAAGCAGTTATGCTATGTTTGCAGTATTCCATTGGCATGTCTGTTCAACTACTGGGTGATAGACAGTCAACAGAGTTTGCCGATACATTCAGATTAGAAGATTGATGTGCATACATTTCAATCTGATGGTGGCGAGTTCATACAGATATGAGTAGCGTAATATATGTTGGCATCTTGACTTACATAGGTTGCTTTTGTAGTAATTTAGTATATGTATTCATTTTTTCAAGACAAATGCCATGGCCTGGTCAAAATAATCGCTTGGTATTGATATTGTATCACTTTGTACAAGTGGTGGTATGCTGTTGTGATCTTTTGGCAGATTGTTCTTCATAATGTGATAGTATCTACTGCTTTACTACTGCACTCCTTGGCTGCTACCAGTTAAAATGTACTCTTCTATTACTGTTTAATGCATGGACTTTTTCTTACAAATTTTGCTACATATATTCGGTATATATTTACAAAATTTCTACCAATCCATTGTAGAATTTGATGGGCGCAGCAACGCGCGCCTTCAATGATCTAGTTTGATTTAAGAGCTGAGACTAAGACAATCAAGGCATGAAGAATAGGATGCCATTTAAACAAGAATTTGTTTAATTACAAGATAATCAAGGCATCAAAAGATGAAGACACCAGAGTGATACTAAAACATAGACACATCAAGGAGACGTTAACTGGTTGAACAGTTAAATCCAAATGACAAAGCAATTACCTCAAAAGCTTGCAACAATATGTGGTATAGGTCTTGAGCTAAACATATAAGGTTTTTCTTTTGGACAGATTTTTCGGTAACACGACTGGTTACCAGAAATTTCCGTCGACCCCGAGAGAAAAGTCAATACCGTTCGAAAAATAAACCGTTTGAATCCAAATGTCAAGATGGTGCCAAAAGAGAGTATGTATGGGCAGGGGCGGAGCTAGGAGTGGGCCAAGCCCCAGGCCCATGCTGCTACAGCACCACCTACAGTGTAGCTACAGTAGCAAACATGCTATAGTCAACGAAGTAATTTTTCCCCACGCCCCAGGCCCAGCCCCCCCCCCCCCCCCCCGGCTACCATAAAACTGTCCACAACCAGGTGGTTAAGGAGGCCTACTTCTCTGATGAAGGTCGCCAAAAGTCAAGTCCACATTTTTTGCAAACTTTATTTTGTTTAGTGCATAAAAAATATCAGCGACGGTGCCAATGATGAAGAGTCGAATGTGGGCTGTCGGATATCGGCACAGAAGGAAACTAGCTAACCACTGGATTAGCAACAACTTAGTGCGCACTATGTATTAAATATAATATATTTATACGCTAGAAATTTTTGAATTTGAAATTAGTTTGGAACTTTTGGGCCAAAAAATTATGAATGTTTCGTGATTTTTCAAATAATGCGCAATTACTTCCGCATAGGAGGGGTAGCCGCCGATCTACCTTGTGGATGGATCAATAAATGCTTAGATTTTTGCGATTATGTGTTACGCAGGAACCAGTTTTTCTGAACACTCCCGAAAAAATGGCATCGAGAAAAAAATCCTTATCTAAAACTTAGTCAATGAATGCCAACGAAGCAAATTTATCATGATTTGCACAGTAAGCACGTGAGAAATGTGGAGACTGGACAATTGGCCAGCATGTCCATATATTTCACAATCAAAATAAGAAGCTCAGCGAAGTTCATTAATGAACACCTCTTGGTATTCCCAAAGAATGTGCTCCTACATTCCAAGGGCAGAGAACGCACCTGCTGGAAGATTCGACGAGCCTCATCTTCCTGTAACCACCCTTTCTCAACAATGTAGTCCAATAGCTCACCATTCTTGCAATATTCCATGACAACAAATATATCCTTAGGTGTGCCAATGACCTCATAAACCCGGATGATATGAGGGTGAATTAAGTCAATGAACAACCTCAATATCTTGATTTCTCTATTTGCTGGGAACAAGATATGAGAAAACAGTAGAAGTAAATCGTTAGACATTCAGCCTGTGAAGAAATTTCAGCTGCAAATTTACTAACAGCGACAACACAAGGTGAACTTTAATCTTAAGCAAAGCCGAATGTATCCTAGACTGATGTACTTTATCTCGACTAATTGATTAACTGGGAATCAGTAACAAGCGCACAAGTCCGACCAGCACTGAAATTGAGGAGATAACTCAAAATGTTGGGCAAGCAAGCCGAATGCAAGGAGGCATAGCTTTCTCTTCCATTTTCATAATTCCCATTTGGCGGCGGTTCAGGATCTTTATAGCAACTTTGTGTCCTGTAAGCTTATGCTCTGCAAGCTTCACTTTTCCAAATGAGCCAATACCTAATGTTCTTCCCAGATTGTAGTTCTTTAATGCTTCAGAATGTCCGCCTCCTCCTCTTGTGTTCCCATCCATTTTCACAATGTCAAAACAACATATGTGATTCAGCAAACAGTTTTATAGTTCAGTCAGGAATTGAAATCGGTTTCAAGTATGTCCATCTCCCTTCTCCACTCTCTCCACTCGGATGATTGCTGCTGACCTAATTAAAGCACGGACGTCGCAGAAAGATAATTTTGAAACACTTTAATCGATTCCCTCTTGCTAGAGACAGGCCTGGAGTGTGAAGTGAGCGGGCTGGCCATAAAAGAGCACTATGCGACATGAATGGTGAGGGCAAGAGTGGTTCAGAGGTCAATGAAATGGGTGAAGTTCCCTTGTCAAATTTGGGGAAAGTTTTCTTAAAAAGGTTCACAAATTAACACGTACTAGCATGAATAGGCATATATGTGTTGTAAACATGGAAGAGATCGAGATACAAGAAAGAGGAAATGCAGTCATCCAACAATTGAGCTTAGAAAACAATAGAGAGGAGTAATAAGTGAGCTAAAACATGAATCTGCTACTAGTACTAATCAATAACTGTGCACAGAATAATTAGACGACCGTATCAGAATCAGGATCCCTCGCTCTGTACTAGTTTCTTTCGACCATATATGGAGTAAATTTGAGAAAAGTGTCATCGATGGGCCGACCGATCAGTCGATAATAAACCAACTAATTGACCGATCAGTCATTAATGAAGACTTTCAAGTCCGAGCATGATGAAGTGATTGTTGGTCTGGGTGGATCTCTCCGTTGCCGTTGGAGAGAAGAAACAAACAGGGCACTGAAATCGCCACAACAACAAGCAGAGCAGAGCAGCACACAAAGAAACTAATAAATTCCCCACTTGAGCCAACCAAAAGCCGAATGGTCGAATGTGTAGAAAATGATTTGGTGCATCGATAATTGATTGATCGTGCACTAGGCACATATATATAGGTACAAGGGGTGCGACCGGTATCTTGTCTCCTAAGATACACGTACATACAGAGGAAGACAGATACAACAGGTACTGCATACAGGACCCAGACCTACGTACATGTACACATGTTCAACACCCCCCTCCCCCCCCAGTCAAAGCGTCGCCGGTGACGCAAAGACTGGACCGAAAGCCCTCGAAAGTCGAGGTGGGTAGTCCCTTCGTCATCACATTGGCGAACTGCTGATCGGTGGGCACATGGAGAACGCGAACACGACCAAGTGCAACGTGCTCCCGGACGAAGTGGATGTCGAGCTCGATGTGCTTCGTCCGTCGGTGATGGACAGGGTTGGCAGCTAGGTACACCGCGGAGACGTTATCGCAGTAGACGAGCGTCGCCTTGGTGACCTCACATAGCAACTCCTGAAGTAGCTGTCGTAGCCATGAACACTCCGCGACGGCGTTGGCGACGGCCCGATACTCGGCCTCGGCGCTCGATCGTGAGACCGTGGGTTGTCGTTTAGACGACCACGAAATCAGAGAGGGTCCGAGGTAGACACAGTAGCCGGAATTGGAGCATCGAGTGTCGGGACACCCAGCCCAGCCGGCCTCGGAGTAGGCGACAAGGCTGGTGTCCGGCAAGGCCGTCAGGGTGAGACCCATGGCTGTGGTGCCACGTATGTACCGAAGTATACGTTTCACGAGAGCCCAATTGGTGTCACGAGGAGCGTGCATGTGAAGGCACAACTGCTAGATAACATACTGAATATCCGGTCGCGTCAGTGTGAGGTACTGAAGCGCACCGACGATGGAGCGGTAAAAAGGAGCGGCGGACGCCGGAGAGCCCTCGACGGCGGACACCTTAGCCTTCGTATGGACAGGCGTGGAAGCAGGCTTGCAGTTAAGCATGCCCGCTCGCTCCAGAAGCTCGTAGGCATACTTCTGCTGGTGCAGGAAGAAGCCAGTAGCCCGGCGCACGACCTCGATGCCGAGGAAGTAGTGGAGAGCCCCCAAGTCCTTGAGGGCGAACTCGGTGCCGAGGCGAGCTGTGATCTGCTGAAGAAGCGCTGGCGAGGACGCAGTCAGGATGATGTCGTCGACGTACAGTAGGAGGTACGCAGTGGCGGAGCTCTGGTGGTAGACAAACAGGGAGGCATCCTACCGTGTGGACCGGAACCCCTGCTGCTGGAGGAAGGCCGCGATCCGCTGGTACCAGGCCCGAGGCGCCTGCTTCAACCCGTATAGAGAACGGGAGAGCAAGCACACGTGGTCCGGATAGGCGGTGTCGACGAAACCGGTCGGCTGCTGACAGAACACCTGCTCGTCGAGATGACCATGCAAGAAAGTATTAGACACGTCGAGCTGGTGAACAGGCCAAGCGCGAGAAACAGCAAGCCGCGCACCACCCAACGCGCCTTGTAGCGCTCGAGAGAACCGTCGGGGCGAGTCTTGTGGCGGAAGACCCACTTGCCAGCGATGACATTGGCACGGGGTGGCTGCGGGACAAGCTGCCATGTGCGGTTGCGTTGTAGGGCGTCAAACTCCTGACGCATCGCAGCTAGCCAGTTCGGATCCCAAAGGGCTGCGTGAGCGGAGGTGGGGAGCGGGGACGGTGTCGAGGTAGAAGACGCGCACGCGTACTCGTCCGACAGGTAGCACGTGCTGGGACACAACGTCCCAGTCCGAGCTCGAGTGACCACACCAGTGAGGGGTGCGGCCGCGGTGCCGGGGGCCGCGGCGACGGGAGCCACGGCGGGGGCCACGGCGGGGGCAGCTGCGGGAGCCGCAGCGGGTCCAGCCGAGGGGCCCACGGCGACGGGTTCCGTGGCGGGGGCCGCGGCGAAGGGGGCCTCGACGAGATCCGTGGCGGGGGCGGCAAAGTAAGCCGCTGCGTCGGGGGCCACGGCAGGAGCCGCAGCGCCAGGGGCCGCCGGCGCGGGGAGCGCGGGCAGGGTCGGACCCGAGGCGCGGCTGGGCGGTCCGCCAGAGGTGGAGGCAGGGACGAACCGCGCCGTAGAAGACTCCGAAGGTGACGGTACCTGCTGAAACGGGAACACGAGCTCATCAAAGTACACATGCCGCGAAGTGAAAACGCGGTGGGAGATTGGATCATAGCACCGGTAACCTTTGGTGTTGGAAGGATATCCAAGAAAGATGCAAGGAAGGGACTGAGGCGCGAGTTTGTGAGGAGCAGTAGACGCGGTGCTAGGATAACAGAGACACCCGAAAATGCGAAGACCATCATAAGATGGAACCGCACCGAAGAGGAGCTGGTGAGGGGTGTAGTTCCAGCGGGAACGACAGGGGCGAATGTTAATGAGTAGGCTGGCGGTTGCGAGCGCGTCCGGCCAGAACCGAGGAGGCACGTAGGAGTGAAAGAGCAACGTGCGGACACAGTCATTCAGCATGAGAAGGACGCGCTCGGCGCGACCATTCTGCTGAGACGTGTAGGGGCAGGTGAGACGAAAGATGGTGCCGTGGGACACAAGTAAATTGCGGACGGCGATGTTGTCAAACTCCTTGCCGTGTCAGTTTGCAAGGCGAGAATAGGACGACCAAACTGTGTGGTGACATATGAATAAAAAGCGATGAGTGTGGCAAGAGAGTCGGACTTGCGACGGAGAGAGAAGGTCCGCACATAATGAGTAAAATCATCCAATATCACTAGATAGTATAAATAGCCCGTGTTGCTAGCAACTGGGGACGTCCAAACATCATTATGCAATAACTGAAACGGAAAGGTGGAAATGTTTGTAGACTCGCTAAAGGGAAGACGAACGTGCTTGCCAAGACGGCAAGCCTCACAAGTGTGATCGTCGACCTTATTACATGAGAAGGAAAAACTCTGAAGAATCTGACGCATAACGGTGGAGTTGGGATGACCAAGACGGGCATGCCAAAGATCGACGCTGGCGGCGAAGGCGGCGGGGCGACCGGTGGTGGTGGCGCCGGAGGGATGCACTGGGTAAAGCTCATCCGGGCTATCACATCGGTGGAGCACCATCCGTGTACGGGCGTCCTTCACAGAAAAACCGATATCGTCAAATTCAACAGTTATAGGATTCTCACGAGCAAGGCGACGAACAGAAACGAGATTGGTGACTAAGTCAGGAGACACAAGAACATTAGACATATGCAAAGGAGGGGAAGTAGAAGGAAAAGACATATGACCAATGTGAGTAATGGGTAGGGAGGAACCGTTACCAACGGTGATACGAGTGGGAGTATGAACGGGAGTGGCAGACGTGAGGTAACCGGGATGAGCAGTCATGTGAGCAGTGGCGCCCGAGTCCATGTACCAGTCACCGCCGCCACCATAGGAGATCGGTGACGGGGCGGAGTGCAGGGCAGCGAGCAGGGCCGGGTCCCATGGCGGTGGCACCAGAGGAGGGTAGGAACCTCCGTAGGCCGGCGCGGGAGCAGCCCCGAAGGCCGAAGTGGCGGCGCCATAGGCGGGCGCGGCCCCATAAGCTGACGCGGCGGCGGCGCCATAGGCCAGTGCGGGCCCGTAGGCAGGCGCTGGCAGGGGGCGGCACCGTAGCCGCTGTAAGAAGCGGCGTTCTGCACGGCGAAGAGGACCTGGTGGCCCGCCAGGCGGGTCCCAAGGATGCCCGGAGCCGGAGCCCGAGGGACTGGCATGGAGTACGCGTGGACGACGCCAGTCCACGGGTTGGTGCCGTACGACCATGGGGGAGTCACCTGCTGCTGCTGCTGACGAGGCCCCCCCCGGCGCCTATTGCTGCTTGCGGCCGCCCCCGCGGCGGTTGCCGCGGCGCCCGCCACCCGGCTGCTGGGGGGCAGCGGGAGGGGCGGGAGGCACGGGCGGGAGGGGAAAGTACCCCGGAGGCGCGGGGGGCGGCGGATGCTGGCGCGACGCGGGTGGGGCGGCCGATGGAGGGGCGCCGCGTGAGGTGCCGGCGGCGAGGGCGTGGTGCTGCACGCGCTTCATGACCCCCTTCATCCGGCGATCCTCCAACCTCAAGTACGCCACAAATTTGGGGAAGAAGGGCTCCGGCATCAAGGTGAGGTTGGAGGCGGCGTTGCCGAAGTCCTCGTTAAGGCCGGTGGTGAGCGTGCTGAGGAGGAGGTCGTCGTCCACCTTGGCTCCAATGTCACGGAGCTCGTCCGCCAACGTCTTCAGGCGGCGGCAGTAGTCATCAATGGACTGTTCATCCTGGCGACAGTCAAAAAATTCCTGCTGCAAAAAACACGGCGCTGAAGCTTGTTGTCGGTGAAGAGGCCGTTCAGCTTGACCCACAGGGCGCGGGCGTCGTCGCCGGCGCTCACGACCGTGTGGAACAAGTCCTTGGAGATGGTGGTGAAGAACCACCGGATGATCGTGGCGTCGATCGCGGTCCACTCGGCGTCATCCACCATGGCGCGGGAGTCCATGGTGCCATCCACGTGGTCCATGAGATTGTTCTCGCGGAAGAACAGCGTGAAGTATGTCTTCCACGCGAAGTACGTGGAGTTGGAGGCGTCGAGGACGACGGGGATGCGTGCGTGGACGTTGATGTCGCGGATTTCGGCAGGGTCGACGGCGAAGGGGTTGGAGCAGGTGAAGGCGTTGGACGACATGGCGGTAGGATCATGGGAGGGAGGCGGCGGCGCGGCTAGAGAGGAGTGGCGCGGCGGCGGGAGGTAGGCGGCGCGGCGGGGATGGGCGGTGCGGCGTTGGGAAGGTGGCGCGCGGTGGAGGAAGGGGCGCGGGGAGGAGAGGTGGAGGCGGCGGCTTGGGGCGGCGACGGCGGCGGCCCGAGGCGGCGGCTAGGGTTAGCGGAAGCGAGAAGATCGACTTGCGATAGATACCATGTAGAAAATGATTTGGTGCATCGATAATTGATTGATCGTGCACTAGGCACATATATATAGGTACAAGGGGTGCGACCGGTATCTTGTCTCCTAAGATACACGTATATACAGAGGGAGACAGATACAACAGGTACTGCATACAGGACCCAGACCTACGTACATGTACACATGTTCAACAGAATGGACAAGCAGCACTCCCGGCCATAGAACTACAGTAATTAAGAGCACGCGCGAACCAGCCCAGCTCCCTACCCTACCAAGCCAAGCAAGCGACGATGATGCAGAATCACAAAACTCCAGCGAGAATTGCATCAAAGATGAGCAGGGCGATTGCCTTAATTACCTGGGGTCCTGGTCAGCCGTGGACAGAGGGAGGTGACGAGAGCGACAGTCCAGTAGAGAGGAGGGCGCCTCGAATCGAGATTGGTTTTGCGGTCGATCGATCGGCTGGGACTGAAGTAGCTTTAGGCTTTGGGCTATAGCTGCTAGCTTAGGTGGGGGTGGCGTAACCGGGGAAAGGGAAAGATGAGTGTCAGGGCATCTCCAGCCGTTGGCCTTCCAGGAGGGGCAAAAAACGCCCCCTGGGGTCGCGCCGGCGCTAAACCGCGCACTGGGGGCGTGATGCCCCCCAGTCGCGTCGCCCACAGTTAGTCAAAAAAGTCAAAAACGGCGCAAAAACGACTCAAATTAACGCAAACATCGGCGAGTTCATTCAAACTTAAACATATTTTATAAAAAAGGAAAAAAACGTCCGCGGGCTAGCCCCGCCGTCTCCCTCGCCGACCGCCCACGCGGTTTACATGCCGAGGAGGCTGTAGAACCGCGTGGAGTCGTCGTCGTCGTCGTCGTCGCCGCCCCCGCCTGCGCCTCTGCCGTCCCTGTTGCATCCCCTCCCCGGTTGGCGCGGCGGGTTGGACGGTCCGGGGGCGTCGTCGTCGTCGTCGTCGCTGTCGAGGACTACGACGCCGTTCTCGTCCTCGCGCCCACGCTTGCGGGCGGCGATCTCCTCCAGGGCCCGGCACTGCCGGACCATCTCAACACGGAGGTAGTCGTCCCGCGCCCACCGCATGGCGTCCTCGTCGGAGAAGCCACGCCGGGCTATCTCCTCATACTCCGCGGGAAGGCAGGGCTCCGGCTTGGGCTCGACGAGGACGGAGCGGCCGGTGGGTGGGGAGGCGTTCGTGCCGATGCGGACGCCGGAGCTGCGGGTGCGCGCGCTGACCGGCGTGTCCTGGGGCTCCGGCTTGACGGGGTGGAGGCAGGGCGAGCCGCCGGACGAGGAGGAGGACCCCCCGGTCTCCATGCGCCTCGGGGTCCAGGAGCTTCCCCGGCGGCGTGAGAAGGAAGGGGGAGCGGGGTACTCGAGACGCGGCATGTTGCCGCCCTCGATGTACTCGAGGACGGCCTCCAACGTGCGCCCGGGCACGCCCCACCACCGGCGCCGTCCCTCGGAGTTGAGCCTGCCGGAGGGCTCTACACCGTTGGTGGCCTCGAGCTGCTGGGCGTGGCGGTGCCGGAAGTAGGGCTCCCAGAGCGGGCTGTCGGGGACGTACCGAGGTCCCTCCCTCGCCGCCCGTGGAAGGTTCGCGCGGATGCGTGCGATCTCCGCACGCCGCGCCGCGCCGGTGGGCACCGGGGGCACCGGCACGCCGCCGGCGCTGATCCTCCACGCGCCGGGCACCCGCATGTCCGGCGGGACCGGGTACTTGGCCTCGTAAAGGAGGCGAGCTTCGTCCTCGTGGAGATGGCGACGGCCGAAGCCGTTCGCCACCGCGCCGTCACCAGGGAAGCGCTCGACCATGGGTGATGAACTGGAGACGGCGAGAGAGAGGAGAGGGAGGAACGACGACGGCGAGAGAGCGTGATCGCCGAGCGTGCTGGTGCGCGTCTTATATAGGCCGAGGCGCCGCCCGTACCCGTGTCCGCCGTGTGTACGCGTGGCGGGCGAGGAAGGGCGAGGGACGCGCGTCATCCGGCCTTCATTGTGCCGCCCGTGAGGCATCAATGGCGCAGGCTGACCGGCGCGGCAGCGCGGCAGCTTTGGCATTGATTCGCCGCGGGAAACGAGACGATGAGGACGACGAAGGGCCGAGAAGAGAGCCGTCTCGCTGACGCGGCGGGCCGCTGCTTTTCCGCGCCAAAAAAGTTCGTCCGGCGCCCCCCAGCGCGCCGGGTTCAGCCTGGGTCCGCCGGCGCTGTTTTCGGCTCAGGCCGGCAAAAATCGGGCTCCTGGGGGCGCCACTGGGCCGTTTTTTCGGCGCCGGCGCAAAAAAAACGACGGGGAGGCCTTCCTAGGGGCGCGGCTGGAGATGCCCTCAGCATCACCATCGCGCTTGCCTAAGTGCGCACGTCTGACGTGCCAGCTCCCTCTCGCGCCGCTCGCAAACCTCTTGCCGTTCTCACTGTGGCTGTCTCGCTCGTCCAGTCGTCCTATCCTCTGTCGTTTCCAATGTGTCGCGTGCGTCGCTCGATTCGTCCGTCCTTAGTCGGTTGATTTGGACGGTACAAGAATGGGATGGCGGCAGAGACGGTTTTCGGTCGCCGGTGATGCGGCGCTGATGAGAATTATGCATGTCGTGCGGCCGGCGTTGGTGGTGGGTGGGATTAACGTCGCTGTTACATGCGCGACGAGGATGCCCGTTGGCTATATTGGGTGCATGCATAGGCTGCAATGTTTTCTCCAATCGAATTTGTTTTATTTGTTCTTGTTCATAGTAAAACACTGCCTCTGCACCAGTCTTTTTCTTTTGAACATCAATACAGACACAAGCGTTTATATACACGCGCATATTGTCAGGGAATAACGACACCTACCGGATCACAAGGAATCCCTTTTGCTACGGTTGGCGGGCGCGGGGCTGTGGAAAGAGCGGGTAAAAGTGCAACTATCTCTAAGTGGTTTTGGTAATTCCTAACAACATATAGCTCATTGAGCTAATGTTGTTTCAAGATTAATATTTCGAAAAGCTCAATGATTGGCATGGCATGGATGAGAAAAGTGGACCCCTCAAAATGCTAAGGACAAAAAGATTGGCTCAAGATCAAAGCTCAAAGCTCAAAGCTCAAGACTCTACATTTTCTATTTTAGTGATCCAAGATCACATTGAGTCTATAGGAAAAGCCAATACTATCAAGGAGGGATGAGGTGTTGCTTAATGAGGCTCTTGCTCAAAATGCTTAGTGATATGCTCCAAAGCCCTCCACTACTTTCTCACATCCACATATGACCTAAACCAAAAGTCAAACTCGGTCCCACCGATTATTTCTATCCGGCGCCACCGAGTTCAGATGTCATAGCCACTGCCACAAACCCTAGGCAAATCGGTCTCACCGATAGGGATCTCGGTCTCACCGAGATGAGATTGTAATCTCTCTATTTCCCTTCGTAACGTTTCGGTCCCACCGAAATGAGCGATCGGTCCCACCGAGATTGCAATGTAAACTCTCTGTTTCCCTTTCGTAATACTTCGGTCTCACCGAAATGAGCAAATCCATCCCACCGACTTTACCTGACCAACTCTCTGTTTAACCTATTACCAAAATCGGTCTCACCGAGTTTGTGTAATCTGTCTCACCGAGATTACGTTATGCCCTAACCCTAACCATATCGGTCCAACTGAAAATCCTAACGGTCACTAGATTTGCTGAATTGGTCCGACCAAGTTTATCAATTCGGTCCCACCGAAATTGGCAAGTTGTGTATAATGGTTAGATTTTGTGTGGAGGCTATATATACCCCTCCACCTCCTCTTCATTCGTGCGGAGAGAGCCATTGGAACGAACCTACACTTCCAACATACATTTTCTGAGAGAGAACCACCTACACTTGTGTTGAGGCCAAGATATTCCATTCCTACCATATGAATCTTGATCTCTAGCCTTCCCCAAGTTGCTTTCCACTCAAAACTTCTTTCCACCAAATCCATATCCTGTGAGAGGGAGTTGAGTGTTGGGAAGACTATCATTTGAAGCACAAGAGCAAGGAGTTCATCATCAACACACCATTTGTTACTTCTTGGAGAGTGGTGTCTCCTAGATTGGCTAGGTGTCACTTGGGAGCTTCCGACAATATTGTGGAGTTGAACCAAGGAGTTTGTAAGGGCAAGGAGATCGCCTACTTCGTGAAGATCTACCGCTAGTGAGGCAAGTCCTTCGTGGGTGACGGCCATGGTGGGATTGACAAGGTTGCTTCTTCGTGGACCATTCGTGGGTGGAGCATTCCATGGACTCGCGCAGCCGTTACCCTTCGTGGGTTGAAGTCTCCATCAACGTGGATGTACGATAGCACCACCTATCGGGACCACGACAAAAATATCCGTGTCTCCTATTGCGTTTGAATCCTCCAAACCCTTCTCTTTACATTCTTGCAAGTTGTATGCTCTACTTTCTGCTGCTCATATACTCTTTGCATGCTTGCTTGAATTGTGTTAAGATTGCTTGACTTGCCCAAAGTTGCTAAAATCTGCCAAGAACTAAAATTGGGAAAAGGCTAGATTTTTATTTGGTCAAGTAGTCCAATCATCCCCCTCTAGACATACTTTTAGTGGTATCAGAGCTTTGGTCTCCATTTGCTTTGATTTCCATAGCTTTTGGTAGTCATAGCCTTGGTTTCACAACCTAGGAGAGTATGGCGTCTAGCAAGGGAAATTACCACCGTAGAGGTCCTTACTTTGATGGTACTAATTTTGCTAGTTGGAAGCATAAGATTAAAATGCATATTCTTGGACATAACCCCGCCGTATGGGCTATTGTGTGTATTGGCTTGCAAGGTGAATTCTTTGATGGGAGAGAACCGAACCGTGAAGCTACCGCGGAAGAGTTGAAGATGCTGCAATACAATGCTCAAGCTTGTGATATCCTCTTCAACGGATTGTGCCCCGAAGAATTCAACAAAATCAGTCGTCTTGAGAATGCAAAGGAAATTTGGGATACTTTGATTGATATGCACGAAGGTACCAACTCCGTCAAGGAATCCAAATTGGATGTGCTTCAAAGTTAGCTTGACAAGTTCAAAATGAAGGATGGTGAAGGTGTCGCTGAAATGTACTCTAGGCTTGGTCTTATCACAAATGAGATCGCCGGCTTAGGAAGTGAAGAGATGATTGACAAATTCATCATCAAGAAGATCGTAAGAGCTTTGGACGGAAAACATGATATCCTATGCATATTGAACCAAATGATGCCCAATTACAAAGATCTCAAGCCAACAGAAGTCATTGGAACAATTGTTGCTCATGAGATGTCACTCAAGGATAAGGATGAGCTCCATAACAAGTCAAGTGGTGCTTACAAAGCCTCATGTGAAGCTCCCACATCATCAAGTGGGAAACAAATCTTCAATGAAGAATTGAGCCTAATGGTGAAGAACTTCAACAAGTTCTACAAGAGTAGAATCAAAGAGAGAAGTTCCAAGTCAAGGTCCTACAATGATAAAAGATATTCTAGTCGAGAGCGAAATTGCTACAATTGTGGAAAATCCGGACACTATTCCAATGAGTGTACGACACCCTACAAGAGAAGAGAAGATTCTCCAAAAAGAAGAAGTAGAAGAGAAGAATCACCATCAAGAGAGAGAAAGAGTAGAGATGATCGTTATGAACGAACAACACCCCGGAGAAGCAAGGATTCGGAAAGGAAGGACAAGTCATCAAGGAGCTACACAAAACGAAGACATCAAGCTCATGTTGGTGAATGGGTATCCGGCTCTGAGTCCGACAATCACTCCGAGAGAAGCTATCACTCCGACTCCGAATATACTCAAGATGAAGGTGTTGCTGGTCTAGCACTTGTGTCAACCAACTCCTACGACATATTTGATTCACCAAATGAAGGACTTGGAAGATACTTGATGGATAAAGGCCCAAAGGTATCACACCCCGAGTATGTTGATTTTAATAGTGATGAAGATGACTTGTTAGGTGATGATGATTTACTTGTTGACAACTCTAGTGATGAATAGTATGATGAAACGTCAATTAATCATGCTAATCAAGATAAAACGAATGACAATGATAAGGAGAAGATTGAGCTTCTAACTAAAGAGCTGAACACTCTTAAGTTAGCTCATGAAACTATCTTAGGAGATCATCGAGAACTTTTAAGGACTCATGAGAAATTACGTTTTGAAAAGCTCAACCTTGAGCAAGAGCATGAGCTCTTAGAGGCAATCAATGATGATTTTATCAAGAAAAGTTCTTCTTACATTGCCAAGCATTTACTCTTATCCAATTACATGCCTCAAGTCAAGTCTAGTAACGAGAACAAGAAAGATTCTTCCTCTAGTAGTAACAATAATCATGCTAAATCCAATGTTGTTGCTTCTAGTAGTTCTCTTGATTCTACTAATGTTTATCTTAGCCAAGTTACACTTGAGCAATAAAATAGCTTATTGAAGGGAATTATAGAGAAAGGTGTTTACAAGAGCCTTGCCGGGAGTAAGCAATTTGAGGAAATTGTACGCAAGCAAGGAAGGCACCGGAAGAACCAAGGTGTTGGCTTTGAACGAAAGTTCAATGCCAATGGAGTTGAGTGGGAAGAAGATCAATACCCCAAGACGAAGTTTGTTCCTCAACTTCCTTCAAAGGGACATAAGCTCAAGATGATCTTCCACCACAAGACCACAAGCAAAAAGGCAAGGACAAGATTCAAGAGGAAATTGATGCATTTGAAGAAGCACCCAAGGCCTTGGTCAAGTGGGTTCCCAAGACTACATCAAGTTCTACTTCATCAAGTACAACTACAAATCCAAGGATTCCCATCAAGATGATGTGGATCCCGAAGAAGAAGAACTAGAGAGTTCCTGAGGGTGACTCCACCAACATATTTCACTCTTATCATTTTTGCAAGAACAAGTGCAATCAACTTCCACATCTTGCACTAGTTCAAGGAGTCACAAACCCTCTTGTTGGTAAGACAAGGGAAAATTTAACCTAATGCTTTCATAGACATCATCTTGTGTGTGCATCACTCTATGTCTATGGATATCCTTGTTTGTTCCTTGTGGGACTAACCCGTGTAGGTATTGAAAGTGCAACACACTCCAAAGGATTGCTCCAAATGATCTACATCAACATTGAGCATCCACATCTTCAACACCTACATGAAGTCATCATCGAAAAACCCAAGGTTAGTTCATCCCTCTTAGGGGGGATCTCACATCTAGTGGGAGGTTTACTCTAAGAATTGAGCTAAAGCAACTCTAATGGTGTGAACACAACAACGCTTTATGTAAAAGTGGTAACCCCACTTGTCCTTAAACGATGAGTATGACCTATGATCAAATGTTCTCATTTGACTCCTAAGTAAATATACTCATATATATAGATGACCTAGTCATCGCCAATTGCTTGATAGATGCTAGAATTGGTTGTGCATGCTTTGCCACATATTTCAGTTGCCATTTTATTGTGTGAGCATGTTGGTTGCATAATTTACTCATTCGAGGACATCCACTTGTTGTTTTGATTGCTTGGTTCCTTTTTCTTTTGCCAAGTGGATGGACAAGAATGCCTAAGAACCTTCTCTAGATATCTATGCTTTTCTTGTCTCAAACTCTATTCATGCTACATCACAAAGTTTGATCAAGTCAGATTCGAACCACTCTGTGTGAGGAGCACTCGGAGTCCCCGATTCGTCATAGACTTAAACTTCCAAAACTTCTTTGTGCGTTTCGGTCTGACCGATTCATCCATTTTGGTCATACCGAGATCAACAAGTCGATCTAGGTTTTCAATCTCGGTGCAACCGATTTGAACTTTTCGGTCACACCGAGTTGCAGTAACTGCTTGCAGTTATGCATCTCGATGCCACCGAGTTGTTCCACTTGGTCACACCGACAGGGTTGGGCTATATATATCCCCCGGGCCAAAATTTGGAAAATTCTCCGAACCCCTTCGCCCGCGCTCAGCCTGCTCTGCCTCCCTGGGTCTCCGGATCGTCCTTCTCATCGCCAGCTGCCTCCCGCCGCTGGTCTTCGCCGCCGTTAGTGGAAATCGTCTCCGTCGTTGCCGCCATAGCAGGTCCATCACCGCACTTAGGGTATGGACTTGATCCTTGTGCTAATCTCACTCTGATTCCTAGCACATTGTTTTGCCATGTATCTTGCCACGATTGAGATCACTCTATCCAGCGAAACCTAGCAATCTCGGTGCCACCAAAGTGTGACTCGGTCTAACCGAGTTCACTAGTTTAGGTTCCAAAAGCTGCTTCGGTATCACCGAGTTTTCAAATCGGTAGATCCGAAATGCTTTCTATGGAAAAATAAAACTAAGTTTTTAACTCATTCTTTTCCAAAAACCTTTGTACTTTGTGATGCTCATCTACTCTACCTCATCTATAATCTATTCACAGGGTCTGCTGTCAGTGTCTGCATCATGTCAGATCAGAGTGACAGTCAGAACAAGTCTGAGGAGCAAGTTCACATGAGTGAGGGCACTAGTCCCTCTAGCAGCTATGATGATGGAAGCAGGAGTACACCCAGCAACTTGCCTAAGGCAGCCACCAGGGCCAGAAAGAAGAGAACCTCATATTTTGAGGATGAGGACTATGTGTCCGTTGAGGAAGAGGCCACTTCAAAGAAAAAGGTGCTGAAGAAAGAGTATGGCACAGCTGCTGCAACAAAGCCTGGTCTAAAAACAAAGGCTCCAGCAAGAAGACAGCCAATGTCTAAGCCAAGGAAAGTTGCCACAGGTGAAACTATGAAGTTCACCATTGAATCTAAAGAAGAAGAAGCTAGTGAGGATAAGAAGAAGAAGAAGAAGAGGGAAGAACCACTACTGCCAGAGTTCTTGGCAAGCCCTCAATGAGGAAGGATTCAGTAGAGGAAGAGGAAGAGGTTGCTGCACCAGCACCTAAAGCTCGAAAGCTTATGGGAGATGCTATAAGATCAGGGGCTGCTCCATCTAAGCCCAAAGAAGCTCCCAAGGCAGCTGCTCCAAAACCCAAAGCTGCACCCAAGAGGAGTACAAGGAATATTCCAGCTGCAGAGAAGAACAAGGCCCAGTGCCTGAAACTGCTATAGAAGAAGAAGATGATGAGTCACATGTATTGAGGAAGTTGAAGCCCAAAATTCCAGATCACAATGATGCTCATCCAGTAGCTGAGGACATGAAGCTCAGGAAGGATGCAGGACTCAGACAGTGGAGATTGACTGATCCCTATGCAGTCAGGAGAAGAACTGTTGTAGACTACAGGTTCCATACAAAGGAACAACAGGACTTCTATGAGACAGTGTTGCTTGAAAAGAAGCCTATAGTCTGTGATATGAGATGGGTGGACTGGAAATACATCAGGGAAAATGAAGAACACTATCCTGGAGTCTATGATAGTTTCATGTCTTGTGGAGTAGAGGACTTTGTTGGGCAGAAGCTCACAGAGTGGAATGATGAGCTTATTATGCAGTTCTACTCCACAGCTCATTTCTACCTAGATGGAAGGATTGCCTGGATGTTTGAAGGTACTAGGTACCAGTCAACAGTTGAAGAATGGGGAAAATTGATCAATGCTCAGGAGGAGAATGAAGATGACTTGTATGACTATGCCAAGAAGAAGAAGGATCACAACACCATGGCACATATGTACAGAGAGATCCCAGATGCTGCCCTTGAGACACACAAATTTGGATCAGTACATTACCTTCTGTCAGCTTTGCCAACAATGAACTGGATCCTCAGGCACACTCTATTGCAAAAGTAGGTGATCACAAGATGATCAGAGGCCATGCAATTAACCTGCTTCACATATTTGATGTGCCTCAAAAGTTCAAAGTCATGAGCCTAATTGTGGAAACTATAAAGAGAATAGCTGTAGATCATAAGAGAAGTTGTGGGTATGCCCCACAGATCCAGGAGCTAATCAACTCCAAGATGGGCACTGGCACATATCTCTTGGACAAGGATCATATGCCCATCTACCCAGACTTTAAGGACAACGCTGTGGTAATGGATGAAAATGAACCATCTTCTGTGCAAGCACAAGCAAAGTGGGAGAAGGCAAGGGCTGAAAAGGCTGCAAAGATGCCAACCATTGATGAGGCATCTCAGTATCTTCTGAAGAGCAAGCAAGATCAGCTTGGCTACTTGATTGTCTCCACTCTGAGGATTGAGAAGGGATTCGCCACCCTGACTCAAAACCAGGAGAGCTTGGAGAGGATCATGGAGCAGACGTTCTATGATTTAGATGTGAAGGTCACTGAGATAGAGTCAATTGTTGAGCAACTTCAGGATGAAGTGCAGGAGAAGAAGGGCAAGTTTACCACTGATTCTTTTGCTAGAGTGCCCAGAGGACAGAGATCTGCTGCAATGCCAGTTACAGACACCAGAGCAACTTCATCTACACCAGCTACAGCTTCAGTGCCACCAGCTCCAGCACCCACTCCATCAGCTCCATCTACATCAACTGATGCCTTCGTCCTTGGAGTTTTATCTACACCACCACCTGAAGACCAAGCCTGAGAGTCGATCTAGCACTATGCATTTTTTATGAACTTTTTGGTAACTTGTTGCCAAACGGGGAGAAAATGTATAGATCATAGGCTTCGAGAGTGAGTGTTGCTCTTTGTTCTCTCTTGTTGTTTGGTGGTTGAACTTTGTTATTTGCTTGTTTGAGTTACTTTATGCTTTTTGTGTGATACTTGGATGATCATGTGTTTGATCATATGCTACCTTAATGCTTGTTGGATGACATTATCCTTTTATATCCCCATATGATCATTCACTTTGGTTGGTGATGTGTGCATGTATTTAATTATTATCATTTTGAGTGCTCCACCAAGATGTATGTGACATGGAAGAGTAACCCATAATCCTAACTCATTGTGCATTTGCAGTTCAAAGCAAATCTTAAACTATGCACAAATTTAGGGGGAGCTCTTGCTTTTCACATACTTCTCAAAGCGACAATGTTTTTCACTCTTATTATCATTTGTCGAAGCTTTGATCAATATGTTGTCATCAATTACCAAAATGGGGGAGATTGAAACTGCAACTATCCCTAGGTGGTTTTGGTAATTCCTAACAACATATAGCTCATTGAGCTAATGCTATTTCAAGATTAATATTTCAGGAAAGCTCAATGATTGGCATGGCATGGATGAGAAAAGTGGACTCCTCAAAATGCTAAGGACAAAAGGATTGGCTCAAGCTCAAAGCTCAAGACTCTACATTTTCTATTTTAGTGATTCAAGATCACATTGAGTCTATAGGAAAAGCCAATACTATCAAGGAGGGATGAGGTGTTGCTTAATGAGGCTCTTGCTCAAAATGCTTAGTGATGTGCTCCAAAGCCCTCAACTACTTTCTCACATCCACATGTGACCTAAACCAAAAGTCAAACTCGGCCCCACCGATTATTTCTATCCGGCGCCACTGAGTTCAGATGTCATAGCCACTGCCACAAACCCTAGGCAAATCGGTCTCACCGATAGGGATCTCGGTCTCACCGAGATGGGATTGTAATCTCTCTGTTTCCCTTCGTAACGTTTCGGTCCCACCGAGATTGCAATGTAAACTCTCTGTTTCCCTTTCGTAACATTTCGGTCTCATCGAAATGAGTGAATCGGTTCGACCGAGTTTACCCGACCAACTATCTGGGTAGCTCATTACCAAAATCGGTCTCACCGAGTTTGTGTAATCGGTCTCACCGAGATTACGTTATGCCCTAACCCTAACCATATCGGTCCTACCGAGTTGCATGTCGGTCCCACCGAAAATCCTAATGGTAACTAGATTTGCTGAATCAGTCCGACCGAGTTTATCAATTCGGTCCCACCGAGATTGGCAAGTTGTGTGTAACGGTTAGATTTTGTGCGGAGGCTATATATACCCCTCCACATCTTCTTCATTCGTGGGGAGAGAGCCATCAGAACGAAGCTACACTTCCAACATACATTTTCTGAGAGAGAACCACCTACACTTGTGTTGAGGCCAAGATATTCCATTCCTACCATATGAATCTTGATCTCTAGCCTTCCCCAAGTTGCTTTCCACTCAAATCTTCTTTCCACCAAATCCATATCCTGTGTGAGAGAGTTGAGTGTTGGGGAGACTACCATTTGAAGCACAAGAGCAAGGAGTTCATCATCAACACATCATTTGTTACTTCTTGGAGAGTGGCGTCTCCTAGATTGGCTAGGTGTCACTTGGGAGCCTCCGACAAGATTGTGGAGTTGAACCAAGGAGTTTGTAAGGGCAAGGAGATCACCTACTTCGTGAAGATCTACCGCTAGTGAGGCAAGTCCTTCGTGGGCCATGACCATGGTGGGATAGACAAGGTTGCTTCTTCGTGGACCCTTCGTTGGTTGAGCCCTCCGTGGACTCGCACAGCCGTTACCCTTCGTGGGTTGAAGTCTCCATCAATGTGGATGTACGATAGCACCACCTATCGGAACCACGACAAAAACATACGTGTCTCCTATTGCGTTTGAATCCTCCAAACCCTTCCCTTTACATTCTTGCAAGTTGCATGCTTTACTTTCCGCTGCTCATATACTCTTTGCATGCTTTCTTGAATTGTGTTAAGATTGCTTGACATGTCCAAAGTTGCTAAAATCTTCCACGAACTAAAATTTGGAAAAGGCTAGATTTTTATTTGGTCAAGTAGTCTAGTCACCCCCCTCTAGACATACTTTCGATCATACAGCGGGATTGAGAGCTCAACGCAGGGGGATTATCCAGGTTCGGGCCGCAAGTGCTGCGTAATACCCTACACCTGCTGGTTTATGTTTATCTGGTGTTCTTGGACTAGCTACAAGGCGTGCAGGGTCCAAAAAGTCTGAATCCTCTCTTTGTACGCCGCAGACCTCCTTTTATAGTCAAATGGGTCGCCATAGTGGCACACAGGAGGTGGAAAGTTGTACAGTAGTCGAGTCTATCTCCTGGCACCGTAGGATAAACGCATTTAATGCGCTGCCGACGTGCCCTTCTTGCTTTATCAGGAACGGCAAGGAAGCTCGTCCCAGCTGTCGCTGCCTCGCCTGGTTTTGACGCGCATCCAGGCCGACGAGGCGTGTAGCGCCACGCTGGCTAGCTGGCTGTTGAGTTGGTGCGGTGGCAGAGTCTTCACGAAGATCTGCATATCACCACACAGGTGCTTGCTGAGTTGGCCTAGAGGCCGCACGTCACCACGCAGGTGGTCGCCTAGTTGGTGGACTGGCAGCTGCATGGGAACGACGGTGGAGTCTTGGCAGATGTGGGCCTGGCTGTGGCCCCGCGAATGTGTTCGGCAAGGGTCTTGTCGGGGCCCCGGCAAGGGTCTTGTCGCGGCGTCGTGGGCGTCCCCGACAAGGGTCTCGTGGGTATCCTCGGCAAGGATCTCGCCGAGGATCTCCGTCTTCTGATTCTCATCTAGTCTTGTATGTTCTTGGTCTTCACAAAGATCTGCATGCCGCCATGGAGGCGCTTCCCGAGCCTAGGTTCCAATGTGGTTGAGGGAGTTGGAACTCTTAGGCTCAAGGGTGGCAGCCCTGCTGGTGTTGGGCAAGTTGCCCCGGCAAGGTCCTTGCCGGGGCCGCCGCCCCGGCAAGGACCTTGCCGGGGGAGCTTCACGTCGCCCATCAGCTCTTCGTGCTTCTAGTCTTGAGCGCAGCTCGATAGTGGTCGGGCATTGAGTCTAACTCAACTTCACACCTTGTAACACAGGCATTTCTTTCCTTGATCCATTTTGAACTTCTTCAAAACTTTGTGAAGGTATGTGCTTTGTGAAAGTCCCATCAAGCGTCTTGATCTATCTCTATAGATCTTGATGCCTAATATGTAAGCAGCTTCACCGAGGTCTTTCATTGAAAAACTCTTATTCAAGTATCTTTTTATGCTATCCAGAAATTCTATATCATTTCCAATCAGCAATATGTCATCCACATATAATATCAGAAATGCTACAGAGCTCTCACTCACTTTCTTGTAAATACAGGCTTCCCCAAATGTCTGTATAAAACCATATGCTTTGATCACACTATCAAAACGTTTATTCCAACTCCGAGAGGCTTGCACTAGTCCATAAATGGATCGCTGGAGCTTGCACACTTTGTTAGCTCCCTTTGGATTGACAAAACCTTCCGGTTGCATCATATACAACTCTTCTTCCAGAAATCCATTCAGGAATGCAGTTTTGACATCCATTTGCCAAATTTCATAATCATAAAATGCGGCTATTGCTAACATGATTCGGACAGACTTAAGCATCGCTACAGGTGAGAAAGTATCATCGTAGTCAACTCCTTGAACTTGTCAAAAACCTTTTGCAATAAGCCGAGCTTTGTAGACAGTAACATTACCGTCAGCGTCAGTCTTCTTCTTGAAGATCCATTTATTCTCTATGGCTTGCCAATCATCGGGCAAGTCAACCAAATTCCACACTTTGTTCTCATACATGGATCCCATCTCAGATTTCATGGCCTCAAGCCATTTTGCGGAATCTGGGCTCACCATCGCTTCTTCATAGTTCGTAGGTTCGCCTTGGTCAAGTAACATGACCTCCAGAATAGGATTACCTTACCACTTTGGTGCGGATCTTACTCTGGTTGACCTACGAGGTTTGGTAGTAACTTGATCTGAAGTTTCATGATCAATATCATTAGCTTCCTCACTAATTGGTGCAGGTGTCACACGAACCGGTTTTTGTGATGAACTACTTTCCAATAAAGGAACAGGTATAGTTACCTCATCAAGTTCTACTTTCCTCCCACTCACTTCTTTCGAGAGAAACTTCTTCTCTAGAAAGGATCCATTCTTAGCAACGAATGTCTTGCCTTCGGATCTGTGATAGAAGGTGTACCCAACAGTTTCCTTTGGGTATCCTATGAAGACACATTTCTCCGATTTGGGTTTGAGCTTATCAGGTTGAAGCTTTTATCGTAGCCCCAAACTATAAGAAATGGCCACTTTGGTTTCTTACCAAACCACGGTTCATAAGGGCATCTCCAGCCGCGCCCCCAAGAAGGCCCCCCAGGCGTTTTTTTGTCCGCCGGCGCCAAAAAATTGGCCCAGTCGCGCCCCCAAGAGCCCAGTTTTCGCCAGCTCGTGCCGAAATTGGCGCCGGCGGACCCAACCCGAACCCGGCGAGCTGGGGGTCGCTCGGGGGCGCCGGGCGAATCGTTTTTGGCACGAAGAGCCGCGGGCCCGCCGTGTTAGCGACTCTACTCTCTTCTCGCCCCTTTGTCGTCCTCATCGCCTCGTTTCCCGCGGTGAATCAATGCCAAAGCTGCCGCGCCGGTCAGCCTCCATTGATGCCTCACGGGCGGCGCAGTGAAGGCTGGGCGACGCGTCCCTCGGCCGCCACGCAATCACGCCACGCGTAACACGCCGGCCAAGCCTACCGCGCGGCGTCTCCGCCTATAAAGCCGACTGCAAGCGCGCCGGTGAGACTCACCCCGATCATCCACCGACGACGCACTCACTTCTCCCCCTTTCCTCCTCTCGCCGACACCAGTTGAGAAAGCATGGCCGAGCGTTTCCCAGGCGACGGCGCGGCGGCGAACGGATTCGGGCGCCGTCATCTGCACGAGGACGAGGCTCGCCTCCTTTTCGAGGCCGAGTACCCGGTCCCGCCGGACATGCGGGTGCCCGGGGCGTGGAGGATCAGAGCCGGCGGCGTGCTAGTGCCCCCGGTACCCACCGGCGCGGCACGGCGTGCGGAGCTCGCACGCATCCGCTCGTCCCTGCCGCGTGCGGCGAGGGAGGGGCCACGGTACGTCCCCGACAGCCCGCTCTGGGAGCCCTACTTCCGTCACCGTCAATGGCGTCATGCCCTCCGGCAGGCTCAACCCCGAGGGCCGGCGCCGGTGGTGGGGCGTGCCCGGCCGCACGTTGGAGGCCGTCCTCGAGTACATCGAGGGCGGCAACACGCCGCGCCTCGAGTACCCCGCTCCCCCGTCCTTCTCACGCCGCCGGGGAAGCTCCTGGACGCCGAGGCGCATGGAGACAGGGGGGTCCTCCTCCTCGTCCGGCGGCTCTCCCTGCCTCCACCTCCGCCCCGTCAAGTCGGAGCCCCAGGACACACCTGTCAGGGCGCGTACCCGCACCTCCGGCGCCCTCGTCGAGCCCAAGGTGGAGTCTAGCCTCCCCCCGGAGTACGAGGAGATAGCCCGGCGTGGCTTCTCCGACTAGGACACCATGCGGTGGTCGCGCGACGAATACTTGCGCGAGGAGATGGTCCGGCAGCGCCGGGCCGTGGAGGAGATCGCCGTCCGCAAACGTGGGCGCGAGGACGAGGACGGTGTCGTCGTCCTCGATAGCGACGACGACGACGCCCCCGGACCGTCCAACCCGCCGCGCCAACCGGGGGAGGGATGCAGCAGGGACGGCGGAGGCGTAGGCGGGGGCGAAGACGACGACGACGACGACGATGACGGCGGTGACTACACGCGGTTCTACAGCCTCCTCAGCATGTAGAACCGCGTGGGCGGGCGGCGAGGCAGGCGGCGAGGGAGACGACGGGGGTAGCCCGCGGTAGTTTTTTCCTTTTTTTGTAAATTATGTTTAAATTTGAACAAACTCGCCCGTGTTTGCGTTGTGTTTGCGCCGAATTTGAACATTTTAAAAACCCGTGGGGGGCGCGACTGGGGGGCATCACGCCCCCAGTGCACGGTTTAGCGCCGGTGCGCCCCCAGGGGCGATTTTTGCCCCTCCTGGGGGGCCAACGGCAGGAGATGCCCTAAGGTGTCATCTCACCGGATTTCGATGGTGCCCTATTTAACGTGAATGTAGCTGTCTCTAAAGCATAACCCCAAAACGATAGCGGTAAATCAGTAAGAAACATCATAGATCGTACCATATCTAGTAAAGTACGAGTACGACGTTCGGACACACCATTACGCTGTGGTGTTCTAGGTGGCATGAGTTGCGAGACTATTCTGCATTGTTTCAAATGTAGACCAAACTCGTAACACAAATATTCTCCTCCACGATCAGATCATAGAAACTTTATTTTCTTGTTACGACGATTTTCCACTTCACTCTAAAATTCTTTGAACTATTCAAATGTTTCAGACTTATGTTTCATTAAGTAGATATACCCATATCTGCTCAAATCATCTGTGAAGGTGAGAAAATAACGATACCCGCCGCGAGCCTCAATATTCATCGGACCACATACATCAGTATGTATGATATCCAACAGATCTGTTGCTCGCTCCATTGTTCCGGAGAACGGCGTTTTAGTCATCTTGCCCATGAGGCATGGTTCACAAGTACCAAGTGATTCATAATCAAGTGATTCCAAAAGTCCATCAGTATGGAGTTTCTTCATGCTTTACACCAATACGACCCAAACGACAGTGCCACAAATAAGTTGCGCTATCATTATCAACTCTGCATCTTTTGGCTTCAACATTATGATTATGTGTGTCACTACTATCGAGATTTAACACAAATAGACCACTCTTCAAGGGTGCATGACCATAAAAGATATTACTCATATAAATAGAACAACCATTATTCTCAGATTTAAATGAATAACCGTCTCGCATCAAACAAGATCCAGATATAATGTTCATGCTCAACGCTGGCACCAAATAACAATTATTTAGGTCTAAAACTAATCCTGAAGGTAGATGTAGAGGTAGCATGCTGTCGGTGGGAACGACACCTATGGGATCACTGGGATCCCTTCTACGGTCGGCGGGCGCGGGGTTGTGAGAAGAGCAGGTCCAAGAGCCAGCACAAAGATCGTTTACCCAGGTTCGGGCTGCGAGGATGCGTAAAACCCTAGTCCTGCGTTGGTGGATGTATTGAGTGTTCTTGAGCTTTCGAACTAGCTACAGTGGCTACGTAGTTCCAAAGAGCCAAATCCTTCTCCAGTATGCCTTGGCCTCATTTTATAGTCGAAAAGGGGTTGCCACAGTGGCACACAGGAGGTGAAAAGGCATACAGTGCGCGAGCTTACCGCCCGGCATTACGGGACAAAGCGCATTAAATGCACTACTTAGGGGTCTTTATCAGGGACGGGAACGAGGCCCGTCCCATCCGTCGCCGCTCTGTATCGCTTCGACACGCGCCCAGGCCAGCGATGCATGCGGTGCCATGTAGGAAGGCAGGCTGTTGAGTTGGCACGGTGGCAGGGTCTTCACGAAGATCTGCATGCCACCACGCAGGTGCTTGCTGAGTTGGTTTGGAAGCCGCGTGCTGCCACGCAGGTGCCTGCCCAGCTGGTTGGGCTAGTAGCTACAAGCGAATGGCGACGGAGCCTTCGCTGGTGCGGGTCTGGCAGTGGCCCTGCTGGCGCCCTCGGCAAGGGCCTTGCCGGGGGCCCGACAAGGGTCTTTCTGTGGCGTCGTAGTCATCCCCAGCAAGGCGCTTGCCGGGGGTCTTGTGGATCTCCTCGTCTAGGATCCCGCCAAGGGTTGCCGTCTTCTGGTCCTCATCTGATCTTGTATGTTTACGATCTTGACAAAGATCTGCATGCCATCACGGAGGTGCCTCCCGAGCCCTGGTTCCAATGTGGTTGGTGGGGTTGGAAATCGTGGGCTCAAGATAGACTCGCTTTGTGGCCATCGGGCAGGCTGCCCCGGCAAGGCCCTTGTCGGGGCTGCGGAGGCTGCCTCGGCAAGAACCTTGCCGAGGGAGTCTACCTCGCCTCCTCGCCCTCTTGTGTTCCTGGTCTTGGCATTGCTTTGGCCGTCTTGTGCTTCGTCTTCTTCCCGGTTTCCCTCCTTCACCCTGCTAAGTGTGCTCGTCGGCGCGGCTCTGACTATCCGTGCACAGGTAAAGGGGTACAAAGGAGTGCCCCCTACTTTAGTACACTGATAGGAGCCCCTGGGCCTGGGCCACACATAAGCGCGACCCGTTGTTGTGCCAGGCCCAAAAACGGTGCACGGGCAGTCGGGGCGGGATTTTACCACGGTAATTTTTGGCCCGCTGCGCTTCCCCACGTCCTGCGCACGTCGTGGAGGGTCGTGCGTGACGTGGGGGTCATGTGTGGGGTGGTTTCCACATGCATGCGTCACGTCGCAGTTAATGGGAAAAGAGGTGGCCCGCACCTTCCCTGTAAAAAGGAATAACCGCGGGCGCGCTGCTCATTTACCCTCCTTGCTTTCCCCAATCTCGGAACCGCCGTCCCCTTCTCCTTCCTTCGCAAGCCTTTGCCATCGCTCGTCGCCGCCGCATCTTCCCCATCTTCCATTCATTGCTTCCCGCAGTCGCAATGGTACCCAAGACCAGCAGAGGCAAGGGAGTGGCCAAGGACGTCGGGGAGAAGGAGACACCAGAGAGCGGGTTGGCGGTGCGGCGGACGCAGCACGCCTACTTCCCGTCGACGGTCGACGCGGTCGAACTCCGGGACTACTTCAAGCACCTGTGGGGGTGCAAGATGGGAGGCGAGACGACGGGGCATCCGGCCACGCGCGTCATCCCCGCCGCCTTCGCCGAAGCAGGCCCGAATCGGTACCAGTTCTTCATCAACTACTTTTCTTACGGCCTCTGCCCTCCTTCTCTGATTTCTTCAGCGACATCATGCACACCTACGGCTTCCACCTTCTGGATTTCACTCCAAATGTTGTGGCGTGCATGGCTCTTTTTGCGCACCTCTGCAAGGGTTTCGCCGGGATGCATCCCAACATGGCGCTCTTCCGCCACTATTTCTTCCCTCGCATCCAAAAGGGGGGCGCCATTTCTGGTTGCGTCGCCTGGATCCCTAGGACCCAGGAGAAAGAGACATACCTGGACAGCGCCCAGAAGGAGAGGTGGGAGGAGTGGCGAGGCCGGTGGTGCTGGATTGAGGAGAAGGACCCACCAGCATTCTGCGAGGTTCGCCCGGCGCCGCCGGTCCACAGAAGCGACTGGAGCAATGTCGTTGTCGACGACAAGAAGCTCACGGTCGCCACCACCAGGATCCTTCGTCTCACCGAGGCCGGGCTCACCCTTGAGATGATCGGGGCGGATTTCATCCGCCGCCGAAGCGCTCCACTGCACAACAAGGGGAGGCCGGCCTGGCTCTTCACGAATGCCGCCGACATCATGAGGCTCCGCCACGGCCTGGACCACAACTTCACGGTGATGGGGCACGCCCACTTCTGCCAGCGGCTCTTTTAGCTCGACGTGAACCGCCATGGCGAGGTCGAGCGGTCCGGCAAGGCTGCGAAGGTCGCCGCGAAGGCGGGCAAGGTCGCCAAAGGGCCCTTGTTCAAGTTGCCGGCGGGGGTGGTCCCACTGTGCAACAATTCGCGTCGGAGCGACATCATCGCCATGATGTCGGAGTTCAACGCGCACGGCCTCGTCCCAAATTGGGACGAGCCGCCGAAGGACCAGGTGCAGGAGTTTTTCGACATCCTGGAGGAGAAGTACGTCACCGCCAAGCCGCGGCTCGTCCAGGACACTACCCAGGCGGAGCTGGACTACATCGCCGTCAGGGCGGTGGAGGCGGAGCTCGCCAAGGTGGCCGGCAGCACCAGCGGTATGGAGGATAAGGCCGCGGCGGAAGCGGAGGAGAAGGAGCTTGCCCAGTGGGTGGAGGCCACTGGGGAGGCCAGCAGCACCGGCACCGGGGCCCCTCTCGTCGAAGATGTGGTCGACGAGTCGTCGGAGGAGGAGACCAAGACCGTCGACCCTCCGGCCACGGGGAGTGGGCGAGTCCTGCGACGGGCCACCTCTGGCGAGCCGGTTCGACCCGGCAGGGTCGTGCAGCCCTGGCAAGCCCAGGAAGCGTCCGTGCGTCAAACGAGGGCCGCGGCTGCGAAGAAATCGGTGAAGGTCGCGATGGCGATGAGGAAGGCAACTTCCTCTTCTTCGTCCAAGCGCCCTTGGACTGCATCGGCTTCCCCTCCTCCGGCATATGCCTACGCGGAGGTCTTCTTCGACTTCGGGTCCCTCAGCCCAAGGAGGAAGAGGAAGGCGGCGGAGGAGGAGGTGGAGGACGAGTAAGTATTTGTCATCTCCATCCCCTCAACCTCTGTCGTTTGTCTTGACTTGTTCTTCTTCTTTGCGGGGATGCGGAGACACTGGCCCAGAGGTTGAAGAGGGCCAGGGCTTCAGCGAGCGACCAGCCCCCGGCAGGTACTTCCGGCACACCACTGGTGGTGTTGAGCAGCCCGGGCAGCAGCCCCCGGCAGAGCCCCCAGCGTGAGTTCACCACTCACCCCTCGTCGACGTGTGTTGGGGGCACGATCTCTTGGTGCCGAACTTGTCGTGGTTGCAGGAGGAGGACAGCAACAGGAGGAGCCACAGAGGGCTACCCCAACACGTTGCCCCCATCAACCACGCCGCCCCGAGGGGTGTCCCCGGCAAGGGCGCCAAGCACCGAGCCCATGTACATGGAGGAGGAGGAGGAGAACCCGGACGCTGGTGGCTTCGCCTCGGCGCCAAACGTTGGCGGGGAGGGGACCTCTGCTTCCCAGCCTGGCACATGTAAGTCGCTTGCCTTCCATCCCAGTTCTTTTTTCTGTTCTTTCTGAATCTTGATCTTGACCTCTCCTCATCCCCTTCTCGGTATCTAGATTTCCCCTCGGTGGACCCAGAGGACGTCCACACCGTCATCGAGGATGTCTCCAAGGATGCCGCGGCGGAGGCCGAGAAGATTGCAGCCGAGGAGATCGCCAAGGGCGCTGCCGAGGCTGCCGCCAAGGAGCCTGCCGGGGAGCCTGGTAAGGCTACTGCCGAGGAGGCCGGCAAGGGGCCTGCCAGGGAGGCCGGCAAGTCTGCTGCTGAGGAGGAGGTGGTCGATGACCAGCCTTCCTCCTCCGCTGCCTCTGGCTCCTGCAGGTATCTGAAAGTAGGTGACGACCTTTTCGTCCACCTTCCAGGGGCATCGAGCTCCAGGGCGCCCGTCGAGGGTGTTCGATGAGGAGGTGCTTGCCGCCGCTGGGCTCGAGGTTGTTGACGAGCCGAGCGCCGGTGGCGATGGTTGTCAGGAGGAGCGGCTTCTCCAGGCCATGGGCGCCAATTTCCAGAAGCTCCAGGCGCTCCACCGTGCCCGCCTAGACAAGGCCAAGTCCAGGATGGCAATGGTGGACAAGGCGGAGGCGGACCTCAAGGTGCGCGTCGTCGAGACGCAAACTAGGTTCCACCAAGCTTGTGAGGAGCTGAAGACCGCCCAGGGCGAGCTGGCCAAACGCGAGGTGGAGCTCACCATGAAGCAGGCCGACATCGAGAAGGCCTAGGAGACGACGAAGAATCTGGCCGCTGTGGCCGAGGCTGCTCGAACCCAGCACCAGGCCATGCTGAACTCCCAGGAGGAGGACCTTGCCACACGCGAGGAGAAGCTTGCCGCAACGCTCCGCGGCAAAGATGAGGAGGTGGAGAAGCTCGTCGTGCAGCGGACCCGGGAGCTAGAGCAGAGGCACAGGGAGGCACTCGATGCCCAAGCTCTGGTTCACGCCGACAAGGTGAAGGAGCTGGAGGTGGAGCAGGACGAGTTGAAGGACCAGGCCCTGAAGCTGTCCAAGGAGAAGGACACGCTCAACAGCGCCCTGACAGAGGCGCAGGGCGCGGCCGTCAGCAGGGCCGGGGAGCTTTCCGAGGCCAACAACTCCATCAAATACCTCAAGCTAAAGCTGGAGGGTCTCGAGGGAATGTTGTCGGAGGCCCAGGCCCGGGAGGGGACCCTGGCGAAAGACCTGGAGGCCGAGAAGCAGCTGCGGAAGAACGAGACCGCCAACCACAAAGACTTTATGGAGGGTGAGAATCGCTGGATTGGGCGCCTTGAAGACGTCGTCGGTATAATAGTCTATGGTTAGTAAACTTAACCATCTTTGATTAACGAGCTAATCAAGTAGAAGCATACTAGTGACACTATGTTTGTCTATGTATTCACACATGTATTATGTTTCCGGTTAATACAATTCTAGCATGAATAATAAACATTTATCATGATATGAAGAAATAAATAATAACTTTATTATTGCCTCTAGGGCATATTTCCTTCACGTAAATGAATGGTCGGTTCAAAACAGAGTCAAAGATACTGAGGAGAACTTGCTACAATCTTTACTTCGACATCAAAACAAAGGGAAAGTACCCTTTCCTTACAACTTCAAGTGAGTGTTACTGTCTTGTGCACATTCATTTTGGCTTACTCGAGGTTATAATAATGTAATTGATGAGTTATGCGCGCGCAGGTTCCACTTTATTCTGCTAGAGATTAAGCTTGACCTGGGAGTAGTAATTGTCTTAGACTCGAGACATAAAGATCCCCAGCAGTATGTGGACATGACTGCAATGCTCCAGAAGTAAGTTCAATCGATCACTATCGCACCATACCGGCAACTTTCGTTCATTTCCTGATATCAAGCAATCATTTTTCTTTGCCTGACAGGGTTCGGAAACAATTCACAGGAATGGTTCCGGGTCTGCAGAAAGAGTTGCGATTTACACACCCCAAAGTAAGTAGTACTAGCTAGTTCCGCACATCTCTCATTGATTCTTGTTTCATCAATACCATTATCATGCTTCATTATCAGTTTGATGGAACTCTCTTCTCGTAAAGTGCTTGTGGCAGGAAGGCGGGAATAATTTATGTGGATACTACATTTGTGAGTTCATCCGCCACTCGACATCTGAGCGGGGCTACTCTCAGAAACAATTTGAAGTACGTAAACAATAATATTCACAATTTTATTTTATTACCATCAATTGTGTTGAGTTTCATTCATATATATGTATTGACCCTCTTCTTTAAATTAGATGTGGCAGATGCAGGATGAACTCCTACCACATGATCGCATACGAGCAATTCAAGAGGAATTGGCGGGATTCTTTCTTGACCACGTCATAAATGAGAAGGGGGAATACCACGTGGAAATTGAAATGGATTTTAGATGTTAGGGATTGTAAGAGATGTTATATTATATATATATATATATATATATATATATATATATATATATATATATATATAGAGAGAGAGAGAGAGAGAGAGAGAGAGAGAGAGAGAGAGATGTTATATTATATATATAGTGATGCTATTCATCACCCAGGATGCAGAATAACTTATTCTTCACCCGAGGTAATCTTATGATCATTTCATAATTAAATTACGTTTGAAATTCAAATAGTTACATTCATATTGATTCACTATGTAAAATTTCGCATAATAAAAATCAAAATATAGGTCATAAGATAACAAAATTTGCAGTTTATGTGTATTTTACACTATGTTTTTACGTTTGTAATTTTACATAATATAAAATATTTTTTACGACGATTGTATATTTTCTTACGGTCTCTTTTTATGTCGGAAATAAGACAAAACTTACGGAACGTAAAATTACAGTGTATTGATGGTAAATAGAGGGGGGTGAAGAATAGCTAGCGTCGACCAAGCATGGAGAAAGTGAGGTCACTTCTCTCTATTAGCTAGCTAACACAATATAAAACCCCTAAATTAACCCTCCAAAACCCCAACCCCCCCCCCCCTTTCAAAACAAAAAAAGAACAAAAACCCCAACGCATGCGAGCTGCTAACGCGTGGCTGCCTTTTGGTCCCGGTTGGTGTTACCAACCGGGACTAAAGGTCCTCCTGCCTTGGTGCCCCGCAGCGGCCACGTAGATCCCCTTGGGTCCTGGTTCGTAAGCAAAGCGGGACTAAAGGTTCTGGGCTTTAGTCCCGTTTGTTTTGTCCCGGTTCTGGCCCTCTGGAACCGGGATGAGTACCCTATTTTCTACTAGTGTCATCTTGTCAATTGAAACCAACAAATCCTTGTGTTTTTCTCTATCATTCAAGGGCTCTTTTAATTTTGATGAACCCTCGCTTCCGTCTCAAGGGGGGGGGGGGGGGGGGAGCGGTACTTCGTACTATATCTTAAATCAGTAATGCTAACAGAGTGGCACAACTGCACGAACTCAATAGTTCTAGGAGACTTGCAAGTCTCAATTAAGAACAGAACTAAAGTGGCTAAAGCATCAAAACAACATAGTACTCCAACAGCGTCGTTATGTCCAGCCAAAAGCACATTATCAGACTATCATGGGCGACTGAGCCTGCAATCAGCCAAATATTCACTCGTCAACTCGAACACAACAACTTGCAGAAAATTTAAAAACCATATTAAACTATTTTCAAAACTCCATGCCTAGGGCTCGACAACAAAACTTACGGTGCTTTATCAAAAGTATTTCAGACCGATTATTGATGAGATAATAAGATTAAAAGTATAGTTTTAGGCAATGTTGAAAACTACCATTGTTATTTTAAAAAGAAAGGCTGGTAGTAGACAATTTGTTAATGCTGTCAACGACATATCAAGGGCAACGGTTGGAATGTGGTCTTACTCTAGAGCAATGGCCAAGTGTGACTTAATTACATGGATAGTCATTGCAGAATAAAGTAGTTTACACTTATGTTTAAGTACTTTGCCGCCACTGTATTAATTGGAATTCGTATAAACATCCAATAATGTGCAACATACTCCGACCTCCAAAAAGCAACCGTTTCAATTATGATTTGCCAAATCATGGTTAAAATATAAATCTCAATCGTCTTATCAGGTGGACACACGATAATGTGCAACTGCCTTATTAATGCAAACTAGGAATGATAACCCTACTTAACCCATCAAGTTCTATGCAAAAATGGACAGATAGAGACATATAATCTCTTTATTAATACTCTCTCTGTAAAGAAATATAAGAGCGTTTAGATCAGGACTAAAATCTTATTACTAGCTGTTGTAAGATGCCAACAGAATAAGAGCGTCAGCTAAAACCTGGTATGTTACCATACTTGCTTCACCTTTGACCATTGTCCCCAGTTGTCAGTTGCCTTTTTGTAGCTGAATACTCCTCAGTCTGTTCTGTCATTGGTTTCTTTCTTGGATGCGAACCCTGACGAGCACTCTCAGTAAAACATACTTCTCGATCTGTGCCTGGCCGAATAATTTAACATAGTTAAGATCAATGGATTAAGTACCAGTTACACAAATACACTTGAAATTAATTTACCGGTGGTGGGGCTATGTACTGACGATGTCTGATTTTATTTTACTTTTGCAAAAAAAAATGTGGTGGGGCTATGCGCACATCAACCGGTGGGTGCAGTAGTGTTGACTACATCATTACAGGTGTATGTACCAAATCATAGGCAGAGCAATGCGGTAGCCATACTGAAAAAATCAAAGCAGCAAATAGGTAAATGTTTTGCAAGGACAATGGCAAGAGCAACATACAATACATCAAAGTAGGCCAAGAGTTATTTAATTCTAATTCTGCAAATAATTAACATGCGAGTGCTATCATCTTAAGAAAAATCTGATGTAAAATCTAGCAAGAGAAGAAAACATGTAGTATGAAATAGTGTCATGAAAACGATCCCAATAGGATTCAACATAGCCAAGATACCAAGTGGAAAGAATAACAAGTGCTGATTTGCCAAATTTAAGGTTTGGTGAAAAAAAAAACAAGTGCAAATTTACCTTCCCTTGCACTTGATTCAAGCGCACACCCTTGATTGATCGCCGGGCATGTAGCACCTTTAAAGCATTCCCCTGAATATTAGAATGACACACTAGTCCGTCAGTTGATACTAATAAAATGTGCCAGCATTGAACGCTGTTATCCATTGGGAAAGTTGAACTACTAATTGGAAGTGAAGTAGAAGTTGATTGCAAATTTAGACCGTGCACTTACACAATTTGTTTCTCCACAGTTCTTTTAGCACGGTGGTAGCTACTCTTTTTTCTCTCAGCGAAAACAACTTTATTATTGTGGCAATACCGTACCTTAATCAACAAAACTATAGTAGCGCAGAGAGCAAATTTTATATCCCTTTAATTTGAATGTTAAATTTGAACTGCTGCTGCCCCTGCCGACCAACCTTTATGGCATTATTTTTCTGGCTAGTCGGCACTAAAGCATTCAGATAAATGGTAATGGTCACATGAAAAAGATGCAGCACGAAATTTGTGCGTTGTGGAAATTAGATGCAAGGTGAGCAGCACAGGCTCTACGAAAAATCATAACATACATGTGAATACTACTAATAAACAGAAGTTTAAGCATAACTTTCAATGTTTATATAGAGTGAAACCAGAGAGCAAGTCCTACCAAAACTTCTCACAAACCAATCATCCCGCGCCTTAGCCTTGATTTCTGCAAATGGGATAACAAAAAGATTGTTCTGTATTATTGCTTGATGGGAAAATGCTTGCATAGAGAAAAGCTAGCTAGGACCTAGGAATGAAGTGTACCAGCTGACAACTCCTGGCTGCAGTGGCTGGAAGAAGGCAGGCTGGAAAGAGCAACGAACCATGCATGAGAGCGCGCACGTGAAGAAAACAGGAATGGCATGCATCCCGGTCGAATCGAGGTAGGAGGATTGTAAGATTACCTCATCCTCTTGTCAACATATATATTAGCTACCCAACAGGAATGTTTTTTACGTGCAAGCTTGTTGGTAGGACGGGTATGGTCTTTGACATGCCGCCTCCGTCGTAAAGGAGCAAAGCTGGCCCGGATGCAAAAATAATAATGAAATTGATTAGTAAGTTGCAGTGTGGTCATGGATTACAACTTGATAGCGCGCGAGGCAATCGGCATGTGTACCCGAAGCCGATGGGGACTACGTTCTGCGGACCCATCGGGCCGTCCGGCAGTAGCAGCCTGCCTTTGAATTCTGGAGTCCTGTTAGCCAACTCCCGGACGATCTTTCCTGCTCTATCCCACATGGGTCTCCAGTCCCGAGACAACTTACTGATTCACAGAGTAGTACTACGACTAAGGAAATTTGTTTGATCTGTATATTGCAAGAAAAGGGGATATGAAAGTATTCCACGTACCTGGCTACTTCCTTTTCAAATAAACGGTGCACAGAGAGAAACTTGACAAGGACACTAGCCTCGAGGCTGGGCGGCAAACAAGGCGCCAATGGCAGGAACCGAGGGAAGATGTAATGCAAGGCTTCGGTCCACATGCCCTGGGACACGAAGCGCGCCAGATGAGACACGCAAAAGTAGGTGTTTGTCTGCTTCAACATCCTGCATCCATGCATTCTGTTCATCAACAAGCAAGTTGGATCAAAGCATCTGAAAAGGAAAATAAGGGTGGTCGGTGCATACGCGACGAAGGTTGAGCCATAGCCTTGGAGCCTGGGGAAGTTGAGGAGCCGCCGGTAACGGAACCGCCTCACGCAGGGGTACTCTCTAGGGACAAATGATTGCATCTCCTGGCCGCACACCACCGCTCGCCTCGTCGTCATCATCCTGGACGGTTGCCGATTTGGAGCTGGGGGTTGGGTTTGGGATCGGGAACAGTCACTGATTTGGGGCTGGGAATTTCCAGTAACAGAAGAACCTGCAACAGTAACAATTTTAGTTATTTGTTGAGCATCCAGAGAACTTCCTCAGTTCAAACTTCAAAATGATTGACGGCCCAATGAGCCAGGGTGGGCCAACAGTCGAACTGTTTATATAAACTTTTCTGAGTAATTTTTTAAAGCTTTGTTGCTATGATTTAAAGGCTATTGGGAAAATCCGTTCCTACTACAGGTGTAAGTACCCCAAGCATAGGCAGAGTAATGCGGTAGCAATAATTGCAAAATCGGAGCAGCGGCGAGCAAATAATTGTTTTGTAAGGACAAATGTAACAGAAAGCATCAAAGTAGGTCAAGAGTTAGTTAATTCTAGTTCTGCAAAAGATTATCATGCGAGTGCTAAGGTCTGCAAAATGAAAATGAGAATTGATGTCAAAATCCACCGAAGGAGAGATTGAAAGCTGTATGAAATAATGTCATGACAATGATCCACAATACAATTCAGCGTATAGCCCAGATATCGATCAAGTGGAAAAAATGACAGGTACTTCTATTGACTAAATTTAAGATTGGTGGATAAAACAAGTGTGAATTTACCTTCCCTTGCACCCGATTGAAGTGCACACCATCGATTGATCCCTGGGCATGTAGCAACTTTAATGCATTCCTCTGAATATTAGAATATCACACTAGTTCATCAGTTGATACCAATAAAATTTGCCAGCAGTGAACAAATACTGTTATCCACATGAAAAGTTGAATTGCTCAAGGGAAGTGAAGAAGAAGTTGATTACAAATTTTGACCGTGTGTGTACACAATTTGTTTCCCCAGTTTCTTTTAGCACGCTGGTAGCTACGTAATCTTCTCTCTCTCTCTCAGTAAAAGCAGCTTCTTAATTATGCCAATACTATTAACTCAATCAACAAAACTATAGTAGCGCAGAGTGTGAATTTTTGCAACTTTAATTTAGAAAAATGTTAAAATTTGACCTGCTACTGTACCAACCAGCCCTTATGGGTTTTTTTTTCCTGTCTAGTCGGTACATTCAGATGTTGTTTCATAATGGTCCAATGAAAAAAATGCAGCTTGATGGGTTGCACGGAATTGATGCGAGTGGAATATAGAAACCAGAGAAGTGGGGGATCTACAACCATAACATAAGCTCCGTCGAATTGAAGCATCCTGATGCTTCGAGGGTTGTGGGGGTCATTAGGGCCCCACGTGTAAGTGAGTTTTTTAGTTTTGTTTCTTCTTCTCTTTTTATTTTTTTATTTTTTCACGTTTTAATTGATGAGCACTTATTAAAATTTGTATACTTTAAAAAATATAAACATATTTTAAAATTCTTCAAATTAGTTAATATTGATTAAATTTATGAATATTTTAAAAGTTCACGGTCATCTGAAGTTTGTGAACATTTTTTAAAATTCGAAACCTTTTTATTTTGTGAACATTTGTTAAACCATTGATATATCTTAAATTCATGAATGCTTCTAAAATTCATGGTTTTGAAAAGTCATAATATATTTAAAGTTTCTTAAACATCATTTAGTTTAACTAACCTTCTCAAATACAAAACTAAACGAGCGAGAGGAGTAGGGAGCCAAGCTGAGCGAGCAAGAGCTTCATGTGGGCTGACCCATGTGAGCGCCACAGTAGCAATTACATCAGTTTAGGGTGAAATAAGAACTCCTAAGAGCCTCAAACAATCACCACACCCAGCTGATACCAAGCCCAAAATGTGCAAAGAATTCACAACCATGCATCAAATAACTCCTCTCTTCTCTTAAAAAACTCAACAGCAACCCAACACGATATACGAACAAAAAAACACCACCAACAAAAAAAATGAAACACAAAGCTAATACAGATAAAATCAAAACAAAAAAATGGTGACAATAATCTATAGATATAAAAAGGTTAATTTCACGAGTGAGGAATGGCGCGGCGAAGCGCGCGTTGGCCTCTAGTACATGTGAATACTACTAATGAACAGAAGGTTAAGCGCAACGTTCAATGTATAGAAAGTGAAACCAGAGACAAGTCGTACCAAAAATTCTCCGAAACCAATCATCCCGCGCTTTAGCTATGGTTTCTGCAAATGAGATTGTTCTAGTTTATTGTTTGATGGAAAAAGGGTCGCAGAGAGAGAAGCTGACTAGAAATGAAGTATACCAAGTTGCAACTCCTGGCTGCAGTGGCTGGAAGAAGGCAGGCTGCAAAGACCAACCAACCATGTATGAGAGACGAGACGTACCAAGAAATGAGAAATGGCATGCATCCTGGTCGAACCGAGATACGATTATTGTAATATTACCTCATCCTCTTGTCAACATAGATATTAGCTATCTGACGGGAATGTTCTTCACGTGCATGCTTGCTGGTAGGACGGGTAAATTTCTTGACGTGCCGCCTCCGTCGGAGAGGAGCAAAGCTGGCCTGGACACAAACAATCAAATGAAATTGATTAGTAAGTTGCAGCTTGATCATGGATTACCACTTGATAGTGATGCAAATATACCCAAAGCCGATGGGGAGTACGTTCTGCGGACCCATCAGGCCGTCCGGCAGTAGCAGCCTGTCTTTGAATTCTGGAGTCGTGTTAGCCAAGTCCTGGACGATCTTTGCTGCTCTAGCCCACATGGGTCTCAAGTCCCGAGAAAACTTGCTGATTCACAGAGTAGTAGTACTTTAGTGGGAGTAATTTAGCAAGTAACATAGCGCACTTTAAGAAATTTTTGCTTATGTGGCATGTAGTTAATGAGAAGTGGTAATATAATATGTTACTGTAACATAGTGCTTTCCAAGACAAGATGAGTCTACAAGCTAATTAATGAAGTCCTCTATGACACTACTACTATGTTTTTGCACTATGAAGGTAGTAACTTAGACTAGTGTCATATGTATGACACTAGTATAAGTTACTCCCCACTATGACCAGCCTTAAGGAAATTTGTTTGAACTGTATACTGCGAGAAAAGGGGATATGAAAGTAGTACTCCAGAATCGGGATACCTGGCTACTTCCGATTGGAATAAACGGTGCACGCGAAGAAACTTGACGAGGACCATGGCCTCGAGGCTGGGCGTCCAACGGGGCTCCAGCGGCAGGAAGCGAGGGAGGATGTAATCCAAGGCTTCGGTCCACTGGCCCTGCAACACCAGGCGCACCAGATGGATCACGCAAAAGTAGGCGTTCGTCTGCTTCAGCATCCTGCATCCGATGTTCAGCGAGTAAGCAAAGTGGATCAAACCATTGGCGGGGCAAAGGAAGGGCGGCGGGTGTATACGCGATGAAGGTAGAGCCGTAGCCTCGGAGCCAGAGAAAGGTGAGGAGACGCCGGTGACGGAACTGCCTCAGCCTGGTCATAGTGGGAAGTAACTTATACTAGTGTCATGCATATGACACTAGTCTAAGTTACTACATTCATAGTGCAAAGTAACATAGTAGTAGTGTCATAGATTGCTTCATTTATTAGCTCATAGACTTATTTTGCCTCGGGAAGCGCTATGTTACAGTAACATATTATGTTACCACAAGCACCTCTTTCCTCATTAAATACTTGCCACATAAGCAAAATTGTCTCGGGATGTGTTAAGTTACTACCTAAGTTACCCCACTATGGCTAGCCTCACGCAGGGGTACTCTCCATGGACCAACGATTGCAGCTTCTGGCCGCCGCACTCCGCCGCTCGCGTCCTCGTCGCCGTCATCGGCGGTCGCCGATTTTTTGACTGGGGATTGGGTTTGGGATCGGGGACAAGTGCCGATTTGGGACTGGGAGTTATATAGGCTTGGGGCTGATGGGGGTGGGGTGGTGGTGGGACCAACGCATTAAAAGAGCGGAAATGCTAAGGGAAAGGATTTAAATCACACTTCCGCTTCGGTACAACCCCTAAACACGTCAACGGATGAGATCCAGTTATATAGGCTTGGGGCTGGTGGGGGTGGGGGTGGTGGTGGTGGTGGGACCAACGCATTAAAGGAGCGGAAATGCTAAGGGAAAGGATTTAAATCACACTTCCGCTTCGGTACAACCCCTAAACACATCAACGTATGAGATCTGTTGATACTCCTTCATAATAAAAGATAGGATAGTCTTTTTTACAAATACGTCGCTCGCGCTTAAAATTAAAGACAACCCAATGCAGGCTACTAAGGAACGAACCCAGAACCTCAACCTGTAGTGAACGTGTTGCTAACCAGTGGGACAAACGAATTTTGGTTGCACATATGCACCGCCATATGTCATCAAATAGAATTGATGTACTGTAACTAGGTTTCTTTCTCGGGCGAATTTTTCGTAAAACGGGTCGAAACGGGATTTTCCGTTACCCCTGAGAAAATATGCTACCGATCATTTTTATTTTGAAGTATTTGAATTTGATCTGTGCAAATGATCATATACGCTACCTATGCCGCTATGCAAATTATTGTTGTTTAGATGATTTGGCGTACTGGCTGTTTGTCCCAGTAAATGCCAGGAGTGGTAGGGATGGAGCTCCCACTTTCCTTTTTAGTGATTTATTCTGTCCGGTGGGCTACTCGCATTGAAATAGGCGACCACAAGGACTCAATCCCAGCAAGTCCGTGTAAGATGTGTCGCGTACTGACAAACACAAACATTATTTCAAATTTTCGAGCATTGAAAACACAAACATTTTTTGAATACATGTTTTCATTTTGTAGGGCATAAGCAATTTTTTGTTCTATATTTTTTTGCTTTTTCTTCTCTTTTTCGTTAATTCATTTTTCTCTTTCTTGAACTTTATTCTTCTTTTAGGAACTTGTTCAAGAATTTGAAATTTTGTTTAGAATACTAGATCTTTTTTAAATATGGTTTACAATTTAAAATGCTCTGGAATTTCATAACATATCGCATTTTGAATTTTTAGTTCACAAATTTAGAAATGTTTGCGTTTGATAAAAAATGACGTATTTTCTAAAAGTACATGCCTTACAATTTTCGTCAGTTGTTGAGATTTTGTTACACTTTAAAAAAATCAAGTTTGTAAATTTTTCATACACAATTTGAAATTTCAAAATTGTCGAGCAATTTCGATAAATGGTTAGGACATAGGAAAATGTTCATATTGATTGATAATGACAAAATCTCAATTAACAGAAGCAATCAATTAGGAAAAGCAACATGCTCAGTGAGGCCTTGTGTGACACGCACTTTTGAAATGGTGTTTTTTGGGATTATGGATAAATGACCTCAACTTCTTGAACCGGCCTGCCACAGACATATGAGCCATTCATGTCAGGTATTAATAAGTTATGACGTGTTTACACGTTGCGACACTTTTGACCATTTTATCGGCTCTTGTCACCAAGAAAACTCCAGAAACTGCAAAACTTGTCAAAAATCCAAACAACTTGGCATGATGCATTGTTGGTCACAGAAGCTGGTGGAAAGCATTTGGACCATTTGAGGGACGTCGAAAAAAATGTGCTTTCAAATGGACACTTCTAGCCTTACCCGAACACCCTTCGTTGAATATCGTCTGTTTTTGGACATCTTAAAGTGACCCAACTTTTTCAACAAGGTGGGAATGCCCGTGGAAAGCATGCGTGCAAGGTTTGAACGCCTTTCATCATTGTATGGCTATTTTGGTATTGCAAACAATATTTTTCAAAAATAAAGGTTTAAAAAATAGAGTAAAAAATAGAAAAGAATTAACAAAGAAAGAGAATGAAAACAAAAAAAGTAGAAAAGCAGAAAACAAGAAGAGAAAAAAAGATTTTTCACTGAGAAAAGCAGCAAAATACTTTAGATTGCCACTGTTTCGCATAAGGCAAGCAGCCGAGAGACGAGTTTGGGTCAGCCATTTCTGCCGATAGCGTAGGAACTACCCCCACCCCAACTTGGGAACCTTCTAGTTTTTTACTTCTATTTTACCGTGTTTTCAGTTTTATTCATTTTTATTTTTCCCTTTTATTTTGCTTTGTGTTTCTTTTTCATTGTTTTAGTTTTTTTGTTGTTGTTTATTTATTATTTTCATATTTATTTTTCCTTTTAAAAATGTTTGTGACCTTTTTCGGAAATTTCAAAACAATATTCACATTTAGAAAGTTCTTTAGTATTTGTAAAATGTACTGGGTTTTCCAAAAATATTCTGTTTTCTTAAACTTGTTATGATTGTTAAAAAACGATGCCATGTTGGATTTTTTCTCAGAACTCTAAAAACATTCACGTTTTCACAAAACTCGGAAATTTCAGAGTTCTTTTTATTTTTTAAAAATAAATATTCACGACTTCTAAAAATGTTTGATTTTTTATTTTTTATTTCTGAAATGCTTGTGTTTTCATATTCTGCGTAGTAGCTCTTTAAGGGGCGCTCTCAGGTTTTGTCACAAAAGCTTCTCAAGGTGAATGGTGTGCAACTTTCCTATGTGGGCTAGAGGTGCGAAGTTCGAATCTTTCAGAGGTCTCTTTTTATTCCTGTCTGATATTAGATCGCTGTCATACTGTTGCATGCATTCTGCGGAAACCTTCATGGGCCGGCCCAGTCAGGGGTACGTCGGGCGTATATTCAATCGGGCATCATACATACCTTGTGAAAAGACTATAATGCCCTTTATACATTTTCTAGGGGGCATGTACCGAAGCGGGACTCTTTAAATCAACAACCCTCGTAACCTTCCCTCCAATAAAAAAAGAAGCCTCAGAACCTGCAACAAATGATCTGCATTCCCTCAAACAAACAGATAAATCCCATGGCAATTCTAGTTTTGCCATCATTCGCGACAACTAAATTTGCTATCCCACGACAACTAAATTTTCTATAAAAAAACATTAATTTTGCATTCATCCTCGACAACTAAATTTGCTATCCGCAACAATTAAATTTGCTATAAAAAACCATTTGTTTTGCCATCATCCGTGACAACTAAATTTGCTATCCCGTGACAACTAAATTTGCTATAAAAAAACATTTGTTTTGCCATGTATTTCGAGGGAACGTCAGCACAATTGACGTCCACCGACAGTGCCTGCGACTCCTCATATTGGCTGATGAGCGGCCACACTCCTCGAATTGAAACCCTTAAATTCATGCCTATCCATGCACGTTCATCATACACGTCAATATCACACGTAAATAACAATTGTTGGTATCGATAATACATAGTTCGAAGTTCGAACACAATATTTATCTTAAATGCATAATTCATTGGTTTTCATTGTGGGTCCACATATGCTTCATAAGATCACTGAGTTTCTGCGCGTGCACCTCATGACTCTGTAGTTTTTCATGCATCTCCAAAATATTGATAACCTGGTCTGCATCTTGTTGTTCTTGGATGTGGACTCGTTCTTGAGGCTTGTCGATATCATGGGTTTGGGCTGTTGCTTCACCCTCGTCCTCCAGAACAAGTGCCACTCCTTCCATCTACACACATGGCGTTGTTGCTTGACTACCGTGGATGATATGTTGGGTGCTACAAGGAAGCTGCTGAGGGTGTTGCAAGGCGAGAGTGCATCGGGTTCTACGCGCCCACCACCACGTGCCATCATTGCTTCAAGACAGGAGCATCAACTGGGACGCCAGTGTTGCAATGGTGTGGCGTCGGACCTCAAAGTATAGGAATCTGCTGCTGAAGATGAGTCAGCATTGTTGCATGCCGGTCATCGAGTGCTTCAAGTCTAGCCACAAATATCCCTCCTTGCTGCAACCTATAATAGATTGTCATAGACGTCTGGCGGACGGTGATGGCGCAAGGCCAACCGCAGCATCCCTGTTGTTGCAAGCGACCGCAGGCTACTGGGAGGGGGGCTACGGCGAGTGGGAACGTGTGATGCCACGATGGCCTTCCGCAATGTTGCACGGCTAGCGGAAGGGGGTTGTAACATGAGGGGACGTTGGTGATGTATGTGCCCACCGCCGCATGTCATCGTCGCTCCAAAACAGGGGCATCACCTGGACATCAGCGCTGCAATAGTGTGCCGTCGGACCTCAAAGTATGGGAATCCGCTGCCACACATGAGTCGGTGTTGCTGCATTGCAGGCGTTGAGTGCTTCAAGTCCAGTCACAACTACACCTCTTTGCTGCAAGCGACCGCGAGCTGGGCGTCGGTACTTTATCGGTCAATAGATGAGTTAAAACATGAATCTCCTACGCCTAAGGCCATGCCTAGTACGTTTTCCAAAAGACCAAATGCACATGCATACTGCTACTCTAACTGAGGGGTAACACTGCGGGAGCCTCTCAATTGTCACTTTTGGTGGACTGGAACGCTCTCAGCTGCAGTCACGTGTCACCTGTTAGGCGATTTCTCAAGATTTTATTTTTAATTTTTTTGTACACGTTTACGGGATATAGATGATTTTTGGGGTTTTTCAGTTTTGCTGAGATTTTGGAGAATTTTAAAAATATTCCGCGAGAAACGTCTTTTTTTCTTCCACGAGAACATGTTTCTTTTCGCTACCATGAGAGGTAGTGAGGCACAGGTTTGCTTTCATGAGAGTCACAGTTATGCCTCTTTGAAAAATAGAAAAAATACGCCTTTTTGCTACAAGAGAGGCACATATTTGCTTCTGCAAGAGGCAGAGTTGTGCCTCTCGGAAATGAAAAAAAAAAAGCATGTTTTCTTTTTTTTCTTCCATGAGAGTCACAGGTTTGCTTCCACGAGAGGCACGGGCTTGCTTCTCGTGGAGGCACAGGTTATCTTCTGTGAAAAGCATATCTATGCCTCTCGGAAAGGGAATAAACTATTAAAAACTTGTTTCCGGCTATGGTTTTGTCTATCGGTTTTTCTAGATTTTTTCATAAATAAAAGTTCATAGAAATATATTAACATGAGATCATGCTTCAAGGAACTCGATGCGAGGAATCCAACGATGAAAACGGTTTGGGATTTGGACGCATGGTTAAGAAGATAAAACATTTCGAAAAACGACTCTATGCAAAAACAGGAAAACTCTCGGGTTGCCACTTGTTAGCCTCAGAGGAGGTGGGAGTGATCTTTACAAAGGAAAACTTCCTCAACTAGTGATTTCCCTGAAACGACCCACCGATCGGTTGGCTTTGCTGTTGTCGCATCGTCCTCCGCAAAGAAAAAGAAAAGAAAAACGATTGAGCCTGTTGCATGCCATGCATGTGAAAAGCTAAGGCCCAAGCCCGGTCCCAGGAGATCGAGGCACTCGCTCCGGAACTCCCTGGTTTCCAGCAAATCCCTAGGATCTGGCTAAAAACAGCCCAGATTTAGGTAGAAAATGATAAAACTGGTCGTTGCGGTCGCGGGAGCTATATCTCGCTTGTAGCGTAATATATGCTGCACACGCCTGAAATGTTTTATGATAAATTGTAGCTATTGAGCCGGCCCAATTTGTCTGGGTGTTTTTTCCAATCAATTGGGTTTCCATCAAGGCGAGGCTGCGTTCCCTCCACCTTCATCCATTTTTTTCTTCCTTTTCCTGTTTCCACTTTGTTTCTTTTGTTTCTTCAACGGTTTTCTCCAGTTTTTCATTTCTATGATTTTAGTTGGTTTCTTGGTTTTCCTTTCTTTCCTATCTTTTTTACCTGAGTTTTTGTGTTTCTTTTCTTTGAATTTTTATTTTCTTTGTTTACTTCTCTTTTTTGCCCTGGTTTTCTTTGGTTTTCTTTTTCATTTTTTTTCATTTCTCTTTTTTTATTTCATGGTTTTCATCATTTTTTTCATATTCCTCTTTTGGTTTATTTTCTTTCTTTGTTTTCAACAAGGTTTTTCTGTTTTCCTTGTTTCTTTATCGGTTTTCACTATTTTCCATTCATTTTGTACTTGTTTCTTTGGTTTTCTTTATCTTTTACTTTTTTGCTTCGTTTTTCTGTTTATTTTTCGGCTTTCATTCTTTTGTTTTTTTTTCTTTTACTTTTCATTCTACATTTTTCTAACACATGCTTAATATTTTATACACATTTAACATTTTCCAAATAGAAGTTCAACATTTTTTATCTACACATTTTTGCATTTTCAAATCCTTAATAAATCCAAGCATAATAATGCTTTTAGAACATTTTTCAAATACGTGATAAACAATTTTTTAATATGTGCTCACTATTTTATCCATAAATATTTTTAAATTTTCAAATGCTTCATTAAAATTCTTTGAAGAAAACATTAACATTTTTAATAGATAATCAACATTGTTTCAATACACATTTAAAATTTTCAAGTACTTCATTAACATTTCTAAATGCTTGTTTAACCTTTTTTTTCAGTTGCTTGATGTATATTTTCTAAACACATGATCAAATGCTTTGTATAAATTGATTTGTGTACATCTGAAATATTTTATTTCTAGACATTTAATATTTTTCAAATGCCTAGTTATCATTTTTTAATAAATGGTCAACATTTTTTCTATACGCATTTTTCAAAAAAAACCAAATATTTGATTACCATTTTTCAAATACAAGGTTAACAGTTTTTATGACATGGTGTAACATTGTTTTCTATTCACATTTTAACATTTTCAAATAGCTCATTACCATTTTTCAAACACAAGTTAGACTTTTTTCGAATACATGGTCAAAAATTATTCTATACACATTTAAACAATATTTAATGTTTTTAACATGTTTCAAATACTTTTTTAACATTTGTTTATTTTTATTACCATTTTTATATACATGATAAAAAGTTGCACATACTGTCCATTTTTTATACATGAGAAACATTTTTTACACATTTAACATTATTCATATTTTTTAACATTTTTCAATTTATCATTTAAAAACAATTGTCACATATATTTTTTTTGCGAATAAATTGTCACATATATATTAAGAATATTGGTAGTATAAATGAAAGTAAAGAAATGTGAAAAAACAAAACAAAGGCGTGGCCTCCTGTGCAACTAGGCGGGCCCATTTTTGGAGTAGCCTGGTGCGAGAGCATACTAGGTCTCGCTTTAAGCAAGGAATAGCGCTGGCCCGCATCGATTGCCTAGACAAGCAGTGAATGCCCAGCCAGCAGGGCCCGGTATCCAATGTGGGCCGGTCCGCCCACCGTGTTCTACTCTTCCTCGTCGGAGACCTCACCTTCACGTCATCGGTCTTGTAGCCGGTGCTCATGGAGACGGTGGATGAAGGACGACACGGGCTTCCACGCCGACCGCCGCCGCCATAGGATAGGTTTAGGGCCAGGACTTTTTTTATTCTAAATATTTGAAATGTAATGAAAATCTGTAGCGTTTGTATGAAATCCGTCATGTTTATATGAAATCCGGCCCTGTTTGCATGAGTTTCATCCGGTTTGTTAAAAAAGAGAGTTTGAAATGTGTGCGGCTACGGTTGGATGGCGGCCTCCCGCATTTGTATCCGTGGACTAGTCCCCCCTGTCCGTGGACGGATGCAGAGGAATTTGCGGGTTACAATTGAAGATGCCCTAAGGACGAAACGTCAAACAACTATTCAGGGCCGGTCCTGATATTTCGGGAGCCCAGGGCGAAATTACAACCCGGGGCCCCTACTATAAAGATCAAAATAATAATCTCATTTCTTTTTAGATTCATTCCTTTACCTAACTTATTATTGTCTATTGTTCCAAAATAAAACGAAAATTGTAAATAGTGTATTCCTTTACTTAATTAGACAAATCTAATAACTGATAGAGGGTAAACATCAAGATAAAAGGTTTAAATTTAAAAGCTTCATTTGCAACAATAAAAGATCATTTACCTACCCGACGGCTACGGGAGTCTGAGTGGCTTTATTATATAACCATGTTTGGATTGAAGTTATGTGTGTATAGTTGACACCTTCTTCCAATTTTTAAGTTAAATTTGTAGTCATGATGATTTGGAGAGAGAATGCAAAGAACGACAATCGAACACATAGCAGACAACTTTTTCAATAGATAAGGCAATTTGTGTTGTGTCGACAAAGTCCAGATTGAAGTAAGAAATAGAGCAACGGGCACATGAAATTGAAATTTTGTACTGCATCATATGCGAGACCTTCTAAGATCTGACTGTTGCTGCCCCATATGAACGTGACCAACTAGAAAGAGGAGGTTAGGGATGACCTTATATGTGGGGTGGGTTCGTCTTGCACATGAGAGGCATCTCACGAACGGGGGATAACACAACGGGACCGGGGACCTGGAGGAAGACCAGCCAGCCGCATGACGTAGAGCGATCTACATCGGCGTCGCGACTCGCGATCGAGGCCCTCGGGGGAATAGGATCGCCGCGAAGCGGCGAACTCGCGATGGGAAGAAGGAAAACAGGGATTTCTCCGTGCGTCTAGGTCGATGCCTCCTTATGGTCTGGGCCATGGGCTTCTTGCAAACCCTGGAGGTCACCCTGTGCGTTCGGTTTATTCGGTTTACGTGGTTCGGTTTATACGGTTTTTGGTTTGTATGGTATTAATACTTCGGTAAATACGGTATGAAAATAAACTACGGTTCGGTTTCGGTATATACCAAATTATTTCGGTATGGTTTCGGTATATACCATAAAAACCGAAGTTGACGCGGATTTGAAAATGACGTAATAATAATTTGCAAATTTATGACTCAAAACACATACTATTTTACATAAATAGTATATGACTATATATATGAGTATATATACATGCATTGATTCATCTGTTGATGGTTATGGACGTGCTTAGCATTTTAAAAGGAGAAAATTGACTATGTTACAAGAAAAATTTACGTGCTTAGTAGTGAATTTAACTCACGTAAAGAAAAATGACAACTTGTATGGTTGTTTATCTTAAGAAATATAAATTTATTTTTTACTTCGGTTTATTCGGTTAACCGTTCGGTTTTTCGGTATATACCATAAAAACCAAAGTTCAAATCGGTATGAAAAGTTCATACAATACCGAAACTAGAAACCATAAAAACCATAAAATCGGTTCGGTTCGGTTTATTTTCGGTATGGTTTTTCGGTTCGGTTTTCAAATGCACAGAGTGACCTGGAGGGGGCCCTTAGATTTCGGGGGCCCTGGGCGGCCGCCCCCCTGCCACCCCCTCAGGGCCGGCCCTGCAACTATTTGATGCATGTACCCTTTCAGCCTGAACACGTTAAATCCTAGTTGACGAGATTAACTAACACTAGTAGAAAAAGGGGATTTAGTCCCGGTTGGTAAGGGCCTTTAGTCCCGGTTTTTGAACCGGGACTAAAGGGTCGGTACTAATGCCTCTCCCCTTTAGTCCCGGTTCAATCTAGAACCGGGACTAAAGGGCGCGGCCACGTGGAGCTCCACCTTTAGTCCCGGTTGGTGCAATTTTATGATTTTTTTTTGAAATTTTTTTATGAATTTTTTTTGAATTTTTTTTATTTTCAAATTTCTGAATTATTTTAACCTCTAATCTCTAATCACCACCCCCTCATCACTACTTAATTTATCCTCTAATCTCTAATCACCCCTCATCATTCCAAATCATCTAACTTCCCAAACGGTCACCCATCCTCCACTCCCCCAGCCTGAGCACGCTTAACTTCCGGGTTCTATTCTCCCTCATTTCCAAGTCTGCACTTGTTGTTTTCCTGAATTTTACTTGAGCATGAAGTGACACATTTCACTGTTTGAGTTTGAAACTATTTGTTTTAAAAAACAATAATTAGTTAGTAACACTAATATTTCTTGAATAATTAGTTTGACCATTGTTTGACCACAGTTTGACCATAGTTTGACCAGATTTGACCAAATTCAAAATAACTAAAATAATTATTTAGTAACACTAATATTCTAGAATAATTAGTTTGACCATTGTTTGACCATAGTTTGACCACAGTTTGAATTTTTTTGAATTTTTTTGCCTCTCCAGATCTTAAAAGCCCTGTAACTTTTTTTCTGTTTTGTTTTCACAAGTTAAATTCGGATGTAACTTTTCGAGTACATGATTTTTTATATAAAAAACTTTTTCATCCGAGTTAGTATGCAAAAGTTATGCCCATTTTTACAAATTTCAGAGAGATTTTGCAAATAAAGTCAAAATTCACATTTGTAAATTTTCCCAACAACTAGACCACATATCACATGGGAAACTTATTTTCTTTTATTTTTTTGACATTTCCATCATTTTCTTTTATTTCTTTTTAAAACTGAAAAGGCGATCCATGGGGGGTAGAGTTTGAAAATGGGACCTTTAGTACTGGTTCGTGGCACTAACCGGGACTAAAGGTCTCAACCCCATTAGTCCCGGTTCGTGCCTCAAACCGGGACTAAAGGTCTAATCTTTAGTCCCGGTTTGAGGCACGAACCGGGACTAAAGGTCATCGCACCCTTTAGTCTCAGTTCGTGTCTTAAACCGGGACTAAAGGGCTCAGGTGAACCGGGACTAATGCCTTAGCCGCACGAATCGGGACCAATGCTCACATTAGTCTCGGTTCTAGACTGAACCGGGACTAATGTGAATATTGCCCCGTGACCATAGCCCTGTTTTCTACTAGTGTAACCAACTATTACCCCTTAGATGGCTTATGCAAAGGTCACGTTTTTCCCTAGGAGCACACCAATTGGTGCATCCAGCCGTCACCACATATCACGTGTTGGGCGCTTCCTCTGAATTTCTGTCTTTTTATGTACATGTTTTTGTACTTTAAATGATTTAATTTTTATTTTTATTTTTTTGGGTTTTCTAAAAAAAAACCTGGTTTTTCATAGGTTTTGGAGAAACAAAATTGTATAGGAAAAAAGAGAAGCAAATTGATGCTTCTACCGTGAGAAGTACCAACTGTGCTTGTACAATTGTGCTTCTCGAATAGGAAAGAGCACAACTTGTGGAGTAAGGCGTTTTGGTGCCCAGGCTCATCTGCACTCGGTTAGAAAATAATTCTTAAAAAATTCAAAACAAATCCAAAAAATTTCAAATAAAATTTGTGTGGTAGAAAATTTGATGCGTGAGGCCCGCTCCAAATTTTAAGTCATTTGGAGATATGAGCAGCTCTCAGCAAAAAAGACAAATCGAACCAAAACAGTACATGAACAATAAACATTTTTACAGACCGCTAATTTGTCTTTTTTTGCTGAGAGCTGCTCATTGTCCAAATGACTTGAAATTTGGAGCAGGCCTCAAGCAGCAAAATTTCTACCACAAAATTTAATTTAGAATTTTTTGATTTTTTCTAGTATTTATTTTGATTTTTTTCGTCAGCGCGGGTCCAGATGAGCTCGGGTGCAGAAATGGATTTTCGCAACTTGTGCTTCTGCACCACATCTGAGCTCTAGAGCACCGTTGCTAGACAAAGACATCGTCGCCCCGTACACCCTGCAGTCGTGTCGCTGGCCGAGGCAACAGCCCAGTGCTTCTGCCTGTATGGTCGTGCCGCACGCCCGCCGTCGCACATTGTACATACATGCAACATCGCGATGTTCAACAGCAAGGCAAATAGAAGCCAGAGCATGCGATAATATCACAAAAGCTTGTGCTACCGCTTGCCGCATCACCACCAGCAGTATGTGGCACGACTTCCAAAGCGGTCCCCAATTTGGCGCGTAGCATGCCCGCTACGTGCTCCATTCCTGCCTAGAACCTTCCAGATTTTTTTTCTTTTTTTCTCCTTATGGTTCTTTTCTTCTTCTTTTTATTTTTGTTATTTCCGTTCTATTTTTATTTTCAAATTCCCTTTTTTCCTTTTCCTTTTTCTGTAAAATTTCGTTTTTTAGTTTCTTTTCTTCATTTCATGTTCTTTGTTTTTATCTTTCCCAAATTTCAAGAGCATTTTCTGAAACTCGGGCACATTTTTCGAATTCTAAATTTGTTCATCCAATTCAAAAAATGTTCATTGTATTTTGAAATTGTGAACCTTTTTAAAACTCTTGAACATTTTCGCATTGCATGAACATTTTTTGAAATCGCGTAAATTTGTTCTGGAACTTGTGAACAACTTTTTTTGAATAGGCAGACAACTATTGAAATTTGGGAACAATTTTTGAGATTCAGAAACATTTTATGTCTTCGACGAACATTGTTTGAATTCATTAATATTGTTTTGAATCAGCGAACATTTTTTGAGTTTTGTGAACATTTTTAGGAAAAAAATGGAATTTTTCGTTCGAAATTCCAGAAATTTTTTAAATAGTTTTGAAAATTAACTCATGAATACTTTTTCAAATTGTGAACAATTTTTTTGAAATCACAAAACTTTTTTGAATCAATGAACTTTTTTAAATTCATTTTTCTTAATTCACACATTCTTGTTCAAATTCACGAATATTTTGCCAATACGTGTACATTTTTTTAAGACACGGACACTTTATGATTTCTGGAGCATTTACCAAGGTTCACTTTTTTTAGGTTCGAACTTCTTTTAAATTCGGAATTATTTTAAAGAAGATAAAAAGCTGGTGCTCGTGCAGTCCTGCCCATGGGCCGGCCGAATAGGCGGGAGGGGAGGGTATGCGAGCTGGCTTGTTCGCAGAATCAGAAAAGGTTCACCACAACCTATTTACCATATAAATCTTATTTATAACAACCAATTAACCTTTTTGGTGCTTGACACAGGACTAGTCACTCAAACAAGCATGGTTCTTTATGTAAAATGCACCTAATCTGGATAAAGTCTTTATGTTCAAAAAAAAAAGCATGGTTCACTGCCAGGGACTGGGTAAACCGAAGATGAAACGCACAGCCTATGTACTTACACACATCACTTATTCACCATTGTGACGATGAAACACACCGCACAGGACAGTCATATGTTCTGCTATTCACCACTCAACCAAAACAAGCACTATAGAACCCTAAGGTTGGTAAGGAAGGCCGCACAAAATTCCAGGAAGAGGAGCTGAGGTCCAGTAACTCTTTGCATATCCAGCAGGTACTTGTCATCCTTGGTCTTGTAAAGCTGGAGAAAAAATAAAAGAAATTTAGAACCAAACAGACAACATATACAGTAACACCTGAAGAATAGACTGTATAACTAACAATACTGCGCAGCATTAAAACTTGGGAAGTTTGTTTTATCAATATGAATCACTAGACAGTACATGTTGGCAATAGCAAACACATGCAGGACATGATAATGGTGGTAACAATTATGAATCGAATATATATGTTGGCCAGTCTTTGCTCCAGCAGAAACCTTAATATCTAGTGATGCAGCTGAACGCAATATTGAGTAGAAAATTATTTTGTTGTTGTTATTTTATCTAGATTTGTTGATGGTACGACAATGAGTACTAAGTAGAAGGTGAGATTGCACACCTGGATTTCAAACTTGATCACGACAGGTAGCCTCCCATTAGCATCGCCAATATCCATGATGGTAGAGCCATCAACAAAGCTGTGGTTGGCATCTAACATATCACTGACCTGAGGAAACCCAGGGCACCACCTGCATTTCATGTTGTGGTGTCCATTCTTCTTCCAGCGGACATTTAATTCCTGAAGTGCCTTTAGAACCTCAATCATTATATCACGAGGATGAGCTGGAGACTGTTCGATAAGTGATGCATTAGCTCCACAGCTGAATGTGCAAAAAAAAAGCCAACTAAAGTGGACAATGTGCAAGACCTGGAGGCCAAGAGCCCATTTCCTTTGAACGGGGTAATATGGCCGCAAACCACTGCCTTGAGAATCATTGCTTCCTAGAAGATAATTCTTGGTACTTGGCCTTGCTGATTCCGATAAAGTAATCTCATTAAATCTCCTATCCTAGAGAACCATCCATTCACAAGTTAATAGTGCTTAAACCTTTAATGCATTAAACAAGTCACAGATGATGCAAATGTGGACTAACCATTGGTTGTTGATAGTCAGCCCCCAAATAGCCACTAGTAGCCCTGAACCGATTGTCCAAGAGCAAGTAATATGCAACAGTTGCCTGGAAACATATAGTCAAAAGTCAGTTAAGAAAACTGAATGGAATGAACCGCTAATTTTTGTTTGAATATACCTCATTTTGCAGCCTATTACACAGCGAACCACCCACATAATCTTTATCATATCCCAGATTGACAACGTCTTGAAGTGTTTTTTCATCAATCTTCAGAAATGAACATATAGCAAATCAGCATATCATTGCCATACAAACGGCATTTGAATGCTTGATAGTAAAGGAAATTTTTGATAAATAAAAGAGTAGCATCGCAAGGAGACTTGATGTGCTACCTTTATGAAACCCAGGGCACAACTTTGGTCATTGATTTCTATAATATTTGTTTTGCAAATATTACATTAATATTATACCCATAAAAGAGAGCATTTCATGAAAAAAAGTGTTGATCTTAGTTTTCCTATCATCCATCCAAGATCCTGTATATATGGTAGTCGCTTAAATGTGAAATAGATGGGGTACCATTTTGGCTTGGTGTGGCGTTTTTGGTGGATGTACTGCCAGGTAGCGAGGAAGGCGATTCTGAAACCATGGGTGGTCTCGAATTTCACGAATTGTGATTCTCTTCATGGGATCAACAATAAGTATTCTTCGGATCAAATCCATTGCAAGATCAGATAAATAACTTGGAATGATATAGAAACCTCCCTGGAACACCAAACAAGGGGGCGTCAAATCTCCAGACAAAAAAGACATGCTAAAGTCCAGTTAATTTACAAAAGGTATATATTTGTCAGATCCAAATTGATCTACATACGTTCTGTCTCACCTTTATCTTTTTGAACAGTTTGGGAAGATTGTCATCCTCGAATGGAACTCTGCCACAAAGAAGAGCATAAAGTATCACCCCACAGCACCAGACATCAACCTCAGGTCCAGCGTACAAGTTACCTGAGATAAGCTGCGCAGAAATCCTCGTTAAAGCTATTACCGCAGACGATGTGTGCGAAGAAGTATGAGGATAAGGAGTCAAATAATACAAATAAGTGAATACCTCTGGTGCAGCATAGTTTAGACTCCCACAGCTAGTCTTCAAAAAATGGCCATCATGCATCACATTACTTAACCCAAAGTCAACAAGTTTCACATTATATTTAGAATCAAGTAACAGGTTTTCTGGCTTTAGATCACGATGGACAACCCTGTTTCTGTGGCAGTATTCAACACCAGATATAATCTGTTCAAGAAAAAGTTAACAAAAAACTATTGAGACAATACGTCAATATGCATTCAGTGAATCAGAAAGAACCCTTCAAATTACATATTCGCCTTCAGAATATAATCTCTGTATGTTTGAAAGCACAATTTGATTTAAGCACTGAGACTAAGACAATCAGGGCATGAAGAATAGGATGTCATTAAACAAGAATTGATTTAATTACTGATATAAAGATAACGAAGGCATCATAAGATGAAACACCAGAGTGATACTAAAACTTCGACACATCAAGAAGACGTTAACTGGTTGATCAGTTCAATCCAAAAAACAAAGAAATTACCTTTGAAAGCTTGCAACAATATGTGGTACAAGTCTTGAGCTAAAACCTAAAATGTCTTTTTTTTGGTCAAATTTTCAGGTAACATGACCGGGTTACCGTCTGAAAAAGAATCCTTTGAATTCAAACGTCACGATCGTGCCAAAAGAGTGTATGCATGGGCTACCATAAAACTATCCACGGCCAGGTGGTTACAGAGAGCCTGACTTCTTTGCTAGAGGTGGCCAGAAGTCAACTCCGTTTTTTTGCAAACTTCATATTTTTAGTGCATAAAAAGTATCAGCTACGGTGCTGATGATGAAGAGTCGAATCAGGGCCATTGGGTACCGGCAAGGAAAGAAAGTAGCTGACCACTGGACCAGCAACAACTTAGCGTGCACTACGTTTTAAACATAATATATTTATACAATAGAAATTTCTGAATTCGAAATTTGTTTGAAAATTTTGTGCCAAAAAAATATGAATATTCTATGATTTTCCTGAAACCGATTTTTCCGGAGTCGAGAAAAAAATCCTTAGCTAAAACTTAGTCAACGAATGCAAACCAAGCAAATTGATCACGATTTACACAGTAAGCACGTGAAGAATGTGGGCACTGGACAATTAGCCAGGATGTCCATACATTTCACGCTCAAAATAAGAAGCTCAGCAAAGTTCGTTAATGAACAACTATTGCTATTCCCAACATGCCAAGAGCAAGAAAAGCACCTGCTGGAAGATTCGACGAGCCTCATCTTCCTGTAACCGCCCTTTCTCAACAATGTAATCGAATAACTCACCATTCTGGCAATATTCCATCACAACAAATATATCCTTAGGTGTCTCAATGACCTCATAAACCCGGATGATATGAGGGTGAATTAAGTCAATGAACAACCTCAATATCTTGATTTCTCTCTTTGCTGGAAACGAGATATGAGAAAACAATAGAAGTAAAGTGTTAGACATTCAGCCTATGAAGAAATTCCAGCTGCAAATTTTACTAACTCGCAGCAGCAAAACAAGGTGAACTGCTAACGTACTTTATCTCGACTAATTAATTTAAGTGGGAGTCAGGAACACACCCACAAGTCTGAGCAGCACTCTGAAAGCAGATAACCCGAAATCCTGAGCAAGCAAGTCGGATGTATCCTAGACTATTGTACAAGGAGAAGGAGGCATACCTTTCTCTTCCATTTCCATAATTTCCATTTGACGACGGTTCAGAATCTTTATAGCAACTTTGTGTCCTGTAAGCTTATGCTCTGCAATCATCACTTTTCCGAATGTGCCATGACCCAATGTTTTGCCCAGATTGTAGTTCTTCAATGCTTCAGAATGTCCGCCTCCTCTAGTGTTCCCATCCATTTTCACTATGCCAAAACAAGAGAAACGATATACATGATTCAGTAAACAATTTTGTAGTTCAAACATAACACACAAGTTGATTTAAACTGGTGAAAGACGAGTTGCGCTGGATATACTGATCATGAATAATATGAAATATTTACGGCATGTCACTTAGAGACTGGCCTTGAGTGTGACATGAGTGGGCTGGCCATAATAGACCACTATGGGACATGACTGGCGAGGGCAAGTGTGGTTCAATTAAAGGTCAACGAAATGGGTGAAGTTCACTTCTCAGATGGGGAGAGGCACAACATATTCGATCGCTGAAGTGTGGTTCAGTGAGATGATCGGCAACCAACAAGTACTATCTTGTACCAATCAAGCAGGAATAGGATCATAATATATTACCATAAAAATGCTTGCACGCGCAGCATGAATGACTATAAGCATTTCCTGATATGTAATGTAGCAGGTATGTCAAGGATGGTTGGGATAACAACCACCGATACTGCTCGCTCGTAGACACATAGAATCCTTAAAAAGGCTCACGGATTAATGCCATGACTATACATATATGTGTGCTAAACATGGAAGAGACATACAAGAAATACAGTCATGCAACAATGAATAAGCTAACACATGAATCTGCTACTAGTACTAAATAACTGTGCACACAACAATTACACCAACCGTATCAGCATCAGAATAAGAATCCCCCGATCGCTCCCTAGGATTTTTTTTTCAACCATATATAGAGCTAGTAAAGCCGTGGCTAACAATCAATCGACTAAAAACTGGTTTTGGGTCAGTCGAGCATTCTGGACTGTTGGATGCAAAATCAACAGCCAGATTGTCTTCAACCTCCGGCTCATCTTCCTCCTCTGACAACCTCGCGTACCACCGTCCGGCCCGCTTGCTGCCCCCTGCGCCCGCGCTGTCGCCGCACCGCCCTCCCCTGAACCGGCACACACCGTCGGTCTTGCCGCCGCCCCCGGGCATCCCTCCTTCGGCCCCGGGCGATGACCAATTTTTCTCTGGCGAACTTGCACCACCGCCGTGATGCCGTGCTGCCTCCCCCACCCCCACACCCTAAGATAGATGATGGGGTAGCCTGCCAGCGAGCTTCTTCCTCCCCTCCGGCAATTTCTTCCTTCTAGCAAAATCTACTGACCCAAAACAAAACTCGTGCGACTGTCACATAGCTATTGTGATAGACTAAATTTGGGGAAAGTGAGATCGATCGGCCCGATCGATCAATAAGCATCTAATTAACCGATCAGTCAACAATCAAGACTGTCAACTCCGAGCATGATGAGGTGAATGTTAGTCTGGACGGATCTGCGGCAAAGATCGCCGTTGGAGGGGAAAACAAGCAGGGCACCAGATCCCCACAACCACGAGCAGAGCAGCACACAAAGAAACTAATAAATTCCCCACTCGAGCCAAAAAAAGAATCTACTAGCAGCACTGCCTCAGAACTTGTAATTAAGAGCACGCACGGACCACCCCAGCTCTCTACCAAGCCAGGCAAGGAACGACGACGCAGAATCACTGAACTCCGGCGTGAATTGCAGCAAAGATGAGCAGGGTGATTCCTTAATTACCTGGCTAAATCGCGTGCTCCGCCGCCCCGCCCGGACAGAGATGAGGAAGGCGCCGGCCCAGTGGAGCGGAGGAGAGGACGGCCGCGAATCGAGAGAGGTTTTGGGGTCGCTCTCTTCTCCGGGGATGGGACTGATGGAGCTTTAGGCTTTGTGCGAGAGCTTAGGTGAGGGCGGCGTACCCGGGGGAAAGAGAAAGGCCAACGTCAGCATCACCATCGCTCTCGCGTACTACACGTGTCGGCTCCCTCTCGCGCCGTTTGGGTCTCCTTGTGGCTGTCTTCCTCTTTCTCCTCTGTCGTTTCCATATTTCCCTCCTTCCGTTCGCAGTGCGTCGCGTGCGCCGGTCGGTTCCTCCGTCCGTCCGTCGTCGGTGGATTTGGACGGCAGGGACGCTTTTCGGTCGCATGAGATAGACGGCAGGGACGCTTTTCGGTGGCCGGTGACGCGGCGCTGATGCGAACTATGCATGCCGTGGAACGTCGCTATTGCGTGCGCGACGAGGACGTTGGCTATATTGGGTGCGTGCGCACGTTGCACTGTTTTCTCCGAATTTGTTTTGTTTGTCACATGAACACAATGCCAACTCAAAAAAGAAAAAGAAAAAAACACTGCTCTGCACCGGTCACGATCCTGGCAGGTAGCTGCTTATTAATTTTCGGCGTGGCACAACTAGAATTGGTGTTTTCTGTGGATTTCACGTGTGCGACACAGGCTGTGTACATGCGCGACGAGGTGTGATGTATGCATGCATGCGCGGGCTCGTGTGCTTTATGCCGGCGAGCACGTGAAGGTGCTGTGCGTTGCGTGAAGATGTACTCGGATTCGAGGGGCGTGAAGGTGAACTGCGCTTCGTGAGAAAGTATACTTCCCTCCGCGGTGTGACAGGGTGTGCTGCACGCACGGCGTCAAAAGTGTTAGCCATAATCCCGTTGCAAATTCACCTAGTTTCCTTTTAGTAGCACAGTACTACTGTTATACTTGGCAAAATAAACGGCCAACTGACGTGTGCGTACGTGTACATGACTTTGTCGACCTACATTCTGTTGGTTAGTTAGCTAGTTAGGGGCGGCCTTTTTTTTTTTGAGAACCGCCTCAAGGCATTTATTCATCTTGATGAGACATATCTGATTGAACAACCTCAATCAAAAAATCAGGAATTACATGATAAACTAGAGACACTAGTCATCAACCCGTGCTTCTGCACGGGCTAGAAAATTTGACAACTTCACATATATAAATTTATATAATATTGTTCTTGTGAAATATTGCAGATTTTGCAAATAAAAAATCTCTTTTGATAAATTAATTTAATACTTAACACATAATATTTCCTTGGTTCCTTTTACAATGGTATCACATACGACTACATTGACAGGACTGGTGTATAATTACATTGACAGGACTTCAATTATTTGTGCTTATTTTATGGATCTCGAATGTACGTAGTTCCTTGCATTTATATCATAAACAATTAGCACATGCCTAATAAGATCGACATTTTCTTTTTTAACCCCGCTATTGCTAAAATATGTCCACAAATTAGATAGATTGGATTTTCTTTTTTCTTTCTGCTATAATCCATTAATCCAAGGCAGTCCAAGATTTTTCTGTGCATCTCAATCGAATTTGAATTCTACATACATAATTGGCAAGAATATAGCAGTAGACATTAATAACACATACCTTGGCTTCATATGTTCTCAGGACTAACATATGTTACTACTATCCATAGCACAAATATTGGCAATCCGTTGCAATTGACACTGAAAATTTGCACTGGGCTCGAGTTCTATATAGCAGACCAAACAATCATATGGGAAGAACATGAAATACTCGAGTGTTGTTTATGCGAAACGGGCATGATACCATCCATTGTATAGTTGTGTTAACCCTCAAGATTGCATATGTGTGGTAGATGTATTATCCCAAACAGATGCAAACTATTAAAAGAAAAGTATGAGGCAAACCACGTATGGAAGAACGGACGGTCTGTTACCGGATTTTCCATCCTTGCTCATGCACCCCCGAAGACTGCCCATCATTGATCCCTCATTAAGCACATCCGTGGAAACTATCTAAATATTAAAAATTAGCTAAACTTTCTGCTGAAAGGTAGAGGAAACAGACAAAGAAACGCACAACTTAAATTTATTGTGGTATTGGTAGAACGTCCATATTCAATCAGTAATGCAACCTGTACTTACTACAGTGACAGCATCTACAGTATGATGTGGAGTAAAGAACAATATAATCTGTCTGTAAAAATGCAATTTCTAACACACACTACATAAATTCCTCATTTCCACATTAGTTACAAACATTCTATGTACAAAGAAAGGTTATACCGAATATTAAACCAAAGTATACTTTATATGCTTCAAGAATATCTCATTGCAGTTTCAGATTGCCAGATAGTGACGTTAAAGAGCAACTATATAAGTTCCAGTAACATACCGCGGGTCTATAAAAGGAGTACTTAGGTAAGTAAAAGTTTACCAACCAACAATCACCACTAACTATTCCCTTTAAATAAATAAATGGTATACTTCAACCAATCAGAAAATTAGTACAACAAAAAAGGAGAGAAGTTAAGAAATCAATCTTTGTGGAAGATAGAATATACACTTATCTCAGACTTCTACATCTTATTGCCAATAGCTATCCCATGTGGTAGACATAAAACTAACTGAAGGACTTAGACAATATTAGAGTCACCAAATTAAGGGGCTTACTTTTTAAGAAAAGGTAGTACAGTATATTTGCATTGGGCATTCCACTTCTAACGTTCTCTCTATATGATACGGAGTGGAAGGGTATCCTCTTTGCCTTCTTTTCCGTGGTTCTCTCACATTCGTTCTCCTACAATTGGTGTATCACTAGTAGAAAACCGGCCTATTGTCCCGGTTCGTAAGGGCCTTTAGTTCCGGTTCCTGAACCGGGACTAAAGGGTCGTTACTAATACCCTCACCCTTTAGTCCCGGTTCAAACCAGAACCGGGATAGATGGGCTTCCACGTGGCCTGTGCGCCGAGCCCAGGCAGGAGGGCCTTTGGTCCCGGTTGGTAGCACCAACCGGGACCAATAGGCATCCACGCATCAGCATTTCTGTGGCTGGAGTTTTTGGTTTTTTTGAAAGGGGGGAGGGGGTTTGGGGATTTTGGGGGGTTAATTTAGGTATTTCATATATTGTGTTAGTTAGATAGCTAATTAATAGAGAGAAGTGTCCTCTCTTATGTCCGTGCTTGGTCGACGTTACGTACTAAACATACGTATAGAGAAGACTAGGCATATGCTAGCTAGTAAGCAAACGAAGGAAACAGAAGATCGTCATGAACATATATGCATACAGAGAGAAGTGATATCGACCACATCTCCTTCTCCGAGAGATTGGTCGAACAACAAGTTCTCGTATATCTATCGTCCGACACTACCGGCTACATATATACAATAATTATCTTTTACAAATATAATCTCTTAAATTACGGACGCATGGTCCACATAGTATTCTCCGTCTTCAGCGATCACGTGGTCAAGAAAGAATGCCGCCAATTCCTCTTGAATTGCTCGCATGCGATCTGGTCCTAGGAGTTCATTCCGCTGCCGAAACATCTAATTTGAAGAAGGGGGTCAACACACACACACACACACACACGCACACACACACACACACACACACACACACACACACACACACACACACACACACACACACACACACACACACACACACACACACACACACACATATATATATATATATGAATGAATGAAACTCAACACAAATGATGGTAATAAACAAAAATTGTGAATATTATTTCTTACGCACTTCATATTGTTTCTCAGAGTACCCGCCCCGCTCACAGGTCGTGTGGCGGATGGACTCGCAGACGTAGTATCCACAGAAATCATTCCCTTGTTCCTGCCACAACCACTTTACAAGAAATAGAGGTCAATTAAACAGATAAGCAAGAATGCCAAATGGTATTGATGAAACTAGCGCTTGAATCAATAGCTAGGAGACGCGCGGAACATGGTACTATAGTACTTACTTTCGGGTATCTAAATTCCAGCTCCTTCGGGAGTCCCGGGGAATTTGTGCTGAATTTTCTCCAAACACTGCCAAACAAAAGAAAACAATTACTTGATATCAGGAAATGAACAAATTTGCTGATATGGTGGATAATGATGGATTTAACTTACTTCTTGAGGATTTCAGTCATGTCTGCATACTCCTGGGGATCTTTTCGTCTCGAGTCCAAGACAGTTACTACTCCCTTCTCAAGCCTAATCTCCTTGACTCGCCGGAGGAGGAGGAGGAGGCGGAGGCGTCCAGTTCGGAAGGTTGATGAGATCTTTCCGCCATAGGCATGGAGTCTTCAGAGCAGAACCCAGCCGAGTCTCCCCTTCTCCGGTAGGGTGGTCAAGCGAGAGGTCCTCAAATCCCTCCGTTATTTCATCCACCATCACCTTAGCATATCCTTCTGGAATCGGCTGGCAGTGAAAAGTTGCGCCAGGTTCATTAGGATAAACAGAGCCAACAGCCGCCTTGACCTTCATATTCATCCACTGCGTCATAAGGTGGCAAATTTGAGCCTCCGTGATAGCATCCACGGGATAGCTGGCAGGAGCCTTCAAGACAAGCTCTGGCTGAAGCAGCTCGGCGGAAGCCACGCTGCTTCTCCGCTGAGATGGTGGGGTAGCTTCAGGGGAAGCTTCGGCAGTTCGGTTGCTGCGATTTGCTTCTCGTTCCTCTATCCCGAGTACCCTTGCTTTAAGCGCCTGCAGTTCGGACTGTTGCACTTGCTTCCTCCTCTCCTGGCTTTTGTAACCGCCTGCGTCCGGAAACCCAACCTTCCACGGAATGGAGCTTGGCGTGCCTCGTGTCCGTCCAGGGTGCTCAGGATTCCCGAGGGCCTTTGTGAGCTCGTCGTTCTCTCTGTCTGGAAGGAACGTCCCTTCCTGCGCTGCTTTGATATAGTACCGAAGCTTCTTCAAGGGAATGTCACGTTGCTCGTCCGTCCAAATGCACTTCCCTGTTACAGAGTCCAAGGTTCCGCCAGCCCCGAAGAACCAAGTCCGGCAACGGTCTGGCCAGCTCATTGTCTCTGGTTCGATCCCTTTTTGAACCAGATCATTCTCAGCCTTGGCCCACTTAGGCCGGGCTACCAGGTAGCCACCTGACCCCGTGCGATGGTGATGCTTCTTCTTCGCAGCATTTTTCTTGTTTGTCTCCGACATCTTCTTACTCTTTTCCGATGTCTTGTGGGCCACAAATGCAGGCCAGTCATCTATGATCTTCTCATATATGCCCTTGAATTCTGGTGTCTCTTTTTTCTCGACAAACCTATTCAGGTCTTTCTTCCACCTCCTGAATAGGTCTGCCATCCTCTTAAGAGCAAAAGACTTGATTAATTCCTCTTTAACTGGCTTCTCCGGATCATCCGCTGGCGGTAGGGTGAAATTTGTCTTCAGCTCATTCCAAAGATCATTTTTCTGCATATAATTGACGTAAGACACCTCAGGGTCTTCAGTAGCCAGCTTGAACCATTGTTGGATGCTGATCGAGATCTTGTCCCTAACCAGAACCCCGCACTGAGCAACAAATGCCTTCTTTGTTCGGATGGGTTCAGTAGGTTGGCCGTCGGGCGCGAATGCTATGATCTCAAACCTTTCATCCGACCTCAACTTTCTCTTCGGGCCTCGTCTCTTTACCTCAGTTGTGCTCGATCCGGAGGGCTAGAAAAAAGAACAAAGACTTAATTAATATGTGTACATACCAAAACAATGAATGCATCAATTGGCTAGTCAGCACAGGCTTAACTAATATATATACCTGGCCAGACTCGGTTCGGTCACCGGAGCCGTCATCACGGTCTCCTTCTTGCACCAGCATTGGGTCACCGGAGCCGTCCTCACGTTCTTCTTCTTGCACCAGCATTAGGTCACCAGAGCCAGATTCTTCACCCTCTTCTTCTAGAGTACCATCGGTGTCGTTGAGATACAACGAGACGGCAACACTTCCTTCTGCGATTATGTCCCTCAACATCGCTTCTTTTGCTTCGTCTCGGGTGGTGTCCATAGTTTCTACAAATATTTACAACATGGCAATTATTATTCAAACACGACAGATGGATATATTAGTGGCAAACGTAGAACTAGCTAGCTAATCATAGTAAGGAATCATATATATTAATTAGTGGCCTCGACGCTGCTTCTCTAGGGTTTGGGGTGGCCTCGACAACGCTTCAAGGGTTTGGGGTGGCTATCGGGGAGGTTGCCTAGTGTCAAAGGATTCAACAAAACCATGTCTTCATCATTAGGCGAAAGTAACAGGAGCATGATGGTACGAAGCTCTCCAAAGTTATTTTGGAACGGAGTCTCATATAGGATAATTCGCTTTTTGGTACAAAGTTCAGCAAGAACCCTCGGTGGAGAAGAAAAAAGAGGAGAAAAAAAAGAGGGTCGCCGAACGGTAGAGGAAACCCTAAATAGCAAGTATCGTGGGTGTGAGATACAAGTGGCCGTCGGTGTCGGACACTACATCCACGTCCCACAAGTGACGTGGGCGTCGAAGCCCGCGTCACTTGTGGGACGTGGATGTAGTGTCCGACACCGACGGCCACATGTATCTCACACCGACGATACTTGCTATTTAATTAGGGTTTCCTCTACCGCTCGACGACCCTCGTTCATGATAAAAAAAGAGGAAGAAGAAGAAAAAAAAAAGAGGAGAAAAAAAAGAGGGTCGCCGAACGGTAGAGGAAACCCTAAATAGCAAGTATCGTGGGTGTGAGATACAAGTGGCCGTCGGTGTCGGACACTACATCCACGTCCCACAAGTGACGTGGGCGTCGAAGCCCGCGTCACTTGTGGGACGTGGATGTAGTGTCCGACACCGACGGCCACATGTATCTCACACCGACGATACTTGCTATTTAATTAGGGTTTCCTCTCTACCGCTCGGCGACCCTTGTTCAAGATAAAAAAAGAGGAGAAGAAAAAAAGAGAGGAGAAGAAAGAATAGAGGATAAGAACTCCTCTATTCTTTCTTCTCCTCTTTTTTTCTTCTTCTTCCTCTTATTTTTTTATCCTCTTCTTCCTGTCATGTTCGACGACCCTCGTTCCCGATAACAAAAAGAGGAAGAAGAAGAAGAAAAAAAAGAGGAGAAGAAAGAACGGAGGAGAAGAAGCTCCTCTATTCCTTCTTCTTCTCCTCTTTTTTTTCTTCTTCTTCCTCTTCTTCCTCTACTCGTCTTCTCCTTCTTCTTCTCCTTCTTTCTCTACTTATTTTCCTTTTCCTTATTTTACTTTTTCCTCTTCACTAACATAAAATGCACTAACCTAAAATGCAACAAACATAAAATGCACTAAATCGATCAACTAACCTAAAATCAGTGATAAAATGCACTAACCTAAAATCGATATCTACTAACAACTTAAAAAATAATACATATGTGAAAAAATGCACATATGAAAATACACACAAATGCTATCGGAGAGGGGGTATATCGACCCCCCTCATGTATCCACATACATACATATATACTTGCATATATGTAAATTTTTTGCATATATAAAGTTTTTCTAAAATCTAACTTTTGCATATATGAACATATATACACATTTTTATAATAATGCAAAAAATAAGAGAAAAGGGCGCCGGCGGCCGGACCGAAGGCGGCGGCGTGTGGTCGGGGCAACGGCGACGGGGTTGGGGAAGGCGCGACGGCGACGGTGACGGCGACGGGGTCGGGGAAGGGACTGGCGCGCGCGGCGACGGCCACGGGGTCGTGGAAGGGGCGGCGCGCGCGCGGCGACGGGGTCGGGGAACGGGCGGTGCACGCGGCGACGGCGACGGGGTCGGGGAAGGGGCGGCGCGCGCGGCGACGGGGTCGGGGTCAGGGAACGGGTGGCGCGCGCGGCGACGGCGACGGGGTCGGGGCAGGGGCGGCGCGCGCGGCGACGGCGATGATGTCGGGGCCGGCAGGGGCGGCGGGCGCGGCCATGGTGTCGGGGCAGTGGCTCGGCGGCGGCGACGGCGAGGTGGACCAGCCTGACGGCGTCGGGGCAGGGCTCGGCGGCGACGGCGACGAGGAGCAGAAGGCGTCGGGGCGAGAAGAAACAGATGGATTTGGTCGAAAACTGCTAAGTGCTGCTTATATAGCAAGAGCATTAGTCCCGGTTCGTGAAACCAACCGGGACTAATTCCCCCCTTTAGTCCCGGTTGGTGCCGCAAAGGCTTATTTTCAGCAGCCCAAAGGGCGGGAAGCGGCGGCCTTTGGTCCCGGTTGTTGGCACCAACCGGGACTAAAGGTGGGCATTGGTCCCGGTTTGTGCCACGAACCGGTACCAATGCCCCCCTTCAGTCCCGGTTGGTGGCACCAACCGGGACCAAAGGCCTTGTGCTGCCCCGCGCCAAAACTTTAGTCCCACCTCACTAGCTGAGAGAGCTCGAGAGTGGTTTATAAGCGCTGCTGCGCCCACCCTCTCGAGCTCCTCTCGATTGCAGGCTTTCGGGCCTAATCTGTCACTGCAATACCTGTGGGCCTGCTGGGCCTGCTGCGGGCCTGAATCCTGGCCCATGGTGGTTGGGTTTCTAGTCGTATTCAGGCCGTGGTGGCCCAGTAGGTGGCATTTTTTTGCTATTTTTTTCATTTCTACTTAGAACTAAATACTTATAGTTTTGTAGTGATTTCTTTTTTATTTTATGTCACAAAAATTATAAACTTTCTGTTAGCGCAATTAGTTTTAAAATTAGAATAGTTTAAATTTGAATTTTTTAAAATTTGTGTGAATCACTAGTTTATGAATAACTTTACAATAAAAATTGATTTTTGAGTCATTGTTTTTCCTGCTATTTAATATTACTGTGTTTTATCATTATAGTCAATTTGGTAATTTTAGTTAGTCATAACAAATATTATAGGCATTTTTTTCACTTTGAGAGGAGCTCAACAACGCAGAGAGGGACGGGCTTTTGTTTTTGTTTTGCTTTCTGTATTATTTATTTTCTTTTGTTCTTTGCTTTATTTTTTTATTCTTTTTGCTTTTAGGTCAGCAAAATTATAAACTTTCTGTTAGTGCCATTAGTTTTAGAAAAATTATAAACTCAAATTTGAATAGTTAAAATTTGAATTCTTTGAAATTTGTGTGAATCACAAGTTTGTGATTAACTTTACTAAAAAAATGAACATAGATGCACCTATAGAGAAAATTCGACCTAAATTCATAGTTTTCAAATGAACTCTAAAAAAGTTGGCATAACATGCTCGTCTGTTACAAATTTGGCATGATATCATCATAATAGTTGCGGGAGAAAGTCTTCACTTTTTATTCGCTTGTGTCATTTGCTTATTACGCCGTAACCATGGATAATCTTCAGCGTTTATCAGGATGCTTGGGTCAGCCTTGACATTGAAGGGAGAAATTTCATGAAACCTTTCATAATCTTCAGACATGTCTGTCTTGCCATCCACTCCCAGGATATCCCTTTTTCCTGAAAGAACTATGTGGTGCTTTGGCTCATCGTATGATGTATCCGTTTCCTTATCTTTTCTTTTTCTCGGTCTGGTAGAAATGTCCTTCACATAGATAACCTGTGCCACATCATTGGCTAGGACGAACGGTTCATCAGTGTACCCAAGATTTTTCAGATCCACTGTTGTCATTCCGTTCTGTGGGTCTACATGTACCCCGCCTCCTGACAGATTGACCCATTTGCACTTAAACAAAGGGACCTTAAAATCTTGTCCGTAGTCAAGTTTCCATATGTCCACTATGTAACCATAATATGTGTCCTTTCCCTTCTCGGTTGTTGCATCAAAGCAGACACTGCTGTTTTGGTTGGTGCTCTTCTGATCTTGGTCAATCGTGTAAAATGTATTCCCATTTATCTCGTATCCTTTGTAAATCAATACAGTCAAAGATGGTCCCCTGGACAACAAGTACAACTCATCACAAACAATGTTGTAACCTTTGAGACGTGCTTCCAACCAACTGCTGAAAGTCCTGATGTGTTCACATGTAATCCAGTCGTCGCACTGCTCCGGGTGTTTGGAGCGCAGAATGTTCTTGTGTTCATCGACATACGGGGTCACCAAGGTAGAGTTCTGTAGAACTGTGTACTGTGCTTGAGACCAAGAATGCCCGTCCCTGCATATTATTGAGTCCGCTCCTAGCGTGCCTTCTCCAGTCAGTCTCCCCTCATACCGCGATTTAGGGAGACCTATCTTCTTAAGGCCAGGAATGAAGTCAACACAAAACCCGATGACATCCTCTGTTTGATGGCCCATGGAGATGCTTCCTTCTGGCCTAGCGCGGTTACGGACATATTTCTTTAGGACTCCCATGAACCTCTCAAAGGGGAACATATTGTGTAGAAATACGGGCCCCAGAACGACAATCTCGTCGACTAGATGAACTAGGACATGCGTCATGATATTGAAGAAGGATGGTGGGAACACCAGCTCGAAACTGACAAGACATTGCGCCACATCACTCCTTAGCCTTGGTACCATTTCTGGATCGATCACCTTCTGAGAGATTGCATTGAGAAATGCACATAGCTTCACAATGGCTAATCGGACGTTTTCCGGTAGAAGCCCCCTCAATGCAACCGGAAGCAGTTGCGTCATAATCACGTGGCAGTCATGAGACTTTAGGTTCTGGAACTTTTTCTCTGGAATATATATTATTCCCTTTATATTCGACGAGAAGCCAGTCGGGACCTTCATACTGAGCAGGCATTCAAAGAAGATTTCTTTCTCATCTTTCGTAAGAGCGTAGCTGGCAGGACCTTCATACTGCTTCGGAGGCATGCCGTCTTTTTGGTGCAAACGTTGGAGGTCCTCCCGTGCCTCAGGTGTATCTTTTGTCTTTCCATACACGCCCAAGAAGCCTAGCAGGTTCATGCAAAGGTTCTTCGTCACGTGCATCACGTCGATTGAAGAGCGGACCTCTAGGTCTTTCCAGTAGGGTAGGTCCCAAAATATAGATTTCTTCTTCCACATGGGTGCGTGTCCCTCAGCGTCATTCGGAACAGCTAGTGCGCCGGCACCCTTTCCAAAGATTACGTGTAAATCATTGACCATAGCAAGTACGTGACCACCGGTACGCATGGCGGGCTTCTTCCGGTGATCTTCCTCGCCTTTGAAATGCTTGCCTTTCTTTCGACATTGATGGTTGGTCGGAAGAAATCGACGATGGCCCAGGTACACATTCTTCCTACATTTGTCCAGGTATATACTTTCAGTGTCATGTAAATAGTGTGTGCATGCGTGGTATCCTTTGTTTGTTTGTCCTGAAAGGTTACTGAGAGCGGGCCAATCGTTGATGGTCACGAACAGCAACGCCTTTAGGTTAAATTCCTCCTATCCGTGCTCATCCCATGTACGTACACCATTTCCATTCCACAGCTGTAAAAGTTCTTCAACTAATGGCCTTAGGTACATATCAATGTCGTTGCCGGGTTGCTTAGGGCCTTGGATGAGAATTGACATCATAATGAACTTCCGCTTCATGCACATCCAAGGAGGAAGGTTATACATACATAGAGTGATCGGCCAGGTGCTGTGATTGCTGCTCTGCTCCCCGAAAGGATTAATGCCATCCGAGCTTAAAGCAAACCATACGTTCCTTGGGTCCTTTGCAAACTCATCCCAGTACTTTCTCACGATTTTTCTCCACTGCGACCCGTCAGCGGGTGCTCTCAACTTCCCGTCTTTCTTACGATCCTCACTGTGCCATCGCATCGACTTGGCATGCTCTCCGTTTCTGAACAGACGTTTCAACCGTGGTATTATAGGAGCCTACCACATCACCTTCGCAGGAACCCTCTTCCTGCGGGGATCGCCGTGAACATCACCAGGGTCATCTCGTCTGATCTTATACCGCAATGCACCGCATACGGGCATGCGTTCAGATACTTGTATGCACCGCAGTATAGGATGCAGTCATTAGGGCATGCATGTATCTTCTCCACCTCCAATCCTAGAGGGCATACGACCTTCTTTGCTGCGTATGTACTGTCGGGCAATTCGTTATCCTTTGGAAGCTTCTTTTTCAATATTTTCAGTAGCTTCTCAAATCCTTTGTCAGGCACAACATTCTCTGCCTTCCACTGCAGCAATTCCAATACGGTACCGAGCTTTGTGTTGCCATCTTCGCAATTGGGGTACAACCCTTTTTTGTGATCCTCTAACATGCGATCGAACTTCAGCTTCTCCTTTTGACTTTCGCATTGCGTCCTTGCATCGACAATGACCCAGCGGAGATCACCATCATCGTGCACATCGTCTGGTTCCTCTTCATCTTCAGCACCTTCACCCGTTGCAGCATCATTGGGCACATCGTCTGGTTCCTCTTGATCTTCACCAGCTCCCCCCGTTGCAGCATCACGGTATTCAGGGGGCACGTAGTTGTCATCGTACTCTTCTTCTTCGTCGTCTTCCATCATAACCCCTATTTCTCCGTGCCTCGTCCAAACATTATAGTGTGGCATGAAACCCTTGTAAAGCAGGTGGGTGTGAAGGATTTTCCGGTCAGAGTAAGACTTCGTATTCCCACAATCAGGGCATGGACAACACATAAAACCATTCTGCTTGTTTGCCTTAGCCGCATCGAGAAACTCATGCACGCCCTTAATGTACTCGGAGGTGTGTCTGTCACCGTACATCCATTGCCGGTTCATCTGCGTGCATTATATATAATTAAGTGTCCAAATTAATAGAAGTTCATCATCACATGCATTAAAAGCAAAGTACATACATAGTTCTCATCTAACAACATATAGCTCTCCAGAGCATCTAATTAATTAAATCATACATTGAAACTATGTAAAACATTTTAATGTGAAAACAAATGCGATCATAATCGCAACCAAGGTAACAATTGATCCAACGGCATAATGATACCAAGCCTCGGTATGAATGGCATATTTTCTAATCTTTCTAATCTTGAAGCGCATTGCATCCATCTTGATCCTGTGATCATCGACGACATCCACAACATGCAACTCCAATATCATCTTCTCCTCCTCATTTTTTTTATTTTTTCCTTCAAGAAATTGTTTTCTTCTTCAACTAAATTTAACCTCTCAACAATAGGGTCGGTTGGAATTTCCGGTTCACATACATCCTAGATAAATAAAATCTATGTCACGTTGGTCCGCATAATTATCATAAACAATAAATGAACCAATAGTTATAAAGATTAATATATATATACCACATCCGAATCATAGACAGGACGAGGGCCGACGGGGGCGGATACCAAAACCATCGCACTATATAAGATGCAATAATAAAAGTAAGAAAATGATACAAGTATCTATCTAAACATACAAGTAAGAATATTTTTCCTTTCAGAAAGAAGATAAGAGCAAGAGGCTCACCACGGTGGTGTCGGTGATGAGATTGGCGCGGGTGATCGACGGCGGTGAAGACAGGGGTGGGGCGTGACGGACCGCTAAATCTAGACAAATCTCGAGGAAAATAGAGGTTTGAGGTCGAGCTTCGAGAGTAGAAAGCTTAACTAGTGTGGCTCGGGCATTTCATCGAACACCTCATGTGCATAGGAGGTGAGCTAGAGCACCTAAAGCCCCTCCTCTCGCCGGCCCAGAAAAACAGAGCACTGAGTGCTCTGCTCCGGCGCGAGGGGTATATATAGGCTGCACCACTGGTCCCGGTTCGTGGCATGAACCGGGACTAAATGGGTACCTTTGGTCCCGGTTCATGCCACCAACCGGGACCAATGGTGGTGGGCCAGGAGCGAGGCCAATTGGTCCCGGTTCGTCCCACCAACCGGGACCAAAAGGTCCAGACGAACCGGGACCAATGGCCCACGTGGCCCGGCCGGCCCCCTGGGCTCACGAACCGGGTCCAATGCCCCCATTGGTCCCGGTTCTAGATTGAACCGGGACTAATGGGCTAACCCACCCTGGACCATTGCCCCCTTTTCTACTAGTGTATATACGGCCAAAAACATTTATGCGCATCTAAATAGAAAAATACTAAGGTACTCCGCTTGATTATACTAAGATAGAACAATGGATTTCCAGCATCCTGATGTAAGAACTACTATGAAGTTTCTGCACATATAAAAATAAACATGTTTAGATGAATTATTCCATACATCAAGTCCAAAGAATTTTGTAAATATGAATTATTTGCTACATACATATTTGCCACAGTAGGAAAATGCATCAAATAACACATCCGTAAAAGCTAAATTATTAAATCTAGTTCTTCAAGTCTGCAGATCACTGACAATACTGGAATCGCTGGCTTAGCTTATTTCGTGAAAAGCGTGGCAAAGGGCAGAACAATGTCAGCAAAGACTTTGCCGGCAAAAAGAACGGTATTAGGAGGAGCAGCGCTAGGGCTCGGGGCATTGGTAGTTTTTTCAGGCTGTGCGTGAGAGGGGACTGGATCAGCAACGGAGGAAGGAGAGCGCCAGGGATGGACTTTTCTTTTCAGGCTATACGTAGGAGGGGTTGGGCAGAGATGCATTCCTTTTTTTTTTCTGTTGTAGATGGTTTAAGGTGGGACATAATTCGAGGACTCCTTCAGGCATCACATCCGACGATGGAAAATACATAATTTGAATATCGGATGGCTAGTTTTCTTAGTTATCGAGGATTAACGTGGTTACTCGTGCCTCCAATTAGTAAATATAAGATAAGATAAGATAGAATCTAAAGAGAGGGATTTCTTAGCACAAGTATGGGCAGCTAAATTTGCTTCCCGGCCTGTCCATTGTATCACACATTCCTGAAAATATGGGAGATAGGTGCGCATCTCCCGCAGAATTAAACCACCAACAGATCGATCATCTCCTTGTTGCCACGCTAAGCAGACCATCTGACTGTCCGTCTCAATGATAATTTGACGCAGGTCGCTTGCTACAGCCAGGATCATAGCATCCCGACAGGCAATCAGTTCAGCTATGAACGGATCAAGAAAAGCATTGTACTTGTTACATTGATCAAGCTGGAAGTGGCCATTGTAGTCCCTCACAACTATTCCAACCCCTGAGGTCCGGTTGGTTCGCTCGTGGCTGCGTCTGTATTCATCTTCACCCGTCCAATAGCTGGGACTTTCCACTTGTGCCTCACAGTTGGCTTAACAGACACTGTACTGGGTATATCAAGAGCCACTACCCCAAACTGATCTTTTCCTGACGGCAGAAGACATTCGTGAAGGTGATGAAGCCTCCTTCAGGAATAAAGCAGATTCCTGACGTGGATGGGGCACCGAAGGGAAAATGCGAGTCATTGTTGAAGGTCTGGCTAAAAACCTTCACGAATACAAGCAGCCTTCAGGAATGTAACCTGACGTTCGTGAAGGGGCCGGATCCACGTCGCCAATAATAGCGAGCAGCCTTCAGGAACGTCAAATTTAGAAAACACGCGTTGATTTCACGCTCGGGAGAGGAAAGCGCGCTTTGTTTTTTCGCTCGGGCGAGTTTTTCGCGCGTTTTGTTCCTTTTCGCTGGCGTGGATGGGCATCCTTCAGGAAAGAAGGGTCAAAATCCCTAAAATAACAAGTCTTCGTCGTCGTCCTCACCGTTCCCAATCTGAATCCTGCCGCCCCCTGTCCCGCTACCACCATGGCCGTCTCCTCCTGCCCGGCGCCGCCGCACACCACACCCGTCGCTTGTCCCTCCACCCGCTACAGCCCCCTCTCCTCTAGGGCCGTCTCCCTCCACATCAAGGGCCGCCCCCTCGCCGTCCAGCCACTCCGGCGCCACCTGCCTCCCCGTCGACCGGCGCCTCCTCGCCGTCCAGCCACTCCAGCTCCGTCCCTCCATCGACAAACGCCTCAGTGGCCATCCAGATCTGCCTCCCTGAGCGTCCAGATCTGCCTCCCTCGCCGGCCAGCTGCCTCGTCTACCACCCAGTCCAGCGCCTCCCATTGCCAAGTAAGTCTCGACGAACAACAACCAAAGCTGAGCAGCGGGGAACTTGGATTCTTTCAAGAAAGACCAAAAATGGTGGCAGCCTGTACAATTTTTTCATTACGAATGTTGAATCCCTAGCTGAGAATTCACCAGTAGAAGCAATATGTTCATTGTTTAGTACACTCTTCTTTAGATTAAAACAATGATGTTTTGTTGTTCTTCTGAAAGGATTGAGTGGAACAGCCATGAGTTCCTTAACAATCTCCATTGACCTGTGCGGCTGGTATTGGATCTCGTTGTGTGTATATTTGTTTTGATTCGTCCAGATAGCCCACATAATTGACACTACAACAGCTGCATCTTCCCGCCTCATTATCGTATGGTCCAGTATATCCCTAGACCATGTCATTGGGTGTAATCTAGGAAGCTTTAAGCCGAAAAAAGTCCTTGCTTCCTCCCAGAAGAGTACAACATGGTCACAGCTGACTAGCGCATGGAAAAGTGACTCGTCATCACACCCACACATTGGACATATAGCATCATGTCGAATATGCCTCCTCCTCATCTCTGCATGGACTGGTACGAAGTCTTTCAGTACCCTCCACCAGAAAACTCTAATCTTCGGCTGAACTTGCAATTTCCATAAACATTTCCAATACTCCTCCCCATGCATGGAAGATGTTGGGATGTTTTTGCTTGCTGCTTTTTGTTCTAATAGCATCCTGTATGCCGATTTCACCGAAAATACTCCAGTGTGTTCCCATGCCCACGCCCAAAAGTCCTCAAACATTTCCAATACTCCTCCCCATGCATGGAAGTTAGGGGCGGCCTTGATCCGGTCGTGGGATGACATGCGAAGGTGATCGCGGCACGCATACGCACCTTGCCCGCATCGAGCACCGTGGGATGGCGAGGGAGTCCTGGATTATGGAGTGTTCGGATAGCCGAACTATACTTTCAGCCGGACTCCAGGACTATGAAGATACATAGTTGAAGACTTCGTCCCGTATCCGGAAGGATCTTTTCTTAGCGTGGAAGGCAAGCTAGGTGTGCGGATATTCGAGATCTCCTACCATTGTAACCGACTCTGTGTAACCCTAACCCTATCCGGTGTCTATATAAACCGGAGGGTTGTAGTCCGTAAGACAGTCATCATCATACACAATCATACCATAGGCTAGCTTCTAGGGTTTAGCCTCCTTGATCTCATGGTAGATCCACTCTTGTACTACCCATATCATCAATATTAATCTAGCAGGAGTAAGGTTTTACCTCCATCGAGAGGGCCCGAACCTGGGTAAAATAAAGTGTCCCTTGTCTCTTGTTACCATCCGACCTTAACGCACAGTTCGGGACCCCCTACCCGAGATCCGCCGGTTTTGACACCGACATTGGTGCTTTCATTGAGAGTTCCTCTGTGCCGTCGCGATCAGGAAGGATGCCTCTTCCCGTCTTTAAAGACGGCGCCATTACGAAAGGAGCCTTGGCTATCGGCCAAACTCTCCGGCTAGGTGGTTTTCTCGCAACCGCCTGTTCGGCTGTTGCGCCGACGGTGACCTCCCGGGTCATCGAAAGCAACCTTCACGTCGGCTCAGAACTCGCCGAGCAACTGGATCCGATGGAGCTCTCTTCGGTTAACGAGCTCCTGGATCGTATCGCCGCACTGGGCGTCGCCACAAATTACGACCAGGTTGGGCTTAAACCCGATCTGAGAGAAATTAACTCTCCCCAGGTCACCCACCACGTTGCTGTGGTGGAGACACAATGCGGCGACCCTTCATCTATCTTAAGGACTAGCTACGTCCGAATCCCCGAACCCTCCATGCCGGATATCCGCGGAGGAGAGGATACAATCCAAGACCTGAGCTTAAAATCAGGCAAATCGGATAACATCCAAGACTCCGGATCTCAGAATCCGGAAGTTCTTTGGCCTCCGAACAACAAATTGGGCGAGGTCTCAGATTCAACGACACCCGCCCACCCGATCTTAAGCGATCTTTCCCAAATCAGGCAAATGCCCGAAGAATCAGTACATCATTACTGGGCCAGATTCCTCCTGGTTACGAACAGGATAAAGGACTGCCGCGAGGGAGACGCAATTTCAATCTTTTGCAGTAACTGCACGGACAAGGGAATACTCAACGCCATAAGCCGTCGTAATATTACACGCTTTGCTGACCTGGCGTCCATAGTACAAAAATACTGTGCCATGGAAAGTGCTCGGAAAACCGAAATTGAATTTTGGGATAATCCGGCCCTGAATAGCAATCCCGTCCGAATCAAGAGGGCGCACCGCAGTAAGGCGCCCGGACTAAACGCTAAAAAATCAAAACCCTCTAGGGGGCATGGAACCGTACTGGAAAAGTGGCTAGATGGACCCTGCAAAATTCACAGTGCAGAGGACGCCACCCCAACTCACAGCCTCAGGGCATGTTGGATACTCCGGCAGGTGGCCAAAATTGGCGAGGACCTCCTAATTCCAGAGGTTAAAGGAAACCAGCCCGAGAATTTCAGTTCAGTTCTCACAATCTTTGAGACTTTCGCATCAAATAACATGCGAAAAAGAACACTCCACAGCCTCACTGAAGTCTATCAAGTAGCGACAATAAACCCATGGAGTAATACTGCTATCACCTTCGACGCGAGTGACGAGCCTAAAATTCGAGCAGCCAGAGCACCAGCCACATTGGTCCTCAGTCCCATAGTGGACGACTGTCGCCTCGCAAAGGTACTCATGGACGGAGGCAGTGGATTGAACCTCATTTACGAGGAAACCCTCCAAAAGATGGAAATAGACTGGAACCGCATTGAACGAAGCAGCACAACCTTTTGAGGAATAATCCCCAGTCAGGAAGCGCGCTGCACCGGAAAGATCACACTAGATGTGGTATTCGGCACGCCGGATAATTATAGGTCCAAACAGATCACGTTCCAGGTGGCCCCGTTCAAAAGCGGATATCACGCTATACTAGGACGGTAGACTTTCACAATTTTTCAAGCCATACCCCATTACGGGTACATGAAGCTTAAAACGCCTGGGCCAAACGGAATTATCACCCTCGCTAGTGATCCGGACATAGCACTCCGCGCCGAGAACAAGACAGCCGCACTGGCCCTCGAGGCACTATCCGAAACCTTAGCGGCCGAAGAACTGACTGCGCTGCGATCCACGGTCAATAGGGATGACGTGATACTCGATAAGAGATCCACATCCACATCCTTCAAACCAGCGGACGAAATAGTCAAATTCCAGGTCCACCCAATGGACCCCAATAAAACAGCCTCCATCGGGGCACGGCTGAACCCTGATGTAGGCGCCGCACTGCGAGAGTTCCTACAAGAGAACTGGGACATTTTCGCTTGGCATCCTTCAGACATGCCAGGAATCCCACGCAGTTTGGCCGAACACAGCCTAAACATCCAGAAAGGATTCAAACCTGTCAAACAGGCTCTTCGGCGTTTCTCCGAACCAAAGAGACAGGCTATGGGAGAGGAGCTAGCCAAGTTATTCGAAGCCGGATTCATTAGAGACATAAAACACCCGGACTGGCTAGCAAACCTGGTAATGGTACCAAAGAAGGACAAATCCTGGCGCCTGTGTGTCGATTTCAAAGACCTTAATAAGGCTTGCCCAAAGGATCCCTTCCCCCTCCCTCGAATAGATCAAATCATCGATGCCACTGCAGGACACGATTCGTTGTGCTTCCTCGATGCATACTCCGGTTACCATCAAATCAAGATGGCAGAATCAGACCAAGCCGCAACAGCGTTCACCACACCGCATGGCCCATTCTGCTTCAACACAATGCCCTTTGGGCTAAAAAACGCCGGCGCAACATATCATCGCATGATTCAAACATGTCTGGCAAACCAGATCGGCAAAACAGTGGAGGCGTATGTAGATGATGTGGTCGTTAAATCAAGACATGTCGAATCTCTAGTAGACGACTTGAGGCTCACATTCGACAACCTCCAAAAATACGACATTAAGCTCAATCCGGAAAAGTGCGTTTTCGGCGTTCCAGCTGGAAAGCTCCTGGGCTTCATTGTATCCGGTAGAGGAATTGAAGCAAATCCAGCTAAAATCCGAGCTCTGTCACAATTGGATGTCCCAAAAGAGCTCAAACAAATACAGAAACTCACCGGATGCGTGGCGGCTTTAAGCCACTTTATCTACCGCCTGGGAGAAAAGGCATTGCCGCTTTACCGCCTCCTTAGGAGCACCGAACACTTCAAGTGGACAGACGCTGCCACATCCGGACTCGAGGAAATAAAGGCCATCTTGGTAACAAACCCAGTCCTGGCCGCGCCGAACACTAGCGAACCCATGCTATTGTACATTGCCGCAACCCATCAAGTTGTTAGCGCAGTACTCGTCGTCGAGCGGGCAACGGACGGACACAAACTCCCCCTTCAAAGGCCGGTTTACTACGTGTCCACTGTCCTCACACCATGCAAATCACGGTACCCGCATTACCAAAAGATCGCTTACGCGGTGTTTATGGCATCGCGGAAGCTACGACACTACTTTCAAGAGTGTTCTATAACAGTAGCCTCGGAAGCACCACTCAACGATATTATCAACAACCGTGATGCAACGGGCCGGATAGCAAAATGGGCCATAGAGCTCCTCCCGTTCGACATAACCTACAAACCATGGCGAGCCATTAAATCGCAAGTCCTAGCCGACTTCGTCGCCGAATGGACAGAGGCCGAACTCCCTAAAGAGTACGACACCTATTCAAACTGGATCATGCATTTCGACGGCTCCAAAATGTTGGCCGGACTAGGGGCTGGCGTCGTTTTGACGTCCCCTACAGGGGACACAGTCCAATATGTACTCCAAATTATGTACACGGACTCCAACAATGCAGCCGAATATGAGGCCCTTCTACATGGTCTCCGGATGGCAGTACCCATGGGCTTTCAATGCCTGGAAGTACGCGGGGACTCAAATCTCGCGATATCCCAAATAAATGGCGACTTCGACGCCAAAGACCCAAAAATGGCAGCTTATCGCAATGCCGTCCTAAAAATGTCAGTTCGGTTCGAGGGACTGGAGTTTCACCATATAGCCCGAGAAAACAATCAGGCAGCAGACGTCCTGGCACGCATCAGAGCAAAACGAGATGCGGTCCCCCAACATCTTCTTAGAAAGATTATTCAAGCCATCTGTAACATGGGAGGGGGAGCCCTCGGACAACAGTTCGGACATAACCGCACAACCCGACGCCGAACAATCCGACATAACCGGAGGCCCTGCCACCGAAACCACACCCTCAGCCCACGTAATGATGGCGGTCATCACCCCGTGGACAGAACCATTCCTAGCCTACCTTACTAGGCAGGAACTCCCAGAGGACCAAAACGAGGCACGCTGCATAGTGCGACGATCTAAATCCTATAAAGTCCACGAGGGAGAGCTATATAAGAAAAGCACTACAGGAGTCCTTCAAAGATGTATCTCCGAGGAGGAAGGGCGGAGTCTGTTGGCTGAAATTCATGCCGGACTCGGTGGCCACCAGGCTGCAGCTCGGTCCCTTGTAAGGAAGGCTTTCCGTACGGGCTTTTATTGGCCGACGGCCCGAGCAGACGCTCATGACTTAGTCAAACGATGCGTCGGTTGCCAGCTCTTTGCAAATCAAAGCCATATGCCGCCCAACGCCCTCCGAACCATCCCCATCACTTGGCCTTTTGCGGTCCGGGGGCTTGATATGGTGGGACCCCTTAAGGGTGGAGCCCACAAGAAAAAATACCTATTGGTCATGGTGGATAAATTCACCAAATGGATAGAAGCCAAGCCTGTCAAGACGGCCGAATCCGGACCCGTGATAGACTTCATATCCGGGGTCGTACACCGTTATGGTGTCCCGCAAAGCATTATCACCGATAATGGCACAAACTTCACCTCTCACGAAGTAAAGCTGTGGTGCAAAAACATGGGCATTAAGCTCGATTTTGCTTCTGTCTATCACCCACAAACTAACGGTCAGGTCGAACGTGCAAATGGTCTCATCATGAGCGGTATCAAACCCAGACTAGTGCAGTCCCTAAAGGAATCCAATACGCACTGGGTAGAGGAGCTCGACTCCGTACTCTGGGGGCTGCGAACCACGCCGAATCGTACCACCGGATTCACACCATTCTTTATGGTATACGGCGCAGAGGCAGTTCTGCCCTGCGATATAATTCATGACTCACCTCGAGTGCGCATGTACGAAGAAAGAGAAGCCGAGCTTGATCGGCAGGACAACCTGGACGCCTTAGAGGAGGAGCGCGACGTGGCTAAAGCCCGTTGGCTCGAAGATATCAAAGCAGAGAAGTACGAGCCAAAAATTACAACGTTGGCGAACTAGTCCTACGCCTGCCGGATAAGAAAAAGGACAAACTGAAGCCCAAATGGGAAGGTCCCTTCATAATTGACCAAGTCCTGACTGGCGGAGCGTACCGCCTGCGAGATGCGTCGGATAACCAACTCGAGCCGAACCCATGGAACGTCGCACGTCTCCGAAGATTCTATGCCTAGCGCCGGACTCGGGGTTTGTTTCCTTCCTCTGTCCACTTATATATATATTTTTTTGTTTTTGTCTCCCCCACTCTTTCCTTTTATAGCCCTTAAAGGCTCATCATGTGACGCGCCACTCGCGCTCCTTAAACCTGGGGGCTTCTCTAACATAAGCTTGTTTATATGGGTTTCACGCCCAAGGCATGCGTCAGACTTCCGCATGCACCTTTTCTTCACCATCATATGCATCGATATGACTTAAGTTTTTGCCAAGCTGGGTTGCCTGGCTCCTGTGCTTACCCCTACATTCCCGATTGTTCGGCTAGGCGGTAAAGGGAGAACCTCTGCGATTGTTACTGCCGGATAAGCCGGATGTGTACCTCAGACTGGGTGAAGCCGAAAGCTAGCGTTCTTAAGGGAATATTCGGTCGGTGAACTAAAGATGAACCTTTTTTACTTATACATGCCCCCAGATGTTTTCCTGCACTTGCAGTCCGGACGTGCACTTCAGGGCACGCCACCCAGCGTAAGGAACCCTTAACGGAACTATTCTCTCTGGAAGATGTTTCTTACTAACCATGTAATATAACATAACTAGTTGGGCACTTGTCTGATAAAGCACTAATGACCCCTACGCCTGGTCTCCACGCATATCTCGGTTCTTATATAACCTTTATGGTATTCGGACACACTCCGGACCGTCAGGTCCCGAGGTCGAAGCGAAAAGGTCGGCAACGACAAACGATCTACAATCCGGCTAGAAGGCATTACACATGTCAATTATAAATTACATAGTCATCAGGACTGATTGTATTCCTCTTCTATACCATCTAACAGGCTGTCTAATTTACAGTCCTGCTAGGAATACTTTGCGGCCAATTCTACCTGGCCATACACTAAGCTCACAGGGATCTCCTTCCCGTCAGGCCCCACCGGTCCAACCTCGGCCATGTGATTGGGGTCAGACTTCGTAAAGCGGGTCTTCACCATGGCCCAAGCCTCCCTAGCGCCCTGCCGGCAGGCCGATATCTTCCACAACCGGAAGCGCCGCCGAGCTCCCTTCAACTTCTCCGCAAGTTCTCCAAGACCCTCGGGTATGGAGTGGGCAGGCCACAAGGCTTGGGCAATACCTCACATCGCCTGCCGAACTCGTTCGTGCAGTTGCAAGAGTTCAGGAAGAAGATCGCCTGTTGAACTGGGCATCTCCTCTGCAGGACGACCTGTCAGCATACCTACAGACATAACTCTGTTAGTCGTCTTCCTCGCCGAACTCCTTTTTCAAGAGTTCGCTTAAGCACTTACTAAAAATGCCGCGTCGAAGTCGCTGATTCTCCTTATTGGAGTCCGACAGCTGGCCACGAACATCTTTTAGTTCAACATCCAGCCTGGTGTTGGCATCCTGGAGATCATTCTTCTCCCGCCTCACCTTTGTTAGCACGCTTTCACCAGACTCTAACCGGTGTAGAAGCTACTGCCTGTCCGGATCGAGTCCGGCGCCATCTACAATACAATTTGTCAGATTCGCACTTAAATCCGTACAATACTAAATATTCTAGAGTATTGTTTACCTGCAGGGGTCTCTTTAGACCCTCCTGCTGCCGTTCGTGCGGCCTCTAATTGGGCCCGGCACCTTTCCAGCTCCTGGGACAACGCGGTATTCTTCTCGGTAAGAAACTGCATGTTATATGATTCTTGAATCAGTTATTTCCACTGCTTCAATTCTCGGGGGCTACTGGCATATCTATATTTACCAAAATTTTCTTACCCGTATGTCTTTTACATACTGCTCCGTGGCTCTGGCTAAACCATTTTGAGCGGCACAGAGGTACGCGTCTCCTGAATTAAAGGCATTTAAAGCCTCCTGGGAGAAACAAGCGTCGCGAAGAACTGTCCGGCGTCGCCTGTGGTTCATGGCACTCTCCACCTCGGAATTGGTGGCAAACAGCCTGTCCGCATCCTCTGATGGAGGAGCGTCCGGTGCGTGCCTTGTGCTGACCTCCGCCTCCGGGCCGGGCGTTGGAGTCTGGCTGGTGGAGGCCCGATTGGCAACCTCTCCGGATATAGTCCGGCGAGGTCTCTTCGTCCTGAAGATAGCACGAATGTTAATATACCCTGGAGGAGTAAAACACCAGGGAAAAAGAGAGGGTACGCCATACCTTTGCTCTGGCACCTCAGTCCGGACTACGTTCCTTTTTGCCCCACGGGGCCCTGCGGCCCCCCGCCGGCTAGCTGCAGCGGGGTCGGCTTCCCCCCTTGGGAATCTCCCCTACAAAGCACGGTTGTTGTCAGAACAACCAAGCCCATGAAAACGAAACCCCTCTTAAGGGGGTAAAGCTTCGGTATTTGTCACTCGGGAGGCCGGGATTAATCCTGGGTAATCAGCTATAATAGCTACCAAGGAATCATCCTTGCTTAGCTGATGAAATACTCCGTCAATGAAGTCCACCGCTAAGTCCGGATCCTCTTCGAAGTCCGGATCGAGGGACCGGTCTGGGTCCTCTGGCTGTGGAGGACGGCTGTTTATGTTTTTTACCTCCTGACGCAGGTCCTGCATTGAAGTCGTTAGACTGCCTATTTAATCATGGGAATGTAAAATGAACAGGGAAGTACGACTGTCCGCTTACCCAATTCGGAGGACTATACATGGAAAATCCGCCCTGCAGATCGACGCGGAGGAATTCCTCTTCTTCTCCCTTGTACAAGGAGGATAAGATCTTCACTAGAGCGGCAGGCGAGTCCGGCCCCTTACGGCCGTAACGGGTGGCGTCATCCTCCCCGTTAAAATCGCACATGGGGTGGCTTCTGTATTGGAGCGGCTGCACCCCTCGCATGATGCATATGGCCATGACTTTAATCATGGTTAGTCCGGAATGAGCCAGTAGCTTAATCCGGCCCATTAAATAAAGGACGTCTCTGTCATTCTCTCTCTGAGAGCTTCGAGGGCGCCAGCTCAGGCGTTTCTTCAAGAGAGCGTTGTTGAACTCAGGGAGACCAGTCCGGATAGGGTCCGGCAGGGGGACGTCGTCTATATAGAACCATTCTGAAGGCCAGTCCTCGGACGCCTTCATCGGGGTTCCGGACGGGTATGCGGTCCCGGCGATGCGCCATACTTCGGCTCCGCCCACTTGATATATAGACCCCTTTTGGGAACGGGGCACCAGGCAGAATATCTTCTTCCACAACGCAAAATGAGCCTCGACGCCTAAAAATAGCTCGCAGAGAGCAACGAAGCCCGCGATGTGTAACACGGAACCGGGCGTAAGGTGGTGCAGCTGGAGACCATAGAACTCCAAAAGCCCGCGGAGAAAGGGATGAATTGGAAATCCCAGTCCCCTTATTAGATAAGAGGCCAGGCACACCCGCTCCCCTTTGGAAGGACTAGGTGAGTTCTCCGCTTGTTTTCCGCCTTGATAAGTGGCGAGTCCGGCTCGGACCGAGACCATATAGGCTTGAGGGAGAAATCCCTTGGCTTGGAGCGACACTAACTCGCTGTGTGGGATGGTGCATCTCTCCCAGTCTCCGGGTTTAGGACTGGAGGGGCGAGGGGAGGAGCTGCGACGGTTGGCCATGTTGGAATGGACCTTTGCTGGAGACACTCTGATGACAACTCGCGGAGAGTAGGAGATGTGGTTTAGATCTAAATCCCCATCCTGTTAAATAGGCGGCTCGTTTATGTGACTAAGGGTGTGGATGTAAAAAACACCCCAAGCTCTTCGCATTCGTTCATCACATGGAAGACGACCATTATTGGGCACTGAAGCCGAGGAGTGCTACATTACAAAAAGCGGACATTATTCGTACAGGTACACAGGATTCGGAGGAGGAACCCGCCTTGCAATGCCGAAGACGATTTGCGCGCCGGACTCGTCGTCATTGAAGCCTGGTTCGGGGGCTACTGAGGGAGTCCTGGATTATGGGGTGTTCGGATAGCCGAACTATACCTTCAGCCGAACTCCAGGACTATAAAGATACAAAGTTGAAGACTTCGTCCCATGTCCGGAAGGATCTTTTCTTGGCGTGGAAGGCAAGCTAGGTGTGCGGATATTCGAGATCTCCTACCATTGTAACCGACTCTGTGTAACCCTAACCCTATCCTGTGTCTATATAAACCTGAGGGTTGTAGTCCGTAGGACAACCATCATCATACACAATCATACCATAGGCTAGCTTCTAGGGTTTAGCCTCCTTGATCTCATGGTAGATCCACTCTTGTACTACCCATATCATCAATATTAATCTAGCAGGAGTAGGGTTTTACCTCCATCGAGAGGGCCCGAACCTGGGTAAAATAAAGTGTCCCTTGTCTCCTGTTACCATCCGACCTTGACGCACAGTTCGGGAGCCCCTACCCGAGATCCGCCGGTTTTGACACCGACAGATGGCATATGTAGGTTTTACTTTCTCTGATCATAGACAAATAAATAGAGAGAAATAAGAGAAAGCCGCAAGTTGAATGTTACACAAACACTTGTCTCATACCTCAGTTCTCTTTGTCGTGATCGCCTTCCTCTTTCGGCAACGACACATGGCGTTAAAGTCATGGCTTTCGACCAAAAGAACTCTGGCACAACAGCACGGGTCGCCGGCTCGCGCACTCCGCCATGGATGCGAGCGGTGAGCCATGGGTGGAGCAAGACGAGGCGAGGCAGGGAGGTGAAGGTAGTGCAAAACACGGTGAAGGAGCACATTAGCTCCACCTCATACTCATGCTCACTCGGGCCAACTACACCGAGTGGGCGATCATGATGCACGTGAAGATGCAAGCTCAAGGGATCTAGGATCTTATCGAGAACGGCATTGGATCCGAGCCTGCAGAGAAAATGCGCTGGTGACGAACCTGCATGCAGTCCCGCCGGAGATGCTTCATGTCATTGTCGCGAAGGACAATGCCAAGGACCCTTGAAACGCCATGCGCACGATGGGCGTCGGTGTCAAGAGTGTTCGGCAAGCCAAGGCACAGAAATTGTGTCGGGACTACAAGAATCTAGTGTTCAAGCTTGGTGAGTCGATTGAGGATTTTGCTCTGCCACTTTCTGGGATCATCACCCTGATCACCAAGTGCTCGAAGACGAGATCTATGATGAGTGTGTGGTGAAGAATAGTTCTACGTGCCGTACCGACGGGGTATGCTTAGGTGGCTATCTGCATCATGACGCTCATCGACCTGAGCACACTCTCGATTGTGGAGTTCAGAGGATGGTTGTTTGCCTTTGGGGAACACTTCACCGCGAGAAGCGACCAGCCGGCGGCACATGCTTGCTCCTTACCGAGCATGAGTCGAAAGGCATGTGATGGACACCACGAAAGCGGGAGGGCTCGCCCGGCGGTGGCGGTGGCAAAACAGGCTGGAAGGGCAAGGCCAACACCCCGAGCCGATAGCCCATAGGCAGTGGTGGCAGCTGCGGCAAGCCACAACTGTGGCATCGAGGGCCACTGGCCCTGGAGTGTCATAAGCCACATCGTGGCCGTGACCACCGAGAGGAGGCCAACCTCATGTAGGGATGGCAATTTTGCCCATGGGTATGGGTACCCATGGGTACCCTACCTGAAAACAACGGGTATGGGTAAGACTTGAAGAGATTTTATACCACTGGTAATGGGGTATCCATATCCGTAAAATATATGGGTAGAATATGTGTATGAAATTACGCCCATGGGTAACCTAATGGATACCTAAAACAAATTAATAAATGAAAATAACTCCTAGGACATGAAGGGTCAACATCCAGCACGTATGGCCCATCCTAAATCTCGTATTCCTTAAACATGCCATATCTCATAGGACCATAAACACTTGCCTACGTCTCCTCCTACGCCCTACATGACACCTCAAAAAGATGAAATCTTAATTCTTTGCTACCGGACTCCCATCCAACAATTCTTCATTCCCATCGCCTCCCACTACGCCAGGCTTCCAGCTCCACCACTCATACTCCCTTGATGCCTCCAAGAGGTCACCCACTTTAGAGGCCGCATTAGTGCTATATTGGTTGTCCATCATCATTTGAATTTTAAACCCATTTCCCTATATTTTAAAAATTTAAATGCTATATATTCTACCCATTCGATACCTTTCGGGCCCAAGGGACTGGGGGTACCAAGGCCCGTGTGCCTGCGGCCCAGTGCGCGACACCACTAAGAGGCCCAAGCTGGCCCATCGCCAGGACTTCATGAGCAAGACCCTCACGAGGGCCTCGCCTTGCGAGAAGGGCGTCATCGGGCGTCTACGAGAGCCTCTCGACACCCTCTCGCGTGGCGGCTCCCCGAGGCCGCCTCCCAAGCCCCCCCGCAAGGGCGTGCGGATCACGGACCAGGCAGAGGAGTCACGCAGCCATGCGTCTTCACGAGGGTGATGCACGTGGGGATGAGCGGAGCCATATGGGCGCCAGTAGGTGTGGATTAGGAGGCTTTCTTCTTTCGTGCTAAGGGAGCATGGACAACGCGTCGGTTCCCGAGGCGATCCCCGAAGGTTGCCACTTTGGTGCAAGAATCTTTTTATACTAATACAATACTTGATCATGTTTAATACCAAAAAAGATTTGAACTTTTTTGAATTACTATTTTTTTACATATAGGGTGCGCTGGTATCCAGGTTCTCCTTCATATTTTCCCATGCATATGTTACTAGTCTATGTTACCACCTTCATAGTGAAGACTAACATATGTGTGGTATCATGCAAACCATCATTTATTAAGATGTAGACTCATTTTGCCTTCGGATGCGCTATGTTACAAGAACATATTAGGCTACTCCCTCCTTCCATATATATAGGGCCTAAAACATTTTTCAAGGTTGCCGTTGACCTTTGATAAGATTAATAATATACACGATGTATAATGTGAAAATTATATCACTAGAAGCTCCTTCCATGTACGAATTTGATGGTGTGCTTTGTGTAACTTGCATGTCTTATATTATTGCTCTAACATGTGGTCAAAGTTAACCCCGAAAAACGCATTAGGCCCTATATATATGGAAGGAGGGAGTAGTTGTAATGGAGAGTATCATGTACTAGTATACGACATATGATACTAGTGTATGATACTGCATCCATAATGCCTAGTATCATATATTGGTATCATAGATGACTACATTTATTACCATGCATGACACAAAGTAGTACATCATTTAATATGATACGGTATCATGATATGATACTCAACCATCTCTTTCTTCATTTAATTCTATGCCACCTCATCAACATTGCTTAGTTGGCATGCATGATACTAGTTATGATACACTCATTACGGGCAGCCTTATGTTACTCCAAACACATCTGTCTTCATTAAATACATGCCACATAAGCAATTTTTTCTTGGGATATGTTATGTTACTTGCTATGTTAATCACACTATGACTAGCCTTAGACTACCTATAGTGGGAGTAACATATGTAGAACATCACACATATCTAGATAAGATAGATGATGTGACAAACAATAAATGAAGAAAGAGAGGCATGTGGTAACATAGCTAGTTACTAGTAGTATGAGTAGCATCACACATATCAAGGCAAGTTGAGTCTATAGCCTAATAAATGAAGTGTTGCATGTTACCACACATATGTTACTCCCCACTATAGAGGTAGTAACATAGACTAGTAACATGCATATGTTACCCACTGTGACTCGTAACATAGACTAGTAACATATGCACGTGAAGATGCAGGCTCAAGGGCACTAGTAGAAAAAGGTCCATTTGTCCCGGTTCGTAAGGCCCATTTGTCCCGGTTGGGGAACCGGGACTAAAGGGTCGGTACTAAAGCCCTAAACCTTTAATCCCGGTTCTTAAACCAATCGGGACAGATAAGCCT